>JAPDVU010000003.1:166377385-176377385 GCA_026230045.1 Corynorhinus townsendii | reverse complement strand
CACAATGGAATACTACGCCACTATAAAAAAGAAGGAATTTTTACCATTTGCAACAGCATGGATGGAACTGGAGAGCATTATGCTAAGTGAAATAAGCCAGTTGGAGAAAGATAAATATCACATGATCTCACTCATATGTGGGATATAATGATCAACATAAACTGATGAACGGAAATAGATCCAGAGATAAATGGCAGGGGGCAGAGGAGGATTAGAGATCAACCAAGGACTTGTATGCATGCATAGTAGCATAACCAATGGACACAGCCACTGGGGCAGTGAGGGCTTGTCCTCGGGGGTGCGAGGGGCCGGGGGGGTCAATTGGGGGAAAAAGAGACATGTAAAACTTTAGAAAACAAAATATAATAAAATAAAATAAAATAAAATAAAATAAAACAAAATAAAATATAATAATAAAATAAAATAAATAACAAGTTTTAGAGTAGAGATCTAGGGTATGACTAAGCACACCTTCATATCTAAGACCTACCCAACCTCCTTCCAAGTCTCTGAGTCTGTCTATGACTGAAAAAATAATCGGAAATGCAAAGAGACATTGTGAGACGTTAATGTCATTGTGGTGATGTGAGAAAGAGAAACCCACTCTTCGCATTTTGTTGGAACAACGAAAGGAAGATTTCATAGTCAGATGTGTTTTAATTTTTGCTAAGAAAAATTACAATATTAATAAGAGGAACTTAAACTTTTCTGTGAGATCAAGGGGTTTAGTTCATGATCAAACTTGGGGCATATTGTATTATTGGAATAATGTCCACTGTGCCAGAGACAAGGGAAATGAGTGCATTCTCCAGGGGAGAGAGACCGCCACCTCTACCAGAATTCATTGTGTATGTAGCCTTCAGGTTTCCTTAATTAATGCTCTTCCTTGACCCATTTCGGAATCTCCGGGAGCAACATGAAAGAGGAATTTACAAAAAGGCCTTCTGGGGCCTCACTACCTTCTTAATTAGTCCAAGAAGTTGTCTAAGATTTTTGAAGTGACTCCAAAAATATCCAAGCAGGATCTATCACTTTGGATTTGGTCAGAAAACAGGGTCAGTACCAGTATTAAGAAATATGGAGTTTAACATAGGAATTCAAGTCTGCAGCTAGAAAAGAAGGAAAACAGTCACTGACAACCTTACACTAAAGGCACAGAGGAGGGGGTTGTGGGGAGCGGGTCTCCCAGGGAAGCCCCAAAACTTGCACCTGCCATCACACCTGCCCAGAGGGAGCTCTGGGGAGACCTGCAAAGCTGCTATCTGTGGCTGCCATAACTTCCTGTGAATGATGGCTTTTGCTTCCACTTCCACCCTCCAAATCTCAAAGTCTCTCTCTATTGTCCAATTCTAACTCAGAACCATCCATTGAGTCACCTTTTACCTTCTAGTTTCTTCTTCTCAGTCTCTTTTATTGGTTCTTCTTCATCCCTTGGAGATCAGTCCCTGGGACGTCCTTTCTTATTTCATCCAGTCTCATGACTTTAAACAGCATCTCTGTTCTGAAGAGGGACCCAAACATATATCTCCAGCTCAGACCTTGCCCCAAGCTTTTGACTCGTATCTTCAGGTGCCCTCTTGATTTCTCTTCCCAAATGTCTCATAGCACAAACCAAACCCTTGATTTCCCCTAAGAAAAAAGTCTCCCTCAGTCTTCCCCATCGCAATAAATAGCAAGTCTGTGGGGGGGGGGGGGGTAGGGGGGGTGTTCAGTTGCTTAAATCAACTCATCTTGATTTTTCTCTTTCATCCTAAATCTAATTCATTGCCAAATCCTAGCAGCCCTATGTTTAAAATATTTTCAAGCACATGTACCATATCTTACTACCTTTCATTACCACCACCTCTGAACCCTGTGCAAGCTTCCATCTGGATTTCTGAAATGGTTTCTTTGCCCAACACACCCCAAGTTTATTTCCAATCCCATTAGGCAGAGGGATCTAGCTGAAACGTAAGTTAGATCACATCACTCCACTCTCAGGATTCTACAGTAACGCTCCATTTCACTCAGAGTAAAGCCAAATATTTTACAATGTCACATTATCAGAAAGACCTGTCCTGATAACCTTATATAAAATTGCAATCCCATACATACTCTCCTCTATTAACTTCATTTTTCTCCATAGTGCATATCACCGTCTGACCTATTATGTAATTACTAGTGGCCCAGTGCACAAAATTCATGCACAGGGGTGGAGGGGTGTCCCTCAGCCCCGCCTGTACCTTCTCCAATCTGGGACCCCTCGGGGAATATCCGACTGCCAGTTTAGGCACGATCCCGGATTGGGCCTAAACCAGCAGTCAGACATCCCTCCCACAATCTGGGACCATTGGCTCCTAACCACTCACCTGCCTGCCGACCTGCTCACCCCCAACTGCCCTCCCCTCGTGGCCTGATCACCCCTAACCGCCTCTGCCTCAGCCCTGCCACCATGGCTTTGTCCAGAAGGATTTCCAGAAGGTCTCCCGGAAAGTCTCCCAGTCTAATTAGCATATTTCTCTTTTATTAGTGTAGATTTAATATTCTATGTAGAGCCTGCTATGGACCAAACTGTGTTCCTCCAAATTCATCTATTGAAGTCCTAGAACCCAATGTGACGATATTTGGAGATGGGCCTTTGGGGGTACTTAGGTTGAGATGAGTGCGGGGTCCTCATAATGGGATTAATACTCTTACAAGAAGAGACACCAGCCCGGCCAGTATGGCTCAGTGGTTGAGTATCGACCCATGGTTCAATTTCCGGTGGGGGCACATGCTGGGGTTTCGGGTTCCATCCCTTGTAGGGGGCATTCAAGAGGCAGTGGATCGACCTCTCTCCTTCCTCTCTCTCTCTCTAAAAAATTAATTTTAAAAATATTTTTTTAAAAAAAGGAAGAAGAAGAAACACCAGAGAGTTTGCTTTTTCTCTCCACCATGTGAGGTCCTGGCTTTAAAACCTAAGGCAATGTTTTCCTCGTTCCCTGAGAAGGAGGGCTATCTACAAGCCAGAAACTTCATCAGGAACCAAATCTGTCGGTACCTTGATCTTGAATTTCCCAACCTCCAGAACTGAGAGAAAATTAATTTTTGTTGTTTAAGCCACCCAGTCTATGATATTTTGTGTGGAAGCCTGAGGAGGCCAGGACACTCCCACTCTCCCCAACTAGATTATAAGATTCATAAGGGACCAGGTTTGGTTTGGTTCACTACTATATTCCCAGCACCTACTTGCCACTCAACATGCATCGTATTTAAACAATGAATAAACTACTGAATGAACAAGTTGCCGGGTCTTAGCTAGAATGTGGCTGAGGTTTGGCTAGCTCTGAGTCTAGCTGATAACTACAAAAAGAAGTGGGAATAAGCTTTCTATCCTAATTGCATGCATCTAATTTGCAAATGACAATTTAAGCAACCCATCTTAAATATTCTGTAACATTCAGAAAACACAAATACAAATTCTGCCTCTCTGGTTTTCTTCTGATTGAAGGGAGTGGTCATCTATTTGAGAAAGCCTCATAGCATATCTATCCTGCCACAGGCTTCATCCGGTGAACAGCATTTAGGGATTCAGAAAGCACAGCATTAAATTCCACTCCCCACCCAAACCACAAAAATGTGTTCCTTTCTTAAAAGCTATTGCAGGGCTAACTCTCAGTATAAGGGCCAACCAACACACTTGAGGTCCTGACTTTGAAACCAAGGCAGTCCTTTCTTAATTCTCCAAGACGGAGTACATGTTGTTACAGAAACATAATTCATGATGTGAATTAGCTTTTGATAGTCATTCATCCGGTTCCACCAACACAGAAAGCTCAAAGCCACTCACACATGTTTCCTTCAACTGCTGAAATGAGAGTCCTTTCCAAGCCATAAATAGTAATTGTCTCTGAAAACCAAAGCCAAATGGGCCAGAAATGAGAAACAGTTTGTAAATCCTGAGTTTGGACCCACCAGAGCCAATTACTCTAACAGGGGCGATTTTGGTGTCTTTATTTGAACGATTGAGATAGCCTGCTTACGGCAAGGTAAATGAATTGATGTGCTCTGACTGTGTAATTGAAGAAAAGCCTGTTGGATCACAAATTCACCCAGCGATTACTTGAGGATTCCTCTGAGAAGGTGCTTACATAATTTCCTTTGTATGGGTTTTCCAGGAGGACATATGTCTCCTAGCCAGTGTTCTCGAGACCACAAATGTACCCCATTGATTTTCTCAGGCTACAGTGTGTTGATTTTCAGCCCATAGTGTGTAAGGTAAAAGGAAACAATAACTGTATATAGAAAATATTGATCTGCAACCATTGATTGAAGGCCCCATGTTGTCAAAAGATTAGTTACCTTTAAAAGAAGTACTGAAGGTGACTTTCAACTACTTTTTATTGACTAATACAGACCAGATAAACCCTTCTATTCAAAGCCATAGACTCTTCTCCAGAAGCTGTAATGAATAAACCGTTTTATTCCCTTGCTTGTGATCTAAATAATACTGTCTACGTATTTTCCAGGTACATACAGACATATGTGTGTGCTGTTACCAAATGTCAGACAGATAGATGGACATAGAGCTTCTCTTTTATAGTAATCAAAGGTATGAATACTGGTCTGTACCATCTTTTCTTATCACAACAAAATAGCTTAGAGATAATTCCATATGAGCACACTACTTTAAAAGGTTGCTTGATATTCTATGGTTGGGGATACTATAATTCATCTAAGCTACCTGTTAGCAATGATCATTTCATTAACTAGTTTTTTGTTACAATAGGCAATGCTGCAACAACAAAAAAATCCTCTGAAATAGAAAATACACAATAGTTCCTGCATTAATCAGGATGCATCATCCGCACGTTACAGCCTCCCTCCTTAATCTCCGCTTTCCACCATCTCAGTCCAGAAGTGGCTTCGTAGCTCTTAGCCAGAACTAGGGTTCAGCTGCTCCCTCCCAACTGAAAAGAGGCTTAAAAATGTAAGTGAATAAAATAAAATATTTAATGAGTGTTATGACTATCTCTACCATACTTCAATCACATAAATAGAAATAATTTCCTTACTACAGATGAATTCAAAGTTTGCCAATTATTTATGGAAAGCTTCTTAACTCTCAAGTGGTTATATTTCATTCAACAAATATTTATATCATTCCTACTTCATGCTGAGTGCAGGAACATGGTAGGCATTTGATACATGTTTGCTAAATAAAACAAAGGAATGAACCCTAATTATACTAGCAATTGCTGCCATTTCTCCCAGAGCAATCCAACAACTAGAAATGGGTAGAAAGAGCAAATAAGAAAAGACTTCTGTCTTCCCTCCTAGTTACTTGGCTTGAGCTCAAATTACCTAACTTACGGTTTGAGTCCAAACCTTGACCGGCCAGAGAACCAGGAATCTTAGTGAGCTGTAGACTACAAGTAAACTATGATCATTGCCCAATTCAAAATTCTCATTGTTTCAAGCTCAGTCTACAAGCCTCGGATGGCACTTAAACATTTCAGCCTACAGCTCGCATTTGCATTTTGTGCAAATATTATGCGGGGGTAAAAGAAGAGAATGCGATGCAGACTAATCCAGTGGCTAATTAGCAACACCTGCACTGAGGCACTCTTCGAATCTTGCTGGTAGGTTACCGGTTGCATTAAAGGATAAGTGATTATGCCTGTCAAATGATGACAGGACTTGCTTCGTTTTTTCAGTGCATGTATAAATTAAATGCCATATTTTTAAATATCCCAAATTTAAAATGACATTGCTAGTTTTGATTTTCAGTTAACAGATTTCAAACGTCAGTGACAGAATTATAATTCAATTCCTATAAAATTAGAAAGTTGTATTTACATGCATAAGCATATCCATTTAATCATCAGCATCAGAGTACCTTCTCTACTTGGTCTGATGTTCATCATTTTATCCCTATGCCTAGCAGAACACCCAGGATGGGTATATACTCAATACGTATTTGCTGAAATAATTCAATTTCTGCCTCAATGTTGATGACTCCCAAGTCTCTCTAGCTTCAGGCTGCTACTCACTAAATATCTTTCAATATGTCACCATTCTAAAGACAGCACATGCTCTACTACAATAAATATTTACATTATTTTCTAAATGTACAGTCATTCAAATCAAGGTTAAAAAATGCAGTGTTCCTTGCCCACAAATGAGAAAAATCCTTCTTCCTCTAGTCCTGGGGGGCAGTGTCATGGTGGGAAATGGACGTTAGACCAGCAGTCCTAGCCTGGGACCACAGAGAGTCCTGTGGAAATCCAGGAATCCCCTAAAATCCACACAAAATTAGTGTCACGTGGATTTTCTCTCTCCCCCTGGGAAGGAGCAGGGTGGCTGCAGGATGACGGGTGTCTGGAGCATTGACAGGATGGCAACCCCAGGTGCAGTAGAACCTCTTTGTGTGTCACTGTGGTGACAGTGGTGGTTGTTCCACACCCACATGAATGGTGTCCGTGTAGGATCAGTGGTAGGTGCTATAAGACTTAGTGTGTCACCCGGCCGGTGTGGCTCAGTGGTGGAGCATCGACCTATGAACCAGGAGGTCAGAGTTCAATTCCCAGTCAGGGAACATTTCCGGGTTGCGGGCTCGATCCCCAGTGTGAGTGTGCAATAGGAAGCCATCACTGATTCTCTCTCATCGTGGATGTTTCTATCTTTCTCCCTCTCCCTTCCTTTCTGAAATCAATAAAAAAAAAATTTTTTTAAGTGTGCAGTCAGGGCTGGCCACGTAATTTGTAGGGCCAGGACAAAATGAAAATGTGGATCCCCTCATTCAAAACTTACCTAGATGAGGGGGGTATGGGGGGGTAATGGGGGAATAAAGACAGATATGTAACACCATAATCAATAAAGAAATTTTTTTAAAAAAGAAGGTACCCACCCGAGGGGAAAAAAAAAAAAACTTACCTAGAATTTCAAAATGCTGACAGTGGGCACTAAAGCAAGTGTGGGCCCTTCTGAGCCCAGGGCCCCATGCAACTGCCCAGGTTCCAGGCCCACGGAGCAGGCGCTGCGCAGTGGCAACATGGTGATAGTGGTGGCTGCTATGAGTCCACGTTTGTTATGTCAGCAGGTATCAGGCACTGCTGCTGCAGGACCAAGTTTGTAGGGTTGATGTGGTGGCAGCAGAGGTTTCAACAGCACAGAATCCCAGAAACAGCAGTGCCAGCGGTAGCTTCTAGTGTTTGAGTCCTCACAAGACACTTCCACGGGGTGGGCTTGGCATTTTTCCCTGGCTGACTGATGTCATTCCTGGTCCTACAGCAGTCCCAGGGACTCAATGGGCTACCAAGATCTCAAGAACATAAAGCCTCCCCTCCTATTTCAAAACCAGATTTGCTTCTGTAGCATATAACAAAGAACTCCAACTGATTTGTGGCTTATGTGCATTTACTGGGAAGGGAGCTATGGCTTTTACCATAATGCAGAGGACTGCCTGTCATTCATGTACTTAAGTTTAATTCCCTTTTGTAGACTCCCTCAAACTATAAATAAAACTTAAGTTTCACTTTAAGAAATGCGGTTGTAAGGTGAGTTAATAAACAAGGATTGGGGATGACTTAGATGTGTTTAATATTTGTAAAAAGAATCAAGTATTCTATGTTTACTAGGGATGTTTTGAAAACATAAATCAAATCTACAGAAAACTGAGATAAGATAGAGGATTCTATAACAATACAGGGAAAGACAATAGAAAAGCTGGATGTAAGGATTAAATGCCGTTGTAGTTTAAGATCAACACAGGTGCTGCATTACTGGGACTGACAGGCCAAGGGAAGGCCCTGTGTCCCTATTTCTAAATTTCAGGATGGCATCTGGCAGGGCTTCACGCTATTTCATGGTGCCCCGTGGACATGAAGAGATGAGAGTCGTGTGTGCTGGGAGTGACTGGGCACAGGGGGCCCGTAACCGGTTAAATGACCACAGCCTAAAACACGCGTTATGGATTGAGGGAGCAGGGTTTCAGAGTGCACATCATAGGACAATTTCCTTGGTCCTGTACACAGGCTTATTGTTACTCGGTGAAGCCAATTAACTCATCTAGTTATTTATTCGAAAATAATAATTAAATAAATAAATGTATATACTATATGCTATATATACTATAGGCACTGAAGATAGCAGCTGAAAAAATATATATTCCTGCATTTGAGGATCTTATAGGTTAGTGAGCCTAAGAAACCAAGACTAGACCATGAATATTGTGGTTTGATAAATGCTAGGACTGAGTAGTATGGCAGCTCAGAAGTGAGCTAACTTGCCCAGTAGTAAGAGTCCTGGAAATGTCAGTCGAACCTTGAAGAATAAGAAAGAGTTTGCAGATTTAAAAAGAAGAGAGAGAGACAAAAGGGGATAAATGGTGATGGGTGGAGACTTGACTTGGGGTGGTGAACACACAATGCAATGTACAGATGATGTGTCGTGGAATTGTACACCTGAAACCTATATAATTTTGTTAACCAGTAACGTCCCCCCTCCCCCCAGTAATTTCAATAAAAAGGAAAAGAAAAAGTGTCACGGAACAATACATGCAATGACCCACCTTGAGATAAAGCATGGACTGTTCCAAGAATTATATTTCTGGCTGAGTGTATGGAGCAGAGTGTGTGAGGTGGGAGCAATGAGAGGTGAGAATGGAGGTGACATAAAGTGGTTGAGAGGATCACTAGTGACACTATATTATGTAAGAACCCATAAAGATCCTGGTAAGCCAAATGATAGGCTAAATACAAGAAATTTAATAGGGAGAAGTGCAAGTTTCCAGATCTAACTACCGAAGAACAGGGTGGAGCATGTGAAAAAGACAATCGGATTTTAGTTGATTACAGGATCAATATGATTCAAATGAGTGAGGGGGTAACCCATAAAACAAGCTTCTTCAAAATTCAAGTCCTAAAAGGGAGACATCAGAATCGGACCTCGTGGTGTGGTGCTCGCCATAAATTTTGTGTCATTGTATTTACCTTCAAATGTCCAAAGCGCTTTAGATATGGAAGAAGGATCAGACATGTCCTGGGAGGCCTCAGAGGACAGACCGGGCCTGGGGAAGTGAGAGGAGAGCACAGCTTCACTCGGGAGAAGAAGAAGCCTCCGCTTGTCAAAACCAACACAGACTCACTCACACGTGTGGTGGGGAGTTATTGTGTCGAAACATGTTCAAGCAGAGGCTTGTCTGTGTGTGACCATTTGGATGAATGTCTCCAAAGACCTTCATCCCGCTCTGACGAGATGAGAAGATAAAAAATGAATAAGCAATGCCTGCCTTCTAGGCACTCCCAACAATATCATGGCCTACATTCAGAGGTATATGCAAATTAACATGCATATTAAAATTATACTTTCACTTGAAACTGTTCTATTTTTGAGAGGTTATTTCCCCTAAATATTAGCTCTTACACCTCCTTGTGTATAAAAAGAAATCTATATCACCAAAATATCTTGTATTCCATTGTGATTTACAACATAACATAAGCAAAACCATACTCTGACCGTAAAGATTAAAAAGCTGTTCTCCAGGTGAGCCACCCTGGGAACCCATCCAATAATCCAGGCTCCACGCTTTCTGTGAAATGGACTCGGATTTTGCCCCCAGCTGTATAATATAGAACCCTGTAGACAATATTTTTAAATTGACCATTAAAAGTCTAAGAACGTTTTCCAGACCCTACAGAAAACTACTCTTTGAGACGATGGGAGTCACTTTTTTCATAGCACTAAACTGAAAAGGGCATGGTAGGTCAAAGTCTTTATACTCAGAGAACACACCTATTAATTTATTTCCACTTCTATCTGAAAATGAACCACAGCAGTGGTGACCTACAATTTCTTACAGACAGATTTATCCTGAAAAGATGCAAAATGGCCTTTCTACTCAGCATGCAGTATCTACTCTTCTACTGGGAGACCTTCATTTTGGATGCATATTTTCTTCAGGTCATGGATATTCTTTGCAACATTCACTTGACTTTGATCACCAATTTGACAATTTAGCCTCTATTGCAGAAAGTAGTCTCCAGTTTAGAAATATAGTCTTAAATAGAAAACTAGTAGATTAGTCAAAGCAAGGCAATTTTTATCTATTTTAGAATCTTTAGAGACTCTTAAGAATAGGAAATAGTTTGCCAACCTTCTCTTTTATATTAGGGAATTAGAGAAGTAGGAGAGAGAAGAAATAAAGCACAACAATATTTAATATTTCTCATGAATGGAGTGAGAACCAAAAATATAGTTTTCAAAACAAATGATATCCACACTTCAGAAATTAGACAAAGTATCATCTATAGGGTTTGGAAGTTTTACTCTGTCATGCTGAATCTATGAAATGTCTTTAATTCTATATAATATAAATCATCAAACACTATTAAAATGAAATATAATTTGAAATTAATGATGCAAAGAATTTATTTCAGTTATCATTTAATCAAACTACTTTCATAATTTAGCTATTCACCTTGGCTTCTTAGAAACTAATGAAATACTAGTAGCTTACGAAATGATGGGGGAATGGGCTTTTGGATCTGCTCTTTACCACATGACTACTGCGATGACCTTGGACAAGTCACTTCATCTCCCTGGGCCCAAGTTCTCATCTGAAAATATGCAAAATAATGCCTGCAGCATAGATTACATTCATCTATATGGCAAATACTTCTCAAGTGCTCACAAGGATCTAGTCGCATTGATACTAGAAATTCAATGAAAAAGCAGGTAGGGTCCCTATCCTTATGAACTTACATTTTAGTGGAATAGGAAAATAAGATAGCACACAAATAATTACATGTCATGATGACCACATCTAATATTCTGACTCTGATCCTACCTCTGATCACCAACTCTGCACCCAGTTCCAACATGGGGGAGGTGGTTTCTCCACACCACCAAGCAATTCTCCAATACCAACTGGATGTCCTACAGTTCAACTCAGTTCTGATACGATCTACCCTGAGGTAGCATCCGATCCCACAGGTTAAGGATTCAGTCCTACAAGACCACTCCTCCCTCTTCAGGTGCCAATCAAAAATCCAGGTTGTCATTTGTACTGTCAGCAGCTATAGACTGGAGGTTACAATGACCCCCCTCATGGGTTCAATTAATTTGCTAGAGCAGCTCACAGAACTTAGAGAAACATTTCACTTACTACATGACTGGTTTATTATAAAAGGATGTAACTCAGGAGCAGCCAGCTGGGAGAGATGCCTCGGGCAAGGCATGGGAAAGGGCGCAGACCTTCCATGCCCTATGTGGGTGTGCCATTCTTTCCAAATCTCCACACATTCACCAACACAGAAGCTCTTTAACCACATCCTTTTGGGTTTTTATGGAGACTTCATAGCAAAGGCATAATTAATTAAATCTTTGGAAATCCGCAAGTGATTCAACCTTCAGCCCCTTTCCCCGCCCCAGATGTCAAGGGAAGTGGGAATGAAAGTTCCAACCCTCTAGCCCCTGATTGGTTCTCCTGGCAGCCAGCCTCATCCTTAGGTTGGGTCCAAATGTCACCTCATTAACATAACAAAAGACACTTTTTAACACTCTCAACCCTTAGGAAATTCCAAGGGTTTTAGGAGCTCAATCGGGATATATATATACACACATTTATTTATTAAATATATATTTCTTACTAGGGGCCCAGTGCATGAATTTGTGCACCTTGAAAGGAACTGTGGGCTGTGAGGCTGCAGTAGGCACAGGGGCAGGTCTCTGTCCATCCTCTGTGCCCCTGCCCAGCCCCTCCTGCCACAGCCCCCAGTCCCCTGTCTGCCAGCAGCCCTGCTCCAGCTGCTGCCGCTCCCATGCACTGATGGCACCAGCCCCCATTACACACACTGACGTCGTCACCAAGTGATCAGGACTGGTGCCCAGTGCCAGCAGGGGGTGTGAACGGCAGCTCCAGTGCTGGCTGCAGGTGTGAGAGGGGTTGGCGCCAGCAGCAGGTGCAAGCACCGGGTGGGACCACAGCGCTCGGGAGCAAAGAATTTTCAATAACCACCACAGGCTCACCCCAATGACAGCAACCAGCGCCTTGCCTTGGTCTGGCACCCCTACTCACCTGCTCCACCATCCTGCCGCGGCTGGCACCCACCCACCATGTTCCGCACTCTACAACCTGCTGCCGATGCCCCCCCCCCATGTTCCACATGCACCCCCTGGTGGTCAGTGCATGTCATAGTGACAGTTGTTTGGTTGTTCAGTTGTTCTGCCATTCGGTCTATTTGCATATTAGCCTTTTAGTATATAGAATTATAAATTGCAATATCACACCACTATATAGGATACACACAGGGTAAATACAGAGACGAACAGGGTCCTATTTACATAGAGTGATTAGTGTTACAGTAAAGATAACAACAAAGTAGGATCACAGATACAAAGCACTTGGCACATAAAAGACATTCAATAAACAGTCGGTTTTATTCTTACATTGCTTCAGAACAAAGGCAGGGAGAAAACTCTGGAACACAGTAGGTAGGATTTGAAATTTAAAGGAATAGCAGGCCAGATCATTACAAAAAAATTCTTTTATAAGATACCCAGAAAAACTGAGTGAAATATAACAGCCAGTCTTTGTAATGCATAGCTGAATTTCTTAAAAATTAAATAAATAAATAATTGCCCAGCTGGTGTTGGCTGAGCGGTGAACATCGACCCAGGAACCAAGAGGTCACTGGTTCGATTCGCAGTCAGGGCACATGCCTGGGTTACAGGCTGGATCACCAGTAGGGGGTGTGCAAGAGGCAGCTGATTGATGATGTTTCTTTCTCATCAATGTTTCTATTTCTCTATTCCTCTTCTTTCCTCTCTCTCTCAAAAAATCAATAAAACATATTTATAAACAAATAAACATTTGTATGTATGTAAAGGAAATTTCCAAGGGTCAAGACTAAAAAACAAGTGATAACCCACAGTTTTAGACTGTTGGCCTAAAAGTGATTTCCACTTTCCATTATCTAAAGGCATGGGTTTTAATGGTTGCCTGGGGACAGGAAACAAGGCTTTGAACTTGCAAAAAGGTAGGGATTTGGAATTGAAGTTCCACATGAATTGCTCACCCTCAGGAAAAAGAAGTCTAGAAAAAGGCTGCCCATCAGCAAAGGGGGAACACACGGAGAGCTGTATGCCTTGGCACAGAGCCAGGGTGTTTGAAATGAAAATTTCCCCCCTCCCCCCAGATTCACAAGAATAGGCCTACCCTTATGCACTTCAGTCTCTGACTTTGGAAACTTCAAAACAATAAATTAACCTATAAATTTCAGGCAAACATGCTTTCATAATCCAAAATTACAAAACAAACCACCATGAGCAAAAGTCAGCAGACAGAAAAAATTGGGCTCTCAATGACTTCAGCTATTGGAAATATCATTTAGAGAATAGAAAATGAGAATAAGTAAAATAGGAAAATGACCCATAAGTAAAAATTGAGAAGAGATTACACTGATGATGGGGTAGGTAGATCACACAAACAAAAGTTAATTGGAAATAAAAATTAAACTAAAACAATTGGGGAGCAGGTGACTATAAAAATGTACAAAATTGTCTGGAGGATCTCTGAAATTGAGACAAATACTCCAAATTATAACAAAATGAAATTTATACATCACAATTTTTAGAAAGTTTCAAGACTAAAGATAAACTGCTAGAATAGTCTCTTTCTCAGTGAAATGAATAACACATATGAAAATAATTCTCTGCTTTATAAGTCATATTAGACAGAAGTAGCATACATTTTTATGCTTAACTAAAGACCTGGTGCATGACATTCATGCACTGGTGGGGAGGAGGGGGTCCCTCAGCCCAGCCTGCGCCCTCTCGCAGTCCGGGAGCCCTCGGGGTATATCCAACTGCCGCGGAGGCGGGAGAGGCTCCTGCCACCACCGCTGCACTCGCCAGCTGTGAGCCCAGCTTCTGGCTGAGTGGCGCTCCCTCTGTGGGAGCACACTGACCACCAGGGGGCAGCTCCTGCATTGAGCGTCTGCCCTCTGGTAGTCAGTGTGCATCATAGCCACCAGTTATTCTGCCATTTGGTTCATGTGCATATAAGCCTTTTATTATATAGGATAACTAGAAGCCTGGTACACAAAATTTGTGCATGGGGCGGGGTCCCTCAGCCCAGCCTGCACCCTCTCCAATCTGGGACCCTTCAAGGGATGTCCAACTGCCCTCTCACAATCCAGGACTGCTGGCTCCCAACCATTCACCTGCCTGCCAGCCTGATCACCCCCTAACCACTCCCTTGCCAGCCTGATCGATGCCTAACTGCTTCCCTGCCAGACCAATTACTCCTAACTGCCCTCCCCTGCTGTCCTGGTCACCCCTAACTGCCCTCCCCTACTGTCCTGGTCACCCCTAACTGCCCTCCCCTGCCAGCCGGGTTGCCCCTAACTGCTATCCCCTGCAGGGCTGGTCCCCCCCAACTGCCCTCTCCTACAGGGCTGGTCCCCCCCAACTGCCCTCTCCTACAGGGCTGGTCCCCCCCAACTGCCCTCCCCTGCAGGCCTGGTCGCCCCCAACTGCCCTCCCCTGCAGGGCTGGTCCCCCCCAACTGCCCTCTCCTACAGGGCTGGTCCCCCCCAACTGCCTTCCCCTGCTGGCCTGGGTCACCCCTAACAGCCCTCCCCTGCAGGCCAGGTCCCCCTTAACTGTCCTCTCCTGCAGGCCTGGTCACCCCCAACTGCCTTCCTCTGCTGGCCCGGTCAGCCCTAACTGCCCTCGCTTTCAGGCCTGGTCCCACCCAACTGCCCTCCCCTGCTGGTCTGATCACCCACAACTGCCCTCCCCTGCCAGCCATCTTGTGGCAGCCATCTTGTGTCCACATGGGGGTGGTCATCTTGTGTGTTGGAGTGATGGTCAATTTGCATATTACCTCTTTATTATATATAGGATTATTGGATGTCAGAAAGCCCAGTGTATAGTACAGACCAAACAAATACAATCAAGATTTTAGAAAGAGCCTCTTTTCATTGGCATGGAAGCAGATAGAGCAGAAATTATGGGAATTTCTTAATGTCTGTGACAATATGACACTCCTGAGGCATATTTGTAACTTTCAGATTGCTCCTTCTGTGGCCCGATGAAAAACAGAATAACAGGACACCCATTGTATGTTCTAGGTTCAAGAGGGATGACACCGGTATAATAAAATAAGGGATAAGTCGTATGTTTTGGAACTGGCAGATGCTCTGACAATAATGCTGATGCATCCAGGGAGGCAACAAGGTCTTGAGGATGATTCTTCCTTAGATCAGCACTGCCTAATTACGAATAATTGAATTATGGGCACTGCTTGTGAGCCTCTCATCATTTGTCTTACTAAAAATAATTCCAAAACCCACCCACACTTGCATTAATTCACTGGGAGTTATTGAAAGAGAAGTAAAATGGTTCAGCAGGCTAATCAAAAGGGCTGGGCGAGTGGACCTAACAGCAATACAATCAATTGCATACCATGGCCCAGCTTCGTTGTGTAATATGTTATTTATATGTCAGTTGATCCTTTTGCCTTGTTTTCTTCACAGTGGAGCTGGAAAACATGTGCAGCTCAGACCTACATAGCATTCTGCTCATCTCAGCAACCCAGAGTGAATACCAGTGTCAAAATATTGGCCCCAGCACAGCCGGTGTGTCGCAGTTGTTGAGTGTTGACCTATGAACCAGGAGGTCACAGTTCAATTCCCGGTCAGGGGTCATGCCCAGGTTGCAGGCTCCATATCCAGTGTAGGGTGCACAGGAGGTAGCTGATCAATGATTCTCTCTCATCATTGATGTTTCTATATCTCTCTCCCTCTCCCTTCCTCTCTGAAATCAATAAAAATATATTTTAAAAAAGAAAAAGTATCTGTTTACATGAAAACATTGAGTAACAACCCATCCTTATCTTGTTAAATAGGAGCCATAGTAGGAATGAATGGGACTCAGCCTGGTTGGCATCAATATGAGAACCTTCTCTTCACAATATGCAAGAGAAAGTACACAAATTATTCCCTGAGACAATTAACACATCTCTGAAAATATTATTATTTTTAAATGAGACAGAATAATGATATTTTTTCAGACTTTTGACCACCTTTACATTTCTTCATTGATTCTTTTCTCATCCTGGAAAAATGGATATATAAATCTTAATTCTACAAAGGGAGAGACTGACATAACAGGCCCCAAAGTGATTTCCACTTCCCATTATCTAAAGGCTTGGGTTTTAATGGCTGCTTGGTTCAGTTGGTTGGGTGTCATCCAGTGTGCGAGATAGCTGCCAGTTCGATTCTCTGTCAAAGGCACATGCCCCAGTTTCTAGCTATATCCCAGATTGGGGGTGGCAGGAGGCAGCTGATAAATGTTGCACTCTCATATCGGTGTTTCTCTCTCTCCCCCTTCTTCTCTCTCTAAAAAGTCAATGAAAATGAAAAAGGAACTTATAATAAAAATTTTATATTTAATGTTTTCTAAAACCATATATATATATATATATATATATATATATATATATATATATATGGTTAATATGCTAAGTGTCCCTCCACCCATCTGACCAGTTGCTATGACACACACTGACCACCAGGGAGCAGATGCTCAATACAGGAGTTGCTGAGCTGCAATGACTTGGCAGCAGCGGTTCTCAGGTGACACACCCTGAAACCAGAGAGGAGGGAGCCCGATTCCTCATGGAGCCAGGCGATTCCATTTTCAGCCGTGGGTTATGTGGCTGTTGGGGCACTGTCAGCCCAAATCTGGTTTACTGCACACTTGCATTTGCATTCCACACCCTGCATGACAGCAACTTTGCAGAGTGCCCTCTTGCACTCCACGACCCCTCGGGTAATGTCGGAGAGCCAGCTTCGGCCCGATCCCTGCAGGCCAGGCTGAGGGACCCCACTTGCCGGAGGGACCCTGCTCACTCTGCCAACGCCCTTTGAGCCATGGTGCCACCCCAGGTGCAGCCAGCCAGGGAGGGACCTCGGGAGGTTGGCTCCAGGGCATGCCCCCAGCCTGCCTCGCCCAGGCCCGCCCCACTGGCCACCTTCTAATTAATTTCCTTTCAATGTGCACAAATCCGAGCACTGGGCCACTAGTTCCAAATAAAGATCAAAGGTATTTGTGACCATATACAAATCTATTTGGTTAGTCTTGGGTGGGAAAGTGGTTACCAGGGCTTTTTTTGTGTTTTTTGGTTTGGTTTGGTTTTTTAATATATTTTTATTGATTACAGAGTGGGAGAAAGAGATATAAACATCAATGATGAGAGAGAATCATCGATCGGCTGCCTCCTGCATGCCCCACAATAGGATCAAGCCCACAACGCAGGCATGTGCCCTTAACTGGAATCGAATCTGGGACCCTTCAGTCCGCAGGCCAATGCTCTATCCACTGAGCCAAACCAGCTAGGGTGCGGGGCTTTTTTTGCTTTGCAGGAGAGGTTGTGTTCTTCTGTAGACAAGCGGGCACATGTTTGAAATAATCTATGTAAATGTCAGAAATTAATTTTACAGATGATACTTGTTAAGTCACTTTGCCTCAGACAAATAACATACTGTCTTTCTGTTTCCGCCTATGTAAAGTGGGGATGGTACTATCTAACTCTTAGAACTATTAAAAGATTTCATGAGATGATAAATAAATATAAAGCAAAAACATCATACTTAAAGCTCTGTATTAGGAAAGTCTTAGCTCCTTGAATAAACTCATGTGTGGGATAGGGCCAGGAGCTTCCTAGCAGATACAGCTTAAAACTGCCAGAGCTTAGCTGAATGCGTCTCCTATATGTAAGTAAAAATCACTAAAAATGTACAGGAAGTCAAGTGAGAAGCACAGATAGAAAAGAGAATTTAAACTCCTTATGTTAAAAACAACAAATTGCTGAATTAAACAGTGAATTGAACTAGCTTGTACCTTTGCTTCCTCCACAATGACATATAACAAGAGACATAAACCCACAAGGACAAAGGGCAAAGAAAACAGGAGAGGAGAATGAAAGCAGCAACAAAAAAACTGAAAGCAAGTGAACAAGAAGTTCTGACTTCTTTTTCCTTCTTTCTGAAATGTAAGCAGGCAATGGGAAAAGCCCAGAAAGAAACTATCTGAATCAAAGAATCCTGGAGAAATATCAGGAACTGAGTACAAAGTGCAAAGTATGAGAACTTATAGACCCCACAAGTTCGAATTAGCTGAAGCTGTTAGACCTCACCACCACACTACCACCACCTCCACCTTCAAGTCCTTGTTTCTTACACAATGGCGGAAGCCTGGAGGTTAACTGGCTACAGAGTTTGAACAAAAAGGCTCTAAGACTCTGAGTTTGGGTACATCAGGCTCAACTGATGGTGAGAGGCACATAACCAAAAAAAATGGGGGAAGGATCAATTAAGTCAAAGGCAACTGTCCTCTTCCCCCACTCACCAGGTAAATCAGGCTCTCACTGCATAAATGAGAGTTCCTTTCTGAGAAGCCCAATCAGGCCAAGAAAAAGGATCTAGTTTGACTGAATCAGGAGTTCCTAGTAAAACAGCACAGATGACACTACAGCCATGGTCGGCAAACTGCGGCTCACGAGCCATATGCGGCTCTTTGGCCCCTTGAGTGTGGCTCTTCCACAAAATACCACGGCCTGGATGAGTCTATTTTGAAGAAGTGGCGTTAGAAGAAGTTTAAGTTTAAAAAATTTGGCTCTCAAAAGAAATTTCAATCGTTGTACTTGGCTCTGTTGACTAATGAGTTTGCCGACCACTGTCTACAGTAAAGCCCATCAGCTGATAAATGCCAACCACCCACAGAGCTTCCACTCAACTCCTAGGGCCTCATATTAAGTATGATTAAGAGAGTCAAGGAACACCAGACAGGAGGAAGTTTCCACCTGACGTGAAAGACCAAAACAAAGACTAAAATGAAACTGTGACTGAGATAATGCAAAAATTATTGATGTTCTTGGGGTGATAAAACAGTGCATCTTTAAAACAAAACCAAGATGCTATTAAAAGGAACATTCAAAGGGCAAACAACTGTTTTTGGATACTAAAAATATGAAGACAACTGAGAAACAAAATAGAAGTGTGGAAGATGAGTTAAACATAAAAAATAGGAGAAAAGGGACCAGATTATTAGGGAACTAAACCAGGCCATACAATGGCTGAAAAATGGGTGTTTCAAAAAGAAAGACAAAAGGCACGAAGAAAATACTCAAGATAATTTCCTTCAAGGAATGAAGTACCAAAGGTCCAAATCAAAATATGTAAGTACCCAGCACACTGAAGGGAAAAAGGCTCATACTGAACTGCATCACCGTGAATTTCCAGAACTCCATGACTTCCCCAGCAGAATGAAACAAAAAGAACCCCAGGAAAAAAAGAGATCAGTTTCAAGAAAGAAAATCAGGCCACACACAAGAACTCAAGAATCAGAGTTCCATCAGATATCTCAACAACAACGTGATGGTTAACGGTATATGTACAGTTACTGGGCCAAGGGGTCT
Organism: Corynorhinus townsendii; assembly: GCA_026230045.1. Lineage (NCBI taxonomy): Eukaryota > Metazoa > Chordata > Mammalia > Chiroptera > Vespertilionidae > Corynorhinus > Corynorhinus townsendii. Next base: position 176,357,941 of record JAPDVU010000003.1, on the reverse strand, counting down.
CCAAGATTAAACATTTTTGCCAGATGTGTCTGTGAGGGTGCTTCTGGATGAAATTAGCACTTCAGTTGGACTCAGTAGACGGCCCTCCCCAGTGTCTACTTGCATCATCCAAGCCACTGAGATCCTGAATGGAACAAAAGGTGGAGGAAGGAGGAATTTGCCTTTTTATTCCTGCCTTACTGCTTGAGCTGGAACATCTCATCTTACCTTCTGCACATGGACTGGGATTTTTTTTGCCCTCAGCTTTATTGAGGTATAATTGTATATATTTTATGTGTACAACATGATGTTTTTTTTTTATTGTTTTAAGTATTACAAATAGTAGTACATATGTCTCCTTTTTTTTTCCCCCCTTTGATCTCCCCCCGACCTCCCCTACCCCCCAGTACATGCCTTCACCTGCCCGCCCTTCTCCCCCCCCCCCCCCCCCCCGCTCCAGTGTCTTATATCCATTGGTTGTGCTTATATGCATGCGTACAAGTCCTTCGGTTGGTCTCTTACAGCCCTCCTCGCCCAACCACCCCTGTCTTCCCAATGTAGTTTGACAGTCTGTTCAATGCTTCTTTGCCTCTGTATCTTTTTCCCACCATTTCTTTCCTTTAAAAAGTTTTGCCTTTGCAGACTGGAAATAAACATATAATAACAAAACAAGACAAAACAAAAAAATGTTTGAGTCCCAATTTCAATGTCCAACAGTTTCTTATGTGTACATGTCAGCAGTGATATCTGGATGGTGGGCACATGGTGGCAATGCAGGTCCGACCCTCTCTGGTTTGGTCCTAGGCAACCTGCAGCGGTGCACAGCTGCTGACTGCTCCCATGGCAAGGCGTTGTCAGCATCTTCCATCTCTGGACTGTTTTTTCCTCTTGTCTTCGTGGTTGGAGCACTCCTGTCAATTCCTCTCTGTTGCAGGAATCCATCTGGTCTTGGGGTTGTTTTCTGAAAATATACAAATATATTCTTGACCACAAGTTAATAAAGGAATCTTTTCTATATAATTGATTTGGGATCCTTTTTATTTTTGTTCAAACGATTTTCCTTTGTCTTATTTAGACACCATGTGTGTTTTTAATGGCCGTCTTGCTGTTAGCATTGCAAATGAACCTTAATTTGGTAAAGTAAAAATTTTCTAGATGTAATTTACTTATAGGATATTTTTCCTTACATGATATTGCCCTACTATCCCCCCCCCTTTTTTTTTAATGGAGGTTTTTGTAAATTTTATAATGCAGTCTTGATAAGTTTAAATTAAAAAAAAATTTTTCCCCCCCCACACATATGACTGCTTTAGGTTCATTGCATATTCAGGAATTTTACCATGAGATGAACTACCAATAGAAATTTTAGTTATTACTTTAAGAATAGCTTTTTGTCCAGTACTTGAATATTCACTTATTTCAATTAGCCTATTTAAATTAATCTGAAAACTCGATTACTATTTTACTGTCAAATTTAATACTCTACCAACAATCTTAGTTTACCCTGTAAATATTAGTGGGAAGGATTATTTGCATTCTTGAGTGGGCCCTGAGCATCCCAAATGCTCAGCTGAATTTAGATATAGGGCAACTGCTGTCGGCCAAGTCTCTGTCTGTCACCTGTATCTCGACGTGAGCTGGGCCGGGTCTCTTTCTGTTGCCTGGGTCCCGATCTGAGCTGGGTGTGGGAAGCGCGAAGCAGCCATGGGGGTAGGAGACCTCCTTTAGAAGGGGGTGAGGGTTCAAGCCCCTGCAATGTTGGGGGGGTGAGGGTCTGTGCCCCACTTCTGTTGCCCCCCCAAATTCTCTCCTGATGGCCCCTCTGCGACTGTGCCTGTCTTAGGTTGTTCCTTCCTTGAGGACTCTTACCCGTCTCTGGCTAACCAGCCATCCTCCGGGGCCAAGCAGGGTGCTGTGAGGTTCAGTTCTGTCTCCTTGGTAGCCTATGACCCCGTGGCCTCCACACCCAGCACCTGCCTTGGGAACCCCTGGCCTGCTGGCAGGGTCCCGGTGCTGATCACATATCTCTGGGAACTCGGGTTTCTTCTCCAGTGAGGGCCCAGCTCACAAAATTGGATGTGAGACAGATCCCTGGTACCAGCCCCCACGAGGCTTCAAGCTCAGCACGAACAGAAAGCTCAGGTAACAGCTGAGGGCAATTGGATTGTGAGAACAACATGATGTTTTGATACACATATACATTGTGAAATGGTTACCACAATCAAGCTAACATATCTATTATCTCACAGTTACCATTTTGTGTGTGTGGTAAGAACACTTCAGATCTACTCTCTTAGCAAATTTCAAGTATACAGTATTTCTAACTATAGTCATCATGCTGTACATTAGACCTGCAGAATTTACTTTTTTTAATTTTTATTTTTGACTTGAGAAACACTGACTTGTTGTTCCACTTACTTATGCATTTATTGGTTGGTTCTTGTATGTGCCCTGACTGAGTATGAAATCTGCAACCATGGTGTATTGGGACAGTGCTCTAACCAACCCGTCCAGGGTGAATTTACTCTACTGATAACTAGAATTTTGTACTCTCTAACCAACATCTCCCCATTTCCTCTAGCCTCTGGTAACCACCATTCTATTCTATGCTTTTGTAAGTTAAACTTTTTAGATTCCACATATAAATGAGATCATGCAGTATTTGTCTTTCAGTGGTTTTTCCATCTTGTCACAAATGGCAGGATTTCCTTCTTTTTACAAGACTCAATAATATTCCATTATATATATACTAGAGGCCCAATGCACGAAATTCGTGCAAGAGTAGGCCTTCCTTCCCCCAGCTGCCGGCACCGGCTTCCCTCTGGCACCTGGGACCCGGGCTTCCCTCACAGGCCTGGCTTCTGTCAGGAAGGTCGTCTGGTCTAAGTAGCATATTATGCTTTTATTATTATAGATTATATGTATATGGCAGCTCCTTTATCCATTCATCCATCCACAGACACTTAGGCTGTTTCCATGTCTTAGCTATTGTGAATGCTGCTGCAAAGAACATGGGAATGCAAGTATTGTTTTGAGATACTGATTTCATTTTAGATTGGGGTTTACACCATCATTTCCACTGGTTCTCAGGCCTTTGGACTTGGAGTGACTTACAGCACCAGTTTCCTGGGTCTCCAGCTTGTGGCCAACTGATCATGAACTATTCAGCCTCCATAATTGCATAAACCAATTCCTTATTTTATATAGATATAAATATATCCACCCCCCTTCCCCAGAGAAACCTAATACAAACAATATAGGAAATTTAAAAATAGACCAATGTTTTGCAAATTTGAAAAACAAATTGCTCAGAGTTCTATAAAGAGCCAAATTATTCAATAGGGCAAATACAGACTAAATTATTTTCAGATGTGCAAAGTGTCTCAGTGATTGTTTTCCCTTGATATGTATTCTTTCCTTCTTCAGCAGCAGCAGTTGACATGACAAATTTTATCTGGGCCCATGTGAAGAACATGTAAAAATATCCCAACCTCCATTGCAGCTAGAGAGTCCATGACTAGGTTCTGAGCCAAAGGAATGTAATCTGTGATACTCCCCAAAAGTTGTATGAAAGCTGGAGACAGGCTCTTTTCCTTCTAGTTCTTCCTCCCGGCTATCTGAAAGTAGATGTGCTCAATGGAAGCAGAAATACGTTCTTGTACCACTGGAAGAAGCCCTTTACTGGAAATAACAAAGGAGCAGGCAAGAGAGAGATTGAGTCCCTGAGCACAGTGGAAACTCCAAATTAGACTTGACAACCACATTGATGTGACAGAGACATGAGCTTCTATCTTTAAGTCACCATTATTTTGGATTTCTGTCACTTGTAGTCAATTCTCATCCTCGGTAATCTTACCTAATGCACAAGTTTATGAAGGTTTTCTTTGCAGGTTACTAAATTCTATAAATATGGATATAAAACATGGTATTTCTTTATTGCATTATTCAAATCCTCTGAATACATAATTATTTTTGGTCTTGATGTGCAAATTCAGAAAGAAGTTTATTAAAGATTGACAAAATGATGGTGGCTTTAACAATACCCTATTTCTGTGAGATTTTGCTATATGTAAACGTCTATGTTTGATATATAAGAATTATTATGTCTTTTGGTAGATTACTGTACAAAACTGTTTAAAATATTACCATATTTTTCCGTGTATAAGACACCCCCATGTATAAGACGCCCCTCACTTTTCCAACCCAAAATTAAGAAATCAATATTTTAAACAATTTTGCTGGTTTTGCTCTGAAGGCCTTCTTCTTTTTTGGCATCTTAAGGAGTTGTTCTTCCTGTTTTCTCCATGTCTGATCACACACTCAGTGGGAGGAGGTCGAAATTGCCTCTCCACAGCTTTATTTCCATGCTCTTTTGCATAGCTGATTATATTGTTTGAATTTTGCAGAGTAAGACAATCGCTTACTGGTATTTATCTTTTTACTTTTAACATCTTTATGGGCTCAGAACATGCAGGTTCCTGTTACATCTCCGCACTTTCCACCTACACCTCCAATTATGCATCAACAGACGTCAGTAACAATAAGGTTCGTGATTGCAGGACGCCTGTTTGACACAAGGTATGGGCAGCTACGCACTCACAGGGCTCCCTCCTTGGCTGACTTCGGTGTATAAGACGCCCCTTGGATTTTCAGTCTAATGATTTTAGGAAAAAAGTAGCATGTTATACATGGAAAACTACGGTACCACGGGCTCTGCTTCTCTGCCCCCGTGCCCACCCAGAACCTCCTCCCGGCACAGATATGGCCTCAGGTGCCACCCCTACAGCTATGAAGATTGGAATCATTGGTGGAACAGGCCTGGATGATCCAGAAATCTTAAAAGCAAGAACCAAGAAATATGTGGATACTTCATTTGGCAAACCTTCTGATGCCTTAATTTTGGGGAAGACAGAGAATGCTGATTGCGTCCTCCTTGCAAGGCATGGGAGGCAGCATACCATCATGCCTTCAAAAAGTCAACTATCAGGCGAGCATCTGGCTCTGAAGGAGGGTTGTACTCCTGTCACAGAGACCACAGCTTGCGGTTCCTTGAGGGAAGAGATTCAGCTGGGTGATATTGTCATTATTGACAGGACCATGAGGCCTCAGACCTTCCATGATGGGTGTCACTCCTGTGCCAGAGGAGTGTGCCATATCCCAGTGGCTGAGCCATTCATTCTGCCCCCAAACCACAGAGGTCCTCATAGTGACTGCTAAGAAGCTAGGATTCTGGTACCACTCAAAAGGGACAGTGCTCACAACTGAAGGACTTTTAGTTCACAGAAAGCTTCGTGTTTTGTACTGGGGGTAGGGGGGTAAGGGGGTGAGAGGGTGAGAGGGTGAGAGGTAGGGGGAGGGAGGTGGGTATTATCAACATGACCACAGTTCCAGAGGGGGTTCTCACTAAGGAGGCTGGACTTTGCTATGCAAGTGTTTATGGCCATGGCAACAGATTAGGATTGCTGGAAGGAGAAAGTAGTTTCAGTGGACCAGGTTTTAAAGACCCTGAAAGAAAAATGCCAATAAAGCCAAAAGTTTGCTCCTTACTGCCATACCTCAGATAGGTTCCATGGAATGGTCAGAAACTCTCCCCAACCTGAAGAATATGGTCCAGTTCTCTGTTTTATTACCAAGACATTAAAATATAGCATGTCACCCAGAAGATAAGACTTTCTAATTCTAATCATTTGGGGAATTCCTGCTTAACTTGAAATGGAAAAGCGTTCATGCTTTTGCTCACTAAGAACATGTGATAAGACCATGCCAATATGAAGGATGCCTTCTGAAAGACAGACTGCTTCAAAAAACAAGGAAAGCAAATGACCAGTAAACATGTGGAAAATTCCTACCCTTCAGAAAAAAGACAAGACACCATTCACCCTTCCCCCATTAAATTCAAAACCACAAAAGGTGGGAGGTGACAGTTTCCCATGTTGCCAAGGAATATGAAGACAAAAAATAAAAATAATAATAAAAATATTACTTTGTCCCATTTTAAACTTTGGATCTTGAATTTTACTTTTTCTAATAGTACATTTTCTTTGGGTGTGTTATTCTTCTATGCCTTTCCCCATTCCTTTACTAGTATTTTCCTTATACACTTTGCTTAGGAATTGCAGGATAAACCTGAAGGCTAATTCTTTCAAGGGATGCTAGGCCAGACTGGGAAAATTCTTCATTCAGCCTCATGGTAAGCGTTTAGAAATATGTTGAGATTATTCTGCCCCTGCTGTGAGTGGCACCTGACTTACTGTGCTAAACCTTTCTATGTCAACAATTTAATTTTCAACCATCTTTTCTGGTCCTTTCTAATTTATCAGATTTTTAATGGCACCCTTCTGATCTTCAACTTGTTTCTTAGGCCCAACTCTCTTTTTATCATTTCATTTTGAGGTTTACCATAAGTAACTCATGACCTTATTAATAAGTTATTCCACAGTACGAAGCACTTAGGAAAATCTATTCCTACAATTAAAAAAAAAAAAAAGAAAAGAAAAGAAAACCTATTCCTTAGGATACAGCGACTGGACTCGTAGTTATCAAGCATCCTAACCCTAAACATTCCAAAGCTGTTTATGATTTCTAGTATAACTCAGACACATCATTTGGAGAAATGAAACATTTATTGAGATGGGGTTTTTCTAGTAACAGCAACACAGTTTCTCAAGAAAAAGATGAGTTGAACTCACCCAAAACAAACCAAAGCAAGTTTCCATTATTCTCAGGTAATAGTGGCATCTATAATCTTATATTCCCCTTTGATAAATGTCAAGATACATAAAAAACTTGAAGACATCCAAATTATTCTAAAATCAGTATTTTAAGGTAAAAAGCAGTTTAAGGGTGGTAATCTCTGCATATCACAGTACACCAGATGCCTTCTGCAGCTTTACAAACATTCTACTCAAATTATTAAAACATTTATGCAAAATGCTTGTAAAAAAATGGAAACATCTGCAACCGTTCCCAGTGTTTGATTTTGGGAACAGGTGCAAACCATCTCCTTCATAGATCTTCTGTTATAGCACCCATCAAAAACCATTGGTCCAGCTCTCAAATAACGAATACGTAGCATGTGTGTTCTGCTAAATTTTGAATAAATGATGTACTCTACAGCTATACCACAAGCCCTGCATTATTTTAGCACAACATCCCAATATTCCCTGAAGAGATTTTATACAAAAGTTGAAAATAGCTATTTTCCATCATAGTCAAAGTCAATTTACTTTTTATGCATCATACACGGTTGTATTGTGTTCAATTTTTACACGCAGTTGCTATGGTGTTGTGTGTGTGAATATGCTCACATATTCAGACTATGCATATACTAAATATAATCAATGGCTCCACATCAGTTAAGTTTCATATCAAAATGTCTGACCACAGATCCTCCAAATACCACTCACAGTATTAGTAGTGAGAGAATTTTTCATTTTTTCTTCATATATTTTCAATGGCTGTTTTAAAACTGAGTCTACAGATAATTCTAAAGAAATAAATCCCATTAGACACTTGGAATTGTTGATAGATGAGGTGACGATACATATTTTCCATTTAAAAATAAGTGTGACATTGATTTATAATCAACTTTAAATTGCCTAGTCCAATATGCTATTTCATGTTCTCCTCGTGATTCTATTGCTAGAGAGTTGATTTAACATCAACTCCTTTTCAGTTTTATAAAAGAACATTCTTGTACCACCTTTTAGAGTTGTCTTAAGTTTATGTAACTTTGTAACTTAGTTTTAAAAAATCTAGTTTCATGTTCAATGAATTAAGAAACAATAAACATCAGAACAGTTCGGCCAGAATTTAATAGGCAAACAAGGGTTGCTTTGGCAGTGTATAAAAAGATAACTGTTACATACAAATCATTCTTTAATCTACTTTTATTAAATATTAAAAGGCGGTTGTTTTAAAACACTTAAAATTACATTTAATAAATGGATAACTCACCCCACACCTGACATATTGCTCCACTACTTTTCTTCTTAATTTACTCTAAGGAACCAAAAAAGCTATTTAAAAAAAACAGATCCATGGTCATTCTAAACACCTCAAAGAGGTTCTGACCACTAGTAAGGGCACTCAGCACCACCGTCTTACTTAATAGTACAATATAAACAGCTGAAAAAGACAGTGAGTACTATCTCTTAAGGTTTTTCCCTTTAATGTATTTCTACTATCTCCTGTTCTCTTGAACCCATTCATACCGGTTCAACTGAAAATATGCCTATTGAGGAATCAATAGATGTGACTGTTTAAGCTGCCACTCAAGGGAGGGCAATGATTCCCAAACCTGGCTTCCTATCAGCATCATCTTGGGAAAATGATGCAGTAAGTTCCTGGGCCCCTTCACACCTAATGAAACCATCCCTCCACCCTAGCCTCTCCGGTGACTCCGTGTTGTGGTCTTGCATAAACCAACATTCAGGATGACTAAAAGGACAATGTTAAGGGAAGATGCTTGTCATTGTGTTTCCACAGGCCCTACCTCATAAACTGGGATCCAGAAAATAATAATAATGATGAAAATAATGTTCAATCATTAGCTCTAAATAAGTGAGTAGAGTGACTGGGAAACAACTCTAGCATCAACAAATCTAATAAGGGAGCCATGCTGCCTCCTCCATGAAGCCAGCACCTCCTGGCCCTGAGGGCCCGGCACTGCACTGGAGGAAGGCCAGCGGGCAGCGGCACAGGGTGGGGGCTACAACTCCGCCAGTGACTTTCCACACCACTTCTCTCCATCGCTCCATCTCGATTCTCCATCGCTCCATCTCGATACTCAGTCCATCTTTTCTTACTCTGCCTTTTGCCATTCTCACTCTCATTCCCATCTTTTCTCCCTTTTCTCACTTCCTCTCTTTTCCTTCTTTTTTTGATCATTCACTTAGATCATTCTTTTCTCTGCTTTCTCTTCCTTAAAAACTCTCCCTTACCTAATGTAAGCAAATTAATACTGGAGATACAATGATGTCAGAAACCATTCAGCTGGAGGGGACTGAGTAAAGCTGATTGATGTACATGACAGACGCCATGCAGAATGCTTTCAAAACCATTATCTCTTGAGTCTCAAAACTTCCTAACTCAGGACTGCTGGGTCTCATGAGTTTGGAAGGGCATATTGATTACTTGCAAACTCAAGGCACAGAGAAGGTTAAGCAATAAACCTGGAATCCCTCAATCAGGAAGAGAACACAGACCTAGTTCACAGTCTGATTTTCTTCCCATTACACCACTAACATCTGACTGGAGGCAAGATGAGAGAGCAACAGTAAGCAGTAATTTACTTCAGGCTCTAAAGTCTAAAACATCCAAGGTAACTGGGTAACCTAATACATTCTGAACTATTCTTCATGTGGGGCGGATGTATTTTTAAAAATATTTTTTTATTGGTTTCAGATAGGAAGGGAGAGGGAGATAGAAACATCGATAAGAGAGAATCATTGATCAGCTGCCTCCCGCACACCCCCTACTGGGGATCGAGCCCACAAACCGGGCATGTGTCCTTGACTGGAATCGAACCTGGGACCCTTCAGTCTGCAGGCCGACGCTCTATCCACTGAACCAAACCAGCCAGGACTGTATTTTCTTAAAATGTAAATCACAATATGTATTTCTAAAAGTTTTCCATATTCTTTTAAGATAACTACTTCATACACATGAAGTGTGACTATATTTTAGTCAATCCACTTTGGTAATACTGTAGCCCAGAGATAGTTGAGGTCAGAATTGTTCTAACATATAGACTCAAAAAATATACAATGTAACTTATATGAACTGCATAGGTATACTATTTTATAAAAAGAAATATAATATTCTCTAATTTGTTCTATAATTTAACCTCATTAATGCTGAGAGCGGCATTTCTTGAGAATCCTCAAGGAAAAAGTTACCTTACCTAAAGATAAACTCAGAAAACTCATTTTAATATTTTTATGGACTTTCTGTGATATTCTAAGTTTTAGGTAAAATAGTCCATAAGTGGAAAGTTTTCACCATAAACCAATTTATGGGAAAATGCCCAATTAGGCCAGATCTGGATAAACCAGATGAAGAATCTTCCAACTGATGGACAATGTAGAATGTGTGACAGTGTAAATAAGTCACATGTATGAGACCAGAGTATACAGCCCAGCTGGATTAAACTATGACCACACTCTACATGGTCCCAATCATATCAGAGTCCATGGGGCTGAGATTCTCTGTTCACTGAGGAAATTAAACCTAAGGAACTTGCGTGGAATATAAATTCTTATGCTGTCAATAACCCCAAGTACTTCGTCTAATATTTCAGAATTACGATTATAATCCACCAACTGTGCTAAGAATTATGATATCCTAATTTCAATCTTCAAGTTGGCAAAATGATTTCCAGTGGTTCCCAAACTAGTTGACTTTATCAAAATCACCTGAGCTGTTTATTAAAAATAGAATCATAATGTGACTTATTTTTGCACCCTGATTCTAACATTGGAGACAAGCAGGAGAATCTGCTTAAGGACTGGAGATGCATTTAATATGGAGGAAGTATAATATCACTATAGTTACTGAACTGTTTACGGTGGTGAAATCACATGCTGTCTGGGATTTTCTTTAAGATACTTTAGAAAAAAAGAAAGAGGATAGATGATGCAAATATGGCAATATATTGAGAACTGCTTGATCTGGACAAACAGCACCACTGTATTCTTCTCTCTACTTCTGTTTAATTTTTAAATCTCTTCATTAAAAAAAAAAAAAAGTTTGCAGACCCCAATCCTAGACACAGTGGGCCAGAAAGGGTAAGCCCCAGAATCCACGCTCAACAAGCTCTCCCCAAGAGTCTAATGCAGCCAGGCAGGCAATGGTCTTATTTGGGGGTCGTTAACAACAACCTTCTATATATCCTCCAAACTTAGACAGAGGTCAAGAACACTGAGAAGTAATATTTTTTGTATTTTCAACATTAAAAAAAAATAACTGTCTTAAGTGATGTTCAAAAAGGGAAGCTATTCACATAGACCCAAACTACTTTCCTGTAGTCAGAGGTAACGGTTTTCTTAATCCCAATCATCCATGATAGTTGTTTAAATTAAGGCTCTATATATTTGCTTCTTCAAAAATATCTTGCAAAGCTATTTTGAGGTAGAAGAAAAAAAGTTAAATGACCACTTTCTCCTGCTCTGTTGTAACTAAAATTACTGTTCACAGAAGTACAGAGCTATGCATTTTGGTCCATCACATAGTTTACTATTTAGGTTTTCATTTTATTCTCATTTCTTTTTCTGCTTCCAGAATGCCCAGTAAAGCTGAAATTCTTCATATAAAATGATAAAAAACATTTTTCCAAAATATTTAACGATCTTAGATCTGAGTTTGGCAAGACAGGTTAAAAATAAACACATGAAAATACTGTATTTCACAAGCATACACACAGACTAAAACACAATTTTCACTGTTTTCCTTCTTTCTTATACAGCGCCATTTTAAACGTGCAGTTTACTTGTAATCTAAAAATAATTTTAAACGTGATTGTCACAAAAAAGATTTTAAAACAGAGATGAAATCTATGAAGGCACACATGGATTGTCAATGGTTACATCACATTTCTTTAGAAACAGAATCTTTCTGCTCCTGTAAACGTTTTTCTCACACATTTAAAGTGAGGTTAGTGCTGACGAAATTATTGCTATACTCACAGTTTGCAACCCACTGTGTATGAGGTACATCTCTCCATTCATACACCCCGTCCCTTCTACTATTCTTACTCACTTGAGCTTAAGAGTCAACCAAAGTCTAGAGGCTACAAACAATTTAGTATTTTCATCAATACTGGAATGACAGCAAATAACATTACAAAACGTCAGAGATGAAAAATGTCTTCTTACTGGAGTCCAAGACTTTAATTTATTCTTCATTAAATGAATATATTGCTCATTTAACTTCCTCAGGAAAAAGCAATTATTCTGAAAATGAATAATTCTTTCCTGAACACTTCATCCAAGACTATTCCTTCACGTTTCCTCTAATATTTTGTTGGTTTAATTCATTTGACTTCGTAGTCTCCAAGAATCACCTTTCCTTGGGTGGTCTATCATAGCGGTCTTGGATGCTTTTGGTTAGCCGTTTGATAAATATTTTGTAAATTTTCCCGCAGTATGTATGCACTGTCTTTTGCAATTCCAGTTCTAAAGGTTTTAATAAGGAATGGATGTGGTCATCTTCAAAAGAACACTAGAAGAAGAAAATAAAAAGACAAATATAAATATGTAATTAATTCTAAATAACTTCTTCAATCAATTTTATATTGACAACCTCCATTTAAAGTCTCATAAAAAACGCCCTGGCCAGTGTGGCTCAGTTGGTTGAGCACTGTCCCATGCACTGAAAGGTTGCCGGTTCCATTCCTGATCGGGGCACGTGCCCAGGTTGCCAGCTCAGTGTGCGGTTGGGGTGTGTACGGGAGACAACCATCGATGTTTCTCTCTCACATAAATGCTTCTCTCTCCCCCGCTCTTCCCTCACTCTCTAAATTCAATAAACACATTTTAAAATAAACAAAGTCTCACAAAAGCATTTTCTCAACAAACATTTTCAGTGAAATAAACAGAACTATGGTCTCACATTCTGGAGGAGGAGGAAGTAATGGTAATCACTGGGGCATCGGGGAGAGCTTTCCACAGGACAGTGGAGGCAGGGCAAGCCAAGGCAGGAGTTCTCTCGTGTTCAGGGACAGAGACCACCCAGGGATTCTAACTACTGTGAGATGACAACCACAAGCTCGGAGAGAAAGGAACAAAAGCCCCAAATCCCTCCGATGAAACATAGCCTGAAGTCACTCCATTCTTCCATCCACGTAACGCGAAGTGCCCGTCGAGTTGTGCAGTACACAACTGGCATCTAGGTGTTCCCACGTGTGCCTACCCTGACTGCAGGCCTCTTCCCACACCCGGGCTGTGCCTGGCTCATCTTCACCTTCCCGTTCCTCCCTGGTCCTCATCCTCACAGCTCAGTTCAAGTGTCAGCTCCTCTGAGAAACCTCTCCTGACAGTTAATCACTCCCTCCCTCGTCACTGGCACACCACTCAGTGCACAGACGTTCAGGAAGGTTGTGCTCTGTATATAAGACTGCAGACTGAAAGGCAGCAAATAGTGAGACTATGACGACCACAAGTAAATAATTCAAGGCATTTTCAAAGAATAAGACATGCTTTTAAAATATGGCAGAATGGCAGTTCAATCCAGCAAATGCTGGGAACAACCATGGCTCTAAGAAGATAGTGTAGAAGGAAGCACTCAACTCTCTTGCTGAGATAGTTATGCAAATACAAGCAGGGTATGTGAAGTAAATCAAACTTAACACAGAAATACCAAGAAATATAATAATTCAGGATGATATACATTAAGCAGAAAATACCTTACAGAGCAATAAAATACTTTGTTCCCATTTTGAATTTGCAATTTTTAATCTTAATATTTTTATTCACTCAACAACTAATATTTAAGAAATATATATGGACTGTAAAAATTGATTTGCTGGCAGATATAGCCATGCATTTACAATTTAAAAATGATGCACATTCTTTATAATTCATATTGTTCACTGTATTCGATGGCTATGACTAAGTGTCTGTCTAAAACTTGCATAAATACCTTTGTTTGAATGCAATTCTTTTAAAAATTACACTTCTCACTGAATTATAGATAAGAGAAGATAAAAACACTAACCGAAAACACCATAAAGGGTTGATTAACTTCATTAAGTTGAAAAACATAAAATCATTAATTCAGTATTTGAAATAATCTTAAAAGATTTATTTTTTAAAAATCAAGTGTAGTTAATCAGCTTTAAAACCAACTCAACATTTTAAAGGTACGTATTTATAAAAGATAAAAGATCAAATAAATTAGAAAGATTTAATTCTTTAATAATGCATTTTTAATGCTCAAAGGAAACAAAGAAATCACATTTTTAGAAGTCTGTATTTCTTTTCTATCCTGCAAAGTCTCAGATCCTCCAAAAGTCCTTTTGTTCATTTTTATCACCTTTTGACAATCCATGAAAAAACATCATTAAAATATGATATTGATTTCTGAATACTGCATTAAATGAACATCAACACTAAATTTTATAATTCTCCAATGAGTATAGCTCAGTGGATTACAGTTAAGTATTTTTTTTTCTCATTCCTATTGATGAGACTGTACTAGAGCAGAGGTTTTCAGTCACCAGCAATAAGAATTAGAACCCAGCGCCCACACCTAAGCCAAACTAGTACTCCCATGATTCATTGATGTCTTGTCTTCATATCCATATAAGATTAGGCACAGTCTAGCCTGACAGCAGAACTACATGAGATGAGTTGTCACATATACTTCTCCCTAAGTATCAGTGAATTAGCTGCACGCATAGTGAGTCATACAACTCATTAAACAAAACCATAAATTCAACCTTCATTTGGATTTGCCCCAAGACTTGGTCCCCAATATATTCAGACCTGGTTCCATGCATCACCCTAGAGATATGTGTATAATCACTTCCCTTGTAAAACCACCTTAATTACACAAAAGGGTACTGTAAGAACAAGAAAAAAGAGAGAGGAAAAATTATCTGGGGCAGGGATAGGAGAGGGCGAGTATAATTTCCACCCAAAACTCAATAAAAACAAATGCTTAAACAAAAAAAAAACCCCATTTATAAAGGCAACAAAGAAGATAAAATATCTTAAGCATCAACTCAAGATATGTTTAAAATCTATATGCAGAAAACTACTAAACAACCCTGAGACACAAATAGAAAGTCCTTGTTCTTAAGATGTCCAACACCATCAAAATCTCAGCAGCCCCTAATATATGAAGCTGATACAATCCCATAAAAAAAGATTTTTATGTAGTTAAAAGTGTTGGTATTTGTGAGAAAATAAATATACAAGATCTAGGAACACACTGAGGACAGGCTAAGAAGAAGAAGTGACCCGACCACATAATAAAACACAGCACAAAGTCTTTTAAGTAAAATAGTGTGGCATTGGTGCACAAATGAACAGATCAATGGAACAAAACAGAAATGAAAATGCAACTTTAGTATATGATAAAATCAATATCTCAAATCTTTGTGTTAAAGATAAGATTTTTAGCCCTGGTCAGTGTGACTCAGTGGTTAGACAGTTGGCTCTCGCTGAAGGGTCTCCGGTTCAATTCCTGGTCAAGGCACGTACCTGGGTTGTAGGTTCCCCACCATGGTTGGGGCGCATGTGGGGGCAACAACTGATGTGGATCTCTCACATTGATATTTCTCTCTCTCCTTTCTATCCCTCTCCCCTCCTTCACTCTCTTTAAAATCAATGGAAAAAATATCCTTCAGTGAAGACTGGCAAACAAACAAAAAAGATAGACTTTTAAATAAATGGTGTTTGGACAACAAGACTGCCATTTGGAAAAAGATCAAATGCAACCCATTCCTCACCTAATACAAAAGACTAAATTCCAAACTAAGCAAAGGACTAAATTTAATAAATAAAACAATACATAGGTGAATATTTCTACAACACCTAAGTGTAGTTAGGAAAAGGCTTTCTAATTTTTTACTATTGTCAGGAAGATGGTAAAGATTCTGCAAATATGCGAAAAATGATTGAATTAATTATATACTTTAAATGGGTAAACTTTGTGGTATATAAAATGTGTATCAATAAAGTTATTTTAGCCCTAACTGGTTTGGCTCAGTGGATAGAGCGTCAGCCTGCA
Source organism: Corynorhinus townsendii (assembly GCA_026230045.1). Taxonomy (NCBI): domain Eukaryota; kingdom Metazoa; phylum Chordata; class Mammalia; order Chiroptera; family Vespertilionidae; genus Corynorhinus; species Corynorhinus townsendii. The sequence continues at coordinate 176,342,230 of JAPDVU010000003.1, read as the reverse complement.
GACTGAAGGGTCCCAGGTTCGATTCCGGTCAAGGGCATGTACCCAATAGGGGGTGTGCAGGAGGCAGCTGATTGATGTTTCTCTCTCATTGATGTTTCTAACTCTCTATCCTTCTCCCTTCCTCTCTGTAAAAAATCAATAAAATATATTTTAAAAAATAAAGTTACTTTAAAAACACTATAAATAGGTAAACTATTTGAAAGAAAATTCACCAAAAAAAGATAAAATGGCTCTTTGATATATAAAAAGATGTTCACCTTACTCATAAGAGAAATACAAATTAAAACTAAACTAAGATTCCATTTCTCACATGAAAGGCAAAATTTTATTTTCGTTTTTTTAGTTAATTCTCACCTGAGGACATTTTCCCACTGATTTTAGAGAGAGGGAAAGAGAGAAACATCAATGTGAGAGAAACGTATTGACTGGTTGCCTCCTGCATGGGCTGGGGAGGAACCTGCAACTAAGGTTTGTGCCCTTGGCTGGAATCAAACCCAGGACCCTTTGGTCCACAAGCCGACACTCTCCACTGAGCCAAACTGGCTAGGGCTGAAAGGCAAAATTTTAAAAGTTTGATACCACTCTCCACTGAGGAGGATGTGGAGAACAGGCCTCCTATAAATTATGGGTAATCCCCATGCAGGGGAAATAAGCAGTATCTTCAATCCAATAATCCCACTTCCAGGAATGTACCCTGAAGGTACATCTCCCGACAACACAAACGTACATATGGTACGGTTATGCACTGCTGCATTATTTATAATTCAAAATATTGGAAAACAAAACATTCAAACACAAGAGGTGAGTTGAATAAATGCTGGTACATATACAAAGTGGAATATTATACAGCTATAAAAAAGAATGAGAAAGATATATATAAATACATGTATTTCCAGAATATTTTAATGAAAAAAGCAAAGAGCAAAAAATATATAGACAAAAAATTGTATGCTACCGTTTCTTAGTAAAGGGAATTACAACACATACACACATCTGCTCATGTGTACAAGAAGGACAAACCAGAAGATAATGAAACTGGCAACTGAGTGGAGGAAAGAGATGGGGAATATACTTTTTGAAGTGTATTAATATTCCACATATCGGATTACAGTTAAATTAACAAGGATGAGGGGGTAAACGTAACACTAAAAGCATACTGAACAATGAACCCAATTGTATTTGAAATGAGTAAAACTAACTCACTGAAAGAGAGGATAAAAGAACTAATCCAAGTAACGTCTGAACACAGTAATTGAGCACACGCCCTCATCCAGGGGCAGGGGCAGGGAAGAGAAAGGACTGGGAACAATCCTGATAAGGTTGTTTTTTTGTGAAGAGGGAAGCAGAGATACAGCATTTTTCAAATTATTTTAGATGTACTGTAGGATTAAGTTAAATGAACAAATGCTTTATGTTAGGAGCCAGGATTCTAACTGTAGAAAAAGATAAAACACAGAAACACAGAGTAGGAAAAAGCAAGGAAGGTCCTTGGGGGGATGGAACTGGAGGCATTGGTGTAGGCGCATGATCATGAGTGAGTGTGTGTGGGTTTACATTTTCTAGCTCTGTTACTGAAAGGGCTAAGAAGACACCCTTGAAGCAATACGGATACCTAGCACCCAGAGCCCACCAAAAGGAACCAGAGCACCTTTGTCAGATAGTAATTTCAGGGCTACAGCAGGGAAGGTATATCAAGATGAGCCTGGAATAATTTGTTGGGACAAATAATGCGGTACTAAAAATAACGATGGGAATATGTCAAAAGGGCACAAGAGGTAGCCAAAAGGGACTCCCAAGAGTCAAATTTGAAACAACATAAATAAAAGGGGAAATGCATTATAAATCATTGGAAAAAATACATACTAATTTCATACTAAGTGTGTGTAAAGATCAATAAACAGGCAAAAAGCTGTATGTGGAAGGAGTGCCAGAGTTGGACAATCACCCATTTGTAACTACCATAATAAAGATTGGTTTGAGCAAGAACCAACAGTGGCTACTAAATTTACTATGGACATTTTGATGAGCAGGGTATTTACATGATTTTAAAGGGTCTCCCCAAAAACTGCTTGCAAGAGGAAAAATAACTATACAGTGCATAAACTGAACAACATTTTGACTGAGTGGTTAAAATCAACGTCACCAATAAGAGGCACACAGACAGAGGTGACTGAATGTGACATCCTGAGAAGAACACAAATCCACTTAAATAGTATTCTGACCAGGAGGGCATACCCTGAACCTAATCATAAAGAAACATCAGGCAAGCCAATATGAAGAACATTCTAATACTATAAGAAATTAAGGGGCTATATTCCTCCCAAAATGCCAATGCCATAATAGACAAAAAAAAGATTGAAAACCTGTTCTAGATCACAGAAGAGTAAAGCTCATGGATGGTAGATTAAAGTATTGTATCAATATTTTATTTCCTGAGTTTGACATCTGTCCTGTCAGTCGGTAATAAGAAAATATCCTTGTTCTAAGTGAAAACACACGTAAGTTTTTAGGCACAAAAGCACATGGTTCAGAAAATAAACAATGTATGTATAAAGAGAACCAATGATAAAGCAAATGGGGTAAAATATTAACAGCATATCCATATCCTTCAGTAAAGGATATAGCAATTTTTGGTACTATTCTTGCAAGTTCTCCATAAGCTTGCAAGTATTTCCACATAAAAACATTTTAAAATGCTTACATTTCTCAGTGCTTCATAAATAGCTCTAAATGCTGGCTGCTTATCATCATGGTAAACACCTCTGTTCCCATGAAGAATGAAGATTCCTTCTTTCTCTGCTTCTTGGCAATTGCTTCCATATATACAATGATCTGGCCGATAATTCCATTGACACGGAAAAACAAAAAGACTTTCTACGTGAAGAAAGACAAAACAATTAAGTAAATAGCCCTAATCCCACATAATTAACATTTTGCAAAAATTTTAGTTTAAAACTACAGTCCTTACAGAATAAAATTTAAAATAGTAAAAAATACGTTTGGCATTTAGATATCCTCCTACTAAATCAATATTCAAGAAAAGTTTTACTCTGTCTTTAACATAAATAGTAATAATTATTAATATAAAGCCAAAATCAAATAAATGCATTTCATTTTGACTAAATAATACCTGTAATTTTTTTTACAAATGCAAAAGATTAAAGAAATTAAATGATTACCTGGGTTATGAAAAAATATGATATTCAACAGATCTTGATCACCCCACGTGATATTCAGTTTGTATTTCTTGAGCAATGGCATAAGTATGTCTCCCCATCGCATCCGTACAGTTGTCATATCATTCTGTTGGTAAACACAGTAAAAAGGTCCTCAAGCTTCCAGGCTCAAAATGGTGGCATGACGACAGTTCCCCATTCTTCCCTCAGCAATCATTACAGATCAGGAAGAAATAGCAACTTCTTTTGTTACAGAACCCAGTGACGCCAATGTAAACCTTAATGTGAGTAAGGCTGCCCAGCTGGAGCGGGAAAGATAACAAAAGAAGCTATCTGAAGCTGCATGTAGAATTGAGAATACTAATAAAGCTGGGAAGGAGATAGAAAGAGAAAGCAGGCCATGGTCTGACTGTTACCTCATCTGAAAATGCAGACCACTTTAGTACCTATGCCATATGTCTAGACAGAGTACTATGTCTATGTCATAGAGTTATTGAGGATTATACCTGTTACTATATAATTAAGAAATACCTGGAACAGTACCTGACACACGGTACACATGCAGTTAGCTATAACTGTTGTTGCCATGATCACTATTATTCTTAGAAATCTAATCTTTCGTAACTGGCATTTCAGAGAGGTCATTCAAAATTGATATCAAAAATAGATACTGAATTTCATCAGTTGCCTTTCAGCCTCATAGTTCATTATTTTAAAACATTAGAGGCCTGGTGCATGAAATTTGTGCACGGGGGGAGGTAGGAGGGGGACAGTGTGTGTCCCTCAGCCCAGCCTGCATCCTCTCCAATCTGGGACCCCTTGAGGGATGTCCGACTGCCCACTGGGATCGGGCCTAAACAGGCAGTCGGACATTCCTCTCACAGTCCAGGACTGCTGGCTCCCAACCGCTCATCTGCCTGCCTGCCTGATTGCCCCTAACTGTTTCTGCCTGCCAGCCTAATCACCCCCTAACCACTCCCCTGCCAGCCTGATCGACGCCTAACTGCTCCCCAGCCAGCCAGATTGCCCCTAACTGCCCTCCCCTGCTGGCCTGGTCACCCCCAATTGCCCTCCCCTGCAGGCCTGGGTCCCCCCTAACTGCCCTCCCCTGCAGGCTGGGGTCCCCTCCAACTGTCCTCCCCTGCAGGCCTGGTCACCCCCAATTGCCCTCCCCTACAGGCCTGGGTCCCCCCTAACTCCCCTCCCCTGCAGGCCTGTCGCCCACAACTGCCCTCCCCTGCCAGCCATCTTGTGGCGGCCATCTTGTGTCCACATGGGGGTGGCCATCTTGTGTGTTGGAATGATGGTCAATTTGCATGCTACTCTTGTTAGATAGGATGAAGTCAAATATCTGAGGAAACAACAGAATTGAAAGAGGGCTCTGGACCACAGAATCTGGAATGTGAAGATGGGAGTTGAATAGTAAGCTTCTTATACTTCTGTGACTCTTAAACTCTCCAGACTTAACCCAGTATTTCTCAAAGTGCAGTTTGCATCATGCCAATCAGTGAATTTTTTCTGACCTCTATAAGACTAAGTACAAATATTAAAAAGTGAGGTTTAGAAACTTTTATAGAATTTAACAGAATTATATCTATTTAATCTTATATTTTAGTAATTTTTATATATATTTTTTAAAAACATGTTTTTATTGATTTCAGAAAGAGGGAGAAGGAGACAGAAACATCAATGATGAGAGAATCATTGATCAGCTGCCTCCTGCATGCCTCCTACTGGGAATTGAGCCTGCAACACAGGCATGTGACCTGACTGGGAATCGAACTGTGACCTCCTGGTTCTTGGGTCAACACTCAACCACTGAGCAACAACAGCCAGGCTTATTTATATCGTTTTAAAAAAAATATTGGCTCATGACAGATTGCAAGTTAAAAAAATTTTTTGATCCTTCTCCAAAGTTTGAAAAATATTGTTGTAAGCTATTCTAGGATATATATAAACTTAGTGGAGGTATAAACAATCTATCCTTGAAGAAAGAGAAAGAAAAGCTAGAATTCCTGGAGGAAAAAAACAAACCATTTAAACTAAATATGATCTGCTCAAATTGTTTACCTTTGTGTGAAGTTTGTCAGAATGTAGTAATCACAGTAATAAAGGAATCTAAAGTCCCTCCCAAAATAATCTGGAAAATGACTAAAACTAATTTTACTTAAGAAAATAAGAAAACACTTTATTGAAAAAATTACTGTGAAATAAGTCACTGAGCAGGTCAACAAAATATTCTTAGGATCTGAAAAGGAAAATATAAATTGCACGTGGATAAAGACCAGCAACACCTTCAATAGGCAGGGACTGGTGGGCCCATTGTACCAGGCCATGTTCAACTCTTCACTGGGTTCAAGCTATTCAAATATAGACAGATAGATTTAAACACACACACACACACACTACACAACACACACACACACACACACACATCTATTCAAAGAAAAATCAGGGGAATCCAAGATGGCGGCGTAGGTAAACACCTAAACTGCTGCCTCCCACAACAATTTAAACTGCAACTAAAAGATAAAACGTCTATCACCCAGAACCACGGGAAAGCTGGCTGAGTGGCAGTTCTACAACTAGAAGGAAAGAGAAAAGAGCATTGAGACGTGCACAAGCGCTGAAAAGCTGAGGTACGGAGGCGCGCGATCCGGGCTGGCGGCGGGCGACTGGGTGCGTTGCTTTTTTCAACCCCAATGGAGACAAGCCCCCGATTACTCTGAAATCCAGTCTCTGGGGAGACGCGGGGGACCCAAACTCCTACGGGGAGAAGCTGGACTGTCTGCCAGTGAGAGTGGCTTGCTAGCAGAGCTGCGCGCAGGAATAACTGTTTACGGCACTGGGGCACAGGATTCCAGGACACGGTCGGGACACAGAGCGGGCTTACTAGCAGCCATTGCTGTTTGCCACGCCCTAACCTAGTGACGCCCTGAGACCCTGCCCCACACAACCTACAAACCCACCCAAGCTCCAAGCAGCTCAATTAGCATAAGAAAGCCTGCCCTATCACAGCTTAACCTAGAAAACTTGCAGCCCGGGTCAGACAGCTCCAAAACCTCCAAACCCCAAGCAAAGAGGAGAAAACTGCAGCTCTCACTGTAGCTCCTGCTGAGTGGCCTCAGACAGTAGCTGACCTGCACCCCATTGGAGATCCAGAAGCCAGTGTACCTAGTGGTCAGTGTGAGACACCAGATTTCAACTCCTCACATCCATAAGTGACACATTCAAGAGGCAGACTCAGTGAGCACCAAAGCCCCACTGAAACAAGTCCTGCCCCATAAGCGTGTCTTCAGCGCAGCACTTCTTCCATTATAGACACAGGGAGTGCTCACAGCTAATTGGCCTGGAGGTCAATTCCTCCCACCATACCAACAGCAATTCAGGCTTAACTACACCAAGACTTTGCACTCAGCCCACAAAGGGGTGTACCAAGAGCATCCACATCAGGTGATTGGGGAGGCTGAGCTACTGCCCCCTATAGGTCACCTACCACACAAAGCCACTCCATCAACACAGGGAAAAAGCCAAAATGCAGAAACAAAGAAACATGTCACGAATGAAAGAAACGGAGGAAAGCAAACTACTGGATGACATAGAGTTCAGAATCACATTTATAAGGTTACTCAAGAATCTTCTAAAAACTGCCGAGAAACTTGATGACACTTCTGAGGAGCTTAGTGAGACCTTCAAGGACCTTAATGAGAATGCCAAAAAAATGGAAAAGGATCAGTCAGAAATGAAGCATACACTGTCTGAAATAAAGAATATACAGAAACTCAACTGTAGATCAACGTACCCCAAGAATCAAACCAAAGAACTGAAATATGTGGAAACAAAAAACATCCAACCAGAAAAACAAAAAGAAAAAAGAATGCAAAAATATGAAGATAATGTAAGGAGCCTCTGGGACAACTTTAAGCGAAACAACATCCGAATTTTTGGGGTGCCAGAAGAAGGGAGAGAGCAAAATATTGAAAACCTATTAGAAGAAATAATGACAGAAAACTTTCCCTACCTGGTGAAAGAAATAGACTTACAAGTTCAGGAAGCGCACAGAACCCCATACAAGAGGAACCCAAAGAGGACCACACCAAGACACATCATAATTAAAATGCCAAGGGCAAAAGACAAAGAGAGAATATTAAAAGCAGCAAGAGAAAAACAGTTAATTACCTACAAGGGAGTACCCATACGACTTTCTCGGCAGAAACTATGCAGGCCAGAAGGGAGTGGCAAGAAATATTCAAAGTGATGAACAGCAAGAACCTACAACCAAGATTACTCTACCCAGCAAAGCTAGCATTCAGAGTTGAAGGTCAGATAAAGAGCTTCACAGACAAGAAAAAGCTAAAGGAGTTCATCGCCACCAAACCAGGATTACATGAAATGCTGAAGGGTATTCTTTAAGAAGAAGAAGAAGAAGAAAAAGGTAAAGATAAAAATTATGAACAACAAAATGACATCAAATACATACCTACCAACAAGTGAATCTAAAAATCAAGTGAATAAAAAATCTGAAGAACAGAATGGACTGGTGAATATAATAGAATCAGGGACATAGAAAGGGAGTGGACTGACGATTCTCAGGGGAAGCAAGGGTGAGGGGTGCGGGAAGAGATTGGACAAAAATCTTACTCCTATGGATGAAGACAGTGGCAGGGGGTAAGGGCATGGGGTGGGGTGGGGAATCAGGTGGAGGGGAGCTATGGGGGGAAAAAAAGTGGAACACCTGTAATAATCTGAACAATAAAGATTTAATTAAGAAAAAAAAAAAAAAAAACAAAGAAAAATCAATGAAAGATATACTACAAGGCCCAGTGTAATCTTGGAGGGGAGAGTGAAGATCAAAGAGGGAAAAAACCTTTATGACTTAAAAATCCCACTAGGAAAATACTGGACAAGAAACAACAAAACTAATATTATTTGCTGATGACATAACTAGAATATTCAAGACAACCAATGAAAAAACAATGAGAAATCAAGTCAACAGAATTAGAAAAATGGCCTAAGGATATGGACAAACAGCCATTACAAAGGAGGAAAAAGAAATGACTAAAAATTTTAATAAGATTTTTATCCACACTGGTAGCAGAGTCAGAAAACACAAATTAAAATATATGAGATATTTTTCAGCTATGTAATTTCAAGTTCATACTAGTACACACAAAAAATAAAACCCTATCGTCCATTCTCTACAATACCACACTCACATTAAAAATAAATGTGACAGACTGCATGTACTGAGAAAAAGAAATTATATCTTTAACGCTAAAAAAGAAAAGTGAAGATATAAAATAGGACCCTACATATAAGTGTTAATATACATGTGTATCAGTTTCAAATTCCGTTTTTTAAAAAGTCTGAAGAATATGGTACATTGCAAAGTTTGTCATTTTGGCAAAGAAATGAATCTGGGGCCCTGGCCAGTTTGGCTCCGTGGATACAGCATCAGCCTGTAGACTGAAAGGTCCCAGGTTCGATTCCGGCCAGGGGCATGTACCTTGGTTATGAGCACATCCCCAGCAGGAGGTGTGCAGGAGACTGCTGACCAATGTTTCTCTCTCATCGATGTTTCTAACTCTCTATCCCTCTCCCTTCCTCTCTACAAAAATCAATAAAATTTCAAAAAAAATGAAATGAAACTGGGGAAAGCAGCGTGCAAAGGGAGAACTTGTTTTTTGACTCTACATACAGTGAATTTTTTAAATTTTTATAAACATGATTGAGCCTGGCCGGTGTGGCTCAGTAGCTAAGCATCAACCCATGAACCAGAAGACCACAGTTGGATTCCCAGGTAAGGGCACATGCCTGGGTTGCTGGCTTGATCCCCTGTAGGGCGCGTGCAGAAAGTAACCAATTGATCGCTCTCACTGATGTTTCTATCTCTATCCCTCTTCCTCCCTCTCTCTTTAAAATCAATAAAAAGATATATTTTTTAAAAATTTAGTTTTGTAATTTAAGAAACAGTAGTTGGCAAAAGTAGGTTTACAGTTGTATGTAAAACAAGTTTATTCCTGTATTATTATTTATCAATTATTGTAGTATTTTTAGAATTATGTATGAATTTTGAAAATACATAGGCTCATTACCATTATCAGTCTACCTTATAATATAAAACTGACAGGTGGCTATTCATATTATATTCTAGCAATGCTAGAAACTGAAACTCATCAATTTCCCCAAATTAGTTACTCCACTAATCTCTGAAAAGTTCTATCCCTTTTGGTAATATGTTCATTGATATTCTGTTCTCATAAGGTATAATATATATATTACAATAAAAGTCCTCTTTATTGGTGCAATGGGGTCCACCAGTCCCTGTCACATCTTTCAAATATGTAAAAATCACCATCATGTCTACCTCATAGTAAGTGTTCTCTTCATGCAGGTAAGAATTATGGGATAGCACTCACAGATCTGTATGAAACAGTCTGTAAAGTTATTACAAATAATTCAGAGTTCTCAAATTTAAGACCTGTGCCAGGAAAAATCAAGATAATGTTTGCTACAGAGATAGCCTGGAAAGCAACCCAGAAAACAAAGAAAGATTATAAAAAAGGAATTAAAAATTCAATAAATTTTGTAGAAGCATCAGGCAACCATAAATGTAATAATATTTGAAAACAAAGATTGTTCTCACTGAGCAAGAGTAGGGTTGTTTGGAACATAGAGAGGTATAAAGCAAACTGTACCTACTAAATTAATGTACAATGCCTCTCATATTTTTCTTCATTAAATAGTCGTTAATACACAAAAGAAAGCTAAAGTTTGAAAGTTTAGCAATTACTTCAACTTCCATATCTACATCTCTAGTTGGTTTAGAACATGCCACAGACAAAAATAAAAGGGAAGTGGGAGAAACTGTTAAAGTATTTAAGAATGACCTTTAAATAAGTAAAAAATAATCATAGATTTGAACTATACAGCTGTATTTTGAAATTTTTAAAAAAACTGAGTAATGGTGTTACATTAAATTATCTCTAAAGTTCTTTGCAACACTAAGTTTCTCATAATTCTGTGAATTTCAAATGAAGGGTTACTGAAAATCACATTATTCCTTAGCAGATAATCTTACAGCACCATCTTCTGGTATAATATTACTATGCATAGAAAAGGAAGAAAACTAATAGTTTGAAATCTCATTTAGAAAAATTTATGGTATGTGAAATTTTGAAACTCAAGATATATTAATAAATTGGGTAACTAAAGAAAGATGTTCACTTTTAAGCAAGAACACAGGTCACACCAGCCTCATTCGTTCATTCAACTGTGAGAGACAAAGGTAAAATGAAATCAAGATTTCAGAAAGGTTCAAAAAATGGAAAAGATTTATTTAAAAACACACACACACCTAGATTTACTAGTACTAGATCTACAGAATGATGGGTATACACTGTCTGTCCTAAGACTGAAATGTCAGGATGTGGCGGGAGGGTGGCTACAAGCATCACTGCTGCCTATACCCAAAATCAGAGGGAGGTTTCAATCAGACACGTAGAAAAGAGTATTAAGTAATGATGTAAATTCTGTCCCACCAAAAGCTATAAGAAAAAGATCTGACAAATATACGTATGAAAGATACATATATACTCATATCAGATATGACTTAATATCTCTTCATGTTTATTTCCGTCCTAACTAGATGTAAAGGGATAAACAGTAAGTCTATATGGGTGTCACAGAGGTCACTGTTTTTAGCTGACATTTAAGTGCTTACTTTGTGGCATACTCTGTACACTTACTGTGTGTTAGCCACTGTTCTAACTAATTTCATCCTCTCAAAGGCTATGACATAGGTACTGTGTTACCTTGCCATCCTCATTTCACAGATGAAGAAACTAAATCCCATAGATGTTCAAAACTTACCCCAGGTTCTAGTGTTTGAACCAAGCCAGCAGGCACCAGAGTCTTAAGTTCTTAACTGCAACTCTGTTCCCCCAAGATGTCTCACACTTTAAATTCAAATATTCTACGGCTGCACAACTACAGAACGACTTCGGCGGCCTGGAATAACCACCTAAGAAGGTGATGTTCTCTACAGTGCGTTAGTTCACTTCACTGCAATGCCACCTCGTTTGAGTAATGCTCTAATAAACAGAATACTAAGAACACGCATTTCTTCAAACATTTTAGATAAATGGAAATATTCTGAATAGTTCAATCTAGTTTTTAACAAAGCAAAATGAAATCGGAAACCAAACACTTCAGAGGGAAAATAACCAACTACCTATTATCAGGGACTTACCTTGAAATACTTCCTTCTTATTCTAGTCATGTTCATCAACATAACTCCAGAGTTTACTCCAGTTTTTCCATAGTATGGATGTCTGGCAAAGCGATTATACCATCCTATTCGAGGCTCTTCATGTTCTGGTGCCATTGCAGCAATTTGTGTGGAATTAAATTTCTTGAGTAAAAACCAAATGTCATCAACGGGCCGTAAAAAAAGGATATCAGTGTCGACATACAATAGAGAGTCAACTTCTTTCAGGATTAACTATAAGAAGAGATATTTGAATCATTAACTATAATTCTATTTATTTAGTATAAAAGATAAAAGAAAATCTAATTATCAAAGAAGTACTTAAGAGATAAGCTAATTTACATTAACTTTTAAAGCAATTTTTCCTCCATCAGACATTTTTTGCAACAGCATGTTAAAGTTACTGTGCTAATCTTTATATTAACTTTTAGAGAAGAAACACTATCAAAACAAATAAGAACAAAAACTAACAATAAGAATAAATTAAAAGACTATGCTCAGAGATTAGGGAGAAATCTTAATTAAAGAACATTAACTTAGGTAATTTTCTATCTCAAATCTTAATTTATTGAGATAAATATAGAAATAAACCAATATAAATAAAGATATGGCCCTAGCCAGTTTGGCTCAGTGGATAGAGCATCCACCTGCGGACTGAAGGGTCCTAGGTTCGATTCCAGCCAAGGGCACATGCTTGGGTTGTGGGCTCGATCCCCAGGAGGGGGCGTGCAGGAGGCAGCCGATCAATGGTTCTCTCTCATCATTGATGTTTCTATCTATCTTTCTCCCTTCCTCTCTGAAATCAATAAAAATATATTTTTAAAAAACATATATGAATTTGTTCCCTTGGCCTGCAACACTAATGGCTGGCACCTTTACATCATTTTGGTCTCAACTAGCGAACGGTAGAGCCAAAACTGAAACCCAGACCACTTAGCTTAAGTTCATGTTTTTATTTCTGTGCTTACTGTCCGCCAACAAATCAAAGAAAATGTGCACACACTTAGAGTAAAAACAAGAGGTCTTGCAAGACAGATCAGCTATGCTGTTACTTCCTGAAAAATGTTAAATCTCCAACATATCTTCTACAGGGATTTCCAAAGGCAATTTTTGTTTTTTATTTCTGCCTTACTCATGAATTTTAGAATCTGACTCCTACAAATTTAAATTTATTGCCTATCCAGTGTATCAGTAAGACTCGATAATTAAGTTAATGAAAGTAAGAGCTTGATCTTCATTCTGCTCCTTTTCAAAGATGCTATCTCCTCCTAGAGCTAAGGTTAAGCAATTACCTTAATGAGCAGCTAGGAGGTTGAAAACACCCAACTCCCCCCACCAGCTGGTTTAATATCAGGCTGAAAAAAATCTGATGGTTTACTGGAGTGCCTGAATAAAGCCCCCAATTAAAAGAGTGTGTGTACATATGTCTGTAGGTCTGTCTGTCTCTCTGTTGCGGGGTCAAAAGTGAGGGCAACTGGTTTTATATCAACATTCTGCTTCTGTACCACGATACAATGTGTGTTTACAGATTACTGGATTGTTGCAGACTAGGAAGACTGCCTAAAACTCCAAATTCACTGCCAACTGGAAATCAGACATAGTTAAATAATAGCCACATCAGTATTTTTGGTGGAAGAAGTTGACAGAGCCTACAATAGTTCTTTTCATCCATTTTAAAGGAAGAGAAACTCAGTAAAAAAAAGTTTATCACTTAGAAAAATAAAGCATCAATCTATTAAAATCTGAATACTTTAGATTTAAAAAATTATAACCAGGGTTTATCGCCAGACAACATTACCAAAAAACAACCCCACTGAATAAATGGTTCCCATCTCCCTGTGAGTTCACATGCCTTAAATTGTCTTTGTGTTAAAATACTAGTTAGAAAAGGTGAATTGACTTGGTATAAGACAAAAATGGTTACTTAATGATGCAATCTACTTCCCAAATTAGAATGAAATCTGCAACTTGAAGGTGACACTACCATTGCGTTTCTGCTGGCAACAGATGACCTCAATTTCTTCTTAAAGATATACCAGTTTATAGCACTGGATACATTAAAATGCAAGAAACAGTGTTTCAATAGAAATTACTTACTGGTACAGTTTTCATTTTAACAGAGGTTTTTATTGTAGCTATTATTCTATGGAAATGTTTTTTATTCCTTGTTTTTGTTCAAAGGAAAAGTCATACTGTGTGTGTGTTTGTGTTTGTGTAATTATTTAAATGCAACTCTTCATTAATTCATATAAAAGCAAGAGTCAAAAAAACAAACAAAACACTGGGGGAAAAACTTACTGGCAAGAACAATCTCTGGGAAGCACATGGTTTAAAGAGCTTTTTCCACTCCACTGCATTCTCACTCGGAAAACTTATTGGGTATAATGAATAATTAAATGTTTGTAAAAATGACCAGCTGTCAAGCTGAAAAATATAAAAAAATAAGAACTCAGTTTAATTATTTTTCACTTTCAATTTTCTCTGTAAGATCATATATCAACAGATTTTTTTTAAAAACTAAAAACTAAGGTATTACACATTTTATGTTGGACACAGTTAAGACAAAGCCGGAGTCTTCTTTCTCACCATTTTTATTCATTCAGAATTTTAAAATAATAATAATATGCCAGAGAGAATCCACCACAAAGATCTGAGGCACAATAAAAGTTATAAGGAAATCAATCACAAAACCAGAAAGTGGAAGAGCCTTGTAAATTGTTGATCTCCTTCAACTTTACCTGATATATAAATCTTCTCAATCTCTAAACAAATTAAACTGAGAAAATGAAGCACTAATTTTATTGCATCATTTTCTATTATATCATACTACAGGCCTGGTGCACGAAATTCGTGCATGGGCGGCGGGCGGGGAGGGGGGGGGAGAGTCCTCAACCCGGCCTGCATCCTCTCCAATCTGGGAGCCCTTCAGGGGATATCCGGGCCTAAACAGATCCCACAGGGATCGGGCCTAAACTGGCAATTGGACATCCATCTCACAATCCGGGACCACTGGTTCCTAACCGCTCACCTGCCTGCTGACCTGATCCCCTAGCTGCTCTTCCTTGCTGGCCTGATCCCCTAGCTGCTCTTCCTTGCTGGCCTGATCCCCCTAACTGCTCTCCCCTGCCAGCCTGACCCCCTACCTGCTCTCCCCTGCTGGCCTGATCCCCCTAACTGCTCTTCCCTGCCAGCCTGACCCCCATCTGCTCTCCCCTGCTGGCCTGATCCCCCTAACTGCTCTCCCCTGCCAGCCTGATCACCTATCTGCTCTCCCCTGCTGGCCTGATCCCCCTAACTGCTTTCCCCTGCCAGCCTGATCACCCCTAACCACCTCGGCCTCGGCCCTGCCACCATGGCTTTGTCTGGAAGGTCATCCAGAAGACACCCGGTCTAATTAGCATATTACCCTTTTATTAATATAGATAATATATTTACAAAGTCAGACCAATATGAAACTAATTAGAAAGTATTTGTCTATTTATGTGCTTTTAATATGCATAGATATTCATGATAATAAAATGTTCTGATAAATACATATCCAAGACCAACTTCTAAAAAAAATTACAAAAGGCAAAAAGAGACCTAAAAATCTATAATGAACACGTTTACTCTTTAGCATCCTGAATGCATTGCAAGACACTGTATTGTTTTAAATTCTGCTTAAGTATTACCTATCATTGCTGCTTCAACAAAATTGTTGACTCAAATTTCCTACGTTCACAATTTATAAGGAGGGGGTACTAAGTAGTTTATGTAACAAGCTAAAAATGTTCTCTTTTTGAATGACTGTTTACAAGTAATTTTTTTTTTAAATCCTCACCCATGGATATGTTTAACTGATTTTAGAGAGATGAAGGAAGAGAGACAGAAACATCAATCGGTTGCCCTCTTTACGTGCCCCAACCAGGGATTAAACCCGCAATGTAGGGATGTGTCATCTCAACGTGAGAAATGGTTGCTGCTTTAAAGCAGGGGTGGGGAACGTCCAGCCCTCGCGCCATACAAGTCCCACGAAATCATTTGGTCTGGCCCTGCCAAGGCATTAGGGGTGAGTTAATTAAATGTTTGACCAAATATAGCAGGCTAATTTTAAAGCTGATAACTTTACATGGCCCACGAATGATGTTATAAATATCCAAATGGGTCTTGGCAGAAAAAAAGGCTCCCCACCAAACAGTACACCATTAAATATTTAACTCTATAGACTTAAGTCTCAAATACTTACTATGCCTTTGAAACTATCATGTAGTTGATCTTCAGCAAAAATATGGAACTGAAGAGGTTTAATGCTGAAAATGATCGCTGACTTCAACATGGTTATAGTTTCTTCCAGTCGTTCACCACAGGCAACTACAGCTAGGTGCATCCTCTCAACGGGCTGTTCTTTCAGACCATATCTAATTGAAAAGAAAACCACATTTTCAAACAGTTTTAGTATAAAGTTAACATATTAGCAACACGGCATTTTGACCATGTTAAGAAACTGAAGTACGAAACTTCTATTTAAAAGGCAAAGAAAAATCAAATTACGAAACAGTACAACATTGAATCAGTCATACAGTTCTATACTCTCAATCAGCCTTTCTTGGCCAACATTCCTCACTAGGAACCATAAAATATTGAAACACACACACCACTACTTACTTTCTCAAGTCTCCCAAGAGTGGCACATAATTAAAACCATTCTAGATGCACACAAGAGAAGTTAATTCATTACTCACACTGCCTGCATTAGCTCATTAGGGCTTAATTCTCTCAAGGAACCTGCCCAGTTGAAAAGAAGAGCATCAATTTTTAAAGCTTTTTTATTTTAAAAAAATCACAAACACACATAAAAGTAGAGAGAATACACAGAAGTTCCCCATGTGCCCATCTCCCAGCTGCAACAATTACCATCCAATATTATTATTTCATCTAAAACCCCTGCCCACGCCCCTTTCACTAACCAATGAATCATTTTGAAGCAAACACAGACAGAAATTCACCCGTAAGTATTTCAATATTATATCCAATCTTCACCCATGTGACTACAAGAAGTTTTCTTCACCTAACTTTTGTCACTGACATACCTTCAGTCCCCTTTACCAAGTAATCGGTGAGTAGTAAAAATTTCTGAGGCGGCCTACAACATACAAGTCAAACTCTAGGATTGCATCTTGGAAGGAAAGATGCCCTAAACCCCAGTTATTGGCCTAGGGGCTATGTCAGACTCTACTACTTCTAACACAGAGCAGCCGTGTAACCTTTATAACCTACCAGTGCCTAAAGAATAGAACTAATTATATGTGACTGTATTGTTATTTAAAAAAAAAAATAACATAGTTATAACATAAAATAAAGATCCCATCTGTAATTATGATATAAAACAATCTTTTTGGAACTGACAGCTAAAGTAATGTAAGAATGGAAGATAACAGAAGACCAAACTAATAACACATTAAAGTATTATAAAGTACAAACAATCCACACTAAAAATGTACAAACTTGATTTTAACTCAATTTTTGCTTACAGAGATCATTTCTGGAAAATGTGTAAGAATTAGGAATTATAGTATTTAACATTACCAGTTGTATGTATACATAACTGAGGTTTGCAGTAGCGGGGATGAGAAATTATTTCTCTTAAATTTACAAGCTAAAATTACTGTAGTTATATTCTTTAGCATAGGACTTTGGAATCCTGGAGTATTCACCCACATGTTAGAGTGGTCCCAAACTGTTTTCTGAGGAAATGCTTGATATTGCTCATGGGTAATCTGTCCCTCAACCAACCAGGCTATTAGAGAACAGTAAAGTTATTAAATAACATTAAATACAAGCAACTGACTATATAAAACATATTTGGAGAAGTTGCTACATATAAAATGGTGTTCTTACAAGATTTTTACTATTCCAGAAGTAATGGTGATATTCTTCAGCAAATTCATACATCTTAATGTTAAAATGACATTCAACATTTGGAATTTTTCACAGTAGTAGTATAGAAAATTAAGTCTG
This sequence comes from Corynorhinus townsendii, assembly GCA_026230045.1. Taxonomy (NCBI): domain Eukaryota; kingdom Metazoa; phylum Chordata; class Mammalia; order Chiroptera; family Vespertilionidae; genus Corynorhinus; species Corynorhinus townsendii. The sequence continues at coordinate 176,324,788 of JAPDVU010000003.1, read as the reverse complement.
AGTCCTGTTTTTGCTGTGATCAATCCCTTCCTACTAACAAGCCTGTTTTGCTGAAGGCCTGGAGATATTTAAAACAGCGGTAGAAACTGCTGCTTTTCTGGTCTAACTGGGTTCTTTGGGCCTGAAAATGGGTTCACTGCTCTTACATTGGGATATCTCACATACACAATTATTGGTAACTGTCAGCCTTTATTCGGAAGAGCAGAAAGCTCTTCAGCCAAATTACTTGTCTCCTAGAAAACATAGGGACTGTTTCCTTCCCTGGGCCCTCTACTGGGAGGCTGAAACTTAAGACTCTTCAATGCCTCGCCTTTTGATCAGGCTAATGGGCCAATTATTCTATAGATCAGTGGTTCTCAACCTTCCTAATGCCGCGACCCTTTAACACAGTTCCTCATGTTGTGGTGACCCCCAACCATAAAATTATTTTCGTTGCTACTTCGTAACTGCAATTTTGCTACTGTCAATGAATCGTAATGTAAATATCTGTGTTTTCCAATGGTCTTAGGTCTCAGCCTCCCAGTAGAGGGCCCAGGGAAGGTGAGTACCACTGCTATAAAGCCTAAGACCTTCTCAGTCTCCCAGTAGAAGGCCCAGGGAAGGTGAGAGCTGCTGCTGTAGAGCCTAAGACCTTCTCAGTCTCCCAGTAGAGGGCCCAGGGAAGGTGAGAGCCACTGCCGTAGAGCCTAAGACCATCGGAAAACACAGATGTTTACATTACGATTCATTAACAGTAGCAAAATTACAGTTACGAAGTAGCAACGAAAATAATTTTATGGTTGGGGGTCACCACAACATGAGGAACTGTGTTAAAGGGTCGCGGCATTAGGAAGGTTGAGAACCACTGCTATAGAAGGATATGCTTTTTTTAAGAGAAAAAAATAACCTTCCCCAGATAAGTTATAAAGTTCAATGTCATTTAAATGGTGTTAAATGGAGAAGTTACATATAAAATGTTATTCTTGCAAGAATTATTTTCACTATTCCAGAAGCAGTGGTGATATTCATCGAAGTATTAAGATCATCATTAAATTACAACATACTATTAGGTACAGACTTTGCTTTTAATATTTAGATTGATCTGCCAGGAATGGATTTTATGAATGGTTTGAGGTGGGGACAGTCACATAGTTTTGCACATGGCTATTCCACTGTGCAAGCACCAGCTATTAGTTACCAGTTTATCCTTTCCATACCCACTTGGCCTGCCGTGCCACTTCTTTCACATACTGGTGTTAGCATAAGCTTAAATCTTTTTAAAGCTGTTCTTTCCCCTGGACAGCAACAGAAAGCAGCAATACCTCCCCCCCTTGTCTGCATTCTCTATCTGCCCTCACTTCTCTGTTGAGCCCTTCAGTGTGTAATATTAAAACCCTAGCAGAGGGAAGACTAGGTACCTACGCTTTCTATACCTATAATAAGGGGGTGGGGGGAACCTTGTTCATCTCAAAGCACAATGACACAATAAAAGACAAAGCAGTGAAGACATACAACAATTTCACAGAGCTCTAATTATCTAATCTTCCCAGCAAATGCCTCCAGACCCCACTTCTCCATGGTATAAAGGCCCTCATTAAAGCACCAAGACTTGAGAATCTATAATGGGCTCTGATTGCTTAATTGGCCCTAACTAGATCCTGCCCCAAACCTAAAAGCCAAGAGATTTTTAAAGTAAGGCATAATAGTCATGTGTTGCACAGAATTCTCTACATACAGAGACAAGAAGTATAACAAAACTTTTTAAGAAAAAGAAGTTAAATGTTCAAGAAAAAAATAATCCCTCTAAAATCAGTCCCAGGGACTCCTCCTCTTAGGCATTTTATTAGCAAGGCTTAATTTAGTCACACTGCCAACACTCCTTCCACTAATTCCTATGGAAGGAGTACCATCAAATTGCATTTGCTTTTCTGTTAAGTCCTTTTTTAGCGAAAGCATTATACACAGTACAGACTCAACATCTAAACTGTGACAAGACAAAACATACTTTAACATGTCTCTGTCCACCACCGTGTCCCTAGACCCCAAGGACAGGAAATAACTGCAATTGGAAGAAATCTAATGTAAGCTTCTACTCTATAGGAAGGAGAAACTAAAACCATCTAGAAGTAATAGGGAAACAGCCATTCAAGTAATTTTGGTGACAACTGAATGGCATAATCTTATCAAGCTCTGTGAAAGTATGCTATATTTTCATCAGTGTAACTAAGAAAAAGAGGCCCTATGGATTAAAGAAATGTTATCCAAAAGGACATTTTTAAGTCAAACCTATTTTCCACAGATATGTGATTAGAAGAAAGTCTTCACATAATTCAAAGATAACACGTGAGGGCTCCCATGGCTAAATTTAGCATAGCTGAGCATGAACAGGAATTATGAGAGTGATGCATGATAACACATTAGATTTAAAAAATGAATCCATGAGTCTACAATGACACCAAATAAAGGGATAAGGGGGAGGTGGAACTCTTTAAAGAAAAATGCCAACCAATAAATGTAGGAAGAACAACAGAATTTTGAAAATCACTAGTTTGCAATCACCATAATAGACTAGAGGCCCAGTGCACGGATTCGTGCATGGGTGGGGTCTCTTAGTCTGGCCTGTGCCCTCTCGCAATCTGGGACCCTAAGGGATGTAGCAGTGCTGAAGCAGCAGGCAGCTGGGGAGGAACCCCAGCTCCACTGCTGCTCATCCTGGCCCCGCTGCTCCTGCCACCACCACCGCCGCAGCTGCACTCATCAGCCATGAGTCCAGCTTCTGGCTGAGTGGAACCCCCACTGTGGGAGCCCACTGACCACCAGGGGCAGCTCCTGCATTGCGCGTCTGCCCCCGGTGGTGAGTGCACGTCACAGCGACCGGTCGACCAGTTGTTCCGGTCATTCATTCGTAATGGTCGCTTAGGTTTTTAGATATATAGATAGATGATTTGAACAAGAATAACCAATGGATGTTAAAACCACCAAAGTATCAAAGTATTATCCCCACACATTACAAAGGGGATCAAGATACTTTTACAAGTTTAGAAATGTAGTATCAACACCTTAATCACATGATCAAACTTAACCAATAATATTATTTAAACTTATGACCTCATAGGCCTCCTGAGAGCAGGCCCAAAGAGGAGTACAGTATCTATTATGAGTATTCCTGCCAAAAATCCTGAAACTAATAATGAGACAGACAAATCTAAATAAAGAGATATTCTACAAAACAAAACACAACACAAATATCAAATCATGAAGAATACCATCCCTGCCCAAAAGGCTGAGGTACTATTCTAGAGGGAAGGAGACTTTTAAAGAGATCTAGTAACTGAATGCAATATACAACCCTCGAGTGTATCCTGAATGAGGGAGGAAAGACATGAAGTTCATTAACAGAAAAATAAGGAAATATTAATATGAATATATATTCTGTCAGTGTTAAACAACCTGAAGTAACAATTTTATTACACTTATACTGGAGAATGTTCTTGTTCTTAGGAGCTGCAAGCTGAACACATGTAACTAGGCGGGTGTAACAGGGTTGCAGCTGTCTCTCAAATGGCTCAGCCAAAAAAAAAAAGCTGGCAAAATGTAATGTTAATTAATAATAGATAAATAGCTCGGTGAAGGGTAGGTAGTGTGCTTGCTATACTATTCTTATAAACTTTGTAGATTTGAAACTAATGGAAGTAAAATGCTGAGAGGGGGAAATCAGAAAAAAACACTATTTAAAGAATATTTTACATGAGAAATTATAATACAAATACTGTTAACAGATTTCTAAGCCTTAGGATTAGATTTATTTTACTGCTATGAAAGGATCACAATACAGTTGACCCTTGAACAATGTGGGAGTTAGGGGTACTGACCTCCATGCAGTCAAAAATCTGCATATAACTTTTAACTCCCCCCAAATTTAACTACTAATAGCCTAAACAGTTGATTAGCATATATTTTGTATGTATTACATACTGTATTCTTGCAATAAACTAAGATAAAGAAAATCATAAGAGAACATATAATTACAACATTTTCAGTAAGCATTTACTGAAAAAAATCTGCATAAAAGTGGACCTGCACAGTTCAACCCCATGTTGTTAAAGGGTCAAATGTAATTTTTCTTCGATTTTTATTTAAACAGCATGAAAAGCTTCCAGTGTGTTCTTCTAGGCTTTTATTAAACTATGTTCTCGCTATAAAGAAAAATAATATATAATCTTTAGACTAGGAATTAGTACGATGATTAAATATAAAGTGAATCTAAACAATTACCCAAATGAAAAAATTACTCTCATGAACCAACCATTAAAAACCTGCAGTTAACACAATGGAAAACTATCTTCAGAAACACTAATGATAATTTCCTTAATATATAGCTTAAAAAATGTTTTTCCTCTTACTGTAAAAAAAAAAAAAAAGTTGTGCCCGAACCGGTTTGGCTCAGTGGATAGAGCCTCGGTCTGCGGACTGAAGGATCCTGGGTTCAGTTCTGGTCAATGGCATGTACCTTGGTTGTGGGCACATCCCCAGTAGGGGGTGTGCAGGAGGCAGCTGATCGATGTTTCTCTCTCATCGATGTTTCTAACTCTCTATTCCTCTCTCTTCCTCTCTGTAAAAAATCAATAAAATATATTTTAAAAAAAAGGTTGTGCCAAATTATCAAACTAGACAAAGCTCCTTTAAAGAGCTGTATATAAATCACTTTTGAAACAAAATACAATACTTAAAAAAACTCTTCAGGACATTATACAAGCATAAAAATGGAAATCTAAAACTTCTACATTAAAAGCCCTGCCCGATGTGGCTCAGTTGGTTAGGCATTATCCCGTGCTGCAAAAGATTGCTGGCTCGATCCCTGGTTGAGGGCACATGCTCAGATTGTGGGCTCAATCCCTGGTTGGGGGCATGCAGGAGGCAGCCAATCAATGTTATGCTTGCATACTGATGTTCCTCTCTTTCTCCCTTCTCCCTTCCTCTCTCTTTAAGAAAATAAAATCAATAAACTATTCTTTTAAAAAATTTTTAATTCTATATTAAATATAACTATTAATTGCTAAAACCTAATTTTAAACAACCTATAAAAAAAGTTAAAAAATAAAATTACCTGTAAAAATATATTTCTTAAAATGAACATGTGACCACTCAAGAGAAGACCGATAACATTAAGTTCACCTATAACCATAGACTCCATGAACTGAAAATTGATCCCCACCATAAAGAAAAAGATTAAGTATTTTAAAAACTCAACTCTTAGAAAAATTAGTACATTAAAACAATATTTATAATAATACTAAATTAAAAGACTGCATAATAAAAAGATAACTAAAAATTAAAAATGCAACAAATTAGGAAGGTATTTGTAATCCATGGCAAAAGCAGAACACATAATTCTATAAGTTCATAAAATAAGCAATAAAAACTCAATAGGTAAAGTATCAATACAGAAAAAATTAAAAAGCTAAATATGAAAATATATTCAACAAATAATCAACAAAATATAAATCAGTAATAAGCCATCATTTTACCCTAGTATGTGGTAGAATTATAACTCCCAGTAATGCTTAAGGTTATGGTGACACCAGTACATTCACACAATACTGGTGCAGGCTTAAAACTATATAATTTTTAGAACATAATATAAAGCTTCATTCTTTGTAATGAATATGTGAACTCCTTTCATATGCCAGACATTGGGGATAAGTAGGAAAGCCACAATTCTTACCTCACACAAATTTACAACCTTTTGTGAAAAGGCAGAATTTTAAAAGATTTAATCAGAAATAATGGTAACTGCTTAAAATAGAAAAAAATTGAGATTGCTCAAGAAGCTTACTACACAAACATGTAGGCTAGCCTGAAAATGCTGGGGAATCATTAGTTATTTACTGGTTGCCAAGCACCAGTAAAAAAAAAAAAAACAGTAAACTATTCTTTAAAAAGATAAAAATTCTACATTAAATGTAAGTATTAATTGCTAAAACGTAATTTACATGATACTATGTGCTATCTATCTGTAAAGTCAACAGTCTACAAGTAGATTCAGAACCACAACCGATAAAATAGGTAAAGTAATACAGAAGACACAGTGAAGGCAGGAGCAGTGGGCAGGGAAGGGAGATCAGTCTAGCTGGATAAGAAGCGATGAGCATGATAGATAAGGCAACAGGAAGGAAGAGGCCATCAGGAGCAACTGTGAAAGGAAAAGGGTAGAAGTATCACTGTGGACTGACATGTGAAAGTCAGTTGTAAACCAAGATTCAATAGCTGGATAAGAAGTGATGAACATGAGCATGGTAGATAAGGCAACAGGAAGAGGAGGCCATCAGGAGCTACTGTGAAAGGAGACCGGTAGAAGAGTCACTGTGGACTGACAGATGAAAGTCAGTGGTACACCAAGATACAATCTACAGATGAGGGAAAGTGGGAGGAGCTAGACCACGAGTTCAGGCCTGAACAAGTGTCTGAGGCATCTGAATTGGCAAGGTAAAACAACCAACACGCAGCTGGAAATACAGTTGTGGAGCTCAGAAAAGAGATCTGCACTAGAGACACCAGTTAAACAGATTATCCTCAGTGGGGAGAGGAAAGAGCAGAGTCCTAAGGAACTTCGATGTTTAGGAGTCAGGAATAGAGAAAGGAGTCCAGATCAAAGAGCTGAGGACACTGGTCTCCGAAGCCAGAGACTGGTAGCATTGAAAGAAAGAAAGAAAGAAAGAGGAAGTGGCAACCAGTGTCAAAAGGATAAGAAAAGTGAGATGAGGCCCAGAAGAACAGTACAGAGGCAGGGGTGACTTCAGTGAGAGACAGGTACCGCTCATAGTGGACTGAGGTGTGAAGGGTTGGTTGGTTTACAGAAGTAAGCCAGTAGACACTCTTAAGAAGTTTGCTGGTAACAGGAAAGAGAATAAGTAAGAGACAATTTTCGTTTTCATGTTATTCTATGTTCATTGTATAATAAACTGGGAGAAAATAATCCTCCCAGATAAACTTTGATCAAAATAAAATTATATAAAGAACTGGAGGCCCGATGCATGAAAATTCATGCAAGGGACCCGGGCTTCTCTCCTCAGGCAGCTGGCAGGCACCCAGGGCCCGGGCTGGCTTCCTTCCGGCCCCGGCTTCATCAGGAAGGACACCCGGAATGATGTCCTGGAAATGTCCAGTCTAATTAGCATATTACCCTTTTGTTATTATAGATTAGTATAGGTTCAAAGCAGGGACAGGCCTGGGAAGAAGAAAATGGTGCCAGCTAGGTGCCCACTGGTGCCAGGCAAAATATGAGACCTATGGGTACAGTAAAAGGGAATTTCAAAGAAGCTTTACCTCTTTGAAGTAAGGAGGTGGGGCAGACAAGGCAACTTAGTGGAGTCAGGGAAAAGGGGGGTATTATTTAGAACAAATACTGAAATGGAGGGAGGGAAGGATGTGGCTACTATATGGCATTTTGGCTTGGCTATGTGTTTGAAGAGAATGCGTTAAGTGTGAGGGATCCTAAGTTCTAAGTAAGAAACAAAATGGTTACTGATAGATACTATGGATTCAGTATTACAAGTAGAGAGTACAAAAGGGAAGTGTAACTTTTAAAACCTCAAATTCAGGAGAGTAACAAGCTCAAGGGTTTACATTATATATTCATTCACATGTAATTACTTCTAGGGACTGGAGACGCCAAAGCAAAAGGAGTAATAAACAGAGGCTCCGGGATTCAGACCAGGTCCACTTCCCTGGGCTACTCTTGCAGTTGAGGAGGAGGATTATTCCTCCTGCCTTATGACTGTAACTTTTTACAAAAGACTCTGTGTTATATAGATCAGAGTATACGGACGTTTTCAAACTCACCAAGCTTCTAGAGTGAGGAAATTTATGACACAAGGCTGAAAACAGCAAGGTGACACTTGTCAAGGCTCTGTTCATTAGCAGACTTTTATAAAAATAAAAAATATGAAGCCCCAATTCTCCAACATTATGATCAAACTGAGGGTAGTATTAACTTTCAAAAGGATAAGATCATTTTTTAAAGTTTGAATAATCTGACTTGACAATCAATATTAGAATTTCAATCTTTCCATAGCAATGAAATATAATTAAATTATCTGATTTCAATGATTCCCTCCCAGTAGTTCATGAAACACATAATGTATTGGGAATATAAGAACTGTAAAATACATACTATTACATATTAAAATGTGTATTAGTTCTTCCCACCTAGACTACTTCACCTCCTGTCCTTGAGCCTATTCATCTTGCAGTAGCTCCCTCCAGGAAGCCTTCCCAGACGCCTTAAGATGATCCCACCTGATGGACGACTCACCTGCTTCTCCCATCATCATAGCTATAATACATCACCCTCTGCAATCTCAGATTTACTAGCTCCAGTCAGAATGTAAGCTGCAGAAAGATGAAGCCACATTAACTAGACTCACAGTCTGGTTCTCAGCACGCAGCACTGTGCCTGGCAAACTGAATGCGTAAAATGTAAATGACTCACAAGACACAGTAAAAGTAGATGACTCTCAAATTTTACCTTTGGGAAGAGCGTTTCAGGCTACCGCCTCTCCCTCTCCTGTCACTATCTCAGGAAGATAGGCTGATGTCTCATTCAATACTTGCTTCTTTCATTGAAAGTTAGGGCAGGAAAGGGACCCGAGAGGTCAGCTTATCCAGACAAGTGAATAAGGCCAAACTATTCAGAAATTTAAAAGATCAATAAACAATGCCATATCATTTGTTCCTTTATTAAATCCTGATCTTTATCCTCCCACTCCCCAATATTCAATCTCTGCTAATAACCAAAATAATCCTTGCCGAGGTGTGCCCATCCACTTACAAAATGTTTGTTTAGCATACTAACTTTAAATTAAATAAATGTCACATATATGTATATACCTCTGTAAATATCAGCGGAAGTCTATCTTAAACCACCTATTTATCACTTTATCACTCGTTACCTAAAATTAGATCATAAATTCTACTAAGAACAATGGTTTATCATAATAACATCTAAATAGATTAGAGCATTTTATATGCAGTATGTACTTCATTCCTTTTCATAGCAATAACTACAAAGTAGGGAAAAAAACAGGAAATAAATCATTTACTTGTATGATGATATACTACAGGGGAAAAAAACATTTTTACATCCTATTTATTATAAAAAATGCTATCTAATCTTACCTACACTGACTGATCTGACAATTAAATATTAAGGGCCTACCTAAAAGCCGCTTCCCAAAAGCAGTTCATTCCACAAACATCAGAGGGCAGCATCCAATAGGGATTCCAGTAACACAGAGAGAAATCTTTACACCTAACAGAGTAAGACAGAAATAGAGTCCTAAGTGAGTATTTCAGTTTAAAACTAACAAGGAATTTACCCCAAAACATAACTTACTGTTCTATTTTACAGCAATAAAACCGCAAATCCAATTTTGCAAATTCAATATTGCTACAGTAATTTGAGGATTTTTGAAAATTGACTTCTCCATTACTTAGGATACACTATTTTAAATAGAACTTTAAAACCTTAGGGTGGAATATACAACAGATTGACCAGTTTCCTAGTCAGGAACTCTCCTAATATATTAAAATCCCCTCCTTAAAGAGCACAGAAAATACAAGAGTACATCTGAAATTTTCCTTCCGCCCTGGCTGGTTCGGCTCAGTGCTTGGAGCATCAGCCTGTGGACCAAAGTGTCTCCGGTTCTATTCCCAAAGTTATGTACCTTGGTTGCAGGGGTGTGGGAGGCAATGAAGCATTGTCTCTCTCTCATATCGATGTGTCTCTCACATCTATGTTTCTCTCCCCCTCCCCCACCTCTCTCTAAAATAATCAGTGGAAAGAATATCCTCCGTTGAGGATTAATTAAGAAAATAAAATTAAAATTTCCTTCATGGACTGCACATACTCCCCTTAGAATAAAATCCATTTTAGCCAAACAAAATATTTGCTTATCCTGAAGCAAAATTAAAATGCCACAAATACTGATGAAAAGGCAAGAGGAACTTTAAATGTTTTCAAATTAATCCTCAAGCAAAGCTTCTTGTATGGTGTTTCAAACTGAAAAAAATATGAAATCATGGCTCAGTTTCATTATCTACATTATGTCAGTTTTTGCTATATTATACACGCTCAAATGGAGGCTTGAATGTGTTCTTTCTCCTCCAATTGCAGGTTGGAGCAAAAAACAAAACAATGCTTCATGTTACCGAAAGCATGTTTTTCATCATTATTCCTTTTCAGAACAGTCTAGTTTGAAATCACTACAGTGGAGGCCTGGGTATTAAATTAACCAAGTATGAACTAAGGGTGAGGTACTAAACCAGGTCACCTCATATCCCATCACCCTGAAGCTTTGTTTTCTCTCCACGGATTCAATTATAAGTTACTGTTCTACAAGGAAAGGTTTATGTAATTTCAGATTCGCAAAGATCTCTGATCATCTCTCTCACAAGTGCCAGTGCCTCACACCAGACCTATTAAATCTATCTCCAAGAACAGGGTCAGCCACTGGTTTTTAAAATGCTGCCTAAGTAATTCTGTACACTACTGCATAAAACTACAATGTAGTCTAAATTTTAAAATCCATGGGCAAAAGTTACATTGCAATCTGATTTTCCTTTAAAGGGACACCCTTTTCAAACATAACAGGTTACATACCTTAATTTAGGTGGTTGATAAATCAGAAAAAATGGAACTGTGTGCAGACCAGTAAAACGTACAAGTTGATCAGGAAACATGTCTGTCCCCTCCCAGGCATGGTTATGTTTTTTAAGATTTGCATTTCATACTAGACACAGGCTCAGCAGTGGTGGTAAGAGTTCTTTTCAGAAGCAAGTGTTTTCACATCCCTTTAAGCCTCACAACAAACCTGTTCAAACAGATATCTCCATCCTTCAGATTCAGATATCATCACTGCTTTCTTTCAACCAATTTATTGATAATCAATCCTAAAGTGCACCTTTGTTCCAAGAAGGAAATAACTAATCTGGTTATTCCATCTCTCCATGTCAAACCTTACAACAGTAGAAAATGGATAATAAACTCTCAAAGAAAATTACTCCCTAATTAAATTTTTCTATAAAAGTTATTGCTTAAAATTACATAATACCATTTTTTGCTTCAACTTACAATCCTCAATCCCTCGGCCCTAGGCAACCACAAATCTATTTTCTGTCTCCATAGATTTTGCCTGTTACTGGCATTTCACAAAAATGGAATTATATAATATGTGACCTTTTGAGTCTGATTTCATTCACTAGCATAATATTTTCAAGGTTCACCCAGTGTAGCATTTATCATACACTTCATTACTTTTTATAGCCAAACTATATTCCATTTTATGGATGGATATACACATTTTGTTTATTCATCAGGTGATAGACATTTGGGTAGTATTATATATAATGCTGCTGTTATGACTATTTTTAGTATTATATATAATGCTGCTGTTATGACTATTCATGCAGTTTTTCTGTGAGCATATGTTTGCAATTCTCTTGAGTGTACACTTAAAAGTGGAATTGCCAGATCATGTAATCACTGTCAAGTGATTAATGCAGATGAAGCTACATGTAAAAAAGTTAAGTTTTAGGTAAGTTTCTTGACTATACCTTAATCTCAGAAAACAGTTTATAAAAGGATGTTTTTCTGCCTTTCTTTAATGGGAATGTAAAACGTTAGTACTAGTGAGTACGCATGCTTTTTTTTAATCATAAAACACTGAGGTGCTGCTAGCAAAATGTGGCATAATTTAAAGTGTCTTACCTCCCAAATTTACATTCTCTTATGAAAAATTGATTTTAAAAATTAAGATACAGAGTAGAAACTCATTACATACAGTAACTGTTACTATAAGCAATAAATTAAGAAAAGCAACTAATCTGGAGACAGATAGCACTTGTAGTTTCAGGCCAGAAAAAAATAATAAAGCTTAAAAATACTGGAAAAGTAAAAGTAGTTATCCAAGTTCTGGTAATTAATTGCTTTTTCTTTTATTCCTTAAAGCTATTAGAAATGGATACTAGATATACAACATTTGAAAGATAGTAATTCTATTAAATACTTTTAATGGAGCAAAACTGTAAGCTAAGTGGGTATGCCTTCAGTAAACAATGATTTTAAAAAATCAGACAAGTCCATAAATACAGTATTTTCACTGTGGATCAAATTGAAATAAAATTTTTCTGTGGCTCATCCTCAACTTTCTTATGTCTTAAAAGTTTCTAGCTATAGATGGGCTTGTCCATAAGCAAACTGATCAGGGATAACACAAAGGATCTTTGTGGTGATAAAACAGTTCTGCGTCCTGATTGTGTGGTGGTTACATGAATTAACATCTGTAATAAAATTACACAAAACTGCACATACAAATGAGTGCAGTAAAACTGGTGATACCTAAAAACTGAAGTATGGGTTTATTCAATGTCAAATTTTGGCGTTATATTATTATTACATTATATTGATACATATATATTCCAGATATAGTAGTATATAAGATTTCATGTACATATAGTGGTATGTAAGGTTTTACTACTGAGGGAAAGTGAATGAACATGGGGTATCTCAGCCACTTCCTGTGGACCTACATATCAAAAGTTTAAAAAAATAAAGCTGGCCAAAAATAAAATTCCCCAATTTTTCAGTACTTGAAAAATGTTACAAAAATTGAGACATTTCATGCTGTAGATTATTAAAGTGAGCATTTAACACAATGCTCACTACAGTATCAGTTCTCAAATTTAAAGTTTTCTTAAAAAACTTAAATCTGATCATGGAAAGTCTTTTATACTTTTTAATTAAACTGAAAAAAAAGCTATTTTTCTTTTCAAAATGTCTATGAGGCTTTAGTGAAAACCATGCACAACTTACAGAGCCAGGGATAAGTTCAGGCATATCCAGCATATCCAGCATGTGAATGAGGTGCCACCAGCCAACAGTGCAACGGCAAGGCATGGCACAGATCAAACGTGGTAAAGGTGCCCACGCCCATGAGACTGACACAGCACCCTTCCTTAAAGATCAGAGCCTGGTCACTCATCTTCAACTAAAACTTGTCTCCAGACAACTTTAATTCATTTTTAGCTTCTTTTTCCTTAAACCTCTAATTTCATGAATACACAGGATGTGGGAAAAGAATTGCTTACATATAAATGGCACTAAACAATATTATCTACATACATAAAAGCCTAAGCAATCGTTCGACCATTCGGCCGGTAGCTATAACGTGCACTGACCACCCGTGGGGATTGGGCTGAAACTGGCAGTCCAACATCCCCCGAGGAGTCCCAGATTGCGAGAGGGCACAGGCCAGGCCAGGGACCCAACTGGTCCACGAATCTGTGCACTGGGCCTCTAATATTAGATAACCATTTCTAAAATAAGTTAGCATCACATTGTAACCCCCCCCCAAAAAAATTCTGGATTAAAGACTTAAATGTAAAAAAGTTTTGGAGGGGGGGACCCTCTTGATAGAAATGGCACAAGTAAAAACAATAAAGGAGAAAAACTATCTATCTGAATACATAAGAGTTTTAAGCTCCACATGGTATACAAACTGGAAAAAAAATAATTTAACATGGGAGGGGGAAGTACTTTCAACAGGTATGGCTGATAATAATCTTAATGTTTTAAAATAGGATTTCTAAATCAAAAGTACACATTTCTCATTAGCCTAATCACTTTCCCCTGCAAAAGCACAGAACAATATTTTAATTATTAGCCAGGTTTGTGCTAAACACTTTACACCTATGTGAAATATGATCTTCAGTACACTAAAATTACAAGGTGCAGAGAATTTCTTTTATACAAGTTGTCTCTCCATTAACGAAGTAGAGAATTATAGTCAATATTACTGTAATAAGTATGTATGGTGCCAGGAGGGTAACAGACTTATCAAGGCACCACTTCGTAAATTATGTGTCTAACCACTATGCTGTACACCTGAAATCAGTAGTAAAAAAATACTGAATGTCAACTATAATTGAAAAAAAAAAACACTTTTTTAAAGCAGAGATTACGGTGTCTTTAGTAATTCAATCTTCTTCATTGGTCACTTCGCCAACTCCTCTCTTCTTAAATAACAACTTTTACCTCTAACTGATGAGGAAATGTGTTCAAGGTTAACACAGCCTGTAAATGACAAAGCTGAAATACGTGTCTCCAAAACCCTTATACTTGCCACTCTAAATTCTCCATGAAACCTACTAGTGCTCCCAGGACCAGCAGAAATAACCAGTCGATGGCCTATCCAGATCTGAAAATCAGTCACACAAAGGGCACGGACAGTCCAGAAATGGCATCACTGAAATGCTTAGTGTTTGCTGATTCCCTATGGCCAATATGCTATCTAGTCACAACAGGATGAGATCTTGAAAATCACTGTCAAGATTCATCAGTGAAATGCGAGAATTTAATCACCTTGAATAGCTAAAGTCGCAAAATGGCAGATAACTCCTTCACAGAAGTACTGAGGCCTGGCTATAGTAACTGCTTTCAGTTGAATAACTTAACATAGTTTGTCCCGTACTAAAGAGTTTCTCTAGGACAGTGGTCGGCAAACTCATTAGTCAACAGAGCGGCATGCAGACCACTGCTCTAGGAGGAAGAACCACTGCCCACCCACCATTCTTCCCCTCTTTTGAGGCACCCACCACTCCTCTCCAACACCAATCATGGGATTCTCTCCACCACAGGGATGTGCAAGCAACACAGAGCCAGACAATCAGAGGTCCCCATTCCAGGCATCGCTGACTGGTCCACGGTGGACATGTGAAGAGAGCAAGGGCAATGAGTGCCTTTCCCTAGAATTTTCTACTTGAGATTAGAGAAGAAACATTGCAAGGAGCACTCCATGAACCAGGCCTGTCTACAGTGGAAGAGAATGAGAGCCCCCAGTCCTTGAGGTCCCTGAAGATGCCTGGGCACTTTTCCTTCAGTGCTGTTCCTTCCAGCAACCCATATAAGCCTATAAATATCTACTTTTGCTTAAGTGAGTTTTACTGGATTTTAATCACTGACAACTGAGAATCCTGACTATTACAAATTAAGGTAAGTATCTAACTAATAATAGAGAAACATGCAAATGACCGTAACTCCGCTACGCTACCAGCCAATCAGAGGTGAATATGCAAATTAACCTGAAACCACTGCAGCAGCCCCAACCCCCGCCACTCCTGGCCTGTGGGGGTTGGAGAAATCTGGCGCCAGCACCTGAGGCTGGCTGCAGCCAGGGATACCAAGAAGCCACCTGCCCCCTGATCCCAGGCCTCAGACAGCAGCAGAAGCCTCACGTCCTCCCGCCCCACATCCTAGGGGAGACGGAGAAACCGGACCCCAGCGCCTGAGGTTGTGTGCAGCCCGGAAGACAAAGAAGCCACCTGCCCCATGATCCCAGGCCTCAGCCAGTCAGAGAAGTTGCCCACTCTGCATCCCAGGGAAGACAGAGAAGCCGTCCACTGTGATCTAGGCGCCAACACCTGCAGCTGGCTATAGCCTGGTAGACAGAGAAGCTGCCCACCCTGCAGTCCTGGGCACCAGTACCTGCAGCTGGCTGTGGCCCGGGAGATGGAGAAGCCGCCCACCCCGCGGTCCCGGGCACCAGTACCTGCAGCTGGCTGTGGCCCGGGAGACGGAGAAGCCACCCACCCCATGGTCCCAGGCGCCAGCACTTGCGGTTGCAGCCCAGGCAAAGCCACCTGCCCACCATCCCCTGCAGCTGCAGCCGGCCTGGGCGCCTATGGCTGACCAGTGGGAGGGAAGCCCGGATCCTGGGTGCCTGTGGTCGGCTGGAGGAGGGAATCCTGGGTCCCGGATGCAGGGCAAGGGCAGAGGTAGTTAGGGGCAATCAAGCCAGCAGGGGAGCAGTTAGGGACAATCAGGCTGGCAGGCAGAAGTTAGGGGCAATCAGGCAGGCAGGCAAGTGGTTAGGAGCCAGCAGTTCTGGATTGTGAGAGGGATGTCCGACTGCCAGTTATCCCGAGGGGTCCCAGATTGGAGAGGGTGCAGGCTGGGCTGACGGACACCCTTCCCCCCCCCCCACGACCCCACCCCGTGCACAAATTTCATGCACCAGGCCACTAGTCCTATATAATAAAAGCCTAATAGGCAAACTGACCAAACGGCGGAACTGGTCGCTATGATGCACACTGACCACCAGGGGGCAGATGCCCAATGCAGGAGCTGCCCCCAGCCCATAGGCCCCAGGCCAGCCAAGGCAGGTGCCAACGGGGGCCCCCCAATTGCCCTGTTGGTTGCCCCATAGAGGGAGGTGACTGGCAGCGGCAGGAGACGGGGCTGGCTGGTGAGCAGGCAGCAGTGGTCATCAGGGGGCGGGGCCGGCCAGCAAGCGGACGGGACCGCCCCGCAATCACCTCCAAGGCAGGTGCCAGTAGGGCCCCCACTGGTCACCCTGCAAAGGGAGGTGACAGGCAGCAGCGGTGGGGCCAGTGAGCAGGCAGCACCAAGCTGGCCAAGGTGGGTGCCAGTGCGGCCCCCGATCACCCCGCTGGCCGCCCCACAGATCAGCCCTGATTGCCAGCCAGGCCTAGGGACCCTACCCATGCATGAATTTCATGCAGTGGCCTCTTGTTATCTACATATTACAGGTGAGAAAACGGAAGCAGAGAGGTGGTCAAGGTTTCACAGCAAACAGAGCCAGAATGAGAACACAGACTTCTCTGACTCTAAGACCTTTGCATTTTCTAAATACCAAAACAATACATTCAAATGGAATGCACTAATAATAGATTTCACTAAAAAACTGTTCCTATCATTTTTGTTTTCACTCTGAGTACTTGGAAAGACCTTTCTAAGTATTTTGTTGTCATGGAATTCCGTGCAACCAGTATTTTCTCTAAGAGTTGACCAAGGGACCCTGCTGGGTATCAACCTAGATCCCATGTATTAAATGAAAGAAAGAAATGATAGTCTTCATCTGTCAAGTAAGAGAGCCTCAAAAAAGGTAAGAAGACAATGATAATCACGTCCTACAGAAAAAGGGACGATTTTGTTGGCCTCATAGCCCCTTTCTCCTCTGATGAAACACTACAGACTGGGTTCTTATCACAGCAGCTTCACTGAAAGAGCACTTGGAGAGCAATTAAAGGATATATAATTTTTAATCCTGGTCTGATCCAATGACCGATGGAACCTTGGTCAAATGATTTAAACACAGGAAGAGAGGTGACGGATGCCTACTCCATATCCTACACTAGTCAAAGAAGTTGCCTGAAGTCTATGAGAAATCTAAAAAGATGTTGTAAGCGATAATATCTAAAATTAAGAGTCCTGATGTCTTAGGAATTCTCCTGACCTTCATCAAAGCATAGGGTAAAAACATGACAACACAGCTTTCCCACGTTGTCCCTCTGCCCAAACTTCTTATGCATGACCGTGTGGTGGCATGTCTTTCATCAGTTTTACAAAGACTTTAGCTCTTTTTAGTTACATCTTTAGTTTTAACTTAGATGTTTGCCCCATTTAAAATGAGGAGTTCTGCTGCTCAGGGGACCTGTCATGTGCAGCTTTTTGGTTGCCTCTACTGACACATCAAAATTAAGATTTCAGTGATGGTTCTACAAAACAAAAATCTGTTAAAATGGAGGTGCTTATTTTCTAAACAGCAAATAAAGACTGTTAAAATTAGCTGATTAAGCAAATACAACTTATAAAAATCTGCCACAAAGTATATGTGACAAAGCACTGAAAATGAACGTCACTCTATCAAACTGAAATGCTAATACCATCGTATTATTTCATTCAATGGTTTGATGAAAATGTTGCTTCTACATAATTCTAGCCAATACAAAAATAATTTCGTTTCCACCATTTACAATCTTCACGGTATTATAAACCGCTGCTTTTCACGAGTGTTTTTCATGACCTCATCCTGGTCTTCAAGTCACTGCCTCTCCCAATACAGATAACTTGAGTTCACAAACCTGGCTCTGGAAGTAGTTCTGCTTTTATGAATAGAGCGCTGATGTCCTAGGAATTCGCCTGACTGTAATCCAATCAGAGGGCAAAGACGTGACCATTTCCAGGCTCTTCTGCCCAAATGTCCCTTTCATTTGGGGAATGGTCATCAACTCTCAAAAGAAGACTGAACAGCCCACGCCTCGCGGCGCCCCCTCCGCCTTCCCATCCCATACTTTCGATATCAAGGCAGCCTTTGCCTCTCACGAAGGGAAGGCTCCCGTCGTTCCCAGAGAGGTGCCCACAAACATAGAGTCTGTCCTCGAGGAAGTGGAAACGCTCGGATTTTGTTAAGCATTCATAATGCGTTGCATTCTTTTCTCCACTTAAATCGCAAGTCGACTCCAACTCTGGCAGTGATTTGTGTAAACCCACCTAAAGCATTCTGCTGCTTTTTAAATACCAATTTTTAAAGGAGACCTCTATCTCACCTCACAAAAGACGTGGGCATGTTAAGTATCGCTCATCTTTTTTAACTTGCTGTAAGTTTCAGAACAGACTGTTTCCTAAGGAAAAATCCAATCAGCCTAAGCGCTCTGTCCAGATTTAACTAGCCAGTTAGTAATGACAAATTTAAACGTTAACACACAAAAATTAGACTCCCCACTCAGGAGGGGGGTAAAAAAAAAAACAAAACAAAAAACAACTGAACTCGGGCGACAGCCTGTTTAAGATCTCAACCTGAACTCCATGGAAACAAGAGGGAATTCCGACTCGTCATACAGCAAGAAGGCTTTTGTGAGGCTCCTCTTATTTTCAAAGAACCCTTTTTTAAAAAACCAACTGCCAATTAAAAGTTGAAAATTAATTTCTCCTACATTAAAGAGCGCAGAAGGAATGGGTCGGAAGGCAAACACAAGTGTGGGGCGCTCTTAGGCTGCAGCGGTGCCGGGCGCCCCCGAGGTGGAGGGAAATGGGGGAAAGGGGGTCGGAGACCGCGGCCAAGGAGCGGGCGGCGCGGGACGGACCCGCGCGCAGACCCGGCCAGGCCGACCCCCGCGCCCAGCGCCCGCTCCCCCCCACCCGCCTCGGCTCCCGCCACACGGGACACGACCCGTACCTGTGCGACCCGCCGGGGTGCGCTGCCGTGGCCAAGCTGCCCGCCCCTCTTGCGGCGCCCCGTCCTCCGCCCGCGAGCCAGGAAGCCACTCGGGCCTGCGGCTTCCCGCCGCCGCCGCCCGCGCCTTCCTCCGGGGACAGGGCGAGCTGGCTGAAGGCGTAGAGGAGCGAGCAGAAACCGCAGGCCAGGCACAGCACCGCGATGCGCAGGTAGCGCCGCATCTTGCCGGCCCTCGCCTCCTCGCCGCCGCCGCCGCCGCGCCCGCCCGCGAATTAGAGCGGAGGGAGCGGCACCGCGCAGCCGCGGGCGCAACAAGTTCCTCCGCCGTGGCCGCGAGCCACCCGCCCTCCACCCCCGCCGGCGCAGCCTCCGCGCCTCCGCGCGCTCCTCCGCGCGCTCCTCCCCGAAGGGCGGGCCGCGGCCGGACGCGCCGGCGCACTGAGCGCGAGAGGGCTGGGCGCGCTGGTCCTGGCTGCCGGAGGCGCCGGTCCCGCGGGGCGTGGGGAGACGCCCACCCGGGAGTCCCGGACGCTGAACTGCACAGGAGACGTGTGGCGAAATGAACAGGCGTTGGAGACAGCTGACCCAAATCCAATGGACGGTTCTCTACTGGGTAGCTCGTGGTATTGAGCAACCTAAGTTCTATGAGCCTATTTTTTCGTTTCTAAATTGAGAGACAATTCTCCTCACGGGGAGGTTGTAAAGACTAAATTGCTCAACGCACATAAAACGCCCTTCCCTTAGAATGCACATGACTAAGCTGTTTTTCAGCTCCTTCATCCTCAGCAGGGACTTCCCCAGACTCTTAAGTTTGTATAAGACTGTATTAGAGCCATTTCACCCAGGTCCCTCGTTATCTTGTAATACTGTTGGGAATGCTTATTTTTCCCTCCCAAGTGTTGGGCAGCAAGAAGGGCACCAGATGTTAGACCAGTGGGGTCAGACAGGACCTGGGTTCAGCAACCTCAATACTTTAGTCTTGCTAAGAAAGAATTCAGAGCCAAGACTCAAACTATAAATGAACATTTCTTTGTAAAATCATAGAGATGGAAGTGATTCATAGAAGAAATGGGTTTAGGAAACAAATTATAGGGCCCTTGGAGCTTAGAAGTGAGGAAGGTACTGGTAAGGTGTGTGGGGGTGGGGGAAGGAGGTTGGGAAAGGGGATGCTCCTACTAAGGGTGGAAGTTAAAGAGGAGGTCCCAGGGGAAGGTCTCCAGAGAATATTCAACAGCTTTCCAGGTGTGCTCTTTCAGGATCCTGGTCTCCACTGATTGATTGGTTGGTACCAGTGCAGGGGGGCAGTGCATTTGATCTTGAGGTCAGCCATGGTCTTGCTCATCTGATTTTGCTGCTTTTCTGGGCCTGGAGCTGAAATACACCTGAGGCCTAGATGTTATCCCTAGAGAGGAAAGGTCATGGGGTCCAAACAGCATGACCAGCAAGATGCTAAGGAGGCAAGGTCAACCTGGGTATGATGTCCTACACTACAATTGTCCTTTGCTAGGTGCCCAGGCCTTTGTGCCCTGGTGGCCTGTACCTGGCCCATCATCCTTGCTCTGCTCCTGTCTAACTGCCTACTCACAGGAGCCGGTAAAGCTAAGATCCCTCCTTTTACATCTTTTTGACCTTCCTCACAACTCATTCACACGTCCAAAACAATTTCATATTCTCCCTACAGAGCTTTCTCTTCAGCTATGCGTTTCTTCTTCCTCTTCCTCAGCCATATTCCTACTCCATTTGCTCACTGAACACTTACAGAGCACCACTATGTGCAAAGTGCTCTGTGAGTACCTTGGAGAATAGGGGCGCCGTGTTGGAGTGTAGGGTGGAACAGTGGATACTTGTAAGTACAATACAGACATTCGGATGTAAGCCGGTAAAGGTGTGGACATACACACAAAAAGGAACAATCAGTTCCACTGTGGGTGTGGTCAAGAGAAACTTCATAGCAAAGTTGGCCCTAGAGTCTTGGGCAGGATTAAGGGTAGGGTGGGGTGGGGGGAGGGGGGCGGGCATTAAGGGAATTCCAGGCTGGGGAAATCAATGAAATAGGCTCTTGTGTTTAGTGAACTGTGAGAAGTTTGATACCACAGCTAAGTGAATGCAAGAGATGATATGATCAGCGATAAGATTGTAGAAGTTGAAGGGGCTAGTTACCTGAGTGCCTTGTTTAGTATGCCAAAGAGTTTGAACTTACTCTGGCAGATAATGGTGAGCCACTGAAGGTTTGTTTTTTAAATTAGGAAGTAACATGATCCCATTTGCCTTTTAGGGAGCAGATTCTGGCTGGGACAGAGATTGAGACTGGAACCAGAAAGCAGCTCCAATACCAAAAAGTGAAGGAAAGGAAGCTTTAAAGCTTTACAAACACATTTCAGAGAGAAAAATCATGCTGTTAAATTGTTGAAATTGCATTTGGAGCTCTGGAGAGTTTGGCGATGAGAAGGTGAGGAAGTGCTATGTAACAACAACAGTTCTCCATTTGAAATTCCTACACCAAAAAAGTGCTGGCTCTGTGACCAGGGGAAGTCACAAAACACTTTTTTAAAAAAATACATATCTTACTGATTTCAGACAGGAAGGGAGAAAGAGAGGGAGATTGAAAAATCCATGATGAGAGAATTATGGATCGGCGGCCTCCCACATGCCCCTACTGGGGATTGAGCCCTCAACCTGGGCATGTGCCCTGATCTCCTGGTTCATAGGTCAACGCTTAACCTCTGAGCCACACCGGCTGGGCAGTCACTAAACACTAAGCCAGTTTCTTCCCTATAAAAATAAAGGGTCTTGCCTTACCTGACAAAAAATGAAAAACTAGCATTCTATCAAGAAGTGTCAATAGAATGAAAACATACACTTACTCATTCAATAAGCATTTATTGAATATATTCTACATGCCAGACAAGGGGCTAGAGTGTACTGCCCTCAAAGGGGAGACAGGCAGATAAAAATGAAGACAATATTAAGTTATTCCTTCCACTACACCTTACAATTCTTAGAGAAATAAACGCAAGGAGATACAAAGAGCGGTAATCATTTATAAGAATGGAAAATAGATTTTGAGAGGAAAAAACTAAATAATACGACACTAAGAAACTAGAGTAAGAATTAGTACTCAAATCAAGGATGTTTAATATAAAGGGATGCTAACTACAATTGTTCTCTATCTCAACAAAGAAATGTAGTAAAAATAAAAAATAATTTAATGACCCACAGATTGTTAAAATACTGGAATGGCAGTTTTCATTTCTGCAACAATTTATGGGAAGAGCATATCCAGAAGAATAATCCATTTACTTGACATCAGGGTTCTGGACCATATCCTCCCTTTAGGCTCCTTTTAATCCTGTAATTAAAAAGGAAATTCTGTTGAAAAAGTATATAAGGTATTCCAAAAATAGAAATGATTTTTGTATTACATACTATCTTAAGTGGTTGACTTGGAGTGTAAGGAGCTGTGTGCATGCCCTTGTGATCATTTTTAGGTTTCACATTACATTTACATATTCCTAAAATTAAATTATTTCATATGATATTTAGGATATTTTAATGTTATAATAGTTTACTATGTGTATGTACATATTCCTAAACCTATTTTTTCATGTTTATACCATCCTCTTAATTTTCTAATAACAAGCTGGCTATATCCAAATTTTTAATCAATTTTGATCTTCCTTTCATCCTGTCAAAAAGGTAAATTTTGGCAGATAAAAAGAAATTTAAAAGTAGCAATATCTGTTGTTTAAATTATGGAGGTAGAGCTCTTTCGCATGATCTGGAAAACTCTCATATTCAGGGTAATCCATATCTCAAGAATTATTATATTCAAAAGATTAATCTTGATTTTTCTTAGAGCTCCTAGTACATGTTGGATATGTAATAGACATTCAATTCATGAGTGTTTTTAATTTTTTATGTCTTCTCTAAGTCTCTAAATTTTAGGTTCTGCTCAGTATTTCTTTCTCACCTCTATTTACACTGAGTACTTGATTCTTAAAAAAAAAAAAAAAAAAACATCTTATTGGGAGAAAGGTAAATTCTATACCTTTTCAGAGGAAAGTTCAAGAACATTTTTATATAACTTCTATTTTATAAAGGTCTATGCATAATCTAATTTAATCCTTATAACATTTATATGAAGGAGATATTTTATTCTCAAATAACAAGGAACCTGAAATTTAGAAAAATTTGTTAACCACATCGCTAATAATGAAGATCCATAATTTCAATGAAAATCTTTGAGGATACAAAGACCATGTTTGTTTTTTCCATTATATTATGTTGTCTCACTATGAACAAATAAATGCTAACCTGAGTGATGCAAATTAAAAAGAAAACAGAAACACAATGTTATATGAAAACCTCTTAGACTGATCTTGGAGGTTCAAATAAAATTTAAAATCAGGGAAAGATTAGTTAGAGCACAAAGAATCAGAAACTCAGACTAAAAGTAAAAATTGTCCCCTCCAGTAGGCTTCTAATGAAATTTCTCCATTTTCCATAGTCTACTTTCTAGAAACCTTGTTGGACTGAAGGAAAAAGTTGGAAAATAATATGGTTAGTTTAAGCCAAAAGTATTTCATTTTAACTGTTCATTCAGACCAGTAAATGTGGGGAAAGAGGAGGGTCAGGAAGAGAATGAAAGAGTACAAAACTAAAAAAGCTCAGCTACAGGCCACAAGATTAGAAAAAGTGGTAGTAGAAATCCAATGAATGGGGACACCTTAGCTCCTAAATGATCCCAGAATTTAGCTGGCATTTCTATCTACAAGGGAGAGAATGGAGGAGTTGGAGTGGGGAAGAGAGTAAAGACTATCTTATGGACCATCCCTGTATTTTTCCCTGGTTCAATCTTCACTCCCATTATTACAATAGATTATAATCTACTAGAGGCCCAGTGCACCAATTCGTGCACAGGTGGAGTCTGGCTGGCCCCACCCCAATCAGAGTATGGGGGATGATTTGGGGCGGGGCCAGCAGAGAGGGGGGCCACAGGTGGTTGGCTGACCCACCCTGCCCCCTGGTCAAACTCCTGGTTGAGGGGACATTTCCGTATTAGCCTTTTATTATACAGGATTACTTTAAAATAAATGCTGTCAGGGAAATTAAAAGCTAGATTTGCAGGGAAATTTACTCATGGGGAAAATCAGATTTAAAAAGCACATGCACGCCCTAGCCAGTTTGGCTCAATGGATAAAGCAGTGGTTCTCAACCTTTCTAATGCTGAGACCCTTTAATACAGTTACTCATATTGTGGTGACCCCCAACCATAAAATTATTTTCGTTGCTACTTCATAACTAATTTTGCTACTGTTGTGAATCGTAATGTAAATATCTGTGTTTTCTGATGGTCTTAGGCTCTATATAGTGGTTCTCAACCTGTGGGTCCATTGGAAAACACAGATATTTACAATTCATTAACAGTAGCAAAATTACAGTTATGAAGTAGCAACGAAAATAATTTTATGGTTGGGGTCACCACAACATGAGGAACTGTATTAAAGGGTCACAGCATTAGAAAGGTTGAGAACCACTGGGATAGAGCATCGGCCTGTGGACTGAAGGGTCCCAGGTTCGATTCCAGTCAAGGGCATGTACCTGGGTTACGGGCACATCCCCAGTAGGGGGTGTGCAGGAGGCAGCTGATTGATATTTCTCTCTCATCGATGTTTCTAACTCTCTATCCCTCTCCCTTCCTTTCCGTAAAAAATAAAAATATATATATTTTTTTTTTTAAAAAAGCACATGCACAAATTCTCCTAACCCAGGTTCCCAAAAATTGAAGGCTGAAAATAATTAAGAATTCTAATACCATCACACTTCAGTCCTACATTGTTTAGTTTCTGTTTCTTTTTACATTTCCATATTTTATTTTTAATAAAGTAAAAAAAAAAAATCTTTTGCTCTAAATATCCCTTAAATTATTTATCTTATCGGGCACTGAAAACAATAGGTTTGTTGTTTTTTTATTTACTCTTATTAAAGATCAAAAACTACCCCTTAGGCCTAAGGCTAGGTCACTCTGCTCTTGCAGTCAGACCACTCTCCTTTTCTAAAAAGCACTTTCACTGTCATTTTTTAAGTATTCTCCTCCCAAACTGGTTTTAAACAGTAGCCCAACTCTTCTCAATCTTACTGACTCCAAAGTAAACACAGGCTCACTCATTGCTGTTATTATAAATTAAAAGAGGACTATGAAAGTAATACATAGTAAAAAGTCCAAGTGAATAAACCTTGATAACCAGTTTTGTTTCTGATTCTCTTGCTAAAGGAAGTAATGGAAGTATAAAGATGGGATGGTAGTTTTCATCCCAACTCCAGACTTCTAAGTTGGTCGGCAGATCTAAACCAAGGTATAATCTCAAGACCTGTCAAACTCATCTATTGTTTCCACTCATCAGAAATCCCAGCTGAGAGGCACCACTTTCCTGGCTCCTTGCCCCAAGAAGTTCCCATTGGGCTTATCCTCACACCTTGAAATAAAGCCACTTTTTTAGCTTTTTAAAAAAGTGTCATTATTTAGCCTTATTACAGAAGAAATTTGAGGAACTTTAGAATGACACAAGGAAAAACATGAGATAAAAGTCAGAATCTAGAAGACTGAAGAATAACAAATCAGAATATAGACATGCAGGCAATTGAGCCCAACATAGTTGTTAAAAGCAAGCTTCCTTTTAATCTGAGATTTCTCACAACTAAAATAAACACCAAGGACAATTAATGATTAGTATTGTCCATAAGAAAAAGGCAAATTGATTTATCAGGAGAAGTAAATATTTTCCTGAAACAGGTCTGAATACAATTTCCCATTTGGATTGAGTGATGTAATGTTCCCTCAATAATCT
Source organism: Corynorhinus townsendii (assembly GCA_026230045.1). Classification (NCBI taxonomy): domain Eukaryota; kingdom Metazoa; phylum Chordata; class Mammalia; order Chiroptera; family Vespertilionidae; genus Corynorhinus; species Corynorhinus townsendii. The sequence continues at coordinate 176,298,927 of JAPDVU010000003.1, read as the reverse complement.
TCATAAAAAGGCAATAGCAAACCTCAGTCAGCTGTTTATTGATTTTTAAAAATAAGTATGGGAAAGTGATAATCTCACATTATATGGCTTAAAGTTTTAAACTTTTGGAAATTCGAGCTGGAATAATGAAATGGTGCTGGCTAAAACTACTTGTTGACACCCAACAATATCGGCTGCAACTATGAGATGAGATCCAGTGTGGGCTTGCAGTGACGATGAATTTTCTAGAAGCAAAGGCGTGACAAATATACCCAGCTCAGTGCTACTTCTGTATCTTATATATAGTTATTGTTGCAGTGATGGCATTGTAGTAATTCACAGATCTCTCCTCTAAGAGTTCCCTATCTTTGTCCTCTTGGTAACCAATTCCTAGTCAGTGCCTAATACACAAAACATACCCAATAAATGTTCAGAGTTGAATAATATTGATGTAAAGAAAGCCTGGATCAGGAAAACACTGAAAACATTACAATGGAATAACAGCTATTATAATCTACAACTCCTACTGACATTGGAGCAGGGACCACCACCAGAGGATTCAGAACATGGAACGATCCGTGGCACTGAAATCTTTCAAAGCTATCTTTTTTTCCCCCACATAAGTACCTGCATTATCACAGCATTTCCTATGCTCCAGGATTGGCCTATTCCATAAAGGCAGGAATATCTGCACTGGCTAAGTAGAATGCCATATTAGAATCATAATGCTTAAATTACCTGGGCTAGTGGGGATGTGCATTCAGGGAAGTATTCATATAATTCAAGGTAAAACTTCTCTATGGCAGCTTTTTAATATTAACTGGCTTTGACGAAAACCACTCTAAAGTTATCACATACTGCTGCCCTAGTAAAAAGTCTACTAAACACAACTGAAACTTTAATTACTGAGTCATTATGATGACTTATCATGGAATGTTTTCCAAGCATTTTCAGAGACAAACATGTTCTAAGTTCCATTTGTTCTCTCTCCCCCTGACCCCCCCCTCACCCCGTTCCTAGTGATTTTTCTCTATCATCCAGATAGCACCCCAATGCCCCATTTTCTAACTTCTGCTATTATTTGTGCTTCGTTTTCGCCTTCTTCCCTCATTTCCCCCCATTCCTATTCTCCCTTGCCTTTGATATCAGTAGGGCTTATTTTTTCATTCAATAGCAATTGAGGGAATTCTTTTCCTTCTGCTTTTACAAAATGATCAGTCACATCCTGTATTCTGCAACCTTTGTTGTCTTTTGATTCTGCTCAGCTATATTTGACAGATAACTTCTCTACACATCAATTTTCTACAGTTGTTGTTCCAGACAACTGAAGGTACCTCTGGTTAAAAGGGAGGAGGGGGGGAGCAATGTTAAAAGGTCAAAGTATTATTTTATGATTATCCTTATTTTTACACAAACTTTTCTTTTTTCACTTAATTTTCAAAGTACAGTAAAGAAATTATCATCAATTTCACTGTTCCTACATCAGGTCTTAAAAGATTCTGGAAAAAAGATAAGTTGCAGACCAAAAAAAAAAAAAAAAGTAAAAAAAGGGCTTAGCAGAAATTAAAACTTCTACCATTTAGCATTAATGCATATAATATGCAGAAACTACATTCTTTTTAGGCAATAAGGATTTTTACCTAAAAGAAAGGTAATTAATATGCAATCAACTTAGAAAAGCTGAGGTTTTCTTCCTTTCTCAATGTTTTCACTTTGTCTGATATCATCACTATAATTTTAGGAAAGCATTTAATAAATACAAAACCTTTATTAAGTCAACTATTTCTATTAATACAAAGGGCTTTAAGAATATGTATTCTTGTATGCCTCAAATTATATCTTCACTCTTACTTATATCAAAATAAGGTAATAAACTCTGAAAAATATCCAAATTCTCTTTTTGTATGGAATTTGGATAAAAGGACCCACTGCTACAATCACAGGGTAAATTGATGAAACAGAGCTTAAAACGTACCCTAAGCCCAGGCTCTGAATCTTTTTGCATATTTTAATATTAGGTTTTAAGGTGGGATTTGGGTCTGCTTCCTCGTTTGGAAGTGTTTGAGGTAGGGTGAAATGAAGGCAGGTGAAGATAATTATAATGAATGGAAGGAAAACAAAATTTTAAAGTAAGCAACTCAGTTCATTTCTGCTATCTCATAGTGCCTACCATCAGGTTCTTTAATTATGGAAAGATAGGTGGTCTAGGATCAGAGCAAACATCTGATGCAGAAAATTCAGTGTAACCTATAGAACACAATTCCTTTCTGTCATACAAGAGGGTATTGAAATGATTTCTGTTACAAATATTTTTTTTTGTATTTTTGTAATGGAATTTTACCAGTTAAGATAGCAAAGGTTCACATTTATTAAGCATCCAGTATGTGTCAGGTAATGGTTAAGAACTGTATATGGATTGACATTTAATAGTCCCAACAACCCTATGAGTTAGATATGATTATCATCACCCTGTTTTAACAGATGAGAAGTAACCTTGAGTAATTTACTCAAGCTCACTTAGGTTCTACAACAGGGATTCAAATGCCAGACACCAGTTAGTACTTTAATTTCCATGCTACATTATCTCCCCACCTTAATACAGAAAGGTGACTTTGCCACCTCCATGCAGGTAAAATCCCACCTTCTGTCAGATTTGTCTCTTTTGCAGTCCATTGAAAATACAGTCTGAAAGTATTTGAGCATCATCAGAAGACCCAGTACCTCTAAAGCATAGTTTTGACTTAAATTTTAGAATATTTTCCCTATTAATATCATTTGTAATTTTTGCTATGTCTAAAAATAAGCATATTTTTAAAAACATCTGAAATATGTAAAAAAAAATAAGACAAAAAAAACTTCATGTTTTTTGAAAGAACATAACCAGTTAGTTGCAGTTCCACTGAAAGTATCTGATAATAAAAACAAATTTTAATCTTTCATTTAACAACACTAAAGAATGAGGTATATAAATGTTTTAATCACAGACTTTTACTGTATGCAATTAACTGTATTTCACAACTAGCATCTTACAAAAAAGACAGTACCATTGTGCCTGTAAAAAGTACTGCAATTAAACAGAAAATTACATTATCACATGAAACCACCATATATCACAACTGTCAGGGTCTACAGTTTTTTTTTCTTAAAATGCTATCATGATGTCTTTATGTGATATCTTGTATCCAAGTTACATTGTTAAGTTCATTGATATTGCAGAAGTCTCCTACAGGTGGCTATATAGTAAGCAAATGGCTAAGAAAAAGCAGGAGACCTTAGGAGAATTTAAGAAGTACTGTGTGGTTTCTAGGTTTGATTTTTAAATATAACATAAAACACTTTATTAGTTGTAAACAAAAATGCAAAATCTGTAGTCATAAAAATATTTTATTCATAACTTTACATAATAGTAAGTGGAGCTGTAAATATTTTTTTATCTTGGGATATTGATAAATGCATAAACTGGCAGTTGCGTCTGAAAATAGGGCACTATGATTTTCTTAAGAATTGTTACATTTAATAAGAGGCCAATTAAACTGATATAAGACTAGTTTTTCCCCCAGTTCTGTGCAACAGTTGCCATTTCTGTATTTATTAGATTCATACTTCTATAACCCTGGATAAAGTTTGGGGTGAGGAAACAGTGATAGAACTATTATTAAGTTAAAGCTTTTCTAAAACTGCAGCTTTTAAAATATGGAAATATGGCAGGTTTCTTTTCTCTTCTGCTTTTGTCAAATGCTTATAATTATTTGAATTTTAATATTTTATAGAATACAGAAAATACCAGTGTTCAATGACAATAGCACTAAACTTGAATTATAAAGCTAAATAATCAATGTTTTATTGTTTACTAGTCTGAGAGTAAACATTACAACAAATGAATGTTTTGAAAGAAAAAGAAAAAAAAGGTAAAACCAGAAACATAATTCAGGAAAAATAATTTAGTAAAATGTGTCAAAAATATTGGCAATGGTTCATACAAATTCTTTATTTAATAACAGTTTTTCTATTTAACCACACCAAGTACCAGCAGGTGTATCAAGAGGATAGCCATTAAGAAAATCCTGTTGCAGCAATAGTTGATTAAGTTGATCTTTGACTTGTATACATATAACTATTTGTTTCACAATTCTCAAATAATACATATTTAGGCAGCTTGCACTATGTTATAAAATTTAACTTCGTTACATGCCAATAGTAGAGAATTCAAGAATTATGTGTTAGAATTCACTAAACTAAAAGTGAAAATAGACTTACCAATAACACTGCATAATGAATAATTCAACCACATTTTCATGGCACCTTTAACTGTGGAGACCAAAATGTTAAAGTCTGGAAATGTTTGGTAGGCATAGATTGCAATCAAATCTAACAAATTCTAACAAATTTCTATTTTATGTAAAATGCAAATTATGAATTGTGCATGAATATGTTTGTCATGAAAATGTGGTACTTCTTGGCATAAACTGTGTATTTGCATGATATGAGAGAACTAAGAAATTGGAGAAAATAAACTTTAATGGGATTCTCCATTCAATGATGAGGCTTCTCCTCTGGGTGAAGATGACCTGGACATTCCCCTCTCTGTGTTATCAGGGCTAGAGCCACTCTGATTGTGCTGATCTGCAGAAGCAGCACTAGATGCAGGCGGTGACTTCGTTTTCTCCTTAAAGTCTGTAATAATGACTGTCAGATCTCCAACGGTAACTTCCAAATGCTGAGCACTACTCCGATCCACATTTTTCAATCGTGGCCTAAACACACAAAAGATGATATCATTTTAAACTAGCTTTTCTGTCTACTAACTTTCTGTGCACATAATGAATAAATTAGGTATGAACAACAAAATAAAAACGTCTATGTTTAAAACTCTACATTCATTCATGTGTATCTAGCCACAAAAATATCATTAAATGTTTCAAATCATTAACATTACTCAAACCACTCACTCATGAATCTTCGTGACAAAAAACTGTGACACTCTGGAAGTAACAGGCTCTTAATTGTGCTTTTATAGCTTTATACTAATTTTGCAGATAGATTATCAATTTTTTTTAAAACAAGTGTTTTAGAAGGGCAGTGAGATAGTTACATCACAGAGGAAGCTGGAACAGCTAAAGTTACATTATACGCTGCGCTGTTACTCCACTGATGTGCATGGTTAAGGGCATCAAGATTATCTATTCTGCCTGAACCCATGACCATTTTGACTGATTAAAGGCCATGCAAATACCTGTGAATACTGTGAATATTACTCCTGGTTTTATGAGTGAAAAAGAAATAACTCAAACACAAATGTCTTTTAATCTAGTGAAAAAACACACACACACATCCTCACATTTAAGTTTATATTTATGGCCTCTGTGTTTAATTTCTAGTATACCTTTCAATCTAAAAAGAAAACCCACCAAAACCAATTTTATGATACTTTACAATAAAGGAGATGAAATCTTTTACTTCTACTTTGTATATATCATATTAAAAGAGATAAAATGGTTAATTTTAGTATTACAAAAGTACCATAAAGTATCTTTTAAATTTACCTGGTTTTCTTATGACTGTTCTTTTTGCTAGTTGTTTCCTTTTCACTTTTTTCTTTTTCTACTTTATCTTTTTTCTCTTTCTTTGACTGTGTAGGGGGCACAAACTGCTGAGTAACCTGCTGTGCAACCAACTGGGAGACAGGTCGAGGTTTCCTGTGTGCATGTTAAAAAGAAAGTTTTTAAAAATTATTATAACTTAAGAATACATATTCTTTATGAGAAAATAGCTCAAATTATGAGAATAGATAACGTTATGATTTTCAAGGATAAAAATTCCTCATATGCAAGGTAATTCATATGTGCAATTTAACAATTTAATAACATTGTTTTTCCAGTCCAACAAAAGGCCTATATAATAAAAGCCTAATGTGCTAAGTGTCTAGTCTTCCATTCAACCAATCAAAGTGTAATATGGTAATGATATGCTAAGGCCGCACAACCGCTAGCTATGACGTGCACTGACCACCAGGCGGCAGACGCTCTGACTGGTAGGTTAGCTTGCTGCTGGGGTCCGGCCAATCGGGACTGAGCGAGACGGGCCAGACATGCCTTGGAGCTCTCCCTGGATTGCCAACCTCCCACATCCCTCCCAGGCCCCGATCGTGCACCAGTGGAGTCCCTCGGCCTGGCCTGTGCCCTCTCGCAATCCGTGACTCCTCGAGGATGTCAGAGAGCCAGTTTCAGCCCGATCCTGCAGGCCAGGCCGAGGGACTCCACTGGTGTACAAATTCATGCACTGGACCTCTAGTAGAAATATAATAGCTAAAAGTAATAGCCCAAGATATATGGTCAAACCATTAGAATGTAACTTAAATAAACCAATATGAAATTATTAAAAATATGTATCAAACTGAATGCTCATAGGGAAGCACAGATAAAAATACACATGAATTTTAAAAATTAAACTTGAAAGTTTACACTGAAATAACGTTTAAATTTATCCTTCCTCCCTCAGAGAAGGAAATATCTAACCATCTGTGACTATGACTATTTGTTTTTTCCTTTAAAATCTTTCATTTATTCATTTAATAAATATTTGAGTGTTGAAATTTCTCAGTCATTATTGCTCAATTCCTTGGGGTGCCTTATGTATCTAGCCACAAGCTCACCATGCTTTTTTGACCTTGGAGATCTGCCCAGTCTTTTGACACATGCCTCCTCACTCACTTATTCATTAAAAAAAACATTTATTGAGAACTACTGTAGGAACTGCACAGAGATATCTGAAAGGTTGTCTGGTTTTAATCTTTGGTGCCAGTACAAGCTATTACTCTAGAGGCCCAGATCAAGGATCCCTCCAACTTTATAGTAGAACTTGGGTAAATAAAGTCAAGATTTAAAGTAGTCTCTAAGTTCTTAAAATGAGAGAGAAAAAGAAGACTGAGAAAGGGAAAAGGGAAGGAAGGAAAAAGTTAGGGAGGATAAGATACAATTTCAAGAGATGGTCTATAAACAATAGTTAATTTTATTGTCTGGAAAATCCTGACCCTATTTTGGTCAGTAGAGTTACTAAAAAATCAATCAATCAATCCATCCTTTTTTTGTTTGTTTCTTTAGACAAGCGAGACAAAATAGAAACCCATGAGAAAATACTGCATAATCTACAATTCAAACCTGCACAGAGGAATCCTTTGAAGGGGGAAACAGGAAACAGTATGTAAAACAGATTCCTGCAGATGGGAAATTAATTTTGTTTAGAGCCTAAAGAGTCTGAAGTACAGGAAGGATATCCAGGAAAGATGACCAATACACAAGGAGGGTTGACATATAAATCACGGTAAGTGATGTAGATTAAGAGTTACACAAATTAAAGTGACACTGAAAACATGGCAAGTGATGGCTGAGCTTACTCAAGAAATGAACTTTTAAAAAAGGGGGTTAAAGAAATGGTTCTCAAATTTACATACAACGGATCACCTAGAAGACTTAGCCCTATTCCCAGGGTTTCTGATTCAATAGGCCTGAGGTAGTGTCCAATAATTTGCATTTCTAACTAGTTTCCAAGCTAAGCTGATGCCTGTGGTCTGGCCACCACACTTTGTGAAAAAGCTTGAAGAAATGTAATATACATTGAGTGGCCAGATTATTATGATCTCTGAACGCAGAATAATCTGGCCACTCTTGAGTACCTCATTCATCTGATATCAAAGATACTATAAACCGTGCACCTGATCAGTTTTCCCCTTTGCACTGGCTAATAGAAAGCTCAGGGCAAATAGGTGGTTGATCTCCAGCAAAAGTCTAGAAAACTTTTGGTACCCATTTGAGATACAAATACACTGAGTGGCCAGATTATTATGCGTTCAGGGATCATGATAATCGTGCACCTGATCAGTTTTCCCCTTTGCACTGGCTAATAGAAAGCTCAGGGCAAATAGGTGGTTGATCTCCAGCAAAAGTCTAGAAAACTTTTGGTACCCATTTGAGATACAAATACACTGAGTGGCCAGATTATTATGCGTTCAGGGATCATGATAATCTGGCCACTCAGTGTATTAGTACTACTGGAGCATGAAGTTTGAGATGAAAAGTTGGGAGTAGCAGAGACATAAAAAGAGCAAAGCTGAATGGCCAGGAAGGAATCCAATAATGAAAACCCAAGAAGTTTGATTTACCCTTAATAGATGGAAGAACATTGAAGAAATTCAGATTTCAATTTTACAAAGATTATTGGTAGCAGTCTTAAGAGGAAAGGTACAAGAGAGGCAGGGAAACTGTTAAGAAACTACTTTAATGAATCAGGCAAAATTAAAAGAGGCTTGAACTAAGGAAGCAGCACTGGAGTTATTTAAGACAGACTGAAGAAGCATGGTCAAGGGGACACGATGGCTAGCCAGATGTGCTTTTCTCACTTCTCAACCAACGAACATTCCTTTAGCAAAACATAGAGAAACCCTTGCCCTCCTGTAGCCAACTTTCTGTGGGTGGATAAAAAAAGAAAAAACAGTCTCTGATGCTAATAAATGCTATAAAAAATAAAGTAAGGATCATCGAGAGTGTTGGGGAAGGAGATGCAGTTTTAATTTTGTCTTGTTTCTGCTTCTAAAATAAACTCCACAAGTAAAGAGATGGTATCACATACCACTGTATAACTAGTACCCAGCACAGCACTGAAAAAAACACTAGATACTTAATACTAGTATTTGTGCCCAGCCATTGTGGCTCAGTGGTTGACCATCAACTCATGAACCAAGAGGGCTCGGTTTGATTCCCCGTCAGGGCACATACCCCAGTTGTGGGCGTGATCCCCAGTAGGGGGTGAGCAACAGGCAGCTGATTGATGTTTCTCTCTCATTATGTTTCTCTCTATCCCTCTCCCTTCCTCTCTCTCTAAAAAAAAATCAATAAAAGCATATAAAAATATATTCTGAAGAATGAGTGAATAAAATCAGGTTTAATGAGGAAGGAAGATATTTTTTTAAGAAAAGGAGTACAGTAATGTCTAAGCTTAGTCATTGTTCAGGATCGCTACACAGAAGTAAGCAAATAATGAAAAAGAGCAGCAAGAATTAATTTATCTTTCAATAATGCTGGAATATAGAAAGAGAAAGCTAAAAGGTGTGTTAGAGTTGAGAAAAGATTTGTTTAGACTAGTACCTAGTGAATAGTGAATAACCTAAAATTCAAAATCACCCCAAGATATAAAATGCAACTGAGGTATAGTAATCATTTGGTCTCCAAGTTATTAAGGATCTCTGAATCTATTTCTTCCATAACAAATGAAGGTTTGACAACTTCCTTTCTTACACTTTGTAATGTTGCTCCCTTCTACATCCCAAAATTTAATGCAAAATAAATTTCTAAAATGGTTAATGAATAAAATTGAATTACAATAAAATTGCAAACATTTGTACAAATTTACATTCATTTAAACCTAGTATAAAATCCTGAAGTTTCAAGCAATCAATAAATTGATGTTAGTTATTCAGGAGCCATTAATACTAACCTAAAATATGTAATTTATTTATATGCTGTTTACTTAGTACTGCCTTTAAGTAACGCTGATTATTTTTCTAGGTGTTTTGGATTCATTAATGACCTCAATACCCCAAAGCAGTTTTTTTCTGTAGAATCTAAATATCTCATTCATGGATATTCTACATCATAAAGATTTTCAGGAATATAACTATTGTGCCATGGTTAAGTAAAAAATGTTTTTATAGCATGATCAATCACTCCCCCTTCCCTCCAGCATGTCTCCAAGTGGGTACCCAACTATTCTGTGACACCGTTCCTCAATATTCTCACTCCCACTTCTGTGAGAAAGGGATAATCCTAATTCCCCAACTTCATGAATATTACAATACAACTGTTACTTTTCATATCTCCAGAATCTTTCTAGGATCATTTTTCCTTTTATATGGCCCATATAAAACATGAGTCCATTAGTGTGAAAATAAAAGCATATTAGTAGAGAAAGTTTTGTTTCATTAAGCTAGGAGCTTGAATTAAATAAATTCTTTCTCTTTTAAAAACACCTTTATTGATTGATTTTAGAGAAGAAGAAAGGGAGGGGGAGAGAGGAAGGTGCGGAGGGAAAGAGGGAGGGGAAACATCAATTTGTTGTTCCACTTATTCAGGCACCCACTGGTTGATTCTTATATGTGCCCTGAATGGGGATCGAACTTCCAACCTTGGAATATCAAGATGATGCTTTAACCAACTGAGCTATCCAGCCAGGGCACTAATTTATCTTCTAAACGAGTTATGAAACTAGAATTATTCTAAGTGTTAAATTCTCAGTGGTAAGAACAAAATAATAAATGTATACTCTCCTACAAGGCAAAACCAACCCAGAAAGAACAATTATTTAAACTGCTCAGGTAAGAGACTGGTATCAGGAAACAAGCTAGAGGACCACCACGTCAAACTAGAAATGAAGTAATAGTAATAAGGATCTATTCCATGGTGTAGTCAGGGTAATGGAATTGAAGCAGTGAATCTGCTGACATTTCAGAAGGATAATACAACCAGATATGTGCTGAATAAGAGGGATAAAGAACAACACCCCCTTCCCAATAGGAGTAAAACTGAAAGAAACAGGGAATTAGGAAGCACAGTGCTATGGACAGAATGTTTGTATCCCTTCTCCCCAAATTCACATGTTGAAATTCTATCCCCCAAGGTGATCGTGTTATACTGGTAGGTGGAGCCTTTGGGAGATGATTAAGTCATGCAGGCAGAGCCCTCATGAATGGGATTAATGCTCATATAAAAGAGGCCACAGAGAGAGATCCTTTGCCCCTTCTACCAGGTGAGAACACAGTGAGAAATTGGCTGTCAAAGAGAAGTGTGTCCTCATTAGACACTGAATCTGCCAGTGGCATGATCTTGAACTTCCCAGTCTCAAGAATTGTGAAAAATAAATGTTTGTTGTTTATGTCCCACACAGTCTATGGTATTGTTGTTAGAGCAGCTCAAACAGACTAAGACCCATACTTGCAGGAAGCCAAGAACAGGACTATTCTAAACAAGAGGAACTGATGAACTTGGTGTTGGACATGTTGGCTTTTTAGATTTTATAAAATATAAGCAAAGCTGTCCTTAGGGCAAGTGGAAATGTGAGACTAGTTGTCTGATAAGTAACCATTTAATTTCTGTACTTAGTGTTGTTTGTTATTGATTTTATTTTTTAATCAACAAATTTTCTATAGTGGTTCTCTTTTTCCTTAAGAAAAAGGTTTATTTCTGTTCTTGAGAAGTTGTATTTCTTACTCTCTCTTTTTATCCTAGAGTTTACTAAATACACTGAGTGGCCAGATTATTATGATCTCTGAAAGCATAATAATCCGGCCACTCAGTGTGTGTGTGTGTGTGTGTGTGTGTGTGTGTGTGTGTGTACATATTAGAGGCCTGGTGCATGAATTCGTGCATGGGTGGGATCTGGCCAGCCTGGCCAGGGGGAGGGGACATGGGCAGTTGGCCGGCCTGCCTGCTGATCAAACTCCTGGTCAAGGGGACAATTTGCATATTAGCCTTTTATTATATAGGATATACACTGAGTGGCCAGATTATTATGCATTCAGAGATCATAATAATCTGGCCACTCAGTGTATATACTATTCTATTCTTTTATTATTATTTTAATGGTGGTTGATTTTCACTTAAAGATTATACATTTGCTCTTCTGTTCTAGGATTATTTGACCTGTTTCAAATTTGGGAGAAAAGCACAATATATAAATATACATGTATGCATATAGCCTAACTATTGAAATGAAGCTTTTTTGCTGATCTCTAGGGGCTAAATGAGCTCTAAAGATTCTTCACTGAAGACAGAGGGAACATAGCTTATGATGATCTTCTTTTCCTATCATAAAAGTGATTCATCTTCACCGTCCCCTGTGAAAAAGAAAGTCCTCCTATCTCCAGGGAGCTTAACAAGGTCTAACTTTGATCCCTTTTCTATTTAATGAAAAAAATAAGGAGGATAGTATGGAATTTTAGAGGTGGAAGAAAGTTTACTCAGGAAATAAGGGGCAGGATGTATCATTTATAAGATATGCCTTTTTGTGTTCAGGGTTTTATTATTCGGGGTTTTAACAATATATCTGTAATACCAAAGGTTCCGTGATAAGAACAAAAAGGTCATCTAATTAGTAAAATAAGTGCTGTCCAGCCATATCCCAAATGCACTCTTTTATCTTCTAACATATGTCATGATTAGGCTGTAACTTGTGAAATACTGTATTCAAAAATTTTGGAGTCCCTATGTATCTATTTATCCATCACAAATGCCCAAATAGACAGACAGTGTTTGGCAGGAGTGATAATTTACTGCAACATAAAAAAAGGAAACATTTCAACAACCATTTAATGGATACCTACTATTCATCAAAACAAAGTATTTTAGAAGCTGTTAAACCTTCCATGTGAGTAGGAGGCTTAATATATACCATTTCTCATTATGTGTCTGCCCTTCACCTCCACCACCCTCCAATACAATATGTGCTAAATATAAGAAAAATGCTTTAAGCTTGATCAATCCCATTACAAATTAGCTTAGTCAAATTGAACATACAAAAAGAAAAAAACAAACAAGACATAAAACAATTACTAGTTCTTTTCCGGAAGAGGCGGCATTACTCAGAGCTCCAAAAGAAGCCATCTGGTTCATGACACTAAAATACATGGCAATTTGAAGCAATATAATAAATCTCAATGAGTAAAATGGCTGAAATAACCCAAATCTGAGTTTGTTGACAAAGTCCAAAAATCTAACCAAGGAAGACTGTATAAGCATCCACCCCATTGACAAATGTATTATACACTTAATACTTGTCAAGGACTAGGTGGGGTGCTGGAGATTCACCCTATAACAAAACACACTTAAGTCTGTGCCCTCATAATTTACTTAGCAGTTGAGAAAGACACTACACAAGAGGAAATAAAAGTAAATTTTGTCAAAAGCACTAAGAAGAAAATGATGTCCTGTGATAGAGCAAACAGTCAGGAGACTTATTATAGACAGGGTAGAAAGAACTTTATTTAGTTCATGTCTAAACCATCAGTACATCAGGAAAAATAGCCGTTACCATGGACTCCTTTTTAAAATATGTCATCTTATGAATAATTTACAGATGAAATAAAGGAACAATGAATATTAAAAATTTTAGTAACACAATAAGCTCAAATTTTTATTGCCTAATAATGTGATTTTAAAGGTATGTAGACCTAAAAGACACAAAGTTTTTATAATGTAACTAACTTATCAGTTATTATGTCTAATCCTAGGAACACATCTATCTTGTAAAAACTGGTTTCCTGAATTCATATACATCGCTGACAGATTTTGGCTTATCTTTTTTTTTAAACAAACAAGTATTTTTATTGATTTTAGAGAGGAAGGGACAGGGAGAGAGAGACAGAAACATCAACGATGAGAGAGAATTATTGACTGGCTGCCTCCTGCACACCCCCTACTGAGGATCAAGCCCGCAACCATGTGCCCTTGACTGGAATCAAACCCAGGACCCTTCAGTCTGTAGACTGATGCTCTATCCACTAAGCCAAATCAGCTAGGGCGATTTTGGCTTATCTTTATATCCACTTCTTACCCTTCCATTGTCAAAACATTCTACTTTGAAAACCTTGGTGGCTCATCATTTTTTGAAAAGAGGACAGCAATTTTCTTTGCTCCAAAATTACCATACATTTTCATTTTTAGACTAGTATAAATAAATATCCTCCAGTATTCCTCCACTTATGAATCATATCAAGTACATTTTGGTGTCAAATATCATAGAAGATAAAAGAATACCATCACATGTCAATGCAAAACAAGATGGTTGAGGTTCACTGTTACAAAATCTGTATGATAAAATCCTTCCTGTGGTGAGAAACCATATTTCTTTTTTGTCCTTAAGCATATATTGTTAATGTAACGACTCCTAGACAGTGGTCAGCAAACTGCGGCTCATGAGCCGCGGTTTGCCACTCTGTTAACTAATGAGTTTGCCGACCACAGTCCTAGGATATTGTCATTTGAAGACCTGGTCAGAGAGCTCTAGCACCATGCAGTCTACAAAGGATTAACAAACCAGAGTGATGAGAATGACTCCATGTCAAGTCCCTGGATTTCTCCTCCCCAGACCCTCAGAAGAGCATTCTCTAGTTTGGCCTGCTCAATGACTCTTCCCCTCCCAGGCTTTCTGGGGTAGATCTTACTTGACAGATCAGTTTTTGAGATTTTATGATAGACTCAGAAGGGAAAAAAATTGAAAGAAATTGCCAGAAGAGGTTTTGTTTATTTGTGGAGGTTAGAGAGGTTTTGAGGAATAGCTCGGGAGCAAAACTGCTATATGAGAGCAGAGGTAGAAAAGGGAAAATAAATGACTAAAAAATGCTTCTAGGGCTATGTGTCTTTTTTTACAGTGTTTGAGAATTACAAATAAAGGATTTGCTACTTTATTTTGAAATTGTAAAAAAAATAATAAATTAATTAGCTTTTGTGGTCTTCCTTCTGTGGATAATATTTTGTGCAAAAACCACATTTATATAATGTGTTAATTTTTTAAATGATTAAAATATTTTAAAAAGAAATGTGCATCTAATATTTGTGGAGCCCTTAAAGTACCTCTGCAGAATTGTGGTCTCCCATACTGCTCTGTAATGCTATTGATCCTTGCATGGCTGTGTCCTGTCTCCCTACCAACTGGACTACATAATACCTACATGGGAAAAGATCACACCTTACCTATTGTTGTAGCCCCAGCATCTAGTACAGTAGATCTTACATGTATTAGATGCTCAATAAACATGTCTTGATATTAACAATTATTATAAATACAATTTAAATATAATGTATAAAAACAATTATTAACCAACTGTGTGAACACTGATTTGAATAGGTGCCAACTTCCAAGGACTCATTTTCTTTTATTTTTTTAATTTATCTTTTTAAAAACAATTATCTTGATTGTTGAAAGTGTTACAGATGTTCCTTTTTTTCCCCCAATGACCTCCTTGCACCTTGCACCCATCCCCTTCCCATGATTTCACCACACTATTGTCTGTGTCCATGGGTTATGTATGTATGCATCTAAGTTCTCTGGTTAATTTATTCTCACTCTCCCCCCTTGAAAAAATTTCTGATGCCATCTTGCTTTTGAGTCATTTACTTCTTCTCCATAAATACAGAATGAAGAGTTTAATGTACGTCTCCTTGCTATAAAATTTTATTATTAAATCAAAGGATTAAAAGTCCATTATAAGCGGTTTTCCCCACCTCTAAATAATGAAATCATCTACCAGCACTATTTGACTTATCAGAAAAATTCAAATATTACCTATAGTAAGGATATTAAAATGTTTTTGTTATTGTTTTGCAGAATCACCATGTTAATAAAATTTTATAAGGACTCTCAATAGATAAAAATGCAAAAACTAACTTATACATCTATGAAGTTGATGTAGAGACCTCTTAGCCCCCATGTGTTCAGTGTTCATGCTAAAATCCCCCAGTTATCCCTGACGTGTGGCTGTGATGACTACCATGGGAAAACCACTGATCCAACGTATTCACACCATGCCAATTAAATTTATACCTAAGGTTCAATGTATTCTTTCTGCTTGTCACTTGCTTAAGTGTGATTATAGAATATATGGAACAATATCCCTCACCATTTCAAGAATCTATGCAGAGTATTTTGAAGAGTCTGCAAGGTTTCCATATATTTAATTTTCACTATCATAACACTTCTGCAGAAGCCCAGAACACAATTTTCCCTAAACTCCTGGAAGACAGCAGCAGGAGAGACTTGATTCCTTGGCAACTACTACGATAGTCCTTGGTAAGTACAGACAAAATAGATGACTACAACTGCTATAAAAACTAGGTTAGAGTGTTCAGCAATTAAGTCTCTGAAAAATCCCTCAAATCATTAAGCAACATCACAGTTCACTTAACTTCAAAGACCAAGGACACGCTCTAGAACAGGGGTGAGGAATCTTTTTTCTGCCAAGGGCCATTTGAATATTTACAACATCACTTGAGGGTCATACAAATTTATCAGCTTAAAAATTAGCCTGCTATATTTGGTCAAATATTTAATTAACTCACCCCTACTGCCTTGGCAGGAGCAGACAAAATGATTTTGCAGGCCTTATACGGGCCCGCAGGCCAGACATTCCCCATTTCTGCTCTAGAGCTACATTCAAGTAACTCATCTTCAACTTTTCCTTCATCTTAGCCAAATAAACATTAATTCCTTTCAATTTTTCTTCCATGTTATTTATCAGTCCCATGAACACCACTACAGCCTAATGCTAGTGGTCGGCAAACTGCGGCTCACGAGCCGCGGTTTGCTGCTCTGTTGACTAATGAGTTTGCCGACCACTGGATAGGGGTTTAATCACAAGGAACAACAACAGCCTGTAATTATTGGAATCGAGAGTCTAGGTCAGTGGTTGGCAAACTCATTAGACAACAGAGCGGCAAACCGCGGCTCGCGAACCGCAGTTTGCCGACCACTGGCCTAACCCAACAGCAGCTCCTTACACTACCTACTTGACTCCTTCCCTTCTCCCTTTCAATCCAAGATTACTCTTCCCTGCATATTTATTAAACACTCATTATGTTCAAATCATTGTTCCAAGCATGGGGATAGAGCACTGAAGAAAGCTTACTTTTATTACATGTCATATTATCATGGGATGACCTTGATTCCTATTTCACAGAGAAAATAGAAGCTACTGGATTAAAATTTCCACAAGTTCCCATCTGTGCCCATACACTCTTAACTTCCCTATACATATTCCTATTTAAGAATATGCTTCCATCACCCCGCTGCCGTGGCTCAGTGGTTGGGTGTCGACCCATGAACCAGGAGAACATGGTTCGATTCCCAGTTTGGGCACATGCCTGGATTGTGGGCTCAATTCCTAGTGGGCGGCATGCAGGAGACAGCCAATCAATGATTCTCTCTCATCATTGATGTTTCTACTCTCTGTCCTCCCTTCCTCTCTGAAATCAATAAAAATATATTTTTTTAAAAACGTCTCCACCTGCCCACTGGATCACTTCTCTAGGACACCACTCCTGCTACTGATCTCCTTTCTCCTCTGCTCCAACAATTTTTATTTTCTTCTCTAATAGGTTATCCCTATTAGATACAAATACATTATAATAGTTCTTATCTTAAACAAAGAAAGAAAATACCCTTCCCTAAGTCCAAGTGCCTTTCTAGCTACTGCCCCATTTTTCTCTTCTGTTTTCCACCTCAATCAGTTTTTGTCTCTACTATTTACCAAAATAGATTCTTTCAAGGTCAGCAATAATCACTTTATCATATTCATTGATCAACTGTAGCTCTCACCTTACTCGGTCTTTTTAAGTATTTAACTGAGTTTTTTACTCCTTCTCTTCCAGCAAAACTTTTCCACAAACATTTACAACACCACGTTCTTCTGATTTTTCTCCTGCCTCACAGACTACTCTTTCATAGTCTCATTTACTGATTCCTCCTCCTCTTTCTCAATTTCTAAATTGTACAGTGCTCCAGGAGTCAGTCTTTGGGTATCTCTTCTACCTACACTAACCCTACAGGATGGTACTACTTGAAGTGCGGGCCACCAACCCAACCAAGGGAATCTGCGCTGGGCGCTTCCTGGAAATGCAAATTCTCAACCTTGTCCCAGAACTATGGGTATTCTTATGCACACAAAGCTTGAGAAATGCTGGTCTAGGTGATCTAATTCAGTCCTTGGCTGTAAATACCATCTGTACAATGATTTGCAGCCCTAGACTCCAACTAGAATTAACTTGCAATGCTTTTTTAAAATAACTATGCCTAGGGGGATAAAAGTTAAATTTTGTAAGTTGAATAAGATTTGTAAAAATGAAAAACATTTAAGAAAAAATTATCTTTTTTTTTTAAAACCTCACCCAAGGATATGTTTTCGCTGATTTTTGAGAGAGAGAGAAACATCGATCGGCCAACTCCCAAACTCGCCCCAACAGGGGACTGGACCTGCAACGGAGGTATGTGTCCTGACCAGGAATCAGACCCACAACCTTTTGGTGTTCAGGATGATGCTCCAACCAACTGAGCTACCCAGCTAGGGCAGAAAAAAACTAGATTTTAAAACTGAAACTAATAAACTGAAGATTAATTTTAATAATTTCAACTAATAAATTAACATTCATTTTAATAAAAATTTTTCTCAATGACACGCACACACACACACCAAATTTCTCATGTTGAAACATATGAACAAATGTGATCCACATTACCAGCTACTCCACACCAAGGTATTTATCTAGAGGGAAAGAAGTGTCCATACAAAGACTTGTACACAAATGTTCATAGCAGCTTTATGTGTAATGGCCAAAACCTGAAAAGACCCAAATGTCCATCAACAGTTGAATAAAGAAACTGTAGGATTGCTGGGTTATATGGTAACTCTTCTTAAATTTTTAAGGAACCTCCATACTGTTTCCAGTTTACATTCCCACCAACAGTCTATGAGGTTTCTTTCTCCAATATCTCTCCAACACTTATTACACTGGTGCATGAAATTAGTGCATGGGGGGGGGGGGACAGGGGAGGGTCCCCTCACCCTGACCTTCACCCTCTCGCAGTCTGGGACATCCCTCTAAGCTGGCAGTTGGACATGCCTCTCACAGTCCGGGGCCTCTCGCTCCTTACCGCCTGCCTGCTTGCTGCTCCTTAGCACTGCCGCGGAGATGGGAGCCTGCCACTGCCACTGCACTCGCCAGCCGTAAGCCCAGCTTCTGGCTGAGCGGCACTCCCTCTGGTGGTCAGTGCACATCATAGCGACTGGTTGTTGTGGTCATTCCACTGTAATGGTCGCTTAGGCTTTTATTATATAAACTAGAGGCCTGGTGCATAAAATTCATGCACGGGAGGGGGGTCCTTCAGCCCAACTTGCACCCTCTCCAATCCGGAAGCCCTCAGGGGAGGTCCTACTGACATCTAGCTTCCCTCTGCAGGAGGTGACCAGGCTGATCAGGGGAAGGCGCTGCCTCCATAACCCCACTGCTGCTGCCGCTGCCATTGCCAGCTGCCGCAGCCACCAAGGTGTTTTCATCAACACAGACTCCAGTTCCTTCACCACAAAAAAATGACAACTTTCTTTAGGCATTTTCAAGATGTCTCTTTCATAGGATATGACCCTTCCTTCCTTCCTTCCTTCCTTTTCCTTCCTTCCTTCCTTCCTTCCTCCCTCCCTCCCTCCCTCCCTCCCTCCCTCCTTTCTCACCTGAGAATAATTTTCCATTGATTTTCAGAGAGCATGGAAGAGAGAGGGAAAGACAGAGAGAAACATCAATGTGAGAGGGACACTTCAACTGGTTGCCACCTGCATGAGCCCTGACCTCAGCCACGGCCAAGGAGGAGCCTGCAACCTAGGTATATGCCCTTGACCGGAATTGAACCCGGACCCTGCGGTCGACAGGCCAAGGTTCTATCTACTGAGTCAAACTGGCTAGGGCAGGATATGACATTTCTTAGCCCCTCCAGCAGCAGACCTTCATTTTTTCCTCCAGGAGTGTGGTGGAAAAACCCTAGATCACCTTCTTGGATTCTTATTACCCAAGTTACCACGAATGGCATACCAGGAGCTTAGCCAATGAGCGGTCAGGAAAGGTGATTCCTGTGCTGCTCACGCGCAGAGGCAGGACTGCCGGTGCACTGCGGCTGACAGGCCCTGCTGTCTTGTGGGCCTGCTCGCTCGCTTGCCACGGCGCCTGGAAGCCAGGCCCTGCTGTCTGTCTGCGGGCCCTGGTGCCAGGCAGCCAAGCCCTGCTGTCCGTCTGTGGGCCATGGTGCCAGGCAGCCAGGCCCTGCTGCCCATCTGTGGGCCATGGTGCCAGGCAGCCAGGCCCTGCTGTCTGTCTGCGGGCTGTGGCGCCTGGCAGCCAGGCCCTGCTGTCTGCACCTGCCTCGTCCCGCCCACTGGGCCACCAGCCTTGCTGTGATAGAAGCCAGTGGGCCGCAGGGGTGGGACCCAGAGGTGCTCCATCTGGTCCGTCTGGTCATGATGGCCCTAGGCTATTATTAGTATAGATTATTACTTGATGGTAACAGCCATTCTAACAGGTATGTGGTGGCATCTCATTGTGGATTTGAACTGCATTTCCCTCAGAGCTAGTTACCAGAGGGAAAGGCGAGTAGGGGCTGGGTATAGAAAAGGATAAAGGGAGTCAAATATATGTTGATAGAAGACTTGACTTGGGGTAGTAAATACATATACAGATGAGGTATTATGGAATTGTACACTTGAAATCTATATAATTTTATTAATCTCATCCCAATAAATTTAATAAAAAAATTTTAAAAAGAAATTGTGGTACAATTCTTACAATGGAATACTATTCAGCAACAGAAAGAACTGAAGCACTGATACATACAACATCATAAATGAATATCAAAACAATTATGCTTAAAGAAATCATACAAAGGAGTACATATTATATGATTCCACTTATAAAATTCTAGAAAATGCAAACTAATCTATACAGAAAGCAAATTAGTAGTTGCCTAGTGCCAGAGGATGGAAGGGAGGTACACACAGGAGGAAAACCCAGAAAAGTATCCAAACACACTTCTGATGATGACAAATATGTTCACTATATTAATTGTGGAAATGTTTTTTCACAGGTGTATTCACATGCTGAAACTTATCAAATTGTATACTTTAATTATGTGCAGTATGTCAATTATACCTTAATAAAAGCTATTTTTAAAAATTTTAACCAAACCACTAATCAAATTAAAACATGAATGCCTGAACCTCATGTTCAAATTAAATGAGAATCTACAGGGATGGGGCCAGGCTCAGAAATTTTTTTGAAAGTTCCCAAATTGATTATAAAGTACATCCAAGGTTGGCAATAATGGATCTATACACTGATACTCCAATCTTTATTTTTAAAAATGTTTTTATTTATTTCAGAGAGAGGAAAGGAGAGGGGGAGAGAGAGAAACATCGATGAGAGAGAAACATTGGATCGGCTGCCTCCTGCACACCCCCTACTGGGGATCGAGCCTGAAACTGGGGCTTCTGACGTGACTGCCTCCTAGTGGATAGGATAGTGCTCAATCAACTAAGCCACACGAGCCGGGCCAAACTTTAAATTAAAAACTCCAATGTCTCCCCTAAACCCCAGACTTTTATCAGCCGCCTATTTAATATCTTCACCTGGCTGTCTAGTAACAACTCAAAATAACTAGTTTGTTCAACAATATACTTTTTATTCCTCCCTTCTCCCACTTTTCTATCCTTTGATAGTCTCCCTATCTTAGTAAATAGTACTCCATACTTACATTTGTTTAGAAGCAATATTTATTCCACACTTTCTCTCACACCAACATCCACTTCACCAACAAATCCTTTCCACTCTACCTTAAAAATATAGAACTGAATGTTTTCTCACTATCATCATGACTGATTTTCTCAATATCATCCTTGTAATAGTCCCGTAACTAATATCCCTGATTCCTCAACTGCTTTCCTATAGACCATTTTCTCACAAAACAGGTGATCCTTCCAGATGTAAATCAGATTAAATCACTCCTCTGCTTAAAGTGGTGTAATGTGTTCCTCCTTGCCACCCAAACCCTTTCCTTGTTACATTGTGGCAACCAGAGTATATGACAATTGAGAATAAAATCCAAAATGCTTGCTCTAGTCTACAACCCTACATGATTTAGCCTCTCTCCACTTTATCTTCTATATTCTCCCCTCTGACACTTTCTATTCCCATGGCTTACATGTCTTGGGCTGCCATGACAAAATACTGTAGTCTGGGTGGTTTAAACAACCTAATTTTATTTTCTCACAATTCTGGAGGATAGAAAGTCCAAAATGAAGATCCAGCAGGTTCAGCTTCTGGTGCGTGGTCTCCTGGCTTGCAGAAGGACTCCTTCTGTATCTACACATGGTAAAATGAGAGAGATCTCGTTTCCTCTTCTGATAAGGCCACCAATATTATGGCATTATAATAATATGAGGCACCAATATTATGGACCTCACCCTTATGACCTCATTTAACCTGAATTAGCTTCTAAAATCTCTATCTCCAAATTTAGTCACATTGGAGCTTAGAGCTTCAATATATAAACTGGGGGCAGAGCAGTACAATTCAGTCCATAGTATCCAAGCTCTCTGGCCTTTACTCCTGACTGGGCTGTCCCCTGCTATCCCCTCTGCCCAGTCACTCCGTCACTCCTTCCAATTGTCAAATGCCAAGTCTTGGAAGTCTTTTCTAACCTGATAAAATAGCACTCTCCTCTTCAACTCCACTTCCCACTGTGGTCATTACTCTGCCCCCTCATTATGCTTTATTTTCTTCAATGCACTTGTTTCTACTTACCATATTATATATCATTAGTTTACTGCCTGTCTTCCCCTACCAGAAAAGAATATAAGCTCCCTACAACCCCCATAGTGTAAACAGGGACTTTTTCCTGTTTTCTTCTGTTCACTGCTGTTTGTCCTGTGCCCATGACATAAAAAATACCTAATGTTTTTAATGGATGGGTGAATGTTAAACCCTCCTACTA
The DNA here is from genome assembly GCA_026230045.1 of Corynorhinus townsendii. Taxonomy (NCBI): domain Eukaryota; kingdom Metazoa; phylum Chordata; class Mammalia; order Chiroptera; family Vespertilionidae; genus Corynorhinus; species Corynorhinus townsendii. Next base: position 176,276,379 of record JAPDVU010000003.1, on the reverse strand, counting down.
AAAAATGTCTGAGGACCTGAAGTGATCCAGTTTTCCAACCTGGCTGACATGAACACCACAGGGAAATTAGTGTTTTTACAATTACACTACTTGGGTCCCACCCACACCAACAGAATAGAAGTCTCCAGAAGTGAAACCTGGTCTTTTGCAAAGCTCCTCAGTTGCCCCTCTTTTGCAGCCACCCACCTACAGAATAAGGTCAGAGTGTCAGCTAAACTGTCAGATCTCTCTAAATCGGATCCCAGGATCTAGATCTGTCAAGAGCAGCAAGTTCCTGCATTTCACTAATGTGCTTTCCTATCTACCTCTGCTCCATCTTATCCAAATAGCCTAACTCAGTGGTGAGCAAACCGCGGCTCACTCTGTTAACTAATGAGTTTGCCGACCACTGGTCTAACTTATCTACTCTGGTCTATATTCACCTCTTCCCTCTCTGAAACCCTACCGCACACGTGGACTGTGTCAGATATTCATAGTAAACTAGTGACCCAGTGCACATAGAAAGGAAATTAATTAGAAGGTGGCTGGCGGGGTGGGACTGGGCCAGACATGCCCTGGAGCCAACCTCCCGCAGTCCCCCCCTCGCCAACTACACCTGGGGTGGTGCCATGGCTCAAAGGGTGATGGGAGAGTGAGCAGGGTCCCTCTGGCAGGTGGGGTCCCTCGGCCTGGCCTGCAGAGATAGGGCCAAAACCGTCTCTCTGACATCCCCTGAGGGGTCCCGGAGTGCAAGAGGGCACTCTACAAAGTTGCTGTCGTATAGGGTGTGGAACACAAAATCAAGTGTGCAATAAACCAGATTCTGGGCCGATAGTGCCACAGCAACAACATAACTCACAGCCAAAGGTGGAATCGTGCAGCCCCGCGAGGAATCGGGTTGCCTTCTCTCTGGTTTCGGGGTGCTTCACCTAAGAACAGCCGCTGCCGAGTCACTGCAGCTCGGCAGCTCCTGCATTGATAGTCTGCCCCCTGGTGGTCAGTGCGAAGGTGGGAAGGACACTCAGCATATTAGCCTTTTATATAGATAGATACCTAACTATATTATGAAGTATAGCTTATGCCTGTTTTTAAATCACTTCCATTTCTTTCTTTCTTTTTAATCTCCCATAACTGGTATTTACATTCCAGACACTGCATAAATATATGCTGAATGAAGAAAATTATTTCTTTACTCAATTTGTACTAAACCAGAGAAAGGGTATGTACTCAAATCCTTCCATTAGGAACCACTTAAAATAACAGTTCCTAAGCCGATACACACTGAACTCACCTGATGAAAATTTACCAAAAAAAATATGCTTGTCTGAGCTCCACTTTCATAGTGGTTTTCATTTACTTAACCAAGACAGAGCCCAGACATCCTTTTTTGGTTTGGTCTTTCTGTTTTCAAGGTGATTCCAATATGCAGGGAAAGCTATAAACCAATGACTGAAATGCATCAACTTTATTTTTTTGGTCATTTATCATGTTTTATTATTATATTCATTTGCCATTACAGCTAAGACCACAGTAAACACCCTTGAGCACAAAATATTTTAGTGGGTTAAATTTCCAGAAGTGGAACTGAAGGTTAAGTAAGAGGCAGGCAGATTTCAATTTTTTAAAAGAATTTGATTGTTTAAGGTATTACAAATAGTAGTACATATGTCTTTCCCCCCTCCCCCACTGACCTCCCTCCACCTCCCCTACCTCCCCAGCACTTCCCCTCATCCCCCCACCCCCAGTGTCTATTGTCTGTTGGCTGTGCTTATATGCATGCATACAAGTCCTTTGGTTGATCTCTTACTCCCCCCAAACCCTCCCCTACCTTCCTTCTGTAGTTTGAAATGCATCAATTTTAGATTCTAGATCTTTCTAAATATAGAGACTGGCGGTAGTAAAAGATGTCATTTGATTTAGAATCTGCAGAAAACAGCATCCGTGTTTCCCAAGCTTTCTTTTATGATATGAGTAAATAGAGTACTTATTGATCAACATGTCTATTTTTAGCTAAAACTGTTCTTATCCAGAGACTAAAGTTCCAGTGCACAAAATTCATTTACAGGTAGGTAGGGTCCCTAAACCTGGCCAGCGATCAGAGCCAATCAGATTCCCTGCCTCCCCACCTCCTCCTTCCCTCGGCACTGGTGTACCACCACCATATGGTTTCCCCCACCTCCCTGCCTCCTCCTTCCCTTGCTCCTTCGGCGTCCCACCACCGCCACTGCCAGTCGCCTGCCATGTTCCATGCTGTCCCTGGTGGTCAGCGCATGTCATAGTGAATTACTGAACTCCCGGTCTCCTGACTGAACTCCTGAGGGGACACTTTGCATATTAGCCTTTTATATATGTATATATATACTAGAGGCCCGGTGCACAACATTTGTGCACTGGGGGAAGGGGGTCCCTCAGCCCGGCCTGCGCCCTCTCACAGTGTGAGACCCCTTGGAGGATGTTCACCTGCTGGATTAGGCCCGCTCCCCACAGTCGGACATCCCTCAAGGGGTCCTCAGTGCTGCCACGGAGGCAAAAGAGGCTCCAGCCACTGCTGCTGTGCTTGCCAGCCGTGAGCCTGGCTTCTGGCTGAATGGCGCTCCTCCCCTGTGGGAGTTCACTGACAACCAAGGAGAAGCTCCTGCGTTGAAGCCCCTGGTGGTCAGTGCACATCATAGCGACCAGTCATTCTGCTGTTCGATCAATTTGCATATTAGCCTTTTATTATATAGGACTAGTGGCCCAGTGCACGGATTCATGCACACTGAAAGGAAATTAATTAGAAGCTATTCACCCTTTCTCTTTAATAGAAGTGTCAACCAAATTCACAATCAACAATGACAGATTGAAACACACACGTGCAATTGGCACCAGCAAGAGCTTTATATGTATCGTGCATGTGCAAGTCAACATTTATTTTTAAATTGCCCGTGCACGTCATATGTACCAGCCGGCCAGTAGGTCGGATGGTCAGATGGACAGACGGTCGGTCACTTAGTCTTTTATATATACAGACTAGAGGCTCAATGAACGAAATTCATGCAACAGCAGGCCTTCCTTCCCCTGGCTGCCAGCAACGGCTTCCCTCTGGCAGCCGGCACACACCCAGAACCCAGGCTTTCCTCGCAGCCCCAGCTTCATCCGGAAGGTTATCCAGAAGGACGGACAGTCTAATTAGCATATTACACTTTTATCATTATAGATAGATTACTTTTTTCTTTTATGGGTCAGTTTCCATGATTGTAAACTATATCTATGGACCACTTAGTACAGGCATACCCCAGAGATACTGCAGGTTTGATTCCAGACCACCATAATAAAGTCAATCTTTTTGCTAGTGGAGGATCTTGCCTTCATAAAATGCAATGAATAGAAAAAAAATAAAATGGGGTATGCCTGTATACTAGGTGTACTGGTTAATAATGGTGGATTTTGTAATCAAAGAAAACACGGTAATTTCAAGAGAAACATCAAAAGTGCTTTATTCAAAGTAATATCCATCGCTAGCTACACATTTCCCCCATCTTTCAGGTAATTTGTGGATACCGTCCCAATAGAACTTTTCTTGATTTGAGGCAAACCATTCAGAGACCCAATTTTCCATTTCTTCTTACGTTTTGAAATGCTGCTCAGAAAGTGCATGTGCCATCGATCGGAACAAGTGGTAACCTGAAGGAGCAAGATCTGGTGAATACAGCAGGTGGGTTAATATTTCCCAGGCAAGATCTTTTAACGTGTCTTTAACTGGTTTTGAAGTGTGTGATGGTGCATCATCATGAAGCAAAATTACTTTGCTGTATCTTCTGGAACATTCTGGTCGTTTCATGATCAAAGGGTGGTTCAAATTGATTATTTGTTGTCGGTAGCGATCAGTATTAATGGTTTCACTTGGTTTTAGAAGCTCATAATGCACCACCACCTTCCTGATCCCATCAAACGCAGAGCATTGTCTTCTTTCCAAAGCAATCTGGCCTTGCAGTCAATGTTGATGGTTGACCTGGATCAACCCATGATTTTGTGTATTTGGGATTCTCAAAATAAATCCAGTTTTCATCGCCAGTCACAATTCGATGCAAAAAAGACTTTCTTTTGTGTTGTTGAAGAACATCTTACTGATGACTTTTCAGTTTTCCATTTGTTTCATTCAGTTGATGTGGCACCCATTTTTCTTCCTTTAAAATCTTTCCCATTGCTTGTAAACGATCAGAAATTGTTTGCTGAGCAACGTTTAATCTTTCTGCAAGTTGTTTTTGAGTTTGACACGCATCTTCATCCAATAGTGCTTGTAATTGTTGGTCTTCAAACTTTTTGGGTTGACCTGGACATTCTTTGTCTTTCACATCGAAATCGTCACTTTTAAAGCATTTAAACCAACATTCACAAGTATCTTGAGATAGAGCATGTTCACCATAAGCTTCCCAAAGTATACGATAACTTTCAGCAGCACTTTTCTTCAAAATAATTAATTAAAACTTCCCGTAAATGCTCTTTTTTTGGCACGAAATTTGACATTTTTTAAGTGTAAAAATATCTATGATGTTAACACCTTCAGCAAATTTGACATATGAAGTTTTGAAGCTTGCTATCAATATAATACAATAGCATACATATCAAATCACATATATATCAACATATGTGTAACTCCATCTACTAAAAAAAAACCCTCATTATTAACTGGCACACCTAGTAAGCTATTTTTGCTTAATTCTTTTTAAAAATATATATATTTTATTGATTTTTTTACAGAGAGGAAGGAAGAGGGATAGAGAGTCTGAAACATCGATGAAAGAGAAACATCAATCAGCTGCCTCCTGCACACTCCCCACTGGGTATGTGCCTGCAACCAAGGTACATGCCCTTGACCAGAATCGAACCTAGGACCCTTGAGTCTGCAGATGGACGCTCTATCCACTGAGCCAAACCGGTTAGGGCAAGTTTCTCTCTTCATTCCTTTTTTTTTTTTTTAATCCTCACCGGAAGATATTTTTCCCATTGATCTTTAGAGACAAAATGGAAGGGAAGGAGGAGGTGGGGAAAGGAAGAGAGAGAGGGGAGGGGAGGGGGGAGGAAGACGAAGGGGGAGGGGAGGAGAGGGGTAATTAATATTTCTTGTTTTAAGCAGTTAAGTTTTGAGGTTATTTTTATGCAGCAATAGATACTAATACACTTATTGACACCTATTATATTCCAAGAATTTGGTGTTTCTTTTCACTCCTTTGTAGCATTCACCTTTACTCTGTGCTGTCAATTATTCCTATTAGGCAGTTTACTTTGTATTGTCTCTTCTTACTCCTTGCCCTATTGCTTTTCCTCTGCTTCTTGGCCTAATGTGGGTAAGACACTGGTTTTCATTGTCATCACCATGCACTAGTATTGCTCCTTTCATTTTACCTCTCCTTTACCTTCTACCAGCCAGATCTATTTCTTGTGTAATAATCAGATCTGTGGCTGTTTTAATACCTGTTCATAGAGCAGCTGAGTGCAGTGTCCTCAAAGCACGATCTGTGTATCACTAATGGGCCATGTCAGTCCATCTAGTGCTCCATAGAAGTCTGGTATAATAAATTTAAAAGGTAAGATCAGCCCTGGCCAGGTGTCTCAGTTGGTTGGAGTGTCATCCCATGTACTGAAAGGTTGCAGGTTCGATCTCTGGTTGAGGCGTGTGCAAGACACAATCGATCAATGTTCCTCTCTCACATTGATGTTTCTCTCTCTCTTTCTCCATCCCTCCTTCTTTCTAAAAATCAATAAAAACATAGCAAGTGAGGATTTAAAAATAAATAAAAGGTAAGATCAAATGATTTTTCACAGAAATCTCATTGTTACTTTGTAATATACAATCCAAATTCATAATAATTGTTTTAACTCATATAAAAATAGACAAATTCACAAATGCCAGAATTCAGAGTAATGATGTCAACACTGAACAGGTCTTCAACAGAATATAGAATGTCAATCAATACGACTGGCCCTACTGCACACATAAATCTGCAATATTGATGTATATACACAAGTACTCGGAAAAGAAAAGTGAAATGAGAAGTATATTGATAAATAACTGAAAACTGTTTTTTAGTAAGTCACCATCCTTCTGCCTCTAATGACCACAGTATAATTCTTTGTCAAACAATGGCATGAAGCATCAAAGCTTTTGAATAATTTTCAAAATATAGTACTTTTCAGGAAAACCAAGTAAATTTTTACAAAACAAAGGGCAAAATATGGCCTTCTGTGTAAAATTGATGCATTCTGTCACCAAAAAAGAGAGAAGTCTAAAACTACAATGGTATCATTCACAGCTGTACTCATAATAGCAAAAGCATTATAAACAGAAAGTTTAAAAAATTTATAAAATTGATGACATATGGTTGAAGAGGAAGTAGAAGTTACAAAATCCTTTTAATATTTGATATACTTGGGCATAGTATACTATTAGCATGCAATGTAGAAGAGTTAATGCTGTTACATGTGCATACTACTAGATATTTTTGCTTTACAGTTGAAACAAACCACAAATGTGAAAAAATATCAATTAGTTCTTATTATATCACTAGTGGCCGGTGTCCAGATTCGTGCAAATGAAAGAAATTAATTAGAAGAAATATTTTAATATTGCTATTCGCCCTTTCTCTATAATAGAAGTGTCAACCAAATTCACGATCAACAGTGATAGATCAAAACACACACATGTGACTGGTGCCAGCGAGAGCTTTATATGTATCATGCATGCAAGAGTCAACTTAGCCTTTTATATCCTATAGAATAAAAGGCTAATATGCAAATAGACTGAATGGCAGAACAACCCAACAACCAAACAACCAGTCACTATAATGTGCACTGACCACCAGGGGGAGTGCGCGGAACATGGCAGGTGTCAGCAGCAGGTGGCAGAGCACGAAACATGGTGGGTGTTGGCCATGGCGGGGTGGTGAAGCAGGTGAGTGGGGGCACCAGACCAAGGTGGGGCACCAGTCGCTGTCATCAGGTCAAGCCTCTGGTGGTTACTGAAAATTCTTTGCTCCCATGTGCCAAGGTCCCACCCGGAGCTCACACCTGCTGCCAGAACCAGCCCCACTCGCACCCACTGCTGGCACCGGTCCTGCTTACACCTGCAGTTGGTGCTGCTGCTCACACCCACTCCGGCACAGCGCCAGCCCTACTCGCACTGACAGCTGGTGCTAGACCTGCTGCTCACAACCACTGCCGGCACCTGATGCTGGTCCCAATCGCTTGGTGCCATCAGCGGGTGTAAGTGGCAGCTGCCGGCACCGATCACCCTTGAGGGCTTCTCCATCTCCCCCTGCTACTGAGGGGCAATCAGGGCAGCAGCCACCGCTCACACCCGCTGACAGCACTGGCCCCACTTGCACCTGCTGCTGGCGCTGGCCCCAATCGCTCACGCCAGAGCCATCAGCACATGGGGAGCAGTGGCAGCAGTGGGAGCAGGGCTGCCAGCAGAGAGGAGACCAGGGGCCACAGCAGGAGGGGCTTGGCGGGGGCACAGAGGATGGGCTGAAACCCACCCCTGTGCCCATAGCAGCCTTACGGCTCACAGCTCCTTTCAAGGTGCACAAATTCATGCACTGGGCCCTTGTATATAGAATAAACTTGCTTAGTTAGACCTGCTTTCTGATGTAGCTAAACTTTTTCCAGCCCAGTGAAGCACCCCAACTTCTCTTCCAGGTAATTGTCAGCAACACAGCAGTAAATATCAACATGAAGCAGATTATTATTGTATATCATATAGGAGGAACAAAGGGTAAAATATTTAACTGCAGCAGTGTTTGACTATATTCTGCACAGTGAGAAAACCTGAAGTTATTTTCAAGTTCCACCATTTCTTATTCCTTTTCAGTCGGGTCAAGTTTCTAAACTTTGTAAATCTCCTCCATTTTCCGGCTAATGAAAAGAAAATAGGATTCTACTAAGTCTCCTATCTACCTACACCAGGACTTCTGTGAGGATCAAATGAGTTGAGGCACGGAAAAATGCTTCACAGACATTTGGTTAAACTGTGAAATGTTTGCACCTGACCATAAAGCAAGTTGTGTTCCTGAGCTGAAGAAACTCCAAGGGTAATAGTCGCTACGGAGAGGAAGCCAGGTGTTGCTACATGACGCCATTACCCCACGCCCACAGCCACTGTTTCTGGGCTGGGCTGGGCTGGACTGTGGGCTGCATTTTGTGCCATGGGGTTTTGGAAGCATTGGCTGAGATTTGATAGGGTGTTGCTCTGGGGTGGTGGCGGGGCCTGTGTCCCACTTGGGGGAAGAGTGTGTTGCTTTGTCAGTGCCAGGTCCACGCTGCCTTTTCTCTGTAAATGGCCAGTGTGTGTCACGGCAGCTCCTGTGTTGAGCGTCTGCCCCCTGGTGGTCAGTGTGCGGCATAGCAACTGGTCGGACAGATGGAGGGACACTTAGCATATTAGCTTTTTGTATGTATAGAAGATTATAGACAACCTATTTGAGAGAGAAGTAATCAATGACTTTTCATCACTGACAACGAAACTACAGAAAAGTTACTTCCAATAGAGTGAAACTACATTGAAAACTGTGAACTGCGATGTCAGCTGGAAAAAGTAGGTTGGGACCAGTACTGATAGAACACCAGGTATTGGTGTAGATACAAAGCTATAAAAGAGGTTGCAATTAATTGCCTGATCTATGTTACATTATTCCTCAATGTATAACTGGCAATAAAAAGGATACCTCCCAATTTTGATTCAATGTGATCAGAATGGTTACAATGTCTTTCTCTAAAAAAAAAAAATTACTTAAGCCCTGGCTGGTTTGGCTCAGTAGACAGAGCATCGGCCTGTGACTGAAGGGTCTTGAGTTTGATTCTGGGTCAGGGCACATGCACAGGTTGCAGGCTCACTCCCTAGTGGGGAGGCAAGCAGGAAGCAGCTGATTGATGATTGTCTCTCATCAATGATGTTTCTGTCTCTCTCTCCCTCTCCCTTCCTCTCTGAGATCAATAAAAATATATATATTTTAAAACCTACTGAATATATTGTTCCCCACCCCCATCTTTTTTTTTTTTGCATATTTTTATTTTTTATTTTTTTTTTCTTAATTAAATCTTTATTGTTCAGATTATTACAGGTGTTCCACTTTTTTTCCCCCCCATAGCTCCCCTCCACCTGATTCCCCACCCCACCCCATGCCCTTACCCCCCGCCACTGTCTTCATCCATAGGAGTAAGATTTTTGTCCAATCTCTTCCCGCAACCCTCACACTTGCTTCCCCTGAGAATCGTCAGTCCACTCCCTTTCTATGTCCCTGATTCTATTATATTCACCAGTCCATTCTGTTCTTCAGATTTTTTATTCACTTGATTTTTAGATTCACTTGTTGGTAGGTATGTATTTGATGTCATTTTGTTGTTCATAATTTTTATCTTTACCTTTTTCTTCTTCTTCTTCTTCTTCTTAAAGAATACCCTTCAGCATTTCATGTAATCCTGGTTTGGTGGCGATGAACTCCTTTAGCTTTTTCTTGTCTGTGAAGCTCTTTATCTGACCTTCAACTCTGAATGATAGCTCTGCTGGGTAGAGTAATCTTGGTTGTAGGTTCTTGCTGTTCATCACTTTGAATATTTCTTGCCACTCCCTTCTGGCCTGCATAGTTTCTGCCGAGAAATCAGCTGACAGTCGTATGGGTACTCCCTTGTAGGTAATTAACTGTTTTTCTCTTGCTGCTTTTAATATTCTCTCTTTGTCTTTTGCCCTTGGCATTTTAATTATGATGTGTCTTGGTGTGGTCCTCTTTGGGTTCCTATTGTATGGGGTTCTGTGCGCTTCCTGAACTTGTAAGTCTATTTCTTTCACCAGGTAGGGAAAGTTTTCTGCCATTATTTCTTCTAATAGGTTTTCAATATTTTGCTCTCTCCCTTCTTCTGGCACCCCAAAAATTCGGATGTTGTTTCGCTTAAAGTTGTCCCAGAGGCTCCTTACATTATCTTCATATTTTTGGATTCTTTTTTCTTTTTGTTTTTCTGGTTGGATGTTTTTTGTTTCCACATATTTCAGATCTTTGGTTTGATTCTTGGGGTATGTTGATCTACAGTTGAGTTTCTGTATATTCTTTATTTCAGACAGTGTATGCTTCATTTCTGACTGGTCCTTTTCCATTTTTTTGGCATTCTCATTAAGGTCCTTGAAGGTCTCACTAAGCTCCTCAGAAGTGTCATCAAGTTTCTCGGCAGTTTTTAGAAGATTCTTGAGTAACCTTATAAATGTGATTCTGAACTCTATGTCATCCAGTAGTTTGCTTTCCTCCGTTTCTTTCATTCGTGACATGTTTCTTTGTTTCTGCATTTTGGCTTCTTCCCTGTGTTGATGGAGTGGCTTTGTGTGGTAGGTGACCTATAGGGGGCAGTAGCTCAGCCTCCCCAATCACCTGATGTGGATGCTCTTGGTACACCCCTTTGTGGGCTGAGTGCAAAGTCTTGGTGTAGTTAAGCCTGAATTGCTGTTGGTACGCTGGGAGGAATTGACCTCCAGGCCAATTAGCTGTGAGCACTCCCTGTGTCTATAATGGAAGAAGTGCTGCGCTTATGGGGCAGGACTTGTTTCAGTGGGGCTTTGGTGCTCACTGAGTCTGCCTCTTGAATGTGTCACTTATGGATGTGAGGAGTTGAAATCTGTTGTCTCACACTGACCACTAGGTACACTGGCTTCTGGATCTCCAATGGGGTGCAGGTCAGCTACTGTCTGAGGCCACTCAGCAGGAGCTACAGTGAGAGCTGCAGTTTTCTCCTCTTTGCTTGGGGTTTGGAGGTGTTGGAGCTGTCTGACCCGGGCTGCAAGTTTTCTAGGTTAAGCTGCAATAGGGCAGGCTTTCTTATGCTAATTGAGCTGCTTGGAGCTTGGGTGGGTTTGTAGGTTGTGTGGGGCGGGGTCTCAGGGCGTCACTAGGTTAGGGCGTGGCAAACAGCAATGGCTGCTAGTAAGCCCGCTCTGTGTCCCGACCGTGTCCTGGAATCCTGTGCCCCAGTGCCGTAAACAGTTATTCCTGCGCGCAGCTCTGCTAGCAAGCCACTCTCACTGGCAGACAGTCCAGCTTCTCCCCGTAGGAGTTTGGGTCCCCCGCGTCTCCCCAGAGACTGGATTTCAGAGTAGTCGGGGGCTTGTCTCCCTTCGGGTTGAAAAAAGCAACGCACCCAGTCGCCCGCCGCCAGCCGGGATCCCACGCCTCCGTACCTCAGATTTTCAGCGCTCGTGCACGTTTTAATGCTCTTTTCTCTTTCCTTCTAGTTGTAGAACTTCCACTCAGCCAGCTTTCCCGTGGTTCTGGGTGATAGACGTTTTATCTTTTAGTTGCAGTTTAAATTGTTGTCGGAGGCAGCAGTTTAGGTGTTTACCTATGCCGCCATCTTGGATTCCCCCCCACCCCCATCTTAATAGAAAGTGTCTGTTGTGGTAAAAAATGTTTGTGCCTCTTCAAGGCACTAATAACACCTGAAATGATAATTTCTAAGATTTTTACAGATCTGCTCAAGTGGTATGTCTATCTGAGCAATATGTTTAAATCTTGAATAGTATAAATATGTTGATTTAAAATACAAGAGAATAAATTTAATTTTTAGTTTAAGAAATCTATAGACAACCTATTGGCATAGGGTTGATCACCAAGAGGTTGACTTTCCCACTAATAACCAAAAAGCTAATTAATATTACATTTGCCACTCCCTCAATTTGAAATATTCCAACTTTCAGTATTTAGTGGAACAAGGTTCATCAGAAGTCTGAGTACAGGAACAGCTTAAGAAATTATCCCTAATTTTGGGTTCAATCTGAACATGCAGAATTATCTGAACCAGCCATTGCTTGCTACCATTTCAGCAATCTATAATTTTAAGTTAGCAGAACTAAGAACAGGAAAAAAAAATATATGATTTGGGAAATCTGATCTATTGTGCAAACTCCTGAGCCCTATAGAAAAACTGGTAAACAACATCTCTTTCACAGATGTGACATATTATAAATAATAACTATTATTTTTTAAATACTATTTTATTTTTTATTGCTTTAGGTGTGATAGTATTTTTCAATTTACCAAATATTAGTGGTATGCTTATAGAATGTATATCCTCTGAGTTCCAAAGATACTGAAATACTGAGATTTGATGGCATAATATTTAAAAGTGCTAGGAGGTGAAATAAGATTGCTTCAAATCTAATCCTACTCTGATACTTACTTAAAATCTCATTTCTCACCTGGCCGGCGTGGCTCAGTGGCTGAGCGTCGACCTATGAACCAGGAGGTTTCAGTTTGATTCCCAGTCAGGGCACATGTCCAGGCTGCAGGCTCAATCCCCAGTGGGGGGCATGCAGGAGTCAGCCAATCAGTGATTCTCTCTCATTATTGATATTTCTCTCTCTCTCTCTCTCTCCCCCCCCCCTTCCTCTCTGAAATCAAAAATAAAAATATATATTTTAAAAATCTCATTTGTTTATAAAATAGTAATTGTGGGGAGTAAATATTGTGATCACGAAAATACCTTAATACACTGAAGACAGTAATAAATACTAATAAGGATTAACAATAAACTATTACTTATTCTTTGAGGTTGTTCAGACAATTGAGTGTATAAAAACCTAAAAACTAGTATTTGAAGGTACTGCTAAAATTTGATTTAGGAATGCATCCTTGTACTAGTAAGAGTTTAAGTCTTTCAAACCTTGTCACTTTCAAACAAAATGGCAATACTACACTATACCCAATTTGAAAAAACTAAAGAGCTATTTGGCCTTTTCATTTTACCTCTATGTTTTCCAGTTACAGATAACTACTGCTAGCATCCAAGAGGGTGGCCAATGAGCCTGACATCTCTTGGCTTTTGTGCCCTTGCACCACTCCTCTCACAATAAAAAGTGCTGACCTGTGTAACCAAAAAGATACTGCAGAAATGACTAAGTGGGACTTTCAAGACTAGGTCATACTAACAAAAGACACTGTGACTTCCGTTTTTCTCACTCTTGGATCACTTAATCCTGGAGGAAGCCAACTGCTATGTCCTCAGGACACTGAAAGCAGGTCTATAGAGAAGTACACATGGCGAGGACCTAAGGTCTCTTGCCAACAACAGCCAGTGTGGGTGTGCCATCTTGGCAGCAGATACTGCAGCTGAGTCAAGCTTTCAAATGACTGCAGCCTCAGTTGACATCATAATTACAACCTCAGAATAAGCCCAAGTTAAGCTGTTCCCAAAGTCTTGATTCACAGAAACTATGAGAAAATAAATGCTTTGTGATAATTTGTTACACAGAAATCCTATACAATAAAAGCCTAATATGCTAAGTGTCTGGTTGTCCAGTCATCCGTTCAACCAATCAAAGCGTAATATGCTAATGATATGTTAAGGCCGCTCAACCGTTCGCTATGATGTGCACTGACCACCAAGGGGCAGACAGTTGACCGGTCGACCAATCACTATGACGTGCACTGACCACCAGGGGGCAGCTCCTCCAACCAGTAGGTTAGCTTGCTACTGGGGTCCAGCCGATCAGGACTGAGCAAGACAGGCCGGACACGCCCTGGAGCCCTCCTACGGGTCCTCCCCAGCTGGCCAACCTCCTACATCCCTCTCCAGCCCTGATTGTGCACTGGTGGGGTCCCTCAGCCTGGCCTACACTCTCTCACAATCCAGGACTCCTCGGGGGATGTCAGAGAGCCGGTTTCGGCTTGATCCCACAGGCCAGGCCGAGGGTCCTCACTGGTGCATGAATTCAAGCACTGGGCCTCTAGTATATAATAAATCTGTTTGCCAAAAATCCATGTGAAAAGACAGTGCTATTTGGTGTGGGAAGGGGAACACAGAAGAGAGAAAGAAGGAGAGAAATGGGGACAGAGCTAATCAAAGTGAATAACAATAAATCAATGCAAAGTATTCAAAAATATTTCAGGCTGTCATTATTTCTAGGTTTCTAAAATCATTTTAATTTTCTTGCTTGTCCTTATCTATATTTTCAAACTTTTAACAATAGTTTACTTTTCAAAAATATACTTTTCAATTTTAAAAACTCTCTAAATATTCACATGTATAACTTTATTATCAGTAATTAATTGAAAACTGAAGGTCAACTATTAAGATCACTATTAACTTCAAACCTACATGCAATCACTGTGCTAACTGCAAGAGAGGACTAAGCGATGAAGACAGCAAGGTTCCTACCATCATGGAGCTCAATTTAGTAGAAGAAACAGACATGAAGAATCCAATATGGCCTAGAAGACAGTATATGCCCAATAAGTATTTGTTGAATGAATGAGAAGTAGGGGTACTTAAAAAAAAAAAGCACACCTACAAATGGGAGAGTCAGAGTGGAAAAGAAACAAGCTGGTATTTAAACTGAGCCTTAAGTAACATGTAGAATTTCAATGAATAAAGTTGAAAAGAAGGGCAATTAAGGCATAGGGAGCACAATGAGTAGTCACAATGTCAGGAAAAAACAGGGAATTTCCAAAGCATTTTCAGAAAACAAATAATTAGAAAGTAACCCAGTACAGCTAGAATACTGAGATTATATAAAGAGACAAAACCGGCTATGGAGAATTCTAGTTGCTTTATGAAGTGGTCTGAATTTTGGATTTCATTCTAAAAGAATAAGGAGCTATCTATCACAAGTTCAATCCATATGCTATTCTCTCTACTTTTACATTTTATGTTTGAAATGTTATATAATAAAAAGTTTAAAAACTGAAATCATTTTTGAATCCTCACTGCTGACAATGCAAGAATATCAGGGTCAGACCTGAAGCAAAGGACACCATTAAGAAATTATTACAATAGTTGAAAAAGAGGTGACAAGGTTCCAAAATAGGGCATTAGGGGTTAGATGGGCTAGTGAGAGTTGGAGAAAAACAACTACTCAGAAGTCTAACTGGATTTAGGGCTGCTGAGACAGAGGAAAGGTGGAAATTTAAAAATTTAAAGCTCGGTGCCTGAGAGCATAATGATGCCACAATAACAGAAACATACTTAAAGCTTGCTGTTTGGTCTTGTATATGCATATGTGTGTGTGTGTGCATATACACACATACACACATATGCATACACAGATAATATCTATATATGTAATCTGATATTTAAATGTTATATATTATATATTACAAAACATATATATAAATATATAACATATTTGCAGCAGATATAAAATCATTCAAAATTTTATATTCCTGATTGTTTCTTAGATTGATATTAATATTAGATGGAACCCTGGCCAGTGGCTCAGTGGTTAAAGCATCAGTTTGCGCACTGGAGGTTCTCAGGTTTGATTCCCGATTAAGGGCATGTACCTGAGTTTCAGGTTCCATCCCTGACCTTAGTCAGGGTGGGTTTGGGAAGCAACCAATTGATGTGTCTCTCACATCAGTGTTTCTCTCTTTCTCCCCCGCTCCCATTCCTCTCTCCCCTCTTCACTCCCTCCCTCCTACCCTCTCTAAAAAGCAATGGAAAAAATATCCTCCAATGAGGATTTTAAAAAAATTAGATGGAATTTCATAAGTACCAATTGGTGGAATATGCTACAGAGAGACAGGGAAGGTAAACAAGCCCACATTAAGTAGCAAGAGAAAAATTATGTTAGTATAAACACATCTTCGTGAAAATTCATATACAAATAATCAGTTCAAGACAAACAACAGGTTCAATAATGTACACATCAGTATAGCATACACTTTCTAAATAAAAGCAGAAAATGTTAAACACAAATCTTCAAAAAAATTGTCTGTTTTAATATACAATGCCATGCCAATTTCTTTAGATTGTTTTTCCTATTTAATTCAAGATGCCTATAATCAGAGAAAGATTTCATTCTATTTTAAAGAATGTTCTTTTAGAGGTACCTATAATTAGAAAGAATAAAAATATTGAGCCTAATAATATCAAGCATAACTAGTCTATTCCTTTTTTATTGTACTACATATTAATTTTTCACAGGGTAGTAAGAAATCAACAAATGGTTACTATCTCCTATCTGCTAACAGAAGGTTTAATTAAGCCTGCATTAAGTTCTCTTAACATTTGGGTCCAAAATTTGGCTATATAAGAAGTTTATGACAGATTACCATACTCCTTAGAATAAAAATAGTATTCTGAATTAAAATAAACACTCATATGTTCATTAAAATAGATTTAGCTCTAATCAGTTAAATTATTCACAAAATATTAAGTGCCCAACTGGGGTTGTACGTAAGTAAACTAAATTTAGAATGAATGGGTCATGATCATACATTCCAAAATAACTGAAAAGGGAAAGTTAAGACTCGAGAACATCAAATATAGTTTTTAAATGCAACAAAAAATAGGCCTACCTAAAGTAAAAGAGGAGAGGAAGACTAAGGAAGGGATTTCTTTTGATGAACAGAAATTAGGAAGGACAAATGGCCCGCTATCTCAGCATTTCTCAGCCAAACACTAGTGAACTCCCAGCTTCTCTTTCCAAAAACTGTAAGGAACTAACTACTTCAGGATCCTTTATCCCTAATGGTCCTATGAAATTTAAGTCAAGTTTACCTTCCAGATCAGCTAAGGAAATAGTTGTGATTTCCTACTCCATCCCATAGTTCCCCATCTGCTCCTGCTAGCCAAAACTTACTTTAACAGAGAGCTAAAACACAAATGTATGACTAAACTGACAAATTTACAAACACATATTAGTAATAAATCAACCAATTAACAGGCATAAATAACTACTTCAGATCTTTGCTTTATGATCAAAGGAAACTAAAAGGAAGAACAGGAATATATTAGGCTCTCTAAATAAGATACATAAAAAAGAAACTTGAGAAGACAAACTTTATAATCATACACAGGATTACACTAGTTAACATGTATTAAGTACTGATAAATGGAAGCTATGTGCAGAAATTTTTGTTAGCAAGCCCACAAATAAATACAATTTACTAAAAACACTACCACTGAGCTTCTACAGACCAACAATGGCTACAAATCAACTCCGTTTTTTTGAAATATCATTAACTTCCTATAAAAGAGCTTTCTTAACACAGAATTTTCTAAGTTATCACAGTTATCAATTAAACTTAGCAATTCACTAGTAAGTAGTTCAGTGCAAATGAAAGATATTATCACATTAAAAGTCAAGGTTAAATGCAGTCAAATTGAAAATATAACATCTGTGCATTTTATTTTGTTAATTTACTTGAGTCAAAAATTAAACATAAAAAGACTTTAGTTATGAGTAACTGAGAAGGAAATATTTATTTCGTTTTTCAATCTTTATTGTTGAAAGTATTACATATGTCCCGTTTTTGAGGATGAAGTATTTAGATAAAAGCAATTTTCCAGCTGAGTAAGGTACACGTTTTAAAAAACCAAATCTTTTTATTTTCTTCCTAAAATAGGTTACATGATTCACTGCCTTAATAAATAGTATAACATATAAAAATTGTTAACTTTTTAAAGGTTGTCCTTATGTGTGCCAAGGATAATGCCAAGCTCTTTACATTCACTAACTCATTTAATTTCAAATTCCTTTTTACATGATGAGGAAACCAAGGATCACCCAGCTGGCATGGCACAGTGGTTGAGCTTCAACTTATGAACCAAGAGATCACCAGTTCAATTCCTGGTCAGGGCACATGCCTGGGTTATGGGCTCCATCCCCAGTAGGGAGCATGCAGGAGGCAGTCTATCAATGATTCTCTCTCATCATTGATGTTTCTCTCTCTCCCTTTCCCTTCCTCTCTGAAATCAATAAAAATATATATTGTTTTTTAAAAGAAACAAACGAAGGCTCAAAATGTTTAAGAAGCCTACCATGATCACATTCCAAGTTATACTCAACTCCAGGTCTGCCTGAATCTAAAGTCAACACTTAATTTTTCCCCCAGGTTTATTACAGCACAATTGACAAATAAAAGTGGCATATAATTAAGGTGTACAAGTAAAGTTTTTATATATGTATACATTGTAAAATAATTACCACAATCAAGCTAATTAACAAATCCATAAACTCATATCACCTTTTTTTGTAGTAAGAACATTAGATTTACTCTTTTAGCAAATTTCAAGTATGCAACACAATATTAACTACTAGAGGCCCAATGCATTTAGCAAATTTCAAGTATGCAACACAATATTAACTACTAGAGGCCCAATGCATGAAATTCGTGCACGGGTGCGATCCCTAGGTCTGGCCAGCCATCAAAGCGCAAGTGTCTGGCATGGAAGGGCAGATCCCAGCTGACCTCTTGGCCCTGGGAAGCAAGCTGGCTCCCGCGCCCCCATGCGACCCCCTCCACCTAAGTCACGGCACCTGAGTCCCCACGCGGATATGCGGTGAGTGTAGACCGGGGCGCAGCATGGGCCTCTGGGCCACCCAGCAATGTGCAAGGAAGCTGGGCAGGCAGCATGCTCTCTCTCTGCCAGCCTCACAGACTGGCTCCTGCACAAACCCATGGGGAGCCCAACCCACCCCTGCATTCCCAGGGGCTGTGGACCGGCTCACAAGGAAGAGGCTGCGCAGGTGCAGGGCGGGCCTCGCAGGCACTCAGCACCTGAGCACAGGGGCTTCCCCAGCGCACAAGCCCTGGCATCCCGGGGGAGGGTAGCAGGGGTAGTGAGAGCAAGCCCTGCATTCTCATTGCACTTCTGTCCCCATCACCCCGGCCACCAGGTAGCCAGCACGAGATCACAACACATTGCCAATGCCCGCCATGTTCCGGACGCCCCCTGCTGGTCAGCACGCATCATAGCGAGCAGTCAAACTCCCGGTCTTCAGGTTGAACTCTCAGTTGAATGACTGCCCGAGGGGACAATTTGCATATCAGGCTTTTATTATATAGGATAGGATAGTCACCTCGCTGTACATTAGATCATAAGAACTTTATTTATCCTGCGTAACTAAAACTCTGTACCCTTTGACCAACACCATGCCATTTCTCCCATTCCCCTGCCTGTCAGCAACCGTTATACTCCATGTCTATGAGTTCAACTTTTCAAATTCCACAGATATGAGAGATTATGCAGCGTCTTTCTAGAGCCCATACTTTCTACATGTCACAATGCTGTGCTGTCTTGATGTTGCAGAACCACCATTTAGAACCTAATACAACATGTCTCTCTGCAGCCTGAATTTGTTATGAACCAGCTGCCCTTTCTGAAATGGCAGTTCCAGAATAGTTCTTTTTTTTTTAAATATATTTTATTGATTTTTTTTACAGAGAGGAAGGGAGAGGGAGAGAGAGTTAGAAACATCAATGAGAGAGAAACATCGATCAGCTGCCTCCTGCACATCCCCCACTGGGGATGCGCCTGCAACCAAGACACAAGCCCCTGATCTGAATCGAACATGGGACCCTTTAGGTCCACAGGCCGACACTCCATCCACTAAGCCAAACCAGTTCAGGTTCAGAATAGTTCTTGAAGACACATTAACTAAATGCCCAGAATAAAGCACTGGATGTCATCCAAAGAGTTTGGTGGTTACTTCTACATCATGCCTCTTAACTATGTTTATTAAAGATGACTTTCAGAAATATGTCTCATTTTATTAACTTCAGTTCAAGATCTATTGAGATAATCACATGGCTTTTCCACTTTTATCTACTAACTCAGTGCATGGAATTGTGCACCGGTGGGGTCCCTCGGCCTGGCCTATGGGGATCGGGCCGAAACCAGCTCCCCAACATCCCCCAAGGGGTCCCGGATTGCGAGAGGGCAGTTCTTGGGTGACATACCCTGGAATTGGGCTCCCTCCTCTCTGGTTCCAGGTGCTGGTCACCAGAGAGCTGCAGCTGCCAAATCACAGCAGCTCGGCAGCTCCTGTGTTGACCATCTGCCCCTTGGTGGTCATTGCATGTCATAGCTACCAGTCGGATGGTCGGTCGCTTAGGCGTTCATATATCCTATCTAATAAAAGAGCAATATGCAAATTGACCATACCTCCGCCACACCCGCCAGCCACACCCACCAGCCAATCAGGAGTGAGTATGTAAATTAACCCAATCAAGATGGCTGCGGCTACAGAGCCAGCAGGAGGCTTGAGTTGCCCCCGGTGATGGAGGAAGCCAAGCTTTCCGCACACCCTGGCCAGCCTAGGCCTCCACTCAAGGCTACAAAGTTTCAATTATAGAAAATAAATAAATCTCAGATAACAGAGCCTCCACTTGGGTCACCGGGGGGCGTGGCCGGCCTGCAAACCACCAGGACCCTCGCCCAGGCCGCCCCACGTCCCGAGGGAACCTCCACCCTGATCCGGGACACCCTTCAGGGCAAACCAGCTGGCACCCACCAGTGCACCAGGCCTCTATCCTATCTAATAAAAGAGTAATATGCAAATTGACCATCACTCCAACACACAAGATGGCTGCCCCCATGGGAACACAAGATGGCCACCACAAGATGGCCAGCAGGGGAGAGCAGTTGGGAGGGACCAGGCCTGCAAGAGAGGGCAGTTGGGGGTGATCAAGCCTGCAGGGGAGGGCAGTTAGGGGTGACCAGGCCAGCAGAGGAGGGAAGTTGGGGGTGACCGGGCCTGCAGGGAAGGGCAGTTGGGGGCAAACAGGCTGGCAGGGGAGTGGTTAGGGGGTGATCAGGCTGGCAGGGCAGAAGTGGTTAGGGGCAATCAGGAAGGCAGGCAGGCGAGCAGTTGGGAGCCAGCAGTCCTGGATTGTGAGAGGGATCCCAGATTGGAGAGGGTGCAGGCTGGGCTGAGGGACACACACCCCCGTGCACAAATTTCATGTACCGGGTCTCTAGTATAGATATAGATATGATGAATTATATATAAAGGCATTCCAATATATCTTTGCATTTCTGAAACCTTCTTCTAAGTCATAGTACGTATTTTATACACACACACAGTATAGTATATTTTGAATCTACTATTGAATTTCTGTGTCCATATTCTTAGATAAAACTGATCTGTAGTTGTATTTTATTATGAGAGCTCCAACAGGTGTTATCAGTATTATGTCTGCTCTACTGCTCTATTTTTATGGCACTAATATTTATTGAAAGCTTTCTATATGTCAGGTGTTGTTCTAAGGACTGTGTTTGCATTAACCTGTATTGGTTTCACAGCAACTTTTCTTACCTGATGTTTACTGCTTTTAATTCAATTTTGTCTAGCAATAATACCAATCCATTGATAATTTTTGTTTATATTTGCCTACTATTTTGTTTCAACTATAGATTTACTTTCAAACCCTTTAGTAATTTTGTTCTACATGTGTTTCTAAATCAAGTGTATAGGTCGATTTTATATTTGACCTAATCCAAGTCTTGCTTAATAGCTGAGCTATGTCATGGGCATTTATTGTTTTAACAAGCATATTTGTACTATCTTTATGTTTTCTGGGTCTTTTTCCCCCTTCATGCTCATTCTTTTTGTTGCATAGTTATTTCACATATTAAACAAATGTTTATTAAGTGCCTACCATGTGCAAAGCACCATGCTTAGTGTTAGGAATGTAATAGTAAACCAAAACATTAGCTACATATATATAATTACAAACTGTAGTGTTGTCTTCCCTCACCCCACTCCAAAACCATGAGCAATTTTAATAGGAGTGAAGGTAGATAAGGCTTTCAAGGACAATTTCTCATAAGCTCTGACATATTCAGATTTAAATAAAACAAAGGAGTTGCTGAATGAAAGAATGGGAGAAAGATTATCTCAGGCAGAAAGCAAGTACTGAATATACAAAGAAGGAAATAACTTCAGACATTATAGAAACTAAAAGTCAGTAAAACTGGAGATTATTGAGTAAGGGGAAAGATCAGGAGGTAGGAAGGCCAGGTCAGGTCTACAAATGGGACAAGTTAAAGAACCTAGTTATTTTGAGGGCAACAGATATCCTAAAATACTCTTCAGGAGAGAAGTAACTTGTATTACATTTCCATTTTTAAACTGTTGTGTACAGAATGAACTGGTGTGTGACATATAAAGAGTTGGAGAGACTAAGTGGTATATTAGCAGAGTAATCCATACAAGAGAGATGGTGGCGTGCAGTAGTTGGCACATGGTGAAGATGGAAGGAAATGAATGGATCCAACGATTTTTAAAAATTGATTTCAGAGAGGAAAGGGAGGGGAAGACATAGAAACATCAATGATGAGAGAGAATCATTTATCGGCTGCCTCCTGCACGCACATGCACGCACACACACACACACACACACTGGCAATAGAGCCTGCAACCCAGGCATGTGCCCTGACCGGGAGTTGAACCGAGACCTCCTGGTTCATAGGTCGATGCTCAACCACTGAGCCATACCAGCAGGGCTGGATCCAACTATTTTAATCAAGGTAGTATTATCACTCTTCCTCCTTCCCTTCCAAGATTACTTTTAAATATAGCATAATTTGGTTATTCTTATAATAAAGACATCACTGTTCCTTTACATAAACTCATCCATTCAGTAAATATTTATTAAATGTATATTACTGCCAGGTAACATGCTAAGCATGGGAATATAGCAAAGAAGAAAGAAAAATCTCTAGCCTCACAAAGTCTATAATTTGTGAAATAAATTAAAACAAAGCCTCCTTTATGTTTCTGATTATATTCTACTACAATATTATAAATCAGTAACACTAAAACATTTTTTGATGTAATATAGTCATTTACTCAACAGACATTTACTAATAAGCACAACTTATGTACCATATCTTATTCTACAGGTATATAGAAGTATTGCCTCATGGAGCACACATAGATTCCAGAAAAAAGAGGCAATCAAAATTGTATATATCCTATACAATAAAGAGGTGATATGCAAATTGACCCTCACACCCTTGCACAAAATGGCCGCCCCCATGTGGTCAAAGATGGCCACCACAAGATGACCAGCAGGGGAGGGCAGTTGGGGGTGACCAGGTCAGCAGGGGAAAGTAGTTAGGGGCAACCAGGCCAGCAAGGGAGGGCAGTTGGGAGAAACCGAGCCTGCAGGGGAGGGTAGTTGGGGGTTACCGGGCCAGCAGGGGAGGACAGTTGGGGGCGATCAGGCTGGCAGGGGAGCAGTTAGGCACTGATCAGGCTGGCAGGGGAGTGGTTAGGGGCCAATCAGGCAGACAGGCAGGCGAGCGGTTGGGAGCCAGCAGTCCCGGATTAGGCCTGTGGGATAGGGCCTAAACCAGCAGTCGGACAACCCTCAAGGGGTCCCAGATTGGAGAGGATGCAGGCTGGGCTGAGGGACAGCCCCCCCCCCCACCGCCCTGCAGTGCATGAATTTCGTACACTGGGCTTCTAATATCTGTATAAAGTATTATTAGGTAGTCGTAAAAGGAAGATAAAGTAGGGTCTGGGAAGAGAGAGTTACACAGAAGAGCTATTTTTCTACAGAGAAATCAAGGAAGCTCTTCTGATGAGGTTATATTTAGAGCCCTAAATGAAATGAAGGAATAAGCCATGCAGGTATCTAGATGTAAAAGATTCCAGGATAAGCAAGACCAACTGCAAGGTCCCTGAGGCAGAAGGATGGCATGTTCAAGGACAATAAGGTGACCAAAATGTCTGACTGCAATGAGTGAAAGAGAAAAGGCAATGAAGAGGCAACCAACAGCCAGATCATGTAAGGCCTTTCTTTCATACAATGGGGAAAACTTGGAATTCTATTATGCTAAACACAATGAGAAACTTAATAGAATGGGAAAGTTCTGAGCAAGAGAATAAGATCTAACTAAAATTAAAATGAAAATTACCTGGCTGCCCTACTAAAATGGTCTAACTCTAGAACCCTGCCAACACCAAATGCTGGTGCAAATGTGGAGCAACCCAAGTTCTTATTCATTTCTGGTGAGAATGCAAAATGGTGGATGGATAAATAAACTATAATACATCCAGACAATGAATTATTATTCAGCACTTTAAAAAAAAAGAGCTATCAAGCCATCAAAAGGGATGGAGGAATCTAAAATGCCTAAGTAAAAAAAGCCAATCTGAAAAAGCTCCATTCTGATTACATCCAGATTACATTCTGGACAAGGCAAAACTATAGAGATGATAAAAAGATCAATGGTGCCAAGGGCTGGGTGGAGGGAAGGATTAATAGGCACAGCACTAAAGCTTTTTAGGGTAGTAAAACTATCTTTTATGACACTGTAACTGTGGATACATATCATTATATATTTGTCCAAACCCACAGAATGTATACCACCAAGAGTGAACCCTAATGTAAATTATGGACTTTGGGGGATAATGATATGTCAATACAGGTGAATGAATTATAACAAATGTACCTACCACTCTGGTGGGGAAGCTATGCAAGTATGGGGGCAGGAGTTATATGGGAATTTGTGGACCACAAGTCAAAACTTTGAGACATGAAGATATATAATTAAATTCTGGTTCTACTACTGAATAGCTTCTGTTCCTGTGTACGCCACTTAACCATTCTAGATTCTGCTTTGTTGGTAAAATTATTATTATAATAATAGTCATTCTACAAAGGGGTTTGTGAGGATAAGATAAAAAAGAGCTTTGGAAATTAAAAAATTAAAAATTAAAAAATGGCCTGGCTGCTATTTAGAAACCAGATGGTAGGGGAACAGAAATCAATTAGAAACTTACTATAATAGGCAGGCAGTAGATGATGGTGGCTTATATTAAGATAGCAATAGTAGAAGGTAGAAAAAGTGGTATAATTCTAAACATATTTGGAGGTACATCATGCAGGATTTGTAGATGAACAGGAAGTAGAGAGTGCGAGGGAAAAGACAGAGTGTGTCATCAAGAGAGGAAGAGAAATTAGGGGACAGAAATGTAAGTTCAATTTCACCTGTGTCAAATATGAGATACCTAAGAAACAAACTAATGAAGTTGCCTAAATAATTGCCTAACAACTCACATGTAAAGAAATGAGAGATGTTCATGCCATGCTTATTGAAAACATCGTTTTCTAGCCACATCATAAACATGCATACAGTGAATAGTAAGATTGTATAAACTCTAATATTAGTTAAAATAGTATATCAACAGGTAGCTATAACAGACATGTTTCACCATCCTTAGTTTACACTTTAGTGTAGAAACAGGAAAAATACTCAAGCAATTAAAATATATTCATTAAAAAGTTATTATAGAGCAGAGAAACGAATATGGCGGCACAGATAAGCACCTAAACCGCTGCCTCGCACAACAATTTCAAAACTACAACTAATTTCAAAACTACAACTAAAAGACAGAATGGACACCATCCAGAACCACAGGAAAGCTGGCTGAGTGGAAATTCTACAACTAAAAGGAAAGAGAAAAGCTCACGGAGAATTGGAGGAACAGCAAAGGGTTGAGGTACGGAAAAGGGTTGAGGTACGGCAAAGGGTCTTTGTGCACACAGAGAGGAAGGGCAGCTGAGAGCCTGGCTGACTTTCTCTGGTGGGAGGGGGAAGGAAGCCCCCGACTGCACTGAACCCCAGTTCCGGGCGAAACTCCGTGGACCCAGGCTCATACAGGGGGAGTCTGGACTGTCAGGTAGAGAGAAAGGCACTCGGAGACTTGGAGACCCAGGGGAGGGGGTCTGGAGGTGCGCGCTCCACTGCGCACAAAGACTGAGGAGATTGCCACAGGCTTTCCCCAGCGGAAGGGAGTCGGAAGCTCCTGACTCTGCACTGAACCCCAATTCTGACTGCACTGAACCCCAGTTCCAGGTGAGCCCCTAGGGAACCAGGCTCTTGGGGTGGGGGGGTGGAATCTGGACTCTCAGGCGGAGGCTCGGGAGCTGGGGAAGGCAGAGGTCTGGAGGCCTGTGCGCGCAAGGGCAGGGCTGATGAGAAGCCAAGACTGTCTGCTCCACCCTGAGACTCCACCCCATCCAAGCTGAGCACAGAGGCTTTTGCAATTTGGCAAGTCTAATCCTATAAGGCTGTCTCCAGCACCGAACTTCTCCCAGCATAGACACAGCTGATCCTCACAGCCAACTGGCCTGGAGGTCAATTCCTCCCAGTGATACCAACAACAATCAAGACTTAACTACAACAAGGCTATACACACAGTACACAAGGGGGTGCACCAAGAGTGTCCACCTCAGGTAACTGGGAGGCCGACCCACTGGGCCATAAAGGAAACTTAGCACACAAAGCTACCCTACCAACTCAGGGATGCAGTGAAAATGCGGCGACAAAGAAACAGATCACAAACGAAAGAAATGGAGGAAAACAAACGACTGGATATAGAATTCAAAACCACAGTTATAAGGCTTTTTAAGAATATCCTAGAAAAGGCTGATAAATATAACGAGACCTTTGAAGATATGAAAAAGGACCAACTAGAAATTAAACATACACTGACTGAAATAAAAGATATTATACAGAGATCCAACAACAGACTAGAGGAACGCAAGAATCAAGTCAAAGAACTGAAATACAAAGAAGCAAAAAACACTCAACCGAAAAAGAAAAAAAAATCCAAAAAGTTGAAGATAGTGTAAGAAGCCTCTGGGACAACTTCGAGTGTACCAACATCAGAATTATGGGGGTGTCAGAAGAAGAGAGAGAGCAAGATACTGAAAACCTATTTGAAGAAATAATAACTTAAAACTTCCCCCACCTGGTGAAAGAAATAGACTTACAAGTCCAGGAAGCGCAGAGAACCCCAAACAAAAGGAATCCAAAGAGGACCACACCAAGACACATCATAATTAAAATGCCAAGAGCAAAAGAGAAAGAGAGAATATTAAAAGCAGCAAGAGAAAAACAGTTAATTACCTACAAATTGCACCCATACGACTGTCAGCTTATTTCTCAACAGAAACTAAGCAGGCCAGACGGGATTGGCAAGAAATCTACAAAGTGATGAATAGCAAGAACCTACAACCAAGATTACTCTACCCAGCAAAGCTATCATTCAGAGTTGAAGGGCGGATAAAGAGCTTCACAGATAAGAAAAAGCTAAAGGAGTTCATCATTACCAAACCAGTATTACATGAAATGCTGAAAGGTATTCTTTAAGAAGAGGAAGAAGAAAAAAGTAAAGATAAAAATTATGAACAACAAATACATATCTATCAACAAGTGAACCTAAAAATCAAGTGAATTAAAAACCTGAGGAACAGAATAAAATGGTGAATATAATAGAATCAGGGGCATAGAAAGGGAGTGGACTGATAATTCTCAGGGAGAAAGGGGTATGGAGGGGTGCAGGAAGAGACTGGACAAAAATCATACACCTATGGATGAGGACAGTGGAAGGGAGGTAAGGGCAAAAGGTGGGGTGGGAACTGGGTGGAGGGGAGCTATGGGGGGGAAAAGGAGAAACAATCGTAATAATCTGAATAAAGATTTATTAAAAAATAAAAAAAGGCCACAGCACATGGGGCTCTTTAAAGACTTGCAAAGGGGACTGGAAAAACCCTTATTTGGGAGACAAGAACTGGAGAAAGTATAAATAGGGAAAGCTCCCTTCATGTTTTTGCCCGGAAATTTGAAAGACATTTTTCTCTGGGCCCACGTGTAATAATAATAATAATAAAGTGTAACTCCATTTCTCTAAAAAAAAAAAAGTTATTATGGTAGAAGTCTGAAATTGAGAATGAAGTTTAGGTAGAGTTAAAAGCTTCTGGCTAGATGTCATAGTTCTCAATAAATGAGGGAGAATATACAGAAAAGTAATAGAGGTTTTGACTCATGGGTGAATATAATCAATAGATTATTTTAGCTAGCAATATACCCTAAGTAAAGCACAGGTTACTGGCAAATAACATCTTATGAATGAAATTGTGACATTAGGTGTAACTTCAATTAAAAGTACAATATATAGAGAGAGAAACCAAGATAGCGGCATACGTAAACACCTAAACTGCTGCCTCGCACAACAATTTTAAAACTACAACTAAAAGACAAAACGGACATAATCCAGAACCACAGGAAGGCTGGGTGAGTGGAAATTTTACAACTAGAAGGAAAGAGAAAAGCACATTGAGACTCAGAGGGGCTGCAGAAAGCAGAGGTACTGAGGCGCGCGTGCAGAGAGGGCTGGCAACTGAGTACGTGGCTGGCTTTCTCAATCAGGTGGGAGACAAACGCTCCAAACAGCTCTGAACTCCAATTCCAGGCGAGACTCTGGGGACCCAGACTCATACAGGAAGAAACTGGACTGTCAGGAAAGAGGAAAGCACACTGAGACTCAGAGGAACTGGGAAAGGCAGAGATACGGAGGCGCACGCACACGGAGAGGGCTGGCAACTGAGTATGCAGCTGGCTTTATCAAGTGGGAGGGAGACAAAAGCTCCCAACAGCTCTGAACTCCAGTTCCTGGTGAGACTGTGGGGACCCAGACTCATTTGGGGAGAAACCGGACTGTCTGGTAGCAGGCGAAACTCAAGGGCGGCTTTCTCTCAGAGGTGCTTGCAGCGATTACTGCTGGACACTGAGACCCAGAGGCCTCTTAGGGCAGGGCTGAAGGGAAGCCATTGTTGTCTGCACCACCCTGAAACTCCACCCCATCCAAGCTGAGCACAGAGGCTTTTGCAAGTCTAGTCTCATAAGTGTGTCTCCAGCACAGAAGTTCTCCCAGCGTAGACACAGCTGATCCTCACAGCCAACTGGCCTGGAGGTCAAATCCTCCCAGTGATACCAACAACAATCAAGGCTTAACTACAACAAGATTGTGCACACAGCCCACAAAGTGGTATACCAAGAGAGTCCACCTCAGATAACTGGGGAGGCTGAGCCACTGGGCCCTATAGGACACCTAGCACACAAAGCCACTCTATCAACTCAGGGAAGCAGCCAAAATGCAGAGACAAAGAAATAAGTCACAAATGAAAGAAATGGAGGAAAGCAAACGACTGGAGATAGAGTTCAAAACCACGGTTATAAGGTTTTTCAAGAATATCCTAGAAAAGGCCGATAAATATAACGAGACCCTCGAGGATACGAAAAAGGACCAACTAGAAATTAAGCATACACTGACTGAAATAAAAAATAATATACAGAGATCCAACAGCAGACTAGAGGATCACAAGAATCAAGTCAAAGATTTGAAATACAAAGAAGCAAAAAACACCCAACCGGAAAAGCAAAAAGAAAAAAGAATCCAAAAATTTGAAGATAGTGTAAGGAGCCTCTGGGACAACTTCAAGCGTACCAACATCAGAATTATGGGGGTGCCAGAAGAAGAGAGAGAGCAAGATACTAAAAACCTATTTGAAGAAATAGTGACAGAAAACTTCCCCCACCTGGTGAAATCCAGTGCTCCTTTGCTCTAGTGCTAGCCCACTCTTCTACCAGTTTTTAGTTGTGTTCACAGCTGCTACCACATGCTGCCTAAGGGCTATTTCTTCGGCTATACAGTATAACTGCCTCTAACTCAGGAATCTGGCCAACACACTATTGACCTCAATTAGCAACTATCAGCTTTCACATGGCTAGGGACAATGAAATTAAATAGGATGAATGATCACAGCAGATGGGAGAGAATGAGGATAGTCTTTGCTTCACTTCAACATCAGGCCAGGACCTCCAATACTAATTCTATACTGCTGCTAAAACTGATACCTAAATATCAGGAATAAGTAACAGTCAAATGCTGCACTTGACTGTGCTGGGAACACTCATCAAAAATCATAGGTATGCATGTAAAGTAAATTTGGAAAATAAATAGAATGGGCCAAAGCCAGTGTGGCTTGGTGGATAGAGCGTCGGCTTGCGGACTGAAGGTCCCAGGTTCGATTCCGGTCAAGGGCATGTATCTTGGTTGTGGGCACATCCCCAGTGGGGGGTGTGCAGGAGGCAGCTGATCGGTGTTTCTCTCTCATTGATGTTTCTAACTCTCTATCCCTCTCCCTTCCTCTCTGTAAAAAAATCAAAGTATATTTTTAAAAAAAGAAAAGAAATAGAATGGGATTGAGGTTCTGCTGGAAGGGAGATGGAATAATAAAGAGGTAGGCTAAGATTAGAAACTCATAACAAGTATGAAAGCTAAATAATAATTAAGATAAGAAAAGAGGGAACACAAAAATTCCCAGAATCTGAGCATTTATATATTCAGAGTCCAAATAATCTCATAAGAGCAAAGTCTGGCACTGTTTGATATAAATCACAGAAGATTCTTCTGCTAGTTTTGGGACACATGGGTAACCAATATTAAAGGTTACAAACTCATTTACTGAGAATAATTTTAAATGTCCCTCATCTAGGAAAGGTGAAACCAACAGGCTATCAGGATGTCATTTGCATTGTACCTTAGATATGACTTTATTTTGCAATGTAAGTATCTACTGGGTAGAGAAAAATGCATTACCTTGATAATCTCTAAGCAATTAGTATCTTAAAGAATGGACACCCAAAAATAAGACATCATATGGAATCCTGGCTCAGAGCAATGACTTAAACTAAGAAGAGAGAGGTTTATTACCCAGCTAGTGTGAGGGAGATGACAATATAATAATGTGTAATCCTATCTAAACAGCCCATGTCGAAGGTTTGAGCCTGATAGTCTGGGGAAAAGCAGGAGTCAATACTCTGATTCAAAGCTTACAGGAAGGAAACTTTACACTTTATCTAAAAACATTAAGAAAACATAAATATACGGGAACACTACAGAAAGACCTAAATGCTCTGTCAATTTTAGGAAGAAAAGTAGAGTTTCAGGTTGCCAATGATCAATAGTAAAGCCAAGCACCCATGAACAGGTGAAGCAATAAAAGAAAAAAATACGCAAAGCATCTTTCATGAGAAGCAATAGAAGAATGATATAGAACCAAATATTCTTCCAGATACCCTACCAGGGGTCCTCAAACTACGACCCGCGGGCCACATGCGGCCTGCTGAGGACATTTATCCGGCCCACCAGGTGCCGCTGCCTGTCCTGCTTAGCAGCCAACTTGTCCCGGCCCGCAGTGCGCATAGGAATTTGTTCATAGTTGTTTTTTTAAACTATAGTCCGGCCCTCCAACGGTCTGAGGGACAGTGAACTGGCCCCTGTTTAAAAAGTTTGAGGACCCCTGCATGCTGTACAGTGCAGAAACCACATGGGAGTATTGGGCACTTGAAATGTGTTAGTCCAAAGTGAGATGCATTCTAAGTATAAAATATACCCCAAATTTTGAAGACTTAGTGTGAAAAAGATTGTAAAATATCTCACTAATAGTGTAAAGAACAATACTTTAGATATATTGAGTTAAATACAATCTAACATTAAAAGTAATTTCATCTGTTACATTTTATTTTTTAAATTTGGCCAAAAGAACTTTTAAAGTTATACATATGGCTCCCTTTTTTGGCTTACATTACATTTCTATTGAACAGCACTGTTATAAATTAGTCATGTTTAGTGTGAAGCCTTAAATTAATGAACTATTCTAACATTTTCATTATTACTGTTTGTTCCTTTAGCATTAAATTCCTTTTGGGTTCCCTCTGAATACGAGCAATGACAGCTTACCAGACTGTCCAGAAGAGACTGAATCAAATTTCTGGGCAGGGGTTTGAGCCAGAAGGATTGTTCTACCAAATGATAACCATGTTATCTCTGGCAAAAGGGTTACATAATAAGAAAGAAGCACCATGTACACATTGAACAGGATTTGACCAATACTTTACTATAAACCATCTAGCATAATAATATGCTTATGTTTAAGGGCTTTCTCAATTATAACCCAAGTGTTAAAACTTACAAAGTAGGATAAACATTTTTCACTATGATTTATTCAAGTATACCCATTTTCAGCAGTTTTTAGACATTAAAATTTGGCCTTTTGGGAAAGATCTCACCTAACAGTGACTCTAATTTGCTACCAAGGGAAACATACCTCTCTCACTGGAGCAAAAGGAGGTAGCAGTAACTACTTTTCATGAGATACCATGACAAATTTTAAGACAATGGAATTCTCAGATAATAAACACTAATACAATCTGGAAACAGTCCATGGTGCATCTGAAAACTTCAAGAAAATGTGGTTTTCGGAAATTAAGAATTTCACAAATAAAATGCAGAATATAAACACACCTACAGGCCTAGTGCACAAATTCGTGCATGGGTGGGGTCCGGCCGCCTGCCCCAATCGGGGCTAGCTGGATGGGGAGAGGGGATGGGGGAGGTTGGCCGGGCACCCTCACCCCTGACTGGGATGTGGGGGTAGGCTGGCTGGGGGTAGGAGGCACAGGAGGTTGGCCAGCCAGCCCCGCCCCTGATCAGGGTTGGGGGAGACCGATTGGGGGCCAGGCCAACCGGGGGGAGGGGCCGCGGGAGGTTGGCTGACCAGCCCCACCCCCATCAGGCTGGTTGGCTGGCCACAGTGTGTGTCATAGCGATGGTCGTTCCGGTCGTTTCGGTTGTTTGGCTTTTAAATATATAGATTACAAGACAGTAGTGACTCAAAGACAGAATATAGTACTTCTGAGAAAAATAATTGTATATCCCAATATTAGAAGACTACTAGTTTTTAAAAAATGCACTGGACTTAGCACAATGAAAATAAAATTGCATTTAGAGATTTAAAATTTCCTACAGATTTAAGTATTTCTCGTCAGAGTTCTTTGGCACAAAACAATTCAAGGCTTTATATAGTGTCCTCAGTCAAATTACCTTTGACTTCAGTAACAAATGGAAGAAATGGAACCAATAGAAGACATCCCAGATAGCTTAAGGAGAACTTTGGGTTCAGGCGCTAGCTGACTTAAGAGTGAAGTATGAAAGTACATCAGTTATTCATTCAAACATCTAGGATTCTACTAATACCAAGCACAAGGCATTTTAAGTTTTGGAGAGACAATGATGAATAAGCTACAACCTCTAAACATTAAAGGTTTATTCTCTGGTAGTTTTGTAAAAGAATAAGAAGTAAGATTGCCATTGATATTTCATTGTTTCCCATGCCCCAAATCAAGACAGTTATCCATTATCCTATTTGTATTTGGAGGGAAGGGGTTGGGGATGGAGAAACAGGGAAAAAAAGAAATACCAAATTAAAACTTAACATACCGAATTAAAATTAGTTCTTGTCTATTTCCCTGTAAAACTCTTAAGCTCCTTAAAGACAGAGGATAAAACCTATTCACCTGCCTATCCCTAACTCAGTTTCTGGCACTCATCTGTGGCTATTTCAGAACTAGATTAAATTATAGCCATTGTGCTAAGGCTACTGCTTTCTTTTTCTACTATAAACCAATATCGAAAATAATTAAAGATTAAAATAATAAAGGTCAATCCTTAGAGTGTGTTTCTTTTAAAAAAATAAGCATATACATACATTAAATGTGGATGTTTAAAAGTAGTGTGTGTGTGTGTATTCTTTAAGGAAAAGCAGGCAGTTCCACAAAACTAGTTTCCTTCCACCACTATTATTAGATCTCCCTCACTTCCCAACCCCAACTAGAAGTAACCACCATTTATTTTGTGTAAATTAGATCACATCATTCTGCAACAAACTTTTCCTTACACTTATGAGGTCTCTCCATATTTATATACATCAATTATAAAGCATGGCATAGTGGACTCTGGAGCCAAGCAACTGAGGTTCAAAACCCTAACTTTGAATCCCAACTCTGCTATTTACTCCCTATGAGAGTGGATAGGTTATATACTCCTCTATGCTTCAGTATTCCCATATGTAAAATGGAGATAATGGCTGAATTTCTGAGTTCCTAAGAGGACTAAAATAATTCACATTTATAATAAATTGCTTAGAACAATTCCTGGGCATAGACAGTACAATATGTTTCTTAAAGTAAAAACAAACAAACAAGCAAAAAAACCAACAACAATAATCTGAACATAGTTCTAAGTAATTGTTATAGAACTATCCTATATAATAAAAGCCTAATATGCAAATCGATTGAACGGTGAAATGACCAGTGGAATGACCAGTTGCTATGACGTGCACTGACCACCATGGGGTAGACACTCAACGCATGAGCTGCCCCCAGCCTGCAGGCCCCAGGCCAGCCAAGGCAGGTGCCAGTGGGGTCCCCCAATTGCCCCGCCAGTTGCCTCACAGATTGGCCGTGATCACCAGCCAGGCCTATATAATAAAACCCTAATATGCAAATCAACCAAACAGCGAAACAACAAAAGAACGACTGGTCGCTATGACACGCACTGACCACCAGGGGGCAGATGCTCAACACAGGAGCTGCCCCCTGGTGGTCAGTGTGCTCCCACAGGGGGAGCGCCACTTAGCCAGAAGTCAGGCTCACGGCTGGCAAGCGCAGCAGCCATGACAGGAACCTCTCCCACCTCCACTGCAGCACTGAAGAGCAGCAAGCCCGGCTTCTGGCTCAAGGGGGATCAGGCCTAAGCCAGCAGGTGGACATCCCCCAAGGGGGGCAGGCCAGGCTAAGGGACCCTGCCCCCCCCAGTGCAGGAGTTTCATGCACCAGGCCTCCAGTCTATATATATAAAAGGCTAATACGTAAAGTGTCCCCTCAGCAGTTCAACTGGGAGATTGGGAGTTTGATCACTTGCTATGACATGCGCTGACCACCAGGGAGCAGGATGGAATGAAAAGGCCTCAGCTGGCAGCCAGAAGCCCCAATCGGCCCTGATTGCTGGCCTGGCCTAGGGACCCTACCTATGCGTGCATTTCATGCACCGGGCCACTAGTTTTGTATCTTATTTATCCCCGACTCCTCCCTGATAGACATGTACTCTCTTTTGCCAAATAAATCTCCCTGTAAAAATCTTGCTGGGAAAATGTGCAAGTTTGCCAAGACGAATACCTTGAACAATAATTGCTGGATACTAGGGTAAGTACATTTTTAACTTTGTAACACTTACCCCACCCTGAGCTCTGCAATCTAATGAGTGAAAATTGATGGCTCATAAGTTTTTAACTGCATTTCCTATAAATGAGACTAAGTATCTTCTCAGTTCATTAGCCATTCCAATTTCCAGTTTCCTCTGCTATGAATTTAATAACTATTGTTCATTTTATTTATATTTGCATCATCTGACTTATTCTTTTGATCTTTATATATTACTAGAGGCCGGGTGCACGAAACTCGTGCACAGCGGGGGGGGGGGTTTTGTCCCTCAACCCAGCCTGAACCCTCTCCAAACTGGGACCCCTCAAGGGATGTCCGATTGCCCGTTTAGGCCCAATCCTGGTATGATCTGGCCTAAACGGGCAGTCGGACATCCCTCTCACAATCCAGGACTGCTGGCTCCCAACTGCTCACCTGCCTGCCTTCCTGATTGCCCCAACCGCTTCTGCCTGCCAGCCTGATCACCCCCTAACCACTCCCCTGCCAGCCTGATTGATACCTAAATGCTCCCCTGCCAGCCTGTTTGCCCCTAACTGCCCTCCCCTGCAGGCCTGGTCACCCCTAACTGCCCTCCCCTGCAGGCCTGATCCCCCCAAACTGCTCTCCCCTGCAGGCCAGATTCCCCCCCAACTGCCCTTCCCTGCAGGCCTGATCACCTCCAACATCCCTCCTCTGCAGGCCTGATCCCTCCCAACTGCCCTCCCCTGCTGGCCATCTTGTGGCAGCCATCTTGTGTTCACATGGGGGCAGCCATCTTGTGTGTTGGAGTGATGGTCAATTTGCATATTACTCTTTTAGCTGGTTTGCCCTGAAGGGTGTCTCGGATCAGGGTTGGGGGTTCCCTTGGGGCATGGGGCGGCCTGGGCGAGGGGCCTGTGGTGGTTTGCAGGCCAGCCATGACCCCCCGGTAACCCAAGCAGAGGCTCTGGTATCTGGCATTTATTTATCTTCTATAATTGAAAATTTGTAGCTTTTGAGCGTAGCCAAGCCTGCTTGCTCTGTGGCTGCAGGCATTTTTGTTGGGATTTATTTATCTTCTGTAATTGAAACTGTAGCCTTGAGCAGAGGAGGCCAAGGCAGGCCAGGGCTTGGAAAGCTTGGCTTCCTCCATCGCCAGGGGCAACCCAAGCCTCCTGCTCTCTCCAGTTCCATGGCTGCCGCCATTTTGTTGGGATTTATTTATCTTCTATAATTGAAACTTTGTAGCCTTGAGTGGAAGCCTGGGCCTCCCAGGGTGTGCAGAAAGCTTGGCTTCTTCCATTGCCAGGGAAACCCAAGCCTCCTGCTCACTCCATGGCTGCAGCCATCTTGGTTGGGTTAATTTGCATACTTGCTCCTGATTGGTTAGTGGGCGTGGCTTGTGGGTATATCAGAGTGATGGCTAATTTGCATATTACTCTTTTATTAGATAAGGTGGCCACAAATCCACTGGTTATTACAGACACTGCACCTATCTCCCAGTTGTGCTACTTATCTTTTTGTTTGGTTTATGATGTCGTTTATTAAACCTTAGTTTTTCTTTTTGAGGTACTCAAATTCTTTATCCTTGATAGTTCAGTCTTCTTTTCTTGAAGGCCTTACATACTCTTCTATACTTTCCTGTTTTAAAGTTTTTCCTGTTCAATGTTTAAATTAACTTTATTTCTGTAAATGGTTTGAGATCTAGTCCCTTCCTTCATATAAAAAACCAATTCACTGGTTCACGCTCTTTCCCTGCTGATAGAAAATGCCATTCTAGCACTTACAAACTTCAAATATATATGGATCCATTTCTTTTTTTTTTTTTAAATATATTTTATTGATTTTTTTTACAGAGAGGAAGGGAGAGGGATAGACATCAATGAGAGAGAAACATCGATCAGCTGCCTCTCGCACACTCCCCACTGGGTATGTGCCTACAACCAAGGTACATGACCTTGACCGGAATCGAACCTGGGACCCTTGAGTCCGCAGGCCAATGCTTTATCCACTGAGCCAAACCGGTTAGGGCAGATCCATTTCTTAACTCTGTTTATTAAATTGTCTTTTCCTGTATTAATACTATACTACTTTAAATACCATGTTTTTATTTTACTTGTTTATTGAGGTATAATTTACATAGAGTACACAAATGCTGTATACAACTTGATTTTTAAATGTCCAACTCCCCTTAGTGATCCAAACCAACATATTAGCATTTCTCCAGAATGTTTCCTCATACCCCTTGGCAATCAGTACCATATTTTTAAGGTAACTATTATTCCTATCTCTATCACCATTGATTCAATCTGCTCTTGAGCTTGCTGTAAATGAAATTATTCAATAGGTAATCTTCTGTTTCTCTCTTTCTTTGCTCAGCATTAAATCTGGGAAATCCATCCCATTTTGTGTGAAGCAGTTCATTCTTTTTCATAGCTATGTAGTATTTCATTCTAAATACCATATATTTAAAAATTAGTCTTGATGTCCACAAGAGAAGTTCTTCCTTCTTATTCTTTTTCTTCTTTCAGAACTCTCGGCAATTCTTGTGTCTGTATCTTTGTATATGAAGATAATTTTCCACACACAAAAAATTCTATGGGGATTTTTGTCTGAAACTACATGTAAATCACAGAGATGTAATTTTAAAGCAATATTTATATTTCTCCCCCATAAATATAGTATATCCTTTTATTCATGTCTAACTCTATATCCTTCAATAAAACTTTGGGTACTTTATAGAATTTGCTGTAACGGAGACATTTTTTATTTTCTAACTGGCTATTGCCAAATGGAATGTTGATCTTGTATCCAGTAATATTTAAGTCTCTTATTAAAGTCAGTTGACTTTTTAAAAAGATTTTCTAGTAATTTGTTCATCTCCTTTTTCTTCCTCTAATCCAGTGGTTCTCAACCTTTCTAATGCCGCGACCCTTTAATACAGTTCCTCATGTTGTGGTGACCCCCAACCATAAAATTATTTTCGTTGCTACTTCATAACTGTAATTTTGCTACTGTTAATGAATCGTAATGTAAATAACTGTGTTTTCCGATGGTCTCTAAAAAGGTTGAGAACCACTGCTCTAATCCTTTTGGATTTTCTTTTTCTTAACTTACCAGTACAGGTATATATGTCTTATTCTCAACTTTCATGAGAATATTTGTAAGGTTTCACCATTAAGCATGATGCTTGCTGTTTGAAAGACAACCTTTACTGGAAGAAAAAAGTTCAATCCTCTTCATGGTTTAAGGATTACTTTAAAAAATCAATAGATATTGACTTTATCATATATTTTCACTAGATCTTTTAAGATTTTTTCCCTAAGTCTTAAAAAATTACATTGATGGTTTTCAAATATTGAACTATCCTTATATTCTTATAATTTTTATGTCTCTATTCATAAATGAGGTTGAATGTAAACTTTCCCTTGTATATTCTTTCCAGTTTAGGTTTCAGGACTAAAAGTCTAATAAATGATCGGGGTAGCATTCCCCTTTTTTCCTTCTATTATCTGGGTCAGTTTGTATAAAATTGGGATTGCTCTGGCCAGTGTGACTCAGTTGGTTGAGCAACATCCCATGCACCAGGAGGTCTCAAGTTTCAATTCCCAAGCAGGGCACACGCCCAGGTTTTAGGTTCAATCCCCAATTAGAGGGCGTGCAGGAAGCAGCCAATCAATATTTCCCACATTGATGTTTCTTTCCCTCTCCCTTCGCTCTAAAACCAATAAATAATAAATAAAATTGGGATTATCTGTTCCACAAAAGTGTACCTGAAATCATAATAAACTTCACATTAAAACTATTCCTTCTGATACAAATTGTACAGTTACAGAATAGTCAGGGGATATACAGTACAGCATAGGGAATATAGTCCATAATACTGTAATAATACCTAAGGTGTCAGATGGATACAAGATTTATTGGGATGATCAGTTAGCAAGTTATATAATGTCTAATGACTGGGCTGTACACCTGAAGCTAATATAATATTGTATGTCAACTGTAATTTAAAATTAAAAATTAAAGTAAAAAAACCCTATTCCTTCTGAAATCACTTCACACTTCTGAGGATAGCTATAGAAAGACTCATAATGAAAGTGTTGGTGAGGATGTGGAAAAAATTGGGGCCCTCATACATTGCTGGTAGGAAAGCAATATAGCAGTTCCTTATAAAGTTAAACATCAAGTCACCATATGACCTAGCAATTCCACTTCTAGGTATATACTCAAGAGAAATGAAAACATATGTCCACACAAAAACTTGTACACACTGATGATAATAGGAAAAGAGTAGGAAATAATCCAAATATCCATCAATTGATGACTGGATAAACAAATGTGGTATACCCCGTACAATGAAATATTACTTGGCCATAAAAAGGAATGAAGTGTATTGGTACATGCTACAACTTGGTTAGACCTTAAAAATAAGTGAAAGAGGTGAACCACAAAAGGCCATCTATTAAAGATTGCATTTATATGAAATGTCTAGAAGGGGCAATTCTACAGAGAGTGGATTAGTGGTTGCCTAACATTGATTTGCGGAGAACTGGGATTGAGTGTTAATAGGTACAGAGTTTCTTTCTGAGGTGATGAAAATATTCTAAAATTGACTGTGGTAATTATTGCACAACTGTAAAATACTAGAAACTATTGAATTGTACATTTTAAATAGGTAAATGGTATGGTTTGTGAATTATAGCTTAATAAACTTGCTATTTTAAAAAATTCCTCTTGGGGAAATTACAGTTTTAATTTCTTAAATGGTTATTTTCCTTGGATTTTCTTTTTCTTGTACAATTTTAGAATTATTTCTTCCCCTAGAAAACAGACCATTTCACCTACTTTAAAAATTTATACACATATAAATTAAGTGATTTCCTGTGATCTTTAAAATTACAATTGTACTTGTAATTATATTTTTATATGCAATTGCCTTGTAATTATATTCCATTTTTAAATATTATTTATAATTACATTCCACTTTTAAATTTTATTATTTGTCATCTTTTTCCTGGTGAGTATTT
The DNA here is from genome assembly GCA_026230045.1 of Corynorhinus townsendii. Taxonomy (NCBI): domain Eukaryota; kingdom Metazoa; phylum Chordata; class Mammalia; order Chiroptera; family Vespertilionidae; genus Corynorhinus; species Corynorhinus townsendii. Next base: position 176,236,747 of record JAPDVU010000003.1, on the reverse strand, counting down.
TCAGAACTTAATCAACTGAAAAGAAACAGCTTTAATTTGAATAAACATCACTATTCTTTTTACTATTGACTAGAGGCCCAGTGCACAGATTCGTGCATTACTGGGGTCCCTTGGCCTGGCCTGTGGGGATCAGGCCGAAACCAGCTCTCCTACATCCCCCAGAGGGTCCCAGATCACAATGGGCCCAGGCCAGGCTGAGGGACCCCCACCAGTGCATCATCAGGGCCTGGGAGGGACTGTGGGAGGGCTCCAGGGTGTGTCCGACCCGTCTCACCCAGCCCCAATCAGCCAGACCCTAGCATCAAGCTAACCTACCAGTCAGAGCATCTGCCCCCTGGAGGTCAGTGCACATCATAGCAATTGGTCAAACAATGGTCAGATACTTAGCATATTAGGCTTTTATTACATAGGATTATAGTCTATCTTAACAAATTCTATATTTATTTTTATTTCCTCTCCCTTCTTTCTTTGGTTTTACTTTCTCCTTTTTGTAGTTGAATATCTGATTCATTTATTTTCTTTCAACCTAATACATGCATTTAAGGTTATAAATTTACACTTAAAGCCCCACTTTTCTTGCATTCCTCGAGTTTTGATACAATGTTTTATTGTAATTAAGCTCTAATTATTTCATAATTTCCACTTTTTTTAATTCTTGAAAAGTTCTGAGTCATTTTTTCTTCAATGTTGCTTCTCTACCATGGTATCCTTTTTTCTGCTAATACACTTTTAGTTGAAATGTTCTTTGAAAAGTTCTCCACTGTAAAACTCTTCTTTAATGCAAAAAAAAAAAAATTTCTTAAAAGTTCTCTTGATTGCCATTTTATCTACCAAAGGTTATCCCACTGTGCCTACCTGCATCAAAGCATAGAAAGAACAAGTCCCATTATTCCCATTTTAGAATTAAAGAAACTGAATCAGTCAAGTTCTTTTTTTAAAAAAATACTGATTTCAGAGAGGAAAGGAGAGGGATAAAGAGATAGAAACATCAATTATAAGAGAGAATCACTGATCAGCTGCCTCCTGCATACCCCCGACTGGGGATAGAGCCTTCAACCCGAGCATGTACCCTGACCTGGAATTGAACCATGACCTCTTGGTTCACGGGTCAACACTCAACCACTGAGCTGGGCAGTAAAGTTCTTTTTCAAATACTTTCTCCCCAACTTTTTTTCTGAAAAAATATCAAAGCCACATAAGAGTTAAAAGTACAATGTATATCTATATACCCTTCACCTACACTCAAAATTAACTTTTGCAACATTTTCTTTATCTTTCTATTTCTCTTTATATATACACTAGAAGCCCAGTGCATGAATTCATGCACGGGTGGGGTCCAGTCGGCCCGCCCCCCAATGGGGGCCCAATTGGGCCGGGCCAGCAGGCGGTAGGGGATGCGGGGGGGGGGGGGGCAGTTGGGGCCAGGGCCAGCTAGGGGAAGGGGCCATGGGCAGTTGGCCGGCCAGCCCTGCCCCCTGGTCTAACTCCTGGTCAAACTCCCGGTAGAGGGAACAATTTGCATACTAGCCTTTTATTATATACTAGAGGCCTGGTGCATGAAATTCGTGCACAGGGGAGGGGGGGATGTCCCTCAGCCCAGCCTGCACCTCTCCAATCTGGGACCCGGTGGGATTGGGCCTAAACAGGCAGTCGGACATCCGTCTCGCAACCCAGGACTGCTGCCTCCCAACCGCTCGCCTGCCTCCCTGATTGCCCCTAACCGCTTCTGCCTGCCAGCCTGATCACACCCTAACCACTCCCCTGCCAGCCTGATCGACGCCTAACAGCTCCCTAGCCGGCCCAATCGCCCCTAACTGCCCTCCCATGTCAGCCTGGTCATCCCTAATTGCTCTCTCCTGCCAGCCTGGTTGCCTCTAACTGTCCTCCCCTGCAGGCCTGGTTGCCCCCAACTTCCCTCCCCTGCTGGCCCGGTAACCCCTTACTGCCCTCCCTTGCCAGCCAGGTCACCCCTAACTGCCCTCCCCTGCAGGCGTGGTCCCCCACAACTGCCCTCCCCTGCAGGCCTGGTTCCCCCCAACTGCCCTCCCCTACAGGCCTGGTCCCCCACAACTGCCTTCCCCTGCAGGCGTGATTGCCCCAGACTGCCCTCCCCTGTGGGCCTGGATCCCCCCCCAACTGTCCTCCCCTGCAGGCCTGGTAGCCCCCAACTGCCCTCCTCTGCCAGCCATCTTGTGGTGGCCATCTTGTGTCCACATGGGGGTGGCCATCTTATGTGTTGGAGTGACAGTCAATTTGCATAGTACTCTTATTAGATAGGACTAGAGGCCCAGTGCACAAAATTCTTGCACAGGTTGGGTCCTTCAGCCTGGCCAGAAATCAGGGCCAATCTGTGGGGCAACTGGCAGGGCGTTTGGGAGCCCCTGCTGGCACCTGCCTTGGCCAGCCTGGTGCCGCCAGCTTGCTGGCCCCACTCACCATTGGTCACCTACCTCTGTGGGAGGCGACCAGCAGGGCAAACGGGGGGGGGGAGGGGGGATCCCGCTGGCATCCACCTTGGCTGGCCTGGGGCCTGTGGGCTGGGTGCAGCTCCTTTGTTGAGCATCTGCCCCTGGTGGTCAGTGGGCATCACAGTGACTGGTCGTTCTGCCATTTGGTTGATTTGCATATTAGGCTTTTATTATATAAGAAGATACATACACACACCACACCCAAATACCCACATTTTCTTTTCTGAGCCCATTCCTAAACCCATTGTGATACTTCAATTATAAATATTTCAGTATAGACCTCTAACGAATAAAGGCATTCTCAATATAACCATCATACCATTATCAAACCAAAGAAACCAAGCAATTAAATAGTTTCTTATGTGGATGTGCGTAAGCAGACTCAAAACAAGCAATGTAGTCATGTGACTTTTGTTCTTTATCTTGGCTTGTCTAATGGACCTGAAATGGTTTTCTAGTGAATTATTTAGAAGTGACACTCAATCTGTCAAGGAACATTTCCTTCCTCAATGACCTTGAAAACAGATTTCATTTACTGCATCATCAAAATTAAGCAACAACCTCCTAAAATAGTCAAACCTCAAAAAAATCAAGTACACTGAATTTCCAGTTTGTTTTCTAACCCTTCACAAAGTCTTAAAGTCAATCAACTTAACTTTCAAAACTATACATTCCTTGTAATGTTCCATAGGAGAAGTTTATATTGTACTAAACAATAATTTCATTATACTAGTTTTATAGGGGAAAAAACTGTTGTTCTTAAGAAAAACATACAGTACAAACAGCATTGATAAGCCAAATAAATCTGTTTATAAATGGGAGAAAAAAAAACACCTGTTAAATATAGTTGTGAATTTAGATTTTTTTTTTTAAAAAAAAACATGATTTTTTTCAGTGGATATAATTTCATCTCAGTCACTGATGTTAGGGACTAAATAAGATAAAGAACATTAAATCGTATCCTTGATGCCCTGGCCTGTGTGACTCAGTTGGTTGGAGCATTGTCCTGTATACCAAAAGGTTTCAGGGTACATGCCTAGGTTTTGAGTTCAATCCTTGGCCAGGGCACATAGGAAAGACAACCAATGGATGTTCTCTCCCACGTTGTGTTTGTCTCTCTCTCCCTCTCTTTCTCCCCCTTCCTCTCTCTCTAAAATCAATGAGCATATCCTTGGGTGAAGACTTAAAAAAAAAAGACCATACAAGTCAGTTTAAGAGAGTTATTTCTAAAGAAACAGCAATATAACTTGAAGCTAATATTTAAAAGCTAAACTGTATCATACAAATAAGAATTATAACTATAATCACAGAAGTGTTTAAGATCAATCTATAATTAAATAGCTAACAAGTAGAGTGTTTACTATGTACTACTAGACACTGTCCTAAATATATTCCATGAATTCAATCCTCAGAGCAATCTCATGTTTCTACTCACTCAAACAGAAGTAACAGAGAGGTGCTAGCATAAAATGATTTATGACCTCACCCTTAAAGTAAAGTAGAATGAAAGAAGGCCATTTCAAGAAAATGGAAAAGCAGAAACCAAAATATAAAGATGACAAGTGTCCAGATAAGACCAAACAAAAGTTCCAAATTGCAGAAATTAGGGCTGGATAAATAGAATGGGATTGGATTATGAGAGGCCTTAAGTACCTAGCAAATTATGACAATTTTATAAAATAGCTAGAGCAAGCAAGTACCACTACAGGCTCTTATGTGCTAAAAGCGCCCTTTTAGAAATGATAACCTGGTAATGACTGAGAGAGAAATGAGAAACTGTCCATTTCTAACATTTACATGCCAGCTCAATAAATTATCTTGTACCTGAGAAACCAGAGAGCACACACTGAACCAATTGCACTACCCTTCACATCAGTAAGTCCATAAACAATAAACAAGAAAATGGTAAAAATAATTGCAGCTTGCCCTGAATTATTTTCCCAATATACCTTCAGTGAAGTTAAAAGGTACAACTAAACTATGTCAGTAAGAAGTACTAGTCAAGTTACATAAGACTATTTCTGCTGTTCAGTACTATGTCAAAAGAATTTGGCAAAACTTGACATAAGCATAAATTTTACAGTGTTTAGTGTTTACTTCAATAAAAGCAACATCACAAACAAATGAATTAAAATAATATTTCAACACAGAGATTCCTTGTATTGCTTTAGAACTATTATACTATTTACTATGAGGTAATAAACATAATTTTTATAAACAGCCATTATGTAAATGATACACTTTGAAATTAATGTCACATTTATTCACACACTATTTAAGAACTAGGTGTTTATTATCCATACAATAAGTTCTATAATCCACATCAAGCTTACAAAAAGACTCTATGGCAAACAACTTCCTTTCTTTGTAATTAAATGAGCTCCTTCTAAAGAGAAGAAATGTGAGAAAAACATCTCAAGCTTGAAAAAACTAGCTTACTTACCAGTAACTTGAGTTATCCTATTGGGTCTTTTCCCTCACAGATCCACCTCTCTTGCCCTTCTGTCCAGCATGAGAGTCTTCCTGATTGACAGCCACTGGAACTGAGGGGGCATGCAGTACAGATGTATATGTAAGAAAGTTGGGGGGAGGGGATTTGGAAGATGCTAGAGACATGCTTCAGTGCACTTGCTTACCTTCCTGAAATTGGAAATTTCAACGGTTCCTTGGTCCTCGAGGCATTCACAATAACTTCAAAGAATGTGGATCTGTGGAGATTACCCAATAGGAGAACTCCAGTTACTGGTAAGTGATCCAGCTTTTTCTTCTCTATCAGAATAAGAAGATTATTTCATTTTATTTGAGATTATTAATACATACAGAACTACAGAGAAAGGGTTATAAATTCACCAGATAACTACATATGCATGCACCAAAGCAAATACAGAAACTATCTGCTAACCACAATGTCAACAAAAACTTCTGACATTATTAGAAACACAAACCAAAAAAAAAATATTTGAATGGTTTCATTTATAAAGTTCCACTATAATGGCAATTATGTTTTAATATACAAATATATCAGTTACCACACTATTCCATTTCACTGAAATAACACCATCATTTTTAATATTAGTACAAGAATAATTAGTTGATCAAAATCTGTCATTCCCTAACAAGCCATTGTCATTAACGTTCACTGAATTTTGGTTTAGAGGCCACTACAGCGGATTAACAATATACAAGGCTTCAAATAAAAAGCATCAACACAATTCCCATTCAGCACTCAATAAGTCTTTAAAATAATCATTTGCCACCTACAACAAATCAACCAAACACACATATAAAAGTATGCCAGGCCATGGACAAATAACAACGCTGATTTTAATTTAAATAGTTGTACAAAGTAATATGGCAATATTTTTTTAAACTGTTACACTTAAAATAATTGCCTAAAAATGGACGTGTCATTTAAAAATCTGTTTCTAACAAAAGGAAAAAAGGTCTACTAAACAGAACTTTATCTTCAAGCTCTCATTAATACATACTATTACCTTTAACTGAATACATATTAACCAGGTACCTGTTCATTTTAATGTGATGTAGCAGGGATGACTTTGCGAACACCAATTCTTGTTGAAGATACAGAAAGATATTTTAATAATACACCTCCCTTTTACCATTATGTTACTAAATAACTATCCCCCTCTACTCTCAATAAACTTTGATTTCATGGTTCTTCATTCTATGAAAACAAATTAAAGATAATGTATCTTTTTTCCTTTGTTTTAATCATAAACAGGATAAAATTGTGTATAAAATAGTTATTCAACAAAAAATTAAAAATGTAATTTTAATAAATATCTTACATTTCTATCTTGTTATAAGGTAATATTATATTTCATAAAGGCTAACAGCACACATCAAGATTGTTTCTACTTATTTTAAGATACAAATTGTCTTTGGTAAACTATATTCATTTTTCTATAAATCTGAATTAAAAAAAATAACAGTACTTACTGCACTCAACTTTTTTCAATTTATCTTTATTGTTGTATTACATATGTCCCCCTTTTTCCTCCCATTGACTCCCTCCTCCCAACTCCCGCCCCCTCACTAGGCCTTCACCACACTATTAATTGTCTGTGTCCATGGGTTATGCATATAAATTCCTTGGTTAATAATCTCTTTCCACCCTGCCCCTTTCCTCTGAGAATCTTAAGTCTGTTGCATGCTTCCATGTCTCTGGATCTATTTTGTTCCCCATTTTATTTTGTTCATTAGATTCCACATATAAGTGAGATCATGTTATATTTGTCTTTCTCTTACTGGTTTATTTCGCTTAGCATAATACTTTCCAGGTCCCTCCATTATGTCTCAAAAGGTCAGAGATCCTTCTTTTTTATAGCTACATAGTGTTCCATTGCATAAATGTACCATGGCATTTTTATCCACTCATCTACAGATGGACACTACGGCTGTTTCCAGATCTTAGCTATTGTAAATAATGCTGCTATGAACATAGGAGTGCATATATTTTTCTGATGGGTGTTTCAGGCTTCTTAGGATACATTTCTAGAAGTGGGATCATTGGATCAAATGGGAGTTCCATTTTTAATTTTTCAGGAAACTCCACACTGTTTTTCATAGTGGCTGCACCAGTCTGCATTCTTACCAGCAATGCACTAGGGTTCCCTTTTTTCCACATCTCACCAGCACTTGTTGTTTGTTGATTTACTGATGGTAACCATTCAGACAGGTATGAGGTGATACCTCATTGTTGTTTTAATTTGCATCCCTCTGATGACTTAGTGACTTTGAGCATTTTTCCCTATGTCTCATGGCCATTTTTATATCTTTTTTGGAGAAGTGTCTATTCAGGTCTTCTGCCTATTTTCCAATTGGGTTGTCATCCTTTTGTTGAGTTGTATGAGTACTTTAAATATTATGGAAATTAACGCCTTATCAGATGTATCATTGGCAAATATGTTCTTCCATACAGTGGTCTCCCTTTTCATTTTTAAATGACTCATTCACTAAAACAGGGGCATTACACAGACATCCATTTCTAACTGTAATAAAAGGATAAATATCAAAAAGGTCATCTAGTTAACTTTTCTAGTTAACTAAATAGAAATCTTATTGACTTCTATTACATGAAGAGTGAGCAAGCATATGGCATAAAGGTCCTACCTGTTTGGCCCTAGCCAGTTTGGCTCAGTGGACAGAGCATTGGCCTGCAGACCAAAGGGTCCCAGGTTCGATTCCAGTCAAGAGCACATACCTTGGTTGCAGGCTCCTCCCTGGCTGGGGCCCGCATGCAGGAGGCAACCAATTGATGTGTTTCTCTGACATCTATGTTTCTCTCTGTCTTTCCCTCTCTCTTCCACTCTCTTTAAAAAAAAAAAGGTTAAAGGAAAAATAGAGTGAGGATTAACAGGAAAAGAAGATGTCTTACATGTTAGATTGATAAAATAGGCACAAAAACAATAATCCAAATATATTATCTTTATGGTATAAACTACTATAAAAGATGTCATTAAGAACTAAACAGCCCAGCTGGCATGGCTCAGTGGTTGAGCATAGACCTATGAACCAGGAGGTGACGGTTCAATTCCTGGTCAGGGCACATGCTGGGTTACAGGCTCGATCCCCAGTGTGGGGCATGCAGGAGGCAGCTGATCAATGATACTTTCATCATAGACATTTCTCTCTCTCTCTTCCTCTCCCTTCCTCTCTGAAATCAATAAAAATACATATTTTTAAAAAGAACTAAATAATACTTTCCAAATTTTATTTACAGAAAATGCAGTCTCCATTAAACTCAGGTCTTATGAATTTAAAATAGAATCAAGTACTGTTTTTTTAAAATGTAAGTGAATTAAAAGGTCTTGAAAATCTTTTAAGGCAACCAAAATGATCACTTAGACACCAGTATTGAAAGTTTTATTTGTCGGTGTTATCATGCCATAAGCTCAACTAAGAGATGGATTTCATCAGAATAGCTTAGAAAAGAAATGCCAAAAATTAGGATGTTCTATTCAAAAATATACTGTGTAAGCTTTAATAGTCATAATGCTCATCCACAAAAAGGTACTCCTTAGTAAACAAGTAGTAAATCAAGCATTTCACTAATGAAAATCTATTCCATCAAATCAATCTGAACTTATGATGATACTGCTCAGGAAACAACATGGTAGCAACTTTCACTTCCATTACTACCCACTGGTTTGAACATGATGTTTTGCCAAGAAGTGACTTAAATTACAACTGGTTTTGATGTTTCCAGTTACGTTATTTTCCAATTTTCATTAAGATTTAAACATTTAATGTAAGACGTTATGGTTGTGAAAGTTGTTCAAGCTAAGTCCTGGACTTGGAATCCTGTTACAGTGTAATGAAATTTGATATTATACACATATTCACACATACATAAGTGACATTATTGAAGAGTTATATATAAATATGGAGGAATGTGTGAATATATAATTGAGTTGAACCTCAGTTAACCAAAATAAGGTTAAAAGTGAATTATAAACTTACTAAGTAATGTTATTTACAGAAAACTGTCCTCTTTTTGGCTCCTTAAACAGATCAGTAAAGTATAGAATCCCACTTTATCTGGTTTTTCTAGCTAGAACTCCCTCACATTATTATCCAGAGGGAGAAAAGTTCTACAGGGCACAGCAGTTATATACAAAAAAATTTAAGATTGGTACTTAAGTCTTTCTTTTATACATTTGACAAAAATTTATTGTCTATTGTGCCTTAGCTCCTTTTTCAGTCCCATGATATACTATCCTCAGGGTCCCAAATTATAAATACCATCTCATTTCCTAATCAAAATTTTCCTTTTCCTCAGTTTTTATCTGCCATTTTCTCTATATCAACCCATAATGACAAACAAAAGCAGTACTATTTTCTTGTTAATGCAAATAAACCTGAAATCAAGAGGGCAAAAAATATATTCATCTGTAAAATATGGATAACAACTGAACCTACTTCACAGGGCAGATGTAAGGATTAACTAAGTTAATATAAGTGTTCAGAAACAACGCCCAGAATCTAACCATATCTAACTATTAGCATGACCACCCAGAAATGAAATTATTTTCAAATGATGTTAAATATAACGTTTTTTAGAGGGATGTAATCTAAGGACTAAAAGAACAATAAAGAAACTCTAAACTTCACTCAGAGATTTATTGTTTACATTAATTCTGGTACTATTATTTTGAAACTATATTTTTATATTGCAAGATAAAGAAAATAAGTAATTGATGTTATTAGAAATCACAATTTGCAGCATAAAAGAGCTACAAGAACATGTTAATATTAAAACTGAATTGCAAATACCACTAGACACTCTTGTTTTTTTAAAAAAATACATAGTTTGGAAATAGTTAAAAAAAACATTCTAGATAGTAGCTACTAAATAAATCACTATAATTATCATACCAATTATATCTACTAATATTATAAAATCAGCTATAACATTAGATTTACTTTATTAAAGGAAGCTACTCAGACTTTAAAAGTTGCCAGAAACAGTCGGGCTGATGTGGCTCAGTGGTTCAGCATCGACCCATGAACCAGGAGGTCACCAGTTCAATTCCTGGTCAAGGCACATGTGCAGGTTGCAGGCTGGATCCCCAGTAAGAGGTGTGCAGAAGGCAGCTGATCGATGATGTTTCTCTCTCATCAATGTTTCTATCTCTCTCCCTCTCCCTTCCTCTCTCTAAAAATACATTTTTTAAAAAGGTGCCAGAAACATTTACACAAATAACTTTCCATGTTCCAATACCTGATTTTTATAAGCTAGAATTTTAGGGCTGTTCATAAATTCTTAATTGAAAATATGAGATAACTGCTCTTGACTGACACTTGATGGTAAAGATATTAATAATCAAACTGTTTGGAAAAGCTAAAGAGGTAATATTTAGGACCCCTGCTCCAGACAGAACAGCTCCCCTTTCATCTACAGTACATTTTGGGTTTCCCCCATATCTTAAAATGAGATACTTCTATAGACATTTAATATCATCTAACATTTTCCTGATCCTAGTCCAAAATGTCAGGAGCATTATATGCAGTCCTTTACACGTTAATTATAGTTAGTATCCAAGTTAATATGCAAAAATGCCAACAATTATGTCAACATAATAGGGAAGTCTAACCTTTACTCTGTAATTACGTTTTTCCCATATTTTCTAATTATAATGTTAAAATTAATCTGACCAGAGTCTAAGCCCTGCATTAGTTTTCAAATCAATTCTTAATAACCATCTCAAAGATGTTAAGTACCTATCTTCCATGTAAAACTGATTTTATAAAACAATAGCAAATTTTTCTAACATAATAAATTTCAATATAATCTGAGCTCAACAGTGACAGTTTTCAAAGTATTGCCTATGTTCTAAGAAATAACTTTGTTATTCAGCACTCACAAAATCTGAATCACGAGTCACATCAAATCAAATGTACTCCACAGATGACTATCACTTTACAGACCAAATACAAATTTATGGAAAACACTATGATTTGCAGGGTTAGCTGATCCATAAAGAGTGTAATGATTCACTCCTCCTAAAAACAAAAGGGCTTCTTCAAACCATTCATGCTCCTCCACAATTAACCACACAATTTTCCAAGAGTCTTCAAATTACTGGACATTTACTTACCATTTTGAAAGTTCTTAATAGCAAGATGGATCAATTTTTTAAATTAATTCTATTAATTTCCGTAGGTACAATCAGGAACTACCTGTGGAAGTACAGGCTTAATGATAGATATTACTAGATAATTAAAGCTCTCTTTCTTGAAAAACAAAGTTAGATACTAACAAAATTATATTCATCTCCAAACCTACCAATATTAACCTCCTTTATTTAACCTATAGAAATAATTCAGAACTGTTATAACTATCATGAAAAGCTTACACAGGATTATCGTTACAACTTAAAAAATACATTTTAATGCCACATTTGTTAAATAAACATTGCATAGAATGCAAGGAGAAATTTAAGATTCTGATTAAAGTAAAGGCCATTTGACATGGCTGACCTTCTGAAAACATTCTCTTCCCTCTGTTTCTATAACTATACTTTCCTGGGTTTCTTACTCCATATTTAATTTTTCTTTCTCCTCTCTTTCTTCTTCTTTATGGATGCTCTTCTTCTACCACCACCAAAAAAAAACCAAAGGTCTTTCTCAATTTTCGGTCCTAGGTTTTCTTTTCTCATGCTATACAGTCTATTCTCTCCCTAATCTGTCTTACCACTCACATGTCTTCAACTCGGTCATGTATACTGATAACTACCCAATAAATATTTTTAGCCCTGTTCTCTTTCCTAAGCTTAAGCCCCACATATCCAACTGCCTCATAAGTCTCCCCTCTCAGATTTTCCACAGATGCCTGAAATTAAGCAAATCTAAAAATGAACTATTACCTTAGCCCAAACCTGCCCCTTTCCTGTTCCCTATGTCAGTGAGAAGTTCCACCATTTATTTACCCAGTTACTTAACTAAGTCAGAATCTGGAATTCATCTTTGCTTCTCCCCTCTCTACAACTCAACTTCCTACCTCCTACAACCATCTCCAAGCACCCAATAAGTCCTATAAATTTCCTCCTAAACATATCTAGAATACATTCGTTTCTCTTTCCCACTGATATTAACCTTGTTGGGCCACTAGTGTCTCTTTCCTTGACTACTGCAATGGCTTCCACTAAATGGTCTGTCTGCCTCTAGTTAAGATTCAACAAACAAGCAAGCAGGACATTAAGACAATAAAATGCTGTATCAACTGCATTATCAACTATACATTGAATTGATGGCAAAGGAAAACATTTTAAACTGCTGAAAGAGCCAAGTATGAAGGTAACTTGGGTTTACATAAATTCTTTTATCAAATAAAACAGGAAATATTAAACATACTCTATCCGACTCACAGATTCATGAAATGAAATTATATTAATGTCCCTTAACATGTTAAGCACCATGTCTGACACTATACTTTCCGTCCGGACCTCGCCAGTCACTGGTGCAGCCAGCATATGGGTGAAATCGGATATCGGACTAAACGGAAAGGAAGACAAAACAGGCTTGGCACTTAACGTGTTAAAAAAGAAGAAGTGGAAACCAGTTTAAAGCAGCCACAGAATCAGATAAATGATAAGGAGCCTTTGCAGTTCAGTTAAACATCAATACCTATGTAAGACATAGGGACAGGCATTGAGAATTTTTATTACCATTATTTACAATTATTATCTTTATTATTAATTAAGAACAGTGCTCATTTCCTTACATCATTAATCACCAAAAAGCCCTCTGGTGATATGACCACAAATGGCAAGGTTGGGATTTAAACTAAAATATGACTCCAGGACCAATGGTACTACTTTCAAGATTAGTCCAGGGAAGGAAAGAGAAACAAAACAAAATATTTTCAATATACTGTGTAAATACAATCATTACATTTTGCATAGAATGCTTTAAGAGTAATTGAAAGGACATTCATTCTGGCCTAGGAATAAAGGAGTGCTTCTCAAGAGAAATGATGCTTAAGCAATCATAAAGAATTAGAAGTTGTGGAGGACAGGAGAGTGCAAGGCAGAAGTAACAGCATAATATGACACATACACTGAGTGGCCTGATTATTATGATCTCTGAACACATAATAATCTGGCCACTCAGTGTATTTCCCATATAATAAAAGGCTAATATGAAAATTGACCCCTCGACCAGGAGTTCAACCAGCAGGCAGGCTAGCCAACCACCCATGTCCTCGCCCCCTGGCCATGCTGGCCAGACTTCACCTATGCACGAATTCATGCATCGGGCCTCTAATATATATATGTGTGTGTGTGTGTGTGTGTGTGTGTGTGTGTGTATGTATATATATACATACACACACACACACACACACACATGTATGTATAATATATAATCTTAGCTAATATATATGTGTGTGTGTGCATATATACATATATATATATATGTATTAGAGGCCCGGTGCATGAATTCGTGCATGGGTGGGGTCTGGCCTGCCTATAACAGTATCCCAAAAAAGACCATGATTGTGCTGACACTCCAACCATGAAAATAAACTTACTTTTTAACTATGGCAAATAGTAAAAAATGCTGCTTTAAAATGTTTCAATTCTTAAGTGTACATGCACTGCTTACCACTATTACACTACCAGGGTACTTTCTCCTTTTTTTAAACTTTTTGTTTATTGATATTTAGAGAGAAAGGGAGCAAAACATGGATTGGTTGTTCCACTTATTTATGCATTCATTGGTTGCTTCTTATATGTGCCCTGACTGGAGATCAAACCCACAACCATGGTGTATCTGAAAGATGCATCAAATGAACTACCCCGCCAGAGCAGAAAACACTTTCTTATGCTCTGGTTTTGTTAGTTACCCCACTATGATCCCATGTTTGACAATAGGGACTGTTAAACCCTATAAAAATTATACTAGAAGCCCGTTGCACGAAGATTCCTGCAATAGGGCTTCCTGCAGCAGTCTGCTTCCCTCCCTTCTCCCCCGCCCTGCCTGCTTCCCTCCCTTCTCCCCTACCCACTTGCTTGCTTCTCCTCAGCTTTGCTCCCTTCTGCAGCGCTTGGCTTCCTTCTACGCTGTCTCCAGTCTTTGCTCTGCACCTGGATGTGCAAATTAACTGCCATCTTGGTTGAGGTAATTTGCATCCTTGCTCCTGATTGGCTGGTGGGCGTGGCTTGTGGGCATAGAGGAGGTACGGTCAATTTGCATGCTTCTCTCTTATTAGATACGATTACCACATGTGTATTTGATGTTTTTAGCTAACATTTTTTGAGGACTTACTATATAGTAGGCACTGTGCCAAGTATTTTGCAAGAATTATCTAATCCTCACAACAACTCTATCAGGTAGGTGTTACCATCTCCATTTTACAAATGAAAAAACTGAAGCTCAAAAAGCTGAGTATTTTTCAGAAAGTCACACAGTCAGTAAATAATTTAAACCCAAAGAGTGGAACTCCAGAGTCTAAACTCTTCACCACAATACTACATAATTGTGGGGAATGATAAATGTTGAAGCTTTTTTTTTTCTTTCTGTTATACTAAATACACACAAAAATTTAACATACATACATATTTGAAAAAAATAAAAACTGGATATATTTTCTTGCACTAAGAATATGTGTAATGAAATCTATACAAGTGGAGGACAGCAAAATTACAGTTAAAATGTGAATTACCACGGTATATTATATAAAAATGCTGTGTAATCAAAGCCAAGGTATATTAGATAAAAATGCTGTGTAATCAAAGACATTAAGTTTAGGGAAAATTGGCAACAAGGGAATAGTGACCAAATTTGCTAAGGAGATTCTCATAGATAATAGAATAGTCTTATAAATTTTAACAAAAGTACAACTTGATGACATTATTAATTCATTTTGCATCTATAAACTGTACTGCTCATTACTCACCTAATCAGATTATGTGCCTTTGGACTTTACCAGCCCTGGTCTTAAAAAAGAGCAATATGTCTAAGAAGATGGATGAGAATAAAGTAAAGATACATTAAAGGAAGGAAGGAGAAAAGGCTTTTCAAGAGAGAACTTCAAATCTCCCTCCCACTACACAAAATTCATTATCAACTCTTCCCTTTGAAATGTGAGGCTAAGAAGTCCAGTCACAACCCAGTAGTGCGAGTTGTAGAAGGCTAAATGGATAGAACAAGGTAATGATTTTCAAAATAAGTGCTTGACAGCAAAACACCTCTAGGAAATAAAAATCAAGACAAATCCTAATAAATAAAATGAGTGTAGGTGATCTGGCTGAAGGTATTGGCACCCAGTGAGACATTTCCATGAGACTTCAGGGTTCTAATCAACACAATTAAAAATCCTAGGCCCTTCTGAGGGAAGGCCAGCTATCTTCTACTCCAAGAAACTTACTTGATTCTACCTGGCAAGCCCATCTACTCCTACTCCCTATTTCCTCACAGGAGGCTTCCAGAGCCAGCCCTGAATGAGCTATATGGCTGAAGGAATGTATGGTTGTGTATGAATAAACAGAAGCAAGGACAAAAGGTGTTAACAGAGGAGTCATTTTTGGACATAAAAGTTCATGAGGGGAGTGTTGGCCGAACAGAGAAGGGGCACCATTAACAGAGAAATACCCACACACTTACATGCCTATATACACACGCATGCCCACATACATGCATACTTGCAACCCTGCCTGCACACACACACATGCACACACAGTAAAGGGGGAGGAGCCCTTGGGGAAAAGTAGAGCAAGTTGAATGAACATCTCAGAACCTTGCCCAACTCATCTTATCCTGAAAAAAAAAAACTATAGAGCAGTGCTCCTCAAATTTTAAGGTGTGTATGAATAATCTAGGGATCCTGTTAAAATGGAGGTTCTGACTTAGTAAGTCCTTGGTGGGGGCCAGAGATTCTTCATTTCCTTTTTTTTTAAATCTGTATTGTTGCGATTATTACAGGTATCCCTCTTTATCCCCCTATAGCTCCTCACCA
Organism: Corynorhinus townsendii; assembly: GCA_026230045.1. NCBI lineage: Eukaryota > Metazoa > Chordata > Mammalia > Chiroptera > Vespertilionidae > Corynorhinus > Corynorhinus townsendii. The sequence continues at coordinate 176,220,799 of JAPDVU010000003.1, read as the reverse complement.
CCCGGCTCCCACCCCATCCCAGGCCCTCATCACCCTATTGTCTGTGTCCATAGGTACTGCATACATGCATATAAGATCTTTAATCTCTTTCCGCACTCCCCCACACCCCCTTCCCTTTGAGAATCATCAGTCTGTTCCATTTCTTCCATGCCCCTGATTCCATTCCATTCACCAGTTTATTGTTCATCAGATTCTTATTCGTTTAGATTCACTTGTTGATATATATTCGTTGTCACTTTGTCGTTTATGATTTATCTTTACCTTCTTCTTCTTCTTAAAGAATACCCTTCAGCATTTCATATAATACTGGCTTGGTGGTGATGAACTCCTTTAGTTTTTTCTTGTCTGTGAAGCTCTTTATCAATTCTAAATGATAGCTTTGCTGGGTAGAGTATTCTTGGTTGTAGGTTCTTGCTATTCATTGCTTTGAGTATTTCTTGCCACTCTCTTCTGACCTGCACAGTTTCTGTTGAAAAATCAGCTGACAGTTGTATGTGTACTTCCTTGTAGATAACTATTTTTTTCTTGCTGCTTTTAAGGTTGTCTTTTGCCCTTGGCATTTTAATTATGATGTGTCTTGGTGTAGTCCTCTTTGGATTCCTCGTTTGGAGTTCTCTGTGCTTCCTGGACTTGTAAGTCTATTTCTTTCACCAGGTAGAGGAAGTTTTCTGTCATTATTTCTTCAAGTAGGTTTTCAATATCTTGCTCTCTCTCTTCTTCTGGCACCCCCATAATTCAGATGTTGGTACGCCTGAAGTTGTCCCAGAGGCTCCTTACACTAACTTCATATTTTTGGATTTTTTTTATTTTTGCTCTTCTGGTTGGGTGTTTCTTGCTTCCTCATATTTCACATCATTGACTTGATTCTTGGGATCCTCTAGTCTACTGTTGAATCCCTGTATATTATTCTTTATTTTAGTCAGTGTATGCTTAATTTGACTGGTCCTTTTCCTTTTTTATTTTTTCTTTCTTTCTTTCTTTTTTTTTTTTTTTTTTTTGGCATTCTCACTAAGATCCTTGAAGGTCTCACTAAGTTCCTCGGAGGATTTGAGAAGATTCTTGAGTAACTTTATAACTGTGGTTTTGAACTCTATATCCAGTAGTTTGCTTTCTCCCATTTATTTCATTTGTTACATGTTTGTCTCCGCATTTTGGCTTCTTCCCTGTGTTTGTTTCTATACATTGGGTAGCTGCTAAGTCTCCTTGAGTTGATAGAGTGGCCTTGTGTATTAGGTGTCCTAAAGGATCCAGGGGCTCAGCCTCCCCAATCACCTGAGGTGGAACTCTTGGTATACCCCTTTGAGGGCTGTGTGCAGTCTTGTTGTAGTTGAGCTTTGATTGCTGTCGGTATCACTGGGAAGAATTGACCTCCAGGCCAAATGGCTGTGGGGACCAGCCGTGACTTCAGGGGGAGAGGTGCTGTGCAGGAGACACCCTTATGGCGCAGGACTAGCTTCAGTGGGGCTTTGGTGCCCACTGAGTCTGCCCCTTGAGTGTGTCACTTATGGATGTGAAGAGCTGTAATCTGGTATAGTCTCACACTGACCACTGGGTATACTGGCTCTTGGATCTCCAAGGAGGTGCCAAGTCAGCCACTGCTTGGGGCCACCCAGCAGGAGCTACAGAGAGATCTACAGATTCCTCCTCTTTGTATCAGGTTTGGAAGTGCCCAGACAAGGCCCAGTTGTGAAGCAAGGCAGGCTGGTGCTCATGCCGGCCTTTGGCTTTTTATTAATACCTTTGGAGCTCCCTGACCCAGCTGCAGCCATTCATATGCAAAAGCCGCTGCAAACAGCTTGGGTGGTTGGGGTTGTAAATCGGGTGACGCAGGGTCTCAGGAAATCTCCAGGGTGGAGCAAACAGAAATGTCTGCCAGTCAGCCCTGTACCAGGGAGGTCCCAGCACGGGAACAATGACCACTGCAAACACCTCCATCTGGAAGAAAGCCACCCCCGCATTCTTGCCCTAAAGCCAGACAGTCTAGTTTCTCCCCGTATCTGTTTGGGTCCCTCAGAACCTCGCCCAGCACTAGAGCTCAGAGCAAGCAGGAGCTTGTAAGTTCAGTTTGCAGTGCCAGCCTTTTAATAGGAGTAGCTTGGTCTCTAGCAGCCTGTGTGTCACTCAGCCCCAATCCAGACTGGTTTTTACAGTCTGTAGTTCTTATGGCCCATAGGGACTTCTTTCCCCAGCTCTGGGACCCTGGGCTGGGGGTTTGGTGTGGGACTGGGACTCCTTGCTCCTCCAGGCGGGCCTCCAAAGAGGTGATCTCCCTCCCAATTAAAAAATCGGCACACCCAGGTGCCGGACCAGCCCATTCCGCGCCTCCACACCTCCTACCAGTCTCAGTGTGCTTTCTTCTTTACCTCTCTAGTTGTAGTACTTCCACTCAGCCAGCTTTCCCACGGTTCTGGATGATAACTGTTCTGTATTCTAGTTGTAATTTTGATGTAGTTGTGGGACGCAAGTACAGGCATTTGCCTATGCCGCCATCTTGGTTTCCTCTTTTTTTTTTCTTTAATGTTTTATTCATTTTAGAGGAAGAGGAAGGGAGAAGGAGGGATAGAAACATCTATCACGCCTCCTATTGGAGAGATCAAGTCCTCAACCTGTACATATGCCCTGAACTGTAATTCAACTGGTAACCTCTTAGGACTTGGGATGATGCTCAACCAACTGAGTCACAGTGGCCAGGGCAAAATCTTCATTTCTAAAGGACACCCAGGTGATACCAATACCACTGTTCCTTTGGACGAACTTCAATAGCAAGGGTCTACAGAACAGTATGTCCCAACATGTTCTGGTCAAGTAAGGTTGAGAACACTCAAATAAAACAAGTTGTTCTTCTAAGAAACTTTTATTAAATTCCATGAAGATAACAGACAATATTTTCTAACTTCCTTGACTTCTTGTTTTCAAAGAGCATTCCCTATGATTAGTGTCTATGAAACACACTGGAGCATAGAGGATCAGGCAAGGTGAAAGCAGTCATGGGAAGTCAGAGAAGGCCACCATTTGGAAGTCTCCTCCTTTCCCCCATTCTTCCATACAGATACCTCAACTTGCACTTTTAAATGCTAATATCTATGTGTAAAAAGACAGAAAAGAAACACATTAAACACAACAAAATAGCTATCTCTGGCTGGAGATACTATATTATGACTAGGGGCCCAGTGCACGACTTCGTGCACCTTGAAAGGAACTGTGGGCTATGAGGCTGCGGTGGGCACAGGGGTGGATCTTGGCCCATCCTCCGCGCTCCCACCCAGCCCCTCCCGCCATGGCCCTCAAGTCCCATCTGCCACTCCCACATGCTGATGGCGCCAGCCCCGCTTGCACCCACTGACAGCGCGGAGCGATTGGGGCCGGCCCAGGAGAAGTGGGGCCGGCAACATCAGCGGGTATGAGTGGCAGCTGCTGCCCCGATTGCCCCTCAGGAACAGGGGGAGGTGGAGAAGCCCTCAGGGGCGATCAGGGCCAGCAGCAGCTGCTCGCACCCACTGACAGTGCCAAGCAATCAGGACCAGTGCCAGGTGCCAGCAGCAGGTGCGAGCGGCAGCTGCTGGCCCCAATCACCCCTCAGAAGCGGGGGAAGGTGAAGAAGCCCTGAGGGGCAATCAGGGCCAGCAGCCACGGCTCGCACCTGATGACAGCAGAGCGATTGGGGCTGGCACCAGGTGCCAGCAGCGGGCGCGAGCGCCGGACAGGACCGCGTTGCACAGGAGCTAAGAATTTTCAGTAACCACGAGGCTCACCCGGATGACAGCAACTGGCGCCCCGCCTTGGTCTGGCGCCCCCACTCACCTGCTTCACCACCCCGCTGCGGCTGACACCCACCATGTTCAGCGCTCTGCCACCTGCTGCTGATGCCTGCTATGTTCTGCATGCAGCCCCTGGTGGTCAGTGCACATCATAGCGACCAGTTGTTCAGTTGTTCCACAGTTCGGTCTATTTGCATACTAGCCTTTTATTATATAGGATGGTGGACATTCCTATTTTCCTCCTTATACTTCTTCATTATTTTAGTATCTTCAATGAGCATGTAATACTTTTGTCATCAGAGAGTTATTATCTTAAGAAAAAAATGCTACCCACCATGCTCACTTTTATTTACATTCACATTTATTCAGATTACTTTATTAAGCAGAAAAGATTTTCTAGGAGAGCTACTAGAGAAGAAAATAAAGGAATCAGAACATTTTTTAAATGTTCTTTTAAATTTAGAGAAAGAAGGGAAAGGATAGAGAGATAGAAACACCGATTCAAAAGAAACATTGATTGGCTGCCTCCTGTACGCCTCCTACTGGGGATCAAGCCCACAACTTGGGCATGTGCCCTGACCAGGAAAGGAATCATGTGCTCCTGGTTCATGGGTCGATGCTCAACGACTGAGTCACACCAGCCAGGCAGGAATCAGAACAATTTATAATGTAAGCTAGAAATGAACACTGGTGAGGAGATTTTAGGCCCTAGGGAAACAAAAGATAAATAGCAAAAAGGGATGGGAAAAGACGAAAGAAGACCAAAACAACTTTGCCTACTCTGCAGATGCACCTAGAGCTGTAAAAACTTTTTACCATACATGCACATTCATATATACATATATAATCAAATTGGTTATTAATTATACTATTAGTGATCCTTATTACTTATATCACACATAAAAGGGGAAATAATATTTACTGGAATTATTCTCCTAAGAGAGTGGTTGACAAACTCATTAGTCATCAGAGTGGCAAACTGAGGCTCACGAGCCTATCAACAATAAAACGGTCAAATAATTGTGAATGAAATGCTAGCCAGCAATAAAAATGAAAACATATATATTTGTTAACAGAGAAAATAACTGATAATACTTTGTTCTTCATTAATTATAATGCTAGCCCAGATTTTAACGTAAGTTCTTATTATATTAGTTATAAGTAATAGGTTTAGTGTTAGAAGTTATCAAGTTGTACAACACTAGATCTAGATATAATGAAATTTACAAGAAATCCTTATGAAATTAACTTGCCAGCAAATTTAAATGCTACCATGGCTAGGTAATAAAAAGAACTGGAATTGCAAATACCTGAATCTGACACTAACTAGTTACTGACCTCAAACAAATTACAATCTTTCCAGGCTTGTTTCTTACCTGTCAAAAGGATGCTAGGCTAGAGCCATGAGTTCCAACAAATAGAAAAGACCAAACCCAGTAGAATGCTACATGTTGCCTGGCAGTTCTTTAAGACAGTACCACAACAAGAATCCTCCAAACTGAGCTGAAAATCCTAACTAAGGAAGGTTTGCAAACAATAGTGGCCTCAACCCATTCCAAAAGTTTTAATGCAAACATCTCTAACCTGAAACCTCTCAGGATCTTCCCTCTGAAGACTATCTTATCCCTTTACCATTAAGGTTTCAAGTAATAAAAACTAGCCTGTCTCAAGAAATGACTAAACACTATGAAAGCTCTTAAAAAGTTCCCTCCAGCTCTGAAATTCTCTCAATCTCTCTCCACACCACCACCCGCCCCCCGCCAAAGAACACACACACACACACACACACATATATATACACACACACACACACACACACACACACACACACACACACACTAGAGGCCCAGTGCACGAAATTTGTGCATGGTGTGTGTGTGTGTGTGTGTGTGTGTGTGTGTGTGTCCCTCAGCCAAGCCTGCACCCTCTCCAATCTGACCCCTCAAGGGATGCCCTACTGCCCGTTTAGGTCCGATCACAATGCAGTCGGACATCCCTTTCACAATCCAGGATTGCTGGCTCCCACCCGCTCACCTGCCTGCCTGCCTGATTGCCCCTAACCACTTCTGCCTGCCTGCCTGATTGCCCCTAACCACTTCTGCCTGCCAGCCTGATCACCCCCTAACCGCTCCCCTGTCAGCCTGATCGACCCTAACTGCCCTCCCCTGCAGGCCTGGTCGCCCCTAACTGCTCTCCCCTGCAGGCCTGGTCCCCCAACTGGCCTCCCCTGCAGGCCTGGTCGCCCCCAACTGCCCTACTCTGCCGGCCCGGTCACCCCTAATGCCTTCCCCTGCAGGCCTGATCACCCCCAACTGCCCTCCCTTGCAGGCCTGGTCCCTCCCAACTGCCCTCCCCTTTTGGCCTGATCGCCCACAACTGCTCTCCCTGCCAGGCATCTTGTGGTGGCCATCTTGTGTCCACATGGGGCAGCCATCTTTGACCACATGGAGGTGGCCATCTTGAGTGTTGGAGTGATGATCAATTTGCATTATTACTCTTTTATTAGATTTTATATGCATAAACAACATCAAACAATAGTGTGGTGAAGGCAGGGGGGCATGCAAGGGTTGGGAGGAGGGAGGTAAAGGGGGAGTAAGTATTATATTGGAGGACATCTGTAATACTGACAACAATTAAATGAAATTAAATTAAATGGGGGGGTAGAGATTTTAACAAACATGAAAGTCAATAAACAAAGACATTGTAGGTGTTCAATATTTATTAAATGAATAATTTACAAAGTCATTATGACATTTTTATGCACTTGTAATACCAGTAAAAATTACAACCTATAAAAGATGACTATTTAAGGTCAATATATCTTTCCAAACAAAACAAAAACTAAGGTTTCATTAAATCCTTGAGTAAAACTTGATACCCCAGAGAATGCTAATCTTTCTACCAAAGTATGCTGGCCCTGAATCTAATATTGAAGGAAAGAGTAATAAACAAAGAAACCTTTTACCCACACAGGATTGTTTTATAAACCTGTTTATCAGAGATGGAAGGGTGAAAGATCAACCAGTCAAAACAACCTAATTCTCAATCTGGGTTCGATCACTAAACTGTGATGAGATGACCATCTTCCTTTCCTCTACATAGGGTGGTTTGATGAGCAAATGGAAGGATATATAGGAAAGAATTCTGAATACATTATAGCACTACATGAATGAAATTTAAAGATATTGCTTTTACTGAATTCCTATCCCCACCCCCAGAAATCTCCAATAGTACATAAAAATTAATTTGGCAATAATAAATTACATTCTTTAGCATTTTTTATTGAATTTTTTTTTGGGGGGGGAGAGAGAGGGAAGGGAAAGAGAAAAATAACAATGTGATTGGTTGCCTCCCATATGTGCCCCAAAGACTGAACCCAAAACATGGGTATGTGCCCTGACCGGGATAGAACCCATGATCTTTTGGTGCCAGGGACGACGCTCCAACCAACTGTGCCACACTGGCTAGGGCCATATATTATATGCTTACAAATACACACTTAATAGTAATGGCTACCATTTAGTGAGCATTTACTATGTAAAAGCCACTGTGTAAAGAGCTTTACAGAAATTAATTCATTCAAATTTCTCAGCAAAGCTTTTTAAAGAAAAACAAAACCTGAGTAGCATTGCCAATATAACCAATAAGGTAGCTGGAGAAACAGATTAAATTTAATAATGTAGTCCTATTATGAAATTATTTTATTCTCAAAGAAGGTGGTTTCTGGGATGAGTAAATAATAAATATATTTAAATTTAACAGTCTATAACATCCTATGTAAATTTGTCATCAGCAAATAATCATTTTAGCCTTCTGAAATCCTCAATTATGTAACTATTATTTTAAAAACAGTAGTTTCTTTTAAACACATACACATTTACACACACACATATACATGTACAAAGAGAGAAAGAGAAGGTTTTACCTAGCAATGAAGTGGCAGCTTCATTTGGCTAAAATTTCTTGAGACAGATAGTCCATCAAATTAGAAATTGGCCATGATGTTAAAGCACATTTTAGCTTAAGTGCTTATTAATAACTAGAGGCCCGATGCACAAAGATTCGTGCAAGAATGGGCCTTCCTTCCCCTGGCTGCAGGCACCACCTTCACTCCAGCTGGAGCCACCTTTCTGCCTTTGCTTGCTCCAGACCGGAGCTGCCTTTCCACCTTCCCATGCTGCCCAGAGGCCCGGAGCAGCTGGAGTGGTGTGGAACACCTGCATCGTAGCCATGGTGATGACGCAAGCATCCTGTCCCCTGCAGCTCGGTGCCTGTGTACGCAAATTAGCCCGCCATCTTTGTTGGGTTAATTTGCATACTCACTCCTGATTGGCTGGTGGGTGTCACAAATGTATGGTCAATTTGCATCTTTCTCTTTTATTAGTGTAGATGGCCACAGCAATAACTGATTTCATACTTAATTTGAGCACAGGACTTCTCCAAAAAGTAGGACTGTGTTGGAAAATTAATTTAAATTCCTTCTGTTTACTCCCTAGAGGTATCTTCTTTGCTAGAATTCAAATTCTCAGAGAGCTGGAACTCGGTCTCTCATCCACAATTCTATAGTTCAGGCATAATTCCTGGCATATGGTAGTGTCTAATAACCATTTACAGAATTATAGAATTTTTTACTTCTATTTATTTCTGATAGTTCACACATGTATACAGGAGGTCCTCTCCAAATTATGACTTATATAACCTGTATCAAAATTCCAACTTTTTCAAAGCTTATTTAAAATAAATAAAGTTTCCTTTTTAATACCTATGTTCCTCTTTTACCAAACCTTTATTGAACACATTACTTCCCAGGCACTTTGTTAAACATTTTCAAAAAGGATCATGAAAAACTCTTATTTCCTTAGAAACTGATAGCATAACAAGTGAGTAAATGCATATATGTAACACAACTATAGTATGCTAAATGATATAATAAAGGTAAACATCACAAAATAATTTTAAGGGACTATTTGAATCCTAGAAAGAGAATATAGTTACTCTCATAATATTAACCAAAGAGCCATCCTCCCCTCTCTGATTACCTTGTCCTCTGAGAAAGCATGAATCAGTGCTGTATTTATGAGAAAATGCTAAAGCTAGATGGATTACAGAATGAGAGATATGCACAAAAGACACACAAAAGGAGGCAAGTTTGGGATGTACCCAGAAGAATATCAGAGGAAATAAGACACATGAGCTGGGTCTTTTTTTTTCTCTCTCTTTCTTTCTTTTTAAATATATTTTTTATTTATTTCAGAGAAGAAGGGAAAGAGAGATAGAAACATCAACGATGAGAATCATGGATCGGCTGTCTCCTGCATGCCCCCTACTGGGGATCGAGCCTGCAATCTGAGCATGTGCCCTTGACCAGAATTGAACCCGAGACTCTTAAAGTCAGGCTGACACTCTATTTACTGAGCCAAACCGGCTAGGGCATGAGCTGGGTCTTGAAGTATAGTTAATTAGGCAGGCAAGATGATAATGAAATTCTTGAAAGATATCAGTGACTAATCCTGTTAGTCTGACTCTGAACAACTAGATGCAGTAAAAAGTACAAGATGAAGGAAAATTCCATTACTTTCTTAATGTCTACCTAATTCCTATACCTGTTAGGTGCCTGTTAATTTGTATAATTTATATTTAAAAGCAATAAGTTCACAGATAAATGAAGATTAGTTCAATTTTAATAATTAAATTTAATTTGTTCCATTAATTTAAAGCTCAGTACAGTTCAAAAAAATGCACTATATGAATTCTAAATTGTTTTTCAATTAAACAATCTCAAATACCACAAATCTCTATTTAGTTTTAGTATATTTTATTTTTTGATAGATCCTCAATGGCAACCGTCTTAACTTTAAAAATCATTCAACAGAGATCTTATAATTTAGTTGAGAAATAAAATATATTTTATAATATGCTGTACTCTTTCATGACTTCAGTAGTTAATTTCTCATTTTTAGCTGTATTATATAAATTTCAATAATTTGGATAACAAGATCTAAATAAGTGGTGGTAAGACAATAAAAAACAAAAAAACATAAGTTATTTCTTAAAAATGCTAAGGTATTCATGTATAAAATTATCTTTGAAATAATGCTAAAACATGAAACAAATATGTCAATTTTAAAAACGATAAAGGTAGCCCTAGCCAGCATTGCTCAGTGATTAGAGCATCGGCCCTCACACTGGAGGGTCTCAGGTTTGAACCCAGGCAAGTACCTGGGTTGCAGGTCTGATCCCGATCCATGTGTCTCTCTCACATTGAGATATCTCCTCCACACCCCCCATTTTACTCCCCCTCCTCTCCCTTTCACTCTGAAAATCAATGGAAAAAAATCCTCAGGTGAGGATTAACAAACAAACAAGCAAAATGATAAAGCTAAATATGTTCAAAAACTGAGAAGAAAATTGTATTTCCTACTTCCACACGTATGTTTTTCAAAATATAAATGACAAATAGAAGAAAAGAAAAAAGAAAATTAAAAAAATAAAGCAAAATATATATGACAAGAACAAATAAAAATAAATACGGTAATAGAAAAGAAATAAGATACTATGTTCTTTAAATGTATTCTACTTTAATCTTCAAAATAACCACATATTGTATTATAACATTATTGTGCTATAAAAATACTACTGCCATGTTTAAGAATGAAGAAAGTAAATCTAAATCTGTTACTAGTCTAACCGTAAAAATTGTGTTTTTAATCAATTAACACAACTTCAAAATATAAAGTAAGCTGTAAAAAAGTAATAATGCTAAAACAAATATATACCAATAAATTGCAAACAAAACAGCTGATAATATTTTTGCTGTTGTTAATCCTCACCTGAGAGCACTTTACCACGGAGAGAGACTGGGAGGGAGGGAGAGAGAAACACTGACATGAGAAAGACACATCCATGGGCCACCTCCTGCAAGAGCACAAATGGGAAGGGGGATGGAAGGTGGGCCAGGATTCGAACCTGCAACCCAGGTATGTGCTCTTGAGCTGAAATCTAACCAGAGACCCTTTAGTCTGGGGGCCGACACTCTAATCACTGGCCAATACTCTAACCACTGAACAACACTGGCCAGGGCAGTCTGATAATATGTTTAAAAATACAGACTTAAAAGTTATTGGAAAAGCAATGCTGGATATCAAATTGAATAGTCAAATTTAAAAAACAACACGTTAATTGAAAAAATTTAAATGCCTACAATGTTCCAGGTATTTTACTAGCTTCTGGGGATACCAAAGTGAGTAAGATTAGTCCCTGCCTGGTAGAACAGATAAAACTCTAGACAATATATTACAATATGGTGATTCGCTAGGAATAATTACTATATATACATTTAGATACATAAGATTGAATCAATGATAGTTGCGAGTACCATCTGATCAAAATATTTCAGTGCTGATGCAGCATAGGATTGTTTGGGACACACAGCAGAAAATGAAGCTAGGAAAGTAGTTTAAGTATAGATTATTACTGCCTGAAACATCAATCTCAGGAACTTAACCCTTGATTAGAAGTGACTGGAGAGTCTCTCTCTTTTTTAATACAGGAACCAACATAATTACATAGTTTTCAAAAATTATACTGAAGATAACATTAGCAGCATTCTAGAGAAGAGATAAATTTGTCCAATAACTCAAGAGAGATGATAAGGGCTTCAATATTTTACCTACATAAACTGGAAAAAGGACAGATTTGAGAGAAAATCCAGAAAAAGACTGAACATAAGGGATGATGGCTTACAATCAAATATGAGTCAATAATAGTTTCTAGCTCAGGTTCCAGAAAGTCTGTGTCACATACAAAGAGAAGAAGCCAAGTCTGTGTAGGCAGAAATTGAGACATACAAGGAAAACTAGGAAAAAAGTAGCATTACAGATGGCAAGGAAAGAGAATTTCAATTTTTTTTAAAAAAGGTTACCAATACTAACTACTACAAAGATGACATAGAAAGAAAACTTGAAATTAAGCCACTGAGTTTAACAACTAGGTCACATAGAGATCTTACTCAACAAAGGATAAAGGAAAGGAAAAGAATGCTGCTGAAATAAATCTGTTGTATGTAGAAACCCAAGTTAGTAAAACTCTAGACCAAACAGTTCATAAACTTTTTGGTCTCAGGATCGCTACACTCTCAAAAGTTAAGAGCTTTTGTCTTATCTGTAAAGAAATAAAATAAACAGAAAAAAATTTAAATATACACTAGTGTATTTTAAAAAGTAACCAGAAGTACATCACATGTTGATATAAATAACATTTTTTGTGGAAAAAAACTATATTTTCCAAAACAATGGTAATTTTGCATGAAGAGTGGCACTTGCATATTTTTGCAAACCTCTATTATCTAGCTTAACAGAAGTCATCTGGATTGTCATATCTACTTTTGCATTCAATATGCTGCACTACCCTGTTTTGGTTCAAGAACATGAAGAAAATCTGGACTCCCACAAATATGTAGCAGAAATAAGGGAGAAGTATTTTAATAGCCTTTTCAGATAATAGTGAATATTCTTCTTTGACATTACATTAAAAAAACACACAAGTAGTTGTTTCTCAAAGATTAGCTGCATGTGAAATCTGAAACCACAACAAGGAAGTTTTCACAGTGTTCCCTTAAAACACACTGGCTTAATTAGAACCTTGAATGGATTATATCCATGCATGGTTTTGTAAAATCTGGTTATTGGAAAATGCTGGGTCACTGAGTTATGAAGATCGTCCAAATATTGACAAATTTCATGACAAACTATCACAAATTACATTAATTGATATTACCACATGATCTCATCTTTAAAGTAATCTTAAGTTCTTAATATCACTGTAGTGGTTACAAGTTTTCAAAAACTCTAATTTTCTCCTGAAAGCTCAATTTTACCATTGGCAACAAATACTATCAATTGTTTTTCTTAAAGTGACAGACACACTGTGTTCATTTTTTAGAAAATATCTGCTAAATATCCGAGTCTGAAGAACTACAGTTTGCCAGGAATTCTTTCAAGTAAAAATGATGTTTTACAAAAAAAGGAGCTAGTTTTGCTTACACCTCAGCACAATTGTTTTCCCTTGAACCAACCACTCTACTTTGCTATAAAGCAAAATGTGCTTTTATATGTACCAGTACTTCCTGGTTCCTGAAACAGAGTATTAAAAAAGACATGAGATTTCATAAAATTAGTAACTTTTATTGCTTCATCAAAGATATTCTTAAGTGAGACTGATGTTATTTTTACTGCATGTGCATGGTGGTGAAGGTTACCGTGAAGGTAATAGTTTGGTGCCACTACTTTGATTCATGCTAAGGGGCCAGTAGTTTGAACCACCATTGCCTCTGCTCCACCACTGTAATATCAACACGGTGAATAACATCTTAGTATGATTATGAAAATAGTATGGGCTTCACAGGCTTCCTAAAAGGGAATTCCAGGGTTCCTCAGATCACACTTTAAAAACCACTACCTAGACCAGGGGTCCTCAAACCCGCCGGGTGCCGCTGCCTGTCCTGCTTAGCAGCCAACTCGTCCCAGGCCCGCAGTGCGCATAGGAATTTGTTCATAGTTGTGTTTTTTTTTAACTATAGTCCGGCCCTCCAACGGTCTGAGGGACAGTGAACTGGTCCCCTGTTTAAAAAATTTGAGGACCCCTGACCTAAACTATCCAAATACAATCATTTTCAAAATGCTCTGTAAACACTGAGCCCATGTAACTACTCTAACCCAAGTCATAGGGAGGAAACCCAACCACTCCTAGAACAACAGTTTGGTAGCTGGAAAGGGAGGCTCAGGAATTCTGCATTATCTGAAAAACAGACTGACTTAGATTAGTTGGTCCTCCATTTTTTTCTCCCATTCCCACCCAAATCTAGGAGAATCTGTGCCAAACTTCAAATTACAAGACAGGAAGCAAGTATGGAAAGACAACAATAATACTGAAATGATTTTTATCAGATGATAACTGGTTTAAGGTTTTTTCAAAATGTGAATTTTATACAGTTTAATCCCATTCTATAGAAGCTGAAATAATTCATTCTTTAAACCAACAGTCAGATCCTAACCACAACACTATTTTCAGTTAGAAACACTATTTTTCTTCACATGAGAAAATTTCACCTCTTCAGCGTGAAAGAAAGATTTAATACTACCTCATGTACAGATTTGGTACAATTCAGTGTTTCTGATTTGATAAAAATCATAAAATTTTACAAAAGAAGCAAGAAACATCTATTTTGTTCACCATTGTATGTCCAGTACCTAGCTCTTCCCTTATATAAAATAAGATGTTCAATAAACACTGCTGAATATTGGGTATTGAAGTGGCTGAAATGAGTAAGAACCCTGGTCACCAGTCTCTTAGTACAACAACACATAGTGCTCTTTCTATTACATAAAATCTTTTTCATCATTCTCTAAAATAACATCTGAGAGAACCTAAAGGAGCTATTACAATTTACCTTCAGAAGATCATTATCTGTTCCACTTGAAATTACACTAGAAAGCCTCCTATGAATTAGGTGTTTTATAGGTTCTCATTTAGATAACATTTCATCATTTTTTAAAATATATTTTTATTCATTTCAGAGAGGAAGGGAGTGGGAGAGAGAGATAGAAACATCAATGATGAGAGAAAATCATTGATCGGCCGCCTCCTGCACGCCCCCAACTGGGGATTGAGCCCGCAACCAGGGCATGTACCCTGGACCGGAATCAAACCTGGTACTGACTCTTCAGTCCACAGGCTGACGCTCAATCCACTGAGCAAAACCAGCTAGGGTGTTATCATCATTTTTTAATATTTGCTATCTGAGTTAAGCAGTAATTTCCATTCCTATATGAAGATGTGACAATTAAGATACTAATCTAAATCATCATGTGCATGGTGGTGAAGTATATCTGCGAGGACATACTTTACATTATACTATCCCCACACAGACACTATACTCAATATTTCATTTTCTGAGATGATTCAGAATGGCTCTTAATTTCTTAAAGTTTCTTGGGTTTATATTTGTGTTATAAGAAGCTGAGATATAAATATGAATGAGCCCTAGCTGGTTTGGCACAGTGGATAGAGCGTTGGCCTGTGGGCTGAAGGGTCCCAGGTTCAATTCCCATCAAGGGCACATGAACAGGGTGCAGGCTCAATTCCCAGTTGGGGGCGTGCAGGAGGCGGTCGATCAATGATTCTCTCTCATCACTGATGTTTCTATCTCTCTCTCCCCCTCTCCCTTCCTCTCTGAAATCAATAAAAAATTTTTAAAATAAAAATAAATACGAAGGAGACTATCTAGTACTTTCAATAACAATTTGTCACCATAACTTTTTCTTTTTAAAATTTTCCTGTCATTTTGACATTTATCATTTTCACTCACAAAAGCACAATATAGAAAACCTCAGGTACTTGAACTATGCCGTTATTTAGCTTCTGGATTAAAAAAGGATTAATAAAATTTAAACTAATAAGGTCAGCAAGTACAAACTAAAATTCAATCATAGAAATGGTTTAAATTTAAAGAATGTAATTTATCAATTTAGGAATTGAAGCTACTTCAATCAAATCACATTTCATTTAAAATACTGCTATGAACATAATCTCATTTCATTCCATACAAACTGTTATTCTGCAGAAAAACGTGACCTACCAAAGATATAGCCAAAGGAAATGGTCTTCTGTAATATAAAAGATTTGAACTAGACTTTTTTTTTTTAACTAGACATTCTTTAAAGGAAATAAAATTGTCAGTGAAGACTTTATAGGGGACCATGGCCCCATCTTCTCGGGAGAAAATAGATCTTTCAAGGGTCTGGGAAGGCTTACACTTGGCCTCCCATTTATGGACCGAGACAGAATCAGTTCAAAAGTCAGTCTGACCCAAGGGATTCAAGCCCAGTCTGTCCTCTTGCAAACTAGTCATTAGCAATCTGCATCCTTCTGTTCGGCAGCTATCTAGTCCCTGCTTTGGTAATCACCAATCTTATCCTTGAAATTACCTTAACTGCTAATTAACATGTCAGTTGTAGAGAATTATTTCTTCCAACTACTAAAAACTTTTGCTTCTCCAGAGTGTTCTGCAGTCCTTTAATCCTGTTTTCTAACATTACCAGAGAGGGCAATATTTTGTGGTGCAATCACTATCCGCCCTATTAACAATGCCCTGCTCCACTGTTCTATCTAAACATGGATTCCAATCTCATTTTCAGAAATGATGGTATGAAGAAAACAACAGAGAAATTAGAGCTCTTGGAGCTCTTAATTTATAGCCAAAATCAAATGAGAAGACACAATTCAGAGAGGGGAAGAAAGAAGCTGAGAGGGTTGTAGTGTAGAACACTTACTTTTAGGAACAGAGTGTCCCTTAGACTTCTGGTGAGTTGCCCAGAGCCTCTTCAGTTTCAATCCAAATGAGAATGCTTCTCTGAGTCCTCCTCAAGTAATCCACTAAAAATTGGATCTACAAGAGCTCAGATGTACTGGTAAAAATTGTCAGGGGCCCCCATGGGGGACTCAAGCCTCTTTTAAACTAGGCCCACTTCTCTGTCCTGGGCCAACTCCCCTGTGCACCATATTCCTTCTTTTTCCAGGTGCCAGGTATTCAGCCTGTTTCTTCTCTTCTGAGCTGCCACCACCTACTCTATTTCTCAGGGTTCCTCTAACCCCAAGACTGGCTGTGGAGTAGGACACCAGCTTCCCCCCTTCCTTGCTGTCCCTGCAAATAAACATATAGGCGCTTCTAGTTTCAGTAATTTTCTAATGGCTACAAGAAAATAGAGGGAACGACATACCAGAGATTAAGATAATAATCATTATAATCTCCACTTTAAAATTCCTGCCTCTAAAAAGCAAATTTTTCTGAAAATTGTCTATTGAGCAATTTTAAAAGTGTAAAGTACTAACATAGATATACAAACATAATCTAAACCAATTCCAACCTTACATAGACATAAAGATATAAAGATATTCTGCTTTTCAAAAATACTTAAATCACAGGTCCAAAAATAGTTACCACATTCATTTTAGCAAACAGGTACTTTTTTATTAGAATGTTCTGTTCCATTCCCTTGAATTTTGTAAAGGTTTGAAAATGTGCTTTTTAAAGGATATTATGGAAAATTTCACCCAATGAAGATGGGAATATGCAAAAAGCACACTATGACTTACAAAAAGACTTATGTCCAAAGCAGCTAGCTTTGTTCACTGAGTAAATCTTAAAATATTAAATTATTGCCAACCATTTCTGAATCTACATTTTAAATTTTTAATAAAATACTCTAAATGGTGTTTAAAAATCTGAATCACTCATTTTTAGAAATCTAATTTCTACTGAATATATAAACCTAAAGTCAATTTTGTGTTAGTGTTTTTTACAACAGTATATCATATTAGTACGCTTATATTCTTGTGGTAATTTAGTTTGTAACAGATTCTGTGATATCAAAATACATGTTAACTAAATATCAAGCTATAAATCACAGGATTATAATAAATTTACTTAAAAACTACCTTCCTATAAAGGCGAAGTAACTCTGTTACTAAGTGCTGGCATATCAAGACTGTCACTGACTTTGAATTTCCTGGATGATTTTCTTTACCCAGTAAATTAACATAAGTGGAAGCTTACAATAAAATAAAGACTGAAAATAGACAGAGATCAATTCATCTCATTTGTATAGTCTAACAGATTGCCATTTGATCAAACTAAAGATATTCAGATACTTTCGGTAAAAATGTGTCCATGACTGGGCTCATCTCCAACTACCTATTTATAAAATATTAAAGAACTGGAATACAAACATGAAGCAAAACCTTGATCTGACCCTTCCAGACGTCTGTATGAAAAAGGAAGTCAAACCTATTGTGTATTCTATAATCAAATACTTTACTTTGAAGAACGATAGTAAATTACATCTTCTGCTCCTAAAGAGGAGGTCTTCATGGTTTTTCTTTGGTTCCTACACACTAACGCAACAATGCAGCCAACACTATTATATCCGGAATGTGTGTGGGGTGGAGTGGGGGGGAGGGTATTACACCTAGGGACACGAATTGAATCCAAGTAGCTACTGCCTCCCTTCAATAATTCATGTCCTCTTGGCAGCGAAAGACGTTACAGCCTCTTCAATTACCCCGCACCGCAAACCATCGCTGGGGTCGCGATCAATCTGACCCAATTCCTATCGCGCCCGCCCCCTCCTTCTGGCCTCCTCTCGCCTGGTCTGCGAGTGTCAAGGAGGGGGCGGGGGGGGCAGCCGCAGGGACGTCCTCGGCGGGCGCCGCGACCCGGCCGGCGGGCGGCGCGCGGGACTCACCGGGTGGAGGTGCCCTTCCGCACATCGCACATCATGCACTTGAAGGCCTCGGCGCTGTTCCGGAAGGTGCAGACGCTGCAGTCCCAGTAGCCCTCATCCGAGGACGGCTTCGGCTGCCGCTTCGGCCTGCAGGACACAACCCGGACACGACGCCCCGCGGGGTCACCAGCAGGCCGCGCCCGGCGCCCCGGCCCGCGGCTGCCCGCCCCGCCCCCTGCCCCAATTCCGCGACCCCGGCCCCGCGGGCCCCGCCGCAGCTCGACTCGGAGGGGGAGGGGAGTCAGGAAGGGGGAGGGCACGACCGCGGTGCAATCGCCGCTAACCCTGCCGCCACCGCCGCGCTGTCCTGACACTCCGGGCCGCCGCTCAGGCCGCCGCCATCGCGGCTCCATTGTGGGGCGGCCGGCGCCGGCCCCTCGCGCGGAGCAGCGGCGTCGCCCCCGTCCTCGCCCCGCTGGCTGCCCGGGCGGCGAGCGAGGCGGCCGTCCGCAGCCCGGCGCGAGGGCCTCGCCGCCCGCCCTGTCCGGGCCCGGGGGCCGGGCGCCGTTACCTGGTGGGGCTCTTCTTGTCTCCCATGGCTTGGCTACCGATGCTCGCCGAGAGTCGCCGCCGCGGCCGCTCTGTTTGTCAATACGGAGGATAATAAGCCGGGCGGAAGCGGGCGGGGAGGAGGAGGGGCGGGGAGGGCCGCAGCGCCGAGCTCCGAGCCGCCGCCGGATCCCACGCAGCCTCCAGCTGTCGGGGAAACTCCTGCCTCTGCCACGTGACCCGCGCCAGCCAACCAGCAGCCGCGGCCGCGACTTCAAACGCGGCCAGCGCGGCCCAGCACCGCGGCGAGTTCGCGGGCGGGCGGCGTGGGGGTGACGCTGCGGCCTGGGCGCCGCCGCCCCGCCCGCTCCCCTCACCCGCTCTCCCCGCCTCCACTAGGCATCCCGGTTGAGCTGGGGCCGCCACGCGCTTCCGAGCCTCTCTCCGTCCCGCGGGCTGGCGAGGGATGCTCTGTCCTCCCGGGAAGCTTGGTCCTAGCTGGGGCCAATGTCTGGAGGTCAGCCCCAGGTCGGGGGGGGGGGGGGCGCCTGCGGGAGAACCGCTTTCTCAGTCTCGGCCGCCCAGGGCTTCTCGGATCCATCCCGAAGGATGCCTGGGGGGAGACGGGAGCCAACCTTGAGCGCTATTGCTGGGGTCCTTAAAATACTGTCTGGTTTACCAAGTAGGGAATTTCGCGCTTAACTCAGAGGAAATGAAACCGAGGTTCACAAGAGGTTAGATGACTTCCTCTGCATTACATAATTAGAAGATAACAGCCAGGAATCTAACCCTGGTTTTAATTACAAATGCGTCACTTTGGCTTCCCAGGCCTCTACAGTAGCTTTTTTAAAAAAATATTTTTAAAGTACTCACTAGTCCTTTTTTAAAAATAACGGTTTGGCTCAGTGGATAGAGCTTGGACCTGCGGACTGAAGGGTCCGGAGTTCGATTCTAGTCAAGGACCTGGGTTGCGGGCTCTGATCGTGCAAGAGGGAGCCGATGGATGATTCTCTGTCATCATTGATGTTTCTATCTCTCCTTCCTTCCTCTCTGAAATTGATAAAAATATACTTTAAAAAATAAATAAAAATAACGGGTTTACATGTGCCTTCCCACGATCTCTTGACTAAAAACAGAAGACCTTCCTCCCAGGTCTCATTAATTGTCTCAACCTACTGGATGCCCTCTTCTTGTGCTTCATTCAGTACTAGACTATAACAACAGCCATCTAACTCGTCTCTGAACCTCCAGCCCCAATTCCCCAATCTATTTAATAATCCACAACCAGATAAGTAATAAAATGCTAGTAATGGGCCGTTACTCTGATCAAGGTTTTTCCTGAGGCTACTTAGTCTGGCATTAAGGTCCCCCACACCTTCTCCCTACCTCCCACCCCATTCCCCATCAGAAAGGCTGCCTCGTGGTAAAGACTGCAGAGGAAATTCATTATCTTCCCAAACCCTTCCTTCACATACATAGCTCACTTCTGCATAAAACATTTCCCTCTTCTCTTTGACCGCACTGTTCCTACATCTTTCTAGATTCACAGCAAGTCTAAATTATTGTAAAATAATAACCTTACACCTAAACGGGCTTTAGTGTACCACAAAGGAAATAGAAGTCGGGGTCTCGGCCTGCTTTCCCTGTTGAGACCTTGGAAAATTGTGTGCTTAATTTCTGTAATTCTCAGCTTTTACATCTGCAAAATGGCATCTCTATTTATGGGGTTTGTGATTAATAATAAAATAACTAACCTTTTTTAGCACTATATGCCAGGCACTTTGTAACTCTCTTTACACAAATGCACATTTTAAAGAACTCCCAAGTACTATGCAAATGTTCTCATCAACTAGCCTATCCATCCCTTCGTTTGAAAGACAAGGAACTTAGAGCCCTGGTTAAGTGGTTTTTCTTTCATGAACAGGCCAGGATTAGAGCTCAGATTTTCTATTAGTTGTTCACCAACCCTGCTTTCTGATTAATCATATCATCCCATTTACAGCAATCTCTGAACTCACTGCACCATCTGTAATTCTTGCAAGTGTCACTTCTTGAGACTCGGACCTTGATTCAGAAGCACAGAAACCCTGAGGATGATTGACCAAAGCATACAAGATCTAAGGCCTTGTCTTCAATCTCTCAGCAATGCAATAGTTAAACTTAGGCTAGCGACTTCTTTTTTCCCATCTGTAAAATAAAGGAGTTAAAACTGTTGTTTCTACTCACATCCCTTCAAGCCTAAGACATTGTGATTTATTTTTTTTAATTCCTCAACTGGCTGGATCTTCCAGGAAACAGACAAGAATTGTGGTCTACTACTGAAAGTAATGGCAACAATTATAAAACCAATCATATTTTTAAAAGTTTGATTTGGAGGGAGTGTGGTTTAGTTTAGTTGGTGCATTGTTCTTGCAAAATGGAGATACTTTGTTGATTATAAAATCTATATGTTACCATTGTATTGGTTTCTAGGGTGCCAAAACAAAATATCCACAGTCTGAGTGACCTAACAACAGAAATTTATTTTACAATTTTGGAGGCTAGATTACCCACAGGCCTGGTTTCTTCTGAGGCCTCTCTCCTTGGTTTATAAATGGCTGTCTTCTCTCTGTGCCTTTAGGAAGTCTTCCCTCTGTGTGAATGTGCCCTAATATCTTCTTTTAAGGACACCAGTCATTTTGGATTAGGTCCTATCCTAATGACCTCATTTTGCTTTAATTACCTCTTTGAAGACTGTCTCCAAATACAGTCACATTCTGAGGTACTGGTAGTTTGGACTTCAGCATGAATTCAGCCCATAACACCAGGACAAAAATTTCAGCAAAGATTTTTTAAATTAACATATCCAGTACATTCTTGGAACATTACTAGTACAGGTTCACAATCCTCATCTTAAACCCTTAAGCCTGGATACAATTTTAAAGTAAAATATTTGGGGATTTTTCAAAAGGCAGTATGTTACAAATATAATTACCCAACTTTCTGAGTGGGTTCTGAAGCAGTATCCCATAATCAAATGCATTAATATTTATGCAAAACATAAATATTCATACTACGTTGAAAAATAAAGTCTATAAATCACTTTCTATCAATCCTACTCAGGTTTTACTACTAAATGATTACAAGTCAGGTAAAATATGAAGATGTTTTCAATTTTCAGTGCTTTTTAGATTACAGGATTATTATGGAAAAAGGATGTTCACCTGTAAGAATTTGAGGGCAAATTAAGAATGAAAATATTAAGATTAAAAACATCCATAGTCTCTGACACAGCAGTTCCCCATTGGGGAATATATCCTAAGGAAACAACCTGAGGTGCATAAAAAGCTTTTGCTCATCCAGCCAGTGTGGCTCAGTGGTTGAGCATTGACCTATGAACCAGGAGGTCAAGGATAGATTCTGATCAGGGCACTTGCTGGGATTCAGGCTTGATCCCAGTAGGGGTCGTGCGGGAGGCAGCCTATTAATGATTCTCTCTCATCATTAATGTTTCTATCTCCACCTCCTTCCCCTGTGAAATTAAAAAAAAAAAATTGTAAGCTTTTGCACCCTAGCCAGTTTTGCTCAGTAGACAGTGTTGGCTGGCAGACTGAAGGGTCCTGGGTTTGATTCCAGTCAAGGGCACATACCTCTATTGCAGGCTCTATCCCTGTGGCAGCCAATGGATGTGTCTCTCTCACATCGATGCTTCCCTCTCTCTGTCTCTCCCACTGCATTCCACTCTCTCTAAAAAAAAAAAAAAAAAAAAAAAATCAAAGGAAAAATATCCCGGGATGAGGATTAACAAACAAACAAAAAAAGCTTTGGCACAAAGACAGTCATTGCAATTATTATAATAAATATTGAAAATAACCTGAAAGCCCATCAGAAGAAGAACAGTTAAATAAATAATGATCTAACAAAAAAATGGGATTTTAATCAGTCACTAAAAATGATGTTGAGAACCTCAATAGACATTTTTTCAAGGAACACATACAGATGGCCACAAGTACATGAAAAGATGCTCAACATCATTTTTTATAAGGGAAATGCAAATTAAAACCACAGTGAGATAGCACATCACACCTGTTAGGATGGCTCGTACAAAAAGATAGGAAATAACAGGTGTTAGTCAAGATGTGAAGAAAAAGGAACCCTTGTGCACTGTTGGTGGGAATGTAAATTTGTGCATCACTAAAACAGCATGGAGGTTCCTCAAAAAATTAAAAATAGAACTATAATGCCATCCAGCAATTCCACTTTGGGTGTTTATCCAAAGAAAATGAAAACACTAACTCAAAGAATATACACCCCCATGTTCATTGCAGCATTATTTACAGTAGCCAAGATATGGGAACAAATTAAGCGTTCATTGATGAATGAATGAAGAAATTATTTAAATATATATAATGGACTTTTATTCAACCATACGAAAGAATAAAGTCTCACCAGTTGCGACAACATGGATGAACCTTGAGGGCATTATGTTAAATGAAATAATTCAGACAGAGAAAGACAAATACCATATGATCTCACTTATCTGTGAAAAACTAAAACAAAAACAGAACAAGCTTCTAGATACAGAGAATAGATTGGTGGTTGCCAGAGGTGGGGGAGGGGCTGAAAAATAGGTAAAGGGTGCAAACTTCCAGTTATAAAATAAATGTCATGGGATTTAATGTACAGCATGGTGATAATAATAATACTGTATTGCATATTTGAAAATTGCTGATAGTAGATCTTAAAAGTTCTCATCACAAGAAAAGACTGCTGTAACTATGTATGGTGATGGATGTTAACTAGACATAGTGTGGTGATAATTTTGCTGATATACATACAAGTATCAAATCATTATGTTAAACACCTAAAACTAACAATGTTATGTCAATTGTACTTCAATTAAAAATAAAACAAGCCGAAACTGGTTTGGCTCAGTGGATAGAGCGTCAGCCTGCGGACTGGAAGGTCCGAGTCCGCATGTACCTGGGTTGTGGGCACATCCCCAGTGGGGGGCGTGCAGGAGGCAGCTGATCGATGTTTCTCTTTCCTCGATGTTTCTAACTATCTCTCTCCTTTCCTCTCTGTAAAAAATTGAAAATAAATAAATAAAATGGCACTAGCTCAAAAAATAAATAAATGTAGGGTAAGCAATGTTTGTTGCACTGCTTATTATCTTTTTTTCTAATATATTTTTATTGATTTCAGAGAGGAAGGAAGAGGGAGAGATAGAAACATCAATGATGAGAGAGAATTATTGATCGGCTGCCTCCTGCACACCTCCTACTGGGGATCAAGCCGGCAACCTGGGCATGTGCCCTGACCAGGAATGAAATATCCACTGAGCCAAACCAGCTAGGGCTGCATATTATCTTTACTACTATATTCTCTTTTGCTTTCTTGCCCAAATTAAAAAACACACAAGACGATGTTGATGTTATAAGAAGAGGCAATGCTTATATTGTAATGTTAAGTGACAGACGCATGAGATAAAATTGAATTTATAATAAAGACTAAACTGAATAAAAAGCATTAAAAAAAGGTCAGAAGGAAACACACCAAAATATTAAGGTGGCTTATAAGTCTCAATTTCATTTCAACACAGCATGACCTGTCACTACACTGTTAGCTCCTGACCTTTTGTTCCCTCTACTCTACAATTCTCTCTTTTCCTATATCCTACTGCTTCCTAACAGTTCTATATGTCATTACATGGTCTCGCCTTTACTATAAGGACCCACCCATCAGGGCACTATTCCTCCTGCACTTCCTCTTTACTCCACACCAATCCAGCGCTAGCTTCAGGACAGCTTCCCATTTCTACGTGTTGTCTTACCCACCTTCCCCAAATCCAGAAAAGAGTGTGATGGGGACACTAGATGCATTAATAAGAGATGGATTTGGCCCAGCCGGCTTGCCTCAATGGTTGAGTGTCAACCTATGAACAGTTTGATTTCCTGATCAGGGCACATGCCCGGTTGCCGGCTCCATCCCCAGTGTGGGACATGCAGAGGCAGCCGATCAATGATTCTCTGTCATCACTGATGTTTCTATCTCTCTCTCTCCCCCTCTCCCTTCCTCTCTGAAATCAATAAAAAAATATTTTTAAAAAGAGGTGAACTTGAAAAAGGGAGTTGGAAGATGTTTTAAGGCTTAAACCCAGTTCTGCAGAAGAGCCACTGACCCACGAATGCTGGTGTCTCTGACAGGGTCATGTGAGGCTGGTACTGAAAATGCTGGGGCAACTGCAAAGTGGATTCAGCTCCTAATGAAGAAAGGAACTGCTGCTGCTGGAGTGATGCTTAGAGGAGCAGGAAGTGAGTGGACTGGAAGACAAACGGCAACCAGAAGCTGATGGGAGGGGGCGGGGAGCAAGTCCCTTCTTCCTCTTGCCTTTCAGTCTCCTCCTGGCATCCCCTGTTGGCAGAGCCAGCTGTAGCCAGCTAACAAAGCTGAAATGTGACCCCAGAGCACAGAGGAGTCCAGCTCCAGCATCACAAAGAGATAGAGGGTGGGTTTGGGGCTGACAGTGACCCAATAACTGCCACAGTGGCTCCTTTGACACTCAGCATCCACACGAGGGTGGCTGGGAACAATGGCTGGTGGGCAATAAGAGAATGCCATTTTGTCCACCTGATTACTGAAAGCCTCCTCTTCAGGTGATGGCTTTGGTGGGTATCTGCATGGAACAAAATTGTCTCTACACTGTGTGCCCATTCTGAGAGGCCCATCACATACTTCTTTCCCCAGACTTTTTTGTATCAATTTTCCCTCTTGTCCTTCCTGAGTTCCTGACCATCCAGCCCAAATGTTAGCAAGTGCCTATGAATCACTGCAGATCCATACTTCTGGTATGTTTCAGTCCAGACAAGGTGGACTATCAAATGTGTTGCTCCAAACTATGCTCATTAGGAAAATTTCCCTCTAGTAATGGCCTCCGGGCCACCTCTCATCGGGACTGTAATGATGCAATTGTCCACCTCTCCTTGGTGCCGGGATATTATGCAGAACCATTTGTAAACCAGTGCTAGGTTTTTCCTCCTCAATCAGCCCATTACACAAATCGCTGTATAGGGCCATCAATATGGACAGAGAAGAGGAGTCACTGTTGACTGTTTCTTCCTGCAATAAACTCCACAATTGTAAAGATTTCACCCCCAATCACATATTAAAAAACTTTATAAATTCCAGTACAAAATATAAATACTGTAGCTACACTTAGAATCCCTAGAAAAGTCAAAGTATTTTAATCATTTTTATATTAATGTTTGACCCAGAAAAATCTACTGTAACATATCTGAAAAAAATGTAAGTACCCAAAGTTTTTCTGCCAAGAGCACAAACACAGCTGCAATGCCATATTTCTCAGTAGTGAAAATAATATTTCCCTGAGACATAATCTTGGAAACAGATGTTTAAGGAGAAATTTCAATCTGTTGTCATATGTATCTTCATAGGAAAATGATTGAACTAGCATCAGTTTTTGTAGTAATATAAATATAACTCCAGCAATTTCTACAAGGATTTCTTGCAGCAAACACATTGCCATTTAAATAATATATTTCATTAGTGCATTACATTCTAGAAGCAAACACATCTTATTTCAGTACTACACAAAACAGATTTTTCAGCAATGTATGGAACAGTTATATATTACTCGACATTTATCAGGTTAAGTATATTTTTAAATTTTAATATGAATAAATTATGGCAACAAGCAAAACAAGACTGTTTGCTTAACCAATGGTTAAGGGCATTATCTGAGGCCAACTTGCCTGGATACAAATTCAGGCTCTGCAATTTACTAGCTGCGCTACCTTGGACAAATTACTTAACCTGTGCCTCAGCTTTCACATCCATGAAATGAGGCTATTAATAGCATGTACTTATGGGGTTGCTATGAGGTTAAGAGCCCTTGGAAACAATGCTTAGCACTTATAGGTAATGTCGAAGACCTAGCTGTTTTTCGGAGGTAGCTCAGCAGAATGCTTAGAGCCAGACTGATGGTTTCTAATCTTAGCTCTACAGCTTACTCCCTGCATAACTTCAGAAAAGTTTTTTAATTTTTTTGGACCTCAGTTTCCTTATCTGTAAAGTGATAATGATAATAATGCCTCATGGAATTATTGCGGAATGATATACATAAAGTACTATAACTGGAATACTGTAAGCTCTATATAAACATTTGCTTTTACCAGCTGTTCCTTCTTACTCTGAACACCAGTGAGACTTGAAAACCCTAGAGCTTAGTGGATTTGCAGGTAGCCCATCATCCTGGAACCCACTGAGTCCTCCCAAGGGGCAACCAGCCCAACCTCCAGGATTCCTTCTGCCCAGAGTTTTTGCCTTCCAGACAAATAGAAGTTTACATATAATTATACTTATTTCTATTCTAGGTTTTTAAAAATATATTTTTTTATTGATTTCAGAGAGGAAGAGAGAGGGAGAGAGAGATAGAAACATCAATAATGAAAGAGGATCATTGATTGGCTGCCTCCTGTACACCCCCTACTGGGGATTGAGCCCGAAAACCAGGCACGTGTCCTTGGCCAGAATCGAATGTGGGACCCTACAGACCACAGGCAGATGTTCTATCCACTGAGCCAAACCAGCCAGGGCTATTCTAGGTTTTTTAAAAAATAATGAGAGAGGTATAGAATCAGCTGGAAGTTGTAATATATTTGAATTGGCTTGGTTCTACTCTGGAACTATTTTTTAATCTACATTTTTTATCTAAATATTTATCAAAGTATTTATCACTTAGCTTCTTGGATCCTCAATTTTCTCACTTGTTAAATGAAAGGATTGTACTAAAAATATCTCAGGTATAAAATAAGAAACCTCTAGCTTTCTATCCATGTGACAAGATGATGTTTGGTGTGATGTGGTCTGAGAGAGAGGTGGAGTCTTACTTGCTACTTGAATCAGACCTGTAGCTCAAATACCACTCACTGTTGATGGCAGCTGCTTAAACTGTAGGTTTGTAGAAATCCTACAATTTCTTGTTATTATGGAGAATAAAGGACCAAAACAAATTGGAATGTTTATAATTATATGTATTTTTATGACTCAATTGCTATAAAACTCCTGAACTAATTTGAAATAACAGAATTTTATAGGTTTGGAAGTTTCTAAAGTCCTTACAAATCCAAGCATAAATTTTAAGTTTAAATGAGGAAATGTATATATGTAAAAGTTCTCCACACAGTTAATACATTTTACAAATGCAAGATGTGATCATTTAAAAAATCAATCTGGCCTTAACTTATTTAACAGAAGAGCTTTATAATAACGGAGATGGAAACTTCTGGTTATTTAGCAAGTATATACTAGTAGAAGTCATTGATCCTAAACTGACGTCAAAGAATTTCTACGGGATAAGATGTCCAAGTTAGATTTCATGTATATGAAGTCATGCCAGTTGTTAGGAGGATAAGCGGCTTTACTTTGATGGTTTTGAGTTTCCACATTTGCTTCCAGCTACTCTGCCAGAAGCACACACCCCCATGCTGCCCAACCCGGATAAATTGTCTGATGTTTTCAATAGCAAGACATTTTTTCCACTAACTTTTTACTTTTATCAGACAGTGGAATGACTTAGCTATTGGCAAAATTTGTTCATCTATTATTATGGCTCTTAGTATATCGTGTAGTGGTTAATTTTATAGCATTCTTTAACATACCGCTTGGGTCTATCTTTGAAGTAATATAATGATTCATTTATCAAAGCATATTTGAAAGACAATTTCTGGTGCAAAAATACATTACCATGCCTGGCATAATGTTTATAACATTAGTTCATCTCTTCACATACTCTGCAGCATCCTTCTTGATAATATATATATACTAGAGGCCTGGTGCATGAAAATAGTGCATGGGTAGGGTCCCTAGGCCTAGCCAGCTATCAGGGCTGATTGGGGCCTTCCAGCTGCTGGCCAGGGCCTCCCTTCCCCAGCTGCCAGCTGCGGGCTGGGACCTCCTTTCATTCTGTGCCACCCCCTGGTGGTCAGCACACGTCATAGTGAGTGATTGGTCTCCCGGTAGAACTCCTGTGGGGACAATTTGCATATTAGGCTTTTATACACACACACACACACACACACACACACACACACACACTTTGTGTGTGTGTATATATATTGTTTTCAGAGAGAAATGGAGAGGGAGAGAGAGATAGAAACATCAATGATGAGAGAGAATCATTGATTGGCTGTCTCCTGCACACCCCTATTGGGGTTAGAGCCCAGGCTTGTGCCCTTGACTGGAATTGAACCTGGGACTTTTCAGTCCACAGGCCGATGCTCTATTCACTGAGCCAAACCAGCTAAGCCTCTTGGTATTTAAAAAAAATATATGCTTCTTGATCATAGTCATAGTTTCGCTAAGCACCTCAATAGCTCTTCAGGATTATTATTGACTAGACTTTCATATCATATATGTGATTGTTTTTAAAATTTATATTCTAATTTAATACAGTAAAATCCACTCTTCTATGAGGTTTTCTAATAAATGTAACCACCTCATAGTCAAGATGTAGAACAGTTGCATCATCCAAAAAAGTTCCCCCAGTCCCTTTGCAGTTAACCCTTCCCCCAACCTCTGACTCCTGCCTACTACTGATCTGTCCTTCACCCTACAGTTGCCTTTTCCAAAATGCCATATAAGTGGAACATACAGATGAATGTGTGTAGCCTTTAGAGTGTGGCTTCTTTCACTTAGAACAATGCATTTGGAGATTCATCCATGTTGTTGCTTGTATCAATAGTTTGTTCCTTTCTATTGCTGAGTGGAATCCTATATAATAAAGATGTAATATGCAAATGGTCGTTACGCCATGAAGTGTAACGACCGACTATGTAACGACAGGATTACAGATCAGCAGGAGAGTGGGGTAGCGAGCTACAAGCGGGTGGTGGAGAGCTACAGGAGGGGGCAGGGCAGCAAGCTATGAGGGGGGATGGGATGGCGGGGTTGGGGAGCTACAAGAGGGTGGGGCTGCGGGTGGAGAGCTACTGGAGGGCAGCAGCGAGCTACTGGTGAGCTACTGGCACACGGATTCGTGCACAAGGTTACTAGTTTCATTATAAACATATATTTCATTAGATAAAGATATAAGAGTTGTTTTCAAGTTTTGGTGATTATGAAATAACACTGCTATAAACATTTTTTTTAAATGTTATTTTATTGATTTTTTACAGAGAAGAAAAGAGAGGGATAGAGAGTTAGAAACATCGATCAGCTGCCTCCTGCACACTCCCCACTGGGGATGTGCCTGCAACCAAGGTACATGCCCTTGACCGGAATCGACCCCAAGACCCTTCAGTCCGCAGGCCAACGCTCTATCCACTAAGCCAAACCGGTTAGGGCTATAAACATGTGTAGACAGAGTTTTGGGTAAATATACGTTTTTATTTCTCCTGCGTACTTAGGACTAGAATTAAGTCACATGGTATTTTATGTTTAAATTTTTATGAAACTGCCAAACTTCTTCCTAATGTTGCTGTACCATTTTGCATTCCTACTAGCTATGTATGAAAGTTCTATACTCATATAGCACTTAATACTGTCAGCCTTTTTTATTATTATTATTGCCATTCATGTGAGTATGTATCAGCATCTCATTGTGGTTTCAATTTGCATTTTCTTATGACAAACAATGTGAGCATTTCTTTCATGGTCTTATTAGCCATCCCTATAATTTTCTTCTGTGACGTGTTTGTTCAAAACTTCACTCATTTAAAAATTTTGGATGTGTTCTTCTTATTGAAGTTTTAAAAATTATAGTAAAATATACATATTGAACTTTTTAACCATTTGTAAATACAGTAGTATCCTATATAATAAAAGGGTAATATGCAAATCAACCAAACAGCAGAACGACCAGTGACTATGATGCACATTGCTGCGGCCAACCGCCCATCCTCCCCCATCGGCCCCCTCAATCCCCCCCAGCCTCTCCCCCCAGCAGCCCCACCCCCATTGCCCCCTCACCCCCATTGCCCCCCCACCCCCACCCTGGGCTCAGGCATTGAGCATCTGCCTCCCCATCTTCAGCGCCCTGGACCAGATGGCTGCAAGATCAACCTGGCCAAGTTCACCTACGGCAAGTGCTCCACCCTCATCATGACTGACCTGGCGGCCTGGATATCCCGCTGCTGGACAACATCATCAACTTCAGCTCTTCCTGCACCGCGGGGGTCGTTTGGCCCGGGCTAGCAGAAGTGGCACGGCCTATTGCTTGGTGGCCCCAGATGAGGTCCCCTACCTGCTGGACCTGCACCTGTTCCTGGTCCATGCCTTCACCCTCGCCCACCCCCACCAGGAGCCCTCAGGTGCGGTTGGGGTGGACAGCGTGCTGGGCCGGGTGCCACAGAGCGTGGTGGATGATGAGGACTGCGGCCTGTCGCTGGAGCTGCTGGGCCTGGGCTGCGTGGCCAACAACGCCCAGCAGCAGTATGTGTGTTTGTGGCCGGCGCCCTCTCCAGAATCCATGAAGTATGCCAAGGAGCTGGACCTCGCGGGGCTGGGCCTGCACCCCCTTTTTAGCTCGAGCTTCCAGGAGGAGGAGCTGCAGTGGCTAAGGCTGGTGGACAGCATCAAACGGCACCGCTGGCATGACCATCTTTGAGATCAACGCCGCCAGCCGGGACCTGAGCAGCCAGGTGATGCAGGCCAAGAGGTAGACGGACTGCAATGCCATCTCCAGCTTCCAGCAGGGCGGCAGGCGCGGCAGGAGAGCCTGGCTGGCCCAGCCCCGAGCTGCTCAGCGTGGCAGATGGAGCAGCCTGGGAAAGAGGAAGAGGAGGCTGAGGAGGGAGAGAGCGTGGAGGGCGTCTTCAGAGGTCAGCATTACCTGAGCGGGGAGCCAAGAGGCGGAAGGGAGGCCACGCCGCTGGACCAGGATTTCTATGTCTCCTATCGGCCCAAGGACTTCGACAGTGAACGGGCCTGAGTATTGGTGGGGACAGGGGCGCCTTTGAGCAGCAGATGGCCGGCGCTGTCCTGGACTTGATGGGGAACGAGGCCCAGAACCTGACCGGGGTGGGCAGCGGCTCAAGTGGGACAGGAAGAAGAAGCGGTTTGTGGGACAGTCAGGACAGGAGGACAGGAAGAGCAAGACAGAAAGGGGTTGCTACATCAGCAGCTCTTACAAGTGGGACCTCTACCAGAAATGGGAGCAGAAACAGAAAGTCTCCATACACTCGACGCCTGAGCCCCAACGGGCCGCCAGCAGTCGCTGTCGGCAGCGGTGCTGTTTCACCCTAAGTCGAGGCATGTATGGAGAAAACCAATTGATGTGTTTTTCTCACATCCATGTTTCTCTCTGTCTCTCGCCTCCCTTCTCCTCTAAAAATCAATGAAAAATGTCCTCAGGTGAGGATTGACCAAAAACACCAAAAAAAACAAACAAACAAAAACACCAAAAATATGCATACATACACACATATACATAAATACATGAATATTAGGGGGCTGAGGGGTGGGACTCCACAGGTGCATGAATTTCGTGCATCAGGACTCTGGTTAAATATATTTACAATGTTGTGTAACCATTATCACTATAGATACCCAAAACTTTTCATCATTCCCAACAAAAACTCTGTACCCATCAAACACTAATATTGCCCTCATCTTTATTCCCTGGTAACCTATATTCTAATTTCTGTCTCTATTAATTTTTCTATTCTATGTACCTCATATAAGTGGAATTATACAATATTTGTCCTTCTGTGTCTGACTTATTTCCCTAACCATAACGTTTCAAAGTTCATCCATGTTGTATCATATATCAAAATTGCATTCCTTTTTATGACTGAACTAGAGGCCCGGTGCATGAAATTTGTGCACCCGGGGGTGGGGTGGGGGGTGGGGGGGGGTCCCTCAGCCCAGCCTGCACCCTCTCCAATCTGGGACCCCTCAAGGGATGTCCGACTGCCCGTTTAGGCCCGATCCAGGTAGAATCGGGCCTAAACGGGCAGTCGGACATCCCTCTCACAATCCAGGACTGCTGGCTCCCAAGTGCTTGCCTGCTTGCCTTCCTGATTGCCCCTAACTGCTTCTGCCTGCCAGCCTGATCACCCCCTAAACACTCCCCTGCCAGTCTGATTGATGCCTAACTGCTCCCCTGCCAGCCTGTTTGCCCCTAACTGCCCTCCCCTGCAGGCCTGGTCAGCCCTAACTGCCCTCCCTTGAAGGCCTGGTCATCCCTAACTGCCCTCCCCTGCAGGCCTGGGTCCCCCCCAACTGCCTTCCTTGCAGGCCTGGTAGCCCCCAACTTCCCTCCTCTGCCAGCCTGGTCACCCCTAACTGCCCTCCCCTGAAGGCTTGATTGCCCCCAACTGCCCTCCCCTGCTGGCCATCTTGTGTCCACATGTGGGCGGCCATCTTTCACCACATGGGGGCAGCCATCTTTTGTGTTGGAGTGATGGTCAATTTGCATATTACTCTTTTATTAGATAGGCTAATATGCCAGTGTATCTAATTATTGAATTTAAAGAGGTGTCTGTATATTCTGTTTACAGATATATTATTTGCAAATATTTTCTTTCAGTCTGTAGCTTGCCATTTCATTTTCTCTGGGGCTTTTGAAAGAGGAAAATATTTTATTTTGGTGAAGTCATTGTATCAATTTTTCCATTTAAGATTTTTTTCCATTTTATGATTTTGATTTTATATATAAGAACTCTTTACCTAACCCAATGGCACAAAGATTTCTCCTATGAGTTCTTCTAATATTTTAAAGCTTTACATTACGTCTATGATTCTTTTTGAGCAAATCTATAATAATAAAAGGGTAATATGCTAATTAGACCAGGCATCATTCTGGACGTCCTTCCTGACGAAGCCGGGGCCAGAGGGAAGCCAGCCTGGGTCTCGGGTGCCTGCAGGTGGCCCGAGGGAAGCCAGCCCGGGTTCCGGGTGCCAGAGGGAAGCCGGTGCCAGCAGCCAAGGGAAGGAAGGTCTTCTCTTGCACGAATTTTCATGCATTGGGCCTCTGTTTTTTTTTTTTTATTTAATATATTTTATTGATTTTTTACAGAGAGGAAGGGAGAGGGATAGAGAGTTAGAAACATCGATGCGAGAGAAACATCGATCAGCTGTCTCCTGCACACTCCCCTCTGGGTATGTGCCCGCAACCAAGGTACATGCCCTTGACCGGAATCGAACCTGGGACCCTTGAGTCTGCAGGCTGACGTTCTATCCACTGAACCAAACCAGTTAGGGCAGTGGTCGGCAAACTGCAGCTCATGAGCCACATGTGGCTTGCAAGCCGCGGTTTGCTGCTCTGTTGACTAATGAGTTTGCTGACCACTGGGTTAGGGCATGGGCCTCTGGTTTTAATATAAAGTATCAGGTATGAATCGAGTTTATATTTTGCATGTGGATCAAATTGTTCAAGCACAGTTTGTTGAAAAGTCTAACCTTTCTCCATTGAATTGCCTTTGCTCCATTGTCAGAAATTAATTGACTGTATTTTTGAGAGTTTAATTCTGGGCTCTATCATGTTCCATTGACCTAGGTAGCTATCCTTTGGCCAAAACCACAGTCTTGATTACTGAAGGTTTATAGTAAGTCTTGAAGTCAGATAGTATGAGTCTTCCAACTTCTTTTTCAAAGTTGTTTTGGCTATCCTAGTTCATTAGCTTCACATATAAATTCTAGAGTCAGCTTGTTGATATTTCCAAGAAATTCCGCTGAGATTTTGATTGGGATTGGAGAGCATCTATAGGTCAATTTGATGATAATTGACATGTCAACATTTGTGATTATTTTTGGATGCAGCTATCTGATTCTAAATTTCTGTAACAAATCCCTCACTTCTGCTAAATAAACCACAATTTCCTCTTATCTTGGCTAATCTAATAGAGCTATTTAAAATGAAGTTTTTTCTGTAACAATTGAGTTGTTTCAAGGTGGTTGTATATTGTAATAGATTACTCTCTGCTATTAAGTTTTAGTGACACAAAGCTATGGTCATTTTTTATTTATTGTTTTAATTGCATTATTATTATCAACACTAGAGGCCCAATGCATGAAATTCGTGCGAGGGGCTCGGCCTTTGCAGCCCCAGCTTCGTCCAGAAGGTGGTCCGGATGGTCATTCGGCTGTCCGGTCTAATTAGTATATCACACTTTTATTGTTATAGAGGATGATGCTTTTTCTTTGGTTTTGTAACTATTTATATCTTTACATGAGCTAAAGTCTTTTGGTGTTTGATTGATTGATTCTAGTAAAATATACATAACATAAAATGTACCATTTTAATCATTTTTATATGCATCAAATACATTCACATTGCTGTGCAACCATTACCACCATCCATATCCAAAACTTTTTCCATCTTCCCACACTGAAACTCTGTCCCCACTAAATAATAACTCCCGTTTCCCCTGTCTCACAGCCTCTGGCAACCACCATCCTACTTTCTGTCTCCATGAATCTGATTATTCTAGGTGCTTTGTATAAGTGGAATCACACGTATGTTTTACTTAACATATGTAGAGGTTTCATCCATGTTGTAGCATGTTTTATCATTTCCTCCCCTTTTAAGGCTGATAATATTCCATTGTGTGTGTGTGTGTGTGTGTATCATTTTTTTGTTATCCATTTATCCATCAATGGATACTTGGATTGTTTTTTCCTTTTGGCTATTTATAATGTTTCTATGAACATGAATGTACAAATATCTGTTGAGTCTCTGTTGTCAATTATTTTTGGTATAGCCCCAGAAGTGGAATTGCTGGATCATGACAATTCTATGTTTAACTTATTGAGAAACCACCACATTATTGAGCTAAAGTCTTAAAAGAGTCATTTACATATTTAACATAGCCTTTTATATGTTACTAGAGGCCCGGTGCATGAAATTTGTGCACTGGGGGAGAGGTGTCCCTTAGCCCAGCCTGCACCCTCTCCAATCTGGGACACCTCGGGGGATGTCCAACTGCTGGTTTAGGCCCGATCCCGGCAGTTGGACATCCCTCTCACAATCTAGGATTTCTGGCTCCCAACCGCTTGCCTGCCTGCCAGCCTGATCAACCCCTAACCACTCCCATGCCAGCCTGATCTACGCCTAACTGCTCCCCTGCTGGCCTGATTGCCCTCAACTGCCCTCCCCTGCAGGCCTGCCCCACCCCCCCACCCCCAACTGCCTTCCCCTGCAGGCCTGGTCATCCCTAACTGCCCTTCCCTGCTGGCCTGGTTGCCCCTAACTGCCCTCCCCTGCTGGCCTGATTGCCCACAACTACCCTCCCCTGCTGGCCATCTTTGACCACATGGGGCAGTCATCTTGTGCAAGGGTGTGAGGGTCAATTTGCATATTACCTCTTTATTATATAGGATTGCCAGATTTGTGAGGAATCTTTAGAAAAGGAAATGGACTTTAGATATCAATGGACAATAGTGTGACTAGTTGGGACATTCAGGAAGAACTTACTGAGAGGACATACTTCAATGAAGAATTTCTAACATCTTGTACTTACACTATTAGTAGAGCCATGGTATGTTTACAGCATCATTATTTGCTTTCTAAAATTCTAATGTCAGAATATATTCAGAATATGAACATACAATTTTTTAATTTTTTTTGTTTGCAAAAAGAAAACCTGACATTTCAAATTCCTTAGCCCTGGAAACAGCTTTCCTACCAGGCTTTAAAAAATTTAATAGTTTCTATAGTAAGCCATTTTTTGGCTTCATAAGAATTTACCATGATACTGTTTTTTAAATTCTATGAAAAGCAAGGAAAGGATACAAAAGCTACAAAGAACTAAATGTGTATTTATTGAGCCATGTTTATTTATTATTATTTATCTAGCATTGTCATAGATTCTAGGAATTTTTAAAACAAGGCACTTACTCATTTAGAATCTTTTGCCAACTTAAAAAGCAAAAAAACACACAAGCCCAGTGGCATGGCTCAGTGGTTGAATGTTAACCTATGAACCAGGAGGTCATGGTTGGATTCCAGGTCAGGGCACATGCCCAGGCTGTGGGCTCAATCCCCAGGGGATGTGCAGGAGACAGCCGATCAATGATTCTCTCTCATCGTTGATGTTTCTATCTCTCTCCCCCTCTCCCTTCCTCTCTGAAATCAATAAAACTATATTTAAAAGCGCACACACAGAAAAACCACAGGTAAATGAATAAAAAAGATAATCATGTCTTAGATGCAACAATACTTATCACCACATATGGAGTGGCGCCAAGTGCCTACTCACTCTTGTTTGGGGAGAAACAGCTTTATGGATACAGGTACTACTTGCATACCGGACAGAGTTTAAGGTTTCCTGAAGTGGAAACTGTAGACTTCAAGTCACATTGGGCCCCAAACTACATAGAGAGATGACATTCCTAGAATTGACATATCTTCCTGCCTCCTTCCCTCTCTGTCACTCTCGACGAGAGAACGCTTTAGGGACAATGTCACTCTCGCAGCCGGATCTCTCTTCAGGAGCTCCCAGCACATACCATGCACTGTTCTATTTAGAATGCCAGCAAAGGCTAAAGATTCTTGACAGAGGCATAGACATTAGCTTCATCAGATCTGACACCATTTGAGGTTTTAGCTTGGGGCCATTTTGAACCTCCATGCCAATTAATCCTAAAAGGCTTCTACTCTCTGTCATCCTCAATCACTCTCACAATTGCAAATCACAGTCTCCCTCCTCCACCAACACTTATACTCTATCCAGTCTTTTAAAGTATTGCTGTCATTCTAATACTTTGTACTTATTCCCCAATAAATCACTCTCCCTCTGGTGGTTGCACCCACCCTAGTTCTTTTTATTCTGCTTTTTGGAGTGCTCCCCCCAACAACCAACCAACCTAACAACAAACCCTTTCTCAAGGACACTGAGTTTTCTTTAAAGTGTTTTCCTGTTTGAATTGACTGCTAGATAGTTTAGGGCCAATTTTGTGAATAAACTCCACTTCCATCTCTGTTTTATGATCTTATTCTTATTTCTTTCTTGTCTATTTCTGGTCTATTTGGTCTATTGCTTTTTAAAAACTTCGCTATGGTGTTGATGTTTTTGTAAAACCTCCTTGGGTAACTTCCAGAACCATATGAGATTATAATAAATTAGAGGCCTGGTGCACAAAATTCGTGCGGGGCGGGGGGGGGGGATCCCCCTCAGCCCCGCCTGCACCCTCTCTAATCTGGAACCCCCTCAGGATTGGGGCTAAACCGGCAGTCGGACATCCCTTTCACAATCCAGGACCACTGGCTCCTAACTGCTCACCTGCCTGCCTGCCTGATCTCCCCTAACTGCTCCCCCCCTCCCCTGCTGGCCTGGTCACCCCCAACTGTCCCCTCTGCTAGTCTAGTCGCCACCAACTGCCCCCCTGCAGGCCTGGTTGCCCCTAACTACCTCCCACCCCCCGCTGCCTGGTTGTCCCTTACTGCCCCTCCTGCTGGCCTGGTCACCCCCAACTACGCCCCCTCCAGCCTGGTCTCCCTCATCACCCCTCCTGCCAGCCTGGTTGCCCCCAATGGTCCCCCCTGCAGGCCTGGTCACTCCATGCAGCCTGCTGCTCAGTCATTTGGTCGCCCCTCACTAAACCCCTTGCAAGCCTGGTCACCCCATGCAGCCTGCTGCTCAGACATTTGGTAGTCCCTCACTAACCCCCCCGCCCCGCTGGCCTAGTCGCCCTATGCAGCCTGTTCGGTCGTCCGTTTGGTTGCAATGGTCGCTTAGGCTTTTATTATTATAGATGCTCTTATTATCTATGCAAAATATATTACCTCTTCTTCTTCACTAACACCAATTTTACTTGGAACTTCAATGTGCCTCACGTCAAACAATTTTGATTTTTCAGACTCCATTAATGCCAGGAGTTTGACATAGTTTCAGCTAATGAGATATAAATGGAAGTGTACTTCAGAGTTTTCAGAAAAAACTATTGTTTTACTATTAAAAGGGTCAGGCTCATCTATGCTCCTCTTCATCTATTCATATTTTATATACATAGCTGCATTAGTCAGGGTTCTCCAGAGAAACAGAACCAGCAGAGATGTATATGGAGAGATTTATTATGGGGAGTGGCTCACATGATTATGGAGGCTGAGATATGCTATGATATACCACCTGGAATTTGGAGAACCAGAAAAGCCAGTCTGACACCAAAGGCCTGAGAACACAGGGGCCACTGGTGTTAAGTCTTGGAGTCAAAAAGCCTGCAAACCAGAAGCTTCCAATTTCTGAGGGCAGGAGGGGATGTATGTTCCAGGCTTAAGAGGAGAGAGAGAGAGAGAGTTTGCCCTTCCTGTGCCTTCTGTTCTATTCAGGCCCTTGAAGATTGGAGGATGCCCACCCACATTAGTGAGGGCAAATCTTCTTTACTCAGTATAGTGATTCAAATGCTCATCTCTTCCAGAAGCATCTTCACAGACACCCTCAGAAATAATGTTTTACCAGCAATCTGGGCATCCCTTAGCCCAGTCAAGTTGACACATAAAATTAAGCCTCACAATGATAATGCCAAATAATTTTCTTTGGAATTTCCAAGCAGTATTTCTGGCTATCCCATAAGCACCTCAAACATGAACTCATCCTTTCCCCCAAATATATTTTCCCTCTGGCTTTTTATATCCTAGTTACCAACATCAAAATCTACCCCACTGTCCACATGGGAGAATCTTGACTTTCTGTCACCTTCCACATCTAAGTCTTATCGCTTTCATTCCTTTAATATTTTTTGTGTTTCAGTCATTCCTTTGCCTGACCTAGAACCTTTGACTCTTTATATAATTTCTTCTCCACATTGCAAACCCCATGAGGACAGGGAACATCACTTGTTGA
Organism: Corynorhinus townsendii; assembly: GCA_026230045.1. Taxonomy (NCBI): domain Eukaryota; kingdom Metazoa; phylum Chordata; class Mammalia; order Chiroptera; family Vespertilionidae; genus Corynorhinus; species Corynorhinus townsendii. The sequence continues at coordinate 176,181,433 of JAPDVU010000003.1, read as the reverse complement.
CTTCTGTGACCCCAGCTAACCCAGGTAGTGGGTGTTCTTGCTAAATATTTCTTGTCTGGCTGATTAAAACTAATATGTAAATCTGAGATTAAGCACTTAAAGGTCCTCAATGACTTCTAATTTCTTATCTAAACACCTTAGTATAATATAACAGATATTCCATCATTCCTATGTGTAGATTTGTTTGTCATATAGAATAGATGTACTTAGATGCCTAACATTTTTAAGGTCTTCAATCTGCTTTTACATTTTTTTCTATCACTTCCCTCATTTTAAAGCTGTCCACTCCAAGACAGCTGCTTTGTCTTCCTTTCTAATCTGTTGCTCTTATGCAGCTATAGGCTGGGGAAAATAGGGACTGACTGAAAATTCAAAGGGCTGCCTTCTGGTTAAAGTTCATGAGCACTAGTGTAAAAACATTATAATTTCTCATTTGGTTTATCATAAGCTTTCCCCCCTTATTTCCTAAGATGAGAGGTTGTTGGATAAATGTCTTTTAGACAAGTGAGGTATAGTTATATATAGCAATTTAAAAAAATAAAAATTATATGCCAGCTTTGCATATATTATCTACATAAGGGAACTAGCCTATTTGCAAATCAATAATCTAGTACTTAAATCTGAACCAATTATAAGGGCTTCCTCTCTTATTCATTCCTTTTTCTTACACTTCACTCCTAGTCCTTTCTTAGCCTACTTTACTATCATTGCAATCTCAAGCATAGATGGTTGGTGTAGGGCAGTGGTTGGCAAACTCATTAGTCAACAGAGCCAAATATCAACAGTACAATGACTGAAATTTCTTTTGAGAGCCGAAAACCGACTTCTGCGCATGGGCCACGAAGTTTCAATCGCACTGTAGGTGTGTGCCCGCACGTGGTATTTTGTGGGAGAGCCACACTCAAGGGGCCAAAGAGCTGCATGTGGCTCGCGAGCCGCAGTTTGCCGACCACTGGTGTAGGGGAATGCAAAGAACTGTAAGAGAGAAGTCTAGAAACATCTTAAAGTTTTTATTTCCCTATGCCATAAATTTTAGTAAAGAGATCATGTGAAATTAGCCGGGCATATGGATACCTTATCTCTCCTGTTCCCATTTTAAGGTAACTTAAGTAGGACTGTTATTTAAATAATTACATTACTGATTTTTTAAAAAGGGACTTGTTCATAAGCTATTTGACTGCTTTCCTAAACATAAGCAAAAACGAAATCCACCATACACGCTATCTGCAAGTGTGCTCATTATCATTGCCAAAACAGGGCAAATATTTAGTCATTAGAAAACACATTAAACGACAACATTCATAAGAGGTGTCCATTAGAGCATGCATAGGTGAAGATAAATACGCATGAGAAAAGCAACTAAGAAAATATATGTAATTCATTAGAAATTCTCAGTTAGAATAAGCTGTGAGAGCTGGCATGGAGGAATGCAATAGAAGCTTCCATTTGAGCTGAGGTTTATTTATCCTGCTTATCTGAAGTCAGAGCCAAAAATCCCAATGATCCCAAGAATGAGGATAAATGTTTTTCCCCATTTAGAAAGAGCCAACTGGCAGAACCTTTGCCAAAGGGTCAATTCTTGGTCTTAGTAACATGATACGAGTAGGGCTCTGCTGATTTAATGCTGGTGTGCCTTGAGTTATGTCTCATTAGCAGAGAAAGATTTACACCCATTCTCCCGCTTTCTGGCTCAGTGCCTTTTACAACCACCTGAATGCACTTAAGAGACAGAAGGAAACAAAACCAAGTTACCTGACCTAGGGGAGTCTGACCTTAGCATCTGTCAAAGGCCAGGTTGACAGCCTGAGCCTTCAAAGCCTTCAAAGGCAATGGAGGAACTTCTACAAGGCTTTATGTTCCAAAACAGTGGCTGCCACAACACATCTTTGCTGGATTCCACGAAGCGGTGTGTGTGTGAGACTGTGTGTGTGTGTGTGTGTGTGTGTGTGTCTGTGTCTGTGTGTATATGTCTGTGTGTTTCCCTTGATTTCATTCTTTCAGCCCAAGCAGATCTAAATCTTAAGTAAATTTTAGGTCTCTGCCTTTTTCTATTTATGCCCACTAGTTTTTACTGTGTCATTTGGGCAACTTGATTTCTATCCTTAGCCAATCTCTGATTCTACTTTTGCTTTATTTTACTATGTCTCATTGACCTTCCTCGGTATCTGGTTTCAACTTCTGGCTGCCTTTTATTTTTTTTTTAGCTCTTCCATAATAATCTGTAGAGACTGAGGTTTATCGTGTAACACAAGATATGGGGAACTAAATTAGAATAATGTAACTGGCTTATCAGACCCTATCCTCTAAAATAATTTTATTTGTAGGCTTTTAGTTGAAGTTAGCTGACATTCTTGAATTATGATCTATAAGTAAGAATCTTGTGATGGGGAAAGCTAGAAAGTAATATTTCTTTACTCAGTTTCCATCCTTTACATTTATATCCAGAATGCTGAGTGTCCATGGGAGAAAGTGCTTCATTTACAAGGTAAATAATAATTTTAAAAATAATTTGGAGTTATTATTCCACAAAAGTGAACACAGAATGATAACCCCATTAATTGATAGACATGTAAATAAGAAAAACTTCAATATTTTTTCCTCAAGTAATTAATGGTATTATATGTGAACTAAGTGATACCTATAATTTTCAGATTGAGTCTCAGCTAAGAGCTAATTGTTCATACCAGCACTAAGGAGGCTTGCACTCCTACAAGTTGCCTTTTCATATATTTTAACTCTTTCTTTACTTCCAACACTCAGAATATAGTGCTTTTCAACTTTGATTGAATTATTTCATTGCAGAGGCAATATGTTTGTTGTAGGGATTAAATCATTTGGAACACAGCCTAGCACAAAGTACAGTTCTTTGTTAGTATAGCTTATTAACATTATAATAATGGATTAGTTTCAACATGGTGCTGGATGGAATTTAGCTAGCAAAATCTGAATTTGATCTTGGGCCTTTTCCTCCTTCTCTTTGTGTTGGTATTGAGGGAGCTAGATGCACAACAGGAGCTTAACAATACAAAAGAATACATTGTTAGCTAGATCTTTGGCTCCAAATGTTAACATAAAATGCCAGAGAGCTGAACCAGAAAAAGGCTAAAATTCCACTTCTTTAGGCTAGTGGCCATAGAAACCAATAGCCAAAGCAAACCAGTTGGCAAGTATTTTCTCTCCTTCCGACCCTATTCCATATTCACACATTCAAGTCTTGAAATTTGCCATTTTAGTGGTATGAAAATGACACACGGCAGAGCTAGAGAACAAAGGACAAATCAAGAGAGAAAAATAATTCCCTGAGCATTGAGCTATCCACCCCAGAACTTCTTGTGCCAGGACGAGATACTGAGCTTGATTTTTGTCACCTGGGAAAAAAGAGACAAAGGGAGAGCAGAAAAAGGGATGTGGTTTAGACTTCTGCCAAGTCCTAAGCCTGACTGCCATAATCTCATAGGCACAGAATGGAGTAGGGAAAGAGCTGGTTTGGTTTTGACGGTGTAGCACTAGCCCTTAGCTCTTAATGCTATCCCAGTCTTGGTAGGACATTTGATAAATGGTCACACATCAAGTCACTAGTCACGACTACTAAATGTTCCTTAAACCAAACCAAACTATAAAAACTTCCCTTGTTGTCCTGGCTGAATGACTTAATTGGTTGGAGTGTCGTCCCATACAACAAAAGGATTGCTGGTTCAGTTCCTGGTCAGGGCACATACCTAGTTTGTGGTTGGATCCCTGGTCAGGGAGCATATGGGAGGCAACCAATTGATGTTTCTCTTTCACATCAATGGTTCTTTCTCTTCTCCTTGTGGACTGAATCAGAGCTCAAAAGACTAGAACAAAGAGTATGACCTTTGCCTATGGTCAACATCTGTCTTCCAGACTGTGAAGACAATTGACAAGGATGTATGTAATATACATGGCACATAGTAGGTTCTCAAATTGTAGATTTTTAATTTTGCCACTATTACTATTGAAGAAAATCTATGCTAGATACTGAAACACATAACTGAATGATGAAGCAAAAATTATGTAGTGTTTGACATAATAATAATTGTGTCTCCCAGAACTGTAGCAAAAAGTGGTTGACTACTTAGGACTTAAAACCATAAGAATGGTTTTATTTTCAGTCTTCTCTGTAATTGGTGGCTACAGGTGATCAAATACAATTCTTGGGTATACATTTAAGAAACTTAAAATGAGTACAGAATCTGATAGCTATGTTTCATCTAGATTTACATCACATTTAGTGTTTGGCTGGGATGTTAGCCAAAAGAGATTTGCTATCCTTTCATGAGATAAAATTATGGCATGAATCATCATCTCTGTAGTCTATTCAAGTAAAGATTTTTTCCAAAGGATTTTTAAAAGACAAACACAGTTCATAATTTGATGTACATGTGTTTCTGCAATTTGATTCTTGAACTCCAAACAGTATGGTGGAGAGGGTATGCATTACCTACAGCTACATGTTTGGGTGTATCAGAGAACTAAGTGAAGGAATGCAAAAACATGTGTTATTTTTTTTCTCCTACTTAAAAGGAGGCAGAGGTTCTACTAGTATATAAAAAGAGGCTTGACATTTTCCAGGCTAAACTATTATTTATAGTACGTAGAATACAAAATATAGATGTCTTTGTGAGCAAGGATTTAAAAACCAATTATCATGGGCTTTTGACAGTTTAAGACAAATGCAGAAACAGCTCATACTGAGATCATGATTCAGTACTGCGGCCATAAAACATTCAGGTCCAACCTTAGAATTCTGACCTTAGAATTAGCTATGGAGAGTAAAACGTGGGTTTTAAAAGACCAGTCCAGTAAGATTGTATCAGGGTAACTAAGTATTTTTTCATTTACACTGGAATTTTTGGATGATAAACTTTCATAGTATGCCAAATTAATCTTTAATCTTTTTTAAAAATATATTTTTATTGATTTCAGAGAGTGAGAGAGAGATAGAAACATCAATGATGAGACAGAAACATCATTGATTGGCTGCCTCCTGCACACCCCCCCCCCCCACTGGGGATCAAGCCCGCAACCTGGGCATATGCCCTTGGCCGGAATTGAACCTGGGACTCTTCAATCCACAAGCCAATGCTCTATCCACTGAGCCAAACCAGCGAAGGCAACATTATTATAACATCTACGTATTAGCATCTGTCATTCTATTGGTGTTCATTCTATTCATTCCCTTGATAATCATTTAAAAAATATATTAGAAAAAGAGAGTAGGAAGATAAAGCCCAAGCTAACTCCTATAATTTAAGTAAGATATGTTATTTAGATAGACTCTGCATAAACTTAAAGATCATCTAATATTATAGCCATAAAACATGTAGGTTATATAGCATCTCTGTGATTTGGTTTCTTCATCTATAATATGGGCATCCTTGAGTTCTTAGGAGGATTAAATTGGAAAATACATTTAAAGTGTTTGGAATACTACTTGGCACATATTAAGCATTCAACATAGGATATATGTTATCAGTAGCAGTGGTTTGTATGTGAAATGGTGGCTTAACATCTATACTAATAAAAGGGTAATATGCTAATTAGGTTGGACACCTTCCGGACATCCTTCTAGACATCAATTGGACAAAGCCATGGTGGCAAGGGCCAAGGCAGAGGCATTTAGGGGTGATCAGGCTGGCAGGGGAGCAGTTAGGGTGTGATCAGGCTGGCAGGGGAGAGCGGTAGGGGCGATCAGGCCAGCAGGCAGAGGTGGTTAGGGGTGATTGGGCAGGCAGGCGGAGGCAGTTAGGGGTGATCAGGCAGGCAGGCAGAGTGGTTAGGGGCAATCAGGCAGGCTGGCAGAGGAATTGGGGCAATCAGGCAGACAGGCAGACGAGCAGTTAGGAGCCAGTGGTCCCGGATTGCAAGGGGCCCTGGATTGGAGAGGGTGCAGGTCAGGCTGAGGGACACCCCTCCCCCACCCCTGTGCATGAATTTTGTGCACTGGGCCTCTAGTGTAGTTCTATGAGAATAAATAAAGGGCATACTGTTTTAGACTCTACTCACCTAAAATTTGGAGAAAACATTTTATTTTTTCTAATCAATAAAAACAAAATTTCTAAAAAATACCCAATGAAAAATTAATACTTAGTGAGCATTCAGTAATACATTACATAATTACTATCATTAAGCATAAGAAACAAAATAAACTTAAAACATTATGCATAATTCATAAAGTAGTGCTTATTATTGTCATATTTTATTCTTTAAAAATTTTCCCCAAATTTTCCTACAAACTTTGCATTGTAGATTATTAGTATGTTGAACCCCATCATAACATATCTTGCTCAAAGTAACTTTTTGTTACTTTGTTTAAGCTATGAGTCAAATAATATTTCTCTGAAAAAAAAAAAAAAAACAACACTAAAAAAGGCATTAGTTTTCCTCACAAACAACAGGATTTTTTTTGTATATTTGTGTTTAGTAAGGCAGTATAATAGGCATAATTATTTTTCCAAATGTATTTAAGTTCTGAATCACTCACCATTAGTGCTATGGGATAATTTCATAAAACTTGATCCTAAAAAAATAAAACCACTCTTTTCAACTTTCTGCACATTTTATGTATATTTTTTTCTTTCATAAATTTCAATTGTTTTAATATACATTCAACCCAAATTCCAAATGGATACTTTCAAGTCCAGAGAAAGAAGAATAAAAGAGTGTCAGAAAAAGGGTTAATGACAAAGTGGAGTTTCTAAAATTCTAGAGATTAATGAAAAAGGTGTGAGAAGGATGGTATGGAGAAGAGAGGGGTAAGAGAAGCACTGAGTCTTAATCCAGCACTGAGCTTAATCTGTTTCCATGTCTGACGACAGACTTTGGAATTGTCTTTGGGCTACGGTAATCAGAAGACTTAAACGGGTTTGATATTCATGAGAACTCATTTGCATGGATGTCAGCATACAAGCTGGTGCTTTCTCTCTGCTGGGAGCTCAGCTAGAACTTCTGAGTGTCTGCACATTCTCCATGTGGCTTGTTTTTCACAGCATGGCATCTGGACTCACAAGGGGAGCTCCTTGAGTGCTGGCCCTCAGAACAAGTGTTTCAAAGGCTCAGGTGGAAGCCTCAAAACTTCTTATGGCCTAGCATTGGAAATGCCAAAATATCACTTCCAATACATTCTATTGACCGAGCAAGTCACTGAAAGTCAGCTCAGATTCAAAGAGAGGAATTGGACTCCATCTCCGAATAAGACGTGTAGCAAAGAATTTGTAACCATCCTTAATCAACAGCAAATTTGAAGGAAACAGTTCTAAAAATAAAAATCATTCTGAAAAATAATTAAGAACTCAGTGCTAGGGTTTCCCAGAATTTTTGACAAAGTTTGAGAAATAGTGCTGGGCCTTGTAAGTCAGAGCTCAGCAGGGGTAAGGCTTATTAGCTACCAGGAGCCACGCGGGTTGTGGAGGAAGATGACGCGGGTTGTGGAGGAAGATGCTGACCGTCATGTGTCTCTAGTGGCAGAAGCCTTTGTCTGGCAGGTCCCAGCTGCAGAACTTTGGCCTGAAAAATGCTACATTGTATCAGCAACTGAAAGGGGAGCAAATTTTGCTTTCTGACAATGCTGCTTCTCTAGCTGTGCAGGCCTTTTTGTGCTTATTCACTGTTTGACTTGGGGTATATCAATTCACCTCTCTGTGCCTCAATTCTGTCATCTATATAATGATGAAAATAATGCCTACCTAAAAGGGATTGTTAGTTTATATTTTTCACTAGTGGCCTGGTGCATGGATTCATGCACATTGAAAGGAAATTAATTAGAAGAAATATTTTAATATTGCTATTTGCCCTTTCTCTATAATATAAGCGTCAAACCAATTCATGATTGACAATGACAGATCGAAACACACACGTGCGATTGGCGCCAGCGAGAACTTTATATGTATAAACTTGCTAAATTAGACCTGCTTTCTGATTTAGCTAAACTTTTTAAAAAATATATTTTATTGATTTTTTACAGAGAGGAAGGGAGAGAGATAGAGAGTTAGAAACATCGATCAGCTGCCCCCTGCACGCCCCCTACTGGGGATGTGCCCGCAACCCAGGTACATGCCCTTGACTGGAATTGAACCTGGGACCTTTCAGTCCATAGGTTGACGCTCTATCCACTGAGCCAAACCAGTTTCGGCAGCTTTAGCTAAACTTTTTCCAGCCCAGTAAAGCACACCAAATTCTCTTTCAGGTAATTGTTAGCAACACAGCAGTAAATATCAACACGAAGCAGGTTATTATTGTATATCATGTAGGAGGAACAAAAGGTAAAATATTTAACTGCAGCAGTGTTTGACTATATTCTATGCAGTGAGAAAACCTGAAGTCATTTTCAAGGTCCACCATTTCTTACTTCTTTTCAGTCAGGTCAAGTTTCTAAACTTTTTATTTTTTTTTCTTAATTAAATCTTTATTGTTCTGATTATTACAGGTGTTCCACTTTTTTTCCCCCTATAGCTCCCCTCCACCTGATTCCCCACCCCACCCCATGCCCTTACCCCCCGCCCCTGTCTTCATCCATAGGAGTAAGATTTTTGTCCAATCTCTTCCCACACCCCTCACCGTTGCTTCCCCTGAGAATCGTCAGTCCACTCCCTTTCTATGTCCCTGATTCTATTATATTCACCAGTCCATTCTGTTCTTCAGATTTTTTATTCACTTGATTTTTAGATTCACTTGTTGGTAGGTATGTATTTGATGTCATTTTGTTGTTCATAATTTTTATCTTTACCCTTTTCTTCTTCTTCTTCTTCTTAAAGAATACCCTTCAGCATTTCATGTAATCCTGGTTTGGTGGCGATGAACTCCTTTAGCTTTTTCTTGTCTGTGAAGCTCTTTATCTGACCTTCAACTCTGAATGCTAGCTTTGCTGGGTAGAGTAATCTTGGTTGTAGGTTCTTGCTGTTCATCACTTTGAATATTTCTTGCCACTCCCTTCTGGCCTGCATAGTTTCTGCCAAGAAATCAGCTGACAGTCGTATGGGTACTCCCTTGTAGGTAATTAACTGTTTTTCTCTTGCTGCTTTTAATATTCTCTCTTTGTCTTTTGCCCTTGGCATTTTAATTATGATGTGTCTTGGTGTGGTCCTCTTTGGGTTCCTCTTGTATGGGGTTCTGTGTGCTTCCTGAACTTGTAAGTCTATTTCTTTCACCAGGTAGGGAAAGTTTTCTGTCATTATTTCTTCTAATAGGTTTTCAATATTTTGCTCTCTCCCTTCTTCTGGCACCCCAAAAATTCGGATGTTGTTTCGCTTAAAGTTGTCCCAGAGGCTCCTTACATTATCTTCATATTTTTGGATTCTTTTTTCTTTTTGTTTTTCTGGTTGGATGTTTTTTGTTTCCACATATTTCAGATCTTTGGTTTGATTCTTGGGGTATGTTGATCTACAGTTGAGTTTCTGTATATTCTTTATTTCAGACAGTGTATGCTTCATTTCTGACTGATCCTTTTCCATTTTTTTGGCATTCTCATTAAGGTCCTTGAAGGTCTCACTAAGCTCCTCAGAAGTGTCATCAAGTTTCTCGGCGGTTTTCAGAAGATTCTTGAGTAACCTTATAAATGTGATTCTGAACTCTATGTCATCAGTAGTTTGCTTTCCTCTGTTTCTTTCATTCGTGACATGTTTCTTTGTTTTTGCATTTTGGCTGCTTCCCTGTGTTGATGGAGTGGCTTTGTGTGGTAGGTGACCTATAGGGGGCAGTAGCTCAGCCTCCCCAATCACCTGATGTGGATGCTCTTGGTACACCCCTTTGTGGGCTGAGTGCAAAGTCTTGGTGTAGTTAAGCCTGAATTGCTGTTGGTACGCTGGGGGGAATTGACCTCCAGGCCAATTAGCTGTGAGCACTCCCTGTGTCTATAATGGAAGAAGTGCTGCGCTGAAGACACGCTTATGGGGCAGGACTTGTTTCAGTGGGGCTTTGGTGCTCACTGAGTCTGCCTCTTGAATGTGTCACTTATGGATGTGAGGAGTTGAAATCTGGTGTCTCACACTGACCACTAGGTACACTGGCTTCTGGATCTCCAATGGGGTGCAGGTCAGCTACTGTCTGAGGCCACTCAGCAGGAGCTACTGTGAGAGCTGCAGTTTTCTCCTCTTTGCTTGGGGTTTGGAGGTTTTGGAGCTGTCTGACCCGGGCTGCAAGTTTTCTAGGTTAAGCTGCGATAGGGCAGGCTTTCTTATGCTAATTGAGCTGCTTGGAGCTTGGGTGGGTTTGTAGGTTGTGCAGGGCGTGGCCTCAGGGTGTCACTAGGTTAGGGCGTGGCAAACAGCAATGGCTGCTAGTAAGCCGGCTCTGTGTCCCAGACTGCGTCCTGGAGTCCTGTGCCCCAGTGCCGTAAACAATTATTCCTGCACGCAGCTCTGCAAGCAAGCCACTCTCACTGGCAGACAGTCAAGCTTCTCCCTGTAGGAGTTTGGGACCCCCGTGTCTCCCCAGAGACTGGATTTCAGAGTAATCAGGGGCTTGTCTCCGTTCAGGTTGAAAAAAGCAACGCACCCAGTCGCCCACCGCCAGCCCGGATCACGCGCCTCCGTACCTCAGCTTTTCAGCGCTCGTGCACGTCTCAATGCTCTTTTCTCTTTCCTTCTAGTTGTAGAACTTCCACTCAGCCAGCTTTCCCGTGGTTCTGGGTGATAGACGTTTTGTCTTTTAGTTGCAGTTTAAATTGTTGTGGGAGGCAGCAGTTTAGGTGTTTACCTACGCCGCCATCTTGGATTCCGATCCTAAACTTTTTAAATCTCTGTTTTTTGGCTAATGAAAATAGGATTCTACTGAGTCTTCTCTCTACCTACACCAGGACTTCCATGAGAATCAAATGAGATGAGGCACGGTAAAACGTTTCACAGACATTTGGTTAAAGTGTAAAATGTTTGCACCTGACTATAAAGTAAGTCGTGTTCCTGGGCTGAAGAAACTCCAAAGAGGCTAGTTGCTAGGGAGAGGAAGCCAAGCCTTGCTACGTGATGTCATTATCCAGTGGCCACAGCTGTTTTCAGGCTGGGCTGGGCTGGGGGCCGCATTTTGTGCCATGGGGTCTTGGCTGTGATTTGGTGATGTGTTGGGGCCTGTATACCACGTGGGGGAAGCTGAGTGTTGCTCTGTCGGCACCAGGTCTGCAGTGCCATTTTTTTGTAAATGGCCAGTGTGCATCACAGCAGCCCCTGGTGGTCAGTGTGCATCATAGCGACCGATCAGACAGCGAGAGGGACACTTAGCATAATAGCCTCATATATATATATATATATATATATATATATATACACACACACACACACACACACACACACACACACACATACATATATATATATATACATATATATATATATGAGACCCGTTGCATGAAGAGATTCATGCAATAGGCCTTTCTTCCCTTGGCTTCCAGCACTGGTTTTCCTCCAGCACCTGGGACCTGGGCCTTCGCTCCGGCCAGTCTGCCTTTTTTGTCTTTGCTGCAGGCTCTGGCCAGAGTCTGCCACCTTCATCTTTGCGCTTCACTGCAGACTCCGGCTGGAGTCTGCTGTCTGGTCTTTGCTGCAGACTCCGGAGTCTGTAGTCTTCATCTTCGCTGTGGGAAGAGTGCTGCTCCTGTAGATTCCTTCGCCCTCTGCCCTCCCTCTCATAGCAGGCGTCCTGCCCCGCCTGGCCACTCTGCACCTGGAGCAGCTGGGCAGCTGCCATCTTTCTCCTTCTAATTTGCATATTCCCTCCTAATTGGCTGGTGGGTGTAGTGGAGTGATGGTTAATTTGCATGTTTCTCTTTTATTAGTGTTGACTAGAGGCCCGATGCACGAAATTCGTGCATAGGGGGCAGTGGTCCCTCAGCCCGGCCTACAGCCTTTCCAATCCGGGAACCCTTGGGGGATGTCCAACTGCCGGTTTAGGCCTGATCCTGCAGTCAGACATCCCTCTTGCAATCTGGGACTGCTGGCTCCTAACTGCTCACCTGCCTGCCTGATTGCCCCTAACCACCTCTGCCTGTGGACCTGGTTGCCCCTAACTGCCCTCTCCTTCCAGCTTGGTTGCCCCTAACCACCTCTGCCTCAGCCCCCGCCCCTGTGGCTTTGTCTGGAAGGATGTCTGGTCTAATTAGCATATTACCCTTTTATTAGTATATATTTAAGACAGTGCTTGATGCATAGGGCTAAATATGTGATACAAATTCTTTCAGATAATTTGTTAAAAGCCTGTTTTTGGATTTAACTCATTTTGAGTACACTCATAAAGTCCTAACCAAACTATAACATCTCCTTTATAAATTGCTTTGTGTTTTGCATAGAACTATGCATATGAAAAGTTGTGATGAGAAATGCAACTCTCTAGAAAAGGAATTTGCTTAAGACCACATTGTATAAAAGCTGTTATATTTCTGGTCAGCTTACTCTAGGTACCAGATCTTAACTAAAATTACTAATTTATTCTATCTGTACCTAATTGATTTTATCTATACCTAAGGACTCTTAAAATTTGGATCTGATAAAAGCAATTTTAAAAGTAATTGAACCCTAGCTGGTTTGGCTTAGTGGATAGAGCGATGGCCCGTGGACTGTAGGGTCCGGGTTTGATTCCAGTCAAGGGCATATGCCCAGGTTGCAGGCTCGATCCCCAGTGTGGGGTGTGCACAAGGCAGCTAATCACTGATTCTTTCTCATCATTGATGTTTCTTTTTTTAAAAAATAAATCTTTATTGTTTTGTGATTAATACAGATGTTCCTCTTTTTCCCCCACATAGCTCCCCTCCACCTGATTCCCACCCCCCATGCCCTTGCCCCCTGCCACTGTCCTCATCCATAGGTGTAAGATTTTTGTCCAATCTATTTCTATCTCTCTCCCCCTCTCCTTTCCTCTCTGAAATCAATATATATATATATATATATATATATATATATATATATATATATATATATATATAATTTTTAAGTAATTGATAGTGGTCTCGCTGCCGTGCCTCAGAGGTTGAATGTCAACCTATGAACGAGGAGGTCATGGTTCCATTCTCAGTCAGGGCACTTGCCTTGGTTTTGGGCTCAATGCCCAGCATCAGACGTGCAGGAGGCAGCTGATCAATGATTCTCTCTCATCATTGATGTTTCTATCTCTCTCTTCCTTCCTCTCTGAAATCAATAAAAAAATATATTTAAAAAGTAATTGTGGCTAAACCCATTCTGTGGACTTAGGGTTGTCTCTGACTGTAATTGTTTGCATTGTGACTTTAGTAACAGTGCTTATGGAACTGCTTTCCAAAAAGGTTTTAACCTTTTTTTCATATTTTCTGCAAATAGTCTGTGAAATTGCTTATTATAGGAAATGGTTTCTTTTTGTTTGGCGGTGCATCTGTATTTTCTCTGTGCCTCCTGCTCAGCTGCCTTGGTATTCTGTCTTTGACAATGATGAAAGGAGAGCTTAAGATTCTTTTGACAGGATTCCAACCTGAAAATAGATGAAACATTGTATAGGAACACCCTTATTCTATGTGGGACATTTTAACCCATTCACCCATTTCTGAAGCTGAATGGCTCAGTTATGAGATTCCATGGCTCTTCCTGTCACCTATCACTCTTCTATATATGATTTGAGTATAAATGACGTATTTATCTATGGTATATTGTATGCAAAACTTCAGGTACTTCAAGACTTCTCTAGATATGGTAACCAAGGTTTTACTATTCATACATCTTAATGCCTACATATTTCATGATCACTGTCATGTTCCACATATACACACACTTACCAATGTAAAACAGAGAAATTAACATTTATTATTTATGAACATTCCTAGTATATGTGGCCATAAATGATTTTTGTGATAATCTGAAAATTATAATTGGCAGTTTCAGAATAGGCATCTAGTCAAAAAAGCAAATGAATGAATAAAGGATTGCAGAGGGAAAGAAAGCATAACTTATATCCAGCACTGATTTACAAATGCTTTCATATTAGAAAGCACTAAGTTTATTATGGGTCCACAGTCCCTTTCCCTGAAATGCATGGGGCCAGTGCCCCAAAACAGGGGGAACCAAACCCCGGTGCTGCAGAGGGAGGTATACCCCCAACCTAAGGGAACCCCGTGCCCCAGACCAAAGGCTGCCCAGCAAAACCCCTCCCCCTACCTTCTGCAATCCTTAGAGGGCTCTGTCCTGCCTAATTGGTAATCCCACCCCCAAAGGAGGTGCCTCCTGCACCGTTGGAAGCTCAGAAGGTGGGTGAGAGGCAGATGGAGGGCTCAGTGAGATCTGGTCCCAGGGAAGGGCAGAGCACAAGCTGGAGCTCAGTGTGGTGGTCAGGGCTGAGGGGCTTGGAGGCCAGGTGTGGACTCTATAGTTTCTTGGAGGCCACCTTCAGCATCTAGGGCCATACTACTTGGAAGCTAAGCAGAGTCGGGCCTGGTTAGTACTTGGAAGAGACAACACTGGGTCCTGTGGCCTTGTTTTACCCCCCAGAGGCCCGCCCACCTGCCCCAGGCACACAAGCCCACACAACTAGCCCAGATTGATTTTTAAGCCAGAATTCCTCAGCTCCTTTAAGATCTTTTTTTTTTTTTTGGCTGGTCATTTGGGTCTCTATTTCCTCAAATGTTTGTTGGTGCTGATCTGTCTGTTCATATTGAATGTTTTCTTCACTGCAATCTAGATTCTTTGCTGGCAAGTGGTTAACACTTTCATTGCCTGTGTAGTTTTCAAAGTGGAAATATTTTTATTGCTTTTAGTAATTTAAGAAAATAAGTAGGTGTTCTTTTTAAGAGCATTCAAACACTATAGAAATATACAAAAGTAGAAAATTAAAGGCTCTATAATCCCATTCTCATATAACTATCTGCGGAAGGTATGGGCAGATTTAGTCATAAAAAGATCTCTAATACATAAAAAATGAGACAATTAACAATGCAAAAATATAACAGCACACTTGTTAGCTCAGAAGTGAACAGTATTTACATGGTCATAAAATAAAAAATAAAAATGGACTTAACCAACAATTTTAACATAACCATACTGAGAAATGGAGGAAGGTAGTGGGAGTATAGAAGATGGAAAAACCCTATATCCCTTTATGAATTAAGTGAAAAAATACATGCATCTTATTTAGGAAAATATATGTACACTAGAGGCCCGGTGCATGAAATTTGTGCACGGGGAGGGGGGGTGTCCCTCAGCCTAGCCAGCACCCTCTCAATCTGGGACCCCTTGAGTGATGTCCTACTGCCCCTTTAGGCCCGGTGGGATCAGGATCCCACCGGCCCTCTCAGAATCCAGGACTGCTGGCTCCCAACCGCTCACTTGCCTGCCTGCCTGATTGCCCCCTAACCACTCCCCTGCCAGCCTGATAGACACCTAACTACTCCACTGCTGGCCTGATTGTCCCTAACTGCTCTCCCCCGCCAGCCATCTTGTGTCCACATGGGGGCAGCCATCTTGTATGTTGGAGTGATGGTCAATTTGCATATTACTCTTTTATTAGATAGGATAAGAGAAGAAACACCCTTATGTTAGCTGCTTGTGGGGAATGGAACTTGGGTGCCAAAGGCAAGGTAAATTAATGCTGTTTGGTTATAAGCATTTTAGAGCTACTTTATATTTTAGGGGAAATTACAATGTATCCAGATTGAGATCAGGCTATAAGAAATAAGGTGACAAACACCCATATTAAAAACAAAATTATCTTGGAAAAATTTTTAATATTTAAAAACAATAAATCATTCAACTTTTCCCACAGTCTTTATGAAGGTTTTTTTCTTGCTGGTGAAATTTATTTTAAAAGTCCTCATGTAAACTAATCAAGACTAGTAAGTTTTTTTAATGAACTCTCAAACAAATCTTTTTTTTTTTTTGTTCTTCAGATTTTTTATTCACTTGATTTTTAGATTCACTTGTTGGTAGGTATGTATTTGATGTCATTTTGTTGTTCATAATTTTTATCTTTACCTTTTTCTTCTTGTTCTTCTTCTTAAATACCCTTCAGCATTTCATGTAATCCTGGTTTGGTGGCGATGAACTCCTTTAGCTTTTTCTTGTCTGTGAAGCTCTTTATCTGACCTTCAACTCTGAATGATAGCTCTGCTGGGTAGAGTAATCTTGGTTGTAGGTTCTTGCTGTTCATCACTTTGAATATTTCTTGCCACTCCCTTCTGGCCTGCATAGTTTCTGCCGAGAAATCAGCTGACAGTCGTATGGGTACTCCCTTGTAGGTAATTAACTGTTTTTCTCTTGCTGCTTTTAATATTCTCTCTTTGTCTTTTGCCCTTGGCATTTTAATTATGATGTGTCTTGGTGTGGTCCTCTTTGGGTTCCTCTTGTATGGGGTTCTGTGCGCTTCCTGAACTTGTAAGTCTATTTCTTTCACCAGGTAGGGAAAGTTTTCTGTCATTATTTCTTCTAATAGGTTTTCAATATTTTGCTCTCTCCCTTCTTCTGGCACCCCAAAAATTCGGATGTTGTTTCGCTTAAAGTTGTCCCAGAGGCTCCTTACATTATCTTCATATTTTTGGATTCTTTTTTCTTTTTGTTTTTCTGGTTGGATGTTTTTTGTTTCCACATATTTCAGATCTTTGGTTTGACTCTTGGGGTATGTTGATCTACAGTTGAGTTTCTGTATATTCTTTATTTCAGACAGTGTATGCTTCATTTCTGACTGATCCTTTTCCATTTTTTTGGCATTCTCATTAAGGTCCTTGAAGGTCTCACTAAGCTCCTCAGAAGTGTCATCAAGTTTCTCGGCGGTTTTCAGAAGATTCTTGAGTAACCTTATAAATGTGATTCTGAACTCTATGTCATCCAGTAGTTTGCTTTCCTCCGTTTCTTTCATTCGTGACATGTTTCTTTGTTTCTGCATTTTGGCTGCTTCCCTGTGTTGATGGAGTGGCTTTGTGTGGTAGGTGACCTATAGGGGGCAGTAGCTCAGCCTCCCCAATCACCTGATGTGGATGCTCTTGGTACACCCCTTTGTGGGCTGAGTGCAAAGTCTTGGTGTAGTTAAGCCTGAATTGCTGTTGGTACACTGGGAGGAACTGACCTCCAGGCCAATTAGCTATGAGCACTCCCTGTGTCTATAATGGAAGAACTGCTGCGCTGAAGACACACTTATGGGGCAGGACCTGTTTCAGTGGGGCTTTGGTGCTCACTGAGTCTGCCTCTTGAATGTGTCACTTATGGATGTGAGGAGTTGAAATCTGGTGTCTCACACTGACCACTAGGTACACTGGCTTCTGGATCTCTAATGGGGTGCAGGTCAGCTACTGTCTGAGGCCACTCAGCAGGAGCTACAGTGAGAGCTGCAGTTTTCTCCTCTTTGCTTGGGGTTTGGAGGTTTTGGAGCTGTCTGACCCGGGCTGCAAGTTTTCTAGGTTAAGCTGCGATAGGGCAGGCTTTCTTATGCTAATTGAGCTGCTTGGAGCTTGGGTGGGTTTGTAGGTTGTGCAGGGCGTGGCCTCAGGGTGTCACTAGGTTAGGGCGTGGCAAACAGCAATGGCTGCTAGTAAGCCGGCTCTGTGTCCCCGACCGCGTCCTGGAGTCCTGTGCCCCAGTGCCGTAAACAGTTATTCCTGCGTGCAGCTCTGCAAGCAAGCCACTCTCACTGGCAGACAGTCCAGCTTCTCCCTGTAGGAGTTTGGGTTCCCTGCGTCTCCCCAGAGACTGGATTTCAGAGTAATCGGGGGCTTGTCTCCGTTCAGGTTGAAAAAAGCAATGCACCCAGTCGCCCGCCGCCAGCCCGGATCACGCGCCTCCGTACCTCAGCTTTTCAGCGCTCGTGCACGTCTCAATGCTCTTTTCTCTTTCCTTCTAGTTGTAGAACTTCCACTCAGCCAGCTTTCCTGTGGTTCTGGGTGATAGACGTTTTGTCTTTTAGTTGCAGTTTAAATTGTTGTGGGAGGCAGCAGTTTAGGTGTTTACCTATGCCGCCATCTTGGATTCCTCTCTCAAACAAATCTTTTTAATATATACCTTATTTCTTGGGATGACAATAGCATTATTATATATTGTTTTCTTTTTTATTCAAATATACTATTTTTAAGATTAATGGTTATTAACAAATCTTTATTACTAATATCTGCTAAGGCAAGATAGAAGCATGATACTTTAAAATTTCTTTTCAATAACTATTTTATAGTAATTTAAAAAATATTCATTGATTTTAGAGAAAGAGAGAAATATTGATGAGAGAGAATTGATTGTCTGCCTCTTGCAAGCCTCACACTGGGGATTGAGCCCATATCCTGGGCATGTGTCCTGACCTGGAATCGTACCATGACCTCCTTGGTTCCTAGGTCGATGTTCAACCACTGAGCCACACCAGCCAGGCTGTTGTTCCACTTTTTTATGCATACATTGATTGATTCTTATATGTGCCCTGACTGGGGACTGAACCCGCAACTTTGGTATATTGGGATGATGCTCTAACCAACTCAGCTGTCTGGCCAGGGTAAGCTATTTTATAGTAAAAAATTATTTGGCATTAAGTATTTTTATGATCAAATTCTAAAAACAATCTTTAGTCCCAATTGAACTTAGTACTCTAAGATTAAAAAAATTTTTTTTAATATTTACATAATAAATATAATTTTAATCACTAAGTTCTTCCTCATCACTGAAATATGTGCTTTTCTTTATCCTTGGGCGTCTTGAATCATCAGAGGTTGAGGGACCCTCTGAACTGGGTTTCCACTTTTTTTGTTCTTCTTCAATTCTGGCTTGCTGTAAGAAAACAAACAAAACCAGGAACCTGTTTAATATTACTTATGGTACATTAATTCAAAACAATGCAAAAACACACCACACGTGCCAACACTCCCCACCCTCACAGTCCATGCAAACAACTCTACTCCATCAGGATGCTCCTCCCTCACTCTCAATATATTCCAGTTTCACCATGTTACTCAAAATTATTTTAGGCAATTTCTACTAATTAACAGGCACAGTAAATGAAGCCTACTTTCCATTCCTGCTGAAGGTGGGAATTATAAAATATGAAATTAGTTAACTAAAAGGAAAAGTAAATTGACGTATACATTTACCATTTGTCAACTACATTCAAATAAAATATCTGGTTATATAAAAATTAGGAGATTACCCTTCTTGAAAAAAATGTTTCATATATTTGTATTAGGATCTTTAGTGGTCAAAAATATGTTTTTGGTTTTATTTTGAAGCGAAGCTTCTTTCAAAGATATCTTTTCAATATCGTTAATAAAATCTCTTCTGTTGGGCTAAACTCACTTTAATAAAATAGTTCTGCTCAATTCTATAATGAAAACAAATTATATGATATTAAAAGTGTTATAGAGCCCTTAAAATCTTGGAACCAATAGGAACTTTTCTATCATACTGTTTCTAAAGACCTTAGAAAAGTAGCCAGTCTCCTGAAGTTTAGGAGGAGAAGGGGAAAGACAGGTTGCCACGATGAGGAGATGATTAATAAAGTAAGCAAGGAATATAAAACTTTTAACCCAAGGCTGCTACGGCATGGTGCCTTTTAAAAGAACTACTTAGTACCTGGAAAGCTATGGCCTGACTGAGGCTGTCAAGAGCAGGATCTTCTCCTTCATCTTCACTTTCTTCTACTTCTTCACTAAAAGGAAAAAAATCAGAATGCATTTAACCAATAGTAAAAAGACAGAAGCAACACTATAATGTATTTACGGTAGTAAGAGTGGATATACATACATTTCTTCTTCTGGTTCAGGAATTTTCTTTTTTTTCTTTTTCTCTTTCTTCTTTGGAGGTTCACGTTCTCCAAGCATATTTTTGGGACAGGCATAACTTAAGTGTCCACTTTCCTTTTGTTTCCCATTAAGAAGAAAAGGAAAAAGATATTTATATTTGTTGTGTTATTAATAGAAACTTGCCTGGTACCCAAAGACTAAAAGGTGTTGGAACTTAAAAAAAATAAAAAAAGATATAGTCACACTGTGAACATACATGAAGAAATTAACAAAACCCATTAATATTTAGAAGGAAATTTTAACTCCTAATAAACTATTTCAACAATAAGGAAGTATTTTAGAAGTCCACAAAGAGCTAACAGTAAAAGAAGTTTTCTTCCTCCAAACAACTCAAAATTTAAATGGACTACCTTGATGTAAACATTTTAAGTTATTATTTGATAAAATTGGGACAAAACTATTCCTAACTCCCAAGCTATTGCTTAAAATTCTGTTTCAAAATCAAATTTAGTTTCCTCACTTTTCCTAGTAATTAATTTCATTTTGTTTCTTTCATATCTAGACTATCCCTGCACTGTCCAATTATAGTAACCACTAGCCATAATTTTTTAGTGGTGAGAACCTGTTTAAATTGATATGCATCATAAGGGTAAAATATATACAAGATTTTAAAGACAATAAGAAAAAAGAATATAAAATATCTGAATTTTAAAACATATTAATTACAGTTCAAATGATAATATTTTACATTTTAGATATAGTATATTGGGTTAAGTAAAAGATTTAAATTTTATTTCTTTTTCAATGTGGCTACTAGAAAATTTAAAATTATATTTGTGGCTTGCATTGTATTCATATTTGACAGTGCTAGACTAACCATCTATCCTATCTAATAAAAGAGTAATATGGTAATTGACCGTCACTCTGCAACAACCACTGCCAATCAGGAGGGAATATACAAATTAGCGGGATAAAGATGGCGGTGACCACAGAGCCAGCTGGAGTGGGCAGGAGACTTGGGTCGCCCCCAGCAATGGAAGAAGCCAAGCTTCCTGCCCTCCTGGGCCAGCCGCCAAAGGAGGGGCCTATGGGCAGCGGCCATGGAACAGGCCAGAGAGCGCAGGAGGCTTGGGTTGCTGGGGCTGGCCGCTGAGGGAGAGGCCTGCAAACGGCCCTCAGCCCCTCATCTAGGCTGGCCATGCCACCGTCGGGGTGTGGGTCCCTGCTAGGGGGCATGGCCAGCCTGCAAACAGTCATCAGCCCCTCACCCAGGCTGGCTAGGCACCCCAGTGGGACCCCCACCCTGAAGGGGGTGTGGCCAGCCTGAAAATGGCCCTCAGCCCCTTACCCAGGCTGGCCACGTGGCTCCAGTGGGGACCCTCACCCCCTGGGGATGTGGCTGGCCTGCAAACTGCCCCAGCCCCTCGCCCAGGCCGGCACCATCCCCAATGGGGACCCACAGCCCAACGGGGGTGTGGCCAGCCTGCAAACCACCACAGGCCCCTTGCCCAGGCCGCCTGTCCTCCAAGGGAACCTCCACCCTGATCTGGGCAAACCAGCCAGCCCCCACCTGTGCACCAGGCCTCTATCTATACTAACAAAAGGGTAATATGCTAATTAGACTGGGAGACCTTCAAGGAGACCTTCCGGACATTCTTCTGGACAAAGCCATGGTGGCGGGGCCGAGGTAGAGGTAGTTAGGGGCCAAGAGGGGAGGGCAGTTGTGGGTCATCAGGCCAGGATGAGACAGCAGTTGTGGGTGATCAGGCTGAATGGGGTGGCCGTTGAGGGTGATCATGCTGGGGGGGAGGGGGTCAGTTGGGAGCGAGCAGGCCAGCAGGAGGGGCAGTTGGGGGCAAGCAGGTTGGCAGGGGAGGCAGTTGGGGGTGATCAGGCTGGCGGAGGAGCAGCTGGGGGTGAGCAGGCTGGTGGGGGGGGGAAACAGTTGGGGGCAAGCAAGCTGTCAGGCAGAGTGGTTAGGGGCAATCAGGCAGGCAGGCAGGTGAGTGGTTAGGAGCCAGCAGTCCCGGATTATGAGAGGGATGTCCGACTGCTGGGATTGGGCCTAAACTGGCAGTTGGACATCCCCCGAGGGGTCCCAGATTGGAGACGGTACAGGCCAGGCTGAGGGACCCCCTTCTCCCCGTGCATGAATTTTGTGCACCAGGCCACTGGTATATACATAAAAGCCTAAGTGATCGGTAGTACCAAACAACTGGAATGAGTGGAATGACCAGTCAACCAGTTGCTATGATGTGCACTGACCACCAGGGGCCAGACACTAAATTGGCAAAATATTATAGAAACAGGCAATATCCTATTAACACAGGTATTTATGGGTCACTAAAATCTTTCAAGACACTAATATAAGTAACTAGTCAATACTTTTTAACCTAACAGTTTTCAAAGATTTAGAAACTGGAGAAAATGTCACTTTGTATCACTCAACTCAGGTTACCCTTACATACTCCATTTCAATCGAGTTTGCTTAGATGAGTAGAGTCCCAAATTAAAACAACTTTCATAACCTGGTTTTAGCCATCCAGAAGTTTAGAAGAGCACAAATAAAACACTGGTGTGAAAGTAATGTAAACTACAGAAAATTACATTAAGTTTTAGATATACTCACCCCACATTCATAACACTTAGATTTATCAAAGTAGTTTCGTCTTCGGATGAACTCAGCTGCTCTTCCATTGTCAATAGCAATGCTTGCTTTTATCACTCTACCAAATAACTAAACCAGAGAAAATGTAAATGCAGAAGATGTATTCACTGATCCCATTTCCTTAAACCTTCAATTCCATTTTATTTTTTAGATTATTTTAGCAATTGCCTACTTAGATGTGACAAATTCTGTTCTGTAGAATAGACTCTTACTTCCTTATTCTACCAATGTTTTGGGAACCCAGTACAGTTTTGGCATCTTTTCTTTTCCACAAGTTAAATAACCTCAGAACCTACTGATATCTCTCAGACTGGATCACCCACTACATCCCCATATTTTGGCCTGGATGAGCACAAAGCCTTTTGGGTTAAAAACCTTATTGGGAATGAAAGGCTTACCTGTTTGTTGTTTATTGCCCTGGTACAATTTTGTGCAGAGTCTTTATCCAAAAATAAAATAAATGCAACACCTTTACTCTTCCTGGTATCTTTATCTTTCATTATAGTAACCCTTAAAAGCATAAACAAATAATTAAAAATAATGAGGCAGCAATAAATAAAACAGATATTAATAATAACTTGGAAGACACCAGTATTCAAAAAGGGTTAATAAAACATTTACAGAGTAAGAGAAATGAATACATTTGACAAATAGCTTATCTCTTCAAAGTTATGGGATATCAAGAATGGAAATAAGAAAGTATGATAATGATTTAACACTAGTGAACACAGGTATGATTAGGAGTGCCTGATAAATCAAACTGTAGTCAGAGGTTTAAGGATGAAGCAGAGATTACAGAGACAATGGAAGCTTGAAGACTCGGCATAATTCCTCTTCTCTACTAAGTTTTATAGAAAAAAACAAAACGAAGTGTTCTCTTAACACAAAAAGTAAAATTATTTTTTTCTAGGTTTTAGACTCTACATTCTTAAAATTCTTTTAAAGACTCTCCAGCTCTGTGGTTCTTAGCTATACCACCCAAAATACCTAAGTGCTAAGAGCAGAGTCTGCTCTTTCTCCTGATCCCTTACACATTCTTAGTCCTTTTTGTCATTAAATATAGTTTAAAAGACAATGTTCAACAGGGCTCTTTGGCGAAATGGCTGATTCCAAGGCTGGGATAGGGCATAAGGTGAACTATTTTGTAGGGTTAAGCCTCGGACTGACCTGTTGGCAAAGCCACAAACAAGTCCCAGTTTAGAGGGCACAGCCCTCTTAGCATAATTAAGCTTGACCTTATGACAATCCCTAGATCTTATCTGGGTAGCTAATAGGCTATGGGAGATGCAGCAAGTGCTGCCAAAACAAGTGAAACTTACAAGAACATTCTAACTATGGTAACCACTACCTTTGGCTATAAAACAAAGGCTCAGCTTGCCCTCTGGATGGATCTCTCTCTGTGGCCTTAGCCAGGCACAGGAGATCCATCTAGACCCAGCTTATTCTCTGTCTTTAATCCTTCACCGCCTGCCCCCCCCTCAGGCTCACCGAACCCTTGGCTGTGCTTGCCCGGCACACTATTTTCTTTAACTAGAAATACTTTCTCCATATTTCTGCTAGCCTCTACTGAAATCTAGTTATGTAAAAACCATGCCTCATCTCATCTATAATAATAAAAGGTTAACATGCTAATGAGACTGGATGTCTTCCAGATGTCCTTCCTGACGAAGCTGGGGCAGAGGGAAGCCAGCCTGGGTCCCGGGTGCTTTCCTCCTCTGGTGTCTTCCAAGTTATTAAAAATAGTGGAGAAGTAAATTAGGAGGAGGAGGGAAGCAGCACGGGTCCCGGGTGCCTGCAGGCGGCCCGAGGGAAGCCAGCCTGGGTCTTGCTGGCAGCCAGAGGAGGGAAGCTGGTGCTGGCAGCTGGGAGAAGAAAGGTCTACTCTTTCATGAATGTTCGTGCATTGGGCCTCTATAATAAAAACTTCATTAAGGTTGTTTCTATTAAGTCTAGCTCAATATGTTAAAACAAAAAGATAGATGCAAATGGGAAATTAGTTTCTCAAAAGAGTACATTTATTTGTTTATTCATGTTGTCATCCAGTTACTCAATTAGCTCCAAGTCCAGGCACTAAACATTGATAATATAAAGGCAATAAAACAATGTCACTCCCTCCTTTAAAATTTTTTTAGTGGATTCCTGTTGTTCTTAGGATGAAAACCAAGTATCTTATAACATGGCCAAAAAGCAAGATTAGGAACCTGCTTCCATCTCTGGACTTACGTTTCTCCCTCTTGTTCACTCATTTCTGGTCATATTGGCTTTCTCTGTTTCATGATGTCACTTCATTTTCTCTTGCCACAGGGCCTTTGCACAAGCAGTTTCTTCTACTGAAAATGTTTCTTACATTTGCTTTGCCTACTTAACTCTTACTCGGTCTTTAGTTTTCAACTCAACGGATCCTGACTTAGGTAACTCTAACTTCACTATCTAGACTAAATCAGGTCTTCCCTGTCATGGGTGCTTATAACTCTGTGTCTTTAACTTCATAGCATTCTTTTAGTTATATATTTGTATGGAAATTCATTTGGAGATTCTGATAGACAGGGACAAAACAAGAAAAGGTAATGGTATAGTTAAGGGAGTAGGATCTGGAATCAAACTGTTGGATTTAAATAGTCTCCACCACAAACTAGCAATATCATTTTAGGTTTACTGTGTGCTTCAGTTTGTCATTTATAATACCAGGACAATAACAGTATTTACCTTAAAAGGCAGTTGTCAGAATTTAATTGTCTTTCAAGAAAATTGTTTATACATGTTTACATACATAGAAAAATGATATATATGTAAAAATGTTAACAAAAGTATTTTTATTTACTTTGTTATATCAAAAATGTTTTACAAAATATAGTAAATTGACTACCATTAAAAAATAGTGGAGAAGTAAATTAAGATAAACTTTTAAATGAACTTTCAAAATTTTATGTGAATACTTACTTTACAACTTTGCCATACTTGGAAAATATCTGAAACAAAATACCACATAGCAATTTACAATTTAATTTAAAAATCACACAAAAACATTAAATTTTCAGGTTGTATACACCTGCCACATTCTTTGTTATAGTTTATGAAAAATTTTAGCCTTTAGTCTATAAGATAAATTTTTTAGTGACTAGAATAATATTTTTAATTGTTATTGGAGTCCAGATATCTGTCTCAGTTTCTAAATTTCTGATAAACGAGTACATACAGAGGAAAAAACCCACCCTTCAGGTGTGGTAGGTTGAAGGCACACACATTATACAGTTGCTGTGTTACTGTGGTATATCCATGGCAACTATCAACTCCACCACAGCTCCAGAGAATCCTTGTATTTCAAAGGACAATGTTGCACAATATCATGATTCCCAGCCTGCTCCCAACCAATCAAGCAATCACTGTTTCAGAAGACAGATCATTAGATTGCTTATAAAACAAAACATAAAACAACAAAGCTCCTGTAATGAAAAATCCATTCCCCAAATCTCTTTCTGCCCCTCTTTAATGTGTTGGTGAAACTTGATAGTTGGCCTTTTCTTCTCTTCTACATCTTCACCCTAAGCAATCTCACAATTTCACTTATTGTTTCAGCCAATATTTATATAGTAACTAGAGGCCTGGTGCAGGAAGTTCATGCACGGGCAGGGTCTTTAGGCCTGTCTGGCCATCAGGGCCGATTGGGGCCTTCCAGCTGCCATCCAGGGCCTTTCTTCATTCCACGCTCCCCCCTGAAGGTCAGCACCTGCCAAAGCGAGCGATCAAACTCCTGAGGGGACACTTTGCATATTAGCCTTTTATATACACTGAGTGGCCAGATTATTATGATCTTTGAATGCATAATAATCTGGCCACTCAGTGTGTGTGTACACACACACACACACACACACACACACACACACACTCTGATATATATATATTTGAGGCCCGGTGCATGAAGTCGTGCATGGGTGGGGTCTGGCCATCCTGGCCAGGGGGAGGGGACATTCGCGGTTGGCCAGCCTGCCTTCTGGTCGAACTCCTGGTCAAGGGGACAATTTGCATATTAGCCTTTTATTATATAGGATATACACCGGCAGTGTTCAGAGATCATATACTCAGTGTATATAAATAGTTCCTATTATATATTGCTTCTTAGAAAAGTGTTTTTGAATACGTTAATATATGCAATCAATGATAATAAATTTTGAGTCCTATGAGTAACTTGTGTAATGCTGGAATGTGATATAACTGGATTGCTGGGTAGCCACACTGAATTCTGAAGGCCAATACAGACAGCTTTCCATATAACACTTTCAAAAGGCTTCTCATTTCACTCAGTCTTTACCATTATCTGTGTAGGCCCTATAAGGCATCCCTGCATGGGCTTACCTCTGACAGCTCCTCCTCTTCTCTTCACTTGGTTTACTCTCTGCCTGAAATGCTTATCCCCAAGAAAGCTGCCTTTACTTCCTTCAGGTCTTTAGGAAAAGTCACCTTCTTAATAAGGCTTTAGACCACTCATGTAAAATTTCACCTCCATTGCAAATCTAACATTTAATAACCCTCCTTTCCTGCTTTACTTTTTCTCCTTAGCACCTAACATCTTAGCATTAACTTTGTATTTAACAAATAACATCATTCGACTTTTTTATATTTCACATTGTCTACCCTTTTATTGTGAATGCCAAGAGGGATTTTTAATCTTTTTGTTTGCTGATGTGTTCCTATTATCTCTAAGAATGCTTAGCATACAGTAAGTGTTCAATAAATACAGAAATGTCTCTATTTTGTAACAAGGAAGGAAGCTAAAGTTTTCTCCTCTGTTCTTTGGGATTAAAACTATCTTAAGTCATTAATCAAGCAATATATACTATATGTGCAGCATCTCTCTACTTAACATTTATCTCAAGTAGCACAGAGAAAGAGGGCACACTTGGAAGAAAGGATTCATGTCATTCCTTCCAGTTTTTCTCAACTACCCATCTGCAGGACAGGCATTGCAATGTATTTACTAAGAATTTTACCAAGAAGAACTGTTTGCTTTAGCTACAATTGTTTCTCAAATAGATAATTCATAAGATAATAGTACTATTAATAAAACTTACCCGGTATAAGTCATTGTTGGTCAGGGAAAAGGGCAAGTTGGATACATACACTGTGCTTTTACTTGGGGCCAATCCACCACTCATTTCTAAAAAAGGAAAACAGATCCAAAAGCAATCTAAGCCAGGATGTTCTTCATTCCAAGTAAAACCCAATACAAGCAATCACTGACTTAATTATGCCAGATTCACACATCTTCCTTACTTCTTAGTAATAGTTAATAATGACTCCCAGTTGGGTGAATTAAGGAATTCCCTTTCTCCAGACACCACTTACTACTAAAAGAGTTTTCTGGTCCTATTTCAAGTGGATTCTTCACACTAACCCTGTTAGTGTTGGCCTATAGTGTGAATGAAATACGTTTTATACAGGTAAGAGAAAAACTCTGGCCCTAGCTGTTTTGGCTCAGTGGATACAGTATCGGCATTCGGACTGAAGGGTCCCAGGTTTGATTCTGGTCAAGGGCACATGCCTGGGTTGCGGGCTCAATTAGGGGTTGTGAAGGAGGTAGTCAATCAATGATTCTCTCTCATCATTGATGTTTCTCTTTCTCCCTCTTCCTTCCTCTCTGAAATCAATAAAAATATATTTAAAAAAAGAGAAAAATTCTGACATTACTAATCTTCCCTAAAGCTAAGAGCAAAAAGTGCTTTCAAATATGCATAATACTTTGCATACACACAGCAGAAAGAGCCTGGGACCTCAGAAATAACTTAAGCCACTGATTTCCACTAATTCTATGGTTGGGTACCTTTCTGGTTGTCTTAATATTTTTCTCTGAAATGGCATTAAGAGGAAATTTTAGCCCCACATTTTGATGCATTTAAAGTTCAGCAAACTTCCTGAAAGTTCTATCTGGCTCAACCACGGTCAAATTTTCGAATTAAGAAGCGTGTGTAGTATACCTTTAAGGAGGGGGTTTCGAACGCTCACAAACGGCAAAATACTGATTCGAAGGCGTGCCAATTCCCGCAGTACTGGGAAAGATGCTCTGGGGAACGTACTTGGTCAACTTCAGAAACTCAACCGCGATTGATCTCTTTTGAAAAGTTTCCCATTTGAAACGCGTTAGCCGTTCTGGTGAGAACTGC
The DNA here is from genome assembly GCA_026230045.1 of Corynorhinus townsendii. Lineage (NCBI taxonomy): Eukaryota > Metazoa > Chordata > Mammalia > Chiroptera > Vespertilionidae > Corynorhinus > Corynorhinus townsendii. The sequence continues at coordinate 176,152,938 of JAPDVU010000003.1, read as the reverse complement.
GCAGGCAGCTAACGGTAAAGGTTCAGGAATAAAAAGGCTGGAGGGAGAAAAGGCACGTCCTTTTCGGCTGCGGGGTCTGGGAGGGGCTGGCAGGAGGAAAGGCCGCAGCGGAGGAGGCGTTTACCTTCAAGTGGGGCGGGCCCGGGCGATCGGAAGAGCGCGAGCCCTCGGCTCCGGGCGGCTCAACCCCGACTACTCCTTGCCCCTCGCAGTGGCCTCGGCATCGCAGGGACTGGGAAGGTTCTGGCGCCGCGGACGACAAAGCAGCTCCAGTAAAGCTTCTTCCCGGCTCACTTTAGACCCGGGCGCAGGCCCGGAGGCGGGTGCTTTGCTGACGTCATGCGCGCGCCGGAAGTGCCTGCTGGAGAACGGCGACGAGCGGACCACCACATTTACCGAGACTCCCGGCGGCCCAGAGTTGGTGAGCGTGTTTTCCCTTTGTGAGAGGGGGCCGGGGCCGGGGCCGGGGCCGGGGGGCCTCGCGGGAGTGGAGGTGGGCGGGCGGGCGTTTTCCGTGACGGGACTTGGGAGTCTCCCGCTGCATTTGAATCCGGGAGCAGTTATGCCTCTGCGGTTGAGGGTGGACAGACACAGTGGAGTTTGGAAAAAAACAAAGTGTTAAGTCTGAGATACAGTTCGCGTCTCTTTAGCACCTTAATATGCAAAAGGGGACTGAACTAGGTAACTTCAATGACGCCAGAAATGTTAGGAAGTCGGTAAATATTACTGAATCTGTTCGACGTATCCTATTCGGTATTAGGCACTTTTGAGAGCTACAAAAAAGTGCAAAACAGGCATTTTTTTTCTTCCCCCCCCCCGGCGGATATCTTAATCTAGTCGGGGAGACTTGGATTTGGGAATGACTCATCTTGAGTACTGGTATGGACAAATGTTGAACTTCTTGGCACCTTTTTTCTTCTTGTAAATCTATAATGGGCACACAACTGCTTTTTTTTTTTTCTAAGAGGATGTATACAGGCCCATCATTCCTACAGAAAAATCAGAAAATAATACAAGGTAGTTTATACTAAACTTCTACCCACCAGCACACACAGACCAGGCCTCTAACCACTCCATGGGAGCCTGCGTGGCAGCAGCCTGGAACCCAGAGCCTTTCCTGGAGCCGGCACAATCCAGACTGAAGCCGATGTCTTACAGAGAGACCGAAGTGCAATCCAGCCAGGACGCAGCTGAATTTTGAGAGGCCTGAATGCCTCCGCGTCCACCAGGGGACCGCTGGGACTAATTCTCTTGGCAAACTTGTGGCCAGCCAAAACTACCATGCTTCACATCCCCGTTATCCTTGGTTACCGCCCAAGATGTAAGCCCCTTTAGTCTTCTATGCTACTACACCCGCATCCCCGTGCTGCTTTGTGCTTCCCCTTTGGTTTAGACTATCACTGCTTCTCTCTCCTTTTTTTTCTACATTTTCATCTCTCAACACAGCTGTGCCCTCTAAAACCTCTATTCCCCGCTTAACGAACTCTTACAATTACATATTCAGTCACTATGGAAATTCTACTTCACCTCTTGACTTGAACTAACACTTGGCTTTTCCCTCCAGCCCTTTCAATTAAGCTTTTATTTGACACCTGCTTTTGAGGTTGGGTGATGACTGTAGTCATATTGAATTGATTTAACTTTCTCAAATACTTTGTCTCCTCTCAGGGTCTTGGCAAAGGTTCATTTCTCTCTCTCTGGCATTTTGTTTTCCCTGATCTCTTTCTTGATAATTTCTGTGACTGCTAAAGATCAGTTTAGCGTCACTTTCTCTGAGGGGGTGTTCCCTGACTTCCCATAGACAGAGTTAGATAACATAGCCATGCTGTTAAGTGCCCTTTACTTCCCTTATCACAGCCCTTATCTCATGTATCCTTATTGCTTGTCTCTCTGCCTTTTCCACTAAGGTAGGTTGGGGGGAGAGGCTGTATTTTTGTGACTCTAGTGCTTGATAGACAGTCAGGTATTTCTGGAATGATTGCAGTGCTACAGGTGCAGTCACATAAATCAGGCAGTGAACTGTCATTTCCAGACTTCACATCTAAGAGCCGTTCAAAAAGGGTCATCTGCTACTCAGGTACTGCTCATTGTGACTGTGTGATCCCAGTGTTGCCATAGCATCCAGTTTTTTCAAGGAAAGTTGGAAATACAGTTGTTGTTTTTTAAAGTGATATCTCCCATTTTTAAGTTTTGTCAATGGGATAAAATTTTATTTAAAATAAAACACCACAACACAAAACTTGGGCCTATCAGTCACGTGTGGCCTGTCAGTCAACAGTTTGGATTCTATTTTAAGTGTTGTTGGGTGTAGAAGTGGGCATTGTGGAGACTAATAGATTTTGAACTGAGCCTTGGATGGATGGTTGGAAGTTGAATGAGAGAATGGAAAGAGGTATTCCAGTTTGGGAACTATGTCAAATAACTCCAGGTTAGTGTGTGTTTTTCTGTGGCAGAGTGATGAGGCTGGCATTAATAATCCTTTTGGAGAGAACAGGAGGTTAAGTGAAATGGTAGAGGGGGCATATGGAGGGCAGAGAATAAATTGGATTCTTGATTAGGGAAACTTCAGATATGAATGATGTATTAGCAAAGTGAATTGAGTATCTTTTTTTAAGGGCCAAATGGAGAGTAAATGACTGGAAGAAGGCTGGCCAATTGAGACTCTTAACTTCCATGTAGATAATGAAATAAGATTTAGATTTGTAAATATCCTCCTATATAATAAAAGGCTTATATGCAAATCGACCAAGTGGGGAAACAACCAGTCACTATGATGTACACTGATTACCAGGGGGCAAACACTCAATGCAGGGGCTGCCCCCTGGTGGTCAGTGCGCTCCCACAGGGGGAGTGCCACTCAGCCAGAAGCCCTGAGCTGGGTTCACGGCTGGCGAATGCAGCAGCGGTGGTGGGAGCCTCTCCTGCCTCCATAGCAGAGCTAAGGATGTCTGACTGCTGGCTTAGGCCTGCTCCCCCAAGGACATCCCCTGAGGCTCCCGGATTGCGAGAGGGCACAGGCTGGGCTGAGGGACCCCAGCTGTATGCACGTTGGGGGCGACCAGGCTGGCAGGGGAAGGTGGTTAGGGGCGACCAGGCAGGCAGGCAGGCAGAGGCAGTTAGAGGCAATCAGGCAGGCAGGGGAGCAGTTAGGGGCATTAGGCAGGCAGACAGGTGAGTGGTTAGGAGCCAGTGGTCCTGGATTGTGAGAGGTATGTCCGACTACCTAAACTAGTGGTCGTACCTATTTCAGTTGGACATCCCCGGAGGGGTCCCGGATTGGAGAGGGTGCAGGCCGGGGTCGAGGTACCTCCCCGCCCCCGTGCACGAATTTCATGCACTGGGCCTCTAGTTATATATAAGCAAACATCTGGTATTTTGTCTAATAACTTATGTAATTTTAGTTATTTGATAACTACAATGGACAATCAAGACTCTCCTATTATAAGTTTTTAAATACAGTATGGTGCGTCTTATAAAAGACATACCCTTAAAGCATTGAAAAGTCAAGTAACTTGTAAAACTAGTAGAGAATGCAGTACTTTCACAGTTGTAAGTCACATGATTTGTTATGAAGCAGTCAGAGGTCTCCTTTTCTCTATGGCCACCCCTCTTAATCCAGGGGTTCATTCTAGGGCTTCTATTGGCAACAGGCAGTTTAGAAAGCTGGGTATTTATTTGGATTTACAGTCATTGGCAAAGCTCAGTCCTCTTGTAGGTGGCTGGAGGAGCTGCCTCCTGGAGCCCGCTAACCTCTCTCTCTTAATCCATCTTGTTTACTTCCAAGATAATCTTCTGGAATGACATTTTGCCCCAACCTTATTTCCAGATTTATAAGCCTTCAGTGAACTCCTCTAATTTTCTAGTATGTTGAGCCATTTAGTGCCCTTGAATTTGTTTTCTCTGTCCTTTCCTGTTTTGCTGTGTAATATGATGGATAGGATGTGGGCTTTAAACTCATAGAGGCCTGAGTCTGATTCCAGGCTTCATTTGGCTCTGGAATTTGAGCTTTTCAGAGCCTCCATGTTTTATCTGGAATGGGAGGAATAATATCTACTAAAGGTGAGGAAATGAAAGCTTATTGAATGCCTATGCAGGGCTATTTCCTACTCCTTTGCAATATGCTTCTTCTGTTTTTATCAGTTGCAACTTTCTTATGTACATGTTATTTCCCTAATTCCTTTCCCTTTTCTTAGCTTCTGTTATTTTCTGCATTTATCTTTCTCTGAACACTGGACAATGATTAATTATAGTAGATACTTTACTATATTTTGATCATTTTAATTGGCATCAATGTTACTTTTTTTCCACAAACTTTAAGTGTTCTAAAATTAATTTAGTTGTCTGGAATTTTAAACATTTTCAATTGAAATAGTATTATGTAGTTTTTAGTTCAAGACAGCTCTTAAAAACTTCTTGATTCAATTTAGTACGTGAGGACTATGTTTACCTTCTTTTAGATCAGTACATCTAATCCTGAGATAAGATTTTAAAAAAGTGTCAGGGTCCCACCCAGGCCAATTATATAGGGATTTCAGAGAATAGGGCCTAGACACTGGTATTTCTTTAAGGCTCTTTAGATGATTCTAATATGTAGCCAGGGTTGAGAATCCCTGCTTTGGGTGCTAGACCTAAAGGATTCTTATCAATACCTTTTACTTGAAAATTAAATGGCACTGGTGTCATGAAAAGTGTGAAAGGAACCATAATCTAATAGTGCTCATTGGAACTTTTCTGGATAATTAAAAGATACAAAGTAATATTAATGTTTTCCAGAATGGTTCATGTGGTTGTCATCAATATTATGTTTATTTGGCCAGCATTTAACATGAACCTCTGCTAAGTAAGAGGGGTGCACAGTCATTCACTTTGCAGTGATATTAGTTTGGGAGAGAGAAGAGGAAGAAAAGTAAATTGAAGATAATTTGATATAGTAGTGTTATAGCAAGGTGCTTTAAGAGGCCCAAAGAAGGAACAACTTTATTCTTTGTAAAGCATGTAAGAAACATAATAAAATGAATGGGACACAGCAAAAGCAGTCCTAAGAGGGAAATTTATAGCATTATAGGCCTACCTCAAGAAACAAACAAACAAAAATCTCAAACAATCCAACTTTACACTTAAAGGAACTAGAAAAAGAACAACAAACAAAGCCCAAAGTGAGTAGGAGAAAGAATATAAAGATCAGAGCAGAAATAAACAAAATAGAGTCTAAAAAAGCAATACAAAAGATTAATGAAACCAAGAGCTGGTTCTTTGAAAATACAAGACTGACAAATCTTAACCAGACTCATCAAGAAAAAAGGAGAGAGGACCCAATTAATAAAATTGGAAATGAAAGAGAAGTAACAACTGACACCAAAGAAATACAAAGGATTATAAGAAAATATGTCAACAAATTGGACAATATGGATGAAATGGATAAATTCCTAGAAGCATACAATCTTCCAAAACTCAATCAGTAAGAATCAGAAAATATGAATAGAAAAATTATAACTAATGAAATGGAAACAGTAATCAGAACGTTCCCAACAAGCAAAAGTCCTGGCTTCCCAGGTGAATTTTACTAAATATTCAAGAAGAACTAACATCTGTCCTTAAGCTATTAGAAAAAAATTCAAGAGGAGAGAAGACTCCCAAGTTCATTTTATGATGCCAGCATTATCCTAATTCCAAACTAGATAAAGACACTACAAAGAAAAATTTTAGGCCAATATCACTGATGAACATAGATGCTAAAATCTCAACAAGCATTAGCAAACTGGATCCGGCAATATATTAAAAAGATCATATATCATGATCAAGTGGGATTTATTCTGGTGTTGAAAGGTTGGTACAATATCTGCAAATCAGTTACCGTGATGCACCACATAAAATCAAGGAGAAAAAGCACATGATCATATCAGTAGATCCAGAAAAAGATTTGATCAAATCTGGCACCCTTTTATGATAAAATCTCTCAGCAAAGTGGGAATAAAGGGAACATAACCTCAACGTAATAAAGGCCATATATGACAAACCTGTAGCCAACATAATTCACAGTGGACAAAACTACACAATGTTTCCCTTAAGATCAATAACAAGACAGAGATGTCTATTTCACCACTCTTATTCAACATAGTACTGTAAGTCCTAGCTACAGCAGCCAGACAAGAAGAGATAAAAGGCATCCAAATTGGAAAGGAAGAAGTAAAACTCACTATTTGCAGATGACATGATATTATATATAGAGAACCCTAAAGATTCCACCAAAAACCTGCTAGAACTGATAAATGAATTCAGCAGGATACAAATATATGCAGAAGTCAGATGCATTTTTATACGCCAATAATGAACTATTGGAAAGGGAAACTATCTTCACTTCCAATTGCATAAAAAACAACAACCTAGAAATAAATTTAACCAAGGATGCAAAAGACCTGTACTCAGAAAATTATAAACACTAGTGGCCCAGTGCACAGAATTGTGCACATTGAAAGAAGAAAGATTTGTGTGGTCATTACTGCAAAAAATTACAGATCAAAATAGTATGTATAATACTAGAAAATAGTGCATGTGTAGGGTCCCTAGGCCTGGCTGGTGATCAGGACTGATTAGGGCCTTCTGGTTGTCGGCCAGGGCCTTCCTTCATTCTGCATCACCCCCTGGTGGTCAGTGCATGTCATAGTGATCAATCGAACTCCTGGTTAAACTCCTGAGGGAACATTTTGCATATTAGCCTTGTATATGTATAGATAGTATAAAATTAAAACACGTGTGTGATTAGCGCCAGTGAGAGCTTTATATGTATTGTGCATGCGCTAGTCAATGTTTATTTTTAAATCACCAGTGCGCGTCATACGTACCAAGTGGTCGGACGGATGTATGGTCACTCAGCCTTTTATATATATAGATTGAAGAAAGAAACCGAAAACACAAGTAGGTGGAAGCATCTGCTGTGTTCATGGATAGGGAGAATTAACATCATTAAACTGTCCATACTAGCTCTTTCCAGCCTGTGCCAAGCCATGGGCATCTCTTGGGACAACTGGCATAAGCCCTACCAAAAGAAGCAAAAATACGCGCTGAGACACCCTGCTGCCAACACAAAGATTGAACTCCACCACATACGCATAATCTGCATGTGGGGAGGCAACAAGAAGTACTGAGCCTTGAGTTGCTATGTGGGCAATTTCTGGGTCTCCAAGTGTTGTACATACAAAACAAGGATTATTGATGTTGTTGACAGTGCATCCAGCAATGAACTGCTCTGCACCAGGAGCTTAGTAAAGAATTGCACTGTGCTCATTGACAGGACAATGTACCCACTATGCACTGCCCCTGGGCCACAAAAAGGGGGCCAAGCTGACTCTGGAGGAGGAAGAGATTTTAAACAAAAATCGACCAAAGAAAATTCAGAAGACCCGATCAAAGGAGAAAGAATGCCAAAATCAGCAGTCTTCTCAAGAAGCAGTTCCAGCAGGGCAAACTTCTTGCATGCATTGCTTCAAGATCAGGCCAGTGTGGCCGCACAGATGATTATGTGCTAGAGGGCAAGGAGCTGGAGTTTTATCTGAGGGAAATCAAGGCCTGGAAAGGCAAATAAATCCTCTTCCCTCCTATCTTATCTCATGTAATAAATGCATTCATTAAAAAAAAATTCGTACTACCTAAAGCAATCTATAGATTCAGTGCAATTCATAGCAAGATACCAATGGCATGTTTCACAAAGCTAGACCAGATATTCCAAAACTTTATGTGGAACCACAAAAGACCCCAAATTGCCACAGCAATCTTGAAGATGAACAAAGTTGGAGGAATCATGCCACCTGATACCAAACTATACTACAAGGCCATAGTAATCAAAATAGCATGGTACCGGCATAAAAACAGACATAAGTCAATGGAATGGAATAGAGAGCCCAGAAATAACCCCCACACCTTTATGGTCCTTTTTTTTTTTTTTTTTTTACACTCACCCAAGATATTTTTTTCCAGTGATTTTATTTTTATTTTTTATTTGTTTTGTTTTTTTAGAATGGAAGGGAGGGGGGAGCTTTCTATTTTCTTTCAAAGGAAATTTCAAAATTGTTTGGAAGAAGAATTGCCTTAATCATTCTTTTTTTCTTTTGGCCATTTACATTTTTTTTCCCCTTAAGATCTCTGGAAAATACTTGTGTTGGAAAGTAGTCATTTACTCCTTCATTTTCTCTATTATTGCCTAATAACAAAAAAAGTTATAATTCTTTGGTTTCTTTTTTATCCTATAGTGGCTCACAGAAGAGATGAAATGTGGTCTGAGGGACGACATGACTATGAAAGGCTTCCAAGAGAGCGAGCACCTCCTCGAAATCACCCTAGTGTAAGTTCCTTCTAGATGTAGAATAATTCAAGACCTCGAGTCTGAGTAATTTTGGTACACCAAAGCTAGGCCTCTTAACAGAATCCTCAAGGGCCAAAAATTTACCACTCTAGGTTGAAATATAGATAGATTAAGCTTATCTTTTAAAAGTTAAAAGTGTGAAAGTAAAAGTCAACATTTTATTTAGAAATTATTGACTGACACTTATTTTTCTATATTCCTAAAAATGTTTGCAAATTGGATATATGAAATTCTAAAGTAGGGGCAGATCAGGAGCAGGCAGGCAGCTTCTGGTATGCTGTCTTAACTGCTTGTCTCTTTGTGGCTCTGGGAATTGGAATTTTGAATCATGTCTTTTCTCAAGGAGCTTTGCTATTTTGCTTATTCCTATATTCCCAGCACTATATCCAGTACATGGCACATAGTAAGGAGTTCAGTGTTTATTGAATAAATATATACACTCCGCAAACTCCTATATAGAAACCCAAGGGAGGGTTTCTAAAATCCTATATAGAAGCTGTCAATCTTAAACTTTTGCACAGGCCCATTATAAGCACCAGGAGATTGGGCTTGTGGGCTTGATAGTATATGGATATATTTGTTTATATATTGTTTATTACTTATATGTTACAAGTAAATCCTATAACCCACTTAGATGGGTGGTGTTACCTTCAAGGTTGTCATTTGGCCTAGGTTACAGCTTAGGTTGGGGTTGATCTAAAATGATTTAAGATGGAAAAAATGAAGAGACTTACCATATATCTTTCAGAATGAGCAGACTTAATTATTACCATACTAGTAGCACTGCACACCAGTCTGTGAGCCAGTAGGTTGCTGCTCCCCACCTGTAGCTCTCTTTCCCGCTGCCCTGCTGTAGCTCCCCCCACCCCTCCCCATAGCTTGCTGCCCTGCCCCCTCCTGTAGCTCTCTGCCTCCTGCTTGCTTGCTGCCCTGCCCCCTCCTGTAGCTCTCTGCCTCCTGCTTGCTTGCTGCCCTGCCCCCTCCTGTAGCTCTCTGCTGCCCGCTTATAGCCAGTAGCTTTTTGCTGCTACCCTCCTGTAGCTCTCTGCCTGCTGCCCCGCCCCCCTCCCCCTCCCCCTTTCCCCCCCTCATAGTTTGCTGCCCTGTTCCCTCCTGTAGCTCTTCACCTCCCACTTATAGTTTGCTGCCCCACCCTTCTGCAGATCTGTGATCCGGTCATTACGGGGTCGGTTGTTATGCCTCATGGCATAACAGATAATTAGCATATTCCTCTCTTATTATATAGGATGTGATTTCAGGTTAATGTATAGACTTCATGTTTCTAATCAAAGTCCCAATTTTTAATTTTTTTCAACTTGATAAAAATATTTTATAGTTTACCTAGAACCATGGTCGGCAAACTGCGACTCGCGAGCCACATGTGGCTCTTTGGCCCCTTGAGTGTGGCTCTTCCACAAAATACCATGGCCTGGGTGAGTCTATTTTGAAGAAGTGGCATTAGAAGAAGTTTAAGTTTAAAAAATTTGGCTCTCAAAAGAAAGTTCCATCATTGTACTGCTGATATTTGGCTCTGTTGACTAATGAGTTTGCTGACCAATGACCTAGAACAACAAACAAGTAATATCGATAAACATAATGTGTTGGACAAATGCAAGGATGGGAAAAAAAGATGATTTAAAAATTTTTATTTTTTAGAACTCCCGCCTGTACAAGGATATATCCCATTAGGAACTTATTTTTCAGAGACAAAAGAAATTTTGGTGGGATGATGCCACCAACTGGATATATAGTTGGATTTGTTTCACTTTGCTTTCAATTTTTGGGGATTGCCCTTTTTCTTTTCTAATTTTTTAAAAAAATTGAACACATTTAAATGGCTCCAAATTATAAAATAAAGTACAGAGAAGGGATAACTTGTTCTATATAATAAAGAGGTAATATGCAAATTGACCACCACTCCAACACACAAGATGGCCGCCCCCATGTGGTCAAAGATGGTCACCCCCATGTGGACACAAGATGGCCGCCACAAGATGGCCGGCAGGGCAGTTGCGGGCGATCAGGCCAGCAGGGGAGGGCAGTTGCGGGCGACCAGGCCTACAGGGGAGGACAGTTAGGAGCGACCATGCCTGCAGGGAAGGGCAGTTAGGGGTGACTGGGCCATCAGGGGAGGTCATTTGCAGGCAACCAGGCCTGCAGGGGAGGACAATTAGGGGCAACCAGGCCAGCAGGGGAGGGTAGTTAGGGGTGACCAGGCCGGCAGGGGAGGGCTGTTAGGGGCAATCGGGCCAGCAGGGGAGCAGTTAGGCATCGATCAGGCTGGCAGTAGAATGGTTAGGGGGTAATCAGGCTGGCAGGCAAACGGTTAGGGGCAATCAGGCAGGTAGGCAGGCAAGTGGTTGCGAGCCAGCAGTCCTGGATTGTGAGAGGGTTGGGCCTAAACGAGCAGTGGGACATCCCTCAAGGGGTCCCAGATTGGAGGGGGTGCAGGCTGGGCTGAGGGACACTCCCCCCTCCCCTCTCCCCCCTCCGTGCACGAATATTGTGCACCGGCCTCTAGTTTTATATATTTATTTTAAAAAATAATTTTATTGATATCAGAGAGGAAGGGAGAGGCAGAGATAGAAACATCAGTGATGAGAGAGAAACATTGATTGGCTGCCTTCTGCACGCCCCCTACTGGGGATCAAGCTCATAACCCGGGCATGTGCTCTTGACCGGAATTGAACCTAGGACCTTTCAGTCCGCAGGCTGACACTCTATCCATTGAGCCAAACTGGCAAGGGTGGGGATAACTTATTTTAAACGGTAATTTACTGTAATTTTATATTTAACTAGTGCCTGCTTACTACAAATGAGAGATTTTATGTATGAACTTCCTAATTTTCAAAACAGTACATTTATAGAACCCCATAGAATGTTTTAGATACCATAAAATGTAAGCAGGATTTATTTACAGGGATATAATTTCAGACAATGGGAACCACTCATACTGAAATTATGGAAGAAGTTATGATATGAAAACTTAAGTATACCATTCTTCATTATGTATGCATGCTAAATTATATTATAGGACATATTGCAGTAAAAGTTGGCTTAAAGAGCTATTAAGACTGGAGGCTATTGCTAGGCAGGGGAGCTGGGAAAGAGTTTTAAGATGGGATTAATCAGTTATATCAGTGTCATGAAGACCAATAAGAAGGGCCTTCCAGTTCTTCAGTTAGGGTAATATGTGAGAATGGATTTGAGAAAATTCCTATCTAATAACCATTGTTGTTCTCTGAAGTAAGAGGTAGCAAGATCATCTATTCAAAGTTGAGGAGGTGGAGAAACACTTTAGTCCAGCATGGAAGTTTTGGAGTAAACATTACAAATATCTTCTGAGTAGGGGTGTTTAATAAGATTTGCTGAGGACTTTTGTGCACCATGAGTTTTATACCTAAGAAGTCCAGTTTAGGAGTGAGGAAAGCAAGTTGTATTGAAGATTGCAAGTTGAGTGGTGGACCCAGGGAGATAAGGATATTGAAGGTTCTGACCCAGAGAATTATGGAGGTAATATATTATGTGATATGGACTGTTTAAGTAAGGGAGTCCATGTGATATGGACTGTTCAGGAAAGGGAGTCAGGCAGTGAGAGGGAAGGTGGATTGAAAGAAGTGAGGGGTTGAGGAACAGGAAAAGCTTAGGGAGTTTGAAGACCAGGGTATGGCAGAAAGATAGTCAGTTGGTAATTTAGAGTATACTAGTAGAGTTTTCAAGACATAACAGTTCTGGGTGATTAACGTTCAATGTATAGTGGTGAGGAACAGAAGGTGGGTGAAGGTAATTGGTATTGAGATCAGGAAAACTTTGAGGCTAGATATTTGGATCAGGGATTTAGATTAGAGGAGCTAAATCCTTGCTATACATTAAAATCACCTAGGGAGCTCTTAAATACCCATGTATGGGCCCCATTCCAGATAATCCTATATAATAAAAGGGTAATATGCAAATTGACTCAATGGCAGAACTGGTTGCTATGACGTGTACTGACCACCAGACGCTCAACGCAGGAGCTTCCCCCTGGTGGTCAGTGCACTCTCACAGGTGGAGCGCCGCTCAGCCATAAGCTGGGCTAACAGCAGTGCTAAGGGTGTTCAACAGCAGCTTAGGCCCGCTCCCCACAGGGAGCGAGCCTAAGCTGTCAATCGGACTCTGGGACTGCAAAGGATGCAGGTGGGGCTGAGGAATCCCCCTCCCCCCCGAGTGCACGAATGTGCACCGGGCCTCTAGTTAAGTCATAGTTATCTGCAGGGAGGATCTGGACATCAGTGTTTAAAATTTCATCAGGTGATTCTTATATGAAGAGTTAAGAAATGCAGATTGTAGATGAACACTGATATCACTTATGATATCAGGAGTTGAAATAAAGCTCACAGATTGATGGAAGTCCTCAATTAATGAGGATATTGTAATAAAATCTGAACAAACCAAAAACATTTTTTTATCCACTTTTGTATGTATATATGTGAAACAGAGCCTCTTTTCCTTTGTAAAATAATTTCAACAGCAGTAAGCAGAGATGTTTTATTTATTTTTTACTTTTTTAAAAAAATCTTTATTGTTGAAAGTATTACATAGGTCCTCCTTTTTTCCCCATTAATCTCTTCTAGCCCACTCCCGTCCTCCCTCTGCCCAGACCCTCACCATCTCATTGTCTGTGTCCATGGGTTATGAATATATACAAACGAGTTTATATATGCATAACCACCTTCCCCTGCCTTCCTTCTGAGGTTCAACGGTCTGTTCATGCTTCTATGACTCTGGGTCTATTTTTGATCATCAGTTTATTTGGTTCATTAGATTCCACATATGAGTGAGATCATGAGAGAAATTTTATACCACAATTGCCCTTGATGTCAGAGTAGCTGTACTCAACTATCTCTAACTGCCCAATGAGAAATCTTACTTAACGTTCTCTAGCTACATGGTTTCTCTTAGAGGGGGAAGAGCTTAGATTGCTTTTCTCCTTTTGAGAGCACAGAACATGCCCAGACCTTATACAGGTCTCCTTTTTATCTTTTAATTCCGTTAGATTGGTCTCCCCATCCTCCCAATCAACCTCTCCTAGTTTATAAATCCTTCTGTATTCCCATATTCCCCCTCCTCAAGACTCAGATACATTTTTTTTCCCGGTGAACTGGGCCTTATTTTGGTTAGTAACATAAAAGTCTTTCCTTTCCCTCAATATGTTATGTACTCCTTTGATGACTCTTAGAAATTATGCCTTCTGTGTTACACCTACATTTTAGTTAAATAAAACATAGGTTCTTAACCTTTCTTTGTTACGTGGATCCCTTTAGCAGCCTGGTGAAATATATGGACCCCTTCTCGGAACCACTTATTTGAAGATAATAAACTATTAAAAACCATATTTGTGATGTAGTATATTTACTTTGTTGGTAGGTCCTTAAATCATTAAATATCAAGAGCTAGTGGTAGGAGTTTTATTGCAATATTTTCAAAGTAGTGATGAGTGTAAATGATATTTTGAGATATTTGCTATAGCAATAATTTGATATATAAATATCAGATTTCTGTTAGTGATGATGCCACAGATACTGCTGTTTGTTGCCTATATTTAGGTGAAAAAATTTTATATTCACATCTGCTTTCATGGTCTCAACTGAATCCTTGGATTAAAGTGATAAGTGACACTAAAACTAGAAATGTAACTCAGTCAAGTTATAATTTATGACTAGATTTAATAAAAACATAGCTTAAAAATTTTAAAATAGTGTCTAACAATGCAGAGATTATCTAATATTTCCTTAAAAAATATATTGTTATATCATATTGATATATGCAAGAATGTTCACAAGCAGCATTATTCATAATAATTCCAAAATGGCAACATTCTGAATGTCTAGCAGTAGAATGGATAAATTAATTTACAGCAATGAGAATGAATGGAATTTTGCCAAATCTAACAACGTATGAATCTCACAAACATAATACTGAAAGAAAGAAGCCATACACAAGAGTATATACTGTGTGTTTTCTTTTAAATAATGTTTCAAAACTGGCAAAACTAGTCAGGAAAGTGGTTACATTTGGGAAGACAACGGTAATGACTGGGAGAGAGCATGGGAAGGCTTTTGCCTTGCTAGGAATGATCAATTTCTTGATCTGAGTAGTAATTGCACAGTGTGATTAACTGAAGAGAATTTATCCAGGAGTGCATATATGATTTGTATACTTTTTTGCACAGTGTGTTATGTCATAACTCAATAAAAATTTCACTTAAAGTTTTGAAAAAGCATATTATTATTTTCTAAATATAAAGCTGTAGTTAATTCTTTTGAAAGTGAGAAACCACTATCATTAGTGCCTGGGATAGAGAAAGATAATACTCTATTTTTTATATTTGGGTTCTATTCTCTATTAGAAAAGCAATTTTACTGCATTGTTTTCTTCTTCTTCTCTCTTTGCCTCATTCATCCCCAATTTTGATATATCAGAAATGTATTTGAGGAACTATTGGATATGGTATATAATATGACTTGAAGGGGAGACTTGAGAAGGTATCTATGACACTATTATTTTATCATTAACAAAAGCAGGTATTTTGTGGCCTTCTAGCTTTGTTAAACCTGGAAAGGCAATTGGACACTCATATATTTTGGTGCCCATATTAAATTACACTAAATTTGATTATTGGCAACTTATCTTCAGTGTACAACTTTATAGCTTTTAAAAATTATTTGTGTATCAATAAATTACTTTTATAAGGGGCTTTCACAGAAATTTTTATTTGGTCTTAAACTTAGGTGGATAGGATATAAAGCCCAAAGGGTACACTACAGAGAGTCTGTATATAAGTATACACATTTTTCCATTGGGAGGAAATTGGTTATTGCAGAGTATCTGCATTTAACTTCTAGATGTCTGTAAGGTCCTTATTTTTATGCCCTCGCCAGTGTTGCTAAGTGACTATAGCATCGGCCCATGCTCTATCCACTGAGCCAAGGCTAGGGAGGGCAAGTGCAATGTTTTTTTAAAGTTTTTTTTCTTCAGTGTGAAAATTACTACATGAAATGCTGAATCTTAAGTGTTAAGTTGCTTAGTTTTGACGCAGTAATATTATTTTAGAGCTGCCCTAGCAGGTGTTTAACTTTCTTGACTGACAGAATTGCAACAGTCCTCACTGGAGGATATGTTGAGAGAGAGAGAGAGAGAGAGAGAGAGAGAGAGAGAGGAGAAGGGGTGAAAGGAGAGGGATGGGGAGGGTATAGGAGAGAAAAGAGAGAAACATTGATGTGAGAAACATTGGTCAGCTGCCTTCCGCATGCACGTACCCCTACTGGGGATTGAACCAACAACCCAAGTATGTGCCCTGACCTGGAATTGAACCGGCCACCAAGCGGTGCACAGGATGATACTAAACCTATTGAGCCCATCCTATGGAGCTTACCTTTTTTTGTTGTCACTATTTTCAGAGAGAGATAATCAGTTCTTGGCTACATTCTATAACACTGTGTCCTGATTTTCTGGACACAGTTTAATATATTTGATACATTATCCCCAAAAGGCATTGAAATGACCCAGAATATTCCATTGAAAATTCAGCAAGTGAGCCTGCTGTAGTGGCTCAGTTGGTTGAGCATTGTCCCCTGCACTGAGAGGTTGCAGTTTCCATTCCTGGTCAGGGTATATGCCTGGGTTGCAGGTTTGATCTCAGGTCAGGGAGTTCATGGAAGGCAACCCATCTATCTATCTCACTCTTTCTTTTTCTCTCTCCCTCCCACTTCCTCCCGTCCCCCCCCCCCCCGCCCCGGCCCAATCCCCGGTCCAGCCTCTTCTTCTAAGTATGTCCTTTAAAAATAGAAAACTCAGCAAGCTAATTAAACCAGTAAGTGCTACAATAAAAATGCTTGTCACAAACTAGGATGGATCAGAGTGAGGAAACCTCATACTTAGAAAACAAAAGTTTACCAGCCTGTGTAATATAATTTTTTAGTTAGATATCGTTTGTTAGGTACTTTTCTAGTAAAAAGCATGTAATGCCAAAAGTGATATAAAATTGGGATAGCAAAGTAGAATATATATTATGAATGTGGTGCTTACTATGTGCCAAATGGTATTCCAGATGATGGGAATAGAGCAGTGAATAAGACCAATGAGGTTTCTGCCCATGGGGCTTGTATTTGTAGTGTAAGTTGTTGTGTTAGGAAGTGATGACATTGATTGTTTACATGAGTTATCGTACTTAAAGTACAATATCAGTTACTTTACTGGTAGGTTGGTGTGTTTTTGCTTTTTTTATAAAGGCAAAAATTAAGTATATAAAATTTGTAGACAAAATAATGTAATGAATGCTCCATGGAGAAATCATCTAAGTGGCAATTTTCAAAACTCAGGTTAATCTTGTTTTGTCTGTGCCTTCACTGCTTTCCTCCTTCTCAGATTATTTTGAAGTAAATCCAAGATACCATATTTCGAATGCAAAAAAACATTTCAGTGTGTATCTCTAAAAGAGAAGAATGCTAAAGGCTTATGTATTAAAATTTTTATTTTAAATGTTTTTGTGTTAAAATGTGTGCAAAATATATTTTATTGACATTGGAGAATAATTTCAAAGAAATAGTAATCCTCATAATTAGTATCCAGCCTAATAATTTCATTGAGTTCATTTTTAGTTAATTGAAAATGATCCCTTTTATCCTCAAAAACCTTTTAAGTTTTACTTTGTAAGTTCTACTTTTTATTTCTGGTTTGTATGTAATGGTGCCATTGTTTTCTAAGATATTTCTAAAATGGAGGTTCCAAACATAACAGTCCTGAAGCCTTGTGTACTTTGGTTAGCATTTAGAGAGGGAAATTACATGTTTATAGCTTATTGTAAGATTTGTACAGGAATTTCAAACAGTGATGGTATTTTCATTCAGGTCTGGCATTGCAGGTAATGAAAACTACTGTTTGAACTTTAATAGTATACGCTTTTGGAAGAGAAATTCTGAAATTTTTGCCACTCATCATGGATTTCATTAGAAAGAAAAAGAAATCCATGAATATTATATCTGGATAAGGCATGAACTATCTCTGAAAATATTTTTGCTTTGTCACAGACTTATATAGTCATCTTCATTTCCTTAAATCTTTTCATATAGCTGGGGAGTTTTCTTTAAGATTAGATGCCTACAGAGCAGAGATGCTATAATGTACTTATATTTGAACACTTTCTCAAAATATAGGAAACAGTTTGGTTTTTATTGCTAGATACAAGAGCTGTCATTAGGAGTTTTTATTTTCATTTATTATTTTTTAAAAACATTTTGTTAAATATATAACTAAATGTGATTCTAGTTTTACTTCTTTGAAATTTTTACCATACACATTTTAAAATCCTGAAATAATTTTCTAGTAACTGGGGGAGTTGAACAAAGGAATAGGCTGCTTAGGAAAAAGCTCTCTTTCCATTTATAGAAATGTTTAGGCATATGCACCCCACCATCCTCCAAATAAGCATGTACAAACAAATAAGGATATTGTGGAATGGAATTTTATGGTTTCTTAGAACTGGGGAAATCAGTAATTCTACTTTTATAACAAATTTTGAATTAACATTTTTGAATAATAGATTTTGAATTAGAAAATGTTATAAATTGTAATGTTACTAATTTTGGCTTAATGACATTTTTGGAAGCTTAGCATTTGCTTAGATTTAATTGAAAGCTCAGTGAAAGATAGTGTTTAGAAGAAAGTCAATAAATTCATCTATGTACTATGTTTTTTTAAAAAATATATTTTTATTGGTTTCATAGAGGAAGAGAGAGGGGGAGAGAGCTAGAAACATTAATTATGAGAGAGAATTATTGATTGGCTGCCTCCTGTACACCCCCTACTAGGGATCGCACCTGCAACCTGGCATGTGCCCTTGACTAGAATCGAACCCAGGACCCTTCAGTCCACAGGCCGATGCTCTATCCACTGAGCCAAACCAGCTAGGGCTGTGTACTATGTCTGATGAAAACATATAAAATGTCTCTTATAATTTAATATCTAATATACTAAAGAAGGAAACCACCTTGGGGAAAAAAAATTAGGTAGATATTTTAGCTGTCAAGTAGATAGGAACTATTTATTTTTTCCAAGCACATTAACAAGTTTCCTACCCTTTGGGAAGTTTGAATAGGATGTAATAACTTATTAACTGAATAGTTGTAGTTATCAATGCTAAGAAGTAATTTAAGGAATAGACAATTTAAAAAATTTAGTGCTTCACATAGACTTACGTAAATAGTAATAAAACATTCTTTGAGCACTTAGTTTATGCTACTGTGCTAAATGCTTTACAATGTTTCTTAGCCCTCACACTAACCTCATGAGGTAGGTATTAGTATTAAGCTAATTTTACAAATAATGAAACTGAGGTTTAGTATGGTAAAGTATCCAGTTTTGAATGTTGGGCTTTATGTTTTGGCTTTTTATTTTGTTAAATTAACTCATTAGTTTAGTAGTCGGCAAACTCAATAGTCAAACAGAGCCGCAGTTTGCCGACCACTGCATTAGTTGATCATGTCTTACATACTGTGATAGCTTAACAGTTTCTTCCACCTCTATCTCACCTGATATTGATAGAAAGTTAGCATGAGTGCTCAAGAGCAGATTACTTACAGATATGTGCTCTGTATCTAGTTTTTACTGTTGATCATCATTTCTGTTCTGTTACTTCGCAGCAGCTACTAAATCTAAGGCCAGTGTTGTTCTCCCTCTGTCCAATTTCCTAACCTCCACAAATAATCCATTCAATTGCTAAAACTTTAAAACATTAACAACATATTACTTTGAAAATTCATTCAAATTTTACATTGGGTTTTATTTTGTTGTCCAAAACCTATGAAGCCAAAAACGCTCCTTTGTCCAGAGCTGTGAAGAGATAGCAAAATGTTTCCTCTTGATCATCCTACCTCAGTGTTACCTCCTCACTTGCTGTTGCTAATGTGTAAAAAAATCTTGCATTTCTTATGAACAGTATACTTTAACAATAGACCAAAATGTTTGCTATCTTAAATGATTTTATTTCTAAAATTCCTAGATAATTAGAGATTAGATTTATTGTAACATTCTTACTTTCTGTAGTTTGTTTATTATTAAAACAATTATTTTTCTTTTACTTTTGATTGGTTTTCTGCATTGCTGCATGTTATTTTATTAAACACCTGGTTTTCTTCATTGAGCAATTTTATTTCCTTTAATCCATGTTAAGACCGTACTATTAGTTATATTCATGTTATTTCATTAAAGCATTTTTGTTTGTTTATACATTTACTTTATTTGATTAAGGATAAGATCTCCTGTGCTTTTTTAAAACATTTCCAAAACCAAATAGAGAAATTAGTGATTGTTATATATTTCTTTTTGTCTGTTTTAGGATGGCTACCATAGAGTAGTTAATATTGTGACAAAGAAACCACCACTGCTAGACAGACCGGTTGAAGGAAGCTACAATAGATATTACAGTCATGTTGATTACCGAGACTATGACGAGGGCCGCAGTTTTTCTCATGATCGAAGAAGTGGTCCACCTCACAGAGGAGTATGTAAATTTCCCCCATGTACTAATTGTTACTTTTTTTTTATAAGTTTAAAAGTCATGTAATTTTTAAAATTTATGTGACTAGCCATGAAGGCAGTTGAATAAACACTTCCTGCTTGATGCTCTGTTGAATTGCCTGCTGGAGCTGTCAAATGGGAACTGGTAGTGAAGAATCTTGGGGTGCTGGACAAAGTGGGTAAGCACTCTGGAGAGCTATATCTAAATGACATTAATTCCAACTAGCCTACATCATCAGGGATTTGCAGAAGCAGTTAAAGGTAATCTGTTCCCTTGGTACTCAGTAAGTGATGACCAAGTGGTTACCATCTCTTATAAATGTGCCCACTTATTATTACTTTGCTTATTTTTAGCATGATGAAATGCTGTGGGTAAGGTTGGGTTAAAGTTGAGTCTCTGTTTCATTTTTGCTATAGTTATTATTAAAAATCTACTTAACTAACTCAGATTAGAAAGCACTCAAAACATCACCTTTCCCATAGTAAGCACTTTCAAAATGTTGGCTGGTACCATTAGTATTATGACTGCTGTTAATCGTTTTTTTGTGATCATCTTTAATAATGTAAAACTGTGTATTTAATGTTGCAGTAACCTGTTTATTGAACTTGATTGAAAATATTCCTTGATGCAGTCCTTTAATGGTAGCTTGCATGTTCCTCTTCTAGACCATTTTCCTACATTGTCTCTTTCCCCCCCTTCCCTATTGTATAATATTGTAGCTGACAGTACCTATTCAAGCTTTTCTTATGATAAAATTTGACCTCACATTTGCTGTTGGAATTAGTTTCCATACTTTACACTTGAAGAAATGGAGGTAAGGTGACTTATCTAGGGTGGGTATATGTATGGGAATCCAGTTCTCTCACTGCCATGTCATGGTTGCACTGACAATTCTATAGCGGTAATGAGACTATTCAATGTTTTCTTACATTTGCTTTGAAAATTTGGAGCGTTAGGGTTTCCTTCTCATAGAATTAATTTTTATTTTGTTTAACTTTAACATGTCATGTTGTTCCTTTAGGAAGAGGGATTCCATTTTGAAAAGGAAAAATATGCATTATCCTATCCTAGAAATATTGGATTTTGCCATCAGAGCCGTTATTCCATGTAGCCTCACGAAGAAACAATTTGGTTTTTGCATAAAGTTGTTAACCCTCTTGTGAAAACCCTGTGGGCCATTTGCTACTGTAGAGAGGGATTTTGGATTCAATGGACCTATTTGTATTTGAATCCTCACGAACATGATTATTTTTTTCTAAAACCTTGTAGCATAATAGTGCCTCAACAATAATATTTTCTATTATTATAAATAGTATTTATACTGTATACAACCTTTCCTCTTTAAATTTTCTTCAAACAAACAAGCCCACTTGAGATTCTTAGGACTTTTATGACACTAATTCTTTTCTAGACTTCATTTGTATAATGCAAACTACTTACTTGATTCAGTATTTAATTATAGCTGTTGAGTTTTTTCTTTTGTTTATATTTAATGTTGTGAAGGAAAATGATGAGTAGACTTTGTTTATATAAGAGCAGTGTCTGTGGTGCTAAAGGAAATGAAAATAGTATTTAGCTGAATCATTGTTTCTGATTGTAAGTACTAATTCAAATGTATTGTTCTGTATATAATTTTAAGTTAATTGGGTGTGGATTATTATGTGTTTCTTTTTTTATGAACCTTTTCAAATGTGTCTATCTTAGAGGGCAAAACGTATTTGCTTTCTTTGATTAATTTCAAACTTAGTGCCATGTTTTGTTCTAACATAGCTTATCAAAAGGGTGGGTTCTTGTTTCCAAATTTAATAGGAGGTAAGATGAGGAATGAACACTTGAATGAGAAAAGTGGGAAAGTACTAAATTCTTTATTGAGCCTGAAAATTGATGAGAGAACTTGACATACGAATAAAATGAATGGCTGAGAAACATCTGCTTAATTAAATTTAAATTGAGCCTTTGTTCTTGAATAGCCCTTAGCTATTGTTATGTTGGCATATATGTTCTTGGCAGTAAGACTGTTAGGACCTACCAGAGAAATATTTAAGCATTTTTTATAGAGATAAATTGTACCACGGATTCTCAGTTTATTACTAATTTAGTTGTTGAAATGGATGATTTGTATATTTTTTACTTTATGCTTTTTAGCCTCAGAGAAATTTAGAAAGGTGTTTTTGTTTTCAT
Source organism: Corynorhinus townsendii (assembly GCA_026230045.1). NCBI lineage: Eukaryota > Metazoa > Chordata > Mammalia > Chiroptera > Vespertilionidae > Corynorhinus > Corynorhinus townsendii. The sequence goes on along the minus strand of JAPDVU010000003.1, from coordinate 176,130,841 downwards.
GTTATTTTGGTCTTAGAGACTAGGTTCCTAGTATTACTGTTAGATATATTCTACGTGACCAAAATAACACAAATAGATATCTAAGTAACTTTTTATTTTACAGGATGAATCTAACTATAAGTGGACAAGAGATGATCATTCTGGAAGTCGTCAGCCTGAATACAGGTAAAAAGATGAAATTAAAACATAACTACTTTGATACTTTACTCATGAGATATCTAACCTCAAGGGGGCTTCTACTCAAGATGGCAGTGTAGATAAATGAGGTACTCGTATCCTTCCACAACCACATCAAAATTACACGTAAACTACAGAACAAACATCATTCAGAACCCCCTGAAATCTATCTAGTTGAACAGAAGTCCTATAACTAAGGATGTATAGAAGCCAAATTGAGACTGGTATTAGGAACAGAGACACAGAATCGGTTGGTTCCATGCCACATGTGGTGGTTAAAAATCAGGAGGGATATCTGGGCTTCAGAGGCTCCCCCTAAGGAGCGAGGGGGTTCTGTCCTACACCAGGCTTCACCTGCTAGGGTTCCAGTGTCTGGAAAATAAGGCCCCATAACTTCTAGCTGTAAAAACCATTGGGGATTGTTGTTGAGTGAGACATAGGGCTGCTGGAGTCCCAAGCATTCCTCTTAAAGGGCCTGTGCTTGGATTCTCTCGCTCTGAGTTCTAGTGCTAGGGCATCAGCAAGAAAGTTGCCAGGGACATAAGAGGAGGAATTAAATTTTGTGGCTTCAGGATGAGGGCTGGAGGGGCAGCTTTCCTCCCAGACAGACGTGCTGGCAGAGGCCATTGTTCCTTTGCTGAGCCCTGTCCCTATAGGCTGGCAGGTGGGTGAGATATCTGAGTCTCCATCAATTTGGCTATCACTGTTCACCCTGCCTTGGTGATTCCCTGATATCCTGTCCTACACCAAGTCGTTTCCAGAACTTAGTGAGAACTTCAATAATTTTGGGCCCTCCCAAGTCGTTTCCAGTGGCTTTTCCATACAAATGGCCTGTCGTGGCTAATGTAGACTTTCCTAAAATCTTTCAAAGGTTCACATACCCCAAACAAGCAGCATTTGGCCTTTGTGTGCCCACTACCTCTTACTAAGTGGTCCCAGGACCAGCACAAGCAGCAGCTGGCCTTGGTTCCTAGGTACCGCCAAGCCCAGCACAAGCAGCATCCATCTGCAGATTGCTCTGTTACTCATAATGGGTGGCCCTAGGCAGGGCACATGTGGCGGCTGATCTTGACCTGCACTTTCCAGGAGGCCCCCCAGCACCAGTGCACCCCCAGACAGCTTCAGAGCACACCAGAGCACCACTCAACCACCTGCATGAATGACATACTCAAAGGATGAACTCATTGGACACCAGAGCCCCATTGAAGTGAATTTTGCTCTGTGGAGTTGGCCCCTGCACAGCAGCTCCTCTTCTGTAGTTGGACAGCCAGTCCTCATAGCCAATTGGCCTGGGGATAAATCCCTCCCATTGATAAATCAACAGCAATCAAGGTTTAACTACAACAGGAAGATGCACACAGCCCAAAAGGGAGTGGTGGGTGTAGAAGGGAAGTACATCTGGAGTGTACAGTTTGGGTTATTTGGGAGGCTGTGCCACTGGACCCTATAAGACACCTCCTACTCACTCTACGAAGATGGAGACCTAGCAAATCTACCTAATACATAGAAACAAATACAGGGAGGCAGCCAAAATGAGCCAAAGAAATGTCTCAAATGAAAGATCAGAACAAAACTCCCGAAAAAGTACTAAACAAAATGGAATCAAAGCAATCTACTGGATTCAGAGTTCAAAAACTGGTTATAAGGATTCACAATGAACTTGGGAAAAATAGAAGAACTTAATGAGAACTTCCAACAAAGAGATAGGAAACATAAAAATGGAGATGGGAAATATAAAAAAGAATCAGTCAGAAATGAAGAATACAGTAACCGAAATGAACACGTTATAGGGAATCAACAGTGGAGTAGATGAAGCAGAAGATAAAGAGATTTGGAAGAGAAGGAAGCAGGAAACACCCAGTCATAACAGCAAAAACAAGAAAGAATAAAACAAAAAAAAGTATAGTATAAGCAGCCTCTGGGACAACTTCAAGCATACCAGCATTTGCGTCATGCGGGTGCTGGAGGAGAAGAGCGAGAGCAAGGAATTGAAAACGTATTTGAAAGAATAATGTCGGAAAACGTCCCTAACCTGCTGAAGGAAAGAGACATACATGTCCAGGAGTACACAAAGTCTCAAACAAAAACGAGATGAATGCAAAGAGGCCCATACTAAGACACATCATAATTAAAATGTCAAAGGTTAAGGACAAAGAGAGAATCTTAGAAGCAGCAAGAGAAAAGTAGTTTGTAACCTGCAAGGGAGCTCCCATAAGACTGTTAGCTGATTTCTCAATAGAAACTTTTCAGGACAGAAGGTATAGGCATGAAATATTTAAAGTGATGAAAAGCAAAAGACCTACAACCAAGACTACTTTGCTCTGCAAAGCTCGTATTAGAATTGAAGGTCAGATCAAGATCTTCCCAGACAAAGAAAAGGAAAAAGCTAAAGGAATTCATCACCAGTATTATAAGAAATAGTAAACAGTCTTTAAAAAGGAAGAAGAAGAAAAAGATAAAAAAAATATAAAGGCCTTGGCTAGGTGGTTCAGTTAGTTAGCATCGTCCTGCACACCAAAGGTTGTGGGTTTGATTCCTTGATCAGGGCACATACTTAGGTTGTGGGTTTGATCCTCGGTTGGGATGTGTATGGGAGGCATCCTATTGATGTTTCTTTCACATCAATGATTCTCCCTCTCTCTTTTAAAATCAATAAAATATATCCTTAGGTAAGGATAAAGTAAATTATATGAATAATGGTATTAAATACATACCTATCAACAATTACTTTAAATGCAAATAAATGTATTAAATGCTCCAATCAAAACACATATAGTGGCTGAATGGTTAAAAAGAAAAAGACCCTTACATAATGCTATCTGTAAGAGACTCGCTTCAGATGGAAAGACACACACAGACTGAAAGTAAAGGAATGGAAAAAGATCTTTCATGAAAATGGAAATAAACAAAAAACTGTGGTAGCACCCAGCTGGTGTTTCTTAGTGGTTAGAGCATCATCCCATGCACTGAAGGGTCATGGGTTCAATTCCAGCTTAGGGCACATTCTCAGGTTGCAGGTTTGGTCTCCAGTTGGGGTGTGTGCGTGAGGTAACCAGTTGATGTTTCTCCACACATCCTAGTCACGTAGATGGACTAGATTTCCCAGCCTTTCTTCGCCATATGATTACTTTACCACCAGTAAAATGTAAATAGGGCCCTGACCGGTTTGGTTCAGTGGATAGAGTGTTGGCCTGCGGACTGGAGGGTCCCGGGTTCAATTTCAGTCAAGGGCATGTGCCTTGGTTGCGGGCACATCCCCGGTCGGGGGCGTGCAGGAGGCAGCTGATCGATGTTTCTCTCTCATCGATGTTTCTGACTCTCTATCCCTCTGTCTTCCTCTCTGAAATCAATAAAAATATATTTAAAAAAAATGTAAATAGGAGTTCTGCTTCTATATGTGTTCTTCCACGCACATTTACCTTTTCCCATGTTGCCGGGTGGGTTCTGGAATGGAATGACAGTAAATGTTGAAATAGAGTGGTCAGCCTGGGTTTCTGGATGATTGCATGGAGTGGAGTCTCTCACCCTGGCATGCCTGCTCTAGACTGTTTGATGGTAGCTAGACTTCTTTTGTGTAGTGATTGAACCCCGCATTTTTGGGTATTTTTGTTATAGCAATTTAAGTTTATCTTATCTCTGTAACAATACTCAGTGTTTTATGTGTTAGAGGTAAGATCTCTATTCTAGTTGGGGGATCTCTTAGTCCATATCTCATGCCTAGGATACTTTTAAGTGTAAAGATGTGGTTTTGTGGAAAGGGCTCTGGACTTGGTCATCAAACTTCTAATCACAACTCTGCTGCAAGACATTTATTTTTGTGGGTAGTGTAGAATAAAAGGTAATGTGGGAACTCCCTTCACTTAAGTCACAGCACCCTGATTCTAAAGTTTCCACATTTAAAAGAAGATACATGAGGTTTAAATTTATTCTTAAGTTTTCCCTAGTAGCTGCTTTTTCAAATGATTCCCTCAATCTTAATTCCTTTTTGAAGTTCATGTTGACTAGAAATGAAGTAGTCGGTATTTTGTGTGGAATATTTGTGTTGGATGTGGGAAGGAAAGAAAAATGAGGTTCCAGATAAGAAGTGAAACGCTGTCTTTATCCCCTTTCTTCTCTACTCTTACATCCCTGCCTCCTACTTTATTGAATTTTACTCTTAACTGGTAAACATACGTCTGCTTAAACTTAGGGGTCCATCACAACTTGTCTGGTTTGACTGATGTGATGGACTGGAATTACCTTGAGGGGATGCATATTAATAGATGAGAATTCTGAGCTTCATAAATCGGCTTTTGCAACCAACATTCAGGGTAAATATAGTGCAGATAGTTTCAAGACTACATTCTGAGGAACGGTGCATTATATGGCACTAGTTCTTCCCATATTCCGTTCTGCAGGTAACTTTGTCTCCTGCGTGTGTCCAGCATTATGGCTGAAATGTTTGTGATACAGCTGAAGATGCTGTCCCAATTATTGTTTTTTTTTTTTGAAAATAAAAAAATATTAGTTAAGTATGGCTTTTAAAAAAATCTTTATAGTCAGCATTCCAGTTGTACTGTTATTTATATTTCTCCAAAGGCTCTTTTTGATTTGCCTGATAATTAATTGTATTGAACCCATTATATCATGCATTTATCCTCATTTTCAACATAGCTAAAAACATTATAGCTTGAAGACTTGTTTTCTTGTATAAATGGAACTTTGCAGTAGTCACAATACAAAGTTTCTACCCTCTGGTTTTTGAAATGGCATTAAAAATGTGCCCCAGTTTCTACTATCCTATTGCTATTTAGCATGTTTCAGGGTAATTGTTAAAATAAACAAAATTCTTTCTTTAAAATCAGGATGATACTTGCATAAAGAAAGTTATACTAGATGCTGATTGAATTTTGTAGATAATCATGAGTGTTGGGACTAACACATGTTTGTTTTTGTGTTTTTTTTAATCCTCATCCCGGGATTGTTTTTCACTGATTCTAGGGAGAGGGAAGGAAGGAGAGAGAAGCATTGATGTGAGAGAGAAACATCGATCAGTTGTCTCCTGTATATGCCCCAACTGGGGATTGAACCCATAACCTGGGTAAGTCTCCTGACTGGGTATCAAACCCACGACCCTTCACTACATAGGATGACGCTCTAACCAACTTTACCACACTGGCCAAGGAAGGACTAACACATTTTAAAATATACATATATATTTTTATAGATATTAGGAAGCGGGGGGGGGGGGGAGAGAGAGAGAAACATCAGTGATGAGAGAGAATCATTGATTGGCTGCCTCCTGCACGCCCCATACTTGGGGTTCGAGCCTGCAACCTGGGCATATGCCCTTGGCTGGAATTGAACCCGGGAACCCTTCCGTTGAGAGGCTGATGCTCTATTCACTGAGCAAAACCAGCTAGGGCAGGACTAACACATTTTAAAAATAAAAATAGTATGCATAAGTTATGATATTTCTATCAGTTGATAATTTCCCTTTTAATTTTTTTGGAAAACTAATAATCTACAGACGTTTCATGTTTTGCATTTTAAATACTCAGTGACAGTTGTTTTTGTGGCTTTGTTTTAGTTTATACAGTTTTTCTGGAAACAGTTCTATAGTTAAAAATGTCTAGCTTAAATTTATTTTACTTCTGTGATTTTAGTTGTTGTTTTTGTTAAAATGGGGTTTTATATCTGAAATAAATTTAAGGAATCTTAATGACCAAGAAACCTCTGAGTATTTCAGACGAAGGGTTAGAGTCACTAGCAATCCAAGGTTACCTTAAGGAATTTAGGTCATATGAAGCCAAGCTAGTCTATTTCCAGTTTACCCTGCTCTTTTGTGGCCCTTTGGGGTTTCAACCCTCCTTCCCAGGTAAGGTCTGGACTCTATTTTTATATTATAATCCTTTGAAGCTATCAAAATTATTTCTCAACTTTTCATCCTCTCAGCTGCTGCTTCTGAAATTGGCAGGTACATATAGGGAAAAGCAGCCCCTAAAAGATAAGCCCCGCTCTCTGGGCTTTCTACTCCTCCTATTGATTCCATAGTTCTTTACTGACTTCTTAGCTCTGATGACTCTGAGCAGTTTGCTAAAAAAAAAAAAAAAAATTTTGTCTGGTTTTTCTACATTTTCTTTTTTTAGCAGTCAACTTAGTTCTTAATTTTTGGATTAGAAGTATTTCTTTTTTCTTGTTTTTTAAATATTTTATTGATTTTAGAGAGAAAGTTGGGGGGGAGAGAGAAACATCAGTGATAAGAGAGAGTCACTGACTGACTGCCTTCTGCATGCCCCTAGTGTGGATCCAGTCCATAGCTTGGGCGTGTGCCCTGACCAGGCATCGAGCTGTGATCTCCTGGTTCATACCTAGGTCGATACTCAACCACTGAGCCATGCTGGCCAGGCTAGAAGTATTTCTTGAATGTAGTAGTGGTGTTTTGTTGAAGTAGCAGAAATTGAGGTGAGCCTTGAGGTAATGGTATCTTTGGGTTGAACTTTATGAAATATAAATATTTTTATTTATTTTAAATCTAGTAATTATCAACAATCATTTGTTTATTGATTGATTGATTGACTGATTTTAGAGAGGAAGGGAGAGGAAGAGAGAGAGAGAAACGCCAATGATGAGAGAGAATCATTGATAGGCTGTTTCCTGCATTCCCCCTACTGGGCATGTGCCCTGGCTGGGACCCTTCAGTCCACAGGCCAACGTTCTGTCCACTGAGCCAAACCAGCTAGGGCTAAGTATTTTTAAATGAAATATAAAAAATTTAATAGAAAATGTCTTAAATGTGCAGTATAGAATTAAAACCATGAGTGAGTGCACAGAAGAACAATGGAAGACTTAAAATTTTTCTATTAATAACCATTTTGTGTTTATTTGTTCAATAGTCATTTGATAGTGTGTTTAGTTGCATAGATACAGTAGCAGACTCCAAAGATTTAAGAAAAACTATGGGAGAAAAACAATATTTTTATTATAAAGGGTTATTTTTTAATGTTTTATTTATAAAAAGTTGTGAATCTGTTCACTGACTTTTCCTATAGAGTGGGTAAAAAGAATCATAATACTTGGAAGTGATGTTGAAGGTTAAGAGTTGCTGTGTTAAAATAGCATTTTTCTGAATAATGGAAAAATAAATAGCAAAAATATAGGAAGTTGGATGGTTTCTTGGAAGATTTGCCTTTGCAGACATTATCCTGAATTGGAGGAACCTAATCACGTTGCACTGATTTCTAGTGATCCTCTGGGAAGCTGACCTCAACACCAGATGATAGTAGCTGAAATTGACAAGGCTGACTTCTTTTGGGCTTGTCATATAATCCTATACTATTTGTACGTTGAAAAGAAATCATTAAAATATACTAATGATTTTCTGACAATAGTTGGTCTCACAATTTGTGTTTTCGTAAAATAAATATTAGTGAAAATTATTTTCTCAAAGATTAAAAGTTCTGTTAATTTTCTTTAAAAAATCCTTTCAGGTCCTGTTAAATAAAGAACGACATTTTTTCTATATCACATTTTTAGAAGAAATAGGCACTTTTCTTTTTAATAAACATACATAAAGTACACATCAAGGTGTACAGCTTCATGAATTACCATAAGTGTAACCACAATTTGGTTAAGAAATAGAATATTACTAGTATCCAGAAGCTTCTTTATACTCCTGCTCAATTACTTTCCTCCTCCTCCCCGTAGGTGATCATTATTCTCACAAAGCAATATTAATAGTCAATGGGAAAAATTACATTTGTGACTTTTACAAATTTTTGTCAAAACAAACTCTGTCAATTAGAAATGTACAGGGAAATGAAAAAATTCAAACCTAAATACTTATTTAGTACACTGTAATTTAACACATTAGAAACAATGAAAGTTAAAAATTTTTTTCTTTGTAAAAAGCTTATTAGAGTGGTGCCATCTCATTGTATAACTTAAGATACAGAACAAACATCTTTTATGTCTTGGTGAATTGTCATACTGCATTCTAAGGTTGGATCAGTTTCCAATATTTATCTTTGCCTTTTCATTGTGAAATACCTCTGAGAGTTCCTTTAATGTGAAGAATTTTGTTCATCTCTCTTCCTCTGGCACATTTCATTCTTTTGGTCACAGTCTTTTTTGTTGTTAATCCTCACTTGAGGATATTTTTCCATTGATTTTTATTTTTTATCATTATTATTTTAAAAATATGTTTATTTTATAGTAATTTGCTTCCTCTACATACCATTTTAAAAAATATATTTTTATTGATTTCAGAGAGGAATAAAGAGGGAGAGAGAGATAGAAACATCAATGATGTGAGAGAATCCAGATGCCCTGGAGATCAAGCCTGTAACTGAGGTACATGCCCTTAACTGGAATTGAACCCGGGACCCTTCAGTCCACAGGCTGATGCTCTATCCACTCAGCCAAACTGGCTAGGTCTCACTTTCGTCTTTTATGTCAATAAGTTTGCCTTCAGTAGTTGCCTCAGGGTACAGTATCTTGAAGGTAAACACTGTCAACATTCTCACAGTCAACTATTTTTTCTGTAACTCCTTTTATGTTCAGTTTGAATTGTACTCCTATTGTTATCACTTTTGTATTTCTTGGCTGCACCTTTGTACCCCACCAGTTATACTGTCAAAAATGTCATATCTTCAGACATTGATTGCCACATATCCCCATTTATACCACCCTGTCCTCCTCCTTGTACTCGCTGGTAAATTTCCAGGATCCCATTCCTTCTTCCTTGATGATTATAATTTCTGGCTCATAGTCTCCCCCTCCATTCCTCTCTATCCTGATTTGATGATAAACCTTTAACACTAGGTTGGGATTGGTCTTAGGTTTTTCAGCTCTTATCTTTAGCTATCTGCAGCCATGGTCAAATCCTAGAATCATCCCTGGGAATTGTTCTGCCTCTTTCATGGGCTCTGAGTTTCTGCTTTTGATTTAGAGATATCATCCTTATACAGCGCTTACATGTTAGTGAGATTCTCTATTTGGAGCACCTTCTCAATTTTGTGTGCGTGAGAATCACCTGGAGGGTCTTGTTAAAACCCAGAATCCTAGTCTCAGAAATTCTGATTCAGTAGGTGTGATTTAATGCCCCTTAATGGGCATTTCTATCACCTTCAGGTAATGCTGATGCAAGCCTGGAGACTGCATTTTGAGGAACACTGCTCTAATTAGTACTTCCCTTCAAAGGGTAAAGATCAAAACTTTCTACTCTGCCTCAAGCTTCTTTCACATTCTTTCTTTGTTTACTTCTTATTGATGACTTCTAGAATTACTTTACTGAGATAAAGCCCTTCTGAGATGAGATTTCTCATATTTTCTCTTCTGGAAATAAGAATTTTCCTCTTTATCCTTTTCATTTTCTTCTCTTCTTTCCTTCAGTGCCATTCTCTTCTGTTTCTTTGTCTCATTTTCTCATGTTGATATTTGGCTTCTTCCTTATCAGTAACATTCTTGAGTCTTAAATTATGAGTTTCTCCTTCTACAGGAAATTAACCCTTTTGCTCCATTTCCAGATGTGATCAAATAAGCTCCTTCCCTCAAAATATTGTCCCAGTTCTCTCTCTTCTTCCCTCTGTTAAATTTTATTGACAGAAAACTAGTGGCCTAAAAAATATCTTAATTTTTTCTAATGTGCTTTGGTTTCCAAAAGCTTCACTGGACAGCCCACTCACTGGTCATATGACTCCTAGGTCTTAAATGCAGAGATCTCTTCCAGCTTCTGGAGTATTTAATATTACTTTCTTTTCCCTTTTAATAATTTCTTTCCTATGCTTTTTAGTCACTGCTTTTAATTTTTTTTCACTGTTCTGACTACTCTGTTCTTGTTTTCATCATATCCTTTAATTCTGCTCTGCTTTTTCTTGAAGCTTAGAATACTTTTTCCAGCACCTAAATTTGTGTTGTTCAAAATGGGGACCACTAGCTGAATGTGTCTATTGAGCACTTGAAATACGGCAGTTCACACAGATGTTCTGTAAGTATAAAATACACAGGTTTTCAAGATTTACAATGAAAAAGAGAATATAGCCTGGACAGTGTGGCTCGGTTGGAGTATTGTCCCATACACCAAAGGTCACAAATTCGATTCTGGATTTGCCGTGAAGGCACGTGCGTGTTTGGTCCCAGGTTGGGGCACATACAAGAGGTATCCTATCACTGTTTCTCTCACATCAATGTTTCTCTTCCTTTGTCTCTCCTCCTCCCTCTCTCAAATCAGTAAAACATCCTTGGGTAAGGATTTAAAAAATACGAGAAAAAGAATATTAAATATCTCACCAAAATTTTAATATTGATTACATTTGATAATATTTTGAATAAATTGGGTTAAGTAAAAAATACTAAAATTTCACCTATGATTCTTCACTTTTCAAATGTGGTTAGTATATTTGAGGCTTGAAACAATGTTGATCTAAATTTTATCTTTAAAAACTTACAGGTTAGCCGAGACTGGTTTGGCTTGGTGGATAGAGCGTCGGCCTGCGGACTGAGGGGTCCCGGGTTCGATTCTGGTCAAGGGCATGTTCCTGGGTTGCGGGCACATCCCCAGTAGTGGGCGTGCAGGAGGCAGCTGATCGATGTTTCTCTCTCATCGATGTTTCTAACTCTTTATCTCTCTCCCTTCCTCTCTGTAAAAAATCAATAAAAAATATATTAAAACAAACAAACAAAAAAAACTTACAGGTTAGTTTTCCATCTAATTAATATACATTTCTCTTCTGAATTACAGTATTAGCCCTCTAGAACATTTATGTCCCATTCTCGCAATCTGATACTAAGCTTCTTGAGAGTCAGGGTAGTTCTTCATAGTTCTTTTCATATATTGGGATGTAGGTATAGATGTAAAAAATATATATACATACACATACATGAATAAATGATGGCTAATATTACCACTTTATCAAAGAGGATACTTAAGTTAGAGGATACCAGTTGTGATGTGTTTGTGTGTATGTGTGTTTAAATTCTCACCCAAGGATATTTTTCCATTGATTTTTAGAGCTAGTAGCAGGAATGGGGAGAGACAGAGAGGGAAACATCAATGTTGGTTGCCTCCAGCATGCTCCCTGAGCCTGCAACCGAGGTACTTTACTGGAATTGAACCCGGGACCCTTCAGTCTTTGGGTCGACTCTCTGTCCACTGAGCCAAACCAGATGGGCCCAATTGTGATGTTTTTGCTCAATGCTATCGGCTATAGGAGAGGTTGATGTGATGGGGAGGAGACATTACTTTGCTCTGAGATATTAAAATCTGACATGTATTTTCCCCAAGTGTATCCAGACCAGGGATAGTTCTGAACTGTTTATTCTGTTGTGATTTTACTGCCATCTGGCGTCAGGACCAGGAAACTGTAGCTCAGAGTTTGTTTCCTTTTCTCCCCAGAGAAAGTAGGCGATCTTTTCTGTCAATATGGGCCTGCTCTTCTCCATCCCCAAAGTAAGTTAACAGTAAGAGCTCATTTTATTTTCAGTGTGTGAGGCCTTTCGTCTCCCCTTGGAGCACTCTTCCCTTGGCTCTCTTAATAACTTACCCCTTTCCTTCATGTTTCTGTGACCATCTTTCATTTTCAGACTGCCCATTTCTCTCTCAGGGTGGTAGTTATATAGCTCCAAATTCTGGACCCTCTACTCTTTTTATCCTTTGTTTTCATCCATATGCCAGGCTTAATTACTGCCTATCTACAGACAGATTTATTGTTATAACCAAAATCTCTTCGGGTCTTTGCATCAGTATCTCTAGTTGCCTACCAAGAGGTTACATGAGGTTTCAAATTTAACATGTTTGAATCTAAGATGTGGATTCCCCCATGCCATCCCTACTTCTCATAGTTTTCTCATTTCAATAATCAATACCAGAATTCTGGGAATCAGCTTAACATTTCCTGTCACACTTTTTACATTTATCATGTGCCATTGGATCTTCCAAGGTGTGTTCTTATACATGTTAAATTTGTGACTCCTTTTTTGCTCTGCCGTATCTAAGCTATCACTGTCTCTAGCCTGGACTGAGTAGGTTACCAGTTAGTTTCCCTGCATGCACTCTTGATTGTATTTACATGTTTTATTTTTTATTTTTGTTTTTTAATATCAGCCTTTCTGACTAACCCAGGAGCCCTGTGGTGGGAGAGACTGCATGCATTTGGTTCACCATTAGGTTCCTAGCACCTGGTACAGTTCCTAAAATCTGTGTAATACCTGTACAGCTACTCTGGCTCTCACTGATGTTGATGTGACTCCTGTAGTTTTAGTGATTAAACTTGAATATTTTAGAATTTCTTTATTTTAGTATTTTGTTCAATTTCATTAATCATGAGTTTTTACTGTTTTTTTTTTGTTTGTTTGTTTGTTCAGAGAAACTTAAGTGTATCTATATAGGCAATATATTTTGGATACTAATAATTAATGACAACAACCTACTTACATATTGGGGAGTGCCAGTCAATATGCTGAAATTATTTTTAGCATTGGAAATTTCATGCCATTGTTTTGTCTTTTAGCATTTTTCTGAAATTAAAAGTTCTTTAATTTTTTAAAAATATATTTTTATTGATTTCAGAGAGGAAGGGAGAGGGGGGGAGAGAGAGGCAGAAACATAAATTATGAGAATCAGTGATTGGCTGCCTGCTGCACGCCCCCCTCTAGGGATCGAGCCCACAACCTGGTCATGTGCCCTTCACCAGAATCAAACCTGGGATCCTTCAGTCCCCAGGCCGACGCCCTGTGCACTGAGCCAAACCAGCTAGGGCTAAAGTTTTTTAAATTTAATATGAAGGTACATTCGTTAAAACCTGTCTGATTCCACGTGTTCTTTTAAATAGAAGCTCAAGACTTCTTGATAGTTCAATAATTTTGATTTGCTTTATGTTTATTATTTTTAATTGATTTCAGAGAGGAAGAGAGAGAAACATCAATGATGAGAGAGAATCTTTTGATCTGCTGCCTCTTGCACACCCCACATTGGGGATGGAGCCCGCAACCTGGGCATGTGCCCTGACCTGGAATTGAACCGTGACCTCCTAGTTCATAGGTTGATGCCCTGACCTGGAATTGAACCGTGACCTCCTAGTTCATAGGTTGATGCTCAACCACTGAGCCACGCTGGCCAAGCTGCTTTGTGTTTTAAAGATAGTTTTGATTTTATAAAGTTTTGCTAGTTGGGCTTACTTCCTACTTTGAATTAATGATATTGCTTAATAAAGAAGTTTATTTTGTAAAAATAAAAGTGGTTATAAAAAGTTGGTTTTAAGAGATAAGAACATGAATTCAGAAAACAATGATTAAAAAGCACATATCAGGGTTTCTCAGCTTTATCATTATTAACACTAGTGGCCCAGTGCACAGCGTGTACTAAAAGGGAATTAATTAAAGGAAATATTTTAATATTGCTATTTGCCCTTTCTGTATAATAGAAGTGTCAGAGATGAAAGAAAATTAGTAAAATGTACATGAAAATCTTCCTCCTGTCAGATTCTGGGACACGGCATGGGATCCAGAGTCAAGTCCCCGCCCACCTGCAGTGCCTCAAAATTGTACAATACCCTTACCCAGGCAGTCCCACCCCCATTGGGCGAGATCCAGACCCAGCCGGCCCCACCCCCATCAACCCCAGTGGTTGGGGGGTGCAGCCTTAGGTCCTCTGGCCCGGTGCCAGGTGGGGGCGCAGCCTCAGGCACCCTGGCCCGGCACCAGGTGGGGGACACAGCCTCAGGTCCCTCGTCAAGCCCTGCAGGGTGGTTGGGGGCGCATCCTCAGTTCCCCCTTCAAGCCCCGCTGGGTATGGGGCTCAGCCTCAGATACCCCGGCCCGGCACCGGATGGGGGGGGGCGGCGCGGCCTGAGGTCCCCTGTCAAGCCCCACTGGGCCGGGGGTGTGGTGCCGTGACCTGGTGTCGGGGCAGGTTGTGTGGCCTGAGGTCCCCTGTCAAGTCTCACAAGGTGGGGAACACAGCCTGAGGTCCCCCGTCAAGCCCCGCCAAGCAGGGGGCATAGCCTGAGGTCCCCTGTTATGCCCCACCAAGTGGGGGGTGCAGCCTGAGGTCCCTCAGCCCAGTGTCATGGCCCAGGGTGCGGCCTGAGGTCCCCCATCAAGCCCTGCCAGGCAGGGGGTGCAGCCTGAGGTCCCCAGCCTGATGCCAGGATGGGGCATGGTCTGAGGTCCCCTGTCAAGCCCCAAAGGGTGGCGGGCGGGGGGGGGGGGAAGGCACGCAGGCTCAGGTCCCCTGCCCAGGTCCAGCACCACACAGCCTCAGGTCCCTGCTGATTGCTCCTTAAGGCTTATTACAGGAACTCAGCCTCAGCTGTGGGCGCCTCCATCTTTGCGACGGTGTGATGGTCAATTTGCATATTCCCTCTTTATTAGGATTTTCAGAAAGATAGTTTATTGTTGTATGTATGGGAGCTATCCTGGGTGTTGTAGGGTTTAGCAATATCCCTGGTCTCTACCCACCAGTGGTAGCCCTTCCTCTCTAATTTTGATAACAGATATGTCTGTAGGTATAGCCAAATTGTCATGTGGGGGCAAAATTTCACCATTTGAAAAATAAGAATATACTGTACTTGGAAGGCGATAATAGGCCATGAAGTATCTCACTTGGGAAGTCTTTGGCATCCTTTAGGTGTCTTGAGAATATGATAGCTGGGTGGTATATTGTTAATGACAAAAAGAAGTAGAAGCTACATGACTGTATTGTTTTCACATTTTAAAATTACTGTGCTTGCTTAGAATAAAGTAACTTTTACACTTACCACCTGATTCTATCCCAAACTGAAAAAATGATGCATTGTAAAACATATTTCACTGAGAAAGTTTCATTTTGTGGGCTGACTTCAGAAGTTAGTTGGTGGTAGAAAAGGGAACCAAGATTACTTGAAGAGTAGCTGGTATTCAGAGCTTTTGCCATTTGTGGATATGCGGGGTAAAGGATATAATTAACCTCTTTTCTTTTCAAAGGGACATGAAAGATGGCTTTAGAAGAAAAAGTTTCCATACTTCCCATTATGTGAGAGACCGGTCTCCTCATAAAAGAGAAACTCCATTTTTAAGAGAATCACCTGTTGGCAGAAAGGATTCTCCACACAGCAGATCTGGCTCCAGTGTCAGTAGTAGAAGCTACTCTCCAGAAAGAAGCAAAACTTACTCTTTCCATCAGTCTCAACATAGAAGTATGTATTTTAAAAACTTTTCCTTATTCTTTTACACTGATGAGAAAGTACTAAGACAGATTGCCTTATAGGTGCTGTAAAAGGCATATTTTTTAACATTTTCTTTTTTAATATTTCACTTACAGAAAAATTGAAATAATAGTTTAATGAACACCACACAAACACATACACAGACACTCATTTTCTGAACCATTTCAAGTTGTAGTCCACATGATATTTCACTTCTAATTCTTCAGCATTATAAGCATGTTGGAAGGTCATACGCTCCTGATTTTCTGCCATTTTGTGCTGTTCCAACCTCTTTAATCTTTGGTCACTAGGTAATATCTATATATATCTGACAGCACATTTTTCATGAAAAATATCATTGGTTTTCCCTAAATACAAAGTATAGCCTTATAGAATTTAGAGTTAAACCTACCTTATGTTTATTCTTTTGCAATCTTCAATTTGTTTTCTTTAAATTTGGACAAGCATGGCATTCTGTGCAATAACGTCATCCTGACTGAGTTTCTTAGTGTGTGTGGGAATAAATAAATGAAATCTTCCTGTATTATATTTCTAGACCCTAGTACCTGCTCATTCACAAAAAATTTCATTCATAAAAAATTTCCTCTTGCCTTCTATATTCAAGGCACTGTATTAGATAGAAAGATGTCCCTGTCACCAAGGAACTAGAATATGTAAATATAGCATATGTAAAATAAAACTGATACAAGAATCAATATGTCATAAATGAGCTAACAACATGAACAGGTCAAGATAAGAGAGATTCTCGCTCTGGGCATGGGAAAACATGACATTTGGGCTTATCTTTCATTTCAGATTTCTGTAAATGGAGCAGTATCTACTAGGTATAAGGAATTATAAGTCGAGAAATCAGAAAAATCTAGGATATATTTTTATTCCTTTTTAATTCCTTTTCTATTATCTGTTTTTTTCAAATAATAACATTTTTAGTTTAATAGTCTGTGCCTCCTGGGTGTTAAGATGGATGGAAAATCACTTCAGGTTATCAGAATGTCTCCATTGGAGCTGTTGCTGGATTCCTATATTTAAGAAACATTTATCAATTGGTTACTATTTTCAGAGTTAGATAGAGTCGGTCTTCCAAAAAATTTTTTTAAACTACATGTGTATGAATGGTCACGCACTTACGTATGTCTGAGTGCTTAAAATGTTTTCAGAATAGTTCCAGGTAACAGAGTTTTATTCTGGAGTTCAGTGTTAACAGTCTGATATTTCCTCCCACTCTCCCACCACCCTTCTCTCCCTGAAGGAGAAAAACTATCTCAGAGTTGAAATGCATGATGACATGCACAGCCAGAAATACCCAAAATTAGCCAGATAACTTCTAGGAACATAGTTTTTGTATGTGTATGACTTAAATCCAAATCTATTAGTGATTTGATTAAGATGAGGGAAGTATCATGGGAAACTGATTATGAAGCCTTTCAAACAAAACATGAGTAAAATGTAGGCTTGAAATTCTTACTTGACAGCTTATAATAAAGCTGTTAAGTTATTTATGATAGTTATTGGTGAATTAGCCTTATCTTTCTTATTTCACTTCTAAAACATGTCTCTAGGGAGGCATCTGTATCTGCTCTTGGCCTGGTAAGTTAGTGGCCAGAGCTCTAAAATCTTGAGATGAAATGTGGAGGAGCCACCATCATGCTCTTGTCATAGGGTCTCCAATATACTTTTCCCATACTTCAAGGTCTAATGCCTTTAATATCTAGAGTGAAAGGATAACAATGAATGGTGGGAGACTATAGTATGCTATGGATCAAGTGAAATAGAGCATATGACTTTGTTAATACCATTATGTTTATTTTGTTAAGTCATTTAGCTTTGAAAGTAAACTGTAATAAAAAAAAAAAGTTTGTTCTGGGGAAACTCTCTTTACAAAGTACTTTGGTTGATTCCTTAACTATTTGGGCTGATTTTTTTTTTGTGTGTTAATCCTTACCTAAGGATATTTTTCCCATTGATTTTTAGAGAGAATGGGAGGGAGAGAGAGAGAGAAAGAGAAAGAAACATCAATGTGAGAGAGACACATTGATAGGCTGCCTTCTGCACATGTCCCAACTGGGGCTGGGCATCAAACCTGCAACTCAGGTACATGCCCTTGACTCGGAATCAAACCCACAACCATTCCATGTTGGGGGGAGGGGGGGTGTCTAATGCTCTAACCATTTAGCATGCTGGCTGTGGCTAGGCTGAACTATTAAATGTTTTTCTATGCTCCTTTCATGTAAATGTTTTTTAGAATAGTTGCATAAGATCATCTGTCAAAAAGATAATGAAGTCTTGTTTTGAGCAGTAAATGGGAAAAGTAATTATTATTTTACATATTTATGATACCAACTTTTGCTTTAAATCTAATTGTAACAAATATTGATAGCACCTTACCTTGCTTTTCTTCAAAAAAAAAGGACTGAAAAACAGGGTCCTTCAACGATCAGTCATTTAAACTGGGTTAATTAGCAGTATTGTATTAATTTAGTTTTCTAATGTAAATGAAAATTTTGCCATAGATTTTATTTTTTATTTTTAAATTACCTTAAATTCTTTTTTATCCATATATTTTTATTGATTTTAGAGAGGAAGGGGGAGAGAGAGAGAGAGAGAAATATCAATGATGAGAATCCTTGATCGGCTGCCTCCGGCACACCCTCTACTGGAGATCAAGCCTGCAACCTGGGCATGTGTCCTTGATTGGAATCGAACCTGGGACCCTTCGGTCCACAGGCTGCTGCTCTATCCACTGAGCTAAACCAGCTAGGGCTTGCCCTAGATATAAAACGTTTGTATAAATAACAGGTAAAAATAATTTTGCTAATTCTTTAACTTTTTTTTTGCTTTTTATTCATACTTTTCAGAGTAATTTTACTTATTTTAATAATCGCTTATTAGTTTGGCCATAGTAACCATTTTTTTATTAAAAATTATTTTTCAAGTACAGTTGACATTCAATATTATATTAGTTTCAGGTGTTTAGCACTGTGGTTAGAAATTTATATAACTTGTGAAGTAGATTGACTGCTATAATTCTAGTACCTATCTGGCACATGGAAACCATTTAAGGACTAATTATTCATAATTCTGCTGTGCATTTAATGTCTGTTATGTGCTTAATTATAAGCCACAGAATGATTTTTACTCCTTTTTCATCTCAACTAGTTATTTCCCATTTTGAGCTTATACATGTGCACACGAACACACACGTACACACATGCATTTAATTAAATTTCTTTTACTTGGTTTTTTGAGCCAAACCTATGGAACTTCGTTCTGCTTTAGACTGATTATCCTCCTAAATCAAATTGTTTTTATCATGTGCTTCATGTATAAGACTTCTGCTTATAACTTAATTGGACTAATCTGGTCAAAGCTGTGACTACCATATTGTTTTTTGTTCCTTTTTGTTATCCATATTTACATGCCACCACTGTGGGTTGTCCTAGTTAATCTCATTTCCTTTTCCTTTGTTTATGAGACTGTTCTAGTTAAAATTGTTTTGTCACATATACCTTGAATATTTTTTTAAAATACGTTTTTAGTGACTTTTTAGAGAGAGGAGAAGGGAGAGGGATGGAGAGATAGAAACATCAGTGAGAGAGAAACATCATGCTCCTGCAGCTCCCCACACTGGGAATTGAGCCTGCAACCTGGACATGTGCCCTGACCACCGAAACCGAACCATAACCTCTTGGTTCCTAGATTGACGCTCAACCACTGAGCCATACCAGTTGGGCCTGAATATTTTTACTTGAAGTTTATTTTTATTCTAATTAATCTGACCAAACATCTCCCCATTTGTCAGCTCTCTCAGATATTTACTTTCCCATTTGACTCCCCCTTTTCAAATGAATCCTATTGTTTTCCTAGCTCAACTTTTATTTATCTTTTGTTTAGGATTGTAGCATTGTAATGCACCAGAGATCACTAAGTTTAGTTACTCATACCCATTCTTTGTTAAAGTACTTCCTGTAATATTTAATGTATCACAATCTAGCCTTTCCATCTTTGTATAGCTCATTTTAATAAAACAATTAAAATATTTTCCTGTAACATGTACATAATGCTATTTATCTTAAACCCATAAAGATAATATTTTAAAATATTATAACCATTTATGTATTTGAAGAGTCCCATCATAATCTTATCAATTTTTGTTTTTCAGGTATAAATATATTTAGTTCTTTCAGCTGTTCCTTTTATTTGGCATGATTTTTGGACCTTTTGCTTTGCTAAATTTTTTTCTGTTCCTTTCAAGTTGTGATGCCAGAAGTGAACTTTTATTTTGGTAACCACATTGCATTACTGACCCTTACTGAGACTGTGGATAATTGAAACCTAACCCATTTTCCTACATTTTATTCTTAAACAAAATGCTCTTCAGCTGTACTTTTTCTGGTGCAATTGTTTGTGTGTAGTTAATGCATTAAAAAAAATCTAGTTATGCTAAATTTCATCTCATTAACTTTGGCTTATGATTTTCTTCCATAGAGGTTTAAAAATCTCATTTAGTGATCTTATATATTAGCAGCAGATAAATAGCTTTGTTTTATCTGCAAATGAAGTATGCATTATGTGTTTTATATTTATCATTAATAATTTTGTCAAGTAGCCTAAGGCCTAATATAGAAACTTTAGAGACCTCTCTCTGTGGACTTCAGCCATTTATCTGCATTATTTGCTATTATTCAGCCAGTTGTGATCCCCAATCTTGTCTTTCTTTCTCTTGTGGATTTCATGGAAGACTTGGTACTTTGTTGAAATTCAAGTTACAAAGCATTTCTTCTATCAAAACAATGGCATAAAGATTGCCTTGTCCTTTTTTTTTTTTTAAACATTAGGGGCTTTGTGGCTCCTAGGATGATTATGTCAGTGATTATAAACTGCTTCTTTGTTAATTCAGTCTAAACATTTGCTATAGATTATAATGTCAACTTTACCAGTGATGCTCATATATGAATTAAGCAGTGTGACATTTTGGTTGAATTTTTAAAATATCATTACTCTGGAAGATTTGGAAATTTATTGTTTTTGTTGATATGTGTCTGTTTGTCTTTCTTTCTTTTTAAATCTTTATTGCTAAAAGTATTACATATGTCCCTCTTTTCCCCGCATTGACCCCTTCTAGCCCCTGCCCCTGGCCTTTACCACCCTATTGTCTGTGTGCATGGGTTATGCATATATGCATACAAGTTCTTTGGTTGAACATGTGTCTGTTTTTTAGTTCTGACTTTGGGCCCACCCTCCCCTTACTTTCTTTTTTAATCCTCACCCGATGATATGCTTATGGATCTTTAGAGAGAGAGAAAAAAACATCAATGGGAGAGAGAAACATTGATTTATTGCCTCCCTTGCATGTCCCAACCAGGAATCGAATCCACAACCTTTTGTTGTATGGGATGATGCTCCAATCAACTGAGCCATCTAGCTGGGGCTCCCTTGTTTTTATTTTTTAATAGATTTTTGTTGGATTTCAGAAGAAAAGGGAGAGAGAGAGAGAAACATCAATGATGAGAAAGAATCATTGATCAACTGCCTCCTGCATGCCCCCTACTGGGAATCAAACTGGAAACCCAGGTATGTGCCCTGACTGGGAATTGAACTTTGACCTCCTGGTTCATAGGCTGGCACTCAACCACTGAGCCATACCGGCTGGGCTTCCCTTATTTTCTTGATACCAGTAACAGTTATTACGAATAGAAGATATTTTAAAGAAAGACTGTTATTAATCTGTGCTTAATCCATTTTGAAAGCATATCTAAGATAACTGAAAATGTACAAGAATGAAAAATAATATTTTAATTTGACTTTGGGTGGTGGGCACACAATGCAGTATACTGATTGTGTATCATAGAAATCTACACTTGAAACCGATACAGTCTTGTTGAACAATGTTACTCCAATAAATTTAATAAAAAGTAAAATAAAAAAATACTATTTTGAGAAGAGAATATTTGGAAGATAGCCTTTGTTATTGAACACCAGTGTAATTGGAAAAGATACATGTCTAAAGACCTGGTTGGCTATGAATAAATTTGCAAGTCCACATTAATTTGTGGATTATAGCTGAAATTCCAACAAAATTTAGAAGCTTAAGTCTGCCTTTAGAAGGAAGCCTTTTCTGTGCAGGTTTAGATGGTAATGGGGATATAGAAATAAGACTTTATCCTAAGATCTTGTATATTAGGCAGTAGGAAGGAAGGTTAAACCCACTCTTTTAGCAGCTGAATATAGTGTTTCTTGGTTTGAAAGTCACTGTATTTATGATCAATATTCATACAGTCTTTCATTTAGCAAAAATATATTTCAGATAAGTGGTTTGCGAAGCAAGAAAAATCCAGTCTTTGCCCTCTGAGTTTACGATCTAGTGATGGAGACAAACAAGTCATTACATAGGAATATACATTTTAGGTAAAATCTGAAGGGTGGAAAGATGCAAGTGGTGGAGGCTTATGAGCTATTTCATGTGGAGTAACTGAAATATAATTTAGTCTCCTGGAAGATCTTGAATTGGTCCATGCTATTATTGTGCAGTGGAAATAGATACTATATATTCTTTTTGTTGGAAACTCTGTTGCTTACTCACAAGAGAGCTTTGTCTGTGAGTTTCCTGGGGAAATCCTAGGAGTATAGCTATAGTTTTTCAAGCATCTGAATAACCGTGTTTCTAAAAAGTAATTAGTGACGTTTCCATATGTGTAGGCATTTATAGTATCCTTGTTTTAAGACTTAGTGTGCTCTGTCAATAGCAGACATTCGTAATGTACTGATGATATGTTTGATTGATGTTTTAAAAAGTGAGCTCAAGTGGTTTTAGCTGATTATTAAAGGAGCGTTCTATGTAGAAGTGCACTTCCAAAGTATTCATAGTTAATATACCTTTACTTCAACTTGTTGCAGTTTTAACCTTCTAAAGATGATTACTTTAGGGAAGCAGAAGTGATGCAAAGCTTTATCAACCCCTCAAGTTGTTATTTTTGTGGGGTTTCTCTTTTTTGTCTTTTGAGTCTTTACCACAGAGCATTTTCTTCTGTCCCCTCTATTTTCTCTTTTGTATCCTTTTGAATAAATCAGTAGATCTCTAGGAAATCCTGCTCTTCCTATCCAAGAGCCCCAAATTTGTATGTCATCATTCATGATGGAGAAAATAAATTATTTCCTTATCATCTGTGTCAGCACCACATTCATTTGTTCATATCTTAATTTCTCTTTCAAAGCTTCAAGGGAAAGATGAATGGCCTGTGCTACGACTTTTTGTTTATTGAGAAGACTTTTTTCTTTACTTTTTATTGAATTTATTTGGGTTACACTGGTTAACAAAAATATACAGGTTTCAGGTACACAATTCCATCTCATTTGTACACTTTATTGTGTGTTCACCACCCCAAGTCAAGTCTCCTTTCATCACCATTTATGCCCCCGATACCCTCCTTAAACTGCCCCACCCTTCTTGCCCTTGCAGTCACCACACTGTTGTCCATAACACTGTTGTCATGAGTGTTATTGAAAAGACTTTCATTCAGAAGTGTCTTGTTCCTATATGTCAGGCACTGTACCAAGAATTTAATAATATGCAGACAGAATCTATAATTTTATGATCTTT
The DNA here is from genome assembly GCA_026230045.1 of Corynorhinus townsendii. Taxonomy (NCBI): domain Eukaryota; kingdom Metazoa; phylum Chordata; class Mammalia; order Chiroptera; family Vespertilionidae; genus Corynorhinus; species Corynorhinus townsendii. Next base: position 176,107,885 of record JAPDVU010000003.1, on the reverse strand, counting down.
AATGATGATTTTTTTTTCTAGTAGTGTCCTTTGTTCTTTCATGGATTATCAATAACAACACTTAATTAGGATTGTATGAGTCTGGTTAGGTTTATCTTGGCTTTCATTCGGACAACACACTAGAAAGAAAGCATATTTCTGAAAGATCATATCAAATTTATAACTGTTATATTTAAAGAGTCATCAAATATTGTTTCATTAATATTTAAATCAGCTATTTCAGAGAGTCACCAAATATTAAATTCTTACAGAACTTTTAAATGTTTGTTAGAATAATAATCTGCTTTGATTTCATCTGCATGGAAAAAACTTTGTACCTGGTCTATGGAACCAGTATTTGAAATTCCTCTTCATTTTCTTCCTTCCCATTTATTCTTTCACTCACCAAAATATTGACTTGGATTTTGATTTCCTATTCAGAATTTTTCTTTCCTGGTTTCTTTCCTTTATCCTAATTTGGAACTTATTTTCTTTAGCAAGTCATAGCAAAGGCAGAAATGTATTGAGCCTTTTTGTCCTGCTCTCAAAAAGGTTAGTGCTGCTGACTAAGATCATGTGTGAGATGAATTTGAGGTAATAGCTAAGGAGTAGCGTCCCGTCAGTTAGAAATAAAGACGTGTGAATTAAAGAAGCAGATTTGAAAAATAAGGGTATTTATAGTATTGATTGGAGCCACATAAGAATAGCAGAGCAAAAAGAACTGGGGTTAGGAACACTCACTTTGAGGAACAATAACCAACAAAGAAGAAAGAGAAAGGTGTAGTTAGGAAGTATAAACAGAAGTACAAAGGCATGAAAACCAAATGGCAAAATATTAAAAAAAAAACTTGTTTAGAAATCATGAATATGCTGCAGTAGAGGACAAGAAGAAAGACCCTTGGTTGTTGTTTTTTGTTGTTGTTTTTAGTTGATCTTTACAGACAATGGAAGGGGGAAGGAGAGAAAGAGAAACATCAATGTGTTAGTGACATATACATTGGCAGCCTCATGCACACTCCCTATCCCTATCTGTGATTGAGGTTGCAGCCCAGGCATGTGCCTGACCAAGAATCAAACCTGCAATCTTTGGGTGCACAGGATGACACCAGCCAGGACGAGACCCTTGGTTTTAATATAGACATATCCTTGGAAACTCCGGGATGAAGAGTTTAAGCACAGCGAGGGTTTTTTTTTTTCTTACTATTTTTTGTATTAAAATATACTCTAAAATTTAAAAAATTAAAACAATCACTTGATTTTTTTTTTTTTATGATTCTGCAATTTGAGCCAGGTTCAACTAGGTGGTTTTACTAGTCTTAGAATTTATTAAATAGTCCAAGCTTGTTTAGGGCAGCATGGCTAGAACTCTGTAGTTAAATGTGGTTAATTCCTGTAGTGTCTCTGAAATTTGGAATCGAAATCAATAAACACAGCATGTGTTAGTAAACTGACTCTTTGGAGGGGAAAACTACCTGATTTGTGTTATTTGCCGATATCCAAGAGTAAATGCTACCATTGTGGCTGATTTCAGGCTACCCATGTGGAGTCATTAAACTTGCAGTTTGGAAGAGATGCAGACATTCCACTCTCACCAGCTAACATGAGCCAGCCTCAGACTCCAGACACTCCTGTAAAACATCCCTGTCCTAATTTCTTGATCTATAAAGAATTTGAGACAGGTTAACAAAATAAACACTTAATAAAATAGGATTTAAAAAATGGGTGAAGACTTTTATGTAAAAGGAAAATTAAATGAAAATAAAAATAAGAATAAAGTTAGTAATATAAATAAATGCCTATGATAAGGCTCTCAGTAGTTGCTGTAGGTGAACTAAGGATTTGCCTAAAACAAAGAGGTCACAGTGTACCTTGGGTAAAAACATATCGGCTGCTCAGGAGGAACAAAAATTTCCTGATGATAAATCAGTAAACAATAAGAGGGACACTGCATCTTCAGCAACATTCTTCCAAAAGTAGGAGGGCACCATTTGTTTAATACAAGGTGCTGACAGTGCCAAAATGGTTCAGAAAAGGTGTGTTACTTTCTCAGAAAAAAAGGTAAAATTGGCAATTTGGGATCTATAATAGAAGGAATTTGTATGTTATTGCAAAGATATCTGGGAATCTCTGCTAGTATATTTAGGCTATTTAGAAAGCTGATTCTATCTGCATCAAGAGTTTGCAGGAAGCTAATAAAATATTTACATGCTTCTAAGTATGAGATAATTAGGGATCCAACAAAGACAGTAGCTGTGGACTTATGTATAAAGAAAATTCAGTGCCCTAGCTGGTTTGGCTCAGTGGACAGAGCGTTGGCCTGCAGACTGAAGGGTTCTGGGTTCTATTCGGGTCAAGGGCACGTACCTCAGTTGCGGCTCCTACCCGGCCCAGGCCCTGGTGGGGGTGCATGCAGGACTCACATTCATATTTCTCTCTCCCATTCTCTCTCAAAATCAATGGAAAAATATCCTCGGGTGAGGATAAAAAAGAAAAGAAAATTCATCTATGAGAAAGTTTGTGTAAAAAGAAACAGCACATATTAGGCTTCCTGTTGAGAGCATTTAAAATTAACTACTATGAAATCCTTCCTGTGTTCTTTTTTATTGCTAATGATAATTCATTTTTGATATTTTTGGTGTCATTCTTTAACCAATCCTTTGAATGTTGACTTTATGGAGGAGATTAGATGAGGAGATTAGATTAGGCTCTTAAAATTAAGAGTAAGATATGATCTCATCTTCAATTTTTGGTATCTTATTTTATGATCCTTTCCTCATTTCTTTCTGCCCATGCTATCCTTGGTTAGCCTCATCTTCATATTTCATGTTGTTGGTCTTGGACCCAATCCACTTACGATCTTAAGCAGATTTTTTCCTGTTATGTTACTCCTTTTCAGTGGTGACTGAGGCAGCTGTACTTGAAGGCAGGTTAGGAAAGAGGTTAGGGTCACCAGCAAGTGCTTAGAAGTTCCTATTCTCATCACTACCACTTCTGGGTCCTTCTCTTGTTCCTCCTGGGCACAGAGGTGCTTATTAGTAGTAATTCCTCCCTGCCCACCTTTCCTTAGAACCTGTGCGTGCTGCTGCTTCCTACAAACGGCAGAATGAAGGAAAGCCAGAAAGAGGTGAGTTTTGAGCTAGATTTTTATTTGGGGTTGTGAAAGGGTGGGGGCTTGAATTGATTGAGGTTATGGAAGGGAAAGTGTGTAACTGTTCCAGTAGTCTACTGTTGGAACCAGAGTTGAACAGTAGACTCAGATAATAGGGGATACAAGGGTGAGGTGCCCCGTGCCAGCCATTCCTGATCAGCAATAGTTACCTCATAGAACGTTGAGATCTACAGAGTAGAGAAGTCATTGACAGGTACAACAGTAGGTTCAGGGGATTTCTTTTTACCTTTTCTGTGCCCTTTCTGCTACCTTCTATGTCATCCTTTTCTTTATCTTTTGCTTCTTGCCTGTCCGTCCCTTTCATGCACTTGGTATATATGAATATATGTGTCTATATGCCAAGCCACCTGCCCTACCCTTCAGTGTTCCTTTGCTTCTGCACACTGACATTAGTTGATACCTGCTTAAATTAGCCCTTCTACAGCTAATTTAAGATAGATTGTAAGGCTATACTTGGGCATCATACTTGGCATAGCCATAGTGCTGATGCTTTGTTTGTAAAGGAAACGCTAGGTAAGAAATTAACAAGTGCTTGTGAAAGTTTTTTTCTGCATCTAGCTGCTATGTGCCAGAATTGAACCTACTAAGTATGCCTTTAATGTGCTGTGCTTATTGGTTCAGCTCCTCATTTCCTTTCAAGTAATAGATTATCTGAATAGGATGGGGAGTTCATTGCAGTCTAAGAGTAAAAAAATAAATGATCTTTTCACCAAGGTTTTGAGTGCCTACTCTTTTACTTAAAGGACTCAAGCTAGGTAGGTCCTGAGTATTCAGAAATAAATAAGCTATGATACTTGTTCCTCTAGGTGCTTTTGGTGTGGCGGGCGGGGGGGGGGGGGTAGACTGACACTGTCACAGTATAATGTGGAATTTACCATGTGCAATGGAAATACAATAGGGAATGACTAAATAAGCCATGCTCTGAATTATTTGGGGATGTAGTGATGATTGGTATTTTATTTTCGATTTTTAAGGTCTACAAGAACTTTTAAACTTGCTTAGTGTGAAAATTTCTTAATGATACCACAAGTTAAAGGATTCTAGGGTTATGTCTTTTTTAAGACTATTTATGGGATTATCTTAATTTCATTTCCTTATAGTCCCTTTTATTATCAGAGTTGGAATACTGTGCCTAGAGCAGGAATTGACATTTGTTGTGCCCTGTACATTTCTGGATGTTTAGCAGCATCCCTAGCCTCTGTTTACTATGTATCAGAGGCAACTCTCCCACTTGTGAAATAAAAAGTATCTTCACACATTGCCATATGTTCCTAGAGAGGTGAGGGGTGTGTTTGTGTGTGTGTGGGAGGGTGGGCTGAGAAAGTCTTTCTGGTGTGCAGGACATTAGGAAGAGATGTTATTACTGTCCTAAGGGCCTCAGAAACCTGTGTGTCTCCAGGCCCTTGCTTAGCTATCTCGGCCACAGCAGGAAGAGCCTAAGAGGCTTTTTTTGACTGAAGATGGCTTTGCCTCAGTTGTAAAGTTGTTTTGTCCCTGCCTTTGCTCTTGACTGCTTTCTTGGCCTTAATTCACTGTCCAGTCTTGACCAGCTTCTGTGTCACTGCAAACTTGGTGTCACTTTTTCCTCCTCTTAATAATTTCACCAGGTTTTCTAGAAGTTAAGAGCAAAGGATTTATGTTATATTTGACACATATAGATAATGTAATGAAATGTTTTTCTGTCAGGAACAACTCATTTTTAAGATTATATTTAAACTCATTTTGTTGTTGAACTGGCTAAATTAATATTATTTAAATCTATTTTCTGGCTAAAGAGTCTATAAAAATAATGGTATACATAGAGCACTGACATGGGTGTCTGAATTGACTAAACATAAAGGTTAATGATTTTATCTCATTCAGATTTATTATTAATCATTTACCATATCTCTAGGTACTCATATCAGGCGCTGGATTAGCCCTCTAAATTATAGTTTTCTAGTTTTTAATTTTATTTTTTAGGCTGTCTAAACATTTAAGGAATACCTGCTAAATTTCTTACATGCTTCTCTCTGTGAGCTACTGCTTAATTAGCTAGTTCTCCTTGGTGGAATTTATATAATAAATGGGTTTTTATTGTGATGTATTAAAAGTTAGATTTTAAGAACGTGGAGGAGGAAGCATTTATGATTTTGAATTTTTTTTTGTCTTTCTTGAGGTCTCAGTGGTTCTGTGTTTGCAAACTGGCATTGGCGTGGCCTATACGGATGGCCATATATGATGTCCATTGGTTCTAAGTTAATTAAAAATTTCGATGGTGCTCAGCCTCTTAGAAGGATCAGTAGTTTTTAATATTAACTGGTTTAATTTAATAATGTAATGGAAGATTTCAATACTAAAATAAGTGTATACCCTCCTTGTTTATTCAAATACAAAATCACACTAATTGAAAACAGATGAGCTAAAAAATTTCATTGTACATTTTCTTATGTAGATAAAGAGAGACCTGTTCAGTCTTTGAAAACATCAAGAGACACTTCACCCTCCAGTTCTTCAACAGTTCCTTCATCAAAGGTTTGTTATATTTATAAAATCAATTTGAAGAGGAATTACAAAGTAAACGATATGGACTGTCTGGTACAGATGCTTTTATTCTTTATTGTCATAATGGGTTAATTTGCATTTAAAAACTTGAATCGTAAGTAACCACAGCTTGAAAGTAGCTACCAGAGTGAATGAGCAGTTTCATCATAGAATTTTTTTCACAGGTTATGCTAAAATTAGTCTTCACTGCTGCCCTTGCTCATCTTGACTATAACCAGGTAGCAGTGAATATTCAGTTGGGACATATTTGATGGGTATCATGATGAAGTGGGATTTATTTCATAGATGCAAGGATGGTTCAACATCCATAAATTAATCCATGTGTTATACCACATGAACAAAATAAGGATAAATATTATACGACCATATCAGTAGATGCAGAAAAGTTATTTGACAGACTTCAACATCTATTCATCCACTCGTGATAAAAATTCTGAACAAACTGAGTATAGATGAAATGTACGTTGACATAATAAAGACCATATGTGACAAGCCCATAACTAACATTGTACTCAGTGGTGCAAATCTAAAAGCATTTTCTAACACCAGGGGCAAGATAGGGTGCCCACCCTCACCATGTTTAGTCAGCAGAGTGCTGGAAGTCCCAGCTAGAGCAGTTAGGCAAGAAAAATAAATCAAAGGCTTCCAGTGGGAAAGGAAGAAGTAAAACTGTCTCTATTTACAGCTAGCATGACACTATATATAGAAAACTCTGAAGAATTTACACTAAAATTGTTAGAACTAATAAACTCAGTTAAGTTGCAGGATACAAAATGAATATTGGAATAATAAGTTGCATTTTTATACACCAAAAGGGACTATAAGGAAATGAAATTAAGATAATCTCATTTATAATAGCATAAAAAAGAATGAAATACTTAGAAATAAATTTAACCAAGTAGATAAATTATCTATATACTGAAAACTATAAGACATGGATGAAAGAAATTGAAGAGGTAAAAAATAAGTGGAAAGACATTTTGTGCTCATGGATTGGAAGAATTAAATTGTTAAAATGTCTGTGCTATCCCAAGAATCTACAGATTCAATGCAATTGCTATCAAAATTCCAGTGTCATTTTTCACAGAAATAGAACAATCCTAACATTTATGTGGAGCTAAAAAGGACCCCAGGTAGCCAAAGTGATCCTGAGAAAAAAAGAAGGCTGGCGACATCACAGTTACTGCTTTAAACTATATTACAAAACTAGAGGCCTGGTGCACTAAATTCATGCACTGTGTGTGTGTGTGTGTGTGGGGGACGGGGGGGGTTGTCTCTCAGCCCAGCCTGCACCCTCTCCAATCTGGGACATCCCTCTCACAATCCAGGACTGCTGGCTGCCAACTGCTTGCCTGCCTGCCTGCCTGATTGCCACTAACTGCTTCTGCCTGCCAGCCTGATAACCCCCTAACCGCTCCCCTGCCAGCCTGATTGACACCTAACTGCTCCCCTGCCGGCCCAATCGCCCCCAGCTGCCCTCCCCTGCCAGCCATCGTGTGACAACATGGGGTTGGCCATCTTCTGATGACTTGAGGGCAAGACGCCACCTAGGCTTTTATTAATATAGATTATAATAAAACAGTATGGTATTAGCATAAAAACTGACATATTGGTTAATCGAACAGAATAGAGACCTCAGAAATAAACCCATGCATATGTGGTCAATTAATTTATAACAAGGAATCAAGACTATACAATGGGGAGAGAACCATCTCTTCAATAAAGTCTGCTGGGAAAACTGGGTAGCCACATACAAAAGAACAAATTGTACCCCTATTTTACACTATAAGTAAAAATCCACTTGAAGTGGATTAAAAACTTAAAACCTTAGAAGTCCTAGAAGAAAATTTAGGGGATAAGCTTGACATTGGTCTTAGCAGTGATTTTTAAAATTTGACACCAAAAGCAAGGGGGGAAAAAGCAAAAAATAAACTAATGGGATCACATCAAATTAAAGTTTCTGTACATAAAAGAAAAATCATCAACAAAAAGATAAGGCAACTTACAAAATGGTAGAAAATATTTTCAAATCCAATATCTGATAAGGGATTAATACCCAAAATACATAAAGAACTTATGTAACTCAATAGGAAAAGAAAACAAAAATTCTATTAAAAAATGTTCAGAGAAACTGAGTAGACATTTTTCCAAAGAAGTAGACAAATGACCAACAGGTACATGAAAAGGTTCTTAACATCACTAATCACTAAGGAAATGTAAATCAAAACTACAGTGAGAAGTCACCGCAAACCTGTTAGAATGGCTGTTATTAAAAAGAGATACTGGTAAGTGTTGAGGAAGGAGTGTAGAAAAGGGAATCTTTGTACGTATACTGTTCAAGGGAATGTAAATTGGTGAAACCATTATGGAAAATAGTATGGACGCTCCTTAAAAATTAAAAAATAGAGCAACCATGTGATCCAGCTATCCCACGTCTGGGTATATATACCCAAAGAGAATGAAATAGGATCTTGAAGGGATAACTGCACTCCCATGTTCATTGCAGCAGTATTTACAATAGCTAAGACATGGAAGCAACCTTGGTGTCCCACAATGGATAAATGGATAAAGAAGTTATGGTGTATGCACACAATGGGATATTATGCAGTCATGAGAAAGAGACATCTTGCCCTTTACAACATGGATGGACCTTTAGGGCATTATGCAAGGTGAAATAGTTAGAGAAAGACAGTATTGTATGATCTCACTTATATGTGGAATCTAAAAATGCAGAATTTACAGAAACATTGACGAGAAAGGTGATTACCAGGGGATGGGGGTGGTGAGTGAGGGAAAAGAAGAGATGTTGGTCACAGTTCTGGGGATCTAATGTACAGCATAGTGATTATAGTTAATAATAATATATCATATACTTGAAAGTTGCTAAGAGATCTTAAATGTTCTCACCATAAGAAAGAAATAGTAATTATGTGAGATGACGCAGGTGTTCGGTAACATTATGGTTGTAATTATCTTGCAATTTTAAATTGTAGTTATATATCTCCATTTTATAGAAAAGGCTCAGAACTTAATTTTCTCAAGGACATAACTACTCTTCACTACATCATTCTTCCAGTCCATACCTTCGCAGCATCCTAAAATGTGTTGAAATGATTTTTGGTTCTAATCTTCAAAACTTAATTTTGAGGTGTTCTTTTTTTCTATCTGTTCTCTATAGTTAGAGATTCTCTTCACCAACCTCACACTCTTTTACTGTTGTTACATCTCTTTCCTCACTTCTTTTTTTTTTCTATATTTGGTACATTTGGCTTTTCAGCAAGAGTAGGTATCACAAGAGTAGATACAGTTTATGCTGCTATTAAGGTGACAGTGCTTCTCTGCCACAAAGGAAAAGGGTGTCTTTGTGACAACTTGTATCTTTAGAGCTTTCCCAGAAATCAGGATTTTAGAATGCTGGGTTTTGAATAGGAAAGATTGATTAGATTTTATTTTTCTGTCTTACCTTGTTTCAGGCGTTACCCACCTGAAAGACCAGCTTGTTTTTCTTGTCAGGTAGAAGTGAAAGAAGAGCAAATAGTACTTGCCTATCCAAGTCACTGTGAATATTTAAATTATTATACATGAAACATTCATTTACCTTGAACTATAATGCCATGAAAAAACAAGTTACAACATAAAATTTGTGGCACATGTTAAAATATATTTAGTGGGAAACGATAATGGATTTTAGATATTTTTGTCTGGCAGTTTATGTAGATTGTTTGCATTTTTGTCTTAGGGTGGAAACAGAATTTCAGATTTTAGATCTAGAATCATTTTATGTATTTGGAAAGTGCACTTTCCTTTGTCTTTTGCCCAGAGTTACATGGTAGCTCTGGCGAGCTCTGTTACCTAGATTGCCTGATTTGGTTGGAGGACTTTTTCTTTTCAATAGTATGGCTGCCCTCATGTAGGAGATCAAAGGCCTTTTTTCAGAATTTGTTTTCTGCTTTTAGAAGTTAGTTTCAAATGAGAGTTTTTTAAATGGACAGATTTTATGACAAATGAATAGAGGATTGAGTTACAGAAGGTTTTGCTTTCTTTATTACTAGAGATAACTTACAATGTTTGTTCTGTTTTTGCTCTATAAAACAGATACCCCAAAAAGTGAGGTGTAATTTTCTTCTTTGATATATTTGTGTGCTGTTCTTTTAATCTTTAAAAACGTTTACATTTTATTACTAAGTAATAATAAAAGAATTACTTATACATTTTAACTTTTTGTATGAGTAGGTCTTTGGACTTAGATATTTAGGCTTCTTTAATAACTGTGGAATCCTGCCACATAGATGCATTGTTATTAACTTCCAGTAAACATTACGGATGGCAAGCCAGTGGGTCGGTGAATTGAATAAGCTATGGAAGGAGGTCAAGGGCCTTGTTTTCCTGGAAGACCTAGTTTTAAGTTCCAGCTCAGTATTTACTAGTAACTGGGAAATGACTGTTGTGTGTGTGTGTGTGTGTGTGTGTGTGTGTGTGTGTGTGTGTGTGTGTGTGTTTTGACATTCAGTTTCTTGGTTTATAAGTTGGGGTAATAAAGTCTACCCTAGCCATCTTCAGGGAATGCCATTTAATTAAAATACTTTCTTTTTGGTTTACATATACAAGTACTTTATAAGTGGTAGTATACTATAACAAGAATTACTGGCCCTGTGATCCAGAGGAGATATATTTGGAATCAATGATGTGACTTTAGAGAAGAGGTGGGGATAAGATTAGGGGTGAAGGGCCTAATTGATGAAAATGTATGCTAATAAAATAGAATGGAATTAGTTACCATAAGGGCCTAAGGAAAGAATTGTTCTAATTTTTGCCTTATAATTTTTACATCTTATTCTGTAACATAGGTTTGTAAAGTATTGGGAGAATCATAATGTAATCCAGGAAAAACATTGTATTTTCTTCATTTTTATATTGAGCACATGGAGTTATGAATCTTCACATATATTTTAGTTATTATAACAGATTTATTAACCATGAATATGGAAAAGGAAGAAAAACTAGAGTCCTAAGCATTATGTTAGATGCTTTCAGGTCTGTTACCTCTCTTGATTCTCAAAACTACTTTGTAAAACAGTGAATATTGTTAATTTTTTAAAAATTTCAAATTATAGTAAACATGTAGTATTATATTAGTTTCAGGTGTACAACATAGAGATTAGGTATTTATATAACTTATATAAAGGGATCACCCCAATAAGTCTAGTAAAATAGTGAATATTATTTATCCCTATTTCTTAAATGAGGGAATTAAAACACACAGTGTCATAAATTATGTATGTAAAATCATTTATCTGGCAAGTGAATTCAAACCCAGGTCTGTCTGTAACTTCATATCCCATTTCTTGTTTAGTATTGTAAGTGGTTGAAGAAGGGAAATAATTGTAGTATCAAAAAATGAAATTTAAGCCCTGGCCAGTGTGGCTCAATTGGTTGATCATCGTCCCATGAACCAAAAGTTCACTGGTTCGATTTTTGGTCAGGGCACATGCCTGGGCTTCGGGCTTGATCCCAGTAGGGGGTGTGCAGGAGGCAGCTGATCAATGATTCTTTTTCATCATTGATGTTTATATCTCTCCCTTTCCCTTTCTTTCTCTCTAAAATAAATAAAAACAACAACAACAAAAAGAACCTCTTTAAAAAATGAACTTTAAGTTTATTGGTTTTGTGTAAAGAGTAGGCTTTATATAACTTACTACAAATTATAAAAATAGCATATCTGGACTTTTCTGTTGCACTAATTAGAAATTTACCCTGATGAGATTTGGCATTATTTACTTCATTGAATATAATTACAGATAGAAAGTTGAAATCCATTGAATATAATTATAGATAGAAAGTTGAAATCCATGATGTCTTAATATGTTCTAAATACTATTAGTATATTAGTTCATTGTCAGTGTCTTTTGTTCCTTAGATGAGTTTCTGAAGTTTTATGTAAACGGAATTAAAAGGCTAGTCTGTATGTGCCACATGAATTGCTACTTAAATTCAATGTTGAATATTTTTTGAAAAAGCAAATAAAGAATGTACTTGTTCTCTAGATGTTATTTTAAGGCTTCTATGATTTTAAGTGTAAGTGGGGTGTACTTCTTGATGTATTTGAAGTTTAAAAGCCCTCGAGAATTGTAACAGAACTGTTCTTTTGTTTTTATTAGGTGTTAGACAAACCCAGTAAGCTAACTCAAAAGGAACTTGCTGAGGCTGCAAGCAAGTGGGCTGCTGAAAAGCTAGAGAAGGCAGATGAAAGTAACTTACCTGAAATTTCTGAGTATGAGGTAAGGCATCATTTCTCCTTTATGTTTCCCATCTGAGAGTTTTAGTCTAGATTTTAAATTATGGGCAGAAAATATTTGATTCTAGTATTTTAAAATATATTTGGGGAAACTATTCTTATATATTAAAATTTATCATATACAGTAATAGTATGAATGTGAATGACTGAATTCAACAATTATACTGTCAAAGTCTCCAATAGTTTAGAAGTGTAAGAATAATATAAATATGGAATAAAATGAAAATGCACTATCTATATACTTTGCTGTTAAAAGTATCTCTAGAAATCATGCTAAGCCACCAGTGATGAAACAGTGAATTCAGAACAGAAATCTAATTAGACCTTGGGTCTTGAGGTATATTTATGTTGTATATTCTAGTTTATGCAAATTATAAATATCCCAAGAAATTAAATTATGCATTGTTTGCACTATCTATGACCTTTGATGCGTCTTGAGTACCAAAAGGTGAAAGCATTTTTGGATCCTTAGAATATTGTTTTGAAATATTTGTTTTATATTTGAAAATGAACTGAAAAATTTCTCTATAGCCTATAACATCTCTAATAGGGAAATATAGATATTTTATGGGCAAAATTAAGCTTTTTAGGTTCAAGATTTGGTGCTTGAGGAATTATTTTGATAGGCAGAAAATATAAAAATTTTTGTACCGTGACAAATTATGTTTTTTTGGAGATGTTTTGGATGGCTTTTCAGTATGTTTCGGATGCCTTTCATGGACTGCTCTTTGATAAAAGGGATCAAGTATTGGAATTCTATATTCTATATACCTACATACATCTTCATAAACTATGAAAAGATCCTTTCCAAAATAACTAATATACACTGCTCCCAAAAGTACAAACCTGTACAGGCCCTACCTGTCCTTATGCAAATGGAGACTTTCTTTTATCTGTCATTTAGCTAACAGATATTCTTAACTAGGTCAAGATTTTCTCTTTATTGTAGCTGTAAAATAGATTTTCTTTTCTTTTTGTAACATAGATATTTATACATATTCTTGAATACATTTTTCACAAACATCAAGCTGTCTGTCCTTTTCAATTTATTTAAATGCACAAACAATACAGTGATACATTTAATAGGGTCATTTTGCTTATTTCCTTTACTAATTTAGAATAATGAATTTTATATTAGTAACAGATATAAATGCTTCGAAATTGCTGTTTTAGAAAACTGATAATTTTTTTCAAGGTAAAGTTAAAAAACCTCCAAACACACACTACATTGTTGTTTGTTAAATACTTTATTTTCAATTAGCAAGGCTTTATTAAGATACATTTTTTCTACCTTACCCATCTCCATCATTTTTTAATCTCTTAAATTAGCATCAACCTATGAGTCAGGAGGTCACGGTTTGATCCCCAGTTGGGGGCTCGACTCCAGTGGGGGAAGTGCAGCAGGCGGCCGATTGATCGATGATTCTATCATCATTGATATTTTATTTCTCTCTCCCTCTTCTTTCCTCTCTGAAATCAATAAAAAGATATTAAAAAAAAAAAAAAAAGAATCTGCCGAAACCGGCTCAGTGGATAGAGCGTCGGCCTGCGGACTGGAGGGTCCCGGGTTCGATTCTGGTCAAGGGCATGTGCCTGGGTTGGGAGCACATCCCAAGTGGGGGGTGTGCAGGAGGCAGTTGATCGATGTTTCTCTCTCATCGATGTTTCTAGCTCTCTATCCCTCTTTCTTCCTCTCTGTAAAAAATCAATAAAATATGTTAAAAAAAAAAAAAAAGAATCTGATGATCTACCTTTCCCAGACTTTAATTATTCTACTTATTTTTATTGTTGCTTGACTGGATCTTGATTTTGAGTAGGCAGTTACATTGGGTCTAGAAAGAAGTTTTTAAAACCTCCTTATTTTTTCTCTAAAATATGCCCAGAATTTCCTAGATTTTTGCATTATTGAGAAGTAAACAACCCTAAAAATCTATAAGGAATGTTATAGATAAGGTATCATCTTCTGTTGAACCAAAGGCAAAGTGTGAGAGTAGAATTGAGATTACTGTAGCATGTTTGTTGTATATCATTAATATTAACAAGCAGCATCAAGTTTGTAGCATTGTCTAAAATGTTTTTCAAGTTAGAATGATACTTTTTTCATATTGGAAATAAAGCAGGTGGGAAATTTTTATTTTATACTCTTTTTTAAGTATTTTATACTCGATTTTTTGTTTAAAATTTAATCCCACCATATCTTATTAACATTTTGCTTAGGTAGTTAATATTTGTTCTTGGGTAGTTGTTAAGTAATTACTCATTTCAGTGATCCATACTCTTTGAAAATCAGAGTATTTGAGAATTTTGACCTCAGATCTGTAAACTAGTATCAGATTTGAAAGAATAAGCTGGGAGGGAAAAAGGACTTCAGAGATTTTAATATGTTAACATGCTCATCCATGGGTTGTGAAAGGAGGATGAATAATGAAGTTTGCATTAACTTATTAAATTAAATAATTATGAAATTCTTTTCACAGTGCCTATTTTAGGATTAGTATTTTAAAGCACATGTTTTCAGAATATAGTACTGTACTGGCTTTCTCATAGTTTATTTAAATTCACTGCATATTCATTCTTTATCTGCTTGTGTCAAACACTGCATTAGAGAAACCATCCTAGCTGCCAAGGAGTTTATAGTCAAGTTATATAGAGATATAATTTACTGCCCTAAAACAAACAGCCAGGAGAGTTTTGCTTTTGGCTTTCAGAATGAAAAGCAAATTATGTAAAGGCTAGAATGTCCCAGTAGAACAGGTTGTTTTTTTGCTATAGAAGAAAATTTAAACATTTTTATTTATATGCAAAAAAATGAATTATGGTTTTTCCACATATAAGATGTCATTTTCTACTTCAATATCTTTGCTATTGTCCTCAGTGAAGAATGCCCATCTTTGTGGTCCTCATTTCAGATTCATTCAGTGAAATCAATAGTGTTTGAGAAAACAAGATTCAAGATCTTTCTTGATTCCACTTTCTCCCCTTCCTATTATAAAATTTTATGTATTTGTATTTTACTGATGACCTTATATTGCCTTTGTTAAAACAATTTTTACTTGTCTTGTTCTACATAGTGTGTGTGTGTGTGTGTGTGTGTGTGTGTGGTGTGGGTGTGTGTGTATCAAACACTTACCTTGTTTTCCCTATAATACCTTGGATAATATACTATCTAATTAGGAGTTTATACCTTTTGACCACCTTCATCCAGTTCTCCCTCATCACTCCTCCTCTTTCCCCCTTTCCCCCCCCCAACCCCCCCCCCCCCCCCGCCCGCCCTCATCTCTGGTAACCACAAATCTGGTCTTTTTTTCTACGAGTTTTTTTTTTTTTTTTTTTTTGAAGATTCCATTTGAAATTGTGATCATAACAGTATTTGCCTTTATCTAACTTTGCCAGGTAAAAGGGACATGAGCTAAATTTGGATAAATGCTGCCAAATCATTCTCTAAAGAAGTAGCAGTATACAACACTCTAGGTGTTGGAATGCCACTGCTTTTACTGGTGAAAAACTATCAGTAATTAGTATATGTCTTTTTGTTGTTGTTAATCATCACCCGAGGATATTTTTCCATTGATTTTTAGAGAGAGTGGAAGAGAGAGGGAAAGACAGAGAAAAACACATCGATTGGTTGCCTCCTGTAAGAGCCCTGTAGAGGGCCTGGGCTGGAGAGGAGACTGCAGCCAAGGTACGTGCCCTTGCTGGAATTGAAACTGGGACCCTTCGGTCCTCAGGCCGATGCTCTATCCACTGAGCCAAATTGGCTAGGGCAGTGGTTGGCAAACTGCAGCTTGCCAGCCACATGCGGCTCTTTGGCCCCTTGAGTGTGGCTCTTCCACAAAATACCATGGCCTGGGAGAGTCTGTTTTGAAGAAGTGGCGTTAGAAGAAGTTTAAGTTTAAAAAATTTGGCTCTCAAAAGAAATTTCAATCGTTGTACTGTTGATATTTGGCTCTGTTGACTAATGAGTTTGCCGACCACTGGGCTAGGGGTCATGTCTTATGACTTCTCTGAACCTACTGCTGTTTGCCACAACTTCAATCAGAAAAATCCTAACTTTTAAAATAAACTTATAATAAGTACATGTTTTTTATTTCTTCCCTTACCTTTCACCCACCTAAAATATGCAACAGTAAAATACATGAGCTCAGTTTATTCTAAATTATTGTTTACTGTGTGCTACATAAAGGCAAGAGCTTTTGTCTCTTTTGTTCATGAATATATCTGTTGTTTCTAGAGAAGTGCTTGGCATTTGTTATATAGTAAAGTTTTGTAAAAGCTAATGAGTGTAGCTAAAATAAAAGTCTTTCCGCATTCATGTTTTTTCTCCAGTGTTTTTAGAAATACAAGTAATTGCTGTAGTCTTTTTGCGGGATAATTTATTCATTAATGAATTGTTCTAAAATAGAAGTTATTATTGCTTTTTGGGGGGTGTTTTCTTTTTATTTCAATACATTTTTAGGCTATAGGAGCAAGATAGTTTTAACTTATGAAAATAGAGCTCTTTTTCATGTTCCTTTAAAAAAATAAAAAAATAAGTTTTATTGATTTTTAGAGATTGAGGAAGACAGAGGGAGAAATAGAAACATTGATGAGAGAGAAACATCACATAAATTGGCTGCCTCCTTCATGTCCCCTGCTGGGGATTTAGCCAGCAACTGGGGCAGTGCCCTGACTGGGAATCAAACCAGCGACCTCTTGGTGCATGGTTTGACACTCAACCACTGTGCCACACTGGCCAGGCCCATGTTTATGTTTATGTTTACACACACCACTCACTTCCACTTGGAATTTTTCTCTTCAATGTTTGTTAAATAGATTGCTTAAGGAATAGGTATAGGACAGACCTTCTAGCTGTGTCTTAAAATCACATGAAATATAATTTTGGAATTAAATAAGTCTAGACACTTTGTCATACTTAAAATTTTTTAAGTTACCAATTATTTCCTCTTTAATTCTCCTGCTTATTATGCATAATGAAATTGAAAGTGTTTTCTTAAAACAGGTTAAATTTAGCACATTCTCGATATAATCTGTAAGTTAGTGCCTATATAAGTCCTTTAACAAAGCAATTAAAGATTTTTAATTTCTCATAAAGGCAGGATCCACAGCACCATTGTTTATTGACCAGTCAGAAGAACCTGAGTTAAATGCAGCAGCAGATGGCATAGAATTATTTGAAGACAGTCAGCTAAACAGCCGCTCCAAAGCAATAGCATCAAAAACCAAAGAGATTGAACAGGTGAGAATCCAGTCTTCTTAAGGTTCATAATCTTTTGTTCATGTCACTTTTCACGTGGTATTTACAGTAAATAGTTATTGAATAAATAGATTTCATTTTGTTCTTTCCCACTTGTGACTCTGAAATAATTTAAAAATTATAAAAATTGTTTGATTTGATTTCTCAGTTATTTTGGTCAGTTTGGTCCCTGGCTCCTATTCACTTGTTGATTTTTTTAAATAAAAAGCAAGCTTCCTTTTTAGAGAACATTAATATTCTAGTTAGTATGGAGAAATTTAAAAGTAATAAAAGTAATAGGAATGGGCTAAAAGAAATATGAAATATACCAAATGTTAGTAAGTTTTGTTTGAATATTGGGATTAGACATTTCTTAAGTTTTTCATTATACTTTTAAGAATTTTTCAAATATTAAAGAAAAATGAATGATAGCTCTTTAAATCTAATTTTAATGATGTCATTCTTGAAAGTTAGGATCTTGTTTTTAATAGGTTAAATAGTTTGCTTAAGGCATAGTTATAGGACAAAAACTCTAGTGTGAAATATAATTTTGGAATGGAAAATGCCTAGAGGCTTTGCATTACCAAAGATTAAAAAAAGTAGCAATCATTGTCTTTTTAATCCTCCTTATATTAATGCATAGCAAAATTTTAAGTGTTTCATTTTGGAAATATCGCCTCATAGAGTATTATCACTTTGTGAGGATTAAATAAATAAACTGCTGAAGGGCTTTATAAAATGTAACATATTGTACAAGGTGTTTTTTAAAAACGTTTTTATTGATTTTAGAGAGAGGAAGGGGGAAAGAGAAAGAGGGGTTAGAGAAAAATGTGATTGTTTGCCTCCTGCACATGCCCTGACTGGAGACCAAACCCACAACCTGGGGAAGTGCCCTGGCTGTGAATTGAACTGGTGACCGTTTGGTGCACAGGACGATGCTTAACCAACTGAGCAGGCCGGGGCATAAGGGTTTGTTTTTGTTGTTTCTCTTCAGTGCCTTGAGTCAATGTCATTATATTGTTACTAGAGGCCCGATGCACAGATTCGTGCACTGGTGGGGTCTCTCGGCCTGGCCTGCGGGGATTGGGCTGAAACTGGCTCTCTGACATCCCCTAAGGGGTCCTGGATTGTGAGAGGGCGCAGGCCAGGCCGAGGGACCCCACTGCTGCATGAATCCATGCACTGGGCCTCTAGTATGCATATAAGATCTTTGGTTAATCTCTTCCTGCCCTCTCCCCCGCTCCTACCCCCTTTCCTCGGAGATTCATCAGTTTCCATGTCTGTGGTTTCCACTCCTGTGTTGAGCATCTGCCCCCTGGTGGTCAGTGCACATCATAGCTACCAGTCGGACGGTCAAACAGTCAGCCGGTCACTTAGGCTTTTTTATATATGTAGATACAAGCTTCTAAAAACTATTGGAAATTTGGAACAAAATTTTTTCTCAAGATGCTGTTAAATTCCACAAAAATTTAAATCTATCTCCCTTGGTTGGATAGGAGAAGATCTTAACCAAATCCTAGATGTGATTGTGAAGCATATATTGATATCACCCTAATGGCTAAAGTTAAGAACATGGATAGAAAATTTGTCATTTAGACCAGTAGGGTTTAAAAATGGACATGGTCAGCAGTATCAGATGCTTGGAGGAATAAAAGGAAAATGGAAACTGGGAAAATTTTGTTTAATTTGGTAAAGTGAAGATGGATTGGTGCCTTTTAAGATATCAATTAAATTAGAGCATAAATAAAAGGTTTGGCCTGGCCGGTATGGCTCAGGGTTGAGTGTTGACCCATGAACCAGGAGGTCACAGATCAATTCCTGATCATGGCACATCCTTGGGTTTGGGGCTCAAACCCCAGTAGGGGGTATGCAGGAGGCAGCTGGTTGATGATTCTCTCTCATCACACATGTTTCTCTCACCCTCTGCCTTCCTCTCTGAAATCAATAAAAACATTTTTTTTAAAAAAGGCTTACTCACAGGATTTATATGAATATGAATATCATTACCCTGTATAAAATTACTGCCCTCTTTCTTTTTACTCTGATTTATTTTTCTTTGTAGCTGTTTTTGCCACTTGACATAACGTTTTTATTTGTTTGCTTGTCTTCCTGCACCATAATGGAAACTTCATGAGAGCAAGAATCTTTTGTTTATTGCTTTATCTCCATTACCTAGAACAGTCATTAGCATGTAGTGGGCTCTTAACACATTGTTTGCAGGTAGTTTTTATCGCGCGCTAACAGGTGGCGCGGGCCATTTTTGCTAATTTTTTGCGCAAATGGCAACGTTTTGTCCTTTGGAATTCGTATATCTGCATGTTAGCATCCCTTTAGAGCAATAAAAAAGTATAAAATTAAACGTATTTATACACTACCCACATTCTACCGCTAGTCTATAAAAAACGTATTAATACGTGTACCGCGCTCTACTACCAGTCAACGTAAAACATATAAATACGTTTCCCGCATACAATGTGTTAGGAAATATTTCTTTTATGGATGATGGATGGAGTCATAAACTAGAAGTGACCTTTGAAATAGTTTCTGAGTCACTTGAAATCAGACACTGCATCTTAACCTGACCACTTAACAGTGCCTAGGCCCAGCACTTAGTGTAAGTGCTTGATAAATGTTTGTTGAATGAATGATTTAATGTTATTTTTTCCACCCGATTTGCAGTTCTTTAAAGGAGAGATTCTCTTAAGAATATAACTGGTTGCAAAACTTGACTTAAATAACAGGAGGAGATTATTATTTTAGGTTGTGGCTTATTAATATTTGTACTGTCGCATATTGTTATTATTCACTAGTGACCTGGTGCACGAAATTCGTGCACATTAAAAGGGAATTAATTAGAGGAAATAATTTAATATTGCTATTTGCCCTTTCTCTATAATAGAAGTGTCAGAGATGAAAGAAAATTAGTAAAATGTATATGAAAACCTTCCTCCTGTCATAGTCTGGGGCTCACCATAGGACCCAGAGTCAAGTCCCTACCCACCCACATGAACCTCAAAATCGTGTGAGACCCAGACCCAACCTCCCCTCCCCCCACTGGGCTAGATCCAGACCCGGCCAGTCCCACCCTTGTCAAGCCCTGCTGGGCAAGGGGTGTAGCCTCAGGTCCCCTGGCCTGGCACCAGGATTGGGGGGCATGGCCTGAGGTCCCCCAGGCCAGGGTGGGGGGTGTGCCTTGAGGTCTTCCGTCAAGCCCCGCCAGGTGGGGGACACAGCTTGAGATCCCCTGTCAAGCCTTGCTGGGTGGGAGGCATGGCCTGAAGTCCCCTGCTGGGCAGGGAGGCTCAGGTCCCCCTGTCCAGCACCGGGAGGGGGATGCAGCCTCAGGTCCTCTGTCAAGCCCCACCAGCAGGGGGGCGCAGCATCAGGTCCTCTGTCAAGCCCTGGTGGGCGGGGGCACGGCCTGAGTTCCCCCAACCCAGCACTGGGGGTGCACCTTGAAGTCCCCCGTCAAGCCCCGCCCATGGTCTGAGGTCCCCTGTCAAGCCCAGCCAGACAGGGGGGTGCAGCCTCAGGTTCCTGGCCCAGTGCTGGGGTGGCAGGCACGGCCTGAGGTCCCCTGTCAAGCCCCACCGGGTGGGGAGTGCGGTCTGAGGTCCATGGGCTTGGTGCCCGAGTGGGGGATGTGGCCGGAAGTCCCCTGTCAAGCCCCACCTGGTGGGGGACGCAGCCTGAGGTCCCTCAGCCTGGCGTTGGGGCAGGGGGAGCAGCCTGAAGTCCCCTAGCCCAGTACCAGGATGGGAAATGCACTTTGAGGTCCCCTGTCAAGCCCTGCGGGGTGGGGGGGCGCGGCCTGAGGTCCCCTGGCCTGGCGCTGGGATGGGGGGAGCAGCCTGAGGTCCCCTAGCCCAGCACCAGGATGGGAAACGCACCTTGAGGTCCCCTGTCAAGCCCTGTGGGGTGGGGGCGCGGCCTGAGGTCCCCTGGTCTGGTGCTGGGACTGGGGGAGCAGCCTGAGGTCCCCTAGCCCAGCACTAGGACGGGAAGCACACCTTGAGGTCCCCGGTCAAGTCCTGCCGGGTAGGGGGCACGGCCTGAGGACCCCTGTCAAGCCCTGCCAGGTGGGGGGTGCGGCCTGAGATCCCCTGTCAAGCACCACGGGGGCGGGGGAGCGGGGGAGAGCGTAGCCTCAGGTCCCTGCTGATTGCTCGTTAAGACTCCTTATGGGAACTTGGCCTCAGATGTGGGTGCAGCCATCTTTGTGATGGAGTGATGGTCAATTAGCATATTCCCTCTTTATTAGATAGGATAGTTGATCTATTTGATCTTGAAAAGGTGGGTGGCTAGCTTAGCAGTACACACAAAATAATTTAATATGAAACCAGTTTTTTGTTTTTTTTTTTTACAGTGTAAAATTTTTATATTTAGAATTAGGCAGCTGGACTCAGTTTAGATGATTCCAATTTTGTTGGCAACATCCAAAGCATCATAGTCAGGAGCCAGTCGAACATATGCCTTCTTCTCGCCATCAGGCCTGATCAGGGTGTTGACCTTGGCCACATCAATGTCATAGAGCTTCTTCACAGCCTGTTTGATCTGGTGCTTGTTGGCCTTGACATCCACAATGAACACAAGTGTATTATTGTTTTCTATCTTCTTCATGGCTGATTCCGTAGTCAGGGGGAACTTGATGATGGCATAGTGGTCAAGCTTGTTTCTCCTGGGTGCGCTCTTTCGAGGATATTTAGGCTGCCTCCGGAGCCTTAGTGTCTTTGGCCGTCGGAAGGTGGGTGACGTGCGGATCTTCTTTTTTTTGTGGCTGTGGACGCCTTTCAACACTGCTTTCTTTGCCTTCAAAGCCTTTGCTTTGGCTTCGGCTTTGGGAGGGGCAGGGGCTTCCTTCTTTGCTTTCGGCGCCATCTTCGTAAAAAGGCGAAACTAGTTTTTATAGTACTTTTTGGATACCTATATGTGTTTGACCTAGAGCCGTGGTCGGCAAATTGCGGCTTGCGAGCCATATGCGGCTCTTTGGTCCCTTGAGCGTAGCTCTTCCACAAAATACCACGGCCTGGGCAAGTCTATTTTGAAGAAGTGGTGTTAGAAGAAGTTTAAGTTTAAAAAATTTGGCTCTCAAAAGAAATTTCAATCGTTGCACTGTTGATATTTGGCTTTCTTGACTATTGAGTTTGCTGACCACTGGTCTAGAGGGATGACTGTATCTCTGTTTTTATCTGCCCATTGTTCAAACACATGAAAAATCTGATATTAAAGTATATTGAGATTATTACCACAAAGACAGATGACCTAAAGAAGGAAAAATAAGTCTAAAGATCATTGCATATTCTAATGTTAATAGAGAAGTAAAGCAGTTATTAGAAGTATTGTAAAGTAGAAAACTTAATGATGTTACATATTGGAATACTATAACTACTATGTTTTTGCTAGGGCGCTTTGTTATTTATATTTTTATATATATATATATACACACACGTGTATATATATATATGTGTGTGTGTGTGTATATACACACACACACACACACACACACACACACACACACACACACACTAGAGGCCCAGTGCACGAAATTCATACATGGGGGTGTGTGTTCCTCAGCCCAGCCTGCACCCTTTCCAATCTGGGACCCCTTGAGGGATGTCCGACTGCCCGTTTAGGCCCAATCGGCAGTCGGACATCCCTCTCACAATCCAGGACTGCTGGCTCCCAACTGCTCACCTGCCTGCCTTCCTGATTGCCCCAACTGCTTCTGCCTGCCAGCCTGATAATCCCCTAACCACTCCCCCGCCAGCCTGATTGATGCCTAACTGCTCCCCTGCCAGCCTGTTTGCCCCTAACTGCCCTCCCCTGCAGGCCTGGTCACCCTTAACTGCCTTCCCCTGCAGGCCTGGTCACCCCTAATGCCCTCCCCTGCAGGCCTGGTCTTCCCCCCCCCCCCAACTGCTCTCCCCTGCAGGCCTGGGTCCCCCCCAACTTCCCTTCCCTGCAGGCCCAGTCGTCCCCAACTTCCCTCCTCTGCCGGCCTGGTCACCCCTAACTTCCCTCCCCTGCAGGCTTGATCGCCTCCAACTGCCCTCCCTTGCAGGCCTGGTCCCTCCCAACTGCCCTCCCCTGCTGGCCTGATTGCCCACAACTGCCCTCCCTTGCAGACCTGGTCCCTCCCAACTGCTGTCCCCTGCTGGCCATCTTGTGGTGGCCATCTTGTGTCCACATGGGGGGCAGCCATCTTGTGTGTTGGGGTGATGGTCAGTTTGCATACTATTTTATTAGAAAGGATAGAGGCCTGGTGCACAGGTGGGGGCCAGCTGGTTTGCCCTGATGGGTGTCCCAGATCAGGGTGGGGGTTCCCTTGGGGCGTGGGGCAGCCTGAGCAAGGGGCCTGTGGTGGTTTGCAGGCTGGCCATGCCTCCCAGTGACCCAAGCGGAGGTCCTGGTATCTGGGATTTATTTATCTTCTATAATTGAAACTTTGTAGCCTTGAGCAGAGCCAAGCCTCCTGCTTGCTCTGTGGCCGCAGCCATTTTTGTTGGGATTTATTTATCTTCTATAATTGAAACTTTGTAGTCTTGAGTGGAGACCAAGGCAGGCCAGGGCTGCGGGAGCTCGGCTTCCTCCATCACTGGGAGCAATCAAACCTCCTGCTCTCTCCAGCTCCGTGGCTGCTGCCATTTTGTTGGGATTTATTTATCTTCTATAATTGAAACTTTGTAGCCTTGAGTAGAGGCCTGGGCCGGCCGGCCGGGGTATGCAGAAATCTTGGCTTCCTCCATTGCCTGGGAAACCCAAGCATTCTGCTCGCTCCATGGCCGCAGCCATCTTGATTGGGTTAATTTGCATACTCGCTCCTGATTGGCTGGTGGACGTGGCTTGTGGGTGTAGTGGAGTGGTGGTTAATTTGCCTATTACTCTTTTATTAGATAGGCTATTGACAAGAAAGACCAAGAGTCCCCAATAGATTAGATAGCTATCAAGTAATGCTATGATTATTTTGTAAATTTGTGTCTAAAATTAAGTGACTTTTGAACATTAGTTTTAAGGGGATTTTTCTCAATCTTTTCCATTTCTAGCTTTTGCATGTTTTATTTTTAGGTATTAAATACCCAATGGATGGAATATTATAGAGGCTTGAGAAAGCTAGATGGTAGTTACACAGCTGTCCAGAAGTTATTATTTACATTTTTCAGATGTGTAAGATATTTTGAAAAACAGTATAATAGCCCCAAACAAATCAAGCTTAGAAAAGTGTAAAAGTATAAATATTGGTGTAATACGCAGCTGTTTTTTCTTTCTGTTATGTCAAGTGCAGTGTGTTCAGATGTAAAGATAAATGACCACATACAGTGTTTTGAAGGTTTATAGAAATCAGGTCCTTCAGCCCTTGAGTCCCAAGAAAGTCATTAACTTGAGGTAGTATTATGATATAAAATAAATCTGTAGGCCAAAATTTGGTATCAGTTAAAGTGCCTATAAATGTGATTTGATGTTTAAGGACATGTTAAGATTTTATCAGAATTGCGTCTATGAGGGAGTAGATTTATGTCCGTTGCCATATTTTTGCCATCTCATCCCTGGGCATGTTAAAATTTGGTAGGGCTGAGGGTGCAGGTGCTTTTTGAAGAAGTTCCCAAGGTCATGATCAGTTATGGCAGAGAAGCACTTGTCTCAAATCCTTGAGCCAGAAGACATCAAGTTGTATTTCTGAATATTGTGTTGCTAGAGATATCTGAATCATCCCAGTTTTACTTGAATATCCTTTAGTGGGTATGATCCATTCTTTTGCCACAACACACTTAGCCTCCTTAGGCTTTGCATCCTATGGTATATCATCCCCCCCTCCCCCCCACTTTTCCTCCCATATTACCCCCTCTTTCCTAATTTGGGCTTTTACATTTAATTATTGGGGTATTTTCCTAGTTTTCTGGCTTTTGAACTTCAGCAGATTTCAGAATTTCTCCTGTCAGTATAGTAATTCCTAGAGAGACTTAACCCACAAAATTATGGATGATTTATATTCTGGTTCAGATGTTTGGCATTAATCCTTTGACTGATGTCTCTAAAGTCTTAATATACTTACTATTACTGAACTATCTGATTTGGAAGTGCATCTCACTACTTGATATTTTACCAGTGAAGAATCTTGTCTTTTAACAAACTGTTACTTTGAATGAAATCTTCCATTATTACATACCCTTCTTCCATCTCCTGCACCTCTGGGATAAAGCAATATTTACTTTAACTCTGTGGAACTTTCTCATGTTTAAGATTTGCAAGGTCCTTCATACTTTGATAAACTTGTGCTTAGATATAGAATGTTTTCCTGGGGCCTGGAATCTAATGATGTTAAAAGTCTCCTTGTAATTCCCCACAGGAATTTCAAGATCTGGATTAGATTTGCTATCTTCCTCTTCAGATCGAATCAGATAACCTGAGTAGATCTGGAATATATATATGTAATATGCATATTCATGTTCTGCCTGGCACTTCATTTGACTAAGAGTGTTAGGGTAGCTAAAATCCTAAAGTGACAATAACTAGCAGAGTAGTAGTTAATACAACAACTGCGAAGGATAGTTAGTGTGCAGCTGGAATTTATTAGGTGTTTTCCTGTGCAGACTAGTCTTGAACAAAGGACTTCCCATCTATTCACCCTCAAGGCACAGTACTTACACTACTATTCGCTCTCTTTGTTGTACATCTGTAGAGCTTCTTGGATTTCTACCATACATACTCTGGTAGGTTATCAGAGATTCACACACTTTAATGTGCGCGTTGGGATCTTGTTAAAATACAGATTCTGACTCAGTAAATCTGGGATGGTACTTGAGATTCAAATTTCTAGCATTGTCCCAGATGATGCTTATTCTACTAGTATGTGGAATATATTTGAAGTAACAAGGAATTAGAAGGAGGTGACTTTTTTCTTACATTTTTCTGTAGTTTATACTGTGTTAAATGGTTGAAAACTAGTACCTTATTTTTATGAAAATTAGAGAAGTTCTAGTTTATCAATTTTTAAATAGGTATAATTGCTATATAATAAAATGCATAAATCTTTAAATATTCATTTGGATGAGTCTTGACAGTTGTAACACTGTGTATCATCCCAAACAAATATTTATGAAAGTCTTTTCAGGTATGAATATTGGATTATACTGTCAGTAATAAGGATTTAGTTAGGAACTAAAGTTATGGTCATATCTCAAAAGTATGTGTTCTGATTGGTTTATGTTAAATATCCTCTACCCATTCCTTAAAGGCTGTATTTTAAGTAATAACATACACAAGCATAAAATTCAACAGGTACAAGAGATTATGCAGTGTAAAACAAATTTGCTTCTCACTCATAACTCTTAGCTGTCCACTTCCCCTCTACCTCCAGCATGTAGATATACTCATATGTGATATGAATATATATGTGTGCTAGTATATATACACAATTTATATATTACATTTATGCATATATACATATACATACATATACACACACCCATGCATCTGGAGCACAATTCATCTAAATGAGTAAAGATACGAGTTGGTTTGTGTGTCTCTGTATCTTTTTCTTTA
Organism: Corynorhinus townsendii; assembly: GCA_026230045.1. NCBI lineage: Eukaryota > Metazoa > Chordata > Mammalia > Chiroptera > Vespertilionidae > Corynorhinus > Corynorhinus townsendii. The sequence continues at coordinate 176,081,125 of JAPDVU010000003.1, read as the reverse complement.
AATACAAATGGCATATCATGTTCCCTATTCGATGTATCTTAGAGACCATTCTATATCAGCATGTATAACTAACTAGTTTCCTATTAATAAATATATATAATCCCTTGTGAACCATGTTTTAAAATAGTTTCTCTGATTCCTCCACATTAAAAAAAAAAGTTTTATATGTGTTTTCTTATTTATTTATTTATATGTATATTTTTTAAAGTATTACATTTAAAATGAGCAATTTGGGGGGGGGGGTTTAATACTGTGTGTGTCAAATGCCTGTGTTTTTATGTCTTATGAAGTGCTGTGCAGGTTTTAATAACTGCATAAGAAATCACCAGCGTGTCTGTTAAACTCTCATGATTCTAATGAATAATAAGTATATAATTGCAGAAGATCTTAGTATCTTGCATAATACCAATTATTGTTAATCATTCTTAAAAGTTATATTAGTAGATACAATTACTAATATTGAAACCAGTGCAATTGTAGGGATATGCCTGAAAATATTCTTTAAATGCCTTATTCACAGTATTCCTCAAATCACAGAAAATTTATCATTTGTATGGGGAAAAGTCTCTTCTTTCTTATTACTTGGTGGGTAATAACTAAAAAAAGAACAAGTACTGTGAAGGCAAACTTATTTTTGAAACATCTTTGGCTATTTCAGAATATACTTCTAACATAATGCTGTTTTATGGAAATGCAGATATTTCTACCTCTAAGTAAGTCTCTGTTAAAATAAGAGTTGATTTTATATTCATCTGATAATCTATAATAATAAAAGTATAATATGCTAATTAGACCAGATGTACTTCCGGACGAAGCCAGGCCTGCAAGGGAAGCCCGGGTCCTGACAGCCTACTCTTGCACAAATTTTGTGCATCAGGCCTCTAGTTTATAAATAAAATGTAGATGGGAATAATTTCAGATCCAGATATGCTGCTAATTAGGTGTTCTAAAACATTTAAATATAGAGTATTAAGAAACGCTTTATTAAGGGGATTATTTTTGTTTTCTTTCTTTTAACTTAAAAGGACTCAAACAGAATGTACATTTATTTTAGTAAAGACTTTTTTTTTTAATTTTTAGAGAGAGAGAGAAAGGGAGAGGGGGAGAGAGAGAAACATCAATCGGATGCCTCCCGTATGCGTCCCAGCTGGGTTGAACCTGAAACTTGGGTATGTGCCCTGACCAGGAATGGAACCCATGACCATTCAATGCATGGGACAATGTTCTAACCCACTGAGCCACACTAGCCAGGGCTAGTAAAGACATTTTTTATAGTCACTGATAGCTATGCCAGCCTTGATGTATTAAAGAAATTTTATTTCCTAGCCATCCAAGAACCTCTTTACTTACTCTAAGAAAAATCAAATTAATTTACAAATCATTTTGTTGCCTGTCTTCAGTGGTCGGCAAACTCATTAGTCAACAGAGCGGCAAACCGCGGCTCACGAGCCGCATGTGTCTCACGAGCCGCATGTGTCTCGCGAGCCACAGTTTGCCGACCGCTAGGTCATTAGCCTTATAGGTTAATAAGATTTTATTGTGAGATCAAGCTACTTAATATATAACTTTTATTTTAATTTGAACTACACCTTCACCTTTTTAAAAATTATTTATTGTTTAAAGTAATACACATGTCTCCTTTTTCCCCCATAGACCTCTCCCCAGCCACTCCCACTCCCCAGCACATGCCCTCAGCCCCCTACTGTCTGTGTCCAAGGGTTATGCTTATATGCATGCATACAAGTCTTTTGGTTGATCTCTTACACCCCTCGAACCCCCTCGCAGCCTCCCCCCCCTTCCCTCTGATGTTTGGCGTCTGTTTAATGCTTTTATGTCTCTGGATCTATTTTTGTTCATCAGTTTATGTCATTCATTATATTCCACAAATGAGCGAGATCATATGATATTCATCTTTCTCCGACTGGCTTATTTCGCTTAGCAAAATGCTCTCTAGGTCCATCCACGCTGTTGGGATGGTAAGAGTTCTTTCTTTTTTACAGTATTCCATTGTGTAGATAGATGTACCACTGTTTTCTAATCCATTCATCTGCTGATGGGCACTTAGCCTGTTTCCAAATCTTAGCTATGGTGAATTGTGCTCCTATGAACATAGGGGTGCATATATCCTTTCTGATTTGTGTTTCTGATTTCTTGGGATATATTCCTAGAAGTGGAATTACTGGGTCAAATGGGAGTTCCATTTTTAATTTTTTGAGGAAACTCCATACTGTTTTCTACAGTGGCTGCACCAGTCTACATTCCCACCAGCAGTGCATGAGGGTTCCTTTCTCCACATCCTCGCCAGCACTTGTCGTTTATTTGTTGATAATAGCCATTCTGACAGGTATGAGGTGGTACCTCATTGTTGTTTTGATTTGCATCTTTCAGATGATTAGTGACTTTGAGCATGTTTTCATATGTCTCTTGGCCTTCTGTATGTATACTTTTGAAAAGTGTATATTTAGATTCTTTGCCCATTTTTTGATTGGATTGTTTATTTACTTTTGTTAAGTTTTATTATGATTTCCCTATAAATTTTGGAGATTAAACCCTTATGGGATATACATTGGCAAATATGTTCTGCCATGCAGTGGGCTCTCTTTTTTTATTTTGTTATTTATTTATTTTTATTTATTTTTTATTGTGCAGAAGCTTTTTATTTTGATGTAGTCCCATTTGTTTATTTTCTCCTTAATTTCCATTGTCCTAGAAGCTGTATTGGTAAAGATATTGCTACAACATATGTTGATATTTTGTTGCCTATGGGTTCTTCTAAAATTTTTATGGTTTCCCGTCTTACGTTTAAGTCCTTTATTCATTTTGAATTTATTTTTGTGTATGGTATAAGTTGGTGGTCTAGTTTCATTTTTTTGCATGTATCTGTCCAATTTTCCCAACACTATTTATTGAAGAGACTGTCTTGACTCCATTGTATGTTCATGCCTCCTTTGTCAAATATTAATTGAGCATAATGGCTTGGGTTGATTTCTGGGTTCTCTGTTCTATTCTATTGGTCTATATGTCTCTTCTTGTGCCAGAACGAGGCAGTCTTGAGAACAGTGGCTTTGTAATATAGCTTGATATCTGGTATTGTGATCCCTCCAACTTTGTTCTTCTTTCTCAGGATTGCTGTGGCTATTTGGGGTCTTTTTTTATTCCATATAAATTTTTGGAGAGTTTGTTCTAGGTCTGTGAAATATGCCATTGGTATTTTAATGGGGAGTGCATTGAATCTATAGATTGCTTTGGGTAATATGGACATTTTAATGATGTTATTCTACCAATCCATGAACACGGTATGTTCTTCCATTTGTTTATGTCTTCCTCTTGTCTTTGTTTTCAACGTTCTGTAGTTCTCTGAGGACAGGTCTTTTACCTCCTTAGCTAAGTTTATTCCTAGGTATCCTAATTTTTTTGTTGCAGTGGTAAATGGGATTGTTTTTTAGCTTCTCTTTCTGTAAGTTCATTATTGGTGTATAAAAAAGCCATAGATTTTTGGGTGTTAATTTTGTATCCTGCTGCATTGCCAATTTCAGTAAGTTGAGTAAGTTTTTTGATGGAGTCTTTAGGGTTTTCTATGTGTAATATGTCATCTGCGAATAATTACAGTTTTATTTCTTTTCCAATTTGGATGCCTTTTTACATGTTCACCATTTTTGTAACCATATGGGCTGATCATAAGCTTTTTTTTTTTTACTTTTTTTCTCAAAGTAAAAAAATTGGATTGAATAATCTTTTAGGTCCCTTTCTAATCTAAATCATACTAAAAATATATAGCTAAGAGTGCTTCTTTAAGACACATTGTTATGTGTAGCTAATTTCAGATTTGATTATAGATTTTTAGGCGTTTTAATTTTTTTAACCTCTTCATAAGGACACAGGGATTTTATGGTAAAACGTTTTTTAAAAACTCAAATATACCATTGCTATAATCAGTCTGTAATTAATTGATGTTTGTTTAGCTCATGAGTTGTACAGAAAATGTTTTCTTCAGCAAATAAGATGTTATATTTGATCATCGTTCTTCCTGTGGGCCTTTTGCAGTGTATAGTTTCAGTCACCATCTAAACAGCTGATGGGCCCTAGCTGGTTTGGCTCAGTGAATAGAGGGTCAGCCTGTGGACCACAGGGTCCTGTGTTCGATTTCCGTCAATGGCACATGCCCGGGCTGTGGGTTTGATCCCCAGTAGGGGGCGTGCAGGAGGCAGCCAATCAGTGATTCTCTCTCATCATTGATGTTTGTCTCTCCCTCTCCCTTCCTCTCTGAAATCAATAAAAATATATTTAAATAAATAAATAAACAGCTGATGGTTCCCAGCAACTCTCACTAGCTTTTGCTCTTTCTTTGTGAACATATAATAAATAGGATATTTTGTTTTACTTTTAAACTAAAAAGGCTAGAAGAGTAATCAAATGTATCATCTTCCTGAAATGTTAACTAGAGTTGGGAACATGGAAAAAAATCAGCTTTTAACATATGATGGATTAAAATGAAATTATTTTCCAAGTAGTGGTAACTCTATTGTTGTATATGCATAATCTAAGCATTTCATATTAGCCTTACATAATAGAAACATTCTTTCTTTTTTTATCAGAGCAAGTACTGAACCTCTTAAAAGTGCAGCTCTCACCACTATCTTGTCTAGACATCAAGTCTACCCTACTTTATTTAACACTCCATTATTACCAGCCACTTGTTCAGGCTTTACATATATAGATTTGGTAAAATATACTCACATAAGATTTACCTCTGAAAAAGTCTCATTCCCAAAACACATAGAAAATATATAATTTATTTTGGCCAAATTTCAAAGTCTTTAAATGTTATAATTTATCTCTCAGATTCTGGTCATGCTCCTACTACAGAAACTTGTTGCTGAAGTACCAGTGTAAAGTTTTCATTATCTAAGGGAGTTTCATCTGAGAACTATATCATGAAGTGATTTGTATCAAATTTGAAATGTCAAATCCAAGCATCTCAGCCTTTAAATTGAAAGATAAATTGTTTTATATCTGATGTACATCTATAAATATGAAAATTGATGACTCTGCTAAGATACTATTTTTATATAAAATATAAAAATTGATAGTACAGATACCAAGTCTAATCAGAAGTATATTTAAAATGCTACAACTACCAGAAGAGGTGAGGCCATCTTGGACCTTATCCCCAGGGATGTCATTACTAAACAAAAAGGACCCAACTCAAATGTTCCCATGGCATAAACTCAAGTGTGAGCTTCCTTCTTTCACCTCTCCTCTTCCTCCACTGTCCACCAGTGTCAGGTAAGGATTTTCTCGTCTGGTTTCAAATTACTATCCTTTGCTATTCAATTCCCTTTTTGTAAGTTGATAGTGATCTCTGAGTACTTTGCATGTAAGTACTGGAGTGTGGCATAGTCAATGCTGGATGCTTCCAGTTAGTATTTTAATCTCTCAGAGCCCTTTGCCTCATTTGTTAAATGGGATTAATTGCACATTCTCCCTCAGAATAAACAATTTTATGTGAAAGCCCTTTGTATATTGAAAAACACGAAGTGATTATGGTATTATATAAGTATTACTTTTGGGATATTGACTACTTTCAGATTACTTCTTAGGAATATTTTATAGCAAGTTTCTTATATAGATTTAACCATGAGAGGCCATTTTCTCATCACGGTCAGGGTTAGGGCTTGTCCTATTACTTCTGTTCTTGATTTTTATTTCCCCCCATTTATTAAAAATGAATATAAAAATAATCTTATGATGAAATATTTTATTTGGGGGGACTTTGTAATTTTGCTTTCACATTTTCCATTTGGCTTTTTTTTTTTTTTTTAATCTCACTGGTCCTTATCTATATTTCTAGACATAAGAAGTACCATAAAAAAGATTTTTCTTTTTCCTTAGAATTTCCTGAGGAATTCCTAAAACATAAATTGTTCTAATATTTTTCTCCTTTATTTCTCATCACCCGTTTTTTAGATGTGATCCCTCCTATAAAATCTGCCATCTTAACTTTATTTTTTAAAAATTGATCTCTCAGAGAGGAAGAAAAAGAGGGAGGGAGAGAGGGAGTGAGGGAGACATTGATTTGTTGTTCTACTTATTTATGCATTCATTGGTTGCTTCTTGTATGTGTCCTGACCAAGGATTGAACTCACAACCTTGGTGTATTGGGATGATGCTCTTACCAACTGAGCTACCCACCCAGGGCTGCACCTAATAGCATTTTAACTCCATTGAACTTGCTCTTGATTGATCTATTACTGTTTATGTTTTACTTTCATGTATATTTTAATATGTTTTTATTGGTTTCAGAGAGGAAGGGAGAAGGGATAGAATAGAAACATCAGTGATGAAATAGAATCATTGATCGGCTGCCTCCTGCACACCCCCCTACTGGGGACCAAGCCCACAATCTGGGCATGTGCCCTGACCTGGAATCAAACCGTGATCTTCTGGTTCATAGGTCGACATTCAGCCACTGAGCCAGCCACACCAGCTGGGCCTTTCATGTATATTTTAAATCCCACAAGATACTAACAGTATTTTATGCAGTTAGTATTTATTTGGGTTTATTTAAATATTTGCCCTTGCTGTTCCTTTCTTTGCTTCTTGTGTCTCTAACTCCCATCAAGGATCCTTATCTTCTCCTTAAGAACAATGACTAACTAGATTCTAGTATAACCACACTATGGAATTTTACATAGTTAATAGAAGGATTTATAGAGAACTGCCACAATGCTGCTGCATTATTTTAGTAGTTATAACAAGTAGTGTAGGAATTTTGGAATTAGAGGATTTTGCTTAAATCCCAGTTCAGCACTTACTGTGTGTTTCTGAGAAACTCAATTTTCTGAGCTGTGCTTTTGCTCACCACTCTAATGGGGATGGTAATATTACCTACTTCATGATAATGTCAGAATTAAGTGAGAATGGATATTTAAGTTGCCTAGGACATTGTCAGTAATCAAAATGGCTGCTATTACTATTTTGTACTATTTTTCATGGTAGATGAAAGGTATTTAACTCTTGTGAGCCTACAAGGTTTTTGTGGGATAGCCTGGAATCCCAACTTAGAAAAATAAGGCCCAAACTCCTACCAAGTAACTTATAAATTACACTAAAAAGCAATCTGTTCCTTTGGTAATCCTTGTGTTTTGAATTATAGTCTTTGTGAATAGATTGAAATGATAATTGATGTGATTAAAACCACGAAAGAAAAAAATGACTCCTCCTGTTCCTTTCATCTATTGATTCCCTTTTACTAGAAGTAAAACGTAAAGGGCAAAGTAAATATTAAATAACTGAAATGTGTTATCAGGATGGTGATAATATACTGCTATATTGTCATCTCCATTTATCTGTGATGGATATGATTGTATTGAGGCTGGTAGGATGTGGTTTTTGTACATATATCTTTTAAAGATTAATTTGCTTGGGGGAAAACTTTAAAAATATATACAACAGCAAATAATAACTAAAGGGCTTTTGCCTTTTAGTTATTATTTTATCCATACAATCCCCATGTTAGATTGATGAAAATATTTTATTTCAGGGTAAATTTGAAATAATCATATATATGATATGTGAATTCAAGTTACAAAGTTTTAAGTTTTTTTTAATTTAAGTTTTTATAATTACATGTCAGCAAATAGTCACTTTCTTCCCACTAAACCACTTCTTTATGTCAAATTTTCCCTGAACATTTGCTTAAACATACACATTCCATTGTCTTTTGCTGTGTATAGACTGTATTGAATTGTGGTGTTTATTTCAATCTTTAGGCTATTTCTAACTTTGAAGATTATTTATCTGTTTTCATTAGTTTTAATGGCATATACACATACAGATGTACACATATATGTACATACACACTTCTTTTGAGGGTCCTCAATAATAATTCTTGCCCAGGAGCTTTGACAGTTTTATACTGCATTTATGTCTAATTATGGATTGCATTGTTCTGCCCTGAAGTTTTATTCTATTATTAGCATTCTTTATTGGCACTGTTTGGGGAGAGCTAAGAAGAAAAACCACTTGTGCTGTTTCAACAACTGTTATACTACATATGTTTTTCATCCCTTTATAATTGTATATGTGGTCCAAATGTTACGGATCAAATGAGGTCTTAGTAATAATAAAGATTTTTTAATCTAGAGAGTTTAAATAGTACTCATTTATTCTGTTAAAATATTTAATCATAAGCTATTTCAGTAAAAATTCTTGGTACCACTAGGATCAAGCTTGGAAAAATGCATGTGATTCTTTCAGTAGAGGATTTATTACATAAAAATATTTTTTCATTACATGTTTTCTAATGTAGTACATTCTTAATTGTGATTGTGAAAGAGATCAGGGCTGTATGTAAAACAAAAGAGTAAAATTAATTGTGTTTTTAGTTGAAACCTGATGTTATGGGAGGATAGTTTGCAGCATGTATAACTTTATAAGTTTTGTTTTATTTACTCTAAAATTTTATTTTTATTCATTGAAGTGACCAGTTACACAACCAAGTACTGTTTGTCATGAAAGCTACACAGCCAAAAGTTAGTAACATCTTTTCCTCCTTCCCATAGCTAGCATATGTTCTCCTACAATACTTCTTAACTTTTTCAATAGGCTGAAAGGAAGATGACCCAATTAATCATCTTTGTATCAGTCTGAGTTCCTCACCTACAGTAGACTCACAGTTAATGTTTAATAGCAGTGAATGGAACTGGTTAGAGTGCCCGAAGCACCCTCAGTCCCATGTAGTTTGGCTCTGCCATTTTTGCTTGATTTCAGATTTACTAGAGTAGATCTTCAAGAATCTTTTCCTTCAAGGAATTAAGAAGTAACGGAAGAAGCAGAACCGTCTCATTCATTTGGTTGCAAAAATACAGCCAGATTTTTATGATTTTCAGAGTCTACAAGAGAGGATTTCTTATAAATTTACCACATATGACTAGCATATATCTTGAGATTGATGTTAAAATTATTATTGGTGTAAAAAATTGGATCCTTATGACAACGTATGAAGGGGCAAGGAAGAGGTTACTTTTAATTTAAAGTTTACTTTTAATGTGCAGTTTCATTATAGTGTGTCTAGATATGGATTATTTAAAAATTTTCCCCCTTTTAAGATAATTTATGCTTTTTGAGATTTTGTAATTTTCATTAGAGTTAGGAAATTATAAAGTATGATTTCTTTGAATTTTGATTATTCTCTATTCTAATTTTATGTACTCCTGTTGGACACAGGTAGTATTTTTTTCACATACCTTAAACTTTTTTTCTTTTATCTTTATTACCTTTTTAAATCTGAAATTATGGCTGTAGCCAGTTTGGCTCAGTGGATAGAGTGTTGGCCTACAGACTGAAGGGTCCCAGGTTCGATTCCGGTCAAGGGCACATGCCCAGGTTGTGGGCTCAATCCCCAGAAGGGGGTGTGCAGGAGGTAGCCAATCAATGATTCTCTCTCATCATTGATGTTTCTATACCTCTCTCCTCCTTCCTCTCTGAAATCAATAAAAATATATTTTTTAAAAACCTGAAATTATGAATATTTTTGTTCAGGAATCTATGTCTTATTTTAGTTGTCTCTAATTTGCTGTTCAACCTATTCATTGACTTCTTCATTTCAGTTGTATTTTCCATTTTTAGAAGTTCAGTTTGTAAAATTGAACAAACTGGTTTTCTTTTAAAAATGTCTAATTAGATTTATTGCTCATGTTTTCATTTTCTCAGTCCTTAAAACATCTTATTTTCCATCATTTATCATTTCAGTGACTTTAGATTTCAGTATCTAAAGTCTCAGAGCTTTAATCCAGCTTGCTGTTTCTGCTGACTCTTGCTCACAGAAGCATGTTCCCTCATATAATTTGTATTTTGGAGTTGTAAACTTATATTTAGAACTTCAAATGCATATGAAGGTAGACCTGTGCTAATAAATTCTTAGAGGAAACTGCACCTCTTCCTTGGAGCCCAGATTAAAACAGAGAAGTTCACCTGTCATTTTCTTTTACTGACCAGTGATTTTTGTTTGTTTTCTTTTTTCTAGTTCATCCTTCCACAAAAATTTTAGCTTTCTGTCGAGGCCTTGTACCTTGACTGGGCCAGAGGTCACGCCTCCCATTCCCCACCAGGCTCTGAGTTCCAGGTTCTTTGGGGCAGCTATGGCCCATAATGTTAGTTTATCACACTGGTTTCTTGCTACTGCTTCTTTATTTATGACTGCTGACAATTCATCTTACTTTAAGAGCTTAGTTATGTTTTTATTTTTATTTATTTATTTTTTAAATATATTGATTTTTTACAGAGAGGGAGAGAGTTAGAGAGTCAGAAACATCGATGAGAGAGAAACATCGATTAGCTGCCTCCTGCACTCCCCCACTGGGGATGTGCCCGCAACCCAGGTACATGCCCTTGACCGGAATCAAACCTGGGACCCTTCAGTCCGCAGGCCGACTCTCTATCCACTGAGCCAAACCGGTTTTGGCTGGTTATGCTTTTAAAAGAACGTGTTTCTAAGTTTTTTTTGAGACAGGAGAGTTTTCTGGAAAGTAACAGTGTATTGTTTTGCCCTGTCTTAATTTTATGTATTTTAAAAGCTCAGTTGACCTGTTCATGTTTATACTAGAAATGTGACTACTCCTATTTATTACTAGAGGCCCGGTGCACGAATTTGGGGTGGGTTTCCGGCCGGCCCACCCTGATGGGGGCCCATTGGGCTGGACCAGTGGGGGGGGGGGGGATGGGCCGTGGGTGGTTGGTTGGCTAGCCCTGCCCCCAATCAGGGTGTTGGGGGCCAATTGGGGGCTGGACCGGTTGCGGGGCACAGTGATCGGGGCCCAGATCAGGCTGGTTGGCTGCCGCAGTGCGCGTCATAGCCACCAGTTGTTCTGGTCGTTGAGGTTGCTGGGCATTTATATATATATATAGATACTAGGCTTATTTGCCTTGAAACAGATTTTTAAAAATTAGTTTCAGCCCTGGCTGGTGTTGCTCAGTGGTTGGAGCATGGACTCCAGGCACTGAAGGACTGTAGGGTCTTGGGTTTAATTCCCGGTCAGGGGGCACGTACCTGGGTTGCCAGTTCATTCGTTCATTCCTGGCATGCTTGGGGTGCATGCGGGAGGCAACCGATCAATATGCTCACATCAATGTTTCCCTTCCTTCCTCTCTCCTTCCTTCCCTTTCTTCTACTCTCTCTAAAAATCAGTGGAAAAAATATCCTTGGGTGAGGATTAACAAAGCTCACTTGACCTGTTCAAGTTTATACTAGACCTGTGATACATATGTTTCAGTTAGGAGAACTAAAGAGGCTTCATTTCGGAAGTGACATTTGCTTGGATCCTTAAAATTCAGGTAGGAGTCTCCTAGGTAGAGTAGGAGATAAAAGATTATAGATGGGGTGAATGATATGCACATAAGATTGCAAATGGGAATTAAAGGGAATAATCAACAATTACAAGTACTTTAGTTTGGATAAAACCATATCTTTCATGGACATTTTTAAATCTCTCCCCCATACCCTCATTCCTCAACCCTACTCTCTCTAGTCACAACATTTATTACTATGACTTAATAGAGTAGATGTTGGTAAAATTGTAATTATTGTGGTGTAATAGAAGGATCTTGAATAGTCTTGATTTGGTAGGAAGACTTCGGAAGTATTCTGTTTTAACATTGTGTCCTGCAGTTCAATGCTGTCATTAATCAACCAGAGTTAGTGCAGACCCCACAAGTTAAAGGGCATGGTCCCCAACAAGACTGCCTTTACTTCAGACATCTGCTGCCCTTTGGGGGTCCCTGGGCCACCTGCATTCTGACACACTGGCTACAAGTTTTGGGGTCCCCATGACTTCCAGTAGGTCTGATAATATGCTTGAACAACTGACAGTATTCAGGAAAGCGCTATACTTAAGATTATAGTTTTATTATAAAGGATACAAATCAGGAAGGAAATACTTTGTTTCAATACCAACAGGTATATGGCAGTTCAGTTCTGGCCTTAACCACTCAAGTTAGTGCATGCAAATCTCACAAGTTAAAGGGTACAGTCCCCAAGTAGTACATGAGAAACTAAAAGGATGTGATTATAGGTTATACTTTACAGAAAGTTGTTGGTAGAGAAAAGACAGTAGATAGCAAGCCTGGGATAGTTTTCTGAGGATATGTGGATTACAGCCAGATTGTTGGAAACCTAAATGCTAAGAGTAGAAGAGTGTGAATTAAGCTGATAGGCAGTATGGTTTCTGGATGAATTTCAGATACAGGAGAATTAGGATCAGGATTTTTTTTGAAGATTAGTTTGGGTGTACAAAAGTGTTTGGCTACACTTTAGATGAAGGCTGAGAGCCTGAAATAGGCTGGTGGAGTCAGAAATAAAGAACAAGTACATTCAAGTGTGTAGCAGGAGAAGAAATAAAACCTGAGACCTATTTGGTTATTTTTGACCACTTGTGAAAGGTAAGGGTTATTTGACAGAGACTGAGGATAAAAACAGATGCAATAATAGATGAAGCAAAAAGTCTATCAGTAGTAGCATAGATAGAGGGAATAACCTTCCAAATTTAGAGAAATCTTTTTCTGGCACTAGGGCAAAGTAGAATAAAGTGGCAGCATTTTTGAGGTAGAGAAGAGATAAGTTAAGGAGAGAGGCAGTTTTGCTAAAAGTAAGGGGAAATGGGATAGGGAGGGGAGAGTCCTATCAGCATGGAAAGGGCTTAGAATGCCCCATATGCTATATGTTGATATGGAGTCAACAAGAGAGATTAAGGAGGTCATGGAGGATCAAATAATTGCAGTTTTGGACTTTTTCCAACCATTCACAGCAGCATCCATTGAGTAAGAGTAGAAACGGCAAACCAGATTGTTTATCCACAGTTGACCAAGGAAAAACACATTAAATGTTACTAAATAAGCAAAAAATGCTCACCCATAAGGCAGAGAAGGTGATGATTTTATGGGGGGGGGGGGGAATTAATGACACAAACTTACTCTCTTTTGTCTTTCATTCAGTTACATGCATGCCAGGAAGTTTGACCAATTCTTTTGCCCAGGTTTTTGAGCAGCTACATATTTATTGTGCAGTTCAGAATTAAAGAGGCAAATGATACAAATTAAACTTATATCCATAACTCAGGATTGCTATTGATCATGATGCATTTAAAAGGGGAGGCTCTATTTTTAGTGTTTTTAAGATGTCTTTTTAAAAACTTGTGATGTGCCAGCACAACCAAGGGTTCAGCGTGCCTGATGGACAAAGAGAATAAGCTGGGTCTAGGTGGATCTTCTGTGCCTGACTGAGACCACAGAACAGATCCAGACTGCAAGCTGATGCTTTATTTTATAGTCAGAGGTAAACAAGGTAATTTACAATGTTCTTATAAGTTTCACTTGTTTTGGCAGCACTTGCTGCACCTCCCACAGCCCATTAGCTACCCAGAAAAGATCTAGGGAGCAGTCACAAGATCAAGCTTAATTATGCTAAGAGGGCTGTGCCCTCTAAGCTGGGACTTGTTTGCAGCTTTGCCAGCAGGTCAGTCCGAGGCTTAACCCTATAACCGCTCCCTATAAAAACTAAGGCAGGAAATGGCCAATATATTTAAGAATTTTCCACTTAAAAGGAACAAACAATAGTATTTTTAAACAAAGGTGTGTTTCAGTGCTCTAGAATGCTTTGAATCTAGATCTTCCTAGCTAAATGGAATGTTGCTATGATTATTTCCTGACTTTTAAACCTGTTAAATATAATGGTTTCTTTACTCGAAACCCTCCAGTGGCTTCCCATTATATTTAGAATAAAAACCTGAAGTTTTTTACTGTTACTACAGAGTTCTGCTGGTCCTGTCTACCACCTCTCCCTCCAAATATCTTTCATAGTACCCTCATGGTTCACTGTGCAGCAGCAGTCAAACCGGCCTCTCAGTAGAATATGCTTTCTCTCTTGGCCTTGTTGATGCTGTTCTTTCTGCCTAGAATTCTCTCTCTGGTTTCTCCTCACCTCTCAGACCCCTGCTTAAATGTTACCCTAAAATATTTCTGTATCACCCTGACCAGTCAAAGTAGTTCCTTCATTACTGAACCTACTTTATTTCCTTTGTAACACTTACTACAATTATACATTTACTAGAGGCCCGGTGCACAAGATTCGTGTGGGGGGGGGGGGGGGGGGAGGACAGGAGGGAGCGGTCCCCTCAGCCCAGCCTGCACCCTCTCCAATCCGGGACCCCTCAGGGGATGTCCGACTGCCGGTTTAGGCCCGATTCTGGGGATTGGGCCTAAACCCGCAGTCGGACATCCCCTCTCACAATCCATAACCACTGGCTCCTAACTGCTCCCCTCCCTGCCTGATCGCCCCTAACTGCTCCCCTGCTGGCCTAGTCACCCCCAACTGCCCCCCCTCACTGGCTTGGTTGCCCCTAACTGCCCCCCCCCCCCCGCCAGTTGGCCCTTATTGCCCCCCATGCTGGCCTGGTCGCCCTCAATTTGCCCCCTCTGCCCCCGCTGGCCTGGTCACCTCTCACTGCCCCCATCTGCCGGCCTGGTTTCCCCCAACTGCCTCCCCCCCCATCCCCCCCCCGTGGGCCTGGTCACCCCACACAGCCTGCTGCTTGGTTGTTTGGTCACCCTTCACTAACCCCCCTGCCGGCCTGGTAGCTCCACACAGCCTGCTGCTCAGTTGTTTGGTCACCCCTCACTAACCTCTCTGCTGGTCTGGTCACCCCATGTAGCCTGCTGCTCGGTCATTTGGTCATCCCTCACTAACACCCCTGCTGGCCTGGTCGCCCCACGCAGCCTGTTTGGTCGTCCATTCTGTTGTGATGGTCGCTTAGGCTTTTATATAGATAGATGTGTTTTCATACATTTTATTGTTTATCTTGCTACACATAAAGAAAGAGAGCTTCCTGAGGATAGGGATTATATGTTTTGTTTACCACGTATACAGAGCTGGTCCATAGTACCAAATATTTATTGACTAGTAGGCCCTCAAGTGTTTTAAGTGAATCATTTCTGAGTATTAAGTACTTTGTTTGTTCTATCACATAATCCTTGCAAAAGCCCCGTGAGCTAAGGTACTATTATAATCCCCACATTGCAAATAAGGCAACTGGGGCTTACAGAGTTATGTAATGTGCCCAGGGTCACACAATGGCAAAGATCTCGGGGCTCCATGACCATAAAATCCATGATGTTTTTTAAACAAAGTAAAACTGGATATTTAAAGTGCTTATGAGCCTACCATTCTGTAAGAGTTGTGTCTCTGGGAAATTTTTTAAAAAGGGTTGAAGGCAAAGGCTTTTTTTTTTTTTTGTAGTTTTGAAGATTGAATTAGATTTAAATGACATTTTCTTGTTCAGTATAAATGAGAAGTTGCTTCTTTTCTAGGAGCAAAGTAAGAAATTACATCTGTGGTCTTTTTTTACATTTTCTCCTCCTTTTTTTTTTTTTTTTTTTGCATACCTGTGAATATGAATGGCTCATTCTTCAAGGTCATAAGAGGTTGAATTTTATTATGCAAAGGACTTGAATTTATAGCTTTTACTGTATGATTATATTCAGATATCATAGAAGGCTAAGAAAACATGGTGTAATCTGATTTTTATGTGGATAGTTTTGATTGTGTTCAGTAAGTGAAGAGAATGATTTCGGAGAGGAAGGGAGAAGGAGAGAGGGAGAGAGAAACATCAGTATGAAAGAGAAACACCAATTGGTTGCCTTCCATATGTGCCCTGATCAGGAATTGAATCCACAACTTTTCAGTACACAGGGCAGCACTCCAACCAACTGAGCCACACCAGACGGGGCCAGAATTTGACTTTTAAAGTTGTATTTTTGGTTGGTCACATTTAATGTGGCTTTTGTCTCTAGCACTGAAATAACTTAACTGTCATTAAATAAAATAGAATGCAAAATGCAGCTGCTACACAATTGAGCTACATCAGATAAATACTGGCTCTAATCACGGGATGAGAGTTAGTGTTTGGGGAAAGTTTTTACAGCTTTCCTGTCACACTTACACAATGGCGACAGAGGCAGAACTGGAAAAATTTCTCTTGTTTTATATGCAATACGTTTACCTTTTAATTATTTCATCTTAGTGTATAATTCTTTTGATTTCTTAAATAGTGACATCTTAAGTGGTAACATTTCTGGATGAGTTTTTGGGGTTTGGGTTTGCTTGGTGTGTGTGTGTGGTTTATTTGTTTCTGTTTTTTGCAGAAGGTGATACATATTTTTTGACATTTTAAGTTGTCTCTTTGTATAGTAATTTTTAAAAAATTATTTTGTCCCTTGGGGTTCAGTTTTAGTAGTGAAAACTATGAATGTACACTGAAGTAACATGCTTCTAACTGAATTTTATTTTCTTCCTATAGTATGATTGTCTTAGGAAGGTGGGGGAGAACTTTAGACCAAATCTTTTTGACTCTGGTTAGAAGATTGGATTCCCATAGAATAGTAGAATGTTGTCGATGTGTACAGCAGGAATTGGGTATTTTAACCCAAGATGTGGTCTGTATATTGGATCAAGGATCACTTTACACAACCTACAGAAAAAAACATTTTGCTAAGCAAACTATCAGCACGATTCTGTGAATAACTTTATACAGGAAAGTTTTATTTGTCAAAAAAAAAAAAATCTGAACCAAGGTCTTTACATTTTAAATATTTTAAAAGTTGAGGTGACTATATATTTAGAAATAATAAAATTATACTTTTCAAGGTATTGTGTTTTAAGGCTTTTCACTATTTTGAAATGACTTTATAATATAAACTTTCTTGCCTATTTGATTTGAGAACATTACTTTGTTTTACTTCACTTTCCTTGTAATGCTAAATCAAGTAAAAATTTAATTATGATCTTTACTTGATAAAGGAACAATATTTATTGACAGTCCTGTGAACAAATTTATTTACTAATTTCAAAGAATTTGCATATGGGATCAATTGGATAGGATGGCTAAAATTATCTAATTAAAGTTTGAGCCAAGACCAGAATATATGATTTTAAGCTTTTAAGTTATTCAGAGATAATTAAAGATCCATTTTGTTCCCAGCCTTAAACTTAATGGGAGACAGTTACAAAGGAAGCAAAAGAAATTGTGTTTGCCCTCAGTATAATGAAAGAGGGACACAGAAAGAAACATACATTTCTTAAATATTCAAAGCAACCTAAAAAAAATGATCTGGAATAAGTTTGTGCAAGATATTTTGTACAAAAATTTGAAGCAATTAAAGTAGTAGCAAAGCATGTAAGGGAATTCCGATGATCTATGAGAACAGGTAAAATACTAAAAAATATATGGTGGATGGCATTTTGGTGGGTGGTAAGATTTTAGTAGTTCAGATTTTGTTGAAGAATTTAATTGGATCAGATGTTGGAAGCCAGAGCAGCAGTGTTCTCTGAAAAGGCGTTTCCATCTTTAGGATGATGGCATCTGTGAGTAGGATAGTTTAGAATAAAACAACTAGAAGCTAAACAATTAGAAACGGGGTTGTATTGTTAGGTCCACACCAGCATTGTGACTATAGGAATAGCAATAAGGAGGTATACAACAGAGTCAGATTCCAGGCTGTGATATCTCTCCAAGCATGGAAGTACAGTATGTCCTTGGGTTACGTCGGAGATCCGTTCCTACGGTGCGATATAATGCAATTTTCGCTGGAAGTCGGAACCCACCTACCTAAGCACTCACATCATTCACATGGAGCACATACACAGCAGTAATGAAGTGAAAAAACTTAAAAAAAGAGAGATAACAGTTGTTGACCTTTACTTGTAAATAAATAATTAAAAACATAAAGCACATAGGTACATACATCGAAATGACGGAACTTTTTTTTTTTTTTTTTAAATAAGTAAATGGGAGATGGCAACGTAACCACAAAACGATGTAACCCGAGGACTGCCTGTAGTCCCTTTTTAAAAGTATAATAATTTAGCAATTAATATTTACAAATGATTTCATGTTTGCCCAGGAAATAAGCCCTAACCATAAATATTACTTTCTGGACTTTTAAATACTTTAACACAAAGACACTGAACTCTCAGAGAATGAAGCCACATTTTGATATTTGTGCTTTTTATTGACATAGGATCCTGAAAATATATATGAGGAGAGGAATGGTTTAATGCATTTTTCCAGGATGTGTTTATAAGAAAAAATTCTGTCTATGTTGTATCTACGTGAGCACATGGTAATTTTGCACGAAGTAAGGTTAAAGGGGAAGCCACAGTCTACCGTTTTTTTTGGCTCTTGTAGTAAGGTGGTGGGCCCTTTGACCCTTATTTTATCTGAACCATTTCAATGTCCAGTGCTGCTAATCCAAACAAAGATTTTTTTCCTGCTTTTTTCTGTTATTCTTACCTAAAATGTACCAATCAGTCCAGTTTAGTGATTTTTTTCAACAAACATAGTAATTTAAAAGTATATACTTTTAAACCAATAAGTCAAATTTTAAAACACCATTTTAATGAATGTACAACATATTGAAAATACATATGGTAAGTTTCATTATACCTTCAGGATTCCAGTAAATTCATATTACATCATTTTTTGCCCTAATTTCAAATAAGTAGAAATACAGTATTTAGTAATATCAGTTTACCCCAGATCACCTGCAAACATTACCAAAAAACTTAATTTGACTGGATTCCTGTCTCAAATTTCTGGCCATAGCTAAACTCTTATCTTCAAATGGGCTTTTTGAGGACCAGATTTAGATCTTCATTTACTAAAATTTACTAATACCGTCCTTGTGACCAGCACCCAGTGCTTATGTTGAGAATGAAATGGAAGTAGCAGACTGATGGAATCACGAGAGCGTTGTGCTTCTAGCATGTGTCTATTATTTCTGTGCACAGTATTGTTATAAGTATTTTTCAGGTTCTTAGAAGGAACTTTAGCATTATTTGAGACATCATTAATAGTTTTATTTGTGATATTAAGTGGACATCACATTCATTTAGATTGTGTATCAATTGCTCTATATACTTTGCTTTTTCCCCCCATTTTTTTATTAAGGTATTTGTGTACATATCTTACCATTGTCCCCCTCCCCCCCACCCCACTCCCATACATGCCCTCACCCCCCAATGTTTTGCATCCGTTGGTTATTCTTATATGCATGCATATAGACTAGAGCCCAGCTGGCATGGCTCAGTGGTTGAGTGTTGACCTTTGAACTAGGAGGTCACAGTTCGATTTCCAATCAGGGCACATGCCTGGGTTGTGGGCTCAATTCCCCCCATGAGGGTGGGGGGGCGGGCGTGTAGGAGGAATCCAATCAATGATTCTCTCTCATCATTAATGTTTCAGTCTCTCCCTCTCCCTTCCTCTTTGAAATCAGTTACAAAATATATTTTTTTATAAAGCATACACTAGAAAAATATATGTAGGTAGGCCTTGAAAATATGTTTTCATTCATATGTAATGAAATTTATGGACTTTCCCCAGTGTATATATAATGCCTTCAGAGATAAAAGTAAAATAATGAATTATTTTAAATATTAATTAATTTTAACCTACTTTTAATATACCTGATACTACAGTTCCTATTTTTAAAATAAAGTTGGGCTATTTGTGTTAGTTATTAATAATACCTTTCTTCTGGGAAGAAAAAACACATCTTAGAAGTATCCATAGTGGTATTCTATGTTATCTGTTTGAAAAGCCTACCTCTGGTAGAAGTATGATTAAGTAGACTGATAATATTCTATTTCTTACATTTGAATATGATGGGCTGAAAGCAGATACATTGCTTTTTTTTCTCTCAAAAGTAACAAAAGCTGTATTTTCAGTGGGAATTCGAAAGATTGGTAATTGTTTAGCTTTCACCATGTAAAAGTATAGCCTCCCTCTGACTGTGTTGGATAAAGCCTGTGAAGCATCTGTGATGGGTTTGCAATTTCATTGAAGAAAAAATAGGTTCGTACCATCACCTTGGCATTCCTGCCAGTGTGAAAGCACTGCTGACAAGCAGATAACGCTGCAGCGCAGGTGTGATTGCACAGGTCTCTGCTGCTCCCAGGAGGCCAGATAAGATTCATATGTCAGGCTATTAACCAAAAGTTCCTTTTGGTTTCCAGTTATAAAACCCACTCAAACTACCGTTAGCAAGTAAAAGGAAAATATTGAAAGCTTATGAAATACAGACAGAAACCAGGTTCAGAGCCAGGCCCTGGAAGGCCATTAGGCAGTTTCCCTTCTTTAGTTCCCTTCTCTCTCCCCATGCCTCCCTACTCAACCGCCATCCATTTTTTCTCGTATTGCTTGGCAGTGTCACCATCATACACCCAATTTATAATGTTGTAAACCCTGGGATTCATCTTCCTCACCAAAATCCCTTAAATTCTATCTTATATAAATACAGAGTTTTCAGTTGACATAATATAAATATACCTGACAGAGAGGCTTCTCTCGAGATGTGGGGTGGAGGTGGGAAGAGACAGCTAAGCAGAAACTGCAGAAGCTGCTCTATACTGGAGTGATATTTAATCATGCCCACCATTAGTGTTTCCTGCCCTTTCCCTGGCACCTTTGGGTTCAGTGACCTCTTAACAACCCCCACTGCCATCACCTTTACTAAAAAAGAGACTATAGCAAACATTTTAAGTCTTTCATAACTATTGCATTAACAAGAACTTCATGTTGAGCTGAAAATTCACAATACCTTGAATACTGTAACAAAAATGAAAGGTTTTCTAAACTTCAGTACATACAAAATATTTAAACTGTCCAAAATCACAGAAAACAGAGAAAAAGAAAAAGTAGCACAACAGCACACGTGTGCTGCAACCATAACTTAATTTGTCAGAATGAGACATGGAGAACTTTCATAGTGGGAAAATGATTTCCGCTTAAAATCACCTATATAATTACAGAATTTTAATGATGAAAGGAATGGTATAATAGAGTGAATGTACCTGGTTCACTGAATCACCTGGCAAAAAAAGCTAAAGATCTATCCTCCCCTGCAGAACACATTGAAAATGCCACATTTCAACCATAACGTGCTCTTTAATCATCCCAGCATATACAGTTTATAAAACAGTAGTACTTTTCGGAGCATGGTAAAGATGGCTGATCTTACCTGTTTTTCATAAGTTTTTCTCAGTGACATCCCTGAAGCTGTCTGGAAAAATAATCCAAGTTTCAGATTTCACTAGGGACATGACTTAAAGTATTAAGCATGAAGGACACGCACATAAAATGTTTCATGATAGTTAGGAATCATGATCAGCTGATCTGCCTTCCAGGCCCCTCCAAACCACTTGCTGTATATCCCTCTTCAAAACCAAGCAGATTAATTTATCTTTGTTAAGGATTTAGTCTCAGTTAGGGCTTTACTTATGTTTTGGATTTATATAACTCTCGTGAGTTATTGCAGCAGTATGGTAAGAGATAGATTAGAAACATAGGCTGGGAATGTTAATCATACTTCTTAAAACTAACCCTCTTTACTCTCTCTGCTTCATTATTTTTATAAAATGAAGATAGCAATTTCAGAGTACTTGTGAGGATTCCTGGTACATAAAGAATGTGAAAATATTGTTAGTGACTTAATGTTTCTTAAATGCCAATAATTTCAAAATGTTGTTTTGTTTAAACAAACGATAACCCTTTAAAATTGTAACCCATCACCATTTCTTGCTATAAAGACCTTTGCCTAGGTAGGGTTCCTCTCCATTTTCCTTGAATTCTTCCTTCCTTTCTTTGGCTTTAGTCAATTTAAAACATGACTTTTTTTGTACAGTCAGGACTTTGTAATTTTTTTTATTTTTAATGTTAAATCATTTGAGGACTGGACTACCTCATGAGCAATTTAAAATGTATTACTTTCTAAAAAGATTTATTTAGAACTAATTGTAAAATCCATTTTTTGGATAACTATAGCTTAAACTGTATATTATTTTCTTCTTTTACTTCTATATGCCTTAGCTTCATTTCATTTCTCACCCAATATAATAATTTATGACAATTAGCTATATGTAAAATAATCAGTTTAAATATTACATATACCTTTTAAAATTGATTTTTTTAGTCAATTAAAATACATCCTAAGTGACAAATATCTTTTAAGAAGCTGACTTGCCATTTTAACCTGTGATCTCTTTCATTGTGATGGATATTTTAGACATTAACTTGGGAAAATTTCTAACTCTTTCCCTCCCTCACTTTATTAAAGAATTTATACTGTTCTCAGACATGAAATTAAAAGCCATTTTAATTGTCATTTTACAAAATATTTATTGTTAACTACTTTTTCAACAATTAGAATTTTTAAACCTATTTTATAATGTACCAGAGGCCCAGCGTGCGATTGACATTGTGCGAAGAGGTGCCCCGAAGAGGTGCCCCGCGGGGGGCTGGGACCCACGCCTGACTCACGCAGCACTGGCTGGCACGGGAGTCAGGCTGGACCCGCGGTGTGGGAGACCAGATCAGTGCCGCGGCAGGCCGGGACCTGTGCCAGACTTGCAGTGTCCCCTGGCCCCCCTGCCTGTGTCTCTGTCTCCACTCCGGGCCTCACCTGTGCGCGCAACCTCCTCCTGTCTGGTCATGACCCGTTACAGAGTCCTGGCCTAATTTTTATATATATATTTTATTGTCGTTAGTCTTTATTATGAACATTTTTCTTTATATTTAGCCTCTTTATATGTTTTGAATCTTAGAAGTGTTTTTTTTTTTCAACCCAGTAACTTGCTTGAAATACAAAATTACTTTTCCTGGCCTACTGAATCAGATTTGAAGGGATATTGAGTAATAAATACATTACTTTTCTTGTAATCAACAATCTCCAGTGGTTTATTGTCTGATGAATGAGAAAAAAGTGTCTACAGTGTAACATAACTTTTAAGTCCAAGGAGGAATTAAACCATAAGTCTATAAGTTATTTGAAGTCCAACCTGTTTATATCTATCTCCATTTTGATTTTGATCTGTCCATTAGCCATCTTTTCTAAAATTTACTTTTATTCCTTTTTAAACATACTATGCTTTTTGTTTGCAAGCTTCTAAGTTGCCTGGAACATTCTCAGTGCTTTTAATCCTCTCCCTTCTACCCATTATCTTTTCTTTGGAATTATTAATAATTACTTATTAGGAACTATTAATACTTTTTATTTCTCTCATGGCATTTACTGTATTCTACCTTGTCTTATGGTTATCTTAAATGTATCACTCTTTTTACTAGAACCTAATTTCCTCAAGCAGGATGTGCTACATTGCTGACGAAATCCAGTGCCTTGCACATGTGAGTTCTAGTTGTCTGGTAGGCACAGCTGCCTTTCATTCAAATGTCTATTTGCGCTTACAGATTCATTAATATCTAAAACTAGAGGCCCGTTGCATGAATTCATGCACCAATGGGGTCCCTCGGCCTGGCCTGCAGGATTGGGCTGGAACTGGCTCTCCGACATTCCCCGAGGGGTCCCAAATTGCGAGAGGGTGCAGGCCAGGCCGAGGGACCCCACTGGTGCACACTTGGGGCCAAGGGGGGGACTCAGGAGGTTGGCCAGCCAGGGACGGACTGCAGGAGAGCTCCAGGGCGTGTCTGGCCCGTCTCTCTTAGTCCCGATTGGCTGGACCCCAGTAGCAAGTTAACCTGCCAGTCAGAGCTTCTGCCCCCTGGTGGTCAGTGCATGTCATAGCAAGCAGTTGAGTGGCCTTAGCATATCATTAGCATATTACACTTTGATTGGTTGAATGGATGACCAGACACTTAGCATATTAGTCTTTTATTATATAGGATAATGTTTGTCATTCTTAATCCACATTGAGAAGACGCAGAGTTCATCATCCAAGGTCTAAGCAAAACAGAACCATTTTCATTTGTAAGCTGAGATGATCAGACACATATACCCACCATTGCTCCTGATTTTACTTTACATCTCTCCCCTAAGAATTTTATTATGAAAATTTTCAAACATTAGGAATTATACAGTGCACATCCATATAGTCACCTAGATTCTTTAACATTTTCATTTTATTTATTTTGTCATATATCTGTTCTTCTACTCATCCATTAATTGATTTTGTTTTTGATGCATATTAAAGTATATTGCAAATTTCATTACACTTTGTTCCTAATTCAGCATGTATGCCATTAACTAGAGATCAATATTTGTGGCTTTCTTCTTTTTTTAAAGAAATAAAATATTACAGATATAGATAAGACCCCTTTCAGATCCTTTCTAGCTCCCTCCCTTCTCAGAGCTGTCATTCTTATGCATGTTTTTGTATTTTTATATGTATGTATCCCTAAATTAAATAAATTTATAAAACATACATAAATAGTATCTCTTATTTCCTTTGCAACTTTTTTCACTTGGTATTAATTTAAGATGTGTCTAGTTCCTATATTTAATCTCTGTAGGACTTTCTTTTGGCATCGGTGAAGGATTCTTCAACTCTTTGAAATTACTTTTATTTTTGTTTATTTAGGGTATTGTGATTGAAAGAACAAGTAAGCTGGAAAGGGTAAAATGAGTCATTTATATGTTAATCTTAGAATCCTGTAAATTTATAAGTTGATCTGCGTTTATGGGTGAGAATTCTATCAACATTGATTTCTATGGAATGGTTTTTGTTTTTTTTGTGTTTTTTTTTTAGCATTTATCCACTTTATCATTAGCTTTGCAATTACTTTTTTATGTGGCTGTAATAATTGCACCCACATATTCAGTGTAGACATTTGAGATCTAATCCATGTGCTCATAATGCATTTCTTAGCAACTACCAGTGGCCTTTTTAGCATCTGTGCTCTAAGAGCCAATGGGGCCGCAGCTTTGAGGAGGACATTTCAAAGATATATTTTCTATTACTATAGCACAAAAAGCAACATAGTTATAATAGCTTTGCTGCCTTCTACATTACTACAGACTCAAAATTAAAGGGTCTAAATTTGTCTCCACTATTGAACATCAATATGCTGTCACTTTTTACCCAACCTCATCAACACATGAGACATTATGAATGTTTCCTTGTATATTAAGTCTCTATTGGAGTTACTTATTCTAACTTAACATTTTTACTTGCATTTCATCAAAATATTGTAGAACATTTCAAAGATACTAACTATATTTCACAATGGTCCTTTAAAAGTAGTAAACTTTTATTTCCACTTTAATCACAAAATAGGTGCAAATATATATATTATTTAACTTACCTGGTTAACACCTATCACTACATGTTCATCTTTTTTTTCCACTCCATAGTTCTTTTTAACAACAGACTTCTCTGTGATGATAGAAATGTTTTAAAGTTGCACTGTCCAATATGGAAGCCACTAGTATTTGACAAAGGGCTAGTGTGACTGAGGAAGTGAATTTTAATTTAAATTAAATTAATTGAAATTAAAATTTAATTACTTATGGCTAGTGGCTATATTAGACAGCACAGCTCTATTATCTCCATCATCCCAATAAACTTCTTTTACAGTTAACCAGTTACTCATATCCAAATTCAATCAATATACTGTATTTTGTTTGTCAATTTCTTTGGTTCTTTCTCTGGCATTTGATTGACTATATCCTCATTTTACAAACTTTCCTTGGCACCTGTGCTTTCATTCTTCTGGTTTTTAGTCTCTAGCTAGTATTTATGATTTTAGATGTCTACTTGGGCTGCCTTTTGATCTTATATTACCACTAGAGGCCCGTTGCAGGAAGATTTCTGCAAGAACAGGGCTTCCAGTGGGCTTCCCTCCCGCCACCTCCATCCCTCCCGCCCTCGTGCTTTCCCTCCCACCCCCATCCCATGCTTTCCCTTCCCTCCCGCCGCCTCTGCCCCCCGCCTCTGCCCCCCACCTCACGCTTTCCCTCCTGCCATCGCTGCTGCCCCGCACTTTTCCTCCTGCCGCGACCGCCGCCTTGCTTTCCGCTTTCCCTCCCTCTTCCTTCTATGCTGTCTTCAGTCTTTACTCCGTCTGCGTGTGCAAATTAAACTCCATCTTTCTTTGGGTTAATTTGCATACTCACTCTGATTGGCTGGTGGGCGTAGTGGAGTGATGGTTAATTTGCATGTTTCTCTTTTATTGGTGTAGATTCTCTTAGAGCTGACTTTAGCTATTCATTCAACATTTACTGAGTATTTACTGTGTACAAGTACTGGGACTAGAAAGAACTTACCCCTTTCTTTAAGGAACTCCCATGGCCTCAGCTGGCCTCAATGTAAAGATAACTCTTTTTCCCCAATCCCTTTCTCCCTCCCTCATATCCTCTCTCTCCTGTTTCCTTCTTCTGAAGTCTAGACTCACTACTCAAATTCCTTTTGATGAATACTTCAGTTACGTATTAGTTACTGAACTTATCTCCCATTCCCAGTATCCTTCCCCTTGAAATGAATTAAAAATCTTCCATTCACCATTCTTTACATTATCATGTCCATATTGCTTCTTAATTACCTGTACAGTCTCTAATCGCATCTTTAAAACATCATGTCCTGTGACATTCATAGTCCCCACTCTCAGGAGTCTGTAGTATTAATTCCTAACCATTCTTTCTTCCTGATACATTGAAGGGATCCTCTTCCTCCTTGTAGCTCTTTCCCCATTTGCTTATTGCTGATTTGTAGGTTGAGGTCTAAACTCCTTGAAAGAAAGCTCTTCATGATCTACTTTGAAGGTGAACATACCCTATGCTTTAGCTATGCCAAACCAGTTGAATTCCCCATAAATGCCATTTCCTTTCCTCCTTCATGTTTCCCTAGAGTGAACTTCCCATGTTTAAAGAATTAGTTCTTGAAATGACAAATGTGATCATCATATTGATTTTTAAATATGTATATTATTAATGTTAGCAGAAAGTGAAGGACAACTTGAGATAAAACTAAAATCAAAATAAAATCACTAATGATAAACTATAGTCTTCAATGTCAAAATTAGATATTAAAAAAAGAACTAGTCCTGCCCTAATTGGTTTGGCTCAGTGGATAGGTCTGCGGACTGAAAGGTCCCAGGTTCGATTCCGGTCAAGGGCATGTACCTTGGTTGTGGGCACATCCCCAGTAGGGAGTGTGCAGGAGGCAGTTGATTGATGTTTCTAACTCTCTATCCCTCTCCCTTCCTCTCTGTAAAAAAAAAAAATCAATAAAATATATTTAAAACAAGAAAGAAAGAAAAGAACTAGTCCTAATACCATTTTCTAATGCTCCCTTCTCTAGACAAAGTCAGAAGAGTTGTTTTTCCTGTTTCCATCATCAGCATCACTTTATACTAAATGCTTTCTGTATAGCAAGTACTATTCTGAGTGCTTTTGGTTATCTCATTTAATCCTTATAACAGCATAGTCCGGTCTGTTGATGTTGAATCTGAGGCACCAGGAGTAAATAACTTCCACCCCTTTAAAAATTTGCTTGTGTGATTCTTTTTTTAAAATAGACTTTATTTACTAGAGCATTTTTGGGTTTACAGAAAAATTCTAAGAAAGTACAGACAGTTCCCATACACTCCCTCTCTCCATACAGGGCTTCATCCATCATTAACATTTTGCATTGCTGTGATGCATTTGTTGTGATTGATGAACCAATGTTAATCCATTGTTATGAACTAAAGTCCCTAGAGTTCACTCTTCGTGTCACATAATTCTCTGGATTTTGACAAATGCAGAATGCATCTTACACAGTAGTTTCATCACCCTAAAAATGCTCTGTGTTTCACCTGTGTATCCCCCTCTTCATCCAGCAGCCACTGACCTTTTTAAGGCCTCTATAGTTTTGCCTTTTCCAGAATGTCATATAGTTGGAATCATGCATTGTGTAGCTTTTTCAGACTGGCTTCTTTCACTTCACAATAAGCATTTAAAGTTCCTCCATATATATACTTGCTGGGATTTTCTAGCCTATTGATGTGATGGATTCTAATAATTGATTTTCAAATATTCAATGAGCCTTGTATATCTGGAATAAATCCTAGTTGGTTGTGTTGCATAATTCTACTACATTGTTTGATTCACTAATCTTTTTTGAGAATTTTTGGCTATTTCTGTTTATGAGAGCTACTAGAGGCCCAGTTCACAAATTTGTGCACAGGTAGAGATCCTAGACCTGGCCAGTGATCAGGGCCTTCCTTTCCCAGCTGCCAGATGCCAGCCGGGCCCTTCCTTTATTCTGTGCTGCCCCTGTTGGTCAGCGCATGTCATAGTGAGCAATCGAACTCCCGGTCTCCCAGTTGAACTCCCAAGAGAACACTTTGCATATGAGCCTTTTACACACACACACACACACACACACACACACACACTCTCTCTCTCTCTCTCTCTCTCTCTCTCTTTCTCTCTCACTAGAGGCCTGGTGCATGAAATTCGTGTACGGGGGGGGGGGTGTCCCTCAGCCCAGCTTACACTCTCTCCAATCTGGGACCCCTTGGGGGATGTCCAACTGCCTGTTTAGGCCCAATCCCTGTGGGCCTAAACTGGTAGTCGGACATCCCTCTCACAATCCGGGACTGCTGGCTCCCAACCATTCACCTGCCTGACAGCCTGATCAACCCCTAACCACTCCTCTGCCATCCTGATTGCCCCCAACTGCCCTCCCTTGCAGGCCTGGTCACCCCCAACTGTCCTCCCCTGCAGGCCTGATCACCCACAACTACCCTCCCCTGATGGCCATCTTGTGGCAGCCATCTTTGAGCACATGGGGGTGGCCATCTTGTGCAAGGGTGTGAGGATCAATTTGCATATTACCTCTTTATTATATAGGATTGGTCTTGTAATTTTCTTTCCTTGTAATGTCTTTGTCTGATTTTGGTAATAGGGTAATGTTGGCCTCATAGAATGTTAGGAAATGTTCTCTCTGCTTCTGTTTACTAGAAGTGATTGTAGAGAAGTAGTATAATTTCTTCCTTACATGTTTGGGAAGTTTATTAATTATTGATTCAATTTCTTTCATAGATATAGGCCTGTTCAGATGATTTGTTTATCCTTGTCTGAGTTTTGGACACTGTGTCTTTCTAGGACTTGGTGCATTTCATGTAAGCTATCAAATTAGCAGGCAGAGAGTTATTAATAACATTCCTTTATTATCCTTTTAATGTCCATGAGGTCAGTAGTGATGACCCCTGCTTCAGTTTTGATATTAAATAATTTGTGTCTTCTCTCTTTTTTTCTTGGTTAGCTTGGCTAGAAGTTTATTGCTTTATTTTTTTTTAATCTTTTCAAAGAACCAGCTTTAGGTTTAGTGATTTCTCTAATTTCCTGTTTTCAATTTCATTGCTTACATTGCATTTAATTTGCTCTTTTCTTGTTTTCTAGTTTAGAATATTAACTTTATATCTTTTTTTTTTTTCTTAATTAAATCTTTATTGTTCAGATTATTACAGGTGTTCCACTTTTTTTTCCCCCATAGCTCCCCTCCACCTGATTCCCCACCCCACCCCATGCCCTTACCCCCCGCCACTGTCTTCATCCATAGGAGTAAGATTTTTGTCCAATCTCTTCCCGCACCCCTCACACTTGCTTCCCCTGAGAATCGTCAGTCCACTCCCTTTCTATGTCCCTGATTCTATTATATTCACCAGTCCATTCTGTTCTTCAGATTTTTTATTCACTTGATTTTTAGATTCACTTGTTGGTAGGTATGTATTTGATGTCATTTTGTTGTTCATAATTTTTATCTTTACCTTTTTCTTCTTCTTCCTCTTCTTAAAGAATACCCTTCAGCATTTCATGTAATCTTGGTTTGGTGGCGATGAACTCCTTTAGCTTTTTCTTGTCTGTGAAGCTCTTTATCTGACCTTCAACTCTGAATGATAGCTTTGCTGGGTAGAGTAATCTTGGTTGTAGGTTCTTGCTGTTCATCACTTTGAATATTTCTTGCCACTCCCTTCTGGCCTGCATAGTTTCTGCCGAGAAATCAGCTGACAGTCGTATGGGTACTCCCTTGTAGGTAATTAACTGTTTTTCTCTTGCTGCTTTTAATATTCTCTCTTTGTCTTTTGCCCTTGGCATTTTAATTATGATGTGTCTTGGTGTGGTCCTCTTTGGGTTCCTCTTGTATGGGGTTCTGTGCGCTTCCTGAACTTGTAAGTCTATTTCTTTCACCAGGTAGGGAAAGTTTTCTGTCATTATTTCTTCTAATAGGTTTTCAATATTTTGCTCTCTCCCTTCTTCTGGCACCCCAAAAATTCGGATGTTGTTTCGCTTAAAGTTGTCCCAGAGGCTCCTTACATTATCTTCATATTTTTGGATTCTTTTTTCTTTTTGTTTTTCTGGTTGGATGTTTTTTGTTTCCACATATTTCAGATCTTTGGTTTGACTCTTGGGGTATGTTGATCTACAGTTGAGTTTCTGTATATTCTTTATTTCAGACAGTGTATGCTTCATTTCTGACTGATCCTTTTCCATTTTTTTGGCATTCTCATTAAGGTCCTTGAAGGTCTCACTAAGCTCCTCAGAAGTGTCATCAAGTTTCTCGGCGGTTTTTAGAAGATTCTTGAGTAACCTTATAAATGTGATTCTGAACTCTATGTCATCCAGTAGTTTGCTTTCCTCCGTTTCTTTCATTCGTGACATGTTTCTTTGTTTCTGCATTTTGGCTGCTTCCCTGTGTTGATGGAGTGGCTTTGTGTGGTAGGTGACCTATAGGGGGCAGTAGCTCAGCCTCCCCAATCACCTGATGTGGATGCTCTTGGTACACCCCTTTGTGGGCTGAGTGCAAAGTCTTGGTGTAGTTAAGCCTGAATTGCTGTTGGTACACTGGGAGGAATTGACCTCCAGGCCAATTAGCTGTGAGCACTCCCTGTGTCTATAATGGAAGAACTGCTGCGCTGAAGACACACTTATGGGGCAGGATTTGTTTCAGTGGGGCTTTGGTGCTCACTGAGTCTGCCTCTTGAATGTGTCACTTATGGATGTGAGGAGTTGAAATCTGGTGTCTCACACTGACCACTAGGTACACTGGCTTCTGGATCTCCAATGGGGTGCAGGTCAGCTACTGTCTGAGGCCACTCAGCAGGAGCTACCAGTGAGAGCTGCAGTTTTCTCCTCTTTGCTTGGGGTTTGGAGGTTTTGGAGCTGTCTGACCCGGGCTGCAAGTTTTCTATGTTAAGCTGCGATAGGGCAGGCTTTCTTATGCTAATTGAGCTGCTTGGAGCTTGGGTGGGTTTGTAGGTTGTGCAGGGCGGGGTCTCAGGGCGTTACTAGGTTAGGGCGTGGCAAACAGCAATGGCTGCTAGTAAGCTGGCTCTGTGTCCCCGACCGCGTCTTGGAGTCCTGTGCCCCAGTGCAGTAAACAATTATTCCTGCGCGCAGCTCTGCTAGCAAGCCACTCTCACTGGCAGACAGTCCAGCTTCTCCCCGTAGGAGTTTGGGTCCCCCGCGTCTCCCCAGAGACTGGATTTCAGAGTAATCGGGGGCTTGTCTCCGTTTGGTTGAAAAAAGCAACGCACCCAGTCGCCCGCCGCCAGCCCGGATCACGCGCCTCCGTACCTCAGCTTTTCAGCGCTCGTGCACGTCTCAATGCTCTTTTCTCTTTCCTTCTAGTTGTAGAACTTCCACTCAGCCAGCTTTCCCGTGGTTCTGGGTAATAGACGTTTTGTCTTTTAGTTGCAGTTTAAATTGTTGTGGGAGGCAGCAGTTTAGGTGTTTACCTATGCCACCATCTTGGATTCCTCTCCTTAACTTTATATCTTTATTTTTTTCTAATGTGCATTCAATGCTATAAATTGCTAAGCTCTACTTTTACTGCATCTCACAAGTTTTGATAAGTTGTATTTTCATTTAGTTAAAAATAGTTTTACATTTCTCTTGAGACTTCTTTAATCTGTGTTATTTGGAAGTGTGTTGTTTAATCTCCAAATATTTTGAGATTTTTTCTACTTTCTTTTGATTTCTCATTTAATTCCTTTATGGTTTGAGAGCATATAGTGTATGATTTCTGTTTTTTCAATTTGTTAAGGTGTGTTTTATGATTGCAGGATGTTGTCTATTCTGGTAAATACTCCATGTGAGCTTGAAAAAAACATGCAGAGCTCGAAATGGGTCCGCAGGGCTGCACTTCCTCTGGAGTTCTAGGGGAGAATCGCTTTCTTGACTTGTTGGTTCTCTAGAATATGCCTCATTCCTTGGCTGGTGGCTCCTTCCTCCATCTTTAAAGCTCATCATTCCACCCTCTATTTCTGTGGCCACATTTCCTTTTTTTTTTCTGGCCCTCCTGCATTTCTTGTTTTCATGATTCTTGTGATACATTTTCCCCACCTGGATATTCCAGGATACTCTCCCAACTCAAAATTCTTAACATAAGCATATCTGCAAAGTCCCTTATACCATGTAAGGTAACACCCTCATGAGTTCCAGAGTTTAGGGTCTGGACATCTTGGATGTGGGGTAGAGGGCATTATTCAGCCTCCCACAGTAATGGAGTCGGGATTTGAACTCAATAAGCCTGTTCATGGAACTGCTTCCCTGTTTTATCCAGCTTCAATACCACCTTCAACATCTACATGTCTCCTTTATGCTTTAATAGTCTGTGTTTACCTTTCCAAGTAGGATGGTCACAGGACATACAGCATTTGAACCAAATGAGTTCAGATCAAGGAAAATATATAGAATGATGAGGCATCAACAATAGAGAAAATAATTGTTTTTATTTGATTCCCCAGCTTTTTAAGGCTGTGTGCATGTCTCACTTTTGCAGTTAACCAGTTACCTCCTAACATTAATATAAACTAAATTATAAATTAAATATTAAGGTAAGTATATGCATACATATTCAAATTTAGTAGCCTCCTGTGGCTAGTTGGCTGCTGTATTAGATAGCACAGCTCTGACCTCAGACATTTCATCAGACTTCTCAGACAGCAGTGGAATGCTAATGCTAAAGAGAACTTGTCTGAAATGAAAATTCTAACAACTCATGTGGTCTTAATTTTTAGTTTCTCTATTTGTGGGATCAGAGTTGAGGCCTAAAGCACATTTTAGAGGTGCTTTATGTTATTACAGGTATTTTAGATACAGAACAAGCTTGCCATTGAGCTTGTTTGGCCAGATACTCTTCTTCCAATGACCAGAAGCATAATTAATAATAAAATGCCTTGGTAGTTTATTTTATCATATTCCTGTATTCCTAGAAATACTTTGGGAGAATTTATTAACACAAGCTACTATAATAAAGGACTGTGTGAAACCACATTTGGATAGTGTTTTTATTGTACTGGCAAATTTAACTACATTTCTTTGCAGTTTATGTGAACCCCACCCAAACTTTAACCTGTTTCCCATTTTGATAAAGTCCAATCAGGGGGAAAAGCAACAACAAAATAACCTTCCTGTGTGGCCTGTGATATCAAATCTGAAGATTAGAATGCATTTCCAGCTAGGGACCATAAGCAAACAAACTCTCCTACAGATAACTACACCCTTCCTGTTTGGGACTGAGTTTACTGTGGAACAGATTTCGGAAATAGGTTTCTGACAGTTGTGAATTTTATTTATAAAATGTTGGAGGGTGTGGTTCTTCCTTTAACAAAAAACTAATTATTTCCTGTGTAATGGCCTACCAGTGTATTTGAAGCAGTCTCTTTAGAAAATTTACCCTTTTAGTGGAGGATTACATTGCTTTGGGCAGTTCTGGTTGTTCTTAACTAATGTACAATATTTGTCTATTTCAGTGAATAATTCAAAAAGGACTTAAAATTAAAAAATAAAACACAATCTTTAAATGCTTGCATTACCTTGTCTCCGGAGTGATAATAGTTTACAATTTAAATAAATGTATGAACACATTTTAATATGGTTTTACTTTTGATATGCACATCTGTAGCACATTTATGTTCTGTAAATATGCTAAACGAAGAGTTAGAGTTTAGGTGAAACAGCAGATTTACATTAAAGAATTTGCAGGTTAATTCACAGTGTAACATTATCCTCATCTAGTACATCTGTTATAAAGGAGCCTATAAAATTTAGGCCACCCACAAAGTGGTCTGCTGAGGCCTGTGGTTGGCATTAGAATGCTGTTATTATGTGGGCTGACTGGTTTGGTAAGGAATTTACCTCCACTAAGACTGAAACATCATGGTTCTGACTTCCCCCCATGGGGGCTGCATTGGCTTGACTTGGGTACTATGTGTTTGTTAGAGCAGTTAATGTGCTCTGTTGCCTTGACATCACTTATAGTATGTGAATGGTATACTGTTTTCTATGTTGGTTTATTAGAGTAGTAGTATCAATTCTGGGTCGTGTAAATCTTAGGATAAACTGGAATAAATGGTTGGTTTAAATAGCTGAAATTAAACTTATTATTATAAGTAAATTTCATCATTATTTAGCAAAAGTGTGTGTGTGTGTGGGGGGGGTGTGCACATGCACACCCCTGAAATGGAGAAAGCAGCTAAGGGATTTATATATTTTAATTTCTCTGTCATTTGTAGAATTTATCCTATTAATTTTCTTGCGGCTTATGGATGGCTTTCAAGAGCAAGGACATGAATATAATTTAGCCACCTATTAGTGAGAGTAAAAATTAAATATTCTTTAAATATTTATTTTTAAGAAATCAAACATTGCAGACATTTTAAAAATACAGCAGCAATTACCACAGCTAGCAATGTTCATTTGAGGAGTAAACACTATCACAAGCCAAACAATATCTCAAATTGTTTTTTTCTAAATGAACAAATTCTTTTTCAGAGAATAAACATGTTATATTGTTTTTGTTAAATTTAGAAAAGTCAAAATTTAATAGTTATTTTAAAAAGGATCATTTGTATTCACTTAATCTTCATGGAGATTTAACTAATTTTCTCTAAATGCATGGATAACAAAGTATGAAAAATAACATAGACATCTAAAATGTATTTTGTGACTACAAATTAAGGAAATTACATTTTCTTAATAGTATGGAGGAAACAGCAATTTTTGGACAGGAAATAACAGTAATTGCCACTGATAAAAATTATATATTGTATTAAAGTAAAATATAAACACTGAGGTAGAAAATATATACACATGTAATATGTATGTATGTATATATACATGTGCGTGCACACTCTACCTTGGTGACTTTATAGTTAAACTAGAGGCCCGGTGCACAAATTCATGCACGGGTGGGGTCTGGCCAGCCCGCCCCGACGGGGGCTGATCAGGGCTGGGCCGGCAGGGGCAAGGGGCCGCAAGCAGTTGGCCAGCCAGCCCTGTCCCCAGTCGAGGTGGGAGAGCTGATCAGGGGTAAGCTGGCAGGGGAGAGGGGCGAAAGGAGGTTGGGGGACCAATCAGGGACCATATCGGGCCAGTCATAGAGACCGGTCATTCCGGGCACTTGGCTTTTATAAATATAGATAGTTATAGCTTGGGAATTATTTTAAGTAGATACTTTTGGCATTCTTATAGTTGTTTGTTATGTACTAAACAGAATTTTGAATTTGTCATCTAGTCATGGTTCAAACAAATGATCTGAAGTTTGGTGCTCAGAAACTTTTTTCTTCCAAACAAGTAAATGAATAAATCCATTAATGTGCCTTACCTCACTAGTCTTTTGTTTCTAGTTCTTCTCACCTCTAGTCTGATGTCCTTTTTGTAGACTGCCTTATGCTGACAAAAGTCATGCCTAACTTCAGTAGTCAGTGATGGGGTATAGCAGTGTTTTCCTACTCATTGAAGTTGTCAGCAAACCTCATAGATAGAGGTTTAAATGGCCTTTGGCAATTAGTGACTACTCAGGGCCGACAGAGGTTCAGTTATATTACTGTCTCCCTTTTGAACTTTAGCATCATAATTCTGCCAACTGAACCAGCTCAGTTTTTGACTAATTATTTTCACTTTCAGCTAACGACAATGTATTTCATCTTTCTAGGTTTACCGACAAGACTGTGAAACTTTTGGGATGGTTGTGAAAATGCTGATTGAAAAAGATCCTTCATTAGAAAAGTCCATACAGTTTGCATTGAGACAGAATTTACATGAAATAGGTGAGCGGTGTGTGGAAGAACTCAAGCATTTCATTGCAGAGTATGACACCTCTAGTCAAGACTTTGGAGAGCCTTTTTAAAAATTTACTTGCTCAGACCAAAAAAAAAAAAAAAAAAAGAAAGAAAGAAAAGGTACTAGATAGCCCCCCTCCCCCACTGGATTGTGTAAATCCTTAAAATACGGATTTTTTTTTTTTTTTTGATGAAGAGAAATACTTTATGATAGTTGACCACAATTCCAATATCAAATAAACATCTAAAATAGTCTTAAGATATTTTAATTAGAATTTGTTTTATCTACATGTAGAGCCTTCTAATTAATTACTTACCTTTTTCCCCCTCTAAAATGATGGGTCAAGTAATGTTTCAAGTCCTGGAGAACAGCTTTCTGTACTCATGTGCTATAGTCTTCCATAGTATGTGATCATTTGTTTGGTCACACTAGTGTAATTTTTAGAGATCATTCCACTTAAACATTTATAAGATTTTTGCATTTCATAGTCATTGATACCATGTGAAAATGTTAGAATTCTAAGTTGTGATCTTATTGACTTGTTGCTTGCTTATCTTAGGCTTTGTAAGTTTTAATATGTTTAAGTATAAGATCCAAATAAACTGAATACGTTGGTATCTTAGAGAATATTTGCTTTGAGTATAAATTCTCATTGCGGTAACTAGCACTTAAATCTCTTAAAAGACACCTCACAATAAAATCCTGTTTTCTAAGTAAATGAACCTAAATTAATGTCTTCTATTAAAATAATCCTGAAATTCTTGTGTGTGTCTTAGACAACATCATATATAGGTAATTCGAGATAAAAGATGAGGGCCATTTTAAAACTGAAATTTCTTTTAAGATTTTTAATTGAAAGAAAAATTTAGAATTTGAGGGAGTAGTAGAGCTACATTTTTTTCCCATTGGCCCACATTCCCTATCTCAAGAAAGAAGTCTGATAACATATCCATGATTAAACTATTTACCAATTATGCCTTTGTTAATCTCTTTGTATTCTAAAAATTTCTTTGTTTTGCTGCTTTTCTAAGGGGTTCTTAGCCCTTCAAAAGTGTTTTTGAAAGAAACAAAGCAGAGTAGGTAATAAGTACAGTGACCTTTCACCAAGCAGACTGTGTAAACCATCCTTTATGAGCTAACCATCCAAATAACAGGTTAGTTAGGAATCTAACTGGGACGATTAGGATATTCCACTCATTTCCTGATCACTTCCAGCTGTCCAGTGGCATTTAGCCAAAATATGTAATTTTGTGGCATTAGTTAGGAAATCTTAAAAATTATGTTTGTTATTACTGCCCAATATCATTATCCTCCCATCCTCTTTCCATTTCCACTCTTCTCACCTGAATTCTGGCATCATTTTTTAGTGGCCTTTATTGATAACTATCTTAACTACCCAGAGTAGATAAACATTTTATTAAATGTGGAAATAGCAGTATAAATAATTTTAGCAGGTCCTATAATAGGTACTTCAAAAAATGTATTATGCCATTCCACAAATTTAAAATTGAATCGAAGGCAGCAATTATTTTCTTAAGTTTCCTATATAAGACCTTGAATTTTAATTATTGCCATTTAGATGTTGTACATAGCCAAAACTCAAGCCCACATATCATCTCTGGTATTTTTTATTAATATGAGCAATGATTTTGTTTGTTACAACCACCTTAGAAAGAATAAAAGTACTGATTTTGTTTCTCCCTGTCCCCATGTGTTTCTTCTCCTTCAGTGTTGTAGTTCCAGGATCCATTTTCTTTAGTCGAGATGTCACAATTTAATAAATAAACTTGAGAAACTACCATGGAGGCAAAAGAGTTGTTCGCTTTTTTGAAATTCATTAAATTACAGGACTTTTACCCACAATGCATTTAAATGTAGGTTCAACAGATAACATTTAAACATTAAAGCGGTTTATAATAAGCTTGCCACCAGCTTTATTCTGGTAGGTTTGTCAGTGTTAAATCTCTGTGTGTTGTTTTTTTCTTTAAGCTTTAAAGTCTAATTTTAGGATAGGTAAATTCAGATGGGTACCAGCGTGTGTATTTTGCAAAATGTTCTTCTTTAAAAAAATTTGTTTGTAAATTATCCATTGTTTTTGAGTATGTCCAACTGATGTGATAAAATTTTCATTGTCTTATAAAGCCTTGGTGATCAAAAGGGGAAAGCAGATATTGTGAAGCTTTTTGTGAATTTTAAAAGTGCAAAATAAAGCAACTAGGTTTAAATAATTATATTGTCGTTTTTCTTTTTAACGGTTTTGAAGTGTTTTGCTGAAATGTAGATTTTTATTCCTTTCTACTGCAAGATTACTCCTTAGTGTTCAGTTCATCCACTCAGCAGGATGGAGGAAGTTTGAGAAACTATTACCTTTGGTGTCATAGGGAGTCTTGATATCTGAGAAAGCAGTTAAACATAAAATTGAGCCCATAGTAGTGCTCAGTGGGTGTGTAATTATGAGCCTGGTTTCAGAGAACTACAGGATTAAAATCCCACATCTATGTAGTAACCTCTGGAGGGCTCTGGAACCATGCTGTCTTTGTGACCCCAGTTCCTAGCATCCTCTGGGATGTTGTAGGGATTCAAATTTATTGAGACTTCACAAAGGAAGTGAAATTTAACCTCTGTGTCTTATTCTAGCAGAAAAAGGGAAGTGTTAGAAGTATAGAAGGAAGGGACAGTATAGGGACTGAAGCTGGTTGGGGAAGATGTAGGAGACGAATGTAGAAAAGGATAGGTTGAGAGCAGAATGTGAAGGATTTTGAATGCTTATAACTTTGTCCTTTCCTACTTAACAATGGGGTTTGAAAATACTACTTTTGTATTTATTTATTCTTGTCAAAAATGTTGATTTCTCATACACCCCCAGCCACTTCCTAGCCCTGAGCCAGTTCATAGATGCAGAACCTCTTGAAGGAAGGGGAGGCCAGATCCCCTTAAGAAAGGACTCTGCTACCTTGCCAAAATATTATGTAGTGTTTTCAGCTTCCTGCCAATGGTCACTGACAATTCTTTGGCAGACATTTTGGAGATGGTGGTCTGGCCATCCCTGAAGTATTCTTGGTGGACAGTATTCAGTGTTGCAGGCTGCTGGCCACCCAGGTGGCTGTACGGCTGTAATGCTGCTGAGGCTGACACCTGGAGCTCCTGTAACGGCCACATTCTCCTGGCCACACCACGGTTTGTGGGTTAGCACAGTACATTTATCATCTCCTTCCTGCCAGTTCTCTTGAGAGCACTGATGTTTCCCAATTCAGTGATACAAAAAAAGGGAGGCTAGTCACTAAAGTAGTTAGAATATATTATCTCCTTATTCCATGGTAATGGAGTCAAAATTGAATCATATAACTGCCTCATTAGGACTGCATTTACTTTTCTTGTAGTTAGGTGTGACCAAGTTAGACTATGTTCTCTCATGTGGAATTGGAGTGAAAGTACTGTTACTTCTGGTCTGGGACCCTTAGGACATTAGATATGCCTCCTCCATGTTCTCTTATATCCCTTCCAAAAACTGAATCAATAACAAGCCAGCCTTGATTTATTGCAGAGTAAAGATGGGAGGAGCCTGGATCCTTGCGTGACCAAATCGAGTATTGAACTGTTGTGTGAAAGAGGAATTAATGTCTTTATTGTTTAAGCCACATGGTTGGTTTCTTACTAGCGGCTCACTTTTGCTCAAGTAAATGATATTGGAGGGTTGGCTTCACTGAAGTTGCCCTTGGCTGGTGGCACCAGTTCCACATTTCCATTGTAATAATCGATCTTGGAGTAATGGGGACTGGTTGTATAAAAGGCTTTGCCAGTCCACTGAATTTGTTTCAAGTCATATTTGAAATGTCACTTGATGAGAAATATCATTAAAGCCTCATGCATATTTGTATAGCAGTAGAGACAGCTTGAATCTATAGCATGCTGTTTTTTTGAGCTCTGTTCCCACAGATTAATAGTGTTCTAATGATAGACCATGATCATTAAATTGTATAAGGTTTTAAACTGTCAATCGTGTGTGTACGTATGAAATGGTGGAGGTTTTCTGAAATATAAACATTCAAGAACATGTAAAATAACCACAACATATATAGACACTTGCTGCAAGAGGATGTCTGGGGTATGCCTCCATGCCCAGGTTACCCATGTGCTGTCTGTGTTCCCTGGTTAGAATACATACAAGCTGGGGAGGAGGAAAAAGGGGCAGAGCTGCCCTGGCCAATGGCCATGTGACCTTCAGAACTGCATCTTAAGGGAAAGCTCCCCCTGGCCCAGGGCCCATTTCTGGGGTCACCTGTTGGCACCCCCACTTATGAGCTTTCTGTCTGAGACACTGACACTGTCTTTGATGGCACTGAGGGTTCACTGAGAGCATGAGGCTGGGCAAGCTGCCTGAGAAGGGGAGAGGATCCAATGACTGCCCCTACATCCTCCAAGTGGGAAGAGTCCATCCTTCGTGACCAAACTCCTGAGAAAGACTGGCCCAATGTCTGCGACACGTTCAAGTTGGTCCAGTCCAGCCACCTGGGCTCCTCCCTGGCACCAGATCCCAGATGGCCTCTGCCCACAGCCTGCGCTTGTCTGGTGGGTAAGGTGGGGAAGGCTTCTGAAGCCAGGAGGGAGTCAGCCCCCAGTGGATGGGGCTGTGGGAGGCAGGGCCGAGGCTGGGGGAGGAATGGAAGAAGATGCAGTCCATCAGCGAACAGCTCACCAGGCTGAGGCATCTGTTTTGTGCTCAAGCTTTTGATTTCCCTTTCCTCTCCTAGACAGGACTGAATGTTAGTTGTGCCACCGGCTTGTGCGATGTGGCACCCCACCGCTGCAGTCCATGGACATCACAGGGGTGATATCCCATTGCTGCAGGGCTACTCAGTTGAGAGGGGGTCTAGTGTGAACATAGGAGCAACCTGATCCATCCCAGGGCCCTGGAGAGACAGAGCTCTCTCAGCATCTCCTCATCCCTGGGGCAGCTGGATGGCCATGGCCTTCCTGCCCCGCCTCTGTCCTGAGGTGGGAATGTTGGCAAAGGGATAATGTCCTTAACTGCTAAGCTTGGGTCGGTGTGTGGGACTAGCCCCACTTTGGCAGAAACTTCCCATTTTTAAAACTTTGTATCCTGCTTTTTTACAGTAGAATCTAGTGTACCATATTGGATGTGGCTTAAAATGTGTGTCAGGTTTAATATACTAAATAGGATCATGAGAAGCATCATGTTTTTCAGTTATTTCACTATCTAAACAAGGTTAAAGTCACATTCTAGTGTTTTTTGACTCACGAACATTTTCCCATGTAATAAGCTGGTGGGGATTGTATTCTCATTTTACTTTCAAGGGCAAGAGAAGTTATAACTTGCCTTAAGGTCAGATTGCTGAAGTGGGAATGCCAGAGATTTACTCAAACCTTTATTTTTTTTTAAGTCCTCATCTGAAGATACCTTTTCCATTGATTTTCACAGAGTGAAAGAGAGGGAGGAGTTAGGGAGTGAAGAAAATTGATGTGAAAGAGACACACCGACTGGCTGCTTCCCGCAAGCACCCTGACCAGGGGTGGGGAGCGAACCCGTAACCCAGGTATGTGCTTTTGACTGGGGATTAAACCCAAGAACCTCTGGTGCGGGAGCCAATGCTCTAACCACTGAGAGAAAGTGGCCAGGGCTCAAATCTTTAAACTCTGAATTCAGTGTTCCTGGAGATGGTGGAAAAGCTTGGTGGTCACTCTACCCTCAGTTGCTGCTACCTTCTGTATTGGTTCCCAGGACTTCTGCTTTGGAGCTGTTATAGAAAACACCTTTGAGGTTCATGAGGGGTAGTTAAGGGGCAAGTAGCATGTGGGGTTACAGCCCCCATGGCCAGTGCAGCCCAGGACTTGGCTCTATAGGAGCTCTACCTGGACTCCTGGCAGAGTTGGAGAAGAGCCATTTAAGTGGAATGAACCTGGTAATTCAACTCTCCTAGGAACCAACATTAATTAAATATAGTTAACACCTTTTCAGCTTTGCTTACAACATGTTCGGAGATTCCAGGCT
Source organism: Corynorhinus townsendii (assembly GCA_026230045.1). NCBI lineage: Eukaryota > Metazoa > Chordata > Mammalia > Chiroptera > Vespertilionidae > Corynorhinus > Corynorhinus townsendii. The sequence goes on along the minus strand of JAPDVU010000003.1, from coordinate 176,039,226 downwards.
AAGATTGCTGCCGATAGCAGCCCTCTGAGATGTAGAAAAAAAATCTTCCTTTTCATCCTGGTAACGGGAGAAATAACATGAGGGAGGATGATACCTTCCTTACCTTTCACGTAACTCGCTGCAGTCTTCAGACTGTCTAATTAACGAGGCTAACGCTGACTTGAAGCATATGCATTCTGAGCAGAGATTATCTCCAAACTTGCTCATGACTTAGTGTAACCTCTTGCTCACTCAGAATCCCAAGCATTAATACTAAAAAGCACCATCTTTCTTTAAAACTTCTGGCTCCCACGAGCCATGGACTTTGGAGGCATCCTTTCTGGAAGCCTGACCAGACAGATATGTTGGTAAATGAAAGAAAGAGTCACAAAAAGGGAAGTGACACTGCTGAGTGGGAAGACTTCTGACCTGAAAAATTCAGTCCAGTCTCCACCAAGTACTGAAGCTGGAGGCAAGCCTTGGTGATGGTGTGGCTCTCACTTTAGAGTGGAAACTGGTCAGAGCACTTAACCTGCTCGAATTTATGAGGGAGGCGAGTCTCCTCAGCCGGAACACCGGACTCCTGGAATCCAGGATGCTTTGCACCACTCCAAGATCAACTTAGTGGTGGGTTTCTATTGGCCTTGTAATTGTCTTTTTCAAGGTCAGTCTCTTGGTTCACTTATATAAAAATGCTGAAACAAGTTATCAGCATTTATACTCGTTTCATATACTTCGTGGTACTAAGTTGTCTGGAATCAAATGCTTCCAGGGAAGGGGCTGCAAGTTACTTCTCAAGTTGGCAGAACAGCACCCGTGCACACAGAGCAGGAGAGATGTGAACTTTCCTTTGCAAAAAGAAGTTGAGGCTAAAATTGATCCCTGTAATGGAAATTCTAATAGGTCTGTTTAAAAAGAATAACTTGGCTCTAATCCTGTGACCAATTCTGTATGAACCCATTATCTTTTCCTCCACACTTACTTGTGAAAGCCACCCTTCCACTTTATTCCCCAGAAAAGTTCAGGGTTTTATGACCTTGGCAATATGTGAACTCAGAGGTACCAAATTCAGTTTGCTCCTGCTGATTTCTCCTTGGCCCCGTTTACCTGGAAGCCTTCCTAATGTGTGAGATTGCAGAACCCCAGGTGGACTGGGCAGGAGCATGCCTTCTGCTTTTAAACAGGTCCCAAAACGGCTAGAGAACCTACCTACGCAATTAGCAATTTCCTCATTTGACTAATTAAAATAGATTTTTATCATAATTGAATTGATACTCTTAGTGTAATCCTTTTATCTCATTAAATTTTCTTCTTTGTGTATCCAAAAAGGTCAAATGTATTTCTATAAACAAAAATTTGTTGTGCCTCCCCTAGGCAGCTCCAAGGTTTAGGGCAGCGGTTTGCCGCTCTGTTGACTAACGACTTTGCCGACTGCTGGTTTAGGGGGATCAACTTCAGGCTCTTGAATTTATAACTCATACATTGGAGACTTGCTGATGGTAGGCTTATTTTATTCACAATGTTTTAGAAATGTTTGAATTAGTTGCTAGTATTTTAAAACTGGGATATTTCACAAAAGTTCAATTTCCCAATTTCTCTTAATCTGAAGGTCTAGTAAACTGGTTCTCCTTTTCGTGGCAGGAGTCAAAGTGTCCATTAGAAACGAAGCTCAATACACGCGTGTGCCCACACTGTGTTAATAATGGCTGTAGTGAAGTTTTCTGGGCATGCCTGAAATAAGTCCATACCAACACGTCCGTGTCCCAACACCCAAGGGCCACGTTGGGCAGGGATGTGTGCCATGTGTGGAAATCAAGCAGTCGTGGGTGCCCAGTGTTACTACCCTTTTAAAAAGGCCCATGATTTGTATGTGAAGTGAAAGGGTTAGACAACAAATGGTATCTCCTTTCACTTCTGGAACTTTTTATTTAACTCGGGAACTAGAAAGCAGAGAGTCAAGAATAGCAAATGCATACACAAAACGAATCATTACCTTTTAATGAGAGCTAAAAGGAGTGTTCAAAGGATTTTAGGTCAGTCTGTGTTTCATAGACCACAGCCTTTGACTGTGTTGATTGTGCAAAGCTGTGGATTGCACTGAAAGTAGGCGTGCCTCAGCCCTTGACTGTCCTGATGCGTCCACCGTCAGGACAGGATATGGAGGGACAGATGGTTTCCTATAGGCAAAGGTGTCAGACATGGGTGCACCTGATCTTTCTATGTGTTTAACCCGTATGCAGAACATAGCACATGAAAAACTGAGCTAGTCTCAAGAAGTGATAATCAGTGGAAGAAATATCAAAAAATATATGTAGATGACAGCATCTTATGGGAAGAAAGTAGCAATAATTTGAAACTTGATGAAAAAAAAAAAATGCCAGAACAGGACTGCATTTGAACAGCAAGAAGATAAAAAACCATGACTACAGAAGAAATACACAACTTTAAGATAATGAGGACATTGAAAATTGTGATTTTGCTTATCTTGGCCCATTCATGAATTCCCATGGAGAATGCAGCCAAGAGAAGGCAGTGGAAGAATTAAGAGATCACTAGGAATAAGGATGTGCTATTAGAGGTCAAACCTAAGGTCACCCACTTCCAGTCTCAATTACTATGTACAGATGTGAAAGGTGGACGAAGGAGGCTGGCAAGAAAAAAAATGGATTCATATGAAATACGGTGTTAAATGTCTGTGGACACCCTACACCGCCAGGAAGACAGACAAGTGGGTCCTACAGCAAATAAAGCGTGAAATGTCACTGGAAGCAAAAATGGCAAAACTGAAGCTGTCCTGCTTCAGCACATCATGAGAAGACAGGTTCTCTGGAAAAGACAATGATGCTGAGAAAAACAGAAGGCAGCAGGAAAAGGAGATCAAATACCAGATGGATTGACTCCATAAAGGAAGCCACAGGCAGGAGTTACAGAGCTGAGCAGGGCTGCTGAGGACAGGACATTGTGGGCATCACCCACTCATAGGGTCCCCGGGAGTCAGAGCCGACTCATGGGCATGTAGCACACACCAGAGTTCCTGCTGTCATTCTGTCAGCGTCCCGCCATGGATCATAAGCTAAATGCCAATTTGGCCTGAAGTGAGGAAAATGCAACCATTAGGATTCTGCTTCACCCATACAGAGATTAGAGGCAGTGTTTTAACATTTGAGATTTATCTTGGGACCAAATTTTAGAGTTTAGTGACTGACCACACATTTTGTACTCTTGTTAACTAAATCTATGCACACCTTTTAGCAACTATGCTTAATTTTCTTGCCAAGTCTTTATAGAACTGCAAGGCAGCCACTTTCCTTTCTTCCTTTGCCAGTAAGCTTTAAAGATTATATTATCATTGTGAGTAAATATTTTTGCATTTCCTTAAGCCTTTGGCAATCTAACCCTTATAAAAGGAAATGCAAAAATGAAGTGTGAGAAGACGCAAAAGCAACTAATCTTTTGAGAATGACTTGAAAACCACTGAGGACAGCGACTTCATTTATAACCTCATTTTCCCAGGCTAAGCATGACCTGTTTATTATGTTATCCATCCTCTATGAGCACCATATAGCAACAGTCTTTTCTAAAGGATGCCCATTCTTTTCTTTTTTTATAGGAGGACACCAGCTCCATGCAGGATGCCCATTCTTGGCAGCGTTAGGTTCCAAAAAGGTTTTCAAAATAAATAAAAAAAATGCGTTTCTGTTACGTGAGATTGTGATGGAATAAGGATTCTCATACAATGTTAGTGTAAATGTCAATCAGGGTCATTTTTTTGGAGGAAAATGGTTGATACCCATCAACATTTTACATGCATAGCCTTCGTCCCAGTGAGTGTGCTGCTCAGAACTGCTGTGCACGCCTGCCAGGGCAGGGTAAGGTGTTGATGAGGAAATTCAGGTCCAGCACCAAGGTTAAGTGAATGGTAGTATATCTGAAAGTGGAATATGAGGCAGTCATTGAAAGCATGAGGTAGGCCTATATGCACCAATTTGAAATGTCCACATGTAAAGTGAAAAAAGCAAGTCTCAGTGTGTATAGTTTGCTCCTGTTTTTAAAAGAGGTGTGTTTATGTAACGAGGCTTTACCATCTGAAGGCTCCATTAGGAATGAATAGCCGTGGTTACCTTTGGGGAGGGGGCCTGAGGGACTGGGGGTGAAGAGTAGAAAGGAGACACTCGTTCTTGTTTGAATTTTTTGCCATGTGCATGCATATCCTTTTCATTGTGATGTTTTGAAATGAACCAGACCAGGGAACTGATGATAGAGTTACTGAGTAAAGAGCTCTCAGCAGTGGTGTTTCTGAAGGGCTCTGTGTAGCCCAGATACAAAGCCTTGCTGTGTCCAGGGATGTGTGCAAGGGATGTGTGCAAGGGATGCCGTTGACCACTGGTTACCTACTGGGTTCGTGTGGCTCCTTCCCAAGGCCTAGCGGCTTTTCTCATTCCAGTAAACGGACAGCCGTGCCTCTGTGCCACAAGCCCTCTTCCCCACCTACTAGCAGGGGCAGTGGACGTGCAGGCATCAAATGGTGGTCTGTTAACGACAGACCGGGAAAAGAAATCATGCCTAATCGCAAGAGCAAAGTGGAAGCTGTCTGGATATGTTTGCAAAAATGTGTGTTCGGAAAAGTAGGTTATTATTTATTATTTATTTAATACCTTCCAAAAGGTCCAACATACCACTGGGACCTTAGCTAGGACTGCAGTGTACGTGCAAGAATGGCACATACCAAAATATCAGCTCTTTAGTTCAAGTCTAAGATAATTTTCCCTTGAAATAGAACCTCCTATTAAGTTGAAATAGTCAGTGGTACAGCATTCCTCTAATTTAAAGATTTTAAAAGAAAAACATAATCAGAAGGCCCGGTTTTCAAAATTGCTGCTAAAAGCCAACAAATTAGCTGGAAGGGAGGGATAAAAAGGAATAACCTCTCTTCAAATAATAAATCTACAAAGTTCTCTGCCACAAGAAAGCAGATCCTTGTAGTTTTGGTCTCTTCCCATGAGATAATCACCACCTTGCTAAAAATGGGACCTCCCTCTCCCCCACATACACCATCCCCAAGTGGGGAAAAAAAAACATCCACCCAAACAGTTTCTACTTGTTTTTACCATATATTCCACGGGTCTATATGGGGTTTTTGTTTGTTTTTACATTTATACAGTTTACATTGCATGACCCATAAATAACACTCGGAAGATTAATAGGGCCATAGTTTTAAAGACTATTTACATAGCCCCACCATGCATACAGAGCCTTTTTAATATTGGGGGGAGAGGGGGAAGGAAATAAAAAAAATTGAACTCTCCATCACTAGGCAATATAAATTTGACCATCTAAACTTATAAACCCTGACTAAAATACAAGCAATCATTTCATCCATAAATGCTGTTTCTGGTTCCCTAACAAATCTAGCACTGCAGTGTAACAAACATCTTGCAATTCAGGGATATAAAAATATCAGCTTTAAAATCTGAACTGTACATTATGTACATTAATATTTGCACCGTTAAATTAGGAATACACTTAAGTCTATGAAATACTACATTATAAATAGCAAAGTTTTTTTGTTTTGTTTTTCCATCTGTAGCTGGAGCTAATACAATAATACAAAGTTTACCTGGCTAAAGAGGATTGCAAGGGGCGAGGTGGCCTCGTGAGCTGGGGCGCACAGTGTTGGCTGGGTCAGCGTGACTACGTGCATGCCGCACAGTAAGACAGACCGATCAGGCCCTGGGCCAACCTGGCGAGGACAACGACAAACACTATTGCTTTACAAAGGCGGCTGAAGTTCTCCGTCGTCTAAAATCAGTACCTCCGTCCAATCACCTTACGACAGTTTCTAGGAGATTCTCTCGCAGACTGGAGACCAAAGCAGCTATGCAACAGCCTAATGTACCTGACTGGCACCATCCGAGGAGGGTCAATGGGAGCAATCGCACCGTCTGAGTGTTAATCTGACACTGTAAACAGCAGTCGGGGGGCTCATATACATGGGCAAAGCACTTCAAACTATTTTAGCAACTTTCCTACGGAAGAAAAAGGATAGGAGTCAAGAGGGTGAATGGCTAAGTTGAGACAGGACCTCCACAGCTACTGGGTTAAGAAATAATACAGTTTTTGCCCTTGTGTCCCTTTTTCTTCTTGGATTTAGTCATGCCCGGACCAAACTGAGGCGTGGGGAGTGCGGTCGTTGGGCTGGAAAGGTCGTCTGTGTAGTAGGCGTACCTCTGTGGCCGGGGCTGAGGGATCGGTTGTCCAAGAAAATAGCCTTCTTCTTCCGAGTCGGAGGAGGAGGAGGAGGAGGAGCACCAGGAGTCGTCGTCCTCCCCGTAGAGCCCCAGGAAGCGGGGCACCTGCGGGCTCTGCAGCGCGTAGTCGGAGGTGGCGTGGGCATAGCGCCCGTAGAGGTCGGCGTTCTGGATGTACGCCTGGATCTCCCGGGCGCTCTTATTCTGGATGAACTTCTCGTAGTTGTCGGGCGTGTACAGCCGCAGCCTGTCCTTGGCAGGGTACTTCCTCTCGGTGACGAGGTTCAGGGCGTTGTCGGAGCGGGACTTCCTGCTCCTCCGGCGGCGGTGGTGGTGAGGCCTGGAACCGCGCTCCTCGAAGTGGTACACCCGCCTCCGCGTCCTCTCGCTCATCGGGGGCTGCCGGATCTCCAGGTTGTCATAGCTCCCGTTGTCAATGACATCATCTGAGAACTTGACCTGCTGGGGCCTGGACTGGGACTTGGATCGTCGGAGCACTGGCAGGTGGACTGGTTTCTCCTCGGGCATGATTTTCTCTGGACACAGCTCTGAACTGAGACTCTTTAAGGACTCGGCGCTCCGGTGCAGCATGGAAGAGTTCAGAGTCCCCATGTTGCTCATCTTCTCACAATCTTCTGCCTCTATCTCCTCAAAGTTCTGCAGAGAATATAAGGATGGCCTCGGCTTACTTTCTCCATCCACCGAAGCCCCTACAAGAAAAGCCAAGACAAGATGTGAGTCTCAGTGACCCTAATCGTCTGACAGTTATTACAAACAAGCTACTGAAAGGAAGCATTTCAAAGAAAATTCTCCTCAATTTCAATATTTGAGTACCACCCACAAAGGAAACACAACATGCATATAAAGAGAGGAGGTATGAATTTTGTTACTGACCCAAGGGGCACAGCCTTTCTTAGGAGTCCAGTTGTTTTGGAGCCTACAGGACATGGCATGAATAGCAACAATGTAAAAGCTCTTCATAAAAATCTCATGGTTAGCCCTAGCAGATTTGGCTCAGTAGATAGAGTGTCAGCCTGCGGACTGAAGGGTCCCAGGTTTCATTCCGGTCAAGGGCACATGCCAGGGTTGTAGGCGTGGTCCCCACTGTGGGGCGTGCAGTAGCTGATCAATGATTCTCTCTCCCCCTCTCCCTTCCTCTCTGAAATCAATAAAAATTTATTTTTTAAAAATCTCATGATTACTTTATTCACATGACTTGGTAGAATTCAGCAACTCAATCCATTAGAGCCAGATTGCTTCACCTGAGCATCTCCTTCAGTTCCTTCCTTTGCATCCACATGGGCACCGTATCGTCCTCCTCTTACACCTACACTCATTTTCCTCATTGCATCCCGAGACTGTGGTCAGCAAGCCACAGCCCAGGGGCCACATCCGGCCCACAGCCTATTTGTGGATAGAGTTTCATTGGAACACAGCCACACCTCCTCATGTACGTATTATCTACGGTTGCTTTCCACAATGGCAGTGCTGAGTATGTACAACAGCCTGTGTGGCCCAGAAGTTCTATCTAGCCCTTCAGAGAAGACGTCTGCTAGCCCCTAACCTAGACTGCCATCCAGTCTTCTTCCCCTCCAACCCAGGAAATAACATGCCACCTCCAGATGAGTCTTACTTTGAAACTTTTCCCCAAACTGATACTGTTCTCCCTTTTTAAGAAGGACCAGGCAGGTGAAGATAAATGAATATCCAGCAGACGGAAGTGACAGTAAGGACTGGTATGGACTGGTGTCTAGTAGGTACTACATAACTTCCTACTTTCTAAAGGGAGCCTAATTCAGTCTGTAAGGTTAAGGAATGTCTAGCCCTAACACTTTGTGTACCAAATGATGTCTATTTTTTGATAAATGTTAAACTCCTAATATAGGACCTAAAACACAGAAGGTGCTAGCTCTGGCCAGTGTGGCTCAGTTGACTGGAATGTCATCTGTGCACCAAAAGGTTGCCGGTTTGATTCCCGGTCAGGGCACATGCCCTGGTTGCAGGTTAAATCCCCAGTAGGGGGCGTGCGGCTGGCAGCCGGTCAGTGTGAGAACACTGGTGTTTTTCTCTCTCTCCCTCTCCCTTCCTCTCTCTAAAAATTAATTTATAAAATCTTAAAGTATTTTAAAAACGAAACAGGAGGTGCTTCATAATTTTGTCTCATCCACCGTTTGCTCAACTCCCCTTTGACAAGTCCAACAGAAACCCGGGGGGTCAATGGCTCATCCCTTCTTGCCACTGCAGCATCTGGCACAGGGCTAAAGCCTTCTCTGTCTACCTTACGGAAATGTCACCTTTATGAAAGGACTGGATTTCATCTGTTTGACTACAACTAGCCAGGTAACATTTTTGCACCCAAAGGCAATTATTGCAAATATGAGATACAGGAGGGAATCGGGTTCCAGGCTTGATCTTGCCTTGAAAAACCTCTGTGAAGTTAGGCATTTAGCCTCTGATAATTCAAGTTCTTCATTTAGAAAATGCAATAATATCCACTCTATACAGCTCAAAGTCATTTTAAGGATACAGTATGGATAACTGATATGAATGTGCTTTGAAAACATTAAAGTGAAATTATTTTATATTCTGGGTGAAAAACTATTCACCTATTTCTAAGCTATCTGTTGCCACAGGGCAATGCAGGGAAATAAAAAAAATGTTATGAGCTTATAAAGTGGCAGACTGATTTTAATAACTTGAATTTTATATAGTACAATCCAAAAAGTACAGTATCTTTCAGACACAAATACAGACTCCATTATTGAAATAAGTCAGTTTCTTCCTCTTTAAAATAAGTGTAATGAGCCTGGCCAGTGTGGGTCAGTGGTTGAGCGTTGACCTATGAACCAGGTCACCATTCAATTCCTGGTCAGAGCACATGCCTGGGTTGCAGGCTCAATCAATCCCTAGTGGGGACGTGCAGTAGGTAGCTGATCAATGATTCTCTCTCATCACTGATGTTTCTATTTCTCTCTTCCTCTCCGAAATCAATAAAATATATATTTTAAAGTATATGTATATTAAGAATATATATAAATATATATATGTGTGTGTGTGTACACATATATGCACACCCATTTGCATGTTTGTTTTCCTAGACAGTGTTTAGCATTGGATGAGACTCCTTCCTTCCCTTGGTCTCCAGTTTTAATTAACGTAGCCCCTCCTGGTACCGAACGGTAAATTTTTAGAACAGACTTTTTAGTGTCTCTTTTTCCAAACACCGCATAATCCCTAGATTACGTACCGGTGATGTTAGACAAAGCCAAAGAATCCATAGAATCCCGAACGCTCTGCTCCGGTTTCAAGTCTGACAAGCACTCCAGGGAATCTTCATACCACTGTGTTTGATCATGATTGTATCCGGAGGCCCCATGGTCCAGATCCAGCTCCTGGAGCCTTCTGCTGCTTGCCGGGCCTGGGTGGCTGCCGTACGCAGAATCTCCCAGGCCATCTTGTGACTGTGCCCAATACATATCAGATTGGTATTTTTTACTTGCGAGGCTCTGGTTATTTTGCTTTAACTCGGTCTTATTTTTAACCATGTTATCAGATATCCAGTGCTCACTGGCTCGAATATCTATCTCGTTGGGCTGCTGCTGAAAGAGGCTTTTATCACCAAACTTGAGGAGGAGCTGCGTCATATAATCTTCATGCTCGGCCCATTCTTCGGGGTCTTCTGGGGTTTCGTGCTCGACTCTGCCTTTCCAAAAGTCTTCATTGACAAAACCTGCTCCCTGCCTGGAGAGACTCAGGTCATCCAACTTCCGAGAAAGCGTGTCGTCGGCGTTGCCTGAGAGGCCAGGAAACTTGTAGTTGAGAGCAGGGGACAAGAGGAGAGACTGTCTGCACTGGTCTGCTGACCGGCTGCTTTTGCCCATCCGGACACTTCTTCTGGAGTCTCTCGACCGAGCGGACTGAAACGCAGAGTCGGAGGAATCGGAGGCATGGATGTCTTCGCCGAGGCTGCACGTTTTTGAGCAATAGATCTGACCTTGTTTGGGGAGGAAGGGACACCCCAGCAGAGAGGCTTTGCACTGGGCACAGGAGAAACAGGCTTCTGTCGCGTGCCAGTGCTGCCCATCGTAGGTCATCTGGGCGTGGTCCACACCTGTTTTGAAAAAGGATAGAACAACAGGCTACAACCTTGAAACAAAGGGAGAAGGAAGAGATGGAAAGAGGGGTGATGGGAATGTTCTGTTTCTTGATAAGGTTGTGGGTCACACAAAGTCCGTATCTGCGAATTTGCCTACCTGCTAAAATTTGTTTGTAACCCCCAAATCAATACCTGCAGTTTTCAAGGTCATTTGCGGACACGTGCAGAGGGGTGAAAAATTTGAGTTGACCACCATCTATGCTCCCAGGTGAGGTCGAACAAGGTGATCCTCTGCCTTCTGTTTCCGCTCTTGTGCTTTCAACAAGTGGCATATTCGTGGTCTACTTATACCATGTTTCCTTTAGATTTTTGTACTTTTTTGGTGCTTTTGCTATTTAAATGGCCCTCAAGCACAGTGCTAAAATGCTGTCTAGTGATCCCAAGTATAAGAAAGCTGTGATCTGTCATACGGAAAAAATATGTGTGTTAGATAAGCTTCATTCAGTGACATGGTACAGTGCTGCTGGCTGCAACTTCAGTATTAATGAGCCGACAATATATGTGACTGGGGGCGAGCAGGAACCTAACCCTGTATTTTTCCCCTAGGAGCAATGCTCGGTATTGCATCAGTCAGGCGACTTTGTAGAATGCAAATCCTTCAAATGAGAAGCGATTTCTATAGTCATTGGTCAAAACTCATAAAACTGAAACATTTAAGATCTGTACATTTCACTATATGTAAATTATACCTCAATTAAAAAAAAAATAGACTGTGGACAATTATAAAGGCTGATGGGAACGAGACTGAGCAGACAGGCCGGGCTGTGGCTCACCAATGTGCTCGCCGCAGGTTTCACAGTACTCCGCATACAGAGACTCGAAGCAGCCACAGCAGAACGGGCGGCCGTCCTTCATGATGTACCTCTGCCCTCCCAGGACCGTCTCACACTCAAGGCAGCAGAAGTGTTTCATATGCCAGTGGCGACCCTCTGCTTCCGTGCACTCATCAGCAAAAATGATCTTTAAGAGGAATATGAAAGCAGAAGATGACAGAAAATCACTGTGAGCTCTTTCCAAGGCCAAGTCGCTTAGGTGGCTAACCTTGTTTCTCATAGCCTCAAGCTTGACTCTAACTTACTTTAGCTATAAAACAAGAGCAGTCATTGGAAACGTGAAAAAAGAGAAACTAAGTGCTTGTTTAAACGTTATAAATGTCCAACCCCTATGCTATACACCTGAAACCAATATAATAGTGAATGTCAACCATAACTGAAAAATAAAACAGATTTCTTCATTGGAGATAATTAATTTGGTCATTATTTTGCTCCCCAATTGCATTTTATTGGCATAATCTGGCAAAGAAGACATTAACATTGAAATAATTCAGTGGTCTGTGTTTTAATAGAAAACTCGTAAAAATGTCTGTGGAGTCAACATTTTCAGCAATCCAGACACGGGGCTGTGTGAGCCACACTTGTATAGCTGCTGCTTCGCTTGACCTGGTGGCCATCGGCAGACTAAAGATTCCGTTCTTTGCATTTTTGGTTTCAAAAAATTTTTCAAATATCACATTATTAAAAAAAACAACTTTAAAAAAACAAACAAATATATAAAGAAAAAACTGAACATTCACTGTCACTGAGTGAAGGAGACTCAGAAAAAAAAAAAAAATATATATATATGCAATGAAGTACCCTGGATTGGATCTTAGAAAAGACACATTAGTAGCAAAACTAGAAATCTAAATAAAGTGTACCGTTTAGTTAATGGTATAACAGCAATATTAACTTCTCAGTTTCAATGCACATACTCTGTGGAAGATACCAACAATAGGGAAAGCTGGGAGAAGGGTGTAAGGACCTCTAACACCTCCAACTCTTCTGTCAATCTAAAATGACTTTACAATAAAAAGCTTAAGAAAAGAATTCCTTGCACACCACCATCCCTTCCCACATGCCCCACAGGTAACCACTGTTAACGTAGTGCATGTCTTGCCATATGTACCGTGTCTGGATGTATACACACAAGTGTACAACCTTGGTTTGTTCCCCCTTTCCCTAACAGGAATAAGATCATCTGCTCTACTCTCCTTGCCGCTAGTTTTTCTCTCCCATCCATCAAGAGCCTCCCACTTATTGATGCACAGACGCCTGGGGCCCGCTCTTTATTTTGCTTAGATGTGAACAGTGGAATATTGGCTGGCTGGGAGCTTATTTTCCCCAGCGTTAAGGGATGAACTTTTTTACCTCGTCACATGCCGAGCACCGTGGTTTGAGCAGTTCAGCGTGGTGCCTGCCACAGTGAATTTTTCCATCCTGATAAAAATAGATGAGGTCCACCAACAGCTCATTACACGTGAAGCAGACAAAACAGGACGGGTGCCAGCACACGCCGGGGCCCGCCCGCGAGGCGAACACGGCAATCTCGCCTCCGTTGATCTTCAACCCGCACTGAAAACAGAAAGAACGATCCTTCTGTGATGATGGGATTCTCAGCCTCTCCACTTGCCACTAAGTCCCAAATTTGTCAGGAAAGCTTTTCATTTTTCTCCCCTCCTATGGGTGATTAAGTAGCTCCTTAATGCTGGATTATGTGTGATTCTCAGCTAAAATGGGCAGGCCTTCGACAGACTTCCCACCTAGACTGTTCCTAAGAAGGGTTTCGTTCGACTCACATTAAGGGTGGTTTTCCTGAGCCAGCCTCCTGCTGGATGCGATTCTGGCGCTGAGAATGGCCAATAAGGATCTGAATGTCTTCATTATGTATGCCTTTTGTGAACACTAGGTGTACCCTAGCACCTCCCAACCCGCCAGGACCCTAGGAGGAACAGGAGGTCACCTGATGTTTGCCTAAGGGCAGATGGACTCTCCCGGCATACACGGCAGTGCAGCCAGTTATTAACATTAATCCCCATTTGATAAAGAGCTAGGCTGCCTTTCTTTGGCTTAGTTTTTGGAGGCCTTTGGGGCCCACACGGGTGCTGGCCCTGTCACCCTTCCACCCTCAGCTCACTCCATCCACATGACCACCACAGGCCACGCATTCTAGAAAGGGCTACCTGCTCGCACACGGCGTGCATCACGGCTCTGGATAGAAGTTTGATCGTGCCTCTTCCCAGTGCTTCCTTCTTCCGCTGAGCACTGAACACCTGCAGTTCTTTCTTCTCCTCTTCGCTCAAAGACTGGCAATACCGCACCTTCGCGGAAGGAACACAGAAGCACCACCCTGGAGCAGAGCCCCCTCACCACTTCTCCATTTCAAGAAACGAAGCGTACACTTAGGTGGCCTGCACCTGTGCATCTCCAGTTTAGAAATAACACCAGACCTTTCATTGACTCAAAACCTTACAGCCTCTAGCAAAAGGGAAAAGCAATTTATAAGAACACTCTTTTTTAAAAATACAAAATGTTTAATTTCAACTCTTGTCAGCAGAGACTCTAAAAAAATGTAACATATTAACCTTTCTACAAAAGGTTTAAATTTAATTGCCACGTTTGCTCTACATTCTGCAGGCACTCAAGTCAACTCCAGGCCTGAACTATACTGTGAGGCATTGAGCCTGGATGAAGGGGTGGGGCAAGCTCAGGCACCTGCAGGCCCCTGGTCTCCGGTGGGTGGCTGCAAACACTATAAAAACCAACTTGTGTTTACTGCTCTGACACCCTTTTCTCTCCGAAAGAATGGAAAGCTGTATTCTCCAGCCACATTTTAACTGAAGAAAGGCAAGAGATGGGAGGAGCTGGGGTTTATGAGGGACATCGCAATGCTTGGTGTTTATTTTCTTAGCCTTCTTCCTGTTGTTTTACCTCATTGTCATGTGGTGGCAACTGGTACAAAAGCTGTTTAATTCGATGTTTCTCTCCAGGGCTGTTAACATACGGAACCTTTTCCTCTGGTAAGCAAGCAAAATAGAGCTGGATCTGAGGAAGAGAGGGAGAGAAAGACATGGAGAAAGTGAGTGTCTTCGCTCACTCCATCTTAAAAAGTTACTTGTCCCTGCAGGGAGGAACAAGGTTTGGCCTCTTGTGCTAATGAGAAGACCAGCTGAGCCAACTCACATCCAGCTGCTAACTCCTCTTCAGGAATGTAATTTGCAGTGACAATTAGGGCCGTCATAAATTACACGCCATAAAATATGCACCTTTAATGCCACAATTCCCCAGCCCAGCCTTCCCAGGGTCAGAGAATCCTGGGTGAATGCTACAAATGGCCACACAGGCTGCGCGACACTGTCCCAAACCCGGCCAGCACACAAACACGCTGAATTTGATCTCTGAATTTTACATGTTACAAAGACAAAAAGCTGTTTTGTTACCCTCTGTAAACTCTCCCTTATCAAGTTCTCTCCAAGCATCGGCTTTCTTTGCTTCCATGAGTGTTATTTTCTAAATACCGGAGTCAATTTCCCCAAAGACACTGGAGGGGAGCCATACTGAGCTAGACTGGGTTCATTTGGAAAGGAGAACTCATTTTTTTTCCTGTTATATTTAAAGGAGCATCCCTTCATGAGTACCACAGTGCTGAGAAAGAAGAAAAGGGAATCCAGAAAGAAAGACAGGAGATTGGGGAGTTGGGGGCCTGCCTGCTTCAATACCTTAGTATCTCACAAAACCCACCCACCCTAAGCTTCTAAAAGGGGTTCTTTTTTTAAAAAAAATATTTCTTTATTAATTTCAGAGAGGGAGAGAGAGAGAGAAACATCAATGATGAGAGAGAATCACTGATCGGCCACCCTCTGCATAACCCCTACTGGGGATTGAGCCCACAACCCAGGCTTGTGCCCTTGGCCAGAATCGAACCTGGGACCCTTCAGTCTGCAGGCCGACACTCTATCCACTGAGCCAAATCCGCTAGGGCAGGGGTGCTTTATTAATAAGCAGTTTGTCAAAATATTGCTTTCCTATCTAGTGCACTGGCACTCCACCCTCTCCCCACTATATCAGCAACAGCAGCGTTTACAGTTATAAAAACACTGAGTACACCTCAAGTATGATGCTGGGCCCTTGAAGAACGAGAAGCCCCTATTCTCAAGAGAGTTCCCACCATACAGAAAACAACCATAACTCAAGCAACTGCACACCTTTTATTTCAAACTATACCTCAGCCCTTATGATAATATTTATCACCTGCAATTTTTAACAAGTTCATTATAAGGACATTGGGAAAATAAAAACAGGCATCCAGAATGTTCTCATCTTCCTTAAAATAACAATCCAAACAAAGCCCCAAATTAGCTCTTCAATATTAGTGTTCCATCCCCACTGAATGGTGACAGATTCTTTTATGTGCAAAGTTATCAAAGGTCAATGCAATGACACTTCAGATGGCTTCTCCCAGCTCTGCATTTCCTCTCTTCCAAAGCAAAGCTCTGCTGAGAGCTGGCGTGGAAACTCGCCTCTTTTATTACCTTTTTGTTGCTACTGGAGTTTTTCAAAAGGTTAAATTCCTCTCATTCTCTGCAAAGGGACTCATTAGAAGCCCACATAACAAATGCATGTGCAGTGCTTTGGATTCCGGTCATCAGAGTATCCTCCTAGGGCAGTGGTCGGAAAACGGCGGCTCGCGAGCCGCGGTTTGGCTCTCCGTTGACTGATGAGTTTGCCGACCACTGGGATAGGGGCTTAATCACAAAGAACAACAACAGCCTGTAATTATTGGAATCGAGAGTGTAGGTCATTAGTCATCAGAGCCGCAGTTTGCCGACCACTGTCCTAGGGCTTCTGTACCCAAGAGCTCAAGAGGAATAGAAAACTTTCATTGAGAAATGAGGTATGACCTTGAAAAGCAAAACTATAAAATCATCCAAAGGGGAGAAAGGACTGAGGAGGGCAGCGTGTCAGTGATGTTCTATAAATTGTTAAAAATTCTTTAAAAATCTTAACTCATTGAAAAACCCAACATGGGATGACCAGGTTCCCACCTGCTCCGGTCGAAGTCCGGGGGGCACCCAGGCATACTCCTCCAGCGCACAGCCAGAATCGTCATCTGACGTGGAACTTCGCTGGCACCCGAAGGCGAGTTTGC
Source organism: Corynorhinus townsendii (assembly GCA_026230045.1). Lineage (NCBI taxonomy): Eukaryota > Metazoa > Chordata > Mammalia > Chiroptera > Vespertilionidae > Corynorhinus > Corynorhinus townsendii. The sequence goes on along the minus strand of JAPDVU010000003.1, from coordinate 176,022,879 downwards.
TCATCTTGGGCTCCATCTCCAAAGGCATAGCAACGTTCAAAGGCTGGCTTTCTCAGTCACAGGACATCAAACAATGGCTGCTGTGGACAATATAAGAAAAAGCAAATTGAAAACCTGCAGGCATGGCTCTTATTGGATGCCTGTTTACATATAGCTGGGCCCTCAGAAAACACCCAATTTACTAGTTCACCGCCCCCAGCCCCCAGGCCCACTGACACTTAAAATCAGGGCTCCATAATGCAGAAACAGCCCCCTTTCCAGCTCAGCATTTCAGAAGATGCCACCAAAATTAGTTTAGTCCCAGTGGCCCTTGGAAGGTGCTTCTCCACACAATTATTCATTGGAAAGGTTCAAGGAAATCGCCTTGCCTGACACATCAGATTAAACTTCCCACAAATGAAATCCCTGTGAAGTCCCATGAGTTGAAAAAAGAAGTGTGGGGATTGTACCTCTTCCCACCTTGCCCACTATGTGCCATGAAAAATGGCTCCAGACCCCACTCCACTCCCCACATGTCCTCATCGACTTTCCCCACCCAGGCATTGCTGCCTGCGGCGTGGGTCCACTGGGCCAAATTGCTTAGGTTTCAGGTTTCTAATAAAGTTTTGAGAGACACTAAACTTAGTTTACTTATTGGATAGAAATAGCACAGTTAAATCCTTATATAGCATGTTAAATCTGCAAGCCCTTACTATCTCTGGGCTGAAGTTAGCCAGACATTCATTAATGAGTTCCTTCAACAAAAAATAATTGAATCCAAGTGTGAGGTTAAAATAAAACCCAGCGTGCTGACTGTTAGTATTGAGCTGCATTATTAGCAGGCACCCACTGAAACGTTATGCAGCACCTACTATGTGTGACATGCTATCAGACCGTTATTGGGCAAAGGAAGTCCCCTCAGATGAAGGGCTTTAAAGGTGTCTCGGTAACAGTCCCTGCCTACAACTCAGGGAACTTGATCATCACCAGGTATGTTCCTTATGAGTTTCCTCTGATTTTTAAAAATCATCCCTCAAGCAACTTTGTCATCACCATTTATGTTCCTTATAAGTTTTTTTTTCCTGATTTTTAAAAACCATCCCCCATCCCAAGGCCCCAAGAAGAAACAAAGATACAAGATTTTCAGAATCAGATGAAGCTTTTTTATAACTGCCCCTTTCCCTCTAATATATATATATTATATGTATGTATATGTGTGTGTATATATATATATATATATATATATATATCCCAACCCAAGTTTAGAGAAAACAAGGCTCAAGGAAGTTAAGTGACTTGCCCAAGGTCACACAGCTAAAATAAAAGCCAGGATCTAGACTATGTGCCTGCCACATCAGACTTCTAAAAAGTATTCTGCCTTAAAAAATTCCCTTGTTTGCTTAAACAGGTAGGAAAAACCTCAACACTTCCAGACTGAAACTAAGTCATCAGTGATTATGTCAACACAACTCTAAGTACTTATCCTGTTAGAAAAGGTTACTTACTAAAACCTATGATTATGAAAACGTACCGTTTTTCTTCCATATGTCAAAGGACACAAACGGACGGCCAAACACCCAATGGCTGTGATCTGTCCCAGCAGTAGGAGCAAAGCCACACAGTAGATATTATTCCAACTAATAAATTTAACTTTCCTTCACCCTGAACAAAAAGTAAAGATGACCTCATTTCCCACACCACCACTGGGAGGGTATGACCTCTTACACAAGTCATCATTTCACACAGGTGCAACTCATGTCTTGACTTAGGAAAGGCTTTCTAACACAGGGCGTTGCACTTACTCCTCAATAAAAAAGAATGTGTTAATGACAGAACATTTCTTGGATTTAGTCTTTTGCTTTCATTTAAACACACACACACACACACACACACACACACACACACACACAAAAGCTCCCATATGTCCAAAACTAGAGGTTAAGAATTGAATTAGTAACTCAAACACCTCTCCAGGAGAAGGGGTGCTTGCAATGCGATTTCACCTGAATCACGAAATATACCTATTTGTCCCTTGACACATCTGGCCAACGAGGAAGACACTAAGGTACCTACTCTGCACAAACTTACAAAGAACATAACTATTTAATAGAACCTAAAAATTAAGTGTCACGATCTTATAAAACAAGAGAAAACACCACAAATGAAGATAAATCATGGGCTTTCTAAGGTAACACAAAGGTGCAAATTGCCAAGGATCTGAGTTCCTTTGAGGGCTGCATTCCTTGATTAGCCTTTTGTGGAAAAGGTACAGTAAATGACTATCCTGTTCAAGGAAATCACCTTTGGCACTGACGGCCACAACCCCCCACCTCCCAATCATCTGGCTGTGCCGCCACATCTCAGGCCTCCAACTCACACACGCCCTCCAGCCTTTCCACAACCCACACCGAGCACTTCGTTCCTCGACGGCGTGGAGAGACCAAACGACGGGTCCTGAGTGACGGTCACTGTATCCCAGGCATGGCTTTTGGTTTCATTTGTTGGCGCTCTGACAGCTAACACAGTTCTCTGGGCCTCGCCTGTTAGTGTGATGGCATTTAATCGCCATATCAAGAAACCCAATCGGGGTGTATCTTGTTAACAGAGGAGGAGACGGCCTCAGAGTGATTTGCCACAGGTCAACTGTCCCAGGTCAGTAAGGTAACTGGCAGCACCCTTAGAGCCAGGCCTGCGATCTCCAAGCCCTCAGCCCCTTCCTGCCTCCCCAAGGTGGAACTGTTGCCCCAGCTCCCTTTCCTTTGGTGAACCAGCCACGCGACTGCACTGCAGGCACGCAAAAGGACATAACTGGATGGGAGTCCTTCCGCTTTGCCCAGAGAAGGACTTCGAGGAGAAGATAGTGGAAAGGATTATAAAAATTCAATGGCCTCATGAATTGTTGCTTCAGAGTTGATTCTTTGGAGAAAGCCTCTTTCTTTTACCTTTGTGTCAGCAGATAATTACACAAAATAACTAGTCATTACATTTATTAGAAAGTTCTCAGAGCTGACCAAAAATAAACATTAGAAAAATAAAAGGCCCAGCTGGCGTGACTCAGTGGTTGAGCGTCAACCTATGAACCAGGAAGTCACAGTTCCATTCCCAGTCAGGGCACGTGCCCGGCTGTGGGAGCGTGTAGGAGGCAGCCGATCAATGATTCTCTCTCATCACTGATTTTCCTCTCTCTCTCTCCCTCTCCCTTCCTCTCTGAAATCAATAAAAATATTTTTTAAAAATAAAAGTTACATAGCATGACCTCCACCTACCAGGTTGTGGTAAGAGATGCTACTGTTTTTCTTTACTAACAAAAATCTTGATTTTAGATTCTTACTTTTTTTCTTTTAGAAATGACATGTACTTGTCAGCAGATTCAGAATATATTCTTAAGCCTGTCACTGTCTCATATCATCACATAAGACAGCAGCTGACTGCTGAGCATGTTCTTGCCCTTGCAAAAGGTTAAAATAATAAAAGTAATAAAAATATGATCTCACAAATATTCCTTATGTAGGCATGTATATAACTATATGGTATCTGCTCTTCCTAATGACACATAAACGTGACTGTTTGGGCTGCCAAAATACCTCCTTTTAGGCTAAACATAAAACCATGGGTGAATTAAATCTGATAGAAAAATTCCATTAATTTCATTTCCAGGTGTTGTCTCTTAAAGTTAATCACGTGAAAGAGGGACACAAATCAGGTTTACAAATGGGGTTATGATACTGGGTGAACTTTTTTTCAAGTAGTTTGGTGTGGGGTTTTTTTTGTTTTGTTTTGATTTTTCAGAACCACTTAGATGTTCCTTTGTTTACTTTGTATCTTACTTTTGTAAATAATTTTTATTTTGATGTAATTTCAAACTTCAGAAGAGCTGCAAGAAGAGTAGGCAACGCCTTTACAGCATTTGTCCGGACTCATCAACTGCTTACATTTTGCTTCATTTGCTTTATCGTCCTATTCCTGCTCCTCTTTCTCGCATACACAGCACACCATTTCAAAGTGTGCATTTTTCATATTCTCTTAAAAACCATAGCTCAATTAAGCATAGCTGTTTAGAAAATGTTCATTTAAAAAACCATGTGCAAGGCATCATGTGGTTCTCAACCTTCCTAATGCCGTGACCCTTTAATACAGTTCCTCCTGTTGTGGTGACCCCCAACCATAAAATTACTTTCGTTGCTACTTCATAACTGTAATTTTGCTACTGTTATGAATTATAATGTAAATATCTGTGTTTTCCCATGGTCTTAGGAGACCCTGCTAGCGGTTCTCAACCTGTGGGTCACGACAGTTAGATGCTGGAGATAAACAGAATAAAAAGCCCAAATAGTTCAAACCATCAGTATTCTGTGATCATGGGGAGGCAGGTTTATTATCCTGGTCTTGAAATGCTGTGCTAAGCTGAATGAATTTAAGCACACATGAATGACAACTATGCAGTAAGCCATTCTGTACTAGGTCTGACCCTGTTAAGGGAATGAATCAGTAGGGGCCCCACCTCTCCATCACCTCTTTATAACTCTGGATGTAAATAAGTCTTGTAATGCAGAGAGAAGTAAACGTTTTCAGGGTTGGGTTTGTTCATGTCCCAGAGTCTGACCATTAAGGAAATGTGAGAGGAAGCAACACCTTTAAGAACGAACACCACCATCAAAGATGGCACTGACGTCAAGCACAAAGAGCAGGAAATTGAATTAAATTCAAGCAGGTTATGATATTTGCAGATTTTATTTTGAAGAGAAGACTAAAAGCCAACTACAGGAGTCAAGGAGAGAAATGACGACAAACAGAAGAGCAAGACGTGGACACTAGGATGGGGAGAAAGAAGCCCGAGGTTGGTAGAGAGAGATGAGATAAGAAAGACAAGGGTTATCGTGGGAGTAACTTCATACCAGACAACACAGCATGGAACCATATCCCTCCTTTGTCCTTTTTCTCCCTTCCCCCTTCGGAATTGTTAAATAGCTACTTTTTTCCATTTAAAAAGACCCAAAGACAAACCGCTCTCAGATGTGTGACTTCTCCGTCATCATAATTGTCAAGAGAACATGTGACCCAAAGGAAGAGCAATCCTTGGGGAATGGGATCTGGTGCTCTCAGCATTCAGGGGATGCAGCCCCGAAGTCTTCACGCCCTTGACAAGCCACCACACATCTCGGGGCCTGGTTCTTAAAAATGGCATCTATTTTCTGAGGATATGAAAGTTTTAAAGAAGAGAAAGTTACATGAATATAAACAATTAAAGATACTATTGATGTGCACCAACTGGCATTGTTACTTTCCCTGCGACTACATAGATTTCCTTGAAGCTAACCAGCGACACCTGGAATAAGAACATGTTAATAAAAAAAAAAAAAAAAAAAAAAAAAAGACCAAATGTGGACAAGTGAACATGTGAGTTTCATCATTTTTTTAGTTTGGGAAGGCTCTAGCTTCCTGTGGAGCAAACAGTTTGGCCAAATTATTGACCATCTTTCCCAGCACCCTTGGACTCAGATCCTAACCCATCCCTACATAAAATTCTAACACGATACACACAGTGCATGTGCACATACACAGCATGTATAATGGTCTACAGAGCATGGCAGGGTCTTTCCAGTGGTGTTAGGGAGAGCAACAATTGTAAGGACCCAGAATATTAGTATGCTTGGCTGTGAGGTAGCGCTTGTTACCCAAATTGGAGTACAGCTTCATTCATCCAACATGCTGATGTCATGAGAGGTTTCTCATGAAATTTACTGCTAGATGCATTCACTCCATTTACTCATTCATCCTTATCTTTAAAGACCGTTATTGAATGGTTCTGGGAAAAATCAGAAAGAAGGCAACTGACATTTATTCCATTAAAAGCCAGAACTGAAAAAAAGTATCCATCGCGCCGAGAATGCTTCCAAATTCCATTATACATTCTCTTGCTTTCTTTAATGATGGTTATATGTGTAATTCTATGTGATTTAGTCTTTGGCTGATCATCTTTCCATTTTGAGTAAAAAGTCAACAGTAGAAAAACACTGGCTTCAGGATTCAAGACACAGGAATTCTAATCCAGCCATCCCAGCTGGGTGTGACCTGAGAACCTGGGTCCTCAACTAGAATACAGGGCTGGTTCAAGGGCTTCATCCCAATGTAGAGCTGATGGCCAGGAGTGCATGGCCCCGGGCCAAAATGGCAGACAACTTTTCCTAAGTTTTTTCTCCCCCTGTCCTCATGACGTCTGGATTCCTGCTACTTGAGTTTCTTCTTAAGTAACCTTTTCCCATGGCCCACAACCAACAACCTCCAATTTTTTTTAAATTTGTTACTTTCAATGTGCTGTAAATTAGGCAACTATTCCTTTGAAAAAAATTGTCTAAAAGTATAAAGAATAATTATGTTGTGGACAAGGGCTTAGGCATTCCTCCCATAAGCGCAGTAATCACTGGTTAAATAAGATAACATACAGTACATAAAGATGTTATTAAAATTAAAAAGTAGCTTTATTATTTTGCAATGCTATTTTGGTATTTGGAGACCATTTATTTTCTAATGAGCTGTATGCTGCATCCAGAGTAGCTAAGGATTATTATTTTGATTGACCTTGACATATATATTTAAACCTTTATTATTTTTTCCTGAAGCTTAATAAGTCAGCACAGTATATGAAGGTCCAGAGGCAGTAAATAGCTGACAGTTTCACTGGAAGACAGATTCTTCCAAAGAAGCAGCAATGGATGGCAGTGGTAGCACTGAATGAACTTTCAAGTAGTACATGTCAAGCAGAAGACTTTGCACTTAACCCTCTAGGCCAGTGGTCGGCAAACCGCGGCTCGCGAGCCACATGCGGCTCTTTGGCCCCTTGAGTGTGGCTCTTCCACAAAATACCACGGCCTGGGCGAGTCTATTTTGAAGTGGCATTAGAAGAAGTTTAAGTTTTAAAAAAATTCACTCTCAAAAGAAATTTCTATAGTTGTACTGTTGATATTTGGCTCTGTTGACTAATGAGTATGCCAACCACTGCCCTAGGCAATGGGAGAGGACAAAAAGGTTATGAGTAGGAGGGTGCCACTCCTGGTCTTAAGGAAAATTAATAGGATAGAGATGGTCAGGAAAGAGAAAGGGAACCTGGGAGGTACCTATTAGTCCGTTATCACTAAGAGAGCCTAAACATGTTGGCTTGGTTTGGAAAGAAGGTAAAAGGGAAGAGAGTAACTGGGTCAGACAGTTTTGAGTCTTACCTGACTGAAACATCTGTCAGGTACCAATATGGAAACTACACAGGCAAGTCAGACGGAGAGTGAGGGTAGGAGGGAGTTGAGGAGAATGGATTCAGTCAGACCCATACTGAAGTGGTAACTGTACATCAGTTCTGGTATGGTTCCTATAACATCAGTCACCATTTTCTTGGACCAAGTCACCAAATCAAATCAAAAGCATGTGAACAGCAAACAAAATAATTGTCAGTGGCTGCCAATGTAAGTGAAGTCTAAGGTCATAGCCCTAATTACAAATACTTTCCCCCATGTAATCCCACTTTAGTTCCCATGTGAAGGCTACCCTGGTATGGTAAGGTCTTTATGAATAAGTATTTCTCATGTGAACATGCCCAGGGGAGTTAGAAATCCTTTGATCACCAAAAACCAGAACAGATACTGATTTGTCAAGTCAGTGGGCCAACATTCCCTAGGTGTCCCCTGCTGCTAAGTGCCATCCAGCGGACCACAAACTACTTAACAACTTCTTTGTTAAAACAGCTTGTTAACAAGAAGGTGCAGATCACACATACCCAAATCAAGTTACTCTACTGCTAGGCTAAACATGCAGGTGAATGAAATTTAACTCCAGGCTAATTGTATAATTATATAAAGAATTAATATGTGTAATTCAATGTGTAGCAGTGAAACTTGTAACACTTCCATGCTTCTCAGTACACAAAATGTAACCCTTATGGATGCACATATCTCCTGGTTTATGATGTCCTTCACTTAAAAGAAAAATAAAAAAGCCTGAGACCTATAAAAGGCATAGGCTAGCAACATGAAGACAATGATCTCTTTAAAGTTTTCACACATCCAAAGAGCACTCAAATGCCTATGGTCTGCTAAAGACCAAAGTCGCTGCTAACAGAGCATAACGCCAATTTACATATGCTGAAGGGAACTGTAAAGATAACTTGAATGAAAAGTAAATACATTTTGTATAAAAGAGTTAAAAGTAAAAACATAACGAAGGTATCTGAAGATACCGCTTATGAAACATCTCTTAACTAAAACGACTTTGTACTAGCAATTAGTGGCACGAGGCCACGTGTCCTTCGGCATTTTCTGTATTTTCCAGGTAAACGTCCATCCAACTTGGACATTTTCCCAACAACTGAGTGGCCTGTCATGCACCATCCAATTGCCAAGAAGCGATCCATTTTTCCAAGAGGAAATGTGGGCCCTGCAGGGTTTCCAAGCATCCTCATTTCATGCACAAATACATTCCACGACAGTAAGACAGACTGCTTAACAAAAGGAGGAAACGCGATGACAAAGCGTGGTCCGCTGCCAGAGCGACGCTTTTGGGGTCAGGTTATTTGGCTGTAAACCGGTCTATCAAGACAAAACCCAAAACGCATGCGGTGGTGTGAGGCGCCCCACGCCAGGCACGGTTCCAAAGGACTCATTTTGTTTTCCGTAACGGGGGACGCAGGTCTTTTCTTAAAATTGTGTTCCAGTCAGTCTCCTATTGATTTTCTGGATTTCTATTTTCAACCGCGGCCCAAGGAAACGGCAGCCAGACTTGACTCCAATGTACACAGAGACTCAGGTTTCACCCTGTCACCTGTTGGCTTCTGAACAACACTCCTCTTTGTGAAACGTACAGCACTCATTTGAAACAAGTTTCCAGAGAAAACACTTCAAGAAAGTGTTTGAGAAGTCACAAGCCTCGAGTTGTAAAAACAAATTCCACACATAGCCTGGTGTATACGGACATAGATTAATGTGGAAACCCGAGCTTTTGAAAAAAGGGGGTCAGGAGGGGAGCCGGGGGGAAAGGATGCCTCCCTTCTTCGGGGGAAATTCAGCGGCGGTTGTCGAGGATCCGCTGGGTCAACCCCACGCCCGCATCCGAAGAGACACTTTGGAGCAGGCGTCAGCGCCCCGCTATCCCTACCCTCCGTGCGGCGGTGGCGGCTCGAGCCGCCAGGGGGCGCCCCGGGCCGTGGGTCGCATCGATCCCCCGGCTCCCTGGCTCCCTCTCGGTTTCCGCGGCCTCCCGCACCCGGAGGCCGAGCTCAGGACCCAGCGGATGGGAGTGAACCCCTCCCAGGCGCTGACGCGACACCCACCCAGAAGAGTGCCCGGGTCTCCGGGGCTAGAGTCGCCTTCGAACCCCCTTACCCGTCTCCAGAAGAAAGCCTCGCGCCGCCTCCCGTCGTAGGTCACCTCCAAGGAAGACACTCGCCCCGCGGCTGAACGGTGGTACCGAGTGGCCTGGGCCCCCAACTTCGGAGGAGAAGCCTCCTCCCGGTGGGCGCGCACCGACGCGCGCACCCCTGCAGCCTGCGGCGATCAGTCCACGCCGCCCGATGCCATCCAGCCCCGGACCCAGACAGCGGCTCCCACCTGCGGCCGCGGGCAGCGGGACCAAGCGCGGCCTGCAGCCCCTCGGGGCTCCCGCCCCGGCCCGCGAGTTCCCGAGCCCCTAGGCGAGCACTCGCCGCCCACCCGCCCTGCGACCGGCCGAGGCTGGCGGCCGGCGCGCGGTGCCTCGCGAAGGAAAACAGGGCAGGGTGCCCTCCGGGTCACCCTCGCCTACCCATTTCCGGAGGAGACCCTAGCAGGGAGGGAGCAGCGAGCGCTGGGCCCCCATTAAACCAAGGCGGGCCGCGCCCCCCGTCAGGGCGCCGCGCTTGGCCCCGCCCGGAGGGCGAGGGGGTCGCCCCCGCCCCCGCCCCGCCGTGACGCACTCTCCCCGGCCTGTCCTCGTCGAGCCTACTTTCGGTGCAACGCGGCGATTCTCACCCCTGCAGTCCCCAACCAACCGTGGGGGGAGGGAGGTCGGCAAAGGGTCCTCCTGCTCCCCGGAGACCTTCTGTCCCCGCCGGCGTCGCTGACTCTGCTCCCCGTGTTAGAGTCGCCTCGTCCAGGCCACTGCATCCCCCAAGTGCCAGCTCTGCGTCTCCCCAGGATCCTCCACCGCGGCGAGAAAAACCCCGGCTCTACTCCGCTCCGGGGGCCCGCCTGGGACCGATCTTCAAAAGTAACCAGAGCCCGCATTAAAAAAAGTAACCATTTCGCTTCCTGCCGGTCCCACCCTCGGCGGAGCGCAGCGGGCCGACCGCCCCGCTCGCGATGCCAGGCTGGCTCGGTTCTCCGCTCAGGTCCGCAGGAGGCGCCTGCCCAACCTGATCTCGCCGCCGCCCTCTTTCCAGGAACTGTCACTGCTGACCGTGCCCCTGGCAGGTCTCCACGAGGTCCTCTGAGCACGATATTCCTCGAAAAGCTACCCACCCACTTGGCTAGCCTAGCGGCTCCAGCACCTACCTCGGTCCATCCGCTCCATTGCCGCAAGCCTTAGTGAGTGGAGCAGCTGAGAGGCAAATACCCCAAGACGCTTATGTAAACTCCCCCCTCCCGCAGGTGCACGCGCGGACCACAGAGCGCTGGGAGAATATGCAAAACCACCTCTTAAAGAAATCATCTCCCCTCTGCCCATAACAATGATGTCAGCAAATGGCACGTAGAACTTAGTTCTCCCTAGGAAGGGCTCATTAACATATGAATTCTCCCCGTAGGACTTTTCTTGCATTTCGAAATGATTCCTACTGCTTAGCGCAGGAGATTTATTTTTATTAGTAAATAAGAAAAGAAAAGGAGCCAGGTCACGGGATGCACTTAATCAAGTACATGACTGAAAGTTTTTATAAGTAGGTTAAGTGAATATCATTATTCGAACACAAGAACTTGCCTGCCCCACACTTAAGGCTAATCTTGTTTCGGAGCTATTTCTAGGTATACCAAGAGAAAGGGAAGCTTGGCATCAGGTGTCCACAGAAAGGGCCAAGAATAGCAAAAACAGAACCTCCAAGCAAGCCCAGAAAGAAATGATAAATATTTGCAGCAGAGGTCTGAATCTCTTCTCAACAACAGATTTTAATTTCTGCAATCGCCTCCTTATCACATGGTGATAAAAGGAAATGGAGAGAAGAGGAGGCAATATTTAATAGCTTTGCCATTTCATAAAAGGATAGCAAATAAAAGCAAATTAAAACGGTCAAATTCCTTCGGTATCCTATTTTTAACTTTTTTGGTTAGGTAAAAGAACCTTGTACCATCAGGATTCCTTGGGAGTAGTTTGCAACATACATGTTTCTATAGTACACAACTGAACAATAGCTCATTGTAACTGTGATTTAAAAATACACAAACAAGTTGCCATAAATAGAGCAGTCAAGTAAATAACTCTGGCCAATTTCTGTTATCTCTGCTGGAGAAGGTGCTTTTTGTTTTGTTACTTTTTTAAAGTGGCAGAGATAAAAAAGAAAAAAAGTTGTGGCTCTGCTGGTAGGCTAGCTTGGAAACACTGTTTGAGTCAAGGGGATTTGAAATTCAAATTGACTCTCTGTTGGGCAGTATACATTCTAGTTTTGAAGACAGTTCCCAAACAGCTCTAAGATAGAGCTCCTCCAGCCTTCAGATAGTGTAGGGATTTGTGGGAGGGCGGAGAGAGGACTTCAAAGGTCCTCTGTGGAGCTGTGAAATTAACCATGAATACCTAGGTTAGATCTCTTTTTTCCTGCTTCATTCTGTTTGAGCTTCCTCCCGGAAGTCATCAATTGATAGTATCTATTGGACAAATGTGCAATCAGTTATTGGTTTAAATCCAACTCTAAACTATCACGTCATTATGATAAAGGGAGGGTCAGCACCCAATGCTTTAAGCCAGGTGGATCCTTTTTGAAACAGCTTTTAAAGGAGACACAGTAGCCAAGGCTACAGAACCTTCCCAACTACAAACCATAGCAACACTTCTCAGTATTAAATGCCAGCCATTATAAGTGTGCTTCCTCTAACACAGTTATTTATACATACTGGCCATTGCATTTTCAGCAGGTACGGTCAGCTTTATTGCTTTTGTAACTTTTTTTGATGATGAAACAGTTTGGAGACAGTTAAAAGCTTCCAGCTAAGGTTCAATCTGAATACAACAGCCCATGTAGTCTGGTCTGGAAGGCATTGTTTTTGTCAAGGGTGAATTTACAGGATGGAGAGCAAGGACCCCCACCAGCACCTTTTTGTTTCAGCCAGGTGGGAATATTCATTGCTTGCAAATCACACTTGAAGGGAGGCTGGGAAAGGAAGCCCAGAAATTCACAGGACTTGGTTCCCTCACCCCATCCTGGTCTCTACTCTACTCTCACCTCCTCAGAGAGGCCTTCTCCAACCCCCTCAACCCCAAATATCACCCCTCCCTCTTGTTGCTATTTATCTTCATAAAACTTAGCTTTGCTTCAGGTCTATATGTTCATGTTTGCTGTCTCTCTCCTCTACTAAAAGATGGGGATTTTGGAGATTCACTCCTGTATTCTCAGCCCCTAAAATCATGCCAGGCACATAGCAGGACAAGCTCAATTAACAGGTGTTAAGTGAATGAATGATTTTGGACATTCTACTCAGGCCCTCACAGCTATACCATACCCGTATGGATAACTCCATTTCTAATCTACACCCAGACTGAACTGCAACGTCCTATGGGAGGAGACTGTGATAGAAAAACAGAGAAATGCCAAGGGCATTTGTTTGTCAAATGCCAGCCAGCTTTATTGGGTCTGGAAGAAAGAGATAAAGTAGGAAATGTAAAGTACAACATATACTGGTGCTATTCCTTGGTTCTCCTGTGATTTGTATATGGTGACCTTGAGGTCTGTTCCATGCCTTTTTTATTTTTTTCATGTTTAAAACAGACCTGCTTTCTAGTTTTAAGAGTCAGAGCTGTTCTTGGTCTCAGACATTTGGAAGGATTTGTAAGTAATTGCCAGCAATCTAGGAAGAGTCTATTTAAATGATTGGATGTCATTAAGTTTCTTAATATGGAAGAGAGGTCAAGGACTCTAACAGTCATCAAATGACATCTCACTCACTGAGTCCGAGGGCCAGTCGGCATATAGAATGGTAAGTAGGGTGCCAGCTTGAGTCTTCAGTGAAGGCACAGTCTAGGATAGCAGTTTGGTTGTTCTGACCTTGAGCTGTCCTGCCTACACAGAGATAGGTGACTAAGAAGTGCAAATACACATATATGTAAGACTGCAATTTCTAATGAAAATGGCTTTAAAATTTTTTTTAAATCACAAAAGCATACAATTTTAGAGTTGCTAACAACCTACCTGGTACATCTTGTCCAGATAAAGAAATGAGATCCAGAGAACTAATTGTAATAATTCTTCATGCTTGTTACCAAGTTTGGTACCACTGACAGTTGATGTGAAATGCTTTTCTTTCTTGTTAATTTTAAACATATCTGTTGTACCTCATATTGGGCCCTATACCCTGCTGGTCACTGAACATTTGTAAAATCTGGTTACCAGTATGTGAGCCTGTAGCTCCCTCAGGAAGGGCCCCAAGGCAGGTATCAGCTCTTCCTGGAGTGAACAGGCATGATGGTGTTTTATAATAGGTTGCAGTTTCTCTAGGTCTCCAATTATTTTCTTTCCCCTTTGATTATATTTAAAGCAATGTGATTAAAGAGTACTGGTTCTTTAACATTTTCTACACCCAATCCCTCTTTAGACTTACTACTCCAATCCTCCCAGCCAACGTCCCCTCCCCCCTCTCCAACCTCTTCTGAAGTGAGTGAGCAAATCCTCCCTTCAAAGTACCCTGATGCATTGGTTATTGGAGTTAGGAGATTTAAATGTCTATTTTCTGTCAATTACTATCGCTGTGACACTGGGATAAATCACTTCTCTAAGGTACTATTGTTGTTTTTTGGTTTGTTTTTCATTTCTAAAAATGAAATGGGCTAGGTCAATGATTATAACTTCTGAGGAGGAAACACAATCCATATCTCAACTAAAATAGAAATCTTAATATAGAAACAGCTGAAAGTGAAACTGCTCTGTTGAAGCTCTGCTTGGGTTTCTAGCAGACTTCTCCCACGACTCCCATCCTCTTATCCTCCATTCTCCTTGGGTGACCTTCAGGCTCTTCCATCCGAAACTAGATGCTGCCAGAGGCTCCACCAGGTCTAATATTTTCGGAGTCTTTTAAAACTCAATAGCTGGTATGACACTGATATCAGATAGGTGTTCACGGCTGTGCTGTGTTGAGTCTACAGCCCACACTGGGTGGGAGAGTATGGGATCAGGTCCTTTTGTTTGACTCTTGTTCAGGCTTATAACTTTTAGTATCAATTGACAGCCATCTTTGCCCACCTCACTCCTCTGTCCCAACTATTTTGACCCCTTCCCCATCCAGGAAATGTTTGTTACTTTTCATGGACAAATCATTAAAATAGCATTCAAACATCTTGACCTTGAGTTCTTCAACTTTTTCAACTCCTGTAGAGATCTGTGGTTTAACATAAACTTAAGACTATGCTGCTGAAAAACTGCCAAAACATTAAGAAATGAAGAATAATTCTTCCAATAAACATTGGGAGATCGATACATGAAAAGATATCCAAGATATGTTAAGATGCAAAATATACAGTATGATCACATTGTTATAACTAATCCTATCTAATAAAAGAGTAATATGCAAATTGACCATCACTCCAACACACAAGATGGCTGCCCCCATGTGGTCAAAGATAGCTGCCTGCATTTGGACACAAGATGGCTTGCAGGGGAGGGCAGTTGTGGGCAGTTAGGTGTGACCAAGCCAGCAGAGGAGGGCAGTTGGGGGTGACCAGGCCAGCAGGGGAGGGCAGTTGGGGGGACCCAGGCCTGCAGGAGAGGGCAGTTGGGGGCAACTAGGCTGGCAAGGGAGGGCAGTTAGGGGTTACCGGGCCAGCAGGGGAGGGCAGTTGGAGGGGACCAGGCCTGCAGGGGAGGACAGTTAGGGGCAATCGGGCTGAAAGGGGAGCAGTTAGGAGTTGATCAGGCTGGCAGGGGAGTGGTTAGGGGATGATCAGGCTGGCAGGCAGAAGCGGTTAGGGGCAATCAGGCAGGCAGGAAGGCGAGCAGTTGGGAGCCAGCAGTCCTAGATTGTGAGAGGGATGTCCGACTGCCCATTTAAATGGGCAGTCGGACATCCCTTGAGGGTTCCCAGATTGGAGAGGGTGCAGGCTGGGCTGAGGGACACCCCCCCAACCCCCGCCCGTGCACAAATTTCATGCACCGGGCCTCTAGTAATATATAAGCTAGTACACACAGAAAAACTATTTAGAGGTATATAAATAGTAGCTAGCAATACAGCTTCTAGGGGAAGGCAGATTATAGGAAACTATTACTTTTGAATTTATATTTGTAAAATAAATGTATTTTCATACAATTTATAATCTTTTTATTTTTATAATGATCATATAAGACTTTTGTAAATAGTTTAAAAAATAAAGAAAATAGACTATAATTTATACTAATAAAAGGGTAATATGCTAATCAGACTGACATCTTCAGGATATCCTTCCAAACAAAGCCACGGTGGCAGGGACTGAGACAAGAGGTGGTTAGGGGCAAACAGGCCGGCAGGGCATGGCAGTTAGGGGAGTGATCAGGCTGGCAGGGGAGGGCAGTTAGGGGGCGATCAGGCCAGCAGGGGAGGGCAGCTAAGGGGCGGTGAGGCTGGCAGGGGAGGGCATCAGGGACATCAGGCTGGCAGGCAGAGGCAGTTAGGGGTGATCAGGAAGGCAGGAAGGCAGGCAGGCAGGTGAGCTGTTAGGAGCCAGTGGTCCTGGATTGCAAGAGGGATGTCTGACTGCCGGTTTAGGCCCAATCCTCTGTGAGATTGGGCCTAAACCGGCAGTCGGACATCCCCCGGGGGGTCCCAGATTGGAGAGGGTGCAGGCCGGGCTGAGGGACACTCCCCCTCCCTGTGCATGAATTTCATGCACTGGGCCTCTATTATTAATAATATAAGAAAGAAAAGTTTGGAAGCAGAAAGTGACGTTCTTGATTTAAGTATTTGTGGATATGGGAAAATATGTAGTTCCGCTCCCTGCTATCTTCCTCCCAGGTTCAAACTTGAAGAGAGAAATCTCTGCTGCATTTATTTACAATAGTTGAGAAGGGGGTGTCACCGGTCCCATAGTTCCATGGAGCCAGACATAATGGAGCAGGAGTTGCTCCAACTAATGCCTTGTGTACCCATCTATTGATTCACTAACAGATTCTTTGGTTGAGTCCCAAAGTATTTGTTGGAGGACAGCACTATTAGACCTAGATGCTCCCCTTAGCTAAGGATTACCTATTCTAAATTTCATACTCTATTTATATCTTGATTTATTCCAAAAAGAAAGCATAGGAAAATATACAAGATAAGTGGAAAAAATAAATGATTCTATTTTCTGAAATACCTAACAATGATGCATTGTGATTATACAGGTTGAGCCCATCAAAGCTTGATGTCTAAGAGAGTGAGCAGCTCTTAGTAAGCCCATGGTAATGTGGTGTGAGGACCGAGAGGGAGGAGGGCAGAGGGGCGGGGGCCGAAGACAGTACCAAAAGAAAGCAGTGCCAGGCTGTGGATGGTTGCACAAGCCTCTAAGCTATTCTAGGGGCTGTGGAAAGCCACAGAAGCTTGAACAAAGAGTGACATGATTGTGCCTATGCCCTAAGTAGAGGGAGGGTAGAGAGAACAGTGCAGGGCAACTAGATGGGAAAAGCCTGCATGCTGCCTCAGTAGGCAAGGATAGGAAAGACAACACAGTGTGTCTGAGGGTGAATACACTGAACTGTGGAAGCCCAGAGGGGATTGGGGGGAGGGAGGGACAGCAGATGGGGTGCCAACACTCCTCAGTGAGTCAGCATTCCCACAGTTTCCTTGAAAGACAACCAACAGTTCAGCCCTGATGTGAGCTCCTACTTGAAACCGCAAATATTTTTCACTGTCCACGGGAGACAAACTCAAGGTAATCTGAAGGATTTTCGTTTTTAAGCTCAACGTTGATCTCCCTGTTGACATTTAAAATCAGTATTTAAAACATGGTTTCAGAGTGTGGCATCTCGGAGGGAAGGCGGGGAAGGTGGATGAGTGGAAGGTGATCAACCGAAGAACCTATGGACACATATGCATAACCCATGGACACAGACAATAAGGTGGTGAAGACCTGGGGTGGGGAGCCGGGGCGGGCTGCAGGGGGGCATGGGGGGGGGGGAAGGGGACATATGTAATACTTTCAACAATAAAGATTTAAAAAC
This sequence comes from Corynorhinus townsendii, assembly GCA_026230045.1. Taxonomy (NCBI): domain Eukaryota; kingdom Metazoa; phylum Chordata; class Mammalia; order Chiroptera; family Vespertilionidae; genus Corynorhinus; species Corynorhinus townsendii. Next base: position 176,005,577 of record JAPDVU010000003.1, on the reverse strand, counting down.
AAATAAATAAATAAAACATGTTTTTTATGTCCTGTTGTGTTAAAGAGCACATTATAAAGCAAAAACAGGTGTGTGGTTGTCAGGCTGGAAGATAATCTATGGGAAAGGACTACCCAAGAGATCAACATGACATTGGAAAGTTATTGTGTTCAGTGGGAATCTACAATCTAGCAGTTAGTGTTTATGCAAACCATTAAGTAATAAATATTGCTCTGTCTTAAAACGTAATATTATACAATATTCATTGCTTTATTTCATGAACTATGTGCTCAAAGCTATTTTGCTCACTTGTGTATTTACTTATGCTCCTTAAACTTCGCACCATATGAGCTGGTTGATCCATGAAGGAAAATCTGGGCCGACAAAGGCACGCCAGCTCCTAACATGGCCACTGTGCGCTGTGACTGCTCAAGGAGTTCTCAGAGAGGTGTCAGCAAAGAACGACTCCAGGCGGCCAAAAGCCTCTTGCCCAAAAGAAAAAGGTCAGCACAGCTTTCCATAACATTTCTTTATCTTATCTAAGATCCCAAGTCCCTTTCTGCAACCGTGGGAATTGAAAGGAGGTGATTTTGCAGTGGAGACTGGTTTACAAGCTTTTAATTAGATTGGGTCAGGGCCAGGATTTGGAATTCAAATTGTTCTGTCGGTCTTCAGCCACATAGTTCTAGATGAGTAACAACTGTTTGGTATAAGTCAGTCTTCATATTTCCTTTCTCCTCTTTGCTTGCAGCGTTAGTCTCTTCAACAGTGCACTGACTTATAGAGGGGCTGAGGGCAGGGATCAGCACACAGGCCTGGTACATAGTGGATTCTCAGTAAAAGTTGTTGAGTGGTGAAGATGGTTTTGTTCCCATTGATCTTCCACAGAACCTGTCTCAGACGTTGCACAAACGAAGCACTCCTATTTATATCTTAATTATCAGTCCATTGACTGTTTTTTCTTCATTTTTATTTGGATTTTTTACAAAGCGAGTCAACTAATTTGAGGTTCAATTTTCCAGTGTTAATGTTAAAAGAAATCTCATCAAATTGATCATTTAGGTCATTTGTTCTTTTTGGCTGATAAGATCTGCTATGAACTCAAACTAATTGGCTAACTTGAACTCTCTTTAGAGAGCTCACATTTAGAAATCATGTTCTCCACCCACCTCCAAATCAATATCCTCCTCCCTCCTCTATTCCTGGTCTGTTTATGGTACCACCCACTAAGCCAGAAACTGATCATCACAGATGTTTTCTTCACTCTGGCTGCCTTCCTTCTTGTCTACCCTCATTCAGTTACTTATCAGATCTTTGCACCCTTTAGCTTTTCTTTGTTGGCTCCGTACCCCTCCTCACTATCCCAATGATAGGCAGCAGCCGATCCTCCCTATCCTAGCATGCAGCATAACTCGTCTCCTTGGGTCTTCTCATCCCTACATTCTTTCTCCTTCACTTGACCACCACAAACCTGACTACCATTCTCCTACTTTAAAATCCCTTCTTCCCAGTTTTCCGAGCACCTCCGTGGGGTAAAATTAAGGCTCTCTGCAGTGAAGACCCTCCATTTCAGGCCCCCACTGATCTCTCCAGTTCCAGCCCCATCACTTGCCACACTTCACTTTGGCTCTGGAACTGGTGGTTTCCAACCAGATCATACTGTTTCATGACCACTGTGCCTTATTCTGCTGCATGCATCATTACATGCATCTGTCTAGCCACTCACTTTAATATGCCTGCTAACTCTTACTTCCAGGCTGAATTAGGATGGGTCCAGGAAATGTCTCCTGAAGCCCTATTAGACCAAAGGCTTCTACTCTGCACATCCACTGCTCCAGGACCCTCCACTAGTCCCAAGACTCCCATCTTACTCAGGCCAGTCCCTCCACCCAAATGACAGCTTACTTTCTTTTCCAACCAGAAATTCTATTCACTAGAGTGAGTGGGATTCTCTTCCTATGTGCACACAGCTTTGGGATAACCCAGGGGCTCAACCTTTACACTCAGCAGCTACACGAAGAAGGATGGGCTAGACTCCCTCTATTTTGGCTAACATGAATGTATAGAAGAGATACACTTTTAAGAAATAGGCCTTCTTGTGTTTCTTGCTCCTTCAAAGAGCTTTCCCAAATGCTTCCATTCTCCTTCTGCCAAGTCCATCCCAATTCGTTTAGTATCCAGATATTCTGGGTGAAAACAGTGATGTTGGATTGTTGGGTTGACATAGCCCACAACATGATACCGTCTCTCTTGAGTGGCCAGTTCATAATTTTGAATATGTTCACCTTGAGTCTAGACTGGGTGCTTCTTGAGAGCAGTAACTGCCCCCTTCTGTTAATCACAGTACTGAACATAATAAAGATGACCTGATGGAGGAGACTTTGGTTAAATGTGGTTAATCGTGGTAAGGTGCAGAAGCCAGGACTACAGGAGCAGACTCTTCTCCAGTCAGTTACATTAATGCCACACCCTGCAGTGGCATAGGCTGTAACAGTTCCCTGTACACAACTGTCTGATCCAACACCCATGCACACTGCAGCAATCCCACCCTGTAAGACACAACCGAGTCCGTAACAGCCTGTTGTAGACCACACTGAAGAATAATTTTCAAGACAAGCATAAATGTAAAGTGATAGGAGATGTATTAGGTCAACCTTAGAGGATGTGGGATAGTGAAATTGGAAGTTAGGTTAGAAGACAAAACACAATCTCTAGGCAAAGGAGGTATAGAAAGAGACGAAAACAAGGGTTTCCAAAGGGAAACCTGGGTGTGCTTTCTCTGGAAATGGTCATGGTGCAGAAGCTCTTTGTCAGGGATAAAAGGAGTCTCAGTGGATCTGGAGAGCATCCTTAGCATCCTGTAGGGAAAGAAAGCACTGCCTTAAGGCATTCCATTGAGTACCTGGTACAGGGCCTTCCTTTCAAGGCCAATGCAGTGACTTAGGACACTGGTGGAATCAGTATAGAATGAGGAGTCAAGTATGTATTAGAATTGTGTGTCTTTCTGGACATGTTACTTCACTGACTTTGGTGCTATATTAAGAACACAATAACGCCAAATGAACCTCTTTTGTTATTGTTATATAAACTTATGAAGTACTTGTATGCTAGGCATTGTGCTAAATCCTATACATATTGTTTAAATCTTTATAACAACATAAGGTAGATCTTATATGAGAACAGTAAGGTAAGTCACTCAACCATTTAATCATGAGCTAATTAGTGGAAGAGCCCAGATTCAAAACCTGGTCTGACATCAGAGCCCATAATCATAAACAACTGTCATCTGCTTTTAAAGCAGAGCCTCTTACAACTAGCAAAACAAAATGCTTTGCTTTCTCCAACTTGTCCCTCAGCAACATCAGCTGAAAGTAGAGAGAATAACTCTAGAAGCTTTAAATACTGTACTATTTTAGGTAGAAATGAAGCCTCCTTTCGGGAAGCTTAATGCCAGTGTTTTGTTCTCTAAAGAGTTGTGCGGCCCCCATTGCCAACCCTGGGGACCCTCAGACAAATGAAACCCTGAACTTCAAAGTAGTTCACTGAGCCATTTCAATTTCTATAGCTACGAAATCATCTCATTGTCCAAATACAACAAAACCAGCCTGTATCTGAGGATCACTTATATAGAATAGTTGCTCTGTTGCCTATTAAGTCATTACCCGTATCAGAGCGTACTAAGCTCCTACTCAGATATGGGTATGGGTGTCACTCTCGGATGGGCTCAACAGCCCAACCATCACCTCTTCAACTCAAAGGCAGACTATGCTGAATGAAGGACAGATCATGAGAATGGTTCAGTTCATAGTTTGTGGGCAACCCATTCTACCGAACACATCTCACATGACATCCCGAAGGCAAAAGGCACTGAAGTAATGCAGCCAATTAATAAACTTGTCAGACAAAATGGATTACAGCTCAACTCCCAGAACCATAATACGTTATTATTATTTTTTTACTAAGGTCCTTCAGTTGAGTTGCAGCAAATGAAAAAAGAAGATAATAGAATTAATCATCTGTCTGGCAGCATTTCTGAGCAATTCTTATGGCCAATATGTCCCCTTACAAAAATTTCTTGCAGATGAGCTCAAATAATTAGGGTTCATAGAATGTCAGATTGGCTTGTGAAGACAATCTGCTCCCTACTGAAGGGCAAACATTTTTACTTAACACAAACCCTAGTTCCAATGTAAGACCTAACTGCATTGTTGCTTACATAACAGACCAAGCTACATTTCCACTAGCAACCATTTCTGAAGTTTTTAGCTTCTCTTTCAGTTAATTTTAACAAGATTCCAGGAATCTCTGAAATGCTTTCTCTACCTTTTAGAAAAGTATGTTTCGGATGGGGGAGTAACTTAGCAAAGACTGAAAGTATCATTAGAAAATAGTTTTATGACATGTCATATTTTTGGGACCTGAAGAGTCAAAAGTTTTTGTTGTTGAAAGAATCCAATGATATGGGTAAGACAATGTCTTCAAATGGAGCCACTACTCAGAAGATAAGAGGGAAAATTCCTGCACAAGCAACACTCATGACCATCTCCTTGTCTTTCCAGGAAGCTTTAAAATGACTTTCTCAAACATGCAGGTGTCTAATCCCTAACAATACCTTTCATGAAAGTGCAGCTTTCTTTTTCAGAATTAAAACCTACCCCCCCCCCCAAATTGCTGGTCATTCTGTTTCTTATGCCTAATTAAAAGAATTCTTAGGAAAAATAAATACGATGATCACATACATAAGTATTTGGGATCCTTGAAAGCCTATGGGAAGAACATGTAGGCCTTATTATACATGTGTTAAGTAGTAACAATTTAATTTATAATAAGATTTTAAGGAGAAAAAGAATTCAAAATGACCACTAGTTTACTACCTAGCCTGCATGTTTTCTGAGCACTGTGAGGAAAATATTCACTGCCACCATCATTGGTGACACTACAAGGAGACATTAGGAGAAAATGGGCTGAGGTCCCTGCCATATTACTCCCAGAAGCCTACCTACAGGTATGGCGGCTTGATCCTCACCGGGGAGATTCCTGGTGGCAATTTTTGTTTGGAGTAGAGGAGAACCAATAGTAAATTTACAGGATGGCCTGAGAATGAATGGACAATTACAGTTTTGCTTTGTTCCAGAAGGCTTTATGTTTTAGATGTTCTTAAAGGAGATATATAGGGACTACTTAACCAAGGTACTTAATGATTTCTTAAAAAATTATTTGCTTTTCTGCACCTTTCTCCTTCCAACTTTCAAGGACCCATATTTTACACTGGAATGTATTTTTAGGGCAGATAGGGAAAAGGGGCCAAGTTTCAGATGTCTCTTTTCTCTATTTCTTTCCTTTGCCGTAAGGCTTTCTTTATGGAGCGCTCAGTCTTAGGTTTCCATAACCTCCTAATGCAAAACAGGCTAAGAAGAGCAATGAATGTAACAAACCACATGCTGCTTTGCTTTTTTAATTTTTTTTTAGGAGGAAAAATCCAGCTTACAAGAAGAGTATGCAAACTTAGCAGTTAACTGAAATTAAAGATGTTCTAAGGGTCTCTTAACCCCAGTCATGGCCATCTTGTAATATTTTTAAATATGAACTGAAACATATGATTATGATAAACTCTCATTTTACTTAAAAGCCAAGAGAAGATGTTAAGACCATGGATAACAGTTTACAAAATTCATTTTGACTTATGAGGAAATCTGCATATTTTCACCTAGGCTAAAGATAAGAGACACATAAAAAAAATTAAGGATTTCGTTGTGAAATCAACACTAGTGCATTCTGAATCCGGGATTAACAATCTATATGTGGGCTTCCAGAAACTTGCATAAATTACTCAAAAATTTTATGGCTCAATTCAGCTGTCAAAGAGAAGAGCCCTCAGACAACACTTCACACCTGTTACTTATCTAGGAGAGGCCTGGGCTTAGTGACTCCCACCTGGGATGAGCATGTCCAGACTTCCCTCACACTCATTTTACACAAGGGGATAGATTCTTCAGAGTGCCAGATAGTAAAGAAATTAAGAAACACTAAAATCCCTGGAATTTTCCCAAAATAGACTAATCATCACACCAATCTTGCAAAACCATCACAAGAGATGTCCCATTTCAATGTAACACACACAGAGAAAACAATTAAGAGCCACTAGCTTCAATATCTGTTCTAAGAAAGTACTATACCGCCAAAAGTAAATAAAAAGTAACAGAAATTATGCAAGCTGATTTTTCTTCTGGGTCTTATGGTCATAGGAAATGGCAATGGGGGCCATAGTGACTCCATTTTGCTTCTTTATCCCTCATCCAAAATCAATACATACCAGAATATTCCCAGCTGCTGGGGTAATTCTCTGCTCAAGGAACCTCTGATTTATCCCCACGCTTTCTTCATCCCCTAAGGCGAGGTCAAATGTGAGATTTCTACAACCTCCACAAATCACCTCCCTTTGGTCCTCCCATCATCCATCTACATATACTAGTAATTCAAAGTTGTGTGTGGGGGGGTCTGGTTATTCAATTATGTGACAAACGTGTTTCCTGGCAAAAAGAGGCGTTAGACAAACATCTATTTTAACTTTTTAGTCTGTGGCAAAAACAAAAACCCACTTCCTTACATAAAGCACAGGTGGACTTCAGGAATTCTACATAATAATCACACCGCAGTATCCATTCTGCTGATGGTTTATTAAAACAGGAAATGAGATGCGAAGAAAAGTGGGGTCCGAGGCAAAGCGTACAGCCTAAGATAGGAGGGCACTTAACAAGCAGGGGATGGTAAGAGCTGATTTCTGCAAACAGCGCCAAGTCAGCTCGGAGGTGCCGCTCCTGGACAGGTGTCCTGGGAGTGGTGCCAGGAAAGGAAACTTCTTGTTCAGGGAAATTTGGTGGGCAGAGTACAGGAAAATTGCTTAGTTATAATTCAAGTGTCTTTAGGAATATTCTGGCAGGGAACACAAGGGCACCTGCCTCCAAAAAAAAGCACACTTAGTGGGCAGGGAATCTGAATAGAATGCGAGTCACTCAGGAACGGATTCCACAGACGGGTTGCTTCTCTCTTTGGGTGGCATCCAAGCGTGACAGGGGCGTTAGGGAGCTATTTTGATGAAACTACTGAATGAAGTTTGCATTAGGACTCCATGGCTGTCAGCAACAGAAACCAAACCAATTCAAGGAGGAAAGGGGTGGGGGAGTGGGGGGTCATAGACTGTAAGGATTTAGAGGTGTCTCGGGCCACACAGAGCAGGAATGTAGCTGAGCTTCAGAAAACGGCTTCCGTTCGGAAAAGGCAGCTGGCAGAAGTCTGGGCTGTATTCTCTTAGACTATGTCTCTTCCTTTCTGCTTCACACTTGGTGCTTCCCTCCTCGTGGCTCCTCTGACTGTGAGGTTTAAAAAATGGCCACCTTCCAGTTTGGTGGTGAGAACCCAACAAGACTGTGAGGGGCCCACCCCTTGACCATGTGTCCATGAAGACAGAGGGATTTGGACTTGGGCACGTGTGCTTTATGGGCTGCAGGCCAGTAATTCCCAGTGAAGGTGGAATCGGTTTGTCTTGCACAAATACTCCAAAAATGTCTATGGAATAAATTTTAACTATTCTATTTGTAGAATAGAGCAAGAGTATTTGCTAGATACGGATGGGAATTAGGTTTTCTACATTAATGATGATCAAAAGCAAGTAATGCTGAGCTGAGTGGCAATCACCTGGAAAGCCTTAAGCTATACAGACGCCTGGATCACATCCCTGTTGATTTTGATTCAGTTATGACCCAAACATTTGCACTTCATACTGTCCCCCTAGGTTAGTGGTCAGCAAACTCATTAGTCAATAGAGCCAAATATCAGCAGTACAATGACTGAAATTTCTTTTGAGAGCTGAAAACCGACTTCTGCGCATGGGCCATGAAGTTTCAATCGCACTGTACGTGCGCGTTCGCACGTGGTATTTTGTGGAAGAGCCACACTCAAGGGGCCAAAGAGCCGCATGTGGTTCAGAAGCTGCAGTTTGCCGACCACTGCCCTAGGTGACTGCAGTTGGTAACTGGGTTTAGGAACCATTGGTCTAGAGACACCATTCACTTTAGTAACTAGTTTTCCTAAGTCAATGGTAAATTTGTGGAATGAAAAAGTGGAGATGCTTTAAGTTTTCACAGCGTAGTCAAGTCAATGCAAAACTCTGCCTGCACACTCCAATCTTTAATACTGCTCACGAAGCAGTGACGCTGATGAGGGGATTTCAGATCTCTTTATGAAAATTTCTGAGGGACTACATTTCATTTAAGGGATTTACCCCCCACCCCCCTTAGTAAAGATGTCTTTCTCAAGTGAAAGCTAATTTCCTTTTTACTCTGTCAGGTGAAACTATTCTTTTGGTGTGGCTTGTGGTGCTGGTTTCAATCCACTAAACCTTTGAAAATGATGGTTTCTTATGCATTGAAGAATGGACTAAAAAAACACACAAAAAAACATGAAATGAGAAATTTAGAAATTAAAGCTAATTCAAATCTAAAATTTAAACCCATTATTGTGGGGGTATGCAATGCTTGGTTTTAATTATGCACAGCTCCTGCAATTTCACTGCATCCCCTATGCATAAGCTGCACATTTATGAAGCTTTTGAGGCAAGTGCTTCTCCCACTGATGTCAGTGGTCGGCAAACTGCGGCTTGTGAGCCACATGTGGCTCTTTGGCCCCTTGAGTGTGGCTCTTCCACAAAATACCACGGCCTGGGCGAGTCTATTTTGAAGAAGTGGCGTTAGAAGAAGTTTAAGTTTAAAAAATTTGGCTCTCAAAAGCAATTTCAATCGTTGTACTGTTGCTATTTGGCTCTGTTGACTAATGAGTTTGCCGACCACTGATGTAAGGGAACTGCTGCTCCACTGTTGAAACTTGCTGCCGGGCAGCTGCCGTCTACTGAGTACTGAATGTTCATGGGCATCCCAGCACATGGACACAGCAGGCAGATCACACGTCATTTGGGGGGACAAGGGTTATTTACTGAAAATACGTAAGCAGATCAAGTTGTGTCGGCAAAGCAGGAAAACAATAAATCTCAACGGTCCTTACAGGCATAAACTGGGAAGGTGTTTGAACCCTTTTGAACTAGACAGACGCCAATTCACGGGGAGAGTCATGTCTTGGCAGAGGACAAAAAGGTTTCCCCTACCCCACAACTTATTTCCCGCCGAGTGACAGCCGGTAATTGGCTCACACCCGTGTCTCGTGCTCTTCTTTTCTTCCAGCACCAGTCCTATGGCTTTTCTCGTGCTCACACTTCTGATTTGATTAATGCATGGGAGAATTTTTCCTGAGCTATGATCACATTCGTGTGAGGAAGCACTAACCTCTAATCCCATCACAACCATCAGTGAAGGCTGCATCTGAGCAGGCAGCAGAGCCTACAAGAGGCTGATGGACCTTTCCAAAGCCAGCACATCTGGGTTGATTTAATGCGGAGAAATAGAAGATGACTGGTGGCTCCGTCATGTGAACGATGATACACGAACTTATCACTGAGTTGAATCACATATTGACAGTATTAATGTTTCCTCATTAGCCAGAGAACAAGGTAAGTACATATCTGCGGGTACACAGCAGGATACGATGACAGATCCTGCTCCCCTGTGATTTTTATCAGGATATGAAATGCAATTACGTTCATCTCATTTGAATTAATCCATCAATTAGTCACTTTTGGGTTTTATAAAAGTTAACTGTATAAGCAAACAAAAGTGAAAAAAATATATTTTAAATATGTTTTTATTGATTTTCAGAGAGAGGAAGGGAGAAGGGGAGAGATAGAAACATCAATGATGAGAAATGATGAGAAACATTGATAGGCTGCCTCCTGCATGCCCCCTACTGGGGATCAAGCCTGCAACCGAGTCATGTGTCCTGACCAGGAATCGAACTGTGACCTCCTGGTTCATGGGTCGCCGCTCAACCACTGAGCCACATGTATATAATGACTGAGTACACCACTTTTGCATTTAAAAAAAATCATGAAAAAGATAATCCTTCTTTTGAAAGTAGAAATGAGAAGTATGGAGAATGTGGCTTTGAGGAGGAGGAAACTAGAAACGGACAGGGATGGGGTGTTGGCCCTAGACTAAGTATTTTTATAAAGGATCCTCATATTCCATTGCTTTAGGGCACTATGAACTTCATTATATGGTAATAATCTTAGCACAACATACTTTCCTGTTAGAATATTATGTACCATTACCTTAAATTTTCTTGGCTTAAAATTGAAGTATGTCTGAACATTATGTGTAATGTAATTCCCACAAATGAGCTACTGTTTAGGAAAAGAAAAAAACAAGGCAAATGGTAATAAATCTGCAAATCCCTACTGCAATGTTCAGGATAACCTTTATTGGTCTGGGCTCAACAGTTGTAGACATAGATATACAACATATACCAAATTAAGAGTGTTAAAATTCATCAACGGAACTCACTGAGAAAGAACTGTCGCATAAATAGCTTTATTCTTTAGAGCTTTATTTATTATTGAGAGCTATTCTAAATATCTTAATTCTTTTAAAAAATAATCCTTTATTGTTGAAAGTATTACAAATGCCCCTCCCCGCCATTGACTGCCTCCAGCCCGCCCGTGCCCCTGCTCTAGGCCCTCACCGCCCCGTTGTCTGTATCCATGGGGCATGCATATATGCATACAAGGTCCTTGGTTGATTACCTCCCACCCACCCACCCACACTTCTCCATCTTCCCTCTGAGATTCCACACTCTGTTCCATGCTTCTGTGACTCTGGATCCACTCCGTTCATCAGTTTATTTTGTTACTTAGATTCCACATATGAGTGAGATCATGTGATACTTGTCTTTCTCTGACTGACTTATTTCACTTAGCATGATATCTACATGGAGGGACCTGGACCTGGAGACCAGGCTTTACTCTTTATGTGTTTGTTTAAAGGAAAAACAATAGGGAGAGAAATCTGCTTTAGGTCAAACACGTGGGAAGTGTCTCCAAATTACCCAGCTTCAAAACACAGATGGGCAGAAAGCAGCACAAAGGAGGAGAGATGCAGTGGTGGAGTGGGGTGCCCTCCAGGGTCCTCAGTGGCTGCAGTGCTCCACTCTGAGTATTGGATGGAGGGGGAGGACAGGCTCTTCACTGTGATTCTGCTTCTGCTTAGGAGGACCTTGACCCATCTGGGTCTCAGTTTTTCATCTACAAAATGGTAGGTGATCTGCAAGATCCTTGGCTGTGAAATCCTATAACTCGCTAATTTCTTCAGTCTAGAAAACCTAGAAACAGGAGTCAGCTGTATGCATAGGGGCCACTTTAAACAAAAGGCTATTTTAAAACTTGTTGCTACACCCCAGCATGGTGGAGAACAAACAATTGCATTTATTCCCTTGGAGAGCAGCCGCAGGTGGGGGCAGGGCCCTGCCTTACAGAGAGGCCCACAGAAGCACTGGGCCTGGAAGTCTGAGCAGCCACTGGAGCCCTTTCTATTGCTTGGGGGTTTAAACCGTGTAGAACTGCAAATGAAAGTTCCCAGGTGTGTGCCTTCAACTCCCCCCCCCCCCCCCCCCCCCCCCGTCATCTGCAGCTCCTTAGTCTGAAGTGGAAAATTCTATTTTGGGAAACCATCTAGGGATGCACCAAGGCTAGCGTGAAGGAAAAGTTGGAAAGGAAACTCAGACATAAGACATGGAAACTCTCAAAGCACTGTTGAAAAAGGAAAGCACAATTCTTCCTTTAAAGTAAAGTCCAGAAAGAACTTCACCTGTCACGTCCTACCATGGTCTGTTCACCCTTAATTGCCTCTTTGGTGCCTTGGGCTGGAAGCCTTGGGAAGGTGGAGAACGAGGCTGCCTTGCTCAGAGCGGCATCTGAGAACTGCCCAACACCTGCCACTTAGGTAAAGACGACAAAGGGTTGCTGAGTGACTAAATGGCTGAATGATGAAGGCAGTTAATATTATGAGAATATCCACGATGCAGAACACTGGAGATACTAAAGTGTCAATTAAAAAATGACTACCACTTATTCTACATGTCCACATTCTGTTCGAACAGTGGCCTTTCCTAAGAAATGACTCATGCCATTTGGTCTGAAAGATAATCAAGGTCATTTTTTTCAGTTGGAAAGTGTAACATTTCTTGAGAAAGTCTTAGCAATTCATTAGTATTTTATTCCTGGTGTAATGAATCTCATTTCAGGAGTAAATAAATGATTCCCCCAGATGAATGCTATTTTCCCCCAAATCTTTATTGAGGTGGGCAAGTGGACCGTTTTTATCTTTGTAAAGAAGGAGCCCACAGCCCACATCTGTGTTAATACAGAAGAACTTAAAAACACACACACCTTTATTTACACGCTTAGCAACAACACTAACCTAGGACAGCAACCTGCTCAGATACCAATGTGATCCGTTAAGAGCTCTAATAAAAAAGTTATGTGATAAAAATACCAAGGCTTGCTTACCTTAAAAGAGTCTTCCTAGTTCAAAGGGTCAGTTTCACACCAGGGTCCCTAGTCTTATCAGCAGGCTCTTCAGAGCCTTGCCTCGGAAAACAAAGGGTTCTCCCCACTGGCATGACAATGGTACAATCAGCAGACACTTCAAAAGAAGCAGGCACACACTGAGGGTGCCCCGAGTTCGCCCCTCACTGCGATACTGCGATGTTTATACACACGCCTTCCAACAGCTCAGCCCACAACTAAGGCCAGGCAGGGTAGTCAAGGACACTGCACCCACGGAGTAGACAAGGACCCTCAGTCTTTACCAATAAACACCCTGTTCTCAAGACAGGGTCTCATTATTCCAGTAGGGTGAGGAAGCTGGCGGGGGAATGGAAGCTGAGCTTCGGGGCTCCATCCTCAGCCCATAATGAGAGAGAGAGAAAAAGAGAGAGAGAGAGAGAGGCAGGCATATCTGCATATAACCCAGAATAATCTGCAGGTGTCCTCGTGGATTTTGCAGATGTGGATAAAAATAATAAAAGACTACCCTGGCTTGCAGGATGCTAAGAGAAAGCCTACAGGTATGAGGGTAACAGAAAAGAATTTATCGATTTCCCTGTGAGGCCTGCCCTGTGCGGAGGGCTCTCATCTGTTGGGCTTTTTGTTTAACTTCAATGAAAATAAAAAACAAATACTGACTTTCCCAAATCAGGTTCCATAGGAGAAGGGGTATAGAAATCCAGTTTCTATGAAAGTGATTGAACAGCTTACTTTTGAGGCTCCCCAGCCCTTCCTTGGAGATATGTATTAGAGACATGTAAAAATAATATTATTTCAAAGAAACCCAGGCACCCAGGTACTGGAAGCAGGAGGCCAAGTGAAGAACAGCTTGATCTCGTTCGGATCAAAGGTTAAGTTGTAAGGTTTTCTTTCTTTCTCAAAGCCTGCACTTGTGCATTCCAGGGTATCAAGGGTGTTTTAAAAACAAGCAAATAGCCTCTCATCATTACAGGGAATCCTTTGTACTTTGCAAAGCGCTTGGTGGCCTTGCCAAGGACCAACAGGACTGTGAGGCCTGGGAAGCCAGCATCTGTATCTGATTCTCCTTTATGCCATCCCTCTGCCCACACTGGGGTTGCACTATTCAAGCAACCTTGTTGGTTTTTTCCAGGTTCCTGTATTTGCTTCAACCCCAATGATGTGCTTGAATGCCCAACAGGATGGTCTTACTACTAAACCAAATAAACAGTTCCAAGTTCTCAGGGAGGAGAAACCAAGATGGCGGCATAGGTAAACACCTAAACTGCTGCCTCGCACAACAATTTCAAAACTACAGCTAAAAGACAGAACGGACACCATCCAGAACCACAGGAAAGCTGGCTGAGTGGAAATTCTACAACTAGAAGGAAAGAGAAAAGCTCACGGAGAATTGGAGGAACGGCAAAGGGTTGAGGTATGGCAAAGGGTCTTTGTGCGCGTAGAGAGGAAAGGCGGCTGAGAGCCTGGCTGACTTTCTCTGGTGGGAAGGGGAAGGAAGCCCCCGACTGCACTGAAACCCAGTTCCGACTGCACTGAACCCCAGTTCCAGGCGAAACCCCGTGGACCCAGGCTCATACAGGGGGAGTCTGGACTGTCAGGTAGAGAGAAAGGCACTCAGAGACTCGGAGACCCGGGGGAGACCCGGGGGAGCCCCAGCAGGCAGGGGTCTGAAGGCACGTGCATGCGAGTGCGCCCAAAGACTGCGGAGGCTGCCACAGGCTTTCCCTAGCAGAACGGAGTGGAAGCTCTTGACTGCACTGAACCCCAGTTCTGACTGCACTGAACCCCAGTTCCAGGCAAGTCCCTGGGGACCCATGCTCTTGCGGGGGGAATCTGGACTCTCGGAGGGAGGCTCGGGAGCTGGGGAAGGCAGAGGTCTGGAAGCGTGCGCGCGCAAGGGCAGGGCTGACGGGAAGCCAAGGCTGTCTGCTCTGCCCTGAGACTCCACCCCATCCAACCTGAACACAGAGGCTTTTGCAATTTGACAAGTCTAATCCTATAAGGCTGTCTCCAGCACCGAACTTCTCCCAGCGTAGACACAGCTGATCCTCACAGCCAACTGGCCTGGAGGTCAATTCCTCCCAGTGATATCAACAACAATCAAGACTTAACTACAACAAGGCTGTACACACAGTCCACAAAGGGGTGCACCAAGAGTGTCCACCTCAGGTAACTGGGAGGCCGACCCACTGGGCCATATAGAAAACCTAGCACACAAAGCTACCCTATCAACTCAGGGAGGCAGTGAAAAGGCGGAGAAAAAGAAACAGATCACAAACAAAAGAAATGGAGGAAAACAAACGACTGGATATAGAATTCAAAACCACGGTTATAAGGCTTTTCAAGAATATCCTAGAAAAGGCCGATAAATATAACGAGACCCTCGAAGATATGAAAAAGGACCAACTAGAAATTAAACATACACTGACTGAAATAAAAAATATTATACAGAGACCCAACAACAGATTAGAGGAATGCAAGAATCAAGTCAAAGAATTAAAATACAAAGAAGCAAAAAACACTCAACTGAAAAAGCAAGAAGAAAAAAATAATCCAAAAAGTTGAAGATAGTGTAAGAAGCCTCTGGGACAACTTCAAGTACCAACATCAGAATTATGGGGGTGCCAGAAGAAGAGAGAGAGCAAGATACTGAAAACCTATTTGAAGAAATAATGACTGAAAACTTCCCCCACCTGGTGAAAGAAATAGACTTACAAGTCCAAGAAGCTCTTAGAACCCCAAACAAAAGGAATCCAAAGAAGATCACACCAAGACACATCATAATTAAAATGCCAAGAACAAAAGACAAAGAGAGAATATTAAAAGCAGCAAGAGAAAAACAGTTAATTACCTACAAGGGAGCACCCATACGACTATCAGCTGATTTCTCAACAGAAACTATGCAGGCCAGACGGGAGTGGCAAGAAATCTACAAAGTGATGAATAGCAAGAACCTACAACCAAGATTACTCTACCCAGCAAAGCTATCATTCAGAATTGAAGGTCAGATAAAGAGCTTCACAGATAAGAAAAAGCTAAAGGAGTTCATCACCACCAAACCAGTATTATATGAAATGCTGAAAGGTATTCTTTAAGAAGAGGAAGAAGAAAAAAGTAAAGATAAAAATTATGAACAACAAATACATATCTATCAACAAGTGAACCTAAAAATCAAGTGAATTAAAAACCTGAGGAACAGAATAAACTGGTGAATATAATAGAATCAGGGACATAGAAAGGGAGTGGACTGATAATTCTCAGGGGTAAAGGGGTATGGGGGGTGCAGGAAGATACTGGACAAAAATCGTACACCTATGGATGAGGACAGTGGGGGGGAGGTAAGGGCAGAAGGTGGGGTGGGAATCGAGTGGAGGGGAGCTATGGGGGGAAAAAGGAGAAACAATTGTAATAATCTGAATACAGATTTATAAAAAAAATGTTCCCAGGGAGTTGGACAGATGGGTTTTATCAAGAAATAATCTGAACAAGCATTTTAGTGTGCCTACTGTGTGTCCACCCTATTTAAAATCGCGTCTCCTGCCCTCCCTCTGCCCACACTCCTCATCTCTTGCTCCTGAGTTGTTTATCTTCATAGAGCCCATCCCCATGTGACAGACTACTAAGCATTTTACATAACTATCTGTATGGCTTCTGTCTCTGGCCTTACCCCCTACCCAACTGGAATGTAAGCTTCATGAAGGCAAGGATTTCTGTTGGTTTGTTCACTGGCGAAGCTCTAGAACCTGGTGCATAATAGGTACTCAATTAATATTTGTCCCATAAGCAAATATAAGAAACTACGCTGGACAAGGGGGTGCAAAGATGAGTAAGAGCTACTCTTTGCCTCAAGGTCACTCACTATTTATAGACCGTCAATGCTTTCTTCATTTCCACCCTCCCTCAAAGCTTTAGTGTGTCTCTTTAAAGAATTATTATAAAATATGGATACCATCCCATTGTATATTAGGAAGCTATTCAATAATGTACACATAGCAGCCCCAAGACTATAACCATTCCAAAATACATTTGTTGCTTTTTAAAATCCTTTGAGGCGTCATCATTGCAATAAAATAGTCCAGCAGTTGTACAGTATACAAATGTATCCCCAAATCATGAAGCATTAATGGCCTAATAAAAGCAATTAGTTTCAGACTGCAGCAACTGAAACTATGTCTCCTATTCTGGGATTTCAGAACCTTTTATTTTCTGCATTTCCTATTTTCCTCTGCATGTGCCGGGGAAACTATGAAATCCTCATGGTTCTTCAGGAGAAAGATCATCATCTTTTTATCTGAGTCTCTTTTCAGTGTTCCCATAAGAAATGGTTATACAAATACTGCTTAATCGTTGTTACAAAAGAATGATTCCACTAACACATGCAACTCAACAGAAACACCTTGGGAAACTCAAGGGCTGATGAGTTAAAATGAAATCGGAACAATTTATTTTATGTGTCAAAGGACTTGTCAGATTGAAAGATACACATTCCCAAACTAAACTAAGAACAAGTATCTGCCTATTCCATTTTCTAAATTTCTTTGTAAAATCTAATTTCATTGAAATAACACAAGCACATAGTTTTAAAAGCAAACAATTTCCAAAGACTTGTTTTGAAAAATAACAGTCCCTGATCCTCCCCTTTTCTGCTTCCCAAAGGCAACCATGTTCATCTCTTTTTACTGTTTCTTTTACCTTTTATCTCTTCTCTGTAGACCACAGAGATGTTACTACTTAGGTTTCATTTTCCTTTTTAACCTATTCTCTATTGGCTTCCACACTCACTCAGCCCCATGTACCCTATCCTGGGAGGTACACTTGCTGAAACATTGCATGCCTGATATTAGCCAATACAATGCCTTCATCCCATCAGGAAGACACTGGTTTTAGTGTTCAAGTTATCTAAATTCATAGCAGCAGACACAGTTGAGAACAGACATATTGTTAACACTATGATTGCCTGGCAGCTGACAAGGATGATTTTTCATACCCTGAAAAATGTCTCATTTTTTCAACTGAAGTGTCTTTCCCTAAGAAGGACAAATAATAAACATACAACATGTTGAAATCCATATGTTGTGGATTTATTTTTTAACAAAGCAATGGTTATTTAAGTTCTGACGCTAACAACAGCTGCGAACGTTATTTGAAAGTGTTAAAAATAGTTCAGTGGTCCTTAATGTTTCTATATTGGTCCTTGCATCTGTCTTCCAATTTTAAAACTACAACACTATTGAATTCAAATATATTAAAGTTACAAGATAATTTTTAATGCCATTTTTATTTTTAAAACTGAACTGTATTCAATATTAGTGTCCAACTAAATGATCTTGAAATGTATTTAGGGGTATCTATCTACTGATTGAGGCAGGAGTAATCTTATATTTCTCAAAGAATTAGCAATACCCTCTAGCCTTCTGAAAAACTGTAAATTGTACTTAGTTACAATAATCTTAGAGCCTTGGCTCATATGGCAGCTTTGCCACTTCCTAGCTGTACAACTTCCTAATCTCTATATCCTAATCTCTGAAATGGGGGCAACAATAGTGCCTACATCGTAATGTTGATGTGGCAATAAAAGCGACAATTCATCTCAAGCACCATGTCTGCTATGAAATGCACTGTGGCTTCATAACTAATAACCCTCCACTTTATTGGGGAGAATCAGACCTGAAATGTTAAAAGAAGGGTTACGTTACTTCTCACTAACCTTCATAACCCTCAGTTAGTAATCATTATTATCTGTAATGGTGAAAGATATCTTCAACATGACAAATTCTTAAATAGCATTAGTTAGGGAACCAAACGGTTGCTTCCACAGTGTAGTTAACAGGCATTTTTTGAACTTTTAGCATTAGCTTTAGACTTTTACCACACAGAAGAGCTACTTCAGACTTTTGTGGCTAATGTACTTGACCAACCCCACCCCTCCTCTGGGTGAATATTGGTCAGTGGTGGTGATGGTAACCAAGCAGCATCCCTTCACTTGGTGACATGGCCTGTTCCTGTGATCAGTCCACAGCCGGATGAACGTTCCCATGAGACTGCTCTGCGTCATTCCAGACCAGAGTTAGGGCAGGTGAGGAAGCACCTCGAGAAAGAGTGACCGGAAAGGTGGCCTGGCGTCGGGTAGCTTGAAAATAAAGCAGAACTCTGACTGGACTTTGAGTGTTTGAATCCAATGTTTACTTTAGTTCGCAATTTAAATAACTTTAAAGGAAGACCTATTTGCTTTAGCAAAAGAGGCATTCGCTTGAGAGAAATTCAGAAATACTGATCTAAACCAGAGCTTCTCAGTCTTCCTCTCCCTTTCAGTAGCAGGAGCCCAGTATGGTATATTTCACCCACAACACTCCTTCCGGAGTTCTGGAGTTCCCATACAAACCACTGCTTTGTGTAGGGTAACCACGTATCTCACATGTGCTGCAAAATCCCACTTTTTGCCTCCTTTTGAGGTAAAAATACTGAGAGCATCCTCTTCCACCCTCTCAAGTGTCCAGCTTTGGATGATAAGTGATAAGGACTCTCCATATCTAAGAGTCACCACGTCTGTGGTGGACCTGAAGTTATAGAAGAGAGGAATATGGGATCTCCACCGGGGGACAGATGAGGTTCCCCAGTCACATTGGCAGCCTAACCCCTTGCAATGCTTTGCCAACATAACCTAAAATGTAGAGAAAAAAGAGGTAGGACCTAGCTGGACAGTGTGCGTGAGAAGAATATTGACAGTGGACTCTGCAGTATGACAGACCTGAGTTCCAATGCTGACCCTTCTATTAACTAACTTGGTGATGTGGGGAAAGTCATTTCATTCCCCCTTAGCCTGGTGTTCCTCTGCTACACAACAGAAATGTAAAATTCCCTTCACCACGTTGTGTTGAGTATTTAAAGAGATGATATATGAAAAGTGCTTAGCACACTGGAGAGAAACTGTGAAGAGGACAATGCCAAATAGTCCTTTCTACTATTATAATTGATTGAGGCTTCAATTTATGTGTTATCTACGTTAACCTAACAATACACTTTCAAGTCAAAAGGTTTTTTTTTATATTTAAATAAAGTTCTGTAATTTAGGTAGAGGATCAAACTGTTGATTACATTTGGTTGGTTAACAATATAGTGGGGTATTACAAACCTAAATGTAACCTTCAAAGAAATTTCAATATGTGCTCACTTTGAATCAGATAAAATGTCAAGATGTGGTCATGTGTGCTTAAATCTAATGAAGGAAGAATAAATGAGTTAAAAATATACCTTATAATCTATCTGGACAATTTATATTGTCCTAGCTAATAAAAGAGTAATATGCAAATTGACCATCACTCCAACATACAAGATGGCTGCCCCCATGTGGACACAAGATGGCCAGCAGGGGAGGGCAGCTGGGAGGGACCAGGCCTGCAAGGGAGGGCAGTTGGGGGCAATCAGGCCAGCAGGGGAGGGCAGTTAGGGGTGACCGGGCCAGCAGGGGAGGACAGTTGGGAGGGACCCAGGCTTGCAGGGGAGGGAAGTTAGGGGTGACCAGGCCTGCAAGGGAGGGCAGTTGGGGGTGATCAGGCCTGCAGAGGAGGACAGTTGGGGGTGACCGGGCCTGCAGTGGAGGGCAGTTAGGGGCAATCGGGTTAGCAGGGGAGCAGTTAGGCGTCAATCAGGCTGTGGTTATGCGGTTAGGGGGTGATCAGGCTGGCAGGCAGAAGCAGTTAGGGTCAATGAGGCAGGCAGCAGTTGGGAGCCAGTAGATTGGACCCTCCGTGCCCCCCCCCCCCCCGCCCCGTACACGAATTTCGTGCACTGGGCCTCTAGTATTAACATAAATATGGATTCATTAAAATTTAAAAAATGTGGCAAAAATCCTTAAAAGTCTCATTTTGAGGAACACTCTATTTCTTTACTAATTATAGAGTTCATGGATGAAGGGACATACCTTTAAAATTAAAATGTAATTCAATTTCAAAATGGTTATGACAGAATATAGTTAAAAGTGATAACAATATAAATGAACTAACCAGCTAAATTTCAAAAGCAACAGTCTTCTTACAATCTGTCCCATTTCTCCCAGCACCGAGAATGTCTCCTATGAAAACCATCCATACATATAAAAGCCAAGCAACCGGAAAAATGAAATGACTGGAATGACAGGTCACTATGAATCGCACTTCGGTGGTCAACTGGACCAACTGGGGCCCCCGATCGCCCCTGTCCACCCACCCCCGATTGGGGGGGGGGCAGCTGGCCAACCTCCCGTGACCCCTCCCCCCGCCTATTGGCCCCCATGAATTTGTGCACTGGGCCTCTAGTATCTATATAATCCAACAATGAAGAGTGAGACACTTACCTTCAGAACAACCTAATTTGGTTTTACTTGTCTAACTATTTCAAGTGAAATCAGGGGTTTTGAGAAATGCCATTGTATACTTTGCTTCTACAACTAGAATAATGTGGAATTAAATGACTATAGAGTCCATTCAATAGTGTTAGGTTGTACCTTTATACAAGTAATAAAATAACGGGAACTCTGATAAACACAGCAACAGAACCAGATCAAAGCATGGCAAGTTTTACCAATTTTTTTTTTTCTTAGCTAACTAATTCAGGCTGCATCTTGGCCCTGATATTTACAAGTTTAGTACTGCAAATCTGGTTTCTAAATTATATCACAGCACAGTCCACAGAATTAGCACCTCATATGCCAAGAGAAAGTACAGTTATCTGAAAATGTGTCATGTTTTAATAAACGTAATATGTGGTCAAAAAATATACCCTAAAAATTGGAGAATGAGAGCCATGTACACGTGGCAGGATTTGAGCCTCGGCTGTATTCATGCTCCTCTGCTTGGCACCCATGTTTCCTTGACAACCCGTGTAGCATTTTGCCATAGGAAACCCACCACTGCAACAAGTGAGCTTTATTACTTTGGTGGCCGGACAAAGTTTTGTGTTTTTCCATTACCAAGTAAAATCTCTGTTTAAAAGAAGAAATTGGGACGGTTATTTTAAAGGTAATATGTTACATAAACTTGATCTTGAAGGATTCAAGAACTCTCAGTGAGCTCTCATGGAGGAAGCATGTTTTACGGTATTCCATCCATTTTATCCTTATCCACTTAAATATAAAGACCACCCGTGTCCCAGGCAGCCCATGTTAGTTGAATGGTGTTTCTAAAAGTAGTTTGGTGTGTTTTTTTAAAGTCCCCTTTAAACCTAGAATAAAGGTTAATTAGGTTGCCCGTCTTCTTTATTTCCCTCTAGCCCCAATTTATATGGAGGCACAACTCCTAAATTTTGAACAAGACAAGTAGGAAAGTAGGTCTTTTCGTGGCTCCTTTACAAAGAGGATCACCTGGTAAATATTTCAACAAACTACTTTTCACACTAGTGCATTAGTTCCCAACCTTATTTGAAACAATAGGTTGGCAACTGGTAGAAGCAATGAATTTTTACATGCATGTCTTTCACATACTCGGTGTTACCGACGGCTCAAGGGATGCCCAACTATAAATATGAGCCTTCTGGGTGTACTGAAGGTTAAAATCTGGAGTCACATTATGTAGTACAGGTGGAAATACATCGACAGACACAGTCAAAACAGGTGATCTGGATAAACCTGAGAATCTTATCTACGTGAAAACTTACCCAGTAAGACCCAATCACAAAGTTCAGGATAAAGATCTTTGATGTCAAACAGCATTCTAAAGCAAAGTTTTTTTTATTAACTAGGCATTTTGTAAATAACATTTATCTTCAAAATATCAAACACAGTACCCATTCCCAGGTAAACAGTAACAGTTCAGGAACAACTGTGTTAAATTAATTTGACCCTAAGCATTATTTCCTCTGAAATATATTTTAACATTTTAATTGAATTGACCATGGCTTCATTGAGCCAATCAAAGGCATTTCCTATCTTTAAGCTAATTTTATTTTCATTAAAATAGCCTATGCAAGATAGGTCATTTGAAACAGCAAGTACCTCCACAATACAGCAGCTCTACAAAATGTTTTGTATAGGACATCTGATGATTATGAAAATCAAGGCTATTCTGAAGCACTGCGTGTTATAGAAAAACAAAGAACCGGAAAGTATAAGCACCTGGATTTTAGCTATGTAACCTTGATTGTTTTTTCATAATTTTTCTACTAATCCAATAGTATTTGAAGTTTTCCTGAAATAATATAAGGAAGGTCAACATTAACCTATTGAGTAAAAATTGTTGGTAATAACCATTGTTTGCATTTGCACATTTATCTTAAATTTCTTCTACATCAGATATGATTGTTTCTAGAACAGATGTTTGTTTGGAAGATAGCGAGGCAGGCATTATGGTTAAGAACATAGGTCTGTCCCTGGCCAGTGTAACTAAGTGGGTAGAGTGTCGGCCTGTGCACCAAATCCTGGTCAAGGGCACATACCTGAGTTGCAAGTTCAATCCTGGCCCATGCAGGAGGCAACCAATCATGTATCTTTCACCTCAATGTTTGTTTCTCTCTCACACTCCCTGTATCCCCTTCCACTCTCTCTAAAAATCAATGGAAAAAATATCCTTGGGTGAGGATTTAAAAAATAAATAAAAGAACACGGTTCTGGAATCACAGAAACTTTACTCATTTGGTAGCTTTGCCACTCACTAATGGTGCCACCTCCCTGTTGCCTCCACTTCCTGTTCTCTAAAACAAGGGCAATAGTAGAACCTACATCATAATGTTGGTGATGTGAGCAAAGAAAATAATACATACAAAGCACCATGCCCGCCACGTGTAAGTGTTAAACAGATGTTAAATGTCTTCATTATCATGGACCAAAGTCCATCACAAAGGACAAGGAGGGGACAATTGCCTCTTCCCAAGAAGATAATGTAGAGCATTTGAGCTGTCTTCTGCTTAAAGTAGAATGATCTTAAGTGTTGGAAACATGTATCAAAGTGCTCTAACATTTTAAAATACCAACATATGTAGTGCAAAGCTAAGATAGCTATATCTTTTTAAAAATATTTTTTATTGATTTTTTAGAGAGGAAGGGAGTGGGAGAGAAACATTGAATGGTTGCCTCCTGTATGCACCCCAACCGAAAAGGGCAAAACTATGGAGACAGTAAAAGATCAGTGGTTGCCAGGGGTGGGGGTCGGGGAGGGATAAATAGAACACAAAAGATTTTTAGGGTAGTGAAACTATTATGTATGACACAAGAATGATGGCTATATGTCATTATACACTTGTCTAAACTCACAGAATGTACAACCCTCAAGAGTGAGCCCTAATGTAAACTATGGACTTTGGGTGATTATGATGTGTCAATGCAGGCTCATCAATTGTAACCAATGTGCCACTTTGGTGAGGGATGTTGATGATGGGGAAGATTATACATGTGTGGAGATAGGAAGTCTGTGGGAAATTTCTGTACAGTACCTTCCTCTCAATTTTGCTGTGAACGTAAAACTGCTCTAAAAGAAAATCCATTTCATGTGTGAAGGAAATCAAGAAATAATCATCACGCTTCTAATATGTGTATGTACGCTATCCAATGAACCTGTTGTGCTATTTACATTTTTTAAAAGGACTGCACAGCTTCTCCATCATCATAGTTAGGAAATACTCCTTGTTACATCTCAAATAAATCTTCATCTAGATGACTCTTTACCTCTAAAGTGCATTTACTAAGGAGAGCCTCTCTTGAAATAGCCTCTCTTCCCCTACTCTTGTGTGTATGTGTATTATTCCTCACCTGAGGATATTTGTTCCATTGCTTTTCAGAGAGAGTGGAAAGGAGGTAGGGAAAGGGGCGACAGAGAGAGAAAAACATCGATGTGAGAGACACATCCACTAGTTTCCTCCCGCACACACCCTGACTGCATCCCAATTGGTGCAGGGAGTGAACCTGCAACCCAGGTACATGCCCTTCACTGGGAATCAACCCGAAACCCTTTGGTCCACAAGCCGACCCTCTAATCATCGAGCAAATTGGCAAGGGCTCTACTCTTTTTTTAATGAATAGATGTGTCAGATTTAGACTTTCCGCTCTGTGGTATTACACGTGGAAACACAAATTACACTCAAATGAATTTTGGCAGATATATTTTTTCTAATTTAGGAAAAATACATAGTCCTTCAAAACTAGCTGCTTTACTTTGATTTTATTTGTAATCAAAATATTTCTCTGGAAGCATTGTCTGTAGCCTGAATTACTCAATTAAACATGTTCCTATTGAACTTTTATGTCAGCACTGCATGATAATTCTGCACATGGCAAAGGTTTAATATGTAATTTAAATATTCCATTAATTTTTTCCCATCTTCTTCTTTTTTAAAAAAAATTTATTGTTAAGAGTATTACAGATGTCCCTCTCTACCACCCCGTTCCATTAATTATATTCAGAAGTTAAAAGAAATATAAATGAATTACCTCTAAAATTTTTTCATACTTCTAATAGGCAAAATGGCAATTGCCTGTCTACATACCTGGCAGATATAAATTAAGCCAGAATAAGATTAAGAAAAAAGTGTTTCTACTTCGCTACTTGTTTATATGAAATAAAATATTGTTCTTTTTTTTTTAAAAAAAATGCTACCAATTAGATAAAGATGTGATTCTTACAGAAGTCAGGTCGTCCCAGATCCATTGCTACTCCAAAATGGAAAATTACCCCATGCTAGCAGGACATACTGCACTCTCATGCACATGATCTGAAAGGCCGACCATGAAGGTATTCATTAAATTAATGGAGAAACTCTTTTACAATCAGATGGCAAAGATGGGAAAAGTTTACCACAAATTGGAAACAAAAGTTTTATAAATATTTCTATTTCAAATGATTACCTACTATGGAGGGAAGATAAAACAAAGCAACTATAAATAATAATCACAATTGTAGATGGTAGAGTCTCATATGACATTATCTTTTCTTTTGTAGTTATGAGAACTATTCTGTAAAAATCAGTCCACTTTTCTCCCCTCACTCATCAGGAGAAAAATCCAGCTTGGAGTTTTCGGCCTCATGGGGGTAGGGTTGATTCTTCAAATTCTTTAGATACAAAGTTAGGAAAAGGGAAGAATTTGCCAAGTTGGATTAAATTATGGATTTTTATTTATTCTTCTTCCATTGGTAGCTGATGTAATTCCTTATTTTAAATAAAAAAGTGACAGAAAAGCAGACACACTTCGTTTTATACGTTCGAAATGCCACAAATTATTCTCCTGAAATTATATTCAAGTCACTATTTAGCCCAATAAACCCTCAATAATACTAAATTGCCTAGTCAAACATAAGCTCTATTTCTTGAATCAAATTTCTTTGATACTACCCAAGGAATATGAAAGAGAGTTCAGCAACTCCTAAAGCTTCCAGACATTTCCCCTAAGAATCCCCAAGACACTAGAGAAAAATACAAAATGCAAAAATCCTATGTAAGAAAGGAAGGTTTTACATTGACCGTGTGATGCAAAAAATTCAGTGTCTTTTATCCAATTAAGATTACAAGAAAAGTACAACCCTGTTCACTGAATATATGCTTTATTGCTAAATATCCTAAGGCTTTGCTTTTATTGCATAACAATAGTGTTAGGTTATACCTTTATACAAGTAATAGATAAAATAACTGGAACTCTGATAAATGATCTTTTAAACTCATAACCACCAGCCCCTGACCATCACGCAGTATTACAAAGATAAATCAGAAAGGTTTAAAAATTTATGTATCGTTAATCTTTCCCATTTCATGCATACCCCCAATCAACAACCTAAAGTATATGTGTTTTAATTCAGGAGGAAGAATAATGCTGAGTTCTAACCTGTAATGCTTTTCACATGAAACATGAACATTCAGAGCAGGCTTTTCAAATGCAACTTAGTCAGTGCTAATTTTACTTTATTTGAATACAGTTGATATGGTGTTTTTGATTCAATGCAAAATGAGCAATTGCTAACGATGGGAAGCATGTCTTTCTCTACCAGGAGAACATAACTGAATAAAGAGAAGAAAAAAATTACTTTTCATTTCTTTATTTATAACATTACTCATTTAAAATTTTCCATTCTCCCAGCAATTCCACTTCTAGCGGTGAATCCTAAAGAAACAATCAGAGATGTGTGAAAAGATTTATGTACAGTGTTCAGAGAGCAATTTTTAATACTGAAAAGTAAGAAGCATATTGAAGATTTAACAAGACGGAGTTGGTTAGGAATTGGTTTTATATTCATGTAATCAATTACACAGCTACAAAATATTGCTACAGAACCAGCACTGTCCAACACAAATAGAATGTGACATTTCTAATTTTACATTTTCCAGTAGGCACATTAAAAAAAGTAAAAGAAAGAGTGAAATTAATTTTATTAACACATTTTATTTAACCCAATGTACTTGAAATACTTCAATACTTAGTTAACATAAAAATTAATAATGAGATTATTTTACTATTTTTTGCATTGCCTTTTGAATTGGTGTGTTTTCTGTATTTATAGCACATTTCAGTTCCAACTGGCCACCATCCTAGTGCATAACAGCTCAGGTTTCCAGGGGTTACAGTATTGAACAGAGCAGCTACAGACAATGTTTAGATGTAGAAAATCATTAATATTATATTAAAATTTTAAAAGACTATATGACATGTATAGTAGGGTTCTAATTGTATGCTTTAAAAATTCATGAACAGGAGAAAGCAAGCATAGAAGGGTACAAGTTTCCAGTGGTACTCTGGAAAGCAGGGTTATAGTCTTTCTGTATTGTATAAATGTTTCACAATAGACATGTGTTATTGTGAAGTTAATAAACAACTATGCTAATATTCTCCAGCATTTATTAGATTTATCATGCATGACTTTAGACATTCAACTAATAATTTGATCCTTGAGAAGTGGTTGTAGTATCCTTGTTCTGTATTCCATACTAGTGAATACACATTTCATTGTCCATAAAGAGTAATTCACCACTATGAACAACACATATTTTCAGCATGAGCCCCAAACACTGGCCCCTTAAATGCAGTGTGTGTAATTACGGTATAACAACTACAAGTAAATTATTTCATTGCCTATTAAATAACTGTTTTTTAAGTCTAGACAACAATTATAAATAGCCATTATTTATAAAGTTTCCATACAAAGTACTCGGGGAACTGTATAATAAATAGGCAATGTGACTGTAACGCCTCCTTGTACCGCCAAACCACACACACGCAAAAGAGAAAACACATAAAATTGGTGCCCTAGCCGGTTTGGCTCAGTGGGTGGAGCATCAGCCTGTGGACTGAAGGGGTCCTGGGTTCGATTCCAGTCAAGGGCACATGCCTGGGTTGCAGGCTAGATCCCCAGTATGGGGCGTGCAGGAGGCAGCCGATCAACGATTCTCTCTCATTGTTGATGTTTCTCTCTCTCCCTCTCCCTTCCTCTCTGAAATCAATAAAAATGTATTTTTAAAAAATGGCGAAGATGCTAACTATAGACAAAAATCCACTTTGGAAAAGTGAGACTAAGCAGAAATGAATGTGTATGCATGCCATCCACTCCACATGGCAGACATCTTACTCTGCTGACCTCTTTCACCGTGTTGCACCCACACAACTATCCACCCCCCAAAAGGCTGTTAGGACAAAATTAACCCACTTCTCCTCTTCAACCTCCTCTCTCAGTATTCCCTCATCACTAGCTCCGCCCTGTCTAGCTACTTATGGCATTCCTCCTTGTATCCTCAACAAAGCTCCTGTGACGGACAACTGAAGTAGGTCCAGAAAACATGGGACCTTACTTTACTGAGAAATATTTACTGCGATTTTACTAAATGCATCAAGTAGGAGCTTACACTTAGTAGGAGAACTATCCAAAACCACAAAAATACAAAGATAATTACAGCTGATGGTAAGGATAAGAAAGGAAAAGAATAAGGTGCCAGGAAAGAAAATAATAGAAGATGTGGGGAGGAGGGATGGACAGGAAAGGCCTCTTCATTGACAATGGAAAAACCCAGGATGATGAGAACTGATGGATGAGAGGCAGAAAGAGGGAACAAGTGCCTTCCTGCAGAGGTACATGCACGAACCCAGGATGGATGGGGGTCAGGTGAATTCATGAATCCATTGCTGGCTACTATGGAAAGGGAGGGAACCTAGCACAGAGGCTGAGAGCAGTGTGTAAGCCATAGTGTTATTATTATTAACAACAATAGCAAGAGATAAAATGTGGTGAGCACTTTTGATAAGCCAGGCACATGCTAAGGGTTTTACATGTAAAAGTAAACTAATTCTTTTCAGCAGCCCTTTGAGGTAGGTATTATTAGCAAGCAGAGAAGTAACTAGTCTAAGGCAACCTGGCCTGTGAAGGGCAGAGCGGGAACTGCTGATACCAGAATCAGAAGAATTCTTGCCCTCTTGGGTGCACTGCACTTCTCCTTCCAAGTTTTGCACCCTCTCCTCAACCCCCCTCCTCCCCCCCACCCCCCGTCCATTGCCCCCGGAGTTGTGAGGAAAGGAACGGTTTTTTGAAAAGAGGATACTGGGAAAAAAAACAAAGAAACTGAGATTTATGTTTCTAGAAGGTAAACCTATCTTAAAGACCAAATTCGTTCATATGTAAACCATGGAAGAAGGACAAAGAAATCCACATCACATGCTGTAGTAGGAATCGAGGGGTTTTGTCTTCCTGACATGTAGTTGATCTTCCTCCTGACCAATGACAATACAGGAGTGGGCAAAAGTAGGTTAATAAGAATAAATCATACAATAATTAACAAATAAATAATAAGGCAAAAATAAATTCGGTTCTGTGCACTCACAACTGTAAACCTACTTTTGCCCACCCCTGTATTTGCCCAGATTAATTCTATATCCGGCTCCCTCCTCAGTGAGGCTGGACATGAACAGCCCTCCCATACTCAGGATCCAGGGCCCCAGAACTAACCATGAGCTTCTAGGTTCTGGTTTCCTACATTCTTATGTGCCCCAGTCTTCGGAACTGGGAATTTTTCTTCCGTCCCTGCTTCATTGCTCAGTTCTTGCAGGTTCTCTAATGTGAGTCCCTGAACACCCATGCAGAAGGCCCTAGACCCCGAGTTCCTGAACCCTGACTGTTCCTGCAGAAGGCCCTGGGCCCCAAGTTGCTGAACCCTGCTCACCTGGCTGAGATGCCACCAGCTCCTTTGGGACACCTGATGCTGAGGTTTTCTGACCTGCCCCTGAGATGACCACATATCACTGTCTTCTTCTTTCTCTTCTCTCTTCCCTTGCCCACCCTTTCATATCTCAGGCCTATTCCTTGTTTGGGATGCACCTGTGTAGGTTTTTCTCCCTATTTGCTTTGAGGACTCATTCAGTATCATACCCAAATCACAGAAAATTTAATCCATCTTTAGTGGGTTTGGGGGTATTGGTAAGTACACGTATTAACAACTAGAGGCCCAGTGCACGGGATTCGTGCACTGGTGGGGGGTGTGGCCTACAGGGCCCGCTGTGGGAGCACTGCTCATCCTGGTCAGCTGCGCGGCTGGGACCCACCCTCTTGAGTGGCTGCTCCTGCTGCGGGAGCAGCCCCTCATCCCAGTCAGCTGAGCGGTGCTCCCATCTGACCAGCAGGGGGAAGCTCCTGCATTGAGCGTCTGCCCCCTGGTGGTCAGTGCGTCATAGCGACTCGTCAACCGGTTGTTTTGGTTGTTCCGCTGTCCAGTCACTGGGACTAAATTAACTGTTTAGTAAAATAATATGTAATCTACTTATAAGGTTGTTTGGTTCTTCTCAGTTCTTATATTTATGAAATTTCAACTTAAAGACTATATCAGTGTGGTTAAATGAAAACATCTTGCTCTATACAAATATGCCTACTGAATTACTTCAGTTTTGCTTTAACTGGGCACTGAAGTGAGACTATTCTTGAACAAATCTACCAAGGAACAAAAAAACAAAGTAGAATAAAACAAACCCAGTGACAGAGACCAAATCAAATGAACTTGAATACCCACTATTTGGTTAGCTGAGTATTCATTTAATCTTCACAATGATTCATTCATGCAACAGATATTCAGTGAGTGTTCACTCTGTACCGAACAGTGATCTAGGCCTTGGGGATACAGTGAGGAACAAGACATGTTCTGAATATTTTATATGTGCCAATTATCAAACTATGCTCTTCTCCTTTGTGGAACCACCACTTAGTAAATCTATTTTTTTATTCCTTCCTGCCTTGGTGACGCTGCTCTGAATATACTCTTAAAATGGCATGTCAAGACTCAGTTGTTTAAAGAAGCATTCTCTCAATAGAATAGTCTTGTAACAGTAATACTAAAATATAACTATAAGATAACTTAATTCAATCCGTCATCTACCGATGACAAAAGGGAAGCACAAAGAGGTCATAAATAATTCCCCAAGATGGTCCATACAGTTAGTGTCTGTGCTGAAACAATGTCCATTCTCTTGATTCTTGATTCAGTGCCCTTTGTTCTCTGGCACTGTCCAATACAGTAGACAGTAGCCCACATGGCTATTTAAATTTAGAGTCAGAATTAAAAGTTCAGTTCCTCAACAGCACTACCCACATTTCAAGTGCCCAATAGCCACATCACCTAGCAGCAATCACATGAGACAGCAAATAAAATAGACTGTTTCCTCCACTGCAGAAAGTTCTGTTGGGCAGTGCTCTGGGGTCTAAAACACACTGCTTGCATTATTCTAGCTCACTGTTTCTCAAGCTTTAATATGCAAAGTATTCACTGGGGATCGTCCTGAAATGCTGATTCTGATACAGTTGGTCAGAGGTGGGGTCTGAAAGTCTATAATCCTAATAAGCTCCAAGCAATAGAACTGAGGATCACACTTGGAGTATCAAGATTTTAGCTCAATACTGCGGTTAATACTGAAAGGTTTAGTGCCCTAATAGTTTAAAGTATATAATTTTTATCTTCCCAATTAGATATGAAGCTGCTTAAGATAGAGCCACTCCTTATTAATTTTACTCATCACATCCTTCAACATGGACTGCACAGTGTGGGGGCACATGGGTAGTGAGTTTTCCTACCTATAAGTGCATTACATTTGGTGCTAACTGCTGCAATGTTACACATAAACTTTTTTTTCCTTTTTAAAAACATCAGAACTTTAACCCAACCATTTATTGCCTTTGATTTCCCAAAAGTGAGATACTGGTAGCTGCACTATCAACTTCATGAAAACACATGGAAATGAATTATATTTAATGGCTTTAAATGGAATTGTAAATTCCACTAGAGCATATATATTTCAAATAATTATTAATACATAAGTGAGAAAAGGATATTTATTTGATAGCTGAAGGGATGCTACACAGTCTTCTGAAAGTACAAACAGAATATCCAAGCTCTATCTTAAAATTAGAAAATGATTTAAATATTTACAAAAATAACACAATCAGAAATCATTTCTGTCTTTATATTACTGAGACCTTACATCCTATCCTGAAAATACTGCCAACCTTTTCTAATGGGACAGCTGACAGTTGTTGTGGTATGAGCAGACACCTCCACAATTCTTATCATAGCTTCAGTAAGCATTCTCATTTTTCTAGAAATTTCAGTGATTACTGTTCTTAATCAGTTATTAAGAAGTTTGCAGTTAAATAAAAAAGGTCAGTAATTTTTCTGTTTAAAAGAACAGAAAATATTTGTGCATTAAGTTTCTAAAGAAGTAAGAGCCCTTTGTGCCTTCCTAAATGAATCCCAAGGAAAAAAAAAGTTTTATTAATGCACAAGACTGAAAGAAATGTCAAGTATGCTAGAGTTCTGGTTTTGATTTTGGACTTCAGAGAAAGTTAAAGAAGTGGTGGAACAGAGCCCCTTAATTTTAATCTAATGTCCTAGAGAAGAATACTTGATATCTCTTCCAGTTGGCATTCTAGCGGGTATGAGAAGATACAACATAATATTGTTCCACCTAGTCAGGTCAATCAGGAATTACACTGTGTGTACAGCATGACCCTCCCTGGTTTTGTTTAAGATCTTGTTGGACACATTAAAAAATAGGAAAGTTTCAAGAGTTTAATCAATAGTTTTATTTATGCTACATAACCTAAGCCAATAAAAGCTGGCACTAAGATTCCTCAAACTCCCACTTCACTTTGGGGAGGGTAACAAAATGACAGCATTTTCTCCCACAGGAGGAGAGGAAACTGCTGGGACAGAGAGATGGCAGCAGTGTGGTGATTGAGGGCTTGAGTCTGGAGCCACTGCCAGCCTACAAATTCTCCACTCAGCCTCTTCATCGCGTTGGCCTTAGGAAAATTAGCTCTCCTTTGAGACTCAGTTTCTTCATCTGTAAAATGGGAGTGAGAGTAAGGTTGTTCAGAGCACTAAATGCACTCACGATATGACGCTTACCACAATAAACAAGGACTTAGCACACGGTAAGCTTTAAATGAACGTTGAAAGGAATTTATCATACCGCAGTGGCTGTGAAATATTTTCTCCTCCCCGACCTTTTACTCTGTATTTAGAAATCTTCCCTTAAGATACAGAAGATATACACTGAGTGGCCAGATTATTATGTGTTCAGAGATCATAATAATCTGGCCACTCAGTGTATATCCTATATAATAAAAGGCTAATATGCAAATTGTCTCCTCGACCAGGAGTTCAACCAGCAGGCAGGCTCTGTGGCCTTTGGTTTTATTTTTCTATGCTGCCAAAGCAGGTAAGGCTATAAAAGTAGGCTTTATAGTTTTTTTTCATAATATCAAATATTTAATTTATAGTCAAAATTCCCATTTGTTTAAAAGATGTCCTAATGCAGCTTTTCTTCTCCTCCTAATGAGGATCCAATCAAGGCTGTATGTTGCATTTGGTCACTAGGTCTCTTTAGTCTTTTTAGTCTAGAATATTGTTCCTTTTTTTTTTTTTTTTATGGCATTGACTTTTTGAAGAGTCAGGACAATTGCCTTGTAGTGGGCCCACATTTTGGACTTGGTTGTTTCTTTATATTGTCTCTTAGCAGATGCTGGTAGGCCCTCCATTTCCTGTAAACTGTGTAAGGCTTGATTGGAGTCAGGTATAACATTCTTGGAAAGATTTCACTGGTGATGTGTACTTCATTCATATTGCTTCATATCAAGAAATATCAGGTTGCCCAACTACTACTGAATTTAGGATGATCACTTGGTTAAGCTGGTGAACACCAGATTTCTCCATTATAAGGCATTATTTTATTCTTTACTAATGGTTAGTGCATGTTATATTTTTGGTACTGTGTTTATATCCTATTCCTCAATAATCTTGACTTTTGTAGCTCATTTTCATGCCAGGTTTGTAGTCTATCATGATTCACCAATTAAAATCCTCCTGCAACATTCATTATTGGGACTGGGAATCTGGTGAGGCAAAATCTCCCCACTCCCATGCCCCAATTCATGGATCTAACTCCAGGTCCAGGGCTTTTCCCACCACGAGGCAAGTAAAGTAGGTGCACCTTACCCTTTGCAGAGCAGGAGAGTTCCATCAGATAAGGACAGGGTTCAATTTCTACCCAGAACTCTAAGAACCACCATCTGGTAAAATTAATTATGTTTAAAGTTTCATTTTATCAAAGTAATATCCATGCAAATGTTTTTAAGAGAAAAACACAGCTAAAAGGCTTGCAACAGAAACAGTTTGGCCACCAGAGCCAACTACTTTTAACTTCTGGAGTTATTTCTTCTGATACTTATCTCCGTATTGCTAAATCTATAGAACTATTATACTTTATTTTAAAAGTTTACTATCACCCCTGACTTCACATTATATAGTAGATGAGGATTAGCTGCTCTTCCTTTGTTTTGGTACGGAGGAGAAATGGGTGGGAACTCCTGGGGCTAGCTGCTGAATTCTGAGAGCATCCAGCACATAGTGGGCCTCAGAAATACTTGTTGAACCACACTGGATGGATGACAATAAAGCAAGGCTGCATTCTGCAGTTCTCATAGCAAGCACACACTGAGCAGAACATAGGAGAAATATCTAATCTCTCAAAGTCACATACATTAAGTTGCTTATTTGTAACCTGTTTTACTGTGTTCTTGAAAAATATTAAAATTCAACACATTAAAATTCAATATTACTTTTTAGAAGTACTATCATGAAACTAATTTGAATAATTCTGTAAAAAAAAAAATCTCTGCAGCTCAGTGGTTTTTTTCAAGCAAATTTTCAACCAGCTGCAAAGAAAAGAAGAATTTAGATGTAAGAAGGTAATCTTTTCTAAACAATGATGAGCAAAGATGCCTGAAAATATAGGGAGACCTTCCTTGGAGTCATGTAGGCTTGGAATTCAGCTCTTTGCCTTGTAGAATTTCAAAGTTTGATGCCAAGCCAAAAAAAAGTATAAATTATGAATACTCTGAGAGGACTCCCACCTCATTAATATGTCTCAAAACACACTGCTTAAGGGTAAAGTTAATTAAATCACAGTACACATAAATTTGAAATGGGCTGGTAATCAATCACAGACAAAATTATGTTATATAGAGACAAAGTGGGAGTAGTGGACATTAATAAAAGTTAAATGAAAACAGATTCATATAATGGAAGGAACTTTTCACCTGCCTTGCTGCTGACTCTATACTCTCCAGCTCTCAGGAATGTATGAGGGAAACTGATAAAAGAATTAAATATTCCCCCTCACTGGGAACCCTTCAACAGGCGAATCTTCCATTCAGTACTCAGGAATGTCTCAAGCTGACTTCAATGAGCAGCAACTTTTCTAACAAGGCAATAAAACCGCTTACATTTACTGGATGAATTACAAAGTTTGGCGAATTTTCCAAGAATTCTATTTCTTTGTTTGGTGGTGGTGGTGGTGGTTGGTGTCTGGGCCTTTCACTTTCCTTGCATTTCAACTATTTTGCAAGAAGGGAAAAGAAGGAGAGAAGTTCAAACCAGCCATGTTGATTACTTATTAATAGCTCTGACAAAACATACCCAAGTTTTGTTTTTGTTTTGTTTTGTTTTGTAATTAGTTGCAGGTTCCCAGTATCCATCCATTTTCACAAGTAGGAGCAATCTAGAGCAGATCTGAAGTTACTTTCTGCAGCTGGAATAATTTCGACCCAGGTAATGTTATTTCCCATATATATTGATCTTTTATTACACAGAATCTGAGAATGGGAAGGGTCTTAGAAATGAGCTACTTCAAACCTCCACCTGAGGCAGCTTCCTAGCAAGTGCTAGTAAGAGGAAGTGGTTGGCCTAAAGAGCAAGAGCTGGGAGACAGATTTAATCATCTGTGAACCAGGCTAACAACAGGTATCCAGAAGGTCCTCAGGCAGATGATGTCATGTAATAAATGCACAAGAGCCAGTAGCACAATGCAGTAGGTAAAATGCCAGGACTTGGGAGTTGAAGCTGACCCCAGCTGGGCACATGTCCCAGCTTTGCTGATCCACAGCCATGTGTTTCCGGACAGGTTACGTATCTTCTCTAAGGCTCAGTTTCCCCATCGGTCAAATGGAAAAAACAGTACACCTAATTCATGATGTTACTTTTAAAGACAGAATGGGATAACATTCGTGATTCTCAAATAATATGAGTTATTATTATTAAAGATCCGGTACTGTATAAACACACTTGCAAGGTTCTCAGATGAATATTATGTACCTAATAAAGGCAGCTATGTCTATAACTGACAATTTTAATTTATGAGAGGAAAATCAAGGTTAAACACTCACAGTCTATGTAGTAGAAACACACACACACATCCTATATCTTTAAATTCCCCTAATATATTGACACCAAAATATTTACCATGTGTTTTCCTAAGCATAGGCATCATACAGAAGACAAAGACAGGGTCTCCCATGAGGAGAGTTTGATCTAGGATTATAAGGCATCCATGCCACCAGAATAACCAACTCCATGATGCAGCATGAGCTAAGTGGCAAATAAGGGATGCAAAATAGTAAGTTCCAAGCAGCAAGGGGCTGGCTCACTTCAAGGAGGTGTGGAGGTGAAATTTGACCTGGGCCTTAATGGTCAGTATTCAGAGAGGAGGTGAGGAAGACAGGAAGATAGAGGTAGTTATTCTGGATGGAAAAAGAGTGTTGTACTATCCAACTCCACCTCTGATTTACACTAATGATAAAGATGCAAACCTGAGGCTCAGAGGTTCTATGATTTAGTGTAAGAAGAAGAGAGAGAACTTGCGTGGTTCTAGCT
Source organism: Corynorhinus townsendii (assembly GCA_026230045.1). Lineage (NCBI taxonomy): Eukaryota > Metazoa > Chordata > Mammalia > Chiroptera > Vespertilionidae > Corynorhinus > Corynorhinus townsendii. Next base: position 175,969,003 of record JAPDVU010000003.1, on the reverse strand, counting down.
TTTAGATAAAGGCAGCCTCTCCCAGCCTAGGAAGCTAGAATAAAAGCAGTAAGAATAACATTAGTTGACAATCTGCACCCACCCCAGCGTTCCTCGTGTCCCAGTGTTCTTAGGCATGGGTGGTGTCAAGAGGTACTGCTGAAGCATGGTCAGAGGTAAGGACATACGCCCAACAAGCTACAGCAGAATCCACACCAAAGGGGATCTGTGTGAATACAAATTAAAAGTTTAAGAGACACGGGAAGTGAAGGTTAAACTATCTGTTGTTAAGCTTATCTGGACATAGTGTCATGAGTCAGATGCAGAGTGCTCAGGGCAGGGCCTATTGTGACTCAAAGCCATATGTCTCCTTCCTGTTCTGGGACCACGGAACACCCTCACCCTGCACCCCCACTGCACACAGCATCTCCAATTGGATGACTCGCCTTTATTTTCTCCTTCCACATTCCCTATCTCATAGGACATGCTTGCTTCCTCCCAGCTGTTGCCTAAACCAGAAACTTAAAAGTCAGCATGGACTTCTCTCTCTTCCCTGGATTTTGCAATCGATGGTTCACTTATCTCCCCAGTCTGGTCTCACATCCTCTAACCTGAATATTCTCCGGATTGCTGCCACAAAGAGTATCGCGTTCCGGATACAATCTTAACTCCTCTCTAGCAAGGCATACAAGGGCATCATTATCTGGCCCCCGCCGGCCAGTCTGTCCTGAGCTTCCAACACTCTTCCCTTGAAACTTGCACTCAGGCAACATCTAATTACCCAAGAGGTCCCTGAACTTACCCTGCTTTGGGGCCTCCCTGCCTTGTACACACTCTTCTTTCCCCACCATGCCATCAACTTGGGAAACTTCTATTCATCCTCTAGCCTCAACTCAAGTACTATCTCTGCGCTGACTCTTTAAAAAAAAATTTTTTTTATTGATTTTATAGAGGAAGGGAGAGGGAGAGAGAGATAGAAACTTCAATGGTGAAAGAGAATCATTGATCGGCTGTCTCTTGCATTCCCCCTACTGGGGATCAAGCTGGCAACCCGGGCATGTGCCCTGGCCAGGAATGGAACTGTGATCTCCTGGGTCATAGGTCGATGCTCAACCACTGAGCTACACTGGCTAGGCATCATCAGTCTATCTTTTCTTTGGAAATGCCAAGGAAATAGTCTCACGCATGTTGTATAATAGGGCAAAAAGGCAAAGCAGCCTTTTGTTTAAAAGAAATAACCAGTATGGTATTACCTGAATGTATAGAGTATTTGAACTCTTTCAGCTGGAATTCAAATTTATCTAGACTATTTTTAACCCCTTCTGCACTACCAAAACAACAAAAAATAGAGACAAAAACCACAATTGAGAAGCAGTAGAGCAATAGGGATTTAGTAGGAACTTAGCTTTGAGGACTCTTAAAATTACTTTCAAAGCTCCCATTATAAAGTGGGAAATATGAAATTGCCAACAGGGTTCCTCTTCTTTGCATCTCTAGAAAAAGGGGAAACACAGATTCATGCCTGAAGCCATAGGCCTGAACTCTAAAATCCTCGAGTTTTGAGTATTTGGTTAATTGCAATCATTTACTTGCCTTGGGAATTAATAGAAACCATCTGCTTAATGATAAAGCTGAGCTCTGCAATTATTTGAGGAAATATGTGCCGCAGTCAGCATAAAAGATCTTATTGAGGAAGCCTGCTAGACATATGTATTTCTTTTATAATTAAAGCCAATCGCATTCATTAATTTTAAAATGCTGTTGTGATCAGCTGCCTCTATTTTTTTTATTTATCAGCACCACCCGTTAATGTACACCTATGCAACCTTCAATTTTAAACTTACAGTAGGTTAAATAACTATAATTGTACAGATGGTTGTGATCACACATCAGAATGTTGAGAGGATCATGAGAAAAAAAAAATAAAGATGGGGAAATAAATGTCTACCGGAACCACATATCCGCCTTCTGAGTCTCATACCTGTGTGTAGGAGGGTTATTTTCCAGGCCTAGCAAACAGGAAGACGGCTGGGATCGCTCCAAACAAAACTCCTTTGAACTGGCCATCTCTCAGAGCTCCTGGTAATTCTGACTGCAGGTCTGCTAGCAGATGTGAAGGGCCCAGAAAAACAGGAGGCTTTTGTTACACAGCAGCCTACAAAATGGGAAGCGTTAACGTCTCCTCTGAGTGGCAGTCAGTGTCGATCCACCTGTAAGGAGTGAGGGTGCCATCTCCATATGGTGGCCAATACATAGAGGAGGCGGGGAGCCAAGGCAGGAGAGGCATGGACCTCAGGCCAGTAGCTCCGAGCGGGTTGCTTCCCTCTGTGTGTGGCCTAATGGAGGAGGAGATGTTTGGACATCCTCTCTCCCAAAAAGAAGCCAGTGGTCTGTCTGCATCTGGACGGGTCCAGTGCAACAACCCAATTCATTTCACAGACAGAGACCATGCAGTTCTGAATCAGCAGAATGAAGGGTTTTGAATTTTTAAAACCAGTAAGAAGCAGCTGATGCACACCACCCCAGCCCACCAAAAAGCCCACCCTCGTTTCTATAATGTTAACCTGGCGATGCCCATGGTCCTTAACCTACAGAATGGCATGGGGGAGCGGGGGTTAAGAAGATGAGTTTTCTAAAGCACGACAGATCCTGACTGAAATCTCTATGAGCCGTTCACTGTTCATACACATTCAAGAAAGCTACCTGATGTCACTATATCTTATTTCTACTTCTGTAAAGTGGAGAAAACGATAATGTCTGCCATTCAGGGCTATGAAAATCAAGCAAGTCAACAAATGATAAGTGCTTAATCCAGAGCCTGGAACAGAGAAAGCGCCCCACAGATGAGAGTTATATTTATTCTTTTTATTCTTATTATCATTATGGCCAACTGCACCGCAAGAACTACCCATAACATCTCAGGAACCATCAATTCCCGATGGGTCCACTGCCGGGGCCTCGCTGACAGGAAGTACGCGTCCCCTCTCTTCTTTTAAAAGGGAATCAAGGGAGGAAGCTACGAATTGAGCTTAGGCAGTTGCGAACAGTAGTTACAAGCGGAAGTTCTATCAGAATTGTACATAAAGACCCTATTTTAAAGTAGAGTAAACACAAAAAGTTTTCTGGCAAACAGGGAAGTGGTGTCTTAGTATAGGAATATTTATATGTCACTCTCAGTTTCTTTTTTTTTCAAATCCTTTTTCCCAAACAAACATGTCCATTGCATTATGTTACTGGAAAGCATATGGATTCTAGAATCAGAGGGACCTGGATGTCCTCCAGCTCCACCATTTCCCACATATGTCAGCCTGGGCAAGTGCCTTAACCTCTCTCAGCTCGTTTCCTCGTCTGTACAGTACAGATAACATCAGACAATCGGAATGTGATGGAATGAAAGATACCATAGCACAGCCGTTAAGAGAGTGATTAAACCCAATTAGACCACTTGGGTTTAAGCCTGGCTCTGCCACTTACCTCAGGTGAACTGGGCAAATCACTGAACATCTGCCTCAGTTTCCTTCTTTGAAAAATGGGGATAATAAAATAGCCATCAAGTTGTGGCAGCCATTAAGTAAGCTAATACTATATAGGGCCTTAGAACTGAATTAATTTTGCTTGGTATTATGAATATTAAGAAAAAAAATCATGTAAGCCTTGTATGTAGTAAGTGTTCATTATACAGTACCTATCATTCTTATTGTAAAGAAATTAGAAAATACCACTGAGCAAAAAAGGAAAATAACTCATAACTTTTACTTTTTTAAAACATATTTTTATTGACTTTTTTTTTTTTTTTTTTTTACAGAGAGGAAGGGAGAGAGTTAGAAACATCAATGAGAGAGAAACATCGATCAGCTGCCTCCTGCACACCCACTACTGGGGATGTGCCCACAACCAAGGTACATGCCCTTGACCGGAATCGAACCTGGGACCTTTCAGTCCGCAGGCCGACGCTCTATCCATCAAACCAAACCGGCTAGGGAAACTCATAACTTTTAAATGGAAACTTTTAGAATTAAACAAAACACTATAAAAATAATCACAATGGTAGCTGGAGAAAGACACTATTTCCAAGAAAACTATAAAAATGTATTTCCCTAATACTCCTTTTAAAAAAAAAGTCTGGAATAGGATGTTGATGTGTTCCAAAGGTGGGGATGATTTCTCTATTTACCTTTTAGGCTTGTTAATAGTTCACTAGTTATTCAATGGGGGAACCAGAAATATTTAAATGGGATGGTCCAATTAAAAGTATCACTTTGGGTATAGTTAAAAAAAAATCTTTAAAGTCTTTTAGAATGCATACTTTCTGTCAGAACACAGAGAAAAATAGAATGAACTTAGCCCAATATTTTTTTGGGGGGGAATTAAATAGTATTATTGTGTTCAAAAATATGTGGAAAACAATAATATAAAGATTATATACATAAAGGTGGGAGTATAAAATCTGTTTAGCTATGTTTCTTTTCTTATCCTCATTTTTAAAATTTAAAGTCTTTCACAACATATATTTACGTAAGTACTACATACACATAATTAATTTTTTAAATAAGGAAACACAAAAATAATTATTTTAATGTTTTGTCAAGTTTCAGATGAAATTTTTCTCGTTATGGTTTAATACAATTTTGAAATATAACAAATAGATATTTGTAAGTTTTAATACATCCTAGATATTTTAACAATAAAAACATGGCTTACTTATTACAGAACAGCTTGTGAAAGCATCCCTCTGGAGGCCTTCTAGAATGACTATTATTTCTATATACATTTTCTTTATATGCTGCTTGGTTACGCAGAATTAGCAATAACCTTACTTCTACTCCCAGTGTATATAAACCTTCCATTATACTAAAGAGCCAGGGAGTAAAAAGAATTACACCTTTCAGTATTTAATCACCAAATTTGATTTTCTTTACAAATAGCCTGAAGGTAGGTCTGAAATATTATGTATCTCTTAATTCCACTTTGAAGGTGAGCAAACATTTACCAGCCCACTCAGTTCCTGAATACAATCCATATCCTTTTCTGTGATGCAGACATAAAAAGCCCTATTGATTATGTTCAAGTGGCCACTTACAAGGGAGCCTTTAGCGATTGCTGTTGAATTCACTTCATGAGGTTCTCTGGCCTTGGCAGAGGCAAAAACCTCCAGACAGTCTTCACGACCACGGTACCCCAGCTGAACAGGTTCCAATGGCTTCCGAAACCAGGAGACCTGGTCATTCCTACCTGTCCAGGTTCATTCATCTCACAACAGGCTTGTCCTTGCTCTTTGGAAGAACCACCACCACCACAGCCACATCAGTAACAACTAATATCCACACGGGGCCTACGCATTGTATATATAAAGCAATTAATTTAATCCTCACACCAACCCTTTAAAAGTGGGGCTGTGATTACCTCCACTTTACAGAAGAGGTTAAATGACCTGCCTGAGGTCATCCAGCAAGTGAATGGTGGAGCCAGGATTCAAACAGATGCAGTCTGGCTCCAGGTCTGTGCTTTTGCACCTTGACCCTTATTCAGAGTTAGGGTCGGACACAGAGTCAAGCCTCAATAAATCTTTATTAAATGACTGAACAAATGAGTTTGACAATTAGTCAAGAAGTCTATACCGTCCATCCTGACTTGTTAATGTTCTACAATATAGAACTGCATTATGGGCTTCAAAGAGGGATTGAAATGGATAATACAGAAATGTGTTCAACAAATCTTCTGGAGCATCTACGGTGTGCCAGGAGACACTGCCCTGCCTTCAAAGGGTTCACAAGTCAGTGTTGGACACAGACCGAACACAGGTCATTCATTTCTACTGAAGTGGTGACCGCTGGGTGCTACTCAGTGGTAGGAGCCTGACCCTCGCTGCACCAAGCAGAGCCTGGAAGAGGGTTCAAGACAGTGGTTGGGTGCTTTTTAAAGTCTGTTTATTCAACATGCATTCTGCTTTAACGTCTTGTGGACAGGCCTGGGAACAGTGCCTGGACTGAGGAGTAGCTCAGTCAGTCTTTGTTAAGTGGATGAAGGAATAAGTGAACTGTAACTGGTCACATTGTATGGGAAAATGCAATTCAAATTCTAAATAACTAGCAAACTCAAGTAGTTTGGGTCTCTCTGTCTACTAGAAGAAGAGATGAGCAAGCCCTAGTTTGCACTCACCCCACATGCTTCCCTTAAAAGTGGGGGCAGCCCGGCCAGCATGGCTCAGTGGTTGAGCGTCCACCGATGAACCGGGAGGTACATGCCCGGGGTTGTGGGCTCAATCCCCAATGGAGGGCATGCAGGAGGAAGCCGATCAATGATTCTCTCTCCTCATTGCTGTTTCTATCTCTCTCTCCTGCTCTGAAATCAATAAACATATACTTAATAAATAAATAAAAGGAGGGGGCAAATCAATAATCAAAATAGCAAACAGAAAACTTCAGATTTCATATCACCTATTCACATGCCACTCTCTCTCCCTTTCTGCAAATGCTCTATTTTTAAAGATGTCCATGTCAGTCTGTTTAAAAGTTGCTTTGGTGGTTGGAAGGGCTGGGTCCATTCTTACGTTATCAGTCACGCACAATTCATGGAACATCTGAGTTAGTACAATTCTGAGGTTTCTGCAGGAGTCGTCTTGTTTTTATAGAACTGGCAAATCCAAATTCTAGGTTTCATGACTGTTTTATGCCACCATGCAAACTTTTTCTTTATCTATAAAAAAGGCTCCTCAAACACACACGGAGATCCTCATCCCCAAATCATCACAATTTTTTTCAATCAAAAAGGGAACAGCTTTGACGTTTAAAAACGAGAAACTGTTGCTTTCAGGATTTGATTAGACTATTCTAATAGCAGGCTGGCGTCATTAAAATGGGCTTTCAGAGAGATGCTTCACGCGCTTAGTAATTGGCATGTTGTAGTGATGACAGCCTGCAAGTTGGGCTTCCCAGGAAGGCAGTGTCTTTCCACAGACCGCATGAAGACGTGTCACACACAACTGCCCATCAGACCTGTGCTCCAATGTTGTTTAACCTTACAAACTCTACATCCTCATAATAACATGATGCTCTTTTGTGTACATGAAATGTAATACTTATGCCTTAGATCAGTGCATACATATTCTTAGGTAAGAAATGTAAAAGATAGTCTACGAAATATTTATGCCACCTTCCTTCAAAAGGAACACACAAAAGAGCACTTCATAATTCTTCTCTTTGTCCATTATTGCCATTAAGGGTAAAAAAGGGAGGGAGGGAACAACCAATAATTTGTTAATGGTTTAGTAGAGAAATGCCAGGTTAATTAAAACAACAATAACAAAAAAATTGCACTGTTTCCTAAGATTTACTACCATTTTATTGAAGGGCAAACTTTCTTTAAAATTCCAGATGTGAAATTGCCTTAGGAGAATTCCGAGGCTGTTGTGGAAAATGCAGTGAAGGTCTCCAACAGGAGGCTGCTTGTTTGGGTCCCCAGCCGGTGTCGCCCTGGGCTTCACCCAGCAGATGCCAGCCAGGAGTGGGCGCTGGACCCCATGCTCCCGGGACTGAGCACTGCTGGGTCTCTAAGCTACAAAGAAACACTCTGTTGTTAAAGTCTTCTTACCGAGAGTAATAAAGTGCTATTGCTTGGCTTTTATGACCTTATTTTCTTTTAAAGAACTTCATTTTCCCTTAGAGGAGCCAGAGCTGATATATGCCGTTGATCTGGCATGAACCGTAGCCAAGGGAGCTATACTGAGAAGGCAGAAGCCACTGTTGGAAACGCAAGTCTATTGAATTAGTTAATTTTCTTAGTCAAATAGCTAGCTGACAGGCAAGACATTAAAAACAAAAACTGCTATTGAACTGTGTATACTGAACGGCATGATGGATTGTATATATTTTTCATCTGTGATGTCTGTCCTAGCTTTATAAAGATAATTCTTTTTTAAAATATTTTTTTTTATTTTTCAATTACAGTTGACATAAAATATAATATTAGTTTTAGGTGTAACAACACAGTGATTAGACATTTGCATGTAAATTAAGAAGTGGTCACCCTGGTAAGTCGAGGAGCCATCTGACACCACACAGTTATTACAGTGTTATTAACTGTACTCCCTAGAGGAGTCCTAGCTTTTAGGCTGCACTGCAGAGGGCACACTTCTGTAGAAAATTAAGCAATTGGGAGCAGTAAGCATTTTGGAAGAAAAAAAAAAAAAGCACTTCTACTTCCAAAAGGAAAATCAAAGGACAATGAGTTCAGGCCTCTGTGAAGTGCTAAACCAGCATCAAAACTCGTACAAAGAAATCTTTTTCTCCCATGTCACTGCCATCATCCCCCATGTCAAACTGTTAGAAAAATACTGTCAACCTGTATAATCCGTATGACTGTCAGACAGCTTATATTCAGAAGTTATTTTGATGGTAAGACTCTTTAATGCACCTTCCTAATGAACATGTATCCAAGTAAAACCCATGTGAGACTTTCTGTATGAAAGGAAACATCCAGCTGCCTCTTTCCTTAGGTGTAAGTAACTGACCTGTGTTTGGCTCCGGTATTGATTCTACCCGGTTTGACTGACCTAATTAAAGGTCTTTACCAAGTTCCCACAGTAGGGAAACTATATTCCAGGTGTGAAGCCTGGAGCCTGTGCTGAAGGATTTTCTACAATATACAAATAGTAGGCAAATAAAACAATTTTATCCATGCTCCCTAAACCCTACTTCACAAAATGAATGTGCTAACCCACAGTTCTACACACACCGGACAAGAAACAAGCAGGGACCAGTTCTTCAAACGTAAGTGGAGAGTTAGTTCAATTTTTAGATACCACAGATAAAATGGGAAATCTTTCAGCATACAGTTATTCAAACTCAGTGTTCAAACTTTGTTATACCATTTCTCTTGTCTGAAACTATTTGTTGGATAGTGTGGAAATAATGTCAGAGAGAGAGAGAGAGAGAGAGAGAGAATGTGATCAAATTTTCCATTAAACACAAGCATTGATTATTTCTATGTTGTCTTCCAGACTAGACAGTTGTCTAGTCACATCTGTGCTTTGCCATGGCTTAAGCCAGTATCCCCGGCTCTGGGCAGTCATCTCACATGTGGCCACCACTGTTCACAAGGAAGGTAAGGCAAGACTGGATGTGCAGCTGATTCTGGGGAAAAATAAATCCCTATATCTTGGCAGGTCAAAAGCACCATCTTCATGCAAATAACACATGAACTATTACTGCTAACCAGTAATAATGCTGCTAACTCATGTTATTAATATAAAAAATATTAATGCAGTCCTAGCCCCCCAAAGAACAAAACTGTCTTGCAGGATTTGTGGTGCCTGAAATGCTATAAATCTCAGAAGACAGGTTATATCCTTCCCACTTCCCCGAGGCATCTGTCACACTGCCAGACAAGATTAGAACGAGATAAGCCTCAGAAACGGTCTGAAGATATTAGAAAGATCATGTTAGGGAAGTGGCTCAGGGGTTATACTTTATCAAACCAACATCCTTCAAATACCGACCACTAATAACAAACTGTCATCTGGTAGAGCAAGATGGTGGATACTGAGCCAACAATGGGACTATATATTTAGTAACAACCTTTATTCTGTTTTGCTTTTGTGTGTGTCAGTGAGGAAAAGATCCAGTGGGGGAAAATAACACAATGGGAAAGTCTCAAGCAGACAAAGGCATTTTTCATTAAGAAAGTGCTTTTGAACCACTCCCATTACTTCTCTGGCCTTATTTCTTCTACTAAACTTCCTGTCACTCCACCCAAATTTTTCTCCTGAATACTATTTTTTCCCCCCTACACCACTGAAATTAATGGATTTTGTAATGCTCAGTCATAGAACAGCTTCCTGATGACATCCATCTTCTGTGGGTATGTATTTTCAAATAAGTTATTTACAGTAGAAGGTTAACTCCATTCTGTCAAAGAATTCATGAACCGGTTTGGTTTCAATGTAAAGGTCCTATTTTTTTTAGAAGCCCTAAATAAGATGCATGTTACAAAGACTATATCAGAGTGTAAAGTGAAATTTATCCTATTTTCCATTTTAGATGTCCATTGTGAATGCTTATGTATAGGAACTATGAAAACTCATCTCTAAGAATGGCCAAGGTCTATTACTAATTCAAAACCACAGACTGAGACTTTGTCACAATCACTGAACTACCATCTTATGGCTGCTCCAAGATCAACAGGTGAAAATGTAATGTCTCACTCATTTTCAAATCATTTAAAAGGCAAAGATATCTTATCTCATTTATTGTGTTGGAAAATTAAGGTATACTTGCTAACATGGTACTATTACAAAGGGAAAGATTAGGAGAAGGAGGAAACCCCACTAGAGTGTGTAAAAGGCAGTGAAATTCAATTTGAGGACGTAAAAGATATTAACAGCATTTTTAAAAAGGCAGACTCAAATTATACTATTTACATATTATAACTAAGGAAGTTAAGAAAAGTTGCTAATGTACTTGAAATGTTTTTGAAATCAGCTGGATAAAGTATTAAGGACAGCAAATCTTGAAATAAAGCAACCCTGGAGAATATCTTAAAAATAAATAAGAAATTAAAAAATTAAAATTAGGAATGGAAGAAATGAGAAATGCATAAATGTAAGGAAAAACAAAGATCCGATAACAGATAGAACCAAAGCAAGACAGAAGACCTGCAGGCAGATGCACAAAGGTAACATTTAAATATCAAGCTCAGAATGTGGAGAAGAGATGTAAACATTCTCCTAGGAAGACTGGCTTCAATTCCCTACATCACAGAAGGAAATGAGAAACAATAAATTATATACATGATATAAAGGTGGAAGAAACTTTACTGCGAAGACAGTTGATGGGGATTACGGCCCAGAAACATTAGATCACCAACAAAGACATAGCCTGCATTCCAATTTTAGCAGACTTTATTAAAATTTCTAAGTTGCTTTTTGGGACAATTTCATGGCTCTGGAAGATAAAGCACTAAGTTATTATCACAAAAAGAAACTTGCCTGTGGTAAGCCAAGTTCAAGCCAGATGAGTAAGAATACTGACTGCTCTTTTCTCAAATTACACAAACACTGGAGTTTTTAAAAGGCATATATATATATATATATATATATATATACACATATATATATGTATATATATATGTATATATATATATATGCAAGATTTAATTACAGACAAACAAAAATCCTGATCAATTGCTTGAAAAATAAGTAGAATATAGATTGGGAGAACACATAATTTATCACGTAAAACAGGACATGCTTAGAATGCAATTAATAATTATGTTGACACATGGGCATAAACCAGGATGTAGTCACCGCAAATAGGGAGCAATTCTCAAGTGAAATAATATCAAGAAAACTGAACTCATCACACCACCCTTCCCCCCACTATGAAAAATGTCCCTTTCCAAAATGCCATTGAAATCTTTCTTAAGGTCATATTTTCAAATCTATGATGAATACAAACATTTCCCAAACTGCACGGAAGTATTTAAAGAAATGTCCTTGAAAGGCTTAGCTATAAGAGGATTTAATTCCCCTCCCCTCCCCCCCATTGCAGAATCATTTGGATTCTAAAGACCTAGTGGGGAATGTAATCAAAGCAAAAGGATCCATTTACTGTAATGGATCCAGCTATAGAGCTCACTGGGTAATAAAGAACAATAATTCAATTACTGCTAAAAGGATTAGCCTGCATTAAATTTGCATTTATTTAAATACATTGTATTTGGGTTAAGAACATTAGCACTAACAAACACAAAACAAAGAATCCTAAGAAGAGTTAACACAGATACCCACATGTTTAAAAATATTATTCATAAATATCTGAGTCAGTACCATCAAAAACAAATACCAATATTAATATCTTAATTGGGGTTCCCAGACTCATTGAAATCTGAGTTGCCATTGGTATCAGCACACGTCTGTGATCAGCAGCTCTTTCGGTGCTGAGCAAGCATTGGGCCAGCATGGCAGGGCTGGGGGTGATGTCTGAGGATGGCCATCAGCTATGAGAGTTTCAAAACGGGGATCCTCCACACTTTAGTCGGCCAGGCAAGTTGGAGAGAGGGGACAGCACGCCGGGTGGAAGGGAAGGTCTGTGATCATCTTAAGAACCGAGAGACTTCAGGAAGTACTGTCAAGAAGGGGATGTGTTTGGGGTAAGGGGAGCTGAGCAGGGGCCTGGGAGCAACTGACCCATCTCAAAACGGCCCCTCCCATCCTCAAAGTGCTTCTTTTTCAAAGGTCATAAAGACGATGATGAGCTGGCATTAAAGAAGGCAGTGTGGAATTTATGATGGGTCCTTAGAGGGTGCAGGGACAGGGAAGAGGTACACAAAAAGGAAGCCTTTGTTATGAGTTCACTCCCCGCTGCAACCAAAGCAGCAAGTCCCTCCCAGTGGCGGAGCTTGGCCAGGACTGCGGTTTTACCCATTTATTGTGTGCATTTGTTTACAACTGCCTTTCCCCCTCAATGCTTTTCCCCCTCGCCAGTTTCCCTAGCTTCTTTTTGTTTGCTTGTTTGTTTGTATAAATCAGAGGCTGGTGAGGAGAGGGTGCTGGAGAGGATTCTGCTAAAGGAACTGATGGATGAACTACAACTACCTTCTGGGAAGCTTTTTCCCAAGTCTCCTGCTTTTTAAAATCTGATGCTGTGGCTAAGGTAGTCACCCGCAAGGAGCCAGAAGAGCACAGGGAATGGTGTAGGGGAGGGGGAAGAATGTGGCTCTGCCCTGGAAAGAGACAATTTAAGCAAGCAATGTGGGACTCTCTAATCTGGTCTGTGTTGTTGATGGTTAAAGGCAAAGGAGCGTCTAGACTCTAGAGCAGTGGTTCTCAACCTTTCTAATACCGCCACCCTTTAATACAGTTCTTCATGTTGTGGTGACCCCAACCATAAAATTATTTTCGTTGCTACTTCATAATTGCTACTGTTAATGAATCGTAATGTAAATATCTGTGTTTTCCGATGGTCTTAGGCTCTACAGCAGCGGTTCTCAATCTGTGAATCGCGACAGGTTGAGAACCGCTAGCAGGGTTGCCTAAGACGATCGGAAAACACAGATATTTACATTACGATTCATAACAGTAGCAAAATTACAGTTATGAAGTAGCAACGAAAGTAATTTTATGGTTGGGGGTCACCACAACATGAGGAACTGAATTAAAGGGTCGCGGCATTAGAAAGGTTGAGAACCACTGAGAGATGCTTGAAGGGGTGAGAGAGCCAGGCTATGGAGGTCTCCTAGGGGAAGCACAAACTGAACAAAGGAATGGCAGTCAGCTTTTCATTTCAGATAGAGCACTCTGAAAGGGGGCAAGACTGCTGACCAGAACCCTGGATGGGGGATCAGTGAACTGAGACTACCCTGGGGAAATTCAGTAACCGGTTCCATTAAAAGTTGACTATGTTGGAGATGGATCACAGAGGCCTGTTTCCTACAGCGAGATGAGGATGACTGGTCCCAGAAATATCTAGGAAGTAAATTCGATGGGACTTCTGGTTGAATGAATGAATATGAAAAAGAAAAGAGGAGTTGAGGATAATGTCCACGAGTCCAGTTTGGATACTTAGGTGGTTTTTGAAGCTACCAACCCAGGAGGAGAGATGCAGATGGTGGAGAAGGTTTGAGGACAGTTCATGGCAAACTGAGCGTTGGAGGGGGAGATGACTGTGTGACCGGTGTCTTGGCATGGGTACCCTAAGAACTGATCTAAGCAAACTGGGACAGTGTACTGGCCTTGTTCAGAAGACCTGAATTCTAATGGTGCTACCATTTAGTAACTGTGTCCCACAGTGATTCTCCCAACCACTTAGAAAGAACCTGCTTCTTCATTTATAAAATGAGACAATCGACCCATCGTTTGTTACCAGGATGAAACGAGAATGTGTTTGTAAAAACAAACTTCAACTCTGAAGCTTTAATTAAGTTTAAGGACCCCTAGCCCCACTCCATCGCTCTCTCTCTACTCATCAAATGTTGTGTGCTGTTTTCAGCTGGACCAGAGATACAGAAATGAACAGTGTCTCTCACAGGGGATGATACATTTATCAAGATCTGGTGTACCAAACTTTGCTCTTCGTTTGAGAAACATTTATTTATTCAGCCAGTAAAACAATTTAAAGCCCATGTTATATGCGTGATTTGAAGAATAGAAACAAACATGAGCAGCTCACAGTTCTCCTCAAGGACCTCAAAGTTCAGAGTGCAGAAGAGAAAATAGAAAGAGATGAATTAGATCATGTCTTAAACAGTGTAATGGAGGTAATGAGGCTGAATGAATTGGGTGAATTTGCATGCCATTCTCCTTGCCAAAGGGTTAGCTAATCTCTGTATGCTTCCAATTCCTATATATGAGAGGCAAAGACATAATTATTACTATTTTAAATAATTATATGCAATGGACTATCTGGTCGTGTGGAGGAATCAATATAATTTAATGCCCAGCAGATTTAGACTTACTAAAACCCTTCTCTAAAGCCTTTTTAATAAAATATATATAGATTCCCAATCCAAAATGATCTACTGTATACAAAAAATATTCCCAATGGACACAATTGATGAACAAATATACTGTATATTGAGTATACATCCTATGTCAGACTTTCTATTAAGGGCAGGATACATTCTGTTTTTAAGAAAAAATTTTATTGCCGAAACCAGTTTGGCTCAGTGGATAGAGCGTCAGCCTGCGGACTGAAGGGTCCTGGGTTGGATTGTGGGCACATCCCAGTAGGGGGCGTGCAGGAGGCAGCTGATCGATGTTTCTCTCTCATCGATGTTTCTAACTCTATCTCTCTCCCTTCCTCTCTGTAAAAAAAATCAATAAAAATATATTTAAAAAAAAGAAAAATTTTTATTGTTGGAAGTATTATAGATGTCCTCCTTTCTCCCCCATTGACCCCCTCTACCCCACACCTGTTCCATCCCTTCCCCCTCTCCCACTCCAGGCCTTCACCACACTATTGTCTGTGTCTATGGGTTACCCATATCTATATATACAAAAGCCTAATATGAAAAGTGTCCCCTTGGGAGTTCGACCAGGAGACTGGGAGTTTGATTGCTCGCTATGACGTGTGCTGACCACCAGAGACCCTACCCGTTAATGAATTTCATGCATTGGGCTTCTAGTATGCATATAAATTCTTTGGTTAATTTCTTACCACCACCCATCCCTGAATACACTCTTTATGTGTATAATCACTAATGTCTCCCAATGTCTGCACTGATTCCGCCTGCACGGAACTGCCCTGTATGAGTTTTCTTTATAAAAGTTACTAGGATACAGTCTGCTCTAGAAATTTTCAGTTTTGCCAGATTGTTTCTGAGTATTTCCCAAATGGAATTAAACTTTTGTTATATTGTTGTTGTTAATTAAAAAAAATACTTCAATTGTTTTTAATCACACTTTTCTCCATCTTATAAAAAAACATTAATTCCAAATGACATCAAGGTCCAAGGCAGAAGGTAGGTAAGAAGTATAAGGCTAACTTATCTCACACACACACACACACACACACACACACACACAAAACAGCACAAAGAGAAACTGATTATAACCCAACAAAACTTCAGCTCCAACCTTAAAACCCATTATTTATAATTTGTGATTTGTTCATCTTTGGTGTTTAGGAAATGTTCACTGTGAATGGAATCTGATCCAAAAGGCACCCACCTGCAGATGAACCTAAAAAAAGTAAATTGAACATGTAAATCATCATTGAGAATTTGTTAATATGTATAATATCTGTTTTCACTATACTCTGGAACACGAGGAACACTTCCTGCATTATTTTAAATGACAAAAATCCCACAGTGAAAATAATAACACATAACATGAGGAAAAAAGGAAATGACAATATTTTCAAGAAGCTCATCTTAGATCAGGAAGACAACTCTATTGTGTGCATTTAAAAAACCTATTGTACTGCAGAAAAAAAATGTAGGTTTTGGTAGAAAAATAATAAGCAGAAAGTAAAAATTCATAATCTCATCTCCCAGTGACCAACACAGACACAACACTAACACAGGCATATGTTATTCTCCCCAGAGAGTGATCACAGCCTACTTACTATTTTATAATCTACCTTTTCTATTCAAATATATCCCGAATAGCTTTTCATACAATTTACCTCTGTATCTTTATTTTTAACAGCTGCATAATTTCCCACCATCATTTTTTCTAGCTTTTAAAGTCTAAGAAAAGCTTTTTGACATTTTAAATGTAAAGTTAAAACACGCATTACAATAACTTCATAAATAAATTAGTTCAGTGATGGGCCTTTAATAAAGCATATAAGCAACTGTTCTTAATTAAAACAAACTTCTATAATGTGACAAGCTTCATAGTGCCCTTAGAGTTGCAATTTTTATGAAGTAGCGTTCAACTCCAAGGTCCTCTGGAACAAAAGTGAGTGCTTTTAGGTAATACATTTGTATGAAGAGAGGAAAGGTCATTTCAAGTTTGTTTAAAGACTGCCATCTAGTGCCTGTTGGATTTGGGAGGCTTTCTGTGAGCAAGTCCATTTAAGTATATGCTGGATTTAACTTTCTGGACTGGATAACTCAGATTTTAGATAGCAGTAACTTTTTTTCTGCTTGTATTTCATTCTCATGGCACCAGCTGTGCTGATTAAGGAAACTGACTGTCCTGTTCAGCAATCTTAGAGAAAAAGTGAGACAGAGACTCGAAGAAAAGTAAAAAGCAGTCATTTGTCATCCTTTGCTGACCTGTGCAATTAAACATGACCCTCCGAACAACACAAATTAACTCCTTCGTGGTGATGTCATCCCTGGAACAGATGGATCGATAATGGAACTACAGCACTCCACCAAGGTTCGTGTTTCAGATGGCACTGGACATTCTGCTCTAGGTGGTACGGCTGAGCGATTAGGTCATCAGCTGAACAGCAGATTCTGCAATCGGAGTCCCGCAGAGGACACCTGCTACAGAGTAGGGTGACCCAAGGCATTCCTTTGTGAGTCGATGTGAAATCAATGTCCCAGCGTGACATTAGGTGGCACTGAGCTAACGGACAAGTAAGCCAGCACAGGAGGGAGGCCTCAGCCTATGAGCTCATTAGCCAATTCAAACTGGAATAGTTCCAAGACACCTGGGTGGTTATGTCCACCTACCTGAATTACCCTGAAGTTTCAACTGGATCCTGTTCCCTTTCATGAGTCATAAGTTATGTAAGTTTTACTACGCACTGTTAAACAATTGTCATATTCCACGCTTGAGTGGCTGCTTTCCAAATAGGGTATGATGTGATTTTGTGATAAAAATCACAGGAGTCCTAGTGTATGAAAGAAGCTATGTTGGTTTGAGATAAAATTCCATCTGGCAGCTCAACTGATCAAGACATTTATTTGATTTCAATAGCTCCCAGAGTTATGATTAGGCAATTCCAAACCGCACACATATTTTCTTCTTTCTAGAAAACTCCGAGTTTATTCATATGAAAGATTTAAACAGTTCTTTCGTATTTATTTCTGTGGATTTCCAAGTCCAAAAGTGCATTTACACAAGTAAAAGATTTAATATTTAGTAAGTTCTTGAAAATTATTATATAAACTTTAACACATATAGTTAAAGAAGAAAATATTTCGCTTTAGTTTAAAGCAACTATTTTGTACATTTGGGAGATTATTTTTCACATTTACATAGTAATGTCAGCAGTAACTCAGTTAATTTAATATGCAATAGTTTGTGTGAATTTAACCTTAACCTCAAAGGTTCTCTTAGCAAATACAAAACCTTTAATTTCCTAGGTTTTATCATGCAAATCCCCTCAAATGGCCTGTTAAATTCCACCTTCATCAGGCCACTGAGAAATGCAGAGTAAAATGTAGCCCATATGAACTGTGAAAAGGAGGTAAAAATAATGAATGGGTAATTTTTGTGCACGTGTTAATATTTTAAAAGAAAAAATACAAATATTTGGGGCTTTTCCATATTACAGATTCATATGTTTCAGACTCATAAAAAAAAAAAAAAGACCAGTAAAAGGGATTTTACGAAGAAGTATCCTAAGAATAAAATTACAAGGCTATTCCCTGCTCCATGAGAATTCAAAAAAGAAGCTAACAGAGAAAAGAAAATGTCCCAGTAGATTATATTATGTAGTTCATTAAAAGCAAAATCCATGAAACCAGCCCAAGGTAGGTTGAAACTACCCAGCACAAATCCAGCCTGTATCTAAAGCCAGCAGTGGGAAGCAGCGTCCTAGGTCTTTTGTTGTTAATCCTCACCCAAGGATACTTTCTCTGTTGATTTTTAGAGCTTGTAGAAGGGAGGGAGGGGGAGAGAGTGAGACAGAAAGAGAAACCTCGATGTGAGAGAAACCTGGGCAGGGTTTGAACCTGAAACCCAGGTTCGTGCCCTTGACCAGGAATAGAATCTGCCACTCTCTGGTGCGCAGGCTGATCTCACTACTGATCAACACAGGCCAGGGCTCCAGGCCTGTTGTGTGAAAACAACCAGGGATTCTGATGGCAGGCGATCTTCAGGTACTGATGATGACACGCAGCCTCCTGAACATCAGAGAGCTCATTTGCTAATTAAGGCCAATCACTTTTTCTCCCCATTTCAGATGTACCTGTCTGAGTACATCTCCAGCCACCCCACAAGATAGTAAAGTCCTGAAGGATGGAGATCATGGGTCCTCTATCTTTGGGTCTCCCTTTCCTTTTCCTTCCATCCATCGCCCCCTTTCTTGTAATATACAGAAATATGTCTACATTCTATTTCTTCAATAAAGATGCTGAATGAATAAACGAATGCATGAATGAATGCGATAAATTTTAAGTGTGAACAATTTGCGTAGATTTCACATTACAATTGACTTTCAAAGATATATAAACATTTACAAATTTTAAAAATTATCATCTAAATCTCAGATGATTTAAAAATGGAAATATTGTTTATGGGCTTTTGTGCCTTTGAAAATGTTTAAAAAACAGGGTGGAGAAAAAGTAGGTTTACAGTTGTGAGTACGTGAAACACAGAGTTTATTCTGGTATTATTATTTATTAATTATTGTATTATTTTCCATATGAACAACTGTAAACCTACTTTCCCCCACCCTGTATATCACTAATACTTGCTTTTCTGATTTTAAAGTAACATACTTATAGCAAAAATTTTGGAAAAAATTGAAAAAGAAACAAAGAATAAAATCATACCCATTCCTAATTTAACCACCATGAAATAAACCACTCCTAACATTTTTGCAAATAGAAAAACAACAACAGCAACATAGGGAGTTATCAGCGCATCGAACCCAGAGCACTTGGGTTCCCACAGAGGCAGAAGAGGGTCCTCAGTTTCTTGTATATTTAAGAAACGTGTTTCATCAATTAATCTGGGGGTCCCTGTTTTACCCTAAACAAACTTCATGGCTTCTGACCGCCAATCAGATGGTGCTGGGTTACACTGAGAACTTCAGTGGCTGAAGAAGTAACACTCAGTGGGCGAGTTGGTTTGAAAAGTGAGAGTGATATCCAAGGACTGCTTTAAAATACTGGAGCAGCCTGGTCAATGAGGCTCAGTGGTTGAGTGTCAACCTATAAAACAGGAGGGCTTGAGCCCCAGTAGAGGGCATGCATGAAGCAGCCAATCAATGATTCTCTCTCATCATTGATATTTCTATCTCTCTCTCCCTCTCCCTTCCTCTCTGAAATCCATTGAAAAAAAATTTAAAATACTGGAGCAAAATAACCCAATAATTTTAACGGGTGTTGTCCTCAAGCCAGGGCCACTAAAACACAGTGCATGCCAACTAGACCAGGAGACAAGAAGAAGCCGGTGTGAGACATCTTTCCCCTGGCTACTTTAGAATCACATGCAGAAGCTCCCACCCATTGTTTCCCTGTATGTGTATGGAGTCTAGTTGGCTAGCCTGCAATTCTCATTTCTCCGTCAGTTCTCCTTACTCACAGGAGTTCAACCGACTTTTACAAATAGTGACTTAACAAACATGGCTCCCAAAGATTGGGAGACTAAAATATTTTACCCTAAGAAACAAGAAAGGCAGGAATTCTTTGAAATTTTTATGTGCAGCGATGGATGCATGATCATGGAGATTCTCTAACACCGCCAAAGAGGCGATCCCATTCTGTACTATTCATTCTCTCTCAGCATCTGTATAGAGTTCTTCTATCTGTCTTTTTCAAACTGTGTCCAGAGAACCAGGACCCGCACATGGCTGAAGGTGGGGTGATAGCCAGGACCTCTGAGTTGTCAGGTACACACAGGATACCCAGTTAAATTTGCATTCCAGATAGACAACTCATTTTTTTTAGGGACTTGTAATATTTGGAACACACTTACACTAAAAATATTATTTATCTGGAACTCAAGTTTGGCATCTCGTATGTTTTTTTTTTATTTCAATACCTAAGACGGCCCTATAATGAGCCCCTTTTCTGCTTCCCAACAAGAACAGTCCCACTTCCCATGCTGAGGCTGAGAAAAGTGGGTAGGTATCCAAAAGAAGTTTGAAACCCACTTTGCTGGAAGAATTCGAGCAAGGCTCTGAGTTCTACTGTCTGTGGGCTTCCCATTAATGAAGCAGAGTGCATCTGGTGGTTGTGAAAATTAATCAAAGCTTGTAAAGCCCTTTGAAATTGGCATGTTCAGCCACATATGCTGCAAAATATTTATCACACGCCAGACTGCCTGAAAGCGTCCTGATTGCTCAATGAGCAATTTGATGGCAGAAATTCCAAAATAAGTTAAATCACAATTTTAATATCACCACACTGAAGAACCACATACTGAACCACAGGGGAATCTTCCAACTTAAGAATTGATTATAGCTTTGAAAAACAAACATACATGATTTGCTTTTAAAAGTACAGTATTTTAAAATTATATTGTTATGGCTTTTATTCCCCCCAGCTGAATCATAGTTTTTAAAAGAGGAGTTCAAGAGATAACAATCAGGAAATGAAGATATTGTTCATCCCTATTGTCTGCTATTTCTGTTTGGTAAGGGTTTTTTTTTTTTTTTTAAGATTAAAAAAAGTTTTCATGAAAACAAAACTGACACAATAAAATACATATGGAAGCCACTTGGTGACATTCACGCTTCTTTTCTTCCAACCATTAGCTTTCGTGGGAAGCTCTTACAGTACTAAAGCAAATGTCATAGAAGTATAACACTCATTCTACAATGTTGTCTAAACACTCGAGGCTAAAACTGAAACCTGGCAGTGAAACCGAAGAGCAAATAAATTTAGACTGTAGCACCATAACAACGAAAAGACACACATGTAAATGCCCGGCAGGCTGGCCAGGTAGAGGCAACATTGAAGGAGAATAGAGAGTACTTATTCAGAAGTTTAAAGTCAACCCCATGAAAAAGAATCACAGGTATACTTTCTGATTGGAACTGAAGTTTTATAAAGATGGCAGTAAGTCCATGATTTCAAAGCATAATTAATCTTAGAGCCAAATACCGTCTTGCTATTCACGGAACATCATGCTTGTCTCACGTTTGCTGCTTTTGCCCACAGTCTTCTACCTACCTAGACTGGGTCATTCTCCAATTTAATGGTTTGGCCAACTCCTATTCAGTTGTTAATACCCAGCTCAACCATCTCCTTCTCTTGGCAGCCTTCCTCAGTAATCCACACTATAATCTACCTTTATGACACTATTATATCTAGTACATTTCTCTATTCCTGCCTCTACCACAATATTTTGCTTAAATGCCTTCCTTCCCTGCAAAACAGTGAGCTCTTTCAAGACAGGAACCTCTTTTATCTAATGTTTTTACTCCCAGAGCCTACGTAGGGCCTGGAAAATCACAGGGGCTCCATAAAGATGTGTCCCAATGAAAATGATATCCCCAAACGGAAATAAAACCAGTTATGTTTAACATTAAATGGTTAACGTCCACTTATTTGTAAGTGCAATTTCTCCTTAGTTTTCCGGAAGAAGGAAAAAATGGCAGAGACTATGCAAAAGAGCTGCCATCACTATGAAGTGAATAAATAAATGGTCAGCAAAGGAGGCAAAAGAGGAAAGGTTCTGTATATCCACGGAAGCAGCTACAACAACAGAAACCACCGCGAACCTTTCCTACAACTTCTCCACAGAAGTGCGCCCACTGGAACCTGGAGGGCTGGCCTCCAGACCAAGGGGCATGGGCGGCTTTCCTTCTATTCCAGCCGGCTTTCCTCTCACCATCGCTGAGAAGGCCCACAAAGGTGTCATTAAGGGAAGGAATGTCTTCCTGCAGTACTTTCACACACTCATTACCATCTGATAGCGTTTGATCTTTGAGTCACGGCTAAAGTGACCCAGATTCAAACTGGTGATTATTAATGTCACATTTATACAGTCCTTCCTATTGCAACAGCGCTTCAGTCACTTAGGAACCTGCAGGGGGATACACCACGGCTCACTGCTGTGTTCATGGGAACGACTCACAAACTCCATCTTCTTCGATATAATACAGATGCTATAATACTTCAAGGTGGGCTGCTTGTGACTTCCGGTTGAGCCTAATTAGAATGCGAATAAGATCCAAGGTCCTGAGAATTTGCTAAGAAGTTAGTGATTTAATTAATCACAGTGCTGCAAAAATGGAATACCCAGGCCAGTAGGTATGGTGACATATGCCAACATGTAGTATTTAAGATGAATAGAGAAAGAGTTTCGCCATTTATTGTATAGTTACACCACCTTTTATTTGGCGAGTGGGGGAGATGAGAATATTATTACATTTAAAAAATATTACGAATGTAGCTAAAATGGATATTGAGTTATTTTTCTTTTAGAACTAACTCTCTCTAAAGCTCCCAACATTAATTCCAATTTGGTCAATGTACACACACATTTTTATACAAAGTTACAGTCACTGTTGATCACATGAGTAAGTGAACATGCCACTTTGAGTTCCACTTTTAAAAATTTCCACATTTCCTATGTGGAAACACGGAATTCACATTTGTAAGTTTTAGTCTGAACATAAGATGCCATTGTTGTAAATATATCAGATTATTTGCTCTTAATATTACTGTACTTTTTAGCTTCTCATATTAAACACTAATGTACCCTATTAAGACAGACTTTTGGTAAGGGAAAGTGTATAGTCTCTTAAGTCTTTAAAGCATAGCTATTGTTGAATTTTTAATTATCCACACTGAATCATGAATAAAGAGGCCATTTTTAAAGGTTGCATCTGGGTAATAGGAATAATTTTGAGTAGATTGTTAAATAATTCTAGTCAGACACTTAGATAGTGATAATTAATAAAAAATAATATCACCTCCAATGTATTATATCCCCCCCCGAAATTATAGTCTCCAAATCCAGTACAGTATTTTAGAATTAGGAAATTTTGAGCCAAAAAATTCACCAAGTCTCTCACTTTATAACTGAGAAAACTGAGTCCAAGAGCAGATAAGAAGTACAGAAAATTCAGTGACTTATCCAAGATCACATGCAAGTTAGTTAGTAGGAGAGACTGAGAGCATTTTAATTTATAATATATATACACAGTAATATTCACAAAACAATAAAACATCTTTATATAACTTTATATCAGTTACTAGTGTTTGCTTATTTCTTAAAAATATGTTTTTATTAATTTTAGAGGAGAGAGAGGAAGAGAGAAACATTGATTGGCTGCCTCCTGCACCCCCTTACTGGGGATCCAGCCCACAACCCAGAAATGTGCCTGACTGGGAATCAAACCAGCAACCTTTTGGTACCTTAGACAATGCTCAACCAGCTGAGCCACACCTCTTTCTTTCTTCTTCTTTCTAAAAACTGAACGGCAAATGTTAACTTGTTTAGAAACTGCCAAACTAAAGCTCCTTGGGAAGCTGTGGCTTGAACTGACAGGCAATTTCTTCATCAGTAAATCAGAGATAACCTTGGTTAGACCTCCACACAGAATGAGTGGAGGCAAATGAGAGGCATCTGAAAGTGCTTTCTGTCCCTCAAGTCTTATTTTTAGTAAAGAATCCCTGAGTTAAAACATGGTAATTTCTGGACAATAAGTTGGCTTAGCTCTTTAACAGGAAAGCTGACTCACTGCTAATTTAACTATAGAAACTGAGACACTAAAATAATAATTTCAAGCGACTAGGTTCCCTAACAAGCTAGCTGAAATCACTTAGAGGATTAGTTTTTCACCTCTGAAATTTAAGTCAGACTTTTAAAAAATTTTTATTTATTGATTTGAGAGAAAGAGGAAGGGAGAGACAGAAATATCAATTTGTTATTCCCCTTATCATTGATTGATTTGTGTATGTGCTGACAGGGTATCAAACCCACAATCTTGGTGTATTGGGACGATGCTCTAACTCAGTGGTCAGCAAACTGCGGCTCGCGAGCCACATGCGGCTCTTTGGCCCCTTGAGTGTGGCTCTTCCACAAAATACCACATGCGGGCGCGCACCTACAGTGCGAATGAAACTTCGTGGCCCATGCGCAGAAGTCGGTTTTCAGCTCTCAAAAGAAATTTCAATCGTTGTACTGCTGATATTTGGCTCTGTTGACTAATGAGTTTGCCGACCACTGCTCTAACTGATTGAGTTACTCAGCCAGGGACTTTAAGTCAGGACTTCTTGAGTGAAAGTAACAACTCTGTCTTAACATACAGAGCAACATCACAAGACTATCTGATGATATTGCCTCTATTTTTTTTTAAAGTTTACTAAGTAGTGTGGGTGCATTAGGAAAAGGATAGTCACATAGCTTTCTTGTTGCAAATACTCAATCTTACTTCTATTAATATGGCATCAGTTTGCTATATGATTGCATTTCATTGATCACTTTGTGGTGGAAAGAAGGGAGAGGGGTATTTATTTGATAAGTCTCTTTCCTTATATTCTAGCATGATTCTCTGGCTTTATGCAGCTTAGATACTTTTGCTGCAAATACACAAAGACACACACACATACATTCCCCTTCTCCCCAAAACAACAACAAAAATCTCTATTCTGAAAATTTTTGCTTAGGTCAAAACATAATACTGGTTTCTGTCTTTATACTGTTACATGTCTTTATTTTACATATAACATTAAAATGGTCCATAAATGCTTACTATTTAAATGAGAGTGGCCATTTGCTAACTTTATAATTCTGTCATAAGAATCTATACTAATAAAAGAGTAATATGCTAATTAGACCAGACATATTCTGGACATCCTTCTGGAAAAAGCCACAGTGGCGGGGGCCAAGGCAGAGACGGTTAGGGGTAACCAGTTGGCAGGGGAGGGCAGTTAGGGGTGACCAGGTCGGCTAGGGAGGGCAGATAGGGGTGACCAGGCTGGCCGGGGAGGACAGTTAGGGGCGACCAGGCTGGCTGGGGAGGGCAGTTAGGGGCAACCAGGCAAGCAGATAGGTGAGTGGTTAGGAGCCAGCGGTCCCAGATTACGAGAGGGATGTCCGAATGCCAGATTACGAGAGGGATGTCTGACTGCCTGTGGGATTGGGCCTAAACCAGCAGTCGTACATCCCCTGAGGGGTCCCAGAATGGAGAGGGTGCAGGCTGGGCTGAGGGACCCCATCCCCCATGCACGAATTTTGTGCACAGGGCCTCTAGTGAGAATATAAGCTTAAAACTCTCTAACTTGCTTAGCACTACATATTATTAGATTGGGGAGGGAGTGCTCCAATTAGAAGCATAGCTAGCTAGCTTCCTATATACCTACTAGAGGCCCAGTACACAAAATTCATGCACGGGAAGGGTCCCTAGGCCTGGCCAGAGATCAGGGCCGATCGGGTCCTTCTGACTGCCGGCCAGCGTCTTCCGTCTGGCTGCTGACCGGCGCCTCCCTTCCCCAGCTGCTGGCTGCCAGCTGGGGCCTTCCTTTGTTCTGTGCCACCCCCTGGTGGTCAGTGCACATTATAACGAGTGATAGAATTCCCGGATGAACTCCCAAGGGACACTGCATATTAGCCTTTTATATATATATAGAAGATAGTAATTGATTCTGCAGATATGTATTAAGCCACCTACTATGTGTCAGGCATATTTTAAGAATGGGGATAAAGCAGTAGACAAGATGGAATAAAGACGTTTTCATGGAACAGACAACTAAGTAAATACCTGTCAGATAATAAGTGCTTTGGAGAAGCAGGTTAAAGGGTTTTAGGAGAGCTGGATGGTGTCTGAGAAAAGGCAAGGGTGCTATTTTACATAGGGTGCTCAGGAAGGACTATCTAACATCAGGTGACTTTTGAACAGAGAACCAAAGAGATGGAGTGAGCCAAGAGCCCATCTGGAAAGCCTTACAGGTGTCCTTTTGTATTAGCTTGAAATCTAGCACAAACAGGGAGATTCGCTATAAATTTCAGGGAAGTGAAATGTACAAATAATAAAGTTTTATACAATACTTGAACCAACCCTCAGTTTATCTCCAATGACCCTTAAACCCTGTACATACAACTTAATCTTTTTTCCTAACTAAAGTTCCTCACAGTATCTCTTCACATAATCAAAAGAGAGAGCTTTCCAGTTACATTGTGCAAACAACCTAGATAATTCAGGTAGACATTTCCACTCTGAGGCCCTGATTATTTGATTTGGCAATGGGCATACAGGATGAAAGAAGTGCCGAAGCTAGCTGACTTTGCTTCTGGCCATGCCTACACAGCGAAGAAGCTCAAAGGAAACTGGGCAGTTACCCAGGTTTCGGAATGGTGGGTTTTTAAAGTTCTTAAAACAAAACACCTTCCCCTCTAAGAATGGCACATGCAACAACAAATTCAAATGAGCTACATAAAGTATCAAATTTCTGCTTTCTTTTGTACTATGTAGCTCACAACCAGAAGCAGTACTGACTGGTTTAAGTTCTTTTTATTTTGTCTATTTATGCTCTATAGCAGGGGTGGGGAACGACCGGCCTGTGGGCCACATAAGGCCCATGAACTCATTTGGACTGGCCCTGCCAAGGCAGTAGGGGTGAGTTAGTGAAATGTTTGACCAAATATAGCAGGCCAATTTTTAAGTTGATAATTTTGCATGGCCCTCCAATGATGTTATAAATATCCAAATGGCCCTGGCAGAAAAAAGGTTCCCTACTTTCCTCTACAGTAATGGTAAATAAAGGATAATGATAGGAAATAACTCAAAGTTTCAAAGACTGAAGAAGAAAAAGAAAAGACACACTATGGACAACAAACCTTTTTAATCAATTTCCACAAAACTATGCAACAGAATTCTTCAATGCTTAATAATAAAACTTTCAGATACATCATAGTTATTATTAGAAAAACTGAGTGTGTTTATCATATTTTATTGAAATTCTGAATTATCTTATCTAGAACAAAAATACATATACATTGTGGAAGTGAACTTCTAGAAGGTATGGATATGAACAGTTTTAAAGCATTTTATATGGTATGAAAGATATATTGAATTATGACTATAGGAGGATCAAAATAAGTGCTGGCTATAAAAAAATAATGTATAATTAACTAGTTTAAGATTCTATCACTAATCCAAAAAAATGGAAACTGGTATTTCTGTTGTTGAAAAGGACAAAGGGCTTAATCTCTCTCTCTCTCTCTCTCTCTCTCTCTCTCTCTCACACACACACACACACACACACACACACACACACACACACTACCAAAGAAACACTCATTAATACAGTGTGGGGCAAAAGTAGGCTTATAGTTATGAGTACACAAAACAGTTTATTCTTATATTATTTATTAACTAGAGGCCTGATGCACAAAGTGTATGCAAATTAACCGCCATCTTTGTTGGGTTAATTTGCATACTCACTCCTGATTGGCTGGTGGGTGTCGCGAAGGTATGGTAAATTAGCATGTTACTCTTTTATTAGGTAGACTAGAGGCCTGGTGCACGAAATTTGTGCACAGGGGTGTGTGTCCCTCAGCCCAGCCTGCACCCTCTCCAATCTGGGACCCCTCAAGGATGCCCAACTGCCTGTTTAGGCCCGATCCCAATCGGGCCTAAACAGGCAGTCGGACATCCCTCTCACAATCCAGAACTGCTGGCTCCCAACTGCTCACCTGCCTGCCTTCCTGATTGCCCCTAACCGCTTCTGCCTGCCAGCTTGATCACCCCCTAACCACTCCCCTACCAGCCTGATTGATGCCTAACTGCTCCCCTGCAGGCCTGGTCACCCCTAACTGCCCTCCCCTACAGGCCTGGTCACCCCAACTGCTCTCCCCTGCAGGCCTGGGTCCCCCCCAACTGCCCTTCCCTGCAGGCCCGGTTGCCCCAACTTCCCTCCTCTGCCAGCCTGGTCACCTCTAACTGCCCTCCCCTGCAGGCTTGATTGCCCCCAACTGCCCTCCCTTGCGGGCCTGGTCCCTCCCAACTTTCCTCCCCTGCATGCCCAATTGCCCACAACTGCCCTCCCTTGCAGGCCTAGTGCCTCCCAACTGCTCTCCCCTGCTGGCCATCTTGTGGTGGCCATCTTGTATCCACATGGGGACAGCCATATTGTGTGTTGGAGTGATGGTCACTTTACATATTACTCTTGTATTAGATAGGATAGAGGCCTGGTGCATGGGTGGGGGCCAGCTAGTTTGCCCTGGTGCACGGATGGGGGCCAGCTGGTGTCCTGGATCAGGGTGGGGGTTCCCTTGGGGCATGGGCGGCCTGGGCAAGGGTCCTCTTGTGGTCTGCAGGCTGGCCATGCCCCCCGGCAACCCAAGCAGAGGCCCTGGTATCTGGGATTTATTTATCTTCTATAATTGAAACTTTGTAGCCTTGAGTGGATGCCTAGGCTGGCCATGGTATGCGGAAAGCTTGGCTTCTTCTATTACCGGGGAAACCCAAGCCTCCTGCTCGCTCCGTGGCTGCAGCCATCTTGGTTGGGTTGATTTGCATACTCGCTCCTGAATGGCTGGTGGGCGTGGCTTGTGGGTATAGTGGAGTGATGGTTAATTTGCATATTACTCTTTTATTAGATAGGATTATTGTATTATTTTCCATTCAAACAACTGTAAACCTACTTTTGTCCCATCCTGTGAAGAGCTACTTAATTTGCTTTTATCTTTTTAATTTAAAATATTTAAAAATAAGACTTAAAATTGTAATGAAGTTGTACATTTGTCAGATAAGCTTTGAAACCTTTGTGGTGATATGGATGGGACTATTTCTTTTCATAACATATTTTTATTAATTAATTAATTTATTTATTTATTTATATAGAGAGAAAGATAAAGGAAGAGGAAAAAAGTCAACATTAATCGGCTGCCTCCTGCTGGGGATCCAGCCCATGACTCAGGCATGTGCCCTGACTGGGAATCCAATTGGTGACATCTTGGTGCATGAGTTGATGCTCAACCACTAAGCCACACTGGCTGGGAGGGACTATTTTTTAAATGGACACACTCTAAGATGACAACAGAAAATTGGACATTTATTCATTCAATAAATGTAGGAGCCCAATAGGAAAGGAAATAAGGGTAAATTATGTTTTTCATAGAATAAACTAATTTTCAATAGTATGCTAATTATACTTTCAAGTAATATGCTTGATATCTTTTTTTTTGGGGGGGGTCAACCTCTAACGATCAGCTATCTTTTCAGGTGAAGTACCTTCAAATTTAAAGCAATTGTTAATCTGAAAAAAAAACAACAAACAAAAACTATCAAAAACCCAGAAACATAAGAAAAATAATGTCTTTATAATGTTGTTTTCCAGATGAACAATTATACCCATTGTTTTAAATTTAGAGGCACTTTACCTGAAAGGTATCTGGAGGTTGACAAACAACTACCACCACCACCATATTGAGCATATTATTTAAAAACACAGCTAATTTTACATTTTCAAAAACTTTCTTGACTTTTGGGTCTCTCTGTAGGTGTTAAGTGTCTGCTAAATGCCAGGTATTGTGTAAGGCGGAAGGTACCCAGAAGGTGAACAAGCATGGCTCTTCCTGCACACTAATTACCACAGACTCACAGGAGCAGAACAAAGATCTTCCCGGAGCTAGGTTAAAATGATAACTATAAGATTTTAAAAGCAGCATTAGGAATGAACATGGCTGTTAGGAATGAGTGAACGAATAAATCAATGAATGAACAAAAGAGAAAGAAAGGTAGGAAGGGGAAGGGAAGGAGGGATGGAGGGAGGGAGGGAGGGAGGGAGGGAGGGAGGGAGGGAGGGAGGAAGGAAGGAAGGAAGGAAGGAAGGAAGGAAGGAAGGAAGGAAGGAAGGAAGGAAGGAAAGGAGGGAGGGAGGGAGGGAGGGGTGTTGAGCCTATAGGATTAGAAATATAACATTTTAGGACTGGAACACACTCTTAGGGATTATCTAATCAGTAGCTCCTTGGTGCATCAAATTACCTGAGGAGCTCTTTCAAGTTACATGTACAAGACTCCACCCCAAACCTACTGCCTTCATATATTTGCATTCTGAAAAAGCTCTAGGTGTTTAAATTCAAACCTTTGGTTAAAATGCACTGATCTAGCCTAATTCCCTCACTTTATACATGAGGAAACTGAGACCCAGAGAAGCTGGAGGCTGACCAGAAATCACATAGCTATTGTACTACAGCCCAAGTTTTCTGATTTTCAGAAAAAGACTACAAAAAAAACGGTCTTTTTTCTTTTTATATACCACATCACTACCGCCTATTCTTGAATGCCTGCTCAAAGAAGAAACAGGATCAATGGACAAGTACTTGGCTAAAAGTTACTGAACCAAATTTAAAAAGCCAGTGTCTACAGGCAATGTAAGCATATACATACAAAAAAAAGACCCATCATACACCATGGCAACCTGGTTGCTTCCTGCCAAACCAGCCAAATCAAACTAGTTTAAAACACTCCCACACAAATATCGTTATTCCTATCAATGTCTCATTTCAGCACTGCAATGAATAATAATTTTGGTTTCTGTGGGTAAGGAGGGGGAAAGGAGAGTGTGATATTTTTCTGGTTTATTCCTTTAAATTCAGAAGGTTAAAAAAATCCATTTCCAATACCTCAATATGCGGAACGCCTGGTCTGCCTTTAACATGTTTGGCAGTATTTGAGGACATGTTTTTGGCCATTAGCCTGCCAAGCTGTTTAAACTTATAGAAGGCCCACAAAGGGAACATACTAGGATATGATTAAGTTAGTTAAACACAAACATCTTCTCTGTATATTTTATTTCCTCCCTCCACATTCACAAGAACATAAAAGGCTGAAGCATTACAAAATTAGGTGAGGGGGGGCAAGTTATTTATCACTTCGGC
Source organism: Corynorhinus townsendii (assembly GCA_026230045.1). Classification (NCBI taxonomy): domain Eukaryota; kingdom Metazoa; phylum Chordata; class Mammalia; order Chiroptera; family Vespertilionidae; genus Corynorhinus; species Corynorhinus townsendii. The sequence continues at coordinate 175,937,841 of JAPDVU010000003.1, read as the reverse complement.
TCCTTTCTCAAGGCTTGTGTAAATAAGAATGAAGGCCACTCAATGAAATTATTCATATGATCCTTGCAATGAACAAAGCTAAGCATCAGAAAGCAGTTCAAAATTCCTCTGGAGCATATGTATTTCCTTACAAGAAACATCTGTGATTCTCTAATGCACTTCAGACCTAACTTTATCTCTTGCTAAAAATTATGTAATATGCATATACTTCAAGCACTGAACATACTTATTAATTACATAGTCACAGAAGAATTTAAAATGCCGTCTCTTTTGACACACATTATAACAAGTATTTCAACATAAGAGCACTAAGCAGTCTTCTTGCATAAAATCCAACCATGCCCTACATTGTTTGGAAGACATGTTTTAAAACAAAGCGAATGCCACTCTATCTAGCCCTTTTTCAGATCCTAACTAAGGAACCTAGATTATTCAAGCATGTAAGTAACAGTCGGAGATATCAGTTACAGTTAACAAGTTAAGAGTTTCTTCAGGAGATTACCATATTATTTGCTTATCAGTAAGATATATATATATATACATGCCTTTGGTGAAATTATAACATGGTTTTAAGACAGTTTACTGTTATTAGACTGACAGAATGGTGTGTGTGTGTGTGTGTTGTGTGTGTGTGTGTGTGTGAGTGCATAGGTATGTATCCAGAAGACAGCATTTTAATGAGGGCAGAAGAGCTGGCCAATATAGAAAAGGGTTTTAATAGACATCCTATTTCAACCATAGTTACTGTAGATTTTGTCACTATAGCAATGGGCCTGTGTGGGGCGGGTGTCTGGCAGGCTGGGGTGCTCAGCTGGTAAAGCAGCATAAACCTCATTTTACCTTGAGTTGAGCAAATTTCCTCTAAGAAGGTCTACTTAATTGAAAGACAGTTTCCAAGGAGAAAGGAAAGGTCTCAGCAACAGCTGGTGGGCACTGTTTCACAGTACACTGCTATACAAGGCCAGCCTCACACCTTCTCCCAGGTCTGATCAAAGGCCTCCACTATGGTTCATTAGTGGTCGTTCTTCGGATCTAGGCAGTAACCTAACCTCCAGGATCTCAATGATCCCTGCAGCCCGGCTTAATTTCAGCTGTCTCTACAGGGGCTACATGAAACATGGCATTTACAAATTTGGATTATACAGCACTATTTATTACACGATGGAGGAGTTCCAAAAATGCCAGAAGAGATCTTGGCATTTATGCAAGTCAACTACTGTTCGACCCAAAGAAGCACTATATTCCATGGGATGTTTTTGCCAGGATTGAAAGAGCCTATGTGAAAACATCTTAATTAGGACCATCTTAGCACCTTGCTATTGGATAGCCTCTGGCTCTAGGTGTTAGGTTTCAAATGGGCCAACAAACCAGCCTGGAAACAGAACCCCCTCCAGTCCTATAACCAACCCCTTCACTCCATGTCCTGAGAGTGTATATTTTCTTATTTGCAGATTTAATAAGTCAAGTCTATCTGGTAGCTATTAAAAGACTTTAACCACTACCGTTGTAAAAGGTTTCAGTGTTCAGAGATCTGAAGCCCACAGAGGGGGCAAATCTAGAGGGTTTGGTGCCCCCCCCCCCCCCATCTCCCATTTTAAGAATATTCTTATTGTCCTTATTCTCCCCTTTTGATGCGTTTTTCACACACGTTCATGGGCTCACAAAAAAAAAAAGAAAAACAGAACAGAGGAATTTGAAGGAAAGATAGTGTACCAAACAATTTCCAGTGATCTGAAAAGATAATGGTAACGACAGATTCCTGAAAAAGAAGGGGGAAATGCTTGAAAATATTAGCTACTGATAATATGCTATCAGATGACCTTTTCTCCTCTGGGGAAATCCAACCTGCTGCCCAATGTCTTTTTCAGGTTTCCCTGAACCGTTCAGTTCTGCCAGCTCAAAGCAAAGGCCTATCCTAGAAACCCAGGGCCAATGTTGTATCACATTAAGCGTGTCTACTTTACATCAGACTTTTTTTTTTTTTTTTAAAGGTAACACAAATGGGGGTGTGTGTGAAGGTAGTCCTAAAAAACGTCACAGGAAACCAAATAGCCTTTATTTAAATTAAAAGCAATCACACAGCCTGATTCCTGGAACATACTTCGAAATGCTTTTTGGCATGCAGCTGCTACATGCCGCCAATATTGTGTGTAATTGGAAACATTTCAAACAGAATTGTTACCGAAGTCAAAGACCGTAATTGCGAGCTGTGGGATCTGAGCCTCAGATAAAAGAAGGGCAGCTGAGTGAGAGCACACTGCACGGAGGAGTCTCCTTACAGGTCTGCATCTGACTGCAATATTTTCACCGTGTTATTGATAAACCTTTCTTTCCAGAGACCCAAAGACAAAAGAAGGAAACAGAGAGGGGCATACACAAAGCAAAAGCTGGTGGGAGCTATAAATCAGGAATCGGGACAAACCCTTAGAAAGGAGATCATGACTTCAGCACCAGAGCAACTGAAATAACACAACTCACTTTTTTTTTCTCTCCTGAAGTGTAACCCACTAGAAATGAAAGGCACCTCTCCCAAGAGTTTACCTCCAATCTACCCAGTGAGAAAAATGGAACTTCAGTTTAATTGGTCTGTTGTTTTTTAGGGTCACTTAGGACCAAACTTAGGGAGGAGGGGGATGGGAAGGGAGTTAAGTAAAGGTAAATGACAGCTGCTGGCTAGTTTACAGCTCTAAGTTTTAAAATGTTGACATTTGCTTCTGCCTTGCTGACGTTTTTATTTTTGTTTTAAATTTAAAATCTCTCTTTATAGGGAAATGAACCCGAAAGGGTCTAATCAATTCAGGCTGGGCAATCATTCTTGTTCCTATAGAGAGGTCCCTTTAAAAGTGACCGAAATGCACTTAGAGTTTAGTTTAAACATGTGCACAAAACAGAGACGCGGGAAGAGTTATTACATTCTCGTGGAGAGGTTTGATCCCCCCTAGTAACTGGAAAGAGTTGGGGCCAGTAGACCACTGGCTCGGGAACGGTTCTTGGAAAAATCGTGTCATTCTGGCACACAGGAAAGGGATCTGATTATTCCGTTGTGTCTCCGCGCCAGAAGTGTCATGACATCAGCGGGCTCCAACTTGCAAGGCATGTCTCTTCCCACCATCTCTCCTTTAGCAGAGAGGGGAATGGGGGAAACGAGGTATAGGTGGATCCCCATGCAGTCAGGCCAGGCCTTCCCCACTGCTCCACGATGCTGCTTCACCAACACACATGCAGTTAATGTCCTTTACTCCAGGATGGCGCAGCCATAAACGAGGTGTGAGTACTAGTTACTGGGGAGCTGAGGCGCTGCTCTTGATGTGTGTCCAGCGGTGGAGAAGTTCAGAAGCAGGGAGGGCCGCAATTTCCCTGATGCCACCTTGGTCCCTGGCACTCTGTCTTGGAGCGCCGGCTCCCCGTGCTGCCGGAGGTTTCCAGGAACGGCACCAATGTACCACTTGGCACCCGGATTATTGTATCTTCCTCTCCCAACTCATTTGCTCACACCAACCTTCTAAAGATATTAGTGGGAAATAGGGCACTGTTTTATTCTGTGACCACAAGAAAAAGCAGTAATGGTTCCTTAAACCACCAACTAACCAACTTACCAACCAACCAACCAACCAACCAACCAGAAAACATAGCTCATTCACTTTCCTAACTCCTCTTTATTGTGGAATAATTGCACTTGGTTTAAGCACATTGAATATTCTCACACAACTAAGAGTTCAAGAACTGACATTATTTTATACAAAATAAAGGGGAAACAAGAGGGAGCTATTTTTCTAAGAGGAAGGTCCCTATTCTGATCAAGTGACATCTTGAACATTTCCATCCTCAATGAAAATCACTTAGATTTTTAAAATTACTTTTCTCCTGTAAAAGGAAATAATTACTCTTTATAAATGACTTTAAGGAGGAAATTAACTGCAGTAACTAGAATACCAATGATAATCTTTCCTCAAAATAATTTCCTATAATGTTGGACAACCCAAACTATAGGTATAGGCCACAAAAAGAGCTACTTAATTACTGGGAATTTTTTTTTTTTTTTTTTTTTTTAGTTCTTGTTCCATTTCCTGAGTATTATGAAGAATCACTCATAATACTCAACTCTGTGTTTTGTTATTATTGTCATTATAAAAGATTTTAGAGAAGATATCTTACAATGTCACTCTTTAAAACTTAGACTTAAGCTTACTTTTTAAAATCCTTAATTTAAAAAACTTCAAATTTTAACCTTTTATCTTTTCTGAGTTATCCAAAGGAGAGGATATTATGAATAACCAGACTTTTACCCACATCTGACTCTTAATAGTTTAGCTATTAACCCTATAAGGATTTTTTTCTCCCCAGCTGATATTAGATTTTATTTGGGTGACCCAAGCTGACTCATTACAGCCTCCTTTATTATAAAAACAATGATGGTTCCATGGATCTTGATTATAAAAATATGATTTATCTTGTTTTAAAGTTTCATTGGTTTTGCTGGCAGAACTGATTACATCTGCCACTTTAGTAAAATATATCACTTTTCTTTTAAAAACCTATGAACCAACAGGCTCACAGAGTGATAAATTACCAATTGGTACCAAATTAAGGAAGGAAAACCATTGGCTCACATCAACATGGCTACCTCTATGTACCATCCAGTTTTTCCTCCCCCTCCCCCCTTCTTTCCTCCCTCCCTCCCTTCCTCCATTCCTCCCCTCCCTCCCTGTCTCCCTGGGCTTATTCACAAGAATGAGTCACTACTGTTAGCCATGATGTATTAAAGCAGAGATTTTTCAAGTTCATCATCAAGTGTGCTAACTCTTAACTGTGGGAAATGTGCATTTATTTCTAGCACCTTTTAGTTTTAATATGTAGAGCACATACATTGTTAACCTTTAAATCCTTTGTATAAACATTTCTGGAAGAGCTTGTAAAATATCTCCTTCTGTGTTTCCTGACTCACCAGTTGATGGCATTTAAAAACCCTCTGGTACCAGCAGGTGCTGTATTTTGCTTTCTTCAGGCTCCAGCTGGGCTACAATGACAGATTTCTGTCCCAGGCCCAGCCCAGCCACCTAAGCTAGGACCACATTGGAGGCCAACTGAACCGGGCCCCACCAGACAGCAAGATAAATGGCTGCTGTTTAAGTTTAAAATCCCCTGGTGGGAGTAAATATTGTTCCAGAGAAAAAGGCTTGACAAATATTGCATCATCCTTCCAGAGCTGTCTTGATTAAAGCAGAATCGTTGGATTAGGTTGGTGCTTAATTCAAAATGTATCTATCTTGCTGTCATGAGAATTTTTTTTTTTTTCTTTCCTAGAGTCTGAAAACGGACATATTGTTGGGGATGGTCAAACAAGGCTGCAGCCTCCCCAGGGGCTCGAGTCCACTCTGGATAATAGAAGGCGGCTGAACATTGACACTTCCCTAAGGATAATGGAGGCAGCAAAGGCTTAGTGGGAAAAGGCCAGTTGTCACCTAAGTGACAGGCAACAGCTGAGCTCACACATCTGGAGCGGGATCAGGGCAAACATGCAGCAAACCCACACCCGGCTACACCTTGGGCCTGGCTGAAGGGGCAGATGGAAGTTCCTTTCACTCCCAAAGTGCATTAAAACATATCTGATGCTGAAGCCCATCAATTATATAACACCAACTGCAGACACAGCCTTCTGAGGTACTGATTAAAATGAGTAGGCAGACCAAAATGTCCCGCGTGCACAGAGACAATTTCATTAAGTATAATTTGTCCTTCATAAAGTTCATCCTAAAAGCCCCACATATATATATACACAGGCTTTTTACAGCACCGACGCCTCTGAACTCCTCCGGAGAGGCAAGGTGTTCTCTTTATGCAGGTTCCCATGGCGTGTTCTTCACCTCATCCATGGCTGCAGTTCGGCCTCCCATCCGCTTTCTCACGTCAGCAAGCAAACGTGTTTGGCTTGTGGTTCTGCATCCTCCCTGGGCAAACTGGAACTCAGTGCGGTGCCAGCCGACCTCCCCTCCGCCCCCCCCCCCCCCCCCCCCCGCATCCCCACCTCGCTCTTCAGCCTCCTGAAGACAATCTGTGGACAATTTTCCCCAAGTCCCAAAATAACACGGCGCTGCCGTTCGTTTTTCTTAGAGGGCAATGAAAATTTAACAGCTTTCTGCTGCATCCTGAGTCCCGGTCCTGCTAATCATTACCATGCCCAGTTTCTTTAACTTTTTCTGCCTGAAGGAAGGGAGACGCTCCCATTCTTTCTCACATACGTGCTGCATCCAGAAAACCTCCTCGCCGGGCGGGGAGCTGAGGCACCCCTGCCAAAAAACAGTTGGTCCACCCCCCCCTCCCCCAGCCTCGAGAGAGAATGGGCACCCTCCCTCCCGACGCCGGTAGGTGACAGGCGATCCTAAGCGGCGGACACAAGCCAACGCACCCTCGCCTCCCTGCGCCAGCATCGCCCCAACTCTGGGGCCACTGCACGGGCTTCCAGGCAGGAGAGAATCCAGGGGAGAGTTGGTTGTGATGCAGCAAACAGGAGCCATGCGGGCAGCCTCTCTGCAGCCCTCTCGGTGCTGCAGCCCATGTCTGCTTTCACAGTCGACACAACCCACAAACCGACTGTGACCTTCTCCCTGATTTTCTGCCCACGGACCTAGTCTAGGTGTCACAGACCCGCAGTGACACCGAGGGTGCCCGGCCTTCCCCTGCAGGGCTCGCTCCCCACGCTGCGCCCGCAACCCCTCTGCAGAGCCCGCCGGAGTCGGGCTGCTACTCACCCCGCACGGAGGACGGAGAACTCGGCTGGACGGTCCTCGGCGTCGCGCTGGGTCTGCGGGGCTGCGGTCCGTGGCGTCAGGGGTGGGCGAGGGCAGGCAACGTACGCACCATCCAGAGCCCGGACAGTCGCCGTGCCGGCCGCGGCGCCCCTCGGGGAAATGGGCGCAGGGGGCGCGAGCAGGCACGTCCGGGGCGCGCTGTCGGGCGGCGGCGGCCGCTGGAGGTACGCGGCGCTGGCTGCCGGCTGCTGCGAGTGCTCCCCGGCTCAGCCCCGCGCCGCGCGCCGCCTCGCACCCCGCCCTCGGCCGCCGGGCCAGGCGCGAGCGAAAACGCGGAGCGCGGATGCCGCCCGGGATCCAGGCTCTCGGCGCGCCCAAGCTCAGCTAGGTTCGGCCCGAAAAGCCAGGTGGTCTCCTGGCTCTCGGAGGCGAGGCAGGCGGCGAGCGTGGCCAGCTGGGCAGGACTGGCTCTGCGCGAAGCGGCTGGACTGAGCAGGGGGCGGGTTATCTGCTAGAAGTTCACCCAGGCGCAGCCAGTGTTCCCAAGGGCAGTTCCATCGTCTCCCCTGCCCCGCCCCCGATTTAAACATGGATTGAAAGACGTGTAGGGAGGAAAAGGACAAACCCAATTTTCTGTGATCAGAAGGTTTGGGATTTGCCTATTTGGGTTTCTTTTCCATTGGTTGTGTGTGTGTTGGGGGGGGGGGAGGGAGGGCTGGGGGTAGGTAGTTAATTAAACTCCTAGATTCCTTCTTGTGCGCTTGGCCTCGCTGGAGACCCACTTGGACTCCATCCTAACTGTGGAATCCCATAGGCTGGGCTGTCACTTGCTTTCGGAGCAAAAAGCTGAAGATTCAGCCTCTAGTCCGTTTCCTTCCCCTCCTGGATGGCCCTGTTCATCTCCTAGAAAGCCCCCAAGTGTGAGGAGTGAGTGTACTCGGAAACCTCAGCCACCCCAACGACAGGAGCCAAGCCCAAGTTAGCATGGTGCACTTCAAGTGATGGTCAAACTATTAATTTGATCACGACGATCATTTTTTCATTGGTCAAGCTACTCTCCATGTTTTCAGTCTGCCCAATTTCCAGAACTGGGCTCTCAAGCACACTCGCCCAGAATCAACTAGAACTCAGCCTGTTTGAAAGTTTTGCCTTGACATTGATGCCACCTTAGAACCTCTAACTCTTTGCAGTGGTGTCTCACACTGTGTAGGTACTATTCTCCCCTCTTTACCGCCCCCCCCTTGCAGACCACAGGGCAGCTACTAACCCCAACTTGGCAGTGTCTCTGCAAAGCTTCTTGACCTTTCCACCTTCCACACCCTCTAGGGCAGTGGCCTGCAAACTCATTAGTCAACAGAGCCAAATATCAACAGTACAACGATTTAAATTTCTTTTGAGAGCTGAAAACCGACTTCTGCGCATGGGCCACGAAGTTTCAATCGCACTGTAGGTGCGCGCCCGCACGTGGTATTTTGTGGAAGAGCCACACTCAAGGGGCCAAAGAGCCGCATGTGGCTCGCTAGCCGCGGGTTGCCCACCACTGCTCTAGGGTACTGTTTTATCTTCCAGGAAGATGAGGATGGGTGTATGTACTGTATGTGGGCGTAGAATGATGGGGAGAGTGTTGATTCATGCAATTTTTATTCCAAATCAAAACTGCCAATTTCAGATTTGTTTTTTTCAAATCTTGATTTTCATTGGGAGTGAAACAAGGGAATTCTCAGCAAAAATTGAGCAGATGCAAAAGAAGCTGTAAGGAAATAACATCGAAAGGCAAAAGGAAGAGAAGAGGGTACAAAACTAGGGAAATGATTGGCCTCCGTGCTGGGCTCTGACTCAGATCTCTCCTGCACTGTAGAAACTTTCTCCCCTCCAGATACTTGGTCTGCATTCCTTATCTGTGAGCACAGATAACTCAGGAAACAAAGCTGTTGCTTTTGAAATAACTCCACTTGCTCAGTGTGTGTTTGTGACTGATGGGAATCTGGACAAAGTAACCTAGGCTGTCTTGCTCCTCAGCATTTTATTGGAGTTTGCATTTTAAGTTGTGTCTACCTTGCCAGAGTTACAAATGCTTCCGTTAAGCTATACATTTTTAGCTCTTATCTAAACTCCAGAACTGCCCCTGACTGACAAAATTATTTATACCACCCATAGAGGTAGTGAACAGCAGTATTTTCAAGGGGAAAATGTCCGCTCGCCTTGATAGCATCTTTGGGTACCTCTGTTTTTCTCAATCAGAACCTTCAAATGAAAGCAGTTTCCCAACAAACTGCCTGGCAGTAGACTAGAATCAATGGAGAATGGAGTGGAAGATGGCATCATTCAATTCCTATAGCCACAACCTCATGAGAAAACCCTCTTCTGTGGGCTAGTAGGCATTAGTAGCAGGAGGAGTTAGGTACGGAGAAGCTCATGAGGAGAATATATTCTTGCATTTGGGTCTCTCTGTTAATGGTGGAAAGTGCTACTGTCTTGTGATAAGACCGATATCAAAGGCAATAGCTCTGTGGTGACTTCACAATGGTTGTGTTTACTGAGCATCTACTATACATGGAGCAAACATGTCGGGCATTCTAGGTCTAGGGCAGATACAGTTGTTCCCACAAGAGGCTTATTGCTTCTTTGAACAAGTGTACTGGGGAGCAGCATCTTACCTTTTCAATGCAAATGTGGCCCTTGGTCTTCAACCAGAACCCTCATAAAATTACTTTGGATGATACATGTGATGATTTGCAACCAGAGCAATCTGAATCAAATCTCAGCCCCACTGCTTATCCAGTTAGCCTAGAACCGTGGTCGGCAAACTGCGGCTTGCAAGCCACACGCAGCTCTTTGGCCTCTTGAGTGTGGCTCTTCCACAAAATACCACGGCCTGGGCGAGTCTATTTTGAAGAAGTGGTGTTAGAAGAAGTTTAAGTTTAAAAAATTAGGCTCTCAAAAGAAATTTCAATCATTGTACTGTTGATATTTGGCTCTGTTGACTAATGAGTTTGCTGACCACTAGTAGAATAACCTAGCTAACCCTGAGGAGATGTTTTATTTCGTTTGTAAGTGAAAATAATAACATCCACCTTAGAAAACTGTTGGGAGGATTGAATGCTAGGTGTGCAGAAAGGACTTGGTAGGTGGAAAGTTTATATAATGCCAATTTACATCTTCTCACAACCACCCCTCTCTATACTAGCCTCCATGCAAAATCCTACAAGTTAGAAAGAATCATTAAAAAATTTCATCTGAAACAAACATTCTTCATTGTAGACTTCTGGCTTTTTCATATTAATGGTATTTTCTTTGTCTTTACAAATCAAAATGGTACCATAACTTTTATAAATAAACTAGAGGCCCAGCGCACAAAATTCGTGCACTGGGCACGGGGGTCCCTCAGCCCAGCCTGCACCAGCTCCAATCTGGGACCCCTCGGGGGATGTCCAACTGCCTGATCCCTGTGGGATTGGGCCTAAACCAGCAGTCGGACATCCCTCTCACAATCTGGGACTTCTGGCTTCCAACTGCTCACCTGCCTGACTGCCCCTAATGCTTCTGCCTGTCAGCCTGATCACCCCTTAACCACTCCCCTGCCAGGCTGATCAAAGCCTAACTACTCCCCTGCTGGCCTGATCACCCCCAACTGCCCTCCCCTGCTGACCCGGTTGCCCCCAACTGCCCTCCCCTGCAGGCCCGGTCGCCCCAAACTGCCCTCCCCTGATGGCCATCTTGTGGTGGCCATCTTGTGACCACATGGGGGCGGCCATCTTGTGTGAGGGTGTGATGGTCAATTTGCATATTACATCTTTATTATATAGGATCAATTCACTTAGGTAATGTCTACTTTTCTTTTAAAGCTTTTATAACAAACTAGAGGCCCGGTGCACAAAATTCATGCATGGGTAGGATCCCTAGGCCTGGCTGGTGATCAGGCCAATCTGTGGGGTGACCAGTGGGGTGATCGGGGGGGTTCCCGCTGGCACCCACCTTGGTTGGCCTGGGGCATGAGAGCTGGGGGCAGCTCCTCTGTTGAGCATCTGCTCACTGGTGGTCAGTGCATGTCATAGCGACCCGTCTTTTTGCTGTTTGGTCTATTTGCATATTAGGCTTTTATTATATAGGATGTATCTTAAAGAAAAAAAGAATTGGGTCCTCATATCTTGAAATCTTCTCTTCTAGGATCTCAGAATTTAACCTTATTTGGAGATAAGACTTTAGAGAGGTAATCAGGTTACAAACCTTAATCCGGTGTGACTGGAATCATTATAAAAAGAAGAGATTTGGCCCTACAGGTTTGGCTCAGTGGATAGAGTGTTGACCTGCGGGGTGATTCTGGTCAAGGGCATGTACCTCAATTGCAGGCTTAATCCCTGAACTGGTTGGGGTGCGTGCAATGTGTCTCTCTTACATCGATGTTTCTCTCTCACTGTCTCCCCCCCTCCCTTCCACTCTCTCTAAAAATCAATGGAAAAATATTCTCTGGCAAGGATTAACAAACAACTACAAACAAGCAAAGAAAAAAAAAAGAAGACATTTGGAACTAGACAGGCAACATCATGTGAAGAAGAAGATAGAGATCAGGGTGATGTGTCCACGAGCCAAGGAATCATCAGAAGCTAGGCAAGCTATGTGGAACAGATTCTTCCCTATAGCCCCCCACAAGAACCATCCCTGCTGACACACCTTGACTTCTAGCCTCCAGAACTGTGAGACAATACATTTCTGTTTAAGGCACTCAGTCTGTGGTTCTTTGTTATTGCAACCCCAGCAAATGAATCAACACCCAACCAAATCATGCTATGAATGCCTCTTGGCTACTGAAGAGTACTTTCACATGAAGATGAAGAGTCTACAGCAGTTTAGGCCACAAGATTGGGAATTAAAAAAGCAAGAACCTGATGGCATGGCAGCCTTGTTTGATTCCCAGGTCTGTTTGATTCCTAGGCTTTGCTTTGTCCCAGTTTCCTTATTTTGCTCACATCTGGGACTCCTTTGCCAACATGCAGACTCAGCCCCACTCAGTGTTTCCAGGGTGAATCAGTCTTGACCTTGTTATGACCTGCTTAGTCTTAGTTGTAAGGCATGTTCCCTTACTGGAAATCCCACATAGGCTTTCCAGGGCTCTCTGGATCTGGTGCACCCTCCTTGGATTGGCCTAAAGGTGCCTCATTTGCATTCTGCCTATCTCTCATTCATTATTTCCCCACCCTTGTTTGCTCTAACCATATAAATTATTTATAGTTATTCAAAAGCATCAAGCTAGTCTATCCCTGTGTGCTTTGAACATACCTAGAATGTTACCCACTGATAACTGCCCTGTTAACTAGCTCCCACTTATCCTTTATAATTCAAATGAAGCATTGCCTCCTTGATAGTCCATTGATGTGCTTATTTGTTGTTTTGTCTGACCAGCATCTGTTTCTTCTTCTTTGTAATGCCCCAGATTTCCTTTGGGGAACCACCTTCCCCCACTGTCAGCAGTTTCCTTGGAGACGCATCCTTGGTTTTGCTGTTAAGGATCATGTGACCCAATCCTGGGAAATTAGAGCTCTGGATCCCACTGATCAAAAGATTGGTTTGGGGGTGGGCATGTGATCCAGGTCTGGGCCCGGGAATTTTGTAGGAACTTGCAACAATAAATTCAAATAATATTTATTGAGCACTTACATATCTCTTTGCTGGAAATTCAACAGTAAACCAAAGTCTCTACCCTATTGGATTTTCTTTGAGACCCTGGGCCAAAGCTTACCTAAAAACAAGCTACCGCTGAACTTTTTAGATTAAAATAATATTTTGTTGTTGTTGTCTTTTAAGCCCATTTGGGGTTTCAGTGACTCCCAGATTAAAGGGACTGGTAACCCCTTCCCCATTTAGATGTGATGTTTCTCTGTTTGACTTTCTATTCCTTTATCACTTCATATGTTATTTGATTGATTATGCCTGAACTTATTCCAAAAAAGATTTAAATCCACATACAATTGTGCAACAAGAACATATAGCAAGTTAACCTGAAATCGCAATTTGAAAGTAAGTATGAAATGGAAACAGAGATGAGACAAATTCATAACATTCATCCCTTAGAGAGTGGGCCTCAATTTAGCTTTCCTGTTTCTAGCAGCCAATATAGCAAGGATTACATAATTCTCACACAATTGAAAATGTGTCTAAGCTAAAAACAATCCTATTTGGAGAAGTACAACTGTTGGCTAAATTGAAGAGCAGAAAGAAGCATGAAGAAGGCTCGAGAAAAATGATGAGCAACATCCTCAACAACATCTTTACATAGCATACAACGGTGTGTTTCTTGGGGCTGTTTCTCAGAGCATCTCTCAGTTCACTTATCAGAAAATTCATTTTTCAGAAAGAGCAATTTAATTCATTTCACTTTGTCACAGGCACTTCACAGTGTGTGTGACAATTACAATAAAGTGACTAGTCCAGAGTGCTCTGGTAGTGCATAGCAGAAGCAAGCACATAGTTGGAGGGGACAGAGGTAGAATCAGGCCGGGAAGGCTTCCTGTAAGAAGAAGCACATAAAAGATGAACTAACCTAGGGAAAGATGTATGCATGTGCATGCATACACGCACATGTATGAGGAGGTGAGTGCACAGTATGAGGAGCAAGGCAGAGTGGTGGTGGAGGCTTGGATGAGCTTGGGGAGATGGGCAGAGGCTGCATCATGAATGAGCTTAAATGCAGGGTCAAGTTCAATGTGAGAAGATGGTAAATTCAGTTTAGGATGAAACAAGAAAATCACCTTCAAAATGGACTAAAAAATAGCCAAAGAGATAGATAAAAAGGAACTAGGGAGAAAGTGGTGTGGAAGAATTCAAAAGAAGAAGGTATTTCCAGAAGATGGTAAGACCTAACCCCTTCTGTAAGATTTTAGGCTGTCTAGAGCAAAATGTGCTTTTGGAGGCCTCAGAGTTCCACCAACCCCCTAAAATCAGAGGTCTGATGGAGGCCCTCAGAGGGCCTGACGGGTGGGCCTTGGGGACCTCAGGAGGGCTCCGTAAAGTGGACTGGCTGATCTGCCAAGACCTTCAGGCAGTCCTCTGTCAGTAACGTGCATCAGGCTTTTGGGAGGTTAGCCAGCAGTGATTTTGAAATCATAATTTCTGGCTAATAGGCAACCATTCCATGTTGCTCATGAGAAAAGGAATTACTACCTGTTTTAACAGTCAACTGAACCAAACTGATTGCTTCTTGTGAAAACAGCCTGCCTGGGATATAGGAGAGAACTGAAGGCCATTACAAAAGTGAGTGGAGGAAGGGGACTGGGTCAAGGTCCACCCCTTTGCCACAGCAATCTTTGTACTAATTGATTTGCTGGCTCTTCACTAGTCTGCTCCTTGGGGGCAGAGTGCTGCCTAATTCAGGATAGCAGCTCCAGTGCCTTGCACAGGCTCTGCAACAGAGTAGATGCTGATATAAAGAGAATGATAACTAGGGCTTCAAAGGAGTGCTGCCAGGGAGAAGGGAGGGAGGTGGGGGAGGGTTGGCGAGCACATCCAGAAGGTGATCCCGCCAGGGCTAGTGTGGTCCATGTCTGAAGAGCTCAGGGCAGACATCTGGGCAGTAGAGACAGCTGGAGATGGGAGGCAGCAGGCTGGGTGAAGCAGCGGTTAGGGTGCAGGGGCAGGGTCTTAGCCTCAGGAAGAGGGAGTGTCATGTTGTCAGCATTTAACCAAAGTTGCTGAGGTTCAAGTGTGGACCAGAGTCCCAGTGGCCAAATGAGAAAGTAGGGTGAAATCCAATGGCGACGGTATGCGACAGGGGCACAGCTGCTGTGTGGGGGAGCCCCATGGAGATCCCCAACGTTGGGGAATGAGATTAATTCCAGACCTCCATCGCCAAATGGAGGGGCTGGGCTGGAGGATAGATTGGTGTTTGGTTTATTTTGGTTCTCTGATTCTGGCTTCCTCATTTATACTCCAATCCAGATACTATCTATTTCACATCACATCTGTGTGTGAGTCAGAGAAAAAGGGGGGGGGGGGGGGCGGGAGTGTCCTTTTTGCTCACAGCTATTAACCCTATCGGCTTCATCTCAGATCTTCTTTGTGCAATGAGGAGACAGCCAAGACTAACTTACTCACTTTGACAGCTGAGGAGCGTGGCATGATGGCTCTTAATGCCCTTTCTGGAAATATCCTGGGTTAAATGGGGCTTTATTTTCTCTCTTTTTTTCCCAACTAAAGGAACTTGGGGACGCGCCATTGAATCGCTGACGGAAGACTGAAATCAACCCTCTGTCTCTCAAACTCTAGATCTTAGATTTTACTACACTTTGTCTCCTTTTTAGGAAAAGTGGCAATACCTGCTTCAGGATGCTGCTGACTCTCTGGCCTTTGGCTGGATGATCTCCCACAGATAGCGCATGGTGTTCCATAAATACCTCCAAGTGTGACTTGCCGGGTCTGAATTAGCTCCTCCCCTCACCATGCTCTGGCTGGCGCAGAGGTTCCCAGATGTCGGAGCTTAAATAATTCCATAATTGCCAGTCATACTCCCACCCCATGACCCAACTGCCACCCTGAGCCCGGGATTTGTGGGGCATTAAAATAAAACGAAGCTCAAGCGAGCATACGAAAAAACATTACACGCTCAATAGTGTGGTTATGGGCTGAGAGTACAAGAAAGGAACAACTTTCACAGAGAGATTGCCAGGTTCATAGGCCATTTTCTTCTGGAGTTTAAGACGGGAGGGGGGGGGCATAGTGACATGGTGGCTATGTGCCATTTCAGGAGCAGGGAAATAAAAACAAAAAACTTGATTTTGCTCCCCAACTCTGAAATCCAGACAGGCAGTCACACTGGAAGAAGGGGTGGGAGCAGCTTAGAGCCGCATTCCTGATCCCCTGGGAAATGGCTCCAGGCCGTCCTCTCCACCAGGATGCAGTTTTCTGGTGAGTGAGAGCCATGGATGGGCCTAGAAATTAGCCTTTTATGTGAATGCGCTGACCACATGACCAGGGCATACTCTGCTCTGCATCACTGTCCCAAAGCATTAGCAAAGCAATATGTCACTCATGATGTGGTCGGGCAGAATGGATCAAGGCAATTCGTTACTAACTCCATCAGGGTAAAAGCTAAGTGGGAGACTGACACAATCATCAGATGGTTATATTTTCATTTTCAGGCTTAGTTACCTGACAGGGAATTCCTCTTTTCGTTTCGCTTTCTACATTGTGAAATAATGAAGGGTAAGGAGCCTTACAGACAAACAGAAGAAATTAGGGTGCCATGCACATCAACGCACTTCATCCTCTTTATAGAGTTTCAGAGTTACAACCCACTCTTGTGAAAAAGTGCTATTTCAGCCACCAAAGCAGAATAATTCAACATGAGAAAACGGAAAAAAAAAAAGAAAATCAACCCTCCTTGCAGATAAGGAGCTGAAAATGAACTCAGAGAACCAGAGGTACATTTTCCCCAAATGCACCATGAGATCTCAAGATGGTGAGGTCCAGCGCGTGCTTCTGCGAGGCACAACCTGGCCAGTTGTATGAAAACTCGTCTAGTCTGAAGCTGGAGTTGCCAGTAAGCAGCTCTAGCTCTCATACTCCCTCGTCAAATGGGTGAGAGGAGGCAGGCAGTCCTGTGCCTTCAGGACCTGAGAGAAATGAGAGTAGTGTAAAGACCTCTCCTCTCCATGGACTTGGTGACCAGTGCTTAGCAAGTTCTTACGGTTACTGTTAGTGACATTATTTTTATTACGGTCTTGAGGGTTAGTTAATGCTGGAGGATTGCGTTTTCGTTTCTTCTTACTTTTTAAATTTGATGCTGAAATGGATTTAAAATGTCTAACAGCAAACCATAGAGCATTCACCGGGGTATGAACGTCATGAAGATGTATTCTTGTCAGTGCTCCAGTGCTTCGTTCCCTCCCTGTTCTGTGAGGAGTGAGGTTTGCTAACATGTCAGAGTTTTACCCTCTCTCCCCCTCGTCTGGCACTCTGTACACCTGCCCTGATAACATTTGACTTGGTGTGTTTGAACGCTCTGGTTAGGTTGCTGGCCCTTTGACAGTAGGGGTCATTTCTGAGGCTTTTTTACGTCCCTCACACATACCTCTGTACATGGTACTGAGCCTGCACATCATCTGAATGCAATAAATATTGATTGGCCTTCTCTTACGTTGATTAAGTGTGTGATCCCTGGTCCTCAATGTGCTCTGACACAAGATCACAGTTTTTAGATCAAGAAGAGCTGCGGGAGGCCATTAGTGCAAACATCTCATTTTATAGGGGAGGCAATGAAAAGAAAGAGGGAAAAATGTGCTCACATCACATGGCCCAGTGGGGATTAGACCTCAGCTGTCAGACTACTTTTTTCTTTTGTTCCTTCCCAGTTGGAGAAACTGGTGTCATTAAGTAAAGTTCAGGAGACTAGGGACCGGGTGGTACAATGAACTGGTGGCCTACATCACGCCTGGGCTGGAAAGTCACTGCTCGCTCACTCTTGTGTGTAATAACTATTATGCAGGCATAGCGCCAGGCGTTCTGCATGTCACTCAGTGCTGAAGGCTAGCAGGAGTGCTTCTCTGCCTTTACACAGGGCAAAGCGAACGCTCCACTGAGCAGTAGCTCCCAGGCCTGTGCCTAGATAGAAAAAAGAGAAGGAGGCAGTAAAAAGTGTGCCCGCTCTCTTTCTTACCCAAGGCCCATGATGCACTGTTTTCTGTAAAGGTTATTTTTTAAGCAGCTATTTCTGGGCCACTAGCTTCAGGGCAAACATTTTTCACTTAGACCACAATCCAAAGGGGGACATGCAGGAAGGCTTCTTTCTTCTCTTTTCTTTCTTTTTAAAATATTTTTATTGATTTTTAGAGAGAGGGGAAGGGAGGGAGAGAGAGAGAGAGAGAGAAACATCAATGTGAGAAACATTGATTGGCTGTCCTCCACCAGGGACCAAGCACCTCAACCTGGGCATGTGCCCTGGTAACAGGAATGGGGCTGGCAACCTTTCAGTGCATAGGATGACACCCAACCAACTGAGCCACGCCAGCCGGGGCAGGAGTGCTTTTTCCTTTCTGCATCCCAAATGATGGCCTCCCTTCCTCCCTCTGTTCCTTCTTTCCTTCCGAGAACACTAACTGATCACCTATGTTATATAGAATAGTAGCTGAGCACAATGCATCAAGGGGGAGACAATTATGAAAAAGAGCCGGCCTGCTCTAGAGTTCACAGTTTTATTCGAGAGACAAATGTCATAAATATTCACCCAACAATGAGATCAATGCTGAAGGAGGCACCTCCAAAGTGTTAGTGGAAAACTAAAGAAAGGAACCGCTAATGATATCTGTGAGGGCAGGTGAGAGTTTTCCAGGAAGTGACATTGAGTCTTTAAAGAACAAATGTGGAGGGAGAAGTGGTTTTGGTGGAAGAGAGATGTCCCTGGTGGAGGGGGCAGCGTGGGCAGACACATGAAAACACGAGAGGACGTGGCATGTTCAGGAACCCAGAAGTAGTTAGGTATGGTGGAAAGTAGGGAGCTGAAGGCCAAGGCTGGACAGCAGAAGTCTAAAGGACCCTGGGTGCTGTGCTAAATGGTGTATATTTTAGCTTATGATGATGGGGTGGAAGGAACCAGCAGAGCAGAAACTGACAACAATAATGTTCTTTTCCTCAAAGTAACATCAGTTTCTGTATATAAATGCACTGCTAAAGAATAAGATACATGTATTTGGGCTCATGTCATCTATAATAATATAAGCATAACATGCAAATTGACTGAACGGTGGAACAGCAGAACGACTGACCACGCTATAACACGCACTGGCGCCAGACCAGCAAAGGCAGGTGCGATGTGATTGGTGTGTGGCAGGGGCCGCCATCGCCCCACGATAGCCCAGCAGAGTGAGGCCCAGGCCACTGGCCAGCAGGGCAACCAATTGGGGAACTCCATGAAACTGGGGAACTGGGGGTGTGTGGCGGCAGATGCAGGCAGTGCCAGGCCACGGTGGGTGCAGGTGTGGGGAGGAGCAGGTAGCTGGGACTGTGAAGGCCTATCCTTGCATGAATTTCATGCATCGGGCCTCTAGTTTTTCTGTAAAAGTAAATATTAGCTCTTGGAGATAACTTTTGCAATTATTAGGTTATTCCAAGTGGTATGCAATAGTCCCTTTATAAAGTGTTGATTTAAAATGCACTTTCAATGTTAATGGAAAGGGCAATGGACTGGGAGTTATGGAGACCTCGGTCTGGGTCCAGTAGGAACCCTCCCCGGCCTGCCTCCTTCATTCATCAAGGCATGGGAACAGGAGCTTCCCAGGGTCTTTCAGCACTAGGATTGGAGTGTGTGACTTGGTGTGTGTATGTGGTGTGTGTTGGTATTTGTGTATTCATACCTAGTCTGATTTCATGAAGAATCTGAGGCAACTGATAATAAAAGGCACTGATTCAATAAGAGTCAAAACCCTAAGCCTAGATTAGATGACAAAAGTCAAGAAGTATGGAGTGGAGAGGGATGCCATCAGGTTGCTAACTTTTCATTCTGCCAAGTAAGGGTCTTATACAAATAAAGCAAAGCGAAGCAACCTCGGGATTCTCACCAAAGCCAGGGTGGGAAATAATAGCAGAATAAAGAACAGACTTCTAAGTTGCCATGTGCCATCTTACTTAAATTTTATACATTTTTAGATAGGTAATACATGCATAAGTTTAAAAATTCAAAAGGTAAAAAATGCATACGTAAACAGTCTCCCTCTCAGCCTTTCTCCTGGGACCTAGGGTTCCCCACAAGGCACTAACTTTTTAGCTGCCAAAATGAGGTAGGAAATCTGACAATTTGCAAAGCCTTCAAGGATGAAGGTGTTTTTTTCCCACAAAAGAAAGCTTTCTTTTGGGGGGGAGGGGGGGCGTGGCAAGGGAGGGAGTGTCCTGTTTTTTTTTGAAGGAAGAGGAATCACAAGCTCTTAAATTTGTCAAAAGGATACCTACACAAAGTCTGAGTAAAATAATGGGCAATAAACGCAGTAAAATCTCTGGGCAAATTAGAGGATTTTCTCATTTCTGAGCTCTTTGTTGTTTAAGAACTTAAAGAAAAACTTAGCTGCATCCCTCCCAATTCTGTCCCATTAAAATAGCAGAGTATTTTGAAGGAAGAGATGACCCCAAACTCATTTATTTCCTCCCTACAGAAATCTTAATTTCACTCCTGAATCATGTTTCTTTTTGAGTGGGAATGCAACCTGATTGGATTCTAATTAACACTCTCCTCTCCTCCCCGCCACCCCCTCCCCCGCAATGGAGCCCTGTACAAATGAATGGGGAAATCTTTAGGAAAAAGTTATTTAGACATGACAGTGCCTCTGACCAGGGAGCTGAGTTTGGTTGGACATAATTACTACTTAGCTGTTCTTCTAGGCAGTAATTGGTCAACAGGTTCAACTGCTTTGAGAGGCCACTCCTGGAGTGTAAACATGGTGCCTTGTAATCAGCAGAAAAAGGATCCTTATCTTTTGTTGGCCAAAGTGGGCACCTTGGATTTGAAGCTGGTACCAACTAGGCTAGGTACAAGTGAAAACCAGAGGTGAGTTACGATCGACTCCTGCATGTGCAACTGAAAATGATGCTTTGGTTGTCAGAGAGCAAATCCACTGACTCTGGTTCTGAGACTAGTGGAAAATAAAGGCTGTACAGGAGAATGAAAAGCCTTGGATCAATGCACATCATACAATCTGGCCATAAATCATTGCCTGTAGAATGAAGGACTGACAGCAGATCAATGATTGCCAGAAAATTAAATTTTTCATTAAATGAAACAGAAAGCCATGCTTGAGCAGTTAAACCTAAAACCAGCCCGCTTTTCGGGTGTGGTGTGTGTGTGTGTGTGTGTGTGGCGGGGGAGGGGAGGGGGGGCGCTAATAGACTACGAGGTCCACGCCTGTAGTGTGTTGAGGAGAAAGCTGTGGACATAGGATTCTGAGGGAATGGGATGAAATAAACGGGGTATATCTTATTTTTGTTTTGAATGGTCTTTGGGTTCATCCAGTTAATGGAGGTACAGATGTCTTCAAAACTCAGGGCCTGTTACTACAGTAGAGGTTGAAGAATCTCCAGGACTGATCTTCCTTAGGGTCCTTCCAAGCAGATAGGTTTTAGGGCAAGTTCTTAATTTGCAAAAACAAGAGCCCTTGTCCCAAAGCTGCAGCTGCAGAGCCAGCATTGACAGAGATCTGTAATTCACAGTTCCTCTCATTGCAGTCCTGCTGGGAGCAACAAAACCCCAGTTACCCTGTCCAGCCAGAGACACAGGCCTCCCGCTGAGGTCTGCAGGAGCCTCCTCCACCCCCCCCACCCCCCGCCCCTCCTCTTCCTTCCCTCCTCCCCCAGACATGTAACCCTATTGTAGCTTTCTCAGAAGTACACTAAAATTAGTCTTGAGAATCTGCCTGCCTTTTCTTGGCTCCCTAGCAGTTTCTTCCCAGACACAAGGCAGGAAAAAAAAGGGCGGGGCTCCAACCAGAAAGCTCAGTTTCTAGGTTTAATTGACCTGTCGCTCCTAGTGGCACTGGCTCTGGAGCCCACCTTGGCCTCAACTCATCCTTCTGTCAAATAGTTAATGGCCTGGAAAGACACAAACAGCCGCTCACAGGGGTCCACATACGGAAAAAGCTCTGAAGTGCATCTTTTGTAAAGTAAAGCAGCTTCGTTTGTGATAGAGAAGTGCTTCCTCTAACTTATCTGTTTTATAGGTTAGTGCGCTATAGGGCTCTCTACCCAAAAGTATCATCTGTGACTGCAGTCAGAAGAATGCTGATGAGATTTCCAGTTCAATTCAGATACACTGAAGTCTGATTTCCTTACCATGGCAGGATGGCCATTAAATTAATGTCATTCCAGCAACCCATTCTTCAGCTCTGTTCCACACTGAAGATCAACGTTTTCATTGCTTGAAGCAGCAAGGAACCAGATGCTGCGCCTGAAACACACATGCCACCTGCCCCTCTTGTTGCCTC
The DNA here is from genome assembly GCA_026230045.1 of Corynorhinus townsendii. NCBI lineage: Eukaryota > Metazoa > Chordata > Mammalia > Chiroptera > Vespertilionidae > Corynorhinus > Corynorhinus townsendii. Next base: position 175,916,138 of record JAPDVU010000003.1, on the reverse strand, counting down.
AGAGAGGAGAAGTGGGTAAGATCCTGGTGAGGAAAACAATTAACTTGGTGAGAGGGGCTTCCTGGAGGAGGTGTTCTTTTGGAGACAAACTGGGTGACAGTGCAAATGATAATTAATGACCACCTGTGGTCTTTCATCTCCTGAGAATGCAATGTATGGTTGGAATGCTTTATCTTTGTTAATGGAAGTATTATTCCACAAGGAAAAACACAATGTGAACGAACAAAAATGAACAGGCCACTTAAAAAGGAGTAGTGTTTTGATCACTTCAATTTTTATCGTTTCTCTTGTACTGTAGAAAGATGTTCAATATAACAATTTTGAAAAATTTAGAAAGGCACAAAGAAAATGTATTCTCTGGCTTTTTTTTTTTTTTTCTGGGCATACATATATTACAAAAATGGATCACACTGGACAAGTGAAAGTTGCTTTTTAGTTCATATATTATGAACATTTCTCCATATCATTTAATATTATCTTACAACCATTTTTGTGTGGCTATATGATACAGTTGTTGGACATTAGCATTAACAAGATTTTTTTAAATAAACGTTTTTTAGTAGTGAGGAGCATTCTTTAGAGAACTCTTTGTGCTCATCCATAACTTTCTTAGGACTCATTTGTAAAAGGATTTCTGTTTTCTAAAAATGTGTTTGTTCAAAGTGAAGGGAAGAAGACTAACTGAGTCCTGTTTGGTAGCTACTGATACCAGGAGCAACATAACATAGTATTTATAAAGCGTGGGGTCAGCAGACACTGCCCCGCTTCTATCTTATGGACGCTCTGTTTCTGAAACCGGAAAAGTCAGCGTTCGTGCTGCCTATCACTGCCAGAACCAGTAAGTAGAGGCAGGGTTCGAATCTTCATGGGCACTTTATTCAGATGGCCAGCGATCTGCGAAGGTGGCAGGTTACGTACCCTAAAAAGACCATCTTAAACCTCATCTCAAGCCGACCCGTTTTATAAGGAGAAGAAAAGTTTAGGTAAAGGGTTTGGAATTGAGGAGAAAGTAGGTAAGGGGTTTGGAGTTCAACGAAAAAGTTTAATCAGATAAAAGCTACAGTCCGTTCTGAGCATCCCTTCATCTGCTGACGGGTGATTCTTTATCTGCATGCTGAAGGGGGTTTCGGGGGGAGGGTGGGACAGGCATTCTCTCCCCAGAGCACAATGGCTCAGATACCATCTTGGCAGCTTGCAGTCCTCCTGGGGCAGGAGGGTCGAACTGCTTGCGGGTTTCCTGAAGTCAGAGCAGGTCCAGTCACACATTCCAGTCCCTGGAACAATAGCTTTCTCCATGCATTAATCACCAAGCCCATTAACTGTGTCTACAGCTAAACATTTTGAACTTCTTGAGTTCCCCATCATTTCCTCATCTGTAAAATGGGATAATAATGGTGCTAATGTTCTAGGGTTTGTGGTATTAATGACTTCATATAGAAACATGTATCTGAATGTATCATGAAACATGAAAATACTATTATTGTATTTTTCCTCCTTTAGTGCCATCAATGGTCTACTTAGGTGGATATGATTATGGCCAAATTGCAGCAGAGGAAGCAGATGTCCAGAAATAAGAATTAATTTGCCCAAAGTGGCCAAATCCAGATTCTGGGTGTCCAGCCCCAAAATGCATTCTTTCCTGTTTATACAACAACGAGAGGCCTGGTGCATGAAATTTGTGCACAGTGGGGGGCAGGGGGTGTGTGTCCCTCAGCCCAGCCTGCACCGTCTCCAATCTGGGACCCCTTGAGGGATGTCCGACTGCCTGTGTAGGCCCCATCCTGGTGGCATCCAGCCTACACGGGCAGTCGGGCATCCCTCTCACAATCCAGGACTGATGACTCCCAACCCCTCGCCTGCCTGCCAGCCTGATCGACACCTAACTGCTCCCCTGCTGGCCCGATTGCCCCAACTGCCCTCCCCTGCTGGCTTAGTCATCCCCAACTGCCCTCCCCCACAGGCCTGGTTCCCCCCCCCCTGCAACTGCCCTCCCCTGCAAGCCTTGTCCCTCCCAACTGCCCTCCCCTGTAGGCCTGGTCCCTCCCCAACTGCCCTCCCCTGTAGGCCTGGTCCCACCCCAACTACCCTCCCCTGCAGGCCTGGTCCCCCCAACCACCCTCCCCTGCAGGCCTGGTCCCCCCCAACTGCCCTCCCCTGCAGGACTGGTCCCCCCCAACTGCCCTCCCCTGCAGGACTGGTCCCCCCTGCCCCCAACTGCCCTCCCCTGCAGGCCTGGTCCCTCCCCCCAACTGCTCTCCCCTACAGGCCTGGATCCCCCCCCCAACTGTCTTCCCCTGCAGGCCTGATCATCCCCAACTGCCCTCCCTTACAGGCCTGGTCCCTCCCAACTGCCCTCCCCTGCTGGCCATTTTGTGGTGGCTATCTTTTTTTAAATTTTATTTTATTGATTTTTTTACAGAGAGGAGGGAGAGGGATAGAGAGTTAGAAACATCGATGAGAGAGAAACATCAATCAGCTGTCTCCTGCACACCCCCAACTGGGGACCTGCCCGTAACCAAGGTACATGTTCTTGACCAGAATCAAACCTGGGACCTTTCAGTCTGCAGGTTGACGCTCTATGCACTGAGCCAAACTGGTTTCGGCTGTGGTGGCCATCTTGTGTCCACTTGGGGGTGGCCATCTTTGACTACATGGGGTGGCCATCTTGTGTGTTGGAGTGATGGTCAATTTGCATATTACTCTTTTATTAGATAGGATTATTAATTCATCCATGTAGAAACCCAAACGAAACCTGTAGCTCTGGAAATAAAAAATTTTCAGGCTCACTTATATCTCTGCTGAAACATTGCTGCCTCAGACAGGAGCAGCTGTCTATCATTTGACTCTGCATTTCCCTCCTGGAACTTGTCACAACTTTCATTATCTCTTAAACTTATACTCCTATTTATTGTCTGTCTTTCCCACTAGAATGTATGCTTTCTGAAGGAGAGTTGTATCTTTTCAATGACTTAGCACCACGTCTGGCACCTTGAAGACTTTTGAGAATAAATAAATCATACCATTCAGTTACAGCCAAAACTACCAGATTGTTACCCAATTATCTCCTTTTGCATGTGCAATAAAGATTATTTATATGCATCAAATTATGTGGCTAATTGCCAGCTTTTCCTTTCATTTTTTTTTTTTTTTTTACTAAAGCACTCTTGATTTTTAGATTAAAAAATCAACCAGGCAATAAATACATTCATAACTCTTAAGCTGCACAGGTATATAAAACTTGTGATTGTCCATGGTAAATATAAAAACATCCTTATTTCTTAAAACCCAGAGCTCTACTTGCTAGGACCGGCTGTGGACACAGGTATAATCACCTGGACTGAGTTGGTGATTATACCTGAAAATCCACCTGAAAAAATGAGTAATTCCATAGGAAAGAATGAGTGAAATTATGCTTCAGTCCCTTTGTTGTGATGAATTTGCCGTGTTGCCTTTTCTTTCTCTAGCACTTAAAGAATTCCCATTTATCCTTCAAGTCGTCATTTGAAAATCTATCTGTCTAAAGCCTTCTCTTATTTCCCTTCGTGCTGGGAAGGAATTCAGCTCTCCATTCCTTGTGCTTCCATGACACCTTGTACCTAATATGATATGGCTCTGAAGATGTTGTATCTCAGTTGTTTTTTAAATCTGTGTTCTCATTTGGACTGAGATTCTTTAGTGCAGTGATCATGGCCTTGTATTTCCATTGCCTAGGACGCTACATAGCATATTGTAGTTTCTCCTCCTCCTCCTCCTTCTTTTCTTTCTTTTCCTACTTCCACTCCACTTCCTCCCCCTCCCCCTCCTCCTCCTTCTTCATAAACTATGGTGTGAATATGTGAATGCTTAGAGTTTTGTTAAGTGAGCAACAAGGAGCCCAAAGAGATTTCTATTCTCCCCCCTTTTCCCTCCAGTTTTATTGAGTTATAATTGACATATATAGCATTGTGTAATTTAAAGGTGTGCAATGTGTTGATTTGATACATTTTTATACTGCAAAATGATTGCCACCATCCAAGGGAGATGTTTAAGTAAGGGAGTAGCAGGATCCAATGTATGGTTTAGGAGCATATACTGACTGTACTCAACCCTACCCTGGTCCTGGCATTTAGGCTCTTCAGCATGTACTTACTTGTTCAGACTTACTCTTTCTATATTATACATCTCATTTGAAGACATTTTGTTTCATTTTTTGGTGCTTCTGTAACCCAGCCCTTCTCTCTGAAGATTGTAATCTATCTTCTTCTTTTTTTTTTTTCTACTAGATTTTCCTATGTTGAGTGATACTTTATCTTAATATTTGGTACTTCCATGATCAGAAAATGTTGTCTTTTCCAACACTGCAGCTATTTGACTGTGGAGAGGAGTGGACAATGTTATGACACACACAGCTCAAGCAGGGGCAGGACTATCAGGCAGGATTGCAAGTTTTATGGGGATTCCAGGCAGATATATTACATATTGTTTTTATCACTGTTTTTTTCCTCCACCCATTGGAAGCCCCCAAAGATAGTTAATATGTTATTTACTGTCTCATTCACAGCATCTAGTGCAGTGCCTGGGACGTAGTAGATATCACGGGGAAAAGTATTTGAAACACTGACTGACAGACCTAGGGAAGAGGTGAGGTTTTTCAGATAAAGAGCTCATTTGGTTTTTAAGTAAACTTGATATTCCCCAGAAAGGTGAGGATGATAGAAGTGAAAATCTCATAGGTTTTTAAGAAGGCTTTGCAGCCAGCACCCCCTTTGGAGATAAATGGTCCTAGGGTCTTTGAAAAATTCTTTGGCAAGAAGTCAAGTGCGTCTGTGAAGTTCATCTTTCTTTACAGGGAATTTACAAAAGCTAAAGCATATTTTTCATGACCATGTTGACTAGTAAGTCATTTGTAGACTTTTGCTTTGGAATTGAAAGTCAACAGCACCGTTTTTTTAAATTTAAGTGGGTCCATGCTTGCCCTGTTCTCATCAATTTCTCTTTCTTTGTCTCCAGTTCCCTCAAATAACACTTGTACAAGTGAAGCTTCTAAGAGGGGAGAAGAGAAGTGCAAAAGGAAGAAGGTTCTGTTGCCACTGCCATCTCCTTTATGGCGGGTGAGTACTCTGCTGGGACAGATGGGAAGAAGGTGACACAAAAATATTCCTGAGTCCTGGGAATGGGCTGCAGTTCATGTGGGAGATCTGGTAGACCCACCCAAAGCTAAGCTCTTAATACTGTCACTAGTGACTGACTTCTTTATTCAATAGCTCTAATTTTAGATGATAGTTTTTTAGGATAGAACTATGCTCAATAGACATTAAATGTACGTTTTTAGGTTTTGTGTTTGTCTCCAGAGGCATTCTAAGGCCATTCATACCTTCAAAAAAACAGTCCTACCCTTTCTCACAACTGGGTTCCTTTCGGTCTTTGGGTTTAAGCCTGATATTGTCCCTTAGTTAATGCTAATATGAGGCTAATATGAGGTGACAGCCTTCTGCTGTACATTGTGTGTTTTTCAGCTTTGCAAAGACACTCCATTTTCTCAACATCCCGTTTATATTTGGGAGACACCATTGCTGCGGTGATATATAACAGACACGCAGGAACTTACAACACCCAGGGCGCTGGATCCTGGGCCTGGGAGATGTTAAGTGGTGGGAGCTGTCTGTACTGAGAGCCTGGTTTCTAACTGCTCTTCGCTTTAGGCTGAAGGGACTACAGCCAAAGAAGCAGATTGAGGTGGAGCTGACTGCTGATGACACAGGCTTTTTGATGCTGAAGGAGAAGTTCCCCCTCCTTTGGTCTCTGGGGCACAACAGAATGGAGCTGCTTTCTGCACCTCAAATATTTGCTTCTCAAGCTGCCCCCTTCTGCCCCCCACACTCCCGCACTCCTCCTCGCTGACCTCAACTCTCAGACAAAGTTGAAAAAGAAAGTTATCAGAGAATTTAAGAAGTCTTGCTATATGTAAACTGTAATTCAGTGGGATCATTTTCCTGGGGATTTCTGAGAAGAGATGAGAAATCCTTCCTCACAGGTCACCCATGTTACACATATAATCTTCCTATTATATTGGGGTTCCATGTGGTTTCCACTTAGTTAAGCTCTGTCTGTTACAAACATATTTTTTTCTGCTGGTTAAAATAATGTTAATTTCTCTTTCCTGTCACCCTGACCCCATTTCCTGGTTAGTTTTCCTGGTTCAATCACCGGGTAGTTACTATCTTGTGTGTGTCCAGCACATCACCACTGCCACCCACCCCTTCTGAATGGACCAAGCGACTCTATGGCCCCCGCTCCCACCACTATTAGGTCCAGGGTGTGGAGCTGGGTCTATTAGAGCTCTTTCGGTGGGATTTTGAAGAAGATTCTGTCTTTCTGAGAGACTGAAACTTTAACATTTGAACTTAGGAGCAATGGGCATCTATTTCATACTCACCTGATGCACAAATTAGTACCTTAAGAAGGACGAAGCAGAAGGGTCTGGAGCAGAGGTGGAGAAATTCTTGACCCCTTTTCCATTCCTGTTCTAGTCCTCCTGAAGCCTGGCCACATTCCTTACTGCATTGTGTGAATTCACCTCTGTATCTTTATGAAAAATCTCCCCACTTTATTTATTTATTTATTTTGCCTGAGCAAATGTGAGGTTTTCTTCTGCTACTTCTAATCAAAAGGATCTTAACTAGCCCACACTTACTGAGTCGGTATTTCATTTGGCACTGCCACCACTCCAAGGAGCAGATAAAGATGAGAGTGGATGGGAAAGACGTGTAAACAAATAGTTCAACATCAAGCTGGGCAATGGGAGGTTTGTGTTTGTTGGTTTGTTTTAAAAACATATTTTTATTATTGATTTCAGAGAGGAAGGGAGAAAGAGAGAAAGATAGAAATACCAACAATGAGAGAGAATAATTGATTGGCTGTCTCCTGTACACCCTATACTGGGGATTGAGCCCGAAACCCGGGCATGTGCCCTGACTGGGAATTGAACCATGATCTCCTGGTTCATAGGTTAATGCTCAACCACTGAGCCACGCTGGCCGGGCAGCAATGGGAGGTTTTCTTCCTTTTTCTCATTCACAGTCATAGACTCCCTTTCAAAAAAAAAAAAATCCTCACCCAAGGACATGTTTAGAGAGAGGAAGGGAGAGAGAAAAACATCGACCAGGGATCAAACCCAAACCCCAGGTATGTGCCCTGACCAGGAATTGAACCAACAACCCATCAGTGAACTGGACGATGCTATGATCAACTTGAGCCACTCTGGCTGGGCATAGATTCCCTTCTTGAAGGAACTTTTTGGTGTGAGAGGCTGGAGGTCAGAGCCCAGGAAAACAAACAAGGAAGAGCAAGATGTAGCTACAATCAGGAAAGAGGGTTTTGAAAGATAGAGTCTAAGTTTGAAGTCTCCCATCTGTGGAATGCAAGCGCAGCAGAAAGGCCTTGGTCCTTCTGGGGAGGATCAAATGTTGGATCCTGGATCTTTCCTGAGGACGCATTCCATTGGTAGGAGTCAGAAACGATTTATTTTTGAAGGACTGATTAGAATGTTTTGAAATTTGCATGTTCTCATCTCATTTGCATGCTGGGGGAACTAAGAGGTCCTTGAAAATTGTTTTGATAATCACCACTTCCCATTTCCACTTTTGACAGGGATAATTCCTAAAACAACAATGATGTGACTAATTCAAATATGATTATTATTCAAACGTAAATAGTCTTGTATTTTCATTACTAGAAAATAACTTTCTACTTGAGAGAGCCAAGTTATGGAAAAGTCAGCATTGTCTGTTTTTCATAAAGCACATTCTTTCTCGGCTTTGTGCCAAAATTCTGTCTCAGTTAAAAATAAAGTGGAAAAATCTTCATTGTGGTTGATGTATAGCTTTTTATGAGAAGAAATATATTATAATTCTAACTCTATCATTTGACCTTCTGTTCTGATTTAAGTTTACATGAATAGAATAATTAAAAAACCAGAGTATGTGGAATAGAGACACAAAAGAGAAATGTTATATAATTTTAAAATTTTGACATTAAATATTTTTTAAAAATTAACAAGAAACTTAAAAATCTTTTATAGGACAGCTTTACTTTTAGAAATCAAGACAAAAAAATGTTATTCACATTCCAGGCAACGGTGGACATTTTCTCCAACTAACTCCTTTAAAAATATTGCCTCCCACAAGTTTCTCTGGGCAAAACTTAATTTAAGACCTAAAACTTAACGATTAGGTACACAAGGCTGGAAACAGGTGTTTCTTCACTAATCTGGGCTGGTCTGTGTCAACTAGGTGAATTTCAGCAGATCGTCTTCTGTTTTGATCTTCCTCCCCAACCTGAAATGAGCAAATGTTTCATGGATTTTTCTTGCTCGATTTGGTTCCCCACTTGTTACACATTTTGCCAGATGGCTGACTTTCATTTACAGAAGAATTTTCCATAATAACATATCACTTGGTACTCATGGCCAATGGTGCCACTCCCCCTGCCATCTGCAGGAACCATGGAATGGAGTAAAGTGGCAAATGAGTCAGGAGTGGCATATCCTGGAGGAGGAGGAGGAGGGGGAGAAGGAGGAAAGATACAACAAGGTGGGCGGAGGTGGGGGGAGTGGAGCACTTGGATTGCCAAAGACTTGAAGGCAAAGCCTATTAGAGCAAGAGCTGAGTGAGGTTTGTGTGTGTGTGTGTGCATATATGTGCACGTGTGTGTGTGTGTGTGTGTGTGAGAGAGAGAGAGAGAGAGAGAGAGAGAGAGAGAGAGAGAGAGAGCGCACACACTGCATGCATGCACATACTCAGGAAGAACTGTGTGTGTAAGTACTTTGGAGTGTGTAGCTGGAGGGCGTTTTGACAGATGTGGACCATGTGCGGCACAGCTCTGTTTGGAGGAGGGGAGGGCTGAGGGGAGAGAGGAACCTCGCTGAACTGCAGGAGAGGAGTGAAGATCCTGGGTGTGCAAGTGTAGGCTTAGCGAGGAGAATGATACAAAAAAGCTAGGGGAGACCCACGCTGTGCCATTAGCTGTGTTTGCCAAAGTTTAGATATTAGAACAGAAAACTAAGAAGTGGAACTCTTTACCCAGAGCCTGGATTTGTAATAGTCAAGAAATCCCATGACTCGGGAGTCTCCAGGCAGAGTCGCCATCGCACGAAATCTAAACAAGGGGCTTACTTCTGGAACCAGAAACTTAACTCGGCTTGGTACAAAGCAGGTCCCTTGCAGATGTGCTATTCATTTAAACCGGAGTTCATGAAAATGAACTTTTGGAATTAATGACTTTCAGCAAAACATATAACCTCTCTGGGCTTCAGTTTCCTCGGTTGCAAAATAAAGCAGTTGTTCTAGATAAGTGGTCTCTGAACAGTTCTCTACAATTCTTCCTAGATTCTAGGACCTAGAAAGTGCCTTCCCACTCACTCCAAAGTTCAAGCCGCATTGTTAAGGTTTTCCCCACTTATATTTGAGTGTTTGAAGAGTGCATTCTAATGATTAAAAGAAAAAACAACAACACACACACATTTGGGATCCACCAGATTGAACTCTAAGTTCCCTTTTAGCTCTGTTATCCTAAATATGTATGCCCTGGAGTTGACATGTGCACATTCTGACGCATTCAGTCCGTCAAGAACTATTACTGAGCATCTACTATGCACGAGGCACAGTTTTAGCATTGAGATGAAAGCAGGAAAGGATGCAAAGTCCTCATGCTCAGAGTTTACGTGCTGGTTGAAGGAAAGATAATAAGCAAAGTGATTACAGCAGGTGATGGTGGTTTAAAGCAGGGTGAGAGCACAGAGAGCCATGGGGGTCTCCCTAAGGGTGCTTTTGGACATACTCCTACAAGAAGCAAGAGAAAGACTCTAGGAATCTGGGGAAGAGCACCCAGGCTGAGGGAACAGTGAATGAAAGACCTCAAATGGGCAGATCTGAGCCTACGATTTATCCCCCCCCCCCCACCCCAATGAAGCCATCTTCCTCTCCAGGCTCCACGTTCTTTCAGGAAAGAAACACTTGATTTTGCCCACGAAAGATAAGTAATGTCTTGCAGCAGATGAGCATCTGGTCCTGGTGAAAAGCCCTGTCCTGACCTCTCCCTGGGTATCAGCCCCTGTCCTTGCAGTGTCTGCCGAAGTTAATGCAACCTGCCCGGACACTGACTTCCATCACTGCTTGGGGCCACTGGCCTCTCCACTGCCTCTGGTCTCCAGGACTCCACACCCAGCAGCCTGGGCCTCTCTGTTCGAAGCCCAGGCTTCTCTGGGCCTCACAGCACTGCTGGGACATAGGCCCTCAGGCACGTTCTTGTCTTGTGCTGGTGTGGGCACCAGAGGCATTAAGAAGCCAGACTCTTGGGCCTCCGAGCTTTGGGTTGTGTTCTGGTTCTGCGAAGCCTCGAACCTCTTCATGTTTTCTATCCTCTCTTCTTTGTCTCAGTTGTCCAACCTGTAACATGGGACTAATGCTGATGGCACCTCTATCTGGCGTGTTTGTGGTCAGGTATAAATAGGTTAATATGCTTTTCAAAGTGTGCGATACATAGTAATACCAGCTATGTTTTGCTTTATAAGACAACCCTAAGACACTGTCCTTAGCCCCTTGCTCAGCGTTGCGGGTCATCTGCCCTGCCATCCACGGAACGCCCAGCTTTTCTGAGAGACCCAGACAGAGTCCCCTGACTAGGCTGCAGCAAACAAGGCATTAGCTTCTATGCTTTGGTTCCTAAGTGAAGAGGACCCTCAGTTAAAATTTAACATTCAACCACAATTGGTTGGGCTTTACCAAGCATTTTCACGTGCATCGTTATCCTTAATTCTCAGCATAACATTGTGAAATTTGAATTATTGACCACATAGTATACACGAGGCTTAGACAGGTTGTGACTTGATCACACAGTTGTAATCAATGGCCTTTTTAGGAATAGGATTTCTGTTTATAGTGTCAGAGTTCCTCTCCGTATACTTCAGCTGTCTCTAAGAAAATGTCTGTATAAACCCACAGCTCAGAATATCAGGCAGATGAACTGGCTAACTCCAAATATAGGAATAACCTATTTTATCAAATTATTGCTTCTTTGTTTTTCCACACTATTTTTCATGACCCAGTCACTGAAATGTCATACGTGAAAGTGGAGTAGAAGATGTGACTTTGAATTACTTTAGTGCTTTAGTGTTTTATTTTAAACATCATTTAAGTAAAGCTCATTTAAAAAAAAATTTCTTGGAAGAATTTCCTCTCCCTTTTTAATTTAAATATAAGTTGTAAAATAAAACAACTGTATCAATTGATTGATTATTCATCAGAGACGTGTGGCAGATCATGAAATCAGTTCTTAATCATTCTAATTGGTAGGGAATGGTCTACAGAAAAAATAAAATAAAACACCATTAAGAAAAACACAGTTGGTTTTATTTCTTTTTTAAAAATATATTTTATTGATTTCAGAGAAAAAGGGAGGAGAGAGAGATAGAAATATCAATGATGAGAGACAATCATCGATCAGCTGCCTCCTACATGCCCCCAATGGGGATCAAGCCTGCAACCCGGGCATATGTCCTGACCAGAAATTGAACCATGACCTCCTGGCTAAATAGGTCAACACTCAACCACCGAGCCACGCTGGCCGGACCACAGTTGGGTTTCATACCAATGGTTTGCTTTTACACTTCTTACAATTAAACCGCGGTGAAATTAAAATGTGAATGGACTGATTGCAGTTCCAAGTTACCATTGCACAAGTGTGCTTCTGCGAAGTCCTGGCCCAGACAGTGACAGCCAACTCCACCACATTTGTTCTTACTCTGTAGCCACAACTCCTGTCCAAACACAAGGCTATTTCAGTAACAATGGTCTTCCTCCCCTTCCCCCCAAGATGACTTACATCAGCATGCAATACAGGCAGTCCTCGGGTGACGTCACACTCGACGTATGTTGTTTTGTGGTTACGTCACCATCTCCCATTTATTTATAAAAATAAAAAAAGTTCCGTCATTTCAACATATGTACATATGTGCCTTATGTTTTTTATTATTTATTTACCACCAGTAAAGGTCAGGAATTGTTATCTTTCTTTAAAATTTTTTTTACTCTTTCACTTCATTACTGCTGTGCACGTGCTCCATGTGAATGACGTGCTTATGTAGGTGGGTTCCCGCTTACAGGGAAAATCGCGTTCCGTCACGCCGTAGGAATAGATCTCCCAGTAACCCCAGGACCTACTGTAGCTTTCCACAGAATATCCAATTGTTAAAAGTAGTTTCTAGAACAGTTTACATTGATAATAGTGTTGGCAGTAAAGTCCTGTGCTTGTGAGCATTTGTTGGCTCAGCAATTCCCGCCCGTGTCTGAGTTCTGTTGGGCTGGAGAAAGCTGCTTGCGCTCTGGAGAGCAGGGCTGTGGCTTGGACTGTGTCGCTGGCTTTCGAGAGCCTCGGTGGACATGTTTGTTGAGCGAGACTCTGGCTTATCTCCTGGCTCTGGTCTTGCAGGCATCACCATATGGACTTGTTATTTACACATGTCGCGAACCTGTTTGCCTCTCCCAGGGACAGTTAGAAATGATATCCCCTCTGGTCTCCAGGTCTCCGTTGCAATATGCAGCCTGAGGTTTGGCCAATGGCTTCCATTTCTCTGTCTAAGACTCACATTAAATCATGTCAAGTAATTTCAAAGCTGAACTCTTGTTTTTTTCTTTTCTCTCTAGAAAGCTTGCCAAGTGCATTCCTGCCTGTGTATTAAGGGAGTTTGGGTAGTCATTTCAAGAAAGTTCAGAAGGATAAAAGAACATCCCAGTTTCCATAGCGTTGATACAGAATCGCAGCACGCGTTAACAAGGTGTGTCGTTTTTGGTCTTCGTTTTAATCGGTGTCACTCTCGTATGGCAGGAAACTCCGGGGCTTTTATGGCTCCGTGCTTTACAGGAAATCTCTGCGGAGCCTTTACTAGGAGTCTGTTGCACCAGGTTTAAACGGAAATGCACCTTTATGTTCTTTTTACGCTCAGAAGTCTGAAAGGAACAGTGTTTTTTAAGAGCGCTGCACAGAGCTAACTTTAATTACCTCCTGGAGGTGTCAGCCATTAGGGAAACTGAGGAAGTCACAACTACTGAGATGAGAGAGGCTTTTCAGGTAACTATAAGGTATTTTAAAAGGTACCTTGTCACTTTGAGAAGTGCTGTTTCCCAACTACTGGTTAATTATCTGTCAAAGTTAGAATGCACGTGAAGAAAGCATTGAGACAACAGGGCTTGTCTGAGAGAAAAAAAGAATTCACTTTGTGGCGAATGCCTCTGAAGTAGGTAAAACTGAAGCTGCTTTAAGGCATTAAGTGGGTTTAGCCTTTTTCCTCTCTCTTGTATTTATTCTAGGTGACCAAGAGCAAATTATTATTATTATTATTATTACTTTCTGTTAATCCTCACCCGAGGATAGTTTTCCTTTGATTTTTAGAGAGTGTAAGGGAGAGAGACAGAAACATTGCCTCCTACATGCGCTCTAACCAGGGCTGGAGATCAAGCCTGCAACCAAGGTACCTGCTCTTGACTGGAATTCAAGACTGATGCTCTATCCACTGAGCCAAACCACCTAGGGCAAGAGCTGATTATTTTAAGAGAGGTTGATGCTTCTAAGCAGCAGCCTTTCAAAAATATAGAAACAGAAATTCTTTTCATTGGCTGATTTAATTCTTTTAGGAGCTTCAGGCTGCTTAAAAATACATGCATTTTTCCTGCTCAGGGTGGCAGTTGATTGAGCATTGTCTGTGCGCCCAATGGTTGTAAGTTCAATGCCTGGGAAGGACATATGCCTGGGGGCATGTGCATAATGCATAGGGCAACCCTTGGGTATTTCTCTCTCATATAGGTGCTTCTCTCTCTCTCTCTCTCTCTCTCTCTCTCTCTCTCTCTCTCTCTCTCTCTCTCTCTCTCTTCCTTTCTCTAAGCATATCCTTAAGTGAGAATAAAATAAAATAAAAAATACACGGTCCCATCATCTTTAGGCTTTTATTTCTGAGGAATGAGCAATCCTTGAAATATATTTTCTTCTCTTCAGCTACACACCAATATTTCCCTTCCCTTGCACTCAGCGTGCCTCTGTCTCTCTCGTGCTCTGAAAAGATTGTAACTGTCTCTTGGACTCCAGGCCCATCTCACAGACTTGCCTTTTCTACTGTCCAGCTTTGTTTTCTGAAATCTAAGAGAAAGTTCACCCCAAAATATTTCTTTTTCACAACTGTTAATTGAGGATCATATGTTACAGGCTCTGTATTAGGTGCTAGAGAAAAATCCCTGGCCTCATGGATCATATGCTCAGGGGGAGGGAGGCTCAGTTTCCTATGGTAACATAAGGTAAGTTGGTCTACCTTAAGTCTTTCCTAGCTTTCTCTTCCTTAGACGTGTTCTGGTGCAGTTCAAACACATCCTCCTGAGATCAGGACAGCATTCGTATTAAGAAAACATTGAATTCACCATGTTAAGCCCTTGGTATTTCAGAGCCAAGAGGTCTTTCTGCTATAGATATATTAGTCTGGTTATCAAGATTATATGAGAAGAGAGAGCCTGAAACATAAAACTTTACGTAGTCATTTTTATTTTTCTGCCCCAAGGTCCTTGTTTTAAATCCCAAAAGATGAAAACAATAGAGAAATAAAATCAGAAAACACAAAAATTCCTGCTTTCATGGTGCTTATATTTGTGTATGTTGGGGTGGGGCAGGAAACACAAAAAATAAATAAGTAATATATGTTATTGAGTCAGCTGCTATTACTATAATACCGGGAAGTACTATTATATCTGCACAGTTTGCAAAGTAACCTCACAGACACATTTAACTCATTTAACAAATATTTATTGAACATCAATGTGTATCAGCCATTGTACTTACAACTGTATAGTTGCTACGATTTTCTCCACATTTTAAGATAAAAATTTGAGATTTAGAGAAGTAAAGTTATTTTTCCAAGGCAATAGAGCCAGTGAGTTGCAGAGGCAGGACCCGAACCCATATTTTCAGTTCCCAAGTATAGTCCTCTTTCTGATGTAGTAGCTCTAACTTTCTGAAATCTGGGCCCTGGAGCGAACATTCCTGCAGAAGCGTCCTTGTTTCTTCTTTCACTCCCTCACTTACTATTTAACTGCAAAATAAATACATTTCTAGGGAAATGGATTTCTACCTTCAGGGCTCCTTGCTGGGGCAGTATTTTATCTTCAATTAGATGAGTTTGTATAGCTTAAAAATTCATTATAACTTGCAAAAGAAATGTGTTGTATGTGTTAAAATTGCATTCATAAACTTTCCCTTAAATGATATTAAAGAAATTCATATACCATAATATTCTCCCCGTTTCATATCCTTTAGTTAATTCTATTCCTTCAATTTCCGCTGGTTAAATGAATTTCCAAATTAGATCCTTTGACTCTTTTATAAACTGTATTTGAAGAGTCTCTCAAACCTCAGGGAAGTCTTTACTGGATTCTTAAAAGCCCGTGGCTGTCTGAACGTATCCTTCACATGGGAAACAGAAGAGATTCTAGTTCACAGAAGTCACATTGGTGGGACAGAGAGTGTATCAGCTCTTAAGGCTTTTGTTAAATTGTTCTCAATATTCCATATTTTCACCAGTAACATGTAATGAGCTAAAACATTAGATAAGAAACTTTGAAATGTACAAAGTGCTCTACATAATTTAAAAAAGTAAATTTCAAGTGATAGCTTCAACCACTAAGTATATTCTTATCCTTCATTATTATTATTATTATTATTTGGATTTTCTAGTTGACAGCCATGCCAAAGGGAGAAAAATGAAGAAACACCATCACAATGGAGGCCTATGGAGTGCACTGAACTAGGAAGAAGACCATTTGGTCTCTAGTCCTGGCTCATTTGATGTGTGTGACTCTAAGCCAGCATATTATTTTACATGGGCCTTACATTCCTTATTTATAGTTCCAGCATAATTAATAGTATATTTACTTTCAAAGTGGACTATACATTTTATGCTTACCCTTGTTATCTATATTTGCAGTATTTCATCTATTAAAATGGATGTCTGTTGTTTTGCTTGTCCAGCCCATTTCTCTCACTTTCTATTGAAGAGCCACTCTTTCCTACCACCATAGACTCTTCCCCAGTCTACACGCTTGCAGTCTAAATCCATCCCCAGATACATGCCAGGCTTGGCCAGTCAGAACACCACTTCCCCTGGGATTTAGAGATAGCTCTCCAAATGGGCATATGACCCAAGCCATGCTACTGTGAACTCTCCTTCTGAATGTCTGATGTGACTATTGGTGTGCTGGCTCATATTGGCCTGCAAAAGCCAATGTTAATTTCTAGGAATTTTGCAAAATATTTGTTAAACATAACCATTGTTATTTTTATTTATTCTTGTTAATCTTCACCCAAGGATATTTTTCCCATTGATTTTTTTTTTTTTTTAGAAAGAGTGGAAGGGACGGGAAGAGACACAGAGAGAAACATCAATGTGAGAGAGACACATCATTGGTTGCCTCCTGCACGTGCCTGACTGGGGCCAGGGATTGAACCTGCAACTGAGGTACGTACCCTTGACTGGAATTGAACCCGGGACCCTTCAGTCCGAGGGCTGGCACTCTATCCACTGAGCCAAACTGGCTAGGGAAAACACAGCCATTATTAAAAATTAGAATATATAAACTTGCAATTGAATTATATTAAAATAAAGGTAGTGAATTCTCAAAACTCAAAGCTTTCTAATTATTGTACTATATTTTATTATTACCTACTAGAGGCCTGGTGCACAAAATTCATGCATGAGGGGTGTCCCTCAGTCTGGCCTGCACACTCTCCAATCTGGGACCCCTCAGGGGATGTCCGACTGACGGATGTCCTAAACCAGCAGTCAGACATGCCTCTTGCAATTCAGGACCACTGGCTCCTAACCACTCACCTGCCTGCCTGCCTAATGCCCCCAACTGCCCTCCCCTGCTGGCCTGGTTGGCCCCAACTGCCCTCCCCTGCCAGTCTGGTTGCCCCCAACTGCTCTCCCTTGCTGGCCTGATCTCTCTCCCAACTGCCTTCCCCTGCTGGCCCAGTCACCCCCAACTGCCCTCCCCTACAGGCCAGTTCATCCCCAACTGCCCTCCCCTGCTAGCCTGATCACCCCTAACCCCCTGCCAGCCTGATCTCACCCCTAACTGCTCTCCCCTGCTGGTCTGATCGCCCTTAACTGCCTTTGCCTTGGCCACCACCACCATGGCTTTGTCCAGAAGGAAGTCAGACATCTGGAAGATGGCCGGTCAACCCGGTCTAATTAGCATATTACCCTTTTATTAGTATAGATGCTCTTGAGGTTATTTATGTTTATTGTATGTATATGGTGAAAATACTATAGAATGGACTACTGCAAATCTCTTCCCAAGTTGGTAGGTTGGTAGGTTGATGGCAAGTTGGTAGGTTGAAACTGGCCATGGTGGAAATATTTACACTATGGAAATCGGCACATGCTACAAACTACAATTTGTTTTTCCTAGAAAGCCAGTTGCTAAACATTTATATCACACCACAGGCTGAAACTATTGGAAAGGGGCCTTTTGCTTTTTATTTTGCTGCTATGGCAGTAAAATATAATCCTAAAGTAGCCAAAGAGCCATTTTGGTCCTTTGGGGAGAGCTTGCTAACAAAAAGGACAATATAGCTGAGGGTTTCAGAACAAATAGATTCTTAATGTCAGGTAACACTGGTATTTTGGTTGGATAAGAAACTGGCTTAAACCACTCTAAGTTTCTATAAAATGAATGAAAGTCTTGCTAATCCAGAGACTCTCTTACAACTTAGATAATACATGATTCTAAAATTAAATAAAAGGTGGGAATTCCATAGCTAAATATTTGAATGCCATCATTACTGTTTTTGAAAATAAGTCAAATAAAAAAATATTGCCTAGTGAATTCAAAAAATTGTCCTCACTCAAACATGCAATGCTGTATAATGTTAGCCTTCAATGTCTCACTGCATTTTAAGTCACAGATAGATGAAATAAACTTACCGTAATAATTTCAGTTGGTTTTATGATTTCTTTCTCCTTTTAAAAATGAAATATTGTTTATTTTAAGTTGGCTCACTTTTAAAAGGATTTTACAAATCTAGTTTTAATTATCTTTAGACAGTAAGTATTACCTGTATTCAATCACAGTGCTGTCTCCAGAAAACCAGTTAGAACATAGTTACTCTGCATTTTAAAAACACTGCACTTTCCCTTTTTGAAATATTGATTTCATTTTACCAAAGTGCTGCCTGCCACTGTGTACCCTAAGGTCCTGTTTCTTAATTAGCCAGAGAGTCTGGAGTGGGTCTTACTGAAGCGGTAAGAATACTCTCCACTTTGACACTACTCCAGTGTGTATTTAGCACTATTCCTGGCTCCATACAGCTCTGACCCATTTCACATATTGTTGATTCCAAAGAATCAAAATTCCATTGGTGTGTTTACTTTCTGGTACTTGATGGTTGATAACTTAGAGGTGTTAAGTGGTTAATTGTTGATGTTCACAAAAACTTGGAGAGCTAACCTGATATTTTGCTAAGTGCTACGATAGTTTAAATTTACCCCTCTCCCCCCAATACAGTGTTCTGTTCTTTCTCTGCCTTTAAACCATGATCCTGGTACTATTAGCCCTGCTAGAATTAATTTTGGGTGCCAGAACCTTGGGGTCTTGTTATCAATAACTGGCTGCCCCCTCTCAAGTCTACTGCGAGTTTGCCCCTTTTCATTGATGAGGTCTTACCTTGCAGCAATAACAAAAAATGTGTTCAAATTAATGTGAATGAGAATTATGATGTAGTAGAACAAAACAAATTCGCCCCCCCCCCCCCGCCCTTTTTGAGTGACCTTCAGTTAATTCCATACACCAGCGTTAACATTTCCCAAATTGTATTCTGAAGAGCCTTGTGAGGTAAACAGTCCAGGTCAGTGTTACTCAGCATGCAGGTCATGTGCATCTGAGACACTTGGGATGTCTTAAAATAAAGATTCCGTGGCTGCTTTGGACTCTCATTATCTGGGAGTGGGGCTTGGCAACATAGATTTTTTAATAGTTCGTTAGGGTGATTCCTACTTATATTGGGAATAAAAGGTCTAATAAATTTGTAAATCACTTTCTTAAAGATTTACCAACCAAATTAGCACATTAAAGGTTCTGAGAAGTCTTGTAGTAGGGAGACTGTTTAGCTTTTTAATCACCAAATTATTTGACTACAAAACTCTTTTTGGGGAAAACATTGGTTGTTTGACTAAATACTGTTGGAAAAGTTTATTTTAAGCAATTGCATAAGAATTGTAGATTGTTGCAGTTGCTTGCTAGTTTGATACTAATGAGTTAATGTGGTAGCTCAGTATGAGCACTGGAGAGGAAGATCTCAGTGTGAATCCTGGTTGTTGTACTGTTGGTTTAGTTGCTTAGCAGTAATGTTCCTTTATTTTTTTAAATAAATCTTTATTGTTCAGATTATTACAATTGTTCCTCTTCCCCCCACCCCCATAGCTCCCCTCCACCCGGTTCCCACCCCACCCTCTGCCCTTATTCCACCCCCCCCACAAACACACTGTCCTCATCCATAGGTGTACGATTTTTGTCCAGTCTCTTCCCACACCCCCCACACCCCTCTGACCCCGAGAATTGTCAGTCCACTCCCTTTCTATGCCCCTGGTTCA
Organism: Corynorhinus townsendii; assembly: GCA_026230045.1. Lineage (NCBI taxonomy): Eukaryota > Metazoa > Chordata > Mammalia > Chiroptera > Vespertilionidae > Corynorhinus > Corynorhinus townsendii. Next base: position 175,896,475 of record JAPDVU010000003.1, on the reverse strand, counting down.
ATTATATTCACCAGTTTATTCTGTTCATTAGATTTTTTTATTCACTTTATTTGTAGATTCACTTGTTGATAGATATGTATTTGTTGTTCATAATTTTTATCTTTACCTTTTTCTTCTTCTTTCTCTTCTTTAAGAATACCCTTCAACATTTCATATAATACTGGTTTGGCGGTGATGAACTCCTTTAGCTTTTTCTTATCTGTGAAGCTCTTTATCTGACCTTCAATTCTGAATGATAGCTTTGCTGGGTAGAGTAATCTTGGTTGTAGGTTCTTGCTGTTCATCACTTTGAGTATTTCTTGCCACTCCCTTCTGGCCTGCATAGTTTCTGTTGAGAAATCAGCTGATAGTCATATGGGTGCTCCCCTGTAGGTAACTAACTGTTTTTCTCTTGCTGCTTTTAATATTCTCTCTTTGTCTTTTGCTCTTGGCATTTTAATTATGATGTGTCTTGGTGTGGTCCTCTTTGGATTCCTTTTATTTGGGGTTCTGTGAGCTTCCTGGACTTGTAAGTCTATTTCTTTCACCAGGTGGGGGAAGTTTTCAGTCATTATTTCTTGGAATAGGTTTTCAATACCTTGCTCTCTCTCTTCTTCTGGTACCCCCATAATTCTGATGTTGGTATGCTTGAAGTTGTCCAAGAAGGCTCCTTACACTATCTTCATATTTTTGGATTCTTTTTGCTTTTTGCTTTTCCAGTTGGGTGTTTTTTGTTTCTTTGTATTTCAAATCTTTGACTGGATTCTTGTGATCCTCTTATTTGCTGTTGGATCTCTGTATATTATTTTTTTATTTCAGCCAGTGTATACTTAATTTCTAGTTGGTCCTTTTTCATATCCTAGAGGGTCTCACTAAATTTATTGACCTTTTCTAGAATATTTTTGAAAAACCTTATAACCGTGGTTTTGAACTCTATATTCAGTCATTCGCTTTCCTCCATTTCTGTCATTTGTGACCTGTTTCTTTGTCTCCACATTTTGGCTGCTTCCCTGAGTTGATAGAATGGCTTTGTGTGCTAGGTGTCCTATAGGGCCCAGTGGCTCAGCCTCCCCAGTTACCTGAGGTGGACACTCTTGGTGTACACCCCTTTGTGGGCTGTGTGCACAGTCTTGTTGTAGTTAAGCCTTGATTGTTGTTGGTATCACTGGGAGGAATTGACCTCCAGACAAATTGGCTGTGAGGATCAGCTGTGTCTACGATGGGAGAACTTCTGTGCTGGAGACACCTTTATGAGGCAAGACTTGCTTCAGTGGGGCTTTGGTGCTCACTGAGTCTGCCCCCTGAGTGTGTCCCTTATGTATCTGAGGAGTTGTAATCTGGACGGTCCTACTCTGACCTCTGGGTACACTGGCTTTTGGATCTCCAAAGAGGTGCTAATTTAGCATCTGCCTGAGGCCACCCAGCAGGAGCTACGGAGAGATCTGCGGATTCCTCTTCTTTGTTTGGGTTTTGGAGGTACCCAGATGAGGCCCAGCTGTGAAGCAATGCAAGCTGCTGTGGGGCCTTGGGCCTTCTCTTGGATGTTCTGGGTTCTCTGACTCAGCTGCAGTTTGTTAGGTAAGTTTAGATTTCAAAGAACCAGACCATTCATATGCAAAAGCCTCTGTGCACAGCTTGGATGGGGCGGAGTCTCAGGGTGGGGCAAACAGCAATGGCTTCCCATCAGCCCTGCCCTAAGAGGCCCCTGGGTCTCAGTGTTCTGCGGTAATCACTATAAGCACCTCTGAGAGAAAGCTGCCCTCGAGTTCCACCCACTGCCAGACAGTCCAGTTTCTCCCCATATGAGTCTGGGTCCCCAGAGTTTCACCCGGAACTGGAGTTCAGAGCAGTTGGGAGCTTGTGTCTCCCTCCAGATTGAAAAAGCCAGCAGTGTACTCAGTTGCCAGCCCTCTCCACGTGCGCACCTCTGTACCTCTGCACTTTACTTCTGCAGCTCCTCTGAGTCTCAGTGTGCTTTTCTCTTTCCTTCTAGTTGTAGAATTTCCACTTAGCCAGCCTTCCTGTAGTTCTGGATGATGTCCGTTTTGTCTTTTAGTCGTAGTTTTGAAGTTGTTGTGCAAGACAGCAAGTTCAGGTGTTTACCTATGCCGCCATCTTGGTTTCTCCACCAGTAATGTTCCTTTAGTCCCAAGGAAGATGGGATGAAAGAATGAGTTAATACTAATCCAGAAAGCCCTCTTTAAAAAAATTTTTTTTTAAAAAATTGATTTCAGAGAGGAAGGGAGAGGGAGAGAGAGAGAGTAACATCAATGATGAGAGAGAATCATTGATTGGCTGCCTCCTGCATGCCCCCTACTGGGGATCGAGCCTGCAACCCCAAATGTGCTCTGGACCATAATGGAACCCAGGACCCTTGAGTCCACAGGCCAGTGCTCTATCCACTGAGCCAAACCGGCTAGGGCCAGAAAGCCCTCTTTATATTGTCATCTTCTATGAAGAGCAACACATTAATACTTATGGGAATGTATTTTGCCCAGACACTACTTTCTCAGTCTGTACTCCCAGGGAAGAGATCTGGTTACTACTTTGCAACAGAAGATATGGAAAGAGGAGCAAAGTGCTATTCAAGAAATGCCAATCAAGTTGCACAATGGGAAAAGAAGTAAATACATTTGAATAGGAAATTGGGTGGAAGTGAAATGATTCTTCACCCTGCAGCACAAAGGGCCAAAGGCAGCCCCAGTCTTCCACCCCACCCTTTCTTCTATTAGGCACAAACCACACAGAGTCAGTCGAGGTGGAAGGAGCAAAGAAATGATAAGTAATGATGAACTTTGGGAGCATTCTCTCTGGGTTAAGCTGCCTTTTGCTTGACTCTAGAAGTAGAGGGCACAAGAATGAGTCCAGAGTGAAGGAAGTAGGGACAGATTAACTAGAAGGAGAGAGACTTGAGACTTCGGTATTTCCTTTTAGATGGCTTGGCCTGGTTCACTAGGGTACATAAGGAGGCAGGATCCTGGGCTCATCTGTGTCCTGACCTCATCAGGCATTTCATATGCCCAGGCTCTGGAAGTATTCATACTGCCTCCTTTGTTTCAAATGCTCTTGCCTTGTTTTCTCTCACTGTATGCCCATGGAACTTTGCTGGTTCTGCTAGTTTAATCCCTTAGTATTATATTAATGTTAAACTGTTAGACTCGGAGTTCTTTGAGTGCAGGGATAGTGTGTTCTTTATCTTGAATATCTGGCACTAGGCTCAGCTCCTAGTCTAAACCAGCGTGTTTTTTTCTTTGTTGTTGTTGTTGTTGCTAATCCTCACCTGAGGATATTTTTTTCTATTGATTTTTAGAAAATGGAAGGGAGGAAGGGAAAAGAGAGAGGGGGGGGGGGAGAGAGAGAGAGAGAGAGAGAGAGAGAGAGAGAGAGAGAGAGAGAGAGAGAGAGAAACATCAATGTGAGAGATGCATTGATTGGTTGCCTCCCTCACACACCCAACCAGGGCCAGGGATTGAACCTGCAACCCAAGTACATACCCTTGACTGGGAATCAAGCCCTTTGGTCCATGGGCTGATGATCTAACCACTGAGTAACCAATTAGGGCTAAACCAGCTTTTTAATAGAGGTTTCCTTGTGATGCCAAGGACATCAGAAACCTGAACAGGTTGCCCCAAAATAGTCTTTAGAGTACTTGTCTAAATTTCATGAGTGTAAAATTTAGAACTGGAGGGTGTCTAGTAGATCCTCCTCAATTTACAAAGAAGAAAGTGATAATTCATAAGGAAGCAAGTGATGTCCTAGGACTCAAGCCCCTTAGCTCCCAGTCCAATGTTCTTTAGTAAAATTAAAAAGGGTCCTCACCCTGGCCAGTTGGTCGGAGCATCGTCCTGTGAACCAAAAGATTGCCTGTTTGATTCTCGGTCAGGGCACATACCCAGGTTGCAGGTTAGTTTCTTGGTCAGAGTGTGTAGGAGAGGCTACCAATCAAAGTTTCTCTCTCACATTGATGCTTTTCTCTCTCTCCCTTCAAAAGAAAAAGAAACATATTAAAAAAAGATTCAAAAAAATCCTTACCCTACCCAATGCTGTTATGATCCTCTCTGAATTATGCTACATACTAGCATTTGAATTAATATTTGTATCAGTAAAAAATGCAAAGTCATTGAACTAGAAAGTGATTTAAGGAGAATGTTCTGCCTCGAAATAGAAATTGTTCCATCTCTTCTTGCGCTTCTTGAATTTTTGCATCCATTGTGTTTCTTTCTGATGCTTAGTTTAGCTTGGAAGCTACAATTAAATACTGCTGGGTGAGAAGCTGTTCTTCAGGTATACCCTCCACTTTATTGGAAAGCAAATCTCATAAATCACGCCAGGGAACCAGGTCTGTGGGATTGCTTAGTTGCCAAGAGAATTCTGATTGATTGCTCTGGAAAATATGTACATTTTTCCAGGAGCTTATCTGAAATGAAATAAAAACTCATACTTTCTCAGACCAAGTTCCTTCACCTCTGAATTTCAATTCTAGTCTCATCATTTTAATACAGTGAAAGGGCAGTTAAATGGACAGGATAAGCATTGGAAGTTTAGTGAAAACTTGGACAGCAGAGCCCAAATGTTATTTCCAATGAAGAAAGATTTGGAATAACAGAGCATCCCTAATGGAACATAAAATCAGAACCAGATTCAGGTTATAGGCTCACGTTGACTTTATCAAGCCTAAGAATGATCAGCGTGGCAAAGGAATTGTGAAGACCATGATATCATGTGTAGTTATCACTGCCCTATCAGGAAGCAGTGTGAATTAGGGTCCCAAGGGAACTGAAATTGTTTCTGTCCAAGGATAGTGACATTAAATGGGAGGAAATCGTTTGGCTCTTTAAGTCACACAATCTGCTGAAAAATCTTTGAAAGCTGTGGACTTTCTCACCAGAAAAATTCACATGCACATAAACGCCTCAGGCTATTTTGGGGAGTCCATAGACTCCTTGCCGCTTGTTGGAGTGTGGGACTCCACATTAAGTGCTCTTTATTGAGCTAGTCCCTCAAAAGTTCTGCTTTCCTTCTGTGGCAGCTCTGCCTGGCTGGCACCTGGAACTTCCAGCCCTGTGACACACACATGCACACACACACACGTACGCACGCACACATGCACATGTACATGCATACACACCCACTACAGAGCCAGGTCCTAGCAGAGGGAAAGGACGGCACATGTGCTGTGAAGCTGGTTCAGTTTTGTTCAGGGTGAACAGAAGTGGCCTTAATCCCTCACAGATTTCCTTAACTTTGTTGTGTGGTGAGATCATCTGGGGGAGATTTAAAATTCACTCAGCATTTATTCATGCTTTCATTTAGAGTATGTCTGAAAGGGAAATGCAAACTTTTAATTGGGCTGATTCGGTAATTAGGCTGGGTACAGAACTGCCGCTGTACCTGTTCACCAGGTGATTACAATTCACATGGGTTGCAGGATCTGCTGGGTCCTGGAGCTACATAGCTCAAGAGATTTCCTAATCTTTAGGCCAACTGGTCGGCAAACTGCGGCTCGTGAGCCACATGCGGCTCTTTGGCCCCTTGAGTGTGGCTCTTCCACAAAATACCACGGCCTGGGCGGGTCTATTTTGAAGAAGTGTTAGAAGAAGTTTAAGTTTAAAAAATTTGGCTCTTAAAAGAAATTTCAGTCATTGTACTGTTGATATTTGGCTCTATTGACTAATGAGTTTGCCAACCACTGCTTTAGGCATTACCATCTCATCTGAATTCAGTACGAGTGAACGAAGGAAGACTTCTTTTTGTAACATTAGCCTAGCAAACATCATGATGCATTCCTGATCAGACATGGGAAAGGAGGGTGGATAATGACAGTCCACAGCACTTTTTGTTTATCCAGAAATCAACCTTCCCCAGGAGGCTGACATATAATCCTATGCTTAATCTGGTATCCATACTTTATATAATAATAATAATAATAATAATGATAATGATAATCATTTACACTTATATAGTCACTTTCATCTAGGGAATCTCAAAGCTTTGCAAACACTAATTAATTCTCCTAGTGTCCTGTGAACTAGGTGAGGCCCATTTTACAGGTGAGGCAAGTGAGGCACAGAAAGGACAAGTGGCTTTCTCAAGGCCACTGGGCAGCTGACGGCAGAGCTCAGCAGCCTGGAGAGCTCCCTGCTTCCAGTTGTGCAGAGGCAGCTGCATCTTGAGTGAGTTGGAGGGACCAACTGGAATGAAGTTCTCACTCTCCTGGGTCTCAATTACCTAAACCCAGTAGTGCATAGACACACAGGGAGAGTTTCCAAAGCAAACACTTTTCCATCCCTACCACACAACATGCACAGCTTGTGAGGGGTTGTTTTTTGAGGTCTAAGCAGTAGAGATGGGGCTAAAATTGGCTGTCATCTGTGTTTGGAGAGAAAAGAAAGGAATGAGCTTGAGTGAAAAATTGCCCTTTTGGTGGCTGCTGTTGCAAAGCATTGGCCCATTCTTTGCCTATTGGAGCAACTGTGGCCTTTGACTTTAACTCTGTTCACTATATGAACGATGTGATATGCACAGAGCAAGGATGAAGCGATTAAAGAGGGACGCACACCCAATTTTCCAGGGACCAAATGAAAGTACTAGTAGCTTCTCACTGTTTACAGGCTTTTCAGTTGTAGAGAATTCTTGAAATTATCCCAAAGGGGTGGTGCTGAGTTCTAAGGAATATGATGTTCTGCATGCGTGCTTCTTCAACTTTCAGATGCATACAGTACCAGTCATCTGGGGATCTGTTAAAATGCAGATCTGGCTCAGTAATTCTGAGTGGGGCCCCCAAGCCTATGCTTCCAGGTGATGCCGATGTTAACGGTATGCTCTGAGCAAGATTCTATGCTACTGTTTGTCAGTTTGCTAAGCCCATCCCCACCACAAACTGCTCTGAAGGAAGCTTTGGTCACATGGAATGCGGTTTAAGCTTAGAGGACTAAAGCCTGGGTTTGAAAATAGATTCTGCCTGGCCGGTGTGGCTCAGTGGTTGAGGTTCGACCTATGAACCAGGATTCCCAGTCAGGGCACATGCCTGGGTTGCAGGCTCAGTTCCTGGTAGGGGGTGTGCAGGAGGCAGCCTATTGATGATTCTCTCTCATCATTGATGTTTCTATCTCTCCCCCCCCCTTCCTCTCTGAAATCAATAAAAATACATAAAAAAAGAAAATAGATTCTTTTACATATTAGCTGAGAGATTTGGGACACCAGACCTTCTGACCCTGTTTCCATATCTTTAAATGGATATCATTAACTCCACCCTCACAGGGTTGCTGATGAATAAAATAACCCACTAGAAAGACTGTGTCACATGCTGGAGCTCCACAAATGTTCATATATTTCCCCCAGGCTTTCAGTTCATCCTGTCTGGCTATCTTCCCAAGCAAGTGCTTTACAGTGTTCCCTCAATGTCTGCCATAATCACCATCTACATTTGGTCTATCTTACCTTTTCCACCTTACTTTCCCTTGACATTCTTCCTCTCCCACATGTAAAAGCCAGCATCAAAGGTCATTTTTTCCCTCATCCTCTAAATGATTATCATAAGCTAATTACTTGTCTCATTAACTATTATAAACATATTCCTGCCTTCCTGGGTTCTAATTTGACTAGACTATACAATGGAATAAGATTATAGAGTGTTAATTTAGTAAATAAAACCAAACCAAACAAACCTACTATGCTAGACCCTGGGCATACCACTAAGAATAAGATACACATTTCCCTTTTCTCTCTATTGTTTTTGTTGCCTCTGTTCAATTCTCTGGGTTACACTGAAGTCTTCCTTTAATTCTTCATTCATGGATGGCTTTAGACTTTCCTCTCATCTCCTAGTTTCATTTTCCTCTTTTCCTATTGCCCATACGAATCCTTCGGGTCCATTTCCTCTGAATCTACCAGGCTGACTTAAAACTTGTCTCCTAAAAGATCTTAACAAAATTCATTTTGTGTGAATGTGTCTGTGTGGAACTGTTTTGATTTTTTTTTTTTTTTAAAAAGCAACATTGAAAGTCATGTATAGGATACACATAGCAAAAAAGTCTGGAATAACACACACCTCACTGTTAGCCCTGGAACTGTGAGAGGGAACTTGCACATATTTCTTTATGTACTTTGGCATTTTCTGGGGGAAAAAAATTTTCCCCTTACAATCAGCAAGTTCTATTCTGTAACACAGGAAAAAAATAAGGAGCGAGAGGGAAAAAGTAAACCTATGGATTAATGGATAACAAAAGGAAAGAGGAAGAAAAATAAAAAGGCAAGTTACAATCTTCAGGATCTGCCCACATTCTCACCTGTAGTTTTATGTCTCAGTTTCTGGGTCTTGGGTCTGACTTATTCAAGTTTCAAGTCACTGGTGTGGAACTCTGTCTTCCTGGGATTACACCGCGTCAGGAACACTGTTGGCACGAAAGCAACACTAATAGTAAAGCAACAGGAGGCATTTTTACAAGAGAGAGCACTACCCAGATGGATTTTGATAAGGTTGGTATGTACCCCAAGAGGTCATAATTAACCACATCAAAGAAGGAGTGGCTTCTTTAGCAAATGGACTTTATCTTGCCATCTGCCAGAAATGTACCAAATGCTCTTACTTTGTGAAAAAAATAACTGCGCTCTGGGAACCAAGTCTTCATAGCTCTGGACTGATGAGCACGATGGAAGAAATACTTTTATTACATATACGTTTGCCCTCCCTGTCTTTATTTGGCACCTTGCTTCTCGGAGGTCCTCCTAGATTGGATACAACATCTACAATTTGCATACATGAGAAAGTGCTGGGCCATGGCTGAATTGGGAACAGAGAGACATTATCTGATAAAAAGCAGAGCAGGAAGAATTTAATTTTCCTAGCTCGTGGTCAATTTTTATCACAGCAGCTGGTATGCTGGGCTGAGTAATTGTTAGAGTATTGAGACGGTAAACGAAACTATATAAGAATTTAGCTAAAACTCAACCTGGCTTCTCTTAGAGTCCCCTGGAGAGGTTACCCCTCTGACCCCAGCTTGCTTTAATCAACCAAGCTTTGGAATGAATAAAAACAACAATGAAACATTACAAAAACACAACAATAAGCACAAAACTTCATGACTCTCCTGGGACCAAGCCAGCCTGGTAAGAGGTCTTTGGACTGCACAGCTTTTAATTAGAGACCACATAGTTCTCTAAAGTAAGACTAGACACTGTTCAACTTTGTTCTGTCCCGTGATTTTTGGTTTCATGTACATTTAAGAAAATCATCAGCTATATAGACAAATAAATTAAAATAGCCCAGGAATATGTTGAACATTTATGACTCTGTTTCCGGCCTGGTATTTTTACTTTATATAAAACTTTATTATTACATTTCTCTATAAATAAGCCTTATTTCTTAAATGTTATTTAATGAAGTGTTTCACCTTTTATTTCTACAATACCTGTTAAATTATGCATTTAAAAACTATGGCATAAAAGTTGTTTACCCTAGTACTAGAGTTTCTGCCACTGGGGCATCTTCCTTAGGTTTTTGCCTGTTTCTTTTTGGAAGTGTCATACTTGTTCAATGGACTTCCCTTGTTTCTCTTAGATGTGAGAAAGGTGCTTGAGGCTACTCTTGCTGCTTTGTAAGTTTTATCCTATTTCTTTGTTTCCAATAATACTTGGGGATGTATTCAGCTGTGCTGGTCCCTACTCCACCACTTTCCCGGGAGTTCTGGGCAGAGCATTTTAGAAGGTACGGAGAACAAAATGGAATGTGCCCATGGAGGACGACCTGGATGTCAAATGTCCTAGAAAAATTGTGGTGTGAAATGATAAGGTAAGTGATAGCTTTCTTAGTATATTTTCTTCCAAATAAAACACATTTCCTTTCTTAATGAAAGGAAACTCAGATCCACCAAGGTTGTAACCCATATTCCTTGATATGCAACTTCCTTTAGGAAAGGATGGTATTCATCATTCTTCGATGTTGCTACTCCCCCTGTCATATTCATGATCTATAGCAGTAATCGATCAAAGCATTCTTTTCTGCTAAATCTGAATATGGCCTCAGACTCTTTCTCAACAGTGCTCCAGGCAGCCACTACGAATTGATTGGTATTGGCATTAAAGATGACACCTATTTGCAACCCCTGCCTTAAAGCTCTCTTGCTGATGACTGCTGCCAGGATGGTAATTCTGCCCTTTAGCTACCAAAGGGGTTCCATGATCCTTATTTGAATACCCAGGTAACAGTAGAGGCAAGATTGGAATATTTTATTAGGACTGCAGTGCAGGCTAGATGAATAACAACGTGGAAAGAGACAACATAAAACTGGATAATCTTGGCCCTAGCCACTTTGGCTCAGTGGGTAGAGCATCGACCTGCGGACTGAAGGGTCCCAGGTTTGATTCCCACCAAGGGCATGTACCTTAGTTGTAACAGGCTCTTCCGGTCGGGGCATGTGCAGGAGGCAATCAATCGATGTGTTTCTCTCACATCGATATTTCTGTCTTTCCCGCTCTCTTCCACTCTCTCTAAATCAATGGAAAAATATCCTTGGATGAAGTTTGAAGAACAAAACAAAACAAAACTGCCAAACCAATTTTTTAAAAACAAACAAACTATAAAAAACTAGATAATCTTGCCCATTCATCGTTAACCTCTCCTTAGCGTGTGATTCTCTAGGAAGATACTTCCCTGAACAGCTCTTGGTTGTCCTCCAGGAGGGAGGCACTATTTTTAACCCCCACTTCCTTGGAATGTTTCTAGTATCTCCAGAACTTTGAAATTTAGATCCAAGGAAATGAAGGCCCAAGAGAGAGAAATTGTTCTATTTGTTGCCTTCTGAGTTATAAGTGAATTGCTTGACATTTTTCTGAAGACTCGTAACAGAATGTCGGTACAACATATCTTTAAGAGAATGTCGGCACAACATGTCTCTAGGATTTAACTATGGGTCAATCATGATCTCAAAAACCCAGCACTTCTTTAGGAGATCCACACATTTCATGGTTATGATGCCGTCTTCAAATATTTGAAAAGCTACCATGAAGAATAATGTATCAAGATAGTGTATTTCTTGGGAGTGTCAACTAGACCCGTGGGTAGATATTAGAAGGAGACACACTTGGGTTAGAAAGGATGTTATATTTTCTATTAATGTGTGGTCCTAACATGAAAAAGGTGTCTAATGTTGGAGAGTGCTCCCAGTCACTGGGAATATTTAGTAAAAGGCTGGATTGCCCTCTGTGAGAGATGAAGTTCAATGGAAAATTGAACTAAATCTCCTTTTCAGAGTGGGACTCTTTAATGAGTTAGATATAGCTGACCAATATAGTACAATATGTGTGCTTGTATTGAGGTTGTGCATGAACCTTTGACCTTTTCTATCCTGACACCTGCTGGCCAATGCCTGATTGATCATACGTCATGATGAATACTGGCAACTTCTAAATTGGAAAGTCTTTGAGTGGGAATTGAAGATAAGGTGATGGAAAAATAATGTGACAATGTATAGTACTGGTATCTATACTAATAAAAGGGAAATATGCTAATTAGACCGACATCTTTTGGACCTCCTTCTGGACAAAGCTACGGTGGCAGGGGCTGAGGCAGAGGCGGTTAGGGGCGATCAGGCCGGCAGGGGAGGGCAGTTAGGGGGTGATAAGGCTGGCAGGGGAGCAGTTAGGGGCATCAGGTTGGCAGGCAGAGGTGATTAGGGTGATCAGGCAGGCAAGCGAGTGATTAGGAGGCAGCGATTCCAGATTGTGCAGGGATCAGGCCTAAACTGGCAGTTGGACATCCCCTGAGGGGTTCTGGATTGGAGAGGGTGCAGGCTGGGCTGAGGGACCCCGCTGCCCCCCGCCCCATGCTCGAATTTCATGCACTGGGCCTCAAGTAGATTTATAAGTGAATATAGAGTAGTAATATTATAATATATAAATGTATACATAAATAATCTATAACCACAACCTTAGAAGTTAATGCAACATAGTCACCTTTAGAAGAATTTTTAACATAATTTTGATTTGATTATAAAATGGAATATTATGTGGCCAAAAATAACACTGCTATAAAAAATGTATAATGGTGTGGGGAAATATTCACACTATATAAAAGAAAAGCATGTTATAAAAATAACATGTGAAGTATGATTTTACTTTAGATGGGGAAAAACATGTATTTGTGTTTTTAAAAATGGACTTGTTAAAGGTGTGCTTTAATTTTGTAAGAAGAAAAAAGATTGGAAGGATATACCGCTAAAAATTAATAATGAATATTGTAGGATAATAGAATGATGGGTGACTTTTGTTTGCTTTCTAAATGTTTCTCCAAATTTGCAAATTTCCTAAACTAAACACACATGACTTTAGTGGTATTTTAGTTTTATATTGCTGGCATCAAATTAGGATGATTTAAAAAAAACCACATATGTATTATTGTGTGGCTCTGTGGGGTAGGAGTCCAACATGAGTTGCCCTGGCTTAAAGTCCAGGTGCAGACAGCGCTGCTTTCCTTTCTGGAGGCTCTGGGGGAATCCATTCCTCATCTTCCCAGCTTCTAGGGACTGCCTTCATTCCTTGATCTGTAGCCCTTCCTTCATTTTCAGACTCAGCAATGCTATATACCTCTGACCGTTCTTTCATGGTAACATTGCCTCCTGACTGGCTTTCATCAGAAAAGGTTCTCTGCTTTTGAGGATTCTGATGAGTCGATTGGGTTTACTTGACTAATCCAGGGTAATCTCCCCATCTCAAGGTCCTTAACCTTAACCACATCTGAAAGTCCCAGGTAAGATAACATAGTCATAGTCCCGGGGATTAGGACATGCATAGCTTTGGAGGGTCATTATTCGGTCCACCACATGCGGTCAGGATAACAAAACACTTACAAATATGCATGGAATCTCTACTCAGTTTATAACGTCCTTTCCAATAGGAACAATACCATGCAGATGTCATGCTCCCAGGCTAGCCATCAGAGCTTATATGATTTGACCCACAATAAAAGGGACTTTTTATTCCCTTTTGGTGGTTCTCTCAGGTACCACCAAATAAGAGCACCGATGGGTCTATTTGACACAAAAACCATGAATAACAGTGTTCAGGGTTCCCAAGAGGATGCCAGAAACATATCCCTTGCTCTACCTTCTCAGCGCTTTCTTTTCCCCTTATTCTTATTCTTGCCTCTCCCTTCTCCTCATATGTTTAGGAATTGTGAGTGAGAATTCAGTTACTAAGCCATAGGTGGTAACTCTTGTGGTCTGTGACATGGGTTTGAGCTGGGTGAGAGATGGGAGGTGAGAAACAGGTGAGGAACTAGGTGAGTTTCAAAGAAGTTAGCCATGGGACCCCTTCTGGTTTCAATGTCTGAGGAATATCTTGGGAGGATTCTGGGTCTTCCCTTTACTTCTCTCCCAGGAGCCTGAATGATTAGCTCACCTACTTCTCTTTTAGCTGCTTCCACTAGTCCCAAGGAAGCCTTGTATCCTTACTTGCTCACTGTGAAATAAAATACAGTTGTTCACACAAGCCAAAAGCCCTTCTGGAGTTTTCTGAGGGCTTTTGTTTCCAGCATCTAGGGGAGGTTAAAAAACTCTCTCGCTTGTTCCCTTCTATTTATTTGTATTGATAGCATGTAGGGAAGGTACATAGGTGCTAATGAAGGAAAGTTGTACAGAAAGGATGGCCTTCGATGGTGAGCAATGGAGAAAGGCCCTGCCGTGGGGTCAGGCAGCAGAGAGTCTGCGGGAGGAAAAGGTCTGCTTTTCCTCACACACAGTGAGCTCTCCTCTGGCCCAGGCGCCTCAGTCCCAGATGACTGGGCTAGATTCCAATCAACAGAGCAAGTTTGTTTCCTCACAACATTCAAAAGGTGGTGAGCATGTCGTTTGCTTATCTTCTGAGCTTGCTCTGGAGTTAGTTGAGGATGTGTCTGGAGAAGGCTCTTCAGGGACAAGCCTCAGTTTTCCTTTTTTTGCAGGGGGAGGCAAGGAGAGCATTATTCCTGATTGGGTCCTGGGGCTCACTTGCCAATAAGGATGATTACAATAATTATATAAGCAGGCATCATTTTGGAGGGCTTACTATATGTCAGACAATGTGCTAAGTGTCCACATGCCTCATCTAGTTAGATCCTCATGATAATACTATGACATGAGAACTGTTTTATCGTTAGTGCCAAATCATTTTGTGCCAATGATTTCAAAATAACAAGGAAAAGAGTATAAAACTATGCACCAAGTCTGCACAATACATAAGTCATTCAAAAACTTATTGGGAATAATATACACTGAATAAAGCACGGAAATAAGTCATGGAAAGGGCTCACCTTATGGTTATAAGTCCTGGAAAAACACATAAAGTAGTACCTGGAATCCTTACCTTCTACCCCCCCCACCCCCCACTCTCTTTTGCTCGCCATACTGCACTAAGCTTGTCATGGCCTGAAGTGTGGTCTCAAATTCATATGTTGAAGTCCTAACCCCCTCAGTACCTCTGAGTGTGACTGTACTTGGAGACGGAGTCTGTAAAGAGGCCATTAAGATAAATTGAGGTCATGGGTGGGCCCTGATCCAGTATGACCGGTGTCCTTAAAAGAAGAGGAGGTTAGGGAACAGACACACACAGAGGAAAGAGCATGCAAATCATGCAAAGACACAAGGAGAAGACGGCCATCTACAAGCCAAGGAGAGAAGCCTCAGAAAGAACAAGCTGTGGACACTGTGACCTTGGACTTCTGGCCTCCAGAACAGTGAGGAAATGTACTTCTGTTGTTTAAGTCACTCGGTCTGTGGTGCTTGTCACGGTGGCTCTAGCAAACCTTCCTTTCTCCCTCCCTCCCTCCCTTCCTTCCTTCATTCCATTAAAGAGAGAAACATCCATGTGAGAGAGAGACACATCAATTGGTTGCCTCCTACACACGCCCCACCGGGGTAGAGCCTGCAACCGAGGTACATGCAGGGATCAAGCCCAGGACCCTTCAGTCTGCAGACTGACACTCTATCCACAGCCATACCGGCCAGGGCTGTGCTCTGTTCTTTCTGCCTGAAATTCTCAGCTCCCAAGTTTAGTTCACGGAGGCTGTCCCTACATACAGCTTTAACTAAAACCAATGCTCCCATCCCTCGGCGTAAACCTCGAGAACCGTAGCCTGCTCCGTGTGTTTCATACCTCTCCGAGCACCGGACATGGTTTACCTGTCCAGAGGTTTCTTTTCTCTTCCCTGTCTCTTCTGGAAGGTAAGCTCCTTGAAGGCAGTCTCTTGTTTCTTTCCACTGCGTAACCTCTGACTGAGGGAACAGTTCTGGAACCCCAGGGGCCGCTTGTGGAAGGGCCAGGACCTTCTGGTATCTGCTGGCTTCCCTCCAGTGCGATCTGCCGAGGGGACCTGCTTCGCGTACCAGCCACAGCGGCTGTGTTAATGCGGCACCTCACCCTCCATTGCGCTCCTGCGCGTGTGCAGCCATGGCGTGTTGTCCTAACGGAGTCAGTACTCCGTGTGCGTGGTACTGGGAAGGGAGTCTTCAGCCCTCCCTGGCAGGGAAAGCTACTCTCTGCTGGGAGACAGAACTGAAAATGGATTTCCCCATTGGGCAGCCATGCGGATGCCTAACATCTCTAGTGCACCCCACTTAATACCTCCCCCGCAGCAGTTCAGGGAAATTCTTAATTGAACACTTTTTTTTTTTTTGCCCGTTATGGAGAGGACTAAATATCCATAGGAACATACATATGATAGAATATTAGAAACAGAGAAAATTACATTTACTGTACAAGTAAACCCAATCTTACCAGTCATTTATCAGTCAGGGTAGCTGGTCTCACAATTTCCTATGGAAATATTGCATTTGAAGACAGATGACCTTTCATTGTTTTGTTCACGGCCTGGGCGAACAGCAGTCTGAGAGCTACCAGGTGAAATAAAGACCCAGAATAGCCGTGGCTGGTTTGGCTCAGTGAATAGAGTATCAGCCTGGGGACTGAAGGGTCCCGGTTCGATTCCAGTCAGGGGCACATGCCTGGGTTTCGGGCTCGGTCTCCAGTAGGGGGTGTGCAGGAGGCAGCCAATCAATGATTGTCATCATTGATGTTTCAGCTCTGGAACCCCAGAGGGCTTCCTTCCTCTCTGAAATCAATTAAAAAAAAAAAAAAAAAGACCCTTTGATAATCTATGTTATTTCTGGGAGGAAAAATGAAGCCTATTGAAAAAAGGACAGATCAACTTGCTAATGTCTCAAAAAAAGATCTTATCGAAAATGAATAAAATTTCATAAAAATTCCAATGGTGTTTAATTTAGGTAATGTTTTCACTGCCTTACATAAACTAAAGCAATCCACTAGGTGACAGTTCACGTTTCACACTTATTAGTGTCATAGAACCTCCGAACTCCTGAAATAGGGCAAGAAATATAAGAATTTACCTTTTGTTGTTGTTGTTAAAAAGGCGCTGAAAGAAAAGCAAGGGACAGCAAGTTGACTATACAAACGAAAGCACAAAAATGACAACACAGACTAAACTCCAAGCACATTGAGTTACCACTGTGCTAATTAGAATTTTCCTAATTAGGGATTGTTGTGGCTTTCAAACAATGAATGCACCATAGAGCGTTCCTCGCCATGGCTCAGGGTTCCAGAAGGACAACCGTCATGTTTCCTCAGCAGAGAGGCACTTCCTTTTTCTGGTTTTCAGATGCTAAGGCCGGTCAGGGAGCAGAAGAGAAGCGGGTCAGTGTGAGTATACAGACTGATGAATGATTTATACCGTAATGGCACAAACTCAAACCCCAGTTTTGGACTTTGGTCTAACGGCAACATTTAAGATTGAGGTACTGATTAAAGTAAAACCTCCCTGTTTCAAGAGGTTTATTCATTTTTTTTTTTTTTTTATAAAATGGCTATTAGTAACTGAATGAGTTTACAGTTCTGAATAACTGCATGTATGGTCTATAGTAAACAACCTGAACAGCCGTTATAAATGAGTCCTTTATATTCAGCTTCTAGAAACTTGTAATTACATTTGAAGCAGGACATGTGATACCCGAAGATATTAAGCTATTCAGCCCCAACTGCCACTTGAATTCCATGAAGGCAGTGCAGCGAGATCAGGGGAACACATGAGAAAATCACCGCAATTAATCATCTCTTGGAGTTGGACCGAAGAAAGTTTTTCCTTAAAAACAAATAGATTTAACTCTTTTTTCATTAGTTCTGGGCTTTTAAAATAATTTGTGATGGGGTTGCATTTTCAGCAGCAATTAATCTTTTTGGCCTTACATTTTCTATCTTGCTTGGTCATGTTAGAAAATTACAAACATAAATACTGTCACAGCATTTCAGTTTGAAAAGTGGAACACTAAGAAGTTTAAAAAAGTGTACTTTGATTTTTAACAACTCAAATCAAATGTGGGGCCACTCCAGGAATTTCTCCCCCTATTGAGCTATCAAAGCACGATCTAGGAGAAGACATATATGCCCAAGGAAATTTGAATATGAACAATCTTTGAATTAATAGTTTATGTTTTAGATGTATTTGTTAACAAAATATGGCAAATTTAGAAGAATACCATTTCCAGATGGCTTCATCAAAATCTAACAGTTTGCTAATAATTTTAGCAACCACAAATATGTGATCAATTTTCTTATCTTTTCCGTCATTCACTTGTTATTTTTAAAATTTTTACTGAGCCTCACTCAGTTCTCTGGCTAATGGCAGTGGGCAAGAAGGGTCTGAAGTTTCTTATTCATATTAAGGACTATGCATACAATTTATCTTCTAATCCCTTAGGTCAGAATTAAGTCCAATCCAATGTCTTTCTGGCATTGGTTCTCTTGGGCTACGACAATGATCATTGAAGTCAACCCTCCTCCTGCAAGATGGGGACTGACAGGAGCTGATGCTGGAGAGCCGTGCAGAAGAGAGCAAGCGCCAAGCAGAAGTGGTACATGGGTGGCGCTGCCATCACAAACCATATCACATGCTGCCCAAATGGGTCATGGCCACACACCTGGACATTCACTGTTCTTCCAACATGTACCTCCTTCACTTGTTTGTGATGTTTGCCCATGCCTTTTCCTCTCTTTTCTCCAGTTCCAGCCTTTTGGACCTCCAACCGTTCTATAAGATCCAGCTCAAAGCACTTACCCTCATTACAGCTCATTTAAGTTACCTTCTTCATTTTCCTCCACAGGTAACTTCTTTCCAAATTTCTCTTTACTTATATTTTCCTCTTGGTACATACCCGAAAGTGTGTGTGGTAGCTAATTTGCCTCTTGTATCCCTAATAGATGGTAAGTTCTTTAGCAATAATACTGTTTCTTATTTATCATAGTGCTTCCTGGAGAATTTTGTTCGTTGTCTTTCAAACTGAAGGTGCCTGATAATAACTTGCTGACTAGAATTGGGGGGAATAAATGCAATGTTGGTGATATATATGTGGCATTTGGATTTTCTTTTTACTTTTATTTTTTCTTCCATCTCTACAAGTGGTAAAATGAATAAATAAAATGAATGCTCATATCAAGACTACATTCAAAGAGTCCTTGAATTAGAAGGGAACAACTGAGGCTAGAATCTAGTTCTTCATGTTAAATTTGTGGCACTGATTTTCTCTAGTGGCAGTTTGGGAAGTCACCAACACAGACATAACGTCATTGCAAACCAGGAGGCCAAGCATAGCTGTGGGAAAGAGAGCCCATGTTCAAAAGGAAATATCCAAAATAATAGAATGGAGGGTCTAGAAATCACCACCATGAAAGCCTTTTTTGTGGTCTCATTTTCCCCAAGGTTGCTCTGGTATGAAAGTCCTTCTTTAAGAAGATAACATAAAAAGAAATAAGTGGTGGCAAAAAAAGTCTACTCTTGTAATGGCCTTGTATGTTCTTTGGCAATTTCAATGTAATGTTTATCTAATAAATAGCATTTCAGTGTTGAACAGTAGAGCTGTGTCTGTACTCCTGTGCCAAAAGGCTGGACCTCCTTCAGGCCTTGCCACGCTCTTACGGCTGAAAAAAAGTTCTGTTTGAATGAAAAGAGATACTATGTGACTGGAGCCAGCACCAGGGATGGCTGCTTAACATTTTCATACTTCTTCAAACAGAAGCACAAGTTCTTCTGTGTATGCACGAACACATGAAAAAGCGTAATCTTAGTAAATACTGATAGTATTTCAATAATAAAAATCACCCAGTTTGAGGTGGAGGGAGCCAATGGGGGGAGAAAAAGGGACATCTGTAATACTTTCAACAATAAAGATACATTTTAAAAAATCACCCAGATAATTTTTGAAACATAATTCCATATAATTACAGTTGACTTTTGAACAACATGGGGGTGAGAGGTGCTGGTGCCCCTGTGCGGTTGAAAATCCACATATACCTTTGACTCCCCAAAACTTAACTACTAAGAAGCCTATGGTTGACAGGAAAGCCCTACTGATAGCATTAACAGTGGATTGACACATATTTTGTATGTTCTATGTATTATTGTAATAAAGTAAGCTGGTGAAAAGAAAAAATGTAATTTAAAAAAATCATAAGGAAGAGAAAATACATTCAGAGAATTTATTTATTTTATCATTATTTAAAAAAATATATATATATATTCTTATTTATTTCAGAGAGGAAGGGAGAGGGAAAGAACTAGAAATATCAATGATGAGAGAGAATCATCGATCGGCTGCCTCCTGCACCCCCCACACTGAGGACTGAGCCCACAGCCTGGGCATGTACCCTGACCGGAAATTGAACTGTGACCTCCTGGTTCATAGGTGGATGCTCAACCACTTAGTCACACCAGCCAGGCCAGAGAATTTATTTTTTAAAAATATGCATATATGTGGACTCACATAGTTTGAATCCGTGTTGTTCAAGGGTAAACTGTACTTCCTGTAACTAAACTATGTAGGAGAGAAAGTAATCTTTGATGTGTATTGGTGCATTTGTATAATAACTGAGTGAATCTTTAGATGCCATTTAAAAAAAGAAATAAAAAAGACTAACCTATGGTGGTGTAGTTTAAAAGAATATGCTAATTTCAGAAGAGAGGAAACGAAACCTATGTCCAATTACCCATTACAACCTTTAGACAGTCAACACATTCAGATAGTACCTAAGTTATCTTTGAAAGTGAACTTCAGGAATGTAGTCTCTGAACTTGGCTATTCTCCCATGGAGGGGAATGTTAGATGGATTTTCAACATGGCAGATGGAGATGAATGCGACAGGCAGGTCAGGTGGAGATTGAGGTTAAAGAGGGAAAAAAGTTATAGTAGTACATTAAAAGTTGCTTCAGTTATAGAGAGAAATATGTGATACTGTCTTGTGTACTTAATTTGCCTCTGTAAACTCAAAAGGAAGTGTGTATGTGGTTCTAAGGCAGTGGTTCTCAACCTTTCTAATGCCACAACCCTTTAATACAGTTCCTCATGTTGTGGTGACCCCCAACCATAAAATTATTTTCGTCGCTACTTCATAACTGTAATTTTGCTACTGTTATGAATCATAATGTAAATATCTGTTTTCTGATGGTCTTAGTTGACCCTCCTGTGGGTCGCGACCAACAGGTTGAGAACCACTGCTATAGAGCCTAAGACCATCGGAAAACACAGATATATTTACATTACGATTCATAACAGTAGCAAAATTACAGTTATGAAGTAGCAACGAAAATAATTTTATGGCTGAAACCGGTTTGGCTCAGTGGATAGAGCATCAGCCTGTGGACTGAAAGGTCCCAGGTTCGATTCCGGTCAAGGGCATGTACCTGGGTTGCCGGCACATCCCCAGTAGGGGGCGTGCAGGAGGCAGCTGACCGATGTTCCTCTCTCATTGATGTTTCTAACTCTATCTCTCTCCCTTCCTCTCTGTAAAAAATTAATAAAATATATTTAAAAAAAAGAAGAAAATAATTTTATGGTTGGGGGTCACCACAACATGAGGAACTGTATTAAAGGATCGCAGCATTAGAAAGGTTGAGAACCACTGTTCTAAGGCAATGTTTCTACTCTGACAAAGAATGGGGATTTGGTTTACAGACCAAAGAGTTTCAGGCTGGAAAATGGGAAAGAGAAATTTAGAAAGGGCTTTAGTTAAAGTGTTGTTATCATCAGTCTGAAGTTCTTAATAAACCTTTGTTGTTCATTTATACATTCTATTCATTTAAAAAACCATTAGGCACTTTCTGGAGCATAGGATAGCTACACTGAAATAAAAAGGTTTTATTCATGAGGAACTTAAAATTTGTTTTTAACTATAGATCTAGCCCTAGCTGGTTTGGTTCAGTGGATAGAGAGTCTGCCTGAGGACTGAAGGGTCCCAGGTTCAATTCTGCTTAAGAGCACATGCCTGAGTTTTGGGCTCGATCCCTAGTGGGGGGTGTACAGGAGGCAGACAATCAATGATTCTCTCTCATCATTGATGTTTCTATCGTTCTCTCCCCATCTCTCTTCCTCTCTGAAATGAATAAAAATGTATTTTAAAAAATAAACTATAGATCTGGTTATGCATAGTCCACATGCTCTGCAGCCGGGGATACATTTAATTAGTTTAAATAACTAATTAATTAATTTTGGGGGCAGGAGGGATAAATTTTATTTCTGATCATATAACATCCAGGTTCTAAGCAATCAGCAGTCTATTGCATGTAATGTTGTCATTAAAGCAGAATTCCATTGCGACCTGAGCATTTGCTCATTTATTCAGTGAATGTCTCCTACATTCATTCAATAAATACATGCTTGCTATGCGCCAAGCATAGTTTTAGCTATCAGGCAGCTTGAACAAAAAGTTCAGCTATTTCCTTTCACTGAGTTTATATTCTTGTGATGGAATAATAATGACAGTCGGCCCCCAAATTATCAGTCTCACAAAGTGTAAAAGAAACAGCTCCTTAAAGGAAAAGTTACATGCTGGACCAGAAAGAGGGAAGGAGTGTGGAGAAAGCAAAAGTGACCGATGTCCGTTAGAGTCCTCCTTTAACGTTCCGCCTGACGGATTTCATGTCTGTCATCTAGCATTGAGCTTCTGACCCTATTGTTTTCCTGTCTTCTTCCTGGTTCAGCACACTCCTGGAAAATTCTCATGGTAATGTCCCACTTGCTTTAATCCAATTCCATGACCCTTCTTTTTTATACCCTTACCCAGGGGACAGTCCCTATTCCTGTGTGTACTGGTCATGTGGGCAGGATGTGCAAGTGAGGAATAGGAGTTTGGGTGTGTGGGTGTGGCAGCAGGATGAGTGGAGATGGACTCGGGGAAGAGAGGAATTCATTGTAAGGGAATTAGGACAATGTTATAAACAGAAGATAAGAAGGAAAGTAAAACAAATGGTAGTAACTTCAATGAAAACTAAATTATTTTAAATCAGGAAGACATTAAGGAAATACTATTAGTATTTTTAATGAATACAAAGTAAAGAATAAAGTATTATGAAAGAAAAGGATGGAAGAAAAGTCTATAGCAAAATATGGCCCCTATACTACACAGTCGGGATCACCTGGGAATTTGTTGAACATTTCTGCACTTTTCAGAAATCCTGGGGACAGAACCCTCCAGGAGAATCTGATGCAGGACATTTCTTAGATCTTCTGTTCTAGAGGATGATGGGTCTCACCCACCTGCAATTCATTTCTTCTTTTAAAATAAGGTGCTGGTACTCATCTTTCAGCAATTGGTAAATGCTTCCTCTCTAGTCTCTTCTTTCTGTTCCTTCTTCCATATTTTCTGTAAGTTTGATTTGTATCCCATGAGCATTACACCAACTGCCAAGGCACAGAGCTAGAAACAAATAAGAAAAAGATAAAGAAACACTTGCTATTTCTCAGTGTAGAGTAACAAAGAGGCATCACTTGCATCAATCCAAACCTTAGCCGTGAACTCATTGCTGACAAAAATGGACCAGGCATTTCTTTGAGCAGGCGTGAGGAGGAGAAAGGGGTGACAGAGTCTTTGTTGTGCACTATCGTACACAGACACAGAGACAAACAAATAGTGTAGCAATCAAGCAGGAAAGTTTCTCATCTTTCTGAAATCAAAGAATAATATTAAAAAAATTTTTAAACAAATAATATGCTAATGTTTTAACTGGGCAAATGTGCAGAGATGTTCAATGTGAAGGAAAAAGACATAAGTTACAGGCCAGGAGCAAAGACACAAATAACAATGAACACATATGGTATTAACCTGCCAGGACCTGATCTAAGTGCTTGACATATATGACCTTACTCAGTCCTCACAACAGCTCTGTGAGTTACATGCTTCCGGCAGGCCCATGGTAATGATGAGCATGAGGCTCCAAGAGGCTCTAATTTGGGACCAAACAATAGAGTCCATGCTGTTGAACCTTCTCTTCTTAACCTCTGTTGCTAATCACTGTTCAGCTCTATCTCTAAGCAGAATTTAGGGCCACTATTGTAGCTTTAAGCAGATCAGGGGCCGGGAAGGAAACGTGGAGACGGGAGGAATGAGGCCGGACAGTAGGGCACAAAGAGGAGCAAAAGGAAAGGACTAGGAATCAAAAAAAGGCAGAGCTAGATATGGGCTGATGGAGCTCATGGGCAAAAATGAAAAGCAGAGAGTTTGAGAGAGAGTAGAGATGTGACCCAGACCTGGAGGTGTGAGAATGAGCTCCGATGAAGGATGTGAAGGAGCAGGAAGGGGTGAACCAGATTTGAAAGGGGGGCAGGAAGGAGCCAAGCCAAGAAGAGATGAGTTTATAAAAAAGGACCTGAGTCCAGAAAGATAAAACAGGGAGGAAAAAAAGGGACAAAATGAAAAGAGGAAGTGTTCTTCTGGGGCATTACAAACTCCATCATGCCAACAGGCTTTCTGCTAGCAGTATACAATAAGAATATATATATATATATATATATATATATATATATATATATATATATATATATATTTCAGAAAGAGCATGGTATCAACGTCACAAAACATACATGAGCGTATTCATTAATAAAAAGGTTTGAGCACCAACCCATGAATCAAGAAGGCACTGGTTTGATTCCCCGTCAGAGCACGAGCCTGGGTTTTGGGTTTGATTCCTAGTAGTGGGCATGCAGGAGGCAGCCGATCGATGACTCTCATCATCGATGTTTCTGTCTCTCTGCCCCTCACCCTTTCTCTCTCTCTACAAATCAAAAAAACATATTTAAAAAATAATAAATAAAAAGGTTTGAATCCAGCAGCAGTGCCTTTTCATTTTGTCTATTCAGTCCTCAACGGCTACTTAAAAAGTCGAGACAGAAGAGACCAAGTCAGATTGGCATACCCCATCCAATCAATACACACCCCAGCCCTGTCAGTGGGGCAACCCAGAGGAAGCCATGAACAATATACGACTGGTTTTCATTGCCTTCAGAAGATTGTTTAAACATGCCACTGAGAACATAGCCTAACCCAGTGCAGTAAGAGCACACATCGTGGCAGCTGCCTCCTCTGCTCCAGCTGTGAGGATCCACACTTCATAGTCTCACAGTTGCTCAGCACAGGCATGTGGAGAATTGTATTGCATTTACCTGGTTGTCCTGAATTCCCTAGTGTCTAAAAGAATGTGATTTAAGAGTCAAAGGGATACAGTGAAAGAAAATTTAGAAATATTTTGCTTATTGACCAAAGCGGTAAAATTCTTATCTGCAAATGGATTGCCTAGTGGATAACATCCGAATGCATACATAGCCTTCCTCTTCCAATCTACCCTCACATTAGGAGGGTTTCTCAAACTTACCTGATGTTAATGATCATTTTTTAGTGTTTATTTAAAGAAGAAAAAGTTTTCCAAGAATGAATTTTGAAAATTCCCCATAGATACAAGCAAATAATGTTTTTGATCTGATGTGTCTGGAAAGCACTGATGTACCCTATCCACCAGGTAAAGTGCATTTCCCACTTGTTTCCTACCCTACATTTTCCAACATATGGAAATGCTGACTTCTAGATTCCCCAGCTTCTACCCACCACGCACATTCTCCTTCTGTGGAAATCCTAGCCATTGTTCAATGAGTAGGATTTCTTGACCTTCCCAGTTGAAAGTGGTCCCTTTCTCTGCTCTCAGTTTGTGCTTATCTTAGAGCACTGCTCACATCCTACCTTGGATGATGGGTAGAGTACCCATCATATCCTCTTTACTAAATTGCCAACTTGTTGAAGTAAGTAACCAAGTCTTCAAATAGCTCAACAGCTATAAAATATTTGGCACTGTGCTTGGGACATTATATCTCTTCTGAAAGGATTCTTCCCCTCTCCCCCTTTTTGTTTCTATTCTATCCATAGCAACGAAATAAGAACTTTGGGATGCTTTTGTTCATTTGTATTACTTTTTTATGTAAAACAAACTTAGATAAAAGTACCTGGAGGCATTTAGCAGGCAGAATGGAGATGTTTTTATCTTTCTTTATAGACAGTTCATAAATTACAAGCCTAGAGTCTTGGTCATTTATTTTGAGACATTTTTAGAATAAGCAAGCATTTAACTGAGTACATAGGATGTATACAAAACTCTTCAGAGAACTAAAGAAGGATACAAAATAAATGGGAAAAGTTTCTCCTATCCTCATCAATAGAGTTTTGTTTACATATAAAGTAATGTAATACCAAATATCTTCTGATATAGTTCTATCTTCTCCCAACTGCTTCAAATTTCTGTTTGGTTCTAGTTGTTTATTATATCTTTAGATCAAATGTAGCTTTACTTCCGTAACAATAATTCCAAGGAAATTAATATTTTTCATCAGTTTTCATAGCGATTTCCCTTAGTGAAAATTTCAGTCTATTTGCTAATAATCACCAGGTGTCCAACGTGTCATGCAAGAGCTGCTTTCGCTTGCTTTAGGTGCATGGTTAGCCTATGAATTTGATAACCCTCTGATCATGCTCCAGCTCCTTGAGTTGAAATGAAGTTTCCTTCAATTCCATCTTGATGTGTAATCCTGGCTTTGCAAGGCCTCTCCTGCAAAATATCAGCTTCATTAGATAATGATCACTCATCCATGTATTATTTTTATAAACATCCCTTGACAACTGGATGCAAGTTCTTCACAAATCAAGGAAGATTCTACCTGGGAAATAAATCTCTTCCAGATATGCTTTTGAGATTGTGTTCTAGTATTATAATATAAAACTACAAAATAGTCACATTCTGATGTTGACTAAGTAACTATGCCCACTTGATAGCAAGCATAAATTCACATTAAAAAATAGCTTTAAAAACGCACTCAACTATCCAAATGTTTCTTAAAATCCAGATGTTTGGCATTATAAGAACAAAACATCTGGATAGCAATGCAATGTTTTTAATTATCACCAGGATATTTTGCTTCCTATAAGACTGTATAAGAATCTTAAACATATTATCAAATTTTTCTGATAATCACCTCCACAGTCAATGTAATCAAGGTCAAGGAAATTTTAAACGCCAATTGTTTCCTGCTTTTAAACAATGCTCATGTTGTTGGCTCTGACCTAGCATGAATGCATAGCTTGTACATTTCTTCTGAATGCACTGCATTCCAATCTCACAAGTGAGGGCTTTAAATAGCAGCTTATCATTGTGTCAAAATTCCTTAATGCTTTTACATGAGAAAAAAGGCATATAAGGAAAGTAAGAAATTGAACTGCTCTAGACCATCACACTGCTATTTATGTGGTAAATAGGAGACACAGTGACCTGAAAGAATCATAATTGTTTAACTCTGCTAGACAATTGGTACATTTAAAAGGTAAGTTTTTTAGAAATTGGTTAAATAAGAAATTCATTTGGAGCTAGTTCTAATGTCTTTCTGTTGCATAATGTCAGATGCTAAAAACTTTTATGCATATGCCCAATGGCATGATATAAAAATAACATCTCTTAGTGCAACTTGATCACCAGGTAGTGTTACCAAAGGTAGAGACAGGTAACAAGTAACCATGATTGTGGCTATGCAACTTAAAAAAAAAAAAGGCAATCTAGTGAACTCTCTTCAGTTGGCAATCAGGCTCCTTTCATTCTTTTGAATTAAGAATATAGAGAGAAGAAAAGCAAGAAAAGACCCACAAATATTTTACCTCAGTTAATTTCAACAGAATGTTGGAATGTATGTGTCAGACTTGGCCATTATTAAATCCTGTATGTAATTATAGTGAAACATCTTGCAGGATCTTGAAGCAATCATTTTCCTTTTTTACTTCCTACTTGTGACTAAAAATTACCATTTTGAATTTCAATGAGTAATACACATCAATTTTGGATATTTAAGAATTACAGAGACCTAAAGATAGAATAAAGTCTACAAAAGTATTCAGATGGACTATATGCAGTTCTTGGATAGGATGCTGCAATGCTAGCACAGCTTTATTTAGAATGATCCATGGTAAACAGAAAAAAATATATGTCCTTTACCACTCCTCAGTTATCTCTATGTGACTAAAGTAGCACCTGAGGCTGAATATTCTGTGTTGTGAGAAAATAACCCTTTTATATCCTATGGGCGCAAGTCAAGAGAGCTCAGACTCCTTCAACAGAATAAGTGTTATCTCCGTGCTTCCCTGCTGCTCTCCCCTGTGCCTAGAATAGTGCCTGGAAGATAGTAGGTGCTCACCAAATATTTCTTCAATGTCTGAATTCATTCAATTATTCAACAGATATTTTTTTTATTTTTATTTTTTACCATTTTTTTATTGTTTTAAGTATTACAAATAGTAGTACATATGTCTCCTTTTTGTCCCCCTTTGATCTCCCCGCGACCTCCCCTACCCCCCAGTACATGCCTTCACCTGCCTGCCCTCCCCCCCGCCCCAGTGTCTTATATCCATTGGTTGTGCTTATATGCATGCGTACAAGTCCTTCGGTTGGTCTCCTACAGCCCCCCTCGCCCAACCTCCCCTGTCTTCCCAATGTAGTTTGACAGTCTGTTCAATGCTTCTTTGCCTCTGTATCTTTTTCCCACCATTTCTTTCCTTTAAAAAGTTTTGCCTTTGCAGACTAGAAATAAACATATAATAACAAAACAAGATAAAAAAAAAATGTTTGAGTCCCAATTTCAATGTCCAACAGTTCTGAGTCCCCGTTTCAATGTCTAACAGTTCCTTATGTGTACATGTCAGCAATGATATCTGGATGGTGGGCACATGTTGGCAATGCAGGTCTGACCCTCTCTGGTTTGGTCCTAGGTAACCTGCAGCAGTGCACAGCTGCTGACTGCTCGAGTGGCAAGGCGTTGTCAGCGTCTTCCATCTCTGGACTGTTTTTTCCTCTTGTCTTAGTGGTTGGAGCACACCTGTCAATTCCTCTCTGTTGCAGGAATCCATCTGGTCTTGGGGTTGTTTTCTGAAAATATACAAATGTATTCTCGACCACAAGTTAATAAAGGAATCTTTTCTATATAATTGATTTGGGATCCTTTTTATTTTTGTTCAAACAATTTTCCTTTGTCTTATTTAGACACCATGTGTGTTTTTAATGGCCATCTTGCCAACAGATATTTCTTGTGAGTCTGCTTGCTGTAAGACACTGTTAGATGTCAAGGGAGATGCAAAAACTGGGTGGACATGCCCAGGTCCATGATGAAGCTGCTCTATTAGAGGAAAACGACATGGACAAAACTAATTAGGAAACCAGTAAGTGGGAGTTAAATATCACAGGAGTGATGCTCAAACATAGGATACTAGCATACTTGGCCTTCAGGGGGAGGAGAGAGCATTTCCAACCAGGGCAACCACGAAAACATCATCTCCTGTTCACATTCTAGGTAATTGGAAAAAAAAAAGTGGGTAGCCCCGTTTTCTTCTCAGAAAATAGAAAGGTGAAAACACTCTAGGAAGAGACTGGGGAGAAACGTCAGGAAAGCTAGTCCTCTGTATCTTGACATTGTTGGGGAAAGGAAAAGGGACTGGCAAGATTTCACTCAACCATGGGAGTGGCTCAACCATTTTAGTGTTTGTTTTTAACTGTGATAAGATCTCGAAACTTCTGATTTCTGGCAGTGGCTATAGCAGAAGTGCTAAAAACAAAGAGAGGAGCTATTTGGGTAATATTGGTCATCAAACCAGAAGAAGGAAGTATAGAGTTCTCATAAGAGTTCCAGTCCAGTTTTTCCAAAATTCCAGAGACGAATGTTTGCCTGAGCAATGAAACTTTTGGGTGGCCATCCAAGACAAGCCTGAAAGCTTTTTGAGGTTCTCCAGTTGCTGCTTATCATCCACCATAATTCTTATAATTACAGGTTTGTCTGATATGATCCTTGATCTATTATATTCTTTACACATATATCAATTTTTCTATTTTACAGTTGCAGTAGAAGTGATGGAAAGGTGTTGCATTATGGAATTTAAATCAGGAAAGTAAATTTTTAAAATTCTACAAAAATGACCACTGAAATGTACATATATTCTTTATGCAGCTATCTCTGATTCATTTCATTGGGTTCAATACAGTGGGATGGGTTAAAATAGAAGTGAAGTGTGGCTTTTTCTGTGATTAGTAAAAAGCTTTCCCTAAGATTTGCTTAACCTCTTGCTGTGTGTAATTGCTGATGGATTCCATTACAGGATTGGTTTGATGCTAGTTAATCTGAGTTCCCAGCAATTTAGGCTGCAGGAATGGTTTCAGGTATTCAGACCAATCGGAAGAAAAGACAACCAACAAGATAAGTGCCATAGGATTGTCACACGTTATCTGCTTACATTTTCCTACTTTTGGAAGACATCTATTCAGGCACTGTTCATGATGAATGCTTAACATACACCACGTATTGTACTGCAGAACCCCAGGCTTGTTTTCCTTTGGGCCTAGGAAGAAAGCATGCCAGTCTCTTGTTCTTCCTGTGCAGTTCATTCTAGGCTTTGCTTGATTCTATGGATCCAGACAGTGCCCCAATCTAAGCTACATCTAAGCAACACATACGCTCCTCTCAACACAAAACCAGCCCTATACTTTCTATACTTTTGTATAGAAAGACACAAGTGCTTGCTTTCTCCCAGGGTCAACTGTCAGAGCATTGAATAGGAGTACACAATAGGTAAGACCAAGTATCAATGACTGCTTCTCTGAGGCAAGATCGGTGAACTCAGAGGCACTGAAAGAACCCTTTCTATAGTATCACTTATTCTGGAGTGATGGAAAATGGTCCTGCTATTTCTTACCCGTATTTTATTGTGTATTACTCAATACATTTACCATATGACCCAGCTATCCCGTTCTTAGGTATTTCCCAAGGTAAATGGAGCCTCTCTTCACCTCTCCACTCCCAAGTGCGTGGGTGGTGACGCTTGGCGTGGTCAATCAATAAATTCCAGGAAAGGAATCCAAGATGGTGGCATAGGTAAACACCTAAACTGCTGCCTCGCACAACAATTTAAACTGCAACTAAAAGACAAAACGTCTATCACCCAGAACCACGGGAAAGCTGGCTGAGTGGAAGTTCTACAACTAGAAGGAAAGAGAAAAGAGCATTGAGACGTGCACAAGCGCTGAAAAGCTGAGGTACGGAGGTGCAGGATCTGGGCTGGCTGCAGGCATTGCTTTTTTCAACCCAAAGGGGAGACAAGCCCCCGATTACTCTGAAATACAGTTTCTGGGGAGACGCGGGGGACCCAAACTCCTACGGGGAGAAGCTGGATTGTCTGCTACCAGGTCGTAAAGTGAGGGGGGCCTGCTTGTAGAGCTGCACACAGGAATAATTGTTTATCTGCGCTGGGGCACAGGAGGCAGTGGGAGACACAGAGCCGGCTAACTAGCAGCCATTGCTGTTTGCCAAGCCCTAGCCTAGTGATGCCCTGAGACCCTGCCCCACACAACCTACAAACCCACCCAAGCTCCAAGCAGCTCAATGAGCATAAGAAAGCCTGCCCTATCGCAGCTTAACCTAGAAAACTTGCAGCCTGGGTCAGACAGCTCCAAAACCTCCAAACCCCAAGCAAAGAGGAGAAAACTGTAGCTCTCGCTGTAGCTCCTGCTGGGTGGACTCAGACAATAGCTGACCTGCACCCCATTGGAGATGCAGAAGCCAGTATACCTAGTGGTCAGTGTGAGACACCAGATTTCAACTCCTCACATCCATAAGTGACACATTCAAGAGGCAGACTCAGCAAGCACCAAAGCCCCACTGAAACAAGTCCTGCACCAT
Organism: Corynorhinus townsendii; assembly: GCA_026230045.1. Lineage (NCBI taxonomy): Eukaryota > Metazoa > Chordata > Mammalia > Chiroptera > Vespertilionidae > Corynorhinus > Corynorhinus townsendii. The sequence goes on along the minus strand of JAPDVU010000003.1, from coordinate 175,865,441 downwards.
AAGTGTGTCTCCAGCACAGCAGTTCTTATAGACACAGCGAGTCCTCACAGCCGATTGGCCTGGAGGTCAATTCCTCCCAGCGTACCAACAGCAATTAAGGCTTAACTACACCAAGACTTTGCACTCAGCCCACAAAGGGGTGTACCAAGAGCGTCCACATCAGGTGATTGGGGAGGCTGAGCTACTGCCCCCTATAGGTCACCTACCACACAAAGCCACTCCATCAACACAGGGAAGCAGCCAAAATGCGGAAACAAAGAAACATGTCACGAATGAAAGAAACGGAGGAAAGCAAACTACTGGACGACATAGAGTTCAGAACCACATTTATAAGGTTACTCAAGAATCTTCTAAAAACCGCTGAGAAACTTGATGACACTTCTGAGGAGCTTAGTGAGACCTTCAAGGACCTTAATGAGAATGCCAAAAAAAAAAAAAAATGGAAAAGGACCAGTCAGAAATGAAGCATACACTGTCTAAAATAAAGAATATACAGAAACTCAACTGTAGATCAACGTACCCCAAGAATCAAACCAAAGATCTGAAATATGAGGAAACAAAAAACACACAACCAGAAAAACAAAAAGAAAAAAGAATCCAAAAACATGAAGATAGTGTAAGGAGCCTCTGGGACAACTTCAAGCGTACCAACATCTGAATTTTTGTGGTGCCAGAAGAAGAGAGAGAGCAAAATACTGAAAACATATTAGAAGAAATAATGACAGAAAACTTCCCCTACCTGGTGAAAGAAATAGACTTACAAGTCCAGGAAGCGCACAGAACCCCAAACAAAAGGAATCCAAAGAGGACCACACCAAGACACATCATAATTAAAATGCCAAGGGCAAAAGACAGAGAATCTTGAAAGCAGCAAGAGAAAAACAGTTAGTTACCTACAAGGGAGTACCCATACGACTGTCAGCTGATTTCTCAGCAGAAACTATGCAGGCCAGAAGGGAGTGGCAAGAAATATTCAAAGTGATGAACAGCAAGAACCTACAACCAAGATTACTCTACCCAGCAAAGCTATCATTCAGAGTTGAAGGTCAGATAAAGATCTTCACAAACAAGAAAAAGCTAAAGGAGTTCATCTCTACCAAACCAGGATTACATGAAATGCTGAAGGGTATTCTTTAAGAAGAGGAAGAAGAAGAAAAAGGTAAAAGATAAAAATTATGAACAACAAAATGACATCAAATACATACCTACCAACAAGTGAATCTAAAAATCAAGTGAATAAAAATCTGAAGAACAGAATGGACATAGGATGGATAAGAATCAGGGACATAGAAAGGGAGTGGACTGACGACTCTCAGGGGAAGTAGGTGTGAGGGGTGCGGGAAGAGATTGGACAAGAATCTTACTCCTATGGATGAAGACAGTGGCGGGGGGTAAGGGCATGGGGTGGGGTGGGGAATCAGGTGGAGGGCAGCTATGGGGGGGAAAAAAAAGAGGAACACCTGTAATAATCTGAACAATAAAGATTTATTTTAAAAAAATAAATTCCATCTTCTTGGCTATAGTGATTGGTCCAGGAATGGGCACAAGGCACCTCATCCAGGTCAAAGAGATTCAATTTGAGGATTTTTATAGGAATTATTAAAAACGAGGAGCCCAGCGCACGAATTCGCGTGGCGCTGCCCACGCACCTGCAGCCCTGCCTTGACATGGGAACCTGTCCACGCAGAGCTCCAGTCCCCAAACCCTCTGGCCTCCTTTGGCTGCTTCAAGCTCTGTCCTCAGTCCCTCAAGTCGCCTCAGGCTGGTCCTGCCTTCTCGGGGCGCCTCTCGGCTTCTGACCCCTCTCCAGAGCAATGCAGCAGCTCAGCCCCATCATGGCACCAGAGGAGAGTGTGGAAGCCTCCCGCCTGCTGTGCTGTGCTCCTTCCCCTGGCAGGTAGGCTGCAGGGCACTCAGAGTGCAAGTGGTGGGTGGCGAAGGACTGCTGAGGGGTGTCCTATGGTCTCTCACTCCTGCCTTCCCCAGCATGGGACGGTCCCGCCTTCTCCAGGAGCCTCCCCACCTCCGCCCCTATCTCTGGAGCAATGCCCCGGCTAATATGCTAATGACCTTGTCATTACCTGTTACAGCATATTGACTATTAGTGTATTAGCTCTTTATTAGTATAGCTATGAAGTTTTTCCTTTTTTCTCCCTTTTTTGTTAATCCTCACTCAAGGATACTTTTCCATTGATTTTTAGAGAGAGTGGAAGGGAGGAGGAGAAACAGAGACAGAGACATCAATGTGAGAGAGACACAGTGATTGGTTGCCTCCTGCACCCACCCCAGACTGGGGCTAGGAGTTGAGTCTCCCACTGAGGTACGTGCTCTTAAATGAAATCTAACCCAGGACCCTTCAGTTCGAGGGCCGACGCTCTGTCCACGGAGCCAAACCAGCCAGAGAGAAGATAGTGTTTTCCTCCCTTTCTTTCTGGAATTGCGATGCTAGAGGCTGCCAGTCTGCAGCTTTTGGAGTCATTGTGTGGAAAGGGCCTGTCTGAAAGCAAAGCCCACAGAGAAAATGTGAACATAGAGATCAAGGCTGATGACATCAAGGTTCAGAACAGCTGAGGTTAAGAGGTTCAGGAAGCTTAAAAACACATTAAAGAGCATTGTTAATCAGCTGCAGAGCACACATGTTTAGAATCTCACTAAATCATAGTCTATGTAAGCAAATTTCCCCAATTGGCTTTGTGATTTAAAGATTTCAGGTGCAGTGTTAGCCAAGGGAGAAGTGATTTCTGCCATTTGCTCCATTATGTAGAAGGGTTAAGACCATTCTTACTGAAAATGAATAGAATCAGAATTTCAGAGCTAAAACAACCCTTAGATACTAGTTTATTTAGACCTGTGATTTCCAAACAATGGGCCACATGGTTTTTATAAGTGTTCCTTTTAAAAAATTGAACTTATTGGGGTGACATTGGTTTATTAGTGGTCTTAAATCCATATATGTCATAAACTTTGCCCTGTAAATGAAAGAAAGCACATATCTGGGATGCATACATGAGTTATAACTTTTCAAATGTACATGGGTACTATCATTAACTTTGTTGAAATTCATTTAAAGTCTGGAATGAAAGCATAGTACCTACTTATTATTATGTTTTCCCAGTCAGTATTTAATAAAAGCACTACCAACTTTTGGTAGTGGAAAGAGTCTAATTTTTTTTTTTATGTTAAAAATTTTCACATAACTGAAAAGATTTAAAAACATTTACCTGGACCAAAATGTTGATTTCTATGAATTGAAGAGACTAAGAGGTTACATGATTTGTCTGGACACTGGTAGTGCTCTGTGATTCTTTTGTCACTGTGCATGGTTATTGAAAGGCAATCAAAAGCTGCCTGAGTGGCCAGGGTATCTAAGTGCTGAATAGAGAGAAGGGAAGAGTCTTATTGACCATTAAATCCCCCCACCCATATCCTTACTCTTGTTGGCTGGGTCCCTGTGTGCCTTCCCCTTATCATTTAGGACCCACTTCCCCTTGCTGTCTGCATTCCTATCACATGAGTTTCTTGCAAGGTTTTAGAAAAGCTCTGCTTTCTCTTATCACAGGGCATTGGCATGTGGTTGCCTCTGCCTGTAACATACTCTACTTCCTTCCTTTTCTTTCTTTTTTTTTTTTTAAATATATTTTTTATTGGTTTCAGAGAGGAAGGAAGAGTAAGAGAGAGATAGAAACATCAATGATGAGAGAGAATCATTGATCGGTTGCCTCCTGCACGCCCCCCTTCCCCCTCCCCCAACCCGCCCCACTGGTGATGGAGCCTGCAACCTGGGTATGTGCCCTGACCAGGAATCGAACCATGACCTCCTGGTTCATAGGTTGACACTCAACAACTGAGCCACACCAACCTGCACCCCCCTTCCTTTTCTTAAGTCAATGCCTCCTTTCTCCTCTTCACTCAGCTCAAAACAGTCACCTCTTCAGGGGAAGGCTTGCCAATCAGGAACATGCGTACCAGCTCCTGTTCAAGTTGTCGAGTCTCCTGTTGTATGTCTTCCCTGGACAGCGTTGAGTTCCTTTGGAGCACTTTTCTCAGCCTGTAACTCTTCTCTGGGGCTGCGGTTGGACCAGGCCTGATTCCCCCACGCGGATGGAAGTGCCCTGAGAGGAGGGACTGTTGATTTTTGTGCATCCTTGTCTTTCCAGCACCTGGCAGCTAATATGTAGTACAAAGGAAGCAGGCTGCTAAGATGTCTTAAATTCCTACTATCTGTGTTCCTATGCCTCCATTATGCCATGATTTAAACATTCTTTTTTTGCCTAGATTTCTACTTTTTCTGTCCCTGTAACTAGTCTTGGAACTATTCAAGGGCAGAAACTGTATTGCATTTATCTTTATATCACCAATGTATGTATCTATTTTTGTTCAAAATGTGAATAGAAAGCACACCTGCAAGATTGTGACACAACCAGAAAACTATGTCCTATATACAGTCCTGTGCTAAAAATATCCCAGCACATGCTCTGGTGTAATCTGACTCAGATGCTTCATATCACAGCCTTTCAGGAATAGGCCTGTCTTTATCCACTAGTTAAAACCCAGAAATTGAATTAGTACCTTTAAGCAATTGCTAAGATAAGATGAATACATTACTCCTGGGGTGAACTAGAGGCAAAGGCTCCCTGAACCTGGTGCATTCTGTTGCTTCACAAAGACCCCCTTCTTTACTTCACCTTGATTGAAAGCTAAAGGAATGAGCGACATGTGGCCTGGGAAGACCACCCAAGAATAATGCTGCATTTACCACAATGCATACACATATGCTTTCAGAGCGTCACACTCTAGGACTGAGGCCCACCTAGCTTTGCTGCTAATTGGCTGTGTAACCTTGGCTGGCTACTAGATCTCTCTTAATGTTATTCTCTTCACAGCTAGGTGGGGAGGACAAAATAGTATGCACCCCACAGGACTGTAGGAAGTATACTAGGTGTAGCGGTTAATAATGAGGATTTTTTTCAATAGATGGAGTTATACATATGTTGATATATATATGCGATTTGATATGTATGCTATTTTGTTGTATTGACAACAAGCTTCAAAACTTCTTATGTCAACTTTTCTGAAGGTGTTAACATCATAGATATTTTTATGCTTGAAAATGTCGAATTTCATGCCAGAAAAAGAGCATTTGCGGAAAGTTTTAATTCATTACTTTATTCTGAAGAAAGTGCTGTTGAATACTTTGGGAAGCTTATGGTGAACATGCTCCATCTCAAGATACTTGTGAACGCTGGTTTAAATGCTTTAAAAGTGATGATTTCGATGTGAAAGACAAAGAACGTCCAGGTCAACCGAAAAAGTTTGAAGACCAACAATTACAAGCATTATTGGATGAAGATGCATGTCAAACTCAAAAACAACTTGCAGAAAGATTAAACGTTGCTCAGCAAACAATTTCCGATCGTTTACAAGCAATGGGAAAGATTTTAGGGGAAGAAAAATGGGTGCCACATCAACTGAATGAAAGACAAATGGAAAACGAAAAAGTCATCAGTAAAATGTTGCTTCAACAGCACGAAAGAAAGTCCTTTTTTGCATCAAATTATGTCTGGCGATGAACAGTGGATTTATTTTGAGAATCCCAAATGCACCAAATCATGGGTTGATCTGGATCAACCATCAACATCGACTGCAAGGCCAAATCACTTCTGAAAGAAGACAATGCTCTGCGTTTGGTGGGATCAGGAAAGTATGGTGTATTATGAGCTTCTAAAACCAGGTGAAACCATTAATACTGATCACTACCAACAACAAATAATCAATTTGAACCACGCTTTGATCATGAAATGACCAGAATGTGCCAGAAGACATGGCTAAGTAATTTTGCTTCACAATGATGCACCATAACACACTTCAAAACCAGTTAAAGACACGTTAAAAGATCTTGCCTGGGAAGTATTAACCCACCTGCCATATTCACCAGACCTTGCTCCCACTTGTTCTAATCGATGGCACACGCACTTTCTGAGCAGCACTTCAAAACGTACGAAGAAATGGGAAATTGGGTCTCTGAATGGTTTGCCTCAGAACAAGAAAAGTTCTATTGGGATGGTATCCACAAATTACCTGATAGATGGGGTAAATGTGTAGCTAGCGATGGGCATTACTTTGAATAAAGCACTTTTGATGTTTCTCTTGAAATTATTGTATTTTCTTTGATTATAAAATCTGCATTATTAACCGGTACACCTAGTAATTCAAATCATGCAGGTCAAATGCTCTGCCCCAGGCCACACAGAAGGTTCAGGATCATAACCGCTGCTTCTGCTTCATCCCGGGGAGACGAGTTGGGGTGGAGCTGGTGGAGCCCGAGTGGGATGAACATTCCGGATTAGGCCAACTGTGCCTGTTTTTCTGCAGCCAGAGTGGCAAATTGGAGAGGATTAAAAAAGATCCCAGGGAATAGAAAACAACCCTATCCAAACCACTGTTGACCATTTGTTCTCTCTGGGGGCAGGGATAGGGGGTTGGGGGACTGGTGTACGGGTAGCTTGAAGACTTCCATTCCTGCAAATGACAGTAAGTTTGTTCCAGTAAGAATATAGCATTAAAAGACCCCGAGCCTCGAGGAAAGAAGACAGAACAGATATATTTAAACTATAACTCAGCACAGATCCTGTGATAAACATGAAGTGCCTTGGAGCTTCCTGGCAGCTGCAGCCTGTTGGTATTTTTACTGTGGATTTTAAGTGGAGGTCAGGTTGGTGATGCTTTCTTTGCATAATGCTTCACTTGCACGTTCATTTCCTCTGAAACCTGATGTCTAATTGTTGCCTTTTTAAAATTTTTTAAATCTTTATTGTTGAAAGTATTACATATGTCCCCTCTTCCCTCCCCCATTGACCCCTTTTAGCCCACCCTCACCCCCTACCCTAGGCTTTCACCACACTATTGTCTCTGTCCATGGACTATGCATATATACATACAAGTTTTTTTTTTAAATAAATCTTTATTGTTCAGATTATTACAGGTGTTCCTATTTCCCCCCCCCCCCCATAGCTCCCCTCCACTGATTCCCCATCCCAACCCATGCCCTTACACCCTGTCACTGTCTTCATCCATAGGAGTAAGATTTTTGTTCAATCTCTTCCCGCACCCCTCACACCCCCTTCCCCCTGAGAATTGTCAGTCCACTCCCTTTCTATGTCCCTGATTCTATTATATTCACCAGTCCACTCTGTTCATCATATTTTTTATTCACTTGATTTTTAGATTCACTTGTTGGTAGGTATGTATTTGTTGTCATTTTGTTGTTAATAATTTTTATCTTTACCTTTTTCTTCTTTTTCCTCTTCTTAAATAATACCATTCAGCATTTCATATAATCCTGGTTTGGTGGTGATGAACTCCTTTAGCTTTTTCTTGTTTCTGAAGATCTTTATCTGACCTTCAATTCTGAATGATAGCTTTGCTGGGTAGAGTAATCTTGGTTGTAGGTTCTTGCTGTTCATCACTTTGAATATTTCTTGCCACTCCCTTCTGGCCTGCATAGTTTTTGTTGAGAAATCAGCTGACAGTCGTATGGGTACTCCCTTGTAGGTAAATAACTGTTTTTCTCTAGCTGCTTTCAAGATTCTCTCTTTGTCTTTTGCTCTTGGCATTTTAATTATGATGTGTCTTGGTGTGGTCCTCTTTGGATTCCTCTTGTATGGGGTTCTGTGCACTTCCTGGACTTGTAAGTCTATTTCTTTCACCAGGTAGGGGAAGTTTTCTGTCATTATTTCTTCTAATAGGTTTTCAATATTTTGCTCTCTCTCTTCTGGCACCCCAATAATTCAGATGTTGGTACGCTTAAAGTTGTCCCAGAGGCTCCTTACACTATCTCCATATTTTTGGATTCCCTTTTCTTTTTGTTTTTCTGGTTGTGTGTTTTTTGTTTCCTCATATTTCAGATCTTTGGTTTGATTCTTGGGGTACGTTGATCTACAGTTGAATATCTGTATATTCTTTATTTCAGACAGTGTATGCTTCATTTCTGACTGGTCCTTTTCCATTTTTTTGGCATTCTCATTAAGGTCCTTGAAGGTCTCACTAAGCTCCTCAGAAGTGTCATCAAGTTTCTCAGCGGTTTTTAGAAGATTCTTGAGTAACCTTATAAATGTGGTTCTGAACTCTATGTCGTCCAGTAGTTTGCTTTCTTCCGTTTCTTTCATTCGTGACATGTTTCTTTGTTTCCACATTTTGGCTGCTTCCCTGTGTTGATGGAGTGGCTTTGTGTGGTAGGTGACCTATAGGGGGCAGTAGCTCAGCCTCCCCAATCACCTGATGTGGAAGCTCTTGGTACACCCCTTTGTGGGCTGAGTGCAAAGTCTTGGTGTAGTTAAGCCTTAATTGCTGTTGGTACACTGGGAGGAATTGACCTTCAGGCCAATTGGCTGTGAGGACTTGCTGTGTCTATAATGGAAGAACTACTACGCTAGAGACATGCTTATGGTGCAAGACTTGTTTCAGTGGGGCTTTGGTGCTCACTGAGTCTGCCTCTTGAATGTGTCACTTATGGATGTGAGGAGTTAAAATCTGGTTTCTCACACTGACCACTAGGTACACTGGCTTCTGGATCTCCAATGGGTTGCAGGCCAGCTACTGTCTGAGGCCACCCAGCAGGAGCTACAGGAAGAACTACAGTTTCTCCTCTTTGCTTGGGGTTTGGAGGTTTTGCAGCTGTCTGACCCAGGCTGCAAGTTTGCTAGGTTAAGCTGCAATAGGGCAGGCCTTTCATATGCTAAAGCCACTGCCTGGAGCTTGGGTGGGTTTGTAGGTTGTGCGGGGCAGGGTCTCAGGGAGTCACTAAGCTAGGGCATGGCAAACAGTGATGGCTGCCAGTCAGCTGTCTCTGTGTCTCCGTGTTTCCAAGTCCCCGCATCCTGCGCCCCAGTGCAGTAAACAATGATTGTGGTGCAAGGAAGCCACCCTCACTTTCTGACCCGATGGCAGACAGTCCAGCTTCTCCCTGTAGGAGTTTGGGTCCCCAGCGTCTCCCCAGAAACTGGAGTTCAGAGTAATCAGGAGCTTGTCTCCCTTTGGGTTGAAAAAAGCAGCGCACACAGCACATCCAGCCCGATTCGCATGCCTCCGTACCTCAGCTTTTCAGCGCTGTGCACGTCTCAATGCTCTTTTCTCTTTCCTTCTAGTTGTAGAACTTCCACTCAGACAGCTTTCCCATGGTTCTGGGTGATAGACGTTTTGTCTTTTAGTTGTAGTTTTGAAATTGTTGTGCGAGGCAGTTTAGGTGTTTACTTATGCCACCATCTTGGTTCCCCTCCTAGTTGTTGCCTTTTTGAGTGGTGAGGATTCAGTTTAGAGAATGGAGTAAGAGAATACTGCAGGTTGCAAAGCCTAACCCAAATGTAAGGAATAACCATTAAAGCTTTCAGACTCTAATAGGCTGTCTCTATCAGCTCTTTCTGCCCCATTCTTCAGACTTGGCCAGGATTTCTTCCCAAAGCACAATCTGTTCACATCTTTCCCTTGCTCATAGTCCCTCTGTCTCAGTACTTACGGCAGTAATCGTTATTTACTTTAAGTGACAATTTTGTTAAATGGTTAAAATGTCAAATGGTACAGAAAAGCAGCAAATCTTTTCCTTACCCTTTCCTTCCTCAGTTCTGCTCCTCAGAGGAAACCACTTTAAACTCTGTTAGCTCTTCAAGTTCTTTTAGTAATTGGGCTCTCTATATATAATATGCTTATAATAGCATTTGATTTATTAATTGTTGGCTATACCTGTTGACTTCAAGCACACACACATTCATTGTTTTTTCTGAGTTATTTGAGAATAGCTTGACTATATCCTGCCTTCTTACTCCTTAATATTTGAATGTGTATTTTTAGAAACAAATATATTCTCTCATGTAACCGCAGTACAGTTATCAAATTTAGGAAATTGTATATTAGCATGATACTGTTATCTAATCTACAGTCCATTGCCATTTTAATCAATTGTCTCAATAATGTCTTTTATAAGATCTTTTCCCCTCCTCCTCTATATAATCCAATATAGGACCACATGTTGCATTTTTGGGGATCATGTTTCTTTAGTCTGTTAATTTCTCAGCTTTTCTTTTCTTTTGTGATATTGGCATTTTAAAAAAGGGTTATAGGCACTAGTTTTATAGTGTTTCTCAGTGTAAGTTTTTTCTCTTGGTGTGAGTTTTATGAGACTTTGTCATGATGAGATTCAGTGGTACAATTCCAGAGTAAATACTACCAAATGGATGCCATGTCCTTCTCAGGCACCTAATTTTGATGATCTGGTCATGGTATTGGCCAGTTTCTTCATTGACTGCATAGCTACTATTTTCCCCTTGCAACTCATAAGCAATTAGTGAGAGGACACTTTAAGAACGTGTACATATCTGGCTCTGCATCCAATTTGCTCCCCTAGATTGAGCATCCATTTGTGATTTTTGCTTACTAGTAAACCAGTCCTTACTGTGATGGTTACAAAGATGGTGATTTTTCCACATCCACCATGCCCTCCACTTTTATGAACCCACGTTCTGCCATAAGGAAGAACCCTCCACCTTCCCACCTTTCTTTTCCATCCCTCCTCCTTTCCTTTCTTTTCCTGCTGAAAATGAATCTACTTGAAAGACTGCTGCTCACTTTCAGTGGTGCCAAATCAGAGAGCTGAAGGTGACAGAGGCCAGTCTCCTTCAGAGCATGCCACCTGTGCTCTCTCTCTCTCTCTCTCTCTCTCTCTCTCTCTCTCTCACACACACACACACACACACACACACACACACACACACACGGGGGGGGGAGAGAGAGAGAGAGAGAGAGAGAGAGAGAGAGAGAGAGAGAGAGAGAGAGAGAGAGAGAGAGAGAGTTTAAAAAGGAGAGCGTAAAATGGAAATGATAACATAGAAGCCCCTTTAATCTCCTACTGCACATAGGCAGAAGGTAGCCTTTGGATCAATATTTGTGATAAGTATGTGACTTGCTTGTTCAATACTTCAGTGACTCAAATCTGTAACAAAATGTATATTCTTCAATAAATGCTTTCAGGATCCATTCATTGATCTCAGGAGTGGCCTGAGACTGCAAGGTGAAGTGTTGGGGATCGAACCAAACCAAACCCAAAACAACCCTGGTAGGATTTGGTTTCTTAGCTTTTTGAATTAGAATTTTTCTTGATTCTTCACAATCACAATAAAATTCAGAAATATATTGGGTGCTGAGATTGCTATATGATTGCAGCTAAACCCAGTTTCAAATTTTTGCACTTACATTTTCATTCTTATATTTATCAAAATAGCCCTATTTTTATCACCATTTGATCTCCGAGAAACTGAATTTGAACATATAAAATGCATTATAATTTTATGCATCAAAACTTTATTTTTGAATTTCATTATATTTCTTTTTAAAAAGTTTTATTTTTCGTGTACAGTTGACATTTGATATTATTTTTTATTAATTTCAGGTGATTACACTTCTAATGAAAATGAAAACCTTGAGAAAACTCAAACTCTAAATTGCTAACTGGAGCTCAAGTGCCTTTTGATGACACAAAAGGCTCTTCATGATCTGTTTTCTTTCTAACATGCTAACATGTCCCGATGTTCCCTACTTTCTGTCTAACTCCTTGAAGATACTGTGGTGTGCTTGTCTCATGCCTTTACTTGGGGGTCCCTGCCTGGAATGCCCTTTCTCGACTTGCTTGCTGATAAAGTTGTGCTTATCCTTCCAGATGCCAGAAGCAATGTCCTTGGGGAAATGTCACAGAGAGAGGCTGTTCTCCCCTCTTGCTGCCTCCTGCCTCCATGCACCCATGTTACCCTGGGCACCCATTCTCAGCAACTCTGATTTTTGTGATGATTTGTCAGCAGCGATTTAAAGGCTGGGACATGTTGTCTTTCCCTCTTCCCCAAGCCTATCCTGGTTGCAGGCACCCAGCACGCAGTAAATAAATTATTTGACAAGCTATATAACCGTATGCTGTTTTCATGAAGTCTGATCAAATGGCTGCCTTCATCTTGAGAAACACACCTATTGTTGGAGAAATCGAAGTGGGGTTCCCTCTTTAGCTATAGCCTCTTTTGCAAAACGTCCTCAGTGTTGCGCTCTCCTGACACTCAAGTGCACTGGTGGGGTTTCTAGGACTTTAAAAATTATTTTTAAAATGTAACTATGTTATAACCACCTTCAAGCAAGTTTGGAACTTACTAAAAAGGAAAAATATGCCTTTGCTTTTTATTGCCCTAACAGGACCACAGTTTACTTAACTATGTCCATATTGTTGGCTGGATACCAAATTATGTAATTATTTCCTTAATTCTGGGACATTTAAATCGTTTCCAATTCTTGTCACTATAAATAATATTATGAAAGCATCCTTTTTCCATATATTTTTAAATTATTTCCTTAGGATTGATTATTCAAATTGCAAAATCTGGGCCAAACAGCACAAATACTTTTATGGATCATGATACATATTACAACTAATATGTACATCATGCTGGGAGAGATGTAAGGACCTGTTTCACCTCATTCTTGCCATTCTTTTTTCAAAATTATAGCTAAATGTCTCATAATTGTTTTTGAAATTTATCTTTTCATTTTGAATGGTATATAATTCATTTTCTAAGTATTCTTGGTGGGAAACATTCTAAGACATATAATTTAAAAGTCAACTTTTACTCTCCAGATCCATCCATGCTGTTGCAAATGGTGAGTTCCTTCTTTTTTTTTATCACTGCATAGTAATCCATTGTGTAAATGTACTACAGCTTTTTTATCCACTCATTTGCTGATGGGCACTTGGGCTGTTTCCAAATCTTAGCTATTGTAAAGTGTGCTGCTATGAACATAGGGGTGTATATATTCTGCCTGATTGGTATTTTGGGTTTCTTAAGATATATTCCTAGAAATGGGATCACTGTGTCAAATGTGAGTTCCATTTTTAATTTTTTGAGGAAATTCCATAGAACCATGGAATAGACTAACGAATTTTAGAGGGAGGGCAGGGTTGGGGGTAGGGGGTGAGATTAACTGGGGAACTTATATGCATACTAGAAGCCCGTTTCGTGCACCCGGGGATCTCTCAGCCTGGCCTGCCCCTTCTTGCAGTCTGGGACTCCTTGAGGGATGTCTGACTGTCGGCTTAGGCCCACCCCCTCACCACCACCCCACCCTGGGGAGTGGGCCTAAGCCGACAGTCAGACATCCCTCTCACAGTCCAGGAGCCCTTGCTCCTTACCACCCACCTGCTTGCTGCTCCTTAGTGCTGCTTCAGAGGCGGGAGAGGCTCCCACCATTGCCACTGTGCTCACCAGCCGTGAGCCTGCCTTCTGGCTGAGTGGCGCTCCCCCTGTGGGAGCGCACTGACCATCACGGGGCAGCTCCTGCATTAAGCGTCTGTCCCCTGGTGGTCAGTGTGCGTCATTGCAACCGGTTGTTCTGCCATTCGGTCGATTTGCATCTTAGGGTTTTATTATATAGGACATGCATAGCCCATGGACACAGACAATAGAGTGATGAAGGCTTGGGAGGGGGTCAATGGGGAAAAAAACAAAAAACAAAGGGGACATCCGTAATACTTGCAAAAATAAAGATAAATTTTTAAAAAGTCGACTTTTAAACTTAGATTCTTTTTACAGTTCAAAATATTGGAACTTGATTGCTTTCCATCTCCTAATTAGCAAATTCGAGATAGGATGAGTCCTAGCATCCTTTTCTCACAAACTTAGTATATCCACCTTATTTCAGTTCCTGCAGCTTGTTGCTAGAGTAAAAGGTGTGTGGATCACATGCTGTTCATCCTATGTTGGCTAAGAAAATAACTCCAGCTCTGCAGTGTCTGGCACATCTCGACTAAATGTGAAGCTCAGGAGTGTTTCAAGCGTTTCCTGTTCCAAAATTTAGGAAAAAGCGGATCTGTTTTTCTATGCAAGCATAGAATGCTTCACCTTATATCAGAGCTTTTAGGTTCTTTGATTGAAGAGTGTATATGAGGGAATGGAAAGGGTTCTCATTTAAATGCAATTAAAGATTTGATAGTTTTCCCTCTTTGTTCACTAGAAAAGATTTATAGTATGGTAAACGGAAATGCCAAACCGCCTCTCAGGCATTGTATCTGCATGATGCCAGCTTTTGCAAGTGAACTGTAAATTTCGTTCTCATGGTTGCATGGATGGCTGGTCAAATTGATCCACCTGCCTTAACAGATCATTGTGTAACAGGGCGGAAAAACAGGAAACTTGATTGAAGCACCATTTTGATCAGAGACTGAAATCAAATGACGTGAGTGCTCAGGTTATTAGGCTGTCCTCCAGTAACTCTGTCCTGTGTGACTTCATTTCAGAGCGGAGCGGAGCTCTGCTGACCTCACCTCAATCATGTTCATGACACACAGGATTGTTTTCCATGGTATCAACAGCTCATGTGTTTTGAGATAAGGTTTAGTTTTCCCAAAGACATGTTATAAATGCAGCACTTTCATTTCGATACATTTTCATGTAACTTTTGAATTGGGAGAATAGCCATGGTTTTCTCAAGGGTGAGAAAAACAACGACAGTTCTCAACAAATGAGAATTTGTTTTGGGAAAATGCACTTTAATTTTATAATTGTTCATCTCTGTCCAATCCTTGTTCCTTCTCAGCGTCTCACAACTCTCCTTCACGTACCTGCTGGGTCACCCACAACTTCCCACTTGTGTGAGCCCTGGCAAAACGCAGGGGCCCTCTGCCCGCCAGGGACAGGGGCTTGGAAAACATCTTCTGCTCTAAGCGCAGTTTCTCAAACAGTTGTTTCATATGATTCTTAGGGGGCAAATAAAGGAGCTGATATAAGGAACCCAACAGCTGCACGTGTGACTAGTCAACTTGATCCATTAGCCTGAAAGATCATTGGGTAACAGAGTTAACAACAAAAACAAAACAACCTGCTTTGCGTTTAAGCTCTGGGGCTGCAGTGCCCAGAGGTCAGCCAAGTCTTTGCTGTTCAGTAGTGATGGTCGCGTGGCAGATTCCCCAACCAGTCCTCATCTTGGGAGGAACCTGGCACTTAGGTGAGGGTGTGGAGGTATGGAGAGGGAATCTGCCTGTTTGGTCTCCTTCTGCTAAAATCTTTATCTTGGTCTTTTTTTTTTTCTTTTTGTTTTGTCCCCCCTTGCTGCTCCCCCACCCCTTACAACATGCATACTTTGAATGTCCATTGCCCTATTCCCCGAGTCTCTCATGCAGAGGGAAACCCAGCCTTATACTCTACCATATTGTCTTATTTATCTTAGTCAAGTCTCTTGGAGCTGTACATCTTTCCCCAATACCCTGGCTTCAAAGTCATCTGATGTTTGCACTGAAAGATGTTTTGTGTCCTGAGGCTTCCTTAGCTTAGGCTCATCAAGATGGCAGTGAATCCAGAATCATAGGGGAGCTCTGTTAGTCCTCCTTATGTGGGCCTTGGCCATGGTAGTTTCTCCTGCTCATGCTGCTATTAAAAAAAAAGTGTTCTTTTGTTACTTTTCTCATGTTGAGTAGTTAGTGCTATGCTGTGATTAGATCAAGCCTTTTTTTGGGGGCGGGGGGGGGGCGGGAATTACTGACACTTGCTTCAGTTGTTTAGACTCTGGGGAAAGGTTTACCCTCAATGTAGTTTACGTGTAGGTAGATGACTATATCAAAGAGTGGTACAAAAAATGATCTGAAAATGTACATTTGTAAAATTAAGCCATATAAACATGAATGATGCTATTGACTTTTCTTAATAGAAACAGCATTTCCTGGCAACAGGGAATAGAAACATAAATTTAGTTTTTGGTGATTTATTAATTCATAGGAAATATTCCATTTCAGTATTTGTAAACAACATACAATTGCCATTTCTTCATTTATTTAATCAGCACATATTATTTGAGTCTCTTTTATGAGTTGGACTAATGGAGATACAATGATTAATAAAACAGTTCCCACCTGGAGGGATGTAACAGTGAAAGGAAAGAGACAGATACAAAAGCAGGTTATTTGAAAACAATCTGATATGTCTATTAACACAATATATACAGAGGATTAAAGGAGTATAAATGCATGCGTAATAGAATGAGTGAATGAATCTGTCCATCCACTTCCTTTAATTAATGGGAAGCAAGTACTTTAAGGGCAACTTTACTACTTCTTAGATGTGCCAGTTTGAAACTACATCTGCACATTTTTATTTATGTATTTTATTTATTTATTTTTAATAAATAAATAAATAATTTTTATTGATTTCAGAGAGGAAGGGAGAAAAAGAGAGATAGAAACATCAATGATGAGAGATAATCATTGATCGGCTGCCCCTTACACACCCCACACTGAGGATCAAGCCCTGCAACCTGGGCATGTGCCCTGACTAGGAATTGAACCGTGACCTCCTGGTTCATAGGTCGACACTCAACAACCGAGCCAGGCCTGCCGGGCACATCTGCAAATTCAAAGCAAAGACATACAGTGGTGCAGATTCTGCCTTGCTTGCTGGAATGCTCATGCTAGAGCCCCAAGCACCATCTGCGAGGAAGCCCACAGAGGAACTTCCTGGAGAACCCTGGGGACTACATGAAGAGAGAATTGCCTGGCCATTCCCTAGTTGTTCCAATCCCCTACTGTTCTAGCTCCAGCCACTGTTTGGTGGCATCCACAAGGGAGACCCCAAGCCAGAATTACCCTGTAAAGCCTTTCCCACAGACACCATAAGCGCTAAGATGCTTGTTGTTGTTTTTAGCCACTAAGTATTGGGGGGATTTGCTGCACATCAGTAGATAAGTAAAACAGATTTTTTAAAAACTTTATAGTGAAATTCTGCTGTAACAAAAACTTAAAACGTGGCGTTAGCTTTGAGTCTGAGCAGCAAGCAGGTGCTAGAAGAGCCCTGAAGAAATTGTTTGCAGAAGCTTGATGGACCTTGAGGAATCTGTTGCAAAAGTTTAAAGGAAAGTGAGAAAACTTTATTGACTACTGGGGGGAAAGGAGGTCTTTGTTCACATGGTCGTGGAAAGTTTAGCAAAATTGTCACCTATAGTAATGTGAAAAAGAGAAAATGTACCAAGTGAACTGATGGATCTGGATAAGAAAATTTGCAGGCAGAATATTGAAAAGGCCAATTGGTTTCTTTCAGATGTGTGTGCTAAGATACAAATAGAGAGAGAAAAGCCCAAAATGCAAATGTTCAGTTTTTAGTAAACATTTAGAGAAAAATATTAAGATTCCAGGACTCCCTATGTTGGAAAATGAAAATGTTCTTTATTCCTAGTCTAATCAGATGGCAAACAAAAACAAAACCAAGAAACCAAATTAAGGAATTTGGTTTAAGGAATAGTTTCAGGGCAAAGATCGAATCCAAGGTGGTCCCATAACATCCCTTATTAAGACCTCAGAAAGACATCAGGTGGTGCCCCGGAGATCCTGTCAAACAGACAAACCATCTTCTAAGGATCTTATGGGCTTGCAGCACAGACCCTCTCTGTTAAACAATAGGACTTTTAAGACTCTTAAGAGCATTTTCCAACAGCAACCTCTCAAGAAGCCCAAGGTAGAGAAGGCTTGCCTTAAAGAGATTTGTAGAGCTTTGGTGTAATGGAGTGGATTATACATTAACATACAAAAATCCCACAAAAATTTTAAAGGAATTGTATCAGCTTGAACTGAAAAGGACAAGGACAAAACAAAATGAAAAGAGGCCTTTGTTCCTTCCAACTAATATGGGCAGGAAGGGCTGAGGAACCTACTCATCTGCAAACAGGCTAGTTTTTATGGAAGAGTAATAATAACTTTAGAGGGTGAAACCAACACGAAGAACCACAGAGTATCATTCTTTGGAAGAAGGACTGGGCCTTAAGCAAGGAACTGGCAACATGTGCCCACGAGCCAGAAACTACTAAGTGCTTCTTGTTTTCTTCTTTTATGAATGGGAGTGTCTATAATGCTTGTCTAAAGTCTGATCCACCATCATATGTTAGGTATGTGGGACAGACAACTTGTCGTTCTATTTCATAAGTCTTCAAATTGAGAGGATCTGTACCTAAAAACCACGCCCAAAGAACTGTACCTGGGGAAGGTAATTTGCGCTTGATTTGAATTTAGATGATGAGATTGTGAACTTGAGGCCTGATACCTTGATGCCATGAAACTATAGGGGTCTTGGGAAGGAGGTATATGTATTTTGCTTGTATAATTTGTACCTAGAAAGTGAGCTGCTGTGATGGTTTTAAAATATACCTACAAATACTTCGACACTCATGTCAAGAAATCCTTCTTCATGAGATTGGTTTGGCTTTTGAAATTGTTTTGACCAACACAGTAGGGTAGAGGGATGCTATGTGAGCAAGGTCACAACTGGATTTGAAATATCCCCTAAATCATTCATTACACTTTCATTTATATTTTATTGTGTGTCAACTATGTGTCAGGCACTGTGCTAAGCAAAGAGACCATAATGGTGGACAAGAGAGTGAGAATTCCTGCTTGAATGAACTTGCATTTTCATGAGACAGTGATAATACAGAAGCAGCAATTATACATTTTGATGAATGCAGAGAAGAAATTTAAGAGAATGCCATGATAGACTAAAGCAGGGAATGCTTATTCTAGAGAAGGTGTTCAGGAAAGTTCTCTCCAAGAGGAGACATTGGAGCTAGGACCTGCAGGTTGAGAAGTAGCCAGCTATATGAGGAGGAAACACTTGACATTTTTTGGAGAGCATATGTGTGTTTTTCACACAGTACCTCATCGTGTTGCATCACTCTCCAAAGCCTTAGACCAATAGCACTGACAGTGACAAAGCTCTGTGAGGGCCCCGAGAGTGGCTCTTTAAATTTTGTAACTTTGGCACCTCTTCTGACTCTCCTAGTCCTGGCCCTGCATGTGGACCTACACATTTTAGGTCTACAGTGCATTTCTGCTTAAAAAGTTTACTAGTAAGATTCATTTAACTGCACAGGCTGTGTGGCTCAGGGGTTGAGCGTCAACCCAGGATCCCAGAGGACATGTTCCATTCCCCATCAGGGCACGTGCTGGGGTTGCTGGCTCCATCCCCAGTAGGGGGCATGCAGGAGGCAGCCAATCGATGATGTTTCTCTCTCATTGATGTTTCTCTATCATTCACTCTTCCTCTTTTTAAAAATTCAGTGAAAAAACATTACAAAAAAAGACTCATATAACTAAATAAAATAATCAACATAGACACAGATACACAGACATATATACTTAGGAAAAAGTATATATGTATTTTTAAATATTATAACTAATGGGAATTTTATGATAAGTAGCAGAACCGGCTTTTGTATTCAGGTAAAGGACTTGCTAAGGTACAAGCCTAGGATTACACAGTGGATGAGCAGTCTCATAATATTTTACTACCTGTTAGTGATGAACTAATCAGCTGCAAATGGGCAAAGGCAGTGATATCTTGAGAGAGAGAGAGAGAGAGAGAGAGAGAGAGAGAGAGAGAGAGAGAGAGATGTTCAGTCAATGATCTCATAGATGAATTGTGAGATCATATGCTGCTCCAGCAGGGGAGTTTTAGAAAAATTCAATATTCACAGAGTCCTATTCTGTAACATAAATATTTGTTTTGGTCATTTTCTTTGAAACTCCCTCTCTCAGAGATTTGAAGAGTATGTTAGTACATTGCACTCCGAATGTATCCCAGCCAAGTTGAACTGGGAAGCCTGACCTACCCCCTTCATTAGTGGACTCCTTTCCCCCTGCAGGTTCTAAGTCATTCCCGTGACACTGCAGACCTTCACTGAGGTGAGATGGTGACTTGCAGACATGCCTGGGGAGGTGCTGCAGAGCAGAGACCTGAAACCAGTTCTGTCCGTTGGGAAGGGATAGTGTGTGTCACCTTACTTCAGGTTTTACCTTCCAAGTGTTCTTTTGGTATAAGCAGTTTTGCTTTTCCTATCATTGTTCATTTCTCCCTTGCTTTCTTTGAGGGATTATTTTTCCAGAGAAAAACGTGGTTCAAGGTCATTTCTAAATCCCCACATTTATTACTGTTAGGTTATGAATGTCTTTTTACTCTGACAGTGTGAGCCCTTTTTCCCTTCTCTAAGAACTTAATGCGTGTAACTTTTCTTCTTTTCACACACTTCCTATGGTAGGCAGCACTACCGCCTAATCAGGCCCAGGACTGGGAGACCAAGAAAGGCATGGATTCTATTTTTCTAAAAAGCTCAGGCCAACACATGTTTATTGAATGACGAGCCAGGCGTTGTCTCGTGGGGGCAGGTGATTTAGAGTTCAGTGAACCCCTGGAAGAACTCATAGTCTAATATAATTACCTCTACATAAATGTGTGCAGTCAAGAGGTAATTATAACACTGGTGGGTAATTATCAAAAAGTTTAGAGCAGGTGCTTGGGCAGGCTACTTAGAAGTGGAGTAATGATGAGTATTCTTCTGAAGGACAATTTAGACTTTTCTAAGTGGACCAGTAGGGCATTTCAGGTAAGGAGATTTATTAGGTCATTAGTTTGTCCGTTAGTTTGTTCATTGATTGATTGACTCATTGATTAATTTATTGACTCATTTATCAAATAGCACTCATGTGCCAGAAATATTCTATGTAGTGGTCATACAAAATGAACAAGAAGGTCTCTGCCCTCAAAGAGCTCACAATAGATGTGGAAACAAATGCCTACTGTGTTTTTTAGTGTCAAGGTAGAAGTCTATACATGGTACCCTAGGGGCACGAGGGGGCACTAACTCTTCCTGGGAGAGGCTTCAGGCAAAGTTGCATAAAGGGGTAATGTTAGAACAGAATTTTAAGAGACAAGTGACTGTTCACCAGGCTCATATGAAAGAGGGTGAAAGCAGAAGAAAATTTCAGGCAGAGCATGCACAAATCGCCTGCACATCTTGGGAACCTGCAAGGAATTCAGCCTGACTGGAGCTGCAGGTGCATGTGGTGGGACACAGGGGCAGAAAGCCCAAAGCGGTGATGGGCCGGGGCATGTTTGGAGGACCACAGACTAGCAGAAAGGTGAGACACGGTGAGGTCACTTGCAGACAAGTGATTTGACCTGTCTGAGGTCAGGGAAGGAGAAGAACCTAGAGAGGCGGGAGGGCCTGGAATGCTGGTGTAAAGCAAATGAAGCTTTTCCCTGTCAGTGATGGGGAGCCATTGATGGGTTTAAGAAAATTGTAAATTTAGATATGGTAGACTTTGCTATTCTTGGTGTACCACTCCACAAATTTTGACAAATGCATATAGCCCTGTACAAACCCTCACAGACAAATGTCAAATAGTTCCATCACGCCCAGAGTGCTTTAGGGTTAGGGTGCCCTTTGGAAGTCACCACCCATCCCAGGCAACCACTGATCTGTTTTTTGTTCCTCTCAGTTTGACTTTTATAGAATGTCATATAAATGTAATCATGTAATGTATAATCTGTGCAGTATGGCTTCTCTCACTTAGCATAATGCTTTTGAAAATTAACCATTCGATGCATGTATCAGCAGTCCATTTCCTTTTATTGTCCAGTGGTATTCCATTGTACGTACATACTATAGATTGTTTATCCATGCCACAGTTGAAGGGTGTTTGGGTTACTTTCACTTTTTGGTGATTATGAGTAAAGCCTCTATGAATATTCAGGAATCATTTTTTTTTTGGTATGAATATAAGTTTTCATTTCTTTTGGGTAAATGCCTAGGAGTGAAATAACTGGGTCATGTGGAAAGAGTATATTTATAAGAAATTGTCAAACTGTTTTCCAAAGTGCTTATACCCTTTCATTGCTACTGGTAATATACGGTAAGAGTTCCAGTGGCTCTGCATCCAGCTGTTGGTATTGTCAGTAATTTTTTTTTTTAATTTTAGCCATTCTCATAGATATGTAATGGTACCCCACTGTGATTTTATTTTGCATTTCCCATATGATTAGTGATGGTAAACATTTTTCATGTGTGCTTAAAAAAATTTCTTTTTTGCTATGCATATATTTCCTTTGGTGAAGTGTGTCTTCAAATCTATTGTCCAATTTATTTTACTGGATTGTTTGTTTTCTTAGTATTGAGTTTGGAGGTTTTTTAAAAAACATATTCTGGTTACAAATCTTTTATCTGCTATCTGTTTTACAAATATCTTCTCCCAGTGTGTGGTTTGTCTTTTTATTTTCTCAACAGTGTCTTTGAGAGAGTAGAAACTTTTCATTTTGATGTGTCTAGTTTATCTTTTTTTTCTTTTATGGAACCTGCTTTTGGTGTATTTTCTAAGAAATCTTGGCCTAAGCAACCTGTAAGGATTTTACCCTATATTTTCTTTTAGAAATTTTATAGTTTAAGGTTTGCATTTAGGTTTATAATTTATTTTGGGTTATTTTTTTGTATAAGGTAAAAGGTATGGGTAGAGATCTTTTCTTTTCAGAAGACTTTATCTTTCTAGAGCAGTTTTAGGTTCATAGTAAAACTGAGAGGAAGATATAGAAGTATCCATATACATCCTACCCCTACACTGTATTTTAGTGCTGAATAATATTTCCTTGTCTGGATGTATCTTAGTTTATTTATTCATTCACCTACTGAAGGACATCTCAGTTGCTCTCACATTTTGCTGATTAGGAATAAACATGAAGTTCATGTCTTTCATTCAAGATTGCATTTAGAAAGCTTGCTCTAGCAGCAGTGTGGAGAATGTATTGGAAGAATAAGAAAAAGATTGGGTTCAATGTTTCTCAATTAGTTTGTCTCTTATTGTTCTGGGATATGTTGTACATAATAAGTAGGTACATGAGGAAAGCGTTTACAACATGGTGATTGCTGGCATACATGAAACAAATGGATTTGACCAATCTGAGTGGTAAAGTAATTTAAAAACATACCAGTCAGCCTATTGGATATTTGACTCTGATTTGGCTATGTAGTCACAGCTTGAACCCTTGTTTTGACCTCATGCTTACTCCCTACTTTATTATTTGGTGGATACAAGGACTATTAAAGGAAGAATATTTTCTCTTTTATGCTCCATGACTGTATACAGTGTATTTGAGTGAAATGGTCAGTAGTGTGCTTTGCTAATACTCATGATAGTATGATATTACTACCATGGGAGGGCAGATTTACTTTGGTCAAAGGAAAAAAAATCTTGTTTTAAGAAAATCTAGGTGTTGGCTTATGAGAGATCAAATTACAGAGATTAGTTATAAATGACAACTAAGGTCTGTAGATAAGCAAAGATGACACATAAGAAATGGAGCTATTTCTTTTGCCCATTTTAAGTGTTCATTTTCAGTGAATAAATAACATCCATGTGTTTCTTGATTTCATTTAAATTGATTGTGAAACTACCATGTGGGAGGTAAACTAAGAGGATAGTAGTTTAGGCTATGGAATCCAACACTCAGATTCAAATTCTTGTTTCACTAACTGTGACATTGGGAAAGTTAATTAAATGCTATGATCTCATTTTCTCTTTTGTAAAGTGGAAATGATAATGATAGTACTTATATATTGGGTTCTTGTGACATTGAATTGAAATAATTCCTTATAATGCTAAACGAAGACTGTGATCAATAAATAAGAGCTATTATAAACATTAACAAAACCAAGAGCCTACTTTAAGGCATTGTGCAGGATCATCACAATGAAATAATACATGGCTTCCTTCCTCAGGGATTTTACAACTTGCAATCTGTTTGGGGAGGTGAATATGGAAAGAGCTACCCCTTAAAACTCAACCAGAATGAAATAACTGTTGTATTACACTTACAGTATGAGATGAGGCTAGAGTGATTAATGATCCCTGGATGTAGTAGAGCAGTGGTTTTCAACCTTTTTCATCTCATGCCACCCATAAACTAATTACTGAAATTCTTTGGCACACCAAAACATACCTATTTTTTGCTGATCTGATAAAAAAAAAAAGTAAGTATAATTTTGATTCATTCCCACCAGATGGCTATTGTTGGGTTGGCTGTCATTTTTTGTTTGTTTGACAATGTAAGGGAAAAGAAGTCAGGTATTGCATGTTTTAAAAATTCTTGTGGCACAGCCTTGTGTAATGGCATACCAGTTGAAAATCATTGTATTAGAGGATGCTTCAGCCAAGGGTGACGTTTGATCTGGACCTCGGAAGAGCGTGAGGGATGCCATAAGTGGAACAGCAGAGGAAAATGACCTAGACACAGGTCCAGAAAGGGTATAAAGAAGGATTCTCTTGAACAGGAAGGATTGGGAGGTGATGGAAAAAAGAAATAATGGTAAAAACAAATTAACAGCAGATATAAAGTGTCCAGAATGCCAATGGGGAGAGGTTGGACTTGGTTCTACTTACTCACAATATTTTATAACTTTTTTCCTATTAGTGCTCTGAAAAAGCCAGCCTGGAAGAAAACTCATGCAAAGTTTTATTTCCCTTCCTTTGGAAAAAAAGAACCCAAACAAACCACCCTTGTAAATCATTAATGGCCCATTTTATAAAGAAGATTACAGTCTTGAGAGTTACTATTTTTCTATTCAGCAGAGGAATAAAAAGAAGCACATTGAATTATGTAAAATATGAATTGGTCTCTGTGCTCCAGTACCTATCTGGGGCAGATTTATAAATACACAAATCACATAAATGACCATTGTTTAGCAACTTTAATGTTAAAGAACTTTTAATGGCAAAGCAAGGGTACTGAAAGAATGTTTTAAGGAAAAAATGGTTGTAGTCTAGAAATATTAAGATTTTCCTTGTATTTCATTTATGTCTAACCAGTATTCGAAATTTCCAGTTTTTCTACCTACTCTGCCAATGCTTAAAATATTTGAAATATTGAGAATTTACCTCCTCACTTATTATCCCTAAATATATTTTAAAGGTAACAGTGAGATCTTAAGTTATTTTATCACTTTCACTGTGCATTTAATTGAGGTAGAACTAATAATTTGGTTTTTAATAATGAATTCAATTCATGTATTTCAGGTATAACTAATACTCAGAATTAATTTCCAAGAAAGGTTTGATTAACTCTAAAAATTACACAAGATTGCTTTCCTCCAAAGTTTGCTGACTCCTAGAATAATATTGGGGAGTAGTGCTGGGAAGAGATGATAAGATTTTTTTTTTAACATTTTAGATTAGACAAGTAATACTCTAATTAAAACTTGTAGTTGAAGGAAAAATTGTCCTTAGAATTAAACATAAAATCAACTCTTTCAGTGTTCCAAGAATATTTAATTCTCTTAAAGAAACTTACTTACTTTTTGACTAGGAATTATATAAATTCTCTATGGCATCTTGAAGTTATTATTGAAAATAAAAATAGAAATAAAAACTCCCCTTACAAACTCTTTAGGGCAAAGTTTGAAAGCACTCACAATGTTATTCTTAGCATTGACACAGTACCCACCCCCCCATCTGAGAGTCATCATTGGCTTTCAGAGTTTTCTACTGCTGCTTTTCTTTGGGCTTCCCCTCCAAAGAGATTTTCTTGTCTCATCAAAACTAACCTGGCTGGGGTCCCATTTCCTTAGTGCTCAGATAAATGACTGGCAATTCTGTTAAAATATTTTTAGGGTCCAGTATTTATTTATTTGTTTATTGATATCTAGTATTTCATTTCTGTAGTGCTCTGATAAAGTGACTGGCAGTTCTGTTAAATAAAGTTTAGAGACTAGTGTTTATTCATTTGTCCATTCATTTGATGCTTATTGATTGCTATGTATGTATTTATCACAATCTATAAACACACTTTCACTTACTTGAAAGGAAATGTGAAAATAATATAAGTTTGCAGGTGTCTCTGCAAACTTCATATAACTTCTCTGAATACATAGGATCATAGTGAATACTATGAAGGGGAGTTGCACACTGTAAAGTGCAACTATAAACACACTTTCACTTACTTGAAAGGAAATGTGAAAATAATATAAGTTTGCAGGTGTCTCTGCAAACTTCATATAACTTCTCTGAATACATAGGATCATAGTGAATACTATGAAGGGGAGTTGCACACTGTAAAGTGCTATTTGAATATTATTTTCTGAAATGAATAACTCTTGCTGAATAGCTTGATCACCACAGGATACTCCTTTTATGGTGCAAGTTTCAGGCATGAGTGTAGGCAGATGTAGGATATTCTTTGGGATGTGTGGCAGATTGTATATTCTAAAAATGCTGCAGTAAGGTAGATTCTGGTCAAGATGGGATGTGTAAGCATGGTATTCACATCCTTTCACAACCACATCAAAATTAAAACTAAACTACAGAGTATCATTATTCAGAACCACCTGAAGTCTAGCTGAACAGAAGTCCTACAACTAAGGATTTAAAGAAGAAGCCACTTCAAAATTGGTAGGAGGGGCAGAGATAGGGAACTGGCTGGTCTCACACACACATGTAGAGGATAAAAACCAGGAGGGATATTTTGGCTGCTGAGGTCCCCCCTGATGATAGAGGGGTCTCAGACCCACAATAGCTCCCTCTTCCCAGCTCAGTGCTGGGAAGAGAAGACCCTATAACTTCTGTAAAAACCAGCAGGCATTGAGGCTGAGGGAGCAGAGGGCTGTTGAAGTCCCAGGAAGTTAATCTTGGAGGGTCCATGCTTGGATTTACTTTGACTCCCTCTTTACTTTGGCACAGCAGACTAAAAGTCACCAGAGACCTTTAGGGAGAAACTGAATTGCATGGCAGCAGAGTGATAGCTGGAAGGACATCTTTTACTCAGAAAGAAGTGCTGGCAGAAGCCATTGCTCTTTTGATGAGCCTTCCCACTGCTGAGCAAGCGGCAGGCACCATATCTGAGTCTCCATCAGCTTAGTTAAAACTGTTAACCCGCCCTGGTGATTCCTTGAGACCCTGCCCCACCCAACTTGCAGGCCACCCAACTTGCAGGAGTTATTCATTTCAGAAAATAATATTCAAAAAGCACTTTACAGTGTGCAACTCCCCTTCATGGTATTCACCATGATCCTATGTGGTAGGAAGTATTCTCATACCATTCTATAAATGAGAGAACTGAAATTCAGAGAGGTTATATGAAGTTTGCAGTGGCTTTTCCATAGGAATTTCCTGTCTTGGTTCATGCTTCAGACTTTCCTAAAATTTCTCAAACAAGCAGTATCTGGCCTTGGTGTGTCCTGCACCTCTAGTGGCAGCAGTCCTTGGTTGTCAGCTTGGCCTCTCCTGGGCAACTGCAAGCCCAGCAAAGTAGCAGTCATCTGAGGATTGCTTTGTAGCTCATGCTGGGTGGCTTTGGGAAGAACACAGGCAGTGGCTAACCTTGGCCTACACCTCCCAGGAGGTCCCAGAGCCAGAACACCCAATGGAAATCTTCAGGTCACATAAAAGCACCATCCAACCACCTCCACAAGTGACACACTCAAGGGGCAGACTTAGCGAGCATGCTGGAGTAAGTCATGCTCTGTGGGGTGTGCCCCTGCACTGCTGATCCTCCGTGGTGGGTACAGCCAGTTCTTGCAACCCATTGATTGGCCTGGATCAAGGCTCAACTACAACAGAAAGGTGCACACTTTACTTAGGGAGAAACTGAACTGCCTGGCAGCAGGGTGATAGCTGGAAGGACAGCTTTTACTCAGAAAGAAGTGCTGTCAGAGGCCATTGTTCTTTTGATGAGCCCACATGGAGGCAGGAGGTGTGTATCTGGAGTTCTCAGCTTGGGTGAATGGGGAGGCTGTGACACTGGACCCTACGGGATACCTACTACATAAGGCCACTCTACCAAGCCCAGGAGATGTAGCAGTTCTATCTAATATATAGAAACAAATACAGAGATGCCTCCAAAATGAGGAGACAAATAAACATATCTCAAATGAAAGAACAAAACAATGCTCCAGTAAAAGTACTAAACAAAATGTAGACAAGCAATCTACTAGATGCAAGTTCAAAACACTGGTTATAAGGATGCTCAATGAAAGTAGGGGAAGTATAGATAAAGTTAAAACTTTAACAAAGAGATAGGAAGCATAAAAACAGAACTAGAAAACATAAAAAAGAACCATTCAGAAATGAATACATTACAGGGAATCAACAGTGCAGTAGATGAAAAAGAGAATCAAATCAGAGATTGGGAAGATGAAAACACCCAATCAGAACAACAAAAAGAAAAAAGAATAAAAAAATATGAAGTGTAAGGCGCCTCTGGGACAACTTCAAGCATATCGACATTCGCATTATGGGGGTGCCACAAGGAGAAGAGAGAAAGCAAGATATTGAAAACCTATGTGAAAAAATAGTGACCGAAAATTTCCCCTACCTGGTGAAGGAAATAGACATACAAATCCAGGAAGCACAGAGAGTCCCAAACAAGATGAACCCAAGATGAACCCAAACGAGATGAACCAAACAAGAGGCCCACACAAGACACATCATAATTAAAATTACAAAGGTTAAAGACAAAGAGAGAATCTTAAAAGCAGCAAGAGAAAAGCAGTTAGTAACCTATAAGGGAGCTCCTGTATGACTGTTAGCTGATTTCTCAACAGAAACTTTTCAGGCCAGAAGGGAGTGGCAAGAAATATTCAAAGTGATGAAAAGCAAGAACCAACAACCAAGATCAGTCTACCCAGAAAAGCTATAATTTAGAATTGAAGGACAGATAAAGAGCTTCCCAGACAAGAAAAAGTGAAAGGAGTTCATTACCACCAAACCAGTATTACATGAAATGTTAAAGGGTCTTTCTTCTTTAAGAAGAATAAGAAAAAAAAGATAAAATATATGAATAATAAGATGGCAATAAATACATATCTATCAACAGTTGAATCTAAGAAACAAGATAAATTAACAAGCAGAATAGAAACAGACTCATAGATAAAGAACATTTTGACAGTTGCTATATATGTGTGGGTTTGGGGGGAATGGGTGAAAAAGGTGAAGGGATTTCAAAGTACAAAGTAGTTGCCCTAACTGGTTTGGCTCAGTGGATAGAGCATCGGCCTGCGGACTCAAGGGTCCCAGGCTCGATTCTGGTCAAGGGCATGTACCTGGGTTGCGGGCACATCCCCAGTAGGGGGTGTGCAAGAGGCAGCTGATCGATGTTTCTCTCTCATCAGTGTTTCTAACTCTCTATCCCTCTTCCTTCCTCTCTGTAAAAAAATCAATAAAAATATATTAAAAAAATGAAAAAAAAATAAAAGTACAAAGTAGTTATAATCATCATGGGGATGTGAAGTCCAGCATAGGGAATATGTCTCTAATATTCTAATAACTATATATGGTGTCAGATGGGTACCAGGTTTATGAGGATGATCACTTAGTAAGTTATTTAATGTGTAATCCCTGGGTTGTACCCCTGAAACCATTATAATAATGTATGTCAACTATAATTGAAAAATTAAAAAATTATTTAAAGTAAAAAAAAAAAAAGTGCTGTAGTAATATCTCCCATCCCACGTATTCTTGCAATGTGATTTTGGCAGTCCTCCAATTGAAAGGTGGGGGTCTACATTTTCTCTCCCTGGACCTGGGTAATCTTGTGACTGCCTCAAGCAAGAAAGTGACAAGAGTGACATTATATGGCTTCTGAGGCTATATAATGAGCATGCAAAGGCATACACTTCCATATTGCTTTCTTGGGATATTCACACTTGGATCTCAGCCTCAATGCTGTGAGGAAGCCTCTCTTAGCTCATATAATGAGGCCACTTATAGGTGCCCTGATGGGCAGTCTAGCTGAGGTCCTAGCTGACAGCCAGCATCAACCACCAGTGAGTGAAGATGCCTCCAAAATGATTCCAGCCTCCAGACTTTGAGTCTCCTCAAAGAGCAGAGATAATGACATCTCTGCTGTATTCTCTCCAAATTCCTAACCAAACAGAATCCAAGAGCATAGTTAAATAATTGTTTCATGCCAACAAGTTTTGGGATGGTTTGTTAGCAATAGCTAACCAGTACAAGATGGTAGTATTTAATCTACTCCAAACCTATTCTTAGTATTTTAAAAGGTTGTAAAAAAAAAATGGAACTGCGCTTCCCACACCCAGCTCAGATTGGGACCCAGGCAACAGAAAGAGACCTGGCCCAGCTCACATCGAGATACAGGTGACAGACAGAAACTTGGCCCAGCTCAGATCGGGACCCAGGTAACAGACAAGAGACTTGGCCAACAGCAGTTGCCCTATATCTAAATTCAGCCTAGCATCTGGAATGCTCAGGGCCCACTCAAGAATGCAAATAATCCTTCCCACTAATATTTACAGGGTAAACTAAGATTGTTGGTAGAGTATTAAATTTGACAGTAAAATGGTAATCGAGTTTTCAGATTAATTTAAAGAGGCTAATTGGAATAAGTGAATATTCAAGTAAAGTTAATTGTACTGGACAAAAACCTGTTCTTAAAGTAATAACTAAAATTTCTATTGGTAGTTCATCTCATGGTAAAATTCCTGAATATGCAATGAACCTAAAGCAGTCATATGTGTGGGAAAAAAAAAATTAAATTTAAAGTTATCAAGACTGCATTATAAAATTTACAAAAACCTCCATTAATAAAAAATAAAAGGGGGGGGGATAGTAGGGCAATATCATGTAAGGAAAAATATCCTATAAGTAAATTACATCTAGAAAATTTTTACTTTACCAAATTAAGTTTCATTTGCAATGCTAACAGCAAGACGGCCATTAAAAACACACATGGTGTCTAAATAAGACAAAGAAAAATTGTTTGAACAAAAATAAAAAGGATCCCAAATCAATTATATAGAAAAGATTCCTTTATTAACTTGTGGTCGAGAATATATTTGTATATTTTCAGAAAACAACCCCAAGACCAGATGGAATCCTGCAACAGAGAGGAATTGACAGGAGTGCTCCAACCACGAAGACAAGAGGAAAAAACAGTCCAGAGATGGAAGACGCTGACAACGCTTTGCCACGCGAGCAGTCAGCAGCTGTGCACCGCTGCAGGTTACCTAGGACCAAACCAGAGAGGGTTGGACCTGCATTGCCAACATGTGCCCACCATCCAGATATCACTGCTGACATGTACACATAAGGAACTGTTAGACATTGAAATGGGGACTCAGAACTGTTGGACATTGAAATTGGGACTCAAACATTTTTTTGTTTGTTTTGTCTTGTTTTGTTATTATATGTTTATTTCTAGTCTGCAAAGGCAAAACTTTTTAAAGGAAAGAAATGGTGGGAAAAAGATACAGAAGCAAAGAAGCATTGAACAGACTGTCAAACTACATTGGGAAGACAGGGGAGGTTGGGCGAGGGGGGCTGTAGGAGACCAACCGAAGGACTTGTACGCATGCATATAAGCACAACCAATGGATATAAAACACTGGAGCGGGGGGGGGGGGGGGAAAGGGCGGGCAGGTGAAGGCATGTACTGGGGGGTAGGGGAGGTCGGGGGGAGATCAATGGGGGAAAAAAAAAGGAGACATATGTACTACTATTTGTAATACTTAAAACAATAAAAAAATGGTAAAAAAATAAATAAAGCTTCTATGAACATTAAAAAAAATGGAACTGTGTTATTTCTATTATTTCAATAGTTTTACACTGTGATGGAAAGCTGTAGTTATTGCTCACTGGGAATCAAGAGCAGACAGAAATGTAAAAATATTGGCATTTTTACTTTTTCTTAAGTAGAATCAACTATAATGATGGCAATTGTCCTAATTACTGCCAACATCATTCCCAAAACTTTTGAATAGAGGATGCTGGCTGTATTCCTCTTTGTTTATACTTTTCCAAAGAGAAGTGAGCCTCTTCACCCCCCTGAATGTCTTCAGAGTGGAATCCCATGTGAATTGTTTTTGATGCTACTCTCTGGCTTCCCATCATCCTTCAGAACCAGTGATGGACAGAAAGCAGATGCTCTGTGGATACTTTGGGAAGAGAACAGAAGAAGCATTTTCTCCTACTTTCATCTTTATACAATAATTTGGACAACTGACTTTTCCTGGACCCAGATATTCAGCATTATAGTTCATCTCCTCGTTTGTTCAAGAAGATTGTATTAGTTTTTTTTCCCCCAACTCCTCCCCACCACCTTTAGGCCTTTGCTCAAAGATTTTATTCTACCAAGAATAAGCTCCCTAGCCTCCAAAGTCTAGTAGAAATGTACCTTCTTTATGAACGTTTCATGAGTTAGAGGCAGCACTGAAACCATCTTAGCACTTTGTTGGCACGTCTCTTAGAATTCTTAACACCACCACTGACTGTTTCCCTGATTAGGTTTCGATGCCATTCTTGGCAGGGTCACCATCTTATTCTCCTTCATGACCTCTTCTGTGGTTTCTCAGGAAATGCTTGCTGAATTCCATAAGGCAGCCTGAAGTAGTGCCAAAATTGTGCAATCAGAGTCAAGATGTTTGGCTCTCAGTCTCAGCTTGGAGCCAGGTCTGTCAATAAGCAGATTCCGGAAATGGTGTTGTGACCCTCGAAGATTCTTCACCTTTCTCGGCCTCAGTTTGCTCCTCTGGAAAATGAGAAGTTGAGAGTAGGTTAGTGCCTTTCAATACCACTGGTGCCCAGAGGGGCTGACACATGCTTGGTTGAGCATTCTTGGCTGGATACACACTTTATAAAGATGCCTTCCGGTTCAAGAAATATATGTGGGTTGTTGGATATTGCTGTGGCCTGTAGAATTGGATGGAAGGAAGTGAGCAGATTGGAATGACAGATTAGCACTTCAGAGACACAGCAAAAGAGAACTGAGGCAACTTTCTGAATATTAATAGCTAACATGTATGAAGCAAGACACTGGGCTGACGGCTTGGAATGCGTTCTCATCCACTCTCACAATACTCTTATGAGGTACTACTATTATTATCCCCATTTTATAATAAGACAAGTGAGGCTTAGGGAGGTTAAATAATGGGCCAAGTTGCTGAACTAGGTTACTAAGCACTGGGACTGAGCTCAAATCTAAAACCTGCATTCCTAAATAACCACTGTCTGCCTGTCTCTTAGTTTTTGTTTTTGTTATGGCGAATACACTTATATTGTAAGGTGCTGGTCTATGGTTATTAAAAAGTATTGACTTTATCCGTCTTTTCAATTCCTCTCTATTACCAGTGCCTAGCAAGGGAAGTGTACACTCACACTTATAATTTTTACTAAGACAAGGCATGGAGACAGGATGAGTTATTTAATTTTGGAGAATTGCAGCATGCCATTCTACATTCACATGACGGGGGTATCATTTTATTCTATCACATATAGTAGGGTGGATTTTGTTATACGAAAGGGATTTTACATTCTGGAGGAAATGGCTAGAGTTAAAGGAGGATCTGATGTCACGAGATTACCAAAGACCAGGAAATGTAGCAAATCTTGTGGAAACTCACCCAGAGTTCTCATTAGTGGGGAGGGAAATGATATTCCGTAATTGCGTCGATAGAACAATGATAACCCACTTCCATTTGCAAATCGTTTCACCCCACAGAGTGATTGAGCATTGAGCATAGTGCACCCCTGACACAGTTCATGTTTCTATATGTGAACAACTCCCAGGTCTACCTTTTCCTCCAATCTCCCCAGCACTGTATCATTTGTAGCTGCGTCTGTAATGCCTCTGCCTGGTGAAATGGCTTTTGGCTCCTGCGGAGCATGACTGATTCCCCCCCAGGCTTTTCTAGCACCCAATTCCCTAGTCTTTGTTGGCCGAACTCCTTTGTCCCATACATATTTTGTCTTAAGGTCAATTCTGCTCCATCCATTTATGTCCTATCTGCCCACTGTTACCCAATCTGGTGATTCACATCCATGACATTTCCTAAAATCTCTTCCCACACTTTCCTTTTATATCAGGTCCATCTCTTAGATTCAACAGCCCAAACTTACATGCTTTTCTACCTTATGACCTCCCTACCCCCTATTCTTCCTGCCCCTTTGGCCTCTTTTACCTCCGATCAGTAAAAAAAAACAAACAACTCCTGTCACAAAGTGGTAAAGTGATGCTCTCCCTTCAAAGGAGGGTGTGAAGTAGTGTAAGTGGGTCTGTGTGATCAGCACTTGTGCTTGGGGTCATAGAAGAGAAAGGTAACACAATTGAAAAGGGTGCCAGTAGGGTGGGCAGAGGGACATGCATGAGGCATTGGTCAAGGCCTTTGGCTCCCACAAGAATGCTCACTTCTGGGAGCATTGGCACACGATGTCAGAGTCAGGACATTGCAGCTCTGGCCAAGAGAGGACTCGAAAACATGGACAAGTAAGTCAATACAAACTGTTTGAATTTAATGGAAAGATTTGTAGCCCTCTAATCACTACCCTGTGAGATGAATAAGTAGCTAATTTGTTGTTTCAAATACACCTTTCTCTCACTTCAACACTAAATCTCTCAGAGTAGCAGCAAAGGAGACCCAGATGATGCAGATTTTGGAACAGGTAGGGTTTGCTTCAAAGTTTGGGTGGAGAAGAGAGAGACTAGTTAACTTTGCCCAAGTGGGCACTGTCTCAGAAACCTGGGGCAGCTGAGGGTAGGTACTCAGCTAAGGGGCACCTGGCAAAGTGGGGGTGAGAATCTGAGAAGCAAGAAGGGAGACCTAGATTACAAATTTCCCCCTAATACCATCAGTATTCTGATGTTTATTTATTTTTCTTTTTTTAAAAAAAATATTTTTATTTATTTTAGAGAGGAAGGGAGAGGGATAGAGAGATAGAAACATCAATGATGAGAATCATTGATCAGCTGCCTCCTGCTTGCCCCCTACTGGGGATCGAGCCCGCAATCCAGGCATGTGCCCTTGGCAGGAATTGAACCTGGGACCCTTCAGTCTGCAGGCCGACGCTCTATCCACTGAGCCAAACCAGCTAGGGCTGATGATGTTTATTTTGACAATGTATGTGCTTCTGTATGGCTTGCAAACAACAAGCGCTTCATTTAAGATCTTGAATTGCAAGAGGAAGAGAATATTTGGAAATATGTCCTAGATTTTCTTCTCCTAGGAAACATAGCATCTATTTTTCATAAATAATGCATTTATGAAAAAATCTATTATACTTGTGTGTTGGCTCTCAGATCCATAACTCCCTGCCCCTTTCTTTTGGACTCTGTATATTACAAGCACCTTCCTCTTCAAAGTACATTTCCCAGACTTCCTTGCCAACTGGCTCTGGCTCAACCTGTGGGAAGCCATGCAGGGGATTGGAAGGCATAGGTGTAGTGCACAGAACCAAGATATCTCCTCTCCCATCCCTTTGCTTCAAGTGTTCCCAAAGAGGCCCTGTCTTCTCTGCTGGGAGCCACAGATCCCACTGAGCGGCTCTGGCTCCTGATGTTGGTAACACTACCTCTTTTCTTTCTCCTCCCTCTTCTTGGAGCTTTTTGATTCTGCTAATTTCTGGGCTCACTGTTCCCTGTGTACTTTTCATCTCTTACCAAGCATTTGCAGCTAGCTCCCATATGAAATTCTTAACACTGAACTACCTGGTGTAGACTGTTTTCCTAGCTGGACCCTGACTGAGACATAAATTTGACCAAAAGATAATTTTGCAGAGAATACAAAGAATATAAAGTCACCACTAATCCCACTACCCAAAGATAACTCTAGTTAACATTTTGGTGTATATCCTTCCAGTTTATTTTTATATGCATAGATGAAAAATATTTGTATGTTTTTTATGTAATATCGTTATCTATATATATAAAAGGCTAAGTGACTGACCGTCCATCTGACTGTCTGACCGACCGGCCAGTACACATGATGCGCACTGGCAATTTAAAAATAAATGTTGACTTGCGCATGTGCGATACATAGAAAGCTCTCGCTGGTGCCAATCGCACGTGTGTTTTAACCTTATGATGCTATGTTATATATACTATTTTGACATGTAATTTTTTTGCTGTAACATAATTACCGCACAAATCTTTCTTCTAATTAATTTCCTTTCAATGTGCACGAATCCGTGCACTGGACCACTGATATAAAATAAACATATATGCATTTTTTCCTTTCACAAGTTTGGAGTCATATTGCATTCTTTGCTTTGAAATATTTTTTTCTCTCACTTAATATATTGGAAACATTTTTCTAAATCACTAGGTTTTTTTTATATAATGTGATTTTTAAATGGTTATTTGTGTGACTTCAAACTGATGTATCTTATTTAACCAGTCTACCATTATTGGTTATGTAGATTGTTTCTGATATTTTGCTATTGTAATATCACTGTGAAAATTAATAAATAGATATCTCATTTAACATGGAGTTGGGATGCTAGGAGGACTCTCATACATCTGTCACTCAACACACACTACAGGAAGAGAAGTATCTTGCATCTCTGACAAGAAGTGATATGTCTTGCTACCTCAGCAGGTGGAAGGAAAGATCCCTTCTGGCCCAACTCAGCCAATGAAAAGTCACTACACTTTAAACTTAGTTTTCTTTGCAATAGCCACTTCCAAGACCATTAGAGAGTATTCCTTTCCTTGGTTTCTCTGGGCTTGTGTGTGGTTTGTCTTTAGACCAAATGTCCTCAATTAAAATTCTTTGTTGTTCCCAAATAAACCTCTTTTGCTGGAGAAATATCTGGCCGTTTATCTGTTGAAGGTCAATACTATTCTACGCCATTTTGGGGGATGTATTTCTGATTGTTTCTGTAGGATAGATTAAAAATATAACTGCTATAAGAGCAGGGGGCTGACTGGTTTGTCCTCTGCTGGATTCCCAGTGCCCAGAGCAGTGCCTGCCCAATCGTGGGCGTTCTTGGTGAGGTGAAAGTGGAATGACTGTAAGGGACACGCACAGTCGAGAGACCTTGCACATGTGGCCATGCCTCTGTTTTGAGGGCCAGAGCTGATTCATCACACAGAAAGTAGTTGGCTCAGAACTGGCTAGCTGCCTGGTGAATCGCAGAGGATGGGGCCTTCAGGCTACCACAGCTGCTGGGGGTCATTCAGCTAATGGAATCTGCCTTGTTGCGAGTGCAAGCCAGCTGGACCGGGAGTGAAGGCCAGGGCTGCGGGAATTCCTGTGAAGTCCACTCCTGCTCCCACAGGACATCCGCTGGCTGCTTTACTGAGGCTGTTGTAACTGAGCTGAGCCAGATCTCAGGCCTCACCACAGCTGGACAAAAGCACAGGGGTGAGTCCTTCTGGTCCCAGATCTCCCTCATGCAGTTCTCAGGCCTCCTCGACTATGAGCTTTGGAAAACGGAGATTTTCTTAATTTGGGGCTTTCAACTAATCTCACAAAAAGTACACTATTTTGAGAGTGAAACCTGGTCTCAAAGAAAGGCTTGAGTGTATATTAGGGAAATTATGTCCTTTCTGGTAAAGGAAGTTACTTTCTGAATTAAGTTACCAATTGACAAGTTTAAATTAAATATGTTTTTTCTTTTCTTCAGGAAGTGAGGCACCCAAAGGATACTGGAACTTTTAGGTCTCAGCATTTATTCTTTCGTTTGCCTACACCCAAATAAATGATTGTGCATCCCAAGCTAAATAACAATAACATGCCAATAAAATAAAATAAAAACAACAACCCAGGAGGCAAAGTGGAATGTGGAGAACAAGCAGATTTTATTTCAGGGATTAAACTGCAGCATGAGGATGTTTCTCTGGACATCTCCCAGTCCTGAATATCCTGGTCACCATCAACAATTTCCAGGGACTTAAATTGCGAACTGGCAAAGTACTAATTGCATACAATAATTATTTATTGATCACATATTAGGTGCTCAATGTCAGAAGCTGCCTCTAGGGAGTTTCACCTTAAGAAGAGGGGGTTGCAGTACAAATTCACAACTCAGCCAACAATAGAGAGCTTGGTTAGGAGCCCAGGGCTGGGCTGCCTGGCTCCTGTGCTTACTCACTGTGTGCTCTTGGGGACCTTGTCAGTTCTCTCTAGGATTCGGTTTCCTAGTCTGTAGAAAGGGTGTGAGATCCTGCAGAGTTGATGGGAGAATTAAATGAGTTACCAATTGTAATGCATTTGGAACACTGCCTGGGCCATGGGACATCCACTTTGCAGTTCTGTAGTTTCTTTCTAATGCCAAGTCTTCCTGCTGGGTGAAGTGGGGGTAACCAGGAGCATTGTTACCCAGTCCCCAGTCTGTTACTGGAGTGCGTCCCCTGAATCTGCTGGGACTTTCTAGCTTCCGCCTCTTTGTGATTCCTGACTTTGCTTTGGAAAGACTTGGCCTTTGGTCAGTCCCTAGCCTGTCCCTCGGCTGGGGGTTGATGTAGCACTAGGTTCAGTGCTGTGGGAGACAGAACATTACAATGACCTTCTCCTGATGTGCCGAGCCTATGAGGATCTAAAACATTTGGCCCAGGAAGAGCGGCCTTAGAGAAGAATGCCAGGATGTGTGTGGGGTTCTCAGAGTCCACATCCTTAGAATTAGTGGCAAGTGGACAGTCTGCCAGAATAAAGACTGTGGAATCCCAGAAAATCCAGACTTCTACACACATTCAGGACTCTTTGGACACCGTACCTTGAGAGATAGTCATTTAGCTTCTGCTCTGACATCTTATTCATTTGTTCATTCAGTCGCTCATTAGGCTGAGGGTTCTGGAAACTTCACGTCTTGTCTTATTAGACACCACAGTAAACCTACCCAACTTCCTTATTCTGAGTTTGCAAAACAAAACAAAACAACAAAAAAATGAGTCAAATCCTTATTTTATATATTTAATGGTGTATGTTACCTTCCTAAATATTTTCCTTTTGAGGCTCATTGTTTCAGATTCATTCAATATACAGGGTGGGGCAAAAGTAAGTTTACAGTTGTTTGTATGGAAAAACTACAAATAATTAATAATAATATAATTATTATTATTATAATATAATAATGTGCTCTGTGTATGCACAACTTTTGCCACACCTTGTATACGGCAAGATCTCCCCACTTTATGCCATTTGATTGCTTTGCTTGGAAGCAATCTCAGTCTGAGAATCTCTTTTTAAAGACTCAGTACGCCACATCCTATATAATAAAAGCCTAACATGCACCTCAAAGGAACAGCAGAGCCCTGACCGGTTTGGCTCAGTGGCTAGAGCATCAGCCTGCAGACTGAAAGGTCCCAGGTTCGATTCCGGTCAAGGGCATGTACCTGGGTTGTGGGCACATCCCTAGTAGGAGGTGTGCAGGAGGCAGCTGATTGATGTTTCTCACTCTCTAGCCCTCTCCCTTCCTCTCTGTAAAAAATCAATGAAATATATTTAAACAAACAAACAAACGAAAGAACAACAACAAAAGAACAGCAGAATGACCATTGGGTGGTGGTGGTGGGGGGCAGGGCTGGTGAGTGGGCTGTGCCAGGCCAGCCAAGGTGGGTGCCAGCAGGCAGAGGGAGGGGATGGTGGTCAGGGGATGGCAGCGACTGGCTGCAGCAGTGGGGCCATTAAGGGTGGGGGGGGGGGTCTGGCGGCTGCTCACTGTCCTGTGCCATCTCCTGATGGGCCGCCGTTGCCTCCCGCAGAAGGAAGCCAGACTGCAGCTTAGGTCCGCTCCCCATGGGACAGTCAGACATCCTCAAAGGGCTTCCAGACTGGGAGAGGGCACAGGCCAAGCTGAGGGACCCCCCACCGAGTGCACAAATTTTCATGCACCGGGCCTCTAGTGTAGAATAAGTCTCCTTGATGCTTTACATTTATCACTGTAACCCAAGACTGTTTTAGCTTTTAAAGAGAAGTTTTTAAATAAGCCATTATCCACCCAGGTTTTTTCCACTCCATAGCATGTAATTGGCTTTGTGAACCAAAATAAAACTATTTACATGAACTTATTTTAAGTAACCTCATCTTACCTATTGTCTGATTGAATTTTGAATTTGCCAGTTAGAGATATTTGTGTCATCTGCAATTTTGATAAGCATGAGACTGAATAAGAAATGCCAAAGATAGCACACTATCATTTAAGTGGTGTCAAGAATATAAGGTGGTTTGAGGATTACGGGAGGAGAGGCATCTAAAGTGTTCCAGGGCCCTACTACAAACTGTGCTCTGAGATCTAATATTAAACATTCTTTGGCTTTGGATTCAATGAGTTGATTCTTCCCATGAGTCAAAGTCTGGAGTCACTACCCAAGTTTCAAGGTCTTCACTTATTAGCAGAACGACACTGGGAAATTTATGGAACCTCTCTGAACCTCATTTCTAACAACTGTGAAGTGGCGAAATGTCTACCTTGGACATAAGTTAAGATAAATTATGTAAAAGGTTTACCTCAGTGCCAAACAAATGGTAAGCTTTCACTAAATGTCAGTTACCTAATATGTTATTTCATTTCTTCATCATATCCACTAGATACCACAAGGACTGACATTTCATGATCATAGTTACAGCATTTTTCTATCTTCGATTTTTCTGGAGCTTTTCTTACTTTTGAAGACTTTAAAAAAATTAATTGGCAGTGATCTTGAAATGAGCCTGAAGATTGTTTGAAGTAGCAACTGAGAGCAATTATGACTTCCTGGAGAGCACTAGATTAGCTTAGTGTCATAGAGATACTATCATTAATTTGGAGAGTGGAGAGAGGGAAAGCTAGTCTGACTCCATGTGAGCAGAGAGTCAAACCTGGAAGTCAGACAATAGGTTTTTAAAAATTAGATATGCAGAAATGGAAGACCATACAGGATAATTTTTATTAAATTAGAATACAGGATCTTCAGCTTGACACAGGGGTTGCAGCTCAGCCCGTGGTGGCTGGTTGTTGCCTTCACCTTGGACATCGTTTATCCAATATCGTCATAATGATTAAGGGCTGCTGGGGTCAGACTGCCCTGGCTCCACCATTTATCACCACGGGGAAGGTCCTAGATGAAGCTTTGGACTGAGTCTCAGTTTATCATTTAAATGGTGTCAAGAATACAAGGTGGTTTGAGGATTATGGGAGGAGAGGCACCTACAGTGCTTATTATGGTTCCTAGTCCATAGTGAGTACTCAATAAATGGTAGCCATGTTTTCAATTATGTTAAGAGATAATTTCACAAAGGAACTGTCCACAAAACATCAGTTATTTCTAACTGAAAATTATAATTGGTACCTTTTGCGGACTACTTGTTTTTTTTTTTTTTTTTTCTGGTCGAGGATATCACTGTGACTGGATGACAGAAAGAGTGCTTTCTATTAGTGGCCTGTAGATTTCCCTTTCCCTGGAATTTAGCTTATTAGCTGCCTGGCTAACTCCCAGAGCCAGGAAAGCATGTCCCATACATGACACCGTTGTCAAGCAGAGGAGACAGATGTTTCTTGGCTTCCCCTCTCAGGGACTTAATAGCTCCTGAAGGTTAGCCCTTATTGACTCATTAAGCCGTGTCTGCCTGGGGGTCAGCGGTGGCGACACTGTGTTAACCCCTGCAAGCAGCCGTCACCAGAGCTTTACAAAGGGAGACATTGCCTTTGAGAGAAAGACAGGTGATACAACACACACACACACACACACACACACACACACACACACACACGCATATGCATGCATGCATGCACACCATTCTCAGATGGGCAAGGTTCCCTGGAGACGAGGAAAAAATACGCATACTCTTAAAGGATTAGAAAAGAAAACCCTTTGCTTTTTTCTGTGTGGCTTTTGGTTGGAGATCTCACATTCTCTCCCTTGTCCTCACTCTGACTTGAATCTCTCTGTTTGCTAAAGAGCACCACTTAGATCCAGCATCCAGGACGGTGAGCATCCTAGAGGCAGTGCTGCAGTGGCCACTGCTGGGACAGTGATGAAACCCACCGGGAAAGAAGGAAAACCCAATGTGATTCTCTCTTTCAATGAAGCATTGGAAATAGCTGGTTTTATTTTTGCCTTTCTCTCTCTGGTGTCCCATGTATGCAGTAATGGGAATGGAAATTATCCCATTTGATGTTCCCAACTTAATTCTTCTTAATCTATTTTGATGTGCTTTGATTCTTTGCTCATTGAGTCTGGAGGTACCTAATTTATATGCTGCTCTGCTGCTGGTTCCCCAGGTACAGGCCATCCTTTCTGACGTGTGACTTCCTTGGACTCCAGGAAGTTTCTAGGATAGATGTGAATGTTTGGGGACAAAGTGTGCTGTCACCATCAGCAGAGAGCATTTACTGAGTGATTGTAAAATGGTCCCTAGAGAGGTTCCATACGATTTTCTTAGGCAATGCTGGCTTCTGGTGAATATCCTTTAGTAGGTGTCAGAAATCAGGTCTGCAGTAATCTATTCTAGAACTTTGTTAAACTAAACCTTGTGATAATGTGTGTTCATTTCTAATTATCACCTCTAATGATTTCTCTGGAACTATCGACTTCAATTTATTCAGAGGGAATAGGTGTTAGCTCCCTTGGGGTTCTAGTCTGTTTTATGTGGTTCACTCTATGCTTCCTAATTTGAAGAACATTTTCTTTGGAGGCCAGATAAGGAATAGGTTTCCTGTTAGTAGTAAAGAGAATGGGTAAAGGTTGGGGATATGGATAGGGTTATGAGGTACATGTGGTTAGTGGCTACCATATTGGGTAGTGTAGATAATAGAACATTTCTACAGAAAGTTCTATTGGGCAGTGCTCGGTTAGATGGGCAAAAGAATAGGACCCTCTGCTGGCCTGGAGGTCTCCTTCAGTAGAAGTCAAGAGAGTGCTATAGAATTCTTTAGGTTTCTATACACCCCCAGCCCCTGCTATT
Source organism: Corynorhinus townsendii (assembly GCA_026230045.1). Taxonomy (NCBI): domain Eukaryota; kingdom Metazoa; phylum Chordata; class Mammalia; order Chiroptera; family Vespertilionidae; genus Corynorhinus; species Corynorhinus townsendii. The sequence goes on along the minus strand of JAPDVU010000003.1, from coordinate 175,822,952 downwards.
TCCCTGCTAACATTTATGTCCTTTACCTCCTCAACTGCATTGGGACTACTGGAACTACTCTCATAAATTCATTTGTCACATGAAGCCAAGGACTGCCCAACCATTTTCATCCTTAGACTCTAATTCCCTTATGACTCTACTGTGGGAAGCCACCCATAGTCTTCACTATCAGAGAAGTGTAAACAAGGAGCCCAGAATGCTGGTGACCCTTGAGCCCCTGGCAAAGGCCAGAGCTATGCACCGATTGTTTAGTCCAGACAATGGGGGCTCAAGCAATTTCCTGATCAAATAGTCTCAGAGTAAATCTTTCTAATATTTACTGACCTTTAGGATAGTCTGTCTGTTAATGCAATTACCTGCCTAAGGGCTAGATGTGTATCCAGAAGTGAATAAAAGTTTGGCGAGGCCTGAGCACCAGTGGAAGTCCTTTCTCTTGCATTGGGCTTCCCTGCCCGGCCCCCAATATTTCCAAATTATTATTTCTTGCCTCGTCTCTGTCATTTGCACGTGGCCCTTCTCCAGATCCCGAACCCTGAACCACGCAGGACGTGGGTCATTCACACTCTACCTCTCCTCAAATGATTTCACTGGCCCCTTGGAATTTAAGATCAATTGTCAGCACAATTCCCCATATCCTCAAGGCTTCACTGAATCCTCTCTTCACCTTCTTGCTCTCCTCAAGACACTGCTTCCCCTGCAGCCCTCTCAAGAATTTGCTCTTTTCCCTTCCTTTCTTGTTGTACAGTTGGGCTTGGAGTTGAGGTAGGTGAATTCCTTTGCTCCTCATTCCCACCTCTGGATTATACTCTCTCTCCTCAATAAAACCACTCAGTTACAATTCTCATGCCATCAGCGTGATTCACCCAGTAGTCCCCCTTCTGTGTTGCAGTCAATTAGCACATCTCGGACCACTCAGCCTGACCTCTTGAAGATGTTAGCTTTGGCTCACTGCCATTCCCTCATCATTCTTTCTTTCTTAATTGTTGACAATTTAAATATACATATAGGAGATTCTTGAGGTTCTCTCCTCCAATTATCTTGCCCTCTGTCCTATCTCAGCAACTCCCTCTCATAGTCAGTCATACTCCAGGAGACGTTGCTTTTACCCTTAACTTGAACCTTGCCGGAATCTTAATTTCAAGTATTCAATTCTCTGACCACCTTTTTCAAATTTATAGCTCAGTTCCTATGGCAGTTTGACTGCAGGACCTTTACTCTAGTGTCTGCCAAAGTTAAACGCCCAAGACAGATGCTTTGGGTAGGTAAATCAGAAAGAGGGGTCCTTTCTGGGTGATGCAGACCCATGCCAGGGCTCATGGCTTGGGACACAGCCTGGATTTCAGCTGGGCACTTTTGTGCAGTGCACAGACTTTACAAGTGTACATGAAAACCTTGTGTTAATACATTTACCCTATCACGTTTTAACTGCCCCCCACCAGCATCCCTATAATCTCTCTCCCATCATTACCTAGTTTAAATTATATGACCAATCATTATTATTGTCCCTTTACTCACAACCTCAACTCCCATGACCACCCCTTTCTTTGTTGTACTCTCTCTCTAATCCTCATTAAATTCAACTCATTTTTTTCTCCATGCCTATAGCTCTATTAGCATGAATAAGGAAAAAAACACTTAAGTGTGCTTACTGTTGGCACCTCCAATTTATGATCACTGTCCTTACACAGGCCACAATTCTATCCATCGATTGTGGTGTATTTCCTTATTGAATATAATTTTCTATTTCCCTAGAGAATTCTTTCTTTTCTTTTCCTTTGTTTCCAACCATTTAAAAACATTTTTATAGATTTCAAAGCAGAAGGGAGAGGGAGAGAGAGATAGAAACATCAATGATGAGAGAGAATCATTGATCAGCTGCCTCCTGCACACCCTACACTGGGGATTGAGCCAGCAACCTGGGCATGTGCCCTGACCTGGAATTGAACCCTGACCTCCTGGTTCATAGATTGATGCTTAACCACTGAGCCATGCCAGCCAGGCCTTTTCCAAGCTTTAACATATCCTCCTCCCTCAGTTTTAGCTGATGACCTTGCTTCTACTTCAGTGAGGAAATGGAAGCCATCAGAAGAGTGCTTCCACAGTTTTTCCCAGAACACCTACCTCCCATCTGCATATGTGTCCACACACTATGCCTTTTCTGCTTGTGTCCCTCCACATGAGACCTGGATCTCATTGCTGTTACCTACTCAAGGACATTCATGCAGGAATTCTCTGCTCTTATCTTTACTACCAAATAATGCATTTCCATTGGCTCATTCTTGTCAGAGTACAGACATTATTTCCTTCATCTTAAACACAGCTCTCCATAGATTCCATGCATCTTCAGTTATTGCTCCATTTTAATATTTCCTTTAATAGGAAAAATTCTTGAATGTGTTGTCTGTATTTGAGATATCCTTGATTCTTCACATCCCCACTCTACCAACACTGCTTTGGTTAAGGTCACCAATGCCATCAACATTGCTAAATCCTGTGATCAGTGATCATCTTCTCCTTGGCCTATTAGAAGCATATAACATTGCTGGTGTTTTTTTCTCTCAGAATATTTTTTCACTTAGCTTTTAGGACAATGGCTTTCCTGGTTTCTTCTTGCCTACTTTTCTCCACAGTGACTTTCTCATCTCTAGACTCTAAATATTGGAAAGCCCAGGGTCAGTCCTTGGTCCTTTTCTCTTTTCTATTGTTCCCTACCTGAGATTATCTGGTCTCATGGCTTTGAGTAACATTGTTTTATTCCAATTTAATTTTTTATTTGAGTTACATTTCTAATGTTGATGACTTTCAAATTTATGTTTTCAACCCAGTTACTCCTCAGAATGATAGCCTTGCACTTCATACTCCAGTTGCTTACTTAGCATCTCCGCTTGGAGATAAAATAGGTATCATAAATTGAACAAGATCAAAGTCAACACTTGCTATTCATCCCTTCCCTCCAAACACCTTTCTTTCCTATCTCTGTAATGGCAATTCATTTTTTTAGTAGATTAGCTCCCAAATCTTGGAGTCCTTGATTTATGTTTTTTCTCACAACATCAACAAATCCTTTTGGCTTTGCCTTTAAAATATATCCAGCATGTAATCACCCCTCACCTTCCCTACTTTCCGCACCCTAGATGAGCCTTCATCATCTCTTATCAGATATTTGCAATAGCCTCCTAACTAGTCTCCCTGCTTTCATCCTTGCTATGTTTTAGTTTGTTTTTTACACAGAAGCCAGGGTGATCCTTCTCAAACACAAGCCACATCATATCATTCTCCTACTTATAACCCTGCAATGGCTTTCTAGCTTACTCAAAATAAAAGCCAATGTTCTATCCATAACTTACTATGTGATCTGGTTCTGTCACTTCTATGCCCAATTAATCTCTGGCCTCCTCTCCTCCAGTTTTCCTCTCTCATTCTGTTTCAGCCACACTGCTTCTTTTAATTCACCAGGCAGCCTATTGCCTCAGGACCTTTGCACTTGCTGTTTCTATGCCTCAAATGCTCTTTATCCAGATAACCACAGGGCTCATGCACTCATTTCCTTCAGTTCTTAGTTCAAAAGTCTCAGTGAAACCTTTTGTAGATATTCTATCTAGAATTTCATTCTCCTATGCACACTTTCTGTCTTGTCTTTGCTTCTTTTTCTTCTTGGCTTTATTTTTCTTATTAGTTACTACTTATCACTACCTAACATATATTATATATTGTTTTTCTCTCTTTTCAAAAAATAGGTTTTAATTGATTTCAGAGAGGAAGGGAGATGGAGAGAGAGATAGAAACATCAATGATGAGAGAGAATAATTGATCAGCTACTTCCTGCATACCCCCTCCTCCCCCCACTGGGGACCGAGCCCACATCTGGGCGCATGTGCCCTGACCAGGAATTGAACTGTGACTTCCTGGTTCATGGGTCGATGCTCAACCACATGCCGGCTGCACTATTTTATATTAATTTTTTTTATCTGACTTTCCCACAAGAAATTAAGCTCTGTGAGAGAAGAGTTTTTTATTTTCTGTGTCTGTTTTACTTACTTCTGCATCTATAGTGCTTAGAAAAGTGCCAGTCAGTACTTCAGCTGGTGTTTAGCAAATCTTTGTTGAATGACTAATTGAAGGTAAAAAGGAATCAGCCAATACTGCCTCCTTTTGCAAAGAATTATAACCTACTGCTTAAGAGAAGGGGCTCAAAATTTTGTCTGTATAATCTTGGGAAGGTTAATCTGTTTCTTCCTGTGTAAAATGGGGTAATAAGAGTTTTCACTGTATAGGGTTGTTGGGAGGATTAAGTGAGACAATATATGAAGGGAAATACATGTAGATGAGATATGTAGAGATGAAATGTATAGAGTACTTGTACACTAAGTCTTCAGTCTCATCATTATTGTTATCCTCTGCTAAATTATGTCATCTTCCCATCTTTCTATTATACTTTCCTCATAAGTTGGTTAAAAGTACAATATACACCCATTTATAGGAATCCCAACCCTACTGCTCATTAGCTATGTGATTCAAGGCAATTTACATAGTCTTTCTGAACCTCAGTTGTCTCATCCTTAGACTAGAAATAATAATTATTTACTTTGCAGTGTTGTAATAAGAATTGAATGATTTGTGAAAAGAAGTTTGGTATCGTGCCCTGACACATAGTAAATGCGCAATAAATGGTAGATCTTAATGGGATTGTGAGGGTGCATTTGGAGGATATGGAGGAGGCCTTTTGGCAGGGCAAGCATGAGCCAGGCTGTGGAGTCAGCTGGACTGTTCACATCCAAGTTTTAAAATCGGAGCTTCCCTGAGAGCAGCCTGTGCCATCACAGTGTTCAATTTTGTTCTTCCTTTTTCTCACCAAGATTACTCAAAGTGTTTTAGCAGGGATTGCAATTTTTAGAGTTTCTTGAGATGTGTTTCCTTTTATAGCTTCTGTCCTCCATAAGCTCTTTTTTTCTTATTTTTAAACATCCTATCTAGAGTTTAGGAGAATATCTATACACATATATTCCTTTTTTTTTTAAATTTATTTAATTTCAAGAAACATTGTCACTCCCTTACATATCAATAACCAGCTCTTCCTTGTTTAGTGGAGTCACAGAGAGCAGCAAATCCTCTTGTTTCCCTCTCTACCTTTTAAGCATCCAGCAAAGACACTGACATTAGTTATAGATTATAGGACAACTATGTGAAGTTGTCTAAACTGATCTGTTTTTAAAAAAATGTTTTTATTGATTTTAGGGAGATGAAGGGAGAAGGAGAGAGAGATAGAAACATCAAGGATGACAGAGGATCATTGATCGGCTGCCTCCTGAAAACCCCCTACTGGGGATCGAGCCCACAATCCAGGCATGTGCCCTGGCCAGGAATCGAACTGTGTTCTCTTGGTTCATGGGTCAACACTCAACCCCTGAACCACACTAGCCAGGCTAAACTGACCTGCTTTAAACTGATGTTCCCTTGAGCCAGACTTAACCAGCTTTGGTACATTATCGAGAATACCCAGTAAGCTGATTATTCAATACCAACCACTTTCACCTCACCTCACACATTCTAAGGTATTATTGCTCAAATCTGCCCTTTCTGATTTCAACTCCATGAATGGAAGAATCCCTTAGGGGACAGAGGGAGAGTTAAATCCTACACTAAATATATGAGCTCATCTTTTGAGAATCCTGCAGAACAGAGAGTGGAATTTTGCCAACATCTTACATTGACCAGGCAAACGTTCAACATTATCTATTTCCTTTCTCTTACATGGATTAAATATCTTTAGAACAACCTACTGGAAAACTACAGAGCAGAAAGACCACCCTCATCCTATTTATTGCCCAAATTTTAAGTGTAAAAATGAAGTAAAATGGTTAGACACAGAGAAAAATGTTTGAATGTGATTTTTCAAAATGATTCCCCCCCACCCCGGCCCCGCAGGTGAAAGTGTTAAGGTTGGGTGGTAACATAAATCTTGGAGCTGATAAGGGACTTTCCAACTGTAGAGTATGACATACTTTGTTATATATTTTCTGCCACAGTATGATACAGTTTTAGAAGAAAGTGAACATGATTACTAATTAGCTTGAATTTATTTAATTTATGAAATAGAAATCTCTTCTTCAATATTTTTTTACACAGAGCAATGCCCATCCTCCTGCAGAAATGAAATAAATACTAATTGAATTGACAGTTTTTCTTCTAATGAAGTAAGAACTTAACTTCTCCCCCTCAAATTTACCCTTTTCTTTTTATGTAATTCTTAAGTATCCACCCTGATTCTATTTCTCCCACATTCATCCAGCTCTTGAAAAGAAGCTAAAAAAGTAGAAGTAAAGCTTTTGAAGTTTGCTCCATCATTTTTATTCCCAAAGAATGTTCTTGAAAAACATAAAATATAGAGAAAAACAACATTGAAACTGAACTCATTTCTCCAGAAACTTCTGTTAGCAGTGCCTCCATCCAGTGGCTCATGCTGTGGGAAAAGGTCAGACTTCTGAAATCAGGACACATTTTTTTTTCTGAGATGTTGAGGATATCAACAATATTGGTAACTCACTGCTTAGTCAAATGGCTTGGTACATGGGGGAAACTTCTAGTTTCCTGGCACCAATGGGGAAATGACCTTTTCCTCTCTTGATGTCAAACTCAAAGGTGAACTACAGTCTTAGAGGCCACATAGATGTCCCCATTCTATGCACTCCCAAAGTGTTCAAGAGCACTTTTTAAAAAAATAAATCTTTATTCAGATTATTACAATTGTATCTCCTTTCCCCCCCATAGCTCCCCTCCACCTGGTTCCCACCCCACCTTCTGTCCTTACCTCCTCCCTGCTGTCCTCATCCATAGGTGTATGATTTTTGTCCAGTCTCTTCCCGTACCCCCCACACCCCTTTCCCCCTGAGAATTATCAGTCCACTCCCTTTCTATGCCCCTGATTCTATTGTATTCACCAGTTTGTTCTGTTCCTCAGGTTTTTAATTCGCTTGATTTTTAGGTTCACTTGTTGATAGATATGTATTTGTTGTTCATAATTTTTATCTTTACTTTTTCCTTCTTCCTCTTCTTAAAGAATACCTTTCAGCATTTCATATAATACTGGTTTGGTGGTGATGAACTCCTTTAGCTTTTTCTTATCTGTGAAGCTCTTTATCTGCCCTTCAATTCTGAATGATAGCTTTGCTGGGTAGAGTAATCTTGGTTGTAGGTTCTTGCTATTCATCACTTTGTAGATTTCTTGCCACTCCCGTCTGGCATGCATAGTTTCTGTTGAGAAATCAGCTGATAGTTGTATAAGTGCTCCCTTGTAGGTAACTAACTGTTTTTCTCTTGCTGCTTTTAATATTCTCTCTTTGTTTTTTGTTCTTGGCATTTTAATTATGATGTGTCTTGGTGTGGTCCTCTTTGGATTCCTTTTATTTGGGGTTCTGTGCACTCCCTGGACTTGTAAGTCTATTTCTTTCACCAGGTGGGGGAAGTTTTCAGTCATTATTTCTTCAAATAGGTTTTCAGTATCTTGCTCTCTCTCTTCTTCTGGCACCCTCATAATTCTGATGTTGGTACGCTTGAAGTTGTCCCAGAGGCTTCTTACAACTTTTTGGATTTTTTTTTCTTTTTGCTTTTTCGGTTGAGTATTTTTTTGTATTTCAATTCTTTGACTTGATTCTTGCGTTCCTCTAGTCTGTTGTTGGGTGTCTATATAATATTTTTTATTTCAGTCAGTGTATGTTTAATTTCTAGTTGGTCCTTTTTCATATCTTCGAGGGTCTCATTATATTTATCGGCCTTTTCTAGGATATTCTTGAAAAGCCTTATGACTGTGGTTTTGAATTCTATATCAAGTTGTTTGTTTTCCTTCATTTCTTTCATTTGTGATCTGTTTCTTTGTCTCCACATTTTCACTGCTTTCCTGAATTGGTAGGGTAGCTTTGTGTGCTAGGTTTCCTATATGGCCCAGTGGGTCGGCCTCCCAGTTACCTGAGGTGGACACTCTTGGTGCACCCCTTTGTGGACTGTGTGTACACCCTTATTGTAGTTAAGTCTTGATTGTTGTTGGTATCACTGGGAGGAATTGACCTCCAGGCCAGTTGGCTGTGAGGAGCAGCTGTGTCTACACTGGGAGAAGTTTGGTGCTGGAGACAGCCTTATAGGATTAGACTTGCCAAATTGCAAAAGCCTCTGTGCTCAGCTTGGATGAGGTGGAGTCTCAGGGCGGAGCAGACAGTCTTGGTTTCCTGTCAGCCCTGCCCTTACACGCACGCACGTGCCCGCCTCCGGATCTCTGCCTTCCCCCGCTCCCGAGCCTCTGCCTGAGAGTCCAGATTCCCCCCACAAGAGTGTGGGTCCCCAGGGGCTTGCCTGGAACTGGGGTTCAGTGCAGTCAGAACTGGGGTTCAGTGCTGTCAGGAGCTTCTGACTCCCTTCCCCTAGGGAAAGCCTGTGGCAACCTCAGCAGTCTCTGTGCACAGTGGTGCACATGTGTACCTCCAGACCCCTGCCCGCTGGGACTCCCCCACCTCTCCGAGTCTCTGAGTGCCTTTCTCTCTACCTGACAGTCCAGACTCTCCCTGTATGAGCCTGGGTCCACGGGGTTTCGCCTGGAACTGGGGTTCAGTGCAGTCGGGGGCTTCCTTCCCCTCCCGCCAGAGAAAGTCAGCCAGGCTCTCAGCCACCCTTGCTCTCTGTGCGCACAAAGACCCTTTGCCGTACCTCAACCCTTTGCCGTTCCTCTAGTTCTCCATGAGCTTTTCTCTTTCCTTCTAGTTGTAGAATTTCCACTCAGCCAGCTTTCCTGTGGTTCTGTATGGTGTCCATTCTGTCTTCTAGTTGTAGTTTTGAAATTGTTGTGCGAGGCAGCAGTTTAGGTGTTTACCTATGCCACCATCTTGGTTTCTCTCCCAGGAGCACTTTTTAATCTATACTCATCTTAACCTTTAAAGTCTTGCATTATTCTTTCTGGACTTACTGTCTGATCAGTTTCCTCCCATAGGTGCCCTGACTGGGGATCCAACCCATAGCCTAGGTATGTGCCCTGATCGGGAATAAAACCTGCAACCTTTGGGTATATGGAACGACACTCTGAGCTACCTTGCCAGGGCAAGACTAAGTCATAAACATATTATTTGAGGTAGATATTTTAATGAGAGTTTCTCAAAGTGTTATCCTTAATATCGTACATCAGGAACATCTGGAAAGTCTAACAAGATGCAGATTCTGAGGTCCCATCCATCTTACTAATCCAGTATCGGCTGTAGTGAAGACAAAGAATATGGATTTTAAGTCTCCCCATGTGATGCTTATGCAAACCAAACTTTGATAATCACAGCCTCACAGGCAAAGGGTAGATATTTGGTAACTGGCCTGGATAACTTCCCACTGATACCCCTCAGATACCCTCAGAATAAGTACTTGAGGGCACCAGGGGCCAGAAGGCTGGGTCTGAGAGTAGAATTTGTACATGCATTCATTTAACAAACATTAATCACGAGCTGATTCTGCTGGGTATGGGTATACAACAGACAATTAGAGCGAGAGAAACACTCTCTGCCACTGGGGATCCTACAGCCTAGTTGTATAACGTAAGGAACCTGGAAATAGTTCCTTCATCAGCGTTTTCTCTTTATGTTCCTTTTTTTACCCTTCAGATATTTTTCCAGCATTTTCTGTTAGCCAGACACTGCTCTATAATGAAGAAGACAGATAAGGCCCCCTCCTCTCTCATAGAGTTTCCATTTCAGTAAGGAGAAAAAGAAAATAAACAAGTCAACCCAAACCCCCAAGTTAATCACAGATTGTGACAATCACAAGGAGGTAAATAAACAAAGTAAGGTGTGGAGGGACTAACTTCAAAGGGTGAGGGCCTGGCAGAGCTGTTCTGCAAGGTGACATGTGAACTGAGAATTGATGGATGAAGGTTTTTGGGTCATGACTGCAATTGGGGCAGAGTGATGAGTCACTAAAGCACCCATGCCCAAGATGGAATGATGATGATGATGATGACAGCTATTACTACCGAGCTTTTCCTGCATGCATGTCAGATGGTGTGTCAAACATTTCACGTGCTCTATGGTATTCAATCTTGGCAGGAAACCTAGGCGATTGATGTTATTACTCCCACTTTCAGATGAGGAAACTGAGAAACCTCAGCGATGTTAAATTACTTACGCAGGGTCACAAAGCCAGTATGTGGCAGAGGGAGCAAGTACACTTAGCTCTGTGGGAGGGCAAAAATGCACTCTTCGGCACTCTGTGCTTGTCCTCCTTGGTGGTAAGAGGCTGCTGCTGCTGCTGACTGCAGAGGAAGCCTGATGAAATAGGAAGTGCACAGGCTTTGTTATGGTGACCAGGAAGGCTCATATTAAAAACATAACAGTAATGATTGGACATTGCCGAGTATCTGCTCTTTGCAAAGCACTGTGTAAAACACCTTATTGTCATTAGCTCATGTGATTCCTCAAAATAATCCCATGAGATTCAGATGAAGCATGTTGGGTGTAGAGAGGTCAAACAAATTGGCCAAGGTCACTCAGCTGGTAAATGGTAGAACCAGAGTCACACTTACATGGTCTGATTTTCAATCTTGATGCTCTCCCTTCTGCTTCCCTGATAAAGGACACTAATATCTGTGCAAGGGCCCAAGACACACTTAGACACAATAAAGCTCAGAATTATCAAGCTGCTCCCCTCCCTGCCAGAGCTCTTTATCATCTGGCCTGGCTCCTGATGCCTGTGACCTTCTCTTCTTGCCTTTAGGGATACTTGCTTCAGAATCACTGTGCTTTTCCTCCCCGTGCTGATTTATGAGAGTTGACAGTTATTGGCGAGTACCTGGGCATGTCACAGAAGAATTTGCCACTTTTTCTAACTTTAGAATGCTGTCAATCTAGCATTAAATCACCTTCAATCATTAACAAGCCAGTATGGGTTTGTCTGTCATCAGGTTTCCATGGGTGAGGAATTGCTGAAGGCAGGACACCGAGAAGCTAAGTGGTGATGGGAGGAGGATGCCTGCCTGGTTGAGAGACCGTGGCAGGCTTGGAAAGTGAAGTTTTAGCAAGGACTCTGAAAAACTACCATGAAGAGGAAGGCAGAGGCTCCCAAGGATTGTGATTCCCCTGGGAAGGAAAGAGGCCCCTTGGGATGGAAGATGGATAGAGAACCAAACAAACTTGCCAGTTTTGCCCAGTGCGGTCCTTCCTGCTAGTTCATGTCAAATCAGCTCTGGCTCCACAACAATAGCTAGTCTTTATTATACGTCTCTGTGTCATGGCAATGATGGCATCAGATGGCAGTGAATTCCAGGGTTATGATTCCATGCTGTTGATCTGCTTTTCAATTTTGGTTAAAATCAGAGCCTTGCCCCATTCCTGGCCAATCTTCTACATGGAGAGTTTTTGACTTGTTCTGCTTGGGCTATTCTGTGGCTTGGATGGGATTTGGGTTGGGACTAGTGGGGGATGGCTGAACACTCTGTGATTTAGGGTTGAGCTGGATTGGGTTTGGGATACAAACTAGGGCTCATTCCCTATCCACTAACCCTAAATTCTCAGATCCCTACTGGTACAATTTTAACACCTGCTAATCGCTCACAATTTCTGGAATTCCTATTATCTTTTTAAACTCAAATCTAGAAAAACGGTGGGATCTTGTACCAGTATATTAAGAAAGTAGCTTTTAGCTTCACCTAAGTCTTTAACTTGGGTCCGAAAATGTATTTTGTACCAGTGTTCCATTTTCTTTTCTATCCAGGCTAATCATGTATAATGATTGGTTATTTAGATTATGTGCATTAAAACTGTAAATAGACTCATTGTAAAAAAAAAAATGGATTAAAACTGGGATTGCGTAATATTTTACTGAATAGTGTTATTTGTAAGAAGCTAGGTGGCATCTCTAATGTGCGGAGGTTGGGAAGAGGAGGAACCTAGGAGTCAGCTGACAGGGGCTCTGGTTCTTGCTTTGGCACCAACTAGCTGTGTGACCGGGGCAAACCTCCTTGTTTCTTCATGCCTCAGCTTCCTCCTATGCAAAGTGAAATCAAAGGTGAAGGGTGAAGTATTGGAGGCCCCCACAGTTGATTACTATGTGCCCTTCCAACTGCAATTATATTTTCATGAAAGTGAAACTTGATTTCCACAAATTGTCGTCTATTCATGATACTGTCAGAGGCAGCAACTTGACATGAATGAGCTTATATTTTAGCATTCAAAGGTATGGCTTTTATCTTTATTTTTTCTCTTTTTTTTAAAAAAAATTCTTTATTGTTGAAAGTATTACACATGTCCCCTTTTCCTCCATTGTCATCTCCCAGCCTGCTCCTGTGCCCCCAGTCCCAGGCTACACCCCCTTTTATCCTTATTTTAAACCATGATGGTAATCTTCGTAATGAATTCAGTTTCCGGCATCTCAGGCTCTAATTGCTGTTGTGTGATACGTGGGTGAAAAGTTTTCCATAGATTCTTTTAAATTGTAGGACATGTCTTTTTTCTGGGGGGGAGGGGGGGAGGGGGGAGGGGGGCGGGTTTCCAAATTGCAACTTTGAGCATAATCTTTTCTTATTAACCCAATCTTTATGGAAGCTTTAGACAGCAGATATCAAAACCTAATCAGCTTTATGCACTGGCTTTAAAAAAAATGTTTTTGGCAAGCTTCAGTGTGCTCGTATAACCATAATACACAAGGGGATGGCTTTCCCCGTTAGTAGAAGAGCTAAAGACCAGGCTAACAGGTTTGCTGCTGCACTAATATGAAATAATCTCTGATAACTGTAATTAACTTGTATGCTCTTGTCACAGGTTGACTCGCCAGAACATTCACACCCTGCAGGATAGATATTCCTCTTGGAGATGTAAGCAGATGCTTCCAAGAACCGTCTAGAGCCCCAGTGCCGAAGCCTTCCTCTTGTATGCATTTATCCTTGGCAGGAGCACCATCTATTTTAAGCAGGTATCTTGATACTTTACCTCTTGGCTACAGTGTCTCCAAAAATGCCCTCGGTGAACAAACAGCTCTCTCCTGTACGTTACAGTCAGTCCCAGCATGTTCTGTGGCAGAGTCAGCTGGCTCAAGACCAAAGTAGCTCATCAGCACGGGGTTTACGCCGAGGCCCAACATGACTGGCCATTCACAGACAGCTTTGTCCTTGCCTTTCTCTCCTGGTAGCCAGTCCTGTTCTGCAAAAGGACTAGACAGCTGTGCTTGGGCATTCACACTCAGGTCCCATGTGATGAGAATGAGCCTATCGTTGGGCTCCATGTTCTAATTCTCTTGAGGATTCTGTAGAAGGAAGATGCTTTTCCTGGTTATCCTGTAGGCTGCCTGACTGACTCCTCAGGGAAAGCTGCTGTTCCTCTGCACGGGCACAGGGGAGAGTTCAGGAGACTAACTGCCTCTTGCCTTTGTGCCAAAGGTGGGAATCACGATGCTGAAGCATTTAGCAAAGGCCTATTTGACATGCAAACAAGTGTGCATAGAAATAAAAATTAAGAGACTTATATGAAACAAGGCCATAGTTCTACATCTGGGCAATACAGAATTGTATCAGACAAGACAGATCTAACCCAATGAGAACCAGTTAGTGAAGTCTGAATAGGAGTAGTAGTAAAGAGGTCCTTCAATGGGGTTTCTTAAGGGAATGGATTCTAGGGATGATGTTATGGCCATTTTTTTCTAAACTATTTTTTGGTTTCCTTGAAGTCCATATTCTCCATGTTCTCAAGCCCAAAGGTGCTGGGGGGCCAGCACCTAAGCCACTTTAGTAAGATAATCCACTGGTTGATGCTAGTGGTATTTACCAAAAACACAAAGTGCTTCAGAGGAAAAAGAGTAGGAGTCAACTCTTACTGCTGTTTATAGTAAATATTAAAACACACACACACATAGAGTAGTAGTTGTCAAGTTTTCTGATGTAAAACAGTGTTTGATTTTTTCCCAGGCATTAGGGAAGTCTTAACTTGTTCTTTATTACATTTTCCTTAATCTCATGAATTCCCCCCAAATGCTTTTTTTTCTAAGTCAGTCATTAGAAGTGGTACAAATTCATAAATTTCTTTAACATTATCCATCGAGGAGGTAGATCTCACCACAACATGTGTTTGAATAAGGACAGTTATACAAATTGTTGATGGGAAGTTCTATGTGATTGATCACCTTGGCAAACTAAGAAACAAAATAGCTATTAGATTGCTCATGTATTTTTTTTTTATCAAATAATAACTGAGAATTGTTGGTGCCAGCAAGACTAGAGGAGAAAGAGATTTTCCTAGATCTAGGAAAAGTTGGCAATGTCTCCCAAGCAACCACATAAAGACCTCCGTGCATTGACAGCTCAAAGTTCTCAGGGAGATAATCTGTTCCAAGACTTAGAAAATAGTGATAGAGAATCAGGACATTTCCTGAGGATAAATGACCAACCGGAAGGAATTCACAGTATTAACATCAACCAAGCGCCACGAACCCAACCGTTCCCCGGAATTGCTGTCAACTGCTCGCCATATATGTTAGACACATGTGCTGCTTCCCATCCAGATGAGCTGGAGAAGGAGGAACAAATGTTTCTGCATAATATGTTCCATAATATTATTTTTGTGAGTTTAAAAGTTTCATTTATAGTGAGTACCATTAACAGGGAAGTAAAATACTGTTTCTGGCAGTTGAGGCTGGAAGGGTGGAGACCTGGCGTGGTGCCTCCAGTCTTTTGCCCGTGCCAACAATCCCCACGCTCCATGCCATGTGCCCTGGGGGTGTCAAAGTCATAATTTTGAAAATCTCAGCACTGGAACCTATCTTCTTCTGGCAACTGTTTGAAAGTTATAGCAAATAAGTTTTAGAGGAAGTAAAATAAGTGATTGAATTAAATCAGGGGAAACGAGAGTCAGAATTAACTGCCTGTTATTCTTCATAAAACTAATGTCATTACTTTGTAAGGTCTTTGCAATTATACTTCAAAGCCAGGGAGCATTTCAAAATTTTCCCAATTTATTTTAATCATTAATGATATTCTCTCTTTGTTATTTTTTTTTAAGTGCATTAATGCAAAAGGTCTGTAGAACTTGGGGATCAAGTTGGTCAACTCAGTAGCTCATCCTCTCTGGTTAAGTCCAACATTTTCCAGAGAGAATGAATAGGAATTCGTACTGAGTGGATAAGCAGAGCAGCAATGTGAAGAAGACAGTGCAATTTCTAGATGGGATAATCTGTTACTTTAATTACAAACCTTACAGGTAAATTGTTTGGATTATTAATCCACTGCAAAAGATAGTACAATTTATGTTTTTGTTTCAATTTTAGAGCTTAAATTAAAAAGCACGTTTTAAATAATTACTCTCCCACATTTTTACCTTTAGAAATTCCCATTTTAGTTTTCTACTATTAAATTAGATCTTTAAAAAAAAACCAGTGCACCTGAGTATAAAAAGGAATATCTGGAATACAATTACTTAAAAATATTCCACTTTAAATTTCTAATACATTCAGAATGTGCAATGAATATTTTATACAGAATCTATTTTTTTTACTTAAAGATGGTTTTATATTTAAAGTCCCTACTGAAATGTGTTCAAAAGGAATACATTTAGTCATCCATTATTTTCATGTCCAACCTACTGTCAGAAGAAGGATGTACATTTTTCCATTTATAGAAAAAATTAATTACAATCTTTATGTGAATATGGTACACTTAGCTGACCTTTGATTATTCATATGGTTGAGTAAACAAATGGAATAATTTTTGGGTTTTCCTAGGAAAATGAAAGCATGTCACTTATATCCAGATTCCAAAGGTGGGAAATTTAGATTGAAGTAATATTTATTGACTATTAAGTCAAAGCTACGGACTCCCCTTCCATTGTCTCAGTTTTCACAGAAAATAGGTCAATGTGTGTGGGGGGCAGATGAAGGCAGAAACATCTTGATGAAGCAACATTTGACATGGCCGTATTGTCTCTGTCTGTGGTCCATTCTGGGCTCTGCTCTCTCGTCCTACTGTGCTGTGCTTGGTCCAGTGGAGCTCCTGCTCTCTGAGATCTTCATTCGGCCCATGCTCTGGTGGTGAAAGGGTTTGTGATCTGCTGCTTTTGGCACCAGGATGACTGAGCTGAAACCACTGGGTAAAAATCTGAAAGCTCTAATGCTTTCTATGAAAAGCCATAAGAGGCCTTTGCCTAAAGCAGCAGAAAAGCTATTACTATTTAACCATATCATGTCCTAAATTAGGTGGGCTATTGTTTGCATATATGAAGATATATTTGTGTGTGTTAATTCTCACCTGAGGATATTTCTCCATTGATTCTTAGAGAGTGGAAGGGACGGGGAGAGACAGAGAAAAATGTCAATGTAAGAGAGACACATTGATTGATTGCCTCCCACACATGCCCTGACCAGAGCCAGGAATCGAGCCTGCAACTAAAGTAGGTACCCTTGACTGGATTTAAACCTGGGACCCTTCAGTCCACAGGTTGACACTTTATTCACTGAGCCAAACTGGCTAGGGCCAAATATGAACATTTTACCTAGGCTAAAGCTTGTTGCTTAGACAGTATGCAATAAATGTATCATATTTTTTGGAAACTTCTTGACTGGAAAGCCATGGACAAAGCATCTGTATGGCTTGTTTCTGTGCAATTGTTCCACTCTTGCAAGCACACTATCTCAGCCTGTGGGAATGTGGTGTGTGTGTGTGTGTGTGTGTGTGTGTGTGTGTGTGTGTGTGCATGCATGTACTTGATTACATTGGGCTGAGAGCTCATTAAGGCAACAAGTCTGTAGAATTTGGGGATCAGGTTGGTCAGGGGACAGTGCTTGGCACATGTCCTTAGTTTTCCTAAGCCACTACTTGCTTCAGGGATCAGGTGATACATATAATCCCAAACCTCTTGGCCTCTGTTGCCACCAATATGGCTTTGATGCTGGTGTTGATTGAAGAACTTTGGCTGTTTGGTGGAGTCATTAGTTTAATGAGAGTGTTGAGGTGCACGGCTCATTGGGGAAGGGGCAACAGGACACTGCCACCAGATGCCAGTGTGGTAAAGGAGCCCATACCCATGGTTATAATATCCCCTTATCGAAATTGGTTGTTTCCACTTTTCCCAGAGGTCACAAAATGCTAAACCCAGATACCCAAGGTTCCTCCTGTGTATTGCATTCAGTTCAGTTTGGTCTAGCAAACATTTCTGCATGTCTGCGCTGTGCCAGGCCCAGGCAATGAACCCCAGGTGCAGGACATGCTCCTCTGAGTTAACTCAGGCCTTATGTTCGTATTTTTTCCTAAAAGATTATTTAAAAATAGGTTTAAATAAGGGTTGGAAATGTAATGTCGATCAGAACAATATTGTGAATGAATGAAGTGGGGATGTGGAGAAACCCTTCTAAAGGAGCTAATTCCAATCCATGTTGCCATGCAGAAATGTGGGCCTTGCCATAACTTCTAATTCAAGAGAAGCAAGAAGTCCAGATTTTAAAAATGTTGCAGATTCCAGTTTTTGAATACTGGCAACTAAATCAAAAACATTTACAGGCCACCTCTGTGAGCTGCGTCCTCTTCACAGAAAGCCCTGTTTGTGACCAATGCTTCAAACTGACCTTTGTGATCCCTGCACTTGCTGTTGGCTGTCCTGCTAGGGGAAAAGGATTGTCTCCGAGCCCAGGATGCTCGAAGGCTTATGCTGCACATATGGTTTTGTAGGCATATTGTGGCAGCCAATGAATATTAATCAGCAGCAGCAGTTTTATCACCACCGCTTTGCAAGCTTGAGAAAGGCATTGTCGCACAATGAGCAGCAAACCTGCAACAGTCATTGTGGGACTACTTTGGAAAATGGTGATCTAGAATTAGATTTCACTCACACACTTAAAAGCAATTATGAGCAATGTGAAATATGATTACAGTTTGGCCCAAAGTCCAGGATATTTTAAATAGCTTTTGAATTTCTATAGATTTAAGAACTGAGTACCTCGTACTACATGAAGCCTTACAGTAGCTCCCTCCTATCTGTGGGGGGCACATTCCAAGACCCCCAGCAGATGCTTGCAACCACAGTAGTACTGAACCCTATAGTATGTTTACTCATATGCATACATTTCTATGATAAAGTTGAATTTACAAATCAGGCACAGTAAGAGATTAACAACAATAATAATGAAATAGAATAATTACAACAATATATGTGAATGTGGTCTCTCTCTCAAAATATCTTACCATACAGTAATCACCTCTTCATGTAAAAGAAGCACGTTATGGCTCCTCTGACCTTTTCGAATTGCCAGCATCACTACTTTTGTGCTTTGGAGCCATGATTAAGTAAAACAAGGGTTACTTGAACATAAGCACCACACTGCTGTTAACAGTCATGTGATAACCAAGAGGCCACTAAGTGACTATTGGGCAGGGAGTGTGTACTGTGTGGAGATGCAGGACAAAGCAATGATTTACCGTATGTTCTGGGGGACAGAACGAACCACACGAGATTTCATCATGAACTCGGAATGGCTCATCATATACTCAGAACGGCCCACAATTTTAAACCTATGAATTGTTTATTTCTGGAATTTTCCATTTAGTATTTTTGCACTGCGGTTGACTGCAGGCAACGAAAACCTTGGAAAGTGAAATTGTGAATAAGGGAGGCTAGTGTAGTACAGTTGATTAGAAGAATATATACGTTGACCACTTGGTTTTATGGAAACGGTGAAATGTCCATTTGTTTGATTGGTATGGCTGCTGCTCCTTTTTCATTATACACAATCATGGCACTTTCTTTCCAGGTTTTGTAATTGTATAATAGATGCAAATTTTATATTATTGTTTTCCCCATCACCATTTATCCCCCTCTATGCTCTCTTCCATCTCCCCTGCTCCCCTGCTACAATGGACAACAGTACAGTGATACAGGCAAATTTTAAAATATATTCCCTGAAGAGAGTAAAAATATTTTTAATGACAATGAATTGAGGTGATAATGTGTATATTACTTCTAACAAATAATTGCCCCTGCTATAGACTGAATGTTTGTGTTCCCCCAAATTCAGGTGATAGTATTAGGAGGAGGGACCTCAGTCATGAGAATTGAGCCCTCATAAAAGAGACCGCAGAGAGCTCCTTCATTCCTTCTGCCAACTGAGGGGACAGTGAAAAGACGGCCATCAAAGGACCAGGAAGAGGGGCCTCACCAGACACCAAATCTGTGTCTTGATTTTGGAGTTCCAAGCCTTCAGAACTGTAAGAAATAAATTTCTGTTGTTTATATTTCACCCAGTCTATCATATTTTGCTATAAAAACATGTACAGACTAAAACAGTCTTTGTATTGCAATTCAACTTCAAAGCTGCTCTTAGTCAACATAGAATCATTAAATCAGAAGGACTCTTAGAAATAATCTACCTCAACTTCAGTTTTTCTGATGAGTAAACTAAGGCACAGAGAGTGAAATGCTTGACCCATTGCCTCACAGCCAAACAGCACTAGAATGCAAGTCTCCAGAATCAGGTACTGGAACCGATAGCATTTATAGATTTAACATATTTAACCCTGATGAAGGGCTTAAGAAGTAAAAATTGGTTGTTTCAGAATAGTTGTGGGGATGTAAAGTACATCATAGGGAATATAATTAATAATATCCTAATAACTCTGTAGGGTGTCAGATGGGGGGCCAGATTTATTGGGATGATCACTTAGTAAGTTATGTAATGTCGAATCATTGGGGTGTGCACCTGAAACTAATATAATAATATATATCAACTGTAAGTGAAAATAAAAAAGTGATTTAACCTTTATATTTTAAATTACATACAAAACTGAAATATCCAGGACATGTAGTATTTATAATTTTGCTGAAGCAGAGATTTGAATGCATGTGTAGTGATGCTGATACATTGAGATGAGTCAGGTCACTGGTGAACGAGTGTAACTGACTGCTTGGTATCTAATCTCAACCAACTGTGGTGTTTTCCGCTCTGAAAGGGGTCACTTAAATTGTTTGGTTATATTTTATTGCCTGCCCTCAATAAAATGTTTCTTAAATAAAGGTGTGAATGAAAGCCTACATTCTGTAGAGAAAATTACATTCTTTTTGCAATGTTAGCCTTTGTAAATGTTGAGGGTCAACTCTAGTTTGCATTAAGAGAAAAGATACTCTGATAAAGATACAGTCCCTAGTGGTTTCTCCCAAAGGAATTTGAACCAGATTCATAATTTTGTAGGGTTAAAAGGTAAGACTAAAATGGAGACTTAAAAATATTGAATCAAATTCCCCTAGTCCTAAAACTAGTCCCTGAGATTAACTTAGGGACCTTTGAAAATGGCATCAGCCCTCTACAGTAATCTGTGTCCTGTTCAATAAATTATTGCTTTAGGGATGAGCAATTTCATGCTTAGATGCTGTATTGTATAATGTGATCAAGACTCCCCATCTGAATATATATGTTTGACTCGGGCAAGGCACTTAGCCTTTCTAATTCTTGGCTTCCTCGTTTATAAAATTGACAATAACACCTGGTACTAGAGGGTGTTTGAAAGTTCATAGGGTGTCCCTTGGGAGGTTGGGTTGGAAAGAACCCTCCAGTCTTTTTTCCCAGCAGCCTCTCCTTCTAGCCCACATCATTGTAGTTGCCTGCTAGCTTGTCTGTGACATTCTACATGAGCTCTGGGAGGGGCAGAGGAATATCTTGCTCTTTTTTGTATCCCACTCAATGAAATGCATAATGTAAATGTGAGAGATTGTTATAATTTTGTCTAGGAAGTCTAGTTTTTTAATTAGATGGTACAAGGAATTTCTTAACCTTGAGCATACGCTGGCTTCCAGTATTTAGTTCTGATCCCACAAAAAAGAAAATTAAGAATACTTACAGCCTATGTATAGGAGATTTTGGGTCCTAATTTGGTTGCCAAAATGTTACTGGTTTGGCATTTCCTGAGCAGGATTTGGTGTTCCTTGAAGAAATCTGTACTGTTTTGTACTTTTCTAATGGAATATAGAGATATGTTCTCTCCTTCAGAGTTAACTAACATAACTATTGAGTAACATAGCCATTAAATAACATAGCTATGTAAAGGGAACAGCACAGTCTATGGCTTACAGGAGTCTCTGCAAATATTGGTTTATTGTCCCCTTGCAAGCCTTGTAAAACCAGTTCAATATTTCTGTTATTGGTGATTTTCCGAGTTGACTTCACTGAGGCTCTTTATGATCTGGGAAAACTTCTCTTCATATTAACCATAAGTGAGATCCACCTTGACCCACCCTTCTAAATGTTGGCTTGGCTTTAGTCTACACAGTGGCGGATTGAAAGCCCATGGCAATGCTGGATCCAAAGGTTGTTTTTGTCCAGTCCCAGTCCCAGGGACTGTGAGGAGCCTGCACAGTGGGTGGAGATGAGAGGCTTTTTGTGTCTCTCCCTTTGCGGAGAGAGAACGTGTGTCCTCTTCCTCTGGGCAAGGCCTCCTTGCTGTTCTCTCTTGCCCCATGAGAGCTCCCTCTTCTGTTCCACGAAGAGCTCACTCTTCCTTCATGCTCAGAACTCATCCCTGTGAGTCTAACAATACACTCAGCTTAGTGGAGAAAGGTGGGAGGTGGTCTGATTTTTGTGTGTGTGTACGTGTGTGTGTATGTGCATGTGTGTGTGTGTGTACATGGTGTACAACAAAGAGGGGCCCATCTAGAATTTTGTATTGGATCCCATTTTATGTGTTGCATTATGTCACTGCCCCAGCACTGTAACAAGGATCATTGTTTTGAAGTCTGGTTTCTCAGAGCTTTTGTCAAGCTAAAAATAACAAAGATCATAGAAAATTATAGAAGCAGAATTGGCCAAGTCCATGGCTCTGAGATTACTTTTAATGCAATAATGTGTTTACTTGCTATAATATTTTACTATTTTGTTCTCCCCAAAGCACAATTTACAATGGTTTTACTAAAGGGTATCAAGTCATTTTGGTAAGTGATCTTTTGTTTATGTGCCTTTTAATTACCCAGATCGGTTTTTCCTTGACTTTAGCTCATCTTAAAAATTTTCAGAGGCTGTGCCAGGATAGCTTAGGGGCACCAGGTTTCTTGCTAGGCGGCCAGAAAACCACTATATATCTGTTCTGGGGAGTTGTAAAAAAACTTAAAAGGTGTAAGGGTGTGGTCTTTGTAATCACACACTCCGCTGGGGCCAAACCAGTTGCATGCTCTCTCCTAAGCCGAAACCCAAAGTTATATATTCGTATTGGTATGAAATAGCATCATGTTATAGATAATTATGTCTGTCTTAAGACTTGACCCAACCAGGCTGACACTTCATAAGGAAAGGCTCATGATTCCGGAGCACTAGGCATTTGCCTGGGGCTATTTACAGATCCACTCTATGTACAGATCACATTACACAACACAGGTTCTTCTAAGAGAAATGCTATGTCCTTGGAACTCCACAAAGCTTTTCACTTTAAGCTAATTGCAGGCTTTCCTGTGGGCACATAATCAAGTAAATACACACTTTTAAACTGAACATCTGATGTTCACTCATAAGTGTATCATGTCTGGAAGACATGAAATTTTTTGGAGAGCAGAGATCTGGGACAGCCACATTTTCATGGTTGCTTCATTATTGTAAAACTTGATCTGAAATACTGTTGACACATTTCCCCAGGGGGGAAAATGCTGAACATCATTATTCTATCAGATGTACATAATCAAATCCAGTTGCATACTGAGTGCATTATGCAGAAGAGGAAACAACAGCTTAGGGAGCATAGGGTGTAGAGAGCCCAACCGTGTCTGGCCCAGGATCTCCGGGGTTCCATCTGCTTTGATCTTTACCTCTACCGTCTTCTCCAGCTGCTCCTGCCACCTGCCAGCTCAGCCCTGTCCTGGTCTCTGTGACTAAGCCTGACTCTGGATGGAGGCATGAAGGAGCTCTACCCCAGCCTCTGAGGCTCAGTGGTAGGTCACCGTTTTCTGCTGGCATGGCTTTGCATACGGCTTAGACCTTGTGGCCCTACTCTGAAAACCAAGCTTCTAACACTCCACCTTTGAGTCCTCATCCAGTCTCTGTATTCCCTATTCATCTTGTTCTCATATGTGTGATTCCTCAAAAAAGTCACCTAGAAACCTGGCCCTTCTAAAGCTGAGTTCTTGCCCGGCCGCAGTGCCTCAGTGGTTGAGCATTGACCTATGAACCAGGAGGTCACGGTTTGATTCCTGGTCAGGGCACATGCCCAGGTTGTGGGCTTGATCCTCAGTGAGGGATATGCAGGAGGCAGCCAATCAATGATTCTGTCTCATCATTGGTGTTTCTATCTCTTTCTCTCCCTCTCACTTCCTCTCTGAAATAAATAAAAATAAATAAATAAATAAATAAATAAATAAAGCTGAGCTCTCTCCTGTATCTGCTGGTTTACTTCCTAGTGCCTAGAACATTTCTGACAGGTGACAGAAGCCCTGAATAATAATAATAATGATAATAATAATAATAATAACAATAATAATAAATACTAATAGCAGCTAACATGTATTAGGTACTTATTATATTTTGTGCCAGGCAAAGTGCTAAGTGCTTTACATACATCATCCTACTTAATCTTTATGGAGACTTTGTAAAGTAGATAATATTAGCATTCCTAATTATAAGTAGGTAAATAGAGGCTCAAAGGGTGCATAACTTGCCCAAGATCATTGAGCCCCTTACTGAGATTTGACGACACTCACATCTGGGTCTTTGCTCTTCGACATTTCACTCCTCTGACCATCTTTGTGTTCAAGTGTCAGCCCCTCCTGGATCTCCTATAGCTCTGCTGTCTTTTGTTTTGGCATCAACACTGTATGTTGGGCCTCCCTGGTGAGGCTGCCTGACACTGACAGGAACCATTCCTTTTGTCCCTTGTCCAGTGCTTTGGGTGCTGTGCTCTGCTTCCTGTAATGATTGTCTTCCTATCACATGAGGCAAAATGACTGTCACCTCCCTTAGCAGGGCTGCCTTCAGTCCAGCCTCCCTGAGTCTGCCCTTTTCTGTGATGGTTGATTCAGCTGTGGCCCTTGTCTGACTCTCAGCTTGCTAGGGACAGGGACTTCACTGGGTAGTGGGAAAAGAGATGGGGGTTTGGCTTGAGACCAGCATTCAGACTGTATAGAGATAATACCATAATATTTAATAATTTGAATAGCTTGTTTTCATTGTAGGAGGAAATTAAAACCTGTGATATCACTTTTAAAGGTTAGGAACACAACTTCTAGAGGGCCTTCATGAATACGCATGGGTAACCTCAACTTTTTCAAAATTGATTATATAGTGAACATATTAATTGATCTGCAAAACCTGCACTTTTTTCAGTCTAGAAGTGGTCTTATTTTTAACAGTTACAGTAAATGTAGCCCAGAATGACTCAAAACTGAACTCTTTGTCAGATTGTACCTTTGTGTGTACTCCTGTGTTTACATTTCCAATGGCCTTTTCACATGTATTTCTATAGTCTACATATATTCCTATAATGCTTGATATTTGACCCAAATATCCAAGGTGTTTATATCAATCCTGTATCATTTAGGCCACTTCCCACACCTAATTCCTCTCTATGTCCAAACAACTCTCAGGGATTTATTTATTTACACTATTGTGAACCTTTTGAACATAATTTTATTTACTCTGCATCTGCTTCTCATCTTCTTAACCCTGATGTATCTCTGTGTGTTCTAGCTGGGTGGCTAGATTAAGCACTCTGTGCCTCTAAATCATGATCTGAAAGGTGGCAGAGAATACCACATATGCAAAGTGCTTACATGAGTGACTGGCATACAGGAAGGGTTTAATATAGGCTGGTTAAACTTTCTCTCCACCACAGACAGGTAGCTCTGCTTCCAGAATTGTTTCACCTCCCATCCTACTATGTGGACAAAGGGCCCAATTATGGGTGGAATGAGAAGAATACCGTTTTCTGAACACCTTCTCTGCTTTAGCCTCACTACTAGGCACATATATTTTTTTCACTTCATCCTCCCAACAATCACAAAAACATACTATCACCCCTGCTTATGGGTGACAAATTTGGGGTTCAGGGAGTAATTATCCACCCTTGCTTCTCAAAGACCATGTCTCTGACCATGTCCTACACCACCGTTGTACTGTTTGGGGTAACTGGTGTGGTGCCGCAGTGTGTCTTGTGGTTTCCATTGTGAGATGAGGTCAGTGGAGCAGAAAGCATCTTTGGGGACACTGTAGGAGGAGGCTTTCAATGTTTGGGGGTAATGCGGGACGTTCCTGATAGTGTGATTACAGAAGTGTGTATACTTCTGGGGAAAAGAAGATTGTTGGAGGCTAGAGAGAAACTAGGTATTGGTGAGCAACATGAGATAATGTTAATAAAAAAACAGGATTATTTTGTGAAAATAACTTATTTAGTTCTGTTCATTGGATGAATAATTGAAGATGTTTGAAAAGGCCTGAAAATGCCTAGCAACTTCTTGATCTGAGAGAAACTGAGTGGAAGGGAGCCCCCAAACCTGCCCATAGTGATTTCATTGCAGAGGCCCTGCTAGAACCCTGCATCATGAGGGTCTCCAAATCGTTTCTCCAGGATTGGGGAGAAGCCTGGACCAAGTGTTGCCCAGGCACTCTGCTAGTCTCTGATGGGGGTAGTGACAAGGCAGGTGTTAGTGAGTGCCTTTTGGTTCCATTTCCAGGGCAAGTCTTGGTATTAAGACTTCTGTTAGTAACTGGAGGGGAATACAGAGGACTGCACCTAAATGCTCAACCATTTCCCAATTGCTAATACAGATTCTAAAGAGAGGAGAGCAGAGGAAACGATCTGAACAAATATACCTTGTTTGTTACTGTGGTGCTGTGGCCTCAAATCCCAGTGGGATGAGCTTGATGGGAGCATCCCAGTGGGATGAGCTTGATGGGATGAGCTTGATGGGAGATAGAAATGAATTTAATAAAGAATGGACAGAATCTTTTAAACAAAATAAGTGGGGAGGTAGATAATATACATGATGAAGATAACTAGAGATTATAAAGATGTTAATTCTCTTCAAATTAATCCATATGTTTAGTATAATTCTAGTAAATGTTTATAGATATTTTGTAGTACTCAATCCTAAAATTAACATTAAATGAAAAATTGTGAAAAATAAGAAAATTGTGAAGATTAACAACATGTGGGGGACATGTACTATCAGATCTCAAGGCCTATTATATACTGTAACGATGAACAATTTAACCAATCAAAAAACAGAGAGCTCATAACAGATACATGTATATATATGATAGGGGTTACATTTTACATCATTTTAGAAGAAAGGAGAAAATATCCAATAAATTTTGCTGGCACAATCTGTTAGCCACATGTATAAATGTAAATCCTTACCTCAACCTAAACAAAATCATTTTAGGTATATCCAAGACCTAAATATGAAATTTAAAAATAAAAGTATTTAGACAAAAGAAAATACCTGTATAACCTGAGAGTAGGGAAGGAATTTTTAGAGATACCACAAAAAGGTCAAAGCATGAAAGAATAGACTTATATTTAACTACACTAAAATTTAACATAAGTGTTCAACAGAATACACTATAACAAAGTTTAAAGATAAGTGTCAGGATGAAAGATGTTAATTATGCATATAACTGACCAAAAATTATTACTGTATAAAGAACTCTTATAAGTTAATAAAAAAAGGACAAACAACCCCCTCCAACTGCCCTCCCGCCCCAAGCCAAAGGTGCAAAAGAAACCAAAAGGTAATTCTTTGAAGAGGGAGTTAAAATGGACAATAAAAAGATGCTCAAACTAACTAGTAATTTTGAAAATACAAATAAAGAAAAGTGAGATACAATTTCATGCCCATCAGATTGGCAAGAGTGAACAATGCTAAGTGCTGTGGAGAAGGTGGAACGGTTGTAACTTGCACACAAGGTTGAGAACATATACTGTTAGGGAGAACATTTTGGAGAGTACTTTGGCAATATCTTGTAATGTTGTATCTGAGTATTCTCTATGAAGCAACTATTGCACTTCTAGATATATCCCTTAGAGAAACCTTATACTTAGGAGTTTTATTTATTATTGCATTGTTTTTAACAAAGGTGTTTCATGGCCTCAGTATCTATCAAGAGGAGAATGAATAAATTGTGATAGGTGCCTACTAACCTATCAATTAAAAATGAGTTAGAACCATGTGTATAAATATGTATAAAGTTTCAAAAAGATTGTTTAGTTAAAAAGTACAGAATTATATAAAACATACAATATATGTGTTGTAAGAACATGACTATATACATCTATAAGTTGTAATATTAAAGCTATTTGAAAATGAAAAACATTAGAGATGTTTTCTTTGGAGGGGGAGAATGGAATAGGATTGGGGAATGACAAGATGAAATTATAAACTGTATTTGTAATGTTTTACTTACGAACATAAGTAAAACAGGCAAATATGGCAAATGTTCCAGAATGTTCATTGTTATTTTCTACAATTTTAACTAAAAAACTTTTAAATTTCAATTGAGATATTTCATAGTTAAAATAAAGTGTAATACTGGCCTGGCTGGCATGGCTCAGTGGTTGAGTGTTGACCTATGAACCAGGAGGTCACAGTTTGATTCCCAGGCAGGGCATATACCCAGGTTGTGGGCATAATCCCAGGGTGGGGCATGCAAGAGGCAGCTGATCAATGATTCTATCTCATCTTTGATGTTTCTATCTCTCTCTCCCTCTCCTTTCCTCTCTGAAATTATAAAAATATATTTTAAAATGTGTAATACTGGTTTATAAGAAAAACTTTCAATGAGAAAAATAGACTCTGAATAAAAGCCTTAATATGTCATAGCATGGGCTGATGATCTAGATAAAAGCAAAGTATAATTGCAATGTTGTAGAGCACTGATTTTCAAGCAGGTTAGCAATGTCTTATGCTAAAGTCTAAAATATAACAGATTAGTGGTATGTTATTAACTAATTAATTAATTCTATAAGGATGTATCTTTATGAAATATGCATATGTAAATAAATATGAAATATATGCAATGACTTCTACACTAATAAAAGAGAAACATGCAAATTAACCATCACTCTGCTATGCCCACCAGCCAATCAGGAGGGAATATGCAAATTAGGAGAAAGATGGCAGCTGCCCAGCTGCTCCAGGCATGGAGTGACCGGTGGGGCAGGACGCCTGCTATGAAAGAGAGGGTGGCGGGGGGGAGGGTAGTGCAAAGAGATCTACAGGAGTGGCACTCTGGCCACAGCAAAGACAAAGATGGCAAACTCTGGCCAGAGTCTGCACAAAGACGAAGAAGGCAGACTCTGTCCGGAGTCTGCAGCAAAGGTGGCAGACTCTGATGGGAGCGAAGGCCTGGGTCCTAGGTGCCAGAGGGAAACTGGTGCTGGAAGCCAAGGGAAGGAAGGCCTATTGCATGAATCTCTTTGTGCAACGGGCCTCTAGTGTGTGTGTGTGTGTGTGTGTGTGTGTGTGTGTATATACACTCATTAAAATGCAAGGAGAATATATAAAGAACTTCTATTATCTGTAAGAAGAAGATAGACAACTCAATAGAAAAATTTCTCCAAGAGGAGATTCAAATAGCCAACAAATATATGAAAAAGTGCTTAACCTTTTTAGTTAGCAGTAGGGGGATCATATATTCCAGTTTGTCAATAACAGTCCCAGTTTAATCTTCTTTACTTGCTAAATTTTTAAAAACAGTCCCTTTTACTTTTGGTTTAGATGATACATTTTGTGGTTGCCCTACTTACCAGAGAAATACAAATTTAAATTACAATGAGATACAACTACACATCAGGAAAAAACACACACAAAAAACTGGCAATGCTGAAGATTGGCAGGGATGTGGGCCAATACTAACTCATATCTGAGTGGTAGGAAAGAGCCCCATGGCTAATTCACATCACTTCTATCCTGGAGCCTATGTGAGGAGGTGGAGAGAAGTGACTGTTCATGCCAAGTATGTGCTATCTTGGTTTTAGGATTTTTAGAGCCTTTTCCCAAGAAATGGGCCAGGGTCTGAGTCTCTGCTCTGAGATATTGGAGCTTTGCTGGGGAGTCTGTGTTTCAAGGCTGGTTTAGCTTAGTTTGCAGTTTGTGATACATAGCAATGTGCAATTTAGTTATGGTTATGTATCAATTTAAACAGATATGTCCCTGTCCTGTACTTACAAATCAGCTAAGTCACAGAAACATTGATCTCTAGGAAGGTCAGATGCCTTATGGGGTAATCTACATCTTTTGTCAGGTCTCTGTGACACTTTACTTCCTCAGATGGCAGAAAGGGGAACATAATGAGGAAGGTAAGTCTGTGAAATGTTTTTCCTTGAGGCTGGCTCTAACATCTTTCTGTTTCATTCATCACTTGTAACCAAAACCAAGGTTAGGCTCCCTGCCTTCATGAAAGCCAAACTCATGAGACAGGTGCTGGTGCAAAAGGAAAGAGATTTATTCAAGTGCTGGACACCTGAGAAGATGGGGGACTCTTGTCACAAAGCCTATCTCTCCATCTCAGTGCAGGCAAAGGCTTTTTTATAAGGAGCAAGAAGGAAAGCAGAACAAAGAGACAGAGGGGAAGGGGATGACCAGCACAGTCCATCCTGATAAGGACCTTGAAATGGGTCAGGTGATGGTCTGGTATGTATCATCCTGGTTTTGTCATCCTGGTTTTATATCATCCTGGTTTTATGGTTGAAGGATGACTAAAGGTTGGAGTCTGTATCTTCTGAAGTTAGTTCCTAGGATTCTTATACAAACATGCTGTTTACCTACAAGCTACATATTAATGAGAATCAGCATTTACAGAAACAATGTCAAAAGAATGGTGAGGTGGGTTACAGCTCCCCACTGTGACATCTTCACACTGACTGGTCCCCTTATAAAAAAAAGAGAGGTTAGCCTCAATTGGCTTGGCTAATTGGATAGAACATCAGCCTGTGGACTGAAGGGTCCCTGGTTCAATTCCCATCAAGGGCACATGCCCGGATGTGGGCTCGATCCCCAATAGGGGGCGTGCAGGAGGAAGCCAATCAATGATTCTCTCTCATCATTGATGTTTCTATCTCTCTCTCCTTCTCCCTTCTGAAATCAATAAAAATACATTTTAAAAAAAAGAAACAGAAAAAGAGAGGCTAGGGACTCAGACTCTCTTTTCCTTTGACCTAACACTTCAGGCCCTTCTTCTAAACCCCAAGAAAACAACCAGTTACAATGACCTCCAAAAAACACTCTGTAGTTTACTTTCAAGACACCAAAAAGAGTAAATTCAGCCAAATGCTATTGATGTCTTTTTGGTTCATTCCAAGAGAGACATATATATTTTTTTTCTATTTTAATTAAATTGCATGACCCAAGGTTGAAAAGTCACTTGGGATTCCCAGCTACACGCTACATTTTTATTTGGTGGGTCCACGATAGACAATGAATGTGCCTTTACTTGATGTGTGTGGTGAAATGGATTCCTGCCTGACTTCATCACACTTTCATCATGAACATGAACAAGGGCTCGGCGTCTTCTGACCTGACCTGTGTGTGATTGCCTTTGCTTTGATGCTTGCCGCTTTATTAGCCAGCCCAGTGCTCACCAGGAACCTCAGCGCTGGGAGCCTTGTGCCAAAATCACAGGGTGCTCTTTCTGTCACATAAGGCTTTTGTTTAAACAGTTCTGGAGCAGCCCCGCCTGTCAAAGTCTGATTCTGTGGGAGAACATATTTGTAAGACAAAGCAATGCTGTGGCCTACCAGGAGGCCTATGACTCGCACAGTGAATTATTCACTCCCTGGCCTTGCAGGACTTGCCAGGTCACCGACGCTCACAGCAGGAGCGAGGCTTTCTTCGTTACCAGGCTTCGGTTTGCTGTCTTCAGAGGTTCCCTCTCCCCCACTCATTGCCCCTTCAGGTTTTAACAAGACATCACATTCTTTTAAACATCCCCTGGGCAGCAGAGGTGCCTCCCCTCCCCTTTCTTTTTCCAGTGTTAAAGGTACCATAATAGATGGAGAGTTGGAACAGTTGTAAATTGCAGCAGTTAACGTCAGGTTGATGGAGCAGTGATCAAATGAGGTTCATAACCACACAATGCAACCTGAGGGTGGAATGCTGTTTCAAACATTTCTAATGACAGGGTTATAAAATCATAAAAACCGAGGCCTTTTCTCCCCCTCTGGCAATGAAAAGAATTCATCTGGGTGACCAAAACTATTAATGAGGATGAGACTGGACATTGGTTTTGGAGAGAGCTCTGATGATCTGGGGCAGTGGCACCCTAGTGAGAACTTCAGCACTGAGACATCCTTGAAGTTAGGATTTTCCTCCAACTCTCTACTTCCTGGTTTTCTAACCTTGACTGCAGGCATCACAGAGGAGAGTTTGCTCATCGAGAAAACTGATGGTGGCAAATTACTGAGCTGTCTGCTTAGCTCCAACACACAGCATAGTCCATTCACAAATGCAGAACGAGGGACAATGCCACACAATTAACAGGCAGCAAAACATTTAAAAACATGTCCTATTGGAGGGTTTGCAGCTGACTTCCAGTGTCTGTTCAGCTGCAGACAGCAGAAGGAAAAGTGATTAGGTGCAGGAAAACATTGCAATAAAGAGTCAGAGAAGGATATTTAACACATCCCATTGTTGTGTTCAACTAGAAGGGAAAAACAGATCCATTCACTTGTAGCTTATTATATTTCTCCCCTCCGATGGATGTGAATGGGATCAGTGTCCCAGAGAATAACATGTTCAGAATGATTTAGTTGCAAAGAAAGGAAGAAATTGGGACGTGGTGGCAAGAGCAACGAAATGAGATGAATGTGAAAGGCCACTGAAATAACAATTAAGGTCCCCCCCTCACAGTTGGGGGAGCCGCTGCCTGTCTTACACTGTCTGCATACGTGGCTTCTTGCATGTCGTTAATGTCCCAGGCAGAAGAGTGAATTGACAGACTGTTTTCGAGTAGGCCCACTCCTGTCTTTAGTGATGAATCTTGTAAATGTTGAAACTGGGGCTTGTGAAAGAACCATTTCATTAAGTTGAGAAATACCCACAAAAATAACTGAGCCTGTAAAATATAAAAATTCACATAAGCCTGTAAAGATAAACATAAATGGAAGTCTATAAAGTATACAAAAGAATGACGACGGTTTATAGGGCTTGTCTACAGAGCACAGAAAATCACGTGCAACTGGGTAATTCTGACAAGCAGTGTTGGTTCGCCCTTAATTACCTAAACAATTTGGGACCTCATTGAGCCATTTTTGACAAAACATAATTAGGGTAGTTCCCTTTGATTGTGTGGACCCGGGTATGTAATATGTTATATTTCAATTCGTATAATTTAAGGGCGCTTGTGTAGGCCAAGTATTGTAAAGCAAGATACGGTCCCTGCAGGATGCCAGCATTCACCCACTAATTGACCTGCTAAGAACCAGCAGCAACATGCTCTCCAGTTGTGGTCTGGAGGCTGAATTAAAATAAATACCCACGCTAGTGTCCTATTTAGATTTGTCCGATTAAAACAGTCATAAGCAAAGCTGAAGAGACCCACATTTGTTGCAAGTTAATGCTTGCTGGCTTCTTGCTGTCAACTCACCAGCAGCCCTCAGTAAACAAGGACTCAGGCCCAGCGGGTGCTCCCTGCTGCTGCCAGGAAGGGAGCCCGAGAGAGAAGCCAGCTGCAGGGGTGGTGGCAGGAGCATTGGTCTGGGAGCCAGACAGCTGGGGTTCCAGTGTGAGTTCTGCTCTCCTCTTCCTCTGATCCTTGGTCACTTGTGGAAGCCGGACCACAGCTTTCTTGTGTGTGACGTGGAAGAAATATAGTGGACCTCACAGATGCGTGTGAGCTATCCGGGAGTTAAGGGTTGACACAGTGCTCCTTACAGTCTGGGTCGTTGATGCTGAGGAGAAGGCTGAAGTTTGCCAGCCATTTACTGAGCAGCATCCTGAGGGGATGTGTTTCGGGAGAAGATGCAGTGAGAATATGACCAGAGCTATCCATCCTTCTCAAGATGCTGCCTAGGCCCCAAAGAATGGATCTTAAGGCAGCAGGAAAGCAATTGTGCTGTCTAAGGGACTGTGGGGCCCTCCTTGGGAAGAGAAAAACTTTAATGATGTTTTTAATGACACTTCCCTTCCAATCTGGGGGAAGTCTTCACAGACAAATCTGATGCCTCAGGCCCTGGGAAGCAGAATTAGCATATATCTTTTAATCTTAGGGAATAAGAAGCCTTAGTTCGCAACCACCTCTAGCATCCGGTCTAGGTCTCCTGCTACACTGCGTTCAGGTAATCACATCATATGGGGAACGCAAACCAGTTCTGGCTGATTCAAAATGTTCAGGCTGAAAGGCGATGTCAGAGATCTCAGGCTCACGGGAAAGTGCTTAGGGACAGCTTCATCTGCTTCTTCAGTTCTAATTAGAGGGGTCCTTGGTGGGTCATAAGACCAGAAACAAGAGGTTCAGGGAGCCCCTCAAGAACAAGGGGGCCAAAGACTGGATCTGAGGAGCAAAGCACTTAAATAAGTGCTGTCTGAGGAGTGAAGGTTAAATCACCCCAGGGACGAACCAGCAACTTCCTTGGGTTGGAGCCAGAGGGCCAGAGGCCCAGTGCCTGTGAATACACAGGATTTAAGGCAGACTGCTGCACTCCAGAACCTTCTGTGCTTTTCAGTTCAGCCTTGGAGGAGTTTTATTCCATAAATTGTGTATTTTGAGAGTCAAACCTATGACCTGCTAGGTCCTGGACACCGAACCCAGGCTCTGGAAAAAGGGACTTGATCCAGTAAGAAAATGCTTTGAGATTAGTCCCATCAAAGAGATAAAAATCTTAAATTGCTAACATCATGTGAGTTTTAATTTTATTTAATCATAGACACGTTTCCTGCTGTAACTTTTTAAAGATGGTCTACATTTGAAAAGAATTAGGACAATCCTTTATCTTTGATCGCCTCGACGTCTCTTCAGGGGAAGAGATTTAACACTCTAGTTTTAAAACAGAAATATAAATATGCAGCAGTTAACCATTTTCCAAATTAGGCAGCATAAACTTTACAATTGCATGACATCTGAATGAATAGGGGGCTTGTTTTGTGCTTAGAAGTGACTGTCTTTGAACTAAACACACTTGAGTGAGGGGTTTTCATGTGTCATTATTTTTGACACAGCTTGTCATTAGTTGTAACATTGGCTGGGTTGTAATGAGGAATTTGGTTGTGCAAGTTTTCCTACTGTTTATCTATACCCAGACTTAATTATTGCTTCCCAGGTCAATCATCACTGTTTTAAGTGAAAAGAAATGGCCCTAACCCATGAGAAGATTCCCACTGAGTTTATTATATGTAGTTAGACCATGAGGTCAGATGTGCAGAAAGAGTGGGCAGTTTTAGGGGTAAGAGTGGTTGTGGACATGATCCAGCTACTTGGTGGGAGATGGAAGTACAAGGTTTTTTTTCTCTTACAGAAATACATCAGGGGAGATGGGCTGGCCAAAGACTATATAAGGGCAGAAGAGGGGCCATAATATGGTGTCACAGAAAAGTCCTTTCTCTCTGTGGCTCCACCATAAGACTTTTTGAAATTTCTGCAATTAAAACATTCTTCACAGTGGGAGGCATTACAGACATTACAGCAGTGTAATTTTTTTTTTTTTTTGTAGTAAGGAATTTCCTGGGTATTGCAGGATGTTTAGCATCTCTGACTCTCGCCCCTCAGTTATTTTGGCAACAACAATGTCTCCAAACTGTGTGAGAATTACTAAACATATTAACCAGTCTAGTAGTGAGCCATGCATGACCCAGATGGAAAGGCCACAGAAGCTTTCTTGGGGAAAGAGAAGAGAGGGAGACTTCAAAACATGTGAAATCAAGGGGTAGAGATGCATAAAGATCTCTAGAGGAGCACCGGCAACTAACTTTGCCCTTTAGAACTTGACAGAGTGTACTCCTTATTAGGTGGGGGAGGGGAGTAGAAATAATATTTATTAATACCTTTTATGTGCCAATATTTTGTAATAATTATTTAAATTAGTCATCACTGCTCTGTAAATTAGGCATAATTATTCTACCTGTACATGAAGGACTTGGATCAGAGTGCTGACAATGACAAAACTGGGATGGGAGTCCTAGACCACCTGAACCCTGTCTAATTTTAAAGAGTTGAACTCATTATGAAGCTTCCTCCATTTATGCAATAAACATTTGTTGAAGACCTTCTATATGTCAAGTACCCTGAAAGTCAGTAAAAAGGTGAAAATGTGTCTAGCCGCTGTGGCTCAGTGGTTGAGCATCGACCTAAGAACCAGGAGGTCACGGTTCAGTTCCCGGTCAGGGCACATGCCTGGCTTGTGGGCTCGATCCCCAGTGGGGGCTTATAGGAGGCAGCCAATTCATGATTCTTTCTCATCATTGATGTTCCTGTCTCTCTCTCCCTTTCTGAAATCCATAAAAATATATTTTAAAAAGGTGAAAATGAATGATTTATTTCTGCTCCCAAAGAAACTAAAGGGAAGAGTGTTGGAGGTGAATAGAGAGGTATCTATATGTCTGCAAACTATAACTACAGATCCAAAGAAAGGGATGGGGAGAGTGCTGGAGCAGTACCGAGGATGACAGAATGTCATATACTTGGGGCAGTTGTGAAAGGGGGAGGAAATTTTCCCTGAATCTTCACTTACTCAAGATCATGAGTCAAGTTCCTAGCAGAGGCAGAGCTGCCGATCCAGCTTCCTGACTCAGAGTGCTCCTTCTGTGACCCGACACAACTTTTTATGTAGAATTGTGTTGTGCAAGGTATAAGTGTGCTGGGAGTCCAGCTGTCAAATTTGTGTGACATTATGTTCTTCTCTAAATTCTGAAGAACTGTAGGTCAAGGTCTTGATTAGATATGTTAACAATGGAAGGGGAGAGCATGGATGGCCTTCCTCAGATGAGGCAGAAATCCCATTGGATCAGAGAGTGTCAGTGTCCTGTCTGAGCAAACTGTCATAAGAGCTGCTAACAAGACACTGTAGAGTTTTATTTCAATTTGGTTACTTTTCCCTCTTACCAATGTTATGATGAAACAGTAATAATCATCCTGGCTAAAGGTGGGCGGAAAAAAATGAGAGGACATGGATAAGTTGCCAGTTCAGAAATTAGGAATTGACTGCACAATGACATGTATTTTTCATAGGAACTCATATATTCATGATCCTGAAGACAGGTTTTTTTTTTTTTTTTGCCTTTTTAAAAATTGATTAAGGTATTACATATGTACATATCTGAAGACAGTTGACCCTAAAAATTTAACAATTTTTTCCTCTTCATTTCATTTTTTAAAAATATATTTTTTATTGATTTCAGAGAGGAAGGGAGAGGGACAGAGAGATAGAAACATCAATGATGAGAGTGAACCATTGACCGGCTGCCTCTTGCATGCTCCCTATTGGGGGATAGAGCTTGCAACTTGGGCATGTGCCCTGACCAGGCATTGAACCTGGGACCTCCTAATTCATAGGTCAATGCTCAACCACTGAGGCACACTGGCTGGGCTCTTCTCCATTTCTTATACGTTTTGTATATTTGGCTCAGGGTCATTAGTCGGACCAAAATAAAGAGCAGTAGTTACTTAACTAAGCTTAGGCAAAAACAAACAAACAAACAATAACCACCTACGATATTTCTGCTTGCTTTAAGGTATCTAAAAACATCTTAAAATAGAAAAGTTTTAAATGAAACCCATTTTTATTTAAAAAGTGGCATGCCACTCCTAAAGTGAACTTAATAGAAATGAAGTCAATTTAAGAGTATAAAGAGAGATGCTGATAAATCAACCATGATAACTGGGCTTGGAAACACTGAAAATATTTGCAACCCCTGGCACATGGGGTAGGAGATGAAAAGCTTTAAGAAATTACAGACTCATTGTGACATTTCTTGCATCTGGAAACTTTACTTAGCCCTAAGTTTCTGCTTTCCCAAACCTTGTCTTAAAGCCGTCTTCTGATGAGCTGTGTTCTGGTCTTACACCATCTCACCTACTGTACTGAGAGTCAAGAGGAATTGTCCTCACTTCATCAGGCCTTCCCCAGCCCGTGACAGCTTGTGGAGATCACAGCACCAGCCCATCTCAATAATATTCATGCTATAAATAATGTGACTTTGTAACAAGACGGCAGTTGCTGGCCAGGTATGAAAGAAAATGCAAATTTTATTAGAAAACTCTAGTTTTGAATGCATTTTACAGTTTATACTGAGAAATGCTTAATTCTCACCATGTGAGCTTCCAGATTGCTATGTTGAGAGGTGCAGATGTAGCTGTCTTTAGAGCCTTTGAAGCCAAAATTCAGCTTTTACCTCAAAATGTCTTACTTTTATAATAACATATATGAGAAGTGGTGATCTGTCTTAGCATTATGAATTAGTTTTCCATCTCTACTGAACCCATGTGTTGAGCGGCATAGCATATGTATCATCATGCCTGTTTGATTCTAAAAGTCTGCACTGGAGTTTGTGGAAAAAATATTTGGTCCTATCTGGCAGCTATTAACTCACTAGGGCTATAGGATTATGAATCAGATGCAGAGAGTATTTATTTAGTGGTCTAGCGGAGTTGAATTCTGTACTATCTATTCTGTAGATGTTTGGTAGTAAGATAATGTCCCAGAAAACTCCAGAAACACTCAATAGATTCATTAATTGGTTGGTTGATTCAATGACTTCTTGTTGCTTTAAGGATGAAGACCCAAGTTTCCAGTGGTGGAGAGAGGGCCCTGCATGTTTGCTCCAGACTTATTTGGTCTCATTTTTCCCTCTCTGTCTGTGAACCAGCCACATGGGACCTAGTTTCTGCAATGCCCCAGGGGCTTTGTACATGTTGTTTCTTCTGCCTGGGGACTTGTCTCCCTCTTGGTCTCCTGGTTCACCATTATTTATCCTTTAGATTTCAGCTCAAATGCCACTTCTGCTGGGAAGCTGTTCCTTACACACCACTGTAAACTTTATTCACATTGTGTAACTTTTTTCATGGTGCATACACAGTGCGTAATTACTCAGTGACTTTTGTAACTGTTTGGTTGGTGTCTGGGTTCTGCCCAGGACTCCATGAGAACAGATACCATATTCCTTTTTGCTTATCAGTATACTAGAGGCCCAGTACACGAAATGCATGCACTGGGGGTGGGGGGGGGGTCCCCTCAGTCCGGCCTGCACCCTCTTGCAGTCTGGGACCTCTCGGGAGGCCCTGGGGGTTCAGGCCTAAGCCAGTAGTCAGACATCCCTCTCGCAACCCGGGATCCCTCACTCCTTACCATTCACCTGCTTGCTCCTTAACGCTCGGCTCGCTGCTCCTTAACCAGACATGAGCCCGGCTTCTGGCTGAGCAGCTGCTCCCCCTGTGGGAAAGCACTGACCACCAGGGGGCAGCTCCTGCATTGAGCATCTGCCCCTGGTGGTCAATGCGCATCACAGCAACTGGTCATTCTGCCATAATGGTCACTTAGGCTTTTATTATATAGATTCTCAGTGTCTATTACAATGCCTGGTTTATAGAAAATCTCCATAGATAATTGTTGAAGAAAAATATTGCATAAAGCACTTAGCAGAATGTCTGATATGCAGTAGGCTTTAAGTAAAAAAGCAGCTATTAGATTGGTCTTGTGAAATACCAAAAAGTCTAAAAGTATAGCTCCTTTTAATATTTTTTCTCATTTACATTATGATTAATTTGATTTTACATCATGCTTCTAATAACTTCATGGATGTACATGGAAAGTCACTTCCTCCATGCCTCGATTTTCTCAAGAATGGGCTCATAGATAGCAGTAGTTTTATCAACTAATCAATAGGGAAGACTGAATTATGAATTGATGGTGAGGTGTAAATGTAGCTGGGAGAAATAATTCTTGTACTGAGTAAATCTATGGATATTAATATTGGGCTCTACATTCTCCCCCTATTCTTTTATATCTGTATAATAGGTCTCTTTCTCTCTGTATTTTGGTTTCAATGCCTTTGAAAAGAAGGTCATAGAGTAATAATGTTTGTTTCACTTTCTCTGTGATAGGGAATGTGACATATACTATTTAATTTTTAATACTCACACCAATTATTTGAGATAGGTATTTTGGTCCTCAATTACTGGATAATGAAATCGAGGCTCAGAGAGAGATTTGCCCGAGGTAATCTAGATAGCAAGTGATAAAATTGGAATTTAAGTAAAGGTCTCTTTTATTGCAGATCTGGTGATACTTTCCACTATTTTAGATAGTTTTTTAAGTGTCTCTAATACCTGGAAGACTTAGTTGTCCATTCTAATTCATTCAGGGTGATCTTGTTGGATAGAAGCTAGGGCATTGATCTTTCTGGTGTTTGTAGTTAGGGGGAAGTTCTCTCAGGCATATTTTTCTGCCTTGATTTACAAAGGGTCTGAAGACACTTTGGCAAGAAAAGTGAACTTGGCCAGACTGATAAAAACCTGTCTGTTGGCTTGGTTGGTGTGGCTCAGTGGTTGAGCATCAACCCATGAACCAAAGAGGTAGCCCATTCAATTCCTGGTCACAACACATATCCCAGTTGGTTGTGGGCTCATTCCCCAGTGGGAGGTGTGCAGGAGGCAGCCAAGCGATGTGTCTCTCTCATTGATGTTTCTATCTCTCCCTCTCCCTTCTTCTCTCTCTAAAAAATCAGTAAAATAAAACAAATTTTAAAAACATTTAAAAAATATGTCTCTTGGACTAAGGTAATCCGAATGGAGTTTGAGTGGGGGCCATTTGGAGACTCAGAAGACCACCTCCAGAGCGGAAGAGAGAAACTGGCTAGCAGAGGCAGACCCAGCTTTAACCTGGGGGTCAGAGGGGAGGAATTTGACAGTTTAACATGTCAGGACCCATTTCTACCTGAGCATTATGGGAGAAGGAGCCTGTGGAAAGGAAGAACACCTTCACACCAAATGGCTGTGGGTTATACAGAAACAGTCTCTGCTCATCAGCTCTCATGTAGTATGCCGGTTTCACTGTCACAGAATTTGCTGGGAACAATGTCAAGAAGCAGAATCTCTGACCCATAGTGGACTTCAATGAGATTTTTGAGGGTCTGGAGTTGTTTGGTTCTGGGTTACTCGAGAGTGATGGGGAGCAATGGCCAAGTATATTTGTCCTGAAGATTCCTTCATATATTTATGACTGAACGGAGATTTTTCTAAAAGTTTGCATACCTTTTGGAGTCAAAGACAATTAGCTATTAATACTAATAGGGATCTAACTCTATTCACCATTTAGTGAAGCTTGAGATACTTGAGCTACGGCAGGGATAACAAAATTAATGAACCAGAGCCTCTCCACTGGTAGGTTCTTTTTTATTTTTATTTATTTTCTATTGTTTAAAGTATTACATATAGTAGTACATGTATCTCCTTTTTTTCCCCATTGACCTTCCTCCAGCCTCCCCTACACCCTGTCACATGCCCTCATCTCTCCCCCACCAGTGTCTTGTGTCCATTGGTTGTGCTTATATGCATGCATACAAGTCCTTTGGTTGATCTATTTCCCTCCCTCCCCAATACTCCCCAGCCTTCCCGCTGTAATTTGACAGTCTGTTTGGTGCTTTACTGCCTCTGTATCTATCTTTTTGTTCATCAGGTTATAATGTTCTTTATTTTCCATAAATGAGTGAGATCATGTGGCATTTTTCTTTCATTGCCTGGCTTATTTCACTTAACATAATGCTCTCCAGGTCCATCCATGCTGCTGCAAATGGTAAGAATTCCTTCTTTTTTTATAGCAGTGTAGTATTCCATTGTGTAGATGTAACTTATTTTTCTAATCCACTCATCTGCTGATGGGCAATTAGGCTGTTTCCAAATCTTAGCTATGGTGAATTGTGCTGCCATGAATATAGGGGTGCATATATCCTTTCTGATTGATGTTTCTAGTTTCTTGGGATATATTCCTAGAAGTGGGATTACTGGGTCAAATGGGAGCTTCATTTTTAGTTTTTTGAGGAAACTCCATACTGTTCTCCACAGTGGCTGCACCAGTCTGCATTCCCACCAGCAATGCACAAAGGTTCATTTTTCTCCGCATCCTCACCAGCACTTGTCATTTGTTGATTTGCTGATGATTGCCATTCTGACAGGTGTAAGATGGTACCGCATTGTTGTTTTGATTTGTGTCTCTCAGACAATTAGTGACTTTGAGCATGTTTTCATATGTCTCTTGGACTTCCTTCTGTCTCTTGGACTTCCTTCCTTCCTTCTGAAATAGAAAAGATTCTATTTAGGTCCGTTGCCCATTTTTTTTTTATTGGATCATTTATCTTCCTTTTATTAAATTGTATAAGTTCCTTCTAGATGTTAGAGATTAAACCTTTATCAGTGATAACATTTGCAAATATGTTCTCCCATACAGTGGGCTTTCTTGTTGTTTTGTTGATGGTTTCTTTTGCTGTGCAAAAGCTTTTTATTTGGATATAGTCCCATTTGTTTATTTTCTCTTTAGTTTCCATTGCCCTAGGAGCGGTATCGGTGAAGAAATTGCTTTGGCATATGTCTGAGATTTCTCTACCTGTGGATTCCTCTAGTATTTTTATGGTTTCCCATCTTATGTTTAAGTCCTTTATCCATTTTGAGTTTATTTTTGTGTATGGTGTAAGTTGGTGATCTAGTTTCATGTTTTTGCATGTGTCTGTCCAATTTTCCCAACACCATTTATTGAAGAGACTGTCTTAACTCCATAGTCTGTCCATGCCTCTTTTGTAAAACATTAATTGAGCATAGTGGTTTGGGTCGATATCTGTGTTCTCTATTCTATTCCATTGGCCTATATGTCTGTTCTTATGCCAGTATCAGGCTGTTTTGAAAGCAGTGGCCTTGTAACACAGCTTGAAATCTGGTATTGAGATCCCACCTACTTTGTTCTTCCTTCTCAGGATTGCTGTGGCTATTCAGGGTCTTTTTTTATTCCAGATGAATTTTTGGAGAATTCTTTCTAGGTCTGTGAAATATGCCGTTGGTATTTTAATGAGGAGTGCATTGAATCTATAGATTGCTTTGGGTAGTATGGACATTTTAATATTGTTGATTCTACCAGTCCATGAATATGATATATTATTCTATCTGTTTATGTCTTCTTCTATCTCTTTTTTCAGTGTCCTGTAGTTTTCCGCGTATAGGTCTTTTACCTCCTTGGTTAAGTTTATTCCTAGGTATCTTAATTGTTTTGGTGTGATGGTAAATGGGATTGCTTTTTTAGTCTCACTTTCTGTAAGTTCACTATTGGTGTATTAAAATGCCATAATTGGCATTAAAATGCCATAATTGGCATTAATTTTGTATCCTGCTACATTGCCGAATTCATTTATTAAGACTATTAGTTTTTTGATGGAGTCTTTCGGGTACAATATCATGTCATCTGCAAATAAGGACAGCTTTACTTCTTCTTTTCTAATTTGGATGCCTTTTATTTCTCCTTCTTGTCTAATTGCAATGGCTAATACTTCCAGTACTATGTTGAACAAGAGTGGTGAGGTTGGGCATCCCTGTCTTGTTCCTGTTCTTAGGAGAAATGGTTTTAGTTTTTGCCCATTGAGTATGATATTGGCTGTGGGTTTATCATATATGGCTTTTATTATGTTGAGGTATGATCCTTCTATTCCCACCTTGCTGAGAGTTTTTATCAAGAAAGGGTGTTGGATTTTGTCAAATGCTTTTTCTGTATCAATTGATATGACTATGTGATTTTTATCTCTCAATTTGTTTATGTGATGTATCACATTTATTGATTTGTGGATATTGTACCATCCTTGCATCCCTGGGATAAATCCTACTTGGTCATGGTGTATGATCTTTCAGATGTACTGCTGGATCCAATTTGCTAGAATTTTGTTGAGGATTTTGGCATCTATATTCATGAGGGATATTGGCCTGTAATTCTCTTTCATTGTGTTGTCTTTATCTGGTTTTGGTATTAGGGTGATGATGGCTTCATAGAAAGAGCTTGGAAGTGTTCCTTCCTCTTGAATTTTTTGGAATAGTCTGAGGAGGACAGATCTTAGTTCTTCCTTGAATGTTTGGTAAACCTCTCCTGTGAAGCCATCTGGCCCCAGGCTTTTGTTTGCTGGAAGCTTTTTGATGACTGCTTCATTTTTCATTTCTTCTTGGTTCTTCTTCATTTCCTCTTGGTTCTTACACATATTGTCAAATTTGTCTTCCATTATTTTCATCCACCTTATGATCATTTTTTGAATTCTTTTTCTGATAAGTTGCTTGCCTCCATTTCATTTACTTCCTCTTCTGGTGATGCCTGCTTTTCTTTCACATGCAGGCTGTTTCTTTGTGTCCCCATGATCTCTCTTCTCTGGGTGTCTGGTTATATAGTTCTCTCCTTTTTGTGAGGTAGTGTAGAGCTCCTCTGAATCTGCGTGCTTGCGGCACTTGGGGACCAGTGTTCTCGGGTTCACAGCTGTTCAGTGGGTGCCTTAGTTGTAGATTCTCTGGGCATTTCAGGCTTCAGATAACATCCATTTTCCCCTTCAAAATGGTGTGGTCTCCGCATCCAAGCGGGTCACTCTGGGAGGGAACCCAGCAGTAATGGAGGCTGCCCGGTCAGGCGAGCCCTGTCTAGCAGTCTCCACAGTCTCCTGGAGTATAGCTGTCCCTCAACTCACCAATAAACACTCCCCATGAGACCACACACTCTCCCTTTGTTTTCTCACTCACACACTATCTTGCAGTCTGCCTTCCTGTCGACAGCCATCTTCCTCGGATATCTCCACTGGCAGGTTCTATTAGACATAGGGGCCCTTGTACTCTGAGAGTGAATACATTACCTTTTGGTTTGTGTGTGGAATTTTCACTGTCTCTCAGTTAAGAAACTCCACTTTTAACAGAATTCTGACCAGTTTTTGAATATAAGTGGAGAAGGATTAACTCAGGTTTCCATCATGCAATAGATAAAAAGAACTGGACTAGAATCAGGAGACATGAGTTCAAGATAAATGAATCTATCCAGTAAATATCTACACAAATTTAGCATTCTACTAGATGCTGGGGATACAATGGTACCTTCATAAAGCTTATTAACTAGAGAGCAAGATACATATTTAAATTGATTATGCAATATTATAGCATCAAAGAAT
The DNA here is from genome assembly GCA_026230045.1 of Corynorhinus townsendii. Lineage (NCBI taxonomy): Eukaryota > Metazoa > Chordata > Mammalia > Chiroptera > Vespertilionidae > Corynorhinus > Corynorhinus townsendii. Next base: position 175,778,895 of record JAPDVU010000003.1, on the reverse strand, counting down.
TACATGAATAAATATGAAATTACTGCAGTAGTAAGTGCTATGGAGAAGTTAAGGGTGCAGGCAGATTATTGAATAGGGACTCTGGCTTCATCAGGGAGATTAGTTAAGGCTTCTGGATGTGAATAGCCTCTCTGTGAGGATTCGGGTTGGGGGTGAGGAGGACAGCTGGCAGAATATTTTAATGATGTGGGACCAGCAAAGCCAAAAGCTCAGTGATGAGAGGAAATTTGCCAGTCTTACTTCTTCCAGTAAAACTAGGGTATTGAACAGATGATTTCTTTTTAAAGCTAACAGTCTGTGAGTTGTCTACATTTTAAGATATATTTTCTGATCACATGTGAGAACATGAGATTGAACTTCCCCTCTACCACATCCTACCATTAGGAACTTCCTCAGCTATATAATAGGGATGAAAATATCTGTTTTACCAACCATCCAAAGGTTACCGTGTGAATCAACCAAAGTAATATAGCCTGTATATAACTCTATAAATGTAAGATACCTTTCTTAAGTTTATGTCCAGTTTCAACCTGATCCATCTGAAGGCAGAAGTTTCAGGCCACGAGCACTGGGCTATGACTTTACAAGGTGGTGAAAGTGGCATAATTTAACACATTGTTCTTTCGGGGCAATGTTTCAGAATTTTCATGATGGGCAGCTGGTGTCACTCAGGGAACTAAGAATAGAGAGCTGTCATCACCTATAAATATAATCAAAGGACCTTTAATGTTGCCATTGCATAACAGGTTTCATCTGGTCTTTTTCCCCAGTGCATAGTTTTCAGTGAATGAAATTAATGTTTATGAAAATATTTAATTCATGGAAATAAAGAAAAATCTTTATTTGAAGACCTCACCACAGAAAAATGACTGTAGGGGAAAATACTTGAATGGATGATGGATAAGCCTTGAGGTCTGTGCTCTGGTTGTGGTTCTGTCATAAATGAGCAGGTATGGATGAATACTACCCAAGCCCTGTGGGAAGCACATTGTTTCTGTTTAAAATTTTTTATTTGGTATCACAGATTCTCTTGCCTATCTTTGTCTCCAGTATGTTTCAGCTTTCACAAGCCTGTGAATACAATTGAGGCACATAAATGAGGCATTGATGTCAAATCGCAGCAGTGCTGAGTCTCCACCAGTTCACAAAGAAAGTCCAGTCTTTTCCAGAAGTCCCGTCTTCAAATAGTTCTTTGGTGTCCACAGATCAATTCTCAGCACCTGTACTACAGCAGTGGAGCAGAAACCCAGAGTTGCCCCTTGAGACTCAACCCTGAAACTTCTGCACTGTTCTCGCTGGCACACACAGGAAGGGCACCACTGGTGAACATAGACCAGGATGGGGAAGATGGCTCCTGCTTCTGGAAGAGCTCTAGAGCAGGACCATTTCTACTCTAAGTCAGATTTCAATAATGCTACCACACCAGTGATAACGCACTACAAGAAGTATAGAGTGGAGCTAAATTAAGTCCTATTGGGAGCTGAGAAGACTACACAGAGAATTGGAAGTTAAACTAAATTTTGAAGGATGGACAGGATTTTGATGAGAATAAATGAAAAAAAAAATGCATTTAGGGTAGAGGGAACATCTTGGAAAAAGGAGCAAAAACAGGAACATAAGGGAAATTTGTAGCAATAAAGGTAGACCAGATTGGTTGAAAGGTAAGGCATTTAGGGGACGTAGTGCTGATGAAGCTGCAAAGACTGGAAAATGTGAAGTGACAGAGACATAGCTGAAAGCCAAAGAAAATCTGAGCTTCATTTTATCCACCTATGTTGCCATTGACAGCATCTGAGCAGAGAAGTGACAGCATAAGGTCACTCTAGCAGGAGAATGGACTGACAGAGCAGAGCATAGAACAGGGCTGTCCTGATGAAATATGATGTGAGCTACAAGAGGAAGCCACTTGTAATTTTAAATTTCCTTGTAACTATATATATTAGTTTTCTATGGCTGCTATAACAAGTTACGACAAACTTAGTGGCTGAAAGCCATGCAAGTTTCTTATAGTTCTAAGGTCAGAAGTCTAAAATCAAAATATCGGTTATGCTGTTTTCCTTCTGGAGTTTACAGGTGGGAATCTGTGTCCTGGACAACTCAGGCTTGTAGGAACCACCTACATTCTCTGGGTTGTGGCCCCTTCCTCCCTCTGCAAAGCTAGTCGTGTAGCATCTTCTATAGTCAAAGCTCCTTCTGTCTCCCTCTTCTCAGGATCCTGTGGTGACATTGGGTCTACCCAGATAACCCAGAATAAATATTGCCATTTCAAGATCCTTAACTTAATTACATCTCCAAAGTCCCCTTTGCCATGTACAATAATATACTCATAGGTTCTGGGGATTCGGATGTTGATATCTTTGGGAGGTCATTATTCAGCCACCTTAAAAGATATAAAATGAAACCATTAAAGATTTCAACCCCAAATATAAAAAATATTATAATTTCAAAAAGTAATCAATATACAAATTATTAATGACATACTTTATCAATCTACCCATCCCATAGATGGCTCTGCACTAAAATGTTTGGAGATATTTGCTTTTTTTTCCCTACTGAGCCTTCATATAGAGTGTGCCTTATACTTATAGCATATCTCACTTCAGACTAGGTACATTTCAAGTACCTCATAGCCGTGTTTGACTCATGGCTATAGTATTGGGTAGCACAGTTATAAAGGCAGGGTGACTTGCTAAGAGCTCATTACATAAATCCAGGTGGACTTTAAAAATGAAGGTGAGGGAACAAAAGTGGCAGACTTTGCAATCAGCATTAGTACTGGTAAATGTTGGGATGCGGAAGGAAGTGTTGGGAAGAACAGGGTGACAGAGACAATGGCTATTAGATACACTGATTAGACATTGAAAAGTTTTCTATTTTTTTTTTTGAAGGGGGAAGCATGTGAATCCTATTTTGTACAAATGAACAAACTACCCAAAAGGAAGTGAGGAATGTGGGTCTGGAAGTTGGGCAGAGGTCAGGCTGGAGGCTTAGATTTAGGGTTGCTTTCTAAGACATGGGTGGATCCATGATGATGGCCAAGGACAGAACCTTGGGTGTGTCTATGTTGAGAGGGCAGGTGAAGGCAGGGAGAGAGGGGAAAAGCAAGGGCACATCTAAACTAGAGAAAAGAGAAATGGTAGCAGCACATGGGAGCAGGGCAATCCTTACCCCCAGCAGTATTTCTGAGGCAACCATGAAGAGCCTCCTCATGGGTTTGGAGTCCCCTACTTCACATCTGAGGTAATTACTCAGCCTCCCACACAGAGATGCTTTTTAGTTGTCAGTGGGAGTGGGAAGATGCTTGTTGGCAAAATTGTTTATCTTTAAAGAATAACATTATGGCTGTATCTGCCGAGTGGGTTTGGCATTTGACAATTACATGGTTAATTTAATGAGTATAGATAGCAGCAGGGTAGTTGTAGGCCCCTTTCTTCTTAATTCCAAAGGAATATCTCTCTATAGAGATAAAATTAACAATAATTGCCAGGTCTTCCTTCTTTATGGCCTAAATGATTAATCATTTAATTCATCTTTGGGACAATGATCCCAGTTCCTTTCTAGATCTCTTTTTCTAATCTCTTAAAAAGGCAATTCTGTGTAATAGTTGAATGAATTTGAGGTAAATTACCAGGGTTCAAATCCTGTCATTTTTGGCTTTGAACTAGTCACTTAACTTTTTTGTACTACAATTTCTCAAGAGAAAATGGGAATAATCACAGTATTTACCACTGGGGTTGTTGTGAGGATTAAATTATGATGTATGTGTATATTTATATTTACATAAAATGCTTTCATCTGAATCCTCTTCAAGAGTTTAGAACATTCTGCCTCTATTTTAACAATATGGAATGACTCCTCTGGTGATTGGATAGTGCATGTGTCCTATTGCTTATAATCATTCCATCTCTAGCCACTCCCAATCCAACCCTCCCATAGCTGGCTCTGCACTAAAATGCTTAGAGATATTTGCTTGCATTTCACTTATAAAATAGTCTTGAGTCACAGATAAATCTAATATCCACACAAAGGGTTCATTGATTAACTCCTGGTGTAACTGACTCAAGCCAACTTATAAGAAATTTAAAATGAAAAAGGTAAAAAGAAGATCAAACATAACTAAATCAATATTTATATTGCTATATTGTACAGCCTTTTCTTTATTTTAAAACTTAATTAAGGCCAAGGAATAAAGACAAAAACTTTGCAGAACTAAAACAGTTTTGCAAGACTCAAACAGCATATTAACAATAGATATGCCCTTCCCACATTTTTAGAAAATTATTTCTAATGAATTGGTATTAAGAAGAATTGAGACGTGAAGCCATCTAAATATCCTCAAGTTTATTCTCTGATTTATTGGCACTACAAAAAAAGTCCTATGGGTAGAAATGGAAAATTGTGTTTTCCTGATTCCCATAATTTATCCCGTTTAAAAAGATTCAATTGAAAAGGTACATACATTTTATTTTTAATTTTATTCTTCACTTACAGTTGACACTGAATATCATTTTATAATAGTTTCAGGTGTATAGCATAGTAGTTAGATAATCATATAATGTACAGTGATACCCCTGATATTTCCAGTACCCACCTGACATTATACATAGTTATTACAATATTGTTGACTGTATTCCCTATGCTATACTTTACATCCCTGTGATGATTTTGTAATTACCATTTTGTACTTCTTAATCCCTTTACTTTTTCCTCAGCCCCTTACACACCCCTCACTCTAGTAACCATCAGTTTGTTCTCTGTATCTCTGTCTCTTTCTATTTTACTTGTTTGTTTATTTTGTTCTTTAGAGTCTGCATGTAAGTGAAATCACATGGTATTTGTCTTTCTCTGTCTGACTTATTTTACTTAGCATAATGCCCTTCAGGTCTCCATCCATGCCATTGCAAATGTCACTATTTCATTCTTTTCTATGGCTGAGTAATATTCTGTTGTATATATGTACCACAATTTTTTAACCAGTGCTCTATGGATGGGAACTTGGCTTGCTTCCATGTCTTGGCTATGAAAAGGGACCTATATTTTAAAGACCAACCCTTTTCATGCTAGCATTTTTTTTGTTCCCCTTACTACATAGGAAATGGATGGTTACTTCCTGCAAAATTCTCTAAGATTGGAACTTTATTATTCTCCTTCTCTGCAGTTTGCATCTGGAGAATGCCCTCTACTTTTCTTTTGAGTCCAAAATATCAGCCGTTTAAGATGAATAAGCATTGTAGTTTCCTGAAAGTGATCTCAGGGCTGTATAACAACACTCTGAAGCTTTTTAGTATCTAAGTGCATGACTGAGGTGAGTGAGTCTTAATTGGGAAAATTTTATCCTCTAGGGGACATTCAAGCAAGAGACATTTTTTTATTTTCATAACTGTGGAGGGGTATTGCTATATTAGGAGTAAAGGAAAAAAAGTAACAAGAGGAGGATGTGACAGAGGTCATGTTTACTTTAAAGATTCCCTCTTATGCTTTTTTATTTTTATTTTTCTAGCAAGTATAACATTAAATTCTACTATCCTAGTGACATTAGAATCTGTGGCCACTCTAGGCGGCCATATATCTCACCATTTTCCTTTTATGAAAGTTCATAATTTGGGTATCTCTTGGGGATCTTGAGACTAACCAAGTATTGTGGAGGCAATATCTATGTATAGTCTTTCCTTGGCATATACAGGAGGGGGCAAATTGATTCCTGGTTGAGGCTGAATTTATTTCACTTTAAAGAAATCAATATCAGTTAAAGAGAGTTATCATAATGTCAGAAGTTGTAGGGAGAGAGAGCAGGGGGAAGGAAGGCGGGAGGGAGTAAGAGAAAGAGAGAGAGAGAGAGGGAAGGAGAGAAATGATCTGATCAGGCTTTTACCTTATAGAGAGTTTCTCTATAAAAAATTCAGTCCTGTCTGGTTTGGCTCAGTGGATAGAGTATCAGCCTGTAGACTGAAGGGTCCCAGGTTCAATACCTGATCAGGACACATGCCCCGGGTTGCTGGCTCAATCCCCATTGTGGAGTGTGCAGAAAGCAGCTGATTAATGATTCTTTCTCATCATAGATGCTTCTATCTTTCTCTCCCTCTCCCTTCCTCTCTGAAGTCAATAAAAATATTTAAAAAAAGAAAATTCAAGCACAACAGAAAGATCACAGACTCTGGAGTCCACTAAACCTTGCTTAGTAATAGTCCCGGTTCTGTCGCTTCACTTGGGTGAATTACTTGGCCTCTTGGAGCCTTGGTGTTCCCAGGGTAAAGTGGGAGCATAATATGTAACTTGTAGGGTTGTTATAAAGATTAAATAAGAAAATGCATGAAGCTCACTAAATTTCAGTTATTTTAATTTTGCTAACATAGGACCTGAGTTGCAAAGCAGATAATTCACATAATATGAGGACAGGGATTTTCTGCTATTTTCGAGGTAGAGAGCAAGAAAAAGTTCAGTTGCAAGAACCCTGTGTGGTTTCTGAACTTGTTGATGCTGCTCTGCTCCAGGTCAGTGACCTTGTTCAGTGGACCCATTCATTTGTTCTAGATTTTTCTCTATAAAACCCCAACTATGGAAGCTGGGACCAATGATAGAGCAGACTAAGGAGCCTCCCCTCTCTGTCCCATCTCTTTTGAGTTTTCCTATGACCTGTGAGCATCAGGAACTAAAAGCCTCTGTAGCCATCAGAGGAGACACACCAGCCTGGATGGCAGTGAGGCAATTAGTCAGAGGACCTAGATTCCAATCATGGTTTTTGCCTCTGAAGTTATATGACCCTAGAGTCTGTGATACTTAACCTTTTGTTTACCTCTGACCTCAGTTTGACCATAGGGTTATTGGGAAATTCACCACCATACAAAAGGAATGTTTGGAAGGTTAATGACATAATTGTGCCTAATCCTAGTGATGAGGAGAGAGTAAATGTCTACCTTTTGAAAATGCATAATAAATCTTCCAAGTAAATTACTTTTCCTTTATTGAGCTAAATATATCCTAAAGGGAAACCATCTGAAGAATTTTCAGTGTTAAAGTTTGTTCCCTTTAGTAGCTTCTAAAATAGGGCAAATATATTTCCAGCACAAGTGCAACTTTTGACATTAAAGGGCTCTGAGTTCCCTGCAAGGAAGGTACCCTGTGCAATGATCTAGGTTAACATACAGCATTTTCCTTATAGTCTCCACTACACCGGTTACCACACCTGTCCCCGAACAGGACTACTCAGATTTTTCAGCTCATATTTTAATTTTATTTTTTTCTGAATTAAAAAGACTCACAGACCATTTCCTCTACCTGATGTTGCTTTAGGATACTTAGATGAATCAAAATTCTAGACTCCTAAAAAACTTCTCGTGTCTGTAGGAAGGTACCCTTTTAACTCATTAAAGTCTCATTTACCTGAGATAAAATTTTTATTTGGCTTGAAGATTGAGGAGAGAATGGAGGGTGGAACTGTGAGGATGGAGCGCAGAGCTACCTGGGAGAGCGTAGGGACAATGGGGAGGGGGACTAAACAAAATTCTCCAAAATCCCCAGTATCAGCTGTGAATTTTAAGCACAATTTTTACATAAAGAATAAAACTAAGTATTCATGAACGTGTACTATTTTCTGAGTGCAATGCAAGGTATTTTCATAGATATTATTCTGGCTTAATCTTTGTACCAGTTTTCTGAAGGGTATTATTATCACCATTCTTCCCTATTAGAAAAGAGAGGTTGAATCTTTAAGGTCACACAGCTTATAAATAAGAGCCAGGATTCAAATCCACATTAGTTTAAGTCCATGCTCTTTTCCATAAACCCAGGCCCTTTTTGTGAACAGCAAACCTCCCTCACCTTTCTCTTCTTCTCAGTTACCTCCCCGTTTTGTGACTTTTGTAAGGATTTTGGAAAAGTCAGTTGTCCTAGGGCACGTGAGCATGTGAGAATGGAGGTAGCAAGCTTTTTGCAAACTTGACAGTAACCTTGGCTGCAAATACCATTGTGCTTGTAGTTTGTAAAGTGCTTAGTATATGAATGCAGCCCTATTATTACCTAGTAATAGTGTGAATTATTATAATAGCATACAATTATTTAGCTTGGGTAAAATGAGAATGGTGTATATTTAAGATGTCATCCAGGTTCTATTTTTCTAGACCCTCTGAAAAGTAGTTTCTTTTAATGAATTGCTTCATAATCTGTACTGCATAGGAAGTTGATTTGCATTAAATGTCCACCTTAATGTAGGAATTTCTTGTTTTCTAGTAATAGTCACCAAATTGAATTTGTTAACACTGAAAAGGCATTACACAAATATATAGATACCATACAATTCTTGATATGATATGTATCCATGGGAACCATTTCCCCCAACCAACTAAATGTCATGTGTTTGACAGTAAGATGGGGCCCCATGCAGTGCTCGCTTGGTATTAACATTTAATATTAATTTAAATGTTAAATATAACATTTAAAATTACTCAGAAGAAAAGTTACTCTGAGATATATCTACCCCCAGCTCCAGATTGCTGGGCAATGAGCCCAGGAACCAGGTACTGACACCCAGAGACCACCAGCACCAGGCAAATCTTTCCCACTGCAGAGAGTTTACCAAGTAGCCCTGCTGGTGCAGAAAACACTAACTCACTAGGCAACAAGTCTTCCACTCTTTCACTAAACCTTTGACTTTTGGGGGATGGCTATTCTTTCCCCTTTGTGCCCATTAGAATATTGATTAGCAGTTAATATACAGAGGGTCCCAAAAATGTATATACATTTACAGTGTATACACAGTGTAAATGTATATACACTTTAACAGCTGGTATTTTGAAAATGAAATGTTTTTTAATAAAAACTGCCTTTATAATTATTCAAAGTGTTTGTAAACACTTTTTTGGGGACAACCTATATATCATTCTGCATCTTCTTAGCGGTGGTGGTTAAAAAATTTTGGTGGCAGATAATATTGAAATAATAAACCCAAATTATCTTTTTACAAATTTCATTGTTCTGAGAAACTCATCATTTCTCTGATGAATGTATATTTATTGATCACCTATGATGTCTTGAGTCCTCTACATACATATAATATGGTGTACAAGTAAAGTCAATATAATATACAAATGGGTTTAACACAAGGGAGCATGTGATCTATGATACGTATCATATAACCAGCACAGATAATTAAGCTCAATAAAGTTTTGTTGCTTACCCATGTGTGCCAGACTCAGTGCTAGCTTCTGAGGATATCAAGATAAACTAAGAATTGATTCTAAACCCCCCAAAATTTTCAGATAGCTATAGCTATGAAAGTGCCTTGTGATTTGTGATGGCTGTGGATGACTTTTATTATTTATTTGGGACAAGTTTCGTCTTCAATATGACTTTTGAAGGAGATGTAATATAAACCTGACACTTTGGTCATCTGTCTGGGAATCAGCATGTTCAGAACATATGAGAAATCCTGGCGTGGTGCTCATGCCAGCTCCTGCACCTATTTGCTTAAGAATATCCGGTCTTAGTTCTGGCTCCCTCCAGTGTGGAAGTCTCCAGGGCTCAGCTTGGAAGCTGCTTGTTTGGTAGTGGAGGAGAAGGGGAAGGTATGCAGTCTGAGCGTGGACTCCGTGGAGGTGCCTGAGCTGATCTGAGTTCCTGGGAACCACTCAAAGCCTAGGGAATTACTAGGGCTTGGACCTCAGCCACCATTGTAGCCAGTGGCTCAGAATCAAATGAGATAATGGAGACCGGATCCAGCTTGCCCCAGGGTTTGGCAAGAAGGCAAGTGTCTGAGCGCCTGCTGGCGCATCATGTTGGTTCTGTGCCTGTTGTAGAGAAGCACTGAGATTGGTGTTCATTAACCTATGCCCAATTGTTGGACCTCCAAGTGACTTGGTTCAGTGCCCTGGATGGTACAGGCCCAGGACTTCCTCTCTTCAGCCTTTTTTTTTTTTTTTTAAAGGCTCCTTCTTATTCTTAGTGGGTTGCCCTGTGGAACAGGGTGCAAAGTCTTTTTGGGTTGCTGGCTGCCTTACGAAACAGGGTGAGTCTTGTTTAGCAAGGAAGAAGCTGGTGAATCTAGCTATTGTTTTGCAATCCTTAGGGACACGCTTACAACACAGGATTTCATGATGAGTAAATTTTGGTCATTCTAAAAGAAAAAATACTTCCACTGATGTATTTGTCTCCTGGCTGTGGTTTCTGAAGTCATATTAAATTACATTAGGAGCCCTTTCTCATTGCCACTGGTCTTTTCCTATTCAGCAGACATTTAAAAAGATGGTATGTGGGTGAAAGATAAAAAGCTGAATGACAGTCGGCCACTGCCTGGGGGAAGATGTTCTCATAGGGAGGAAGTGCCCTGCTGGGCAGAGCAGGGAGGTCATTTATGGACAGCGGGATGGTTAGAATCCTCTCTTCTGTCTCTCTGCCCTCTCTCTCAAAGTGTAGCTTAGCTTTGCCAGACTAGTTATTTTAAGCTCTTGCAAACAATTTCATTGCTTTATTTTTGCCCTTGGCTCCAGTAAATTGGGGCCCCATGCAGTGCTCTCTTGGTATTAAAATGGATCTGAGCTGCTTAAAGACTGGGGATATGAAGGGTTGGCATGGGGGCTGGGGGCGAGTGTGTGAGCTAAGGGGGAGAGGGAGAAGGGCAGACAATAGGGTAGGAGGATTCAAGGCTAGACCATTAAGGATGCTTCTTTAGAATGTAGAAGGCTAGAAGTACAGTTCTGTAGAGTGTGCAAACTCAAGCATTGGTTTGAAAGACTTTCTGATAACAGCAAAGGAAATCTTTTCAGGCTCCTTTGAATTTCATTTCCTTTTGTTTGCTTGTTTGAAAATTCATATTTCTCCTTTATGATAGGTATTTATTGTCTATCTATCCACCGAATCATTTAGTTTTGCAGAGAAATTTCAATAGTGAGGGAAAGAGATGTTGAGAAAGCTATTTTGACCATTCTGATTGAGTTTCAGTCCGTAGAAAAAGCAACATAGCAGAGGGGAGAGTGCTAGCCTGTTAATAGTTAGAACACCTAAATTTCTCAAAAGAAACAAGCACAAATGGTGGGCTGAAGTTCCTCTACATCTGGAGTCCATGGGGAAGTACTAGCGGTGAGGAAAATAGTCCTCATTCTTACCATCTGTGAGTCCTCTGTGAGAGGGGATAAGGCAGGTTCTAAATGAGTAGATGGATTAATTTGAGGGAATCTGGCCTAGGTTATTTCCTCCCTTCTTGGCGCAAGATTCCCCCAGATCTCATTGCTAGGATGTTTTCCTTGGTTTATGACCTTGTTAACGTGCCAGAGCAGTCTTATCAGGTTTTTACACCTTAGTGTGAATTAGTTTATTGCTTTCTTTCCTTAGATCCAGGGAGAAGGATGAGTAGATGGTGAGAGAGGGCAAAGGGAAAAGGTAAAGAAAGTGAGTCCTTCAGGTCAACTTCTACTTTAAGAATTTGCCCAGTGGGCTCTGCCTCAGGGCCTGCCAGCTGTGTGCATTTCCTGTACCTTCAGCAGTTCTCCAAGCAGAACCTTCTTTCCATTATTGAGATGTGACATCTGTTTTAAATTATGTCAATTGTACCCAGATAGTCAAGTGATTGACACCTTTTTCAGAATCTGTGTGAAAACTATAGTAAAAGTGATGAGCCAGATGCTTGCAGGAGACTAAATTAGTACCTGCATGCAAGTTAGTCATGGGGTTGGGGCATTCACTTTTTGGGGTCACCAATAACTTACTCCAGGAGAGCAGTAAATGAGGCCAGAAGTTCTTGTACTTGTAAAGAATGGATTTTTTTTTTGTCTCTATGTAATATTTTTCCTCCAAACATTTAAAAATTCTTAACATTTGGAATTTGTATATTGATTTACTAGCATCTTTTGATCAGGTTCCATAAAATCTTTGTAAGGTCCCTAAGCAGGCAAGTATGTTATTAATCACACTTTCTAAAAGATAAGTTTCTGAAGTTAGGCCAAACTGTTTAACATGATAAATTGTTATACTTTGCCTTTTGGGTGAATCCTTTCACCTCTAATTCTATATACCAATCAGGTCATGTTTAAGTCATACATACACATACACACACACATGCACACAAATATATATACGGGGTGGGTAAAAGTAGGTTGACGGTTGTTTGTATGGAAAATAATACAATCTATAATAATAAAAGCATAATATGCTAATTAGACCGGGCAGCCGAATGACCTTCCAGACAAAGCTGTAGCTGCGAGGACCATGGCTGCGAGGGCCAAGCCCCTTGCATGATTTTCATGCGTTGGGCCTCTAGTAAATAATAATACAGGAATAAACTGTGTTTTGTACTCACAGCTATCAACCTACTTTTGCCCACTCCTGCATTCATTTTTAAACAAAGCATAATTTACTTTTTATTTTTAATTTCGATTGATGATACTATTACAGATATCCCCCATTTTATTTCCTTTGCCTCCCTCTGTCCAGCTCCCCCCTCCCAAGTCTTCACCCCATTTTTGTCTGTGTCCATGGGCTACACATATATACATATTTGTTCTTTAGTTAATCTCTTCCTCCCCTCTGAGATCTGTGATTCTGTTCCATGTATCTATGCCTCTGGTCCTATTTTGCATACTCACAACTAAACCTACTTTAACAAATTGTGATGGCTTTGTGCCGTGTCAATTTAGCTACTCTGGAACTACATTTCTCAAAATTCTCTTTCCTGTATGGTTTTTGGTTAGAGTGGGACACAGGAGACATTTTGTCCAAGATCTGGAAAGCTCAAGTGACGTTGCAGCCATATTGAGTTCTGAAGGTCAGTGCTGGGCACCAGGCCCAGAGGCAACTCACCCATGTAATTGCAGGTCTGCTGGCTTACCTAGCTGGTGCAGGGCAGCTCCCAGTCTTGCGGCTTACAAGATCTCATCAGATGCCCTCCATCAACCTCCCCACATGCTTAGCCAATTGAACATGCAGCTTCATGGGGGAGGGCACAGCAGGCCACCTAGGATATTAAAGTTGAGATGGTGAGAGACAGACATAGGTCCCAGCTCATCCTCATGATTTCTGGTTGTCTTTCTTCTCATCCATATTCAGCTTTCCCTCTCTGGATGACCTAGAGTAAATTAACTATAGTGGATCAACCCTAGGCCCAGAGAAAACAATCTGCATAAACTCCTTCAGCCTGCATAGACTCCTACAACTGTTATGGACTAACCTCTATAATAAATCCCTTTTACTATATTGTTTGTAGTGACATGGTGATGCAAACCTGACTGAAACATAACAATTTAGATTTATTTAACAGCATGTGAACTATGTAAGCTACATGAGAATAGCAATCTTTTAAACTTTTTTTCACTGTTCTATCTCTTGAAACTAGAATAGTGCCTGACACATAATAACCCCTTGCTAAGCATTAATTGGATGAGCGTAACAAGTTTGTGCTCTTTATCTATAACCAGGTATATAATTCATTAAATTGTTATTTTATCTTGAATTTCAGACAAGCTAAATATAAATTTTAGACAAGAATTCCAACCAGAAATTTGTAACTTGTTATATTGGTCCAGAGATCAGCAGACCAATTTAGATCGAAGCTATATAGATTTAGGGATCATTAACATAAAATGAGCATGGATAAAAACCCAAGAAGAGATGAGAAGGGAAAAGGGCTGAGGAAAGAACCCTGGAAAACAAAATTGAAGATTATTCTGAATTATTTATTTCCTGGTAATTAGATATCATATCCTTGCAATAGCTTCATGGTGGATGGATTATACACTCATAACTTGACATTGGTCTGGGCTCTATGATTTGCTATAGCCGATGAAATGTTAGTGGACATAATGTAAGCAGACACTTGAACTGTGCAATGCAATTGTGCTTCCCTTCTTATGTTCTGATGATATTCTGTGAGAGGAACATGCCCCCAAAGGCTACTGTCCCTTCAGCTTGTACTCAGAATAAAAACAGGCAGAGTAGATCTGAACTCTACTTGCAACTTGGAGTCCAGTCCAGCTGACATAGTCTGAAGCTGAGCCTACTCTCGTTAGACTGAACTACAGGTTTCTGAAGACTTAAAAGTGCAAAAATAAATGCTTGTGATCGTGAGTCCCTGAGTTTGGGGAGGGTTTTTTTAGGCAGCATTATTGTAGCAACTGCTGACTAATATAAAGAAAACTATAAATTGAGAAAGAAGAACCTATGAAAGGATCTGAGAAGAAAGAGCCAGATAAGTAAGACAGAAGTTAGGTCAGAGGAGCATCATGGTTGCCAAGAAAAACTATTTTGACAAGGAAAAAGGTGTGATCAGTGTCAAATGCCCCAGAGAGGTCAAGAAAGTTAAGATTGTATTGATTGAATCTGACAACAAAAATTGATAAAATTCCTATCTGATTTTTAGAACTTTCTCTGTGAAGTAGAAGATGCAATCTTCTGAGAGTGAGAGGGAAGAAGACTAGCAACCTGAAATGAAGAAAGCAATAAAAGCCAAAAAAATCAGTGAAGGGAAGGGGAGAAGGAGGCTATGTGATTTTTCTTCAGCAATGACTGCAGCCTTGAAAGAAGAAAAATCTAGGTGATAGATGTTGTGTTGGAGTTGTCTTTTTTTGGGAGCTGGGATATGAGACTAAAATACATAAATATTTCCCTGTCAATGCCATCTATTATTAATTCTGAATTCCTGCAGCAATAGAATTTGTATTGTACATTTTGTAGTTTTTTATATGTTGTCTTATATTCTTTACTGTTTTATGTGTTAGTAGCATTTTATCTCTCTTTGTATATCCATTCACCCATTTGTCTATCTGTCCATTAATGTATCATGTAACCACCATTCATTCATCCATTCATCCTCCACATTATTCATTCAAGGATGTGAGAGAACTTACAGGTAATACTATATTTAAATGTTAAATTAAAAATAAAAAATTCAGAATCAAGGCAAATATAGATTAGAAAATGTTAGTCACATAGTAAGTACCCCAAACAAATTTTGATTGATTGATCAAGTAGCAACCAAGCAAAAAAAAAAAAAGTGCTTATAGAGCTCTGAATTCCCACTTCAGAATCTACCATTGTTATTAGGTTATATTTTAATATAAAAATGGGAATCTGAGCAACTTAACATGAAAAGAAAATAATACTTAAATAATTAACTTTTAATGGAAAGCTCTTTTTAGACAAATTCTCCTTTGCATCATCTTAAATTGCAGAGAGAAAAAGTATCCTAATATATAAAAACCCAGGGTCTGTAGTGACCAACCGAGGGCTAAACCAAACACTGGAAGTCAGTCCTGCAGTCAGTGCTGGCTTGCTGTGGTGACCCAGCACTGACTGCCGCCACTGCGGGCACAGTGACCCAGCACTGACTGCCAAGGGGGCTGCAGATCAGGCCCAGTGAGAGGTCTGGAGAGAGAGAGACAGGGTCTGATCCACAGCCTCCGTGGCAGCTGTTGATCAGCCATTGCCTCTCTTTCTCTCCAGGCTTTGCCAGCAGCTGCGCCTCTGTTTCTCTCTGGGCCTCCCTGGGAGCTGCTGATCAGCCCTGACTCTCTGATCAGGCCCAAAATAGGCCCGGAGACTCTGACTGGCATAGAAACTGACCAATCAGAACCAAATTGGCTAGCAGGGGAGGGCAGTTAGGGGCGATCAGGCAGGCAGGCAGGTGAATGGTTAGGAGCCAGTGGTCCCAGGGATCAGTCCTAAACCAGCAGTTGGACATCCCCCAAGGGGTCCCTGATTGGAGAGGATGCAGGCTGGGCTGAGGGAACGCCCCCCTCCATGCACGAATTTCATGCACCAGGCCACTAGTTTTTATGTAATTTCCTCCATTCTTACTAGATCATATGATCAGACTTTTTGCCACATCTGCTCTCAGATAGACAAAATAAGTAGTATTATCAGTTGCTAGACCTTTACATAGAGAATATATTATTTATCTTCTTAGGAGATGGGGAAAAGGCTGCAAAATATACATTGAATTCTATTTTTTTATACACACAAAAACTTATCTTTTGCTTCCTTTAAAAGATTTTTTTTCTTATATCACTTATTTTTGTCATTCATATCTAGGAAAATATAGGATTATTTCATTTCTTTGAATTAAAGAAATTGTGGCCAAAACAAAAACAAGAACAAAACAAACACCCACAGAAAAGAAGTTTGGCTATCCTGGTTAATTAATGCCTTTCCCAGTTCCTCTTCAGCTAGTAGAAAAGCGAAATTAGTGATCATTATGTTTCACAATTATGCTATAATTCATACTTAAAAGATGGATTTAAATGGCTGGTTTCATCTGCCTTTTAAGCTTAATTTTAACATGAATTGAATATCATTGAGCAAACATACTTATAAATCTTGGGTTCCAGCAAAAGTCTTTTAAGAAAATAAAATATAAACCAATCCCAGTCATTGGTAAACTCAGGCTTCAGGACCCCAATTTCCTCTATAGCTTCTGGCAACACAATTAGCTCCAGTCATTTCCCAGACCTTTCCTACATCCCAACAACTGCTGTGATCTTCTAGTGATGGGTGATCCGACAAGAGACAAGCCTCTGTTGATAATGCCCCAAGTTTTATCATTGTACATCCTACCTTGACTTTTAGGGTAGCTTTTCCTTTACTCTGTTGATCAGCACCTAGATTGAAACCCTTTCATAGAATTTTATAAAATTCATGTATTCATTTCATAACTATAATTTTAGGGCTTTCTATGTGGCTGGCACTGTACTAAGACCTAGGAAGGCAGTGATGAACCAGACTGTGCATTGCTTTGTGGAATATTCTTTTTAGAACTGGAGACAGATTAATGAACAGAACAGTACAGCATGATAAGAACTCTCATTGTATTTATATCTGTTTTTTTATTATAGCAATGCATCTAAATTTGTGTAGTGGAGTGGTAGTCTATCAATATACTCTTATAAGTCTGGGTAGATGGGTAAATTTTCTGTAATATTTTTGTTGTTGTTATCCTTACCTCTCTTCTCTTTGGTTCATGAAATGGTGCTGTAATAGCAGCCTCGTTAGACTGTGATAAATCACATAGGGCAGAGAAAAGACAGGAGGCCTCTGATAGCATTGTGGAGCCCTCTTCCCTGGATTGCTTACCTCTACACTTCCTTCACGCAAGTGAACACACCTTTTGTGTTTAAGCTACTACAGTTGGGCTTCTGTTACAGCTGAACTTAACTTTAACTGATACGCCTTGTTAATTTATCAGTAATTTAAAGAACCAAATTAGAAGTAGGAAGGGCTGCTTCTTGTAGCAAGTAAGGAAACAAAAAACTTTTACTAGAGTCCAGGAAATCAACCCATGGTGATGGGGCTGATGTCAAGTCAGCAAGAAGGCAGGAAAAAGTATAGAATATTTTATAAAGCTTTTTATTGAAGATGGTTGATGTTTAAAAAACTGAAAAATAGGGTAAACTTTAGTTGCTTTTAGGTTTGAATTTCCCTCATTATCCCTTTTGTCAGCAACATATATGGAGCTAGTGATTGTGTGAATGAGGACAAAAACCAAACACAAAATACCTCTGCATTCAAGGTGTTCACAGTAGATCCCAGGAAGGTGAGAAACATATCTGGATGATTATTCAGGGATGTGTATGTACATTTATTTTGTGTACGTGGGTAGTTGGGGCAGCTTATTGGTTCAGAGACTACTTCTAGGTCAAGTAGGGAGACAGTGGCAGAGTGTATAACCCAATTATATAACCTCCTGGTTTAGTTCTCTAACAAATGACACTGCCAGCTTGTCCTACATTCTCTTTAAATAACTAAAATTTATTTCCTTCTTGACGCCCTTCTGACAAAGGGACTCTTGTTCCTTTCCATTCTGTCACTCCCAGAAATACCAACACAAGAAGCTTCATCAGCAACTAGGGTCACAGTGTCAGACAAAGCTTATTGTCTGGGTTGGTGATTTTATTCCAGGAAGAGAGACCTTAAAATAATACCAGAACACCAAAAAGCAGAGCTGGACCTATTTATTTCCAAACCTTTCACAACTCTATTTTGTAAAACCCAACACACTGAAATTAACTTTCAAAACCTATAGGCCACCTTAGTCTCTACCAATTTTTGTGGGTAGAGATAATGACTTGAATGGAACATGAGCAGAGAGTTGATTTTAAGTAAGGAAATGGGGTCAGAGAGAGGTTAAGTGGCTGGCCTAGGGTCAGATAGCAAGCTGGTGACTCAATTTCGCAGCTCCTGGATCTGAGGCCTGCAAAGAAAACCAGAGCCCATTTCCTCTTGATAAGTTAACTGCCCCATATCTGTGGTCTGTCGTAAGCTTTTAAGAGCCACATTCTTTTTGTGACTGCAGACCTGAGCTCCTGTGACTTTCATCAGTGTCTGGAAAATCCTTTCAAGGTCAGATTGTGGTATACAGAGGGCAGAATAGCACTTTACTTACCAGTGAAAATTATTATGCAATTCATGGACATTGCCATCTTTTGATGTCTTGTGTTCTACATCCATGACATGTTCATGATAACCAGCCTATAGAACAGATGCCAGTGTCTCAGAAATGATGACAATTTATGTGTGTGGAGTGCTTACTGAATTATCTCATTCAACCCTCTTTAAAATGAAGACCTTGTTGGGTAGGTCAGTTCAGAAGCCTTTGTACCAATGAAGATGTTGAAGCTTTTCAGGGGTTAACTACCTAGCCCAAGTTGATGCTGCTAGAAAATGGCTAATCAGGGATTGTGAATCCTGTTTTGTCTGACTCAGAGGCTAGTATGCTATACAAAATTTTTGTACACATATACTGACATTTCCTCCTTGCTTCTGTTATTTCAGCACTTTTATAGATTAACATTTTGTGTGGCTATAATTTTTCATCCCTGCCTTAGGCAAAAGTTCTGACTGAAAAAACACACACAAACCCCCAAATTGAGATTTTAACAAAGGGGTTGATTATCCTACCTGTAAACAGATCAAAGATGCCTCCTTCATTGTGGTGTTGTTTGGAAAGCTTAGTTATATACCTCAGAAAATAACATTTTTCAAACTAAGAGGCTGTAAGTCAAAATATTTGTAAGTGAAATTCTTTTTGAAAGTTCATAATGTATGGTGACCCTGCTCTGGTCTTTCTTGGACTTCTTCCAATAAGTCTCCATTTTCTGGAAAACATGATCCACTAAACTTAAAAAGATGATGGGATGGATGTCTGTGAAAGATTTTGTCACTTATGAAGTTTTCTCATAACAATGGACTTGTATGTAGGTTCATTGGAGAAGATCTGTTTCTTTAAAATGGGAGAAAACAATTATAAATGAGTAAGAATGGTACAATTTAAGTCTTAGATTTTATTTTGTTTTAGGTGGCAAAATATCCCCTTGGAAACCAATAGTTAGACATTTTAAATTGAGTTAAAATTTTTAGTAAGAGCCCACCTCAAAGGGTGGACATTGACCCGTGAACCAAGAGATCACTGGTTCTATTTCTGGTTAAGGTGCGTGTCCAGGTTGCGGGCTCAATCCCCAGTAGGGAGCATGCATTGATGTTTCTGTTTCTCTATCCCTTTCCCTCTCTCTTTCAAATTAATAAAAACATATTTAAAATTTTTTAGTAAGAAAAGCTTTGGAGCATTGGTAAATTTCAGAGTTCAGTCAACCAGCTTTCATCAAATCAATTACAAATGTAAGAAGGAGGTGACCAAGAAAAAAAAGGAAAGAATAGAAGGGGGATAATATAATTTTTCAATATATGAATAGTTTGAACTTTTAAAAATAGCACACATCATGCATTTGCAGGGATATAAAATGTTGAGGTGGAAACCCAGGGTTTCTACAAGATGGCTAAAGCATCCCAATAACTCTGGAAACAGATTTAAATTGTAGGCTATTCTCTTTGAGGTTGAACAAATTTCTTAAAAACTAACACTATAATTTAAAAATATTAAAATAACTTTTTAAAAGTTGTAAAAGCAATGCTTATTGTGAAAAAAATAAAATTGAAAATATTGATCAGTGAAAAGGAGGAAATAAGAGTTCTTTATACTCCTATCACCTAGAATAGCCACTGTTAATACCTTGGGTTTTGTCCTTGCAGGTTCCTGTCTCCATGTGTGCACACAAACAAGCGCATATTTGGATAATTTTACATACTATTTTATAACATACTTCCCCCACTTAATTGTAAACCAGGACTTGATATTAACATTCATAAATGTTTTTATATGACATAAGTTTCCATGGCTGTAGTTGGACATTTAAATTATTTTTTCTATTTTGCTATTATAAAAATCTTGGGGAACTTTTTCTTCTATAATTTTTATAATTTCTGGGTTAAAAAGAATGCAGATTTGGAGACATTTGAAACAGTCTATAGTACCCTCAGAGAGGTTTACCAATTTACACCACTATTGGTATATATTAGCCAAGGTTAGTTTGGAAGTTTCAAAGGAAGTATTTTTGGTGACTGTGACTGAATTGCAAATTGTGAATACCAGAGATAATGTTTTCTGTATGGTTAGCTTAGAGTAAAACATTATAGATGCCAATACATGGTACATATTGTTAATATAATTCTTACCATTGAAATCCAAATTTTTTTAGAGGTCTGGTTAAATGTCTTTCTGGCCTTTCTAAGTCTTGAATAGGTGTCATGTTTAGATATCAGTAAAGTATGTCATTTAAGGAACTTCTGAAAAAATTGGCGTATGTGGAAAGCAGATGCTTTATATTGATAACAGTTAAATTTTGCATTTATAATGTTGAACTATGAATAAGACTAGTATCTTTGAGAATATGTGGAAGTTTTTTTTTTAAATAGGGAGCATATGTTTAGAGGGAAAAAATCCCTTACATGGTCGTAATAGTGAATTTTTAGTGGGATATTCTTTCTGAATGGTGCTTGAACTATTTAACAGTCTTCCTTTAAGGTATGGCTATATGATCTATTAGTTTTATTTTAATTGTGGAATTTGTGGTTTTTCTTTTGATGGGAGCAGTAATTCTTAGATAAGGGCCTACATAATTAACATTTATATATCTTTATTTTAAAAATGCTATTCAAATTTTGTGGACATTTCCCTGGTCACCTCAATGGATCAGAAAAATACATGTAGTGAAGTAACATTGTGTAGAGGTTCTTCAATATATGTAGGCTTCTTGCAGATGAATGAGTCACTCAGTCCTTCATGCATCCATTCATTCATCTATCTATCCACCCATCACCTATCTACGCACCCAACCATTTATCTAATACAACTTTACTGAGTACCTACTTTGTATCAAATCCAGTCTTACAGAATAACAGACATTGAATTCGGTGCATTGGCAACAATGAAGGTTTAGAAAATTACAGGAGTAAATTTGTGTGGGTAAATTAAAAAAATTAAGAGATTGGGATGAAAAGTCACTCTTGTTGTATTTATGAACATTTTTGATAGGCTATCCCTATTCATTCTTATGATTTGAGATATAGGTGGAACTTCATACAATATCAATCAATTAGTTTATTCAATCAACATATTTGTTAAATGTCTACTATGAACCAGGCCTTTTTCTGTCACTAGAGGTAGAGGTATAAACAAGACACAGCAGATCTTCTCTTAGGGAGCATAATGTTTGGACACCTCTCCTTCCCAACTACCTCCCCACTTGGGCAGCACTCTGTATTTCCACTGCTGCATTGTACCATAGTTATCTATCAGTCAGTCAGTCTCCTCATCAGGCTATGGATCACCTCAAGGGTAGAGCCTCTTCCATGCTTCCTGCTCTATTTCCAGCCCCTGGCACAGCCCCAATTAAAGTTCCTCCATGTATCCTTATTAGATGAAAGAATGCTCATTTTCTATCCCTTCAGTTTACTTTAGAACTATGTTTACCTTGTCTGAGTAAAATAATTGTATATATCTCATGGCCACAAGAAATTTGTGTTTGACTTAAATTTAACTTTTCCAGGCTAAAGTCCTACTATATCCCTCCATATGTCCTATGCCAAACCACTCATAATTCTCCAAAAAGCCCTGTTATTTTACTCATGTTTTCTCTTTGCTTAGAGTAAGTTAATCTCTATTTGTTTCTCTTGTTCAAGACCTAGCTCAAATTACCTTGCTCTGTGAAGCCTTCCGTAGTTGGCCTGGTTAGAAGCTATCACTCCTCTCATGTTGCTATAGTACACTGTTTAATCCTCTTTAGACTACTTTTCTTTGTTTTTCATACCAACATCAGATAACAGTTCTTTGTTTAGTCTGTGTCTTCCCTCCTTGAATATAAGTTTTTCTGAAGAAGGAGTAGGTCTCATTTATTTTGGTGTTCCCTACAACACCAGGAGCAGTGCTTTGCACATAGTAGGAGGCCAATAAATGCTTATGGAATGAATTAATATATGAATATACTCTCCACTGTGAATGGACTTCATGTGTGACTTAGAGGAAGCAACTTACCACAAATGAAAATATGTACTTGAGATTAATTATATTAGAGAGGGGGGAAGGGCAGCCCATGTGGAGGAACATAGGAACAATGTGTGTGGACCAGAGAAGGCAAGGTGTTTATGTGGAGAGCAATAAAGGGATGAGGCTGACTGACAGGAGGCATGATTCCAAGGACTAAGACCTTGGGCCCAGAGGAGAAGGAGAGCCACATTCTTAATTCTTGAATTAGATTTTATTAATTAATTAATTATTATTATTATTATTTTAAATAAAATTTATTCAGATTATTACAATTGTTTCTCCTTTTCCCCCCCATAGCTCCCCTCCACCCAGTTCCCAACCCACCTTCTGCCCTTACCTCCCCCCCACTGTCCTCATCCATAGGTGTACGATTTTTGTCCAGTCTCTTCCTGTACCCCCCATACCCCTTTACCCCTGAGAATTATCAGTCCACTCCCTTTCTATGCCTCTGGTTCTATTATATTCACCAGTTTATTCTGTTCCTCAGGTTTTTAATTCACTTGATTTTTAGGTTCACTTGTTGATAGATATGTATTTGTTGTTCTTAATTTTTATCTTTACTTTTTTCTTCTTCCTCTTCTTAAAGAATACCTTTCAGCATTTCATATAATAGTGGTTTGGTGGTGATGAACTCCTTTAGCTTTTTCTTATCTGTGAAGCTCTATATCTGACCTTCAATTCTGAATGATAGCTTTGCTGGGTAGAGTAATCTTGGTTGTAGGTTCTTGCTATTCATCACTTTGTAGATTTCTTGCCACTCCCGTCTGGCATGCATAGTTTCTGTTGAGAAATCAGCTGATAGTTGTATAAGTGCTCCCTTGTAGGTAACTAACTGTTTTTCTCTTGCTGCTTTTAATATTCTCTCTTTGTCTTTTGCTCTTGGCATTTTAATTATGATGTGTCTTGGTGTGGTCCTCTTTGGATTCCTTTTATTTGGGGTTCTGTGCGCTCCCTGGACTTGTAAGTCTATTTCTTTCACCAGGTGGGGGAAGTTTTCAGTCATTATTTCTTCAAATAGGTTTTCAGTATCTTGCTCTCTCTCTTCTTCTGGCACCCCCATAATTCTGATGTTGGTATGCTTGAAGTTATCCCAGAGGCTTCTTACACTATCTTCAACTTTTTGGATTTTTTTTTTCTTTTTTGGTTGAGTGTTTTTCGCTTCTTTGTATTTCAGTTCTTTGACTTGATTCTTGCGTTCCTTTAGTCTGTTGTTGGGTGTCTGTATAATATTTTTTATTTCAGTCAGTGTATGTTTAATTTCTAGTTGGTCCTTTTTCATATCTTCGAGGGTCTCATTATATTTATTGGCCTTTTCTAGGATATTCTTGAAAAGCCTTATGACCGTGGTTTTGAATTCTATATCCAGTCGTTTGTTTTCCTCCATTTCTTTCATTTGTGATCTGTTTCTTTGTCTCCACATTTTCACTGCTTTCCTGAATTGGTAGGGTAGCTTTGTGTGCTAGGTTTCCTATATGGCCCAGTGGGTCGGCCTCCCAGTTACCTGAGGTGGACACTCTTGGTGCACCCCTTTGTGGACTGTGTGTACAGCCTTGTTGTAGTTAAGTCTTGATTGTTGTTGGTATCACTGGGAGGAATTGACCACCAGGCCAGTTGGCTGTGAGGATCAGCTGTGTCTACGCTGGGAGAAGTTTGGTGCTGGAGACAGCCTTATAGGATTAGACTTGCCAAATTGCAAAAGCCTCTGTGCTCAGCTTGGATGGGGTGGAGTCTCAGGGCGGAGCAGACAGTCTTGGCTTCCCGTCAGCCCTGCCCTTGCGCACATGCACCTCCAGACCTCTGCCTTACCCCGCCTCCTGAGCCTCCTCCCAAGAGTCCAGATCCCCCCACAAGAGCGTGGGTCCCCAGGGGCTTGCCTGGAACTGGGGTTCAGTGCAGTCAGAACTGGGGTTCAGTGTAGTCAGAACTGGGGTTCAGTGCAGTCAGGAGCTTCCAACTCACTGCTGCTAGGGAAAGCTTGTGGCAACCTCTGCAGTCTTTGTGCACACTCACGCGCGCACGCTTCCAGACCCCTGCCCGCTGGGGCTCCCCCTGCTCTCCCCTGGGTCTCCGAGTCTCCGAGTGCCTTTCTGTCTACCTGACAGTCCAGACTCCCCTGTATGAGCCTGGGTCCATGGGGTTTTGCCCGGAACTGGGGGTCAGTGCAATCAGGGGCCTCCTTCCCCTTCCCGCCAGAGAAAGTCAGCCAGGCTCTCAGCCACCCTTCCTCTCTGCGTGCACAAAGACCCTTTGCCGTACCTCAACCCTTTGCCATTCCTCCAATTCTCTGTGAGCTTTGCTCTTTCCTTCTAGTTGTAGAATTTCCACTCAGCCAGCTTTCCTGTGGTTCTGGATGGTGTCCATTCTGTCTTTTAGTTGTAGTTTTGAAATTGTTGTGTGAGGCAGTGGTTTAGGTGCTTACCTATGCCACCATCTTGGTTTCTCCCCTTGAATTAGATTTTAGATATCCAAATATTTGTGGTATCAACTCATGTTCTCTTCCATCTATTCTGATATTCTCAATCAATGGATTTAGTAGGATGAATGTTATAGCTACAAAAAATGTTGTTGATAACTTATATCCAACCATAGCAGGTGTTATATTCAACTGGTAGGAGTGGGAAATAATTTTTCTAATAGTACTTTACATTTGAATGACAGTTTAAAGTTTGTAGGCTGTTTTCTAGTATATTATGTTTTTACCTTTACAACAAATCTGAAAGATGCTGAAGGAAAACGTAGTCCAAGTTAACACAAAGAGTACAATAACAAAATTAGGGCATTTGTGGCTTCTGAAACCAAATCTAGTGTTTTATTTACCATCCTAAAACTATTTTATCTTTGCTATCATGAAGGCAGTTGGGAAAGACAATGAATGAATGTTAAGAGAAGAGTGGGAGAAAAATGGGAAGGTAAAATTGTGATTCATTCATTTACTCACTAGCACTCCTCCTCTGGTCTTCCTCCCCAAGCCAATCGGTGTCTCAGTCCTCAGGGATACTCCAGGTAGGTAAGATAAAGGCCCTGGGAACACTGAGTGGGGTACCTGATTTAGTTTTGGAAAATAAAGAAGGCTTTTTAGAGTAAGTGACATCCAGGCAAAGTAGAAACCAGATGAAATAGGGCTAGGTGTTGAAGGTGGAGAAAAATTTCAAGTTAAGTCATGAAACTAGGCAACTGATCTAAGGCAAAAAAACAAAACCAAAACCAAACCAAACCAAACCAAATAAATACATAATGTTATGGAAAAACACTCTTAGACGTTCTCAGAATGAGGACAAGAAGAGCAAAGTGAGCCTCACATTTCTGTCTCCTTGAGTTGTTCTCTCTCTCTCTCTCTCTCATCTTTTTCCCCCCCCCAATGAAGAGAGGAATAAAGATCTTGACCTCTTTGGCCCAAGGTCTACAGTGGTTTCAGATTGAAATGTCCATGGAGGGTAGTGAATGTTGTGCCTGACCTTATTTCCTCACTGAATTTTCTGTTCCAGCCCCAGAGATGCCTACAGTGATGTTACCTGAGCCACTGTGGTTCTTACTTCCTGCAGTCTCTGCCCAGGTTGGAGGCAAGGCTCAATTAGTACTTGACCAGATTGAAGATGTATTTGCTTCTGTTTGGAAGAAATTGGCATCCATAACCCAGAGAACAGATAGAAAATATACACCAGGAGGAAAGGAGTAGATGTGATACTGTGGTTTAGATGGGAAGGGATTTATTTAAGTTAGTAACTTTGAAGATATTGCACGAATACAATTTTTTAATGAGTAAAAGAGTACTTGCTCTTGTCTTATTTGGAATTATTATTATTTACAGAATCTGTATATATCCTCCATAAGGATACTGTACTCTTTTTCTTCTCATTAAAAATTAATTCTCTCAGTGAGGCCCCTAAACTTTATTTCTCATTCAAGTAATGTAGCTGAAAGCTAAATAGCATAGCTAAAATTTTGCTTGAACTGTATTTTAAAAGAGTTTTCTTAAAATGCAAAAACAAATTACCTTTCATGAATAAAAAAATCAGTACATGTTTCACTGTAGCTCTGAAAACCAGAATCTCAGTATATCAGTTGAACACTGACTTTTAAAAAATGTATGAGTTGATTTAACCTATTCACAGACTGCCAGAAGGCAAAAAAAAAAAAAAAGATTTCTTCCAGAGTATAGCTAAGAGAGTCTACTCTGCCAGAAAAATAGAACCAAACATATTAATATCTATGACTTTTTAAAGTCCAGGCAACAGGAAGAATGCATTTGAAGGAGAGGAATTTGGTGGTTGAGTCAGTCTGGCAAGTAGGAACAGGAAAGTCAGTGACCTCTTGACAAATCCTTCCCTACACACCCTGATAACTCATATCAGCAGGTTTGCAGGGCCTCCATTCCCCTTCTTCTGGGGATGCATAGAAATGGAACTCAGTGGCAAATAATATTTTCCATGAAGAAAGGTACATGTCCTCACTATGTTTATGTGTTGGAAAAAGGCATTCCAGGCAAAATTAAAAGGGCTGTGTTATAAGCCCCAAAAGTAAAAAATTCACCTAACCGCTTACATGATTTCTACATGTAATAGAATGACAAAGTTATAAGATTCATTTTATTGCCTGGCTTATGGAAATTGAGTTTCTTATGTTACCACAACCCAGACAAGGGAAGATTTTGTTTAACTAAATTCCACACTGCGAGTTTAATTTAAAACTAGATTGTGAATGTAGACAAAGCACAGGAATGGCAGAATATTGATTGTATCACGCCAGGGTATAATATGGCTAGTTTCTTACGTTCAATATTGTTGAATCAGAGCAGCTAAAGTCTCTGATCTGAGCTGGGAGAATCATATACCATATACTATGATGGGAGAATAGACTGTGGATATATATTGGTTTCTTTTTAAAACAAGCGTTTTAATTTTTCTTCTCCAAAATGTGGAGATTCAGAAGTAACTGACCTACTGGGGAATTTTCCTGTAGAACTATTTCTCTGTGGGCTCCAAGGTGTAGAGCAGCGCCAAAAAATCATAAGTGGCAAGGAGCTTGCCTCCTCTCCTTCTGCGAGATAAAGTAAGTCCACTTTCTGACAACTTAGACAAGAATCTTCATCTTCCCTCCCTCCTTCTCTTCCTCTCACTCTTCCTTCCCTTCCCACTTTGTCCTTTTTCTTTCTCTTCTCTCCCTGTCTGAATTTCCCTCCCTCCTTCCCTCCCTTCCTCCCTCCCTCCCTCCCTCCCTCCCTCCCTTCCTCCCTCCCTTCCTTCCTCCCTCCCTCCCTCCCTTCCTTCCTTCCTCCTTTCCTCTAGGCACTTCTCCACATCTTAGTAATAGTGATAGGATACAAATGGTCAGACAAAACAAAGTGTATATGTTATAGCAGCCTTTCAATGTATTTTTCTTCTGAAGTTTATAACTCAAATTCAAAGTAAATTCTTTAAGGATAAACCTTGGTCCTTTCAAGGTATTGATTTCACAGCTTGGTGATGATTTGTGTTAAAACTTGATATAATATTAAATTTCACATAGAACTGTAGCTTTTTAGATTGAAAGAGAAAATGTATATGTGTTTTTTAATCTTATCACTTCAAAGGAGATCTGTGTTAGAAAATGAAAAATGTATGGGGCACTAATCAATTAGGTGAAGTAGGGCTTTGAGGTTTTGGAAAAAGAAAAGAACTCTTTATAAGAACTAGAAACAAGAAGCTTTCATAATAGAAGTAT
The DNA here is from genome assembly GCA_026230045.1 of Corynorhinus townsendii. NCBI lineage: Eukaryota > Metazoa > Chordata > Mammalia > Chiroptera > Vespertilionidae > Corynorhinus > Corynorhinus townsendii. Next base: position 175,750,841 of record JAPDVU010000003.1, on the reverse strand, counting down.
GTTACTCAAATGGTTATCTTGGTATTTTAATTTATGGTCTTTAATGGGTAGGAAATCTCTAAGTGAGAAGAAAGAGTTATGAACCCCATAAGAAGGTTATAAATGGGTCTTGACAAGGTGGCTTAAAAGGAGACATTATGACATCCAGGGGACAAGAACTTACATCTTGTTTTTAGAATGTGTAAATTGCATCAAAATCATCAAAGTTATCATCAGATAATATTTCTTAAGTTCTTTTGAAAATCTGGTATCTTTAAGATCCATGCAAAACCAAATACATAACCACACATAGTTAATGTAATTCCCTTTACATTTTTATGTTGTTAACAATCTTTTCCCAAAATGTCTTAACTCTAAATGCCAACCTCACAAGAAAAAAAATTTGCAAATACCATTTTCCACACTGATAGAAATGGAAGATATGCACACACACACACACACACACACACACACACACACACCCCAGAGACTTGCAAATCCCTAGTATTGAAATATAGAACTAACTGTAAATAGTTCAGGACTACATTATGAAAAAGGCAGAAAAAATAAATGCAAAAGTAATGAGTCTATTATATACTACCATACGTACTCTGAAGAGAAAGATATTCACAAAGAACTTTATAAAGGTAAACAACACCAGAAAGAGAACAATTACAACCATGCAGTGGTTATCCAACGATGGTTGAGTTGGTTAATTTCAATTTAAAGGAGGATACTTTTCAGGACGCTCTCTGGAGAGAAGATAATGGGACTGTGTTAATAATCCCCTCAACTGAGTTCTAAAAGAACCCCACAAAACTTTGAGGAATGAGGAGTGATAGATGAAACTGGAGTACATAAGGCAATGAAAAACCTTGTCAGAAATACAGACATCCTCTATTAAGACTTCAAAAAGATGTTGCTTGGCCTCAGGCAATGCATAATTTTACAATTGCTCCAACTACTGAGGGTCCATATGTAGATTTCTTGGCACTGCACTAAATACCTTAGATACAGTGAGCACAACTGTATATTATTTCCCCTGTTTTATAGTTGAGAAAGAGAGAGAGGAAGGTTCACTTTTGACACCCTCCTTGGCTAAAAGGTGAGAGGACAGAAGCTTTAGGGCCATGATGATACGGCCATGCACAATGAGGGAGCCGGAGCCCTACACAGCCAGAGTTCCAGAGCTGTATGAACTTTCACTTCTGCATTTCTGCACATTCTCTCCTAATTTCTGCTGGGAGAGGCTGGGCAAATATCACAACTCATTTTTCAGCTGTGGAAGTTGTCACAAAGAGGTTTAAATTTATATAAAACAAATGGCAGAGCTCTGGTTCAAATGGGATTGTGCTAATCCAGTCCCCATTCTTCCTCCAAACAGACATTCTCCAAAAAATACAAGCAGTGGGGTCCAGGGCCCAAGGGTCAGGCTAAGGGAGAGTTACTCACCAGGTGCTCAGAAAACACTCAAAAGTCTGTAGATGAGCATTTCTTACTCATTTTGATCCTGTACACACACACACACACACACACACACACACACACACACACACACACCACCACCACCACCACCACCACCACCACCACCACCACCACCACCACACCACCACCACCACCACCACCACATGCCACAAAGCTGCAGATTATTACTTGGTAACTTATTATTATTGAAAGAATTACAGGCAAAAAAATGAGGACAAACATTTTGTTTAATATAGTTAATGTAGTCAGGTGTGGAAAACTTAGAACTTTTGACACATATATCTCAATGTTCTTAGTCCTGTGCAAGCATGATTATACACACTAATGGAAACCATAGCTCTCCAACCTCCTTCCAAGCTCGTTCTCTCAGAGGACATATTAGTTGCTTTTTTTGTGTGTTTGGATCTGTCCAACCTGCATCTTTCTGGCTCAGAGTCCCTTTGAAGGTTCCAAAAGTACTAGTAAGAAGACAGAAGTGTTAAGATAGCTTCATGATGTCATTAATAAGGCAACACTGACCTCAGAACTTAATTCATCTTGGAAAGCATATACATTGAGCAGTTCCTTGCTGAGGAGAGAGAAAATGTCATTTTCCCGCTGGTAAGGAGAGAATGGAGTGGGGGTAGGGTGAGTGAGAGGGTCAGTGTCTGGCATCCTGACAGCTGGATCGTTGGGAGGAGTGTCAGATGACTCTTGCCCCTGCCAAATAGGCTTTCCCCAGTTGTTTCAAAGTCTTCAAAATGCTAATAAAAATACTTTCACATTTTCATTTGTATTGGCTAGCTTGTATTAAAGTACTGCCAGCTGCTATAATAGATACAATTTGAAATCTCCATGGTTTAACACAATAGTAGTTTTTCATAATGTGCAAGAAGAGGTGATGGAGGAGGTAAGGGGTGTGGGGAGGGGGGAGGATGTGGTACTCTGGTCCACACAGTTATTCAGGGACTCATGCTGATGGAGGATCTACCATTTTCAACATGTGACGTCCAAGATTGCTCTGGATGGCAACATTTACTCTACCCACACAAGAAGAAAGAAAGGTAGAGAACCTCATCAACTTGTTTACCACTTGGGTCTCTAAATGACACAAATCCTTGACATTTATATTCTATAAATGCGAATTAGCCTCATGAACACAGAATGGTGGCAAGGTACTTGGAAATAGAGTCTGGCAGGAAGCATCTCCTAGAACAACTTTTGGAAGGGGAGCACAGATACTTGGTGGAGAATTAGCCTGCTCTGCTATAACATTCTTTAGTGCAAGTAATAGAAACAGACTCTGGTGAACTTCAGTAGTAAAATAAATCTACTAGGAGGATATTAGGTGGCTCAGAGAACCAATAGGGACATTTGTGGGGTGAAGTTGCAAATCTACCTAAAGGTTTTATGAAGATGTGGCTGTTGAAATAAATAAATATTTTTTTTTCTTTTCTCTTCTCTTCTTTGTTTTTAAATTTTTATTAAATTTATTGGGGTGACATTGGTTAATAAAATTATATAGGTTTAAGGTATGCAATTCTATAATACATCTACATATTGTATTGTGTGTTCACACCCCAAGTCAAGTCTCCTTCCATTATCATTTATCCCGCCTTTTCCATCTGCTACCTCCCCTACCCTTTTTCCCTCTGGTAATCACCACACTGCTGTCAGTGTCTATTAGTTTCCTCCTTTGCTTAATATCTTCACCTTTTTCACCTACCCCCCTAACCCTTCTCCCCTCTGACAGCTGTCATTCTGTTTTCTGTATCTATGAGTCTGCCTCTATTTTGTTTGTTAGTTTACTTTGTTCATTAGACTCCATGTATAGGTGAACTCACATAGTATTTGTCTTTCTCAAACTGGCTTGTTTCACTTAGTATAATACTCTCCAGGTCCATCCATCCTGTCACAAAAGGTAAGATTTCCTTCTTTTTTACTGCTAACTAGTATTACATTGTGTAAGGCATCACAGCTTTTTTATTTACTCATCTACTGATGGGCACTTGGGCTGCTTCTAAATCTTGACTATTGTAAATAATGCTGCAATGAATTTAACCAAGAATGTAAAAGACCTATAGTGGGAAAATTACAAGATACTAAGAAAGAAATGGGAGAAGATACAAATAAGTAGAAGCATATACCATGTTCATGGATAGAAAGAATTAACATCATTAAAATGTTAATACTGCCCAAAGCAATCTACAGATTCAATGCAATTCCTATAAAGATACCAATGGTGTATTTCACAGAACTAAAAAAAAAAAAATTCCAAAAATTTATATGGAACCCCAAAGGACCCCGAACAGCCCCAGCAATCTTGAGAAAGAAGAACACAAAGTTGGAAGAATCACACTACCTGATATCAAACTATACTACAAAGCCATAGTAATCAAAACAGCATAGTACTGACATAAAAACAGACATATAGATCAAAGGAACAGAATAAAAAGTCCAGAAATGAACCCATGTCTTTATTGTCAATTAATATTTGACAAAGGAGGCAAAAACATATAAGGGGGTAAAGATAGTCTATTCAATAAATGGTGTTAGGAAAAATGGACAAGTACATGCAAAAAATGAAACTAGACCACATTCTTACACCATACACAATAATAAATTCAAAATGGATTAAAGACTTAATTGTTAGACTTGAAACCATAAAAATCTGAAAAGAAAAAATAGGCAGTAAAATCTCAGACATTTCTCATAGCAATATTTTTTTCTGGTATATCTCCTTGGGCTAAGGAAACAAAAGAAATATAGTCTCTTTATCTTGAGTTAAAAAATGTGTGTGTGAGAGAGAGATGGGAAGAGAATGAGCTCCCTCCAATCTATGGATTGCCTCTATTAATCAAGTATCAACAACTGATCTAAGCAGCTCTTGTTTGGGGCAGAAAGGGACATGCTATAAAGTAGGGCTATACCTTTCAGTGGACATGGATGGAATCAGTTAAATTAGAAAATTAGGAAAGGATATTGGGCCTGGCAGGCAAAGTAGCTGATGACTGTCATTGAACATAGATGGAACGGAATCCAAAGTAATTTCTCTTAAACTCTAGTATTCTATTGTATACTGTTATGTAACTGTTGATATGTGAATACACCTTAATATAGTGCTTTAGACATGGTAGACACTAAATAAATCTCAAGTAGACTATTTAATTCTTATGGTTAGGAATTATGTTTTACTTTTCCTTTACATATGCTGAGACATAGAGTATGGGCTCAATAAATTCTTGCTGGATGCAATTGAATGGTGAAAGGGGCTAAACAGAAATCTTGAAGCAAGCATAAATGAGTAAATTCCAACACATAATTGGTAATAATTTGGTTTGTTTACTTGTTTGATTCTCTGAAGAAGGCAAAATTCAATATAATAATGAACACTTATCAAAAGGATATCTTATATTTAAATAAAATTCAGAACATTATGTTCTTTAGATTATTAGGTAAATAAAAGTAACAAGGAAAGATAAAGTAGGACAACATATGGGAGGACTACAAAAGTCTTAGAAAGTAGAACAAATCATGAGGATTAAAATTCATCTTGACTCAATTGTCAAGATAGAAAATTTTCATTTTTTTAAAGGTTGAATTTCTATACTTGGTAGCAGAAAAAAGTTACTCTTACTATTGAAATTAGACATAAAGTGGGCCTTGAATAAGTATATAAATGTCCCTTCATTTTTAAGTGGCACATGGATTGAGACAGAAGCCAGGCACAGGGGGAATAATGTCTTTCTTGACAGAGAATCTGGATAAGAAAAGAAATGATGACATTTTAGAATAAGAAAATAATGCCTTAAGTATAGTTTCTTTCCCTGTCATAATATAACTCCTTAGTATAACTCTTCTTCTTTTCTTTTTTAAATTGGATAACACTGCATTTGCATATTTCATTTCTCAATTGTCCATGGTAATGAGAGGATAGCATGAAAGAATGTGGATAATTGGTATTAACAGATACTTTCCAAGCCTTATAACCTTATTTTATCTATTAATTTTAATCTTCATCCCATCTGGTCTCTTACCAGAATTGCAATAAACAGCTCATGAACATTGTTTTGATTTGTAATTTTTTCCCCAAAGTGATCTGATTTTTAAAAGGTACAAAGAGACCCCCAAACAGCTTGCCAGAGAGAAGGACAGATAAGGACATAAAAAGTTTTTATGATCTGAGGGTGGCCTCTGCTCGATGTGAACCATTTTATTGGGAAAAGGTCAGTCATGGTCATTGTATTCCACCATCTCAGCCTTGGAAGATTGATAGGATGGAGAGGGACTTATGAAGGGTGCGAATGGCAAAGACAAGAAAAATCCCTGAATAAAAGTGACCAAAAGAACAAATTGGATTACTAAGACATAGATGCTGAGGTTGGAGATGGATAATTAAATCAAGATTATAATACTAGCAACGCTGTCTTCATTTATTGAGTGCCTAACCAATGGTATTAAGGTACCAACTAAGGGCTCATCACCACCCATCTCCATGTAAACCTCTAAACAGCCCTATGCAACAGACATTATTACCCACAGTATGCATTGAATTCTGGTCCTGAGGAAGATTTGCCTTCTTCCCTTTGGGAAGGTAAACTTTAGTCCTGGGTTACATGAACCCTAAGGTAAGTCTGTTTACATCCATCAGTGACAGCAGCGGGTATTCAGCACTGAACTCCGTCACAAGGAATGTAATCAGCAGGCCTTGGGGGTCTCTGTACAACCAGAAATAGCAGTAGAAAAAAAGAGCTTGTAACTGAAGCTTTTGACGTCACTTGGAAAATGTGGTCCTAACTTAAAATTGAGATTACTTTGCCAAATTAACTCCTTTGAGAAGAGAGGCCAAGCTATTCTATTTATTGCAGCTTGTCTATATAGGTTGCTCAATTAGTGACTATATTAAGATAAACTGGAGCTTGATAATTTTGAGAGCAGCTTGCCAATAGCTTGGCATCCACAACCTTCCTTTCAATACAAGATCAACATTTCCAAAGCACATATGGTGTGGCCAACAAGGTACTGGGCCCTGTAAGGAATAATGAAAGAAATACAAATCTTTGTTTTTTTACTGAAGTTAGGCTTTTGCTAGAAAACAGTACAACCCTATATAATAAAAGGGTAATATGCAAATTGACCCTAATGGCGGAATGATCAGAATGACTGCTCGGCCAGTCGCTATGAAGTGCACTGACCACCTCTCGGTCCCTTTCCCTGGCCAGCAGGCTCTGATTGCCTAATGGTGAACAGGGAACCAGGGGTGGTTGGCGGGGGATGCAGGTGGTGCCAGGCCAAGGCCCCTGCCCCACCAGTCAGCCCATACACAGAGGGCAACCTGCAGTGGGGGCGGGAGCGGGTGGAATGGCTGACATCTTGATTCCTCTCCCTGGCCGGCAGGCTCTGAATCACCCAATGGTGAATGGGGAACCAGGGGTGGGTGGCAGTGGGGGGTGGGGCCAGCTGCAGGCAACTGGGGAAGATGGCCCTGATTGCAGGCCAGGCCTAGGGACCATACCCACGCACAAATTTCGTGTGTCAGGCCTCTAGTCTATAATAATAAAAGCGTAATATGCTAATTAGATGGGACATCCTTCTGAATGTCCTTCCAGATGAAACTGGGGCTACCCAGGTCCCAGGTGCCTGCCAGTGGCCAGAGAGAAGCCCAGATCCTGGGTGCCAGAGGGAAGCTGGTGCTGGCAGCCAGGGGAAGGAAGGCCTACTCTTGCACAAATTTCATGCATCAGGCCTGTAGTATCTAATAAAATGTTAACTTAAGTGACATATACTATATATGTCATAAAGTTTCCGTGGAGAGAATAATATGTGGGCATTAGAATTGTTAGGAAGGCTTTTGAGGAAGTTGGAGTTTGGGTTGGGCCTTAAATGATTAACAGGAAATATATAGGTAGAAAGGAAAGAAGGGAAGACCAAGAGCGAGACTATGGTGCCCAGAAGGTTCCTCCTGCCTGTTGGGGCCGAGGTGCCAAGATGTTTTCCATTATTAAATGTTGACTTGATTCAAGGAGTGTGTGGGGTCAAAGAGAGCCCTATGCCCAGTTCTGCAGTAGCAAATATATGCCACATGCTTTTCTTAGCACATTGTTTCAAGCAGGCACTGTCAATGTTTTAGCAACAGAGATGAAATTCATTTGCCATTGTAATTGGTGATTTTCTTGGGCACTTTCTCCATGATCACAGCTGTAGAGATTTATATGTGGACAACAGAGAAATAGAAAGTAAACTCCTCTCTCTTTGAAAAAGATCTGTCCCACTGCTCTTCAGTTCCTTTTATCTCTCCATTCCTCTTCAGGAAAAGTAATGAGAAACACAAATAAACACCTATGTTGTGAAAAATAACACATACCTTCTACTTTAATTCTTTAAAGCACCTTAGAGTTAAAATCTGCATTGGTGGTGGGCCAATGGGTCTCACCATTCTCTTTACTTTCTATAAGCAGGACCATATGTCTAACACAAAGTGGTGTGCAAAATCCATGGACCAAGAACCTAGTTGATATGAAGGATAAATCATTCCTGACAACTATCTAAATTTATGGTGGCTGTCTCACCACAAAGGCAAAACAATGGATTTTCCCTTGCTGTGAGTTCCCTGACCTAACACTCTAAAAAATTGTTTTCTCTTCACTCAGTATCCCTAAACATTTTTCTCTTTAAACAAGATATTTAAAGAATGTTTACAAAATGCTTTTAGCTACAGATAGCTGCTGAGCTTTAGGAGGAATTTGACATGACATGAGCCTGTCAAATATGATATGCTGGTAACTGGCCTCCAGAGGTAAACTTGAATGATTGGACTCATCAAACTAAGATTTGGACCAAATTTTATTGATCAAACTGATTTTACTTGGTTATTTTTATATTATCTTCTGTACTGGAAAACATAAGGTAGAAAAATAACATTAGAACAATTTACAGATACTGCAGAACAATTTTTAGAGTTGTCCAGGGTTTAAGCCCAAGCCAAATATTATTCCCCTGAAGTTATTTAAAAGAAAATATAAGAAGACAAGATAATTTTAGTTGGTAAATTATGGGTGTCAAGCTGCACTTAACCTTTGGCTGTTACAAGTTTCTGTCATCAGATACATAATTTTTAAATCAAATTGTTGGTGTTTTTAGGCGATCTGATCACCCCAGTGAAACACTTAACTCAATCATGTCCTTTATCTCTCAAAGCGGTGCATCTGAGGGCTGTAAGTGTGTTGAGAGCAGGCACTGCACTCTGCTCTTCTGTGAATCTCCTGCAGTGCCTGGCACAGTGTGTGGCACCATGAAACAGCTATAGAATTAAATTATTTTAAATACTGTTTCCTGACACAGTTTTATTTACATTAAATTCCATGTCATGAATTTGAATGATATGTAATGGAATATAGTGGTATAGATCACAGTAATATAAGGAATCTGGGGAGCTGACAATGTGGCTTTCAGGTAACATTTGAGACCAAAATCTTAAATGGTATGAATTTATATTAGAAAAATTTAGTTATTTTCTCTTATTGCAAATATATGCCGATCATCATTAAGCCAAATCAATATAATAAACATGATTGAAGGTGTAGAAAAACAGATTTATTGATATTGATTGAGGTATAGATTCAAATTCTTGATTAAGCTTTTGTCATCAGTAATGTATAGTGACTCTGGGAGATTTGTAACTACTAAGGAAACATAAATGATTAGGGATTCAAACAGAAAGTTTGCCTAAATGAAGTTTTCTTAGTTTGTAAATTATTAAAAATTGTAACAGAAACTCCATTTTAAAAGATAAAATTGGAGAGCTGCTAAAATGCAATGGGAAATAGTTAGTATTCCTACTATCTCTCTTCTATGTGAAAATTAATCCCTAATAATTAATTCAGCAAATATTTGTTAAGCATTTCTCTGTACCTGAAATTGTTTTGGATTCTTGGAATAGAATGTTGAAAAATTTCTGACTCCCAAGAAGCTTTCATTTTGGTGGAATAAAGACATACTATTAAAAACATAGACAAATAAATAAATAATTTTAGGTTGTGCTTTGAAAACAACAAGATGATATTGTAGAGTGGACTAATGTATAGGGGCCTCCTACAGCTGGTGTGGTTAGGTAGGTCTTTTCTTGGAGGAGGTAACATTTGAGTCTAATTATTATTGCCAATAGTCATGTAATTATTTGGGGGAAGAGCATTCTGTGTAGAGAGAATAGCTAGCAGAAAGACCAAGAGATGGCAACATTTTCAGTGAGTTCAAGGAACAAAAAGAAGGTTAATATAATGAGTGTAGTCAGTTGCGGGGGGGGGGGGGGTAAGGTGGAGGAGGCTGGGGTTTGTAAGATACAAGTATGAAATATTCATCTCAGGGAGTGGGAAATTACTAAGTGAATATACAAGAATTACAGGTAGTGTTGAGTATTCATTTAAAATGTGTGGTCATGACTTTAAAGGAAGATCAGGGAATACTGGTTATTTCCTTCAATAAAGAGTTTACTGCAAATGTAGAGCAGATAATTGAATTTAATCATGCTTTCTACAAAGGTATGATGATGGAAATGAAGGGGAAGGGAGTTAAACCTGTTTGTTAAATGATGATTGTAATGATGAGTCATGGAAACTAGGATGGATTATAAGGACTAGTGTTTTGATCGTCTCCTCTTCACCACATTGGTGAGGAAGGAATTCCTGCCCTAGGGTTATGAGGAGAGGGAGGAGGACACCAATTGCCATGCAGAACTACACAAGGGATTGCACTGGGAATCAGAGTGAACAATCAGTGATTGTTGGAAGTTGGCTTTGTAGTAGTAACAAGAGAGTAAGTTACCCTTTGGTTTCTGCTGGAGGATGTGATTAGCTTGTTTTAATAATTTTGTCAGCTTGCAGGGAACTAAGACCTGCTACTCAGGGTTAAGCAAGAACTGTGCTGGGTCCCGTGATCAGGAAGGTTGCTTGCCTAGGCCCTTATGGCAGTAGAGTGGTGAGGGGAACTTGCAGTTAGGCCATTTGAGGCTCTTCTGATTGTCCCCAGGTTTCAAAGTCACACATAATATTGAAACTTAAGTTTATTCATTAATTTTAAAATTGAATTTATTGGTGTGACATTGGTTCACAAAACCATACAGGTTTCAAGTGTACAACTCAACAAAACATAATCTGCATATTGCATTGTGTGCCCATTGTCCAAAGAAAAGCCATTTTTCATTCTCATTTAGCCACTCCCCCTTTGCCCTCTTCCACCTCCCTTTACTCCTTTCACTCTGGCTATTACCATTGAACCATAAGTTTAGATCCTATACCACAACTGAAAAGATAGATGAGGTGTTTCACAGTAACAAGGTAGTAATAGGTTGGAAATCTCCATATGTTTGAAGAATTAGCAGAATGGGGATAATAGCACAAGTGAGGTGGGAGATTAAGAGATGGTTGTCAGAGTGGGATGATTGAAGCTGTGATCTTAGAGGGGTTTCAATTGTTTGAGATAAAATGAAGGATATGACCTTGGAAGTGGGTGGCTGAAATGGCATAGTGGTACTGGGTTGCAGTAGGTGATGATAAATGACCTTGGAGATGTGGAATTCTGGTGGTAATCAAGTTGTGAGACAGGATGGGGTTAGTTTTAAAATAATTTAAACATAGGTATGCAGTCAGGTTCCTGCCCTAGGTATTCACTGAGATGATGTAAAGTCACTGGATAACTCTTCTTTTCTGGGGAGGGTGATCTCACGGAGCCCAAGTGACTGTGGTAACTTCTAAGGAGGCCAGATGGATATGATCTCATTAGCAGCACTGAGGGTCCCAGGCCACTTCTGCTGAGCTTTATTGCCTAGCATAGCCCCTGACATTAGGTGGAGGGTGCTCAATGAATGTTTGTGAAAATGATTTGGATTGAATGTATTAATTAAATAGAACATTGCTAATGGCAATCCTGGGATTCCATCTTCATCCTTAAGAATCAAAGAACTGGTTGTTTCCTTTCAGGTCTATTAGATCATGGGATTATCTTGGGTACCAGGCTCAACTTAATTCAATTATTTAATATGCATTTAGTTTATGTCTACTAGATGCTAGATATAAACTAGGAGCCGAGCAAGTATTGGAGAATAAGATAGAGACTCGCCCATCAACTCCCCCCTCCCACATACACCAAAGTGGGATTTTTTTAGGAAAATTGTGAAAAAACATTTGGAAGAAGTGTGATAAATGCTATGACAGGGCAAGTGTGGATACTTACAAGGGGCAGTTAATTTGGAATTAGGGTAAAGGAAGTCTTCATGGAAGGGATGATACCTACACTAGAATCTGAAAGATGAATAGAGTTTGATTTTAGGGGTTGGGGTCAGGGGGTGAGAAGTAGCAAGTATGTTCTTGAATAAGAAAATAGAATATATATCCCAGCCATCTTGTGCATGTTCTTTGTCTCTCAACCTTAAGATGATTTTATCTTTGACCTTACACAATTAAAAGTATGCATTATATTAATTCACATAATGGCTTTACAGTTTTATTCTTCTATTTATTTTCTGTATGTCCATAAACTCTTTTTACATCCATAAACTCTTGAGGGTCTAGCCTGTTTTCAGAGGAATTGGGTGCTTACTAAATAATAAGTCAAATAACTTGTGATTACAGTAGCAATGAGCATTTACATATAAACAACAGCATCACTAACAGGAAATGGAAATATTTTACACATAAAATGTGTATGTTTAAAAAGGAAACAGACTGAAATACACAAATGCACAGATACATGCTTTAACTTTGAATTTATGTGAGCTATAATTCCTTGCATTTCTAAAATATAAAAACAAAATCCAGACTTTCAAAAATTCCTAGTTTCTCAAACAAACTCATAGACACAGACAATAGTATGATGGTTATCAGAGGGGAAGAGGGGCGTAGGGAGGAGGCAGAGGTAAGAGGGGTCAAATATATGATGATGAAAGGAGACTAGACTATGGGTGACAAATACACAATGCAAAACACAGATGATGTGTTATACAATTGTACACATGAAACTTATATAATGCTATATAACCAATGTTAGCCTGATAATTTAATTGAAAAACATAGTTCCCCCAAGGAATATATTTTTTTTCAAGAGCCTTTCCCCCAACTCCCCCTCCCCCTCAGTTTCTACCCAATATGAAAACAACTAGCAAGAAAATAGGGACATCAATCATATAAGCTTGGAATCAGATCTTTCCCTAGTCAAGCCTCCGGATGAGGATGCAGCCAGCTGACACTTTGATTTCAGCCTTGTGAAACCTTGAGCAGAGAATCCAGCGAAAATGTGCCAGATTCCTGACCCATGGAAACTGTGAGATAATAGATTTGTATTGCTTTAAGCTGCTAAGTTTGTGGTGATTTGTTGTGTAACAGAATGATCATTACACTTTTTTTCCTAAGATTGTTTTGAGGTTCACTTGAGATAATCCATGTGAAATATTTAGCATAGCACCTGGCACATAGTAAAAGATTAGTTACTTAACAGTATTAATTTGAGTTTAGTTAAATGATTTAATATAGCTAGACCTTTTTTCCCCCTCATTCCTGATATAACATTGAACTAGAGCTAAATTTTTATAGACTCTGAAATCTGATTCAAAATGTACAGGAATTTCTAAAAAGCCAAACCACTGTTAGGATCTATTCTTCTAAGAAGGAACTGTTATACTTCAGGAACTGCTGCCTGAGTGGTGTGGCTCAGTGGTTGAGCACTGACCTATGGACCAGAAACTCGTGGCTCAATTCACAGTCAGGGCACATGCCCAGGTTGCGGGCTGGATCTTCAGTGTGGGGCGTGCAGGAAGCAGCTGATCAATGATTCACTCTCATCATTGATGTTTCTATCTCCCTCTCCCTTCCTCTCTGAAATCAGTAAAAATATATTTAGAAACAGGAACCGTTAATATCAGAGCAACTAGTTTCATGGAACCTGCTTTTTTGAATCATTAAGAAATGCTTTTCAGGCTTTAAAAAATGTAGTTATTTATTGATCTAATGCCACCTTATTGTGAAATTGTGTGTGTGTGTGTGTGTGTGTGTGCATGTGATTGTTTTTGGAGAGAACAGAAGTCGGAATACTTCATGTCTATGGGACACTATGCTATAAGCATTTAATAGTGGCTCTTCATTTCTTTCAGAATATAGGGACATTTTATAAAGTAAATTCAACAGATTGAGTTTTATTAGCCAATTAATGCTGAACAAAGAACACCCCAAATAGAACAAAAAAGGCTATGGTCAGTTTTAAAACTCTTTGAAAATATCAATTTACCAAAAAGCCACCTGGTCCTGGGATCAAAGTAAAATGCAGGATATCAACTGATGAAAATAAAATGTAGACAGTGTATCAACTAGGTGCTAATATATCTTTATTAGGGCCCATTAATTCAAAATTAAGTTTTCAGAAAGTACTCAGATTGGATCTCATTAACCATCATCCTCTTTTAGGAAGAGATGTTAGAAGTCAGTGAATTCTCACAGCTATTTAAAAGCAGGCTTCCTGGACTTCACAGTATTTGTTAACAATGTGCAAAGATCACCTATAAAACCTAATGTGTTGGGCCAAGTAAACATGATATCCCAGCTGTGATGAAATGTTTTTGGTGTTTTGTGTGTGTGTGAGTGTGCTCATTATAGAGCCCAAATGCAGCATGCATGAAAGGAGCAATGTTAAAGATACCTTCTAGCAACCTGTGATGGAAAATTCTGCTCCTATGTTGGAAGCTGGGCAGGAATGGCGTCCTTAATTTCTTTGGTGGAGGTTTTATGCAAGCTTTGATAACTGAAGAAAGAATGAGGAAAAATAGTCTTTTAAAAAATACGTTTGTTTATTGATTTCAGAGAGGAAGGAAAAGGGAGAGAGAGATAGAACCATCAATGATGAGAGAGAATCATTAATCAGCCGCTTCCTGCATGCCCCCCAACTGGGGATCTAGCCTGAAACCTGGGCATGTGCCCTGAGCAGGACTCGAACCATGACTTCCTGGTTCCTAGGTTGATGCTCAAATACTGAGCCATGCTGGCTGGGCAAAAAGCAGTCTTGTTAAGGAACTAATGAGATTCCTTTTTTTTTCCCATGGGTGTGCACATTCCAGATTCAGGAGGACCACCAGCAGATACTCACCTCCATTTGCCTATCATCAATTTTACTTCATTTATAATGGCTTATGGTTGTGTGTATGTATTCCTAGTCATATTTCTCTTCGTCCTTAAAGGTTACAACTTTTAAAATGTGAAGCATTTACTTGTGCATTTCTGTGGCATTCCAGTAGCTGCTAGCTCATGAGAGAGAATTGTCAAAAGTGTTACTGGGCAGAGGTTGTTCTCATGTGAGCTGGGTTTTTCAATCTGTCTCCCTTGAGCACGGGAGGCCTGCCATATTTATTGGTCTAATACTTGTACCTTCTTTTTCCCCCTAATTCAGCTGCTCAGCAGGGACTCTGATTTCTGATGATAGACAGGCTTGTTTTCTGAACAGAGTTGCTGTGCATTGCTTGAAGTCTCTTTTCCTAAATAATTAGGTGAAAGGCCATATTTTTCTTCCTGACTCTACTTTTGCTCAACATGCTCACTCTTCACTTATCACCTGACACAACGTATTTAACCTTTTGTTACTCATAATGTGAAACTATGAAATCTGCATGTGGAGACCACCCCTGGTTCTAACATTAAGTGGTCTTTCTGGCAGGTGGTCTTCCGTTTAACAATACTCCCTATAGTTTATGCTTCTAACACACGTGGGATGGTTCTTCGGGGCTTAAATAACCTATAATTATGCTACAGGCAATGTAGATGGCCCTGAACATCCTCCAAATTATCCCAAGGATTTTTTGTGTGATTGTGTGTGGAGTGGGGTCCCCATAATTGATCCCAGGAAACCTACAACAAGGTTGTCCACAGCCTCTCCATGAGTCATTAAACATTAAGTGGGGCCCTTGCTGGGCATTGGTTCAGCTTGTGGAACAGTGGGAAGCCTGTCTTAGGGGTCTGAGAACTCAGCAGGGAAGCTTGAAACCTCATGTGGGGTGGTTTTAAGAAAAGCATTGCTTATGGAGACAGGCATATGTGAAGCTAGAACTGGCTAGGCAAAGCATTTTGTTCACCTCCTTTTTCTCAATCGTTTTTTTTTTTTTAATAGCCTAATGTACTGGGTAAATGGCCTGCATTCATGTTAGGCAGGTGGTCTCTTAAGGCAGGTTCAGAAAACATTACGGTGCTCTGATGGGAAATAAACTATATGCTTAGAGCCCTTAGCTGTTTCAGAAGGTGGCCTTTGGATATAGGTGGTCTCCTTAGCAATTTTTATTGTATACATTCAATGTATGTGTTTGGTTAATTCTGCTTCATTTGTTTGTGTGTTCTCTGTCTACAAACTTCTAATGGACAGTATCAGAATTAACTTGGTTTTTTAAATAAACTGAGAAGAACTATCTTTCACTATGTGTAAGTGTTTTTAATTATCAAATGTGCTGGTTATGCTAAGCTTATGGGTGGTGCTGGGCTTATTGGGCAGACTGGTTTAGGAATGTCATGTTACTCACCTGGAGCATGGGGTAGGAAACTCAGATGACCTATCCAGAGGGTTAGGGACAATCTCATGTGAGAAGGTAAGTACATGTTTTGATATATAGGCAGATAAAAAATGTCACTTAAGGTTCCATTGATCAGAGTATCATAGTCTGAAGCAAAGTCTGGCTTAACCAGGGCCCGTGTCATCATCTAGTCCCATGGTATAAAATGACCTTGGCCTTCAAGTAATGAATAAGTGGCTGTATCAAGTAGAAAGGAAGATGGAAGTGAAGAGCTGTTCTTAGAATGTTTCTGCCACATTTTCTTCTTTGGTTTACCTGTACTTAAGCAAGACCATGTTACTCTTTAGCTTCAAAGAACTGAGTTGTCCATCTTCTTTAAATATTAACATAGAAGAAGCTTTGATGTAAGTAGGAGTGGACTAACATACTATACTCTGACATCACAACTGTGAATGGTTGTGTCTGACATTTAACATAGAATGAAGCCTAAGGAGCTGCTGCCTTGTCTGAGGATTTTCAATGTTGGTCTTCGGCCTGGTCATGTTCCCCTGGGTGCTCCACAGCTTCCCCAAACTCAGAATGGCAAATCTACACCTGGTGTATTTTACTCCAAAGCTTGTGCATGAATTCTCCATCTTAGGAAATACAACCACTATCCTCCTAGGGATTTGGGAGTCATTCATGACTCATGCCTTTCCTTATCCCTCATCCTTCAGCCAATCAAGTGCTAATGTCTAGTGCTTCTACCTTCTTCCAGTTCCTATTCTCAAGCTGCTTCCCTAGTACAGCTCTTGTTATCTCCAACCTGAATTATTCCTATACCTTCCCATGGCCTCCCTGCCTCTAGCTCTGATCTCTCAAATCTATTCTCAAAAAGCTGCTAAGAGAATCTTTCTATAATCCAGATATGGTCATGTTTCTCCCTTACTTGAAACCTTTTAATAACTACCCAGTTTTCTTAAGATAAAAACTCAAATTCTTATCATAAACTACAATCTGGCCCTAATTTACCTCTCCAGCCTCATATCTTGCTATGTCCTTTCTTGTATACCATGATGGAGTTACAAGGAACTATTTGTACTTAATTGAATAAATCGTATTTCATTCTTTCTGCATTTGTTTATGCTCCCCATCAACCATTCTGTCACTCCTTACCTAAAGAACACCTTGCTTACCTGGGAACACCTACATATCATCTCTTGCATAGCTTAATGGTCACCTTCTTCGTGAAGTGGAAAATTCCTAAAACATTTCCTCACATTCCTCATTCATTAACTGAAGAACTAACTATTCCCTCCTTCGTATTTAACTGCACCAATTCTGTCACAGTAGCTATATCACTTAATTTCTTCAACTTGTGTATGTCACCTCATCCCTTTACTAGACTGTAAATTTCTTAAGTGTAAGGACTGTTTTATTCATCTTGCATAGTGCCTGACACCTAGTAGTGATCACACACACACACCCACACACACACACGTGCGCGTGCGCGTGCACGTACACACATATAGAATAGATTTGTAGCATATCTAGTGATCTCAGGTGTAAGATTGATGGATGACAATTCTCTTGGCTAATAGGTTTCTTGCATTTTGTTAGTGCCTTTATTTATCTTATCAATATTGTTACATAAAAATGAAAAAAAAAAACCCACAAGCCCCCTGCCCCCAAAGTTTAAGTGACTTGCTTTTATAAAATAAATAAGATCAGAATTAATTTTTGTAAGTGCAAATTTAGACTCTGTGTTGGAGAAGGTTATTGAGAGGATGTGACTGCTGGTTGACCCTCAAGTTGAACCTAAATTGGAGGCTCCTCATCCCCACCCCTGTCTCTGAAATATACATTCTGCCCACTGTTTCCATAGTGGAGCTCTTTCAAGGACTTAGCCTTGAGAGAGTAAGATATTTTGAAAACATCTGGATGGTATTCGTGAAGAAACCCATAAGGCCTCTATATAAACTTTTAAGATTCTGGTGGGCATGGGCAGGAATCTCCTCATCTTGTGGGCCACCCAAGACAAGCCTTGTAAGTAAGTTCCCTTGCTCAGTAAAACTTTCTTCCATTTTTTCTTGCCCTTCGTGTATGGATGGTCAGTTTCAGAAGAAATGGGTATGGGAAAGAGGCATCTGTTGGGGAAATCTTGAGTTGTCCTTCAACCTCTATGTTAGAAGTTTGTGGGCTGTGTAATTATAGGGACATTCCCAAACACCAGCTGCTTTAATGCAATGTAATGCAATGTGGCAAAGAGAAACAAATGGCCGCCGCAGTGGGCTCTCCTTTATGGCTAGCTTCGGGCCTAGCAGACAAGTTGGGAGAGCAATATATTAAGTTGGAGGACTTAGTGTGCTGTTTTGCAAAGCTAGGAGGGCACAAACTGAAGAGGATTAAGGTGTGAGTAGTTATGATAGAGCCTAACTAGAATGCTAAGCAGTGGAATCCCTGGGAAAGTGAGGAGAACCAAAAGGAGGATGTTGTAGTGATTGACAGTAAGTAGAGCACCCTGGTGTCATGGAAGTCATGAATCTGAAGTGGTCTGCCACTTTCTTCTATCTCTCCTCGCCCTCTGTGTATGGGGGCCAGTTTCAGATTTTGCCTGGGAAGCTCCCGAGTTTCAACCAACCCTCTAGTCAAATGCTGAATATCTTATCAGCTCCATTTTGAACTGGTGCTAGATTGTATTGACTTTCTGGTTGCTGTTCCAATTTTCTATTAAATATATATACAGTATACATATATATATCTAGTATATATAGTATATATGTTGTATAATACTATATAACTTTCATTTTTTTCCAAGCACAGGTTAATTTCATTTTATTTTAGTATGTATTCTTTTATGTTATGAAGGTGTGCAAGGAGAAGGTGAAGATTGAGATCCATGGTAATTTAAAAAAAGGATATAAAAATGAGCCAAGTTGGATAATATATATACTTGGTGAAAGAAATGTCTTAAAACTTTGTTTTCTTTGAATATATAGTTTCCTTTGCACATTATGATTTTGCCTTGGACCTTAAAGCATTTTTAAAACAAAGCTTTATTTCTCCCCACATGTTCAATGCGGTCTTTTAATAAGACCATAAAATAAAAATAAGTTTACTTGGGAAATGTAGACTGATTTGTTATGAATACCAAGAATTATCAGCACAAACCCTCATCTTTACATTTCAAGCAAAGAAAAGAACATTTCAAATTTAGAACTCATCTCATCTCTCAGAGTATAAAGTAATCAGTCATCTTGGACTTTAAGATTTCTTCATAAGGCTATTATTTCAATTGAAATGAAGTTGAACAAAAATAATAGCCCATCATTACAATTATATTGATTGTAGCCATTACAGCAAACAGTTTTCATACATTTAATTTGGTTGCATCCCCCAAATTGAATCTTTTCAGCTCTTGAATTTATAGCAATTTACTTTTATTAAAAATGGGTTTTGAAAAGATTTTCCACCAGACATTATTTTTTCCCAATTTAGGAATTATTTCTTCTGTTGTTGTTTTTTTTTCATTCTCCCTCTTCTTTCCCCACCTTTTTTTTTCTTTATTGGTTAAGGTATTACATATGTGTCCTTATCCCCCCATCGCCTCCCTCCCCCCCCCCCCCCCACACACACATACCCTCACTACCCTGTTGTCTGTATTCATTGATTAGGCTTATATGCATGCATACAAGTCCTTTGGTTGATCTCTCCCCCTTGACAGTAGAGCACCCTGGTGTCATGGAAGTCATGAATCTGGAGTGGTCTGCCACTTTCTTCTGTCTTTCCTTGCCCTCTGTGTGTGGGGGTCAGTTTCAAATTATGCCTGGGAAGCTCCTGAGTTTTCAACCAACACTCTACTCAAGTGCTGAATATCTTATCAGCTCCATTTTGAACTGGTGCTAGATTGTATTGACTTTCTGGTTGCTGTTTCAATTTTCTATTAAATATATTCACTGAGTGGCCAGATTATAATAATAATAATATATTATTATAATAATCTGGCCACTCAGCTGAATATCTTAAAAGAAATGTGGGCATGCATGTACAGTGCGATTGAAACTTAGTGGCCCATGCGCAGAAGTTGGTTTTTGGCTCTCAAAAGAAATTTCAATCGTTGTAACTGTTGATATTTGGCTCTGTTGACTAATGAGTTTGCCGACCACTGCCTTAGCACAATGCTCTCCAGTTCCATCCATGCTGTTGCAAATGGTAAGAATTCCTTCGTTTTTACAGCAGCATAGTGTTCCACTGTGTAGATGTACCACTGTTTTCTAATCAACTCATCTGTTGATGGGCACTTAGGCTGTTTCCAAATCTTAGCTATGGTGTGCTGCTATGAACATAGGGGTGCATATATCCTTTCTGATTCATGTTTCTAGTTTCTTGGGATATATTTCTAGAAATGGGATCACTGAGTCAAATGGGAGTTCCATTTTTAGTTTTTGAGGAAATTCCATACTGTTCTCCACAGTGGCTGCACTAGTCTGCATTCCCACCAGCAGTGCACGAGGGTTTCTTTTTCTCCACATCCTCACCAGCACTTGTCATTTGTTGATTTGTTGATGATAGCCATTCTGACAGGTGTGAGATGGTACTGCATTGTCATTTTGATTTGCATCTCTTGAATGATTAGTGACTTTAAGCATGTTTTCATATGTCTCTTGGCTTTCCTTATGTCTTCTTTGGAAAAGTATCTATTTAGATCTGTTGCCCATTTTTTGATTGGGTTGTTTGTCTTCCTTTTGTTAAGTTGTGTAAGTTCCCTGTAGATGTTGGAGATTAAACCCTTATCTGTGATAACATTGACAAATATGTCCTCCCATGCAGTGGGCTTTCTTGTTGTTTAGCTGATGGTTTCTTTTGTTGTGCAAAAGCTTTTTACTTTGATGTAGTCCCATTTGTTTATTTTCTCTTTAGTTTCCATTGCCCTAGGAGCAGTATCAGTGAAGAAATTGCTTTGGCATATGTCAGAGATTTTTCTGCCTATGGATTCCTCTAGTATTTTTATGGTTTCCCATATTATGCTTAAGTCGTTTATCCATTTTGAGTTTATTTTTGTGTATGGTGTAAGTTGGTGGTCTAGTTTCATTTTTTTGCATGTATCTGTCCAATTTTCCCAACACCATTTATTGAAGAGACTGTCTTGACTCCATTGTATGTTCATGCCTCTTTTGTCAAATATTAATTGAGCATAGTGATTTGGGTTGATTTCTGGGTATTCTATTCTATTCCATTGATCTATATGTCTGTTCTTGTGCCAGTACCAGGCAGTTTTGAGAACAGTGGCTTTGTAACATAGCTTGATATCTGGTATTGAGATCCCTTAAACTTTCTTCTTCTTTCTCAGGATTGCTGTAGCTATTCAGTGTATTTTTTTATTCCAGATGAATTTTTGGAAAGTTCCTTCTAGGTCTGTGAAATATGCCATTGGTATTTTAATGGGGAGTGCATTGAATCTATAGATTGCTTTGGGTAGTATGGACATTTTGATGATGTTGATTCTACCAATCCATGAACATGGTATGTTCTTCCATCTGTTTATGTCTTCCTCTATCTCTTTTTTTCAATGTCCTGTAGTTTTCCATGTATAGGTCTTTTACCTCCTTAATTAAGTTTATTCCTAGGTATTTTAATTTTTTTGGTAAATGGGATTGTTTTTTTTGTCTTTCTTTCTGTAAGTTCACTGTTGGTATATAGAAATGCCATAGATTTCCTGGTGTTAATTTTGTATCCTGCTACATTGCCAAATTCATTTATTAAGTCTAATAATTTTTTGATGGAGTCTTTAGGGTTTTCTATGTACAGTATCATGTTATCTGTGAATAAGGAAAGTTTTACTTCTTTTCCAATTTGGATGCCTTTTATTTCTTCTTGTCTGATTGCAATGGCTAAAACTTCCAGTACTATGTTGAACAAGAGTGGTGAGGTTGGGCATCCCTGTCTTGTTCCTGTTCTTAGGGGAAATGGTTTTAGTTTTTGCCCATTGAGTATGGTGTTGGCTGTGGATTTGTCATATATAGCTTTTATTATGTTGAAGTATGATCCTTCTATTTCCACCTTGCTGAGAGTTTTTATCAAGAAAGAGTGTTGGATTTTGTCAAATGCTTTTTCTGCATCAATTGATATGACTATGTGATTTTTATCTCTCAATTTGTTTATGTGATGTAGCACATTTATTGATTTGCGGATATTGTACCATCCTTGCATCCCTGGGATAAATCCTACTTGGTCATGGTGTATGATCTTTCTGATGTACTGCTGGATCCGATTTGCTAGAATTTTGTTGAGGATTTTGGCATCCATGTTCATGAGGGATATTGGCTTATAATTTTCTTTCATTGTGTTTTCTTTATCTGGTTTTGGTATTAGGGTAATGCTGGTTTCATAGAATGAAGTGTTCCTTCTTCTTGATTTTTTGGGAATAGTCTGAGGAAGATAGGTTTTAGTTTCTCCTTGAATGTTTGGTAAAACGCCCCTGTGAAGCCGTCTGGCCCTGGGCTTTTGTTTGCTGGAAGCTTTTTGATGACTGTTTCAATTTCTTCCATAGTTATCAGCCTATTCAGATTTTTTGATTCTTCCTGATTGAGTTTTGGAAGGTTGTATTTTTCTGGGATGTTTTCTGATATTATTTATTCAAATAGGTTTTATAACCCTTGTTCCTCTTCCTGTTGTTCTGGCACCCCTATTATTCGTATGTTGCTTCATTTCATGTTGTCAGACAGCTCCCTTAGGCTCTCCTTCTGTCTTTTAATTTTTTTCTCCAATTGTAGTTCAGTTTGGGTGTGTTGTGCTTCCCTGTCTTCTAATTCGCTAATTTGGTGCTCCACTTCTCCTAGTCTACTGTTGAAACTTTCCAAGGTGTTTTTTTTTATTGCAGCTATATCACTCTTTATTTCTTCTTGATTCTTATATAAGTTGTTGATTTTTTCATCCATCTGGTTTTTGAACTGTATGACCCTTATTCTGAATTCTTTTTCTGACATATTGCATGCCTCTATTTCACTTAGCTGCTTTTCTGGTGAGTCCTTTTCTTTCCTTTGGGGGTTTCTTTGTTTACCCATTTTTGTTCTCCCCGAAGGATCTAGGTGTTGAGTCATGCAGGGGCTGCTCCTCAGTTGGCAGCGGATCCTTTGGTGGGCACTGTTCACAGCAGTAGTGGATCCTCTGGCTGGTGGGGGGAGGCTGCTCGTGCAGCTGCTGCTCCTTGGATGGCTGTGGGCTGCTCACAAGGCTGCTGCTCCTTGGACAGGGGCAGGCTGCATGCATGGCTGCTGCTCCTTGGATGGGAGTGGGCTGCTCATGTGTCTGCTGCTCGTATGGTCGCATTGCCCTGGGCTAAAGTATTGGGCCGATCAGAGGGGACCATGCTTCAGAACACACAGGAGCTTGCGCCCAGGGTGGCTGGATTCTTGGTGACCGTGGGACTGCAGTGGAGGTAGCAGGTCCCTGGCGGGGGTGGCTGTATAGTCCTGGGTGTTATCTCAGGATACCCTGGGTAGAGGTGAGGCTGGGCTCCCAGTCACAGCAGCTCTTACCTTCAAAAAGACGAGGCCTCTGAGGAAGAGCTGGCCACTCCAGGACTGTTTGCAACAGTAGCACAGGCTGCCTAGTTAGGTGATCCTGGTTAGCCTGCCCCTGAAGGTCCTGCGGGATCTAACTGTGCCTCAGTCACACACACACACATACCCTACATAACCACACACTCCTCTTTTGCTCTCTCACACACTCACACTCTCTCCCTCACTGCTGCCTTCTTCCTGCCTCTGTAGTTGGGTCTGGAGTGTTATTGACATGCTTGTGGATGGGTTCTCCTCTCCGGGTGTCTGGTTATGCGGCTCACTTTCTATCACATTGGCCAAAGAGGATAAAATTCACCTCGACAAGACACGACACAAAGGGAACAAAACACAAATGTACTCACAACACCAATAACCCCAATAAAAGTGACCACCAGAAAAAAGAGAATTTGGGGAGAGAAAAGAGAGCACACATGATACTGATGCGAGAAAAATGGTATGAGAGAAAAGAAAAAGAAGAAAAAGGGGGAAAAAAATATGGAGAAAACACCAGAGAACAAACAGATAAATCAAAACATACAATCACCAAATTCCCAGTAGAGAGGGTGGGGGCAGAATCTTATATACAGAAAAATAAGGTTAAGAATTAGATGAATATGGGGAGGACCTTAGTTCAGTATAGAGGAAGTAGAAAGAGAATGAGTGGATAAGAAGAAAGAGAAAGAGAAGGAAATAATAATAAATTTTAAAAAATTGATTAAAAAATAAGGTAAAAAATAATAAAATAAATTAGGATGGAAAAATAATGCAAAAAGAAATATAAAATAAAGAAACAAATGAAAAAAAGGAAAATAAAAAAAGAGATAACAAAATAATAATAAAATAAAAATAAAAATGAAAAAATGAAGTGTCATTCCTTTGACTGGTTTAAGATCCCACTCTTCTGTACTGTCTGTGACTTATCAGTTTCCTGTTGCTGGGACTGAAGGCCTCTCTTTAGGCCAGTCCCTGTGGACTCTCAGGGACTATGCAGATTTTTTTTTAACCCTTTGTACCACTCAGGGCATAGTCTGGGTGTGGCTGTATTGGTTGTCTGGGGACTGCAGGGAGGGGCTATTTCTTCAGGAGAAAATGGCTACCTAGGTCCCGAGGTATGACTCAGCACCAGACTTGTGGCCACCTCTCCCAGGTCCTTTCCTCACTCCAGCCTCTCCCCAGACTACACAAGTCCACACCTCCTCCTGCACTTTGGCCACGGGTGAGTGTCCACCTCCGAAAGGTCCTATGAACTAAGTTCAGTGAAGAAAAGCAAAGACCAAAAAGAGGGGAAAGAGCTGCGCCTCTGGGGGCCCCTCTCCTCCCAGCACCGTGCAGTCTGGGCAGCCATCCTGAATGCCCCCTCTGGGCTCAGTCTCTCATAACTGCGGACCTACAGTCAGATGCTGTCCCTGACCCAAGGGACAAGGCCTCCGAGCCGAGCGGTTTCCCTCTGACCCTCTGGGCTTGGAGGTCTCACAGTTCTCCCCAGCCCAGATCCCTGATTTTACCATTCTCCAGGTGTCCTCTGCCCTTCCCACCCTAGAATTGTCTCACCAGCTGTGTCTACTTCACCAATTCGGGGTAGATGTTATTCGATTTAGTTGCTCTTTCTTCTGCTCCGGGACAAGGCTCAGGACATGTCCGTCTGTTCTGCCGCCATTTTGTCTCCTCCCCCACACTTTAAAACTAAAGACCATTATCCTTTGTACTTTGTCTACAGCTTGAGAAGGCTCACTACATGGCTGTCTAATGAGGAAACCACCACAGGGATGTCGGTGGCAGTCACACCCCTTTGCCACTGCAGGTTGGTTCCATTACTGACCAAGGATGTGGGCTGTGTCTGTCATACATATGTTCTTCTGATGTCCTTATTTGGAATAACATTTAAGCAAAACTTGCTATAGCAATACCCAATTGCATGACCCATAATTAGTCTGAATAACATTTTCCATTTTAAACCCTGATTTTATGGGGTTTACTACTTGGCCCATAAAATCTTGTTCCAAGCTGAGACTTGGCATAGTTTTTACCATAAGCAAATTTATCATAGAAATAAGTCATGACCTAAATTTTTGAACCTATGGGGTGAAGAGCAAATTCATGTTAATTGACAGGGAAAAAGCCCTGCAGGTTTGTGAGACAGTGGTCACATCTTGGCTGTTACTAGTTTTGTGCACAAGCTTTGTACCATCAACGTCAGACCTAAATCAGGGAGGCTGAAAAGTGGGATTCAGAAAATAAGCATGTAGATGCCGCTCTTATCTTACGGGGAGTAAAGAATTGGCTAACGACTCTTAGTGAAAGAACAAGACTCATATGAATTTGGGGGAGTGTCTCCCCTATGGATTTGATAAATGAGCACAGGAGGCTCTCTAAAAATCCAAAGCTTACATGAAACTGGTATTCTTGGTAATAAAACATACCTATTTGAATACTAGCACCTGTCCCCCCTCCAGAAGAACATTGGCCAACATCCACTCAAATAAATAAATATTCCTGTTTCAATTTATTTATTTGACAGGGAAGGAAGTGTCAAACTTTTAGCATCAATTAGAGTACTGCGGTGGTTCTCAAGGCGTGGTTTCTGTGCAGCGTCAGCATCACCTGGGAACTCATTGGAAATGAAAAGCCTCCCAGACCTACTGAATCAGAAACTGTGGGGGAAGGCCCAGGAACCTGTATTTTTATCAGTGATCCTGAGGCCTGCCCAAGTTTGAGAACCATTGGTGCACTGATTAGGATAACGGGTTGTGTGCTCAGGTGTATCTGGCTATTCCCCTTGGTTCTGTCTCATCTTCTGCAAATTCATTAAACTCCCTGGTCCTTCATATTTTTACCTGTATAGTATAATGATGATGATATCACAACAATGATAAAGATAATGATAATACCTACCTCATAAGATTTTTATAATTATGAAATAAGCTAATATATACATTGAACTCTTAGGACATTGCCTGGAAGATATTAAGTGCTCAATAAAAATAATTATTATATTCATACAAATAAAGAAACAGAAAGTGAGAGAGGAATCTTGAATTTATCAAGATGTGATAGAAGGATCTCTTATTTCTCTTAACCCACATGGCACATTTTGTGGGGATGTGAATTTGTGAGTAGTTGGACTAGGAGCGTATGAACCATGTTGCTAAGGCAATTCGCATCTCCCACTTTGGCTGTTGGAGGCTAATGACTCTCTCTGTACATAATGTAAGCCCAGACAATGAGGAGAATGAGGGATGGATGGTTAGTATACTCCACAAATAATAGAGGCAATTCAAGCAAAGAATAGTAGACAAAGATGTTGTCTTGCTAAACAAAGAAAAATAATCTTCAGATTTTATGTTCATGTTAGATGATTTCTCAGTTGTTTTTCAAGTTATGTAAATAGATGTTAATCAGTTAATAGAAATATATTAAGTGCAATAGGGCAGAGGAATTTACTTGTTTATATGACTTGTGAGGATTTTTTTTAGCATTAATTAGCTAATGTTTTGAAGATGAATATTACTGTAGAAGTTATAAAAATCATTATGTCAAAGATTATGAATCTGTCATTACCAGTAACGATTACAATCTGTAGCTTTGCTATTGCCTATAATTGCATACATTTATATCATAATTTAGAACCAAAGGAAATTTAGAACATAGTTAAAGATTTAAATATAACTTCAAATAAAGAAAAATTATTCTAAATAAATAAACAATGTAATGGTAAATTCTTAAACAATGATCTGTGATATTTGGCATGTCAAAGTTTTATTATTACTCTGATTAAAAACAAGTGATTTTTCACTTTGAACTTTGGAATTTATATTTATATTTTAAAATCTTTTTGCATCTTGAAAGTAGCTTGAATTGCCTCTTTCTCTCTTTGTACACAGAAACACACACACATATTTCTTCTCAAAATTGAAAATTTTCACACATATAAATAAATATTAAAAAGTTGTTTTTCAAAATAAAATAACTACAGGGGCACAATTTAAAGTTTTCCTTTTTCACTTTGATTGAAGAATGCAGATAAATGTAATATAATAATAAATAAATATAATAATAATGGAACCTAAATCATTTAATTTTGGGATACAACATTATAAGTTAGATATGACACAGTGATATAAAATAATTTAACACTTAACTCTCAGAAAGCAGTATTCGCTGTACGAATGAGAGAAGTTGGGGAGAATATTCAGGAAGGAGATGGCTAGATTACATTGCAAAGTTTTTCCATGGTGATGGTGAAATGTGGGAAGCTGGGAAGTTTTTTCTTCCCCATGGTAAGGTAGAAAGGATGAGGGCAGCCTCTCAGGTGAGCTACACCTCTTTTAGACTTCCTCTTTATTTCTTGACTAGAGAAGCTGCTGGAAGTAGCATGAGGTATGGAATCACAAAAACGGGATGTGAGACAAGTTGTTTCTGTGTGTGAGTCTCTTCTCATTACTTTCTAGCTGTGTGACTGTCGATAAGTCACTTAACTACTCAGCCTTAGTTTCCTGAAAGTTGTAAAATGGACACATTAAGCTCAAATGTGATAATATATATAAAATCAGGTGGTAAAGTTACAAATGTTAGTTGTTACTATAAAACATTTATTCCAACATTATGCCCATTTCCTCTTTTTCTGGGAAATAATTAGTAGGTCAAGGAGCTTGTTGCCTTTCTCTCACCTGTAGCACTTCAAGGAAGGCAGATTGGACAACTACTGAACCATCTGATCTTATAAGGTGACTATGATACACGGATACAGCTCTGGTTGCCCTGGATCTTAAGTGGTGATATTTAAAGATTATATATATCAGTTGGATGAATTAGTATATTTTTCCAAATGCCCAATCTACTCAACATATAAAGAGTTACTTCCAATTTTTTTGGATTGGCAATACTCATTTTCTCTAACTCAGGAAACACCAATTGGGAGCCTTCTAAATGTTGTCTTTGGGGTTCATATTTGCTTCAGGGGCAAAACATCTGTATATATAAAAAGCCAGGATCCCTAATGTCCAAAACAACCAAAGGGATGACCAAACACTAGGCTGCGCATGCAGCAGGCTTGGGTGGGTGGGGACTGGCAAGCAGGCTGAACTGCTGACCTCTTGGAGAGAGAGAGAGGCAGGGCTGATCAGCAGCTGCCCCAGGCTACTGGCGAGGCTCTCTCTCTCTCTCCCAGAAGTCAGCAGTTCAGCCTGCTTTCCAGCAGTCTGGGGCAGCTGCTGATCAGCCCCACCTCTCTGATCAGGCCTGGAGATAGGCCCGGAGATGCTGACTGGCCTAGAAACTGACCAATCAGAACTAAATCTGGGTGGACTGTGAGGAGCCAATGGCTGCCTAGGAGGCAGAGCTTTTGATGCTGACTGGCATAGAAACCAACCAATCAGAACATAATCTGGGTGGACTGTGAAGGAAGAACCTAGGATGGGGGCTGAGGAGTGGGTTTTAAGGGCAACAGCTGTTTGGTGTAAGGTGTAAGAAAGCAGTTCAATTTTTTAATGTCTGGTTTGGCAGTATAGTGCTTATGGCTGGCTATCAGTCCAGATATAGGGATTATGTATTTTTGTCTTCCAAAAGCATCTTCCCCACCCCCCATTTAAGCAATCCTATCCTATATAATCTATACTACTAAAAGGGTAATATGCTAATTAGACTGGGTCGACCGGCCATCTTCCGGATGTCCAACTTCCTTCCAGACAAAGCCATGTTGGTGGGGGCCAAGGCAAAGACCATTAGGGGTGATCTGGCAGGTAGGCAGAGGAGTTGAGGGCAATCAGGCAAGCAGGCAGAGGCAGTTAGGGGCGATTAGGCAGGCAGGCGGGTGAGTGAGCCAGTAGCCCAGATTGCGAGAGGGATGTCTGACTGCTGGTTTAGGCCTGATCCCACAGGCAGACATCCCCCAAGAGGTCCCTGATTGGAGAGGATGCAGGCTGGGCTGAGGGAACCTCCACCCCATGCACTCATTTTGTGCACCGGGCCACTAGTTTTATATAAAAGGCCTCTTGGAATTTTGCTCAGTCTCTTTCCTTAGATGGGATTTGGGGAGCCAGACCTTGCTGTGACTTTTTCTCTATTGGCATCTTTATGATGATGATGTTTCATCACATGTTGCTGGTTTCCTTTAATCTGTCTGGGGATTTAGCAGGAGTTGGAAATCCCAGCCAAGCTACTTTTAGGAACAAATGTACAATAAATGACTTTCCACTTCCTCTCATGTTGTTTTCTTTTTTGTTTTTCATATGTAAACTCCAGAAAATTAATCATGCATTAGAATAGAATAAGCAGGGCCGTTTTGGTCAGAGTCCCTCATTCATCTGTGTTAGATGCTTAAGCATGGAGCCCAGCTTGTATTTTAATGTCTTGAGAATAAGGGGAATTGAATATATTTCAGAATATCTTTGATTTAATAAGAGAAGACTATCAGGCCCAGATTATTTCACAATACAGGACTGAGGACAGATATATTGCTGTTAATCACTCTATGAAAGAGGGGTTTAGTCTTTTAATAGGAGTTTAAAGATGAAAACACTTTAAACAAGTATATCAGAGAAAGTTTCTTCTGGTGTTCTTGTTTTTTGTTTTGTTTTGTTTCTGGTAACCCATGATAAAACTCTGGCTTTGAGTAAATCTAACTCCTGATTGATTTTCCCCCCCGGAAAATCCTCTGCCAGAAAATGTTGGGGTGGATTAAGCCAGTAATGCCCTGCTTCACTTCTTTTTCTCTCTTCTCCTCTTTAAAAACACCCCCATTCCAACCCCAGCTCTTTGACCCCCCTTCTACAACTATTAATTATCAACAATGTCATATGAATTGCCCATGGTATTAGAAGCACTTATCATGTATTATCCTATTTTAGTTTTGTAACAATTCTAAGTGCAAATGCTATTATTATTTCTATTTTAAAGAAAAGAAAATTGAGGTGTAGACATTAAATAAATTGTCCAAGGTATCTTGGCTAGTAAGTGTTGGAGCACACATCAGCTCCCAGAGAGCCTTTCACTAAAGATCCTACATAGTCCCTGATCAGGAGGAAACTAAAGAACATAGTTTGGTAGCTCTGGTGACTCAGTTCCCACTCAACTTCACTGTATTGATCATGCATCATTTTCACATTTCTGCCTTGTTTGTGGGCTTAACTCCTGTTCCCTGATTTATGTCTAATACTTATAATGGTATTTCTGTTTTAATCCCTTCTCAATAGTGGCACTATTTTGGGCCATATAATTTTTGTTGTGGGGTCTGTTTGGTTCATTGTAGAATGTTTAGCAGCATCTTTGGCTTCTACTCACCAGATGCCTATAGTACCCTCCCAAGGAATGACAACTGAAGGGTCTCCAGACATTGATTATTTCCCCAGTGGGGGAAATAACCCTTGCTTGGAAACTCCTGTCTTATAGCTCTGCTCCTGACTGGATGGTCTGATGCTTACTCTGTCCTGCCCAAACTGTAGCTGTCTTCCTGTGTCAGTTTTTGCTAAATACCAGTCCTGAGTGTCAATCCTGTGCCTGGACTATTTTTTAGCACCAGAAGTCCATAAGGCTGTTGCTTGGTGGAATTTTTGCATATTTTCTGGGTCTAGACTCCCCATTACCATGCATCTATCTTAGGACACACCTGTTGTCCAACTACCAGCAACCACCTAACTTGATGACACCTTCTTGATAGATACTATGTTATCTAATTCTGTGCTCAACTCCCTGAATAGACTTCCTCTGACTGCATTCTCCAGCTCTATCACAGATTGTCTATTATCTCTCCTAATTTGTTCTATTGGATTGATGACTGAGACTTGAGTCTCTATAGCTTTTGTCTTTCTGAGGGCTGCTGCTCACAAGTTGGTTCAAACAAACTCTACACTTTGATCCTTGAAAGCATTTAAACTTTCACTTTTGGAAAAGTTGAAATTGCATGTTCCATAAGAATTAGGTAGGTTCCCAAATCAGTGGGAAAAGGCAAAAATGTATATGGCCAACTTTTATATTGATATGAAACAACTACCTGAAGATTGACATTTTCATCTTTCAAGGAATCCATCCCAGTCATAATTTTTTCCTGCAGTATCATATGTTCCTGGAGTGTAATTTGCAAAGAATGGGCATTTAAATACTAGACCTATACATTGAGTGGCCAGATTATTATGATCTCTGAATGCATAATAATCTGACCACTCAGTGTGTGTGTGTGTGTGTGTGTATTCATGCACCGGGCCTCTAATATATATATATATTATATATATTAGAGGCCCGGTGCATGAATTCGTGCATGGGTGGGGTCTGGCAGGCTGGCCAGGGGGAGGGGACATGGGTGGTTGGCCGGCCTGCCTGCTGGTTGAACTCCTGGTCAAGGGGACAATTTGCATATTAGCCCTTTATTATATAGGATATACACTGAGTGGCCAGATTATTATGCGTTCAGAGATTATAATAATCTGGCCACTCAGTGTATAGTCCTTGTGGCAAGGAACTTATACCATGAGAGCTCTTGAGAACCAAAACTGAATAACTAACAGCTTTTTAATCTTTGCTCCTCACACTTGCTCTGCTCAGGACCTTGGCTCCTGAGTGGAGTGGGGGACAGAATCAGATGGTACTGTCATGCATTTTCTCTCCCTTTTGTTGTTGTTGTTGAATATGAATATGTTATTAAATGTGTATGACCGTTCTATTGTAATTGGGTATTTACTGGGCATAGTGGAAAAGAAGGAAATGAAAAAGGATTTGCTAGTGCAAACCAACCTTAGTCAAACACAGTGGTTTTAAAACCCCCTTTCAAAGAACCCCAAATGTTTTCTAGAGGAACTTCAGAGCTGTTGTGGGAAGCACAGTGCTTGGTACAATATTAGAAATTCTGCTTTCTTTTCTCCTCTGATTTTTGTGTAAGATTTAATTTGAGGAATAGTTTAATGGCTAAAAAAGTATTAAACTGTGTAAAGCCCTGGGACTCAGAGCTACATTCTTGATGCTTGTTTTCCTGTTTAACTATTTTTTATTAATGCTTTGATTCAGGTGCATGTATACACACACAGTAGTTTCTAAGTATTTTTAAAACAAAATGTTATCATACTTTATATTCTAAATCTATAATTTTCACTATGTAATAGTTTATCATGGCCATCTTTGCATGTCAA
Organism: Corynorhinus townsendii; assembly: GCA_026230045.1. NCBI lineage: Eukaryota > Metazoa > Chordata > Mammalia > Chiroptera > Vespertilionidae > Corynorhinus > Corynorhinus townsendii. The sequence continues at coordinate 175,718,208 of JAPDVU010000003.1, read as the reverse complement.
AACATATAAACTTACCTCTCTTGAAAATTATTTTGTGACCTTCAATAACATTAAGATTCCAGAACAGACCTCACCATTTGTTAGATAATGAAGTAGTCTCACAAAATTTATTATTTCAAATAATATGGCAAAAGTTTTCCAATACTTAGTATTTTTTCAGGATAGATTCTGAGACATAGAATTTAAGGATCTAAGGTATATGCATTTACATTTTGATACAGACTTTCAAGTTGAAATCCCTAAAGTGTGATTGAATTTAAAAATCTACCAATAGTACAAGTCTTTTCAGTACTGATACCCTCACCCAAACTGGTTATTAATAATAAATTTAACTTCTGCTAATCAGGTAGGTGAAAAATTATGTTATTTTCATTTAATTTTCCTGATCATTAGTGAAATTTACCATATGTTCAATTATTGACTAGCTATTATATTTCTTCTGTGAATTGTTTTTTCACATACTTAGTTCATTTTTTTCCTGCTTGGTTGTGTAATTTTTCATATATATTTTTAAAATATATTTTTATTAATTTCAGAGAGGAAGGGAGAGGGAGAGAGAGATAGAAACATCAATGATGAGAGCAAATCATCAGTCAGCTGCCTCCTGCATGCCCTCTACTGGGGATCGAGCCCGCAACCTGGTCATGTGCCCTTGACAGGTATCAAACCCAGGACCCTTCATTCCACAGGCCAATGCTCTATCCACTAAGCCAAACCTTAACTTTTCATATTAATTTTGCAGGGGAGGGCAGTTAGCACACTTAACTTTTCATATTGATTTTGCATAACTTTTTATGTAAGCAACTGTTTTCTGAATACTTTCCCCCAGTTGCTTGTGCTGTATACATTGCATTAGTCTTTAGTTTACCTTCTAACTTTGATTATGACTTCTTTAACTGTACAGAAGTAAATATTTATGAACTCAAATCTCTAATTCTTTTGCTATCTGACTTTAGGGTGATATATTTTTGCTTAAGAAGGCTTTCATCACTAAAATATTTTGAAAATATCATTTAAGAATAATATTTAATTTGAAAAAATTTTTGTTTAGGTATTACTTTTGCATATGGTAAGACTGACTCTATTTTTCCTAAATGCACAGCCTATATTTTATTTACTGTTTAAAGTGAATTTATTGGGGTAATATTGGTTAATAAACTTACATAGGTTTCAAGTGTACAATTCTATAATATCTCATCTCTGTATTGTTTGTGTGTTCACCACCCAAAGTCAAGTCTCTTTCTGTCACCATTTATCACTTTTTTACCCTCTTCTACCTCTCACTACCCCCCAGTTTCCTCTGGTAATCACCATATTACTGTCTGTGTCTGTGAGTTTTTTTCTTAATGCCTTTACCTTTTCCACCCAGCCCTCCAACCCCCTTCCCCTCTGACAGCTGTCAATCTGTTCTCTCTGTTTTTATTTCATTTGTTTATTTTGTTCATTAGATTCCACACATAAGTGAAACCATACGGTACTTGTCTTTCTCTTATTGGCCTATTTCACTTAGCATAATACTCTCCCGGTCCATCCATGCTATCATGAAAGGTAAGACTTCCTTCTTTTTATGGCTGAGTAGTATTCCATTGTGTAAAGGTAACACAGCTTTCTTTACCCACTCATCTTCTCATGGGCACTCGAGCTGCTTCCAAATCTTAGCTATTGTTAATAATGCTGCAATGAACATAGGGGTGCATATATTCCTTTGAATTAGTGTTTTGGTTTTCCTCAGATTTATTCTCAGAAGTGGAATTGCTGGGTTATAAGGCAGTTCCATTTTTAATTTTTTGAGGTAACTTTGTACTGCTTCCCACAGTGATTGCACCCATCTGCATTCCCACCAGCAGTGCACCAGGGTTCTCTTTTCTCCACATCTTTGCCAACACATGACTTCAGTGTGGTTCCAGATCCATGAGCCTCAGCTTTTCAGAATCCCGTCCTCCTCCCCCACAACTGGTCTAGACTATAGAAAGTGCAGCAATAAGTTAAACAGCCTTACCACATTTTACCTGGTTTTTCCAAGAATACTCCACAGAATGGTTCAACCATAATGGGAACTTAATTTTAATTGCACACTTAGCTACGTTCTAGTCATTTTTCTAGGTTCTGGAGAAAGAGATATGAATATGGCCAGCATGCTGTCCATCCTCAGGGGACTTGTCTTTTATGGGGAGTCCAACATGAAGGGGACATCTTCCATACTTTTCTAGGGATTAGTGCTGGGATTCTTCAGGCTTTCAGACCCTCCTGCTATCTCCTGGTAAGATTTGCATTCACCCCTACTGTCAATGTTTTGAAGAGTGAAGAGTTAAAACTAAATGGAAACAAACACTTTTCATTAAAAAAATAATAAATCCTACTGAAAGTTTTCAACTGTGCATGACTTTGTTTAGTATATATGCAACATGATTTATTCTTATATATAGTAATTTCCCCTACTTGTTTGTACATTGGTATAGGAGCTATTCATATATTTTTCATTTTCTAGAGATCAGCCAGAACTCTTGCACAGAGTCGATGCTCAGTATTTCTTGTCTTTCTGGTTGAGGTAACTAGATGATATCCCTCAAACTCTTATTTCATCTCACGTGGTTTCTAAGGGACAACTCACTGCACCTTCCTCGAAGCTTAGAGTTTCAAAAAGGCAAGAGAAAAATTGGGCATGCTAAGTGAAGATGGCAACAATTGTGGGCTTGGGTGGCATATTTTGCTGTGTTAAATGAGAGAACCAACTCTCATCTGTGGTTTGCTAATTATTGTTTTTTTTTCCCTTACAGAACAAAGAAGTAAGAAAAAATTTCTTTTAAAGAAAAGCCAAAAAATTATTATAGATCTTTTCTTTTGACATTCCTAAACAAGAACAGGCCTACATGGTGTCATTTTTAATTCTTGCCCTAACTAGTATTGATTTTTTTTTCAGATTGCCCTGAATTTTTGCCCAATTTCGGTTGTGTATTGGATGAATACTATTTCTGTACGGAACACCTATGGTTTCTTAACTGTCTACTTAGATACAAAATATTATTTTGTCTTCTTCTGAGTTTGATTAACAACTAACTTGATGTATATTATTAGTGATCCTTTGAGTTTTTCTTTTTGTAAGGATGGGCTAACATCTAAGGCTCTCAGAGGAAAGAATCCATAGTGATTTTATTTGAAAATTTCCCCTTATTATCTCCATATGGCAAACTTACAACTTGACAGAAAACTAGCTTTTGTATTTTATGATTTAGAGTTTTGTACTTTTGTTTTAGATTTTGTATGCTTTCTTTCTAGATTTTCTTTCTGTCCTTCTGGCTTAAGAGCCCTTGTTGGTACTGAGAAAAAGCATAGAATACGTTTCATAAGGAGTTTATGAAAACTTCAAAATCATTTTTCCAAGCTTCAAAAATTGCTTCAGGGATTTATAAAAATGTGAGGGAAGATTTGCTATGTCATTTGTCATATTCAAACCAGAAACACACTGATGTTCTCATAGCTTAGCATTGGACTGAAAGTTTCTCAGAGCAGATTTCAAATGGTGCTACAAATAAAGCTTACAAGTGTCATTTAAAACTCTAATTTGTCTCAGCTATCCATTAGAGCAACTAGTGAGCAGTATTTATTGAACCTGTTCATCTTTCTCTTTTGATGTGCTAACCATTTTAGGTTTCCTTTCTGGGGTGCCCAATCAATTTAAGATAAAAACAAAAACATCTAGCTGAATAAATTAGACATTCTTTACAATAAATAATTACATCTAGTGAATGGCAAGGATTGAGAAGATGATGGTCTAAAGTCACCAACATGTACCTTAGGGGACTATTCATTTTGAGAATTAACAAAGCTGGAATTTGAAGGTATTGTTTAATTGAGAATCTGGATGCCCTGGGTGTAACTGATTTTAAAGCTGAATTTATAAATTCCTGGTCACTTGTTTTAAGTCTCTTGGTAAATGCGTTTGTGAGAAGACAAGAGGAAGAGCGAGACATAAGGATTTTAAGCATTTTTATAGGGTGCAGTCACCAAATGAATCAAGAAGAGGAATTACAGGCAGAGAAAGAGAATGATGAGAGAGAGGGACTGTGAACTCAAAGCACATGGTTTTAAATATGTGATCTTGCCTTTTGATATTTTCTGAAGAGATAATTAACTTATTCTCAAATTCATAGTATTATTTATAATTGATTAAATATGCTTTTCTTTTTGATTCCTGAAATAAATGAAATGGTTATGTGCCCAAGAGTTAAACATGAACTTAAATTTAAGTGGGTGCTTAGGCACTGGTGTTAGGCTTTTATTGATACAAAACTCTGGTATCTCCTCTTCTCCACCTCTGGATATTTTTGGTGGCCTTTCATTTTTTGAGTTAGTTTATTTTAATGCAGTATGAAAAAAATGATTCGTAAATCCTTTAGGTATTGAGGTCTAGTTTTTGGAGATTATGTTAACAATTACTAATCTTTATTGATACCAGGTGCTAGATACTCTGCTAAGCATTTTATAAATATAATTTAATTTAATCTACACAGCTACACTACGGGATAGGCACTATTTTTTTCTGACGTTGTAGACATGAGGAAATTTAGGCACAGAAAGTTTAAGTAACTTGCATAAAGCTATGCAGCTAGTAAAGGGCAGATTTGGGATTTGAACCTGGGCATAAGACTGCAGCACCATGGTCTTAACTACGCCTCAGAGTGCCTTCTTTCCTAACCAATAATGCAGTCATTAAAGAGACTGTATCAAAAGCAAAGTCAAAGCACTTGTAGTCTCTGCTGTACTAGCCACTTGGTTGTTTACCCAACAGCCATTTCCACTTCCCTACAATTTTGTTCAGGTAGTCAAGAACTTCAAGCACTGCCTCAATCTCAGGAAATTAAATAATGATTAGTCAAAGCCAAGACTGGTAACTGTTATTTTGCTATTAATTGCTTTGGGGATGGTCTTGTGACTGAATTATCTTCAATCAGATATAAAGATAATTTTACATAATGGAGTCTAGAAAACTGTACTTTGTTGTGAAAAGGGGATAAGAAAGAGGTGCTCTCCATTCTTCCTTCTTAAGATTGATTGGTGGGATAGAAAGCTTGGAGCAGCTGCAGCCAGCTTGCAGCCACTAAGATACAGATTGAGGAAAAGAAGCCCATTGAGAATGGTGGAAAGAATTTGAGTCCTTGGGGATGTCCTTAAGCTGCTGCAATAATTAATCCAGGAAATTCCTTACCTCTAAACTTCTTCTTTTGGAGAAAATAAGCATGCCCAACTGATTAAGCCATTTTGAACTGAGTTTTCTCTTTTTGTAGCCCCCAAACATTCTAAATGGTACATCTGCATTCCAGACCAGACCCCACTCCCGTATCTTCCCATCTTATTCCCTTATAGGTGATATCATGTTGTGTTTTTCTTTATGGTTTGTGTTAGGTCAGAAACTGGCTGTAAGATCTTCTGAACAGTCCAGCCGGCATGGCTCAGTGGTTGAGTGTCTACCAATGAACCAAGAGGTCATGGTTTGATTTCTGGTCAGGGCACATGCCTGGGTTGCCGGCTCCATCCCCAGTAGGGGGCATGCAGGAAGAAGCCGATTGATGATTCTCATCATATCTCTCTCTCTCTCTCTCTTTCTCTCTCTCTCTCTCTCTCCCTCCCCCCCTCTCTCTTCCTCTCTGAAATCACTAAACACATATTAAATAAAAAGACATAGATTATTAGCCTTGCTCCTTGTTTAAAAGAAAAAAAAAAGTCTTTTGAACAGATGTTGTAGACTTTTTCCAAACAGAGGTATTTTGAACAAAAGTGGATAGTTTTGACTTTCAGAACTAAATATTTACAGTGTCTCCAAGCCTCTAAAGCTGTCCAGGAAGAAAATTGTGAGTGAATGCTCTATCACATACAGAGCAGAATAAACAACGCACACGAGGGCCCTCAGGGGACTGTCAAACTACATAAAATTTTACACATCTTTAAGCAAAGCTACAGAGGTCAGTGCAAAGTGAGCACGAAGAGCCCTGAGTGGGTTTGGAAACCCCCCCCCCCCCGCCCCCGGCGAGGAAGTTTTCCCATCTCTTGAAAATATCCTAGATGGATGATGCTCATCCATAAATATGCTCTTATTATCATCATGAGACAGTTTAAAGAATTCAAATGGAGTAGACAAGTTCTCAGATAAAGTTTAAATCATTCTTGATTGACTTTATGTCTAACCCCATGTGTGAAGAGATCACAACTAAATGGAAAGTGTTCATGCAAGCAAAGGTCAGGTTTTAACTTTATTATTATTATTATTATTATTATTTCAATTTCTGAAGCCTACGGGAAGCCTCTAGGAGAGCGAAAGACACATTTCAAGGCCTCCTCAGCTGTGGCCTGTTACCACCAGCTGTGACAGGTCTTCTGTGTCAGTAGCACACATGTTGCAGTTCACAGAATGAAGTTCAGAGTGCTCTCTTTTGGAGTATAGCCCCTTGGTGACAAGGAGCATTTCCTATGAATGGCTTGTTTGGTTTTTCTTAGGGTGGGGCATCTTAAACTCGACATTCAGAATAGGTTTGGCATTATCTCTAGAACTGGCTCAGACAACCTGGCAAATTATGAAATGTTGATTCCACCCCCTGGATCCCTGGAACCAAATAGTGTGTGTCTTGAGGCCCTTCCTATGGGACTTGGAGGTGCACTAACTCCACCTGATGAGATGTCTGACTGTTCAGGAAATGTCTCCTCTAGTTTTTTTCTGCTTCAGGTATTAAGGATGGTGAGTTTATCAATTTGTTTATGAACATGTCTCCCTCAGTAGATGGTGAATTCCTTGAGGAATAGGCACTTGGATTTTTGAATTCCCAGCATGTAGCACCATGTCTGGCTCATATTAGCAGCTAATCAATAAACTCCATACTTTCCCCCTTCTTCAGTTGTCACTAAGAGATCTAAAGACAAATGCAGTGATATGTCCTACCCTGCTCCTTTGCCAGAGAACAGAACAGGCTGAGTCGACTCCAGCCCAGTTGGTGTTCTGTATGCAGCCGAAGATTTCAAGGGGATGGATAGCCTCCTGGACTTGATTTGTCCTGGACAACAAAGGCAAAAAGCCAGTTGTGTATTTGTAGGAAATCCATGGTGCTCTTGTTACAGCTCTAGGAGCCAAAGCAAAGGATCCTTCCCTTTCCTCTAAGCGCTGAATTTTGGAATTGGCAAGCACATAATAGGGCATGTCTATGGTACTAAAGAATGGAAAACTAGAAAAATATTAAATCTAGGGTTATAATTATCTGATTAACCACAAATGGTACAAAAATTGAAAAATCTAATAAAGGAAAGTGGCATGGCAAGTAGGATTGAGGCTTTCATAAAACTGATCAACATATCGAAGCAGAAATGCATTAAGTGTGGTACTTGTGACGCAATAAGATTAAAATCCCCCCACCCCCAAATACGCATATGGAATTCCAGAGAAAAGGAAATTCACAATTGTCATGTGCTTCTTTATGCTCTCCTAGTGATAAAAATTCAGGATGCTGTTGCAAAAGGTAAGGAAAGCTGCATGGGTAATTACAAGCAGAATGTCTTTGTTGAAATATATTCTTTTATGCTCATCAGTTATCTTCCTTCTCAAAATGTTGTGGGAAACATATAAAAATACTAAAACACATTAGTTGTTAAGAAAACCAATGCAGAGTAGAATGAAGCGAGGGGAGGAAGGTTGGCACAGAAGATGAAACTTGACTCCTGTTCTTTGGAAGGAGCCAGGGAATAGTTAGTGTTTAAACAGGCCAAAAGATTCCCTTTAAAATCTAAATTATTTCCTAGGTTGGAATGGCTTTGTAAGTCCTTAGGCTGTGGGATGGTGTCTGTTACTATATGCTCAGGATTTCTTAAGCAACTGGGATTCCATCAGCAAAAACGAGTATCTTCCAGTTTGGGTTTCTCCCCACGCCACGCTTGCAGCAAAGCAACAAATTTCTCCATATTGCACTTCAGTGAACGGTGACTGGGGCAGGACATTCAAAGAGAAGTCTGTACTTATAAGGTGCTTTAATGGGTATTTCCACAATATCCTCTCACCTTTCTTCTCACTCTTGCTGATAAGGGAGCAGGCATTTCCAGTTCGAGAGTGTCTGTGGAATGGTGATAGGGCTGTTCATTTCTAACAGCGTTCACATAATGGGTTAATACAGTGGTCGGCAAACTGCGGCTCACGAGCCACATGCAGCTGTTTGGCCCCTTGTGTGTGGCTCTTCCACAAATACCATGGCGTGGGCAAGTCTATTTTGAAGAAGTGGCATTAGAAGAAGTTTAGATTTTAAAAATTTGGCCCTCAAAAGAAATTTCAATTGTTGTACTGTTGATATTTGGCTTTGTTGACTAATGAGTTTGCCGACCACTGGGTTAATAGGCTCGAAGGCTCAAAAGGAAATCCCAATGGATACCATTGAGCCTTGACTTTGTATCTGACACTGTTCGAAGTGCTTCACTTATGTCATTTTATTTAACCCTTACAACAAGCTTACTAGCTAGGTAGCTATCAGCATTTTAGAGAAAGGTTAGGGAAAGGTCACAGTGTTAGCAAGGAGTGGATCCTGGATTCAAGTACAAGCAATCCAACCTGGAGGTGAACTCAGCTCCCACAGTGCAGCCACTTCTGGTGGGATAAGATCACACCACGGGACCTTGAACAGTATAGGTAATTAGTTACTCTTTATTCTTTATGTAGGTCAATGGTGTGGAAACATTTTCAACATGGTGAAATCTCTTTCAAGTGACCTTTTGCCAATACATTGAACAGATAATAGTGAAAGCGCCAATATACTAAAAAAAGACATTCATTATATTTACAGATCACAGTGAACTTGCTCTGGTTGAGGGGGAAAGGATGTGGATCCCACCTACTCAGCTGCTTTCTCTGCCATGGCCCGGGAGACTCATCTGTGGCACTCCCAGGGTCAGGTTGGCAATAATGGCTGTGGGCAAAGACAATCCTGGAGTTTGTTTAACAGAGCAGTGTGTTGCTGAATGGGATATTTTAGAAGTGTTTCTAGTACTGATCTGCAAGGTGATGATGGGAAGAGAAAGAGAGCAGGCCAATGAACAACCAGTCACAAGGTCACCGCAGGGGCCCAGGCCTGGTTTGATGAAGGCCTGCCCTGGGCGGTAGAAACATGCAAGAGGAGGCTGTGAAGGAAGAATTAAACAAAAGACAAATGTTTATAGTGAAGAGTGATGAAAGAGGAGAACATAAATATTTCAGACAAGAATACTTTTTTATTAAAAATACAAGGTATCAAAAATCAAGGGGCTGGTATGTGAATTCTTTTTAGTGTATTCATTTAGTTCATTTTTTTTTAAGACTAAAAATTTTTTAGTTCAAAACATTTTTCAGTTTAAAAAATTGTTTCCCTGCCATATTTCATTTTAAAAGGCAGATTTAAGATGCGGGATGTATAGAACATGTTGTAATCCATAAGCACCCGGGCATGAACTGAAAGGACATGATTGATTTAAATCTCAGAATGGTCTGTCACTACTCTCTGATAGCACACAGACAAGAGATTGATAGAGCGGCACGGGACCCACAGAGGGAAACCCAAATGAGCTTAGTGAGCGGCAGGGTTGTGGTTCCACAGATTTGAATGCCAGGAATGTACTCTTGGTTTTAAGAATCAATAGAACATTCATGCTGATTACATCAAGCTCTTAAATCTCTTTCACCTCTTGATGTCAACCAATCAGATTCTGGAATTTTTGAAAAAAATTTCAGTCCGAAGTTAGATGGATATGTTGTTACTAGATGGATGAACTTTCTCCCCCAAAACTACAGTTTAGACCCAGAATCATAAATCATTTTTAATTGACTAAAGCTGGTCCCTGAAGAAGAGTAATCAAATTATAGTAGTGGCTAATGAATCCACTGTGAAAGACAATTGTAGCACTTCCGGTGGATGACATTGTTTTTAAGCTGGCACTATAAATTGCTTCAATTAATTCCATTTGGATTTATGAATAAACATTTGTTCTCCGTTGGGCATTCTAATGTGGCTTTGCCTGAGAAAACTCACCTCAGCTCCTTCAATTCATGGTATTTTCTTCCAGTGAGTGATATGATTTATACACTAATGATTTTCTAATTTCTATTTTTTAGAAAGCCTATCTCTGGGGACATCGTGTTCTTGGGTGGTTAAAGCAGTCTGCTGGGTAAAATATATGGAAATGACTAACAGTTGGAGACGTTAATGTAAAGAGAAAGTGTGATTTAATGAGCTGCTTTTGAAACAAGTTAGAACATTGATGTTGTTGGGGAGGGGATCTCCCAGCCCACTCTGGCTTCAGGACTACTCCAGAAGCGGTAAGCTAAGCAGAGTATTTCCTTAAACCACTAGAGTGTGAAATCTTTTTAAAGCTTCTCAGAAAGCAAAATGGGGGGGGGGGGGTAACTAATGAACACAAGCTATAATACAATTCCAATTTTACAGCACACTTAACGTTGCTGATAGCTTCTTAGAGCACAATTAAGTCAAATTGGAAGGAGCTTCTGGTAGGAGAATAGTCCTCCTGGCTGAGAAAGTGGGTACTCATTTAAGTATTATTTACCCTAGGTTGACAATGTGCAAGCCAGCCCTGGGGAGTTCCTATGGGGGGCTGCAAGAAGCTATTCAAGCTGTTTGGAGTGTTTTGTGATTTCCTCTATAGTACAAAGAAACATCTACTTTGGGATGAGAGAAGAAAAAGGGCAATTATGTTTGCAACACTTAACTTTCTCTCAATAGAGGACTAAAAAAGGCAATACTACCCCTCCAAAAATATAACATAGCTTTCAAATAACAGGTTGCTTAAATTAACTTAGGAAGTGGTCTTATAGTAGAATGCATTAGCTTTTAAAAGCAAATTTCCCTGAGTATTTTACTGACTTTTTCCTCTCATCCCAGGATTTATAAATAAAAAAGGCTGCACACACTTTCTTCTAATGACACCTACTTTATAATTTTAAAATGCTGGTTAAAAAATGAAGGGTGATTGGATTGTTTATCTTCTTTTTGTTAATTTGTATGAGTTCCCTATAATAATTCAATAAAAAAATGGACATATAGATCCTTTTTGAAAGAAGACATACAGAAGGCCATGAGACATATGAAAACATGCTCAAAGTCACTAATCATCTGAGAGATGCAAATCAAAACAATGAGGTACCATCTCACATCTGTCAGAATAGCTATCATCAACAAATCAACAAAGGACAAGTGCTAGAGAGGATGCGGAGAAAAAGAAACCCTCGTGCACTGCTAGTGGGAATGCAGACTAGTGCAGCCACTGTGGAAAATAGTATGGCTTTTCCTCAAAAAATTAAAAATGGAACTCCCATTTGACCCAGTAATCCCACTTCTAGGAATATATCCCAAGAAAACAGAAACACCAGTCAGAAAGGATATATGCACCCCTATGTTCATAGCAGCACAATTTACAATAGCAAAGATTTGGAAACAACCTAAGTGCCCATCAGCAGATGAGTGGATCAGAAAACAGTGATACATCTACACAATGGAATACTATGCTGCTGTAAAAAAGAAGGAATTCTTAGCATTTGCAACAGCATGGATGGAGATGGAGAGCATTATGCTAACCGAAATAAGCCAGTCAGAGAAAGATAAATATCACATGATCTCCTCATTTGTGGAATATAGTGAACAACATAAACTGATGAACAAAAATAGAATCAGAGTCATAGAAGCATCAAACAGACTGTCCAACCTATAAGGGAAGGTGGGGGGTGAGGGAGTAAGAGATCAACCGAAGGACTTGTATGCATGCATATGAGCATAACCAATGGACACAGACAGTGGGGAGGGGGGGGGGTGAGGGCATGTGCTGGGGGGTGGGGGCAGCTGAGGAGTGGTCTATGGGGGAGAAAGGAGACATATGTAATTCTTTAAACAATAAAGAATTTAAGTTAAAAAAAAAAAAGTGAAGGGTGAGCCTGGTCAGCGTGGCTCAGTGGTTGAGTGTTGAGCTTTGAACCAGGAGATCACCATTTGATTCCTGGTCAGGGCTTGATCCTCCGTGTTGGGCATGCAGGAGGCAGCCGATCAGTGATTCTCATCGTTGATGTTTCTATCTCTCTCCTTCTTTGAAATCAATAAAAAATATATTTTTTTTAAAAAAAGAAGGGTGATATCATTAAGCTTTGGAAGGAAAAAATCAGGAAATCTAAACACGTAACTTCAAATTAATTACTTAAGAAGGTTTTCCTCAACTGTGTCGATTCCCCTTGGAAACTGACAACTTGGCCTTGAAGCTGTTGGCTGAGATCACACCTTTCAGCTCTCAGCAATCCTTACTGCAGGTTCCCCAGGAGCTCCCCTCAAGTGGGTCTGAGCCCTCCCTGCCTCCTTCCTTCCCCTTCTCTCATCAACCTCACTAGGCAGCAGTTGACTTGGCCATGTCTATTTAGGAAAGGGATTACAAAACTGCCTGATTCTTTGCTATCGTTCCTCATCTCACTTCTTTAATTTTTTAAATTGATTTCAGAGAGGAAGGGAGAGGTAGAGAGAGATAGAAATATCAATAATGAGAGAGAATCATTGACCAGCTGCCTCCTGCATGGCTCCACTAAGGATCGAGCCCCCAACCCGGGCATGTGCCCTTGACTGGAATCAAACCCGGACCCTTCAGTCCACAGGCCAACACTCCATCCACTGAGCCAAACCAGCCAGGGCCCACTTCTTTAATTATTAAAGTCCTTCTTTGAATCCTAGAGCTTCTGATATACCACCTCAAACACTATAGTTAAGGACAACAGAAATATCAAATGGGCTTAGGTCAATGAAGGAGTTAAAGGAGAAATTTTTCAGGCATTCGGCCTCAAATTAGCACTCTGGAATGTGGGGAATGTTTTAAACATAAAAAGGCTGAGCTATATATTATAATACATGGTAACTTTTTAAATGTTAGGGTTTCATATCACAGGCCATACACACTGGAAATTAAATGACCCATTGTTTTGAAACTGCTGCTGTTCCTATACTTACCTAAGCACTAGTTACAGCTGATTTAAAGACAGAGGCAGGGACCTCAAAAGTCGTGTGTGATTTGAGGTTCTTGCTTCCATTACTTTTTATAAAAGCTTGGACGAGCCCAAGCATTCCCAAACATTGGTCTGAAGATTTAGGGCTCTTTTTACCATTACCTTTGGATTAGGCGGGTGTTTAATTTCTTGGAATGTGGGAGAAAATGAAATGTGAGAGCAAACAGAGTTACAAATTGATTTTCAATCTGCCCTTTGTTGAAAAAGTTTTTCTTGGTACATCAGGTAGGTTTCCAAGCCTGAGATTTCTACCACGGAAAATTAGACTCTCAGCTCTTTGAGAACATGAGATCTATGTGATGTCTTTCTTGTAACCTCACAGAATTGTGCAGTTTGCTTCAAGGCAGTAGATAGAGATCTTTGAAGCCTTGATGGCACAGCTGTCCAGGCAGTAGACAGACTGGTAGTGCCTCAGGGACGATGGCTTGGCAAGTTCAGCAAAATCTGCCTTGTCCCCAAGTGCCTCTCCATGCGCTTTCCTCTCTCCCAGAAACTCCCCCTTTCTTCCACTCCAGCATTGCTTTTCCATGAAGGCTGAGTTCCCTCCCTGGAGTCACTCCCTTAGTTATTTCCAGAAGGCCTCACGGAGCTCAGTCCTGGCCAAAGGGGACCTGGAAGGGATCGAACCTTTCACTCCCTTCTTTGTCCCCTCTCTTCCCTCTTCTGCTTCTCTTTCTTTTTCTATCCCGTCACATCCGTCAGACAGGACTTTTGAAGGTGATTATTTCCTTAATTCATTGACCTGGAGACTTTCGATAGGATTAGGATTAGGGAGGAAAGGAAAAAGTAGTTTTTTGTGTTCTGCCTCCAACACATGAGTAGTCACACCTTCCTTCATGTGGTCAGTCCTGTTGGGTTCTGTTTAGCACCTTCCGAATGATCCAGATTGATCATGGGGTTCCCTCCAGGAGATACTACTTAGTCAGGCAGCAATGTGGAAGCAATTGGCTTCTTTTTCTTTTCCATTTTCTGTAGAGAAGGCTTGAGAATAACAGCAGGAAGCATCAGTGTAGAATTATGGGTAGCATCACTGAGTAGGAAACTCCATTCCCTTGGAAATAAATGTGTGTTGCATGAATGACTAAAAAATCTTTGCCGAGGGTTCCCCTTGTGCAGCCTCAGTTACTCCAGGATGACACAGTAGACAAAAGGAAGATGGTTTGAGAGAGTGAAGAAGCTCATGGCTGGAGCCGAAAGAGATGCAGAAGTCAATGTCACAGTAAAAAGAGAATTTTATAAGATAAAATGATATGTCTTAACGCAACAAAAGTCCTTCAGGCATCTGTCTAGATTATCAGCAGAAATTCTATAAATAAACCAGAACACCTCTTAGGCCATTTTGAAAGCTCATCTGAATTTGTCATGTTAATTCACTCGCACATTCATTTTAGGAAGATAATAGAACCTGCCAGAACATTTAAGAAGATAATATAAATAGTGAGATCAAATTTATTGTCTTATACAAGATTATCTATCTATCTATCTATCTATCTATCTATCTACCTACCTACCTATCATCTATCTATCTACCTATCTATCTATCTATCTATCTACCTACCTACCTACCTACCTACCTATCATCTATCTATCTATCTATCTATCTATCTATCTATCTATCTATCTATCTATCATCTATCATACATGGATTCAATTTCTGTTGTGAAGTTAAAATACAGGAAGATGTTAAAGTTATCCTGTACCGTCATGTCACTGGCATGATGTTTCTCTCATGTGGACAATATTAGGCCATATTGTATGTTTCAGGTTTTTAGGCACCCTAGAATATTTCCCCCTCCTTTCTTAAAATGCTGGCATTCACTCTGACCACTGTTCTAATGCATAAACTTCTTTATTGTTGCTGTGGTTTAAATGAATTGATCAAGAACCTTCCAGAGAACAGGATTACTAGTAAAAATGAGAAGGGTAGAAAGTTACCTGCAGGAGATACTAGTTTTCAAGAGAGAAAGGAGTAAGTAAAACAATAATTGTGGTCTTATAATATTTTACTTTTTTGTGTCCTTTTTTTTGGGTCAATGATATTGCTACACTTATAGTAGGGTAAAGAAAGAAGTTAAATGATAGATGATCTTATGTGCATCCTTGTACCTACTGATGTGTGAGGAAGTGCACTCAGTGGAATACAGATACCATAAATTGATTTTTTTGGAAATGTTTTGCTAAGAGGAACCTTGGTTTTAAGATAGGAAAGGGGGTTGTATTAAGGAGCAATGTTCTGTCTTTTGTTAGAGTGAGGTGGGACGTGCAGGGCATGCAGAGGTTAGAAATCAGTCTTACAAATCGTGTGGATACAAAGAACAAAGAGTTTCTTTCTGAAGTTCTGGTTCCAGAAGAGATGTCAGTGTAACCACATCACATAACAACTATAATAATAGGCCCCTGAATCATTCAACTGTATTGCCTTATTCTTTTGTTCTTGATATTAGTTGTTTTTTTTTTTAATTCGCTGTCAAACATTGAACTGTTCATAGGTATAGGCTTCATGATTTAAATACCAAGCTAGGTCTTTAAACAAATTCATCATTACAATAAATTTGTTTAAGTGGAATTGCTAGGAGTATTTGATGCTTATTGGCAATCTGCAATCAAGCAGGGTTGTACTGATCTATATAATCACCAATAGTATTCCCCCCAATACTTGTCAATAATAAGTACTATAATTCTTTTTCAATATTTGTCAATGTCAGAGGTGAAAGATTAGATACATAATTTAGTTTTCTTAGCTTTTAAATTGAATACTTCGTTTATTTTTATTTATTCTTATTTACTAATAATGCATCTAAAGCTACAAATTTTCCTCTGAGCACAGCTTTTGCCATACTTTTGGAGAGGTAGCTCCCACTGTTGATATTCTCTAAATAGCTTACACGAATAATTTAATTTTTTTTTTGCTTAAGTTACTTATGAGTATTTTTAAATTGCTAACTTGTTGCCCAGCCAGCATGCCTCATGGTTGAGCATCAACCTATGAAACAGGAGGTCACAGTTTGATTCCAATTGGGGCACATGCACAGGTTGCAAGCTTGTTCCCCAGTGGGCCTGTGTAGAAGGCCATCGATCAATGATTTTCTCTCATCACTGGTGTGTCTATCTCTCTCTCCCTCTCTGAAATCAATAGAAACATTGATTAAAAAATAAAATTGCTAAATTGTTGTTACTAGTTGCAGTAAAACATTTAAAACTGTTTTACAAAATCACATAGTTAGGACCATATTATATCACTCATTGAAGTTTTCCTTATAGTATTTTGTTTTATGTTTAGGTAGACATTCCAAGAACATTTAAAAAGAAAGTGTATTCTCAGTTTGCAGAGTTTAGCAGACATTTATTACTAAGGCTTTTTATGTTATCCAAAACTATTATATCTATATTTATTGCCTAATCTGTCAAAGATAAGCCTACTTACAATTACATTTAAAATTTATTTGTTGTGTTTCTAAAAGCTTTTGCTTTATACTATACTTTGCTATTCGAATTTAGCCTGTCTATATTTAGTGCTGTAATAGCTTCACTATAGAGTATACCTTTTATTGGCATAAAATAACTGTTTTTTTCTTTTGACTTTAATTAAACTCTGATGTGTTAAAAAACTAAGTTCAACCAAGTAAATTTGAAGATCTAACTGGCTTTATTCAGTGATTCACGTGTAGGGCAGCATGCTATCTAACAACTAGAAGAATGCTCTTAGTACCAAATAGAAGGTTTTTATAGGAAGCAGTGTGGGCATGGGAGCTATTAACAAAAGAAAAGAAGAGATTATTTTGAGAACTGGATATCTTTTTTAGGAAGGGAATTGACAAGGTTCTTTATCATGCAGATTGCCTTTTCTTTCCTGGGGGAGAGGGATGGAGAAGCCGCTTGACAGATTGCCTTGCTGGTGCTTGACCAGAACATTTCAGACTGGTTAAGATTGCATTTCTGGAGGAAATTGAAACTGCAGTTAGATCAGGTGTTAAATCTAGGTTTGTTATCCTGGGGTTTTAGCTTGAGTGATGCCATTTGGGTCTGTGATTTCCTCTTTAGTAGATGTTAATAGGGCTGCTTCTTTCTTTTTATTTAAATATTTCATGGCATTTTAATTTAGTTTTGTCTTGTAAATAGCATACAATTGTGTGTTTTTTTTTTTAATTAATGCAAGAGAGTGTTTGGCTTTTAAGGAGGAGTCTTACTTAATTTTCTCATAACTGAAAAGTTAGGCTTTACCTCTGCCATCTTATTTTATATCTGTGTGTTGTCCTCTCTTGTTCTTTGTCTCTGTTTGCTATATTAGATTTTCTTAATTCTTTTTTCTTTACTGCTTTTTTTTTTAATCCTCACCCAAGAATATTTTTTTCATTAATTTTTTTTTTTTTAGGGAGGGGGGGAGAGAGAGAGAGAGAGAGAGAGAGAGAGAGAGAGAGAGAGAGAGAAAGAAACATTGATGTGAGAGATACACATCAATTGGTTGCCTCCCATATATGTCCCGACCAGTATTGGGGATCAAGCCTGCAACTGAGGTACATGCCCTTGACCAAGAATCAACCCCAAGAGCCTTCAATCTGTGGGCCAGCACTCTAACCACAGAGCAAAACCGGCCAGGGCCCTTCACTGCTTTGTAAGTTATGAGCTCCTTATTTAAATAACTAGCGGTTACCTTAAACATTTATATATCTTTTCCACCTATGCATATCTATCAACATCAAAAAATGAAACAATATCTAAAACCAAAATGTGGGATGTTGAGTTCGAATCCATTTTCTCGAGAACTTGAAGAACGAAATCTCTGACAAAAACCACTAGTGGAACGGAAGTTAATTGAGAGAAACCAGGCCTGGAAGAGGTGCAGCAGTGTTGCAGGAGCAGGCCAGTGTCCGGAGCTTCCTTTCCACGTTACAGTCAGGAACAGTTTAGTGTCCAAGCTAATGACAGTCTAATAGTCCATGTGTGGAGGCCCGCATGGCCATGAACCACTGGGTGCAGGAATGTGCGCTGCCACCACAGGAACAAACGTCAGGCACACGCTGCATGCCAGGGAGAAGAGAAGAGTCAGAGGAAGCACAGGCCTTTGAATTTAGGGGATGGGTACAGTCTTGCTAGCTCCTGATTGGTCTTTCCAAAGAATTCTGCCTTAGTAATATTCTTGGGATTGGTGATACACCTCGCTGTCTTGTCATCAGCAATCTGTAAGCTGCCTGTCTTACTGATATAGACATTTTGGACTGGAACACTTGGTGATCCCCTGGGCAGGATGGCTTCCCCCAGCTCTTTGTCCCTCGGAGTTGAAGAATGAAACCACGGACGGAAAATAGTATAGCAAAGGTGGAAATTAATTGAAAAACAAACACAGACTCCCACGTGGGGAGGGGAAAAGAGTCCTTCTGAGTTCCTTTTCCCCTGATTTATAAAGGCTGCAGTGTTTTTGTCTCTTGATATCCCTCTGTTCGCTATTCCCCTTTGATCTGGTCAATGTAGTAACTCCTAAGCTCAAAGGTCAAACCTCACATGGGACCTGTGAGGCCTTTCTCCTCTCCTCCCTCATTCCCTTTGGACTTTCTTCCTCCTTCTTTATTTTGTAAATATAGACCTTTTGCTATGCCCAGTTCCCTTATCTTATGGGACTGTAACTTTTGCTTCTCCCAACTCCCTTGTCTTATGGAAATTTTATTGCTGCCTCTCCCAAATCCCTAGTCTTACAGAAATGTAACCTTTGTAGCTCTGTAGCCCTGTTTTTCTCTCATGGGCCCCCTTAATTTTAAAAATTCCCTAAACCTGCCTATTTCACCCCTAAAAATTCCTATTTCATTAGCAATAGACAGACATTTCCAAGTTCATGTCTCTCGCTTCCCCTTCCTTCTCTGCCCCATTGGGGTGACCTAGTAACTTCTCCTGAGTTCCTGGTTTCACTTCCTCCTCCCATGATCCTGTCACTATCTACCTTTTTTTCTGTCTCATATCTACTTATTTCTTTAGTAACAGAATAAGAAAAATTCATGTTATTTTATTTATTTATGAAAACACTTTCCAGTTATTTTTCTTAAAAAATTTCAGATTGTTCCATCTTAAAGCAAGTTGCATCAGATAATAATGGACGAAAGCATAAGAGGATATAATAGAAGGATGGGAGTTATTTGTAAGCAATGATAGAGGTAGTAATAAAATAAATATATTAGGTAGCTGGCACAGCAGGGCTAAATTGAGGAATAATCTATATGAGAATTCATTTTTGAATTAAAGAATTCATTTTTGTTTTATGTTGATGCAACTGGACACAGTTTTACCAAATTTGGGTTTGTTTGGAATGGTTTGATTTAAAAAGAGGGCATGTGTTGGGGTAACCAGCGGGAGGCACCTCAATGAGTTCAGCTTCCAGAATGATGGCCTCTATGGGTTTGCCACTGAGATGTGAGGTGCAAGTCCATCTCAGTGAAACCTGATCCAAGATGAGCAGAAATGGGGATTCCTCTAGTTTCTGGTGCCTCATGAACAAAGAATAGCCCACGAGAGTGCAAAAAAATGTGGGTATAGTGTAGGGATCAAGTGAACTGACTCTACAAATTAGGTTTAAATCTTTAAACCTAAACTCTTAGGTTTAAGATTTAAACCTAAACTCTTAGGTTTAAATCTTACTGGCTAAGAATGCATTGCTGGTCCCTAAGGAAGAAGTGACCTCTGAACCAACCGGCACCTGTTACAGTACTTTGCCTCCTTTAGGTCCTAGAAGATTCTAAGAGCAATCACGCATTTCTCACCTTTGTGATCACGTTAGAATTTGTCCTCAAATATAGGACTTTTGGTATGCAAAGGGAAAATTATTTCCACAAAATGTTTTATTAAGTACCAGGATTTTAATTCCACACAGATGTAGTTCTTATGAAGCATTTTAGCTACTAAAGAAAGAGCCATGATTTAGGGCCATCTGTGGTGTTTTAGGTGTGCTTTGTACAGCCTGTTCTCTATAAAGCTACAGAAAATTTCTATTCCAATTTTTCTTGTACATGCATTTCTTTAATCAGCTCATAAGAGCTATAGTGAAACTATGACTTGCCTGACCAGTCCTTACAGAAAAGGTTAAAAAAGGGTCTAAGAACATTGCTCTGGAAACGAACCAACACTTGCTTCATCAGGAGTCAAAGCAAAATGAAGGATCAGGAAATATCAGTTAAATGTGTATATGTGTGTGGGACAGGGGGAGGTTCAGGGAAGGGTATGTTCCTGATTGATCATACGGAAAGTAAGTGAAGAACGGTATCAACCACTGCATTTGGTTTGCGAAAAACAACATGTTTAGTGTCTGTAAGAGACTTCATGCAAAATGCTTCTAAACCACAGCTACTATCATGTAATATAACTGTTACCCAACCAAATGATAATATTTAGCATGAAGTGTCTTACTTCCCATTATTCAACTATCTAAATGCCATTCATTCACCTTAGAATCTTCTTTGATTCCTCAAATCAGAGTTTTTTGTACTCTCATATGTTACTTGTATATCTATAGTAGCATTTTATAAGGTATAACTTACACACAATAATATTTACTTTCTTTAAGTGTACAGTTTGATGCATTTTGTTGGCAAGTATGCATTCATGTAATTATTAGTACAGTCAAGATACAGAATGTTTCATCATCCCTCCAAGGTCCCTTCAAATCACTTGATAGTCAATCACCTCCCTCTATCCCAAGACCCAGCAACCAATGATCTCCCCGCTTCCCCCCGTTTTTTTAAAAAGTATCATAGAAGTGCTTTCATTGTGAAATAAAGCATGAATTGATTATGCTTTGCATAGATGCTGCACAATGGAGGGGTTAAGAGAATGAATAAATCTGTCCATAGATTCTGCCTTTTATAGAATGCCTTATAAAAAGAATCTTACAGACTATAGTCTTTCATATCGGGCTGCTTTTCCTTAGCAAAATGCTTTTAAAACCCAGCCATGTCATTGCATGTATTCATGGTTCAATCTTTTTTTTATTGTGAAGTATTTCACTTTATAAGTATACCACGATTTATTTAGTGTTATTTGTTTTTATTAAAAATAATCTCATCATCTGTAAATGTATGTTGAACACTTACTATTATACTAGAGGCCTGATGCACGAAATTCGTGCATGGTGGGGGGGATGTCCCTCAGCCCAGCCTGCACCCTCTCCAATCTGAGACCCCTCTCACAATCCAGGACTCCTGGCTCCCAACTGCTCGCCTGCCTGTCTTCCTGATTGCCCCTAACTGCTTCTGCCTGCCAGCCTGATCACCCCCTAACCACTCCCCTGCCAGCCTGATTGATGTCTAACTGCTCCCCTGCCAGCCTGTTTGCCCCATCTTCCCTCCTCTTCTGGCCTGGTCACCCCTAACTGCCCTCCTCTGCAGGCTTGATCACCCCCAACTGCCCTCCCTTGCAGGCCTGATCGCCCACAACTGCCCTCCCTTACAGGCTTCGTTCCTCCCAACTGCCCTCCCCTGCTGACCATTTTGTGGTGGCCATCTTGTGTCCACATGGGGTCAGGATCTTTGACCACATGGGGGCAGCCATCTTGTGTGTTGGAGTGATGGTCAGTCTGCATATTACTCTTTTATTAGATAGGATAGAGGCCTGGTGCATGGGTGAGGGCCGGCTGGTTTGCCCTGAAGGGTGTCCCGGATCAGGGTGGGGGTTCCCTTGGGGCATGGGGCAGCCTGGGTGAGGGGCCTGTGGTGGTTTGCAGGCTGGTCATGCCCCCTGGCGACCCAAGCAGAGGCCCTGGGATCTGGGATTTCTTTATCTTCTACAATTGAAACTTTGTAGCCTGGAGTGGAGCCAAGCCTTCGGCTCGCTCTGTGGAAGCAGCCATTTCTGTTGGGATTTATGTATCTTCTATAATTGAAACTTTGTAGCCTTAAGCGGAGGCCAAAGCAGGCCAGGGCTGCAGAAGCTTGGCTTCCTCCATCACCACAGGCAACCCTACCCTCCTGCTCTCTCCAGCTCCCTGGCTGCCATTTCTGTTGGGATTTATTTATCTTATATAATTGAAACTTTGTAGCATTGAGTGGAGGCCTGGGTGGGCAAGGGCCGGTGGAAAGCTTGGCTTCCTCCATTGCCAGGGAAACCCAAGCCTCCCTCCTGCTCTCTGTGGCTGCAGCCATCTTAGTTGGGTTTATTTGCATATTCCCTCCTGATTGGCTGGTGGGCGTGGCTGGTGGGCATGGCTGGTGGGTGTAGCAGAGTGATGGTTAATTTTCATATTACTCTTTTATTAGATAGGATACTAGACATGTCATGGGTGCTGGGGGTAAAAATGTTCATTAAGAAATAGTTCCAATACTTCTGGGATTTTTATGAAAACAGATAATACTACTATAATATGGCTGGGCCAAGATGAATGTATATTCTGGAAGTATAGAGAAGGGATGTTTAGAATAAGTTGAGCCTTTTAAATGTATAAGGGAGAAAATCAATCAGGAGCCAAAAACCAGGATTACAGACTTTATTAGGGGAAAGAGACCTGCCAGGCTGTCTCACAAGGGGAGAACAGTAACGCATGCAGAGGTGAACACGCCTTTTGAGAGGAGGAATGGGAAGGAATGGGGGCTTAGCGTACTCGGCACTTGCTGATTGGTGGTTTAATGTATGGTCATATAGGAACAAGGGTTTAGGGTATTTGGTAGGTGTTGATTGGTGGTTCAATGTATAGTCCATATAAGGTGCTTGGTTAGGTACTCAGGTATGTCCAGGCCTCAGGTTGCGTCATACTCCACCCACCAGTTGGAGGAAGGGAGGATCTATCAATAAGAATTAGCACAAAGAAGGAAGGTGTAGAAAGGAGAACAAGGAGAGGCAAGAGCATGAACAAAGAAATGAAGACAGATAATAACAGATAATTATAAGGATTTTACTAGAGCGCTAAGTTTAAAGCCTGGCATGGCAAAAGAGGGTACAGAAATATGTAGTAGCCAGAAAAAAGGGGACTTTAAATATCAGGAAAACAGCTTGTTTTTTATCATGCCATGTTAGGAAGCCTGATGTGTTTTAAGATGGGAGAGATTGTTGGATTTGCACATTAGACTGGATTCAGTGGGGTGGAGTCTGAGAGTCTGGATTCAGTAGGTGGTGTTTGCCTTATTGCAGGTCAGTGACGATGAGGACCTGAATCAGCACAGGAGTCTTGAGGGCAGAGATGTAAAGATCAGTTTGAGAAATAGTTAGACAGGAAAAGAACTTAGTGACCGTGTGGTTATGGATAGTAAGGAACAAAGAAACAGGATCATGAGTCCCATGTTCGAAGACAGGTGAAAGTTTTGGTTCTTTAAAAAAGTATTTTTATTGATTTCAGATAGGAAGGGAGAGGGAGAGAAACATCAATGATGAGAGAGAGTCATTGATTGGCTGCCCCCTGCACACCCCAAACTGGGGATCAAGCCTGCATCCTAGGTATATGCTCTGACCAGGAATTGAACTGTGACCTCCTGGTTCATAGGTCAACATTCAACCACTAAGCCACAATGGCTGTGCTGATTGTGCATGTTTGAGGAGGGAAGGTGAAGATTTTAGTTCTGCACTTAGAGGGTTTGACATGCCTACTGTGCAGTCAAGAAGAGATGTTTAGTGGGCAATGTGTTTATGCATCTAGACTTCATGTGTAAACATATGGCTGGGTTTAGGAATGATTAACATATAAATGAAACATGGAAATGAAAGAAATTAAAGTTCTTGGAGAGTAGAGATAAAAACACTACTTAAGTCTGTATTCTCTCTCTCTCTCTTTTTTTAAAAATAAACCTTTATTGTTCAGATTATTACAGGTGTTCCTCCCCCCCCCCCCCCCCCCCGCATAGCTCCCCTCCACCTGATTCCCCACCCCACCCCATGCCCTTACCCCTCACCACTGTCTTCATCCATAGGAGTAAGATTTTTGTCCAATCTCTTCCTGCACCCCTCAGACCCGCTTCCCCCTGAGAATTGTCAGTCCACTCCCTTTCTATGTCCCTGATTCTATTATATTCACCAGTCCATTCTGTTCTTCAGGTTTTTTATTCACTTGATTTTTAGATTCACTTGTTGGTAGGTATGTATTTGATGTCATTTTGTTGTTCATAATTTTTATCTTTACCTTTTTCTTCTTCTTCCTCTTCTTAAAGAACACCCTTCAGCATTTCATGTAATCCTGGTTTGGTGGCGATGAACTCCTTTAGCTTTTTCTTGTCTGTGAAGATCTTTATCTGACCTTCAACTCTGAATGATAGCTTTGCTGGGTAGAGTAATCTTGGTTGTAGGTTCTTGCTGTTCATCACTTTGAATATTTCTTGCCACTCCCTTCTGGCCTGCATAGTTTCTGCTGAGAAATCAGCTGACAGTCATATGGGTACTCCCTTGTAGGTAACTAACCGTTTTTCTCTTGCTGCTTTTAAGATTCTCTCTTTGTCTTTTGCCCTTGGCATTTTAATTATGATGTGTCTTGGTGTGGTCCTCTTTGGATTCCTCTTGTATGGGGTTCTGTGCGCTTCCTGGACTTGTAAGTCTATTTCTTTCACCAGGTAGGGAAAGTTTTCTGTCACTATTTCTTCTAATAGGTTTTCAGCATTTTGCTCTCTCTCTTCTTCTGGCACCCCAAAAATTCAGATGTTGGTACGCTTAAAGTTGTCCCAGAGGCTCCTTACACTGTGTTCATGTTTTTGGATTCTTTTTTCTTTTTGTTTTTCTGGTTGGGTGTTTTTTGTTTCCTCATATTTCAGATCTTTGGTTTGATTCTTGGGGTATGTTGATCTACAGTTGAGTTTCTGTATATTCTTTATTTTAGACAGTGTATGCTTCATTTCTGACTTGTCCTTTTCCATTTTTTTGGCATTCTCATTAAGATCCTTAAAGGTCTCATCAAGTTTCTCAGCGGTTTTTAGAAGATTCTTGAGTAACCTTATAAATGTTATTCTGAACTCTATGTCGTCCAATAGTTTGCTTTCCTCCGTTTCTTTCATTCGTGACATGTTTCTTTGTCTCCACATTTTGCTGCTTCCCTGTGTTGATGGAGTGGTTTTCTGAGAGCCTGACATGCACACACGATGCTCCAGAAATAGTTGTTGAGTAGATGAATGCATAGATGCTTATTTCCAAATTAAGTTCTGTCCTATGCCTTGCACACTGGAGTTCATGGGCATGAGACATATAACTAAGGCATGGGATTGCATGACCTATTTAAAGGCAGCCGGATAATGTTCTATGTCAGAGAGAGCTTTGTGCAGTGAACATACAATAACCTTTTAGTTATTTTCTATTTCTGAGTTGCTGAGGGAGAGAGGGAAGGCCACCTGGAGCCTGGGTTACATAGATTGCCAAACCACCTTGATGTCTACCATTTAGTTCTACTCTGATTAGGCCAGGACTGGATAATGAATGTTTCATCTTGCATTTTTCCACATAAACAGATGTCCTTACCCACAGACAAATTTAGAAAATTGTGTGGTTACAAGGAAAGGGAGACTATTTTTCCAGTGAGGAAAAAGGTGGCTGCTTATCATCATTCTTAAAGACATGTTTATGTTTCAAAACCCAGGTAACAAATCCCAGCTCTTCCAAGGAGGCACCCAGATCTTGCCAGTTGGAATTAAACTCTGTCCACTGTTTACTCTCACATGTGCTCAGGAAGCTGCATGATACATTGGGAAGAGTATAAATTTTGGCATTGGGTAGTCATCAGTCCTATCTTGGCACTGGTGGTTACTAAATGAATCCCAATCTTATCTGTAAATGATCTGTAACGATGCACATTGGAGTTCGAAGGGATTCAGTAAAAAACCTCGTTTCCTCCTTGTAAGTTCCAAACCTTGGTAGATACAGGAGATGGATGAACATAAAATGCTGATCATTCCTCCCTAATTCATCAGCACTTAAGCCTCTCCTTCTGAAAGAGGTTGAAGAGAAGCTGCTGGTGCAAGTCATATGCTTTTCTTTAGAGTAGAAACGAGGAATAAATATTGCCTCATAAAAATACCGATTTTTAAGTCGATCTATCCAAAGGCCTACAGTGACATGAGGGGTGTGGGTAGTACAGGCGAGAGGCAGGCAGGAGAGAGTCTGTCTTTCCCACTTAGTGCTCTTTATAGCACTCAGTATAGTACTTTAATATAATAGGCCAGTTGTCGGCAAACATGCGGCTCGCGAGCCACGGTTTGCCGCTCTGTTGACTAATGAGTTTGCCGACCACTGACCTAGACTCTCGATTCCAGTAATTTTTCAGGCTGTTGTTGTTCCTTGTGATTAAGCTCCTATCCCAGTGGTCGGCAAACTCATTAGTCAACAGAGCGGCAAACCGTGGCTCGTAAGCCACATGTTTGCCGACCACTGTATAGGCTATCATCTGATGTTTGTTGAATTGAGTCAGAAACAAATCTTACCTATTTCATTAATATTAGATGTTGAATTTCTCTCCAGAATTATAATTCCTTTCCCACATGATCTTTAGACATTGTAGGTTTATACAACTTTCTTTAAATAAGTTTTAATTTGTAGTATCAATACAGAAATATACAGAATCATAAATATACAGTTTGATGAATTATAACATATTGAACACACCTGTGTAACCATCACCCAGGTGAAGCAATAGAACATTAATAGTATATTAGAATACTCTCTTGAGTCCCCTCCAGAGATAGCCATTAGCTTTATTGCTAATCTTTATATTGATTTTATCTGTTTTTGAAAAGTATGTGTGTGGTCTTATTCTCCTTATTTTATGTATATAAGATGCATCCTTGTTGTTTTGTATAAAAGTGACATTTTCATTTTTATTTTCTGTATCATTTTCCATTGTATGAATGTATTTCCATTTATTTTTCCATTCTACTGGTGATGGACATTTGGATTATTTCTGGTATTTTGCTAATGAATAAAGTTGCGATGAATATTCTTGTACATTTTTTGCATATTCATCTTAAGTACATACCTAGGAATGAGATTAGTGGGACACAGGGTAAGTAAGTATGTATTTAGATAATAAAAACAAAACAAAACAATTTTCATAGGGTTGAACCAATTTACGATCCCACCAGCATTGTATAAGAATTCAAATGCTCCACATATCATCAACACTGGATAATCTCAGTGTTTTGAATATTAACTACTCTGCAGAGGGTGTAGTAATATCTCATTGTGTTTTAAATTTGCATTTATCTGATGATTAATAAAGTGAAGCAAATATTCATCATAGGTTTCTTTTGGCATTATATTATATGAAGTTCTTGTTCGTGTCTTTCATCTACTTTAATGAAGTTATCTATATTTTTATTACTAACTAGTGGGGTCCCTCAGCTTGGCCTGTGGGGATCGGGCCGAAACCAGCTCTCTGACATCCCCCAAGGGGTCCCAGATTGTGAGAGGGCAGTTTTTGGGTGACGCACCCCAGAATTGGGCTCCCTCCTCTCTGGTTCCGGGTGCGTCACCTGAGAACCGCAGCTGCCAAGTCACTGCAGCTCAGCAGCTCTGCATTGAGCATCTGCCCCTTGGTGATCAGTGCACATCATAGCTACTGGTCAGACGGTCACTTAGGCTTTTTTATATAGAGATGTGTAGTCTACTTTAGAACCTATTTTCGTTATGATTGATGCTTTTTGTGTACTAGTTTTATAAATTGTTGCCCACCTCATGTCATTCAGATATATGTCTATGCTATCTTCTGGAAACTCCCCACCCCCTTTTACATATACTTCTACATTCTACCTAGAATTGATTTTTTGTGTATGGTATGGGGAAGGATCCATGTTAATTTTTTTTAAATGAATATCCAATTGATTAGGACTTTTTATTTAAAAAAAAAAAATCTTTAAAATATTCCCATTGTCATTAGGCCCTCTTTTTTCATAAATCAAGAGTCTATATTTGAGACTTTGTTTCTGGACTTTCTATTATATGCCATTGATCTGTTGTTCTATTCTTGATTAATACCACAATGTTTAAATAGTTGTAGATTTGCAATGTCTTGATATTGTGTGGCATAAGTCTTTTAGTTTTTCTCTAAAATTGTCTTGGCTATTCTTGGCCCACAGAATTTCCATGTAAAAATTAGAATTATCTCATTTCTACAAAAAAATCTATTGAAATATTTTTTAAAACTTTAAATTTTGGCATAATTTAATACTTACAGAAAAGTTGCATATATAACACAGTGAGTTCTTGTGTATCCCTCATCAAGTTACTCACATTGTCCACATCTCATATTACTATGGCACATTTATCAAAACTAACAAACTGACATTGATGTAATATTATTAACTAAACTTAGTCTTTATTTGAATTTCACCAGTTTTTCCATTAATGTCCTCTTTCTCTCCAGCATATTCCATTACATTCAGTTGTCATGTCTCTCTACTTTTCTTTGGTCCATGACAGTTTCTCCACCTTTCCTTATGTTCCATCATGACTATGACAGTCTTAAGGAGTCCTGGCTAGTCATTCTATAGAATGTCCCTCATCTGAGATTTTCCACTGTGTTTCTTCTTGTTATTCTGGGGTTATGGGTTTTTGGAAAGAATTTAACAGAGTTAAAGTGCCCTTCTTATCACATTGTATCAGGGATACATGGCATCCACATAAAACCCCTGGAGATGGCAACCTTCATCACTTGGTTGAAGTAGTGTTTGCCAGGTGTTGGAAGCTGCCCATGTCCTCACTAGCAGAGAAGTGTGGACAAGGAACCCGGAAGGCTGGTCAACCTTGAAGCTCTAAAAGGTCAGAGCCAAGCACCCACTGTCTAGTTGAGGCAATGGTAGCTAAAGCACTTCCACCTTTTAGTTTTATGTAAATCCTTGCTGATTGGCTATTATTGGAATTGCCTGCCTAAAGGCTATAGGTGTATCCCATAGTCTTGATAAAAGGGATAACAAGGCCAGAGCAGGGTGGAGTCCTTCTCCTTGATTTGGGCTCCCGCCTGGCCTCCAATATTTCCAAATTAATATTTTCTAGTCTCTTTCATTTGTGTGCAGCCTCATCCAGAGCCTGAACCCTGAACCTGAACCCTGAACCACATGGGACGTGGGGGGGGGGGGAACACTCGCAACTGGCAGCCCAACGTGGGGCATTTGCAACTGGCGCCTTCGACATGGGACCTCTGGAGGGGATGATATTTTCACCTAGAGCAAGGAAGATTTCACTGAAAAGGTGGGAAAGATTAAGAAAAGGTGGGGAAAAGATCACCATATAGGTGAGGGAAATTCACCACACGAAAAGCCCATGATCAGCTGCAGAAGTCGCGACCTGTAAGTAGGGTGGGAACATCTTTTTCAGCCAGGCTAATGGGGAAGAATTAGGTTATAAAGTAAACTTTATTATAGACCTTAGGTTTGCATGCTTAAGGAATGTGGTGTTTTCGTTCAAATTAAAATATTA
This sequence comes from Corynorhinus townsendii, assembly GCA_026230045.1. NCBI lineage: Eukaryota > Metazoa > Chordata > Mammalia > Chiroptera > Vespertilionidae > Corynorhinus > Corynorhinus townsendii. Next base: position 175,688,810 of record JAPDVU010000003.1, on the reverse strand, counting down.
ATTGGTATTTGGAATGTAAAATCTGTAATAAGAAATGAAACTCCGCTGCTGAAACTGCCTCTGGTGCGGAGAAATTCAAAGGTGGCAGGAAAGGGCAGGGCTATCTTCTCTCCCGCCATGAGATTACTTAAAGTTCTGTTTAAAAATTATAGAAGAATTCACAGGGAAATGCAAAATTTGGCCAAATTAGGTGCTAGTAATTACTTTGGAAAGTGAAAAAGGAAAAAAATTAAGATCTGTCTTTGTCTATTAAGCATGAAAAGATACGCGCCAGATCTGTTCCTATGCTTCCCCCAAAGTAAACAGGATGTGGGGGAAGGGAGACACGTGGCAACCCAATATGGAAGCCCACTCTCCCAGTGTGCTAATTTAAATGTGGCTTGTTCGAAATCAGCTTCCCACCAGTAGCCATTCTTTAAGGAAAATTTTGCATTTTAATACCTGCAGGCTTGCTACTCAATTTCCCCGGGGAAGAGAAAAAACACAGTCAGTTCAAAGTAAATTGATTAAGCCCTTGCAGAACCTATTTTTCCATCCAGAAATGTGGGTTATGGCAGCTTCAAATTTTGGAAATTTGCTTCCTTATGAGAAAAATCTAGAGGACAGAATTGAATCTATTGACTGATTATGTCTTGTATTTTTGAAATTTATTCTTAGAAATGTAAAGTGTTATTAATATAGAAATGTTAAATATTTGAATTGCCAGCTCTAAAAGTTTAAAGATTCAAATTAAATTATTTTGGGAGAAATTATATAGTTGTGGTAATTAAATGCTTAAAGTATAGAAGTTTAAAATGTGTTTTCTCTAATAATTAGGAATTCAAAATATGTTGCTTATTGGTCTAATTAAATAAGAAGGATTAATTCTGTGATCTCAACCAAACTTGAACATAATAACCAATTTAAATTTAATTGATATCTTAAGATAATTATAAAAAGTAATATAATCTTTAAATAATATATAGATATTTGTTTGATGGTTTTTATCCATGTTAAAATTTCAAGGCTTTAACCAAGAGATGATTCTTGGAGAGCTCCAAGGGCCCGGAGTAACTCAAGAAGTTATTCTCTCTGCTTAAAGGAAATATTTTGAATTTAACCGATCTAATATACTTGAAATTGCATGGAAAGCTTTATCAAATAAAAATTAATAACTATATTTTACTTATAAATGTTATGAAAGTTTTGGCCTCTAAGGAGGGCAAAATGTTTCTTAAAATCCAATAGCAGAAAGTTAAAATGACAAAAAGCCCATAGCCACCTGCATTTTTAATTAGGCTGAAGGTGGGGCTGCTTTTGCGCCTTGGGAATCAGACATAAACATTAAATAAATTTGCTTTGCTTTTTAAATAAAGATTCCTACATAATTACTTTATAAATTAGCTTTTTAAAATATAATCAACTCTCATATAAATTAAGTTATATCAAAAGACCAGAAACAGCTAGTGAGATTTCTGTTTGTCTGCAGTGTAGTTTTGGCTTTAATAGTTTAGACAGTCACCATTTTTGGACTGCCAGACTTAGCAGGTGCCATGTTGGCCTCATGGCTTGCCGCTCCCCTGGGGGCCACCATCTTGAAACAGCAAAGGCCAACTCCTGTCTTTGAAAAAAGTTACTGAGACCTCCCATGGTCCCTCTGTATATGCTAATTATCCAAAGGGGATACTCTTTAAAAATAAAATTCTAGCTTAATAAAAAGGAGAAATTTGAAAACTCTTTCACTGATATTTACAGGGTAAACTAAGATTGTTGTTAAAATATTAAATCTGACAGTAAAATAGTAGTCAAGTTTACTGTAATGAGATTTCTTGTGACATGGCAATTCTGCTGTAGACTTTAGCACCAAACAGCAGCCCTGTAGGTTGCTTGGTAAAAAGAAAGACAAAGATTCTTAAGAGAAACTCTCTGTAGCCTGAAAGTTATTTTGGAAGGAAATAAAGAGGTTTCCTTCAAATGTGTTAAGAACTGTAATTAAAAGTACGTATATTTGGCCTCTTGAACTAAAGTAAATAATTTGTGTTTTTGCCTCCTTGAATATGGCTAATGTAAAGTCACTCAAAGATTAATTGCAATTGTCATTTACTGTCCATAACCAAGGACAAGTAAAGTTAAAGTAAATTAATAAAAAAATACCTTATTTCAGACTAATTTAAATTGGCTAATTGAAATGAATGAATATTCAAAAATAAAAACTTAATTGTACTGGACAAAAAACTGTTCCTGAAATATTAACTAAAATTTTTATTGATAGTTCATCTCATAGTAAAATTATCAAACATGCAATGAATCCAAAGCAGTTATATTTTTGTGCAAAAAATTAAAATGAAAAGTTATCAAGACTGCATGAAAAATTTTCCAAAAGCCTCCTAATATTTAAATAAAAAAAGGGGAGGGAGATAGTGGAAAAATATGATATGTGGAGAAATATCCTGTAAGTAAATTACATTTAGAAAATTTTTTACTTTGAAGGTTATTTTTCATTTATAATGCTAATAGCAAGACACCCAGGAAAACACGCATGGTCTCAAAATAAGCCAAAGGAAAATCATTTGGGCAAAAATAAAAAGGATCCCAAGTCTAATTTATAGAAAAGATTCCTTTATTAACCTTTGTTTGAGAATATGTTTGTACATATACACACACAAATATATGTATATATGAACATGTATATATATCTATGGATATTAACCTATGGATATGCACATTTATAATTGTTCTGTGCCTATCTATATGTATAGAGATAGCTAAACATGAGCTTGTGCTGATTCTCAGCACTGCCAGGTTCATTCTAGCCTTTCTTTCTTATTTACCTGTAATTCCCCCTCTGACAGTGAGAAGCTTGGCGCTCAACACCCACCGTCTATTTACCAATGTCTTCAGTCTTAGTATACAACTAGAACAGTTTCAAAATTGTTAATCTGTATCTCTATGACTAAGAAATTCACCGACTAGAGCATAGTGTTTATATATGGTTCCTTTTGTTTATACTTTGTAACTTTTAGTAAAAATATTATTTTTCAAATGGTTAGTTCTTTTTTTTAGTTTGCACACATGAGATGTACAATTTATAAGTTTTGATAAATGCACACAGTCATGTCCATTGTCCCAGACTATTTCCTTTACCCTAAAAGTGCCTCTATAAATCCCTTTGTAGTCAACCATTCCCTCTACTCCAATCCCAGGCAACCACTAATCTTTTTCATTTTTTATAGTTTTGCCTTTCCCAGAATGTCATATGAATGAAATCATACACTATGTAATCTTTTGGATATGGCTTCTTTCACTTAGTACAATGCATTTAAGATTCATCCATGTCTGTGTATGAATCAATGGCTCATTCCTTTTTATAGCTGAATAGCATTTCATTGTACTGCCACTTTGTTTATCTATGCCTCTATTAAAGGACTTTTTTGGTTGAGTCCAGTTTTTAGCAATTAGGAATAAAGCTGTTATAAACATAAACATACAGGCTTTTGTTTGGACATACAATTTCAAGTCATTTTGTTAAGTTCCCAAGAATGTGATTGCTGAATAGTATGGTAGGTTTATGCTTATAAGCATTGTCAAATGTTTCCCAAAGTGGCTGCACCATTTTGCATTCCCACCAGCACTGAATAAGACTTCCTGTTGATCTGCATCCTTGCCAGCATTTATTGTCAGTTTTTTTTAGACTTAAGCCATTCTAATAAGTGTGTAGTGATATCTCATTGTGGTTTTAATTTACACTCCCCTAATGACATAATGTTTTTGTATATTCTTTTCATTTTTATGTTTTTTTTTTTAATGATTTATAGCTTCTTCATGGAAGTGTCTGTTCATATCTTTTGACCATTTTAAAAATTAGGTGTTTCTTTTTCTTTTTCTGTGTTTTAGGAGTTCTTTACATATTCTAAATAGAAGTCATTTATCAGACATGTGATTTAAATATATTTCGTCTGTGGCTTATCTGTTCATTCTCCTAACAGTGTCTTCAAAAAGCAAAGTTTTAATGTTAATGAAGTTCAACGTCTCAGTTTCTTTCTTTTATAGATTATATTTTTGATATTTTATTTTAAAAAGTCTTCACTAAATCCAAGTCATGTAGTTTTTATTTTTCTCTAGAAATTTTAAGTTTATGCTTTACATTTATTTCTATGATTTGTTTTGAACTAATTTTTTGTATAAGTATTAATTATATGTCTTTTTTATGTATATGGATGCCCAAATGTTCAAGCACTATTTGTTGAAAAGACTATATATTTTCAATTGAATTACATCAGCCCTTTTATCAAATATCATTTTGTGTTTTTCTCTATTCTGTTTTATTTGGGAATGGGGTGGGATTTTGAATGGGAGTGCATATGAGAAATCCATAGATCACTTTTTAAAAACTATATTTTTATTGACTTCAGAGAGTAAGAGAGAGGGAGAGAGAGATAGAAACATCAATGATGAGAGAGAATCACTGATTGGCTGCCTCCTGCACAACCCCTCCCGCCACCCCCCCCCCCACCCCAACTGGGGATTGACCCACAACCTGGGCATGTGCCCTTGACTGGAATCAAACCCAGGACCCTTCAGTCCACGGTCTGATGCTCTATCCACAGAGCCAAACTGGCTAGGGCTCCATAGATTACTTGTGGCACAATTGGTATTCTTATAATAGTGAGCCTTACAGTCTATGAATATGGCTTATCTTTACATTTATTTACTTTTTTTCTTTAATTTACTTTAATAATGTTTGGGGTAGTGGTCATGTATATCTTTTATTAAATATACTAGAGACCCGATGCACGAAATTCGTGTAAGGCTGGGGGGTGGGGGTGGACGGGGGGTGTCCCTCAGCCCAGCCTGCACCCTCTTCAATCTCGGACATCCCTCTCACAATCCAGGACTGCTGGCTCCAACTGCTCGCCTGCCTGCCTTCCTGATTGCTCCTAACCACTTCTGCCTGCCAGCCTGATCACCACCTAACCACTCCCCTGCCAGCCTGATCAACGCCTAACTGCTCCCCAGCCAGCCCAATTGCCCTTAACTGCCGTCCCCTGTCAGTCTGGTTGCCCTAACTGTCCTCCCCTGCAGGCCTGCCCCCCCCCCCCAACAACCCTCTCCTGCAGGCCTGGTCCCCCCCAACTGCCCTCCCCTGCAGGCCTGCCCCCCCCCAATTGTCCTCCCCTGCGGCCTGGTCCCCCCACAACTGCCCTTCCCTGCTGGCCTGGTCTCCCCCAAATGCCCTCCTCTGCTGGCTCAGTTACCCCTAACTGCCCTCCCTGCTGGCCTGATCACCCCCAACTGCCCTCCCCTGCTGACCTGGGTCCTCCCCCAATTGTCCTCTCCTGCAGGCCTGATCACCCCCAACTGCACTCCCCTGCTGACCTGGCCCCCCCCAATTGCCCTCCCCTGCAGGCCTGGTCCCCCCAACTGCCCTCCCCTGCAGGCCTGGGTCCCCCCCAACTGCCCACAACTGCTCTCCCCTGCTGGCCATCTTGTGGTGGCCATCTTGTGTCCACATGGGGTCAGCCATCTTGTGTCTTGGAGTGATGGTCAATTTGCATATTACTCTTTTATTAGATAGGATTGTTGAGTATTTCATGATTTTTTGATGCTATAGTAAATGACATTATTTCTTTAATTTTATTTTCTAGTTGTTTGTTAATTGCATATAAACATTCAGTTGATTTTTTTAAATATTAGCTTTGTACCCAGTAACATTGCTAAATGAATTTCTCATATTTTATCTCTCATAGTTTATTTCTCATAGTTAATCTGTAGGTTAAAAAGAAAATTTAATTACATAGATTTTTCTTCTAAATAATAACATTTATTTCTGTCATTTCAAATTTTAGTCTTTAAAATATCTTACTGCATTAGCTAGAACACCCAGCACAATTCTGAATAGAAGTGCTAGCACACATCATTGTCTCAGTGGGAAATCTTTCAATATTGAAACACTAATACAATGTTTTTTATGAATTAAATAAAACTTTATTGAGTTAAGTAAATTCCAATTTATGCACATTTTGCTAAGCGTTTTTAATAATGAATATATCTTGAATTTTGTCATTACTTTTTCTGCATTTACTGAGGTAATCATATAGTCACTATCATTATCTTTTATTTTTTTTAATGTGGTGAATTACATTTATTGCTTTTTGAATGGTAAACTAACCTTGGATTCCTGGGATAATGTCCCCCCATCCTTGATCACATTGTATTATCTTTTTAATTTATTATTGAGTTAAATATAGAATTTAGTTAAATTTTTTTATATACATTGATAGGGATATTGGTTTGTATTTTTCTTGAGTACTTTTGTCTGGTTTTGACATAAAAGGCAGTGCTAGCCTCATAAAATGAGATGAGAATAATTTTTTCTCTTTCTTACATGAAAGATTTGAGTAAGATGGGTACTACTGCTTCTTCAATTTTTTGAGGGAATTTGCTACTGATGTCATCTGGATAATTTCTGTCATTGGTAGGTGCAATCTTCTATATAAGTTAAGTTTGTTATCTACTAGTATATCATTCAACTCTTTATTCTTATTTTTGTGGTTGTTAATCCACACCTGAATATATTTTTGCCATTGTTTTTTAGAGAGAGTGGAAGGGAAGAAAAGAGGGAGAGAGAGAGAGAGAGAAAGAAACATCAATGTGAGAGAGACACATTGATTGGTTGCCTCCCGCACATGCCTGACCAGGGCTGGGTACAGAACCTGCAACCCAGGTACATGCCCCTGATCAGGAATCAAAGCCACGACCCTTTGGTGCTCAGACCTACACTCTAACCACTGTGCAACACAGGCCAGGCCAAGCCAACTCAATATTCTTAGTAAGATCTTATTTGCTTGTTCTATTAGTTATGAAGAATAGTGTGTTAAGGTCTACCACTGTGATTTTGGATTTAGTGATTTATCCTTTAATTTTGTTATTTGTTTTATATATTTTAAAGTTATGTTATCAGGTGCAAAAACTAGAAATTATTGTATCTTCCTGGTACATTGAAAAATTTATCATTGTTATTTATCCATTTCATCTCTTATAATTCCTCCTACATTAAAATCTATTTGATATTAATATAGTCATAACAGCTTACTTTTCATTACTATTTGATGTATATAACAAATACATATGTATATATCAATACATACATATGTATTGCTTTCAACATTTCTATGTTCTAATATTTAAGGCCTGTCTCATCAAGCAACTTAAAGTATATTTAAAGTTCAGTGTTTCACTTATATTTTATTGGAGTATTTAGTCTATTTTAAATAATAAGTTATAGGTATAGTTATATTTACCTTTATGATTTGTTGTCTATTTGTTCCAAGTCTTCGATGCTCCTTTGTTTTTAATCCTTTCTAACCTGCTTTTAAATTAATTACATATTTTGTTTTTCCTCTATGTTGACTGGTTAGTTATATATTATTCACTTTATGTTTAATAGTTAATCAAGAGGTTTCAATGTACAGTCTTGATTAATATAAATTAGTACTTCTACCATTTTCTAGATATTCTTTAACTCCATTTTTTTCATCCCCACATTTTTTAAAAAATTTATTTATTGATTAAGGTATTACATATGTGTCCTTCTCCCCCCATTACCCCCCACCTGCCATTAATGCCCCCACCTCTCCTGTTGTCTGTGTCCATTGATTAGGCTTATATGCATGCATATAAGTCCTTTGATTGATCTCTCCTCCTTACTCCCACTGTCCCCTACCTTCCCTGAGGTTTGGCGTTTTGATTGATGTTTCCCTGTCTCTGGATCTATTTTTGTTCATCAGTTTATGTTGTTCATTATATTCCACAAATGAGTGAGATCATGTGATATTTATTGTTCTCTGCCTGGCTTATTTCACTTAGCATAATACTCTCCATCTCCATCCATGTTGTTGCAAATGGTAAGAACTCCTTTTTTACCACAGCGTAGTATTCCATTGTGTAGATGTACCACAGTTTTTTAATCCATTCATCTGCTGATGGGCACTTAGGCTGTTTCCAAATCTTAGCTATGGTGAATTGTGCTATGAACATAGGGGTGCATATATCCTTTCTGATTCGTGTTTCTAGTTTCTTGCATCCCCGCATTTTTTATTAAAACAAACATGGAAATAAAAACTTGGTCTGTGTCTATTTCTGCTGTTAACCCACATAAATGATTATTTTATATAGTCAATATTAATGTAGATATACCTACACTTCTACCCTTTGTATTGCTCTTTATTATTTTCTGCATTTTCATACTACCATCTTATTCCTTCTTCTTGAAGTATATGCTTTAATATTTCCTTTAATGTGGATTTATTTTATTTGTCTGAAAATGTCTTTTTGCCTTTGGTTGTGATGAATATATATTTCTAAAAATATATTTTATTGATTTTTTTTACAGAGAGGAAAGGAGAGAGATAGTTAGAAACATTGATCAGCTGCCTCCTGCACACCCCCTACTGGGGATGTGCCCACAACCAAGGTACATGCCCTTGGTGGAAATCGAACTTGGGACCCTTCAGTCCACAGGCCGACGCTCTATCCACTGAGCCAAACCAGTCAGGGCTGTGATGAATATTTTTGTTGGAAATAGATTCTAGGTTGGCATTTAGAAATTAGTTATTTTCTTTCAGCACCTGTAGTTTTCATTTTTATCATCTGGATTCCATTGTTCCTGCTAAGTAGTCAGCCCTCAGTCATACTGATTCTCTTTAAAGAAAGTATTTCTTTTCCCCCTCTGGTTGCTTCAAAATTCCCTTTGTCTGTTTTTCTGGCAGTTTTATTATCATTCTTAGGTACAGTTTTCTTTGAATTTACCCTGATTAGGATTTGTGGCACTTTTCAGTTTTGTGGTTTGATGTCTTTTTTATGTTATGAAATTAAAGGCCATTATTTCCTCAAAATTACTTTTGAACTATTCTCTCTCTCTTCTCCTTTGGGACACCAAACATTATTCTGGAATATCATATGTCTTTTACATTCCCCTTCCTGTATATTCCATCTCTTTTTCTCTTGTACTTCAGTCTGAATTTTTCTTTTGATCTTTAGTTTCACTAATCATCTCTTTATGTCTATTTCTGTTGTTAACCCATCACCCATCTATTACAGTTTTAATTTTAGTAATGCATTTCTCAGTTCTAGAATTTTCATTGGATACAATTTTTTTAGATAAAATTCTCCACCTCTTCAACAAACTTATAAAATATATTTCAAAATATATGTCTAATAACTTAATGGCTGTTTCTTCTATGGGTCTGTTTCTATTTTATTTATCTTGCTTTTGACCACATAGTCTTAGTTTCTGATATGCCTAGTAATGTTTGATTTACTGCAGGACATCAGATATGAACAATTGTAGAGATAAATTGAATCTTTGGATGGTGCTTTCTGCATCCCTAGAAAATGTGATTTGTATCTGTTAGGCAGCTAGGGTATGGGTCATCACCTTAACCCAATCAGCAATTGAGTTGATTAAAATCTGGGATTCAGTCTTTGTGAGCATTGATTTAATTTTGATTTCTCTCTGTTTTCTAGGTGGAGGCCTTTTGTGATCTGAAATGAAGGCCTGGGTAGTTTTTATAGGGATTTTTCTTTTTGAACGTCAACTATTGTCCCTCAGTCTTATAAAACTGTAAGGAGTTTTGCTCAGCATTTTAGCCACTTAAGCTGCTATTTATTTTTCAGCTTCCTGATGTCTCAGCAGCCACTTGCAAACCCAAAAATGATTTAAGGGAAAAGTAGTACCAAATGTTGGTGTTGATCCTCTAACTTTCCCTTTATGTTGAGGTCTTGGCTCCTTAGTTCTCACAGCTTTGGCTACCCTAATGCCTTCAAAGAAATCACATATATGTGTACACATATATAATTCAGATTTTTTTGTTTTGTATTCATCATGGTATGCAACATACTTGTTGCAGAAAGATGTTGTTAATTTATAGAATTACTGTTTATGACATATAGCATATAATACTGAAGATTATTGTAAGATCATATATGAGAAAACTTGAGCAAACTGGAAAGCTCTATGTGAACAAAGTATTATTATCCTAATACTAGAGGCCCAGTACATGAAAACTCATGCACTGGAGGGGGGAGGTCCCTCAACCTGGCCTGCCCCCTCTCACAATCTGGGAGCCCTCAGGGGCAGGAGGCAACCCAGCAATCAGGGGAAGGCAATGCCCCTATCATATCTCTGCTGCTGCCACTGCCAGCAGCACAAGCCTTGGCCATCCCTGGTTACCTGAGCCTCGGGTGATCCTGGGCAGCTGGGGGGCTGAGGGGACTGGGGGACTCCGGGAGGCAAGGTGCATGGTGCTCCGGCGGGGCTGAGGGGACTGGGTGCCACCATCTGTGGCTGTGGGTGCCGTCATCTTTGAGGGTGTGGCAGTCAATTAGCATATTTCCTCCTTATTGGCTGTGGGTGCTGCCATCTTTGTGAGGGAGTGATGGTCAATTAGCAAATTCCCTCTTTATTAAATAGGATAGAACATGATCTCTATGAAACCTGCAGCAATATGGCAGGGAAATATTTGATAATTTCTTATTTGTTATTTTTCAAAATATAAATCTTCTTAAAGGGTCTGGGTCAATCTAGCAAATGAACTACTCATTGTAGAAGCTGGAGTGGTATTAAATAGGGGGCCTTATGCCAGGGAACACTGAGAGATGTATTTCCCAAAACAAGCCAAAGGTAAAAACCATCACTCAGGAGGACCTTAAATAGTGTATTTCATGGGTCATGGCTGTGAGAATAAGATAAACTTCATGGGCTATAATTTACAACCTGATAATTTTTGTGGGTTTTTAATTTTGTATCTCCTCAGGGTTATCTACTAGAATCATTTCTTTCCTGCTATTTTCTTATACCCAAGTTAGAGATTGGGATGCATGACAGCAATGATGTACTCTATCAGAGACACATTGAGTATTACTATGCATATGAACTCACATTGACTGTCCTTTGATTCTCTGGATACTGGTGTTGTGCCATAGAAAAGATATGAGTACACAAAGGTGGATGATGTGTGAAAATGAAAGAAGGACAATATACCAGTGTTGAAGTGGCTCATCAGTCAGAGTTTAATTTAAAAACAGTAAAACAGTGTATGTTTTGCTTAATATTGAAAATTATGTTGTTTTCATTATTGTAGTTTTTGAATTATTATTGTTGTTTTTGAATCTATAGCATCTGCTGATAGAGATAGAATGCCATCCTGATAGATGACCAAGATGAGTGCCTATAGTGTAGTTCTTTCTCTCGGGTCTTGTCTAGATTCTCAGTGAGCAATGGATCCAGACTGAAACCCACACACCCTTGTCATCCCCTCCTCACCAGTCTTGCTCGGGTTTTTGCTGTTAACAACCTTCCACTTACATCTTTCTTCCTTTCTTCACTAGTTCCTACTACTCCTAACTCCTCCGTGAGCTCAACTTCTCAGTACATTAGAAATGTTCAAGAGAAAAAGGATGAGATTAGCATTTGTTTCATTCTAAGCACTGTATCTTGATGTATAGTGTCTTATAAAGTAAGAAGACATTTCCAAATAAATCTCACCTATTTTTAAAGCATATCATTTTAAAATATATTTTTATTGATTTCGGAGAGAAAGGGAGAGGGAGAGAGCGATACAAACATCAGTGATAAGAGAGAATCATGGATCAGTCATCTCTTTCATGCCCCAAACTGGGGATCGAGCCTGCAAGCCACGCATGTGCCCTGACCAGGAATCGAGCAGTGACCTCCTGGTTCATAGGTCGACTGGCCATGCTGGCTGAGCTAAAGTATATCTTTTAATAACTGCAGTAAGCATTGTGTATTAGTCTAGATTGAATTTATATATGTTCTTCTTTAAAGGATCAGAAGAAAGGTTCAAATTAATTATCCAGGTTTATAATGGCCACTTCCAATGATGAATAAAAGAACTGTCAATAGTAATATAAAAAACAGAAATAGTGCTTGGCCAGCATGGCTCAGTGGTTGAGCATTGACCTGTGAACCAGGAGATCAATGGTTCAATTCCTGGTCAGGGGACATGCCTGGATTTCGGGCTCAGTCCCAGTGGGGGCCATACAGGAAGCAGCCAATCGATGATCATCTCTCACCATTGATGTTTCTATCTATCTTTTCCTTTTCCTTCCTCTCTGAAATCAATAAAAAATATTTAAAACAAAACAAAGAAAAACAAATAGTAATTTAGAGCATGGGAGGTGAGTCCTATTATAAGTGCATTATTTATCATAAAAGGGAAAAATAGATGTAGTTTTATAAGTCAGGAAATTGGGATAAAAGCATTTTATATAATGTAATAATGGAAACACCCAAGAAGTGGAAGTTAATAAACTCATTTTAAAATGTTAATATTAGAAAGTATGTTAAGAAAGATATTCTTAAGTAATGAACTAGCAAAAGAGGTATGCAATCTTGCAATCAGATATTAAGTCATTCTAGATTGAATTTAGTGCTGGACTTCTATTTTTGTGAAGTCAGAGACTTCATACAATTTCAAGCTTTTCTTAAAATGATCTGTAATTTTGAGTAATATATGAGCGTGTTATTTAAGTATATAAGTATAAAAATTCTTATCACAACTCAAGGATCAAAATATCTGAATTGAAAAAAAGAAACCTGGTTATGCTCTAGGCATCTTATTTTAAAACATCAATTTCTTTTATAATTCCCTCTAACACATTGCTTTAGATTTATAATATCTGCTGATAACAGCAGATAGCCAATACATTTAATAATTTGATATTGCTTTAGGATATTTCAGGATATTTAAAAAAATATATAAAATACAAAATGATAATTTGAGGCACACGCTATTGCTTAGCATGCTTATATACAAGAAACCTAGTTTTGATCTTTAATAATGGATTATTTTTATTTAGTTGCAAAACTTACACCTTTTTTATGTGTTCTGTGAAAAATGTATAAAGGAGCCTGTAAAAAACATCGATTAAAGTGATAAATTGTACACAAATAATTATAGATAAATTTTAGATTAAAATCTCTTTGGTTTTAAATACTTCTGAGTTAATACATGCACACTGTTTAGAACTCAGTATGGAATGGAATGAAATAGACATGGGTTAAAAATTAAATGATTTCTTTCTATTTGAATGTTTTCTTGAGATGAGTATGATTGAGATGTAACTGAAGTAATGATTCTGATTCTGTAAGTAGTTGGATCCTTGCATGGATGACACCTTGCATTCATTCACCACCAATCCGTGTTTGACTTAAGAGGAGACCCAGGTGAGCCACATGCCAATGAAGAGGCTTTTTCATCTCCTTCACTCTTTGATAGTTTTTCATTTTAATTCCTAATCCTTCAGTAGAGCTTTCACTCAAAACTGACACTGGGTGAGGAAGAATGAAAAGATAGGGAGCTGTGAGCAAAGAGGAAGGTATGAAAGGGCCTGGAGTAGGGGCAAGACTGGAAAATAGACATGAAAGTCAGGAAGAAAATTTCTATAGGGAGGCAGGGGAATAGTATAGAATCAAAAATTATCTCTTGCATATTAACATTGCCAGAGACTTCTCAGTGGAAATGCTTTCCCTGGAAATACATTTAGGAGATAGAGAACCAATAGAATTTTAAAGCCAGAACGAACATTGCAATCTGTCAGATAAAAGCAATTTAACAGGTGAGAGTAGAGTTTGCTAAAAATTGTAATGGGAAAGTTAGTACAAAAAGCTAGCATTTCAAGAACAACTCCACTTGTTGAGCCCATGCTATCTGAAAGTTGTTTTGCTCTATTTATGTTATATTTAATATATATATAATTTTTAAGTACATCTTGTTTTTATTGGTAAAGCAGATCATATATGATTGGTAATGCAGTCATCATTATTATTTTTTAACATCCTGTATGTTGAAAGTATTACATATGCCTCCTTCCCCCCCCCCATTGACACCTTTTAGCCCACCCCCACCCAGTAATGCAGTCATTATTGACATGAATAATGTTTTATTTTTTTTTAGATGAAGAATACCAGTGTTTTCCAAAAACAGGAATCTGCTCAATAGCATTGTCAAAAGGTAATAATTGAAAATACAAAGCTTTATTTGATTTTTGGACATCTGAAAGGCCACAGACTCTGCTTTATACTGAACTTAATTATCGCTCTGCTGCACTCATCCATTGTTGTTCAGTTCTTTGAAGTGAAACAGAATAAGCCTTATCCATTTTAGGTATTTGCAGATAGCTATGAAATCCCAGTTCTCCTTTAAGTTTTCATCATATGACATGGCCCCTTTCCCTTTACAATCTGATTATCTTTCTTGATTCAAGGTAACCAAGGTCTATCTTGAGAATAGAGATAAAAAAGAAATATAAATATGTGCTGCCTACTATTAAAGGATTTATGAAATATTGATCCGCTCCCCCCATCACCACAATGCCCGTCATGTATCTTTATGCCCAATAGGTTAATAGTACAAAAGAGGAATTCTCACAAACAAAATCCATTTTAGGAGCCTGGTGAGTTCTAAGTGGCAGGGAAAGTTTGTTTGCAGCATGTGCTGTCCCAACAAATACACCCCATTAAAAAGGAATAGATGCCAATTAGCGAATCCATTCAAAAATTATTTTACTCATCCATTCAGTCTTGTCACACTTCTCAAAATGTGTTCTGGGGACCACTCTGCTGAGAAAAGTTTTGTGCGTTTAAGTAAATTCTGCATACTGTGTTGCCCCTTTGAGGTTCTCTGCAATAAATTGCATGTAAACGATTCTGATCAATCCTATAGTAAAGAAACCCCTTTGTCATTGTTTCATTCAGCTTCTCCAAACGTGATTTTGCTGTGGAGAATTTTGTGTGTAACATCCTTTGACCTCTTGAAGAATGTCTTTTGGACAGCACTGTCTTAAAACACTGAAACACAGGATTGACTGAACTTCCTATGCCAAACATTTCCATGTGAGTATAACTATTTTAATGAAAAATGATTCTCCTGGGAGGACTGAGTGGCATCTGAAAATTCAGTGATTCCAATTTCTACTGAAGATTGATCACAAAACCCTGGGAGAAGGGATAGAGGGAAACTGTGGAGCACTCTGGCATGAGATTTCCAGGGAAATTCATGAAGGAGCCAGAAGGCAGGCAGATCTTAAAACTGGGAGGAAACTTGAGAGTTTTTTGGGTTTTTTTTTTTTGGTATCTCTATTCCATGGCTTCTTTTCTTTAATTAGGACAGTAGTTATTAAACAATCATCCACCATGAATATATTCTGACTAAGTCAGAGTATTTATAGATCACTAACTACAAGCGAAGACGAAACCGTTGTTGCCAAAGAGCCTAGAATTTAACCACAGAGAAAAGCTCTGTATTCACAAAATAATCAGACAATGATAGGAGGCAGTATATAATTAGTTGTTGAGTTGAGTGGCTCAGGCTATAAATACTCTGGAGTGAAGGAAGTTATCCTTTGCAAGTGGAGTTGGAGAAGGTCTTCTATTTTTAAGAACTCCTCAAAAAGGACAGTTTTAACTTCTCTGTTGAAAGAGAGCAACTACTTTCAAGTTATTTATGTTTAACAAAGGTATGATTTACTGTAATTCGTACCAATTTCTCTTTGTCAGACTTTGGTGGGAATGGAGAAAGGACATTTATATCTATATAAAAGCCTAATATGCAAAGTGTCCTCTCCCAAGTTTGACCAACCAGGAGTTCCATCACTCACTATGACGTGCGCTGACCACCAGGGGGCAGCGCGGAACGAAGGAAGGCCCCGGCCGCATCTGGCAGCCAGCAGCCAGGGAAGGGTGGCCCCGGCCAGCAGCTGGCAGCCACTAGGGACCCTGCCTGTGCACAAATTTCGTGGATTGGGCCTCTACTCTAATATATTAATACTACTTCATTAATACTTCATGAAAAGATCATTACAATTCTCTTTTGTCACCAGAGGATTTTAAGAAACATTTAGATCAACAACAGATGGGTCTGCAAATCAGTGATAGCATTTGAAATGTTGGCTTCAGAGAGCAGTTGGGGAAACTAGAAGAGTTATGTAAGGAATACATAAAATATAGGGTAAAATCTAACAAAGGCAATTTGATGTAAGCATCAGAAGGAAAAGAGTTAATAGGGAATGTGTATTTACGTCATAGAAGAAAACAGAAGCAAAGGAACAGAAAGGATGCATAGGAAGCAGGTCCACAGGATAAGTGAAAGGCTGAGATTAACATATGGACACCAGACAGCAAGGATGGGTCAGAAGAAAGGAACAGCCACCTGGGGATGAATACAGCAGCAGATAAGAAGGAAGGGAAATATTGGATGGGAGTTTCCTTCCTATCTTGGGAAGATGGGGAAAAAGAATGAACTAACTACTTTAAACAGGTTAAAAATTATATACTTCCCCTTTCTTAAAAGGGTTATGTAATTTGTAAATGCAAAAGCAGACCTTTAAAAAGCACTGGCATCACTCTCCATGTTATTTTTAATCGCCCTTTCATTCATTAAGCACAATTAAGCTATCAAGTCCTCTGCTCTAACTATGCAGAACACAGTTCCCACAGCCAGGAGTGCACAACAATATTAGAAACATCATGAACAATTCTGAACTTGCACAAAGTATAATTGGCCAATTTGGAGACATTGTTTTGCACAGTATGATGTGTCTCATACATTTTTCATATAGAGGCAATGCATTTTAGGAGACACACAATACGCATATGGAAATACATGCATTCTCAGGAGGCTAAGAAAAAACAGTGGGGGCGGGGATGGGAGACCAAGAACTGAGCTGAGCTGCGTGACAAGATTTGTGAGCTCTGAAACTTGACAAGCTTGGATAAAAACTATTCTAGGCAGTCTTTCCAAGGCACTTACAATGCTAATTATATCTGGTGTACTCCATTTTTCCCTGGCTACACTTTCTTCACTGGTTTTAATTAAGTGCTTTTAATGTCTTTTAGGGAGGTGGAGGAACAAGGAGGGTGAGAATTTGCTTACCAGACAAGTTTTGCCTTGCCCTCGCTTATTTTATGCCCTGCCCAACCTGTGCCTTTGCTAATCTTTTATATGATTACTTACATTTCTCCTAATTAATGGCTTTTTAATTCTCTTCTTTGGCTAATTCTACAACTAAGCTTCTACTTAATGTTGTCAAGTTCAATCAATATCCTCTTTTGAGGTGTATTCGGGTAAATGGGTAATAATCTTTTGTTGATTGAAACGTGGTAATATTAAAAATTACTGATGCAGCTTGAAAGTATCATTGCAGAGAATACAGAGGAGCCACTGAAATGCGATGAGAAAGGCCTTCAGTGGAGAGTGAGCTCCTATTTGTGTAGACAGACTTGGATCCGGACTGTAGAAGGAGCCCACGGCTCCCTTCACTCCTGCACGCACCGGGTCAGCATTGCCTGACTGCCATACTTGGGACAAAGCACATTTATCATAATGTCAGAATTACATTGAAAAATTTAAAGCTGAACATACACATTATAGCACATAATTTGTTACACTCAGTTGCATTTAAAAAGAAGAAAGCCCTTTTTATTTACTCACCCAATCACCCAAAATGTATTGGGTACTATCTGTACCCAAGAATTTAATGTAGAAATGGATGGAATGAGACCACCAAGCTGACATTATAATGGGGGAGAGAGAACATGTGTAGAAATAAGAACTATTCATGGCATCCATTCTTCTCGCCCCCCCACTCCCCATTAAGAATGTATTAGCTGATTTCTCTTGTCAGGAACAATGCTAGGCAATATGAAGATGAAGAGTACACAGCTTGGGGAACTGTTATATAATTTCATGTGAGTGGTTCTCAGAATCCTGAGAAAGAAGTACTGAACTCTGCAAGAGAGTCAAGCTGGCTTCCTGGAAGAAAAGAGAGGCTTTCTCGGTGTAATTAGAGTCTCTATTTCCACACAATTTTCATTCTCCAGTGCTAGATAATGTGAGCAAATAAATACCCCAGCCCCTTCCTTTTTTGCCTAAGCAAATTTGAGTTGGAATTCTCTCACTTACAGTCAAAAGAATCCTGTAGAATTCATAGCCAGACAGAGACTTGTACATATTGTTGCAAACCTTTTTGGAGAGATGCTAAGGAGCCATAGCAGATACTTGTTTTATCTTTTAACTGGAAAGATTACTTCATTTACATCTGAGTTATCTTCTTGTACATTTACAGTTCTTACTTATTTTGTTTAAATGTATTTCTACCATCTTGTGTTTTTTGTTTATCATGCTTTTATGTGTTTTTCTGCTTTTTACTGGATTGATTACATTTTTATCATTCTTTGTTTGCCCTTTACTAATTTGAAAATTAAAATTCTATTTCTATTTTTTTGTAGTTTCCATTCCATTTTAAACATCAAAGGTTAAGTAAAAATTTAATAAATATTCTATCCTTCTTTGACTAATACAAATATTTTGTTTTATTTATTCTTTTAAAAATGTTTTTATTGATTTTAGAAAGAGAGGAAGGAAGAGGGATAGAGAAATGGAAACATCTATGAGAGAGAAATACTCATCGGTTGCCTCCTGCATGCCCCTAACTGGTGATCAAGCCCAAAACTCAGGCATGTACCCTGACTGGGAATCAAACCAGTGACCTCTGGGTTCATGGGTTGACTCTCAACCACTGAGCAACACTGGCCAGGCCAATATAAATAGTTTAATGCTGTAATGTTACTCACCACTCCCTTCTATATAAAAAAAATCACTGTTTGGCATTGTTTTTACCACCACCCCACATTTATTATTATTATTATTATTATCATTTTTAGAATCTATACTTATGTAGGTTTACAGATGTTATCACTTTAACCTATTATTTTTCTTTTGGACTTATTTCCTTTATATATATCAAAATGAAGGAAATAACTGATATATATCCTGCTCATTGCCCCAGAAGCTGAACTATATAGACCAAATCAAAGTCTCTTTGGCTTTGAATTGGCTAAAGCAATGGGAAACTCTGGCAGGTGAGGGTTTGGAGGGGGGAGAAGGAGAATGAGATATTAATTTCCTCCACTCCTCTCTGATATGTTACTATAGGTTGGCTCCTTCATTTGACCAAAGGCCAAAACTACCCATAGGTGGCCTTCCTCATGCACTTCCTACAGGTTCCAGTAATTGTCCCTCCCTTTTGTTTCTTCAGTTTTAGGAGGTGGATCATTTTCAGCAGTTATTAAGCCTATAGTACTATAGCACCTTTTGTTAACTGCTTTTAAACCTTCCTCCTACTTTTGGAGCTAGTCAGTCCCTTTATTAAATTTCCCTCAATCATGGAAATGAGGTGCCATCTTTTTTCTCTTGGTTGTAATAGTTATTTTTCTTTTAGTATTTTAAGCACCTTTTCTTATTATCTCCTGCTCTGTTATTGGTGATGAGAAGTATGCTACCTAACATTTCTTTTCAGATTATCTATCTTTTCTCTCAGCTTGCTATTAAGATTTTTATTGTGTCCTTGGTGTTCTGCAGTTTCATGATCAGGTATATAAGGGAGGGATTCATTTTTATTAGTGCTTCTTGAAATGCTTCTTAAATTTGAGAATTTATGCCTATGGTCAATTCTAAAGGTTTCTTAGTTATTATCTTTTCACATATTACCTTCTTTCACTGTGCTATTCTCTCCTCTTGTAATTTTTATTCAATATATGCTAGACCTTCTCGTTCTGTTTTCCAGATAGAGCTTGTTTGAATCTTTCTTTTCTATTTCTACTTCTTTATTTCTCTGTGCTCCAGTATGCATAAGTTTCTCAGAGCCTCCCTCTCATTTCTTTAATTATTTTTAATATGCTGTTCTCTGGTTCATTGATTTTTTAATTTCAATTACTAAGTCTTTCATCTTATGATGTTATAATTGCTTTTTCAAATTGCCATTATTTTCAGATGGCCCTTTTCTTCTTTTACCTCCTTGATAGTTTTAAGGAGATAATTTTATATTATAGTCACTTCTAGATTGTTATTTTATCTTATACTAGAGGTCCGGTGCATGAAAATTTATGCACTGGAGCGGGGGTCCCTCAGCCCAGCCTGCCCCCTCTCACAGTCCGGAAGTCTTCAGGGGTGGGAGATGACCCAGCGATTAGGGGAAGGCAACACCCCATTCTACCTCTGCTGCTGCCACTGCTGGCAGCACAAGCCTTGGCCTGCCTGCCCTGGTTACCTGAGCCTCGGGCGGCCCTGGGTGGCTGGGAAGCCACCATCCAAGGCTTGCCTGCGCCTCGGGCCGGCCCTGGGTGGCTGGGTGGCTGAGGGGACTGGGCGCCACCATCTTGTGGCTGTAGGTGCTGCCATTTTTGAGGATGTGGCAGTCAATTAGCATATTCCCTCCTTATTGGCTGTGGGTGCCGCCATCTTTGAGGGTGGGGCAGTCAATTAGCATAGTCCCTCCTTATTGGCTGTGGGTGCTGCCATCTTTGCGACGGTGTGAGGGTCAACTAGCATACTTCCCTCTTTATTAGATAGTATTCTTGGTAGTTAAACTTTCTCTGTTACATTTGCTGATTCTGTCAGCAAATCATTTTCTCTTGTACTGTGAATGCACCTTCATCCCATATTTATTTGTGAGGGTGACACACACTTGCTGAGTGGTGGAAGGGTTGTGATAGAGTAGTTTTGCCTTTGCTCTGTTAGATGTCAAAGGTTTCATTGATCTAGAAAAAGCCTTTATATTAAAGTACTATTATCTTGTACAAGAGTCCCTCAGGCTTCAGGTGACTATATTCCATATCTGTGTGTGTGAATGGCCTCAGACTTCAATTTCTCATGGGAGACTTTTATCTCTATAAAAACTTGAGCAGATATAATCTTCCTTTTACTCCCCCAAAGCTGGTGGCAGTCTTTCCCGAGTCCCAGTTAGAGATCTGGTTTCAGATCTTCACCTTGCATAGACTCTAAGCTATTATTCCTATTACTACTTGGGTATATTTTCCTTATGGCCAAATGGATCCAGCTTTATGTTCTGGTAGATTATTTTATTTGTCTTTTGAATTCTGCTCTGTATTATTGTTATATTTTTTATTTCTATATGTTTAGAAAGGGATGTTTTCTCCTCCATCCTCTGTGATGCTTAAACAGGATATATATATATTAAAGAAAGCTTTTAAAACAAAGGTTTAAAATGGGCTATTTTTTATTTCAAAGGGCTCATGTTTAAAAGGATTCATGAAAGCCTGAACAAAGACAGGGTGTGGATGCAGATCTGAGTAATATTTAAGAGGCATAAAGTGTGTGTCTTCAGGAAACTCAAGCCTAAGGGCTGGATGAGGTTTTCAGGTGGTGGCAGTTTGGTTTAGTGAATCATGGTGCTGCTGACTGAAATCAGGAACAGGGAAAATTCACATATTCTGGTCTTCGTAGGATATATAGGTAGAAAAATCCAGAAGGCAGTTGGAAATAATGGTCAAGAGCTTTGTAGCTCTGGAGATAAATGAGAGGCTTAATTTTGTATATGAAAGTTGGAGACAGGGAAGTAGATTAAATTATATAAGGAGGGTATATACAATGAACAGAGACTGGTACACTGAACACTATTAATATAAAGAGTAGAAAACACTGATGTTTCTAATATATGTGAAAGGATAGTTGGTGATTTGAGAGTAAAGCATGGACAATAAAGACGAAGTAAATTAAGATTTTTTAAGGATTAAGGTGATCAATTAATAAGGTAAGGCTGTCAGAACATGATGCTTCTCACAACAGGAAGTGAGTTGCTTATGTTCAGGTGATCAAGAGTCGGTATATATGGATGATGGGGGACTGGAGAGGGCCTGCAATGTCTGACCACCAAAGTCTATGGAAGAAGAGAGTTAGCTCTCCCCTCAGAGGGTGCAGGGTGCAGTTCCTATTGATCCAATACTAGGTGACTGGCAATGGTTGTTGATATTAGGATGCATTCTTCATTTCACCATCTACATCATGTGGCTGGCCAGACCTAAATAAAAATTACTAGAAGTCAGTACCCAGCCCAGGAAAGAATATTTCTCTAAATATAACCAATTTGGGAGTCTTCACTATATGAGACTTTAAGGCTATTAAGCTGCAGAATTGTGTGGTTCAGCTGGACGGTGGGGTGTGTGTGCGTGCACGTGCGTGTGTGTGATAGAGTTGTTTGTTATACAGGAAAGATCCTCGAGCCAATCACCTCTGAACATTTGTAGGTTGTATACAAACTAAAACCTGCTTTCTTCTCTAATTCAGAGCTCTCTCCTTCACTATTGTTTTCCTGTAAACTGGAGTTGCCGGGGCCTCCATGGACATTCACTCTATCTCCTCCCAGAACAGCCTGGTTTCCTTCCCGGTGTCTGGGCTGCAGCCTGGAAAAGCACTCAAGGCAGCAACCTGGGGCAATCGAGGGCCCACCGCTCAGGGATCACCGTCATGTGTTACCTGGTGCCCAATACTTTAAGAATCTTTTTTTTTTTTATCATTTATTTGGCCAGTTATTTTAGTAACTTTCCCATCAACACTGCATCTCCTTTTCTACCTCGATACCAGTAATTTATAAGGAATCCATGTAGCTTGCATTTGAATGACTTCAATATACTTGAGTTCTACATTTTGATTTGACCCTTTGGTTTGACACTTTTTTTCTTAAACAATTTTAATCATGTTAATAGTTAGCACTAAAAGTGTAATTATATGAAAAGCTCCATATTTTACATGTTTACATTGTTTTTCTTTGTCTTTCCTTGTAACGTGTTGAAGGTAGGAACCAGTCCTGAATCTTCTTTCAAGCAAAGGGGGAAATGATCAAGAGGCACAATAGGCACGAGATGCATGAGCTGCTGCTGGCATAACGCAGCATAGGGTCTTACAGCAAACTTTTTAAGAAGTAGAAAGAGTACTCTAAAATAAATAAAAATGTATCGTAAATAAACTAGTAACATAGTTATTTATTATCATTAGCAGGTATTATGTGCTGTACATACCTGTATGTGCTATAGTTTGGTACAAGTGGCAGCACAATAGGTTTCTTACGCCATCATCACCACTAACTCCTGTGCAATGCCTTGCGTGGGCTGCAACGTCAGTAGGAGGCAGGAAGTTCTCAGCTCCGCTATCATCTTGTGGGACGGCCTGTTTTCTTCCGAGTATTTGTTTCCATGTTTGTCTTTCCTCACTAATGTATCAGTGGCCTTGATAGCAGCAGAGGCCCTTGCCACCACTCACCTGCTGCACCCTGCACTTCAGAACATGCAGGAATGCCTTTCAATCTCCCAGGCCCCGCCCCCAGACCCCGCCTCCCAGGCCCCGCCTCCCACCTGCAGGAAGGGGCTACTCAGTGGTGTGGAGAGGACCATCCGGACATTTCAATTGCGAGAGGATTTAGGCTCCTGCTACTTCTTTTTGGGTAAGAATTAGAAATTGATTTTATGCATTTCAACTCATTCCTTTCACTTTTACAATAAAAATTTAATTTAGGAAACCCATTATGTTGCATATAAACATATATATTTGATAGCCCACATTCTGAGACTTAGAAGGAACCACAATGGTAACCAGAACCTTCTGGAAAATGGAGCCCTAACACTGCTAATTAGACTCTCGATTCCAATAATTACAGGCTGTTGTTGTTCCTTGTGATTAAGCCCCCTGTTTCACTTTATAAAACAGCATTCAAACAGTGTTTTCTTTTTTTGTTTGTTTGTTTTAGGATTCTGATTGGTCCAAATTGTGCAGTTTTTTAATTAAAAAAATTTTAAATCATAGTTTACATTTAATATTGTATTAGTTTCAGGTGTACAGCATAGAGGTCAGACATTTATATAACTTAAAAAAGTGATTCCCCTTGTAAGTCTAGTGCCCACCTGGCACCATACGGTTATTACAATATTATTGACTGTATTCCCTTTGCTGGCAAATACTTCCCTTTTTAAAAAAATATGTTTTTTTATTGATTTCAGAGAGGAAGGGAGAGGGAGAGAGAAACATCAATGATGAGAGATGCACTGAGCCATGCCAGCCAGGTGCAAATACTTCAGTTTTAATGAACTGTCTCAAACAAGACAAATCTGATTTGGAATAATTGGTTAAAAAATTGCTGAAAATTAATAAAGAGTTGGGAATGTTTGAAAGGTATTACCTTGGACTACTGATAATTATAATTATAGTTGATTTTCAGTTGTACAACCAAAAGTTTGTATAAATTATTAGAATGGAGGAAAAAATTCAGAATACAGAGTTATTATGAAGACCAGGAAATTATTTTGTTCATCATGGTATAGTCAGGCCTAATAATATGCTAGTAGATTTTAAAACTCCATAAATATTTATGAAATAAAGAATAAATGAAAGAATGAATGCTGACTTTTTGAAGGCAGGGATTGTACTTATCTTGTTTATTGTTCAATGTACAACACCAAGTTTGAGTTGGGCACATCATACTCAATGAACATTTTGCTGATTGGATTAATGAAGTGATTAAAATTGCATAGCCTCCAACTGATATTTTTTTGCGTGTAAATTTGAAAATATATCTTCAGTTCTGGACATTTCTAGTCACTACATAGTTGAAAAGTTATTCTAAAAATGGGAGGTAATCTGAGTAAATGGTATAATGGTTAGAGGAACTTAAACATAGTCTTTTCCAATCTAGTTAGGAAAGAATGTTGAAAATACAAGTTGAGCTACAAAAACTAGAAAAATGAAATAGTAGGCAATCCTTTTCTCTATTTTTATTTGAAGTTCATTCCATGAAGAAGGAGTGGAAAGATAAAAATGCCAAAAAAGCAGACACAGGAATATAAAGAGAAAAATTAGTCAGCAACCCTGCACCACAAATCACCACTCAAACAATGAAAACTCATGAGATCAGAGGGTTGTGCCAGACAATAGATACTGCAAGGCTAAGGGTGGACCTCAGGGAACAAAAGGGAGCTATTTCCTGAGGCTCCCTCCTCCTTAGTTCACAGGGCTGTTTTATCGTAAATTCTTTGCTCATTGTAAGTAGGAATGCTCAGTTTTCTAATGCACCTCAAAGCCAGTTGTGGGATAAGTGAGATGCTCTTAATGTTATCAAGTCACTATCAGCCAAAAGCAGAGGGTGAGGATGCCTAGAGGGAGCAAGCAGGCCAGGTCAACAGCTCTCCCATATAACAGCATCTTCACTGGTTTTATTCCTATCAGGGCACAGGAGAGGCTTTGTAGCATCCCATCATGAAGCAAACTGCCACAAAACAAGACGAGAAAACATTAGAAATGATAATTTTGAAATTGGGTCATTTCAATTTTATTCTCTGATGTTAGACTCCAGCCTTTGGTGAAGATAATTCTAGGCAGTGAGGTTAAACACACACACACACACACACACACACACACACACACACACACACACACACACACACACACACCTCACACACACTCACACACACTCACACACCTACACCTGCCTGGTCAGGTTATTCCTGTCCCGGCCATTCCTGGTGTGTTGGAGGATGT
The DNA here is from genome assembly GCA_026230045.1 of Corynorhinus townsendii. NCBI lineage: Eukaryota > Metazoa > Chordata > Mammalia > Chiroptera > Vespertilionidae > Corynorhinus > Corynorhinus townsendii. The sequence continues at coordinate 175,663,428 of JAPDVU010000003.1, read as the reverse complement.
CTGTTACCCTGCAACAGAGCAGCAGCCCTCCCTCCCTTTTCTATTTGGACCCCAAGGAAACATTGAGACCTAGTTCGTCAACTATTTGCTTGTGGAGACATTGCCATTCCTCAGCTCAGCAAAAGACAGTTTCCTCTGTGTTGCAACTCTATATTTGGCGAGAGGATAGGAGGGTTGGCAGGACTGGAGTGGCTACTATGGTAAAAGCAGGCACGGTGAAACCCCACAACGATTGGCCTCTTTTTCAGCTTGGCACATCATGTTAGGAGCTGGAATAGAGGAACATTTGTAATAAGTTACAGTTGGGAGGAGAGTGATGGCGCTTCTGTGGAAATCCTGTGTTCCTCTCCCCACCCCCTTTCGGTGGCATAGTCATGAGCCTCACTTTTGTTTTTCATATTTTAAATCCATCCTGTACGGAACTTGCCACAGAAATAGATCTGCACTGACACTCCCACTCTCAAGCTGCTGGTGCTACAGTGGCAGGCTTTGACATTGCTTGAGCCAACCCAGAAACTAGAAAGTTGAAGTAGAATTAAAGAGGGAGTTGTGCGAATAGACCCACTTCCTGGTTGGAGAACCAGGATCCTATTTCATTTCCATCTGTGACACTCTTACACATCTTTCACACCAACACTGTGCTTGTCACATAGTGATTGCCCACATTCACAAGGTCTTGCTAAAAAAGGGAATTGCTTTATGACACAGGCATGTTTTTTTGCCTAAGTGAAAGGGCACAGTGGGACTCATCCTCATTTGGATTACTCCACTGCAGATGCCTCATTCCTGGAAGTCGGATGGAACCACTGGGTGAGGGCCAGCCCTCAGAGTGGGAGGTCAGCATCAGAGAGGCTGAGAGGGAGGCAACAGGAGGTCCTGGCTGGCAAGTGAGACAGAGCATCAAAGCTGGAGGTCTGGAAAGGCAGGCCAAGGTTTTAGGGACACTTGCCAGAGGGAGTCTCACTCTAGGGCTAAAAACCAGAGCAGCCCTTAAATGCTAGGCTGAGGTAGGAGAAAGGAGAGATCAGTGCTCTCTGTGCCTAGAGATGGGTAACATTTATTGAGCAACTGAGCCTGGCCCTGGGCTAGCCATGTTCTGTACACCCATCACAGCTCTTTCAAAATCCATTTCATCTGCTTACTCATTCTTCTCTCTCTCACTGGGTTGTGAGTTCCTTGAGGGAAGGACCTATCACTTAACAGGGAACCTGGGGTATAGAAAGCATTTGGTAAATATTTATTGATTGACTGGGTAACCTTACATCTTTCAAAACCCTGCGAGATCCATGGTCCTATTGACCAAACCAAGTGTTAAGATTTAAGAGGCTTTTTCCAAGGTCACACACACAAGTAATCGCAAAGACAAGTTTTATTTTTTAATTTTTATTGTTGACACTATTAAAAATATCCTTATTTCCCCCCTCCCTCCCCCCCCCTTTCCCCAGCTCCCAGCCCCCTTCCCTCTGGCTTATCAGATTGTTGTCTGTGTCCATTGTTGTCTATGCATCTATGTTCTTCGGCTAATCCCTCTTTAAGCCACACTTCTCAAAGGACCAAATCAGAATTTAAGAATGAAGATGCATTAGAGGTCCCAGAATCTGGAGGTGGAAGTTCAATGTAGGGAACTTTTCAAATCGAAATTCTGTGGAAGGTGAAGTGCAACCAGCACCAGGGCTGGACTTGCTATAAAACTCCTAAGCTACTGATACTATGCTAAACATACTTCCTGTGCCCTGCCCTGCTTATGCAGTAGGGATAAGGTTGCCAGACAAAATCTAGGGAACCCAGTTAAATTTGAATTTCAGATAAACAATGGATACTTTTTTTAGTGTATGTTCATCCCAGGTATTGCATGGACATACTTATATTTAAAAAGTATTCATTCTTTATCTGACTTTCAAATATAACTTGCATCCTGTATTTTTATTTGCTAACTTTGGCAACCTAGACGGGGATGATTTTAAGGATACGTGTGGAAATCAGGAGGTAGGTTAAACCATCTCAGCAGCCACAAAGCTAGTTACATAGTCGGCCAGCACTTCCATGACTGAAAGTACTCAATGGGGAGGAAGGAGTGCTAGAAAAACAGGCCACTGCATTCGAATTTAGCAGCAGCTAGCGTGCCTTCTGGTCACCTCCTCAGAAGGAAGCCCCTTCTTCCTGGTGCTGCTTCATTTCCGCTGTGTATCTCACTCCCGTAATTCCCAAGATAGCATATGGCTGGGCGAGTTTGTCACTGTTTAGTATGGAGGACCTGGTGCAGGATAGGCACTTAGTAAATGTTTCTTGAATTAATGAAAAATAAGTTTCAAAATATGTCATCTATCTTATGTCCTAGCTGTCCATGGTCAAGTTTGGCCGCATATTCTTCAGTTTAACCAGTTATGGCTAAGGTATCAGGGCCGATTAGAGTCTCAATGCAAAAGCATAAGAGCTTTATTTTTTTCTGAAAGAGCCCCTTGGGCTGCTTTCCTAGTAGGAATCTGGGAGTATGGCAAGCGATCTAGAACATTTTATCATGTCTAGTTCCCATGGCCTGTCTAGCATACCTGTTTAGTACACACCTGTCTGATAAACATGGCCTGTCCAGTCTGAGACTATTAATAACCAATATGCCGCTCTAGTCCCATTAATGTTGGGGTGACTGGTATATAATTTATTATCTAAACGGGGATACTTTGTTGCATAAAGAAGATGCTGTTCATAAATGCTGTTAGGACAAATGATATAAACCTGAAGTGTTCTGGGCAAACTGGGTCATGCTGACATCTTAGTCTGTGTGAATAATAAATACCCTCTATTATCCCCTGGATAATGTCTTTGTGAATAGTAAATACCCTCTAGAATCCCCTGGATAATGTCTTTGGACACAGTGACCATATTACCCAACCAGCCACAGTGTGACCCTCTATTGATTTTCCTCAAAGTAGTGTATCAGGAGAGATTCTATGAGATTTTCCTCACAAATCTGATTCATACAATATTTTGCTGAGTATATTTCTGTCTCTGTCACTTGATTGAATCTCTTAAAGATGGTCTGTACCTTTTACCTTTGTATTCTAGCACCTGACACAGTTCCTTACACAGTAGGAAGTCTACTTGTATCAATAGTAATACACTGTAACAAACTACCCTCAAATTCTGGTGGTATGTGAGGACAAGAGTTATTTTCTTGTTCACACCATATGTCCACTGTTGATCAGCTTAGGCTCTGCTCCAAGTTCTATTTAATCTGGAACCCAGACTGACGAGCAATTTTCATCGGGAACGCTGCAGGTCTCGTGGCCGAGGGAAAAGGGACAATGTTGAATCACAGACTGGCTCTTAAAGCTTCTTCTGCTCAGAAGAGACAGTTACTTACACTAGCGTTTCATTGTCAGAGCAAGTCATATGGCCAAGTGTGCTCCAATAAGGAAGAGAAATAGAATTCTCTCACAGGGAAGAATAGCAAGTTTTGAACAATAGTACAAAATCTGCCACTGTAGATTTTGGATGGAAATGTGAATGGAATTAAAGTTAGCATTATTATTTAACTCAAGAGGGTCACTTAGCTCCTAGGTGAGCCATCCATATCTCACCAAGTAGTTTTGGGAAATTTCAGAATTATCAAAGGTCCCAGGACACATCTCTTCAAATGTCCAAGTTTCAACTACACTTTCAGGTATACTTCTCTGTGGATTCCAGAGCTGTGGTCCATTAATTTTCTGATTTCATGTTGACATTTTACTCATGAAAAACTGAAGTCTAGAAAGACGTAGGCAGTTTGCCCAAGGTCACACACTTGGTTGATTGAAGCATTCTACAACTCTGAAAGGTTGACCCTCTTTATGAAATGAAATCCATTAGGACAGTTGATCGCAAGAATGACAGGGCAAGTTTTCCTGAGTTCTGTGTTTGTGAATACATCTCTTTGTAGACTTTTCAGTTTTTTAGTGTCATGTTGAATAAGGTAACCCTGGTAGCATGTACTGTCTGTTTCACAATAGTACTGGTTCTTTAAAAGTCAGATTTCTGAGTCATGTTGAATTATTAACACAAACAAAATCAGAATTCAGCAAATGGAATAACAGGGACAAACAGAAATATCACATGCGTCTTCTATAAAAGGCTGAAGCAACCCAGAAAGGAAGTTTCTCCATGAATTAAGGCCAAATTGAATACTGAGCATAACCTAGTTATAATGATACATAAAGAAGAACCATATCTGGTGAACTAGACACAATTGATATAGTGTCTTTAATAAGCAGTAAAGTGCTATTGTTATGGACTTGACTACTTAACAGTTAAATCTAACCCAGATATAGACTTCACTTAACTGGCTCTGTGAAGATCCTCCTACTTCTTGGGCCCCTTTTGGACCCTCCTCCCCCTTGGTCCTCTAATGACAATTTGAATGAGTCTCCTTTATAGTCCTTATCATATCTTAGCCAAGCACATAAAATAATTATCTTCATGTTTCATCTCCTCTGCTGTATAATAAGCCACCTGAATACAGGGAATGCATCTTTTCATCTCTGTGTCCTCACAAGGTCTAGCGCTATGCCAAATACATAGTCTACATTCTCCAAATGTTTGAGCAATTAACTGAAAATGAATTACATTTGAATTGATAGGGCTAGAGCTGAGATAAAGCCTGAAAAGCATTGTCTGTTGACATAAAAGAAATCAAAGAAATGTTGAGAATTTCAAATATCAGAGTTAAAATGGGAAACATGTACTTTTCAAATTCGAAAATATTTTTCTTCTTTGTTCATTGTGTATTTTGTATGATATGATTAATATATATTATCAAAAAGGAGTTAACTACATTATGTTTTGTGCTTATAAGAAAATCTGTTTCCTTATGAAAATATTGAAAAGACTTTGATATATTACTTTACTCCTTTTCTATGCTTATACCATCCTGAATAATATAGAGGCCATATTAATGACCTGTATAAGAAAGCATTTTTTATCATTATAACTGTTATATTTTTGTTTAAATTCCAGGTGCAGTCTTGGTAGCACATTTGTTTATATGTTTTACCCTTCTTAGTGGCAGAATAGAGGGCCAGACCATGTGGAAAAACTGGCATGTTTTATGAGTGGACAGGGCTGAGACTAGCTCGTCCTTGGATGAGAAAAAGATTAAAGGGACAAAGACCAGCCTATGACAAAGCGTCAGCCTGTGAGCTCTGGTTAAGTGCCTGGCAGGATGTAGTGCACACTTCTCCATCGTAGATTCCTTGAGGAGATATGTTATTCCAGCCTATGGTGAGATTTGGTGTAGTCGAGTATGCACACTTTTCTTGTGTGAATAGAGTGTTTGTACAGAAAACATTTGAAATCTATCAATACTCTAGGTCAGTGGTCGGTAAACTCATTAGTCAACAGAGCCAAATATCAACAGTGCAATGATTGAAATTTCTTTTGAGAGCCAAATTTTTAAAACTTAAACTTCTTCTAATGCCTCTTCTTCAAAACAGACTCGTCCAGGCTGTGGTATTTTGTGGAAGAGCCACACTCAAGGGGCCAAAGAGCCGCATGTGGCTTGCGAGCCGCAGTTTGCCGACCACGGCTCTAGGTAGTTATACATATGTGTTATAAAGAACTAATGCATAGGAGGAATGGATAAAGGAAATGATATTTTTTGAGTCCCTCCATGTACTAGGTAATGTGCCTTTAAGTAATAATGATAGTAAAAAAAATAATGATGATGATAGTAAAAACTTATTTTAATGAATGCTTGCTCTGTGTATACATTGAGCCGTTTAATCCTTTCATCAACCTTACAACATATTCTGTTCATTTTATAGATGAGTAAAGAAGCTCTGTGAGTTTGAGTAAACTGTTCAAGGTCACACATCCAGTTAGTGCCAGAGCTGGGATTGGACCTGATCTAGCCAGGGATGGTTTTGTTGCAGGGTCAGACCTCATCTCAGTCTAGTTCAAGGAACAAGAGTTCCTTTTGTGTATCTATACATATAAAGAGGTAATATGCTAATTTGTCTGTTACAGTGTCCCAGTCATGACCAGTCTGTGGGTGGGGATGGGGGCAGGGACTTCCGCCTCCAGTGCTAACATCATGCTGCCTGCATGCGTTCCCACCCAGCGCTGAGGTGAAGCTGCCTGCCTGCATCCCCAGCTAGGGACGTGACACTGCCTGTGTGCGTCCCCATTCAGTGCTGATGTGATGCTGCATGCGGGGTGGGGGGGTGGGCGGGTGAGGGGGATGCTTCCTGTTGTCGATAAATACTTAACGGTGTATAAATTCTTGGGATTTGCAGTGGCTTTAAAAATCTCCTATTTTGTGTGTGTGTGTGTGTGTGTTTGTCACTGAATATCAGAAATTGGTGTTACTTAAAATTGACTACAAAGTATCTAGTTCTAGCTAGTTTTCTGATCAGAGTCATATAGTATTTAAAGATAATTCAAGGGAATTTAATGCATCAAGAAGAAGTAAAGAAGCTAATATTGAGGAGGCAATATATACATGCCAACTATTTAAAATTTTAATATCTTTTTATGTGCAAAACCATCTAAACATTTAGAAAGTAATGACAATGTAAATTTAAATATAGGATAGTACAAAAGTATTAATGAAAGTAGTTATTTTTCCTCCTCAAGAGATTGTGGCTGCAGAGGAGGAGGAGACTTGATAGATCAGAAGTCCCATGTTGTTGCTCTGGAATGGGATAATATGAAAACTCAGATTAACTTAAAAAATACTTTTAATTAGAAAAATAAATTTATTTTGTGAGAAATTTTTATTATTGGAAAACTGCTTATATTCTTAACTTATCCTGAATAATACCAACTAAACATTACCTAGGACAGTGGTCGGCAAACTCATTAGTCAACAGAGTGGCAAACTGTGCAGTTTGCCAACCACTGACCTAGGATTATGGTTTTCAGACTGTTGTATCCTTTGGTATGAAATGACACTATGAAATCAAAAGGCTGTCTATTTGTTGGCAAGCATATCATTTAAATTGAATGACCCTTCTACTGTCCCGCGCCAGAAACAGAGCCAGGTCTAGCATTAGGTGCCATGGAGAAACCTCTCTTCTGAGACTCAAGGTTTATTCAAATGCTCTGTACTCCCAAATATCTCCATGCTCAACTCCCACCCTCAACCAGCTGTGTACTAAGCATTTCCCATTACTCACTCCTTCGAATAAAAGCACTAATGTGTAAATACTATCTTGGAGTGATAACTTGTAAAGTAATGTTTTTAAAGATAAGGCACCTCATTACCTCTGGAAAAAATATTTACATATGGAAATAGCTAATTAAACACTCAGCACCATGTTAACCATCTTGATTATATAAACATATATTTTTTCCATGTCCTCTTCGATTTATATACTTATTTTAAGCTATACCAAATAGATGAGAGAACTAAGTATTGATCTTAACATTGTGAAGACGTAAGAAGAAAGTAAAACCTGGAAAAACAACCTATTCTTTTTTTTTTAAATGTTCTTATTGTAGGGAAAGGAGAGATAGAAACATCAATGATGAGAGAGAATCATTGATTGGCTGCCTCCTGCATACCCACAACTGGGGATGGAGCCCGCAACCCAGCATGTGCCCTTGACCGGAATCGAACCCAGGACCCTTCAGTCTGCAGGCCAAGGCTCTATCCACTGAGCCAAACCAGCAAAGGCAACCTATTCTTAACAAAAGGAAAAATGACTAAAAGATATCCTAAGTTTAAGCTAGATATTTTAGTGGCCTCCTGAGGAAAATAAAAGTAGCCAGGTATCCTCTGCAGGATAGTCAAAATTCCATTCTAATGGCTCATGAATTTGCCATTCCTTGTTTAGCAATATTACTATTCTTTGTTCTCTGTACCAGTCATTCATTCATTTAATTAAATTCTCACCCCAGGGCATGCTTAGAGAGAAACAGGTGGTGGTGGGCTGGGGGCGGGGGGGGGGGGGGCGGGGGGGGAGAGGGATACCAAACATCGATGTGAGAGAGAAACATTAATCGGTTGCCTTCCTAAAGCTCCATTACCGGGGATCGAACTTGCAACCCAGGTATGTGCTCTGACAAGGAATTGAACTTTCAATTGAGCGTCAAACTTTTGGTGTAAGGTATGATGCTCAATCAACTGTGCCATGCTGGCTGGGCTCATTTATTTTTGAGACTTTAATTTTTTATACCCATGATTGATTCACCCCCAAATTGACTCCTGGGTGTGGATTTTTGCTACTATTTTTTCTTGGCCACAGCCCTAGCAATCTGAGCCAATCTTGATCACACTGAAGTTAAGACTCAATGACTTGGGAGTTACCCTGACACCTGGGCCTACCTGTGCATGAGAAGAAAGGGACCTGCTTGTCAAATAATTTTATTTCCCTGCATTCTCAGATCAGGGAGTTTACTTCTGCTGGCCTACTTCAGCTATGGACCCTGGAATATAAATAAATTTTTTCACTTTCCACTCTCTTGTCCCCACCCCTGAGTTTTTTCTCTGGGGCTGTTTTCCTAATCACCTGCACTCTAGCCATTATCCAGCAGGTCCCACATCCCCCTCATGAGCTTTATACTTCTCTGCAAGACTGACTCCTCAATGTTCTGTACAGTGTCATTCTGGATGACTGTGGTCAGTAACCAATAGTTGGACATCTAATGAGTCAGAACATATCAGGAATGCTTGGAGAAAAATAGTTAAAGAAAAATTATATGGGTGGAAGATAGAAGCCCAATATGTTTTGATTTGATTTGGCTAAGAGTATGGTATTAAATTATGCAGTCATCTATATTCATAGCCAAAAAGTCATTTTTGTGGTAGCTAAATATAAAATAAATCTGTAATAAATAGACATCCATAAATAAAATCAGCTGCCTGATGATTTATAGTGGCTACAATGAGAGGATAACATAAATAATATTTTATTTCTATCATAACACAGTTATTAAAGCAGAATAGTCAAACATTATTATAGTTCCTCCTAATTATATAATTACTATTATATAAACCAATTTCCGTTCTGCTGGTTAAAGAAGAGACTGTCTATTTTATAGCAGTTCAACAATGTCACTCGTGTGTTAATAAAGCACTATTTGTAACATCCATAAGTTTTACTTAAAATTTTTAATCAATATTATCTTACCTCATATGGAAGGTAAGAATTTTACTCCTGAAGAAAAACACAGACTTGCCCTATATTTAGGGTGAGTTTTGATTAAAAACTTATTTCCGTACAAAAAAATTGATGAATATTCATTTTAGTTAGAGGAGACATGGAATATATAGTATGTTCTTTCTTTAGGGATTATGTATTTCTACCTTTATTCATTAACTTGCATTAGAAGTCATTGCCTGCTTTGAATGTGGGTAAATTTGAGATGTTCTTAGGACATCTGTAATAAAATAGATAGAACAAGTAATATTTTTAAAACAATAGCATTCCTGTAATTCTTGTTCACAGTGCTGTGCAGTCAAGACTGCACATTTCCTTCTCTTTGCTTCTAGGACATGTCTAGAAAGGCCGCTTACTTTCCTGGCATTAGGAACTCTGGCTCTGTGATGCTGGTAAAGACATTTAGTATATTTGTGCCTCAGTGCCTCCTCTGCAAAGTAAGAAGTTGACTAAGATGTTCTTTGAGTTCCCTTTTAATTACATAGAAATTATAAAAGGCTCGTTGAGCAGACTTTTAATGCTTATTAATGAGGGTTCTTTGAAACAGATGATGGAGGAAAAAGCAGCCAAATAGTAGAGGAAGAAAACCCCGAAAATGGAGTAAGTGTGGGAAGACCTGGGGGTGGCTCATCATGGCTAGCAGCCTGGCTCTTCTTCCTCCCTCTGTTTCCGATAAATTTCTTTATGATACACTCTGAATGATCTCACACTAAGAAGAAAGTCTGGGTGTGGGTTGAAAAGGAAGGGGGTAAACTTTACTGGTTGAGAATGCCAAGCTTAGTCTAAAATCCATTAGTTTCTTAAGTGATAGTTAAAATGAAAGAACATTAGGTCAGAGGTGTGGTAATGAAGACAGGCAAAAATATCTGCTAGTCCACAATTCCCCTGTAAGGTCATTCAAGGCAAAATTTTACCAGATTTAGAAAATATATATTTAGTTATGTAATTTACATGGTCAACATATGTCACATCCCTACAGCATATGCTTCTCCCTAAAATGCTGCTGAGAGGATGTTTTTCCTTTCCTAAATTTGTATCCTAGTCACTTGCTCACTGTGTGCATGTGTATGTGTGTGCATATGTATGTGTGTGCGTGTGTGTTTATTTTTATAAAGTCAGCAAGAAATCTATGATGGTCCCAAATAAATCTGCCTGCTGGCTTAGGTACATCTCCTCTGTGAGCATGTTTTCTCTAGCTCTGTGTTTGCCAGTGTGCTGTGGTGGTTTGTCTTCCTTTCATTGCCCCTCAACAAAAACATCCATTGAGAACACAAATTATATCTTATTTTATTTTCCTATAACCAAAACTGCCCCTGGCTCAGAATGGATCAGACATGGTGCTGGGAAAGGTGATGGGCAGATGCAGGTTCAAACTGAGAAGCTTATAGTTCAGTGGGGGAATCAGGAGTAAAAATGTCTATGATGTCAACTGCAGTAAATACTCTATTTGATATTTGACCCAGGGGACAATAAGTCATTAAAAATTTGGTTGTAAGGGCAAAAAAATGAGAAGGTGGTCATAGATTAGTTCACCTTATAATCTCTGAATATTCATTAGACGTTTGCCATTACCATTAGATACTGCATCACTAGGATGGGGAATGCTGAGTTAGAGGATCAATTTCTTTTCTTTCAATGAGATGGTGGTGCCACATAGTTCTACATAGGTGCAATGTGGAGTAAGGAATTGCAAAATTGAACTACTGGCAATAGCCTCACCTTGCCTCCAATTCCAACTACCAGTGTATGGCCTATACTCCAAACTGGGAGAAGATGAACGCTTGGTCCACCTCCAGCCTCTGTCCACCCAGTCTGTTCTCTAGGTCTGGAAATGCTTCCACCACTTTTCTGTTTGATGACTTCCTACACATCTATGATAGATGAAAGATGGCTGAAAATTTTTGCTCCTCTTGTCATTGAGAGGTATGGTGTATATTCCTTCACTTTGAACCTGGATGGGCTCTGTGACTGCTTGGCTAACAGAACAAGACAAGCCCAAGCTTCACAGACTGGCAGCTTCCACTCTCTATCTCTTAGAATGCAAGCTCTGGAGGTGGCTAGCAGTCATTAGTAGGTCTGGCTACACTGAGACTGCCATGCTATTGAGAAGCCCAAGCCCCATGGAGAGGCCCTGAAGGATGAGATGTCGTGTAAAGAAAGAGAGAGGCCAAGGGACACTGAGGTACCAGACAGACAAGGGAGGGAGCATTTTGTGAGTGAACGCTTATGCCCCAGCTGCCTCAACTGATACCACATGTGGAGATGACCCTCCCCCAGACCCTCCCCCCCTCCTTCCTGAATTCCTGACCAGCAAAATCAGGAGCAACATGAGATGGCTATTTTAAGGCAGTAGGTTTTAGTATAGTTTGTAACAGAAAAATAAATGCCTGAAGCAATATCCTTGAAGACCTGGTTGACATATTATTTCCCCTGGGCAGTAGTTGCCCTGTTTTGGGAGCATAATTGGCTGTTTGCTCCACTTCTCCCCACGTCCCTGTGTCCAAAGCAGCAGAAGCAGTTACATTTTGTTGACTATCTTCTATGTGTTAGGGACATCACATGATGCCTCACATACATTTTCTCACTATTCTCTTAAAACAAATATAAAAGAAGACATTCCTGTGATATTGATCAGGAAGTTGGGACTCAGAATTATCCAAGATTATTGAAGTTCATGTAGCAGTATGTTGTGGAGCAGGAATCAGACCCCAGTTCTGTTTGATTCTTTCCACCGCAGGGCACTGTATTCACTTAACCACTGTTGTTTTAGATTATGATTGTCTCCTAATGCAGTGGTTGGCAAACTGCGGCTCGCGATCCACATGCGGCTCGCGAGCCGCGGTTTGCCGCTCTGTTAACTAATGAGTTTGCTGACCATTGATCTAGACTCTTGATTCCAATAATTACAGGCTGTTGTTCCTTGTGATTAAGCCCCTATCCAGTGGTCGGCAAAGTCATTAGTCAACAGAGCCGCAGTTTGCCGACCACTGTCCTAAGGAATCTTTCTCTCCACATCCTCCCTCACTTGTCTGTCTGGGAGAGTTTCTGTTGACCACCATGCACCAAGGGTCTTACACTAAGTGTTCCTTGAGTGAGTGGCCTGCAGACACATTTCTAGAAAATCAAATACGAGGCCCTATTCATGTAGAAACAGAGTTGCTTTCCAGTGGAAAGGAAACAAGTCTTAGCAGGCCGTTGACATCCAGATTCTCAATTCCTACCTGCTCCATTCTGAGAATGCTACCGATGATATCAATCGAGTGGTTAGCCACGGGCCTGGCCTATCCTTACCAGAATCTTGAACAGACAATACCTCAGCAGGTTCACAGGGAACTAATATTGTTATCTGCAGTTGCTGTTGAGAAACACCTGTCTACCAAATGAGCTTGCTTAAAACAATAGTGGACCCAGTCACCTCTGTAGCGAACGTATTTGCTATCTTTTACCGCAAAAGCTATTAGAGTTGAGAATGCCGGGCTGGTGCTTACTTAAAAGAAGGGAGACAGATAAGCAGCGTTGGATGATGCAGCACAGGCTAGATAGAGATAAGATGTTCAAGAGGCTGGGCTTCCCACTTGGCTGCTGCTCTCACACTTATTACAGACAAGAATTTTCTCTGGGACCCCTTAATTTTGCTGTTGCTGACATTGCACTCTCTTTGACACTTTATTGGGTGGACTCCATAAGCATTTGCTAACAGGATTCAGCAAAGAATATTTCAGAGACAGCCATGTGGCCTGACTCCTTTTGTGAAAGCAGAGCTGATGTAAAGGATGTCTACAGAGTATATGGCAAATAAGATGCCAGCTTAGAGCATTACTCCTACCAGGTGATCTGAGATCGTGTAAAAATGTGCCCTTTTCACAAGCATGTTTGCATGCAGGTATGGCTATGATAAGGAGCGAGGAGTCTCCTGCAGAGAAATTAGACCTTGAGATGTTGCTTGCTGTATCATGTGGGTGCCCTTCAGTGTGCAGTTACAGGCACGTGAATCATTTTGAGGAGGGTAGAGGTTTTGTTAATTTTGTCCGATATTGAAAGAGGGAAATGAATTCCCATTATAGTTCCTTTACATTTTGTTAATGGATTTGAAAAAAAGAAAGATTTTGTGATGGATTGATTTTTAATTAGCTTTTTGTTCCATTCTCTGAGTACACGGAGGCTTAATAAAAGAAAGGAAAAGAAAAGAAAAGAAAAGGAAAACAACCACCATAGTCTTATTGGGGTCAGCTGTATTCTTGTGGGTTTTCTGATGTGCAGGTACCCTTTCCTGGCCATGCAAGTCTCTGTACTCTTGTCAGTAACATGTCAGTATTATTGCTAAGGAATGTGTTTGAAACTCAAGGGGAAAATATGGATCATCCACTGCTTATATTATATTTCTTTCTTTGCATGTCTGTCATTTTTGTTGGAACATGCAGTGAAATTAGGTCAGTTATGGTTTCAGTTAGCAATGCAGCTCTTGTGTTGTACACAAATCATATGATGTTTCTAATTATCTCTGCTTTTTAACATTGATCTGAAACCACATTCTTAATTATGCATGGCTTAGAGGTGTTTCCCTCTCCCCCTCTCCTTTTTGTTTTGACTTCTTTCTGGGGTGGATATGAAACTTAATCTTACAATAGAAAAGTATATTTTTGGCTTTATAGGCAGTTCGAAAGCCCAGGCTCAAGAGGAAAAGAAATTGATAATTTCTGAATGTGCAGTTGTAGGTAGAAATTTTGGGAGTAGTTAAATTGGGTGATCCCACCACTCTGCTTCTAAGAGGTCCAGTGATGCTTATCTGCACTTTATCTCTGCATAGACCAGCCTTTGGAATCTCAGTGGTCTGCCTGAGGTCAAGAGCTCTAGTTTTCTGACCGTTCGTGTTGAGCTGTGTTCAGTTTCCAGGGTAGGGGAGCAACTGGAATGGGTTTCCAAGGCTCTTTATGTGGTTGGCAAAGGGAGGAGAACTTGGGAAATGCAACATAATATGTAAGGAAATATTATGTTTTTTTTTAAAAGCGAGTATAATAGGAATGGTATCACAAAAGGAGGTTTTCAAAAGTATTCCTCCCATGGCTTCTCCCCCCTTTCTTTTTTATTAAATTTATTGGGATGACACTGGTTAATAAAACTATGTGTTTCAGGCGTACAAGTCTATAATACATCATTTGTATACTGCATTGTATGGTCACTACCCCAAGTCAAGAATATAACTATGAAGTACAATGTAATTAAAACAAACTTAAATTAAAGAACGGAGTATATTACACAATCCCACTACACATACGAATATATAAATAATAACCAAGCTGTTAACCATGCTCATTTACTGGGGGTTGCAGATTACAGGAAGACTTCTGTGTTCTTTTTGTTATCTGAGTTCTTTACAATGTGCAAGCATTGTTAGACTAAATGGATGAAAGTTTTTTTGTTCTCCTCAGTGTAGTTTATTAAATGTTTTTTAGACACTAACTGTGTAGATGTGCCTCAAGGCAGACACTAAATGACTTCTGAATGCTTTCAGATCTGTAGCTCTGTAAAGAGACAGGAAGACCTTCAGTGTCACCTGGCCCTTTGGGGCTGGTCCTTGGTAATGTTTGTTAAGGGCTGTAGTAAGCATAGAAGACTCTTTGAAGCTTAAGGGCAGAGAGAAGCTGTGTGTGAATAAAAGAGACAATTTCACTTATAACCCACCTGCTTTTTTCTTTCTTCACAAATGTATTTATTAAGTGCTTAGTGGGCACTTGGAGCTATAATAAACTGTGGGGATTGTTGAAGAGTAGGAGATGCTCCTCGCCCTCAAAAAGCCTGATGGAAGAGACATACACAAGAACAAGTTATTGTCTGACAGAGGTATTGTAGTAGGTTGAATTGTGTCTCACAAAATGATATGTCTAAGTCCTAACACTTGGTACCTGTGAATGTAAGCTTATTTGGAAATAGAGTCTTTGCAGATATAGTTAAGATACAGGTCTTGGAGTAAGATCATCCTGGATTTAGGGTGGCCCCTAAATCATTGACTGGTGTCTCTATAAGAGAAAAGAGAGGGCAATTTGAGACATGGAGACACACAGAGAGAAGACCATGTGATGACAGAGGCAGAAATGGAATTTAATGCAGCCTCAAGCCAAGGAGTGAGGAGAAGATGGGAAGTTAGGAAGAGGTAAGGAAGGATTCTCCCTCAGAGTCCCCAGAGGAAACCAACACTGCTGGCACCTTGTTTTTGGATTTCTGGGCTCCTGAATGTGAGAGCATACATTGCTGTTGTTTTAGCCACATGTGGGAATTGGTCACGACAGCCTTAGGAAACGATTACATTTTAAAATATTGTGCAGGAAGACCCAAGGAACAACTAAGTCTAAAAGAATCCTGGAGGGCTTCTCAAAGAAGTTGCTATTTAAGCAGAATCTTGAAAAGAGAACAGTTCACTAGTTGTACAAGGTGGGGGAATACATTATAGGCAGATAGAACATAATGGCAAAATCAGTGTTAATAAACATGGTGTCTTTGGGAAATGCTGTGGAATTCAGTGTCACTGCAGTATAGGGTGTGGTTTGGGGAATTCAAGATAATAACAAAAATTGAAGCAAAATTATGAAGGATTTGTATGGTATGCTAAAGTGAATTGAATTTTTCTCTAGGCTATTCATCTTTAATTTGAAGTATACCTGTGAGATATATTGCAAATAATTTATTATGAATAATAAAATTCTAAAAGTTTCTAAAATAATTTTACTTTCAACTAGGGACTATTTAAAGTTATTCAGGTAAATATGACATCTTTACTCATTTGTGTTTTGATGTGTTTCTTCATTGGGAGAGAAAGGGGCTATGACAAACATTAGAGGATTGTACTGTGTAGAACTGTGACCCATTGGTGCAAATGCGGAAGAAAATACATTGAGAATCACCTTTTTTGGCAATAAGAATCCAACAGAGACTTTGAAGTTAAACAGTGAGAAGATGATGATTTTGGCTTTTCAGGATAACTTTGAAGGTGATGATGAAAATGGACAGATGGAAAGATGTTTGTCTTAGGGATCTGGGAGCAGTAGTGACCAGAATCAATGGCAGTAGTGATCTGAGACAGTAGCGTGGGGGATGGAAAAGTGAGGCGTTCAAGAAATCTTTCTGAGTTAGTAATGACTAGTTTATATGATAAAGATGATTCCTTTGAAGATTGGAAGAATAGATGATGATGCCATTGACTGAATTAGGGAAAAGGGGCAGAGGAAAAACTTTGTGGTAGAAGATAATGAGTTTGAGTTTGCATATATAGAGTCAACGATAGAACATCCAGAAAGAGGTGCCTGGGTTCTTACAGAAGATGAAATACTGACTATCATTATGGAGTCTGATACCAAGGTGAGGAAATGCTCAGTTGAGGAACACTATCTAAGGGGTATAGAAGAGGACCAAGAACAGAGCTTTGCAGGAATGTTTCATTATAGAAGACAACAGGGGATGAGCCAATGGAGGGGCCTGAGAAAGACTGGTCATACATACAGTATATGGTAAGAGAGGAACACAATGAAGGCTTTTCTCTTTTTTTTAATTTTAACTTTATTGTTGAAAGTATTACAGATGTCCCCTTTTCTCCCACCATTGACCCCCTCCCACCTGCTCCTTCCCCATCCCCAGGCCTTCACTGCACTATTGTCTATGTCCATGTGTTATGCATATATGCATGTACTTTTAGTTCTTTGGTTAATCTCTTCCCAAGTCCACCCCCTCTCCACCTCCCGAGATCTGTCAGTCCGTTGGATGCTTCCATGTCTCTGGATCTATTTTGTTTTGTTCAGCAGTCTATTTGAGACAACATGGAGGGAACAGGAGAGTATTATACTAAGTGAAATAAGCCAGTCAGAGAAAGACAAATATCACATGATCTCACTTATACATGGAATCTAATGAACAAAATGAAGGCTTTCTTCAAAACTAAGGATGAACAGGTATATTAGTTTCCTAGGGCTGCTATAACAAATTAGCACAAACTTGGCTTAAACCAGAAATTTTTTTCACTCCCAGTTCTGGAGGCTAGAAGCGTGAAGTAAAGGCGCTGACAGGACCACACCTGCTCCGAGCTCTGGGACAGAATCCTTCCATGCCTCTTCCAGCTGCTGATAGCTGCTGCTCTTCCATGGCTTGGGCAGCAAAACTCTATTCTCTGCTGCTGCCTTCATATGGCCTTCCTCCCCTTTTCTGTGTGTTTCAAGTCTCCCTCTTCTTTTTCTTATACTGATCCAATCATTGGATTTAGAGCCCACACTAAATCCAGGAAGCCCTCACATTCAGATCCTTAACTTAATTACATATGCAAAGGCCCTATTTCCAAATAAAATTACATTCACTGGTACCAGAAATTGGGACTAGGACATATGTTTTTGTGGAACACAATTCTACTCACTACTGTAAGTCAAAGCAAATGTCAGGGAAATGTGGGTTGGATATACAATGGGTTATACCAATAAGAAGGTTATTAATGACTTGGATCAGAGCAGTTTTAGCGGTGTCGTGGTCTGGGATCCAAACTAAGGAGTCAGGCAACAGAGAGGAAATTGAGAGACCTGCAGGTATTTCTATGTCCTACTATCCCTTCTAAAAGAAGCAACATCAAAAGCACACCAGGTAAGACACCCCAGTTTCCAAATGATCTGGCAGAAGATCAGAATGGTTAAGTAATTTTCTCAAGGTCATATAATTGGAGTTCAGCCTAGAATAGAAGATCTCCATGTTCCAAAGTCCTGCTCAAATTTATTTATTTTTTAAAATACTAAAAATTATACAAAAAGTAAACATGATAATTCCATAGCTTTAGAAAATAACCTGATAGAGGCCTTGAGAAGTTAGTATTAAACCTTGAGACTGAGGGATAAGGGGAGTAGGGTAGCCATCCATTCCCTCTTTGCCTGGGATGGAAAGGGTTCCTGGGACACAGAACTTTACTAAGAAAATCCTGGGAAAACTGGGATGAATTGGTTACTGTAATTAGAGGAGGATGTTATTACTGGGACCCAATAACAGCTGTGGCCCAGGGACAGGGACGGCAGGAAAGAAGCAGAATGTAGCCACTGATAAGCCAATAGAGAGGGATTTGGAGGTGGGAGAGGGGGTGAGAACTGGGATACAGATTGGGGGATAAATACCACACCTCTCTCCTCCCAATCTCTAGTCTTCCCATTTAACTAGAAGGCTAAGGAACTCAAGTTTCCAGTCCATCAGGGTCATTCTCCAGGACACTCAGCAGGCCAGAGAAGGACTGCGGATGGATTTGGAGGAACAAACAGCAAATAACAACAGAAGCATCGATGTGCTACACATTATGCTTGGTGCTTTATGGAAGTTATCTCCTTTAATCCTCAAAAGCATATTGACAGGTAAAGGTCAATAATCCCAGAATTTACACATGAGGAAATTTAGGGTTAGAGAAGTAAACTAACTTTATTGATGAATGCTTTCTTAGGACAGACAGGTTATAAAGGAATGCCTAAATTTCTTCTTTTAAATCACATAATCAGATAGGAAAAAATGGCGGTGGAATAGACGGATGTGTCCTGAGCCTAGCAGATAGAAAGAGCAGCTGAGGGTTGCATGGGGAGTGTTTGTTGGTGAGTTAAGGGACAGCTATACTCCAGGAGAAGGAGGGGGACTGCTGGATGGGGCTCCCCTGACCAGGCAGCCCCACTGCTGCTGGGTCCCCTCCTGGAGCCACCAGCTTGGATGCAGAGACTGTGCCATCTTGAAGGGGAAAGTGGATGTTATCTGAAGCCTGAAAATCTGCAACTATGGCACCTACAGAACATCTGCAAACCCCAGAACACTGGTCCCCAAATGGCACAAACACGTGGATTCAGAGGAGCTCTACACTCCACCACGGAGGGGTCAGATTTTGCCTGGGATAAGGAGAGAGAGAACTACATAACCAGACACCTGGGGAAGAGAGACCATGGCGAGACAAAGAAACAGTCCGCATATGAAAGAAAAGCAGGCATCACCAGAAAAGTAAGTAAACAAAATGAAAATGGAGGCAAGCAACCTGTCAGAGAAAGAATTCAGAGAAATGGTCATAAGGTGGCTGAAAAGAATGGAAGACAAATTTAACAATATGAGTAAGAACCAAGAGGAAATGAAGAAGAACCAAGAAGAAATGAAAAATGACATCGCTGCTGCAAAGAACTCAACAGAAAGCATCAAGAGTAGACTAGACGAAGCAGAGGACCGCATCAGTGAGCTAGAAGACAAGGTAGGAAAAAATACCCAAGTAGAGCAGCTTCTAGAAAAAAAAAAAATTACAAAGCAGGAGGAGAGCCTAAGGAAACTTTGGGACAACACAAAACAAAACAACATCCGCACAATAGGGGTTCCAGAAGGAGAGGAATCTGATCAAGGAATAGAAAACCTGTTTGAAGAAATAATGACATAAAACTTCCCTGACATAAGGAAGAAAAAACCCACACAAATCCAAGAAGCTCACAGAGTCCCAGGCAAAATGAACCCCAAAAGACCGACGCCAAGGCACATTATAATTAAATTGGCAAACACCAACGACAAAGTAAGAATCTTAAAACTGGCCAGAGAGGGACAGAAGGTTAGCTACAAAGGAACCCCCATCAGACTAGCGACTGATTTCTCAACAGAAACTCATCAGGCCAGAAAGGAATGGAATGAAATGTACAAAGTCATGCAAAGGAAGGGTCTAAAACCAAGAATACTGTACCCAGCAAGGCTATCAATCAATATTAAAGGTGAAATCAGGAGCTTCACAGACAAAAAAGGACTAAGGGAATTTATTACCACCAAACCAGCAATGCAAGAAATGCTAAAGGGTCTGCTGCAAAAAAAAAGAAATAGGAAGAGAAGAAGGAACACAGGAGTAAAGAATAAAAATGGTAACAAATAAGTACCTATCAATAATAACTTTAAATGTAAATGGATTAAATGCCCCAATCAAAAGACATAGGGTAATGGATTGGATAAGAAAACAAGACCCATATGTCTGCTGTCTGCAAGAAACCCAACTCAGAAAAAACACACACACACAGACTGAGGGTAAAAGGATGGAAAAAGGTTTTCCAGACGAATGGAAATGAAAAAAAAAGCTGGGGTAGCAATACGTATATATGACAAATTAGATCTCATAGTTAAGGACGTAACAAGAGATAAGGAAGGCCACTTCATAATACTAAAGGGAGCAATCCAACAAGAAGAAATAACTCTGGTAAACACGTATGCACCCCATACAGGAGCACCCAAATACATAAAAACACTCCTGGAAGATATCAAGGGAGAGATTGACAGCAATACAATCATAGTAGGAGACTTTAATACCCCATTATCACCATTGGACAAATCCTCTGAACAAAAAATCAGCAAAGAAACATTAATCCTAAATGACTCACTAGACCAGATGGCATTAATTGACATCTTCAGAACATTTCACCCCAAAGCCACAGAATATACATTCTTCTCAAGTGCACATGGGTCATTTTCAAAGATAGACCATATGTTGGGTCATAGGCAAAGTCTCTTCAAATTCAAGAAGATAAAAATCATATCAAGCGTCTTCTAAGATCACAGTGGCATAAAACTGGTAATCAACTACAATAAAAACAATCCAAAAATATCAAACATATGGAGACTAAACAGCATGCTATTAAACAATGACTAGGTTACCAGAGAGATCAAGGAAGAAATAAAAAACATCATGGCAACAAATGACAATGAAAACACAATAATCCAAAATCTATGGGACATAGCGAAAGCAGTCTTGAGAGGGAAGTTCATAGCTCTACAAGCCTACTGCAAAAAACAAGAAACAATGGTAATAAATTACCTAACCCTACATCTTAAAGAGTTAGTAAGAGAGCAACATGGAAAGCCCATGTAAGCAGAAGGAAGGAGATAATAAAGATCAGAGCTGACATAAACAATATTGAGACCAAAACAACAATACAAAAGATCAACAAAACCAAGAGCTGGTTCTTTGAAAGGATAAACAGGATTGATAAACCTCTAGCCAGGCTCACCAAGAAGCAAAGAGAGAGGACCCAAATAAACAAAATCAGAAATGAAAGAGGTGAAATACAAACAGACCTCACCAAAATATAAAGGATTGTTAAAAAATACTATGAACAACTGTTTTCCAACAAACTGGACAACCTGGAGAAAATGGACATATTCCTAGAAAATTACAACCTTCCAAAACTCAATCAGGATTAATCTAAACATCTCAATAGGCCAATAACTATGGAAGAAATAGAAGCAGTCATCAAAAAGCTTCCAGCAAACAAAAGCCTGGGGCCAGACGGCGTCACAGGGGAGTTTTACCAAACATTCAAGGAGAAACTAAAACCTATCCTCCTCAGACTATTCCAAAAAATTGAAGAGGAAGGGACACTTCCAAGCTCCTTCTATGAAGCCAGCATCACCCTAATACCAAAACCAGATAAAGACAACACAATGAAAGAGAATTACAGGCCAATATCCCTCATGAACACAGATGCCAAAATCCTCAACAAAATTCTAGCAAATCAGATCCAGCAGTACATCAGAAAGATCATACACTATGGCCAAGTAGGATATATCCCAGGGATGCAAGGATGGTACAATATCCGCAAACCAATAAATGTGATACATGCCATAAATTGAAAGATAACAATCACAGTCATATCAATTGATGCAGAAAAAACATTTGACAAAATACAACACCCTTTCTTGATAAAAATTCTCAGCAAGGTGGGAATAGAAGGATCATACCTCAACATAATGAAAGCTATGTATGATAAACCCACAGCTAACATCATACTCAATGGGCCAAATAAAACCATTTCCCCTAAGAACAGGAACAACACACTCTCACCACTCCTATTCAACATAGTACTGGAAGTATTAGCCATTACAATTAGACAAGAAGAAGAGTTAAAAGGCATCCAAATTAGAAAAGAAGAAGTAAAGCTGTCCTTCTTTGCAGATGACATAATATTGTACATAAAAAACCCAAAAGCCTCCATCAAAAAACTTATAGACTTAGTAAATGAATTTGGCAATGTAGCAGGATACAAAATTAACACCAAGAAATCTATGGCATTTTTATACATCAATAGTGAATTTACAGAAAGAGAGACTAAATAAGCAATCCCATTTACCATAACACCAAAAAAAAATTAAGAGATCTAGGAATAAACATAACTAAGGAGGTAAAAGACCTATATGCGGAAAACTACAGGACACTGAAAAAGGAGGTAGAGGAAGACTTAAACAGATGGAAGAACATACCATGTTCATGGATTGGGAGAATCAACATCATTAAAATGTCCATACTACCCAAAGCAAAACTATAGATTCAATGCACTCCCCGTTAAAATACCAATGGCATATTTCACAGACCTAGAAAGAACTCTCCAAAAATTCATCTGGAATAAAAAAAAGACCCCAAATAGCCACAGCAATCCTGAGAAAGAAGAACAAAGTAGGTATGATCTCAATACCAGATTTCAAGCTGTATTACAAAGCCACTGTTCTCAAAACAGCCAGGTACTGGCACAAGAACGGACATATAGACCAATGGAATAGAACAGAGAATCCAGATATCGACCCAAACCACTATGCTCAATTAATATTTGACAAAGGAGGCATGAACATACAATGGAGTGAAGACAGTCTCTTCAATAAACGGTGTTGGGAAAATTGGATAGATGCATGCAAAAAAATGAAACTAGACCACCAACTTACACCATACACAAAAATAAACTCAAAATGCATAAAGGACTTAAGATGGGAAACCATAAAAATACTAGAGGAATCCACAGACAAAGATATCTCAGACATATGCCGAAGCAATTTCTTCACCAATACTGCTCCTAGGGCAATGGAAGCTAAAGAGGAAATAAACAAATGGGACTACATCAAAATAAAAAGCTTTTTCACAGCAAAGGAAACCATCAATAAAGCAACAAGAAAGCCCACTGTATGGGAGAACATATTTGCAAATGTTATCACTGGTAAAGGTTTAATCTCCAACATCTACAGGCAACTTATACAACTTAATAAAAGGAAGATAAATGATACAATATAAAAATGAGCAACAGACCTTAATAGAACCTTTTTCAATGAAGACAGTAGGAAGGCCAAGAGACATATGAAAACATGCTCAAAGTCACTAATTATCCAAGAGATGCAAATCAAAACGACCATGTGGTACAATCTCACACCTGTCAGAATGGCAATCATCAACAAATGAACAAAGACAAGTGCTGGCGAGGATGTGGAGAAAAAGGAACCCCATCCCCTGCTGGTGGGAATGCAGACTGGTACAGCCAGTGTGGAGGACAGTATGGAGTTTCCTCAAAAAACTAAAAATGGAGCTCCCATTTGACGCAGTAATCCCACTTCTAGGAATACATCCCAAGAAACTAGAAACAAGAATCAGAAAGGAAATATGCATCCCTATGTTCATAAGCAGCACAATTCACCACAGCTAAGATTTGGAAACAGCCTAATTGCCCATCAGCAGATGAGTGGATTAGAAAACTATGGTATATCTACAGAATGGAATACTACCCTGCTATAAAAAAGAAGGAACTCTTACCATTTGTAGCAGCGTGGATGAACCTGGAGAGCATTATGTTAAGTGAAATAGGCTAGTCAATGAAAGAAAAATACCACATGATCCCACTCATTTATGGAAAATAAAGAACATTATAACCTGATGAATAAAAAGATAGATACAGAGGCAGTAAAGCACCGAACAGACTGTCAAATTACAGCGGGAAGGCTGGGGAGTGTTGGGGAGGGAGGGAAATAGATCAACCAAAGGACTTGTATGCATGCATATAAGCACACCAATGGACACAAGACACTGGGGGGAGGGTATGAGGGCTTGCGACAGGGTGTAGGGGAGGCTGGGGGAAGGTCAATGGGGGAAAAAAGGAGATATATGTACTATTATATGTAATACTTTAAACAATAAAAAAAAGTTTTAAAAATAAACACAACAACAACAACAAAAATAAATCACATAATCATACTGGCTATTCAGACTTGACTTAGGTGCTTCTAAATCTACTTATTTGTAACTATAATTTTATCAATAATTTCTAGGATTACTTTAACATAATTTTCTCTTCACCTGTACATAAAGAATTTAAGTTATGTTATTAAAATATACAATTTAATAAAAAAGTCTAGAACAACCAAAATGTAGACTTGAAGAAAGTCAAAGACTGAAGAAAAAACAGAATATAAATACTTAAGTTTCAAAGTATTATTGGTTGGTGTAATTGGACTAAAAGTTTGACCTTAATATCTTGTGGTCAAAACAAAAAGTTAAACACGGACAGTTCTTATTCACAAATAAATAATAAACATGAACACTTACTATGAGATAAATACTATTCTAAGTGCTTTACAAGATCAATAGCCCTCGTTTTTCAGATGAGGAAAAAAGACACTGAGAAGTTAAATAGTTTGCCTTGAGCACAGGGTCAGTAACTGGTGGAGCTGGGTCTCAAATCTAGACAATCTGACCCCAGGATCTCTGCCTTTAACCACTATACTATACTAAGGTGTTCTTAAAGAAAACCATATCTGTTCCAGAGAGAAAGAGAGAGAGAGAGAGAGACAGAGAGAGAGAGAGAGAGAGAGAGAGAGAGAGAGAGAGAGAGAGAGAGAGAGAGACTTTTCAAGTACTTAGTTCTATGTTTTCCACAGTATGGGTCATTATATAGCGAACCATGAAAGAAGTAGTGGACTAAGTTCTTTAATGGTCCCTCTTTGCTGAAAGTAAAAGATTTAATAAAAATGCAAGTAAGGGGATAGACTCCTTCAGGAAACCAAGACAATATGGTGTATGGTACACTTGGATAATTGCATCTATGTATTAATCTTTGTTAGTCTCACTAACTGTTTCCATGTTTGTGAAATAACCTTGCTTTTTTTCTTATGTACAATACAAAATATAAGCCATGTGTGGATGTGCTATAATACTAGTGAGGAGGATGATTGAAGCGAAGGGGAAGGGCTGACTCTTTATAGAAATGCACACTAATGGAAGGAAATTAAATGACCAGGGTTCGATTAGGGATTAAATGTTATGAACTGAGTAGCTTCAATGGTGTCATCAATTGGTGCGTTAGCTTGGAAATATGGAATAAATACATGGATATTAATAATATCTTGTCCTGATTTATTTGATGTTATGTTGAAAGGTCTTTGAACCATAATAAATGTCCTATGGTATGTTCCAAGGCATTTTGTCATTAAAGTTTTTCAAGAGTATAGTCAAGATCATTGAACATTGAGGAATACATGTTTTGACCAATATAGTTTTCATATCATGTGCATAGAACTTAGAGACCTTTAGTTCTGCACATACTTGGGAAGGCCATAGGTGGCTTGCAAACATGTAAAACAATTTACAAAGGAGTCCACGTTGTGTAGCTAGTATTAAATATATCGGGCATTGAGCCATTTTACTGCTTGTTTCATAACCCATTGTCCAATCTTCTGTATTATCATACATTTAAGTAACAGTAGGTTTTTACTTCAGACAGCAGTCAGAATGGTTATAGTTTTGATTTACTGGTTTTTTGTTGGATTGTTTTAGTTTTGGAGAGGCCATTTAGTTCATCCTCATCACATATATATATATTCACTTTTAGAAGGTGGAAGACCCAGGGCACATGAACTTGGCAGAGGGGGCAGGCACGGGTACAGGTTGTTGACTTCTGGGAATATTTAAGCTGAAAATATATGAGGCAGAGGCAAGGACATTGCTGTGCTTCATTTTTTTTAATGCACTGATTTTTTTGGCTTTGGTTATTGTGACTAA
The DNA here is from genome assembly GCA_026230045.1 of Corynorhinus townsendii. NCBI lineage: Eukaryota > Metazoa > Chordata > Mammalia > Chiroptera > Vespertilionidae > Corynorhinus > Corynorhinus townsendii. Next base: position 175,637,478 of record JAPDVU010000003.1, on the reverse strand, counting down.
ATTTAAACGTGGGAGGATCTTGTGGGTGTGGGTGTTCTACACGAGAAAGTTGTTTGATAATGCTATGAAACTTTTATTTCTTCAACCAGGTACATGGCAATTTTCATGGTCTCAAGCCACAAACATTACCTCATAAATGGCACCATGGAAATGTGTCAACTGAATTCAACCTACTCAAATCAGGTCTTAGAGTAACAGCTGCTGGTGCTCTGGCTCCAGGAGCAGGTGTGAGACCACCTACGGTACCAGCGCAGAAAGCATTCTGTCAGTATGCAGCCAGCCTGCGCCTCCTCCCCCTAGGTGCCAAACAATGCAGTAGATAGGGCAGCAACACGAAGATAAAAAGTAATACAATTTACTTTTCACAAGAACTTGAGCTCGTGCCAGAGAAACAAATTAATGATAAAATAACTGCTCAAACCAAGGCATTGAGCCTGCAGCTAATAATATACCAGGGCCTGTTTCTGAACATTTATGTTTTTCTGTTTATGGTTTGCCAGGCTGTGAAAACCCCCATGGTTGGAGGTAGGGAAGAGATAGGGTTGGTTTTAATCCATTGTAGGACAGCACTTTGCATCTGTTTTTATAAGAAAGAACATGTAATATAAACTCTGTGTGTGTATGTGTGTGTTTGGGGGGCGGGGCGGGACTGATTAAGAGCGGAAAACTGAGAGGGCCATCAAATGTGGAGGGGGCTCCTCAGTCAGGGAGGTCAAGGTTTTATTGCCTGGGAATTGTGTAACCCACTGCCAAGGGAGAAACGGGCTCCACCCTAACCTGCTCAAATGAAAGCTACAAAAGCAAAGGACAAGTGGAGAAATCATTAGGAAATCCTGGCCTGAAACAGAGACCCAGCATGCGAGCTCCCTGCTATCTTTCATGGAATGCCCCTCCCCACCCTTGCAGTTCTGGGAGACAGGCAACATCATGTCCACAGTGCTGGAAAAGACATTTTGCAAGCTCTTGTAAAAATCTTGAAAATTTGGCTTGCATTTACTTTCCACCCAGATCTACTTGGAGGATTTCTTTTTTTAAAATCACGGCATGCTTTCAATAGCAATTTATCTTAAAGCTCTGGTTAATTTTATAGTATATTGAAAGTCTAAAGTTTTATGGCACAACTGAGTGTGGGCCAGAAAGAAATGTTAGGGAAAAGAAGCAAGCTGGTTGACTGTACTGCAGGAAGCTAGAGGCAGAAGGAAGGCAAGAAAAACGTGTTGCCTTTGCAAATTTCATCTTGATTTGAAGAGTGTCTGAACTTGAGAGAGCCGCATATACTAGACATAAGGTTGTCTGCAACAGCTAAGAGTGTAGTGTGTGGTGGTCTAGGAGTGTTTTTATTATGTTGTTCTAAGCATTTTTCACCCACTGCAATTTATTTTCCGTGAAATTGATATCTCTGAATAAAATGTAATAGTTGAGTACCAAGGCAGCAACAATTGCACTGATTAAAATGGAATCCCATTACATTTATTTTCTTTGGGAATCCAGCATTCTCTGCTATAGGTGGGCAAATCAAGCAAGGTATCACTATACCATCCTTCGCTCAGCCTCAGCTCTCCTGTTTGGATTGTCTGGGGCCAGGTATGAAGTAGATTATTGCAATCAAAGACCAGAAATCTAAAGAGATATTCTAAGACTCTTCTTCTGCATAGAGGTGACTTTGGAATGGCTCAATAAAACAGAAGAGCTATCCTTCCGTGTAAGCACTGGACAGGTCTATTCATGAGGCATTTAATTTTTTAAAAGTAAAACACTTTAATTTCTCAGAGCAGTTTTAGGTTCACTGTAAAACTGAATAGAAAGTACAGATTTCCCATGCACCTCTGCTCCCACATAAGTAAAGCCTCCCTCACTATCAACATCCCCCACCACAGTGGTACATTTGTTACAGTGGTTGAACCTAATTGACATAGGATTATCACTCAATGTCCATAATTTACATCAGGGTTTTTTCTTAGTATTGTATATTCTACTAGAGGCCCAGTGCACGAATTCATGCACCAGTGGGGTCCCTCAGCCTTGCCTGTGGGATGGGGTCGAAACCAGCTCTCTGACATCCCCCGACGGGTCCCAGATTGCAAGAAAGCACAGGCCAGGCCGAGGGACCCCACAGGTACACGATTGGGGCTGGGGAGGGATGAGAGAGGTTGACCAGCCAGGGAGGGACCATGGGAGGGCTCCAGGGCATGTTCGGCCCATCTTGCTCAGTCCTGATTGGCCAGACCCCAGCAGCAAGCTAACCTACTGGTCAGAGCATCTGCCCCCTGATGGTCAGTGCACATCATAGCGAGCAGTTGAGCTGCTTTAGCATATCATTAGCATATTATGCTTTGATTGGTTGAACAGATGACCAGACAACTGGACACTTAACATATTAGGCTTTTATTATATAGGACAGGTTTGGGAAAATGTCTAATGACATATATCCACCATTGTAGTGTCATATAAAATGGTTTCACTGCCTAAACATCCTCTGTGTTCTGCCTTTTTATTTTAAAAATATGTTTTTAGTGATTTCAGAGAGAGGAAGGGAGAGGGAGATGACAGAGACTCATCAATTGGGCTTCCTCCCACATGCCCCCCACACACCCCAAACTCAGGAATGTGTCCTGACCAGGAATCCAACTGTGACCTCCTAGTTCACGGGTCTGTACTCAACCACTGAGCAACACCGACTGGGTTGTGTTCTGCCTTTTTATCCCTTCCTCTTCCTCATCCCCTGGCAGCCACTGGTCTTTTTACTTTATCCATAGTATTGCCTTTTCCCTAATGTCTTATGGTTGGAATCATACAGTATGTGGTCTTTTCAGGTTGGCTTCTTTAACTTAGTAATATGCATTTAAGGTTTCTCCATGTCTTTTTATAACTTGATAGCCCATTTCTTTTTAGTGCTGAACAGTATTCTATTGTCTGAATCCAGGTATTTAATTTCAAGCTCAGGATTCTGCTGAAATGGAAGAAACGGAAATGTGGTCTGTGCAATATGGGGCAGAAAACGGACTTAAGTAAACACCTATCTGCACCAGGGAAAGTTGGATGAATGAAGCTGCACCATTTTTCCTGGTAGCATGGAATTGGGTTTTTCATTACAGACTATGCGCTCCATTCTTGGAGTTTCCCCATTATCACGGGGCGATTCTGTTCTGAGTTCTCCAGATGTTTGGACTGTGTTTGTTAGTGAGGATGGAGCTTCTGTTCCCCCTCAGCACACTGGGCTTCTCCTTGCTGCTGGACTGGATTTTTCAGTGACGTGAAAGCTTCCTGTTGAAAGATAATTTCTAGAAGTTTGGTCCCATCACATGAGGAATTTGAATGTTACTAATATGCCATCATACTCTGGGGTGTTGGGTACTATTTTGCCATAAAGGACAGTTCTGTGCTGGTAAATTTTAGCTTTTATTGCTTTTGTTGGTACACTTAAAGGAAACCTTTTCTTCCTTACATTTGATAGTGAGAGGAGAAAAAAAAGTTTCACATAAAAGGCAAAATTGACACAGAGAGATGTTTAAAGTTAATATGAGGATGTTAAGTTTTGGGGCGATTAAAAGAATCAATTAATTATATAACTATGGTGTGTGATAAGGAGATGATTACTACTTTCCCAATCCTGTTGGATTTAGGACAGTTGGCTCTGAACATTTTCCAGTTTGATGCTGAATGTCACAAAGAGAAACATGGGCTTCTCCATTTGTTAATGATGTGTTGTTGGCATTTGGAGTACTGACATGGAAGAGCTGGTGCTGCTGACTCAAGGCAATAAACATTTGACTCATCCTGACAGAGCCTCTTTTCATGATGAAGGGCACCACCTGCCAGAGGGGTTGCCAAGGACTGATTTATAGTCCCTAATGCATCTGCACCAATCAATTCCTGGTTCCCTCACATTGCCTGCTACCTTGCTAATGCCAGGGTGCACATCATCTTGTTCCATCCCATTATCCGTAATGCTGGAATGCTTTTACCCTCTGATGCTTGACTCCATACCCCCATTCCAAATTCTTAGTCCCTCAATTCTTCTGTTTTTAACTGAAGAAGACATTTTATTCCAAAGTTGATGTCTGTTAGCCATTGTAACCAGGGCATGTAGGAATTCCAAGAATAGATCCTGAAAAATTATCTGTCTAAACATGAAGAGAATCAAGGGTCAGTAAACAGTCACACTGAATTAAAACAGATTAAACATTTGCATATGTCAAGCACTGAGTTAGGTGCTGAGGATTTATAGATGAATAAGACACAGTCCCTAACTTTGAGAAATTGGCAGGGAGTGTGGTAGAAAGCCATAGAAAGCAAATGAATATAATATAGCCTGATATGGCAACAGTGTGAATATCAGTACCAGAGTAATTAACTTTGTGGGGGATCAATGTGGGGTATATGTCATGGAAAGCTTCATTTAGTTCACAAGGTAAACAAAAGGCGGTGAGAGGGGGCATATTCAAGGCACAGAAGTATAGTTGTTACAGTATTTAGAAATATATTATTGCTGAAGGTAGGATAGCTAAGTAGATCTAATTAAAAGCCATATTACGAAATAGTTTTAAGCCATTAAGTAATTTGTATTTATCTTCTAGTAATGGAGAAGCATTAAAGGGTTTTATCAGCAGAGTGACTTAGTTGCTTTTATATTTTAGAGATGTATTTGTGTGCATCACAGAAGGTGATTTTGAAGAGGACAAAGTTGGACAGAGGGAGACCAGTTAGGATGCTATTATCATATTTCAGGTGAGAGATGATAGCTGCTGTAATGAGGAATATTGAAGACATGATGAAACAGGACAGAGTTAAATGAAAAATGGACAGAACTTAAATGTGTGTTTGAAAATGGGGGATGAGGGAGGGATCAGGATGGCTCCCAGTTTTCTGTCATGGGGAAGTAGTCACTGCCATACTGAAGTCACAAGTGAGGTGGAGAACTCATGGGGAGAAGCAGGATTTGTGAGTTGTGTGGTGGGGTGGTAACTATGGCAACATTGAGAAGGGAGAATTCAAGTTGGGACACGCTACATTTTGGGTATCTGTGGAACAGCAGGTGGAGGAGTCTAGCAGATAGTGGGATGTAAACATCTGGGCTGGATGTTCAGGTTGGCACACTTCATAGGAACTCTCAGCTCCAGGTGTTTTGTTCTTTGAAAGGAAAAATACACCAAAACTTAAGTATTTGATGCTACTTGTCAGAAGTTCAGCTTGGCAGGTTCTTATTTCTAAGATACTTATTATTCCAAATGTCAACAGAAAATTTTATTCCAGATTTTACCTTAAGTGCTTATGGGTAAGACAAACATCTATCTATTCATAGTCTTATCCTTTACCTTTTCTTCTTAAAGTAGAGAATATTGATAGCACATACTTTGAATCAAGCAGAACTATGCCCCCATCTAATATTCCAGTTTCAGTTTTTGTCTCTTTCTCTCTCACTGTACTCTAGTCTAGAGTCACCACAATACATGCTATACTGTCCTGTGTTATTTAGTCCTCATGGCAGCTCACTACAGTAAATGCTTTTTAGCTCAATTTTAAAGATGAACAAGCAGGCTGAGACAAGCTAAGTAAATTGTTCATTGACAAACAGAGCTGGAATTTGCATGGCTGGAATTTGAATCCAACTATTTGGTTGCCTATGCTTTAAGATATTGACACATATTTCTCATAATTTATTTAAATAAGTCAAAACAATTTTTGATGTATTCAGTAACATTGATTTAGCATTCCATGTAGTTGAAAAAATGAACAAAGGAATCCAATTCAGCACAGCTCTAACACATTTTTTGGGGGAAGGGGAATCAATTAGCCATTGCTTGTTTTACTCCATTTGATTTATTTAAACAAAAAATAGAATATTTATTCTAGTAGAAATATTGAAAATTGCTGTGAAAATATTTTATTTTCTTAGCTATTACCAGGTACAATTTTATTGTTAAGATAAACAATTGTCATTCATCCATTTTAATAGGTAAGAAAATTGCAATCAATACTAGAGGCAAAATGACAAAAACATAAAATTTAAAGTATATGCCTAAGCAAGAGTAAGGGGAAAAAGTGAAAAGCTGACTTCTATCAGACCACATCTTCATGGTCTTTTCCAAACCATAATTTTCTTGGGGGGGGGGGATCTCCATTTTTTTCCATCTGCAATTGGGGAATAGTATTAAGCTCCTCTCCCAAAATCATTTAGTGGGGACCCTATTTAATCAAAATAATAGACTTGAAAAATATTTGATTTAGACATGCTGAAAGTCTCAGTTTTTACCAAAACAACAATTATATGTAAAGTTTTTTTCTGACACTGGTTTTCCTAATGTTACATTGACTTCTTATAAAATAATCAGTAATTAACAATACTTTGAATCCTTAATATGTACTCAGAAAATTATAAAACATGGAAGGAAGAAATTAAAGAAGATAAAAATAAATGGAAGTATATACTGTGTTCATAGATAGGAAGAATTACCATCATTAAAATGTCCATACTTCCCAAAGCAATCTATAGATTCAACACAATTCCAATCAAGTTACATTTCCAATCAAGATGCATTTCACAGAACTAGAAAAAATATTCCAAATATTTATATGGAATCACAAAAGACTCCAAGTAGCCACAGCAATCTTCAGAAAGAAGAATAAAGTTGGAGGAATCACTACCTGTTTGCAAAGTATATTACAAGGCCATAAAAATGAAAACAGCATGGTTCTGGGATAAAAAGAGACATAGGTCAATGGAACAGAACAAAGAGCCCAGAAATAACAGTTTTTAAGTACCTTATAATACAAGGGTCTATGATGTAACTAGAAAAATGTAACCTTCTGGACTGGTCCAAGATAATCTTTTATATATGAAAAGAGAAGAGCCTCATTTTGAGGTTCTTTAGCTGGAAACATCTCCATTTTTCAACCTTACTGTGGGCGTTCCAAAGAGGCAGTGCATTACATTTGTGAGAACATGAGATGGGCAATCTGGAAGCTCTGAATCTAGTCTGGCCCCAGCTTTGTGTGCTTTTAAGCAAGTCTCTTCATCTTTCTGGGCCACAGTTTCTCTTCCATGAAATGAGAGGTTTATATTAGATTAGTAATTTCCAAACTTATTGAAGCAACAGACGTCTTTCTTCTGATGCCAGCTCAAAGTAGTTGAGCATTGACCTATGAACCGGGAGGTCATGGTTCAATTCCCAGTCAGGGTACGTGCCCGGTTTGCAGGCTTGATCCCCAGTGTTGGGTGTGCAGGAGGCAGCCGTTCAATGATTCTTTCTTATCATTGATGTTTCTCTCTTTTTCTCCCACTCCCTTTCTCTCTGAAATCAATAAAAATATATTTAAAAAAAAGCCCAATATAAAAGACAGGAAAAGGACAAGATGCTTAGTTTAAAAAGAAAGAAGGTGTGTAAAATCCCAACTGCCTGTTGTATAAATTGTGATGATACCTTGAGAAAGGGAAACATTTCAAACATCTTTAGCCCCGACATGAATTATTTATTTCCATCTCTGATGACAAAATAATGAAAGAAGAAAAAAAGAGAAAAAGTAAAGAAAAACCAGTGGCAGAGAATACTTTCATATTGGAAAAAGAAGATATGAAAACATCTGATGTGGGAGGCAGTACAGTTCTGGAGTCAGAGAGCACACCCACCTCTGCTACTCACTCACTAGCTATGAGGTCCTGGGGCAAATTAGCCTGCCTAAATCCCAGTTTTCTCATCTCTCTGAAATAGGGTTAATTATAGGATCTAGCTTATAGCAACATGGGGAGGAATGATTAGGATGATCTTTGTAAGATGGTTAGGGCAGTGCCTAACACATAATAACAGCTCAATAACTGTTAACTGCTATTGCTTTTTATTATTATTAAAAGCATTTTAGTTCATTGTTGGCAAAAAGTATTTGACAAATGATTGCTGATATGATGAGAAGATGACCATGACCAAAAAAAAAAAAAAAAAAAAAAAATCAATTCCAGATTAAGGACTTAAATGACCAAACCAAACAAAAAGCACCTTAAAATCTTTAGTAAAATTATAGGTAAATCTCTTTTAGACTTTAATTTTTGAAAAGATTATAGATTTTGAACTTAAATGTCAAAAACAAAGCTTTAGAATCCTTAGCAGGAAGTATAGGTGAAAATATTTTAGACCCTGGAGTTGAGAAAAAATGTTCAGCACCTTTAAAGATCAAGGAAATGCAGATCAAGATCTCAGTTGGCAATAATTTTGCACTCAATTGGCAAAAATTTAAAGATCTAATAATATCAAGTGTCAGAGAGAACCTGGATGGCACACATTGTTGATGGGAATGTAATTAGTGCAACTATGTTGGAAAGCAGTTTGCTATGGTCTACTAAAGTTGAATATTCGCCTATTCTGGGTCCCAGTAATTCCATTTCTAGGTGACAAAAAAAAAAAAAAAAAAAAGAAAGAAAGAAAGAAAAAAAGAAGGAAGGTATTTAGAACCCTAGCTCTCTGCGGGCTCTGAGTGCAGCTTGAAAACCATTGAATTGGATGATCTCTAATGGTCAGCAAATTATATATATCTTATATAATAAAGAGGTAATATGCAAATTTACCCTCACGCCCTCACAAGATGGCCACCCCATGTCATCACAATATGGCCGCTCCCACATCATCACAAGATGGCAGCTGCAAGATGGCCACTCCCACGTCGTCACAAGATGGCCACCACAAGATGGCCTCCCCCACATTGTCACAAGATGGCCGCCCCCACATTGTTACAAGATGGCCAGCAGGGGAGGGCAGTTGGGGGCGACTAGTACTGCAGGGGAGGGCAGTTGCGGGGACCGGGCCTACAGGGGAGGGCAGTTGGGGGCGCTTGGGCTGGCAGGGGAGTATTTAGGTGTCAATCGGGCTGGCAGGGGATTGGTTAGGGCAGTGGTCGGCAAACTGTGGCTTGCGAGCTGCGGTTTGCCGCTCTGTTGGCTAATGAGTGTGCTGACCACTGGGTTAGGGGGTGATCAGGCTGGCAGGCAGGTGAATGGTTAGGAGCCAGCAGTCCTGGATTGTGAGAGGGATGTCCGACTGCCGGTTCGGGCCTAAACCGGCAGTCGGACATCCCCTGAGGGGTCCCATATTGGAGAGGGTGCAGGCTGGGCTGAGGAACACCCCTCCAGTGCACAAATTTTGTGCACCGGGCCTCTAGTGTGTGTGTGTGTGTGTGTGTGTGTGTGTGTGTGTGTGTGTGTGTGTATACACTCATAAAAGAGTAATATGCAAATTGACCATCACTCCAACACACAAGATCGCTGCCTCCATGTGGTCAAAGATGGCTGTCCCCATGTGGACACAAGATGGCCAGCAAGGGAGGGCAGGTGGAAGGGACCAGGCCTGCAAGGGTGGGCAGTTGGGGGGACCAGGCCTGCAGGGGAGGGCAGTTAGGGGCAATCAGGCTGGCAGGGGAGCAGTTAGACATCAATCAGGCTGGCAGGGGAGTGGTTAGGGGGTGATCAGTCTGGCAGGCAGAAAGCGGTTAGGGGCAATCAGGAAGGCAGGCAGGCAAGCAGTTGGGAGCCAGCAGTCCTCGATTGTGAGAGGGATGTCCGACTGCCCGATCCTACCTGGATAGGGCCTAAACGGGCAGTCAGACATCCCTAGAGGGGTCCCAGATTGGAGAGGGTACAGGCTGGGCTGAGGGACACACACACCCATGCATGAATTTCGCGCATCGGGCCTCTAGTGTGTGTGTGTGTGTGTGTGTGTGTGTGTGTGTGTGTGTATAGATTAAAGAGAGGAAGGGAGAGGGAGAGAGATAGAAACATCAGTGATGAAAGAGAATCATTGATTGGCTGTCCCCTGCATGCCCCACACGGGAATTGATCCTGAAACCCCAGCATGTGCCCTGATCGGGACTCGAACCCTGACTTCCTGGTTCATTGGTCAACACTCAACCACTGAGCCATGCTGGCTGGCCATGGTCAGCAATATTAATATTATCTGATAGGACCTTGATTAAAGTGGTGGTAGTATTTTTCCCCTAATAGCTCTATGTATTATTGACACATAATATAAACTGTGCATATTTAAAGTGTAAAATTTGATGAATTTTGACATATGTATGCACTCAAGAAAGTATCACTTATCAAGATAATCAACATATCCACCCTCAACACTTTCCATGTGACCCTCCCCATCCTTTGCCACATTGCCAAGCAACCACTGACCTCTTTTTGCTATCCTGGAGTAGTTTGCATTTTCTAGAGTTTTATGTAAACATTTACTAGTAATAGTGAATATACTCTTTTTTTTTTTTTTATATCTGGCTTCTTTCAACTCAGCATAATTATTTCAAGATTCATCCATAGAATGTCTGTCAGTGGTTCCTTTTTATTGCTGAGTGATATTCCATTGTATGAACATACCGGTTTGTTTGTTCATTCATCTTTTGGACATTTTGAATGTTTACAGTTTTTTACTATTAAAACACATGTGCTATAAACATTCATGCACAAGCTTTGAATGTGCATATGCTTTTCTTTCTCTTGGGTAAATAACTAGGAGTAGAATGGCTGGATCATGTGATTGGTGTATGTTTAAATTTCTATGAAGCTGCTTTCCAGAAACGATTGCATAATTTGATATTCCGACTAGCAATGTGTGAGAATTCCAGTTCCTCTAAGTTCCTTATGCACTTGCTATGGTCAGACTTGTTCATTGAGTCATTCCTGAGATTTGAGGTGATCTTTCATTGTGGTTTTGCGTTTCCCTAATGACAAATGATGTACTATATAGAGCATCTTTTCATGGGCTTAATTGTCACATAAAACTTCTCTGGTGAAGTGTCTGTTTAAATAATGTCTATTTTAAAAACTGGGTTGCTTTCTTATTATTGAGTTTTGAGAGTGATTTGTGCATTCTTGGTACAAGTCCTTTGTCAGATATATGATTTGCAAATATCCTCTCCTCAGTCTGTGGCTTATCTTTTCATTCTCTCAACAGTGTCTTTAAAAGAGTAGACATTGAAGAAGGAACCAGGGAGAATCCAAGATGGTGGCGTAGGTAAACACCTAAACTGCTGCCTCACGCAACAATTTCAAAAATACAGCTAAAAGATAAAACGTGTATCACCCAGAACCACGGGAAAGCTGGCTGAGTGGAAGTTCTACAACTAGAAGGAAAGAGAAAAGAGCATTTAGACGTGCACGAGCGCTGAAAAGCTGAGGTACGGAGGCGCGTGATCTGGGCTGGCGGCGGGCGTTGCTTTTTTCAACCCAAAGGGAGACAAGCCCCTGATTACTCTGAAATACAGTTTCTGGGGAGACACGGGGGACCCAAACTCCTACGGGGAGAAGCTGGACTGTCTGCCAGTGAGGGTGGCTTGCTTGCAGAGCTGTGCGCAGGAATAATTGTTTACAGAACTGGGGCACGGGACTGCGGATGCCTACCTAGTGGTCAGTGTGAGACACCAGATTTCAACTCCTCACATCCATAAGTGACACATTCAAGAGGCAGACTCAGTGAGCACCAAAGCCCCACTGAAACAAGTCCTGCTCCATAAGCGTGTCTTCAGCGCAGCAGTTCTTCCATTATAGACACAATGAGTGCTCACAGCTAATTGGCCTGGAGGTCAATTCCTCCCAGCGTACCAACAGCAATCAAGGCTTAACTAGACCAAGACTTTTCACTCAGCCCACAAAGGAGTGTACCAAGAGCATCCACCTCATGTGATTGAGGAGGCTGAGCTACTGCCCCCTATAGATCACCTACCACACAAAGCTACTCCATCAACACAGGGAAGCAGCCAAAATGCGGAAACAAAGAAACATGTCACGAATGAAAGAAACGGAGGAAAGCAAACTACTGGACGACATAGAGTTCAGAACCACATTTATAAGGTTACTCAAGAATCTTCTAAAAACCGCTGAGAAACTTGATGAGACCTTTAAGGATATTAATGAGAATGCCAAAAAAATGGAAAAGGATCAGTCAGAAATGAAGCATACACTGTCTGAAATAAAGAACATACAGAAACTCAACTGTAGATCAACGTACCCCAAGAATCAAACCGAAGATCTGAAATATGTGGAAACAAAAAACATCCAACCAGAAAAACAAAAAGAAAAAAGAATCCAAAAATATGAAGATAGTGTAAGGAGCCTCTGGGACAACTTTAAGCGAACCAACATCCGAATTTTTGGGGTGCCAGAAGAAGGGAGAGAGCAAAATATTAAAAACCTATTAGAAGAAATAATGACAGAAAACTTTCCCTACCTGGTGAAAGAAATAGACTTACAAGTTCAGGAAGCACACAGAACCCCATACAAGAGGAATCCAAAGAGGACCACACCAAGACACATCATAATTAAAATGCCAAGGGCAAAAGACAAAGAGAGAATCTTAAACGCAGCAAGAGAAAAACGGTTAGTTACCTACAAGGGAGTACCCATACGACTGTCAGCTGATTTCTCAGCAGAAACTATGCAGGCCAGAAGGGAGTGGCAAGAAATATTCAAAGTGATGAACAGCAAGAACCTACAACCAAGATTACACTACTCAGCAAAGCTATCATTCAGAGTTGAAGGTCAGATAAAGATCTTCACAGACAAGAAAAAGCTAAAGGAGTTCATCGCCACCAAACCAGGATTACATGAAATGCTGAAGGGTGTTCTTTAAGAAGAGGAGGAAGAAGAAAAAGGTAAAGATAAAAATTATGAACAACAAAATGACATCAAATACATACCTACCAACAAGTGAATCTAAAAATCAAGTGAATAAAAAATCTGAAGAACAGAATGGACTGGTGAATATAATAGAATCAGGAACATAGAAAGGGAGTGGACTGACAATTCTCAGGGGGAAGCGGGTCTGAGGGGTGCAGGAAGAGATTGGACAAAAATCTTACTCCTATGGATGAAGACAGTGGTGAGGGGTAAGGGCATGGGGTGGGGTGGGGAATCAGGTGGAGGGGAGCTATGGGGGAAAAAGAGAGGAACACCTGTAATAATCTGAACAATAAAGATTTATTTAAAAAAAATAAAATAAAAGAGTAGACATTTTTAAGTTTGATGAAATTGAACTTGTCAACATTTTCTTCTATAGAGATGCTTTTGATGTGATATTTAACATATGCCTTTAGTGATATAAATTTTCCTTTAAGTTCTGCTCCAGTGGCATCCCACAATATTGATATGTTATGTCCTCATCTTCATTTAGTTATCAACATTTTATCATTTCCCTCTTGATATTTTTTTCTGTGACCCATGGGTTATTTAGAAGTGTATTATTCAGTTTCCTAATGGTTGGGAGCTTTCCATATAATTTTGTGTTATTGACTTTTAATTTAATTCTACTCTTGTCAGCATATACTTTGCATAAATTAAACCCTCATAGTTTATTGAGACTTGTGTAATATGGCTCAGAATATGATCTATCTTGGAAAATTTTACTGTGCACTTGAAAAGAATGTATATTCTGCTTTTGTGGGGTGGTGTGCTCTGTAAAGGTCACTGAGGTAAGGTTTGTTGACAATGTTATTAAGTCTTCTATAACCTTACTGATTTTCTGTCTACTTGTTATCAATTACTGAGAGATGGGTATCGAAACCTCTCTAATCATAAATCTATGCCTCCCTGAACTTTCATCCATGTTTGTTTCATGCTGAAGCTCTGTTATTAGGTGTTTAAATGGTTATGTACCTCCTAATGAATTGACCTCTTTATTGAAACGAAACTTCTTAATTCCTAGTAATGTTCTTTGCTCTGACATCTGCTATCTTTTGATTGTGTTAGCATTTTGCAATCTTTTATTTTTAAATCTGTGTGTGTCTTTATACTTAAAGTGCATTTCTTATAGGAGCATAAAATTAGGTCTCGTTATTGTTGTTTTTTAATTTAATCTGACAGTCTCCGCTCTTTAACTGGGGTATGTAAACTATTTGCATTTAATGAGGTTATTGATATCATTAGGTTTAAATATATCTTGTTATTTGTTTCATCTGTTCTTCCTTTGTCCCTTTTTCTGCCATTTGAATTAACAAAATATTTTTAAGGTTTTATTTTATCTCATTTGCTGGTTTATTAGCTGTAACTCTTTGTTTTATTATTTCAGTGGTTGTTTTTGATTTACAGTGTATATCTTTAACTTACCAGCATCTATTTTCAAGTAATATTCAACTACTTTATGAGTAATAGAACCTTTTAACTTACACTTCTACTTAAGAATCTTATACTTCCATTTATCACTTTCTAAACTTTGTGCTATTATTGGCATGCATTTCACTTTTATATATGTTGCAGTGTTATTTTTGGTTAACCATAAATCACCTTTTCAAAATATTTCAATAATAATAAAAACATGCTATGTATTTACCATGTAGGTACCATTCCCAGTGCTCTTCATTCCTTTATATAGATCTGTTATCATTTTCTTTATGCCAGAAGGACTTCCTTTAACATTTCTTGTAGTGTAATTTGGTAGGTGATATATTTGTTCAATTTTTATATGTCTGAAAAAGTGTTGTTTCACCTTTGTTTTTGAAAGGCGTTTTTACCAAATTCTCAAATGGACATTTTTTTCTTTCAGTACTTTTAAGATGTTGTTGTATTCTTCTCACTTGCACAAATTCTGATGAGAAATAGGCTGTCATCATTACCTTTGTTTCTTTTTATGTAAATTATCTTTTTTGGGGGCTGCTTTTAAGATTTTCTCTTTGTCCCTGGTGCTCAGCTGTGAAGCCTACTGGGACCTTAGTGTATTGGCCACATTGGGTAAAGGAAACTGGGAATAAGCCTACATATTAGGATATAGCCTATGGAATCCAGACCAACCTGGAAAGTGGTAGGCCAGTAGGCCACCAGAGGGGCAAGGAGCCTCAAGTCAGGAGTCTATGGTACAAACTGAGCCCTTGGTCAGGGTATTGGCACACTGAATATGGACATCCCCCTCATGACTCATTCCAGAGCTCTGTAGTTGATGACTGAAGCATGGAGTACAAAGTGGGTGTGGCTGAACCTAGTAGGGAGGCATCAGAGAAGGGCTTCCAAATGGCAGAACTCAAATTAACCCAAAGTCAGTAATAATAGAGCAAAATAACAGAAGTGATTAAGGGGAATTGAAGGTCTAATGCTAAGGCTTTAATTCTACAAAAACCCCACACAATTTAAACGTGTGTGTGTGTGTGTGTGTGTGTGTGTGTGTGTGTGTGTGTGTGTAGATTTGCCTAGTAGAATTCCATTACATTTTCAGAGTTGCCCTTTCCTAATGGGTAAAAAGTAAGAACTGTGTACAAAATAACTAATTTATAAAATATTTTTGGAAGACAGTTTTTAATATCACAGACCAATAGTATTATTAAAAACTAGGGGCCCAGTGCACCTTGAAAGGAACTGTGGGCCGCAAGGCTGCAGTGGCTCAGGGGCAGGTCTCGGCCCATCCTTCGTGCCCCCACCTGGCCCCTCCCACCACGGCCCTGGGTCCCCTGTCTGCCAGCAGCCCCGCTTGCACCCGCTGATGGCACAGAGCAATTCAGCCTGGTTCCAGCAGCAGGTGCAAGCAGGGCCACACCCGCTGATGGCACAGAGCAATTGGGGCTGGTGCCAGCAGCAGGTGTGAGCAGGGCCAGCACAAGCAGTGGGTTGTGAGAGGCAGCTGCTTGCCCCGATCACCCCTCAGGAGCAGCGGGGAGGTAGAGAAGCCCTGAGGGGCAATCGGGACCGGCAGCTGTCGCTCGAACCAGCTGACAGCGCTGAACGATCGGGGCCAGCACCAGGCACCAGCAGTGGGTGCGAGTGGCGGTTTTGGTGCTGGCAGCGGGTGTGAGCAGGGTTGGCGTTGGCAGCAGATGCGAATGCTGGGCAGGACCGCGGTGTGCAGGAGCAAAGAATTTTCAGTAACCACCAGAGGCTCTCCCCGATGACAGCAACCAGCACTCTGCCTTGGTCTGGCACCCCTGCTTACCTGCTCCACCATCCCACTATGGCCGATGCCCATCATATTCCGTGCTTGCCCCCTGGTGGTCAGCGCACATCATAGCCACTGGTTGTTCGGTTGTTTGGTTCTACCATTCAGTCTATTTGCATATTAGGGTTTTATATATATAGATAGTTTGTGTAACAGTATTATTAAAAAATATTTGGAAGTTAAAAATACCCCCCAAAATAAAAATCTTTTATTCTTTCCATTTAATCATTTAAAAACATTCTTTTAACATTTTGCATTTGATGATGCAATTTTGTTTTTCCTTCTTATTATTTGTCTCTTGTTTTGCATGGACAAGTTTCTGCTGCCTAAAGCCATCTTTTCAAACAGGGAACTCCTCAAAAGCTTTTATTTAATCTGGTTAAATAAATTACTAATTATCTTTAAGCAGGGACAAGTCCAAAGTCACCACATGAAGGATAATTCATAATAGTTTTTTTTTTTTTTAGCAACAGCTATCTCTGTTTCTTGCCAAACTAGTCAGCAGTCTGGCAGTTTGGTTTTTGCGATGAATCAGAATTTTGTGCCAGGCCATTTGCACCATCTGCTGCAGGGGTGTCACAGGAGAGAAGCTGTGGACACCTGGTGGGTTGACGTGGAAATGTCAGCTTGAGGGCAAACACCAGCTTCAGTGATGAAAGACCGAGAAAGCAAAAAGCTGGGAGGACAGGAAGCTGCTGGTAGCAGCAAAGGAGACACACCTGTTTCTGAACTTGGAAGAATGTATGTATGCATGTATAGGTGTATGTATGCGTGCATTTATGTATGTCTGTATTTTCAGCATCAGTGACTTTTCAGAATCGGAATGACAGGATGAGATTAAATTCTTGGAAAAGGTAAAAGATCATCAGGTAACATTACACATGCAAGTTCTATTAAAGGCAATTAACACTATCTGGAGAAGAAACGTAAAACATGCATATATTTATGTTGTCCATGGGTGACTTGGAGTGAGATTTTTTTTTTCAACTGCATCCTTTGGAAATAAAGCTGTAACCATGGGCTCAGAAAAGCTCTTTTCATTCTCTGCTTGGCATATGCTGTCCAATAGATTTAATTTTGGTTCCTTTTTTTGTTAAGGATCTATTCAATATCCCCCTAATTTTTAAGGTGATTAAAACACCTACTAGTTGAACCCAACTGAGAAGTGCTTTAAGGTTTTGGTTTTGTGTAACACAAAAGACCTGGCCATGATAGGGAAGGAATTATGAGCCATTTTCGAGTTATGGGCTCTTGAAGTTGGTTCACTACAGTGACAGTTTCCTGTAAAAATAAAAATAACTCTCTTCTGTGTGTCTTTATCCAACTTAAATACACACACAGATACTCATGCATGCATACACTTTTTATCTTCTCTCTAATGGTACACAGGACTAAAGACCATCAGGATCACACTTGAAGGGATTCTGAACTTGGAGTTCAAGGTCATGTAGTCAGTAGTGGAGCTAGCATTTCAGGCCAGCCCCTCCCAGCCCCAAGTTTTATGCATATTTCACCTGCCATGCTGCATTATAAGATCTTTGTACATTAGTTCCAACTTGCCCCATGGTTGGCAAGAGGGCCAAGAGATGCTCTGTAGTAGCATGTAGTTGACCTCATTGGCATCAGTTTCAAAAGTTCAGCTCCTATCCCAAGCATTTATCACTTCCTAGAAGAGTAAACTTATTATAATAATCATCATAAATGGAAATCATTTTTCCTGGCTGCTGTACAATTATAATTTTGGTATATACCTAAAATTCTTATCTCTATTTTTTTAATTTCTACCCTCCCATCCCGTTCAAATATGCATCCATTTTCTCTTTTCCTATCTTAGTCCAGGCTCTTATAGTTTTTTACATGGAGCTTTAAAACTTCCTGCTAGGCTTTCTCCTTCTTATTATGGCACAAAAGATAACTTACAATGTGATTTCTTAAACCTTACATTCTCCCCAGGATCCTGAACTATTTGCTATTTTCTTTTTTTTTTAAAATATATATATTAAATAATCTCAGAGAGGAAGGGAGAGGGAGAGAGAGAGACAGAAACATCAATGATGAGAAAGAATCATTGATTGGCTGCCTCGTGCATACCCCTACCAGGGGTTGAGCCCACAATCTGGACATGTGCCCTGACTGGGAATCAAACTGTGACCTCCTGTTTTATATCAACGCTCAACCACTGAGCAACACTGGCCGGGCTACCCACTGTTTTCTAAGCATAAAATGTACAAGACTATTTTGTGCTCCTGGATGCTTCTGTCTTCTCTGCTCCATGCCTCTCATCTTATCGGCCTGACGAACTCACTCCTAAGACTCAACTCTAAGGTCTCCACTTCCGTGAAGCCTTTATAGATTGTTTCAGCCTTCCTCTTTCTTGCTCTTTGAGCATTTTGTTTTTCCTAATTACGTGGCCCTAATTATTTGTTAATTGTCTGTCAACCCTGTTGCCCTGTGAATCCTTTGAAGGCAGAGCTTGACTTATAATCATCTCTGCAGCCCCAGAACCTGCACAGTACTTGGCAGAAAGGAGGTGAATAATGAGAATTTTGTGAATGCTTTGTTTGCCTTGTGAAACCTTCAGGAAGTATTGTTGGTGTTTGGGGGAAGTATTTATCTGTGGTCTTTCTTCAGGGGAGATACTTGTACAACTGGAAATGACTAAAGGGAACTTGACAAATGATCTACTTTATGTGTCATTAAATGCCTAGAATTGGCACAGTTTCTCAACCCTGATGCTCAGAGGATCAGAGACTTAAATTGCCATATACATGCAGATGATTCCATGCAACTTTACAACTTCCTGCTAGGCTGTCTCCTTCTCCTCCTCATTATGGCACAAAAGAGAGCTCTTGGAGGGAATGCCATACCAAACCTCAGAGGATCTATTAAACATGCCTGCTTACATACCTCCAAGGCCCCCAAATTCTCCTCTCAGCCACTGCACGGAACGAATGGTGCCCAGATATCCAAGCAACAACCTGGGAATTATTCTGAAATACCTGGTCTTCCTCATTCTTCTATATTCAACAACCACCAAGTCTAGCTAATTCCCCCACGGTAATGATGACAAATCTGTTCCCTTTGCTAGAGTTTTATAGCCCTCCCCCAGATGTCCTCATTTTTTTTCTCCCTGGATAATGAAAAAAGGTTCTGATTTGTTTTGTCTCCTCCTACTCTCTGTTCTCTACAGTGCAGTTGAATGATTGTGTTTGTGTGTGTGTGTGTGTGTGTGTGTGTGTGTGTGTGTGAGAGAGAGAGAGTGTGAGTGAAAAGCAAATCTGATCAGGGTTGTTCTTACATAAAGCTTGTCTGTGGCTCTCCATCACCTTCAGAATAGAGCCTGAACTCCTCAGCTTGGTTTCCCAGGCCCTGGAGTGGTGCCTGCTATTTCCTCTAGCTGAACTCCATTCACTAACCCCTCGCCCCCCACACCCCTGCCAGTGCTTTAGCCATGCTAAATTACTTGTTTATCACGACCCCCCCAAATAACATATATATATATATATATATATATATATTTTTTTTTTTTTTTGGCCTTCAGGTTTTTAACATAGTGTTCTCTTTTTTTAGAACATTAAAACCTGCCCACTTTCCTATTCCCACCTTCCATGTCCTACTCATGTTTCAGTCCTTAAAGTAAACATTATCTCTTTTGGAAGAATTTCTTTATTCTCCCAAACCCAGTTAACTGCTCCTCCTAAGTACCCCATGAATACATCAATTATAATTCTTACCACAAGTATTGTGGTGATCTAATTTGTGTTTGCCTATTTCACTAGACTGTGAATTCCATTGTACAAGACTAGGTCCTGTGCATTATCATAATCCTAGTTTCTAGCACTGTGTCTGGACCCAGAAGTTGCTCAAGAAGTATTTGTTGGCTAAACAAATAATTATTAATACATAACCCAGTAAATACATTGGGAAATTTGCAAGAACTTGGAGATCTGCTCAGATAAAGCTCTTCATAACACTACAATCTTGACATTTGTTTTAACCAAGATACTTAGAGCATTTAAAATACTCACTTCATTGACAAGAATCTTTATCTGTTTGCTTATGAAGGGTGAACAAGTCAATCTAGTTTAATTAGTAGTGAAAAGGGTCTGGAGTGTGCAGTCTGGCCCTACAATACTTATGAAGGACATGTATTGTCTTGGTCTCTGCCAATTAAAATAAAGGTAAAGAGGAAGTAAAACTTCATATATCTTGTTAAGGCAGGAGCAAATTGTGAATTTAAGACAAAGAAGATTATTTAATAGAAAATATTTTGATCTTGAATAATAAAAAGTCTGAGAAAAATTTGTGGGAATAAAGAAATAATACTGCCCTGACCGGTTTGGCTCAGTGGATAGAGTGTCAGCCTGCAGACTCAAGGGTCCCAGGTTTGATTCCCATCAAGGGCATGTACCTTGGTTGCGGGCACATCCCCAGTAGAGGGTGTGCAGGAGGCAGCTGATTGATGTTTCTCTCTCATTGATGTTTCTAACTCTCTCTCCCTCTCCCTTCCTCTCTGTAAAAAATCAATAAAATATATTAAAAAAAAAGAAATAATACTAATCTTCTTGCCCTTGGTTACTGTTGGGGTCAGTATAAATAATGTCCAATTTGTATATGGATGATCTCGTTTAAAAGGTGTCAACACTCATCTATCATTATCTACACTGACTTCCTTTGTCTAGTTGCAACTCTAGGTAAAATTCATGAAACTTTTCTGGAAACACCAGTGAGAATAAGTTAAAAAGGAACACACACACACACACACACACACACACACACACTACTTTGAGTTATCAACTACAATTAATCTGTCATATGGCTAATTTTTCAAGTTCTAAAAAAGTAAATAAAGTATCTGAAAAAATTTGTATCCACATTAGACTCAGAGAGGAAAATCAATTTCTAAAGTGTAGGAAAATATTTATCATCCCAGAATTTGTTGATGTATTGGTAGTTGGTAGAAGAGACTCAATAGTGATAAATCTTTTGGAAAATATGGTTGCAATCAGCCAGCCTGGCGATTTGTTTTTATTTGCAGTGTATATTTCATGTCACTTCACTTATGCTGTGACTTATTCAGCATTGCTAGTTCATTCATTCAGTGTACATTGAGAACATAAAAGTGTCATGTTAACTGTTGGGCGGATAAGGTTGCCTGAGATAGAGATGCTGCTCATGAGGAGTGCCTAGACTCATAGGATAGAAATGCTTATAGACATAATTACAACTCAGCAGGGTGGGTTGAGTGACTAGTTCTGCCTGGAGGAAGGAGGGAAGGCTTTAGGGTTAATGCGAACTTTGACTTGTATTAACTCCTTAAAGGGGTTTTCCAGCATTTTGTTGAGGGTAGAGAGTGCAGAGTGGGGAATGAGATGGGGTTTGAGGAGAAAACATTCTAGCCATCAAGAATGGAATGGGCAGAGAAATATAAAAGTGCATGGGATGTTAAGGAAAGAGTGTTTGGTAAGTGCAGTAGAATAGATGTTTGGAGAGGAATGACTAAAGATTAAGCTATTTTCAGATTTTGAAAAACATGGTATAACCTCAAGACATAATAAGCACATTTTATTAATTTCTCACTTTTTAGGATGAACTTTTTAAACCAATCAAAATTTTATTCATAAAATCTATACACGGACTCAAATTGACAAATAGTTCTATCAGACATACTACAAAATTTAATTAATTAATTAATTAGTTAATTTGTCAAATGCTAGATTGCTCTTATGTGCCAGGTGGTCTACTAAACACTTTAGCAGCATTACCTCATTTTAAACAAAGCACAACAGTCTTATTTCTCTCTTTACATTATGTACTAGATTCTTACTCCATGTGATAGCTATTTTAAGCTATTTTGGTTATTTCTTTTGGTATTCTCCTTTGTTTCTAAATAATGGGCTCAGACTGCTATTCACTGATATATTATTCATTGAATTCCTGCAAGTATATAGTTATTATTTTTGGTTAGAACGATATTCAGTATTGACATTATTATGCTCATGCAAATATAACTCGCAGTTGAGTCATATAGAATTCTATGGCAAGATTAATTTTGTGTGTGAAAAGTTTTTGTCCTTTTCACACACAAAATGTGTGTGAACATAATTCTCCCCTCGTTACTTGCTTTCTTATTTATGTCCTCATCATTAATTCTTCCTCCCAAAAATCTTTGTCAAAAGTATTAGTATCAAATACATCAGGAATTCTATCAGTTTCTCCTTAGTCATTCATTCCCTCCTGGATGTCGCTCCTTTTCTGCCCTAGTCTGAGCCTCTGGCACTGTGTTTGCTGCCCAGCTGCAGCTATAAAATATCCCTGAGTGGAGAATGGCAGATCAGTCACCTGGCTAGCTAGAATAAAGGCTCTTTGCTTTTGCATTGGACTTGGCTCCCTGGTGGTCTTTGGGGATCACGAAATCTGGGCATAACAATAACATGGAGGTGGAGGAAGCCGTTCCAAGAAGATGCTCCTCTGAATCTGGTGAGAAGGGGAAGACCAGCCTGGAAATAAGTATATTAGAAGTGGATGAGTTTATAGGTGGTGCAAACAGTCTGACCAATGGCCATTTACTTTCCCTTCTCCTCTGAGGAGTTTCAAGGTCATCTCAATTATTTACTAACCTAGAGTTGGCCCAATGGTCTTACATGCAGGGAATAATTTTTATTGATTTCTCAGTAATCATTTTTCCTCAGTTTGTAGAATACTATTGACCTTCTTTGCCAAAAGCACCCAGGATATATGTGTCAGAGGTCATGGATTTGAAGAGACAATTTCTCTGTTTATTAATGAAGTTAATTATTTTGTCTTTTTAATCCAGTCCTACATCAGCTAGAGTATCCATTGAGTGCATCAGGAAGGCAGCCTTGGAAAGCTGGAGCTACAGAGGCTTAGAAGAGGGAGGTGAGGGTGGGGAAGAAGTGCCTGAACTTCCCCAATTAAGGTGATTTGGCTTCTTTACATGCTACCATCCCTTGATGCTCATTATGAAAAATGTTGAGATTAGGAAACAATATAAAAGAGGAAAAGTGAAAGAAAATTAGAAAAATGGAAAAGGACAGTTGGCTAAGTAGAGGTTAAAATTTAAAAACAGAGACTAAGGTAAAGAGAAACTAAGCTAAAAGAGAATAAAGTGGAAGCTAAAATGGGAGATTTAAAATCCCCACAAAAGGTTAAGAGTTTAAAAATATGAAACACATGAGATTTAAAAATAAAGGATAAAATACTATAAGCCAATGAGATAAAAGGTTAAAACATGAGTAAAAGCTATAATGGTTTAGGCTAACAGACTAAAGCCCATGAGATGAAAAGCTAAAAACAGACCATTCCTTGGGATTAAGGCTTTGGAACAGGAAATCAGAACTAAAAAGGCAAATGACAGAACATTTAAAAATTAAAATTATAAGACTAAAGTAGATTAGGGGAACTATTATTTTTTTAAAATGAATTAACAGAAAAAAGAGAACTGGTTAGGGCAGTGGTCCGCAAACTCATTAGTCAACAGAGTGGCAAACCGTGGCTCGCGAGCCACATCCGCAGTTTGCCGACCACTGGGTTAGGAGTCAGTGGCAAAATTCTCAGGGCAGCCTGGCCTTCCCTGTGGAAAAGAGAGGCTGGGTGGAGGCAGCAGTGATTGAGTCTTCTGCAGGGGGCATCAGGGGCAGAGGCAGCTGGGATGAGGACTGCATAGGCAGGAGCTGGCCAGGCCTCTGCAGACATCATAGGGATGCATCTCCTTCATCTTTAAAAAATTCCCTTTCAATCATTGCTCCCCATGTTCCATTCCCACTGCCACCCCAGCAGCCTTTGCCTTCAGCAAATCCTCTCTAATCTTTAAATTGGCTGCTGCCCCAAGTCTTTCCCCCTCCAATCTCTCCCCACACTGCAACCAGATTAATCTTCTAAAAACACTCTTTTGGTCAAGGAGTTATATTGTATCAAACCTTCTGTGCTTATCATTTTAAAGACCAAACTCTGGCTTAATGCACTCTTTTCAAATACATTAGAGATCTTCTATGTTTGTACTTAAATTCAACCTTATCTATTACTTTACTTATGCTAAGTGCCAAGATATCTAGGGGTTAAGTGTTTTGAAGTTCAGAGTTTGATCATGAGATTTGGAATTATTTTAGAAAAAAAAAAAAAGGAATTCCTAATTCCATTTTGAAAAAGTCCAAGTGAATTAAAATTTTATTTCAGCTTTTGGTTCCCAGTGAGAGAGAGGGGAAGCGGGGAAGGAAAGCGGAAAGGGCAGAGGAGAGTGACAAGGAAAAGAACAAAAGAACTAAAATTCATGTGCTTCTGGGAAAATTTGATTTTTGTTTTGTCAGAATGATAAAGCTCACTTCTTAGCTACTCCTCCCAAAATGACTTTTTTCTCTGAGTTTAAGTATATATTATCTTTAAAAATAGATTTTGAGTATTTCTCTACTAATTTCTGAAAAATAAGAAAAATTCAGATTCTCTCAGTGTTTGTAAGGGGAAAAAAAAAGATTTGGGAAAGAAAACACACCATATTTAAGATTATCCCAATGAGTTTTATGCCAAAACACCAGATGCTACTGGGGAAAAAAAACTTTAGGCCATAATTTGTTCTCTGGGAAATGTGCCTGGCTCTTTAGCAGGATGAGAAGAATAATGTAAAGGATTAAGGTAAATGGCAATCCTGCTCTAAATAACCAGTGCTTTTATATTAAAAATGTTCACATTTAAGACTATTATGATTATAACACTAATTCACATTAAAAAGTCTAATATAATCAGGAATACAAGGCCACCTTGGAGCAAAGATGGTATAAATGCTGGTCACTGTCATACCTAGCCTTCCTAAAAGCTTTTTAATATCTTCATAATTAAACTTTATAGAAATATTATAAATTTCAGGCTGGGTATTCTAGCTGAAATTTATCATATTAAAATTACTAACTTTGCTTTACAGTTCCATGTTCTCATGTTGATTTTTGTTTTAATTTTTACACCAGTTTGGATATGTCTAAAGCCTTGTATAAGCCAAATCTGTGTTGCATTTGCTATATCCATATTTAGATCCCGTTCGTCTCCTCTCAGTGAATGAAAGCATTATAAATAGAATTGAATTTTGAAAAATGGAGTATGTGTAGCTTGAAGTGAGGCAATTAAAACTCATATTAGAAGAAAGTTTCAAATTTTTATATTTTTGAACATTAAAAGAATGCTCAGGTGACTGACTCATGTCCTCTATTTTCATGCAATTCTGCAACCTGGCTGGCTCCAGCCTACAGCAGCAGCAGAAGTTCCAAAAAATCGGGGAAGGCAGATTTTTTCATACTTCTCAACTCTCTAGGATGTAAAAGAAAACCAGAAGGAAGATAGGATCTAGAATTTCCTGCCTTCTGTTTTTTGAGTTACCCTAGTCTTACTCAATCTGAGGTTTGGATTGTTTAAATTTTATCATTTAAAAAATTTGTTATGGACTGAATGTATGTGTGTCCCCTGAATTCATGTGTTGAAGCCTTGATTCCCCAGTGTCTTTGGAGTAAGGAAGTGATTAGGTTTAGATGAGGTCATAAGGATGAGGCCTTAATCCAATAGAATTATCTTATCTAATAAAAGAGAAACATGCAAATTGACCATCATTCCGCTACACCCACCAGCCAACCAGAGCGAGTATGCAAATTAACCCAAATAAGATGGCAGCAGCCACGGAGCTGGAGCAAGCAGGAGGCTTAGGTTGCCCCCAGCGATGGAGGAAGCCAAGCTTCCCGCCTGCCCTGGCTGGCCCTGGCCTCCAATAAAGCCTAAAAAGTTTCAATTACATAAGATAAATACATCCCAACAAAGATAGCGGTGGCCACAGAGCTGGAGTGAGCAGGAGGCTTGGGTTGCCCCCAGTGATGGAGGAAGCCAAGCTTCCTGCCCACCTTGGCCTGCCTTGGCCTGGGAGCTTGGGTTTTCTGGGGCACTCCAGGCTACCAGCTGGCCTTGGCCTCCGCTCAAGGCTACAAAGTTTCAATTGTAGAAGATAAATAAATCCCAGATCCCAGGGCCTCTGCTTGTGTCACCAGGGGGCATGCCCAGCCTGCAAACCACCATAGGCCCTTTACCCAGGCTGCCCCAAACTTCAAGGGAACCCCACCCTGATCCGGGACACTTTTCAGGGCAAACCAGCCGGCCCCCACCTGTGCACCAGACCTCTATCCTATCTAATAAAAGAGTAATATGCCAATTGACTGTCATTCCAACATACAAGATGGCTGCCCCCATGTGGTCAAA
This sequence comes from Corynorhinus townsendii, assembly GCA_026230045.1. Lineage (NCBI taxonomy): Eukaryota > Metazoa > Chordata > Mammalia > Chiroptera > Vespertilionidae > Corynorhinus > Corynorhinus townsendii. The sequence goes on along the minus strand of JAPDVU010000003.1, from coordinate 175,611,331 downwards.
GAAGGCTGCCCCCATGTGGACACAAGATGGCCACCACAAGATGACCAGCAGGGAGGGCAGTTGGGAGGGACCAGACCTGCAAGGGAGGGCAGTTGGGGGTGACCAGGCCAGCAGAGGAGGGAAGTTGAGGGTGACTGGACCTGCAGGTAAGGGCAGTTTGGGGGGACCCAGACCTGCAGGGGAGAGCAGTTGGGGGTATCTAGGCCTGCAGGGGAGGGCAGTTGGGTGTGATCCAGCCTGCAGGGGAGGGCAGTTAAGGGTGACCAGGCTGGCGGAGGAGGGAAGTTGGGGACAACTGGGTCTGCAGGGAAGGGCAGCTGGGGGGGACCCAGGCCTCCAGGGGAGAGCTGTTGGCGGGGGGGCGGGGAGAAACCAGACCAGCAGGGGAGAGCCATTAGGGGCAATGAGGCTGGCAAGGGAGGGAAGTTAGGGGCAATCGGGCTGGCAGGGGAACAGTTAGACATCAATCAGGCTGGCAGGGGAATGGTTAGGAGGTGATCAGTCGGGCAGGCAGAAAGCGGTTAGGGGCAATCAGGAAGGCAGGCAGGCAAGCAGTTGGGAGCCAGCAGTCCTGGATTCTGAGAGGGATGTCCAACTGCCTGTTTAGGCCCAATTGTACCGGGATTGGGCCTAAAAGGGCAGTCGGACATCCCTCAAGGGGTCCCAGATTGGAGAGGGTGCAGGCTTGGCTGAGGGACACCCCCCCCCACATGCATGAATTTTGTGCACCAGGCCTCTAGTTGTCTTTATAAGAAGAAATACCAGAGAGCTCCCCCAACCCCAGCATACTTTCCCACTGCCCATGCATCGAGGAAAGGCCACGTGAGGACAGAGTGAGAAGGTAGCTGTCTGCCAGCACTCACCAGAATCCAAATTGACCAGGAATTTGATCTTGAATTATCCAGTCTATGGCATTTTGTTATGGTAGCCTGAGCAGACTAATATAATATTCTTATTTGTGCTAATAATAAAAGAAGATATATTAGCTCTAAAAAGAAGATAGGTTATAGAAGGGGTTAGGAACCTTGTTTGTCTTATTTAATGACTGTATCCCTAACACACACAGGAGGGCCTGGCTCTTGGCAGATACTCAGTGTATATTTTGTTAAATGAGTGAATAGATGAATGAATGAATGAATGAATGAATGAATGAATAGGAAGAGAATACATCTAAGCTCATGATAAACCAAACTGATTACTGATGTCAATTGCAAAAGCGAGTATGGCATTTCTTTCCTTAAGATTTTTATACTTATGCCAATCTTGTTTATTACTGATTGTTTTGGGGCAGTCCCAACTAAAGGCCATCCTGAGTTTTATTTTTAACTCCAGATTTTATTTGGTTTTCACTAGCATTTCCATTAATGTTCTCTCTCCTCTTCCAGAGTTTAATGCAGCATACCACTTTGCATTTGCTGTCATGTCTCTCCAGTCTCTTGGTATATTATTGTTTCCAGGTTTTTTTCTTGTTTTTCATAACCTTGAGGAGTTCAGGGCAAATGATTCTGTATAATGTCCCCAATCTAGATTGGGCTAATGTTTTTCTCATGATGAGACTGGGATTATGGGCTTTTGGAAAGAATATCATAGAGGTGAAATGCCCTTCTCATCACATGATGTGAGCAGGCACATGATATCTACATGAAATCACTAATGATCTTACACTGAAGCCATTTGTACACATCACTATGATTACTCAATGCTTCCATGGTGTTTGCAACAATAATACTTTCCACGTTCTGATTAGACATAGAAGATTTCAATCTCATCTTCCTAAACTCAGAAATGAAGACGTCTTCCTTTCCACTCAGGTTATAGAAAATAAGATTATCTGTATATCTTTGTGTGTGGTCTCATGATATGCATAATAAATGTTATCTTTGTAGCCAAATCTTTTCTCTTTGTCTGAAGAACCACAGTGAAATATGCTAAATAAATGAATAAGGAGGGAATTTTCTCTAAGGTACTTGGTTCATTTTTGAGATCTAGATAGGAACTTGGATGGCATGGAGCCCACCCTAGCCCTCCCGGCATTAGCGCATTAGGCACCTTATAAAATATAATTTATTTAATGTCCCGCCAGCCATACCACCCTCAAGTGTGATGTCATCAACACATTAAATAAAGACATTTGGGACCTCCAAAATATGAGTTTTGGCAGGTAACTCAGAAAGTAGTATGGAAGCAGTGGTGTGGTCTCCCTTCAGCAACACCTGAGTAATGCAGTTGTGAGTAACGCAGAGGGTGGGTACTGTGTTCTGATGGGCATAAATAAAGAGACATAGAGCTCAGAGTCAGACCACTTTCTTCAGAAAAGATTGAGATGTTTCCCTCAGCCTTACTTATTTGTAGGAATATTTATATTGGAACTTATCCAGAGTTCAGTCAAATTGGGGTGAGTAAAGTAGCCTCTGGGGGATAGCGTGCTCGTCCATCAGGGGTTGTTTCCCTGGCCAGGGTTTGGCATGTGAAAGAACACTTTGCTCTCAACAAGGTCTGCAACTTGCCCAGCTTTCACTCTTGAATTGGGCCCATTGTGCCTCACTGAACTCCTGAAATTTTATTGACTATTCACATTTTACTTTCTGTCTTGGGATATAATTTAATGCATCCACAGTCACAGTGCAAATCAAGAAGGGCCTGTGACTCAGAAAGTAAGAGGTAACTGCAGATAGATAGTCATTTTCTGGATTAAAGTTATTTTTGACCATGAATGTTGACTCAAACTATGATTTCAAAGAGAGCACTTTTAAGTGACTCTTTTTGAATGTGTATTATGTGCAGATCATTATGTTAGAGCTAAAAGGGTATAAAGAGAAATAAGATATGGCCCTTCCTTCCCATAATGTATTGTTAGACAAAAGTCAATTTCATGATCAATTAATAATAAAATCCAGAATATAAAATATAATCAAAATAGAAGGAAATATAGAAATTGACTTTATGAAGCTGTTTACCGTATTAAAGTCAGAAAAAGGTATGCAAATTGGATGGGCATTTTACTTTATTAAGAGGTGAAGTCATGCCTGTATTTGGTGACACATAAGCATTTCCGAGTCTCATAGATCAAACTTTACAATTGCCTTTGTAATTTTCTTGTGGGATATTATCTCACCAAACTAGAAGTCAACCTTAGACCTTTCAGCTGCATAACTTGGCAGTTCTGAAAACTGCACCCACATTCCTTGGCAGAAAAAGGCTCTAAAGAATTCTGAGTTCCTAACCTCTAAGTTTTCTTAGAGGCATGTCATCAACCACACCTATAGTCACCCTTTTCATTCCTTTAGCATTCTACTAAGCTGGGTACAAATAGCTAATCTACCCAACACATATTCTTTACTTTCAGAGTATATTAAATGGTACAATAAGGTCAGGAGGTTTGCAGGAAAACACACACAACTGAAAGCATTGTAGTGATTTTCCTCATTTGTTAATTCTGACACATCTTTCATCATCCGTGGCTCCTATTTTGGAATGTACTGCCCAGCAGTGAGGACCCTTATCTTTGGTTTCTAGGGATGGTATTGTTTCCACACCTGTTTTCTTACTTCTTCCTCATTTTCTGGTGGCAGAGTGAGGATGAGTTCTTGGGGATTTTTTAAAATGTTCATATATTCTCAACAATGCTTTTAAAATAATTATATTTTTTATAGCATTTGGGTTTTTATTATTGAGGACCTTTTCAAAACATTTAATTCATTATACTCTTCAAAGTGGAAGTTCTTAGAAAAAACCAAGATGGCGGCATAGGTAAACACCTAAACTGCTGCCTCGCACAACAATTTCTTTTTTTTTTTAATTTAATTTTATTTTTATTGTTTTAAGTATTACAAATAGTAGTACATATGTCTCCTTTTTTTCTCCCCTTGATATCCCCCCGACCTCCCCTACCCCCCAGGACATGCCTTCACCTGCCCACCCTCCCCCCCACCCCAGTGTCTTATATCCATTGGTTGTGCTTATATGCATGCATACAAGTCCTTCAGTTGGTCTCTTACAGCCCTCCTCGCCCAACCTCCCCTGTCTTCCCAATGTAGTTTGACAGTCTGTTCAATGCTTCTTTGCCTCTGTATCTTTTTCCCACCATTTCTTTCCTTTAAAAAGTTTTGCCTTTGCAGACTGGAAATAAACATATAATAACAAAACAAGACAAAACAAAAAAATGTTTGAGTCCCAATTTCAATGTCCAACAGTTCCTTATGTGTACATGTCAGCAATGATATCTGGATGGTGGGCACATGGTGGCAATGCAGGTCCGACCCTCTCTGGTTTGGTCCTAGGTAACCTGCAGTGGTGCACAGCTGATGACTGCTTGCATGGCAAGGCGTTGTCAGCGTCTTCCATCTCTGGACTGTTTTTTCCTCTTGTCTTCGTGGTTGGAGCACTCCTGTCAATTCCTCTCTGTTGCAGGAATCCATCTGGTCTTGGGGTTGTTTTCTGAAAATATACAAATATATTCTCGACCACAAGTTAATAAAGGAATCTTTTCTATATAATTGATTTGGGATCCTTTTTATTTTTGTTCAAACGATTTTCCTTTGTCTTATTTAGACACCATGTGTGTTTTTCATGGCCGTCTTGCTGTTAGCATTGCAAATGAAACTTAATTTGGTAAAGTAAAAATTTTCTAGATGTAATTTACTTATAGGATATTTTTCCTTACATGATATTGCCCTACTATCCCCCCCCCTTTTTTTTTATTAATGGAGGTTTTTGTAAATTTTATAATGCAGTCTTGATAACTTTAAATTTAAAATTTTTTTTTGCCCACACATATGACTGCTTTAGGTTCATTGCATATTCAGGAATTTTACCATGAGATGAACTACCAATAGAAATTTTAGTTATTACTTTAAGAACAGCTTTTTGTCCAGTACTTGAATATTCACTTATTTCAATTAGCCTATTTAAATTAATCTGAAAACTCGATTACTATTTTACCGTCAAATTTAATACTTTACCAACAATCTTAGTTTACCCTGTAAATATTAGTGGGAAGGATTATTTGCATTCTTGAGTGGGCCCTGAGCATTCCAAATGCTCGGCTGAATTTAGATAAAGGGCAACTGCTGTCGGCCAAGTCTCTTGTCTGTTTCCTGGGTCCCCATCTGAGCTGGGCCAAGTCTCTGTCTGTCACCTGTATCTCGATGTGAGCTGGGCCAGGTCTCTTTCTGTTGCCTGGGTCCCGATCTGAGCTGGGTGTGGGAAGCGCAAAGCAGCCATGGGGGCAGGAGACCTCCTTCAGAAGAGGTGAGGGTTCAAGCCCCTGCATTGTTGGGGGGGTGAGGGTCTGTGTCCCACTTCTGTTGCCCCCCCAAGTTCTCGCCTGATGGCCCCTCTGCGACTGTGCCTGTCTTAGGTTGTTCCTTCCTTGAGGAATCTTACCCGTCTCTGGCTAACCAGCCATCCTCCAGGGCCAAGCAGGGTGCTGTGAGGTTCAGTTCTGTCTCCTTGGTAGCCTATGACCCCGTGGCCTCCACACCCAGCACCTGCCTTGGGAACCCCTGGCCTGCTGGCAGGGTCCCGGCTCGCAGAACAATTTCAAACGACAACTAAAAGACAAAACAGACATCATCCAGAACCACAGGAAGGCTGGCTGAGTGGAAATTCTACAACTAGAAGGAAAGAGAAAAACACACTGAGACTCAGAGGAGCTGCAGAAGGCAGAGGTACGGAGATGCGCGTGTGGAGAGTACTGGCAACTGAGTATGTGGCTGGCTTTCTCAAGCAAGAAGGAGACAAAAGCTCCTGACTGTGCTGAACTCTAGTTCTGGGCGAGACTCTTGGGACCCAGACTCATTTGGGGAGAAACTGGACTTTCTGGCAGTGGGCGAAACTCGAGGGCGGCTTTCTCTCAGAGGTGCTTGCAGCGATTACTGCAGGACACTGAGACCCAGGACTCTCTTAGGGCAGGGCTGACGGGAAGCCAATGCTGTCTGCTTCGCCCTGAGACTCCACCCCATTGAAGCTGAGCACAGAGGCTTTTGCAAGTCTTGTCTCATAAGGATGTCTCCAGCACAGAAGTTCTCCCAGCGTAGACACAGCTGATCCTCACAGCCAATTGGCCTGGAGGTCAATTCCTCCCAGTGATACCAACAACAATCAAGGCTTAACTACAACAAGACTGTGCACACAGCCCACAAAGGGGTGCACCAAGAGTGTCCACCTCAGGTAACTGGGAAGGCTGAGCCACTGAGCCCTATAGGACATCTAGCACACAAAGCCACTCTATCAACTCAAGGAAACAGCCAAAATGTGAAGACAAAGAATCAGGTCACAAATGAAAGAAATGAAGAAAAGCAAATGACTGGATATAGAGTTCAAAACCACAGTTATAAGGTTTTTCAAGAATTTTCTAGAAAAGGCCTATAAATTTAGCAAGACCCTTAAGGATATGAAAAAGGACCAACTAGAAATTAAGCATACACGGACTGAAATAGAAAATAATATACAGAGATCCAATAGCAGACAAGAGGATCGCAAGAATCAAGTCAAAGATTTGAAATACAAAGAAGCAAAAAACACCCAACCAGAAAAGCAAAAAGAAAAAAGAATTAGAAAATATGAAGATAGTGTAAAGAGCCTCTGGGACAACTTCAAGCATACCAACATCTGAATTATGGGGGTGCCAGAAGAAGAGAGAGAGCAAGATACTGAAAACCTATTTGAAGAAATAATGACAGAAAACTTCCCCCATCTGGTGAAAGAAATAGGCTTACAACTCCAGGAAGCATACAGAACACCCCCCCTCCCCCCAAAAAAAAGGAATCCAAAGAGGACCACACCAAGACACATTATAATTAAAATGCCAAGAGCAAAAGACAAAGAGAGAATATTAAAAGCAGCAAGAGAAAAACAGTTACCTACAAGGGAGCACCCATATGATTGTCAGCTGATTTCTCAACAGAAACTATGTAGGCCAGACGGGAGTGGCAAGAAATATTCAAAGTGATGAACAGCAAGAACCTACAACCAAGATTACTCTACCCAGCAAAATTATCATTCAGAATTGAAGGTCAGATAAAGAGCTTCACAGATAAGAAAAAGCTAAAGGAGTTCATCACCACCAAACCAGTATTATATGAAATGCTGAAAGGTATTCTTTAAGAAGAGGAAGAAGAAGTAAAAGGTAAAGATAAAAATTATGAACAACAAATACATATCTATCAACAAGTGAATCTAAAAATCAAGTGAGTAAAAAATCTGATGAACAGAATAAACTGGTGAATATAATAGAATCAGGGGGATAGAAAGGGAGTGGACTGACAATTCTCGGCGGGGGGAAGGCAGTGTGGGGGTGCAGGAAGAGATTGGACAGAAATCTTACACCTGTGGACGAGGGCAGTGGTGGGGTGGTAAGGGCATGGGGTGGGATGGGAACCAGGTGGAGGGGAGCTATGGCAGGGGGGTGGGGGGGAGGGAAGAGGAACAACTGTAATAATCTGAACAATAAAGATTTATTTTAAAAAACCCAATAAAACAAAGTGGAAGTTCTTTCTAACAGCTAGAAAAAGGAATAAATATGTATGGTTTTATCTCATTCCTTTCAGTTTTATCTCATGCTTGACTGGTAAAACACTTTTTGTAATGAATAAATGAGGTGCTGTAATCAGTTCACGTATATTATTAGAAAGCATAGAGAATTCTGTGCGGTTCTCTTCTATACTTTATGCAGCACCACCTCTGCTTTCTGACTCTGATAGCAACTTTGAGTTGCTAGGAAATTTTAGTTATTTTTGTGGAAATAGGAACTGTGAACTGGCCTTCCCCTGAAAGAGCCAAAGAAAGACAGATCTTCTCTGCCTGTTGCTCATGCTTGTTCAACTGATGGACTTGGCCTCATGAAGGAACTTAGAAGAAAGTTTCATGGTGGAGCATGAGTTGGTATACCATTATGAGGGCCATAGGTAAAGTTGGGGTATGATTAGAATGGCCAGAAGAGTCAGTTAAGGTACAGAATAATGGGGAGGGTGATAATGACCAAAAAAAATAAATACTTATATCCGTGTTTATGATCTGCTAGGCATTGCTTTCAGCATTTTAGATATTTAGATCATTTAATGCTTACCACAACCCTATGAGGAGGTACAATGATTTTCTCCATTTTACATTGTTTATACAACCTTGCCTAAAATCATCCAGTTGGCAAGTGGAAGATCCAGGCCTCAAGTCCATGTTCAAAATCTCCATGTTTTTCTCACAGAATCGCTCAAGATGGCTAACTCTATGACCTGTGTTCTTAAGTCCACAAAGTCACCTATTTATTTACTTATTTATTATTTTTAAAAATATATTTTATTGATTTCAGAGAGGAAGAGAGAGGGAGAGAGATAGATAGAAACATCAATGATGAGAGAGAATCATTGATTGGCTGCCTCCTGCACACCCCACACTGGGGATCGAGCCCACAACCCATGCATGTATCCTGATGGGGAATTGAATCTTCTGGTTCGTAGGTCAACACTCAACCACTGAGCTACACAGGCTGGGCCACACAGTCATCTATTTAGATACGTATTTGAAGTGAGATCCATTTCATTTTTGCATTACATTAGCAATAGGTGATTAGTTACATCTAGGCCTTTTTATGTATTTACTTAGTGAATTAATATTTTTAGTTTTTTCTTTTAGAGGCAGGCGATAAAGGTAAGAATAGATTATGTCCCATGTTCAACTATTACATTCAACAAACATTTTAAACATTCTCTCTCATCATTGATGTTTCTCTCTCTCTCCCTCTCCTTTCCTCTCTAAAAAAAAAAAAAATAAAATAAAAAAAATAAATAAATAAATATCTTTGTGTCTTGTATGTACCAGTTATATGAGAATCTGGGATAATAGTGTTAGGACAAGCAAGGTCACTAGGCCATAGGGTATTAAAATTTGGTGGGGGTTATAGATAAGTAAATAAGTAAATACAGTTGGATAAAATCCAAGAGAGAGCTCAGTCTTTTCTACCCATAGATACTTTGTTGTCTTGAAATTTTGCTACTAAATTATTAAAAACTTTGAACAAAAGAGAACACAAATGTAAATATGATAAAAATTTAAAGAAATTATGACTGATGATCTGTGAAATTTTATAATTTTGTTTTTTTGGCACAGTGAGATTTTACATAATAAAGAGCATTATTGGGGGAAAATCTGTAATTTTAACATCCCCAGGTATATAATTTAAGAAAATGGCAGCAAATTGGAATGGCATAAAATGAAACTCAGAAATATTTGTTGAATGGGCGAATAAAGAAAAGCACAATTGACTATAGAGCTTTTCCATCTTGCCCCTTAGTTGAGAAACATTGAAACTATTCTTTGTAACTTAATTTCATTCTTCATGTTAATGATTGCCCTGCTAGATCTCAATGATTTTTTCAGGTTTTATTTTCTTTGCAAAGATTTCAACAATTCTCTTCTTTGCTCTGTTTAGGAACATATGTTGCAAATCTAGTGTTGAGTTTATTTGAAACTAACAGCTGCCCAGTAGCACCTTAAGAGAAACAGCCTGGATGAAATTTCCCTGCAGATTCCTTTCTAAAAGGGTTAGTTCTAAAAATCTACCTTCAATTACATTTAAATTATGTGATATGAGGGATATGAGAATGGCAACAACTCTCTCTGATTAGCAGGACTCACCAATGTTTTGTGTTTATGATAATCCTAATGTATTTAATCCAAATATTTAGATATTTAAAGACTACAAAAGAGAAAAAAAGTTACAATTTGAACTTGAAGCCAGCTGGCTTATCTGGCTTTTCTTGGCTAATGCTTCCCAAGCAAAGTGCCACTGCTCAGACTGCAAGTTTCTTTGACAAATTCCCAATTCATGCCTGCCTACAAATTACATTAAAATAAATGTGAATGGTCTAACAATCCGAGTCTTTGAGTGGAGCTTACTTTTCAGAACTGAGCAAACACAAGCTACTACTAAAACAGCTATTCAAAAGAAAACCACTACCAGACCAGACTCTACAAATCTTGGGGTCTCTGATGCCCAACTCAGAAGTTTTCACTAATTCTTCAAGGAGCATTTCTGAAATGTTTGCGAAGTTTCCTCCAGATACATAACATAGTACAGCAATAACATAATCTTTAAGCTCTGAATTTGTAGAATTGCTCAACAACCAAATAGGACCCTTGCTCATATAGCTAAATTTTTGTATGGAGTCTATTATGCTAAGCGTCTACACACACTGTCTCCTACTCCAGACAGCAGCCCTGAGAGGTGAGGGTTATTGCTAACCTTATGTTGTAAATGAGGAATGGAAGTTGAATAACTCATTTAAAGTCATGTAGCAAACAGATGGGCAAAGTCTAAGGTCACTAAGCTAGCAAATGGCAGGGCTGGGACGGAAATGCAGGCCTTTCTAATTCAAAATTCCATCTGCCTTAGTGCAATTAAGGATTCATATTTTAGGTATCTGCCTTGGGAGTGTGCAAAAGCAATAAAAAGATATTAGGGGCAGAATTCAAGACACAGAAACACTGGGTAATTCTGTGAAGATGTGCTGGTTCTCTCATTTTACTCCATCTTCCTTCCTGTTGTCATTTTTTAAATATTTTTGTATTGTTTAAAGTATTACATATATTAGTACATATATCTCCTCCCCCCCACCCCCCGCTAACCTTCCCCCAGCCTCCCCTAACCCCTGTCACATGCCCTTATCCCCCGCCCTCCCCAGTGTCTTGTGTCCATTGGTGTGCTTATATGCATGCATGCAAGTCTTTGGTTGATCTATTTCCCTCCCTCCCCAACACTCCCCAGCCTTCCCGCTGTAATTTGACAGTCTGTTCAGTGCTTTACTGCCTCTGTATCTATCTTTTTATTCATCAGGTTATAATGTTCTTTATTTTCCATAAATGAGTGAGATCATGCGGTATTTTTTTTTCATTGCCTGGCTTATTTCACTTAACATAATGCTCTCCAGGTCCATCCATGCTGCTGCAAATGGTAAGAATTCCTTTTTTATAGCAGGGTAGTATTCCATTGTATAGATGTACCATAGTTTTCTAATCCACTCATCTGCTGACGGGCATTTAGGCTGTTTCCAAATCTTAGATATAGTGAATTGTGCTGCTATGAACATAGGGGTGCATATATCCTTTCTGATTGGTGTTTCTAGTTTCTTGGGATATATTCCTAAAAGTAGGATTACTGGGTCAAATGGGAACTGCATTTTTAGTTTTTTGAACTCCATACTGTTCTCCACAGTGGCTGCACCAGTCTGCATTCCCATCAGAGGGAATGCACAAGGGTTCCTTTTTCTCCACATCCTCTCCAGCACTTGTCTTTGTTCATTTGTTGATGATTGCCATTCTGACAGGTGTGAGATGGTACCACATGGTCGTTTTGATTTGCATCTCTTGGATAATTAGTGACTTTGAGCATGTTTTCATATGTCTCTTGGCCTTCCTTCTGTCTTCTTTCCAAAAGATTCTATTTAGGTCCGTTGCCCATTTCTTTATTGGATCATTTATCTTCCTTTTATTAAGTTGTATAAGTTCCCTATAGATTTTGGAGATTAGACCTTTATCAGTGATAACATTTGCAAATATGCTCTCCCATGCAGTGGTCTTTCTTATTGTTTTGTTGATGGTTTCTTTTGCTGTGCAAATGCTTTTTATTTTGATGTAGTCCCATTTGTTTATTTTCCTTTAGTTTCCATTGCCCTAGGAGCAGTATCGGTGAAGAAACTGCTTCGGCATATGTCTGAGATTTCTCTGCCTGTGGATTCCTCTGGTATTTTTATGGTTTCCCATCTTAGGTTTAAGTCCTGTATCCATTTTGAGTTTATTTTTGTGTATGGTATAAGTTGGTGGTCTAGTTTCATTTTTTGCATGTATCTGTCCAATTTTCCCAACACCATTTATTGAAGAGACTGTCCTGACTCCATTGTATGTTCATGCCTCCTTGTCAAATATTAATTGAGCATAATGGTTTGGGTTGCTATATGGATTCTCTATTCCATTCCATTGGTTTATATGTCTGTTTTTGCGCCAGTACCTGATTGTTTTGAGAACAGTGGCTTTGTAATACAGCTTGAAATTTGGTATTGAGATCATACCTACTTTGTTCTTCTTTCTCAGGATTGCTGTGGCTATTTGGGGTCTTTTTTTTTATTCCAGATGAATTTTTGGAGAGTTCTTTCTAGGTCTGTGAAATATGCCATTGGTATTTTAATGGGGAGTGCATTGAATCCTATAGTTTTGCTTTGGTTAGTATGGACATTTTAATGGTGTTGATTCTCCCAATCCATGAACATGGTATGTTCTTCCATCTGTTTACGTCTTCCTCTACCTCCTTTTTCAGTGTCCTGTAGTTTTCTGCATATAGGTCTTTTACCTCCTTAGTTAAGTTTATTCCTAGATATCTTAATTGTTTTGGTGTGATGGTAAATGGGATTGCTTTTTGAGTCTCTCTTTCTGTAAGTTCACTATTGGTGTAAAGAAATGTCATAGATTTCTTGGCATTGATTTTGTATCCTGCAACATTGCCATATTCATTTATTAAGTCTATTAGTTTTTTGATGGAATCTTTTGCGTTTTTTACATACAATATCATGTCATCTGCAAATAAGGACAGCTTTAGTTCTTTTATAATTTGGATGCCTTTTATTCCTCTTGTCTAATTGCAATGGCTAATACTTCCAGTACTATGTTGAACAGGAGTGGTGAGAGTGGGCATTCCTGTCTTGTTCCTGTTCTTAGGGGAAATGGTTTTAGTTTTTGCCCATTGAGTATGATAATTAGCTGTGGGTTTATCATATATAGCTTTTATTATGTTGAGGTATGATCCTTTTATTCCCACCTTGCTGGGAGTTTTTATCAAGAAAGGGTGTTGGATTTTGTCAAATGCTTTTTCTGCATCAATTGATATGACTATGTGATTGTTATCTCTCAGTTTGCTTATGTGATGTATCACGTTTATTGATTTGTGGATATTTTACCATCCTTGCATCCCTGGGATAAATCCTACTTGGTCATGGTGTATGATCTCTCTGATGTACTGCTGGATCCGATTTGCTAGAATTTTGTTGATGATTCTAGCATCTATGTTCATGAGGGGTTTTGGCCTGTAATTCTCTTTCTTTGTGTTGTCTTTATCTGGTTTATGATATTAGGGTGATGCTGGCTTCATAGAAGGAGCTTACATTTTTTGGAACAGTCTGAGGAGGATAGCTTTTAGTTCTTCCTTGAATGTTTGGTAAAACTCCCCTGTGAAGCCGTCTGGCCCCGGGCTTTTGTTTGCTGGAAGCTTTTTGATGATTGCTTCAATTTCTTCCATAGTTATTGGCCCATTGAGATGTTTAGATTCTTCCTGATTGAGTTTTGGAAGGTTGAAATTTTCTAGGAATATGTCCATTTCCTCCAGGTTGTCCAGTTTGTTGGAATAGAGCTGTTCATAGTATTTTTTTTTTTTTTAACAATCCTTTGTATTACAGTGGGGTCTGTTGTTATTTCACCTCTTTCATTTCTGATTTTATTTATTTGGGTCCTCTCTCTTTGCTTCTTGGTGAGCCTGGCTAGAGGACCATCAATCCGGTTTATCCTTTCAAAGATCCAGCTCTTGGTTTTGTTGATCTTTTGTATTGTTGTTTTGGTCTCAATGTCATTTATCTCAGCTCTGATCCTTATTATTTCCTTCCTGCTGCTTACACTGGGCTTTTCTTATTGCACTCTTTTTAACCCTTTGAGTTGTAGGGTTAGGTAATTTATTACCATTGTTTCTTGTTTTTTTTTTTTTTTGTAGTAGGCTTGCAGAGCTATGAACTTCCCTCTCAAGACTGCTTTCACTATGTCCCATAGATTTTGGATTGTTGTGTTTTCATTGTCGTTTGTTGCCATGATTTTTTAAATTTCTTCTTTGATCTCTCTGGTAACCCAGTCATTGTTTAATAGCATGCTGTTTAGTCTCCATGTGTTTGATTTTTTCCGGATTGTTTTTATTGTAGTTGATTACCAGTTTTATGCCACTGTGATCTGAGAAGATTCTTGATATGATTTCTATCTTTTTGAATTTGAAGAGACTTTGCCTGTGACCCAATATATGGTCTGTCTTTGAAAATGACCCATGTGCACTTGAGAAGAATGTATATCTATGGCTTTGGGGTGAAATGTTCTGAAGATGTCAATTAATTCCATGTGGTCTAGTGAGTCATTTAGGATTGATGTTTCTTTGCTGATTTTTTTGTTTAGAGGATTTGTCCAATGGTGATAGTGGGCTATTAAAGTCTACTATAATTGTATTGCTGTCAATCTCTCCCTTGATATCTTCCAGGAGTGTTTTTATGTATTTGGGTGCTCCTGTATTGGGTGCATATATGTTTACCAGAGTTATTTCTTCTTGTTGGATTGCTCCCTTTAGTATTATGAAGTGGCCTGCCTTATCTCTTGTAATGTCCTTCACTATGAGATCTAATTTGTCAGACATAAGTATTGCTACCCCAGCTTTTTTTTCTTTATTTCCATTCGTCTGAAAAACATTTTCCCATCCCTTCACCCTCAGTCTGTGTGAGTCTTTTTTTCTGAGGTAGGTTTCTTGTAGACAGCAGATATATGGGTCATGTTTTCTAATCCACTCCGTTACCCTATGTCTTTTGATTGCGGCATTTAATCCATTTACATTTAAAGTTATTATTGATAGGTACTTATTTGTCACCATTTTTATTCTTTACCCCTGTGTTCCTTCTTCTCTTCCTATTTCTTTTTTTTTTTTACAGCAGTCCCTTTAGCATTTATTGCATTGCTAGTTTGGTGGTAATAAATTCCCTTAGTCCTTTTTTGTCTGTGAAGCTCATGATTTCACCTTCAATTTTTATTGATAGCCTTGCTGGGTACAGTATTCTTGGATTCAGACCCTTCTTTGCATGACTTTGTATATTTCATTCCATTCCCTTCTGGCCTGATGTATTTGTATTGAGAAATCAGTCACTAGTCTAAGGGGGCTTCCTTTGTATGTAACTTTCTGTCTCTCTCTGGCCGCTTTTAAGATTCTTACTTTGTCGTTGGTGTTTGTGAATTTAATTATAATGTGCCTTGACATCGGTCTTTTGGGGTTCATTTTGCTTGGGACTCTGAGCTTCTTGGATTTGTGTGTTTGTTTTTTTTCCTTCCCTATATCAGGGAATTTTCCTGTCATTATTTCTTCAAACAGGTTTTCTATTCCTTGCTCAGATTCCTCTCCTTCTGGAACCCCTATTGTGCGGATGTTGTTTTGTTTCGTGTTGTCCCAAAGTTCCCTTAGGTTCTCCTCCTGCTTTTTAATTTTTTTTCTAGAAGCTGCTCTACTTGGGTGTTTTTTTCTACCTTGTCATCTAGCTCACTGATACAGTCCTCTGCTTCTTCTAGTCTACTCTTGATGCTTTCTATTGAGTTTTTTACAGCAGTGATATCATTTTTCATTTCTTCTTCATTTCCTCTTGGTTCTTACTCATATTGTGAATTTGTCTTCCATTCTTTTCAGTCACCTTATGACCATTTCTCTGAATTCTTTCTCTGACAGGTTACTTGTCTCCATTTAGTTTACTTCCTTTTCTGGTGATGCCTGCTTTTTTTTCATATGCGGGCTGTTTCTTTGTCTCCCCATAATCTCTCTTCTCCAGGTGTCTGGTTATATAGTTCTCTCTCTCCTGGTTGATTTAACAGCACAAAATACAACACAACCAGGTACAAAGCATAAGGCACTGAACAGAAATGTATTCACGATATTAATAAATCCAAATAAAGGTGACCACTAGAGAATGGCAAATTAGAGGATAGGAGAGAAAGAAGAAGAGGAAAAAAAGAGAGAGAGAGATGAGTGCAAAAATGAAATGGGGAAAAGGATAAAAAGTAAGAGAGAAAAGAAAGAGAATAAGAAAGAAGAGAGGAACAAACTATATACATGGTTAGAAGATTCTAATATAACAGGCACTAATCCCAACAAATGCCAGCAACAAGTACCTGGAGATGAATACAAATTATAAACAACAACTAATATCAAGCGAGGTGAGTGAAAACAGAAGCAAAAAACAAAAACAAAACAAAACAAAAGAATAAGTAAAACAATCTACAAACAAGCATAAAAAATAGATATAATCAACAATCATGCATACAACAACAAAAGGACAGAGAGAAAAACAATTTTTTGGTTAGTGAAGACAGAGAAGAGAGAGGTGTGTATGGGGAACAGGGGATTGGAAACTAGATATATAAGTAGGGTGAAATTTTAACACGGGGTAAAAAGAAAGAATAGGGGAAATCCAAAGCAGGAGAAGGGTAAGAGAAACAGGACAACAAAAGGGGAAAAGTTAGGAAGAGAATGATGGCATAAAGGTAAAGTTGAGATAGAGTAAAATGATGCTAAAGGAAAGATGAAAATAGAATGTAGAACACTAATCCCAAAGTAAAATAAAGAGAAAATAAAATGACACTTTTTTTTTAAAAAAAAAGGTAAAATAGTAGTAGTAATAATACTGATTGAAAATAAAAATGTAATAATTAAAAAGGTAAAATCAAGTGAGGAAAAAACAAAAAAATAGTTTCTTAAGTAAAATATGAAAAAAATAAAAAGGTGCACTAGTGAAGGTCATTCATTTCCTCTACTGTTCTGTTTGGCACACCTGTTTCCTAGTTAGGACAGTATTGCAGTTCCCTGTGTTCCACTGCTCCTCAGTGTTGTAAGCCAGTCCTGATTTTTAAGCAGGCAGTGTGTCTTAACTTCTTGTATTCCTTTATTTGTGTTTACACAAGAGTCAATTTGTGATTCAACCCCTGGTTGGCAGCATTTTTGGATTGACCTCCGGTCTATAGGTCCTCTCTAGCCAGTGCTTAGATCCTGCTTTCCCTGTGGCACTCAATACCAGTTTGTGGGAGTGGGTTGCCCCAGCGCTGGTTCTCTGATGGTTATTCCCCGCTCTGATCCCCAGGTTCTAGAAAAACAACTTTCCCCTGCTGTCTCTTAGGATGTCCCCAATTGGGTGATCCTATGTATTGGGCTTAATAATCAGAAGCAAGGATTTATAGAGGAAAAATAAAAAATAAAGAGCCAGCGTAAGTGTGAGAACTCCGGGTCTGCACACAAGTCTGTGCAGTCTTTTTTTCCCCCTTGGGTCTAGGCAGACGGCACACTTTTAAAATTTTTAGGCTGTCCTTTTGTGTCAGATCAAAATGGGTTGCTTTTTAGAGTTCCCTTCTGTTAGCAGCTCTGAGGACCCCCTTCCACATTCACAGATCACACCAGCCCCAATAGCCACGGATTTTTCTAGGTGCAGACTTCCCCCGGTCCTCCAGCTCCCACAGTGCGTGTGTTTCTCTCTCCTGCAGGGACCAGAGACCTCACCTTATCCCAGGCAAAATCTGACTTTTCTGTGGTGGAGTGTAGAGCTCTGAATCCACATGTTTGCGCCAACTGGGGACCGGTGTTCTAGGGTTCGCAGCTGTTTGGTGGGTGCTGTAGTTGTAGATTTTCAGGCTTCTGATAACATCCACTTTCCCCTTCAATATGGCGCTACCTCTGTGTCTGAGCTGGTCGCTCCAGGAGGGAAACCAGTAGCAGTGGGGGTTGCCCGGTCAGGGGAGCCCCATCCAGCGGTCCAATACCGTCTCCTGGTGTATAGCTGTCCCTCACCTCGCCAACAAACACTCCCTGTGCGACCCTCAGCTGTTCTTTCTATCTGCTCCAGGACAAGGCTCAGGACATGTCTGTCTATTCCGCCTCCATTTTTTAGATCCTCTTCCTGTTGTCTTTATATCTATTTCATTTGGTCCCCATATTGCATATTCCTACTCTGTACTAATATGGACATTCTTCCTAAGTGCTCATCAGGGTCTGCAAAACTGTCTACATGTTACAAGAGAAAGGAGAACTAAAAAAATAGATAGAGCATGTAGGGATCAAAATACATCATTTAAATCTTAAAGTCAAATTTTTCTTATATTCTTCCAATAGACAGGTCAGGAAGAATCATTGATTGATGGCATTCTTAGAGTTGGAAAAAGCCATACTTGCAGACAAGTCAACATCTTTACTATAAAGATATAGGAAATGTGTCCTAGGGAGTAGGGTGACTCCCAAGGTCACAGAGATCTGGGACTTTGCCATGGGAATCCTCATGCTTAGCTTATACTTTCTTTTTTGGATCCATGTGGCAGTGGTCTCCCTCATGGCACACAGAATGACTGGCTTCTGTCCTAGTAGGAGTTTTCATGCTGTGGCGGACCAGGCAGAGTACATTGCCTTTAAGACTTTGAGTTCTGGAATCAAATAGTCCTGGGTCCAAATCTTGACACTGCCACTCAATAGCTGTGTGATTCAAGACATGTTAGTCTCTTTAAGACTCAGATTCCTCATCTGTAAAAAGAAGATACTTCATGCCTCCTGTAAAAGAAATAATACTGAATGTTTGCAAACTGCTTGCTTGCTCTGTCATATTCTATGGTAAATTGATTTCTTTAATGTAATACTTATAATATATGCTAAGTGCTTAGACCATATAGTAGTAAATATGTGTGTGTGTGTGTATCCATACACATGAGGAAACACACACACACACACACACACACACACACACACACACACACGCACCACCACACACACACACCTGCTGGCCAGGAATTTCATTTCAGTTTTGTCTACACTGACTAAATAAATAACTGTGTCTTGTTGTAGGCAGTTCCAGGACCCTGTGACTGTCCCATGAAGCTACAACAGCTCACACTTTTTCTGTCTTTTTTGCCCTGACATAGCTTGGGTAGAAGGCTTTTACTTTCGAGGTCACACGATGACTGCTAAATCATACTGTTGTCTGGGCTTCATGCATTCAAATAGCAGAAAGGGAGATGGTAAGAACAGGGCAAAACATGCTCTCCTGAAAATGTTGACTGATGATATATAAGTGCTCCTGCTTATGTATCATTAACATTTCTAGCTATAAGAAAGGCTGGGAAAGAGTTTTTATTTGGTCATTTCATAGCAACAAGTATATGAAATAAGTAGGTGATTGGCAATTTCTGCCACATATTTATCAAGGTCAGGTGAAGATTGTGTACAACTCTCTCCAATTTATTGAGAAATATACACACATACACACACACATTCTATATATTCACATTGATATGTTTTATTGTAAAGAAAACATAGGTACTTATTACATGCAGAGGTGGGGCCTTAGTATATGTAGAGATCAGAAATATAAAGACAATTTTCACATCATGCTGGTGAATTGGTAGCTAATATTTGGGTCAAGGATTAAGCAAAATTAAATTACCCAAATAAAATTATTTTCTGTGGGCTGGAGTAACTAAAGCAGGATTGAGAAAGGAGTATAACAGAAGAGAAGAAGCCAATTGGCTAGAAATGTGATCAAAGGGACAGCTATGGGAGGAATTTCACCTGGGTACAGAGAAATGGTCTGGGGAAGGGAGCTCTGGTAGGTGCTCTCACTCAACGTTAGGAAGCTGTTTGGGGGCAGTGTCAGCTAACCTTGAGGACAACAGATGGAGAAACTGCAAAGAGATGGCCTAAACTCCTCACTAAAGGAGAGAGAGGGGGACAGAAGGAGAGAGAGAGAGAGAGAGAGAGAGAGAGAGAGAGAGAGAGAGAGAGAGAGAGAGAGAGAGAGAGAGAGAGAGAGATCTCTGATCTCCATTCGTATGTGGGACAGGAGGGAGGTTAAGATTAGATGGGAAATATAATAGCTTGTAATAAGCTGTTCCAAGGTGAATTGAGTAATGAATCTATACACTTATATTTCATGACATATAATAAAATAAATTTTCCACCCTCACTGCTTCCCTGATTTTGGGCTTTCTTCCACATCCCTTCCTGAGGAGTGCCATTAGGGAAGACAAACAGCCAAGTTTGAAGTCTTGGAAGAGAATCTCCTGAGACATTGGCCAGGAACCATAGAAAGTTACTTGTGGTGGAAACTTTCTGGAAGTTTTCCATTCTGAGATAACTCTCAGCCCATTTTGTCAGAGGCCTTTATAATTTGACAAATGGATGACATATTGAGTAGGTCCCCAAGCTTAACAAAGGACAGCCTGAATCTTATGAGTTTATCACTTTCTTGTTAGGTGTGTTTGAGAAGAATGCCTAGCACATGCCACCCAATACAAATGTAACTAATTTTATTAATGAACTAGAGGCCCGATGCATGACATTCGTGCATGGGCGCAGTCCCCTCAGCCCACCTTGCACCCTCTCCAATCCAGGATATCCCTCTCACAATCTGGGACTCCTGGCTCCTAACTGCTCACCTGCCTGCCTGCCTAATCATACCTAACCCCCCCCCCCCCGCCAGCCTGGTCACCCCCAACTCCCTCCCCCTCCGCTGACCTGGTCACCGCTTAGTGCCCCCCTGCTGACCTGGTTGCTTCCAACTGCACCCCCCGCCAACCTGGTTGCCCCTCACTGCCCCCCTTGCGGGCCTGGTAGCCCCATGCAGCCTGCTGCTTGGTTGTTTGGTCATCACTCAATAACCCCCCTGCCAGCCTGGTCACCCCACACAGCCTGTTTGGTCATCCATTTGGTTGTTTCAGATGCAGTGGTCTCAGCCTTTTATATATATATAACCATCTAGAGGGTACTTAGTATGGCTCCAGAAAGTGGCAATTTATACTAATAAAATCCTAGGTGGTCCTTGCACCCTTCCACGATGCCCTCACATCATAACAGATGGCCACCACAAGATGCCCACATGGGAGGGCAGTTGCGGGGGGGACCAGGCCAGCATGGGAGTGCAGTTGATGGGGGGCCAGGCCTGCAGGGGAAGGCAGTTAGGGGCAAACAGGCAGGCAGGGGAGGGCAGTTGGGGGCCATCAGACCGGCAAGGGAAGGCAGTTGGGGGCGAGATCAGGCCGGCAGGGGAGGGCAGTTGGGGCCCATCAGGCTGGCAGGGGAGGGCAGTTGGGGGCGACCAGGCTGGCTGGGGAGGGCAGTTGGGGGTGATCGCACCAGTAGAGGAGCAGTTAGGCGTCATTCAGGCTGGCAGGGGAATGGCTAGGGGGTAATCAGGCTGGCAGGCAGAAGCGATTAGGGGCAATCAGCAGGCAGGCAGGTGAGTGGTTAGGAGCCAGCAGTCCAGGATTGTGAGAGGGATGTCCCAGATTGGAGAGGGTGCAGGCTGGGCTGAGGGACACCCCCCAACCCCGTGCATGAATTTCATGTACCAAGCCTCTAGTATGGTTATAATTACATAGTCAGCTATCCATAGTGTTGCAAAACTAGCTTACCTAAATTAAAATTTGAGTGTTTTTTATTTTTTTGTTGAAATCATCACAAAAGAACTATTCACATGCAGTAAAAAAGTGCTTTGGAGGAGTAACAGCAACAATTGCTTTAAAACATGCTGATTTCCTTCGAGAATGCCTTGAAATCATATTATTTTTCTCAAACCTACAACTGATGAGGATGAGGTAAGGGTGCAACTGCCCCCTTACTGGCTCCCCTTGCCAGTCTGATGGCCCCCAACTGCCCTCCCCTGCCGGCCTGGTTGCCCCTAACTGCCTTCCCCTGCAGGCCTGGCTCCCCATCGTGCAAGGGTGCAAGGACCACCTAGGATTTTATTAGTATAGATTGCCACTTTCTGGAGCCATTCCTCACCCCACCCAATCAATCACCCCAAACATAAAACAATTTCTAATATTTTATTAATATTCATAACAGATTGGCTAAAAATTCTTTCCTAAATTAGTGTTTTTTCTTTGTTCCCCAAAACATATTTTTAAAGGATAAGCCTTAGCTATACAAGTTCGATTACCTTACTACAGTCTTTCCCACTTGGTATATCTGATGCTAGTGTTTATTCATGCAATGAGCATGGTCCCACTTTTTTCAAAGCAGTGAGTCAAATAAGATCTGATTCCCCATTTCAAGGAGCTCTCAGCCTACCAAAAGATAAAAATATACAGAGAACCAGTTAAAAAATAGTGCTAAGAAGTGATATAAGTGCTAAAATACAGTGATGTAAGTGCTATGATGATGATTTCCATAGGGTCTTCTGGTAATAGAGGCAGGCAGATTAGTGTCATTTTTAAAAGCTTAAACTTGGATTTGGATGCCTGCATTTAAGTCTTCTAATCTGCCTATACTCCTCACTATCGGGGTAATGTTGAACAAATTCCTTTTATCTCTCAGAACCTCAAGTTCTTCATCTGTAAAATGAAGCTAACAGTAGTATTTATCTCAAAAGGTATTGTAGGGACTTCATGAGATATGTTTATAATGAAATCACTTAGAATAAAACAAGTACTCCTCAGTATCATGCTAAGTCCTAGCATTGTCTCTCAGCAATTTCATCTTTCCCACCTTCTCCCTCTCTGCCTTCACACCAGCTACACTTCCTCCAGGCCCTGCAGTGCACCAAGCTTTCTCTGCCCCAGGGCCTCTGCACAGGCTGGTTTCCTCTCTGAAATGCTTTAATACCTGAAGCCACCCCACTAATGGTGACTCATCCCCGAAATTCAAGCGCAAATGCCCCCCCCCCTTTTTTTTTTCTGATCTCAAAGTGGAAATGAGTCTCATTCACTTTGTGGTTTTCTTATACAGAATTTTTCATAATTTATAATTCTATATTTTGCCATATATATAATATTTATCTTCCTTTCTGGATAGTAGCTCAAGAAGGGTAAGGAGCATATCTTTTTGGTTCATCACCATAAATTCAGTTCAGCACAAAGCTTGGCACACAGGATGCACTTTAAAGATTTGATATTTAGCCCTCGCTGGTTTGGCTTAGTGGATAGAGCATCGGCTTGCTGACTGAAGGGTCCTAGGTTTGATTCTGGTCAAGGGCACATGCCTGGGTTGTGGGCTCGATCCCCAGTAGGGGGCGTGTAGGAGGCAGCCAATCAATGATTCTCATCATTGACGTTACTATCTCTCCCTCTCCTTTCCTCTATAAAATCAATAAAAAATATATTAAAAAATAAGTATTTGACATTTAAAGAATAAATCAATGAATGGAAACATGAATTTTCATATAAAGCCTTACCACTGTGTTTAGCTCTTAGTGTCTTTTAAATAACAGTTTTTATCATTTCAAAGAGCAGGTGTCAGATGTAGATTGTGGCTGAGGTCAGAAATTTTTTTTTAGAAGAGATGACATTGGAGAAAAATTTTGAAGTCAAATTTTTTTTATCTCCCATATTTCTGGCTTTGCAGAACAGAGGTTTTCAGGCTGTATCAGAATGTTTTATGGCAATCCAGAAGAATTATAGGGAAAGAGTGATGAGTCACTTCACTTTTGAAATTATTTGGTATAGTACCTTCTGAAGTGTACAAGGCATTGCTTCATGTTATCTCTTTGAGGTAGGTAGCAGAAAAGATGATTAGTTCTATTTCAGAGGTAAAGAATTATGTAACAAATCAGAGGTTAAGTCAGGCTATGTGCTGGAACTTTTGGAAGAAACGGAGAACTAAAAGGCAGAGGGCAACAAAATAAACTGTAAAGCCTATGGGTCAAGGACACTGTGATTGAACTCTCAGCCAGTTACATGTTTGGCAGCTGTAGGCTATGTTCTGGAGCTGATCCACCCAAAGAGGACATGCAGGAAAAGGGAGTAGTCCCCATTCCAGCAGGCTGGACCCCCCAAGTGCAACTCACTAGAGCCTCATTAGGAATCAGATGCCTCTGTCTTGGTGGGCCTTGGCCTGAATCTTGCCAAATGAAATGACCCGCAGTAGGTCAAATAGACTCTGATAAAGTCTCAAGTGTGGCAAGGTGCTTAACTTTGGGACATTTTTATTTTCAGAAAATACTGAATATTTCAGATTTGCATGCCTACTTATGGAATTTTGTAGGAAACCATCATTCTACCACATACTTTAGTATTTCAAGTTTTCCAATCTAAGCTCATTTAAAGAATTTAAAATAGCAAAATATGATGAAGTATTTAACATCTGTTTTCCTTAAAATGAGTCAAAGGCACAAGGATTAGATCTTTTTTTGGGAAACTCATCCAGTTTACAATAGGAAGAAAAGGGTTCTGATTTCTGTTCAAGAAAGTCTTTTTGTTGTTGTTTCTTTTTCTTTTCTTTCTTTCTTTCTTTCTTTTTTTTCTTCTTAAATTCTCTCTTGGTCGCTGGCCCCTAGAGTAACAATTGTCAGAAAAGATGAAAACAGAGGCCATCTATCAAACCTGACTCCTCAGTGTTCTCTGTCTCAGTTTTGGCTGGCTTGCCCCAGCCCATCTGAATTACTGGATTCAGTGTCATTCTTGAAATGAATACAGGTGCTTTCTCCTGCCTGGCATGCCAGTCTTGTAAATTGAGGCTACAATGCCTTTGAGTCAGCATTGATTTAATGTTTAGTATAGGGCAAAATCATCTAAACTAGCCAAAAAAATGCAAAAACAGCTCTAATCTATGGGGTAGGAAGAAATGCTAACCTTTTGTGGCAGTGTGATAACTACTCCATCATAGGCACACTTGTTATAGAGGCACAGGAGAGAAATTGTCATTAGATCATACATTATAGATATAGAGCATCTACTCTTTGCCCCTTAGCTGAGGAAGATAAATCCTGAAGAGAAATTTCTTTTCCTACAGGAACTCTGCATGCTCCTATGAGAGGCAAACTCAGATCAGGGGTGGGGAATGTCCAGCCCATGGGCCATATGTATAAGGCCCACGAAATCCTTTGGTCTGGTTCTGGAGTGAGTTAATTAAATGTTTGACCAAACATAGCAGGCTAATTTTTAAGTTGTTAATTGTGTATGGCCCGCCAATGGTATTAAAAATGTCCAAATGTCCCATGGCAGGAAAAAAGTTTCTCTGATGTAGATAAATAACCCAAATAATGAAATCTGTTGTAGGTTCTTTAAAATAACTGGAAAAATGATTTGTGTCTGGGAGGACATCTATTTCAAGCATTATGGCAAACTAAAAATCCTACAACCCTCCTTCATCTAAAAACCCTTAGTAAAATATTTTAATATATATTTTAAAATGCATTGCTGAGCCAGAAACAAGGTAAAGAAAATCCTGAGAGGCTGAAAAGTAAATCAAAAGTACTAATTCATCAAGGTGAGCCATTTATGAAAATCAGCTGTTCTTCTAAAATCATTTTCCCATGGCTACAGGGTTGGTTTTGTTGCTAAATGTGGGTCAAGAAGAAAGACTATGCACATACCAGAAGGGATATCAGATTAGAGATAAAAAATCAAAAAGCCTATCTGTCCAAAACTATAGTCAGTGAATTTGTGAACAAGAAAAATTCTTTCCTTGACCTTGACTTTGAGTGGGAGGGAAACATTATCCTCTGAGCTGGCCATAGAAGAGATTTGGGGCACCTTTGCACGTGAGATATCTTAAGTTGATAATTTATTATAAAGTGATCCCATGTTGCCACTCTCCCACAATGCTTGAAAGGAGCAGATATAAATCCTGTCTGAAAGAATGCATCTTTAAAATCTATGCCTTAAATATTACCATAGATGAAGTTTATGGAACATGTGCTGATGATAACAAAATCATAAAATTCAGGGAAAGAAACAACAGAAAACATAATTTAGCAAAAACAAACAAAAAATCCACAAAAACCCTCCCCAAACCAAAAGAAACAAAACAGCCAGACCCACAAAGACATTAGATATTATAATAATTACATTAGCATGTTTAATGTGTTTAAACATTAAAAAATATTTGAAGTGAGTTTAGAACAGAGTTTTTAAAAAATTAATAGGCAGATTAAAAAAAGACTCAAATAGAAATTGTAGAAATAAAAATATAATAATTGAAATGAAAAACAATGAATTGGTTAAACAACATATTAAATAAAATTGAAGAGAGAGTTAGTAAACAGAAAGATAACCTAAAGAAATCATGAATGTGGCCAGAGAAACAAAGATATAAAATATTATGAAAGAGAAATTAGGAATCATGAAAAGATGCAGTGAGACAACATAATAAATGTGTATTTGGACTTCCAGAAGAAAAGCAGAGATAATGCAGACAGGCACTATCTGAAGTGATACAGTCTGCAAATTATCCAGAAATGGTAAAAGAACTATGGATCCATAGAAGCAGAAAGTCCAAAAAGTTCCAAGCAAGTTAAATAAAAAGAAGTCCACATTAAGTCATTTTGTTGTGAGGTTTCTGAATTCCAAGAAGAAACAAACAAACAAAAAAACTCTTAAAAATAACCAGAGAGAATAAATCCAGGTTATCTGTGGAAGAAAAACAATTAAATTGACATTTAACTTCTCCAAAAACAGCAGTGTAAACTAAAAGAGAATAGAAAATGATCTTCACAGTGTAGAGAAAATACTTGTCAACCTAGTTGTGTGTACTCAGCAAAATAAGCTTTTAAACATGAGAATAACATAAAAGTTTTTTCAGATGACTAATAAGTTTTTTGATCAATAACATACCCTAATCATGCAAGAGAAATTAATACAAACAATTTGAATAAACAGTAACAATACTGTCTTAATTTTGTGGGTATAACAGTGATATAATCAAAATATTATGGTAATTAGACTTTCTTTGATTAAATACAGATGTGAGAATTTCTAGGTTAGTGGTTAAAATAATAAAGGAAAAAATCTATAATTCCAAACTAGTTATGGTCAGAGACAGGAATGAGAAAAAATAGCACAAACTATGTAAGAAAGAAGATAAGCAGAAAATTTAGAAAGCACAAAATAAGAAAGTAAAAATGTATTATATTAGTAATCATAACAAAAGCATATGAGCTATTTTTTTTCTGTGTTAAAAGACAAAATTGCCAGACTGGGGAAGAAACAAAATTCAGCTATATGTTATAAATAAGCAGGTATACCAAAAATAAAAGTATTCAGAAAGGGTGAAAGTGAAAAAATGAAACAATCCTATATAATAAAAGTCCAGTGACCAAAATGGCAGAACGACCAGAACGACCAAATGCCAGTATGACCGCAGCCCCTCGCCCCAGCTGGCCCCGCCCCCTAGTGGGGACCCCCACCTCGAATGGGGCCTGGCCAAGCGGCAAGCCACCTTAGCGCCTCTTCCTGGCCAGCCCTGCACCTCAGCAGGGACCCCCACCTTGAACCAGGGCCCTCATCAGGGCAGGCCAGCCAGCCCCCACCCGTGCACTGGGCCTCTATCCTATGTAATAAAAGTGTAATATGCAAATTGACTCTAATGGTGGAATGACCAAAAGGCCCCTTTGACCAGTCTCTATGAGGTGTACTGACCACCACTTGGTCCCTTTTCCTGCCTGGCAGGCTCCGATCGCCCAATGGTGAATGGGGAACCAGGGGTGGGTGGTGGTGGGGGATGGGGCCTGCTGCGGGCAACCAGGGAAGATGGCCCTGATCACAGGCCAAGCCTAGGAACCGTACCCGTGCAGAATTTCATGCTCTGGGCCTCTAGTAGACATAAAAATGCTCAAACTCTGATCATCAAAGAAATGCTAATAGTGAAACCACTAAAATACTTTCCATTTTCAGATATCAGAAAATTGAAAGTCCACATTTGGCAAAGATCTAGAGTAATAACAATATTTATATATTGCTGGTATGAGTATATATTGGTGCCATATTTTGCAAAGTGCTTTGACATTATCTAGTAGAGACACATGTGTCAGAAGATACATGCACAAGAATGTTCATAGCAGCACTGTTTTTTTTGTGTTTTTTTTGGTGGTAATTAATACATTTACTTTTTAATTCTTTATTGTTTAAAGAATTACATATGTCTCCTTTTTGCCCCATTGACCTCTCCCTGGCCATCCCCACCCCCCAGCACATGTCCTCACCCCCTAGTGTCTGTGTCTATTGTTTATGCTTATATGCATGCATACAAGTCCTTTGGTTGATCTCTTACCTCCCCACCCCCCTACCCCCAGTCTTCCCTCTGAAGTTTGATGGTCTATTCCATGCTTCTCTGTCTCTGGATCTATTTTTGTTCATCAGTTTATGTTGTTAATTATATTCCACAAATGAGTGAGATCATGTGATATTTACCTTTCTTGGACTGGCTTATTTCACTTAGCATAATGCTCTCTAGTTCATCCATGCTGTTTTGAATGATCAGAGTTCTTTCTTTTTACAGCAGTGTAGTATTCCATTGTGTAGCTGTACCATTGTTTTTTTAATCCACTCATCTGCTGATGGACACTTAGCCTGTTTCCAAATATTAGTTATTGTAAATTGTGCTGCTATGAACATAGGGGTGCATATGTCCTTTCTGATTGGTGTTTCTGGTTTCTCGGGATATATTCCTAGAAGTAGAATTACTGGGTCAAATGGGAGTTCCATTTTTAATTTTTTGAGGAAACTCCATACTGTTCTCCACAGTGGCTGCACCAGTCTGCATTCCCACCAACAGTACAAGCGGGTTCCTTTTTCTCCACATCCTCACCAGCACTTGTTGTTTGTTGATTTGTTGATGATAGCCATTCTTGACAGCTGTGAGATAATGCCTCGTTGTTTTGATTTGCATCTCTTGGATGATTATTGACTTTGAGCATGTTTTCATATGTCTCTTGGCCTTATATATGTCCTCTTTCAAAAAGTGTCTATTTATGTCTGCCCATTTTTGATTGGATTATTTATCTTCCTTTTGTTAAGATGTATGAGTTCTCTATAAATTTTGGAGATTAGGCCCTTATTGTATATAACATTGGCAAATATGGTCTTCCATGAAGTGGTCTTTTTTGTTGTTTTGTTGATGGTTTCTTTTGCTGTGCAGAAGCTTTTTATTTTGATGTAGTCCCATTTGTTTATTTTTTCCTTAGTTTCCATTGCCCTAGAAGCTGTATCAGAAAAGTTATTGCTACAACATATGTCTGATATTTTGCTGACTATGGATTCTTCTAAGATTTTTATGGTGTCCGATCTTACGTTTAAGGTGTTCATCCATTTTGAGTTTATTTTTGTGTATGTTGTAAGTTGGTGGTCTAGTTTCATTTTTTTGCATGTATCTGTCCAATTTTCCCAACACCATTTATTGAAGAGACTGTCTTGACTCCATTGTATGCTCTTACCTATTTTGTCAAATATTAATTGAGCATAGTGGCTTGGGGTGATTTCTGGATTCTCTGTTCTTTTCCATTGCTCTATATGTCTTTTATTGTGCCAGTACCAGGCAATTTTATTTCGCCAGTACTAGGCTTTGTAATATAGCTTGAATCTGGTATTGCGATCCCTTCCACTTTGTTCTTCTTTCTCAGGATTGCTGTGGCTATTCAGGGTCTTTTTTTGTTCCATATGAATTTTTGGAGAGTTTGTTCTAGGACTGTGAAATATGTGTTTGGTTTTTTAATGGGGATTGCATTAAACCTATCAATTTCTTTGGGTAGTATGGACATTTTAATGATGTTGATTCTACCAATCCATGAACATGGTATATTCTTCCATTTGTTTATATCTTCCTCTATCTCTTTTTTCAATGTCCTGTAGTTTTCTGAGTACAGTTCTTTTACCTCTTTAGTTAAGTTTATTCCTAGGTATCTTAATTTTTTTGGTGCAATGGTAAATGGGATTTTTTTAAGTTTCTCTTTCTGTGAGTTCATTATTGGTGAATAAAAAAGCCATAGATTCCTGGGTGTTAATTTTGTATCCTGCTACATTGCTGAATTCATTTATTAAATCTAGTAGTTTTTTGATGGAGTCTTTAGGGTTTTTGGTGTACAATATCATGCCATCTGTGAATAATGACAGTTTTACTTTTTTTCCAATTTGGATGCCTTTTATTTCTTCTTCTTATCTGATCATTATGGCTAACACTCCCAGTACTATGTTGAACAGGAGTGGTGAGAGTGGGCATCCCTGTCTTGTTCCTGTTCTTAGGGTAAATGCTTTTTAGTTTTTGCCCATTGAGTATGATGTTGGCTGTAGGTTTGTCACATTAGGCTTTTATTATATTGGGATATGATCCCTCTATTACCACTTTGCTGAGAGTTTTTATCAAGAAAGGGTATTGAATTTTGTCAAATGCTTTTTCTGCATTGATTGATATGACTGTGATTTTTATCTCTCATTTTATTTATGTGATGTATGACGTTTATTGATTTGCGGATATTGTACCAGCCTTGCATCCCCAGAATAAATCCCACTTTGTCATGGTGCAATGTAATGTTGAATTCGATTTGCTAGGATTTTGTTGAGGATTTTAGCATCTATGTTCATCAGAGATATTGGCCTGTAATTCTCTTTCTTTGTAGTGTCTTTATCTGGTTATGGTATTAGGGTAATGCTGGCTTCAAAGAAAGAGCTTGAAAGTGTTTCTTCCTCTTGAATTTTTTGGAATAGTCTGAGGAGGATAGGTTTTAGTTTTTCCTTGAATGCTTGGTAAAAGTCCCCTGTGAAGCCACCTAGCCCAGGGCTTTTATTTGCTGGAAGTTTTTTGATTACTAATTCAATTTCCTCCATAGTTATAGGCCTATTCAGATTTTTAAATTTTTTTTTCTGATTGAGTTTTGGAAGGTTGTATTTTTCTAGGAATAGGTCCATTTCTTCTAGGTTGACCAGTTTGTTGGAATAGAGTTGTTCATACTGTTTTTTTTTTTTTTTTTTTTACAATCCTTTGTATTTCTGTGGGGTCTGTTGTTATTTTGCCTCTTTCATTTCTCATTTTGTTTATTTGGGTCCTCTCTCTTTACTTCCTGGTGAGCCTGGCTAGAGGTTCATCAATCTTATTTATCCTTTCAAAGAACCAGCTCTTGGTTTCATTGATCTTTTGTATTGCCTTTTTTTTTTTTTTGTCTCTGTGTCATTTATTTCCACTCTGATTTTTATTATTTCCTTCCTTCTGCTCACTCTGGGCATTTCTTGTTGCTCTCTTTCTAATTCTTTAAGTTGCAGAGTTAGATCATTTATTAACAGTTTTCCTTATTTTTTGAGGTAGGCCTGTAATGCTATGAACTTCCCTCTTAGGACTGCTTTCACTGTGTCCCATAGATTTTCAATTGTTGTGTTTTCATTGTCATTTGTTTCCAGGATGCTTTTAATTTCTTCTTTGATCCCTTTGGTAACCCAATCATTATTTAATAACATGCAATTTAGCCTCCAGGTGTTTGAATTTTTTTATTGTTTTTATTGTAGTTTATTTTTAATATTATGCCATTGTGATCTGAGAAGATGCTTGATATGATTTCAGTCTTATTGAATTTGAAGAGACTTTGCCTGTGTCCCAATATGTGGTCTATCTTTGAAAATGTCCCATGTACATTTGAGCAAAATGTCTATTCTGCAGCTTTTGGGTGAAATGTCCTAAAGATATTAAGTCCATCTGATTTTGTAAGTCGTTTAGGATTCTGTTTCTTGGTTGTTGTTTTTTTTGTCTAGAGGATTTATCCAGTGATGCCACTGGGGTATTTAAGTCCCCTACTATGATTGTATTGGTTTTGATCTCTTCCTTGATGTCTTCCAGAAGTTTGTTTGTTTTTTTAAATGTATTTGGGTGCGCCTGCATTGGGTGCATATGTGTTTACCAGAATTATATCCTCTTGTTGTATCAATCTCTTTAATATTATTAAGTGTCCTTCCAGGTCTCTTGTTATGGCCTTCTTATTGAGGTCTATTTTGCCAGATATAAGAATTGCTACCCCAGCTTCTTTTTCATTTCCATTTGTCTGAAAAATATTTTTCCACCCATTCACTTTCAGTCTGTGTGTGTCCCTTGTTCTCAGTTGGGTATCTTGAAGACAGCATATATATGGCTCATGTTTTCTTATCCATTCAGCCACTCGATGTCTTTTGATTGGAGCATTTAGTCCATTTACACTTAAAGTTGTTGTTAATAGGTACTTGGTTGTAGCCATTTTGATTCTTTATGCCTGTGTTCCTTCTTCCCTTTCTATTTCTTCTTTTTATAACAGTCCCTTTACCATTTCTTGCAATGCTAGCTTGGTAGTGATAAACTCCCTTAGCCTTTTTTTTTGTGTGTGTGTTGTGTGGTTTTTTTTTTTTTTGTCTGAGAAGCTCGTGATTTCCCCTTTAATTTTGAATGATAGCCTTGATGGATAGAGTATTCTTGGATTCAGTCCCTTGCTTTGCACCACTTTTATACTTCATTCCATTTCCTTATGGCCTGATGTGTCTCTGTTGAGAAATCATCCTATCTAATAAAAGAGTAATATACAAATTGACCATACCTCCACAAGCCACGCCCACCAGCCAATCGGGAGCGAGTATGCAAAATAACCCAACCAAGATGGCTGTGGCCACGGAGCGAGCAGGAGGCTTGGGTTTCCCCGGTAATGGAGGAAGCCAAGTTTTCTGCCTGCTCTAACCTGTCTTGGCCTCCACTTAAGGCTACAAAGTTTCAATTACAAAAGATTAATAAATCCCAACAAAAATGGCGGCAGCCACGGATCTGGAGAGAACAGGAGGCTTGAGTAGCCCCCAGCGATGGAGGAAGCCAAGTCTCCGTAGCCCTGGCCTGCCTTCGCTTCCACTTAAGGCTACAAAGTTTCAATTATAGAAGATAAATAAATCCCAGATACCAGGATCTGGGACACACTTCAGGGCAAACCAGCTGGCCCCCACCTGTGCACCAAGCTTCTATCCTATCTAATCCTATCTAATAAAAGAATAATATGCAAAGTGACCATCACTCCAACACACAAGATAGCTGCCCCCATATGGTCAAAAATGACTGCCCCCATGTCAAAACAAGATGGCCACCACAAGATGGCTATAAGGGGAGGGCAGTTGGGAGGGACCAGGCCTGCAAGGGAGGGCAGTTGGGGGCGATCAAGCCTGCAGAGGAGGGCAGTTAGGGGTGACCAGGCTGGCAGAGGAGGGCAGTTCAGGGCAACCAGGCCTGCAGGGAAGGGCAGTTAGGAGTGACCAGGCTGGCAGGTGAGGGCAGTTAGGGGTGACCAGGCCTGCAGGGGAGGGCAGTTAGGGGCAAACAGCCTGGCAGGGGAGCAGTTAGGCATCAATCAGGCTGGCAGGGGAGTGATTAGGGGGTGATCAGGCTGGCAGGCAGAAGCAGTTAGGGGCAATCAGGAAGGCAGGCAGGCGAGCAGTTGGGAGCCAGCAGTCCTGGATTGTGAGAGGGATGTCCCAGATTGGAGAGAGTGCAGGCTGGGCTGAGGGACACACCCGCCCCTCCCCACCCCCATTTATGAATTTTGTGCACCCGGCCTGTAGTACGTATATATATATGTAAAGAGGTAATATGCAAATTAGCCAGGATGCTGTAACAGTCACGACTACTCAGGAGAAGGTGGCATGCACAGGTGGGCTTGAGGGGATGGCTGCGCGGTGAGGCATGCCATGGATAGTGCAGGCCCACAGAGAGCAGGGTGGGAACAAGCCCACAGAGAGCAGAGAACAGGGGCTGCCCACAGAGAACAGGGCCTGCCTGCCAGCCACTGCCACAGCGAACAGGCCCCTAGAGAATAGGGACTGCCAGCTGGGGCACACCAGCAGTTCCATCTCTGTGTGTGAGCTCCAGAGGAAACACCTTTTCTGACCGCTCATTGGCTAAGATCCTGGTACACCACTTGCAGTGTTCTTGGTAACTTGCATAATAAGAATCCAAGAGGGTGATCTAGGGTTTTTCCATATCACTCCTGGTGGAAAAAACAAAGGTCTGCTGCTGGAGGGGCTAAGAAATGTCATATCCTGCCCCAGCTGGTTTGGCTTAGTGGATAGAGCCTTGGCCTGCTGACCACAGGGTCCAGGTTCGATTCTGGTCAAGGCCATGTACCTAGGTTGCAGGTTCCTCCCTGGCTGGGGCCCAGGTCAGGGCTCATGTAGGAGGCAACCAATTGAAGTGTCCTTCTCACATTGATGTTTCTCTGTCTTTCTTGCTCTCTTCCACACTCTCTAAAAATCAATGGAAAAATATCCTCAGGTGAGGATAAAAAAATAAAAATGTCATATTCTATGAAAGAGACATCTTGAAAATGCCTAAAGAAAGTTGTGATTTTTTGTGGTGAAGGGACTGGAGTGTTGATGAAAATACCTTGGCAGCTGCAGTGGCCAGCAGTGGCAGCAGTGGGGTGATGGGAGCAGCGCCTTCCCCTGATCAGCCTGGTTGCCTCCTGCAGAAAGAGCCTAGAGTGTGGCTTATATGGAGCAGGCCTAAGCTGTCAGTAGGACATCCCTGAAGTCTCCCAGATTGGAGAGGGTGCAGGTCAGGCTGAGGGACCCCACCCCTCCTGCATGAATTTCATGCACCGGGCCTCTAGTTTGATAATATAATGGGAGATCCTTTGTAGATAACTTTCTGTCTCTTTCTGGCAGCCTTTAAGACTCTCTCTTTGTCGTTAATGTTTGCCATTGTAATTACAACATGTATTGGTGTGGGTCTCTTTGGGTTCATCTTGTTTGGGACTCTGTGCTTGTGTGACTTTTCTTCCCCAAATCAGAGAAGTTTTCTGTCAGTATGCCTTCAAATAGTTTTTTGAATCCTTGCTGCTTTTCTTGTCCTTCTGGCACTCCTATTATGTGTATGTTACTTCATTTCATGTTGTCCCAAAGCTCCCCTAGGTTCTCCTCCTGCTTTCTAATTTCTTTCTCCAATTGTTGTTCAGATCAGGAGTGATTTTCTGTCCTATCTTCTAATTCACTAATTTGGCCCTCCAGTGCTTCTAGTCTACTGTTGAAACCTTCGTCTGTGTTTTTTATTGTAGCTATATCATTTTTTTATTTCCCCTTGATTCTTACATAAATTGTTGATTTTCTCATCCATCCAGTTTATGAACTGTATGAATTCTTTTTTTTTGACATATTGCATGCCTCCGTTTATGAATATTTTTTGACATATTGCATGCCTCCGTTTCATTTAGTTCCTTTTCTGGAGATGCCTCCTTTTCTTTCCTTCATGGGTTGTTACTTTGTCTCCTCCTGCTTGGGGTTTGAGAGGTTGAAGACCCTATCAGGGCAATGGTCTGGAAATTGTTAGCCCAGAGGCTGGGTCTGTCTTAAGTCTTAAGCCTTTATTGTCTCTGCACTGAGTTGTATCCCCTTCTCCCATGGATCTGGTCCCTCAGTTGTCTGCTTCAGATGCTCGGGTGGTGGAAGCCCGTATACTATTCCTATGATGTGCCACTCCCTGTGAGGACCCAGAGACCTCTAGAATGCAATTTGCTGTGCAGCTCCAGCACTTGTGGCAGGGTGGCACCCTAGGTCCCTCTGGCAGTGCACTTGGACATGGTCCTGTGACCCCTGGCTGAACACACCAGCTAGTTCTGGGTTGCCTCCAGGAGTGCTTTCCTATGGCCTGGAGAGAGGTGTGTGCTGAATTGCTCTGGGTAGCTCCTGTAGGACTGTCCCCGGGGCCAGGGAGAAGCTGCTGAGGGTTGCTCTGGGTCACTCAGTCACCACTTTCTTGTATCTAGGAGTGAGATATGCACTAGGTTGCTCCATATTGCCCATCCTTGGTGTGGAGTGGGGGGCGGATTGCCCTGGGTTGGGTTGCTCAGTCTGTGCTTCTCTGTCACCCAGCGTGAGGTGAGCATTGTGTTGCTCCAGATGGCCCCAGCAGGACTGTCCTGGGGGCCAAGGTGGAGCAGGTGTGGGTTGCTCTGGGTCGAACAGTTAGAGCTCCCCTGTGGCATGTTCTGGGTCACCCTGGAAACAGTTCCTGGTGCTGGGGGTGGCTTGGGTGCTGGGTGGCTTGGGGCCAGGCTAACAGCAAGGTTCTGGGGTCCAGGATGGGAGTAGGGCACAGGGTTCACCCTGGCTTGCACTCATAGTGGTTCACCCTGGCTTGCACTCACAGCGGTGAGGAGGCCTGGTGAGGGAGCTCACTCTTGCGGAACACACACTCCCTGAAAACATCTAGAAACCTGCGAAAGGTACTGTTCCACTCACTGCTGGGGCACGGTGGTGGTTCCATGTGATTTATGGCTGGCAAACTGCATCCTCTAGGTGTTCTCTGCCCTTCCTTATAGAAAATTATCTCCTCAGTTGTGTCTAATTTATTAATTCAGGGTGGATGTTCTCTGATTTAATTGCTTTTCTGGCCTGGACCTAGGAGGAGGTGCACAACACTGCTGCCTATTCAGCTGCCATTTTCCTCACTCCACAGCACTGTTTTTAATATCCTGAACTAGAAAAAAATCCAATGTCCACCATCAAAGTGGTATGTTTGTATAATGAAATACTATGCAGCAATAAAAATGAGGAAACACAGCCACACAAAATAGCAAGGAAGGAATATACCAAAGAATATATAGATAATGGCATCTTTTATATAAAACACAAAAATGGGTGAAATGAGTAAACAATGAATTATCTATAGAAAAAATCTCAACAAATAGTGAGTTTTATGTTGACTCTGTTTCCTAACCACACTTCAATTAAATTTGAAATTAATAATAAAGTTATATATCTAAAACTCCCATTCATTTGACACTTTTTAAATAGGTGGGGATTGTATTTGGAAAGATGAATAAGAATGTCAATGGGAATGTATAATAGCTATGATCGTTGACCTAATGGAGGGCTTGCTACCAAGCACAATTCCAAGTGATTTATCTGTAGTATCTCATTTATTTCTATATCAATCATCTGAATTAAGTCCTTTTTATTAGCGCTGTTTTACCATGAAGGAAACCAAGTAACTTGCCTGAAGTCACATAACTGGTAAGTGGTGGAGCCATATGGAATCCAAATCCCAGGCCATCTGATTCTAGAGAATGTTCTTAACCACTTTGCTATGCTGGGCAGAAAGAGCAAAGATGGAGACACAGGGACACACATGCCGGATATGTTTGAGAAATATGTATAGGTGTTGATGGACTGTGGAGAATGTTGGTGATAAAGATGAAAAAATACCTGGTAGTGGAAAGAGCAAAATTTGAATGATGAATTGGATTAGTTTTGTGTGTACTAGGGAAACACTGAAAACTATAGAGCAGAGAGATGACAATAAAATCTGTATTTAAAGAATATCTGTCTCTTGTTGTGGGAGAGAAACATTTGGAGGGCAAGGTAGCAAGATCCTTTAGCATAAATGAGAAAGGACCTGTGCCAGAGAAGTTTGGATGGAAGAGAAGTATAAAAGGAAGGAGCATTTCTGAAGAATTGATACTTGATACATGGTTAGATGTGGTGGCTAATTCCAAAGTTATCTGCCTTTTCAACTGGCAAGATCATGATTCCATGAACCAAGATAAAGAATGGAAATGAAAGAATAAGTATTTTGAGAAGGCTGAGCCCTGAGTTGGACATGTTGACTTTAAGTTCTGCATAAGACAGAACTACTTAGAGGTGCATTGCCAATGCTGCAAATTGAAGCAAAGCAGTGAGAAAGGAAGGGCTAGAGACATAGGCATGGTCAATCATCCTACATGGTGCCAATGCATCTTGGGAAGTTTCTGAGAGAAATTTCTTCTGTGTAGCATGCCAGATAGTAACAGTTAGAGGAGAGAGGAGTGCAGAAGTACAGAGATCCAGCGTCTGTCAATCTTTTAAGAAGTGGGTAAATGAAGATAAAGTGAGGGAGAAAAGGTGAACTAGAGAAAAATGGCATCAAATTGGTAATGACTGCTGACATTTATTGAGTGTTTATTAAGAGAGCTTTACCTAGATTATCTCAATTAACCCTCAAAAATTTAGAGATGGGTCCTTTTATTATTTACATTTCATAGATGGGAGAACTGAGGCACAGAGAGATTCAGATCACACAGCTGAGTGGAAAAGTCAGGATTTATACATAAGGAGTCTGACCGGAATATACTTTTACAAACAGGATACTTAAACACAGCAGGATTCCCGGAAGTGGGTGAGATTTCAACATCTTGTATCATAAAGGGAGTGGGATGAGGAGAAGGCCTTGTGAAGGAAGTGGGTTGGGCACAGCAGACAACAGGAAGTGCTGGGGTTGACCGGGAGGAGGGGTTGGGAAGGAGAGAATGTTTTCCATTGAGTCTAGAGGAAAAAAATAAAAGGGTGGGGGATGATGGAGAAACTTTGAGGTGTGGGTGGCAGGAAATCACAGGAGCTTATTTTGGGTGATTTGGTCCTGTAGTTTGCTCATGGAGATCATCTGTTGAGATCAAGGGAGACCAGAGTAGCTTTGTGGCACTGAGTGGTAGCCCTTGTTTGAAGCAGCTGGGGACCCTCGGCTGAAACCGTGGCAATGCATTAGAGTCACACGTGACTGGGGTTAGTTCTGAATGTCAGCACATAAAGTAAAAATCACATGGAGTAAAAGTTAATTTTGAAAAATCTCTTCAGTCTCCCATAAAGTACTGTCCCGTGTATTGCCCTGTCTCTCTGTCTGACAGAGCCAGCTTTTCCTCTAGCAACAAAACAGATGGTTATTCCTTTGTTGAAGCACCACAAGAAGGAGTCGGTTTGCACTGGGCCATTTGTATGAGAAATCTATGCACATTGAGACTCCGCCATGCATGATGGTGTTACAAGTGTCAACTGTAGTCACATGGGGTTGTGATCCTGGCCTGACCTGTTTGCTGTGGGATGGTGGGCACAGCTTCACCATAGTTTTCAGTCTCAAGTTCCATTTCTAAAATACTATGGGGCATAGATTAGATTGTCAATTACCAGTAGAAAATAAGAAAACATAAAATCAAATAGTAAAACCAGCTGGTGTGGACAAGTAAACGAGGAGGCTAAACCAAGGCCTGGGCTGAGGTTGTGGAGTGTGAAGGTATTATCTGTTAGGCCTTTGCCAGGGGTGCTCACGATATGGAACCCAAAATAAAAAAAAAAAAACACACGGTTGAGTTTACCCTGAGTTGAGGATCAGTGTCAATGCTATATAGAGTGGCATCAGGTCAAGAGTAATGGCACATAGGGCCCTTGTAGGAAACATTGTTGAAAACAGGTGCCTGAGGAGACTCCATTAAGTGATCACAGAGAAGTGGGAAGAGTTAATATGTGGAGAATAAGGAAGATTCAGGAACTAAACGTCATGCTGGGTTTTAAGAGCAGGATCTAGCAGGGTGAGGGAAGAAAGTAAAATATGGGAGGTGATGGTATAGGGGAGAACCTCTACTCAGGTTCTGTGACTGGGGCCTACAAATCAAGGAGACAAAAGATTGCTTAACAGGGAAAATTTTCATATTTTATGTGACTTTCATATTTTTATGTGCATGGGGGCTTCAAAGGAAGAAGCAAAAACCCTAAAGAAGCATTTAGACCAGGGTTTATATCCTATTTAACAAAGAGCAATACATTGCAGAGAGATGACAAGATGAAGGAACAAGGGGTTTCGGCTAGGGTGGGTAAGTTGTGGGACAGAGACTAGGAAATCTATGGGGGAAACTAATGAAAGGTACAGGTTATTTTACTAAAGTTTGTTTGTACAGACTCATCTTGGAATTGACTCCTCACCTCTCATTCTAAGAATGTTCTCTTCTGCCTAATAGAGGGAAAGCACCTTTCTCACTGGAAATTAATTCCCTGCTTTTAGTTAAAATAGGGGAGGACAGAGAACCCTTTCTGCATCTGCTATTTCTCAGTTGCCTTTGGCTCAAAATAATGACTAATAATGGCATATTTGGAGGAAGTATGTTCTCTTCAATGGAGTTCAGAGGCAGCATCTGGAGCTCTTCCATCCACAGTGATGCCTTCTGTGGACTGGGGCCGTCAGAGGCAACAGAACACTTCCTTCCTAAACTTGGATTTGAGTAGTGGGTACATTCCTCTGAGCACTCACGAAAGCCTCATTATTTTTAAGGATGATAGCACTGTGCACTGTTAAGATAATGAAGTCTAGAACCAAGAGCATGGGGTCTGGAGCCATGCTATCTAAGGTCAAATACTGGCTCTTCCATCAGCCAGCTGTGTGACTTGGGTCAATGGGGCCAACTTTTCTGTTCCTCGGTTTTTCCCATCTATAAAAATGAAGTAAAAGTGGTTGTCGAGGGGCTTAAATGAATAACACGCTGGGACCTGTGATGAACCCTTAGGAAGTGCTTGAAAAGTGAGCTGTTATTATTATAACAATGGGGAAAAAAAAACCTCATTTACTTATGAGCACTAAGCTTTGTTGGGCCGGTTCTATTTTGGTTGTCTAGCTTGCTTTTAATCAGTGGTGCATATCTATGAGTTTGTTGGCCAGGATTAAAAGGGTCATCATTGGCCGTGGAGCATACTGTGTTCTGCCAAGGGAATGACAGGGGGTGGGGATGGTGTAGGGGAGATGAAGGGTTTAGTCTGTGATTGTAACTTTAGGAGCACTGTGATTGGCTCAACTGAGAATGTGACTACCTACAGGCACACTTCCTTAGCCATTGCAAAGACAGATCTCGCCCCCCCCCCCCTTTTTTTTTCTAGAGGCATTTTCATTCTTTTCCTGGAAGTCTGTCTATCCCCAGGTCCTGGATTACCTTTGCAGAGGGAGACCTGTACAATAATTTCTATTGTTTGTGTGTGGGGGGAGGGTTTGGCCATTATTTTATTTTTTAAAAAACCTGTGTAGTTTGAAACCTAATGACTGTTTCTGTAGCATCCATCACTCTGCCAGAGATAATCACACCCAAGTAGAACAAGGGATTAATAATTTAACAGAAAAAATAGAATCCCAGTATAAGCTTCTTCAAAGAGATTCTCTGAAATGGCGGTGAGGTCATCTGTTTGGTATAGAATAAATTAACCCTTTCTTTTATGTTCAGAGCTCCTTGAAGGATTGTTCATATCTTATTTGAATGAAATTGAAACAATTAGGCATTATTTAGGTCTAAAAGTATCCATGAAAGATTCTCTTATATTATAAAAAGTCTCTTGAATGGTTATTGCAACAACCTGCCTAGCCTAACTGTCTAACCTAGGTCCCCACCTAGCCTTTAACAATGTCTTTCACAGTATAGGGCTGGAAGCTACAGGGCTCTCTGAAGTCACATCACCTGTAATGCTTATTGATTAGAAAATCAACCTGCTTTGATTCTTTCCACAAGGTTTGGAAACTCTGACTCTGATGCTACGCCAGCAGGGTATGCTCTTAATGTTAAGATGGGGCAGCAGCCAGTTCTGTGATGCTTTTTTTCTTATATACCAACAGTGTGTGCAAGTGTTTGCTAATGGAAAATAAGACAGGAGAAGCCATTAAAAGATATTAGTATTGTCAAGCTCCAGATAGATGAAGGGAAATGTGGGAGCATCAATACCAGGTAAGTTTAAACAAAGAGGAAAGATGATTTATAATTTAATATACTATTATAATTTTTGACTTTAGAATTTCTTCTTGAACTAGTAATCTGGAGAGCAGTAGCCCTATAGCAGTAGTAGAGTTTAAAGAAGGAAATCTGTTTTTTAGTTTCAGTATCTCTTTTAAGTCATGCCTCAAAATCAGGAATGTATGTTTCAGTCTGCAGCTGGGAGGTCAAAAGGCCAGTGGAGATGAGGTTCTTTTTTATTGTAAACATATAAATTAATCATGACTCAAAAATGGGATCAGGAGAAAATCTGCAGCTGGAAAAGGAAATTAAAAAAATTGTTTTAACTTATTTATTTGAATAAATACACAGACATATAAATATATACATATACATATATATGCACATGGCATGAATATCTATATATATAAAAAGGCAGTGTCCATCATGACCAGGACGAACAAAGGACCAACCTGTTGCCTCTCCTCAGCCCACAGGGGACTGGTGAGCTGCTGCGAGTGGCAAGCCGTGAGCAGTTTGTGCTGGGCCAGCCCTTACCTTTCCCCTGCCGGTGGTGCAGTGGAGCCTGTGCCAGGAAGAGACAGGAGAGGCGCATCCCGCACCTCACCAGGTTCTCAGACCCCTGTGCCAGCATCGAGGCCTTGGATGCCAGTGCTTTGTTATCTGCCACAACTCCATTGCCCCAGTGCTTCCTGGGCAGAAGTTTTGTGCACCTCACCTATCTGGCCCAGGGTTGGTTTCTCCATCTGCTCTTGCCACCTGCTGCCCGCCTGCCACTCAGACACCTGAGCCAGGGACTCGCTGTGGGGCAGGCCCAGATGCTCCTTCCCACCCCCAAGGGTCTGGCGGCCTCAGCAGCAACTGAGCCCACAACCTGCCTCTGGGAGGGTGGGTCTGGGCTAGGGATCCACAACCCCTCCTCCGCAATGTCCCTCCCAGTAGTGGGGGAGGGGGCAGCCTCCCTCCTTTCCAGTTCTGTCCCAGCGCAGAGGCTGGGGCACATCTCCACCTCCAATACTCTCTGAAACCCTGGGAAGGAGTGCCTGCCTGCCCAGCTAGGACCAGTGCCTCAAGCTCCCCACCTTTGTGAGCCGGCACCTGGCCTCACCAGTGGCTGCTGCTCCCCTCAGCCATCAGCCTGCCTGCACGGGAGGGTAGGAGAGGAGGAGGAAAGCTGTTGGTGTGACTCTGTCAGGTTCAGCTGGCCTGCCTGAAAGCTCTCCCCATGTGCCTCCCTGCTCCGCCTCTGCCAAGGGGACCCCACCCCTGATGCACCTTCATCAGGGTTGCTGCCATCTTGGGAAGGTCAATGCCCAGCTGACTGCCAAGGCCTCAGGTAGTAGATGCCCCATGGTCTCCATGACAAAGAGGTCATGGAGGGTCAAGACACTGCCTCTGGTTGAAGCAGGTGCTGTGGGAGCGAAGGGACCAAAAAAATATATATGGTTGTGTCCAACAGCCATTTAACTCCACACATGGTGTGCGAATTAGTCATTGTTAGAACCAAATTTAATACTGGTGTGCCCCATTTTAAGAAGACCACCCAAATAGACTTACCATATTGATAATTCCCTTTACTACAGAAAGAATGCACAAAGATTCTTGAAATAAGCAAAATATTTTGCACTCATAGTATGAAACATTTAAACATCATTAAAAATAATCTCTATGAGTAAAGGGAGTTGATATTAGCAAAATCTAATATACCCAATTCAAAATGTCATTCAGAAATGCATCTACTATGTAAAATCAAAGTATGGGATCTAGCGTTTGGAAAAAGCAACTTTACTCTGCTCTACCTGCTCATCCCCTCAGCCTTATGCTTTGCACAAAAGTCTCAATAAAGAGATGGATCAGAAGGAAAAGTAATGCCTCACGGCACTGAAATTTATCAGTTTCTTCAACAAATATTTATAAAAATTGTGTTAACTTTGTGCCTGTATTATAGAAATACAATACAGCTCTGACTCTATCTTCAAATGACTTAAAGTCTCTATGAGTTCCTGGTAAGGTAAGTCCGTAAACAGCCAAAGAAGAAGCAGGTTCCAATACAATTCTTATTATAAAAATTACTGAGTAAAAAACTGTCCTCACTCTCCCTTTAGAACAAGAATTAAAAGGAGCAAATAAATATAAGGAATGAATCCGAACTCCTTTGGGGACCCTAACCCTCAGGGACTAACACAGATTTTGTGAGACCTAAAACTTACTGAACCTGAAGGACTAATTTTAGGTGGGGGTGTATTTTTTTTTAATAAGGTTAAAAAATGACTTTATTTAGAATAAGAAAATAAATTACAAATAACTGTAGGCTTGAGAAATCTGTCCCTTTCTCTTTTAAATCATTTCAGGCAGGTTATCCAAAATGCTGCTGGTTGCAACTTGCTTGCTCTCTCCCCCAGAACAAATCCAGCCCTC
Source organism: Corynorhinus townsendii (assembly GCA_026230045.1). Classification (NCBI taxonomy): domain Eukaryota; kingdom Metazoa; phylum Chordata; class Mammalia; order Chiroptera; family Vespertilionidae; genus Corynorhinus; species Corynorhinus townsendii. The sequence continues at coordinate 175,567,907 of JAPDVU010000003.1, read as the reverse complement.
ACAGGGGCTCTGAAGCTTCCTTAGCTTTACCATAAAAAAATAATAATAAAATCAAGAACTATTTCAACAACACTCCTTTCTGGACAAAATTCTTTCTTTTTAAATTTTTAAATTTTATCAAAGTAGTAAATACATGGTTCATAATGTGTCTTTTTTTTTTTTTCCTAATAGGTATGTAGTGTAGTGGTATATCATTGTTGTTTTTATTCTATTGTTGACACTATTAAAGGTGTTTCCCATTTTTTCCCCTTTACCCTCCTCTCCCACCTCCGTAGCAGAGCTAAGGATGTCTGACTGCTGGCTTAGGCTCACTCCCCCGAGGACATCTCCTGAGGGCTCCCAGACTGCACCAGGGCACAGGCCATGCTGAGGGACCCCAGCTATATGCACATTGGGGGTGACCAGGTCGGCAGGGGAGGGCCATTAGGGGCGACCAGGCAGGCAGGCAGAGGCAGTTAGGGACAATCAGGCAGGCAGGGGAGCAGTTAGGAGCCAGTGGTCCTGGATTGTGAGAGGGATGTCCGACTGCCGGTTTAGGCCAGATTCCATGGAATGGGGCCTAAACCGGCAGTCGGACATTCCCTGAGGAAATGGATTGGAGAGGGTGCAGGCTGGGCTGAGGGACACCCCTTCCCCCCATGCATGAATTTCATGCACTGGTCCTCTAGTGTGTGTGTATATATATAGATATGTCTCATATGCACAATGTCCCCTCAGGAGTTCAACCGACCAGGAGTTCGATCACTCGCTATGATGTGTGCTGACCACCAGGGGGTGGCACAGAACAAAGGAAGGCCCTGCCTGGCAGCCTGGGAAGGGAGGCCCTGGCTGGAAGCTGGCAGCCGCTAGGGACCCCACCCAGGCATGAATTTCGTGCACTGGGCCTCTAGTGCACTAATACTCACCATCTAGTTTCTGAAAATCATGTGTTCAAGTATAGAAGTAATATTGATTTGACACTTGAGAAGAAAACCAGCATTCATATTTTTACATTGGGTTGAATTTAGATAGAATTTGTGCTTAAGGAGGAGTCTTCTCAATAGGTTTTAAAACAAAAAAATTTCCTTCTTCCTATTTGTACCCCAAATCTGATGCATTTAAAAAAGAACAATATATATATATATATATATATATATTGAGAGGAAGGGAGAGGGAGAGAGAGACAGACACATCAATGATGAGAATCATCAATCAGCTGCCTCCTGCATGCCCCACACTGAGGATTGAGCCCGCAACCCGGGCATGTGCTCTTGACTAGGAATAGAATTGTGACCTCCAGTTCATAGGCTGACACTCAACCACTGAGCCACACTGGCCGGGCAAATCTGATGCATTTTCAAAAGCAAAAATTAAATGAAATGCCATGTGAGTTCTTGTGTGACAATGCCTCAGAACTATAGAGGGCAAGCAGCCATAGAGGGGCATCAAACTAGTAGGAGGTAGCTCTGTGGTAAATGGTCCTTCTTCACTGCTTTGAAATGTTTTCTTTCAAAAATTTTATCATCTACCTATTATCATTCAATCAATCAATCATCTGTTTATCTTTTTCACAGTACAATGCACAAAGACATGGAACTTTCATTTCCACAATCTGATTTTTTTCTTCTTCTAAATTAAACTTTCAGAATTTACAACCCAGAATACTGACTCTAGTCAATGTGGTTGTGGGTTAGTTCTCTCTCACAATTACTAGCTACTCCAGAGGGCTGGGGTCAGAGGCTTGATTAAATAAATTACGGCTTCAGTCCCCTCCAATAAACCATGTCAAACCCAAAACAATGCTCCCTGTTTTAACCCATAATGGGCAGTTGAATTTAGTAAATGGCCTAATCACTGCAGCATAAATATTTATGGGAGAATTTTTCCCATTAAGGTAGAGTCTTGTTTAGATGCTATCAGTTTAGAGAGGGCTTTTCCAACAAGAAAATTACTGTTAAAAGACATCAGGAAATGGTTAAACTCCAGAAGGCTAAAAGGTCAGGGAGTCTGCAAAGCGCAAAGCCTGCGTTCTTATTACTGTGGTCTCTGTGCATGAAACTCTCTCCTACCCCTTTAAAAGGGGGATTAAAAAATAGTCTTTTGTACCTAAGGAAAAAATATTGGTGTATTTATATAAAAATATTTATGCAAAGAAGTATAAAAATGTGGGCAATGACTCAAAGAGATTTGCTGGTATCTCAGCTTTTACAACAGGCTGTGCATGGGTCTTGTATGTTTGCTGGCTCTAGAGGATGGAGGGTGGCACCAATAAAGATAGGTATTGAGTGATCTCCATAGTAGGTGCTGTCAGCATGGACTTCGTGGATTCCTGTTGCACACACACTAGAAAAAGATGCAAACATGCAATTTGTAAGTCATAGTACTAAGAAAGAGCTGTATAAAATCTGAAATGTGGAATACAGGCAGAAACACTCCCAGAGGAAAAGAATATGTGATCTCAATGGGAATTCATTAATCTACCAACCAGTGTACATGCGTGTCTGCCATATGGTATTTTACTCTGAAGGAAACAATAAAAAAAAGAAAAAGAGAAAGTGGGAGAAAACAATCCCCACAGAATGTGGACACCAAGTACCTTTGCCTGAAAAATAAACTTGCTATATTTATAACAGAAGAAACACAGGAGAGTACCCTACATCCTTCCAGGAGAGCTGAGAAAGTTTCAGAAGCATTACCATCTGATTTTGATTCTCCTTGGAAAATGGAATAAAGTATTAAAGATTAAGGTTATTTAGCAACAATTTCAGCAGTTAGCGATGACGTAAAACACAGCATAAACTACATAAGATGGGGGAAGATTGGTCTTCTGTAGGAGGATAACTGGGGCCTGCTTAAGCCAAAAGAACAGTCAGTCCTTTCCAAGTCACATCTGTGGCAAAAGCAGAAGGCAGTGAGACACCTGAAAAAAACAGAGACCATAAAGAGAGACATTTGCAATTTCATAATTAAACTGGAGGACAATCGACTCTTGAGTCCCTGTCCAAAGCCCACCCCCATTGTGAACATGTTGTTTTTCAAAATAATGCCTCCAAGCTCAGCCTCAGCAATGACTTTGACTCTTGCCCAAACTGCCCCTTTCCTCCCAGGACTGGGGATTAACCAAACCAGTGCTTGGAACAGCACAGGTGTCAGAGCCCAAGGGTTCCCTTCCCCCAAGAAACTGCACACCTGCAGATGCACGAAGCGTGGCTTTGAGGGAGAGGCTTTAAGACAGCGACACTTGGTCAGGGCTGCTTCAGGTTCTGCATAGGCAGCCTCTGGGCCTAGGAAAACACAGGGCAGTTGTCTTTTAAACACTTGCCCATTGGGGTTGGCCATGGGTGAGGAAATTAGAGTAAACATTTTCTCATTCTCATCGTTCCTGCTCTTCTGTGCCTGCCTTATATTTCCACTCTTATTTTATATCTTCAACTTCATGACATCAGTTGCTTTAGAATTTAATTTCTCTTAAGATGAAAGCTGAAGCACTCATCCATGGACAGAAATCCTCTAAATTTGGGGTGGAAGTCCTGTTGTTTACCGTGGCGGGAAAGGGATTCAATCATAAATTTAAGCAGATTCTCATTCCACTTAGACTTGTATCTGATTATGTAAAAGCATGTTTATAGTTAGAGAACTCCAGTTTCTACTTAAAAGAGACCATCCTATACAATAAAAGGTTAATATGCAAATCGATCGAATGCCAGAACGAGTGGAACACCCTTGCCCTGGCTGGCACTCCCCTTTATTTGCCCCCCACCCCAGATCGGGGGCGGGGCCACCTGGACCTCACCAGTGCACCAATTTGTGCACTGGACCTCTAGTATTTTATAATATGGAGGTTGGGAGTCAGCTCAGATCTCTTATCATTAGCCTTTTCTCTGAAATGTCCATTGGCCCAGATTTGGGGGAGGACACACATTTTATGCAGTGTTTGGCTCACAAATTAGCAGCAGGAAAATAACTATATTCAGAAGATTTTCTTCTAAATTAGATCACTAACACATGTGGAGATTGGAGATTTGGGCAGATTTGACTTGGTTTCCTCATTTCCCACTAGAAGTGTCTTAGAAATCAACTGAGAGGTGTTGATAATTGCTTTAGGAAAGTTGCTATATAGATATAATAGATTGAAGACTCATTACTAATTAGGAAAAGGAAATTAGTCTTCCTTCTACATCATCTTAAAGAAACCATCACAGACAACTTCAAGAGCTTTGGCAGGAGTGCTAGATCACCATGATTATCACACTGGGGCTTTGGTGGAAGGGCAATTTCCTCCCTTGTCTCTTGCTAATGCATATTGCAGTCTTGACCATCTGCAACCTGCCTAATGCATCCTTTTCCTGACATAGAGTCTTCAGTGTGAGTACTTCAGAAACTTTTCAAAATGGATATTTTTATAATAAAAACTGTAATCTGTAATGTTTTTTTTAAAGCCTACAGATTATAAGAGCAGGCATAATGTTCTTTAGGTTTAACAAATAGCATGTAGCAACACTTCTTATTCAGATAGTTTTCCAAGTGGTGCTTTCTGTGTATGAATAGCTCACTAAATTAAGAGAAGGAATGACAAAGAGGACATGCTGGTTTTAACTCCGATTTGTCTTCTGACCTCAAAGGCTGAAGAGACAGTTATTCTTTCTTTTTTTGTTTGATTTTTGGTCCTCACCTGAGGATATTTTTCCATTGATTTTTAGAGAGAGTAGAAGTTGAGGGGGAGAGACACACAGAGAGAAACATCAATGTGAGAGAGACACAATGATTGGTTGCCTCCGGGGATTGAGCTTGCAACTGAGGTACATGTCCTTGACGGGAATAGCATCTGTGACCCTTCAGCCTGCAGGCTTTATCCACTGAGCCAAACTAGCTAGGGAAAGACAGTTATTCTTGGTGATAACACTGTGATTTGAATTTAAAAGGTTTAGTTTTTTTGATAGGGATAAGTAAGGTATTGTTCAACATGCACTTCATTGTATGTACAGTGGCTGTAACAACCCAAACTAAATAACTAAATTGCCAAGTCATAAACAGAATAACAAAACCAGAGCATGAATGCGGTGTCTTAGGAAGCCTACTGTTTGTATGCATATAAGTGAACCCATCTGAGACAAACACTGAACCCGAGCCATGCATCCATTTCCACACAATGAGCTCCAGTCTATGGTGAACCAGGTTGGCCAAATGGCTCAGAATAAACTGTTTACTTTCAGAACCCAAATACATTCTTTTCTAAGAATTTGGAGCATCATTTAGTGCAGTTATGGAAATAACTAATGTTCTGCACACACAGAGAAATCAGGACCAGACTAAAGAAACAGGTTTTGGATCTAATAGCAATTCAATATATTCTTTCTCTTTTTGCTTTGTTCCTTTTGTTTTGTTCTCATGGAAACTACAGTTTATGAGAAAATTCTGAATTTTTTTGCTGTTAGCATAAGTATGTGTTATATTAGTCAAGTGATATAAAAGAATAGTTCTTATAAAGTTGATTTAATCTGATGTAAATGTTGAGGGTACTATTGAATTGCTCATAGTTTGATAAATGGGTTTAACATCTTTCAGGACTTAACATCCTGTTTTTCATCCATTTTCCATTTTATTTCGTGAATAGATTTTTTTTTTGCTTACATCATATAATTTTATATCCAATTCAATTACAGCCACCATTAAACATACATACAACACAAAATAGCACTGTAGTAAAAAAAATCAATACTAATTTTAATTAATGTTACGTTGCTGTAATGCTATGAAAATAATTTCCAAATTTGTTTTGTTTCTAATATATTACTTCAGAAATAAACTCACAATATAATACTAATTGAATATTATATTCGTGTAGTTCTTTAAACATTTAGAAATTATTTTATATATACTACTTAAAAAGAAATTTGGAAAGCAGTATAAAAAAGACCAAATGATTTTATTAATGGTTTGGGGATAATATATAATAGACTCATTCTACCAGTGACTACTTTTTTAGCAGATCACTTAAATATTTCAAACACTTTGCCAGAATCATTTATTTTGGTGATTGCTACATTAAAGCAAAACCACTAGATTACCAAAATGTCTCTGTGTACAAAAGGAAAATCTACACTTAAAAAAAGGTGGGCTTTCTTTGTTTTTTAGTAAATGGCTAGAAATGACATATGTTAAGTTTGAAACTCCAGATGAACTGCTGATTTTTTAAGGTGGACAGCATGATGATCAATTATTTTTTGAAAAATAAAATTTTCAAGATTTATACTTAGTGTATGATTCCAAGCAGTGAATTTTAATCATTTTCAGGATGTGGGGGCTGGGGTACTCAATTTAGAGTTTCTGAGGCACAAGTTTATGGCACTTTGGGTAACTGTGGCACAGACGACATTGCTATAACTCAAATACTTCACAGCTAAGGAATGCATGTCTGGAAATTTCCTTCTGGAGTGAATTGTTCCTATGGCTGATAATGGTGGTGTTGAGAGGTACGCTCTGCCCCATAACTTCCCTTGCCCCATGGCTAGTCTGGCTGTGTAGGAGAAGTCATGTATTCTGGCAGCTGGAGCCTCCTTCCCTAAGACCTTTCGAAAGCACCCATCCTTCACTTCTCTGTACACCTGCTGACAGTTTCTGCCATGGATCAGTGGTTTCCTCACTACTCTACAGAATTGATGACAGTTTTCAAGGGGGTATGAAAAATATTCCGGCCTTGAAGTTGTTTACACCAATATTCACAGTTGATAAATTGGGCTGTCATTCTGATCTTACCGGGGAGGGCAGAAAAGGGGATTTAGTAGTGGTGTTGATCATGGCGATACAAGGCACACACTGATCCTACATCCATTACCAAGTTTCTGCATTTGCCACCATCTGTTGTTCTCCATCTCTCGGAGCAGAGGCAAAGAAGGGTTCACCTGCAACAGAAGGATGCAGGTTATAGTGCAGAGGAAAGGATAGCTGGGAAATAAAAGGTGTTACATCCTGAACTGGACACCTGAGAGAGTTTATGGCCCCTCCTTACACTAGAGGGCTTTAAATATAAACTGGAAACTCTTCTGTTTGGGGACTAGTTTATTAAAAGTTCTTACTTCAAGACAGGTGAAGAAAAAAATGGTCTCACAGTAGTCATTTTATGATTTTAATTCTTTGTGTACTCACTTCCACACCACTGAAATGTGTGGATAGGTAAGCTAGTTATATTAAAATACAGGGCTGAGCAAAAGTAGGTTTACATTATTAGTATAAAATATATATATAATACAAAAATGAATTATGTGTTTCGAGTACTCAGGCCTGTAAGCCTACTTTTGCCCACCCCTGTATTTAGGAATTATTCACTTCTGATTAAATCTCTATATCCCTGATTCCCCACTAGTGTACAATGCCAGAATCATCTGGATAATTTTTGCAAACTGCACGCCTGGTCCTTGCAACCTCAGTTCTGCTGATCCAGATTCCTGGGGCTGGGTGAGTGGGATATAGACTGATGAGGCTCAGGCATGTGATCAGTAGTGTGTCTTGTCCCACTGGTCAAGACACACTACTTTAGGTAGGTCAGTGTTTCCTAAAATCTCAGCTTATCAGGATCACCTGGGGAGCTTTATTAAAATATAAATATCCAGGTCCCACTCCAGCCCTAAACAGTTAGAATCCTTAGGAGGTTGGGGTTGGTGTGGGGTGAGGGGGAGGGGGGGTTGTGGTCAGAAACTATGCATCTGTATTTTGAAAAATCTGCCCAGGTGATTCTGATACGCTGGCAGGTTTTGGGACAATTATTGTAGATAATAGAATAAACTGATGGAATGCGAATAGCATGTTTAATGATGAAAAGGCTATCTGGCATCGAGAAGCAATTCATGGAATATTCAAAGCTGAGATTTGGAATTTGATAAAGACTATTTTCATTAGATTAACTTTCTGCTCACAATATTAGTTTGTCTAAATTGACATTTTTATGTTTTGACAATCAGAAATATTGATAGTTTTAATAGTGGCAGTGGAAGCACTTAGATGTTTCTGAACCCTAGGGTAGGAAAGTGTGGAAATGACCATTTAGTCAGAAATTCATCTAAGGTATAAATAAGGTCCCTAGGAAAAATATGGAGTCAGGGAAAACTGGGTGCCCACCTGTAGGCTGATGTGTGAATGACCAGATGCTAAGCTGTTTGCAGGATTCTTTCCCACTCGCTGTGATGACTTTGCCTCCAGGAAGATTGCAGCAGGCACTGGCTACATAAATACATAAGCAGTTACTAAGACTGGCAGAGTGTTGTTTTGGGAATGGGTGGGGGAGGGGTAAGAGAAAGCTAAGCAATTTGGGAGAAATGTAGAAATCTCTGTATAGTCTGGTAAGGGTTGAGGTAAATAGATTATTTTACGGGCGAGGTGGTTCTGTTACACCCCTGTTTTGCCAGCCTGCTGGAATGATCATGTAAGCTCGTTCTCATTTTTCACCTCCTGAGAACAGCATTCTAGTAACCAAGTTAACATGAAAATGTAAACTTTTTGTTTTAGAAGCGTCATCATACAAATATACACTGAGTGGCCAGATTATTATGATCTCTGAACGCATAATAATCTGGCCACTCAGTGTACTTCTCTTGAGTACCTCATTTATTTGATATCAAAGATACTGTATGTAAATCGTGCACCTGATCAGTTTTCCCCTTTGCACTGGCTGATAGAAAGCTCAGGGCAAATAGGTGGTTGATCTCCAGCACAAGTCTAGAAAACTTTTGGTACCCATTTGAGATACAAATACACTGAGTGGCCAGATTATTATGCGTTCAGAGATCATAATAATCTGGCCACTCAGTGTAGATTCATTGGTTACGAAAACTTCATTTGGCACTTAAAACTGGCAGGAAAAAAGCCTGACGTTAGCCATCATTATCAAAACTGGAGTTATGGGAGCCATTGTATCTTTTGCAGAAATTGGATAAAAAGTAGCTGAAACTGGTTTCCAAATGGCAAGGATCAAACCACGTGGAAGCCTGAGACTGCAGTCACAGGGGACTAGAGGCCTGCTCTGTGAGCCCGACTCCCGTCCCTTTAAAGCTGTGCCACTGGCTGAGGAGATAAGTGGCGATGAGATAGACAGCAGCCAGGCCTGGACTGCTTTCTTCCTGGGGAACAGCCCTAATTTGAACTCTGCTTCTCCCACCCCTGTTCTCCAAGTTAGGATGTTTGCTTTTTTTTCAGACTGTCAACTTTCAGATATAAGATCCTAAAGGACTGTTTCTTTGGAATGTTTTAATATATGTTTCCCAAGATGGTGGCTACTTTTAATAAAAACAAAATAACTAAAAACTTGAAATGATATTCACCTCCCTAAACTTGTGCTTTAGAAACATTCTCTTCTATGAGATTCCAGAGGCTTCAGAGACTTCTTAGATGCTTGAATACCAAACTGAAAAACTGCTTTTGCTAAATGAACCCAGGCATTCTTGTAGTGGCCTTTGTGCAGTTATTCTGTAGATTGATCAGTTATCAAATCCCATTAACAAATCCAATCTAACTAGCATTTATTCTTTAAAAAATATTTTTATTATTTATTTCAGAGAGAAAGGGAGCGGGAGAGAGAGACACATCAAGGATGAGAGAGAATCATTGATTGGCTGTCTCCTGCGTGTCCCACTCTGGGGATTGAGCCCACAACCTGACCGGGAATCAAACTGTGACCTCCTGGTTCATAGGTAGGCCCTCAACCACTGAGCCACGCCAACCGGGCTTTACTACTATTTAAATTCTCTCGCAGGAAATGTGTATGCACTTATGGCAAAGGGTATGAATCTAAATCATAGGGACTTTTACTCTTTACAAGAATGTTATTCAACTCAGTTAAACAAGTGTTGGAGGAAAAATCTGAAAAGCTGACTACATTTGTAAGGCACCAGAACAGTAGTGGAAGATCCAGTACTTTTCTACAGTTCTGACACTCTATGGCCCGAGGGAAAGGGCATTCGATGCCAGGACCTGGGCTCAATTGATAGCTCCCAGCCCAAGAGCTTAATGAATCATGGGATCTGAGCGATAAATGAGTGTCAGATGGAGCTTAACAATTATGACTTACAAGCAATAATCTGATTTAGAGAAATATTAAATTAGGGCCTAAATGGAAAGTGGGGCTTAAACCGCTCCATTTGAGAGACCCGCTTGCACTCTGCTAAGTGGTGTTGGTGGGCAAAGGCCGTTTGTTTCTGCCGTGGCAGCAGCATGATTGATGCAGCTGCTCCTGCAAGCCTAGTAACCAACTTATTATTACAGCGGCTCTGAGGTTTGTCGCCGGGCTGTGCAAACAAATGATGGACATCATGTGGGAATGGCAGTAAGTGGAAGGGCCTCGGTGGAAAACATCGTTTGTGAAACAGGCTTTTCAGCCCAGAAGTTAGCTACCGAGAGTGTAAAAACAAAGGTCTTTGCAAGAGAGACAGTGAGCAAAGCATGATGGATAATCTCGACCATGCACGTAATTGCTTCCAGGTGTCTGGCCACTTTATTACTCTTGGGGTTAGGCTACCACCCTGACAATGTTTTCTTTCTCAAACACGATAACTCCTCAGAAGGCTGGTGCCAGCAGTTACTGTTACCTACATCACCCTAGGTTTGACTTGGTTATGGCACAGTCTCCAGACAACTGCCACATTAGGGAGATTTAATAAGGTGTGTATATAAAATGGAGTTCAGGGGAACCCCAGGAAAAGTCAGTAGAGGGCTGGGAGTTTGTTTTCTCCATCTGGGCTGAGTCGTCCACTGCTAGAGGTATTGATAATTCTTTTCAAAGACAGTTGCTTTTTTCTCCTGCGCATGACAATTTTAGATAAAAGAATAGCTTTCTTTCCTTTAACTGACTGGGTTTCTATGCTGTTTTCAAAGAGTTTTGCTAGCCACAATTCAGTCTTTAATGATTTAATTCAGATACAGAGTGAAAATATAGTGTGTTCTTGCCAGGATGTCAACACCTAGGAAGTTGAAGCTGTTTTCTTAACTACATTTTCTAGGCAGGAGAAAATGATCATGAAATCTTAAAAATAATATGTCACATTTTATTACTAAAAAGCTTGTCCCAAGAATAATCAAAACAAATTCTTGTATCCTTTAAATTCCTTGATACAGGCAGATTTAGGGGCTTTAATAATTCAATATCTGGTTTTAAAATTTGCTATAAAAAGACCAAAACCTTGTAGGAAATTTAAACATTGCTGTCATTTTGTAGCTAATTACAGTGTTCCCCTCCCAGAATCTCCAGAATCAATGGAGAGAGAAGAAATGTTTTTGAAAGTGGAAAATAAGTGATAGGTTTGGTGAAAAAAATTATGACATGTAGGAAAAATACAATATTGTATCTAATATATTTTATCATTAAGTAGTATTTGACTTAAGACATCCTTAAGACATATATACACACACACACACACACACACACACATATATATACATACTAGAGGCCCGGTGCATGAAATTCGTGCACGGGGGGCAGGGGGGTGGGGTGTCGTTCAGCCCAACCTGCACCCTCTCCTTGGGGATGTTGGACTCACTATCACAATCCGGGACTGCTGTCTCCTAACCACTTGCCTGGCTGCCTGCCTGATTGCCCCTAACCACTCTGCCTGCCAGCCTAATAGCCCCCTAACTGCTCCCCTGCCAGCATGATCATCCCCAAAGGCTGAATGAGGCTGGATGCTGCATGCACTGGGTGAGGCCAGGCTGAGGGGACTGGAGGACTCCGGCTGGAAGAGGTGGGGCTGAGGGGACTGGGCTCTGCCATATTGTGCGGGTGTGGCATTGAATTAGCATATTCCCTCTTTATTAGATAGGATTGCTATTTGCCCTTTCTCTGCAATAGAAGTGTCAGAGATAAAAGAAAATTAGTAAAATGTATATGAAAATCTTCCTCCTGTCAGAGTCTGAGGCACACCGCAGGACCCAGAGCCAGTCTCTCTGCCTACCCGCACATGCCTCAAAATTGCATGAGACCCAGACCCGGCCAGCCCCAACCCATCAAGCCCTGCCGGGTGGCGGGGGGGGGGGGGGGCGCAGCCTCAGGTCTTCTGGCCTGGTACACGGTGAGGGGGGCGCAGCCTCAGGTCCCCCATCAAGCCCCGCTGGGCAGGGGGAGCAGCCTCAGGTCCCCTGGCGCACCCTCAGATTTCCTGGCCCAGAGCCAGAGTGAGGGGCGTGGCCTGAGGTCCCCTGTCAAGCCCTGCCTGGCGGGCTGCGTGGCCTGAGGTCCCCTGGCCTGGTGCTGGGGTAGGGGGCGCGGCCTGTGGTCCCCCGTCAAGCCCCATTTCGGGGGCGCGGGTGCAGCCTCAGGTCCCTGCTGAATGCTTGTTATGGGAACCTCACCTCTGCTGTGGGCGCAGCCATCTTTTGTTACAGGAACTCTGCCTCTGCTGTGGGTGTAGCCATCTTGTGACAGCATGAGGATTAATTTGCATATTACCTCTTTATTTTATATATATATTAGTTACTTTATGCTCCTATAAGAATATTTTTATACTTTAAACTCTTATAAGAAAAAATGTTATTAAACTATGGGGATAATTTTATCTTTATTAAAATTTTTATTACTCTGTTATTTTAAAAACTGAGCACCAGAGTAATCAGCAATTTCCTTTTATCTATATACTGAGTGGCATCTACAAGGTGAAAGTCCTGCCCTTGGGGCAGAGGATATTCCAGGACAATTCTGCTTCAGCCATCAATCATCCATTTTTTTACATGTTTGTGTTCCTCTTCTCTTTTTTACCTTATCTCATATATTCACAATTCAGGGAAGAGCACAAAGGTTGCATCTTACATGTTAAAATTCAAATGTATTTTGACTCACATGACTCAATCAAATTTACACTAAAAATTAAATGTGTTGAAATACAGACCTAATCTCCTAGGATGCACTGAAGCATCACTTTTGACCTGGGTGAGGCCAGACACATCTGCACGCTGGCAGGGGGCCCACAGCAGAGAGAAGGATGGTTATTAAAAAATATAATAGTGTGAGGATTGCAATGAATTTTAATAAACTTATCTTTCTGCAATTTAAGTCCATTTCTTGTACAAGAACATATGTATAGAAAAAGGTCCTCCTTCTTATTATAAAGATAATAACAGTAACTTTCCACTGTTCAAGTATGCCAGTCAAAAGGCTTTTATTTTATACAGAGCAGTTTATATGGAGACCTGAAGTAAACCATTTTACCTGGCATTTAGAATATCTCAATTTATTTTACATTCTTCATGACCGAAGTGGTGGGTCTGGAATATGGAATGGCCTGCAAGTGTGTCTTTCATAGGTACAGAGCCTGGTTCTGCTCTTTCCTGGGTACTCTTCTTCTGGCCTGCTTTTGCCCATCTGCTCTCGTCTGCTGACCCATCCCTGAAGGTTTCTCTTCCTCTGTGGTCAAATGACTGATCCTGTTCTCTTGGACCCACTGTTTTTTGACCACTTCTCTGAGTAAAAACCCCTGGCTCCTTCCTGAAAATAGACAGTCTGCACCACTAGCACCCTTGAAATGCTTGCATTCGCAATGTGAACCCAGCTTAGGGCCTTCCTCTTGCCTAAAGAAGTTACAAGTGAAGAAGGAGTAATGAATGGCTCTGGAAGGACATAGCCAAGAACAAAATGTCTTTTCTTCATCAAAGGCCCTGGAAAGGATTTGAGCCAAGGAACCATGTCATTGGGTCATTCTTTTTTAATGGTGTTGAACATTCTAGAATAAAGCCATCAGAAAGCAGGTGAGGAAGTGAAAGCTTACTCGCTTATAGCAGGAGGGTCAGTCTGAAAGTGAGACTGACCCTCCCTTCTTGAGTTTGCAGAGGTTTTATATGTTACACAGGAGTTTGGTTGGTCCTAAGAAATAGGAATGTGAAGAAGAGACTGAGGCAGATAATACTCAACAGTTCGGTTTTCAGAACAGACTGCTAAGGTGAGGCAGTCCAGGAAAAGAATGTTCTCTGGTCATTGGTTTATCAAGGAAATGGCAACTAGGGCTTGAGTAGCACAAATCTTTTTACCCATGGGCTGTGAAAGGACCTTACGCTCTTATCATGGCCCTGATTCCTGTCCTATACACACCTGACTGGTTGAGTCCTCTAGTGCTCTGCCTTGCCATTTTCTACCTGTGAGACGTGGCTCTTGCATTTTCTCCATCTCCAGTGTTCTCCCTCAGCTCTCCTCAGCCAAATCTTAGCCATTCCACATGGCTTAGATCAGATGTCATTTCCTGAAGGTGTCTCTGATCACCTTGGCAAGGACTGATCTCTCCTTTGAAGTCCATATTGTAATGCAGCATTTACCTCCTCTAACCTTCTACTGCACTTATTTGTGTATTTATCCCCCTCCTTCTATTGGATTTGTAATCACTTAGTGGAGAGAAAATTCATGTGCCAGACAGCGTGTTATATGCTGTTTGTATCTAATCTCTGTTGTTCCTGGTGAAATATCTCTAGGCATTGTTGTTCTCATTTTGAAGAAGCGAGGCCAGAAGGTGTAAGGGACTTGTTCAGGTTCCATGGGTGGTAAGTGGTAGGGTGGAGGTTTTGACTCATGTGTGCATGACCGTTTAGCTAATGCTTGTTCCCACCACTGTATGCTGACCCTCTCAGAGCAGGGATGGAAACTAATTTTTATCCTCTACTGGGACTGTTAAATATTTGTTGATTTAAAGAGTGATTTTAACAAATCACTTGGCATTTGGCTTTGTAAGTGTTATATTCTAAAGTGGCTGAAGATGGCATTAAAGAAAAAGGAGTGTATTTTGTATTTGGCATCGTGGTTAATTGACTGCATGTCATTTTAACAATCATAGGTTCATTTATTGAGTAAAATGATAGCAAGAAATGATTGACTTGACCAAAGGGTCTTAAGTTTTTTCCTATCATTTTAACAATATGGGTGAATTAAATAAAATTTGGGGGCAGTTTGTTTATTTTAAATGCCAGCAGCAAATAAAAGACTTGTTTTTTTTTTGCTTTGTTTTGATTTCTTCATAATGCAGTAAGCTGCTCATTCTGAGAGCAGAGAAAGTTCCCATGGTGGTCTGGAGTCACTGTTTCTGGGGAAGGAATAGTTTTGAGTGCAGTGTAGTATAATGTCCCTGGAATTGAGGTTCATTTCAGGGGAACCTGAACCAGGTCAGAATAAAAATCCATAACACTGTCAACAACAACAACCAAAATCCATAACACTAGATGGGCCAAAAGGCACTCTGCTGGCCACGTGATTGAGGAAGCACAAGGGAGGCAGTAGGTAGGGTTGGGCTGTGTTCACACTAGCTGAAGAGACCTTCAGAGTAAATTTCAGAAGCCTGTGGCTTTCACAAACAGGGAGGAGAGGGTAGCAACAGAGTGAAGACAACAAAGGTCTCAAGGATAGAGACTAAGTCTTCCTTACTCATTCTTTTAACCCCCACTGCCCAGCAGTTTGCATGGTCCATAGTGCTCAGAACATACTTGTTGAAAGAATGGCTGTTAGAAGCTGCCATGGAACGGTGCTTTTGCCCAAGTACAAATTATGGTACATAGCATGCTATATGAAAGCAAGAGACCTGTTATTTGTGAATGAAGGTGAGACTGTCTCAGGACTATTTTGAGTTAGGTAGGAGGGAAGTGGGAGCTGAAGGACAGTGATTTCCACAGTAGGAGCTAAACTGATGATTAGTGGTATTTTTATTCTGACCCCATTATTCCCCTTAGGTAGGTTCAGCTTGAGGAAATGTGAGGAACATGCTTATGTATTTATGCTGAGATTTACACCATGAGAGATAGCTCCTGGGGTAATAAGATGAGTACTCTTGGAAAATGTTTTGTCATTTCCAGGGATTTTTTTAGTAAATTATTTTTTCAAACTTTAAATGGGCCCCAATATGGCCAGAAAGAGTTAATGTAACTTTCCAAACATCTCTTATATAGACCTAGAGACAGATATAGTTCCAGAAGAAGTGATTTGCAAATTTAGTTTACAAACACAATTAAATAATTTATGTTGTGAAGGATTTGGAGATATTTTTAAATGATTTAATTCGGCCCTGATTTTAGCACCCATTTAACTTACATCTATAGCCTGGGATAATACTTCTAAGACTGCTGACTTGGAATTCCATTTAGGGCTTGTAAGCCTTCTTAAAAACCTCATTTCCTTAAAAGGAACAAGAAGCCCTGTTTTTGTCCTGCACAGAGGAATTTGTGCAAAAACCAGGAAGGTAACAGGGTTAGTTATTTGAAGCAGATTCCTGCTGTGTGCAGCATGGCTGGTGAAATTGCATTTGAGGCTCCAAAGGCGGTTTACTCCAAATAGGCAGAAGAGCTCTCTGTTGATCTTAGAGAACAAATGAAATCAAGAACACACCATACGTCTTCTGCATCTCAGAATTCTTAGAAATGCTGCTGCTTTTCTCGTTGAGACGTGATGTAAAAATTCATGGTGAAAGGCAGATGTTCTTAATTAGCACCTAGAAATATTGCTGATAACCTACAAGTTTATACATTTGCTAGTAAGTCCCTAAGTGAACTTGAGAAGCAAAGACATATTTTGAGGGAGAAGGAGGGGAAGGACCTGAGAAAATGGAACTCTGTTAGACTGGGGAATGGCCACCATTCTCAATTGATAAATAAGGTTCTTATTTCCAAGGTGGTGACATTTATTCTGAAGAAAGAAGCAAAGAGAATGAACCTCCAACTGGAGGTTGGCTTAGCTTGTAAGGCAGGAGGCAGCAGCTGGATCCTGGCACATGGTGGTGTCTTGTGCTGTTAGATTTTCAGAGACTGTCACCATGTTGCACCCAGCAGTTTGTTTGTTTGTTTATTTATTTATGTTTGACATTGTTGATTAAGCCAATATGGGTGTCCAATGTCTCTCGCCAGATGGTCACAGGATTGTTCCCAGTGCGGTTTTGGTTCAGTAGGGTCATCAATTTATCTGTTTAGAAAGGAAACGTAATCAAGCTTGTAAAATGGCTAGCACTCCTCCAGTCCAGAGAAGCAGCCTCGTTATGAGGGAACAAGGTCAAGGTTATAAGGAGAAAGCCAGATCTCAGAATAATGCTGGGTCACATGTGGCAAGAGGCAGAGTGGGAATAAGATCAAAAGTGGAAAAATCAAGGTCAGAGTTGGAACTGGGGAAGGGCAGGAGAGAGGCTCACAGGGCAGGAGGCCAGGGAAGCCACAGGGATGCCTTTCTTCTTCTTGAGGAGAAGCCAACTGTGTCTTCTATGACAGAATAATAATGCTTTGGGTTTACTGAGAACTTTTACACTGAAGAACTTTGGGTCTAGGAAATATTGACTAGAGAACTAAATATTTCCTTAAAGTATTTTATTCTTAAGAATTTTTTATGCAGTAAACATACCTTTTGAATCTGAAATGTAAACCCTACAAAAACAAGGGCTGCGTTTCATTCACGATTGAATTCTCAATGCTCAGGACAGTATCCAATAAATATTTATATAGTGAATGAAAGTCTCACAGACCATGGAATTAAGCTAGATTCTATGGAGACACACATAACTCCAGGGGATTTAGAACATTCATGAATAACTATACATAAGGCAGGAAGTGGTAATCGAGGAGACCATACTCAATGAGTTTATAGTGAAGATGGAGTCTTCCTGATGGGTGGGGAGTAGCCAGTTGGTAAGGGAAGACACCATATGGTCAGTTATATTCTCCTTAGACTTTGTAGGGTGGGGTGGAGTTTAGAAATAGCAGAGGTGGAGAAAAAGGTTTTCAGAACAAAGAAAACACGAATGAGGTACACAGAAAGTGTAGGAGACCCTGAGTAGTTTATTTCAGCTACAGTGAAAGCTACTCGATAGGGGATCACGGGAAATCACACGGGGAATGAGAGTCAGTTAAAATTGGTTGACTTTTTTTTTTTTTTTTTTTTAATCACAGAAAGGAGTTTGAATACCACAGAAATGAGTACCACAGGGTTTTATTCTGTAGGATGAAGAGGTATGGAGAGTTTTTTTTTTTTTTTTTTTAAAGAAACATGGTCAGGGTCGTACTTTTGGAAAGAGAATTTGGTAGCAGGATAGGCAGTTCATTCGAAGAGAGTGAGGTTGGAATCCACTAGGGAGGTCTTCATGGGACCCAGGCAAAAGGCCATGAGCATTTTAACCAGGGCAGTGATAATGAGGGTGAAATGTGAAGGTGAACGTGACAGATATCACAGAAGGAGGGCTCATAGGTGCTGAGGTAATGTCCAAGTGTAATTGTTTGACATAGAGTTGGAGATGTGGAAGTAACACTTGGGAGAGAAATCAGAAATAGATTTGGAAGTCATTCGTATAGAGCTGTTAGTTGAAGCTATAACACTGAATCAGGCACCAAGTGAGTGAAAGTAGAATTAACAGGGAATTTTGCCAAAGATCCTCTAAGAACACCTACATTTATGGAGACAATTAAAGAAGAAGAACTGGAGAAAAAATGCAGAGGAAAGATTGTCAGAGTCATGAGAGACTGAGGAGTATGCATTATGGAAACCATAGGGAGAGGGTTTCAAGACATGAGTGTCTAAGGGCTTCTAATGTGGTAAGAAGGTGAAGGATGCAAAATGAGAAAAAAAAGCTCTGTCAACAGAAAGTTTATTAGAGACACAAAAGAAAGTGCAGTGATAAAACTGAGCCAGTTATTCAATCCCCTCATTCTGGAAGTTTTGAGATTAAGAGGAAAGAGATAGAGTAGTGCCTTGATGGAGTGGTAAAGGTATTGGGAAAAGCTTATGGATAGGATAGGTTTGTGTTGCTCTATTAGATAAATCGAAGGATGGAAGCAGGGAAACAAAGAGGGAGACAGGAAAGGGTGGGTGGTGGTGGTGAGAAAGAGGGAGAGGAGAGGGAGAAAGAGGGAGAGAGAGAGATTTGATAACATAAATTACTAAAGAGGAGAAAAAGGAGCAAGGTCCTTAAATTGAGATTCCTGTCTACAAATTGAAAATATTCTGAAATATTTTTAACATGCAGAATGAAAGTTGGAGATTAAAGGGTCTTTACTACATCACTTAGTTTATGTACTTTTATGTGTGCGCCTGAGTTGGGGTTGGGGGGAGATGGAAAAATGGATGAAGCGTTGGGGAAAAATCCTGGAATCATTAGCCATTTCTTTTTCCTCTCTGATACTTTCCAGTAGGGCCTGGAAAAGGGGCTTAGTAAATAAAGAGATGTCAGATTGTCAGTTGAGTATGGAATGTTCACCTGAACTCTGCTTTTGCCAAAGCTCACATTATGTTTTTGCAGAAGTACTTTTCCCTATTATTTTCTTATCATTTGTTGGCTGGAGTTATCCCCTGAGTGCACCTGGTCTGCCAGTTTGAAAACACACACCTAGACTTTTGGTTCCAAAATATAAAAACTTACTGTTGAAGCTGTCACCATGACCTGTTCATTCATGCGAATGGTCCAGATTAGAATGGTCCCATCGTACACTTTGTACCTTTTAAGTTCTGTTCCTGCTGATTTCTGGGCATGGTTTTGGGCTGCTTTTGAAAATGGAAGCCAATGCCAAAATTACACGCATATTCATAAACTATAAACAAACACACAATTATACATACACAATCTGACACCCCCCATAGAATAATAAAACTAAAAAACCAAAGGCACCACACAAAATACTTTTTCGCTTTGCTGGCGGAGGTTGTGGAAGGCTTTTTGTAACACTGGGCTCAGTTTTCAGAGTTTATTACAAGTCCACAATTAAAGATAGTGCACACAAAAGAATTATTCTCAGATGTAGGATTGCAATACTGTTTGCAACTCAAATATGCACTAGCTGGGATGCCATTTGAGGTTCACAATATAGTACTTATAATTGTATGTAGCCCTGGTCATGTTTTCAACATATTCTTGGAAAAGTTCTTTTATTTGCTTTTTAGCATATGTGGGCCTTTGCAATTTGTTCTCTTATTTGGGCTGTATAAACAGCATCAAGAAGCTTTTTCCTTTCATTCAAACAAACAATGGCTTTGTAACTAAGAAGAAAATTAGTAACAGGTGAAAGTTTATTTTTAATGATGTTGAGATCAAATTGCTGTTTAACTTACAGAAAAACTCCCCCCACGTCTCTTTTAATGTTTCAAAATTATTTATAAGTTAAACTTACACAACTTCCAAACATGCTCAGAGCAAAAAAGGGCCTCTTTATTTTGTATTACTAACAGAATAGGAAGGATATTGCTTTGTTCTGATTTTTCTTTGCAAATTTATTTTCAAAACATCTTGCATTATAAAAATTTACATAGAGCTGTCTTGGAGATTTTTAGTTTTGTACTTGTATGTAAATCAAAGTTCTGCTTAGCATTATGTTTCTCTTTGAAATTCATACTAAGTTTGCTTTCATTAGGTGTGTTTCATATTTCATTGTATCAACATGATTGTGTCTTTTGGGGACTTTTCTTTGTCCTTATCCTATTTTGTTACCATAATTTAGAGAGCTTATAACCACCAATCTAATAAGACTATTTATTAAAGGTAAAATCCTCTCTACCCCTTCCTCTTTCTTTAAAAAGTCAAAGTGTCTAGCACCTATAAATTATATAAATAATATAAATCAAGATCTACTTTTAATAAATATGTCCCTACTTCTATCTTAAATGTCTATTGAAATAAGTCAAATGTTGGATTTTTCCATTAATGATGATTTTATAAGTTATTTGGGACAGAAGAAAGATAGATCTCAGCTCAAACAAAGAATGTTGTTAAGTCAAGAGCTCTTCAGAGATGAACATAGTGGCTTGTAAGCTGGAGGGGTCCTCATAAGTGGGTTGATGGTTCCCTGGGGAGGAGGCTTCCCTCGTAGGTGAGAGACCAGGGAAAATTGCCTACACCTGGTTGGATTTGTTAAGTATGTCGCTAAGACTTGGTCAGTTTATAAGAACTGTAGATTTGAGAATAATTCCACATGGATCCAATTGAAATAATGCAGATTTTCAAGATTGGGGTGTGACATGGGTGGATAGGTTTAAGGAAGTTGGTTTGTATAACCTTGAAGATGACTGGTGACAAGTTAAATTTTATTTTCTTTTTCTCCAATGTTAGGGATATTCTGTCCCTTTTTCAAAGCTTTTACTTGTAGCACTGTGCAAATGTCTCCAAACTAAATATTTTTTATTTTATTTTATTTTTTTAAGATGGGGGAAGGTAGGGTTTACATTTTCTTTGGAAGGATTTTTAAAAAAATATATTTTATTGATTTTTTTTTTTTTTTTTTTTACAGAGAAGGAGAGAGAGTTAGAAACATCGATGAGAGAGAAACATCAATCAGCTGCCTCCTGCACACCCCCTACTGGGGATGTACCCGCAACCAATGTACATGCCCTTGACCGGAATCGAACCTGGGACCCTTGAGTCTGCAGGCTGATGCTCTATCCACTGAGCCAAACCGGTTAGGGCATCCAAACTAAATACTTTTAAAGGTCCCATCTTTTCCCAAGTTAAAAATAGTAGATTAGAGTGTCAACTTTTGTGGGATGAGAGCATGTCTTCTGTATCCAGCTCTGGGCATGAAATGGGATGGCCTGTACATCATTGTAAATGGGAGATTCTGCAAGTTCTGTTCAGATTTAGTTTAATTCCTCTTAATAAACAATTTATTGGATACCAGTTATGTGTAGTAATTATGCTAGCATAAGACCTAGTCCTATAATCGAGTGTTCTGCATCGAGAGAAATAGAAAGCTGGTAGAAGACGTAGGTATTTTTGCTTCTCTTCTACTTTCTCATTCACATTCCCTTTCCCCCTTTTTCCTACTGGCAAACTGAATGAGTAAATCCAGACTACGGAGCCAGCGGTGGTTTGGGAGCAGTTTAGCTTGGCAACAAGTTCTGATAATGGAGGCTTCAGTGGTGTAGAGGTGAACCATGCCCTGGCTGGAGTGGCTCAGTTGGTTGGGCATTGTCTATGCACTGAAAGGGTGCCCATTTGATTCCCTGTAACCAATCCATGTTCTGCTCTCAAATCAATGTTTCTCCCCGCCCCCCCCCCCCCCGCCCTGCCTTCCTCAATAAAAGTATTTTTTTAAAAACATAGGAAAACCTGCAACGTTCTTGTAGGCCAGGGAATGGTTCACATTCATCTATCTGTGGCTAGTGCCCACCTCATGGAAGGCACCCATCTGTGTTGGTTTAACCAGTGAATGGGCAGGACAAATTTTAGTGTTGCTCTGCCCCCTACTTTTTTTAGAGCCTTCCCCCCCCTCCTTCTTTGGCATAACCCTTATTATCATGCCACCATAGGTCCCCAAAACACCCCCACTCTGTCTACTCTAGATCAAAACCACCATTCTCTAAGGAGGTTGTTTAGATTATTCTGCCCTGGAGTGAATGAGTCCCAGATTTCTAGGAGATGTTTGTATCTTAAAGACAAGCAATTGATCCGGTGACTATGGAGCTAGCATGAGATGTCAGTAAAGGGCACAAAGTTCTGAGTCGGATGCTCCCTGCCTACTCCTCTTCTTCCACATCTGCTGGCCTCACCTTTTTCAAGGACTAAAAATGTATGGAATCAGCTTTACAGAAACAGATCAGTCACTGCTATTTTTTCCTACTTTTGTAGACACTGAACCCTCAGGGGCTTGGAAGAGGAAAGAGTTGTTGCTTAGTGAGAGAGTGTATATGGCCGGAACATATCACACATATTTGAAATGTGGATTTCCAAATGTGGGGACCTCTTTTAATTCTCTTGCAGCACAGTTCTACGCACCTTATTAGTGCAGCTTCAGTTACCTATTGCTGCATAAAAACCACTTAAACTTAGAGGTGCGAAACAACAAGCATTTTGCTATGCTCATGTTTCTGTGGGTACAGAGTCACATAGAGCATAGCCCTATAATATGTGGGGGCCTCAGCTGGGAAGACTCCAACGACTGGGGGTGACTCACAGGACTGGGGCTGGAATCACCTGGAGACTTCTTCAGTCACATGCCTGGCATTTGGGCTGATCACTCTGTGGCTGGACTCAGTTGGGATTGTTTAACAGAACACTACCTGTCACCTCTCCGTGTAGCTTGGGCTCCTGGTAACAGTAGTTGGGTTCAGAGAGGAAGTATTCCCAGAGGAGTGTCAAGAGAGTAAATGCTCCAAGAGGATGGGAAGGCTGAGGGCTTTCCTCCCCTAAGCTGGGCAGTCATGAAGCTTCACTGTGCAGTCAAGGTCACACTGGGGAAGGGAATGTGAGATAGAAGTGAATGGTGGACTCATGTTCAGAAAATCAGTCAGCCACAGCACTCAATAATGTTGCCCCTGATGAGGATAATCTATGCTTAACACATGCACTCCAATTCTCTCAGTCACCCTGCAGGGTAAACATTACCCTTATTTCTGAGCTAAAGAAACTGAGACCCAAGGAAGCTTAGAGACTTGCCTCAGGCCACATGGTGATAAAGCCAGGATTGTACCCTGGCTCTGTTTTACTCCAAAGCCCACACTCCTTGTATTATATAACATTTTTATATTAGATTATATGGGGAAAGGGTAAAATTATGTTTAATAGAACTAGTTTTAACTAGCTAGGGTAATTAGCGAATTATAAGGGATTATTTAAACTGAAATAAATATATGTTCACATTAGAGAAATGAGAAAGTTTCACACAATACAAGTCATTTTTCCTTCTTACTGATTTTTTTTTATTGTTGTTGCTCTACACTGGAACAGGTTGAAACTGTGATGGAAACATGAATGTACACTTTAAACATCTAGGCTAGGCACTGTTTAGGCAGTCATAGGGTAGTCCAATTCTTTGGGAGAAGAAGAACAATATTTCCAAATTTTTAGTCACTGAACACCAGGTTATCTGAAAATGCTAACAATGTGTGGCAGACACATAGTGAGAGGAAACAATCTAGATTGTTTTTAGCCACATTCCTTGCTTCAAAATTTTCCAGTGCATCTCTCTACAGACTCTCTGACATTAATTAAAAACAACTTGTTGAAGCATTTGTGATATATTAGATGGAGTTGTAAGATATTTATTTTCAAGGGAAAAGCATCAATGACAAATGCTCTGTTTGCATCTGTAAGTGTATGTTCATGGCTGTGACCTGGTGTAGCTAAAAAGATGGAAAAAAAATTTTACAAAATATATACAAATCCTAAATTTCTGGGTTTAGCGTCTTTGTGTCTGTGAGTAGATGTACGTGGGAGGGGAAAGGGTGGTGAAAGGGTAGAGCTGCTGGGAGAAACGTGATGCTATTTCCATGAGGAAAAATATTGCTGTAAAACTAGGTCTGATTTATGTAACTTGCATATATTTACTTTAGAGAACAAAGAGTAAATTATCAGGCCTCTGAATGACTGGTAAATTCCATGGATACAGATTCCTCATAATAGTGTGCTGTTATGCTTTCTAGATAAATGTGTTAATAATTTATAACTCCCAGGCAGCTGGAGTAGAGATTCTGAGGTGTTTTCAGGGAACCTCAACTCTGATATATGTCATTCTTGCTAATTGAGCATTTTTGTCGTTATTCACAGTTTTATTTTTAGTTTCCTCTCTAGAGTTCCCATGGAACAGTGGTCGGCAAACTGCAGCTCGCGAGCCACATGCAGCTCGCCAACTGCGGTTTGCCGCTCTGTTGACTAATGAGTTTGCTGACCACTGACCTAGACTCTCAATTCCAATAATTACAGGCTGTCATTGTTCCTTGTGATTAAGCCCCTATCCCAGTGGTCGGCAAACTCATTAGTCAACAGAGCCGCAGTTTGCCGACCACTGCCATAGAACATTGCTTCAGGTAACTGACAGATGGGCTTTCTCCCTTGGACGCGATGTTGGTTTCCTAGAGTTGCTGTGACAAAGTACAACAAACCAGGCAGTGACAACAACAGGAAACTCATTGTCTCACAGTTCTGGGGGATGGAAGTCCGAGAGGGAGGTGTTTGCAGGGTTGGTTCCTTCTGAGGCAGTGAGGGGAGGAGCCGTTCCAGGTCTCCCTCCTTGGCTGCAGATGGCTGTCTTCTTCCTATATCTTCACATCATCTCCCTCTGTGCCTGTCTGTTTCCAATTTCCCTCTTTTTTTATAAGAAAGCCAGTTATATTGGATTAAAGCTCACTCTGATGACCTCATTTTCATTTGGTAACCCCTGTAAAGCCATATCTGCAAATAGGGTCACATTTGAAGGTACTGGGGGTTAGGACTTCAACATAAGAAATTTAGTGGTGGCGTGGGAGGGGGGGGGCACAATTCCATCCATAACTGACTCTATCCTAAGCTTTGATCTGAAAAGAGGCACAGAGTCCTCTAGGTGCTTCAGAATCTGGATGCTCAAAGTCATTCAGAGAAAGAAGAACCCTAAAGTTCCTAGTGCAAGGGTGACTCTATGATTTCTGATTTAAATAAGGACACTTGAGAGCAAAAGGAAGGCCACTAACCAGATGACATGCTGGGCCATGGTGCATCCTGGGACTGTCACCCTACTGTAAACAGACTCAGAGAATTCCCAAAGGAGAATGGATGCATTCCCACAAATGGTGCTGCCACCTCCCAATGCATGACAGTCATTGTGCTGTGTGTGACATACTGCTAACCCCTTTCTGTATGTTGTCTCATAATCTCTATAATGTTCTTCCAGGCAAGTGTTATTTCCATTTTACAGATGAGGAAAATGATACTTGGAGAGTTAGTAGTTCAATGAAAGTCTTACAGCTACTAAAAAGAAGAGCCTGGGTCCTTACTCAAGTTATTCAATTTCCAAGCCTGTTTCTTCTTTCGTTCCCTTTCTCCCTCTCCCTCTCCCTCTCCCTCTCCCTCTCCCTCTCCCTCTCCCTCTCCCTCTCCCTCTCCCTCTCCCTCTCCCTCTCCCTCTCTTCCTCTTCCTCTCTTCCTCTCCCTCTCTCCTACCATCTCCTTCACATTGCACACAGACCACCTGGAATGTAGCAAACTAACATGGAGGGACTTTTTTGAGTCTGAATTCCCATCTTCCATAAAGGACTCCAGTGGTCGGCAAACGGTGGCTCGCAAGCCACATGCGGCTCTCAAGCCGCGGTTTGCCGCTCTGTTGACTAATGAGTTTGCTGACCACTGGGATAGGGGCTTAATCACAAGGAACAACAACAGCCTGTAATTATTGGAATCGAGAGTCTAGGTCAGTGGTCGGCAAACTCATTAGTCAACAGAGTGGCAAACCGCGGCTCGCGAGCCGCAGTTTGCCGACCATTGGACTAACCTAATAGACAAGTACTGTGAAAGGGCTATTGGTCTTGTGTTGGTTCTACAATTACACATATGCAAAGCACTCCTCACTATAAAAACATGCAGTCACAATACATTTTATTAAGTTGACTTACATAGAGAGTTCTTTTTAAAAATTGGATGGACTGGGTATGCATACCCAGTTAACTAATACAGGTTTGGTGAGCTTATACCTTCAACATGCAACCTGAAGCCTTTGCCACTGGTTACATAGTTGGGGTCTTGCCTCCCTTTATTCACAATTAATCACCTTAAAGCTATTTATAAGTCTAAATCCTTGTACATGATTGCATATATAGCACTTAGTAAGGTTAATAATTATGGCCTTTGACACAAGAGAAAGGATTAAGTGATTCAATTCACATTTAATCATTTTTATTTCATTCTGATGCAGAAATCCATTTCCTTCAGAATGAAATAAATGATTCAATCTTCCTCCAGGGAAGAGTTAAGGTAAATGCAGTTGCCACATAAAATCCAAATGGCTCAATGTAATATTACATATTTCTAAAAGTAGGCAGTTGGATATGGAAATGAAATTTAATAATAATACTGCAAGCATGCCTGGGGATTTTATTATAAGCTTATTGCGATCATAAATATGGAATTTACATGCAATATATATATTTCAATATTATGTTTTGTTAAATTAGTTCAGCATTTAGTCATTAACTTGTTGGTGGTATGTTACTTATATTCCCTTTACATTATATATTCGTCTTCTGAGGCCCACAAAATGAATTAAAAATCAATTCTTTACCTTCATAATATATTCTAAAGCAGAGTTTATATATATTCTCAGTGTTTTAACTACTTAGGAGGTTTTTTGCTCAAACACCTGTGAAAAATTAAATCTGTTCTGTAATCTGTGTGCTTGTGTATATGTGTGTATGTGTGTGTGCGAAATTGAGGGTTTGACATGGAAATTTAGCCATAAATGATTTAATGACCCGCCTAATGATCTACAAAGAATCCAATGACTTCCTTCTCTGAATTCATAGATGAAACTCCCAGGGCAGTCTATCATAGTCACTCACCAGAGAAGCCCACATGTTGAAGGTCCAGAGCTCAGCAGGCTGTCACTGGGGTGCCCTGTGGGGAGGGGAGCCTGTGGAGTTAGTGTTCTGTCCCACCCTTCTTTCTGTTTCTGTATCACATCTCCCTCTACATCACATGTCTCCCAGGCCTGCTGTCCCCATTCCCCCTCCATGTCCTTTTCGTCCTCCCCCAACCTGCCCTAACCCATTCAGAAGTTGGAGCAGGGCAAGCAACAGTTTTCCTAATTTCCTGTTCCCAAAGCCAAGCCAAGTAGATTAGAACAGTGTGTGTCCCTTTGCTTTGGACTACCCTGGGTCCTCCTAAGAATTATCAGGAATTTTAGCAGGAGTGTCAGAAAGAGACTTCCTTTTAGCTGATTTTGTTGACCCCATAGATTCTTAGAATCCTAGTTATGTTAAGTTTCGTTTAGTATAAGATTATTACATAAGCTTCTAGGAAAGAAAAAAGAGCTTCAAAATGACTCGATTTGCAATATTTATTAAAACACATGATGTTCTTAAGCCTCATTATAAATTCATTTCAGGGTTCAAGTCACATAACTGCACAAACACAAAGTCTTCCAGAAAATTTTGTAACTAAATTTACTTGGCTGAAATTCAAGATAGATCAAGTTTACAGCCACAAATTGAATTGTTATATCCCAAATGTAAGCTACACCCATGCCACCTACTAGTAAAAGCATGTGGACAGTGAATAGTGACTACAATTTTTTTTACAGTGGGATTTGGGATAGAAAACTGGAACTTGTGGTGGGAAGCTGCATTTGCATGGCAAGCACATTTTAAATACAGAATACATGTTATAAGTAAATTAAAGTAACAGCCTTCTATTTCCAGATGCTTTTGTTCACACGTTAGTAACATAGGGAAATGTCAACTGTCGATATTGAAAAATATTATTTCACTTGAGTGAATGGAGGATTGATAGGAAATATTTGTGTGTGGGATTAAAGCCCCCTCTCTCATTCAGGCTCCCCTTTTGTGCCAAGCTTAGTGAAAATTAGAGCAATATAAGCAAAAAGAGAATCAAACGCAAAAGTGAAATTTTGGCCATGGGAAGTGGTTGGTTAATTCAGGTCTGGTTCCTCTTCTCCACCTTCCAGAGCCTGACAAGTCTCAGATGATGCAGTTATAAGTGTAAAGAAATAAGATATTAACCCTTGGAAAGAGAAAAGTATCATAAAGATGCAGACATAAGGCCATATTAACAATGTGAATACAGAAATTCAAAGAAGATTCTAAATGTGGTGACTTTTCTCCCACTCACCTATCTCACTATGCCTGGGAGGGGTGGTGGTGTTCTCCTTGCTTCTCATTACCACCTTCTAGTTTATTCGTTCTCCTTTGTCCCACATCCCTCAGATTTTCTGCTCTTATCCTCAGACTAACACCTATACCCCCCAACCCCTCTTCTTGAAGTTGGTCAAAGAGCTCTGAGTACTTTCTCTTGTTACTTGAGAATTTTAGCTTTTGTTTCCTGGTTATCTCCATTCAACATTTATGGGCATTTTGATATTGATGTGGACAATTTTTCTAGTGACCTACCTTCAGAGTTATTCTCTTTACCACCAATCAAGTCCTATGGTCACACATACCATAGGCCTTTTAATTAGCAATAACAACACCTCCTTTAAAAATAATAATTTTAGGCATCAAGCTCTCTGAGTCCCTCTTTCTGTCTTTTCAACTTACTCCTAGAACTTGACCCAAATAATTTTCTGATATCACTGGGATATATCATTGATTCTACTACTCTTTCTTTGTTTTACATTCCCTTCTTGTCCCTATTTGTCTCTTTACCCAACTTTCATTCCATGATCTTTCATCATCATCATCATCATCATCGTCATCATCATCATCACTACCTTCACTGCCTTCCTCCTCTCTCCCGTTATTGTGCTCACTTAGAAAACCCTAACTGTGCACATCAATCCTTCATAAATGTGAATGAATGTGGCTGGAGGAAAAAATCCTTTATGCTACCTGGTCTCACTGTAAAGTCATGACTGCCATTCTCAAGCATGTTCTCAGGGCTGTCAGGCAACCCATCTTATGTCACTAGTTTTTTCATTCTATCAATCTTCTAAATAATTTTTTTCATCCCTTCTCCCCTTCCTTAGGACTTTAATACCCCTCCCCCATTTCCACTCTTAGCCGGATGGCCTTGCTTTCTCTATTACTGAGAGTCATATCCTATATCCCCACCACCATATCTACCAACCCACTAGCACCTGTATCCACATGCTTTAGTATCTGCCTTTCACTCTGGAAGGAGTGTCCATACTTCTATCTGCCTAGTCCTTGTAATTGTGCACTAGCTAGATGCCTTTTCCTTTCCTTTTATCAGGGGTAGCACATCAGCAACTGTCCCTCTATTCCTGGAATCAACAGACTTTGCCTTCTATGGAAACAGAATTCCACAAAAATAAAAAGATGCTATAATGTTTATCAGCTAAATAAAACAAACACTGCTTTCTCATCCATATGCTGCTCCATTTCTCTTTATCTTTTTTCTGAAAATTTTCTTCAAAGAGATTACAATAATAGTGTGCAAGTTTTCCTACTGAATTATGTGCTAGTGACTAAGGAATTTCATACAGATTATAAATTTTAAAAGTACAGCGGCATAAGAGGGGGGAGTAGAAGCAGGTGTTTCTCAGTCATAACCAATCTGACTGATAAAAGTTTCTGTCCTCATCACTGTCTTCATATACCATAATAATTAATATTCTGATCCATAACAATCAAGCTTAAAAATAATTCAAAACCTAGGAGTATTTTTATTTTGCCAGCACTATTTTATGAGAAACGTATTTTATTCCCAAACACTGGCATTCTGGTAGACCTTAATCAGAATTTTGTATGGAAAAAGGCTTACAGGGAGTAAATGGAAAAGTTGCTGAGCATAAGGAAGAGGTGGGAAGACACATTCTGGATTTATTATAGTCCTTTCTGTTAAAATTTCTAAATATTTAGAATAGACAGTATATTCATTCAAGTAGTTCCTGATGACCATAAATTACATGAAGAATATTTATTCATTCATTGCTTACAATTTTCTTTAAGCTTGGCAACTAAAATGAAATCCTGCTTTCATACCCCCCCCCCTTTTTTGGTGTTTCTTGGAAAGAATATTTTGAAATCCAGTGCCCACCCACCTAGATGTACAAGTGACTCAAGCAAAAGGGGAAAAAGGGCAAAATTCTGTGAATAAATAGAATAAATTGGGAAGTCAACGAATAAAATAAAACATAAATCCCTAGGACAATTGCACTTTCCAGGCCAGCAGGTAATGAATTAGCCACCCCTAAGAAATATGTATAGTAGACTTGATCCAGACTTCATTTTATATTCTCATGGGAAAAGATAAAATGTGGCTATTAACATGGTTTTGCGCCTCTTAGATGTTTTATCTCTATAGTTATAACATTGTGCAATGTAACTAAACACCTGACTAATTCATGAGTCCAGAAATTAGCATACTTCAGTAGTCAGGAGACACAAAACTGCTGTTGAAATACAATCATGCTTGGGAAAGCTATTAGGGACATAGCACTAGAGGGTCCCATTGATTTATACTTTCACTTTTTATGTATATATGACTTATGTATTTACTTATTCGTTTTTCCCCAGAAAAAAATTCAGCATCAAAGCCATTCCTGTAGGCCATGTATAAAAATGTGAAAACCAAGGCAAGTAAGAATAAACAAAAGCCATGTGTATCTGAGCAAGCTGTTCGAAGCATGCATAGGAGATGCTTTCTTTAGAAGTCCTACAGCCAGAGCTAAAAAGTGACCAAAATATCATCATTTCTAAAAACTAGAACTGTTTTGATTCATCACAAAAAATTAATGCTCTAACTGTTCCTGAGAGCCCTTTTACACTTCTTGTTCTCTTTTCTTTATGGATACTTTATGGTAAGAAGAAACAATGGTGACTTTGATTTTTTGTTGTTAGTGCCAGTCCCTCCTCTTCCCTTTGGCACTTCTTGAGTCAGCAAAAGCTTTTTATAGATCGCCCACCCTGAGCTGGGCTTAGCAGTGAGCAGGAGCCAGAGTTCTGGCAGGAATCCCATTCTTATCATTCAAAGTCACTGTTGTTTCTTCTCTGGAGGGATAGGAAAGGGAAGACAATTTCATGCATTGCCTATTGCCAAAATAATTCTTTATTTTGAATGTGTTCAAAGAAGATCTTTTTCAAATGTTTCTACCTATAAAACTTTATGTAAATCTTGAAAAGTCATTTCTGCAGAAACCAGATTTCCTGACAGTAGTTGCTTTCTATAATTCATTTGCTGACTGTGTACCAAAGATAAAATAGAGAAAAGCCTATTTACAGGCCATGCTAAATCTGTTCTTCCTATCTTATTTTTATAAAATGTTTCAGTCATACAAAATAATGGTATGAGATCATATAACAAATAATGGTGTTTCTAGCACTCAGTTAAAAAAATAAATAAATACAGGGGAAATCTGTGTACCTTCCCCAGTTGCATTTCTCTCCACTTTTTATCTAACCTACGGATAACTGTTGTCCAAAATTCAGTGCTGATCATTCCTGCTGTGACTTTATACTTTTGTATGCTAAATCGTCAAAACAAATTTACCCACCGAAGTCAAAGCACATGAAGCAATAGAACAAGAATACAATATCTCTAAAAAATAAGAGAGCTTTAGAGCATGTTTCCACTGTGAAATTCCATGGTTCTATAAAATGTGGAAAATGCAGGGGATCAACTAATTTGTTAACATAAAATCAAATGGCAAGTTTGAAACACAACCCAATCTTTCCCATTCCTTTATTATTATTTTTTAAATATATTTTTATTTATTTCAGAGAGGAAGGGAGAGGGAGAGAGAGATAGAAACATCAATGATAAGAGAGTATCATTGATTGGCTGCCTCCTGCATGCCCCACACTGGGGATCAAGCCCACAATCCAGGCATATGCCCTGACCGGGAATCAGACTGTGACCTCTAGGTTCATAGTTTGATGCTCAACCATTAAGTCACGCTGGCTGGGCTCCCATGCCTTTATTTTAAATGATTTGCATTTATTCATACTTATCATATTCTAGTTTGATTGAGTAAATTTTTCTTGGAAGTTTTAAAAATGAAAAGAAAATCATATTCCCAGGGTTATGACTTCTTGCTTCCTTCTCATCTTTCTTTCTATTGATATATACCGGTACTTATAAGACACAACTCTTATTCTGAAAGCAAATAGCAAAATGCTTTGAACATTAGGGACCCAGTGAGGCTGTGAATCCAATTTGCATTGTAATTCAGCCCCTGCAAGATTAGACTTTGAGTTTGACTTTTAGATCTGAGGCTTCAGAAGTAGTGGCCCTGCAGAGGCAAGAACTTGCCTTGAACCTCAGCAGCTGACTATTGTGGACCCAGTCTGGCTGCTGGGCGTCCCAGAGCCCCAGGGTCACCTGCAGGTCCCAGCTGCACCGGTGCTTCAGGAAAGCTGGTTGGTGGCTTCTCTCTGATGAACCAGCTCTCTCATTCTAGGAAAAAGAGTCAAGTTGACACAGACATAAAAACTTCCTAGTCCCTTTCCCAGACCTGGAGCTTGGAATTTAAAGTAAAATCATCCATTCATGATTTTATTTGTCCATATTCTGCAGTGAGTTGAAAAGCAACAATCTAATACATTCTTTATTTCCACTAAAATACTATATGGCAGTGACTACTTGTTTATTCAAAACCTTATCTTCTACAAGTATTTGATCATATGTGATGACAGATGCTTATATAAAAAACCGTTTTGTCATAGCATGCCATAGACAGCCAGTGCCATTTTTATCAGTGGGCACAGGGTTCACTGATGTGTTTAAATCCAATTTGATCAGAGCAACAATTCAGATTCCCATCCTTATAGTTCTGTTTCCTGGAGCCAATTCTGAGAGCAATAACTATTAGTCAGGACTCAACTGGGAAAGCAGAAGCACTATGAATAGTATGGAATAAGGGATTTATATAGGAATTTGGTCTACACAATTATAGGGGAAGCTGGGGATATAAGGGTCTGTAAAGGGGAGCTGGAGGATCAGAGACTATTTATTAAGCAGTCCTTCTAAAGTCAGGCACATCACTGCCAGATGTAAGCACAAGGGAAAGCTGGTGATGAAGAGGGAAGGCATCATCTCTGCAACTGTGGATGAGCCTGTCAGGAAGAATAGCTGGGTGTGGGGTCGGGGGGAAGGGGACAAGAAGTCACACCCACCATGGCTGGTTTGGCACAGTGGATGAAGCGTTGGTCTGTGGACTGAAGGGTCCTGAGTTTTATTCCAGTCGGGAAGCCCATTCCTGGGGTTGTGGGCTCGATCCCCAGTAGGGGGTGTGCAGGAGGCAGCTGATCAGTGATTTTCTCTCATCATTGATGTTTCTCTCTCTCCTTCCCTCTCCCTTCCTCTCTGAAATTGATAACAACATTAAAAAAGAAGAAGCTGTACCTGCCAGCACCTGAGCATCTATCTCTTATTACATCTAATCACCATCTTACTCCAAATCTTGTGCCAACTTCTTCTTTGGTCAATTCCAACCTAGGACCACATAGAAAAGGGGATTCTGGGAAACAGAGTTTGCCCAAGTTGATACAAAACAAAACCACCATGCCTTCTTATCTTTAACTAGAGGCCCGATGCACAAAGATTCATGCAAGAATGGGCCTTCCTTCCCCTGGCTGCTGGCACCGCCTTCGCTCCAGCCGGAGTCACCTTTCTGCCTTCGCTCTGGCCCAGAGCTGCCTTTCCGCCTTCCCACGTAGGCGTCCCGCCCCGCCCGCGGCTGCTCAGCACCTGTGTATGCAAATTAACCCACCATCTTTGTTGGGTTAGTTTGCATACTCACTCCTGATTGGCTGTTGGGCCTCATGAAGGTATGGTCAATTAGCATGTTTCTCTTTTATTAGTGTAGATACCTGGCTCTAATTGCTGAGTTAGAATCTATCCTATTCTCACTCAAACTTATCTACTTTTTTTTTCCTTCGGTTACTATCACCATATATTTGAATTAGATCTGTTGTTTATCTGTTTATTTGAGTTAGTAGGCCCCTATTTCTGACTTCATTCAAAATACCAGGCTTTTTTATTCTATCTATATTTCCCCCTGTATCTAACTTAATCCCTAGAGATATTTGTTCTCTTTGTGGCCACCAGCATCTCCTGAACACATTTTCCATATCATGAGTCCTTCCACCCTGAAATATAAACTACAACTAACCTTCCCAGCCCCCAGTTATCTCGATTCTACAGATCAAACTCATCACCATGGTCCCAGGTTGGTATTAAAGTTTTGGAGTCAGCAACAGCAGAAGTCCCAGTGGGTGTGGTCCATGTGGGACATCCCAGGGACAGATGTGGTACCTGTTCCCACAGGCCTAGAGATGTTGAAGGCCTGCCCATAACCATCCTGATAGCGAGATTATGCATAATTCCAGGATGCAGAGTCTCCAAGATGATTCCCCACATCTCCTGAAGGGTCTGTGAACCATCTGATATCCCTAATAGCACTTCTCAAACTTTGATGTACATG
Organism: Corynorhinus townsendii; assembly: GCA_026230045.1. Lineage (NCBI taxonomy): Eukaryota > Metazoa > Chordata > Mammalia > Chiroptera > Vespertilionidae > Corynorhinus > Corynorhinus townsendii. The sequence continues at coordinate 175,533,155 of JAPDVU010000003.1, read as the reverse complement.
TGAAGTGGGTCTAGAATGGGGTCTGGACTCTGTACTTATACAAGCTCCCAGGTAATGACAAAGCTTATGGTCTAACTGATACAGGCCAAATCCTTCTTCAACTTTGTGCCATCAGTGTGGAGGCCAACATTACTGGGATTTTAGTGGGTGAACATCCTGCTGCAAATAGGAAAAGTGTGACTATTACTTCCTTTCTATCTTAAGGGAAAATGGTTCCTTACAAAATTTTACTTATTATTTTTTAGTATTCTAATTATGATCTCATGCCTCCTTTCTATGTTGAGCCCAGAACTCATGCCTGAACTCTATACTTGTATATCCAACTATCAATTCAACATCTCCACTTGCGAGTCTCATTTCAGATTTAGCACAACCCGAACTTATCTCATGATATTGTCCCCAAACATACTTCACTCATAAATCTTTCTCATCTCAGTTAATGGCAACTCCATCACTTGAGCTGCTCATGTCCTAACCTGAGAGGCAGTCAGACTCCTCCTTTTGTAACTAACATCCATTTCATCAGAAAATTCTCTTCAAAATCTAATTCTTAGCACCTTCACTGCTCTCTCTCTGGTTTAAACCACCGTCATCTCTTGCCTGGACTGTAAGTCTTCCGGGGCTTCTCTCTTTGCTCTGCTTGTCTGTCGGTAGCACAGAAACACAAGTTTTGTTGATAAAACACATCCTTCATGTCGCTCCTCCGCTTAGAATTTACCAGTGACTCTCCCTTTCTTTCAGAATAAGACTCCTTATAGTGGCCTGCAAGGACCTACATAATTTGGCCCTTTGTCAATGTTTGACTTTATCTTATGTTAGTTTAATCTTCTGCATATTTAACTATAGACAGATTGGCCTTGCTCACTTAAGCATGCTAGTCAGGGACCTACCTTCAGGGCCCTCACATTGCCTAGTCAGCGGTTGGCAAACTGAGACTCGCGAGTCACATGCGGCTCATGAGCCACAGTTTGCCGCTCTGTTGACTAATGACTTTGCTGACCACTGGCCTAGTTTTCTGTCTGGAATATTGTTGTTGTTTTTTTCTCCAGATATTCACATAGTTTTTCCCCACAATACCTTTAGTTTTTACTCAGATGTCCCATTTTCTCACTAAAACCTTTGCTGGCCATTCTATCTAAAATTCAGTCTTCTTTCCCCTCCTTTGCCAAACCCTTTCTCTGCTTTAGGTTTTCCCTTGTTCTTATTACATTTACCATACTATATATGTTGTCTTGTATATTTTGTTTTTCTCATTAGAGTGTGAGCTCCACGAGAGAGACATTTAGTGTGTTTTGTTTATAGCTCTATACACAGTATCTAGAAATGTGCTTGGCACATAATAGGTGATCACTATACGAGTATCTATGAATGATTGAATCAACAGAAGAAAAGATAAATCAGTATAAACCCAGCAGCCAAGAAAAAATGAATTTCAGGCCTTTCAGGTAGATATAGTCATAAAATATGAGCATTTCATGCTGTATAAGATGACACTGTATGGGAACATTTATTTATGGTAAAAATTACTCAGCACTAGGAAATGTGGGATACAAGATGCATAGAACATAGTTATTGCTCCTAAAAATCTAGAAATCAAATTAAGAAGGAAAATATCTGCACAAATAACTGTAATTCAAGATGGGTGTTGGTTGGTGGGGCCTTCTAAGAATGTGCTATTAGCAAGTAATTAGTTTCAAAGTTCACATGGGCACACTGTGATGGAGGGGTTAATTTTAAAGCCTTGTAAAATGAGAAGATACCTGTCATCACACAGCCCAATGATACTAAATGGTAACCATTATAAAAAATAGCATGTCATTGTAATAATGCCATTCAGAGATAGGAGAGGAGCCGAATGAAAGAATGCCTGTCTCAGAATTAGCATTAAACTACCACTATTTTTCTGATTAGTTGAGTAGTATTGGTTATTATCTAAAATTGGAAAATTGAACAAGGTCAACATATCAAATGTAGAAATTGAAGTACACTATTAATTCTACAACCCAGAGTTAATCAACTTTGATAAATATGAATGAGATCATATGGCATATTCTGTCCCATATTTTACTTTTACTTATTTTATCTAGAACATTTTCCTTTATCAATAAGCATATTTTAAATATAATTTTAAATGCCTACAATATGTTTTATTTCATGTCATATAATTTTTAAAGTTATTTTTCAGTTGCTGGATCTTTATTTCATTTTCTTGTCAAAACTATATGTAATACCATCCACTTTCCTAATATTTACTTAGGAGGGATTCCACCAAATTATATTAGTCAAAAGGTTTGTTCAAGGCAAAATAATGCATACTGTAGACATCTTCAAAAAATGTTGCACTGATTAGTATATGAATGAATATAAAATAGAGATGGACATTTTTACCAGATACATAATTAGAAAAATGTGTTTTTCCCATTTTAGAATATAAGTGCTCCCAATTCTGTCTTTCCTATTGACTTGATTTGATTAGTGTCCAACATCCATGGCCCCATGCAACAATTTCACTGTCCTTAGGAAGAATGGGAGGTGACACATTTGGACCCTTGGGGGTCTGGCTCTGCTTTGCTCACCTGGTTTGTACTTATCACCAGAAGAGTTTCTCTTATATAAGTGTATTTAAAGTGTTTTCTCTGCATCAATGCTGTGTTCTATGGGTGGACTGTTAAAGAGAGGCAAGGTAAGAGAGCATGGCACCCCTATGCACCCCTGGCAGCAAGCAAGCTTGGGAAGCCTCATAATGCCGAAGTAAGCTACTGTATAATGGGGTAAAGGTCTTCTTCAGAAGCGTTTGCCAATACTGATTCATTAACCTTAATGGCATCCCTGTGAGGCAAGCAAGGCTAGGGAGGAACAACGAACTGATAATTTTAAGGCCCTTTTAAAATAAAAATGTTATCTAAATGCTGAATACCAAATAATAAAAAACAGGTAAATATTATTGTCCCAGTTTTATAGACTGGGGAATTAGGTCATGGGTATTAAGCATTACGTACAGTAATTGCCCACTGGGGACAATATAACTCAGGGTATAGAAGAATTCGTAATTCGAACTCCAGTCTGAGAGGCTGTGCTCAGAGATCTGGATCAGGCCTTTGGCAGTGGTCTTATGCACTGGGAACTATTAGAAATTGGTAACTACTAGTAAAGATCAGGGGCTTGAAAGCAAAAGATTCAGAGTTTGTACTGAAGTGCTCTTAAGGCTTGGCAATAAAAACGATAGTTGCAATTAAATGCATAGCATGCTCATGGCAGAGTTTCCTCTTCTGAGCTTCCACTACACATTAAATTTGTTAACATTATAGCACCTCTTCTTCATAATAATAGTTAATTTTTGACATTTTTGTCTTTCACTGAAGCTATCCCTGAGATCATGAATTACATTTTATTTTTTGTATCTTTGGTGCCTAGCTCAGTTCTTGGTACATTGTAGGTGTGAAATAAAATTTGGTGGAATGTACAAAAAAGAATAAGTAGTTAGAAACATGATAGCATCATAACTTCATACAATGAACCTACCAGCTAGGAAACGATATTCCAGTGGTTCTCAACAGAAGGTTCACATCAAAATCAATTGTAGAGCTATAAAAAATAGTGTCTACTCCAACCCAGACCTTATAATTTATAATCTCTAAGATAGTTGACCTCAATGTTCACTGCTGATGAAGAATACTTAGTCTTTTTCCTTGTAAAATCCTTCAGTATCCTGTTGTGAACCCACCACTGAAGGACATACACAGAAATCCCTTTACACTATATATTTAAAGTGATGTGAGAGAGAATGATAGAAAAGGAGGGGGAGATCACATTGATTGAGCACCTTCTATGTGCCACGCTTGTAGTTGCTTACACAGGTTATCCTCCTGAGTCTTCACAATAACTGTGCAAGTCAGTGCTATTATGCTAATTTTCTTTATTTTAAAGATAAAAAACTGGACCTTCATATTTCAATTTAAATATTAATTACAATTATTTCATTGGTTTCAACTACCATTCAATAAAATTATATACAAATATAGGATTTTTTTCTTTTGCTATTAAGATAGTAAGATAACGATTTTTAGATTAAGTCTCTTAATTCTGCTGCAATGGTGTTTTTGTTTAGCAAGTACTTAGTTTATTCCTATTAGTTTTCATGCACTATGCTAGCTTCACATTTGGATTAAAAGTCATGCAAAGGCAGAGTTCATCTTTATTTTTTTCTCCCTCCTTTTCCTTCTCTCTCTATTTAAAAAAATAGGTTTTACTATTATTCAGGTATAGGAGGCCAACAGATCAGGAGATGACACTGGCACCGAAAAGATAGTTTGTTACACATAGTTTCCAAGAGGAGTGGCAGGCTGTGCCACTGAGATACCTGGGGAGGCACCAGGATCAGTCAGGAGGCAGAAGGAGAGAGGGGGAAGCATGGGCAAAAGCCTTTCTTGTGGTTTCTATAGGAAGGACCAGGGCAGGAAAAGTGAGCAGGTTTAGAATTAGCTAGTTTGAATAATTTTAGTGGGCTTTGGCCTATAGGGATGGTTTCTAGTTGTCTGGGACCAGGCTCTGGGATGCTTTAGTGCAAAGAAAGTAGGTGAGAGTAAGGATGCATATCAAAGGCTTGCTCTAGGCATATTGTGTGCTACCCCCTAGGAATTAGCTGCCCTTGAGTAAGGAAGTTCCTTCCCAGGTCCACAAGGCACCAAGTTGTCAAAGCATTACAAAATATAGAAAAAAATACCAATGATAGACACACACTTTGTTCTCTGTCATATGACTCCATACATTTCTTAGTTAGCACCTATAGTAACACAAGAGAAAGGAAATTGTGAAAACACCTGTAGAATATGCTTAACAGATTTCAAATGAAAAGTCTTTCTGGAATTACTTTTAAAAGAAAAATTTAAGTTAAGAATTAATGATTAAGTTTCAAAAGATTTAAACTTGTATTTCCATACAGTAAAAGATGTGAAAACAAAGACAAGTTAAATTGAACCAATGACCTGATGAGAAGGAAAAAAGGCACAAACACGGTAGGTAACCTTTATCTTTAAGAATAAAGAGATGACCAGTTTGATCTCTGAGCTCAGAAAGATGTTTATTTTTTTATTGTTTATTTTTTACTGGAATAGGTATCCAAGTGCCCAGGACCAGTAACCAGAATAGCTCTATTGTCTTAATCATCACTCCTCCCTTCCTCCCCAGTGGTCTCATGATAATTTAAGACCCAGAAACACGTTTTTGGGTAAGAAGATAAGCATGTAATTAAAGGAAGGAGGAAATCTAGGTTTCAGTCTGTTGAAAACCCTTGAATAATGTTCAGCAAATCTGAGGCAGATATATCCAAATGTCAGCTTTCTACTCACAAATAAATGGATAATGATAAAAAGGAGAAGTTGGATTCACTGAGAAAATAAAAATTATTCCATGTTTTCTCTCGCAGGGTAACTCATAAATATGATATACTGGCTGGAAATATTTTTCTCTTTAATGCATGTTTTGTTCCAGGTCAAAAAGAATTCAGGAGGCAATATCCCTGATTGGAAAGCCAATTGCTTATAAAAGAGGATTAAAGATAAAAATACTCTATATAAAATAAAGGATTACCAGAGAACAGTGTGGCTAACTTTAAAAAGCCTTTACATACATAGCCTTTTCTCTAAAAACATTAGGAAATGAACTATGCTCATATAAGCTGCTGCTTCAATCAAGCTCTGCCTTTCCAATTATATTCAACATTGCACTTGGAGTGATGAAATGCTGTTACTATAACTAAAATGGTCACCACTGACATTCCTCTGACCTCTGCACATACTCTCCTCATTCAGTGCTCAGAACAATTCCATAACCCAGGTTACTGTTTTTATTTTATAGCTAATGTAAGAGAGGATCAAAGGTTTACATCACAACCCACATATAAATACCCAGTCATTGGCTCACCTGGGATTGAAGTTCAGGTCTTGTTGACTACCAGTATTATGCCCTTTCAGCTACCACATTCTGCCTCCTTGCCCACTGTTGGTGCTGGACAGATGTGTGTTGAATTATACTGAATTGACATCAAATTTGAAGGAATTCCAAGATTGTGTGTGTGTGTGTGTGTGTGTGTGTGTGTATGGCTATCTTTTACTTTTGAAATTTAAAATAGGCATGTGAGTAAAAAGTAGACTTGGTACCCAAAACACTGAGAAATTTTTGACGTGTGATGGGAGAATAAAAGTCAAACCACAGGGATACAACTTTCTATGTTATTTTTTTTAAAAATAGTTCATCCCCTACCTTCAGGTGTCCAGCCTGTCTGCTGCTGATTTGGGAGAGACATCTGTGTTCTTTCCCTTTCCTACCAATGCGTAGATTAACCCTCGTCTAGTCACCAGTGGAAGAGATAACAATCTTTCCATCTTGGAGGTGTACATGGGAAGGTCAGGAGAGGAAAGAAGGGCTGTAGCCCAGTCTGTGTCTCTGAGGCAGATCATTCTAACTGTTGGGTTGGAGGATGTGCTTGCTAGCCATGGTAGCCATGGATAGTTACTTCGCCATCCTCACCTGGCTCCTGGGAAAGCTCCCCAAATGATTCAAAATGTAGTGATTATTCCAGTTGTTTCTGCCAGGTGGTACACATCCCATTCCACTCTGACAGCAGCCACCAATACACAAGGGCTGCTCACTTTAGATACTCAGCACTTTCCTAAGAAATGATGACTGTGGATGGGATGTGTGAGGGAGTAACAGAGATCCTAACGCTGCAACACCAGGGAAATTTTTTCCCCTAGAAAATATCTCTTAGGCATAAACTATGTCCCTTTGTTAGATTACTGCCTTCTATAGAAGTGGATTTGGCACTGAAAGCAGTGGTTTGTATCATTTTTTTTCTAATCCCCTATTGTGACTCCAAAAGCTGACATTTTTGACTTTTGGGTATAGATCAAGTTTCCTTTCAATAATAGTTTGCATTTAGTTCTTTATGGGCATTTCCTTATTTGTTTGTTTGTTTCTCAAAGAGAAGCAGATCCTATCAGTGTTCATTCTGGCTCCTAAATTCAATGATTCTGTGACTCATAATTAGTCCTCTGTCAAAATCCCAGTTGCACAACGGGCTAAAGGAACCTATCTTTGATTACATATGGATTCCCATCCATCTTGCATTTAAGGAAAAAGCTTCCCTAACATGCTCCAGAGCTACTGTAATAAGCCTAATGGCAAATCAACCTCTGCCAAAGGTCAGGGGCAGCAGCTTAATTCAAAGCTTGAGCACTGTTGGGATTTAATTGTGGCAAGTGCCCCTCACAAATGCTGCTTTTTGGCACTGAAATAGATAGTCTCTGGGTTTTATACCCTGAGGATGAGATACAGCTTAATATCTCAAAAGTAAATTTTTAGTAATTGGGTGAAGAGGCCTAGTCACAGAAAACTAAAATAAGAGCTAAATCTGTTGTGATGCTGTCTGCAGCAGAGGTGGAGAGTGAGTGCAGGAGAGGGAGGAGTTTCAGTTAACATTCACTGCCCTGAGTAGCAAAAACTAGGTCAAGTGGTAAAAGCAGCTCTGTACATCTAATATGCTATTAGTTCATATCGAGTGGTTTTTAAAGGTGTAGTCTACTTATATGGGAGACGCTGAAATAGAAATTCCAATTTTTAGATTCATGGCCTATGGTATGTACGTAATTTCTCACCTGATACCATTTCTAGTGTTGGTTGCTTTTCCTATTGCGCCTGACACATGGAATTTCTTTTAATTATATAAATTATATAACTTAAGTTTTAAGACTAGCAGAGTAAAATATCCTAGTTTATCAAGTGGAATTTGTAATGGTTAGATATTTATCCAACGTTTTAATAAAAATTTTGGGACAAGAAAGTTGGAATAGTGGTGAGATAGGTGGGAATAATATCAACAAATATGTTCACATTTGATTAATTGCTAATGTGCAATACATCATCAGTACTGCTGAATGCATATCCCCTTTGGAGTCAAACCTATTTGTTTAGAACACTAAATGGTAAATACAGCTTCCCAGCTGAAATGAGCTTAAGATATATATACCCATCAAACTTGTCCCAAGCCACCAAAGGAAATTAATAAGGCCAGACACCACATTTCTAATCTGTCTTCAACATGCCAGCAAAATTAAAAATTTGCAACTTATTGTATGTAGCTTATGAGTGAGATTGACAGATGTTTAGTCTCAATAGGGAATAGTATGTGTAACTGACTTCCAATTGTTACTACTGACTACCAGGCAAGGTAAATTCAGAGATTTATGGACATTTATATTTAGTTACATTGAAAATAAAATGCCTTTATGCATATGATATCCTTTTTCTTATCCGCAGCTTAACACATCTTGTCTAGTGACGTTATTAGGTAGAAGAATACACTTTCTAGGGATCCAATGCTCAGATCCATCCGTTTTGTTTTCCAATATGGTGGTGATCTGGTATAAGTCATATAAGATGGGAGGGAGAACATTGAACTTCTGTATGCTCTTGGCTTTTGGGCTAAGTATTCATATTTCCCTAAATTGGTAACTCAAGATGAATGATGATGGACAATAGCTTCAGTAAGCAAAAAGTCATGACATATAAAGCAGGCTATAGTTAGTCGGAAAGGTGGGGCTCAAAATACTTTTTAAAAACCCAAACATTCTCAATGATTATAGCTCTTTATGTCAAAATACTCAGGGCTGAAATTACTGAAACCCACAAGAGCAGGTGTTCTGAATAATACTCTAAGGTATAATTAGAGTTTCTGAAGAACATTATGAGGCACAGTTAATTGAAAGATACTATATGGTTAATCATGAAATGATTTATTAAAAACATTAAAAATAGACTGACAAGCTATAGAAAATAACCCTTTTCCAAATCTCTATTTTGATCAAATATAAACCTGAAATATGTTGCTACTTTGATTAAAAAATGTAAACAATTTAGTTATGTCTTCAAAATGGTATATAATTATCTCACTTTTTATTATATTACACCTCATTATTTACATAATATGTAGGTTGTTTCCAAGGTTCGCAAAACCACACTGAGCAGATAGATTATAGGGATGATTGGTAGGACAGTGCTTTAAATTCCACTTGGATTACAGGACTTAAATGTAGAACAAAATGGAGACATAGACCTCTGTTCTTAGTATTTGTAACCACTTTGGGTGTTCATATTTAAACCACTGTAATCTCTATGTGTCTATCAATAACTTCTTAGTCACATCTTTGATTTTTTCAATTCCCCAAAAATCTGATGTAGACCCCTGTAATTAGTATGAAAAGAATTTTAATGGAGGATGGTAGGTGCTGGTGTGACAGGTTAGAACAAGAATCCTTCAGAGGTAGGGTTCATTTGAATACTGGTGTGTGGGGACAGGGATCACACATTAGCCAGAAGAAGGGCATCAAAGAGTAGTGCTAGAAAGAGTATTAAAGGTATCACACTGTTCCCCTTTATCCTGTGAATGATAAAATTGGGGCCCAATGAGAATAACAGACTTTCCCAAAGGGCCGATATAAAGCACTAAGTTCATGGAGAAAACAATTGAATCAGTGATCAGTACTTTGACATAATCTGTTCAAGAGGAAAAGACATCACATTCAAAAGCAGGAAAGAAAAAGACATTGCAAAGAGAGTGATATTTCATCATATAGCTTTTAAAAACAGAGATTTAGAATTTTCAATGGTTGAGCTGAAGGTCAAAAAGAATGACAAGGGGAAAATATTCTACTGTGCATAATGACCTTGTGGCACAAAATATGGAATATGTTAGAGCAAGGTTTCTCAACCTCAGAACTACTAACATTTGGGGGCAGATAGTTCCTTGTTGTCAGGGGCTACCCTGTGCATTGTAAAATGTTTAGCAGAATCCCTGCACTCTACCCACTATATGCCACGAGTATGCCCATCCACCCACACTCTTGATCTGTGGCAACCAGAACTATTTCCAGACTTTGCCAAATGCCCTTGTTGGGCAAAATTGCTTCTCTAAACTCTTAAGAACAACTGCAATATAGCAACAGTTAGTATTGGAAAAAGGGTTTGGTGACTCTGTATATATTAGTCACTCCTACATGCTTGTTAAAAATAAAAAAGGAGAAAAAATATGACAGGAGAGAATGGAGGAAAGAAAGAATATATATATTCCTGAAAACTCCATTACTAAGCTAAAAGCCATAAAAATGATTTCAATGGAAAAATGGTTATGCATTCCATCTCAAACTGAGATATGCAAATAATTTTCACAGATAGAAAATTACATCAATTTAACTCCATGTTTTAACCTTGGGGCATAAAATCCAGTCTAAGGAAAGTTAACTGTATAAAATACACCCAAGGAAGGTGGCAGAAAGGATGTGATCGTCGGTACGTGGGTGGCAGTGGGCTTTGAGGGAGTGAGTTATTGGAAGGTGGTGGGGAGTTAGATGATTCACTTTTTGCAGGCAACCTTTTTGTGACTCATGGTTATCTTATATTTAAAATTTGATAATAAAGTAATAGCTCAGAAAAACATCATCAGGGCAAAATGAAGGTTAAAAATGAGAGTGTTTTGGGATCTATGGAAATAACACAATGAACACAGGAGAGTGAAAAGCAGTAAAAGTTGCTGCCTCTTCATCCCACTCACCAAGCAACATGTCTTTAGTTCATTCAAACATGGTGCATAATTCAGAATGGTTCCCTTTAGTAGTCTCAAACCAGAAATTGATGTATCAAGTCAACTGGTAAGAGTAAGTGTCTTTGAGAGTAATATCAGGGTGACACTTCTTAGAGTGCATTTTTTGAGGGTTAAAATGTTAAATTGAGAAACAAAAATTATAGGTATCTTCAACTACATTTATGATATAAAATAGTGAACTGAAGAAACATTCTGTGATATGTCTGTATATGTTAGGGCTCATGGAGGGGCTGAGCTGTGTAGGTAGCATGGAGACATATGATTAAGCAAATATTATAGTCAAGTACATGCAACATAAGGATGAATAAGATGTGGAACCTATCATCTAGGAAGAATTGCTGTAGACATCAGAGAAATGTGGAATTAAGTGTGACCAGTAGACCTGTGAAGGCTTCACAGGAAAGGTTGCCATAAATGAGTAAGACTCCAAAAGAAGTGGGGAAAAGTATACTCTGGGCTGAAAGAAGGCTGTAGCCTAAGAGGGCAGAGTGGATTTGTGAAATAGAATGGGATCTGAGTTTTCTGAGCATGGTGTCATTGTGAAGTGACAAGGATACAGGGCCCTAAGCCACTTCATAGAGCTGCTTGCCTATTTTGCACAGGATTTTTTTTTTTGTATAACAAACCATCCCTAATCTATCAAAACAGCAAGTATCTGTAATTTCTCATGATTCTGTGGGTTGCCTGGGTAGTATATTTGGTTTGGGCTGGGTCAGCTGATTTTTTCTAGCAGCATGGCTCAGTGGAGATTCTAGAATGGCTTTATTCAACTGACTACTCCTTCTATAGCAGAGGTCAGCAAAAGTCTTCTATGAAGGATCAGCAGTAAATATTTTAGACTTTGCTGGCCAAAAGGCAAAATGGAGAATATCTATAATAAAAGCATAATATGCTAATTAGACTGGACAGCGGAACAACCTTCCAGATGTCTTTCCAGGCAACCTTCCAGATGAAGCCGTGGTGGCGGGGGCCGAGGCATAGGCAGTTAGGAGTGATCAGGCAGGCAGCAGAGTAGTTAGGAGCGATCAGGCAGGCAGGTGAGTGGTTAGGTATGATCAGGCAGACAGGCAGAGGTGGTTAGGGGCAATCAGGCAGGCAGGCGAGCAGTTAGGGGCGATCAGGCATGCAGGCTAGCGGTTAGGGGCAATCAGGCAAGCAGGCAGGTGAGCAGTTAGAAGCCAGCAATCCTGGATTGCGAGAGGGTGCAGGGTGGGCTGAGGGACCCCTTAAACCCTCCCCACCCCGTGCACAAATTTCATGCACTGGGCCTCTAGTATTTAAATAAGAGTATTAAAGTGTAAAAGAGAGTACTTGTAACAAAATGTGGAAGGGAATGAACAAATACTACCTATTATTTGCAGACCAATTGGTTTACCAAGAAGTGTGAGTGCATTATGCAGGGGAAACTCAAGAGAGCTCCTTTTTGTTGAGCTTCCCAGCACTAATGTTCTTTTCTTGTTCTACCCATGTCTCCCATAAAACATATGACTAAAAGGTTCACTTTTTTATTCCATGGCTTTGAGGATGTAGGAAAAGTGTGAATGATTCTTCCATGGGTGCCAAGCAGTAGGTGATGAGAAAGGAGAATACTGAGAGTTGGAGAGGGCCCAAAAGAAATATTATATTGAAGACTATGAGAAGATCTAGTGGTTGAAAGCAGAATTTGGTCAATGGAGGAGATCAAGTGGGAAGTGAGACTGGAAGGATTAGTGCAATTTAGAAAATTAATTGAGGGAGAAATTAGGATGGACAAAATATAGGTTTTCAAAATGTAAGTTTAAAAATAAACTCAATAGCTATAGTAAAGTAAAATGAATATAAGGACAATTTTATAAAAATATTTTACTAGGTTTCTATAAGTTTAGTATAATAAGTGTTAATATGATAAAAGCAAAATAATTCAGGATGGCAAGCATAATTAAGGCCTCCTAATTATAAGAGTACTTTTCTTTAATTGGATTAAATTTGGTCTAATTTTCACCCATGCTGAGGTGAAAACCTTAAAACAGAATATGTAATAAACCATAGAGTGTTTCACTAAATAGAGTTTGTGTCAGATAAATATTTGCTCTTCATATTCAGTGAAATATTTCATGTTACCAGTGTTCCAGGTGAAAACTTGCCTCCACGTCTTAAGAAGAAGGTAGTGATAGTGATAGTGCCTTTAAATCACTTGCTAGCATCTCTGTCTTTGGTTCATCACTCTTCCTGTTCGGTTGAATAATTAACTTAATGTCAATCTGCCTTTCCTTTCCCTCTCTTCCTTCCTGCTCTCCCTCTCTCTCACTGTATCTATCTCACTCTATCTCTCTTTTCCCCCTATTTTTCTTTTTTCATCAACAACAAACCTATAGTACAACCAGGCATCCAAATTTTTTTTTTAATAATTGCACACTCTGTTAGATAAAGGACTCATAAGACAGCAAATTTTTGTTGAACATCACACTTCCTACACACTCCTCAACCCCCTTCAATCCAGCTTCCACCCCCATCATTCCTAAAATACCTCCTGCTAATGTCATCAACCATCCTAGGGCCCCAAATTTAAAGGATACTGTTCAGCCTTAATTCTATTTGACTTTCACAACAGTGAGTCATTCTGTCCTTCAAACAATCTTTTCCCTTGTCTTCTAGGACAAAGCCATCCTCCTGAGGTTTTATACCCTCCTGTCTTCCTCAGACTCTTTTTAACTGGCTCATTTCACTCTGCCCAATCTTTAAATATTAAAGTTCCTTAAGACTTGTTTATAGAACAAGTCTTCTCATCCTATACCCTTTCTCTTCTCATCCTATACCCTTGCCCATTGCTGCAGTTATCTTTGATATGTTAGTGAGTCCCACATTTATGTTTCCAGTTTGAATGAGTCTCTTCAGAGTCTCAGACATGTGTATCTGGGTGACTTGATATTTTGGCATGGAGGTCTCACAGGTACCCAAAATACAACATGGTCAAAACTGAACTTATTTTTATCTGCAACCTACTTCAGTGCCTCTCACCACAGAAAGTGTCATCATCATCCATAGAGATTCAAAAGCCAGAAATCTAGACATCATTGTTGACTAAATCTAATTCTTCTTAATGTTGTTACTCTGGTCAAAGCTATCAACAACTGTTGCTTGGAGTAAAGCAGTTGCCTCCTAAATGATCTCCCAGATATTTATTCTTTGTTCCCTGTAATCTGCTATTTTCATGGCCACCCAAGTAATCTTTTAAATATGTAAACTTTATCACATCAACATCTTACCCAAAATCCTTGAATGATTTTCATTGTTATTAGGCTAAAAACCCAAATCCTCACCTCCCAACACTTGCCCACCACCTCCCTAACTCTTAGGACGCACATATTGAGCTTGTTCATTTCTTTGAATGTTTCTTATTTTATTCTCACCTAATACATTTGTGTATACCTGTCTATCAACCTGGGATGCTTCCTCTTTTCATTCCTTCCACATTTAAATACACTGATTTCTACTCATCAATCAGACTTCATCTCTGTTGTCCTGGTCTCACAGAAACTTCCTGTTATGTAATGTTATATACTCTCACAAATTCCTGTTCATTTTCTTTGTAGAATTTGTTGGCATTTGCAACTTTCAGTGTGGAATTATTTGATTATTATATGTCTTCCTCACTAGACTTCAAGCTCTACGACAGCGAAGGGTGGGAGAGACCATTTCTGTTTTACTGGTCATTGTGCTAATCACTGGCTGTACCTGACACAATTGGCACTCCATAGTCACTTGTTGAGCCAATGGAGAGGCTATTGTCTATTTTGGTTTCTGACTCATGCATGAAAAATGAGTTCACACAAGTCTTAACATACATACAAATTTGTAAAACATGAGCTTGTTAGAGAATGCACCAAAATAACTTTACCTAATGCAGCAAGAACACATTGAGTCTGGATAGCATTCAGCCTAGAATTTTCTCAGGTATAGAAGTACATTTTGGGGTTCTTTGAGGAAGCTGACTGTTATTTTTAACTATTATTGTTCCTTTGCTGTGGTCCATGAAATCAATGTGTAATGTAGAGGGCAATGGTTAGAGTGTGCATAGTGACAAGCTTGGGCAAAGTGGACTGCACTCAGTTTTCCCAGCTTCACTGGCCATCCCAGAAGGTAATGGTGTACCCTACCTGTCGGCTGCGAGAGACACCCCGGCAGAGCTTTCAGTGGCAGGCTTCGGAAGGGAGAGGGCTGGTGCGTGCCATCAGTGTGAAGTTGAGCTGTTGTCACTGGGAGAAAAGAGCAGGTGATCATTTAAAAAGCAGTTCACAAATACTCCTCCATCCAACCTGAAGTGAAACATGTAGGGTGTCCAAGTTCCAGCGTGGGGATCACATTGCTGAAAAAGTCAGACTGAGTGTCGGAATCGGCAGGTGTTTCCTTTTAGTTTTTTGCCTTCAGGAAGAAACCAAAAGTAAATAAAAGTTATGGTTATTCCATTGGCACCAGAAATATATATATATTTAGATTGCTGCATTTAGTATAAGCTATAATGGAAGAAGTTATGAGTGAAGAGAACTATCTGCACTTCCTGATTATTTTAATAACTATTGCCAATATGAATTTAATATTTAGAATTCTAACTCTTATAACAGAAATTCAGGAAAGAGTGAATGGACTCCAGTATTTCAAATACCTTTTGTGTAACTGGTCTTGAAATTTTATCTGTTTTCTTTTTCAAGGTAAGGGATCTGTTTTTGTTCTGTTTATTTTGTTTTAGTCATGCCATGAGGAAATGAGGTATATAAGTTAATTATTTTAATCCCAATAAAATGATAACAAACTGTAACTACATAATACTCTCCCCAACTGGTCAATTTACTTAAACAGTATGTAAACTAGACTTTTTTGGTGATTTGTAAACTAAGTGCTTAAATGTTCCTCACGGGAATGGGTTACTAAATCATGCTATCCTAGAGAAAATCTGAAATTGAATAAGATGCAAAATCTCATTCTATTCTATCCCAGAAATCTTAGCTACATTACTATATAAGTTCAAAAGATTTAAAACAGTTGTTGAGACTCATAAGAAACTATGCTAAGTTACTATGGCCTTGCCATTTTTACCCCTCAGGGACACATTTTTTTTTATGAGCATAAGATTTGGTGTAAAATTTCATGCAATTTTTCTAGATCCTGTTATGAAATAATTGTCACCTCTAGGGAGCATGGGTTTTCAAATTAGCATCATGTATGTATCAGAAAGAACTCACATCTACTTTCAAATTAATAAAATTGTAAAAGTAATCAAGCAAGCAAACAAACACAAATCACTTCACCTCAATATTTCTGTACTGGATTGAATAGTGTCTCCCCAAAACTCATGCCACTGGAACCTAAGAATGTGGCCTTATTTGGAAAAAATGGTCTTTGCAGATGTAATTAGTTAGGTTAAGATGAGGTCATACTGGATGTTATGGACTGAAGGTTTGTGTATCCCTACCCCCACAAAAAAAAATCATGTTGAAATCTAATCCTCAGTGTGACGGTGAGACTATTAGGTCATAAGGGTAGAGCTCCTATGAATGGGATTAGTGCCCTTATAAGAAAAGGCCAGCCCTGACTGGTTTGGCTCAGTGGATAGAGCGTCGGCCTGTAGACTCAAGGGTCCCGGGTTCGATTCTGGTCAAGGGCATGTACCTTGATTGCGGGCGCATTCCCAGTGGAGGGTGTGCAGGAGGCAGCTTATTGATGTTTCTCTCTCATCGATGTTTCTAGCTCTCTACCCCTCTCCCTTCCTCTCTGTAAAATAATCAATAAAATATTAAAAAAAAAAAGCTAGCTCACTCTCTTCCCACCGTGTGAGGATGCAAAGAGAAGGTGGCAGTCCACAAAACAGAAGAGGGCTCTCCCCAGAACCCCATCATACTTCCAGCCTCCAGAACTGTGAGAAATGCATTTCTGTTGTGTAAGCCACCCAGCTTTTGGAATTTTGTTTTAGCAGCCTAAAATACTGGATTAGGGTGGACCCTAAATCCAATGACTGGCGTTTGTGTAAGAGAAAGGAGAGGAAGATTCAGACACAGAGACACAGACACAGAGGGAAGAAGACCAGGTGGAGACAGTGGTAGAGACTGCAGTACCTCAGCTCTAAGCCAAAGAACACCAGTCATTACCAGAAACCGTCAGAGGCAAAGAAGTATTCTGCCCTAGAAACTTCAGAGATCCCCTGGCCTTGTCGACACTTTGATTTCAGACTTCAGGCCTCCAGAACTGTGAGAGGATTAAAGTCTGTTGTTTTAAGCCTTCTAGTTTGTAGTAATATGTTATGGCAACCCTAGGGAACTAAATCAATGTCTCCAGCTCTTTTCCTATCATCTCCACTTGCTAGTTAAATTTATTGAAAGAATTCCTTATAATTTCTTATTCTTTTCGATGGGATGACATTCACTCCTCAACCGCTATCTGGGGTCTACCCTCATCAGTCCACAGAAATCGCTTTCCTCAAGTTTACCAGTAGCCCCTTGTGGATGCGTTCAGTGGCTGTTTCTCAGCTTGTGGATTAATTCCTCCTCGTCAGCATTGGGTTCTCATCACTTCCTCCAAGAGCTCTGTAACGGCATCCACGAAACGTCCCTCCTCCCTTCATGGCCACTGTTGCATGATTGTTCAAGCTCCTCTTCTTGTAGCTGTCTCTTAAATGCTGGTGTTTGTCGGGATTGTGCCTGGATTCTATTCCCCTGTAAGTACTCTGTGTGGTTCTTCAGACCAGATCTCTCTCCCGAGTTTTGGATTGCTATCAGCTCCACAACTTAAGTGAGGCAGTGCAAGTTAGGTGCATGACGAGTCCTCCAAAATCGGTGTGCTCAAACCTGAAATCACCATTTTCTCATTCACACTTGCTCCTTCCTTTTTTTTTTTTGTCTGAACCCCAGATCATGATACCATCTTTATCCCAGTTAGTAAAGTCAGAAACCTGGGAGACATCTTTGGTTCTCTCTTCCTCTCATAACCTGAATCCTGGCTCTCTTTTTGGCACCTCTCCCATTTCCTACAAGAGCACAGGAGTGGGTCCTCTCTCTGTAGTCATCATTGTGAAACATAAATTTGCTTGTGTGACCCTCTTGCTTAAAAGCCTGCAACATCTTCCCAGTCCTTGTAGGATAAAGTCCAGCATGGCTCACAAGGCTCACATGACATGTCCTTTATCCTCAAGCCAAACAAAAACCGTCTTTGAAGGTGAATGAGATGTCACCCCTGGGAAGCTTTTGTGCCCCCCACGCCGCCCCCCTCCCATAGCACTTATCCCACTTGTAATTCTCTGATTCCCCCAGTGGTCCTTGAAATTCAAGGAGCTCATACATCTTATTCACCATGTATCTCCGGTGCCAGCTACCGTGTCTGAAGTTGAGAGGTGCAATAAACATTGCTGAATGAATTACCTAATAAAATTATCCCAAAAGGGAAACCAAGGCTCATAATCATTAACTCATTTGACCAAACAAAGGAAGCAGGGTCACATATTCCTAGTTCCCTTTCCATTCTTATATATTCCCTTTTTAAAAGAGAAAGCAGCTTGCATTATATAAAGTTAAATCATAATTTTTAGGAAACATCGCTTCTAAATTACAACATACAAAATTGCGAACCAATGATAAAAACCAAGAAGGGCTTAGTTATAAATACTATACCTCATTACCAATTTAAAATAAGTTCTTTCTTCTAACCACAGCCTCGTTTAGCCACTTTTGAAGCTTTGAACTGTTCTCCTTTAGCTTGTACTCAGCTGCTGGTTAGTCCACAGGTGTCGAATGCCACATTTTCCACTTGGCTCACTCTGAGCCCTGGTAGTGCCCTCATGATGCCTCCTGCACATTTTTAGCTTAATCCACCCATTTGTAAGCTCTGATCTGCTCTGAACTCTCTCTCACCTTGCCTGCCTCTGCGCTGCCTTTGAAGGGGCATGCGTGTCATGGCTTTGAATCTGCCCCAGCTGTTCCTAATTCTTTCATTCCTAAAGCACTCCAGCCTCAGAGCTCTGCTTGCTTCTCAAAAGGATGGGCTGCACTCGGGAGATTTGCAGGGAAGGGGGGGGGTCCGGGGGGGGGGCACATGAGTTCTATTCTGTCCAGGACCCTTCCCTGAAAATTGTTGATCCAGTTAGTGATGCAAATTAGTTGGGCTTGTTTTGTTTAATCAAAAAATACATTTTTTTCATGTTCAGTAAAGAAATATTTGGCAATAGAGAAAATTAGAAAAAAATATGCCATAGCACATCTTGATCCACCAACCACTCACCATTGCCATTAAGATTTTGATATATTTCCCTTCAGTCTTTTATTCCACGTATAAAACTTTAATTTTAACATAGTTACTCTATTGTGAATATAATTTTATATCTTTTTTCCCCACTTGATATGGTTATAGTCTATTTTGCATAATATCTCCTTGAGTAAATATGCCAGCAAAATAATTATTCTCTTCGGGTTACACTTCTAAGTTGTTTCCATTGTCATTGTGAAAAGTAACAGAATAAATCTGATTTAAATATAGAAGGAAAAAAAACAATAAACCCCAGAAGAACCTCTTTATGCCTAACACGTTTAAAATGCTTTCCCTAAGATTTATATCCAGAAGTGAAATTACTGAATAAAAGGGAATGAGTATTTCCAAAGATCATATTTCATTTGCCCAAATTGCTTTTCAAACATGTACCAATTTATATTACAACTGAGTGTGTATGAGTGGCTATTTCATCTTTGCCAGGCTGTGGTTGTACTTCTCTTTTTCTCTCTAATTTCATAGATCAATTATGGAATCATTTCTTGATCATTGATAATTTTTGAGACTCTGTACTTTTCTCTCACATAGCTCTTTAGTTAATAGCAAAGTTAACTGTCATATTTACTGCACACATGTTTCCCCTCTGGTTATTAATGTTTTGAATGTTTCCCTATATATTTAAAAATTTTATATAATAAAATCCATTTACCTTTTTAATTTATAACTTTATTAAAGTTTTAAAATACTTTTCACTCTCTGTCTGCTCCCTCACTCCACCCAAGCATTTAATAATATTCACTTCAGTATTATCTCCTAAGGTTTTATGTTTTAATATTTTTTTACATACAACTCTTTAATTCATATGGGATTGTATCCTAGCATGTAAAGTGAGAATCTGTATTTTGTTTTGTAAATTTTTCACCAAATATCCCCAAACCATTTCTAACACATTCTTTTTCTTGTACATTGTTTTGTGAATCTTTGTTAACCATATTTTAAATTCTCAAATATACTGGGATTTATTGTTGGACGATTTATAATGTTTCATTGATGTGTGGCTATTTTTTATATCAGTACTCAGAATTTAGTAAATTTAAATTTTATAATATGTTTAAGATTTTGGGTAAAGTCTGTACTTAATTTACAAAGTTTATAAAAAGCTCCTCTTCAGTTTGTAATATAATTAAATTTTTGTATTTATTAGGGGTAAGGAAGTTGTTTAAAATATTTTGTCTTTTATTTCAGAGCATAAAAAATTGTATGGGTTAATTTTTTTAATGTTATACCTGGATTTTTATCACATATTTTTTGTGTGAATATTGCATATGTAGCCTCTTCTTGCCATTACATTTTAAATGGTTATTTCAGTATATTTATAGTACAAAGACTATAAAATTTTATGCATTTATTTTGAATTGGCATCACTTCACAAAATTAATTTTAAAAGTTTATCCCATTCATTCTTTTTCCAGATATATAATCGTATCACCTGAAAATAATAATTTTGTCTCTCTCTACCAATATGTTTTTCTTTTCTGTGCATCTAATAGCATTTTCTGGACCTTTCATATTAAAAATTACATCTGGAATTACTTTATTTCTGATTTTAGTATAATTAAATTTTAATTAACATTATTTTATTAACTACTGTTTTAAATTAAATATTGATTATCATTTTAAGAAATTATCCATCTATTCTGATTTTAAAAAAACATGTAAATTAGGGATACATTTTAAAACTAAGTTTTGAAATTCATTAAATAAAATTGTTCATAAGTTTAATGTGTTAGTTGCTAAATGCTTTAATATATATATTAATTGTTCATAAGTTAAATGTGTTAGTTGCTAAATGCTTTAATATATATATATATTAGGTGGGGCAAAAGTAAGTAAACAGTTGTTCATGTAAAAAGTAATACAATAATTAATACATAATAGTATAAGAATACACTGTGTTTTGCATACTCTAATTGTAAACTTATTGCCCCACACCGTATTTTTAAATTTTTACTTTTTTTCTTATGTTTTCTTTAGATTTGATAATAGTTTATTTAGAAAAACACATTTGTTTATTGTTTACTTATTTCATGTTACTCATTTCAATATAGTCATTTCTGACTTTTACACACTGTCATTTATTTCTGCCTTCCTTAGGATTGTTAATTCCAACAGTTTGAGTTAAATATTTATTACATTTCTTTCTTATCTCTTTTGAGATAAAATACCATATTTGTACTGTCATTTTCATCTAAATAGTGTGCTATTCTGTATTTTATTTCTTTTTATTTATTAAATTAGAGGCCTGGTGCACGAATTCATGCACAGGGCGGGGCGGTGTCCCTCAGCCCAGCCTGCACCCTCTCCAATCTGGGATCCCTCTCACAATCCAGGACTGCTGGCTTCCAACTGCTCACCTGCTTACCTTCCTGATTGCCCCTAACCGCTTCTGCCTGCCAGGCTGATCACTGCCTAACCACTCCCCTGCCAGCCTGATTGATGTCTAACTGCTCCCCTGCCAGCCTGTTTTCCCCCAACTTCCCTCCTCTGTTGGCCTGGTCACCCTTAACTGCCCTCCCCAGGTGGCCTGATCGCCCCTAACTGCCCTCCCTTGCAGGCCTGGTCCCTCCCAACTGCCCTCCTCTGCTGGCCATCTTGTGGTGGCCATCTTGTGTCCACATGAGGACAGGATCTTTGACCCCATGGGGCAGCCATCTTGTGTGTTGGAGTGATGGTGAATCTGCATATTACTCTTTTATTAGATAGGATAGAAGCCTGGTGCATGGGTGGGAGCCAGCTGGTTTGTCCTGAAGGGTGTCCCAGATCAGGGTGGGAGTTCCCTTGGGGCGAGGGGCCTGTGGTAGTTTGCAGGCTGGCCACGCCCCCAGGCGACCCAAGCGGAGGCCCCTGGTATCTGGGATTTATTTATCTTCTACAATTGAAACTTTGTAGCCTGGAGTGGAGCCAAGCCTTCTGCTCGCTCTCTGGCAGCATCCATTTCTGTTGGGATTTATGTATCTTTTATAATTGAAACTTTGTAGCCTTAAGTGGAGGCCTGGGCAGGCCAGGGTGTGCAGAAAGCTTGGCTTCCTCCATTGCCGGGGAAACCCAAGCCTCCCTCCTGCTCTCTCCGTGGCTGCAGCCATCTTAGTTGGGTTAATTTGCATACTCACTCCTGATTGGCTGGTGGGCATGGCTTATGGGTTTAGCAGAGTGATGGTTAATTTGCATATTCCTCTTTTATTAGATAGGATATTTTTTGTTGAGAGTATTACAGATATCCCTCTACTTCCTCCCACTATCCTCCTACCCCTGGTTCCCACCCTGCTCCACCACCCTATTGTCTGTACCCATAGGTAATATATATACCAGTATGCATTTAAGATCTTTGGTTAATCTCTTCCTGCCTCCCCTCCCCACTTCCCTCTGAGATTAGTCAATCTGTTCCATGTTTCTATGCTTCTGGTTCTATTTTACTCATCAGTTTATTTTGCTCTTTAGATTCCTTCTTTGTTTATTTTGATGTTTAGATTCAATTGTTGATAGATATGTATTCATTGCTATTTTATTATTCATATTTTTAATCTTTCTTCTTCTTCTTACTAACTGCTTTTCTTTTTCTGCTTTTAAGATTCTCTCTTGGTCTTTAACCTTTGGCATTTTAATTATGATGTGTCTTGGTGTGGGCCTGTTTGGGTTCATCTTGTTTGGGACTCATTGTGCTTCCTGGACTTGTAAGTCTATTTCTTTCACCAGGGGTGAAAGGGGAAGCTTTCTGTCATTATTTCTTCATAAGGGTTTTCAATATCTTGTTCTCTCTCTTCTTCTGGCACCTCCATAATGCAAATGTTGGTACTCTTGAAGTTGTCCAAGAGGCTCCTTACACTATCTTTATATTTTTGGATTCTTCTTTCTCTTCTGATTTTTTTTTTTTTTTTTGCTTCCTCACATTCCAAATAATTTATTTGATTCTTGGAGTTATCTACTCTACTGTTGAATCTCTGTAAATTATTCTTTATTTTAGTTAGTGTGTGCTTAATTTCTGACTGGTCCTTTTTCATGTCTTTGTTGTTCTCACTAAGGTTCTTGAAACTCTCACTAAGATCCTTATTTCTTATTTGAATCAATAATGAATTGAATCTGCTTCATAGTTTTGATTAGAATTTTTGTTACTGTTGGTTTAAATTTTTACTTATAATTTCTACTGTTTTGTGGTTAGAAAATGTAGAGTTCAAATTTTCCTCCTTTTTAGAATTATTTTTTTAGTTTTTCATAAATATAAGCCTTATTAAAATGAAGATGAAATATTTCTCTTCTAATTCATAATGTTTGATTAATATTCTATGTAACATTTTAGATTAATATATTTTAAACATCTTCTATATCTTTAAATCATTTATCTTGTCTCTTATTCTACCATAAGTAATAAGATGGAGCTAAACTTTCTACAATTATGTTTTTCAATTTATTACTGCCTTTCCAACTCATTTGACTTGTTATTGGTGATTTGAAGTTCTCTATTGTTATGCTTTTCTTGTACATTTTATTTCTATAAAATGATTTTATTTATTCAACTTAATATTTTCCCTGTAAATTCTTTCTTGCCTAGTATTTCTCTAGTCATTCTTGCTTTTTTATAGACATTATATTAAAAATCTTCTTGCTAATCCTTTAATTTTTATCTTTCTGTTTTAAACTTTCTTTGATCTTGTATTTATCTTGTAATATTCAGTCAGTTTTGTTCACTTTTATTTTTAAAAATGGCAAAGCAGATAGCATTAGTTTTAAACTATTTTAGTGTAATTATGATTTTTAAAACTATGAAAATAGAAAAGCCTTAACATTCTATTCAGAGACATTAAGTGCATGATCATTTATAGGTAAGATAAAACTACTTGCAGAACTAGTTGAGTGCTCCAC
The DNA here is from genome assembly GCA_026230045.1 of Corynorhinus townsendii. Classification (NCBI taxonomy): domain Eukaryota; kingdom Metazoa; phylum Chordata; class Mammalia; order Chiroptera; family Vespertilionidae; genus Corynorhinus; species Corynorhinus townsendii. Next base: position 175,509,352 of record JAPDVU010000003.1, on the reverse strand, counting down.
ATTAGGCAGTTTTCTAGCTGGAATTTACCATTCTCAAATTCCACAGCACCAGTTCCTACAAGATTTCTCCTATCCTTCTGGCCACTTGTTAGCTCCTTCCAGACTCCAGAACTTTCAAGCAAATGGAGTTCCTCAGTTCAGTCTTGGGCACTTTCTGTGCAGTTGTCTCATATTTCCTTAGCATCCATTATATTGCTAGTGAGATTAAAAAGTCTTTCAACATATTTATTAGTCATTTAAAATTTTTGCATTAATTTTTAAGACTTTAAGCTTTTTATTTCTATGCTTATTCCTCATTATCTAGAGCTCTTCGTATATTAAAAGAAAAAAATTAGCTTTTAAAAATTTGTCATGATATGTGACTGAATTATTTCCAGCACTTAGGATCCCTGTTGAATTTGCTATTTCTCATTTAGATATCTACTATTACCAAGAAATTTGTGTCAAGGACAGACAGCTCATTTGGGGCAATAAGATTTATATTTCATTCTGGTAATGTTATCACTATAGTGTCTTTCTAAAAAGTCCAGCTGTATGCAAATGTAATCATTAGAGCCAGAATAATAAAGCCATCAATGTAGTTCTTTTATTACTTGCTTCTACACAGCATTATAACTTATTTAAAGAGAAATCTTAAGCTTGGAAATGAAAATTTAGACTGTGGAATTTTTACCAACAGCTCCATTCTTTTACAATTGCAAGGTTTAGAAAATCAAATTCAATAGATAATTATACAAATGGTACCATAGTTTTTACATTTTTTTCTACTTTTCTTTGAAATTATCTTTTTCTAATGGCATGCATCCATTGTTAGATGGATAACCAAGAAAATAATCTCATAAAATGAACAGATTAAATCAAGGTATCATAAATATACTAGTCTCTCTCTCTTTTGTTATTTTTTTTTCAGGAATGTGTAATGAGCACAAATTGTAGAGTGTGACTTGGGCTTCCTTTATCTTTGTGTTTTTGTTCATAGAGGCAATCTTAGTGACTACAGTATCTTTTAGTATCATTGAACTTTTAGTGAAACCCAATGTTGCAAATTTGCATTAACTATTCCTTAAAAGAAAGCTTTTATCTGTTGTCACGTTCCTGTCTGTAGAGGTTGTAGCTACCTCACAGGTTGGTGCCAGATCAAATGTGCAGACCTCAAGAAAATATTAAAGCAAGTCAAATGCAATATTTATTAGTCATTATTTAGTTTATAGGGATGAATTTGAAATCTGTAGAGAAAAGCCTGATCACTTAAGAAAAAGTGGGTTATGTAAATCCAAGGCCTCATTGTTCCCAATTATCCCATTTTCCAGTAGAGAACCAAAGGTAAAATTGTTTGTGCTCTGGATTAGGCCCAAAGAGTCATGCTTTCTGGAATGTCTGGTGGCAGGAAATCACTGGAGCATCTTTGGCTGGTCAGGCTTTCGTTTGTATCCTGCCCTCTTCTCAACTTTAAATAAAGTCCTGAGTATAAGATAACAATATATAACTGTATAATTGTATTCTGTGTTTTTTTTTTCCTTTTTATTGAATTTATAGGGGTGATACTGGTTAACAAAATTACTAGTATACAGGTTTCAGGTCCACAATTCCACAACACATCATCTACACACCATATTGTCTGTCCACCATTTATCCTCCCACACCCTCTTCCACCTCTCCTCCCCCTAGCAATCACCACACTGTTTGTGTCCTTTTTTCTTTTTTTCTATTTTGCTCTTCCCTTCACAATCTCCATAACCCCACCCAAAGCTGTCAGCCTGTTCTCTATTTTGCTTGTTAGTTCATTTTGTTGATTAGAATCCACATATGAGTGAACTCATATGGTGCTTATCTTATTTTGATTGACTTATATTTTGTGTCCTTCGAAGAGGATGGAAAAATGACCAGGGGCATGTATGCTCTGTGTGAGACTAAGAGAACAAATTGTGGAGCATTCTTACTGGCCCACAAATCCCTCTCTGCTAAAGCCAGATTTTCTACTTGAAGGAAGTCCCTGGTTATCCCTGGTTACTTAACTCAGGCTGGAGTATTCAGCAAGAACTTGCCATAATTATAAATTAACTTTTTATATTGATTAAGTGAGAAGATGGAAGAAGATAATCGCTCACATTGGGTTACTCTTCACTGCAGCTGAAGCCAAATTTTTGGTTCCAAGTTATTTTGTATGAGATAACTGTTAACACAGACACATAAGGAAAAACATCATAGCAATCACAGATTGAGATTCATTTTGTTTAAAATAAGAAACTCAGTGACACAGGGAGTTGAGCATTGCTAGGTGTGGTTGTAGATGGGCATTTATGGCAACAACTCATGTATTAAGAAAGGATGTTCTGCTCAGTACTTAATTGCTACTTTACATTTTCATTGATAAAAGTGATTTGCTTTGCATTCACCCTGGCCTGAAAGACTGTAGTTGTTTTCCTGGAAACCTGTACAAAGCAAAAAGCTGTTTGAAAGAGAAATGGATTTTCCAGGAAATTTTATCTAGAAATGTCTAGATAATTTTTCAATAACAAAATGAAACCTAACAAATTAAAGAATCCTTGGGGAATGTTTTCTTGTGTTCTTTTTTGTTTGTTTATTTTGAGAAATTAGAGATAAATGTGCCAGTTCAAGGCATAGGTCTATTTCAGTGTGAAGCATTGTGCTAAGCACCAAAGGGAATACAATGATGAAAACCAAGAATTTGTTTTATTCTATTGCATTTGCAGCTTACTGCACACTTTAATATTTGTAATTCATTTTGACCTTTTAACCACCCTGCGAGGTATACCTGACAGGGTAACATTATCATCCTTTTTAGACACAGAGGAAGAAACAAGACCAGAAACAGTAGTTGCCGTGCCTAAGGTCAAACAGCTGGTTTGACAGGGTGGTGTCTGGAGTGAATTAATAATGCTGTAAAGGTTTTCTAAGGGGATCCTGAGAAAAGAAAGACCAGTTTCTGCTAAAGAAAATGAAGATACCAGTTCCAGCTGGAGGAAATAAGATGGGCCTTGGAAATGCTTTAAATTATAGTTAGGCTTTAAAGACAGAGGGAATGGTGTGACATAAAAGCATGGGTCTGTGGAAATTAGGATGCTGTATGATAGAGGGTCTTGCTGCACATTTGTCAGAGGATGGGGAGCCACCACAAATTAGCTTCCTGTTGATGCAATAAGACTCAGTCTGCTAGAGTTCAAATCTCAGTTTTGCGTTTATAAATTGTTTGATCTTGGGTTTCGTCTAGACTCTAGACCTTAGTTTCCTCAATAGTAAAATGAGTGGAAGAATTACTACTTTGAAGGATGGTTGTGAGTATTTTAATGGCTAAAGTACATATGCCTGGAATATAGCAACTGAAAATAATTAGTTATAAATATGATGTGATCAGAGATGCAGTTTAGGAATGCTGTTGTGGTGTGAACTGTTAAAAGGCAGGGGTGGGACAGGTGGGGCAGAATACCGAGAGGAGGGAGTCAAGTTGAAGCTCAAACAGCGAGTTGGAGCCCATAACAAGAGTCCACATGATGTGCAGTAAGGGCTGCACTTGGGAACTAATGGGAAGACCAACCCTTCCCTTTCCTAAATGAGGCTCCATTGATTTTTTTTGGCAAACCAATGAAAAATGATAAATTTCCCCAAATCTATAGGACTGATTAGAGTGTTCCCAACTGACTCAAGGCTATTAGACCTCATAGCTAGACCATAAAATGCTTTTGCAGCTCTGAGGATATTCCTTAAATTCCTTTGTTCCCATCACACCTTTGGGCATTTGGGAATATATTCTCTTGGCTCCAAGACTAACTTGTTTTTTGTTTGTTTCACAGGTCAATGACCAAAAACTCTAAATAGTCACAAAAAAAGCTCATGAGGAGGTCAGAGGCTGCCCCAAAGGCATTTGGTTTCTGGCCCAGGAACTCAGTGCAGACCTGAAATCTGTGCTAGCAACCTGTTACTACCTCCAGCAGCAGTGAAGTGAGCTGGCTTCCTTCCAGGGCTCCTGTTTTGTATGTTCAGTTCTTCCCAGAAGACTGAGTTCTAGCGCTGTGCTGGTCAGTGTGGGCGCCATGACCAGGCGTGGCTATTGAGCACCTGACACGTGTCTAGAGTTGAAATGTGCTCCAAGTGTAAATTACACACTGATTTCAGAGGCTTAGTGTGAAAAAAGAAAAAAAAACCCACAATAAAAATATCTCAATATTTTCATATTGATTGCATTTTGAAAAGATAACATAAAATTTCCCTGGTGTCTTTTTCACTTTTTCTAATGTCGCTATTAGACACCTTAAAATGACACATGTGGCTCACATTGTATTTCTATTGGAAAGTGCCACTCTAGAGGTAGGATGCCATTAGTCACCCAGCTTCTTCTGCAAAGCATTTAGTAATGCTCCATTATATTGTTGTTCACCCTTTAGTTGGACATGTAACCTCACTGTTGTAGTAACTGATTGTTTTATCTCTATGTACATTTGTCCTGCAGTTCATGATTGTCCTGTAAACCTAATATTAGTACAATATGACTTCCTTCCATTTTGTCTTAATAAAAGCTGAAGGGGCTAAATTAAGTAGAGGATGAACAAAGAAAGGCAGATGGAAATTTCAAAAGGAAGGACAGGCCCAGCCATCATGGCTCAGTGATTGAGTGTCGGACCTATGGACCAGGAGATCCCCACCATTCGATTCCTGCTCAGGGCACATGCCTGGGTTGCAGGCTCGATCCTCAGTGCGGGGCATGCAGGAGGCCTGATCAATGGTTCTCTCTCATCATTGATGTTTCTATCTCTTTCTTCCTCCCTCTCTGAAATAAATAAAAATGTATTTCTTAAAAAGAGGCAGGAAATAAAATGCACGATATTGGGAAATGCCTACTCAAAACTTATCGGTAGGATGTATGCTTTTTTCTCTTTTTTATAGAGGAAGATACAGTGTTCAGAGAGGTTAAGTAACTTTCCCAAAGTAATACAGTTCAAACCTGCCGGAAGATTCAAAAGGTCTAACAAATTCCAAAGCATAACTCTTTCTCTCTATTACAATGCCTTTCCTCTACTGACGTCTTTTGAGAAAATTAAACAGTAACCATTGTTTTGAATATATTTCTCTTATTAACCACAAATGTCCTTCTTTAATTGCGTGCTGTGCTTGTCGGTTTAGTTTAATATTGACTAAAGTGTGTATAGAACAAAGTTTATTCACGGGAGTTTTTCTTCATGAGAGGCCAGTAAGTATTCCATGTGCCCTCTTTTCTCTCTCCCGGTTGTGTAACCTTAAAAGCCTTAAATATGCAACATGGAGTTAATGACACAACCCTCACAGGGCTGCTGAGGGGCTGAAAGAAGGCTGTGAGGCAGAAAGTGCTCTGTAGAACATGAGCTTTACAGAGTCAACCTCCCCAGCCCCTTCTCCCACTCCTGGAATGGGTGCGACATAACGATTTCTCCTTGTTCTGCTACATTTATATTGTCCTGACCGTGGGTTAAAATTGTTTTTGTCTTTGAAAATGAGATACAATATGAAAATCTAGAAATTATAAGGACCTCACCTGTCACCTTCCTGATCTCCCTCTCAACGCAAGACTGCTTTTCAGAAACCACAGGCAAGTCTCATTGTCTCCTTCCAATAATCTATGCCAGCCCCTTTGATCTTTATTCTCAAAAAGTTTCTTTCCCCCTCTGCTAACCTAAAGTCTCCTCATTAATTACTTTGGATGAAAATGCGGAAGATTAATGCCACTCCATAACTTTTTCTTCTCTAGACTAAGATATTTTATAGCCTTTAAGTGTCTTCTTTTCTTCATATGGATTGTTATCTCCTGAAACCCATTTATATTAATTTTAATTCAACTGGTTCTTACTTTTTAAGTATGTAGAAATCCTGATTACAGAGAGAATAATGCATTGCTACCATTATTTTAGAAAGGTTTACTCTAAAGTCAGTATTTGTTTTCTTGCTTAGGCTGGATTCTAAGAGAATGATTTCAGGACTAATAACAATGGTTTGCTGTTTGCTGCTGTTGAATTGGTTAGTTTCCCATTTTAACAATTGAGAGAAAAAGATAAGGAATAGTGAAGCAGGGGGATCAACAGAAAAGGTGCCGTTTGTTCATCAGGATTTGACATGGAGTCAGTACAGTGTACAGGTAGGTAGTGGTGGAACTAAATTGAAGCAATAAAAGTGTTGCATCAGGCTTTGGGGTTCCGCCCATGCAAACCTATTATTTTAGGGGTTGGAGGTATTGCCAAGATGAATGTGTCAGCCAAAAAGAACAAAACGTTGAAAAAATGAGAGTGACTTCACAATATTTATTGTATTCATTTACTATGAAAACACTTTATGGCCCTGGTCAGTGTTGCTCAGTTGGTTGAAGCATCGTCCTGTGGACCAAAGGGTGGCGGGTTTGATTCCTGGTCAGGGCACATACCTGGTTTGGGCATGTGTGGAGGCAGCTGATTGATGTTTCTCTCTTTCTCTCTCTCCCCCTTCCTCTCTCTAAAATCAATAAAACATATCTTTAAAATAAAAAACAAAGAAACAAAATACCCCTGCTTTTTCTTTTTGTAATTTTCCTAGGTTTAGAGATTTTACTTCCTAAAGGCGGAACGTTCCACAAGGAACACAGCAATGGTTCCATGGAACTGGAAGTTAACACTGTTTCCTCGCCACTCTCATCCTAATCTCATGCCACTAAAACGGCATGAATAGGTGCGTATGTTTTGACTAGGAGATTGATCCTGATTATCAAGGGGAAGTTGACTTGGTCTGATACAATGGCACCAAAGATGAGCATGCTTAGAACTAGAAAGATTTTCTGAACATGTCACTCAGTTTCCCATGTTCTGTGGTAAAATAATGTAGGCATAGCTGCTAATGATACAAACTCTGAAGTAATAAAGATATGTTACCACATCAGGCAAAGAATCAAGACTATCTGAGGTACCTGATAAGGTTAGAGAGAATTTAGAATAGGAATGTAAGAAGGATATTATAAATATTAATTACAGCCATGTGAGTGGTTCCACAGAAAAGGCTGCAGAAGTCATGTGTATTTTTTGTGTTGATATGAATATATTCATGTATATTAACTAGTCTTTCCTCTGCTCAATTTTTATGTAATCTAAGATGTTTTAACAATGATTAGCTCTGTATCTCATTATTAAACTGTGGGATATCAAGGGGGAGTGTGAATCATATGGAAAAGAAATAAATACCACCCAGAGATGTATAAAAGGATAAGAGACTTTGTGTTTCATCTTTTGTGGAAGTCAGCATGTCTTCAATTGAATGAAGGATAGTTGTACTATATTAGGTGGAAACATGCTGTTGTGTCTTTATTTGCAAATTAAATATGGGTAAAGGAATGCTTATGCATGTTGAATTGACCCAACCCCAACACTTCTAGGTCTGGTAACTGTATTTCTAAGAATTTGTGCCCCGCCCCCCTTCCCCCACAGGCACACACACACACACACACTGTGTGGTTCTGGCATAGAGTTTGCCAATGAGAAGATCAACTGGGAGAATTGCAAGTTGTAAATAAAGCAGAAACCACTATTCTTGGGAAGACATTGTGAGAGGATGTTGGACAGATGTGGTAGCTCTCTAGACCTGTTCAGAAGCCTGACTTTATAGCTGTGACTGCCAGACATGATAGCATCATTGATATCTCTACGAGCTCCTCCTCCACAGTATGGCAGCCAGATGTGGTGGCTTCTTGACCTCCTCAGTGACTCTGACTTAGCTACCTTTTCTAGAGCTGTGGGCGGAAGTCACTAGCAATTGCTTCTCTGATGTTTTAGCTGCGGCCTTTCAGGTGTTTACTGCCCAGTTCTTCCAGCATTCATAAAACATCTAATTCCTATACTACTTATATCACTTTATCTTCAACACATGTAGTGGCTCTGTTTCCCGAAATGAATCCAGACAAAGGTAGTATGGGATCAAGTGTTTATTGAGCTATATAACCCCTTAGTCCTTATTTTGATTCCTTCAACTTTAATTGCCACAAAACTTGTAACCTAAATCTAATATTCTATCTAATAAAAGGGTAATATGCAAATTAACCATCACTCTGTCACAAAGATGGCTGCGCCCATAGCCACAAGATGCCGGCTCCTAGTCCTCTCAGCCCCACCGGAATCCCCTAGTCCTGGGGGGGGGAGGGGGCGGGCGGCCGCTGAGAATGGGCAGTGTGAGCGGCCCGGTGGAATGCTTGCTTGGGGGGTGGGGCAGAACGCTTGCGTTGTCGCCCCAGTGATGAGGCAAGCGTTTAGTGCCCAGCCATGGATGGGCCTCTGGGCGGCCGAGAACCTCTGGACAGCGGGCGTGGAGTGTCCAGGCCCCGCAGAGAGCTACTGGTACACGGATTTGTGCGCGGGGATACTAGTTTCATTATAATCATTATGATTATAACTTTTTGATGTCATATTTGTAAACTAGTAGACAAGAACAATTTTGGTGTCTAGAATATAGACCTATAAATATTTTGAAACAGACCCATTAAAATGATGTTAACATTTAACTCTTTATGACACTAAATGAGTTATAAAAAGGATAATAGGACACATACCAATATTTTCTACTCATCGCTTCCAGGTAAAATGATGCTCAGTAGGTGGTAGTCATGCTGATGGTGAGACATAAACATGTTGATGAATATTGAAGAAATCAACCATCATCTGATGGTTTGAGTACATAGTGTTAAACATTTTGATGCTTTCAATATTTTGGAGTTTTGCCATTTTGTAGGTAAAATTTTAAAATAAATCATTAAGCTTTTAACTGTTTATCCAGATGTTTGTCCTAGTGCACTTAGAATAGAGTAGGTAAAAGCTAAATTGCTATTTGTTTTAGTCCCAAATTAATGCAAAAGAAGTCTAGTTAGTCTAAATCTGAGCCATTGAATTAAGCACTAGTTCTGTAATTCAGACAATTTCATCAAATGGTCTTGCTGTTTCTGGACTCATATTTAATCACTTTGGTTTAATGCCAGTTTCATGGATTTCATGGCAAGAGAATAATTAGTTGAAATGTAATTAAATTAAACATGAATTATTTCCCATTTCAATACTATAAGCTAAAGCATATTTAGGTGTATGTGGTAATCATAAGTGAATATGTTCTCAAGCACAAACCTCTCCCAAATCAACCAATAAAATACTGGCCTTGTTAAATATGTCCACTGTATAAGTTAAGATAATTTCAGCCTTGAATGACTACACATCAAATTGAATCTGGCTGAAATAATGAAGATAACTTAGTATTTCACAAAACATGTATTCTGAAATTCCCATGAACTCCAAATAATTTTAATTTTTAGGCTTGTTTAGAAAATGAAGGGACAAGCCTCAATGACAAACATTTAAAACTATGTTGAAGGAATACTCTGACCATGAATTAATCTGAGGAATTTTTAACTTTTTAAAAACAAATCTTCATAATATTTTCTAAATTCTTGCGATTTCTGAAACTGTACACATATATATTCAATAAAAAATATTTTAAATAAAAATGTTGCAATTATTCTGAATATTCTAGTTAAAGGGTATAATAAATTCTTGCAATCATGGAATCTCAGAATTGGAGTGGATTTTAACATTCATCTATTGAATGAATTATATATGTATATTAAGATAATCAAAGTTTAATATACTATATTTAACATAAACTATTTCAAGCATTATTTAATTTGTGTTATTAACAATGGAGTCCTTAAGTATCTTGCTGCAAGATATTATTGTGATTACCAGTTACCATACTCTAAAAATGCAGAAGTTCAGTTAATAGTGTGTAGGTAGTAGAATGCTATATTAACCAACTCCATCCATAAATATAAATCATTATTTTTTGTAAAGTTATCTGGAAGTCATAACTCGTGGCAACAATAATCTACAAAATGTTAAATTTCCACGTGAATTTATTGACTTGATAATTTAGTCCTAATGATACACTATATATAATGTTAGAAAACCTCATTGAATAGCTAGTAAACACCAAGACAAGCTGAGTGAGGGTATTAAACTCCTTCTATGCCAAATACTAGACCAAGAGAACTCACTTTTTTCAGTTGTAAGATGTATAGCAACTTAAGCGGTATTACTGCCTATAAAAATGTAGTAAAATGTTTTGAAAAAAGTGAATTATCTGACCTTGATAATAATAACAGTACTATATTTCTGTTTATAAAAGCAAGACATGTTCATTATTATATAAAATTGGAAAATCAAACAGCCTAAAGAATGCAGAAAAAACAAAAAAATTATATTCTAACCATCTATAGGTAATCACTGATTTTATTTTTAAAATACTATTTATGTATACAAATTTATGCCTATACATTTAATTCAAAAGATACATACAACTTTGTGTATTACATCCAAACATTTTCCAATCTCAATATTGTTTAAGAATATAATTTTAATACCCCAATATTCAATTATTTGGATGTATAATAATTAATTAATTGAATTTATATAGCTAGAAAATCAGATTTTTTTTTTTACTACAAATAATTCATTGATGAAAATCTCTGTATATAATCAACAATATGACAGATTATTTTCTTAGATGAATTCCTCAGATGGGGCATCTAATATAAAAGCCTAAGTAATCATTACGACTGAACGACCAGTCAACCGGTTGCTATGATGCTCACTAACCACCAGGGAGCAGACGCTCAATGCAGGAGCTGCCCCCTGGTAGTCAGTGCGCACTGCTCAGCCAGAAGCCAGGCTCATGGCTGGCGAGCGCACCTGCATCAAGCGCACAGGGGCCAGTCCTGGCCTGGGCTCCTCCCTGGCCACCTGCTACTTAGCGCACTGCTATATGCCTTGTACCCCATAAGCCTGCAGTTACAATCTCCAAAGAACTGTTGAAGCACGGACACTCGGAGTAACCAGGACAAGCCTGATATCACTACCGGACTCCTGGAGCTTTGCCTCAGGCATCAATATCAAATGGCATCCCTTACCGATTGGCCCAGAGCTATAGAGGAAGGCAGCAATATAACAGTGGCCACAAGGTGGCGACTGACAATCAGGGTAAGAGTCAGAGAGATGGATCTGAAGAGTGGGGGCGTGGGCAACAGAGCACCCCCGCCCCACAAGATCCCCAGCTTTGTATTGTTCACCTCAGAGTATCTCTTATCCAGCTCCAAGTGGTGGAAAGTGTCCAGCACAGCCCAAGGCATCCACTGGGGACCTCCTGGCTGGCAAGGCGTGAACCTTGCCACAGAAGGGACATTTGGAAATATATTTTTCAGAAAGCTGTGGGGAGGAGGACAGACTCCCCCACTTGACTTTCCTGTGGCTCATGGGGATGTGGAAACTCCCCTGGCACGCGGGCACAGGTTTCTGATTTCCTTTCAATGTGCATGAATCTGTGCACTGGGACACTAGTTTTTAAGTAAAATGATATGAACATTTTTAAGATTTTGGATTTATATTTCCTAACTGTCCTCAGTAAGATTCTTGGAGATTAGCTTCTTCAACCTCTAGTATGATAAAATTGTGTAATGGGTAGCTGAGTCACAGATTTTTGATATTTTTTTAATCATTTCTGTCTGCTCAACCTTGGACCTATTTGGGAGAGGTTCTTAAGGAATTCTAGATTGACCCTCTGGGACCAGCTTCTAGTGGTCCTTGAGGCTCTTCTGACCTTGAATATCTGTTTCTTCCTCAGTTTGGACTCCTGGTTTTAGAAATCTGTTTTAGCTCACATTCTTTCTTCCAACTCCTGTCTTGCCTAAATCTGATGGAACCTTTTGCCTACTTACCAAAAGGTTGGATTCCAGTCTAATAGCTACAGGCCTATTACTGGTAACTTCCCAGAAGCAGACAACCTTAACTGTAACCACTAAGATGAACATATAATGTATTGTCCTAATAAGAAAGCATTTGAAAGTGGTAGGGGAGCACTATTAAAAATTATGCCTGTGTGACAGGCATAAATTGGGATTGTCCCAGACAATCTGGGATGTCTGGTTACTCCTAGATTCCTTATCTACATGTATGCCCAACAGTTGGGACATTTTGTGCTAAATCTCCATGACTGATTGACTGCCTGCATTTGTGGTTGTGCTCGTTTCTTGCCATAAAATACAACCTTAAATTTTCTGCTATATAAGCCTTATTATAATGTTAGTTGAGAAACATTCTATTTAATAATATTTATGAATGAATACTTACAGGGCATGCAGCTTTTCCATTCCTCTAAGATATTCTAAATTAGGCCATCTATCAAACCAGATGTTAGAGTTCTGCATTCTTGGAACCCAGATTAATTGCCATCTGGTATCATTTCCTTTTAGGATATATTGGGGCACATTTTAAGAAATGGGTGTTTGAAATTTGTTGCTTTATCAGTTGTTGACATGTTATGTTGTAAGGAAGGCATTCCCCCCTCCCCCCCCCCCATTGTGTCATCTTTGTGAGAACAAGAACAAATTCTTCTCTGGTATTGATTTAAGGAGAAGCAGCTATGTCTCCCCTGGGCCACTGGTTTCTTTATTTTTCAGACACTGAGCCTTGTAACATTTTGTTTATCTCTTCACTTTGGTGACCAGTAAGCTCAGGGCTCAGTTTGCCACATTTCCAGCAAATCTACAAGGCTTTGTATATATATTTCTTATACCTGGCTTTATTATTTTTCTACCCTTATTCCTCTTAGTCCAGATCCCCACATCTGGTTTGCAATTTTGTAATGCAATTTTAGTTTTGCTATTGTTATGTTGTCAGCTACCTCAGCCCTTTGTGGAAGGAGGCAGTACGTAAGTGTACAGTTGACCCTTACACAATGCTGGTTAACAGTACTGACTGCCCACCCTTTTTTTCCAAATAGAAAACAGTATTTTCCACCCATGGTTAGAAATCTATGGTTGTAAACTGTGGTTGAGAATGAGAAAATACTGTTTTAGTCCACGGTTGGTTGAATCTGTAAATGCAAAACCAATGGCCAGAAAGGGCCAATGGGGATCGAGCTGGCAACCCAGGCATGTGCCCTGACCAGGAATCGAACCATGACCTGGTTCATAAGCTGACACTCAACCACTGAGCCATGTCGGCTGGGATTTTAAAAATCGAGATAACATTGGTTTAAAACATTACATAAAGTTTCAGGTGTACCACATTGTAATTCGATGTCTATATACACTATAGCACACCCACCACCAAAAATCTAGTTTCAGTCTATCTCCATACATTTGATACTTTTTGCCCTTTTAGTCCTCCTCCTAATCCTCTTATCTCCTGTTATCCACCAATCTGTTGTCTATATCTGAGTTTCTTTTTGTTTTGTTTGTTTGTTTCTTCTTTTAAGAAATATTCCAATATGAGTAAAATAATATGATTTTTGTCCTTTTCCAGTCTGATTTATTTCACTTATCATAATATCCTCAAGGTCCATTCATATTATTGCAAATGGCAATATTTCATATTTTAAAAATATTTTGTATTGATTTCAGAGAGGAAGGAGAGTGAGAGAGAGCTAGAAACATCGATGATAAGAGAGAATCATTGATTGGCTGCCTCTTGCACACCCCACACTGGGGATCAAACATATGCAACCGGGGCATATGCTCTGACTGGGAATTGACCTGTGACCTCCTGGTTCATACATTGATGTTCAACCATGTCAGCTGGGCCTTTATCATTTTTAATGGACCAGTAATGCCCAGTATTCTATTGTGTGTGTATGCATGTGTGTATGTGCCTGTCTGTCTATATATCTGTCTATCCATCCCTCTTATTCTTTACCCATTCACTGGTTGATGGACATTTAGGTTGTTTCCATATGTTGGCTAGTGTAAATGATGCTGCAATGAACATAGAGGTGCAGATATCTTTTCAAATCTCATCATTCTTATACAACTAAAATCTTTCCTCTAAGGTTTTAAAACTAAAACATCAGATTCCTGCCATTCCCTGCTATCACTTTCTCTCCATGTTAAAAGAAGAGTGTGCAATCACTGTCTCTATTACTCCCTTTCTCTCCCCCAACCCTATGACTTCTCTCTTTCCCTGCTCCCACCCAAAATATAACCAAGTCCTGGAGATACATTGCCTAAACATCTCTTATACCACCACCGTGCAGTCTGACCCCACCACAGGGGCTCCATTCGCTCAGTCACCTTGATGTCTCCTGTGCCTTGTATGTTGCCAAGGGCATAATAAGTGCTCAAAGTATTTCACGAATGAATAATTAAATTATTTTAGAAAATTGAAAAACATTAAGAGATAACAGAAGTGGAATATGGACTTTAAAAAAATACCCTTCATGATATTAGCACACAATTTATTTTAACAAGCCAAACGAGTCCAATATTTTTTGCACTGAATTGCTATTTGGAACATCTATATCAAAAATATATACTTAGAAATGTATTTTTAATGACTTCCAGGAGGCTGTTTCTCTACAATTTGAGTAGGAAAATGCTATACAGTGAGTAATTTAGTCATATGAGCCTTTGGCTGAGACCTAACATATAAACATTTAACATAAGAAAACACCAAAATGAAGAAGTAGCACACAAATTGAGGGTTGCTACAATGAAATTTCATGTATTATTTGCTTTTAGGGAAGCAAGAACTACATTTCTAACTATCTTTGAAACCTAGTTATAAAATGCATGGTTGAGAGAGGCTTTTTAATGTGTTCTAATTTATAAAAGTAAGTTCAGCTTCAGTTTGGTGATAAAATTCTAATTGTTCAACATACATGTGTTCATAATGAGGCAGCAAAGAGTGTGGGTAATTGGGTAGCTCTTTAGAAAATTGAATCCTGGTAATTTATCTAGTAATTGGTAACTGGATGCTTCCCTTTGCCAGGGCACTGCTTTTAAAGACTTTTCTGAAAGCTTCTGCAAAGCAGTATTCACATCTAATAGGCAGTCTTTCTGGTCATCAAACACCACAGACCTTTAAAAAATGAGAAAGGTAAGGCCCTTTACTTATGAAGGGCCATATGTGGAAGAGTAGGATTGCTTCTTGAGGTTGTGCTCACACTCTAGGTCAGCCTAGGTTTCACCTGGTTGGCATGAGAATCTTGGAAGTTCTTTTATGCTGCTCTGGGAGAACAGCATTAGGTTGGGATTTTCTCTAGTCAGGGTAGGGTGCGGTGGGTCAGAGGTGAATTAGAGACTCTGCAGCCTGCATGCTGTGTAGAAATTAATGTTTAGAGATTGATCACCCCTATGATGATTACCTCCTGTAGATATCCCTGGAGATAAAAGAAAAAAAATAAAAAGGCATTAGCTCATCAAGTTAGAATAATTAATAAATCATGTTATTGCTCTTGACCATTGGAATTTTGATGCTGACTTGGTAGTGTACTAAATGAACTCGTTAACTTTCAAGTTAGGGTTGTTTAGACACTGGATGGGCAGATTTCCAGTACAGGACTGGATGCTTGCATTTTTTATTTGCTGGAGATTCCTTTGACCTTGATGAAAGCCAAAAGAGAGGAAATCGCATGCAAGGAGGCAGAACTTAAAATGAAAAACACATGAAATAGGAGCTCTCTGAGGAATTGAAGCATGGAACACTGGCTGGGAGTGTCGTGGTGTTTGCCCTTGCACAGTTTAGCCTGATCACTCAGAGGAATGCCGTGCAATATTCACAAGGAAAAAGAGCTGATGGTCAGGCAGTTACATTTTTTATACAGTTTTTCCAAAAGATAAACACTTTTTAATCACACATACCTGTCTGAGGTGTTCTGTGAATTTGTTAATGGTTGTAATGTTCACGTGTGTCTTTCACTTTGTCCATTTGAAGACATCACATTGAAAGGCCAGTGATTTTCATAATCCTTTCATATTATATAAGGGAGAGCTTGCATAACAAAAAGCATGTATTTACAATCCAGATATGGAAAATTTGTTACAGATGGCACTGACTGCCATGTAGAGGATGATATTCTGCATTAAAATTACTTTTATGGTTAACTAACATTTAATGTCTTATGTAATTATAGCATTATAATTTTAAAAAGAAAACAAATTAATTACCCATATGAAAATTAATCTGCTGAAATTAGATTTAAAAAATAAATCCAGCCCAACTGGTGTGTCAGTGGTTGAGCATCAACCTTTGAACAAGGAGATTGGGGTTTGATTTCCAATCAGGGCACATGCTCAGATTGTAGGTTTGATCCCTGGGGGAGGGGGTGTACAGGGGACAGCCTAGCAATAATTCTCTCTCGTCATTGATGTTTCTCTCGCCTTCTCCCTTCCTCTCTGAAATCATTAAAAAATATATATTTTTTAAAATCCAAAACCAAATTTCTGTCATCCTACAGGTGAAATGGTCATGAACCTAACATACATTTTAAAGAACTTCATTATATGACGGTGACGTTTTTCTTTCAGTATAAGTATATTTTGACCCCTTTCACTAATATTTTTGCCTTTAAGTTTTTAATCAAGGAACAGAATTTTTTATAATAAAGTTTTAGTAAGTTATATTTATTGCCCATTATGAAGTATATGTAACTGAACAAATAAACCACTGAGTTCTTATTAAAGGAGGAGTCAGCTCTGCATATAAATGGAAGTACTAGTTCTTTCATCTGCTGCCTCCTCCTCCAGTCAAGAATGATGATGAGATTTTAAAACCCTACTTCACATGCCCCTACTTATCCTGTTCCCAAAGTCGATTGCACTTTCCCTCTATTCGATGTTTGGTGAAACCCTATCCACTCTTCAAAGGCCGATACAGATGTCATCTTCATGGAAGGTATTAACTTGCCTTCTCAGGAGTTCCCTTTGCCCTGGGCCATAGGCCAGGTGCACCTATGACAAAGATACACTGTTTGCTGTGGTTTTTAATGAAGGTGATAGCACTTTATCATATTTTGTGGCCCATTTGGTGGTACAATACCTGTCACAGAATAATGTTTGACTAAATAATGAAACATAAGTTGAAGATCTATATATATGTTTCAAATGAAAATACTATTAATTTGATACCAACTCAAGGAAATAAAAATTTTACATCAAAGAAATAAACATTTATTGCATTTATGTCCCAAGTGATGGGATCCAGGCTTAAAGGCTTATATTTTATTTCTCTTACTGTACTGGTTTTGGGAACAGCTGAAAGATCAAACTACTAAAAATCAGCAATGTTTATGGAAAAGTATTACCTACTTTATTTGCCTAAAATGGCTCTAGTGTCTCCAGGTTTGCTTCAGAATCATCTCTTGTTACATGGCTGCAGATACACCACAGCTCAAAGCTGTTATAACAATCAACAGTATAATATCTGTTACCTGTAGCATGATGTAATTTACCTTTTAAAATAAGCTTCACAAGTTTCATGAAAGGTTTTTATTGTGCAGTTTGTCTTTATTTTTGCTATTAATGTGAAAGATGATATAAAATACTAATACAATTTTGAAAGTAATAATAAATCCTAATACAACTATTTTCATTTTTCCCAGTGACTTTATTTATATGTATATACCATTTTACATACCTACTAGAGGCCCGGTGCATGGATTCGTGCACATTGAAAGGAAATTAATTAGAAGGTGGCCAGAGAGGCGGGACTGTGTGAGATGAGCCAGACATACCCTGGAGCCAACCTCCCGCGGTCCCTCCCATGCTAGCTGCACCTGGGGCAGCGTCTGCAGAATGAGTGGGTCCCTCCAGCAGGTGGGGTCCCTCAGCCTGGCCTGCAGGGACCATCAGTCCGACATCCCCCCAAGTGATCCCTGAGTGTGAGAGGCCATTCTGCAAGTTGCTGTCACTCAGCAGCTCCTGTGTTGAGCATCTGCCCCCTGGTGGTCAGTGCACATCATAGCTACCGGCAGGTCGGCCAGTCAGCCAGTTGGCTGGTCACTTAGCCTTTTATTTATATAGATAATTGTATTAAAATATCATTTTGCCTTATACTTTTTAACTGAACACCATATCATAATATTTCCACATATTTCAGCATGGTCTTTAATACAATTTTCAGAAAAGTTTACTTTTTATGTCATTGTGCCATAATATATACATATGATATATACATACTATATACTGTATAAATTGCATATGTACATATTATATAATAGAAATATAAATTAAATTTGTTATTTATGTAATATATATTTAAGTAAATATATATTTGCCTAACTATCTTATCACCTGGCTAGCTAGCTAAACATCTATCAAAAATCCAAAATGAATCTTTCAGGCTACCTAAATGGAATATAAAATCCTCTCTATTTTTTTTCTAATGATTTTGTTTAATTATCTGTATCAAAATTAAAAATGTTTTATCAGAGAAATGGTTGTTGGTCTAGTGACATAAGGAATAGTAGGATAAGAGCTTTAAGCTAAGGGAACTTTTTTGAGATAAATGGAATACCTTATTTTCTTTAAAATGTTTTTGAATGCTTGCTCTGTGTCAGGACTTTGTATTTTGCTGGGATCATAAAAATGAATGTGATCACATATCTACAAATACTAGAACTTATATTCTAGTCAAGATGAGAAATGAAAACCAGTAAAAGTAAGTTAAATATTTACAATTTATAATACATCAAGGAAAGATTTTTAAACTCATCTTAAAATTTGTTTGTTTATGGTGAGAGGTTGATGAACTCCTTATTGGCCATCTGATTAAGTTAGAGGAAAGGAGTCAGGATGTATGGGGGAAGCTTTCAGGCAGTAGGAACAGCATGAGATGAAGCTCTGAGGTGGAGAAGAACTTATTTGAAAACTGGGAGTGGAGATGTGGGCAGAATGAGCCTCAGGCAGTGAGCAGAGGGCAAATGGCACGAGACAAAATTAAAATGATAGGAACAGATTGAGGGACCAGATAGTTTTGGAGTTGTCTGGGATTAGTAATATAGATTTTGTTTTGGGTGTAATAAGAAGCCTTTGAATGATTAATCAATGTAGTAACATAGTCCATTTTCTATATTAAAAAAGTTAGTTTGTTTGCCGTAGCCGGTTTGGCTCAGTGGATAGAATATTGGCCTGGGGACAGAAGGGTCCTGGGTTCCATTCCGGTCAAGGGCACATGCCTGGGTTGCAGGCTCAATCCCCAGTGTGGAGCATGCAGGAGGCAGCAGATCAATGATTCTCTCTCATCATTGATGTTTCTAGCTCCCTCTCCCTTCCTCTCTGAAATCAGTAAAAATATATATATATTTTAAAAGTTACTTTTTATGCAATATGGAACATGAATGGAAGGGGCAAGAATGGCAAAGGAGACCATGTAGGAGGCAGTTGCAACTGTGCAGGTCAGACATTGGCATCACGGAGTAGGGTGATAGCAGAGGAGATGGAGAGTAGAGGGCACAATGATAGAAGGCGATGCTTAGATGTAGGGAATAAAAAGAGAAATCAGAAGGACTGAAATATCTGGCTTAACCAATTGCTGGTGTTAGTATTTACTGAGATGTGGGAGACATATAGGTTGGTGGGGTGGGTAGCAATGGTGATGTTTAGTATAAAGTCAGTTGGATATGATGAATCTGGTTAGAGAAGTGGCCTGGCTGGAGAGGCAGGTAGACTCCTTAGGTGTTGGGAGCAGGCTGTATGATTAAGGCCCTCTGACAACGTGTGTGTCTTCATCTTAATTATACTTTTAAATGTAAGGAAATGGATAACATCATTTAGAGAGAAAGATGAGAAGTCATCTTAATACCATGTTTGGGAACACCAACATTTAAAGGCTGGGTGGAGTTGGAGACACTGGCAAAGGAGATTTGACAGCGAAACTTTAGCTGTATCTATAATGTTTTATTTCTAAAACCTTGAGATAAAATTACAAAATACATTGATAAATCTGGATGACAGGTACATAGATATTCGTTTTGTTATGTTCTGCAGTTTTTAAAATATTTCTGATTAAAACAGTTAAAATTATGGAAAGCTTTGCAAAAGCTATTATAACATGATAATATTAGATAATACAAACCTCAAAAACTCAATCATTTATTAGTTAATGACTCTAGTAAACAACCACTGTAAATGTTGGAATTAATTAGAACACTGAGGTTCTTATAATACTAAATGATATAGATAATAAAGCATAAAATGTAGGGTCATCTACTAGAGAGGTTTTGAAGTGACCTTAAAAAGAAAGTCTCTGGAATGAAATTGTCTTCAATTCACATTTTCCATCTGCTATGACACATTGGTCCTAAAGCCAGGAGGGACTGTAAAGCCATCTAATTCATCACATGGTTTTCTAATGAAAAAACACACTCAGAGATGCTTAAGGGCTTGCTCGCAGCCTCACCCAGGTCTTCTACATTCTTGCTCAAGACTCTTCACATGCATAGTTTCACGTAAAGACCCATTTACGTGACATACATTCATTTTATACTGTATTAAAAATACACATGTTAGACTACATGTTTAGCTCACATGAAGTTTGGAAAGCTCAAGAAGATTACTAGTATTTTATAACATAAAGATGGTTTTAACCCCTCTCTGTGTATCTCATTATTATTGGTAGGCTATGAGAAATGTTTCTATAATCCTATATAATAAAAGCCTAATGTGCTAAGTGTCTGGCCATCCAGTCATCCAGTCAACCAATCAAAGTGCAATATGCTAATGATATGCTAAGGCCGCCCAACTGCTTGATATGACGTGCACTGACCACCAGGGGGCAGACGCTCCGACTGGTAGGTTAGCTTGCTGCTGGGGTCCAGCTGATCAGGACTGAGCGAGATGGGCCAGACATGCCCTGGAGCCCTCCCACGGTCCCTCCTTGGCTGGCTAACCTCCCACATCCCTCCCTGGCTCTGATCATGTACCAGTGGAGTCCCTCGGACTGACTGGCCTGCGCCCTCTCGCAATCTGGGACCCCTCGGGGATGTCGGAGAGCCAGTTTTGGCTCAATCCTGCAGGCCAGGCCGAGGGACCCCACTTGTGCATGAATTCGTGCACTGGGCCTCTAGTATATAATAAAGAGCTGTGAGATGTGTTTTTATTTAAGCACCTTGATTAAAGAAACTATACCTAAAAGAAAAAAGTACTTAAACACATTGCAAAAGGAAATTTTACTTTATGCTGTTATTCCTTGTACTATTTTCCTAAATATCAGCATCTCCTAATATAGAAATGGCTAATAGATCTAATTGAGTGTGCCATTTCTAATTGAACAGTGGTGGTTGCCTAGAGCAGTGGTTGGCAAACTGTGGCTCTGTTGACTAATGAGTTTGCCGACCACTGACCTAGACTCTCGATTCCAATAATTACAGGCTGTGTTGTTCCTTGTGATTAAACCCCTATCCCAGGGTCGGCAAACTCATTAGTCAACAGAGCAGCAAACTGCCGTTTGCTGACCACTGGCCTAGAGCAAGTATCAGAAAAGACCATGCCTGGACTTATTGGGTGAATTAGGCAGAGTTCTTAAGAACCCATGGTATAGTATACATACTATATAACACATGTAATGCATAGAGAAATGTATCTACATTAAAAAAAGAAACATGCAAATGAACCATCACTTCGCTATGCCCACCAGCCAATCAGGAGGGAATATGCAAATTAGAAGGCCAAAGATGGCAGCTGCCCAGCTGCTCCAGGTGTGGAGTGGGCGTGAAGGGATCTACAGAGCAGCACTCCAGTCACAGTGAAGATGAAGATGGCAGACTCTGGCCAGAGCCTGCAGCAAAGACGAAGAAGGCAGACTCTGGCTGGAGCAAAGGACTAGGTCCCAGGTGCCAGAGGAAAACCGGTGCTGGAAGCCAAGGGAAGGAAGGCCTATTGCATGAATCTCTTCGTGCAACGGGCCTCTAGTTATATATATACACATACACATATATACGTATATTCATTTTTAAAAATCAGCTCATATGATTATGGAGGCTGGCAAGTGTGGGGTTTGTAGGCTGGCTGGCAGGCTGGAAATTCAGGTAAGAGTTGATGTTCCAGTCCTGAGCAGAATTGCTTCTTCTTGCAGAAACTTCAGTCTTTGTTCTTTCGGCCTTCAATTCATTGGATGAGGCCCACCCAAATTATGGAGGGTAATCTGCTTTACTCAAAGTCTACTTATTGTAATGTTAATCACATCTAAACAATATCTTCACAGCAACAAAGACTGTTGTTTTGTCAAATAGCATCATAGTCTAGCCAAAATTGACATATACAGTTAACCACCACCCTGGGAGGGTACATTCCTGCTCTGTGTCTGTCATTTTTACCCTGGTTGTATGTAAATGTTCTTTTAGTGTAAGAAAATCCTTTTTATTGGCAAAACATCAAGAATCCTATATAACAAAAGCCTAATACGTGAAGTGTCATATATTAGTGGTAGTCAGGCTGTCCGTTCAACCAATCAAAGCGTAATATGCTAATGATATGCTAAGGCCACTCAACCGCTCACTATGACGTGCACTGACCATCAGGGGGCAGACACTCCGACCAGTAGGTTAGCTTGCTGTTTGAGTCTGGCTGATCAGGACCGAGTGAGATGGGCCGAATATGCCCTGGAACCCTCCTGCGGTCCCTCCTTGGCTGTCCAACCTCCTGCATCCCTCCCCTGCCCTGATCGATGGGGTCCCTCAGCCTGGCCTTCATCCTCTCCCAATACAGGACCCCTCAGTGGATGTCAGAGAGCCAGTTTTGGCCTGATCCCACAGGCCCAGGTTGAGCGACCCCACTGGTGTATGAATTTGTGCACTGGGCCTCTAGTATTATTAAGTAAAATGAAATAACTTAAAGTTCTAAAGAATGTTTTAATTTGAAAGGCAAAAGATAAAGATTTTATATCTCATAAGAGAGTCTTAAGTAAATGTACATTTTATTATTATTGTGTCATTTTCTAAAGAAGGTATTTTTATTATTTTTTTAATTGAATCTATTGAGATGACATTGGTTTGTAAAACCCTACAGGTTTTCAGTGTACAACTCAATAAAACATCATCTGCATACTCCATCATGTGCCCATGGCCCCAAGCAAAGTCTCTTTCCCCCTCCTTTGCCTATCTCCACCTACTCCCACCTCCCCCACCCCCTTTTCTCTCTGGCTAACACCACAATATTGTCTTTGTCTATGGGTTATGCATATATGCTCTTTGGAAATTCCCTTCACCTTCATTCATCCAGTACCCTCTCCTCACTCCTCTCTGACAGTTGCCAGTCAATTTTATGTATCCATGCCTCTGTGTAAAGAAAGTATTTTAAATCTTTCCCATCCCATTCCATCTCATTATATAACCAGAGTTTTAATCCATATTTGCTATGATTCCCTTACTCACCTATCTATGCTATAGAGAGGTCTTTGGTGGTCACATTTTTGTCCTTTTCCATACAGAAATTATTGTCTGGATTTTTTTCAGCAATTAATCATCACTTATAGTCTCAAGACTATAAAATGCAAACTGTCCAAAAATATTTAATAATCATTAGACGGATCTCCTTCAGTCTATTATGTTAGTTTTAATCTTTTAGGTGATATGACACATCGTAAACTTCTGGAGACTTCATCCATCGTTGTCTAATGTAATTCGATGTGCTGTAGCCCTAACAATTGTACTATTGTACCAAGTAATTCCTATAGTTTCAGAAAATGTTGGGACAAAGTCTCATCTGAAAAGTAGCTTCAGCTATACATTTTAATTGGAGGAGTTTTGAAACAAGAGTTAAAATAATAACCTTTGTTACAAGAGCATCTTCATATAAGAGCATTTTAAAAATCTCAAATAATAAACCCTTAGAAGTAAACCATTGGTTACCAAAGGGATGATACTTGGATAGTAAGTGAGTTAAACCAAATCCAACAAGTATTTTTATTAGAGTGTTCTTTTGTTCCCCTAGAAAATGTTTTATTTTATTGAATATCACATGTCTCTCTGAATTTCTGTTTTCAGGCACATTTCCTGCTAGGAACATATGGAAAGGGTAAATGTCTGGAGTAAAGCTTGAATGATATTATAAACTATGAGAGAGGATCTTGAAGGATTAATGCAGTTAAAAGAGCTAAAACTATGTCTGCAGTTAGATTTAGACAGCCATTTTGCTTATCCTATACTTCTTTTATAGAAGATGATAAAGAAAATGTGAAAAGCAGATCTTATAAAATCCTGCTACTTTATGTGTTTATGTTTTGATGTTGGTATCAATTTACCCTCCTACAGATGCTTACTACTATTATGTTTTGAACACAGAGAAATTTCATGTGTGTAAAACAGCGGAGAATTCTAGCGGTGGACATTTATGAATTGGTTAATGACTTTCAAAGAGCACTTTCACTGGGAACTCAGTGCTGACTCATGCAGGCTCCTATGCCTGTGTCTCCTGAGCAAACCGAAGCCTTGGGATTCTTATATGCTAGAGGTGAACTTAAGAGTCACGGCCAAAAGTAAGGGTAGATATGGGCAATTACTTCACTAAGTCAGGCATAACATGTGCTGTTTGTTAGTGTTTGGCTCATTTAGTCCTCAGTTCTCTTCCTTGCCGAGGTTGTAAAGACAAGGCCTTTCTTTCCTTTCACAGTGTTAAGTTTAGACCTCCAGAGAAAAGTGCACAATCTGTTGTCTTCCTGTGAGTACTCTCACCTCAGAGCCCTCGCTAGCCAAAGTGCAGGGAGCAAATCAGCCAACGTAGGACTTAGAGGCCAGGGCAGATTGCATCCAGGTGTGGCACCAACCTGGAGGGATAATGATACTGATTGCACATTTTATCACATGCAGACCATAGGACATACATACTTTTGGGGACCTTGAAGCAAATCTAGAAGGTTGGCTTACTACTCCTATTTTGCAAATAAGGTAGGTAGTTTAAGGTTGACTTGCCTTAAGTCTTCTGAAGTTTGGACCTATGGTTAGAACACAACTCTGTTTCCATACCTTGCTTTCCTTTTGTTATCATTTTCATTACTGATCCCGGCCTTATACATTTGGAGCCTACTTATCCAGCTTGTGAGTGATTTGCTCCATGAAAAAAGATGATATTATACTGCTCAGTGCTAGGAGACATTTAATATTTTACTAGCTCTCTAAAGCAGATCACCAAAGCCCTTGAATTCTTGTTATAGCACCAGCCCACAGCACTGACACAGAGAGAGCATGCTGACAGTGGAGATGAGCAGCCCTTTAAGAATGAACCCAGAATGCTCTGAATCGATTGGGTTATCATGTAGGCCTGAAATTGGTCGGCATTCAAAATTCAGGGCAGATGGTCTATAGAGCTTCCGTGTACTCCTGGGTATTTATCAATTAGGATTCAGCAGCATTTTGCCTGTTCTCATTAGGTAATTACATTAAAAATATTCCTTATCACAGGAAAGAAAAACCTAATTATCAAATCTTGATTAAACCTTATGCCAGAGGTTAACCTCTTGACCAGTAACATATGACCATGATAAAAGAAAAGCCAGAAAATTACTTAGGGGCCTGACAATGACAAGCACACACCCAGGAACTGATCTAGGACGTGTGTTTGCTCTCTTTTTGTTTTGCTCTTTCCTAATATCAATGATTATAAATAATATTAGCACCATTGAAATCAAATGTATTGTCCATAACTACAACAGTTTTTCTTACATATATGTCTTGATTTGCTATAAATCCAAAGCTCTTCAATATATATATAAATCTAGATATTTCTAACAAATGTTTTAAAGGTTTATTATTGGATATTTTGTACAAATATGGCCTGGCTATATTTATAATGATAACTCCAGGATTTGCTCTGGTATAACTTCTTATTTTATTTTTTAAATATGTTTTTATTGATTTCAGAGAGGAAAGGAGAGGAAGAGAGATAAAAACATCAATGATGAGAGAGAATCATTCATCAGCTGCCTCTTGCACTCCCCACACTGGGGATGGAGCCAGCAACCCAGGCATGTGCCCTGACCAGGAATCAAACTGTGACCTCTTGGCTCATAGGTGGACAATTGACCACTGAGCCATACTGGCTGGGCTGTGGTAGGCACTTTTATTATCTATATAATTTTAGAAGTATTTGAGCCCACAAAGGTAAAGGGAGTTTTTCAGTCTTTTAACCATCTGATACCTAAAACTGTGTCCCATTTTGCCATCCTATATAATAAAGAGGTAATATACAAATTGACCATCACTCCAACAAAGATGGCCGCCCCCATGTGGTCAAAAATGGCCGCCTCCATGTGGATACAAGATGGCCACCACAAGATGGCCAGCAAGGGAGAGCAGTTGGGAAGGACCAGGCCTGCAAGGGAGGGCAGTTGGGAGGGGGACCCAGGCCTTCAGGAGAGGGCAGTTGGGGGAGGACCAGGCCTGTAGGGGAGGACAGCTGTGGGGAACCCAGGCCTTCAGGGAAGGGCAGTTAGGGGTGACTGGGCCGGCAGGGGAGGGCAGTTAGGGGCAACCAGGCCTGCAGGGGAGGGCAGTTGGGAGTTACCAGGCCTGCAGGGGAGGGCAGGTGGGAGGGACCAGGCCTGAAGGGGAGGGCAGTTAGGGGTGATAAGGCTGGCAGGGGAGGGCAATTAGAGGCAACCAGGCCTGCAGGGGAGGGCAGTTGGGAGTAACCAGGCTGGCAGGGGAGGGCATTTTGGGGGGGACCAGGCTGGCATGGGAAGACACTTAGGGGTGACCAGGCCGGCAGGGGAGGGCCGTTAGGGGCGACCAGGCTGGCAAGGGAGGGAAGTTAGGGGTGACCCGGCCAGCAGGGGAGCAGTTAGGCGTCAATCAGGCTGGCAGGGGAGTGGTTAGGGGGTGATCAGACTGGCAGGCAGAAGTAGTTAGGGGCAATCAGGTAGGCAGGCAGGCAGGCAGGCAGGTGAGCGGTTGGGAACCAGTAGTCCTGGATTGTGAGAGGGATGTCTGACTGCCCGTTTAGGGGGTCCCAGATTGCAGGAGGTGCAGGCTGGGCTGAGGGACGGACACACACACACACACACACACACACACACACACACACACACACACCCCATGCACCGGGGCCTCTAGTATATAATATATACTCTTGGGGAATCAAGTTTGCTAAATTATGTCATTTCTGTTATAATAACAGTTTCTGTTATTAGTGCATATTCAAAAAAATCCATAAACAAGTCGATTATAAGAAACTATAATGCCCATGCTCCTCCCTAAAGTTTCTTTCCTCTGTGGGCGTGCATATTTTCCCCTCCTGTTCGTGAGCTTAAGTTGAAAGGTCCTTTCTAGTTTCAGCTCTTGTGAAGGAAGGTTTGTAGGAACAGGACTCTCCTCCTGAAAGAGTCTTTTGTTGACTATATTATAAATATTAGACTCTCCCTCCCTGCTTTGGTAATTATTTTGTTTGTTTATTTTGGCTTGTGGTTTATCCCATAAGAAAGAAAACTTGCCATGGCCCATGTGGTTTAGTTGGTTGGGTGTCATCCTGTGTACCAAAGGGTTGCCAATTCCATCTGGGTCAGGACACATGCCCTGGTTGTGGGCTTGATCCCCAATTGGGGGCATGTGGGAGGCAACCAATTGATGTTTCTTTCTCATGTTGATGTTGATGTTTTTTTATCTCTCTCTCCCTCTCTCTCTCTCTCTCTCTCTCTCTCTCTCTCTCTCTCTCTCTCTCGGATGCTTTACAAGGGCAAGGATCACAATTACCTTATTAACCATTGCTTTCTCAGTGGTCATGTTTCAATGCCTGTCACATAGTGGTTGCTTAGAAATATTTGAAGATGGAATGAATGCATGAGTGATGTATATATGAATTAATGACTGAGGAAGAATGGTAGAATAATGTGATCAGTAGTGTATTTCATCTGGGTCACTTCCAATGGGGACCCAGCATATTTCATTCTGTACCCATCAGCAGCTGCAGGCTGAGTGATGAATAATGAATAACAACAAAAACCCAACAGGCAGACTTGCTACTGCTACCATAGCCACTTTCATTTATTAAACTTGTACTGTATGCCAGAGTCTGCTATATATTTCATTTTTCATTATGATTATTAGTTCTCCCTAGAAAGGTCAGGACAGGCCTCACTAAGGGGGTAATATCTGAGCAAGAGAGAAGAAAAAGAAGAGCAGAGATTTGAGCTATTATGCAGGTAACTCAGGCATAAATTATACTATTTGCATTTGACAGATTTAGGCTTTCATTGCTTGTGTTTCTTTGTGGTGAAAAATTATTTTTTTAAACTATTTTGAATTCAACTGCTAAGAGAATAAAAGGCACAAACTCATTGTCCTATGTTAAATGTCTTTCCGCAGAACTAACCTGGTGCCATCAGCCACATCAGTGGTATTAAGAGGTGACATTTGAGCTCACAGTTTAATTGGCAGAGGGAAGAGGCAGGTCTATGATATGCATATAGTACATGTCTACCAGGTGGGCCATGCCAATTGCAGCCCGTGTCGATCAGTTGGCAGGCCTGCATGGTGTGTAGTATTATTTAATGTGATGAGAATGAGTGTTCAGAGAGGCCTTCCAAGGAGGTAAAATGCATGCAACTTATAGTAAAAGACATTGCAGAGAGTCTTGTCAGAAAGAGTTTTAGTACCTCCCTCCCTTCTCCTCTTCACACACCACCATGTATAAGGGCAGAAGAAAATTCAGAGGTGAATTTCTTGTGATGAGAAGTAACTGTAGGAAGATGACTTTTGAAATTCCAGATAGAAGGACTCTATCCTTTTGATAATATAAAGAATCAAAAGAACCATTTGAGTCCTAGGATACAATTCGGACACTTGAATATGTTAAATCAAGCAATATAAAGACCAGAGATATATATTGATTGTACTTTTTTGGCGAGTCACCTTTGTTTGACAGCAGCAGATTAACAGGCACTTTCTATATTCTGAGCTAATTCAGCGATAGTTCCCTGCACTTGTCAGTTTGAAGAAAGGTGGATGATGAGATCAAGGCTAAGAGACTTATAATATTTTATCTTGCTGTCAAAACCTATTTTTTAAATAATTGGAAATCCCTGAAACATTGAAATAAAGTAGTCCTCAAGGGAGTAAAAATAATTTTTTTTAAAGGAGGAAGAGAGACAGAAAAAGAAGAAGGAAATTGGACTTTGAGTGATAATGACATGTCAATGTATGTTCATTCCCTGTAACAAATGTACCGCTGTGATGGGGGTTGTTTATAATGGAGGAGACCGTATGTGTGTGAGGCAGGCGTGCATGGGTATAAGTTTTGCTTAATTTTGCTGCAAACTTAAAAATGCTCTATAAAATAAAATATATTAAAAAATATAAATGAATAAGCCCACCTGGAGTGGTTCAGTTGGTTGAGCATTGTCCTGTACACCAAAAGGTTGCAGGTTCAATTCCCAGTCAGAGTACATACCTGGGTTGTGGGTTTAATCCTTGATCAAGACACATATGAAAGGTAACTGATTGATATTTTCCTCTCTCTCTCCCTTCCTCTCCCTAAGCATGTCCTCGGGTGAGGATTTAAAATATATTTTTAAAACATATAAGTAGATAAGATTTTTGAAAAATATGTGCATTCCTTTGGGATATTACAATTTGCAGAACTTAATTATTCATATTGATAACCACCTTCATATTAATGACCACACATGGAGTGGAGAAGCTTGAACATTCAGTTATATCTGCTTCCTTCTTGTGAGCTCTTCCCTCAAAAGGCAGTGGCAATAGTACTTCTCTGAGCTACTAGTATATTCCCTATCAATATTATCATTTTCCTCTTACATATGAACATTTACTTTTGAGAGATGCCTTACAGGATAATGCTTGAGAGTTCTGAAAAAATTTCTCCCAGGTACATGTGTTTGTGTGTATTTGGGAGAAATTTATATATATCACTCTGAAGATTCTAAGGCCTAAAGATCACTGAGAATCAAAAACTAAGCAAGCTGGGCCACCATAGATAGGGAATCCTGATGTAAACCTTGGGAAGTTCAGTTCCTGAGTTCCCAATTATGGCGATTCTGTCTCCATAATCTAGAGGAGACTTTCGAGGCCTGATTGCCTTAGGTCTATGGAACTTAAAGTTTAGGGCTATCTATGTTTGCTGTATTAATTTGTGAAGTTCTTGCTTTGCCTGAGGTTTTTCTGAATAAGTTTGATAAGGTGAGGAAATTCATTGCTGCCTTTTCAACTGATTTTAATGCTTATCTCTAACTATATGTCTTATAAAGTGCTTCCCTTTTTTTCTATAAATTCTTCATTTCAAATAGATTGTTACTGTGGAGAAAACTTCATATCCATCAGGCAGAATTTGGAAAGATATTCATGAAATGTTAAAGTTGCAGATCAAGAGGTAAATTTTTTTACCCTTTTAATTTGGCCAAGATTTTTGGGAAAGGATATAGCAAATGGCTAGAATACATTACAACCAAAACTTGAAATCTGCAATATGAAGAAAAGAAGATGCATGGATATCTGTGCCCTGTTGAGGAGATACAACTCCTGCTGGGGGAATTGCGATGCACAGCTCTTTAAGTGAGTTCAGAAATCCAGTGTATTTAACAATACAGATTGTTAAATAATTCCATTCCATGTGATTTTAAGAACCCTTTAACATTTATCAATGAATAGTTTTCACAGATATTAGGATGCCTCTCTCCATTATCTCTTCTTTGAGGATTTCAAAATCATATTCTAGTATGATTTCCATTTGTAGGATATATTAATGTAGCTTTGAAAATGTTTCCCAAACATCCAGAAATATCAGTGTCATAATACAAACCCAGCTCTATACAAAAGGCACTGTTTAATATAGGGTATTTTTTTTTTCTTAGCTACTGAATGATTCATCAACTATTTATTGGGCTCCAGAAAGAAGTTCATAAAAATGGAAACTAATAATTATAGCTCCCTGAGGGTTGTTCATTAACATCTGATTTTCTTGAACCCATTACCCTAACATAATAAAAATAATTCCTACACAGTATGTCTCTCTGTGATCTGTGTGAATGCACACACTTATAAACTCAATTATATTTTTTAAGTGATGGTTTCATTATGTTTTTATTCTACTATTCTTAAAATAGAGCTGAGAGCAGAAAGCTTCCAATTCTGAATCTGTTATTATATAAAACTATTTATAAGCCTATTTCAGTTGACACTATTTGTATTCATTGATTGATTGACTGATTGGTTGACTGATGCTGTTTGTATTTATTTATTAGTCTTTATAGCCTATGGAAAATATCAAACAAATATTTCTTCCTATTATATTATTTTAATCCCCTTACATTTAGGTTAAATATTTGTAAAACAGTCTTTTCAGCATAACTTCCAGTGAGAAGTATTGTATAATTGCAACACAGTGAGACTGATATAAAATTTTTTTCTTATAATATTTATCTTATGTAATGTTTATCCTTTGGAAATCTATCCTCATGGATATGCCTGACAATTCTTCCTTTTCTCATGCTTAAAATATCTTATTCTTTGTTTTATTTGAAAAACATTTTGAAAAAGTTTCACCTTGCCCTGACTGGTTTGGCTCAGTGGATAGAGTGTCAGCCTGCGGACTGCAGGGTCCTAGGTTCGATTCCAGTCAAGGGCATGTACATTGGTTGTGGGCACATCCCCAGTAGGGGGTGTGTAGGAGGCAACTGATCCATGTTTCTCTCTCATCGTTGTTTCTAACTCTCTATCCCTCTCCCTTCCTCTCTGTAAAAAATCAATAAAATATATATTTATAAAAAAGAAAAAGTTTCACCTTATCCTAATTCTTTTGTATAACAATAATAAAAACTCCCTTATATCTTATGGTCATGAAATTGGTATAGAAAGCGACATTCTGGAACTCAGATTATTTATTATTAATGTTTTAATTGAAGTTCCTGTCACTTAAACAAAAAACACCTAGATATCAGGTTGCTTGCAATTACAAGATCACTTACTGAGGCAAAATAATATGTAATAACCAAATCAAGTAATCTATTTAGGCAGAAAATCAAGTCATTTGATTTTGTGTCTGGTATCTAGTTTCCCCCCACTCAGAACTGTAAAAACAGTTTAAGATAATATTGCTCAGTGTATCTGAAGGCATCCTGCATACAGATCACCAGAGTTTCTTGTTAAAGATGAAGATCCTTAGACCCAGCATTCCACTGAAACAGTTCTCCTCAAATTCCACAGTGATGCCTGTGTTGTCAAACATAATTATCACCTGACTACTCACTAGCCCCTGCCACAGTTGCAAGTTTCTCCCCTTTTTTGAAAAATTATATTTTATTTCTATTATTGACATTATTACATATGTCTTCCATTCCCCCCTCATACTTCCCTTTTCCTAGACCACGCCCTCCCCTCCCTCTGGCCCTCACCACTTTGTTTTCTGTGTCCATGGGTACACATACACAATGGAATACTATGCGGCTATAAAAAGGAAGGAACTCTTACCTTTTGCGACAGCCTGGATGGACTTGGAGATTATTATGCTAAGCCAGTGTATCCTCTTCATGCACTCTCTTCTCTAGGAATCTGTGAAAAAGACTTTTCTCTATCTCATAGCAATAGCTCTACCCTTGCCTAGTTTTTCCTCTTTTGAGAATCTGCTGTTAGTAACAAGTATCCCATACTATTCCCCCCCCCCCCCCAAAAGATATGGTACAACATTTCTTTGTCATCTTCATTACTTATTATAGGACATTTCACCTTCTGGGAACTGATTCATCATCAATACATTTTAGAATTAGTAAGTACATTGAATTTAGGAATATAGATATAAATGGATTTAAAAGGGATTCCTGTTCATAAGTAAAATTTATATAAAGTTATCAATTTAAGAAAGTAATTAAAAAGCTCTAAACAGAAAGACAAAATCATCAGAGCAAAAGCAAGTAATAAACCATTGGTGAAGCCATTAACAGTTTAATAAAAGGCAATCGAGATTTCAGTCACCAAAGAGAATAAAGGATCACATATATGATTGACATAATTATGCAACTATCACAGCAAAGGAAGTTCATAGCTCCATAGGGCTGTTTCTGATTCTTTAATCTTATTACATTAATCAAGTAGTGTATCTTTATAAAGTAGCTCATGTTGCATCCCATATAATAAAAGGCTAATATGCAAATCGACTGAACAGCAGAACAAGTCGCTATTACACACACTGACCACCAGGCGGCAGATGCTCAACGCAGGAGCTGCCCCTGGTGGTCAGTGCGCTCTCACAAGGGGAGCTCCGCTCATCCACAAGCTGGACTGATGGCTAGCTAGCTCAGCGGTGGTGGTGGGAGCCTTTCCCACCTCCACTGCAGTCAGACATCTCCCGAGGGCTCCCGGCCTCTAGTTTTATTATAATTATGATGGCATGTGTGTTGTCTAGCAGTACAAGGGAGATAACTGAATGAGAATATGAAAAGGGGAGGAGAAAATTATGGAGCACAAAGAAGGTTGATAGGCTTAAAAACCATCTTCTGTCTTTCCAGGGAACAATCCCTCCAATAAATAATCTTGGGACTGGAAGATTTCTTACAATATTTATGCAAAAATCATTCCTCAGTACCTATTGTATATATAAAAGGTAAGCCTTCCAGTATTTCTAAGAAACTGCAGATGTAAATATAAATCAGACCTGGACTCTGCCTCAGGAATCTTACAGTCTAGTAGGGGAAATTTGTCAAGAATATGACCATTTATGATCATGGTTCAGTTAAATACTATGTGAGTTCAGATTAAGGAAGTTGTCATCCTAATAGTTTTATATTGACAGGAAATAAGTGACCTTTTAAAAGTATAAACATAATTAAGTCTCTTCCATCTTAAAATGTAATGATATTTTGCAACAAACACTTAATCTTTATAACAAAGCCAATACACCCCTTCCTTTAACCCTGTGTATTTTTCCAGATTGCTTCTCTGTTAATGAAAATTTCTTAAAAGGAAGAGTCTTGAGTTTTCTTTTCCACCTTCTTATCTAAAACCCATCTACTCCACAATCAACCACAAACCTACTTCCACATCCACCACTTCATCAGGTATCAATGCCGAATACAACGATGTTGAGTCCCTTTACTACCGTACATATCTTTTGCATTTAGCTATTGATTTTTTCCAACCTTGAAAATGTTTCCTCTCCTAGTATCTTAGATTTTTCATTCTGGTTGATGATTCCTTCCCAAGGTTCTTTTCCTCAGCCAGTCCCTTAAATGTTGGTGTACTCTAGAGATTCATTCTTGGCTCTTTCAGTTATTTCTCTCATCACATTTCTCCTGGCTGAAATCCTCCATTCTTAAGGCTTTTCTTTTTGTATAAATAGCTTATGTCTCCAACGAAATATTCATGTTTTTTCTTCCATAATGTAGAGAGACTTTCCAAGCAAAGACTGTATTTTCCAGACCAAGTCCCCTTGGATCCAAGAGATGGCATAAGACCAGTTCATGACAGTAGAATGTAAGGAGAAGCTACAAGTCATTTCTGGGCCTGTAGCTTAAGAAGAACCTTTTCCATCCATCTGCTTGCCCTGGAAGAAAGTGGAAAGACACAATGAAAGTAACCTGGGACCCATAATCAAGATGTGAGCAATCACCAGTCAGAAATAGTTATAATTGACACTTATGTGAATCAGAAATAAATTTATATTATGCCACTGGAATTGGGGAATCTATTTATTATAGTAACTAACATTAATATAGAAATTGGCAACTTGAAATGTAGTGCTATAATGAAGAAAACTTCAAATATGTGGAATTTGGTTAGTATTTGAGTAGTGGGCAATAGGAAATCAATATCAGAGTGTGGAAAGATGATGACAAAGTAACACAGTGGCAAAATATTTGGTAAACTATTGCCTGTAATCATTTGGAAGTCACCCAAGTCTCCTGTCTGTAGTTAGAGGAGCAAGGATTGGAAAACAGAATTTTGGTACTATTTGTTACTGGTTGAATTAAACAAGGTATGAGAAGAAAAAGATGAAGTCAGGCAAGAAAGAATCATTATACAAGCAATAAACGAAAGAAGTGTAGAGCGTTCTGAAATAGGAAACCTCTCGAGGTACTAAAACTTTACAACTTTGAGAGCCAAATCAAAAAGAAATGAGAATAAAAAAGGCTTTGAGGAGATGCAATACCAAAGGCACAATCCATGAAAAAAAAATAATGGATAAACTGGACTTCATTAAAATTAAAAACTTATGGTCTTTGAAAGTCACAGTCAAGTGATTAAGAAGACACCACAATCAGAGAGAAAATATTTGCAAAAGATAAAGGACTATTGTGCAAAATATACAAAGAACTCTTAAAAACTCAACAATAAGAGTTTTTGCCTATTATAAAGTAGGCAAAAGATCTGAACACACCCCTCACCAAAGAAGATATGCAGGTGGAAAATAAGAATATAAAAAGATGTTCACGTCATGCGTCATTAGGGAATTATAATTTAAAATGAGATATCACTACACATCTATTAAAATGATGAAAATCCAAAATACTGACAACACCAAATGCTAGTGAGGGTATAGAACAATAGGAACCTTTATTAATTGCTGACAGTAATAAAACTAAATATACTCTTACCACACAACTCAGTAATATTGCTCCTTGCTATTTACCCAAATGAAAACTTTCTGCACACAGATGTTTGCAGCAGCTTTATTTATAATTGCTAAAACTTAAAAGCCACCAAAATGTCTTTTAGTAGGTGAATTAACTATGACACAGATGTAGAATATTATTAAATGAGATCTCTAGCCATGAAAAGAGATGGAGATGAAAGTGAAGACTTGGTAACTGATACCACAGAAATCCCAAGGGTCACAAGAGAATGCTACCAACAATTAATTATACACTAAATGACTGGATGCTTTAGAAAACAATCAGTAGATTTCTAGAGACATGCAACTACCAAAACCGAATCATGAAGAGATAGAAAATATGAACAGACTAATACCAAGTAAGGAGATTAAAGCAGTAATAAAAAAAATCTTCCAACAAAGAAAGGCACAAGACCAGATGGCTTCATGGTGGATTCTATCAAACATTTACAGGAGAATTAACAACAATCCTTCTCAATTCTTTTAAATAACTGAAAAGGACATCCAAATTCATTATTTTAGGGTCAGCATTATCTTCATACCAACACCAGATAAGAACAACACTACAAGAAAATTATAGGCTAGTATCCCTGATGAACATTGATTTCATTCTCAACACAAAGTTGATTTCATTCTCAGCAAAAATTCTCGACACAATACTGGGAAACCAAATTTGACAGCACATTAAAAGAATCATAAGCCATAATCAAGTGGGATTTGTCCTGGAAATGTGTTGAAGGCTACAAATCAATTTTTTTTTGTCTGTGTAGATAGAAGAAGGCACCTCACCACTCCTTTGTTCTGTACTAGTAATAAAGTCAGTGGTTGTGTGATTATTTTCCCAGTGAAGGAGGGAGTAGAGTATACAGGGAAGGAATAGAGTAAGAAAATACTGTGGTTGGCTAACCAATATGCTAGAATGGCCAAAGGGATGTCTAATAGTCAATTTTAACTTGATTGCATTCTGCAACACAGAAGCCCTCTGTCACCCAGGTCATCAGTAACTTCTGCACGCACAAGGAATTCTCATGGAAGTGTTTCCTGTTGATGTACATGTTTGTTTGTGTGTATGTCTGTCTATTTTTGATGAACATCAAGTAAAGGTACTGAGTTTAGGAAATAAACCAACACATTGAGTAGAAAACAAGATTTCAATGGACACTGGAAGAGAACAGCTGGAAGTAATGATGAGACTCCCCAGTTCCTGACTAGAATTTTAAAAAGTCTAGGGAGAGACTTGTGACAAGATGGGAAAGTTTTGAGCGTGAGCTAATCTTATTTGGAGTTTAAGGAAGTGAGTGATTCTCTAGAATGCCTTAATCACATAAAGCATTTGTATTGTAACAGTAATCAAACTGTTAAAGGATGACATTCCTTACTTGAAATATGAAGCACACTATAAAGTAGAGATATTTTTGGGTTCATATTAAAGGGATGAGAGAAAGAGAGAATAAGAAAAAAGAGTGAAAGAAAAGTCTAGATAGAGGGTCACTAGAAGGGAGAGAGGAGAGAAAAAGAATCAAAAGTCCTTTCCATATGCTCATTTCCCCAAGATGCCCTTCGGGACCTGGCTCCCTTCTAGTTTCTGTGTTTCATTTTCTCCCCTAATCCCAGCCGTGGTGGAGCCTGCTATTACCTGCAGATATCTGCTCTTGACACTTCCCAGGTCCTTGCATCTAGGTTGAATCATGGTATTTGGGCTAATGGAATGTGGGCAGAATGTTGTAAATGACCTCTTAGGTTGGCCTTAAACTATATTCTCTCTCTTGTTCCAACTTCATGGCTAGAAAAGAAAGTTGAGGGGATACTTCCCAGGAGAGTGCCTGACTGGGGACAGCTGCCTTTGACTTTATGTAAATGAAAACCTTTTTTTGTGAAGCCACTGGTATCTCGTTTTTGTTTTTACAGTAGCGATTGCTTCTCTGACTTGATATAACATCCCAGTGCTGTTTCTCTCCACCTCCATCTCCCTCTTCTAACCTGTCTCCTCAAACTCCCTCTCTACTTTCCATCTGGTCAAAGTCTTTCCTGTGTAGTATGTGTCTTCTATTTGACTTTGTGACTCAGGGACAGAGCAAGGATGAAGGGGGCAGAAAAGGGGCTTGATTTTAGGGAGTGTCTGCAGATCACAGAGGAGAAAACAAGAATTCCGTGCAAAGTGGAAGAGGCAGCTGGAAGTTACCACGATACTCCCCCGTCTTTCTCTCTCACTTGGTAAATTTGGATTCTCTGGGGCTATCACTGCTATAACCATTCGTTACTTTTTAACTATGTGCAAAATGGTATTATCTTCATTGGAGGGGTTAAAAAAGATTTGGAAGATTTGATTTTAAGCTAATTGAGGACAGGGATTGCTTATCTTTGTAGCTTGATATTTTATTTACTAAAAGTTAAAAAAAATAGAGGATGTAACTTAGCCGGCGTGGTTGAGCATTGACCTATGAACCAGGAGGTCATGATTCGATTCCAGGTAGGGGCACATGCCCAGGTTGTGGGCTCGATCCCCAGGGTGGGGTGTGCAGGAGTCAGCCAGTCAGTGATTCTCTCTCATCATTGATGTTTCTGTCTCTCTCTCCCTCTCCATTCCTCTCTGAAATCAATAAAAACGTATTTTAAAGTTAAAAAAAATAGAACATATAACTTAACAGGCTTAATGAAATTAAGGAAAGCACTGGATCTGCTCCCAAGATACTGATAAAAAAATTACTTAAAATTGAGTCACTGAATAAAACTTAATAAATTTTCATCTGATTATGAGCCTTTTGTTAAAATGTACTTATACTTCCCAAGGTCAAAACCACCCAGTTTATGCAAAGGTCTTGATGTCAGCAGTTCCTGTCAAGGCCAGATGGGTTGCCTCGAAGAACTTATCTACTGCCTCTTGTTAAGCATTGTGGGCTGCTTATGACATATTTTAGATTCTATAGTTAATTTTTCAGGGCATTCATGTACACGAGATTCAGTTTAAATCCTTGAACACATTTTCCTCATATGGATGTTACTGTTACAGTCCCTTGTGAGAACATGTGTTGGCTATGTTAGAATTAGACTTAAAGTAACAAATTGACTTCCTTTCAAAGACTTTAGAAAATTTTAACCCTCAGGAGTAAATCCGTACTTAGGTGGTTAAGTCTTAGGGAGAAAGTAAAAATAGACAAGGGGAAGTTTTCTAGAGTTCTCCCCCTTACCGACCACTGAAAACGAATCTTTGGGGGTTGTCAGGAAACTACTATTCTCTCTTACAATTCTCCCACTTACCTGCCACCGTGAAGTGATCATGCTTAGGTAAACAGATTCTTAGATGGGGAATGAAGGGAAGAGGGCAGTGGGCCAGTAATTCTGGGAAGCAGAGTGTAGAAATAAATGTAGGATTGCCTGTTTGTGAGAAGGAGATTTAAAGGAATAAATTCTGTGGCTATTATAAACAAAAGCAAAGACTTAGCTCATTCAAAATAATTTTTCTTTTTGGACCTGAAAAATCAATAAAACAATTAAATCACTGTTTACTCTTGCTTTGTCCCTTTTTAACTGGCTCTCTTTGACTTACTCCAGGGCATGCTTCTATATTCGTGCTATAGTTTTATAAATAAAACTAGAGGTGGGATCCCTTGGCCTGGCCTGCAGGGATTGGGCTGAAACCAACTCTGTGACATCCCCTGAGGGGTCCTGGACTGCGAGAGGGGGCAGGCCAGGCTGAGGCCCACACTTATCAGCCAGAACCCAGCAGCAAGCTAACCTACCAGTTGGAGCATCTGCTCCCTGGTGTTCAGTGTGTGTCATAGTGACTGGTCGGAGGGGCAATTAGCATATTTTTCATGTATTATCTCATGTTATATTGACAGTAGGCATGGGTTGTAGGAGGTGCCTTCAGTTTATAAATCAGGCAAGTGAGTCTCAGAAGGCTTACAGGTATATGTGAATGTCTTACAACTAGAATGTTTCAAGTTTGGGTCATTGGTTTTCAACCTTATGATTGATTTATAATGTGTTCTTCACGAGCCTATGAATATCTCTGTGATCTGGTTCTCTTTTTCCTTCTCCAGCTTTGTATCTTGTCACTGTCTCACTGTGCAGTCTGTTGTTCAGGGAGGCGCAGCATCTCTCGGGACCTCACTGCGCCGCAGCCTCTTTCAGTTCTGAGTATTCACTCAGGTGCTCTGCTTCTGCCTGTAACATTTTGGTCACCATTCGGTCTGATTAACTCTTGGTCAGTCTTCACATTTCAACAAAAATGTCATCACTTTCAGGGAATCTCTACTGAGCAGTCCACTCGGTGGTATCCCCCATAGTGCCTTGCTTGCCCTTTATCTTCATACTTTTCACGCTTAATGTGTAGTGATTGTATCACCCACTGGTCTGTGAACTGTATGAGAAGAGCAGACCAAATCTGTTCTATTCAGTGTCTGGCTCATAGTAGGTGCTCAATATTTATTCAGACTGACTGGATGAAAGAATGGTTAAATATTCCTTATTCAAATTTACCCTTTCTTCCAGCTTGTTTCCAAACTCCCTTATAATTTTCTCAAATATTTTAGCATACTAAGGATAACAGTTCATTTGACTTAAAGGTGTGTCCTATATTTACAAATAGGAAGCCTCTCTAGTCATTCTGTGGCCTCCTGAAAGTAATGGAAGACATCTCTTTGAGAAGAAAGAATAAATAAAAAATCTGACTTTTCTACTTTTCTGGTTCCACTTTTCCCCACCACCTACTTTTAGCCAAAATTTTTAGCCCATCCTTCAAAATGTGTGAATATTTCTGTGAACCATATGCTATCTATACAGAGCTAGATCATAGGTCAAAATAATAATAAGATGCAAATTTGTAGGAGTTTTGCATTATGCAGAAAAGGTTATTGGAATTCTTGTTCAGACATATTGTAAACTTAGACCTTGCTAAAATCAGTTCCCTTGAGATTTTCCATCCATAAATTTAGTCATTGTCTTCTCGCAATTCTTTGTTAGATTTCTCAGTCATGTCTTGCAACTTTGAAGGCTTGGGCATTCTCTGATAGGAATCTTTTTAACCCAAAGAAACAAAAGCTTCTCAAAGTTATCTATCTTGAACTATGTCCAAGATTCCCATGAATAAGCTACACAAAATCATGCCATATGTTCTTCTTCATATTGGTACATCTGAATAGATATTTATAAAATGATCTAGGTATATTCACTGGTTGATGAAAGTCATTAGTTTCTGAATATTTAGATAACTCAATATCTGGTATTGTTTGATTTACCTAGACAAGTGAAATGTGGTTAAAACAAATCTTTGGGTCTTATACCATACACCCCCCCTTTTTGGCATGGAAAAGGTCTGGGGAGCAGCTGGCTGCCAGCTGGAGCCTCATACTGTTTTATTGAAGTGGAATTGGGGCTTTAACAAGCTTAATTATAACAGGGCTTCACCTGCATCACAGAACCCGTTCCCACTCCTCCTCCCCCCCCCCTTTTTTTTTTCTATAACACATTGCTGGTTGTTTTGAAGCCTGTTTTCAATATTTCCACCCAGGCCTTATTTGATCTGAAAGCTTTTTAGTGATACTCTTGATTTAGTTACAATGGCATAAAAGGGTAAATTAAATCTAGCCACTTTTGTGTAGGTAAGATCAGGAATGGGGTTGAGGGAACTTGGAGATAATGGTGTTATCTATAAACTTGATTTAAGTGATAGATCCGGCTAGGTTGTCAGTTTCTGTGAGTTAATGAGGGAACCATGCATTCATTGTATTAGTTCAGGTATCCTGAGGGTTTACCTTTGCTTTATGATTCTCTTAAGCATATTATATAATGTAAGCCCCACATTTGATTGTAAGCAGTTCCAAGTACTTCCTGGAGTCGCTGATATAGTTCTCAGTAGGTGAGTGACACTTAGGAAATATCATTAATATCTTGAATTATTGGAAGTCTACATGAATTTGCAAAAGAGATTAATGATCACATATTTAAACACTATCTTATAAACTCTTGCATTTTCTTTTAGCATAAACTGCCAGGTGATGATTAACAGCTGCTGTTTCCTTTGTGTTGTGTTTTTAGTGCATGAAAAATGATCGTTAGCCTCTTTAAGATGATAATTTGGGGGAAGGCTTTGGAGAGAGGTTAGAAATTACCTTTTTAAACATGAAAAGGGAAAAGTGATGAGAATTTCTGAAGGTGACAA
The DNA here is from genome assembly GCA_026230045.1 of Corynorhinus townsendii. Classification (NCBI taxonomy): domain Eukaryota; kingdom Metazoa; phylum Chordata; class Mammalia; order Chiroptera; family Vespertilionidae; genus Corynorhinus; species Corynorhinus townsendii. The sequence continues at coordinate 175,467,827 of JAPDVU010000003.1, read as the reverse complement.
TAGTAATAATACAATGTGAAAATGTTGGTTAGCAGCAATAATCCCTGTTGCTTTTTGTGCTAAAAGATTTCTAGATCCTGGGCAGCCTGGAAAGGCACAAGGCTACCTGAATAAATTAGATGTTAGCAAGAAATAAGTGGGGTTGACCCTCTTGGGCTTATATTTATAGTTTTCTTTGGCCAGTATAGTAATTATATTTCTATTTATCTGTAACACTTGGGATTAGAGATGTTTATAGGTCTTGGGAAAGGAATTGGGGACAATTAGCTCAGTCCAATGACAGTATTCCAATAGACAAGGTTTTCTAAACTGAAAATTGGGTGAAAAAAAAATCTATGGTATTTCCTATGTGCTTTGTTTTAGAGGTTTATCTGCTGATGCATGATATTCAGTGAGAGACAGGAAAATAGCATATTGCTTTGGACAATCTTATGGGGGAACATACTCAATGCTCATATAATAGAAGAAAAGAAACTGTGATTCTTTCATTTTTATTCAGATTTCCCCCTCTTTTCTCCCTCTCCTCCTATCCCCTCTCCCCCCACCCCCCGCCCCATGTCTTCCTACCCTATTGCTTGTGTCTGTGGGTTATGCATATAAGAATATAAGTTCTTTGATGATTCTTATGATTATTATATATATTATGCTACTTAGTCTGTTGTTCAAATATTTTAATGGCTAAATTCAATTTCTTTCAAGCCCCAGACTCAAACATGATCTCTTCTTTGTAGCTTTGTCTGACTTTCCTTCCTGCTTCCCCTGCTCCTCCCTCCCTCCCAGGAGGAGGACCATCTTCTTCATCTCTGCTAACAGTGCATTCCTCTTCTCTTATGGCACTTCTCAAATTGCATTGTAATTATTTGTTTACATATCTGTCTCCCTCACCAGACTGTGAGCTCTTCAAGGACTGAGACAGTGTTTTATTTCATTCACTTGGTATACCCACAGCCTGTCAGTGTCTGGCACATAACGGACACATAATAAATGCTGAAAGGAAAAAAAGGGTGGGGATTAATAAATGAATATAAATTATTGTCATCTCTGATTTACTTGGCAGTCATATCATAGCGTGCCAAAAAGAAACACCCATTGTATTACTCCTCAATGTCATGTTGTCTTTTCTAGAAAACTGCAGAGAGCTTAACAGTCCTCTCAGCTCATAGTGCGTAATTCCCTAACAGCGATAACAGCGCTGTAATTAAAGTGTAAACACGGCCAAATCTTTGTAAACCACACAGAGTTCCAGTTCTGGCCTCTACAGTGTGGCTTTTGGTTTCAATTGTAATTCACACATTTAAAAAACAACCACATGATGTTTGATTGGTTACATAAAACTTGTTAACTAATTGTTAGACTTTTAAAAATTCATTTGTATTTACAAATAGTTTAAATTACAATTTATTCTTAGGAAAATAAATAGAGGGTTTAGTAAGCAGGCATTGAGGTCATCAAGTAACTAATTAGGCTTGTTGGTAAATGGTACACTGGCTCAAAAACCAAAATTAACATGATTGGTCAGTAAGTAGGATGGTGGCTGAAAAGCTTGCTGGATATTAAGTCCATCTTTTGAAAAAATGTTTTGGTTTCATTAAAAATGAAAATGCATTCCACAAAGATTTATCTGTTATTAAGTAAATTGATGTGTATCTAAGAGAAATTTATTTATTCCATTTTATTCATTTATACCTGAGTCCTTAAAAAGGCATTGAGTAATGGATAAGAGGGGCCCCTTTTCTTGGCTTTGCTCTTTATTATTTAAACCCTCATAGGATGTATTTTTTTCTCACCTTCAACAAACCTAACCAATTAGGTGATCAGACAGTACAACAATTGCTTCCAATACCAACTTAGGCTGAAAGAATGAGAAAAAATATTTACTATTCTTATTAAATAATGTCTGATAGGTTATGTTGATTTTATAAACAAACTTATGTATAATTAAACAACATGTAGCATTAACATTTATTATTCTTTAAGAACAGGGGCCATGATTTCTTATTCTTAGATATTTAGCAGGTCTTAGCAGAATGCCTGGGAGAAAACAGAAACTCAATAAATATTAAATATACTGTAATTGATGAATGCATCAAGAAATGTTATAAAATAACATAACATTTTTTGTTTGCTGATTGAGCCAGCAGAAGGAAATGCAAAGGTCATTTTTGTATTGAAGCATGTGGGGAATTTCATTTATGGTGGGAGGCTTGTGGAGAGAGAAGCCTGTTTTATATTCAATGCATATTTTGTACCGTGGAGAAAAAAAATAGGAAGGTTGCTCTAAAACAGAACAAAGCAAAGATTTAATTAAAATGACAACTTTCTGATTAGCCAATATTGAGACTAGAAAATGGCTGGGATGGGAGATGAGAAGTCTTGTTCTTTTCTTCCATATTTCTAAAATGACCAACACTAGGGAATGGACAAAGGCTGTTTTCCACATTCCCTGCATCAACACCCTCCCCCCAACTATAATTATTGAATTGTCAAGGGGAGAGAATCAGTTCTATTTACCATGCTCTAGCTCCAGACTAGCAGTGTCCAAAGGACCATGCAATGCTCCATGATAACTCATTGAATCATTGAGTAACGTGTGAAAAGAAACAATTAAAACTGTCACTTATTTTCCAAAAAAGTAAGGAAATGAGTTAAGCTTTCTTTATTCTTTGTGTGTTTTTTTAAAATTTGTTAAGTACACATACATACAGACAAGTGAACAAAAGGGGCAGGGGATTAAGAAGTACAAACTGCTAGTTATAAAGTAAGTGATGGGGGTCTAATGCACAGCATAGGGAATAGAGACAAAAAGAGAAAAGTGAACAATGAAAGGTATACAATTAGCTTGATTTTCATAAAATGAACACACAAGTAACCAACACCGATGAGAAACAGGCTTTATCAACACCACAGAAAACCCTCCTCATATTTCCTTCCTATGACAGCTCCTCAAGGAAACTCACAGCCTTGACTTCTAATCCTATATAATATAAGCCTAATATGCTAAGTGTCTGATTGTTGGGTTTGGCTGTTCAACCAAAGCGTAATATGCTAATGATATGTTAAGGCTGCTCAACCACTTGCTATGATGTGCACTGACCACCAGGGGGCAGACAGACGACTGGTCAACTAGTCACTATGACATGCACTGATCACCAAGGGAAGACAGTAGACTGGTGAACCAGTTGCTATCATGTGCACTGACCCCCAGGGGGCAGATGTTTTGACCAGTAGGTTAGCTTGCTGCTGGGGTCTGGCAGATGGGGATGAATGAGATGGGTCGGACATGCCCTGGAGCCCTCCCGCGGTCCCTCCCTAGCTGGCCAACGTCCCACATCCCTCCCCAGCCCCGACTGTGCACTAGTGGGGTCCCTCGGCCTGTCCTATGCCCTCTCGCAATCCGGGACCTCTTGGGGGATGTCGGAGAGCTGGTTTTGGCCCAATCCCGCTCAATACAAGAGCTGTCCCCTGATGGTCAGTGCACTCCCACAGGGGTAGCACTGCTCAGCCAGAAGCCAGGATCATGGCTGGTGAGTGCAGCGGGTGGTGATGGGAGCCTCTCCTGCCTCCATGGCAGTCGGACATCCCCCGAGTGCTCCTGGACTGTGAGAGGGCGCAGGCTGGACTTAGAGATCCCCCCCGCCCCGCCCAAGTGCAACAATTTTATGCACTAGGCCTCTAGTGCTATATATTACTTTTGCCTTAAAATTTCTTTTTAGATAAATAAAATCTTTTTTATCTTGCTTCTACTTATTGGTATGTTTTTGAGATTTATCTCTGTTGTTACATGTAGTTGTAACCCATTCATTTTCAATGTTACATATTAGTCCATTATTTGAATGTACCACAATTTAGCCATTCTACTATTGATGAACATTTGGGTTGTTTTCATTGTTGTCAATGTTTGGCTCTCACAAATAGTGCTGCTATGAAAATTTATCTACCAACATTTCTGTTGGATGAGTGGAATTTCTGCCTTTTAGGGTATGTATATATTAAGCATTAGTTTATAGTACAAAATAGTTTTCCAATATGGTTGTACCAATTTATACTTCCAACAGCCACTGCACAAGAGTTCTAGTTACTTAGTTACTTCATATCTATACCAACATGATACAGTTAACTATTTGTGGCAATTCTTTTGTATAGGTAGTCACATTACACTGTTGTTTCAATCTCTACTTCCCTCATGACTAATGACTTTTAGCATTTTTTTTTCAAATGATTAATGACCATTTAGATATTATTTTCTTCTCCAAGTGTATTGCCCAAATTTTACTAGACTGTTGGCCCCTCTCACTGATTTGTAAAAAATTTTTATGCCAGTCCTTTGCTGATATATGTATTACAAATACCTTCCCCATTTCTGTGGCTTATCCTTTCACATCTTAAGGGTAAACACTACTAATTTGTTATGTGGAATGACATTAACAACCTCACTGCACATGCATGTCAGATGATCACCTACTGCATGCAGACTCATATGTGTGTGGGGTTGGGGGAGGAGGAAGGGTTGGGAGAGGAAGCTGGATGATGAGCTTAACCGCAGTGCACGTACTTGAACCTTTCTTTTCAAGATAGTGTTATACGTTATAATGTAATATGTGCATGATTCAATTGGTTGATTTTTTTATTATCCAGTTTTTACTATAGTAATCTTAACAAAATGGGTAAATAGCCTTAAAATATTCTTGCAAAGCAAACATAAATGGAAGATAATGCTAATAGAGCAAGAATTTGGGGACTCTATGAAAGTGTTGTTTTGATACCTCTCAAATAAGAGCTGTTCTTCAGCTTGATAAAGGAAATGAAAAAAAAAAAGCTAATAATATCTGAAAAGCAAAAAATAGAATGATCAGAAAAGCTATTTAAAATAAAGACTCATATTTGCTTTAGCAGTGAGTTAGCAGTGAGTCCTAGCCTAATATATTTTTCATTGATATATTAATGTATGAAACTATCATGGTGAACAAAACATTAAGTATCTTTATTTCCATTTCATCCCTTTAAATTGTCTAGTTTTTGTGTATTATATTTACAATTTATAAACAATTAATATACATCTATTGGGCTCATAATCAAAATAGTTTGGAGCACTGCTCTAGAAAACTTAAAACTATTGATGTACCACTATGTAGAAGCACTACGGGATCCCCTACTGGGGATCGGCAGGTCGACTCTCTACCCATTGAACCAAACTGGCTAGGGCCTTCTAGGCAACTTTTAAAATGGGAGTTTACAAAGCACCTTTTCCATTTTAGTTCAGACCTAGCTGTTTGAGAAGCAGGGCAGAGAGATATATGGTGCATGCGGCAGAGTGGAGGTGCCTGGAACAGATTTCGGGTAGGTTTGTAAATAATAGAAGCCTTTGTCCCAAAAGCTCCATTGTTCAGTGAGAGCTGTCCTGAACCTCCTCATATCCGCAGGTGAGGGCTGACTCCTGGGAATGGAATATGCCTACCGAGGATGGGAGCTTTCCCTTTGGAATGTGGGATGCAGAGCCCAAGCCCAGATGCCTGGGAATATCTCACCACGCCTTAACTATGGCAGCAAATCAACTGTAGAGGAAGTTGCCACACAGTGGCCGGGGGAACTTTTTGGGGCGAAGGCAACTTCTTGAAAGCCACCTTAAAGGCTAAAGTAAGCTAAGGTAGAAGCATATTTTTTTAATACTAAAAAGTTTAAGTGTAAATATAAATAACGTAAGTAGAAAAAGATAATGGATATATGTAATTTTTTTTTTCCTCTTCATCATATTCTAGAGATTTTGTAAGATTTGCTGACACTAACTGGGCAAACAGTTTTGTTTGTGGGTATTTATTACAAATGTCTCCTTTCATCTGATGAAAGAAGAGAGCCTCAGCAATCACCTACTACATCCTGCCTGTCATTGGCAGGCCTGGGGGAGGCACCCTGGTGGGGGAGTCTTCAGGCTCTCCAGAAGAGGAGTTTCCAGATCCTGTCGACAACCCACTGCAGTTGCTTTCGGCTGCATATTCGGTGGACACCTTTTTTTCAGCTAAGCCTCACATCATATACTTGGAATGACACCCCCTCCCCTCGCTCTCATCCCAAATGCTATGAACACTCTGGAAGAAAGAGCCGTGGAAATGCGAAGCATTATTTTAGGAACAGAATCCTTGTTGCCGCGAAGCTTTTGCAAGCACTGTGTCTAGAGGCGATCTGCCTGCCACATCTGGTTTTGTGTGTGGGAGACACACTCCATCATCCAAGATGAGTCACCTCATAAAGGAGCATAATCTACTTGAGCTTTTGTGTTGAAGCTGCTCTCTGGTAGAGTGAGCTGTAGTATTAAAGCTTTAAGTGGTACATATCTAGGCCTCCCAGTAGCACCCTGCCAAGAGCAACAATAGTTACAGAGCAGAAAAATCTCCTTCCTTTCATTTCCTCTCAGTCTGCCTTTTGAATATTACTGCTGTAGCAAAGCAGTGAGGACCCTTGGGGGTGCTGCCGCGGAAGACCAAGCCATCCCACACCTGTTCTGGAATCAGAACACTGAATTTGGCAAGGCAAGAAGACACAAAAACAAAGGATAAAAGAAACCCAGAAATACTATTAAAGAGCAGTTGACTATCTCTAACCAATAATTACATATCCATTGCACTTGATATCAGGGTTTCTGAAATGTGGTGCTCAGACGGGGCCTTTAGTAAGTAACCCTTGGTATATGTTACTGACTTCTTAATGATTTTTCTTTAGTTTCTCAAGGTCTAAACCAAAACAGGGACTTTAACCCTCTTTGCAGTTCTTTCTTGGGGCCTCTTGAAAAAAAAATATTTTGCATTGTAGATGATTCATTTGTACAAAGAATATTTTTTTACTCTAAAATACTTGAGTTATTTCAGTAGTTATTGATAAATTGTATATCTGAGGAAAGCACATCTTTAGAAAGACAATCTGCAGTTTGATTATTTTAGTGGAACATGCACTGGTTTCCATTCTGTGGAGTATGTCTGAGATTTGCCTTCCCTATCCTAATACGTGGGTAAGACTTTTCACCTCGACCAACATATGTGCATGATCTAAGTCATGAGTCAAGTAGTGCCGGGTCTGTGAGTGTGACAGAAGCCATAACATTGCCCCACATATTAACTCACTATTTTAGGCCCAGATCCTAAATTCCTATCCTATTCCTATTCCTATCTCCAAAAGGAGAAGGAGATGTAATCTGAGTGATAATCATGTCTGCTTCTCTTGAGAGAAAGTTATGCATTCAGTATATAAACCACAGGATTTAGCGGACACCTTGCTTTAGTTTGTGGTGTGTGTGTGTGTGTGTGTATGTGTGATTAAAATTCAGTGCTAAAGAGTCCTGGGACACAAGTTTATTGCCCGCTGATGTTCAGTTATCTTTAACGATGTGGAGATAACCTTTCCATGGCCTAACTGGCTTTTTGATGAGGTAATTGCGTGACTCCGTCTAGTTGATTTGAGAAGCATGGGAATGTTCTCTTTCTATTCCATCCCAAGGAATGAATAGTCAACATTGCCTTTATTTTTGATCCTGATAGTCTCGCATTACTCTTTCTTTTGGTTTTAAATAATACAGTTCCTTTTAAAAAGTAAAGATAATTTGTAAGACATCAACTATTAGGATACCATCAAGCTTTAAATTTTGCTACAGGATTTACAAAAATATGAGGGAATATGACTCTGGAGAGGCAAGTGTGATAAAAAGGAGAAGGCCAGGAACAAAGAAATATACTATAGTCTCTAAGGAGAAAAATAGTGCTTATCTTATGGGGCTCACAATAGCAAGTGGGAACTTGGTTTCTGATGGCAGGAAGGTACAAATAATGAAAGAAAGAGAACAGAAGAGTGCCAAGGAGAAAGATCCTACTTCCTAGCTTCCCTCATCATTCTTTTTACTTATCATTCTTATGCGTGGTTGTGCTGAGTGTAAGGGGGCCTGTGGATGGCTCAAAGAAGAATGTCACCACTTGTAGAAAAGTGTTGTAAGATGTCTCATTGTAGGTCAAGAAGCTTAAGATGAAAGTGTTCAGAACATTCACCCATGTTACTGATCATATAATGCACTCAGCCCACTTTTTCCAGAGCATAACATTAATTTAGCATAAGTTCTTCTTCTTCTCCTCTTCCTTCTTCTTTGTCATCTTCCTCATCTTCTCTTTCTCCTTCTGATTATTCCTCTTGCTGCTGTTCATCTCTTCCCCCTCCTGCTTTTATTGCTGCTGTTGTTACTTACTCTCATTACTTCCTCATGGCTTTACTTCCAATCCTGACCATTGAGGTCTTACCCAACCACCAAGGTCCGCTCTAGCATGTACATTCCTTCACCAAGCTGCCGATGACTAACCCTAACCACCCTGGCCTCCCATTTGGGGGTTGGTACTTAGTTGCACATTGTCTTCATTGGCCCTTGTTTTTTCAAATACTGTTTAATCTTGCTAGCTGAACAAGGTGAGAAATATTTTGAAGGTTGAAATCATAGGCCTATTTATTTCTCTGTGTTCATTACAATAAGGTATTTGTTTTAGGTATTTAATAAATACTGTTTGATTGGCTGTCTTTCCTCTGCATGCTCAAAAAAGCATATATATTCTACTGTACTAGGAAAAGGGAGAAGAGGATTTATTAACATTCACAATTTACTTGGCATACTTGTATTTCTGGCCTGCCAGGTTAAAATCTATCCTTTACTCACCACTCTGGCCAGAAGAAACAAAAGACAAATGAAGAAAGAAAAATTGCCCAAAGAAAAAAGCACACTGAACAACAAAAAATACAAAGCCAAGAAACACAACAAACAAATCCAAATGCTCATGAAATGAATAAAAATAATACATTTGTAAGGTCAACATAGATAACTTGAATACAGATTACAACTGGGAAAGAATTACTGTCAAGGTTATATTTATTATCCTGGAATTGAAACAACTATTTGAAATGAATTAATAATGGATAGAGCAGCATCTGATTTTTCCACATAATCCATTTTAGATCAAGAGTACTTTGTGGCAAGAACATGAAATCAGTTGAGACCAGCTGACCTTTGCAAAGAATTGTGGCTGGTTAACTTCATAGTTCACTTCATATTGTATTTGAGACATGAAAGAAAAATCTTCCAGTCCCCATCTGCTGAATTATTTCCCTCCCCTCCTTCAAAGCCCATACAGAAAACCACCTCTACCACAAAAAGCCTTCAAATGGAAGACGCATGTGAATCCCCTGCTCTGTTGTGTTAGAGCAGTGAAACAGCCATTTCAGCTCTTGATTAATTCAAGCAAACAAGAAGACAATTCAGTTAAATATGATTAAATATGCAGCAGGACATTTTTTTCCTTTTCTTTAAAAAATTTTTGCTTTGTTCTCATAGTTTGTCAAATCAGCTTCGAATTAAGCGTATGATAAAGAGCGACTGATTTTTTGGGTCATGTTTAAATTTTATGAGTTAAGGATATAAACTTTACACAGTGTCTGCTAAGATTACCACATATCCAACCAGATTCTTTTTTAATTATAGCTTCTCCTTGGGCTAAAACTAAAACGTTTTCTTAATGCTTGACAGCAGAATGCTTCCAAGCAATGTTATAGTTGTAACTCTTGTGCAAGCGGGGTAGCACAGGCTTCTCTGAAGTTGAAGAAAAGAATCGTTAAGACAGCCATGTCTCCTTGCACCGGGTCCTGTGCCTCAGTGCTTCCCAGGCAGGCCATCGCTGGATGAGCACCAGCACCAGTACACTCCACATATTTGGCTAAATGAGATGGTTTATAGAAATTCCACCACAAAGACATTCCACTCGTGTGGTGGAGTTTGGGCTTGGCACTCTGCAATGTGCTTTTATGTCTGCATTTGTGCCTACTTCTTTGCATCTGTGAATTTGAACTCTTCTTCTTTTAACTGTTCTGTGCCAGTGTGCCTCATGGAATACTGCCTCATTTCTATTTGAGACAAAATTATCCTTAAAAACACACACCTATTTCTACTCTAATGGGAACATTGCTCTCTCACTAAGAATCTGAATTCTCATTATTATTTTTTCCCCATGGAGGTCTTACCTCCCACTGGCCCTGATGAATTGGGTTGAAGTGATAATTGGCATCCTTTTATACACCATTTCTTGATCAATGAACCAGCTAGGAGAGCAAGTAGGGTGTATACCAAAGAGGCATTATTTTATTTTACTTTATTTCATATGTTCTACTTTCTCAAGTTAATAGTTGGAGTAAAGGCGCCTTGTCTTCTGAAGCACCTCCCATTTTCATCATGTCAAGGTCATTATCTTTCTCTGCATGAGCTTTCTTGAAACATCATTACCATTGTTTACCACACCCTGGAATTTATTTCAGGTTATATAAATGTTTTGGTGCAAAACCTTCCTTTTCATGAGTTTCCTGCAATCTTCCTAAATAACTTCAATACTTAAACTTTTGACCCTGAAGATTCCTTGATCTGATTGCTTTTCCCTTCTGACCTTATGGATCTGTAGCTCATTGCTTCCTGAGCCACACAGCCTGAAATTTATCATCATAGGCCAATAGTTTTCTTTCTGAGATCTTTAATTCAGCCCTTCCCTTCCTCATTTCTCTTCATTCTCACTCAGCCTTCTATGCAGACAACCTTTTCAGTTGGCCTCTCTGATCCTTCTTCTCTGTCCAGCTCAACAACTCTCAACCTTGGATAACCTCCACCAGTTGCTTTCCCTGCCTTCATCTTCTTTCCCTTCTTCTTTTCCTTTTCTTTTTTTAAGATCACAAAATGTTTTTAAAGGAGAAAACAAAATATGAAGACTTGCCTAACTTTTGAAGATACTTCCACTTTTAATGCTCCCTAATATTGAAAATTCACTTTTTAATTTCTTACTTCTGCTTTAACACCCCAGTTAGCAGTATAGTTTCCTTTTGTGTCCAAACACTGTTCATGATAATCCACTATTTTAGGGAGAAAACTCCAGATTTTCCTACTTTTTCACACTCCTATGGCCCTTCTGCTATTCTATAGTTTAGATTCATGCCTCTCTCAATATTCTGAATTTCAAACATTACCAATATTTTTAGGACATCATCATCACAAGTGTCCTTTTTATCTAAAATCTTCACTCTATCCCAATCTGTACATACATGCACTTTAAATAAAAACAAAGATAAGAATAAAACTTATTCAATAAATATTTATTATACATCTGCTTTGTACAGAGACTTTTGTAGGTGTATGGGATGCAAGAAAATAAAAGTCAATAAACAGACATTCATATACTTGCTCCCTTTTCTATATATAAACTGAATTCTTTACTTTCTTCAAACACTTTTTTAAAATTCACTTCCTCTACATTTATTCTAACCATTTCCTTCAGAACTCTCTTGCAGTCTAGTTTTGCCTCCATTGGAACCATTCTCTTGAGTATTAAGAAAAAATGATGACTCGTTTTGCCTAGTTAGACTTTTTCTCTGTCCTTATTTTCCTTGTTCATTTCACTTTGTTTTGTATTCTGTTTTCTTTTTTTCAAGTTCTCCTGTCATATCTCAGACTCCTTCTTTATCTCCTCTCACACCGTTAAGTTTGGTTGTTCTTTAAAGTGTTGTCATAAGCCCTTTCATATTTTCTCTTTAGTCACTTTATCAATGAGCAATTGTATTTTAAATAGTTCTCACTGTCATCCCTATGTACCTGTGCCACAAGTATATCATACCTCCTCCATAGCCTACCTTTAAAATGAATTGGCCTATCCAGTAATTCTATTTGGATACCCTGCCACACCTGGAATTCAACATAATCATAGCTACGAAATAGGGTCTGGGACATGTTGAACTATAGAAGAGCAGGAACCCTAACTGGGATAAGGGCACACAAATAATCAACTCTTCTGTAGAGTCAGTCAGCTGGAAATGTCCCAAAGCATGAGTCCAATGGATAGCATCAGTTTTTTAAAAATATATATTTATATTGATTTTTAGAGCGAGAGGAAGGGAGAGGGAGAGAAACATTGATGTGAGAGTGAAACATCAATCAGCTATCTCCTATATGCCCCTACTGGAGATTGAACCCACAGCCTCTTTTGGTACATGGTAACAAGCCTAACAACTGAGTCACACTGGCCAAGGCAGGGTATGGTAATTTTAGGCAAGGCCAGACCAGTAGTTCTTGAACATTATTAGGGACATGGATTTCAAGGAAAGGGTAGAAATGCAGAAAGCTGTTTATACTTAGCAAGCCCTAAATTCATGGTTGGATATATGGGAAATATAAGACAACCATAGGGAAACAGACAAGCAAGAGACATGGAAGGCATTTTGGATGCAGTTGTTAGGTGAAATTCATAGGAGCGTCTTAGAACAAAAAAGCAAGATCACAGAACAGACTACATACGGACTGGTGGTCAGGCCAAAACTTAGTTACATGGATGTGGCAATCAGCCTCTATGATGCTGGAAAGAAAGAGAAGGGGTCAGGGAAAAAGTATCTTTTATCTGAATGACTATGTAGGCTCACAGGTTATCTTATGAGACCTGTATGGTAAGGGCCAAATTGCTAATAAAATTCCAGTGCTATTGCAGTTCCTATCTTATTGGACAGCTCGTCAATATTGAGGCTGTCAACTAGGCATTGAGTTTTTAAAATCTCTAATGTGCTAAAATCTATGAGGCTGCTCTTTTTTTGACTCCTTTTTTATTTCATAAATATTTCTTCTTAATCTTCCTTGAGTGCTATTCCATGTTTTGCACTCTGAAATATTGGTTGTTCCCTTGGATTCTGTCTTTGGCCCTTCTTTCCTTCTCTCTATCTTCAATTTCCTTGGGCAAATTGTTTCCATTTCTTTATTTTGACTACCACTGTGTCCTGTTGATTTGTAATCCAGGTCTACAATTCTGGTATCTCCCTTGGGTTTCAGACTGATATATTTAACTACCTTCTAGTTAAATCCATTTAGATGTCTTACTCATCCTGTTCAAATACAACATGTTCAAAATGGATCTGAAATTTTTTACCTCTCTCTCCTCAAGCCCACTCTTCCTTCCGATGTTTCCTGTTAATTAATTGTAACATTATTCATCTAGTCAGTCACTGGAGCCAGAAATTTAGAGTCATCCTAAACCACTTCCTCTCTCTCATCTCCCACATACAATCAACCAACCAATCCTATCAATTTTACTTCATGATTATTTCTCAATCTCTTCTTATACTCTCCTGCTCCAGTTCATCATAACTGCACACCTGGAATTCTTCACTATCCAAATCCCTGCATTCCCTGATTGCTGACTGGTTTCTTCACAATACATTGCTCTTCAAACAGTCTGGGTGCTGTATCTGAAATTCAAATCTGGCCAGGCCACTTTCCTGCTTCTAACTTTGCTAAGGTTCTTCATCGCTTATTGAATCAACCTAAGTTTCTTAGTACAACTTAAAGACCCTTCAGGTCCTGGCCCCTAGCTGGGATCTTAGTATCATCTTCTATTGTACCATATCTTAAACTATCTGCCTAAGACAAACCATAATTTATTTTTACCCACTTCTCATCCCCTAAACATATACCTCCTCCTAGATTCATTATAATTTTAATCAATCTTCTCAACTAGAAGAGAAGTCAGCATCTACTCCTTTGCCTTTCACAGTAATAACCCCAAACAGTTACTTCATTTGATGGCTAAAATGTATTTCTCCATCTGGACCCTTCATTTAACTTCTCTCTTAACACGTTAAGCACCCAGTCAGTCACTGGTGACTGACACTATACTTTCCATCCGGAAGACAAAATAGTCTGGGCGCTTAATGTGTTATTATTTCTTCTCTGAACTACTAAAGTATCTTGATACCACAGAAGTTCTTAGCATTTGATGGTCCCATTCTGTGTTGTGGCTTTGGACAATCCTAAAAATGTTCCTAAACGTTATTGAACATTTCTGGAGGAAAAGGACATATTGCACATAAATCATATATGCCAGCACTAGGTACAAAGTAGGTATTTATTTTGATATGTAATTAGCAGGAATTACATAGAAAGATACATGGTCAGAATCACTCAACCATTGTTCACGGATATAAGGTGACATTTATCTCCCAGAGTGTTTTGTTGTTGTTGTTTTTTGTAGCAGAAGGGGTTAACATAACATAAGGATGAAAGACCTTTTTTCTTCTAACAAAGAACCATGAAGAGTTTATTTAAAATAAAGAGACATGACAAAATGTTTACTGTCTAATTAATCTCAATGTCATTTATACTACTTCTTGCCCACACAGTGGTACAAATACATAGAAAGTGTTTTGAAGACTTCTTGGCTTTTAAGAAAAATGCAAACAGCTGACTACAAAATTTAGGAAAACCCATTCAAGAAAACCTTTCTTTCTGAAGATTTGGTGCTACCTATTTTTGATGTGACCAAAAATTATATTAAAAAAGCAACTTTTGGGAAGTAGTATCTGTGAATGTTCTCTCACTTTGCCTTTTCCTTCTGCCAATTCAGTAAAAACAGCTCCAAATTCAAGTCTTAAATTGAGTCTCAATGAAAAACTACATGCTTTTAATAATTCAATAGCTTCACAAATGGTCCCTCAAGGCATGAACCTAACTGCAATATATACTGTTAATGAGGATGGGAAATGAGAAAGGAGAGAGGAGAAATTGAACCTGCGTAGGAATCAAAGATGATATAAAGATGCCCTCTGTTTCACCATTTAAGTAGCAATTATAAAAAGTGACTGCTTGCAATGTTCAGAAGAAAAATTTCTGCTTTTTTTTCACAGAAAAGTTCACAGATTTCACCAGTTCATTTTGGGGGTGGTGGGGGGGGGGGGCGGGGAGGAGGCTGCTTTTCACCACACCTCTTGCCGGACATTTAATCGTAAAGACTCATATTTCACTTTTCAACAACATAGCTACTCATTTGGTGTCTTGCACTGCCATCTGACAGCACATGCATAATCAGGATGTAATACAAGACCAGCTAGGTTGGGCCTTGCCATAATCTTCTTTAAGTTGCATTTGCATCAAACACTTTTGTCTAAAAGTGGGGACTGCCTTTAATGCTGGCAAGTTGATGGGGAAGAAAAAAGTGTCTGAGTTCTCCGAGAGGATAACCTTATCTTGAGTGTAAGTTTGTTTGGAATGTCAGCAGCTAGTCCGAACAAAGAATTCCTTGTATGGTGAAGACGCCTTTGAATTGATGTTTCCGTGGAAGGACTGAATGGAAGACAATAGACTCTAGGGAGAAAACAGAGTTAAACCACACTCCAGATCCCTGGCATTTACAATTAATATGATTTTTATTTTTCCTGGCGACCCAAATGGCAGGTATATGCTATTTTGATTCAATTATCTGCTCTCAGCATTTTTCCCATACCACCAATTTAGGCAGTCTAGACAGTGTGGTTGCTCTCTGGTAAGTGGGCTTCTTTCTGGGAATTGATTCCTTTTGGATCACTGAGGAAGTCTCAGCAGACCTGGATAACTCTTCCCACACACTTCCTTTGCCAATATATTTCAATATCTATGACGCCATAATAAATTAATACATCTGTATCATATTAATACTACATTAGAGCAATGCAACAGTAACACGATACAATAGAAACATTGCTAACCCCCTAAGACTTTCACATGGCTCTGCTGGACTAAAACCATTACTGTCAGTTCCAGCTCACAGACTTTATGTCTGTGAAAAGGCAAAATAGACAGTGTCCTGGGTGCCTTTGAGTAGTATAAACTGTCTTGTTATCAACACCAACGCTGCTGTCCAGAGATAAGGAAAGCAGACACTCAGACTAGTTACTCTGGGAGCTCTGCATTTTTTATAACCCTAGGCACTCTCCTCTTTAGCATTGTTGGTTTGTCATTCTCTGGATAATTGTTCATAAATCATTGCTTAAATTGCTTATAACTCCATAGTGTTTCTTGCCAAAAAGTATTTCACTGAATATTTGATAGGTTTTCCAAAATAATTTACTCGTAAAATGCTTGGATTTCAACATTTCAAAAGAATAGGAAAAAATATAAAGAGAAAAAAATTAAGGCTTTTTCTAAAAGCCAAGTTTGTTGGATATTTTATTTCCGGTGGGTGGGGGAGGTAGAAAAGGGTAAAGGGGGTGAAAAATGGTGATGGAAAGAGACTTGATTGGGGTGATAAACACACAATAAAATGTACAGATGATGTATTGTAGAATTGTACACCTGAAACCTATATAATTTTATTAACCAATGCTACCCCGATCAATTCAATTAAAAAGAAAACACCAAGTACATAACACAGATGCCTGAATCTCAGCCAGATCCTTTCTTTCTAATCACATTCCTACCTATTTCTTCTTTCTAGTCACATTGAGGCACGATGCATTTTCTTTCTATGGAAGTTGACTCTTATCACAAAGGTTTCCAAGAGAAGAAATACCAAAACTTTTTGGGTTAAGTCTATTGTTTCATAAAAACTTTACAAAGACTAACCTAAACTTTTATGCTGCATTTGAAATCCACTGTCCTATATTTCTACCATCAAAAATTAAAATCAAAACAGCTGCTTTTACCTCTGTCTATTTCTTTTCACATCCTTGAAATATGTTGACTGGTTTGCCCCTTCATATTCCTACACTAACTAGACCCAGTTCCCGTGACCTTTCTTCAGGGAGACGATTTTCAAACCATTTAATCATTTTCATTGCTCTTCTTTGGACCTGCTCCAATTCTCTTTCCTTGGGTGGGCCCCCAGTGGTCATAGTGTTGCGGTATAGACCTAAGCCGTGCTCACTAAGTGGGAAGTTACTTCACTGGATGCACATAGCATCAACCTGATGTCACTCTATCTGTGTGGCTACACCTCATTTGGTCCAATTTCACTATGTGAAAATCCAGATAGAGCTAAAATAAACTTCACAAGAAGATTCACCATGAGAGACCTTCTGGAAAAATACTCTTAACATATTTTAAATACTGTTTATTTTCTAAACTCTATGTGTGCACACATTTTTAGAGAGCATCATGTGAGGGGAAGTAATATACATCTACTCATTCATGCATTCATCCTAGCATTTATTCAAAAGCATGTGTCAAATATCCACTATATTCTGATAGCCACAGGGGGGTATAAAAATAAATACCTTATCTCTCTTATTTTGTTTTCTTGCTTGAGGAGTGGGTAGCCCGAGAGATAGTATGTAAATAGCATAGCCTTTGGAACCTTCAGATCTGTGTGAAAACTGTGGCCCCAGCAGTTACTACCTCTAAACCTTAATATCCTCATCTTTAACATGAACACAATGTCAATTTCTATCTCATGGGGAGTGGCAATTTTAAATAAGAAATTCATCTGAATAGTGTGACAGAACAGCTGGTTATTATTATATTGCAAGGCTTTTCATACAGCGGGCAGTTTTATTTATTGACCAACTGAATAAATAAAAGAATGAATAAATAAGTAAAACCTATGAAAAGTGATTCCTACAATAAAATATAATAAGCACTATAATAAAATCAGGAACAAAATCTCATGGGAGAACAGAGATGCAAAAGGTGAAGCCTACTTATGGAGACTCTAGGAGACAATATTTAAATGGCTAATTAAGGACAAGTAGAAGTTTGCTATGTGGAAAATGTGAGGAAAGGTATGCCAGACAGAAGAAAGAACATGTGTAAAGGCACTGAAATAAAGGTAAATATGGAAGGTGAAGGAATTGTGAGGGGCCAGGTGAATTCTGAATGGAAGGGCTAGAAGGAGGGTTGTTGCAAGTGATGGGGCTGAAGAAATAGGCTAGGAGCAGAGGTGAAGGGTCACAAATGCATTGTTAGAATTTATTCCTTAGGTATGGGGAGACAGTGAAGTTTCTGCAGAAGAATGAGGTTCCAAGAGAAATTGGGAACAATTATTATTAATATAATTGGCAATGGTGTAGCAGGGGTGGGGAACATCCGGCCTATGGGCCATATAAAGCCCACAAAATCCTTTGGGTTGGCTCTGCCAAGGCATTAGGGGTGAGTTAATGAAATGTTTGAACAAATATAGCAGGCTAATTTTTAAGTTGACAATTTTGTATGGCCCACAAATGATGTTATAAATATCCAAATGGCCCTTGGCAGAAAAAAGGTTCCCCACCCCTGGAAAGGCTATAATTGGATGAAAAAAATTGGCATCAGAGAGTCCAGTTATGAAATGAAGTCTATTGAGGTGATTCAAGGATGAGCTAAAAAAGGTCTGAATTATAGACAGCAGGAATAGAATGGAAAACTCAGATTTGAGAGATATTTTCTGGCATAAAATTAATAAAATGTGGAGAGTGATCATTTAGGGTTATTGATAAGGAAGGCAGAGGAATATTTGTTGATCTTTTCTAGTTTAAAAGATTGGATAAAATGATGAGGAATAAAGAGGATGAGAAGCAGATTAAAATAAATCATGAGTTCAGTTTTAGTCAAACAGTATAAGGCTTTCTCTACAGAGCTGGAAATTAGAATCTGTGGCTTGACAGAAAGGTTTGGAACAGAAATGTGGACTTGAGAATTATTAGTATAGAGAGAGCAATTGAAGTTTGGGCGTGGGTGAAGTTGCACATTGAGTTTATGGTCCCTGTCTGATTACCATTTCTAATCCATATCATACTTACAAAAAATTGTTCACCTTTCAAATATAAATGACCTTTGACTTTCTCCTTTGGTGTAATGTACTCATACTTTTTGTGCATCTGTCATTAATTCATTTAACATTTAATTCTGTTTCTAAGGAACCAGCTCCTTTACTAAAGGCACTTTTCTGTCTTCCAAAGCGCTTATGGAAAGAGACTTGGCACTGAAATATAAGACGACATCAAGTGCACTCCATTTCTTGAAGCACAGATGATAGGAACATGTAGTAATGCTGGGTTTCATTACATGAGCAGGGAGCATTAACTAAAATGGGAGGAATGATAACTGCCTGTGATGTCACTGTTAAGAAAAACACCGATTCAAGATCCATTTGGCACCATTTAGAGCATACTATCACTCAATCATGTGTATTGTTCCTGATACCCAGATATATTCCAAACCCATCTCCTCTGTCTTCTGAGGTGCAGTAAAGTTATCACATCTAAGTCTGTGAGTGCTGGATTGCTCGATCAACATTCCTCCTCAACCTCAAACTCTTTGTTCATCAGTCAAATGACTGAGCAGCCAAAGAAATTCTGAGCCATGATACAATGTTGTCTTCTGTTAATCAGCTATAATCGTGCATAGGATTCTTTCAAATAGCATCGCTTCCAATTTATGAATACACAATGTTTAGAGTGTTAGTTTTAAAATTTTACAAATTTCCTTGCATGCCTCTAGTTTAAATAAATCTTTCTGGAATTAAAAAAATATATATGTATTGTGATTGGACTCTTTATAGACTAAGGGACCCTCTTAATCATATCCCACTTCTATTTTTTTTTTCTAGCTCTTGGGTACAGAACAAGGGTAAAAACTTGGCTGCAATTAAAAGTTAAAATTCTAAGGATATGCCTAGAATTATCATTAAAAAAATAGAAGCTAAAGATTTGTCTAATCAGGCAAGACTCTGAAAATGGGAATATTTTATAGTGCTAAATGTTTCTTTCTAGAATCCTGTTGTGCCCACACTCTAAACATTCACAGTACTTTCAAAGCACTTGTTTGTACATTTTTTAAATTACATAAATCCAATCTCTATAAGAATAATTCTTTCCATAGGTGTTAAGTAATATATGAGTTGTTTACTTTTTATTTGGAAATAATTCCCCACATTAAAATAATCATTTCTCTGACTTTTCACTCCCTAGTAACCCCAAGAATCATTTCTCCCAGCCCCATTTTTAACAGGTACGAGAGAGCTCAAATTAGAAACAAATTCATGTGAATGTGTGTATGTATGTCAGTACACAGAGGGAAGAAAACAGTTTCACATAAAAGGGATTTCCAAGGTGAGAGTTTTATGCCCCTTGCATCATTTGCAAAAGCTGATTCATGAGATTAAGGCTCAGACCACAATGCTGTACACTGATAGGTTCAACTGTTCATTGACCAATGCCACGTGCCTGTAATCAGGCCTGCTGAGTATTTAGTCTTCTCTTATAGCTGCCTTTTAGTTTATGATTTTCTACTAATTTTTCCTAAAGCAAATCAGTTTTTGGATAGTTGTGTGTGTTTTTTTAATGAAAGGATTATTTTCATATGGTATTTTTCAGAAATAAATGTACAATTAAATCAACAAAAATTGGAAAACAGAAAACATTTTTTTTTCTATCCCAGATAAGATTCTGTCATTTCTTTTTTACTAAACTCCTTATTACATAAAAATAAAACTTTTTTGACAATTTAGGTATTTCTAATAAAGTTACAGACATTTTAAGGTTTTTAATAAATCGATACATTCCATATTTTTGGTAATAACACATATATCCCTCATTGCACATCTTCTTTCATCTCTAACAACAATTTTGCAAAATTATTTATTTCTCAAGTTTAAGTGTGTGTTTTTTTGTGGGGAACAGAAATGCCAAGTAATAATTCATATTTTATGTTTGCAATTTCTTAGTTTTTGTCCAAGAACTTTAGTAACCTAATTATTTAGCTCATGATGCTTCCATAGATTAACCCACATCTGTTTCATAAATCTAGAAAGATTCCTGAGAATTGTCCAGTATTTTTATGGAAATACATAATAGACTAAACCCAAGCCTTATCTCATATATATGTGTGTTCGTGATATATGCAGGCATATCTTGGAGATATTGAGGGTTTTGTTCCAGACCAAAGCAATAAAATAAGTATTTCAATAGAGTCGCACAAATATTTTCATTTCTCAGTGCATATAAAATTACTTTTATACTATACACTGGGCTATTAATTGTACAATAGCATTATGTCTAAAAAAACAATGCATTATACATACCTTAATTAAAAAAATACTTTATTGCCTTTAGTGAGTTGGAATTTTTTACTGGTAGGGGGTCTTTCCTTGATGTTGATGGCTGCTGACTAAGCAGGGTGGTGGTTGCTGAAGATTGGGGTGGCTGTGGCAGTTTCTTAAAATAAGACAACAATGAAGTTTGGTGCAGTGATTGACTATTCCTTTCACGAACAATTTCTCTCTAGCATGATAAGCTGTTTTATAGCATTTTACCCACAGTAGAACTTCTTTCAAAATCAGAGTCAATCCTTCTGAAACCTTGCCTCTGCTTTATTTAATTTTATGTAATATGCTAAATCTTTTGCTGTCATTTTAACAATCTTCATGGCATCTTCACCATCTCACAAAATTCCATCTCACAAAAACACTTTCTTTGTTCATCCATAAGAAGCAATTCCTTATCTGTTAAATTTTTATCGTAAGATTGTAGCAATTCACTCACATCTTCAAATGTCACTTCTAATTCTAGTTCTCTTGCTATTTCTACCACATCTTCAGGTACTTTCTCCACTGAATTCCTAAACCACTCAGAGTCATCCATGAGAGTCAGAATCAATTTCTTCCAAACTCCTGTTAATGTTGATATGTTGACCTCATCTCATGAATGTTCTGAATGGCATCTAGAATGGTGAATCCTTTCCAGAAGGTTTTCAATTTATTTGACAAGATTTGTCAGAGGAATCACTATCTATGGCAGCTATAACCTTACAAAAAACTATAGAATGTTGAAAAAAGAATATAGGAAGATATAAACAAGTGGAAGAATATACTATATTCATGGATTAGTAGAGTTAAAATCATTAAATGTCCATACTACCCAAAGCAATCTATGGATTCAAAGCAATCTCTATTAAAATGCCAACAGTGTATTTCACAGAACTAGAACAAATAATCCCAAAATTTATGTGAAACCATGAAAGACACTAAATGAATAGCCACAACAATCTTGAGAAAGAAGAACAAAGTTGGAGGAATCACAATAACAGTTATCAAGTTATATTACAAAGTCACTGCAATAAAAACAGACTGGTACTGGCACAATAATAGGCACATAGATCAATGGAACAGAACAGAGAACTCAGAAATACACCCAAGCCATTATGTTCCATTAATATTTGACAAAGAAGGCAAGAGCATACAATGGAATCAAGACAGTCTCTTCAATAAATGGTTTTGGGAAAATTGGACAGGTATATACAAAAAAATGAAAATAGACCACCAGTTTACACCATACACAAGAATAAACTCCAAATGGATACAAGACTTATGTAAGTCCTGAAACCATAAAAATCCTAGCAGAAACCATAGGCAGCAAAATATTACATCTCTCATAGCAATATGTTTGCTGATACAAGGGAAACAAAGGGAAAAATAAATAAATGGGACTACATTAAAAAAAGCTTCTGCACAGCAAAAGAAACCATCAACAAAACAAAAAGGGAGCCCACTGTATGGGAGAATATATTTGGCACTGATACATCAGATAAAGGGTTAATTTCTAAAATATGCAAGGAACTCATACAACTTAACAAAAGGAAGACAAACAATCCAATTAAAAAATGGGCAAAAGAGCTAAATAAACACTTCTCCAAAGTGGACAGAAAGATATGGTATTACTTTTATTTATTCATCCATTAACAAATATATATTGAACACTTCTTCTGTACTGGCTGGCCACTATATTAAATGAATGATATATGCTTATTCTTTGTGTAACTTTGAGCAAATTATTTAAACCAAGAACTTCAGCTTTATAACCTGCAAAATAAGGAAAATGATGCCTTCATAATAGAGTTGGGGGAGGACTGAGTATCTCAGGGCGTATACATGGGCCCATTGGTTCCCAATGCATGATCTTGGGTGATCTTCTGCCTAATTATTAGCCAATTGACTGTGTGTTAGTTATTGGTCTTCTCTGAGACTGTTACCTCATCTGTTAAATTGGATAATATTGATGACATAAAATTATTGAATTAAATGTGATAATCCTTTTGAAGAATCTAGCACAGTAGATGGCAATAATTATTGTTGTTGTTATTACTAAGGATTCCTTGAAAACTCTAAGTTTGTCATTTATGTCACCATTTGACCTTTTAAATCATGCCTTTTCTGAGTTCATGGTGAAATGACAAATAGAGTCATAGAATTGCAGGGATATTTGAGTAGTTCATCTCTAATAAATATTATTTTCCAGAAAATTCTTCCTTTTTTTAAAGAAAAAAAAACCTATAAGAATAATACTTGAATGGAACTACTATCCATTAGGATATGCAGTCAAAGTTATACATAGACTTAATGTTGGATCACTGGGTGGAGAAAATAAGCAACGTTTTCCTACCTAAGATTTCAAGGCTTTCTTTGAATAAATAAATACGTGGCATCTCATAAAGTAAATGTTATTTCCTATGGATTTTAAAAAAAAACACCTCAGTATGTTCTTCTGTTCTATCTTCTTAATCGTTTACTTGTTCACTTATTCTTATTTTAAATTCAGTTTATAAAAGACTATTTTTCTACATCAGCATTCTGTTCTTTCTCATGTGTGCATTGCTTATCTACAAAAATGATAAAACGTTCTTCATGTGAAGGTTTAGTGAAAGTAACAGCACCAGCATGCCTTTATCTGTGATGATGGAAAGATAATCCACATGTGAAAGCACTTGGTGCCTCAGCTTATTTTGAGTGACAGAAGCATAATAGAATCTCCTAAGCATTAACCTTCTACAATAACACAGCATTGTCATCCGTTGTCTGATCCTGGCTCATGCTAATCTCACTCAGTGTTTCAAATTTCTAACAACAACTAGAGAAATACACCTCAGAGCTATTATGTGGAAATAGATTAACTATAGCTCTAAGTCTTTAAACAAACCCTTAATGATATAAAAGTCCTATTTATATACTTCTCAAGGTTTTTTATGGACAGGATGAAAATTAAGAACCTAGGTCTCACAAGCAATTTGCATGCCTAAATCCTGTATAAATTTTGCTTCTCAAAGTATTAGCCTTTTCTGTCCTTTTTCCACATTTGATATTTTGGCTTCTTACTGGTGTTCTGCAAACGGTTTTTAGAATGCTGAGAAGAAAATTCTATATCCATGTGAATTTGAATTAAGGACATCATGTCTTCTGCCATCATCTGATTTTTAACTTCAAAAATCCAACCTTGTTTTTATGATCCAAATATGGCAATCCTTTGCAATGTTTTAACATGAGGAATTTGTTAGCCATTTCCTCCCAGGTCTCTTTGTCCACTTCCTGTACTGCTCCCTGGCTATCCTGAACTCTTGTCCTATGCACGGATTTGGACCTTCCTTTCTAGGCAGTACTCTTGCATCCAAAGTTGTCTTTCTTTCTTTGTACCCATTGCTCCTTAACCATCTTGGTTCTTGTTCTCTTAACTTCCTACTTTTAATCGGTGTCCAGGGAGGCAGCATGGTAGGGGAAGAAAGAGCACTGGGCTGCAGAGAAGAGATGTGAGTCAAAATTCTGGTCTATACTTGTGGTGTGCTCACCTGTGTTAGGTACTATCTTAAGTACCTGTCATGTGATCATTCATTCAATTCTCACCAACAGTCCCATGAAAGCAAGTACAGGAGGGTTAAATCAGTTGCCTGAAGTCACAAAACAGGCAAGAGGGGGAACCAGGATTCCAGTCCAAGTGGTCTTTCTCCAGAGTCTATGTGTTTAAAACGATGCATAGTGCCTGCAGGTCACCATGTGGACTTCTCTTGGCTTCGATTTCTTCTGTCAGAGAGGAGAGGTTAGACAATAGCAAACATCACTTTCTGCTAAAACTGTATAGTTCTAAGAAGGAATTCAATTAAAGCAACAAACTTACATTTAAGGCTTGACCTGTAAGAGCTTTAAAATAATTTTATTTACCCTTTTTATTATTTTTTATTGAGGTATACTCATATTCGACATATAACATTGTATCAGTTTCAAGTATACAACATAATGATTCAATATTTGTATATATTGTGAAATAATCACCACATAATTTAGATTGTCACCATACATAGTTATAGGGTTTTTTTTCTAGTAATAGGGAGTTTAAGATCTACTCTCTTAGCAACTTTCAAATTTGCAATACAGTATTAACTATAGTCATCATGTTTTACATTACATCTCCATGACTTATTTATTTTATATTGGAAGTTTGCACCTTTTGACCCACTTCAGACATTTCACCCATTTCCTACTCCTGCATGTGGTAAACCCCCATTTGTTCTCTGTGTCTTGTTTTTTTTTTAATTTCCTATGTAAGTGAGGTCAAATAGTCTCTGTCTTTCTCGGTCTAACTTATTTCACTTAGCATAATGCCCTCAAAGTCGATCCACATTGTTATAAATGGCAAGATTTTATTCTTTTCTTAATGGATGAATAATATTTTGTGGCTGAATTCACCCATTGATGGGCACATAGGTTGTTTCCATATCTTGGTTATTGTAAATAATGCTGCAGTAAATATGGGAGTGAATGTATATTTTAAAATTATTGCTTTTGTTTTCATCAGATATATACCCAGAAGTAGAATTGCTGGATCATATGATAGTTCTGTTTTTATTTATTTATTTATTTATTTATTTATTTATTTATTTATTTATTTATTTATTTTTGGCCTATTAAACATTGTGTATTTATTATTTTCCCCTTTCACACACGCTTGAAATATATTTCAACTTAAAATTAATAACAAACCTCAAAAATATAATACTTCTTTTGAAAAACACAAGCCACAAAGGACAACATTATCTATAGAAATACACAAAAGATTAATAAATTGGCAGAAATCCAATATTTTAACATTAGTTCATAGTAAATAAATTGACACATCCTATTATAGTCTTAAAACCATGCCCTTTAAGTTCAAGAGAAAGATAAATATCACATGATCTCACTCATTTGTGGAATATAATGAACAACATAAACTGATGAACAAAAATAGATCCAGAGACAGAGAAGCATTGATCAGACCATCAAACTTCCGAGGGAAGGTAGGGGAGGGTGGGGGGAAGGGGTAGAGATCAACCAAAGGACTTGTATGCATGCATATAAGCCTAACCAATGGACACAGACACCAGGGGGGTGAGGGCATGAATGGGGGGGGTGGCGATGGGGACATAAGGACACATGTGTAATACCTTAATAAAGAAAAAAAATAAAATTAAAAAATATAAAATAATAAAATTTCAATTTTTAGTTCAATAATTACTTCTTGAGCACGTTCTTTGTTTAAGCCCTTGCTGGGTTCTGGAGAGTCACTAAAGTACTAAAGTACAAGATTGTTCCTCTGTCTATAAAGGACACATTTTTAGCAATTAGATAGGATCAATCTGCTATAGGTTAAATTCCAGTGCCACACTTTCTCATTGTGCAACCTTGAGCAAGTATTTTTAATGTTTCCAAGACTCAGTTTCTTAACCTATAAAATGTGCACATAGTATTTAACCATTAGAGATTTGGGGAAAATTAAGCCAAAACACATGTAACAAACTAGCAGAACTTGGCACTCATTAAGGGCTTACTAAATATTAATAATATTATTGTTATTGTGTTAAATTTTATGTAAAAATCATAGGGTTACTGGAATGGAAATAGATGTGCTTACTTGATAGATCTATTTTTAATTTTTTAGAGGAACTTCCATAAAGTTTCCAGAGTGGCTGTACAATTTACATTCCCATTAACAACACTCTTTGCCTGAAGATAGAGGGCACAAAATAAAATTGTTTACTAACATCAAATATGTTGATATTGGTAATAATCTTCCCTTATATCACCATCATAAGGTGTGAAATTGACAGCTTATACCTGGACATATAAATAAATATATACAGTACACGTCTACAGTCATGCAATGTAATCTAACATGTTGTATCAGTTAGAAGTAGATTTTGCCAAGTATAGAAAAAAACCCAATGGCTTACACAAAACAGAAGTTTATTTCTCCCATGTAAAAGAAGCCTGGAGGTAAGTGTTCCAGAAGCCTAGGTACCTTGATCGTCCAGCTTCCTTCTATAGTCCCATTTTATCATAGGTCATGGCTTTCTTCCATCCTTAATATCAGCTCATTGTCTAAGGTGATTGCATCTTAAACAGAAGGAAAGGGAAGGTAGCAAGCACCAAAAGCCTTTCTCCCATATGAGTTAGCTTTCTTTTTTTCTTATTATTGAATTTATTGGGGTGACATTGGTTAATAAAATTATATAGGTTTCAGGTGTACAATTCTAAAATACATCATCTGTATATTGTATTGTGTGTTCACCACCCCAACTCAAGTCTCTGTCCATCATCACTTATTCCCCTTTTCTTTCTTCCCCCAGCAATCCCCACACTTGTCCATATCCATGAGTTTCTTTCTCTTTTTTATTTTTTTGTTAAATCTCTCCACCACCCACTTCCCAGGCCTCCAAGCCCCCCTCCTGACAGTTGTCAGCCTGACTCTCTATCTATGAGTCAAGTCTGCTGTTTTTAAATAGCTTTTATATATGCACCAAAGTATGCTGGGACATGTTATCTCTTAGCTGGGTGTTTTGCATTCTGGAATAAAATGGACAGTGAGTGGCAAAAGGGAGTCTTGTTGATAATCTATGAGATAATTATAGAAATCTATGAAAGAATACCAGTGAAATAGATCACATTTCGAAGGTATTTAAGTAGAGTTAATAGACCGTGATGGTTGATTGGATGGGGTGGGTAAAAAGATGGAAGAATTACGGTCAGTGAGTAAATTGAAAATCAAAGTGGATGGAGGATCTATCTATCTATCTATCTATCTATCTATCTATCTATCTATCTATCTATCTACCAAAGCCTAAGCGATCATCGCAACCGAAACAACTGAACAGATGACCAAACAGGCTATGTGGGGTGACCAGGCCGGCAGGGAGTTAGTGAGGGATGACCAAACAACTGAGCAGCAGGCTGTGTGGGGCGACCAGGCTGGCGGCAGAGGGGAGGGGGAGCAATGGGGGAGACCAAATGACTGAACAGCAGGCTGCGTGGGGAGACCAGGCCGGCAGGGGGGGCAGTTGGGG
Source organism: Corynorhinus townsendii (assembly GCA_026230045.1). Lineage (NCBI taxonomy): Eukaryota > Metazoa > Chordata > Mammalia > Chiroptera > Vespertilionidae > Corynorhinus > Corynorhinus townsendii. The sequence continues at coordinate 175,439,926 of JAPDVU010000003.1, read as the reverse complement.
GCAACCAGGCAGTAAGGGGCGACCGGGGGGGGGCAGTTAGGGGGGATCTGGCAGGCTGGCAGGTGAGCAGTTAGGAGCCAGTAGTCCTGGATTGTGAGAGGGATGTCCAACTGCCAGCAGTCAGACATCCCCTGAGGGGTCCCGGATTGGAGAGGGTGCAGGCTGGGCTAAGGGTACCCCCCCTCCCATGCATGAATTTCGTGCAGTCGGCCTCTGGTTCTCAGATAAAGAAGAACATAAAAAACAGATTGCATGGACAATATGATCTATAGCATTTACTTTTGTTAAATTTAGGTATATATAGAGTAATAAAAAAGAAAATGCCAGGAGAAAGTTGGATATTCAGGATCAGAGCTCAATAAATTTATGTAGATATGTGAGTAGTTGATGTTATGTGAGTAACTGAAATAATTTGAATTGGTAAGCTAACCTGGAGAGAATGTTAATAATGAAGAACAACTACATTTAAACATGAGGAGAGAAAGAAGACCCAATAAAGATGCAGAGAGGCAGGAGAAAAGCCAGTAGAGCCTGGGATCAATTAGGTCAAATTGAGTTTAAAGTAGAAAGGAATGGATACTGGTATCAAATCTACTGAGGAGCCAAGTGAAATAAGGACTAAAAAGATATTTGAGATAAAAATTTAGTCTCAATGAAGTTTTCAATGGCCTTGAAGAAAGTAGATTTGTGGCCTCTTAATGAAGAAACAAGGAAACAATGAGATAAGTGTACAAGAGGCAAGGAAATAGAGATAGTATGCAGAGACCACTTTTTTAAAAAGTTTCTTGTGATGAAGAGTAAAAATAAGATGATTGCTGGAGGAAGACGGGGAATGAAGGAAGAATAAAATCTATACAGTGAGGTTCTCCAAGGCTATTGCACAGTTAGACTGATCACTTTTAAGCAGGAGAAAAAACATCTACTTCATTGTGATAAGAGTTAGAAACAGCTCCATTTATTTGTAGGTAATAAGAATTTAAAGGAGTTTCAAGGGGTGTCTGAATTTTCTCTGTGAAGTAGCAGTCAAGCTCATATTCTGAGAGAAAAGGGGAGAGTTAAAAATTGTGGATCAGGTTGAAATGAGCCTGGAGAATGTGTGAGAATATTGACCAGCAAAGCATAAGAGATGCTGGTAGTGGTCAAGGGCAAGATTAAGATCAAAGACCTCAGATGGACTGTGATCCTCTGACTCTCCTCCTTCTGTTTCTTAACAGGTACACACTTCCCTATTTTCTGCCATTTTTATCTTAGGTGTTTTGTATTTTTATTTCTATTGGGGGATTTTTAAAACAAGATTTTTCTAACTAGTTATTACCAATATAAAATAAAACTATTTCAGTTTTATGAATTAGTTTCCATGCCTCCATGTTGAAATTTGTTATTAAGTTGTTCAGATAAAAAATACCTCTACAAAGAATCCCTCCTTTCTAAAACATATTTCTCATCTTTTCCCTCTTTATTCAGTGACTATAACTTCTGAATAATGGTGAATAACAATGGTTAAAGAAATAATTGTTTTCTTGTTCCCAACTTTAATGGGGATGCCTCTGATTCATTTATCCCATTTATAAGTTTTATTGAGTACCTCTCGTGTAGTTATTGTGTTAGGTACTGGTTATATTGTGGTGAAATAAGTTGACACTGTTTTTGATGTAATATTTAAAGTCTCATGGTAAGATAAAAACTTTAAGAGGGTATAAAGATACTAGAGGCCCAGTGCACGACATTCATGCACTGGCGGGGGGGGGTGTGTGTCCCTCAACCCAGCCTGTACCCTCTCCAGTCTGAGACCCCTCGGGGGATGTCCGACTGCTGATTTAGGCTCAATCCCCTAAATCAGCAGTCAGACATCCCTGTCACAATCCAGGACTGCTGGCTCCTAACCACTCACCTGCCTGCCTGCCTGATTGCCCCTAACCGTTTCTGCCTGCCAGCCTGATCACCCCCTAGCCCCTCCCCTGCCAGCCTGATTAACACCTAACTGCTCCGCTGCCAGCCCAATTGCCCCCAACCGCCCTCCCCTGCAGGCCTGATCTCACACCCAACTGCCCTCCTCTGCCAGCCAATTGGGTTCTGATTGGGCGGTTTCTATGTCAGTCAGTGTCAAAAGCTCCACCTCCTAGGTAGCCATTGGTTCCTCACACTTCACCCAGATTTGGTTCTGATTGGTCAGTTTCTATGCCATTCAACATCTCTAGGCCTATCAGTGGGGCCTGATCAAAAAAGTGGGGCTGATCAGCAGCCCCAGTGGAGTCCTGGAGAGAAATGGAGGCGCCGCTGCTGGCCAGGCCTGGAGAGAAAGAGAGAGGCAAATGCTGACCAATACCTGCAACAGAGCCTACGGATCAGACCCTGATTCTCTCTCAGGCCTCTCTCTGGGCCTGATTCACAGCCCCCTCAGCAGTCAGTGCTGGGTAGCAGTCAGTGCTGGATCGCCACGCAAACCAGTGCTGACTGCAGGACTGACTTCTGGTTGGTCGAGCCTCCAGTTGTTGTAGATGTGACAGACCCTGGGTTTTTATATATTAGGATGATCTCATAATTATAACTTTTGATAAGGGTTATGAAATTTTTTAAAAAGGGTAATGCTATGAGAGAAAAATATACAAGCTCTAATTTAGATTGGAGTTTTAAGTAATTCTTCTCTGAAAAAGTTACATTTAAATTAAAATATAAATGGAACCAGAATTATAGAAAAATCAGGTAAGGTGTCAAGGTAGAGTTGAGTAAGAGGTGTGTGTTGTTAATTAATGTAGAATATTAAATGAACTTGCAGATTGAGATTACTTTGTACAATGGAAGACATATAGAGAATATACTAACTGCTTAATGTTAACTCTATAATTTTAGATAACTTGAAACCTTTCTTAAGTTAAGAAAGTAAACTTTTATGCTTAGTTTACTGAGAAGAGTTTTTAGAAATAACAATATTAGAATGTTATTAATAGGCCATACAGTCATATCTTGAAATGATCAGATGGTTTTTCTTCTTGACTTATGAGTGTAATAAATAATGTGGACTATCCATTCTAAGAATTAATCTTACTGGACCATATTTTTTAAATTAAAGTTTAATTTAATTACTTGATAGCTTAGAGATTTTATAAATATATTAATAAATAGGTTTTTAATAGTTTTTTGGGGGTATTATTTGTTTGGGTTCATTTAATGTAATTGTCAGATATATCATTACCAAGTCTATCTAATAAAGAGGTAATATGCAAATTGACCATCACTCCAACACACAAGATGGCTGCCCCCATGAGGTCAAAGATGGCCGCCCCCATGTGGACACAAGATGGCTGCCACAAGATGGCTAGCAGGGGAGGGCAGTTAGGAGGGACCAGGCCTGCAGTTGGAGGGGACCAGGCCTGTAGGGGAGGGCAGTTGGGGGGGACCAGCCCTGCAGGGGAGGGCAGTTAGGGGGGGACCAGGCCTGCAGGGAAGGGCAGTTGGAAGGGGGGCCAGGCCTGCAGGGGAGAACAATTGGGGGCAACCAGGCTGGCAAGGGGGGGCAGTTAGGGGCAATTGGGCTGGCAAGGGAGCAGTTAGGCCTCGATCAGGCTGGCAGTGGAGTGGTTAGGGGGGTGAGTAGGCTGGCAGGCAGAAGCGGTGAGGGGCAATCAGGCAGGCAGGCAGGTGAGCAGTTGGGAGCCAGCAGTCCTGGATTTTGAGAGGGATGTCTGACTTCTCATTTAAGCCCGATCCTCTAGGAGTCCCAGATAGGAGAGGGTGCAGGCTGGGCTGAGGGACACACACCCCTCCCCCTCCCGTGCATGAATTTCATGCACTGGGCCTCTAGTGTTATGATAATTTTATAAAATCAACTGGAATTTTTCTGTCTATTTTTTTAAATGTTTGGAAATAGCTTCATGAGCATAGGGATTTTTCAAATAACATTCCTATGAAACCACTTGACTTTGTGATCTTTGGTAGCACACATTTCTTTGATAATTTTATCAGTTATTTCTGGTTATATGTCTATTAAGGTTTTATGTCTTTTTTGTAGTCAGTTTGGTAACTCATGTTATCCTAGTATAGGTAACCATTAGTTCTCCACTGGACTGTGTACAACTGACTTCTATCGTCTCTTAAATCCAGTTCATTCTTTTCATAGTCAGTGTATTTGGTGTGATCTCTCAGAATTGTCATTCTAATTAATTGCTTCTCTGAAAACCCTTCAACAACTCTCTGTTTCTCTCAAGATATAATCCTTACACAATATATGAGTCATGAGTCTCTTCATTATTTCTAAATTTACATAAATTATCTTTGTTTCCTTTTATTTCAATTCCCAGAATATGCTAGGTTCACCCTCCCCTGAGCATCTGCTTGTGTGTTTTTTCCTGTAGCTGAAAATCCCTTCTACATGTGCTTCCTAAACTCTGGAAAACTCTCTTCATCCTTTAGGTTTCTGCTCAGCTGTAACCTTCTCCCAAGAGTCCTCACTAACTCTTAAGATTATATTGTGTGTCCTTTATATTGGGGGCCTACACCTACAGAATGTCCTATAAGCAAATTGAGAGGAAAAACATTACTTTATTAATTTTTTGTATTTTCAAAGTCTGGAACCAAGGCTGCTACATAGAAAGTACTCAAAAGACTGGCTGGTGTAGCTCAGGAGGTTGAGCATCGACCTGTGAAGCCGGAGATCATGGTTTGGTTCCCAGTTAGAGCACATACCCAGGTTTTGGGCTCCATCCCCAATAGGGGGTGTGCAGGAGGCAGCCAGTCAATGATTCTCTCTCATCATTGATGTTTCTATCTCTCTCTTTCCCTTCCTCTCTGAAATCAATAAGAAATATATATATAAATATATATATATATATTTTAATAGAAAGTACTCAATAAATATTCATTAAATGTTGAATGAATGACAGGTGTGAATAACTTCTAATTATACTGAAATTTTTAGCAACTCACACTTATTTAGCCTTTCCAAAGTATCCAATTTAATCTCAATATAAAGAACACATTTTTTTCTTTTCCCACTCAAATTTATTTTACATAATATTTAATTTAATTATGTAATTATATAAACAAGTGCAACTGGCATAAAAAAGCTTGACTCTTGCTAGGCACATAGCTGAACACATGAGAGCAGAGTGTTACTAGCCATGAGTACAGGGTTGGGCAACATTTGTTCATCTGTGAAGTCTCTTAGAGTTTCTGTAAGACATAGGAACAGCTCACAATTTAGAAATAGTTGTTCAAGTTTATTTGTACATTTGAGGAGTTGGATCCTAAAACATATTTTGTCATGCAAGGTAAAAAATGGATAAGAAGCACAAGATTGGGCAAAAGTCCTCATTAACATGGAAGTTGAACTAATACAGTATTAGAGCCTGATTTTTTGGTCCAAGAAGTTTGGGACTATCTAATAGAAGACATCATAGAAAGAAAACTTTCTTTCAGGACTGGAAAGACTCTAGGAAATTTTCCACAATACGTAAAAAAGATTGTCTTTGGGAGTCCACATGCTTCTGAATGTTTCTCCTATCTCCTATTCAATTTCTGTCTTGGGTATTCCAAAATGTTTTATTTTCTAAAATTATTTGGAAGAGCCTGATTTTTAGAATGGATTTCTTTTTGTCCTTCACATATTAGCAAAGCACCACTTAAGCATTCTTTGTGTTTCTTTGACTGATATATGTCAAAGAAACAAACTTTCATACATAAACTGGGTGCAAGTATAAAACTTCTGTTTTGGCAACTATTTGGCCTGCACATTTTGGGACTTATCTTTGCAATCACTCACTCTGTTACTGCTACTAGGGTCATGCAATTTTAGTCGGAGGCTTCAAAACTCAAGTCACCTGCCAAAGGGATGAGGAAAACTGGATGGAGTTGATTTACAGTGTTATTAATTTCTTTTTATTTATCCATCTCTGCAATGTTAATTTGTTAGAAATGCCTAATTAATGTCTATTTCACACATTGCTCTAATATAATTTATCTCATATTAAATATCTGTTAGAAAACTTATGCAGATATTGACCAGGGAACTCTTTTCTTTGTTGGCCATTTATGGAAACTATCTATCTATCTATCTATCTATCTATCTATCTATCTATCTATCTATCATCTATCTATCTATCATCTATCTCTATGACTATCTCTCTACCTCTACCTCTATCTCTATGCTTATTTCTATTTCTATCTCTCTCTCTATCTCCCTCTCAGGAATTGGGAGTCAGTTTGTTGTGGATATTGAACTGGAAGATTACGTAGAGGTGGACTTTAAGCTTGTGCCAATACCAATAGAATCTGCATTTATGAAAGAGCCTTTCTAAGAAACAGGTTAAAAACAAAGCAGACAAGTTCATTGGTTGATCTCTTCCCACTCACCCTATAACCCTTGGACACAGACAATGGGGTGGTGAGACCTTGGGGGGAGGGGGAGAGGCAGGAACAGGCTGGAAGAGGTTAATGGCGGAAAAGGAGGACCTATGTAATACTCTCAACAATAAAGATAAAAAGTAAAAATAAGTTAAAAACAAACAAACAAAAAAAGCAGACATGCAGAGAGAAACAGATTTGTATAATGCCTACAAAGACAAAAAGGCAGAGAGGTTGCCTGATTGCTTTGGGATCAACTGAAACCAGGTAGACTGCAAGCATGTTATTTCCTTGAGATTCTCTCATATCTTTTCAGTAAACATGATAATTTGCACAGTTTATGCAGGTGTATGCTTCTTGCAACCAAATGATTTCTGGCTCATTCTTTGTACCATATTGAGAATTTGGAAACAAATAAGTAAACTTTCAGATGGAAAATATGACTCATTGAAGAAGACAGAAGAATGAGAAAAACATCGCCCTTCCACCCCCACTCCTGCTTTTGATATATTTTCCCTTATAAACTGTAGGGCTCATGCCCCATACTAGGCAAATATCAAAGTTGGAAGTTTGCCTTAGATGTACTTATTCTTTCCTTTATTCATTCTCTAACTTATAGAAGCACTACCTTCTCTTTTTGGTATTTAGAGACTCATGCTCTATCTCTCTCCCTCTTATCATAACCAATCTCTCTCTCTTTTATCGTGACCAATACATCTGATACATTTATTTACACAAAGGAAAATATAATTTTAAAGCTATCTCTCCCTCTGTCATTATTCATGCATATATGTCAGAGAATTTCCCTTTTAACAGTATTCAAACTGTTAAGATTAAAAGTAAATCTCAAATTGGGAAATTTCAGCTGGTGAAAAGACTTGCCTTTTGTGGGCAACCTGAACATGTTTGGAATCACACTGCAGCGATGGCTGTCTCCTCTGTTTCCGTGTTAAGCCTTGCTCTGACTTGAGTGTGTCTGTGACAGTGTGTGGAATGTGAATATTTGAGAAGAGACCACCCTGCCTGTTTGGATTAGTGTCTGTATCTATTTTAACAAGTATGGTGCCTGGGAGTTCAGTTATTATGAGTTCAACTCTAGTTAGGGGTTCTGCATACATTTCAAGGGTAAAGGGCAAAGTACTTGTAGTCTTTTCTCTATGCTTCATATGACTCTTTGAAATATAATATTTTCTCTTAAGTGGACATGTCTTCAAAATGAGCCAGCTAGTTGACAGATAGCTTGCATATGCTTACGGGTAACTACATTCATAACATATAAGTATTCAAAAATGCCAGAATTGTTTTCTCAAAATTCAATTTTGCATAGTTCTGGTAATTAACTCACTGTCAAACTCTGCATAAATTTGAATTGCTCCAGTGTGTAATTGCCAAGCTTCCACAAAGCTTGCATGGAGATTAAAAAAAACTCTCAACCTCAGTAATGACAATGACAATATAAGACCAATTCCAGATTTTTTCCATCATATAATCAATAAAATCATATGAATTTGTAAAAAGCCCCATCAAATCTTTGAATATATGCATCTTCAAACTTGAGGTAACCTTCAAGATCACAGAAAAAGTATGAGGAAATTTGGTTTTCTGTTGAACTCATCCAGACTCAACTTAAACCTGGTGTGGTTAGGTCCGTTTATTGTAAGGTATCATATCACAGTTTCCTGCTACTGAATAATGATGCCAAAGAAGTTTTTCTAGAATCTTTTCTTCTGGAAGAGGGTGCACAGTAGAGTCACAAAAAATCAAGTGAAGTAATTACAGATGTGGACTCTATTTAAGCCATAATCTTGACTCATAATAGAATTATACATTTTGTCCTTAAATCTTCCCATTTGAAAAACAGGATACGAATTAGCTATGTCCAGAACTGTCCAAGGAATTGCAGTTCTGGGTGATCTGATGAGTGCTGATCATAACCTAAAGTCAGGGACCTTGTGTTTGTCCCTAACACTACTGTCTTGATGCAAATTGCTATAACAAAATGTCACAGATCAAGTAGCTAATAAACAAGACATGTATTGCTCACAGTTGTGGAGTCTGGAAAGCCCAAGATCAAGATGCCAGCAGATGTAGTGTCTGGTGAGGACCTACTTTCTGGTTCATAGATGGCCATCTTTTTATTGTATCCACATATGGCAAAAGGGATGAGGAATCTCTCTGAAGCCTCTTTTATAAGGGTGCTAATCCCATTCACTAACGATCTGTCCTCATGACTTAATTACCTCCCAGAGCCCCCAATCCCAAATACCCTCACATTGGGATTAAATTTCTACTTATGAATTTTGGGGGAATACAATCAGTATATAGCAGATACTATTAAATTGTTTTCTAACCTGAGATCCGTAATTCCTTCATTTATCCCACTAATCTTTTTTAGTTTTCTATTAAATGCCAAGCTTGGTGCTGGGAAGAAGAAATTCAGAGATGAATAAGCAGTCTAGAGAGTGTATGGCTTGGCAAACAATGTGGAATTACAGTGATAGGAATATGCAAAAGTATTATGTGAACCCTGAGGAGTGGCACATAGCCCATTCTAGTGGAATGTCATGAGATGGGAGAAGAGGAGAAGGGAAGAAGAATTTAGGAAGTCATGATGCTTGGGTTGAATCTTTAAGAATATTTAGGTGGAAACCAGGTTTAGAATACAGCTTGAGCAAAGGAATCCATAAAAAATAGCAGAGAATAAGCATTTGGTGTTCTGGAGTTACGGGTGAGGTAAAAGCACCGAGGGGTTTGTAAAACTAGAGAAACAGGTAGGGGCCTGATAGTGGAGGATCACAGATGTCATCAAGTCCCATAAAATCTCTAATCTAAATATCTTTTATCAGATTAGGGGAGACTAACCATTTCTTAATCATCTTTCTAGCTCCCAAACATAATTCAGACCTACTACTGAGTAAATTCTTACTACATATTTCTCTACCTCTAGCTCTTTTTATTTGCTGTTGTTGTAAAAAAAATAGTCATTTTTACTTTTAGATAATATCACAGATTTTAGTTAGTCATATAAAATTGGCTGAAAACTTTGAGTCTATAAAATAATGTAAAACATAACTTCATCCATTATTTCATGTCTCACAGAGCGCGAAATATTTCAGGCAACACAAATTTATTTACAAAAATGAAAAAAACCCCACACTCGATGAGTGGTATCTAGGTGCTAAGCCCTGTGCTACAACTTGGCCTGTGAATTATTTAATACATACAAAACCTCATCAAGCAGATTCTATTATGCTCACTTTACATATGGAAAAGCAGGTGTCAGAGGTGTGAAATAACTTGCCCATGTTCACTAAGGAGGCAGGCTTTGAACCTCAGTCTACTGGCTTCAAACCTCTAAATATATCAGAGCACTTCCAGCGCTAGATGCACAAACAGGAAAGAACCTCTGTTTAGATTAATGTAAAGTTTACACACACACAGACACACACACACAACAGTAATTTTTTTTCTTTATTTGGTGATATTTGAGTTTACATTACTAAATAGTTTTAGGAAATGTTTGACCAAAGCTTTTAACTAACATGTTTCATGTTGCTTTAATTAATCAGGACCTTCTGATTTGGGATTGATGAAAAAAACAACCTTTCTTGTACTTCCTTTCTTCCTTCTTCTTTCCTTCCTTTACAATGTCACTCCAAAGTCATTTGAATATACCTCTTGACTAGGACTGCTTTAAATTGAGTTGCGGGAGGAAACCTTGTCTTTCCTCCTGTGGTTCTTGGAAGGCTTCTGCTCCCTCGGTGGTTAAGCATAACGTGCCCGTGGCATGTTTTCCTTCCAGGGCGGTTTTCTGAATAGTGGCATTCAGGTCGTCAGAACTCCCTCTCTGCCTGGGACTGTGAAGTCGGGGCTTATAATGTACAGTTTGTTATTTAGAATAATAAAATAATAATAAAGCGAAAGCTTATGATGTAAGCTTATTATTTAGAGTGGAAACCCAATGTCCCTTCTGAACAGAAATGAAAGGGACAAGAAAGTAACGGTAGCCAGACAAGATTTGTATTTGGAATAAATATACCTATGTGGGGCAATTGTATTCACACCTTGGGTTGTTTATAATCTCTATGTTCTGTTTTTGCTAAAAAAAAACAAAAAAAAAAAAACACTCTAATTTCTTCAGATGGGGCTTAATGTATTTCCAAGTTTGAGTAATTCTTCTGCTAAAATGTTTGAATAAAGGGACATAAAGAAAGATAATTTCATTTTTAACCCGCCATTTAAAAACTTGCTTTCTCTTTAGTAATTTTTCCCATATGTTAGCCAAAGAATTTGCACTTGCATACCCCTAAGCTTTTCTATCTTTCCTAGTCATTCTTTTCTCTATTTTTTTTTTTTTTACACTGGACATCCTCAGTATTTCCTTGCTGAGAGATACAGCACCAAGTTTCAGAGCCTCAGTGGAAGGCCCACACTTCACATAAGACTAATTCACAAATGGAGAATATGATGGTTCATTTTTGTGTCAGCTTGATTGGGACCTGAGGTGCCCAGATTTAACATTGCTTCCAGGTATGTCCTTGAAGGCATTTCCAGAAGAGATTATCATTTGAACTGATGTACTGAATAAAGCAGTTTGCCCTTCCCAATGTGGGTGGACCTCATCCAATCCATTGAGGGCCTCGATAGACCAGAAAGATGGAAGAAGGGTGAATTTACTCTTTCTACCTGACTGCCTGAGCTCACACTTTAGTCTTCTGTCCTTGGATTCAGACCTAGACCATTGTCATTTGTTTGTCAGGCCGTGGTCTTGGATTGGAATTCACATCACTTGCTTTCTTGTGTCTCCAGATAAAAACTTGTGGGACTTCTCAGCCTCCATAGTCACATGAGCCAATTACTTGTAATTAATATAATTATACTAGTATGCATAAGAATATATACTAGTAATATCCTATAGGATATATCCTATTGATTATGATTCTCTGGAGAACCATGACTGATACAGTGGGCATGTGCATTATTATATCCCTCCCAAGAATATTATATTTTCTCTTTTCCCCAACATTTGAGTTTGAGACCTTACTGCACAGACTCAAAATGGCACACAGTCTGACAGCCCCCTATATTCTTGAAGCCTTTAGCATTCTTTCTCCTATCTGTCCTGTTCCTCCATTGAAAGTTCAGACATGACTAGAAAGTAAGCCAGTTTTGTCACCAGCTCTCTTGTCCTTCCTTTCTTCCTTCACCTTTCCTTCCTTTAAAATGTCTACACTCAGACAGCACTCTGGGACGCTGGACCTTTCTTTTGCCATCATCAATCATCAGATGCATTCTCCCAAGTTCAAGAGAAGTTCACTGGCAAATTAATTTGAAATACATAATCATTGGCTGATAATAATAATATATTAAATTTGCCTAATCCTCCGAAAGGAGTAAGTGATATGATATTTTGACACCGTCTCACAAGTGAAAGAAAAAGCAGCTGTTTTGCACCGTAAAGAATCATGTCTTCGTGCAGTAGAGGGCCATCTCTAGACCATCGTGGAGTCAGTCCAGCCACTCAAATTTCTCAGCCCTCAAAGGCATCTCCCTGTCTCTCCTTTAAGGCTGAAAAGTATCCATCCACTTTTTTTCATGTTAATGAAAATTATTCAGCAATATGTTTCTACATTGGATTTTTTGTTGTTTTTCTTTTAGAGTTAGGAAAGATTAAATAAAATTCAAAGATCATATTATCAGATAGCATTTATTAAATCACTATAAATTATATAACCCCAAAGTAACCATAGAGGAATATGTTGCTCTGACATTAAGGAAAGAATAAGGAATTCATATTGAAATATGGTATTTTATCATATAGCACATTAAGACCCCAGCATTAGCTCTTGGTCCAAGTGGCCCTTGTCCAATGTGTATGTTTACACTGGCATCTTTTTTAATTTTTTAAATAAACAATTGACCTCTCACCATAACTTTTTTTCTTAACCTCTTCTAAAAGAGCTATGAGCCATAAATGCATTGCTTATAATATATATAAAGGATACTTTTTTTTCCTATAATTTGGTAAGAGTCTTAGATTTACAAAAAAATCTTATAATTTCAAGAACATAAATGATGTAGATAATATAAAGAGCTACACTAAACATTAGAACACATGTAGTATTGTCTCTATTAAAAAGGCTATATTTTTAAAATGTTAAATTGCCTTAAAAATCATGGCTTCTTGGATTTAAACTTATTCGTCAAACTGCTTCGTTTCTACTTCCTGTTTTATTTTGCCCTGGGTGTGTCATTGAAAAGGATCGTTTAGTGCTTAACAGTAATGGGAATGCAAAAATCTCGCCCAGGCTATTTCAGGGATCCTGACAGCAGTTCAAGTGATACCACAGTTTGTGTATGAAATAATTCAGGGTACAAAAACTGAGAAACAAATTTATATACCAATGCAACAATTTACTCTTCACCTAATACGGACTAGACCTGGGTTTGACACACTGCTGTCTCTAATCTTCACAACAAACCTGGAAAGTAGGAATTCTTGCTGTGTTTTTACAAAAGGGGAAACAGGTAGAGCGCTGAAGCAATTGCATTAAAGATGCAGAGTTCCCATGTTTCAGAACAGTGATTTAAAGCTTAGTATGTTGCCTCCCAAACCCATGTTCTTACCACTAAACACCCTACCTCCTTATGATTAAGAAAGATGTGCCCCTGAAACAGTGTTTGGTTTTTCAAAAATGGAATCTGCTTTAATTTTTATATAATCTAATTTCTGAAATAAATTTTAAAAAATGGTATCTAGGATAATGTTTCAGAATCTCCAATGACACATTTTAAAGTCTTTTCTTGTCGAAGTTAGTTTTCACATAGTATATAAATGTTTATACAAAAGTTATCATACTATAACTGCTTTTTTGTTTAAAATTGTTTTTTAAATCTGTCCATGTTGCTATTAGTGGCCTTAGTTTATTCACTTTTTTCTTCAACTTTTGTAGCTACAGCTTAATTATTCTTCAGTCATTTTGCCAGGTTATACTCCTAGCAATGTTGTATGAGTATTCCCTGGTTTCCATAGCCTTGCTGTTGCAGACACTATTAGTTTTCTATCCAATACTCATTTGCCATGCTTTTCTTACTAATAGAAGCCTGATTTTTTTTTCCCAGTGGCAACATGTATGACCTCCAAAAGTATATTTCCCAGCCTCCCTTGGTAACTAGAGGTGGTTACGTGATAGAGTTCTGGCCAAGGAGATAAAATCAGAATCTATTGGATGTTCCTGAAAATGTTTTCATTTGTCATATAATCCTCCTTGTACTGCTTCCTTGTCTTTGAACTATCCTGGAGTACGGACATGAGGTTAGAGACAGAACAGTGATCTTGAGCCCATGAGGTATCAGTATGAGGGTGAAAGACTTAAAATAAGGATGATGTGACAAAGATAAAAGGACCCAGGGACACCAGTGGAGCTGCTGTACTGGCTACAGACTTCCAGTGTCTGTACTTCTGATTGTTGAAGAAAGTAAACCCTTATTAGGTAAGATCATTCTTCAGAAGAGAAAAATGTATCACTCTGTTTCCATTACTTTCTTGGTAGGCTATTGAAACATTTTAAAAGATGATTTTTGTATTTTACCCAACATTTTAAAATGTTTTATGTTCAAAGATTTCAGAGTATCTAATCACCATGTTTTGCCAAGAAAATGAAGCCTTATTAACTCTTTAAACTTTGCACTTTTAATTATATCAACATGCTTTGCATGTTGGTTTGAAAAAAGAACTAAAGTTTATAGTAACTTAATGACTCCTTTTGATTATTTCCCTCATTTCATATAGACAGTCTGATTTCTGGTCCATTTTGTGGTAAATACAATACTAAAAATTTCTGTGATTTCAGTCATAAAAAAAAAATTGTGAGGAGAAGCATTTCTGGAGGGAGAGCATGAGGAGCTGGGCTGACCCTCTCCCCAGTAAAAGACCATAACTGGGGAAATTCATGAGAAAACAACCATTTACCATTGTTTTTACAAAAGTTGTCCTAAGCAAATGGAGAAATATTTATTTAGGAAAATCTATTAAATCTCAGAAGAGTGAGAGTCTGTGTCATGTGAGTCATGACACACTCCATCCCCCCAACCCCCGCCCAACATGAAGGAAGCTCTACTCTGGGCTTATGCAACCAAGAAAATGGAGCTCTCTTTTCTCCCAGCTCCCAGTCTATGATACATTTCATCCCCACGAAGGGGAGGCTATCAGCACTTCCCACCCTCCATAGCACTGCATGGTAGAAACTCTATTCAGGTAAGCACTGAAGTCTGAGACTCTCTGGTTCTACCAAATTCCCAACTACACAGTCGGGGATTGCCTTTACCCCTGTTTGTTCACGAATCTCTACCCTGAGAAAGGGAACCCAAGACTAAGGGTTACTGCCTACACTTAGTACCCTACTCACAGAGTAGCAATATCTCTCTCAGAGAAGCAGCCCTTTATTTAAGTTCTGTCCAGGCAGGCTATAACCCCATAGTTCACCTCAAGGAGTCTGGGTTTATTTGGAACAGAGTGTGGGATAGCTCAAGCCTAAAGATGTTGTGAAAGATAAAAAGCAGGTTTTGGTGGTGAGCAGTTCAGGGAAGGCTGGCAGCTCTGTGACAGTAATAACTAAAATGGTAGCTTAGCTAGATGTTTAGCGAAGAGAACCAGGAAAAGAGAGCCTAGTAGAGCTCTCCTCCAGTATGACCAAGCCAGAAAGACTGGCTTCAAAGGCTGTCCTTGCTAAAATGCTGGCTTTAATTGGTTCGGATAGTAGAGTGGTTTATGCCCTCAGGCATTGTTAAGGGAAAAAAACATAATCAACCAGCATTTGTTAAAGTCTAACAACTGGGCAAAGGTAATATTGGAAGCAGACTAGTAACTACCTTAGCATGAAGATCAGGGAAAGACAGCCCAGCTAAAGCCACAGTCATCTCTGAGCAAGATGGAATTCAGAATGACTGTGCACATGCCCAAGACTTTGCCATCTGAGGAATGATATTATAAGTTTTACACTAAAAGTAGAAATAGAATTCACTAAAATAGCCCATAAAGCCACTAAGCAGTGAAACATGAAACAGTACATAAACCCCATGTTGACAGGAAATCACTAACCAGAGTTTTTATGTCAAGTTTCAACCAAAAATTTGCCAGACTTTTCAAAGAAACAGGGAAGTGTGAATCATATATAGGAAACAAACAAACAAGCAAGCAACAGAAACTACAGCTGATAGGGCCCAAATGTTTAATTTAGCAAAGATGTGAATTTAGCAGCTATTATAAATATGTTCAAGGAACTAAGGAAAACCATCTTTATAGAATTAAAGAAAGACATTATAACAATATCTTATCAAATAGAGAATGTCAACAGAGATAGAAATTATAAAAAGTATTATATGGAACTTTGGATTTGAAAAGTATAATAACCAATATGAAAAATAAAATTAACTCAAGGAGGTCAATGGTAGCTTTAAATTTGCAGAATAAAGAAGCAGTGAACTTTAAAATACATCAATAAATATTATGTAACCTAAAGAACAGAGATGGGAAAAAATGAAAAATAAAATCAATAGAGCCTCAGAGAAATGCAGTATAGTATAAGTATAATAGAAGCACCAGAACACATTTTAAAGAGAAAGGAGCAGTGTATTTTAAAAAGCAATGACTGGAACCTCCCAAATTTGATTGAAACAATGTATATAGCCAAGAAGCATAAAGAACTCTAAGTAGGATGAACCCGAAGAGATCCACATCTAGCCACATTATATTCAAATAAGATTGAAAGGCAAAAGCAAAAGGAAAATTATGAAAATAGCAAGAGAAAAATAATTCACCAAGAACTTGGGTTTTCCAAATAAGACCAACAGCCACCTTATCATTCAAAAGAAGGAAACTAGAAGATAGTGGGATGACATATTCAAAGAACTGAAAGAAAATATCATTAATAAAAATTCTTATGTCAAGCAAAAGTATCTTTTAAAAATTACAGCAACATAAAAACATTCTCATATACACAAAACTAAGATAAATTTTTGCAAACTAACCTGCCTTATAAGGCATATTAAAATAAATTCTTCATGCTAAGGCAAGTGATCTCAGACAATAATTCAAACCAATGAAAAAACAATATTGATAAGGTAATTATGTAGCTAATTATAAAAGATATAAATTGGCTATTTTCTCCCTTAAGTTGTATAAAACAATATTTATGTAATTATTTTTTTGTGCTTATAGCATGCTAGAGGCCTGGTGCACTAATTTGTGCACGGGTGGGGTCCCTAGACCTGGCCTATAGGGGCTGTCTCACCCAGTCACGATCAGGGCCAATCAGGGTGGCCGGCTAGGTGGAGGGAGGTTGGCTGGCTGTGCAAGGTTCACTGTGGGAATGCATTGACCATCAGGGGGCAGCTCCTGCATTAAGCATTTACCCACTGGTGGTCAGTATGCATCATAGCTACCGGCCGGTCATAACAGTCACATATATATATATATATATATATATACACACACACACACACACACACACACACACACACACACACACACACACAATAGTATATCCTATATAATAAAAGCCTAATACACAAATCAACCAAACAGTGACATGACCAGCAGAACTACTGGTCACTATGACACGCACTTATCACCAGGGGGCAGATGCTCAATGCAGAAGCTGCCCCCCAGCCCACCCAAGGCAAGTGCCAGCGGGGGCCCCCTGATTGCCCCACCAGTCACCCTGCAGAGGGAGGCAACTGGTGGTGGGGGACGGGGCCAGTGAGCAGGCAGTGCCAGGCCAGCCCAGGTGGGTGCCTGTGGGCGCCCCCATGATCACCAGCTGGTTGTCCTGCAGAGGGAGGTGTCTGGCAGTGGCAGCAGGGAGCAGGGCCAGCGAGTGGGTGGTGCCAGGCTGTCCAAGGCGGGTGCCAGTGGGGGGACCCTATCACCCTGCTGTCACGCCCTGATCACTGGCCAGGCCTAGGGACCCTACCTGTGCACCAATTTCATGCACTGGGCCTCTAGTTCACAAATAAAATAGGTGGGAGCAAATCTGCATTGCAGTAATAAAATGATACTGGATCATAACTTAAATTTTCAGGAAGCTAAAGAGAACCAGATTTAGTAAATGATAAGGTTAATATAACAAACCCTGCAAAATAAATATATTTCTCCTTTCTTCTCTTAGCTTATTAAAAAGACATAAAATTACATAAAGTAATAATTATAATATTGTATAGTCATATACATAATATGTATAACAATGTAAAACAGTGATAGTACAAAGAAAGAGAAGAGAGGATTTATGGGGATTACATTTCTATATCTCACTGAAACAAAACAGTATAAATCTTAGTTATATTCTGATAAATTGAGATGCAAAGTTTTGTCCTAGAACCGTGGTCGGCAAACTGTGGCTCTCAAACCACATGCGGCTCTTTCGCCCCTTGAGTGTGGCTCTTCCACAAAATACCACGGCCTGGGCAAGTCTATTTTGAAGAACTGGCGTTAGAAGAAGTTTAAGTTTAAAAAATTTGGCTCTCAAAAGAAATTTCAATCATTGTACTGTTGATATTTGCCTCTGTTGACTAATGAGTTTGCCGACCATTGCCCTAGAACAACCAGTAGAAAAGTAACTCAAAAAGTGTGATGAAAAAATTATTACAGAAATTAAAATAATAAATACTTGATCTCTGCTATTCTCTCAACTTCTTATAAGACATGTAATTATATAAAATAACAATGTGTTTTAGGGTGTGTAACATAGCCATAATATGTATAACATAAGACCATGAAAAGAGAGAAGAGGAAATAGTACTATATAGGAATACATTTCTGTATCTCACTAGAATTAAGTTAGTATAAATCTGAAGTAGATTCTGATAAGTTAATATATCTAGTGTAAGCCTAGACTAAACACTAAAAAATAACTTTAAAATATAGTGAAATAATGAATAAAGGAATTAAAGTGATACACCAAAGTTATTAATAAAAATAAAATTAATGAAAAAGAAGTAAAGGAGGAATAGAAAAACAAAAATAGATATGAAACATAAGACTACAAGTAAAATATCAAATGTAAATTCAAACATATCAATATTAGCCTTAAGTATGAATGGATTAAACAGTCTAATCAAAACCCAAAGACTGTGAGACTGGACTTAAAAAAAAAAAAGATCCAAGTAGATGTTGTTTACAAGAGACGCATTTTAAATTTAAAGATACAATTCTCTCCCTTTATGTCCATCAAGATTTGCTTTACATATTTAGGTGTTCCTATGTGGGGCCCATAAATATTTACAAGGGTTACATCCTTTTACTGGATTGTTTCCTTTATTATTGTGTCCTTTTTTTGTCTCTTATTGTAACCTTGGTTTTAAAGTCTGTTTTGTCAGATATAAGTATTGCTCTCCCAGCTTTTGTTTTGTTTTGTTTTCATTTCTATTTGCATGAAATAGCTTTTTCTATCCCTTTACTTTTAGTCTATGTGTATCTTTCATTCTGACGTGGGTCTCTTGCAGATAGCATACAGATATGAAAACATAGAATCGGAAGCAAGTAACACTGTTTAAAAGTAAAACTATTCTTAACAGAGTTACTAGATGGAGAAGAAAGAAAAGATGCTCTAAAGAGAGGAAACACCATGTGTTACAGGACAGATCAAGTTATACAAGTAGCCGGAAGGGCAGTACTGTGGGGCGGGGGGGGGGGGGGGGGGGGGGGGGGAGGGGGAGGGGCGGGGGGGGAGGGGAACGTGGGGAAATACCTGAAGAGAGACTATCAATTTAAAATTTTAATTAAAGTGTAGCATACAAATAGAAAAAGGCACATATCTAATGGTAACCCTTAGTGAATTTTCACAGAGAGCAGGCCTGTGTGGTCAAGAGACAGAATAAGAAACTGCATGCTATCAACCGTCCAGAAATCTCCTTCTGCCCTTCCAGATACTACCTTTCTGAAAAAAGTAACCACACCCCATTAAAAGGTTCAAAAAGTGAATGAGACATCAGTGTATCAAACAAAATAGACAGGGATAAGTTGTGTAGGAGAAACAATTTTAGCAAGCTGTTAAATGGGATAATAAGTAGGAGATAGGAATTTCAAGTAAAGTAATCCCAGTAGGGATAGAGTGAATAACAGAAATTACAGATTTAAGGGCAGTGTTTCCCCAACCTGACTGTGCATCACAATTATCTGGAAACTAAACAGAATATAGTTCCAACACCCACTGAATCTTCAGGTTTGAGTACCAAGAATTAGCATTTTTCAAAGCTCTCATATGTTTTCTCATGTCTGACCAAATTTAGGAACCACTGACTTCACAGACAACACACAGATCACAACACTAGCGAAATATGGGAGATGATGAAAAGGGACAAGTCAATGGAAACCATGACATTTCCAGTTTGGGCAGCGGGGAGAATAGAATGAAACATTTGTTGAGCTTGAAGTGACTCTGGAGCATCAGAAGTAAATAGATGATAAGCTACTGAAGTTATTGAGCTAAGAATAAACTGTGATAGCCCTGCCGGCGTGGCTCAGTGGTTGAGTGCTGATCTTCCTCTCTGAAATGAATAATAATAAAAAAAGAATAAACTGTGATTTAAAAAATGAAAATTTAATTTTGTGTGTGTGAGAGAGAGAGAGAGAGAGAGAGAGAGGAACCACGTGAGTGAGAAACATCAATTGGCTGCCTCCCACTCGCGCCCCGACTGGGGATCGAACCCGCAACCTGAGTGTGTGTCCTGACCAGAATCGAACCTACCACCTTTTTGGTGCACAGGATGCCACTCCAACCAACTAAACCACGCTGGCCAGGGCAAATTTGGGAAATTTTAAATGTATGATTCAATTGTATTGAAAAGACTATTTACTTATTTAAACCATTTCTCAATTTTATGGCGTTGACAGAGGAGTGACTATACTTTAGTTATTTTGAACTAAGTGTCTACTTCTGTCTTCCAAATGCAGTGTTATGTGACTTAGAATAGTTTAGCAAATATGGGTCTGTGTGACATCTTTGAATGTAATTAATAGCCATTGGTATTCTGAATTTGGGTCTTCTGGCTATATCTGTCTCTAGTGTTTTGAGATGAAGGAAGAAGTAATTAGAGAACAATATAAATGCCACAGCAGTGTTATACACATAGATACATTTTAACTTGAATCATTGGTGACCATATACAATTAAGTAGTATGATAAAATAGTTATACTCCTAGTAGAACTAGTGCTCCTCTGTATGTTAGGAATGAATATTAAAACTCACTTTAAGGAAAAAAGATTTAAAGGAAGGTTGCTTTACTCAAAATATAAAAGAGAAATTTCTTGGTTTTCTTTGTATGTGACCTAAAGGATTTTGTTCAAATTTTCAAATATGCTTTGTTAGAAGTAGAGTAATATTGGAATAAATATAACCACAAGGAAACATATTGCCATCCACTTTTAAATATTTTTGTTTTAAAGTTGTGTTAAGATACTTGAATAAGCTCACAAACCCGGTCCTAGAGCTGTGTATCTGTTGGTTTATATTGACACACTAAACACTGGACTGGAGATTCTAATCCTGTTTCATATTTATTGCTAAACTAATAAAAACCATAAAATGTAAAGACCTGTTCTACCAGTGAGTTTTCAATCAGATGGGGTGGATCTGGGTTTGTCTAGGAGGGTAGAGTCTAGCCCTTAGATGCTGAATGGCCATGAGACCATCTCTTATTTCCCCGTCTCTTTCCCCCTCCCCTGATATTTTTTAGAGAAAAAATAAATAAATGAAGGAATAATAGATGAACTGAGTAAAAATAAATAGGCTTTGACCAACCAGGTATTAATCCTGTTCCCTTATTGAGCCAGTCGAGTTCTGTTATTTTCATCTGTTGGAATTCAAAAGGATATTGATCTCTTCAACTTTTAGTGGGATTTCTTCACTGTTTAGCATGATGTAATATTTTGTCTGTGGTCAATACCAAGAATGATCACCTGAAATTATGATACAAACACTATGAAAGTATGATTTGATTTTTTTCAAGAGTTTTCTTACAACAATAATTTTAGCTCTCATTTGTTACATGATAATTTTCCATATCTGTTAAAGTAGATATGAAAATGTGTGTTTAGTAATAATTTAAATTAATTATTTAAGCCCAGCTGTATTACACACTAGTACATTAGGATAAATGTCATCATTCCTAAACTACTTTATCAATACATTTCACTGGGCTCATTAATTCTCTGTCTTAATAGTGAAAATTAAAAAACAAAAACAAGCTATGAGAAGAGACAATTCACAGAGGTAGTATTATTTTGCCTTCTGTCTTCAGAGGTTTATTCTGCTGTTTTGTGAGACATTCTTGAAAAAAAAAAAAAGAAAAACAATAAACTACAGCCCTGGACAGTTTGGCTCAGTGGATAGTGTCGGCCTGTGGACTGAAGGGTCCCAGCTTTAATTCCAGTCAAGGGCACATACCTCAGTTGCAAGGCTCCATCCCCGGCCCCAGTCCAGACCCTTGTAGCAGGCAACCAATCGATGTATCTCTCTCACATCAATGTCTCTCTCTCTCTCTTTCTCCCGCTCCCTTCTACTCTCTCTAAAAATCAATGGAAAATATCCTTGGGTGAGGATTAAAAACACACACAAAACACCTGCAGGTGAAATTATCATTTCCTAGCTCTCTGTGCATATTGCTAGCCTAGCCTAATGCTTATCACCAGGGCCTCTATGCTGTGCAGCTCTAAGGGGACATTCACACTGTGGCCTTTTGAATAGCTGTGTGTGTTCACCTCTGGTGGCATCATGTATAGGCTGCAATGTGAATGTACCCCTGGAATTGTGCATCCTGGAGGTCCTGCTTATATTACTAAACCCAAACTATTATCTTTGTTTTCTGTTTGCCCCACTAGAGTGAAAGCTACTTGAGGACAAGAATCATGTCATATTCAACTTTACATCCCTGTCTCTAGCAAACTTTCTGGCATATTAGTACTAAATAAATGTTTATTGTGCAAGTGAATAGCCAAATGCATTTGATTCACAGAATAGTTCTCTGGAAAGCAGCCTCGTTGTGTGAAGTGTAATATATGATTCAGATGCTGTTGCAAGTGTTTTCCATTGTTAGTCCAAAACCTAATTGCTTAAGATAAGAACAATTTTATTATTTAATGTGATTTTTTTGAGCTAGGAATTCAAGCAGGGTTCAGCTGGGTGGTTCTTCTGTTCCACATGGCATCAACTGGACCAGAGGTAATGTCATGCACATGCCTGGTGCCTGCACCGAGGAGGCTGGATCAGGGAAAGCGTGGGGGCAGGGTGGGGTTAGCCAGCATTGCTCTTTCTCTCCCCATGGCTAGCTTGGGCTTCCATACAGCAGGGCCGTCTCAAAGCAGCTGGACTTCTCACCTGGCAGCTCAGGCTTTAACAGCAAGTGCTACAAAAAATCAAGGCAGAAGCTGCACGGTTTACTTCCATTGCATTCTGTTGATCAAGGAAGCAGCTAAGGAGATTCAAAGGGAAGATAATTAGATACTACCTCTCAGTGGGAGGAAAAGCAAAGAACTTTTGGCCATCTTTAATCTACCATAGATATTTGCATCCAACTTCTGTTTTTCAAGAAAGAGGTTAAGTAAATTGATATTAGAATGTTTATATGTTTTGTGACTTCCACTAGAATTGGCACCTCTTCCACCCAGTATCACAAATCATCTGCATCAATAGCTGTATATTAGTAAAGTTTAGAATATAAATAAGATCAGGAAGCTTAGTAATCTTTGAGGTCAGTATTACCATAATAAGCTTTCTCTACAAATTTCAAAAAAAATTACCCTAAAAGTTTAAAATATGCTTTATGCATTCTGTTGAATAATGCTGGAGACAGGTAGCACACTTCATAAATATCTTCATTAAAATTTAGGGGAAAATGTCAAAGATAATCTCCCACTGTTAATAAATAGAAATTGTAAGGTGTACCTTTAGGAATATTTGATTTTTGCAGATTATCTGGCTTAAAAGTATTGAGAAATACTTTATGGCATCAACTGTGCATTTTGTTGGCTCTTCTGTGTCTGTTGGAATGGTTCAAGTATAACTTTCAGAGGGTCATCCTGCCCTGCCTATTTATTTCCCTAACTCACCAGAAATGGGCTCTATGGTGGTCTTCTACTCAGCAGCTTATATTTGTTTGTTTTCTCAGTCTTTAGGGGAGAATATCAATCCTACCCACAGCTCAGCTGCTAAAGCCTGGACTCAACTGGCAACAAAATGCAGCTGTCTTCCAGCTTCTTGCAAGGAAGTATAATCCTTGCCACTAAATACCTTTGAAATCTCAGCTGAAAGAAATGGTATTTATGAAGGGTATCCTGGAAAACACTCATCCCATCATCTAAAACTCACAGCTCTCCCCCTTGGTTGAGCCAGGAAATCTTGGAATTGCATCTTGGAATGCATCATATTGGATTCTAGCAGGTCTGCCTATCACAAATAGGCAACCTCACAAAACTCCTTGCAACCAAATAAAAATGCTGAGTGCACTGCACAAAGTTCTCAGGACACATATCAACAAAAAGTTCCATTTAGTTTCAGTATCAGGATTAGTTGTGAGCCCTTACATTTGTTTTTGTATTGTGGGTACCATGAGTCATATAATTGATCAAATTTCTTTCTTCTGCTCATAGCAAGTTTACAGACAATGGCCTGACTCTAGAAACTATGAGGCTTTGTGGTATCAGATGATGTGCATGGAGGTATTTCCTGGTCCCACTAAACTCTTCTAACCTTATTTTCCCTTTGGTCACTTTTTCTTAACTCTAAAAACATGGATTATCTTGCTGTATGTTAAGTGATTCCATGAATTGCTTTAAACCATTTGAGAACCGCAATGGGGGACAAATTAATAAAAATTCAAAGGAACAGGCACAGAGGCTCTATGGGCCTATTTTTCACCTACCCTGGGAAAAGGTAGTTGTTTCTATGTTTGAATTTTAAAACTTTGGTACAGGGGTCCTCAAACTATGGCCCGCGGGCCACATGCGGCCCACCGAGGGCATTTATCCAGCCCGCCAGGTGCCGCTGCCTGTCCTGCTTAGCAGCCAACTCATCCCAGGCCCGCAGTGCGCATAGGAATTTGTTCATAGTTTTTTTTTAAACTATAGTCCGGCCCTCCAACGGTCTGAGGGACAGTGAACTGGCCCCCTGTTTAAAAAGTTTGAGGACCGCTGCTTTGGTAGAACAGCTTTATTCTTTTGTCAATAGAAATAAATAGTTATGGCTATGGAGAGATACTTTCTATCACGCAATTATGCAGCCTCAGAGAATTAGCAAGTTTGGAAAGTAGAAAAGACACCCCTCCCATTCTCAAACCTCAAACCGTACTATGCTACTGCTGGGCTTGCAGAAGATCTGGTTCTGTGCCGGGGCCTGGGGCAAAGGATTCCTGGCATCCCACCCTGGCACGGAGACTGCCATCCCCATAGAAACAGTGTTCTAACTTGTAGTTATGTGCAGTAAAAAAAAAAAAAAAAAAAAAAGTACACATGCACACATATATATGAACTAGAGGCCCGGTGCATGAAATTCATGCATGGGGGAGAGGGGAGTCCCTCAGCCCAGCCTGTACCCTCTCCAATCCAGGGCCCCTCAGGGGATGTCCGACTGTCAGTTTAGGCCTGATCCTGGGATAGTCGGTTATCCCTCTTGCAATCTGGGACTGCTGGCTCCTAACTGCTCACCTGTCTGCCTGCCTGATCACCCCTAACCACTCTGCCTGCCTGCCTGATGCCCCTAACTGCTTCCCTACCTGCCTGATTACCCCTAACCACCTCTGCCTGCCTGCCTGATCACCCCTAACCACCTCTGCCTGCTGGCCTGATCGCCCCTAACTGTCTCTGCGTGGCCCCTGCCACCATGGCTTTGTCTGGAAGGACATCTGGAAGACATCCGGAAGATGTCTGGTTAATTAGCATATTACCCTTTTATTAGTATAGATTATTAGTATAGATATATTTTAGGCACATGTAAAGTACATATAATTTTTAACTTATCTGAATATCTAATCATCATAATTTAGCAAAATTGTTTCTATGAAAAAATGTAATCTGGCTTTATTAGTAAATTTTCTGAGCAAATTTTGTTTGTGATTGAGGGACTTTCTTTGCCTATATTTGTGCTTATGTTGAATACATTTTTGTTCATAAGAAAATGAACATAGGCCACATCTTCATTTAATGTAATGAAGGATCCTATATAATAAAAGGCCAGAGGGGTCACGACCGAAATGACCAGAGACCCATATAATAAAAGGCCAGAGGGGTCATGACTGAAACAGCCCCTCATGGGCTGGCCCTGCTCCCAAGCAAGTGTTTAGGGGCAATCAGGCAGGCAGAGTGGTTAGGGGTGATCAGGAAGGCAGGCCAGCAGTTAAGAGTGATCAGGTAGGAGGCAAGTGGTTAGGGGTGATCAGGTAGGCAGGCCAGTGTTTAGGGGAGATCAGGGTGGCAGACAACCCCTAGCCGGGCTGGCCCTGCCCCCAAGAAAGCACTTAGGGGCACTGCAGGCAGAGTGGTTAGAGGTGATCAGGTAGGCAGGTCAGCAGTTAGGGGCATTCAGGTAGGCAGATTGGCCCTTCACGGGGCTGGCCCCACCCTGCAGCAAAGAAAGAGGGAAGCCCAGGCCAGCCAAGGCATCACACCCCAGCCTGTCGCCTGCAGAGGAGACAACTGGGGGCAGGGGAGGGGGCACAGTGCTGCACAGATGATAAGCAGTGGCAGTGGCAGGGGTAGGGCCAGCTGCCTGAAGCAGGTGAAGGAAAGCCCTGATAGGCCCTGATCTCAGGCCAGGCCTAGGGACCCTACCTGAGGGGTCTCAGATTGTGAGAGGGTACAGGCTGGGCTGAGGGACCCCCAAGTGCACGAATTTTTGTGCACTAGGCCTCTAGTAATTAATATGAAAAGTATTCTATTTGAAATTACTTAGAAAAGAAATTTTCCTGCATGGTATTTGGCATTTGTGTTTCTGTACAAAACTATACTATCTAAATCTTTATGTGTGATTTTCTTTGTTCAATATTCCAAATAAGAATATATTACTAAATTAGAGGGGAATTGAAAATATTTAAACTATCATGTATTTAACAAATATTCAACTAGAAACTGCTTAGTAGGTGAAGTTGATTCTGCTTAAAACTATATTTGGGACCACATTTAAACAAGTAAAACTAAGAAAATAAGGATGATTAAAAAATAAAATTTATGAGGCAAGTGGAACTTTCCAGAGAAATGGCTCTTAGTTATATTTATTTTGAACAGAGAATAAAATCAAATTCACTTTTCTTCTTCATATGATAACCCTACTTATAATATGGCTTTGCCACACACAAGATGAGAGTGGGTGTTCAGAAAGTTTCATAATAACCCCCAAATGGTAAGGCCCGGGAGAAGGCAGTGGGACATTGTAGTGATTTTCAGGATATATTTAAGAAAGATGAGTGTGTGTGTGTGTGTGTGTGTGTGTGTGTGTGTGTGTGTGTGTGTGTTTGTTTATGGGGGAGAGAGAAAGAGTGAGAATGAGGGGGTGGGGAGAGAAAGAGAGAGAGAGAGGGAACTCAACAAACATTATTGATTATTGGCAGGGCATTATTGCAAAGCGAGACAGAGAAGGAGGGCGAAGAGAAGCAAGGAAGTTGGTTACCAGGCTGACCAGAGCATCCCAAAAGGCACAGCCTACTGTCTGTCTGCTGCGGCATCTGCGAGGCCATCTGCTGCACCTCAGAACAGTCCATTATAGGTGGAGAAGTTAAACCATTTACCTGTTGGTTCTTTCCAGTCTCCTATCTCTCAGTGTTTGACCCTATAGAACATTAACACTCCTGATCCTTCCCCTTGTGTTAAGGGAGGGCTCTAGGTAGCTGCCGGTGACTGCTAGTTGTGAGGAGCTTCTCGGTAGGGGTGGGTGGCAGTGAAGATGGCAGGAACTTATGATGCAGGAATAATGTGAGCCATCTCATGGCCACTCTCACCAGGAAGCAGGAAGGGCTGAGCTGATCTAGGGTGGTGTATACACTGAGGTTACTACACACTTCACAAATGCATAAACATCAACAATAATATCTGACAGTTATATTTGCTACTTACTATACTGCTGGTTTCATTCTGAGCATTTGATTTACATGATCCCTTCTCCTGCTCAAATAAAGACGTGTTAGTGTTGCAGAAAACTGGAAAAAATCAAGCTTCGAGAAAAATGGATTAAAATTCTAAGCAGAGCTATAAGCAGAACTTACCTTTTTATTAAAGAGCCAGCCCTATGTGTGCTTAGTGGTTATCTCGCTGGTGGCCTCGAAAACAACACAGTTCTATCCAATTAAAAAATACATCTGGCATGGCATGAGAGTATGGGTGTATCTAGTCTCTGGCCTACAAGGTCAGACAGCTAAGTTTATCTTCCTTATTATTCAAGCAGGCTAGAAAGCAAAGTTATTTTTTCTCTTTTTTTCAGAATAAGAGGATGTCTAAAAAATAGCAGAGAATTTGAAACAGTAGTGTCACAAAATAGGGGTTAGCCTTCTCATTCAAAAGGGACTACCGTTATTTCTTTTTTATAGATATGTGAACTGGGGCCTAGTGGGTGCAAGTGGAGTTGGGTAGAGGTGCCTAATACATTTTGATAGCAAACATTCTCAGCCTTACCATACTAAAGTTATATAGAGCAAATTAAGTCCATTGGATGAAGAATAGATTTGAATTTTACTGGTTTTCAAATAGTTGGCTCAAATAGTTTCAGACTTCATAACCATTTTATTAATTTATAAGAATAACTTCCAATTGAACAGGTTTTTAAGAATTGTTGCCATCAGTGTCTCCTTGACCAGAGCTTTTTGTATTTATTCCTCTTTTCCAATGTCTTCCTTTTGATAATTTCACCACAAGTTAGCATGTCTTTCAGAGGAGAAAGAAAGAAAGTGAAGACATTCAATAAGCATTTGTGCATTATCAGATCCCTCGAATGGCTGGATATACAAAGCGGTTTAAGTAAAATCTTTAGGAAATCTAAAATCTTTATGTAGAGACCATCTTCCTTTGTGACAAATCATTTAGTGTTGATAGTATTAAAGAGTCCTTGAGTAGGGTGAGTTTAGGATTACTTGATAGAAAATTACTACATCTGATCATTCATTAGTAATGTTTAAAAAAATGGCCACTGTGAATAACTTAGCAGCCAATTGAAAATAAAAACAATGCCATCAGCGGAGCTGATTACTTTATTATTATTCAATTGATGAATAAAGTAGATGTGGGCTTGGTATTATGATTAATAATAGGTCACTTGGTTATGAGTTTTGTGCACAAAGAAAATTGCACATCTTGACCTTGAGAGAAAATAGTCCTGTAATTGGGGCGGGGGTAGTCTTAATGTAATTATTACCATCTGGGCCTTCCATTGACTTTTCCCCCCATTTCTAATACTGTTCGCAGCAATATCCTTGATTCTGTTATTGAGAATCCCTTGGAATAATAGTGATCTCACAGGAATGATTAATGACTTAATCATAAAGGGGAAGAGGCTTCCAAGCACTGATTCAAACACTGAAAATAATTAGCATATTCACTTTTCAGAAGCCAGTCACTTTTTATTATAGCTTGTACTTCTTTGACCAAAACTTGTCACTAATTTTTTCACATCTCTTTATTTATTGCACTGACCTCTGATGCTAAGCATGCTGTTAGTTTTGGGAGATGAGTGCATGCTGTGTGACGTTTTAGGGTCTATGCTTCTGATGTTGGATGGTTTATCCTTAGTAAGCCTAATTATCCCTCTGGAATAGATGTTTTGTTTTCAAAGGAGATTATTCATGGCTTACATCGGATACCCCAAAGCTGCCAAGTAATGAAAGAGATGGTTAACATTCGAAATCATCTTGCCTAACTGCTAACTAAAAGCCAGAAGTGTTGGTGTTGTTTTGGTGGCAACAGGATTGCATTCTTCTTGTAGAATTGCATAACTGGGTCTTGTTTGCATTCCATCTAAAGGGGCTTTTATAGCATTTAGAAAGCTGGGAATCTGCTTCGTGTTTAA
The DNA here is from genome assembly GCA_026230045.1 of Corynorhinus townsendii. Lineage (NCBI taxonomy): Eukaryota > Metazoa > Chordata > Mammalia > Chiroptera > Vespertilionidae > Corynorhinus > Corynorhinus townsendii. The sequence continues at coordinate 175,410,547 of JAPDVU010000003.1, read as the reverse complement.
TATCTCTTTCCACAACAGATTCAGTTCATCCCTTTTTCACTCAAGTCCCTGGAGAACTCCAGTGTTCAGTTTTTTTCAATATTGATGAAGACCCTCAATTTTTTTTTATGTTGAAGTATGTTCCCATGCAATACTTTATTGTTTATCTATTACCTTTATATTCTGTCTTAATGGGCCAAGTAATTTAGTTCCAACTTTATTTCTTAATAAGTGGTGAGTAACATTTCATTACTGAGCAAATGCATGTCCAACATCTGCTTTGGTGAGTTGGAAATTTCCCACCCTATGGGAAGCATTCCTAAGTATTTCTCTTCCCTACTTTGAACTTAGCATGGAAGAAACTTCTTGATTCCAGGATTAAATTTCTGTCTCCCCTTCTTCCCTTCTCTCAACCAGAGTTAAATCAAACAATGAATCCCAGTAAAGGACCAGAAGTAAGTATCTGAGCCAAAAATTCAGATTTAGGGAAAGCACTGATATAGTAAGCGCTGAAAGGAAGAATAAAAGAGGATTGGCAAATATGACTAAGTCCTCTGGCCAGTCTCCCAAAGCACCATGACTGAAAGTCCTGCCAGGCTTTAATTCTCTCCCCTACCCCATCCCACATGGATCCAGATTGTTCTTGAAGGAGGCAGATTTTCATACTGCCGTAATGAATATTTCTGGGCCTCTCTTATCTCTCTGCTCTTATCTAACCTAAAAGCCTACTGCCACCATTGAAGGTTAGTTATTATTTTCCTTCTGAAAGAATAACTAACCACTAATTATGACTTAATAGTTCTTTCAAGACCAGGATAGCGACTAAGTTACATTTCAAATACCTTCTGATCATAATATACCAATTTTCTAATACAATAGTCCTAGGCAAATTATAATGTAAAATTAATTTTACTTCCAATCTTAGTCAAACACAGAAAAAGTTCTTCGGGCTTTGTGCCATTTTTCCCATTAGCAATATATTTTAATTTGTTTTTCTTTATTCCTAAAATATGGGAACATTTTTTCTTATAGTTTTATTTCAAAATGGCTCAAACATCCTTGCTCAAATAAATACTCTAGGTTCATTTTCCTTATACATTTCCCTCTCTTCAGTTACTTCTTTTTATTTTCTTTTTCCACATTTTGGCTCATTTTTCATTACATTTTCCCCCTTAAAACTTTTTTTTAAACTTAATGTTTCTGGCTTTTAATTTTTCATGTATCAATTGGATCTTAGCTGTCTATAGTCTCTTTTATGCAACCATCAGTGAAAAGTCCCTGAGTTTTAAAAACAAAATCACTTTCCATTTTTAAATTAATCTTTCACTTACGTTTTGAAAAATTTTCTTTACCTTCTATTAACTGCAGATAATTATCAATTCTTTACCCAAAAAAAGGAAAACACAAATAGAAAATTTTGCCTACTTATAGGTTGCAGTGAAATTAATCTGTTTTACCCAATCAGTTCCCTCAAACTGGAAAATGTCACATATCAGGCATCTGGCTTTTAGGAAGGGACCATTGTCTAACTTCTGTAGCCAACAATGATTGTGGCTTAAGAACAGCTGGCAAAACCTTAGAGGAATGAACAGGACAGACATAGTCTCCTTGGAGTTAAAAAGGACTCTGTGGGTAGCTAAAGTTATGAGTAACGTTTAACTGCCCATAGTAAGAAGGTACTTTGTGAGTAATAAAAGCCTGTGAATGTGAATCCTTTTCTTCTTTTTGATAATATTTTATAATGATTATGCTACTTTCTTTTACTACTGATAACAGTTTGGTGTGATAGAAAAGATTTTAAAACCACAGATGTGGGTATGTGGGTTTGAACTTTAACTCCACGTGACTTGGCCTCTTTAAGTCTCAGTGTCTTTATCTATAAAACAGGAGATAATGAAACCTACTTACTATGAGTCTATATTATAAACTTAAAGTATCTATTCAACTGCCTGACACATAATATAAGCTCAAAACTCCTACTTATTCTATTTTCAAATCCTTTTTTAAAAATTATAATCAATACCTCATTTACTTTGAAAAGTGTTTAGTAATATCAAATCAAAGTTTAAGAGCTAGAAAACCTTTGAGAACCATTGACTATAAAAATTCTCCCAGTTTTATAAGCAACAGGAATTACCTTTTATGACCTCAGAATATTAAGATTACGAGGAAGACAATGTGCTTGAAACATTTCTGTTAGCCCAGGAACTGTGAGAAGGCAGCTTTCAGGGAGGACTTTGAGTGCTCTGAAACACTTATATCAACTAGTTGAAAACTCCTACTCCTCCAATCACCTTACTTTAGAGATGAGGAATCTAAATCTCAGAGAGTTTAAGACTTCGCCCATTGGTGTTACTGCTGAGAACAAAAACCTGGTCTGCTTCCAGTTGAATGCTCTTTCCATATGGAGTTATTTTGAGTCGACCAGAAAATCTGCAAGAACATCCAAATCATGTTTTCTCCCTCTGACCTCAGTAATAACTGGTTAAGGATTTAGATTGCTTTGGAGCAAATCCTCAAAGCAGCTGCAGGTCCTCAATGTTCTAGAATAGATATTTTAAGCTCTTCAAGCAAAAATTCCTGATAAAAACCTTCTTTTCACAGGAACTAAAGAGGCTCTCAGCTCTCTTGTAACAAAGTGGCTATTGAAATCTCAAATACAAGATGACTGCCTTTGAAGGAGCAGGAGAGAGTGGGCAGATCTCCAGAATGGACATCAAAAAACACCTTGATCCCAGCTCTAACTCGAAATGTACCTTTTTTGTGGCATGAGGTAAGCTTTATATATCTCTGAATTTGAACTTACTTTTGACTATTTGTCTCTCACACACACATCAAGAGCAAAGCTTAATAATGCTGTCTTCAAACTGTATCCAGAATCTACCACTTGTTCTGCCATCACCTTCATCCAAGCAAGTCCCATCATCTCTTCTTTGGGCCATCAAAGAAGTCTCCTGACATGTGTTGCTGCTTCTATCCTTTGCTCCTACACACGTTAATAAAAGTAATTTCAGAGTTTGTTAGGCAGGCTTCCATAATGGACCTGCCCTTTGTTTAACAATCTTAATTTGCTCCTAGAAATCCTGCCACTAAGTGAAAAGTCATTATATGAGAAATCACTTTCATTGATTTTAATGGAAAATTATTAATGCATTTCATCCCAACCCAAGATATCCAAATGATTTTTACAGTTAGAAAAATATTTTAATTGAATAAAAATGCCACTCACTTGTCATTACCTTACACATGTAATTCACATCACATTAAAAATAAATGAACTAGTGTGTGCATAAAATGTAACGACATCAAGGTTTACTTTACCCGCCGGTGGAAGAGAGAAGACCCGGTGGTGGGTGCTGGCTCATGGAGGAGTGTTGAAGGCAGTTGTTCTTTGTAAAGGCACAGTCTTCTCTCTGAACAATGTTTTTTTTTATTAATGTTTTCAACCATTTGGAGAATTATAGTTATCTTGCCTTCAAAGTTAAAGCATAGAAAGACAGCTTTAGAAAAATAGCTAAAGATGAGAGCATAAGAATACTTGGAAAGATAAGAAGCTTATTTAGTACATAGAAGATGAAAAGTCACACAAAAATGTTACTTCTTCATCCTTCTGATAGGCATACTTAGGCAAAATAAAATGTCTTTAGTTTATCCAAATATAGTACATATAATCAAATTTGTTCTACCTGATATTTAATAACCAGTAATTGTTGACTCAAATAAAATAGCATGCTTTTTCCAAAATATACAAATGTCATTTCTGTGTGTGTGTCTGTGTGTGTCTGTGTTTACTGGTCTTTTTGTTCAAGTTCCTAGTAGCTAGTTTTGTGGTAGACTATATACTACATGAATACTTTCTAAGCTTCTTTTCCAAGAAAGAAAAAGGAATGCAGTTTCAATTTAATATCAGAAGAATTTGCCAGTCTTAGATACCTTATGAGGTATGGCAATATCAGAATGGCTTTGCATTTCCAAAGTGAATTTCAAGGGGATGAGGGCCTTTTCCCCCTGATTTTTATCTTTCAATAGATCATTTTTTCTGAATAAGACATTGTTGAGAAAACTAAGGTAGGTCAGCCCTGCTAACAAGTAGATTATCAACTTGGTTATTGGGTCAATGTCCTTAAATGTAGTTGTCAACCCTTATTGTACATCGAAAACACCAGTGGATCTTTTTAAAAAACACTGATGCCTAGGCTTCATCCTGAGATCTGAATTCATGTGCAGTGGTAGCACATGGGCATGGATACTTTTTAAAAGCTCCTCTACTCATTCTGCTTTTCACCAAGATTGAGAAACACTGCCCTAAAGTAAATGGGTAATGGAAGAGTCAGTATAATGTTATTCTCATTATATTATAGGACATTTTTGCTTCAATAATTGATGAAAGTAATATATGTGTTAATACCTTTATTGTTGTCATATGTAAAAACTCAGTTAATGACAAATAACTAAAATAAAAATAATTTGTTGAGCACTGTTATAGAATAATTACATTATTCCACTTTATCCTCACAATGGAAAAATTCTAGAGACCTTTTATTTATTGGATAATTAACATTTTAAAGCCAATGTCTTTTTCCAACTGATACTTTTGACCCAAAATATGTCCCACTCCTCCCCAGGCCACTATCTCGCTCAAACCTATGGATTCTGAATTAAAACTTAAGACAAACTTGGCTGATATAGCTCAGTAGTTGAATGTGGACCCATGAACCAGGAGGTCACGATTCCATTCCTGTCAGGGTACATGCCAGGGTTGCAGGCTTGATCCCCAGTAGGGGGTGTGCAGGAGGCAGCTGATCAATGATTCTTTCTCATCATTGCACACTCTCTCTCTCCCTCTCTCTCTCCCTCCCTCCCTCTCTCTCTCTCTTCGCATTTCCCTTCCTCTCTGAAATCAATAAAATTATACCTAAAAAAACAACAGCTTAAGACCAATCTCTTGCCAGTTTTGAATTATTCTTTTTAAAATGCATAATTAGATTCAACAGGCATAAGACATTAAGCTTTTCTCCCATTATTTCTCATTTTAATTTGACATCTTTGAGTTATCCTTCATTTTGGAAACCTAGCTGCAGGGTTAAATTTCTTGGTTCTTGAACTTGGTTTATATTTGAACTTGGCTGTCCTCTTGTGTTGGAAGAACAGTCTATAATACACCTGCAACACACCTGTCCCATCTGTGACCTAATTTGCTCCCCAAGTATAAACAGGGAGAAGGCAGGCAAAATTTTAACACTTAAGTTATCTTACTCTAAATTCTAAACCAGATCCTAATATTATGCAAGCACAAATTCAAGTAAAACAGAATGAGGCAACTACCAATACTGAAGCTGGGAATAATATACTAGTAAATGTCTGTTTTATGTTTCCATGACATTTCTACTCCTGCATAGGCTACATGTAAATACTGGGAACCCAGCAATTTTTACCTCTGTCTTCCATAGTTAATAGGCTATGGGGACAGTTCATGTGTTGGGTGATTCATTTGGTGAATGTGGTGTTTATGAGATCTACACAGCAGGTTAAAATTTTCTTAAGAACCAATTACATCTCAAGAAGCAAACACTCTTTTATGGCTACTAACTAGGACAACAACTCTGCCCCACAAACGCACAGCACTGCTCACAAATAAAGCAAATAAAACTGACTGCTATTACTAGGAAAGCACAACCCTAACCAAGACACCACCAATTGCCAATACCCTTTACTAAAAGACAAAGTTTTGATGGGAAAATATATCTTTTACAAATTGAACTTAAAACCCTCCATAGCTAATGGTTATTGTGGAAGTCACAGTTAGTGTATTATTTTTTCAGTGATATTTATTACTCTGAAGTCAAGTCTTTATGATGGCAAATGTGAATATTTGAAAATATTTTCAGTTATTTGATCAACTAATACAACTGGCCTGAAACAGAGAGATATCAGTATAGATCTGAGAGTGTCAGCAATCTTCTACACATAGTAAATGCAGAGGATACTTGCATACTTACACATTAAATGGTGCCACATGTTTGTGGCAAACATGCAAAATCACTCCCCTGAAACTGTGATAACTGTTTAGACAATCAGATCATTATAATACCAATTGTTATGCAAAGAACAGCTTCTGTAATGTGTGCAGTCTAAGTGAAAAATAAGGATGTAAAGGTTTCACTTAGCTCTATTATTACTAACAAAATTAGAGCCAAATCACACAAGTAGTTACTACCACAATTGATCCAACAGAAGCAGCTAGTTCTGTGAGTGCCACAATGATTAGTCAATTGTCAACTTGTTAATAAATTAGCCTCATTATTGTTTGGAATATTATCAAGAAAAGTGATTGTCTTTCCATTTTTAACCAGATGCTATTGACATGGATTAAACACAAAGAAGAGTAAATCAAATCAGAGAAAAATCAAGGAAAATACAACTAGAAAATAATGCCATAAAGTTAATGTTCTATTTAGAGAAAGACTAATTCAATATTTCCATATTGTTGGAAGAAAATTTCCAGAAATTTTTTTGTTTTCATTTTAATAGATTATATGGTACAGTAATAAAATTAATTTCAATAATATGAGAAATATATATTTTTGATTCTGCATTTTCCAATCCATGGTCCCATTATAATTTTTTTCAAAAATAGAAAAGGAACAACCTAAGACAGGCACAGTCACAGAGGGGCCATCAGGAGAGAACTTGGGGGTCAACAGAGATGGGTCACAGACCCTCACCCCCCCAACTTTGCAGGGGCCTGAACCCTCAGCCCTTCTGAGGGAGGTCTCCTGCCCCCATGGCTGCTTCGCTTCCCATCCCCAGCTCAAATCGGGACCCAGGCAACAGACAGAGACTTGGCTGACAGCAGCTGCCCTCTCACTGCAACAAGACTTGTTTGAGTTGTCTTGTACCCATGGTGTGGGGAAGTGGGTTTTCGATATCTAAATCCAGCCTAGCACCAGGAATGCTCAGGGCCTACTCAAGAAGGCAAATAATCCTTTCCACTAATATTTACAGGGTAAAATAAGATTGTTGATAGAGTATTAAATTTGACAGTAAAATAGTAGTTAAGTTCTCAGACTAATTTAAATTGGCTAACTGAAATAAGTGAATATTCTAGAAAAATTAATGGTACTGGACAAAAAGCTGTTCCTAAAGTGTTAACTAAAAATTTTATTGGTAGTTCATCTCATGGTAAAATTGCGTAACATGTAATGAACCTAAATCAGTCATATTTTAGTACAAAAAATTAAAATTTAAAAGCTATCAATACTACATTATAAAATTTCCAAAAGCCTCCTAATATTTAAATAAAAAAGGGGGGATAATAGAAGAATATCATGTAAGGAAAAATATCCTGTAAGTAAATTACATCTAGAAAATTTTTACTTTAGAAAATTAACTTTCATTTGAAATGCTAACAGTAAGACACCCATGGAAAACACACATGGTGTCAAAACAAAGCCGAAGGAAAATTGTTTGGGCAAAAAATGAAAAAGGATCCCAAGTCAAATTTATAGAAAGGATTCCTTTATTAACTTTCGGTTGAGAATATGTTTGTATATTTTCAGAAAACAATTCCATGACCATGTGGATTCCTGCAGCATAGAGGAATTGACAGAACTACTCCAGCCATGAAGATAGAAGAGAAACAGTCCAGAGATGGAAGACGCTGACGAAGCCTTGCCATACTAGCAGTCAGCATCTGTGTGTCGCAGCAGGTTGCCCAGGACCAAACCAGAGAGGGTCGGACTTGCATTACCACCATTTGTCCACTATCCAGAACTGAAATATCATTGCTGACATGTACACATAAGGAACTGTTTGACATTGAAATTAGGACTCAAAAGAACTGTTGGCCCACAAAGAAACTCACTACAGACTGATTCATTTGCCTCTGAGCATAACCATTATTGCTTGTCTCATTTTTGGTTCTTATAAGGGTATTTCTAGTATCACATGATCTCACTCATCTAGGGGAAATAATGCACAACATAAACTGATGCATCAATCAGACTGTCAAACCTCAGAGGGAAGGTAGGGGAGGGTGGGGGTAAGGGAGAGAGATCAACCAAAGGACTTGTATGCATGCGTATAAGCCTAACTAGTGGTCACAGACAACAGGGGGATGGGGGCATGCGTGGGGAGGGGTTTGGGATGGGAATGGGGGGATGAGGACAAATATGCGATACCTTAATCAATAAAGAAATTTTTAAAAAGTGAGCACTAAAAAAAAATAGGAGTATTTATTAAAAGTTTTAAAAATGTCATCTTCAAAGATATTTTTGAAGTACTATTTCAAAGTTATAGTTCATAGTGCCATACAATATTTAGCTTAGAGAATACATATTTCCTTATTAATATTCTCTAATAAGTTTACTGGTCTCATTGTTTAATGTTATAGGCAATATGATTTAGTGATTTGTTAATAACAATTTGGTCCAAATACTGCCTTAATTTCCTTCCCTAGCAATGGGATAATTTACTTAAAACAAGATAAATGCCAGTTTTTTCATAAATTCACCATGAAACTGCATATTTTAGGCTTACCACAAAACAGACAGCAGTGACATTTTAAAAGCCAATATGAACAACCAAGACTACAGAAGCCTCAAATGTCTCTTACAGAAGATGCCTGGCAATGTGGCAAATTAAGCTTACCGAATGCTTGGCTTTCTGCCACAATCACATACAAAAAATGAATAGAAGAAAAGGAAGAAAAATTAAACTAAAAAAAATTTTAAATACATAGGTTAACTCAAAAGTAAGGTATCAAGTAAAAATCTAAGCCCAGTGGTTAAATATATTTATGTTTTATATGCTTCCACAAGAATTATGACCTATGGCCCTAGAATTCTAAAATGTATGGAAGCAGAAGCTGAAACTGAGGGCCTTACATTAAATCTAGAGCCTTATTGAACTTTCCTGGCCCTAATAGGAGAAGTGGGGAAATGCCACACAGTAGTCTGGGTAAGCAGTATTATGGCTGTTCATGGTCAAGAACTTTTTATTAAAAGAAAAAAATCAGTTCGTAGATGAAATAAAAATTCCAGTTAAGATGTAACCCCAGGATTGTCTTATTCTAACACGCTGGTTCTTTGCTTTGGTTTATGCTGTCTCTTGTTTGTCTGAGTTGTCTGAAAGACTGACTGAAATATAATAACACAGTTTATTGAAATTAACTGTAGCGTTAATTCTAGAGAAACTTAAAGGTGGACCTCTGATCAGAAAGAATATGGAATAGAATAGTGTTATCTAAATTATATTCCTTAGAGTCACATGTTTATGATTCTCCATATCTAAATAACTCCTGAACTGTTACTACTGTTAACATTACAATTATTACTATAAGTAATATTACCATTAATATTTTTCTCTAAATCTACTCACTGTTTTTCTTTTTTAAATTTACTTTATACATTTTTTTTTCTTCTCAAACCCTTTATCAAAAAAGAAAGGAAAAAAATTTATTGAATTTAATGATTTCAAGTGGGGAGAAAAGAAAGGAGGAGAATGGAGCTGAAGCTCTGAGCCTCTCCAGAGAAAGGCCTCATCCTCACGTGCCCTCTTTGAGGGGGTCCGCAGAGCAGGGGACAGCCTTCTGCCCCCAATGCCCTAGTCTTCTATAGGGAAAGGGCAGAGTCACAGTGGTCTGAAGGCCAGAGCGGCAGGAGGCGGGCAGGGGCGGAAAGGGTCACAGGAAGTAGTCAGCATAGGCTTCTTGGCAGGAATGTCCCTGTCTCTTGAGGAGCAGCATGGAAGATGATGAGCTCTTTCTGGAGATGCTCATCCAACTCCAAGAGAGCTGCCACAGTCCCACAGCAGTAACAGTAGTTGAGTGGCAACCATATAATGAGCAGTTTCACTGAAGTGCCACTTCTATCTCCAGTTGGTGGCGGTGGGGTGGCAGATTATGTCAGTGTCATTGTTTGCATGGACGTAGGCCACCATGTCACTGACAAAAAGGCAGCTAGCCCCACTGGGGTTTACACCCCAGCCTGTTATATCTTCAAGGTCAGACCAGAACAGGTCACATGTGCACCCATTGTAGAGCTTTTTCTCCATCCTGTGGATCTGGTCCTGGTTCTGGATGAGGGGGAGAGGCCCCATACACTTAAAAGATCTTGTCGTCAATGATGGCGACAGGCTGAGGTTGTCAAAGATCTCAGGCAGTAGCGCCATGCGGTTACCCAGTGTATTTGCGCAGACACTCATCAGAGAAGCAGGAGACCCTGGTGATCAGGCAGCTCTCCTGGTTGCTTGGGATCAGGATGATAGCAGCAGGAGGTATGTTTCAATACCGTAGAAACCACAATCCATAAAGTCTCCCATGAACAGGTAGTTGCTCTCAGGGACATTGCTACCCACTCTGAACAGCTCCTCGAAGTCATAGACTTGTCCGTGGATGTCGTCACATACTGTGACTGGCCAGTCCACCCCTGCACATTGCTCTCCTCTACCAAGATCTCTCTGCCTAGTGCGCAGGGCCTTGAGTTCACTCTCCCTGGTGGTCTCGCAGTGTGGAAGCTGCTGAATATGCGGGTCCAGGTCGTTGATCTTCACCATGATCCATCCTTCCCACTGCTGTGGTTCAGAACCGGGCACTGCCCCCACCAGGCTACATGGAGGTCCCCGCCTCTGACTTTGACTCCAGTTCTGGGCTCCCTGCCTTCCTCCTTCCTTCTGCTTTGAAACCTTGCCATGCTACCTAGTCTTCTATCTGTAGCAATTTTTCTCTCTTTCCCCACCCCACTACTCTTGATTTCTGTTCATCTCTTCTTCAGATTTTGTTTACTATTTCTTTTTATTCTTTTTAAAAAATTGTTCTTAGTCCTACATTACATCTCTTGCTCAAGATATTTCCCCAAATAAAACAGCCAACTTTCTGAAAACTGTTTACAGATGGCTACTATAATGGAATATCGTATTTAATAAAAAGGTAATAAGGAATATATCAGTAATTAAAATAGAACATTTATGGAGAACTTATTATATGCTACACGCTTTTCTATGTACTTGACATAAATAGGCTTATTTAATCCTCTTAAAAATGCCCAGAGACATTAAACATTTTGCACAAAATTATATAATTGATAAGTATTTGAGCCAAGATTCAAATGTTGACATTTTTACTCCAGAACTTACGTTCTTAATATTATTTTATAATGTATTCAAAACAAGCATGTGAAAACTGCCCCTATTAAATCTCAGAAACACATACTGTGCTTTTCAAAGCAAATACTATGGATAATTATAGTCCATGTAAAATGGCTTCATGTAAGTAACAAGAAAACAAAAATACCCACTTAGATGATCCTATGTGAGTAATAAGGCAATAAAATTATAGTAAGAAATATGAATATAATGGATGAAAGTTTGTTTTATATGATTGTCTTTTGAATTTGAATGAAGGTGGTTTTGAAAATCAACAATGGCATGAACATTTCCTTTCATTTAAATTAATGACTTTGGCCATGTTTTCAATGAAAGTTAAAAATAGAAAGTATGACACATTGTCTGTGCATCCTTCTTTTTTTCTAATTACTAATTGGCCAAGGAAGAGTGTTTAATATGTAATTAAAAATTTCGGAGAATTGAAATTGGTTCTGGAAGGTAATTTTGCGCAGTTATTATTAACTTTTCCAACAGGGTGGAGATTATATATATATATATATCTGTAATCCCCTGGACCAGAAGGGGCACTTTTCATTTGTCTAGTGTGCTCTGCATTCAATGTCAATAAATGTTGACCAAATTTATGGTAATCAATACAGACAAAACAGTTCTATAAATGCTAATAGTAACACGTTTTATGCACTTTAACTTGCAAATTGAATAGGCAACTTCCTACAAGAGTATTTTTTAAACAACGAAAGTCATCTATGCAGACTCTAGAAAAGGTGTTAAAAAAGCTGAGTTAAGGGAGGGAAAAGGTGAGAATGATTATTTATCTTTAGAGCATAACAAATAATCATGATGTAAATTAGGCTCTTTAGATAGAGAATAAATTAGCACTCAACATAGTAAATTAAACACAAACTACCCTCATGACATCAGAAGTAAGAGAAGATGAGTGTATTTGTTTGCTTTCCTGTCTTGGGCAGATCTGAATGTGCAATGATGAAAAAGATTAATGGTGGTTAGATCCTAAATTTTGCTTCCCACCTTCCTTTCTCATATGCTTTGCTTCACTAATGTGTTTTCTTCTTACTGCTCTGCCTTAAGATGCCTTAATTCTTTGATATGTTATCACACTCCAACAGAAGAACAACCTAACCAAAGTCTAATAATTCTGCAATATAGGAAAAAGCACGTTTGCTTTAAAGAACTCTTGCTAATCTACCAGAAAATATTTCTTACAAAAGAGAAAGTTGTTTCTACCAGAGTGAGACTGTCTTATTTTTCTAGACACCTGACGTTTTGAATTTCCTGAATTATGTATGATTCATGGAAATAAACAAGATCGTCTGGTTCAAATGTGAAGATGAAATTAATTTGAGAACTTTGTGACATTTTCAATGTGCACATCAAGGATTAGGAGATATATAAGGCAGGAAACAAATGCCAAAGAGAGAACAATTGTGGTTGCTAAACACTGCATAACACATAGGTTTTTATGCTGTCTATACCTCTGCAACTGCTAGGACAATGGTTGGCAAACTCATTAGTCAACAGAGTGGCAAACCGTGGCTTGCCGACCACTGTGCTAGGATTTGAGCTTATATAAAAAATTATGGAATGTCTTGAGCTGAATTATTAAGTGTGTGTGGGTATAAGTAAGTCATTTTAAAAATATGTTGAAAGAAGTTGAGTTTTTAATTATCAGTATTGAAGAAGAATAGTGACAAAATGACTCCACTCTCTACTAGGTAAACTTTCATTTTAACAAATTTAAAATATTTGCATTTGACATCTAAAGTCAGACTAAATGACAGACATCTACACCAGGTGATTAAATGTAAAAGCAGATACATCTATATTGTAGGTGCTGGAATGTTACAGTACCCAATTTAAGCTGATTTTATAATATTGACTATGTATTACATGCCTGGCAGTGAACACTCCAGTAATTTAATAAAGTGTCTTTCCATTATAGAAACTTATTTCTAGGAAGTTGAATTTCCTATGGAATTCTGCACAACACCCTTTCAAACTGTTACTTCTTGTCTCTTCTGAGAGGATTACGGATATTGCAATATGTAATCTGATTCTTTCAGAGTATATGAGCCTGCTCTCACTTATTTCAAACGTTGATATAATAGTTTCTTATTTTAAGTTTTTCTACTGTAATATGATGCGTATAATTTTAAAAAATCATGGCTGAATTTCTATGCAGCAAAATATTTCTATTATTATTTAACTCTAGCTTTCTGCTTATTGTTTCAGTGAATAATCCATAATATTTTATTTTCCATGGTTCATTCTTTTTAATGACTGTAAAATCTACTATTAGATGAATATATTATATATTATTTATCTATTTGTATTAGGTTTTTCTAATTTTTTTCCAGCTTCACTGAGATATAATTGACATATACATTGCATAGGAAAAAGGTGTATGTGCATTGATTTGATACACTTATCCTAAATAATATAGGTAATATGCAAATTAACCCTCACACCATCACAAGATGGCTGCACCCACAGCAGAGGCAGGGTTCCCGTAACAAGGGATCAGCAAGGACCTGAGGCTGCATGGTGCTGGGCTGGGCTGGGCCAGGGGACCTGAGACTGCGCCCCCCCCCACCCCCCGTCAAGACCTGAGACTGGCAGCGGCTTGACGGGAGGACCTCAGGCCACACCCTGGCCAGGTAGGGCTTAACGGGGGACCTTAGGCCACACCCCCACCCCAGCACCAGGCTGGGAAACCTCAGTCCATGCCCCCCACCTGGCGAGGCTTAATGGGGGACCTGAGGCTGGAATCCCTGCCCAGTGGGGCTTGATGGGGGACCTGAGGCTGCACCCCCCACCTGGCGGGACTTGACAGGGGTGGGGCCAGCTGGGTCTGGATCTCTCCTAATGGGTCTGGGGCCAGCTGGGTCTGGGTCTTGTGCCATTTCGAGGCACCCATGGGTGGGTGGGGTCCCATGGTGCGCCCCACCCAGACTCTGACAGGAGGAAGATTTTCATATACATTTTACTAATTTTCTTTCATCTTTAACAGTTCTATTATAGAGAAAGGGCAAATAGCAATATTAAAATATTTCCTCTAATTACTTCCCTTTTAATGTGTACAAATTTCATGCACTGGGCCTCTAGTGTAGTATAAAGTAATTACTGCCATACCATTGGCTAACAATTCCATCTGTCTCATTTCTTTCTTTGTAGTGAAAACATTTAAGATCTACTTTGTTAATTATATAATACTGCACTGTTAATTATAGTCACCATGGTGTATTTTAGATACCCAGAACTTATTCATTGTAAAACTGCAAGTTTGTACCCTTTGGCCAACATCTCCTCATTTCCTCCAACCCTCAGCCCCTGGTGACTTTGATATGTTATCACACTCCAACAGAAGAACAACCTCACCAAAGTCTAATAATTCTACTCTCTTTTTCTATGAGTTTACCTTTTTCAGATTTCACATACAAGTGATATCATGAAGTATTTTGCTTTCTCTGAGTTATTGCTTTTAGCATAATACCTTCAAGATCCATCCATCAATGTTGTTCCACATGGCAGGATTTTCTTCTTTCTCATAGCTGAATAATATTCCATTGTCTGTGTGTATATACTACATGGAATATGAATATATATGTATATTTCACATCTTCATCATTCATCCTTTGAAGGTGAACGGTAGGGAAATAAAAGAATGGAGTAGAAATTACAAGTAAACCCTTCATGTTTGAACATTTAAGATTACGTTAGAAAACTAGTGACCTGGTGCACGAAATTTGTGCACATTAAAAGGAGATTAATTAGAGGAAATAATTTAATATTGCTATTTGCCCTTTCTCTATAATAGAAGTGTCAGAGATGAAAGAAAATTAGTAAAATGTATATGAAAACCTTCCTCCTGTCAGAGTCTGGGGCTCACCACGGGACCCAGAGTCAAGTCCCCGCCCACCCACATGCACTGCAAAATCAAGGTGAGATCCAGTCTTGGCCGACCCCCCTCATTGGGCTAGATCCAGACTTGGCCAGTCCCGCCCTGCCCAGTCAAGCCCTGCTGGGCAAGGGGTGTAGCCTCAGGTCCCCTGGCTCAGCGCCAGGATGGGGGACATGGCCTGAGGTTCCCCAGTCCAGACCGGGGCAGGGGGCATGCCTTGAGATCCCCTGTCAAGCCCCACCAGGTGGGAGGGCTCAGCCTCAGGTCCCCCAGCCCAGCACTGGGAGGGGGGTGCAGCCTCAGGTCCCCCGTCAAGCCCCGCCAGGCAGGGGGGCGCAGCCCCAGGTCCCCTGGCCCGGTGCTGGGGCGGGGGGGTCACAGCCTGAGGTCCCTTTTCAAGCACTGCTGGGCGGGGGTGGGGGGAGTGCAGTCTGAGGTCCCCTGGCCTGGTGCCAGGGTATGGGGTGCGGACTGAAGTCCTCTGTCAAGCCCCGGCCTGGTGCTGGGGCAGGGGGAGCAGCCTGAGGTCCCCTAGCCTAGCACCAGGATGGGAAGAGCACCTTGAGGTCCCTGTCAAGCCCTGCTGATAGGGGGTGTGGCCTGAGGTCCCCTGTCAAGCCCCATGGGTGCGGGGATGGCGTAGCCTCAGGTCTCTGCTGATTGCTCATTAAGGCTCCTTATCAGAACTTGGCCTCAGCTGTGGATGCAACCATCTTTGTGACAGAGTTATGGTCAATTCGCATATTCCCTCTTTATTAGATAGGATTATGGGAGTTATTGAGGTATAACTGACATACAATAAAATCATATTATTAAAATAATTTGATGAATTTTGTTAAATGTATATACCTGTGAAACCATTTGCACAATCAATGTAATAAGCAATTGTATCCATCACCCCTTAAAGTTTTCTCACACCCTTTGTAATTAATTCCTTTGACCTGTCACCCCCAGGGCCATCACTGGTATAGTTGTTCCCATGTACACAATGTTTCTTTTTCGTCTACCTGCTTTTAAGATTTTTCTATTTGTCTCTGGTTTTAAGTCATTTGATTGTGATGTGCCTTGGTGTTAATTTCTTCATATTTCTTATGATGAGCATTGTTGTACTTCTATGAACTGGAAATTTATTATTTTTATCTAATTTGAAAGTTAGGGGTCATTATTTTTTTACATATATATTTTTTTTCTGGTTTCCTTCCACTGTGCCAGGGACTCAAACTATTAAGCTGTTTCAAGTTGTCCCACAGCTCACTGATGCACAATTGTTGCTTTTTTTCTGTGTGTAATTTCGCATAGCTTATTGTTATGTATTCAAGTTTACTGTTTCTTCTGCAACATCTAATATCCTATTAATTGCACCTATTTTGTTTTTCTTCCCTGAAATGTTATTACTTTCTCTCTAAAATGTTAGAATTTCCATTTTGTTCTTTTTTATGTTCTGTGTCCTGTTAGCCCTCATGCTTTTCTTAAACTATAGAATATAGCTATAAAAGTTGGTGGGTTTTTTTGTTTTTGTTGTTGTTTTTTACTACTTAACTTACTAATAGAAACTACTGCTAGCTGAGTAACTTCTGGATCTGTTTCTATTAATTGATTTTTCCTCACATTCTGAATAATGTTACTCTTTCTTTGCACACAGTAATTTTTGATTGTATGCTAACTTGTCAAGTGCTGGATAATTTTATTCTTCTTTAATTATTTTGGGCTTTGTTTGAGTCTCATATAATAACTTGGAAGCAAGTTTGACCCTTTGGAGGGCTTTTTATTAAAGCTGGAATAGGCATGGCTAGAGCATTCTGTATTGTTAATGTCTATTTAAGTCGTTTGTCTGCTTTTCTGTTGGATTACCTATCTTTTCCTTAATGATTTTTAGGAACATATTCATACTCTGTGTGATCCATTTATTGAATATATATAGGAAATATTTTCTTCCACTCTGTGGCATGCTTTTTAATGTTCCCGCAGTTAAAATGTTTCCTGAGAAAGAACATAAGCATTTTATTCCCAGAATAGGGGTGTCTGCATTGGAACAGGGAGATAAATGGAGGTATAATGGTAGAGTTTCCATTACCAGCTCACTGTGTTGGGAAGTTACTGGAGCCCTTCCTGGTGTCTGTTCAGTCCTAGCATGATCACGCTATTCCCTTTGTGGCTTCTGGGATTGATTGGTCCTGTATAGAAAAGTAAAGGCAAGCTTTCCCTATGACACGTGTTTGCCTAGAACAGGCCCTACAGATATCATTTTAAAAAAATGTCTCGAGATCATTCACTAATAAACATCATAAAACAAATGCACCAGTCTTCCTTTTTATTAAAAACATACTTTTGAAGATTAATGTTTATTCAGAGATGAAAATGCCTGTAAGAATATATTCCTAGAAATATGAATCACCTAGTGCTTTAGCTTTTCATGAAAATAGAAGAAGAAAGAAAGAAAATGAATCTTTCTGCTTAAATGCATTTGAATGGGAACTTCTTATATTACCTATTTGTGTTTAAAGGGAAAGGGGTTAATTAAATAGCTCCGATTTAATCGCATTAGATTAGGTAATTTCCATTTCTTTGTCCAAATAATTTCCAAATATTCATTATTCCCGAATGATAAGGACTGGGGAATTAACCTCCCTACCCCCTCCTCTACCCTCCTTTCCAGGTAACATTAATTCATTTCTCTTTTCAGAAATAATTGCCTTCTCTGATACAAGACAAACTGAACTAGTCAGTAACTCCCCCAAAGGAGTCTATAATCTAAATGGAAGAGCTATGGGGAGAGAAACCAAGATGGTAGCATAGGTAAACACCTAAACTGCTGCCTGGCACAAGAATATCAAAATTACAACTAAAAGACAAAACAGACACCATCCAAAACCACAGGAAAGCTGGCTGAGAGGAAATTCTACAACTAGAAGAAAAGAGGAAAGCACACTGAGGCTCAGAGGAGCTGCAAAGGCTGAGGTACGCAGATTCACATGCAGAGAGGATGGGCATCTGTGTGCACGGGCTGCTGAGTGCGCACCAGGCTTTCTAAAGCAGGAGGGAGAAGGAAGCTCCCGATTGCACTGAACTCCAGTCCCGGGCAAGACACTGGGAAACCAGACTCATTCGGGGGGAATCTGGACTGTCAGGAAAAGAGAAAGCACACTGAGATTCGGGAGCTGTGTAAAGCAGAGGTCCAAAGGCAGGCGTGCACAGAGAGGACTGACTGCTGAATGCACGGGAGGCCGAGTGTGCGGCTGGCTTTCTAAAGGGGGAGAGAGACAGAAGCTCCCAACTGCGCTGAACTCCAGTTCCAGGCAAGTTTCTGGGAACCCCGACTCATTTGGGGAGAAACTGGACTGTCTGGCAGCGAGCGAAACTCAAGGGCGGCTTTCTTTCAGAGGTGCTTGCAGTGATTACCAAGGGACACTGAGACCAGGGGCCTCATAGGGCAGGGCTGATGGGAAACCAAGACTGTCTGCTCTGCCCTGAAACTCCGCCCCATCCAAGCTGAGCACAGAGGCTTCGCAATTTTGCAAGTCTTGTCTCAGAAGGCTGTCTCCAGTACCGAACTTCTCCCAGCATAGACACAGCTGATCCTCACAGCCAATTGGCCTGGAGGTCAATTCCTCCCAGTGATACCAACAACAATCAAGACTTAACTACAACAAGGCTGAGCACACAGTCCACAAAGGGGTGCACCAAGAGTATCCACCTCAGGTAACTGGGGAGGCTGAGCCACTGTGGCCAAGAGGACACCTACCACACAAAGCTATTCTACCAACTCAGGGAAGCAGCGAATATGTGGAGACAATGAAACAGATCACAAATGAAAGAAATGGAAGAAAACAAACGACTGGATATAGAGTTCAAAACCACGGTTGTAAGGTTTTTCAAGAATTTCCTAGAAAAGGCCGATAAATTTAATGAGACCCTCGAAGATATGAAAAAGGACCAACTAGAAATTAAACATACACTGACTGACATAAAAAATATTATACAGAGACCTAACAGCAGACTAGGGGACCGTAAGAATCAAGTCAAAGAGTTGAAATACAAAGAAGCAAAAAACACTCAGCTGGAAAAACAAAAAGAAAAAAGAATCCAAAAATTTGAAGATAGAGTAAGGAGCCTCTGGGACAACCTCAAGCGTATCAACTTCCGAATTATGGGGGTGCCAGAAGAAGAGAGAGAGCAAGATACTGTAAACCTATTTGAAGAAATAATGACTGAAAACCTCTCCTACCTGGTGAAAGAAATAGACTTACAAGTCCAGGAAGCACACAGAACCCCAAATAAAAGGAATCCAAAGAAGATCACACCAAGACACATCATAATTAAAATGCCAAGAGCAAAAGACAAAGAGAGAGTATTAAAAGCAGCAAGAGAAAAACAGTTAGTTACCTACAAGGGAGCACCCATACGATTGTCAGCTGATTTCTCAACAGAAACTATGCAGGCCAGACGGGAATGGCAAGAAATATTCAAAGCGATGAATAGCAACAACCTACAACCAAGATGACTCTACCCAGCAAAGCTATCATTAAGAATTGAAGGTCAGATAAAGAGCGTCACAGATAAGAAAAAGCTAAAGGAGTTCATCACCACCAAACCAGTATTATATGGAATGCTGAAAGGTATTCTTTAAGAAGAGGAAGAAGAAAAAAAAGGTAAAGATAAAAATTATGAATAACAAATACATATCTATCAACAAGTGAATCTAAAAATCAAGTGAATAAAAAATCTGATGAACAGAATAAACTGGTGAATATAATAGAATCAGGGGCATAGAAAGGGAGTGGACTGACAATTCTCAGGGGAAAGGGGTGTGGGAAGAGACTAGACAAAAAGCGTACACCTATGGATAAGGACAGTGGGGGGTGGTAAGGGCAGAGGGTGGGGTGGGAACTGGGTGGAGAGGAGCTGGGGGGGGGGGAAAGAGGAACAATTGTAATAATCTGAACAAAAAAGATTTATTAAATTAAAAAAAAATTGGGGGTGTAGAGACCTTAAGAAATTTACCATAGGGGGAAAGCTGCTCACTTGCCGGCTGATTTGCATATGTAAGGAGGACAATCCTGGAAGGCTTTTCTGACTGCAGAATCAGAATATAGTAATTTCACTTAGAATAATATTCTCTTTTTGACCATAAAAATGGTCAAAACTCTCCTTCTTACTAAACCAATGTTAATCTACTCCACTTCATGTTTCATTTAGGTGGGTGAAAGAGAAGGGATGTTTTATATATCACTGGGGTTGTAAACAAAATATGTTAATAAAGCTATTAAATGGAAAAAAATTTAAAAAATAAATGGAAGAGCTTTGAATAAATAGAAAACAGAGATTAGTACAGCCCCTCAGCATCAGCTGCTGCAGATCTACCTTGTGAGGGATGGATGCTTAGAGGAAGAGACATCTAACCTGACTTTTGTATAAGATTTTCAAGCCTTGTATCTTAGCATGCAATAAAGTCAATGGGGTCTCTCTAAGCCAGAACGTGATTGTCTTTTCTAAGTAAATGAATATTGCAGATCTTCAAGTATGATTGTCTCTGCTGCAGATGGGGAATGGAGGTGGAAAGGCGTAGGAGGAAGGAAAAAATCTGCAAAGAATTATCTAGGATCTTAAAAAATATATATTCTTATTAATTTTTAGAGAAAGAAGAAATGAGAGAGGGAGATAAAGAAACATCAATGTGTGAGAGAAACATCGACTAGCTGACTCCTGCACACCCCCCACTGGGGATTGAACCTGTATCTGGGCATGCGTCCTGACTGGGAATCAAACTGGTTACCTTTTGGTGCATGGGGTGATGCTCAACCAACTGAGTCACCAGCCAGGGCTAAATAGGTGTTTTGTTTTGTTTTTAAATGAAACTATATAAAACAGACGAGTAAATTATTACTAGTCACCATCATCATCATCCTGACCAACATAAAAACTACCATTTATTGACCTTCAACTCTATCCTGGGTGACCTATATGCATTGAAAACTAGTGTGCCATAATGACCCTGTTTAATGTCTTGCTTCCTATAACTAGCAGAGCAAGGACTGGATTCCAAATTGGTCTTTAAAAGATGCTTCATGTCCTTCAGTTTCTCAGAGATCAGCCTGGGTGGTCCATTCTAATCCAGTACACTGGGAGTAAAGGAACTATCTAATGGCACAACTTGAGGGCACAGATACATAGGAGACATGTATAAGGTTCAGACAAGTCAAGTCTTTTCTATCTAGGAACTAAAAGAGCTGCTAAATGTATTAGATAATTTAGAGGAGACTGGTAAAGCTGTAATGTAGAAACTTCAAGTGGCAGGGTCTAGACAGAACACCCTGAGAGTAAATGGAGGGATGAGGGTAGGGGCTGGTGAATGTGCCTAGAATGATTGCTTAGTGCCTTTATTAAATTAGCTAAGCAATGTAAAACCATAGTCGTTACATATCTTCACTCTGTAGTTTGAAAAGGAGCAGGATATGCCATCCCAAATTATGCATAAAGATTATTTTGAGCTGAAGGCAACTGAGAATCAACAGATGCAGAAAGGGTTCTCTGCTCTCCCCTCCCTGTCAGCCTAAAATCAGGGCATAAGTTTTCCTTTGAGGAAGGTGCCCAGGAAAAGGAGACCTACTCTTATCACTGGAAACAGGGAATCACACCGAGATGAATCTGTATAAAGAATATAACTAAAATATCCCTTATATTTTATTTTATTTATCCCCTATATATTTCCTAGTCATTTTCTCACAATTTATTGCCCCTAGAAGCCAACCCCCCCTTTTTCTAGTCACTTACCCACAATTTATTGCCCTTTGTTAAAATGGTATAGTTTAAGCCCCTTAGTCTAACTTGAGTTTTCACTTTTTTTTTCTGTGAAGCTACAATGCACATAAAATTATTAACATCAATAAACGTCGGGGAAGAAGATGACGGCTGGCAGGATGGAAGTGAGGGAGACGATGTGAGTGAGTAAGGGGGTGAAAGGAGAGTGTGTGGATGTGTGTGGTGTGTGTGTGAGGGACAGTTAAATCCAGCAGGAGTAGCAGAGGCTGGCAGAACAGACTCGCCTGGACAGGGAGCACCTACCACCTCTGCGGACACTCCCTGGGCTGTGAGGCTCAGGCACAGAGCCCATGCCATCTTGAAGGGGAGAGCGGCCTCTTCTAAGAACTCATAAGCACCACCACCCAGACAGGCCTTGGACACTGCCCGCAACACTGCAGCCACTCCAGCCAAAATCCTGCTGACCCACCCGCAGACCTGCAGACCCTAGGACTTCCACCTCCAAGGGTGCACAGCTCCCACAGTAGTAAGTGCGACTTCCCACCTCCCCAGCGGCAGACCTCTGGATGCCACAGTCTCGCTTTTCCAGAATGTAGGCCTTCTGAGCCCAATGCTCCACAGGCCGCTCTTGTGTGCCTCTGTGAGCCCCAGCTGGTCACGCTCTTATACAAACAAGGGTGCACTGCCCCAGCAGTAGAAATTCTGAATTTCCCCTTCCTGGATACCTACCCATAGACACCTTGATCATGTGGTTTCAGCGCCAGGGCCCCTCTGAGTACGGGAGGGCACCACCACGGCAAACACACCACAGGTGCCTTTGCGGCCACCACTGAACGTGTGTGAATCCAACCAAGGCCAGAAGGCCCCTGGCAGTAGAAATTCAGACTTCCCCCACTCCCGGCTGCCTGCCCACAGACACCTCAGTCACGTGGCTTCAGCGCAAGGGCCTCTCTGAGTGCACCACTCTGGCAAACAGCCCCGGGGTACCTCTGTGAGCCGCCACAGGGCATTTGTGAATCCAACCAAGGGCTCAAGACCCCAATAGCAAAAACTGAGTCTTCCCACTCCACAGCTGCCGACCTCTGGACACCATAGTCATGCTTTTCCAGAGCACAGGCCTCCTGAGCCAAGGCCGCAAAGGCAGCTCTAGGGTGCCTCTGTGAGCCCCCACTAGGCACCCTCATATCCAAACAAGGGCACACAGCTCTGGCACTAGAAATTCTGACTTCCCCCACTCCTGGCTGCTGGATCACAGACACCTTGGTCGTGCGGTTTTAGCACCAGGGCTGCTACTGAGCACATGCAAATCCAACCAAGGGCACAAGGCCCCGGCAGCAAAAACTGAGTCTTCCCACTCTATAGCTGCCAACCTCTGGACACCACAGTCATGCCTTTCTGAAAACAGGCCTCCCGAGCCCTACCACCCTGACAGACAGCTCATGGGTGCCTCTGTGAGCCCCCGCTGGGCACACACAACTTCAACCAAGGGTGCAAGGCAGCAAAAATTAGGACATCCCCCTCCCCGGCTGCTGACCTCTGGACACCGTAGTTGCGCCTTTCCAGCACGCAGGCCTACTGAGCCCCCTGCCCCTATAGGCAGCTCCTAGGTGCCTCCTTGAGCCCCGGCTGGGCATGCTTATATCCAGACAAGGGCACATGGCTCCAATAGTAGAAATTTGGACTTCGCCTTTCCTGGCTGCCTTCCCACAGACACCGTGGTCATGTGGTTTCAGCACGCAGGCCCCCTGAGGCCACTGCCTCAGCAGGCGAGTCCTGAGTGTCACTGTGAGCTGCCAATAGGTCACTCATATCCAACCAAGGGATCAAGGCCCTGGCAGCAGAAACTTGGACTTCCCCCTCCTCAGCTGCCAAGCTCCAGGCACTGCAGTCGCACCAATCCAGCACGCAAGCCCCCTGAGCCCGCTGCCCTGGCAGGCAGCCCCTGAGTGCTTCTCTGAGCTGCCACAAGGCACAACCCTGGCTGTTGGCATCCAGTCCCCACAGTAGCACCACTCCAACACAAGGCCCCCCCTGAGCCCATTGCTCCGGCAGACAGCTCCTTGGGCACCTTTGTAAGCAGCCATTGGGCATGTGTATCCAACCAACAGCACACATCCCCTGAAACAGAAACTGCGACTTCTCTCTCCACGGGGCCAGTGGCACACCACAATGGCTCCAATCCAGCATGTGGGTCCCTCAAGGACACACCCCTTGCAGACAGCTCCTGGGCCCCCCTGTGTGCTGCCTTGGGGCATGTGCCTCTCCAACCAAAGGCACATGGCTCCCTCAGTAGGATCCATGACATCCCCCTCCTGGCTATCTACCTATGGACAGCCTGGTGAGTTACTGAGGTCTTGCCTCCCTGGACCAGGTCACAATGTTTCAGCCACCGACCGTGAGATTCCCACATCCCCAGCTGTTGGATCCTGAACCCCCTTGTAATTCAGAGAGGGAAATCACTTTGGCCAGAGTCCCACTGCCTCAACCATAGACTATAAGTCACCGCCCTCCCCCCAACTGTCACAAGCTCCAGGCCCCTCATAGGGAATTGCAGAGTGACACTAATCCAGCAAGAATCACACCACACCAGCCAAAGTCACAGTACCTGAACCTCAGGCCCCGAGACACCTTCCTCCTATGCCATGGATTCTGGGAACCCAAAGTGAGCACATACCAGTGAGAACTCAGACAACCTTTTCCACAAGAGCCGGAACCACAGTCACATCCAAAACAACTTGCATAACGAAGCCAGCGGTGAGTCACATTGCAAACCTGTGATGAGACTTCATCCACAAATAAGAAACAAACATGCAAGATCCAACTACACCAAGAGAACCCAAAGAGCTCAAGTAGGGAGCTCCTCTAGATCACCAATCTCAGGAAACCTGAGAGATCACACCAGTAGCAACACCCCCAAAAGAAACTGGGTAGCAAAACATTTGGCTCTAGGACACAGAAACAATTAAAACGTTACAGCAAAAGATGGGGAGACAAAAAAACAATCCCCAAAGGAAAGAAAAAGAGGAATCGCCAGAAAGGGAGTTAAATGAAATAGAGGCAAGTAACATGTCAGAGAGAGAATTCCTAGTTATGGTTATAAGGATGCTCAAATGGCTGGTTGACAAATACACACAACTCAATGAGAATTATAAGGAGCTGAATGAGAATGCCACCAACATGAAAAGGAACCAAGATGAAATGAAGAATGACATAGCTGCAATAAAGAACACAATGGAAGACTAAACAGAAAACTAGAAGAGGCTGAGGACCGCATCAGCAAATTAGAAGACAAGGTAGGAGAAAACACTCAAACACAGCAGCAACTGGAAAGAAAGCTTAAAAAGCAAGAGGAGAGCCTAAGGGAGCTTTGGGACAATACAAAATGAAACAACATCCACATAATAGGGGTACCAGAAGGAGAGGAAGTGGAGCAAGGAATAGAAAACCTGTTTGAAGAAATAATGACAGAAAACTTCCCTGATATTGGCAAGAAAAAAAGCCATGCAAGTCCAAGAAGCACATAGAGTCCCAAACAAGATGAACCCAAAAAGACCGACACTAAGACACATCATAATTAAATTGGCAAACATCAACAACAAAGTAAGAATCTTAAAGGCTGCCAGAGAGAGACAGAAAGTTATGTATAAGGGATCTTCCATTAGAATATCAACTGATTTCTCAACAGAAACACACCAGTCCAGAAGGGAATGGAATGAAATATACAAAGTGATGCAATGCAAGGGTCTGAATACAAGATTACTATACCCAGCAAGGCTATCATTCAAAATTGAAGGTGGAATCAGGAGCTGCACAGACAAAAAAAAAGGGCTAAGAGAGTTTATTACCACCAAGCCAGCAATGCAAGAAATGCTAAAAGGACTGCTGTAAAAAGAAGAAACAGAAAGGCAAGAAGAAACACAAACACAAATAAGAATAAAAATGAGGACCAACAAGTACTTATCATTAATAACATTAAACATAAATGGATTAAATGCTCCAATCAAAAGACATAGGGTGGCTGAATGGGTAAGAAAACATGACTCATATATTTGCTGTCTGCTGGAGACCCATCTCAGAACAGAGGATTCACACAGACTGATAGTGAAGGGATGGAAAAAATATTGTTTCAGGCAAATGGAAATGAGAAAAAGCTGGGGTAGCAATACTTATATCTGACAAAATACACCCCAAAGTAAAGGCCATAACAAGAGATAAGGAAGGCCACTACATAATACTAAAGGGAGCAATTCAACAAGAGGATATAACTCTGATAAAAATATATGCACCCAATACAGGAGCACCAAAATACATAAAACAACTTCTGGAAGATATCAAGGAAGAGATCAATAGCAATACAATCATAGTAGGGGACTTTAATACCCAACTGACACCTCTGGATAAATCCTCTAAACAAAAAAATCAAAGAAACAGCAATCCTAAATGACTCACTAGATCAGATGGACTTAGTGGACATCTTCAGAACATTTCACCCCAAAGCTACAGAATATACATTCTTCTCAAGTGCACATGGGACATTTTCAAAGATAGACCACATATTAGGACACAGGTAAAGTCTCTTCAAATTCAAGAAGATAAAAATCATAACAAGCATCTTCTCAAATCACAATGGAATAAAACTAGAAATCAACTACAATAAAAACAATGAAAAAAATCAAATAATTGGAGGCTAAATAACATGCTATTAAACAATAATTGGGTTACCAAAGGATCAAAGAAGAAATAAAAACTATCCTGGAAACAAATGACAATGAAAACACAACAATGCAAAATCCATGAGACACAATGAATGCAGTCCTGAGAGAGACGTTCATAACTCTACAGGCCTACCTCAAGAAACAAGAAAAATGGTAATACATTATCTAATCTTGCAACTTAAAGAATTAGAAAGAGATCAACAAGAAAAGCCCACAGTAACCAGAAAGAAGGAGATAATGAAGATCAGAGCAGAAATAAATGACATAGAGAGCAAAAAAAATTACAAAATATTAATGAAACCAAGATCTGGTTCTTTGAAAGGATAAACAAGATTTACGAACCTCTAGCCACGCTCACCAAGAAACAAAAAGAGAGGACCCAAATAAACAAAATCAAAAATGAAAGAGGTGAAGTAACAACTGACCCCACAGATATACAAAGGATTGTAAAAAAAAAAAATACTACAAACAACTCTACTCCAACAAACTGGACAACCTCAACGAAATGGACACATTCCTAGAAAAATACAAGCTTCCAAAAATCAATTAGGAAGATTCAAAAAACCTGAATAGGCCAATAACTACTGATGAAATTGAAATAGTAATCAAAAAGCTTCCAGCAAACAAAAGCCCTGGACCAGATGGCTTCACAGGGGAGTTTTACCAAACATTCAAAGAAGAAGTAAAACCTATCCTCCAGAGACTATTCCAAAAAATATAAGAGGAAGGCACACGTACAAGCTCTTTCTATGAAGCTGGCACTACCCTAATCCCAAAACCAGATAAAGATAACACAATGAAAGAGAATTATAGGCCAATATCCCTGATGAACATAGATGCTAAAATCCTTAACAAAATTCTAGCAAATCGAATCCAGCATTACATTTGTAAGATCATACACCATGACCAAGTGGGATTTATTCCAGGGATGCGAGGCTGGTACAATATCCACAAGTCAATAAACATGATACATCACAGAAACAAGTTGAGAGACAAATATCACAAAATCATATCAATTGATGCAGAAAATGCATTTGACAAAGTCCAACATCCTTTTCTGATAAAAATGCTCAGCAAAGTGGGAATAGAAGGATCATACCTCAACATAATAAAAGCCTCATATGACAAACCTACAGCCAACATCACACTCAATGGGCAAAAACTAAAACCATTTTCCCTAAGAACAGGAACAAGACAGGAATGCCCACTTTAAGCACTCCTGTTCAACATAGCACTGGAAGTGCTAAGCCATAGCGATCAGACAAGAAGAAGAAATAAATGGCATCCAAATTGGAAAAGAAGAAGTAAAACTGTCATTATTTGCAGATGACATGATACTGTACATAGAAAACCCTAAAGACTCCATAAAAAATTATTAGATTTAATAAATGAATTTGGCAATGTAACAGGATACAAAATTAATGCCAAGAAATCTATGGCATTTTTATACACCAATAGTAAACTTACAGAAAGAGAGATTAAAAAACAATCCCATTTACCATTACACCAAAAAATTAAGATACCTAGGAATAAACTTAACTAAGGAGGTAAAAGACCTATACGTTGAAAACTTCAGGAGACATTGAAAAAAGAGATAGAGGAAGACATAAACAGATGGAAGAACATACCATGTTCATGGATTGGTAGAATCAATATCATTAAAATGTCCATACTACCCAAAACAATCTATAAATTCAGTGCACTCCCCATTAAAATACCAACAGCATATTTCACAGACCTTGAACGAACTCTCAAAAAATTCACCTGGATTAAAAAAAGACCCCGAATAGCTGCAGCAATCCTGAGAAAGAAGAACAAAATGAGATGGGTCTCAATATCAGATATCAAGCTGTATTACAAAGTCACTGTTCTCAAAACTGCCTGGTACTGGCACAAGAACAGACACATAGACCAATGAAATAGAATAGTGTACCCAGAAATTGACCCAAACCACTATGCTCAATTAATATTTGATAAAGGAGGCAAGAGGATACAATGGAGTCAAGACAGTCTCTTCAATAAATAGTGTTGGGAAAATTGGACAGATACATGCAAAAAAAATGAAACTAGACCACCAACTTATACCATACACAAAAATAAACTCAAAATGGATAAAGGACTTCAATGTAAGACAGGAAACCATAAAAATACCAGAGGAATCCATAGGCAGCAAAATCTCAGACAAATGCCAAAGCAATATCTTCACCAATACAGCTCCTAGGGCAATGGAAACTAAAGAGAAAATAAACAAATGGGACTACATTAAAATAAAAAGCTTTGCACAGCAAAAGAAACCATCAACAAAACAAAAAAAGCCCACTGCATGGGAGAACATATTTGCCAATGACATCACCGATAAGGGTTTAATCTCCATCATTTACAGGGAACTCATACAACTTAACAAAAGGAAGATAAACAACCCAATCAAAAAATGGGCAACTGAGCTAAATAGATATTTTTCGAAAGAAGATAGAAGGAAGGCCAAGAGACATATGAAAACCTGCTCAGTCACTAATCATCCAAGACATGCAAATCAAAACAACAATGTTGTACCATCTCACACCTGTCAGAATGGCTATCATCAACAAATGGCAAGTGCTGGTGAGGATGCGGAGAAAAAGGAACCCTCTTGCACTGCTGGTGGGAATGCAGACCGGTGCAGCCACTGTGGAGAACAGTATGGAGTTTCCTCAAAAAACTAAAAATGTACTTCCCCTTTGACAGAGTAATCCCACTTCTAGTAACATATTCCAAGAAACTAGAAATACCAATCAGAAAGGATATATGCACCCCTATGTTCATAGCAGCACAATTTACAATAGCTAAGATTTGGAAACAGCCTAAGTACCCATCAGCAGAAGAGTGGATTAAAAAACTGTGGTACATCTATACAATGGAATACTATGCTGCTGTAAAAAGAAAGAAACTCCTACCATTTGCAACAGCTTGGATGGCGCTGGAGAGCATTATGCTAAGTGAAATAAGCCAGTTGGAGAAAGATATATATCACATGATCTCACTCATTTGTGGATAATAATGAACAACATAAACTGATGAACAAAAACAGATCCAGAGACAGAGAAGCATCGAGCAGGTGCTCAAACCTCAGAGGGAAGGTAGGGGAGGTTAGGGGTAAGGGGAAGAGATCAACCAAAGGACCTGTATGCATACATACAAGCATAACCAATGGATGCAGACACCAGAGGGGTGAGGGCATTAATGGGAGTGGGGTGGGGGTTAATGGGGGGATAAGGACACATATGTAATACCTTAAACAATAAAGAAAAAAAAGTGAAAAAAAGTAAACATCGCACCTTTTCTCCTGTTAATCTGTCCTTTGTCTGTTTAATTTGCAAACCCACCTACTTTACCTAGAGAGTAGAGGAGAATTATTTTCCCTCCCTGTCATTGTGTACCCTAGGTGGAAAAATATCTGGCTAGGAGTTGAGGTACTTGTTAGCCTTCGCCTAAACATTATTTACTTGTGTGACTAAGTTCATGGACTCTACTACAAGTATTTGTGACTTAATTTCCTTATAAGTATAATTAAATGTTAGATTTAAAAAGATGGCAAATAGGATTCACTTCATGACTGGAGGGTTTTGTCAAAGATTGAGAAGCCACATATAACATGATCGCTTACTAGTGTATAATAGGCAGTGGAGGAGAGTAATTCCAATATATGTGCAGAATATATGTCATCTCTAGAATAAAGATGGATAACATGTCTTCTGCTTCTAGCATTCAGTGAATTAGTTTGTACCCTTTAATGGGCTGTTGATGTAGGCTGGGAAAATTCAGCATGTTTCAAATTTCCCTGGAGGAAAAAGTGGGCAGATGTCTGAAGCACCGCGAAAATGTTTAGGGCAGAAATGAAATCCCTTTTGAGTATTGGATGGTAAGAGCAGCAGCAATCCGAGATATACCAAGAGTGCAATATTGTGTTTTATCCCATGTTGTCCAAAATTGTGTTTGGGTGCTTCAGATGCTTAAATTAATGTATAATTAATATGGTAGAGATAGACCTCCTACCCCTAACCCCTACCTCAGTTCTAATGTTCAGGTTAATTGGCCGTTCTGGGAAAAGAATGATATATTTAGGAGGAGTCTATTTAATATTATCAAAGACTTGGTTTCAACTAACTGATAACAAACATTAAGTTCTCTCAGCATGAAACAAATTGAATTTATTTAAATATGACCATCTTTCTAACTGTTGCATTCAAAGTTTCAGAAACTTGTTCCCACATAATTTAAGTATACTCCCACCTCTCTCTCCCAGATGCAGATGTAATTTATGTAGAAGCAGACATTAAAATAAGTCACTCAGGGCAGACTCACTTTCATTTACATAGTGTTCTTTGGGGGGAAAGTATTAAATCAATTTTAACCTGTTTGGGCCTGCATCCAAATAATGTGCAGGCCTGTTTGAAGAGAATCGTTTTTGAAATTTGTAAAAGAGATCATATGAAATGCATTACTCAATTAAGTAAAGGAATTTATACTTTATTATAGAATACTGTACCATCTGCCATGAATATAACTAATTAAATTTGACTTGGTATGTGATTTTAACAAACAGTTGAAAAATGAAAATTCTACATGAATTCTTCAGCAACACCTGAAATGATAGATACCCACTGGGAAAGATTGCATCCAGCCCTGCTCAGGTTGCAAACAGACTTTCCATTGTCTGGCTGCAGTCTGCATAATGTTTGCATTAAAAAGCAGGTCAGTTTCAGTAACTGCTCACAAGCAACACAGAAAACCCAAATGCAGTGTTTGTCTGCGATTGTCAAAGAAATAACAAGCTAACATGATGAAATCAAAATGGTTGCAAAGCTTCACTGGCGAGGGAACAGAAATGACAACTTCCCTCTGAAGTGTGTTGCCAAAACCTCGGTTTCAAAAGAGGCCCTAAAAGAACCTTGTACAAAATACCCATTGTTTGATACCGCAATGGAGTTGAAATGCTGCAGTGATGAATCAGGCTAAAGCCATGCTCCGCTTTAGTCTTGAATCTGAGGCAATCGAACGTAGCCGCCCCTCTATGGGTCAGTTGCATCTGTCATATGAAAATAGCATTATGTCACTTTGTCAGGAGAGCTGTGAGGCGAACCAAAGGATTTAGAATGTGCTTTAAACCAAACCTTGTACAAGTTTATCTTTAGGGATGCTCAGATAACAAAATGACTAGTTAAAAAAGAATTGTTTTTATCTGAAATGTGACTACTCAGTGTCAACCACAGAAGCAGCAGGGTATTTGACTTTCTCACCCAGATGTTCTTATTCTGTGTCGACACAGCTTTGGTCCTTTGCATCAGCCAGACACATGCATCATGGACTGTGTGCCACCAAAGGAGCTCGCTTTCTGTCCTTTATGAAAACTACGTCTTTTGAAGATCAGTCATTCCTCCAGGGAACTTCAGAGAAAGTAATACATTTTCACATTGAAATGATGCTGTATCTTTTTCAAGAAAAAAATAAAATAGCGTATCATGTTCTTAAAGAAAGAAGCCTAGCAAAGCATTCCTTCCTTTGTTCAGACAGTTGAACAGTAGTCCTCAAGGTGAGGAGATGGATAATGCAGCTGGCTCTGGGATCCGTAAACAGGAGAGCATGATGTCAAGGAGTTGATCTGTAAAATTTGGTGATAAAGACTCCTGAGTAGCATATGCTTCCACTTTCGGCTGATGGTGTTTATGAAGCACCCCGCATCATCGCTCTTCAGAAGAGGGTTGGAGTTGAGCAGAAAAGAAAACAAGATGTGTCTGAGGAACACAAGGAGTTGAGAGCATTAGGGCCCACAGGCAAAGAGAGGTTTCTCAAGTTTCATTTGTTCAGGGATTAAGAGTCCGTGGGAAATGAGCACTTTGTAATTAACCAGCTCTTTCAAATACTGAGGTTATTTTTGGATACCTATTTTTCCTGGTATGAAAACTATGGTTATCTTGGGGCCTACCTAGGACAACTGGATTCAAAGTAACCTGTTGACATATGGGAATGATAGGAACACATGCCAAACTGAAATAAGCAGAGGGAACATATGAAGTAAAATCACGGCAACGCTGAACACATGTAGGCAGAGCTGGCCAAACTGGACTTGGGAGAACCAAGAAAAACAGAATGAGATAAATGCTTGGGCCTGCAGTCAGGGAATACAGTAACTCTCCTGGGGTCAGAAGAAGCTTCGATGAACAACCCTGAGCTACGGGGTTTCAAGGCAGCTACCACAAAAGTCCATCTAGAAAAGCCATCAAGCCTCACTCTTTAATTGTTTATTTATCAAAGGCATTTTGCAGGATATCCCTGTTAAGCTGACCTGCCTGTTTACAATATGTGTTCACTTAAAAATGGATTTATAAACATATATTATTTGCCAAGTTTGAAAATCTCAAACATCTTTCATAAATATATTCTCCAGGCATTATTCAAAAACTGGAACTCTTGTCCTGGCAAGATGATTTCTGGCCGGTCTCTGTGGGATTTCCTGTTCTAATATCCTCTGCGGAGGTGTCGACCACACGTCAGTCAGGAAGAATGGTGACTTGCACCTGTGCTCATTGGAACGCACAGCCTGTCCAGTCGGGGTGCTGGGCACTCCTGGCAGTAGCCTGTATGAGGTGGTGCTGGCCTGAGAAGAATCTTGTCTGACTTCTGAGGTTCCCCTTTAAAACTGTTTTGAGCCAATCTGTCAACAGGTGTATGCTTTTTCTGCCAGAGAGCAGCAATTAAGATATCAACTGCTATTTCCTTGATTGCAAAGGGGGAACAGAAGGTTAAGATGTACTCAGTGCAGTTTAGGTTAAAGGCAGCATCTGGGTTTCTGTAAGGCAAGGTTTTATCCAGTTTGGCAGTTGATTTGATTGAGAAAATGTATCAAGTGAAACTTTTCAGGTCACTGAAAGGCAATGTGAAACAGAACCTTAGAAAGGACAGTCATTAGGACCCACTGTCCCCCCAGTGAGTGGATACAGCCACTCCTCCCTTTGCTTAACAAGGGTTTTGAATTTACACCATAAAGATGCTTTAAACTAGTTTCTTAGAGACAGATCCATATTGTACATATTTAATTTTAGAAAAATACACAATTTGTAGAGTTGATACAATTCTGCTTTTCTTCTTTAATTTTTAAATTTTTTATATTTTATTTTTATTGTTGACATTATTACAGATGTCCCCTGCTATCCACCCCCCCTTATCCACCTCCACCCAGACCCCACCTTCCCACCCTCTAGCCCTCACCACATTATTGCCTGTGTCCCTGGGCTATGACATATATGTCCTTTGGCTAGTCCCTTCACTTTCTTTCATCTGGTCTGCCCACCAACCTCCCCTCTGACATCTGTCAGTATGTGCCATGTATTCATGTCTCTGGATCTATTTTGTTTGTCAGTTTAGTTTGTTCATTAGATTCCACATATAAGTTAGATCATATGGTATTTTTCTCCCTGTGACTGGCTTATTTTGCTTAGCATGAGACTCTCCAGGTCCCTCCATGCTGTCCCAAAGGTAAGGTTTCCTTCCTTTTTACAGCCACATTGTATTCCACTGTGTAAAATGTACCACAGCTTTTTTTTTATCCATTCATCTACTGATGGGCACGGGCTGTTTCCAGATCTTGGCAATTGTAAACAATGATGCTATGAATATAGGGATGCATATGTTCTTTCTGATTGGAAAGAAGGTGTTTTGGGATTCTTAGGATATATTCCCAGAAGTGAGATTGCTTGGTCAAAAGACAGTTCCATTTTTAATTTTTTGAGGAATCTCCATACTGTTTTCCACAGTGGCCATACCAGTCTGCATTCCCACCAACAATGCACTTTGGTGGGAATGCAGAATTTCTCCACATCCTCTTCAGCACTTGTTGTTTGGTGATTTATTGATGGTAGCCATTCTAGCAGGTGTGAGGTGATATCGCTTTGTGGTTTTAATTTGCATCCCTCTGATGATTAGTGACATTGAGCATCTTTTCAAATGTCTATTGGTCATCTTTATGTCCTCTTTGGCGAAGTGTCTACTCAGGTTCTTTGCCCAATTTTAATTGGATTGTCTTCCTGGTGTTTAGTTGTATAAGTTCTTTATGTATTTGGAAATTAACCCACTATCAAATGCATCATTGGCAAATATGTTCTCCCATACAGTGGGGTTCCCTTTTTATTTTTATTTTTTGATGGTATATTTTGCTGTGCAAAAGCTTTTTAGTTTGATATAGTCCCATTTGTTTATTTTTTCCTATGTTTCCCTTACCCTAAGGGATATATTGGCAATAACATTGCTATAAGAGATGTCTGAGATTTTACTACCCATATCTTCTAGGATTTTTATGGTTTCATGACTTACTTTTAGGTCTTCTATCTATTTTGAGTTTATTCTTGTATATGATGTAAGTTGATGGTCTAGTTTCATATTTTTGCATGTATCTGTTCAATTTTCCCAGCAACATTTATTGAAGAGACTGTCTTTATTGTATGCTCTTGCCTCTTTTGTCAAATATTAATTGACCATAGAGACATGAGTTGATTTCTGGGATCTCTGTTCTGTTCCATTGATCTATATGACTGTTCTTATGCCAGTACCAGGTTGTTTTTATTACAATGGCCTTGTAGTATAGTTTGATAATAGGTATTATGATCCCTCCAACTATGTTCTTCTTTCTCAAGATTGCTAAGGCTATTTGGCATCTTTTTGAGTTCCATATAAATTTTTGGAATATATTTCCTAGATCTGTGATGGTAGTTTAACAGGGATTATATTGATTCTATAGATCACTTTGGATAGTATGGACATTTTAATGATGGTAATTCTTCCAACCCTTGAACACATTATATGCTTCCACTGATTTGTATCCTACTCAATTTCTTTCTTCAATGTCCTATAATTTTCTGAGTACAGGTATTTTACCTCCTTGGTTAAGTTTATTCCAAGGTATCTTCTTTTTTTTGTTGTTGCAATGGTAAGTGAGATTGATTTTTTAGTTTCTCTTTCTGAGAGTTCATTACTGGTATATAGATGTGCCATCAATTTCTAGATATTGATTTTGTATTCTGCTACTTTGCTGAATTCATTTATTAGATCTAGTAGATTTTTGGTGGAGTCTTCAGGTTTTCTATATACAATAGTATGTCATCTGTGAATAATGACGGTTTTACTTCGCTAATTAGACTGGACAGCCGAATGACCTTCTGACATCATTCCGGATGAAGCTGCGGTGGTGGGGGCTGAGGCAGAGGCAGTTAGGGGTGATCAGGCAGACAGGTAGAGTGATTAGGGGCTATCAAGCAGGCAGGCAGGTGAATAGTTAGGGGCAATCAGCCAGGCAAGTGAGCGATTAGGGGCGATGAAGCAGGCACGCAGAGGTGGTTAGGGGTGATCAGGCAGGCAGGTGAGTGGTTAGGGGCAATCAGGCAGGCAGGCAGGACAGTGTTAGGAGCCAGTGGTCCCAGACTGTGAGAGGGTGGAGGCCGGACTGAGGGCTGCCCCCCACCACCATGCAAGAATTTCATGCACTGGGCCTCTACTATTGAATAAGAGTGGTGGAAAATGGACATCCCTGTCTTATTCCTAATCTTTCTTCTTTTAATTTAATTTTAATTTAATCTTGCCCAGTGCCATTCAGGAAACACTATCAGCTGTTACACCTTCCATATGGCTTAGTTCCTTAGAAGCAGGAACTGAGACAATAATATTATCAATAATTATAGCTATTATTTGTGAAGTGCTCACATATGTGCCTGGAACTATTCCAAACACTTAACTGGTATTATTTAATTTAAACCTTACAAAACACAATGTGAGATAGATATTGTTTCCATTGAACAGATAAGAAAACTGAGGCACAGCATGTATGGTATATTTAATATTAGAGTATTCTTATTTATCTTTGTAACTTCAGCTAATATATTCATACCACACATTAGTTATATGGTAGGATTATGTTGTAACCTGTCTCTGGTGGCCTGCTTTCAGTCCCTGTCTTGGGTCATAATCTACTGATTTCAAAACCTGTTCTGAATCAACTGTTTTAAGCCTCAATGCTGCTTTTCACCCTGGGCAAAAGTAATTCCTATTACTCAAATCTAATAAAGATGCATGATATTAGCATATTTCTTAACATTCACTCTCAAAATTAATCAAATATATGTCACTATAAACTAAACAACAATGATTAATCACTTCGCTCATTCTCTCAAAGGATCAACAACTATTCAGTGAGTGGTGAAAACCAAAGTGTGGGGGTCCAGACCTGACTTGAAATCTGGTTTCTGCCATTTATTTATGTGATCTGAGGCAGGATTCTCTAGTCTATCCAAAAGAGCCAGGTCTCTGGAATCAGGTAGACCTCAGTTCTTAGTGGCATGGCCTTGGATAAATTATCTGAGCCTCAGTTTCTTCATCTGTAAAAAAACGCAGGATTGCCCTGCCAGCGTGGCTCAATGGTTGAACGGTGGTTGAGTGTGGATCTATGAACCGGGAAGTCAGGGTTCGATTCCAGGTCAGGGCACATGCCCTGGTTTTGGGCTCCGCCTGCAGGAGGCAGCTGATCAATGGTTCTCTCTTATTATTGATGTTTCTATCTCTCATTCCCTCTCCCTTCCTCTCTGAAATCAATAAAAATATATATTTTTTTAAATCGCAGAATTATTGTGAGGAGAATTAACCTAAGCAGTGTACCTAGCATCGGGCTGAGCACAGAGAATGTTCACATACAGTTGCGCCTATTGTTACAACTTTTCAGGGAGAAACTATTCCCATCTTGTCGAGGTAGATATAAGTGGGTTCTCAGGGAGATGCCACCAGGACTCCAGGACCCATGTCACCTCGGTGCCCACCCTGCACTGCTGCCTTGGCTCTTGAAGACCCAGAGCCAGGGGTACACAAACTCTCGGGAAGACGTGACTTAGAAGGAAATGGCCCAGTTATTCTCAGTACTTCTCCCGCCTGGCCTACCTCCTCATCCCCTTTCAACTTCAAATACAGCAGCTGTGTGGGGTATCTGTGTATGGTTCAATCCTACGCTAAGTGTAAAGTGGGCCCAGCAATCCACAAAGATCACTCACATGGATTTGGCTGATTATGAAGATGCTCGTTGACAAGTACAGATGTAGAATTATTGGTGGTTCTTACTTGAAGAGAGCCAGGTGTTTGAAAAGCCAGCCACAAATAGTCATAAGTATAAAGATAGAAGAAGGAGTTTGTGGGGGGAAAAAGAGATGAGATACTGCTCTTTTTTCCCTTTCTTAGTGGTCTCTGCTTTGAAAGACAATTGATCAAAAGAAAGCCTAATTTCTTTCTCACTTTAGAAATACTATATTGTTCTGTATATGTACGTTATACAACAATAGTTTCTCCATAGTATTTCAAGCTGTAAGTTTTGGGGGAATGGGTCAGGGACCAGACTAAAAAATTACAGTAAAATGCTGGAAAGACATTACGGTATCTCCAGGTTTAGAAGTAAGAGAGAGTATGAGAGAGAAGAGTCTGCACTTGAGAAGAATGTGGGGAATCAGATCTTCCAGGATTAAAATGATCAGTTATATAATATAAAATAAATATGTACAACACA
Source organism: Corynorhinus townsendii (assembly GCA_026230045.1). Lineage (NCBI taxonomy): Eukaryota > Metazoa > Chordata > Mammalia > Chiroptera > Vespertilionidae > Corynorhinus > Corynorhinus townsendii. Next base: position 175,372,482 of record JAPDVU010000003.1, on the reverse strand, counting down.
TTTAATGAAATGAAGGATATAAACAAAAATGTGAGCAATGAGAAGATTTTAAAAATAAGCAGAAAAATTTGTAAAGGAAACCTAATAAAAATTCTAGAAATAAAACTATATAATTAACTAAGCTCAAAAACACAGTCGAAGGATTTAGCATAACTAGAGAGAAAACTAGTCAACTTATCAATCAAAAGAAATTACTAAGAATGCTTCACAGAGCAATAAAATAAAGGAAATATGAAAGAAATATTTATCAACATGAAATAAGGACTGAAAGAAATCCAAGGAACAAAAGAGATGAGGGAAAGGGAAATATTTGAAAGGATAATGGTGAGAATTTCATTTAGAATTGATTAAAGGCATTTATAATGGACAAGAAGGCCCCAGTATTTCAAGTAAGATGTATATATAAAAATTCACACCTGAAAATATCATATTGAAATTATAACACATCAAAAGCAAATAACACCGCTCAAAAGAAGACAGAAAGGTTTCTTAAGAAACAATCACCAATTAGATTGGTAGCTAATTTCTCAGCAGCAAAAATGGAAGACAGAAGGCACTAGAACAATATTTTAAAAGTCTTAAAATAAAAATTGAAAATCCAGCATTCAATGCTTAGCAGCACTATTTTTCAGTAGTAACTGAAATATAAAGGCATTTTCAAATATACAAAAAACAAGAAGTGTCTGAGACCAAAATGTAGACCTGAATGATTTTTCTGTTTCAGAAGAAGTGTCTTAAAACTAACTAAAGAAAATGTTAAACATGTGGGTAAATCTAAACAAAATGATATATAGAGCAATAATAATGGTGCCTAATTTAAATGGTTTTAAAATTAAGCAAAAATCAAATGCTAACTGTATTAAGCCTGGTAGGGAGTGATTGTGACTGAAGTATTCTAGAGAACTTATATTATCTATATACTAGAGGCCCAGTGCACGAAATTCGTGCACGGGGGGGGGGGGGGAGATAGGGGAGACGGGGGGGGGGGGCGGTGTCCCTCAGCCCCAGCCTGCACCCTCTCCAATCTGGGACCCCTCGAGGGATGTCCAACTGCCCATTTAGGTCCTAAATCACTTCCCTCCTCTGCCGGCCTGGTCACCCCTAACTGCTCTCTCCTGCAGGCCTGGTCACCCCCCAACTGCCCTCCCCTGCAGGCCTGGGTCCTCCCTAATTGCCCTTCACTGCAGGCCTGGTCACCCCCAACTTCCCTCCTCTGCCAGCCTGGTCACCCCTAACTGCCCTCCCCTGCAGGCTTGATCGCCCTCAACTGCCCTCCCCTGCAGGCTTGATCGCCCTCAACTGCCCTCCCTTGCAAGTCTGGTCCCTCCCAACTGCCCTCCCCTGCTGGCCACCTTGTGTCCACATGGGGGCAGGATCTTTGACCACATGGGGGCAGCCATCTTGTGTCTTGGAGTGATGGTCAATCTGTATATTACTCTTTAATTAGATAGGATAGAGATGCCTGGTGAATGGTTGGGGGCTGGCTGTTTGCCCTGAAGGGTGTCCCGGATCAAGGTGGGGGTTCCCTTGGGGTGTGGGGTGGTCTGGGCGAGGGGCCTGTGTGGTTTGCAGGCTGGCCACGCCCTCTGGCGATCCAAGCAGAGGACCTGGTATCTGGGATTTATTTATCTTCTACAATTGAAACTTTGTAGCCTAGAGTGGAGCCAAGCCTCCTGCTCCCTCTGTGTTGGCAGCCATTTCTGTTGGGATTTATGTATCTTCTATAATTAAAACTTTGTAGCCTTAAGTGGAGACCAAAGCAGGCCAGGGCTGCAGAAACTTGGCTTCCTCCATCACTGTGGGAAACCCTAGCCTCCTACTCTCTCCAGCTCCATGGCTGCCGCCATTTCTGTTGGGATTTATTTATGTTCTATAATTGAAACTTTGTAGCCTGGAGTGGAGGCCTGGGTGGGCAAGAGCAGGCGGAAAGCTTGGCTTCCTCCATTGCTGAGGAAACCCAAGCCTCCCTCCTGCTCTCAGTGGCTGCAGCCATCTTGGTTAGGTTTATTTGCATATTCGCTCCTGACTGGCGTGTGGGCATGGCTTGTGGGTGTAGCGGAGGTACGGTCAACTTGCATATTTCTCTTTTACTAGATAGGATATAAAAGCCCAGTGACCAAATGATGGAACAACCAGAACGACTGGTCGACCAGTCACTATGACGTGCACTGACCACCAGGGGGCAGATGCTCAATGCAGGAGCTGCCCCCTAGTGGTTAGTGCACTCCCACAGTAGTAGCACTGCTCTGCTGACCAGGATGAGCGCTGCTCCCGTAATAGGAGCAGGTGATTGGCTGACCTGGATGAGTGGCTGCTCCCAGAGTGGGCTGATCCCCACAGGTGAAGCCCATCAGTGTACGAATCTGTGCACTGGGGCCTCTAGTTTAGAATAAAAGTAAATAGATTAACTTTAGACTTTAAGTATGTGTGTCAACATTTCTGCTGTGAGATATAGAGGAATAGAAAAGGAGAACATACCTTTTAAATGAGTAGGTGCTCCTAAAATGAGTAAAACCAAGAGAGAAGAATATCTGTAATCTATTTAAATGAAGGAAACAAGAGAAAGAAAGAAGGGAAGGAGGGAAAGAGATAAGAAGAGAAGAAAAGAGAAGAGAACAAGGACAAATTTAAATAAGTATTCTCATAGTTAAATGTATATATGTTCAACACACTTTTCAGCAGTTTACTCATTTATTTCTCACAACAGTCTACACTTCTAGGAGATAGATTTTGTTATTATCCTCATGTACATTTTACAATGGAGAATCTGAATAATAACATAAATATCTTTTTAATTTAGCTAAAGTACTGATAGGAAACATAATAGCCTTAAGTGTATAGTTTTCTAAAATTGTGTTAAAAAACACATACTATAAAACACATTTCATTTTAACCTGTTTTAAGTATACAGTTTAGTAATGTTTTAAGTATACAGTTTATTTCACATTATTGTGAAATAAATCTCCAGAACTTTTTCATCTTAAAAAAACGAAAACTCTATACTCTTTAAACATTAACTCCTCTTTTCCCTCTTCCCCAACCCTCAGTTAACTGCCATTCTAGATTTGTTTTTATGAATTTAACTATATTAGATACCTTATACAAGTGGAATTATATAGGGTCTTTTTTTGTCTTATTTTACCTAGCATAATGTCCTCCAGATTTATCCGTTTTATAGGCTAAATAATATTCAATTGCAGGCATATACCACATTTTGTTTATCCACTCACCTATAAATGGATATCTGGGTTGCTTCTATATCTTTGTTATTGTGCATAGTATACTATAAACATGGGTATAAAGATATACCTTTCAATCTTTTAGATATATATCCAGAAGTGGGATTGCTAGATCAGTTGATAGTTCTATTTCTAATTTATGAGAAACATCCATACCATTTTCCACAATGGCTGTACCATTTTACATTCCCACCAACAGTGCACAAGGGTTCCAGTTTCTCCACATCCCCACCAACACTTGTTATTTTCTGTTTTTTAGCCATCCTTATAGGTGTGAGATATTTCATTGTCATTTGACTTGCATTTCTCTGATGATTACTAATGTAATGCCTCTTTTCGTGTCTGTTGTCCATTTGTATATCTTCTTTGGAAAATGTATATTCAGGCCCTTTGCCCATTTTGATCTATTATTCTTTTGTTATTGAGTTGTATGTGTTCCTTATATATTAACCCCTTATGAGATATATGTTTTGCAAATATATTCTCCCATTCCATAGGTTACCTTTTTATTTTGTTGATTGTTTCTTTTGCTAAACAGAAGCTTTCTAGTTTGATATAGTCCCACTTGCTTTTGTTGTGTGTGTGTTTTGTGCTATTGACAAGAAATCATTGCTAGATCACACATTTGTTTCTTCCAAAGAGCTGAATGTTGAGGATCTAAATGTTCAACCTAAGTAATTAGAAAAAGAAAAACAGAGAAAATCCAAAGGAAGTGGCACAAAGAAAATTGAAAAGATCAGAGAAAGAATTCATTAAACAGAAAATAAAATATAATGCAGAAGATTAGCAAATATAAAATTGATTATCTGAAGAGACTAATAAAATATGCAAGTCTCTAACAGTGTTGTTAACAAACAAAAGGTGCCCTCCTCCCCACTCAGTGCAGCCAGGAGGCTGCTGCTCCTACATTTTTGCAGAAGATTGGAAATTTATTCTGTGAAGAGGACACAACTCAGGGTCCTTGAACTGGAGACATCAGGCACAGCTGAAGATTGATGATACCTTGCTAAAAATGACTGAAAAATAAAAATACACATTAAAAGTGTTGAGACACTCCATGATGGCACCCTACTAAAGATCCTAAGTGATTCTCCCATTCGCAGGTAGGCCCCTCCCACATGGAACAGGGCTGATCTTTGTAACCAGTAGGGTATTGTGAGCAATGACAGAGTATGTATGACCTCTGAGGCCAGGTCATAAGAGACATTATGGCTTCTGTCTTGCTTTCTCCTAAAGTACTCACTGTGGGGGAAGGCAGCTGCCATGTCAAGAGGACACGTGGGGAGAAAGTGAGGCCTTCTGCTGACGATTGGCGTCACCTGCCAGGAGTGTAAGTGCACCACTTTGGAAACAGAACCTCCAAGACCCAAGTAGATGACTATAAGACCCGGCACACATCTTACTGTGAGACCTGAGCCAGAACCACTCAGCTAAGCTGTCCTCGAATTTTAACCCACAGAAAATGTGAGATAATAAGTAGTTTTCAATCCAGAAAAAAATAAAGAAATAAAGTGTGGACATAGAAATGAACAATATTGATAATAAAAAAGGAACATATCAAATAGAACAGAATCTAGATTAGGATGGCTTAAGGAAAAAGGAGTGTTTCACACTATAACCATGTGACCTCACCGAGAATCATATCCCTGTTGGCTGCTTAAAGTAAAATGTTCTATGGCAGTGGTCGGCAAACTCAGTAGTCAACAGAGCCAAATATCAACAGTACAATACTTGAAATTTCTTTTGAGAGCCAAATTTTTAAAACTTAAACTTTCTTCTAATGCCACTTCTTCAAAATAAACTCTCCCAGACCGTGGTATTTTGTGGAAGAGCCACACTCAAGGGGCCAAAGAGCCGCATGTGGCTAGCGAGCCGCAGTTTGCCGACCACGGGGCTATGGTTAAGTGCAAATACTTTTCCCCTTGTTTTGAATCCCAGCTCTGCCACATACTGTCTTTGTATATATTATTTAACTACTCTGTGCCTCAGTTTCCTCATCTCTAAATAAAGATAATGGTAGTACCTTCTTCATAGTGTTGCTAAGTTAATTAAAATAAATTTATGAATATATTTTACCCGTTCTTTACTTAGGATGTTCTAAATAGGTGTTTGCTGCAACCGCTACTAGAGTATACATTGGGGATAACTGTAGAGGAGCAATATTCTCGAGACTGTTCTCTCTGCTGTTGCACTTTTCTGAGTTTTATTTAGTGCTTATTAACATGTCCAAGTAAAGCATAATCAAAGGGAGAGCAGGTGAAATAAAAATCACAGCTACTTTACAGCAGTGCTTGTTAGAGCCCTTAGAGGAGGAGGTAGAACTTAATAAGTAAAGTAAAATAGTTTAGAAATTTATATCTCTGTATTGCCTACCTCATTAGGATTTGACTGGAGTGCAGCTAAATTTATACAGCAACTAAATGTAAGCAGTTTCCCAGTTTAATCATGCAGTTTAAGTCAAGTTTCAGTTTTAAAAAAGTCAAATCATTTTAATAAATTGTATTGAGTTCTTTTGGTACAACCTAACAAGTTTTAATAATTGGCTTAATAGTTTGTGTCCTGCCAGAGGGTAAAGTCCTTGAAAGTGTGACTGGGCTAAATAGATGTTTGCTACAACTGCTACTAGAGTGTTCATTTGGGATAACTCTAAGCTGGGACTCGATATTATGCTGCTATTTCTAGCACACAGTATTATATCTGCTAGATTATAACAGAAAAAGATAAAGGGGATGTAAAATATAGGGAGGTCTTTAGAGTCTTGCTGGTGCATAGATCTCAAGCCCTGCAGATTTCATCGTCAAAACTTTTGAACCCAGAGATTAAACTGAATCGAAGTAAAGCCTTAACAAAAGCAGGACCAACATAACTAATGATTAGACTGCATGAAACTCCCAGGATAACACATGGTGGAAGAAGGGACATGCCATTTTCCAGAGGTAAATATTATGTACTTCTGACTCCAATGTTCATTTACACACAAAGTCTGGGATATATTGGAAAAATTACAACACTAAAAGTAGCAGGAAAATGTCACTCAATAGAAAAAAAAATTCAACAGATAACCCAGATGTTGGAATTAATAGACAGGATTTTTAGTGTAACTATAGTGTATATGTGAAAACATCTAATGAATAGAGGGGCAATATGTGAGAATAAATTGGGAATTTTAGTAAATAATTCGATCTAAGAAAAGAAAACCAAATATAAATTCCAGTACTGAAAAAGTAAAATATAAGAATTGAAGAGTTCACCAGATATGCTTAACAGAAGATTGAATACAATAGAAGAGTAGATTAGTGAATTTGAAAGCAAGTCAATGGAAAGTATCTAAATTAAAACTAAATGGGAGAAAAATGAGACAAAAATTTAAAGGATCCTCTGGGACCATATCAAACACTTTAACAATATACAATTGGAGACCAAGAAGGAAAAGAGAGGGTGGATGGTGCAGAATAAATATTTGAAGAGAAAAAGCCTAAAATTCTTCAAAATTAATAAAACATATCAACCTAGGGATCCATAAAGCTCAGCCCCCAAGAGTATAAATACAATCAAAATCACACCTAGAGTTTCCTAATCAAACTGCTGATAATGATGGATAGGTAGAAAATCTTAAGAGCATCCTGAGAACTATTTATTACATGTAAGGGAATAAAAATAAGAACAATGGCTAGCTTTTCATCAAAAATAAAAAAGACTACACAACAATGAAATGAAATTTTTAAAGTGCTGAACAAAAATCTGTCAACTTACAGCTCTACATCCAGTGAAAAATCCTTCAAAACAAAATCCTTTTCCAGCATGCAAAGGCTGGGTCTATCTCTAGCGTCCCTGCATTAAAAGAAAAGCATTAGGTAGTAGGAAAATGATAGCAGATGCAAGACTGGAACGGCAAGAAGAAACAAGAGGATCAGAAAGTGTGTGAGAGTAAATTTAAAAGACCATTTTTATCATCTTTATTATATCTGTGTATACTTGATTGCTTTTAAAAACTTTTGACTCTTCAAAGAAAAAAATAGTAATTGCATATTGTGGGGTTTATAACATATGTAGATATAAAATAATAATAATAATAAAAATAAGCACAAAGGACCAGAAGAGGAGATAGATGGAATTATATCATTAGAAGGTCATTACATTGTTCACAAAGCAGGATATTCTTAGCAGGTAAACTGTGATATGCAATCATATTTTAAACTCTTAAATGCTAGTAAAAATTCAAAGAGATGCAGTTAAAAAGTCAAAAGATAAAATGAAATAAAAATATTTAATTGATCAAAAAGAAAGCAGAAAAAAAGAACAGAAAAACAACAGATGGGACAAGTAGAAAACAAATAACAAATACATAAGACTAAATTTCAACCATAGAAAGCATTATCCATACATTAAATAAAATGACCTCAATGTTCATTTAAAAGGAAGAGATTACTAGACTGCATACAAAAAGTATAGATATTGTCTGTAAGAAATGCGCTTTAATTATATAGACACAGACATGATGAAAGTAAAATTGTGGGAAAGGCATACGATGTAGACAGTAAACATAAGAAAATATATTGGACAAAGTAGAATTCAAAATAAGATATATTGTCAGATAATACCGTTTATTACTGCTTAATGGGAATACCTCATGATTATAGAAAGTTAATTCCTTAAGTGTTCTCTAGAATTATTCTCTAACAATTTTAAATATATATGTACCTAAAAACAGATGAAATGGAAAAGGCAGATAAAGGCAAATCCACAATAATGTTTGGGTTTTTTGTTTTTTTTTGTTCTCTCAATATTTGATAGAATAAGTGGACAAAATTAATAAGGATATAGAATGTTTGAATAGCCCTATGAACAAACATGGCCTCATTGACATTTATAAGCAACTATATTCAACAATCACAAAATACACTTCTTTTCAAGTACACATGGAACATTCACCAAGTACACATGAAACATTAATCAAGACAGACCATATGATAGGCCATTAAATAAGTCGCAATAAATTTCAAAAGTTTGAAATTATACAGATTATGTTTCTCTGTGGATTTTTAACTAGAAGCCAGTAATAATAAGATATGTAGAAAATACTCAAATTTTAAAAATTAAGTAATAAACTTCTAAAGAACTAAGGATTAGAAAAGAAATTGCAAGAAAAATAGAATATGTGTTGAATTGAATGATGTATAAGAATTTTTGAAGTGTATCTAATTAGTGCTTAGAGGAAAATTTCTCTCTTAGTCTCCATTTCAAACTTTGTGAACAATGTAAGAATCTCTAAGAAACTAAAAGAGAAATAAAACTTATTATCAAGTACATAGAGGAAAGCAAAAATAGGGTAAGGCAAAAGTAGGTTTTTAGTTGTAAGTACATGAAACACTGAATTTATTCTTTTATTATTATTTATTAATTAATTATTCTATTTTCCATATGAACAACTGTAAACATTATAATGGAAATCAATGAAACAGAAAACAGATAAAGAAAATCAACAAAGCTCAAATTTGCTTTTTAGAAATATGAATACAATTGATAAACTGTGAAGACTGATCAAGAAGAAAATAATCTATCAACATCAGAAGTGAAAAGGGATAGCCACTGCTGATCCTACACATATTAAAATATTATTAGAAAATATTATGAAAAACTATCAGTAAACTCAACAATATAGGTGAAATTGACAAATTTTAGGAAAATCATGTGTATTGTAACGATATAAATTGATAATAAGAATATTATCCTGGCATGGTTTCTTTCTCTTTCATTGCTTTCAGTTCCTCTCTGAGTGCTAGATGAATGATGTCCCTGTGTTTGTCTCATGCTGTAAGAATAGGGGATTTTTCTAGGCCCTAACATTTTGGTGGAAAGAGCACTTTCCAGAATGAAATCAGTACTCCATTGGTCAGAAATTTTCAACACATATTACTATTAACTGCCTTTCAGTACAACCCATTGGGGCATTTTTGGACACTGGTTCTGCTCTGTCACATAAATTGCTTCATCTGGTTTTACCTGTATTCATTAGTTCCATTTAAATCACAGACAAAGTTGTATTGAACAGCTTCTCACTAGACTGAAAATTCCTTGAGGGCAAGGATTCTTTCTTCAACACCATTTTAATTTCAGGGTCTAGTACCTATTAGGTGCTTAGTAAATGACTGTTGATTCAAGGTCTGAATGTCTAAACATGTCCTCTAGTGAGTCCCCACATAATTCCCTCTCCCAGCTATTAATCAGCATCTTATTTTCCACAACTTAGTAATCCATTCTCTTTTCCTCACTTGTAGCTTATGCCTTTCCATTTTGATTCAGAGTATCATGAAATGAGTAAGCTCTTTCCTGACCCCAAGACATGTCACACACCAGTTGGAAATGACTCCAGGAATGCACAATTGTTTATAGTTCACATGCACATACCAGGATGTCTCCTGCCTCCTTGCTTTTGTCATGCTTTTCTCTCTAGCTGTAGTACCTCTCTCCATCAACACCCCTTCCTCTGACAAATGTTTGCTTTTCTTTAGGCATCCTCTCTATCAGAAAATCTTCTCTGATCCCCTGGGCTCAGCATTATAAATTGCTCTTCTGGGTGCCTTTAATATTGCACACCCATTCCTGAGACTGTTTGTATCATATTATGTACCATATTACATATTATGGATCTGTGGCTTTCTTTAGACAGCAATTTATACCTAACATGTACTAGATCCTATTAAGTACAAAGAATATAGTGACCTATATATCTCCAAAACACAGGTCAACATTAAGAGAATGAGATCTGTTAAATGCTGAGTTCATACACAAAATGCCTACAACATTTCACACATTGCCATCTCAGTAATGTTAGGAAGGATATGCAATCATATCTTCTTAGGGGTGGTTACTAACTAATTTTTGAATAATGAATTCTAGAATTTTGGGAGTAAGGGTGACATTAAGATCACCAAACTCTTTTTATGAATCTTTCTACATTTGGGGGCAATCTAGTCCTCTGGAATCTCTCCCATTCTCTATGTGAAGTAATAAGAGCTTGAACTAATATGGTAACTATGAGCATGGAAAGGAAGGAATGGCTACTATGAAAAATACTCAAACAAGAAGCAGCACTGCTTATGCATGAAGATGAAGAAGAGGCAAGAAGGAGACCCAGATGACTGCAAAGTATTGAGCCTGACAACGTTATGGAATGAGGAGACTGAGCGACAGTGACCTATGGATGGTTTTGGCCCATAGAGACACAGGGATGTTATTCCAGGCAGAGGCCAGAGGAGCAGCATGAACACCAGACAGTGACTTAGCTCTGAAAGGACTGGGCAGGAAACAGCAAGGCCTGAGAGCTGAGGTGGGTCACTTCCCTCTCTTTCATGTGCTGCACAGATTCCCCTCTTCTTCTCCAGAGCTTTCATCTGGCTGACGGCTACTCTCCCTTCAGGGGTCAACCAAATATTTGTATAGAACTTTCACATACATTGCCCCACCAACCCTGTGCAATAGATATGCATTCCCATTCCATAGTCAAGGAACCTGAATGGTAGTAAGGGCAGAACTGAGGGTCATATGGAGCTATTTGTGATTCTGCATTTATTCATTGTCTACTATTCAACAGTATATCAGGTCCTCTAAGAGATGGAATCATAAGGCATGGCCTTTTGACCATCTCATTGGAAAGACAAACATAAAACACATGAAATGATTAGAGAATATGTTAAGTGTGTGCATCAAATAACCATGTATCAATAAGTATATAACAATATGTTAATATGGAAAGTTATGCAACAACCTGCCATATCAAATCCAGTATTTCTTTGGGGCAAATATACTTTTAAATATTTATTCAAGCTCGGTGGCCAAAGACACAGAACAATATGGAAATGGAACATTTGTAGAGATTTTACAGGATCTCTGGACTCTATTTGTTTGACTATGGACCTGAATAGTGAGAAACTTCATTTCTTCACTTATAAAAATGTAAGTAATAGTTTCTTGACTATTGCCAAATAAAATAAAGCACACACATAAAAGAAAAGCTTTATAAAACAGCATGGTTGTAAAAAAAGAAAAAAGAGAGAGAGAAAAATAAGCATGCTTTAAAAATATATATCTATTTTATGCATTTTAAGAAGAACAGACTAAATGGGAAGATAGAGCTCCTGCTATGCATGGTGGAAATATAACTTTAATATATGAGCTTCACATTCATTGACTTTTTGTATTAAGAATTTATTCTTTAATATTTAAATAATTTCAAAAGGGTGTAATATAGCACTCCTAAAGAAAATAACTTTGATTTAAAATGAATTACAGGACATGGGTCCCTGAAAAACCATGTTCTGCTTTTTGAGGATTAGTTGTTCCAAGCAGAAGATAATTAAAATTTTTAGAAAACCATGTTTGTAGTTGGGATTCTTCTCAAATCAGCACTCTATTCCCACCCCTGTACCTTAGTCCTTAACAAGGATGAATAAAAGTAGGTTTCAGTCTGAATGTTAAAGACATTTTACCAAATTCCATTGGTGGTTTTAACAAACAAAACAATTTTTCCTTATTTTAGTCAAAGAAAGAAAGGAAAGAAGAAAGAAAGAAAAGGAAAGAAAAACAGCTTTGAATCTTTCTTTCTAGGTTACTCATACATCTTCCTTCAGCTTTTTGCCACCCAGGAGATGAGTTCTCTATTGCAGTTGAATAGCAGACTGAATTAGCAGATGTCCACTACAAATAAGAACAAAAAGGGAGGACAGGTTCTGTTTTTTTAAAAAAAGGCTTGAGTTGGAGAGGGAGCAGATAATTAATTTGATTGTATTTGTTAAGTTATTCTTTTCTTCCATGGATGCTGTTATGCAGAGTGTAAGAAATGCACAAATGTCTGGGGCCCTATCTCTAAGAGAAGAGTGAGTCATCAAAGGCACCCAGTTGTGTGTGGGAGTCATCACTGGGGGTTGAATTATCAGGCCAAAAACAACTGGGCATGGCTCAGTTTCTGGAGCTGTTTCATGTCAGAGTTAACTCCCACTTCAAAGAAACCCAGCAGACGGGAAATGAGAGTTCAGGACATCTTCCTTTGAATCTGCTTTCAAAATGGCTCATGCAGGTTGACACCGGGTATCTCCAAAAGGCGCATTTCAGGGTTTATCGTTACTATTTGCCTTTTATCGAGAGCCAATAATATCCACTATACATGTGTATGTACATATAAATTATTATTATTCATTTATGAGGTTGGTGATGATAACATTGCTATACTTTGGGGAGAATATAGCTAGAAAACTTGAAGTTGACTCCCACACATCTTCAATAAGAAGACCAGCTCCAAATCAAGTAGTTGGAAAAAGATTAATAAGAGATGAGAAGACTTTCAAGGAGATATACAACACCAGGATCAGGATACAAGTTTCATGGAAGGGAGAAAATGATCATTTGAAGGGAAAAAAAGCAGAGAAAAACAAGACACTCCTCCCCACACTCTTGTTTAGTCAAATCGAAATAAGCAGATTGTCTCAATTGAATCTTCTGTACCTTCTTGGTAAATGGATCTTCATGTTGTAAAGAAAACAAGCATCTCTCTGAGCAGCTTCAGACTCTGATCCTTGGACTTTTCTTATCCTCAAACCTATCAAGTCCTGAAATTAATTTTTTCTCTTCTCTGTGCTGCCACAGATCATGTCAGTACCTGGAAATCCAGATTTAACTAGGAGATGTGAGGATGAGAATAACAACAGGGTCACCATAATTGTAAACAAATTGGTTTTGTCTAGTCCTACCCCAAACCAAACAATTTAGCAGTTACCAGGAAGTGTCTCATAGTTTAGTAAAACAAAACAAAACAAAACAAAGATATAAAACAGCTCCCCTTGCTCTTTCTGGGAGTGGAGACCCCTCTCACGCTTTGCTTGCAGATATTCCAATCCCATGATACTTGTTTCTCCACCGAGTCTCTGGCTCTCTTCACAAATTTCATCTCTATCCTGGGCTCTCACAGCCACTGGATCAAAACGGGGAAAACCATGGCCAAGGGGATTGATTCTAGCACTAACAGTCAGAGGCCAGCTCCTTGACAAAACCTCTCAGGCTCATCCAAAGGGTCTTGCTATTATTATTTTGTCCAGCTGAATTAAAATATTCTTTCCTTGTCACAGTCTCTCCTTACGTTAAATATTTTCTATTGTTTATTAATTTTTTATCTAATTTTTTGAATAGTTAATAAATTCACATGGATCAAAAGTAAGAACAACCTAGTCTATAGTAAAAATTCTCAATCCTTTCAGAGGCTCACAGTTCTGCTTAGTTCATACCCCTCCATCACTCCCATCAAAGTAACTGTTATTTAGTTTCTTCTGTGTCAATACGGAGTTTCAGTACACAGTAAATACAAATATTTATGACTTTATCCAAAATATAGCACAATTTATATAGTATATCTTGCTTTTAAATGTAAAGATGTGCATTAGATACTTTTTATATTAAATTATAGAGAATGTCCTCATCTTTTATAGCTCCTTTGTACCTTTATTACAATGAGCATACCATCTTACTAGTCAGCGAGATAGAGACATTTAGATGGATTCTAGTCTTAACTGTTATTGTAATGAATAATCTTACATATGCATTATTTCACAGTTGTTTAGTTCTATTGATCGTCCAAATATTCAAATAGAATTTTGAGCTAAAGAATATATGTAATTGCAATGTCTAGTAATATTGTCAAATTGTCCTTCATTAGAGTTAAACTAATTTACACTCTCATTGGATATGTAACAGAATGTCTCTTTCCACACACTCTCACCATCAGAATGTGTGGTCAACCTTTGGATTATTTTTAAATGTAAAAATTTTTAAATATATTTAATTAGAATTTTAATTTCCAAGTCTCTCATTATAAGTGAGGTTAAATTTCTTTTCATAAATTTAAATATCATTTGTTTGGATGTCTATTCATATTTTTTTGTTCTTTTGGAGCAAGAGTCAGTATATTTTCCTTGTTGAGTTTTAGAGTGCTTTAAATGTTATGGGAATTATCTTTTTATCACTAATGTGGATTGCAAGTATTATTTCTCATCTTATCATTGGCTTTTGGTGTGTTTTTCCCCCCATGATTTTTATTTTTATTTTATTTTTATGTTTTTAAATTTGTCAGTCTTTTCTCTTATGACATTTGGATTTAGATTCAGAGGTAGTAAGAATGTCTCCATTACAGGATTATAAAGGAATTCTCAGATGTTTTTTCCCAATAATCTTTTTAAAATTTCATTTAGACTTTTTCATGGTATGTAATATGAGATATGGATCTAACTTTATTTGGTTCCATTTATTTATTCATTTTGAAATGCTAAATTCTGATTTAAATGTCATTTTATTTTTGGACTTCTAATTTTTCCCCATTGTCTGTTTAGTCATGTTTTATAATATAGTTTAATATCTGGCAGGGCTAGGCCACATTCATTGCTCCTTTTTTTTAAAAGAGTCTTCCTGGCTATTTGTTTATCTTTCCATATAATTTTTGGAGTCAGACTTTACCATTCCAAACAAACAAAAGAATACAAAAATCAGTAAGTCTCTTGCATATGGATATGCAATTTTCCCAATACCATTTACTGAAGACTATTCTTTTCCCAATATGTGTTGTGACCTTATCAAAGATGTTAACCATATATATATATATATATATATATATATATATATATATATATATATGCATTTATTACTGGCCTCTCAGTTTTGTTCTATTGGATTATGTGTTTGTTTTTATGCCAGTACCATACTGTTTTGATTATTATAGCTTTGTAATAGAGTCTGAAACCAGAAAGGGTGATTCCATCAGCTTTGTCCTTTCTTCACAAGATTTATTTGGCTATTCAGGGTCTTTTGTGGTGCCATAGAAACTTTAAGACTATTTTTATTACTTCTATAAAAAATGTCATTGGAGTTTTGATAGGGATTTCATGGAACCTGTACATTTCTTTGAGTAGACAATATTAGTGTGGTTTTTTTTTTCAATCCATTCATACAGGATATTTTTTTCATTTATGTTTGTCATCTTCAATATCTTTCATTAACATTTTATAGTTTTCAGTATGCAGGTCTTTCACTTCCTTGGTTAAATTTATTCCTAAGTATTTTATTATTCTTGACACTATTGTAAATGAAATTATTTTCTTTATTTTTCTGTTAGTTTATTGTTAGTGCAAAGAAATACAAGTCCTTTTTGATTTGGTATCCAGCAACTTTACTGAACTTACTTATTCTAACATTTTTTTTTGGTGGAGTCTTCAGAGTTTTATCAGACATCATAGTGAGACAGCTGTGCAGTACCTCCATGTTCTCTGTGGCATATCAGAATAGCCAAGGTGTGGAAACAACCTAGCTGTTGACAAATGAGTGAATGAAGAAATGTGAGTGTATATTTATATATGTAATGGAATATTATTCAGCCATAAAAAGAAAAAAATACTGCCATTTGCAACAACATGAGTTAATCTGGAGAACATTATGCTACAGGGAAAAATCAGAGAAAGACAAATACTGTATATCTCACTCATGGAATCTAAAGATAAAGTAGAATTCATGGAATACAGAGCAGGATGGTGGTTGCCAGGGGCTGGGTGGTGGGGGAAATGTGGAAAAGTTGATCAAAGGGTACAAACTTTCAGTTATAAAAAAATTAAGTTTTGGGGTTCTAACATATAGCATGATAATACTATATTATACATTTGAAATTTTCTGAGAGTAGACTTTTTAGTGTTTTATCCACAAAAGAGTGGTAACTATAATGTATGTGTTAATTAACTTAGTCATGATAATTATTTCACAACATATATCATTTTAATATATGCAATTTTGTCAATTATACCTTGATAAAGCTAAAAGAAAGAAATCAATAATTATAGTGATTATTTTAATGTATAAAGTAATATATAATGAATTATATGATATCAAGCATGGTTTTTCCATTTTCCCAAGACCTTAATAGCATTTTAAACATCCTTAATAGCATTTTAAAATTATTTTTATATATCAGTGCAATATTTTTCCAAGATACAAAATTTTTATGTTTCAAAACTGAAATGCTATACCCATTATTTCCCATATTATAAATTTTATGTTTGTATCTATGAACCAATAATATCTAAATTTTGTTTTATTTTTCTGTTTTACTAGCTTTCTAAATTTCTTTATTGTTTTTAACAGTTTTAAACTGATTGTCTTTGGCTTTCTATTTGTAGACATACAAATAGAGTTTTATCTCCTCTATTAAAATTTGTTTACCTCTGATTGTTTTCTCTTGTCTTTGCCTTTACTCTTATCTCCAGTAAAATGTTAAATAATAGAGGTAATAGGTGACATTCTTATCTTGCTTCTGACTTTAGTGAAGGGTTCATTAAAAAGAGATGTATTTTATCATGTTTGCTATATTTAGTTTAGTCTCATTTTATTGAGTGTTAAAAATATTTTTCTAACTAACAAAGATGTTGAGGTTTTTTTTTTCCAGTATCATGTTATTTCTTCTTAGTATAATGTGATGGATCATATTAATAGATTTCTTAATATTAAACCATCCTTACCTTTCTATAATACATTTCTCATGGTCCCAATGTGTTATTCTTTTAATGTGCTTATAGAGTCTGTGTTTATTTGTATTTATATTCAAAAATGAAATTGACTTGCAAATTTCTGTTTATTCTGTCTTTATTAAACTTAAGGGCATTTTCCTTCTTTTTCTAAATTCTGGAACAGTTAAAATTGGATTGAAATATCTGCTCCATGAAAACTTGATCTTTTTTTTATCCTGTTAAAATGAGTCTGTTTCCATTTTTTCTCTTTCCCGGAGTCAGTTTTGGTAAATTATTGTCTTAGAAAATTATCTACCTTAGTAAGGTTTTATTTCCATGTTTCAGATAAAGAAATTGAAGTTAAGTGACATGCATTGATACAGTGAGGATTTCAGGCTAGGTTTCTCCTCCTCCTGGGCATTGGTCATATTACTGATGCTGTCCTTATAAAATACACCACACACTGTTTCCATTGTAATGGTGCATATGAGAGGTGATTGGGGATGGGGGCAGGTAGAAGAATGAGAGAAAAGAGGACATTCTAGGTAAAGCAGTGGCAGAAACACACAATACTGACAGTGATTAGAAAAGGACACAAAATTAACTTTGGTGTAAATATATTCAATTAATAATAGAAATATGAACAGCTGGAAACTGATTCCTGAAGTCAAAAAGGTAGGGGTATATTTGGAAATAGTATTACCCATTGGAAAAGGAAATTAAAATTAATTTTGGTTTAAATATATTCATTAGCAATAGGAATGTGAGAAACAGGAGACTGTCTTTTCTGCATGTGATTTCAACAATTATTTTCTCTTCGAAAAGGTAACATTTACAAGCTTCTTCAGTCATTTATATTTCGAATGAAGAGAGATAAACGAATATGCCCAATAAACAAACCTTTCCAAACCTCAGGAAGTCCTTAGAGGGAAACATCCTTACATTGAGTCATCACATTAGGTCCTTCAAAAACCATGAATTTTTTTTGAGGGAATTCCAAGGTTGGTTTTTTTTACATTGCAGAAGTTCCAGAATTGAACAAAAGTTCTCAACCTACAGAAGGACTTGGCAAATACAGAAAGAGAGAGTTTCCTTAAAGAAAAAAGCTGCTAAACACCAAAATCAGAATAACCACAATAGAAGGACAGATGTGCTTTCTGGAGAAATAACGAAGGAATTCTTCAACATAAATCATAGATCATCCGTAAATCATAGGATCCATATAAAACCAGAATAATTAAAATCTACGTAAGGCAGTCAGAAAGGAAATAGCAAATTATCTAAGTTATACAATTTTGAAGTCCTATTCTTACTTCTATTGCTTTAGAACATTGATAAAGAGAGGCCTATTTTCTTTTGCTATTTTCCTCTACCCAATCACATTCTTTCTTTAGAGCTCACATGACATTCTTTACCTTATAACATTAAACTGAAGGAGAACCCAAGAACATTTTCCCTTTCGACTATAGTTTAAAATCATTTGTAAAGATCAATTTTCTAGAATTATGAATGCTTGGAAGAAGCTTCTAAGAAGAAGCTTAAGCATTGCTTAGACAATTCAAATACTTAAGCAGAAAAAGCAATGCGAAATATATAAAATAATGAGTTGATCTTCTACAAAGAAGGAAAATATATCATGAAGGATAAGGAATAGAACCAGATAAAGACAAAGAAGCTAAAGTTGAAGTCATATTTGAAGTTAATATTTTCATTCTCTCCATTTATCAAATGTAGTCTATTCTTGTGTCTGGTTCTGGAAAATAATTAAATTCAGGACAAATTAGAATAATTTCCTTTGAGAGATAAGATTGTGTAGCAAGAACAAAGGGCATATTTTTAGTTTCATGATCTTATAACTATACACAGTTCTAATCACATACATGCCAATAACAAGGAAGGGGCTCAAACACTAATTCTTAATAGTGGTAATACAAGTTATTATTGATTTCCAATGAAATAGCCTACAATATTTTCCTTTCACTCCATTGGAAAGGATTGTAATTACATGGAAATTTATGATAATGTATTAAAGATCTCATGTAGCTACTCTACAGAGCACTTAGAATGGAGTAACATTACTCCATACATAGCAATTAGAGAGCAACTAATTAGTGTCACTTACTGTGAGAAACAACTGATTAATTATGTTTAGACATTGCTGCTGAGCGAAAACGCAGAGCCTACAGCTTCTAAATTGCATGCTCTGCCATTCAGCTAATAGAACACCTCTGCTAGCTTGTAGTTACTCCATATTTAATTCAGCCTCACTCTCTGGCTAATACAGGCACCCCTGAAGTTCTGCACTGATGCTATGTTCATGAAACCACTCTACATCAAATTACAGTGTACTTTTTCCTCTATCACATTAGGAGGTAATTAGTGAGGCAGCTGTGTCTGCTACAAACTTCTGGGCTCAACTCAGTGGGCACTAATACATTTCATTGTCATAGAAACAACACCCTAGCACTTCAGCAACCTTATTCAATTTGGAAAATGAAAACTGCTCAAAGGAGCCAAAAGAAGAGATGAGTGCCTCTGTTACTTCCTGCAAAGCTATTGTTCAAAAAGGCATTTTTAAAGAAACCCAACCCTACTCTGGTTGGTTTGACTCAGTGCATAGAGTATCAGCCTGAGGACTGAAGGGTCCCAGGTTCGAGTTGATCTGGGGCTCGAGCAGGTGGTTGATATGTCTCTCTCATGTTGATGTTTCTCTCTCTGTCTCTACCCCTCCCTTCCACTCTAAAAATCAATGGAAAACTAACCTTAGGTGAGGATTAACAAAAATAAAAAATAAAAGGACCCAATCTTCGTGCCTAAATTTTACCAAATGCTCATTTACCCTCCAATGTCCAGTCCTGCTTTCCTAAATTCAATCTGATAATCACCGCCCCCCCCCACCCCCCTCCGCAAGTCATCTCCATGTTTATGCCACACCGGGGTGGGAATGAGGCCAGATGGTTATTTGAAAGTGTCTCAGCCTGCTTTACAGCTGTTCTGAAATTTGTTCCTAAACCTGCGAGGGAAACAATTTAACTTCATATTTGCTCTGTGCAGAGACAAGAGAGGAGGATCCAAAGTGAGCATTAATTCCTTCTAACAAATCCACTTAGTTCTGCCACAAAGCATGGGGTGAGCTCTAGATTTGTTTTGTGAAAAATGACTTCTATTATGAACAAAGCCTGACCCGCTGGAGCTATAGAGAGGAAGGGCCTCTCCAGCCTGAATTTTCAGTTTGACAACTTGTAAAGTCAACTAGCGTGTCGCCCTCTGTTTTAATTCTTCCATTCTCCCCCGTCTGCCACTGCCTAATTCCAGGCTTTTTTCTACTTTCATCAGTACTGTCAGTTAGTGTAGGCCAGTCACCTCGTTTTCATATGTAGGGGATTACCTGAGAATCTTATTAAAATGTTGTTACTATAGTTAACAACACTGTATTGTATACTTGAAATTTAAAAGGAGGGGGAGGAGGAAGAAAGGAGTAACCATGTGAGGTGATGGATAGATGGATGTGCTCATTAGCTTAATTGCGGTGATTATTTCACAATGTATTGCATATCAAAACATTAAGTACACCTTAAATATGTCCAATTTTTAATCAATTATACCTCAAGAAAGCTGAAAAATACAGATTGTGAATTGGTGGGTTTTGTGTTTGGCCCAACATTCCTACATTTTTGCCAAATTCACAGGTTATCTCCATGCTTTTGGCTGGCCAATCACACTTTGAGTAGCATGCTTCTAAGTGACCTCTTGTATCCAGTTTCTTGGATTCCAAAAGATCCTGAATACTGCATTCAGAGTCATTTCTCAAAAGTGGCATTTCATAAAATGTGACCCCAGGACTTTCAGCAACAGAATTAGTTGGATCCCCTATCAGACCTGATTAGCCATGACTTCTCAGAATGAGGTCCCCATAGCTGCATTTTTAACAGTCAGCCCATGGTTCGTATGCACCCTAAAATTTGAGAACTACTATTATCAGGCAGAGTTCAAATCAGGTTAATTTTTCTTCCCAAAGTATTTTTATTCTGACTATTGAATAGAATTACAAATTTCTTACTATGGCATTTGACTTCTTGCAGTTCCTATTTTCCAGGACTTTTGTTGTTGGTTCCACATGCCCAGAAGAAGAGAAACTGACATAATAAAAATGATAATAAGAACTGTCTTTACTGAAGACCTACTTATATCTCATTTAACGTATTAAAATCTCACCATCCATATATAATAATTTATCTCGTCTCACTCTTTTTTAACCCTGTGAGTTAGGTAATATTTCCTCCATTTTACAGATTTCAGACCTAAATATCAGATGGAGGCAAACTTATTAGAGTAATGGATTAAAAAGCTTATGTTATTTTCAGGGCCCATGTTTCTAAGCCTGGAAAGTCACTTGAATTTGCTTTATTAACATTTAGCTCTCAAATAACTTTTGGATAGCAAACAATTGACAAAATATATGGCATATTCTAGTGCATGCCATGAATATTGGACATGCGTCCCGGACAAAAGTAACAGAGTTTTGCTGTGTTGCTGAAAGAAAGTATTTCTGCTTCTCCCTTTTATTTTCTAAAGTTCTATTAAATTTTGCCTGCAGTATTCTATATCTCAGAATAACTCTCCAGACTAGTTGCCATAAGTAAGCCTTGCAAAACATACAGGCCATAAATCCAGTCTAAAAATTTAAAACCATCTGTGCATTGTTCATCTAACACAGAACATATTTATTTGTACATTTCACATACATTTGGTTGTCATAGAATATCAACTAATCATAAAGAGCTGTTGACGAATTTGAAGTGCTATTTAGTATTGTTTACAGAAGGACATTACTGAAAAAATGTAAAACGTAAAACGTATTTTAATTTGAGACATGAGACTGAATTCGGCCATTTTGTACATTAACACCTTGTAAATGGAGTGCATAAATCAATCATCAAGTAGCATGTATTAGGAAGCCACAAGCATATGGCGATATCTGGGCACTGCCTGAGTACAGCAGACACATCTCCCTGCTCTCCACTCCTCAAAGAGAAACGAGGATATGCAGAGAGTACACAAGAAGAGTTTTGTGTCTTTTAATGTATTTGTTTCATGGGTTACAGGATTAAGGGAAAGAATGAGGACAATTTAGCACAGACAATTACTTTTTGTAGAACCCAGGGATTAGGAGATTCAAAGAAATGTTTTGTTCCTACTGCATGAAGTAGCTGTAGAAAGCTTGGAAAATATGAATGACCTAAAATTAATTGGTTATCATTCGTATCAAGCTAAGGATTTTGAATGGTCAGTTAGTGCTCTGTCTGATTTGCAGAAGACATTAAGGAAAGCAAATCAGTCCGTAAAAAGATCTCACATGACTGTACTAACATGACACAAGTAAAACCAAATCATTAGTGTAAGCCAAGGAAATGACCCTCTCAAGTGTTTTAATGGTAAGTCTGATCAACTAAGTCAGAGTACAATACTAAAGGTCTATGCATTAAAAATTTCAAGTTACATGTAATATCATAGATATATGGGCACAGATGCAAAGTAAAAGTGACACCAGCAACAATAGCAACAATGACAAAGCCCGAAGGAGCAGTTACTATGCTACTGCTATGATTTTTTATTTAAATCATTTTTCATCTTTTTATTAGCTATATCGAGTAGCACAGTGAACTCTGAGAGGCAATATGCTCATTTCTTAGAATATTATGCTGCTGCATGGCCAGTGTGGCTCAGCTGGTTGAGTGTGTCCAATGCACCAGTAGGTCACTGGTTCGATTCCTGAGCAGGGCACATGCATGGGTTTCAGGCTCCATCCCCATGGGGGCATGCAGGAGGCAGCTGATCATTTTCTCATAGATGCTTCTCTCTCTCTCTTCCCGTCTCCCTTCCTCTCTCTGAAATCAATAAATACACACACACACACACACACACACACACACACACACACACACACATACACACTAGAGGCCCAGTGCATGAAATTCATGCACTGAATTGGGGGGGTGGGAGGAGGCATCCCTCAGCCTGGCTTGTGCCCTCTCACAGTCTAGGAGCCCCACGATCGATCACCCCAAAGAGGTAGGCCCTGCCCACCCGCCGCAGCCTGCCCGTCGGTGGCCTGGGCCTCCCTCTTTGGGGCAATCATGGGGCAACAATGGGGCCCCCTGACTAATCACATCGCAACACCTTGGCTGGCCTGGTGCCAATAGGTGTCATAGTGTGGTTGTCTGGAAGGTCGTGCCACTATTCGAAAGGTCATTCCGATAGGCTGTTGGGTCGATTTGCATATTATGCTTTTATTATTATAGGTATATTAGTATATATGTGTATATATAATCACTGTTCCGCCCCAGCTAGGTGGCTCAGTTGGTTAGAGCACCATCCCATGCACCAAAAAGATTGTAGGTTCAATTCCCATCTGAGCACATAGCTACTTTGCAGGTTTGATCCCTGGTTTGGGCACCTATGGGAGGCAACTAATCCATGTTTCCCTTTTTCTCCCCCCCCCCCCCTCTCTAAAATCAATAATAACATGTCCTTGGGCGAGGATTGAAATATATGCATATATTATGCTGCTCCGTGTTGTTCTAATATTGTATATTTCCATTTTTCCTTAAGATTGTCCTTGTGAGTCTTTCACCTTGGTGAAAAAAAACTCAAATGGATTTAAGCTGCTACTTTAATGGCTGAGATATAGTTCATTATTTTAAAACTGCAGAGTAAAACTTTTCAGTTAAACATTTTTTAGACATTTGACAGATACCTTAGACTCAGGGTTTTCTTATTCAGAAACATATAATATAGTCCTGTGTGGCTATCCCCTCTATAATATAATTTTTCCTCTAAAAATTGACACATTTTTTAGCTTCTAAAATATTTAGTTACTAACCTCAGAAGTTCAAATATGTGAATTAAAAAATCATTAAGTATTATAAGTTCAATCAAATTAAGATGGTTTGTTAGCCAAGAACAGGGTACTGGACCAGGTTTTCTGACATGAATAGAAACCTTCCTTGGAGGCTACACTCTCTCTCCTGTTCCAGATCCAGCTATTTTTATAACTCATTCCTGATAATTAGGAATATGTCTGTCAAGTCTTTGGCCCAGATGACTTAACACCCTTATTGTTCTGATTTCAAAGTAGTGAATTTTCTCTGGACACAGATATTAAATTTAAAAAACCAATAAAATATGTAGATGTATCCAAAATAATACCTTCAGTAACTGCTTTTCTAAAGGTATGTGTTCTGTCAAAGCCAGGCATTTATTCGCTTTGTTCCCTAAACCCTATTCTTAGATGGATAGATATCAGTTCCTCTCTGAATCTTCAGTATTTTTCCCTTCCCTCCCCTTTCTTTTTTCCTTTCTCCCTCCCTCCCTTTCATCTTCCTTCCTTGATCCCTTCCGTGTATAAAATTCACATTTCCTTTGGATTTTAGACTCTTTACACATCTTTCTGTGGAAACTGTTCACCAGTAATTATATAGCTGGTTACAATAGTCTCCTGATTGTATGTGGACTTATAAGAAATCCTATCACATCACAGATTCCTAATAAATTGACTTTGCCCTCTGAAGGATATGGGCCATCAAAATTGACTTTTGGTCTGAGGCATCATTCTTGAGAGGGAGAATATTCAGGGATTTGCCATTTAAGGAAAAAATAGAGTTAAGAAGTCATGTTAACAAGTGGAAACTGTTCTCTTTTAAATTCTTTCTGCTTCGTCATAGATGTATGTGTATACCAATGAATATAATGACATGTGGAGGGAGCTGCCTGGCAGGAGTCATGAAATTAACAGTCAATCTAAAATATCACAAATTTGGTGGCCATTTAATATAGTCTAACAGGAAGTATAATGGTATCAACACATTCGCTCAGAATATTGTTGTATCAGCTTGCAAAGTAGCAGAAGAGGCCAGTCCTGTTGCTCATGAGTAATTGGCAGCAGTCAGTTTGCTTTACAGACATTCTTAGGATTGGCACTGAGAAAGCTAAAAATGTTTTACAACTATAAAAAAATAAAAGCTTTGATAAAGATAAATGACTCCCCTGCTATACAACAGAGTGGAACACACATAAAGAGATAAGTCATTTGAAAAATAAAAGATAAAAAGTTGTTACGGGACCAGCATAGAGAATGCAAATTTATATCAAAACCTTACTGTATATTATTTATAGTTTTTTTTTAATTTGTTTATGGTTCCAATAACAGCATGGAACCTAGAGTCAGATGGCCTTGATTTAGATCATATCTCCACCATTTCCAGCTTTGTGACCTGGAGCAAATTATTTAACTTCTCTGAGCCTCGGTTTCCTCACCTTTAAAATGAAGATAATAATACAGAAGCGGTAACATCTAGAGTCCACCTGCTATTACGTTATTGAATTTTATTTTTCATATTTCAAGCCCCTCTGGTTTAACTCTCCTGAGCTTTGCTAAAAGTATAGGTTTATTCAGTGAAAAGGCAGAGATCATCTGAGGCAACACACTACCGAGGCATGGGAACCAATTAATGCACCATACTCATTGCAACTTGGCACAGTACATTGAACATATCATCTGCTATAAGATATAAGTCATTTATAACGTCTGTTGTTAGTGTTTCCGGACATCAGACAGTGAGGCTACCTTCTCTGTCTCACAGGGTGTTTTTAAGGATCAAATGGGTTCAGGTGTGGAAGGTGCTTAGCCATCTAGGCCTTGGTGAGTACTGTGTAAGTGCTAGATGTTATCATTGTTATTTACATAGAGAGCTGAACTTAGCATTTGCTCTTCATTGTGGTTTTATGTATAATTCTTTTTTTCTGTATGAAATCTTATATTAAAAGACCCTCCAGCACTAAGTGATATGAGGATATTTAGACTGATGTATCCATCTGACTTTTGTAATTACCATTCTAGGAATCAGAATGGGAAAATCACATTTTCTGTTAAGATGTTAACAATTCAGAAGTTCTGTTTCTTTCAGTAATGCTCTTTCCAAGGCATTTAGTTGTTTATTCAAGGGAAGCACCTCTCAGGCCCTGAAATAGACTAGGGCCAGATGAATTATTCATCGTCTGTGGACTCTGCACATTAATGGCACAAAATGTTATTAAACATCCAGTTATGTATAGCTTAACACATGATTCTGGGATTGCTTTAACTCACACTCTTAGTAGGTTCCCGAAGCAGTAAAACATGTAAAGAATGACCAAGCCTTTAACAAGTGACCTTTATAGCTGCAAAAACGACTCCACCCTGCATCAGAGAGGCAAGGAGGACTGGAAGGCAAAATGGACAAAAGTATGATTGAACTACAGGGCAATCTGGCAAATGTAAGACTCCACTGTAACTAACATGGTCTTTAATCATCGGGGGTGGGCAGTTTGTGGTGAGTTTTATAGTGACTGGAGGATAATTTTGTTTGCTTACTGTACTGTGTCTCCAGAGACCTGCCAAAAAATACAGTGAAAAAATTAAGACTAGATAAATCTAAAGAAGCTTTTCCTCCAAAGCATGTGCTGCAGATTACCTCATTAGCCCTTCTAAGGAAATAGTGACCTAAATTCAAAGAAGTTTAAAAATTGGAATACTTTTACCTGGCCGGTGTAGCTCAGTGGTTGAGTGTGGACCTATGAACCAGGAAGTCAAGGTTCAATTCCCTGTCAGAGCACATGCCAGGGTTGCAGGCTCCATCCCTAGTGTGGGGCGTGCAGGAGGCAGCCAATCAATGATTCTCTCTCATCATTGATGTTTCTCTCTCCCTCTCCTTTCATCTCGGAAATCAATTAAAAAAAAAGTCTAAACACCTATCTTGAGGATTTATAGGGCATATTGATATGGGTTTGATAAATTCTATTGTGAAGAAAACATTTTTCACCCAACAGTTTCCAATCATATTTGACCATGGAATCTTTTTGTTCATGGGACAGAGAGTTTTATTCATTCACGGAAAAGCTTTGGAAAATGCTGCTCTAGGAATGAGCTTCTAGCATTCTCAGTTAATTCCACTTATGCAACACACTCACAGCAGCGGGAGCCGAATTCAATCTGCCATAACTCCCTGCCCTTCAGATCAGAAATGACTCCTGAATCATTGACTTCAAACCTTCCCTCTTTTCAACTGCTACACTTCGTGCCTGGCTCACTTGGTTTTGCGCCTACATGCCACAACTTTGCTCAGCCCTCTTGGGGTCGAGAACTTGACTTCAGACTTCTGGTTTCCCGCCTTCATGTAAACAGCGTTGAAATGCCTACTCTGTCCTAACTACAAGTAAAACGTTGAGCAGACTGAAAAATAAACTCTTCTTGCTTCCAGAAGAGAGGGGAGGACACAGGGAAAACTGCTGTCCCCAAGACTGGAGTCAGATGGATAGGTACAGAGAGAAGGCTTATCAGAGCAGAAACTCGGGAGTGGAAACCTTCCCGAAACCAGTGCTGCAACTGGAATTGATGAAGTACCTGAACGGCAGCTGATGAATTGCTGGAGGCTCCGAGTGGAAAAATCTGACTTAAAAATCTACAGGGGGACCTGGTCAGGGTGTGTCTGGGGGGAAGTATTGTGAGATTTACTTCCAGGAGTTTGACCATATTCCCACAGTAAACGTTAGAGAAAAAGCACCTCCTGCCTCTGGCTGGGGAAGAAAAGGAATCATTTGAAATGTGCCACAGCCCTCTCCTGTTCTCAACCAGGCCTGCCTGCGGGGGAAGCCAGTTAACCAGAACCTAACCAACTGGCCTGGGGGTGGGAAATACCCAACTCCATCCCCTCCAGCCTGTACAGCGCAGCTACTCCAACCTAGCCATCCTACTCCACCTAAGCAGGGAGAAGGAAACAAACACTTGTGATGTTCACAGTCTGGAGGCACAGGCTCTCAAAGACTGAGACCTACTTGTAGGACTACAGAATCCTTCCCTTCCTCCAGACCTCACCACCACATCACTATTGGCCTGTTTACTGTTCCTTTTACCCAGTACATTATGTCCAGAGATCAAGA
This sequence comes from Corynorhinus townsendii, assembly GCA_026230045.1. Taxonomy (NCBI): domain Eukaryota; kingdom Metazoa; phylum Chordata; class Mammalia; order Chiroptera; family Vespertilionidae; genus Corynorhinus; species Corynorhinus townsendii. Next base: position 175,344,734 of record JAPDVU010000003.1, on the reverse strand, counting down.
AAGAAATCACAAGGCATACAAGAGGCACAAAGCACAATTTGAAGAGACAAAACAGCATCAGAACCAGGCATGTCAGGAATGTTGAAATGAACAGATAGGGAATTTAAAAGAAATATGGTTTGTGAGCAAAAGAATCTAATAGATAAAGTAAATGGAATGTACAAACAGAGGAGCAATGTAAGCAGAGAGATGGAAATCCAAAAAGAAATGCTGCAGATAAAAAAAATACTGCAACAGAAACGAAGACTGCCTTTGATGGGCTTATTAGCAGCAATTTGGACATGGCCGAGGAAAGAATCTGAGCTAAAGGATCTAGCAATAGAATCCTTGAAAACCAAAAAGCAAAACTGAACGAAACAGAATAGCATGTTCAAGGACTGTAGGACAACTACAAAAAGTGTGATAAACACATAATAGGAATATCCAGAGAAAAGAAAGACAGCCCTGGCCAGTGTTTCTCAGCGGTTAGAACATCAGTCATTGCACCTAAGGGTCTCAGGTTCATTTCTGGGTTGCAGGTTTGTCCAAGGATCAGTTGAATCCATGTGGGAGGCAACTAGTTGATGTGTCTCTTTCACATCTCTCCCTCTCTCTCTCTCTCTCTCTCTTTCTGCCCCTCTTCTCTTTCTCTCTCCCTCCCTACTCCCTTCCACTCTCGCTAAAAATTAATTGAAAAAATATCCTTGGGTGAGGATTAATAACAACAACAACCAAAAAAAATTTTTTTTTAAAAAAAGGAAAGAATGGCAGAGAGGGGAAAAAGCAGAAGAAAAGTTTGAAAGAATAATGACTAATAACTTCCCCAAATTAATGCTAGATACTAAAGCATATATCAGGGAAACTCAGAGAACCCCAGGCAGGATAAATGATAAAAACAAACAACAAGAAACCCTGTACTTTGTTGTATAGTTTTCAAATTACTTTATCATATCAATGATAAAGGAAAAATCCTGAAAGAAGCCAAAGGTAAAAACACCTTACCAATAGAGGTACAAAGATAAAAACTACATTCAACTTCTCAGAAACCATGAAAACAAGAAGAGATGGAGTAAAATATTTCAAGTATTGAAAGAAAAAAACATCAACTTAGAACCCTGTACTCTACAAAAGTATCCTTTACAAGTGAAAGAGAAAGGCTTTCCCAGACAAAAATTGAGGGAATTTTTTGCTAGTAGACCTGCATTGTAAGAATCATTTAAAAAAGTATTTTTAGGAAGAAGAAAATAATACAGATTAGAAATTTGTATCTACATAAAGGAATTAAGAGCCTCAGAGAAGGAGTAAGTGAAGGTATAATCAATTTGTTGCCTGTTCCTATTCTTAATTGATCTAACAAATAATTTGCTTATAATAATATTAATTTGTTTTATTGTATAAGCTTACATATATGATATATATGCATATATATATATGTTATGTGTGCTTATATATGGGAACTGAAGGATAGCAATGATATAAAAGACAAACAGAAGGAATTAGGAAGTGGTATAGTGTTATTTGCAAATGGACTTGGATTAATTGTAAAAGTATATGGCAAACTCTAAGGCAACCACTAAAAAAAGTACCAAAAAAAGTATAATTGATAAGCTAAAAAAGAAGAGAAAATTGATTCAGATAAAATGTTTAATTAAAACCACAAAAGACAGAAAAATAGTGGAAGACTAAAATAGGAACAAAAATAGAGAAACAAATAAAAAAAGTAATGAATATGGTGGATAGTAACCCAACAATATCTATAATCTCTTTGAATGCTAATGCTCTAAATTCATCAATTTAAAAACAAAGATTTTCAAAGTGTTTTTAAAAAAAACATGATCCAACTATATGTTGTCTACAAGAAAACCATCAAAATATAAGGATGTGTATAGATTAAAAGTAAATGAATGGAGAAAAGTATCCCATGCTAACACTGATCAACCTAAAGCAGGTGTAGCTATATAAACTTTGGACAGAGCATTTCTCAAAGTGAGAACAGTTATCAGGGATAAAAAAGACCATTACATATTGATAAAGCAGTTTTCAAATAAGTCATAACAGTCTTTAACATGTGTGCCTAACAATAGAGCATCAAACTGTGTGACACAAAAACTGATATAATTACAAGGAGAAAGAGATAAATTTACTATCATGCTGGGGACTTCAACACCCCCCTCTCAGAAATGGACAGATCCAGGACAAATACAATTAGTAAGGGCGTGGTTGAACTAAACAGCACTATTAATCAACTGGGTATAATTGACATCTATACACTACTTCATCCAACAACAGCAGAATACACATTCTTCCCAAGCTCAATCCCCAGTGTGGGGCATGCAGGAGGCAGCCGATCAATGATTTTCCCTCATCATTGATGTTTCTATCTCTTTCTTCCTCTCCCTTCCTCTCTGAACTCAATAAAAATATCTTTTAAATAAAAATAGGTAAATAAAGGGGGGGGGGAGAAAGAACGAATTAACCATTCTGGTGAATGATGTTGATAAGGGTGGAGGCTATGCATTTGTGGAAGCAGGGAGTACATGGGCCCTCTTTGTACTTCCTTTTCAATTTTGTTATAAACTTAAACTACTCTAAAAAATGAAGTCACTAAAAAAAATTTAGTCCTGAGTTCAGACTAAATTTGGAATATATTTTGGCTGATGAGAAATCTGCTGTCAGTCTAGTTTGACCCTTTATAGGCCACTCTTTTCTCTCTGGTAGCTTTCAAGATGGTTTTTTCATGCTTGCTGTTCTGCCATTTCATGAGGATGTGTCTGGGTGCAGATTTTATTCATTCTATGCTGTTCTTAATGTACTATTTCAGCCCTAGAACATGCTGGTGCTTCTTTTTCTCCTTCAACTTCTGTAAATTCTCGGACATTATCTCTTTGACAGTTTCTTCACAATTCCCTTTATTCGCTACTTCTGAAGCTTATTAGAACTCTCTTGGAGCCTTTCCACCTAACCATCATTTCTTCAGTTTTCTTGTTGTGTTCCTCCCTCCCCCCCCCCCCCCTTTATCTCTGTGCTCTATTTTGGCTGAATTTTAAGTACTATCACTTTTTTTTTTCCTGTGATTAGGTCCAGTTTAGAATTCCCATCTATTGAGTTTTTCAATCCAATGGCTGCATTCTTCATTTCAGGGAATGCTAACTGCTCATTTTTCACATTCATTTGACCTTAATTTATAGCTTTCTACCTGAGTTTTATAATTTATTTTAGGGTTATTTTTCTTTTCTTTTTTTTTTAGCTGTTTGAGGATTGTTAAGATATGTTTAAGTTATTTTAATAGTCAATATTATTTACATTTTGCCAGGAGTGCATATAACATTTTAAAATTGATTTTGTTGCTTCTCTTTCTTAATGTTACATTTTCTTTATGTGATTGGAAGATTCACACTTGGGCTCATACTAGGTGGAAATTACTTGCCATTCCCTTCCTCCCCACCCAGCTCTGTACCCACTGGTAGACTTTTGTCCAATGGTGACATTGGGAAGATTGCAAATTTAATCTCTGGGTCAGCTGGTGGTTTGGGGCAGGTGCTGGTTGTTTAGCTCCTTCTGCTCTCTTCAGAAGCTTTCAAAAACCATAGTCCCAGACAGCATTCCCAGAATTCTTCCATGTCTTTTCAAGGGTAGAAAAGTCCTACCTCAGGCCCAGCTTTCCTTTCATAAACTTGGATCTAGTTCCTTAACTGTATGTGATGCTTTTTGTCCTTGTTACACTGTAGAAATTGAAGTGCCAGTATCTTTTAGTGCCAGGGTCCAGCAGGGCCATGCTTCATGTTCCATGCAGCTTCTTTCTGGTTCACAGAGACTTTAGTTTAAAATACAGCTATGTATTTTTATCTAGTCTTTTCTTTTTCATTGCTATATGTTTGGATTACTATGGAGGAATTTTAAAACATAAATTTATAGTACCACCAGGACCAGAGATCTCTGAAAAATTCCTTAAACTCAATTTAAGTAAATGCAAGGTTATTCCCCGCCCTCCCACAAGAGTGTTTGATAATTCATGTGCTATAAATAATTGATTGATACTGTGATTATTGCTGCCAGATTTACAATGGATGATAGACAATACCTGCAGTAATAAGTGTATTTCCTTTGGAACAATCTAAGAAAAGTCAAAGATGTTGATCAATATTTCTTTATTCAGGGTCTTCATATGTCAGATACTACAAACATTTACATATACTTTTAATATCATAATCTATTCTATGTCACCAGATTTAATTCTTAATCAGTGCTTTAATGCAAAGAGTTTCTACATATGGTGTTTGAATATATCCAAGCTAACATAAAAATTATCTCTTGTAACAACAGAAAAAGGTTTCCATGGAAACAGGAGTCAACTATGAGTGGAAAAATCAGGTTGAAAAATTATAATGTGCTGAATTCCTTGGGTAGCTGTTCTGCTGGTTCTTTATCATCATGAAGTGGTATGAAAAGGTTATCTTTTACTATATATATGATGGGAGAAAGACAACGTAATCAGACACCAACAGCTGGTGACCTAAAGAAGGAGCTTTTGAAATTATAACTTTCTAAAGCTTGGAGGTGGGTGGCAAAAACATTCAAAGCTGCATCTATGGTTACATAATTAAGGGTGTATGGTTATCCTTAGAAAGAAGTCGCTAAAGAATATTCCAAGGGGTCTGCACTCTATTACTGGTAAAGCCTGACAAAAGTGGTTGTGAGAACTCTTGGCTCCCTTGTAAGTGCTGGAACTTTGTCTGTTTATGTGTAACGTATATGTCATTGTTCTTGCATAGTGAGCAATTGGTTTCTCAATGCCATCTGGCACTTTTTTGGCTAAACACAGATGCAACACCATAAGGTAAAATATCAGCAGTAAGAAACGACAGTTTATATTTATCATAATGTACTCGCACAGAGCCAGAAGCCAGTAATTGCTTATTGTCCCCCAAATCTGTCTTAATGTTTATTGTTTTTGTTGCTTTGTTTTTGCTTTGTCTTCTTTCTGGTGTCAGTAGACTGGTGCAGCAATAATTGGATTTTGAGGAGAAAGAGGTGGTAGAATTTTAGTGGACCTATTTTTGTTTTTGGAATCAACACACCTTCTGGAATAGCATGGAGGCAGTGGTCTAAAAAAATGGTTTTGGAACCTTACAGTTCACGTTTTGATCACATAATCAGGAACTGATTCTTGGCATCAGATACAGTGAAGAACATAGACATGAAAATCCACAAATGTGGCATCCGCTCAAATAGCCTGAAATATGTTTTGGAGGGGACTCTCACTTGATAGCATGATGAAGGCATTTTAGAAATATAGCATTATAATTGTAATTTTGAGGAAGCAGAAACTCATTATCATTTTCTAGAGTCAATTAAAATTCTATACTTAAAGAACTTAGGTTATTCCTTTTTTTAAGGAAGATAATAAGTGGATGTAACCTTGTATTGAAAACCAATTTTAAATACACTTGGCCAATTATCATTTATTTTTCTCCTGAAAAAATGGCAACTTCTAAATGGTAGTCAGGTACAGAAGAGGAAGCTGTTTGAGTGTCTTATTCACTAGACATGTGTGTTTTCACATTCACACTTCCCATGAAGTTTTTGTGTTGACAGCCCTGGTGTAGCTCTCCAGACACGTAGAAAGCCTTTTTATATTAAAACCTGAAGCTTTATTGCAATGTTTTCCTTACAGTAAAACATAAATGTATAACTTTGAAGTGATTAGAGCTAGGTGCAAAGACAGTTGTAATCTTTTGTTCCCAAAAGAACACTTTGATAAACCTGTGAAGCATTCCCTCTATGCACTCATACTCCTTTACTGTTATAGACATCATGAAGTAGGAACAACATTCTTTTTCAATAACCCTTTAAATACCGGAAGGCATACCTGATTGTTTTCATCTCCTCCCTTCCTCGAGGTCATCACATCTTTGGTATCTGATTCTTCTATGATACCTGAGTTCCATCAAGATCCAAGGAGATCTTAGCAGCCATGTAGTGAACGCACCTTGTGTTCAAGTGTCACCGTTTCCTCAGTTCTAGATCTGCTCTGACAATGTGGACGCCACTAGTCACATATGGCTATTGAGTATTAGAAATGTGACTAGCTCTAACTGTAACGTGCAAAGTGTAAAATACACTCCTGATTGCAAAGACTTAATATGAAAAGTATGTAAAATGCCTCATTATTGTTATACTAGAGGCCCGTTGCATGAAGAGATTCGTGCAATAGCCCTTCCTTCCCTTGGCTTCCAGCACCGGTTTTCCTCCAGCACCCAGGACCGAGGCCTTCGCTCCGGCCGGAGCCTGTCATCTTCATCTTTGCTGCAGACTCCGGAGTCTGCAGTCTTGTCCACTATGTCAATTGGCTGAAAAGAGCCAGAAATCTAGATATTTACCATATTGCATTACTTCTAAAATATTTTTTTTTCACACTTTAACAACTCTGAAGTCAGGATGTGTTTTATAAATGATTGGCATCTTGGATTCAGTGAAATTAAGGATATGAAATTTACTGTTTTAAAAATCACAAACACTACTTTGGTCAAACAAAGCACTCTGTTTATTCAATTAAATGATCCCAGTTGTAATCTCAGAAGTTTACGTACAACACCTTCCCTGCATCCTCTATCCTCCCATGTTTTCTATTTCATTTCTCCCAGGAATGAAAATGTTAAATCATGAACACTGGGTTGAGTGGCCCAATCATTATCACAGCAGTTTACTTAAGGATAGCATTAAGCAGAAAACAAAACAACATCTCATTATTCTTTACTCTTGGACAGCATACAGTGTGTGCCAAGTGCTATATATTGCACACATGCAGATGCTTGGTCTCTGACTTTGCTTCTAATCATGGGGGTGGGGGGGGGGGGCGGGGAGATAAAGGATAGGGGAGAAAAAAAGGAAGAAAAAGGAAAAATATCACCAAGGTAGTTCTGTCTGGCATTTACATCTTCGGCTGGTGAATACAGTCCTCATTTATTTTCAGTCTATTTTCCTTTGAGGATTATATAAACTGTCTCTTTATAGTATTTACTGGATGTTAAGAAAAACCTACATAAATAAAAATATGTAGTTTTTTTTAATATCTGACAAATTCCTCTTTGCTAAGAGAGTGAGTATTTGGGAGAAAGAGTTAAATTGTACTTTAGATATTCTAAGATTTAAGGGGAAGGATACAAAATCTATATGTAATTTTCTACAAGAGGAAAGAACTGTTGTTTCTTGCCTCTTTCCTTTTCATACTGAGGTCTATTTTTAGTAGGAAATACTAGTTGAGCTCTAGCTGATGTAGAGTGCTTAGGAAATAAATGTAAAATGCCTGTTATTACCTTCTTAAATACAGAGGCTTCATTTTTCCATTTAATATGAAAGAATAAAGTACTCTAACTGCCATTTTGATCTCATGATGTGTTTAATAAAAAGCATGTAGCAGTAAATGGTAATGTTTGGTTCATGTGTTGACATAAATCAATTTATAAACTCTAGGTTACATTTAATGAGTATTTTACATTTTGCAAATAACACACTGAGAACAGTTCAAACGTTACTGCTTTTTATTTAATCACAATTTCAACAATGAGCTTTGATGTTCTATGATGTTAAATCACCTCTGAGGCCTTAACTTATATAGCTATCTGGAAACCCACTTATATAGAAGTTAGGCAAATAAATATGAGAATAATTTAATGACAAGCAAGTTCTAGTTTCCAAATTAAAAAATATCAAAGAGTATAAAAAGTAAGGATTAAAATATAGTATTTGATGTGTATATATAAACACGAATACTCTTTATTAGGAATCAGAATTTTAAGAATTGACATTTTATGTTTTTTAAAAGAGTGTAACTTTTAAAATAAGCATATTTTAATAATATTTTAACATAAATATGGAAGAATGTATAAAATTAAATATTTTAGTTCATGATTTATGTGTATTTCCTAAACGTGATGTCTATACTCAATGAAAAGAGAGTTTCATGGAGAAATGGGAACTATATTATATGGTAAAGAGAAAATTAGACAAGACTGAATTGAATATGGAGTCTTAATTTAATATAGCATGAATTTCAGATTACAGAACTTGGAGTAGGACATGTCTGAATTCAAAGTCTGCCTTTGCTATTCACTGGACATGTGACCTTCCGTAAGATCCTCTGCCTGTCTCAGGCTTATCTTTCTCACCTACAAAAGAAAAATAATACAGTGTAATTCACAGGGTTGTTGTGATTATAAGTGAAATAACAGTGTGATCTATTGGTACCTGGTTGTCACACTGTAAAACAAATCAATTGTTGTGGCTCAGTAATTTATTCAACCATGTAGTGCTTTGTTTTTGTAAAAAATGACTAGAATATAGGCTTTTATCATGAGCAGTCCAGGAATTGAAGGGAATAAGATGCAAATAAATAATTATAGCAAAATGTACAGAAGTATGGACCAGGTAAGGGAGCCACAGAGGACTCCAAATAGCCTTGAGGCAACAAGGCTGTTTGAGACACTACCATGTACAGCAAAGATTTGTCCAATACCTAAGAAAAGATGAAGATACTCATGGGGATCAAGGAGAGGTAGTTGGAAAAATTTTAATAGAACAGTATAGAAGGCTTAACCTCATGGGCCTTACTTAAAAGATGAATGGTTCAGAAAGATTAGAGCCTCCTAAGGTCAATCACTCCTATTATTAAGTGGTATATTTCTTTTACATTGTACTAATATAGGAATCATTGTTTCATTTGTCAAATCAGCAGATATTTATTGAGCACCCTCTATGTGGAGGCTAGGATTTCAGAATACAGTGGTGAGCAAAATGTATAGTTCCTGCCCTGGTGAACCTTAAAATATAGTAGAGCAGATGGACATTAATTTGATTAACATCTTCAAAGGAGAAGTGTTTGGTGCCAGAAGAATCTGACCTAGTTACATTGATTTGACCCAGTTAGAATTCTGTAGAAGGGGCTGGAGAATTGAGATCTGAAGTTTGAGTTAATTAGGCATGGAGGGGAGGAAAGAGAGAGACTTCCACACAGATAAACTGAGATACAAAGGCCCTATTGAAGAAAGATCAGGTGCTGTAAGAACTGGTTGGAGTGGAAATGATAATGGAACATCTATATATATATATATATAAAACCCTAATATGCAAATAGACTGAACAGTGGAACAGCCGGTTGCTATGATGTGTGCTGACCACCAGGGGGTGTGCATAGAACATGATGGGCGTCAGCAGCAGGTGGCAGAGTGCAGAACATGGTGGGCATTGGCCACGGCAGGATGGTGGAGCAGGTCAGCAGGGCCGTCAGACCAAGGTGGGGCTCCGGTTGCTGTCATCGGGGCGAGCCTCTGGTGGTTACTGAAAATTCTTCACTCCCATGTGCCGTGGTCCTGCTGGGTGCTCGCATCTGCTGTTGGTGCTGGGCTGCTGCTTGCACCGCTGCCAATTGCTGGGCGCCGTCAGTGGGTGTGAGTGGCGGCTGCCAGGCCTGATTGCTCCTGAGGGCTTCTCCACCTCTCCCTGCTCCTGAGAGGCAATCAGAGCAGCAGCCGCTGCTTACACCTGCTGACACCGCCACCCGCTTGCATCAGCTGCTGGCACCAGCCCCAATTGCTCCGCGCTGTCAGCAGATGTGAGCGGGGCGGCACCATCAGTGTGTGGGAGCGGCAATGGCGGTGGAGGCGGGAGCAGGGCTGCAGCAGACAGGGGACTGGGGGCCTTGGTGGGAGGGACTGGGTGGGGATGCGGAGGATGGGTGGAGACCTGCCCCTGTGCCCACTGCAACCTCCCATTTCACAGTTCCTTTCAAGGTGCATGAATTTGTGCACTGGGCCCCTAGTATGGAAATAAATGAAGACCAGTCAGATTAGAACAAGCAAAGGCTATTTATTCGAAGCTTGCTATAATGAGAGAATCAGCTATTGTCATTTACATCCTAGCAGGCTAGAGGGAGTCACAGGAGTGAGAAACTTTACAGTGAAAAAAGGAAAGACTTCAGATATACCCTGATTAGAGAGGTTGCTGGCATTGGGAAGCTGAACTAGAAACTAGAAATGGGGTGTCCTATGTAATTGGTTAAGAGTACATACTTGGCTTTCTCTGGTTGGTTCTCAGTTTGAGGTGGGGTAAAATATAAGAGAAATTATTAATCAAGTCCCGGTTGTCTGGAGCTGATTATTACAGGGATTACTGTTTGGCTTCCTGGACTATGGAAGCAACCTGACCTTCTACAAGTCTGACGTAGAGTTAGTTGGGCTGGTTACAACAAATAATGGTCACTGAAGTTTGTGGGTCAAAGTTCTATTTTTATGTGATTTGGCCAATGGCTGTTTGTATATTTAGTCTCTCACAGCTATACCCTTTTAAAACTACAAACAAATCAAAATGAATATCAGCTATGAATCAACTAACATAAAATGTAAATGAGCATAATACAATTAACCCTTGCTTGAATATACAATTTCATTGAAATTAAGCAACTAAAAAACTCAAAACATCAGGAAGCAAAACATCAAAACTTGCATCCTAGTAGTTCAATACTGACAAAATGAGGTAAAAATGTGACAACATGTACTTTGTACTCAGCAAAAACAAAGTGTTTAAAAGAAAAAAAATTTTCTTCTACCTACTGTTTCTCACAAGTTAGTTTACTAATGGAAAGTGGAGGGGAAACTTTTTATAAGTAGTAGAATATATAAGGACTTAAGAACAACATATAATTACTGCATCCTGCCTCAAATTTAATTTGATCATTTCTAAGTTGTGTTCTTCCCTACAGAGTGATAACTTCTGAAATACATGGTGCATATTTGAATTTTTGTTCCATACTCATCCTCCAAGCCCACCAGCTCACGATTTTCAAAATGTTGCTGAGTTCTGTTTAACACCTCTGGAATGAAAAAAAAAAAATTAAGCACAGAGTAATTTTAGAATTTTTTTTTTTTTTGATAATTTTACTTTGAAATATTTCTTTCCCTGGGGGTAAGCTTTTATAGACATCTCTCCTTTGCCTTCCTCCTGTTCTTTCTTCTTAGGGCTCTTCCACATGTTGTCGAGGGAGGGGTGAGGCTCTCTTAGTCTCTCAGCTGTGGAGTCATATTCATGAGGAACTACCTGTCTCATAAATGGCTCCTTTCAGTAACCTTTTTATAAAGGAAAATTTAGGGGTTTCTACAAACTGGGTCATTCATTTACCTTTTTTTATTTTTTTAAAGAACGAATGATTATATTTGAAATTCCTAACAAGGACATTACTTGGATTTTAGCCAGTTACAATCTAAATTCCATCTAAAAAATTGAAATGATTAGCATGGAAAGATCATTTGATGATAAAATCTTCAAATTTCAAAACTCATTCAAATATATCATTAAAGTTGAAAGATTTTTCTAACAGTCATGAGTTTTGTCTTGTTGGGTGGTAATTGAAGAAATCCAGAGTTTATTGAGCCTGAGCTATTTGAGGTACACAATTTATAATCATGTCCTGGCTGCTTCTGTGTGTGACGCATCATCGCTACCATGGGAAGAATGAATTCCACACCAGCTCTAGGTTGGCACCAATATAAATAGGTTTGAGTTCCCTAAGGAACAAATTCTCAGCGCCAGGCACATGAATTAGCTCATGCATTATTCTTTCCTCAAATCTAGAGAAAATGTGTCTATTTTCTCCCATTGGAAAGACTGTGTAAAGAAAATGTTCCTTTGTGTTTTTTTTTTGTTTTGGTTTGTTTTGGAGGGGAGGGGAGGGGGGTGTTCTGTGGCAGTTTACAAAATTTACCCACTGCCCAAAACTAAGCATTACATCTAAGGACACAATTGGCAATTTGTCCGCCGCTCCCCCCGCCCCCCAGCCTTTCATCCCCACACCAGTTAAATCTATGCACCCACATGTATCTGCACACTATTTTTTTCTTCTCTTAAATCACAGAAAATGTGAATTCTTTCCCATGTGAATAAGGTCCCACCATCTCTGGCTTCTTAGGTACCTCACTCCATTGTTGTTCTCTAACTCATGCTTTTCCAACTTCTCTCTTGCTGGAAGATCCTTTCCCTGAGCATTTAAACAAGAATCAGCGCTTCACATATTTATTTTGTAAAATCAGTCCTGGTCCATCATTCTCTTCTAACCCTACTTCATTTTATAACCAAAATTTTAAGGCACTTTTTCATTCTCTCAAAAACTTTTGTATTGAGTGCCTTCTTTGTACCAGTTACTATTTATTGTCTGGGTTCATGCACTATAGAAGGCACTAGGTGAGAAAAACCACAGAAATTCTTGCCCCAGAAAGGAAAAGCAGAAAAAGAAAAATGATGGAAAGTGAAATGGTGAATAGAGGACAGTGGTTTGCATAGGATTTAAATTGCAATTTTAATAGGGTAGTCAAGCAAGTCCTCATTGACAAGGACATTTTTAAAAATAAATCATCACTGTTGAAGTATTACTTATGTCCCTTTTTCTCCCCTATTCTCTCTCCCACCCCTCTCCCCTGCAAGCCTTCAACACTCTATTGTTTGTGTCTATGGGTTATGCATATATGTATATGAGTTCATTGGTTGATATTCCCCCACCACCCTCTCCACCCTCCCTGCCTTCCCTCTGAGGTTTGACAGTCTGTTCGATATTTCTATATCTCTGGGTCTATTTTTGTTCATCAGTAAGGACATTTCTTAAGTTCTTACTTCTACCTAATTTTTTTGAATTTTCTGTTTGCTTATGTCTTTCGAATCACATGGATCAAGGGTTCAATTATACATATTCCTTACTTTGTGACACAGTATCATTAGTGGTCCTTGCTTCCTTTTGTTTTCTTCTCTGTGGCTCTGATTCTCAGCTTCTCAGCTCCACTGGAAATAGACACTGGCTCTAATGTAGTTGGAATGTGTGTGTGTGTGTCTGTGTGTGTGTGTGTGTGTGTGTGTGTGGAGAGAGAGAGAGAGAGAGAGAGAGAGATGGGATGGGGAGGGGGAAAGATGAGGAGGAGAAAGGAATAATATGAATATACTATATGTAGAATAGTTGTTTTATGGATCTCTTTCAAACTATTATCCTGCTGTGGAGTTCCTTCTGTTTATAAAACTTATTGTAAAATATTATGTACAATATGTAAAATATATGTATAATTTAAAGAATAATAAAATATGAATACCCATGAATCCACCACTTGGTTTAAGAAATAGAGAATTGGTAGCAACTCAGTTAGGCTCCCTCCCTGCAGCAGGGAGTTTTTCTGTAAAAAAAACTTGGCTTTCGCTCGTCTTTTTGTACACGAACTCATTCTTCGATTTCACAAGACAACAAACTTGGACCTGAACAGACATTTTGGATATCATCTCTGGTGGTTCCACCAAGATACTATAGAACATGCACTAGATTATGGGGTTGATGGCAGGAGACATGCTCCCCTGTGCCCACGTGGCTTATGGCCATGTGGAACTCTGCACATGGACTAATAGACTTGACTGTAACTTGAAAAGGAAGCTCTGGACACTGGCCTGCTCCTGGAACCCCAGCTGCACCTTTTCCAGGACTGATTTCTCTCAGTAAACTTTGCTACCACTTAAAAAAGAGAGAGAGAGAAAGAATTAGTTGGAATTAGAAGTCCATGTACATCCCTTCTCAAATGTATCCCTTTCTATACTTAACAGAGGGAACCACACCCTCTTCTGAGTTTGTATCAATAATTCCCTTACTGCCCAGGCCGTAGTGTAACTCGGTGGTAGTGTCTGCCTATGCATTGAAGGGTTATGGGTTCAATTCCTGGTCAAGGGCATGTTCATTCCCTAGCCCCAGTCGGGCTGTGCAGGAAGCAACCAGTCGGTGTGTGTGTGTGTGTGTGTGTCTTCCTCCCTCTCTTCCACTCTTTCTAAAAATCATTTGGAAAAATACCCTATCTATATATATAAAAGCCTAAGTGACTGAACGACTGAATGACCGCACAACCGATTGCTATGATATGCACTGACCACCAGGGGGCAGATGCTCAATGCAGGAGCTGCCCCCTGGTGGTCATTGCACTTCCATAGCGGGAGTGCTGCTCAGCTGACTAATGGGCGCCAGATGCCGGGCTCAGGGCTGGCAAGTGCAGCTGCAGTGGTGCAAGCCTCTCCTGCCTCCACAACAGCATGCTACTGAGCAGCAGCTGCAGCAGGCGCAGTGAGGCTGGGACAACTCACCCCACTACTACATCCCTGGTATCAAGCCAAATCTGGCAGTCTGACATCCCCTGAGGGGTCCCATATTGCAAGAGGGAGCAGGCCAAGCTGAGGTACTCCACCGGCACGTGAATTTGTGCACCGGACCTCTAGAATATCCTATCTAATAAAAGAGTAATATGCAAATTGACCATCACTCCAACACACAAGATGGCTGCCCCCATGTGGTCAAAGATGGCCGTCCCCATGTGGACACAAGATGGCTGGCAGGGGAGGGCAGTTGGGGGGGATGAGGCCTGCAAGGGAGGGGGACCAGGACCCCAGGGGAGGACAGTTGTGGGGGACCCAGGCCTGCAGGGGTAGGAAGTTGGGGGGGGGAACCAGGCCTGCAGGGGAGGGCAGTTGGGGGGGAACAAGCCTGCAGGGGAGTGGTTAGGGGGTTATCAGGCTGGTGGGCAGAAGCAGTTAGGGGCAATCAAGCAGGCAGGCAGGTGAGCGGTTGGGAGTCAGCAGTCCTGGATTGTGAGAGGGGTGTACAACTGCCCTTGAGGGCCCCCCCCCGCCTTCCCGTGCACAAATTTTGTGCACCGGGCCTCTAGTAATAATAAAAATTCCCTTTTCTTTACAGACTTAAGAAAACCTATTAATATGTGAAATATATGTTTAGGTTTCCATGTTTTTGAAATGTATATAAGTGAAAACAAAGTATCTTGTGTCATTTTCTTCTCTTGTGGATTAAGTGTTATGATTTAACATAAAAAGTAAACTACATTTTATCAATAGTTTTACTGTTTTGATGCATAAAACACTTATTTTCATTAGGTTGTAATGTATTTTAATTTTCCTTAATTATAAGTATATTTTAGAATTTTCCAAATGCATAGAATTTTCTAATTTTATGTTTTGGTTTCTGCTATCAGTAATTTCTGAACTTCACTAAGGTTAACACATGAGGTCTGTGTGACATTAAATCTTTAAAACTTGGTGATATTATCTTAAAGGCTAAACATACAATTCATTTTCATAAGTTCATATATGTTTAAAATTAACAGGCAAAACTCAATTGTTAGCTTATATCACTTTCTTCCAAAGTATTTCTCATCCTGTTTTATATTCATTAATTAAGCATTATTACTACTGTTTTATGATTTACCTACATATTTACCAATATCTTTAGAATCTTTTTCTTTGCATTCCAATATTATTTCTGGACTAATTTTTCCTATGCTTAAAAGCCTTGTGTAGAATTGCTTTAGTGAGAATCTTTTGGTTTCCATTGGTGCTGTTAGGAAGTCAATCATCAACCCAGACTGTGTGGCTCAGTGGTTGAGCATTGACCTAAGAACCAGGAGGTCACAGTTCGATTCCTGGTCAAGGCACATGCCTGAGTTGTGGGTTTGATGACCAGTAGGGGGCATGCAGGAGGCAGCCGATCAATGATTCTCTCTCATCATTGATGTTTCTATCTCTCCCTTCCTCTCTCTGAAATCAATAAAAACATGTATATATTTTTTAAACTCAGTCATCAATATATTGCCATTCTTTTAAGATCTCTCCTTTTTCTTTATTTCAGTTTTATAATTTTTAGGTGTAAATTTATTTTTTATTACCTATGCTTTACTGGGCTTCCTGTGTCCAGGAGTAAATGACTTTTGACAATTCTGAAAAATATTCTGTCATTGTCAAATATGGCTGCTTCTTCATCTTTTAAAAAAAATTGGGACTCAAACATTTTTTGTTATTATATGTTTATTTCTAGTCTGCAGAGGCAAGATTTTTTAAAGGAAAGAAATGGGGGGAAAAATAGATACAGAGGCAAAGAAGCATTGAACAGACTGTCAAAATACAGCGAGAAGGCAGGGGAGGTTTGGTGGGGGGCGGGGCTGTAAGAGATCAACCGAAGGACTTGTACGCATGCATATAAGCACACCAATGGATACAAGACACTGGGGCGGGGGCAGGTGAAGGCATGTACTGGGGGGGTAGGGAGGCTGGGGGGAGGTCAAAGGGGGAAAAAAAGGAGACATATGTACTACTATTTGTAATACTTCAAACAATAAAAAAAAAAGACAAGCAGATAAAGAAAAAAAGAATAACTAGTTATAATAATAATTATTAATATTAATAATAATTGTAATATCATTTTCAATTATTTAAATATTATCATAAATATTTTCATAATAAACTATCAATTGGGGAAAATATCTCCTTTTGAATCTTTAATTAGATGTATGTTAGATCTTGTTATTTTATCATCTTTAATTCCTAACCTCTAATAATTTATATCTTCATTTTCACTTTGTCCTATGAACAATTTCTTCAGGCACAATTTCCAGTTCTCTATCTCTAAATTTAACTAACTCTTTAGCCATTTATGTTATATTATCATACCATTTTATTTTCTCAATTTCTAGAATATTTTTTCAAATATTCTTGGCATTTTTAAGTCTTTCTACCTAACTCATACTTGCATATGTCACTTTAATTTCTTTTAGCATATTAAGTACATTTGTTTATCATAATTTTAATATTTAATATTTGAGAGTCAGATAGTCTTTGCTCAGGTAAATGAAAATCTGAAAATTTTGTGATATTTTTATTTTAATAAATAAGGTCATCACCTTTGTGCACAGTCTCTAAATCAAAGGTCAACAGGTGCTAACTTTCCTCTTAAGACCTAGACATAATTGATCCTATTTCTATTCCACAAATTGTGGGAAATTCAGTGCCCCTCCAAAGATTTCTATGTATTCATAGGGGTGATTATTTTTAATATTACTGGTTGGTTAAGTCCCTGCTTCCACTAATTTGGTTTAATGATCATTTCATCTCTGCTTAAGTTATCTCTCTTCTGTTTTTAATTCAGAACTCAAGACTTCCTGAATTTCCTCCAAAAATCTTCTACACACGGTGAACACTTGTGTGAGGCACTAAGGACTTGGGGATATGAAGAAAACTATCACAAACAGGTTCACATTTTATATTATATATTTATTTTGTTAAAAATGCCTTTGTCATTCTTAAACTTAATTCTAGCTTCTCATTATGCTACTTTTCTAGTTCTTCTGTGTTTTATTCCTCATCCCCAATTGCTATTGATTACCCATGTATGACATATGGCTTTCTCATTGTGTCCTTGTATCCCCCTACCCCAACTTGAATACATTATCATGGTATTTTCTATAAGACAGTTTCCTTTTCTAAAGGATAGAAGATGACTTTCAAAATTGGTATGATTATGTCCCTTGAGTTAATTTTCACACTAATATCTTTTTTTTTTAATATGGTAATGCTTAATTTCTTAAGGAAATTTCTTAGAGTGAAATTGTTGCATGAATGGATATTTATCTTTTACATTTTGATACACATTACCAAACTACCATTCTGAATATTTGAACCAATTTTTATAAATCCTTATTTTTCAGGTGAGCTTCTATTGCCCTAGTCACAAAGCCAGTGACTTTTAGTAGATTGGATAATAAAAATCAGACTCTTTTACTTTCTTTAATCTGTAAATATTGTTGATAATTATGACTACCTTAAGGTTCTAAGGATTAATTGTGATAACATGTGAGTGTAGAAGGTCCTCAGTAATACATATAAATACTAAAGGAAAATTATAAATTTTTAATGTCATTACTACAAACTGCATGTCTGCACTAGAGTATTCTTATTACTCTATGTTGATCTTACAATGCTTAACTTCAGTATCCTGTCTATCAGAACAAGACAATTCTAGATACATGGATAAAGTCTACCAAATACCCCATTAGCTTGTTTTGGTCCTCTCCTAAAATCTATACATTTTCCTTATTAACTTGAAGATATCTTTGTAAGCAAATTATTTCAGTTCTCTACATACTAGTTCTGTATCAGAGCCTGTGCAAAATTATTTTTTCATCTTGCTTTTGAAAATTAATGACAATAGTATCATTAGGGCAAAAGCTCAGTCTTTATAATGCAAACACATAAGGTTCAAGTTATGAGTCTGCACACAAGGTTCAAGTTAGGAGTATCTTACTTATTAGCTATATAATATTGTGAAAGTAATGTTAACATTCATAAAAAAAGGAAATTATATCCATCTTAAAGTATTTTTGTAAAGATTAAATTAGATAGACAACAGATTCTACCATAAAATGTCTTTAGTGCTTATTCTCTCCTCGCCATGTTTAACACCACTTCCTCAATTCTGGATTAAGTTTGTTATCAAATGATTGAAATAACAAGATTTTTAAAAATACGGTATGTATTTTAAGCAAGGAAGTATATAGTAATGGTTAAGAATGTGAATACTGAAATGCCTACAGGCAAAATTCAAAAGAATGTGGAGAGGTGAAATCTAGAGTAATTTAATTATATCTTTCTAAGATTTCTTGGGATTTGAACTCTTTTATAGCATTCAGCAGAAAAACATTTAGTTGCATGGATTTACTTAAATTGATTCATATTTTAATTTCTTAATCTGCATGAAGGTTCTAAAAATCAGTAAGTAATTTCAAAATCTGGAGGAAGTTCAGAGTGATTGGATCATCTCTTCTTTGAATGGCCAGCCTGAGTATTTAGAGTAAGCTTTGCCTGGAAATGAGTAATTTAACAGTGGAGAAAAGGGAATATTAAAATTTGGTGTATATAGTTTGTTCAAGGACTCAGTCTTAATTTCTATGGCCAGCATCCAGAATTATGGTAGTAGACTATCAAGTGTGCATTGGGTTTAATTGGTTACTCCGTTAAAAAATATTCTTGACCTGTGGGTGTTAGAATGACATAAAGTTCAATTGGATCTTTTCTGTGCTTATATTTTTCTAGACTGCATTTCTAATAATTTTAGTCAAGCTTCATAGGGAAGTTCAATTGCCCCTAAAGGATTTTTTTACTTTATCTACAATATTTTTCAATGTTATTACATTTTTCTTGAGTAGGGCAACTATTGCACTATTTCTCAGAGAACAGGCCAAGGAGTGCCTATATCAGAAACATTTGGAGTGCTTGAAAAAAAGGTGCAAAGATTCTGGTGGAATATGTGTGTCTCCAATAAGCACCTCAATAATATTCATACCCAGCAAAATATGAGAACCATTGAACTATTGGATAATGCTAAAGAGATATCTAAATGCTTAACACTGACCTTCACTTGTCCAGAAAAACAATTATGTTTGTTCCCTTCTTCATCCCAGGGCAGACTTTCTAGTTCTTGAGAGTAAGAGCAGCATGGAGTTAAGATGCTAGATCAGCTTATGAGTAGGGTTGCCAGCTAAAACATGGATACCCATATAAATATGAATTTCAAATACACAACAAATAATTATTTAGTATACATATGCAAGAATTTCAGAAATGCATATACTAAATAATTATTTGTTGTTTACCTGAAATTTGTCCTGTATCTGTATTTGTGAAATTTGACAACCCTAATTTAGAATCAGATAGGTCTGGTATAGATCTGCCACATATTAGGTGAATGACCCTGGAAAATTTTCTTCACCTCTCTAAACTTTAATTTCCAAACTCTAAGATAAAGCATCAACTATAACAAAAAGTAAACAAAATAAAAAAGCAAGCAAACTAAAATACTACAAAATCCTACCTTACTATATTATGAAGAAAAGTATACAATATTTATTATGTAATGTAATATTTCTATGTATAGTACACCATGAATACACTATGTATAGTGTCTGACATACATTGAAAGCTCAGTAAGACATAGCTTTTACTGTTATTGCCATTGCTAGTAAGTGTATTACAAGTCAAAGGGAGCTTCTGAGCCTAGTTAACAAATGTTGTTGGTGGTTGAAAATCGACATTTTTGGACAGCACATTAATGAAGCATATAAAACACCTGATTCAATATTCCACCTTCTATCCACCACTTCTTATGTTTGGTTTTTTACTATCATTGTTATCACTAATTTAAGGAACAAAGCACGTGAATCTATGGATTTTTCACTCAAGGCTCCCTCTTGTGGTTATAAATTTTACAATTGACTTAGGAAATCTAAGCAGTTTATTACTTATTTAAATATATATATAGTGGACAGAATCTTTCACACAGCTAGGTAAGTTCATTATATTTTTTCTGTGAATGTCAGGTAGCATTTCAGTAATTAATATTAATGTTGTCAATGTTTTTTATCCCAAATATTAATAACATAAAAGTATATGCATATTTTTAGCATCTTATTTTCTTGTTGGCTTAAAATTATTTGTTGAAGGAAACTCTTCTTTGTAAATTATTCTGATGGATATTTATAATTATCCGGAATATAGATATCTTAAAAATAAGGAATGAAAATGTCAGGCAGTGTCGTATGTCAGCTAATTTGTGTTTCTTGAGGACATTTTCTACAATGTAATTGCTTGTCTGCTGGAAAAATGGGCAAACATCGAGTTTAATTTGGCAATTTTGCAGCAAGACTGCTTTTGAAGTGTTTTTGTCATTCTGTGCAATATTTTGGGGAAACTTTTTAAAAAATATATTTTATTGATTTTTCAGAGTGGAAGGGAGAGGGATAGAGAGTTAGAAACATCGATGAGAGAGAGACATTGATCAGCTGCCTCTTGCACATCCCCCACTGGGGATATGCCCGCAACCAAGGTACATGCCCTTGATCAGAATCAAACCCGGGACCCCCCAGTCCCCAGTCTGATGCTCTCGCCACTGAGCCAAACCAGTCAGGGCTGGGGAAACTTTTTAGTTACTTACAATGAATTCCTCTGGAAAGTATAAACATTATAAAAAGCACATTTTAGGTTCTAACTTATTTATACACTTCGGAGTACGAACATTGAGATAACTCAAAATCAAGATCTATAAATCTCAGTCATATAATGTTGAAAGAAAAATGATTGTAGAATTAAATATAAAATAAAATACCAATATATATGTGTAAAACAAGTAGTCAACACTACACAGTGTTTATGGATATATTCAGATATAGTAAAGCCAAGCAAGGAAACAGCACCCACCAAATGTAGATTAGTGCTGACTTTCATATATGTCATGGGAAGGGGTGGAATGGATGCTTCAAAGTGGGTGACATCATGAGTTTAACAATATCTAGCCTTTGTGTTAAAAATGTATCTAAGCAAATGTGGCAAAATATTGAGATTTAATAGGACTGGGCAGTGATTATATCATTATCTATAATTTTCTGCATGCTTTGAGTATTGCCATTAAAATGAGGTGGGCACAGCTCTTAATCACTCTCTCCCACCACACTCACATCTCATTGGCCAGGAGCTGGATAATCAAGCCACTGAGAGGTCATGGCAGGGAAGCAGCCCCTTGGCAGGAGTCTAGAGCTGATGCATCAATGGGCTGGCTTCAGAGTGGCTGTTCAGGTCCAGAGGGAGAAAATGTGCCTAATCTAGTTATTCTGCTCAGTGACTTAGAAACTTTAGAGTGAATGGTGTGTGTGTGTGTGTGTGTGTGTGTGTGTGTGTGTGTGTGTGTGTGTGTTGGGGCAGGGTAATGGGGGAGGGACCAAAGAAGAGTATCTATTTGTGACACATGTCTGTGGAAGCAGGATAGAGTGATGAAGCTCTTGTAATTCCAAAAAAAATGTGAGGCTGCCTGTGCTTACGGATACCACATGGAACCCCCTCGGGTGTGGTGACACCAACAGATGGAACATGACATGTCTTTGTTTTTTCCCACGTGGGTTAACTGGCTCTTTCACAAAACCAACATTGTCCAGTTGGGTGGGGTAGGACAGACAAGAAAGTAGGTGTTCTGCTGGTGGGCATGGGCATGGTTCTAAGCAGGTATCAGGAAAACCTTTGCATCACCATAGATAGCATGATTTTTCCCAGGACTTGCAGCAGTGATTTACCTTGTACATTTGGAAATTTTCTTTCTCTGCAAGCAGCCTTCACTCTTTATTCTTGACACAATACTCTGAGTGAAAATAGATTGAGAATAAGATAATCAAATTGGAATATGAACAGAAACTCTAAAGAAGTTTATATAAAATATAATTTCATTTGTAAAACTTCCTCTTGAAAATATATAATTGTTTATAGAGTATTCCCCCCTCCCCCTCCAAATGATCAGGCTACCGTATATCCATATATATCCATGGCAATAAAAACACACACACATTTTATTTTATAATATAAAATTCTTTGTAACATTACTTTAAGTATTAATTTCAAGTATGAAAAAATAAAAAGGGCTTTTATTGTTCCATAATCTTGCTCTCTTTCCATTGTTTTTCTATATTTCTCTGTACACATAATGACACAAAATATGCAGTTCTAAAAATTATATTACATAGGTGTTATATACATTATCAAAGAGATTTTACAATTTTTGAAGAACTATAAAATCTTAGCAAGTGTGTCCACTTTTAGTGTGGAATACTTAATTATACAGGCAAAGATTGCAACAAGCAAATCTATTTTTCCCCTCTGTTTTCATTACATGATTTAATTAATAATGGTCAAGTGACCAGAGTAGAGGTTAAAAGGACAGACTACTCCAAGTTGTCTTCTTCAGGTCTTGAACATTGTAAGTCACCCATGATTCTCAATATGATTTATTGGGTTGACAAGAAAACAAAACAAAACACTTCTTCAAAGCCCAAACTTATGTAAATAAAGTGTAGCATTTCAGTCTATGGATATCTCTGTTTCTTGCATTCCTTTAAACAAACCCTTTAAAGGAGTTGTTTTAGGAGTTTCATCAAAACAAGAGTACCTTCTAAACAAAGTACGTAGTTACTTTGAAGGCAGAGGGATCTGAACTTTAAAAGAGATTTTCTTGGAGGGAAGACCTGGGGAGAGGGAAAGGAGGGTTTGAGATGTGGAAATCTTGGCAGAGATAGTGTGAAAATGAGTATTATTTATATTATTAGAAAACTTTATTTGAATGAATTTTGCTTTACAATTCAATTATTTTATCCAGAGAGCACATAGTACAAATGATTTTTCTTAATTGGATTTGGCTAGAGAGTTAGATAAAAATAAATAAATAACGGGATTAGCAACATTCTCAGTTAGCCTTTTCCAAGGCACTTCTCAAACTTCTGAGTCATTGTAGCAATAAAACAAATTCTAAGACTCTCTCTGGAAATCTCTGTGACCTTGGGTCTTAGCTTTGTCATTTCTTATTCTGTGCTTTTGGTATCATGCAGAGAAAAAGACCTTTCCGGGAATCACTTTGCCATTGAAATGTAGTATACAAGTGGCAGTTTTGTTTCAATATAGACCTTTTTTCATGGAGGAGTCAACGGTTGCTAGTCTGCCTCAACCAGGGAAGGGAGCTTAATGGCAAAGACAGCAATAGCCCTTTTCATGAGGCATTCTTTTCCAGTGTTATTAGCTTTAAACATAATAGCAATTCTGATACTGACAGACAAGCCAGAAAAATCTACCTCTGCACTTGAATTTCATAGAAGACAGTATTATCTGACTTTGGGGAAATATCTGACAATATTTTTAAGAATAAATAAGGTGGTTTTCTTTTGCACAATAAAGTTTATTTTACAAGACCATAGCTTGATAGGCCCATATTGGTTTTGTTTATCCTGGCTCTGGGGAAGGGGTCTGTGCTCTGTTTCTGATAAATTTCCCCTTGTTTTCAGTTATGACAGATATTCCTTTGAATATGGTGTATGAAAATATTCTAGCATCAAACCAAGGATATCTAACCTTATTTATGTCTGTATTCTGTCCTTAAACACAAACAGCTGTGCACACATACATCTGTCTCACGTCTGACCAAGTACTGCTGTCCAGGACTTCATATACACAAATAAATGTTCCCCTTTTTATGGGAAATCGTGGCTGGCGCAGCAGGAGTTTTGAAACCCACATGCATTTTTCAAGTCTTACTTGAACAAACAAAAAGAGGAAAAATACAGACAAACCAGGTTTGGAATTGCTGACTTTTAGAGTCAGTACAGAATGACTGGAGAATCTCTATTTTGACCCCCGAAATCATAAAGAGAGCATGTATTTTTTAAAAATTACAATTTTGTCAAACCATTTAGAGCCTAAGTTATGACATGAAAGAGGAAAAAAAGTAATTCTAAATCTTCCTTAGGGCGGCTTTCTGGATACTCGAGGAAAGCAACTTACTAACTGATCACTAAGTTGACCAGAGGAACAAAATGTTTCATGCCTTTCTTGGTTCTATTATTAAACACCCTGAGAAGTCACAGGCCAAGCAGAGATTCAAGAAATTCCTCATTCTAGTGATAGGATTAGAAGACACATTTGTTTTTATTTCATTCATTATGCTTATATACATTCCCCAATTTTCTACAATAAATATGAACCACTTTTACAATCAATAAAAAGAAGTTATTAAAAATTACCGTGTATAAGACGCTATTTTTTTCTAAAATCTTGAAACTGAAAATCAAGGGGCATCTGATAAATGGAAGTCAGCTTAGGAGGAAGCTGCGAAGGTGTCTAGCTGCCCATACCTAGTCAAATAGGCTTCCTCCAATCTCGAGCCTTATTGTCACTGATGTCAGCTGATGCCATAATTGGAGGTGGAGGTTTAGAGTGCTGAGATGCAACAGGGACCAGAGCATTCTGAACCCATAAAGATGTCAAAAAATAAAAAAGATAAATACTGGTAAACGATTGTCTTACTCTGCAAAATTCAAACTGAATGTAATCAGCTATGCAAAAGAACATGGAAATAGAGCTGCAGAGAGAAATTTGGACCTCCTCCCACTGAGTGTATGACCAGAAAGTGGAGAAAACAGGAAGAACAACTCCTTTAGATGCCAACAAAGAAGAAGGCCTTCAGAGCAAAACCAGCAAAATGTTTAAAATATTGATTTCTTAATTTTGGGTTGGAAAAGTGGGGGGCATCTTATACACGGAAAAATACGGTATTTCCTGCCCATCAGGGTGACTCAGTTGGTTGCAGCATTGACCCTTCCTGTAAACCAAAAGGTTTCTGGTTAAAAAAATAAAAAAAAGAAAGAAGAGAAATAAAAGGGTTGCGGGTTCCATTTCCAGTCAGGGCACATACCTAGGTTGTGGGTTTGATCCCTGGTCGGAGAGTGTACAGGAGGCAACTGATTGATGTTTAGATATTTCCCTCTCATATCAATGCTTTTCCCTCTCTTTCCCCTCCTCTTTTTCTAAAATCAATAAAAACATATTCTTAGGTGAGGATTAATAATAATAATAATTTTTCATACTTTGCCTTGAGATTGATATATTAAACTGACTCTATTAAAAGTTATCAACAGATTTTTAAATATATATACATATATTTAAACCCTACATAATGAAAGCCCAGTGACCGAAATGGTGGAATGACTAGAGACTAGAACAGTGGCCCCAAGCCCCAGCTGGCTCTGCTCCCCATCAGGGAACCCCACCCCAATCAGGGTCATGGTCGGCCTGCAAACCGCCCCAGACCCATTGCCCTGGCCGGCCCCACCCCACAGCAGAGACTCCCTCCCCAATCCAGGGCCACCACAAGGCAGGCCGGCTGGCCCCTATCCACGCACTGGGCTTCTATCCTATATAATAAAAGGGTAATATGCAAATTGACTCTAACGGGGGAATGACCAGAACGGCCACTCGACCAGTCACTATGAGGTGCACTGACCATCTCTCGGTCCCTTTCCCCAGCCAGCAGGCTCTGATCACCCAATGGTGAAAGGGGAATCAGGGGTGGGTGGTGGAGGGGGGCAGGGCCGGCTGCAGGCAGCTGGGGAAGATGGCCCTGATCACAGGCGAGGCCTAGGGATCATACCTGCAAATGAATTTCATGCACTGAGCCTCTAGTATAAATATATATTGCTATATTGGTATATTTTTTTAGAAAAAATGTTCTATTCTTTACCTTATCTGGGGGATAGGGGAGGCAACACAATGCACTATCCTGGAGAATTGATTTCACCATGAAATGAGCAAATGGCACAATGTATCACAACAAGTGAGAAGTCAAGAAAAGCCCCTGCAAAATACTGCCTAGTTTGTGATCTTTGGCATCCTTCTGGTTATGTTCTAGTCACAGGAGTGGGGAAACATTTTTCCACCAAAGGCCATTTGGATATTTATAAAATCACCTGTGGGCCATACAAAATTATCAACTTAAAAATCATCCTGCTATATTTGGTCAAATATTTAATTAACTCACCCCTAACACCTTGGCAGGGCCAGACCAAATGATTTTGTGGGCCTTATATGGCCCGAGGGCTGGATGTTCCCCACCCCGGCAGATTGCTCTGTTTGTTTAGGGTATTCATTTATAAATTAAGTAGAGGCCTGGTACACAGATTAATGCACTGGTGGGGTCTCTTGGCCTGGCCTGCAGGAATTGGGCCAAAACTGGCTCTCTGACATCCCCCGAGGGGTCCAGGATTGTGAGAGGCACAGGCCAGGCTGAGGGACCCCGCTAGTGCATGATTGGGGCCAGGGAGGGACTGTGGGAGGGCTCCAGAGCGTGTCCGGCCCATCTTGCCCAGTCCTGATCGGCCAGACCCCAGCAGCAAGCTAACCTACTGGTCAGAGCATCTGCCCTCTGGTGGTCAGTATGCTTCATAGCAACCGGTTGAATGGTCAAACAAATGGTTGGACAGTTAGCATATTAGGCTTTTATTACATAGGGTTGTTCTAGGTCACACAACATATCTAGGTAATTTTGAAATCTTTCTCAAAGATTCATAAATTAGTTCTATTCTGACTGCCAGTTCAAGATGGCAAATAGAGCATGTGTTCCACTTACCTTCCTCTTCAGCCCCCTTCAATCTCAGTAAAGGTAGATTAAAGCAAACACATCCTTAACTGCACAACAGTATCACTGGCCCGGAGATTATGAGGAATTCCAACTGAAAGATAGATGTAAATTTAAAATTTTTGATGGACAAACCAGTGAGAAACCATTGTACCTAATAGAACTTCTAATAACTCTGTTTTTGGCAGTTATGGGAAGAAAGAGAAGACTATAATTTGATTAAGAGATTATATGCTTAAAACTTGGAATTAAATATAAACTAAATCTACTAACTCCAACTCTCATGTATACACAAAGACCTTAAGAGCAGGCTAAACAAGTATCTTCTAAAAGAGATTAAAAACTATGCTAGGGGTTGTTGGTGAGCTGATTAGTGCGGTTAGTGGTGGTTGTTGATTCCTCTCCTGATTTCACTTGCTAGCTCCCAGCCCATAGAATGCAAACGGAAGCTTTCCAGTTGAACCCTTGAGAACATCTGGCTCTGGAGAAAAACAGATAATTCAGAGAAGAAAAGGTCCTATGTACCAGTGCCTATGTGCATGTGATACTTTCTAATATGTATATCCTGGAAAAGCAAGGAATCAGTCTTCCTTTAGGATTTCAAGCCATAACTATGTAGGCTGGGGGAGGCCAGCTCCACAGTTTCCACAAATGAAGCAAGAACCATCTCTGAAGATCCATCCTTCTTATGGAATTACTAAATTACCTTTATAGAAAATGTGGCTAGAAATACAATTCAAAATATAGAATCAGCAATGTCTATATAAAATAAGCTATAAGCACAGACATTTAAATTCTTTCCCTCCTCAAAAGCATGAACATTAAACCAAGACTGCCTGAGTTCAAATTCTGTTTTAACCACAAACTAGCTGAGTGATCTTAAGAAAGCTGCTTAACCTTTCTGCCTTAGCTTTCTCACCTTTAAATAGCTGTAAGAGAACACATCACGGGTTATTGGAGGATGAGGTGCACTAATATAAAGTACTTATAGATCAGACCCTGGCCTATATTACTCAGTATATACGCATTTACCATTCAGATTATTATTATGAGGAAAAAGAAAAGCGTTAATGCAACTATTGGGGAAAACTTTGGAGAGCAGAAATAAAAAACAGTAAGAAAATCTTTACTTGCATGAAAATTTAGGTATTTGTTTTGATAATATACTGGTGAGATGAAATCCAAATAAAGCAGCCAGAACAGACTTGCCACTCTTTTTTTCTGAGGAATAGCAAAAACAGGAAGAAGTAAATTGAGAAGACCATTATGGAACCCCAATAATCGGCCTAAATTACAAAAGCTGAGACCTGGACATGCCAGAGGCTACAAGCAGTTATAGGAGAGATTATTCGACTTGGTATTATGGTTACACTCTAATGTTAATTTATTCTTTTACTTATTCATCCATTCATTTAACAAATGTATATTAAGTCCCTACTGTGCATAAGGCACTGTGCAAAATACTGAGCCCACCACATAGAACATGAGGAAATTAAACATTACAGGAAAACACATTTAATTTAATTACCAAATAAGTATTCAATGGAAAAGAATAGGGAACAATATTAATTAAAACAGTGTATACTGGTACAGGGACAGATAGAATAATGGCTTGAGATAGCATCAAGAGCTAGATTCACACATCTTAGGAAACTTGATAAATGACAGGTATAGTTTTATAGGTGGATGGGGAAAAGAATGTCCAAGATATCTTATTAGAATAGTTCATTAGCCAGAGTGGAAAAAAGTGGAATACACAAAATAAATTCTCAGAAATTAGTGGCCAAAGTGTAAAAAAGCAAAACTTCAATATTAGAAATAGAATAGAAATAGAAAAAAAAGGTTAATTTATGACCTTTATTGAAGAAAAAATTAGTTAGGTCACAAAAATCACAAACCATAAAAAAATCAATAAAGATGACTATATAAAAATATAAAGCAATGACTTTATATTTAGAAAATATAAAGAATTTTGAGCTAATACAATGAAAAACAATGCAGGTCAAAGAGCATAAACAGGCAATTCAGAAAATAAAACAAAAGGAGATCATAGAAAGCCTGACCCTCTCTAATTATCTTGAAGACAAACCTAACATGCATCTTTGATGGTTATTGTGACCAACAGCATTGTGAAAAAATGCTCCACATCATTAGTGTTCATGTTCTCCAGCCACGGCCACCAGAAACATACCTCAGGTTTAACCATTTTGGGTTTCTCACTTGGGAGAACATTCACCATGGTGAACTGTGAGGATCTCAGTAAGAGGGGGTCAGGAAGAACTTGTAATGGACGTGGGTTGCATAGGTGATATGAGGAGGGTGGATGAGGGTGTAGCTTTGCCTTGGGTTGGATGCTGTCTGGAAGTGGGATAATTGTATGATTATTTTATTAAAGCTTATACAGAAAGAGGAGAGTGTAGGATGAATTTAAAGCTATAATTGGTAGGGAAGAAGCAGTCACTCATATTAGTGAGGATAGAGAGATATCTGGTTATTTTTGTTGTCTGAACAACGTTCATGTTTTTGTCTACATTCGAACATGATTACATAGTATCCTTGATTTTTGTCCTGATCTATCACAGCCACAGCATGGCCTTGTTTGCCATTCTGTTCTATGAAATTGTTTCTGCTCAACTTGAGAGCACCAAGGGCTAACTACTTGCAGTAGGAAAAAGTTGAAAATAACCTAAATATCTATCAGCAAGGGAAAATGGATATGAAATACAATGGAACATTAAAAACATGCTAACCAAAATCATGTATGTAGCATTTTATTTTTTAAAGTATAAAAAATTATATATACAGAATAGAATTTTTAAAAGATAGCACTTACATTAATAAATATATCATATGTGATGAAAGTTTAATATATTTATGGGTATAACAAGCTACAGGTTTAAGAAAATGGTTACATTTGGGAAGGTAAAAAAGTGAGCTGAGGAAGCACCCACTGTGGACTTCACAATCTGAAATATTTTATTAAGAAGATACTTTTTAAAATTATGGCAAAAACACCAACATTGATAGATTTGGGTTGTGGGTGCATGGGTGGTTATTTATCATTCTTTGTATTTGATGCTTGATTTTTTTCATAATTACAGAAAATTAAAACATAGTTTCAGAAAGTTATGCACCAAAATCTTTTGGAATTTTCTTTTTATTTATTTATTTTAAATCTTTATTGTTGACAGTATTACATATGTCCTCTTCTTCCCCCATTGACCTCTTCTACCTGCCCCTCCCCCTCCCCCAGGCCTCCACCCACTGTCTATGTCTATGGGTTATGCATATATGCATATAAATTCTTTGGTTGATCACTTCCCACCTCCTTCTCCTCACCCCCCTCCCCATCTTGCTTCTGAGATTCCAGTCTGTTCCATGGTCTGTGTCTCTGAATTTATTTTGTTCATCAGTTTATTTTGTTCATTAGATTCCACATATGAGTGAGACCATGTGATACCTGTCTTTCTCTAACTGGCTTATTTCACTTAGCATGATACTCTCCAGGTCCCTCCATGTTGTCTCAAAGGGTAAGAGATCTTTCTTTTTTACTGCTGCATAGTATTCCATGGTGTAAGTGTACCATAGCTTTTTTATCCACTCGTCTACTGATGGGCACTTGGACTGTTTTAAGATAGGGTAAGGTGGGGGTAAGGGGGAGAGATCAACCAAAGGACTTGTATGTATGCATATAAGCCTAACCAATGGACACAGACACCATTCACCCCAACCCCCCCCCCCCACTCATGCCCTCACACCAGGGGTGTGAGGGCATGAGTGGGGGGGGGGGTTGGGGTGAATGGGGGGTAAGGACACATATATAATACCTTAATCAATAAAGAGAGAAAAAATAAAAATAAAAAGGAGGTTTATCATACTGAAATCAATGAAAAAACCTTGAGGGGGAGGGGGAAGATCTTAGCTATTGGAATGTTTCTTGTTAACCTTTCACTTACCTGGAGAAAATCTACTCACAGCTCCCTGTAGTGGAAGTTGAAATCACCCATAAAATAATAGCCTTGTAAGAGAGGTCTGTCCAATTTATGCCAGCATTAAAAGTAGATTTTAGAAAGAGTTTATATAGAATGAGTTTGTTCCTATATATGAGGTTCTCAAGAGAAAAGGAAAAAGAGAGGGAGCCAAGGGGGAGGAGGAGAACTGAAAAAAAAAAAAAAAAGTTAAAAACAAACAGCTTGGTAAGCTAACTGCCAGAAAGCTTAGTCAAATTGTGCAAGCTTTTAGAATTACAACTAACACATCCTGTTTATCTTATTAGCAGTTAGAAATGCCCCCCAGGTAATAATTTTAATGTGGTTTAGGACTCTTGTAGGAATGATCTGAATGATAAGATTAAGGCTGGAGGGTGGAATGCTTACAATTCAACTGGTCTACATTCTCTGGGTTTGGTCCATCTGGTTATAACCTACCAGATGCATATTCAGAAAGTGAGAAAAAAAACACAAATGAAAGTCCTTTCAAGTAACAGGAAATAGTACGTTTTGCTATAGCTGAAATAAATCTCACTTTCTGGAGTGAAATATAACTTTTAAAACATCTTTAATATGTGAAAATTTCTTAAGTTAAAAATATTTTTAAACTTCTTTCCTTCAACAGTAACATTATGTTTAAGAAAAATGGTGTAAGGCTGCAAATTGATCTGAGCCCTAATGGTTTCTTGTTTCTTTTCAAATTTAAGCTGCTTAGCTCTTTTACTTGCTTTTAATTGAATTTAATTATAGACTTTTTTTTACAGTATTGAATAGTATTTCTGAGTTCATTTGCAAGCTTTACTCTAGAACTTGACAGGTTTCAGGCCATGTATTGTTAAAATGTCCTAAGCAGCTTTACTAGGTACACAGATAGGCCCCGACATGATGGCTGAACTAATGATTTTTCAATTTTACAATGGTGCAAAAGTGATATTATTGTTGACAGTATTATAGCTGTCCCCCAATTTTCCCTCTTCTACCCTCCACCTCCCATACCCTGCCCCACCTCAGGCCTTCACCACACTATTTTTCATGTCCATTGGTTATGCATCTATACTAATAAAAGGGTAATATGCAAATTAGACTGGACATCCTTCTGGACAAAGCCAGGTAGCGGGGCCAAGGCAGAGGCAGTTAGTAATCAGGTCAGCAGGGGAGAGCAGTGAGGGGCGATCAGGCTGGTAGAGGAGGGCAGTTAGAGGTGATCAGGCCTGCAGGGGAGGGCAGTTGGGGGAGATCAGGCCGACAGGGGGAGCAGTTAGGGGGCAATCAGGCCAGCAGGGGAACAGTTAGGGGCATCAGGCCAGCAGGCAGAGGTGGTTAGGGGCAATCAAGCAGGCAGGCAGGCAGGCAGGCAAGCGATTAGAAGCTGGCAATCCCGGATTATAAGAGGGATGTCCCAGATTGGAGAGGGTGCAGGCCAGGCTGAGGGACGCCCCCCCTTGTGCACGATTTTCATGCATCAGGCTTCTAGTTTATGTATAAAATTCTTTGGTTAATCTCTTCCTATCTCCCCTGCCCTTTCCCTTCTGAGATCTATCAGTCTGTTCCATGCCTCCATGTCTCTGGACTTATTTTGTTCATCAGTTTATTATGTTCATTAGATTCCACCTATAAGTGAGTTCATGTCTTTTCCTGAGCTAGTAAGTAAAATACAGTCCGATACTCTCTCATGATGCTGGGCAGAGACAATGGGCCATAGCTCCCAGTCAGGCACAGTCATGGCAGGTAAACAACTGCTATTCCTTTAACATTCTAGTGCCAATATAAAAATGTCCAAACCTGTAGATAATTTTTATGAGTTAAATAAGTTTATTTGAGCCCAACTGGGAAGCAAGACTCAGATGCTCCCTTGAGGGTGGTTATGCCGGGAAAAGAGGATCACTCTGGTATTTCAAAGGTCTATAACCTAGATTCACAAGACCATGGATAGGGCTTGCTTAAGGCAGAGATAAATCTTTTACTAAAAAGGTGACCATCCACCATCACCTGCCCAGTTAGAAATTTATGATCAGATCACCTGTGAGGTGACTTTCTGTCACTGCACTTCTCAGTTTCATTACAGGACCCCTTTTCTTGTCCACACTACCCAACAGCCCCAACAATTGAAAAGAAATAAAAACATTGCCAATGAGGAACAATATTGCCCAGTGGTCCATAGCCACCTGTGTCTTAGGTAGAACTTTAAATATCAACGTGACACTCTCTTGTGAACCTCTAATGCTAAAACAATGATGGGAGAAGAAATAATAGGTGATTCTACCTTTCCACATTTGCAGTAGTGAACAAACAAACAGCCATTGTGTCTTTTACTTCATGGCTCTTGTCATCAGAAGTTATGAGAAAATATTCAAGGTCACACTGTCATGGATGTTTCTGTTAGTTCTCCAGCTTTATAACAAGCTAGGAGGAATGCCTCCACTGTTGCTCAGTATGGAGCTACCAGACTAGTTTGGCTGAGCTCTGGATGTTGCAGAGAAGAACCTTCTAACCCTGCCCACACTGATGGGGCTGAAGAATTCCTTGGAAAGAGGAATTGTTTTTTAAATGTAATGGGTCAAAATAAGCATAAACAGTCATAAAATTATTTGCACATCTGTCTGATGTCTATTCTATATATGTGTGTGCAGGGAGTGGTCAAAGTGAGGACCCTAAGTTTAGACTGAAGTCAGAATTAGAATCCAGCTCCGCACATATTAGCTAAGTGACTTCGAACAAGTTACTTTACTGTGCTTCAGTTTCCTCATTATAAAATGAGATGACAGGATATTCATTTCGTAATCATCATAATGTTGTGAGGATCAAGTGAAATAAATAAATCTCTAGTGTTTAGTAAAGAGCTTAAATGATTGTTATTAGTATTATCACTACTATTTGTTCTTATATCTCCACAGCCTATAATACTACTTAGAACATAATTCATACTTAACAAGCATTTGTTGAATTAATTCCAAAGGCAAAATCATAATTATTGTTCTAATTTTTAGCCAAGTCTAGATAGAGAGTAATGAGTGAGACATCCCTTCTCCCTTTAGTAACTCATGGTGCCCCTGCTCATGAAAACATAGCTGAGACATAAACAAGGCTGACAATGGTGGACATTTAATCTCCTCCAACAATTCAGTGGCTAGTTTAGAGTAATATATGGCTGAACCACCTGAATAGTCTCCAGCCTACCGTTCAACTAAGTTTAAGTAACCAAAAGATAATATTTGCCAGGTTGTGTGTTGCAAATACCCGGTGCAAAATTGGAACTTCTTAAGAAGATTTGAGAAGAGCCTAAGGATGCATTTAATCATTTTGAGAAGTCTTCACTTGGAATGTGTCTAAAGATAGTCAATCTTGGTCACAGCCCATGGAAGAAAATGTGTATTTAAGGCATTATATACTCTAGCATATGGTGCATTTGTTTATGGAATTGTCAATATTCAAATTGATTCTTGGCCTCAAGACTGTTTTATCCCAGCTGCAGAATAGCATGAAATAAAAATCAGTGCCAATCCTCAGTTTGTACCAGAAAAGCAAATCCTAACCCTGTTCTGAGAGATAAGCCATATTGGAAGTATAAAGCAAAGTCACTTTCCTTGTATGATAGAGGATCCAAGAGTCTACTAGAACAAATGTCACAGTCCCAAATGTGATTAAGAGCCAAGGCCAAGAATAACTAAGAATAACAAGTCATCAGAGAATGGGAATTTAAGAGAGAAACAGATGTTTCAAAATGGCTGTAATCCCCTGAGAAGTGTAGTGAGATAGCTGATATCTCAGGAGCCGGGCTGTGTTAGTTTATCTGTTATGAGGATCAAATGAGTTATCTATAACCTTTTAAAATGTCTTCCTTGGCCTATAGTGAGTACTCAGTATCAGTTGTATTGTTATTACTATCCAAGAAAATGAAGAAGCTTAACAATAGTCTAGTTATGTAGTGCTGCCATTTTTAAAAATCAGCATTTACCTAGACACTCTTAAAAACAGTATTGGAGGCCGATATTCTGAACTACCCACTTGAGTTTCTCAGTGTGATTCCATATGTATCTGGCTTTTGTCCCAATTTATAAATATATTTCTCCTTTACAAGTTAGTTAACTATATAAACAGAAAATATCTTCAAACCACTCATATAGTCTTTATGGACTAGACTAATAGTGTCAGACTATATCAAATCTCCTTTTTTGGGGAAGTTTTGATGGTCTAACATCTTCAGGTTCATATTATTAGAAATTTAATACAATTCAAAGTCTTATATTGGGTATGAAAGAATGTCCAGCACAGAAAATCCATTTTAGAATTTCAAATCTTTCACAAGTCTTCATTGTGAGTTCTGTTGATAAAGGATGACACATATGGGGAATTAATGTTGTTTTAACAGGTTTCAGCTCTTGCCTTATTTCCGCTTTCTCTTTCCCCAGTTCCTGACTGTTGAATCTACTAATGGGTTCTTTAGCAGGCTTTGGCCTGTTACAGTTGTTGAGCCAAGTCTGACTGGGGCAGGAAGTAATGCAAGCCAAGTCTTCTGAGGGGGCTTCAAACTGAGTCATGCTGGAGGCCAGCCTGAGATACTGGGCCAAGTGAGGCCCTGGGGGTCTGTGTAGCTGCATCACCCTTGTGCCTTTCTTTCCTCCCTCCATTCTGCCCTGTATTAGATCAGGCTTTTGTGCCTTATTCCACTCTGCAGAACACTCTGCAAAAGAAACAGATATTTAGAAGTCTTATCATTTCTGCTGGTTCATGTAAATGAATATGTTGCTGTAATATGCTGTGCTAGATGATAAACTATCTCAGATTCTGTGTGTGTGTGTGTGTGTGTGTGTGTGTGTGTGTGTGTGTGTGTGTGTGTGTGTTGGGGTGAGGGTATTATTGAAAGAAAGATAGAAAACGTGAATGGCTGAAGGAAGTTTGAGTCTTTGATTTGCAATAGGCTCTTCAGGATGAACACTGACTTCTTGTGAGTGGAATGATATAACAGCAAAAAGTAAAAAATAAAAAAATGACATAACCAAATTACCTTTATTTTTCTCTGGAATAACTGACAAATTGATACAATGTAAAATTTTCTGAAATCTTTCTGAATAAACACTGTTGTGTGTTATACTCAAGACATTGATCATTTGCTTAACTTTGTTTACTTATTTACTGAGCATATTCTCTGTGCTAAGCATAAGAGTGAGGCTAATGGCACTTACGTTATGGAGCCCACGGTGATGGCAAAAGTGCAATCAAAATACAGACTAGGAGTGCCTCACTTTCCCAGGGCATGGAGCACCAGGAAACATGTCTTACATGAAGGCCTGGAAAATTAATAAAAGGAGTGAAACATCATCCACTCATTCGATAAATGTTTACTGAGCATCCATTTATACTGGATGTAATGCTGGTGCTAGGGTTAGAGACATGAAGAAAACATCCAACACCCCTGACCTCACAGCACTTATAGCCTAGTGATGGGAACAACAGCAATAACAACAACATAGAATAAATGACATTAGTATTTTATTTTTTTAACATAGTATTTTAGATGGTGATAGAGGCTACTAGTATGGTGAAAAATAAAGCAGAGAAGAGAGAACAAGAGTTCGTGGGGTGGATACAACAGAGGTAGGTTGGCCAGAGAAAGGTTTCCTGAAAGGCTTGGGAACTTCAGTAACTATCAATGGGAGAAGGAGTGAGCCTCATGCCTGTCTGAGAGAAGAGTGCTCCAGGCAGAGGGATCAGCAGCAGGCCTGGCACTTTGGAGGAGCAGTGAGGAGGCCAGCCTGGCTGGAGCTGAGTGCAGGATAAAGAGATGGTAGGAGATGAGGGCAGAGAGGTGATGGGGAGACCAGACTGTGAAGGGCCCTTTGGGTCATTTGCAATAACTAACTTTTTTATTTGGCACAAACTGGAAAGACACTGAGATTCACATGGAATAACTCAAATCCTTACCAGATTATTTTGGCTGCCATGTTAAGAAAATATCATCCCGACCTGTGTGGCTCAGTGGTTGAGCATTGACCTATGAACCAGAAGGTCATGGTTCGATTCCCGGTCAGGACATGCCCAGGTTTTGGGCTCAATCCCCAGTGTGGGGTGTGCAGGAGGCAGCTGTTCAATGATTCTCTCTCATTATTGATGTTTCTATCTCTCTCTCCCTCTCTCTTCCTCTCTGAAATCAATTAAAAATATATATTTTTTTTTAAAAAGAAGAAAGCAAAGAGGAACAAAGTTTGTAAATGCACTGTTTGAATGCCTTTTGCATGCCAGGACTGTGATGGGCATCCTGTCTTCAGGAACTGAACATCTAGTCATGGGAGAAAAACTTGACTGGTTTTGTAAATAGTATGAATGCCCAATGATAGCAATTGATTGTTGGTAATTCTGGGGCCCTTACTCCTCATCTGGCAGTCACCTTGATTTTGGTTTAGAGATCCCATTCTCTGACCACGTGGTTTGATGGACCCCATTGCCCAGTTGTAAGAATGGAGTTATAACCTAGGTCTAAACCAATGAGCCAAGTTCATTCTTCTAATACAAGTTCAAGAATGAGCATGTGTCTCAAAGGAGGGACTTTGTGCATTGGGAACACTCTTCTTTGATGGACATGAAGGATCCGGATCTGCTGTGGCCATCTTGCACTGACAATGAAACTATACCAGCTTGCAGTTTGCTTGTTTTTGGAGGACTCAGATAGGCTTTTTATTTTTAGAAGTCAAATTTTAATGTTTTTTTTCCTATAGTCTTTAACAAAATAGCAAGCTTTTAAAAATAGTTTCTCATGCTCAGATGGTGCTCATTGCCAAACAGCACTGTGTTGAATAGTAAAACCAGGAAAATATAAGAAAAACATCAAGAAATTCTCTTTTACTGGGACAAAAACATGCATCATTGTAATAATGAACATAGCTCAAAGGGAAAAGAGCAATAAAAAGGAATTCAAAAAGGTCAAAGGGAACATCCAGAATATACAAATAGGAAAATTGCCTTTCAAATCACAAGGTGTTCTGCTTGACTAATTCAGAACCCAAAGGGAGGAGTTTGTGTCTCTTCTGTAATGTGGAATTTCTGAAGCTACTTTTAAAGAAATTATTGGATGACTGATCTTTAAAAACAGCCTTAATCTGGACTATAGTTTGATTGCATCTAAATAAATTGAAGCTAGAATTATTGGATGTATTTAACTATTTTCCTCATTTAAATATAGGTCAATATTATAGAAGTATTTATTTATCTCTTGCTTTTTAGCCTTGCCAACTTCTCTTTTAAAAACTATAGAGTAAAATTTAAACATAGCACATTATATACAACTAGAGGCCCAGTGCACAATATTCGTGCATGGGGTAAGGGGGGTCACCTCAGCCCAGCCTGGACCCTCTCCAGTCCAGGACCCCTCAGGGGATGTCCGACTGACGGTTTTTGTATAAAACTTCAAAACAATAATACTAAACAATGTTTTATTTTTATTTTTCAGGACAAAGTTTATTAATATTTGTGTCTAACAGTTTTCAGATGTCCTACTTATACAATGATATATGAACAAATTAAATGCTGATTATAAATTGAAGGATACATGAGATGAAAATTCAAAAATATTTTTTAATCAAAGAGGATTTTCTTTTTCCAGGAGTCTAATAAGATTTTTAAATTATTGATTACATTTGATACATCCTTGAGACAATCTATACCAAAAGATGAATCCTAATTGAATTATTTTCTGATTTGTTTTATTTATTTTATTCACTTGCTGAAAATAGAAATACTATTTTTGTCTTTCATTCCTATCTGTAAAAAAGATTGTGGTTCTTTTATCTTTTTTAATTAAACAGATTTTCCTGCATAAATATTAGATACTCAGAAGGCTGATGAGATTGGAACCCAAATTTGGAGTCTCATGTTTAGTATTGCTTCTTAACTGGGTCTTTCCTATAGTCATTTTTGTTGTTTGTAATTTTCTTTTTCCTGTCAAACTATGTTATCCTTATAGGACCAATAAACAAATTCATGAAAGTTCAAGTGAAAAGATTATAGTAGTCCACCCTCAGGTTTCACATTGCTTTGAGATCAGAGGTTTAAAGTTAACAAAAGAAATAATAACTGTGGAATTTCAGGAATTATACATTCTTCTACAAATATTTATTGAAACCCTAGTAAATTCTAAGAATGAACAGAGTGGTGGAGCATGCACTGGAGCCAGGCTGCCTGGGTGAAAACCCAGGTCCGACCATTTGGTCTTTGGGTGACCTCAAGCAAGTTACCTGATTTTCTTACTTCTCTTTCCTTACCTATAAAGTGGGGGTACTAATAATACTAATCTCATGTATATTGAAGGTAGTTGGGAGGATTGAATGAATTAATGTAAGTAAAAGACTGAAAACATGGCTGTCCTGTTA
Organism: Corynorhinus townsendii; assembly: GCA_026230045.1. Lineage (NCBI taxonomy): Eukaryota > Metazoa > Chordata > Mammalia > Chiroptera > Vespertilionidae > Corynorhinus > Corynorhinus townsendii. Next base: position 175,305,561 of record JAPDVU010000003.1, on the reverse strand, counting down.
TGAGGGTTACATATGTAGCAGTTAGCAAATATGATTATCTTTATAATTATGACAATCAATCAGATATGATCATTACCCTCAGAGTGCTAATGAGAGGCAACTTTGAGTTTACAGTTGATATTCATCAAAGACTTACCGTGTTCTAGGTACAGGAGTAGTTATTTTATTTTTATTATTGAATTCTTATAACAACTGTTCCAATGAAGGTTTTACTTTTTCGAGTTTAGAGATGCAAGTTGAAGTTTGCAGTGATAAAATAATTTTGCTAAAGATTCAACTAGTAAGTGATGAAACCAGAATTCAAATCAAAGTTCTATTCATTTTACTACAGGAGACTGGTCATTTAGAGGAAATACTTTAATCATTTACTTGATAAGAAGTTGATAGCATGGTGGTTACCAGTACAGACTCTGAGGCACGTCAGGAGGACTTGAATTCTGTCTTTTCTATTTTCAGAATATTGGTCATCGGATAATTTGGTTAACTTATCTGTGCTTCAGCTTTCCACCTATAATAGGATGATAATGATACTTCAAACAGAGTTGACACAAGGATTAAATGAAATAAAATATACTCAGTGCTTGATTTATTCTAAATTATCATTTTTATTTGATTCATGATAATTGGACAGCATGAATCCTTGTCTATTTCACCTTCACCTTCTTCCTTCATGTTCACAAGTGTCAAAGCCAGGTTTCTGGAAATTATGATGTAGGCTCTATATGACTGTTTAATTTAAAAGAATTAGACTCTAATTTTCTAGTCTAGTGATCTATAAAGACTGGAACATTCCAGGCAGGCTAATATTCAACTAGTAAGCACCACTACAAATACTGGCCATTAGAATATTAAAATACAGAGCTTTTATGCTAGAGGATAAATGATTTCAAGCACTGAGCCCATATGTCACCTAATGAGATGCACAATGGGGCCTGGGAGTGGTGAGTGAGGGTGCCCCTCAGTAGCTACAGAGGGGGCTGAGATGAAGAATGGGGGACTCTGCAGTGCCCTCTTCTGCTCTGGTGTGGCCCAGCATTTGGGGTGGTACGGCACAAGGCAGGGCAGGTGATTGTGATAACAGTGATGCTGGTGGGGTTGAAGTGCATCTAGATCTAGACCAAGGTGCCCAGCCTCTTGTTGGCAGCAGCAAAACATCAGTGCAAACCTAATATGATCAATTTAATGGGGAGAACTCAGGTTTCTTATGTTCAATTGTAGCTCAGATAGGGGCAACTTTTAACTAATAACAATAGCATCAAACAAAAGAGTACACCAGTAATTCCCAAAATTTAATAAATGATTTGAAAGTATCAGAATATTTTGATGAGCTATGGACACTATAACTTCTGTCACTTAGCAAACAATTCTATGGTATCTACATCTTAATTTATTCAGAAAGTAAGAGGGTTTAAAATGCTTTTTGATTTATTAGTTGATTTCTATATTACATTTTTATTTTCAGTGGTTAAATACATTTTAGGACATGTAATTATAAGCATAGAGGGACCATGGGGTAATGGTAGCAATGTCCCATCTAGATTTTAAAAAATATTTCTACAAAGAGAGGTAGAATAGTCTCTTCCAAACAACCCAAATACTTTAATCATTTTTCTAGGCAATTTGAAGATTCAGTGCATGAAGAGACAAAGGTGGGCAGGGAAAACTCTTACTCTTGCCAAATATCCTAAAGTGAGAGTGTAAGAGCTAATAGTTAGCTCTGTAAAATTTTTCACATTACTGTCTTTTTTTGATAATATTATCCATGCCTCCCTTCCCATTTCACTTTCTTTAGTTATTAGTTTTCTCTTTCTGAGAAACATCTGCATGTAGGACAAGTTTGTACTCACTTCTGCGTGTTAAGTGCAGAAAATGTATCATCAGAAGACATTAAAACCAGCATTACAGAGATCCAGTTTTCTGAACTTCACTTTGGAAGCAGGGTCAGACCATGACTCCTTAATTCATCAGATACCAATTCAGGTCTCCCACATGCTGTGCACAAAGGATGCAGACATGACAAGAATGTCTCTGTCCTCACAGTCCAATCTAATCTGAAGGCCAGCTTGCTGAACAGTAACACTGTCCTGTAACAAATGCTGCAAAAGTAGTATGAAGGAAGACAATCCTCTACCTCAGCTATTGTCAACCCTTGTGCGGCAGAACGCCAATGTGTCGCAAGAATTTTTAAAACATGCATTACACGACTATTTAGTCAGGGGCACTGGCCTATTTCCCTAAGATTATCAAATTAAAAAAATGACAACAGTCAACACAACAATTGCCATCTGGTGTGAATGGGTCAAAATTATAACTATTTTTTGTCATATAATTAAAAAAATACTTTTTTTTTGGTGTGCACAGAATTGTAGTAATTACTTTATGGGTTCCATGAGATGAAGAAGGTTGAAAATTGCTGTTCTGCCCTTTGGCAGAAGAGAATTAAATTTAAGGAGACTCAGTGTAGTCTTAGAAGAAAAAGCATTTCCATGGCAGGCAAGTGTTAGGGCCCCAGGAAGGGCATTCTGGACCAACACAGGCACACAAATTGGAAACATTGAAAGGACATAATCTGTCCCATGTCTGGACAAGTTAACATTCTCCAGGTATATATACATTTTTTAAGGTATATATACTTTAAAAGGAAAAAAAATGTTTGGAAGCCTTGAGATCTGATCTTTTATTATTATTATTATTAAATTTATTGGGGTGACATTGGTTGATAAGGATTATACAGGTTTTGAGTGTACTTTCTATGATACATGATTTTCATATTGCATTTGTGTGCCCACCACCCAAAGTCAAATCACCTTTTGTCACCATATATTTGACCCTCTTTACCCTTTACTAATCCCTCCATTATCCTTCCCTCTGGTAACGGCCATACTATTGTCTCTGTGTTTGAGTTTCGTTTGTCTTTCTCATGTGTTGTTTTCAGTTTTATATCCCACATATGAATGAAATCATATGACTTTTTTTTTTCTGACATTTCGCTTAGCACGATATTCCCAAGGTCCATCCATGCTGTCCATCCAATGTCAGTATTTCATCTTTTCTGTGGCTGAGGAGTATTCCATTGTATATATGTACCACATATTTTTTAAAAATATATATTTTTATTCATTTCAGAGAGGAAGGGAGAGGGAGAGAAAGCTAGAAACATCAATGATAAGAGAGAATCCTTGATTGGCTGCCTCCTGTATGCCCCATACTGGGGATTGAGCCAGCAACCCGGGCATATGCCCTGACCGGGAATCAAACCATGACCTCCTGGTTTATACGTCAATGTTCAACCACTGAACCATGCAGGCTAGGCTGTACCACATCTTCTGTTTTATCATCATAATCAGTTAATATTAATAAAGCTAGAGAGCGAAGGGGAGGCCTAACATAATAAGCATGGTTATCTAGGCAGCATCACTTTCCCCAGGGAACCACCAATCCATTCCCTACAGATCACTGGGAGAAGGGATTGAACAAAAGGGGAGATGAGCACATGTGCAGTGAAGTTGGTTGATACAGGGCAAGTGTTTGCTTGTCAGTATAGCCTGGGGAACAGTGGATTGGCTAGGGAGTGGACTCTATCAGGAGTGCATGAAATCTTGGAAAGTTAAATTTTCTAGCGTTTCCTCTCTTTTGCTTACTTTCTCACTCTTGTTCTCTCTTGCTCCATAACTCACACTCGCCCAAGCACTCACTTGTTCTCTCTTCATAGCCATGTGGCTTAACCAGTTGTATTGCCCATGGCCATGTGGACCCTATACGCAATGGATTACAGCTGGGAACGCAAGCTCAACTAGCCAGGTGCTGGACTGGGCTGTACTTTAATATGGAACAGAAATTATGGGCAGTGGCCTTCATTCTGGCCCTGCTAAAGAGATTAGACTTCTTCTGTGGCAAGATGGACAGAGATGGGACCTTGGAGTGAAATCCCCCTAATTTTACATCATCAACAAAGCTTCCCACAAAACCCATCCTCCTGTGGGGGCCTCAGGAAATTCTTTTCCTCACAGCATCCCAAGAACTCTATTTCTACTGTTAACAAAAAGACACTTTGGTTGTTTCCATGTCTTGGCCACCATGAATAATGTTGCAATGAACATAGGAGCGCATATATATTTGCAAATAAATGTTTTCAAATTTTGGGGTAGATACCCTGAAGAGGGGTTGCTGGGTCATATGGTAACTCTATTCTTAATTTTTTTACAAACTTACATAGTGGCTGTATGAGTTTACATTCCCACTTGAATGAAAGTTTCTTTTTCTCCACAACCTCTCCAACACTTATTATTTGTCTTGTTGATAATAGGCATTCTAATAGGTGTGAGGTGGTATCCCATTATAGCTTTGATTTGCCTTTCCCTAATAGCTAGTGAAGTTGAGCATCTTTTCATATATCTATTGGCGATTTGTAGGTCTTCTTGGGAGAAATGTCTGTCCAGGTCCTCTGTCCATTTTTTAATTGTATTGTTTGTTTGGAGTTGAGTTGTATGTGCTCTTTATATATTTTGGATATTAACCCGCATCATTGATCAGTCTTGATGTTTGGTTGCATTTTATCAAAGTGCCTTGGGTCTTTTAGTCGTAGGATGATGCCAGCAATACAGCATATTAGTACAACTGAAGGAGCTTCAGATGATGAAGGAAAGTGATTTTGCCTTTTTGCTCCTTAATATAAATGCATACTGTGCTTCATTTATGGCATCAACCTTCTTTAATGTACCTTGGGTTAGATACTGGAGGATTTTCTCAGTAGGTTACCTTTGGAAATAAGCTCCGGGCTGAATCACAACAATTACAAGCATGAGATGAAAGAAGCCACGTGTACACAGAGGCCTCTTAAAGACCAGTCAGCCTTCATTTCCTCTCACAATGGGAAGCTTTGAGCTTCTACTGACTAGGATTTAACCACAACAAAACAATATCTCTCTGTGTGGGTTTTAAAAATAAATTCAAGTGATTTGTATGTACAAATGGCATCTTAGAAAAAGGAGTGTAGAAAAGCCAAGTTAAAAAAGAAAACAAACAATCGCTGAAATCCTTCCCTCTTTTCTTTTCCAACAGGTTTTCTTCCTCAGAACTGTAGTCTGGAAAACTCATCTACTATTGTATTGCATACCAAGCAGTTCAACCACCCCAGGTTTTGCTTTGGGATTCTAATGATATTATTATAAATAGTATTATAGATGGGCTATAATCTGGGGTCTTTGCAAGGATAACTAAAAGCCTCTAGGCTTTTAAAAGGAAATATGGAGAAAATGCATTAGTTGTCTTGGATACATTATTGACAATGTAAATGGTTCTTTGCAGGTTTGAAATGTGGAGTCAGCCATGTCAGCTTGCATTTTACTAGTAGGATTATTCGACAGATTAATGACATAAAAGAATATATTCACTCGATGTTTCATATACTTTCATATACATAGTTTATCTGTAGAATATGTTTCTAATCATTTTCATACTCTACTACTTTTATAATTAGGATAACGTGGAGAAATCATCCAACTCTATACACAATGGCTAGCAATTAAATATAAGTATAGAAGGTTAATTAGAATTTATGTAGACCACTGTCATGAAAAATATATATTTTTAATTATTGTAATTACTAGTCATCAGAAATTAACCACAGGCTTCACATTTTAAATTATTTAGATTTTATAATTATGTTTAAAATAAATTAGTATTCCTAGAAACTTATGGACATTAAATCACTAGGTTAAAAAACCAGTTAAGATATACTTTATGGTCAAAATAAGTTTGTATCTGAATGGACTTTTTATTTATAAGAATCTCTAAGTACATGAAAAATTATAATGACAAGGCATTTGTATTAAGATGATATATTTAGGGAAGATCATACTGCATAATACTAAAATATCTAATTCTATATAATAAAAGGGTAATATGCAAATTGACCCTAACAGCTGAATGACTGAGAATGACCGGTCACTATGACGCACACTGACCACCAGGGGGGAGACACTCAATGTAGGAGCTGCCCCTGGTGGTCAGTATGCTCCCACAGGGGGAGCTCCTCTGCTCAGCCACAAGCCGGGCTGATGGCTGCCAGCACAGCAATGCTAAAGATGTCTGACTGACAGCTTATGCCCACTCCCTATCAGTTGGACATCCCCTGAGGGCTCCCGGGCTGCCAGAGGGATATCTGACTGCCAGCTTAGGCCCTATTCCCCAGGGAGCGGGTCTAAGCCAGCAAGTGGACATCCCTGAGGGGTCCTGGACTGCGAGAGGTCATAGGCCGGACTGAGGTACACCCCCCAACCCACCCCCCGCCCTGAGTGCATGAATTTTCATGCACTGGGCCTCTAGTTAAACAATAAAATCTTCAGCCAGTTATTCTGTGTATACAAATTTCAAAACTCTGACAAACAAATGAATATCACACCAAATATATAGACAATTAAGTTCATCATTGTCAAATAATTTCTTTGCAATAGTTTTAAGACAATAAATAATGACTTTAAAAGTCAATGCAGCTTTAAAACTCTGCTTTATTTCTAATGTTCTGAAGCAGCCCTAACACTAGGAAGGCAAAGGTACTTTGATAAAACTCAACAAAGCATCCAGGTGGTTCAGATGCCAAGGCTTTCAAATGATTTTTTTTTCTTAAGGTACATATACCTGGAGAATGTTAAATTTTCCAGTCACGTGGCAGATTATGTGCTCAAAAATATCCGAGCTTTTTGGGCCTATGTTAGCCCAGAATGCCCTTCCGACAACCCTAAAATTTGCCTACTAAAGAAACTCTTTTTCTTCCAAGAGTGGGTTAAGAAAGTTTACTCCTTTCTCCAAAAAGAATAGCTAATTCTTCTAGCCACCTTTGTAGCAATTATTGGATTGTAATAATGTAACTATATTGTTTTTTCCAGAACTGAGTTTATAAATCATTGTATTTTTAAAGGAAAGATTTTGTTAATTTATAATCTTCCCCAAATCCAAGGATCATAGGTCCATGGGGGGAAAAAAAAAGAGTTTTGTTATGAAGTTTTATGTATCTTTTTAAGTAAATCCAACAGAAACTTGAGTATTGATTGAACATAAATTTTCTTTTAAAAATATGTTCAAGAATATGATTGAGTAGTTAAAAAGATAGCCTAGAGAGTTTGAAAAAAGCACAAATGACATCTCCAAAGATTTGTTTTCCTTTACTTATTTTATTTTTTCTTAAAATTATCTTTATTGTTTAGAGTATTACAGATGTTCCTCCTTCTTTCCCCCATTGCCCTCCTCCAACCCACTCCAGCCCCACCCTAGGCCATCACTGAACTATTGTCTCTGTCCATGGTTTATGCATATATGCATATACATTATTTGGTTAATCCCCTCACCTCCACCTATTCCCCTTCCCTCTGAGATCTGTCAGTCTGTTCCATGCTTCCATGTCTCTGGACCTATTTTTTTGACCAGATTATTTTATTTATTAGATTCCACATATAAGTGAGATTATGTGATTGATACCTGTCTTTCTCTGATTGGCTTATTTCGCTTTGCATAATAATCTTCAGGTTCATCCATGTGTCCAAAAGGTAGAGGGCCTTCTCTATTTTACTGCTACATAGTATTCCATTGCGTAAATGTACAATAAGTTTTTTATCCACTCATCTACTAATGGGCACTTGGGATGTTTCCAGATCTTGGCTACTGTAAATAATGCTGCTATTAACATAGGGGTGCATATATTTTTTCTGATTGGTGTTTTGGGATTCTTGGGATATATCCCCCAAAGTGGAATCACTGGGTCAAATGACAGTTCCATTTTTACTTATTTGAGGAAACTCCACACTGTTTTCCATAGTGGCTGCACCAGTCTGCATTCCCACCAACAGTGTACTAGGGTTCCCTTTACCCTATATCATCACCAGCACTTGTTTGTTGATTTATTGATGGCAGCCATTCTGGCCGGTGTGAGGTGCTACCTCATTGTAGTTTAAATTTGAATTTCTCTGATGACTAGTCAAGTTGAGCATTTTTTCATAAGTGCTCATCCTTAAGTGCTCTTTGGAGAAGTGTCTATTCAGGTCCTTTGCCCATTTTTAATTGGATTATTTGTCTTCCTTTTGTTGGGTTGTATGAGTTCTTTATATATTTTGGAAATAACCCCTTATTAGATGTATCATTGGTGAATATGTTCTCCCATACAGTATGTCCTCTTTACATTTTGAGGTTGGTTTCTTTTGCTATGCAGAACCTGTTTTTTTTATGTAGTCCCATTTGTTTATTTTTTTCCTTTGTTTCATTTACCTTAGAAGACATAGAGGCAAAAATTCTGCTATGTAAGATGTCTGAGATTTTACTACCTATGTTTTCTTCTAGGATTTTTAGGGTTTTGTGACTGACATGTAAATCTTTTACCCATTTTTAAAATTAGTAGAATAGATGGAATTTTTAAAGGGAAATTATAAAAATTTCTTGTGTCTTTTTTTGTTGCAAAATGAAAATATTTGATGGTTTCACTAAGTGTATAAAATATTTATATAAAAATCACCAGAATTAAGATATTTTGTTTTGAGTCTACTTGGTAAAAATAAGCATCATAGGAATTCTTTTTGGAAATTAAATATAACTCCTGATTTCCCCTCACATGATTTATTTTTTCCAAGTCTTAGAGTCTCAGTAAATGTCAAAACCAAACTCTAAGAAGCATCTTTGATTCCTCCCTTTCTCGACTGCCCACGCAACATGATGACCCCTTTGCTTGGCACACCCTCCTCACGGATCTTGATGCTTCCTTGTTGGCATTTATCTCTCCAACCAAAGGCCATCTCCCTAGTGAGTACTTCCTGCCCCTCACAGTCACTCTAGACTCTAGAGCATCCGATCACATAACTTTGTCCCACTTCCTTTATATCCCTCAGTACCACCTGGAATTACATTGTTCGTTGCATATTCTCTACCAGAATATAAGCCCTCAAAGGCAGGGACCTTTTCTTCTTTGTTCTCCCCAGTATTTCAGTACTTGATAAAATGTTTGCACATAATGCACACTTAAAAAATATATTTCAAATGAATATTTTGAGAACAGAGTTTTTTTAAGTTTATTTTATTAGATAAACACCTCATTTGTGCTTAGTATTCTGCTAGTGAAGGTAAGGGAACATATATATTGCAAGGCAAACATTTTATAAACTTTCTAATAACCTGATAAAATTAGACAACTTTACATTCCCCCCCCCTTGTGCTCATCTCTCTCTCTCTCTCTCTTTTTATATATGTTTTTATTGATTTCAGAAAGGAAGTGAGAGGGAGAGATAGAAATATCAATGATGAGAAAGAATAATTGATAAGCTGCCTCCTGCATGCCCCACACTGGGGATTGAGCCCACAGCACAAGCATGTGCCCTGACTGGGTATCAAACTGTGATCTCCTAGTTCATGGGTCAATGCTCAACCTCTCTCTCTCTCTCTCTCTCTCTCTCTCTCTCTCCCCCTCCCCTCCTAGGAACCTTGCTCACAGGAAGAGAAAATGATGAAATGGAAATAGCTCTGACTATAGCAGCTATAGGAGTTACATGGGTTTGTGACGTCAAACTCTATGATCTTAGTCTAGCTGTTTAGGCTCATGGAGGTTAAGTTTCTTTACCTGAAACACTGGAATTATTGCTTCTATTTTACTGCTTGTTGTGAAAACTGAGTATAACAATGACTGTGTGTAATAAATAACTTAGCACATTATTGGCTTTAAATAAATGGAAGCTTTTATTGCTATTATCTCATGAAATGATCTTAGGTCAGTCATGCCCCAAACCAATTTCTTTTTGAACCGTGCTTGCATAAGACCAATTTTTGAGGGGATAATTGGCAACTAGCTAGCATACTGGAATACAATATGCATCATATTTTTAATAGTCTGATTCCTTTCCTTTCCTTAAGAATAAGACAAGACATAATTGTGACTCTGATTCCCACTGCTTCCTGATGCAGCTGCCAGACCTCATGGCAGGCATGGAGGCGGTGGTCTGTCAGTAATGGCTTGAGTAATACAGCATCATAATGTCAGAAACATTGTGCGTCATCTTATAGCTGGGGTGTGAGGCTAAGGAAGTAGCATCCAGTAGATACAAAGCAGAGAGAGAGATCCAAAGCATCTCCAAGAGGAAATCTGAAGTCCATCTGACTGTAGGGTATTAAGAAATGATCTGGAGCTGAAAGAATATGTCTCTGCTTCAGTCAGCAGCAATGTAGTAAATTGTGTCATGAATAATTAAATATGTGACAAGACTAATTTTATTTATTGCTTGGTAGATAGCATTTTCTTATTTAAAACAAGCTCAGTTAATAATTTAGGTGCTTTGGCACATGATCTAAAGTAATTTCCGTTTCATTTCTATTTGGACTTAAATCACTCTCTGTTTTACTTCATTCTTTGATTAGGAATTTTAACAAAATAACTGCATCAAACGCATATCAGTCACCAAGTCTAATAGAGATACCAACACTCAAAGGCACTTATTTTTGTGTATATGCCTGTGTGTGCGTGTGCGTGTGTGTGTGTGTGTGTGTGTGTGTGTGTGTGAGCGCGCGCGCACACACGGGCGTGCCTGCGTGTACATGTGCGTGTGATGTTTCCTATAGTCACTGCTCTGACCCTGGGAGGTGGGGGTTTGAATCCTCTTCCCCTATAGTTAACTGAGATAACCAGAGGGTAATCTGCCTTCCCACCTCTTGCTCTGAGGTAATAGCATGCCCTAGGGCCCACTGTACCATACATGAGAGGTTGCAGGGGAACCTGGAATTCTGCTCTTGTCTAAAATGGCCCAATGCTGATGAACTCTAGATTGACTAACCCCAGTAGAACAGTTTGGTTTAAGAACTAATCCAGATCTACTTGGGATTGAGTCTAATTGGAGTCTAGATTGGACTTGGTTTCTTTTTGTTGTTGTTAATCCTTACCTGAGGATATATAATTTTTCCCATTGATTTTTTTAGAGAGAGTGGAAGGGAGAGGGAGAGACACACAGAGAGAAACATCGATGTGAGAGAGACACATCGATTGTGTTGCTTCCCGCACATGTTTTGACTGGGACCCGAGGATTGACCCTGCAACCCAAGCACGTGCCCTTGACCAGAATCAAACCTGTGACCCTTCAGTGTGAGGTGACACTCTAACCACTGTGCCAAACTGGCCAGCGTTGGACTTGATTTCTTAAAGTTACCTATATCTTCCTTGGAGCCAACACAGAAATACATGACTCCTCTAGATTGGAGGCGTCTCCATATGACTCTAGCAGAAATAAATTCCTCTAAGCTTCCTAGGCTGATTCATAACATTTCTAGAAGAGCACTAATTGGTTTCCCAAGCAAAACATTTGCAGTAGACTTCAAAGTTAGTCCATGCCGTGGACGTCCACTGATCATGTGTTGAGGGTGGAATAAGTAATCCCTGATGTTCTGTACCAGCTCAAGCATCTGAAGCTGCCCTTCCATAGTGCTCATCAGGCTCGTAAATACTTATATAACGTCTGTCATTCCCATGAAACTGAGCTCTGTGACAGCATGCACTCGTCTGCCTTATCACCGTATCCCCAGCATCTATAACCACGCCTGGATCAGAGTTATCCTTCAATAAAGAGTTGTTGAATGAATGAATGAATGAATAAATCCTAACTTTCTCTATCTCACTCATAGATTAAGATGCCAAATGTTTGGAGTTAGTGTGAGGATTAAATGAAGGAGTGTAAATAAAGTAACCGACATAAAATAGGTGCTTGAATACCCACTTCCTCTCTTGCCCCCCTGATTAATCGAAGCCCGGGTCACTTGGATCCACAGGTCACAGAGACTTCTGGTCAAGCTATTTCCCTAGGTTTCAGCCCTTGTGCTTCCTTCCCTTTGATCAAAAGCTTGGCTCAAGTTCTTAACTACAGGGAAAAAGATCAGAGTTCAGTTCTGCTATTTGGCACCGAAGCAGCAGTTCTCTGAGGGAACAAAGTACTAACTCAGAGCAGTTAGTTTCATAATTCATTCTAGAAATCTCTTTAAAACTAAAGTTCTGGCCTTCTACCAACCACCCAATTCATTCAGCTTTCTCTTCTATCAGAATTTTGAATAGCAAAATGGTGCCAACAATTAAGGGTCAAAACCACTCCTAGAGGCTCATACACATGAATTAGTACTGCAGGGGCATTTTGGGGGAGAACTGTGGAATGAATAGTACTTTAGGATGAGCATTTAACATCATTTTCTTTGCCCTTGCTCTGTGCTTTCAACTCTCCCCTAAAACGCTACCTTTATATATTTTAGAGGTATATTTTGCTTATTTTGTTTAGCTTAGAGGCAGTTATTTGCAGAAGCCAGTTCTGAGATGCTCAGAGCAAAAGAGGGAAAGGAAAAGGCCCTGAGTGTTTTCCGGGTGGGTCTAAGTATTATGGAGCATGCGGTGGAAAAGTTTGAGCCATCTGCTAACGGGTATTATAAAAGTGGAGACTGTGCTAAAAAATAAAGTGCCGGGTTGTCCTTTGCAGAAAGTTAATAAAAAGAAGGAAGTGAAAGACTGCTCATTATTTTTAATGGCCCTGCTTTCCAGCAGAGCGCCTGTATCTCCCTGCCTTTCCTTTCTGCCTTCGTTCAGTTCATCGGAACACACTGGGCTACTCCTTAGAACGATGGCTTTGTTCTGAAGCACAGAGTTCATCAGGAGGCTCCCAGTCCCAGGCTGACCAGTTGTTAAGTGCAGTTCCAGTGCCAAGGTGATGATGCAAAGAGCCCGGGCTGTTGTCCACAGAATAGTCAACCATGACTGGCCTGGCCTTCCTCTGAGCACATCCACATCCTTACAGGGATTCAGCTCTCAAGTGCTCGGTTGTACTTGGTGGGTGATCCAGGTTTCAGCCATCCACAGAAGCAGTCGTTTCAAAATAGTTCATCCTACTTTGGTAAACCAGGAGGCGCTAGGGTGTGGGTAGAAGCAGCCTTTGTCTTTTAAAATTCCACATAGCATGTATACATACTTGGATCATACTTGCCTTATTAGTTTCATTATTTCCATATACTCTACTGGAGCGTATAGAGTAAGTATAGAATAAGTAGTTTTCTGTGTTAATATCCTTGGCAATCAACAGCCTCAGATGTCCCAGATAAATTATGAAAATGTAGACAAAAATGTGTTAATCCTGAGATGAAAAGGTAGTAAGTAATCCTTCATTATTTCACCATGATGCTTAAAGAAGATAAATGGTTTGCTAGTCATGTATATGTTTCATAAAGCAATGAAACAATATAAGCCCACAAATATAAGGATATTTTCACCACACACACACACACACACACACACACACACACACACGAGGAAAGAAAAGTCTAGCTCCAAATACTATGTTGGGTATATCGGCTGCCTTCGTTAGATTTTTTAAAAACTTGTCTCTGTTTCCAAATAAGGACTAAGCTGGCTGTGCTTGGGAAAGAGCCCTTTGAACTCTGTACTCACAAATCCCTGTGTTTAGGAAAAGAGCTAAGTGCTCTGGAGGGCGCCTGAGTCTGACAAGTGACACTGGGCTCTGGAGGGGTGGGTTTGAACCTGGAAACGAGGCAGCAGCATTTCCTCTGAACTGACGGTCTTCAGGCAAAATCATCTGAGATTTACCTGTTCGTAAACTCGTGCATTGGAGTGACACCCTGCCTGGTTTTTCTTGTTTCCATGTGTGTTTTTTTAAAAACAAAATAAATGGGTCTTTTTTTGCCAAAAGTATTCAGGCACCATTTAAAAAAAAAAAAGCCTTCCTAGAAATAAAGTATATGTTTATTCATTAGCTGTCAGGCACTCCTGGGCTCAGTACCCACACAGACAGGCTGTTTAATGTGCAGTTTAATAACATTTATGTAGAACCGAGCTGGGGACTATCTCGGTGGAGAAAAATCCATACTGACAAAACATACTGTTTTGCTTGTCTTCATCCAGGAGAGGGGAAAAGCCTGATGAGGATTGCCCCTGCTTTATCTAAACTCTGCCACACTGTTGATAAAGAAAAGTAATGCAGTTTACTGTCATGCAAGGAGGAAAGAGTGAAGCCAGCCAGCCAGTTTGAAGAAAAAAAAAATAAGGAACATATTTTAGTTTTCCCCAAAGCCTTATAGAGATTCCATTAGAGCTATTTTTACCCTCTCCCCAAATGATTTAACTTCGTTGTCCCTTGACAACGATCTAGAGTTGTTTGATCTATTCAGTTTGAAAGAGACAAAGTTGATAAACTGCTGAGCAGAAAACTAATTAGGAAAAAAAGTGTTTGTTGGATTGCAGGGGAAATAACAAAATGAACAAAGAAAGAGAAGAAAGCAAATGTTCTGTCAACTGGCCTCATACTGTGAGGGGGAGGGTGTTACCAAAGTCATTTCCCCAAGGGCAGGCCTGCTCTAATTGACTTACTACATGTTAGAATCCCGTAGGAACCTTATCAAATGTGGCCATGACAACGCATTCAAGAAATGGGTGTGAGAGAGGTAGGGACAGCTAGGTGGAACTGTGAGAAATAATAAGGGTAACACCTAGACTTAGAGGGTGAAAAAATACCATTTGGGGCAAATAATTGATTAATCATATTGATAGGTAAAATACACTATTAAGGGTTACTAATTGGGATGTTCAACTCTATTTCCATTTCAGGATGGAAGGCTTTTCTGAGCTTCCAAATTAAGTATGCAAATTACTAAGTGTATACATGCATATGTGTGTGTCTTCCAAGGGTGTATGGTGGGACATGATTTGAAGAGAGGGTGGGGGGAGAAGAACACAGTTTCCATTTCATAACTCACTGTTTGGAACTGTACCATTTAAATGGGTAAAAACTATTAACAGTGGTTTGGGATGCATTATTTTCTTTTTAAAATTTATTTTTTTTAGCATTATCCTCTAGAAGACTCAGTTTGTTATATCTTCTTCATAGGAAAGAAGATATATGTAAATCACTTTTTATTATCTATAGGGTGTCCCAAAAACATATACACACACTTTGAATAATTATAAAGGCAACTGTTTATTAAAATAAACTTCATTTTCAAAATTGAGCGATCAGCTGTTAAAGTGTCTATACATTTTTGGGGACACCCTGTATATAAAGTGTGTTGGGATAGGATAAAATGATATATTTAGCAGATTGTTGGTTTTCAAGTTAATTTCCTATGTACTAGGTATACCGGTTAATAATGCGGATTTTGAAGTCAAAGAAAACATGATAATTTCAAGAGAAACATCAAAAGTGCTTTATTCAAAGTAATATCCATTGCTAGCTACACATTTCCCCATCTTTCAGTAATTTGTGGATACCGTCCCAATGGAACTTTTCTTGTTTTGAGGCAAACCATTCAGAGGCCCAATTTTCCACTTCGTACGTTTTGAAGTGCTCCTCAGAAAGTGCGTGTGCCATCGATGGGAACAAGTGGTAATCTGAAGGAGCAAGGTCTGGTGAACACAGCGGGTGGGTTAACACTTCCCAGGCAAGATCTTTTAACGTGTCTTTAACTGGTTTCGAAGTGTGTGATGGTGCGTCATCAATGAAGCAAAATTACTTTGCGGTGTCTTCTGGCCCATTCTGGTCGTTTCACCATCAAAGCGTGGTTCAAATTGACCTGGACGTTCTTTGTCTTTCACATCGAAATCATCACTTTAAAAGCATTTAAACCAGCGTTCACAAAGTATCTTGAGATGGAGCATGTTCACCATAAGCTTCCCGAAGTATACGGTAACTTTCAGCAGCATTTTTCTTCAAAATAACGTAATGAATTAAAACTTCCCACAAATGCTCTTTTTTTGGCACGAAATTTGACATTTTTAAGCGTAAAAATATCTATGATGTTATCACCTTCAGAAAATTTGACATATGAAGTTTTGAAGCTTGTTGTCAATACAACAAAATAGCATACATATCAAATTGCATATATATATATCAACATATGTATAACTCCATCTATTGAAAAAAATCCACATTATTAACCAGTACACTTAGTATTCTGCTCCAATTATTTTTGCTGCCATTGGGTGGCACAGTAGGAATACATTGCTAATAATAAACCCAGATTTGGAGCCCTGGCTGGATGGCTCAGTTGGTTGAAACATAGTCCTGTACATCAAAAGGGAATGGGATGGATTCCCCGTCGGGCACATACCCAGGTTGAGGTGCGGAGTGTTTGTGACTGCTGTTTCTCTCTCACATCAATATTCCTGCTGTCTCTCTCTCTCTCTCTCTCTCTCTCTCTAAAAATCAATAAAAAACAACAACCACACACAAAAACACATACCCTCCGGTGAAGATTATTTTTAAAACACCCCAGATTTGGAGTAAAAATAACTTTTGAAAAGCTCTACCTCTTTTATCCTTTTTCTTGTCAAGACTATTGAGCTAATTAGAGCAACAGCACAGAGAGACTGATCCTAAAAATAGATAGTTATTAAGAGCCTTGGGGAAATATTCTGCTATAATTTGCTTTCCAGATAAATTTTTTAAATAGGTATACAAGAATTATTGCTCAATTATAATAAAATTCCTGTGGAATTACACACTCTTTGTTAATCAGTGTGAGCTCATTTTGGCCCACATGTTATTACAATGAATACCACAGTGTTGTGATGAAGGGTCAGACAAGACAGAGAAGCGGATGACGTAGGTAACCAGGGAGCCAAAACTGAGTGCAGAGAAGCTACAGACAACAATGGGTCTCAACTGAGAAAAGGGAAGGAGTCTGGGGGTTGGGGGTGGGGAGGGTTGTGCTATCAAACTTCTTTGTAGCTTCACTTTCTGAAAATGTTGCAATATCCCATCTCCAAAAGAATAAAGTCCTAGGCTTGGTAAGGAAGGAGTAAATGGAAGCTGTAGAAAGATCATTTTCTTCCCGGAACAATATAAAAATTTGGCTGCCTTTTCTGGCAGAGAAACATTGAATTACAGTACATTTTTTATATAATATATGGCCTTTCTATGAGATAATTCTTTAGGGAAATGAACCAACCTCTTTTCCCACCCTCCCAAGCTGTCAGATTATTTTATTTGTTTGGCAAATTTGAATTTGCTAGAAGTTATCCATTGCGATAGGCCAAGTAGAAGATATCAAAGCAATGTACCACACAAAACAATCACAGTCAACCCAACATAACTGCAATTTCTCATGACTCCAGACTCTCATTTCCAAATCTCAGCCATCAGCAGCCAAAACAACTTGAGGCTATTTGGTTTAGTTTTATCTGATAAACAGTTGTCTGGACAGCACCTTAAAGAGAGTTCTTCAGGAAAGAAAAAAAAAATTTAACCCAGAAAGTAATGACGTTAAATAAGTTCCACCTTTCCCTTTCCCAGTCGAGTTGAACCCATGGAGGAGGATATTTGATCTCCTGTATGAATGAAACAGAACTGGATCCTGGTTCACTTTTCTTAAGAACTCCATGTCTCTGCACGCTTTCTGCCATTATTCCCCAATATTATCTGAAACTCATTCCAAGTGGTTACCCATGTTCAAATCAGAAAATTCTATATTCTTTGTAGGTAACCAGGAAGCCAAAACTGAGAGCAAAAATGATCCATTACTCTTGTACAAATTATTTGTTTCCTTTTTCTGTCTATAATGCCTCTACGTTTTATACTAAAATGTTCTTCCAAAAAAAACTCCTCATATACATTAGACAGTCTCTGAGTTACTCTGTTAATAATGATGTAAAGTAGAGCAGCAAATTACTTTTCTATTAATAACTGACCATTAATAAGATGTGCATTAATGGAAAATGCTTGACTAAAATGAGAGCTTATAAATTTAATAATTTTAAAATGCTGTTTTGTGAATTATCACCTAGTAAGTACCCTTTACTACCAAAATGAATTATAAGTTAATAGTGCCCTGATGATCTTTCAGTGTAGATGTAGAAAAAAGACATAAATCCATAAATAATAAACACCTAAATAGCAAGTTGGCATTAGAGAAAGACTAAAGACAGTGTTGTGAGAGTTCAGAAGAGATTATGTTTGCCTAAGAGACTTATAAACAGAGCCTGGAAGAAGAGGTAAGTGTGGTGAGAAAGCAGGAATAAGGTATAGCCTAGACTCTGGAGCTGGGCACCTAAGTTCAAATTGTAGCTCTATCTAGTCAGTTCAGCCATTTGGCATTGGTGAAGTTACTTAACCACTCTGGCCAAAATGGAGATGATAATAGATTCTGCTTTACAGGGTAGTCGTGAAGATAACCCTAGTTACATGTGGCCCAATAGCAGGTTCCCTCTACTAACTGGTGTTCTCCTTCTTACAATAGTTGGCTGACCTTTAGTGAAATTAAATATTGAAATTATTCAGATAACATCACTAACTGCATAGCTTAGAAGGAAATGAATATCAGATCATCTGTGAGCATGTGATCCTGCACTCTGCAAACAGCTACAGCCACATTTTAAGGGACTCCCTTCCTATATACAGTGTGGGCAGATCTGATCCTTAGCTCTGCTTCCGTGGCACTAGTAGCACTAAAATACTTTGCAGTCCTAGTAGCACTAAAATACTTAATTTGGCAGCCAGCACAATTGATAAAAATATAAAACCCTGGTGAGGTGGGGGATGGGAGCTTGGGGCGGAGCAGGTGTCTAGCTCTTAGATTTAGAAACCTGTGTTGCAATTTTGAAAAATGCCTTTAGGAAACGTGTTTCATAGGATATGAAGGATTTATGGTGAAAAGCACCTCAGCTGAGATTCCAGAAGGCAACTAGGCAGAGTCTAGTACTTTTTTTACTTAAAACTTTCAAGGGACCACCATTGAAATGACATAACCATGACATAGTGTTCCACACTATCCTCCTTGAGTGTCGTATGAGTGATGATGCTGTTCATTGAAGTTCTTCTAATCTACCAGAAATCTCTACCCCAATTTGGCCTTTCATACCTAGCACAAAGACCTGTGTACATTTTGTCCAGTGTAACCTCCCAAGGAAAATAAAAAGGCTAGAGAAATGGTAAGTAAATATTCATTAAAATTCAGAGCACAGAGTATGTCCTTTTGTGCAGCTCCATTACTGCACAGCAGCAATAGGAGAAATTACTGCTCCAAACAACAGGCATATTTGTTGCCTTTCCTTCAATTATTTTTTAAGTGAAAATCAAAATATTATTATTTCTAGATTTAGCTCTCTGGGAAATTAGAACTTGTGCAGTCACTTCAGTCAAAATGAAAATGAAACTCATTTTAAAAGTCAGGTTTACTTGAATTCAATGTACCCTTTGAGATGAGATTAAATAAATAAACAAATAAATAAAACTGGTATCAGTGTGGTATATTAAAAGCTATCATTTTAACTGATAAAAGAAGTTGTGTTCACTTTAAAATTTTTTTTCTTCCAGTAAATTCCTCTCCTAATGAAATGTCATGTATTTATACATCAGATTTTCAAATAAGGAAGACAAATAAATTATATTATTAAACGTGGCTGATTTTGTTTCCTAATACAGAGAGAAAATTATTTGATTAGTAAAACTGGTGGACAAGACAGGGCATTCATGTATTTTTTATATAGTTGTACATATTTTTTCAGACACATGAAATAATTGATTTTTAAAATCCTTAATGCATTTTTAAAATTCACTTTTTAAAAAGCTTCCAAAATGCATTTTTAAAATATAAAATGAATAAATAGCATTGATACAAACATACCATTTTTTTTATCAATAAGAGAATTTTTGGAAGATTACTATATACACTTTATATATCACTTTAAAAGGGTGTGACAAGAAAATTCAAGTAAGAACAAACAAAAAAATATTTTCTTCTAAGCTTGATTTTAATTCAGTTGATAAAAGCAAGCATTAAAAATAATACTGTTTGAAAAGAATGAGTAAGACTTCTTTTCACCAAAATTTGGCAGAGGGTAGATTTTGACTTGAAAAGAATGTTCTCAAACTAATATCATGGAATCAAAACTGTCAGCATTTATAACTGAAAAGAATAGGGTCACCTCAACTCAGTTTCAAGGACAGGGCTGTACCCATTCCAAAGGGAACCTAATGCCTCCCTTTAACTAGCCCAGGGGAGGCAGGCACCTGGAGGAAGAGGGATGCCACAGGCCAGGAGCAAGAGCAGACGCAGAGCCTGCTCTGCATCCTTGCTGCAGCCGCCACTCATGCCCCCACTGCCTTTCTATTTCATGTCAAGTCCATCTTCTAGAAGAGGATTGTGGAGTTTTGCATCTGAGTGGATGCTTACCCTTTTCCTGAAATCTTTCAGCCTCCAAATGTTAAATAGAAAATACCAGTAAAAAAGGCTTCAGGAAGATATTCCCAGTGGACCTCAGAAGGAAAGGCACCCAGGGAATAGCATCCTTATCCAAGGACCAAAACATGGGGCAAACAGCCAGAAATAATCAGAAGCTTCAAAGCAAAGAAAGAAATCAGACATTTTTCTCCCCTAAAGATAAAGGATTATTCATATTTCCCACAAGTATTTGATTCAGAATTGGAGAACAAGTCATAACTCTTGCTGCCTTCTTAAAGTTTTACTGTCTTTAATGTAAAACACTCAAAACCACAGGGAAGCAGCACTGTCCCTGTCAATTTTGGTTTTTATGGAGACAGAGTGCCCTGCAGAGATGCAGATACATTTGTGAGTTTGATCTTGTAGCTTATTGATCCTTACAGCATTCTGTTAAATTGTTGTAATAGCAGCTATTCTGACACATTATCAATGGGAAATGAGGATCCGGGCCTAAAAGAAGATGGTAGCGATGTGAAAGCAAGATCCATTTATTTGTCCAGGCCTACAACAATGGGTATTTGGAGACAGTGAGTGAAGAGAGAGGTAGAGGTGACTCAACATTTATTGAGAGAGCTTACTGAATATCCATTAATCAATCACGCAGGGTCAAGAAAAGAGGATATTTCAAAAAGATACGAAACAGAATCCCTATATCACTCTTGTGGCCATCATTCTCAAATGTTTGGTCTCACAATCCCTTTATGCTCTTAAAAGTTATAAGGACACTACAGAGCTTCTGTGGGTTACATCTATCTATATTTACTATATTGGAAAATAAAGCTGAGAAATATTAAAACATTAATTTATTTTTTAAATAAATGTAATAAACATTTTCTTATGCAAAATAAATCTATCCTTCCAACCCCCCAAAATCAGTTGTAAGAGTGTACACTTTTGAACATCTTTTAAAGGCCTGGCTTAACAAAACTTAGCTAGATTGTCATGTCTGCTTCTGCATTCAGTCAGTTGTGGTGTGTTATTTTGGTTGAAGAATAGGAAGACAATGTAGTATCACACATATATAGAGTTGGGAAAGGGAAGAATATTTTAATAGCCATTTTATATCATTATGACTATACTTCTTTTACATTATGTTAATATTTAAAAAGTGGTAGTTTCTTAAAGATCTGTTTCCATATGGGACCTGAAATCATACTAATGAACTTTTTTTGTAGACTGTTACATTTGCCTATCTTGCATCTCAAATGTGTTTGTTTTTTTAATCAATGCATTATTTTTATAGCATTTAGATTTGTTATTTAGAATATATTGATTCATTTTTTAATGTAGATCTTCCAAATATACAGTGGAAAACTCATGAGAAAATGAGCTTTTACAAGCAAATAATGCACTAACATTATTACAAAAATTATTTGACTTTGTAGACCCTGCAAGTGTCTCTTGGAAAACAGCTGCTCTGTGCTTTTATTATTATTTTTCTCTACATAGTTTAATGCCATCTGTTGTTCCTTTTACTCTTTGATCTTTTTTTGGATTAAAAACATTCATGTCACACTTCTCATTTCAGAATTTTTGCTACCTTCCTCTCAGTCTTTAGTAAAGTTTTAGTTTAGATGCTAGTTTTTTCTGAAAATCCTACTCTGACTTTCCTTAATCTGCATTAAGTGCCCACTGAAAACTATGGCTTGTCTACTTTCCTGCAATTTTTAAATAGATTAATACCACCAATGGACAAGAATCATGACTATATAGATCAGTATGTGACATATTTTTTTAAACTTTGTTGTTTTTCAATTTAAAAAATCAAAATCCAGAAATAATGAGATGAGGGCTGAAATAATAGATGGTTTTCTGCTGCATTACATTCTACTTCCTTCAGTCTTGTATTGGACTCTTGATATAGCCCTAGTATGTTAGGAGCAATTTTCTCTTTGTAAGCAAATATTTTTCTCCCCATTCTTTAAGGTATAGGTCAAGTACACCTCCTCTAAAAATAAAAAGAGAGGGAGAGAGAAAATACAGTGTTTCTACCCACTTCCATTCAATAGCTATTGCTCATTCCTTTGAACATATGTGGCCCTACCATATTTGCATGCTGCTCATTTGGCAATTTACCATGTATTCATTACCATGTAGCACTGGTTATTTTGGGTTCATATTTTACCAATAAGCAGTGAGCTTCTTGACAGTAGTGACCATGTCCCTTTTTATCTTGGAGCCTCCCTGTACATGTCACATTTCTTAACACACAGCAGATGGTTAGTAATTGGTTTTGACTGGTTGATTGATTTGTCGTTGGGATCTCAGTCTGCTTCTCTAAAGCACCATTCCAAAATAATATATTATTGATTTCAAACTTACAGTACCTCCTTATTTTACACTTTGATCTGAAGAACCTGCACACTTCAAGGCAATAGTTATCTATATAAGAAGAAAAGCACACCCTAGTTCAAATTCTTCTTCAGTATACCTTCATTAAATTGGACAGGCCTGTGCCCAAAAGAATGTGTACTTTTTGTGGACATCTTATTGTATAAGCGATAGTTGCAAGTGACAGAAACTCAAAACATCTTAAGTAAAAGGGAAATTTCTTGGCTCAAAAAATTGTTAAGCCCATGGATGAAGATGTTTGCATTTAAGCCTGATTAAATCCAGAAGCTCAAACAATAATAGAAGCTTATCGATCTCTTGAATCTATCTAAACATCTATTTGTGTCTTTGTCTCTCTTCCTGTTGGCCTCATTCTCTCATGCTGTAGGAGCTCAAGGAAGCCTAGGTCTCTAAGGCTTACAGCCTACAATCCACAAGGAACAGACACTCTCTCCAGCACCTAGAGTTAGAGTCTCAGTGGAAGCACTTTGATTGGCCCAACTTAGTTCATATGATCATTCCTTTGACCAGTCATTATAGATAGTACCATGGTTGACCAACCCCCAGTTCTATTCCCTCTACTGTAGGGAGCGGTTATAGGGTTAAGCCTTGGACTGACCTGCTGACAAAGCCACAAACAAGTCCCAGCTTAGAAGGCACAGCCCTCTTAGCATAATTAAGCTTGACCTTATGACGACGTTCCCTAGATCCTTCCTGGTAGCCAATGGGCTGTGGGAGGTGCAGGAAATGCTGCCAAAACAAGTGAAACTCACAAGAACATTGTAACTATGGTGACCACTACCTTGTTTACCTCTGACTATAAAATAAAGGCTCAGCTTGCTGTCTGAATCTGTTCTGTGGCCTCAGCCAGGCACAGAAGATCCACCTAGACCCAGCTTATTCTCTTTGTCTGTCTTTTCTTTATCCTTCGTTGGCCCTCCCTCAGGCTCGCTGACCCCTTGGCTGTGCTGGTGTGGCACACACTACTGTTATCCCAGGATGCGGTGGGGAAAAACCTTAACTGATATTGAGATGTTGGACATAAAATGAGCTATTTTTTCTTTCTTTTTAAAGGTACATGAGTGAGAAGTACATCACAGATTTCTCTGCCATAATAATAAATTAGTATTTGGTCAAGACAAGAAGTACTTAAAGTTGGATATAAGAAAAAATTATATTTGCATTATCAGATTAAAAAATATCGGTTACTTGGGGAGAACATAGTATTTCCTCTTTAAAAATAGATTATAATTTGGAAGAGATGAGATACATATTTTATCAACATATGAGAGTTTTGTTTTCCTTTAAGTAAAGTTAACAAATTTTATATTTTTCTCTTATGTTTTCAGGGAGAAAATTAGATAATGTATTTGAAGTACCTAGAATGGATATGACATGCAACAGATCCTCAATACATTTTAGATCCATTATTCTTTTTTTAAAGTCTTTTATTGATTTTTTTTTTTTTTTTTTTAGAGAGGAAGGGAGAGAGCGAAAAATATCGATGGGAGAAACACCAGGGATTGAACTTGCAACATGTGTATGTGCCCTGAGCAGGATTGAACCTGCCACCTTGTGGTGTACAGGAGAACGCTCCAACCAACGGAGGCACACCAGCCAGGGCCCATATTCTTTATTACGTATTATTTTCTTCCCGACTTTTCCCTCCTCTCTACTGCAAAAGATGAGGAATAAACTGGCCAGCTCTAGGGCATTTGAGACCCAAATATGCCTGTCCTGTTTACTCTTTCTCTAAATCAGTGATTTTTAATGTAGGCTATACATTAAAATCACCTAGAAATATCTTTAAAATCCTGTTAATTAGCTATGGCCTCCACAAAGCAAGTCAGAATCCGGGTGGGGACTCATATCAGTACTTTTATAATTTCCCAGGTGTTTCCAATGTATAGCCAAGGTTGAGAACCATTTCACTAAATTTTTCAAATCCTTTGGTATTATACAGATATTAGTGGTGCATTGTGTTGTTAATATTTACCCAGTGTTTTGTTGCTTCTGCATTAACTATGTCTTCCGTTTTCTGATGCTTTGACATCTGAGGCCTTGCTGAGGCTGAGAGACTGCTCCTCCCAGGTTTAGCCAGTTCCTTGATGGGAAAAGACTCACCTGCAAGGGTGCTTTTCAAATCAAACTCAACCAATCCAGAGCCCACACCCAAACACCTTCTTTATCAAGCTCTCACTCTTCTGCCACTGTCCACTTGTCCTCATCAACCCTGGGCGAGGTACCAGACAACTAGGTGCAGCTGTATGTCTTAAATATGCTAAGAGTACTTGAGTCATCAATCCTAAATCTGCTTACCCTGCCTCACCTGTTCCTTCCTAAGAAAACTGTGATAAAGGCTCCTGCCCAGAGTTCTTCCTCGCTTTGCCTCCTTACAGATGGTTCCCTGCGTGGAGCCTCCTGGCACAGCGTGTCTCTTCCACTTCAGAACTGTGAGTAACAAGCTATATTGTTAAACTAGAGGCCCAGTACACAAAATTTGTGTGTGTGTGTGGGGGGGGGTTCCCTCAGCCCAGCATGCACCCTCTCCAATCTGGGACCCCTCAAGGGATGTCTGACTGCCCATTTGGGCCCGATACCACCTAAACAGGCAGTCGGACATCCCTCTCACAATCCAGGACTGCTGGCTCCCAAACGCTCACCTGCCTGCCTGCCTGATTGCCCCTAACCACTCCCCAGCCAGCCTGACCAATGTCTAACTCAGGGGTCCTCAAACTACGACCCACGGGCCACATGCAGCCCGCCGAGGACATTTATCCAGCCCGCCAGGTGTTGCTGCCTGTCCTGCTTAGTAACTGACTTGTCCTGGGCCCGCAGTGCGCATAGGAATTTGTTCATAGTTTTTTTTTTTTTTACTATAGTCTGGCCCTCCAATGGTCTGAGGGACAGTGAACTGGCCCCCTGTTTAAAAAGTTTGAGGACCCTTGGTCTAACTGCTACCTTGCTGGCTCAATTGCCCTCAAATACCCTCCCCTGCTGGCCTGGTCACCCCTAACATCCCTCCCTTGCCAGCCTGGTTGCCCCCAACTGCCCTCCCCTGCAAGCCCAATTGCCCCCAACTACTCTCCCCTGCAAGCCTTGTCACCTCCAACTGCCCTCCCCTGCAGGCCTGGTCACCCCCAACTGCCCTGCCCTATAGGCCTGGACACCCTCAACTACCCTCCCCTGCAAGCCTGGTCCATCCAAACTGTTTCCCCTGCCAGCCATCTTGTGGTGGCCATCTTGTGTCCACATGGGGGTGGCCATCTTGTGTGTTGGAGTGATGGTCAATTTGCATATTACCTCTTTATTATATAAGATTAAATTTGTCTTCTCATCCTTTTGCCTTGCCATAGTTCAAGCTTTCTCTGAATGCATTGCTTGGAAACAGCTTCTGTCAAGCACATGTAAGCACTTTGCATGAAGGGACCACACTTCAAACGGTCTGTGTCCTCATAGCACTTAATTTATTGTGCTCAGTGTTCATTTTTCCATTAACACTTGTTGCTTGATTCACTTTAGGACCTATGGATGGAGAATATTGTGCTAAGTTGAACATAATTCACTGGAAAGGCCCAAATATTTACTTAAACCATTTGAATTGCAATCTCCTGCAGTTTCTTCTCAAAAATTGGTGCAGGACAAGGTGGAAGATTAACATTAGGAGTTTCTAATGAACTCTGTCTGGTTTTTTCCTTTATATCTCTCACTCATGTACCTTTAAAAAGAAAGAAAGAAAAAAAAAAAACACGAGGCTCACGATTTGATGTTTTAATAGCCTTTTAAAAACCTGTTCTCACCTGCTTTGAAAACCAACATATATACAGGAGGCCAAGAACAGGTTAAAAACTGGTCACCTCATTAATACATGTAGTGGGGGCCAAAATCAGGTGGGAACTTGGTCACCTCATTAGTACCTTCCTTAGGTAACTCCAGTGTAGTAGCCAGAGGAGGTATTAACGAGGTGACTGAGTTCTAATCCACTTTTGGCTCTAGCAACGCCATGGCGTTTAAGGCAGAGTAGGACATGTGCAAAATCCTTGTTAGACATCAGTAATGCAACCCATCTATAGAAAGAGTGTGGTTGAAAGATTGTTAAGAAGAACATTAATTCCTTTTGACCATGTTTCAGACTTAAACCAGGCTGTATTTGCTGGCATTGTGTTATTTCACGCACACAACCATTCTGTATTTCATGCACACAACCATTCTGATGTATTATTATCATCATTTGACAGATGAGGAGGAAATGGAGAGAGAGATTAAGTAAGTTATCAAAAGTCATGCAGCAAATAATGGGGGTGTGGGGAAATTGTATGCCTGCCTTTGGTAGCACTTTACATTCCCCACTCTCAGCCTTGGCTTCTTGTTTTGAAAACAGCCCCCAGGGGATGCTGATGCACAGCTGGACATGAGAAGTTCTGCCCTTTGGTGGTGTTTTATAAACTGTGGCTCATGACATATTTGTGTGTAATTTGGTGGTCTGCAGCAACCAGGAAAACTTAAACAGAATAGAGCAGTGGTCGGCAAACTCATTAGTCAACAGAGCCAAATATCAACAGTGCAACGATTGAAATTTCTTTTGAGAGCCAAATTTTTTAAACTGAAACTACTTCTAACGCTGCTTCTTCAAAATAGACTCGCCCAGGCCGTGGTATTTTGTGGAAGAGCCACACTCAAGGGGCCAAAGAGCCACATGTGGCTCGCGAGCCGCAGTTTGCCAACCACTGGAATAGATCAAAGTGGAAACTATCAGAGGGTAAATACTTTTCAAGAAGCTTTTTCATACATATATTGCATTTGGTTGAAAATGAATTTTTTCGGACCATGATTATGGCTTCAAAACACTTTGAACAACACTGGTCCAAGGGTTATGAATTAGCAGTAGAGTTCGAAGAAAAGCAGACTGCACTGAATTTAGAGGAGAGCCCTATAGTATTGGTAGAAATTCCCTAACCATTTCTTATCAGAATCGATGATGAGAGGTGAGGTGGCAGTTGGGAGTTGCAGGAATGGGACAGGTTTCTGCAGTAAAAACTGTTGCATTTAAAAAGAAAATGCCTCACTTATTTGTCATTTAAATGTAGAAAGCCTCATGATTTTTGTGGTTACATTTCTCTGCTTCCTGGGCTGAAAGTTTTTCAGCTCACATGGCTCACGTGGAGACATGTGACTTTGATTCTTACATGACGAGCCGGAGGCAGTCTGCATCAAGCTGGCTTACTGTGAGTTACACTCTAATCCTCTCGTGGCAACAGACAAGATGTTTCCTTGCTTTTGCAGCTGCCACCGACTGGTTGGAGCCAAACCACTATCAGCTGCAGAACTGACACAACCGTAGTAATTTTAAATACAAATAAAACGAATGTGGTTCAAGAAGATGAGCAAAAGAAGTTGTGCCAAATGTTGCAGTTTTATTTTTTTCTGAGTAATATTTCTCTGTACTTGGGAAGTTGTTTTCTCTTTGAGCTTTATTTCATGGACTTTATTTGCATTATTCCCATTTAAAAAGGGCAAAGCTGAACAGGTATAACCTGACATATAACCCAAACTGTCACATTTGAGGATGAATAAGGTCGCTGTTTCTTTAAAAGAAACAAATGCCTTTATCTCTTAGAAGAAAGGAGAAATTCAAAAGAATTAAAAGTAATATTGGATAAATGTTGCTGTCCTGAAGGCTCTATTGCGAGTCCTATAAACATGTTGCCCATACTTGCTCACCTGCCACGTTGCCACAAACTGTCTTCTAACCAGGTGCACACACATGTCCCCAAGAGTACCTGCCTACGGGTCCATTCTGACCTAAGCGCTTTATTAGTGCTTGTGACTGGGAATACTTCTTATTTCCCCAACCGTGCTCCTCCATGAAAAATAGGCACCAAATGAAGGTTTTCAAGTGTTACCACAATAGGCAAAATATGACATCTTTTTCTTATATTTCAAATTTTGTTATTAAACTCAAGACATTAGGTTAAGGATTGTAGAGGTCAAAATTAATCTAAACTTTTCTCAAATTCCTCCCTGACCCCTCCCCAGATGACATTGTACAATCACTGAAGTTTATTAGGTTATTCCATTCAAAGTTACATTGAAGTTCTGCTAAGTTAACGTGTAGTGACGTAAGCATTTTTTATGCAAAGACCTATTTGTGTAGTGGTTTCCAGACACACTCACACACAATTGCTCACTAGAGGCCTAAAGAGCTTTCACAGTATTTCTGATCTTGCTCAGAATCTGATGAAGTGAAGTCCCCTAAAACTACCTAATGGCCTAGACCAGTGGTCAGCAAACTCATTAGTCAGCAGAGCCAAATATCAACAGTACAACGATTGAAATTTCTTTTGAGAGCCAAATTTTTTAAACTTAAACTTCTTCTAATGCCACTGCTTCAAAATAGACTTGCCCAGGCCGTGGTATTATGTAGAAGAGCCACACTCAAGGGGCCAAAGAGCTGCATGAGGCTCGCGAGCTGCAGTTTGCCGACCACGGGCCTAGACCAGTAATACTTTGGTTATAAAAAATAGATTGAGATTCTTATGAATTAATATATTATAAAGTATTTTTCTACCATTTCATTCCTACCCTTTTGATTTACATATTCTTAATAAAAAGTCCAAAATATAATAAAACATATAAAAGCAACATATCTTTGTTACTAAAAATATTGAAACATATTAACATTTCCAATTTTTATCAAAATTTCATGTGTCAAAGGAGTCCAATTATAGCCAAAACTTGTTGAGCCAATTTGCATGTCAGTATGTGGACAGTGTTGTCACCATTTGAATCTTCTGCTCTGATTACATGGAATTATGGATGCAATATGAAAGAATAAATGAATAAGGTAAGCTTACTTCTTGATGCTTGTTATTAAAAAATCACATGACACTTCATATTGTTAAGTGGAAGCCAACCCATGTACTGATAAATGATCTTGTTGACTATAACAAATTGATTTGCCAAAAGTTTTAATTAAATAGAATACTCTTAGATCCAAAATTCTCTACAAACAAAATACAGGTTCCTTCACCATCATTACCAAAAGTGGAATTGGCCTATTAATTCAAGCTTTATAAAATATATATCTGTTGAGATCATACAGTATACTTTCTCTATACCTGGAATGTAAGGTGTGTTAGAAATTAAACTTAACAATAACAAAAACAAAAACAAAAAACTAGCATAACATGGTGTATATCAGGAATCCGAGCCAGAAGAAGAGAATTGAGTGAGGTGTTCATGGTCTAATTATGGACTAAAATGTTCTGTTAGCTACATAATTCTATTGAGTTTTCTCCTCCATTATACAATTTATCCTGGAGTGTTGCCTAAAATATCTATATTCTATATGTAACTCTGAAACAGTATTTACTATACAATATAATAATTGCTTACTTGTTTGATTCCTTAATTTCTTGGAGAGATTATAACTTATTTTGGCATCCAGTGGCTAGTACACGAGTATTTTAATGGGTAATTTTTAGTGAATTAATAAACTCAAACCAAGACATTGTATTTGCATATGTGTGTACATATAGACAAATGCACATATTATGTATAAGTAATGAGATTTCCTATCAAAGGCATTGTCCCATCAGAGACTAAGTGTCTCTGTGTTTGTCTGTCTTTGTGTGTCTCTGTGTGTGTCTGTGTCTATGTTTCTCAATGAGAAAAGTACCAGCACTGTTAAGTTGTACCGCGTGATAGGAAATCACTTTGAGATTGCTGAATCCCTTTGAAAGGGAGTTCTAATAGTTCTGGGTAAGAGGCGTGGCCCCAGTGGAATGCATGTGGTTGCCAGAAAGAAAAGGAGTATGACTATTCTAGGTTTACGAGGTGGTAGCTGCTAGAAATTTGAACTAAGAGATGAGTGATTAAAGCTGCACCCTTACCAATGTAGCAATGAAATGGAGTCATCCTTTGCAGCAGTGGGCAAGCACTGTCTGCCAGGGTATTGGGGGAGGATAAAACAGCACATGGCAGTGAGAAATGATAAAATGGAGTAGGCTAGCCACCTGTAGAGTTTTTAGACAATTAAGAAGTGGGTAGGATACTGGATTTCCTGCTAATATGACATCTGCATAGCAAAGAAATTAATTTAAAAAAGTAGAAGGACTGTGAATATATTTCTAAACAAAGATATGAAGCTCTTCACGTTCAAGATAAATGTGTGTCTTTAACTTTAGTTACAAAACAGAAATATACAAAACATTACATAACTCATTATCATTTCATTTGAAGAAAGAGAGCAAAGGATGATAGTTTCAACATTGTGTTTTTATATCATACTAGAGGCCTGGTGCATGAAATTTATGCATGGGGGGGTAGGGGGAAGGGTCCCCTTAGCCCAGCCTGAGCACTCTCCAATCCAGGACCCCTCAGGGGATGTCTGACTGCCAGTTTAGGCCCGATCCGCAGTCAAACATCCCTCTCACAATCCGGGACCACTGACTCCTAACTGCTCACCTGCCTGCCTGCCTGATCACCCCTAACTGCCCCCCTCTGCCAGCCTCATTGCCCCCAACTGCTCCCATGCTAGCCTAGTCATCCCCAACTGCCCTCCTGCCAACCTTGTCGCCCCTTACTGCCCCCCCTGCTGGCCTGGTCGCCCTTCACTGACCCCCTCTGCCAGCCTGGTTGCCCCCAACTTCCCCCCTCTGCCGGCCTGGTCACCCCTAACTGCCCCCTTCAACCTGGTCACCCCTCACTGCCCCCCTGCCAACCTGGTCTCCCCACACAGCCTGCTGCTTGGTCATTTGATCGTCCCTCACTAACCTCCCTGCCGGCCTTGTTGCCCTACTCAGCCTGTTCGATTGTCCATTTGGTTGTTCCAGTTGTGACCGCCCCTGGCTCTTTATATATATAGATTTGTAAGGAAAATGGGGGAAAATGTATGGCTAAATGTGGATTTTTATAATACTGAAGTCTTGCTTTCCTTGATAATTGCTGAATCATCACTCAGTTACTTGAGAGAAGTTACATTTTGCCAGAGTAGAGAGCTAGGAGGAAAGAATTCTGCAGTGTGCTGGGACTCTTAATTCCCTGGGACGGGAGGGAGTTAAAGAGCTGGTGATCCTCAATACAGTTTCTGTCCCAAGAAATTTTATAATAAAAGAGGAAACAATTTATGAAAGTTATTTCATAAAGAGAAAAGCACTTATGCTTTTCTCGGGGGGGTGAGGGAGTGTTGTCAGACTCAACAGTAAATGGTCTGTGGATAAACTAGTACACCTGAGCAGGGAGGGGAGGGAAGGGAGGAGACAGGAGTAGTGGCCAAAGGAGAGCTCTAAGGAAGGTCTCAGAGCCCAAAGAAGGAGTCTGAGGCAGCAGTGTCCACCACACTCTCCCCAAGGAAGGGGCCTGAGTGATAATGTCAACCAAGCATTATCACAATGGTCAACTGCTGCCTATAAAAAGCCAAGGCAGCCCAGCGGTTCAGTGGTTGAGTGTTGACCTATGAACCAGGAGGTCAAAGTTTGATTCCTGGTCAGGGCACATGCCCAGGTGTGGGCTCAATTCCCAGTAGGGGGCACTCAGGAGGCAGCTGATCAATGAT
Organism: Corynorhinus townsendii; assembly: GCA_026230045.1. NCBI lineage: Eukaryota > Metazoa > Chordata > Mammalia > Chiroptera > Vespertilionidae > Corynorhinus > Corynorhinus townsendii. The sequence goes on along the minus strand of JAPDVU010000003.1, from coordinate 175,273,451 downwards.
TCTCATCATTGATGTTTCTATCTCTCTCACCCTCTCCCTTCCTCTCTGAAATCAATTAAAAAAATTTTTTTTAAAGCTAAGGCAAACAGATGTTTACAACCAAGAGTAAAACAACTGTCTTGTCTTATTCCCATTTTTCACTCACCTGTTAACACTGTTCTACTAAAGAAGAGATAAGGGTGATACATTCAGTAAAAGGAGTTTCCAGTAATTTCAGATAAAATGAAATATTTACCAAAATGAGTGCTGAGTGAGGAATATTTCTCTACATAATACATGGACAGTACTAGACATGGTATAAACTCGGTCAATATCATTTGAACTGAATCAACAGACCACTAAATATTTATTGAGTTACCCAGTAAAATATAGAAGGACCTAAGGTCATATCCCAACTCTGTCCACTCTACTCACACTGCTCTTCCAAATATTTTTTTAGCATTCATCCTCATAGTAAAACAATTATTTTTTCATGGGTCTACCTTTCAACTAAAATTTAAGGTACAGGAAGGTATATGATATGATTAAATATTATATATCTATTATCTTGCATACTGTTATACATACATAGTAGCTTTCAAATATTTAGTGGGCTTATTAAATATTAAGTGAATTCTCCTAGTCCTGCCTCCATTGCTGTACTATTTGAAGTTACTCAAGTTTGAAGTATTCAGAATAATACTAAATTTCTACCACTCCCCCATCCCCATCTCTTCTCGTCTCACCTCCCTCAGCCATCTTCTCCTTTATTTTCCCCTTTCCTTCCCAATTTTTGCTAGCACCTAGAAATTGAAAAGGTTTTTATATTGATCTTACATTCTATGAACTTGTTAAGTTCTCTAATTATTTCTAGTATATTTTTGTGAATGCTTTAAGATTATATTGTCTATGAATAAAGGAAGTTTTACTTCTACCTTCCCGATCTACCTAAGATGTCTGTACAATCTATACTAATAAAAGGGTAATATACTAATTAGATTGGGTTGGCCAGACATCTTCAGGTCATCTGATCCTCCTTCCAGACAAAGCCACAGTGGCGAGGGCTGAGGCAGAGGCAGTTATGGGTGATCAGGCCAGCAGGGGAGGGCGGTTAGGGGCAATCAGACTGGAAGAGGAGGGCAGTTAGGGGCAATCAGGCTAGCAGGGGAGGGTGGTTAAGGGCAATCAGGCAGGCAGAAGTGGTTAGGGGCAACCAGACAGGCAGGCAGAGGTGGTTAGGGGTGATCAGGCAGGCAGGCAGGTGAGCAGTTAGGAACCAGTGGTCCCGGATTGGGAGAGGGATGTCTGACTGCTGAGGGGTCCTGGATTGGAGAGGGTGCAGGCCAGGCTGAGGGGACCCCCCCCCCTCCATGCACGAATTTCATGCACCGGGCCTCTAGTATTGAATAAAAAGTATGAGAGCCTACTTTCTTGATTTGTTCCTGATTATATAAAGAAAACATTAAGTATGATGATGTAGGTTTATGTTAGATGGCCTTAATCAGGTTGAGAAATTTCTCTTGTATTCCTACTTTTCTAAGAATTTTTATCATAAATAAGTGCTAAATTTTGCCCAATGGTTTTTCTGCATTTACTTAGAATATGTGTTTTTCTTCCTTAGTTTTTTAATATGGTAAACTGCAATGATTGGTTACCAAATGACACAACTGAGATAAACCCCACTTGCTAATGATATATCAACTTATTTCTAAATTTTATTTGCAAAATTTTCATAAGAATTTTGCATTGAATTTCATGAATTCTATAAGTCTATAGCTTTTCTTTCTTGTAATGTCTTTGAGTGTTTTTGATATCTGGGTATTTCTGGCCTCATGAAATGAGTAAGGAGGTGTCCCCTCCTCTTACAATTGCTCATAGGATTGTTTGAAAAAAATAAATTCTACTAGTACTGTGGACTTAGAAATAAACAATATAAAGTGAGATTAGAGTTCTATGTTTTATAATGCTTTACAATATACACACTCTAATGTTTCAAATAAAAGGTATATATGTCATAATGTAAAATTATAGATGAACATTAAAATCAATAAAACATGTTATCTAGATATTTTTGTTATTGTGCCTCCCACAGAAATGAGTTACAAATCAAAACAACCTGAAGAGAAGCTCTCTTGTGTCAACAATGTAATAATAGTGTTTTGAAACCAAACCCTATACTACATCAACAAATAATAGTAAATGGGCAGGGTGTGGACAGTAAAGTAAAGATATGTTGATTTTCTCATCTTATATAGGGTGAAATTAGTTAAACCTTTTCATTCCTGGCTTTCAAATTTATGGAAACAAACTTAAAGAATGTTTTTACAGCACTTACATTTTATTACTAGTAGAACCAAAAGCAGTTTATATAACCACCAAATTTTTGCAGAGTTTGAAAGAAAATGAAAATGGTCCATATGTTATTTGTATATGAGTATATATGAGTGTGTATCCATCCATACACACATACTGGTGAGTGAAAAAATTTTTAAACTTAGTATAAGAGCTATATTTTAAATATAGACTTTATGAAAAAAAACAGTAATTCATTTTAGTTTTCAATTAAATAAAAACTTTATTTTAAAAAATCTATATGCTTATTAAGCAGATATTCTAAAGACAAATGTCAGATAATGTTCAATAACAACAACAAAAGGATGGTCAAGAATTATCAAGCAATGACAACAAAAAGAGAGAAAAGCAATTGCGGAAGTCAGATCATAAGACAAAACACTTAAGTGGGACTAGAGAGACATGTCAATAAAATGTAAAAACAGATGACGAAAGAACAATGATATATTAATAGAATAAGTAACCTAATTTCAGGATAATTTTTTTCAAACCTTAGAAAAAAATTAACCAAACAACTTGTTACACACCAATTACACATTACACACCAATTTCAGCTTTCAACAAATCCAACTGGCATAAAGAATAAATGAATATAGAAAATTTAAATTATATAATTAGTGAAGTTAAAGGTATTTAAGAATGTATATATAACTTATTATACCATGAGTTATAGACACATAGTCTTTAACTTAAAATATTTAAAACTTTTCATTAGAGAATGGTGAAATAAACCTCTAGGTATCCATCACTCATCTTTAATAGTTGTTAACTCATAGCCTATCTCACTTCCTCCCTGAATTATTATTATTTTAATCCTCATCCAAGAATATGTTTTAATTGATTTTTTTAGAGAGAAAGGAAGGGAGAGATAGAAACATTGATCAGTTGTCTCCTGTATGCACCCCCGCTGGGAATCGAACCAGCAACCTTTTTGGTGTATGGAATGATGCTCCAACCAACTGAGCCACCTGGCCAGAGCTCATCCTTGGGTTATTTTAAAGCAAATCAAAGGCATCATAATCATTCCAACTACTAATATTCACTCTTGATGTCTAGGATATAATTTAAATAATGAACAATTAATATTAGATGTGATCAATACTTTTCCAGCTATTAAATTCCCCAAGTGGCTCAAACATTAAAATAAAATTTATTTGTTCAAATCAAGATAATTCAAGTAAAAAAAGTAACAGCTATAATGAGAAAACCCACTACCTGTACACTAAACTCACAGAAAAAAATCTAAAAGGAAATACATCAAAATGCTAACAATATTTATATCTGGTGAAAGCAAAGCTTTTGAAATTGTCTCTTTATGCTGTTTAATGATTTTCTAAATTTCCTAATATTACCCAAGAGACCATTATAGTCATTCATCATAATGATTAAACTAAAAATGTGTTTAACAAGATCAATTTGATCTGGTGAAAAATAGTAACCAAGTTGTTAACTTTTGCTGTCTGTATTCCTTTCTACAATAATTTGTGAAGTATTTGTCTGTGTGTAAAATACAAATAAAATAGAAGGGATTATCAATAAAAACACATTTTTTCAATGTTATTTTGTCCTCAAATGTAATTTTAAAGCATTGGTCCCATTAGTCAAACTGCCTATTAAGCTTCCAAAAATAACTCTCCTTAACCAAGGACATTGCAAATCCATTTCAGAGCAAACAACTCCCAGAAACGGTGACATTAGCAAAAGTATGTCTATTTGTATTACTATGCTATTTATATCCAAGAAGTTCATTTTAGTAGTCTAGATACTCAGTGGTATGTTTGAACCTTAGGTCTGCTCCATACCTTGTCCTTGCTGAGCTGATGTTCTGCATGAAACCAACTATTATATTTATTTTTTCTCTCCTTGGGCCCTGACTGAGGTGTCTTGAGATATTGCTACAAGGATATGCTATGTGGACTGTCTAGGAGTGTCTCATTTCTATGGCATTTAAGTATGGCATTCCTACTTGTGCAAGCCTACACACACACACACACACTTTTTTGTTGTTTAAGGATTTCTGATGACTTGGAGAATCTAAGGCCATTTTAGCTTATATTGGGCTCAGAGATAAGGAGAAGGACAAACACTTCAGGGTAGAAAATAGAGATAAATCCCACATATTCCAAATTCTTTGTTAGATACCTCATTTCCTCACAATACTATGTTGCTAGTAATCTAATAATGTTGTCTTTCCCAGATGTTTGCAAACTTAAGACTTGAGTTGGAATTCATTGCAAAGAGGCATATTGAATGAAACTTCAGTTCTAGAATTTGAGGTTCAGTCACAGACTACTTGGGGAAAGAGGGTGAGGTAGAATTAGTACACTTAGGGCCAATAGTAGGGGAGATTTCTGTAGTTTCCCCTAAATCATGAAATTGTAGTAGTAGTCAGTTCTCCTGGTTGTGAGTAGGAAAATATTTTAGCTAGAAGATCCTCTCTAGAACACTACTCTGTATCTTCAGTACATTCAGCCGACCAAGTACATGTGCACACCTAGAATATGGCAGAGGTTTTGTACAAAAAGGCCTGGTGACTTTCCATAGCATACTTCAGCAATTGCTTATGTGCATGGTTTAAGCAGCACTGAAGATCGAAAGCTCCCATCACTCTTCTGGCTGCCATGGTCTCTACAATAAGCACCATTAGAGTACCTTCAAGTTATGATAGTTCAGTCCTAATGGGAAAATAATAACATTAACCTATTACACCCAGCTAAATTACTTGTGTTGTTTAGTTTAAAACATTAGCTGACAGCCACCTAGAATAAATGGACACAAAACATACTGAGGAGGAGAAACAGGGAATTGGGGGAGTTGTGTATTACCAGAAGGGGTGTTGCCGGTAGGAGCCCTATCCACCCAGAAAGCATGAGGGTGGTGGCTTCTTTGAGAGAGTGGTGTCTAATTAAGTCATTAATTCAATGCTTTGCTAGCCTCCTTCTGGAAAATTCAGTCATTGTTGTGTTTCTCTCCAAATTAATTTTAAAATTTGATTATGTTGTCCTAGTCCTGTTCTCCTATGCCTTTCTTCCGGTTTCTCGGTTATGTTTCTCTAACATAGTCTATCTTTATGTCCTGGCGATTTTTAAATCTCAGAAAACAGCTTGAACATGGGATGCAGTAAATGTCTTGGGTTGTACAGATTGTAAATATTTGCACATAAAAAATGAGATGCTTTTATGTTTTATGTTTAGGTTAGATGTAATCTGTATGATAAAATATAATAACCTGAATGTGTATCATCCTTGTTTATACTAGTGAGCTTCTGAGTTTGATGTCTACAGAAAAACAGTTAGGTCTTAGCTGAGCAAAGACTTTATGTTGGCTTGTTTCTGGGATACGATTCCTTCTAGTGTGTGTACCCTAAGAGTATGAACCTGACTCTCAAATCAACCCCCAAGAGAGACAAGTGGTGAGAAAAGAAAGTTAACTTCTGTGGAACCACTACCTCCAATGACTTTTCTTGGAGTGCTACTTAGTACATGGTCACCAAAGACTTAAACCTGCTACTGACCTTTGACATAACAAGGAGGAAGCCTAGTTTAACACACTGCGTGTGGATCACGAGCATTCTCCTGCTTTCATATTACACAGCGTTTTACATAAATGTTAAAGGCACGCCTTAAAATTAAATACCCATTGCATTTTGAAGTTATTTGTTACATGTTCTTACAAGCTAATATCTTTTTAATGTATGATACTTTGTAAAACATTTTTTTGTACTCATTCAATAGAAACTTATCTGGCCACTGGGTAAACCTAGCAATAAAACTACTGGTGCGCAATGTGTTAATAAGGAGAATCAGAAATGCTGCTTCATGACTCCAACTCCCAAACCTAACTCTTTCCCTTGACTTCTAGTTAAAATGTCCATGAACGAACACATTAAAGAACAGCACGGGTATCCATCCGAAAGTAAAGAGAAAACAATGTGTCAAAACTCCAGGTAAAATGGGCAGTAATTGTGTCATTTTTGCAGCCCACTAATATCCCACTAATATGCCCAACCCTCATGATCCTGGATAGGAGACAGTCCCAAAGGCAGCATTTCTCCTTGCGAAGTCTGTGCCTCACTCTGAAAAGACCGCCAGAGCCCAGGCCACACAGGCTTTACACTGGGGTCCTTGTGTGGATTTTGGTCTTCATCTAAAATGCAGAGACTATATTGAGAGTTTATAAGCAGGATGGGGGTTTATACTTGTAAATAATCACAAGGGCTGCAAGGTAGAGAGTGGTTTGTAAAGAATGTATTCAAGACCAGTAGGAGGATGGGGACAGCCTTGGAGACTGGGACAAATAGAGAGCTTTAGGCGATAATCTAGGATGAGGTAAAATGGGGAAGTCATGATTGACTGGCTGACAGGGGTAGGAAATAATAAACACATGTTTATCTAAAAGCTGTAACGAAATTATTTAATCCAATCCAACATCTCTTTCTATTTAAAAACAACAAAAATATAAAAAATACGTATATTTAGCAAGAAATAAAAGGAAGCTTCTCTCTGGTGACAGACAATATCAGTCTGAAAACAATAGTCAACCTCATATAATAGCTTGATGCAATATAGTTTGATGCAATATAGTTTCAATTCAAAGATGCCTCTTATTTTAGGATTTAATGTTTTGGAAATCAGACATATCCTACAGTTATTGGAAAACTTGAACAACTTACTGACCATCAATCAGAAGAATATGTCACATGCTATTTTTACTGTATAGAAAAAAATCTATCTTTGAAGAGAATTGCTTAGTCTCTTATTTCTTATTTCCTTTCCTAGCTTAGGTAAAATCCCCTAAAAGCAAATGCTCCTCTTTTAGTCCCTCAAGATTACTGCCTTCCCATCACTTTTTATTTACGTTTTTAAAATGTGTTTTTATTGATTTCATAGAGAGGAAGATAGGGATGAGAGATAGAAACATCAGTGATGAGAGAGAATCATGGATCAGCTGCCTCCTGCATGCCCCACACTGGGGATCAATCCTGCAATCCAGTCACATGCCCTGACCAGGAATTGAACCATGACTTCCTGGTTCATAGCTCCATGCTCAACCACTGAGCAACACCGACCAAGCTCCATCACATTTTAATTCTTCTGTTTAGTAGAGTCAAACAGATTCACATTTCACATTTCCCCCTTATTAGTTACATCACCTTGATCAAATCATCTAACCAATCAGAATTTTAGTTTCATCATCTTAAGGAGGGTATGCACAAACACATATTCCAGAGATATTTTAGAGTTTAGGAGCGATGCATTGTAAAATATCTTGCATTATAACTGATTACTATAGCAGCTCAATAAATGGTAGTCATTATTATTTCACCAGATGCTCTGCTCTGCTATCATGATATGCCACAAAGAAGGGAACGTTGCTAAATTATATTAAAATCAATGTAATACGTACCAAACTCTACTCATCATATCATCACCTCAACATTTCTTCCATGACAGCTTCATTTCCTGATTGCTTTGTTCCAGTTAAGTATAAATTTTCCATCCTTCTTTGATTTCCCCATCACACTAGAATTCCAACATCTGTTCTGTTGCTAAGTCTTCTTCTGTCTCCAAAATATTGATTATATTTGTCTTTGTTTTCATTTTTATTATTTTTATTCAAGTATCATCAACTCTTTTTTTTAATCAACTCTTTAACTATCAGCAACTTGAACTCATTGAAGAAGCCAGCTGATGAGTTGCCCACTTCTATTTTCTCATCCCCTGCCAGCATTTGCTCTTCCACCTGTGCCCATGTTGCTGTATTCTCTCTTGACAGCTTCTCAGAAGTTCCCAATAAATAGTCAAATCTACCACTTAAGCCCTTCCATGTCCTGTTTACACTTGACCCTTATCGTCTTCTTTACCATGATTCTCCTACAGGAACTTAATAGCTCAACAACACTAGACTACCAGCTGCTTCACAAACACACTGATTTTTTTTTCTGTTGGAGTCTGGGCTCTTATTTTCCTTCTGCCTGGACATCTCTTCTCCCTAAAACCAATGATTGAAATCCCATTTCTTAAGGTTTTGCTAAAATGTTCATTCTTCTATAATGTTTTTTCCTTGATTCAGCCCATTTGACCAACTGAATAAGAGTCCACTTTCCTCTGAAACTTCATAGCACTTTTGGCCTCATATGTGCCCCTTAGCTTATAGGGATATGCACTGTAACTTTACAATTGACATCATATCTCTCTGTGTCTGGGTTATTATGAAACCTATAAGTGCTTGTGAAGCTAATGATTTTGTGCTTGTTCAAAAATACACTCTTTAGGTAAATGTTCACCATTTATTAGGAGAGCATGTGTGTTGCAATGGAGAATGTGACATCATGATTCAAACTGTTCTCTCTAAAAATTCAGCCTTGGATCCCCAAATCATCTCACTCTGTAAGCAAAAGTCAATACACTTACCCTAAAAACACATCCTTGGAAGTGTTCCTCACCTTACCCTTAAACTGTCCTATGAAAATAGTCCCTTCTACCACTTACACTCCTCTGTGTAAGGATTTCTGGTATACACATTTTAACCATTGTATTACATGTATTATGCCCCATTGACGTTTTAGTACCATTTAGACTTCTATTGTAGGCAAGTACTGGTTACCTTGTGTCTCCTATATTTTGATCTCTGGGGAACTTTCAGGTGCTGAAATTATTTCAAAAAGATCCCAACTCTTTGAAGCAAAATAAATTGTCATAAGTAATTGCTTATTTTTAGTGCATATCAATTCAATCAATACCTATATTTTGTGGGGATAATGTGAGTTTAGGGAATATCAGAATAAGATATCTGATGACAAGAAGTGATGGAGGGGAAAACCAATTTAACTGGGTACCAATTTATTGCCTCCCTTAACTAGGTATAGCCCAATCTTGACACATCTTTCATCACTGGCGGCTACAATTTTCATTTTATTATTTTATTGTGATATTTAAGTTTCTGGATGTGAACTCTTATGCAAATGTTGCATATAAACGATGGACTATTCTGAAGGATTGCTGACATGAACACACACAAAAAAATGTTTGTTTTAATTGTACTGCGGTATTTGTAGTGCAATACAAAGATGAAAACAGTTCAGATTAATGACTCTCTCATCTCCCATCTTGACAGCCCCCTTATCAGAACACTAGTATTACCCACTTAGAAAGTGGATTGATGCCAATGCTCAGAGCACTACTGCCTCAGTACACCAGATGGTACTAACAATTCAAAATATTTCCTACAACAGCTGTATCTTTGACAACAAAATTAATACCAGCCTAAATACCACTGCTATGTGAAGGGCATAATGATCAGGCTCTTCAGTCAATAAAACAAGCCATATTCTAGGTGATAGTAAGAAACAAAACAACACAAAAACCAAAATCATGATTTGAAGGTGAACTCTTGCTAGATGTCAATCAGGTGTTCTGTCAGGTACGAAAAACCAGAAGTGTAAGGCCCTGTACATCTATCACGGGACAGCTGCTCCTCTCAGAATGTGAATTACACCTTCCCTGGAGCAGCCATTAATCCATTCACACATTTTCATCACGAAGCTTCCCCAAAGAGCATAGTATTTTTATGCTAAGCTCCATCTTTATTTGTCTGAGGAAATAAATCTTTTAAGGAGAATTTTGACTAGAAGTTTATCTTAAGTTTTTCTTTTTTTTTTAGGTTGAAATAATGTCCTTATTATAAGATTTAAAAAATCTTGTGAAGAGTATGAGGATTTTAAGTCTGGTTTAAAACCAAGTTTGAAATATGTACCTGGAACCTAACAGTTTGATGAACCTTACATCTGATTTGTACATATCCACAAAAAGATTAAACAGATTATGAATTTGAAAGTCAAAGAATCAAAAAGCAGAGATGATGATGAGTACTTTAGTCTATGTGTGAAGGTAATTAAAGTACTAATAAACACTTGCCAGAAGATGGAATCATATTAATGAGGATATACTGTAATTCTTTTCCACTGCTTAAGTGAGTAAAATAACACAGTAGGTAGCTATTCCAATGGTTGTAAGAAAATAAAGAGTGCAGAATTCTCAGCTTTCAAAGGAATAAGTTAGGTGGATACTATTAGCTTTTTAAGAGAAGTTTTGCTTTAATAAAAGACTAATTTTTAAATTAGAGATCTTCCTTTATGAATTTAAAATATGGATGTCTCAGATGAAGTAAAAGCACATTATTGTGGTTGTCTACATTTTTTGAAACTACTATCCAAGTTGATCTAAAGAAAGAAAGTTTGCTGAAGGGCTTACATAAAGTATAAATTATGAAAATATCTTCATTTGTATTTTCATCACTAAGAATCAAAGAAATCAGATTTCCTCAAATATGCTTTTTATTTATTTATCTATTTCTTATTATTCTTTACTGTTGAGATTATTTCAGATGTTCCCCTCTCCCCACCTCCCCACTTCATTAACCCCTCTACTAGTTCCTGCCCCTGGCCTTCACCACCCTATTGTCTGTGTCCAGGGGCTATGCATATATTTCCTAAGTTCTTTGATTAATCTCCAGCCCCCTTCCCTCTGAGATTCATCATCCATGTTTCCATGCCTTTGGTACTATTTTATTTATCAGTTTATTTTGTTCCATATATAAGTGAGAGCATCTGATATTTGTCTTTCTCTAATTGCTTATTTTGCTTAGATATACTTTGAATGATAATTAAAAAGCAATCAGTAACATATTCTTGATAAGGGGAGTGAAGACTGCCAATCACAATCTTAAGACAGAGGTTTTTCAGCCTTAGCACTATTGATTTGGGGACTGGATAATTCTTTGTTGTCGGGGGAGAAGAGCTGCCCTGTGCATTTAGGATATTTAGCAGCATCTCTGGTTTCTCCACACTAGATGCTAGTAATACCCTCCAGCTGTGACAACCAAAAATATATCCAGGTTTTACCAAATGTCTCTTAGGATACAAAATTGTCCTCAGTTAAAAACCATAGTTTATAATGACAGTTTGCAATTCTTAGGCATGGATTTTATTTAGGTACTAGAGGCCCAGTGCATGAAAATTCATGCACTGGATAGGGGGTCCCTCAGCTCAGCCTGCCCCTCTCACAGTCTGGGAGCCCTCAGAGGTGGGAGGCGACCCGGCGATCAGGAGAAGGTGATGCCCCATCACACCTCTGCTGCTGCCACTGCTGGCAGTGCAAGCCTCGGCTGGCCCTGGTTACCTGAGCCTCGGGAGGCCCTGGGCGGCTGGCAGCTGCCATCCGAGGCTTGCCTGCACCTTGGGCTGGCCCTGGGCAGCTGGGGGGCTGAGGGGACTGGAAGCTGCCATCTTGTGGCTGCGGGTGCCGCCATCTTTGAGGGCAGGGCAGTCAATTAGAATATTCCCTCCTTATTAGCTGTGGGCACTGCCATCTTTGCAATGGTGTGAGGGTCAACTAGCATATTCCCTCTTTATTAGATAGTATATCAAAATAATGACAATACCATCTGACTATGAGCTCCTTGGTAACTTTTTATCATGAGTTAGTACAGTTCTTGTTTTCAAAAAGAGGCAATGAATGAAAGAACTATTCATTTAGTAATGAGGCACACGATATGTAAAGATGCAATTTTATGACATTAACAACCAAAAAAGGTGGGAATGGAACTGTAATAAAGTAGTTTTTATTTGGTATTGAAGTTAGGTTGGCATACATTCAAATTAAACTGTTATAATTTTAGGATGTTAAATAAAATTTCCATGGAAAGCACCAAGAAAATAGCTATAGAATATACACAAAGTAAATGAGAAAGAAATTCAAACATTTTACTATAAAACAAAAAAAGAACACAATAATGCAGAAAATGGACAAAACTACAAGGTATATAAAAAAATAGCATGATGACAGGAATAAGTCCCTTCATATCAGTAATTATTTCAAATGTAAATGGATTAAATTCTCCAATTAAAAGACAGATTGACAGAATGGATAAAAATACATGAGCCAATTCTATGCTGTCTATGAGAAACTCACATGGGAGATCCAAGAATTACATGGGTAACTACATAAACAGTGGTCACAGGCTGTTCACACACACACACAAAAAATAGGTGGCAGATTTAACCTGCAGGCTGTAGTTTGCCAACCAGTAGTCTATATGAATGGAGCATATAAAGATATCCTCTTTAAAGTTGTGCTCTATACTGTGTCTTATGCAACTAAGAAAGAGACATAATCAGTGAGTTTCTTTGCATTTTTGAGGCAAGGTACTGTTTCATTGAAGTATAAAATACAACATTTTTACTTTTGACATGAAGGCACATTTTGATTGGTTGCACAGAAAGATAAAGTGCTCCAATTGGCTCAGGCTGCAATGAATGCAGTTCTGCGACTTACCTGACACAGTGATTTATTTCAATGGTTGTCAAAATATTTCCAGCAGATTAAAAACCACGTGGAGCATTGGGCATGAACCAATAGGAGAACTACCGGGTAGGACCCTGGTATTTTGGAGCACAGCCTTAAATTCTTTGGCAACTATTACTTTTGAAAAGCTTGAACCTGGTAAATGGTGTACCCTAAGTGACCCATGCAATCCAAGGTGCCTAACATGAACTGGATGCTTTATAATCTACATTGACATAAATTCAGACATTCCAAGCAGTACTTCATCCAAAGTAGAAGTAAAAACAAAAGCGGGGGGTGGGGTTGGACTAGATCTGAATTGGTCCTGTAGAAACAAGTTGTGTGAGCCAATTGCTTATACTTCTTGCCTTTCTATATCTGCTGCTTTGCCAGCCCTTGTACAACACCACTTATGGTTTCATGGGGGCATTTGCCATGAGGAGATCACTGAAAATAATAATTAATTTGAAATATTTTACATATGTATTTTAATGGCATTCTGGCACCAGCTGGAAATGGTCTGTGGATGCATTGAAGCCCCATTAAAATGTGACTACAGAAGATAAGAAGGAATATTTAGCCAGTGCTAAAAAAATTGAGTACAATACCTTATTTTTTGTTCACAATGGAAGGAGAGATGATGGTCTAAGATAGGAATACCTACACATCTTAAAAGTCTGTGGCACATAAATTTTTAGGAAAAGATATGGAGATAGCCCCACCCAGTGGCCTCCATGTGTCCCCTGTGAATGCCCACCAGCCCCCCTGGTTGACAAGTTCTGTACATATCCTTGAGCCTCACTTCTTTTCATTGCCAATGGCTTCATGGCACATTATCGAAGTTCTGAGTGTACTAAGTAGAACTCCTTCTCTTGCTCTGGACCCAATCAAAAGTGACAGGCTTTCAGGCCAAAGGTAAAATATTATATTTATGGTTCCAGGTAATATGCAGTGTGGGGCAAAAGTAGGTTTACAGTTGTGGATATGCCACTTGTAATTTAACTTAGCGTAATTCTCTTCCAGGTCCATCTACGCTATTGCAAAAGTAAGATTTCCTTTTTTTTTTTTAACCAGGCAAGTAGTATTCTATTGTGTAAATGTACCACAGCTTTTTTATCCACTAAACTACTGATGGGCAGTTGGGTTGCTTTCAAATCTTGGCTATTGTAAATAATGCTACAATGAACCTATAGGTGCATATATTCTTTTGAAGTAGTGTTTCAGGATTATTTGGATATATTCTCAGAAGTGGAATTGCAGGGTAGTAAGGCAATTTCATTTTAATTTTTTGAGGTAATTCTGTATTGATTTCTACAATGGCTGCACCAATCTTCATTCCCACCAACAGTGTACCAGGGTTCCCTTTTCTCACATCCTCACAAAGCTTCTTGTTTGTTGATTTATTGATGGTAGCCATTATGACAGGTGTGAGGTGATATCCCACTGTGGTTTTAATTTTCATTTCTCTGATTATTAGTGGTTGAGCATCTTTTTTTAAAATTTCTTTATTGATTAAGGTATCACATATTTGTTCTCATCCCCCCATTCCCATCCCAAACCCCTCCCCACACATGCCCCCACCCCACTGTTGTCCGTGACCATTGATTAGGCCCATATGCATGCATACAAGTCCTTTGGTTGATCTCTCTCCCTTACCCCCACCCTCCCCTACCTTCCCTCTGAGGTTTGACAGTCTGATCGATGTTTCCCTGTCTCCAGGTCTGTTTTTGTTCATCAGTTTATGTTGTTCATTATTTCCCCTAGATGAGTGAGATCATGTGATACTAGAAATACACTTATAAGAACTGAAAATGAGACAAGCAATAATGGTTATGCTGAGAGGCAAATGAATCAGTTTGTAGTGAGTTTCTTTCTTGGCCAACAGTTCCTTTGAGTCCCAATTTCAATGACAAACAGTTCGTTATGTGTACATGTCAGCAATGATATTTCAGTTCTGGATGGTGGACAAATGGTGGTAATGCAGGTCCTACCTGCTCTGGTTTGGTCCTGGGCAACCTGCAGTGATGCACAGCTGCTGACTGCTAGTATGGCAAGGCGTCATCAGCGTCTTCCATCTCTGGACTGTTTCTCTTCTGTCTTCATGGCTGGAGCAGTCCTGTCAATTTCTCTCTTGCAGGAATCCACTTGGTCTTGGGATTGTTTTCTGAAAATACACAAACATATTATTGGTAGTTCATCTCATGGTAAAATTGCGTAACATGTAATGAACCTAAAGCAGTCATATTTTAGTGCAAAAAACTAAAATTTAAAAGCTATCAAGACTACATTAGAAAATTTCCAAAAGCCTCCTAATATTTAAATAAAAAAGGGGGGATAATAGAAGAATATCATGTAAGGAAAAATATCCTGTAAGTAAATTACATCTAGGAAATTTTTACTTTAGAAAATTAACTTTCATTTGAAATGCTAACAGTAAGACACCCATGAAAAACACACATGGTGTCAAAACAAGCCAAAGGGAAACCGTTTGGACAAAAAATGAAAAAGGATCCCAAGTCAAATTTATAGAAAGGATTCCTTCATTAACTTTTGGTTGTGCATCTTTTATATGTCTATTGACCATCTGTATGTCCTCTTTGGAGAAGTGTCTGCTCAGGTCCTTTGCCCATTTTGTTAGTTGTATTATTTGTTTCTTTTTGGTGTTATTTTATAAGTTCCTTATAAATTTTGGATTTAAATCCTTATAGGATGTATAAGTGAATATATTCAACCATTCAGTAGGTTGTCTTTTCATTTTGTTGATGGTTCATCAAAGAAAAAAGGAAAAAAAGACTCAGGGACACATACAGCAGTATGGTGATTGGCAGAGGGAAGTGGGGAGAGGAGGTAATATGAGGTAAATAGGGGATAAATGATGATGGAAGGAAACTTGACTTGGGGTGGTAAACACACAATAAAATATACAGATGATGTACTGTAGAATTGTATACCTGAAATCTTAATAATTTTATTAACCAATGTTGCCCCAATAAATATTTAGAATTTTGTTTAAAAGCTACATACTCACTTTCTAAGGCTCCTGTGTAGAGATAGTGGCAATTTCCTTTGGGGCAGCAATGTTGGAAGCAGTGTTCAGTTTCTAGAAGTAAAATGACAGGAGTATCCTAAGTCATAGGGGTGATGTCCAGGGCTCAGCATCAGTGTGGTAAGCTGGGCATCCAGTGCTCAGTGGCACAACCCTAGTCAACCTACTCATCTAGCCCCCAACCTCTCCCCTCTGACAGCTGTCAGTCTATTTTCTGTATCCATGAGTCTGTCTCTACTTTGTTAGTATATTTTGTTCTGGCCTGCTGGTGCAGCATGGTTTGCCTGCAGTTCTAGCTATACAGCCTCCCTTTCATGTTGGGGCCCAGTTCTCTAGCCTTCCATATGAGTCTGGGTATCTTTCAAAATATTTTGAATAAAGTGTTTTTATTGCTTTAACAGACCTGAATCCCTGAATCAATTTCTGATGTTTGCCTTTGGACCCTGATGAGCTTAACAATTCTTCATTCACCAGATTCATTTCCCTTCTCCCCAAATTTCTTTCAAAAAAGTGAAATCCCAAAAGCATGTATTTGGGTTTTTCTCCCCAGTTTTCTAGAATAGACTTTTGTTTTCTGCCAGCTGTACTGATGTATTCATGTAACACTCCTGTCCAAGCTCCATTTTGCCTCAAATAAAAATTCTTCAAAGAAGGAGGGGTTTACATAGTTCAACTTAGCTTCTGTGTTACAAACAAGTAATGTAAATTTTGAAGTGAAATAATCAACTTAGGATATCTTATAAAACAAATCTACTTGAAGTAAAAGTATTCATTAAATTATATTTGGCAAATATTGTATCATTAGTCTTTTTTTTCTGGTTTCTGGAAGTCTTTTATTTCTCATTAAAAGAACAAAAATGAGTAAGAATAAATTCTACAATTTATCAATTAAGAAACAGGCATTGCTTCAGTAGGTGGCCTGAGACTAAGCGAAACAAGCTACTCATTTCTGAAGTTCCTGGCAGTTTTTCTTTGACTATTGCTTAGAAATAAGGAGGAACTCTTCTTGTCCTCTGCCCTAAGGCGCTTGTTTGCAGGGTCCCTTTGTTGTTTTCCTTGAGGCCCTATCTGGTTTGTTGTCACTGAAGGGGAGGAAGTTGTCAACATAAACCTCTCTGTAATATTAATGACTATCAACTTTGTGAGGACCCCAAAGCTGATCACATACCAATTTTGAAATCCAGACTATTGTCATTACTCCAGACTTAATTGCGGGTTTAAATTATTTTTCATGAACATGTTGGACCCCGTTCTCAAATTTTATGGGTTTACACCAGTGACACCAGAACAGATTGAGCACTTCTCAGCTGGAGGATAAAGAGCCCATGAGAATAACACTTGCACACCTGCTATCCATCCATCCAGACAGTGGGCACTCTTTACAGGCTCACTGGGGGCTCAAGACAGAGTCCCAAAGGCCAAGGCAGCAATGAAGACATTATTCTTTCTCACAGTGAATGGTATTTGAAGTAGAGGTTCAGCTGAAAGATGAAACACGTACACACACTCTCTTAACACAGCTCAGCAATGATTGCATGCTCTCTATGTATTAATCATTTTTAGCCTTACTCATCTAATAGGTTATGCCTCTCATAACAAGAACAAAAATGAAAGTTCTGTTGGTGCCATAAGAATGTGACTCCTAAGTGAGCAGATGGTGAAGAGAACGTCATATGTAGCACCACACTGGAAAAATTTTGCTATATTTCAACAAATACAACAAAAAGGAAGAAATTTTACATCACCAACTTGCTTTTCAAATATTTTATTTTACCCTGTTCTCCCCTGTTTTTAATCAGCTTACAAATCAGTGGTCTTGACTATTTTAGTAACTTTTAGGTATGGGACCCCACAGTATTTTGGCCAGTATGTCAGAAAACAGGGTCAAAACAAAATGTTTGTGTCACAGCATAGTTCCTCATGCATTGACTCTTCTGTAATTGAATATTAATTATTTACCATGAAAACCTTTGTGGGATCTTGGCTTCCTATTCCTGAGATATACATACAATCAAAAGAAGGTTGAAAGTAGGTATTTTATAGAGTTATTATTTTAACAGACCTGACTAATTTGATATTGCTATTATTTATCCTATATAATAAGAGTCTAATATGCTAAGTGTCTGGTCATCCAGTGAGCTGTTCAACCAATCAAAGCGTAATATGCTAATGATATGCTAAGGCAACTTAACTGCTTGTTATGATGTGCACTGACCACCAGAGGACAGACACTCTGACCATTAGGTTAGCTTGCTGCTGGGGTCTGGCCAATCAGGACTGAGTGAGATGGCCAGACATGCCCTGGAGCCCTCCCATTGTCCCTCCCTGACTGGCCAATCTCTGCATCCCTCCCCAGCCCCGATCGTGCACCAGTGGGGTCCCTCTGCCTGGCCTGAGCCCTCTCACAATATGGGACCCCCTCAGGGGATATCAGAGAGCTGGTTTTGGCCCAATCCCACAGGCCAGGCCAAGGGAACCCACTGGTGCACAATTTGTGCACTGGAACTCTAGCAATACATATATGCTATATATGTATATATAGCAATATATATATATATATATATATATATATATATATATATATATATATATAAATTGATTTCAGAGAGGAAGGGAGAGGGAGAGAGATAGAAACATCAATGATCAGCTGCCTCCCGCAAACCCCACACTGGGAACTGGGCCGCAACCCAGGCATGTTTGCTGACCAGGAATGGAACCGTGACCTCCTGGTTCATAGGTCTATGCTCAATCACTGAGCCATGCTGACCAAGCTTATAACCTCTTTAAACACAACAGAGTCAGGAATCTACAACATTCATTCAATTAGCTAGGTGGGGCTGCTTATATTGGAAAGAAAGTAAGCAACTGTATAATTTTTTAATTAGCTTAACAATTCATTAATAAATCTATATTAGGAATAGAATTGCACTGAATCTATAGATTGGTTTAAGAAAGATTGTCAGGTTAACAAAATTGAATATTATAAGTCATAAAAAATGGTCTTGCAATTCATGAAAATATCCCCCCCCCCATTTGTTTAGGTCATCTTTATTTCATAAAGTTTATTTTTCAGTTATTGAGATTCCATTTGGTTCTGTTTAAGGTTTTCATTTCTTTGCTGAATTTCCATTTCTCCACTGAGACTTTTATTCATTGAAGCATGTCTTCTGGCTTTATCTTTTTTGTTGTTTTTTTTTACGTTAATGAGGATAATTATAATATCACTTTAAAATCCTGGTCTCATAGTTTCAACATATAATTAATCTTAGGTTGAGACTGAATTTTCTTTTCTCTTGAGAATGTGTTTTTTTCCCATATTTTGGGTAGTCTTCATATTTTGGGTAATCTTGTTTTGTATCCTAAATATCATAAATTTTAAGTTGTGAAGATTCTGTTACTTTTCTCTGACCATTGTTTCTTTTGTTTTAGCAAGTAATTTTCTCAATATATCTTGAAATTCAAACTTTTTTGGATTTCTCTGGAATCTCAATTCAGTTATTTTGCCTTTAGCTGGACTGTTCTGAATCTGCTTTATGTATGCATGGTTCAGGGATCAGTCAAAAATGTGGGCAGACAAAATTCAGGGCTCCCATTTTTTTGACTTTTACCCTTGTGAGGTTTACTTGCTCTTGTCAGGGGGCCAGGTTTTGTGGCTACCTGTTTCTAGTTTCCCAGGCTAGGAAATCTGGATCTTTCCCTCTGACGCCCCCTCTGTGAGTAGCCCCTGAACTGCATTCAACCCAGAATAAATTTGTGGAAAGGCAAATTTACTTGAAAAGAGCCCTCAATGTTCCCTACTCCAAGTGAGCATGAACTCCCCACTAGGTCTGTCTGCTGTTTACTGCCCACTAACTTCAAGTACTTACAGGTTTGTTACTTACAGGTTTTATAATAATGATCTACCAAACTACAAAAATATCATTGAGTCTATGAATTCAACTTGGACTTGAAATATCTTCCTTTTATTTTTAAATTTATCTTTATTGTGGAAAATATTAGATACCCACTTTTTTTTCCGTTGACTGCCCTCCTCCTTATTTCTGCCTCCTCCCCCAGGCTTCACCATACAACCACACTATTGCCTGTGTGCATGGGTTATGCATATATGCATATAGGTTCTTTAGTAAATCTCACCTCTCACCCCCATTCTTTTCCCTCTGAGATTCGTCAGTCTGTTGCATGCTTCCATGTCTCTGGATCTATTTTGTTTGTCAGTTTATTTTGTCATTAGCTTCCACATAAAGATCATGTGATATTTGTCTTTCCCTGACTGGCTTTTTTTCGCTTAATATAACGATCTCCAGGTCCCAACCCACTGTATGGGAGAACATATTTGCCAATGATACATCTGATAAGGGATTAATGTCCATGATATGTACTCATACAACTCAACAAAAGAAGGACAAGCAATCCAAATCAATAGTCTATACAGAGGACCTGTATAGACTATTCTGCAAAGAGGACATACAAATGGCTAAGAGACATATGAAAACCTGCTCAATGTCACTAATCAGCAGAGAGATGCAAATTAAAACAGCAATGAGGTACCACTTCACTCCTGCCAGAATAACTACCATCAATAAATCAATAAACAAGTGCTGGCGAGGATGTGGAGAAAAAGAAACCTTAGCACAGTGGTGGTGGGAAAGCAGACTGGTACAACCACTATGGAACATAGTGTGGAGTTTCCTCAAAAATTTAAAATTGAAACTGCCGTTTGACCCAGTGATCCCACTTCTAGGAATATACCCTAAGAAGCCTAAAGTACCAATCAGAAAGAATAAATGTACCCTATGTTCATAGCAGCCTTATTTACAGTAGCTAAGATCTAGAAACAGCCCCAGTGCCCATCAGTAGATGAATGGATAAAAAAGCTGTGGTACATTTACACCAGGGACTTGAAATATCTTCTGTACCCAATTAGAGACAACTCCACTTATTATTCTTGAGTCCAACACAACTAAGACTCTCTCAATTAGTCAGTGTTGGCCAGTCTTGAACATCTAGATTCCAAGAATTCCTTATGTTACCATTATACCATATTCTTGCCTTCGTCAGTATGGCCATTAACCTACATCGAATGGTAACGTTGAAAGAATAAACTCTTAGTCATTGCTTTAAAAAAAAAATAGAGAACCTGGGCAGTTTTGACTGTGGTAAGATTTAGGAAATTCCATAGGATCTGTTTTACCGTGGTAAAACCTTGCCCCTGTCCCTGTTTTAGGGGGTACACTATCCTCCCAAGTTTTCTCTTGAAACTGACTTTAATCTATTTTATTTGGTGAATTCATCAGTTTACTCATTGTATATTTGCTAAACTTTGACTTCTCCTCAGTTGCAGTTTTTCTCTGCTACTTATCTCTGTTTCCCATGTTTACTTCTCTCCTAGTGGACCACCCACCGAGCCTGTGGCCTACCCTTAATATAACTTCGTAACTGAGCAGTTCTTGTATCTTTCTTTTATTCTCAAATTTATACACGTTTATGATAGAAACAGGTTACAAAAGCTTAAATTTCTTCCTTGACATGGTCTATTTTCACCTAACAACTGACTGACTTAGAATTTTCTTGAAATAGTATAAATATTTGCTTAGGATTTCATCCTCATACCACACTCAGTGAGACATCAGTGCTAATAAAACAGCAGGGACATGTCACTGAGCATTTCCTACAGTACAACTTAACTACTAAAGGGAATCTTTATCTAATTAAAATTTTATATCTGTCTTATTTCCACTTATAAACAACACTAAATTTCTCAGGGCCCTTATTTGCATTTTCCATTTCCTTTACATTAATGGTGTCTTGAATTTTTTTTGCTAGATCTCATCAGAAAAGTCATTTTCCCTTGAGTTGAGTAACAAATGGAGTATACCTTGTAGACATACTCTATATTTCCCAGCAGTTTCAGAATGAAGCAGGTCACTGCCAGGGCCATTATGCAGACATATTTAAAATCTCACAGGTCTAGACATCTAATCAGAGAAGTCAGGCAAGATACAAATAAGTTGTCAATTTTTAAAATATTTTTTTTACCTGCAGGTTAAAAGAAAAAAGTAATTTGGTTTTCTATGTGGATATAAACTAGTTCCATAATACTTATTCTGTGTCAAACAGTGTTCAAGCACTTTATCAACATTTACTCCACTGTGGTGGTTTCTGTTATTATCCTCATCCTGACAAAGTTCAGGAACTTGTATATACTTTATCATATATCTAGATTTAGGCTGTGTGGGGATTTGAACCCTAGGGTCTGTGCCCTCAAGCACAATACAACACTGTGCTCTCTTAGCATTTAGGTCCTAACAGAGAAGAGGACTCAAGAAAGGACTCACCTCCAACAATAAATACAATAGAGATAGCAGCCTGAAATAAGCTGCTTCAAATATCTTAGACTGTGTAGTTCAATTCAAATGAATGATAAATAAAGTGCATGGAAAGGCATCATACATTATATTAAACCATATAAAATTGCCATTTTGTATATAAAAGTATCTTTAGATCAATTTCAATGGTTCAATCAAATATTAAATAAAAATACTTGAAATAGATACTTAAAGGGAAACCCTAATACAAGGTTGAATTGAAAACCATTAACCATGTAGTATGATCTATACATTAGTGAGATGTATCTGGGTGAGAGGCAAGAAGGAGAATATTCTTACAGGTCTCCTCTGTCAGTGAGGAGGCCTGGGAAGTAAACATGTGCTATAGGTCTTATCTTAGTGAGGAGACACACAGCTGGATACAAGAATGCCTTAGAGCGGTGGGCAGTGGGTCAGTGTCTTATTTTTGTAGAAGAGTGGAGAAATATGTGTTTGATTACAAACTTCAAAAAAGGAAGTCTTTCTGGGAAACTGACCTTCACTGCAGGCATGTAGCCAGAGTCTTCAGAGCGGGCAGGTCAGAAAGGATGGTGGGTGTTCAGGATCCCATCCTGTACAAACCCTTTGGGAATGGCGAAAAGGAATTTCTCACACCTGGTCAGAGCTTCACTCTCTGTGGGTGGTATCATTCACAGCTGTACATAATCTAAATATGCAAGTGTCTTTTATGAGCTGCCTCTGGTGGAACACAGCATAAAAATATTGTAAACTGCCTTAGCTGGTTTGGCTGAGTGGATAGAACACCGGCCTGCAGACGGAGGGGTCCTGGGTTCACTTCCGGTCAAGGGCACATGCCTGGGTTGCGGGCTCCATCCCCAGTGGGGGGGTGTGCAGGAGGCAGACAATCAATGATTCTCTCTCATCTTTGATGTTTCTCTCTCTCTCTCCCTCTCCCTTCCTCTCTGAAATCAATCCTATCTAATAAAAGAGAAATATGCAAATTGGCTGTACCTCTGCTACACCCACAAGCCATGCCCACCAGCCAATCAGTAGTGAGTATGTAAATTAACCCAACAAATATGGTGGTGGCCATGGAGCTGGAGCAAGCAGGAGGCTTGGGTTGCCCCCAGATGGAGGGAGCCAAGCTTCCCAACCGCCCTGGCCTGCCCTTGCCTCCGCTCAAGGCTACAAAGTTTCAATTTTAGAAGATAAATAAATCCCAGATACCAGGGCCTCCGCTTGGGTTGCCAGGGGCATGGTCAGCCTGAAAACCACCACAGACCCCTTGCCTAGGCCACCCCA
The DNA here is from genome assembly GCA_026230045.1 of Corynorhinus townsendii. Lineage (NCBI taxonomy): Eukaryota > Metazoa > Chordata > Mammalia > Chiroptera > Vespertilionidae > Corynorhinus > Corynorhinus townsendii. The sequence continues at coordinate 175,250,103 of JAPDVU010000003.1, read as the reverse complement.
TACCCCAAGGGACCCCCCACCCTGATCCGGGACACCCTTCAGGGCAAACCAGCCGGCCCCCACCTGTGTACCAGGACTCTATCCTATATAATAAAAGAGTAATATATAAATTGACCATCATTCCAACACACAAGATGGCTGCCCCCATGTGGTCAAAGATGGCTGCCCCCATGTGGACATAAGATGGCCACCACAAGAAGGCCAGCAGGGGAGGGCAGGTGGGAGGGACCAGGCCTGCAGGGGAGGGAAGTTGGGGGGGACCAGGCCTGCAGGGAAGGTCAGTTAGCGGTGATCAGGCCTTCAGGGGAGGGCAGTTAGGGGTGACTAGGCCTGCAGGGGAAGGCAGTTAGGGCCAATTAGGCTGGTAGGGGAGCAGTTAGGCATCAATCAGGCTGGCAGAGGAGTGGTTAGGGGGTGATCAGGCTGGCAGGCAGAAGCGGTTAGGGGCAAACAGGAAGGCAGGCAGGCGAGCAGTTGGGAGCCAGCAGTCCTGGATTGTGAGAGGGATATCCAACTGCCGGTTTAGGCCCTGATTCTAGTAGGATGGGCAGTCGGACATCCCTGGAGGGGTCCCAGATTGGAGATGTTGCAGGCTGGGCTGAGGGACACTCCCCCCCAAGTGCGAATTTTGTGCACTGGGCCTCTAATAAAAATATTTTTAAAAAATATATATATTGTGACCTAAAGAAATTGCCCTAGTTTGAACTCTAGGCAATGTTGTAAACGTTGCTGACATTTCTTGATGTCAATTTGATTGTAGTTTCTTGCATTCTTTCTTAATTGGTTTTGCCTGGACCAAGTCATACTTATGATTAAAGTATTCTTAATAATTACATCTACAATTGTCCAAAAGTTTTTAAGAAACTAGAGCACACTACTAAACTGCTTGAGATAAAATTGACTTTGATGTTCATGAATATGAATAATTAGAAGAGAGGTTTAGGTAAAATCTAAAGAACTGTATTTTTTATGGTGTCCATTTCATTTCTTTTGTCTATTGAGCAGGGTGCTCTCTGAGCTATTGGGCATTTTATGCTTGTGTAGTATTTGGAGTGTGCTTGGAGAGGCCTGGGATTTCCTCCCCTGCTTCCCCCCCCCCCTCCCGCCCACCACACACACACATAATTAGCATATTTCATGGCACATCTAGTTACAACTCCAGGGTTATTGAAAAGTGAAAATGAGAATAGTTCAAAATTGGGGAAAACACTAATTTGAACATATTATTTGCTAGGTTTATTTTAGCATGCTATACCAAATTTAGTGAAAAGAGGGGAAATGTGTGAACGCCTATATTAGAGCAAAATGGAAAAGAAACTTCCTTGAATTGGAACATAAGCAACATGACTTATGACCTTATGGAAAAGGGGGCTCAATGGAATCAATTGATCCTGTGATAGGCTACCTGTCCATGAGGCTGCTTGAAAAAGACAGCCTCATGTCCTGTGATAGGCTACCTGTCCATGAGGCTGCTTGAAAAAGACAAAAAATATAAAGTATGTGACAGTAAAGTCATACCTACCGCTGGGAGTCAAGGGATCAGTGCCCAATGTTTACTAAAGAGAGAGGGCAGTTCAGAAAAGCCAAATCATTCAATTGTAACAATGCTGAAATACTTTGAGATGTTTAATTGATGACATCATCAATTGATGGTTTCTCTTGCTGTGAAAAAAGCTTTTTATTTTGGTAAAAGGAACCCTCGTGTACTACTGGTGGGAATGAAAACTTTGCAGCAATGTGGAGAACAGTATGGAGTTTCCTCAAAAAACTAAAAATGAAACTCCTATTTAACCCAGTGATCCCACTTCTAGGAATATATCCCAAGAAACTAGAAACACCAATCAGAAAGGATATATGCACCCCTATGTTCATAGCAGCACAATTCACCATAGCTAAGATTTGGAAACAGCCTAAGTGCCCATCAGCAGATGAGTGGATTAAAAAACCGTGGTACATCTGCACAATGGAATTCTATGCTGCAGTAAAAAAGAAGGAATTCTTACCATTTGCAGCAGCATGGATGGAACTGGAGAACATTATCCTAAGTGAAATAAGCCAGTCAGAGAAAGATAAATATCACATGATCTCACTCATTTATGGAATATAATGAACAACATAAACTGATGAACAAAAACAGATCTGGAGTCAGAGAAGCATCGATCAGACCGTCAAACCTCAGAGGGAAGGTAGGACAGGGTGGGGTTAAGAGGGAGAGATCAGCCAAAGGACTTGTATGCATGCATAGAAGCCTAACCAATGGACACAGACAACAGGGGGGTGAGGGCATGAGTGGGAGAGTGGGAGGCAATGGGGGGATAAGGACACATATGTAATATCTTAATAAAGGAAAAAAAATGTGAAATAAATAAATAAATAGGAATGGAAAGAAAAAAAGTTAATGGGGAAACAATTACGGAACTATATAGAAATTAAGAAGTAATCTTTCACCGTAGCCAGTGTGGCTAAATGGTTAGAGTGTTGGCCCCTGAACTGAAGGGTTGTAGGTTTGATTCCTAGCTGTACCTGGGTTGTGAGTTGATCCCTGGCCCTAGTGAGGTTCCTGGGCAAGAGGCAACCAATCACTGTGTCTCTCACATCCATGTTTCTCCTTCCTCTCTCTTTTCCTCTCTCTCCCCCTTTCCTTCCTTCCCATTCTTTCTAAAAATCAGTAGAAAAAATATCCTCAGGGGAGGATTAACAAAACAAAAAAGAATTAATCTTCCTAAAGAACCTTTAAATCTCAAGCTAAAGGCTAAAATTATAAAACTCTGTATATTACAAAGAGAGAACATTATACCAAAATCTGTAGGATATAAGTAAAGCTAGAATACCTTCAAATTTAAAGAAGGAATATGGTGTAAACAGTAGAAAAAGACCAGCAAAATCAACCAAAAGAAATTACATAAACAGAATTAATAACATTTTTGGAAAAATAGAAACAAAACATTTATGAAAATATAGATATACCCAAATTGCATTGTTTGAAATGCCAAGAAGAAAACAAGAAATCCTAGCAAGCTTGATTTAGGGAAAACTACAAAAAGAAAAATGATACAAATTTAGAAATGAGAAGACATAATGCAGTTGGTAATATAAGAAAATATAAAATAATGCCAGCTCTAATTTATGGTTGGCATTTCTAAGACCCAGAGAAAATTGATTATTTCTATGCAAAATATAAACATTTACCCAAGAAGGAGTAGAATGCTTGCATAAACTAATTACAAAAGAATGGGTTTAAAATGTGATGTAGCTTCCTCATGCTACTTATACCCACACCCTGGTCATTGTGTACTTCTTTACCACTTGACTTTGAGCTTAGCCATAGGAGTTTCTTTAACCAATAAAACATGGGTGAAGGAAGAGGGTGGTGCTCTGAGCCTTGACTTTCAGAGGCTTCAGGTGTTTCTCTGTTCCTTCTCTTTGCTTCTGACACAACCATGAAAAAAAGTATGTCCTGGCTCACCACCTGTCTAAGGAGACGTGACATAGGTCCAGCGGAGCCCAGCATACCTCGGGGATCCCCAACAGATATGTAGATGAATGAGCAGATCAACTGAGATAAGTAGAGCTGCCCCAGATGATCCAAAGACCTGTGAGAGAGAACAGTTTTAATCTCTGTTACCTACGAGATGAAGAGCCCTTGGTTCTTGTCTTCTTGAGGGAAAAATTCAATCAAGAGACAAAGTGCAGAAAAGCAAGCAAGAATTTATTGACCATAGCAAAAATATCATGGGGTCCCTTAAAGGTTAGGGGACACATGCCTGTGAGGACAGGAGAGGAGGAAGGGAATGACACAGGCGTGCTCCCTGGTAGGGGAGCATACAGGGGCTTTTATTTTCAGGGGTTTTAAAGGCTGGGCATTTAAGAAAGGTTTTAAGGGAGAATCAATAGAATATTCATCAGCTTTATGCTGAGGTACCATAATGAGATTTGATCCTCTTCATTTGTCTGTCCTTGGGTGAGGTTTGCAAATGGCACTAATTGGATTTCTGTTATATCTCCCTGAGTAGTGTGATTTAAGCTATTTACCCTCTGGTTGGGGAGGAGAAGTACAAACCATTTACTCTTAAGTGTCCTTAATTTAGGGAAGATAGGATTTATTAGATGGCTGCAAACTGCTGTTTAACTATCTGTCTTGGTTTTCCTATTCTGCTTGTCCTGGAATTTTCCTAGCTTCCTATTATTCTATAATATAAATTTGGGGTTGGTTTTTTATTCAAGAAGAAAGAGATATACGGACAGATGGAGATAGTGAGAGAGATAGAAATAGAGACAGAGAGAAGAGAGGAAGGGAGGGAGATGCAGAGAAAGAAAGGGAATGGGGAGAGAAAAAACTATAGGCCAATCTCATGTTTTAATACAGAGAAGAATTTGTAAATAACTTAGTTTTATAAATCTGATTAGTAGCTGAAAGTATTAACATTTTCTGCCCAAGAACAGGTTGTTAAGGAATGCACTATTAGTATCATTCTTTCTCTCTTCTCCTTCTAGCAGACTGATTCTATGTTTCTTGGATTAGTATTGTCCTACAGCTTTTGGGAGTGTTCTTTTCTTTTTGTTCCTTTTTCTCATTGGGTAGCAGTTTGGGTAATGTGTTTTGACTGATCTTCAAGTCACCAATGCTTTCCTTCATTTGTTGTGTCTACTACCAGGTGCCCATCGAAAGCATTCTTCTTTTTCCTGATCATGCTTTCTATTTCTAGCATTTCCATTTGATTTGATTTTGATAAATTTCCCATGTATACTTGGAAAAAATGTGATTATGTTGTTGTTAGATGTTGTCTTTTATGAGGGTAAACTACATCTTCTGTACCTTCTGTATCTAATTGAGAAAGGTGTATTATGGTCTCCCACTAAGACTGCAAATTTGTTTGTTCATATTTGAAACTATGTGATTACATGCATACATATTTATGATTGAGATCTTTCTGCTGTAAAACATCATTCTGAAATGTTCTTCTTAATCTCCTATATATTTTGTGCCTTAAAGTTAACAGTTTCTAGGACAAGTGTAGTCATATCAGCTTTTTCGGCACAGTTTGTGTGATACAGTTTTTCCCATCATTTTCTTTTTAACTTTCTGTATACTTATATTTAAGAGGTCTCTCGTAAGCTCCCTATAATTGTTTGGCTCTTTATCCAGTCTGACACTCTTAATCTTTTACTTGGACTACTTAGTCCATTTACTGGTAGACAGGTACATGTATTTTGCAGATCATCAAGCAAGGCCTTGTTGCCTTGCTGTAGGGAGTGTTACCAGCAGACAGCCTCCTGCTCAGCTCCTTCGGGGTCTGCCTCCACTTCAGAGAAGCAGTGCATCTAAAGTCTTCCGCAGCTTCTAGGGTAGCATGCATCTGGTCATTGAGCATGTTCCGTAGGCCTAGCCACTTCAACTGGCACAAGACAACTCTGATGGCAATACCTGCTCCCGAGCTCCCTGCCAGGCTAGCAGAGATTTATTGCACCTCAATTTCAACCTCTCCTTCTGCCCATGCAGTCTACCTCTGGGCCTCCCATATTCCTAAGTATTACCCTATGATGGAAGCCTAACAAGTCTGTCACCTCAACCCTGACTATTGAATACCATGCTCTGCTGTTCAGAGTTTGCAGCCCCCTACTCAAAGCAGCTTCAAAATCTGTCAGACGCAAGAGGGAGGCCTGTGGAATGGTTTAAAGCAGGTCTTCATTTCCTGACCACTAAGATATCGTAATAGATTCATTCTTCCCTTAGTCTGTAGGCCCAGCTCCTGGCCTCCTGAACAGAGCAGAATTCAACAAATATGCTCTCTGCTTGGATAAACCCTCAGTTTGCCTATGGCCATGCTCAGAATCAGCAAAACTCCTAGTAGAAACAAAGAAAGTAACTAGAGATCTCTTTCAGGAAGTTTCTTTCTCTTTCACATTTTAGTTGTTCTAATAATACTTATATAGCTGTCTGATGCTTTTCAAATAGGGTTTAAAAAAATCATCCAGCTTTCCTAGTTGTTACAGTAGAAGCATTGGGTACTGTGACCTCCTGCATCCTACTCAAAGTAGAAGTCTGTTACCTATTAATCTTCCCTTTATTTTTCTTCATCCATTCAGCTGCCAAGTCCCATTGATTCTATTTCTGAAAGGTTGCTTGGATCTTGTTCTTTTTCTTTCCATGCCACTTTCCACCACTTTAGTTTGGTTGTTTTGGGATCATAACAATTGCACTAGTCTCTCTCCTTCACATCCCACTAGACTCTGTGGACTAACCATTATTAGGCACTGTTCTAGTGATATTAGTTTCCAGCTAGAATTTTTCTGTGGCTTTTATCAAATTTTGCCCCAAGATATCTCTTGTTTTATGATTCCTATTACTTATGCTTCACCCAAAGGAGACTATTTAGTGCTCCATTTACATGCTCCACAAATTGCCACTGTGTGCTCCTTGTCCATGCTACTTCCTCTACTTGACAAGTTATATTTAATCATTTTCCCTCTAAACACCTGCTTGTAAAAATGCTACCCATGGTTCAAGTCACCAATTAAATGCCACCTCTCCCATGAAAACTTCATTTATGCTCTAATAAGATCTCATAATTTTGTCTGCCCCTAACTCTGTTGCAGAGTTTTATCTTATCTTTTGGTGCTTACTAAATTCTGTCCAATATTCTATTTATTTGTGTATCTCCACTATTAAAAATGTAAGATTTTAAGGTCAGATACCTACTTGTCCTATCCAGTAAAATATATATTTATTAAGCACATTTTGCACAACAAAGAATAAATATTTATAAGTGAACAAAAGAGTGAGTCACATCCTATCTAATAAAAGGGTAATATGCAAATTAACCATCACTTCATCACAAAGATGGCAGCACCCATAGCGGCCAGGGCACTGGACGCTAATGATGACGCCCTGGCAATGGACCCCAGTGTCCTGCGTGCCCCGGCCCATGGAGGGAGGGAGGCCAGCTGGGGCATGGGATGCTGGTGTCATTGCAGGCCGGGCTGAGGGAACCCCCCTCCCCCAGTGCACGGATTTCATGCACCAGGCCTCTAGTAAATGATAAAAAATAAGCTGCCCTGGCCAGTGTTTCTCAGTGGTTAGAGCATTGGCCTACATACTGAAGGGTCAAGGGTTTGATTTCTGGTCAAGAGTATGTACATGGGTTGCAGGTTCAATCCCTGGCCCCGGTCAGAGTGAGTGCAGGAGGCAACTAATCTGTATGTCTCTCTCGTATCAATGTTCGTATCTCTATCTCTGTCTCTGTCTCTATCTCTATCTCTATCTCTCTCTGATCCCTCCCTCTCACTCGCTTTTTAAAAAATCAGTGGAGCCTTAACCAGTTTGGCTCAGTGGATAGAGTGTTGGCCTGCAGACTGAAGGGTCCCAGGTTGAATTCCAGTCAAGGGCATGTACCTTGGTTGTGGGCACATCCCCAGTAGGGGGTGTGCAGGAAGCGGCTGATCGATGTCTCTCTCTCATTGATGTTTCTAACACTCTATCCCTCTCCCTTCCTCTCTGCAAAAAATCGATAAAATATATACTTTTAAAAATCAATAGAAAAATATCCTCAGGCGAGAATGAACAAAAATTAAATAAAATAAATGAGCTGATGTTGAATTGTTTGAAGAGATTTTCTAATGGAGGAACCTATTGTCTCCCTTCTCTATTTTGTCTTTCATCCTATTTCTGCAGTGCTGGGGTGGGAGGTATTTAGATTACCTTTATTTTATTTATTTTTTATTTTTTAATAACAACTTTATTTTACATACTGTACAATTCGATGTTTTTAGTATATTTTTTCAGTTTTATTCAGACACATAAACTGCCAGTTTTAGAACATTCTCATCACCTGAAAAACAAGCAGCCCAGCCAGTGTGGTTCAACGGGTGAGCTTTGACCTATGAACCAGGAGGTCATTTTTTTGTGTGTGTTTTTAATTTCTTTATTGGTTAAGGTTATATTACCTTTAATAAATGCTTAGGTCCAAGTTAACCTCCTTCTTGTGTTTCCTGTTTTAGCTTGATCACCTTCAAAGCCATTGTATAGAGAGACATGATTTGGAGCAAGTACAAAAGATTGCCCTAAGCAGCATAATTTGTTTCTTCATTTATAAGTCCATTTTAAAGTTTAAAAAATAGAGTCTATAGAGTGCTTTCAGCCTCTAAGAGGAATATAATCCAAATACAAAGAGCCAATATGTTCTCTTCAGCTTCTCAGTTTATGAGATCACGTTTGTTACTCATGTGGTTGGATACTTTACATTTCTCCAAATCCTTCCCAGAAACAGTCCCAACCCTAAATAAAGCTGTTCAAAGTGAAGATCCTCCATTTTAGAGTAAAAATAAATAAATGATGTAATTGGGTAAAATGATCTGTTAAGCCCCCTTGGAACAAGAGAGCATCAATGAGAAACTTTATAAATGGTGCAGAGCAACATGTATCTGTTCATCAGTTAACTTCTTTCTCTATCGCCTGCAAAGTATCAACTGTCATGTTCTAAAAACTCTGTGAGTCATGAGTTTCCAGTAAGCACTTATCATTGCCCTTCATCGGTCTATGTGGACTTGGAGTTGGGGAAAACCAGTACAAGGATCTCAAGCTTGAAAATATTAATAACATACTTGAAAGAGATTATATAAGGAGTTCTATCTGCTATCATTGAATAATCTGATATTGTAAATAAAACTACTTAATTCAGTAAATCTGGTTTAAAAAATGGGTAAACAAATAGATAATAGAAGCTGTGTAGCCTATATTTCATACATATAAATAATGTAACTAAAACAACATAGTTGTTGTGATATGCATAATTTTAAAACACATACTCTCTATTGCTAAACTCCAGGATTAAATTGAAAAGCAGCTGAAGATGAAGAGCAGGATCAAGTTTACAGACTCGAAACCAGAATCCTTAAGTTCAAATCCCAGCTCAACAATTAGCAAGTTAATTAAAATCAAGATTTCTCTATATTTCTTACTTTAATTGGATATATTCATTTGTCAAACCCCATTTAATTGAACATTTAAGATCTGTGGATTTTATCTTATACTAGAGGCCCAGAGCACAAAATTCATGCACTGGGGGAGGGCCCTCAGCCTGGCCTGTGCCCTCTCACAGTCCGGGACCCCTCAGGGGATGTCTGATTACCAGACATCTTGCAGTCTGGGCTCTCGTAGTCTGGGACCCCTCGCTCCTTACTGCTCGCCTGCAGTGGAGCCATGAGAGACTCCTGCCACCACCGCTGCACTTGCCAGCCATGACCCCAGCTTCTGGCTGAGCGGCGCTCCCCTTGTGGGAGTGCACTGACCACCAGGGGGCAGCTCCTGTGTTGAGCATCTGCCCCCTGGTGGTCAGTGCACATCATAGCAACTGGTTGTTCTGGTTGTTCTGCCTTAATGGTTGCTTAGGCTTTTATTATATAGATACATTTTATTTCAACAAAAAATTGTTTGAAAATCAGCATTCCTACAAGAAGGGAAAAATCACAGTAGTTATTGCATCTGTTTGCTGTATGGGTGAAATAAGAATGCATATAAAATGCCTCATAAGTCTTAAGTATTATCACTTGAATAAGTGATCAAATGATTTGAATAAGTGATGTTTTTGTTTTAAACCAATAAAGACACAGAATCTCATAAATCTGTACTAACTTGCCAAAGATGTGAAGCTGAGCTTTAACCCTTGTCTGTTTAACATCAGAATTTTTTCCACTGTAAGAGAAAACTATAGTGTGGACTTTTTAAAGGAAGTTTAGCTGGATTGAATGAATATTTAGTGTAGATGCTGTTTTTTTTTCTTGTAGTTCAACCATGGGAAAAGAGCTCACATGATTCCAATGTATTAGTTTAAAATATTCTATATACAGAAAATTCAAATTTGAACGTTTGCAACTAAAAATTTTACAATGGATACAATAGGGAGTGATAGTCACATTGTGGAAGATGGGAACTCCATTCTTGCTTTCTGTTAGCTGCTATGGAGATATTTTGTTGTTTCAACTGTGTTTAGAACTGGTGCTGTTCAGACTGACAGCCTACTGTATAACAGATACACTACAAAACACAGAGACTTTGTGTATGTCTTCCTCAGGCAGGGTGGGGAAATATATGCATAAACATACTGACGTGGCTACCAACATGTTGGTTATATGGTCCGAATAAAAAGAAAACCATCATGAGCTATATAGTTTGTTTTTGTGTACTATTTCCAAATGACATTGTAGGTTATAAAATATTTATCTAACATTATCATTTCAAATATAAAATATTTTCATTTAAAATGTTTCCAAATTTCTGCTAAGTCACAATTGAATGTAGTTCCACCTTTTGCCATATGATTAGTGTAATCTTGAGAACTAAGTAACATTTTAAGTAATAAATTATCAGCTTTGATTCTATGTACCTTATAAAGTTATTCATATATATAATTCATTCCCTCTGATTCTTGAAATTCTAACATTTTACAGAAATTATATAAAAGGCTGACTCTTCTTTTGGAAACCTTATTTAAAATACCTAAGTAGCCAGCAGCATATTCATATAAAAAAATCAAGACAGTTTTTATTTATTCATTAAAATAGGACTAACAATCACATTTAGAAAGAAAAATCCTATAATTGTCAATGATTTCTATACAAAGGCATTGTCAAAAAACTTTATATTTAGCAAAGGGAAATAAAATTTATGCTGAAGTGATTATTATAGAAGTCAATATTAAAGGGCATCTGAAGTACTCTAAGCAGTGGTTCTCAAAGTATGCTCTAGGGAACCCTGGAGGTGGGGGGGCAATATTAAACTTTCAGAAAGTCCATGAGGTCAAAATATTTTCATAATAATACTAAGACATTAATATCCATTGTTACCCTCACTGTCTCACAGTTTACAGTGGAGTTTTCCACGATGTGTGACATAGAAAAAGATTGAATGCAAAAGCAGATATAAGAAGCCAGGTGTTTTCTCTTAAGCCAGACACTAAAGAGATTTATATCAACATGAACAAATGCCATTCTACACAATAACAATGTCATTGTTTTAGAGAATATAGTTACTTTTCATAAAAATAAGCCACAAACTTTTGCAGCAAGGATTCAGGATCTGGAAAAGGGGTCGGCGCACAAACGAATGCAATAGACAAGAAATATGAATTTAGAAGGCATGGGGGCCAGGTGGAAATCTTTCTCTAGTGGAGAGGCTCTCCAAAGCCCTGGCCCTGTTAGCTTTTATTTAATTTTAGAATACACATCTTGCCCTCTGTTAGTCAGGCAATCTGGTAGCAGACAGACTATCTTAAACGTCAGTAAATATTAGTAAAGATTTACTTTGAGACTATTAGGTCAGAAAATTGCTTGAGCGACCACTCTCTTGACAGAACAATCAGTGCATAGCTTTTAGCCCTTGCTAAAGCTCAAGGTTCATCAGCCTTCCTAGTTCCTTGTTGCACTTTCATAATAGTGTTGACAATGGATAGTTTCCAGCAAAAATATATCAACATATTATAGTTATTTCACAATAAATCAATAAATATTTTTAAAGTTTTCCATTTCCTAATACTAAAGATAGTATATACAGGTATGGGCAAAAGTAGGTTAAATTACCAGCTATCATTACTTAAAAGATAAATCATAAGTGAGGATATTAAATAACAACAGTAATAATAAGACAAATAATACATAATACAGTAATTAATTAATAAATAATAATACAATAATAAACTGTTTTGCCCTAGCTGGATTGCTCAGTTGGTTGGAGTGTGGTCTCATACACCTAAAAGTTGTGGGTTTGATCAGGGGCATATGGAAGGCAACCAATCAATGTTTCTCTCTTTCTCTCTCTGGGAAAAAAAAAAAAAAGTTTTACCAACCACACTTTCCTCCTCAATGAAAGCAGAGTAGTGTCTGATGAATTAAGGTCTCATCAGAGACCCACAAGCACTTTTTCTCTGGAAAATTTTTCCCAAACCTACCTTTGTCCATCCCTTTATGTATAGCTCTAGTTCTAGCTCTATCTTGGTAGATATAATTTGCCTATGCAAAGCTCTTTGGGGTCTTCATTAATGTTTAAAAGTTTAGAGAGATCCTGAAGCCAGGTTTGAGAACTATTTCTCTAATAATAGTTTAGCCTTGATATAGACTCAATCATGACCTCTTGTGGATACATCCAACAATTTTTTAAACTTGTAGTCAGATTTAACAGGACATCATTTGAAATCCATTCTTTCTGAGACTTCTTTCAAGCTCTCTGACAGAGGTGCCAAGTCCAGTTTTATCCAGACTGGCTTGAGTCAGGTCTCCCAAGATATCCTGGGCTGCCTGCTGCAGAATCACCTGTGAAGCATCTTCAAAGGAAAATTCTTGGGTCTTACCAAGAACTTCCAATGAGCTTTTGTGGTAGAGCCCATCTGCTTTCTATCAGGACTCCCGCATTGTTCCTGTGAGCACTGCTGTTTAAGTGTCTTGTTTTAGTATAGTTGTGGTGTACTTAGAGTAAAGAAGAGACATCATAAAATGGTGGATAAATCTCACACAGAGTCAAACATTTCCACTCAAATGGAATTTCTGTTGCCATAGACGTAGGTGCTTTTCCATTTAGAAGGTATCTTGTTTTCAGGCAAAAATTGAGAGTTTTGTTGTTTATGGAACTTGTCCAGAGAGAAAGTGCTCATGGGTCCCTGGTGAGACCTTAAATCATCAGACACCACTCTGCTTTCATGGAGGAGGAAAGTGTGGATTGTAAGACTTTAATGTGTAAAAGAATTACCAGAGATGGCAGAGCCTAAAATATTTACTATCTGGTCATTAACAGAAAAAGTTTGCTGACTCCTGTTCTAGATCAGTACTTTTTCAACATTACCAAATTCATCTCCCAAGATCTTGTTAAAATGCAAATTCAGATTCAGTGGATCTGGGGATCCAATTAACTCCCAGGAAATGCTGCTGACCCACTGGCCACGTCAGAGCTGGTGTGAAATGCAGAAGAGTGGGCCCAGCTGTAGTCCCATTGAGTTGGAAGTTATGTTTCACCAGGATCCACAGATGATCTCATGCCCATTAGTGATTACCCCAGAAGCACTAGTGTAGGCTACAGAAAAAGAGCACGACTTTAGACCAAACTGGATTGGAATCCCTCTCTCTCACTTCTTAGGCATGGGGATGTCAGCATGCAATTCAAGCTCTCCAAACCTCTTTAAAGTGGGGACAAAAATAGCTTGTTCATTCACCTCATAATAGTTGGGAAAATCAAATGAAACAAGAGAAATAATTTATAAATAATAGCTGATTCATATTGAGGACTTAATATATGTAAGCAGTTGTGGTGAATAATAAAGACATTGATGTTCAGCGAGGTGAAACTATTTGTTCAAATTCACACAACAAGCTAGAGAAGGGTAAAACTGGCCAGTAGTTGCCTGCTCCTGAGCTTTTTATGACCATACTAGAGGCCCAGTGCCCAAATTTTGTGCACAGGTAGGGTCCCTAAGCCTGGCCGGTGATCAGGGCCGGCTGGGGCCTTCTTTCCTGCTGCTGGCTGCAGGCCCAGGGCTTCCTTTGTTCGCACTGCCCCCTGGTGGTCAGTGCACATCATAGTGAGCGATCAAACTTCCAGTCAAACTCCTGAGGGGACACTTTGTATATTAGCCTTTTATATATATACTAGCGGCCCAATGCACAAAAATTTGTGCAAGAGGCCTTTCTTCCCCTGACTGCCAGTATTGGCTTCCCTCTGGCACCTGGGACCCGGGCTGCATCCCTCCTCTGGCCACCTACAGGTGCCCAGGACCCAGGCTGTCTGCCCTCTGGCCCCAGCCTCATCAGGAAGGAAGTCTGGAAGATGTCTGGTCTAATTAGCATATTACCCTTTTAATATACACATATGTATGTGTGTGTGCGTGTGTGTATGTATATTGCTCCACCTTGAGGATTTCCAAGCCCTATTCAAATGTCTGTATTGATGACTTCTATTGTTTTTTTGCAAACATATTCCAAGACACATCTCCATGCATAAATGAGAAAAATGTATAATCTAAACCAATAGGGAAAATGCTGCAAACCATAGTATACACACTTGACCTTGTCAAAAGTCCAAAAGTAATGGAGTAAATCAAAAGTTGTCCAAACCCATATCCTTTGTTAGGGCAACGTTGTTTAATTAACATCAAGCTTCTAGAAATCAAAAAATGGTCGACTCCTATGATGACTAAATAATGTATTAAAGAAGATAGCAGTGTACAAGTGCCTCAATTATATAGTTTCCTTGTCTTTAAAATCACCTTAGAACATTACTCCCAGGACAGTTTTGGCACCAAAGCCTCCATCTGCTTATAATTTCCCCTGAATTTTCATAGCTTTTTCAGTCATTGCTCTCTTGCTCAACAGGAAGTCAAATTGGGTGAATCATTTCATCAAGCAGTCTTCATCTCTGCAACTCAGTTTCATTTTCCCTTCCTGCCCTTAGTAGAGGGTCACAGCCCTGGGAAGCTTTCTTTGAAAGAGCACTTTATAAAAGATGCAACAGCATCCTCTACTGACTGTGGCTCGTAGTGTCAAAGGGGCACCAGCTCATTTGAGTGTCTGAATAAAGTTTGGATCGCCCCTTCTTTAGTGCACTTACAGGTGATTTTTATTTCCTTACATTATGCTCTTTTGGAGTAGAAAATAAAATGTTTGTGTTTAAGCTAATTTAAAAACCACTTTATTGAAGTAGGACTAACATAAAAAAAGCTGTGCATTTTTAATGTATATAACTTGATGAGTTTGGTATCTATGAAACTATCGCCACAATTTATTCCATATACATATCTATCACATTCAAAGCTCTCCTTCCCTTTTTATTTGTTGTTGTTATTATTTGTGGTAAGAATACTTAACATAAGATCTACACTCTTTGCAAAATTTTAAGTATACAATACAGTATTGTTAACTATAGGCTCTATGCTGTAGAGTAGCTCTCTAGGACTTATTCATCTTATATAACTGACTCTGTATCTTTGACTGATACCTTACTGCTCCTCCCACCCCACCCCTGGCAATCTCCATCCTACTCTCTGCTTCTATGAGCATGATTATTTTAGTTTCTTCAGGTAAGTGGTATCATGGAGAATTTGTCCTTCTGTGTCTGACTTATTTTACTTATCATAATGTGCTCAAGGTTTATCCATGAAGTTTGAAGTTACAAATAGCAGAATTTTCTTCTTTTTTAAGGCTGAATAATATCCCATTGTATGTATATATCACATTCTTTCTCTACTCATCTGTTAATGAACACTTAAATTGCTTCCACGTCTTAGCCATTGTGAAAAATGTTGCAACGAACCAGATGGCTTCACTGGTAAATTCTACCAAACATTTAAAGAAGCATTAATACCAATCCTTAAACTCTTCAAAAAACAAAAAACAAAAAACAAAAACAACAAAAAACAAGATAGAGAGAGAAGGAGGGGAAACTTTTAAACTCATTTTATGTGGCCAGTATCATTCTGATATTAAAGCCAGAGAAAGAATCACAAAACTACAGGCTAATATCCCTCATGAACATGTACGCAAAAATCCTCAAGAAAATATTAGCATACTAAATGAAACAGCACATTAAAAGGATTATACACAATGATTAAGTGCTATTTATCCGGGAATGCAAAAATGGTCCAAATAGATCAATCAATGTAATACACCATCTAATAGGACAAGAATGATTTATTGATCATCTCAATAGATGCAGAAAAATCATTTGACAAAATTCACACTCATGATGAAAACTTTTAACAAATTATGTATAGAAAGAACTTATCTCAACACAACAAAGATCTGGAACAAGACAAGGATGCCTATTCAACATAGAACTGGAAGCCCAAGCCAGAGCAATTAGGCAACAGAAAGAAATAAAAGGCATCCAAATTGGAAAGGAAGAAGTAAAATTATGTTTGCAGATGATACTATCTTGTGTAGAGAAAACCCTGAAACTCCACAAAGAAACTATTAGAACTAATGAACAAATTGAGGATATAAAAGTCAACATACAAAAATCATCTGCTTTTCTCTACACCAACAAACTATTCAGAAAGGAAATTAAGTAAATGGCTTTTGCACAGTGAAATATAATGGCTTTCAGCAGAATAGCTTATCAGTTTTTTGTGTTTTTTAAAAAACATACTTCTCTCCAGCTGGCATAGCCTTACTCCAGAATCTCAGAGCCTGGCATTCTGATTCTTCCACTAAGGCTTGTCACAAATTCTTCACATCTTTTGCCACTATTGAACCCTCCAACACCATAGGGTCTGTCAAATCTCATGGTCCAAGTGGCAGGGCTGCTTGCATCCCAGTCCTTTCCTGCCCTGGGCCACATCACGTAGCCCAGTATAAGGGCCATTTGTATTTTTACCTGTGGAATATACTGCCTCCAGAATTCAAAAAGCCCAATTTGCATGTTGTTCCCCTCTTTTTAGTAGGAGGTATAAAATATAATACTTCCATTTTTATCAGGATGGGGTGTTCCAGCATACCCTTGATCACTGGATCCATAAAAATCATACAAATGTGGCAGGCTCTGAGGTTTATCTCCTTTCCTTTGGCATGCATATCTATATAATAAAAGGCCAATGGCTGTAACAACCAAACGAACGGTCACCAGGAAGTGCATGGAGCACCTCTCAGTCCTTCCCCGACAGCCCATAGGTTCCTATCAGAGCAAGGCTGGCAGCCGGCAGGCAGGCAGGGCAGTGGGCGGCGGGTGGGCAGGGCATGGTGAGAGAGGCAGGGCCTGATCCGCAGCCTCCCTGAAGGCTGTGGATAAGGCCCAGAGATAGGCCTGGAGAGAGAGACAGCTGTCAGCGGGCCGTTCTGGATTTCCTAGGAGGCAGACCTTTTGATGCTGACTGGCATAGAAACTGACCAATCAGAACCTAATCTGGATGAACTGCAAAGGCAGAACCTAAGGTGGGGACTGAGGAGGGGTTTTAAGGGCAATAGCTGTTTGGTGTAAGGTGTAAGAAAGTAGTTCAACTTTTTAATGACCAGTTTGGCAGTATAGTGCATATGGCTGGCTATCAGTGCAGATATAGGGATTATGTATTTTTGTCTGCCCAAATAATCTCCTCCTGCTGAAAAAGGCTTTCCCCTCCCCCATTTAAGCAATCCTATCCTATATGATCTATCTATACTAATAAAAGGGTAATATGCTAATTAGACTGGGTCAACCAGCCATCTTCCAGATGTCCGACTTCCTTCCGGACAAAGCCACGGTGGTGGGGGCTGAGGCAGAGGCAGTTAAGGGTAAGATCAGGCTGACAGGGGAGATCAGTTAGGGGTGAGATCAGGCCAGCAGGGGAGGGCAGTTGGGGGTGTCCAGGTCAGCAGGGGAGGGCAGTTAGGGGCATTAGGCAGGCAGGCAGGTGAGTGGTTAGGAGCCAGTGGTCCTGGATTGTGAGAGAGATGTCTGACTGCCAGGGTCGGGCCTAAATTGGCAGTCGGACATTCCCCAACAGGTCCCAGATTAGAGAGGGTGAAGGCCAGGCTTAGGGACGGCCCCTCCATGCATGAATTTTGTGCACCAGGACTCAAGTTTATTATAATAAAAGTGTAATATGCTAATTAGACTGGACATTCTACTGGATGCAGCTGGGGCTGTGAGGGAAGCCCAGGTCCCAGGTACCAGAGGAGAGCCGGTGAGGGCAGCCAGGGGAAGGAAGGCCTACTCTTGCATGAATTTCGTGCATTGGGCCTCTAGTGTTTTCATAAGACCTCCTGTGTGCTTGCCCTTCTTGCTCATCTGACCCAATCTGCATATAATCATCTTTGTAATGAGTCAATGCAATTTCAATGAGATGCCCAGTTGGTCCATATTTCTTTGAACTGCATTATAGAAGAAGGTGGGAGAATTAATATAGCACTGCAACAAAACTGTAAGTGGATAATTGTTTTCCAGTTCATGTGATTGTGAACTATTTATAATCCTCTTTCCACATTGGGATAGAAAAGAATATATTTGACAAATCAGTGGCTACAATATGGAGCCATATTGATCTGCTTTGGCACCAAGACTGTGTTGAGAACTACTATTTGATTGAGTACATGGCAGTGGGTAGTCATCTTCCAGGATCTATCTAGTTTCCACATGGAACAGACATGAATTAAATGGAGATAAGATGGAAAAACCACCTTTGTATCCATTTGAGCCTTAACAGTGGCACCAATCACTGCCATTATCCCACAGCACCACCACTACCAAACTGTGATACTGCTTCTTGGCTGGGTGGGGGCAGACTTTTCACATGTCTGTTGGACATCTGTATATTCTCTTTGGAGAAGTGTGTGTTCAGGTTTTAATTTGCACATTTTTAATTGGGTTGTTTGTCTTCTTTGTGTTGAGTTGTATAAGTTCTTTATGAGTTTTGTATATTAACCCTTTATAAAATGTATCATTGGCAAATACGTTCTCCTATTCGCTGGGTTGTCTTTTTCATTTTTTGATGGTTTCCTTTGCTGTGCAAAAACATTTTAGTTTGATGTAGTCCATTTGTTTATTTTCTCTTTTGTTTCCCTTGCCCAAGGAGATATATCAGAAAAAAATATTTCTACAAGAAATGTCCAAGATTTTACTGCCTATGTCATCTTCTAGAATTTTTATAGTTTCAAGTCTAACATTTAAATCT
This sequence comes from Corynorhinus townsendii, assembly GCA_026230045.1. NCBI lineage: Eukaryota > Metazoa > Chordata > Mammalia > Chiroptera > Vespertilionidae > Corynorhinus > Corynorhinus townsendii. The sequence continues at coordinate 175,231,483 of JAPDVU010000003.1, read as the reverse complement.
TTAATAAATTTTGAGTTTATTCTTGTGTATGGTATAAGAAGGTAGTCTAGTTTCATTTTTTTGCACGTATCTGTCCAATTTTCTCAGCACCATTTATTGAATAGACTGTCTTTACCCCATTGTATATTTTTGCCTCCTTTGTCAAATACTAATTTACTATAAGGTCATGGGCTTACTTATGGGTTCTCTGTTCTGTTCCATTTATCTATATGCCTGTTTTTATGCCAGTACCATGCAGTTTTGATTACTATGGTCTTGTAGTACAGTGTAACATTAGGTAGTGAGATTCTTCCAATTTTGTTCTTCTTTCTCAAGATTGCTGCAGCTATTCTGTTTTTTTGTAGTTCCATATAAATTTTTGGAATATTTGTTCTGTGAAATACACCATTGGTATCTTGATAGGAATTGTGTTGACTCTCTACTAATAGATTGCTTTTTGGGTAGTATGGCTATTTTAATGATGTTAATTCTTCCTACCCATGAACATAGTATATGCTTCTGCTTTTTTGTATCTTTAATTTCTTTCTTCAGTATCTTACAATTTTCAGAGTACAGGTTTTTTACTTCCTTGGTTAAATTTATTTGTGGGTATTTTATTCTTTTTGAAACAATTGTGAATTGGATTGTTTTCTTAGTTTCCCTTTCTGATAGTTATTATTGATGTATAAAAATGCAACCAATTTCTAGATATTTATTTTGCATCCTGATACTTTAATGAATTCTTTTATCAGTTCTAGTAGTTTTTTGTTAGAATCTTTAGGGTTCTCTAGATGTAATATCATGTCATCTGCAAATGAAAATTTTACCTTTTCCTTTCCAATTTGGATGCCTTTTATTTCTTCTTATTGTCTGATTGTTGTGGCTAGGATTTCCAGTGTTATGTTGAATAAAAGTGGTGAAAGTGGACATCCCTGTCTTGTACCTAATCTTAAGGGAAACACTTGTAGTTTTTGCCCATTGAGTATGATGTTGGCTGTAGGTTTGTTATATATAGCAACAAGACATTATTTTAATTGCTAATTGTGCAATCAGGGCTTGTTTAGATTTACACGTTTGCTATTTTTTTTTTTTTTTTGCTTTTACATTCGGAGTTAAATATTATTTTTTAAAATATGTTTTTATTACTTTGTGAGAGAGAAATAGAGAGGGAGAGAGAGAAACATTAATGTGATAGAGAAACTTTGATTGGTAGCCTCCCATATGCACCCCAAAAGGGATTGAACCTGTAACCTGGCTATGTGCCCTAACTGGGAATTGAAGCGGCAACCTTTTGGGACTATGCTCAAACAACTGAGGCACACTGGCCAGGGTGGGTTAGCCAATCTTACTAATGATGTAAATTATTTAATGGTCATTTAGCAATGCAGTCTTTGTCTATACTAATGGCCCAGTGCACAAAATTCATGCACATTAAAAGGGAATTAATTAGAGGAAATATTTTAATATTGCTATTTGCCCTTTCTCTATAATAGAAGTGTCAGAGATGACAGAAAATTAGTAAAATGTATATGAAAATTTTCCTCCTGTCAGAGTCTGGGGTGCATTGCAGAACCCAGAGTCAATTCCCCACACACCCATGCACCTCAAAATACTGCAAGGCCGGGACCCGTCCAGCCCCACCCCCATTGGGCAAGATTAGACCCAGCTGACCCCACCCTGTCAAGCCCCGCTGGGTGGGGGTGAACAGCCTCAGGTCCCCTGTCAAGCCCCGCTGGACTGGGGGTGCAGTCTTAGGTCCCCCAGTGCAGCCTCAGGTCTCCCACCTGGGCCCAGTGCCACACAGCCTTAGGTCCCTGCTGATCTCTTGTTATGGCTCCTTACAGGAACCCTGCCTTCCCTGTGGGTGCAGCCATCTTGTGTTACGGGAACCTCGCCTCTGCTGTGGGCGCAGCCATCTTGAACAGTGTGAGGGTCAATTTGCATATTACCTCTTTATTATGTAGGATTAGTATACAATATGGGATTGACCTTTTCATCCCTATGCACTATTAGCTTGGCTGTGCATTTTGTTGCTGTTCTTATTCAGCATCTTTGCAAGTCTGTAGTGAGGGAGAGCTCTGTGTTACCCCAGGCCCACAGAGTGCCTATACTCAGAAGTCCTTTCTAATGATTGAGCCACTTTGAGTTTTTTTCTTCCATACAAACATATCCTAATGTATAAAGTTGGCTTTATCTTCTTTGTATGGTGAGGATGTGAGCAGGCTTTGTGAAGTTTATCCCACAGCACAGCCCTGAGCCCAGAAGAAACTGACTAGTTACTTCTCTTTGTACCCTTGTATCCTGGGTCAGCTTGAATCACAGCACTGTTAGAAGTCTACTTTGTAACTAGCTAGTTTCCACATTAGAGTGTAAGCATCATGAGGGGTAGAGGGTGCCTAATTCAGGTGTGTCCTTAGCACTTTACATAGCACCTAGAGAATAATAGGTATGTAAGCGATGATTCTTAAATGAGAGAATATTGGATAAATGACATATTTTAGGGTAGGAAATCTTAGATCTATTTCTGAAATTTGGTGGTGGTTCAGACAGTTTCCAGACTTTCTTATTAAGTTGGGTAGAATAGAATCTCAATAGGATATATCTCTGTTATTGACAGTATATTTTTAACTCAATAAAGGGGAGCTATTCATAACCTTCTGTATAATAATAACAGTAAGACTATAATTAACATTATAGCCCTTTATGAGGAGCATTTATATTTGCATTTGATATGAATTCTTAAATGTAGTTGTAGAACAGCTGTCCTTAAAACAGACAGTATTGGCAGGAGGCATGTTCCACTAAAATTGTACAGATATTATGTTTTTATTTTTAAACAAGACTCGATCTGTTTTTAACTTTGCTAAACCCTATGAGAGACCCAGGCTTTTTCTTGTGCACTGTTGTGAAATTCATGTCTTTAACCCCAATTTTTATTTAAGTAAGAGTGTAAAAGACTCAAGAAAACTATGATGACCAAGAAAAGAAATGTAACTATTTTATGTGGATTATGATTTGCCATAAGATTAGAATTAGAAACAGACCTCTATCTCTAAATTATTGACAGAATTACCTCTAGCAACAATGAACATAGATTAACATGAACTAGTGCCTGCATAGCAACCATTTTTTGTTTCGTTCCTTACTTCAGAAATTGTTCTGGCTCATTAAAGATAAAATAAAGTATCAGAGTATATCTAGTTGAACCCAGGGGAAAAGGTCAAAATCACTCCAATAGTTGGTGTGTTGAAGATTTGCTGACATACTAGCAATGCATCGGACACCTCAGCTTGCTCTGCTGATGCAGAATGCTGCCATGAGAGCTCCCACTGCTGCCCCTGAGTCCTGGATGTAGCCATCAGCAGTATCACCAGCTGTCACTAGTCTTGAGTTCCGCACACAACCTCTCCTTGGAAATCACTAACTTCTGACTAAACTCAGAGATGGTCCTTCTGATTACAGGAGTCGAGGTTATATGCCTGTGTCTTAGCAACAAGGAAGGTCAGGAAAGCAAATATCTGATATTTTCAGTCTCCATACTGTGAAGCATGGTTCACCTGATAAGTTGGGGTATTCATGAAACATAAGAGGCTGTGCACCAAAATAAATGACAATTGTCCTCCAGTATGTCTCTAACAAGATTTTAAAGCAAACTCTCTTTGCCCTAGATTATTGGAAGCTAATCCCAGCATGACAGCAGGGCTGAATCATCTGGAATGGCTGAGGGCATTTCCCCAAACCTGAAAAGGATGCATAAATGATTGCTTGCTGCCAGACAGCTGAGGGCATTTCAATCTACATGTTATTGCCTCCTCCTGGCCAAATACCTGAACAGCCAAAGGCAGTTCCCCCAATCTGACAATGGATTCTGTATACTAAACCTTGGCTTTTGATGTGTATATCTACCTTGCCTTAGGACAAATTGTGCTAATAAAGAGCAAGGGGTCCTGAGACAAGGAGAACTTGGTTCCTTTACTAAGTCTTCTCTGGATCCCCAAAATGCCTTCCAAAATTATGTTTCATCTATGGACTCTTGATTAATTTGCATGCAGCACCTTCTCCAGATTCCTGAACCCTTCTAGATGCCAAGAAACACACACTGGCACTAGATTGCATGCAACTTCTCAGTTACTCTTTCTCATACCACTTTCTAAATCCCAAGTCTAGGATTTTCCCTCCCTATACCCCAAAGGCACAATGCTTCCTGTGTTGGTCCTAACTAAAATGAAAGAAAACTAAAAAATATCTCCACTAGTTACCAAAATACTTCAGTAGTTTCTAAAAAAGTATGATCAAACTACATCCTTTGTGATTGCAGGGATTGTGTCTACATTCTCAACTGCTAAGGTGTAGTGTTTGGGCCAGAATTGGTTTCAACAAATATATTCTTAATGACGTTGGAAATTCATTTCTTCCCACCTAATTAGCCCACTAAGTTAGGCTCTGGAGAACTCCATTGTTCCTGATTTGTTACACCTTTTTTTCAGAGAGAGCACAGAGATACATCCCATCATTGGGCAAATGTAATAAAGAGATAGCAGTTACCTGGAAAACTATACTAAGGACAATTTTGATGATACATTGAATTGATAGCAGGAAATGTCTATTTTATTATTTAAATGTAACTGGTATAAAATATTATGTTAGTTTCAGGTGTATGAATAGTGATTTGACACTTATTCACCTTATAATGTGGTCACCACACTAAGTCTAGTAATCATCTGTCGCTGTGCAAAGTTATCACAACACTGTTGACTAGATTCCTCTTCACCATTTTTACCCATCCTCTGCCACTTTCTAGCAAACATCAGTTAATGTTCTCTGTACCTATGAGTCTGTTTTTGTTTTGTTTTAGATTCTACATACAAGTAAAATAATATTCATCTTTCTTGGTAGGACTTGTTTCATTTAGCATAAGACACCTAGGTTGCTTCCATATCTTGGTTATCCTATGTAATAAAGAAGGAATATGCTAATTGACCATCATGCCCTCACAAAGATGGCAGCACCCACAGCCACAAGGTGGTGGTGCCTAGTCCCCTCAGCCCCACAGGGGCAGCAGGTGTGCGGCACAGCCAGGTCCACCCCCAGGCGGGTCCGGCTACTCCGCGTACCTATCTCCGGAGTCCCACAGTCCCCTCAGCCACCCAGCCACCCAGCCGCCAAGGTGCAGGCAAGCCTCAGATGGCAGCTGCCCAGCCACCCAGGCCTGGCCCAAGGCATAGGCAAGCCTCAGATGGCAGCTGCCCAGCCACCCAGGGCTGCCTAAGGCTCAGGTAACCAGGGCTGGCCAAGGCTTGTGCTGCTGGCAGTGGCAGCAGCAGAGGTATGATGGGGTATTTCCTTGCCCTGATCGCTGGTCGCCTCCCACCCCTGAGTGCTCCCAGACTGTGAGGGGGGCAGGCCGGGCTGAGGGATCCCCCCTCCAGTGCATGAATTTTCACGCACTGGGCCTCTAATTGTAAATAATGCTGCAATGAACATAGGGGTGCACATATCTTTTCAAGTTAGTGTTTTGTTTTGTTTTTTATAAATATCCAGAAGTGGGATTGCTGGGTTATATGGTAGTTCTATTTTCAGTTTTTTGATGAATCTCCATACTGTTTTCCATAGTGGCTGCATCAATTTATAGTCCCCCCAATAGTGCACGAGGATTCACTTTTCTCCACATTCTTGAAACACTTATTTGTTGACTTTTGATAATAGCCATTCTGATTGGTATGAATTAGTATCTCATTGTGATTTTGATTTGCATTTCTCTGATGTTTAGTGACATTGAGCATCTTTTCATATATCTATTGGCCATCTGTGTATCCTCTTTGGAGAAATGTCTATTCCTGCCCTCTGCTCATTCTTTGATCAGATTATTTTTTTATGTTGGCTGTATGAGTTCCTTATATTTTGGATATTAACCCCTTATTGGATATATTATTTGCTAATATATTCTCCCATTTATTAGGTTATCTTTTTGTTTCATTAATGGTATCCTTCCCTGGGCAGAAGATTTTTAGTTTGATGTAGTCCTATTTGTTTAAGTTTGCTTTTGTTTCCCTTGTTCGAGGGGATATATCTAAAAATATTAAGAGTGATGTCAAGGAGTTTGTGGCCTATGTTTTCTTTTCTATGCATTTTATAGTTTCAGGTCTTATATTTAAGTCTTTAATTCAATGGGTTTATTTTTGTATATGATGTAAGGGCATGGTCCAGTGTTTCGTTTTTTTGTCTTTGCATGTACATGTTCAGTTTTCCCAAGACACTGTCATTTCTTCATAGATTAATTCACTATATAAGTGAGGGTTTATTTCTGGACTCTGTATTCTGTTCCATTGATCTATGTCTGTTTATATGCTGGTACCATACTGTTTGGATTATTATAGCTTTGCAATATAGTTTGAAATTGCTGTTAATTTTCCCTTTATCTCCATCAATATTTCTTTACAAGTATTGCTACTCCATATTTCTTTTTGCTTTTATTTGTTTGAATATCTTTTTCCATGCCTTTCCTTTTGGTGTGTGTGTGTCTTTCAATGAAGTGAGTCTCTTATAGGCAGCATATACTAGTAGATGGGACTTGTTTTTTCATCCATTCAGCCACCCTGTGTCTTTTGCTTAGAGTATTTTGTCCACTCATATTTAAAATAATTATTGATAGGTTATCTATTGATGTTTTGTTGTCTTTCAGTTGTTTTTATATTCTCTATTTTATTCTTCTCTTGAGTTCTTTCCTTTTGGTTTACTAGTTCTCTTTAGTATTTTTGTTTGGGTTATTTTCTCTTTATTTATTGTGAGATTTATTTATTATTATTTTTTTTTCATTTTCTTGGTTTGTGGATGCCATGAGGTTCCTATATACCCATCTATATCTATTGCAGTCTATTTTAAGGTGGTAGGTGTTTGAGTTCAAACACATTATCAAAGCACTATATTTTTACTCCCCCTCACACTTGGTGTTTTTAATGTCACATTTTATATGTATTTTATGTGTATCCTCTATTTATTATAGTTATAGTTAATTTTGCTGCTTGTGTCTTTTAACCTTCATCTTACCTTTTTAAGTTGCTTATTTACTGTGGTAATTCTATGCTTTCCTTTACCTGCAAGATTTTTCCTTTCTTGTATTTTCTTATTTCTGGTATGGCCTTTTATTTCCTGCATAAAGAAGACCCTTTAACGTTTCTTGTACAACTGTTTTAGTGGTTGGTGAAGAAATGCTTTAGTGTTTGCTTGTCAGAAAGATTAAGTGATTTTTCCTAAGGTCACAAAGCTTACATAAGCAATAGAGCTAGAATTTAGACCCCCCAGAACCTACCTTCTACTGCCTACATTGCTTTCAAAGCTATTTTCTATATTTGAAATGAGGAAATGTAACTAATTTGGACTTTCTACTAAACAAAATGTATTTACAAACATTCATTTAACCTCATAATTTTTATTTTGTGAAGGTAAGCAGAGCATTTTCCTTCTATCTATTTAACAATTTGCAATATTGAGGTTCAAGTTGTGTGTTTTGTTATGAGACTCCACAGCTAGAAAGTGTCAGAGCATGTCAAAAACTCAGGTCTTCTTAACTCTGAAACACTAGGTATTAAACTATGAAAGGAGCATATCTTTACTTTGTTGGGTAAGCTGAACTCTTTCTGTATAGGGAAATGGAAGTGGAGAGTGGTGATCTACCCCCTCCAAGAACTGTTTTTTATTTTTTTGTTTTTTTACTCAGATTGAATACTAAGTAACTTTATTTCAAAAAAAAATTGTAACTGCAAAATAATGCACCAGACACAAATTTATACATATAAACTTTTAGAGCTGAAATATACCTTAGAAGTTTTCTCATATCTCTATTTTACAGCTGAGGAAACAAACCTGCCTATCTATACTAATAATAGACAAATAGGTAAATTAACCATACTTCCATGATACCCACAGCCAATCAGGAGTGAGTATGCAAATTAACCCGACAAAGATGGAGGGCCTGTGGGCAGCACGCACGCACGCAGGCAGGCGCTGAGCAGCTGAGGGCGGGGCTGGGCAGGCATCCCTGGGACCCCACCCACTCTGAGCCGGTGGCCAGTGAGTGTGCATGCCGGTGCTGAACAGCCGGGGTTCCCAGGATGCCACTGGAGTGTCCGGTCCTGTCAGCCCAGCCTGGGGGCAGCTGAAGTTCCCAGTCTTTTTGGTTTCTGCAGTCCCTGGACCAGAAGTGGAAACCAAGAGTGCGGGGAGCACCAGGAATGCTAGAAATCATAGTTCTGGTGGCAGATGTGTTGTGGGATCTCCTAGACACTAGAGCAAAGTGAGCCTGGATCAAGTTACTGTTGCGGGTTGGGGATGGAGGGAAAGCAAAGATGAGAGACATAAGTCAGAGTGTTGAGGAAAAATTAAAAGGAAGCTATCCTGCAACTTCTAGGACATCTCCACCAATGGAGCAAAAGAAAAAAAAAAGCCTCAATTATTCTGTGAGCACCAAACCAAACTGGGTTGAGGTCTCAGACAATTCGCTCATATGATTGCAAAGACAGACAGAAACTCCTGGATTGGAGAGGGCTCCCCTGAGGGCTCCCAGATTGGACAGGGTGCAGATCAGGTGGAGGGACCCACCCCCTGTGCATGAATTTCGTGCACCAGGCCCCTAGTAGTTTAATATTTCACTATTTAATATTAGTGCTTTGTCTAGAAAGCTGAGTATCCCCAAGCACTTGCTCCCAATCCAAGCTTCCTCTGTTTATAACATAAAGATCATCCCTCCAAAACTATGGCACTAAAACAACTTTTATATTTGCTCCTGGGGGCCGAGAAAGGTTTTATATTGTCAAGAATGTTCACAGATTGAAGTAGTGAAAAGAACACATGTATGTCTGTATGCTAGAGATATAGCTATGGAGATGACATGGATATATAGGTATTAATGCTTAAGTTAGATTAAGGAAAACACAAACACAGGTTGCCTGTTGCATTTCAAGCAATTACTCCTCAAGCTCTTCAGAAAATTGCAGAGAAAATATTTTTTTTCTTTATCCTACTGAGGAATAGTTAAGAGTGGCCAGCAGATGCCTCTATTGTCAGTTTTAGGTAAATTTTCCTGTTTCAAATAAAGATGAGTCATTACAGGGGTAAAAAATGTGGCAAGTAAAGGGTAACAAAAATAGGCATGTTATCTTAAAATAAATGGCAAAGCTAATGCACAATTGGGTCTTCTTATTTGCCTTTAAACAAAACATTTAAATAGACAGTTGGCAACTAAAATACAAGCTAAATTATTAGAAGAAAATTGAACAAGAGTCATTTGTGTTTGAAAATAATAATGTTTACAAATCAAAATATGTTGAGTGATAACTATATTTTCATAGCACAAAATATATCTTATCTTGATGTGTGACATGAAAGAATAAATAAAAAGCAATTCTGTTATTTTTAAATGATTGTGGCAACTTGGAACATTTATATTTATCAAAGTTATACTAAGTTATGAATGAGTTGTCACTGAAAAATGTGGTTCTATAGTGTGTTTGCAACAATGTTTGTAGGTGTGAAGTCTTTTAAAGTAATTTAAAATATGTTGACCAATGTCACACCAATAAATTTAATAATTTTTTTTAATAAAGTAGACCTACAAAACTTACTCCTTGAGAAAAAGCATGCATGGTGGCTATTGTTTACTTCCAGTCTGGTCTCCCAAATCCTACTCTGGGGCATGATTGAACTATCCAGGAATACTTGTATCTTCCTGAACATATTCTTGGGATGGCTCTTCATTTTTTTAAAACATCAATCCCACCAAATATCTCTAAATTATAGTTCATATAGATGTTTTCATATATTTTCTTGTGGAAGTGAATTGCTAAGTATTTTAATTTATTCACAATAAAATATTAAATCTATACTGCATAAACAACACTCTGATAGTTGCCATGAAAGATTCAGAATAAAGTAATATAGTTAAGTGAAGAATATGACTGAGTAAAAAGTAAGACTTTGTGTCTGGACAGATGTGCACTGTGCTAAAAAGTTTCTGCCATTATATAAAACTAGAGGCCCGGTGCACAGAATCCATGCATTGGTGGGGGAGGGGGGGAATGTCCCTCATGGGGAGGTGTCCCTCAGCCCAGCCTGCACCCTCTCCAATCTGGGATCCCTTGGGGGATGTCCAACTGCCAGGATCAGGCTTAAACTGGCAGTTGGACCTCCCATTCACAATCTAGCACTGCTGGCTCCTAACCACTCACCTGCCTTCCTGCCTGATTGCCCCTAACCACTCTTCCTGCCAGCCCGATAGCCCCCTAACTACTCCCCTGGCGGCCTGATTGATGCCTAACTGTTCCTCTTCCAGCATGTTCGTCCCCAACAGCCCTCCCCTGGTGGCCCGATCACCTCCAACTGCTCTCCCCTGCCAGCCCCATCTCCCTGATCACCCCCAACTGCCTTCCCCTGTGAGGCTGAGGGAACTGAGGGACTCTGGCTGGATGAGGCTGGATGCTGCAGGGACTGGGTCAGGTGGGGCTGAGGAGACAGGGGGACTCCGGCTAGGTGAGGCGGGGCTGAGGGGACTGGGGGACTCCGGCTGGATAAAGCGCATGGTGGCTGCCACCCCACAGCAGGGCTGAGGGGACTGGGGTACCGAGGCTGGATGAGGTGGGGCTGAAGGGACTAGGGGACTCTGGCTGGATGAGGCAGCACTGAGGGGACTGGGAGCTATCATCTTGTGGCTGTGGGTGCCACCATCTTGTGAGGGTGTGGCAGTCAATTAGCATATTCCCTCTTTATTAGATAGGACTAGAGGACTTATGCACAAAATTCATGCAAGGAACTTGGCCCCACCACCAGAGTGGCTGCCTCAGCCCCTGCCCACTGCAGCTTCGTCTGGAAGGACATCTGGTCTAATTAGCATATTACGCTTTTATTATTATAGATGATCTTTAAAATGGTGATGCTTCATAAGGTTGTTGTAAAGATTAAATTACGTCATGATGTAAAGTGCTTCTCAGTATGTGGCATAAAATAGAAACTAAGCAAGTACTAGTTTTTACTCAAATAGCCATCTTGGGGAGCAGGTAAGATGGGTGGTCAAAATCCTAATCACATACCAGGTAGAAAACAATAAGTGACGTAAGAAAGGAAAACAATACATGAAGAATTTAAAATAAAATATTCCCAACAGAATGGTCCAGGAAATATTTATGGAGGAGGTCACAATGAGCTATTACTTGAGAGAAAGTCAAGCATTTATAATGTAGAATAATATAAGGTTGAGAAAGAGTGGTATACAGGAGGAGAACTAATTAATCATGACACTCACCCCATCATCTTTCCTACCACTCGCTTATCTTGAAATAAACTGTTTCAGAGTCTGTTTAGAAATAAAGTGGTGAAATTTCAGAATTTCAGAATTATACCATGGTTATGCAAGAGAATAGGTTTTTTCTTAAGTACATACTAAAATATTATGGAATAAAAGTTCATGAGATAATCAACAACTCTCCAATTAAGAATAAATATGTGGATACACATGTCTGTGTATATCTATACTAGCCTATATAATAAAAGCCTAATGTGCTGTCTGGTCATCTGGTGACCTGTCAACTGTTCAACCAATCAAAGCGTAATATGCTAATGAAATGCTAAAGCCGCTCAACCACTCACTATGACGTGCACTGACCACCAGGGGCAGACGCTCCAACCGGTAAGTTAGCTTGCCGCTGGGATCTGGCAGATCAGCACTGGAGCCCTCCCGTGGTCCTTTTCCCACCCCAATCATGCACCGGTGGGGTCCCTTGGCCTGGCCTGCACCCTCTCACAATCCAGGAACCCTCAGGGGATGTCAGAGAGCTGGTTTTGGCCTGAACCCACAGGCCACTCCCCTCATGAGTGTGTCAGATGCAGGGCTCATGCCTGGAGAGTGCTGCAATTTTGTGAGCCTCTCCTGATCTGGACACTAAGCCTCTCCCGCGGCAGGCACATTGGGGCTGGGATGAGCGGGAGTATCACGTAGGAGCTGCAGGTGGCATTGGACTGTGGGTTTCGGCCAGATCCCCACAGGCCCCCCCGAGGGACCCCACGCGTGCACGAATTCATGCACCAGGCCTCTAGTATACATATAAAAAAAGAGAATGATTTAGCAAATGTGACAAAATGTTAAATTCGTGATTCCAGCTAAAAGACATATGGAAGCTATTTGTACTATTCTTGCAATTTTTTGTAAGCTTTAAATTATGTCAACATTTATAGGTAAAGTTTAAAAATGTGAAGGTGAATTATGGACATTTTGATAAATGAAAGCTGGATTTGTGCCAGCCAACTCACACTATGAGAAATAATAGAAACTCGGATCTATAAGAAAGAATAAAGAGGGAAAGAAATTTTAAAAGACACTTGATAAGCAAACATTTATATGAAAATATATTCGGAGATTATAACACTTGACATATATTGTGATAGGTTAAGGATACACACACACACACACACACACACACACACACACACACACACACACGAATCCTTGGGGCAAACAAAGAACTATATATAATACATATATATACACGTATATATAAATATATATATTAGATATATTCTAACATATATATATATATAGTATACTTCCTTGCCCCATTATATATAAAAACAGTGGTAACCCTTGTATGAATGGAAGCTTTTAAAGGCATTGCAAGTTTTTGTCAGCCTCCTGCCCATGTTCCCTTTGCCATCAGAATGGTGAACAGTGTTTCCATCCCAACTGCAATAATTTCAATGAAAAATTCCTTAGAATTTCTGAAGTAATTTTAGATTCACAGACATTTTTTTAGTGAAGGATTCTTAAAGAAGGAAAATGAAAACATGGTGTTAATGTATAACACAAATATTTTTATTATTTAAATGTTTATAAATTTAAAGATTTTAATTATGAATGAAAACATTTATAGCAAATGTTATACATTTCATATTAATGTTTGTAACTGATTTAAGGCACATAGTGCAAAATACTTTATTTCTGATACAGAGATCCCTAAATGTTTAGCCACATTGGCACAAAATTGCTTTAGCACCTTATATGGTAAAATATACCTCTAATAAATGTTTGGGGAAAAACGTTGTGGGTAAAATTAATATCCTATTATTAATTGATAAAATTCTATTAGTAGGTTTCCATAGAAAAATATTATTTGCCTATGATTAGTTTAAAAACCACATTATTATATAATATACAATTATCCACCTGAAAAAAATGTCATACCTGAGAATTTGTCCAGGGATAGTTAATTTTTACTATCTTTTAAGTTCTGGCTTTGAGAAATCTTGGGTATACAATAACATGAACATCTCTAATACAAATTTTGCACATGTAAAAATAATTTTAGTTATTGAATCTTCAAAATTTCAATAATTCTCACTTCTGTATTTAATAAAATACAGTATAAACTTTGAGAAAATAGATTTTTAAGAGTAGATATATATACATGTAAGAGTTATAAAGACATAGAGAGCATACACATTAAATTAGAGGTAGGTGTTTTAAAATTCTACTATATTATACCTTCTTTTGTATTATACCCACAAAAGTTATTTAGTATTTAACCCAAGCACACATTTTTAGGATTTTTAAAATTTGAAGCACCATAATTCACAATTAAAGGAATATAAAACAAGGTATCTATGCTGTATCAGTAAGTATAATGGCTATGTACTGTTTCAAAGTAACTATTGATTTACTACTATTCACCTGACATGAAATAACGTTTATGGTAGTTTTAAATAAGTTCACTTTCCACTTAACAAGCAGAACAAACATTTCATTGTACAGTAGGATACTGAGGAGAGATTTACATGCATGTTTATAGGTTTAACTGTGGTCCAGTCCAAGCTGTTGACTGCAATATTGTCTTGGTATAATTCATTCAGACATCCCTGTATAGTCTACCATAAATTATGTACTTTTTAAAAAAATCCTGATTAGAGTTATATACCTATTAAGTTGAAGGCCTTGAAAAAATTAAGTGGGGATTTCACTCCCTGGTGAGCACCCTAAACAAAGTCACAGACCTTTTGGACACAGAAATCTCAGGAAGGGAAGATGAAAAAAAACGAGCACCGGTTATTTGCAGGTTCAAAGACTATCTCCTCTTTGGGATGCACTTCTCACTTCTGAATGCTCAGATCACTTGAATTGGGAGACCAGTCATCAGGTGAGGAACACACTTCCCACAAAACCCTCCACATCTGCCGTAGACTTTGGTTCCATCCTGAAAATAGGAAGAGGCAGAAATGCAGGAGAATCTAACACATGCTCGAGACAGAAAAAGCCAATTAGCCAAGGTTTCCTATGACAGTTACACTTGAGGTAAATGCCATGTCAGGATTGGTGGTCATGGCAATGAAACAAGCCACCTGAGATGCATATTAGCTTCTTGATGATTATATACCACTCTGTAATTCAGATGATTCATCTCAATCCACATATTTTTCATCCAGGCATCTATTTGCTTTAGTGAGTTTAAGATTTTCATAGACTAAATAAAAGATGTTTGTAGAAATACAGCCTGAAGAAAAGTATGGGGGCAGGGGGCGGATTTGACTGAAAGCAGTAAGAAGAGAACTTTTTTTTTCTTTTTTCTTGTTTTAGAAAAGCAACGCCATTCACAGAGGATGATGGTCAGAGGTGGGTGAAAGGCGTGGTCAGGACAAGATAGGTGTTCTTCCTGGACTGCCTGCCATCGTTAAGTCCAAAGTAAAAAAACTGAAAATATTTTGATTGGATGAGGCAAAAATAGTTTAAACTCCTGCAGTTTTTGGAAAGGTAAAAGTAAAGTTATTTTGTTATTGTTGTTTTCGTGGTTTTTCTTTTAACCTAAAGAGGGAGGTTTCCTGGAATATTTTGGGATGGAGGTTTGAGATCAGGGGTTTTCGAAGTTGAATTTTGTTTGAGAAATTTTTAACGCTCAATAATCTGAGTAAGCAGGAAAGAAGGGAATGGCAGTAAAAATTCCAATTTACATATGTTCCTATCTCAGATTAAGTAAAAATCTAACCTTAGTTAAATATATTGTGTTTGCATTCCCATAAGTATATTTGGGTTTCAGTTTCACATAAGATTTCAGGAAAGACCTTGTGTAACATTTTGATTAAGGTAGAAATTCTCAGTTAATTAATCTTTATAATAGAATTAAATAGAAGCAAAAGGAATGATTGTATGAGATATTCATATCTACTGGTGATGTCAGCCCGAGTTCAGTCTTCACATTTAACAAAAAAAAGATTTAAGAGACGGATAAATAAGGTCAGAATATTTCATTGAGCTCTATGAATATATCTGCTCAGAATATATTTTAATTAACTTATTCCCATTCTTCTACCAAAATGGATTATACCTAAATATGCCAAATGCAAATAGCTCTTTATTTTAAATGTCTTAAAAGCCTACTGCTTACCAATATGCAGAACAAAAATTTAATCCTTTATTAATTAAAACAATTTCAGTCTTCAGAAATAGGATGTTTAAACTCTATAGTATCAAAAAATTGAATTTCTTTACAAATATTCATAAAAGTAGGAGCATAGCAGAACTCATGTTTATCAATGAGCAATCAAAAGAGTGGGTAGGGACTATTGGTGGTATTGATTTATGTACAATAAAGGTGGGAACAGTTATAATGTAGATGTAGTTTATTATGTAGACAGTCATGCTAAGACATGGTAACACTAATAGGGGCCACCTCCTAAAGTGTATGTGCTAGTACATCGTACCAGCAGCAAAATTAAATGGATTTTATTTTAGAGAATGTACAGGGTGGGGCAAAAGTAGGTTTACAGTTGTGGGTAACAGTTTATTTTTGTATTATTTTTCATACAAACCACTGTAAATCTACTTTTGGCCCATGCTGTATGTGTTAGAGGTGAATGCAAATAACATTGTTTTCTAGATAGAGGAAAATATGTATAAAACCATAAAAATAGACTTAAAGAAAGTTCTATAGAGGTTAAGTTGTCAAATGACAAATGGCTGTAGCACCATCCCATCACTAAATCAAAGCAGTGAGATAAATAAACCAAAAGCTTACTTTTCACTTTCAAATATTAAAACCTACAAATCATTAAAGTTAAAAGCACTACCTCTTTCTGAAGTACCTGCCTTTCAAGTCATTAGCTCTAAACTTGAGCTGTATAAAATCTATATGCCCTGACATTACTATTCGTGCTCAGATATCTGTAGCCTGTAAAGAATTTGTGTGTATATATAAAACCTACTTATGCACATAAATAAAAATGAACCCTATTCCATAATTGCATAAATTAATGTCATATTCCACTATATTCAATAATGCAGTCACTAACCTCTTATACCTCTACATTGAGGTAGAGGCCCTTTAATGCAAGTTCACTGCACAGATGTATTTCAGAAAGGCTTCCCGGCCCAGCAGGACTTACTTGTGATCGGTGTATGATGACAGAGGTGTAACTGCCCTGAGCCAGCCACTTTGCAGTGCTGGGTATCTTCATCCCAGTTCCTGCCAAGTTAATGCTGAACCGTCCCTGGATGTAAACAAACCAAAATAAAAATAGATGGAAGTTATCAAATATTCAAGAATGCTCTTGATTGGAAACACCTGAATGTGACTTATAAAAGAAAGGACTCAAATTGCTTCTTAAGGATTTTCCTTTATAAAATGAAAATATATTAACACAACCTTGCTCTAAAGAAAATGAACCAGCTAAAAAACAAATTTAAATTGATGACAAGTCTTCTCATATGAGAGACAAGTGAATTAATACCACATAATGTTGTTTGTGCAAAAGTAAATCTGTCCAACCCCCGGATTCTAAGATGTGACAACTAGAGCCAGTGTTCCGATAGCAAGAGGGAGGCCAGTCCTGACAGTGGGCCCTCCACCAGACCTGAACATTTCTCCAGGTTCAGTTTCTGACCTCTAGTTGCTAACTTCCCCGGTAAGTTACACCTGGTGTGATGAATTTTCTGTTACTGTATACTGGCAAATACTTTCATGAGAACTAATTCTAAGGATACATTCTATTAGTCAATCAGATATAATTTTTCACTGTATACCTTTGGTGTTAAGAATATTAGGCCCTAATCCACCACACAAAACAACGGAATGTGGTATTATTGTCCCAGCTATTACGTCCTTTGTAAGTACCACAACTGTATGTAGAGGTGATGCCACATGATTTACACACGTGGTGTGTGAGCCCCCTAGTGGCTATGTGATCTAATTCTTTTCAAGAAACAGAACCAACAAAGTAAAAATATTTCTATCTCCATTAATATTTACACTTTAACTGAGAAAATGCATAAAATTTGTGTCACATTTACATGATCTTGCAATACAGAATTATACATTGAAAAGTAGTACTTAATGCTAATTTACATCTGCTGCCAATGTTCAATACACATACAGATATTAAGACATTCTGGGATCACATCACAATATCCTGTGGATAAGAGTCATGAATCTTGAGCAAGACTAATAAAACACTGGGGGTTATATTATGTAAATGAAAGGCTATATGCATTTTAAATATATTTATAATATGAATCAATACTATTGCTAAAAAACAAATACATATAAATTTAGTTTACTGATTTCGTTTTCTGAGCAATCTTATGTTTCATATTTAAAAACCAAAATAGAGATTCAAATACATTTTAATACAATGATAACATGGAGGATTTTATCCATAACAGAAATTATTTGATTTAGATAAATTCCAAAGAAATTATTTGATTTAGATAAATTCCAAAGAAAACTTATTACATGTATCATTTGGTTATGAAATGTAGAATATGACTGGTATGTTTGCTTTATTGCTGTATTCTCAGAGCCCAGAAGTGGAACTACATTGATACTTAGTAAGTGCTTTTAAATGATTTAGATAAATTCCAAAGAAAACTTATTACATGTATCATTTGGTTATGAAATGTAGAATATGACCGGTATGTTTGCTTTATTGCTGTATTCTCAGAGCCCAGAAGTGGAACTACATTGATACTCAGTAAGTGCTTTTAAATGATGAATTCAAAAAGTAAAGATATATACATCTAAAATCTTCATACTCCATAATGAGTGATAATAACACTAGACACATTAATATTTTACTGGCAAATACTTGAATGAGAACTAATTCTAAGGATACACTCTATTATTTAGTCAATCAGATATAATTTTGCACTATATACCTCCATCTGATGTTAATAAATAGGCTTCTCACCAAATAACATTTCTTAAAAATGGAAATATATTCTATGAGTTAGGTTTCCTATCATCAGCCACTTATTGAGTGTCCTGGTTGGGCCATGTGATATTTTCAAAGCCAAATATTATATTCTTCTATTTATTCTTTACCACCCTGCTTAAGGTTGCTTGGACGCATTCAAATACATATTCACTGGAAGTGAAAGGAAAATAGTTGTTAGCTATTTCTAGACCCAACTGATTGTGTTAATGAAATGACAACCTGCTTTTCCATTTCTCTGGACTAATTTTCATAAAATTTACTTATGTCCTTGTTAAAAAGCAATATAATACAACCTGAAAGAAATGGTAAAGCAATTCATCTAAAATTTGGGATAATATTGCTAGAGGTGAAAATACAGTTCACTCAGTCAGAATGGAGCGGCCAACCTGGTGTCAAGTACTGGTGGAGACAGATCTCACTATAAATCTGATGAGTGAAAAACATTGGTGGGGAAATGGATAAGGGTGGTCAAAAGATACAAACTTCCAGTTTCAAGATAAATACATTCGGAGGATGTAATGGTCACTATGATAAGTATGGTTAACAATACTGTGTTGTATATTTGAAAGTTGCTAAGAGAACAGATCTTAAAATTTCTCATCACAAGAAAAAAGATTTTGTATCTATGTGAGGTGATAAATGTTGATTAAATGTATTGTAGAAATAATTTTACAATATATAAGTAATCAAATCATTATGCTGTATGCCTTAAAATGTTACATGACAATTACATTTCAGTAAAACTGAAGAAAAATAAGTAAGTGAAATAATGAAATAGCATATGAGTCTAAATAAATGTAATGCAGTGTAGAAAATTATAAGTGCCATGAGAAGGATACTGGTACATTCCCATGGGACTTGAGAAGTAATAAGTGATTGAGTAAAATTATTAATAACTTCCATTCCAAATACTTCATTTAAGATTAAAATGTAAACCTCCTCAAACCTAGTTTTTAACTTGAAAAATTAGTTCAACATAGGAACTGCATAAGAAATGTTTTTAAAAGTAGTATAAGTTTACCTCCTCTTCTACTCAACATTTTTTTTAGAGGAGGCCACTATAAGAAGTAAAATTCTTACCATTGTTAAAATGTTCATACTACTCAAAGGAATCCACAGATTCAATGCAATCCTTACCAAACACCAATGACACCTTTTTCACAGAACTAGAACAATATATACCTAACATTTATATGGAACCACAGCAATCTTGATAAAGAAGAACAAAGTTGGGAAGTATCATGCTACCGGAAATCAAACTATACTCCAAGGACATAGTAATCAAAACAGCAGAGGAACTGAACAGACACTTCTCCAAAGTGGACATACAGAAGGCCAATACACACATGAAAAGATGCTCAGTGTCACTAATCATCAGAGGAATGCAACTTAAAACCACTGAGATATCGCTCCACACCTGTCAGAATGGCTGTCACCAATAAATTAACAAACAAGTGCTGGTAAGGATGTGGAGAAAAGGGAATTCTTGTGCACTGTTGGAATTATAAATTGATGCAGCCATTGAGGAAAACAGTTTCCTCAAAAAGTTAAAACTAGAACTACCATTTGACCCAGCAATTCCACTCTGGGTATTTATCTGAAGAAATCCAAAACACTAATTCAAAAATATACATGTACCCCTTTGTTCACTGCAGCATTATTTACAATAGTCAGGATATGGCCGGAACCTAAATGTTCACTGATAGATGAATGGGTCAAAAAGAGTTGGTACATATGTACAATGAAATATTACTCAGCCATTAAAAAAAGAAGGAAACATTGTCATTTGTGACAATGTGCATGGACTGAGAGGAACAAGCAGAGTAAGTCAGAGAAAGACAACTGCCATATGATTTCACTTATATGTGGAATCAAAGAAACAAAATAAACAGACTCAGAGAAACAGAACAAACTAACGGTTGCCAGTTATAAAAAGAGTCACAGGGATATAAAGTACAGCATAGGAAATAGTCAATAAAATTGTAAATGCTAGGTATGGTGTCATGAGAATTGGACTTATTGGTGATCACAGTGTAAGTTATATAAACATCTAATGGCTATGTCGTACACCTGAAACTAATATAATATTGCAGATCAAGTGAATGTACAAAATAAAAAATGTTAAAGAAGCAGAATTCTGATAGCCAATTCTAAAGAACCAAGAATTTAAGAATGTGAAGCATTTGCCTTTGCGTAATTGGCTCCACCAAAGAAAAAAGTAGTTACAGATATAAGATAGAGGAGAAACATACAGGTAGATGCAAGTTTTACTCTGTTTCACTTCTTTGACTGACATGTTGGTCCATGTGTGCTCACTCCATCATTGTTTTACAATTTTAAAATGTGTTGTTTGTATTTCATTACAAATGGTATCTAGACCTATAGATGTAATATAAATAACTGACTTGTAAAAATATTTTTTATTGATTTCAGAGAGGAAGAAAGACATAGAACCATCAATGATGAGAGACAATCATTGACTGTCTGCCTCCTGCACGCCCCCTACTGGGGATCGAGCCTGCAGCCCAGGAATGTGCCCTTGACCAGAATGGAACCCAGCAGCCTTCAGTCCACAGGCTGATGCTCTATCCACTAAGCCAAACCAGCTAAAGCATAAATAATTGATTTTAAAAATTTAAAGTTACACAAATTTTTAAAAAGAATAAAGTTGAAGGATCACACTGACTTATTTTAGTGCTCATTATAAAGGTATCATAACCAAGACAGTGCTGTGTTGGTGAGAAGAGAGATATGTAGATCAATGTAAGATAATAGAGTCCATAAATAGATACTTATAAATATGTCAATTGATTTTTGACCAAGTGGGAAGACAATTAATTGTATTTTCAACAAATGGTGTTAGGACAATCGGATGTCTATATTCAAAAGCCCTCTCAGACTTCAAAATCAATCATAGGTCTAAATGTAAAATAAAACATAAGAAAAAAATCTCTGCAGCTTTGAGTTAATCAAAGAGTTCTTAAATCTGATACTAAGTGCATAACCCATAAAGAAAAAATAATAAATTTGACTTTATTAAAATTTAAATTTTCCTCTTTGAAAGACACTTAAGAGAAAGAAAATATAAGGCTCAGATTAAGAGAAAATATTTGCAAATGTCCTATCCAACAAAAGATTTGTATCAAGAATTCTAAACACCTCTCAAAACTAAACAGGAAGCAACCTGATTTTTAAAGTGAACAAAAGACATGAACACTTCACCAAGGAGGATATAAAGATGGCAAACAAACACAAGAAATATGCTTAACACTATTAGCCATCAAAGAAATGCAAATTGAAACCACAAGGAGATAGCACTGAAGACAGGGAAACAAAAAACTTGGCAATACTACGTGCTGACGAGGAAGCAAAGCAACAGGCACTTTAATCTTTGCTGCTGGGAACATAAAATGGTACAGCTACCCGAGAACACAGTGTCGCAATTTACTTTAAAGTTAAACATACACATACCACATAATCCTACGATCCTACTCATAGGTGTGTATCCTAGAGAAATGAAAATGTATGTTCAAAAACCTGGACACAAATGTGCATATCAGATGTATTCATAATCTCCAAAACGGTTAACCCATTTTCTTCCAATGGATGAGTGGACAAACTGTGGGGCAACTATATGATGTCCATATGATGGAATAGTTCTCAGCAATTAAAGATGAACAAATTATTGATAACATGCAACAACACAGATGGATATCAAAGACATTATGTTGAGTGAAGGAAACCAATCCCGAAAGGTAACATACTGTATGATTCTATTTCTGTGACATTTGTGTGACATTTCAGAAAAGGGAAAACTATAGCAACAGAGTTTACCAGGAGTAAGGTGGGAGGGAACTGTTCTATATTCTGATTATGGTGATGGTAACATGAATCTGTACCTATGTTAAAACTGAATACCAAAAAGGCAATTTTATCACATGTTATTAAAAATGTATTTAATGTGAATGGGTATGACATCTATTTAAAGAAAAATATTTTCCAATTGGATTGCAAACAAAACCCAACTACACACTATGTGACAGAGAGACACTTAAAGCAAACAGATTCACAAAGTCCATAAGAACAACCTAATAATAGGAAATTTTAATATATCACTTTTAGTAACAAGACAGATTAAGTAGGCAAAAAGAATGAGAAAAAAGATCTAAATAATATAATTAAAAGGTTAGATCTACACTCTGATAATAAAGAATACAAGTTCAAAATACTTTACAATGGGTTCTGAATACTCAAAATGAATGCTGGCCTTGATCCACCGGCATTGGCTGAATGTGGTTCTCTTGCTCTTATGTAATCAATATTAATTACAAAACAGCTAAAAAGATACACTTTTTAAAATTTTTGTGGTTCTGTAAAAAGTACCACTTTATTTCACTTTTGATATATGTATTCTAATGTCATACCACACTCCTTAAACTTCATCTTATATTGCAACGTGGCAAAGTTTATTTTCCCTAAAGAGTGCCATATGTGTCCCTTCTCTTTTTAGCATTCATGTCCTGGGGTACCCTGTCATATGCAAACACAAAGGATGTGGTTTTGATGAATCCCAAACAGAATAACTTCTTTCTGTGACATCAAACATCTGGAGAATATCCATGCAAATGCTGTGTAACTCAACACAGAATCTGGTTTATATATTTGACAGAACATCTCTAAGAATGTAGGGCAGTGTGTATTTTTTGTAACAGTAACCTCAGGCAGTTGAAGAAAGACTGAATGAGTATAGCTCCTTTGGCAGCTTTTATCTTTGCCCAATAATGTCTAATTTTGGAACGGAGTTTTGTATTCCACAACGGCTAGAGAACTATGTGAGGGAAGCATCTTACCTTGATGGGCAGAGAGTATTTTATTGGACTGGTTCTGCCTCTGACTTTCTCAACAACATTGGACAGGTTATTAACGTAGAATGTTGTGTTGCTCCAACTATAAACTAGGATTATGTAGTTTACAACTATATACCTTTCTCAAGATATTGTAGGGGGGGAATGCAGTTACATGAAAGTTGGGGGAAAAAGTGTTAGAAATTAATGGGCATTGCTGTCTTATTTTAAAACCTGATTGTGCTCATACCTCTTATTCAGATTCCACGCTCATTGAGAAATATTATTGATAATAATTAGTTTTCTGTTATTCCTTATAAGGAAAATTCACTAGAGAGATAAAAGGAGTTTTGATTCCACCTGACAGTTATATGATTTACTTGTATATTAGTCTCCTATAAATTGCGTTGTCTCATTGACCAGACCTTACTCAATGCAGCATATAATGCAAACACCAGAGTCCCAGAACTTGGTGGCCTTCCCAAAGTAATGGCATCTGTGAGATCTTGTAGCAGACTCTTCACATCTCTAGGTAGCATTCTCAATTGACTTCTTTCTAATTACATCAAGTAAATGACCAAAAGGCATACATTACAAAGAGGATGAGATGTTGGATAAAGTTGACCAGTCTTGACATGTGTTGCTCATTGGAGAATGAATACTCTCCATTTAAGAGGGTCACAATGGAAGTGTTATTTTAAAAATCCATATGTGAGGGGAAAGATTGTTTAGAATTCTAGACGTTTTATATTACCCTCCTCAACTTTAGAACAGGTGTTCAAAGGACACAATAGCAGACTTCAGAAAGGGGAGCTCAAAGGGCAAGGACAGTCCTGGGAAAAGAACTGACTAGAAGGTGTTGATCAGGGAGTCTCCAGCTGGGAGGTAGACCAATATGACTGAAGTAGGGAAGGAGAAAAATGGACGTGAGTATGGCTAACTAGCCTCAAAGATTAAATGACATTCCTCTGTAAAGTTAGCTACCTTTAAAAAGATAGCCAGTTAAATAATCATAGATGATAAAAATTATAAGATACAATAACCATTTAAAGTCTCTGGAAATTGTGCTGAGGTTATATAATAGAGAAATATTTGTGCCAAAAACAATCTATGAACTCTAGGTAAGAACAGTGAGGCTCTGTGATATCTGAACAATGACCCGTCATCTCCTCCCCCCACCTCAACAAGGTGAGAGTTACACCCTTGATGGATGCAGTGAAGAACACAGGACTTTCTCTGACTGGCTTATTTCCCTTAGCATAATGCTCTCTGGTTCCATCCATGCTGTTGCAAATGGTAAGAACTCCTTCTTGTTTATCACACCATAGTATTCCATTGTGTAGATGTACCACAGTTTTTAATCCACTCATCTACTAATGGACGCTTAGGCTGTTTCCAAATCTTAGCTATGGTGAATTGTGTGATCTCACTCATTTATGGAACATAATGAACAACACGAACTGATGAACAAAAACAGATCCAGAGACAGAGAAACATCGATCAGACTGTCCAACCTCAGAGGGAATGTAGGGGAGGGTGGGGGTAACAGGCAGATATCAACCAAAGGACTTGTACGCATGCACGTAGGCCTAACCTAGTGGTCGGCAAACTGTGGCTCGCGACCCGCGGTTTGCCGCTCTGTTGAGTAATGTGTTTGCTGACCACTGCCTTAATGAAAAACACTTAAAAAACATTTTAATAATGTACTAATGTCTTTAACCTGAAGCCAAAACTTCTGGGTAAGGGTAATGCCTTACAGCAATGGTCGACAAACTCATTTCAGTCAACAGAGCGGCAAACCGCTCACGAGCCGCAGTTTGCCAACCACTGGCCTAACCAATGGACACAGACAATGGGGGTGGTGGTGGTGAGGGCATGAGTGAGGGAATGGGGGAGGCCAATGGAGGAATGAGGACATGTATGTAATAACTTAATCAATAAAGAAATTTAAAAAAAGAACAAAGGACTTTGTTTTCCCCAGATTCCTGTTAGAAGTGCATTTTCTCCCTGGGAAAGCAAGCCACCAGCACTTCTCATATCATCCAGATCTGTGCTACAGAAGATATAGTGTAGGCAAGAGTGGCTGGGAGTCTGAGCTCCCTTCTGTCACTCAGTCCTTACAGAACAGAAAAACTACCCCAGGCAGGGCAGGCCAAAAGCACAAGGCCTGAGTCACCCCTACTCAAGTAACTGTTGGGGAAGTTACTGTTAGGGAAGAGGTTCCGTGCTGAGAAGGACAAGCCAAGAATATAGGAGTTACTGTGACCTAGTAGCGTGCTTATTGAGTGGGGATGTTAACTCTGAGAAGTGGGCCAGATCTCTAGATACACAGAATTGGTCCAAGGCTTCCTCCTTGGGAGAGAATCAAGTTGTGAGAACAAAAAGCCCCACTGATTTTTCTAAGGGGACTGAGCTTATTTGGGACAGAGCATGGGGAATTTCAAGCCTAAAGATGCTGTTGTAAACACAATTTTAGTGGTGCACAGTTAGGAGGATGGCGGTAGCTTAGTGGAGTAATAAGCAAAGTGTTAGATCAAATTAAAATTTAACAGAGAGAAACAGGGAAAGGGACAGCTAAGATGTGCTCATCTTGGGGTCTGACCTGACCTTAAAGACTGACCTATAAGACTACTCTGGCCAAAGAGCTTGAATTGGATCAACCCATGGAGTAATTTAGCATAGACCAATCACCTAGCAATTAGTGGAGGCTAAGAGCTGAGTGTGATAGCCATAGAGGCAGATAAACTACAAACTTTTAAAGAGGAGTCAGAAAAAGGGACAAAGAGCCCAGCTTAAAAAAACACCAAAAAAAAAACAAACAAAAAAACCCTGTCATTCCAGGAGAATCATGATGATCATGTACATGTCAGAGCTACACTCTCTGAGAAGTAATTACAAAGACTGCACAGGAAATAGATGTCACTGAGGCAGTCTAGCCAAAGAACTAAACAAATAAGCAAGAAAACAAAATTAAGTCCTAGAGGGTAGGGGAGACTTAATATATTTTAGCAACTATGGATACTGTCTAAAATGCCCAGCTTTCAACAAACAAACTGGACAGGATGACTTGCATACAGGGGAAAAAGGCAACAGAAACAAACTTTGAGAGGCTTCAGATGTCAGACAGATAAAGACTTTAAAGCAGCTAATATAAACATGTTCAACGAGCTATAGAAACCCATGTTTAAAAAAAGGAAAGAAAGGTATGATAGTGTCTCATCAAATAGAAAATATCAGTGAAGAGATACAAATTATAAAAAGAGCTGAATTTATGTTTTTAGAGAATGTAAGAGAAGAAATGAAAAAATTACATATTCATAGTTTTTTAATGAGTTAAAAAGTACAATAACCAGCTAGAGGGAATCCAAGATGGCGGCATAGGTAAACACCTAAACTGCTGCCTCCGACAACAATTTAAACTGCAACTAAAAGATAAAACGTCTATCACCCAGAACCACGGGAAAGCTGGCTGAGTGGAAGTTCTACAACTAGAAGGAAAGAGAAAAGAGCATTGAGTGCACGAGCGCTGAAAAGCTGAGGTACGGAGGCGCGTGATCCGGGCTGGCGGCGGGCGACTGGGTGCGTTGCTTTTTTCAACCCGAAGGGAGACAAGCCCCCGATTACTCTGAAATCCAGTCTCTGGGGAGACGCGGGGGACCCAAACTCCTACGGGGAGAAGCTGGACTGTCTGCCAGTGAGAGTGGCTTGCTAGCAGAGCTGCACGCAGGAATAATTGTTTACGGCACTGGGGCACAGGATTCCAGGACACGGTCGGGACACAGAGCGGGCTTACTAGCAGCCATTGCTGTTTGCCACGCCCTAACCTAGTGACGCCCTGAGACCCCGCCCCACACAACCTACAAACCCACCCAAGCTCCAAGCAGCTCAATTAGCATAAGAAAGCCTGCCCTATTGCAGCTTAACCTAGAAAACTTGCAGCCCGGGTCAGACAGCTCCAAAACCTCCAAACCCCAAGCAAAGAGGAGAAAACTGCAGCTCTCACTGTAGCTCCTGCTGAGTGGCCTCAGACAGTAGCTGACCTGCACCCCATTTGAGATCCAGAAGCCAGTGTACCTAGTGGTCAGTGTGAGACAACAGATTTCAACTCCTCACATCCATAAGTGACACATTCAAGAGGCAGACTCAGTGAGCACCAAAGCCCCACTGAAACAAGTCCTGCCCCATAAGCGCAGCACTTCTTCCATTATAGACACAGGGAGTGCTCACAGCTAATTGGCCTGGAGGTCAATTCCTCCCAGCGTACCAACAGCAATTCAGGCTTAACTACACCAAGACTTTGCACTCAGCCCACAAAGGGGTGTACCAAGAGCATCCACATCAGGTGATTGGGGAGGCTGAGCTACTGCCCCCTATAGGTCACCTACCACACAAAGCCACTCCATCAACACAGGGAAGAAGCCAAAATGCAGAAACAAAGAAACATGTCACGAATGAAAGAAACGGAGGAAAGCAAACTACTGGATGACATAGAGTTCAGAATCACATTTATAAGGTTACTCAAGAATCTTCTAAAAACCGCCGAGAAACTTGATGACACTTCTGAGGAGCTTAGTGAGACCTTCAAGGACCTTAATGAGAATGCCAAAAAAATGGAAAAGGACCAGTCAGAAATGAAGCATACACTGTCTGAAATAAAGAATATACAGAAACTCAACTGTAGATCAACATACCCCAAGAATCAAACCAAAGATCTGAAATATGTGGAAACAAAAAACATCCAACCAGAAAAACAAAAAGAAAAAAGAATCCTAAAATATGAAGATAATGTAAGGAGCCTCTGGGACAACTTTAAGCGAAACAACATCCGAATTTTTGGGGTGCCAGAAGAAGGGAGAGAGCAAAATATTGAAAACCTATTAGAAGAAATAATGACAGAAAACTTTCCCTACCTGGTGAAAGAAATAGACTTACAAGTTCAGGAAGCGCACAGAACCCCATACAAGAGGAACCCAAAGAGGACCACACCAAGACACATCATAATTAAAATGCCAAGGGCAAAAGACAAAGAGAGAATATTAAAAGCAGCAAGAGAAAAACAGTTAATTACCTACAAGGGAGTACCCATACGACTGTCAGCTGATTTCTCGGCAGAAACTATGCAGGCCAGAAGGGAGTGGCAAGAAATATTCAAAGTGATGAACAGCAAGAACCTACAACCAAGATTACTCTACCCAGCAAAGCTATCATTCAGAGTTGAAGGTCAGATAAAGAGCTTCACAGACAAGAAAAAGCTAAAGGAGTTCATCGCCACCAAACCAGGATTACATGAAATGCTGAAGGGTATTCTTTAAGAAGAAGAAGAAGAAGAAAAAGGTAAAGATAAAAATTATGAACAACAAAATGACATCAAATACATACCTACCAACAAGTGAATCTAAAAATCAAGTGAATAAAAAATCTGAAGAACAGAATGGACTGGTGAATATAATAGAATCAGGGACATAGAAAGGGAGTGGACTGACGATTCTCAGGGGAAGCAAGTGTGAGGGTTGCGGGAAGAGATTGGACAAAAATCTTACTCCTATGGATGAAGACAGTGGCGGGGGGTAAGGGCATGGGGTGGGGTGGGGAATCAGGTGGAGGGGAGCTATGGGGGGAAAAAAAGTGGAACACCTGTAATAATCTGAACAATAAAGATTTAATTAAGAAAAAAAAAAAAAAGAATGAAACAGTCTAAAGAGCACAAAAAAAAAAAAAAAAGTACAATAACCAGCCGAAACCGGTTTGGCTCAGTGGATAGAGCGTCAGCCTGTGGACTGAAGGGTCCCGGGTTTGATTCCGGTCAAGGGCATGTACCTGGGTTGTGGGCACATCTCCAGTAGGTGGTGTGCAGGAGGCAGCTGATCGATGTTTCTCTCTCATCGATGTTTCTAACTCTCTATCCCTCTTCCTTCCTCTCTGTAAAAAATCAATAAAATATATTTTTTTTAAAAAAGTACAATAACCAAAATAAAAAATTCACCAGACTGACTCAAACAATAGATTGGAGTTGGCAGAAGAAAGAATCAGTATATTTGAAAAAATATCAATAATGATGATCAATCTCAAGAACTAAGAGAAAAAACAAATCAAGAAAAAGAAACAGGCTCAGAGAAAAGGGGATACCATTAAGTGCACCAACATATGCATAATAGGAGTGCCAACAGGAGAAGAGAAAAAGGAGGAAAGAATATATTTGAAGAAATAATGGCTAAAAACTTTCCAAATTTGATGAAATACATTAGTCTACACATCCAAGAAGCTCAATAGACTCCAAGTTGGGTAGACACAAAGAGATCCACATCCAAATATCTAGAGAAAAATATCTAGAGAAAAATGACTGCATACATGGAACCCCAAAAAGATAGTTTCCTTCTATTGTTTATCTAGGAGCCAAAGGACAGTGAATGACATATTTATAAGTGCTGAGAAATAAAACTATAAATCACAAATTTTATAACAAGAAAATCAATCTTTCAAAAATAAAGGCATTTAAATGAAAGTGAGATTTGTTACTAATAGACGTGTCTTACAAGACATAGTGAAGGAATATTTTTAAGATTGTAATCAAGTGACACCAGGCATTAATACAAATCAACACAAAACAACCAAAGAGTACTGGGAAAGGTAATTATAAAAGACACTATAGTTGCATATTTGTTTTTTCTCTTAACTGACTTAAAAAGCAATTATAAACCAATATATACATAATTGTATTATTATCCTGTAA
This sequence comes from Corynorhinus townsendii, assembly GCA_026230045.1. Classification (NCBI taxonomy): domain Eukaryota; kingdom Metazoa; phylum Chordata; class Mammalia; order Chiroptera; family Vespertilionidae; genus Corynorhinus; species Corynorhinus townsendii. The sequence continues at coordinate 175,201,690 of JAPDVU010000003.1, read as the reverse complement.
TATATTTGATCATAATGGCACAAATGAGGCAGATGGAAACAAAGCTGTTTTAGAGTAAGAAAATGACACCAGCTGATATCAAATCTACAGGAAGAAATGAAGAGAATCAGAAATGTTAAATAAAAGATTCATTAAAAAAACTATGGATATGTATTTTTTTCATTTCTTCTCTTACATTCTCTAAAAACATAAATTCATATATAGAGTAATATTATAAAAATGCATTTGATTTGTTACATATGTAAAATGTATGTTTCACAAACATAACACACAAAATGAAGAAGAAATAGAGCATATAGAGGACTAATGTTTTTATATTTCACTGAAATTACACAGTATAAATCTGAAGCAGATTCTGCTAAGAGGCATATTGTAAACCCTACAGCAACCATTAAGAAATAAATTTAAAATAATGAAAGTTATTAAAGAAATGAAAATGTTACACTAGAGAACATTCACTGAATAAAAAAGAAAATGGTCAAGAAGGACCAGAGGAGCAAAAGCAACATAAGATATATAGAAAACAATCATTAAAATGGCAAGTATAAATTCAGACATATCAATAATGACATTGAACAATGCAATCAAAAGGCAGAGATCCAAGAAAGTGCTCTCTATAGGAGACAAAAATATAAATAGACTAGAGGCCCCGTGCAGGAAATTCGTGCACGGTGGAGTGTGTCCTCAGCCCAGACTGCACCCTCTCCAATGTGGGACCCCTCGAGGGATGTCCGACTGCCCGTTTAGGCCCGATCTCACCTGCCTTCCTGCCTGATTGCCCCTAACTGCTTCTGCCTGCCAGCCTGATCACCCTCTGACCACTCCCTTGCCAGCCTGATCTACACCTAACTGCTCCCCTCCGACACCGATTGCCCCTTACTGCCCTCCCCTGCCATCCTGATTACCCCTAACTGCCCTCCCCTGCTGGTCTGGTCACCCCTAACTGTCCTCCCCTGCAGGCCTGGTTGCCCCCAACTGCCTTCCCCTGCAGGCCTGGTCAACCCTAACTTCCCTGCACTGCAGGCCTGGTCTCCCTCAACTGGCCTCCCGTACAGGCCTGGTCCCTCCCAACTGCCCTCCCCTGCTGGCCATATTGTGTCCACATGAGGGCGGCCATCTTGTGTGTTGGTGTGATGGTCAATTTGCATATTACCTCTTTATTATATAGGATTCTACCCAAAGATAGGTATAAATAGGTTAAAACTATATGGGATGAAAACCTGTATACCATGTACTATAATCAAGCTGAGTGGTCATTCTAATATCAGATAAATTATATTTTAAAACAAAGTTACCACAGTTAAAGAGCAACATTTTATGACAAAGGGAAATATATCAGGAAATTATGATAATTATAAACATATAATCTTGTACAACACAACCCCAAGATAAATGAATCAAATATAAAGTAAGCAAAACAATAAGACTGAAGTGAGAAACAGACAATTCAACAATAATAGTTGCAAAGTTTCAGTGTATAGGACTACTCGGCAGAAGATCAACAAGAAAATGTAAGAGTTAAAGAAGACTGTAACTAGGCCTGACAGACTTCACCTAACAACAGACCATATATTCTTTCCAAGCACATATTGAACATTTCCCAGGATAGCCATATGCTATGTTCTAAAACAAGTCTCAATAGATTAAAAGGATTAAATATTAGAAAGTGTGTTCCAACCACAGTGGAATGAAAGTGAAAATCAGTAACAGAAGGTAATCTGGGAAATTCACAAATAACCAATGGGTCAAAGAAGATATAAGTGATAATATAAAAGATTAATGAAAATAAATTCACAACATATCAAAACTTCAAGGATGCAGTGAAAGAATTGAAATTGTGTATCTGTAAATGCCTATATTAAAAGAACTGTCAATTAACAGACTTTATGATGGACTAAATGCTTTCTCCCTAAAATCATAAACAAGACAGGATGTCTACTCTCACCACTTCTATTCAACACTGTAATAGAGTTTTAGTTAGAGCAATAAGGCAAGACAAAGAAATAAAAGGTGTCCAGATTGCAAAGAAAAGAGTAAAACGATCTTCATTTCTTAATAACATTACTGTGTATATAGAAAATCCTAAGGAATCCAATAAAAAACAATTAAACAATGAGTTCAGCAAGGTTGTAGTATTCCAGATTGATCTATAAAAATATAGGCAAAGATTAGTGATTTGTGCCTCATATTTAGGGAGAGGAGTCTCTTTATGGTAATCCTCCCAGTCAAAAAGCCTTCTTTATCTTGAGCTGGAATTTGCTGCCCTACTAATGTCTCCTGAAGTGACACACACTGACCTGTTTCATGGATCTCTTTAATTATTTAAAAACAGTTATAATGTTCAACTCCTTTCCTAGCCACCCTTTTCATTTTCCTTATGTGACATAATTTAAACCTTCTTTTGCCCCCCTGGTTTCCATCTCCTACTCCTAGATAGAGTAAAAATTTATTTTTCCCAACAGAAATTTAAAAATAAATATAATATTTCATTGTCAAGTACAAATAACATTTTGGTCTCAATATTGTTTTTTGGTACCTTATGATTATATTAGGTTGTTTAGAAATCATTCCATGTTCTACATGAGTTATAATGAACTTACGGTGCTTGAATAAACACCTTTCTTTCATAGGACATTGCCAAGTTCAATTTGCATTTCTGGACCCAAGACATACGTATTTATTATAACCTTATTTGGTTCAGTCCATAAAACTAGTGTCTTTTTACCTCCTTTAAGTTTTCTTCTCTAACGTAGAAAATGCCCTTTCTTTCTAACATAAGCATACCTTCTGTGTCAATATTGATAACTGTGAATAGACAATTCCAAGAACAGAGAGCTATGACAAACCATTAGCTACTTTCTTCAATATAGTATATTAAATTATAATTACTACCTCTTGTGCATGATTTTTTTAAATTAGCTAGGAATCTACCTAACAATGCTATATTTGTGTAAGCTTTACATTTCTCCATCTATATGTGCAGTAGGTCCTCGGGTTATGTCAGAAATCCATTCCTACAGCACAACTAACGCGATTTTCGCCATAAGTTAGAACCCACCTGCATAAGCACCTATGTCACTCACATGGAGCACATACCCAGCAGTAATGAAGTGAAACAGTAAAAAAAAATTAAAAGAAAGATAACAATTTCTGACCTTTACTTGTGGTAAATAAATAATAAAAAACATAAAGCACATATGTACATATGTTGAAATGATGGAACTTTTTTTTATATAAATAAATGGGAGATGGCGATGTAACCACGAATCGACATACATCAAGTCCGACGTAACCCGAGAACTGTCTGTATTAAAGCTTAAGCGACCATTTGACCGTCCAAAGCAGGGGTCCTCAAACTACGGCCCGCGGGCCACATGCAGCCCACCGAGGACATTTATCCGGCCCGCCGGGTGCCGCTGCCTGTCCTGCTTAGCAGCCAACTCATCCCGGGCCTGCAGTGCGCATAGGAATTTGTTCATAGTTTTTTTTGAAACTATAGTCCAGCCCTCCAATGGTCTGAGGGACAGTGAACTGGCCCCCTGTTTAAAAAGTTTGAGGACCCCTGGTAGCTATGACGTGCACTGACCACCAGGGGGCAGACGTTCAATGCAGGAGCTGCCTAGCTGCCGTGACTTGGCAGCTCTGGTTCTCAGGTGACACACCCAGAACCAGAGAGCAGGGAGCCCAATTCTGGGGTGCATCACCCGAGAACTACCCTCTTGCAATCTGGGACCCCTCGGGGGATGTGGGAGAGCTGGTTTCAGCCTGATCCCCACAGGCCAGGCCAAGGGATCCCATTGGTGCACAAATCCGTGCACTGAGCCTCTAGTCTTATAAAAATGTTGTTCACATTTTAAAAACTGAGTATGTTGTTTTCTAGAAAGCATACTCTATTCTGGAAATCACAGATAACATAGAAGGGTGTGTATAGAGAACTCCGGGAATGAAGGTCTAAAAAAGAATAAAGACGTGGAAATGTATTATTCCACAGATGATAGAAAGTTATTCTGGTAAGTTATAGACCCAGGTCACTGTAACTGATGTTAGCAGCGGTGTAGAAGGTCACATGCTTGTAATCCATTCCTTATACTATATGTCCATTCATTTCCATGGACTTAGTGGAAAGATTAAAAATAATAAAGCATCATGGAAGATGAAATAAGATCTAAACAACTTAAAACTCTTGTTTTACGCCTTTCAAACAAATCCAACATGGGCAAAAATCCTCCAAAGCTTACTATAACCTTTAAAATAAAGTTCATATAGGAAACCTTCATTTTCTATTTACTTATGTTTCTTATAATATTATGATCAAGAAAATGAGTTAAGGGAAATAGTATCACTTTTTTTTCACAGTTAGGGAGAAACAAACAAATCTGAAATACCTGTGGGCATCTGGCAGCACTGTAGCAATCTCCAGCAGTGGCAAATGGAACTGCTTTTCCAAATATTGTCTGAGTAAATAGAAGGTCTGTAGCTAGAATGCAATATATAAAGCTCTTTAGCAATGTGGCCCTATATGTTTTCTAATCTTCATTGCAAAACATAGTATTCATATTCTTAAATACATTTTATAATTAATTTAAAAATTTAAGCAAAAATGCTATATAATTATAGATCAGGCTCTCAATAAATAATTATTTTCTTTTTCTTTCTTTTTTTTTTTAGAGAGAGAGAAACATTGATTGGCTTCCTCTTGCACACACCCCAACCAGGGACTAAACACACAACCTGGGTATCTGCCATGTCCGGGAATTGAACCAGTGACTGTTTGGTGCATAGGACGATGCTCAACCAACTGAGCCACACCAGCCAGGGCAAATAATTTTTCTTTAATACAAAAATGTTTATCCCATAAATTTCCCTAAAAAATGGCAGGCACATCTGTAACTAAGCTGGAAGTGGTTTTTTTGTGTGTTGTTTTAAAAATATGTTTCTATTGATTTCAGAGAGGAAGGGAGAGAACAGAAACATCAATGATAAGAATCACAATTGGTTGCCTCCTGCACTTCCTTACTGGGGATCCTGAAACCTGGGCATGTGCCCTGCGGGGGAATTGAAACCTGACCTGATTTATGGGTCAATGCTCAACCAATGCGCCACACCAGCTGGGCAGAACCAGAAGTTTTTTAAACTAAGTAAGTGCTTTATTATATTGCACATCATAGTGAATATCTAAGATAGATAAAGTGAGGTCAGGAGCAAAATTACAGGTTTTGATTACCACATTTAAAGGTAAATACATTATTATAAAGCAACACATGGGTGTTTATAGATGAAATTATATATACTAGAGGTGTGGTGCACAAAATTCGTGCACTGTGGTCCCTTGCCCAGCCTGCACCCTCTCCATTCTAGGACACCTCAGGGGATGTCTGACTGCCAGTTTAGACCCAATTCCTGTGGGCCTAAACATCCCTCTCACAATCTGGGACTGCTGGCTCCTAACCGCTTGCCTGCCTGCCTGCCTGCCTGCCTGATTGCCCCTAACCACTTCTGCCTGCCAGCCTGATCACCCCCTAACTGCTCCCCTGCCAGCCTGATTAACACCAAACTGCTCCCTTACCAGCCCGATTGCCCCCAACTGCCCTCCTCTGCTGGCCAATTTGGTTCTCATTGGTCAGTTTCTATGCCAGTCAGCGTCAAAAGCTCTGCCTCCTAGGCAGCCATTGGCTCCTCACAGTTCACCCATATTTGGTTCTGATTGGTCAGTTTCTATGCCAGTCAGCGTCTCTGGGCCTATCAACGGGGCCTGATCAGAAAGGCGGGGCTGATCAGCAGCGCCGGTGGAGGCCTAGAGAGAAATGGAGGCATGGCTGCTGGAGAGAAAGAGAGGGGCAAATGCTGATCAACAGCTGCCATAGAGGCTACAGTTTAGACCCTGCTTCTCTCTTCAGGCCTCTCTCCAGGCCTGATTCGCAGCCCCCTCAGCAGTCAGTGCTGGGTCACCGTGCCTGCAGCCACAGCAGCTGACTGCAGGACTGACTTCTGGTTGGTCGAGCCTCCGGTCGTGATGAACCCAGGGTTTTTATATATTAGGAGATATATATATATATATATATCATATATCATATATGTATACATATATACATACATATAAATATATACATACATATACATACACATATACTAAAGGTCAGCTGATCTAATCGCTTATTCATGCTTGAGTCATTTAGATAATATCTCAACCAATGGTCATCTAGTCAGTGGCTCTCACCTCCACTAATGTATTTTGAATCACTTCACTTTTCAAGAGGACTACAGGATTATTGCATGCTACCATGATGGCAACCCCTAAAGGTAGCATTTATGGAAATATGATCATATCTCCAAGGACAGTTTCCAAAGCAATAAGACCTACCATGGTGTGCTGGAGTCAGCTGTTACCAAATCTATTGTGTATGAATTTTGGGGGGACACAATTCAATCCACAGCAGCAGGTTTGTTGAAGAGTCACTTGACAGAATTTGATGGATTGCTTGTATGTGTGAGAGAAAGGGAGGATTTAAAGATGTTACTAAGTTTTAGCTGGAATAACTAGAAAATTATAGTTGCTACTTATTGAAATGGCAAATATTTGGGGTAGAATGGTTGGCAAGAAATATTGAAAGTTCAGTTCGAGATTAACATTGAGTCTGAGATGCCTATTAGACAGTCACATGGATTTGCTGAATAGGCAGTATAATATTGGAATTCAGGGTAGCAGTCCAAATTGGAGATAAATATTTGGGGCTATCATCTAATAGGTAGTATTTTAAATCTATAAATTGAATGAGACCCCTAAGGGAATGACTGAGTCCTGAAATTCTTTCGTACTCAGTATTGTGGCTGATGAAGAATAATTAGCCAAGATGAGAAATAGTGAGAAAGAGTGGCCAGAAAAAGAACAAAAGAATGAGAGTGCAGTGTCCTGAAAGCTAAATGCTGCTGATGGGTCAAGTTAGATAAAAAATAAGAATTTTTTACTGGATTTATGGAATGGATGAAGAATTAATGATGTAAGAGGGAAAAGAAAGTTTGCTGAAATAATGTTCTTGCATAGATACAAAGTGACAAGCCTAGAACACAAATAGAGAGGGTGGCCTTCCATGGAGAGGGAGTGTTGGTCCACAGTAACCAGGATAGACGGCAAAGACTATAGGTGAACATTTGGGTAGGTTAGTAGATGTGGCAGTGGTAGCTGGTGGAAATTCCCTCTGGCTCTTATTTCCTCAGTGAGATAGGAAGCAAGATCATTAGCAATGAGTGACTAGAGAGGAGTATTAGAAGTTGTAGGAGTCTGAAGCTAGAAGAGAAGATGTGAGTTAGACATTTAGGAGAGGGGGGAGGGAATGAACTAGGGCAGTGGTCGGCAAAGCCACATGCGGCTCGTGAGCTGCAGTTTGCTGCTCTTTTGACTAATGAGTTTGCTGACCACTGAACTAGGGAAGTGCAATAGGATTACTCAGCAGCATGAAGGGTCCATGTAAGCTCAGTAGTCATGTGTTTAAAGTGAGTCCATCCATGAGGACAGTGTATTATTTGCCACCCAGAAGATGTGTGGTGCAAGTGCAGAGTAGGTGAAAGGTGTAATTTAGTCAAGACTGGGTTTTTGTCACACAAGTTTGAGGAAGGAAAAGAGAGACCAGGAAGCTAAAAATGTAGACATTTAACATTGTATCCTTAGAGCCCAGCCCACTGCATGGCAAAATGCATGTTTATTTGATAAATTAATGAAAACCAGCAGCTTACTAAACAAGAACTAACTTACTGAGTGCCCATTATGTGCTCAGTAATGCTAATTACCAGACACACATACTAGTACATCCTATATAATAAAGAGGTAATATGCAAATTGACCCTCACACCCTATCCTCGCATCACAAGATGGCCGCCCCCACATCATCACAAGATGGCCGCCACCACAAGATGGCCACCCCCACATTATCACAAGATGGCCTCCCCATGTTGTCACAAGATGGCCATCACAAATGGCCGCACCCACATTGTCACAAGATGGCCTGCAGGGGAAGGCATTTGGGGGTGATTGGGCCAGCAGGGGAGCAGTTAGGTGTCAATCATGCTGGCAGAGGAGCAGTTAGAGGCTATCAGGCTGGCAGGCAGGTGAGTTGTTAGTAGTCAGCAGCTCCTAACAACTGTGAGATTGGGCCTAAACCGGCAGTCAGACAACCCTCAAGGGGTCCCAGATTAGAGAGGATGCAGGCTGGGCTGAAGGACACCCCCCCACCCCTGGCCAGGGCATGAATTTCGCACATCGGGCCTCTGGTCATTAAATAATAATGATTATTTATAGAGCATTTACTGTATGCAAGGCTATTTGCTCAAAATTTTACAAGTACTATATCTTAATCCTACTATCTCCCCACATCCCTCACAAAAGGGGTTGGTGGCAGAAGGAGGAAGAAAAAGGAAAGGGGAAAAAAATAACCTAAGAGGGTTTTTTCTCACTTTAAGGGAGTTTAGGCTTAAAGAGATATGTCCAAGGTCACATAACTGGTAAGTGGATGCAGAGAATTTCCACCCAGTGTAACTCCAGAGTTCATGAGCATAACCATAATAGTATAATACTTCCCCACTGCAGTAATGGTGGGTTTTCAGTAAATGCTAGCCATCATTACTACTAATACCAGTCATTATCATCTGACTGTGGCTTAGAGATTATGTATTCATGTATTCACTATCACGAAAAACATTGTTTCTTGCTATGGCTTAGGCACTGTGCTAGGCACTGGTGATTCAATTGTGATTTAGTTTCAACTTCTAAAACAACTTATTTGCCTTTTCCTGTAGGTATGTGACCTCCAGGGTGGCAGGCTGCTTAGTGTCTATTAGGTTTCATTAATCTGTTTGGACTTGACCATACTATAAGTTGCATCCTAAAAGGCAACAGGTCCATAGTCTGGGATCTGTGAATAGGAATTAATTGCATCACTTGCAACAGAATTGTGATGCAATTCTGCCTTAACTAATTGGTTAAAAGATTAAATGAGAGAGTCTATAGGAAAATGCTTACAAATTGTAATCTGAAATTACTTTAAGCCCTACAAAAAGTTTATACAATTATGTTAAAATATTAACTTTATTCCTAATGTAATGGGGAATTTGAGGGTCATATCTTGGAAGAACACTGTGTATCTTATCACTATCGTTACCACTACATTTTTACTAAGGTCTCTACCGCCCATGTTATTGAAGAGAAAGTTTATGGCTAATAACTTTAAAAAGCAATTTAAGTAACTATTGCCCAATGCTAGGGCGTTCGCTATACCCTAGCTATTCTACATACCAGCATACTGTTGGACTTTAATTAGCAAAGGGAGGCTCTTTATTTTTCAAACAGAGATCTGGTACTTACTTTTAATTTGCATAGAAGTGAGATCAATTCTTATTTTGCTGAAAACAGTGTGTCCAGCAGCCAGGTAGTCATTTGTACATTCACAGTCTAGCCTCCTGCTTCCATTAAAAGGACATTCGTATGGATTTTGTAGTCTGTAACCACATTAGAGTAGTTTCATTATTAGATACAGCTATCATCCCACAGAGTAGGTAAACTTTGGAAGTGGGAGGTAAAAGGTACACTCTTCAATATGACAATGTCTACAAGTTAAATGAGAAAGAAGTAAAAATCACTCAAGGTTAACATATGAAATTGTCAATGGGAAATTCAAGACCAGTGGAAAAATAATCCAGCTCTAGTTCTCTTAGCTTTTGTTACTGGAAGCAATATGACTTCTATGAAAATACACATAGCTCTTAAATTCTCCCCTTCTCTGTTCTCCCACGGCTCACCCACAGTACCCTTCCTAGCCCATCTCTCTGTGAGTACATGTTAATACTCGAGTCTTTGGGCTTGAACAGGCATGGGCAACATCTAACTTAGATCCTAACATGTCCACCTACTTTTGCATTACTTGTCCCACTTGCAAGCTATTCAAGTATCACTCTGACTGCTGGAACTTCTGGTTTTCTTGAAGGACCATAAAAAAATGCACTGATAAGCCAAAGACACATCTCATACCTGAAACCATACACTTCAGAAAAGTTGTCTTCTTCACCTTTGACCAACGATATATATTCCTTGGGGTCCTCCAAGTGCATATCTGCACAATAAACCTAAAGGGAAAATGCAAACACCTAGAAAAGCTTCTCCCAACGTCAACGGTCAATGTTAAAGTAAGCAGCAAAGGTGTTCACAATACCTTTATTATTCTTCCCTCGATGTTAAGGTAATAATCACCATCCTCGGTACTGTTGTTTTCCCCTTGGACTTCTTTGCAGCTGGTAAATGTTTTGCCTTCAAGGATGAGTGAATACAACTTACCAACAATGAGCAAGTTAAAAACACGGCATGGATTTAATTCAATCATGCAAACATTATGCTAAAAACTAGGCACTCCATTTTGGGCAGCATATGATTACTGCAAATATTCATTTTCAGCATTTTAATGAAAACTCCTAGGAACACTAGGTAGATTTTTAAAGTCTGTCACTTACAGTCATTGGCATAACATTTCCTTTGAGCATCTGGCTTTAAACGCTTTAAACATAAGTCACTGGACCAACCGTTTTCAGCCATGCATTCCACTCTTCTCTCCATTATCCCCACTCCACAAGTCACTGAGCACTGCGAACAGAGTAAAATTTGAAAGTAAAGTGTATCATGGGTAATAAGGCCGGTCCATCCATATCTCCTCTCAGACTAGGTCCGTTTGGAACACAATAGTGGCTAGACCTACTGCAAATACAAAAATACCCTATAGACTGGACAGTCACAGATGGGAGGGATTTGTTATTTCTCAGTTACTCGCTTCGTTTCATTTATTTCATATAGTTATATCAACATTATATTATAAATACTCGATAAACATTATTAATGTTAGTTTTTAAGACTACTTAGTTTGTTCTCATTGTTATATGCTGTTTGGAAAGCAATATTTACTTGCTTTCTATCCATTAAATTGAAAATGGATTATAGTGCAAGTAATTTTTATTACTCGCATATTAGATTTATTTCACTTAAAATATTCATTGGTTAGGTATGTATGCAAAATGCAAGTCACTGTGCAAGGCTTTCAGAGGAATAGATATAAGTAGGTTATAGTAAGCATAGAAAAAGAGATATTTATCTCTATGACAAAGTAAGTGGTTTTTAGACAATAGGGGTATGAAAAAATTCTGGGATCGAGTTAGACATGCAGCTGCACAGGCATCCACACCTAGAAAGTCTCATTCAGAAGGTTTTAAATTCATAATTATATACTGACCTTGCTCCATTTCCCAACTTTCCAAGTGGCCATGTGCAAACAGCTCCTTAGATTGCACTTGTAAGCCTGTGGCGAAGGCAGAACAGGGCATTCTCGATAATCTATAGGCCAAAGCTGACGGAGCTTATATCTGTCAGTAGACTGAATCTCAATGCAATATGTAATCCTTTGTCGGTAACTAAATCCACAGTTACCAGCACACTGAAAAATAATTGCCAGGGGGAGAAAATATTTTTAAACTTAACCAGGACTAATATTCACCAGGGGGAGTGTGTGTGTGTACACATATATAAATATACATAAACACACTATACAATGTTACACCCACAGCAATTCTATTCATTAGCTTTATTTACAGATGAGTTAAAAAAGTTTCAGAGACAGTACATAACGTTCCCAGAGTTGTACCAATAAATGGAAAGGATCCATATCCAGGCTAGATTGTCTAGTTGTGGTGTCTGTTTTGGTTTTTCCCATTACACTACTAAGACTATCTTAATTGAATGAAAAATTTTCTCTCAATAGGTGCAGCTTTGGAGGAATAAAACATATGTGAGTGTTCTCACCTGAAATAAAAGACATTAATTAGGGAATAGCAGAGTACTGACCAGTGTGTACACACATGTGAGGACACCACCTGTGGCCAAGGAATTAACCAATCAAAAGACATAGAAATGACTGTATCTGGTACTCACATGGGGCCAAATATAGTCTGGTCCCTCCAGCCAGGCTGGCAAATCTTACATACATGAATTCTACAATATGAGGAAAATTCAGAAGGGTCTTGGCACAGTAGAGGGGAATAAATTAACCCTAAACAATGCACTGGTCTGATGTGACAAAGCTTAATAGTGAGATAAGAAAGGGTCAAACTGCATCCAGACAGAATAAATACATTCTGGAGCCAAGGTCAAAATATATGGATAGGAATAAAAATTACCCAGTAGCTAAAATAGTAAAATTTATAATGTCTGTCATGCAATAAAAAGTTAACTGTCAGCCCTAGCTGGTTTGGCTCAGTGGATAGAGCATGGGCCTGTGGACTTAAGGGTCCTGGGTTTGATTCTGGTCAAAGGCACATGTCTGGGTTGCAGGCTTGATCCCCTGTAGGAAGTGTGCAGGAGGCAGCTGATTGATGATTCTCGTCATTAATGTTTCTATCTCTCTCTCCCTCTCCCTTCTGCTATAAAATCAATAAAATAATTTTTAAAAAGTTAACCATCATGCAAAAAGGAAGAAAATATAGCCTGTAATAAAGAGAAAAATCCATCTTTCAAAACAGACCCAGAGGGAAGAGTAAAAATGCAAAGGAAGGATCTCTGAAAATTCTCTTCTCCATAAAGCCATGAGAAAACTGGCAAAACTTGTCAGAATTAACTTTTCCACAACTCTGGAAATTCACCAAATGCATCAATCCAGGAAGCATTTATTCAATAAACAAGGCTAAATCTCAGAAGAGGGAGAAACCAAGATGGTGGCATAGGTAAACACCTAAACTGCTGCCTCGCACAACAATATCAAAACTACAACTAAAAGACAAAATGGACACCATCCAGAACCACAGGAAAGCTGGCTGAGTGGAAATTCTACAACTAGAAGAAAAGAGGAAAGCACATTGAGACTAAAAGGAGCTGCAAAAGGCTGAGGTACGGAGATTTGCACGCGGAGAGGACGGGCGGCTGTGTGCACAGGCGGCTGAGTGCACGGCTGGCTTTCTAAAGCAGTAGGGAGAAGGAAGCTCCCAATTGCACTGAACTCCAGTCCTGGGCAAGACGCTGGGAAACCAGACTCATTCGGGGGGAATCTGGACTGTCAGGAAAAGAGAAAGCACACTGAGACTCGGGAGCTGCTGAAGGCAGAGGTCTGGAGACACGCATGCACAGAGAGGACTGACAGTTGAATGCATGGGAGGGTGAGTGCGCAGCTGGCTTTCTAAAGCAGGAGGGAGATGGAAGCTCCTGACTGTGTTGAACTCCAGTTCAGGGCAAGTTTCTGAGAACCCCGACTCATTCGGGGAGGAACTGGACTGTCTGGCAGCAGGCGAAACTCAAGGGCGGCTTTCTCTCAGAGGTGCTTGCAGTGATTATCGAGGGACACTGAGGCCCACGGCCTCATAGGGCAGGGCTGACAGGAAACCAAGGCTGTCTGCTCCACCCTGAAACTCCACCCCATCCAAGCTGAGCACAGAGGCTTTTGCAATTTTGCAAGTCTTGTCTCATAAGAGTGTCTCCAGCACAGAAGTGTTCCCAGCATAGACACAGCTGATCCTCACAGCCAACTGGCCTGGAGGTCAATTCCTCCCAGTGATACCAACAACAAAGAAGACTTAACTACAACAAGGCTGAGCACACAGTCCACAAAGGGGTGCACCAAGAGTGTCCACCTCAGGTAACTGGGGAGGCTGAGCCACTGTGCCCTAGAGGACACCTACCACAGAAAGCTACTCTACCAACTCAGGAAAGCAGCCAAAATGCGGAGACAAAGGAACAGGTCACAAATGAAAGAAATGGAGGAAAATAAACGACTGGATATAGAGTTCAAAACCACGGTTATAAGGTTTTTTAAGAATTTCCTAGAAAAGGCCGATAAATTCAACAAGACCTTTGAGGATATAAAAAAGGACCAACTAAAAATTAAACATTCACTGACTGAAATAAAAAATATTATATAGAAACCTAACAGCAGACTAGAGGACCACAAGAATCAAGTCAAAGAGTTGAAATACAAAGAAGCAAAAAACATTCAGCCAGAAAAGCAAAAATAAAAAAGAATCCAAAAATTTGAAGATAGTGTAAGGAGCCTCTGGGACAACCTCAAGCATACCAACATCCAAATTATGGCGGTGCCAGAAGAAAAGAGAGAGCAAGATACTGAAAACCTATTTGAAGAAATAATGACCAAAAATTTCCTCCACCTGGTGAAAGATATAGACTTACAAGTCCAGGAAGCACACAGAACCCCAAACAAAAGGAATCCAAAGAGGACCATACCAAGACACATCATAATTAAAATGCCAAGGGCAAAAGACAGAGAATATTAAAAGCAGCAAGAGAAAAACAGTTAATTACCTACAAGGGAGTACCCATACGATTGTCAGCTGATTTCTCAACAGAAACTATGCAGGCCAGATGAGAGTGGCAAGAAATTTTCAAAGTGATGAATAGCAAGAACCTACAACCAAGATTACTCTACCCAGCAAAGCTATCATTCAGAATTGAAGGTCAGATAAAGAGCTTCACAGATAAGAAAAAGCTAAAGGAGTTCATCACCACCAAACCAGTATTATATGAAATGCTGAAGGGTATTCTTTAAGAAGAGGAAGAAGAAGGAAAAGGTAAAGATAAAAATTATGAACAACAAATACATGTCTATCAACAAGTGAATCTAAAAATCAAGTGAATAAAAAAATCTAACGAACAGAATAAACTGGTGAATATAATAGAATGAGAGGCATAGAAAGGGAGTGGACTGACAATTTTCAGGGGGAAAGGGGTGTGGGAGGTGCGGCAAGAGACTGGACAAAAATCGTACACCTATGGATGAGGACAGTGGGGGGAGGTAAGGGCAGAGGGTGGGATGGGAACCGGGTGGAGGGGAGCTATGGGGGGAAAAAAGAGGAACAATTGTAATAATCTGAACAATAAATATTTATTAAATTTCAAAAGAAAATCTCAGAAGAGGGAGCTTTGTGATGTTTTAACTTGTCCTACCCCCATTCTCCCTCTAGCTCCACAGTAGCCTTGAAAATCAATAGCCCGCAAACATGGTGGAGCCAGCAGCCTGGCAGCCACAGGGGCAAAACTGGGTTGACCATCTTTCAAAGATTCTGTTGCAGAGACTTGTTGTTATTTGAACTGTTTGGTGGGTTTTCTAGAAGACTCCACTTACCAGGCTGTCATTATTTAACTGGAGCTTATCCACTGCTAAAAGAATTTTCCCTCCAGGGGCACTTGTTGAATTGTTTAACTTTGAAGCTTCCAGAAGAGGTAGATCACAGTTAGGGTAAGCAATAGGCTCATAAAAAAAAATCTTAAAAAGACAAGAAGAGATGTTCATAGCTTTGAAAAGCTTCAATATATCTATAGACTCCAGAAGGCCATGAACATGCACAGGGTTGCTCACATGTCCAGGACAGTGCACGTGCTCAGGAAGCATCTGGAAAGGGCCTGCACACTCACTTCTTGCCAATGTCAAGGCTCTGTACAAGGAGGACTAAAGTTAAGGAAGAGTTGTCAGCTGGCTGGCTGAGTGTTAAAGGTATCCAAACATACACACAGAAGCCCCAGGCAAAGAAGATGATTAGTTCCAGGCAGCTAAGGGAATCACTGTCCAATCATTAACTGAAAACTTAAATAAATCAAGCAGAGACTTCAGGTACTGAATGTGACAGAAAATACAGACTTTACAGTGAATTCTGGAAAGCTACTAAACAAGTAAAAACAAACAGCAACAACAATGAACCCTGAGGCGGAGGAAGAATCTGAATACACCTATAACAAGTAACTGATTGAATTAATAATCCAAAAACTACACACAGGGAAAGCCCAGGACCAGCGGCTTCACTGGTGAAGTCCACCAAATGTATAAGGAATTAGCATCAATGTTTCCAAAATTCTTGCAAAAGAAAGAATAGTAAAGAGCACTTCTTAATTCATCCTACAGAGCCAGTATTTCCCTCATACCAAAACCAGGCAAAGTCATCACAAGGAAACAACAGACCAAAATATTTTATGAATGTAAATGCAAAAATCCTCACCAAAATACTAGCAAAACATTCTAGAAATACACAAAAAGGGTTATACACAATGACCAAGTGAGGTTTATTACAGGAATGTAAGATCCTTTCAATATATGAAAATGAACTAATGGAACACATCTATTCTACTAATAGAATAATAGACAAATTCCACACAAGAATCTCAATAAATGAAGAAAAAGCATTTGACAAAATCCAACACATTTCATGATGTAAGCCCTAAGCAAAACAGGAATAGAAGAGTACTGGTAAAAGGAATTTATTAAAAAATCTATAGCTAACATATTTAAGTGTGCAAACTGAGAGCTTTCCTCTAACAAGCAGGATAAGACCATGATATTTGTTTTCACCACTTCTATTCAACATTGTCCTGGAGGTTTTAGACTGAAAATTAGACAAGACAAAATGAAAGGCAACCAGAGTTAAAGGAAGAAATTAACATTCTCTGTATTTGCAGATGATACACATTTGTGTACAGAAAACCCTCAATAATCTGCACACAAATAAGAATTAGGTCGAATAAATGTGTTCAACACATAAAAATCAATTCTATTTCCACATTAGCAATGGACAATCAGAGAATAAAACTGAGTACATTTCCATTTATAGAAACATAAAATATTAATAAAATATTTAGGAATAAATTTAACAAAAGAAGTGGAAGTTCACATGTACACTTAAAACTAAAACATTCTTGAAAGAAATTAATAATACCTAAATATGTGGGAAGACATCTCACGTTCATAGATTGGAAGACTTATTTAGAAGGCAATATTCCTCATATTGATCAGGGTTCATTGCAATCTCTAACAAAATCCCAGCTGGCTTTTATACAGAATATGACAAGATGATCCTAAAATTCATAAGGAAATGTAGGGAACATAGAATAACCAAATAAATTTTGAAAAGGAAGAACAAAGTTAGTCCCCTCACACTTCCTGATTTCAAAGCTGACTGTAAAACTATAGTAACCAAGACTATGGTATGACATAAGGATAGAGACATAGATCAGGCAATAGAACTGAGTTCAGAAATAAACAGATACATTTATGACCTATATTTTTTTGACAAGTATGCCAAGATAATTCAATAAGGAAAGACCAATCTTTTCCACAAAGTGAGTTGGCACAATGGGGTAGCCACATGCAAAGAATTAAGTTGGACCCCACCTCACATCCTATACAAAACTTAATTTGAAATGTATCAAAGATCTAAAAGTAAGAGCTAAAATTACAAAATTTTTAGAATAAAATATAGGCATGAATTGTGACCTTAGATAGTCAATAGTTTTTTTTAGATATAATACCTAAATACAAGCAACCAAAACAACAGATAAATTTGACTTCATCAAAATGAAGAAAGTTTGTGCACTATCAAAAGAGTGAAACACAACCCACACAGAATGGGAGAAATATTTGCAAATCATATAAATTATAAAACTTGGTACTCAAAAGTTTATAAAGAATTACAACTCAACAATAAAAAGATGAATCATCCAATTTAAAAATGAGCAAAGGATTTGAATAGATATTTCTCCAATGAAGATATAGAAATAGCTACAAAGCACAATAAAATGCTCAACATTATTAGTCACTAGAGAAATGAAATTCAAATATGCAATGAGATTCCATTCATACCTACTAGGATGGGTACATTCAAAATGATGGACCATATCAAGTGTTGATGAGGATATGGAGAAATCAGAATCCTCATACATTACTGGTGGGAATGCAAAATGGTGCAGCAATTATGGAAAACAGCTTGGAATTTCCTCAAAAGATTAAGCAGAGTTACAATATTTAGGAATTCTACTCCTAATGCCCAAGAGAATTAAAAACATATGTTCATACAAAAACTTGTACACAAGTTTTAACAGCATTATTCATCATAGTCAAAAGGCAAGCCAATCTAGGGGGTTGGGAGAGGAAACCAAGATGGTGGCATAGGTAAATACCTGAACTTGCTGCCTCGCACAACCAACCACTTCAAAACTACAACTAAAAGACAAAACAAATATCATCCAGAACCATGGGAAGGCTAGCTTAGTGGAAATTATACAACTAGAAAGAAAGAGAAAAGCACACTGAGACTCAGAGGAGGTGCGGAGGTGCGGAAGTAAAGTGTGGAGGTATGGAGACACGTGCAGAAAGGGGCTGGCAACTGAGTACGCTGTTGTCTTTTTCAATTGGGAGGGAGACACAAGCTCCCGACTGCTCTGATCTCCAGTTCCGGGTAAGACTCTGGGGACCCATCTCATACGGGGAGAAACTGGACTGTCTGGCATTGGGCTGGAACATGAAGGCAGCTTTCTCTCAGAGGTATTTACAGAGATCATTGTTCTTATATGGTGCTGCAAGACACAGAGACCTGGGAACCTCTTTGGTGCAGGGCTGATGGTCAGCCATTGCTGTTTGGTCTGCCCTGGTGATTCCCTGAGACCCCGCCCCACCCAATTTACAACTCCACCCAAGCTGTGCGCATAGGCTTTTGCATATGAATGGCCTGGCCCTTTGCAATCTGAAACCTAACCTACTACAGAAAGCCCCCAGAGCCTCCAAAAGAAGGCTCAAGGCTCAACAGCAGCTTGCATTGCTTCACAGCAGGGCCTCATCTGGGTACCTCCAAACCCCAAACAAAGAGGAGGAATCTGCAGATCTCTCTGTAGCTCCTGCTGGGTGGCCTCAGGCAGTGGTTGACTTTGCACCACCTTGGAGATCCAAGAGCCAGTGTACCTAGTGGTCAGTGTAAGACCATACCAGTTTACAACTCTTCACATTCATAAGCGACACACTCAAGGGGCAGACTCAGTGAGCACCAAAGCTCCACTGAAGCAAGTCCTGCCCATAAGGGTGTCTCCAGCACACTAGTTCTCCCATTGTAGACACAGCTGGTCCTCACAGCCAATTGGCTTGGAGGTCAATTCCTCCCAGTGATACCAACAACAATCAAGGCTTAACTACAACAAGACTGTGCACACAGCCCACAAAGGGGTGCACCAAGAGTGTCCACCTCAGGTAATTGGGGAGGCTGAGCCACTGGGCCCTATAGGACACCTAGCATGCAAAGCCACTTTATCAACACAGGGAAGCAGCCAAAATGTGGAGACAAAGAAACAGGTCACAAATGAAAGAAATGGAGGAAAGCAAATTATTGGATATAGAGTTCAAAACCACATTTATAAGGTTACTCAAGAATCTTCTAGAAACCTCTGAGAAATTTAGTGAGACCCTCAAGGATATGAAAAAGGACCAACAAAAATTAAGCATACACTGACTGAAATAAAGAATAATATATAGAGATCCAACAGCAAACTAGAGGATCCCAAGAATCAAGTCAAAGATCTGAAATACAAAAGAAGCAAAAAACACTCAACCAGAAAAGCAAAAAGAAAAAAGAATCCAAAAATATGAAGATAGTGTAAGAAGCCTCTGGGACAACTTCAAGTGTACCAACATCCAAATTATGGGGGTGCCAGAAAAAGAGAGAGAGCAAGATACTGAAAACCTATTTCAAGAAATAATGACTGAAAACCTCTCCTACCTGGTGAAAGAAATAGACTTACAAGTCCAGGAAGCACACAGAACCCCAAACAAAAGGAATCCAAAGAGGACCATATCAAGACACATCATAATTAAAATGTCAAGGGCAAAAGACAGAGAATATTAAAAGCAGCAAGAGAAAAACAGTTAATTACCTACAAGGGAGTACCCATACGATTGTCAGCTGATTTCTCAACAGAAACTATGCAGGCCAGATGGGAGTGGCAAGAAATATTCAAAGTGATGAACAGCAAGAACCTATAACCAAGACTACTCTACCCAGCAAAGCTATCATTCAGAATTGAAGGTCAGATAAAGAGCTTCACAGATAAGAAAAAGCTAAAGGAGTTCATCACCACCAAACCAGTATTATATGAAATGCTGAAGGGTATTCTTTAAGAAGAGGAAGATGAAAAAGGTAAAGATAAAAACTATGAACAACAAAGTGACAACAAATACATAACTATCAACAAGTGAATCTAAAAATCAAGTGAATAAAATGTCTGATAAACAGAATAAACTGGTGAATATAATAGAACCAGGGGCATAGAAAGAGAGTGGACTGACAATGCTCGGGAGGAAGGGGGTGTGGGAGTGCAGGAAGAGACTGGACAAAAATCGTACACTTATGGCTGAGGACAGTGGGGGTTCGGGGTGTAAGGGCAGAGGGTGGGGTGGGAACTGGGTGGAGGGGAACTACGGGGGGAAAAAAGAGGAACAACTATAATAATGTAATAATATGAACAATAAAGATTTATTTAAAAAAAAAAGTAAGCCAACCTAAATGTTCACTTACTGAATGAATGAACAAAATGTATCATAATTCTACAATAGAATATTATTCATTCATAAAAAGGAGTGAATTATGGATATATGCTAAAACTTAACAATATCACGCTAAGTGAAGGAAGCCAGATACAAAAGGTCACATATTGTATGGTTCCATTTATATGAAAGGTACAGAACAGGCAAATCCGTATATTAAAAAAAACTGGTTGTCTGGGGTTGGGGAAAGGAGAAAATGTGGAGTGACTTCTAATGGGTATAGAGTTTCTTTTATGGGAGACAAAATGTTCTAGCATTAGACCATGGTAATGGTTTCACAAACTTGTGATTATACTAAAATTCCCTAAGTTATAAATGCACACACGAAGATGTTAGAATTAGCAGAGAAAGACATTAAACAATTATTAGTAACTCCAGTATGTTCAAAAAGTTAAGTAGACATAGGAGATATAAAAAAAAGCTGAAATCAAATTTCTAAAGATGAAGATTATACTATCTGAGATGAAAACTAGATTGAAGGGAAACAATGGCAAATCAGACTTCACAGAAGAAAAGTTTAGTGGACATAAAGATATCCATACAGTGAGATATTACTCAATAACAAAATGAAATGAATTATTGATACATACAACCTGACTGAATTTCCAAATACTTATGAGGCATTAGACAAAAACAGTACATACTGTATGCTTCCATTTATATAAAACTCAAGAGTGTAAATGAATATGGTAATGGATAATTTCAATGAAAATAAGATTAGGTTACCTGTGGGATGGGGAAGGGACAGGAGGAGAGGAGGGAGGAATTGCAAAGCAAAACAAGGAAATTCTGGGTAGTGATGGAGATGCTGTTTATTTTAAATATGGTAATGGCTCTATGGGTATAGCTATATCCATACATCAAAACTTATCAAGCTGAACACTTTAAATATATGCAGCTTACTGTTTCTCAGTTATACCATAATAAAGCTATTTTTATGCATATAAGCATAGCTCATAGACACAGACAACAATGGGGTGAAGGCTGGGATGAGGGGTGAGGGCTGGGTTGAGGAGGAGAAAGGGGAGAAGAAGGGGACATCTGTAATAGTGTCAACAATTCTCTAAAAAGCTGTTTTTAAAAAGAGGCAACTCTTCTGCCTTCCCTCATAGGTTGGGCAGTCTGTTCAATGTATCTATGACTCTGGTTCTATTTTTGTTCATCAGTTTATGTTGTTCACTATATTCCACAAATGAGTGAGATCATGTGGTATTTATCTTTTTCTGACTGGCTTATTCACTTAGCATAATGCTCTCCAGGTCCATCCATGCTGTTGCAAATGGTAAGAACTCCCTCTTTTTTACAGCAGTGTAGAAGGGGAGGGGGGGAAGGGTGTGAGGGGGTAAGAGATCAACCAAAGGACTTGTATGCATGCATATGAACATAAGCAATGGACACAGATGGGGGCGGGGGTGAAGGCATGTGCTGGGGGGTGAGGGTGGCCGAGGAGAGGTCAATGGGGAAAACAGGATACTTAGGTAATACTTTAAACAATAAAGAATTTAAATTTAAAAAAAAGGAAAGAAAGAAAAAAAAAACAAAAGAAAGAAGAAAGAAAGAAAGAGAAAAGAAGAAAAGAAAAGAAAAGAAAAAAAAAGAAAAGAAAAGAAAAGAAAAGAAGGAAGAAATTAAAAAAAAAAAAAAAACAGGCAACTCTGCAGGGCAAGTTTGCCAAACTGTTCCTGGTAGTTGATTTCAAGTAGGCACTGATTGACACTGGAACTGCACTGAGTTTAATATCCATATTGCTCTTATTCTGTTTGCATCATCCAACTGTAGGTGGCTTTATTCTTTATATTAATATGGATACTGTTATCTGCCCCTATATTCCAATTTAGACTCAGTTTCAATTGCGTCAAATGTTAGTCTCAGGTGTTTTTTCCGAGAACAAAATTGTCTTACCTGAGATGAGTCTCCTGTTACCACAATGTACTTGCAAGGAAGGTTCTTGCACTTTTTGATGGAAATAGGTCTGGTTGAAGGGTCACAGAAACTTTCATTCACTTGAATGTTTTGTGCGTCAATGCACTGCACTTGCCGATGCGTCTCCTTCATTTTACATGATGTTAAACACTAGAAATACAATGATGAAATGAGTAACACGCCTTTCTGCACTGTCTTTGAAACCTGACTGGTCGATACTCACATCCGACCACTCTCCTGCCACCCACTGGGACTGTATGCAGTCCTGACGCCAGCACTGCCTCTGCGAATGAGGCCGCGTGGACCGGTCACACATTTCTTCAGCCACCGGGCCCATGCCTCTCAGTCTGCAGTACACATCCCTTTGCTCAACTCCAGGGCCACAGGTCACGGAGCACTACAAAGAAGCCCAAACGACTTGAACAATTCACTAACGGACGTTAAACTATGTAAAAAAAGCAAAATGGTGCCATGACATATTTTCTTGTTTCATTTAAACATAGCTTGATGTTATATCATGTATTAGACAGAAAATACATGCAGTATGTTCAAGACTGTTTGGTGTGAAGCATCTATAGAAATAGGCAAATAGATTTTATTTTGCAATATCTACTCAAGTCTTCTGGAAACTACAACAGGTTCTACAAGACACTCCAGCCCAATTAATAACACTCTCTTCCTATTTAAATGTACTTAATATCTATAAAATCACACAAAACTAATTTCCATTGTTTTTTCACATCACTTAATTCCTTACACTGTCTGCAGAATCTCCCTGAAAGAAACAGTCATTTCCAAGATTGTGTTATATTCATCTTTATAGCTGTAGTACCTTCTACACTTTGGGGATCCAATAATTTGCTAATTTGGTGGTTCATGATTATATTTCAATGGACAGGTTTTGAGAACCTGGCTGTATAAACATAAACTGAGACAAACTTGTCATTTCCACTCCTGGCCTTATTTTTCTGGTCTATACAATGAAGATTTTGTGTTATTTGTAAAATGTTATAGAGCACTTCCCAGACATTTATTCCTGGCAACAGCTCTACGATGGAGGTACCCGGCTGAGGACAGCAGACACAGAGGTGTTAGGTGTTAGTCACTTGCCTGAACTGCTGCCTCATCGGTGAAGAGGTGCAAGCTCAGTTCTTTCCCAGGCTCTGAGCTCTCACTGGGCTGCCCCTAGGGGATGGGGCAGACCTGGTCATCTCTCAAGGCTCTTAGCTCTAGGATGCCAGTTTATATAACAACAGAGCTGGACCACAACCACACTGGGATGCCAACATTAGTAAAGTGTGGAGAATATCCAGTGATATTTAATTTGTGAGTTTGGATTTTTTTTATAGCTACTCCTTGTTATTCCAGAAGGGACTGAAAGTCACATTGAGTAATAATTTGGGGACTGAGTAATATTTGGGGACTCATCTGATATTACAAGGGTAAAAAAACAACAACAGGTTCTTCATTAAATTCTCTATATCTGTAGGGGTTCCAGAGTAAGTAAATTTTCCCATAACAGTAAATATATATCTGCAGTATAAGGTTTTACCATGAATGAACATTAAAATCCCACAAAAGCTGAGGATTTAGCTCACTTGGTAAACTCAAATTCCTCTCACAGACTGTGCAGCATTTTTATTCTAAAGGCTCTTTAAAATTGTTTTCTATCTTGTATGTATAAGCAGAAACAGACTTGAAAGATAATTTGTAACTTTTAACCTATGGAGAATATGACGCATGTCTACATACTTATATTGACTTTCATTTTATGCTCAGGCAGGTGAATTGTGCCAACTCATTGAATCTTTTCACACAAAAACATACATCTCCTTTCTGTGGAGGCAATAGTAACGTAATGTGTGCCTTGTGCGGGGCACCATATCAAGTAGACTAAAATATCTGTATGTGGGTTAGCTTATCTGAACCTCTTGTGAAATGATTAGTCTACAAAATAAGACTCCTGCAAGCATTTTCCAGAGATAATTTCAGAAATGGAAATCACATTTGGAAAACTTCCTGCCTCTAAACCTGAAAAAAACAAAAACCTGGAAAAAATAATTCACAAAACACAGCAATAAGTCCTATCAGACAATATAATTTTCTATAATCCAACAAACCACAATGATTTATTGCCCCTTCTATCACGGCATGCATTTAGGAAGAACCCCTGCAGACCATGGGTGACTGCTCTTGGTGGTCCACTTCCCTGAAAGGAAACAAAACGGACTACTGCTTAGAATAAACAAATAACATTTCCTTTTCAGTTGTTCTTTTTTGGGGATAAGAGTATAAAAGAGTGAATTGATGCAATTTTAGGTTTGAACAGATGACTTAGGGCTTACAAGAAATACTGCTTAGCCTGCTTTCATCAGTAACCCTAACTGCCAAACCCAATAAGAACTTTTCAAATCTTTTCTTACTCTCCCTGACACTTTCAGTGCCACCGACCACTTTCTGCAGAGCCATGAGCCATGCTGGCTTCTGGGACTGAAATCCCACTGGTCCCAGAGCTCTCTCTCCTCTTCTGAGATTGCACCTTCTCAGAGTTCTTAACTGACTGTTTTCTCTGTTCAGCCCTGAAACGTTAGCATATTTCAAGGTTCCGCTTATAATTTGCCTCTATACATGCTGAACTCGCTCTGAGCAATTTCTTTTATGTACCAATAATTTCTTTTTTTTTAATTTAATAAATCTTTATTGTTCAGATTATTACAATAGTTTCTCCTTTTCCCCCCCATAGCTCCCCTCCATCCGGTTCCCACCCCACCCTCTGCCCTTAACACCCCACCACTGTCCTCATCCATAGGTGTACGATTTCTGTCCAGTCACTTCTCGTACTCCCCACACTCCTTTCCCCCCGAGAATTATCAATCCACTCCTATTCTATGCCCCTGATTCTATTATATTCACCAGTTTATTCTGTTCCTCAGATTTTTTAATTCACTTGATTTTTAGATTCACTTGATAGATATGTATTTGTTATTCATAATTTTTATCTTTACCTTTTCTTTGTCTTCCTCTTCTTAAAGAATACCATTCAGCATTTCATATAATACTAGTTTGGTGGTGATGAACTCCTTTAGCTTTTTCTTGTCTGTGAAGCTATTTATCTGCCCTTCAATTCTGAATGATAGCTTTGCTGGGTAGAGTAATCTTGGTTGTAGGTTCTTGCTGCTCATCACTTTGAAAATTTCTTGCCACTCCCGTCTGGCCTGCATCATTTCTGTTGAGAAATCAGCTGACAATCGTATGGGTGCTCCCTTATAGGTAATTAACTGTTTTTGTCTTGCTGCTTTTAATATTCTCTCTTTGTCTTTTGCCCTTGGCATTTTAATTATGATATGTTTTGGTGTGGTCCTCTTTGGATTCCTTTTGTTTGGGGTTCTGTGTGCTTCCTGGACTTGTAAGTCTATTTCTTTCACCAGGTGGGGGAAGTTTTCAGTCATTATTTCTTCAAATAGGTTTTCAGTATCTTGCTCTCTCTCTTCTTCTGGCACTCCCATAATTCTGATGTTGGTTCGCTTGAAGTTGTCCAAGGCTTCTTACACTATCTTCACCTTTTTGGATTCTTTTTTCTTTTTGCTTTCCCAGTTGAGTGTTTTTTGCTTCTTTGTATTTCAAATATTTGACTTGATTCTTGCATTCCTCTAGTCCGCTATTGGGTCTCTGTATAATATTTTTTATTTCAGTCAGTGTATGTTTAATTTCTAGTTGGTCCTTTTTCATATCCTCGAAGGTCTTGTTGAATTTATTGGCCTTTTCTAGGAAATTCTTAAAAAACCTTATAACCGTGGTTTTGAACTCTATATCCAGTCATTTGTTTTCCTCCATTTCTCTCATTTGTGATCTGTTCCTTTGTCTCTGCATTTTCGCTGCTTCCCTGAGTTGGTAGGGTGGCTTTGTGTGCTAGCTTTCCTATATGGGCCAGTGGGTAGGCCTCCCAGTTACCTGAGATGGACACTCTTGGTGCACCCCTTTGTGGACTGTGTGTACAGCTTTGTTGTAGTTAAGTCTTGATTGTTGTTGGTGTCACTGGGAGGAATCGACCTTCAGGCCAATTGGCTGTGAAGACCCGCTGTGTTTATAATGGAGGAACTGCTGCACTGGAGACACGCTTAGGGGGCTGGACTTGCTTCAGTGGGGCTTTGGTGCTCACTGAGTCTGCCTCTTGAATGTGTCACTTATGGATGTGAGTAGTTGAAATCTGGTGTCGTCTTACACTGACCATTAGATACACTAGCTTCTGGATCTCCAATGGGGTGCAGGTCAGCTACTGTTTGAGGCCATCCAACAGGAGCTACAGCGAGCACTACAATTTTCTCCTCTTTGCTTGGGGTTTGGAGGTTTTGGAGCTGTCTGACCAGAGCTGCAGTTTGTTAGGTTAAACAGCGATAGGGCAGGCCATTTATATGCAAAAGCTGCTGTGTGGAGCTTGGGTGGGTTTGTAGATTGTGCAGGGTGGGGTCTCAGGGAGTCACTAGGCTAGGGTGTGGCAAACAGCGATGGCTGCCAGTCAGCCGTATCTGCGTCTCCGCATTTCCAAGTCCCTGCATCCCAGCCCCAGTGCAGTAAACAATGATTGCTGGGTGCACCTCTGCAAGAAAGTTGCCCCCACTTTCCGACCTGATGGTAGACAGTTCAGCTTCTCCCCGTAGGAGTTGGGGTCCCCAGTGTCTCCCCAGAAACTGGAGTTCAGAGTAATCAGGAGCTTGTCTCCCTTTGGGTTGAAAGAAGCAGCACACCCAGACACCCACTGCCAGCCCAATTTGCCTCCGTACCTCAGCTTTACACTGCTTGTGCATATCTCAGTGCTCTTTTCTCTTTCCTTCTAGTTGTAGAACTTCCACTCAGCCAGCTTTCCCGTGGTTCTGGGTGATAGGTGTTTTGTCTTTTAGTTGTAGTTTTGAAATCGTTGTGCGATGCAGCAGTTTAGGTGTTTACCTATGCCGCCATCTTGGTTTCTCCGGGCTGTACCCTTCCACCCTGATCATAATTCTGAGCTTTACATTTATACCAGTATGTTCACTAGAGGCCTGATGCATGAATTTCATGCAAGGGGCTCAGCTTTCACAGCCGCGGCGGCTTGCCTCAGCCCTCACAGCCACAACTTCATCCAGAAGGTCATCTGGGAGGATGTCCGGAAGATCGTTTGACTGTCTGGTCTAATTAGCATATTACCCTTTTGTTATTATAGATATGTTTACAAAAACTTTTTATGTATTTACCAGAATTTTTATGTATTTTCTATATGGATATGTCAAAGGCACCTCAAATTCAACATTTCTAAAACACAATTTCCTGCCTTTGCACAGCCCATTTCTCCTTCATCATGCTGGAAATATATGATCACCCAGTCTTAAGTCACTTACTAGAAGAACCTCCAAAGGTATATCTCTAACCCCAAAATATGCACCCTTACTGAGTAACTTTATAAAACTACATATTTATAAGCATTTAATATTTTTTTAAAAATCTAGGCAACACATATGAAGCCATTGTGAGGCTATTGTTACAAGTGTAGCACAAATAATTGATGGGAATGCACTAACTCACCAACTCTGTATAATTAAATTTGGACAGGAAAAATCAGCCAACTATCCTATTTATACACAGATATACTGTAATACTGCAAATTCTAGCACTTTAAATACTTGACAGTGGAAGTGGAGAAGGTGAATTTTATCCCATCCACAGGTACTGTAGTTAATGTAGCTATATTATAGAGCAGAGGTAAAGAGATGTTAGAACATGCATTGCAAAAACAGGATCATTGAGGCTAACTCACTCTGTTTAATAAGGTTACTTAAAATGCAAATATTTGCTCTTGATACATTATAATTTCTTATTAATGGAATAAGATTTTGGTTTTATTATAGTTGGTTATTTGTAACTATGGCTTATTTTAAATGGAGCAATAATGTAGCAGTAATAGAGCATTTTGAGTTAGAAAAGACTTTAGGAATATCTAAATCCTAATTTCTCTTTATTTCTGAAATCCCTTTTATACTTATAGTGAATAAATGACCACCAAAACCACACATAATTCTATAGCCTCAGTCTGGGTATGTTCACAATATCATGAACACTGTTATTCCATTTTTGGGTAATTCTAATGTTAGCAAATACTCATTTATATGGAGCTGAAATATTCTTTGAACTTTTACCCACTGTCTGGAATCTTTCCTCCTTACCAACAGAACAAATACAGATTTTTAACATGAGTAAGCATGCAATGAAGTCAGCACAGCACAGTAATGAAATTTCTGTTGAATGCAGTAACAGTCTGCAGTTGTTGACTTCAGGTGCCCTTGTGAGAGGGGCAATATGTTGCCAAGGAAATAATGAGTTATGTATACGGATAATAATTTAATAATTATGACAGCAACTAGAGTAAGGAAAGTTCAAATAGACCTGTGTTTAAATGCCCCCCTCCCCCATTTCCTGGCTTGTGACCTGCACAAACTAGTTAACTGCTTAAGCTGTATTTTCCTCATCTGCATAATGAATGCAAGGATACCTAGGTTGTGAGAAACACAGAAGTCTCTCACACAATGTAAGGAAATGACTGTCCCTTTCTGCTCCATTCTTAGTCCCATTTTTTCCTCTTTCTTATTTCTGCCTTGAACAGTTTCTTGAGACATGCCTCAAGCCAAACAGTGTTAGTCATCTCAGCCCAGTCAAAGAAAGGCCATCTTAACTTTCAACCAAGAAGATAAGGAAAGTTACAGGCAGCATAGAAATGCAAAAACAGAATTGTTGGCACTAGCTAGAAATGACTGAGAGGTACGGGTCATTCACCCAGCCCCTGAGCAAACACACATCCTCCCCGTCCTCTGCGGCTGCCTGTCTTCACTGGTAACAACACTAAACCCAGGTGTCCTCTGCGGCTGCCTGTCTTCACTGGTAACAACACTAAACCCAGGTGTCCTCTGCGGCTGCCTGTCTTCACTGGTAACAACACTAAACCCAGGTGTAGAGATGAAAGGTTCTGAGCTCCTGGTCAGGGGATGTGGGGCTTTAAGAAATATCTACTATCTTTTCAGACTATAAGAGACTATAATATGTATACATCAGAAAATTTTGAAATATAGGAATTTATATATGTTGGAAATATAGAAAATATGAAATTACAGAAATACAAAATCACTTAAACATGCTAGCATTTAGCATATAGGTTTTCGTGTTTTGTTTGTTTTTCTCAAATGAGGGGCTTTGGGAAAGAAGTGCACCGGCCAGTAGATTTGTGAGATTTTAGTTCCAGCTCTGATCTTAAAATACTAGAAAGACAATGATGGGTCTCAGAAGGGAACCAGGTAAGTGGCTGATGTCATGTGGCTCTAGATTCAGTAGGGTGTTTGTTAGGTAGTCAGTGAGATTTTTTTCATGTATTTCATGTATTTCCATCAGGTTTGCCATCATCAAGGGGAGGTGAGAATTCTGGATTTCTTTTTTTTTTTTACATAAAAAAATTACATTGGATGGAAAAAAACTCATAGACAAAGTATGGTGATTACCAGAGGAAAATGGGGGTGAGGGGAGGTATAAGGGGGATAATGGTGATGGAAAGAAACATAACTTGGGGTGGTGAACACAATACAAAGTACAGATGATATATTATAGAACTATACACCTGAAACCTATATAATTTTATTAACCAATGTAACCCTAATCAATTCAATTAAAAAGATTACATTGGATGGCACTGAACTAAGTAGATGAGGCATGAGACAATGAAGAATCTAGCACCATTCTAGCCTTAAAGACTTGAATTTATAAGTGAAGCTGGTATTCCCAAATAGGTAAAATTAAGTGAGGGAAAATCTGCCGGAAGCCAATTCCAGCATGTCGTAATTATGAGTTTTATCAAAAGGTTGATGAAGCTTGGGGGCTCAACAAGGGCTGAGTCACATATGTAATCATCTGTTGGAACTGCTAAAAAGCATCTCCCCCAAACCTGAATAGGATAATCGTTTGCTGCCAGACTGCTCAGGGCATCTTAATCTACATGTTGTTGCCTCCTGTTGGCCAAACACCTGAACAGCTGTAGGCTATTCCCCAATCTGACAATGCTTCTGTATCTTACCCTTTTAAGTGTATTATCTCCACCTTGCCTTAGGACAAATTGTATTAATAAAAAGCAAGGGGTCCTGAGACAAGGAGAGTTTTTAGCTCCTTTAGCTGTAGCTCCTCTGACCCCCAATGCCTTTCAAAATTATCTTTCGTCTTTGGCCTCTTACTTAATCACAGCCTTTCTCCAGATTGCTGAACCCTTCATAATGCTCGGACAAGAACCCCAGCAAAAATCTTTTTGGTTCCAGAAGGGGGAAGGGTATACGTTTAAAAAAAAAAAAAGAATTGTAGTATTTAATTTTCCTCTAAAGGTATACATCTGAACCCAGAGGACAAATGGCCCTGGATAGCAATGTTTGTTCTTGCTTAGCAGCAGAGATTAAAGTGTATTACTAAATCCTTTCATTAAAAAAATGATATCAAGCACTGAAAGAAGGTGTTACATCAAAACTCATTTGAGCCCATGTCTGGTCACAATTTGCCGAATGAGTCTCTCCATTTGAGGTATAATGTAAAATAGTAATAAAATAAAATTATTTTATAGTGAGTGATTGTATTAAAGCTCTGTTACAATTTATGCAGTCAGAACCAAGTAGCAACCAGTGATTATCTCCTAACTACCTCTGAAATTACACTTCTGTTGGACATCATTATATGTAGTTCAATGACAGCCTGCAATTGTTAATTAGCTTCATGTGGGTACTTTTTATAGCATAAATCAAAAGCCAGCAGCTTAACAAGTGGTCATTTGTTTCTGGCAGAGATGTGGGGACTGTGTGGGCGTCTGCAGCTAATTTCTATGGCGAGGAAAACCAACTCAAAGAGAAGAAAGCGGGGTCTGTACAAGACCATCCATGTTCTACGGTCTCTGAGTATTCCTAGCTGTATCTTTGAAACCCCTGAAACATGCTCCTTTAGGGAATCCTACAGAATGTCATACTTGATGTAGGCCAAGGCCAATGTGTTAGCACTGACGATTGATTCACTATTGCGGGGTTGGAGGTCAAAAGTCAGAAAGGGTCCCTCCTGAGTACCAACCCAGCAGCTGCAGAATCTGGGAGATCCACAGGAATGCTGGTGGGGAAGAAGAAGCAAAAAGTCTCTCTCACTTCCGCTCCCATCCCCAGCAGCTCCTGCCTGATGTCCGAACTGGGAGGTATGAATTCAGCCCCAAGCTGAATTCAGTGCCTTTACTCTGCTCCACCCTCTGTGGGAGCTACTTTGCCATTTTTCTGCCACATCATGGTCCATATAAAGTAAGGCAAACCCCCACTTCAAGCAAAATCACAATATGACAAATATAACTAATAAATTATGAGGTGGCAAGTCGTTTGTGCAACTAAATTGCGGTATTCAAAGCCAGAAATATTAAGCTAGATACTCAGCGAAGTGCTTAGTGAACAAGATATCCATTGGTGTCCAAGGTTCAGTGGCCCAGGATAATGCGGGAGAAGTAAGCATGGGCTAGGCTTTAGATTCGCCCTCTGAAGACAAGGGTAAGTCACAGACGATACCAAGTGATATGGTCACATCCGAGTTCTTCTAAAGCTCACACTAAATGCAAGTAAATAATGGCAAAGATATATGCAAGGAGACCATTGTACATTTGGGAACAGATGAGGATGAACTAGATAGGGGTGGTCACAAGGAAGATACAAGAGTTGCCTGGATAGAATTGGGAGAACCTGTTGAGTGACTAACTGTGGGGTCAAGGGAAAAGGAGGCAGATGGTATGGCATTTCTTTTTTAAACGACTTGGTAGGTAGTAGTGGCATTCACTAAATATAACAGGCTAGTAGAAGATCTTTTCAATCATGGCCTCTGCTAAACCATTAAGAATGGTGTTGTTTCTTTTACTAAACTTACATGTAGAAGCAAATGTTTGAGAATGTTTGCTCTGAGGGATTAAAAAACAGAGGTGCGACTGCCCATACTTTTCAGTCAAACATTAACCCCATTTCTCAGTGACTGAGGCTGCCTCTCCTACAAAGGAACCTGAGATGCTCACTGCATTTGGGGGCTTTTTTATTCACTGAAAACATTTTGACACCACGGCACTCAAAACCCAGTGCCCTGCACCAAGGCTCTGAACCCACCAAGTAGATGGTGATGCCTTAGAAGTCCAGGAGAACCCCGTATTTTTCTAATAAACATAGTTCCAACATCAGACAGATAAGGGAGCTCCATCCGCAGAAAATTGGTTTCTTTTTCCTGGTGCAGGACTAGGCCCTTTAAGGAATGGGGAAGCACCCTAAGGTACCGCTAAGAGCAGCCAGAGGCTGAGTTGAAAGCCCAAACTCATTGGAATCAGCCTCGGACTGTTGTTCTAGTTAAAGTTTCCTCGTGGCCTTGACTCTTACCTTTCCCAGGCTGGTCTTTACTTGACAACCATGCTGAAAGATCTAGCTCCCCCAATTTAGATTTTTGAGCTTACTTCCCTGAGTATGACAGGGCAGGTATTCATCTTTCTTTTATACATTGAGTTGTCAGCCTGGATGCCAGCTGTGTACCAGTTTCATTTTTTGCTGAGTTTTTTTCCAAGTGTGTGTGATTCTAATCTTAGTTAGGGCTGGGCACCCAGTTCTATCACTTAACTTTCAACCTCCAGTTAAAATTCCTCTGGAACTTAACATTTCCTTTTCTAAGATTCAACATTAGCTCAAACCCAAGACTTTGGTGTGGAAACAAGGCAGTTACTAAATACCTCATGCTATCTATTTCCTGTTAAGGTACCTGGAACAATATTACGATCATCAGTAACCCCACTAGTATTCAGTAATAGAATTTCTTATAAAGTTTACAGCCACACACACAAAAAATTAAATGACTAATTTGTTATTTAACTAGACAGTTAGCAAATGTGGTTAACACTGTACAGCATTAATTCAGAGATTAGTACAAAAATGTATAACAGAAAAAAAAGCACATTTTGGTGGAGTAAACCTTTAAGGTTATTCAAAGCATACGGAATAAATTAAGATATCCTCTTTAAATGCAAAGATATTCTTTTTAAATTTATATAATTATAAAAATACATCACATACCTCCTTCCATCTTTTGGCTTTCCATGCAGGGCACCTGCCAGATCTACAAGCTTTGTGAGTTCGAGGTTTCTGGAGATGACTGCAGTATTTTTCTTCTAATTTCCCTTGAACTTGGTCAACACAAAGCACCTCACGGTACTTTAAACCTTTACCACAAGAAGCTGAACACTAGAAGACAAATACAAATGCACTTGATTCATTTTATCTTAATTTAAATTTATATACAAGAAGTATGTAACATAAAGCAATCAAAACCTCATTGCTTTGATATTTCTAATTAGACAGAATTAAAAAGTTGCCAGTACACCCTGGGTTAATGTTGATATAAATTATTTTTATTATATTAAAAATATTGTCTACAATATACCAAGCACTTTTCTGGCACATAAATGCTTTTAGATCTTTTAAGATTTAAGACTATCTGAGGTTAACTCCCATTATCACACATAATCCAACAAAAACTTGCTCTCAGTTTTGTGTAGTCACCAGCTCTTCTATTTTTAACCCTATATGCTTTTTTCACACTGCAAAGTATGTTTGGGATATTTTTAAAAAATGCAGTGATCTCTTGATGCAGACAACTGTAATTGAGAAAGCTGAAAATGTGTTTTTAAAGTACAATGCGGTTCTGGCTTGGTTTTTGCATCAACCTGGAAGATGTATCTCTTTACCATCAGCCTTCCAATATACTAGTGTTTAGTACAAAACAAAATGACTAAAATCTCTGTAAAGATATGAATAAACAATGATTTGAATTTGTTTCAGCCCGTTGCCATTTTATGAGTGAGGCCAGGGCAATGTGGTGGAGAGAGCTTGGGCTCGGCATTGAATACCGGCTCTGCCACTGACTAGTCCTAGTGGGGTAACTTTAGGCACATTTTACCCCCTGTTCAAGCCTCGGGTTCTTCACTTATAAAATGGGGATAACACCACCAATATTACAGGTTTATTATGAAGATTAACATGAGACATGAGATAAAGAATATGGAATGTCTAACTCAGACCCATCACACATGGTGCATCTTCAGGAAACATCAGCTTCCTCTTCTATTGTTTTCCTTCACATAGTCTCAGAGAGGACACTTACATGTGTGAGCATGATATATGCACCAGGGAAAAGTTAAGCAAAGAAGATGCAAATTCCAGACAAGTCCTCTCATAACTCTGAGACAGCTGCTCACATATGGTTTCATTCAGAAACATATCCCAAGTTCTGAGGACCTTAGATAATATATTATACATTTTATGTATATTCTGAGTTCAAAGACTTTTAGACTAATACAGATTATTTGATGCTTAAAATATTGTAAATTAAAAATAGTTTGGGAATAATTTACCTTTTTATATTACCTGCAATACTAAATCCTATTTGTGTAGACAATTAATTTAAATTATTGTCTTGAGTATGACTTATTGTTATCATATCTGAGATATTCTCTTCTCTTCCCATTAACACATATAGCCTTTACATTCCACTAACACACTTAATTTGTGAACATATCTACAGGTCTCCTAAACTGTATTAAGTGTACATTCTTTCCTGCGCTTGACTATCTTTTTCAGACCTATCTATATGCTCTACTCATTTTGATCACTTATCTCGGGCACTTCCCTGTCTGTTTCTTTAGTTCACTGTTTATTTTTCCAAGAGTATAACATATTTTATACCCAAAACATCATATATCTTCAAGTATTAAGCATATACTATCAGGGAGTATACATGCATTTTCACACAGAGAAGAGAGTTTTTCTCCTAAGGTGTGTTATTTTTTCTAACTTAAAAATTGTAACCATTTGAACAAAAGAAAATTCACTACTCTCCACGTTAGCCCATCTTTAAAAAGTAATAACTATTGTGAATATTAATTATGGCAACACAGTAGTACTTGCGAAAAATGAATATTATTTTATTCATGATAAATATCACTTTCTACAATATACCAAGAATTGCAGATTCGTTAAATACCATCTCTTGCTTTTGCCCTAAATTTACCCTCAAAGTATTCATAATCTAAATGACACATATACCTATTAAGTTAATAATGGCAGGGAATATCTTAAATATTAAACCCAATAAAGATCAGAGAAAAAACATAAGACACTATAAATCATTAAAATTATACAATAAAAATTATAATAGATTTAAATTCATGGGAACTAGTCATTTCTTTCAGGGTTATTTTATAAGTACTAAAGGAGAAATTAATATTTAAACTCAGTCTTGAAGAAGTAGGTTTCTTGATGAACAAAGAAGAATGGTTTTATATATTTCGATATGCCTTAACTAGATATTGCTCCCGTGTGTCTGATTTGCAAACTTCTGAGTTCTTTTAACAGTGCCAAGAATCCAAGAATCACTCAGTAAGTGTGCATTAAACTGTTTATAGGAATAACCAATTCATTTACAAAACTATGTAACATAAGAGGAGAGAGACATTAAAGATTTTTCTCTATAGGCAGTATCTGTGAATGGCCTGTAAAGTGGGACACTGCAATACACTATCAAAATTAAGATTATTCTCCACAAAACTGCATATTCTAACTTGAGGCTAACTTTGATTCTTTCTTTTCTTCATCCCTCAGGAACTGGCAAAGGCTCTTTATTGTTTTTAATAGTAAAACCCAAAACTTAGTATTTTTCCTTTCTTTCTTCACCCACCAAATTTCAGTTAACACACCTTTCCAACCTTACTTTCTATCATGCAAACTTTGCTCTACTCAGGGATGATATAATCACTTCTCTTTAATGTGACATAGTCACTCAACAGCAGTGCCTTATTCAGATACTTCCTTTTACCTCGACTAATCACTTCCCAGCTTTCTAAATCTTATCCTTAAAGCTCTGAGTGAACCCCATTTCTAGGGTAAACACATATGAGTCTTCCATTTCTCTGAACTCCTTCTGTCTAAGGCTCACTCTGTTTTTATCACTTCACTTTCTGTTTTTGCCACATGCTTCATCTACCCAGCCTTCTGTAGGTCAAGGAACTTTTAGATCACCCACAAAATGTCAAGTACAATAAATATCAGCTGATTAACTGAGGTCAATCCTTGGTATAAACAATTCTTATTTGTTTTAGTAAACTATAAAATAACTTATTAAAACATTTTAAATTTCATGAAAAATATTTATTGGTTAATAAACTCAGGTTCCCCTAGAAGAGGGACAAAAAAATTGAAAATTAAAGTATTGCAACATAGATTATTACCTTTGTTTCACTTTTAAAGCGGAGCTCGCTTTCTCCAATATTAGAAGAAAAATAACTATGTTATCATGTCTGACTAAATCCATGTAGGGATTTAAGTAAAAAAAGAACATGTTATACCAAGAATGATGTATTAGTTGGAATGAGGCAATATTAGTGTAAATAAATAGTGACTTGCTACCTTCTCTCTCTCAAACCACAGTGCATTCTGAGTTGTAAAGATTCCACAAAAATACCCCATTTAGTAGGTATACCCAACATGCCAGCTCTTTTTTCTTGTACCCAGCAATCTTTTGTTTATTTGTTATGCCTCTGAAACCATCCTATTCCCTTGAAGTTTTATTAATACTGTAAAAATTCATTTAAAGTATTCTTGTGCAAAGAATTTTTCTTAAAAATCACCTCTATCATTCTTAGTTGACATAATCTTAAATTCTCAGATTTTTTTCATAACTACTATGGCATAGTAGATATGCTCTTCAGAAGTGGCAGCATTAAATGCAAGCAACTTCCATTCACCATTCCTATAAATTAGGTGAAGACAACTGTCTACTTATGGAAAACAGGACATTCTAAACAAATACAGAATTTGTAAGTGCTCAGACTGTAATAGATTCTGCAGTTATGTAGGTTATTGTCACTTTCAATACCACAGTGAAAACTGAAATCAATCAGTCCACTCTTAACATGATTAACTTTGAGACAACTCTATTCTTATTTTAAAGTTGAGTTGTATATTATAGAATAAGATTACTTTTGATATTTGAAATGTGGATTATTGCTTCATTTGTTTACATATAACACGACAGCCTGACCGGTGTGTCTCAGGGGTTGAGTGTCACGGGTTCAATTCCTGGTCAGGGCTCATACCCGGGTTGTGGGCTCAATCCCCAGTGGGGGTCATGCAGGAGGCAACCATTGATGTTTTTCTCTCATCAGTGTTTCTCTCCCTACCTTTCTCTCTAAAATCAATAAAACTATTTTTTTAAAGGTAAGGAATTAGATAGAAAAAAATCACTACATAAGAGTGAATGAATTGACTTAATTTGTGAGACACTTGGTTAACTCTGGAAACTTAAATTGCTGGACAAAATAAGGAAATAAAATTTATCTTCAGGTCTAGAAAATGGAAAACCTTGTGTGTGTGTTTATGTGGGTGTATGTAGGTTATCATAAACTATTATGTTTATCTGATTTTCCACCCTCTCTGACAATAGTGGGAAACACACTAAGAGAATTGGTATATAACTTAATAGGCAATAAAGTAGCCTGACCTTAGTTATGCATAAAATGGCTTTTATAGACTTTACAAGCTGGCTAACCATAGGTAATTTATTTAACCTCACTGAACCTCTATTTTTCATATGTAATTTTGTAAAATAGTATCTATGTCATATAAATTTTTAGGTAAGGATAAAGAAAACAGCCAAACTCAGAAAACTCTAAAAACAAGAATACCTATTCTCACCACTTTTATTGAACGTTGTATTGAATATCCTAGGCACAGCAATCAGATAAGCAAAGGAAATAAAAGCCCCTATTTGAGATAGAATGATACTATATAACCTTAAAGATTCCACTAAAAACTATTTATAACTCAGTAAAGTTGTAGGAAAGAAATTAATATTCACAAATCTGTTGTATTTTCATATACTAATAACAAATGATCAGAAAGAGAAATTAAGAAAACAATCCCATTTACAATTGCATCAAAAAGAATCATAGCCAAGCTGGTATGGCTCAGTGGTTGAGCATTGACCTATGAACCAGGAGGTCATGGTTCAATTCCCTGTCAGGGCATATGGGCACATGCCCGGGTTGTGGGCTCGATCCCCAGGAGGGGGCATGCAGGAGGCAGCAGATTGGTGACTCTCCATCACTGATGTTTCTATCTTTCTCTCTCTCTATGAAATCAATAAAAATATATTTTTAAAAAGAATAACATACCCAAGAATAAATTTAACTAAGGAGGTAAAAGACCTATTCTCTGAAAACTATAAGACATAATGAAAGAAACTGAACAGGAAAACAAATAACTGGAAGGATATACTGTGCTCATAAACTGGAAGAATATTTAACCAAAGCAATCTATAGATTCAATGCAATGCAATCCCTATCAAAATATAAATGGCATTTTTTTCACAAAATTAGAATAATCCTAAAAATATATGGAACCAAAAAAGACCCTGAATAACCAAAGCTATTGAGAAAAAACAAAGTTGGAGGTATAACACCTCCTGATTTCAATATATACTACAAACTATTATAATCAGACAGTATGGTACATAGATCAATGGAATGAAATAGAGGGCCCAGAAATAAAACCATGCTTATATGGTAAATTAATCTATGAGAAAGGAAGTAAGAAAATACAATTGGGTAAAGGCAATCTCTTCAGTAAATGGTGCTGGGAAAACTAAACAGATACATACAAAACAAAGTAAATGACTGCTTTCTTACACCATACACAATATAAACTTGAAATGGATTAAAGACTTAAATATAAGACCTGAAACCATAAAAGTCTTAGAAAAACATAGGTTATAAACTATTTGACATTGGTCTTAGCAATATATTTTTGAATGTGCCTCTAGGGTAAATGCAACAAAGTGAAAATAAAAAATTTGGGGACTACATCAAGCTAAAAAGCTTTTGCACTGTGAAGAAACCATTGACTAAACAAAAATGAAACCTACTGAATGGAAGAAATTTTCAAATGATATATCCAATAAGGGGCAATCAGCCCAAATACAGGGTGGACAAAATTAAGTTCATAGTTGTGAGCATGCAAAACACAGAGTTTATACTTCTATTATCATTTATTAATTACTAGAGGCCCGGTGCACAAATTATGAAAAAGCCTCAAAAATTTAAAAATGGACCACCATATGACTCAGAAAACCCACTTCTGGGTGTTTATCTGAAAAGTCCCAAACACCCTATGTTCACTGCAGAATTATTTACAATAGCCAAGATACGGAGGCAACCTAAGTGTCCATCAACAGATGAATGGATAAAGAAATGTGGTATACACAATAGAATACTACTCAGCCATAAAAAGAATAAAATCTTTCCATTTGTGACAACATGGATGGACCTAGAGGGTATGATGCTAAATAAGTCAGAGCAAGAAAGACAAATATATGATTTCACATATATGTGGAATCTAAAATAAAAAATAATGAATAAACAAAAGAGAAACAGATGCACAAAGAATAAATTGATGGTTGTCAGACAGGAGGCGGGTAGAAAATGGGTGGAAAATGTGAAGGGGTTAAGAAGTACAAACTTCCAATTATAAAATAAGTCACAGAGATGTAAAGTATAGCCTAGGGAATATGGTCAATAATATCATAATAAGTGTGTAAGGTGCCAGTGGGTGCTAGTCATATTGTGGCAATAACTTTGTAAGGTATATAAGTGTCCAATCACTATATTACACATCTGAAATGAATACAATATTGTATGTCAACTATAATTTAAAAATTGTTAAAATAAATAAAATCAGCAGAGGTCAGTTAGTCATTCAAGGTCAATTAATCAGAACTAGAGGTATCTTATAACAATAAAACCATTGTTTCTCTTAACACTCCTCTCTATTTGCTGATCAGGAAAATATTTAAAGTTAAACAGAATATTTCAAAATGTGATAATACTATTGTAAACATTTTATTCAATATTGCTTAGTCACAAACCATTTCATGAATGGTTAAAAATTATGGCAATTTGTTTTTCACCTATCCTAAATAATCTAACTAGACATAAATATAATAAATTTTCTCTTAGTCATTTGCCTTAATTTGAGTTTTCTAATGTTGCTATTAGACAAAAAAAAAAAAAAAGACTAACAAGAAAATACTAAGCCATATAAAAATAAGTGGTGTATTGCTAATAACTTTCACGTTGCTTTTCAAAATATTTGGAATTTTCTAATTGCTTTTTCAAAACATAAACTTCATAAGTCATCAATCATGTAAAGAAACAAATTTTTACTTTATTTCTAGATATGACATCTGGCACAGGT
Organism: Corynorhinus townsendii; assembly: GCA_026230045.1. Lineage (NCBI taxonomy): Eukaryota > Metazoa > Chordata > Mammalia > Chiroptera > Vespertilionidae > Corynorhinus > Corynorhinus townsendii. The sequence goes on along the minus strand of JAPDVU010000003.1, from coordinate 175,161,036 downwards.
CCATAGTCATCTGCCCTCACTGGTTTAGCTCAGTGGTTAGAGCATTGGCCTGCAGACTGAAGGGTCTCAGGTTTGATTCAGGTCAAGGGCACACACCTTGGTTGCAGGCTGGATCCTCCAGCCCTGGTCTGGGTGAATGCGGGAGGCAACCAGTAGATGTATCTCTCTCACATCAATATTTCTCTCTCTCTTCCTCTCGCTTCCATTCTCTAAAAATCCATGGAAAAAATATCCTCAAGTGAGGATAAACAAAAAAGCATAAAAGCTCACAGCCATGTTCACTGCTGTTCACTGCATGGCAGATATTAGCTAATTTCTTCAGACAACCAAAGAAAACCTACAACCCTGTGACAAAGAATTCACACGATTTTTGCTTTAGGAGCGTTAAACTCACAGAAATGTAATCATTACATAGTACAAGTCTAACCCTCTCATTACAAATCATAAATCATTTCCATCAGAACAAATTCTGAATAAGAAGCATCAGTTTAAAATGCATAAAATGTAGTGATTCTGACTTAAAAACAAACACATTGGAATAGCTAAAACATAATTAGATATAGAGTGTCTCTCTTGGAATACCTTGAGGGGATTAGTTAGTATTTTCCTTCATCTCAAGGAAATTCCCTAGTCTTCAGGAAAAGTCCAGAGTATCAATGAATTTCTCAGTATAGGTACATGTAGTATTTATTTTTGTTTTGCACTTTTTCTAAACCAAGATATTTTTATGTTTCTGTAGCAAAGTTGAATTTTTTTAATGGAAAATTTTTAATCATAGCTATTTTGGTAAAGATTTTATTAAATGATGTTTTGGTGATTATGTTAAATGCCTTTATAATACTACTAGTGGCCCGGTGCATGAAATCTGTGCACATTAAAAGGGAATTAATTAGAATAAATATTTTAATATTGCTATTTGCCCTTTTTCTATAATAGAAGTGTCAGATGAAAGAATATCAGTAAAATGTGTATGAAAATAATATGTAAATTTATTAAGAAATAAGCAATAACAGCAGCATGTCCCTGGCTGGCGCCTGGTGGGGGACGCAGCCTCACGTCCCCCAGCCTCACCATGCACGCAGCCCCGCCCACCCTTGCCTGCCACACACACAGCCTGCTGCTAATCGGTCATTATAGCATGAGGGCATGCATATTACCCTTTTATTAGTATAGATTATGAAACAAGAGGTATGTCTATGAAATTACAAATTAAATAGGGAATTGATAGAGTTTCAGGTCAATATAGACCAGAAATTAGATAATATGTATTAGAAATTAGATATTATACTGCATGTATGCATCTATGCATATATGTGTTTTTTCTTTCTTTCCAATTTTTAAGAAGCCTATAACATTTTCTAAATAAAATAGAGGCTATATCTAAGCCCCAAGAACAACATGGTTTTGAAATCTTTAGGAAGCTAATGATACCTACATATCTAAGAGAAAAACTTCTCACTATAGTAAAATCTTAAACAGAAGTTTTATACAATTGCTTCGTAATTAAGGGCATTATATCTACAGTGGTGGAATACTTTTAAACTGAGCTCCTCAATTATTAGAGAAGTAAGACATTAAAGTAGTTAGACTAGAATAAAACATCCACAGAGGAGTAAGGTATCCCTCTGTTTAAACAAAAACAAACAGAAAAAGATAAAATATGCATATTAAGATAAAGTGTCAAATCTGTAAAATACTGCTGCTACTGTTCCTTTAATTCAACACATATGTGCACTAAGGAGTGAGATACTAAATCTATCAACAGGGACCCCATTCATAGTATTTCCTGAAAGATTATACTTAGAGTTTTAAAGTTTAATGGAGTTTGAAATTTTCCTTTTTAACCTGTTACAGACATCCTTTGACTATGCAGCTTTAGTAAACCAAGACAGCATTTGGTTTTAAAAATATTCATCACTAAAATATTTTATTCTATTGCATTGCATCTGATTATATGTAAAATTGGCATCTTCAGATATTTAAAAAATTTTAAGGCAGATTTGAAAAAATGTTGAGTTCCAACTTAACGGTCAAAGAAATATATGCTTAATAACATCCTATAAATCTTCATTACTTTCATATCTTTATAATACTGGAATTGTAAAATTATCTTCTATTTTATGTTCTAAAATTTTACTTTTGAACATATATGTGTATAGATTTATATACTCACAATAGATTTAAAGTTTTAAGCTAGTCAATGCAATATGGCTTATTCAACTGAAAATAATATTTAAATATATTTTATAATCTAAATGTTAATATTGTCTAAATTATGACTTTGGAAAAGTTTTGTGATTTTTTTCATTTTCAAATATAAAACCTGGATGAAAGTTGCAATAACTCATGCAAGTACTTTATACGGAAATTTTCACTTATCATACAATATTATTTCCCACACATAAAATAAATCAGCATGAAAAGTCACCCAGTTATCTCATAATTACTCTATTATTAGTTTAGTCCAATAGTAAGATTTGATAAGCAATCACTATAAACCTGCAAACAGTACTGAATGAAGGTTTATTTGCTAGAAGCAACTGAAATTGTGATTCTAATTCAAAATGTTAAGCACCATCTGTAACAAGAAACACTCAGAAAAAACTGCCATTAGTTTAAAACTTGTAATTTATTCTTTTACCTTTCTAATAGTATGTAGTTTGTTTGTACTAAAAAGGGGTAATACACATTTCAAACTTCCCTATAAAATCTGTTTAGCAAGTGGAACTAATCTAAAGAGTTCCTGTTTGGAGTTTTTATTGACTCATTGAATAACACAAATCTTTATAATTATATGATTAAGAGGGAAAAAATGTTATTGCCTGTATGAGAATAATATAAATCTTGTCTAGTTTTAACTATCCTTTTGGGGCCTTTACTGGGAATTTACTTTTTTCTGGATGTCTTTATACAAATCACAGCACACAGGACTTGTAAGACCATATGGCACATCCCATGATGAAAACCCCATTCCTGCCTCACCCCCTAGGAGCCTCTGTCAGAATCACGAGCATCTGCCTTCCTGTAAGAAACAGAGCACATCCCTCTATCCAGTGTGGGCAGACTATGGAAAGGTAAAGAGACCAGGAAAATAACTAAAGCATACCTTTTAATTTTTATTTTATTTTTACTTTTAAGGCACTAGTTACTATGGTAACATTTACAAAATTCTTAAAATCAAGTGCCAGCAGAATAGCAGGATTTACCATTCCACATTTCTACAAATGTTTTCATACTAGCTGTGGGAGTTAACAGAAATAAAGCCAAGAAGTTTGCTTTTAAGTAGGGCTATAAAGATCTGAAAGGAATATGCACAGAGAACTCTCAGATGAGAAATAAAAAGGGAGCTCTATGAATACTTTGACAAAGGAAAAGTCAGAACTGAAATTAAAATGTGCCATTCCACATAATTGTGTCTCTTTATCATATGCAATAAAATTTTTAGGCAAGAATGTTTTAGGGATTGATTTAATATTTCAGGGAATTAAAGCTAATTTAAAAATTTTCTTAAGATAAGTATGAATTATTTGTGTTAAAATTTAAGGTGGGGTTTCATATAATTTACTACTAAGGAGTAGAGGATAGAATAATAAAAAGGGCCTGGAATCTGGAATAAAAAAATTTACATTTGACTCTCAGTTGTCAGTGGCTGAGCAACCTTGTAGATGCTTATACTTAACTTTGCTGGTCCTCGGTCTTCTTATCTTAAAGTGGCAGTAATAATACCTACACCTCAGGCAGGTGTAAGATTAAAGAGAACGTTGGACTGAACCTAAAACAGTGCTTGACTCCATATTCCAAATGCATATGACACCTCCATTCTCCTTTCTTTTTCTTCCTTTCCCAAATACTGAGGAAATATAAAAGAGCTAGTGGAAATATAACTGTGGCATGGATTCCTCTAGTAAACACCTGAATGGAACATGATCAAGTTTTACAGAGAGACTCATTCTGTGGTGAGATAAGGAGGGTAAACATTCCAATGGAATTTCAGTAAGATCCTGTCTGTTTCCCTGGGGGGAAAAACTGTTTACCTAGATGGTGAAAAACACATCCGACATACTTCAAGTTATTTCCAGAGTGAGGAGAAGGTAGAGAAAGTAAAACAGAAGGTGAATAGATATTGGGTTAAAAAACAACAACAGTTTCAGTTAAAAACAGTGGAGTGACTGACCATACATATTCATTTATTCTCCTCAATTGTTTTCAACCCACAAAGTCAAAGTAAATAAAATAGGTTTCAGTAACCTCAGAAGAAGCAGAGAGGATAACAAGAATAGAGGTCAATGTGAAGCAAGGCCAACTTGTACCCAAAACCCACCGACAGACTCAGCACCAAGTAGTGCTGCGACTCCTCTACTCTGCAGCCAGATAGGGGCCTGTTTCCTGGAGAACTTAAACTGCTTGGGCTTGAGTTGGGGGTGCTGGGGTAAAAAGAAGGGAATTTCTCACATTGAATCTTGACCCATCATCTCTCTGCCTGTAGCACCCTTCCTTACTAACAGGGCATTAGAGGTTCTTCTCTGACAAACTGGGTCTCCAAGTAAAAAAGAACTTAAAATATTGATTTGCAGGGAAAATCATCAGTCACTGAACTCTATGCAATTGCAGAGCTTTCAATGAATTCCCTAGTGTTTTACTGTTAAACAAAAATGAGCTGCAGAGGTTCATCAACTTTGAAAGAAAAGCTTTAGTAGGAAAACTAGAAAACCACTCACTCACACCCTAAAGAAAGGGTCCCAGGGATGAGGAGGCAAATGAGAGAATTTTCCCTCAAACTAGAACAAAACTGTAATTAATGAGACAGAGAGTAGATGTTGTTTGGATAAAACAAGAATACAATACTGTGACCCCCCCCCCCCCCGCAAAACAATCAGAATGCAAGGAAAATGTTTTGATAGTTAAAAATATTTTAACTAAAATAAATAATTCAGTAATTGGTTTAGGCACTGACATTTACCATTGAGTAAAAGCAAATGACAGGGATATTAAAATGGGGAAATAAAAACAAGAGAATTAGAGAATCAATCAAAGAATACTAATAATTAACTACAGAGTTCAAGAAAGAACAATGAAAATGTTTGCATAGAGCTCAATTAATATTTGACAAAGGAGGCATGAACATACAATGGAGTCAAGACAGTCTCTTCAATAAATGGTGTTGGGAAAATTGGACAGATACATGCAAAAACATGAAACTAGACCATCAACGTAAGATCACCACCATACACAAAAATAAACTCAAAATGGATACAGGACTTAAACATTAGACAGGAAACCATAAAAATACTAGAAGAATCCATAGGCAGAGAAATCTCAGACATATGTCGAAGCCAATTTCTTCACCGATACCGCTCCTAAGGCAATGGAAACTGAAGAGAAAATAAACAAATGGAACTACATTAAAATAAAAAGCTCTTGCTCAGCAAAAGAAACCATCAACAAACAAGAAAGCCCACTGTATGGGAGAACATATTTTCAAATGTTATCACAGATAAAGGTTTAATCTCCAACATCTGTAGGGAACTTATACAACTTAATAAAAGGAAGATAAATCATTAAATTAAAAAAAAAAATGGGCAACGGACATAAATAGAAACTTTTCGAAAGAAGACAGAAGGAAGGCCAAGAGACATATGAAAACATATTCAAAGTCACTAATTATCCGAGAGATGCAAATCAAAATGACAATGCGATACCATCTCACACCTGTCAGAATGGCAATCATCAACAAATCAACAAATGACAAGTGCTGGAGAGGATGTGGAGAAAAAGAAACCCTGGTGCACTGCTGGTGGGAATGCAGACTGGTGCAGCCACTGTGGAGAAGAGTATGGAGTTTCCTCAAAAAACTGAAAATGGAACTCCCATTTGACCCAGTAATCCCACTTCTAGGAATATATCCCAAGAAACTAGAAACACCAATCAGAAAGGATATATGCACCCCTATGTTCATAGCAGCACAATTCACCATAGCTAAGATTTGGAAACAGCCTAAATGCCCATCAGCAAATGAGTGGATTAGAAAACTATGGTACATCTACACAATGGAATACTACACTGCTATAAAAAAGGAATTCTTGCCATTTGCAGCATCATGGATGGACCTGGAGAGCATTGCACTAAGTGAAATAAGCCAGGCAATGAAAGAAAAATACCACATGATCTCACTTATTTATGGAAAATAAAGAGCATTATAACCTGATGAACAAAAAGATAGATACAAAGGTAGTAAAGCATCGAACACACTGTCAAATTACAGCGGGAAGGCTGGGGAGTGTGGGGGAGGAGGGAAAAGAGATCAACCGAAGGACTTGTATGCATGCATATAAGCACAACCAGTGGACACAAGACACTGGGAGAGTGGGCTGAGGGCATGCGACAGGGGCGAGGGGAGGCTGGGGGAAGGTCAATGGGGGGGAAAAAGGAGATATATGTACTACTATATGTAATACTTTAAACAATAAAAAAAGGAAAAAAATGTTTGCAAAGAAATTATCTAAGAAATAATACAACCAATTTCTCAACACCAGTCTCCTTAATAGAGGGCCCTACAGAATGCCTGGCAAACTAAATTTGAAAACTTTAAGTCACTTCATCATGAAGTATCAGAACACTAGGGATTAAGAGTAGAAACCAAAAGCCTCAGTGGCTCAGGTGTAGATAAAAGGCATATACAACAGACTGGGAACTAGATTACCAGACTTCATAATAGCTGAGATTGCTAGAGGATAAGGTAATGCCTTAGAAATTCTGAAGAAAAATTTCAATCTATAATCATCAAAATTATTAATTAAATGTGAGGGTTTACTAAACACATTTTGAGATTTGCATTTGGAACAATGTAACTTTTTAAAAATGTATTTTTATTGATTTTAGAGGGGAAGGGAGAGGGGGAGAGAAAGATAGAAACATCAATGATGAGAAAGAATCATTGATTGGGCTGCCTCCTGCAAGCCCCACACTGGGGATTGAGCCTGCAATCCGGGTATGTGCCCTTGACCGGAATGGAATCTGAGACCCCTCACTCTACAGGCCGACACTCTATCCACTGAGCCAAATCGGCTAGGGTTGTACTTTTTTTTTTTTTTTTAAGATACAGGGAAAAGAAATGCCTATTTCTTTTTAGGAAAACTATATGGTTATTGTTCTTCATTTTGAGCTGAAACTGATATACATATATGAAATATTCACCTGTAATTCTTATTCTGCACCTTGAAGTAAGACTACATCCAATTTCACAGGGCAAATATTTGAAAACAGTTGTTTTTCTCTTTTTGTTTTCCTGGTTAAATTTAATCTAGTCCAACTCTTTAATTATCCCAATCTCCTTTGTTATGACCCTCTCAAAATGTGGCATCTTGAGTTTCATTCATTAGTAAAAACACAGAAAAACATGGTCTAACTGGAAAGAGCATAGCTGTAAATGGTATTTATATCCTTATTATGAACACTGCACCCAACATAATCAAATTGCATCAAATTTCAGTTTTTAGTAGTCACCCAGTTTTCTTAAATGGTCGATTATATTTGACAAAGAAGGCAGAAAAATACAATTATATAGAGGAAGTCTATTCAATATATGGTGTTGGACAAATTGTACTGATAGATACAAAAAAATGAAAGTAGACCACCTTGTTACAAAATACACAAGAATAAACTCAAAATGGATTAAAGACTTAAAGCTAAGTCTCAAAACCATAAAACTCCTAGAAGAGAACAAAGGCAGTAAAATCTCAATCATTTATCTTAGTATTATTTTTTCTGATATATCTCTTCGGGCAAGGAAAACAAAAGAAAAAAAAATAGGACTACATCAAACTAAAAGTCTTTGCACAGCAAAGGAAACCATCATCAAAATGAAAGGACAACTACTGAATGGGAGAACATATTTGCCAATGATACATCTGATATGAGGTTAATTTCCAAAATTTATGAAGAATTTATACAACTCAACATCAAAAAAAAATCCAATTTAAAAAATGGGCAAAGGATCTGAATAGACACTTCTCCAAAGAAGACATACAGATGGCTAATAGACATAGAAAAGATGCTCCAAAGTCTCTAATCATCAGAGAAATGCAAATTAAAACTATAAAGAGATATCACTTCACACCTGTAGAATGGCTACCATCAATAAGTCAACAAACAGCAAGTATTGGCAAGGATGTGGAAATAAGTGAACCCTTAACTGTGATGGGACTGTAGATTGGTGCAGCCACTGTGGAAAGCAGTATGGAGTTACCTCAAAAAATTAAAAATAGAATTGCCTTATGACCCAGCGATTCCACTTCTGGGTATATATCCAAAGAAACCTAAAATACCACTTCAAAGGAATATATGCACCTTTATATTTATTGCAACATTATTTATAATAGCCAAGATATGGAAGCAACCCAAGTGCCTATTAGTAGATGAGCAGATAAAGAAGAAGTGGTACATATATACAATGGCATATTACTCAGCCATAAAAAGAATGGAATCTTAACATTTGTAACAGCATATATGGTCCTAGAGAGCATTTTGCTAAGTGAAATAAGTCAGACAGAGAAAGGCAAATGCTATATGATTTTACTTACATGTCGAATCTAAAGAACAATATAAAAAACAAACACACCATTAGATTCAGAGAACAAATCGATTGTTGCCAGAAGGAGGGTGTTGCGGGACTGGGTGAAAATGGTGAAGGGTTGGAGAAGTACAGATTGGTAGTTACAAAATAGCCATGGGGATGTAAAGTACAGCATAGGCAACAGAGTAAAAAATGTTGTAATAGCTATGTTTGTGCCAGGTAGGATACTGGAAATATTGAGGGGTAACACTTTGTAAAGTACTTGATTGTCTAACTATTATGCTGTACACCTGGAACTAATACAAAATAATATTTAATGTAAACTGTAATTTTAAAAAAATTAAAAATAAAAACTGTGGTACTCCAGTCAAAAAACTTGTTGAAATAATATATTCTTTTGTAGAAGAAATATTATATTGTTTATTCAAATGAGAAAATGCAGATTTCTGTGTATCTGAATTATGGGGCTTTATTTGGTAGAAGAATATACCATCCTTTAGTTCTTAAAAATTATCAAATAAATCTGATCATTTTATATTGCTTCTTTTATTGAGATATCAGGTACCTAAATGAAATCCTAAAGTTACTCCCAGACTTTTAAGTTTTAGTTTCTGATAAAAGAGAGTTCCAAAGAGAAAGCTGCTTTTTGTTTGAACCACAAGCTAAAATCTTTCCAATCAATTTCCCTTTTAAAAAATTCTTTAGTCTTCCTAAGAATCAACAAATATATAAGAAAACATTTCCCCAATCTATGAGAATCATTCATGACATGGTTTTCTCCATATTTTGAATTTAAAAGTAACCATAAAAAATCTTCATAGTTTGACAGAAAAACTTAGAGATAATTTTTAATTCCATAAAACACAAAAAAATCACTAAAGCACTCCTCACTATAGACCATACTCTTAACAGTCTACTTTGCCATATCTAAATAAATAGAATACCTACTAACACAATAAAAATTAGGCTATTAGGATGAGTTTCATGTATAAATTACATATCATCAAAAATAGCTAGACTTTCTACCTTTATATGCCCAAATACTATAGTTGGTGAAGTGAATTATAAGTGAGAATTCTAAACTCAATAAAGGCAGAAACCATATCTATAAATGTTAACAAATGAATGAATGAATGAATGCCATGTGGAAAAAAATATATGAACAGCCTCGCCAGTGACTCAGTAGGTTGAGTGTTGTCCTATACACTGAAAGGTTACCAGTTCGATTCCCAGTCAGGGCACATACCTAGGTTGTGGGTTCGATCCCTGCTTGGGCACATACGGAAGGCCCAATTGATGTTTTGATGTTTCTCTCTCTCATTGATGTTCCTTTCCCTCTCTTTCTTTCACTCTCCTGGCCCCTTTCTTCCTCTCTCTCTATATCCTTGGGTGAGGATTATATATATGTATGTATCTACACTAATAAAAGAGAAACATGCAAATTAACCATCACTCCACTACGCCAAGCCATGCCCACCAGCCAATCAGGAGCAAATATGCAAATTAACCCAACCAAGATGGCAGCCGGCCACAGAGCTGGAGCAAGCAGGAGGTTTGGATTGCCCTGGCAATGGAGGAAGCCAAGCTTCCCGTCCGCCCTGGCCTCTGCTCAAGGCTACAAAGTTTCAATTATAGAAGATAAATAAGTCCCAACAGAAATGGCAGCGGCCACGGAGCTGGAGCAAGCAGGAGGCTTGGGTTGCCCCCGGCAATGGAGGAAGCCTAGCTTCCTGACTGGCCCTGGCCTCCGCTCAAGGTTACAAAGTTTCAATTATAGAAGACAAATAAATCCTAGATACTTGCTTCCAGCCGGCCCTGGCCTCCGCTAAAGGAGGCCCTGAAAAAAAAAGAAAAAGAAAAAGAAAAAGAAAAAAAGGAGGGGCTGGGACCTTGGGTTGCCAGGGGTTGATCAGGCCAGGATGGGACGACAGGGGCCATTGGGGGTAAGCAGACCAGCAGTGGGGGTGAGTTGGAGGTGATCAGGACAGCGGGGGGGCGGGGGGGGGGCAATTTGGAGTGAGCAGGCCAGCAGGGGGACATTTGGGGGCAAGCAGGTCGGCAGCAGGGGGCAGTTGGGGGTGAGCAGGCTGGCAGGCAGAGTGGTTAGGGGCAATCAGGTAGGCAGGCAGGCAGGTGAACAGCTGGAGCCAGCAGTCCGGGATTGTGAGAGGGATGTCTGACCGCCAGTTTAGGCCTGATCCCTGTAAACCAGCAGTAGGACATCCTTCGAGGGGTCCCAGATTGGAGAGGGTGCAGACCGGGCTGAGGAACACCCCTCCCCCCGTGCACAAATTTCGTGCACCAGGCCACTATATAATATAAAGATATTTTAAATACGCAATCTGTTTTATCTGAATGAGGTAGAGTTGAATGATCTTTAGTTCTACAAAAGGGTAATACAGAACCGAGAGCTTTGTGTAATCGATCTTTCTTCATAGTTTTTGCTGTTGTTGTTCTAATTCTACGTGGCACCCTGTAGAGATAAGAAGGGCCTCCTCCTGGTTTCATCTAAGATTGAGATATTGCCAAGTTTAGCAGAAAAATGCTGACATGGACACAGTATCCCCTTTGAACTACTATTTTTGAGCTTCTTTCCTGACTCTGAAGAAATGTCCCAGAGTGAGGAAAGTGCCGTTCCTGATTATCTTCCCTATTTCTAGATGTGAAAATTCTTGTAACGCCCACGAATAAACAGTAAAGAAGTTTCCCTCAGATGGAAGAATGTGAACTTTATCTGGTGGCAGAATAGAGTTAGTTTTTATTGGTGTGGCAATATAAATTTCCTTTTATTCTTTCAGTCTCTTAAAAATAATATGTTCTCACAGAGTACACATTATCATTTATACATTACTAGAGGCCTGGTGCACAAAAATTCATGCACTCGGGGGTGGGGGTCCCTCAGCCTGGCCTGCATCCTCTGGCAGTCCGGGACCCCTTGGGGGCTGTCCACCTGCCAGCTTAGGCCTGCACCCTGGGGAGATTGGGCCTAAGCTGGCAGTCAGACATCCCTCTGGCAGCCCAGGAGCCCTCAGGAGGCCTGCTGACAATTTTAATTATTGCATCCAAGTTTTCCTTCACAGAATTCTGTTTGATACAGTATTTTCAATTATGTTGTTAGTTTAGTTTAGAGTGGTACTTCTTGCCATTAATAAATATTTCATTAAAAGAAGGTGGGTAGGTAGGAAGAGATCAACCAAAGAACTTGTATGCATATATGACACAGACAATAGGGTGGTAAAGGTCTGGGGTGGAGGCTAGAAGAGGACAATGGGGAAAACTAGGGACATACATAATACTTTCAACAATAAAGATTAAATAAATAAATGGAACATTAGTTGCAAAAATAATTTGTCATCTGTTTTAATATATTAAAAAAAATTTTTTTACCTGCTGTACAATGAACTTTATGTCCTGATTCACTCTCCATACCTAGTAAATATCACTAATACACAGTAAATGCTATATAAATATCTCCTGAATGAATTCAAATAAAAACTCATAAAGATTATAAATTTGGATTTATAAAATAATTGGAAAAGAAATTGGCTAATTGTTCTTCTCTTAAAATAGCAAAGTAGGAAGTTGTAACTCTTCAAAAAATTTTTATGTCATTTAAAATAAACATTCACTATGGACACAAGCCATTAGCCACACTGTTTTCCTCATATTTGTTTATTTTCATTTTCTCTGAATCACTCATCTACCTACTTAATGGCAAGAAGTGGAAACTCCTTTACTATTGCTACTTCTTAGGAGCTATGGCTGAGATTGAATGATAGTAGAAGACTGAAATGTAAGCTATTCTTCAATACATATATCCCGCAAGGGACTTATACTCTGAGCAAAAATTTAACTCTTACAAGTCAATAAAAGCAGAAAATTCAATAAAAATACAGACACAGGACTTTAATTGGTACTTCAGAAAAGAAGAATTCCATGGTAATAAATAAGGAGAGGCACTTTAACTGTGCATTACAAAATACAAATTAAAGCCACACACAAAAATACCACCACACCTCTACTAGAATCACTAAGATTTAAAAGTCTGATAATACCATGTTGATAAGGATGTGGAACAATTGGAATTCTCATACAACCACCTTAAAAGTTGTCTGATACAATTTACTATACCTGAACATATGCATACATTAAGATCCTTCAATTCAACTACTGGTTACAGATCCAATAGATCTACATATGCATGTTCACCAAAAGACATTTCTAATAGCATTATTTGTAAGTCCCAAATTAAAAACAATCCCTACTGCTTGTCAAGTGGAAAATAAATATTCATACAATCATATTCATTCAATTTATATAATAAATACTAGATTGCAAGGAAAAACTAAAATTACACACATGAATGAATCTCACAAACCTAACATTGCTACTCTCACAAGCAAATTAAGTCCCATTTAGATGAAGTTCAAAGGCAGGCAACTTACCTATGATATTTGATGTCAGAATAGGGGTTACCTTTTGGGTGACTTTAAGGGGATACATGGGTGAATTTCTGGGGCCACTATTTTTCGTTTGGGTGCAGGCTACACATGTGTGTTCACTTTGGGAAATTCATTAAACTGTACCTTTATGACTTCAAATTCTGCTGGATATCTTATTTCCATAAAAATTAAGAAAAACAATTCCAGTTCAAACTGATTTCCCTCATACTAGAATATAACTTGCTTCAGTGGCTCTCATACTAGAATATAACTTGCTTCAGTGGCTCTCGTGTTATTAGCTTTATCTACTGTATTTGGATTTTTAGCTCCTGAGCAAATTCTTAGGAAATATCTACTTATTATTGGGTAAGTGATAATAACAAGCAAAATATATTGAGCCTTTATGTAGCATGGTCCATGCCAACCACTTTACCTATTGTTCCATTTAACCCTAATAAAATGTCTTCTTTAGGTAGCTAGTATTTCTAGCCTATGAAAATAATCTCTAAGAAATGTTAAGTAATTTGTTAAAGGTCACTCAGTTACATAATAGCAGTTGACTCAAGCCTAGGCATTCTAACCCCACAACTCATTCAACTATAAGATCTAGGATAAACTTCATAGTTAACATTTCAGCAGTCTTAAGAATATCTTCAAATTCTTTTGGTAAATTAAAGTTTACATTTCTCTTGGTGAAAGCAAAATTACATCCTCTTACATGAGACTAATACATAAAATCAAGTTACGTTCCATCAAATGGGCCCTGAACCTGCAGTTTGTAATCCCAATGCTCTCAAACTCGGCTCGTTGTCCAAGTTTTTTACTCTCTTCAAACACAAACTTGACTGATCTCATAATTATCATGACTTTTCTCATTTTTTCACTACAAAAAGAACCTTGTTCCACATTTGCTAATTTTTTCCTATAATAGTGACAAAAATGTGATATTTAATAGATAATATTTTTAAAAGACCCACCTTGTATCCTTTAAGGTAAAGGAGATATTTAAGAGTGAATGAGAAAGCCCCTGCTTTTGGAAAATTTTCCTAATTTCTAGTATTATGTGATGTTATCATTAACAGCCAACTATAAAAACTCTCAGAAATGCATATATTTAAAACTTTGAAGGAAAATTTTCTCATCTGTTTAAATAGCTTCCAAATCTTTCAAAGTTGTATTAAACATGAATGCCATTTGCTAAATTTAAAAATATTACTCTTTCCAGTACTTCAAGAACTGAATGACATCAAGAAAAATTGAAAATTTGTGAGACAAATTTCAACAAATGTTTTGAATAATTAGTATACTGGATTTAAAATCACTTATTAGAATATGAAAGGAGCATTAGTGATAAACTTGGCTTTATGAAGGTATGTATTTTTGCAAGGTAATTTTTAAGCTATGGAAGCTACTGATATCACACATTGAAACAACCAGATTTTTGAACTGCTATAATAGTGTTGATAAAAGATTTTCAAAATTAATAAAACATTCTATCATTTTCTTAAAAATGAGATAATTATAACAATACTTCAATGAGAGAAAAGTGTTACACATAAAGTAAAAATTATGTTTAATATTATATATTCGCTTATATTTTTAAATCTACATTTGCATATATTGTACAAATCACAAAAATATACTTACATATTAAATATGTTTGCAATGTATAAATATATTATTAAAATATATAAGGGTCAGTCAATTACATAATAGCAGTTGACTCAAGCAGCCTAGCCCCTCTTTTCAGAGCCTCAATGTTCTTTTGTTACACAAAGCTGTTAAAACCAACAAACTGCAGATTTACAGGGTGTGTGCTGCTACCACTACTCACTTCTGGAAGTACTTTTGTTGCATTCTGTTATATATTTAGTATACACACTATATTTTATATAGAGATTTATATATATATACACACACACTTACACAGTTTAAATATATGTATATAATATATATATATATTACAAAATGCTACAGAAGTCTATCCTCTAAAAAAAACAAACCAAAACACTTTGAGGGAAAGTGCCAGAATCAAGAGGGTTCAAATATGAGATTTCATTTTTTAAAAACAATTTTCATATTTTTGTGTGGAAAAAACAACAACAATCTTTAATGGAAAAGAATACCCTCTTTACTTCTTCTAGGTCATCACCAATCCCAGAACATACTGAAGTACTCATTATTTGTCTTACCAAATATGATTTCATTCTATGTAGGGAATAAAAACATGTGGGAAAATGAATCACTTAAATGAGACTTAGTGGGAAAATACAGAGATTAATATAAATTTATTTAAAGAATATTTGGTGCAACATTTTATGTTATGTGTAATATTCCATACTATATATATATGAAAGAGGAAAGTAAAACTTCACTTACCTTTTAAAGACTATCTTGATCATAAACACATTTATTTTTAATGTACTAAGTAACTCTGTATCATAAATTTTTATTGTTTATAACATATAAAAGGAAATTATAAAATTTCTAGTATTTAAAAATTGATAACTAAACAAATCACATATTTTAATATCAATGTTAGTTTTTAAAAAATTATCTGAAAAATAGCAGCAGCTTATACATATACTAAGTAAAATTATAAAAACATGTACTATTCAAACAATTAAATGTTTAATTATAGAAATGAAAAGTTGTTATTTAAGGAAAATATAACACCAAAAGAAAAGAGGCATTCATTACAATAAAAGATTGTTCAGTGACTTAAAACATTTTAGGTATTAATCCAAGTAGTAAAAATACAAACATATACATATGAATTAGGCAAAGCACAAAGCCACAACACATGTTATTAATAACAAGGGTTAAAATACAATCATTTTACATTGACTAATCCCCAAAAATAATCATTAAATTAACAGAGATAGGTTAAGACTTATTTATTCCTTTCTTTAATCATAGTTGTAAGTTATTACAAGATTTCCCACAACATGGAGAAAATTTAAATGTACAGTAACAACTTTTCTTCTTAGTTACACTTTAATGATTTAGCATTTCATATTTTTAATTTTGCTTTAAAATGAAAAGTGTTTCTGAAATTTCATGACATTGATATATATGTATATGTATACACATACGTATACACACACATTCCTAATTTTCTAATCTAGTGAACAGGACCTGTTGAAATTAAAATTACCCAAGAAAGAATATTAAACTGATATGTTAATAAGAGGTATTTTGAAGTTTGGCTAATATGTAGCAATAC
This sequence comes from Corynorhinus townsendii, assembly GCA_026230045.1. Classification (NCBI taxonomy): domain Eukaryota; kingdom Metazoa; phylum Chordata; class Mammalia; order Chiroptera; family Vespertilionidae; genus Corynorhinus; species Corynorhinus townsendii. The sequence continues at coordinate 175,144,796 of JAPDVU010000003.1, read as the reverse complement.
TGAAAGAGGTAAAAGGTTATATCTAACTTTAACAAAACTTCAGGTCCCTTAAACCCTTTTAATATAAAAGGCTAATTTAAGGAGTGAAATTCTTCATATAATAAAAGGAATCCAGGAACTCCAATGACATATATATATATATATACTTTATACATATAAAGGTAAATAAATACATTTGTAAAAATTCTGATATAAACATTTGTGATTTTTAAAATTCACCTTCAATTTATCAGAAAAATAAAGATTACATTTCTTCATTAGTGCAAAGACTGAATTATTCAATGAACTCCATTTGGAATAGATATGCAGTAGGCAATGAATTGTGTAATTCTGTCTTACTATTTATAATTTGTGGCTATTATTGTTTCCTTGTTCATTTATTTTTGTGAAATTGAAGAAGTCATCTATGCACTTTAGTGAACATTCAAGGTTTTTCCCTTATGATATAATTTACATACAAAAACAAGCATGATACAAATAAATATATTGGAATATCATGTATTCCAACACAATATGTAAATGTGTGATGCTGTTCACATTAAACTTACATGATGATATAGACCAATTATATGTCATAAAGCTGGAAAAAAATTCTGTGAATACCACAGTGAATATATAGAGAAGATTGATAGACCTTAAGTTGTTTTAAAAAATGAAACAAAGAGTTAAAAAATCTAAAACTGACCCTAAATGAACATTTGTAATACTAATATTCTATAACTATAATTACATTTTATGTTAAATTTTAAAAGCATTTTAAAGTTTATTAAATAAAACAGAAGTCAGCAAATAGTAAATATTTCAGCTTTGAGGGACATACAGTCTCCATTGCAACTAATCATTTCTGCTTTATAGTGCAAAAGCAGCCAAAGATAACACATACAAATGTGCTTCACTGTGTTCCAATAAAACTTATTTATGAAAGAGGCCATAGGCCAGATTTAATCCATTGGCTGTAGTTTGCTGACCCCTTAAGTAGAAAATCAGACTCAAAAACACTGAATTTTAGTTACTTCAATAACTAGCCCAAAGCAGAAGACATTACATAAATGTTTAATGCTCTGAGAATTAATGAAGCCATGAATGAGTAGGGAAAATAAAACCTTGTGCTCAGAAACAAATGTCATTACGATTCAATGTCTAATTAGTGGTTAGGAGTCTGCTTTTCTAATTGGGGCAAAATTCCAAGAGGGCAATCCATAGCCCTATTAAGACCTACCCTTGCAAACTAAAACCAATAAAATGAAAGAAAATATAGAGATCTAGAAAAGAGAAAGTGAATTTTCAATCTACGATGGCTAACAAAAAAATGATACCTTTTTGTGTTGTTTCTATAGTATTTTAAATCTCTCCGACTAGATTGTAAACTCCACAGGAGTAAGAAACATCTTTACTACCTCTGTGGCCTAGAGCCTAGGGTATAGTAGATGGTCAGTAAACTTTATATGAAGTATACATGTAGATGCTTTCTATGGCAAAATATGTCTTGTTAATTCCCACAAATGATGGTACTCTGATGCACAACTTAACTTTAAGATCCTCCTATGAAGTTAAAATGTTCTGCTGTTTTATATCATCAGTCACACTTTGATTGTAAAGATGAATTTCTGCCTAAATTAGAACATGACCTACTAGTACTTTTCAAATAGCATAAGTGGAAACATGGGTTTATTTATCACTGTAATGCTTTGACTTGGACAAAGAAAAACAACTGTACACATCAAAATTGGTTATAAAACCAGAGTTATAATTGCTTTTCAAATGTAGAACTGTTTAGTTGTATAAAGTTAATTATAAATAGATTATAGACTCAAATCAGTTTTCACCTGAAAGAAGTGTACTTGGTTATTCATGACTTAAAATATCAAAAGTGACCAAAATGCAAATTTCAAAATATATGTATATATATATATTAATTATTCTTCAAAGCCTAAATATTTGAAAAATACTAGAAAAATAAACCATTCACAAACAATATTTATGAATTTTGTCTATGGCTCCAAAAAATAAACAAAAAATTTAAAACATCCCCAAAACACAGTAACTCCACACAGTGGAAGAAATGAATTTTCATATAAATTACTATATAAATCATACTTTTCCATGATGTATGTAACAAACTGTAAACAATTAATTTACTTTAGCAATGTAAAATTCTCTATCTTTACTTTTATATAATATTTTCACATTTCAAAGCAAATACTAAGTTTAACAATGATAAAAAAAAAGTTTTAAAGAACGTTATTTGCTTTTAGATCAGTAACTAGACATTGACAGACAAAAGAAAGCTACATACAGTTATGCACTCAAACAACACACTGCCTTAATTTGCCATTGTTACAAGCACAACATTAACATTAGATACAAATGTAAATAGTAAACATTTCTGATTAGAGGGCAAGCGAAAGATGTACCAGAGTAAAATATTTCAATTAGAATAGGACTATGGTTCAAAATTCACTTGTAAAAAAAATAAATACATATAAAACTATTATATATATTACAGTACTTGAAATTGAATGGATTGTTCTTCCAAACTATCATATTTAAAAACACAAGCCAAGATGACCAATGGTCTCCTTAAAAAATAGTGAGAAGACATAGTGTTCATCACAATTTATAAAAAAAGGAAATGAAAGTAAAAGGGACACAGTAAAACAAAACAAAAAGGTTAAGAATAAGAATACTATCGTACCGATTTCCATGGTCCCCGATGCCATGAGACATCATCAGGGCAAGCATGCACATGACATTGTGCCACACTAGGCGGCTTGTTCAAGATTTCACAGTTTTGCTCCTGTGACACTTGGCCATTGGGAAATTGACATATTACAAATCTTGATTTTATTCCTCCTCCACATGTTTGTGTACACTAAAAATAAGAAGAAAATTCAAACACTATGAGGCTTTAAAGAGAATATTATATTGCTTTATTCAATGTTTAATACATAATTAGTAATGCTACAGTTTAAAGTTTATCCTTTCTTCATAATTGTCAACATTTCTTCCTGAGCAAAAACTAAGTCAAAGTATTGCTTCCGTAATTTAAAAAAATAGATTTTGAGAATTAGTACCATGAGATAGTTCAATAAAATATGAAGGATCTATAATACAGACTCTTGGTAGGTTAAGGACCTGGCAAAACTGATTTACTTAAGTAATAAGTTTTAACTACATAATGTACAGTGTCTTATCAATAGACTAGAGGCCTGGTGTATGAAAATTCATGGACTGGAGGGGGCTTCCCTCAGCCTGGTCTGCCCCCTCTCACAGTCCAGGAGCCCTCAGGGACAGGAGGCAACCTGGCGATCAGGGGAAGGTGACGCCCAATCACACCTCTGCTGCTGCCACTGCCGGCAGTGCAAGCCTCTGCTGGCCCTGGGTACCTGAGCCTCGGGCGGCCCTGAGTGCCTGGCAGCTGCCATCTGAGGCTTGCTTGCGCCTCGGGCATCAGCTGGGCAGCTGACATCCGAGGCTTGCCTGTGCCTCAGGCCAGCCCTACGCAGCTGGGGGCTGACAGCAGTTCCGGCTGCACTGTGTGCCTGCCGCCCCTTAGGCTGGGCTGAAAGGACTGGGGGACTCCAGAGGGGCTGAGGGGACTGGGGGCCGCTATCTTGTGGCTATGGGTGCCACCATCTTTGTGATGGTGTGAAGTCAATTTGCATATTCCCTCTTTATTAGATAAGATTACTCTGAGCTATGAAAGCTAATAAGGCAGATCTAAATTTATAAACATGGAAAGGTGTTCAGTATATATTACATAAAGACAGCAGGTGGCAAAGCAGCATGGGTAATATGACCCTATTTCTAGACCACTATAAAACAGAAGTCTGGCAGGAAATGTATCAATAGGTTAAAAATTCTTATCCTATATAATAAAAGCTTAATATGCTCTGTCCAGTCATCTGTTCAACCAATCCTATCTAATAAAAGAGTAATATGCCAATTGACTGTCACTCCAACACACAAGATGGCTGCCCCCATGTGGTCAAAGATGGCTGCCCCCATGTGAACACAAGATGGCTGCCACAAGATGGCCAGCAGGGGAGGGCAGTTGTGGGCAATCAGGCCAGCAGGGGAGGGCAGTTGGGAGGCACCAGGCCTGCAAGGGAGGGCAGTTGGGGGGGACCGGGCCTGTAGGGGCGGGCAGTTGGGGGAGGGGGACCAGATCAGCAGGGGAGAGCAGTTAGGGGTGGTGAGGCTGGCAGGGGAGGGCAGTTAGGGGTGACTGGGTTGGCAGGGGAGGGCAGTTGGTGGGAACCAGGTCTGCAAGGGAGGGCAGTTGGGGGGGACCAGGCCAACAGGGGAGGGCAGTTAGGGGCAATCAGGCTGGCAGGGGAGCAGTTAAGCATCAATCAGGCTGGCAGGGGAGTGGTTAGGGGGTGATCAGGCTGGCAGGCAGAAGCAGTTAGGGGCAATCAGGAAGGCAGGCAGGCGAACAGTTGGGAAACAGCAGTCCTGGATTGTGAGAGGGATGTCTGACTGCCCACCTAAACGGGCAGTTGGACCTCCCTCAAGGGGTCCCAGATTGGAGAGGGTGCAGGCTGGGCTGAGGGACACACACCCCCATGCACGAATTTGGTGCACCGGACCTCTAGTCAAAGCATAATATGCTAATTATATGCTACGGCCACTCAACCACTCTCTATGACATGCACTGACCACCAGGGGGCAGACAGTCGACTTGTTAACCAGTCACTATGACGTGCACTGATGACCAAGGGGCAGACGCTCCGACCCATAGGTTAGCTTGCTGCTGGGGTCTGACTGATTGGGACTGAGCAAGATGGGCTGGACATACCCTGGAGCCCTCCTGTGGTTCCTCCCCACTGGCCGATCTCCCGTGTCTCTCCCTGGCCCCAATCATGCACCCAGTGGGGGTCCCTCAGCCTGGCCTGCACCCTCTCACAATCCAGGCTGAGGGACTCCCCCCTCAAGTGTATGAATTTCGTGCACTGGGCCTCTAGTCTCTACATAATTTTTCATATTCTTTGAATGTTCACAATAAACATATCTAAGTTGAGAAATATAAATTTTACTTGATATATATAAGCTATTGGTCTGAAGTGTACCTTTAAAAATAATTTCCAAATTTCCTATGAAGCAAAAACATTTGACTAAATTGAGTGGTTTATTTTATTCATCCAATGCCAATTTCTTTCTCATTCTTCTCACCAATAATACAGACAAGATTGGTATCATTATAACCATTTTAAACATTATCTTCAGATTCAAAGCAACTAGAAGAATGCCAGGACAAAAATAAAGTGCTCAATAATTGTCAACGCTCTGTTTAAGAGATTCAGCAAATGAATGGTTCAGTAATAAGATATAAACATGGCCTATATATCAATCTAATTTTCTAAGAAATTAAGACATTAATATATTAATTTTAGAAAGGCATTAGATTCATAGACATATTGGCTAGCCTTATTAGATTCTGTTTTAAAATCTGGAGTATGTATTTCCTGTCATGAGTGAGTGATATACACCATCCTATATAATAAAAGCCTAATATGCTAAGTGTCTGGTTGTTCGGTTGGCCATTCAACCAGTCAAAGGATAATACTATCTAATCAAGAGGAAATATGAAAATTGACCAACACACTGTCACAAAGACGGTGGCGCCCATAGCCACAAGATGGCGGTGCCCAGTCCCCTCAGCCCCGCCGGAGTCCCCCAGTCCTTTCAGCCCAGCCAGGGGGGCGGCAGGCATACAGTCCAGCCAGACCCATCCTCAGCCCCGCAGCCTCCCAGGGCCAGCCCGAGGTGCAGGCAAGCCTTGGATGGCAGCTGCCCACCCACCTAGGGGTGGCTTGAGGCAAAGGCAAGCCTCGGATGGCGGCTGACCAGCCGCCCAGGGCTGCCCGAGGCTCAGGTAACTAGGGCCAGCTGAGGCTTGCGCTACCAGCAGTGGCAGCAGCAGAAGTGTGATGGGGGCGTCGCCTTCCCCTGATGACCGGTCGCCTCCACCCCTGAGGGCTCCCAGACTGTGAGAGGAGGCAGGCTGGGCTGAGGGATGCCCCCCTCCATTGCATGAGTTTTCAGGCCTCTAGTATGCTAATAATATGCTAAGGCTGCTCAACTGCTTGCTATGACATGCACTGACCACTAGGGGGCAGACAGTCGACTGGTCGACTAGTCCCTATGACGTGCACTGACCACCAGGAGGCAGATGCTCCAATTGGTAGGTTAGCTTGCTGCTGGGGTCCGGCCAATCGGGACTGAGCGAGACGGGCCAGACACTTTCTGGAGCCCTCCTGTGGTTCCGCCCCGGCTGGCCAATCTCCTGTGTCCCTTCCCAGCCCTGATTGTGCATCAGTGTGGTCTCTCAGTCTGGGCTGCTCCCTCTTGCAATCGGAATTCCTCGGGGGATGTTGGAGAGCGGGTTTTGGCCCAATCCCACAGGCCAGGCCAAGGGACCCCACTGGTGCACAAATTTGTGCACTGGGCCTCTAGTGACAGAATATCTATGAGTAGAACATGGTTGTAGTAACTCAATAAAAAAATTTAAAAAATCTTTCTGCATAATGTAGTATAGTAAGATTACCCATCAGCTAACAGTAGGAAGTGCTTAACTTCTGGTCTTCAGAGATGTCGTACTGTCCACAAGTTTAAGAAATGCTTTGACTTACTTCTCCCCAGCTCCCATAGTTCCACTGTGGACAGGGTCCTGAGTCACAGAGCTTTGCCTCAGGGGGTTTGGCGGCCACATCACAGTAATGGGCATTCTGTCCGTTTTCATCCTGGCAGACCACAACCCGACGCTGAACACCGCCAGCACAGCTGCTGGAGCACTGACAAGACAAAACACAACTACAGATCCACATCATGAAGTTACATGGTGAAAAAAATAAGATTTTGACTCAAATTCAAACTCCCCACATAAAAAATCCCTCTGTTGGAATCATAATTTGGATTGAGAAAATCTGTTAGAACACTTGAGTTCTAGTAGGGGCTGCATTAGAGTTTGTTGATGAAAGGGTGACTGTGTTTTTGTATTTGTTTTTTACTATTCTTGACTTTTTAATTTTCATATACATTTCAGAAACAACTTATCAGTCTCTGTCCCCCACAAGGAGTCAAAGTTTGACTGGTATTTCATGGAGTCTACATGCCAATTTGGGGAGAATTTGCATCTGTATAATGCTGAGTCATCCAATCCATGAAAAAGAGATGTCTTAAAAAAGCTTGCAATAGAAAATTCACCTTTTTCCTAAGTATTCAGTAAAAAGGAATTAACATTTTTAAGGTCTCAATATGAAGGAATAACTAGTGTTAAGTTACTTAACTTTTATATTGTGTGTTTCTTTATATTGTGTCCTTAATCTCATGTAAAATATGAAATACAATCGTACCTTCTGTAGTTTATCATATTTTTACACCAGCCTGCTGCACTGCTACCAATTTCTGGGTTTGATTTTTTCATAAACCTTTGTAGTCTTAAAAGATTTTCTTTTTGCTTCTATTAAAATGGACTGTAATCTGATTGTTTTTAAGTACATTCTTCTATAAGCATAACATCACATTAGTATAATTCAATAAGAATTCTGGGGATTTGTTATCTATATCAAAATTTGCTTAATCCTTTTAAGATTTAAACTATTGATCTTCAGATAAACCTAGCATTAAAAGCATTTGATGTCATTACATACATATTCGTTAAAAGGCTATAATATAACAAAATTACAGAATTAATATAACTCAATAAAGATGGCTTACCGATCCCCATGGTCCTGTTCTCCATTGGTTTCCTCTGATTGATGGATGGACCCCCCACTTTTCATTATCTTCTGGTTTGTGAGTTAATGGAAAATTCCTGCCTGGAAAATGGTTTGGCTGCTCAGAGGAACTCGGAAAGTTGCTGTACGAGGGCTGGCAGGCTGCCACATTGCATTCTTGTTCTGCTAAAGGGCGAACTTCAGGGTCACAGTGATTTTCATTAATTGGCTGATGGTACATGATGCATAAAACTTGTCGATTTGTTTTTCCCTGGCCACAGGAAGCTGAACACTGAACACAAATTTAGACAACATTCATAATGTAGTAAACTACAAGATTATACTCAATATTAAATTTTTTTATTTTTCAATTACAGTTAACATTCAATATTACATTAGTTTCCGGTATACAGCATAGCAGTTAGACATTTATATAACTTATGAAGTTATCCACCCCCGCCCCCACCCTCATAAGTCTAGTACCCACCTGACTCATTGAGAGTTATTACAATATTATTGACTATATTCCCTATGCTGTATTTTACATCCCCCATCACTATTTTATAACTGCCCATTGTACTTCTTAATTATATTTAAATTGCTCATTTCATTTTTTTCTCATAAAAATACTTACAGGAGACCAATCCCCTATTTGCCACTCCCCACAAGGGCTAAAACAGATGGAGATTTCAGCAGGTCGAGGTAAATGTGCACAATATGATTCATCTGCTATTCCGTCATGAGCATCGCGGCAGCTTACGTAGCGGGCTTGGTTGCCTCTTCCACAAGACGCAGAGCACTTAAAAAATTGAATGATACCAAGGTGTTATATAGTGCCTCTCCTACTTCCCATACACATAGCTGTTGCTCCTATTTCTAAAACATCAAGTTTCTTGAAAAATCAAATCACAAATGCTATCACCTGGCATCCCTTCTGAGTCAATGACAGGGCAGTAAATATCCGAGTCAGTTTAGATCATAAATTTCACAAATTAAACATTTATGGCAATGAGAACAAAACAATCAACTTCCTGGAATACTGATAAATTATTTACAAATTAGAGATATTAAAAGCATTTTATGTAAGAAAACACTAAGATATTTGTTTAAAATATCTTGGAAAGCCTAATTAATAGAGTAGATATGAACCCATCATTGATTCAGAGAATATGCAAAGCTTTAAAATATATACCACATCTGCTTAAAGCAAAGCTTTCAGTTTTGAAAAACATGAAAATGTCAGTAGTTTAAATAAAGGCTAATAAAAAGCTTCATGTCCCATCTGCTTCTCCTCACAACCTGTGACATATTACCCCCATTTTGTAGATTAGAAAATACTCCCAGAAAACCTAAGTTTCTTGCCCAGAGACACGGAGTCCTTGAAAGGCACAGCAGGATTTGGCCATTGAATACCTATTTCTAAACCCCAAACTCCTTCCAACCATCAAAATACCTGAGAATGAATGCATACATTAATTTGGCAAATCTGTAGCAACCACTCTGGCGATGTCTAAAAACCGCCAATGGTAGAAATACTGTACCTCCTAATAAAATTCACTTACTGGAGTCCAAGAACCATATCGCCACTGTGCTATCTTTCCCATGGGAACAGCTGGTAACGAAGTGGTCCCAATTTTAGGGATAACCGGGCAAGGTATCATGATGCAGTCCTGTTCAAAAGAAAAATGGATCTTATAAAGCATCAATTAACTAATCACTCTGATGTATATTAAATCCTATGCTTCATTTCTTCTTCCACACACCTAATTCAAGTACAGTTACTACTCAATTGCGAACAAACAATGTAAAGAGTTGTCCCCCCCCCCCCCCCAAAAAAAAAGTATAAAGTACATCAAGGTCTTGAAGTGGATTATATGATTCTGAATCCTAAAGTTTGGGTTTTGTTCTAATGGTTGAAAAAGAAAAGAGCAATAATCCTTCAAAAATATCACTGAACTGAAACACTTTGAATGAAAGCACACTACCTTAAACAGTACCACACACTTCAAAAGTTCATAATATTTATGAACTTTTCTACAAGCCCTGCTTCTACAATTAAAGGATGGAAATATACATTAAATGAGTGATCCAATGGCAGATAAAGTATTAAAAAAAGCATTACTAAAGCTATAAGGCTGGCAAAACCAACAACAATAAGTTCTCTCTGATGAGTATGCACACACATGTTCATAAGGCATATAGTGGGGAAAATACACGTGGAAATAATTTTAACACATCAATAATCCTCCTGTATCATAAATCTTTCTTTTCTAAAATCCAGGAAGAGGTGTCCTTTACCTGCCTGTCACTGGGGCGACTAGCTCCATAGCACACTCTGTCATCCAACATGGCACTGAGCAGCTCATCGACACACTTCACAGCACGCATCTGATACCCATGTCCACAGGTGGCTGTGCACTGAAGGACAGAAGCAGATATCAAACACCTTCATTATTTAAAAATTACAGAAACTTAAATTTTTAATAAATGCAACGAATATACTTTCAGTAGATCTTTTTATTAGTTTTTGATACCAAATTCTAGACTAAATATGAGTAAATTTACTCTATATACTTATTCAAATTTATATACATACTAATGAAGTATTGACATTTAAATTGTCAGTTATTGTTATATCTTTAAAACATAATCATGTGAAAATATCAATAGAGACCTAACATTGTGGAGGTAGAGTCAATAGAATTTAGGTAAACTAAATACTTTTCCCCCAAAATCTAGCTGGTGCATGAATGTCATTTAGTAGGCTAAACTGATTACCCGAATTACAGTGTTGGAGCAGAGGTCTGTGGATATCCTGGATTGTCAGAAAGATACACAGGTGGGTCCCTAGAGTAAATTAAGCCTGAACTATCACTAGAGGCAAAATGACTAAACTGAAGCTATACTACTCTGGGCACATCATGAGAGAGCAGGGATTTTTTGGAAAAGAATAATGTGGGGAAGAAGGGAAGGCAGCAGAAAAAGTGGAAGACTAAATATCAGATAGGTTGACTCCATAAAGAAGCCATTGATATGCGTCTACAGAGCTGAGCAGGACTGCTAAAGATAGTCCATTGTGGACATCACCCATTCATAGTGTCCCTGGGAGTCCGGGCTGACTCACTAGCATGTAACACACACATGCTGAGTAAATTCCAAAGAGATACAGAAGGAAGAGCATTAAGACAAAGTCAAAGGGAAGATGGGAGGTTTCCCATCAACCATGGCAATCTGCCACAGGATAATAAAGTGCCCCCCCCCCGACCCCACCGCTTGTCCAGGCTGACCATGCCTCATTCTGCACATTACTAGCTTCCTTGTTGGCAAACCTTCTAAACAAGGCCTGTTCTAAATACAGTAAAGATAGTTAGAAACAACAAGAAAATATTTATAAACAAAGCTGATGAAAGCACAAAATTTGTGGCATCTTGGTTAAAAGTAAATTCAAAGCCAAAGCTGAAATAGTTACCAGAACAAATTAATAGCACTACTGAGAAAATTTTGCAGATAAGGGTTTACTGTTGCAGTGGTATTTTTCCAACAAATCAATCAAATTTAGCTGCATCTACTAAAAGAATAAACATACCACATTGTTTGTGCTATTTCTGTAAAGACAGATTAAATCAGAAAAACCCTTATCATATACTCACAGAACCCCAGGGTCCGACTTGCCAGGAAGCACATGTATGAAGCTCACATGGTCTCAGGGACTCAGGTTTGGTACTTGGATTACAGAAGCCGTCACTCAAATGATCTTCATTCAGTTCACACCACACCTGTCGCCGCTTTGTTCCTTTTCCACATGTAACAGGACACTATAAGAACATCACTGACCATTACTTATTTTCAATATTAATCAATACAATGACTTGCAAAACGACACAATGATTCATTTGCATATTAAAATGCAGCTGAAAGACCATTCCTAAGGTCTTTTCTCTTCACTCCTCTAGAGATAATCACTGAGTGAGACCAGCCACCAACACTTGCTGCCCAAATCCCAGTGCAACATCTATTTGTCCTAGAAACAAAGGTACAAAGATAACCTTAGAACAAGTATGTATCTTATGCTTTGGTGGACAGTGGGACTTTCTTAGGAAAATGGTTACAGATTATTAAACACCAGTTAAGGTTACTGTTAGCCAGATACTATAAATATTTTGAGAACAAACCAAATCACTTACTAATTTTTATTGTCATGAAAACCATGTTATTTGCAAAGTGAAATAAAGTAAAATTAGGTAGTTTTGAATTACATAAAGCCTTATATTGCAAACCTTTCCTACACAATATTATAATAATTCTAAGCCTCGTGTGTTTAATGTTACCTCACTCCACTCACTGGTAGCCCAACTGGGACAGGGAAATTCATTGCAATTCTCAGTCACCACTTGGGGAAGCTCTTGGCATTCTCTGTCAGCAAGACGGTGGCCAAAGTGATTTATACAATAAGATTCTCGAGACCTTTCCCCTCCTCCACAACTCCGGGAACACTGATAAACAAACAAAAAAGTGGAGACAAATGGGGGGGTGGGGAAAGAGACCTTAATAAAAGTATGCTTTAGAGAAACAAATATTTAATTAGGAAAAAGGAGTAACTTTTCTTAAGTAACACTTTTTCTTTGTACCTGGGACCATTCTGAATAATGCCACCTTGTTAACACGCAGTCGCCATGGCAGGGCTCTCGGGTCGGAGGTTTCAGTTGGTCACTGCAGTAGTGGTCGTCTACTGGGACAGTCTGTCCTTTATGAACGGAATACTTCATGCAGTGGACGTCCAAGGACCTGTATCCTTGACCACAGTGGGATGAACATTCACTTTTGCCGATGATGTGCCACCTAGCGGGAAGGATGCTAATACACTTAGGAGGTGTGACAACTGATGCATCTTTTTTTTTTTTTAATATATTTTATTGATTTTTTACAGAGAGGAAGAGAGAGGGATAGAGAGTTAGAAACATTGATGAGAAGAGAAACATCGATCAGCTGCCTCCTGCACACCTCCTATTGGGGATGTGCCCGCAACCAAGGTACATGCCCTTGACCAGAAAAGAAACCTGGGACCTTTCAGTCTGCAGGCCGATGCTCTATCCACTGAGCCAAACCAGTCAGGGCCTGACGCATCTTAAAAATCAGACTCAGAGAATTGTGTGAAAGTCGATAAGCAAGCCATCTGAAAATATTTTGTATGTCATTGAATTCTAAATAAAAAATTCTTAGAGATCATACAGCCCAAACATTCATTTTATAGATGAGAAAATGAGTCCCAGAGGTGTTGTGTATTCAAATGGTATAAGCACTTAAATTTTTTTGTGTGTTTTTTTTGGGGGGCGGGGTTAGAAATATTACTTTTTCCCAAAAAAAAAACTGAGCTTGCTCTCCACTTAGGTAGAAATGTAGCTGGGTGGTAAAAGCTGGAGATAGGAGCCAGCACTATACCTATTGACCCTGGCTCAGGGGGTTGGCTTTGCAACCCCAAGCTTTGCCAAAAACTTTTGAAAAGAACTGGTTTAGATCAAGATTACCCAATTATTTCACAGCAATAGTTGTATGACTAAGTCTATAAATGAGTATATCTGACTCATAATCAGGTAGTGTCTTCCTAGGCAACCCTCTGGAGTGGTGATCAGAACACTGAGGATCTGACTACGTAGACGAAGCCTCTGAAAGGTGCTGAACAGGTGTTTGTAGAGCATGCCCACGTCTTCTTATTAATTCGTGTGATGTATTTTTAGACATTTTCAGGGAAAACCTTTTTTTCCACAAGTAAAATCTTCAAGTCTTTGCCAAATTATTCCGATTATAGTCCAGCAACCTCTCAGGCAATAGTCGTGGTCCAGTATGACAAAGCATAGACCACACGGAGTTCATCTCCCTCCCCAGCAGCACTTCAAGCATGTCACTGCGCCTCACTTCACTGCAATGCAGTGATGCAACTTATATGCAGTCCTACCACTAGGCTTTCCCTACATGACTTCAAACACCACCATAAACATATAAAAATGTTCATCCTTGCTGAATGAAGGAGGTTCTGGCCATCCCAATGTTAATTGTCACCTGCTAGATGGGTTATTGTTCTTAGCTTCATTCTAAGACTAAACACACACACACACACACACACACACACACACACACACACCATACACACCAAAAAAACCCTATTGATGAGAAATTTAAGTTAGAAATGCAAACTTCTCCACTATGATCATGTTTCTTAATACTTAATGGACAAAATGCTGACAAAATTGATTTCTTTCTCTATTGATTCTCTAATCCTTAAAAACTTTGAAAGTTCATTGGTTTATCAGTTATATGAGAATTACAGAATCATGCTACAAAATTTATTGTTTCAGATCCTAAACCATGGGTTTTCAGGTTAGAGTTTATTTGTGTATATTTTACAGACAAATTTGTTTCTATTTCCTACACAAATATTAAGGCCTCTATACTGGTATTTAGCAAATACTATGAACAAAAATTCAAACCAACTGCTGAGTTCCACCATAAGACAGTGAGCCTGAAATTTCATAATGGCATGGCAGGAACAGAGGATAGACATCAACTACATGCCCACTCTGTGCCAGTCACTACACTAGATGCTTTACATCTTCTCAATAATTTGCTTTACTCTGGTTACATTATACATTGCTTACATTATTGCTCCTTTACCTTAGTTCACAGTCTGTATTGCACCTTTCTGTCACAAACAATGGAAGTGGTAGGTGGTCACATCTTTGATCGGGTGCTACCATAAGATCACTCTTACGTATGCAGGTAATTTTTCTTCTATGAAGACCTTGGCCAATGTCAAATGAAAATTAAAGAGAAAACTCATATTAAAAAGATGCTCTGCAATTATATAAGTCTGCTAATAGTCTAAAGGATTCAGCTAAGACAGTAAAACAATTCCACTCAGTATATAGGACAGACTAGTATATTAATCTAGTCAGGAATGACCTTCTCTAATAAACTCAATCCTGAAAGACTGAGGGGTGTGCTTAGTGAAGAGATAAGAGGAGTGGCAGGTGTGAGTTAGGGAGATAGAAATGTATTATAGCTGGAAGGAGTGGCTGTGAGAGGAGAACTGAGTGGCCAGGTTGGCGCTGATGCTATATGGTACACTATGTTATTATTCTCCATTATTTGCTCCCCTTTTCCCTGTAATAGAATTACACATTTCCACTTGCCACAATGTTACTGTAACTTCATGTGGGAGGAACATGCTTCCCTGCCCATTGACATCAGGCTTATGCCAACCTACTGTAAGGGGATGTAGCCTATTCCAGTTCCAGGCAGAAGCTCTCAAGCCCTACATCTGTCTGCCTGCTCCTTCCTTCCCCTCCATCTCCAATACAGCCTTCCCTAAATGGGCTGAGCTTTCAGCCTGGGGTCATGAATGAAAAAGGCACGGACAGACAGCAAAAAGATCAGTGGTTGTCACAGGTTGGAGAGGGGATGGAGGGAGGGATTTCTTGGGGAGTGAAGGTATTCTTCATGATACTGTAATAGTGAATACATGTCTTCATACATCTGTTAAAACTCATAGAATGTACAACAAAGACTGAACCCTAATGGAAACTATGGACTTCAGTTAATAATAATGCATTAGTTGTACCAATTGTGCCATGCTAATACAAGATGTTAATAACAGGAATGGAGGTGGGGAGTGGAAGAAGAAAGACAGGAAATTTCTGCTCTATCTTTCTATAAACCTAAAACAACTCTAAAAATAAAGTCTATTGACTTGTTGTTAATCCTCACCCGATGATATTTTTCCATTGATTTTTGGAGAGTGGAAGAGAGGAGTGGAAGGGAAGAGAGGGGAGAGGGGGAGAGAGAGAGAGAGAGAGAGAGATGAGAGAGATCCATCAATTAATTAGTTGCCTCCCACATGTGCCCTGACCAGGGTCCGGGATTGAACCTGCCCTGGAGGTACATGCCCTTGACCAGAAGTGAACCAAGGACCCTTCATTCCACAAGTCGTCGCTCTATCTCCGCTGAGCCAAACCATTTAGGGGGCCTATTGTGTGTTTTTTTAAATGACATGTACACAGATACCAAAGAAGAGTCAGACAATTAAAAGCCAAAACAGAATAAGCAAGAAATAAACCTTTGTTGTTCTAAGCCACTGAGATTTGGCAGGTGCTTGCATGTAGCATAATCACAGCAAAAGTAAACTAAGAGAAATGGTTGTAATGTGCCAGAGTACATTAAACTTCACACTTTCCACACGGAGGAGACAGGAAAGAGTCTAAGCAGTCAGTGACATGATCAGATTTCTATTTTATCAAAGTTCAAGGATATACTTCCAGTTAGCTAAATGTGAATACACATGTTTATCTCCGGTCATTCCTAAACACTAACTGAAATAACTCTTAAAGGCATTTTGAAAAGGCACAAACCTAAAAGAACACAAAGACTAAAAAAGGAAACACAGTAGGCAGGAAAAGGAAATTCTGAATATGAAAAGTAGATGGAAATAACTGTTTAACAAAGTCAAGAAAGCTGAAACTTAATCCTGAGTGGAGGGGGTAGGTGAATAAGAAACAAACCACTCATGCCATGGAATCCAAGAAAAGCCCAGGAATAAAAAAGACCAGGTTCCTCTGAGGAGGTATGTGAGGGGTAGGCCTGAAAAAAAAAAATGCAGAATTGATGGAAAAGTTTTTACAAAGAATAGTTCCATTCCTATCCCTCCAGTGGAAAGCAGCACTGTCCCACAAACACAGAATGTGAGCCACATATGTATTTTTACATTTTCTAGTATTCACATTAAAAAAGCGAAAAGATAAAGGTGAAATTAATATTTATATTTAACCCTTAAATATCCGAGCTATAATTTCAACATATATATATATATATAAGGCTAGGCGACCAGCTGACTGGCCAACCGCCGACCAGCCAGTAGGTATGACGCACATTGACCACCAGGGGGCAGATGCTCAACACAGGAGCTGCTGAGCGACAGCAACTTTGCAGAGTGCACTCTCGCACTCCAGGACTCCTCTGGGGATGTCAGACAGCCGGTTGCGGCCTAATCCCGCAGGCCAGGCTGAGGGACCCCACCTGCCAGAGGGACCCCACTCACTCCGCAGACACCCTTTGAGCCCTGGTGCCACCCTAGCTGCGGCTGGCTGGGGAGGGACCATGGGAGGTTGGCTCTAGGTTGTGTCTGTACTGTGTCACCCAGTCCCGCCCCGCCGGCCACCTGCTAATTAATTTCCTTTCAATGTGCACGAATCCATGCACCAGGCCTCTAGTATCAATATAAAAATTATTGATGATATATTTTACGTTTCTTTTTTATGCTAAGTCTTCCAAATCCATTGTGTATTTCATAGAGAGCACATTTCAACAGACTAGCCATGTGTGCCTTGTGGCTATCATAACTCCAGAGAAGGTGAACTTGAGGGCACAGACCCAACTGAAGGAAGCTGGGAAGCAATGCACTGAAAATAGGGGTTTAGGTAAAAGTCTTCCTTCGGAATGATAAGATCCAGACTGGATTGTCTTCACTTCCCTCTAGCTCCAGGCCAACTTTATGGTTCCCTGGTCCTCTCATTGACCTTCAGAAGATGGGAGCCCTAGCTGGTTTGGCTCAGTATATAGAGTATCAGCCTGTGGATTGAAGGGTCCCGTGTTTGATTCCAGTCAAGGGCACATGCGCGGGTTGCGGGCTCCATCCCTAGAAGGGGGCATGCAGGAGGCAGCCAATCATGATTCTCTCTCATCATTGACATTTCTATCTCTCTCTCCCTCTCCCTTCCTCTCTGAAATCAATAAAAATATTTAAAAAAAGAATAAGAAGACGATGGGAGAATTTCTCTTTTGGGAGACTCTTCAGCCAAAAGATCCACTGACAATGACACTTGGGGGCATATTCCCAATGACATCTGGAAAGGCTATTTAGTGACCCAATTACTCAATAATGAGGCCCCTACTTGACCTGTCTGACCCACACAAGACTTTCAGAATTTTAGTCTTAATAATGAAAAAGCAAGAAAGGAAGCAGACATTTTAGGAAAACCAGTAATACAGTAGAAACCAAAATAAAAATGAAACTAAAATGAAACAGGTATGTCAGGGAGCAAAATAAAACTTGCAGACTAGGATTCATATTCTCAGAGACATAGATATTGTACCCATGAAACAAGTCAAGATTTATGAGAAGAAATATTAAGGAAATAATGTAAATAAGAAAAAGAAAATGAAAGATAAATGATCAATCCAGGATGTTGAACATCCAAATAATACATATTTCAGAAAAATGGAAGAGAAATTTAATGTGAGAAAAAACTATCAAAGAAATAATGTGATAAATTTTCTCAAGCCAAAGAATATGTTTCTGAATTGGAATGGCACCCTAAAAACCTAGGAAAATAGATGAAAGAAACACTCACATCACGACCCATTGTTCTGACATTTCACACCAGGAGAACTAAAGAGGGAATCCACAAAACTTCCACAACAGAAAGTATCACAGGATATCAGAAAACAACCCAGAAAAGGAGGCTTTCAAAATTGTAAGGGAAAATAATCTAACTTAGAATTTTATACCAGCCAAACTATCAGCCAGGCCTGAGAAGAGAATAATGCCATTTTCAAATATGAAAGGTCTCAAAAAACTATCTTCCTTTTTCAGGAAAATACTGGGGGATATGTTCTACCCAGTTGGTGAAATCAATCAAAAAGAGGAATTCATGGGATTTAGAAAACAGGAAATCCAACAGGATTGATAACGTTCAGTACACAGAAGAACAAGGAGACAAAACTGAGGAAATTTAACTTCAGAGAAACCAAAAGTTACACACACACAAAGAGAGAATATTAATCACAGTATCACAATGTGGCAATAGAACTAACAGCTCCTTTTCCCTTGCACACAGTTGTATAAGAGACCTTTTCTGGTTCAGACCCCCAAACCATCTGACCGTGTCTTGTCCAAGCCTCCATTTTGGATCTTGTTACTCTTTGCTTGGTGTGTTCACATTTAGAACACTCCTTCATTCCCCTGTTCCATGGATGTGTTCCTAGCTTCCCACATTCACTGCCACAGACCAGTTCACCCACTCAAGCCTCAAAAGCTGGCCCCAGCTCCCAAAACCTCCATTTTCTCCTCTAAAGCACATGCAGGGTCTTTCTTTGGGAATGAATTCCTTCTCCTCTGTGTCACCGAAGCTCTCTGTTCCTACTGCCAGCATCTACCCAGTCAGCCTGGTATCATCTTCCTCGGCCTCCTCCTACCCCTGAGACACAGCCCAAACAGGAGCCCCTGGTTCCCACACAGCCATTCAGGGTGCCCCTGTGCCAACTCCACAGGACCAAGTCTTCTGAATGGGATGCCACAACTCCTCTGGCACCTGGATGTCAGTTTGTTAGACTGTCCCTCCAATCCCCTCATCTGTGGTCACTGCTTCTGGCCACCCACCTTCTATCAGCTCATGTCCACACTGTCCTTAGTAGCATCCTCTCCTCTGACCCACTGCTCCCCTAAATCCCAAACACCTCTAGTCCCCATGGGAACCCCTTTTCCATTCTACAACACTTCCCTGTACCTTCAGATGTAATCTTCTCACGGAGTGCTCCCTCTACCTTTTCTGTAGTCCTCTCTGTCTCTACCTGTAGCACTGTATTTACCATTATAAAGTAAGGTCATCTATTCAGACTCTATTTCACCCACTAGACTTTAAAACTTGAACACAGAATCGTGGTTTTATTAATAACCTGAAACAAAATAGTCTCTCAATAAATGTTTACAGATTTGAACAAACAGTATTGCACAATTACCTACCCTTAATTACAGAGCATTAAAGGTACCAGTCATTTTATTTTCTGTCCCTACTGTAAACTTTCCATTTCCCACTATGCTCCTTTCAGTGATTTGTGCTATCAATACAAACATATACTTCTTGTGGCCACAGAAGGAAAAGAAAAGAATGAAATAGTTTGGCACTCTGACACTGAAAGAAGGAGAAGGGGCTGGGGAAGTGTGTGGAGGGGCATTATTTCACTGGGAAACAAGTTAGAGAAACTTTCTGTGACTGTGAGACAGAAACTGGGAAGAGAAAGGAAAGGAATGGTAATGCAGAATGTTCAAATGGGTAGAGATAAGTGAGGCTAAGTATAAAAAAGAATGAGTGAAGAGAAAAATGGGAAGGGGAAAGATGGGGAAGCTTTGTATGTCTGTGTGGTATACATGTGTGTGGGCAGTGGGGAGAATTCTGCCAGACCCATACAAGTCAGACTCAAAAGTAACCCAAATTATACCCGCCTGCACAAACTTTTGTCTCTTTTAATGCCCGTGTACCTTGGCACATTTTGGTACAGTCTTGCCATGGTCCATATGGGTCCCAGGTGAACTGGTCTCTCTTCTCTTCCACAGGAATATTGAAGGAATAACGTACATCAGGGTTGTACAAGTTACCCACACACAAAACCTCAATACAAATGCACAGGAGCATATAATTAATTCATAAAAGACATATTCCTGAAAGATATCATTTTATTTTTAATAATAACTGCAAAGCACTTCATCACCACAGTTTACTAATATGATTAAAGCTAAGCCTTTTTTTCCCCACTTTTTTTATTAAGGTATTATATGTGTACATATCTTACCATTGCCCCCACCCCCACCCCACTCTCATACATGCCCTCACCCCCCAGTGTTTTGCATCCATTGGTTATTCTTATATGCATGCATATAAGTCCTTTGGTTGATCTCTTATTTCCCCCACCTCTCCCTAACCTTCCCGCTGTGATTTGACAGTCTGTTTGATGCTTTACTGTCTCTGTATCTATCTTTTTGTTCATCAGTTTATAATGTGTTTTTTATTATCCACAAATGAGTGAGATCATGTGGTATTTTTCTTTCATTGACTGGCTTATTTCACTTAGCATAATGTTCTCCAATTCCATCCAGGTTGCTACAAATGGTAAGAATTCCTTCTTTTTTATGGCAGTGTAGTATTCCATAGTGTAGATGTACCATAGTTTTCTGATCCAGTCATCTGCTGACGGGCACCTAGGCTGTTTCCAAATCTTAGCTATTGTAAAAGGTAAAGCTAAGCCTTTTTAATGACTACTGAGAATTTACCTGCAAAACAAGTTCTTCTTCTAGCCGATCAGTACTGTTGATTCGTTCGGTTGAGCTGTTCGAACCACTGTATTCAAAAATGGCTCCTTGTACATGGATTTCTTTCTTTGCCATACTTACAACAAAATTTCCATTCAAAAGAAAGTTCCCTTGAGTGTCTGATAATGCTGTAAAAGAATGGTACTCATGAAACAGCAAAACCAGTCACCAGAGCAGAAAATTTTTTAACTTTTAAAATTCAAATCCTTTTGAAATGAAGCAAGTAAGTAATTGAGTCGGTAAACTTTGTTACTACAATGTGGTATCCTTTATTTTACTGCAATGTAGGGAACTGTCAGCCCTACACTTTTCTATCTGAGGTGGAACCTTTTCCTGCAATCGTGCAGCTTCGGGAGGGGTGTACAGAAGCGGGAAAACAGAAAGAGCCGCTGGACTGCAGCAACATTCCAATTACATTTATCTTGGAAAAAATGTACGGAGCTTTAAGACTGTAAGGTCAAAAAAATAAAAAATTCATTTCTTTTAACTTTAGGGTCAATGTTTGAAAGACATATGATGACTACACAATTCTCTATATAAATGTCTGGATCTTTTTCAGGGAGACACATGCTGTTATTGTGCGTAAATTGCCCTATGCATTTTTAATTTTCAAGAGGGTATATAATTTTTTAAAATTTTACACTAATAAAAATGCCATATTAACCAAATCCTTTTTGTGGCTTTACTTATAGTTCTCAGTTGAACAATAACCTGTTTGGAAAATGTTTGTTTGGTCTTTCAAGGAACCTCATCTAGGGCATACAAGTTACCGATGGGTAATTTCATAATAAATTCTACACCCCTTGAAAAAGCTACCTAGGTATTTATAAATTTGATATTTCTACGTCTGTATGGACTATTATGAGTGTCTTTATAAATACTCCACTAAATTCAATGAAGAACCAATAAAGTTCTACATTTATCCTACAAAATGGAAATTGCTCCACGTAAGTCTGCACTTTGGCTAAAGTGGGTAGGCCTATTTAAGGGAGTACCAGTTACACTGAAACTAAGGAAAATGAGTAGAACATGATTGAGGAATACTGTATACATTTTACTATTTTTAGTTACCAAATCAAATTTTATAAATACATATGCTTTAGAAATCCTTTCATGTTTGTTTTTGTTCATTTCAATTTAGATTTTGATATTGTCACTAGCAGTTCTCTTGCAAGGCATTTTGCTATTTTACTGGTGAACATTTCTAATTTTTAAACTTGGGCATTCCTAGGGAAGATACAATATCTCTATTTGGAACCTAAGAGAGAGATATTGACTAAATGTAAAAGGCTAATCAAATTATTTACACTTGATTTTCTTTGAGAATATTTTTGCAGTTTTACAAAAATTTACATAACATAAAATTAACCATTTTAATTGATCAATGTTGCACAATCATCATCTCTATCAGTTCTAAAATGTTTTGTCACTCCCCCCCAAATATCCTGCATCCACTAAGCGCTTGTTCCCTTTACATATGACTTTATAATGCCAAACGCAATTCCTGAGATAAGCTGTTCATTATAGATGCAGATCCTCAGTTATAAGCAATGATTATTTAAGCCAGTGTTTCACATTTCATTAATGTGAAGCAGGTACTTTCTGAATTTCAGCTCTACACCACCTACTCTAGCTTGGTGAGTCATACATAAGTTATTATTAAAGTATTTTTCAGTCAGAAGAAAAAGGATTGTAAAGCATTCTCTTCATCTTTGGGTCTAAATGAAATTCCTTAAACCTAAAAGCTACTTTCTAAAAATAAATAAGAAATGAAATCTATACTCTAGAAATAGCTAAAGGACAATATACTATAACTAAATATTCATTAACATCTAAAAATAAGAATCATAGTTCTTTATCTTTAACGTAAGAACTTTTAAAAAACTGTATATAAATCCTTTTACTACATGGCAAAAGAGAACTTAAGAAAATTCTTTAAAACATCAAACCTCAAACAGGTCTCTAATTTCATATTAAAAGATAGAAGAGGATTTTATTTTAAATACACATGCAACTTTAAATATAAAACACTCTCATGGGGGAAAATTCAAATTTACTTTTCAGAATTTAGTTCTATGTTTTTCAAATAGGAATCAGTGTATAGTTCAGAAGAAAACATGTATCTGGAGTCAGATGACTCAGCTCAGTATGAACTGAAATTGCATGTTTTTTCAGGGGTCTCTGCTTGCCTTCCAAGAATTTACATCAACCGCAGACCTCCATGAAATTGCACACGAACCACATATTGGTGCTGTTTACTAGAAATGTTTACCAAGGTAATTGTCATCTGCTGGTGTTCCAGAATAGCTGTGCTGAAGAATATCAATGTTGGTTGCTCCTGCGGGAATCTTTATGACAACATTATAACCTACAATATAATTTTATACATGTTAACTTTCACACACAAAAAAACAGATGGTCCAGAGGCTATTGCTGCTGAATGATTGAAAAATTTCAATAGTATAGTCAGACTTAATTTCATTTTATCTTCGATAAATGATACCAGTGCTTACTCTTTTTAAAACAATGCCTTATGCAATTTGCTAAGAATTGAGAAAAAGTGTTTGTCATCTAAAAACATAAAGAGAGTTTGGGATTCTTAAAAAGTACATTTCCTAATTTTTCTTACTTCTAAAATTCTGAGTATAGTATAAGAATGAAGCTAGTATGTTACATTTTATATTTCCTAATGTGTTTTTTTAAATGCAATATTCCAAATGCTAGCCACAAATCCAAAAGTTATCAAAATAGTTGGGCATTGCTATATGTGTACACAGAGACTTAGTAAAGAGCAAAATAATGTGAGTTAATGAGAAGCATATTTTTTAAACTTTTAGTCTCTAATATAAGCAGAAATCCCTATAGCTACCCCCAACATTTTACATTATTATCAAGAGAAAAGTAAAAAAATTTACTTGAGAGAAATGAAAATAATATTTCTATTTTATGAGACCTATTTCACCAACATTGGCAGTGCTCAAAAAATGAGGAAACACTATATTAAATATATATTAAGAAAGAGTGGAAAGTTTTCCCTATGCTAAAAGTACTCAGGTTACACAGTTCATAGTTGTCCAAACATTCTCAATTGCTCTAGTGATATTAATTCTAAGTTTTTCCCTTTCCTTATAAGATTTTCCTTTCTATTTAATACATGAATAAAAGGAGTTGAAATTTTTCTTGTACACTCACTTTGATAAATGTGGAATGAATTTAAAAAGGGGAAGTTTTAAAGAGCTTAAGTCTGACATGAAATTACCTTGTATGTTTTTAGAGCAGCCTTATTTATATCTCTCTAAGGCATCACATTTAAACATAAGGTTTGATGATTCTGTATACACTGTATAGATATGGTTGCAGGCCATCAATCTAGAAGAATAATTTTAATTCATGATTTTTTACTATAAAATATTCCTATGACCTTCACTATTTGTCTTTGCTATTATATATTTTTCAAGAAGGCAATTCCTAAGCATGGCAAAAGTGACAAGATGAAGGCTACCGCCAGGGGGCAGTGATGTGACAATGCTGTTCAGAGCCTACAAATGTATTTAACATCTTTTTCCATTTGCAAACTGATCAATTCATAGTACAATTTGGTGCATATGGTTTTATACAGAAAAAAATGTTTTCCAGTGACTACAGATCAGACTGATAAATATGGGCCATTTATTATAAAAAAGGGATCAAATATGTATGGCTCCCATGAAATAATGAATCATAACTACAAAAGTAAGTCAGGTTATCTAGTAACTAGAATTTATAAGTATCATCATAGTATGAAATGTACTATACTTTTAATATAAATAGAAAAGTAAATTTTGTTTTAAAATATATTGCTTTAAACGAAGCAATTCATACTAACTGAACTGTGCTCAAACATATGTGAATATAATTTAAAGCTGAACAATAAAACTGTAAAAGTAAATTTTTATTTTGAAGGAAAGTTTTAAAGGGCTGCTTTTATTACCATAAAAAATAAAAAAGAAATCCCAGAAATTTTTAGAATAGAAAATATCTGCTATATTCTCTTAACAATTTTGAAGAAAAATGAAATCATGGCCAAATATCAATTACATCTTGTAATACAAATACTTCCTGGAAAACCAAATGTAATAATAATTCAAAATCCACATTTAAGTTAATGTTTTCATCCTTCCACCTTCAATCAATATTTTCAATATGTCATCAATAAGAAGCACAATAGATGGGCCAGGTCATACAAAAAGAAAAATTTTATTCAAATAATGAAAAATAATTAAAAGCAAGTTTCCTGGAAACATTATAAATACAGTATACATTAGGGATTATAGGAACTGCAGTAAGAACACACTGGTAACTGAGGGGACTATTCACACATCATTGTCAAATAGCAGTGGATTTACTCTGATAAACACAACTAATAAATTTTTTAAAATGCATTTGCCTTTCTACTAATTCACTAATTCAAGGATAAATCTGGTATAAGATTTAATCTTTTATATTTAGGAAATTTTTTTAACTATCTTTTTTTTAAAGTTTCATGGCTTGTATTTTATATTTTTAAATTCATCTTTATTGTTGAAAGTATTACAGATGTCCCCTTTTTTTCCTCCATTGACCCTCTCCACTCTGCTCCCACCCCCTAACAATCAATTTTAATTAAGGGTATAGAGTAGACAAAACAATAACAAACCATTACTAGTATACCTTCATCACATTTACCATTATTACACCACGAAAAAGGGAAAACTAGAACCAGATACACAGCTTACCATAATGAGCACTGTTGAAGGCTCCTGACATTGTCCTGCATGATGAATTATCCCCACCACACACACCACATTTGTCTCTCCTGGCCTTCGAGTTTAACACATGATCACAACCAGCTTGCTTCAAAATACAATAAATCAAATCAATGTTATAAAAATGACTAATGATAAACATGGTACTTTACTAAGTTCTTTTCATAAGTATTCTTTCAATTAATAGGAGATTTGATACAGCAGTATTTTTTTCATAATATCTACTGATCTTTTCATATGTCAATATTTTCACATATCTGTTCACCTGGTTGAAAAAGTAGTGTTTTTCAGAGTCATCCATATACCTCCTGCAACAAAATCACATAGGGTGGCACTTAAAAAGGCCACCAGTGAAACCTTGAAGGTGAAATTAGGAATCCACATTGTAACAAACAATGATTGATTGTTATATCCCTCATTTGAAAACCAGTCTTTAAAGAAATGTCATTCTAAAGGCACAAAAAGTATGACTATGTAAGTAACACATTAAAATAACCCCAGCCCTGGTCAGGTGGCTCAGCTGGTTAGAGCATTATGCTGTACACCTTTAAAAAGGTTGTAGGTTCAATTCCCAGTCAGGGCACATACCCATATTGTGGGTTCGGTACAATGTTTCTCTCTCATATCAATTTTTCTTCTGCTCTCTCTCCCTTTCTTGCTTTCTCTCTAAAATTAATAAAAACATATCCTCAGGTAAGAATTTTAAAAAGTAACACCAAAAAGATGTCTTTCATGATTCATTTTCTTTTTAAACTCATGACAGAATTCATAATAAACTGAGTACAGTTGAAAGAAAGTTTATTTCTCCAAAATTAATATCCAGCATAATACACAGGGTTTATGAAAAGAGTGAATACATAAGTAAAGGTAAAAGTAAATGGTTTGTTCCAGAGGTTTAAAAGAACAAATGCAGAAGGCGTCTTCTACATATGCGGCAATAACTTTTTTTAAAATATATTTTATTGATTTTTTACAGAGAGGAAGGGAGAGGGATAGAGAGCTAGAAACATCGGTGAGAGAGAAACATCGATCAGCTGCCTCCTGCACACTCCCTACTGGGTATGTGCCCACAACCAAGGTACATGCCCTTGACCAGAATTGAACCTAGGACCCTTGAGTCTGCAGGCCGATGCTCTAGCCACTGAGCCAAACCAGTTAGGGCATAATAACTTTTAGTTCTCTGGACAAATCCTCTAAATTTGGTGATTGGAAAAGTAAGAAAATTTCATAAACTTCATGAATTCTTATATATAGTGCAAATATTTGAATTTTTAAAGTTTCAAGCAGATAGTTTCTGAAAGTAGTATGCATTTATACATGTTTAGGTAATCATATTTTTTTCATTTTATATGACTTTCTACTGATAAATTATATTTTAAAAAACTTCAGGCCACTGAGTACCCGTTTTCTAGTGTTTAAGGTTTTTCCAATGTGTAAATTACTTTAACTTCCTTTGAACATCTCATTAGCACCTTGTGAGAACCGCTCTGTCACCTGGGAAAGTGGTAATAGATGTTTGGTTATAGGGAGAACTTGGTCCTATTAAGTTACACTTAACCAAAAGAATGAGTTCATAAAATTTCACATGTATTCTCTAGACAGCATTCACTATCCTGGTTTTCAATTTCATCACCATTTTTAAGATCACCATGTGCAGTATGTGTGCTTGAATTTAGGGCCTCATCTGCTCTCACCAAAAATCCTGCTAAATGGCCCACCCATCTCCAATCTTCTCCTAACCCAGTGCATTCTGAAGATTCTGACATGCAAATCAAATCACATCTCTTTCTCAATTCCAAATCCTAAAGATCTCCAAAGACTTCAGGGGAAAAGTGCATAGAACAACCATTAGTTAGTCCTATCTCACCTTATATCCTCACCTTTCTAAAACCTACATAATTAGTTCAAGCCTCACACTCTTCATGAGCATTCTTCAAAACCTTTACCCACCTCCCCCTAATTAAGACATTCCTTCCCCAATATCCCCAAGCCTCCTTGTAGATGACTCCATCGCAGTGCATTATAATTGTTTGCCTGCCTATCTCCCTCACAAATCTGTGACCACCTTGGAGGTTAGTACCCTGTTCCATCCTTTTATCTGACATCTAGTAGGTTCTCAGTAAATGTCTGAAGCATTTACCAAAGAATTAAGAGACAAGAGGGAGGATACCACCACTTCTAACACTGAGGGGATAAAAGAATGTCACCACAGAAGGACACACTTGAATGATAAAAGGACTTGATAACCCTTGCGTCTTAATATTTTTATCGTTTTAGAAAGTTGACCTCATCCCTTATCTTGATTTTGAATACCATGCACAAAACAAAATTGGCAGACTTACCTTAATGCTTTGTGAGTTACTCTTCATGGCAGAAAATCACCTAGTAAAAAAAGTCTCCTAATGATACTCCTACAGATAATGTGATTATCACCAAAGGTTGCCATATCGGATTCATAAAGATGTGTTCTGAAGTAACAGAAGTCATAGTCTCCTGAAAGCCACATTAAATAGAGTAAGTTTACTCACCCGACACAGGCCTTGAACACAGATGTCGTTAGTTTCAGTTCCACAAGGGGTACCATCGGCAACCCTATCCTTCAATTGGTAGAAGTTAGTGGTTCCAGCAACCCGACAGTAGAGTTTACAGCGATCTTTTATGGCAACTGTAAGAAAAAAGTCAAAGTTTTGGCATACAATAATGTAACTGTTTGTTCCTAGGTCTCAAAAAAGATTCACATCAAAAATATTCTAACTACTTACTCCCACTGTACTTTGGAAGCCATCTCACGTTAGGGGAAAGACCATTGATGTTGAAATGTTTACCATCAAAATCAGAGCACTGCTTCTCACGAAAGTCTTGCTTTCCTTTTGGACATGAATCAGTATTACATGATCGAAATTTCATCCTGCGGCCCACACAGTACTTTCCTCCGTTTCTCGGCCTAGTCAAATTTATTACATTTTAAAGCACATCAGTACAATATTATTTTTGTCGTTTACCTCTAAAATTGTTCCATTCCTTTCCATGAGGTCCCACTAACACTTTGAATATAACACAAGTATGTAATATGGTTTTAAGCAATCCCCTGGCTAATAACCTAAAAATATCCATCTTGGTGGATGCTGTGGCCTAGAGGAGAGAAATGATTCATGATTTGATTAACTAACAAGGAACTATGATGGGGATTTCTTTTAAAATTTCAAAAAATGGTTCATTTGCCCAGCCAGTGTGGTTCAGTGGTTGAGTTTCCACATAGGAACCAGGAGGTCACACTTTGATTCCTGGTTGGGCACAATCCCCATTGGGGGGGGGTGTGCAGAAGGCAGCCAATAGATGATTCTCATCATTGATATTTCTATCACTCTCTCCCTCTCCATTAAAAAAAAAATGGTTTGTTCATATTCTGGGGGGAAAATGAGCCAAAGATGATTAAAAAAAGATAATACCACGTTAAAAAAAAAAAAGAAATAGATATGTGTCTTTTTCATAGATCTCCTACTTATCATTTAGTTCAACAAGTTTCATGGTATCACTCTATATCCATCCAACTTATGCTGGAAAACAAAAACTTTTTTCTCAGCATTTTTAAATATGAAGACTTCTAGCATAATTTAGTTATTCTAAAATTCAAATGAATTCAGATTTTATTCAGAATATGTCATATTTCTGCATTAAACAATTCATGGTAATAGATTTTAAGTGAAAAGTATCATATTCCTTACCAATTTATATATCACATAACAATAGGAAAATTATTTTAAAATATTTATGGAATCTCTAAGTTCTTTTAAATAATGAGAGGAGATATGTTTCAGTAGTTATTCAAGCTAAAGACATGTATGCATCTATAACATAATAGGTAAAGAAAGAAATAATGGCTTGTCGAATTATACAAATGAGTAAAAAACTGGTAATGGAACTAAGTGTCTTGTTCAGGACAGCCAAAACATAGTTAAAGGGAGAAAGTAGCTTTCAACAGAAACACTAAATGTAAAAACTGCCATGATATTACTGTCATTATTTATAACTATTTCTCAAATTCACACTAAAAAAAAAAAAGGCTATGTCTCAATTCAGATTCCAAAGATTATTTTTATCTATCAGTTTTTTTAAGGTCTGAATCTACCAAAATATAAAGTAATATGGCTTAAGTGTCTCAGAAGTTTTCTGAATCTCAGAAACTTACAGACTGACCTCCAGTTTAGAAGTGAATGAAACTGATGTTTAGTTTCTGGTGCCTTGAGATAATCTTAATTTACAGTGACATAAAAAGGACATACTCGGGGCGATTACAGAGCCTGGTTGTGCTTTTGATTCCACCTCCACATGTTCTTGAACAAGAACTGTAAGGTCCCCATGGTCCCCATTCACCATCTACAGGACGTGTTTCCATTTCTTTGTTTACACACAGCCCATGGTGGCAATGCTATAAAAATAACACAAAGAAAAGTGATTCATGTTGATCTAGTGAGAACACTATAGAAACTATAAGAGCAGCAGAAGATCAATAGAAGAACAAAATGTATACAATTTAAAGCAAAATGTTCATTCGGATGTGATTACATTTAATGCCATGTTGTTGAATATTTACTGAGTATCTATCAAATAACTGTAAGATGTATGGAATGCAAAAAGAATTTTAAAAATTCCCTTGCCTTTAAGATTTAGAGTCTCCTTAGGGTAGGGAAGACCTATACATATTGGAAAAACTTAGTAAAATTAAAAAAAAAACATTTTAGAGCAAATATTAGATTAATACTGTATATAACCATGCTTGGTTTTTTATGCAGTTATCTATCCCTCATTCTTTGACCTAACTTTTCACTCTATCTCCTCCAAAGTCTCAATGATCACTTGTTTTTTACTTACATCAAGAAAATGGAAACTTGCAGAAAAGTCTGCCATAATCTCCCAGCAGCCCTTCTACCCACCCATCAGCATCTGTGCCTATTTATATACATGAAAAATCCAGGATCCTAGTCAAAATTAATCCCTCCATTTATCCACTTAATCTCAGCACTTCTCACTACTCAGAACATAACTCAGCAATTCTCTCCTCTCCCCTCTGTCATTGCTGTTCCAGTCTCTAGGACATGAAAACTAATGCGGTTCATGTGCTGATGCTGGTCTACGAATTAGTCACTATCAGCCTGTGAGGAAATGAGCACAGAATTAGTGAGTGAGCATTTAGAAACTTTTGTAAGAGTTTTACAGAGTAAGTTTGTGTTTATTAAAGTTAATAATTTAAAAATAAGCTTATATTTGTTTTGTTTATAATTTAATGTTTATTTTTATTATTAAAATAAAGTTTACTATTTTAACCATTTTAAGTGTACAGTTCAGTGGTATCAACTACATTCACACTGTGGTGCAACCATCTAAAATGAAATCTTCATCTTCCCAAACTGAAACTGTACACCCATTAAATAATAATTCCTCATTCTCCGCTCCTCCCAGCCCCGGCAACCACCATTCTATTTTGTTTCTATGAATCTGACTACTTGGAATATCTCATATAATTGAAATCATACTGTATTTATTTTTTATGACTGGCTTATTTCACATAGCATAATGTCTTCAAGATTCACATACATGGCATGTGCCAAAATTTCCTTCTTTTACAAAGGCTAAATCTGGATGGTAGGAACATAGTGCAACATACAGAGATGTATCATAGCACTGTACACTTGAAATCTATATAATATTATTAACCAATGTCACCCCAATAAATTTTTAAAAGGCTGAATTATATTTCATGGTATGTAAATACCATATATTGTTCATTCATCTGTTGATTGACAGTTGGGTTGTTTCACTTCTTGGCTACTGTAAATAATGCTGCTACAAACATGAGTGTGTAAATATCTCTTCAAGACCCTATTCTCAATTCTTTTGGATATGGTATATCCAGCAGTGGTATTTGGGTCTCCTAATAATTCCATTTTTTAATTTTTTTAGAAACCAGAATTTTTTTCCAGTAGGAAAATCTGGCTTACATTTTGGAGGTCTTCTTTTGTTTCATTTTCCTAGTCAACCATTTTTATCATTTTGAACAAAAAAAATCTGAAAATGTTTTATTTTAAAGAAGACTGGTTCTTTAATTGAGATAATTTGAAATTACTCCACTAGAACATTCTCTTTAACATATAAACTTATACTCTTTTTCCTCCCACTTTAACAATAACCAAAAACAACAACTTTTCTTAGATCACACTTCCCTAATCAGCTATGGTTCTGTTTATGCTCATTGTCTATCTCTCTCTGCCTATTTCCTCACAATCTCACCTTAGCCAAGCTTTAAACCAACTTCCATGGCTCATGTGTAGGTCTCCAATGGCCTTCCACAATGTATAACCAAAGGCTAGATTTCAATCTCTATTTTCCTTAACTTAGCGGTATGTGAATAGCTAATTATGATTCCTAATACATTACTTTTCTGTTAGTTTCCAGAGCTCCACACTCTTGATTTTCTTTCTTCTTTAATGACTACTTTTTCACAGTTTCTTTTACTATTTCTTTCTCTTTCCAACCTCTTAACATTGGAATGTCCCCAGGCTTAGATCCTGGACCTTTATTCTTCTCTATCAACAATCACTCCCAGTCCAGATCTCTCTACTGATCTCCTGACTATATACAACTCTTTCCTCCTCTTCACTTGAATGTCTAATAATCATTTCAAATGTAGAAATCAAACTCCTGCCCTGCTCCCTCAAAATAGCTTGAGTTGATCTAAGTTGATCATATAGCAGACCCTTAATAAATCTTTGCTGAATAAATGAATACTATAAGCAATTTTATTAGGAGAAAAAACACTTTGTACCCTTCATTGGAACAAATCATTCAAAATAAAAAAGCCATATTAGGAGTGAACAAAAGCAAAATCTCAGTATAGACTGTACTATGTGCATGTAAATCTTGTTGGGCATCTTCCAGAAATAGTTCAATAGTCCCTGCATGCATTCTTTTGTGTGCATGTGTGACGGCGGGGGCAGGGGGAGGGCAGTGGATGGCAGAGAGAGAGAGAGAGAGAGAAAGAGAGAGAGATCAGAGAATGAATAGGATAAAATGTTATACAAGACTCACTGTCAGAGGGGTTCATCATCTATAATAATAAAAGTGTAATATGCTAATTAGACCAGACATCCTTCCAGGCAACCTTCCGAATGAAGCTGGGGCGGCGAGGGGGGTGGCGAGGGAAGCCCGGGTCCTGGGTGTCAGAGGAAAGCTGGTGCCAGCAGCCAGGGGAAGGAAGGCCTACTCTTGCACGAATTTCGTGCATCGGGTCTCTAGTATTTTCATAAAAATGAATGTATTAACATACTATCTCACATGTAAGACAGTCACAAGATAAATGGACTAAAGAAGAGTGTTAAGGCAACGTGACAGGACATTTGTTTAAAATTTCCCTTTAATAAATAATCCATTTAATATAGGACATGCTAATGCTAATGCGATATAAGGGCTCACTACTTTCAATTAATTAAAAAGGGAGTTTATATCTATCATGATCTGCATGTAGTTACCCCAAACACCACCTCTACTTTCAATCTACATGGGCTTTAAAGCAGGTCTCAGTGTCTTATCACATTTACCTTACTTCCAACAAATTCATGCCCACCATACCACATCATAGGGAGATATATTCAAATGGCTAAAAAGCACATGAAAAGATTCCTAAGGTTGGAAATAATCAGTGAAATGTAAATTAAAATCAGAATAAGATTCTATTTTACACCCACTAGAATAGCTAAATTTTTGTTAAAATACTCATAATATCAAAAATTGGCAAAGAATGCAGAACAACTAGAACTTTCAGACATTGCTTATGGGTTCTAAAATGGTACACATATTTTGAAAAATTGTTTGGCACTCTCCTATGAAGTCAAACACACACCTGCCCTATGACCCAGAAATTTTACTCTGGATATTTACCCAAGAGAAATGTAAATATATGCCCATAAGAAAACCTGTATGAGGATGCTCATAGCAGCTTTATTCCTAACAGCCAAAAGCTGGAAATGATCCAAATGTCCATCAACTGGAGACTGGGTAAACAAATTATGGTGCACTTATACATTTGAATTATACTGCAACATAAAGGAATGAAGTTCTGATGCATACAATAATATGGATGAAACTCCAAAACATTACGTTGAACAAAAGAAACTTGACCCAATCTCCACCCCAAAGGGGTATATTACATAGTTCCATTTATATTAACTCAAGAACAAACAAACTAATCTATGGAGATAGAAACATGAACAGGAGCTGGTTCTGGAGAGAAGGGAAATTGTCTGCAAAGAGTCAAGACTGAACTTTTTTAATGGGGATGTTGGCTATGTATGCATCTACATTTGATAAAACTTCCAAACTATGCATTTACGATATGTGCATGTGACTCATATAAAATGTTTGTGCCTGAACTGGATTTATACCATTCAATAAATTAGCTATACATAGTGTATCTCTTGATATTTATAAATATATCAATTACTATTTTAGCCACATGAAATCAAGCCTGAAGGTCAATGGGATATAGTAACTTAAACATTTGTTAAGGCACTAAGGCTCAACCCTAGATTTGAATCAGGTGAACATCTTGGAGCAAGTCTTCTTTCTGATATCAACAGCCCCATATTCAAACTTTAGAGAGGTCTTTTTCTCTACTCATGTTCAGGTCATCAGTAACTCTAACAAATGCCACTTCCTCCCCCCCAAAAAAGAGCTAGTTATGAATACTGGTCACAAAAAGTGAGAAAAATAGTCTTTTAAATAATTCTTACTCTCAAAATATAAATTTTAGATAAAATTCAAATTTTAAAATTTAGTTCCAGTTTAAATCTATAAACTGAAGAATTCCAGTAGAATTTTGACCCTAAGATAATTTGAGGGCAAAACCATTTCAATGAGTATTTCAGGTACTACAAAAATTGCTAAAGTTTCAAATGAAACTTTAATAATTCGTTTGCTAAGTGGTATTCATGGGAAACACGTGCCTTTGGATGGAAAAGTGATGCAAGAAAAGGGCAGTAGCTGGTACCAACATTTCACTAAAGCAGCAGGTAGTAAAGACACAAGGTCAGCTAGTGAACTGAACTTAATTTGAAGTTCTTACTTTTGCATAATGTGAGCTTTGGCAGTACTAGCTAACCCATTGCCAAGAAGTGTTCCTTTTGCATGGGGTAGCTCAGAGGATGCTAAAATTTGTTGAGTACAAACAATATTTGACTTCACACTGGAGCACCAAGTACAATCTGAATTCATCTTCACATACAACATGTTTCATGATCATGGTGAGCCCTGTCACTGGACATCACGCTGACAGATTTACTGATCTTAGAATGGTAAAGATTCAGTATGGTAGGCAGCTTATTGTAGGAATATAATGTATCCTATCTAATAAGAGTAATATGCAAATTAAACATACCTCTGTCACGCCCACAAGCCAATCAGGAGCGAGTATGCAAATTAACCCAACCAAGATGGCTGTGGCCATGGAGCAAGCAGGAGGCTTGGGTTTCCCTGGCAATGGAGGAAGCCAAGCTTCCCGCCTACCCTGGCCTGTGCTCAAGGCTACAAAGTTTCAATTATAGAAGATAAATAAATCCCAGATACCAGGGCCTCTGCTTAGGTTGCCGAGGGGTGTGGCTGCCCTGCAAACCACCACAGGCCCCTTGCCCAGGCCCCCCCATGCCCCAAGGGAACCCTCACCCTGATCTGGGACACCCTTCAGGGCAAACCAGCCAGTCCCCACCCATGCATCAAGCCTCTATCCTATCTAATCCTATCTAATCAAAGAGTAATATGCAAATTGACTGTCACTCCAACACACAAGATGGCTGCCCCCATGTGGTCAAAGATGGCTGCCCCCAGGTGGACACAAAATGGCCACCACAAGATGGCCAGCCAGGGAGGGCAGTTGTGGGCAATCAGGCCAGCAGGAGAGGGCAGTTGGGGGTGACCAGGCCAGCAAGGGAGGACAGTTTGGGACGATCAGGCCAGCAGGGGAGGGCAGTTGGGAGTGACCAGGCCTGCAGGGGAGGGCAGTTAGGGGGGACCAGGCCTGCAGCGGGGGGATAGTTAGGGGTGACCAGGCCTGCAGGGGAGGGCAATTAGGGGCAAACAGGTTGGCAGAGGAGCAGTTAGGCATCAATCAGGCTAGCAGGGGAGTGGTTAGGGGGTGATCAGGCTGGCAGGCAGAAGCAGTTAGGGACAATCAGGAAGGCAGGCAGGGGAGCAGTTGGGAGCCAGCAGTCCTGGATTGTGAGAGTGATGTCCGACTGCCCTTTTAGGCCCCATCCTACCAGGCAATCGGACATCCCTCGAGGGGTCCCAGATTGGAGAGGGTGCAGTCTGGGCTGAGGACACACACCCCTGTGCACGAATTTTGTGCACTGAGCCTCTAGTTTCAATATAATTAGAACCAACATAATCCAAAGGAGATACAACTTTTAGTTATACTTAACTGAATTTTATGGGAGAAAAATGTATGAAATGCTAACATCCTTAAATTTGGAGATTTGCTAAAATATTAGGTCCTTCATTCCTATACTCATCCAATATAATAAAAGGGTAATATGCAAACAGACCAAATGGCAGAACAACCTAACAACCAGTCAATGCTAAGGTTGCTCAACCGCTTGCTATGATGTGCACTGACCACCAGGGGGCAGACAACCAACTGGTCAACCAGTTACTATGATGTGCTCTGACCACCAGGAGGCAGACAGTTGACCAGTCAACCAGTCGCTATGATGTGCACTAACCACCAGGGGGGCAGATGCTCCGACTGGTAGGTTAGCTTGCTGCTGGGGTCTGGCCAATCAGAACTGAGTGAGATGGGCCTGACATACTCTGGAGCCCTCTTGCAGTCCCTCCCGGGCTCGATCGTGCACCAGTGGGGTCCCTCAGCCTGGCCTGCACCCTCTCACAATCTGGGGCCCCTCGGGGGATATCAGAGAGCCGGTTTCAGCCTGAACCCACAGACCACTCCCCTTGGGAGGGCACCAGATGCAGGGCTTATGGCTGGCGAGCACTGCTGCGGCAACACGAGCCTCTCCTAGAGCCTGCAGCAGGCACAGTGGGGCCAGGATGAGCAGGAGCAGCAGGTAGGATCTGCAGGCAGCATTGGACTGCGGGTTTTGGCCAGATCCCTGCAGGCCACCCAGAGGGACCCCAACTGTGCACGAATTTGTGCACCGGGCCTCTAGTCTTAAATAACGAAACCATAATAATCGTACTTAGATAACTATTTGTACACATGAATTTATCTTTATGATAACTATATGTAATTTTAATATTCATCTGATAGATTTTGAAAAACGGGAAATTATAATTTTAATTCATTAGACACTGTTCTACATTTTAAAAAATGGCAATAATATTAAATCAACCAGCAGAACAAAAGTTGACAGCAAATGATGAACAGTGCTGAAATGTAGAGCAATCACATCCTTGGATAATCTCTCGATACAAGACTCACCCTTGGAGAAAACCTACCATCCCAGGACCACAGTTGGTTCCGTCTGCCAGTGGCATGTGCTGAGTACGACAGCCCTTGTGGACTCCTTCTGCACTTGTGCACCAGAGGCGCCTGCACTGTTTCTGCAGAAGAACCGGAGCAGGCAAGCAAGGGTGAAAATGATGCCACAATTACCCGATCAAGTCAATATAATGCATCAGTTCACAAACTGATCTTATGTAATTCCTGGTTTCATGGTCACAGCTGGAAATAATCAGCAAAAAATCTTTACTGCCCAGCCAGTGTGGCTCAGCAGTTGAGCATTGACCTATGAACCTGGAGGTCATGGTTTGATTCCCAGTTGTGGGCTCAATCCCCAGTAGGGGGCATGCAAGAGGTAGCCTATTGATACTGATGTTTCTCTCTCATCATTGATGTTTCTCCCTTTCCCTCTCCATCCTTCTCTGAAATCAATAAAAATATATATTTTTTTAAAATCTTTACTAAGTTTTAGCTCTTGATTTCCTCTAAATATAGAAAATGGCATCATTTAGTGTCCTTTTTTAAACTTTTAGATTGTCATCATGCATTGAACAATGGGAGAGATGAATTGGAGTGGAAATATTCAAAATTATGTGAGGCATTTTTCTCTCTTTGCAAGATATTTTTCTAAAGGACTTTTTGTTGTTAAATGTTATTCACAAAGAGTTTCCAAAAGCCCTCTTTGATCCAATGGAGGAATGTATGAATAATGTGCATAGAAATACTGTATAATGTATACTGGTTTCCTATTTTGTGAATATAATACAGACTTTCAGCTTTTAAACAAAGGGTTCTGAAGTTTTCACAAGAAACAAAAATCTATGGAGGTTCACAGGAGCTATACACAAGATAATTCCTTCCTTTGTCTGAATTTAAATTCAAAGTTTGTTTAGTGTCTAAATCAGGTAGGAAGAAAGAAGAAATGTGGCTTCTACGTAAAAAATTAAGGTAAATCTTTCCCCTTCCATAGTGAATGTTTAAAGGCTTATGAAAAACTATGTCTATGAATTTAGGACTTCAGGAACAATATTCACTATGTGGAGTATGCCTTGTATGTCCCTACACTAACTGTTAAGTAACTTTCATTCACTCATTCAACATTCAACAAGCATTTATTCTATGGCAGCTATTATGTGGCAGATCATTATCTTTACTTCAAGGAATGAATATGGTTGCATTTCTGGGCCAATTTCACAACCTAGTACTGTATCTAACTTATGAAAAATCCTAAAAACAACTTATAAATAGTTTAATGAAAACTAAACAACAGGCCCCAAATTTCATTTCTTTTGATTCAAATCTACATAAATTAAAATGCAGTCCTATTATATTCCTGGGTCTTTTAATACAACTCATCAAAATATAAAAATGTCTCACATAATTTTCTTCCCACATCCACAAAAATAATGTCATTTGAAAGTAAATATTTAAAACCCGTTAATTTTCAAAACCTCTCTGTGGCTTTGTTTCTAAATGAGAATACTTCATAGGATCTTGTGGGAATTAGAGATAACTTTTAAGCACCTAATACAGTACCTGGTATATAATAATTACTCAATGAATTTTAGTTTCTCTTTTTTTAAGGCCCTTTCTGACAAACACCAGATTTTTCTAACACTTAAAAATGTTTAAGATATATTTAATTTACCTTCTGTTCAAGAGAATATACACTTTGAAATATATTCTAACTACAACTTTATGGTAGTTTTCAAACAAAAAGACAAAATTTTTCTTACCAAATAGGGACACACTTGTGATCCAGGACCAAACATGAGTTCACACTGCTTGTTTACATCATACATTAATCCAGGAAGTTGTGAGGACAGATCATATATTCTCCCATTTGGTTTGTCAAGGAGGCAGTCCCCGTGACCAGTGCTGCACCAATGACAGAAGATGAAATATTGTGAAGATACACAGATGCATGTCAGTATAAGATTCTTCATCACATTTTTTTGTAGTTCTTTATTTCCAAAGAGAATATCAGTATTTTCAAAATTTAAAACCCAGCTCAAATCAAAGTCAGTAAGAAAACCTCAGAGTTTAGAAAGGACTTCTGATGTGTTTGTTCTCATTGGAGCCCCACTATTTCCTTAAAGATACAATTTAAAAAAAAAAAAATCTCAACCAGCATGGCTCAGTGGTTGAGCATCTATGAACCAGGAGGACATGGTTCGATTCCCAGTCAGGGAACATGTCAGGGTTGTGGGCTCGATCACCAGTAGGGGGCATGCGGGAGGCAGCCGATCAATGATTCTCCCTCTTCATTAATGTTTCTATCTCTCTCCCTGTCCCTTCCTCTCTGAAATCAATAAATATATATATATATACATATATATTTCTAAAAAGATAAATCCATCAGAATATAATTTATGAAATGAACATTCATATGTTGATCACATGATACTTTTGGTCTACTTTGCCATTCAATAGTAATGCCTTATATCTAATTGCCCCAAAAGTCAAAATGTAAAAATAGAAATAAGCTTTCAAATCATTTGAAAAAATACATTTATAGATCTGAACAACAAGGAAACAAAGGAATTTCAAACTGTATTATGCCTTCTCCATCTCAAAGGGGTTTTTTAAGAAAGGAATACAACACAGAGACAGAATGGCAGTTTTGGGAATTGGCTTTCGGTTCCACCACTTCCCAGGATGCATGGCTGTGGACAAGCTATTTCATCTCCCTGAGCCCTAAGTCTCCTCATCTGTAAATTGAGAGTGATAATATCTACCTTGCAAATTGTTATTAGAGTACATCATATATTTAGAGGATTTAGGAAAGTGGCAAATGGCAAGGGGAATGCTAGATCTGAATTGTAACCCCTCAAAAAAAAAATGTTAAGACTGAAATACAAACAAACTTTCCATGTTTTTAAACATCCATTTGTACAATGAATGTAAGTTTGAATTTAAACAATGAAAAACTAAACATAAATTGAATCCCTTCAAAAGATACAAATTTCAAATTTTATAATCTAATAAATGTGCAATAATTAGCTACAGTAACATAAAACCAGACTTACTCTAGGAATTCAGTGATATATTTCTGACTACATTTTGACCAGGTCCAAGGACTTGTGTGGTAATTTAGAGTTGGAGCCATCACATGATATTGATGTTTAATTCCAGTTTCCTTACATTTAAAACTATCATCGTGTGGAACATTAAATCTAAAAATAAAAACAGACACTTAAAAAAATACTAAAATGTGTATACAACATAAGGAACCAATCTCTTATGTCTATATTATATTATAATGTAAAATGCAGATAAGTCTGATTTCATCAGAATTTGTACTCTTGATCTCTCCATAAAGCATTATAAACTAGGTTACCTTCCCCTTAAGAAGTACATAATCTCTGAAATACACTAGGTTATAACTTTGATCAGAAGCAGTCTGTTAATATGATATCTGAATCTACACAATCAAAATATTTGGATTCTGGCTCACCTCCTCGCAATAAGGACAAAGCATTCACATAAAAATGCTGGCAGTTTTCAACATGCATATCTTAGATGTGTGGAAAGATTAGGTAAAGGCAATACTACACTAAATTCCAGACCACTGATTATTGGTACAGTACCAAAAGAACTTCTTTGAAATAAGCCAGTCAGAGAATGACAAATACCATATGATTTTACTTATATGTGGAATCTAATGAACAAAATAAACTGACCAACAAAATAGAGACAGAGGCATGGATACATGGAACAGGCTAACAGCTGTCAGAGGGGAGGGGAAGAGGGGACTAGATGAGGGGAGGTGAAGGGATTAGCCAAAAAACATACATACATAACACATGGACACAGACAATAGTGTGGTAATAGCCAGAGGGAAAGGGGCACGGGGGGTAGGTGGAGGTGGGCAAAGGAGGGGGGAATTGGGGAGGGAAAGAGAATTTGCTTGTGGCGATGGACGCACAATGCAGTGTACAGGTGATGTGTTGTTAAGTTGTACACTTAAAATCTGTATGGTTTTGCAGACCAATGTCACCCAATAAATTCAATTTTTAAAAGGGACTTCTTTAATCACTAATTCCATATTATTCTATAATATCCACCTATTTTATATGAAACAGCCTAAGTTTCTAGTCTATAATTATTAAGTGATGATGAACAGACTAGAATAATAAAACATTCCTAAAAGGCAACAACTTTTCACAACAAGAGCAACATTAAATAATTAGCTGGTCAGCAACAGATCCTATGCATTCTTTGAGAACCCAAGTACAAACTCACAGTTCAAAAGAACATTGAAACTAACTTACAGGCTGAAATCTGTACTTAGATCAGTCTTTTAGTTAAACTACTTACCCATATTCTGAAGCCACCAAAGTTTCTCAGGAAAATAAATATCTAAGATGGTGCTCTCTGCAAGAACAGTCTTCTAAACCAACAAATAGTGCTTTTCTGATGTCACTGCAATGCATCTATGGCCCTCAGTTATATTCCTAATCCTATCCCCCACTTCAAGAAACAATTTTAAAAAATCAGAGTGTGCATCTTGCTGATGCTCATGAGATAGAACCATCCTAAAAGGGAACGGAAGAGGTACTAATTTATTAAAAATGATTTTCACTTGGAATTGTCTCAGCTGAATACTTTAATTACGTCAAAGCATGACCAGGAAAAGAAAATGTAGTTAAACTAAGAGGCAACTTAAGCCTCCATTCCTTATAAACCGAGAAATCCCAGGTGTTCTGGGGGTTCATCGGAATCATTTTTCAGAGGATGAAACTGTATAGGGGTTTCTGACTTTTCATGGGAGCCACAAAGGTATCATTGGACATTGCAGCCTCCATTTTTACAGCATAGAACCCCATTAGAATTTTTAATAATGTAGGAACAGATAGGAGAATTTCAAATTTTTACACGCGCGCACGCACGCACACACACACATACACACACACACAACCTAAAACAAAACAACAGCAAAAAACTATGGATCTCAGAGAAAAAGTTTTTCTTTTAATTATTAAGCAATTTCCACATACCACATTCTCTGCTGGAGCTCTGAGCTATAAGGGCAAGAAATGAGTTGGTATTATAAATATTTTTGGGAGTTGCCCATAATCAGCAGCCCTGCAGGCCCTCCCATAGGATGGAAGAGGACAGTACCTGGTCATGTATAAGATAACAAGGGATAGAGGACAGAAGTGCTTGCCATGTAATCCAATACAGTAAATGAAATAAAAGAATTCACAAGTTCTAGTTCTTTGCTTAGTCTGTTGATCTGTGCAGCCTGTCTGACCTAACATAGATCACAAAAGAGCCAGAGTTAGCA
The DNA here is from genome assembly GCA_026230045.1 of Corynorhinus townsendii. Lineage (NCBI taxonomy): Eukaryota > Metazoa > Chordata > Mammalia > Chiroptera > Vespertilionidae > Corynorhinus > Corynorhinus townsendii. Next base: position 175,102,360 of record JAPDVU010000003.1, on the reverse strand, counting down.
TTTTGGGGATAAAAATTACACTAAAATATTTTTAAAGACATAAAGGTGCTAATTATTTAATTGAAGATGGACATTTAGACACGCTAAGTGGAATGGAGAGATAGCATATTACTGAGGTGACGGAGGTACTTACACGTGTCCCAGCTCATGGGCTATGGTAAAGGCGGCGCTGAGGCCATTTTCTTCACTAATAGAGCAGCTCCGTAAAGGATCACACAGGGTGCCTAATTCTGCCAAGCCTGAAAAATTTCACATTCGTATTTCATCAAAACAGGAAATACCAAATCATAAAGTAAGAATTCAATTTTAAAGCATTTACCAACGGCATTACTACCTAGAAATGAATGCAGAGTGGCTGTTAACACTACATGAACATTTTATAAGGTAAAGAAAGAAAACAATGATTTGTCTGCAGTTTAAGTCTTTTAAAGAAATTCTTGGATTCCTTTACTAAAGAAAATAATCTAAAAATATGGGTGAGCAAACAATTTTTCTAAAACAGGAAAAGAAAAAGAATTATTTGTTGTAGGAAGAATAAACTTTTATACCCACAATAGTGTAGACCAGTGGCCGGCAAATTGCGGCTCGCGAGCCACCTGTGGCTCGTGAGCCATGGTTTGCCGCTCTGTTGACTAATGAGTTTGCCAACCACTGGTGTAGACCATAAGAAAGGCAATGAATGAAATTGGTAATAGGATAAGTGGTAAAGAAAATAGCATGGGACACAATAATTTATGAATTATCTATAATTTCCTTAAGTTTTCAAGCAGCATATAATTATTCAATTACCATGATAATCTACATATAGATTATCATGGGCCACTAGTCTATATATAAAAGCCTAAGTGACCGTTATGACCGAACGACCAGAACAACTGGTCGACCAGTCGCTATGACATGCACTGACTACCAGGGGGCAGACGCTCAATGCAGGAGCTGCCGTGATGCACACTGGCCATTTACTGAGAAATGGCACCGTGGACCTGGTGCCCACAAAGCAACACTCAGCTGCCCCAAAGTGGGACACAGGTGCCACCACCATCCTGGAGTGACACCCCACTAAATCGCAGATGATGCTGCTGAGACCCCATGGCAAAAATGTGGCCCACAGCCCAGCCCAGCCTGGAAATAGTTGCTGTGGGCACCGGGTAATGACATCACGTAGCAATGCCCGGCTTTCTCTCCCTACTGACTAGCCTCCTTGCAGTTTCTTCAGCCCAGGAACACAACTTGCTTTATAGCCAAGTGCAAACATTTTACACTTTAACCAAATGTCTGTGAAGCATTTTCCTGTGCTTCATCTCATTTGATCCTCACAGAAGTCCTGGAGTAGGTAGATAGGAGACTTGGTGGAATCCTATTTTCTTTTCATTAGCCAGAAAAGGGAGATTTAGAAAGCTTAGGAACTTGACCCTACTGAAAAGAAGTAAGAAGTGGTGGACCTTGAAAATGACTTCAGGTTTTGTCACTGCGCAGAATATAGTAAAATACTGCTGCAGTTAAAATATTTTACCCGTTGTTCTCCCTGTGTGATCTACAATAATAATCTGCTTTGTGTTGATATTTACTGCTGTGTTACTGACAATTACTTGAAAGAGAAGTTGGGGTGCTTCACTGGGCTGGAAAAAGTTTAGCTACATCAGAAAGCAAGTCTAATTAAGCAAGTTTATTCTATATATATAAAAGGCTAAGTTGACTTGAGCATGCACGATGCAGATAAAGCTCTCACTGGTGCCAATCACATGTGTGTGTTTTGATCTATCATTGTTGATTGTGAATTTGGTTGACACTTTTATTATAGAGAAAGGGCGAATAGCGATATTAAAATATATCTTCTAATTAATTTCCTTTCAATGTGCACAAAATCATGTCCCAGGCCACTAGTATGTTAAATAAGACATAATTATTGCAAGAATTATTGCAAGGACTTAATTTTGTAACTATTTCAGCAATGGAAAATGTATCATGTATTAGCACCTATTCATGCTTATATAAAGTACTAGAGGCCCGATGCATGAAATTCATGCAAGAGTAGGCCTTCCTTCCTCTGGCTGCTGGCACCCAGAACCCGGGCTTCCCTCCAGCCACCAGCAGGCACCCAGGATTTCCGCCGGTCACTGGCAGGCACCCATGGCACAGGCTTCCCTCACAGCCCCAGCTTCGCCCAGACGATGTCCAGTCTAATTAGCATATTATACTTTTATTATCTACACTAATAAAAGAGAAACATGCTAATTGATCGTACCTTTGTGACGCCCACCAGCCAATCAGGAGTGAGTAGGCAAATTAACCCAACAAAGATGGCAGGTTAGTTTGCATACACAGGTGCCCCGAGTGGCTGGGGGCGGGGCAGGATGCAGGAGTCCTGCACCACCCTAGCCGCTCTGGGCCTCTGGGCAGCGTGGGAAGGCAGAAAGGTGGCTCCAGGCCAGAGCAGAAAGGCAGCTCCAGCCAGAGCGAAGGCGGTGCCAGCAGCCAGGGGAAGGAAGGCCCATTCTTGCATGAATCTTCGTGCATCGGGCCTCTAGTTATATATAACGTGCAACAAATGTGTTGCTGAAAGATGAAGGTAGTATGAACTGGCTGATACAGTAATTCCAGTTGATCGAGTCCTTTAAAAATAAACTAGAAAAAGAAATTCAAAATAAGAGTTCTTTACAACAATCCATATTCCATCAATCAAGCTCCATTTCATTTATTTATTTTTAATTTAACGTAATACCTTGGTTTTTGCTATTACTATCCTTCAATATTTGCTTGTAAATTTAGCTCCTCTCCAACAATGATTCCTTTCATAAAGAATTTTTCATTTTTAACCAATTTCTTATTGTAAAGTTTTTGCATTTAGAAATGTCAATATAGACTAGATTTGTATTATCTACTGTGTTTAGTCTCTACTCCTATTTTTATTCATAAAAATTCAAAAAAGACATTTTTCCAGCATTTAAGGTAAGTATCCCAACAATCAGAATAGCTCTGTTAGGATTTAAAAGAAATAGAGGTTAAACTGAAGAATCTAAAAATGCTGGAAAAATTCAAACTGAGTTCATTTGCCAATACTTTTTTTAACAATAAGGAAAGAGCCCTAGCCAGTTTGGCTCAGTGGATAGAGCATCTGTCTCTCCCTCCCTTCTACTCTCTCTAAAAATCAATGGAAAAATATCTTCAGGTAAGGATTAACAACAACAACAAAACAATAAGAAAAGATCTGCTCTTTCTGACCCTTTTCTGGTGAAAAAAAACCCTACTTGGGCAAAGCCCCTCCCACTCTTCACCCCCCTCGCCCCACGCCCCCACCCTAACCAAAGAACTTTTTCTTAATTAGAATCAAGACCAAAAGCAAGAAGAAGAAGAAAAAAAAAGAAATAAAATTTCTTTAAAAGTCTTCTGTCCAAAGTATGAGGGAAATTAATATTGTATGTGAAATTCTTCAGTCAGTTTTAGTTAATACTATATTTCTCCTTTATCAGAATAAGTTATAACTGAATAAAGTTTTCCATGAATTTCTGCTATTTTCTCTGTCTTCATTAGTGTTTTCAAACTGTCAAATGGCTCAAGTTCCAATATATTTATTTATTTTCAGGGACATGGAGATATTTGGAACATGATATTGTCTCTGTTACCACTCAAACTTTGTTTCATGCTTAAGGATATATTCTTATATGGCCATTTTAGTCACATAATAGAATTGTGAAAATATGCATTGCATGTGAATAGAAACCACATTCAAGTATGCCCATGAACAGTCAAGACCAACAAAAATCAAACTGAATGTATAGCATTATGATACCACGCTGCTTGTTGATGGTTTGTGCCTAGATTCACTCAAACTGGTACTAGGTTCTCTAAAAGTGGCCAAAGATAGAATAAAGTAGCATGGGCCCAAATTTGATACAAGCTCCCTTGTTTGTTAGTGCAATGAGCTGCACAGAGTCATCTAATCCAGCCATCTTGAACAATAACCACCATTTTCAACACACTTTGCAAAACATGCTCAGAGACTGAGGCAACAGTGCTTGCAAAAGAAGATATAGCAATTATTACCAACATTCTGTATTTGTCTTAAGAACTATCCTTAGTTTGTCGTTTTTCCATATGTTTTAGATTAGAACATAAAATACTATATCTTGTGTTAATACAAGATGGGCAACCTTGGGAAAATCATTTATTCTTATCTATAAAATTGGAATAGTTCTTACTTCATAGATTTAAATGAAGTAATGAAAATTAAGAGCTAAATCATTAAAACTTTAATATTGGATATAGTATATAAAATCCATTCAGAAATATCAGTTATCATTATTATCATTACCCTTCCCTCAATAGAATAATAAGAACACTCTCATTTTCAGTTTATGTTTCTAAATGTCACTATGATTTATGTGCATAGGGGATGCTGGAAACTACCAAAAAAATGAATGGAGACTAGGAGACCACCCACTTCTACCTGAATAGTCCAGAATGTCTAGCATTAAATCATTTAAAAAACAGTAAGATGTGGCAGACATTTTCATATTTAACTTTTAGTATAAAGATGTGAAACTAGGACACAGATAATATAAGAAATATATTTATGGATTCTTGTTCGATTGGCTGATAAAATATTATATCTAACATAGCCAGAGAATAGTTTTCAGAGAGAAGAGAACAGGGTCCTGCTGTAATAATTACAGTAGCAGATGTCTATTTCCACACATTTGTAGACGATTACAGTTTCTAAAGAGTCCTCCTAAACAAAGAAACTAGATCATTAATAAAAACTATGTGTTAATGAACACGGACTTGACATGTTTTACAAGTATGATCAAGTCCCAATCTCCAAAATCTAACATATATTGTTCCCCTGCCCCTCTTATACAACATGCATGCATACACACACACATTTATACCTGAGCTAAATCTTAAGGGGTAAGCAATGCATAGTAAGGATAGAAGATACTCTGAGGGCAAATACTGATAAAAGTAATATGATCCAGAGACTAAGAGCTTGGTAGAAGAAGCCTCAAGGTACAGTAGCTGATCCTGAGTTTTCCATATTAAGTCAAGGACCCTGGTTAGTAACACCTTTTGGGTAACAGCAAAACACCAGAGAATACTCTCTGAAAGAAAGTGCATTCTTTTTAAGTAGATCACCTCTAATCTCATGGATTAATATTAAGTAAATATGAGCTCACAATCAAAGATCGCCAAACATACAAACAAGTCAACACAAGAGAAAGCAGAAACCACATATTTGGCCTTCACCTGTTTAAGATATGGGAACTGTCAGAGATGGATATAATATTACTCCAAATGAAATGTTTAAGTAAACATGAAAGGCAATTACAAATATGAACAAATATAAAAAGAATGTAAATAAAATGAACACAGATTTTGAATAAGAGCTAACTAGGATCTATTACATTGAAAAACATATATTAAAATGGAAAATTCAGAGGATGGTTGAAATATCAAATTAGAAGCAGCCAAAGAGAGAAATACTAAAATGCATGTTAGAGCTGCTTGAATGAAACATGAGGAGAAAAAGAAATTAAAGCATGGGAAACAGTATGAGAAGAGTTAATACAAATATAATTAGGGCCCCATGAGAGAAGAGATAGAATATAAGGATACATTTTGAAGGAAAAGAAGGATGGCCATTTTCAGAGCTGAAGATATTAATCAATGGATATAGGAATTACAACATATCCCAAGCAGAATAAATAAAAAGAAAATTATATTCAGAAACAATTTTAATGAAACTGTATCATATCCAAAACAAAGATAAGATCTTACAAGCAGCCAGAATGAAAAACAGATCACCAAAAATCTACAACTGAACACAATACGGATTTCTCAATAGCAGACGTCAAAAGCTAATGCAATTACATATTCAAAAAACTGACATAAAATAACTGTCAACCTAGAATTGGTACTAGAAATACATATGGGTAAATTAAGGAAACTTCCAGAATAAATAAAATAGAGAGTTTTTTACTAATATATCTTCACTAAAGGAACTTTTAAAGTCTATAATTCAGAGGGGGGAATAAAATTATGAAAAACTGTGAAAGTAGGCACAAATTTTAACAAATATTAAATATAAGACATTATCCTTTAATACACACGATTTACAATGTGATAGAAAATAGACAATATCATAAAAAAGGTATGAGAAAGCTGAACAAAGTTTAAGAAATCTAATACATCTGTTTAGGAGAGAGCTTTAGACAACGTAAAATATGCTAGTAAAAAGCCAGAGAAACCTCAAAAATAATAAAATAGTATATACAATTTCAACCCGCAAAGAGAATAGTAGAATAAAAAAACTGATTTAAAAATGTAATTACCCAAAGAAGGCCAAAAAAATGAAGGCAGGGAAGGGAAGTATAGTACAAAATGGAATAAACAGAAAGAAAATCAAAATGGTATATATAAGTCAATATATAACAATAATTATAATTAGTGTAAATGGACTAACTTTGCCAGTTAAACAGTTTATTGATGCTATTTTTAAATCCAATTATATGTTGTTTTCAAGAAAAACTCCTAAAGTATAAGGGCACTGGGTAATTGGAGGAACAGAAATACCCAAATACTATATAAATACTATATAAAAAGTTGGGGTAGCTACATTATTACCAGAAATATTTTAACTATACTGATTTTTTTTATTTAAAAAGTATTATTAAGTGTAGAGTCACTATACAATTGTAAAAGGTTCAATTCAAATTTATATGTACCAAAAACATTAGCCTGAAAATGGACAAAATGAAAAATTGTAATACTATATGGAAAGAGTGACAGATATATACTCATGTTTCAACTTAGATACTAACAAGCAAAAAATTAGTAAGTATACAATTAATTACCAGACATAGAGAACTATGTGTACCACATTAAGGGAATATACATTTTTTTAAAAAATACGTAGAACATTTTTTTAATTAACTACATAAGAGAACACAAAGGTAATATCAAAAGATTTCAAAGGATAGGTTTTATATAGACCATATTGTCCAACTACAATGAAATTAAATTAGAATTTAATATGAAGAAAATTTTGAATGCTTTTCTAAATAAGTCAAAGAAATCATGATACAATTTACACATACTTAGAATATTTTAAAATTTTGAATGACATGAAAAATATCTATCAAAACATGTGGGACATAACAACATGATACATCAAAGTAAATTGATAGTTTTAAATAGTAAAATTAGAAAAGGAAAAAGCTGGATGCTAACCAGCTAAGCAGATAATTTACATTACAAATAGAACAGTAGGAGTAAAATTGGAAAAAAAATAGAGCAGAAATTAATGAAGTATAAACAACAGAACCTTGGCCAGTATTTCTCAGTGGTTAGAGCATCAAAAGAGTTTGATTCCCAGTCAAGGACACATACCTAGGTTGCAGGTTTGTTCCCAGGGCACATGAAGGAGGCAACCAATCAATGAGTCTCTCCCACATTGATGTTTCTCTACCCCACCCCCCAAAACCTGTCCCCTCCACCTTCCTTTCTCCCTTCTACTCTATCTAAAGATAATGGAAAAATATCAAAATATACTCAGGTGAGGATTAATAACAACAAAACAGATAAAAAGCCAATTATTGAAAGCTTTTACAAAGACAAGCTCTACAGACGATATTCATTAGTAATCAAGGAAGTGAAAATTATTACTACAATAAAATATATTCAGATTGGCAAAAATAAGCAATCTGGAAAAGAAACCAAGATGGCGGCATAGGTAAGCACCTAAACTGCTGCTTCGCACAACAATTTCAAAACTATTACTAAAAGACAGAACGGACATCATCCAGAACCACAGGAAAGCTGGCTGAGTGGAAATTCTACAACTAGAAGGAAAGAGAAAAGCTCACAGAGAATCAGAGGAGCTGCAAAGGGCTGAGGTATGGAGACACGCGCGCAGAGAGGAAGGGCGGCTGAGTGCCTGGCTGGCTTTCTCTGGCAGGAGGAGGAAGGAAGCCCCCGACTGCACTGAACCCCAGTTCCAACTGCACTGAACCCCAGTTCCTGGCAAAACCCCGTGGACCCAGGCTCATACAGAGGGAGTCTGGACTGTCAGTTAGAGAGAAAGGCACATGGAGACTCGGAGACTCCAGGGGAGCTGCGGCAGGCAGGTGTCTGGAGGCGCGTACGGGAGTGTGCGCAGAGAAGACTGACTGCAGAGGTTGCCACAGGCTTTCCCTAGCAGAAGGGAGTCAGAAGCTCCTGACTGCACTGAACTCCAGTTCCGACTGCACTGAACCCCAGTTCCAGGCGAGCCCCAGGAAACCCACGCTCTTACGGGGGGAATCTGGACTGTCAGGCAGAAACTCAGGGGAGCCGTGGAAGGCAGAGGTCTGGAGGCGTGTGCGCAAGGGCAGGGCTGACGGGAAGCCAAGACTGTCTGCTCAGTCCTGAGACTCTGCCCCATCCAAACTGAGCATAGAGGCTTTTGCAATTTTGCAAGTCTGGTCCTATAAGGCTGTCTCCAGCACCGAACTTCTCCCAGTGTAGACACAGCTGATCCTCACAGCCAACTGGCCTGGAGGTCAATTCCTCCCAGTGATACCAACAACAATCAAGACTTAACTACAACAAGGCTGTACACACAGTCCACAAAGGGGTGCACCAAGAGTGTCCACCTCAGGTAACTGGGAAGACCAATCCAATGGGCCATATAGGAAACCTAGCACACAAAGCTATCCTACCAACTCAGGGAAGCAGTGAAAATGCGGAGACAAAGAAACAGATCACAAATGAAAGAAATAGAGGAAACAAACGACTGGATATAGAATTCAAAACCACGGTTATAAGGTTTTTCAAGAATTTCCTAGAAAAGGCCGATAAATTTAGCGAGACCCTCGAGGATATGAAAAAGGACCAACTGGAAATTAAACATACTCTGGCTGAAATAAAAAATATTATACAAAGACCCAACAGCAGACTAGAGGAATGCAAGAATCAAGTCAAAGATTTGAAATACAAAGAAGCAAAACACATTCAACCAGAAAAGCAAAAAGAAAAAAGAATCCAAAAAGTTGAAGATAGTGTAAGAAGCCTCTGGGACAACTTCAAGCATATCAACTCAGAATTGGTATGCCAGAAGAAGAGAGAGAGCAAGATACTGAAAACCTATTTGAAGAAATAATGACTGAAAACTTCCCCCACCTGGTGAAAGAAATAGACTTACAAGTCCAGGAAGCACACAGAACCCCAAACAAAAGGAATCCAAAGAGGACCACACCAAGACACATCATAATTAAAATGCCAAGAGCAAAAGACAAAGAGAGAATATTAAAAGCAGCAAGAGAAAAATAGTTAATTACCTACAAGGGAGCACCCATACGACTATCAGTTGATTTCTCAAGAGAAACAACGATGCAGGCCAGATGGGAGTGGCAAGAAATCTACAAAGTGATGAATAGCAACAACCTACAACCAAGATGACTCTACCCAGCAAAGCTATCATTCAGAATTGAAGATCAGATAAAGAGCTTCACAGATAAGAAAAGCTAAAGGAGTTCATCACCACCAAACCAGTATTATATGAAATGCTGAAGGGTATTCTTTAAGAAGAGGAAGAAGAAAAAAGTAAAGATAAAAATTATGAACAACAAATACATATCTATCAACAAGTCGACCTAAAAATCAAGTGAATTAAAAATCTGAGGAACAAAATAAACTGGTGAATATAATAGAATCAGGGGCATAGAAGGGGAGTGGACTGATAATTCTCAGGGGGAAAGGAGTATGGGGGGTGCAGGAAGAGACTGGACAAAAATCGTATACCTATGGATGAGGACAGTGGGGGGAGGTAAGGGTAGAGGGTGGGGTGGGAACCGGGTGGAGGGGAGCTATGGCGGGGGGAGGAAGAGAAACAATTGTAATAATCTGAACAATAAAGATTTATTAAATTTAAAAAAAAGAAAGAAAAAAAATAAGCAATCTGAACATAGCTTGTGTTAAGGACATAATCAAAAGGAACGTTCATATACTATTTATAAAGGTCTAAATTAGTAAAACTACTTTAGAAAATAATTTGGTAAATCTTATAACAATTGAACATTAGCACATTTACTGACATAGCAATTCTAATCATAAGACTATACCCTAGATCTTATAGTAAAGTCTGTAATAGAACACAGTTGGAATCAGGCCAATCCACTAACAGGTATAGGACAAAATATTATACAGCAGTGAAAAGGCATGAACTACTACTACACAGCTCAAAAAGAAGCAAAACCAAACAATTTCTTTTAGGAACACATTTACATATAAATTAAAAAAACTTTTTCAAAAGATGGGAGGAACTGGCACATACAAAAATCACATATTGGCTACCTCCTGGGGAATGCAAGGGGCCAGAATAGGACTTAGAACAGGCCATACAGCAGTATTAAAGAAATGCTAGTTCTTAAACCTGGTGGTGAGTTCATGGCTATTCATTTTATTATTTTGCTTTAAATTTTCATATAGGTTACTAAGTATTATTTTGCATGAATCTAATATTATAGATTAACCAAAGAACTTATATACATATATGCACAATCCATGGACACAAACAGTAGTACCATGAAGGCCCGGGGGGCGGGAGAGGAGGGGTACAGGGTAGAAAAGGGTCATTGGGGGAAGGGGAAAGGGGACATCTAATAGTTTCAACAATAAAGATAAATTTAAAAAATATATTATAAATGAAAACATTTAAAATATGTCCAGCTCTGCACAGCAATTGATATTTAGTAATTGTCATATATTATTTCTTATTAGTCTTTAAAATTTACAGAAGCAGAATCAAATAATAGTGACAACAATAATCATTAATCAAGATCATTGATCAAAATGATTAAAATGTAAAATAACCTAAACATCACCTTAAATAATTCAGTAAACAATTATATAGGCTATACTTAATTTACAAAATAACTTACCTAATGTGTCACATTTCTCTCTAGCTCCACAAATGTCTTCCCTTAAAAAAAAAAGATTTTGAAGCATTTTCAGAAAATATTTTTGCAACAAGCCAAAACAAAGATAAACAAGCTTTTAACTATTAACACAAACCAAATTCTAAAATCCAGTTCTTAATAAGCTCTTAATAAGTTTAAACTTAAGAGCTGTGCATAGCAGAAAGCAATGGGTGCTATATAAAAGTGATGGCTATACTGTAAATAGTTGAAGCTTAACCACGTTTAAGAAAAGCTTTCTAAGTGTATTTTTCACCTTGTTGCCTTTACTTATACAGTATATGTAATATAATTCACTCTTTCCTTGATGTCTCAATGTCATTATGAGCCTCAGTGATTATTCTCTGCTACAAAATAATGATCTTCTCGGATGTGATCTTATTTAGTCCCTAGCCATTTAACTGAAAATTCCCTTATCTCTTTCCTTATGATCTCCTCTTACAGCCCTTTCTCCCTGCCATGTTTAAGATGTTATCTACAGTCTTTGTTGCTTGGCCTCTAAACTATAATCCAGAGCAGAACCATGGACTGATAATAGCCTACCATGTGTAAAATTAAGTCAATTCTGCTTTAGTTTTGCAAAGATATAAAGCACATGGACTATATGTCTCCAATTACATATCAGGGTCCTAAAAGGTAAGGTTTCTACAAGTCTGACCCTCGAATGAGAGATTTCTTTCCTTTGAACAACCAACAAACAGAAAACACCCAACAGACCTGGGAAGTAAATATTCTGGTGGCATCAGAGTTGCTGAAACAAAGGTGTGATTTAACAATGGATAGTGGTGCTTGAAAATGGATCATCACTGTATAATAGCAGAAGCTGTTTTCCACAGGAGTAAATAAGTTTGAGAAACACCCCAGCAAAAGCAGCCTAATAATTAAGACATGCACTGAGCATCAAAACAAGGAACCAGTTTTTTTTTTTTTTAAGTAAAAGGATCACTTTGATTGGGCAAGCAAATAAATTCAAAAGCTCTTCTTTTCAAGTGACTGAAAGATCAAGTGGGAAATGAACAAAGCCTGTCCTCAGTGCCCTAAATTAATTTCTAAATACTTTTCCTAATTCTCTTCTTCTGCCACTAATAGAATAAGATAATTATTTTGTTTATGTCATACCATTGCTTAATAACCTAACATTGCTAATTTCCTAAGGAATAACCTCGTGTACTAGTCTGAAAGAAGAGAAAAATGCTTTCATTCAATACCACCTTTTGTAATACAAGTTCTCATAAGACACTGTTGTGTATCAAGAAGTACCAGTGAGCATGCAGGAGAAAAAGGATAAGCAATTACAGTTAGAAATGTTATATTTCTGAAACTGTACCTTGTGATAAGAACAGCAGTATCGTGGTGGGAAGGATGAGCATCATCAAGAACATTCTGAGTTTGTTGCCACAAACAAAAGTTACGTAATGTGGTAGCTGCATTAAAACTGATGACTGGTCCTTCCTATGCAAAAGAATATGCAAACCAGTATTACGTAAAACATTCATGGCCTCTTTTCCCTCAAAGCCTATCAGCATCCATGCAATATATCAAAAAAACATTTTAATAGGCAAATGAAATAGCAGTATCTTTCCCTGGTATTCAAAAATATGTCGGCAATACTTACAATAGTGTGATCAAAGCAGAATCTAATTAGACCATCTCAATATAACATCCAGTATTTAGGATCCAAACACTACCTTCTAAAAAATACAATATTCTAAATCCTTCAACAAGCCTATCCTATATAGTAAAAGCCCAGTGACCTAATGCAGAACAACCAGTTGACCAGTCGCTATGACACGCACTGACCACCAGAGGTCAGATGCTCAATGCAGGAACTGCCCCCTGGTAGTCAGTGCGCTCCCACAGTGGGAATGCCTCTTGGGTGACCAGGATGAGTGGTGTTCCCACAGCGGGCCAATCCCCGCAGGCCACGCCCCCCACCAGTGTACAAATCCCATGCACCAGGCCTCTAGTAGGATTATAAAAGTGAATACATGGATGCTTTTAAGCTTAAATTTTTTGTTTATTCATGTTTCTTACTCCCTCTGCTATTATTCCATTTTATTTCCATCATAACAGGAAAAGTTAATCTCACTCCAAATAAGTTTTTTAAACAAAAATTGTTAAACTACCTCATTTCTAATAAGTTTTGTAATCTATATATATTTATACTAGGAGCTCACTACAACTAAGATTACTAATTTTAGAACTGTTTCTTACCTGTTCGTTATGAATTACAATTAATTTTACAATAACTATGTTTATAAGATTTCCAATACTTGAGTCCTTGTAGATTGCTGCAACCTGCAATGAAAATATGTAGGATTAAATGTCTAAAATGAATATTCCTTTTCAAAAGTAAACTGAAACCAGTCCAAGAGCATCAGTTCTCCAACTTAGCTGCCCATTGGGAGCTTTTCACAAATTCTGATGCTCAGGCCACAGCCCTTAGCAATTAAGTCAGAATCTCTAGGGATGAGACTCAGTTATCAATCTCTCTTAAAATTCCTCAGCATTTATTTTTAATGATTCCAACGTGAAGCCAAGTATCTCAATCCTTGCTGCTGAGATTGGTCCCTGAATCAGCAGCATCCATATCACTTAGAGCTGATAAGAAATATAAAACCTCGGGTCCCACCCTGGACTATTGAGTCAAAAATATGCATTTTAACAAGATTTGAACATGCAGCAGATCTTGGGAAATACTGTTCTGGATGATTCAAGAAGAAATTCATTCTGTGTCACAATCCACAATCTATGTGCCATGATACTTCATAATAAATATGTAAGTTTCACCTATTCTTTTACCCGATTTCTTCTGCCATGGTTGAATATTTCCAATTCTGAGCTTATGATTTTTAATGATTAGCATTACTGGAATCCACAGAGATGGATTCACCCAGAATCATATAAAGAGCCATAGGAGAGGTTATGGGTCACAGCCTGGTTCTAATTCTTCAAATTTGAAGAACACAGCCTATGAGGCACTCTGCATGGGCTCAGTTTGTGATTCATAATCAAGGTGCTATCCAATTCACTAATTCATACCCTCTCCTTGAAGCCATCATAGAGGTTACCACTGCAGAAAGAGTGTCTTCCATGGCCTATGCCTCTGCTTTGCATTCCTTTAATGACATAACTCTATGGACCTGGACCTCCTGCGCAATAAAAATTGCTTCTGACACCTGGGTCACCATCTCCAGGACCACTGCCCAAACCAAGGCAGCAGTTGCTTCAGGAAGTACTACTTCCCTCCATTATATAATAAACACTCAGCATCTACTCCTGGCTTTGTTGGCTAGAAGACATGGTCCCTGATCTTACGGAGAAAACAATTTGCTAGAAGTACAGGCAGTGGAGCCCTCACTCCATCAGCACAATGACTAACATAACTGCTTCTGCGGCTTCCAGTGCCACACGAGCACTACCTGAACAAGAGCCAACGCATCTCCAGAGATGCCGACAGGGTGGGGTCAGCATGGACTTACACGTTCCAGCACCTTTCCTACTGTTTTAATGGTGCAGCCACAAACACAGGTTTGTCATCTCTCCTGAAGTGAGACCTTTAGCTTTGGGGGTGGCATTTTTTGGCAAGAGTGGTGGTTACCCCAGAGGGTTTGACAGTAAGTTAAGATGGGGCCAGTCAGATGACTGCTGATTTCAAAGAGGTCTGTTAGCCCTGCAGTATTGCTCCCTTTACAATGGGAGCTGTGGGAAATCTATAGCTGAATTGATAAATGTTCATTTTCCATGCAACTATTAAAAATATATCAAAGTAAGCCAGTCAGAGAAAGACAAGTGCCACATGATCTCACTCATATGTGGAATCTAATGAACAAAAACTGATGAACAAAATAGATCCAAAGACATAGAAGAATTGAACAGACTGTCAAACCTCAGAGTGAAGGTAGGGAGGGTAGGTGGGTGGGAAGAGATCAACCAAAGGACTTGTAGACATATATGCATAACTCATGGACACAGACAATAGGGTGGTGACGGCCTGGGAACAGAGCGGGCTAGAAGAGATCAATGCGGGGGGTGGGGGGGAAGAAGGGCATACAATAATACTTTCAACAATAACGACTTAACTTAAAAAATAAATAAAAATATATCTACTGTAGATAGCAAAGTAGACCCATATTTGTGACTTCAGAGTTATGCTTTAATTCTGTAAGTTTAAAAGTAGTTGCTCTTATAAGTCAAATTACTAGGTAAACAGTGTACTCAAAGGCATGCACAAAGGCTTCCTTCCTCTCCCATCCCCACCTAAAAATAAAATGGCTGTGAAGACTTCTATGTCACAGGGAATCTTCCATTCACATTACTCCTGAGAAAAGGGCTGAAGACTCTGAAGTATCGAAATGCCTTCTTTCTCTACTCATTGCCCCAAATATGTTGACTACAAATGACAATCCGGATGTTAGAATATTAGCTATAAAATATATAACCACAAAAATGTTTCCGTTTCAGAAGGAAACAGATGCTGCATCTTTATTGAAAAGTGACCAGCCTACTGGCTGGAATTTGAAAACATATTCCCAGTGTTCTGACAGTATTGGTTGCCTCTGGCACCTATCCTGACCAGGACCTGGGATCGAGCAAGCGGGGTTTTTAGCTGATAAATGCCTCTAAATAACAGTAACAATGTTTTAATAAGTAGGGTTGATTCCGGAGTATTACATGATGCTCCATAAATTTACATCAAACCTATAACAAGGTGAATTTTGTAAAGTCAAACCTTTGTAAGCACAATGGAATATGGAGGCTTCTGACAAATGTTTTCAAGGTTTTTAAATAGTAAGTTATTGAATATCAAAATCAATCTGTTGAAGAAAGTAGTTGCCTTAGTTTATACATACTTTGGTGGTTTAATAATGCATATGTAAATGCCATTTTAATGTGATAATGTCACCTAAATTCTCTAAGGATAGAAACTTTGGAATAGCAAATAATTGAACATCTCTGCTCATTTAAAACACTTATTTCATTAGACATACTATACACCACAAGTGTGTTCTTCCCAGCTAATTTTAATGTTAATTCCTTAGAGATCACTAATTTATTTTTACAACATGAGTACACTATTCTAAAAAGTGGAAAATCACACAGATTATTCCTATATCACTGATCTCAGACATTTTGTTAAGTTGTTGAAAGCAAAGAAAAACTTTAAGATAGCACTATTCTTGACTGTGTGCAGGATGGGTAAGGATACATAATCTCTTCAAATTATAATCCATTAGCGCAATGCTGAAAGTATTCGGCAATTTCCTCCTTATACATGGAGCTCAACACACAACTCTTTTTCATTGCTTTGAATTTTAAATGGCTCTCAATCATATTCCAAGTTTAAATCACATTTTCTTGTGTGTTTTTTCCCCTAAATTACTATGACCAAGAACATTACCAATATCCTGAGTATGTTTGAATAAATTCAGTCAGCTAATGCCTTCTTATAAATTAGGACAAAATATGTAAAACTTGAATCGGCCCCTGCCTCAACTGCAGACATCTGGGGACACTTAGGTGGAGACAACATCTCTCTGAACTCTCAAGAGCAATTTTGGAAATGGGCTTCCCACGTGGAGATAAAACAAGTTGGACTACATTTTGCAATCTTTCCGTAGTTCGCCAACTGTCCCAGTTTGCCCAGGATTTGAGGGGTTCCCAGGGACATAGGACTTTTAATACTACAACTAAGAAAGTCCCAGGGAAAACAAGTGTCACTTTTTCTCCAAGTTTACATTCACCTTTGCTTGTTTATATCTACAAATATTTCTGTGATCACAGGTTTTCACTAATAAAAGAACCATGTATGTGCAAAGCCCTAAAGTATGCTGACTTTTTTTGTATCCTTACTGAACATTATTTCAATGAAAGAGAAAAACAAAACAAAACACTAAACTCAGGTAATTTAGAAGTCACCTGAAATTTGACCTCTGAAGAGGAAAAAAAATAAATAAAGAAGCATATAAAAAACTCAAACTAACACAAAAGAGAGACTTATCCTCCTAAACTTTTTCTGCTACCCCATCTATATTTGGAATTCTGCCCTCGTCCTCAATCCTGCTGCAGTATCTATCTCCCTGTGAATGAAAGCTTGACACAAACCAGCTGACCTTGTCTACAAACATCTTGTCTCCAATTGTCATTGGCTTCCCTTTTAATGGGACTAAAACTCTAGGAAATGACCTGTGCATGCATTGGTCTGTTGCTTCAAGCAATCGCAGAAGCAGATTTATTTTTCATGAAGTCAAAAGGTCTGCTTTTGCCCTTGATAAACTCTGGCTTTAAAACTCCCATGGATGCCCTGGCCAGTGTGGCTCAGTGGGTTGGAGCATCATCCTGCAAGTGGATTCCATTTCCAATCAGGACACATACTCAGGTGGCGGGCTCGATAGAGAGTTTGGGTATATGTGAGAGGCAACAAATTGATGTTTCCCTCTCACATTGATGTTTCTCTCTCTCTTTCTCTCCCTCTTCCTATCTCTCTAAAATCAGTAAAACCATGTTCTTGGGTGAGGATTAAGAAAATAATGAAAAGTAAAAACTCCCAAGGACAACTTCAGCTATGGACAACTTCAGTTACCTCAAGGTATGCCACTATATCTTCTCAACAGTGATTATATTAATTGATTTTTAATGTAAAATATAGATAATAAGCCCTGGCTGGTATGGCTAAGTTGGTTGAGGGTTGCCCCATGCACCAAAAGGTCTTCGGTCAGGGCACATGCTTGGGTTCACTTGATTTCCAGTGGGGGGTATACAGGAGGCAGCCAATTTATATCTCTCTCTATCTCACTCTCTATCCACTTCCTCTCTCTCTAAATCAGTAAAAACATATATTTTTTATGAATACAGATAATAAAACTTTTGGAATATGGCATTATCACCAAAACTGCATGTAGCTATTCCAAAATTACACTTTTGTTTATATACTCCTTCTAGTTAGCATTTCCAAAACAATGATACTGGGGCTATATGTCATTTAACATGCTTCAAAACCTGCTGTGCATACAGAATCTAGTATTTTCCTTCAGTATCACTACCTCCTCCCTAATTTTCTTAATGATTATCATTTCCTTTAAACATTTAAAATGGCAAAGTTTACCCCACCGTGTTCCATATAATTGATACAATTTTCTACATATCAATTGACATCTTCCATGTCACTGTTCTCATTAGAACCCTTCATAATGAGCATGCCACACCTACATTTAAATAATTATACACCTAGATAATTACATATCTAGATAATTACTTCAGATTTAGAAGTAAAAATAAAGTGTCATTGGGATAAATTTTTATGTATACCTCTGTTGTCATTTTAAAAATTAAATTCAATTAAGCAAAAAATTAGATGTCTGTATTATATAAATTTCAGAAAATGATTTTGAATCATGTCTTTTGTCTATTATAATGTCACTCTTGGCCTGGTGCATGGATTCATGCACATTGAAAGGAAATTAATTAGAAGAAAGATTTGTGTGGTAATTACATTACTGCAAAAAATTACATGTCAAAATAGTATATATAATATCTATATATATAAAAGCCTAAGCGACCAGCTGACCAGCCAGTAGCTATGATGCACAATGACCACCAGGAGGAAGATGATCAATGCATAGGCATGGAAACATGGAACAGACTGATGAATCTCAGAGGGAAGTGGGGGTTGGGGGAAAATGGGAAGAGATTAACCAAAGATCTTATATGCATACTAGAGGCCCGGTGCATGGATTCATGCACCGGGGGTCCCTCAGCCTGGCCTGTGGAAATTGGGCCAAAACTGTCTCTCTGACATCCCCCAAGGGGTCCCAGATTGCAAGAGGGCTCAGGACAGGCCAAGGGACCACACCAGTGCACAAATCCATGCACCAGGCCTCTAATAGTATTATAAAATTAAAACATGTGTGTGATTGGCACCAGCAAGAGTTTGCGCGAGTCAACATTTATTTTTAAACTAGTGGCCCAGTGCAAATTCATGCACTTTGAAGTTAATTAGAAGAAATATTTTAATATCACTACTCGCCCTTTTCTCTATAATAGAAGTGTCAACCAAATTCACAATCAACAATGACAGATCAAAACACACACGTGGGATTGGTGCCAGAGAGAGCTTTATCTGTATTGCACATGCACGAGTCAACTTAGCCTTTTATATATATAGAATAAACTTGCTTAATTAGACCTGCTTTCTGATGTAGCTAAACTTTTCCAGCCCAGTGAAGCACCCCAACTTCTCTTTCAGGTAATTGTCAGCAACACAGCAGTAAATATCAACACAAAGCAGATTATTATTGTAGATCACACAAGGAGAACAAAGGGTAAAATATTTAACTGCAGCAGTGTTTGACTATATTCTGCGCAGTGACAAAACCTGAAGTCATTTTCAAGGTCCACCATTTCTTACTTCTTTTCAGTGGGGTCAAGTTCCTAAGCTTTCTAAATCTCCGTTTTCTGGCTAATGAAAAGAAAATAGGATTCTACTGAGTCTCCTATCTACCTACTCCAGGATTTCTGTGAGGATCAAATGAGATGGGGCAGGAAAACACTTCACAGACATTTGGTTAAAGTGTGAAATGTTTGCACCTGGCTATAAAGCAAGTTGTGCTCCTGGGCTGAAGAAACTGCAAGGAGGCTAGTCCTTGCTAGAGAGAGGAAGCCGGGCATTGCTACGTGATGTCATTACCCGGTGCCCACAGCCACTGTTTCTGGGCTGGGCTGTGAGCTGCATTTTGCACCATGGGGTCTTTGGCAGCGTCGGCTGTGATTTGGTGGCGTCTTGCTCTGGGGTGGTGCTGGGGCCTGTCCCACTTGGGGGAAGCTGAGTGTTGCTTTGTGGGTGCTAGGTCCGCAGTGCCATTTATTGTTAAATGGCCTGTCACTAGGGAGAGGAAGCCGGGCATTGCTACGTGATGTCATTACCCAGCGCCCACAGCCACTGTTTCCAGGCTGGACTGGGCTGTGGGCTGCATTTTGCACCATGGGGTCTTAGCAGCATCAACTGCAATTTGGTGGGCTGTCACTCCAGGGTGGCCATGGGGCCTGTCTCCCACTTGCAGGAAGCCAAATGTTGCTTTGTTGTCACCAGGTCCGTGGTGCTATTTCTCTGTAAGTGGCCAGTGAGCATCACGGCAGCTCCTCCGTTGAGTGTCTGCCTCCAGTGTGCATCATAGTGACTGGTCAGACAGTCAGACACTTAGCATATTATTCTTTTATATATATAGATTGCCAGTGCACATCATATGTATCAGCCGGTCGGTTGGACAGTCAATGAATAAATCGCAATATAGTTCACGTTGAATGTCAAGGAAAACAACCAAATTCATGATCGACAATGACAGACTGAAACACACACGTGCAATTGGTGCCAGTGAGAGCTTTATATGCATCGCGCATGCATGAGTCAACGTTTATTTTTAAATTGCCAGTGTGCCTCAGATGTACCAGCTGGTCGGTCGTATGGTTGTATGGTTGGTCACTTAGGCTTTTATATATAGAGAGATGCATTGTGGAGGGGAAAGCATTATTTTAATTACCTATTCATTCATTTTTTTTCAATAATTTTTAATTGAGTGCCCATTTTGTACCAGATAGTGTGTTTAGGCAACATAGACCATCTATACTTAGCACTTAAAAGAATTTAAGAAAAACATTTTATGTTACAAAAATAACTGGGTCATATGATCTTTAATTCAAAATGAACTTATTTCTAGCAAAGAGAAATTGGCAATGGCCTACAAATGTGTTCTGGGCAAATCTTTTCAACCAAGTGGGCCTAAATTTCCTGCTATAAATAAAGGTATTTCCAGCTATGAGATATGTTCAAATACCCTGAATCTGTATAAATATGTGACCATATAAGTTATCAACTAAACCAGGATACTTATGAGCATGTAAAGGGTGTGCTTTTAACAATCACTCCAAAATAGTGGATGTGTGTATGTGTGTGTGTGTGTGTGTATGTAATAGAGAGAGAGAGAGAGAGATGTGTGTGTGTGTGTGTGTGTGTGTGTGTATATATATGTATGATACAGAGTGATGCCACTAACACAGAAATGGTATCTTCACTGGCATTAGAATTTGGGCGCCACCGCAGCAAAACAGAGATATTAACATTAGATAGGGGATTCTTATAGCTACTGTGGTCTTACATCTCAAAGTTGCTAAAGCAGCTCGATTAGTAATAGCCTACACTTTTAAAATATCATGTACTCTAATTTCTGATTTGGCCAATGTGTCAGTAGTAACAATAACATACCCTCCCCTCTGTGCAAAAATAGAGTAAAATTTTAAAAATTCAGATTTCCAGGGCAAAAGATCTTCCCTGTCACTAGGGGGCAGAAGCCATTCAAGTGATGAAGCAAATCAAGCATTTTCTATAAGTAGCTTCAGAGAATTTTAAATGTTTTAGAAAGCCACCCAATTAAGAGAATGGGATACTTGCGATACAGCTAAACTAAATTTAACAAATTATTTTTTGCCTTAAACCTAGATACAATTTGTTTGGGGAAACTTTATATATCAAATGTGAGAAGATATTACATCAAACACTTTAGGAAACAGGAAAGACTTCCGTGTACTTACAATGGATATCAGAGTCAGTACATAGTGCTGCAGATTGGGCCCATGATGACGAACCATTTTAGCGTCGGCTGTCACCATAACTTCCACGTATCTTGGATATGATAAAAACCGTTTTTTCCTGGAATGTAATTGACTTTTTTCATTTTCCAGTGACACATTTTTTGAAGGGTGTCCTAAAATTATTTCTGTTTTAAGATCTTCATTCATGTTGCTGTAGTTATGAAAAGGTAAAGTGGTTTTCTTTATTTGACTTTCTGGGGGGGAAAAGAATATAATGTGCAGTCATTAAGTTATGTGACTAAAATATGGAGCAAAATAAAATAGTCAAAATATGTAATACTTACACATCTGCTTCCAATGTGAAACAATAAAAGGACATAACTTACTGTTTAGAATAATGTTCTACAGCATTATCATGAGCATTACTACTCACAGTAAAAAATGTTCATATTTTCATAGATTACACTATGAAAACTGTGACTAAGTCTTACTAAAACTTATCTAAAGCTATGTATACTCAAAAACATTTTGAGAACATTATGCTAAGTGAAATAACTCAGTCAAAAAAAGCTAAGAACTATATGATTTCACTCATATGTGGGATATTCCTGAACACAAATGAGGTGCAGGCAAGCCTCAGATGGCAGCTGCCCAGCCGCCCAGGGCCTCCCGAGGCTCAGGTAACCAGGGCCGCCAAAGCCTGTGCTGCCAGCAGTGGCAGTAGCAGAGGTGTGATTGGGCATCACCTTCCCTTGATCGCCGGGTTGCTTCCCGCCCCTGAGGGCTCCGAGACTGTGAGAGGGGGCAGGCCGGGCTGAAGGACTCCCGTCCAGTGCATAAATTTTCATGCACTGGGCCTCTAGTATATTTATAACATTTTATATAATGAGCAAAAAAGTTAAGGAAGCACACACCTCAAAGTTTTTCGGCTGTATTAGACAAGTGTAACTGAAGAGGGGGATAGTAAAACTATCAAACTATTGCCCTGGCCAGTGAGGCTCAGTTGGTTGAAGCACTGTCTCATGCACTGAAGGGTCTTGGGTTCAATTCCTGGTCAGATACACAGGTTATAGATTCAGTTCCCAGAGATCCAGTTTCCAGTTTCTTTCTCTCTCTCTCTCTCTCTCTCTCTCTCTCTCTTTCTCTCTCTCTCTTCCCCTCTCACATACCCTCTCTCTAGAATAAACAAAAAACATATCCTAGAGTGAGGACTTAAAAAAAACTATCAAATTCTTTTTCAATGCCCTTTGAATCATTGCAATGAACTTGTTTTATTACTGTAATTTTTAATTATAATATTTTTAAAACAGCATCTATAACTATTTTACAAGCTAAACATTTTATTTCATTACTTTTTTTATGTTTATACTTAAGCAGAGTAACAAATGCTGAAGTGACCTTTCCAAATACCCTAAATAAATGTGCATATTCAAAGCTCATTTACCAATTCAATTACATCATCTTATGCAATGGTTGTCTATTTATGTTCCATCAAGTCAAATGCTAAAATGATTTCTTGTCTTTTATTAATAACAACTGTCAAATAAACCAAAAGTAATTTAGACCAAAATAAATCATGAACATCATGCAACAACAATAATCAGTGAATATAATCCTCATTATAGCATACTGTATTCTGAAATGCAAGGAGTTTGTTAAAAGTTAATAATCCATAAGAATATAAACTACTAAAAATTGTTAAACAATAATGTAATTAGACACATGTAATTCTACTTAAATGTCCCACACCTTAGGGGGAAAATGCTGTAATACATGTCATTCAATAGAATTTAAAAATACCTCTGCATTTATTTAAGAAAAAAATAAATTGGACATTCTGATCAACTTAGTTTCGGGAATTTGTGCTCCTCGACATATGCTGTTCAAAAGTGATTCACTCAATGTATCATTAAGTTCAGTCGACAATCCTTCCATAGCAAGACTCTCTTGATAATGAGGGCAGTATGTTGATTTACATTCTGGCATGAGCTCCTTGTCTCATTGCCGATGGGCTCTTGGATGAGCATGCATCTAGCATACCATACCATTAACATGAAACAGCTACCAGCCACTCTCCTAGACCAAGAATCTGATTGGCATGCTTGAACAAATTTCTTTAAGCTACAATAAGATCCTGTGCCAACTTTGAGAATTACAATGCATGAAATGAGGCTCTTAATTATATTCTGTCACAGAGTGGTACTCAAAACTTGGCCTTAATTCTCCATCAGTGGCCTGGAACTGAGCTAGAATCGACATTAGAACTGAACATGATATAAATCTAACTATCTCTGTGCTTATGGCTTAAGGATTTAATGACAATATGAATACCTAACATAACTGGTTACTTATTTTAGATGTAGGTAACTATTACACAGTTTTCTCCTGCATCCCTTCATTCATTTCTCAACATCATGGGAAGAAATTATCACTAACATATCTACTTTATTAATGGGAGGAAATATAAAAAGGGAGTCCCTGCTTTGTGGAAAAAAAATGTTATAGAATATAATTAGAAACCCATAATTCCACTTGAAAATCCTACCAGCACCTCATACTCAAAATTGACAGAACTCAATCTATCATTTCCTTCTCCTATCCCCAATTTCCCTATTTCTACAACTATGAGCAATAATCTCCTAACATCCATAACTCATACTAAACTGTATATTACCATGAGGTTCTTTTTTACTCTTTGTATATGGTTGTGAAAAGCCACGGCCTGTGTGGCTTTTGGGTTCAAAGGCTTGGAGAAAGAGCTGATAGGCAAACTGACACACAAGACAAGAAAAATTAATTTTGAAATTATGGGGGAAGCCGGGGAAAAGCTCAACTGTATTAGTCAAGTTCCACTGAGTCTCCGTTCCCAGCTGCTTTTATTTACTAGAATACACAATTGCCTTTTAGGAATGCAAACAGATAATATCAATGGTAATGTTTAGTAAACAGTAAGATTATCAGGTTGTGGGGAGTTTGCTTTAGGCCACTGAGTCAGCAGTAGGTAATAAAATGCAAATTCACCCTGTGAATATAAAAGGAGTCCAAACTCAGCCTTCTGTTGGACTCCTCACATTTATATTAATTACTGTTGATCTTGGTTTCCAGAATATCATCACCAAGTTTTTCCATTTCTTCTTCAAAACATCCCCAGTATTGCACCTGTTGTCAACAATGCCCTTGCCTCTAAATTCATTCAGGTCTTTTTCACCTATTATTAGAATCATGAGTGCAAAATTAGACATAAAGTCTCCCAAATAGCACCATCTTCGGTCTCTTATCCCTCCTGTTCATCCTATGTTTATGGCCAGAAAAGATTAATTTTTAAGAAGGTATCTTTTATCTCACCTTCATTTCCATGGATTCTCATTGCCCATAAGATGAAGTTCAAACCCCTGACCACCACCAGCCCACCACTAAACATGCTCATCACCACCACTACCATCAAGCTATAAACCCTCTAAAGACTCAGAGCACTGTTGGACAATGTGTTCTGCCCTAGTAAGTGTTCAATAAATGTTCATGAAAAGGAGCAAAAAGGATTAAGAGGAAGAAAGAAAGAATGATGAAAGTTGGGAGATGGGAAAAAGGAAGAGAGAGAGAGGGAGATGGAAGAAAGGAATATACTGAGGAACAAGGCAAAGGAAGGTTTATCAGACCAGAACTACAAGGTAAGTGTAACACTAATTGTAATGTACAACTACAGCAATAAAAGATGAAGAGGTTGCCTTGGATTTTCCTGATATCAAATATAAAATTCACTCTAGTCTCTGTACAGAGGCCAGAATTGATACTAATACTCTATATTTCACCAGATGAGAAAACAGATTTTATACCTGTCCAATAGCATGTAACCACCCATTCTAAACATGAGGGCATTAAGTCAAATGAAGCATATTGTAGACCAGGAGTGGGGAACCTTTTCTCTGCCAAGGGCCACTTGGATATTTATTAACATCATTCGCAGGCCATACAAAATTATCAACTTAAAAATTTGCCTGCTATATTTGGTCAAATATTTAATTAACTCACCCTTATTGCCTTGGCCGTGCTAGACCAAATGATTTTTCGGGCCTTATACGGCCTATGGACCGGATATTCCACACCCCTGTTCTAGACTATTAACATTTCAAACCACTTGTTAAATGCCCAACAAGACTCCCAACTCAAAGAACTGGGTGTGCTTTGAAATAAAGAACAATCATATCAGATATACTGTGAAATCTAACTTACATTTTCTTATGATTTAAACTGTTTTCTGTATTTATTATATGCCCTATGTTGCCACATTGAATTTTGTTACTAATACTACTATTGCCAATAACAAATACAGTACTTAATGAGTGCTTGCTATGTACCAAGTACTGGTACACTTCATTTAAATTATCTTCTTTACTATTAACAACTCTATAAGGAAGATACTATTATTCTCATTTTGTACATGAAGAAAATGAGGAACAGGAAGGTTAACTAAACTGTCCATGGTCACATAATAAAATATAATTTGGAACCTATTAAGTTTTTAAAACAATAGTATTCTATGACAAAACTTCTGAAAATCTATAGTTCTCTATGATTTGTCAATATTATTAGAAATCTCAACCACTCTTACAGAATTGTGGCACAGAGCTTATAAAATGCTTCATGTTAAAGACATTCACAAGTTAATAATTAGAACTGCACATACTGCTACTTGCATTCTAGAAGATTGTAGACTTGCCTGCGGTCAGCTGAAACTTGAAACAACATAAAAGAATCATTACATCATTAGTCCTTATTGCATCCCTGAATCAGTCACTATTACAGTGCATATTTTGAAACAGACATGACACAGGTTACATGAAATTTCATCAGCCACCAACTAAGTGGCATAACAAAGAAATGAATTCAGATTTCCTCAATATCAGTTATTACATCTGAATTCCACATTGCATGATTCTTCTAAAGGTCATATGTGGTAATACATGTAGAATGTGAAGAATTTAGTAAGCAGGATCATAATGGAAAATGCTGCCTCCTCCAAAACTAAAAGAGGAACTAGCTACTCATATTGCTGAAAATATGGGTCTAATTCTCCTTGCATTACAGAAATATAGAGCTGAGTCAAGATTTGGATATGAATCCATTTATTTTTTTCCTTGCACATTTTTTCTATTTCTTTTTCCCCCCTTTTTAAAAAGTTAATTGGGATGACACTGGTTAAAAAATTATATGGGTTTCAGGTACACAACTCTAGGACACATCATCTATACACTGTATTGTTTGTTCACCACCCCAAGTCAAGTCTCCATCCATCACTATTTTCCCCCCATACCCTCCTCCACTTCCCCCAATCACCTCCCCCCAGCAATCACCACACTGTTGTCCATGGATATAAATACATTTAACGCTACGATGCACAGACTTGAGAAAAATCTGCTACTGTCCTATCACTCAAATGGCCTTAAAAGAAAAAAAAAAGGAGGGCACTGGAAACCTCCCAAATTATTCCCATTATTCCTACATCCAGTAAGAAATTCTAGTTCCTTTTGCAAAGTGTGCTAAAAGGGCAAAGAGCACACTGGTCAAGTATTACAGAGTAAATACCCTTTCTTCCACATTCTCAAGAATCCAACCCATGGGGATTGCTCTAAAGATATGTAAGATAGATTTGCCTAATAAGCTGAATCAAGGATTCTTGCTCAGATCATGAGTTGAAAATAAGCACACATTCATTAATAAATTCAAAACTTTTAACATTTCTTTCTTAGGTGAGAAGGAATATTCACTAGCTTGTCTCTTTCCAGCTTTTGGCTTCCCAACCTCTCCACTGGAAGAGTATAGAAGGGGAACTGTATCCCTTTGCACTTTGAAAAGTGCTTTCCACATCTTCAAATCCCATCCTTTGTCAGAAAATCTAAGCAAAATGAGATTAAGACAAACTAGCCAAATAATAAAAGTTAGGAGACTTTAGATGGACAATTGTACATATAACAATGTGATACTCCAAACTCCCACTCTAATACTTCTTGAAAAGATGTTTGAAAATCTTATGAGGTGAATTCATTCTTTAAAGAAAAATCAGTTATTCAGAATTCATGCTTAGCACATCTAGTAAGCTTATTTTGCAACTGTGTGTGGCTGCTGAAGTTAGAATATAGCAACATTATTAAAATTGACAATAGTACAAGACTCTACCTACCTATCTTATTTGTTACTAGAGGTCTGGTGCATGGATTCATGCACCAGTAGGGTCCCTCAGCCTGGCCTAAGCTCTCTCGCAATCCAGGGGCCCTCAGGTTGGACTTCTGGTTTCAGCCTCATCCTAGCATGCAGGAATCCAGCCAAAACTGGCAGTCCAACATCCCCCGAGGGATGTAGTAGTGCAGCAGGCAACCAGGGAGGAGCCCGAGCCAGGCACTACACTGCTCCGGCTCATCCCGGCCCTGCTGCACTCACCAGCTGTGAGCTCAGCATCAGGCACCCATCAGTCAGCTAAGCGGCACTCCCTCTGTGGGAGCGCACTAAGCGGCACTCCCTCTGGGGGCAGCTCCTGCTTTGAAAGCCTGCCTCCTAGTGGTCAGTGCACATCACAGCAACTGGTCAAATGGTCAACCGGTCGAACGATCAACCGGTCGCTTAGGGTTTTATATATATAGACTAGAGGTCCAGTACATGAAAATTCATGCACTGGAAGAGGGGTCCCTCAGCCCAACCTGCCCGCTCTCACAGTCCAGGAGCCCTCAGGGGCGGGAGGTGACCTGGCGATCAGGGAAAGGCAACGCCCCCATCACACCTCTACTGCTGCCACTGCTGGCAGCACAAGACTTGGCCAGCCCAGGTTACCCTGGGCGGCTGGGCAGCTGACATCCAAGGCTTGCCTGTACCTCAGGTGTCAGCTGCACAGCCACCATCCGAGGCTTGCCTGCTCCTAGGGCCGGCCCTGGGCGGCTGGGGGGCTGAGGGGACTGGGTGACTCTGGAAGTGGGGGTGGGCCCGGCTGTACCACGCACCTGCCACCCTGGTGGGGCTGAGGGGACTGGGTTCCACCTTCTTGTGGCTATGGGTGCCACCATCTTTGAGGGCGTGGCAGTCAATTAGTATATTCCCTCCTTATTGGCTGTAGATGCCACCATCTTTGCGATGGCATGAGAGTCAATTAACATATTCCCTCTTTATTAGATATGATTTTTGATGAGCCTTCAGGGCAGTCCATTTCTAGAATATATCCATTTACTATGATTTAACAGAAAATATAACTCCCTTTTTCTCCAGCCTTTCACAAGGTTGGTCCTGAGCTAGAATTGTTCCCATGTTATCTGACAATCTGCCTCATGTATGTGGAATCATTCCCAAAATGCTTTGAGGTCCTTTTAAGTACTAAGCACCCTCAAAATGCAAAGTCAGTTTGAAGTGGGAATTTACAAATACTATAAACTCTCTATTTGCTCTATCAATTCAAGTTTTCGTATAAGACTATTTTTCCACACAGAGTAACTTGTTGAAATCAGGATGAGCATTTCCTATTATGTTATTAATGATAACTTCTGTTATTTTTATTGAATATTTTTTAAACTAAGTTATAACTCATAAAAATCTAAAATGTAATCTAAGCTTAGACTCTAACTCACTCTTTATTCTAATGTTACTCCAGCCATTATAATTGACTCCTCCGGGCTTTGTAATTCCTAAAACAGCTTTTGACTGAAAATAGAATTCTCATGTGAAATACTCCTCTAACTATTAATATTTGCTTAAAAGATTTTTAAAAATAAGAAAAAGGTATTTTCCAAAATAAGTTTAACATTGAAAAGCTTAGTTCTAATTAAAATCCCTCACTAAATGAATATAAAGTGTTAAAAATAAAAATACTATGTTATCTTAGTAGCACTCTATCTTTATTATGGAATCAGTTTTAGTCCACATTGCTTTCGTCAGCTTTTATTAAGGCCACTATTTTTTAGTTTTTGACAAAAGTGAGGGGGGAAAAATCAAACTCTAAGATCACTGATAGATTGAACTCTTATTTTCAAGTGGGCATTTTGTTATTTGATTTTATGCTACTACAGTGCAGAATAAAATACCACCTTTTAAAAGAATGTTTTTTTCAGTCTTAACACCATGTTCATCTAACATCCAGGCACATTTGTGTATATACAAAAGAAGTTGCAGACTACAGACTCACAGGTCAGACTGAGGGAGTTTTTCCCCTTCAGGGGTCTGGCTCCCTTCCAAGGAAGAAAAGCCCAAAGAAGAAGCCTACTCGGGGGAGATCCAGAGGTCTGGATATTCTCCCCATGAAATAGTGTATCTGTCGCCTGACCTGGCAATGGGCCCGACTCTCACTCCTGCAGTAATGACATTCCCCCCCCAGTGAGGAATATGGACCATCGTCATCTCTGGCATGTGTACTCGTTGTGAGAGCAGCCCCGTCTGTCTCCATGTCTTTAAATAGGGCTGCTTTTGAATGCTGCAATACTGAATCAGATTCTAATTGGAAATAATTAAAATCTTTGCTTCCTCTTCAGGAGGCAAGCATCACATGGCTAAGCAGGAGGGAGCCAGAGATTAACATTTACTTCACTAAGCATTTGCAATTAAGTTGTGTTTGCTAGACCAACCAGAGGAAAACTGTAAAATGAGCTATAGGCTGATTAATGATCTAATACCTTGGATAGAAAGTTTCACATTTTATTGCTCCTCATAAATATATTGAGTTATTTTTCACTTCTGTCCTTTACCTGATCAGTAAATCTAAAAGACTATTGAGTGTATAAAATAAAAATGATGACATCCTTATGTAGCCCATATACTATGGCCCATTATTTTAATCAGTCTCTTCCAATAGGCACTAATTTTCTTTGCTCTTTTCCTATACAACCAGCGAAAAATTTAAACCAAATTCACTCATAAACATTGATATACAAATGGTGAGAACCCAAGGTGGACTTGCCATGTGAAAATCAATTGGCTGAGCAAATGGAAAAATACATGTTCGCCTCAGTATATGCAGAGGAAAAGGGTTTTTGATAAAATTCAATATCCATTCATAATAAAAATTATTAACCTAGTAATTTAGGGGAACTTCCTTAATTATCTTAAAGGGCACCAAAGAAAAACCAACAGACATTGTTTATATCAGAAAAGGTTGAAAGCTTTCCTTTTAAAACTTGTGATGAGGTAAGAATTTTCACTATTGCCATTTTCATTCAATGTTGTTTTAGAAGTCTTAGCCAGTGCAATAAAAAAAAATAAATAAAAGGTTGAAAGATTGGAAGGGAAAAAACAACTGTCTACATAATGTTCACATACAAAATCCAAAAGTATCAATAGATAAACTATCAGAATATATGACCAAAGTTGAATATAAGTTCAATATAAGAAAAACCCCTGCATCTATATGTAGAAGCAATAATTCAAAAATTCAATCTATATATATAAAAGCCTAAACAACCAAACAACCAGTCACTATGACACACACTGACCACCAAGGGACAGATGTTCAACACAGAAGCTGCCCCCTGCTGGTCAGTGCACTCCCACAGCGGGAGCGCCGCTCAGCTGGACCTGTTCCAGTGGCCCACCAGCCCAGAGCAGCCACGCACTCCCTCAGTAGTCCTGTAGGTCCAATCTCCAGAGAACAGGCCAGGCACCAATGGACCAGTGCTGCCAGCACAATCCCAACAGTGTCACCTGGATGTCGGCCTCAGACAAGGCCGCTTCCCCTCCCTAAATGTTCTGCAAGGAAGGAAGGATATAAACGCGGCTGCTAGGTAGCTTCTGACAACCGGGTCAAACATTAGCGGGATGGGTCCGGACCCTGGGCTGGCAAGGGTATCCCACCTCCCACTCAGAGGGACAATCGCTTCCTGGGCCCCCCCCCCCCACCACAACCCTTCTAGGGACCCCACTCATGCATGAATTCATGCATCAGGCCTCTAGTTTTAAATAACAGATCACTTACAATTAAAAACTGACTAAATACACAGGAAGAAATATAAATAATGTAGGAAATGAAGGCAAAATGGATAATATACCATACTGATGGGTTAGAAGACAGATTATAAAGATGTCATTTCACCAAATTAATCTATTGATTCAATAAAATTCAGTCATATTATTTTCCTTTTATGGAAACCAACAAGCCAATTTAAAATTTATATGTAAATGCAAAGGGTCAAGAATAACCAAGACAAACTGATAGCTGCCAGATGGAAGTGGGTATTGTAGACTGGGTGAAAAAAGTGAAGGGATTAAGAAGTTCAAGTTAATAGTTACAAGATAGTTATGAGGATGTAAAGTACAGCATAGGGAATATAGTCAATACTATTATAATAACAACTAGAGGCCTGGTGCATGAATTTCGTGCACAGGCAGTGGGGGAGGGGAGGTGTGCCTCAGCCCAGCCTGCACCCTCTCCAATCTGAGACCCCTTGAGGGATGTCCGACTGCCCATTTAGGCCTGATCCTGGTAGGGCAGTCGGACATCCCTCTCACAATCCAGGACTGCTGGCTCCCAACTGCTCACCTGCCTGCCTTCCTGATTGCCCCTAACTGCTTCTGCCTGCCGGCCTGATCACCCCCTAACCACTCCCCTGCCAGCCGGATTGATGCCTAACTGTTCCCCTGCCAGCCTGTTTTTCCCTAACTGCCCTCCCCTACAGGCCTGGGTCCCCCCCAACTGACCTTCCCTGCAGGCCCAGTCACCCCCAACTTCCCTCCTCTGCTGGCTCGGTCACCCCTAACTGCCCTCCCCTGTAGGCTTGATCACCCCCAACTGCCCTCCCCTGCTGGCCTGATCGCCCACAACTGCCCTCCCTTGCAGGCCTTGTCCCTCCCAACTGCCCTCCCCTGCTGGCCATCTTGTGGTGGCCATCTTGTGTCCACATGGGGGCATCCATCTTTGACCACATGGGGGCAGCCATCTTATGTGTTGGAGTGATGGTCAATCTGCATATTACTCTTTTATTAGATAGGATAGAGGCCTGGTGCATGGGTGGGGGCCAGCTGGTTTGCCCTGAAGGGTGTCCCATATCAGGGTGGGGGTTCCCTTGGGGTGTGGGGCGGCCTGAGCAAGGGGACTGTGGTGGTTTGCAGGCTGGCAATGGCCCCCAGCGACCCAAGTGGAGGCCCTGGTATCTGGGATTTATTTATCTTCTATAACTGAAACTTTGTAGCCTGGAGCAGAGCCAAGCCTCCTGCTTGCTCTGTGGTGGCAGCCATTTCTATTGGGATTTATTTATCTTCTATAATTGAAACTTTGTAGTCTTAAGGGGAGGCCAAAGCAGGCCAGGGCTTCAGAAGCTTGGCTTCCTCCATCACTGGGGGCAACCCTAGCTTCCTGTTCTCTCCAGCTCCATGGCTGCTGCCATTTTTGTTGGGATTTATTTATCTTCTATAATTGAAACTTTGTAGCCTGGAGTGCAGGCCTGGGCTGGCCAGGGTGTGCGGAAAGCTTGGTTTCCTCCATCGCCGGGGAAACCCAAGACTCCCTCCTGCTCTCTCCGTGGCCACAGCCATCTTGGTTGGGTTAATTTGCATACTCACTCTTAATTGGTTGGTGGGTGTGGCTTGTGGGTGTGGCTTATGGGTGTAGGGGAGTGATGGTTAATTTGCATATTACTCTTTTATTAGATAGGATGTATGGTGCCAACTGAGTACTTGAATTATCAGGGAGACCACTTTGGAAATTTTAAGGTCTAACCACTATGCAATACACTTGAAACTAATATAAAATAATATTGAATGTCAACTGTAATTAAAAAAAAAATAACCAAGATAATCTTAAAGAACAAAGTCACGGGCTTCTTCTACTACATTTCAAGACTTATAATAGAACTATAATATTTTAAGGCAGTTTTGGCACAATGAGTAAAAATAGGCCAGAGGAAGAAACAGCAATGTCTAAAGCAGATCCACAGGCAGGGATACTTTTCTGAATAAATGTTATATACGCTAAATATTTTTAATTCCTATGAAATATTTCAATTAACTTTTACAAAATAAAGTTTCATTGACCATGTTTTGATAGTTTTATGAAGTCCGCTATTTTTGGATTTTCAAAAGAAATAATCAAAGTTTGAAATTGATACGTTGAGTTCTTATTTCAAACAAATATTTTATTTCATTTTATTTAATGCTATATCTCAAAGTTTAATATATCGCCTTTTTAAAATGAAGGTTTTCACAACACGATTAGTCCTAATAAAGAGGCCTAAAGATAGTTCATCTAACTGTCCTTTATAATATCTTAGTTTTATAACTTTTATTCATACAAATATTCTGGAACCTATCCCAAACCACACAACATTTAAGTTCACCAATCATTCCTAGTTTGCAAACTTCAATAATCAGCTCCAAATAATGGTCTTTGAATTCCCAATACCACTTAGCCAATTAATTAGGCCTACCTTATTGAAAAGCTTTCTTCACTAGGCTTTGGGGAATAAATTTCTCAATTGTCTTACTATCTCCCTGGCCTCTACTTTTCAGTCTCCTTCAAATACTCTGTGAAAACTCTCTTACTCTCAACCTCAACCTCTGTCCTCACCTACCTATCATTTTGATCATCAAAATGGACAGTGTCAAGCCACTTCTCACTAACTTCATGGCTACCACCCTGATTTAAGACCTCATCATTTTTCAACATGATTATTTCAGTATCTTTCTAACTCTCTTTGCTTATGCCCTTGTTCTACTAGTCTTTTCTTTATCCAACAAAATGAATAATCCCTTTAAAATGTAAGCTGTTCACCCAGCTAGCATGTTTCAGTGGTTAAGCGTCAACCTGTGAACAAAGAAATCATGTTTGGATTCCCAGTCAGGACACATGCCCTGGTTTCAGGGTCAATCCCCAGTGAGGGGCATGCAGGAGGCAGCCAATCAATGATTCTCTCTCTCTTCCTCTCCCTTGCTCTCTGAAATCAACAAAAATATATATTTTAAAAAAGGATGTGAAAAATGAAATAAAATGTAAACTTTTACTTTAAGAAACATAAACACAAAATCTTAAAATTAATAGAAGGGCTAGCACAGGCATAAAACAAATTTTTAAAAAATGCAAGGTAGTGTAAATTATATGCAGAATAAATATGTCCCCTAAGTTGTTAGATAGTCTTTGATCAGTGGTGACAAAGCCTACACTCTTAATATTATTACATTGTGAGCAAGTACATTAACCACAGAGTAAGATACTAATTATAAAACAATTGAATAGAAATTTTCAGTAAAGAAGAGTCTATAATAAGATACAATTGGTAAAAGAGCTAAAAACTAATGACTCCATTCACATTTTAATCTCAATAAGTGAAGAGTACCTTAAGTATTTAAATAGACACATTTAGAGCAAAGGCTTTTTTATTTATTTTTTTTTTTTTGAGAAGACATACCTCACTTTGGAAGGAAAAGTTTGAGGAGCAATTTCTGAAAGGATAAGTGATAAGAGTCTGAAACAAGCCAAAGGAAATACAAGGTGGCAGATAGATCACTGAAGGGCAAGCGCCATGATAAGAAGTTAAATGGATATGTATTCAATTCTAGCAATGAGGCCTACATTGCTGTCTAGGAAAAACTCATAGGAACTTTACCAAGACTGAAAACCCTGCGTATGAATTTCAAAACAAGAAATAAACCAAAGTAAAGCAAAGACAAAAAAATTCTTAATGGAGGTAGAACAAAAAACAGATGTGCTATATATTTCAAAGAAGGGTTAATAGTCTCAGTACCACCTCAAAAGTAGACTTGATAAATACATGAACCAGAACAAGTTGACCTGCTCAGAAAAAAAAAAAAAAAAATCCCAGCAACAAATGAGGAATTCTAATTCTACAGTGAGAGACAATCAAATCAGAACAAATATGAAAGTGGTTGGACACCATTGTATTTAGACATGTCTTAGCTTATTCTTCAATTAGGGGTTACAACTATGGTATAGCTTCTCCTATTTTTCCAGATTCATAATTCTCTCCTATTCAGCTCCAAGCTAGCACAGAGATAATATTAAAAAACTTGCCTCCAAAACTTA
The DNA here is from genome assembly GCA_026230045.1 of Corynorhinus townsendii. Classification (NCBI taxonomy): domain Eukaryota; kingdom Metazoa; phylum Chordata; class Mammalia; order Chiroptera; family Vespertilionidae; genus Corynorhinus; species Corynorhinus townsendii. The sequence continues at coordinate 175,066,825 of JAPDVU010000003.1, read as the reverse complement.
AAAAAGAATTAATCATTTCCACCCACAAAACAGTCTCCAGTTTAATGATGAAAAAATAAAATCCTAGTATAAAAAAATAGAAGACTTTTAAAATCATTAATTCTTAAGAGTAGAGAGGTCCTGCTCCTAGAAAGGAATGTTGTTACCACACCTAAAATGTAAGGCATTACATTCACCTTCAATGTTATGTATTTTTTAAATGCACCTGATTGGATAAACATATTTCTGGTTCCTGCATTTTGGCTCCCTTTCTCATTGGCCCAGTCTCCCAATGTTGGAACCATCAACCTCATTATAAATAGAACTAGATAAATAGAACTATCCTATCTAATAAAAGAGTAATATGCAAATTGACCATCACTCCAAGACACAAGATGGCCGCCCCATGTGGTCAAAGATGGCTGCCTCCATGTGGACACAAGATGGCTGCCACAAGATGGCCTGCAGGGGAGGGCAGTTGTGGGCAGTTAGGGGTGAGCGGGCCAGCAGAGGAGGGCAGTTGGGGGTAACCAGGCCAGCAGAGGAGGGCAATTGGGGGAGACCAGGCCAGGAAGGGAGGGCACTTGTGGGGGACCAGGCCTACTGGGGAGGGCAATTGAGAGGGACCAGGCCTGCAGGGAAGGGTAGTTGTGGGCGATTACGCAAGCAGGGAGGGCAGTTAGGGGTGACCAGGCCTGCAGGGGAGGGCAGTTGGGGGATACCAGGCCTGCAGGGGAGGGCAGTTGGGGGAGACCAGGCCTGCAGGGGAGGGCAGTTGTGGGGGGATCAGGCCTGCAGGGGAGGGCAATTGGGGGTAACCAGGATGGCAAGGGAGGGCATTTAGTGGTGACCAGGCCCAGGGGAGGGCATTTAGGGGTGACCAGGTCCACAGGGGAGGGCAGTTAGGGGCAATCGGGCCATCCGGGGAGCAGTTAGGCATCAATAAGACTGGCAGGGGAGTGGTTAGGGGGTGATCAGGCTGGCAGGCAAGTGCTTGGGAGCCAGCAGTCCTGGATTTTGAGAAGGATGTCCAACTGCCCATTTAGTGAATCGGGCAGTTGGACATCCCTCAAGAGGTCCCAGATTGGAGAGGGTGCAGGCTGGGCTGAGGGACCACCCCCCGCCCATGCATGAATTTTGTGCACCGGGCCTCTAGTATACATAAAAGCTTAAGCGACCAGGCTACCGGACAACCAGACCGACTGGTAGCTATGACGTGCATTGACCACCAGGGGGCAGATGCTCAATGCAGGAGCTGCCCTCTAGTGGTCAGTGCACTCCCACAGAGGGAGCACTGCTCAGCTGACAGACAGGCGCCAGACGCCGGGCTCATAGCTGGCAAGTGCAGCTGTGGCGGTGCGAGCCTGTACCGCGGGCACCCCCGCTGTGGTGGCAGGTACAGAGGGGCCGGGATGAGCAAAAGCAGTGACCAGCCTGGGCTCGGGCTCCTCCCTGACTGCTTGCTGCTTCACACACTACTTCGTGCCATGCATGATCCACGTGAACAGCAAGCTGGAGTCCTATAAGCTGGCGGGTAAGTCCGGGCTGTGGCGGCAGGGAGGTCCACTGATTCCCTGCAGGCCAGGCCGAGGGACCCTAGTATAATCATAAATAAAATAGAACTTCAAAGCTCTAGGACTTGCCAATGACAGAATGACAACACAAAGTAAGGAACATATACTAAAAGATTGATTTTTCTCTTTGGAGTGCTTTATTAAATACATATACCACTTCATTATCATGTCAAACAGTACAATTGGCAAAATAGGTCAGCTAATAAGATAAACCTGTATGCACAGAACAAACAACTGTCATACCATCCCTGGGTTTCTTCCCCTCACAGAAAACATCTGTAATTTGAGGATGATAGTATCTCACAGACTTACTCTAGGGATCAATGAGCTATGACTATGAAGAGTGTTTTGAAAAGTATAGAGTTTTTCACAATATAGATGAGGTTGTTTTTTGTTATTGTTGTTTTGGTTATTTTAGATACGCAGCGATGTGAGAGAGACATAGCAAGAGCTAGGGCTCAAGCCTGCAATCGAAGTATGTGCCCTTGACCGGGAATCAAACTCAAGATCCTTCAGTCCAAGGAATGATGCTTTATCCACTGAACCAAACCAGCCAGAGGGCTATGACGTAGTTCTAATACCAGAGGATTCACAATCTCAAAACCTTAATAGGTCAACTTTCACATTTAAGATTTTTCTTTGGTTTGGGACAAAATTTAACTTAAGAACATTACTAATACAATAAGACTGAAAATAGCTCCTTAAGAAAATAAACTACTCATGCACTTTAGAATATTAATTAACAAATAAAACAAAAAGGTAGACCTGAACAGTTGAGGCAAATTTATTATTCAAATATAAATCAGTCTTCTTTAGTTAACAGAGTAGGATTTTTTCAAAAATTAACACTTAAGTGTCCACTATACCAGGTGCTTAATTTAGATAGATATTTGGGCACAAAAAGAAGAAAAGCTTCTTTTTAGGGATATGGACGAAGAGGAAGGTGAAGAGAGACAATAGTTTCAGATTAGATGTATTAATTCTAGGTGCCACTGAAACATCCAAGAAACATGAGAATCAGACAGTTGTAGACCTGAGATTTAATCTTAAAACAAGCTGAAGTTAAATCATTTTTAAAATATGTAGCATTTAAGTGAGTGGTTAAATTAGGGAAGTAGAAAAAAATAAATCATGTAGACTCTATATAAAAAGGGTGTAAAACGGTGGCCAAGAAGAACCCTTAAAAAATGCTTAGAAGATGGGAAAGCAGTAACAACTAACAACTGGGAAGAGAAAAGCGAGAAATAGTAAGAAAGAAAAGCAGCAAAGTTGGAAGCAAAGTGTGTCAGAGAAGCCAAAAAAAAAAGGGAAAATTGCCCTGAAATGAAGTAACAATAAGAGATATTGCTTTTGGCAAGTAGGTCATAAGTGATCTTTGAGAGAGTAGTTTAACAAAGGGTGGGCAGAAGAGGGAAATCTCTAGAGTCATGTCTATAGGTATTTAGAAGCTTGAGCTGACTCTTAAAATCACCAGAACAAGTTAATAATTGAAAATATTGGCCATATTCATGGCCATATTTATAATCCCCTGTCTCTAGATTAATTGATAGCACCTCTTCCTCTGCCCACAAATTAAAAAAAAAAAATGTTTTTAAGTGTCAGGGATCTTAGAAGTCATTAAATAAGAGATTGCAAATTGGTAGTTAACAAGCCAAATTCAGCTCTCAAGTTTCAAGCTTTCCCCCTCCCACACACATTTTTAACTTCTCTATAAAGTTCTGGTAAAACTGATCCCACATTCCCAATGCACCTTTGGCAAGCATACATATTCCAATGATCTGTGGCTACCTGGATGTCCTAATGACACCCCACTTCACTCATTTCTGATAACTGCCTGGTTCCTGTAGCTGTGAGGTATTTAAGTTAGAAACCCATAAACTTGCCATTTATATAGGAAACATTAACTCCATTAACCATCCACTCACTACCAACGCTTATTAAGACAGAAAAGTTAAAGGTCAGTATTTTCAGGGCTCCCCTTCCCTTGGGTTTTAATTTTGTTAGTGTATGCGGGTTTTTTGTTCTCTTTTTAGGTCGTGTGTGTGTTACCATTTCCACTGTATATTACTTAGAACATGTCTGATGTTTACCTGGGAGCCTGGCAACCTCAATGGCTAGGTATGGCTACCGAATATTAACTAGTATGGCCTCATGGCACATGGTGAAATCTGATGTTGAAAATAATTTGAACTAATTCATCAAAGTTGAGGCCACCATGAGTTACAAAATTTTAGGGTCACAATAAATTAAAACCATCAGCCCTGGCCAGGTAGCTCAGTTGGTTAGAGCGTTTTCTTGATATGCCAAGGTTACGGGTTCGATCTCCAGTCAGGGCACATACAAAAAGCAACCAAATGAATGCATGAATAAGTGGAACAACAAATTGATGTTTCTCTCTCTCTCAAATCAATAAATAAAAAACTTTTTAAATTTTAAACCATCAATAGAAATATTTTTTAAATTACTTTTCTTTTTCTACTTAATCTTTTTTATTCATATGCTAATTTTTAAGCCTACCTATTCGAAGAATTCTTCTAAATAAAGGTTCACTTATGGAATATATAAGATTCTGCAAGTATTTCTGACCAACGTGTGATTAGGGGGGAAAAAAGCCTTTAGTAATATCTTACTAAATACATTCAAAACTCTTTATTTTTATGTATGAACAAAATGATGATAAGCAGCTAATTACTTAGACCATTAATTGATTGCCTTTTTTAGTGATTAAAAATATGGAGGTTAATTGTACCCAAAAATGGAGGCAACTTAAGAATGTAAAAGAAGGTTACTACCTTTAACATTTTAGTAGATAAATGTTGTGGGAAAATATATTGCAAATAAAAGAAAACTAAATCTGATAGCTTTCTATTTGCTTTTTATTTATAGTTTTTATAATAAATCTTTAGTATAAAAATTTTTTAAACCAAAGAGCCTGGCCTCTCTTGAACCATTTGTGATAATGAACACTGACTGTGAATGCAAAACCCTGCATATCATTAGGTGAAACATTTATGCATTCAGAGTGTCTACTTGGTGGTTTTCTTCTTAAGGAGCTAAACAGTTCGTTAAACAAGCTGCTCCTGAATGGTAGATCAGAACAAGCATACGCTGCCTTCTGTAGAACTCTATTGTGAGGCTGTGCCCATTTGTGTTTTCTTTGAAACCATGAAAATGAAACCCTTATGCTCATATTAAAAGCATAAGAAAGGCATCTATTATGTCAATAGATTTAAAACACGGCCTGAGACACAGTGAGAACCACTCCAAAATGGCCCTCTTATTATAGCAAAGGTTAAGAAGTGCACTCCCAGGAAAACCTTCAAAGGCCTACATGTCATTATATCCCCAAACAGATGGCATCTCAGTGCTTGGAACTATAGTTTATGGACACCTACAATCTCAAATAAATCCTTTCTAATCCCACCCTTTTGTCTAGATTTTGTACTTTGATGATAACCGCAGGTGCCTTTCTCCATTCTTCATAGAATGATAGACAATGATTTGGTGAAGATTCATGTTCATATGTGGACACAACTCTTAAAAGGACTCCTATGCAACATACAAGTAATATACCAGCAACAGATTTACACTTTAAAGATATCTATGATTCCTAGGTTCTAATTTACTACAAGTCTTCAATAGTCTGAATTTTAGAGGACAAATGATGAAAACCTAGCTCTCGCATATATTGCTGAAGAATAAATAAATTGATAAAAACCACTTTGCAAAACTCTGGAGAAACTCTCAAACACAGGAGAAGGGGACAATAGCAATGTTGTTTATAATAATGAAAAACTGCGAACAATCCAAAAGTTTAACGGGAAAATGAACATATGAATCGTGATAGAATCAAATACTGTACAGCAATGAAAATGAATGATGTAGATGAAACTCAGTCACCACACAGAGCAAATGGCTAAGTCATAGAAAACTATATACATCTCCTTTACATAAACTTAAAAGCCTGCAAAATTGAACATGTGATTATTACTTAGTTCACTTTTAACTATTTAAAATTCTGCTAGAAAAATTAAATCATACTCACCTAATACATTGAAGTAAAAACTTTATATAGTTAGTTGCTACATACCTCATATACTAAATACGTTTTTGAATTTAAATTCAGTCTGCCACAACAAAGCTGCACACAGACATTAAATGATTTCTAATGGGTCAAGAAAATGTGTTTAAAATGTCATATACTTCAATATTTAAAGAAAATATGCAAACTCTAAATTACAAAAAGATTTAAATAGTATCATAATTTAACCCAAATATTTTTACTTCATAGTTTACCTGAAACGTCACAAGGCTTATGAGGATGCAGAAAATAGTTCCTCTTTAACTCCTGTCTGTATATAAGATGTGGCTTGTTATGATCATCTTCATGTTCACTCCCATCTGCCTTCATTATAGGTTCTAAGAAATATTCACCATCATGTGCTTTAAATGTTCCCATCTGAAATTTTTAAAAAAATAAAAATTAACTATTTTTTCATCACTAAGAGAAAAAAATACATTGGCCATAGGTTAAAATTAACACACACACAGAAGCAAGACAGCCAGGAGTCTATCTGTTTACTGAATGTCATCAATTGAACATAAAGTTTCTGTTCTGTGGCTCACCTTTTTCTCTCAACTCATATGTATAAAGTCATGAACACTGGACAGTATTCCAATGGGCAGAGTTGAGATGACAGGTATTCCAGACATAAACAATGGCACAGGTAGCAGCATCAAAATGGCAAAAAAAAAAAATGTCTAACACATTCTAAGAATAAGAAAACCTGTTTGGCTTGGTCTATGTACAGTAGTAGTATGAGACAAGATGTAAAACGTAGGCTGGGGTCAGAAAAAAAGAGATGTGAAATGTAATGCTAATAGATTTGAATTTGTAAGCAATGGGGAGCCATTGAAATTTTCACAAAAACCTGTCTTCTGAATTTCAGAATCCAATATCCAACTTACTATTTGATATCTCCACTTAGATAACTAGTAGCATTCACAACCTTTACATGTCCAAATCCAAACTCTTGATTTCTAAAACTCTCTCTTTTTCAGTAAATAGTAACATTATTATTCAGATTGCCCAGGCCAAAAATCCTTAGAGAAATATCAAGGATGACTCTTTCTTTCACATCCCACCTTCACTCCACCTTCAAAATCCTGACTGCTCAACCTTTAAAGTATAACTGAAATCCAGCCACTCCTCCCAAATTTTACCACTACATCTATGATCTCTTTCTCGAACTAAACTAATAGCCCTTTATAGTCTAGTCTCCACAGAAGAGCCACCGTAATTTCTCTTAAGTCTATATCATGTCACTCTAAAAAAACAAAAAACACTCTAGTGACTTTTCATGTCACTCAGTAAAATTCAAAGTTCTTTCAATGATCTACAATATCCTGTGTGATCTGTCCATCCCTTTTCACCACCCATCCCTCCAAGTACACAATTTTGACTTCTCCCACCTGCACCTTGGTTCATCCTAGTATCTGCTATTCCTCAAACATGACAAGTATACTCTCCCCTCAACACCTCTGTACTTACTAAACCTTCTGCCTCTCAATGTTTCCCTGATGGCTCTTGCTACATGTCTCTACTCAACATTCATCACCCTATATAAAATGACACCGAAACTCCTACTTTACCTCTTTTATCCAGTTTCATTTTTCTTCAGAGCACTTATCACTGGTGGATATGTTTTTATTTATGTTCATTTGTTCCTTGTCTGATACTATCCACTAAAATATAAACTCCATGAGAGCAGAGCTTTGCCTGCACTCTTTTCTGTATGCCTCTCTTTGCCGGCCATGCACCAAATATTGGATAACATATTAAATGAATGAGTAAGACTGTAAGGTATGCAATGTAATCTAGTAACATGGAGTGTTATATATGGTAGCAAAAAAAAAACATACTAGCAATTATAAGACAAGGCTATAGCCCAGAAGAGAGGTAATAAACCTTGAATAACAGTGATAGTGACGGGAGGATAGTTGGAACAAAAAAGTTATAAGATGCCAATGCCTGAGGAAAGCAGAAAACCAGGGAGAAAAAGAGTTTGATAAAGACAATTTCCTGGGAAAATATAATTTACCAAAATAACTCCAGAAATGTTAAAAATCTCAACAGACCCCTTTTCTACCAAACAATAGAAAAGGTTATCAGAGTTACACCACGAAACCGCCTGGCCTTGATGGTTTCACAGAGAAATTCCACCAAATCTTGAAAGAGCAGATAATTCCACTGTTATTTCAACTGTTCCAAAATATTTTAAAATATTTTAAAAATAAAACATTCAAGTTAATTTTATGAAGCTAGTGTAAACTTACAGCAAAACATGATAAAGATGGCAGCAAAATTAAACAAAAAACATAGATAAGCTCATATATGAATATTAAGATAAAAGTCCTAAATTGTATTAGCAAGCAAAATTCAGCAGCACATGGAAAGAATAATACATCACGAGATGGAATTTATCAGAAGAATGTAAGAATGATTCAATATTGGACATCTATTAATATAATTCATTCTAATCGTTTATATGAATAGAAAAAAATCATCAAGGCATTTATAATAATAGTTAACTCCAATATGTCCAGAAGACATCATTTATACATATTTTGCATCTATTTTCAGCTAATAATAACTCTTTGGGGTAAAATCTATTATTGTCCTTACTTTAAAGGTGAAATAAATTAAGAGCAGACGTTACGCAACTTGCTTACATCTTTTTTCCAGTAAGTGACAGAACCAAGATATGAACCCACATAGCCTGGCTCCACAATTCTTGCCTTAATCCATTACACTGGACTAGTTATCATATTCAATTTTTATAAACCCTGCAAAAGAGTTGACAAATATTTAAAGAACACCTATACTACATGCTTGGTACAGTTCTAGAGGCTATATACGCAGAGGTGACCATGACAAAAATCTCTGCCTTCAAGAATTTAAACTTATATGGAAAAAGATAAACAATAAATAAAAATATAGCATGCCAGGTGATAATAGGTGCAATGAAGAAAATAATTATGTAAAGACAAAGAAGATTTGACTTTGGGTGATGGGCCCACAATGCAGTATATATATGATATTTCATAAAATTGTACACTTGAAACCTATATAATCTTATTAACTACTAGAGGCCCATTGTACAGATTCGGCACCAGTGGGGTCCCTTGGCCTGGCCTGTGGGGATCTGACTGAAACCAGCTCTCTGACATCCTCTGAGGGGTCCCAGATTGCAAGAGCATGCAGGCCAGGCTGAGGGACCCCACTGGTGCATGAATCCATGCACCGGGCCTCTAATATGCATATAAGATCTTTGGTTAATCTTTTCCCGCCCTCCTCTCTCCTCCTTTCCCTCTGAGATTCATCAGTCTGTTCCATGTTTCCATGCCTGTGATTTCCGCTCCTGCATTGAGCACCTGCCCCCTGGTAGTCAGTGCACATCATAGCTACTGGCCGGTTGGCTGGTTGCTTAGGTTTTTATATATATACTAGAGGCCCGGTGCACAAAATTCGTGCACGGGGCAGGGAGGGGCGCCCCTCAGCCCAGCCTGCACCATCTCCAATCTAGGACCCCCTAAGGAGATGTCAGAGAGCTGGTTTCAGCCAGGATGTCATCCTCGAGGGATGTCTGCCCGATCCCAGTGGGATTGGGCCTAAACGGGCAGTCAGACGTCCCTCTCACAATTCAGGACTGCTGGCTCCCAACCGCTCGCCTGTCTGTCTGCCTGCTTGATTGCCCCTGACTGCTTCTGCCTCCCAGCCTGATCATTGCCTAACTGCTTCCCTGCTGGCCTGATTGCCCCTAACTGCCCTCCCCTGCTGGTCTGGTCACCCCTAACTGACCTCCCCTGCTGGTCTGGTCACCCTAATTGTCCTCCCCTGCAGGCCTGGTTGCCCCCAACTGCCCTCCCTGCTGACCTGGTCACCCTAATCTTCCTCCCTTGCCAGCCTGGTCACCCCTAACTGCCCTCCCCTGCCGGCCCGATTGCCCCTAACTGCCCTCCTCTGTCAGCCTGGTCGCCCCTAACTGCCCTCCTCTGTCAGCCTGGTTGCCCCCAATTGCCCTCCCCTGCAGGCCTGGTCACCCACAGCTGCCCTCCCCTGCAGGCCTGGTCACCCCCAACTGCCCTACCCTGCAGGCCTGGTCACCCCCAACTGCCCTCCCCTGCAGGTCTGGTCCCCCCCAACTGCCCTCCCCTGCAGGCCTGGTTGCCCCCAACTGCCCTCCCTGCTGACCTGGTCACCCTAATCTTCCTCCCTTGCCAGCCTGGTCACCCCTAACTGCCCTCCCCTGCCGGCCCGATTGCCCCTAACTGCCCTCCTCTGTCAGCCTGGTCGCCCCTAACTGCCCTCCTCTGTCAGCCTGGTTGCCCCCAATTGCCCTCCCCTGCAGGCCTGGTCACCCACAGCTGCCCTCCCCTGCAGGCCTGGTCACCCCCAACTGCCCTACCCTGCAGGCCTGGTCACCCCCAACTGCCCTCCCCTGCAGGTCTGGTCCCCCCCAACTGCCCTCCCCTGCAGGCTTGGACCCCCAACTGCCTTACCCTGCAGGCCTGGTCCCCCCCCCCCAACTGCCCTCCCCTGCAGGTCTGGTCCCCCCCAACTGCCCTCCCTGTAGGCCTGGACACCCCCAACTGCCCTCCCCTGCCAGCCTGGTTGCCCACAACTGCCCTCCCCTGCTGGCCATCTTGTAGAGGCCATCTTGTGTCCACATGGGGGTGGCCATCTTTGACCCCAGGGGGGCGGCCATCTTGTGTGTTGGAGTGATAGTCAATTATCATATTACCCTTTTATTAGATAGGATAGATTGTCAACTCAATAAATGTAATTTAAAAAATTTTTAAAGAAAAAATTAAGGCAAGGAAACAATGATAGAGGGTGCTGTGGGGAGGCTGAGACTAGAATAATGAGTAAGTAGCCATGGAAAGCTCTGGGAGAACATTCCACACAGAAGGAGCAGGGACTGAAAGGCCCAGTGATGGGGAAAAACTTGGCAGGTTCAAGTGACAGAGAGAACAGTGAGGCGAAAGCTGTGCCAACAAGCAGATATGCAGTAGGAGCAGGTACATAGGCAGGCTGTGGCTGCACTCACTATTCTTGACATCAAAAAACACTCATCACACTTCAGAACATACAGATGTACATTTAACTGCATCTAAAACCTTGCAATTTTTCACATAGAAAAGTGTATTTCTGTGAAGAACCAATCTAGAAATAAATATGAATTACTGAATTCTAGATTCTATGATAAGCCCAGTTTTGGTGAAGGAGGTCTCACTTCCATTTCCTAATTGTAAATACCTTAAAATTCCTTAAAGATAATAACTTTGAAATCATTGCTTTAAATTCATTGTAAATAAAAAATACATTTTAAATCACTTTTAACTGAATAATCACTTAAAGCCATTTATGACTATAATTGCCACAATCATTTAAAGTTCTCTTTACATCCATAAATATTACTAATCTATGTCTCCTCCTCAAAAGATAAAGCCTTTTCTATTTTTACAGTTCAAAAACCTTAAAAAACATGACCTGAAACATAGCAGGCACTCAATACATATCTGCAGAAATGAACATTTTCCTAATAAATATGGTAGAACATCTGTGTTCCCCCCCCCCCCCACACACACACACACACATACCCTTTAGAAACCCCTTTATTTCCTCTAACATTCTTAAGTCATAGTAGCTTGGAAACTTGTCTTGAGATATTTACATAATTTTATCTCAGTGCTAGAAAGTAAAATGTCTAGGCATTCCTGGTTATTTAATGTGCTAATATGTTAAATTACACATTTTTTTAAAAGCTGAAAAAGAATTGAAATTCCACCATACTGAAATTATAGTCTTCTATATATTCGGATTTCATCTAGCATATTTAATTCTACCAGTGCCTGTTTTCTAAACCACTTCTTTCCAAGATTTCAAAAGTCAAGCTTTGTCTGCCTTCCCAGAAAGATAATTTCAGCTATGCTTACAAATTACAGACACTGGCTTCGAAATGCTCGTAAATGGACCCAAGGAAAATCACTTTCTGCCTTTTTGGAAAAGCATGCTGAGGATGGGGAATGTGATAGCATCTTGGTAAAAGATACAAATAGACATGAGGCAACTTGTTAATTATCTAAATCCACCTAGAAAACTACTTTGAAATCATGTGACACTTTCCCAAGAATATTGAGAATATTTATACCTGGGGAATTTTCTGTACTCCTTTAAATCAAAACCTGACTACGAAGTATTTTTATTATAATGTTCCAATAAAGCTGCACATGGGTCCAATCTGTAATCCCATGTGGGAAATGAATATAGTCCTACCCAGAGGCCATCAGCATCTCCTTGTAAGTCATGCTAGAGCACTCCAGCCTGCTAAGAATATTGCTTTTACCACTCAAAAGCCTTTTCTCCAACAAATCCTTTATGTTCTAAAATACTAAGTTCAAGAATAAATAGAGAAAAACTAAAATAAAAAAATAAAAAAGAATACATGGCAACTAATTTGTCCATTGATTAATACAAGGAAATCACAAAATACAAGTGATTTCCTTGTATTAATCAATGAAGGAGTTAAGAGTATTTACTTCTACCAATTTTTCTGTAATCCACTCCACCGCAGAGGACTTTCTGTTCAAAGAAAATATTAGAGCTCTGCCTAAAGGCTCCTGAGGAAGCACTTAATTTTTTTTTTTTTAACTTGGAAAAGAACCTGGTAAGGAATTGGAAGACTTAACAAAACAGGTGGTTCATAGAATTATATTTAGATCACACCATATTTTTAGTAACTGCCTATCTGCAGATGGGCACTGCAATTTGATTCATAAGAAATGCCAATCAAATTCCATACACTTTCTTTTTATAACTATTAACAGCAGCAAAACCAGTATTCACTTGGGCAAGGGTTTCCCAATTATTTGGAGCAATGATATTCTATTTGCCAACTGTTTTGAAAGGCAGTAAGTGATTGCACAACTGGTTTTAATTTATTCTTATAGGCCAAAATTTTTATATGTTTAGAGGTTTTTTATACAATTGTTTTTCCAAAATGTTCTTATTTCAGTATTGTGGCATTCAACCCATATATTTTTTTCCATTCATCCATATTTTTTCCCAAATACATGGTGAACACATGTACTATAGCAACAACCAATAATGTACTCTCAGATTTCATTGAGGGATAAAAAACAAGTATAAAATATAAACCATTTGGACTCTTTTCCCAAATCATTTATAGGTATTACTTTAGGTAACTAAAGAACAAGATTCAAAAATAAAATATTGAACAAGACAATTAGAGTCCATACTGAGAAATTATTTTAGTAACAAATTGCTCCCAACTATTACTTAAATTGGATTTGCACTTAAGGGCTAGATCACTGGTAATTACTACCGTGAAGACTAAAATATTTAGTTTTTCAATCTTCAATCATGTCAGGTAGTAAGAATCAGTTTAATGTTATTTGAGAGCCTAAGTATGAGTCTTGGGTTTGCATTCATGGAACCTCGTACAAACCACTTTATATATCTTGGACCCTCAAGGTCCATAACTTGTAAAACAAAATAGAAATAATTCTACCCACCTAATTTCCTGAGAAAGGCAGTGTGTGTTAAAATAATGTCAGTAACTGTTTTGAAATTGAATGTATTTTGAAATAGGATAAAGAACTCTTCACTAAAAACAGATGTTGTAGCCACCCTTTTTACCCTAGGCAAAGTATAATTGTTATGCAAGAAAGGTCATGAAGATTAACGCTGAGATTCATTTTTATTTTGGGATATCTATTCAATGCAAAGGGTTTATCACCCTGACAGTTTCTGATTACAGCACCACTGACCACGCCTAGGAAATACTATAGGGCATATAAGCACACATTGAGTGAATGACTCATTAAAAAAAAAAAAAAAGGCGTAATTGGCTCCAGAAGCAAAAAATTCATTGTAAGATTTTTGAAAAGATGAGTCTTCTCTCTTCTATCAGCATTCTTTACCTCCCCTCCTCCAATTCCATAGCACAATTCCAGATCTCCAGTATAAAAGTGAGAGACAATAGATAACATGTGTTGCTGATACCTCACCTAAATAGATACTGCTCTCTTGTCCGGCCTGTGTGGTTCAGTGGTTGAGCATTGACCCATGAACCAGGAGGTCACTTGCCCAAGTTGTGGGGTGGACTCCATCCCCAGTAGTTGGCATGCAGGAGGCAGCCGATCGATAAATCTCTCATCTTTGATGATTCTATCTCTCTCTTCTTCTCCTTCCACTCTCTGATATCAATAAAAACATATTTAAAAAAAAAATAAAAAGAGACTGCTCTCTTACTAAGTCTTTGCCCATGAGGATCAAGAAAATAAGACAAAAACTTGAGACCTGTCTACGAAGATTATGTTGCCAAATGACTCAGGTTCAAATAGTATTCCAGCAACATCAATAACTATATTCTATAATATTTCTCTTTATTGTAGGCACTGACGTGTTTTTTGAAGTCTTATGAGCTCACTAACAGTGGAGAAAACTGTCAAAAAATGGCCGCGTTCTTGTGAATCCTGGGTAGTGATTCTCAGGACAGCCTCTCCTAACCTCTTACTAAATAAAGTATTTGTGAACACATAAAATATAATCATTATAACAATTAGAAATTTAACAATAAACCATTAAGAACTAATTTGCAGGTGTACAATGGAAATATGTTTGTTAAACATTATAAGCCAATATTACTTGAAAAGATATGTATAATATCTATAGAAACACAATGCCAGGTATCTGCCAGACCATCTATCATATTTAGAGCATATATTTTCCTAGTCTATCTTTTAATTTAAAGTTATTGTGACATATGATACTCTTCAATTGTCATGTAGGCCAACATTTTTCATTTGTTATGTCTCCCTTTGTATTTTTCCCTACCTGTAGGTTATAATATATGTAATGTGGTTCTATATCTTTAAAACAGCTGCTAATTTTATTTGGCTTACTAGTACATGAGAATCCAGTATTTAGTTTTGCCTTATAAGAGATTCTTGGCATTCACTGATTTAACATAAATGCCGTTTAGGCTTTGGCAACTGTCACAGGAAACTAACTTGAAGCAATTATCAAAACTTGATCCTCCTTTAGAAGTAAATGAGTTTTTTGATGGATTATACAGAGCAAGGCAAAAGTAGGTTGACAGTTGTTCATATGGAAAATAATGCAATAATTAATAAATAATAAATGCAGTTTCTTGTGCTCACAATTATAAACTTACTTTTGCCCCTTCCTGTATTGTCAAAGAAACCAGGAACCTGGACCTAAAAAAGCCTTGACTGCTTTCACTGTAACCTACAGACTCTCAGAATTCCCCCAGCATTTCTGAATTCCCCCAGGATCTATGTTAGACGTGGGCATGGAGGATAGGCAAGACCTTTCCAGAGAACAGAACCAGGGACCTTGGTGAGTGGACTTTCCAGAAAGAAGAATCAAGAGAGACAAGAAAGAAACTCTCTTCCTACCAAGTTAGTGGGTCTCTGCAATCCTCAGAAGTCCAGAATTGCTATAAATCAGTGATTACTAAGTGTTGCCCCTTCTATCTATAAGAAGTTAAGATTAGGGTTGCAGTCATGCTGATCATGCAGTACATTGGCTTGGTGGGAGGTGCGGATAATGTCCTATTCGTTCATTAGTTGCTAAACTACAAAGAGCCACATCTAAACTTAATGAAGACCATATTACCCAGAGATCGTGGAATTTGAGCTGGGCAAGATGAGCATTTTTGATGTATAGGAAGAGAAAGGAAAGGGATATTTGGGGAACAGCCTGTGGTAGAGACTATTGGTAATCATCAGTATCTATTCTCCTTTCTTCCTCTTGGGCATATCATCGTCCCTGCTTTCCAGCCTTTTTGCATGAAGTAGAACCAGGCAACTAGCTTTCATCAACAGAATGTACATAGAAGTGTGTCTCCTTTGAAATGAGGTAGTCAAGAACCGGTATGCTTTCTCCATGCTATTATTATGGTAATAAAGGATTTATGTAGATCATGAATATTTTAATTAATAAATTTTATACTGTTGTAATAAGGACATTATGCACCAATATCTAAAGATAGCTGGTACATAAGTGACTGAAAAATATTTGTTGAAAAAGAATGAGCAATCTGTGTCTTTCTCTGAATATTAATATGAATCGAATAGCTTAATTAACTATATTTTATAGAAAACAGTAGTTATAAGCAAAACAAGAATAAGCCACAAATAACAAGAGTGCAATGTGAGCCCATATGAACATAGCTTAGCTATTATCTGAAAAAGATTTAATCTATACCAAATTTTTAGGTATGTTCAAGGACTTAAACTAAAATTGCTAATATAATTTTCCTGCACTGAATGACTGATGTAAAGAAGAGCTAGCCTAATTATTTGGGACATATTAATAAAATCTGCTTGAACTCATTCTTTCAAATATGTATTGAGAATTTCTTCTATAAGCTGTATTGGATGCTAAAATGAATATCATCCCTACACTTAAATCTCCAAATGAGATACCAGTGTGGACAAATAAGTACAATTCAATATATTATGCATAAAATGTCCAGTAGTAGAACAAAGAAAGGTCTGGTCAGCTCTTTCTAGGAAAGAATAAGGTGGGAAGTGGGGGGCAAGGGGCAGTGAGAAAGGCTCAAAATGGATCTGGAAGGATGGGAGGTAGTAAAGGGAAAGACATTCTAGACAAAGAGTAAATAGAAATTCAAACAATTACGAAGATTAAAGTAAACCAACAATAGAATCAAACAAATGTTTCTAGAATTATATATTTCTTATCTCCTGTTCCTCTGTTCTTACCTCTCTTGGTTAACAGCCACAGGATCCTCTCTTGGTTAATAGCCACAGGATCCATCGGTCATTTAAGTCAGAGTCATTACAATTATTTGGTCTCCTCTTATGGTTTAAAATCCTAACAGACCTCCTAAAGTTTGCTCAAGTTCAACACCATTGAAATTTTGATAAATTTTTGTTGTAGATTGTTTGGGGCAATGGGTTCCCCTCCCCGACCCCTGCACAACTATGACACCCAAAAATGTCTCCAAACATTGCCAAATGTCCCCTGGGGGGCAAAACTGTCCCCAGTTGAGAGCCGCTGGTCTACAGTAGTGCCCCTTCCATAGGCACCCACTCTTCTTCACCTCTAAAACCACATTACCTTACGTGGCCTCTCTTCCTTATCCATAGGAGAGTACAACAGTGGCTCTCAGTGACTCACTGCCTCCCTTGTATCCTACCCAGTCTTGCATAAGGAAAGACCGCCTCCTAACACATTGGACTTACCTACCATCTTCAATTTAAGCCCTCATCCTTCACAATGCATTTCCGGCCCTAACAATTGGATTTCAACCTCCCCTTTCACCCTATTTTTCAGCTGCACAGACTCACCAGAAGCCCTTATGTTTTCCTATGTTTAGTCATCCTTCAAAGTCCAGTTGAGAAGCCTTCTACAACACAGGTCTCATAACAATCTCAATCACTCCTTCCCCAAAGTTCACACAGCACTTTTTGTACTCCTCAACTATTTTCATTAAGTGTTTGTGTGCTTGGTGTCACACTGTGGTGGCCCTGAGAATGCTGGGCATAATTGGTCAGGGGCTCCAGATGGTGGGTTTTGAAATCCATCATTCTAAGAGTCTATAGGTTATAACAAAAGCAGTCAAGGCTTTTTATAGTCCAAGCTACTGGTTTCTTTGACAATAGAATCCCTCAAAAAACCTAGTGTTTGTGCCCCAGCCATGGCTCCTAAGTGCAACACCAAGTCAGTACCTGAGTATGGCAAGGATGTAAGGGTAGACTCCTTCTTAGCAGGCATGGGACTCTTCTTCCAGCAAATTTAGCTTGAGGCATGCTTTGTTGAGCCTTACTTAGACTGCCCAGCAGCCTGGGATGCTTCTAACTAACATTCTCATCATCTTTTTTCATCCATTTCAGACTTCATCATTCTCTTCTTACTTTCTCTAACACAGGCACATCCCCTAAATAAAATCCTTGCATATCTGCTTCTAGAAAGACATAACTAACACTAAACTGTTAGAAGTAGAGGCATAAGAAAGTCTCCCTAATGTTGTTTGACTGAGTACATGAATTACTAAAGGAAGTCCCTAAGCATTTTTCCAACAAAAAAAATATGAATACAGAATGGCATGTGTAATGATCTGGGGCTATATTAATTCTTTGTAAACAGGAAGGTTTTTAAAAATAAAATTAAAATTTTCCCAGAATAGACAAAAACCAGTAAAGACGCTGATAGTTTCCATACAATTATTTCTTGTCTGAACAAGAAGTTACTAGACCAACTCAATAATCAGTCATCAGAGAGCATTAGTGTATGACATGCTGCAGGATGGTTCACACAAGAAACTTCAAAAAAGTATACACAGCCCCCGTGAGCTACTCCGTGAGAATACTGTACAAGCCAGATGCAATGTCTGGTTTTATGACATCTGGAAACTGTTTCTTTCAACCAAAAAGATTGTATTGCTTTAAATCCCACCAAGAAATGGTGATGTTAACTGTCTAGGTGGTCAGGTTTGTCCCTGAGGGCCTTTGGAAGAAGGGAACCCACCGGGTAATATGAGAAGTGGGTGAGTAGAGCACAGGGATTGTGGCCTCTGTACAACATATACATGCTGCCATGACAACTATCCACCAAAAATACACCAACTTATTAAATACTGACCTCTACTTTGGCAAGAGTGTACCAGCATTATGAGATCAATAATATGACCGTGAAAATGAAGTTTATAGCTGAATGTAGGAACTATTAAGACCTGATAACTATGCATTCTGTACGAATGGCTATCAATGGACAAAAAACATAAAGTCTCACTAGCCATTACTTTACAGGTAATCCTAGGATTCAGCTCTATTTTCATATATGCTATAGATTTTAGAAATGTATAAAATAAATTTCTATTCAAAAATATTTAAATTCTGTGATACATACTTATAGTCTTAAGAAAAATATAGAGGTTTTAGAAGAGCAAACGTTATGCACACATGAAACAATTTCTGGCAGATTTTTAGCCCCTTCTGGTTCTTGGGCCCAAAACACTTAAGAAAACTAAACAATACTAGTCATGGTTCAGTTATTTAATGAAAGAGAAAAACGTAATTACCAAGACTTCTAAAAGTGGAAAACAATTAACCAAATAGAAATTAAAAGAAAACACAGTTCACATGTTTGGGATTAAAGCAATATTAACAACTAAATAGAATATACATATGTGTTGCAGTGTCAATTTTCTAAAATGGTTGCATTAAAGGGATATTTTTAAAATATTAATTTGTTATTCTTTTCCTCTAAAAGTCACACTCCTCAGCAGCCACCAGAGAAAGGAAAGGTAAATGCTACCTGAAGTAGAATGCTGGAAGAAAATGGGTTAATAAAAGAGATGTGAAAGAGGAAATGAGCATTTCTATTCTTACAGCACCAGCCTGGGAGTGCACTAACTCAGACCTCCAACTGCTGGCAACACCACCCTGCCAAGCTCCAATCCTGCAGAAAGGTCTGTGGGCTGCGCCCAACAGGGACCTTTGGTGTACTCTCTGGAGGAGCTCTAGGCAGACACTCGGACAGTCATTAAGCCCTGTGGCTTTGGAACAGGAGATTTTTGCCCCCCTTCTGCAGGACTGGCTGGCACCAGCCCCAAATAGAGACTGTTTTGATCTGTTCTCCCAAGTCCTGGTAGCCCTGCCTTGATCAGCTCAGTTCCACAGGGTTGGGAGGGGAGAGAGCTGGGACCTTTGGAGTGTCTCTCCCTCGGAGGCTCTGATCGGGACTCAGATGGACACTGGGTTATATGATTGTGGAACAAAGGTGGTGAAGTACCTGCCCCACTCTGGCAGGCTTGGCTGGCACCACCCCCAACAGGAGACTATTTTAATCTGTCCTCCCAAGTCCCAATGGCTCTGCCTCGCTGGGCTTGTTCCTGCAATGGGGACAGCTGGCTGCACCCAACCTGAACCTGTGGTGTGCTTCTCCTGAGAAAGCTGGAGCTGGAAACTCTGGCAGAGACTGGCTGGTATGGCTTTGGAATAGGAGCCACTTTCCCTTCTTGAGTGCCTGACCACACTGCTCCCGAGTAGGGGACCCACTAGTCCCATCCTCCCAAACTAGGTCACCCCGCCCTATCAAGCTCATGCCTTGTGGAAGGATCTGTGGGTCATGGCCAGCCTGCCCACTCCACAGTCTTTCTTTGAATGGTTTTGGGGAAGTCCAGGCAACCTCAAGGGGTGGCAGAGTAGCTGACTGGTGGAGGCAGGTCAGGAAGACTTGGACCTTCTATTGAACTAGAGGAAGCCAAACTTTGTACATGGCTTGGCCCTTCCCTCTCACACCCAGGCCCAGTAGAGACAGCTATAAACAGTGAATAACATGGTAGCTCCAGACAGGCAGCCCAAGGCTGGTTGTACACAATATCTGACACTGACCTGTACTAGAACTCTGCCCAAGTAAACCCAGAACCAACACAACCAGTGGTAGGCTTCAGAACATACCAGAGCTTGTCACAACCAGCCACACAAGCAGCACACCCAAAGGGGTGATTCTGGCAAGCACCAGACATTGCTGGGAATAACTCTGCCTCACAGGTGTAGCACCCACACAGCGATTCACACATGGTGATCAATATCTATCCTTAGAGTCAGCCAGCCTGAGGGTTAACTCCACCCATGAACGAGCCAACAGCATTCAAGACTCAACTGCAACAGGAGGGTGCACATAAGCCACACAAGAAACATTCCTTGGAGAACTTAGCTCAGGTAATCTGGAAGACTACAGCACTGAGCCCCAGGAGACACCTACATCATAAAGCCATCATAACAAGTTTGAGAGTCATAGATCTACCCAATACACAGAGTCAAACACAGACTAAATGGGGAGACAAAGAAATATGCCCCAAATGAAAAAACAAGAGAAATCCCCAGAAAAAATAACTAAATGAAATGGAAGCAATGAAGATACCAGATGCATAGTTTAAAACAATGGTTATATGGATGCTCAAGAACCTTAGGGGAAGAGTGGATGATATCAATGAGAACTTAAGGAGATAGTAAGAATTAAAAAGGACATAGAAACCATAAGAACCAGTCAGAAATGAAGAACACAATATCTGAAATGAAGAATACACTAGAAGTAATCAACAGCAGGTTAGATGAAGCAGAGGATTTAATCAGCAATTTAGAGGACTAGATAACAGAAAATACCCAAGCAGAGCAACAACAACAAAAAAGAATTTTTTAAAAATGAAAAAAATCTAAGGGACCTTCAGAACAACATCAAGCATCACATCCACATCATAGGGGTACCAGAAAGAGAAGAGAGTGAGCAAGGAATGGAGAACCTGTTTAAAGAAACAATGACTGAAAACGTACCTAACCTGGTGAAGGAAAATGATACACAAGTCCAGGAAGCACAGAGTCCCAAATAAGATGAACTCAAAGAGGCCCACATCAACACATCATAATTAAAATGGCAAATATTACAGATAAAGAAATTTTTGAGCTGCAAGAGAAAGACAGTTACCTCCCATAAGGCTGTCAGATGATTTCTCAACAGAAATACTTCAAGCCAGAAGGGAATGGCATGATATATTCAAAGTGATGAAAAGAACCTACAACCAAAATTACTCTATCCAGCAAGGCTATCATTTAAAATTGAAGGAGAACTAAAGAGCTTCCCAAATAAGCAAACAAACAACAAAAAAAGTAAAGGAGTTAATTACCACCAAACCAGTACTGCAAGAAATGTTAAGGCGCCTTCTTTAAGAAGAAGAATAAAAAAAAATAAAATGAAAGAGAAGAACATAAGTATAAAAATTAAATGGCCATAAGAAAGTACCTCTCAATAATTAATTAAAATGTAAATTAATTAAATGTTTCAGTGAAAAGACATAGCATAGCTGAATGGATAACATGATATATGTGCTGTCTATAAGAGGCCCACTTCAGAACAAAAGATACATACAGACTGAAAGTGAAGGGATAGAAAAAGATATTCCATGAAAATGGAAATGAAAAAAAACAAACAAACAAAAAACTGAGGTATCAATACTTACATTAGACAAAATATTCTTTAAAACAAAGGTCTTAACAAAAGACAAAGGTCACTATATAATACTAAAGGAATCAATCCAACAAGAGGATATAATCCTTGTAAACATATATACCCAACATAGGAGCACCTGAATATATAAAGTCTTGGTAGACATTAAGAGAGAGATCAGTATAATATAGTCATAATGGAGGATTTTAATACTCCATTAACATCAGTGGATAGATCTTCCAGACCATTAAAAAAAAAAAAAAAAAGCACAGCAACCTTAAACGACACACTAAACCAGATGGATTTAATTGACATTTACAGAATGCTTCCTCCCAAAGCAGCAGAATATATATTCTTTTCAAGTCTACATGGAACATTCTCCAGGATAGACCACATGTTAGGACACAAAACAAGTCTTAATAAATTCAAGAAGATTGAAATCATATAAGACATATTCTCCAACCACAATGGTATGAAACCAGAAACCAATTACCATAAAAAAGGAAGAACACTCAAACATATGGGGGCTAAGTAACATGTTATTAAACAATAAATGGATTAACAATGAGATCAAGAAAGAAACCAAAAGTTACCCTGAGAAAAATGAAAATGAACATACAATAACCCAAAATCTATGGGATACAGCGAAAGCAATCCTAAGAGGGAAATTCATAGCATTGCAGGCCTACCTCAAGAAACGAGAAAAATCTCAAATAAGTAATCTAACCTTATACTTAAAACAACTAGAAAAAGAACAACAAAGGCCAGAGTAAGTAGAAGGAAGGAAATAATAAAGATCAGAAAGGAAATAAGTGATACAGAGAATTTAAAAAAAAAACAATACAAAAGATCAATAAAACCAAGAGCTGGTTGTTTAAAAAGATAACCAAGATCAACTAACCTTTAACCAGACTTAAAGAAAAAAGGGAGCAGACTCAAATAAAATCAGAAATGGAAAAGGAGAAGAAGAAACAACTGACATCACAGAATACAAAGAAATGTAAGAAAATATTATGAACAACTATATGCCAACAAATTGGACAACCTGGGTGAAATGGATAGATTTATAGAAACATGCACTCTTTCAAAACGGAATCAGAAAAAAATCAGAAACTCTGAATAGATCAATTACAACTAATGGAATTGAAGCAGTAATGAAAAACTCCCAAAAACCAAAAGTTCTGGACCGAATGGCTTCGCAGGAGAATTTACCAAACATTCAAAGAAAAACTAACACTTCTCCTTCTCAAACTATTAAAAAAAAATTTTAAATGAAGGAAGACCCCCAAGCTCTTGAAATTAGGACAATGAGGCCAGCATTATCCTAATGTCAAAACCAAATAAAGACACTACAAAGAAAGAAAATTATAAGCCAATATCCCTGGTAAACTCAGTGCTAAAATCTTCAAAAACAAATTAGCTAATAGGATCCAGCAAGACATTAAAAAGACCCTACACAAGATCAAGTGGGATTTTTTTTCCCAGGGATGCAAGATTGGTACAATATCCACAAATAAATAAATATGATACACCACATAAATAAAATGAAGAATAAAAACCACATGATCATATCAATAGATACAGAAAAAGCATTTGCTAAAACCCAACACCTATTTTTTTATAAAAACTCTCAGCAAAGTGGGAAAAGAAGAAAAGTATCTTAACATAACAAAGGCCATATATGACAAATTCTCAGCCAGCATCATACTCAATGGGCAAAAACTAAAAGTGTTTCCTTCAAGGTCAGGAATAAGACAAGGATGTCGGCTTTCACCAGTCTAATGCGACATAGTACTGGAAGGTCTAGTCACAGAAACTAGACAAAAAGAAGAAATAAAAGGCATCTCGATTGAAAAGGAAGAAGTAAAACTGCCATTACTCACAAATCTTTAGAAAACCCTAAAGATTCCATTAAAAAAATAAATAAACTACTAGAACTGATCAATGAATTCAATAAATTAGCAGGATAAAAATTAATATTCACAAATCAGTGGCATTTTATACACCAAAAATGAACTATCAGAAAGATAAATTAAGAAAACAATCCCATTTACAATTGCAGTTACAACAAAAAATAAAGTAGCCAGAAAAAAAAGTAACCAAGGAGATAAAAGACCTGTACTCAGAAAATTATAGAATATTGACATAAGAAATTGAGGAAGATATAAATAAGTGGAAGCATATACTGTGTTCATGGATAGGAAGAATTAATATCATTAAAAGGTGATAACTACTCCACACAATCTATATGTTCAACACAATTCCTATTAAAATACCAATGGTATATCTCAGAAAACTAGAACTAATATTCCAAAATTTTATATGGAAACACAAAGACACCAAACTAGCCTCAGTAATCTTGAGAAAGAACAAAGTTGGAGATCACATTACTGGATATTAAGCTACAAGGTCAAAGTAATCAAAACAGCTTGGTACTGGCATAAAAACAGACATATAGACCCATAGGACAGAATAACCCACACCTTTATGGTCAATTAATATTTGACAGACAAGACAAAAATACACAGTCTCTTCAATAAATGGTGTTGGGAAAATTGGACAGACACATGCAAAAAATGAAACTAGACCACCTTCTTACACCATCCCAAGAATAAAGTAGAAATTGATTAAATACTTAAATGTACGTTGTACAACCATAAAAATCATAGAAGAAAACACAGGCAGTAAAATCTCAGACATTTCTTGTAGCAATATTTTTTCTGATATATCTCCTCAAAGGAAACAAAAGAAAAAAATAATGAAATGGGACTACATCAAACTAAACAGTTTTTGCACAGCAAAGGAAACCATCAGCAAAATGAAAAGACAACCCACTGAATGGGAGAACATATTTGCCAATGAAACACATGATAAGGAGGTAATTTCCAAAATGTATAAAGAACTTCTACAACTCAACATCAAGAAAATAAACAATCCAATTAAAAATGGGCAAGGGACCTAAATAGATACTTCTCCAAAGAGGATATACAGATGACCAACAGACATATGAAAAGATGTTTAATGTCACTAATCATCAGAGAAATGCACGTTGAAACCATGATAAGAGATCACCTCATGACTCAGAATGGTTATTATCAATAAATCAACAAACAAGTGCTGGTGAGGATGTGGAATAAGGAAAACTTTGTGCACTGTTGGTGGGAATGCATATTAGTGCAGCCACTGTGTAAAACATTATAGAAGTTTCCTCAAAAAATTCAAAATGGAACTGCCTTATGACACAGAAATTTCACTTCTGGGAATAAACCTGAAGAAATCCAAACCAGTACTTCAAAGAAATATATGCACCCCTATGTTCCTTATAAACTTATTTGGAATAGCCAAGATTTGGAATCAGCACAAGAGCTGATCAGTAGATGAGTGGATAAAAAAGCGGTGGTTCATTTACACAATGGAATACTTCTTGGCCATAAAAAAGGAAATCTTACCTTTTGCGGAAGCATGGATGGACCTAAAGAGTATTGTGCTAAGTGAAACAAGCCAGTCAGAAAAAAACAAATATCATATGATATCAGTTACATGTGGAACCTAATGACCAAAATAACAAACAAAATAGAAACAGAATCATAGATACAGAGAACTGACTGACTGCTGTCAGAGGGCAGGAGGGTTGGAAGAGCTGGGTGAAAGAGTTGAAAGGATTAAGCAAAAAGAAAAAAAAATACACCTTGTAGACACAGGCAATAGTATGGTGATTGCCAGGGGAAGAGGGGGGGTGAGGGTAAAGAGGGGATAAATGGTAGTGGAAAGAAACTTGAGTTTGGGTGGTGAGAGAATGATACGGTATACTAATGACATGTTACAGAATTGTACACTTGAAACCTGTACAGTTATTTTTTAATTCATCTTTATTTTTTAAAGTATTACAGATATCCCCTTTGGTTTTTTTCCTCATTGACCCCCTTCACCCTGCACCAGCCTCTCCCAGGTGTTCACCACACTATTGTGTCCATGGGCTATGCATATATGCATAAGTTCCCAGGTTAATCACTCCCTACCCACCCCTCCACCCATGCCACCTTCCTTCTGAAATTCATCAGTCCATCCCATGCTTCTATGTCTCTGGGTCTATTTTGTTCATCAGTTTATTTTGTTCATTAGATTCCACATGAGTGAGATCATCTGAGAGCTGTATGGTTTTATTAACCAACTAGAAGCCCAATGCACAAAATTCGTGCAACAGTAGGCCTTCCTTCCCCCAGCTGCTTCCCTTTGGTACCTGGGACCTGGGCTTCCCTCCAGGCGCCAGCAGGCACCTGGGACCCGGGCTTCCCTTGCAGCCCTGACTGCGTCCGGAAGGTCGCCCGGTCTAATTAGCATACTGTGCTTTTATTATTATAGATGTCACTCCAACAAATTCAATTAAGAAAAAAACAAACAAATATATTGATCAGGTCAAATTTGTGGTAGTAAATATAGAATTTTCCAGAAAAGCTAAACATTATTTTGAAAGGTTCTATGAAAGAGAATATTTTTATTTCCTTTGCCGTATAAGTAGCCATGTAAATATTAGTGTGTTTCTGCCATTTTTATGTTGCTAGCATTTTACATTTATCCACAGCAGAAAGAAAATTGTTGAAGTCATTCCATGTAAATGTAACTCAAGAAAACAGCATGAAAAAGAGCAAAGAGACTTTCCAAGGTTACTTAGTAATGACCTATTCACACCCAGGAAGACATCTTATATCAATTAACCTGAGAGGAAGTATTACATGTGGCCTGGTGAGAATTATTATTCATTTATTTTACTTAATTAAAGAATAAACAGTGTTGATGTTCTATAACTATTATTTTAAAATTTGTTCCAAAAAAGAAAAAGTTAAACTACTTGAGAAGAACACTAGAATCCTATAATCAAAGTCCTAGTGGTTGTCTCTTCTTTAACATGTATTTATTGGAGGAGTTAATGATGAAGTGAGCTCATATGTTTTAATAGATGTGTTATTTATCTTGGGTTCCATGAACTCGGATGGGAAAGTATTACATCTTTATTTTTACTAACCTCTGATACCTAACATTTCCTAAAAGTATGATTGTAGGTAAAAACCACAGACATTGTTACTTTGTTACCAATAAACTGATACTTCTGTATTACATTAGACTTGATGTAGCTATCTGAATCTTTTATAGTCATCACCACTGGAAAAGTATTGTAGTAAACAGACCCATCCCAATAGATATTGAATGAATTCTTAAAGAAGTAAGTATATATCACAGCACCACAAAGTGTAATAGTTGTAACATTTTGATTACTGATAGTATTTACAAGGGATCCAATTAGATCATTTTAATTGTGTAAAATAACATGAGTTATTATTTTAGGAGAATTTAGAGAAGATGTTTCCCCAGACTAAAGAAAATCATGGCAAAAAGATTTACAATCTGTTTAGAGGGAGAGAAACAAAATACTGGGTTCTGTGTGTTTCATTTCATTTCCTCTCTCCCCACAATAAGGTTTTTCTTACAAAGTCTCCAACTTTTACTCTTGCCACTCTAATGACCATTTGCTGGCACCAGGCCACTGTACATACTCTTACTATATTTTGTTTAATTCAATGTATTTAAAAATTCAGATTCAACCTCTTCCCTATTCTGTACTGCACCGAATAATGAGCATCCACATACTATTGAAAACCCACTCTTCCTTTCAAATCTTTTCATTATATGTATACATTCTTTTCCTTCTATCAGCCTAAAATTTAAAGAACAAACTTAAGTCCAGGAGGTTCTGCCTCAACAGATGGTCAGGAATGGATGTGTCGGAGTGAAAACCACACTTCACTCATAGCAGAGACCATACGGCCACTCCCTGACTCACTAACTGGGCCTCTCTGTGTCTGACACTTTCAAGAGTCTCTCAGCTTTTCACAGTAGAGTTCATTTTGCCCAGCAGGTAGACATGCTGTTCTTCCAAGCCCCTCACTGCAGGAAGGAGTGGCCTCTGGCTTGGGTTCACTTAGGTGTTAATCCCTCCAGTGACCCCCTCTGATCTCTTGGGTCACCAACCACTAACTCAGAAAAACCCATTACATGGCTGCCTGAATGGAGCCTTAGATTGGATCTCAAGAAAACGTCAAAGGACCGGAGGGCGCTTACCAGGCCTCCACAGAGGCTGAAGACCGCTATGTGATCCTCCCGAGCATTGACCTGGCCCCGATAGAAGCAGTGGCGCAAGCCAGGGGACACCGCCTTGCTCTTCTCCGCCCCGCGCGCAGGGGCTCCCAAGTGCACCTCCGTGTAGCTTTCGGCCAGAAAGGCCGCGTCCGCGCTCAGGTTCAGCTGGAACAGCTGCCCGTAGGCGCTGATTCGGTAGTGGGTCCTGAACGGCGTGGGCTCGGGCGCCTCGGAGCTGCGCTTCCTCCGACTGAAGTGATGGCTCTGAGGGAACACTTCGCCGAACTCATTGACCCGCGCGGGGGTCACCACTTCGTACGAGGCCAGTGTCCTCACCAGCGCTTCTGCAACCACAGAGAAATGGCCCTTGAGCCCCCCACGTGTTTCCAACTCCAAACCCCAAACTTCTTCAACCAAACGTCCCCACCAAAGATCCAAAGTCCCAACTCCCCATAACACCCTGGAGCGCGACAAATGCACACAGGATGGCGAGCGCGCGCACACACAAACACACACGTGTGCTCTGTGAGCGTGAATCCCCGGCTTTCCCACACCCGCGACTTGCTTCACCCTCCCCAAGCAAAGACCCTGACACTCAAGGCCCTGAGCCGCCCACCTCCTTCCCCAACCCTCTCCGCTTTCTCCTCTGCCCCCGCCAACCCGTGCCTGAGGGGCGCACGTGCCCCCCTGCCCCACGCGCCCTCCTGCCCCACGCACCCCCACCGCATGGTCCCTGGAGGGAGTCCTGTCCCCCGCGCACGATTCCTCGAAACCCGACCCAGCGACAACCTCTCGGGATGCTTGGGAGGCCGACTGACCCGGGAGTCTCTGGAGCCCCTGCGGAGCCAGGGTTCCCCTACGGGCTCAGCTGCTCACTCCCCCAACTCCGTCCGGGGGTCCCACTCAGGCCCTAGCCCCCACCTCGCTGCTGGCGGCGCCGCGCGGTGACCTTACCTTGCCTGGGGTGGAAGTGAACTTCCCAAGACCTGGTGATGAAGAGCGAGAGCTGGTAGAGCAGCCCCGTCAGCCACTTGGCCACCCGCATGGTTCCACCCGGGAGATCCCTGCCCGGGAGGCCAACCCCAGCCAGCCGGCTGCCCCCGCGCTCCGCGCCTCTCCTCCCTCTCGCCCGCCGCTCTCCGCGCCGGCCGCCGCGGCGCCTCAGCAGCCTCCCGAGCAGCAGCCCCGGCCCCGGGCCGGCCCGTCTCGCCACACCGCCAGCCTCCGCTCCCTGAGCCGCTGCTTCATCGCACTGCAGCCCCGCAGCCCCCTCCTTTTTCTCAGCAGCCTCGCTCCGCTTCCCGCGCCAGCAATGCCCTCAGAAGCCCTCAGCTCAGGTCCAGCTCCGCGCGAGGAAGCGACTCGACCCAGCAGGAACGGTGCCAATATAGCCACCCCTAGCCGGGCCAGCGCGGGGGAGAGCCCGCCCCAGGGGCCGGTCCCAGCCAATCAGCGGGAGGCGCGGCCCCGGCTCGCCCTCAGGCGCGCAGCCCGCCCCCCAGCACAGAGCTGAACGCAGAGTGCGGTCCCCGCGGGCTCGCGGGCTCCAGCTGTGGGCGGGCAACGTGGGATTGCCCGAGGTTCAGCTGGACACCATCCCGGTACCTGTAAAACCCAAGACTGATACAAGCTGCGAGGCCGAGGTAGAGATGAGTGTGTGAGGTTGTCAGTTCTTATAATGAAATAAGCATCTGATGGAAAGTTTCTGTTATTTATGTTTCTCGGTCATTTTAGGCTTCTCAAGCAAGATAAAATAAGCTGTAGTTCCTGTAGGCAGAAGATGCTACCCATGAAGCTTAATAGCCTAGACAGTGGTCGGCAAACTGCGACTCGCGAGCACATGCGGCTCTTTGGCCCCTTGAGTGTGGCTCTTCCACAAAATACCACGGCCTGGGCGAGTCTATTTTGAAGAAGTGGCATTAGAAGAAGTTTAAGTTTTAAAAATTTGGCTCTCAAAAGAAATTTCAATCCTTGTGCTGTTGATATTTGGCTCTGTTGACTAATGAGTTTGCCGACCACTGGCCAGGAGATGTTGGAAATTTAAGAGTGCTGAGGAGAAGCTAAGGTTGCAATCAACAAACACGTCTGAGTGGGAATTTCTGGAAATGGTTTAAAGAAACTGGAAAAGAAAAGGCTCTCAGTCTCCAAAGTCCCAGACAAGTTATTGTGATTTTGTTCTTTTAATATTCATTGTTTGTACTTAATGGGTATATAAAGAGGCCCAAAATTATAAAAATGTCAAGTCCCACAAAATTTGGATCTGCCCCTGCCTGAGTCAATATTTTTACGAAACTTTCTGTTGATCATTTTACTTTTTAAAAACTGGTTGTATTTTCTTATATTATAAAATATCTAAATGACCCTCACGTATCCACAATTACCTTTCTAAACAGTTACTGTAGCTCTGCATCCAGTTGTGTCACCTGGTGTCTGTGAAATTGAATGGACTCGGGCAGCAGAAAGCAATCATCATTTCAGAATCACTTTCTCATTCCCCAGGTCCACCCGTTTGATATGCAGGTTCCATAACTGCTTCTCTGTATAACCAGTATGAAAACAAAAGGGAAGAGAGTAGTCAGATTGCCTTGAAATCCAACCAAAGGAGAGAAAGAATGTGAAAGAAAAAGTAAAGGGATTTGTGAGTAAATCTCCACAAACACAAAGGAATACACTCTCAATTTAGTCCCTGGCTGTCCTTCCTCCTCTGAGCTCTCAACAATGAGATTTCTGTTTGCTTTGAATTGACCTCTTGTGGCATACCTCTTTACTTTTACATCATACACTTTGGTCCATCTGTTATTCACAAATGCGGAACAATCTTATTCAGGGAAGGAGAGTTTCATCTTACTTTTGCCAAGGAAATTACCCAGCTTCGATGGTAATTTTTCCACAATCAATCCCCTTCTTTTGTACCCCTTCCTCACAAGTGTCATTTTTTTTTATATCTCCTGTAATATTTTATTTTTTATTTTTTTTTAAATTTATTTTTATTGTTTTAAGTATTACAAATAGTAGTACATATGTCTCATTTTATTCATCACAGAATTACAGACTTCTTCTGGTGTTTGTATAAGTTAAGCGTACTGTTACTCTAAACAAAAAAAGAAACAAACAAAATAAACGGACTTCACCTACACCTGTCTATTTAGTGGTTACCTTCAGGACGTTAGAGTTAGAGTCATTTTAATTACAGTGCAGTTCTGAATGCATCTTTACAGTAGAGCCATGCCCCCCCCCACCCCCCACAAATAACAGAAAATAGAACTGCACCTGTTTAATTGGCTATCTAACTGCTGGCTGCAGGCAAAATAGATATTTCATTTCCATCACTGGATGTCACTCAAAGTAGTGTTTGTAATGGAGTATTTGATTTTCAACCTGCTCTATTTGAAAACACTGTTCTAAGAATGGGGCTTTTTTTTTTTTTTTTTGCTTTTTTAAAGAAATGAGAAAATGCATGGAATGTGTATTCTATGCCATTATAATCTTTACAATCTATAATAATAAAAGCATAATATGCTAATTAAACCAGATGACCTTCTGGACAAAGTGGGGCTACAAGGGAAGCCTGGGTCCCGGGTGCCAGAGGGAAGCCGGTGCCGGCAGCCAGGGGTAGGAAGGCCTACTCTTGCACGAATTTTGTGCATTGGGCCTCTAGTGTTTAACAAAGAGCATTATTTCCCTCACTTAATAGAAGATAAATGTTACATTTTCATATAGTATCTAAGGTGGAGTTACACAAATCCTTTTTTAATCCAGCCTTTTCGTTATACTAGACTATAACTATTAGGATATTCACATTGTTTGTCTCTCTTCCTGCCTTCTCCCCTACTAGTGAAAATGTCATCAATAAGCTAATCTATGCCATTTAAGTCAAGCAATTTCCTCATATTGATCATTATAGCTACCACTTATGAAATATCATTAACAGACTAAGCACACTATACATGGGACTTCAGAAAGATTAACCCATTTAAATTGCACATTCCCTCTGCAGTACCAAGAGAAATTAAATAATTCACTCAGATCACATATTCACTTAGACTCCAATATCTTTAACTTTAATTTCTATACTTAAAAAAAAAAGATTATATTCTTCATGAAGGCTCAACTCTGATGCAGTGCTGTTGTAACCAGCAACTCAGAAAGTAAAAGCTATACTTATAAAAAATGTAATTTTGTTTGATTTGTTATTCTGAAGTCGTCATTATAATTACAAACTATGCTATGAGGTTGGCACAGTGTAGAAAAAAACATTTTCAATCTTGCAAGGCAGGAATATGTTAACTTTAGTCACCATACACAAGATAGATCTTCTTTTGTAATCCTAATTCTACCATAGCTAGATGTGTAAATTCAACAACTTACCTACACTCTATAAGCTTACATTTTATTAGTTGTAAATGGAGCTAATAATCATAATCTCATGATTAAAAGGGATTATACAGGTAACATACATGGCCCAATACTGGATAAAATATGTGCTCAATTCATATTCATGCTGATTATGATTGTTATTACAATAGGGGACTGAATATCCTTACCAAAAGGAACAACTATTTGAATACAGACTGCTTTTCTCAT
Organism: Corynorhinus townsendii; assembly: GCA_026230045.1. NCBI lineage: Eukaryota > Metazoa > Chordata > Mammalia > Chiroptera > Vespertilionidae > Corynorhinus > Corynorhinus townsendii. The sequence continues at coordinate 175,034,470 of JAPDVU010000003.1, read as the reverse complement.
ATTAGCAGGTAGGAGATAGGATGATCAGTCTTCACTGTTTACGTGAGAGGAAGGAGTTTCCTGAGATGCAAGACATTCAGTGTTAAAACTTGGAAAATTCTAGGCAAACTAGATGAATTGGGCCACCAAGTTCAGGGTTTCTCAATCAATGCACTAGTAGTATATTGACTTTTTGAGCTAGGTGGTTTGTTTTTCTGGGGGAGGGGGACTGCCCTATGGATGGTAGAATGTTAAGCAGCATCCCTGGCCTCTACTCATTGAATGCCAGTAGTACCCTACTCCAACATTTTCACATTGTCAAATGCTCCCTGGGAGCAAAATTGACCCAACTTGAGACTCATTGACTTAATAGAGGGAGAAAACTGGGAAATGGGAAATGCACACAAATGAGTTTGGTAAGGGACCTTAGAGATGCTGCTTCATTCTTAATTACAAATGGCCAATTGTTTAGTAAAAAAAAATCTTTATATATTGTAGCAGGAGTGGTAAATTATTCATCATTGTAATTAAAATGATACAAGCTGTGGTCATTGTGTTAATAATTTTTAAAGCATTTTTGTTTGCAGGTATATAGGAAAGAATCAAATTCTTGTGCCCAAGCACTTATTACACTCTGTTCTAATTTTTCTTTGCTTATCTGGATTCAACACCATATTGTAAGGATCATGTGAGGAGTACCTATTGCTAGTCTGTTTGAGGCAGTATCCCTAGTACCAGATGCCGTGTCCTCATTGAAGAAAAATAAATTAAATATTCATTGGATAAATAAATACTAATATCAAAATTTATATAATCAAGGAGAATTAAAGCTTACCAATCTTACCATCTCTGTCTTTTAATTAAGATATCTATACCATTTATATTTAATATAATAATATGTTTATATTCAAGTCTATTATCTTGCTACTAGAGGCCAGGTGCATGAAATTCGTGCACCGGGGGATGGCGGGGGTGTCTCTGTCCCTCAGCCCAGCCTGCACCCTCTACAACCTGGGACCCCTCGAGGGACCCCTATCTGGATCGCCCCTAAACGGGCAGTCGGACATCACTCTCACAATCTAGGACTGCTGGCTCCCAACTACTCACCTGCCTGCCTGCCTGATTGCCCCTAACCACTTCTGCCTGCCAGTCTGATCACCCCCTAACCACTCCCCTGCCAACCTGATTGATGCCTAACTGCTCCCCTGCCAGCCTGTTTTCCCCTAACTTCCCTCCCCTGCAGTCCTGGTCCCCCCCAACTGCCCTTCCCTGCAGGCTGGATCACTCCCAACTGCCCTCCATTGCAGGCCTGGTCCCCCTCAACTGCCCTCCCCTGCTGGCCTGATCACTCACAACTGCCCTCCCTTGCAGCTCTGGTCCCTCCCAACTGCCCTCCCCTGCTGGCCATCTTGTGTCCACATGGGGGCAATCATCTTTGACTACATGGGGGCAGCCATCTTGTGTGTTGGAATGATGGTCAATTTGCATATTACTCTTTTATTAGCTAGGTTAGAGGCCTGGTGCACGGATGGGGACTGGCTGGTTTGCCCTGAAGGATGTCCTGGATCAGGGTGGGGGTTCCCTTGGGGTGTAGGGCAGCCTGGGCGAGGGGCCTGTGGTGGTTTTCAGGCCAGCCACGCCCCCTGGTGACCCAAGCAGAGGCCCTGGTATCTGGGATTTATTTATCTTCTGTAATTGAAACTTTGTAGCCTTGAGTGGAGACCAAGGCAGGCCAGGGCTGCGGGAGCTTGGCTTCCTCCATGGCTGGGGGCAACTCAAGCCTCCTGCTCTCTCCAGCTCCATGGCTGCAGCCATTTTTGTTGGGATTTATTTATCTTCTATAATTGAAACTTTGTAGCCTTAAGTGGAGGCCTGGGCTGGCCAGGGTGTGTGGAAAGCTTGGCTTCCTCCATCACCGGGGAAACCCAAGCCTCCTGCTCGCTCCATGGCCGCAGCCATCTTGGTTGGGTTAATTTGCATACTTGCTCCTGATTGGCTGGTGGGAGTGGCATGTGGGTGTAGCGGAGTGATGGTTAATTTGCACACTACTCTTTTATTAGATAGGATTTATTTCTGTTTTTCCTGTTTATTCTATTTATTCATTTTTTTCCTTTTTCTGCCTCCTTCTGGATTAACTGAATGTGTTTTATCATCTGTTTAATCTCCTTTGTTAATTAGAACTCTTTCTTTTGTTATTTAGATGGTTTCCCTGGAATTTATAGTATAATTCTTTAACTTATCTCTGTCTACCTTCAATTAATAGTGTGCCAGTTCAATTTCTTTTCTTCTAACCTTGTGTTGTTGTAACCATACATTTAACTTGCATAGGTTATAAATCCCATATTGCATTGTTGCTATTTTTATTTAAGCAATTATTTTCATCTAATATCACTTTCCTTCTGCATTCAAGGCTTCCTTTAAGATTTCTTATAAAATAAGATGATGAGTTCTTTTAACTTGTATAAGGTTTTTAAAGTCTTTATTTGACCATTATTTTTTAAGCCTTTTTTTTCTGGGTATAGAATTCTTTCAATACTATAAGATTTTGATCCACCCTCTTCTTGTTTGAGTTTTCTAACAAAAATAATATGTCATTCTTATCTTCTGTACATAGGGTATCTCTTGTAACTGTTTTTAAGATTTGATCTTCATGATTAGTATTGTGCAATTGTTTTTTATGGTGGGCCTTGATGTGATTTTTCTCGTGTTTCTTATTTATGGAGTTCATTGAGTTTTGGGGGACTGTGAATTATTATTTTTAACAAATTTACAAAGTTTGGAATCATTTTCTTAAAATATATCTTTTGTTCTTTCTCTCCTCTCCTTCAAGGACTCCAGTTATATAAATAAAAATTCCTTATTTCTTTCTGTGCTTTATTTTGGATAATTTTTATTGTTGTCTTTAAATTCACTAATCTTTTTTTCTGCCATGTCTAATTTACAATTAATTCTATTCAATGTAGCTTTAATCTCATGTTATAAGTTTATCTCTAGAACTTTAGTTTGGGTCTTATTTGTATCTTACATGCCTCTACTTAACTTCTCAAACTTATGCAATGCAGTTATAATAATTCTTTTAATATTTATTCTAACATATGGGTCATTTCTTAGTCAGTTTTGATTGTTGTTTTTTTTCCTATTTGTATTGGTCATATTTTCTTCCTTCTTTGAATCACTGATCATTTTTGGCTAGGTGTCATACATTGTCAATTTTGCCCTTTTGGGTGCTGTTTATTTTTGTGTTCTTATACATCTTCTCTATCTTTGCTCTGGGGTGCAATTAGGTTTCTTAGAAACAGTTAGAGCTTTTCTGGTTTGCTTTTAAGAGAGAGTAAAGCAGCCAAAACCGGTTTGGCTCAGTGGATAGAGCGTCAGCCTACGGACTGAAAGGTCCCAGGTTCGAGTCCAGTCAAGGGCATGTACCTGGGTTGCAGGCACATCCCCAGTAGGGGACGTGCAGGAGGCAGCTGATGGATGTTCCTCTCTCATCGATGTTTCTAACTCTCTATCTCTCTCCCTTCCTCTCTGTAAAAAAATCAATAAAATATGTTTTTTTAAAGAGAGAGAGAGAGAGAGAGAGAGGGTAAAGCAGTGTTCAGTCTAAAGATAATTATTTCCTACTATTGAGGCAAGACCTTTCTGTGTACTTTACCCAATCCTTGTGCATCAGAAGGTTTTCCAGTCTGGTTAATGGAAACAGACTCTATTCCTAGCTCCATAAGAGCCAGGAGCACTGCTACTTCTAATCTTTTTAGGTGGTTGTTTCCCTTTTCTGATAGAATTTCTTCACATGTATGTGTACTACTATTAGACTGAAATATTACATATTATTCAAATATGCCAAGAAAATCAACACAAAAGATTAATATTGCTATATACATTGGGATAATTCACCTTCTCCTCTTAGAAATTGCTTTAAAAAAAAGGGGGGGGGGAGTGCACAGACGGTGTGGCTCAGTGGTTGAGCGTCAACCTATGAACTGTGAGGTCAGAGTTCGATTCCAAGTCAGGGCACATGCCGGGGTTGCAGGCTTGATCCCTGGTGGGAATTGTACAGAAGGTAGTCAATCTATGATTCTCTCTCATCATTGATGTTTCTATCTGTCTCTCCCTCGCCCTTCCTCTATGAAATAAATAAAAATATATATTAAAGCAAATAAAATTTAAAAATTAAAGAATGATAACTGTTACCATAAACAAATGAGATAGGAGCCATGTGAAAAACAGTGAAGAAAATATTCAAAAAGGAGCAGTAAGGCTCAGCAGGGTAGCTATCAAGTAATACCAGAAAAAAATATATATATTCTGAAGTTGAGTGTTCACCATGTTTTGTGAAAGTTATAGTTCTCTTGTGGAACATCAGAGATTGAGTACATGATCAGTTCTGTTAGCAGAAGTCCTCCTGGACTGTGTTTTTCCAGAGAAGCAGAAGTGGGCTATTTATCTAATAATAAAGAGAGGCCAGAGCTACAGGCGGCATCTGTCTCTGTGACAGCAGACAAAGAGAACAGCTAGGAGGCTACTCTGAACCTCTCAGCCCCAATAAATAGCTATTCCAGGAAAATCTAATTAATTAGAGGATGAGTTTTGTTTTTTTATTAAAGGATTGCCTACAATAAATGCAAATATGCTATAAGAAACACATATGGGAAAGAGCATCAAAACTTCCCTACAGGTAAAGAAAAACACTAGCAACATGTTGCCATGGAGCAGACAAAAATTTTGGATTCAAGAAAAAATGAAGAGATGACTCTTTTTTTAATTCTCACCCAAGGATATTTTTCCCATTGATTTTCAGACAGAGTGAAAGGGGGGAAGGAAGAGGAAGGGAGAGAGAGAGAGAAACATCAATGTGAGAGAGACACATTGATTAGTTGCTTCCCACATGGGACTGACCAACTGGGCCAGGGTATCAAACCAGCAACCTAGGTATGTGCCTTTGACTGGGAATTGGACCAATGACCCTTCGGTCCTCGGACCAATGCTCTGAAAATTGAGCCAAACCAGCCAGGGCTGAAGAGATTACTTTTGAAGTAAGACCTCAAGGCAGAAATAAGAACTCATGGAAGATATGGAAACACAATAAGAAGAAATAAAATATGATCTAGCAGAACTCAGGAAAGAAGTACAGGAGAAAAGTCACCTCAACACAATAAAAACAAAATTGAAAAGAGCATGAGGAAGAATAGAAAATATTAATAAAACAATAAGGAATGTAGAAAATGAGGGAAATGACCACATTGAAATGGAAGTAAAGAAAGAACAAAAATAAAAGAAGGGAGAGGGAAAGGAGGAAGGAAGGAAGGAAGGAAGGCCAAAATAGAGAGAAAACAATAAATAGAAAAAGATATGCATTGGGAATCCACATAGACATATCTGGAGAAGCTCCTGAGGGAAAAAGAATCAAACAAGTGAACAGAAAAAAAATGTGAAGTTATAATTCAATAATGCTTTTGTTGAATAAAAGACCTGAATCTTCATATTGGAAAGACTCAAAAGAATTGACCAAGAATGATCAATATCAGGACATTTCCTAGTAAAACTATTGGGCTTTAAAATAAAGCATTTTTAAGCAGTCAGACAAAATAAATGTTATTTATAAAGATAAAATAATTAGGTTATTTCATATTTCTCCACAGTGACATTCAACATCAGAAAACAGCGAAATAACATCCTTAATATACACAGGGTGAGGCAGAAGTAGGTTTACAGGTATACATATGGAAAATAATACAATAATTAATTTAAAATAATACAACAATAAAATCTGTGTTTCCCATACTCACAACTGTAAAATGCCTTTTGCCCTACCCTGTATACTCAAGCTGCCCTTCAGGTTTAGACTATACACAGTTCTGAATCTGCAAAACTCAGAGAATATTTTTCTGAAGAATTTTAACTTAGAGCTAACCTACACTAATAAAAGAGAAAGATGCAAATTGACCATACCTTCACGGCGCCCACCAGCCAATCAGGAGTGAGTATGCAAACTAACCCAACAAAGACCATCTTTGTTGGGTTAATTTGCATGGACAGGCACCGAGCAGCCGGGGACAGGATGCTTGCGTCATTGCCATGGCAACAACGCAGGTGTTTCATACCACCCCAGCCGCTCCAGGCCTCTGGGCAGCATGGGAAGGCATAAAGGCGGCTCTGGGCCAGAGCAAAGACTGTGCCAGCAGTCAGAGTAAGGAAGGCCCATTCTGCATGAATCTTTGTGCATTGGGTGTCTAGTACTAAAATAAATGTAACAGAAGAGAATGCCATTTTATAGAGTAAGATGAAAAATTAAGATATATGGAAGTTATAAATAGATTATTGCATAACAACTACTTCCATGTTGCAGAAATCTATAATAATAAAGTGTAATATGCTAATTAGACCGATTATCCTTCCAGACAACCTTCTGATGAAGCTGGGGCTGCGAGGGAAGCCCGAGTCCTGGGTGCCAGAGGGAAGCCCAGGTCCCAAGTGCCAGATGGAAGCCGGTGCAGGCAGCCAGGGGAAGAAAGGCCTAGTCTTACCTAATAATAGACAAACATGTAAATTGACCATACCTCTGCTACACCCACAGCCAATCAGAGTGAGTGTACAAATTAGAAGGCCAAAGATGGCGGCCACCCAGCTGCTCCAGGCGTGGAGTGGCCAGGCAGGGGAGGACGCCTGCTATGAGAGGGAGGGCAAGGGGTGGGGGGCAAAGAGATTTACAGGAGCAGAGTGACGCAGCAAAGACAAGACCAGTCTGGAATCTGCAGTGAAGACAAAGATGGCAGACTCTGGCCAGAGTCTGCAGCAAAGACGAACAAGGCAGACTCTGGCCGGAGCAAAGACCTAGGTCCCAGGTGCTGGAGGAAAACCGGTGCTGGAAGCCAAGGGAAGAAAAGGTCTAGTGCACAAATCTCTTCATGCAACGGGCCTCTAGTTTTATTATAAGCAGGTATGGGAAAGAACAGATTAGTACTGGGATTTTAAATTCACATCTGTCAATCAGTTCATGAAAGAGGAAAAAGGCAAGAACATAGTGAGAATATAAAAGACCTAAATAACATAATTAATAAAATAGTTGTATCTTAAAAACAAACCTTATGTATTAGTTTTTGTGTAACATTCAAGACTCAGAAGAAAATCTCTAACCTTAAAATTTTAGATCACTTCTAAAAAGGAATGAAAATTTAATTTAGCAAATAATTCAGGTACTGGGGAAAAAGTAAAGAAAAGCAGAATACAGGAATTAATAAAGATATAGTCAAAATGAAAGAGAAACTATGGGCCCTAAAATTATAGTAAAAATAATGTGTTTAACTGACTGGTGGAAAAATTTGCCACAGGAGAAGGAAAATTCAAAAGTCAATAAAAAGTTGGCCTGTAATATATGAAGCTTAAAATAAGGAAGTGCTCGCATTATTCTGGGGATATTTGTTTTGTTTTTAGTCATGGGTGGTGAGGATGAGGTTCCAAGAGAAATAACTAGACATCTTATCCACAGCATACATAACTGAGAAAAGTGAAAAATAATAACTTTTGCAACAATACCACTAAGTAATAAAACTAATAAATAATAACAAAAGCAGTGTGTAGAAAGATACATACCACAGTGTCAGTGATGATATCTTTGGATAATAGTAATATCTGTACTCCACTTTTCTCTTCAATGAGCCTGTATTCCTTAAGTAATAATAATTAAATGGTGATTTAATGATAAATATTTAGTAATAATAATATTTATATAAACATAAAATATTTATATAACCTATATCATACATAAAAATATTTACATAAAATATATCATATATAATAAATATTTAATATTGCTGTTTAATAATATATTTTAATACATTTGATAAAATTTAATAAAATATAATAATAAATTAAATGTTATTCCCTACTTCACAATGTACCAAAAAATCAATTCCTGATGAATGCAGATCTAAGAGTAAAGATAAAGCAATAGAACTTTTAAAGAAACATAGGATGACATATTTATGACCTGGGATTAAACAAAACTTTCTTTAAAAAGATACAAAAGTATCAACAAAAATGATAAATAATTGTAGTAAAACCAGGAATTTTCACTAATCAAAATATACCATTGGAAGAATAAAGAGTGTGAAACAAATTACATGCAATGCACATATATTACAAAGAACTTGTTCATAAAATACACAGGTAAAAATGATACTTTGAAATTATAGTAAAATTAAGAACTTCTATTCAAGATCCTATTAAGAGAATAAAATAGTCAGAAAAAATATTTGTAATACATTTATTTCACAAAAATTTGTATCAAGAATATAATAGAAAAAAATCTTCTTCCCAAAGAATAGTCAGAAGACTTAAAAAATGTATTTGGTAAAAGAAAATATCAAAATAGCTAATAAGCATAGGAAACATGCTCAACATCACTAGTCAGCAAGGAAATGCAAATAAAACCCAAAATTTAAGTTTATCGCTTCTACCAGTCACCCACAGAATGAATAAACTTGAATGAAGGAAAATACCAAATGATGACAAGGACACAGTGCTGTGGGAGCTCTCAGACATTGTTGGTAGGGAAGCAAATTGCTACAACTGCTTTGGAAACTGCTGAACATATGCATAGTGTGTAACTCCTGAGTATACCCTAACAAGAAATGCACCTATAGCTCTAAGAAGAGACATATACAAGAATGTTCACAGCAGCACTATTTTGTAATAGCTAAAACTAGAAACTGACCTAAAGCCAATTTACAGTGAAATAGAGCAACAAATTATGGTATATGCACACAATGGAGACAAAAGGAGAATGAATCACCTACAACTATATATATGCAACAACACAAATGAATCTCACAAAAATATTCTTTAGAGAAAGACTCAGACCCTGCCCCAAAAAGAAAAAAAAAAAGGCTACATACTTCGATTCAATTCTATATGCAATATACAAAAGCAGACAAAACTACTCAGTGTCATTAGGAGAGAGTGGCTAACCCTTAGGGTGGGCAGAATAAAGATTGGAATAAAGATAAGTGGACTTCTAAGATGCTGATAACCTTCTGTTTCTTAATCTGGGTTCTGGTTGTACAGTGGGTTTGATTTGTGAAAGTTTATACATCTGCACTCGTGTATTTTCATATCATATTATGTATTATTTTTCTATGTATATGTGTGTCTAATACCATAATAAACAGTTTTTAAATGTAAATATCTTACTATAAAAACACTTTATTTTTTACTATATGGAAAAAGTTTAAAAGAAGTTCAAGTTATTAAGCATTAAGTAATCTGTTGGGATAAATATTTATTTCCAGACCCAATTTAATTAAATAACCAGAGTCCATAACTAGAATCTCACAAGCCAAACAATCAGGAAAATTCTGGCAAAAATATTTTCCATGGTCCATGGCTTTTATCAGTCACTTAACCATATATTCTATTTTTATTTTTAAAATGAAAAGGGAAAGGCGCATATATATTATTCCAAAGAACATATTTATATTTAATTAAAATACATTGCTAACTATGTGGTATTTAACCCATAAGTTAGAAAAGGAACGAAGAAAAGGAAGGGAGGAAAAAAGAGAGAGAGAGAGAGAGAGAGAGAAGAGGGAGGGGAGGGAAGGAGAGAGGGAAGGATAAAAAAGGAAATCTAGTAACTTTCTCTTGATCTCTTGAGGGATTCATAACTAATTCATTGGTTTTCTTTTAAACTATATAGTGCTAAGTTTACCCAAGAGAATGCAGAATTTTGATGGGTCTAATCATAATTTTACATTTCATTTGTAACTTTTTGACCTTTTATACTCTACTGCATATTAAGGTCTATAACCTGTTGGTCATACAAATATTATAGAATTATTTTATGGCATTTTGTGACACAGTGCATTCACCCTGAATAGATCAATTGACTTTCTATACAGAGTAATGTTAGCGGTCCATAAAAGTGAAATATAATTGGAAGAGTCAACTACTTTAAAAGAAAACAAGCTTTTCTAAACAATTACACAATTGTTTCAATTAAAATGATCTTATACTGGAATTCTGTAAAATTTAATGGACTGACGTCTCTTGTTCCTGAAAATTGGTCTTTTGGACATACATTTTTGATAGTTTGTGACCTAAGACCCATACAAATAAAATGCTTCCCCCCACACAATATATTTACTAGTAATAAGTAATATAGTATGCATTTCATTTTCCCAATGCAAAAATTCTAGCAATCTTTAAGGCATAGAAAAGAACAAAAGAATTATTACCACTAAGATTTTTTTTTTAAATCCTGTATTAGGACAATTTACTATATTTAGGAAAAGCAAAAATACCTTTCTTTTAAGAAGGGGTTAAATTGAACATGGACTCTGGCATTTAACCAATAGAGCTTTTAACCAAAAATGGCAAAAGATCAGAGAACATGGGAACCAAGCTTAAGTTACCCCAGTGACATGACTGAATGCCAAATAAGGTGGAATACCACCAGGATGGAGTGAAAATAAGGCAAGGAGCCTTTAGCAAGTCAATGAAGGGAAGGATGGCATCATCCCAAGGACAGAAGAAAGAAGTGCTCTCTCCCTGTCCAGCTTAAATGATAAAACCCTGGAAGCAATAGGAGGAGCAAAATAATATGTCTGTTCTAGCTGGGGAGGTACCTGGAAATAGTCATGTTTGCAAAAAGCCAAATATCTGCACTCAGAAGAATGTGACAATGAGCAAAAATTTATCTCGGCTTTAGTATTCCAATATGATTTGCCACATATTTCAAAACTATAAACATTTAGCCCTGGCCAGGATAGCTAAGTAACTAGAGTGTTGGCCCACACACGGAAGGGTCACAGGTTCGATTCCCAATCAAGGGCACATACCTGAGTTGCAGATTCTAGCCCCAAACCAATCTCTCTCTCTCCCTCTCTCTCTCTCTCTCTCTCTCTCTCTCTCTCTCTCTCTCTCTCTCTCTCCTTCCTTCCCTCCCTTCCACTCTAAAAATTAATGGAAAAAATATCCTTAATGAGGATTAACAACAACAAAACTATAACCATTTTTTATAAGTAGCTTTTCTTCACTCACATGGTTTTAGATAAATACAAATTTAAAAGTTAGCTATTCTAACTTTTCCTTCCTTTTGAGATGATACTATGCACAAAGATTGTGGTATCCAAAATAGAAATGTTGCTGAAATACAGAATAGATATTATCATCTCTTAACATTATCTTTTTTCTATTCTTCCAGAAAAAAAAAATTCTAACATGCACACTGAGCCTGTGCTATATGGAGTTGGTAATTTGAAAATATCTAGATTTCTATTTCCTTCAATAAATATAAAATAAGAAATGATAAACTAAGTTATCTGTTTTTGACAATGGTTTTCCAGGATCCAGACCAGAATTTACATTGAAATATTTGTTAATTATTCTTGTTTATGCTTTGATTTGTTTGATGTAAGCTATAGTGAAGGTAGGAGGAGCAAGGTTGGGAGTGTGAGCTATGTATAAAATCACCATGGAAACCACATCTATGACTAATCAGTGAGAATTGGCAGGCATGATTCTGCAATTATTATTATAAAGCTCCACATGTGAACTTGTTTAAATCCCCTCTCACTGTGCCTCCTTTTGATTTAATATAATGCTCAGGGTTTTAATTTTTCCAGAGTAGTTCCTAAGTACTATGTAACCACAAATCCCTACTGGCCATTCTCTGAAAACTTCTCTGAATGTTGAAATATGAGACAAAAATAAATTAGTTAAGAGAGATTTTCTAAAAGGATGCATATAGTCAACTAAGGAGAAATCAAATAAAATGAGGAGTGACAAGTATCTATTGCATTTTATAGAAATTACTGATGACCTTGGTGGAACCACTGGTATAATGGAAGTGGACCAGGGTGTGAGAAGGTGTAGAGTTCAGGCACCTCTTCCAAGTAACTTCATTATGTAGAGAATAATCTCTGAGAGATACATGGTTGAATGCGCTTGTGTTTCCTAAACTTTTTTAAAGGCAAAGGTGTCTTGAGCATATTCAAAAGCTGATGGAACAAAGCCAGTCAACAGCAAGCAGTTGAAGACTGAGAGGAAAAGGGAACAGATTGGGCTCCTGGGAAGTGGTGAATGGAGTGGTCTGGGAATAAAAGAGATATCCAGCTGGTAAAGGGTTGGGTTACAATTTATGGATGTCTGTGTAATAGCAGGACATTGAGGGAATTCCACTTTCAGACTTCTATTTTCTGTGATGCATATAACCAAATTACCTTCTAAAAATGAAGGTCAGGGAAGGGGGTAAGAGGTTTTAGGTAAATTGAGAAAGTTTGAAAGGTCTTTTGGTCCTGATGATGATACAGAGGGAGATAATGTGGGAAACATTTGGATAACCAAGAAGTATAAAGAAGGCTCTAAAGGTGGAAAGAATTTATAGTGGCACCAGACTCATGTTTAGGCTATTGTTTTCAGTACAAAAGATACTAAGAAAAAAAAATGGCCTTCTAAGGATTCCTAAAATTATATCACTTAATGGAAACTGCATAGCTTTGCCAGCCTTTAAGACCAATTTAAATACATGAATACTGAAGCTTCCAAATGGGACCTCAGATTTCTCATATTTCCAGATAATATCAGTATAAGCCTAATGAGGCCATAGATCATGTCTTTCTGACATTGTATCTCAAGGACCCAACCAGAGCCAAGCACATGGCAGACAATAAATGTTGATGAATATTTCTTGAAATCAGTGCTAAGTGGATGGATGTGAAAATGAAACACTGGTGTCTTATGTTCAGGATAAAAGAAATCAGTATACAATATCAGTATAAAGTGAAAGGAAGGTAGATTACTTACTGGTAAATTGCATGTGGAAAGACATAAAAATATGCTTTCAATGTGTTACGTTTTCAGGAGGATATGTACTTAAAAGAGACCCATGTCTCTTTTAAAAGATCATTGTATTTCATTCATGTATCAGATGAGCAGTAGAAAGAAGTAGGAGGCAAATGACAGAAGGCTGACGTCAGGAAATTAAGTCAGTACAAATACAGATTTTCTTAATTGATAGTCAATTGACTTAATCATGAAACCAAAAATAATGTCAATTATTTATTATTACAATAACATTCTGGGGTGCTTATTAGGTGCCATGTTCTGGCCTAAGTACTTAGATGAACTCTCCAATCTTTACAACAACCCTAAGAGACAGGTATTACCATTGTTAACATTCTCTTTTTGCACATAAGGAAATGATACTTAGACAGGTGAAATATCTTATTCATGGTTACAGATTTGATAAGGCACAGAGCTACTATGACCCAGTTCTCTCTGTGAACACAGATCTCACTCTTCACCATAGTGTCTTCCCATCCATTTGTCAAACATCTTCTTTTGTCAAATGTGGAAAATGAGGCCCAGGGAATAAAGTGAGTTGTTTATACTAGTAATCACCATAAATTGAACCCAGACCTCTTCATCCCCAGCCCAGTAATCTCTTATCTATTCTTGAAAGCCATAAGCCCAGATACATTAATTCCTAATAATTGAAACTTTATCCAACTCCATTTCATTGACTCAGTGAATGAAATTCACCCTTAAGTTAACATCTTATAACTTTTGACCAAACTGAAAAGGATCTATTTTAATTCATCACTGAAGTGGGGATTGTAATTTTAACTCAGATATTTGAGAAAAAATTGTCTTAATATTCTTCACTGTTTCCCCAATATACTGTGAGAGGAGCAACAAGCAAAGAACACTATAAGGAGAATTTGGATGGAGAAGAGGACGAAGAAGAGGAGGAAGAAGAAGAAGAAAAAGAAGAGGAAGAGGAGGAGGAGGAGGAGGAGGAATGGAGGAAGTAGGAAGGGAGGAAGGAAGGAGAGAGAGGGAGAGGGGAGAGACAGGGGGGGAGAGGAAGAGGAAGAAGAATTTAGGAGAATACTAAACATAAAAAACTAATAGTATCTAGATATTAGTATGGTCAAGCAATACATAGACTTATTAAATTTATTAATTCCTTTAATGCTCATAGTATTTTATCACAGAAAACATGTTTAATTAACATCCCATTTTCCATTTGAGAAAAATGGCAGACTCTGAAATGGATTGCAGTCATCTGGCTCCATAGCACACAATCCTAGTGAGAACCTTTCTATTCATATTCACACCTAGGAATATAAAAGATGTTAAACAGGACTTCTCTGGTTTTTCTGCATCTTCAACTGAGGCCACAGATCTGAAGTCAATGGGTAAAGAGTGCCACGTCTATCATCTAAAGGGCACACCACTATAGGATTTACTAAGAGGCTTCTAACTGTGCCAGAAGCCATCACCTCTAACAGTCTATGGAAGATAAGGTTAGAGATTCATTAGAGTTCCTTTAAGGGAATTACTAATATGAATTCCTAGTGATAGAGGGCAAGGGGGAATCTTTTGATAGATTGGTGAGGATGGCATACCCATCGGGAAAGTCAGCTGGCACCTCATTCCCAAACTGGATGCTTCCTAATCTACATAAACCCCTTGACTCATCCTGGGCTAATACAAGAGTGAAGTATGAGTCATTGAGAGAACCTAACGAATCCATGGAGTTTGGAGGGCAGAGAGTCTAAATATGTAACTCACCTTGAGGAGTTTGGAAGTGACGTGTGGCTGCTAGGCGAGTAGAGAGAAGAGGAAAGAGGGCAGTAGTGGGAAAAGGCCAGCTTTCATTTCCAGAATTTGGCAGTACCTGAATGCCTGAGTTCTGGTGGACCAAATGAGTATCAATGAAATAAGCCATATTCTAGCCTAAGAGAGTTGTCTGTCTAACCCCTGCCTAAGATGGAATAAGGGAATCTGACAGAAGAACACTGGGTGGAGTCTACTTTCAGGACAGAAGCCTGAGAAGCTGAAGGCTGCCCTGAAAGGTAAGCTGGAAAGAGTATCATCCATGACAGGGAACGGCACAATGTACAGGCCCTCGGGCCTGTGGGGGTGGGTCTGCGAGGCAGCCTCCAAAGAGCTTCCATGAGAGGAAGAGCAAGTACTTGGGCACATGTCTTACAGGAGGCACCAGCAGCCAGGCAACAGCAGCAGGATCAGTCCTCAGTCTAAGAAGAGCAGCCCTTTCCTTCTTCCTGACCTCCAAAACCATATCCTGATCCATTTCCCCTGAACCCGAGCAGGTTCATAAATTGGTTACTCTCAACCCATGGTAGTTTCTTAGTGGGTCACCTTATCCTCAGTCTAACAGTTCTTTATCCAATAATTACATTGCTGTCAATAGTTTTCTTTAAAAATATTACTTGGCTCAGGATGTTTCATGATACATACTCCCTCCCAATTAAGACTGAACTCTTCAGTATTCAGGGATGGGATTTAATTTATCCTTTCTCTGAATTCACTTTCCAACACATAAATGTTTTGACTCATATTTGGGCCCACTACAAAGGGGAAATCTTTAATGGGTCTCTGAGAATACACTGTGGTCCCACAATCTTCTGTGGCCATGTATTTTATTTCCCAAACTACTATGGATGTCACAACTCTCTGCCTTATGCCAGCCTTTTAATCTGAAATGTTCCATGCCCCCAATCAAAATCCAACCCCCTTTCAAAGCTCAGCTCAAATATCACCTCTTCTTAAAATTGTTACCTGATTCCCCCAGTTGGAATCAGTTAGTCCTCTGCCTGTATTCCCCTGACCTTTTCTGTATTCTTTTGGTTTTGATCTTATTTCATTCTGTTTCATATTATAGTTAGTCATGTAGCAAAAGGGTACAAGACAAAAGCCCCAAATCTACATTCACTATACATTTCCAACATATAAAAAAAAAAAAAAAACTTGGAAATTTTTAGTTGCATGCAAACTCAAAGTGTCTTCTTGGAAGAACAGAGACTGAGACCCTTGAACAAGTCCAGGGTCAAGGAAATCTCCTGACTTGTGAGAAGGAAGGTCTTGAGGTGAACCCGCAGGATCAACGTGGAGATATTAGGACTTAGTTCTGGGGCACTAGCAGATGTGTCCGAGCTATATAACTTGAGGAATCAGTAGTAAGCAATACCAGCTACCTCTAAAATTGGGTTCAGAGGCCTCAGATGAAGAATTCTAAGAAATTAAGCCTATTAAAGGGATTTTATCTCTAGGCCTCGGGCACTGCAAAAGGAGCTATTTGGGTTCCAGGAAAGAGTTATTTCATTGGAGAAAAGAAGACTAATTCTTACATCAGCTGACTATCAAAGTGATGGGAAAAAGAAAGTATTATCAAACATGAGACTATATGCACAATATTAAAGGGAAGTCGACAAACCCCAAGTCATGATTCGGCCAACCAATATGAATGAGGTGAGAGGCCGAGCAGCGAAGTGTGGGGTAAGTGTGTGCACAGACACAGAGAAAATGGAATCAATGGGGCAGCCCTGACTTTGAACTCTCAGCAGCAGCAGCCTCTGATGAATTACAGAATTAATTAAGAATTACAGAAACAACCTCTTGTGGCTGCAAGGGGACACGCTATAAGTCATAGGAAACATGTACAAACAACACCCGGAAAGGAGGTTTGGATTTGAATTCCCCTACTTCTTACTCCTCTATCCCAGCACAGGAGAAACTGAATGTTAAGGGTTACAGTGGTAGACACTTAAGAAATGCCTATTGAATAACCAATGAATACATTGTCATCTTATATAGAATATCTCATTACCAGTTCTTACAAAACAGCATATCTGACAATTTTCACTATATCCTTAATTGTTCATATAGTGGCCATAGATATCTTTGCTGAACATGCCCTTTTGCCCTTCCTCTAGTAAATGCAACCTAAATGCAACCTCTTCTTTGGGGGAACTGATCTTCCCCTGCTCTAATTTTTTGACACTAGTGAGGCTGCCTGTCACAGACACATGAACCTGACTTGCCACTCAAGGGTCACATTGTTTTAGCAACAGGGGTTGGCACAAGTCTCAAACATGGTTAATCAGCACTATTCCATGGAAGTGTTATATACAGAAGCAGGGGGAGAGAAGCCCTGTCTTTTCTCAAAGTCATGAAGCTATCATGTTTACATTAGAGCTGCTGCTCCCAGCCATGTTCACCAGCATGTGGAGAAAACCAGTTTGAAGGAATGAAGGCAAAGAGAAGCTTAGCGTGTGTGTGTGTGTGTGTGAGAGAGAGAGAGAGAGAGAAAGAGAGAGAGAGAGAGAGAGAGAGAGAGAGAGAGAGAGAGGCAGAAAAAGAAAGGTTTTATTAGGAAGTAGTAATTATATTTTCCAGTTTACATTTTCTTTATTAACATGTTCATGCTGTTTGAACAAAAACTATTTTCTTAAATCAGAAGAAAACACAAACATATGTAATAGAACACACATTGAGAAGACACATGTGAATGTTTACCTTCTCTGAGCCTCTCCAGGCTTGCCTCTATAGACTGTTTATTTCCACTCTAGCACCATGTGTGAACCTAATGAAGACTCCAGCCTCATAGCCCATATGCTGGGAGCTGCATTGCTTTCTGCAACACTGTGGAGTCCTACTATCAATGTTTAAAGCATGTCAGTTTGTCATCTACAAAAGAGATTCCCAGCAAGAAAGCATTAAAGCTCTCCTAGAACAGTAGAGAGGGTTAAGAGAGTCATTATAAAATCATAAAGCTTTGTAAACTTCAGGTTGACTTCTTATTTTAGAAGTTGTTTTTTATTTTTTCATATATCTTTCTCTGTGTATCTTGTTTCTGCGTAGTCTTGCTTAATAATTTCTAAAGGAGATCACCACTCTGATTCTTAAAACCAAAGAATTTTAGGCAGTGGCGGAGGGAGAGAGGGGAGGGGTGGTGAACTAGTGATGAGAACTAGGCAAAGAATAAAATGTTAAAAAAAAGTAAATCACAATTGTCATGAACCACCAACAGATTTGAAAGTTGAATTATTCAAGGCGGCAAATTTTCTGGATTCCAGTTCTATGCTGCAAGAATTGGAAACAGATAACAGAGGCATTGTTATATTTTTTCACTGCCAGCCTTTGGTTGCCACCACAAAACACCCCAGTCTCTGTCCCTATTGCCAGTCGGCAAGAACCTTGCATGGAAAATAATGAGCAGAGGCCTGGTTTTTTTGTTAAGTGATAAAGATGCACCTTTAGACTTTTACAGAGAAGTTACTCCATCCACTTTTACTTAGTCAATATGTCTAATAATGCATCAGATTAGACTTGCTTTGATAATGTTTTTCACATGTAGGCACAATTGCATATACTAAGATTAGATATAACCAGGCAGATAATTTTTGAAAAATGAATGTGATTCCCTTCTTTTTCTCTGACTTGTAATCTTTAAATAGGCATTGTCCACATTTATTCTAAGTTTATCAAATGATAGACCCTCTCCAACTTTAACTTTATACAAAGTTTGATGACTCCTAATTTGCTCCCTTTTTAAAAAAAATTGAGACTTAAACCATGGACACAGATAATAGGGCAGTGAAGGCCTGGGGCAGGGAGCAGGGGCAGGCAGGAGGGGGTCAAGGGGGGAAAAGGGGGTACATATGTAATACTTTCAACAATAAAGATTTATTTTTAAAATAAATACATAAATAATTGAGACTTCAACCAAAATCAAATTAATTCTTCTTTTAAAGAAACTTTTTTTTTAATTTTTGAAAGTATCTACCCCTCACTTCAATCAGACTATTCATGGGATTTATTTTTTATTAATATATTTTTATTGATTTCAGAGAGGAAAGGAGAGAGAGATTGAAACATCAATGATGAGAGAGAATCATTGATTGGCTCCTACACACTCCACACTGGGAATTGAGCCCACTACCCAGGCATGTGCTCTGACCGGGAATCAAATCGTGAGCTCCTGGTTCACAGGTCAACGCTCAATCACTGTGCCATGCCAGCTAGGCCTGGGTTTTATTTCTTACACGAAGGTGGAACTAGTCTCTGTGTGTCTTGAGGAGCCCTGCCCCCAATACTTCCTTTTTCTCTCCTCAGACTACTTGTATTAAGTCCTGCATCTGTAGGAAGCCACAGTCATGCTGCAGGGAAATGCCTGAGAGAAGAGAAAGGTACTGGAGGGGCCAGTCACTGTCAGAAAGGACGGACCCAAAGAGGGCATATCAAAGAGAGCAAAGGTGAACTTTGCTTCAGTCTTAAGTGGTGTGCCATGGGAGAAAGCACTACTACAGGGCCTGGCATAACAAGCTCTTGTCCAAGTATCTCCTTCCTTTCTTCCCTCCTGCCATCTCCTTATAACAGCGAACAAGACTGAGGTGGGACGCCACAAAGACCCCAAAAGACACACAAATGTCCACCGTGCCAACAATAGATTGGTCTGACGCAAACTCAGTACTCCGCTTGCAACAAACTTGTTTCTAGACAATTCGTGTCTAATGAAATAAGTTTGGAAGGACTGAAAGTTCCCACTCTATCTCTCAGCTAAAATTACATACAGATGCTGCTCAGTGCCTGTATTAACTTGTAACTGTGAACAAATTATAAGGTTTTAAGATCACAGAAAAGTTTTTGAAGTTGAAAATAACCACCATTACAGACAAAATAACCTGTCACTTCTTTTAGAGTTCATGGAAATAAAATGTTGGTAAGAAAAATAAAACATTCTGGCTCCATGCCAGAACATAACATTATGCTCTCTAATACACTTCTAAAGTGCTTATCTTAAGTGTCAGCAAGTGGCTGTTTGTTTAAATCTATCTCCCTTAGAAATTGTATTTAAGATCTTTTTGATTGACAAAACAGAGTGTCTGTTATATATAAGTTTATATGTTAACTTTGCTCTAAAGGAATAGCATCCAAACCTTTAATCCATCTGAATTAAACTTATGTACATTGCGAAACTCATCCACAAATCATGGAAAGAAACATATTTCAGATATTTAATGAAAGAAGTGATAACTGTGTGCATTTTCATTCAGCAATTATAATTTTCCTGACTCTCATTATATGAAGCAAACAATAGACAGAGTTTAGAATAATTGTGTGTCTTATAATAATAAGGTTTCTAAGAAATATGTAAATTCAGAAAAACGAGGTCTAATTATAATTTTATCCTGTGGTTTTGAAAGTAATGGTTTAATCTTAAAGAAATAATAACTGACATAAAATGTAAAGGGAAGTTCCTTTCACCAACACTGATTAGTCAGAAAATATGCAGTATTACCTCTCAAAGTGTGAGGGGGAGAAAACACAGTTCTCTTGAGATTTCTCATCTGCAGCTGTATTCTACATAGGTCTAAAAATCAGAAATGAACTGCCCCAAGGTTCAACCTAAGCTTTTTCTTTGAAGGGCACATGGAGGGTAAATTTTTGAGCCTAATTATTATGCCACTTCAAATACACTCCTTCAGCAAGATTGGTGGAACAGAGCCATCTGCACCAAGGTTCAGCATCTCAAACGCCTGCCCTCCCGACCCTCCTTCGTTCCTCTTCCTGCATGCCAAACCACTCTGGCTTTTATTTTCTTTATTCAAACTTTCCCTCTCTCATAGAGAAAGAACTAATGTGAAAGAAACTGAACCATGGTACCAAATGCTTAGCATATATTGATAAGCAGGTAGATAGAATATATCATACATAGATTCTAAATGGTGCATTGTTTATTTCAAATAATGAAAATTGGGGAAATAATTTTTAACTTTTCATAGTAATATAGGCCCAATACTATGTCAAATATGCCAGAAAATGCAAAGGCTAAGAGGACTTCTGAAGAGTAGAACTCATATAGCATACCATTTAGCATACACATTATAACTTAATTTTGCCTTTATCTTAATAGGTCTAATGCTTTTGGCTATTTTGGAACTGTGTTAATTGGTCTAAAGGTCAGGAGTTCTAGGTTCTACCCTGCTCTTGAACTCTGTGTAACCTTGAGCAATTTATGTAAATGACCTATTCCAGATCACTTGTTCCCTCATCTGTAAAGCAAGGAAGTTGAATCAAATCTATTTCTAACCTGTGGGTCAAAACCTATTCACTGAGATTTTCTGTTTTTCACACCTCCCAAATCTCAGATCCCTGGTTCCTCTGAGCAGCATTGAGAATGCAGAAACTTACCTTCTATCACTATTCTGATTTCTTTCAGGTAAAGTTCGTGTTGTGCCAGTGAAACCACCCATTTCCCATTCCTGATTGATTCCAGGTCACTCCCTATTCAAATCCATTCTACTCTGCCATGGCGGTGGTTTTTATGGAATATTTATTTATGTTAACAACCTCACCCAAGCCTTTTTAAATATTTTAAATTGCTCCCAGTTATCTTCAAGAAAAGTTTCACCCTACTTAATATAGTTTACAATGTTTCACAACCTTTTACATCCTTGTAAACCTACCTTTTTAGCCTCATCTCCAACCAGCTATATCTTACTTGAATACACTAAGTCATTATCTTTGCTTCTGCTATTGTGTTTAGATTATTCTCACTCCAAAGACTCCCTACTGCTGCACCGCACCTATTCCTATTAAGCTTTTACTTATTCTTCAAGATCCAGATTAAATATCCCCTTCTATATTTAGCTTTCTCTTACTCCTTTCTCCATGATAGAATTGTGTGAATCTTTTATGCAACATTAACTGCATATCTGTGTATGATAACATGCTAGATTCAAAGGTACAATGTGTCTAAGAAGTTTTTGCCCTCAGTGAACTTTCTGACTAGTAAAAAATACAGTCCTGCAAGTCAAAAATATGCCACTTAATTATGTTAGCTCTATGACAGAAACCTGTACCCAGTGCAGTCAAGAACAAAGAAGAGAGAGAGAATGGTCAGTTCTACCTGAGAATAGGGGGAAATGGATCAAGAAAAGCATCAGAGAGGAAATAATCCTTGAGATGAATCTTGAAAGATCAAGAGATATACAATAGGGGATAAATAATAATCAAGAGGGAGAGAGAGTCTATTCAGTCATTTAGTTATTCATTCAACCAACATTTATTGAGTGCCATGATATGTCAGGTACTGCACTAGGTGATGAGAACATAAAGGTAAGTAAAATACATACTTTATTTTGTCAAGTACAAACAAGTTAACAAGCAATTTTAATGCAATGGATATAGTAGACAGCTGATAAAATAGCCCCTGTAATAAGGAATCTGACTCCATCTGCATTTTTGATGTTTGATCCCTGACAGCTTTCATGCCCCAATATCCAACCCCCCAACCCCCGTTTTCCTTTTGCCCATATGAGGCAAAACATTAAGAAAGCCTTAGAGTCCCATCCTTTTTTGCTGGTAGGAAGTTCAAACCACCCAAACCCCATTTCCACAGGAGCCCTCACTGAGACCCTAACCCCTCACCACAATAAAAACTAAAGCCATCAGATTATCAAGAAATATTAGACTTTCTTTTGTTCTTGTCCTTCTTTCTTTAAAAAGTTTCATTATGTGAGTGATAATTATTTCCATCTTGGCATCATTAGTCTTGACATGAGAACCAATTGTGGGTAGGGTTAGCTTGCCTTCCACAGGGTAACAGACCTCAGTGATCCCAGCCTCCTGGTGTTCATGGCCTTATATAATTCCCTCTGTTTGAATGTGGATTGAGCCAAGTGACTAGCTTCTAACAGAATACAGCAAAAGTGATGTATGTCATCACCTTTAAAATATAAGATTAAAGTAATCCTCTGTGATTAGATTGCAAAAAGACTCTGATTTCTCTCTTGCATGTTCTCTATTGCTCTCTTCCTTGCTTTGATGGAAACCAGCTACCATGTTGTGAGATACCTTCTGAGGTCCACAGAGCAACAAATTGAGGGAGGCCTGTGAGTTAGCCACTGAGGAACTGAGGTCCTCAGGCCATGAGCCTATGTGAGACTGAATCCCACCAAAAATATATCAGTGAGTTTCCCAGTGGACCCACTACCAGTTGAACCTTCATATGAGACCATTGTCCTGACCAACACCTTGATTGTAGCCTTGTAAGAGACCCTGAGAAAGGGGACCCAGTTAAGCCATGCCCAAATTCTTATCTCACAGAAACTTTGATGTAATAAATATTTATTGTTTGAAGCCACTATGTTTGGAGGTAATTTGTTAAGCATCAATAGATAACTAACACAACGGAGTGTTGCAGTGGTGAAAATACACAAAAATATTACTAGCCTTTGGGATGGTGGTAGAGGATGGGTGGCTAAGCTAACCTAGATAAGAGACACCAGAAGCCTGGCAAATTCATGAAATGTAGGTGTTTAAAAGAATCCCATGCGGCTATACTAGAGAATCTCAGGAGGGTTGGTCTCCAGATGGGGCTGGAGAGATACACCAAAGAAGGATTGGAGTTGTACAAAGGAGGCATTGAAGAATTTGAAACAGCACAACAGCATGACCCTATTTATGCAGCTTAAGCCTGTGCTGTGTCCTCCCTCAGATTCAGACATGTCTGGACAGGTAGTGAGAGCTAGTGGCCCAGGCCCTCAGTAATATGTTTGCACAAGTAGTCAAAAAAAATCCTGGAAAATAAGTCAATCTATAAGAAGCAAGAGTTCTAGGCTTCTTGGGTCACTGATGAAAAGCAGTGGTTCTGGCCTTAGCATGTAGTGACTGCCCCTGTGATTATCTTTCTTCACAGTCCCTACAGATGGATGCCTGAGCCCCATGAAGAAAGAACTACAGTAACAAGCAAGTAATCTACAAGGGGTATTTCACAAAATTCCCATGAGAATCTCAGATCCCAAGACAGTATCATCAAGTCAACAGCAGTGGACTCAGTAGCTTTGGCAGGAAGAAAGGTCCTGGCTGCTCTGCAAGGAAATTGGTACCTTAAACATTGGCCATCAGCATTGGCATCAGTACCCTGGCAAGGACTCCAGGTATTTCAGAAGACAACATTATTCCTTTTTTTTTTTCTATAAGTGCCACAACAAAAGAGAAGAAAAATAATGGACAACAAAAAAACCACTTCAGAGCACACACGTGCAACATCTCTAACCTCCGGCCCCCATATTTGGAGAAGAATTTGAGAAATCCAGACAGAAAGCAGTAAACAAAAAAAGGAATACTAGTTCCAGCCAGCATGGCTAGTGGTTGAGTGCTGACCTATGAACCAGCAGGTCACGGTTAGGTTCCCAGTCAGAGCACATGCCTGGGTTGTGGGCTTGATCCTCAGTAGGGGGTGTGCAGGAGGCAGCTGATCAATGATTATTTCTCATCATTGATGTTTCAGTCTCTCTCTCCCTCTCCCTTCCTCTCTGAAGTCAATATATATACATTTTTATAAAGGTATTCTACATTTTATTAATAAACTAAAGGCACTAATATGGTACTTTTGTTACAATTAATGAACTAATATTGATACATAATTATTAACTAAAGTTCATTGTTTGTTCATATTTCCTTAGTAATTACCTAATGTCCTTTCTCTACTCTGGCATCTCATCCAGGACACCACATTACAATTAATTGCCATGTCTCCTTAGGTTCCTCTTAGCTGTGACATTATCTCAGTTTTCTTATTTTCAATGATCTTGACAATTTTGAGGAGCATATTGTGGGAGTCCTCTCTACTGGAACTTTTCTGATTTTTTCTTCTCATATTAGACTGGGTTATGAGTTTGGAGAGGAGAAATTCTATTTTAATATTGATACAGAGCTCACTTTTATCTCCACACTGCTTTGGCCTGGAAAATTTACAGTGTATGACACTTGTATTTTGGAGCCATCTCTACTGTAGAGGAAATACAGAGTGAGGGCAAACACAAAACAGTGTGACCAACTTGAAGACTATTGCAATGATTCGAATGAGATATAATAAGGATCTGGGCTAAGATAACGATGGTGTAAAAAGAGTGGAAGGGAAAGATAAAAGATATGTTAAGAACTTACAAAGAGCAGAACTCTTATAATCAATTGTATATGGATGAGAAAAATCTGCAAATATGACCGAGAAGAAATGGTTGAAAATGTGGAAGAAGAACCAGGAAGAGCAGTGTGCCAATGCCAAAGGAAGAGAGAATGCTGTAGTCACATAAAAGAGGATAAAAATGATATTTGAACTTGGAAATTAATAAGGTTATTAGTCAGGAGCAGCAGCATAATTGGAAAGGCTGGAAAGTGAATATAATGTAAGCAAAATAAAAATAATGAATGTCAATATTTCTGAGCATTCTTATTATAAAGAAAAAATGGTCAGTATAGAGGCTAGAGAGATATATAGAATTGGGGACATTCAATCATATATGAGACATGAGCATATATTTGTAGACTACATGGGGTAACAGGAACCAGTAAAGAAAGATTGAAAATATGGCAAAATGAAAAAATTGTCTTAGAGGAGATGAAAATATGCTAATAATAGTTACACACACTGGATATTTACCTAACCTTCCAGGCACTGGAGTAGGGCTTTGATGCATTCTTTGCCTTAACCTTAGCACTCCTAGAAAGTAAATGTTGTAATTACCCTTATATTTTAATGAAGAAAATAAGACATATAGTAGTGTGAGTCAAGATTTGAACCCAGGCAGGTTAGCTCCAATTGCTTAATCGCTACAGTATATTGCTGCTCCAAAGCCTGGGTGGTAGCCTGCAACAGCAGAGGAGACATCTGTAAGATGGACGGAAAGCAATACGTGTGGGTGGCACATGGTGGTTGCATAATAAATATTTGTAGAATGAATGAAAGAATAACTGAGTGCAGATACAGATATGTAGCTCTACGGGCAGGAAGTTGATGGAGGTCACACTTTATGGAGCTGATTACATCACCCTCTATGAATGTGTAGCACTTCATACATGAACAGTGTAGCACTTGTTTCATTATATTACAATTCTGTCTCTTCACTTATCTGAATTCTACTCCTTCAGCAAGGGGAGAGTCTGGGACAGACCTACCTTTTGAATTCATTGAGCCCGAACTGGAAAAGCCTTCAGAACATGTCAGAGGCAAAGAACAAGGAAAGCTCAATGAAAAGTTGAAATCCAATAAGCTGAAAATCAAAGGTCCCCAAACAGATGGGAGGAGCAGAAGCAGGTTTGGAATTCAAGAGTGTGGAGCCAAGGATTTGAAATCCTGGGAGTCAAGAGCCAGAGCAAAGGCCTGGAAAAATGATCTCAACAGATGTTGATTTCTGCATCTTCTTTTTAGCTATCAGTCACAGTGATGAATGGCCAAACTGGCTAGCTTAAAGGATTGTGAGGGGTCAGTACCTCCAGGTAGTGAACATCTTGAGGTCAAGAACTAGAACTATACCTTTTTTTTTTTTAACCTATAATTATGTCCCTAGCATCTGACACAGTTCCTGGCACAGAAAATATGTTAAAAACATTGAAGATCTTTGGTTGGTCTCTTCCCACCCACCCACACACTCCTGCCTTCTCTCTGAGATTCAATACTTTCAACAATAAAGATTAAAAAAATTTTTTGAAGGGAACGAAACACTAATCATCTGTGGCTTTGAACTACATTCTTTAGTGGGAATGATTGGTGACTATTTAAATTATAATATATCTGAATTTGACCTTGATAATTATGTTATATGTCACTTGAATTTGCAGTATGTCCCAGACTTATCATTGGATATTACTGACACATAATATATAGTCCTATTTAAGATGATAGAGGATTAACCTTCAAAGGAAACAATAATAGAATCATGATTCATAAATTTATTAATCATTCTTTCTAATTGCAGACAATCGCTGTATTTCTAAACATTTTTGCTGAATACATATGCAACCCAGATGCCTCTCTCCAGGTTTCCCCGAGGGTAAGGATTTGGTCAGGGAAGTAGAAATGATTGGGATTACGCCTTATAAAGTTGTCCAAGCTGATGAAGCTTTTGGAAAGCCATTGTTTCTGCCTCTGGTGTCAGGCCTGACGTCACTGTAGGTCAACAGTGCAGACCATCTGGGTGTGAAGTGGGGATGTCTGAAGACAAACTGGTACCTGAAAGGGCAAACTGGAAATCACAAGTATAAACTAGATCCCACATCTGTCTCTCACTGTCTCCAAACTTGAGATGAAGGTGACCTGAGGAAAGGGCTCCTCCCCTCCCATGGAGCTGCACAGCTGCCTGGCCCAGGACTCTAAGAAATTGAAAGGAGACATGGGGGGAGCTGGAGGAGCTACAGGCCAGCTGGCCCCACACCAACAAACTGGGCAAATAGATCATCAAAAATGCACACAAGCTTGGCCAGTGCCTGGTACACTCCACTGACCTTCAGCACAGAGTTGCAGCTGCTTACTTATGCCTTCCAAAACGCACACCAATTTCTCCTTGGGCAATCCTAACCCGGAACCATACAGAAAAGTGAATTCTGGGAAATGCTATTTTAGATTGGCTGAGTTGACACAATATAAAACTATCCTACCAGGTAATGCTTACATGCGCTGAAATCTGTTTGCCCCTCCCTAGGGACCTTCTCTGCTCCAGAGCATTGCAGATCACCCTCTCCTTCTTTAGTGCTTTGCCAGGTGGTTGGCAAGGTGCTCACAGTATCCTGCTTCAACTCAAGGATAGGCACCTGCTGAGATTCTCAGTACCTTGGGGTAGTGAAAATATGACACAGCACTGGAGGAGGCTGAGGCCAACAGGCCTCCTTTTACTTCCACCCACCAACAGGAAGCTCTAGATGTCAGGGTCTCCTTCAGTTCCTAAATCAACCACCCACAGTACCAGAAAAAGGAGAGTGATTTTAAATTCCTCGCTTCATACCTAACTTCCATATCTGCATCTGCCGCCACACTCAGAACATCACAGAAGGGATACACATTTCTTCAGGGGGAAAACCTCCTGTACCTGCCAAGTGTGGTTTGGCCCCCCATGGCCCAGACAAAGAAATAACAGTGCTCAGCCCAGCACATTTCCCAAAGCCAACTAAATGAGTCTGGAATAACAACCTTTATGGGATGCCAAAGTGAAGACAAGGTAGTATTGTGCAGTGTGTAGCCTGGTTACTTTGTTAGTGTTTCCTAAGTAAGATATAAAAATCAAGTGTGCATTTCTTCTCTGCTGCAGTCTAGTCTCATGACCACCTAACAATAATGCTTGGGAAAAAGGAAATAATCTTTCTCCTCCTCCTCCTCTGCTCACATTCTCTCTCTCTCTCTCTCTCTCTCTCTCTCTCTCTCTCTCTCTCACACACACACACACACACACACACACACACACACACACACACACCTCCCAAGAATAATCCATGCTTTTAGGCATTGGGCAGCTTAAGCCAGATTTGGTGGGAGGGAGGGGAGATTCTCTGTCTTCGGTGTGGAGTGGTCCTGCTAAAAATTACCAAATACTTATTACTAAATGAAGTTCTAACATATCATCCAAAGCATTTGTTTTCAACTTCATGGCTGTTTTGTGGTTTGCCCTGAGAACAATAAGCCAATATTGTTTTATACTTGCATAATCTAAGCTCCACTTCCGGAAATTTGCACAACCAAATCACAGTCTCTTCCACTGGTGACAACACCACCTCCAGATAGATAATACTGTAAGCAACTTCTAAAGGATTTTTCTGTAGTTTAAAATTGTTTAAGTTCAACCAGACATTCCATTGCCAATGCAATGCTCCTCCCCATGGAGATTATATAGCATCCCAGTTAATGAAATGGGGATACTACCTTGCTTGGAGGGTATCATAAAAAATAAACGGAATTTAGTATGAGTCTCTTGACACAAACTTTAGCATATATTAAGTACTCAATAAATAGAAGCTATTATTCTTACATATTCCTTATAACATTCAATTCTCAGACGTATATATGTACAAACATGTGTGTGTTTGAATGCATATCCTTATATATCATCTGTTACATATGTCAGGAAAAATAATTATTATTTCCATATTGAGCACATATGTGAAAGAGAAAGAAATTCATCTATATAATAGGGAGTGGGAAGTGGAGGAAAGACAGAGAGGTATTGAGTGAAGAAAAGTTCAGTGAAATAAAACAGACATTCTCTAAATTAACTGTAGCAAAATCTCATTCACCTTCCAATTTTTGGATCTACCAACAGATACACTTGAATAGTCTATATAATGTCAAGTAAACTGAAAATAACTATCTTGACCTTTATTCTTACTATGTAAAAAATACTAAAACTTTTGAGAACAGGGAGTTCTAACAATTTTCCACGATTTCTCAAGAAAGGAAATAGTTGTATGCTGTTTAATTTCTACCTTATTTTAAGCTACTAAATTATAGCATGTGTTTATTATGCTTAAGTAGGCAAAATTGGAACTATTTTAATTTTTTATGACATTTCATATTCCACAAAGATTTTTATTGTTTTTCTAAATAATGCTATTTAAATCGCATAACAGGAATCTCTGTATTTACCATGCTTTTCTCATTTAGTAAATTAATACAAATAAATCATCTGTTAAGGAATTCCCTCATGAACCCACACTCACTAAATAATAATTATTGAGGTCCTACTCTGTGCCAGGTATTATTCTAGACCCTGGAGAAACAGAAACAAGTCTCAGTTTCTGATCCTAATACATGTATTGAAATCTACCACCAGGGCAGACACACATACATGTTTTTTCATCTCTACACAGTGTGGCCAGTGGTAAGTGGAAAGTACTATATGGTGTGGGGAGCAGAGAATAGTTAGAAAATAGTGGAGAGATCCAAACCAAGATGGCAGCATAGGTAAACACCTAAACTGCTGCCTCACACAACAATTTCAAAACTACAACTAAAAGACAAAACATCTATCACCCAGAACCATGGGAAAGCTGGCTGAGTGGAAGTCCTACAACTGAAGGAAAGAGAAAAGAGCATTGAGACATGCACAAGCACTGAAAAGCTGAGGTACAGAGGTGCACAAATTGGGCTGGCAGCGGACAACTGGGTGCATTGCTTTTGTCATACAAAGGGAGACAAGCTCCTGATTACTCTGAACTCCAGTCTCTGGGGAGACACTGGGGACCCAAACTCCTACAGGGAGAAGCTGGACTGTCTGCCATCGGGTCGGAAAGTGAGGGTGGCTTTCTTGCAGAGGTGCCCGCAGCAATCATTGTTTACTGAGCTGGGGTGCAGGACATGGGGACTTGGAAACGTGGAGACACAGAGATGGCTGCCTGGCAGCCATCGCTGTTTGCCATGCCCTAGCCTAGTGACTCCCTGAGACCCCGCCCGGCACAACCTACAAACCCATCCAAGCTCCAAGCAGCAGCTTTTGCATATAAATGGCCTGCCCTATCGCAGCTTAACCTAACAAACTGCAGCTCTGGTCAGACAGCTCCAAAACCTCCAAACCCCAAGCAAAGGGGAGAAAACTGTAGTTCTCACTATAGCTCCTGCTGGGTGGCCTCAGATAGTAGCTGACCTGCACCCCATTGGAGATCCAGAAGCTAGTGTATCTAGTGGTCAGTGTGAGATGACACCAGAGTTCAACTCCTCACATCCATAAGTGACACATTCAAGAGTCAGACTCAGTGAGCACCAAAGCCCCACTGAAGCAAGTCCTGCCCCATAAGCGTGTCTCCAGCACAGCAGTTCTTCCATTATAGACACAGTGGGTCCTCACAGCCAAATGGCCTGGAGGTCAATTCCTCCCAGTGTACCAACAGCAATCAAGGCTTAACTACACCAAGACTTTGCACTCATCCCACGAAGGGGTGCACCAAGAGTGTCCACCTCAGGTGACAGGCTGAACCACTGGTCACCAACCACAGAAAACCACTCCATCAACACAGGGAAGCAGCAAAATGTGGAGACAAAGAAACATGTAACAAATGAAAGAAATGGAGGAAAGCAAACTACTGGACATAGAGTTCAAAACCACATTTATAAGGTTACTCAAGAATCTTCTAAACACCGCTGAGAAACTTGATGACACTTCTGAAGAGCTTAGTGAGACCTTCAAGGACCTTAATGAGAATGCCAAAAAAAATGGAAAAGGACCAGTCAGAAATTAAGCATAGAGAGAATCCAAGATGGCGGCATAGGTAAACACCTAAACTGCTGCCTCGCGCAACAATTTCAAAAATTCAACTAAAAGACAAAACATCTATCACCCAGAACCATGGGAAAGCTGGCTGAGTGGAAGTTCTACAACTAGAAGGAAAGACAAAAGAGCATTGAGATGTGCACAAGCGCTGAAAAGCTGAGGTACGGAGGCGCGTGATCCGGGCTGGCAGCGGGCATTGCTTTTTTCAACCCAAAGGGAGACAAGCCCCCGACTACTCTGAAATCCAGTTTCTGGGGAGACACAGGGGACCCAAATTCCTACAGGGAGAAGCTGGACTGTCTGCCAGTGAGGGTGGCTTGCTTGCAGAGCTGCACGCAGGAATAATTGTTTACAGCACTGGGGCACGGGACTCTGGGACGCCGTTGGGGACACAGAGCCGGCTAACTAGAAGCCATTGCTGTTTGCCACGCCCTAGCCTAGTGACACCCTGAGACCCCGCCCTGCACAACCTACAAACCCACCCAAGCTCCAAGCAGCGTATTTAGCATAAGAAAGCCCTGCCCTATCGCAACTTAACCTAGCAAACTTGCAACCCGGGTCAGACAGCTCCAAAACCTCCAAACCCCAAGCAAAGAGGAGAAAACTGTAGCTCTCACTGTAGCTCCTGCTGGATGGCCTCAGACAGTAGCTGACCTGCACCCCATTGGAGATCCAAAAGCCAGTGTACCTAGTGGTCAGTGTGAGACACCAGATTTCAACTCCTCACATCCATAAGTGACACATTCAAGAGGCAGACTCAGTGAGCACCAAAGCCCCACTGAAACAAGTCCTGCCCCATAAGTGTGTCTTCAGCGCAGCAGTTCTTCCATTATAGACACAGTGAGTGCTCACAGCTAATTGGCCTGGAGGTCAATTCCTCCCAGTATACCAACAGCAATTAAGGCTTAACTGCACCAAGTCTTTGCACTCAGCCCACAAAGGGGTGTACCAAGAGCGTCTACATCAGGTGATTGGGGAGGCTGAGCTACTGCCCCCTATAGGTCACCTACAACACAAAGCTACTCCATCAACACAGGGAAGCAGCCAAAATGCGGAGACAAAGAAACATGTCATGAATGAAAGATACGGAGGAAAGCAAACTACTGGATGACATAGAGTTCAGAACCACATTTATAAGGTTACTCAAGAATCTTCTTAAAACCACTGAGAAACTTGATGAGACCTTCAAGGAGCTTAATGAGAATGCCAAAAAAATGGAAAAGGACCAGTCAGAAAGGAAGCATACACTGTCTGAAATAAAGAATATACAGAAACTCAACTGTAGATCAACGTACCCCAAGAATCAAACTAAAGATCTGAAATATGTGGAAACAAAAAACATCCAACCAGAAAAACAAAAAGAAAAAAGAATCCAAAAATATGAAGATAGTGTAAGGAGCCTCTGGGACAACTTTAAGCGAACCACCATCCGAATTTTTGGGGTGCCAGAAGAAGGGAGAGAGAAAAATATTGAAAACCTATTAGAAGAAATAATGACAGAAAACTTTCCCTACCTGGTGAAAGAAATAGACGTACAAGTCCAGGAAGCGCACAGAACCCCGTACAAGAGGAATCCAAAAAGGACCACACCAAGACACATCATAATTAAAATGCCAAGGGCAAAAGACAAAGAGAGAATATTAAAAGCAGCAAGAGAAAAACAGTTAATTACCTACAAGGGAGTACCCATACGACTGTCAGCTGATTTCTCAACAGAAACTATGCAGGCCAGAAGGGAGTGGCAAGAAATATTCAAAGTGATGAACAGCAAGAACCTACAACCAAGATTACTCTACTCAGCAAAGCTATCATTCAGAGTTGAAGGTCACATAAAGAGCTTCACAGACAAGAAAAAGCTAAAGGAGTTCATCACCACCAAACCAGGATTACATGAAATGCTGAAGGGTATTCTTTAAGAAGAGGAAGAAGAAGAAAAAGGTAAAGATAAAAATTATGAACAACAAAATGACAACAAATACATACCTAGCAACAAGTGAATCTAAAATCAAGTGAATAAAAAATCTGATGAACAGAATGGACTGGTGAATATAATAGAATCAGGGACATAGAAAGGGAGTGGACTGACAATTTTCAGGGGGAAGGGGGTGTGAGGGGTGCGGAAAGCGATTAGACAAAAATCTTACACCTGTGGATGAAGACAGTGGCAGGGGGTAAGGGCATGGGGTGGGGTGGGGAATCAGGTGGAGGGGAGCTATTGGGGGGGAGGAACACCTGTAATAATCTAAACAATAAAAATTTATTTAAAAAATAAAAATAAAGAAAGAAAAGAAAATAGTGGAATAATGGTGCTGATAGTTCCATTGGGTATTAAAAGATAAATAAGAGTGGCTCAGACAGAAATAGTAGGAGATATTAAGCAGTGGAAATAGCTTGAACAGTGGCAGAGATTGTGAAAAGACCATGAGTTGTGATGGATTAAGGCAAATGACACCCCTGGATGGCTGCACAAGGAGCAAAAAGAAGAAACACAGCAGCAGATGAGCTTAGAAAGTCACTTGAAAGAATTTAGATTTTGTCCTGTTAGCATATGACCCTTCAAGGATTTATTTTAAAAATATTGTCTTATTTCCAATATTCAAAAAGTGAAAATCAAATAAAATGGTATAGAATTCATATTTTCCTGTCTATTTCTTCTTGAACCTGGACACCACAATATTTTACAAAGTTTCTAACCAATTTGGAATATATTTAAAAGGTCTGCTAATGAACTATATAACAAGGTTCAGAGAAAAGAAAGTTTAACTGGTCCAAGCCTGGAAGGGAGCTCAGAATAGACTCTCACTTCCAGTTGAAATCTCACTGTCATATCACTGTGGAAAAGGTTAGGCCTGAAAGATTCACTAGTCTTTTCCTTCCATGTTACCTACCATAGGTGATGGTATCTGTAAGATAATGTATTTAATGATTTTTTCCTGGAAAAATGTAAATGAACATTTTAAAAATATATAAGAAAAATATATTTCTCAGTTGGGGTGGTGTGGAGGAGGATGACATCTGCGTAGAAAGGATGGAAATAACAGACTTGAAATATCAAAGAGGTCAAGGACTGATTTTTCTGAAGATAAGAGGAACAGATTTGTATGTGGACATTTATATTGTGATGTGAAGCCTTTGAATAAATAAAAAACAATTCCAAACATACTTCAAACAATTCTAGAAGCTACACTCTCCTAAAAAAGTAACAGTGACAGAGGACTACATATCTGAAGTAGATTGATTCTCAAAATATCCTCAACAGATCAAAGACCAAGAGAGATCATAGATTTTTGAAATTTCAATGTCAGAACTTCTAAGAGTTCAAATAAAAATGATCTTTTATTAATTTTAATTTTCTAGAAAAAATATAATATATTTCTACTTATAATTATTTACATCCACTGGTTCTTATCAATTGAAATAGATATATTTTGCATAGTTATTAGGCTGTATTTAAATTTGTATTTTTATTCACTATTTCTCCATATACTTATATTCATGCACAGTCATTTTTAATTCTATAATATATTCTAATTAGGACCTCTAGTGGGACCAATGATATATGTGAGGAGGAATTTCTACAATCTGCAAATCAAATATCACTGCTTTTCATAATCAAGTTAAATTGCATCTGAAATAATATTAGACCAGGAATTAAAAGACCATATTTTAGTCCCAGCTGTATCTTTAATATCCCAAGTAGCTTGCTGCAAACAATATTACAGGTATCCACCCCAGCTTTTCAAATGTTCACTTTTATGAAATACCAACATTACTATGTACCTGTTTTTGCTGACCAATAGAAATCTGAAGAGGATTTTCACTTTGATTAAACAAATGAGTAGCAAAAATAGCTATCGGTCTTTGTTTTCCAGTGAGCCATAGAGGGGCAGGGCACCCAGCAGCTACAGTGGCTCCACCGAGACCCTCCCTGGAAACTACGCTCAGCCTCTCAGCATCAAGCCACCAGAGTTATGAACTATGCCTGTGAGCATGTGTGCTTTACCTCAAGTCATTGTGTGTATCCATTAGCAAGATGTGTCCTAAGGCATCAGAAAAGGCTAATGGCGCATAAGGGTGCTGTCCTTAGTATAAAACTGGACATAATTAAGCTTTTCAATCATAGGGAACCAAATAAAGACATTGTGCATGCATTGGACTTGCCTGTGTTTACTATTCATGCTACCTACACTTGGAGAGAAAGAATCTTGAAAAGCTGCCCAAGTTACTATTGGATCTGTGGTCTCATAGATGGCATCAGTAATGGATAAAATGGAAAGTTTATTGCTTGAGTGGACTAATGGGTATACAAAGCTTAGTGTGCATTTATTATACCATTCCTGCTTTTACTATATGTTAGTGTTATTTTAGATTTTATGTGTTAGCTGGTATGATTTGATAGGTTATTTTGGAGGTCTGGGATGCTCAAAAATTTCCCATGTAAATAATGGTAACTGCTTCTTTGTTTTAACACCATTTATGTTTGCAAAAGATTTCATAGAAATGCTTTGCCTTTGGATAGCACAGAAACCTATACTTTCTCATATTCCATATTTCCAACTGTACAATAAAATGGTTAGAAGGAAGATCTAGCTATCTTCTAAGCCCCAAATGCTGAGATCCTAAGAAGTAGCATTCATTTGTTTATCCACTCATTCATTTATGCATTTATCTATTCAACTGACATTTACTAGGTATCTTGTCTGGGTCAGGTGCTTGAGGGATAGCCCCTGGGTGCTTGAGGGATAGCTGTGAACAAGATAATCAGAAGTCCCTGCTCTCAGTAATTTACCTATTCATGATAAGAGAAAACAATAAACCTACAAGTAGAGGATATATTTTCAGATAGTTACAAATGCTGGCAATATGATTAATAATATCAGTGAAGAACAAGAACTTGGTTTTGGTACATGGTTTTGGTATGCAAATTAATGTAGAATGCAGAATGCACTTTGCCCTGTAGTGCTTTTATATTTGACTGATGTTTCTGGCAATCAAATTACCCAGTGGCACAAATAGCAAAAATAAGATGTTTATATAAGTGTACATCCTATATAATAAAAGGCTAATATACAAATTGACCAAACAGCGGAACAACCGGTTCCTATGACCCGCACTGACCACCAGGGGCAGATGCTCAATGGAGGAGCTGCCCTCTGGTGGTCAGTGCGCACCCACAGGGGGAGGGCCGCTCAGCCAGAAACCCTGAGCCAGACTCAAAAACGCAGCAGTGGTGGTGGGAGCCTCTCCTGCCTCCGCAGCAGTGCTAAGAATGTCCGACTGCCAGCTTAGTCCCACTCCCTGAGAGGGCACAGGCTGGGCTGAGAGACCCACCTTGAGTGCACGAATTTCATGCGCTGGGCCTCTAGTATATAAATATAAGCTTAAATTATATATAATACTAGTAGCCCTGCACATGAATCTGTGTGCCAATAGCTCACCAGCAGCTCGCTGCCACCCTCCAGTAGCTCTCTGCCCACTGCCCTCTTCCCCCCTCTTTAGCTTGCTGCCCTGCCCCCTCCTGTAGCTCTCTGCCACCCGCTTGTAGCCAGTAGCTCACTGCCACCCTCCTGTAGCTCCCTTCGCTCCCCTGTCCCCCTAATAGCTTGCTGCCCTTCTCCCTCCTGTAGCTCTCCGCTGCCCACTTGTAGCTCGCTGCCCCACCCTCCTGCTGATCCATGATCCAGTCATTACGTGGCCGGTCGTCACACTTCACAGTGTAATGACCATTTCCATATTACATCTTTATTATATAGGATGTTTATTGATGTTTATATTAAATATATTTCATTAATTACTCTTTATAGATTAGCTGCTGAACTTAGGTAAAAATCCCTTTTAAAATATAATTTTAATCTGGAGCAAGATAATATTAATATGAAAGTAAAAAGATATTTAAGTGAAAAGCAGATGAGGATAGAGTCATTCAGTTATTCCTTGATAGATTAAGGGTACCATGATAGACCAGAAAATGGGTAACATTTGAGGAGTCCCGAGGGTAACTCAAAGATAGAATCAAGAAGACTGAACTCTAGATTTCCTTATGTCATTTCTCTTTGATTATGAACATCTATCTTTCAATTTTTTTTTCTTTTATTCAATGACAACACTATTTGTCCTTTTGTATTCCAGAGGACATAAAGACAAATTTATAATTTCCCTGAATTTGAGACACTATTTGCTGCCGTGTGCCTACTGAGTTTACAGAAGGAATATTCACCACTAAATCTGTAGATGCATTAACAGTCAAGTAGAGCTTTGTTAGGATGCATTTTGGAAGCAGGCATAATTTCACTATAGAGTGATTGTCATTTTTTAAAATTAAAATCATTTTTCTCTTCATGGTTTTGGTGCACAAGTTCTATAGCTTCCAAACATCTCAGCTGTAAGGTATTTCAAATAATGCTATGCAAAATGTAGCAGATTTATAAAATTATGAAGAAGTAGGTCAGACTGTTGGTGATGTTGGGTGTCTACTTCATTGATATATTGTTCACATAGGAGATTTGGAAAACAATGTTAAATACACCCCATTCTCCCAGAGTTTGAGGGAGGGATGAATGAGGATCTTCCCTTTACATGAACTTCATATCAAATGTAGAAAACAAACAAACAAACAAAAAACACCAACTTTTTTAATAGGCCAAACCTCCCCTAAAACATGAGTGGCTTGTCCCCCCCAGAAAGATAATCACAGCAGTAGATAGCAGAACAGCTGCTGCCTCACCCAGGAGCTCTGGGCAGTGCATAAGTTGACCTCAGCCAAAGAGCCTGTAACAATGTAACTACAGAAAAATTTCACCCATTCTCAAAAGTAATGGGATACTCTGAGAAAGCCCTTCAAAGTCAGGGTTAAAGTCACTACCACTACTTATTTAGATCTAAAATTTCTCTTTTACAATATGGAAATTACGTGATAATGTTGTTAACAATCCATTCCTGTATAAGAACATTATATATGAACCAGCCTTACTGACATAACTGGGTGCTGTTAGGAATGCGGAAGCTAGGGTTCCATCACAGACATTCTGTGTTGTAATAAGGTCTTAGATGACTCTAATGCATTTAAAAGTTTGAGAAGTGCTTTATTATATTAAGCAATAAATTATCAAATAGAAGAAAGATTGATCAATAATAAAGTATTTGAGAAATAATAGAAGAAAAATGTAAGTCTAGTCCAGGATAGGTTAGGGCAGTGGTCGGCAAACTTATTAGTCAACAGAGCCAAATATCAACAGTACAACGATTGAAATTTCTTTTGAGAGCCAAATTTTTTAAACTTAAACTTTTTCTAACGCCTCTTCTTCAAAATAGACTCGCCCAGGCTGTGGTATTTTGTGGAAGAGCCACACTCAAGGGACCAAAGAGCCACATGTGCTCGCAAGCCGCAGTTTGCCTACCACTGGGTTAGGGGAAAGAAAGTCAGTCTTAAAGTATTTGCACTGACAAAGCCATTGGAGCTACTGGAGTTCATCCCACAAAAGCATTTCTCTAAAGAGTTCTTTCCTAAAGAGGTGGAGCAATGAGGAATCATAGACCCATTTATGACCAAAAGACACTTGGGGACCAGATAAGAGCATCTTCCAGAGTTGGTTAAGGTGCATGAGTTCTCTGTTCACTCTATAAGGGTTATTTTAGAAAAACCCTTATGCCAGCCCCTTTATCCTTGTGGACTCAGGAGTCTCATTTGATAATCTTATGAAAGTATGCTCCAATTCTGAGTTCCTTTGTTAGTTTATACAAATCTTATACGGCTCTATCTGCCCATAGAACCTGTCATCCTGGTTATATATAGATTAGGAAAAACTCAAGCCTGTAACAATTTATGGTATTTAGGCTTTCAGTGGCTTGATTTCTCACTCTCTTTCTTCCTCCTTATGTAGTCATCCTTTCCTATGAATTTTTTCATCCTTCTTTCTTTCCTTCCTCTCTCCCTCCCTCCCTCCTTCCCTCACTTCCTTCCATTACTTGTAAACCATTAATACAGTATCTCACAAATGTCTCTTTGTTTGAACCATTGTGCAACCTACATACTTAGGAAGTACAATATAAGAAATTCCCTTGTGTATTCTTTAGGATTGGCAACCAGTATCCTGAGAAAGCATGATTACAGTTTTCCTTGTATCTTATGAGTCAGGATTAATGAATGTCAGGATCAGGGATAGAATATCCATTTGCCAAAGTCATTGTAGGAGTTTTAAATAGGGCAAATCTTTGTGTTGGACCCAGTGTCCATTCATCAGTAACAGTAGATCTCTTTTGATGGTCTTACGGTGGAAATTCCCTGTATCCTGGCCAGCAGTGAAAAAAAATGTTGCTTCAAGCATAAATACTGATGTCTTTCAATCATACCATGTAAGGTTGCTTATGTAAAGAACTAGTTCAAATATCAAAAAAAAAAAAAGGAGCAGTCATGTGTCTTGAGAGCAAGTAGGGTATGACATAAAGAGCAAAACTGCAACTTGGGGACTCGAGAGGTAGCCCCGGGCTCTGCCACTATGTAGCAGTAATAGGTGAGTTACTTCATGTCTCAGACCCTCATTTATTCAACCGAAATGAGAATATTGGATTAGCTGATCTTAAAGTCCCTTCCATCTCTAGCATCCTTTGTTCTATTTTTCATCACAAAAATGATTTTCAAAAGAAAAATAACAGTGGGGTTTAAATGAAATAAAGAGTAGAAAAAAGAAGAATAGGAAGGAGGGTGGGGTGAAGAATCAGATGAAATAGTTCCAAACTGCTTGATTGAATAAATACAGCCATTTCTTTATGAACAAATGAGAACAATTTAACTGACAAATTCCTGCCTTGGCTGTGGTCTGGGAGTGGTCTAAGTGAGGTAGTATTTCCCCACCGGCAGATCAGAACCCCCTCCAGTAGCTCGGCTGAGTTTCAGCAGTGAGTGTGGGACTCCACAGAATATGCTAGTAATGGCTATGTTTTCAGGAGATTCTGTGGACTCCTCAGAGCCTTCACCAGACAGGGGAGAGTTCTCTGTTCTGTGTCACAGAAGCTACTTGGCAGCAAGTTCACAAGCACTGAGTGTGTTATTTGCCTTTCCTCATACTTCCTACACAAATGAAGGGAGTCAAGAAAATAGAATAGAAAAGAGTAACTCCAAACTAGACGTTTAGAGTTTGACAGAAAAATTAAGTTTCCAATTTTATAATCTTATTTTTAGAATCTTGGAAGAATGGGAATTGAATAATTCAGGAAGAGTGTCCCTTCTCCCTTTTTTATCTTCTTTCAGTGTGATTATTTTAGGGAAATTACTTTGCAATGCTGATTTTAAAACATTCCCACTTAACTGCTCTTTCATTTCTACAGAGCCTGAGCAACCCCCAAAGTTCAAAGATCACCATCTTTACAAGGCAGCCCAGTATAGCATGACTGTGTTCACACAGAGCAATGAACGGCAGCATTTCATGCTCTTTTGGAGTGGTAACTGTTGGCAGGGCAAAGCCATTGGTAATCCTTTCCACAGCTGCAAAATAGCCTCTGTGTATCATATCACTAGACCTAATGGCAGTCAGAATATGGAATACCTTAACAAATCTACACTTCACTGAATCTTTGAGGCTCGAAAAGTCAACATGTCCAAAGTTTCACGGGCTAACATCAAGTGCTCTTATTTATAGAAGGTGCATATTTAATTTGTTTGCAACCTTGCATGAAATAGGCATTAAATGTAACTAATTTCATCTGACAGTGGTTTTTTTGGCTAGGATGCACAGTACTAAGTATGTGCCAGGAAGATTGCTGTTTAATAAGCAGAAATAAATGGAGCTTATAAATGTTTGTGGAGGACTGGAATGTTCTACTCCAAGACTAGATTTTAGTGACGTATTATTTAAAAATTATAACAACACTTTGGAATTTGAAGTGTCTGATGTACTGTACATCGTGAAGCTGTATACAAATACCCTCTGTTTTGAGACAAACCCAGTAGCTTCAGCCTCTCCACTGCCACCCAGAGGAGTTAAAAATCAATAAACAACGGGGAAATTTTCTCCGGAGTTAGTATCAGCCAGAAATTGTTCTTCTCTAGGGTTTCTTCAGGAGTTAATGTAGAGACCATCATTGAAAGGATAACAACAAAAAATTGAAGAGGAAATTTCAAGTGATTAAGGGATCCACTACTGAAATTCAAACTTAGTTGGGGGTAGAGTCTTGCCTAACAGTGTAACATGGGTTTTCTTGGTATAGGGCAGAAAATGGAGCATCTCTAAGCATGTCCCATTACTTAAATGCATGGAAGTACTGACTGGAACAGCTGGGTTTTTTCAAAGCTTTTACCCTTCTGTTAGTCTGGATAAAGTAACTTGTTCTAAAGTTAATTGTAGGTTGCTTTTAAATACAGTGTAAGGGGTCTCCAATTTATGATTCTTTTTCGTTTATTGCAAAGATAAAAGTGATGTGCTGTGTGTGTGTGTGTGTATGTGTGTGTGTGTGTGTGTGTGTGTGTGTGTGTGTAGTGTGTGTTTCAGTTGAAAGGCTATTGTAAATTTGCATCCTGAGAGTATATTGATGGTCTTCTTAGCAAAGAAATTTAGTTCTATTCATATGCTTCTGGGTAGTTCCCCATTCTTTCTTTATCTTAATATATATCTTATGCACTTTTCTTTTTAAAACGATCTTCAGTAGAACTTACAGAAAAGGCAGGAGAATCTGCCCAACTTTTATAATGTAATAGAAGATGCTTTTGTAAAAATGCATTAAGAACCCATTACTGTCACTGTACAAGGCCAGTGGAAGATAAAGATGCAAATGTTATGTTCCTTATCTCCCAGGAGGCTTATAATTTAATGTATAAGATAAACATTAAAAAGATATTTGTATTGCCCTAATGGTTTGGCTCAGTGGAAAGAGCATTGGCCTGAGGACTCAAGGGTTCCAGGTTCGATTCCAGTCAAGGGTATGTACCTTGGTTGCTGGCACATACCCAGTAGGAAGTGTGCAGGAGGCAGCTAATCAATGTTTCTCGCTCATCGATGTTTCTAACTCTCTATCCCTCTCCCTTCCTCTCTGTACATAATCAATAAAATATATTTAAAATATATATATATATATATATATATATATATATATATATATATATATTTGTATTATTGAGAAATATACAGTGAGTGGCCAGGTAATTATGAACTCTGAACACATATATAATCTGGCCACTCAGTGTATATCCTATATAATAAAAGGCTAATATGCAAATTGTCCCCTTAACCAGGAGTTCGACCAGCAGGCAGGCCAGCCAACCACCCATGTTCCGTCCCCCTGGCCAGGCTGGCTGGACCCCACCCATGCACGAATTCATGCACCGGGCCTCTAATATATATATATGTATATATATACACTGAGTGGCCAGATTATTATGCATTCAGAAATCATAATAATCTGGCCACTTAGTGTATATTATATTTAGGGGAGGAAATTAAAGTTAATATTTTATATCAAGTTATATTTCATGTTCCAAGGGAGAAACCAGGTTTTGCTTTCGCTTACTAATAGTGTAGAATTATAAGGAAGGTCCATCCATATTGCTTTATTTTATAACTATACTAAGGTATAAGTGAGATATATAAACTTCACATATTAAAATTTTATCATTTGGTTAACTTTGACATAAGTATACACCTTTAAAACCTTACCACAATCAAGGCAAACAACATTTCCATCATTTCTAAAAGTTTCCATGTGCCCCTTGTAATCCATCCCACCCTTTACCTCCTCCCCAGGCTATCATTGATCTTTCTGACTCTATAGATTTGTTTGCATTTTCTAGGATTTTATATAAATGGAATCATAGAGTGTATACTCTATGTTGTCTAGTTTTTTTCACTCAGCATAAT
The DNA here is from genome assembly GCA_026230045.1 of Corynorhinus townsendii. Classification (NCBI taxonomy): domain Eukaryota; kingdom Metazoa; phylum Chordata; class Mammalia; order Chiroptera; family Vespertilionidae; genus Corynorhinus; species Corynorhinus townsendii. Next base: position 174,991,800 of record JAPDVU010000003.1, on the reverse strand, counting down.
GATTTGTGATTCACCAATGTTACCATGTATTAATAATAGTTATTTTTTATTGCTGAGTAGTATCCATTGTCTGGCTATACAAAAATTTATTGATCCATTATTTTGATGGGCATATGGGTTGATCCTAGTTTAGGGCTTTTACAAATAAAGCTGCCATGAATAGTCATGCAAAGTCTTTATATGGATATACACATTATTTTAGCACCTATTTTATAGGATGTGGCTGAATTTTTTTTTAATCCTCACCCAGGATATGTTAATTAACTTTTTTAGAGATAGAGGAAGGGAGAGAGGAAAGATGTTTTTTCTTATTTGGTTAAAACTATTTTTAATTCCTCTTTAGAGTTCTTTTAGAAATGCATTGTGCAATGTCCGTGTATTTGGAGATTTTTCTGCTATATTTCTGTTACTAATTTTTTTCTATTAACTTCATTGATATTCTTTTAAATTTGTTACAGTCTATTTTATGGCCCAGAATATGATGTATCTTGCTGAATATTGTGCTTCAGAAGAATGTACATTCTTCTGTTGTTCATTCACATATTAAAAGTGTATCATTTGATTAACTTTGACATAAGTATACACCTTTAGATGTCAATAATGTGAAGTAGTCTTTAGATGTCAATAATTCTCAGTTGATTGATATTGTTATTGAGCTCAACTATGTTCTTACTGATTTTCTGCCCACTGGATCTGTCCATTTCTGATAAAAGGGTATTAATTCTCCAACTATTATAGTGATTTCATTTCTTTATCCTTGCAGTTCTATCAGTTTTTGCCTCACATATTTTGATACTCTGTTGTTAGGTACATACATACTAAGGACTGTTATATCTTCTTGGAGAATTGACCCCTTAATCACTATGTAATTTCTATTTGTTGCCCTTTGTTCTTATTTTGGTCTTCCACACTTCTTTTTACCATTTTTTGTTTTAATTAAGCATTTTATATGATTCAATTTTTCTGCGTTCTTAGCACATCAATTATTCCTTTTTTTCTACCTTTCTTGGTGGTTATCTAGAGTTTGCAGTATACATTTACAACTAATCCATTTTAAATTGTACTGAGTACCTCTTCACAGATAGAGCAAGTATTTTATAAAAACAAAATAATCTCAATTGCTCCCTTTTATGCCTTATATTATTGCTGTCATTCATTTCACTTATAAAAATACAAACTTAAGCTTATACATGATAAATACATACCTCACATACTAGAAGACATAATTTATTGTTATTCTTTTGAACAAATTATGTGTTACATCAATTAAGATTAAGAAAAATAAAAATGTATATTTTACCTTCACTTCTGCCTTCTTTAATGTTCTGCATTTCTTTTAAAGTACTGAGTTTCTGACCTACATAATTTTCCTTCTCTCTAAAGAACTTCTTTTAACATTTCTTTCAAGGCATGACTACTTGTAATAAATTCTCTCAAATTTTGTTTGGCTGAGAAAGTTTTTCTCCTTCACTTTTGAAGGATATTTTTTTAGGTTACAGAATTCTAGGTTGGTGGGGTTTTTTTCTTAGTACTTTAAATATTTCATTTCCCTCTCTTCTTGCTTGCATGCTTTCTGAAGAAAATTTGGATGTTATTCTTACTTTCAGTCCTCTGTAGCTATGTTTTTCCTCTGATTTTTTTCAAGAGTTTTTCATCTTTCATTTTTGGAATTTGAATATGATATGCCTAGGTATAGGATTATTTGTATGTTTGCTTGCTTTGACATTTATCCAACCTTGTGTTCTCTGAGCTTCCTGGATGTGTGGTTTAGAGTCTTACATTAATTTAGGAGAAATTCTCAGTCATTAATGCTTCATAATTTGCTTCTGTTCCTTTCTCTCTTATTTCTCCTAGAATTTCCATTACACATATGTTACATCTTTTGTAATTGTCCCAAAGTTCTTAGGTATCCTGTTCTTTTTTTTTTTTTTTTAGGTTTATTTTGTCTTTATTTTTCAGTTTTGGAAGTTTCTATTGTCATATTATAAATATCAAAAATTATTTCCTCAACTGTGTCTAGTGTACTAATAAGGTCATCAAAGGAAATTTTCATTTCTGTTCCAGAGTTTTTCATCTCGAGCATACCTTTTATAATCTTTCTCAGAATTTCTATCTCTCCACTTTCATTATTTATCTATTCTTGCATGTTGTCCACTTTTTTCCATTAAAGTCCTTAACATATTAATCTTACTATAAAAATATTTATGTTCTGATAATTGCAACATGCCTGCTGTATCTAACTCTGGTTTAGTCACTTCAACTATACTTTTTACTTTTAAAATGCCTTGTAATTTTTTTGTTGAAATGTGGACATGATGTACTGAATTAAAGGAATCCTGGTAAATAGGTCTTTAGTAATGTGGTGTTAAAGTATGGGGGAAAGGGAAGTATTCTATAGTCTTATGATTAGATTTCAGCCTTTTAATGAATCTGTGCCCCTAGACTCTGAACTTTACCAGTACTGCTCAATTCCCCTACCCCCTTAGATGGGACAGGATGGTTAGAGAGGTCAGGAGTTGGGTTTTTTAATTATCCCACTTTATAAGATAGTATAAGTTGAAATAGGGTATTTCCCTTCTCTCAAATGGAAAGCTGGCTGACTAGACTTGTGTATTTTCCTTCTCTCCACTAGGTTAGATTCTGTTAAAATCTATGTAAGTAGGGCTCTAGTAAAATAGCTTTTTTTAGAGCAGACCTTACTAAAAAGAACAGAGTACTCTGACATATCTCAGAATGGTTTCTTTTCTTCTTCTCTTGCTGGAAGTGCCTGAAAATTTTTCTCCAGTACTTACTGTGCAGACCTGGTAGAGCTCCTAGAGATAAAACTCACAAAAGTATGTGACTAGGTCCTTAAAGACCTTTTAAATCTCAGATTTGTTCACACTGAGATTGCAGCAGTTCATCAATTACAGTTCAAGTTTTCTTACCTTGGCACTGATTCCTGAGGAGGTTTCTGCTCATGGCTTTCTACTCTAGTAAATTGTGATTCTGTACATCTCTCTATCTGACTCCACAATTTTGAGTATAGCCGTTTATCCTGTAACCTCACTTCTCTGATGGAGCTAGGAAACACTGTTAATTTTTCAGTTTACTCAGTTTTTTATTTGTTAGAACAGAGTGGCACTTCTAAGTTCATTACATGCCAGATCAGAAATTGAAGTCTCCTATTTTATCAGTATTTTTAAAGGATATTGTCACTGGGTATAGAAGCCTAGATTGGCAGTTCTTTCAGGACTTGAAGGATGGTTCACTGTCTTCTAACCTCATGATTTTTTATGAGAGACTAGTCATCACTCAAAGCATTGTTCCCTATATGAAATGTATCCTTTTTTTGTCCAGCCACTTATAAGATTTTTAAAAAATCTTTGGTTTCCTGAAGTCTGAGTATGATTTGTTTAAATTTGATTTTCTTTTATTTTATCTTGTTTAGGGGTTTTCTGAACTTATTAAATATGTACACTTTATCTTCTCACAAATTTGGAAAAGTTCACGCCATTGTTTTGTCAAAAGATTTTACTTCCCATCCACATGTTCTTGTTCTGGAATTCCAATCTCATACATGATTGACCTTTTGATATTGTCACATGTTTTCTTTCTTTTTGTTCTTCAAGTTGCATAATATTTACTTACCCATTGTCAACTTCCTCTGTCATCTACATGCTATAATGGAGCCCACTCAGTAAATTTTTTATTTTCCAGGTTCTATTCTATTCCATTTTGTTTTTTTATAGTTTCTAGTTCGCTGCTGCCAAGCTTTATATTTATTTCAAGTATGTTTTCCTTTCTTCATAAAACAGTTTAACACTTTTTTCTAATAATTCTAATATCTTAGCATCTGTTGATTATTTCCCATGGATAATTATCCAGATTTTCCTGGTGGTATAATGAATAATTTTGGATTATACACTAGACATTGTAAATACTGTCTAGACTCTAGTTCCTGTTATAATCTTTTGGTGCATGTTGATTTTTATTTAGCAGGCAACCAACATGGTTAAGTTTAAACCACATATTCTCTCTTGTCTTTTGTAGATGGTGGTTCAAATCCTGGTTCTGTTTTAAAAACATTTTCTCTGCTTGTTTGAGCCTGCCCACAATAAAAAATGAGTCGGAGATATCTGCGGATTATACACAGACTTAAGGGATCTTCTTTTCTGGCTCCCTCTGCTCTGAGAATCTCTTCTCACTCACTAGCCCCCAGAAGCTCCTTTGCTGATTTCTCTGATTGTAAAGATGGGCTTTCCACTGAAGTCTTAGCCCCTCATGCATCCACCATTGATATGCTGCCTTGTGGCTATGGCCCATACTTGGGGCAAAGTATATATGAAGAAAATAAAAAAAGAAAAATACACCCTGTGCATTTACTTTTGACTCCTACTTTATTTTGCAGAGTCCTCAGGTAGTCTTCTCCCTCCCTCTACCCCCACCCCACCAGATATTTTAGTTATAATTAGTAGGAAATATGGGCTATAGTCTATTTATATAATCATGAAGAACCCAGAACTCTTATCCTTACTGTTTAAATTGTTTCTCAAACTATGGGTCATGACCACTGGTGGGTCATATAATCAAGTTAATTAATTGTTGATTCACATTTTTAAAATTAACTGTGTTAGGGGCTAAACTATATTATTATATCAGATTGTACTAGTATAACATGTTTAAAAAAGTAACTTGTTTTATAAATTATTTATTTATTTTTTTATTCAGCACATTTTTGAATACGTGTTATATATCAAAGGCTGTTTTAGATTATGGGAATATATTAATGAACATGCATACTTTAAAAAAATGATTGTGAGAACAAAAATATTTTTAAAAATTAGTACTACATATAGTATGTTAGACAAACAAAAGAAAAAGAGTCTTCCATATCTGCATAATCTTATGTGTAGGACTTCTATGGAGAATATTGGGAAAGTATGACCTCCCCAAGTTTACCATTCTATTGACACCCATGTGGTGACAGTTGCACCATATCACAAGAACCAGAAATCTTAAGTTGTCTAGGCAATGATCAGCAGCAAAGTGAACGGTAGACCAAATTAGAACTAACAGCAAAAAAATAGGTACACCATGGGGTTTATTACAGAGCTTATGTAAACAAATTTCTTTCCCTCAAAAAATATACTGGTAGGAGAAACCAAGATGGCGGCATAGGTAAACACCTAAACTGCTGCCTCGCACAACAATTTCAAAACTACAACTAAAAGATAAAACAGACATCATCCAGAACCACAGGAAGGCTGGCTGAGTGGAAATTCTACAACTAGAAGGAAAGAGAAAAGCACACTGAGACTCAGAGGAGCCGCAGGAGGCAAAGGTACTGAGACGCATGCGAAGAGGACTGGCAACTGAGTGCGCAACTGGCTTTCTCAAGTGGGAGGGAGACAAAAGAACTGAACTCTAGTTCTGGGTGAGACTCTGGGGACCCAGACTCATATGGGGTGAAACTGGGCTGTCAGGAAAGAGAAAAGCATACTGAAACTCAGAGGAGCTGCAGAAGGCAGAGGTACCGAGGTGCACGCACAGAGAGGGCAGGCAACTGAATATGCGGCTTGTTTTCTCAAGCGGGAGGGAGACAAAAGCTCCAGATTGCACTGAACTCCAGTTCCAGGCGAGACTCTGGAGACCCAGACTCATTCAGGGAGAAATTGGACTGTCTGGCAGTGGGCAGAACTCGAGGGTGGCTTTCTCTCAGAGGTGCTGCAGTGATTACCACAGGACACTGAGACACAGGGGCCTATTAGGGCAGGGCTGATGGAAAACCAATGCTGTCTGCTCCACCCTGAGACTCTGCCCCATCCAAGCTGAGCACAGAGGCTTTTGCAAGTCTTCTCATAAGGGTATTTCCAGTACAGACATTCTCCCAGCTTAGACACAACTGGTCCTCACAACCAATTGGCCTGGAGGTCAATTCCTCCCAGTGATACCAACAACAATCAAAGCTTACCTACAACAAGACTATGCACACAGCCCACAAAAGGGTGCAGCAAGACTGTCCACCTCAGGTAACTAGGGAGGCTGAGCCACTGGACCCTATAGGACACCTAGCACACACAGCCACTCTATCAACTCAGGGAAGTAGCCAGAATGCAGAGACAAAGAAACATCACAAATGAAAGAAATGGAGGAAAGCAAATGACTGGATATAGAGTTCAAAACCACGATTATAAGGTTTTTCAAGAACTTTCTAGAAAAGGTTAATAAATTTAGTAAGACCCTCAAGGACATGAAAAAGGACCAACTAGAAATTAAGCATACACTGACTGAAATAAAAAATATTATACAGAGATCTAACAGCAGACTAGAGGATCGCAAGAATCAAGTCAAAGATTTGAGATACAAAGAAGCAAAAAACACTCAACTGGAAAAGCAAAAAGAATCCAAAAATATGAAGATAGTATAAGGAGCCTCTAGGACAACTTCAAGAGTACCAACATCAGAATTATGGGGTGCCAGAAGAAGAGAGAGAGCAAGATACTGAAACATATTCGAAGAAATAATGACAGAAAACTTCCCCCACCTGGTGAAAGAAATAGACTTACAAGTCCAGGAGCACACAGAAGCCCAAACAAAAGGAATCCAAAGAGGACCACACCAAGACACATCATAATTAAAATGCCAAGAGCAAAAGACAAAGAGAGAATATTAAAAGCAGCAAGAGAAAACTGTTAATTACCTACAAGGGAGCACCCATAGGCTTGTCAGCTGCTTTCTCAACAGAAACTATGCAGGGCAGACGGGAGTGGCAAGAAATATTCAAAGTGATGAATAGCAACAACCTACAACCAAGATGACTCTACCCAGCAAAGCCATCATTCAGAATGGAAGGTCAGATAAAGAGTTTCACAGATAAGAAAAAGCTAAAGGAGTTCATCACCACCAAATCAGTATTATATGAAATGCTGAAAGGTATTCTTTAAGAAGAGGAAGAAGAAGAAAAAGGTAAAGATAAAAATTGTTAACAACAAATACATGTCTATCAACAAGTGAATCTAAAAATCAAGTGAATAAAACAATCTGATGACCAGAATAAACTGGTGAATATAATAGAATCAGGGACATAGAAAGGGAGTGTACTGACAATTCTCGGAGGGAAAGGGATGTGGGGGTGTGGGAAGAGACTAGATAAAAATTGTACACCTATGGATGAGGACCGTGGGGGGGTGGGGGGGTAAGGGCAGAGGGTAGGGTGGAAACTAAGTGGAGGGGAGCTATGGGGGAAAAAAGAGGAACAATTGTAATAATCTGAACAATAAAGATTTATAAAATTTTTAAAAAAGAAACAAAGCCACCATGTTTTGAATGAGACTAAAATTCTATATCTTGTGAAATCTTTAATCAAGAGTCAATACAGAATAAAAATAGCTTCATATCTACAGGACCTAAAAATAATGTACTGATAGTTTTACAGAGATTATTACTGAAGATGATGGTGTAGAGAGTTTATATCACATCATAGAATGAAAAGCTAGAATTGCTAAAAATTCTTCTATCACCCCCCACAATCAGGAATTCTCTATTGACTACATTGATCTTTAAGATGCAGGCCTCTTACATGATGCTTGGTCTCTCTCTTTCCTCTCTGCCATATTCTCTTTTTTGCTTCCTCTCCCCAACTAATCACATACCTGTGTATTTCTGACGCAAGACAGTACTGGTTTTCCTTTCTTCAACTGCTTGCCCGAGAGCTAATACATAAACATTAGGACCCATTCTCTAGCTACCCATCACTCTACCCTCCCCTTTCCCTTTGCATTTTGAGTCAGATCAAATTTGGGGTCTAGGTAGGCTATTAGGAGTCCTATTTGGATCCCTGCACTCGGGAAAGGAGTAGAACAAGGCCCGACGACCCTCATGTCCACATAGCGCCCAGGAGTAGAGGTAAGAGACATGAGGGTATGGTTTTTCTCACTTCAAATGCCTCTGGCAACTTGTTAGATAGCCAATAACTAAATGGAGCATAGAATTACATATGGTCATACGTGAGAGTCCATATAGTCAAACATGTTTTTTCCTATTCTAAATTTCATGTGTTACAGACATGCTTGTTTTTAGTAGAAATCCTACTCACCTATTTCTGAAATGGCATTAATATTGGGATGAGTGCCACACAGCACAGTTTCCCATTCCATGCATACAGCAGAGATCATTACCTGAATACTTCCTTGGAAACCATTTCCTCCACCCTCAAATTTTTTTCAACAAGGCCTTAAGGCAGCCACTGCCAATTAATCAGTATTGAAATAGGAGATGAATTGTATTTGCCCTCTCTACTTTTGGTCATGGCAAAAACTTTCCCAGAAGGCTGTGTTTTTGCCATTTTTTACAAATAAATTTGCTGACTGAGAACGCAATGTCCATTCTAAGTCTTTCAAGTTTCTCTAGGCACCATTTTCAGCCATAGAAAAAATTAACTAAACATATGTAGCTTTAAAAAAAAAAGTACATTTAGGCAAACACAAAGATTCTTTTTAAAGAGCAAATATTACTTCCTAGTCTGCATCTATTTTTTTAAGGCAGATCTGGAAGCAATTTAGTAAATTTACTGCATGTAAATTATAATTAACTTTAGACAGAAATAATTTGGTGTGTTTTTTAAAGAGGTAGATAAGCTCAAGGACAAGAAGATCAGGTTCAAATCTTAATCCCAAAGTTAAGTGAGGCAGAAAGAGACCCAAAATGTGATGCCAGCTATAAGTACATGCTAGGCTGTTTGAATTGCTATGTTACTGTCCACAATGCTATGTTACTATTTTGCAGTAACAAAATTTTACACATTTATGGCTTTGATTACATAGAGATTTTATGAATATAATTCTAAATAAATCTGCTCAGTATGTAAAATTGAGATGAATTAGAATTTATACACCACAAGCACCAAGCCTGAAAATGTAATATCATATTTAATCCGTTTGTTAAATATGAGTATTAGTGAAATTTGTTCAGTAAAAATAACTATTCATAGAGTGAAATGGATAAGTTGAAGCAGAAATTAAAATTCTGCTTTTAGCCCTGGCCAGGTGGCTTAGTTGGTTGGAGTACTGTCCCATATTTCAAAATATTGCAGGTTCAATTCTCAGTCAGGGAACGTACCTAGGTTTTAGGTTTGATCCCTGGTGAGGGCAAATACTGAAGGCAACCGATTGATGTTTCTCTCTCACATTGATGTTTCTCTCTTTCTCTCCCCCTTTCCTCTCTCATTAAAATCAATAAAAACATATTCTCAGGTGAGGATTTTAAAAATCTGCTTTTATAAATGGAGCCTTGTAATATCTGTTCATACTCCCTGGCAAAATCTTCTGTAGCTCACAGATTTTGCTGACTGAACAATAGACCCTATGCTTCTATCTCCCCACCCTATAGATGGCAAGAAGCATCAGGGGGTTGTTTTGACAAATGAAGTGGGTTATCACTGTTGCACCGAGGTATGTAGGTTCTGCATGTTTGTCTAGACTTTCTTACCTGCTCTATGACTCAGGCTCACAGAACAGCCCTGAAGCACTCACAATTCAAAATGATCCCTCAGCAAATATGACATGCCATGGACTTTGAAGTCTCCTTCCAAATCCTCAGATGCCAAGAGTTTGCCCTACACAAATGGACACCATTGAAACAAGAAGGGGGGATTCAGAGGGGGGAAAAATCATTACATCTGCTTGAGTTAGAAGACACTGTGTTAAACAAAATTAAATAGCCTACTCATACAGAAATTTCAGAATTTTTAATATGTGAATGTGAATCGTGAATATTAAAAAAAAAAAAACCTCACTCTGGTTGGCATGGTCCAGTTGGTTGAGTATCAGCCTGTGCACTGAAAGGTTGCTGGTTCGATTCCTGGTCAGGGCACATGTCTGAGTTGCAGATGTGATCCCTGATAGGGAGCTGATCAATGTTTCCTCTCACATCCATGTTTCTCTGTCCTTCTCCCTTCCTCTTTCTCTACAAATCAACAAAAATAATTTTTAAAACAATAAAACACTCATAGACAGACAACAATATGGTGATTACCAGAGAGAAAAGGGAGGTTGGGGGAGGTAGAAGAGGGGATAAATGGTGATGGGAAGAGACTTGACTTGAGATGGTGAACAAACAATATACAGATGATGTAATACAGAATTGTACACCTGAAACTTATATAATTTTATGAACCAATTTCAGTCTAAACCTATCTAATAAAGAGGGAATGTGCAAATTGACCATCACACTGTCACAAAGATGGTGGTGCCCACAGTGGAGGTGGGGTTTCCATAACATAAGATGGCTGCACCCACAGCGGAGGCCAAGTTCCCGTAATGAGCCTTAACGAGCAGTCAGCAGGGACCTGAGGCTGTGTGGCACTGGGCCGGAGCAGGGGACCTCAGGCCACACCCCCCCCCACCTGGCAGAGCTTGATGGGGGACCTCAGGTCGCACCCCCTGCCCCAGCACCAGGCCAGGGGACCTGAGGCCATGCCTCCCACCTGGTGGCGCTTGACAGGGGACCTCAGGCTGCTCCCCCCACCCAGCGGGGGGCCAGGGGACCTCAGGCAGCACCCCCCACCCTGGCACCGGCAAATCTGAGGCTGCGCCTCTTGCCTGGTGCCTGGCTGGAGGACATGAGGCTGCACCCCCTGCCCAGTGGGGTTTGACGGGGGGGGGGGGGGGGTGGGTCTGAGGCTGAGATCCCCACCAGGCAGGGCTTAACAGAGGACCTCAAGGTGTGCCCCCTGCCCAGCGGGGCTTGACAGATGATCTCAGGCTGCATCCCCCACCCAGTGGGGCTTGAGGAGGGACCTCAGGCTGTGCCCCTAGCCTGGCAGGGCTTGACAGGGGACCTGAGGGTGCGCTGGGGGACCTGAGTCTGTGCCCCCCACCTGGCAGGGCTTGATAAGGTTGGGGCCAGCCGGGTCTGGATCTCTTCCAACGGGAGTGGGGCTGGCTGGGGCTGGGTCTCACAGGATATTGAGGTGCCGCGGTGGGCGAGGACTTGACTTTGGGTCCTACAGTGGGCCCCAGACTCTGACAGGAGGAAGATTTTCATATACATTTTACTAATTTTCTTTCATCTCTGACACTTCTATTATAGAGAAAGGGCAAATAACAATATTAAAATATTTCCTCTAGTTAATCCCCTTTTAATGTGCACATATTTCATGCACCTGGCCACTAGTAAATTCAATAAAAAAGGAGGGTTCCAGTATTGTAGAATTTTCCCAATTTATGGACCACAAAGACACTTTTTCACAGAAGATAACTACTGATGGGATGCTATTGTTCACAGAACTCAGCCTGAGAATTCTGGCTTCCAAAATAATGGTAAACTCCTGAGCACAAAAACCTTCCCAGCGTTGCTCAATTCTATCTTTCTGTGATTCCCTGGTATCATCTTCCCTTTTAGTCATCTAGGTTTGTAACCGGCTCTGTATGCCCTGTCCTCTTCTCTCCCCCAACATCAACCCTTCCCAGAACACAAGAAACTATAGCTTATTACTCAAGACACTGAAAAAAAATCATACTTTTCTTCTCAAAAGACTTCGGTAATTATTTCTTGTTCTTTCCTCTATACCATAATTGAACATTGAACCTATCTACATTCTAGTACATTTCATGCATAGAAAATTATTCATTTGTGGATATTTTCCTTACTAGATTGTGACCTTCTTAGAGGCAAGAATTGAATCTAATTCCTCTTTCAATAGCTAGCACTCAGGAAAGTTGCTGGCCAACATAGTTTCTTCTCAATTCACACTAATTAAATGAAAGAATAACCTAATTGAAGTTAAACAGCACAAATACATAGAATTCATCAGTCAAATTTTGACTATCAATGATTGACATCTGGAGAGTGGATACTGCAGAAAGGAAATGGAAAGGATTTTAGAGAAGTTGTAAATGTCTCCCTGAAATAGTTGGCCATTGGAAGCATGCTAACTAGAGAAAGAAGTAATGAAAAAGATGATGAAATGAGAAAAGCAAGGGAAGTCAAAGGATTCATGAATCAGTAAGTACTCAGAGAAGGTTCAGTAGGTCCCAAAATTATAAAGATAAAGCACTTGGGGTAAGAAATGTTATTTTAGGGTTTAACTTTTAGAAATAATGGTAGGAATGCCTGTATAAAAATTTGGAGCAGCCATGGAAATTAGTACTAATCAGTGAGAATTGGAAGAGAGGCAAATTCCAGCTCAGTTCAAATAAGAAATATTCAGTCTGTATGTAGCTAGATGAAGTGGGGTGGATATGTATAGCATTGGAGTTGGTGAGACTCCAATGTAAGAAAAAAAATGTACATATATAATGGAGAAGAGAAGTACATTGTGATCTAAATACTAAAACTACTATGGAAGGAAAGAGATGGCCTTAGACGTCAATAGATAATGCTACTGACAATAGGAAGACAATTGTATAAACCTCTAAGAGAAAGTTGTTTATCAATGGTGGCAAGGAGAATGCTTTATGCTGTTTTCTTCTTCAGGCCTGATGAATTAGATGAAAGAGGAAAATAATTCAATTAGAGGACTTTCTCAGTCCAGGTGAAAAGAGGCTTAATTAGTGAAGCTTCTTTGAAGAGGTGGGAAGAGAGACAATGGAAATAACATGCAAAAACCATAAAATCTTAGCAAGTTTGTGTGACAGTGACAGGTTTACTTAGGTCAAATTGAAAATACTTCATTCTGTATGAGAATTAAGAATTCACAAGTTAATAATTTTCCTATAAAAGTATGGTGCAGAATATCAGAAAAAGTATTTATTTAAATACTTATTTTAATAACTTGATAATTATTAATAAATTTTGTTTATAAGTTATTTTAATTTGTATATTGCTTTGAAGCTGAAGCACTTAGATTCCTTGAAATATCTGAGTTTATTTTAAAAAACAGGTATAAAAGGCTTTTATCATAAATATATGAGGGACATTGACAAATTAGGAAATGTCCCGGGTAAATATAATTAGAGGTGGGAAGATCCAGAAATCAATGGTATGTAAAAATAGATTTGAAGTATGTATGCATAATGTAAAAGAGAAAAGTCTTAAGAAGGGACATAATATGTATCATCACATATTTAAAGAACTTTTCTGGGAGAGAGAGTCTAATTCTGCAGACTCCCAGAAGGTAAAACAGGAATTGGTCAGTGGTAGCCTCATTCCTATAGACAGATTGTGGCTTGATAAAAAGGCAACTTTTAGCAAGTAGCACTGAATAACAAATTGGCTGTCTTGTGAGGTAACTGGCTTTCTGAAGGGAGAATTGTCTAAAAATACTGTCAAAATATGAGTATTTCATGATTATATATGAATTCTTGGATTAGAAGATGATTAGACTGCTAAAGTCCTTTCAAATTCAAGTTCTAGGTTCAATGGTAGTATATGTTTAGAATTCTGTTTTTTATCTTAAACAAAATTTAATCAAGTCAATGATGTTAAGGAACAAAGTACATATTTTGTAAGGTCCATTTTATTTTTAGTGACATGTTTAAGCAGGTTGAAGTATAAATAAGTTTTTTTGAAAAATACTTGATTTTTAAAAGATTGGTTTTCTCAGCCATCCCTAATTCTCTAAAGGATAAAAAATATTAGTTACTGAGGTTTCTTAAATGAATTTGAAGGAAATCAACTTATGATTCATTTAAATGAGGTTATTTAATGTTTTTAATGGAGGAGGTTGACTAATGTTTTTATACCTTCTGTCTAGACTAGAAGCTTAAAAAGCACACCTGTGACTCCCCAACCCTCTGATAAATCATGTCTGGTAAGACAGTTTTGCATGAAGAATAAAAAAAGTCATCACCCACAATACCCACAAATATGAATATAGAGAATGGGGATGCTGACAGTCATCATTGTTCTAGGAGACCAAGTGCTATTTCCATGTGACTCCAGCAGATCCTCCAAAGAGCTTTTGGCCTTTGTGCCAGTACAGAATGTATATCCCAGAAGTAATTGAGGGAGGGGTAATTGTGGGAAGGAAAAAAAGTGTGAGCCATCTGTTAGTTTCCACTCCATAAAACCTCACCACCCTTGTTCATAAATCAATCTCTTCTCCCCTGCCACTCTCCTGCCACCAACATTTGAGGTTCTGTTATTCTTTCACGTTAATGTTTGGAAATACTGGCATTCAAGCAGTAATACTGTATGTATTTGTTGTGTTTTAAACTACAATGCAATACAGTTATTTTAACATCTCATGGAGTACTTACTGATTTATTCATTTACTAGAAAACTGTACATTCCAATTTTGCCACAATATAGAAATTAATAAAATAACCCATTCAGTAATTTAAAATGTTGGATGTGGTCTTTAAACTTTGTTTTTTAGCAGTTTAACAATTATATCAAAGAAATTGTTTTAGTTATTACCGATATATTACCAAATCTGAGGATCTGTGGTTAAAATAGCAAAAAGGGGTCTGAATTTTACCCATTCCATCTCCCCATAGCCCTGCCTTTGAATCGCCCATTAGTTCTAGAGACAGTTTTATGACTTAACTGATGAGACAGATATGTAAATAACTAGTGCAGTGCAAGGCAGAAATTAGGAATAGACACAGAGGAGTAGGGTAGATATAGGGGATAAATGGTGACTTGACTTGGGGTGGTGAATACACAATACAATACATAGATAATGTATTATATAATTGTACACCTGAAACCTATATAATTTTATTGACCCATGTCAACCAAATAAATTCAATTAAAAAATGTAAAATAACAAATGAATAAATAAATAAATAAATAATCTACCAGGAGTATTTGGAGAGATATTGCAGAAGAATTGACATTTGCATTGTACACTTAAAAACAAGTAGAGTTTTGACTGAAAATTTGAAAGAAAAAAGTGGGGAAAATGTAAGTGAAGGAAAAGTTGGAGGAGAATTCACAAAAGCTTGGAAGTAGAAGTGTGTTCTACAGCCAAGTCACAAAAGGTAGACTCTTGGTTCTTGTTTCCTTAATGGTCTCTGTTTCTCCCTCACTCTACAATGGTTGTTTGGCTGGAAATGAGTTGGCACTGCACAGAGTGGGTTCACAGGTTGTAAAAAAAAGTCTTTACCTCAACTCTGAGTAAGCTTGTCATCCCAAGAAGAAGATGAGACAAGTGTATTAAATACAGGCAATGGTACTATAAATACACAGGCACTATAGCTAAATTGTGAGAGTCATGCAGAGGTAAAAATTATATTAGCCTCCCCATTTGCATTGCTCATTCTTCTTTTACCATTGGTACTCTAATAGTCACTGAAACTTTCCCAAGTTGTAATCCAAGAGAATAAAAGATAATCAGATCACAAACCACTCTGGAGCTTTTTGCCTCCTGTAACAAACTGAAGAAAATAAGTTATAACATTTGTTTACTCTCTTTATATAAATGTAATCTGCACATATTCTCTCTCATCTTGTCTCTCTCCTTTCCCCTTCCCTCTTGTTCTCTCTTTCATATATATATATATATATATATATATATATATATATATATATATATTTAAAATGACATTTTTAACAATAATTTAAAAAACTACCTAAACGTTAGACTAGTCTGACATTTTTTATCCAAAAGTATTTTGTCTCTAAGTGAATATTCTTACAGTATATTTACAAATAGTCTACTAATTAAACTAAAAATATATGCCATATGTATGTATGTGTATCATTGTACCATATGATGTGGTTATGAAGAGTTTATAATTTAAAATGGCTGTCAAATGTGAGTCAACATCACTACTCAATCTGGAAAAGATAGCAAAGACTGCAGGAGACAGAGAAGTCTGACAGGTCAGTTAGGTCAGCAGCCTTCCTAAAGCTCATCAGAACGCTCCTTGCCTCCAGTGTTCAGGTTCAAAGTAGTGATTAAGCCGAGTCTATGGAATTCATTCTCATAAACAGTGACTACTCATAACACTTCCTCGGGCCACACAGAAAAACAAGGTACGTTCTCACCTCCCTTGAAGAAGTGGTGAACCTGAACCTAGAGTCCATAAGAGTCACATAGGACTGTCAGAACTGGTTTCAGGGGGTCTGGGACCCTTTAGGACTAGTCTTGGCCCGGCCCCAGATAGACTTCTTCCACTTAGAACTCTATCAATCTGAATACTCGCTCTCCTGGTAGGATGGACCCCAGGCACTCACAAAACTTTCTGTTTTATACTGCTTCTTAATGCTGAATGTTTAGAAGGAGTGAGAGTTGAACTATCCAGAAGCATGCGGATATGCTCATCTAACCCATTAATTAGAAAGTCCTGGAAAGTTAGCAAAGCACAAAGGAATAATCAGTTAAACAATCCATATAAATTGAATCTCAAATAATTTTGTATTTCACATAAGGACATTTGTCTTCTCTCAATCATGTTAACTGTTAACTCATTAAAACTATTTTTATTCCCATAATATCATAATGGGAATAAAAATAAATAACTTTACCTAAATTAATAGCAGTTGACTGGACTGTTATACCATAGGCCCTTACAAAAAGGCATTGGATACTCTGTTTATAGAAAATGTCATACATTTCAGAAAAGCCTTATGTAGTAATGTTTGTACCACTATAGGAAGGAAGAGATCATATAGAAATTTTCATGCAGCAAATCTCAGTGGTCAAAATACTTGTAAATGTCTCTAATTTTCTGACTCTGCAGGTTTTAACAAACTTTGCCTTATGTTCTGACATCTTGGACATTGGTAATGATGTATATTCCTGGGAGAGATATTTAAATTGCTCTGCAGCAAAACAAAGAAAGCCTTTCTAATCAGACAAACCACACTATAAACATGCTCTTGGAATTAAACTAAGCAAATTTTATAGAATTGTTGGATTAAACTAGTCTTTAATTATACCAGAACTATTAGTTCTGCGATCATTAAATCGTGGGTTGTCAACATTTCCTTTTAACTCCTTACATTTAGTAATTAACAACTTGATCAGAAAATTTTACTTTCAGCTAAGGCTTGATATGGAATGACCATAATTTAATTATGAAAGCAGTAACAACCTCAACTAAAACATGAAGAGCCAAATAGAATTTTCTAGGAATTCAGCTTTTATACCTTTTTCATTGGTTAATCTTAGATTGTTAGTACTTAATGCAGATTGTGCTCATGTGTCATTCCTATGAAATAAAATTTAAAATCACTTCATAAATAAGAATTTTCTGTTTCTTTTCACATTTTTATACAGAAATGGTTAGTCATAGAGTAAAAATGTATTTCACACACAGTGATTATAGAGAAAAATAGATGATCAATTTGTTATTTTAAAGTCACAACCAATACACTGTTTAATTGATTAAGAAATTGGCTTTGAAGCTTTTGTGGGTATTTTTTTTAAAAAGCAATCATTTAAAGAAGACAACATGATATTTGGAACATATTACTATAATTTTTAAAGCAAAATCAATTTTAAATGACAGAATTCTTTCAAACTATTGTGGCTTTCTAGACAACATATATATTTTACTTCTTGTGAATACATGAATAAATTACATATTCTCCCCATTAGAGTGAAGTGTTGACTGTATATATATTTTTCATTTTTATTTTTAATTTATCTGTATTGTTGCAAGTATTTCAGATGTCCCTTTTTGCCCCACTGACACCCTCCCCCCTTTCTCCACACTCTCCCCGCCCAGCCTTCACCCCACTATTATCTGTATCCAAGTGCTATGTATATATGCCTATAAGTTCCCCAGTTAATATTGACTATATATTTTAAATTGTCTTTAATAAGGATTAGATTAAATATTGAATAACAGAAGAATACAACTATGTCTGAAGGCAAGGGAAATTATTTTTTAACTTTTCTTCTTTATTACCACAATGATAAAGAATGTCTCATGTACTGACTTACAGAAATATTAACTGTCTTACAGTATTTACATACTCTCCTACTATAACTATATATGTAGATAGTGACTTAAATATCTAAATCTTATAAATGTTGTGGTTAAATTTTAAGTACGGCTGCCCTAAATTCTGAAACTACATAGTTAATTCAGAAAATTGAATGAACTGCCCTAAATCATGCATTGAATGTCCCCTGTATATGGATATGAGGTGTACAGTTTGTGCTCTCTTCCCAAAGTCTGCCAAAGTTTCTTGATTGTTTAGTTCAATAACTCAGCAATTTGGGGGAATTAATTAAAGATGGTAAAGAGAAACCCCCAGGAAGATATTGTAAAATATCCCATGCTAAAAAGATTACGAGGTTTAGGCTTGACAAATGTGAAGTGACATCTGCCAGGTCCTTTTGTAGAAACAGATAAAGGAACTGGTTCATCAAGGAAAAAAGAATCCTTACCAGGAACCACTGAGAGGAAAGACACATCCACACATCCACTCAAAAGAAGCAAAGCGAAGCAAATGATTCACACTTATTGCTCTTAGGAGATGAAAGGAAATGGTTTTTAATTCATTTTATGTAGACCAAAACATAAGGAATTTTCTAGATCAAAGCCTAGCAACATAATGGAAACTAGCTGAATACAACTTAGATCTAAAGACATCAGTTAAGGGTTTAATGTGCAAAAGTGAAATACTCTGGCTGTACTAGATGATCTTTAAAGACTCTTTCAGCTCTATTGTTATATAATACTATATTATGAAACAAGAACTAAAAGGACCTATATCTCTTCATGTTGGTAATTTCTAATTTGGGGGGGAGAGGGTGCGGGGGGAGAGTGTGCCCTGCCTAGCTATGTAAAACTGGGCTATGGCAAATGGCTGGAGTATTAGTATTTTTAAAATTATATGAGAATTTCCAATGCTATATCATTTAAGGCAAGAATTCATGAGTTTTAATGATCAAAGGTGATAATTATTGGAAAAACGTTCGCTATGCTAATATTAATTGGGTGATCGAGTCTATTAAAATTTGTTAACTAAATTTAAACTACTAGGCTCAAATCTTTATAATATTTTCCTCATTGTATTTCAGTTGTTTTGTGTGGTTTGTTTTGTGTTTTTTTACACATGCAGATAGGAATCCTAATAAAGGTATTTCCCATCAGAAAACAAATTGGTAGCTTTGTTTTGTGAAGACTCGTTTGAATGGTTCCTACAGTGATGAAAGTGTAGGGCCCCATGGCCCCATTATTCTAATCAAAGAATAAGTAACCTTGAAGAGACAGATCTTCCTTATTCTGTGAAGACTCACTTTAATGTTCACCTAGCAATGCCATGGTCCTGCCAGAAGCATATAACAGAAGCAATTTTGTTTTGGGGGGTTTTTTTCTTGTTTGTTTTTTTAAATTTCTTTATTGATTAAGGTATTACATATGTATCCTTATTCCCACATTACCCCCGACGCAATTTTGTTTTTGAGGGATTTCTTGAAAAGCTGCCCCTCTCAGGTGTGGAGTAAGTTAGATTCTTGGGGAGATGTGGGGCAAGGAAGCCCCAGGATGTTTTTTAGAAGAGGAATGATACTAGGGAAAAGCTGGAACCTCAGAGGGACAGACTGGACCTTTGGACTTCCTGCTTAAATAAAAGGGCTTAAATGTTGGGGCTTGGGGACAGGTGGAGAATGGTGCACAGGAAGGGCAGTGTAGGTGGTAGGTGTTACAAACTCAGAAGCCCAAAGATGCTAGACAGATAATTACCTGCGTGATGGCCACTTGAGGGTTTGCCTCATTTAAAAAAGGAAGCTGCTTATTTTTTGCCATGAAAAAGTATTTTCACCTAGAATTACCAGAAATTTTCATGGGAAAACTCTGTTTTTATATGAAGCCAATGAACTTAATTAAAACACTATGAAGGCCATACCAAGCAAATCTACAGGGATGGATTCAGGTCAGAGAGGTTTGTATGCAATGTCTACTGTGAAGGACACTTTGGTTGCAAATGGACTATCTCTTCAACTAGACTGTGAGCTCCTGGAGGGAAGAATCTTGTCTTCAATAGCCAAAAAAAAGTGCCTATTATCATAGCAGGTACTTAACACAGAGTTTCAATTTACACACGTGTATTTTCATACACATGTTGACACTACTAAACAGTTCCCTTGTAGGGGAATTACAAAGGAGTGTTTAGCAGCAGGGACATGCTAGTTTCCTGATTTTTATGGCCCACGGGGTCTTACGTTTTGCTTGCTCACGTGAAGACTTGAATGCAAGTTCAAGTCCTCCGCCCCAACCAGAGTTCCTTTCTACGCCATTTCTGTCCTTACCTTGTCTTCATTCACATTCACCCCGCAGCTGTGGGAGGTGATGGGTTGTGGGCTTGACAGAAAACTAATTAGGGAGCCTCAATGGGGTGGGGGAAGAGAGGGAGGGAGGTCATATGTCTTAGGTGAGCCCCTTCCTTAGCTTCCATTGGATTCAAAATCGAAATAAAAGATCTTTTCCAAATGCTATTCTAGTTATCTTTGGAGTCCATGCTTTGAAGTCTTGCTACCAATTGTTAATGGTCACCTGTCCTAAGGAAGTTAAGAGAGAAAATGCCTGGACCACATCTTGCCTGGAGCCTGTGAACAATCTCACTCACAAACTATTGTGCACGGGGTCTAACATATGATAAATGCTAAGTAAGTGTCTATTAAGTAAGTGTTGTGGTGCTTAGAAATATTCTTTTGTTTTTATCAGGACTGATTTATTGTTCTTAACATATCTCATATATTTAGAAGACTTTAGTCAGTTTATGTTGTTTGGGCTCATATGAGGAGAGAATGAAGGAATAGTAGAGGAGAGAAATAATTTCTATATCATTGCCTTATCTCACATCAGCAGAATGAAAATCTCCTGAGGATGCAGACCTTCTGGCTCCAGGGAAACAGTAAAGCACACTGAAGCTGCTTCAGGCCACAGAAAGTCACTGCAAGCATTTCAGGAACTCTTAGCCAGTAGGTGAGGAAAGTAAAGTCCAGGTGGCAAAGGAAAAGTAAGAATCAAGATACACAATAATGATGGCCATCCCTGGGTATTTACAAGAGCAGTTGGGCTTTGCTTGATTTCACTTGAAGGCACTAGAAAGTGCTGTGATAAATAAGTTCTCAGAAATTCTGAGCAAAATAGACTGGTTAATTTCTACATTACCTATTTTTAAATATAAGGATAATAAAAATTTTAGATATTTGCAAAGGACCTGAATAGGGAAAGAATAACAAATTAAATCCAAAGAAAGTAGAAGACAGGAAATACTAAAGATAAGAGAAGAAATCAATGAAGTATAAAATAAACCTATAATAGAAAAAGAAAAACAAAGCCAAAAGTTCATTCTTTGAAAAGACTAATAAAACTTATAAATCTCTGAAAATATTGACCAAGGAAAAACAGAAAAATATATAAATTACAAATATCATCACAAATGATTTATAGTCCCTACCAATATTTAAAGTTAAGAAAAAGTAGCAAATATTTTGCCAATTAATTTAAAATTTTAAGTGAAATAGACACATTCCTAGAAAAACACAACTTACCAACACTGACAGGAAAGAAACAGAAACTTTGAATAATTCTATATTTATAAATATACTAGAGGCCCGATGCATGAAATTCATTCACGTGGGGTGGGGGGGTCCCCTCAGCCCAGGCTGCACCTCTCCAATCGGGACCCCTTGGACATCCCTCTCACAATCTGGGACCACTGGCTCCTAACTGCTCACCTGCCTGCCAGCCTGATCACTGATCACCCCTAACCACCTTTGCCTGCCATTCTGATCGCCCCTCACTGCCCCCCTCTGCCAGCCTGGTCGCCCCTAATGCCCTCCCCTTGCCCCCTCCCCCCCGCCGACCTGGTTGCCCCCAACTGTCCTCCCTGCAGGCCTGGTTACCCCATGCAGCCTGCTGTTCAGTCATTCAGTCGTCCCTCACTAACCCCCCTGCCAGCCTGGTCGCCCCACACAGCCTGCTGTTTGGTGGTTACTGTGAGGGTATCCCAACCAATTTTCATATTACCCTTTTATTAGTATAGATAGCTTCATCTATCAAGTAAAATAAATAATAATGAAAAATCCTCCCATAAATAAAAAAATCTAGTCACAAGTGGTTATTGGTAAATTTTATTAAACATTTAAGAAATAATATTAATTTACCTTAATTCTTCCCCAAAATAAGAAATAGGAGACACTTCCCAACTAGATGAAATTTGATAAGGAAAAAGAATTATGAAAGTAGATTTTTGCAATAGCTTGGGGCAGTATGCATCATCAATAAGCTTCAGACACAAATACAATTTTGTGACTTTCAGAAATCTTTTTCCCTTATCCTGATTTTGAACTTTAAACAAAGTTCAAAAAAAGGGCCTTATTGGTGTAACTCTATTTGTAGTAATAAGATAAAGGAATTCACACATTCAGGAATTCACACATTCAGTACTATTTATTGATCATCTCTCTTCTCCGTGATTTTTACCTGCACATATATATATGTGCTTTACCCTCTATGTATATACAAACACAAACTCATTTGCCTTCTTTCCTCAAAACTACTCCACAGCCCTGTAATTTCCTCTGCCACCCTACGGCTTTCCTTAACCATTCTTGAAAAATTAACCTGATCTTTCTCTCTAATTTTTCACATCCCATTTTGTCATCAACCTCAGCAATCTGATTTCCAACTGCATCTCCATTTAACTTCTCTCAGGTCACCCATGAACTCCAAGTTTCCAAATGCAGTGTCATCTTCTCAGCCTTGATTTTACTGGACCTTGCTGCTGCATTAACACTTAGTATGCACTGCTTGTTGAAACTTGGCTCCCTTGGCAACCTTGACAATAATCCCTTCTGGTTTTCTAATCATGTTTCTGCCTCTTTGGAGTCTTCCCATTAATTCATATTTTTCCTTCAAAGGGATATCCAAACCATAAAAGTACAGTTCAAAACAGCCTTCAGAAATATTAAAAGGAATGCAAATGTATTGCATATATATGAAGTGGAACTGCTTAAATATATTTCTAAATAGATGCTCTGTTCAACTTTTAACATATGCAATATTTTTATTTAACAGAATAATTTGAATGTCCATAATTACTACACTAAAGATTTAAAGAAACTGTATTTTTTGAGTTGGTTTAATATCACTTACTATTTTACTGTAAATTGGCATACTACCAAAAATTTGAGGGATTTAAAAGTAAAAGTCTAAAAAGTTGATACTATCCTAGTATGTTATCAGAAATTCTAACTTAATGAATTTGCCTGAAAATGAATTAATTGGAATTGCTTCCAACTTTACTTCCCATTGAATTGAAACATTCTTAATGATTTTAAATGCATAATAATGAGTTGTATTACTATTCTTAAAATACATAATGTTCAAAAGAGAAAATATATACAAGTTTAACTTCTATCTTGCTGTCTTTTGAAAATTTAGGTTCATCTTTTATGCTTGCAAGATAAATCACAATTTTCAGAGTTTAGAAAAATAAGTGACAAGGCAAATAAAATATACTACCATTTTTCAAACCCTTCAAGGCAAAGCTCCAAAACACAGAGACTGGGACAGAGTCTTCCTAGAAGCACTTCACAGTTAGCTCTTTATATGCCCAAAGTAAAAGCACAATTGTAATCTCCACCAAATAGCCCAAAGCCTTTCCCTAATAGTCACTTTGGCCTGAATTAAACTACACATGAATATACAAGTCAATAATTAAAGAATGAGTACAGAATACGGACCATAAGAGTCCTACTGAGATGCTAGAAAATTATGAGTTTTCTAAGGACCAGAAAAGTATTTAAATTAAGGTGCCCTTTGGAGGAAAAAAAGCTGAGCAGTTTCTGCATTTGTTGAACACTTATCTTGGATCAGAAGAGTAAGTGTTAGTCACCTCATTATAACCTCCTAGCACCTTTTAAAGTCCAAATGTGTCCTCAGATTAAGAAGCAAATGTTGTATGAAAATAACCATCTGTAAAGTTAATATATAGGTTCCTGGTAGATTCCCTGAAAGCGGTATTTACAATCAAGCTGTGGAAATTTACAAAATAGTAAAATATACGTTTAAGTCAGCCAACCAAATAATTTCAGTTATTTGTCTGCAGATTACAATCTCACATAGGTAGTCATTGAACTCATCTCATAATTTATATTCTCCTGATTAATGATTAGGTAATCCCAAAAACCAGAGACCATCAAACACCTAAATTTAGAATATTTATATTAAATCTCCAAATCTTTCTAAAAATAATTTAAAACATTATTTAACAAAAATTAGATTCATTATTCTTTAATTTGACTTTATCTCTAGTTCTTATATAGTCCACTCATCAAGTGAATGTAAATTATTAAGGAATGGAAATTTTCTAAGTAGGAAAGAACTCTATGAACAAGGAGGCACTTATGTGGAAAGGTTTGGCTTGGGTTTTTAAATAAATGTTCATGTTTTAAAGGGTATTTAGTTATTAAATTGAAAATAGAATCTGTAACTCCTTCACTGTATTTCAGTGTAAGAAAAATGTCTTCACCAAACATGAGGCCATTCTTATAAAGAATTCTCTCTTCCTATAGAAAGTGCCCAGCTGCCCTCTGGGCCACTGTAAAGAGGGGGTCTGTGAAAGGCAAATATGTACACTGCCATGTAACCTGATCCTAAGAAGGAGCGCACTAATTCCAATTCAGATAAGTCTTCCCAGAATGAAGCATGTTGTGAAACTGCTGGTGCCCTCTTGGAATGGGTGGGCACACTCATAGTTTCAAGACCACATAAAGGATACCCCCCCGGTGCCCACAGTGTCTGATTGAGGTAGACTTGAGCATTTACAGGAGGTGTTTGGACTGTCTGTTTCCCATTAATGATAGAACAAAGCACAAGAGGCAGCTACTGCCTCTGCCTCCCCACCCACCTCAGTTCACCCCTGTCAATCTTAACCGCAACAGACAGTTCTCTCAACTGACAGGAGCAGAAGTGCTCCACCATGAAACTCTATCTTTTGACAAAGTCTTTCTGAAAATCTAGCAGAACCAGGATCAGATGAATGAGGCAGGAAAGAAAGCTGAATCCAAGTTTCATCTTGCTAACCCTAGCCTTGCCTTACTTCATCCCAGGTTTCATGCCTGGCCCTGAGCACAGAAGAGAATGGGCTAAATTTGTCTAGAGTTCCCTTTCCTACCCTTTCAACTCCCACACTCCTCTCTCCCCATCTTCCAGGTCACAGCACCACAACCACTTTCAAAGCAGATCCCTGTTTCCTATTAAAATTTACTTTCTCAGTTCTCAACTGCAAAAAAAAAAAAAAAAAAAAAAAAAAAAAAAAGCTCCAGTTCTTTCAAAATGGATAACTTGAAGCAGCACCTGTAATAAGTTAATCCATTTTAATGAAGATGGATAGAAAAGTCTAAAACAACCCTTCATTCCCCACCCCCAAATAAATACATTTCAGCAATAATGTGGAATAGTAAAAGCTATTTTCTGGCCAAATAAAAAAGGAAAAGACTGGAAGATGAGGTGAAATCTGACTATCTTCTCTCTTTTCTCCTCTAGTGACATAACATAGCTTCTCTGTTAACTCCTAAAGGAGTTAGCATGCTGTCATAGAAAAAGTCAGGCCCCAGAGTTTGAGGCCCTCTCAACACTAGGTGTGTTTTCTAGGACAACTCATTAATATTCCCAAGTCTTAGTCCTATCAGTTATAAATGGAGTTTATAAAAATATCTAAGTCACAAAGTTGTGTGGATCAGATTGGCTTTTATATAAACCTGGAAAGCAATAAAAAAATGTTGCTTTTGTTATCTAATAGTCCTATCACAAACACCAACAATCCCATTAACTAACTCTAATTTATCAGTAATGATTAGTTTGTAGTTTTAATTAGTAAGCAATCAGATTCTTTGCTACCACACTTCAAAATTTATTACGGTTTTAGCTCTTTACAATTGATAACATTTTCCTAATAAACTACATGTGATTCACTCTTCAGAATAAATAACTAGGCAAAAATAACTAAAGCAAGACCTTGGCCTATGGCCAAGCTGTTGTCATTGAAGCTGAGTTTGGCTTGTGTGAAGGAAAGATGGTTGAATTTTCCTACAGTTCAAGAGCTGAAATATAGCAACTTTTGGCATAGTTGTAGGAAATAAGGAAGAAGTGGAGCAGATCCACCAATTTCCAGGAAAGTTATTACAAAAGAGGAGGTGAACAGTAAAGTTGGAAAGTCATGAAAAGAAAAGGTAAAATCAAAAGTAGTGACCAAATCTCTAAGTAGTCGTAACAGTAGCTATGATTAGTCTTGATGTGTAACTTCTAAAACAATGGTCACAGGTTAACCTACCCAGCAGCACTTACAATATAATTACACATTGTATTGTAAAGGTTCCATGAATCTTTTCCTCACTGATTATTAATCTAAATAATGTTTTTGGCAATAAGAAAGTACAATGGCTGGCTAGCTCAAGGTCACACAGTCCTAGAAAAACCTAAAGAACAGATTTCTTACAACCATTTTGATGCTGCTAAAAAAATGTTTTATCACAAAAAATGTTATTCCATTCAAATGTCAAAATAGGTGAAAGTTTGTTTTTGAAATAAAATTTCCTTCAGTATTTCTTTTTTCCAAAATAAAATCACTTATCTTGAAGGGTCATGAACTCACTTTATAAGAAAATACTTCATGGGGATTCATATCATCATCTGTGACCCATTCTCTTTCTGAAAATATGCTATAAATGGAATAATACACTGACAACATTGCATTGACTATGGGGCATAATTTCAACTATTTTAAAAGGAGATATAGTACAGAGTTGGATTAATGAAAACTATGCATGCATGAGTTTCCTACAGCTTTTTATAAAAATGACCTCATTGTTTAAATAATATAAGTTTTATTTGTATGATATGTTTTATCCAACAATTTCATTATTAAAAGTTATTGGTTTTTCTTTTTATTTCAAACTTCAAGTGAAATTTTTTTAACTGAGACCCAAGAATTTCTTCTGTATTTATTTCTGCTCTTTGGGCTATGAATACTATCATACTTTTAATGGAAAATGATCATGTTCTTCAACTACAAATTTTAGATTAGTGGTTCAGGATTCCATCAACAAACTAATGACCTATCAAAACTAGTGATTTTTCTCCCAATAAGTAAGAAGTATATCTCTTCAATTCTTGAAAACATATAATGAATTTGCAGATGTTTCAGGGAGAGAAGGGAGCTGACTTGGGTGATGAAAAAAATAGAACATCTGTAAGATTTTGGCTATGATGACAGAGTTAAAAAAAAAAAAGATTTGAACCAAGAAAATAATGATACCAAATAGAGTGAATATTTATTATTCAAGAATTCCCAGGCTTTTAGGGCAATGCAAATGTGGCCAGATAAAAACTCTGTTAGGAAGTAGTAAACCTTTTGTCTTCTTTTCAGGTCCAGGATAAAAATACATCTAAGGCCAAAAAGAAAAAAAAAAACAACACAAATTACAGTTACACTATATGTTATTAAAAAAACTCCAGGATATCTAAAGTATGACCTTATCATTGTATATTGATAATAAAAAATGTCAAGAAAATGTGGCAGAGTAGATCAGATGCAGAAATGTCTAAAGACATTCTAATAGTCGTTGTTATATCACAATGATGATATTATAGGTAACTGGTTTCTCTGCTTATTTTCCCAAATGAGTTTCTAGATGATTTTTATAACATATATACTTTTTAACGTATAAGAACATGGAGTTTTCTCGAGCAAAATGTTGGTAGTATGGTAGATTTATTTTTTTACAAACTGTGCCCTCTCTAAACTTGTTTTCTAATCTAAATTTGAGGTCTAATATATCATTTTTCTGCAGTCACTAGCTATACTAATTTAAATCTTGGAAATAAAGTCTGATAAATATACCATCAAGAGCTGTGATATGTGAGATGTTGTACTCTGCTTGCAAGCTAACAAGTTAGCCTGTCACAGTTTCCTGTGTGCTTATAAAATACACTAGAGGCCCGGTGCATGAAATTCGTGCATGGGGAGGGTCCCTAGGCCTGGCCAGGGATCAGGGCCAATCAGGGCCTTCTGACTTCTGGCCTGGGCCTTCCTTCCCTGGCTGCGGGCTGCCAGCAGGGGCTTTGTTCTGGGCTGACCCCTGGTGGTCAGTGCATGTCATAGCAAGCAATAGAACTGGTTTCCCGGTCGAATTCCTGCCGGGGACACTTTGCATATTAGCCTTTTATTTATAAAGATGGGTCTCTGGAGTTAGAGACAAGGAACAGTTTATTGATCATGGCAATAGCAGCAGCCTGAGTGTCCATATGTGTGCTGTTTCCCTGAGTTCCACTTCCCATGGTGTGCCATACAGGGAGCCAGTGATGTCTGCACATGTGTGTAGTAGGCTGCATTACAGGAGTAGAATGCAGCTTAGGGAACTTGAACCTTTCATAATGGGCAGTAAGCCTGCTTGACTTTGTACCAAAGAATGACATCCTATATAACAAAAGCCCAATATGCAAATCAACCGAATGGCGGAACCACCAATGGAACAACCGGTCGCTATGATGCGCACTGATCACCAGGGGGCAGACGTTCAACGCAGGAGCTGCCTTAGCCCACAGGCCCCAGGCCAGCCAAGGCAGGTGCCAGTGGAGGTTCCCCTGATTGCCCCGCGAGTCACCCTTCAGAGGGAGGTGAACAGTAGTGGTGGCGGGGGTGGGGCAATCGGGGGCCAGGGCCAGCCAGTGAGTAAGCCAGTGCTGCCCCCCAATCACCCTGCAGGTCGCCTCCCGCAGAGAAAGGCAGGGCCAATGGCAGGGGGAGGGGCCAGCAAGTGGGCAGTGCCAGGCCAGCCACGGCGGGTGCCAGCAGGGGCCCCCCAATCACCCTGCCAGTCACCCCACAGATCAGCCCTGGTCATCAGTCAGGCCTAGGGACCCTACCCATACACAAGTTTTGTGCACTGGGCCTCTAGTTTATTATACTGGATAATAAACTCTCCTGCCCTTTGCTCTAGAAGGAGATACTATTTCTATCTTCCAAGAATATTTGCTATATTAGGGGTCAGCAAAATTTTTTGTAAAGGGACACACAGTAAATATGTTAGGCTTTGTGGGCCATATGGTCTCTGCCACAACTGTGTGATATTGTGTGAAAGTAGAAATAGATATTTAAATGAATGGATGTGGCAAGTTCCAATAAATCTTTATCTACAATCACAGATGGCAAGCTAAATTGACTCATGGGCAATAAAAACATCCTTAAAAGTATAGTATGAAACAAAGGCACTCAGTGTCTCAGTTCACAGAATATGTAGAAATATGAGGGAACCATAATGAACTGTCTCCTAACATTATGAAAGAGTTTTCAGCTCTATTTAAAGGCTAGATATTTTAACTAAATCATGTAGTACCTAGTGATAGAGAGAGAGAGAGAGAGGTAATACTATATTAGAAAAAATGTCACTTAAAATGATTGCATAAGCTGGCCAATTAAAAAATGTATTAATTCAATAAATGTTTATTGAACATCTACTATGCACCAGATATTATTTTACATTCTGGGGATACAAAAGCGAACAAATTAATAGAGTTTATATTATAGTGGTAGGAAATAAATCATGAACAAATGAGCAAGTATAAACAACTGCTATGGAGAAAGTGAAATAGAGTGACTTATAAAAATACTAGAGGCCTGGTGCACAAAATTCGTGCGTGCATGGGCAGTGTCCCTCAGCCTGGCCTGCACCCTCTCTGGGACCTCTTGGAGGATGTTTGACTGTCAGTTTAGGCCCGATCCCACAGGTATCAGGCCTAAATTGGCAATCGGACATCCCTCTCACAACCCGGGACTGCTGGCTCTTAACCACCCACCTGCCTGCCTGCCTGATTGCTCCTAACCACTTTTGCCCACCAGCCTGATCGCCCCCAACTGCCCTCCCCTGCTGGCCTGTTTGCCCCCAACTGCCCCCCTGCTAGCCTGGTTGCCCCCAATTACGCCCCCGGTCACCCAACACAGCCTGCTGTTCAGTCGTTTGGTCGTCCCTCACTAACCCCCTTGCTGGCCTTGTCACCCCAAGCAGCCTGCTGTTTGATCATTACTGTTACTGTGATGGCGTCCTGGACAATTTGCATATTCTTATATTATTAGTATAGATTTTATAGTACAGAATAAAGACAATGATAAACAGTCTTATGCATATAAGTTAACCAGCTACATGACAAATAATACAAAAGAGGAAACTTCAATAAATAATGTTTGAAAATTCACTGATAAAATGGAAAAAAATAAAATTATAACTTGATCTCACATAATACACACAAATAAAGTATACATGGATTAATAATCTGAACAATACTAAAATATTTGAGAACATGAAGTATAGGTCAAGTTGTGGCGAAAGTTTTTCATCCACTCTTTCAACAGATACTTTCATCTATATAGAAGGATGCCTGCACCAGGATATTGTTTATAATGCCAAAAAATTAGAAATTGCTTAAACATCCATAAACAAGAGAATAAATAAAATGTGGTATATATTCAAGGTAAAATGCTGTAATTTTTAAAAAATAATACATATTTAAGTGATCATTTTTCTAAAAATATTTTGAGTAAAAAGAAGCCAAATTGCAAAATGACAAGTGTACTTGGAATATTTGGGGGGGCTTACACACACACACACAATGCCATACATTTTACATGGCTATATCTATAAGGAGAGGTAAAAGATTTTTTAAAATGCTAGAATGACAACAAACTAAACATGGAAGTGACCACTAGGAAGTGTAGAGTGGGCCAGAATAGGGAGCAGAGGTCAAGTGGGATTTTAGCTTTATCTGTATTATCTGTAGCTTTATCTGTTTATCTAAATTTTAATGTAAGTAAACTCTATATTCATATGTGGTAGGCTAAAATACCCACCTAGATTCTAGAACCTATAAATGTAACCTTGTAAGACAAAGACTATGCAGATGTGATTAAATTTAGGATTTTGAGATCAGATTATCCTGGATTATCCAGATTAGTCCTAATGCAATCAAAAGCATGCTTCTAACGGAGAGGTAAGAGGTCGACACAGACCCAGAGAAGAAGGTAATGTGAAGGTAAGACAGGGAAAGGTTTGAAGATGTTGGCACTGAAGGCTGAAGTGATTCAGCCACAAGCCAAAGAATGTCAGCAGCCATGAGAAGCTTGAAGAAGCAAGGATGGATCCTCCCCTAGAGCATCCAAAGGGGCCACAGCCCGGCCAACACCTTCTATTTCAGCCCAATGAAACTGATTTCAGACTTGGGTCCTCCAGAACTGTGAGAAAATAAATTTCTCTTGTTTCAAGTTACCCAATATGTAGTAATTTGTTATAACAAACACAGGAAAATGCTGTATGTTACTTACATAATGTTTTTAAAGGAGACACTCAGGGAAAAGATTTTAAAAAAAGAAACAGGAAAAACAAAATGTTAATAGTTATTAGTTCTGGGTCATCAGATGTGTGTAATTATTAATTTCTGCCTTTAATGAATTTTTCAAATTAAAAAGAAATAAGCAAAGGAGAAAGAACGTCAAATAGCAGGAAAAGGAGAATGCAAAGGAGATTTACTCTGAGAAATTGTCAGAGAATTAGAGCACTTAGTTCTACTTTGGAATTAAATTTCTCAATTAGGGTAATAACTATAGAAAATGTTTAAAGATTATATACTTCTCTAAAATGGACTAATCTCATTAAAGCAAATGACCATTCTCTTTAAATTAATTTAGTTTGCACACAATTGAGCATCTACTTTGTGCCAGATATTATTCTATGTGTTGAGGATACAAAAGTGAACAAATCAATAGAGTTTATATTATAGTGGTAGAAAAGAGATCATGAACAAATGGGCAAGTTAAGTGTAGATAAGTGCTATGAAAAAAAAAGTAAGTAAAATAGAAAGGTATATATACCTCGAAGAAAATCTGGATACTCTTGGTCTCCTTGTTGTTTCTGGGTACCTTGGCATTAAACATTCCACACTGCCCTCAGTTTGGACTAAGGGTTCCTTAGCACAGAAAGTCCTTAGCCTCTATTAAAGAACCTGAGGCTTAGGCATGTAGGAAGCAGCTGAACAAGATTCTCTCTCATCATTGATGTTTCTCTCTCTCTCTCTTTCTCCCTTCCACTCTGAAATCAATAACAATATATTTTTTTAAAAAAAGAAAATACTCCAGCATAAATAATTGTCCATGGATACATAAATTAATTAGAGAAAATAGCCTTACTTCCATCTCATTAAGATATGTATCACCAATAAAAGTTATTATTATTATATTAACCATTCATTTATCAAAATGTATAGTGTATGTTCATGTTTTTATCATTTTTGTATTCATAAAATATAATCATAATTATAATTTAATTCAGAAACTTTTGTTATTTAAAGCTTTATTGTCACAGGACATACGACTTATAAAAAGAAATCCAGCCCTGGCAGGTGGCTCAGTTAGTTAGAACATCATTGTATACACCAAAAGAGTGTGGGTTCCATCCCTGGTCTGGGTGCATTTGGGAGGCAACCAATCAATGTTTCTTCCTCACATTGCTGTCTCTCTCTCTCCTCCCCCCTCTTTCTAGTCAATCTATAATAATAAAAGCGTAATATGCTAATTAGACTGGATGTCCTTCCAGGACAAAGGTGGGGCTACAGCTCCAGGATGGAGACAGCTGCTTCTGCTGCGAGGGAGGGATTGAGGCAGCCGCGGCTGCAAAGGCCTACTCTTGTTCGGATTTCGTGCGGGCCTCTAGCAATAACATATCTTCGAGTGAGAATTAAAAAAAAAAGAAGTCTCAATTTATATACACATTTTTATAGCAAATGAATGTGAGAGGGTGCTTGTTTTAGTTTGGATCAGCAAACAAGAAGCCTAAAGTGAAAGTTATGACTGCAAACCCAGGTAAAGAAAAAGGAAAGGGAGGCAGAGAAGGAGGGTGACAAATATAAATGAAGGACAGATTTGTTGTACCCAATACCAAGGAGAGACAGGATGGGAATGGAAAACTATTTAATCTAACAATCTTGAGCACATCAAAGCAAAAGTCTATGTGTACTGGCAAGGGTGTACTCTATGTGTACTCTTCCCAGTGCCAAGAGGCTTGAACTTGAGACTTTTAGCCAATCACTTCAAATTTTTCTATCACCTAAAGATACAAATTTCTCTGCTTTGTCTTTCTTATTTGATGTATTTGTTATTCTAAATATATATATATATATATATATATTCTAAGAAAAAATGTAAATCTAGTTTTACTCTTACAAAACAATTCATTCTCCCAACTTTTGATACCATAACCAAACTTCTCAGTTCCTAAAGGGGAAAAAAAAAAAAAAACACCTAAATATATAGCCTTACAGATGTTTAATCTAAGGATTTTGGAACACCAACTGTTTCATTAATCCTAGACTCCATTCAAGTATCCAAAGCTCTTGAGTTATGAAGGGCATTTTCAACAGGAAGACAAATAATTACATTACCTTTAGTCTGGGCATCTGATCAAGGAGTTTCCTGTCACCTTTGAATTTCTATTTAGATTAACAGTCAGATAGATGCCCTATCATCTTTTTAATCAAGCTAAACAACTCTTCCATCAAGGTTACAATGAAATCAAAAGAAATACAGGAACACACATTTTATAGGCAGGAAAGATGCAGGTCATGACAAAGTACAAGTAACTATTAACTCTTAAACTAAAGGCTCTCATTTCTTTAACAAAATTTTAAGAAGTAAATTTTTAAAAACACTAAAATTTATTTCAGGTATATCTTTCAGGCCTGTAGTGATATCATGCCAGTTTATAACTTAATTCACAACCTATGTTAGGTTATAAAGCTCCATAAACAGTTTTGTGTTTATCATCTGATACACACCTAGCCTTCTTTGGCTACATCTAGGAAATTTATGTTATTTTTACTGAAGTGCTACATCTAGGAAATTTATGTTCAAAATCAAATTACATGAGTCAAGTCTCTCTAGCAGTTCCTAGTTAAAACAACTACTCTTTCAGTTCTTGCATTACTAGACCATGGCAATAATTACAGAAAAGGGCCTTCCCCTCAAAATTGTCTCTAGTCTCAAAAGCTGAACTTGGAATTTGAAACAGGAGTAGCATGAAGGTAAATAGGATGGTTGGAATGAGGCAAATTTTTCATGCCAAAGGTCCTGTGGCCTGGTTCTTATTGAAAGATTGTTTAAAACTCCAGAGATGAAATATTTTCTGAAATTGTACCTAGTTCCAAAAAGCTGAACTTGCAAATTATGGGTACATCATTATTTTTCAGGATGATTACTGATTAACAAATGCATTATATCACCAACTTGCATTTATTAAGTGCCCAAATGAACATAATGTTATGCTGCATTCTGTATGAGGCAAGTTAAATAGGCACAGTCTCTACCCTGTAGGAGAAAATGATTCTTATTTATAAGAGAGCAGCATGATGCAATCCATGGACCATTGAATGAGAATAGATTTTATTCATCAGAATATCACTAACTTGATACATATCCTTTAGATATTCTCAAGGAAAGGAAAATCAAGAACTGGAGAAATTAATCTTGTCTTTTGTCTAAGTATTTCAATAAAGGCTTTAAATCATTGCTTCATGTCACTAAGATATAACCCAGCTACCATAAAATAAATTTTAGGGAAATATCTATTTCATCAGTAAATTGTGCTGATTATAGCAGAGAATCCTAAAGAGTAGTAAACTTATGATGATCTAAAAATACTATTAGGTGGTACATGAAAGAACATTTTAGTAATAACATATGTAGAGTAAAGCACATATTAGAAGTGATTGATGCATTTAATCCCTAAATCTTTGACATAAAATTTCCTTTCAGATAAATTTACTAAAGTTTGAAGAGTGATCATATTTTTTTAAATATATTAAATTAGAGGCCCAGTGCATAAAATTCGTGCAATGGGGGGGGGGGGGGGTGTCCCTCAGCCCAGCCTGCACCCCCTCCAATCTGAGACTCCTTGAGGGCTGTCCAACTGCCCATGTAGGCCCATTCCCAGTAAGATTGAGGCTAAACAGGCAGTCGGACATCCGTTTCACAATCCAGGACTGCTGGCTCCAAACTGCTCACCTGCTTGCCTTCCGGATTGCCCCTAACCCCTTCTGCCTGCCAGCCTGATCACCACCTAACCACTCCCTTGCCAGCCTGATTGATGCCTAACTGCTCCCCTGCCATCCCGGTTGCCCCTAACTGCCCTCCCCTGCCATCCTGGTCACCCCTAACTGCCCTCTCCTGCTGGCCTGGTCCCCCACAATGGCCCTCCACTGCAGGCCTGGTCAACCCTAACTGCCCTCCCCTACCAGCCTCATCGCCCTTAACTGCTCTCCCCTGCTGGTTTGGTTCCCCCCCACCAACTGCCCTACTCTGCAGGCCTGGTCCTCCCAAACTGCCCACCCCTGAAGGCCTGGTCCCCCCCAACTTCCCTCCCCTGCAGGCCCAGTTGCCCCCAATTTTCCTCCTCTGCCAGTCTGGTCACCCATAACTGCCCTCCCCTGCAGGCTTGATCGCCCCAACTGCCCTCCTTTGCAGGCCTGGCCCCTCCCAACTGCTCTCCCCTGAAAGCCTGGGTCCCCCCCAACTGCCCTTTCCTGCAGGCCTGGTTGGCCCCAACTTGCCTCCCCTGCAGGCTTGGTCACCCCCAACTTCCCTCTCCTACAGGCCTGGTCCTTCCTAACTTCCCTCCCCTGTTGGCTTAATTGCCCCCAACTGCCCTCCCTTGCAGGCCTGGTCCCTCCCAACTGCCCTCCCCTGCTGGCCATCTTGTGGTGGCCATCTTGTGTCCACAAGGGGGCAGCCATCTTTGACCACATGCGGGCAGCCATGTTGTGTGTTGGAGTGACAGTCAATTTGCATATCACTCTTTTATTACATAGTATAGAGGCCTGGTGCATGGGTGGGGGCCAGCTGGTTTGCCTTGAAGGGTGTTCCGTATCAGGAGGGGGTTCCCTTTGGTGTGGGGTGGCCTGGGCAAGGAGCCTGTGATGGTTTGCAGGCCGTCCATGCCCCCTAGCAACCCAAGCATAGGCCAGGGCCAGCTGGAAGCAGGTATCTGGGATTTATTTATCTTCTATAATTGAAACTTTGTAGCCTTGAGTGGAAGCCAGAGCTGGCCAGGGCAGGTGGGAAGCTTGGCTTCCTCCATTGCCAGAGGCAACCCAAGCCTCCTGCACACTCCAGCTCCATGGTGGCTGCCATCTCTTGGGTTAATTTGCATACTCACTCTGATTGGCTGGTGGGCGTAGTGGAGTGATGGTTGATTTGCATGTTCCTTTTTATTAGTATAGATGGCATGCAGTTGGGGGGGGCCAGGCCTGCAGGGAGGGCAGTTGGGGGCAACCGGGATGGCAGGGCAGCAGTTAGGTGTCGATCAGGCTGGCAGGGGAATGGTTAGGGGGTGATCAGGCTGGCAGGCAGAAGTGGTTAGGGACAATCAAGCAGGCAGGCAGGTGAGTGTTTGGGAGCCAGCAGTCCCGGATTGTGAGAGGGATGTCCGACTGGCAATTTAAGGCCAGCAGTTGGACATCCCCTGAGGTGTCCCAGATTGCAGAGGGTGCAGGCTGAGCTGAGGGACACAGCCCCCGCCAGTGCATGAATTTTGTGCACTGGGCCTCTAGTTACTTTTTAATTAAACTGTATATGTTAATAACCTATAAATAAAGGTGCCAAGAAATTATGCTTTTTAAGTAAAAATACTTGCCTGCTAAACTGATAAAAATTATTATATCACACACAGACATACACTCTTCAATTTTGTATTTTGTAATCTAGGTTATGAGGAGCTCACAAGGGTCATAATATGTGAGTTATAGTCATTAGATTTTATCGCTTTTGGATTTCTGTTTGAAATAGTTTATTTACACTGGCTAATCAATACACATAGGATGACTGGACACAATTTAACATGATTCTTTACAAGAAGAAAGTTCATTAATCATTCTCCTTCCAGAAAAAGACCTTATGATCCTTTGTTAGAAAGAAAATAAAAGAGCAATGGCCAGGTTCCAGCCCATGGACTGAAACAGGCTCTGCAGGGACTAACCAAGTTCTGTTCTGTGATATAACAAATTCAGTGCTTAGCCCAAGAAAGTCCATTAAGTCAAAATGGGGACCAAGTGAAGTATACACAAATCAGTAGCAAAACCCCCACAAAGTCCATCTGTAACAACACTGTGGAGCGACCAGAGGCAAACCTACCACAAAGCTAAATACACATCAGAGCCTCTCACGCAGGCCACCTCCAAGATTCCAGACGGGACCCTATCAATGTGGTCACACGGTCATTTGTTTTCAGCTTATATTTTTGTATTCTGATTCTTAAAGAAGAACCCCCTCCCTTCTATGTCAAATAAACCTCAGGACTCCACAAACCTAAACACAACCCTGGTCTTCACTCCTCTGAATATTCTTTTTACTTATTTATATATTTTGGGAAACTTCCCTCCACTCTTGGCTCTGTCAGCTCCTCATCACCCCTGGGTATCTGCCTCCTGTCACCTTGGTAAGCCAAAGGAAAGAAGAGAAGGACGAATAACATCTAACTCATTTAAACTTCTAATTTAAAAAAGAATAGTTTGGGGAGAAGCCAAATTTGTTGCACAAAATGTTAATGTCTAACAGATAATATTTGTGTACTACAAAACACATTATCGACATTATAAATTCCTGGCTATAACAGAGGAAGAGACCAAGAAAGCTCTCTTGGTATTATCACCTCCCCCCCCTCACAACCCCCTTATTCTAAAACACAGCTGCTTCCAGAGGCAAACAAAAGGAAGGGAGTGGGCAGCAGATGCCTCAAACTGTCCTTAAAGTTTTATTTTGGTTACATTTTCATAGCAAGACAGATGAGAAAGATGTTAAGATTAATGAATAAAAATAACGATTTAATAAATGACATCTGTTTGAAAGTAACCTTAGAGAAGTCAATCTTTTCAAGTGTGAAAGCACACCCACACACACTCTCTCTCTCTCCTTCTCTTTCTCTCTCTCTCTCTCTCTCTCTCTCTCTCTCACACACACACACACACACACACACACACACACACACACACACACACACAAACTCTAAG
Organism: Corynorhinus townsendii; assembly: GCA_026230045.1. NCBI lineage: Eukaryota > Metazoa > Chordata > Mammalia > Chiroptera > Vespertilionidae > Corynorhinus > Corynorhinus townsendii. Next base: position 174,953,860 of record JAPDVU010000003.1, on the reverse strand, counting down.
ATTCTATTCACAAAGTAAAGTATAAATTGAGCAGAGTGCTTCGATAGGGGGTTGGGACGGAAAAGACTATAGCACATTTTTCATCTCTTGTAAATACAGGTGCACAAAAAAAAAAGAGAGAGAAAATTGTGCAGAACAAGTGATACAAATAACAAAATAAGATATCACCAGAGTTAAAGCATTCCTAAATTAATATTTACTTTAATCTTATAAAGGATATGTTTCTGGACATTTCTTCATCATTTTAAAATGTATACATTCACAATATGCAACTATCAAAGAAATGTAAGATCTAATATTGTTCAATTCAGTGTTGTAAAGATTTTGTCCTGCAACATGTTTAGGTCTTCCTAATTCTCTTTGATGCTAGCCCAACTAGCCCAACCTTCTGATAAATTATGCTCATCAAGATTCTAGTTCATATGGTTTGTTTTGATGACGTGCCCTATTCTCTTTTTGTTTTTTACCCTCAAAGCAATAATGTAGGAAATATAAAATTACTTAAATGTAACTTTACTAAGTAACTTTATTTTAATTTCAGATAATTTTAAGTCATTCGTGTTCTTTATAATTGACCTGGTTTGGTAAATAGATAATTAGAAATGATGACTAATGTTTAACTTTTACTATTTACTTTTTCCCTATGCCTTATTTCAAATATATTTTTATTATAAACTTGACAAGATGCACATAGTAAGTTATATTATGTAAATACATCGCAATTTTTATATTAAAAATTTACAGTGACTACCCTACAATATTTTCCAATGACTAATCAAAATAATTCCATCCTTTAATCTTTGTTTTCAGAGCATCATCAACCTAAAGTAACTCACATACAGTGTTAGAGAATCATTGCCTCCCAACAGTCCATCTCCTTTTCTTCCACAGTAAAGCTTCTGACATTTTATTTGTAAAATTCAGGGATGCCCAGAATATGAACTACATTTCTTGGTCTGTCTTGTAGCTCAATGTGGCATATGACTGAATTCCAGCTCATAACATGTAAGCAAAACCTTGCTTTAAAAATAACTGGCCCACACCTTTTGCTCCTTTCTGCCTCCATTTTTCCCTTCCTGTCTTTTAAAGTTTGGGTGGCATTGCAAATTATAATCATCATAAATGTTTGTTGGGAATGGAAATCTATGTATGGCAGAACAAGATAGGAGGACTCTGGGTCCTGAGGACTTTGTGAAACAGGTCTCCCTTACAGCATTGCACTGCCCATTTTGGAATTTTACTTGAGAAGTAAATAAATTTCTTTCTTAATTAAACCATTGCTATTTTAGGGTTTCTGCTACTGGCGACTGAATATTACCATATCTGATACATGATTATTGTATCAGTTAATTTTCTGGGACATTAGTGCAAAATACTAAGATCTCTGTCTAGCATGTATGTCCTATGAAAAGTCTCAGTAGAGATAAACATTTTGAACACTATTTACAAGGTTCATAATGGCAATGAGTTGATAGTTATGTCTGATATTTAAAAATGCATATCTGAATTTACTACTGCTATATACAAAAAATACAGTAAATATATTCAATGAAATCACTTCATCAGATTTGTTCTGAGAAATAAAAACTCTACACATGATTTTCAATAAGGCATGAGTTTTTCAAATCATTTTTGTTATTGATTGGCCAAAAACTCAGCTCCCTCATAATTTTGAGTGGGGAAAACAGATATATATACTGTATATGAATAAATAAAATAATGAGGTTCAGAAACATGTCATGAAAAATACATAGTATGGTTAGTTAAACCATTCATTCATTTATTCAATGAATATTTATCAACCTTCTGTGTATAATTTCCTATGCTAATTTCTTCTTATACATATAAATAAGTCTGTGACAGGGCATTTCATTTTATATTTAAAGAGGCACAACTGCTTCATTATTTTACTGGAAATTATTATCAGGTGCTCTTTTAAACTTATAACTAAAAATAAATCAGCCCTAGCCTGTTGGCTCAGTAGGTAGAGCATTAGCCTGCAGACTGAAGGGTCCCAGGTCAATTCAGGTCAAGGGCATATGCCTGGGTTGCAGACTCGATCCCCAGTAGGGGTGTGCAGGAGGCAGCCAATCAATAATTCTCTCTCATCATTGATATTTCTGTCTCTCCCTCCCTTTCCCTTCCTCTCTGAAATCAATAAAAATATATCCTATATAATAAAGAGGTAATATGCAAATTGACCATCACTCCAACACACAAGATGGCCGTCACAAGATGGCCAACAGGGGAGGGCAGTTGTGGGTGATCAGGCCATCAGGGGAGGGCAGTTGGGAGGGATCAGGCCTGCAGGGGAGGGCAGTTGGGGGGGACCAGGCCAGCAGGGGAGGGCAGTTAGGGGCAATCGGGCCAGCAGGGGAGCAGTTAGATGTTGATCAGGCTGGCAGGGGAGTGGTTAGGGGTGATCAGGCTGGCAGGCAGATGAGCAGTTGCGAGCCAGCAGTCCTGGATTGTGAGAGGGATATCTGACTGCCTGCCAGGATCGGGCCTAAATGGCCAGTTGGACATCCCTCGAGGGGTCCCAGATTGGAGAGGGTGCAGGCTGGGCTGAGGGAAACACTCCCACCCGCCCCCCCCCCCGCCACCATGCATGAATTTCATGCACCCGGCCTCTAATTTTAAAATATATAAATAAATCAGCTTTGGTAAGATCTGCTTAAAGCCTGAGTTAATAGTATAGTGAGTATATTTAAACCATTCTGATTTATTGAATGAAAATTCCAATAGTTATGTTACCATTCCATAATTGAAGATAAATTAATGTATTAATTCATAATAAGTACGTTGACATGTCAGCAGTCATCATTCTTTTGATTGACTACTTGGTGTTATATTTGATTAAATTACAAAGGCAGTACACTGAGAAAAACAATAATCTTCTTCTTAAACATAATGTGCACATTGTAGAATGACTAATTAGGGTATTTAACCAGAGCTTAGTTTGAAACAAAAAAGGATAAGGGCTAGAAGAGCAGAACTAGGAATGTAGTTATAAGAAAGTAAATGTTAAGGCTCTGACTAAAGAAGATCTAGCCAGGCAAAAATCCAAGTCAAGAAAATTAACAAAAGCAGGCTAGAGTTGGCAAGTACCTTGGACCCTGATTACAAATCAGGTGGATGTAACATCTGGGAGGACTTGAAGCCACGCTAGAAAACTGAGATAAAAGATTAGAGATTCTGGGCAATACAAGTTCAGAAATTCAAGCCAAGGAGGTTAGCAGTAAGGTTTCAGGTTCCCATTAGATGACTCTGAGCAATAGGCATGGGTAAAAATTGGGTTTATTATTGAGCTGAAGAGTTTGTGAATGTTGAGCTTCCTATAAGTTTAGCCTGAGACCAGAATTTGTCTCATAGCAAGAGACTGACCTGAAACTTCAGATATCCTTGCCTGGGAAGAAGGAGTGAGAAAATAAACAATAAGGTAATTCATGATATAGGCAACCCAACTCTAGGTATGTTAGACATCTTGAGCTAATTTATGAGCATGACAGAGTTTTATTAATTACAAGACAACAGCAGTTATCAAATTAGGATTCCTTAAAGTGAAGAGGTAGGCCAATTTATGGAAGCTCTGACACTACATTATTTTTTTTTTTAATCTTCACTGGAGAATATATTTTTATTGATTTTTAGAGAAAGAAGAAGGGAGAGAGATAAATGTGAGAGAAACATTGATCAGTTGCCTCTTCTATTCATCTCGACCAGGGAAGAAAACATAAAACCTAGGTATGTGCCCTGACCCAGAATTGAACCCACAGTCTTTTGGTGTACGGGACAATGCTCCAATCAACTGAACCACCCAGCCAGGGCTGATACTGCATTATTACTTTGGCAGAATTAAGTATTGCTTATTGGCCTTGGGTCTTCCCAAGGATAATCTGTGTTATTGTTGGGACCCTAAAATAAGACATTTGCTTGCAAGTGTGAGAATACAAAGTTTTACTCTTTAGGCTCTTGGCCTGATAGCCAAACCCTGACAGGAAAAATCCTTCAACCCAAGAGGTTGAGTCATCTTGGATCATAACAGCCACATGAATGCTACCATGAGAAAAAAGCAATTAGGATACAGAGGCTTGCAGTATCATAAATTCCCTACATCAACACAGAGAAAAAAATACCTCAAGTCTTTTATAGACACTGACCTTATACTAAATATCTACATATTTATCTTGATGTAGGATTTTAGCCTACCTAAGTTTTCATATAAATTTTTATCTTACCCAAATGTTACCTACTCTTGAAATTCCATCCTCTTTTAAACAAAACAAAATCTTAGTGGTGTTTTTTTACTTTGGATTTATAAAAAGAGTCAGACATAAATTTTTTTAAAATTTAATCCATGTAGTATTTATAGAGTGAACTCTAAATATATACTAGTAGATATTATTATTAACAGATAACTTTCAACTTATTCAGCTAGAGTGAGTGTAGAAAAATAGTGAAGTTTGAACAAGCACTAGATAAAGAAATAATGCTATAAGATTAATAGAACAAGATTCTTTAAAGAAAAAAAAGAGAGAGAGAGAAGAAGAAATCTAAAGTAAAGGGATAAAATTACAAATGGGCTTTCGGACAAGCTGTAAGTACTCCAAGCAATGAAGGATGATTGAAGACTTGAATTAAAAACAGATTCAACCAACAAGAAACATATTTTGTAAGGAAGGACAGATGTAATGGCTTGAGGGGAAGAAAGGAAGTGAGCGATGGAGCAGTCAACATGAAAGGGTGACTCAGCTATGCAGTCACAGAAAGGTGATCAAGAGAAGATGAGGTTGGAAAGTACAAAATAAATAGAGACTGACTTTGCAAGTCAAGCAGGAAATTTCAAAGTTTGATTAGACTCAGTGAAATGGTAGCTAATACATAATTAACCCTCTCCTGTTCTTAAAATTCTTGAAGTGAGAAGAGGGGAAGTTTGAAGATAAATGAACGGGGAGAAATTCAAAGAAATGAACAGTTGTCTTCAAATAAAAAGCCCAAGTAGGAAAGATTGCAATCAAGAGACAACTCATCAATCACCTAATTCAGTACTACCTGTATGCAAAGTTTGAGTGAGCAGTCTTAAGTTCAAGCCTTGGCTGCACCTTTTTTTGTGTGTATGTGATTTTTTTAATGTTCATTATTATTATTGTTGTTATTGTTATTATTGACTTGATAGAGAGGAAGAAAGAGGGAGAGAAAAATAGAAAAATCAATGATGAGAATCATTGATCATCTGCCTCCTGCATGCCCCCTACTGGGGATTGAACCTATGACCCGGGCATGTGCCCTAACAGGGAATCAAACCATGACCTCCTGGGTCATGGGTTGACACTGAACCACTGAGCCACACCTCTTGCAGTATTATCTCTTGCAAGCTCTTAGTTTCTTTAAGCCACAAGGTCTTCGTCTATAAAATGAGGATAATAACATATACATATATAAAAGCCTAAGCAACTGAACAACCCAATGACCGGTCGCTATGATGCGCACTGACCTCCAGGGGGCAGACGTTCAACACAGGAGCTGCCCCCTGGTGGTCAGTGCACTCCCACAGCAGGAATGCCACTCAGCTGACTGACCTGTCCCAGTGGCCCACCAGCCTGGAGGCAGCCTCTCACTCCCTCAGTAGTCCTACAGGTCCAATATCTAGAAAACGGGCCAGGCATCTATGGACCAGTGCTGCTGGCACAATCCCAACAGCGCTGCTGGCCTCTAGGAAGTTGGCCTCGGGCACCGCAGCTGCTTCCTCTTCCTAGATGCTCCTCAAGGAAGAAATGATATAAAAGCAGACTACAGGTGGCTCCTGACAACCGGCATCAATGTCAGTGGATCTCAGGCCAGCAAGGGCATCCACTGCCCACCCAGAGGGCCAATCGTGTTCCGACTCCCCACAGACCCCCTTCGTGATGGGCACAAGACACAGGGCTCACAGCTGGCAAGCAGCACTGCAGCACAAGCCTCTCCCGATCAGAACTGAATGGGCCAGGATGAGTGGGAGTGGCAGGCAGGAGCAGCAGGCAGCATTGGACTGATGGTTTTGGCCCAATCCCCGCAGGCCATGCCAAGAGACCCCACCCATGCATGAATTCGTGCACTGGGCCTCTAGTATATTTAATAGAATGTTGTCAGGATTAAATCCAATAAATTGTGCTAAGATGCTATATAAATAATACCATTATTTTTAAAAAATAAGAGCAAACATTTATTGTAGAGTATTTTTAAGCAGAAGAGGAAACTACTTAGAGAAGTTAAGTCACATGCCCGTAGGGAAAATAGTGCTAGAACAGTGATTCACCCAAGGCATTCCAACTAAAGAGTCCATGATTCTAAATACTTGGTTATACTGCCTCATTCCCTGGTTTCAGGGAATTTGCAACTGAGTTGAGGGGAAAACAGTAGAATGTTGAATAATAAGACAACAAAAACCAGTGTCACAAAGGAACCCATGATTCTGTGTTAAATGACTTTTAGAGATAGGAAGGTTTAACCTGGAATATTTTTAGGAGACCTACTAGTTAAGAAAAGAGTTGACTTACGCTTATGAGGATGATTGGAACTGGCTAATCAAAATGAAGAATAGAGATTTTTTTTTACTAACAGCAAAATAATGAGGCTAAACATATAAGGCATAAATATTAAGATTACTTAGTGCATTTATGCTAGAGAAAGCCAAAAATTATAGTGTCATAGAAATTGAAAAATGCTGCTTACATTTCATTGAGACAAAGAAAAATAGCTGTAAATAACAATTCAATTCCAACTTATGGACTATAAGTCTTAAAACAATTCATTACTTACTATTTAAGGGGTGGTTTGAAATACTAGTAAATGACTATGAGATACACTAACCAGAGACCAAAAATTAATAAAAGAAAATGTAAGCCAAAATAAACACATTAATCATTTCAAAGCAAGTATTTTATCTTTAGACAAAGTAATACTATTAGGAAATAACCTTATTTTTAAATATTACTCCCTGATTTTAATGCTTTAAGGCTTAATAAAGTTCTATTCAGTTTTAAAAATGCTTGTTTTATTAACCTTGAAAGAAATTAAAGGAAAATTTAATCTAAAGACTTTTTTATACTATTCTTAAGAACTGTTAAACCTTATCACAACACGATCTTACAAAGTATAAAACTGTATTGTATCATCTCTACTTATTTGGGGGGAATTTTAAAAGCACTCAGAAAAAACACAAATATGAAATGTATAAGAGGAGAAGCTGTGCTTAAGTTAAAATTAAGTTTACCAAAGCTTTAAGGTGTTTTAGGGAGTACAGATCCAGAACAAATCCTGCTCTCTTCATCTCTCCGCATCCTTTCTCTTTGTTCTTTTGGCTCCTGCCAGAAGTGTCAACTATGAACAATACATCTGTTGTCCTAGAAGTGTAAGGACTATTGTTCAAGATGGTCCCTGGGGAACTTTTGGGTAAGACTCTACCACATTATTACCAAAATATTTCTTCCATTAAAGCATTTTTTATGACAATGCACACAGTATCTGGCAAGAATACTATCTCCTACTATTAAAATCATGATTAATATTTATTATCAGCTTAGCTATCTATTTTCTGGTAGGACTTATTTCCCTAGATTTATTTGTGGGAATGGAAAGTTGGGGAAGACCTTGGTATGACTTATGTATAATTTAGGATTCTTTAGTAACAAAAACCAAACATGGCTTACTTAAGTCAAAAGGAAATATAAAATAAGTAGCTCATAGGTCCTCTGGGAGAGCTGAAAAACAAGGTTGGAAAAAGTGAAAACAGACAACTCAAGAAGGTCTTCTGAAAGATGTGGCCATGACTGCTGAGATATGAACAACCGTTTCTTCTCTCTTTGCATTACTTCATTCAAGAGTCAGTGTCCCAGGAGAGCACCTGGTTAGCCATATTTAAGTCTCCTACCTCACTCTTGATAATACTGGGGAAGGTCAGAGAAAGCCTTTGGGAAGAAGAGCCGAGTAACTTATTTGGTTTCTTTTGCAGGAGCAAACCAAGCACTTGAATTTCAATCATGTCAATACTACACATAAGGAAGATTTAATTTGAAAAGAGCAAATCAGGATGTCATTGGAAAAGGGGAACAGAGCATCAGCAGCCAAAAAAAAATCAAATATGGCTACAACAGAAAGTCTTCATGGAAGGTTCTCAAGTGAAGCAGTCCTGGATACCCAAAGGCAATGCCCCAGAAAGAAAGAACAGCTGCAAATGCATTTTCATTCAACACAAGCTGTTGAAACAACTCAGTTACAGCAATGGTGAAAATGACTAAACATAGAATATATAAGCCAGAAACCAAAACCCAATAAAAATAGTATACTCAACAAAGCTAACAGCATTAATTGAAATGTAATGGATAAACCAAAATATACTCCTGGATACCCTCAGTGTCTCCTAGGCATTACCACCCTTTTTAGGCACCCCCACCACACACACACACACACACACACACACACACACACCTCTGAAGAAGACTGACCACCTTTAGTGTTTCCAGAGTGATCCAATGGCGTAGCAGTGGTCGGCAAACTCATTAGTCAACAGAGCCAAATATCAACAGTACAACGATTGAAATTTCTTTTGAGAGCCAAATTTTTTAAACTTTCACTTCTTCTAATGCCACTTCTTCAAAATAGACTCGCCCAGGCCGTGGTATTTTGTGGAAGAGCCACACTGAAGGAGCCAAAGAGCCACACGTGGCTCGCAAACCGCAGTTTGCCGACCACAGGCCTAAAGGAAACTCCCAGCAGATTGTAAGACAATCACTTTCATGTTTTCTTTGAAATCAAATTTAAGCACAATTCACTTATTTTATACTCAATGCCAAGGAATCCTCATCTGTGAGTACCCATGCTAAGTAAATTGTATAAATTCTCCATTGGCTTCTCATTAACTGAAGAACAGAATCCCTGGCGTGTAAGACCCTATAAGATCTGACTGGACCTTTCTGAATCTTATCTCAGCATGTAACCCATTGCCTCAGTTACACCAGCCTTCCTTTTTTCCCCTTGAATATGCCAAGTTAATTTCCTGCGCATTACCTGGGACTTGGTACTCCCTTTGAAGGCTTTCCAATGATTCTTTAAATGGTTGGTCTATCTAACGCTTCACTGTTTGGTTTCAGTTGGCACCTCCTCAGAGAGTCCTCTCCTGAATTCCCTCTCTATAGTCACTTTCTATTGCATCATTTCTTCTGTAACACTGCTATTAAAATTTATCTTTTTTACTTGTTCATTGTTTGCCACCTCCTCCTAGAAGGGTCCCTTTCTGTCTTGTTCATTGTTGTATTCTGCTCTTAGGAAAGTTCCTGAAACACAGTAGGCACTCAATAAATATTTCTTAAATGAATGAACTAATCTATGCAAAGCATAACTGTTTTATACCTGTTTCTTTTTCTGTAAAATGGAGACAACATTGCTGTGGAGGTCAAATACCAAAAAAAATAGCTCTTTGATACAGTATTATTACAAATGTATAATTAGTTGTACTTTAAATATTAGAGATATAAGTGATAAATAACCAAGTAGTTACCTACCAGGATGTGAGCTCCTCAAGAGCAGGGACTATATCTCTTCTTGTTATCACTTGTTATTCTATGCTAAGTATAGTGTCTGCCTTGTACACTGAGTGGCCAGATTATTATGAACTCTGAATGCATAATAATCTGGCATATATATATATATATATATATATATATATATGTATATATATATATATATATATATTAGGCCCAGTGCATGAATTCGTGCATGGGTGGGGTCTGGCAGCCTGGCCAGGGGGGAGGGGACATGGGCAGTTGGCCGGTCTACCTGCTGGTCAAACTCCTGGTCAAGGGAACAATTTGCATATTAGCCTTTTATTATATATGATATACAATGAGTTGCCAATTATGCTTTCAGAGATCATAATAATCTGGCCACTCAGTGTAAATATTTGTTGAATGACTGGATGAATCAATGAATGAGCAAAGCATCTTTCTACTTCCAGAAAGACATCCATCTAGAAGAAATAAATGTAGCTGTAGTCCTTCATACGGGATTACATCAATATTATTGTGTGCTATTCTTCATTTATTTATTCGTAAGAATTCTTGAATACCTACTATGGCTAACACTGTTTATAATGTAGAAGATACAATGATAAATACAAGTAAACCCACCAACCAACACATAATGTTCCTGCCCTCATAAATCTCATTGTATGTTGAGAGAGACATTAATAACCACAGAGATAATTTATAAAGCTTCAACTGAGATAAATGCTAGGGAATGGGTTTGAATTATTTTGGAAATTATTATGTATAACTATTTAAACCAGATGTTATAAAGCTCTTCAGACAGACATATATTTTGGTTATTAAAGAAAATAACTTTTTGAAGAGAGAGCTGGATCTAGGACTATACTAAATAAATTCATATTTTTGGCTCATCCACATAGGTTTACTAAATTAAATTAACTACAGAGCAATTTACATGTTCAAGTATTTGTTTCTAGGGGAAAATGTCCTCTGTCTTCATCCTAAGGTTGCCTTGAAAGTCACCTATATTTGAAATGTCTCTTCATGCATTCAAAATGAGCATTTCCTCTTCTTAATGAGTTTTAGCTTGAATTCGTCCTAATCTGATCTTAAGACCATAACTCCTGCTTTCCATTTGCCTTTGCCTTTGTTCACAACTTTATATTCAACTATTAATATATTTGTTTTAGATGGGCCTACCGCAAACAGTGCAAAAATCAAGTGTGATTTCTAAGAAGAAAAAAAAAAATGTTTCTGGAACTAAGCCAATTTATATGTATTGACATGACATATATTTGGTCTCCTTTGTATCTGAATTTTCACATTGACAGCTTGAGTCAAAAGCTAAGATTGACAGCTTGGGTCATACAAGAGATTATTGCGCTAGCTGGTTTGGCTAAGTGGATAGAGTGTTGGCCTGAAAGGATCCCAGGTTCGATTCCAGTCAAGAGCATGTACCTTGGTTGCAGGCTCCTCCCCAGCCCAGGTCCTGGTTGGGACTGTACAGGAGGCAACCATTGATGTGTTTCTCTCAGATAGATGTTTCTCTCTTTCCCTCTCTCTTCCACTCTCCCTAAAAATCAATGAAAAAATATCCTCGGGTGGGGATTAACAGAGAGAGAGAGAGAAATTACTGAGGGCAATGCCTGTGAAAGACAAAGGCGAGACAGCAGAAGTAGGCTAGGAAAGCTTTCAGACCATGGAACTGGTCTGAAACTTAAGAAAAGAGAGGAGAAAGTAAGGCCAGTTGGATAGGAAGAGCCTCAGACCAGTGCATCTCTGAAAACCAGGGTGGCCAGTCCTGAAGGGGAGCTCTAGGACAAAGATTGCCCTTGGAGAGCCTCACTGGGCAGACATGACCAGGTTCTGACATCCATGTCATGCTAAGTCACTGGCTGGAGTGGCCAGCAGAATCTGTCAGCTCCAACACTGTGGCACATCCTGAAGGGACTGTAGCGCAGGCTGTATGCTGACCACAGGCCTCCCAGCAGGGTCACTCATGAGGAAATATGAGTAAAAGAGCTACATAGCTGCCAAACACATCTTATAATATTTTATTCAAGTATAATCCCCACACAGTGAAAGGTACAGGTCGTAAATGTACACAATCTAAGGAGTTTTGACAAACTTATAAATCCATTTACTCCATCCCCAACAAGAAAGAGAATATTTCCTTCCCAGAGAAAGGTTCCCTTGGGCCCTTGGATCCCACCCCCCTTCCTTCTGTCCCTCATTGCCACCTCGCCATGCTCCCTTTCGCGCACACACACACACTGTTCTGATTTTTATTACCATAGTTTATTTTGCCTGCTTTGAACTTCATATAAATGGAATCACAGCACATGTTCTCTTTTATTTCTGGCTTCTCATGCAATACAATATTTTTTATATTCATACATATTGTCATATATATCTTAAAATTTTTATTTAATTGTATGGATATACACCATTTCTTTATCTATTTTCCTTTTATAGAGATTTGGGTTGTTTCCAACTATTGGCTATTAAGTTACTGTAAACATTTTTGTACATCATTTTGTACATTTTTATGGACATTTTCATTAATCTGTCATAAATACTTAGGATTGGGATTACTGAGTCATACACTAAGGCAGTGTCGGCAAACTCATTAGTCAACAGAGCGGCATACCGCGGCTCAGTTCGCCGACCACTGCGTATGTTTAAATTTATGAGAAACTGCCTGTTTTCCAAATCATTTGTACCATCTCTTACACAAACATCTGGCTGTTTTGACTGATATTTAATTAAATTTACATACCAATTTGGAATGAACTGACATCTTAAACATATTGAGTCTTCCAATGACTGTCATATTGCTCTCCATTTTCTTAGTTTGTTTCTTTCCTCTCAGAAATGTTTTGTTCTCATTGGTGCAGAGAACATGTAAGTTTTTGTTAAATATATTCCTAAATATTTTATGCTTTTAGGCTACTGTAACTAGTATTGCATTAAAATTTTTATTGCTCAATTATTCATTGCTATTATACAAAGCTGACTTTTGTATATTGATCATGTAATCTATGAACTACCCAAAATCATTTATTAGTTCTGCTTGTTCTTTTCTCTTTGTAGATTCCTTTGTATTATCTATGTGTACCATCATATTGTCTTCCAAGGATAAAAATTTATTTTTTTTCTTTTCCAACTTTACTTCTACATTTTCCCTTGCTTTATTGCACTAGGACCTCTTATACAATAGAAGTGGTGAGTGCAGACACCATTGCCTCTTTTTTGATCTGAGGAAAAACAGTTCAATATTTCACCATTAAGTTTTCTCTTCATTGTGAATCATATTTTCTTGCTTCATTTAATATCTTGTTTTTTATTAAATTTTAGTTCCAAGACTAAGTGTAAAGGGCCAGTGTTGTTTCATTTATTTCTCAGACAGTACAAGTTCCTTCCTTATTGATGGTTGGAAGGAAAGGCGGTTGATTCTGATTCTTTCTAGGTTTTGACTTGCACTTAGGCGAGCCCACAGCTTTAATGAGTTGAGTTCACCAATCTCTCTGCTTAGCTTTGAAGAATTCATTTCACCCTAGAATTCAGTTCATGAAGCCTTCCTTGCACCCAAAACTCTGTTACAATTCCATAGAGAAGTATCATTTTTATTTTGTCCCAGTTTCTTGTTACCACAAACATGGTCTTTTATATCCTTTTACAACCTAACCATTAACATTTTGTTATTTTCCCTGTTTACATCTTCAAATATTTGGGTGAAGTAAATTTATTCCTCCTTATATTTTTGTCCTTCAGTGTTTTTCTGCTTGTATATTGTTTCTTGTGTGTCCTTGTTTCAACCTCATCTTGGTTTCTCTGATGGTTTTGCTATTGTCTCCTGCATCTTCCTGAAGTCTACTCTCTCAGGTTTCCTCTTCCACTTCTGTCATCTTATATTTCCTATGTTCTTTTCTTTCTTCTTCTATTGCTATTTTGTTGTCTTCCTTCATAAAACTGTTTTCTTTAACAACAACAAAAATTATAATAAAAGTGCATGTCACAAGCTTTACCTTGTTTTTGGCCACCTGTACATAGTCTGTTGACAAATGCTCCTCTATCTTTCACGTTTATCTTACAGTATCTATGTCGTGACTGTACCAGTTTCTTTTGCATTATTGTATGAGCTGAACTTCTCTGGGCCAGCTATTTGCAGAAAGTTCTTGGTGAGGAGAGACCAGGATATTCTTTCATGATTTATAACTCAAAAGATTCTCTCTTCTGCTTCCCACAAATAAAACACATCGTTTGTGATGCTTTGTTTAGCCCCAAACCAGGTTTAGTAAATTTCTGCCTCCAGCCTTGCTAATTCATTTTCTCAGACCCTTCCAAACAAGAAATATAACTTTTTTTTAAGAGATATAACTTTTTTTCTTTAAGGTAGCTACCTCATCTTCAGAAAAAGCATTTCCCACACCCTGCTTTTGAGATCTGCTGTTACTGAACTCTCTTCCTACTTTTTTTCACTTCCTACCATGAAACTTTTTTCAGGTCTCAGCTGCTCTTGGTAGCTAGCTCTCACATGTAAGTTAGATTATATTGTTTGTAGGTTTAAAAAAATTGTTTTCCTTATTACTTTTGTATGATTTCCAGGAGGAGGGGGGAAAAGCCCACTTGCACAACCACATTCTTATCAAAAGTCACCGGAAGGTGCTTTGGCAATACATAATTTTTTTAAATGTATCTTTATTGTTGCAAGTATTACAGATGTCCCTCTTTTTTCCCCCATTAATGCCCTCCAACCCGCACCCATGAGACCTAAGCTTTATTAAACTCATGTCTTATAAGACTTATTGTTTAGTTTACTCTCTTGGATGACATTAAACCAATTATAAAAACAGTAACCAAGAACTTAAAATGTTGAGTTCTCTAATTTGTTTTTATTAAACACATGTGAAATATTTTCCAATAGCTTCTATGAGAAATTCTATTCCACTGCAATTACTAGAGAAATTCAGCTGATTATCAAAATACTTTACTTGATTAGTCCTCTAGAAAGTCACTGTGCAATAAAATAAGCATTTGAACATTGCAGAGAAAATTATAGCACAGCTCCCAGCTTTTCTTACAGCCTTAAGACATGAAGAACACCTAGTAGAGTTGGATGAACTGGGAGGAGGTTATAAATGCAGGGATATATTTCACTGTGAAATTAGAGTAGGCATTGAAGTTGAAGGCTGGCTCCCAGTGAGTTTCCTTTTGGGAACACTGAGTAACCATCAGTACAAAGGTCACAGAAGTATCTTATGAAGCCAACCATTTATGACTTTTTGTGGCTATGGAACTGATCAAGTCAGTTGTCAAATGCAGAATGAGAGCATGGGGGCATGAACCAAAAAGAAAGAGAAAAGAAGAGGAGAAGCACACAAGGAAATAAACATAGGTAGCAATATGTATATACATATTATATTTTCTAATACTTGTTGTTTTTTAATATAGCCTTAAAATGCAGAATGATTAAAGATAATGAGGACTTTTTCCTTCATACTCTTCCCCCACCTCTGTCTGGTTCTACAGTGTTCCCCAACCTTTTACCCTCACATGTAGAAATCACACTAAAGTAGCCTGGAGAGGATTTAGAAGGTATGAGTTAGTGAAAAATAATATTGCCTTTATATAATTATAAGAAAAATAAAACTACTAGGGAAGATATTAAATATAGAATTTACATAAAATTTTATAATACAGTAGAGTTTCAAATTTTTAATGAGAAATTCCTTCTCTAAGCATAATGGATTTTTGCATGTGAAATAGTTACACACACTTCCTGGTCAAAACTTACGATTAAAAGAATAATAAGTGTTTGTGACAGTGCCCAGAAAATAGTAAATGCTATATAACAACATATAAAATTTTGTAGAAAAAACTTAAATCCTTTTTATAATCATTCAAAGTTTACAGTACTTGAAATGTTTGAAGAAGCTAACAACTCTTTCTAATCTAGAACATTTCAATGTTAAAACCCAAAACAGTAACTCAAAAGGATATATGCACCCCTATGTTCATTGCAGCATTATTTATAATGGTCTAGATATGGAAGTAACCCAAGTGCCTATCGATAAAAGAGTAGATAAAAATATTGTGGCACATATATACAATAGAATATTACTCAGTCATAAAAAATAACGAAATACTACCATTTGCAACAGCATGGGTGGACCTAGAGGGTATTATCTATGTGGAATAAGTCAGACAGAGAAACACAAATTTCACTTATATGTGGAAACTAAAGAACAAAATAAATGAAAAAACAAAATAGAAACAGACTCATAGATACAGAGAATAGACTGTTGGTTGTTCAAGGGAGGACTGTTGATAAGGATGAAGAGATTAAGAAACAAATGAGTCAGTTTGTTTATATTTAAACACATACTTGGAGCTTTTCCTGTTCATCATTCATTCCTCCACTTTAGGCTGATTTGGATCCTATACCTGCTACCTGAAGTGTTTTGGTTTTTTGTTTGTTTGTTTTAATTTCCACTAGTGAGTCACTGCATAGTTGGGAATTTTACCAGTTATTTTACTATATTATATCATTGCTCTGAAGAGTTAGCAATCACTCTCATCATTCCTTGAGAATAATCATTCTCTTGCTGCTGGTAAGCTTTTTTCTAAAGCCTTTTATTTTTATCTATATATATATAAAGAGCCAGGGTCCATAAGAACCAAGGCTCCACTGAACACTGGAAGTCAGTGCTGGGTTGTTGTGGCCACCCAGCACTGACTGTCGAGGGGGCTGCCTATCAGGCCCAGAGAGAGGCCAGCAGAGAGAGAGGCAAGGTCTGATCCCCAGCCTCCATAGCAGCTGTTGATCAGCCATTGCCTCACTCTTTCTCTCCCAGATTCACCAGCAGCTGTGCCTCTGTTTCTCTCCGGCCTCCTCTGGAGCTGCTGATCAGCCCCACCTCTTTGATCAGGCCCAGAGATAGGCCTGGAGACACTGACTGGCATAGAAACCGATCAATCAGAACCAAATCTGGGTGAAGTGCCAGGAGCCAATGGCTGCCTAGAAGGCAGAGCTTTTGACACTGACTGGCATAGAAACCAACCAATCAGAACCAAATCTGGGTGAAGTGTGAGTTGCCAATGGCTGCCTAGGAGGCGGAGCTTTTGACGCTGACTGGCATAGAAACTGACCAATCAGAACCTAATCTGGGTGACCTGTGAAGGCAGAACCTAAGGTGGGGTCTGAGGAGGGGTTTTAAGGGCAACAGCTGTTTAGTGTAAGGTGTAAGAAAGTGGTTCAATTTTTTCATGACCGGTTTGGTATTACAGTGCATATGGCTGGCTATCAGTCCAGATATAGGGATTACGTGTTTTTGTCTGCCAAGAACATCTACTCCTCCCCCATTTAAGCAATCCTATTCTATATAACCTATCTATACTAATAAAAGGGTAATATGATAATTAGACCAGGTCGACCAGACATTTTCTGGATGTCTGACTTCCTTCCAGACAAAGCTATGATGGTGGGGGCCAAGGCAGAGGCAGTTAGGGGCAATCAGGCCAGCAGGGGAGGGCAGTTGGGGGTGAAATCAGGCTGGCAGGGAAGGGCAGTTAGGGGCAATGAGGCAGGCAGAGGCAGTTAGGGGCAATCAGGCCAGCAAAGGAGGGCAGTTAGGGGTGATCAGGCTGGCAGGGGAGGGAAGTTAGGGGCGATCAGGCAGGCAGGCAGAGGCAGTTAGGGGCAATCAGGCAGGCAGGCAGGTGAGTGGTTAGAAGCCAGCAGTCCCAGATTGCAAGAGGGATGTCCAACTGGAGAGGGTGCAGGCTGGGCTGAGGGAAACCGCCCCCCCACCCTGGAAGGAATTTCATGCATCAGGCCCCTAATAACAATATAATTTACTAAGGAATGATTGCAATATTAAGCATTTTTATTTTTTTCTTTTTTAATTATATTTTTATTGATTTAAGAGAGGAAGGGGGAGGGAGAGAGAGAAACATCAATGATGAGAGACTCAAGAGTCAGCTGCCTCCTGCACCACCACCCCCCCACCCCCCAGAGGATCGAGCCTTCAACCCAGGCATGTGCCCTTGACTGGAATCAAACCTGAGACCCTTCGGTCCACAGGCTGACACTCTATCCACTGAGCCAAATCAACCAGGGCTCATTAAGCATTTTTAAACCTATTTATTACATGTCAGGCACTGGATGGATGTCTGAGGCATCAAGAACAATGACCTTAAATAGTAGATGAGCCAGATATTCAATCAAATAAGTATATTGTGATGTGACCAATGAGATAGTAGAGGCATATACAAAGTGTTATGGGTGCATGATTTCACAAACAAGACTTTTAACCTAAACAAAGAAGACATTCTGCCAATGGGAACGAGAAGTAGAGGTGTAGAATGTGGAAAGTTGCTGTATTTAGGAAAGAGCAAACAGAGCTGAAATAAAGGCATGTTTTTTCAGAAAAAGCGGCAGATGAGGCCATACTGTGCAGGTCAGGTCTACCTGTGCTATGTTTAGAAATTTGGACTTTTATTCCATAGCCATGGGGAAGCCACTGAAATGTTATATGCCATAAACACAGTAACAATCAGACTTCTACTGTAAGGAGGGTAACTGACATTAGTATACATGGAAAACTGGATAAAGTGAAGAATGGAGGCAGCCAGTTAGAAAATTATCACAATAATCAAAATGAGAGAGAATATGTACATAAACTACACAATCATCAAATGCTTCACTATGAAATTAAAGTTTTCTTTTTCATGCTTTGGAAAAATGTTCTCTGAATCAGAATGATTGCTTCCCAGATTTTCTAATGGTTCCTAAATATACGAAACGTGCACTGTTATAATTTACGTACCATAAAAAGTACTAAATTTCCCTTAAGATATTTCATGGGAAAATGTAAGCTAAATTAATTCTGTTTGAAAAACATATGCAAAAATAAATCCATTGTATTATAACCTAGAGAAATTAAAAGGTTATTTATAGAAAGAGTCTTCCTCTTCCCATTTTAGAAAAGAACACTGGTCCTTTATGGTCAGGAGTGGGGGTGGAAACAATAATCAGCAAAGATTAAAACCCCGTTGTAGTGAAAAATTCAGAATCTTGACTTAACCAGTCTAAGAAAATGCCAGTCAGAATTATCACAAAAGGGTGACTTGGAATAGAAGCATCAAGAATTGAGTTGTAACCCTCTCCACTCCCCACCCCATCCTGCTGCTCAAACAACTGCAGTTAAGGAGTGACCAGCTTTGATCTCTTCCCTTTAAAAACAACCAAATAGCTCTTGTTTTCACTCCATGATAAAATTCCCTCCTTGAACAGGGACTTATTTCTATATTGGTATTTGATATGTATTAAAGAAACTGACAACAGAAAAGAAAATGTAATGTCTTATATTTTGTAGTATTTTTCAATATGTCTAAATTTCAAAAATTTCATGGGTATCCTGACTTCTTTCCAGGACTAAAATTTTTCTTTATAAGACAGGGTTTATGTACACAGGCAAAGTAAATTAGCTCCTGCCTCACAGTTGCTAAGAAAACGAATTGCTTAAGAAGATTAGAGTCATTTTCTTTACTTAAAGGTATTCCTGACAACCCACACTGAAATTACACAAGATTAACTCCATTAACACCATTTCCCATTCTTTAAACTAGTAGCTTTCTAGAAAGCAGCATTTAGACTGAATAGTTCAAAGCATACTTTAAAGGGAGATCTCAAATGCTTAGAAATGCTAATATGAGTATCATTTAAGGATTCAGAATAAGGTTCTGAGAGGTCAAGTAACATTACTGGATATATAGTGAGCCATAGTGAAATGGAAAAAAGCTGCTTGTTTTTTGACTTTGCCAATTAGTCTGTATTTTCGTTATGTAGACAGCATTTCAAATCAAATGATAGCTTAAAGGGTATAACACTATAACCCCTAAAGGCAAGGATATTATCTGATTTCTTTTGTCTTTCATCATAACATCGTATAGAGTGTCTTTAACTTAGGGGCACTCAAATTTTTGTTGATTATTATGTCATATATTTGACATTGCTTTGCGGTGTATCAAAAATACATAAAGCCAAAGGACTTGTATGCATGCATATAAGCCTAACTAATGGACACAGACACCAGGGGGGTGCGGGAATGGGGGGGGGGAGATAAGGACACATATGTAATACCTTAATCAAAAAAGAAAAATATTTTAAAAAATACATAAAGCAGAGGGTTTAAACACACACACACACACACACACACACACACACACACACACACACACACACAAATAAGAGATTAAAACAGTACCATGAGATGCCAAGCTATCTCTAAGCATCTTTCTGAATCTGAAAGCAAAGCCATAGCACAGGCACTAAACTTTACACTATTTATGTTAACTACCATTAGTGCTATTGAAGTGTACAATGCACAAATCTCTCTCTCTCTGGCAGTATGTTGGCCTGAGCCAGAAGCATTCTGAAAAAATGCAAGCGTCTTCCATCAATTGCTTTACCTGACCCTCTCTGAACCTTAAGTATTCTTCAAGGTTTTTAATTGGAAAATTAATACACAAATGTATTCTTGTTTAAAAATCCAAACATTTCAGAAGTAAATAGAGGAAACAATGAAAAGTCCTATTTTCCTTATTACTCCCCATATTTTTCTCCAACCTCTTTTACTCTCCTTATATTAATGCAAGAAAACGCTGCATGTGAGACAGAGCTTCATTTTCTTTTTGGTCCTTTAATGGTAGTTCCCAGGTGGAAAATAATAAGGAACACTGACCTAGATCTTTCTTAAAGGTCTTAATTTGAATGAACTGCTGAATTCCCAGGTTTAGAAATAGCTATTCCACTTACCATAAAATAAATCTAAAAGTGTGCTGAATTATAATTACTTTATGTTAAAACAGAATAAGATCAGATCTCAAGGGAAAGTTATTAACCATTTAATTCTAAAACTTTTCATCAGAGAGCACAGTGAGGTAATACCAATAATAACACTAGCTGACATTTATTGAGAATTAACTAGATGCCAGACCCTGATCTTAGTGTGTCATAAGATTTTCTAAAATAAAGGCTCAGCAGTGAAATTTTAAGACATGGCATGTGATCATCAGTATGTGTGTTCATAATATCTTGAATTTGTATATGTTCCATTATTTTGTTTGATGCAAGACTGAGAAATGATTACTGACATTACTTCAAATCGGAATTCACAACAGAGAAATCCAGTGATGGGTAAAGCCACAGACTAATGTAGTGGTGGGGGCCCTCTCTGAGTTCAGGTTCTCAAAGCTATGCCAGCATTTCCCAAACTTTAAGCATTCTTGTACTGCTGCTGCTATAGCTACACTAGTATTTCCTTAATGCCTTTAAATTGATTCCCTTTCTTTAAAATTAAATTTGTTTTTTAAAGAAACATCATTTAAGTGTAAAACTTATATGGATTATTTGCCATAAATAAAAAAGATAACTAGAAAAATAAATTCAATAAAACAAAGTGATCTTATTAAATTCTGATTGATATTGTTGCCTGCCGGTATTCCTGAGCCCAAAACCATCAGCAAGTGGTAATGATATATGTAAACCAAAATCAATCAGCTTTCTCCTTGTCCTATACAGAATGATTGGTTAGAGAACTGAAAGAGAATCAGGGGAAAAATCAACTCTCTCCAATGTACTTTTTAAATGACATCTAATACTGTGCCAGGTAAAATTTCAAATAACTTCCTATTACCAATAATGATTTTGCCTGTGCTTATGATACAAGTCCCAAGATAATCTGGAAAAAACACCAAATGATTTGTGAATTTCCTCAAGAATAAATCTCCTTTGTTTTTATTTTGGTCTCAGAATCTTAAAAGAAATCTTGTTTCTCACTGCTCCAATAAACCGAGTAATAAATGGCAAGTAATATCAAGTTGGTAGGAATGAAAGTTATTAACCAAAAAACTTATTTTCAGAAGACAACTGTTAGGTAGATGAAAACAGTGCTGATTTAGGAAGCACAATTAAGTTCAACCACATACTAGCTTGTTTGACCTTTTTAGGTCAGTAAACCACTCAGTATTTTCTCATTTGCAAAAACAGGAAAACACTACCTATCAAACTCATGGGTACATGAATTAAAATAAGAGAAATGCTTGGCACAACAGACACTCAAAAAATGCTATTTGTATCAAAAGTTACATATGACTTTAAGCTTATTATAACTCACAAAAATCCAAGTGTTTTAATCTAAATAAAAATATTTCCAGAAATAACCAATAAGGAGAAACCAAGATGGCGGCATAGGTAAGCACCTAAACTGCTGCCTCACACAACAACTTCAAAACTACAACTAAAAGACAGAACGGACATCATCCAGAACCACAGGAAGGCTGGCTAAGTGGGAATTCTACAACTAGAAGGAAAGAGAAAAGCTCACAGAGAATCAGAGGAGCTGCAAAGGGCTGAGGTATGGAGACACGCACGCAGGGAGGAAGGGCAGCTGAGTGCCTGGCTGGATTTCTCTGGCGGGAGGGGGAAGGAAGCCCCCGACTGCACTGAAACCCAGTTCTGACTGCACTGCAACCCAGTTCCGGGTGAGACCCTGTGGACCCAGGCTCATATGGGGGGAGTCTGAACTATCAGGTAGAGAGAAAGGCACACGGAAACTCGGGGGAGCCGCGGAGGACAGGGGTTAGGAGGCACACGCGTGCGCAAGGGCGCGCAGAGAGGATTGAATGCTGAGGTTGCCGCTGGCTCTCCCTAGCGGGAGGGAGTCAGAAGCTCCCAACTGCACTGAACCCCAGTTCTGACTGCACTGAACCGCAGTTCCAGGCGAGCCCCTGGGGACCAGGCTCTTACGGGGGGCGGGAATCTGGACTGTCAGGCGGAAACTCAGGGGAGCTGTGAAAGGCAGAGGTCTAAAGGTGTGCGCGCAAGTGCACACAGAGAGGACTGACTGTTAAGTGTGCAGCTGGCCTTCTCTAGCTTAGGAACCGGAAGCCCCTGCCTACAGTGAACTCCAGTTCCTGGCGAGAATCTGGGAATTCAGATTCATTGGGGGAGAAACTGGACTGTCTGGCAGCAGGCGAAACTCAAGGGCAGCTTTCTCTCAGAGGTGCTTGCAGTGATTACCGAGGGACACTGAGACCCAGGGGCCTCATAGGGCAGGACTGACAGGAAGCCAAGACTGTCTGCTCAGCCCTGAGACTCCGCCCCATCCAAGCTGAGCACAGAGGCTTTTGCAATTTTGCAAGTCTTGTCTCATAAGGCTGTCTCCAGTACTGAACTTCTCCCGGCATAGAAACAGCTGATCCTCATAGCCAACTGGCCTGGAGGTCAATTCCTCCCAGTGATACCAACAACAATCAAGACTTAACTACAACAAGGCTGTACACACAGTCCACAAAGGGGTGCACCAAGAGTGTCCACCTCAGGTAACTGGGAAGGCCGACCCACTGGGCTATATAGGTCAACTAGCACACAAAGCTACCCTACCAACTCAGGGAAGCAGCGAAAATGTGGAGACAAAGAAACAGATCACAAATGAAAGAAATAGAGGAAAATAACCAACTGGATATAGAGTTCAAAACCATGGTTATAAGGTTTTTCAAGAACTTCCTAGGAAAGGCCGATAAATTTAACGAGACCCTCGAGGATATGGAAAAGGACCAACTAGAAATTAAACATACACTGACTCAAATAAAAAATATTATACAGAGACCCAACAGCAGACTAGAGGAGAGTAAGAATCAAGTCAAAGATTTGAAATACAAAGAAGCAAAAAACACTCAACTGGAAAAGCAAAATGAAGAAAGAATCCAAAAAGTTGAAGATAGTGTAAGAAGCCTCTGGGACAACTTCAAGCATACCAACATCAGAATTATGGGGTGCCAAAAGAAGAGAGAGAGAGCAAGATACTGAAAACCTATTTGAAGAAATAATGACAGAAAACTTCCCCCACCTGGTGAAAGAAATAGACTTACAAGTTCAGGAAGTGCACAGAACCACAAACAAAAGGAATCCAAAGAGGACCACACCAAGACACATCATAATTAAAATGCCAAGAGCAAAAGACAAAGAGAGAATATTAAAAGCAGCAAGAGAAAAACAGTTAATTACCTACAAGGGAGCACCCATACGATTGTCAGCTGATTTCTCAACAGAAACTATGCAGGCCAGATGGGAGTGGCAAGAAATATTCAAAGTGATGAACAGTGAGAACCTACAACCAAGATTACTCTTCCCAGCAAAGCTATCATTCAGAATGGAAGGTCAGATAAAGAGCTTCACAGATAAGAAAAAGCTAAAGGAGTTCATCACCACCAAACCAGTATTATATGAAATGCTGAAAGGTATTCTTTAAGAAGAGGAAGGAGAAGAAGAAGAAAGTAAAGATAAAAATTATGAACAACAAATACATATCTATCAACAAGTGAATCTAAAAATCAAGTGAATTAAAACTCTGAGGAACAGAATAAACTGGTGAATATAATAGAGTCAGGGGCATAGAAAGGGAGTGGACTGACAATTCTCGGGGGGTAAGGAGGGTGGGGGGTACGGGAAGAGACTGGAGAAAAATGGTACACCTATGGATGAGGACAGTGGGGGGAGATAAGGGCAGAGGGTTGGGTGGGAACCGGGTGGAGGGGAGCTATGGGGGGAAAAAGGAGAAGCAATTGTAATAATCTGAACAATAAAGATTTATTAAATTTTTTTAAAAATCTCCATTTGTTTTACCTTAGCAATCCTGAGGCACTATGGCTCAGTTTCAGATGCAACTTTGAAAACTAAAATTCATTCTTCTGAAAGCCTAAAATGCCCCAGAAAAACTGGTCATTAAAAACCTGGTCATCATTTGGTCTAAAATATCTTAAAAGTCTTAAACTGAAAAAAAAGTGAACATGGCAAATCTTATTGGTATGTAAAATAATTATCCACATGTACAGTATCTGAATACATTTTATGACGGCTTGAAACAAGTTTAATGACCCTTTCTTTACACATGGCCAAAGTAATAAGAAAGATATCTAAAATTATAGTGCCATCTACAGGCAAAGAAAAGAATATCAATGACAGCACATTTTAATGCTTTCACATTTTCTAATTGCTACTCAACGTTTTAAAAGAAAAATTGTATTTAACAATCTACATAATTCATTTTATGATTATATTTACATAATTTATTTATTAATTTATTTATATAATTTGTCATCAAATAAAGTAAAACATTTTCTCTAAAATTTTTACTACTTAATATATCATCATTGGCATTAAAATAGAGGCAATTTTTAAAATCCATGGAACTACAATCATCACTTTTTGTGTCTTACACTTATTATTAAAATATACAGTATAATGACAAAACAAGAACTTTTAGCATTAAAAAAATCCAAACACCTTATCATCTCAACAGAATGTCATTTTCATTTTTGTTTGTTGTTCCTTTCCAATCTGTATCTGTAGACATTTATTTAATAACAAGTGTCAGGCACTTTTCTAAGCTGCTTGACATATATTGACTCAGCGAATCATCACAATATCCTTAAGAAGTAGGGATATTACCATCCCCACTTTATAAATATTGAAGCTGAAGCACGTAAAACTTAAGTATCTTGCCCAAGGCCATGCTGCTATAAGTGGCTGAGCCAAGGTTCAAACTGGGGGATTTTGTGTCCACTATGCTTTTAATCACTAAGCTAAAGAGTCTCTCCTCTCTTTCCCGGCTGGTGCGGAGTTGCGCGGAGGCTTGGGCGCGTTCAAGATTCGGCTCTACCCATAACCCACCGCAATGGCCGAGGAAGGCATTGCTGCTAGAGGTGTAATGGACGTTAATACTGCTTTGGAAGAGGTGCTGAAGACCGCCCTCATCCACGATGGCCTCCCGCGTGGAATTCGGGAAGCCGCCAAAGCCTTAGACAAGCACCAAGCCCACCTTTGTGTACTTTCATCCAACTGTGATGAGCTGAACACCACATCAACATAATTAAGGTTGATGACAACAAGAAACGAGGGGAATGGGTAGGCCTCTGTAAAATTGACAGAGAAGAAAAACCCCAATGGGTAGGCCTCTGTAAAATCGACAGAGAGGGAAAACTCCGTAAAGTGGTTGGCTGCAGTTGTGTGGTGGTTAAGGACTATGGCAGAGTCTCAGGCAAAGGATGTCATCGAGGAGTACTTCAAATGCAAGAAATGAACAAATAAACTTGGCTTTTGTTTATCAAAAAAAATTTTTTAAATGTCTCTCTTTGGAAAAAGCTGCATTCAGTGTATGTACCGCATTTGTAATATATGTTCTGGTTTTAAGGGGTAACATTTTCTCATAACTGAAACCATCATCATCATTTTTAGTAATTAACATGTTTTGCCATCAAGTTGATAGATCTCATTTTACTTACTTTTGTTATCTAATGCTGGACTTTCAAACTATTTCTAATTTCTTTCATTATATATAAAAATGCTGCAATAAGCAAATTTTGCAATGTATGTCGCTTTTTTCTTTCTTTTGCATTTCATTTTCTTATGCTAATATTTCCAAAATGGTTTGTCTGACTTAAAGTATGTAGAAGTGACACATTACTGATATATAATATATACTGCTTTTTAAAATTTCATTATATAAAGCTACCAGAAATTAGAGACTGCTCAAATCTTCCTATTTCCCCCCAAATTTAATTTATTAATATGAAGTTGTTAGGAATTATTTATGATGTGAAATAGTTAACCTAACAAATATTTAAATTTTTAAATCGGCCAAATGTTTTCTTCCTCTAGCAACATAAAAGGTAGAGATAACCCAATTATTTGTTGCTAATGAGATTGATGCTATCTTGATTCTTTATATGAGCCTTAAAAAAAAAAAAAAATTCAGTAACATACTCAAAGTCACTAGTGTCAGACATGGAGTCAGCCCAGATCTGCCTGACTCTAAAAATCTATGCTTAGATAATTGGTGGAGGAGGAAAGGGGCAGGTCAATGTATGACAAGATAAAGAAATTGTATAAAAACTTTATTTCAATCTTAATTGAAGATTATCTCATAAAAGGGTAAACTACCCTGAGGTAGCTATCATAAATAAAAGGATTACATTTCCCTGATGTATTTTTCTGATCAATAATTTCAAATATGAAAGAATGACAATAGCAGTTAACAAAATGCTTCATCTATATCTCCAACTACATGCTTTCATTACAATCTGGTTTCATTTATATTCTAAGCAAGAAGCTAAAGGATATAAACATTACTCTAAAAGCATTCTTTATTAACTGTTATCTTGCAGTATTATATATGCTCTTCATAGTCCAGAAAGATTGCAACTTTTATAACACAATAAAGGTCACTGAAATGTCAGATAATAGATAAGAAACACAGGCTTTGGAATCTTAAATTCATACCCTGACACTTACTAGCTTATATGTCTTCTGGAATGTTAGTAGCAAATTCCTACTTTATTGGGATATTGTGTAACTAAGGGAGATAACAATTATAAAACTCATAACACATGGCAGATGCTCAAAGAAATTTTAGCTCCCTTTCCTTTGAAGAATGACATATACATGGTATATCAACGATACTGGTTTTAAAAGTCATGCTTCATTATTTCCCTCAGACAAACAGTAGCATAACATGAAGCGTCAAGATCAAAAGAAATCAAAAGAGATAAAGTCGCTTCAGCAATGTGGGAACCTTCTGCTTTGACATCAATATCATGTTCTTCTATTAGTTGGTATGAGAGATTACGGGGTTGTTTCAAAATCTTTCTATAGCATCCTGGAACGTTCAGTTTCAGAGTAGGTACTTTAAACCTACATGTCTGTAGTCCATCTCTGCTAAGTACTTCCTGGTACCACAGCCCTACTTTGTTCTTTGGGTACTGAACATTGTATCCAAGCACTGGAAGAACCACCTGCACAGGGAAGCGGGTAAAAAGATACATGAAATAGTCTTCAGAAAAATATATGATCAAATTTTAAATTTACTTTCATGACCGGGTCCTAGATCTGTAAAAAAACAGTCTCAGAATATAAATGTACAATCAGCCTAAAACATATTATTGAATGCTATACTACTTTATTTTTTTATGCTAGCAGACAAAGAAAAAAGCTACCTAAAATCAAGAAGGATTCATAATAAACAAGATAACCAATTCAAGTCAGATATTACTAGACAAACTACTGCTAAGGTAGAAGATATGGAACAAGAAATTTAGGTAGATTTAATTAACCAACAGACTTAATCTCTGTACAGTCATACAATCTTAAAAGCATATTCTTTCTGTAACACAAAGAATAACCTGTACTGCTCAACTGGTATTTTAGTTGATAATTTTACATTCCTCTTACTAATTCAAAAACATGAAGGCAGCCGAAACCGGTTTGGCTCAGTAGATAGAGCGTCAGACTGCGGACTGAAGGGTCCCGGGTTCGATTTTGGTCAAAGGCATGTACCTGGGTTGCGGGCACATCCCCAGTAGGGGGCGTGCAGGAGGCAGCTGATCGATGTTTCTCTCTCATCGATGTTTCTAACTATCTCTCTCCCTTCCTCTCTGTAAAAAATCAATAAAAATATTTTTTTAAAAAAACATGAAAGCCAATAGCAGACAGCAAAAGTAATGTTTATTTTCTCAGCCGCTTATGAGTAGATACTGCATTCTGTGGGGTTTTCCTCCTTTACTGATGACCTTTAGACATTTTTCTTGAACAGTACCAGAGGGTAGTCAAAAAAACAAGGTAAAAAAACTCAAATCCACACAATATTAATGGTTCAAATTCATTATGCTAATTGAAAGGAGCCAGACACAAAAGGCCATCTATATATATATAAAAGCCTAAGTGACCAATATGACTGGATGACCAGACCAACCAGACAACTGGCCAGTAGCTATAACATGCACTGACCCCCAGGGGGCCAGTGTGCAGGAGCTGCCCACTGGTGGTCAGTGCGCTCCCACAGCCAACCTCCCATGGCTGGCCAGCCCTGATCGGTACCTACTGGGACTGGGTGAGACGGCCCCAATTGGCCCCAATTGCCGGCCAGGCCAAAGGACTCCACCCGTGCACAAATTTGTACACTGGGCCTCTAGTATACTATATGATTCCATTTATATGACATTTTTTAAAAGGCAAAACCATAGGAATAGAAAGTAGATGAGTTGTTGCCTGGGGATGGAGGTTGACTACAAAGTGCTCAGGGAAAACAAACAAACAAACAAAAAAAACCAAAGTGCACAGGAAATTTTGAGGAGAAATGAAATTACTCTTTATCTTGATTTTTGTGTTAAAAAAAAAAGTGGGGGAGGGGAACTGGTCACAGTTTTGTCTTTTGGAGACAATGTCTACCTTTAGATCTAAATAATACTAATTTTTAAGCAAATTTACCTGATGTATTGCATATGCATTAGCCGATTCCTCTTCTTCAGTTACTAGGTGAACCTATTTTTAAAAGACATGATGAAAAATATGGATGATTCTCAGATGTTCCAAATTCCTTCAATTTTCCCTACTTTGTTATGTAAAATTTGATTCCTATGCTGCATATGCATATATCCAAACAAGTCCTTTTCACAGTTTATTTCTGGAGGAGCAGACTACATAAAAATTAGAATGATTCTTCCTGCTTTAACCACTGATACCTGAAGTTGGCACACACAGATTTTGGTGGGCAGCTTAACACTTCTTTACTATTACCTCAGTCACGTTGCCTTTTCCAAATTACAAAGTTGTTCTTTATTATGCTGAATCAAAAATCTGACTCTGTCAAACCACCCTCTCCCTCCTCTGTCCCCAATAAATATCAGACTCTATGGGAAGCGGTGTTTCTCAAAATGTGCTTCATAGGACAGACACTGGTATCACATGTAGGAGGTGTGTGATATATTACGTTTGAGAAATGTTGCTGCAGGACATCACAGAATAACTAATTTCTCTTGCAAAGGAGAGCTCAAGTTCAAAGGCAGCAGCATCATTCCACAAGGACTGACAGCATCCCCACCTTCCTAAAGCACTCATCATATAAGATAGTGTCCAGATAGCTTCTAAATCTGCTTGCTTTCCCCTTGATTCTCTACCCTTACCAATACAGTTCCTCCTTTTTTTTTTTTTCTTTTTTTTTTGGTTTTTTACTTGAGTTGTTTATTTATAGGTAAATAACCTGTTTAACTGTTATACTCCAAAATGGATATAAAACTCCAGATGTGATCTGACCAAAATAGATGGGGCTATGATCTCTCTTATATCACTTCTAGCTTTTTGTCTTTCACAAATTCATAAGCATACCTACAATACTGTTATTTAAATAATTTATGAAAATACCAAACAAACATGGTCAAGTACAAAAGACCATGTTTTGCCTTAAGAGAACTCTCTCCAGGTTAATATCAATCTACAAACAGGCTCTTGCTGTATGACTGCTCCCCAAATATGAATTCACCTGTTTAACTGTGCAACTCACATTTCTCTACCTTGCTCATAAAAAAAATTAAAAGAGAATCTACCAAATGCCTTGAAGTAAAGATATACCTGTTAGGCTAGTAATCCTATCTAAAAGGGAATCAGATTCATTTCCTACCATTTTTAATTATAGATATACAACATTACATGTCCTATATACCATGTCTTAAGAATCTTATTCTGCCTTTTTCCTTTTCATAATAAGTTTTGAGCCTCTAAGTTCTGCCTGTTCTTTCCTCAATGCTAACTAATACTAGGAAAGCATAAATGATTGGCCTTAAAATTATAAACGATTTTTGCTGCTGAGAAAAGGAAACTGCAGGATATAAAGGAGAAAATGTTCTCTTTTCTCCTACAGCTCCAAAAAGAAAAGCTGATACAATTCTGACCACAAAACGCCTTACTAATGTTATGTTGAACAAAGAAGCCTATAAGACACATGCATTTCAGAGATCATTGCTGTATCTTGTCAAAGTAACCTTTAACTTCTGCAAATCTGAAAGAAAAATGGCTGACTTAATAAATAATGTACTGCCCAGGTAATATTTAAATAGACAGGTTATCTAGAAGGTGTTAAAAACTTAGAATTTTTCATTTTTCAGAAGAAGATCACTGACATTTCTCTTCTTCCATTCACATAAGTTAGAATAAAATTTAAGATCCTGCTAGATTTCTTTCTACACAGTTTCAGAGTCTGTGTCTCAGTTAAATGACCATTCTTAGTAATTTATGCTCCTAGTGATTACTTTCTTACCTAAATATTCAAAAGCCATCCACTTAATGAAATAATAAAACTTGCTCAGCCTTTACTACCCCTTTTCTGGTAGCAAGTTTTCCAGGGAGCTCCCCTCCCAGATCTCAAATGCATTTAGGGTGGGATAGGTCCAGGAAGGGGCCCTAGAAACATAGGCTTATGTATCATATACTCCAATCGACAGCTATGGGTTTGGGGAATTGTGACCCAAGCCACACCATTCTGAGCCACTGAGACTCAATCCCATGGCTTTTGTTAAAACTGTTGAGGAAGAAAAGCCCTCTTTTCTGGAGAAGTTGTGAGAAATAAGCATAGAGTTGCTAATAACCTTCTTGCCATTAAAGGAATCAATTTTAAGACAGCCTGAGAATGAATCTAACAGAAAATCAGCTGACAGCTGAAGAAAATGAGGGATGAGGTAGGACACTGCATGAGACCCTGGATACAGCTGGGCCTGGATCAATCATGGGCTTCCAGGTGTGAGGGTCAATAAATTCCTGTCTGCTCTTCCTTATGTTAGTGTGATGTGGGATTCCTTTATTTGAAATGAAAATAAATGTCTCTAAGATATTATTAAAAAGAAAACAACAAGTTGTGAGATTGTATCTATATAAAAGAAACACAGACACATTACATGCCCTATATACCATTATAACAAAAATCTTTTTTTTCTTTCGTATTTTAAGCTTTTAGCCTCTAAGCCCTGTTTATTATTTTCTTGGTGTTAACTAATAGAATAAAAATCTCTTTTTCTGTGGATATTTATGTAAAAGCATAGAAAAGTATCTAGAAGGCCACAGGCCAAAAAACAGAGGTTGGTTTTCTGAAGGCAGGGGAGGAGATCACAACAGAGTCATGGCAAGGATAATAGCTACAACTGCAATGTTTTGGTTTTTTATTTTTAAGGAAACTGTTTTGTGCATTATTTGTGTAATTTTTAAAAGAATGTGTTCTTCAAAGGAAGTTTTACTATCTTTGTACCTTTCACTTCACACCATTGACTATTTTATTTTTTCATTTATTGATGTGTATTAAGCCTCAGCTGACAGCAGAGTAGAAGAAGAGATGAGCAAAAATAAGTTAAAAAGAAATAAAATCCATATTTAGGTTTAAATTGTTTCTAAAATAAGGGCTTCAGAAAATCAGTGTTCCTGCCAAGGTGCCTATTTTTAGGAGATTCTGATGAAATGACACTTACTTTATTATTTGGGAATTGCTCATCATCACCATCTTCATCCAAACAGACCATATCACCCTCCACCACTCTTGATCCATAGGTTGCAAGTCTGTAAGACACAGCCTCATTCCAAATTTTGCTGCTATATGCATGAACGTAGAAAATGCGCATAGAATGAGGAAAGGAGAACCAGGCCTGGATACAACCCTCCTCGGTCATGCTAAAGCGATGCAGTGACTCCAACAATGCTCTCTCTCGAACTTTGAATTCTGGCATCAATGAAAGTGTGCCCTTAGCATCCTCTGCAATAAAGAGAAAATCAGTTAGTCAACCACTTTTATTTAAAGGCCAGTTATGAAGACCTTTATTATGCTCTCTAAATGAGAGTCAGTGATTGCTGCTGTCTTTTATACTTGAATATGAAGATGTTCAGCACCAACTATAAATCTAGCTTCACTTGAAGAATTGTGTTTTCTAAAAATAAAGATCATTAATCAGGAGAGAATCCAAGATGGCGGCGTAGGTAAACACCTAAACTGCTGCCTCCCACAACAATTTAAACTGCAACTAAAAGACAAAACATCTGTCACCCAGAACCACGGGAAAGCTGGCTGAGTGGAAGTTCTACAACTAGAAGGAAAGAGAAAAGAGCATTGAGACGTGCACGAGCGCTGAAAAGCTGAGGTACGGAGGCGCGTGATCCGGGCTGGCTGCGGGCGACTGGGTGCGTTGCTTTTTTCAACCCAAACGGAGACAAGCCCCCGATTACTCTGAAATCCAGTCTCTGGGGAGACGCGGGGGACCCAAACTCCTACAGGGAGAAGCTGGACTGTCTGCCAGTGAGCGTGGCTTGCTTGCAGAGCTGCGCGCAGGAATAATTGTTTACTGCACTGGGGCATGAGACTCGCGGATACCATTGGGGATTCAGAGCCGGCTAACTAGCAGCCATTGCTGTTTGCCACGCCCTAACCTAGTGACACCCTGGGGCCCCGCCCTGCACAACCTACAAACCCACCCAAGCTCCAAGCAGCGGAGTTAGCATAAGAAAGGCCTGCCCTACCGCAGCTTAACCTAGCAAACTTGCAGCCTGGGTCAGAAAGCTCCAAAACCTCCAAACCCCAAGCAAAGAGGAGAAAACTGCAGCTCTCACTGTAGCTCCTGCTGAGTGGCCTCAGACAATAGCTGACCTGCACCCCATTGGAGATCCAGAAGCCAGTGTACCTAGTGGTCAGAGTGAGACACCAGATTTCAACTCCTCACATCCATAAGTGACACATTCAAGAGGCAGACTCAGTGAGCACCAAAGCCCCACTGACACAAGTCCTGCCCCATAAGCGTGTCTTCAGCGCAGCAGTTCTTCCATTATAGACACAGTGAGTGCTCACAGCTAATTGGCCTGGAGGTCAATTCCTCCCAGCGTACCAACAGCAATTAAGGCTTAACTACACCAAGACTTTGCACTCAGCCCACAAAGGGGTGTACCAAGAGCGTCCACATCAGGTGATTGGGGAGGCTGAGCTACTGCCCCCAATAGGTCACCTACCACACAAAGCCACTCCATCAACACAGGGAAGCAGCCAAAATGTAGAAACAAAGAAACATGTCATGAATGAAAGAAATGTTTCGAGGAAAGCAAACTACTGGATGACATAGAGTTCAGAACCACATGTAAAAGGTTACTCAAGAATCTTCTAAAAACCACTGAGAAACTTGATGACACTTCTGAGGAGCTTAGTGAGACCTTCAAGGACCTTAATGAGAATGCCAAAAAAATGGAAAAGGACCAGTCAGAAATGAAGCATACACTGTCTAAAATAAAGAATATACAGAAACTCAACTGTAGATCAACGTACCCCAAGAATCAAACCAAAGATCTGAAATATGTGGAAACATAAAACATCCAACCAGAAAAACAAAAAGAAAAAAGAATCCAAAAATATGAAGATAGTGTAAGGAGCCTCTGGGACAACTTCAAGCGAACCAACATCCGAATTTTTGGGGTGCCAGAAGAAGGGAGAGAGCAAAATATTGAAAACCTATTAGAAGAAATAATGACAGAAAACTTTCCCTGCCTGGTGAAAGAAATAGACTTACAAGTTCAGGAAGCGCACAGAACCCCCCATACAAGAGGAATCCAAAGAGGACCACACCAAGACACATAATTAAAATGCCAAGGGCAAAAGACAAAGAGAGAATATTAAAAGCAGCAAGAGAAAAACAGTTAATTACCTACAAGGGAGTACCCATACGACTGTCAGCTGATTTCTCAACAGAAACTATGCAGGCCAGAAGGGAGTGGCAAGAAATATTCAAAGTGATGAACAGCAAGAACCTACAACCAAGATTACTCTACCCAGCAAAGCTATCATTCAGACTTGAAGGTCAGATAAAGAGCTTCACAGACAAGAAAAAGCTAAAGGAGTTCATCACCACCAAACCAGGATTACACAAAATGCTGAAGGGTATCCTTTAAGAAGAGGAAGAAGAAGAAAAAGGTAAAGATAAAAATTATGAACAACAAAATGACATCAAATACATACCTACCAACAAGTGAATCTAAAAATCAAGTGAATGAAAAATCTGAAGAACAGAATGGACTGGTGAATATAATAGAATCAGGGACATAGAAAGGGAGTGGACTGACGATTCTCAGGGAAAGCAGGTGTGAGGGGTGCAGGAAGAGATTGGACAAAAATCTTACTCCTATGGATGAAGACAGTGGCGGGGTGTAAGGGCATGGGGTGGGGTGGGGAATCAGGTGGAGGGGAGCTATGGGGAAAAATAAAAGAGGAACACCTGTAATAATCTGAAAAAATAAAAATAAAAATAAAGTTTAAAAAAAAAAAAGATCATTAATCATATGAGCCATTCACTTTCCCTGCTTAAAAAAAAAAAAAAAACACACACAAAAAAACAAAAACAGCCCAGCCAGTTTAGCTCAGTGGTTGAGTGTTAACCTATGAACCAAGAGGTCAAGGGTTGGATTCCCAGGCAGGGCACATGCCCATGTTGTGGGCTTGATTCCTAATAGGAGGCATGCAGGAGGCAGCCGAAAGAAGATTTTTCTCTCTCGTTGATGCTTCTATCTATCCCTCACACTTTCTCTCTCTCTAAAAATCAATCAAAACACATTAAAAAATAACAAAAAGCACAGTAGTAATTCCTACTTCACAATGAAGATAAACTAATTTACAGTTATTAAGATGACTTCATAAAAGAGCATTAAAAAAAACGCTGAGCCTAGGGATTTAAAAAGAGCTATTATGGACATTTACATAGAATTTTTTGAATAAGAAAGGGTGATGTCTGGATTCCTTAAGCATAATAATAGGCCTTGCTGGTGGGATGTGTTTTAAAATTAGGGACTCTACTGTAAAGAGAGTTACACTCATGTAAATTGACCCTAGAACCCACACTCATAACTAGTTTTCTTTAGTGTTTCCTATTAAGCATTCTGCATATATCATCCTATTGAGCTAGAGTGTTCGAAATCTGCAGTCAGGGCTAAATGGCAACTAGACCAGAACCAATGCACAAAGCATCAGATATAACAAATGTTCTTTTACTTAGTTTATTTTTCCATCTCCTCTAGTTGTAGTGAATTATATACTTCCATCAGTACCAGTTTGGAATTGGGGACTCCTATCTCCTCAGAGGATTTAGGTCAAGAAAAACTAAGATAGCATCTCTCCCCTCCAAGCTCCCTGCAAGCAAGATTTAGTTAGAACACACAAAAGGGTCTTAAGATCAGATCAAAATTGGAGTACCTAGGGCATGTAATAAAATGATTAAATATACAATATATTACAATCTATTTCTTATCACATTTATGTAGCAATGAATGCCCCTCTGCTGACATAGCATTTATATTATGTATCTCTGCATGGCTATGTATGGGGTAAAGAAACTTTTACATACCAGTTTGAAGAAAATATTTCTTTGCTCTATTTACAGGATCATCCAAATCTTCTGGTGTAAGAAATAATTTTACAGCCTTTACCTTTAAAAATCAAGCAAGCAAACACATGTTACATAAAAATGACAAATTACATACTTTAAGAAAAACACGCCTCTTCAAAGAATAGGCATTTAACAAATTGCCCTAGCTGGTTTTGCTGCTCATTGGTTAAAACACGGCCCATAGACTGAAGTGTCTGAGGTTCGATTCTGTTCAAGGGCTTCTACCTCAGTTGCAGGCTTGATCCCTGGCCCCAGATGGGGCTTGTGGGAGGCAACCAATCAATGTGTCTCTTGTCACACTGATGTTTCTCTCTCTCTTTATCTCTCTCTCTTTCCCTCCTTCCCTTTCACTCTCTCTAAAAAAAATCAATGGAAAAAATACCCTTGGGTGAGGATTAACAGCAACAAAAAATAATCAATGTTACATTTAGAAATAAACTTCTATACAAAGCAAGCTTATATACAGGTTTAAAACATTATGAACCAGAAAAAGTGCTCTTCCATATCTCCCACAGTTGTTCTTCAGTCATTCTTTACCTCTATTACATGAATACAAGTGTGAAGTAATGACATAAAACTCAAACTTGACCAACATACACAATAAAAATAGGGAAGAATACAAGCATAAGGGAATGGCAAGCCACTAATTGCATTCATGTTCTCAAGACTCAGAATTCATTGGTCTTAAAATAATTGCCCAATTCTTTTTTGAAATTGCCAACTTTAATATTTTCTTTTAAAACCTAAATAGATGAAAATATGTTATTTAAAAAGACACATCTACTAGTTCCTGTATTTTATCACTGTCTCTAGAACTGTGATTTATTTCTAAGTATGTGTCTTTGAGTAGCAATACTGACTACAAATTTGCAGATGTGGTCTTCATCATTAACTGTCAACCACATGTGCAAGATAATATTCATATGCACAATGCTTCTCACAAGTGCTGTTACTATTATTTTCTCTTCCACTCAAGAAAACATACTATAACACAAATGAGTATGGCACTATCATATGAGTAATCTTGCATTCGTGCAAGTATATAATTTTTATAGACTTGTAGGTTTTTCATATTATGTGCACTTCTTTCAGTGCAAAACTATGTGTATGTATATAATATGTAATTATATATAAAATATACACTTTAAATGTATATATAATTTTAATAATTGGGCAAATGTTGCCTCTTATATGTGACATTCATTTATAGTTTCATTTGAAACTAATCAGATAATTTTTCAAATCTGTTGTTCCCTTTTTAGTCTCTAGCTTTGGGTGAATTCCTATCTTTTATATAATCTGATACCAGATTTCTAAAATTATAGGGTATTACTTTACTCTAAATCTCTTATTCAGTCCACTCAGAATTTGGTGAGTGTTGGTCAATTCTCTGTTAAGTCTCAAACAATATTGCACATGGCATAGAGTTGGCTTTCTTATAGTATGATGCCAAGAATATGGTAGCTGCTCAACATATGTTCAGTGATGTAGAATATGGTATACATATGTATGTGTATACATGTGTATATATGCTGGGTTAAGAAAGCAAGGAGCTGGCTTATAAGTAAGTGCAATTGCGAAAACAGAAAAGATCATATTTTTAAGAATGCATACCATTTCACTCTTCAGCAAAGCCAATCCAATTTGATCTGTGTGAACTTTCCTTCCCATCCCAAATCTCTGTGGTCCATAATAATTCACAAACCCTTTATGCTATGAATAGAAAGAAATCAATTAATTAAAAGTATATTGGTAGGGTTGGTCGGGACTGCATGCTTGTGACCCACACACACACACACACACAAAGGCATATGTTGAAATCCTAACCTCCGATGTGATGGTATGTGGAGGTGGGGCTTGGGGAGATAATTAGGCCATGAAGATAGAGCCCTCATGAATAGGATTAGTGCCATTATAAGGAAAGGCCAGGAACCTAGCTTACTCTTCTTTCTGCCATATGAGAAAACCATGTTGGCACTGTAACTTCATGATCCCAGCCTCCAGAACTATGAGAAATAATGTTCTGTTGTTTACAAGTCACCCAGTTCAGGGTTCTTTGTTATAGCGCTGAACTAAGACAAATAAATACAATTATTACATCAGAATATGTAATCAAGTCTTCCTCTTCATATTTATTTTAATAAAGAATCCTGTAATCAGTAATATACAAATGGGGACCAAATGGTCTGAGAGATGCTATACAGTTAAAGAATAAATGATTAAAAGTTAGAAAATAAACTGAGTGAAAAAGCTTTTAAAATGTTAGCTTTTCATTAACATTATTGAGGGGTTTCCTGGGATGTGGGACTTTTGGTGCTAAAATGGGGCAGTTCTGGGAAAACTGGGATGAATTAGTTACCTAGCATTATATCTGATCTTTGCCCTGAGTTCTTGCTGAATTTGAGATTCTGCTGTCTGGACATGTTTGGAATAAGAAACAGATTTATTTTCAAACCCAGTTCATCTTTCAGTCATCTCAGTTTCTGACAGCCTGGGCCAAGACAATGACGTGTCACTTCACCAAGAATAGAAAATTGTAATTTATTACTGGAACCATTTAAAGGCATTGGTCAGTGGTTAAATATACAGTAGGTCCTCGGGTTACATCAGAGATCCGTTCCTACGGCGCGACGTAATGCGATTTTCACCGTTAAGTTGGAACCCACCTACATAAGCACCTACGTCACTCACATGGAGCACATACACAGCAGTAATGAAGCAAAACAGTAAAAAAAATTTAAATGAAAAATAACAATTCCTGACCTTTACTTGTGGTAAATAAATAATAAAAAACATAAAGCACATATGTACATATGTCAAAATGACGGAACTTTTTTTTTATATAAATAAATGGGAGATGGTGATATAACCACAAAATGACATACGTCGAGTCCGACGTAACCTGAGGACTGCCTGTATTCTCACAAAGAAAACACCAGGCCAGATGGTTTCTTGAAAGAGTCATCCACATTCACTTTATGAAAGAAGTATATATTCATTCATTCAACAATTATTATTGAGCACCAACTCCAGGACTGTTCAATAAAGATGCTAAGACAATTTGTTATTGGCATAGCACAAAAGGCACCCTTACCTCATGCTATTCACAAAAATCAATTGCAGATAAAAATAAGTACTCCCTGTATTAAATCTCATAGTTAACATTTTAACTATTTCAAATTTGGAAAAAAAACACATAGGATAATGTCATAGAATAGCCAGAAGAATTTTAACTACCTCTTCTAATTACTTAGGGTTGGAAATAACAAGGTTTATAGCAATCAGAGACATAACCTTCTAAAATAAAACTTCAAAGACTTCTTATTTTCAGGGCTTCTCAATTCCCTTCTCTTATTATGAGAACTAAAGGAAAGTTGGCTAATGCTAGGATTATTCCAATTGGGGATTTTTATAATGAGCAGTTATATATCCATAAGTACCAAATGAGACAGGCAATAAATGCTATCAGAGTTCAGGCCCCCTCTTTTGGTGTTCTGAGCATCCAATTTCAATGTGGAGAGGGAGTTCCCATACCAACAAGCAATTCTCTGACATCAGTTGGGTGCTGTGAACTGAAGGTTATAACAAATACTCCTTGGACTTCAGACACCAGCCGATAGTTCAAGTTGCTACCTGTACTTCTGACCAGCTTGCTTTAAATTAGAAGATCCCAAGACCCCCACCTCGGGTTCCACTAACTTTCTAGAGAGGCCTGAAGACTCAGAGAAACATTTTAATGACTAGATCACCGATTTATTATAAACTCAGAATTATGTGACCCAGGAATAGCCAGATGGAAGAGATGCATAGAACCTACATGGGAAGTGATGCAGTTTCTATGCCCTCTTCAGGTGGACCAATCTCCCTGCACATTCAACTGGAGTTCACCAATCCAGAAGCTCTCTGAATGAACCCTTCTTTTGGGTTTTTATGGAGGTTTCATTACAGAGGAATGATTAATTAAATCATTGGCTGCTGACAATTGATTCCACTGTCAGCCTCTACGCCCTCCCAATTCAGGGGGTGGTACTAAAAATTACAACCCTGCCCTGACTGGTTTTGCTCAGTGGATAGAGCATTAGCCTGTGGAATGAAGGGTCCCAGGTTCAATTCCGGTCAAGGGCATGTACCTTGGTTGCGGGCACATCCCTAGTAAGGGATACACAGGAGGCAGCTGACCAATGTTTCTCTTTCATCAATGTTTCTTAACTCTTTATCCCTCTCTGTAAAAAACCAATAAAATATATTTAAAAATAAATAAACAAATAAAAGTTACAACCTTGTAATCACAAAGTTGGCTCCATATGAAACCAGCCCCCATCCTTAGGGTCTTTACAAAAGTCACCTTATTAACCAACAAAAGATAACTCTATCACTCTCAACACTTAGGAAATTCCAAGGGTTTGGGAAGCTGTGAGCCAGAAACTGTGGATGAAGACCAAATATATATCTGAAAAATATATTTTGGTCATATGAATGACCAAATATATTGTAGTGCCCCACGTTTGGGATGCAGTTTGTAGTGAACCCCTTTCACGTCCTGCGTGGTTCAGGGTTCAGGTTCAGGGTTCGGGCTCTGGAGGAGGCCGCACACAAATGAAAAAGACTAGAAAATATTAATTTGGAAATATTGGGGCCAGGCAGGAGCCCAACTCAAGGGGAAAGACTTCACTTTGCTCTGGCCTAGGGATCCCTTTTATTAAGAATACTAGAGGCCCAGTGCATAAAAATTCATGCACTGGAGGGGGCGTCCCTCAGCCTGGCCTGTCCCCTCTCACAGTCTGGGAGCCCTCAAGGGGCAGGAGATGACCTGGAGATCAGGGGAAGGTGATGCCCCATCACACCTCTGCTGCTGCCACTGCAGGCAGCACAAGCCTCAGCCGGCCCTGGTTACTTGAGCCTTGGGTGACCCTGGATGGCTGGGCAACTACCATCTGAGGCTTGCCTGTGCCTCAGGCTGGCCCTGGGCGGCTGGGGAGCTGTCATCCGAGGCTTGCCTGTGCCTCGGGCCGACCCTGGGTGGCTGGGGGGTGGGCCCCGCCTTGCCATGCACCTGCACCCCAGCAGGGCTGATTGGACTGGGTGCTCCCATATTGTGGCTGTGGGTGCCACCATCTTTGAGGGTGCTGCAGTCAATTAGCTATTTGCTCCCTATTGGCTGTGGTGCCATCTTTGAGGGAGGGGCATTCAATTAGTATATTCCCTCCTTATTGTCTGTGGGTGCCACCATCTTTGCAACAGCGTGAGGGTCAATTAGCATATTCCCTCTTTATTAGATAGGATGGGATCCACCCATAGCTCTAGGCAGGCAATTCCAGTAATAGCCAATCAGCAGGGATTCACATAAGATTAAAAGGTGGAGGTTGCTTTAGCTATCATTGTCTCAACTAGACAGTGGGTGGTTGGCTCTGACCTTTCAGAGTTTCAAGGTTGACTAGCCTTCCAGGTTCCTTGTCCACACCTCTCTGCTAGTGAAGGCAATGGGCGACTTCCAACAATATATATTTCTTATAAATCACAATATAGCACCTCCTTCCTTTTGTAAGAAATATTTTAATAAGAGTGCTTCAGGGGGGGAAAGAATTTTAGGTAGGTCTAGAAAAAAAAGGAAAAAACTGTTAGGCAGAATAGATAGCTACTAGGGCTGGAGGAGGGGAAAGTGGGGGGAAAAGGGGGTTTATTTCACCCACTGAACAAAGAAGTCAACAGTCTTGGGACTTGCCAAGATAAAATCGCCAGATGTTCTCATACATTCTGGGAAAAGCCACAACAATGCAAAGAGGGACCTTGAAATCTAGTCTATTGCCCAAATATCTGGCAGGGGAACCTTGAAACCTATAAGGGGAAAACTACAGGATGTCCCCCCAAAATACATACACCATATATATATAGTATTTATTAAAATACTTTTCATTTTCAAAATGTAATAGGAGCTAGAGCTATCAGCTGTTAAAGTATGTATACATTTTAAGGGGGACACCCTGTGTAAAACCCTTGAACCCTCACCAGGCAGGGCACTCAGACTAGCTCAGTTGCCTATTTGTGCTTTATGCTTTATAAATTCACTTGCTTTGTTCAATACTGCTTTCTGTCACTAGTCTGAAGAGGAGAAAGAGAGAGAGAGAGAAGAGCTGAGGAGAGAGCCTCCTCAGACTCAGGTGGCTCCTCCAGTAACAAAACTGCACACAGAGTATAAATTAAGAGAACTCCTATACACAAGTGAA
Source organism: Corynorhinus townsendii (assembly GCA_026230045.1). Classification (NCBI taxonomy): domain Eukaryota; kingdom Metazoa; phylum Chordata; class Mammalia; order Chiroptera; family Vespertilionidae; genus Corynorhinus; species Corynorhinus townsendii. Next base: position 174,911,823 of record JAPDVU010000003.1, on the reverse strand, counting down.
TGTGCTGAATTTAAAATCTTTAATTGGAGGATATTTTCCTGACTATAAGGCATAATATTGATTAAAAACCAGTTTTTCGGACCCGGAGACAGGGAAGCATTGATCAGACTGTCAAACCTCAGAGGGAAGGTAGGGGAGGGTGGGGGTAAGGGAGAGAGATCAACCAAAGAACTTGTATGCATGCATATAAGCCTAACCAATGGACACAGACAACAGAGGGGTGGGGGCATGCATGGGGAGGGGTTTGGGATGGGAATGGGGGGATGAGGACAAATATGTGATACCTTAATCAATAAAGAAATTATTAATTAAAAAAAACAGTTTTTGTTTATTTTCCTAGGGGGGAGGCATAAAATTGTATAAAAAGGTCTTCATAGCCAGAAACTTAGATCAGTTTTTCTCAATGTTAGCTACAGAGTAGAATCATTTAGGAAGTTATTTTTAAAAATACTAATGCCTAAACTGCATCCCCAAGTGTTCTTATTTAATTGATTTAGGGGGTAGAGATTCACTGCTGAGAATTTTTTAAGCTCCGCAGGTTGAGAATTACAGTTCTAGATCAGGACTTGGCAAACTACTGACTACCAACAAGTAAAATTTGGCCCAACATCTGTTTTTGTAAATAAAGTTTTATTGGAACATGGCTATGTTCAATCATTTATGTATTGTCTATGGCTGCTTCCACATAATAGCAATAGAATAGTTGCAACAGAGACCATATGCGCCTACAAAATAAAAAAATATGTATACTGGATCTTTATCGAAAAAAAATTTGCTGACCTATAATACAGATAATCTGATTGAAGGCTATGGTTATATACGTATATTTAAATGCCTGGCAAATGTCATTTAAAATATATGCTAAGTAATTTTTTACTGTAAGACATAATATAATGTGTATAATGTCATTGGCATATGGTACATTGAAGCAAAATTCAAAAATAGATTGAAAAGATAAAAGAAATGTATAATTCCAAAAGATTATTTTCCAAATCACCAAAGATTTCTGAAAAGAATTACTAAACAAAGTTTACAAAAACATTAATCCCTTTCCCTAAAATATTACCCTATATGGCAGATGCTGAAAAACATTCTTCTTATACAGATAGCTTTAATTTTTCCCCTACGTCTGGGAAACTTTACACATTTTATTTTTTTAATTATATTAAAGTTGGTGTTGTTGTTTAATACAAAAATGTACTAAGAAGAAAATTTTAAAATAAGCCAAATGGCCCTAAATATCATTTAAAAAAATAATTATACAGGCCCTGGCCAGGTAGCTTGGTTGGTTAGTGCATTGTCGCAATATGCAAAGGTTGTGCATTCGATATCTGGTCAGGGCACATACAAGAAGCAATCAATGGATACATAAGTAAGTGGAACAATAAATCTCTCTCTCTCTAATCAATAAAAAAACTATACATGTAAATAAAAAGAAAAGGTAAGAAAGAAAAAAGTTTATCTTCTTACTTCAATGTAAATAGAGGGACTATCAAAATTTTCCTATAGTACTCTTTTAAAATTGAGTTTTCTTACCTTAACATTTTCTATTGCCTCCAAAATTCTCTCTCTCAGGTTTGCAGAATCATTTATTTTATTTTTTAAATTTCTGATGACAATATCAAAGTGATTTCCTTTGAGCTGACCAAGTCTAAGGGAATCATCTACAGACCGAATATTAAACACATTCATTCTTTTCTTTTTAATTTCTTTTTCAATATTCTTCAACCTATAAATGATAGACCATATAGATTCAGTTAAATCTTACATTTAAAAAATATTATAAGTTTTGAATGACAGTTGCCAGGTAATCACTTATATCACAACACTAAAACAAAACATTTTTCCATCTTCCAAAGTTAATATTAATTCAACAAATGTGTACTAAAACCCATTATAGGATTATGTTAATCAGTTATTTTAAGAACTGTGACATATATTCCTAATGTTATCAACTCAATCTATGTAGACTTTTTGACTTTTTAGTTCAATTGATATAATTTCTTAACTGTTCTTTTGTTCTTCCTATCCTTAAATTTTGTTCCTTTCCTCCCATCTCTCTTCCTCCAACATTACTAAGAAAAACTACTAGCACCAGAGGATTTCCCCAAAATTATGCTCTGAACTCAAACTTTCCATTCTTCCCCAACATCTAAAGAATAGATTCCAACTATTTGCATAACTTTTAAGATCACATAAAAACTGATGTTAATTGTTCTTTACATTCATATTTACTTTAGTTCTTATTGTTAAACTATCTGTTTTATTAGACAAACTGTTTAAGCTTACTACCTCTCCAAATATAGCTTCAAATTTTCTGCATTGTCTAAAACCTTGCTATTACTTGACAGGTCATTAAAACTCCACACCCATAAGCCAAATCAAAGAACTCTCTCCTAGGAACCAATAATACTTGTCTTTGGGTAATTAAAAACCAGCTTTTAACATCAAATACCTTTTAACATCGAAAGTCGTTCTCTCTTACCTATACTGCACTTTTGATCATAAAAACAAAATTATATACTTTTTTTGGTCCCTCATATTAGAGCTTAGAAGCATTTCCCTGCAAATAGTGCATACTTAAAACATCTTAAGACTAAGGATTAACACATCTATATTACCTCAAATTAGGTTCAATTTTGGCCCAATGATCAACTTTTTGAAAAGTAGCTACAAGGCACAGATTTAAATACAATAATATTAATCACAGTATTATTTACAGTGAAATATTATATAATTATTATATAATTATATAAACAAATTTCTATATCCAAAATTAGGGAAAAGTTAAATAAATTAGCCTAAATAATGGGAATTATTTTGAAATATTTCATGACATAAATTTTCTTTTTAAAAAAAACACCTTAATTTTATAAATAAAATATAAATTGCAAATACAATATGATTTTCACACATATAAAAAGTCTTCGTACAATGTGTATATGTAGGATAGTCTCTGAAAAATGCATGGAAGGAAACAGATCAAAATATTATTGTAGTTCTTTCTGAGTAATGGAATTATCAGTGACTTTTAATTTCTTTTTTTATATAGCATTTTTTCTATTTTCTAAATATACAATGAACATGTCTGTCTTTGACAATTACCAAAAATACTTTTAATAATCAATTGAGCTCAAGGGAGGCTAAATTTGAATGCTTTACTTTCTATTTAGATTTATTTTAAATATAAGGAAGCACAACAATAAAAGTATAAAAGTATTATAGCAATTAGGAAAAAAAGATTTGTAAGATACTGTCCTGAATATAAATGCATATTTGAATATAGAACAGGATGTTTAGAAACAATTTGATCATTTAAAATCAGCCATTTCTCAGAGTTTCTATGGTAAGATTACCTATATTTGCAATGTAAATTTACTAGAAAACTATATAGGAAATAATTATATTATCAATGTGGAATGTGTTGATCAGTAAGCCTACACTCAATAAATTAACATTAATGAGGTTACTATGCTCCTAGAATTATTCAGAGTTTAATCCTATATTTTCTTATTTGATACAATAAGAAAAAAGTTATCTCTTATCAAGTAATGTCTTATTACCTCTCTGGAGTCACTTTTCTAACAACCATTGCTTGATAGGTGATGGCTTTCTTGTCTTTAAGGCCTGCATAACTAAAATCTGAAGGAATCACACCAAGTATGACAGCTAAAAAACCAATTGCTTCAAACATTTCTAGATTTTCTTTTCGTAGGGTAAAGGCTGAAAAAAAAAATCTGAGGTTACAAAAAAGGCAGCTACCATACATCAAGTACATTCTTAGCAGACCAAGAGATTAATATAATGAATCAAATCACTAATTTAAATAAGAAGTATTTTTTAATAAAAATACAAAATCAGTGTCATAGATTTCAGTGGTCATTTTTGAAATGCCAATTGGCTCATTAAAGATTTACAGAAAAAAAAATTCAAATTCCTTAGTTTGGCATTCATATTAGGCCCATTCTCCCTTTTAATTCCTGCATTGAGGTCTGCCCCCTGGTGGTCAGTGCGTGTCACAGTGACCAGTCATTCCGCCGTTCGGTTGATTTGCGTATTAGTCTTTTATTATATAGGACTAGTAGCCTGGTGCACAGAATTCGTGCGGGGGGGGGGGGTTATGTCCCTCAGCCAGCCTGCACCCTCTCCTATCTGGGATTCCTCTTGCAATCCAGGACCACTGGCTCTTAACCGCTCACCTGCCTGCCTGATCACCCCTAACCACTCTTCCTGCCAGCCTGCTTGCCCCCAACTGCCCCCCTGCCAGCCTGCTCACCCCCAACTGCCCTCGCCTCCTGGCCTGATCGCCCCTAACCACCTCTGCCTCGGCCCCACCACCGTGGCTTTGTCTGAAAGGAAGTCCGGAAGGTTTCCTGGTCTAATTAGCATATTACCCTTTTATTAGTATAGATTATACCCTCAGCTTAACACATAGTAAGTATTCAAATACTTGTTGAATCAATGAATAAATGAACCCTATAAGGAGATAATTGCTTAATCTTGCATGTCTCCACAAACTGTCATTATCTGTATCATGACACTTAATACCATATATTAAAATGTGTCTCTTTATGGTTTTTCCACCCCATAGACTTGGATTTCCAGGCCAGCAAGCCAGTAAATAAAACAATGCTTGCTTCATAGTAAATGGGAGTTGAGATTGTGGAGATGAGAAGGAGGTACAAGCCCACCAAAAAAGGCCCCCAATACATTGACCTATATACCCTGCCAGCATTGAAAGTCACATAATACAGCAATCCTCAGTTCACCAAATATACCTATAAGATATTTCAGCCCTGGCCCATATTTCTCAGTGGTGATAGCACTGACCCACAGACCAAAGGGTCATGGGTTTGATTCCCGGTCAAGAGCAGGTTCCATCCCTGGCCCTGGTTGGGATGCATTTGGGACGCAACCAATCTATGTTCATAGGTAGATAGATACATACATACATTTTATATCTTTCCACTTTCTGGGTCATGTTTATGTCTAATGTCCATTTTTCTTAGAACACTCTTCAGAGAGGCCCATAGCTGCTGATTAAAATTACAATTGCCCACTTTGGGGGCAAAATGGGTTTACAGTTATTATATGGGAAATAATACAATAATTAATAAATAATAATCTATATATATAAAACCCTAATATGCAACTAGACTGAACAGCAGAACAACTGAACAATCGGTCACTATGACATGCACTGACCACAGGGGGCATGCACAAAACATGGCAGGCATCGGTTGCGGCAGGATGGTGGAGGTGAGCGGGGGCACCAGACCAAGGTGGGGGCACCGTTCACTGTCATCGGGGCAAGCCTCTGGTAGTTACTGAAAATTCTTTGCTCCCACTCGCCATGGTCCCACCCAGAGCTCATACCTGCTGCCGGCACTGGCCCCGCTTGCACCTGCTGCCAGCACCGAAGCCGACACTCACACCCTCTGCTGGCACCAGCCCCGCTCACACCTGCAACCGGTGCCAGAGCCACAGCTCGCACCTGCTGCTGGCGTCCGGCACCAGTCCTGATTGCCTGGCACCATCAGTGGGTATGAGTGGTGGCTGCTGGCCCCGATCGCCCCTGAGGGCTTCTCCACCTCCCCCTGCTCCTGAGGGATGATCAGGGCAGCAGCTGCCACTCGCACCTGCTGCTGGCACCAGCCCCAATTGCTCTGTGTAGTCAGGGGATGTGAGCAGGGCCAGCACCATCAGCGTGTGGGAGCGGTGGCTGTGGCGGGAGCGGGGCTGCTAGCAGACAGGGGATTGGGGACTGTGGCAGGAGGGGCCGGGCGGGGATATAGAGGATAGGCTGAGACCTGACCCTGTGCCCACGGCAGCTTCATGGCCCACAGTTCCTTTCAAGGTACATAAATTCGTGCACTGGGCCCCTAGTGCAATAATTAACTCCACTTTTCATGTACTCAGAACTGCAAACCTACTTTTGCCGACCCTGTATATGAAATAGCTAAACAAAGCTTGTAATATCCATACTTCGGAATATCGTGTAGTATTTAAAAGAATGGGGAAGAGCTACATGTTCTTTATATGTCTATGTAAATAATCTCTAAAAACAAAAATAGCAAGATTCAAAAATACTCATAGTGTATATCACCTATGTGAAAGTTTTAAAAATCTGCAATGCAACAAAATTCTATTTATATTTTTACCTAAATAACTTAAGAATTGTTAAAGTGTAAAACTATAATTTCTGAAGAATATTCAAACACTGTCTACTGTTTTCAACTTTTTTTATCTCTAGGGTCATTAATTTTTGTACTACCATACAGCTTCCTAGATTCTCCAAATATTCTATTACAGCAGTGATAAATTTAAATGTCCTATGACCCCTGTTATTCTTAAAGAACTGATCAAAGAAGTAGAGGAAAGAAGAGAATCATACAAGTTAATTCTGTGTGCTAAATCACAGTTTGCTTTTACACTTTCAGGGTACCTTGACCAATGGATTTGAATATAAACCTCTGATTTTAAGTTAGCTGTTTTATCAGTTGTCTCAAATAAAATAAAATTAAAACCCTACATTTAAAATGTAGAGATTATAACTTCAAAAGAGTTCAGATGTTGTTATGATAGGATTAATTATAGAATTTAAATAAAATAATCTGGGAAGAAAGGCCAATAAGACAAAAATGATTCCTGCTTTGGGAGCATTCAGTCTTGGAAAAGAATTTGAGAAAGAAGTACTGCTGAGGTGGGGGCCTGAAGAAGGAATAGAAGTATGGCAAATAGTCAAAGCAATAGAAAGATCAAAATATCAAATATTTTCATATCTGTCCATAATGTTCTCCCTTTTTCAACTACATGCCTGTGTGAACTAAATTTTGTTCATTTGCTTCAGTCAAAACAAAAAATTACACCAGATTACAGGAAAAGAAATGAGAATACAACTGACTTTTTTTATGTCAGATATTAGAAAGATTTGTAGAACTATAAAACAATGCAATCCATCTCACTAATTTTTAGTAGAAAAATATGATCATTTTTCATTAAGTGAAGGAGAAAAAGATTAAAAATAGGAACAATATAATGGCAATAAATACATATCTATCAACAATTCAATCTAAAAATCAAAATAAACAAGCAAGGAGTCTAATGAACAAAATAAACTGATGAATAAAATAGAACCAGGGTGTCAGTGGAGGGGGAGGGGAACATATGTAATACTTTCAACAATAAAAATTTAAAAACAAATAAATAAAATAAAAATAACATAAAACCAGAAGCATGGAAACATGGGACAGACAGATGAATTTCAGAGGGAAGGGGGTGGGGAGATTAACCAAAGACTATACCCCTGGACACAGACAATAGGGTGGTGAAGGCCTATTGGCCTATTGGGGTGGGGTGGAATCCTGGTGGAAGAAGGCAATGGGAAGGAAAAAGGGGAGGACATCTGTAATACTCTCAACAATAAAGATTTAAAAAAAGAAAAAACAAGGGCATTCAGTTGAAACCACAGAAGGATCCTGCTATGATTATGATAATAGAGCTAGCTCTATGACAAGCTGTTTACAGCAAAGTTTACCCTATACCTCCTTTAATAAAACTCAAAATGAATCCTCAAATGTATCTGCAAATTACTTTCTACTTGCTAAAGCAAAGTTCAACAACACTCTTTAAAAGAAGACAACAAAATCTGGATACTCAACAAAGTGACACATAATGTTTGACCTAAAAAAAATATTACTAGACATGCAAAGAAGCAGGAAAATAAAATCATACCCAAATAAAGTCAGGCAATAAAAATATACCCAGAAATAACAGAGATGGAATTAGCAGACAATAGGTCTTTAAAAATAAAGACCTACTAGAAATAGGCTCAAAGATGATAGGAAAACATGAACGTATAAGAAATTGAAGACCTAAGAAAAAAAACAAATGAAACTTCCAGAGCTGAGAAATGCAGTATATAAATGAAAACTGCATTAGATGCTTAAATCTTGCATAAAACTCCTTCTTCAATAATGTGTTCTAGCAAAAGAGTATGGCACTGTCTAAAAAAAAATTAAACATAGACTTGCCATTTGATTCAGCAATTCCACTTCTGGGTATACATCAAAAAAGGCCCTGAAAACAGGGACCTGAAAATATATTTTTACAGCCATGTTCATAGCAGCTAAAAGATAAAAGCAACCCATATCCATTTGCAGATGAATGGGTAAACAGAATGGGGTATCTTCATATAATGGAAGAATATCAGCCTTAAAAAGAAAAAATTCCAACTCATGTATAATATGGATGAACCTTGAGGACCTTAACCTAAGTGAAATAAGTCAATCACAAAAGGACAAATACTATTGTATAATTCCACTTACATGAGATAGCTAAAGTATTCAAATTCATAGAGACAAAAAGCACAATGATGGTTGCTAGTGGCTGGGGGGTAAAAGTAAATGAAGAGTTAATGGGAATAAAGTTTCAGTTTGAAAAGATGAAAAAGTTCTGAAGATGGATGGTGGGGATGGTTGTACAACAATATGAATGTACTTAATGCCACTGAACTGTACACTTTAAAGTGGTTAAAATAGTAAATTATATGTTACATATACTTTACAACAATTAAAAAATAAAGCTTTTAAAATGTTTTTATTGAATTTTTAGAGGGATAGAGAGATGGAAACATCAATGAGAGAGAAACATCGATCAGCTGCCTCCTGCACATCCTGACTGGAGATTGCGCCTGAAACCCAGGCATGTGCCCTGACTGGGAACTGAACCAGGGACCTCTTGGTTCATGGGTTGATGCTCAACCACTGAGTCACAACGGCTGGGCCAGAAAATGAAGTTTTTTTCAAAGAGCTTCAAAGTCCTATTTTTTAATAGGACTACTTATTAAGGAATTTTTTAAAATATGAGCTAGTTTTGTTGTTACAAAATTTGGGATAGGCAATGTTTATCTATCTCTTTTTCTTTGTTCTTGGACTTGTAGGTATACTGGTTATCTTCATACTATCCTCTGGTGAACCATTAATTCCTCCCTTTAACATATCCCTCCAGTCATTCATAGTTTTTGTAAAACTAATGTAAACCAATATGCACAAAGTTTTCACCATTTTTTTGGTTTAACTCAAATTAATACGTTTAGAATTTCAAATAAAAATCTATAAATGCTTAAATCACTATAAGCTCCCAACATATAAAACTAGTTTTGTTCTCCCTTCTAAATAGACTTATGTTAGCATTTATTGCATGCCTCATATGTCAAGTCCTATGCTAAAAGCTTTCTCATGGAAAAGACGAGTCACACAACCAGACAGAAATTTTCAGGAGAGAAGACACCAACATTTGAGTAACTATTATGCATTAAACATTTTCATTAATTATTTCCTCTAATATTATTGTGAATTATACTTTATTATTACCCCATTAGAATATTATTATGAATTATACTTTATTATTACCCCATTTTTAAAGTACAACCAAGAGTTAGGAATTAAGTAACTTGCCCATGGTATTATTTTCTCCATTTTTTATATTTGTATGTAGAAACTAAGTCTTAAAGATATTAAAAAGTTCATAAATATTTTTATAAAATAAAATCATAATGTAAAACAAAACCCACACAGTTCCAAGGTCCAAACTCTTTTCATTTACACCACAGAGTCCCTATAAAGTACAATCTTATTTCTGTGTCACACACATCTGGGCAAATTTGGGTTACTGTTTTATCTTAAATACTTTTCTATATAAATTTATAAAACATGACCATATGAAACATCTCCCATCCCTCATGGAGGATATAGGCCAATTAAACATGGTTGGCCAAAGTTATGGAGTGAGATTTCATCAGTTCCATCCCATCCTAGGAACTGAATATATCCTAAAACAGTGATTCTCAAAATGTGGTTCCCAGACCACCAGAAAAAGCACCACATCTTCTAAATCATAAACTCTGAGAATAGGACTCAGAAATCTGTTTTAAGAAGCCCTTTTGGTAATTATAACACATGCTAACATTTGAGAACCTTCTTCTCTAAAAGATTGACAGAGCCAAAGTAAGGAGCTCCCTCTAAGTTTTCAGGGTTGTGAGGTTCAACTGTCTTAGAATACAAGATGTTCTCTTTACTTTCCCCACCATAGCAAACATACAAATACTTAATTTTAATTAAGATAACTTCTAAAATATTATATCAAAATTTACTCCAGCCCTAACTGGTTTGGCTCAGTAGATAGAGCATCGGCCTGCGGACTGAGGGGCCCCAGGTTCAATTCCAATCAGGGGCACACGCCCAGGTTGTGGGCCAGATTCCCAGTAGGGAGCATGCAAGAAGCAGCCAGTTAATGATTCTCTCTCATCATTGATGTTTCTCTCTCTCTCTCCCTCTCCCTTCCTCTCTGAAATCAATAAAAATATATTTTAAAAAGAATTTACTCCAATAAAACTAACTAAATACAAAATAACTGCTTCAACCTTATACATTTGAGACTGTTAACTATAAATGTCTTGTGTTAACTACACTATTACCAATAGGGTTAATTTCTACAATTAGTGTAATTTGAAAGTCTTTATTGCTCATTAAAAACAGGCCATTATTTTTTTCAATATCCCTCTGGACAAGTCCATTCAATTCATTTGAATTATTCAATTTTCACTGTTTTTTTACTGTCACAATTTTAATTAAACTTATCAAAGAAAATGGTAATAATTTATTAAATTACCTGTGTATATAACTTTTCTTTCCTGGCATTCAACAGACCTTTTCCTGTGCTTGTGTGCTTTTTCACGAAATCTTACCGTTATCACTGTATTTGGATTATCAGCATTGTAATTAGCTTCAGGAAAAGATTTGGTTTCCACAAGATTTCCAAACTTTTTGTTGACAAAATGGTGAACTGCTTTTCTGTGGTCTTTGTTTGTATCAGGTTTAAAGGTAAATTTGGAATTTTCTTTCTTTGCATCCAAGTATTTAAAAAAGTCAAATGCTTCTTCTTCAGATACCAAGTGACAGAGTTCTTTATACTCAAGATTTGGTTTTACAACAATTTCACTGTTTTTTCCTACGGTTATTAAAAAAGGAAACTTCTGCCGAATAGCACTATGCAAAATAGCCCTCTGGTTTTTGTCAAGGATTCTGCCCAGTGAGAATTCAGGAGGCGGTCCAGTTAGCTCACTTTCAGAATTCCATTTCTTTTTTATATCACAGGCAAACTGATTCAATAGTTCATTCATTTTTTCATCCAACAAAGAGCCTAATGCATAAGCTTTTTCTTCTTCACCTTTGGAAGTTCCATCACTGTTAGTATCTTCCTTTTCTGAACCAGGTGGATGATTCTGTTCATCATCGGAGCCCTGGACCAATATATTGACTTTCTGGTTGCTTTCCTCTTCAAAGACTACATTTTGAAAACCTAGTTTTGCTTTTTTGGCAAAATTATTTGGCTCAGGCAGTACTTTACTCATCTTGTAAGTAGGTTCATCAGTGGCCTTATTAACTAACTGTCCCCGTTCATCAATCTCAATAACAACAAAGTCACTTGGTGAGCTTTTTATGGTGCCATGAAATCCAACATGATCAGTAATGAAACATAAAGAACTAAACCTTATTCTAAAATCTGTATCCTCTTCCATTCTTAAATAACAATGCCTACAAAAGAAATAAAAGTTTCTTCAGTTAGTTACCAGAAAGGAAAGTTGCAGATAACCAAAGTAAATGTTTGCAGGATTTATTTAATTATCTTTATCCCTTACGATCCATAAGAGCAAGAACCTTGTCTGCCTTATTCACTGATTATCTCATATTTTGAACACTGTCAAGCACATGTAGGCAAGCAAGCAATAGTGATCACTGAGTGAATGAAACGAGTACAAAATAAGAACTGTGAGACTGAAGAGGAAGAAAGATCAAGTCTGCCTATGATAAATTAGTCAATGCATAACGCAAGAAGTGGCCATCTAAGTCCTCAAAATCGTCCAAGCAATAGAAACGATGCCAAGTAGTATCATAAGCAATGTAACACAAAATATGCTACGTGTTAGAGAAAACTGGACAGCCAAGCACAGAGCAGTAGGAGAAAACGTCTTCTAGTCCAGTTCTGGGAAAGACGGTGGGATTAGCGACAAACTATGGAAGACACGTGATGCCCTGTCAAGGCCTTAGGATCCACTGAGTGGTCCAAGGATGGCCACTGGAGCTGTTTGGGTAGGAAAATGACACAATCCCCCCAAAGATGTTTCAGTTAGATGACTGATGGCACTGAGCAAGATACACCTGCTGAAGCGTTAGAGGAGCTGGAACGCAATGTCATCACGAGCACAGTTGTAAGACTGGGCCTTGAAAAGAACACTACTACACTCTTTCCCCAGGAAAAGGAAGAAGGCGTTCTAAGCTAGAACAACTTGGGGAGAACGTTTCGATGAGGGAACTACAACCAAGCGAAAGAGTGGATCCACGTGGAGGTGTGCATCAATGCGCAACGTTCCTCAGCTACAGACTTGCTGGTGAGGGTACGGGGTGGAGAGGGAGAGGATAGTTTGACTGACGCACACATAGTAGGGAAACTGCGGTTGAGGGCAGATTCCGGCAAAATGATACAAATAATAGAAGAAGGGAGCGCCTTTCCCCTCGTGCTCTTACTCCACTAAACGCCAAAGCTCGGCTGAGCTCACTCCTACTTCCTACTGCTGTCACCGAGCCACGGAGCTAATGTCCGCGGCGGCGTGGCCTTCGGGCGCGTCCAAAAGTACCCCAGACACCGCCGGCACCTCTACTTGCTTCTTCTCCCTCTCCCACCCCCGCCTGCCCCAAGGCGAGATATTAGCCGAAGTCGCCTCCTCTTGGGGGTCCAGCGTAGGGGACCCAATGCCAATCATATCATCGCCCCACACACAAGGCCGGGATCGCGCAAGGAGCTGGACCCCGTCTACCTCACATACAGGTGAAGGCATCCACCAGCACAACCCAGTGCGCGTGCCGGAAGACAAAATATTTAGCCTCCGACAGTGGCGTATTTAAAGGGGCAGGCTCCGACAGAGGCATATTTAAAGGCGCAGGCCTCCGCTTAAAGTAGCGCCTCACGCGAGACCTAGAATTTCTCACGTTGTGGAGCCGCCTGAAGGCTCCGAAAGGCAGGGGAGGGCGGGACGGAATGGAGCTGGGGGCGGAGCCTAAAGGGTTGGGTCCACCCCGCCCCTTCCCAGTGCACTGGCTCCTCCTCCGCCTGCTCAGCGGGGCAGGGTCGGTCCGGCTCCATCCCCGCGCACAGGCAGGTAAGGGATTCGGACTGTGTGCGCCTCCTTCCCCGCAGGTGGTTGGAGGTCCGCTCCTCGGCCGCCGACCCTCTGCCCACGGGTTGTTGAGGGACCGTTTCAAGTCGCCTTATCTTCCAAGTGAGAAAAGTTAGAGAGGAAGTAGGTTGCGTGGGCAGAGCTTGCTCCACAGTGAACACTTGGGTGGGTGCCTAGGCATCAGAAAGTGAGGCGCACCCGAGGAGGAGCCCCGGGCGTAGAAGCGCCTCTCCCAGCTGTCCAGGGGCCGAGCTGGACCTCGCTCACAGCTCCCCGCTCCCAGGGGATGTGTTCTGAGAACCCGGCTAAGAAATCTCTTTCCCTGAGAACCAGGAAGTGAGGACAGCGCCCAGCAGAGATGCTCGGGACTTGGAAAGCATTGCTTCTCCATGAGTTCCAATTTGCTCGTTTCTGCTGCTTCCAAGTTCCCAGGAAATTAGAGAGTCGAGAGGGGTTGTGAGGATCAGATAAGTGCAATGTCAGACAGTCAAAGTGTACCTGACAGGCCGGCCGCTTTGCTTTATAAAACAAGGCTGACAGCATCTGAAAAGCTTAGCTACATTCTCAGACCTCTCATTCCTGCTCTCTTGGTAGACCCTCACCACCATGCTGAAAATTGAGCTTAAATACAGCTCTGTACATTTATTTTTTTAATGTGATATAAGAAGAACTTCTGCCATGAAATAATTATCACTGCATTTTTTTTTTATCACCTGTTATTGACAGGACTAGGTCCTTCACATTTGCTGATTTTAAAGCTAATAGCAACTCTTAGGTATTACCATCTCTGATTTTCAGATGAGGAAACCGAGGTCCAGTGAATTGAGTTCTTGCCCTGGTCACAGCTGGTTTGTGGAAGAGCTGTATTGGAACCCAGGCCCCTGCAACCTCAAAACCCATCTTCCCTCCACCTCTCAACACGCTCTTCCTCTGATCAGAGCGCTAATGAAGCACAGTCTGGCTTAATTCATTTGATAAGAATTTTTTAATCCTCTTTTGGGCACAGTCCATTGTCTGTTTCAGAAGGTGCATATGAATGGGAAGGTGTTGGGTTCCACAAGCTGACACTGGTTTTAGTATATTTCTCAATGATCAATTTACCTTGCATTCTTGTCTGAGTTCTCTTGTTTCAAAATGTGATGTTTCTTTACCATGAAAATCAATGGTATGAGAAAATAGTCATGGAGATATTTATTTGTTTGTTTGTTTGTTTATTTATTTGTAAGCAATATATCCCATTTCACTTCCATTAATCTTAAGTACACTAAAGTTAAATTTTTAACACTTTGAAAGAGGTGACACTTAAAAAAAATTTTTTTTTGCACAAATCACTTATTTTCATTATTGGTGATGCAATAAAGCAAATGAAAGAACCACCAGAAAGTTCATTTTCAAGAGATAACCACAGTTAATATTTTGGTGCATATTCTTCCAGATATATGTGGTAGGGGTGATATATGAATGTATATTTAAAGAAAATTTTTAAATTTTGAGATTTAAAACTTTAAGACATATATATGTGTGGAGGAATTGTTAGAAAGCCTTCCTTTTTCTGGCATCCCTATGCTATCACCTCTGCTAGAAATCTGGGTGCTGGAGAGCTACCCAGTTATTGGGTAGCTGGTTTTAAGATAGACTGTTTTTATTCTCAGTTCCCTGTGTTTTAGCTCTAGCTTTTAGGATGACTAAGCAGTTCTACTTTTATGAGCTTTGTCAATCACACAGTAGAAATCTGAATAAATAAGAAAAAATAATGTATATAGAGCAACTGCAAAATCTATAGGTTTTTAGGATTCCTTAATGTAAAAAAAAAAAAGACTTTCTCTCATTTAACACAAATATTGTGAGTAGCTGCTAAAGTTGAATTTTGTTGGATCTCTGTCCAGAGAGCAGATTGTATAGGACAGTGGTAGGCAAACTCATCAGTCAACAGAGCCAAATATCAACAGTACAATGATTGAAATTTCTTTTGAGAACCAAATTTTTTAAACTTGAACTTCTTCTAATGCCACTTCTTCAAAATAGACTTGCCCAGGCCATGGTATTTTGTGGAAGAGCCACACTCAAGGGGCCAAAGGGCCGCATGTGGCTCATAAGCCGCAGTTTGCCGACCGCAGGTATAGGAGATAAGGTAGACACATCTATAATAATAAAAGCATAATATGCTAACTAGACCAGACAGCCAAACGACCTTCCAGAAGTCCTTCCAGACGAAGCCACATTGGCGGGGCTGAGCCAGAGGTGGTTAGGGGTGATCAGGCAGGCAGGCAGAGTGGTTAGGGGCAATCAGGCAGGCAGGCAGAGGAGTTAGAAGCGATCAGGCAGGCAGGCAGGCCAGCAGTTAGGAGCCAGCAGTCCTGGATTGCAGGGATCGGGCCTAAACTGGCAGTCGGACATTCCCCGAGGGGTCCAGATTGCGAGAGGGTACAGGCCAGGCTGAGGGACAACCCCCCCCCCCCCGCCGCCTTGTGCATGAATTTCGTGCACCCGGCCTCTACTAAATAATAACTTATTATAACTGTTTTAATAGGAAAACAACCAGGTGACATTTTTTTTTTAGCATATTAGATTTTTTTTATTTTTTTTAATAAATCTTTATTGTTCAGATTATTACAGGTGTTCCTCTATTTTTTCCCCCATAGCTCCCCTCCACCTGATTCCCCACCCCACCCCATGCCCTTACCCCCGCCACTGTCTTCATCCATAGGAGTAAGATTTTTGTCCAATCTCTTCCCGCACCCCTCACACCTGCTTCCCCTGAGAATCATCAGTTCACTCCCTTTCTATGTCCCTGATTCTATTATATTCACCAGTCCATTCTGTTCTTCAGATTTTTTATTCACTTGATTTTTAGATTCAATTGTTGCTAGGTATGTATTTGATGTCATTTTGTTGTTCATAATTTTTATCTTTACCTTTTTCTTCTTCTTCCTCTCCTTAAAGAATACCCTTCAGCATTTCATGTAATCCTGGTTTGGTGGCGATGAACTCCTTTAGCTTTTTCTTGTCTGTGAAGCTCTTTATCTGACCTTCAACTCTGAATGATAGCTTTGCTGGGTAGAGTAATCTTGGCTGTAGGTTCTTGCTGTTCATCACTTTGAATATTTCTTGCCACTCCCTTCTGGCCTGCATAGTTTCTGTTGAGAAATCAGCTGACAGTCGTATGGGTACTCCCTTGTAGGTAATTAACTGTTTTTCTCTTGCTGCTTTTAATATTCTCTCTTTGTCTTTTGCCCTTGGCATTTTAATTATGATGTGTCTTGGTGTGGTCCTCTTTGGATTCCTCTTGTATGGGGTTCTGTGCACTTCCTGGACTTGTACATCTATTTCTTTCACCAGGCAGGGAAAGTTTTCTGTCATTATTTCTTCTAATAGGTTTTCAATATTTTGCTCTCTCCCTTCTTCTGGCACCCCAAAAATTCGGATGTTGGTTCGCTTAAAGTTGTCCCAGAGGCTCTTTACACTATCTTCATATTTTTGGATTCTTTTTTCTTTTTGTTTTTCTGGTTGGATGTGTTTTGTTTCCACATATTTCAGATCTTTGGTTTGATTCTTGGGGTATGTTGATCTACAGTTGAGTTTCTGAATATTCTTTATTTCAGACAGTGTATGCTTCATTTCTGACTGATCCTTTTCCATTTTTTTGGCATTCTCATTAAGCTCCTTGAAGGTCTCATCAAGTTTCTCAGCGGTTTTAAGAAGATTCTTGAGTAACCTTATAAATGTGGTTCTGAACTCTATGTCATCCAGTAGTTTGCTTTCCTCCGTTTCTTTCATTCGTGACATACTTCTTTGTCTCCACATTTTGGCTGCTTCCCTGTGTTGATGGAGTAGCTTTGTGTGGTAGGTGACCTATTGGGGGCAGTAGCTCAGCCTCCCCAATCACCTGATGTAGACGCTCTTGGTACACCCCTTTGTGGGCTGAGTGCAAAGACTTGGTGCAGTTAAAGCCTTAATTGCTGTTGGTACGCTGGGAGGAATTGACCTCCAGGCCAATTAGCTGTGAGCACTCACTGTGTCTATAATGGAAGAACTGCTGCGCTGAAGACACACTTATGGGGCAGGACTTGTTTCAGTGGGGCTTTGGTGCTCACTGAGTCTGCCTTTGAATGTGTCACTTATGAATGTGAGGAGTTGAAATCTGGTGTCTCACTCTGACCACTAGGTACACTGGCTTCTGGATCTCCAATGGGGTGCAGGTCAGCTACTGTCTGAGGCCATCCAGCAGGAGCTACAGTGAGAGCTACAGTTTTCTCCTCTTTGCTTGGGGTTTGGAGGTTTTGGAGCTGTCTGACCCAGGCTGCAAGTTTGCTAGGTTAAGCTGCGGTAGGGCAGGGCTTTCTTATGCTAAATACGCTGCTTGGAGCTTGGGTGGGTTTGTAGGTTGTGCAGGGCGGGGTCTCAGGGTGTCACTAGGCTAGGGCGTGGCAAACAGCAATGGCTGCTAGTTAGCCAGCTCTGTGTCCCCAAGGGCGTCCCGGAGTCCCGTGCCCCAGTGCCGTAAACAATTATTCCTGCACGCAGCTCTGCAAGTAAGCCACCCTCACTGGCAGACAGTCCAGCTTTTCCCCGTAGGAGTTTGGGTCCCCCGCGTCTCCCCAGAAACTGGATCTCAGAGTAATCGGGGGCTTGTCTCCCTTTGGGTTGAAAAAAGCAACGCCCGCCGCCAGCCCGGATCACGCGCCTCCGTACCTCAGCTTTTCAGCGCTCATGCACGTCTCGATGCTCTTTTCTCTTTTCTTCTAGTTGTAGAACTTCCACTTAGCCAGCTTTCCCGTGGTTCTGGGTGATAGACGTTTTGTCTTTTAGTTGAATTTTTGAAATTGTTGCGCAAGGCAGCAATTTAGGTGTTTACCTACGCCGCCATCTTGGATTCTCCCAGGTGACATTTTGAAGCAAAAAACATTAGGGAAAGTCAAAAGTGTGTGTTGGACTTGAAGGGATTGTAGACACTTACCAGGGGGCCCTCAGGTGCTTGGGCAATTCTTTTACTTAGCCCTAGATGACCTTATCTCCCGCTTCACAGAGAAAATAACATTGTGTGGGAATTGTTTCTCTCCCTTCAAATGTATCTGTACTCAAACCTCTGCTTCCCTCTTGCTAGATTCAGAAGAGGTTTCCTTCTGTTCAAAGCTGACCTCTTAACCTATACTCTATTTACTACCCCCTTTGTATCTTCAGCCAAGCTTTAAATCTTGAAATACATATTAAACCAGCAGTTCTCAGGCTATGGTTGGGGTGTCCCAGTCTATTTCAGGAGGTTCATAAGATCAAAGTCACATTCAGAATAAAAGCTTCATTCAGAGTGCAATGGATTTTTGTGTGTGATATATAGATTATATATATTGGTGACAGTATTACAGATTTCCACCACTACCACCCATCCCACCTCCACCCAGTACCTCCACCCCACCCCCACCCCGGGCCTTCACCACACTATTGTCTGTGTCCACATGGGCTATACATATATGTTCTCTGGCTAATCCCTTCACCTTCTTTCATCCAGTTCCTCCCACCCACCTCCCCTCTGCCATCTGTCAGTCTGTTCCATCTACCCATGCCTCTGTTTCTATTTTGTTCATTAGATTCCACATATACCAGTAAGTGAGATCATATGGTATTTGTCTTTCTCTGACTGTCTTATTTCACTTAACATACTAATCTAACAAAAAATAAGTATAATTGTGATTCATTCCTACCAGACAGCTATTGTGTTAGTTGTTGTCATTTTTCTATTTGACAATCTAAGGGTAAAGCAGTCAGTGTCCACGACTAGTCAGGTATTCCATGTTTTAAAAAGTCTTGCGGCACACCAGTTGAAAATTGCTGTACTGGGTAATAGGAGCTACAGAGAAGAGAAAAATCTTTGTTTTCAAGTTTTTCAGTCTAGCAAGTGATAAAACAATTATGAGGGATAAATGTTGTAATAGGTGTGTGCAGAGTGTGACGGGACCCAGAGAAGGAGCGTCACGCTGAGCCAGTCTGAAGGAGCTGTCTTAAGACAGATTTGGGTGAGGTGGGAGGATAGAAGAATGAGTGGAAAGGATTAAGGATAATTCTCCCCCATTCAAAAAAAAAAAAAAATCCAAGCATCAGTAATAGCACAGGAGGAAATGGTTAGGCTCAGGCAAGGAGTTTGCTATGACTGGATCATAGGATACATGCCATTAAATAATAAGAGATGAGGTTAGAGAGGCAGGCAAGGCCAAATCATCATGTGCCTTACATACTATGACAGGAGTTTAAACTTTATACTAAAAGGTACAGGGAGCCATTTGAGAGTTTTCAGGAAAAGTATTATGTGATCTTACTTGGTTAAGTGGATTCCTCTAAATGAAAAATTGAAGGGAGACCAGTCTGAAAACTTTGCAGTAATATAGGAGAAATTAAAACCTGGAAACAGTATACAATCAAGGAATGAAGAAGAAAAAGATTAAAATATTTAGGAGACCAAATCAAAATGATTGAATGAAAGATGAGGTATGAAAGAAAAAGAAGAGTGAGGGAAGCAAAGAAGCTGATTTCTGGCTTTTTTGGCTTGGCCAATTAGGAAGATGGAGGAAATAAGTTCTGGTCATATTAAATGTGAATACCTACCTCTGTCACCATCTAGGGGAGATGCCACTAAGTAGAGCTTAGGAGAGAGATTTAGGTAAAGAATGCTTACTATATGAGCATTCTCACATACTAGTATATAGATAGAAGGTTGAAGTAACAAGTATATATTAGTGAATAAAATGACCAAGGTCTCTGAACTCATGGAACTTTTAGTCTAATGGTGGTGACAGCCAGTAAACAACTGAACAAATAAATATATGATTACAAATAAATTGTGCAGTGATGAAAGATAATTAGGTTGAGGACAGACAGACCTATGTAGATATTGTAGTCAAAGAAGGCAAAAGAGAAGAAAGTGCTAATATAGAGGCCTAGGATATAGGGAGACTTTTTGCTTATAGATTCTGGATTTTGTACCACATGAATATATTCTTTACTCCAAATATCAATTGTATGGCATCTTAAAATTAAAAATATATAGGGGAGGAGAATAATTGGCAGAAGAATATCTGAATCTATGTGTCTTGATTAATTAGAAGGAAAGGTAACTGCCTGCTGAGAATGAGGGCCATGGAGATAAAATAAAATCACATATAGAGAAGTAAAGGTGTGAAATAGTTTGCTAAGGACAATGATTGAAGACAAGTAAAAGGATGAATGGCTGTGTTGAAGGCCCAGTGGAAAACGGGTCCCAGTAAATTTGTATTCACACTAATTTGTTGTCATCGGGTTCTCTAGCTGTATTCAGCAGCACTGGTATACAAGTAAAATGGTGAGATTTATTCCTAGCTACAGCTCTCCAAGGTGGAGTAACAGAAGAAAAAGGGGACAGAGGAAATAAAGGCTCTGCCTAGAGAGTAGTTAAGGTGGTAAGCCATAGGGTTTGGCTTAGTAGGGAATGAATTGTGATCAGATAGAGCTGATGGACTCAAAAAAGGTGGAGGCGTCACAGGGAAGAGCATGTTATGTGAAATGTTGGTGGATAGACCATATCTTTTAATGCTTACACAAGTTACTTCAGGTTATTTATATTTCTTGTACCAAAGGGTATTGCATAAATATTTAATAGAAATAAATACTGACTGGTAAACCTATTTTAAATTGAAAAATAAACCTTTTATTAATAGATTTCATTTCTGAATTTTTTCACAGTATTTTTTTCTGAAAAAAGTAAACTTTTTACTCCTTTGTGTAAATTTCACTCAGAAAATGTCAGTATCAGGGAAATAATTATAATTTCTTAATTGATATTATAGGTAGAGAAAAAAAGCAAGCCCAGAGGATACACAAATAAACCACAATTTTAATTTATTAAGATATCAACTATAGTTGACCCTTGAACAATGTAAGGGTTGGGGCGCTGACCCCCATGCAGTTGAAAATCCACTTGTAGTATTTTACTTCCTGCAAATTTAACTACTAATAACCTACTGTTGACTAGAAGCCTTAAAGATAACATAAAGTCGATTAACACATATTTTGTATGATACATTTTTGTGCTAGATACTGTATTCTTACAACGAAGTAAGCTAGAGAAAAGAAATTGTTACTAAGGCAATCATAAGGAAGAGAAAATACATTTACAGTATTTATGGAAAAATATCCATATACTGTATATAAAAGCCCAAGTGACCGTTCAACCATTCCACCGGTAGCTATGATGTGCACTGACCACCAGGGGGCAGATGCTCAACACACAGGCATGGAAACATGGAACAGACTGATGCATCTCAGAGGGAAGGGAGAGGGGGGAGGGTGTAAAGAGATTAACCAAAGATCTTATATGCAGACTAGAGGCCCGGTGCACTGATTCGTGCACCAGTGGGGTCCCTCAGCCTCGCCTGCACCCTCTCGCAATCTGGGACCCCTCGGGGAATGTTGGACTTCTGGTTTTGGCCCAATCACCACAGGCCAGGCTGAGGGCCTCTAGTCTACATATAAGTGGACCTGCACAGCTTAAACCCCTGTTGTTCAAGCATCACCTGTAGTTGACTTCGGACTGTTCCTGTTATAGTGTATGTAATCAGCTGCTAACAATTCATATGTTACAGCAGAATGATATATAAGCTTATAGATATCATCACTAAAACTACTGTAAAATTTTAATGAGAATTTTTTTCTATTATAGGAATAGAAGATGAACAAACCAGTAACACCATCAACATATGTGCGCTGTCTCAATGTTGGACTAATAAGAAAGCTGTCAGATTTTATTGATCCTCAAGAAGGCTGGAAAAAGTTAGCAGTAGCTATTAAAAAACCATCTGGTGATGATAGATACAATCAGTTTCACATAAGGTAACGTATAAAATTCTTTTCCTTTTAAAATTATTACATCACAATCTAGAATGACTAATAGGTATCAATGCTGTCTAATATTGCAGTTCAGAAAATAAACATCTCCCCAGTGGAGATAATGGTAAAAAGCACCCCCTCCTTGTTTTGCAATGTTTGCTTCATTCAGCTAGGCCAGTGGTCGGCAAACTGCGGCTCGCAAGCCACATGTGGCTTGCGAGCCGCAGTTTGCTGCTCTGTTCACGAATGAGTTTGCTGACCACTGAGCTAGGCTAATATTGTGATCTTGCAAATAGGATTTTGGATTAGAATCAAGATTCCCACTTTTATTTTGGTTCTGTTTGGCAAGCCGAGGAGTACAGTTCAGTCTGCTTCACTACTGTCATTTCCAGTTTGAAATAACAAAAATATTATAAGAATTGCTAGTACAATTCTGGAACCTAAACTTGTATGTGTATGAATCTCTAATTCATTTTAGCAGTGTATTTTGGGAATTCAAATGGGCATTTCCTAGTTGCTCATAAATGTATATATCTATGAACAGAATTTTTATTTCTTAGCTAGGATTTCTCAACACTATCTTCAGATAATTTCTATTCTTCCTCTCTATTCATCTCTGCTTAATTTAGTATAGAGTATAAGTACAGATTTTATTGTGGTCAGTTATTTCAGCTCAAACCTATATAAAAATCTGTCTTTAGAAACAAGTGGAAAAGAAATGTTACCCTGACTAGTGTAATAAGTTTAGAGCATCACCTGAGCACCAAAGGGTCACAGGTTCAATTTTCAGTCACGGGCATGTCCTGGTGTGCAGGTTTGATCCTCTCAGGCACATGGGGTGCATGGGAGACAACCAATCAATCTCTCTCTCTCTCTGTCTCTCTCTCTCTCTCTCTCTCTGTCTCTCTCTCTCTCTCCTTCCCTTCCTCCCTCCCGACTCCTTTCCTTCCACTCTCCCTAAAAATCAATGGGAAAAATATCCTTGGATGAGGATTAACAAAAATAAGAGGAAAAGAAATGTATTTGTGATTTTCAGCATTAACCTAACACTATGGCTCCCTTCAAGAAATGTTTCCTTATATGAAGGATGAACATCTTAAATTACTTAGAAAAAGCGTCAGTTTAGAGCTTGCCAGCCTATTTCTTAAGATAGTTTATTGATATTACTATTAAAAACTTTGGAAGATGAGACAGTGATGATGGGGAGAAAAAGCCCTTCTTTGCAGAATAATGGCAGCAGATAATTATTGAAAGAATGATAGAATTAGAAAGTTACCAGTTTACAACTACCAATGAATAATGAATTCATACACAGCTCCTCAATGAGTGCTGAAAAAAACCACAAAGTGAAAGGTTATTGATGAGCAAGGCTGCACGAGATTTGAAATTATTACCCACAGCTTACTTAAGAATTATGAAGGGAAAATAGAGAAATATCTCTATAAAAAGAGAAAAAAAATCTGAAGCATGCCTTCTTAACCAAGTAATCAAACTTTGTGTCACCAGTAACGGTACAAACTGCCATTATGTGCCTCCAGATATGAGAGAGAGAAAGAGAGAGAGAGAGAGAGAGAGAGAGAGGAGAGAGGGAGAGACAGGGAGAGAACACGTGCAAGAGCACAACATGGCAAAATGTTATCAATTGGTCAGTTGGTGAAACTGCATGAAGGGTAAATGGTTGTTCATGGTATTACTTTATTTGGAATTTTTCAAAATAAAAAATTTAGAAGAAAACTTAAGTTTTTAAATGTTACTTTTCAAAACTAGTTTTTAAAAAAGTGGGAATGAAAAACTGATGTTTTTAAAATTTAATTGAAATATAGTAAAGATCAAAGGAATACTTCTCCAAATTTATGTATATTCTATTTCTTTAAGCAGGTTTGTTAAAAATCATCTGACTAGCAGAGTTAATATATAATATATATACACTGCGTGGCCAGATTATTATGATCTCTGAACACATAATAATCTGGCCACTCATGTGTGTGTGTGTGTATGTATGTGTGTGAATAATATATATATATATATATATATATATATATATATATGCCCGATGCATGAAGTCGTGCATGGGTGGGGTCTGGCCAGCCTGGCCAGGGGGAGGGGACATGGGCGGTTGGCCGGCCTGCCTGCTGGTCGAACTCCTGGTTGAGGGAACAATTTGCATATTAGCCTTTTATTACATAGGATATACATTGAATGGCCAGATTATTATGCGTTCAGAGATCATAATAATCTGGCCACTCAGTGTATATTACAATATATCATTAACTGCTAGGGCAGTAATAGAGCCTTCTAGGTTGAGAGCACACTCCTACGTCAAGTGAAATCGGAATTTGGATCTTAATTTAGATACAGCTTATTGGCTGTGTGGCTATGAGCTGCTTACTTTACCTCTCCATGCCTGGCTTTCTCATTAGTAAATTAGTATGTTATTCATAGTGTCTTTCAGAATAAAATGGTTCATATGTGTATGTCCTGTAGTCCACTGAGCAAATACTCAGTAAGTGCTCAGTATGTGTTAACATATTATCACCACCTACACCATCTTTTTTCCTCTGCTTATCTTACCTATTTTCTGTAATTCTTGCTGGTTTTCTTTTTTTTTTTTTTTTTTAATATATTTTTATTGATTTCAGAGAGGAAGGGAAAGGGAGAGAGAGATAGAAACATCAATGAGAGAGAATCACCGATCAGCTGCCTCCTGCACACTCTTTACTGGGGATCTAGCCCACAACCCAGGCATGTGTCCTTGGCTGGAATAGAACCCAGGACCCTTCAGTCCACAGGCTGATGCTCTATCCACTGAGCCAAACCAGCTAGGACCTAGCTGGTTTTTTTTATTGTCCCTTTTCTTTAACCTTATAGGAGATGCCATCAGAGAAAGGAACAGGGGGATTGATTCCTATTTTCATGTTAACTCCATTTACATACTAATTTTGTTTCTTTGTTGCTTTTAAGGAGATTTGAAGCATTACTTCAAACTGGAAAAAGTCCCACCAGTGAATTACTGTTTGACTGGGGCACCACAAATTGCACAGTTGGTGATCTTGTGGATCTTTTGATCCAAAATGAGTTTTTTGCCCCTGCGAGTCTTTTGCTACCAGGTAAACTGAGTGTGAGTAGGACATCAGCAATAAGGGTGGAAAGACAAGTGGCAAAACAGGACCATTTCTTCTTACTCTTACTTTTTCTCATAGCAGATGAACCTGACATTTGAGACTCCTTTTCATTCTTTCAACTGTCCCCAACTCTTAACAAGCACCCCAGACATAGGGCACTGCAGACCTGCTTGCTGTTAAGAGATGGAGGCTTCGTGATTGAGTCTGACCCCACCATTAAAGGTAGTTTGGTGCCAGTAGGAAGTTTAGAAGGATGGGAATTAGATACTATTTGGGGGATTTTTCTTTTTTTTGGTCTTATTTTTTTCACCCTCCACTTCCACCCCAATGGGATTCTGTAGTCATGATTTCCTTACACTGTATTCTGGTAGGTTAGTGTCTTGTTGCCTTCCTCATGACTTTCCCTTTTCCCTTTGATGTCATTAACATCAGTGGTTCTTGGTATACATAAGAACCATCTGGGGTTTTTGTAAATGGGTAGCTTTCTGGGCTCTGTTATAGACATCATTATTGGAATTCTGGAATTGGGTTCAGGTAATTCAGTGCTTCTTATGCAGGTGGTTCATAGACAATTTTTTAAAAACACTGCCTTACCTATCTTTACCAAAACAAAATTCTTACTAGGTAGCTTCTTGTGTGTGCTGTGAGAATATGGGGCTAATGTTGAAACTGCAATGATTTAAATCATGGTTCTCAACCTTTCTAATGCCACGACCCTTTAATACAGTCCTCATGTTGTGGTGACCCCCAACCATAAAATTATTTTCTTTTATATATTTTATTGATTTTTTTACAGAGAGGAAGGGAGAGAGATAGAGAGTTAGAAACACCGATGAGAGAGAAACATCAATCAGCTGCCTCCTGCACGCCCCCTACTAGGAATGTGCCCGCAACCCAGGTACATGCCCTTGACCGGACTCGAACCTGGGACCTTTCAGTCCGCAGGCCGACGCTCTATCCACTGAGCCAAACCAGTTTCAGCCATAAAATTACTTTCGTTGCTACTTCATAACTGTAATTTTGCTACTGTTATGAATCGTAATGTAAATATCTGTGTTTTCCGATGGTCTTAGGCTCTACAGGACGTAACCCACAGGTTGAGAACCGCTAGCAAGGTCGCCTAAGACCATCGTAACCCACAGGTTGAGAACCGCTAGCAAGGTCGCCTAAGACCATCGGAAAACACAGATATTTACATTACGATTCATAACAGTAGCAAAATTACAGTTATGAAGTAGCAACGAAAGTAATTTTATGGTTGGGGGTCACCATAACATGAGGAACTGTATTAAAGGGTCACGGCATTAGAAAGGTTGAGAACCACTGATTTAAATGAACCAAGTTCCTAGATTAACTTTTTCACTGTTTCTTCGGAGGGACGACTTGTATCTTACTTCATTTGGCAGATGCTGTTCCCAAAACTGTTAAAACGCCTCCTTGTAAAGAAGCTGTAACAGTCGAGCATAATCAGATGCATCTCTATAATAAAGAGAGGTCATTTATGATACCTGTGCGGAATCCTGAGCAAAATTATATGCCACCTGACTCCTCAAGTACAGAAAGTTTAGAAGTTAGTGACACGCGTAAGTAACATTTGCAGTGCATTCCACTAGGGCAACGATCTTTAACCAATGTGCCGAAAGAATTTTTAAAATATGCAATACTTGACTATTTAGTCAGAGGCATTGACCTCTTTTCCCTTACATTGTCAAATTTAAAAAATGACAACAGCCAGTATAACAATAGCCGTATGGTGTGAATAAATCTAAAGTGTGCCTATTTTGCCTGGCCAGTGTTGCTTGCTCAGTGGTTGGGTGTCGAACCATGACACACGAGGTCACCAGTTCTATTCCTGGTCAGGGCACATGCCTGGGGTTGAGGGCTCAATCCCCAGTAGGGGGCGAGCAGGAGGCAATTGATTGATGTTCCTCTCTCGTCCATGTTTCTACCTCTACCCCTCTCTGTCTCTCTCTAAAAAAAATAAATATAAAACATAAAAAAGTTATACCTATTTTTTGGTCAGAATGGCAATTTTTTTTTTTTTTTTTTTTTTGTATTTTGAAGAATTTTACTAAGTAGCTTATTGTGTGCCATGAGGTGAACAAGGTTGAAAATTGCTGTACTGGTGGTTTGTCATTAAGACCATTACTGCTAAAAACAAATTCTTCCTTTTGTTTGTCCACACTGGAAATAGCTCTTTTGTAGTTTTTTCCCCTCCTGACTTACTAGGCACCATCTTCATTGTATAAGTCATGTTATCAGTGAGTAGAGGCCATAAGTAAATATTTACATAACTTGAAAGGATTATTTTATGAAGAAAACATAAAATTTTTATTTAAAAATCGTTTTGCTCTCTCTCATTGTGCCTAACCCAAAGTAATAAATGTATAAATATGAAATATTTAAATTGATAAAATACTGGAATTACTAAAACCACTTTTTTATTGAAGCACTTTTTCCCTTACTTTATTGACATTATAGGTTTTCACAGTTTTTCATTTTATGAATTGAAGGATGTCACAAATAACTTCGATGAAAGACCCGTTTCTGTCGGTGGCAACAAAATGGGAGAGGGCGGATTTGGAGTTGTTTACAAAGGCTATGTGGACAACAGAACTGTGGCTGTGAAGAGGCTTGCAGCAGTAAGTTTTGTTTCCAGGGATAAGAAGATTTAAAGCAAGAGTTACTTCCTAGTGTGCTCTAGACTAAGTTTTAAATTAATCTTTAGGAAATATATTATTTCACTGCACATTTTCTTTAAATAAACATCATTCTAAGCTGGTAGTTCTTAAGATTTAAAAATCTGTTGAAAGCTATGGGTCCTATCTCTACCCAAAATGTAGTTCTGCACACATACATTATTCATACAATTATGGGAGATTCACAAAATAAAGTTGAGAACCCCTGTTTTACACAGTGCTTCATGCATAATAAAGATTAAAATGGTAAGATACTAAGAACATTTTATAAAAGTAACTTTCTTGTATTTTCTCATTTAAAAATAAAGTTTATAAAATATACATTAAAAAATGAAAATTTTCTTTTCTATATTCTTTGTTTCCATTTCTCTTAGGGTATTCATCTTTTACTTATTGTTATATTCTAGATTTGTTATTTTTTTAAATATCAATATAGTACATATTTATATGACAAAGAGAGTCACCCTGTTATATATGCTAAAAATTACTTTTGCAGGTTTTATTTTTTTTTTGCCTTTAAATTAACATGTTTTCTGCTCCACAGAATTTTTTTCAAAATGTTTATGCAGTAAAGTCTCATATTATTTTTTTCACTCCCACAATAACTCAGGTTTATATGTTTACAATGGTTTATAAGATTCTTTTCCTTCCACGAACCAGCTATGGGACCTTGAGCAAATCACTAATATTTCTAGTTCTCGGTTGTTCTATGAAATGGGGAAAATAATGCCTTGCTATTTTAAGGAAAGCAGTATCAGCCAATTGATCTCTTTAGCCATGTTCTCGCATTAGGATCCTTAGCGTTATCGTATTGTGTTATATTGTATATTATTTTTTTAGGTGGTTGACATTAGTAATGAAGAATTGAAACAACAGTTTGATCAAGAAATAAAAGTTATGGCAAAGTAAGTTTATTTGGCGGTGTGATGCAGTGGAAAAGAGCATGGCAAGGAATGAGGGATCGGTTTCTTACCCAAAGGGTACTGTGAAGTGGTGATATTTTCACATATATACAAATGAAATAAAGGGTTTAGATTAGAGTAATTTAAAAAAAAATTTACTACAATTCCATAACTAAACATACCAAATGCCCGTAGATTGAACAGCAGTCATTATTTTAAATCATAGCAAAGTTATATAGAATTTCATCTTTCTTTCATTATCATGTTTTCTGCTCCCAGGATTTATGAGAGATAAATTGTAGGTATATAAAAAAAGTATAGTATAATGGGCTCTTAGATATAAGTTAACACCCGTAACTTATGATATGGGAAGGGTTATATGCCAGAGTGCTTAGAAGGCCTTGACCCAGTACGCTTGAAATTGTTGGGCATCATCAGGAAAAGTAACAGAAACAAATTAGGAAATGTATTCTAATAATTGTAATAATAGATACTTGAATTTACATAGTGTACAAGACACTGTACAGTATATTTTATGTGCATTATCTCATTTAATCCTAACAATAATTGTTTTATCCTCCCTCCCAACATTTTTTTCCCCACTGAGATTTAGAAAGTTCACATAGCCAGTAAATATTAGAGCTGGGTTTCAAATATAGATCTGTCTGATTCCAGAGCTTGAGCTTTTGATATGAATTTTACTAGACCCATTACAATAAATCACCAATTCTAGTTGCTTAACCTCAAGAAAGAAATAATAGACTGGAATTAATTTATTTACAGTAAAAATAATGCATAGTGATAAGAAAAATTAAAACACTTTTACAATTTGTTCTCCTCATTTCTACCCCCACTCGCCAACCCTAAAGTAACTTTTTCAAAGTAAGTAATCTGAGAAATATAGGAAAATATTTTTAAAATAATAAAAATCACCGCTTAATTATATCACTCAGAGATAACCACTGCTAATATTTGATGTACTTTCTTCATGATCTCTGCATAGTATTTTCCCAAGTCATTAAAAATAATTTTAAAACATTTTAAATTATTGTATAAAATTCTGTCATATATGAGGATTATCTTTTGTTTAATCATTACCCTAGTACAGTGGTCGGCAAACTGCGGCTCCGAGCCGTGGTTTGCCGCTCTGTTGACTAATGAGTTCGCCGACCACTGGACTAGACTAAACGTTACCGTGTAGTTGGAAGCTGTGAGGATTAGGCAATTGTGGCATATTGTGTGCAAAGAGGTAAAGGTAGTATATGACAGTGGTTGGCAAACTCATTAGTCAACAGAGCAGAGCGGCAAACCACAGCCTCGTAGGTTTGTTTCTGATTTTCAATATTATGAATTAAAGCTCCTTTACTAGTAAATCTTTGGTACATAAATCTTTAAATGCAGTTCTGCTTATTTCATCAGGATAGAGTCCTAGAAGAATTATTTCATTAGTTCAGAATACATGAACTTTTTAAAGACTTTCCAAGTATATGTCCAAATGGCCTTATATATAAGTTATGATAATTAATTCTCTTATCAGCAATGTATTACAATTTCAAACTTCACTGCTATCTCACCACCATTGAACATTATTACTATTTTTTAATAAGTACCAATCTCTGGACCTTACTAGAAGAATAACCTTAGCCAAATTTTTTAACTCTCTATCCATTAGTTTTCTCATCTATAAAATGGAATAATAATAGTTCTTTCTTCATTATGTTATTGTGAGGAATAAATAAACAAAGCAGGTAAATTATTTACTATAGTGCCTTATATACAGTATAAACTCGGCAAATGTTATCTACTGATTTCTAAAATGTGCTAATTTGCTGGACCATGGAGAATTTGTCATTTTAATTTGCACTTTATAAAATATTTTTGAGGATAGACTGATTTCAAATCAAACTCTGATTTGAAATAACGAAATGCTAGAATTATAGGGCATTTTGAATGAACAAATGAGTAAGCAAAGGATGGAATATTTATCACGCTCTAGGTACCTGTCAAGGCTCTCATATATTTGCTCATTTAATTCTCACAGCATCCATGTTACATAGGTATTACTTTTAGCAGGCAAATTTGCTGAGGCTGTTAATTTGCTATAGTTCACATATCCAGGAGGTGGCAGAGCTGGACTTCGAACTTAGCACTGAACTCCGAGTCCAGTTTTCTTTCTGCTGTATCGCATATGTCTGCAGTTTTGTTATACTTGAGCTCTTTAGTTTTTTACTCTTACATATATAAAGAAACTCAAGTTAGGTTATAAATAATCAGATATGATGAAATATCAGAAATGTGTAGATTAGATGTGATTAAAGATCAGATGTCTGTAAATCAGTAGTGCTTTGGATGTGTTAGAGCATTCTTGAAAGGGTTTCATACAGGTTTCAATGGATTTCTTGAAATCTTATTTGTGCTAAAATTGAAAATTGTGCTAAACAAAAGTAAACATCAGCCTAGTCCTTAACCAAACTATCACAAGTTCCAGTGGTCTGAATTATTGAACTTTTACTATAAAATAGGAAGAGGTTTTGCTTCTAAGTTGATCAATATTGACTAAAAGGGGAAGTGTTTGCAGAAGATTATCAAGTTATAAGAAACACATATAAGCATATATCATATTATTATATTAAGCATGTTATTTTCTTGATCTTTTTTTCTAAACTGAATAACTTCCAACCTACAGCTGAATATATGTGTGTATCACAATAATTTTAAGTGAAAAATTATTTGTCACAGGTGCCAACATGAAAATTTGGTAGAATTACTTGGTTTCTCAAGTGATGGAGATGACCTCTGCTTAGTATATGTTTACATGCCTAACGGTTCATTGCTAGACAGACTGTCTTGCTTGGTAAGATAATTGTTCATCAAATTTTTGGCTTTCTGTTTCTTTGTTGGATATTAATATTCATCTTTTAAACTGCATCAATCTTAATATTTTTCCTGCTCTATGAAAATTATACATTTGATATGCAAAAAACTGGAGTTGCCATTCTTTTAGGTGATCATCTAAAATGTAAAATATTAGTCAAGACTAGACTTTGAAAATGCTCTTACATATTTTTATTGTCAAATGAGAAATGCTAAAAGTTGCTGAGGAACATTTTCTGTTACATATTTACTGTTGGTATTTTTATCCTCCTAATTTTTAAATTGGTTTGTTTCTTACTTCACAAGGATGATACTCCACCACTTCCTTGGCACATGAGATGCAGGATTTCTCAGGGTGCAGCTAATGGCATCAGTTTTTTACATGAGAACCATCAAATTCATAGAGATATTAAAAGGTAAAGGCTACTTTTGGAAAAACCATCTTTAAAGAATAATTGCCCTCCCTCGTTCTATTCACTATGCACATGCATGTCTCAATCTAGAGCGCTCCCAGATTATAGATGTCCTTTTTCTCCCTAGAGTTCTGCCTTTATTTAGACCCTGGCTATCTATCATTGACTTTATTACAAACCCTCCTGATCAGCCTTTAACCTGTCTGTACTAGTTCTTACCTATTCACTACTGCATTGCCAGGTTATGATCCAAAAGATCAAGCCTGAATACCAGTTTATTGAAATTGGTCATATGTTTTTTATCACTATTACATGGTGCTCCATTTGCCTGATATGCCTTTCTTTGTCTCATTTAACCATCAACTTCTAATAATTATTCAGGACTAAGCACATTTTTCCTTGGAATTTTCTCCAGTTCTTTTATACATATAGTTGTTCTCTCTGCATTTTGTACCTAAAGATCACCATTATGGTGTACTTACTGGATTTTTAAAAATTATGCATGGCCACAGCCAGGTGACTCACTTGGTTGGAGCATCCTCCCATACATCAAAATGTGGGTTTGATTACCCATCAGAGCACATAACTTGGTTGTATCTTCAATCCCCAGTTGGGTCATATCAGGGAAGCAAGCAATCAATGTTTCTCTCTCACATTAATGTTTCTCTCCCTTCACTCTCTCTAAAAATCAATAAAAATAGATCATCAGGTGAGGATTAAAAAAAATATTTATGCATATACCTTTGTCACAGACAAGATTTGAAGATTTCCTCCATGTCCAGCACTGAGCTTAAATACTATAATATATAGGGAGTCCTCAGTAAGTTTTGTGGAATGAAAGTAAGTGTATGAGTGAATGCATATAATGAAGGAAGGAAGATCTTTTAGTTGTATTCTTTCTTCTTTGAAAGGTTTCAGATAGTACAAAAAATAAAAAAGAAATGAAAAATTGAGATACTTGGGTTAGAAATTTGTTTTTAAATGAATTTAGAAATGTTACAAAAGGAGTTGAAAATGGTGCTTTGGCAGACCTTAAGGGAAGTGACCCTGTGATAAATTATTTGTAAAATAATGAAAATATCTCTCACTAATGTGAATAGCATTATTTCAATTTTATTTTCTTAAATTTTTTCTCAAACAAAAGGGAATATAAGATAGTAATTTCTTTTTAGTTTTAATCTGAAATCTAGGTTTATTTACACAAACTTCAGGCTTTTATGATGTATATTATAATATGGTATACTCTGTAAATACATACATACATACATACATATATTCATGCAGCTATTTAAGGAATCATTTGACTTGCCTGAAAAGGACCTGGAGGGTATTATGCTAAGTGAAGTAAACCAGTCAGAGAAAGACAAATATCATATGATCTCACTAATATGTGGAATCTGATGGACAAAGTAAACTGAGGAACGGAATGGAACAAGAAGCAGGGATACATGGAACAGACTGGCGGGTGCCAGAGGAGAAGAAAGAGGGGTGGGGTGACTGAATAAAGAAGGTGAATGGATTAGCTAAAAAACATATATGCATACCCCATGGTCACGGACAATAGTTTAGTAAAGGCCAAGGGAGGTGGATGTGGAGGTGACTGGAGGTGAGCAAAGGGAGGATATCTGCAATAGTCAACATTAAAAAACTTTAATACATTTTTTTCTCTGCAAATTTTACATATTTTTCAGTGCAAATATCTTACTAGATGGAGACTTTACAGCCAAAATATCTGACTTTGGGCTTGCACGAGCTTCTGAGAAGTTTTCCCAGACAATCATGACTAGCAGAATTGTGGGAACAACAGCTTATATGGCACCTGAGGCTTTGCGAGGAGAAATAACACCCAAATCTGACATCTACAGCTTTGGTGTGGTAAGTTTCATATACCTTCCTGTATAATAAAGATGTAATATGCAAATGGTCGGTACCCTTGAAGTAAACGACCAACTGCGTAACCACCGGATCACGGATCAGCAGGAGGGTGGGACAGCAAGCTACAAGCAGCAGCAGAGAGCTACTGGAGAGAGCAGGGCAGCAAGCTATGAGGGGAGGGGGCGGGGGGGGGGCGCAGAGGGAGCTACAGGAGGGCGGGGCATCAGGCAGAGAGCTACAGTAGGGCAGCAGTGAGCTACTGGCGCAGGGACTCGTGCTCAGGCCTACTAGTATATATAATCAGTAACAATAATCAGTCATTCTGGTAGTAATTATGAAATTTAAGTAGAATATTTTGAATACACCTGCCTTGCTTAGCTCTCTGTAAACTTTCACTTTAACCTTTAGTTAAATGAGAAAGTTATAAAAACTTCAACTTTGTAAAGCCTTTATATTGATTTCTGAAATTACTGCAAGAAATTATTTTTGGCTACACTGTCGTCATGAATTAATATGAAACTTAAATTAATGCATAAAATAAATGTCATACAGCATGTAATTTAGTGTCATATTTAAAAATGAAGTATTTTTTAAAAGAAATATGCTTTGGCATTCTCTGATCTACCAGTCTATGCCTGATAACAAGTTGGAGTGAGGAGTGGGTGGGGGTGGTTGGAGAAATTGGGTAATTCACCATTAGATTCCACATATTAGTGAGATCATATGGTATTGTCTTTCTCTGACTGGTTTATTTCACTTAGCATAATACCCTCCAGATCCTTATTTTTTCATGTGTTTTATATATGGAAATTTAACATCATAGCACTGTGAACTTAAGGTACAGGGTTTGGGAAATGCCTAAAGTTTAGAAAATAATATTCTCCTAAGAGCCAAAGAAAATTATTCTTATGAAGAATTCCCTGCAAAACAGGAAAAGGTGTGTCTAGACCACATTGAGTGGAGCTGACTGTTTAGTAAGTTGCCAATAGCAGAAGTGCTTGTGGGATGCGTGGGATCCATGTGAAGCTTCAAAGGATGGTGAGAAATGACCACAGCTCATGTTCTTTCTGCCTTGATACCTAAAAGACATAATGCAGTGTGTGAAAATGATTAACCAGATTTCATAATCAAGATTCATAATTCCTTCTAGTTTCTATATGTTGCCTGGAGTGTGACATTAATGGATTTGTTGTTTTTTCTCTTCATAGGTTTTACTAGAAATAATAACTGGACTTCCAGCTGTGGATGAACACCGGGAACCTCAGTTGTTGGTAATTGAAAGATTCATTTTTTTTCTAGTCCTTTTCTCTTTGCATGTATAATCTAAATTTATATGGAGAAATTTGGTATCTAGAAAGTTCATTTGCTCTTAGCAATTACATGGTGGCATATGGAAAGAGAATCAAATATTCCTAAATTTCAGCTCTACCATGAAGTATTTGTGAAGCTTGGAAGAGTCAGTTATATATTTTGTATTCTAGTTTCTTTGTGAGTAAATCAGAATAGAACAATATGATTTCTGAGGTCATCTCCAGCATATTTTTACTTGTTACTTTCAGAGTGATTACTAACAGTCTTTCAGCTCAAAGGGGAAAAACAACATGGCTTTCATCTATTCAAATCTGTATCAGAATAGAATTCCTAGCAAAAATTCCCTATCCATTTCTATTATTAAGTATTTTATTTATAAAGTTACCATAGAAAACATCACCTATGTGTTATATTAGACATTCATTGACAATTACACAAATAGGCTAACTAAATGCTAAAGCTATGGGAAAATTATGCCACTCCCACTTTTCCCTATGTAGTAAACTTTAAGAACTTAGAGGCTCTTTTTATAAAACTGAAGATTTATAGAAATATCTGTTTCCATGTATAAAGTTTTCTTAAAATTAGTTAGTTAAATAACTTCACTGACTTTATTCTAATTAATGTGTTCTAAGGGGACAAACCAGTGTGACAAATTCAGACAATGTATTGTTTACCAGATTATTTTCCCAGAAGGGAATTAGAAAGTCAAAAGTATACTACATATGCTCAAGAGCTGAGTACTTTACTCGTTTAAGAAAAGCCATGAGTACAATATCTATATATTACAATAATGCTACAGATTAAACTTTATATTATAAAGCTACATTATAAAGCTTTCCATGGTTTCCTGGATATGTAGTAATGCAATATTACATGTTATATAATACTTCACATTAAAGTATATTTAGAGAACATGATGTTATTGTAAAAGTTATTATTTTTATAATGAATTTTTTACCATGGTACACATAAATTTAAAATTCTCTGTCTCATTGGTGGTTGGTGGTCAGGAAAGAAGCCGAGGCTGGAGATGCAGGTTTTGAGCCATTAGTGTACAGGCATAGAGAAAGCTTTGGGTATGGATTGAATTATGCAGAGAAAGTATGTAGATTAATCATACAGGAGGACAGATAGAAAACAAAGTGTTTTGCTACCTTACATTTTACAAGGCCTACCTATCTAAAGGCCTAAAATTTTCCATCCTTTTCACCTGAGACTTTTTTTCTCCTTCAAAATATTATAAAAGCCTTGAAATTTTGGTTTGAAAAGGTATGTAGTACAGAAAGACAGAGTCCATCTCAGTCACAAGTTTTATGGATCCTCAAATAATAGTGAAAATCATAATACTTCAAGGAAGATTATACTCTCTGACTTATTCTTAAGGTTTGAATGTGACATGACTATAAAGTAGTAAGATTTTAATGCAAGTATAACCATATCACTATATTATGCTATTGCCCAAATACTTTCAAAATTTTTCTTTTGGAAGAGTTTCTGAAGACTTTTCAGTCCACCTCACAAAATAGTCTTTGCCATCAGTATGTTTCCTAGGACTGCCTTAAACAAAAAAAGTTACTGCACCCTCGGCCTTAAAATGACAAAAAAAAAAATGTATTCCCATGGTTCTGGAAGCCAGAAGTCTGAAATCAAGGTTTTGTCAGGGCCACATTACTCGGAGACTCTAGGGGAGAATATTTCCTTACCTCTTCCAGCTTCTGGTGGCTGCTGGCACGCCTTCACTTGTAGCCACATCACTCCAGTTTCTGCCTCGGTGATCACATCATCTTCTCTTCCCTGTCTGTTTTCTCCTTTTCCTGTCTCTTCTACAGATGCTCATCACTGGATTTAGGGTCCACCTGGGTAACTAAATGACATCTGCAAAGACATTTTTCTCTAAATACAGCCACACTCACAGGGGATTAGGACTTGGATATATCTTTTTGGGGCCACTGCTCAACCCACTATATCATCCTAGTCCTATTCCTCTCTCCCTGTTCATTACTTTTTCACCATGGCCCTGCCTCCCTTTTTCCTCCTTCCTCTATGTCTTTGATTCAACAGTTTGAGTACTCACAGAGAAGTTTGAGTGAAGGGAGGGGAGTCTGTTTTCAGAAGTTGGAACTGTTATCAGGAGCAAATCAAGAAGCAGACCACCCTGCGCTGGCAGCCTAGTAAGTGCTGCAAATGGGAGCATGACAACAGTTAGTTCAGTAGCATAAATACAAAAATTAGACGGCAAATGAAAAGTACCTAGGAGGTATGTATGTATGTATGTATGTATGTATGTAAGTATAAATAAATAAGGTTTTTTCTGTATGTCTTCAGTTCTTATCAAGGTTATAAAAGTAGACAATAAAATAAGATTACAGCCCAGCCGGTGTAGCTCAGGGGTTGAGCATCAACCTATGAACCAGGAGGTCAGGGTTTGATTCCTAGTCAGGGCACATGCCTGGGTTGTGGGACCACAACCCTCAGTAGGAGGCTTGCAGGAGACAGCCAACCAATGTTTCTCTATCATTGCTGTATCTCTCTCTCTCTCTCTCTCTCTCTCTCTCTCTCTCTCTCTCTCTCTCTCTCTCTCTCTCTCTCCCTCCTCCTCCTCCTCCTCCTCTCTCCCCCTCTCCCTCTCCCTACCTCTCTGAAATAAATAAAATTATATATATATTTTTAAAGTACATATTATTATGAAGTAGATTAAATAATTAAGATTTATGTTCTGATTTTTTTCACTTTCATTTGAAACTCAAAGTTTTAACACTTGTTTTAAAGCTAGATATTAAAGAAGAAATTGAAGATGAAGAAAAGACAATTGAAGATTATGTTGATAAGAAGATGAATGACATTGATTTCACTTCTATTGAAACTATGTACTCTGTTGCCAGTCAATGTCTGAATGAAAGGAAAAATAAGAGACCAGACATTAAGACGGTATTAATTTTTTATACTTATTTAAAAAGTGAAGGAGGCGGGATTTGTCATTTTTTCCTTAAGTGTGCATTTCAAAACAACTATTTAATACAGTTCTTTTTGTTGTGTTTTTTTCTGTCTTTATAAAAGGTCCAACAGCTGCTGCAAGAAATGATGGCTTCTTAAAACTTTAGAAGAATAGACTCTTGGCTTTTTAATATACAGCTATCAAACCATTTTCTAGGCTAAATGTTCTGATAAACATTCTTTTTTCCTTTAACAAGGCAGCATGATGCAGTGCAGTGGTTATTAAAGCTTATGTAGAACCCCCAACATACAGAACAAACAAAAGTAGAGCTGCCATATCAACGCTTGGCCTGAACTTCTTAGTGTCACCCTCCATTCGTGCAGTAATCCCCGAAACGTCTTCTTGGAACCTCACCAAACACAATTTGAAAACTACAGGATTAGCAAAAAAGAGGACTGGACTATGGAATGAAAAGGCCCAACTCCACTACTAATTTTCTGTAAAGCTATGGGCAGTCTCTTAGCTGCTTTGAGCTTGGTTTTTTTTTTTTTTACCTGTAGCATTGGATTATACTCTCTGACAAGTAGTCATGAAAATCAAAGGATGCAGAATGTTTACAAAGTACTTATAAAGTGATATAAAATTTAAATTTTATATAGATAATTATAAAATTTTACAGTCATTTGTTTAGAGGGTCATGTTCACAGTGAGCTCTTTTTTAATTTATTTTTTTATTTTTATTGATTTCAGAGAGGGAGAGATAGAAACATCAATGATGAGAGAGAGTCATTGATTGGCTGCCTCCTGCACACCCTACACTGGGGATCAAGACCACAACCCAAGCATGTGCCCCAACTGGGAATCAAACCATGACCTCCTGGTTAATAGGTCGATCTCTGAGCCATGCCGGCCAGGCCACAGTGAGCTCTTTTAAGAAATTATTAATCACAAGCCAAATATTCCCAGATGATATTCCCCTGATATGGCCATAATTAGATTATGTTACATAGCAAAGTTGATGGAATTTTGCAATGCAGTTAAGGTTCCTAATCAGCTGACTTTGAGTATCAACAGGGACTGTGCTGGGTGGGCCTGACCTAAGAAGGTGAGCTCTTGCAAGAAGTCTGAGAGATTCTCCTGTGGGCCTTGAAGAAGGAAGCTACCATGTTGTAAGAAGGCCACATCGGCTAAGACCTAAGGATCGCTTTCAGGAGATGAGAGCTACCTTCTGGCTGGGACATCAGATGTATACCCACAAGAAACTGAATTCTTCTAACAGCCTAAATTAGCTTAGAAGAGTATTCCAGACTTCAGATGATGCTGTAGTCCCAGCTAAGACCAAAGTTTCGGCCTTGTGAGACCCTCAGTGAATCTCGCTGAGCTGTGCCTGTACTTCCTACATACAGAACTGTGACATAATGAGTTGCTATAAGCTACTAAGTCTGTGGTAAGTTATTATGCAGCTACAGAAAATGAATGCAAATATTCCCTTGGTGATTCTCCCAGGTGATATACCATCATGTTCACAGATTCTGCTCATGCTCAAGGGGTTGATAGGGATTAAACAGTGTGTACACGAGGGGGTTGCAGTGTACTGACTTTCATTGGATTTCTCGATTTTCTCAGTCCCTTCTCTTTTGTTGTTTGTTTTACTACAGAGAGTGCTGGATAGTGGTGATGAATTGATTTTTTTAATGACTTTTAATAATTTCTCCTAAGTTTAAAATTTTCAATTGGTTTATATTATTTGAAAATTGATTTTTCAGATTTGGGTGAGCAGAAGGAAGTAATTTACTTAATCATGAAAACTGGCTGATAGAAAAGCTAATATGTATAGAAGAAATGACAAGTGGCTACAATTATTCACTCATTCATTCAGTAAGCTTTCTATTTTTAGTTCTTTCATTAACACACTCAGAACAAGAGTATGTACAGTGAGCTACAGTAGAAAATGCTCATCCTCTATATTGCATCGTTTAGACCTTCCTAAATGCTCTCCTGGGAATCAAAAATAACACATCTTTCTAATCACCTTTGTAAACTCAGTATTTAAGCGGAAAGAAACATTTGCTAGTTGAAAAGGGAAAAGAAAAATAAGTAAAATGACTTAATTAAATCAATCTCAATGGGAACCCACATAATTTGAGGCATGATATGATACTGAACATAACTATGTTATTTTAAAATATAATTAACTATTTCTTGAAATAGCATTTATGTAAAATTACATACTTATATCTGATTGTAAACTGTTACTAAGCTATACTCAAATTTTTTAAATGAGTAAACTATATTTTTTATTTTGAAATTTTTGTAATGTTATTTGGTAGATGTTTTCATTTCATCAAATGGAATTGATATCAGATTTACCAAAATTAGACATAGCTTCCCCCACAATAAGACTGTCCCTTAACTCATGAGGCAGCAATAATACAGTAAATCTAAGAATCACCACACTGTTTCATCTTTTTGTCTAATGGCATCTGATGCATCATGGACCACTGAACTTGTGTGACTCACTCAGCTACAGGACTGAACAGCAGGGGGGTTGTCCTCAGCTCACACATGAACATGACTTTCACTAAAGTTCTCAGAATAATGTCCAGGCTATTTGTACTGTTTCCCTCAGCAGAAATGAAAAATGTGGGGTGACATCTAGTTAAAGCTTTTTCTTAACTTCATTTGGAATATGCTTCCCCCTAATTTTGTATAGAAGCAGAAAATTTTAAACAGATTTTTGAAAAAAACTTTTAACAGGTTTTGCAAGTTTTGATGTGAACTTTTAATGTTTCCTCCAACAACTGATTGTGCAAATCAATGAGCAATGACAAAGTGGTTGAGAACCACCCACATACCCCATTTCCAGAAAGAACAACTGTTTTTATTCCCATGTTTCTGACCCATTGGTTTGCTAGTTAGCCAACTCAAATTTTTAAATTGTTTTCCCTCAACTTAATATGAGGAGCAAACAGGTAATAAGAACAATGTCAATGTTTTGCTTTATTTTTCTAATATATAATTAAAAGAAATTTAAGACATTCTAAAGCATTTATGGCTCTGTCCACTTTTTTGTTCTGTAAACATATAAAATGGCCATAGTACTATTATTCACTTTCAAAATCAGCTTATATTTTATTTTTCCAGCTTTGTGGTATTCTTGACAAATGAAAATTGTATATAGCCTGGCCAGCATGGCTCAGTGGTTGAGCATCAACCTATGAACTAGAAGGTCACAGTTCCAATTCCCAGTCAGGGCACATGCCCAGATTGCGAGCTCAATCCCGGGGGTGGGGGGCATACAGGAGGCAGCCAATTGATGATTCTCTCTCATCATTGATGTTTCTATCTCTCTCTTCCTCTCTGAAGTCAATAAAGTATATATACTTAAGGTATTTAACTTGATGGCTTAATATATGTATAAATTGTGAAATGATTACCATAGTCAAGCTAATAAATCCAACACTTCACATAGTTACATTATTATTTGTTTGTTTGTTTGGTATAGTAATAGAGGGATTCGTTCAGCTAGGAAGCTTTAAAAACACCCAAGCTAAAAAAAAAAAAAAAATTAAATTAAAAATAAAGACTCTCAGTATATAGTTCAGGAATGACTCGAATGTACATTAGCTTAAAGAAAAGAAATAAAAACTTAAACTGAATCAAGTTCTATTTGTGTGTTACTGGTGTTATCAGTGGCCTTTAGGTCAGCAGTGAGCCAGGAATAAGACTTCATCGTAATGTTTCTCTGCTGTCCTGGGGAAAGGAATATTGTGTTCCAGATGATGTCAGATATTTTCCTCTACTGGCTATTCATATACCAGGGAAGTTTGGTGAACATTTTTGTGAAGGTCATCCAACCTGTTTTCCTTGCACTAACTCCATGCTTATGTAGCAGTTTTTATATTTTGACTTTTTATTTCTTGCCTGAATTTGCCTTTTAGAAGGTAATGCACAGTGACAATCTACATATTACAACTACATATCAGTTTCTATTGCAGAATGTCTTTTTATGATTAATAAAATCACACTCTGGTTTATACCTAAAGCTTTTGAAAGTTTAGCCTTGAATGAATTAAAAATCTTTAGAGACTGATCATTTCAGGTTGCAATGCTGAAATCCAAGCCCTGGACTGGGACCCTTTCTCCTGCTATAGCCAGCCATTCTACTAGTAAGAGCTAAATGTATCTCCACTTCTTTTAAGAATTAAAAATTAACTAATGCTATGGTGGTAATCATTTTACAATATATAAGTGTACCAAATCAACACATTGTACACCTTAAACTGTTCTACCCCGTAAACTTATGCAATCTTTTATGTCAATTATATCTCAATAAAACTTGGGGTGGGGAATTAAAAATTTAAACAGGGTCTACATCCTTAGCACCTCAGACCATTTATAAAATGTCTAAAAAATGAAACAACTTTTATTATAAAGAGATGCATATCCCCATCATATATTTTAGAAGAAGAGTAGCATCCATCTTTATAGTGATAACAGAGTTTGACTATCTAAGTTAGTGAGTGTCCTTAAAAATTTTGAAATGCTGACCAGTATATTTAAAAAAAAAAACACAAAAAACTCAATATCACTTCCATTAGTGGCATTCTTTGGTGAAATATTCTTAAATCAATTCATAAGTTAGCGGAGGGAACACGTGATAATTTACTCTGTTAAACATATTAGGAAGCCTTGCCATACAACATTCTTTTTTTGGCCAAGAAAGATCAATATCATCTGCCTTTAAATATTTAGAGCTCACAAATGTCAAAGGAGCTCTGAAAACTCACATTTCCATGAAAAATCTGGCAAAAAAATGGTCAGAATTGACTTTTTCAGAACTGGAAATTAACCAAAGGCTTGCAGCAAACAAGAAAACCAGCTGAATCTCAGTAAGAGCAAGCTTTGTGGCATATTAACTTATCCTAGTCTCTCATTCCTTGCTCAATGGTAGCCTTGAAAAATAACAGCCCACATTCTTGGTACCAGAGGGAGAACAGAGCTGGAGCTTTTTCAAAGCCTTGTGCTGAAAGAAATGTAATTATTTGATCTCTCTGGCAGTTCCCTGGAAGACTCCATTCAAGGACTTCTCTTTATTTGACCTAAATCTCACCTAGCACTAAAAGCCTCTCTCTGGAGTCATTTGTCAAAAACATTTACTGGCAAATATTGTAATCACAGCTGTCTGAGGTGATAACAGTTGGGACAAACAATAGGCTACCCAAAAAGCTTAAAAG
Organism: Corynorhinus townsendii; assembly: GCA_026230045.1. Classification (NCBI taxonomy): domain Eukaryota; kingdom Metazoa; phylum Chordata; class Mammalia; order Chiroptera; family Vespertilionidae; genus Corynorhinus; species Corynorhinus townsendii. The sequence goes on along the minus strand of JAPDVU010000003.1, from coordinate 174,868,362 downwards.
AAAAAGCTGAGGAGCAAGATATCCATTACAGCTTTGAAAATCCCAACATATTCCTGGGAACCTACAAAGCCAGGTACGTATGGAAGGCCATGCACATGCTCAACATAAAAAGGACCTGAGAAGGCTCTAAGCTTTACCTCTGGTTGACCTTCAGGCTCCATACAAGCAAGAAGACTAAGGCAGAGTCAAAACTGCAGTGGAAGGTGTCTTGATATGTATACAAAGCCCCTTGCAAATACTGGGAGATTTATTGGTTATAGATGTTTAAGGAAGTTTGTCTAAATTCCTTAGCTGATGATGAATCTGAGTAGAGATTTCAGTGGCCACACATCATAAAGAAAACAGACTTAACAGAATTAGTTTACTTAAGTCACCAAAAAACAAACAAACAAAAAACAGCAAGTAAAACAATTAGCAAACATTGGGGAGGGGACAGTCTGATTTCCAGAATTGCCACATTATATTTTTTAAATGCTCACTTTTCAACAAAAATGGCATACGAAGAGATAACCAAGTATGGCCCATACATACCCAGGAAAAAAAAAAAATCAATAGAAACAGTACCTGAGGAAGCCCAGATGTTATACTTACTAGACCAAGACTTTAAATTGGCTATTTTAAACATGTTCAAAGAGCTAAAGGGAATTATATCTAAAGAACTAAAGGAAAGTATGAAAACAATGTCTTACCAAATAGAGAACATTAATAAAGAGCAGGCCAAGGGAGGAGAGTGCCATGGGCTAAGACATGCTGAGGCTAGTGGGCAACAGTAAGGAGATTTTATTCTGAATGTCACCATAAATCATAACCACTATATACCAGTATACACTGAGTGGCCAGATTATCTCTGAATGCATAATGATCTGGCCACTCAGAGTGTGTGTGTGTGTGTGTGTGTGTGTGTGTGTGTGTGCGTGTGTGTATAATTAGAGGCCCAGTGCATGAATTTGTGCATGGGTAGGGTCCAGCCAGCCTGGCCATGGGGAGGAGACATGGGCAGTTGGCCAGCCTGCCTGCTGGTCAAACACCTGGTCGAGGGGGCAATTTGCATATTAGCCTTTTATTATATAGGATATACACTCAGTGGCCAGATTATTATGCATTCAGAGATCATAATAATCTGGCCACTCAGTGTATAATACTCATGAAGTTTGTTGACTGGATGGGAGAAAAATATTTTATTCAAATTACATCATTTAATGCAAACTGTACCCAGTTGTGTCTACACATGAATTATTTGTGGAACTGATTCCTGGTCTACCTAGTGTCTCAAAATCTCTGGATATGAAGCCCTAGAATCGGTGCTTTTTATAATGTACTAGAGGACCGGTGACATGACATTTGTACAGTGGGGGGGAGTCCTCCCTCAGCCCAGCCTGTGCCCTCTTGCAGTCTGGGGCTCCTCAGGGGATGTCTGACTGACTGATATGGAGATATCCCCAGGGCTATCGGGCCTAAGCCGGCAGTCAGACATCCCTCTCACAGACCAGGGCTCTCGCAGTTTGAAACCCCTCGCTCCTTACTGCCTGCCTGCAGCTTCCGCCATACTGCTGCGCTGGCCAACCATGAGCCCAGCTTCTGGCTGAGCGGCACTCCCCTGTGGGAGCGTGCTGACCACCAGGGGGCAATCCTATGTTGAGCATCTACCCCCTGGTGGTCAGTGCAGGACATAGCAATGGGTTATTCTGCCATTTGGTCGATTTGCATATTGAGTTTTATTATATAGGATGGCTGTACAGTATTTGCAAAAACAAGTGAGGATACACTCAATTACAATATGTTAGTTCCGAGTGGAAATCCCTTAACTTTTATAAAGTTTTTAGTATATCAGCCCTTTAAGGACAATTCTCCATCTTTTGTAAAACCTCTACCAAATACATTCTTTTTGTAAGATAGCCCTAATAAGAATGAATTTGATACTGAATTACCAACAGTGTATTCAATATCTGAATAGGCTAGTTCCTTAAGAGCTTATCAAGTATGTTGCTCCCCTATTGTACTGGGTGCTTCTATCACAATGGGAACTGTGTAACTCATGGCATTTCCACTATTGCTGCAGCAGTGGAAAGTTCTCATCTAAATGAAGCACTACTGATTCAATTTGCCTAGGTTTCAAACTACTTAAAGTCCTTTTTGGTTTAGACAGGTTAATTAACAAATGAATAAATGAATGGGATTTCAAACCTATCACCAGGCATTGCATTATGTAGAATTGTCCAAAGATTTAAAAAAAGGTTAGACTAGAAAACAAACTTAGTACACAATTTAAAGAGAAAAAATTTTTATTGCAATATAAAATGCACTTATAAAATGTCCACAGAAGACATAATTCTTCAATGCTATATAAATTTATTGGGAATACATTATTCACCTTCTATTGTTATGATGACACCACCTAAAATATACTGTAAACGATGAGTTACACTCTATAACAAATGCATCACTGATTTTTCAACAATCATTGTTTTAATAATAATTAGTTTTAAGACTATAATCACATCTATATTCTGGAATGTCCATTTACTTTCATGTAGTGTAGTAGAATTTAGAGTATAATTGCACATGGATAGTACAGAAAAACATTCACTGCTGAATTATTTTATGACAGGTTAACAATCTTCCTGACTAAAAACAACAGCTTCAGGATTCTCAATGCAGGAATTTGTGTGTATGTTGTGTCTACGTGTGCACCCATGAAACAACTTAAAATATACCTTTAGTAAACAAGTGCAACATTACTGTTATTTTGCATAAACATAATAGTCTGATTAATTGTAAACAAACAAAAACCCACACAAATACTCTTATTTAAATCTAGGAAAAAAATCTGTCAACCTATAATTATTCTAATATGCTTTACTTGAACACACAACGAATTTCTGAAAGGTGCATATATTACCTTAGGTCAGTGGTCGGCAAACTGCGGCTCATGAGCCGCAGTTTGCCAGTCTGTTGACTAATGAGTTTGCCAACCACTGACCTAGACTCTTGATTCCAATAATTACAGGCTATTGTTCCTTGTGATTAAGCCCCTATCCCAGTTGGTCGGCAAACTCATTAGTCAACAGAGCGGCAAACCGCGGCTCCTGAGCCGCATGTGGCTCGTGAGCTGCAGTTTGCCAACCACTGCCTTAGGTAATAATGTGTAAAAGTGAGTGTTTTGTATTTTATACTATGAAATGTGCATTTCTGATATTGTTTTATGCAGCATAAAGTTTAGATCAAAAAATTCTAAATTCTGGATCCCCACAGTTCATTTAGAAAACACCTCCAAGGTATGGCTCTCGCAGCAGGTTTAATAGATTAAACATAATGAATGAAGTGTTCTAGCTCCCTCTATTTCAAGTATCAAAGAAAAAATGAGGCTCAAAATCTCCGTAGATTGTAGGTAAAAATGCAAAGCTTTGGAAAGCAGTTAAATGTGTCTTGAAATAAGATGTAAATCAAAACAAGATTCTTTAGTGTTCATCTGTGTTAGGCCAACTACTGGGACTTTAAAACAGTTTGGTTAAATCTGAATATTTGCTCAAAAGTGATAAGAGAACACAATTTGCCTATAATATATGGTTTTGTAGAGAAATCAATCTTAATGTTTTCAATATTACTGACTTTAAATATTTGCTTTGGAATTATATTAATAATATGATACTACATTCAACTGAACGTAAATATTTGGCCTCACACTACTCACAATGAAAGACTTACTTTTGAAATTGAAATTTAAAGCATTAGAAAGAGAATTTACTAAAGCTGTATAAACATGTCTTTCAATGACATGAGAAATCCTGCAGTACAGAAAATATCTTGTACCCTTAAGGTTTCAGAGTGAGCTGATCTTCTGAAATTTTAATGCCATTTTAAAAACCAAAAAGTGAAATAGACTGCTGCAAGAAAGCACTGTTTCTAAAAGTTGCAAACATGATCCCACTCTGAGAGTTAGCCTGCTCCTCAAAGTAAGCAACTTTCCACCTCTTCTTAGGCACACAAATTTTCAGCTTAGAAAATAATCTAACCTGGTTCTTTTTTTTTTCTTTATTGATTAAAGGTATTACATAATCCTTAAGTAGTATGAATATTTTAAGGCCTTTCTCCCTTAAAGAAAAAATTTTATGTCTCACTAAATAGTAATAAGAAGTACATCTTATTTTCAGACATTAGACTTTCTGGAATTGGCCCAACTGTATAAAACTTGAAGAATTCTGTGAAAGTGTGGAATCATCACTCTGAAAACTGTGACAAAATTAAACATCACTATATTGAACCCTTTTCTAGCATTAACTCAAAAATAGAAATCATGAGACTTCTATAACATTAATTTTAAAAACACACAGAAGTGAAAAGTGCTATTTTTCAAAAAGTTCAAATTTTTTCTCTACTACATATCAACATGGAATGATTTTAGTTCTCCTGTACTAAAAGTTGTACTTTTAAAAAACTAGTATTGTAACACTTAATATAATGATATTAATCAGTAGTGGCTTCAGTTTCAGCTGGACCCCTAATTAGTCTTCGAATTCCCCTTTTTCCTGCAGGACCTTTAGGTTTTGCAAAACTTTGCTTATGTGCATGCTGCTTGGGGTGTACTTCTTCATAAAGGAAGTCCGCAGTTAGCTCATCCCCATTGTCTATCTCAATCTATAAGAGACGAAATTAGTAGAGTAATGCAAAATGAAAGGTACACCATGCAAAACCTTAAAGAGCACTTGAAATGTGGCTAGTGTTATTCAAAAACTAAATTTTAAATTTTATTTAATTTTAATTTATATTAAAATTTAACTAGCCACATATAGTTTGTGGCTACATATTAGAGTAATAGATCTATAGGGAGACGGATCATAATAGGAGTGGAGGAGATCCTAAGGATTTATGATGAGAACAAGAGAAAGCTTTTATTTATAAATCACAATACATCATAAACTACATGGAAAGGCAATACAAATCTAGCAAAAACTGAAAAACTTTAAAATAAATAGGTAGGCATTAGATAACTATTGATAAGATAAATTAGATAAAATAAATTACATAAATAAGTAAGTAGGTAATTTTACCTTTCTAATGACATCCATTTGTAGTTGTCTTTCTACAATTTCTAGCAGAGGACTCTTGCAGCTAGAATACAGCATCCGTTCTCTTATACTGCATGTGTATCCAGGCATTGAATAAATAAAAACTGTGTTAAAAAATAACAAAAAACACAATTAGCAGCATATCAATTAAAGCAAATACTAAACCTCATAAAACTATAAACAAGCCTTCTGGGCAAGAAATAAGTAACATGTTAAAAACAATGTGTCACATACCTATGGACTCCAAATAGTCTCCTTCATGGGAATGTTTATACAGAAAGAAATGGTAACGTGCTGAATCCTTGGGAATCCTCTTTGGCAAATCTTTTAGTTCTGTATTTGTTGTGTTGGCCAAAATTATAATTTCATTTTTTATGTCTATTTCCTGTCAATAAGAAACAAAGTATACTCATTAAAACAGATACAAAGATATTTAAAAATGATAATTAAAATACTAGGAGACAAGGGGAAACATACACATTTGACTTTTTTACATGAATTTATTATATATTGCTTTTATAGTTGAAAAATATGGGTAAGAATAATCAGGAAGCAAATAAAACAGTTTGAAAATCTATTAAAAATAGACCTTCTCTAAGCCATAAGCTATCAAAAAGAGTAGTCATTTCACAATAATCATTATATGTCTTACCAATTGCACATAGTTGAGTTGTCTGTTACTCAATTTTTCCAAAGCTTGAAAAGCTTCTCGAGAAATAGGAAATGCCACTCCTTGCAATGTTTGATGCTTAGTGTCCACACTCACGTCAGTTTGTACCTAAGTATGACAGATTTAATGTACGGATAAATTTTTAGCATTTAGCAGTGTCATATGGCACATATAACAAAACCCAACTTCTATAAAGTGTCATTCCACCCTTACCCATTTCAATGTAGTTAAAATGAACACTTAAAACACTACAAACTTAAAAAGCAAGTAATTTTTCACATTTGTTAATGTCCTGCTAGCACTTTGTCAACATGCACAGTGCATGACACATCTTTATGAAAATGTGGGGAGTGAATGTAAGTGTTAATGGGGTTTTAGGGGTTTTTATTTATGTTTGGCACAACTGCAGCGAGCTACATAAGCTCTCTGAAGTGTCTTCATATTACACCTTTAATTATCAAATTTTACTTGATAAGATGTATGGACAGTAATATATATATATATATATATATGAAATATGTATAGAGCTTTAATTTGTTCTGCTAGACATAAAATGTAACACAAATACCATGCACTGAATTCAAAGGAGTACACACAGTATACAAAGACACACACACACAGCTCAACAAAGTATACTACTGCAGAAGTTCCAGACTCAGAGCTTTCATTACTAAGAACATGGGTGTACATGTACTGGAAGAAGAGTACTTCAAGCTTTCAATGCATGTTTAAGGCTTTTATACTCAATAAATGATAGCTTATATAGGGTCTCATTTGCAGTGTTGCAACAAAAAATCAAATAGAAGTTTTACTTTAAAAAAAAATGAATGGAGATTCTACAGCATAAATGATATTGGATAATGAAAACATTATAGAACATGTGCAAATGCATACCCCAATATGATCCTCTGGGTTCTGATTGCAAGGAATAAAACAAACTATCAAACTTGTAAAAAAAAAAAAAAAATCACATAAAGTACCTACTCAAATTACCTGAGTTAATATAAAAATAGATCCTTGCTATCAGGTTACTTTAAAGAATATTCAATCTCTTTCCAGACTTATTCCTATTAGTCTGTTAGTCAGACTAATGAATAGTAGTTTCTGTTACTTGTTCTTTTTTTTTTTTTTACTTGTTCTTTTCTATAAATTCCAGTAGAAATACAGTAGCTTTTCTAACTTGTAATTAGAATGGATGCAGTAAATACATTAAAAAAATGATAAACTATAATATGGAATTTATTAACTCAAATATGCTAAATAAGTATATACAAACAAACACCATCCAAGAAGCGTCCACAGAAGTTAGTTTATAGAGTTTCTAGAACTCCTTAACATCCTACAGCATTTATATTTTATTCTCTTTAGTCATCACTATTCTCTGACATAACATAAAAAAAACCTGCTTCAGGGAAACTCAGTATATATAATATTCCTTGCACTAAATGGGTAACATACACTTTTTCCATTATTTAGTATCCAAAGTACAAAGTTAAAAACAGTTGTGCTTCCAATAGGAAGATTTACTATTCTGTCACATACAATATAAAGACAAAGGAAAGCTACTTATGAAATTGGCGTGAAGTTTAATATCCACTTTTAAGCTTTTTCCTAAAAACCCATTGAGCAGTCTTATCTCTAAACTAAACAGAATAATGTAAGCCACCTAATCTATTTATTGTCTAGTTATCTCTACGTCTATTAATTAAAAATATATTTCCAAACACTTAAAAGCTTGCAATAGTTTCAAAATGGCAATTTACCTCATTAATTTTAATCTGTCGTAATTCTTCCTCAGCTGCAGTCAATGGGGCAGGAGAAGATTGTGACAGCAAGTATTTTTTATAGCCATGTAATGATACATCTTCCTATAAGCAAAGAAATGCACTATTATTAGTTATTCTCTGGACGTCAAACCTCAGTGAGGTTACTCAGAACAAATTGTCAGTTTAACAGAAAAGAAAATGTTTTCATTGAAAATAAAACTATCAAGAATTTTACTATTTTTCCTTATTTTTTAAATCCTCTATTCTATAGGTTTCAAACAACTGTAAGGGGAGAATCTACTCTCCATTTCCTGAAGTTTTATAATTACCAAGTCTTTTTATGAGTGTGCTGGTGGTGATGGCCAGCCACATGATGAGCCAGTCATGCTGTAAGTCTAAAGGACAATTCTCATTAACCTGCTGGGGAAGCCTGCCCTGTAATTACTTAACAATCAACATATCCAGATTATGGATTCTTATTATAATGATGTAATTTCTCTATAATCATTCATAGAGAATAATAAAAGTTCTTTATTTTAAAGAAAAAATATTCCAGAAGTCTACTCTTTATCAAAATTTTGTGGTTTGGAAGACCAAGGACAGAATTAAAAAACTAAGCCATTTTACAATTAATGACAAATAAGCAAAGTAATCCCATTTAATCTTGTATTCTATACACCAGATTATATTACTTTCTGAACCAGAAGGAAGGTCTAGACAAAGGTCTAGACAGCAAAACCTTGTTCACACTGGGGCAGTGAGGGCTTGCCCAGGGTGGGAACGGCTGGGGGTGGGGGGTTAATGGGGGAAAAGGAGACATATGTAAAACTTTAGACAAAAAAAAAAAAAAAAAGAAGAAAAAAAACCCTGTTCAAAAAATGTATTTCAATTTCCTTTTAAAACAAAGTAAATTCCTAATCATAATTTAACTAATTAAAATACATTAATCAATCAACTAATTATTCCAATTAACTATCAATTTACCTGCCTCAATGTTCTGATTTAAATAAAATAGTTAACTGCTTCTACAACTTGGGTATAAATGTCCATAATATCTAAAAAATATTTTATCAAGTAGTCTCTAATTTTTCTGAGCCTATTTCACTATCATTAAAATGAAATGGTTGAACTAGAGCAGTGGTCAGCAAATTCATTAGTCAACACAGCGGCAAACAGCAGCTGGCGAGCCGCAGTTTGCTGACCACTGAACTAGAGCATCTCTGAGGTATATTCTAGTTTTTGAAGTCTAACAAAGTAGATTCCAACATATTTTTTAAAGGGTAAGTATAATGTTTCAGTTAACTTAGTTATCATATGAAATATAACAATATTTTCTCTCTTATTCTTACATTTACAGATTCATCAATCCAAATTCATATCAATTACCCATTACTTAGGAATTCTTCCATCAGGGATAGTTATAAAGGTGTAAGTTTTGTACCTTTACTGTCCCAAATACTTCATCTTTAATGTGGCCACCTCCAAACTCCTTTTTCAGAGTTGCTCTTGTTGCTGCATACAACATTTTTTGACGAACCTAATAAGATGTGAAAGTTTGCTTAGAAGTTTATAGATTAAAAACTACTATTACAAAAGAAAGCACTTTCTAAATATATTAAAATCTTCAAGCACATTAAAAATAAACTGTAATAAAGCTGAAACCCACTGACTGTAATATGCTAAAGTATGTGTCTACAAATAAACATTATAACACCAGTGTCTAAACTATCAGGGCTATTAAGGTAGATTTTATTTTTCAAAAAGTAGAAAACAATCTAAATTTTTATAAATTACTCATTTTTAAAAGTATAAAATGAGTTCAAGGAAAAAAAAAAACCTACTTAAAACATTATTTTGAAATATGAGGAAGAAAAAATTGCAATGAAGTAACCTTGCTACTGACATATTACTAAAAGCAAATCTAGATTAGACATTACTAATTAAGATCAAATACTCATGACATATCTATGGTATATGTGGGGTACATAGGGGATATATGGGGTATACCTATGGTATATCCATAGGAGGGAAACATAAATGAAAAGAACTACAATATATACTATAATTAAAGACTCTAATAACATCTACAGAAAACCAACAGAAATTGTCAACCAACAGAAATAATTTCATAATCCTGTATGGCCAAATCCAATATTTCTTTCAGATAGGATATATGAAATTAAAGAGGAGGATGACTTTTGAGAATGATATCTAAATTACTTTAAAAATGGTAGTTTTTCTCCAAAAAACAAGAGAATTACTGTTTAAAACATTAGCACTAGTAGTATCCATATATTACTTTTGTCTTTGTTTTACTTAGTCAATCTATTTAATCAATTTTAACTTTACTAAAAAAAATAAATAAATAAATAAACAAACAACCTGTATCACTTGAATGGCAGCTGTTAAGAATATTTAATGTAATGTTCAACTAATTCTCAGAATTATTACAATTATTACTCTCAGACCAAAGTAGTTAACTTTATTCTTTAGAGGTCCATAGTAATTTATAATTGCTACAGATTTTAAAGTTCAAATCAATAATAATTCTATTGATTTCAAGGGCAAGACTTGTGAATTTAAGCACATTACTCCTAACTCCACATTACCAATCCAAGGATTTTCTCCATGGTCATTCTCTTCTATGAAAAATGATTGTTGCTTCTTAACTTTCTCTTAGCCTAGAAATATTCAGAAAAAGAATTCTAGCATTTGATGTTAAACAAGTTACAAAAAGTTACTTACATGAGAATGATCTGGAGACCATGCAATGAATATCCATTCATATCCCTGGGCATTCTGAGAATCTAACCTGAACAATATATAGCACGGTTGCTTGTCCTCCAACAGGGGTAAAACAAAAGAATCATAATCCTTATCCCAGGAATCTGAAGGTTGGCTACACGATCCAATCACAAGTTTCTCTATGAAGAATAATTTTTTAAAGATACATAAATGGTTTGAAAAACCAAATGATAGAGTAACAAAGAATAGAAGAATAAATTTAGTTAGTTCCTGATTACTATTATTCACATCAAAAAGTTGAAAGGAAAATGGGTGCTACACAAAAAATAATTATGATATAAAGTAGTATTAAAAATGATACAAAAATGTTATGACCAGCATGGTTAAAATAATGTTACTTATTAAAAAACACAAGAAAGGAAGATAAAAATGATCATAAATAGTTAAGATAGATGGTTGAAGAATGGGTGGTTATATTTCCTAAAATGCTTAATATATTAAAATACATTTAAATAAGTATACTACCACTCAAAAGATAACTTCTGAAATTAACAATGAATTATATAGTAAGAAATATTAAGTAAAACCAGGTTTAGTTCCTATCTGGCCATAATGCTACAAATTTAAAATTTGTCCATTTTAAGGCACTATTTGGCAGAATCATGTAAAAGTGTGAATGTACTGTGCACAGAGAATCTCTTGCACATATATGCAAAGGTGTTCACTGCAGCACTATTTAACAGCAGAAACTGAAAATAGCTTAAATATTACCAATAAGAGAATGGACATACCATATGTGACAGTCACATGATAAAATTCTATTCATATTAGTAGCAGTTATTGAGAAGATGGAACTGTTATATTATTTATTCTTTGTAACTTCCTCATTTAAAAAATTTTCTCAAGACAAAAATAAAATAAAACCAGAAAATAATGATTGAGGAAAGTGACATTTTCCTTCTGTAGAGATATTAGTCAAACTTTACCATTTTGCTTAGTCAGTTAAGAAGTGATGGTATTTAAAATTTTAGCTCAGCATTTCTAAAATATGCTGCTTTACAGTTTATTCCTGTTAGGTGTGGTAATATATGTAGAACAACTGCATATTTTTCACACTATTCTGGCCTTTTTAATATGTAAGTAGAAAATAGAGAGCAAATATATTTACTTCCAATTTATGAGAGGACAAGTTATTTTTCTAAAGCAAAATATTTCAAGGTATTTAAGAGATGGACCTGGAGAGCATTATGTTAAGGGAAATAAGGCAGTCAGAGAAAGACAAATATCACATGATCTCACTCATTTGTGGAATATAATGGACAACATAAACTGATGAACAAAAATAAATCCAGAGACATGGAAGCATCAAACAGCCTGTCAAACCTCAGCAGGAAGGCAGGGGAGAGGGGTAAATGATCAACCAAAGGACTTGTATCCATGTATATAAGGATGACCAATGGACACAGACAATAGGGAAGTGGGGGCATGTGCTGGGGGGTGGGAGAGGTCAATGGGGGAAAAAGGAGACATAAAATTAAGCTAATGGAATAGTTTAACCTATTCATTTGTGATTAAGTAGTTATAAAATAAATTGTTCAAATTCAAATCTAGCAGAATTAAAATACTCTTGCACCCAACCAAATTTTCCCTGCTTACAGATTTTGAGAGAATCAATGTAAAGTCTGTTACATTCTCAGAACTTTTTTCCAAAAGAAGGGGAATCATTTCTTCAGCACAGACTGCAGTCAAATGGAGAAAACAGGAGAGTTTGAAATCCTCTGTCTCTACTTCAAAACTAACTTTACTAAATATCTATTCACAAGTAACTTTTTTTTATAATCCCATTACTGATTTCCATTCCAGAGGTGGAAGCCCTGACATTAGAAATGGATTGGCATGCAGAAACTGAGACGAAAAGTAAAAGAGGAAGGTGTCACAACAAAAAACATCTTTCTCGCCCTGGCCTGTTTGGCTCTGGCCTGCGGACAGAAGAGTCCCAGGTTTGATTCCCGTCAAAGGCACATGCTCAGGTAGCGGGCTCCGTTCCCAATAGGGGGTGTGCAGGAGGCAGCCAATCGTTGATTCTCTCTCATCATTGATGTTTCTCTCTCTCTCTCTCCCTCTCCCATTCCTCTCTGAAACATCTTTTCTCTTTCACTGAAAGTTAACTTCAGAATTCAGAAGGTAAGCAGAGGCCCATGGGACACGCCCAAAATGTACAGGATCCAAGTTAGCTAAAGGCAAGCTTTGAACTTGCTTCACCCAGTAATCCAAGGACAAGCAATATATAAAAATGTTTAACTAACCATTTTCAATAGATATTTTCAGAAGTCTGTATTTTCCATTTCTTGCTCTGGCAAATACATCTTTAACATCTTCACTTGCTGTGGAAAAGATAAAGAAATATAAACCTATTTTTATACTTATGTATTAATACTTTCTAATGCTATTTAAGTGAAGAAAAATGAATTATAATACAAAGCAATGTATCCTGAGTACGTAGCATCCTCTTATCAGTAATTTAAACACAGTGGACACTATACAGCTAAGAAATATAAATATATTTTAAAAGTATGTTAATTCTAACTTGTTTTAACTAGATAATTCCATAGCAGAATTAACACTGGGAGCGCTGGCCGGTGTGACTCGGTTGGAGCGTAAACCCGGAGGTGTCTCAGGGTTCCATTCTGGGTCAGGGCACATACCCAGGCTGCTGGTTTGTCCTGGTTGGGGTGCTTACAGGAGGCGCAAGCAATGTTCTCTCTCACATCAATGTTTCTTTCTCTCCCTTTCCCTTCCTCTCTCTAAAATCAATTAAAAAATAAAATAAAAAAGAAATAACACAGGCAGTGATTAGTCAAACCCAATGAACAAATTACAATCTTGAAAAATACCTTTATTGCTTCTTTGAAAAAAATTGAAAACCTGCTTTCATTCTCTTCTCCAATTTCAAGCTTATGATAAACAAAAACACCTGTATCTATTTTCTAGATTTCCTCATTAAAAAATAACACTAAATATAAGATATCCTATCTCGATTAAAGAAAAAGTCACTAAAACCCATTCAAGCTTTTACTTCTGGTTACATTTTTCTAACTAGTATTCCACCAAATGCTGGAATAAGCTCACTGAGCAAATACATAAAAATCTAACCCTTGTGTTCCCATTAAAGCTTCAATTTCGTTCTTGGGTTGCATGCTTGACAGCAAGAACCACTATTTAAAGGCAGTGCTTGGGAGAAGGCTCCAGCGTCAAAGTTAATAATTACATATTTAGATGTGAAAACTACCGCGGACAAATAAAACAACGCTTTCAGATTTGAAACTATTTTGTTTATGTTTGTGTGTGTAGGGCAGGTGCCGGGGACTGTCAAAGACCCTTAAGAACAAAGCACAATGATATGTTCATCTAGGGAAAAGATTCGTTGTCTACGAAAAGGAAGAGCTTGTGTTTCTAACAGAACTCTTTAAGCGATCTCGAGTAACCCCGGGATATATTATTTGACCGTGACGAGGTGAGCGCTTCCAGACTGCCCATTTTCCAACAAGGAATGGAGGTGAGCTATAATTGCACATTCAACTGCCTGCACGGATAATTAAAGGCAGCCACGCACATCAGACTGCCCAGTTCCCTGGGGGGAGTAACTAAGAAAAAGATCAAAACACCCCATACTCAGGATTTCAGAACATATTTCATGTTCCCATTTTGGAAGAAAATACGGAAGAGTAGGAAACTCCTGGTGGAGATGAAAACCATTCCAGCATTTTTTTTTTTTTTATAGTCAAAATCCTGCAACAATCTCCCTTGGACCGTAAAAAGAAAAATTCTCCGTCTCTCGACAGCAAAAGGAGCCACCGTCGCCTCCACCTTTCCAGGTCTTCCCCACCTGATAAAAAGGGGGAAAGTTGGGCTACTGTCGGGGGCGGTGGCAGGCACGCCCCCTCCCCCCGTGCCGCCTCGGAAACCGATTTCCTGAGCTCCAGCGAATTTCGGGTTCGTCTGCTACGTGGCGGCGGCCGGGCCCGGGTTGGGAGGGACGCAGGCCGGGAGCGCCTGGGATGCAAGAACGCGGGGGGGACGCACAGGCCCGGCTCCCCCGCCGGACAGGCTCCCCGCGCTCCCTGCCCGACGTCGCCCAGCCCGGCCTGCAACCTGCCCGGCTCGCCCAGAGCCTCCCGGGAGTCCCTTCCCCGCGGGCCGCACCGGGCGCCGTTACCTTGGATGCCGGTCTGGTGGGACATGGCGGCGGCCGCGGGCTCCGGGCTCCAGCGCTGAGTACAGCGAGCGGCCCCGGCCGGCGACTCCAGGAAGTGGAGACTCCGAGGCCGGCCGTACGCGTCATCAGCCTGCGCCCCGCGGCCGCCGCCCCGCCCCCGAGGCCGCCGGCGTCCTCGCGCGCCCCGGCTCCCCACGGGCTCCCGCCGGCCGCCGGTGCTCGGGCTCCCCACGGCCCCGACCCCACCACCGGGCCCTCGGCACTGGCCGCCGCTTCTCCACTCCACCTTGCGAAACACCACTGAGCCAACAGGTGGCTGGGCTTCCAGCGACCCTGCCGTTACCGCAGTCCCCTGGTTCTGCAAAAGGATGCTCAAGAACACCAATGACCCTTTCCCTGAACCTACATTTTCAGCTTTAAAAAGATGTGCACAATATTTACTCTTTCTGTAATCTATACAAATTAATGTGAAAGGTCACTGCCCACCCCATTTTTTAAAATTGAGAATATATTATAGGCGGTCTCTTACCAAATTTTCCCACGCTTTTAAATTAAATTTCCTTTTTTTTTTTTTTTTTCAGTTGGGTTCATTTAGAGTCCAAGTTTTGCTTTTCTCTTCATTCCAAAGAGTCACTGAGAGAGAGAATATTAACTGACTTAACTACTCGGGTCAATTCTCGTTGCAAACTATAATACTCTGCTTAAGATTGGCCCATTTATTGTTTAGTTAAGTAATTATTCAATATTTACTTGATAAATTTGCAAGGTAACAGCAGATATTTAAAATTCTTTTCCGTTTTTATTTTATTTTGTGAACACGTGTTTCCCTTTTTAAGGGTAGTTTTAGTAATTATTTTTGCACTATTTTTCTGCCACTCCTAGATTATAGTTCTGGGTCTTTTGTGTCTAGGGCCTTGGCCTGTTAAATATACAAAATTACAATCTGCTTATCTTTGTTCAGGCCAATAAAGGCAAGTTAAATCCCTCTTCAAATACAATATTTTTTAATTAGTGGTTAACAGGCAGGCACTTGTTTTTCTTTAGAAGAACAAGTTGCTCTGTTCTGTTTCTTGTTATCTAAATTCTGTTCCTCAAACAGATCTTCATATTCCAGAATAAGCAAAATTTAATGAGTTTTATGACTTGTTTGAATTTAATAAATGTGTGTCTAGGGGGGAGGCAGCTCATTTTAACCATATTCCTTCTGACACAACAGCTTACCCTGATTTACTAGTTTTGATTGCATTGTTGAGCAGAGAAAATTGTAAAGTTCATTTATAGATTGTTAATATATTTGTGTCCTGGTGACTAGGAAAAATTGCTTAAGGAAATTGGCATTGCTCAAAAGTACTGATAAGAAAAAAATAACTCTACCATATTTACGATTAAAAAGGTCCACTGTATTCTCACAGCTCTGACAAGGGGGGAAATTTCAGTTAGGATGGGTGGGATCACACTGGCATCCTCAGGAAAGTGCTTATTTTCTGCCAGTACTAGTATACTAGTTTGACTTTAAAAAGTTGCATGGACCATGGGTGCATTGTTTTTAAAATGGCAAAGGTTCTTCTAAGCAAAGAGGGAATCTGAGCAGGGGAAAATATTTGCAAAGCTATAAAGAACATAGCCGAAATGGTCTTTTTTACTGTCCATATAGTTAAACTAGAGGCCTGATTGAACAAAATTCATGCACAGGGGTGGGGGGGTCCCCTCAGCCCAGCCTGCACCCTCTCCAATCTGGGACCCCTTGGGGGATGTCCGACTGTCTGACATCTCTCTCACAATCCTGGACTGCTGGCTCCTAACCACTTGCCTGCCTGCCTGCCTGGTGGCCCCTAACTGCGCACCCCCCTCCAGCCTGGTCACCCCTAACTGCCCCTTCCCTGCTGACCTGGTTGCTCCTAACTGCCCCTCCCCCACCGCCATGGTCATCCCCAACTGCCCCCCTGCTGGCCAGGTCACTCCCAACTACCCCCCTCTGCCGGCCTGGTTGCCCCTCATGGCCCCCCCACCAGCCTGGTCACCCTACAACAGCCTGCTGTTCAGTCATTTGGTCATCCCTCATTAACCCCCCTGCTGGCCTGGTTGTAGGCAGCCATCTTTGTGAGGGTGTGATGGTCAATTTGCATATTACCTCTTTATTATATAGGATAATTTCCTCTGTTTTACTGTATCCTGTGTATATATAAAAATGAGTTCTTGATGTTTTCATAGAATATTATTTCATGAAAATGTTTATGGTTAATATTGACAATGCACTTAAATCTTACTAATTTATTGTGTATGATGCATGTGTACAGTCAAATAGTATAAAATGTGTCTCACCTTGTTATGCAACTCTTTCATCTTGCAAAACTAAAACTGTATCCATTAAACAACTCCCCATTTATACCAATCCCTCAGCTTCTAACAAGCAACGTTCTACTTTCTGCTTTATGAATTTGACTATTTTTGGTACCTCATATAAGTCAAATCATTCAGTATTTTTTTTTGTATTTGTGACTTATTTCACCTAGCATAATGTTCTCAAGGTTCATCCATGTTATAGCATGTGTCAGAATTTCCATCCTTTTTAAGGCAA
Organism: Corynorhinus townsendii; assembly: GCA_026230045.1. Lineage (NCBI taxonomy): Eukaryota > Metazoa > Chordata > Mammalia > Chiroptera > Vespertilionidae > Corynorhinus > Corynorhinus townsendii. The sequence goes on along the minus strand of JAPDVU010000003.1, from coordinate 174,851,321 downwards.
AGTAATATTCCATTGTATGTATATATCACATTTTGTTTATCCATTCATCTACTGATGGGCCCTTGGGTTCCTTTCACCTTTTGGCTATTATGAATGACTAGAGGCCCAGTGCACAAAATTCATGCATGGGGGGGGTGTCCCTCAGCCCAGTCTGCACCCTCTCCAATCTGGAACCCCTCAAGGGATGTCCGACTCCCCTAAACGGGCAGTCGGACATCCCTCTCACAATCCAGGGCTGCTGGCTCCCAACTGCTTGCCTGCCTGCCTTCCTGATTGCCCCTAACCACTTCTGCCTGCCAGCCTGATCACCCCCTAACCACTCCCCTGCCAGCCTGATTGATGCCTAACTGCTCCCCTGCCATCCTGGTTGCCCCTAACTGCCCTCCCCTGCAGGCCTGGTCACCCCTAACTGCTCTCCCCTGCAGGCCTGGTTCCCCCCCAACTGCCCTCCCTTGCAGGCCTCATCCCTCCCAACTGCCCTCCCCTGCTGACCATCTTGTGGTGGCCATCTTGTGTCCACATGGGGTCAGGATCTTTGACCACATGGGGGCAGCCATCTTGTGTGTTGGAGTGATGGTCAATCTGCATATTACTCTTTTATTAGATAGGATAGAGGTTTGGTGCATGGGTGGGGGCCAGCTGGTTTGCCCTGAAGGGTGTCCCGGATCAGGGTGGGGGTTGCCTTGGGGCGTGGGGCAGCCTGGGGGAGGGGCCTGTGGTGGTTTGCAGGCTGGTCACGCCCCCCGGTGACCCAAGCAGAGGCCCTGGTATCTGGGATTTATTTATCTTCTACAATTGAAATTTTGTAGCCTGGAAGCGGAGCCAAGCCTTCTGCTTGCTCCATGGCAGCAGCCATTTCTATTGGGATTTATTTATCTTCTATAATTGAAACTTTGTAGCATTAAGCAGAGGCCAAAGCAGGCCAGGGCTACAGAAGCTTGGCTTCCTCCATCACCGGGGGCAACGCTAGCCACCTGCTCTCTCCAGCTCCGTGTCTGCTGCCATTTTTGTTGGGATTTATTTATCTTCTATCATTGAAATTTTGTAGCATTGAGTGGAGGCCTGGGCTGGCCAGGGTGTGCAGAAAGTTTGGCTTCCTCCATTGCTGGGGAAACCCAAGCCTCCCTCCTGCTCTCTGTGGCCACAGCCATCTTGGTTGGGTTTATTTGCATATTCGCTCCTGATTTGCTGGTGGGTGTGGCTGGTGGGTGTAGCAGAGGTATGGTCAATTTGCATATTGCTCTTTTATTATATAGGACTAGAGGCCCGGTGCATGAATTCGTGCACAGGTGGGGTCCCTCTGCCTAGACGGCAATCAGGGCCAATTGGGGCCGACTGGCTGCGGGGGGGACCTCGGGAGGTTGGCTGGCTGCAGAAGGTTGACTGTGGGAGCATACTGACCACCAGGGGGCAGCTCCTGTATTGAGCATCTGCCCCCAGTGTGCGTCATAGCTACTTGGCCGGTCGTTTGGTCGCCCAGTCACCTGGTCATAACGATTTTCTCCACACTGCCTTATTGAAACTATTTTTCTGGAATGTGACTAATATCTTCCTTCTCCAAAGAAAAATCAAATATATGTAACCTCGGATTTTTATCAGTTTTCTGTGGCTGCTATAACAAATTAACCCAAATTGGGTAGCTTAAAACAACAGAACTTTATCCTCACAGTTCTAGAGGCTAAATGTCCAAAATCTAGGTGTCAGTACAGCTGCCATACCCCTGGAGACTCTAGGGGTGAATCTTTCCTTGTCTCTTCCAGACTCTTGTGGCTGTTGTCATTCCTTGACTTGCAGCCACATCACCCCAGTCTGTACCCCTATGGTTGCATTGCCCCCTCCTCTCCTATCTTAAATCTTCCCGTGCCTTTTCTCATAAGGACACTTGTCGTTGGATTTAGAATCTACCCAGTAATCCAGGATGGTGTCTTCATTTCAATATCCTTAATTTAATTGCATCTGCAAAGACCCCTTTTCCAAATAAGGTAACATTCACAGGTTCCAGGGACTAGGATGCAGCCATAATCTTAGGGGTATTACCATCTAACCCACAAGAGAGGAATGAGACTTGATATTTTTTATCATTGCTTCTTGACAGGCTCCTTTTTTTCTTTCTTTAACACTGCATTAAAATGACCTTCCTCTTAACTTGGGCTGTGGTGCCCAGAGTATTACGATCAAACATTATTCTGGATGTTACGGTGAGGTTGTTTTAGGATGAGACTAACATTTAAATTGGTGGATTCTGAATAAAGCAGATTGTCCTCCATGATGTGGATGGGCCTCATCAAATTATTAGAACAACAACTGACTTCCCCAAAGCTAGGAGGAATTCTGCAGGCAAATTGCCTTTGAACTTGAAATGCAACTCCTCCCTGATTCTCCCCCTCAAAAGGTAGGCCCACATGCTAATCCCTGGAACCTGTGAATGTTACCTTATTTGGAAAAAGGGTTTGTCCCATCAGGTTTTGGACTCACCAACTGCATGATCCAATTTCTTAAAATAAATCTCTCTTTCAGTGCATATACACATCCTACTGGTTCTGTTTCCCAGGAGATTCCTGACTAATACCCTTTAACTCCTTCTTCGTCTTCTTTGCCTCATTTTGTCAGCATATGGAAAGGATGAATTCATATGTGTTTAGCGAACTAGCCCTACTGTGGACCTTAATGTTTCTTTATATGATATCATCACCTAAAATGAAGCCCTTTTATTATGCCACTCAGCTGCTTCCAGACCTGGGAGGACTTGCTTGTGTTACTCACATCACTGGTATCAGATACAAAAGTAGCACAGATCACAATTAAAATGCTCAGTTTTGAAACTGTGAGGCTTTTCTCTGCTATATTCAGTCTGTATTCAATAATCACTCTTGCCAATTACTTAGCAAAGTTCAATGAAGCATTAGGCAGAGTAGGCAATTAATGTTAAATAAATTATTCCAGCCGAAGCTGGTTTGGCTCGGTAGATGGAGCATCGACCTGCGGACTGAAGGGTCCCGGGTTCGGTTCCGGTCAGGGGCATGTGCCTGGGTTGCAGGCACATCCCCAGTGGGGGGTGTGCAGGAGGCAGCCGATCGATGTTTCTCTCTCATCGATGTTTCTGACTCTCTGTCCCTCTTCCTTCCTCTCTGTGGAAAATCAATAGAATATATTAAAAAGAGAATAAAAATAAATTATTCCATTTACCTAGATCCACACTTCTGCCTCTTAAAAATCCTCACATCTAATTATTTCCTAAATCTTTTGATGTCAACTCGTTTTGTTTTTGAAAGCAAAGCCCTTCGTTGGGTTCCCTTCTTCGTGTCTCATTGCCCTACTCTTCTTACCATACCTTATGTTCTTTTCTATGTTAACCCTACATTAACGAATTCATACTAAATTGTCAAGTTCATTTTCTGAAATGATCTTCTGACTGGTCAATCCTCTTAGGGCCTCCCCACTGCCTGCAGAATATAGTTCAACCTCCTCAGCTCGGCACCCAGGGCCCTTGGCAATGTCTTTCCCAATCGTGCCCTATGTGCCAGTCACACTGACACAGCCATCCCTAAAAACTACACATCACAGTTTTTCCTGATCTGGAAGACAGCTCCTCACTCCCCTCAATGTACACCAGCATTTTTTCTGCTGTCTCTACTTTTCCATTTAACCCATTCTTTGGAGCCATATCAACTTGATTTAGCCTCTCCTCTGTCTCAATTACATATGAAGTCTTGTTTCTTCAAATGCCTACAGCATTTTGTGTCTCTGTAGCATCTCTCTTACTCTTTCCTATAGTCTAGATGTATGTGAATTTACCCTAGTCTTTCTATTAGACTGTGTAATCCTTGAGATCAGGGACTTTATCTTGCTCTTTTTTGTATCTTACATATATTTTGTACTCATTCATCTATTCTTTCATTCAGTGCATTGTGTTCTTAAGTTGAAGGCATAATCATGATCACAGTGCTCTGGAAGCATTTCTAGAATTTAAAGTCTCAATGATTTTGTTTCACATGTGGGAATGAATGTTGCTAAGTCACTTATCCTCGGTAGAACCATGAAACTAGGGTGCTGAACAGTTTTCCAAGAATGCTTCTTTAAGTTATCAAATTGTATGACTCTTTGGTGACTAAAATGATTATACATTTACTCAGTAAACCAACTATTCGAAAACAGTTCCAATTAGTTTATGCAATTAAATTGAATTTCTTTGGAAAAACCTGTATTGCAAGGTACTTTTTTTTTTAATAAAAAACTTTAGCCCTAACCGGTTTGGCTCAGTGGATAGAGCATCGGCCTGCGGACTGAGGGGTCCCAGGTTCGATTCAGGTCAAGGGCATGTACCTTGGTTGCGGGCACATCCCCAGTGGGGGGTGTGCAGGAGGCAGCTGATTGATGTTTCTCTCTCATTGATGTTTCTAATTCTCTATCCCTCTCCCTTCCTCTCTGTGAAAAATCAAGAAAATATATATTAAAAAAAATAATAAATAAATAAATAAATAACTTTATTTTTATGGTAATTTTTTTTTTTTAGCAGAAACATCTCAGACAATTATAAATATTGCTTCCTATAATCCTTACCTTTTTTGTTAAAAATTAACTGGTTTGCTGAAGCCGGTTTGGCTCAGTGGATAGAGCATCGGCCTGCGGACTGAAGGGTCCTGGGTTCGATTCTGGTCAAGGGCATGTACCTGGGTTGTGGGCACATCCCCAGTGCGGGGTGTGCAGGAGGCAGCTGGTCGATGTTTCTCTCTCATCGAGGTTTCTAACTCTCTATCTCTCTCCCTTCCTCTCTGTAAAAAACCAATAAAATATATATTTTTAAAAAATTAACTGATTTAACAATAGCACCTTACTGTTGGCCTTATCAACTTATGTATTCTTATTTCCTATTATTTATACGTATACATCCTCTGCTCTAGCCACAAATATTTTCCCACTTTTACTTATCTATTATGTCTCTAGTTATTAAATAGTTGTTAGAACTATCATAATAGTACCTTAGAGTTACGTATAAGTTTCAAAGACTATATATACTGGTAGATTTACTTGAGCACCCACATAATCCTATTGGACAGGTTGAATGAAATATTATTAGGTTTTATTTTTGAACTTTCAGAGATTTGGAAATTGAGGCACAGAGTGGCAAAGTCAGCAAGTTTCAAGGCTATGACACATGTTTGTAAGAGACAGAAAGCACATTAAGACAATGTATGCAAATAACGGGCTATATTATAAAGATACAGGAGAATCTCATGGATCCCAAGGGCCTGGTTTCATCTCTGCTTCTCTCTCTCTCTCTCCAAATGGGAACTCTGCTTATTTAGTCAAAGTGGCAGAATATGGTCACCCTATACTTCCCAAAGTGACAGTTACAGTTCTAGCTACATCCACATATTAAATAGTTCTTTCTAAGTACAAGTCCCAAATTCCTCTAGGAGAGCATATGATTGACCCTGCTTGTCTCAGGTGTCAAATTATCCTTGGTCAAGTTGGTTTACCTAATATGCACTGCTCCAGGAATGAAAAGCAAAGATGAGGGGAGATGTATCTAGAGTTTATAAACAGGCTCAGAATTCCTACTTTTTACAATTTTGTAGAGCTCATGCTTAGAACCCAAGTTAGAAGTCACAAACTCAAATGCATATAGAGGACAATTAAATAACATGAATGAATGAATCTGGGATGGAGACTGTGTCACCCCGATGGTACACAGACTTTATCCAAAGGGAGCTTCTACTCAACTCCAGTTGACTAACACTCCATGGAAACTCAGGCCCAGGGTAAACAATATTCTGATTTTCAAATGAACTAATTCTGTGTGAGTCTTTTGTCCTGAGGTGGGTTTCTAATAGACAGCATGTATATGGGTCATGTTTTCTTATCCATTCAGCTACCCTATATCTTTTGGTTGGAGCATAGCATTTAAGCCATTTATATTTAAGGTTATTATTAATAGGTACTTACTTATTGCCATTCTTATTCTTTTCTAGAGGCCCAGTGCACGAAATTCGTGCACGGGGACTGGGGGGGGGGGTGTCCCTCAGCCCAGCCTGCACCATCTCCAATCTGGGACCCCTTGAGGGATGTCCGACTGCCCATTTAGGCCCAATCCCACAGAAATCCCTCTCACAATCCAGGACTGCTGGCTCCTAACTGCTCTCCTGCCTCTGCCTGATTGACCCTAACCACTTCTGCCTGCCAGCCTGATCACCCCCAACCACTCCCCTGACAGCCTGATTGACGCCTAACTGCTCCCCCCGCTGGCCCGATTGCCCCTAACTGCCCTCCCCTGCCAGCCTAGTCACCCCTAACTGCCCTCCCCTGCCAGTCTGGTTGCCCCTAACTGTCCCCCCTGCAGGCCTGGTCGCCCCCCAACTGCCCTCCCCTGCTGGCCTGGGTCTCCCCACCAACTTTCCTCCCCTGAGGGCATGGTCCTCCCCCAACTGTCCTCCCCTTCAGGCCTGGTCCCTCCCAACTGCCCTCCCCTGCAGGCCTGGTCCCTCCAACTGTCTTCCCCTGCAAGCTTGCCCCCCCCCCCAACTGCCTTCCCCTGCAGGCCTGGTCCCCCCGCAACTGCCCTCTCCTGCTGTCCTGGTTTCCCCAACTGTCCTCCCATGCAGGCCTGGTCTCCCCCAGCTGCCCTCCTCTGCCGGCCTGGTCACCCCCAACTGCCCTCCTCTGATGGTGATCCTTTTATTAGATAGGATGCCTGTATTCTCTTTCTTTTTCTTCTTCTCACAGCAGTCCCGTTAGCATTTCTTACAGTGCTGGTTTGGTGGTGATAAACTCTTTTAGCCTTTATTTGTTTATATTTTTTGTCTGTGAAGCTCTTTATTTCACATTTGATTTTGAATGATAGCCTTGCTGGATAGAGTAGTCTTGGGTTCAGTCAATTCTTGGTTTTCATTACTTTATGCCACTTCCTTCTGCTCTGAAGTGTTTCTATTGAGAAATCAGCTGATAATCTAATGGTAGCTCCTTTGTAGGTAACTTTCTGTCTTTCTCTTGTAGCCTTTAAAATTCTTTCTTTGTCTTTAATGTTTGCCATTTTAATTATTATGAGTCTAAGTGTGGGTCTTTTAGGGTTCATCTTGACTGGGACTCTGTGTTTCCTGAACTTGAGTGACTTTTTCCTTCACCAAGTTGGGGAAATTTTCTGCCATTATTTCTCCAAACAGGGTCTGTACTCCTTGCTAGGATCTTCTCCTTCTGGTATCCCTGTGATGTGAATGTTGTTAAGTTTTATGTGGTACCAAAGCTCCCTTAAACTCTCCTCTTGCTTTTTAAATTGCTGCTCTGATTGGGTGTTTTTTTTCTACCTTGTGTTCCAATTTGCTGATTTGGTCCTCAGCCTCTTCTAGTCTACTGTTGACTACTTCCAGGGTATTCTTTACTTATCTATGCCATTCCTCATTTCCAATTGATTCTTATTTATTGTTTCAACCTCTCTTTTCATGTTGGTGTAGCTCTCATTAAGTCCCTTATAATTCTCATTAAGTTGCTTGTAGTTCTCACTGAATTGTTTGAGCACCTTTATTACCATTACTTTGAAATATTTATCTGACAAATTGTTTGCCTTCATTTAATTTAGTTCCTTTTCTGGCTATTCCTCCTTTTTTTCATTTGGGGGTTGTTTCTTTGTATTCCTATTTTGCTGTCCTTTTGTACTTGTTTCTATTTAGTATTAGATAAAACTGCTATGCGGTCCAGACTTTGTGGTGTGGTCTTATGTAGTGGTGCAATCTTTTAGATCTCCTGAGCTGAGTGCTCTAGGAAAGCCCCTTGCTTGAGTTATTTGGGTTATCCTGTTATAGCTGGGTCTTGAATGATATTGCTCCATTCATGGGTGGAATCTCCTTTCAGGCTGGTTGACTGCGTGGCTCACCCCCAACAATGTCACGTGAACTGTTTTGGAGGTGCAGTCTCCAGGTATTTTCTGTCCTTCCTTGATATAAGTCTCCTCCTCAGCTGGACCTAAGTTAGTAATTCTTGATGTATGTTTCCCACTTAAGTTTTATTTCCAGTCTGGCCCTGGGAAGAAGTGCAAGAAAAGTCTGCCTATTTGGCCACCATATTCTCCTCCCCCTGAGGATAATTTTTCCATTGACTTTTCAGAGAGAGTGGAAAGGAGGAGGAGAGACAGAGAAACATTGATGTGAGAGACACACATGGATTGGTTGCCTCCTGCATGCACCCCCATCAGGCCAGGGACCAAGCCAGCAACCAGGTGTGTGCTCTTGACCAGAATCAAACCCGTGACCCTTCAGTCTGCAGGTTGATGCTTCAACTACTGAACCAAATCTGCAAGGGCTCAATTGATGTTTCTCTCTCTCTCCCTCCCTCTCTCTACCTTCTCTTTCACTATCTCTAAAAGTCAATCGAAAGGATATCCTCGGGTGAAGATCAACAGAAAAACAACCAACAACAACAACAAAAAGAATCGTTCATTCATCTTGTTTCACATCCTCTGAATGTGAAACTTTTGATGGAAGTGATCCATCTCCTCTTTACTTGCTAAGATAATTATTCATGAAGAGCTGCACTATTTGCTTTAGGTTTTTCTGCAAAAGAAACCCTGTTATAGAAGAAAAAGCCATGTAGAAGCATATGACCATGAGCAAAAATTTTTAACCTCTCTGAGCCTCAATTTTCTCTTATGCCAATACCATTGTCTCATGGTTGTCATGGAAATCAAGTGAGATACAAATTTCTAAAGCTTTTGACAAATGTTGTTGCCTAATGTATATTAGACTTCATATCTGCTAATAAGAATTAAGTCCAAGGGGGAGAGAGTGGCGGGGGAGAGGTCAATGGGGGTAAAAAAGGAGACTCACATAATACTTTAAACAATAAAGAATTAAATATATATATTTGTTAAATATATATATATGAATTAAGTCCAACATAATACAGTGTGTTTGAAATGTACTGTATGTTTCAAAATAATGTGTCATTGAAAAAAAAACACATAAAATTAGACTGACTTTCCAAACATCAAAAGCAATGATCCAAAGTTGGTTTGTGAAAATATCACTGTTAACTGCTATGTTTTCTTCAAAATTTCCTTAGAGTTATAAAGCATCAAATAAGAAAATAACTTTTGGTCATACAAAATAAGGATCCAGCATTAAATAACTTTTTATATGCATGTAATTATAATCCCCAAACAATCTCTAATAAACACCTGGAAAAATTGCTCAGAAGCTCTTGTATGAGTCAGCAAGGAAACAGAACAATAAATTTAAATGAACGATTAGTTCAAGCAAATAATATCTCTTTTATATTCTCCCCTGAATGAAATCTGTGCTGAAGTAATCTTAATAAGTGATGTTCACTTTCAAATGAAAGACACAGGGAATTTTTTTGTTCAAAGGAGTTGTTGATAGTGATAAGGATGCATATTAGAATCAAAGTGCAGGAAAGCATAAAGCAATCTGCTTTTTAATGTATTATTTACAGTGGGATTTTCACCCTGCTTTGGGGAAGTGCCTTAGCAACAGCAACTTGAACCTCCTTCTCATTATCTCTAATGTCTTCATGTGGGTAGGATGACTTATATGGCAAATGGGAATATTTAGAACCACTTTGAAAATATAGCGCTCTCTCCTTGTTTCTGTCTTTTCTAGCTAATTAACACCTAAAAAGCCCCTCTAACATTTAATTAGCATTCACAGAAAAGTTTCTAACACTGAGGCCACCATGGGAACAACATTCTATGTCCTTTAGGTATTTTTGTAGTTACAACAGAGGCAACTGCATTGTTTCCATATTATGGAAATTTAGGGCTGGAATCTGGTTGGAAAGCAGTGCAAGGAGGACTGTGAAGCTGATCTTACACAACAGAAGATTGTGTGTGTGTGAAACAAATTTGAAATAACAATTAATATCTAATAATTGGGGATGATGCTGGAGATGAGGGAGGTTATGGGAGAGTTAAAGCCCCTTCACCCTTATCCTAAACTACCCTTGGGGATGCTGAAAAATAGTCTCATGGTTAGAATCCAAATGGATTAACCTTTTACTAAATACTGCTGCATAACAATGACTTTATTCCAAAGCAGCCATGAATATATTATGGTATTGTGTGTATGTGTGGTTTGATGAAAATATTTATTAAATTTCTGTATATTAATAATCAAGAGAAGAAAAATAAATTTTCAAAGAAATTTTAAAATACATCAAATACTGAATTTATTGAACAAATGCTTCGAATAAATCTCAAATTTACAATGAGAAGTTGCCTCTATGAACATAACTTTTTAAAAATCAGGATTGATCTCACTAATATGTGGACTCTAATAAACATAATAAATTGATGAACAAAATAGATCCAGAGAAATAAAAGCATGGAAGAGACTGATAACTCTCAGAAGAAAGCAGGGAACTATGGGAGTAAGAAATTAACCAAAGAATTTGTATGTGTTGTAGGTGGGGAACCATACCAGGTGTCTGACCCATGGGTCAGACCAGACCTAGGTTCAGCAACCTCAGTACTTGGGTTCTGGCTAGGAAAGAATTCAGAGCCAAAACTGTAAGATAACATTTATTTTATATATCACAAAGGTAGAAGAAGTAATTCCTAGAAGAAATGGGTTTAGGAAACAAGTTATAGAGGTAAAGAAATGGCCCTTGGAGCTTGGGAGTAGGGAAGATAATGGTAACATGCTTGGGGCAGGGAAGGGGAGGAGGAAGAGAAAGGCCCAGAGAGCACGCTTGGTCCTCTGGCCTAAGGGTTTTAAGGAAGAAGAGTTTAGGGGAGGTCCCAGGGGAAGATCTGAATAGAATATTCAGCTGCTTTCCAGGTGTGTCCTTTCAGGGTCTAGGTATCCACTGATTGGTTGGTGCCAGGGCAGGGGGCTATTATTCAATGCAGCTGGTCCTGAGATCAGCCATGGGATCACTGGTCTGGTTTTGTATACTTTTCTGGACCTGGAGCTGAAATACAACTGAGGCCTAAATGTTATCTCTAGGGAGGAAAGGTCAGGGGGTCCAAACCACATAACCAGTGATATGCTAGTGGAGGAAAGGTCACCCTGGGGGCAAGGTCCCATCCTACAATTGGCCTTTGCTAGGCACCTGGGGCTCTCCATCCTGGTGATCTTCTGTACCTTGCCCATCCTCTTTGTTCTGTTCATGTCTATCTAGCTGCCTACCACATATGCATATATGCATAATCCATGGACACAGACAATAATGTGGTGAAGGCCTGGGTGGGGGATGGGGGGTGGGGTGGGAAGGTGTCACTGGTGCAGGGTTGAAGGGCTCAGTGGGAAAAAGTGTGTGGGGGGGCATCTGTAATACTTTCAACAATAAAGATACATTTAAAAAGATAAAAATAAAAATCAGGCTTGATGCTGGAAATGGCTAAATGTAGTTTCTGATGAAAAGGAATTTTTGGACTGGAACCCGGATTCTCTGTCCACCCGGATTCTGAATCCACGGACAGAAAGTGGTATAGCAAAGGTGGAAATTTATTAAAGAACAAGTACAGACTCCCAAGTGGGGAGGGAGACGAGCCCCACAAACAGACTCCCATATAGGGCGGGGGAATGGGTCCCACTGAGTTCCTTTTCCCTATGGCTTTTAAAGGCTGCAGATCCTGGTGCTTTGATATCCCCTCTGATTGGTCACTATTCCCTTAGACTGGTTACTATAGTAACTCCTGGGTTCAAAGGTTGAACTCACATGGGACATGTGAGGTTCTCCCCCCCCTCCTTTCTTATTGTTTTCCTATTCCCTTTGGGCTTTCTTCTTCTCCTTCTGAATGAAGGGCTTCTTTCCCTTTATTTTGTAAATATAGACCTTTTGCTGTTTCCAGCTCCCTCATTCTATGGAAATGTACCTGTTGCAGCTTTTCAGCTTCCCTATTCTATGGAAATATACCTTCTGCTATTTACCTTCCATGGTCCCCTTGATTTCTAAAATTTCCTAAACCTTTTTTTTCACCCCCAAAAATTCCTGTTTCACTGAGTAAAATGTTTAATGATAATCTAAAGAAAATTTGAAGAGAAAGTTTTGATAGTTACCATCTTTTGTGAATAAGGAAGTGTCAGGAAGTCTTCCACTTCCAGTCATGGTGGACTCTTTCTCTAAAATTTGTACCAATCTTCTAGACAGGACATTGAAGGAAGCTGGACAAAATAAGTGTTAGGATAGGCTAACTGCTGAAACAAACAACACCAAAACAAATCTCAGGAGCTTAACAAATACACATTTTGGTTTTTTGCTCCACCATCCAGTGCAGGTTGGCCAGGAAACCCTGCTCCATGTGGTCCTTCACAGATACAGGCTTCATCCCTGTTGTACCTCCATCTTTCTTTAAGTCCTCAGAGCCCTCTCTATCCAGCCAGCAGATGAGTAAAGGAAGTGAGGGTGCTGTCTGGGAAGTTTTTTTAGGGGTAGGCTAGATTAGTCAGTGACCTCTATTTAGGGATGTGTCAATGAGGCAATTAATTCTTACATTTTATGTTAATGATGGGAACAGTAATACAATGAATCCCACAAAAGGGATTGTTCAAAGTCATTAAAATAATTATATTGGATTATAATGTATTTTAATGCTTTAATAAACTCATTCTGTGAGGGTGACAGGTACTACACAACATCCTTATTCCTTAACAAGAAAACCTTATTTTATTTGGTGTGGCAAGGTGTACAGATAAAATTTTGCATTTCTACCTCCTTTGCAGCTAGGTGTGGCCAGGTAATTAAGTTCTGGGGAACTTAATGTTCTAATTATTATAGCACATGAGATGGAAAAGTTGGGTGAGTCTTCTTGAAAGGCTCTTTAAAACAAGGCTAGATAGCTGGTGAGGACCTTCTTTTATTCTCCACTTCCTCTTGTTTCCTGCCAGAATGAAGATGTAATGACTGGCGTTTCAGCTGCTGTCTTGGACCTGAGGCAACCTTGATGATAAAATCCATGAGTTAGGTAGTTGGAAAGGAAAGACAGAAAGGATCCTGGGTCTGTGTTGACTGTGTCTCTCCCATATCAGACCTAGCATGCCTACTTCTAAAATTTCTTTACATTTGAGAACAATAACTTCTAACTTATTTAAGCCTCTATTATTTCCAGTCTCTGTTAGTACCAGCCAAATATATTTTATAAGTGAGACATTTGGCTTCACCAAAACTGTTATATATAAACTAGAGGCCAAGTGCATGAATATTGTGCACTAGGGAGGGGGAAGGTGGGCGGGGGTCCCTCAGCCCGGCCTGCACTTTCTTGCAGTCCAGGAGCCCTTGGAGAGTGGGCCTAAGACATCAATCAGACACCCTTAGCGCTGCCACGCCACCTCTGCTGCCCTCACCGTCGTTAGTCTGGCTTCTTGCTGAGTGACGCTCCCCATGGGAGCACACTGACCACCAGGGGGCAGATCCTGCATTGAGCATCAGCCCCCTGGTGGTCAGTGTGTGTCATAATGACCAGTTGTTCCACTGTTTGGTCAATTCACATATTAGCCTTTTATTATATAGGATATTTCTCATTATGCAGTTCTTTAGTTCACAGAAAAAGTACTTGGATAGCAAGCTTGTAAAATGAGAGCTGTGTTATCCAAATCCATTGGGTTCCTGGATTTAGGATAGCAATCAGAATTTAGACAGCAAGAGACACATATAGTTTTATAGGTAAAATTATACCTAGTTGGTATTCCATATTCCTTTATATGCAATAAGATAGACAGTGGCAAAATTTTTTTATAACTTTGCTAAATAAGAGAAGCAAATCAGCCTACACCTAAAAATATTCCTTTGTATAAAAGCAGATAAATGTGAATTCTTTATCTGATTTAGAAATATTGTAGATTATTCAAAATATGTATTTCTTTATTTTTCAAAATAATTTTAATGTTTAATGAGATTCACTTCTATAGTAATTTAAACATTTTAAAAATTTCAACATTTTTCTAAAAATTTATTCAACCCAATGTTATATAGGAATTCCAAAAATCTTCACCATCTTAAAAATATTTAAGAGTCTACTTATTGACTAGCTTTGCCAAATAATATTATAAACAGATACGAATACTCCATGTCTGAATTTATAATGTAATCTTACAATTCTGGTTTGTACCTCATTCTTTGTTACCTACAGTCTCAGACTGAACATTGTTTTATCTGTTATCTCTTAAATGAATTCTCAGAGACAGCTCCTAAAAACAGAAAACTCTTGTGAACAATTTCTCTCTGGTTTTTCATGTCAGTCATGTTTGACCTGTTTGTTGTCAACTGAGACTCAAGCTTATTGGAGAATTTAATGGAGTGGGACCACGGAATTCTCAGGAGCATGGGAGCTTGTCCCATCTTTCATTTCTCTTTATGCACTGCAGTGTGGCATATTGTAATACAAGTAATGTGCACCTTGGATTAAGTACAGTAAGAAGACAGTGAAGGATATGTTGATATCCCAGTGAGAGAAATGGCAAACGTTTACTTTTGTGCTACTCAATTATTAGGGTGGCAAAAGTTTCACAAAGTTAACCAGACTCTTCCATGTATTTCTCATTTCTGTCTCCCAGTTTATCACTAAGTGGCCTTTACACTTGACCTTTGTGATCCATCTTACTAAACCAGTTGACTTTGATCCTAGGATGAGGCAGGGCTTTCTCATTAAGAAGCTGAGTCTGCTACTCTGGTTCCCAGGTCAAATTCCATTTGGCTTCATCATGGACCTGTGAGTCCTTCTCATTTGCCCCCATAGTAATGCTCTGACCAGCCTTCTGGATGATGCTGGGTGCTATATTTCTTTCATTCAGGTTTTCTGAACAGGTTTTCCTTTTCATCTTGATGAGGAAAATAAGACAATTTTGGGGGGGCGGGGAGATCAGCAGCCTGACTCTGTATCTAGTTAACTAGAATCCCTAATGCACATTCCTGTCAGCCTAGAGTCTAGTCATTGCCCCTTCCTTAATTATCTGGTCTTGCAAGACCTGTTTACCTAAATACTCGTATTTTACAGAGGCCATAAACCATGAACAATGCACACACACACACACCCTTCCCCCACCCCCCTCGCCAATGGGATTATTAGCTTTGGTGCCAGGCCAGGCCTTTAGGTGTGGTCTCATGGCCCCCATCCCAACACATGGGGCTTTTTGAAAAGCCTGCGAAAGGTCCAGAAGTCTGATTCTTATTTGGGGGACAAGGAAACCAAAGGTATAAAGAGGAAGCTTCCTCCATATTGGTTGGCTCAGGATTTGGAAATAGGCTCCCCTGAGTCACGGTACTAGTACATCTGGAAATAAATGGGTTTTTCCTGGATCTCCGGGTACTCCTGTGTATTTTTTGGTTGCCTGGTAAACTCTGTAACATAAAAATGGTTCCCTGACAAAGAAACATGCAGTCAAAGTGGCCCCTTGAAGCACTGCTGTGCAAGAGAAGGTGGGTGGGCCCAGTTGACTGAGCCCCTGATGATGGGAAGGTGCGCCTCCAATAATTTACTATGTCCCAGTCCTCATCAGGCCTGGGCCACCGGGGCCCCCACTGGCGCTCCAGTGGACTCCCAGGAGTACAGGAAAGCCCTTCTGGAACCAGATCAGTAAGTTTTCTCCTGGGCGACCAGTTTGAGTTCAGGCCTGTCTTTGGGACAGAAGAAGCAGCTGATCACTTCTTAGGCAAGTTATTTGCCTCGGTTCAGGGACTTTCCGTGGTTGGAAGTCAAAACTCGGACTAACCGGTGCGTGAATGTGAGTGTGAGAGCCTGCATGAAGCAAGAGATACCTTGTGTTGTCCTGTGTCTCTGTTAACTGGGAGGGATTACACATTCTAACTGCAAACATGGGAAGTAGTTCCTCTAAACCTTCTGCCTTAGAATGTATGCTAAAGAATTTTAAGAAGGGCCCAGCCTGCTGCCTGCAATGCAGATGTCTCTTTGTGAAATCAGGGGCCCCCGCTTATGGCCAAGGATGAGAAATACATTCTCCCAAAATAATCTGTTGGGGAGAATGCTGAGATTCTGGGGAGAGGCAGTGCCCTGAACCAGGAACAGAAGACAAATGTTCTTGGTGTGAACTTTTAGTATGTTGTACATGTCCGTATGAAAGTGTTTGTTGATGTTTTATGTCTCTTTGTTGTTTAATTTATTTAAAGATGGGGGAAGCCCAGTTGTGTGTGGTGAGGCTGAACAAGAGATTATAGGATGTCCTAGCAGCTGCCAAGAATCCTTATTCTTGGGGACTCCTTGATCTTTCTAACTTTTAGGGACTTTAATTTCCTCTTCCCTGATTTATGATTTTGCTGTGCTGGGTTAAAGTTTTAAGGTTCTAAGATTAATTTAAAAGTGTAAAATTTGTGAAGAGTGCAACCCAGGGAAGTTTAAAACAAAGGCCAGCTAATTCCATGACTGCTAAACTATTATCTTCCCCACCTGAGGCAAAGCAAGGGAAAGAAAAAAAAAAAAAAAAAAAAGAGGGCCATTTTACTCTGAGCAAAAAGCCCTAGGTTCCCAAGCAGCAGAATGGGAGGTGGTACTTGCCAAACTCGGCAGGATGGAGGAATTTGCAAAGCCCCACCCTGTATCATGTCCATTAAACATCCGATTGGCAGTGTCGGAATTAATGGGGACAGGGACTGGGACAGAGACCAGGACAGGGACTGGGACGGGGACTGGGTGGTTTGCGCCTGCCTGTGGCATCACAAACCCATGCAGGCCAGCAGAGGCAGAACTAAGGCTGACCTTATGGGCATGGCAGCAAAAGAATAGGCAGTTGGTAGGTGTGTCCTCCCAGGATTTTCTCTGTGATATTCAAAGTGTATTTTATCTGTGATGTTACTGGGATGTTGAAATTTAATGGCCAAATTGAAAATAATTAATTCTGTGGTCAAGACCAAATCTTTAATATTAAAACTGGTTTAAGTTCTGATAATCTTTAAATTGGGTATATTTGACAACTTTTCCAAATATAATATTTCAAGAATTTAACTGAGAGACAGCTTTGTGACATCTCAAGGGCCCTGAGGTGACCAAAGATCTACTCGCTCCCTAAAAAGAAATATTTTTAATCTACATTAGACCAATACAATATACTTGAAATTACATAAGGAAGTCAGCTATGCAGGTTGGGTTTGGTAACAAGATTAATGCTTCCACAATAATGGGTGGTTTTTGAATGAGGATGGACTGCATTCTGAGGGTGATCCTGGGTCCCCGGGGCATTTGACTCCCAGCAAGATTAGTATGTCCTTTCCTTGAACAGAAAAGGCAATCATGGTTATTAGTCAAGAAAATGCTTTAGGTAATAATTGACTTTAAAAATCTCAAAGTTGTTAAGATATAATAAATAGATGTAACTAAAATGAAGGATTTGTAATAAAGCTTTTCAGTAATAATTATAAATATGTTAATAATGAAAGTCCAGTCACTCAAGAGGAGACTGACTGTGCTCTGTTGGAGGAAGGAGCCAGTCGCCCTTCTCCCTGTAAAAAGTAAGAGAAGCCACAGCAGTAACCTTAGCATATTATCTCTAAGGAAGAATGCAGCAGTTTAAATCCAAGCAGCTAAAGGCTAAGAACAGGCTGCCGGACATGCTCCTTCCTCCCCCTGCCTTTTCTCCAGCCTCATATGCCTATATATAATTTTCCAAGGTCCTTGGTAACTTAAAGACTTCAAAGCATTGCTGAGTTAAATAATAAACATCTAGAATATTTTTAAAAACCTGAAACACTAACTGCTAGACAGGCTTAATTCACCTGCTTGTAGCTTTTATTATAGAAGGTTTCTTGAACTTTTTTGAAGGTATATTTTCTTGAAAGTAAGAGTGCATTTAAAGTGTGTTAAATGTTAATCTAAGAAATGCTAGCTGTTTACTTTTTAGTAATCATTAAAAATTAAGGTTTCTAAGAATGAAGAATTTTAATACATTTTAAATATATGTTTTATTGATTTTTTTTTTTACAGAAAAGATGAGAGAGAGATAGATAGTTAGAAACATTGATGAGAGAGAAACATCAATCAGCTGCTTCCTGTACACCTCCTACTGGGGATGTGCCCACAACCAAGGTACATGCCCTTGACCGGAATCAAACCCCGGACCTTTCAGTCTGCAGGCTGATGCTCTATCCACTGAGCCAAACCAGTTAGGGCATCTAATACATTTTAAATAAAAAAAGAAAGAAAAGGTCTGTATAAGTTGCTGATGGTCTGACAGAAAAAAAAGAATATTAGAATAGAAATACTTAATAGAGGGATTGAGGCATGCTTATGCATTTTGAAGGAGAAAGAAGGTGGTTTCTAAAGCTGGTTATTTCTGGAAGTTGTAAGAATGTTTCTGAATGTTTAAGAATGTCTGTGGAAGTTATAAGAAGTTTATAAAAAGAAATGTTAAAAGGAAATTGAGTAAATGATACAGGCCAGTAAGCCAGGACAAGCAGAACAGGGAAAATGAGATATTAAAACAGCACTTTGCAACCATCTAGAAAACTCTGTCTTCCCTAAACCAAGGACACTTAAAAGTCAATGATTTGCATTTTGCCTCCCTAAATAGATGGAAAATACCTTATGCCAAAGTACTCAGGGAGACTAATAGGAGAAATCCAATTAGTGTCATTTGCTGTCCATACCTAAAGACAAATAAAGTTGGAAAATAAGCTTTATTTTGGTTAGTTCTTTCCTAGTAAAATAACTATGTTACATTAATCAGGTATTTAATAAATAAAAATGACCATCTTTTAATCATGGGAACTGAAGTTTGCTAGCCTATATTCCTGTCTAATACACTTTAATATTTAATCTTTTGGTAAAATCAAGTTTGACAATCCTTCAAGGGTTTTAATTTTAAAAAACTTTCTCTTGATCTAGAATTGGCTTTAGGCCATCCCAATAGGCTCTGAAATGCCTCGAATGTTTGTTTGCTCTCTCATGAAAGAAAATTTTATACTGAAGGTACATAGGAATGTTTGTCAAATACAGTTATAACTATGGTTATTGGTTATAATATTATAGAATGTTGGGTTTTACAGAAAGGGCAACATTCCATGTGATCTGCATTATAATGAAATCCATAACCATGTCATTTAAATTTCTTCTTTTCATTTGGAGACAGCTACTGTTTTGTTATAGGAAAAAATATTACATCTTCTGAAGAGTCCATTGAAAGGACTGGCAAGGAAAATCAGAAGATCTTAAAGCAAGTTAGTGTATTTTTCTCCCTATATTATCCCTCTGAAATTTGGTAATTCTTAATGAATGAATCATGGCAAGGCATTTTTTTTTTTTGCATAAATTCAATAAGACTGGTTTCAAATGGTGGTTTTATTGACCGAAAACTTTGATTGGAGTGTCATGTTTTAAAGAGTCCTATCTGGACTCTGAAGACTTGAAGCCAATAAGAGTGCCATGGAGAAAGCCTGGTATCTTGCTCGGTAGCCCTGAAAATGGATGGTGCTCGAGTGTCAGGCCTGTACCCGGCCATTGCTGGCCATTGGTCAGAGTGGAAGGGGAGCAACAAGGGCACTTCTGCATCCCTACCCACTCTAGACCATGATGAATAGGAGGTCTGCTGAGACGGGCCTTGAAGCCTAGGGCGTGGGCCCGGGTGGAGCCACTGCAGGTGAGGACTTCACCTAATCCAGCAGATACTGCAGGCAGGCATGATGGCAGCTGGACGGCTTGGCTTCCCTGTCCTATGGGGCCCATTGAGACTCAACCATGAAATTCCGGCAAAGGTGGTCAGTTACCGTTCTTGTTGTGTTTATGCAAACAATCAGGCCAAATTGAATGCAATAGATAAATTAGTCTTAATTTGGCTCTTTAATAAACATAAGGGTGATTTTAAGGAGAAAAATTCTACTTCAATAGGAAATTATTAAAACTGAAATGTTTTCTTTCCCTTCCACCAGACCATTTGTTGTAACGCTTGCTGTTCTAATTGCTCAATCGTACTAAATTTTATAATACAGTTTGTCTGTGCCAGGTCACAAGCCCACCTCCTTCTGTGTCCAGACCTCATTGTCTTCCTGACAGAGAGCAAGGATCTCTTGGCTCTGAAAGAAAACTTCACCCCTCTGCAGCATGGACGTAGCCAGAGGAGCCCACTGACGCCGATTTTCCCTGAAAGGATTCAGAGCTAGGATCCTTGAGGGGATGTGTTAGACAGTTAGACAGAAACGAGCAGAGCAAGGACAATGGGCCAAGTGGAGAAGAAATAGATGGGACCCTGAGTCATGCTCCTCACCACTCCAACTGCTCTGAAGCCAGAAATGAAGAAACCTGTGCAGACTCCCTCTCCCTTCCTCTAAGAAAACCAACAGGTTTTAGAACAGCTAATAGAGAGAATCAGTAAGCCCGGAAGCCCCAGATGTTACTCCATACCAGATCTCTGGACTGCCATTACAATGCCTTGGGTAATGAAGACGGGAAAAAAAAAAAAAAAAAGAGTCAAGCTGCTGAACACCCTATTCCCTAGCTTTGAGTCTTCTATTGATTCCCGGAGGCTGAAAATCAGCTTGAAAATCAAGCGGGGCTGGGGGTGGATGATGAGAAAAATAAGACATTTTGGTGGAGAGACCAGCAGCCTGACTCTGTACCTAATTAATTAGTATCCCTAATGCACATTCCTGTCAGTCTATAGTCTAGTCACTGCCCCTTCCTTAATTATCTGGTCTTGCAAGACCTGTTTACCTAAATACTCACATTTTACAGAGGCCATAAACCATGAACAATACCGCCCCCCCCCCCCCCCGCAAGGGGTTATCGGCTCTGGCGCCAGGCCAGGCCTTTAGGTGTGGTCTCATGGCCCCCATCCCAACACATGGGGCTTTTTCAAGACCCATGAAATGTCTTGTAGTCTGATCCTTATTTGGGGGACAAAGAAACCAAAGGGTATAAAGAGATAGTTTCCTCCATATTAGTTGGCTCAGAATTTGGAAACAGGCTCCCCCGAGTCATGATACTAGTACATCTGGAAATAAATGGGTTTTTCCTAGATCTCCGGGTACTCCTGTGTATTTTTCGGTTGCCTGGTAAATTCTGTTAACAATCTCACACCCTGAACTACTTTTTCCCCTTTCTCTGCAATAATATCACAGCCTATTTCTTCTTACTCTAGCCCTTTGCTTTGACCAGTCATATGAGTCTCATCAGTCCATCTCTCTGGTGAGGATTCATTGCACTTCCTCTCAAGGAAGCTCATTTCAAGGCCCTTACTCATTGGCTGTTGCTTCCTCCTGAACCACTCTTTCACAGAACAGCAACACAGGTCCAGTTAAATCACAGTCCACTTTCCCTGGTTCTAGACACAATAACCTCCAATCCACTTTTACTTTGATTCTGTTTGTTTTTAAAGATTGTTTTTCCTTTCTCCCTTCCTCTGTCCCCTCCTTCCTTTCTTCTTCCCCTTCCTTCCACCTGCAACCATTGCCAGTGCCCTGGTATTTTCCATGTAACTATTCTAGCTCATTAACAGTGAAGTAGAACAGAGGGCAGAGGTCCCCAGTGCATTCTCAAGTATATTCTTATTATTACAGCACATCTTAGATGTTTATAAAGGAGCTGGGATAAGTTTCGAAAGGATACAGATCTTTCTGTTCTACAGCTCCGGTCTAGTTGGAAAAGAAAGAGAGAAAGGAACCTGGGTATGTGTTGACTGTGTCTCTCCCATAATGGGGGCAATAATATCTCCTTGCAGAGGACAATTATATACACTATGGCTAGCTCAAATGTAGAAACACATTTGAGATAATGGGTAATGATTTTGAGAAAAGTACAGCTCAAAGTGAGGTAAATTGCACTTTTAAGATTTTAAAGTCTGTGCAAATAGGATGCTGTATTTTAATGGGAAACACATTGGGCTCCAATTTCACTTCCATGACTGCTTAGCTGTGTGATGTTGAATGTGAGATGGTAAAAGGAAGGAAGATGACTCAGCATCTTTGAGCCACAATGTAAGCTCAGAATTGTTTGGGGGTACTTCCTTATCATTCCCTGCTTGTTTCTATTCTCACTGTCTTCCTTCGGACATAGCAATTTTGAGACTTTTCCCCCTTGGCTTCTCTGAAAGGTGTCTCACCCAGGCCTGCTGGTGCAGGGACGCTGTGCTAGATTGCATTTTTCCTTTCTCCTACCATAGCTAACTTGCCCTTGGTCTCACTTGTTCAGAATACTTGTCAGGTAACTGGAAGCCAATCTGGTAAAGTAATTCACAGCAAGGTGCTCATTCACGGATTCATCAAACATTTATGGAGCACCCCAGCTCCTGTGTGAGGTGTGAATGACTGACCAAGTCCACTTGGCTGCATTTTCACAGTACAATGTGGTAACCTTGGGCTTGGGGGCCAGACAGTCCTGGATTTGAATCTTGACCTGTCACTTGCTAGATATCATTCTGGAAAAGTTTACTTAGCCCTTTTGGAAGTCTCAAATGGGGACAATAATATCTCCTCGCAGGAGGGTTTGGATTTTGAGGACAGTTATGTACACTAGGGCTAGCTCACAGTGGATATTAAATAATCAGTGATTATTGTGATATTATTGGTTACCCTTTTCTGGTGTCATTTATAGGGATCTTTACCACTTTAACTTTGGCTGTAGGTTGCCAGTGCCTTGATTAATATGAATTTTAAGTCTCATGGCAGGTTGTGAGAGACATTTAGGGAGACAGGGAAGTCTTTCCCTGCCTCTTACCCACACCAGTTGTCTCAGTTCTGACAAGAGAATACCCAAGTATCAGCTGTCTGAGGAATCTAAGCAGAGCGATTTGCTGAAGACACAGGAGAGGTGTTTTAAGGATACACAAGGGTATGTTTTCAAATGAGGCAGTCTGGCTATAAAATGCTAGGAAACAGCGACAGCAGATCATGGAGTGAAAAGTAGGTCACTTGCTTGGAGTCAAGGTATCGGGTAGCATACAAGGTGAAGAGCCCAAAGCCATAAACAGTAACCGGCTGTGAAAACTGCTGCCACAGCCAGAACACAGAGGACTGCCTTCCTGCAGATGCCGGAGGAGGAGAACTGCTGGCCCCGCAGCCGTCGTTTTGCCACACTTGCACGCGTACAAAACAACTCCGTTAGCCATCAGCAGCAGCCTTGGAACAAAGAGGACAGTGATAAATCCAGGGACTGGAGAGCTGGCTCTGCACAAGGGCAGGAGGGCGGCGAACAGAAGCCGAATGAAGCTCTCCCATTTTGCTTGCCGCCTAAATTTGCGTTGTACTTCTCAAATGTGTATGGCTTCAAATTTTACCGCGTCAAATTTCGAGATGTCTAGAGGAAACATCTGCTCGATTGCATATTCCTATAGGCCTTCTACCACTGTAGGATGTTTTTTGCGGTTGTGAGAATTTTAAGAAACACTTATTTTGTGTGCCAGCTATAAAGAATTCTAAACTCAGAGCGCGAGGCCCGCAATTCAAATGGCATTTGAGCAGGTGTCTGAGGCTGTCAGCCGTGGGGGACAGGAGGAGGCAGACGTGCTTGTGGGCATGATGAGGGATGAGAGTGGGCGTGGTCAGCTCTCTTACACTGATGTCACTCTGCTTCTTGCCACTCTATGGTTCCTTCTTTAAAAAAAAAACAAATATATTGATTTCAGAGAGGAAGGGAGAGGGAGAGAGAGACAGATATATCAATGATGAGAGATAATCACTCTTCGGCTGCCTCCTGCATGTCCCACACTAGGAATAGAGCCGGCAACCTGGGCATGTGCCCTGACCCGAATTGAACTGCGACCTCCTGGTTCATAGGTCGATGAGCCATACTGGCAGGGCAGGTTCACTCTTATTACTTATATTCATCTCCTGTCCACTACTCATGACGGTCTTTTATTTGGAGAGATTGTTGAGATAAAAGAGTAGCTGGGAGAACAAACTAGATTTAGAAACTAGTTGCAAAGAAAGAAAAGACTGAGCCATCATATGCCAGTGTTTCACTTCTGTCATTGGATGCAAGCAGAATCCTCCACATTCCTCAGGCTTCTGAAATTAACTGCATTATGATTACTACCTTTTAAAAATGACTTTTCTGTCATAAACTAAAGGTTTATTAAAATGCTAGGTTGTTGGAAGTTATTGAAAATAAGCTATCTGAGACCCAGACTATGATGTAGTGCTAGCATTATTTTCTCTGACATCCAATGTATATTATTTTTATGCAAAACTAGGGGCCCAGTGCCTGAATTCATGCACCTTGAAGAGAACTATGGGCTGCAAGGCTGTGGTGGGCGCAGGGGTGGGGTGAGTCTCAGCCCATCCTCCACACTCCTGCCCAGTCCCGCCTTGGTCTGGTGCCTCCGCTCACCTGCTCCACCATCTCGCCAAGGCCGATGCCCGCCATGTTCCGCGCACACCCCTTGGAGGTCAGCACACATCATAGCGACAGGTTGTTTGGTTGTTCCACCGTTCGGTCTACTTGTGTATTAGGGTTTTATATATACAGATGGTATAATTAAAACTTCACACAACATGAAGGCCATGAAGAGTTTAGAATCAATTGAAATAATTTGGAAACCAGGAGCTGTGAAAGACACAGAAATAAATGTATTGGCTGTCTTAGCCCTTCCAACTGTTCAGGAGCACAATGGGTTTGGCAGCCGGGGAGCAGATAAAGGGTCTTCCAAAAGTTCACTTTTAAATGAGTATAAATGTTGATTTTAATAGGCTTGTTTAAAAATAAGAATAAATGATGGAATTGAATAAAAATTCAAATAGTTCTAAATTGTTAGGAAGAGTGATTTGTATAGAAAATGAGCCTGTCAATCCATTCTCAGAAAAGTCATCTTTATGGATCAAGTTTTCTGTCAAAGGCATTTGCCTTACCTGAAAGGATAATAAGCTGGTGAGGGGACTATATTCCTGACAGTAAGTATGTTTTTTAAACATAATGAGTGAGTAAAAATTCCTCTTGGGAGAAAAATGAAGATGAGTTAGACCTTTCTTTGTAGGATTGAAAAATTATGTGCATTTGTTTATTTTCATTTGGAGTCCTGACTTGGTAGGAGCACAATTTGAATTTATATCCTTAACTGACTGGAATGAGCTTAAGATTTTTATAAATTTAGACAGCCACAAAGAGACTCTTCTGCTACTCCTAAAGGCAGTGGAAATGATTTAAATATTTTAGAGCAGACTGACAAGGGATGACATCATTCTTCTAAGTTAAAAATCACTTTTTATTTTCCAGACTATAAATTATGTTATGTAGGAACACAAATGTCCCAGAATATTTTTGAAGGGACACTTATTATATTGATTGATTCCACTTAGCATCAATGCAGAAAAAATGAAAACACAATTTTGTCTAAGCTTGGGCTTAGTCTGTGAATTATTTCTTTATTTCCCCACTAACATAAAATTTACTTATATCAGCTATATTAATGTAAGCATAAGAGCTTTATTTTTCAAAGAGGCTAGTTTCATGAGTTAAATTTAGAGACACTTTTCAGTTTATCTCATGAGTAATGATGCTATTTTTAAAAACATTCAGAAGCAAGGAGACTTTATGTTCACTTTTGGCTTAACCTTATTTGAAAATATGTACTTAGTTATAGAACAGGTATATGCTAGCACTTACTTAGCATCTTGAAAACAAGGGATAGCCCTAACTGGTTTGGCTCAGTGGATAGAGCATCAGCCTGTGGACTGAAGGGTCCCGGGTTCAATTCTGGTCAAGGGCATGTACCTTGATTGCAGGAACATCCCCAGTAGGGGGTGTGCAGGAGGCAGCTGATCAATGTTTCTCTCTCATCGATGTTTCTAACTCTCTATCCCTCTCCCTTTCTCTCTGTAAAAGTATCAATAAAATATGTTTTTCTAAAAAAAACAAGGGATAGAAGGTTTCATTTTTCAAGGAAGCCTCGTTGATGAGTTTGTAGAATCTTAAGTGCATCTTTATAATGTTACTGAAAAAAGGACACTGATTTTTTTTCCTATATGCACTTTAAAACTTGCAGATGAATTCTCACTTCCACCCCTTTATATATGATCAGTTCTAAGTGTTTGGGTGAATCAACTTTCTTGTGGTGAGTTGAAAGCACATGAAAGTTAAGTGCTGACTTTTTTTTATTCCATTTTCTGGAAAATAACTTTTAAACAGATAGTTGTTTTCTAATTTACAAGCAATCTGCACTTATCACCACCCCACCTTAGCCTTCTTCTCTTACTTTTTAATTGTATCTCTGTTAATCTTAACATTTTAATATCACCCTTACTGTTTCAGTTTATATTTTGATATTTTTTAATGGAAGTGAGAAGTAGAGATTAGTGAGATATATAAGTCCATAATATTTTAAATAATCACATATCTCCATAATACCTCTCTACCTTTTATTTCTTTCCATGACTTTCCTTTTCCTTCCTTGTCATATACTTTTTCACCTTAAAATACCTCTCAGCATCACACCACTCTAGCAAAACCGAAGGGGTTTCCATAATTCTCTGTGATGGGCTGCATAAATTGACAACACCAGGTTAACATGGAGCTGAAGACTGAATTGTAGGGGAAGAGGCAACATTAAGTCACAGCTACTGATTGAGTCATTAAATATGGGGTGGGGAAGAGGGCTTGTTGAACCAGTTGTTTGATTGTTGACCTAATAATTCTCTTTCTATGGAGTAGAGTAGACACAGTCTATGCCAAGTTTTCGCTGCCTCCCCCCTCTTTTTTTTGCCCCATAGTTTTGCTAAAGTGAAAAAGAGCAGGGGCCTCTACCTGTCTCTGAGTCTATCCACACACCCTGGCAGGCCCAGGCCTCCCCTGCTGGCCATTTGTGGCGGCCATCTTGTGTCCACACGGGGGCAGGATCTATGACCACATGGGGGCAGCCATCTTGTGTGTTGGAGCGATGGTCAGTTTACATATTATTCTTTTATTAGATAGGATAGAGGCCTGGTGCATAGGTGGGGGCCGGCTGGTTTGCCCTGAAGGGTGTCCCTATTTATTGCAGATTTTTTCTGATTTTTTCTGATTTTTGATTCTGAAACTTGATTGGTGGCTTGATTGGTGGCAGACTACTGTACGATGAACTTCTCTTGTTTCTCTACAATGAGTAGTATCACATTTCTTCTTACGATATTTCAGAAGGGATGTCAACCCAACAGCATTGACTTTTCTCTATTATCACAGTCATGACTGGGTGGTTACTCCAAATTATGTATCATTACTCTGTAGGCTGATGCTGAATTCTACAAAGAATTTTATTTTATTTTATTTTATATTTCCCAGATAAAGGATTTGAATAAAGATGGTAAATAAAATTAGAAAAAAAATAATCATCCACTATATATTTTTTCAGATTTTCCAGCTCTCTAGTTCTTAGGAACATGTAATTAAAGGTGTATTGCTCCAAACCAAATCAATGCATTGTTGCAGAAAAATAAGCAGCAAGCGTTGTCTGTTATGCAGATATGCAATTTTATGCATACTGTCCACTTTATTGTTCCCATAATCAGAAGACAGCAAGAGGAAGAGCACGGATCACTAAAAAATACAAGACAAATTAGTCTCAAACATACAGACAAATAATTGAGTTAAAATTTCACCAAACTTGTCTGCCTTTCTATGAGAAGTAAGTCACAAAATGAATAAAATTTGCATTTATTATCACATCATATGAATTATTTAGAACAATAGAATTTTAGGGATTAAATAGACAATTACTGATGTGTCCAATACCCTTATTTTTCACATGAAGAAATCCTGTATATTAGTAAAAATACACATAAGTACATGGAGTGAAACTTGAGTGTCCATGGAGAAACCCTACAAATGCCTGGATCTCCTAAAGTTTACAAAAATGCATTGAAGTCCTGAAGGTACAGAGATTAACAACCTCATCCAAGGTGGTACAGGTTGGCAGTGGCAGAGCTGACTAAAACCCACCTTTCCTGATTTCCATTTTAATTTCCTTTTTTAAAACTTCAAATGTGATATTTGCAAGGCAACTGAATTATTAAATTACTAGAGGCCTGGTGCATGAAATTTGTGCATGGGGGGGGGTATCCCTCAGTCCAGCCTGCACTCTCTCCAATCTGGGACCTCTTGAGGGATGTCCGACTGCCTGTTTAGGCTCACAATATAGTACTGCTGGCTCCCAACTGCTCGCCTGCCTGCCTTCCTGATTGCCCCTAACCACTTCTGCCTGCCATCCTGATCACCCCCTAACCACTCCCCTGACAACCTGATTGCCCCTAACTGCCCTCCCCTGCAGGCCTGGTCCCTCCCAACTGCTCTCCCCTGCAGGCCTGGGTCCCCCCCAACTGCCCTTCCCTGCAGGCCCGGTTGCCCCAACTTCAATCCTCTGCTGGCCTGGTCACCCCTAACTGCCCTCTCCTGCTGGCTTGATCGCCCCCAACTGCCCTCCCTTGCAGACCTGGTCCCTCCCAACTGTCCTCTCCTGCTGGCCATCTTGTGGCAGCTATCTTGTGTCCACACGGGGGCAGGATCTATGACCACATGGGGGCAGCCATCTTGTGTGTTGGAGCAATGGTCAATTTACATATTACTCTTTTATTAGATAGTATAGAGGCCTGGTGCATAGGTGGGGGCCGGCTGGTTTGCCCTGAAGGGTGTCCCAGATCAGGGTGGGGGTTCCCTTAGGGTATGGAGCAGCCTGGGCGAGGGGCCTGTGGTGGTTTGCAGGCTGGCCACGCCCCCCTGGTGACCCAAGTGCAGGCCCTGGTATCTGGGATTTATTTATCTTCTATAATTGAAACTTTGTAGCCTTGAGTGGAGGCCTGGGCCTGCCAGGGTGTGTGGAAAGCTTGGCTTCCTCCATTGCCGGGGAAACCCAAGCCTCCTGCTCCCTCAGTGGCTGCATCCATCTTGGTTGGTGTTAATTTGCATACTCACTCCTGATTGGCTGGTGGGCGTGGCTTGTGGGCATAGTGGAGGGGTGGTTAATTTGCATATTACTCTTTTATTATGTAGGCTTGTGTTTCTTTAGTGGGGAAGGACAAGGGATTTGACCATCTCAAGAAAGCTAAGTTTTTACTGTGACAGCCCTGAGGGCCTAGGATACCACATTGGGTGAATTGCCTGTAGGTGTGGGTGCAGGACTAACATTTTGTTTGTCTCTTTCATGGCAACAACTACAAAGAAGTAAAAGTTTATAGGTTTCAATGCATTTTACAAACTCTAAGAGATTTAGGCATTTGTGGATATGAAATGGATGTTTAAGCTTTCAAGACTTCTCTGTGGGCATCCAACATCCAGTCCATGTGCTTATTTATGTGTATTTTTACCAAGGTACCAATGTGAGTTGACTTCTATGATAGACAAGCTTCAGAAAGTCACTTGGCTCTTGTGTGAGCCCAGATAACCACTCAACACCCATATCAAAACAAGATCTTTCTTTTATTGTTAAATATGCAGACAAACTCCCAGAGAATAATAAAAACTTTGGCTTCTCAAAATAAAGTCATGATTAATGCTTTTTCAGTAATAATATATTGTAACATAGTTCAGTTACATGACAAAATTAATTTCAGTAATTTTATAAATTACTATAGCTTAGTATTTATAAAACCCTTATAGGTCTAAAGAGCCCCTTAAGCCCTAGCCTGTTTGGCTCAGTGGATAGAGTGTCAGCCTGTGGACTGAAGGGTCCAGGGTTCAAGGGTTCGATTCCGGTCAAGGGCACATGCCCAGATTCTGGGCTCCATCCCCAATAGGGGGTGTGCAGAAGGTAGTCAAGCAATGATTCTCTCTCATCACTGATGTTTCTATCTCTCTCTCTCCCTTCCTCTCTGAAATCAATACAAATATATTTTTAAAAAAGAGCTTCTTAACTTTTTCCATTATGTTTTACAATATTTTATGAAAAATATAATTATATTTTTTATTTTTATTTTTGTTAAATATATATTTTATTGATTTTTTACAAAGAGGAAAGGAGAGGGATAGAGTTAGAAACATCGATGAGAGAAAAACATTGATCAGTGCCTCCTGCACACCTCCTACTGGGGATGTACCCACAACCAAGGTACATGCCCTTGACTGGAATCGAACCTGGGACCCTTGAGTCTGCAGGCTGATGCTCTATCCACTGAGCCAAACCGGTTAGGGGGGGAATCTTTTTTTAAAGCTTTCTGGATGTAACTCTTAAATGTGGTAAATCTATTTTGGGACAAGGCATTCATACACAGAGCAACCTATGGATTCACAGAGCAGAACACAAATTAGTGTACAGTAATATATAAGTAAAATGCCATTAAAACAAGCTCTATTTGTGATGGCTAAATTCTTTTCATAGTAATCTTGTAATATCACTTGTTACTTTGCGTGAATCCTCCCATATTTATAGTCAAACCTAGTGGATCAATATTCTGTTCTTATAAGATGCTAGGAGCACAGCATACGAATTCACGCGGCGCTGCCCACCCACCTGCACCCGAAGCTGTCCACGCAGAGCTCTAGCGCACCTGGCCCAGCCCCCAAACACTCTGGCCTTCTCTGGCCACTTCAAGCCCCACCCTCAGTCCCTCAAGTCGCCTCGGGCTGGTCCCGCCTTCTCTGGTCACCTCCCCATTTCTGCCCTGTCTCTGGAGCAATGTGGTGGCTCCACCCCGTCATGGCGCTGGAAGAGAGAGGGAAGCCTCCTGCCTGCTGCACTGTGCTCCTCCCCTGGCAGGTGGGCCACGGAGCACTTAGAGTGCAAGCTCTGGGTGGCAAAGGACTGGAGAGGGGGGCGCTATGGGCTCTCACCCCTGCCTTCTTCAGCATGGGATAGTCCCGACTCCTCCAGGCGCCTCCCTGCTTCTGCCCATCTTCAGAGCAACACCCCAGCTAATATGCTAATGACCTGGTTGTTACCCGTTATGGCGTCCCAACCATTAGCATATTAGCTCTTTATTAGTATAGATTTATTCCTTGGTTTCCATAATGTAGTACAATGACATGTTTACCTGTCTTTTCCTCTATACAATGAGCAGGGTTAATATTATTTTAGCTGTTCCTACAGTAGACAGTAAATGTTTGCTAAAAGGATGAAGTAAACATTGCTTGAAGTAAATGGTAATCTGTTGAAATTGAAAAATCTTTTTCTCTACAGAGAATTCTATTTAATGGTAATTATAATAATATCAGAACTACTGTACAAATTGAACCCAAATAACATGGTAAAGAAAATATTGAGTAAAAACCATGGACTCAGAGGGCATGATGATGGTTTTCCATTAAAATTTTGATGAGGTATTCATACAGGAATTTTGTAAAAATGTGAGGACTTTTACTAGACCTGTTATCCATGGGAATGAATCAAGATTTATTAAGAAGGTAATAGAAGATGTCTCAGTATAGAGCAGATGTTTTATGTTTACTATTTTATTTAATCCTCACTGTGGTCTGTAACATATATTATTAGCTAAATATTTTAGACAAGGATATCTGTTGTAGATAATGTAGCAAAGTAGGAGTTGAATCCAGGTCTGCCTAACTCCCCCCAAAATCTACCTTCTTTGTATTACACTACACAGTTACTCAAGCTAAAAGATAACATGATCAAGAACATAACCACATTCTTTTGAGTGTGGCTGCAAACTTCAAACAAAATTGTGTAACTTTTATTGTTGTGTGCTGATAGTGAATTAACTGAAGTACTTTCCACATCATTTCAAGTAGTAATTTTCAAGTTTTTTTTTGATACTCAGATAAGAAACATTTTGTGCCAGTTTAGTAGTTTAAAGTGACAAATTACTTACATTAATATATACATCTCACAGCACAATAACACTAAAAATTACATGCAAATACCTAGCATTGATATTTTCCAAAATAAGGATGACTCCATTAGCTAATGTTTGTGAAAGTAAAGGAAACAGGAAAAGGAAATGAAGATGTTCATTATTACAGGGAAGTCCACACTTCTCAAATTCAGCTAAGGAAACCAGCCCTCCACAGACCTAGGGAAGCCCTGTGGTCAGTCAAGCTGGCGATGCTCCCTCCCAAAGAGTCATTTCAATGAGGTGAGGGGCTCGCCAGAGTTCATCCTGGGGAATGAAGTGTGCTGCTGATTTGTGGTTAGTGGGGAGCCTAGCCCTGAGAGGAGAAAGCAGAAGTATCAGTATCAGTGCCAGACTTCACCTGAGCCTGAGGGAGCACTGTTTCCCAGGTACCTGACCAGTTCTTTCCATGTGACCTGACACTTCGCCAACTGCAGCTCCAAGAAATGGGCTCTAGAATCAGAGGGTAAAGCCAGAGATAACATGGGGCCTGTTTTGCGCAGTTTCTCCATACTGTGTGGTATGCTCAGGGGGCCTTGGAGATCTGTGGCAAGAGGCTGCTTTGGGGACTGGGGTGCAGGGTAGAAGCTAGGGAAGCCGAGTTGATGAAACCCCTGGATGTTGTGCAAATGCTATCAGAGGCCAGGTGACCAGCCAGCCGGCTAATTTAAATGACCACAGAAGGTGCTGTTGGGGGAACAGTTTCCATTCAAGAACGTAGGCCCAGCAAGGCCAGTTCTTTAAGTTTTCATGATAAGCTGGAAATTCAAGGTTTGTTTTATTTTTAAAATAGCAGATCTATTGGCTTTTAAATATTTGCAACTAAGTTAAAGTTTTAAAGTAGTGTGAGAGTCAAAGTAAATAATCCCCTGGCCAAATTGCCCCCACTTTGCAAGTTTTGTTGTAGGGTGACTATTTGGGACTCTGGAGGAAAAGGGCCTACCTCATTTCTTCAAAGAGATATGGATTTCAATGGGCAGGGATGGGTCTCAAGTACCAGATTACCCCAATGTGAAGTCAAAGTTGAGACTTATTCATTCAATTCTAGATGCTAAAGGGCCATGCGAAAGGCTTCCCTGGCTGCCTTTTTTTCCTTCAATCTCCTTAGGTAACTTTTTCTATAGAGCCATGACATCAATAATTCCCTCTATCTGTATTTTTCCAACTTAAATGTGGGTAAAAACCACTCAGGAGCTTATTAGAATACATATTACTAAATTCCACTGCAAGAGACGGATCCAGGCGGTGGGCTCTGGAGCTTGCTTTTCACACCCACCTTAGTTTACTGTAACACAGATGGTCTGGAGAACACACTTTGGAAACACTGACTCATCAGTGCCAGCTGGTGGCTGGCACATCTGTTGTTTCAGCCCTGGTTTCCTGCCTAAGTTAGAGATCTGTATATAAAACTGCCTCTTGGAAATATTCACTATCTTTACCTGGATATCTCCAAATTATCACTGTCCAATAGTGGACCCATAAGATTATAATGGAGCTGAAAATTTTCTATCACTAGTGACATAGTCATTGTAATGTGATAGTGCAACGTATCGACCAGGTGTTTGTGGTGATGCTGGTGTAAAAAACGTACTACACTGCCAGTCATATAAAAGTATAGCACAGCCCTGACTGGTTTGGCTCAGTGGATAGAGCGTCAGCCTGCGGACTCAAGGGCCCTGGGTTCGATTCTGGTCAAGGGCATGTACCTTGGTTGTGGGCACATACCCAGTGGGGAGTGTGCAGGAGGCAGCTGATCGATGTTTCTCTCTCATCGATGTTTCTAACTCTCTATCCCTCTCTCCCTTCCTCTCTGTAAAAAAATCAATAAAATATATTTTAAAAAAAGTATAGCACATACAATTATGCACAGTACAAACCACTTGATAATAATAACAAATGACTGTTGCTGGTTAATGTATTAACTATAGTGTATTTTTATTGTTATGTTAGACTGTACTTTTTCTACTTATAAACAAAAGTGTGCTATAAAATATTATGCTGTGTTATGATAGCAGCAGCCTCAACATTTCATGTTCTCTGAAACACTTGATTGCATCATTTTCTTGTGCTTGATTTAATCTAAGCACAGTACAGTAACATGCTATATAGGCTTGTAGGCTATAGGCTATCCATCTAGACTTGTGTAAGTATACTCTGTGATGTCCACGCAATGATAAAATCACCTCATTATGCTTCTCAGAATATATCCCTGTCAAGTGGCACATGACTGTATTTTCATTCAAAGTTTGCACAAAGACTTATATTCTTTATTTTATTGAAATGCATCATCATTGACTTAAGTTGCTCGAGCCAGAAATCTGCATGTGCACCTTTGGTGGGTAGGGACTAGTATTCAGGGTGCAAGGAGCATAGAGAATCAGCATGCCCGCCAAATTGATGCTTTGCTACCCAACTGCAAGTGCCCCACATAGGGCTGCCAGTTGCGGGTGTCCCACGTTGGGCTGCCAGTTGCGAGCGTCCCCCCTCATGTCCCGCATGGTTCAGGGTTCAGGTTCAGGGTTCAGGTTCTGGACTAGGCCACACGCAAATGAAAGAGACTAGACAAAAAAATATTAATTTGGAAATTGGGGGCCAGGCAGAAGCCTAAGAGAGGACTCTGCTTTGCTCTGGCCTTGAGATCCCTTTTATTCAGGTTTGGGATCCACCTATAGCCCTAAGGCAGGCAATTCCAGTAACAGGCAAACTATCTTATCAGTAAGGATTTACATAAGACTCAAAGGTGGAAGTTGCTTCAGCTACCATTGTCTCCACTAAACAGTGGGTGTATGGCTCTGACCCTTGCCAGACCCTCAAGGTTGACCAGCCTTCCGGGTTCCTTGTCCACCTTTCTGCTAGTGAAGGCAATGGGCAGCTTCCAACACCCAAACTTTGCAATGGCTGCTCAGTTACTTTAACTTGGCTTTCTGAGTATAATCCAGTTCTTCTGGGATGAGTCAATAATAACAACCCCTTTATTTATGGAGGTTTACTCTATGCCAGGTACTCTGTTTCACATGTATAAATTCAATCTTTTCTTAAAGCTACTGAACTTCCTCTCCAGTGTTGGGATCCCAGTACCTCCTGCGAATAGATATGCTCCCCATATTTCCAATATTGGTAATGCCAACTTTGAACCTCTCCTTCAAAATTGGTAATGCCATCTTTCCCACTCTAATATCACCCATAAAACTACAGACCCCAGAGTCTAGGGTTCCTGCTATTGTTTTCTACTCATGATTCCAGGGATAATGGTGGCTGGCTGAATTAAATCCTATTTAACATGTCTCCTTAGCAGTAAATTAGGTTGTGGTCAACCCTACAACAATAGAGTGCTAGAGTCAGAAGGGCATTCAGAGATTGTCTAGTCCAATTTCCTTCTGTTACAGCCTTGGAGATTGAGGTCTGGAACCATAAAGTGATTTGCCAAGGGTAAGAGAGGAAGAACAAGGGTTAGAGATGGGGATCAATCCTCAGTTGCCTGTTTTCATGTCCAGTACTGTATGCAAGCCCCACTCCAGGGGAGATAGATGACACTGGGGATTTTTGTTGTGTATTTTCTGTGTCTGTCTGCACTCAGTGCCTGGAGTGTAGTGATTGTGAATGGATACACCTTAAGTGCATCAGTCTATGGTCAGTTGGCAATGCAATGACCAGAATTCCTCTTTGATATAAAAACTGTGATGATATTAGAGGAATATTATGTTTAATGCAGTATATAGACTGTTTAGCATCCCTAGTAAAAATGCAATGGAGGAAATAGACATAACGCTGTCCATCAAAGAGCTAGCTTAATCATTCTGCATATATGTCTCCTGCCGCAACCGCCTATTCTAAAATCGTGACCCGTATCTTTCTCAATGCTCAGATTCTTTCTTTCTTTCTTTTGTTCTTTCTTTTTTCTTTCTTTCTTTCTCTCTCTCTCTTTCTTTCTCTCTCTCTCTCTTTCTCTCTCTCTCTCTTTCTCCCTCCCTCCCTCCCTCCCTCCCTTCCTCCCTTCCTTCCTTTCTTTTAAATATATTTTTATTGATTTCAGAGATGAAGGAGAGGGAAAGAGAGATAGAAACATCAATCATGAGAAAGAATCATTAATTGGCTGCCTCCTGCATGCCCCACACTGGGGATCTAGCCCGCAACCCAGGAATGTACCTGACAGGGAATTGAACCATGACCTCCTGGTTAATAGGTTGATGCTCAACCACTGAGCAACACTGGCTA
The DNA here is from genome assembly GCA_026230045.1 of Corynorhinus townsendii. Taxonomy (NCBI): domain Eukaryota; kingdom Metazoa; phylum Chordata; class Mammalia; order Chiroptera; family Vespertilionidae; genus Corynorhinus; species Corynorhinus townsendii. The sequence goes on along the minus strand of JAPDVU010000003.1, from coordinate 174,815,477 downwards.
AGCTGGATTCTTATTTATTAATTGCATGTCCCTCTGAAATAATATTGTTATGCACTTGTCTTTACCATCTGTGCACTCATGAGAAGAAGCTACATGAAATCATGGACTTAATCTTTTTCACCACCATATTGCTGGGACCTAGAAGTCTCCAAAACAGTAGATCTTCCTAAAAGTGATGGTTTAACATTTTGCATTGGAAGCCTGAATAACATGCAACACTTTGGCATTCAGAGGCCTAATAACCCCCCACAAATAGAAGCAAAACAAAAACCCAGCACTGTGCAATGATAGAGTCATAATGTGAGAAATTCTGATATCATTGTTTGGAGGGATATTTACAAAAAAAACAAATAATCTTTGGCATTAAGTAAATGAATTCTGGTATTTTTACTCTATAATGGAGGAATAGCTCAGTACTGTAAGCCAAATTATGACATTTAGACAGGAGATACTTGCTTATCTATGAATATAGTAGGTTGAAGAGTGTCTCCCCTCACCTCAAATTCATGTTTACTAGGACCTCAGAATGTGATCTTATTTGAAAACTAGTGGCCCAGTGTACGAAATTTGTGCACGGGGGGGGGGGTGGGATGGGGGGGTGGGGGGTGGGGAGGTGTCCCTCAGCACAGCCTGTACCCTCTCCAATCTGGGACCCCTCAAAGGATGTCCTACTGCCAGTTTACAGGGATCAGGCCTAAGCCGCAGTTGGGTATCCCTCTCGCAATCCGGGACTGCTGGCTCCTAACCACTCACCTGCCTGCCAGCCTGCTCCCCCCCAACTGCCCCCCCCCGCCGGCCTGGTCACCCCCAACTGCCCCCTCCCCATTGGCCTGCTCGCCCCCAACTGCCCCCTTGCTGGCCTGGTCACTCCAAACTCCCCCCCTCCCCGCTGTCCTGATCATCCCTAACTGCCCCCCACTGATGGCCTGCTCGCCCCCAACTGGCCCCACTGCTGGTCTGCTTACCCCCAACTGCCCCCCCCTCCTTGCTGGCCCGATCACCCCCAATGCCCCCCCCCCCCCCCACTGGCCTGATCCCCACAACTGCCCTCTTCTCTTGGTCTCTAACCACCTCTACCTCAGCCCCGCCACCATGGCTTTGTCCAGAAGAACGTCTGGAAGGTCTCCAAATCTAATTAGCATATTAACCTTTTATTAGTATAGATAGAGGCCTGGTGTATGGGTGGGGGGCTGGCTGATTTGCCCTGAAGGGTGTCCTGGATCAAGGTGAGGCTTCCCGTGGGGCATGGGGCAGCTTGGGCAAGGGGCCTGTGGTGGTTTGCAAGCTGGCCATGCCCCCATGGGGTGAGGGTCCTCACTGGGGGGGCGTGGCCAGCCTGGGTGAGGGGCTGATGGCTATTTGCAGGCTGGCCAGGCTCCCAGTGGGACTCTTAATCCATGGGGGTGTGGCCAGTCAGGGTAAGGGGCTGAGGCCCATTTTCAGGCTGGCCACACCCCCCTGGTGACCCAGGCCCCCAGCCACTCCTTCAGCAGTGGCCAGGGCAGGCTGGAAGCTTGGCTTCCTCCATTGCGGGGGGCAACCCAAGCCTCCTGTTCGCTCTAGCTCTGTGGTCGCTTCCATCTTTGTTGGGTTAATTTGAATACTTGCTCCTGATTGGCTGGTGGGCATATCAGAGTGACAGTCAATTTGCATATTTCTCTTTTATTAGTGTAGATAAGGTCTTTGTAGTATAATTAGTTAAGGATCTTGAGATGAAATCAGCATTCTGGATTTGGAGTGCGTTCTAAATCCAAAGGCTCACATTTCCATAAGAGAAAGCAGATGAAAATTTGAACACAGAGACACAGAAGAGAAGACTATGTGAAGATGGAGATGGAGATTGGAGTGATACATCTATAAGGCAAGGAACACCAGGAACCACGAGAAGCTTAAAGAGGCAAGGAAAGATTCTCCTCTAAAGCCTACTGGCACTTTGATTTCCAGACTTCTAGACCACTCCTTGCCTCTGTGAGAAAGTAAATTTCTGTTTTTCTAAGCCACTGGTTTTGGTAATCTGTTATGGCAACCTAGGAAACTAATACAGTGAGAACAGGAGATATTTGCTGACTCCTTGATAGGAGGATATGTAGACTGTGCCAGACATAAATCAGTCTACAGTATTTTCAAGTTAAGTATTATAATACCTAACATATATAAGTGTTCATGATGAGAAGGTAATGAACACTCTCTGTGGTACTCATTATTTTAAATGACATCCTAAAGCTCAGGAGAGTGGGCCATCCTGGCTGAGCAGCTGTGATGAAAGAAGGAAGGGACCCAGAACACTGAAGAAAGGCATGCCAAGCCCCTTCCTGGTTTCTTCATATGATCTGGGAGATGGGGGTGGAGTGGGGAGGATTGCTTTTCCTAACCCTTGAGGCAGCTGTGTAGAAGAGTCCTTCCAGCCTATAGATACATGAAAACATGATCATCATCTTCAAACACAGAACTGAATCATTTTAACCTCCCATTGCTTGAAATTTCTGGTGCCAAGTTTTTATCTTACCTTCCATGTTACCATTCCTCTGCCCTCCCCTCTTACTGCTAAAATGGCTGACACGGAGAAATCCGTCTTCAACAACCTGGCTTTCTCCTCTTCCCCAAATGACATATCTCACTATCCCCTGCCATCCACCCCTGCTAATGGACCACAGCACTCCTGTTCCTCTTGGCTTTTTCAGCTGCTCTCCCTACTTTTCCTCCTAACCTCCTCCTTGCCTCTCTGCCCTGCCTCAGCCATATTTGTTGGGAACCCTCTGGGTAATGAGCCCTGGTTTTGTGCTGTGCCCCTTTGCTGGGAATTTCTTCTTTTCTTTCTCTTCTGCTTACCTAAATTCTCTTTACCTCTCAATGTTTGCCTTGAGCTTCTTCTTCCATCTGGCTTTCTTTTATTTTTTGGTGGAAGAAAAAATATTGGTTTATTTAAGAGCCTGTGGTAGCCTGAGAAGATGGGGGACTCTCATCACAAAGACCATATTACTATCTCAGTGCAGGCAGAGGTTTTCCTGTGTGGGGAAGGGGAAAGCAGAACAAAGGAAACCGGCAGGGGTTGTGGCTCTCCGTGCCTGTGCGAGTTAACACAGTCTGCTCAGATAACAATCGTGGAGCCGGTCAAGCGTTCCATCTGGCCTTCTATAGCAATTCCTAAGGATAGTTTTATTTCTCCATTTCAAATTTCTGTAGCCCTAATGGTCAGTAAAATACATTCTGCCCTCATCGTATGTCACCTTGTATTGCTGTTTATGGTGACTATAAGCCATCTCTTGTCTGCTCATTGAAAGCATGAGTTCCCTGAGGAAACAGACGTGCTGTATCCATCTATGAAACCTCAGCACCTTGCAGTGCTTTGGATATATTTATTGATTGGGTGGTGGATTTGGTACTTTACATGAAATGAAGGCTCTTGAAGGCCAGCATATTTTTGTGTTCCCTCAAATCAAGCCCCCCTCCCCTGTCCTACCTAACCCCCCACTTGGGCTAGGCCTATCAAAACTTGTTTAAGTTGGTATTTTGGAAACAGAAGGAATAAGACCATTTGTTTTAGGAGAAACCAAGCAAAAAGAAAGAAAAGGTCAGGTCAAAACTGAATAAAGGCAAATTTGCCATTTAAAGCCAGCAGTCAGATTCCTATGGATGAAGTCATCACCAATCTCCCTGGAACACGTTCCTGGGGAGTCAGGCACTGGCAGTTCCTAGGCCTCTGCATATGCAAGAGCTTGTGGGGCAGAGGAGGAGGCAAGAGGCCGAGAAAGGAACTGAAGGGAGTGTGGGCAGTGGAGCAATTGCCTCTCTGTCACCACAAAAGGAATTTGACAGAATTGTTGCATTTATGCAGATACTTCAGGACAGGTAGGTCCATGTATGAGACAGAGCTGATGCTGGCCACCAAGCAGGTGATGGTTTTATTTCTGCTCTGACCACTAGCTCACATTGTTTGCATGACTCCTTTAATTTAAAAACTGCCCAGAAAATTCCTTTGGCCAGCCATTTGTAGGCTGAAGTGAAGGCTAGGTGAATCAGTCCTTTGGTAAAGAGAACTCTGGGACATGCAGAATATAAGCAGGGCAGGGATTAGATGAACAATAATGATGATAAAAAGAGCATTTAGGGAGAACCGAATAGGTACCAGAACAAATGCTAAAAGTGTAACACTATTTACTCTCTCTACAACCTCTGAGGCAGGTACTGCTACTGTACAGAGGTTAAATAATTTGCTTAACATCACATCGCTAGTTTTTGGCAGAACCAGGATTCCTGACTACAAGCTCTAGTATTCCAAGCAGTAGACATACGATGACCACCTTTTTCAAAGCAAAATCCAGGACATATGGCCTCAAATATAGTAGTGTCTATTGGGTACAATAGGACTGGATTTTTGCAGTTAGGACTTGAGGAAAATCTGACCAGTAGAGTCACTGGCCTTTAAATATCAGAAGAAAACTATAGATCATGTTCAAATTTCTATTCTTGCCTCTTTGGAAATAAGGAAATTACACTGTTTATATTTGGAGCATGCTATTAGCGTCATCCTGACTGACCTATTGGAAGTTAAAAATAATTTTGCTGGAGTCCATCAAGTCACTGATAAAAGTATTTCCTGATTGACTTGGTAGAAGTTATTGAAGCTTCCAGCTATAGTTTCCTTTGTTTTAAAAGGGTCATTTAGAGAAGATATATTTTGCTCATAATTCAAAAATTTTCACCAATTTTTGAAATGTATATTGAGCTTGTCTTTTTTTTTAAACAGAGTATAACTGTATTATTATTCTATTGACATATGTGAGATGAACAGAAAAACATCATCTCATGTAGTTATTACTAATTATTTGTACTGTTAGGAGATATTTTACAAAGGAATTATATGTAAACAAGACACATTTTAAGCCTGTCTGCAGGGTTGACTTTGTATGTGGAAGTGGAGTAGGCAGATATTTGGAGAGTGTGATTTGAAAGTTTCCTATCTAAACTATTTTTACCATTTCCCTGACACTGTCTGAAACTGTGGCTAATTTGCTGAATTCCTTTTACAGACTATAAACAAAACTGAGTTAAAACATGAATGGGATAAGTGGGAGATCTGAAGTTCTGCCATCTTGGTTTCTTCCGGGGCTTCTATCTATACCATTTTAATTTATTTATTGACTTATTTTTATACCATTTTTAAACACTGGTGGCCAACTCTGGAGATGGTTAATTTCTGTGAATAAGCAATCACCATCTGTGTACTGGCTGATACATTTTGATCCTAAGGGAAGTTTTCATGGAACAGTATGTTTTGATAGGAAGGAACAATGGCCTTTATTGAGCACTATATACCTACCACTATATAGGTGGCTGCCATGCATTAGGTATTTATAACTCCTAATAGGTCTGTGTGGTAGTGACTGAGATGTAGAATTGGGAGAACAGTAGTCTAAATCCTGAGTAGGATCTGTTCTTAAATAGGCCAAATGACCTACTTTAGACCCCTAAGTTCATATATAAATCTAACATCTCACAAATTTTTTTAAAATAAATATTTATTGTTCAGATTATTACAGTTGTTCTTCTTTTTACCCCCATAGCTCCCCTCTACCTGGTTCCCACCCCACCTTCTGCCTTTATCCCCCCACCCCCACTCCGCCACCACTGTCCTCATCCATACATGTACGGTTTTTGTCCAGTCTCTTCTAGCATCTCCCACACCCTCTTTCCCCCAGAGAATTGTCAGTCCACTCCCTTCCTATGCCCCTGATTCTATTATATTCACCAGTTTATTCTGGTCATCAGATTTTTTATTCACTTGATTTTTAGATTCACTTGTTGATAGATATGTATTGTCACTTTGTTGTTCATAATTTTTATCTTTACCTCCTTCTTCTTCTTCTTCTTCTGCTGCTTCTTCTTCTTCTTCTTCTTCTTCTTCTTCTTCTTCTTCCTCCTCTTCTTAAAGAATACCTTTCAGCATTTCATATAATCCTGGTTTGGTGGTGATGAACTCCTTTAGCTTTTTCTTGTCTGTGAAGCTCTTTATCTGACCTTCAATTCTAAATGATAGCTTTGCTGGGTAATCTTGGTTGTAGGTTCTTGCTATTCATCACTTTGAATATTTCTTGCCACTCCCGTCTGGCCTGCATAGTTTCTGTTGAGAAATCAGCTGACAATCATATGACTACTCCCTTGTAGGTAACTAACTGTTTTTCTCTTGCTGATTTTAATATTCTCTCTTTATCTTTTGCTCTTGGCATTTTAATTATGATGTGTCTTGGTGTGGTCCTCTTTGGATTCCTTTTGTTTGGGGTTCTCTGTGCTTCCTGTACTTGTAAGTTATTTCTTTCACCAGGTAGGGGAAGTTTTGGGTTTTTCAATATCTTGCTCTCTCTCTTCTTCTGGCACCCCCATAATTCTGATGTTGGTACACTTGAAGTTGTCCCAGAGGCTTCTTACACTATCTTCAACTTTTTGGATTCTTTTTTCCTTTTGCTTTTCCGGTTGGGTGTTTTTTGCTTCTTCGCATTTCAAATCTTTTACTTGATTTTTGGGATCCTCTAGTCTGCTGTTGGATATCTGTATATTATTCTTTATTTCAGTCAGTGTATGCTTAATTTCTAATTGGTCCTTTTTTATATGCTTGAGGGTCTCACTAAATTTCTTGGAGGTTTCTAGAAGATTCTTGAGTAACCCTATAACCGTGGTTTTGAACTCTATATCCAGTAAGTTGCTTTCCTCCATTTCTTTCATTTGTGACCTGTTTCTTTGTCTCCGCATTTTGGCTGATTCCCTGAGTTGGTAGTGGCCTTGTGTGCTAGGTGTCCTATAGGGCCCAGTGGCTCAGCCTCCCCAGTTACCTAAGTTGGACACTCTTGGTGAGCTCCTTTGTGGCTTGTGTGCACAGTCTTGTTGTAGTTAAGCCTTGATTGTTGTTGGTATCACTGGAAGGAATTGACCTCCAGGCCAATTGGCTGTGAGGACCAGTTGTGTCTGCAATGGGAGAACTTCTGTGCTGGAGACACCTTTATGGGGCAGAACTTGGTTCAGTGGGGCTTTGGCACTCACTGAGTCTTCCCCCTGAGTGTGTCTATTATGGATGTGAAGAGTTGTAATCTGGATGGTCTCACTCTGACCACTGTACACTGGCTTTTGGCTCTCCAAAGAGGTGCAAAGCCAGCCACTGCCTGAAGCCACCCAGCAGGAGCTACAGAGAGATCTGCAGATTCCTCCTCTTTGTTTGGGGTTTGGAGGTGCCCAGAAGAGGCCCAGCTGTGAAGCAATGCAAGCTGCTGTTCAGCCTTGTGCCTTCTCTTAGAGGCTCTGGGGTTCCTGACCCATCTGCAGTTGGTTAGGTTTTATTTATTTTATTTTATTTTTTAAAATATATTTTATTGATTTTTTACAGAGAGGAAGAGAGAGGGATAGAGAGTTAGAAACATCAGTGAGAGATAAACATTGATCAGCTGCCTCCTGCACACCTCCTACTGGGGATGTGCCTGCAACCAAGGTACATGCCCTTGACTGGAATCGAACCTGGGACCTTTAGTCAGCAAGCTGATGCTCTATTAATTGAGCCAAACTGGTTAGGGCTGTTTGTTAGGTTTTAGATTGCAAAATTCCAGGCCATTCATATGCAAAAGCCTCTGCCCACAGCTTGGGTGGGGTTGTAAATTGGATGGGGCAGGGTCTCAGGGAATCACCAAAGTGGAGCAAACAGCAATGGCTGCCGGTCAGCCCTGCTCCGAAGAGGCTCCCGGGTCTCTGTGTCCCATGGCACCATGCAGCAACAATGATCACTGCAAGCACCTCTGAGAGAAAGTTGCCCTCGTGTTCCAGCCCGATGCCAGACAGTCCAGTTTCTCCCCGTATGAGTCTGGGTCCCCATAATCTCATCCGGAACTGGAGTTCAGAGCAGTCGGGAGCTTGTGTCTCACTCCCTATTGAAAAAGACAATAGCGTACCCAGTTGCCAGCCTATTTCCACATGCGCCCCTGTACCTCCGCACTTCTGCACCTCCGCACCTCCTCCCAGTTTCAGTGCACTTTTCTCTTTCCTTCTAGTTGTATAATTTCCACTCAGCCAGCCTTCCCGTGGTTCTGGATGATATCCATTTTTTCTTTTAGTTGTAGTTTTGATGTGGTTGTGCGAGGCAGCAAGTTCGGGTGTTTACCTATGCCACCATCTTGGTTCCTCCTCTAACATCTCACATATTTAAAGATGAAGAAAGGCTGATCTAGGGAGTCTTATTGTAATTTTATAGTAGCAATTTGTTTAGGGTTTTAGCTCCCAAGTGGTAGAACTAAAATTTATACCAATGCTCCCTATTTCAGGTCTCCTGACTGTAAAAACCACATCCCTTCCCTGGTACCTGGGGAGGAAGTATAAAGTAAGGGATTAAAATATGGGCTGGTGCACCACATTACCTGGCTTCTGATCCTCACTCCATCACTCTGGCTAGTCATGAGATCTTGCATGAACTCCTCAGTCTCTTTGTGTTTCTTTCCTCAAATGTAAACACGGAAGTGATACTAATAGCATCTATCTCACAGGTCTGATTCAGAGATTAGATGTTTTACTAGATGAAATGGGCCTGGTACACTATAAGCCTTTAATAAGTTGAGCTTTTATCAGTGAATATGGTTGACAAAGATGGAGTGTAGAGGCCATTCCTCTTGGTCCTTTGATAGGGCTAAAATGAAGATCGTGGGTGGCTGCTATAGCAAAGGGCACATGCTTCTTGGCCGGTGGTAAAAAGGGAGCACTGATATTGAAGAAAGACTTTCCCATCTCAATATTTTTGCCTTGAAGTAGTCCTGGAAAACTACATTCTTTAAACCCTGAGAGCTGTCAAGTAAGAGCAAATTGTGAGCATTGGTTGAGTTTATTCTTAAAATTATAATTAAAGGAAGCAAGATTTATGCAAAGAAGACAGAGATCTAAAGGTAGGTAACAGGTTCCAGGTAACCGAAGCTAGATGTTTCAGTTCTGATTAACTGAGTTCATTCTACTAGACACCCAAGAAATTCCATGGAGTAGAGTGAGTTCTTATCTCTCAAGTAGGCAGAAGAGAAGTTGCCCAATTTTTACCTTACTAGCTTTTGAAATATGTGTTTTACTGTCTTTCAATGATAGGAAAATTGCCTTCTGTTTTTTGAGGGAGAAGGGGGATAATACACTACAGATCTCAGTATTATATTGCTTTATTTACGAAAATTTAATTTTTTTTTTTAGTTTCATCTGATTGAAGACTCCTTGCTTTAAATGGAGATGCAAGTAACAGATAACATCTGAAACAATTTTAAACAGTAATTCTTTGTAAAATAATCCTAATTGTAATTATAAAAGCATAGTAGAATCAAACGATTAATCTGTAGGGTTAATCTGCTACTTATTGAGCCATTACTCTAACTCACTACATTAGATATTGAGGATGCAATGGTGAGAAACTGCCCTCGAAGAGTTTATATAGCTTAGTGGGGGAGAAAAAGACTTTGCAATAAGTTGCAGCAAGATGTATGAAGTGTCAAAGTTAAATGAACAAAGGGCTGGCATAGGAAATAACTCTCTAGGAAAACTTTTGAAAGCCCCAGTAAAGAGGATCTTACTGCACTAAGAGTTTCATCAGATGATCACAAACTATGACTACAATGTAGAAAAAATGCAGTCATTCTTAAAGGCTAGAAAAGATGCCAAACTTGGGAGACGTATGGCGGTGAACTCCCAATCACCCCTGTGTTAATTAACTCCCACAGGACTTAGCAGTGGCTCTCTCTAACCCTTTGTAAGATCTGCTGACATCTCAGCTCTCTCTCTCTCTCTTGCTACCAAGGCCACTTCTGAATCATGCCAGTCCAGAAGAAGGGCTAGTTTCCTCATAACCTAGCTATGGTAGGCACATATGAATTATTCCAGTTCCCAATTGAGATCTACAGATCAGTGATCACTTCCATTAGCATGGAATATCAGTACGTTGGATAGCAGTTTTAATACATGATAAGCAACTGGTTAACTGAGGTAGCAGTTGTTATTGAGTGAGGAAGGAAACAAAGGCCACAGATATCTAAATGGAAAAGATTACTCAAGAAGAAAGGAATTGGCCAAACGTGGTCCAAGGGTCTTCCTCCCCCAAGCTGCAGGTGAATCATTTGAGCACTACAAAATGACAGGCTCCTGAAAATTTCAGGCTGCAGAAACATTAACAATTGCTTGTGTGTGTGTGTGTGTGTACGCTTATTATTTATCTGTGTGGTTAACTATGTGTATATACATATGTAGACACGCATATATATTTGTTTATTCCTAAGTGTGTATTAATGTGTGTGCTATAAATATATATAGCTATATTTGCATACATGTGACAGACCAGACAGGCTGAAAAGTCTAAGACTTCTACTCCTCACAGGCTCTATCTTCCCTATACCCACCCCTCCACACCTCCAACACACTAAAGCAGAAAGGATGCACTGTGACCTGAGGCTGCATTAGAAAGTTTGCAGCTATCTGAGGGTTTCCCATCTGGGAACCTCCTTGGTTCCCTACAGGATGGTGGGTTTAAGAAGTCTGTCCATTCCCCCAGGAAGACTGGACAGCTGCTGACACGCAAGGCTGAAGCCGGCCGGTCCCCCTCTCTCCCGCCCCCTCCCAATCCTAAAGCGTCCCCCGCCAGCCCGCATCTGCTGGCTCTGCAGAAGCCGGCCAGGCCCAGGCAGGTTGGCCAAGGCGCGCTTAGCTCGCGGGCTGGAGTCGGCCCGCGGCGCAGGAGCGAGGGGAGCAAAGAGGGCGGGAGGGCGAGGAGGAGGGCGGGGGCGGCGGGAAGCGATGCCTCCAGCTGCGGAGGCAGCCGCACAGCTGGAGCCACCGCGGTCACCTGCCGGGAGCCGTCGCCCTTGCGCTCCCGCTGCCCGGCCCGCGGCCCGCGGACTTTGCGGAGGGCGCCCGGCGTAGGCGGCGGCGGGTGTGGGCCGAGCCGGTATTTATAGCTCGGTGACAGCAGCGGCGGCGGAGACACCGCCGGTCCGTCTCGCCGCGCTTCCTAGCGAGGCCGCGGGCGCGGCTGTGTCCCATCCGGTCTCCGGCGTGCAGGCGTCCCGAGCCCGCGCGGCCCCTTCGGTGAGTACGTGGCCAGGCGCTGGGCGCGCCCCCCGCCCGCGGTCCAGCTGCAGCGGAGCCCCCCTGCCCGCTGCCCGCAGTCCCTGCTTCCTTGTCCCGGGCGCGAATGCGGAAGCCGCCGGGAGCCCGGCCCCGAATTCCCCGGCGCCTCCCCGCCCTTGCCCGAGGATGGCGGGCTAGGAGGCAGGGTAAAGTCTGGGAGGGGGCCAACGCCAGCCCTGCGGGGACAGGGCAGAGGAGACTCCTGTGGGTGGGTAACCCTCAAACTCCTGCTCCAAGGGGGTAAGGGACATCAGGACAGACCTTGAACTTTCCTCGCTTCACTAATTCCCAGGATAGGAATTGAATAGAAGCCCTATCCACCTATCTGTCTGCCTGTCTGCCTATCTATCTAGCTATCTATCATCACTGGTTAAATTAACAGGTTGCAGTTATGGGTGTTCTCATGAAAAACAACAGCAACAGCACTTGAATGTTTGGGTGTTTATTAACGTGATCATAACTAAATAAAGGTATTTGTTGATTCTCATTTTCAAAAATACCACAGGACCACAAGTGTTTGATCCATTGTGGTAACACTTTGGCTGCCATTATTCATTCTAAACTGAGTGTGTGTGTGTGTGTGTGTGTGTGTGTGTGTGTGAGTATGTGTGTGTGTGTGTGTGACGGTATAGTAAACACCACATACTTATTTTAGTATTTATATGTGGATATAAGTCTCATGAACCAGAAGAATTTTTTGAGGAAAAGTATGTTGAATAAATGTAATTATAAAAGACATATTGTTTGAAGTTCATGGAAGAACTGCTAGAAAGATTTCAGAGTTTTGTTTTCAGAAAGCAAGTCCTTCCAATTTATGGAGTACAAAGAATAGTAGAATCCTTGTAAAAGCCATTGTTTGTTGTTACTGTAAAGACTGAGTTTTTGTCATGAACTTTCTAACTCAAATGATGGATTTTGACATTTTGATGTAGGTATTTACTCTCACCCCCATCCCATCTCCATCTGATCTTTGTGATCAGAAACCAGTATTTGTCTGTTTTATTTAAATTGCTTCTTTAAATTGCCAGTCATTAAAAAAATTTTTAAGATATGAATGAATTTTATTTTATTCACTAACTCTTACTTTCTTTGGAGTTGTATTTAGATTCTTTATCATAAACAGATGTTGCTGAAAAGGAGGTCTAAACATTTTAAAAGAATTCATTCCTGATTATTTTTCAACTTAATAACGTGAAACGGCTCATAAATATTTTGTCAGTTTAATGAAAAGTTGGCAATGCCTTTGTTGGAAGAGAACCCCAGGTCTACCTTGCTTGTAGGTTCTCTGTTTTAAAAACTTGCATTGGTTCAGTGTTTTGTTATCCCAAGGACTGCAGTGTAAGAACGAGGGATCAAAATCACATAAAGGTTGAAAAATGTGAAGAGAAAGTCTAGGAAGTGATTTATGGATATGATCTTGCAAATAAGAGGACCACAAACACCATTCTGATATCTAAGCAACTTATGGTGGTTTCATTGATTGACTTAAAAGGTTGCTTTTTATTTAAAAGGCTGTGTGGTCTCTTGTATTGGACCAAATGTAAGGAATTCTGAGTTTACTTCTGTTAGTATTGATATAACCTGCATTAATCACTTGCAGTTTGTAAAATGTTATGTGTCATCTCCTTATGTCTGCCTTTTCATCCAACAATTCAAGGTACTAGTTTAAGGCCTTTTCTTATCATAGGGCTGGTCCAGGCAAATATATGTTTGGTTTTCTAGCATTTCTCTTTTTAAAGACTTGAATATCCATTATCTAGAGTCTATTCTCTCTGGAATGGAGTCGTTAGTGTTTTTTTTCCTCATCAAACTTGGTCTGTTATACCACCATCCATACATTTAATTTTTCATTTATTCATCCATTAGCAAATATTTATTGAGTGCTTAAGAGGTGCCAGCCATCACATAATACTTGCTACTTCCCAGTACTTCTACTTCCTTCCCAATGGTCCTTTATTTTGTATTCTATACTTCTCAGTGTAGGAAGTACAGCAGTATTAAGAGTATTGACCTTGGTGCTAAAACCGGTTTGGCTCAGTGGATAGAGCGTGTGGACTGAAAGGTCCCAGGTTCGATTCCGGTCAAGGGCATGTACCTGGGTTGCGGGCACATCCCCAGTAGGGGACGTGCGGGAGGCAGCTGATGGATGTTCCTCTCTCATCGATGTTTCTAACTCTCTCTCTCCCTTCCTCTCTGTAAAAATCAATAAAATATATTAAAAAAAAAAAGAGAGTATTGACCTTGGGTCATATAGATGTATTTCTGCCAGTTGGTAGCTATGTGACCTTGGGCAGGTTATCACCTTTCTGAATCTCCATTTCTTCCCTTGGTAAATCCAAAGGTTTGGTATAAGAACTAATTGGGACAATGCACAAAAAGTGCTTGCCAAGAGCCCAGCACATAAAAAGTACTTACACATGTTAATTAGTATTATGTTGTCTGTATCTGCTTCAAAAGGTGTTCATCTCAGGAAATGCATTCCCCATTTCAGGAAATGGCAATTCCATTCTGAGTTTTGTCAGACCATGTGCATGTCCAGTCCGTCAGTCCATCCAGGCCATCAGTACATCTTGTCAGCCCATCCTTTCAAATGTGCTCAGAAATGATGCATTTCCAACCATCAGGCAGAGTGGCTCTTCTGACATGTTCCGTCAGATTGGGTCACTGTCCTGCTTCCCCTTTCACACAGCAGGAGAGCCCAGGTGCACAGTGTGGCCTCCTGGCAGGATCACAATCCTATGCGCCCTCCCAGACCAATCTCCTTTTATACTCCCAGGCACCCACAGCCTAGCCCAGTGGTCGGCAAACTGCGGCTCGCGAGCCACATGTGGCTCTTTGGCCCCTTGAGTGTGGCTCTTCCACAAAATACCACGGCCTGGGCGAGTCTTTTTTGAAGAAGTGGCATTAGAAGAAGTTTAAGTTTAAAAAATTTGGCTCTGAAAAGAAATGTCAATCATTGTACTGTTGATATTTGGCTCTATTGACTAATGACTTTGCTGACCACTGGCCTAGTCACACCAACCCCGGACTGCTCCTTACCCACACTAATCATGCACAGGCCTTGGCAATTTTTTGTCCCCTCTGTCCAGATTACTCTTTCCCCAGATATCTCCTGCCTCCCACCCTTCTTTCACATCTCTGTTCAAAAGCCACCTTATAATAAGGCCTTCTTCAACTTTCCTTACTCCTGATGCTCCCTATTAATTTCCTCCTGCTTAATTTTTCCCACCAATTTATAACTTTACAAAATACATAGTATTTCATTTTTCTCTGTTAAACGTCCCACATGAGACGATAACAGGCGAGGCAACAGGGCATTGTCTGTTAGTAATCCTCATGCACAGGCCAGTACCTGTCACAAATAGACATTCTAAATATTGAGCAAACGAATGATGCTTATTATTATGAATTAACAAATCTGGACTTCACCACTTTCTCTATGTTTTTTGAGCCTTAGTTTCAATATTTGTAAAATTAGGATAGTATTCATTCTTTTTAGAGTTGTTGTATTAAATATCCTTTAATACTGAGAATAGCATATATAACCACTCAATAAATGTAATAGATAGTTGATGTTATTGTCATGCTCATTTTTAATGGAAATGACCAAGAGTCACTTGTATTTTACCAATGGTCTTCAGGGTAGGAAGTACCTGGAAGTGACCAGACACTTTACAAATGAAGCCTTCTTTAGTCTTCACTACAACCCTATGGAGAAAGTACTTTTGTTAGGATTTTACTGATGAAGAAATGGAATCTCAGACAGGTTAGGGATTTGCCCAAGGATTTGCTAGGGAGTAGCAGAGTCAGGCAGAGCTGGGCCATATTCTTCCCACCACATTAGACTGCCTTCTGCAAAGCAGATACTCCTAATTCCTTTGAATCATTCTAATGACATTCTTTTTTAAAAAAAAATTTAATAAATCTTTATTGTTCAGATTATTATAATTGTTTCTCCTTTTTTCCCCCATAGCTCCCCCCAACCCAGTTCCCATCCCACCCTCTGGCCTTACCTCCCCCCCCCCCACACTGTCCTCATCCATAGGTGTATGATTTTTGTCCAGTCTCTTCCTGCACCCCGCATATCCCTTTCCCCCTGAGAATTATCAGTCCACTCCCTTTCTATGCCCCTGATTCTATTATATTCACCAGTTTATTCTGTTCCTTAGATTTTTATTTCACTTGATTTTTAGGTTCACTTATTGATAGATATGTATTTGTTGTTCATAATTTTTATCTTTACTTTTTTCTTCTTCCTCTTCTTAAAGAATACCTTTCAGCATTTCATATAATACTGGTTTGGTGGTGGTGAACTCCTTTAGATTTTTCTTATCTGTGAAGCTCTTTATCTGACCTTCAGTTCTGAATGATAGCTTTGCTGGGCAGAGTAATCTTGGTTGTAGGTTCTTGCTGTTCATCACTTTGAATTTTCTTGCCACTCCCGTCTGGCCTGCATAGTTTCTGTTGAGAAATCAGCTGACAATCGTGGGGGTGCTCCCTTGTAGGTAATTAACTGTTTTTCTCTTGCTGATTTTAATATTCTCTCTTTGTCTTTTGCTCTTGGCATTTTAATTATGATGTGTCTTGGCGTGGTCCTCTTTGGATTCCTTTTGTTTGGGGTTCTGTGTGCTTCCTGGACTTGTAAGTCTATTTCTTTCACCAGGTGGGGGAAGTTTTCAGTCATTATTTCTTCAAATAGGTTTTCAGTATCTTGCTCTCTCTCTTCTTCTGGCACCCCCATAATTCTGATGTTGGTATGCTTGAAGTTGTCCCAGAGGCTTCTTACACTATTTTCAACTTTTTGGATTCTTTTTTCTTTTTGCTTTTCCGGTTGAGTGTTTTTTGCTTCTTTGTATTTCAAATCCTTGACTTGATTCTTGCGTTCCTCTAGTCTGCTGTTGGGTCTCTGTATAATATTTTTTATTTCAGTCAGTGTATGTTTAATTTCTAGTTGGTCCTTTTTCATATCTTCGAGGGTCTTGCTAAATTTATTGGCCTTTTCTAGGATATTCTTGAAAAGCGTTATAACCATGGTTTTGAATTCTATATCTAGTCATTTGTTTTCCTCCATTTCTTTCATTTGTGATCTGTTTCTTTGTCTCTGCATTTCGCTGCTTCCTTGAGTTGGTAGGGTAGCTTTGTGTGCTAGGTTTTCTATATGGCCCAGTGGGTCGGCCTCCCCAGTTAACCTGAGGCGGACACTCTTTGTACACCCCTTTGTGGACTGTGTGTACAGCCTTGTTGTAGTTAAGTCTTGATTGTTGTTGGTATCACTGGGAGGAATTGACCTCCAGGACAGTTGGCTGTGAGGATCAGCTGTGTCTACACTGGGAGAAGTTCGGTGCTTGAGACAGCCTTATAGGATCAAACTTGCAAAATTGCAAAAGCCTCTGTGATCAGCTTGGATGGGGCAGAGTCTCAGGGCACAGCAGACAGTCTTGGCTTCCCATCAGCCCTGCCCTTGCGCCCGCACCTCCAGACCTCTGCCTTCCGTGGCTCCCCTGAGTTTCCGCCTGATAGTCCAGATTCCCCCTGTAAGAGCGTGGGTCCCCAGGGGCTCACCCGGAACTGGGGTTCAGTGCAGTCGGGGGCTTTCTTCCCCCTCCTGCCAAAGAAAGTCAGCCAGGCACTCAGCTGCCCTTCCTCTCTGTGTGCGTGTCTCCGTACCTCAGCTCTTTGCTGCTCCTCTGATTCTCCGTGAGCTTTTCTCTTTCCTTCTAGTTGTAGAATTTCCACTCAGCCAGCCTTCCTGTGGTTCTGGATGATGTCTGTTCTGTCTTTTAGTTGTAGTTTTGAAATTGTTGTGTGAGGCCGCAGTTTAGGTGCTTACCTATGCCGCCATCTTGGTTTCTCTCCCCTAATGACATTCTAATGGTGTTATTTTGCCATTGAAAACACTAAGAGGTAAAATCTGCTATAGATGTAGGCTATGTTTACCTTTTATGGAAATAATAATAAATAATTTAAAACTCCATTTTTCCTTTTGACATACAATTTTAAAAATGATTATATGTTAGGGATTAAATTAAATGATTGTAAAAATGTTCTGTTAATTGCAATGAACTTTACCTACATTAGTAGAATACTACAACTAGGTAATTGAAGAAAATAGCCTTTAATGTTTTCTTGTACTGATATAACTAGGGACTGTCTAAACACAGCTGTGTGTGTCATCAAATGCATACCTTAAAAAGTAAAAGTAAAGTACAGGAGGTCTTTTTCTTTTTTTTTTAAATTCTTACTTGAGGATATTTTTTCCATGGATTTTTAGATAGAGTGGAATTGGGGGGGGGGTGGTGGGGAGAGAGAAACATTGACGTGAGAAAGACACATCAATTGGTTGCCTCCCATGCTCGCTCCTACAAGGGCTAGGAACCGATAACCAGGTACATGCCCTTGACCAGGAATCAAACCCCAGATCTTTCAGTCCACAGGCTGATGCTCTAACCATGGAGCAAACTGACCAGGGCTTAGTAGAGGAGGCTTTTTTAAAAATTATTTTTTAAAGAAATTGGATTCAAGGTGCTGAAATAATGTTCACACTTTTGGCAGAGTACAGACACAGAGTACATACAACCCTTTAATAAGAGCTAATAGGGGTTACAGGTGAAATTTCAGACATACATACCAAGAAGCTTGAAGAAATTTGAAGAAATTTTTTATTTTATCCTATAGTGGAGCTCTACAGTGACAATGCTCTCTTCCTGTTACCTGGTTGGGTGTTACCACACTATCAGAACTGTGCTTTGGGTGTGGTTTACTTGACTAATGATAATGTGTCTCTTGTATTGTACATTTTATTAGTTCATCAGGGACTTTCCCATACACATCCTTAAAAATATTTTAATATAAGTGATACACTCCATCTAGATCATACTTGTCATTGTGTAAAACCTATTCATGAGCCAGGGTCTCTGTTGGAAACATGACATTCACACTTCTGAAGTCCTTCATTTGTTTATAAAGACCCTAATAAGGAAGGAAGGCCTGGTACTTTGGTTCATTGAAACAAATTATTACAATAATTGTCAGGACATTGATGTTGCCTTGGTCTGGTACCTGATCATCTTTTAACTGTTGGAGTTACCTCTAAATTATCTCTCCACTTTCATCAGGCCTCATACCAAATGATCACTTCCATGTTGACAGAGAAATCTTCCCCAAACCCTGCTGTAATCAAGCATATCATTCTTTTGCTCTGAAACCTTTGATTCCTAATTCTCTATTGAGTAAATTGCAAAACAACACTTTTGTACAATCTTCCTTCAGGTGGCCCCAAATTTTCACTAACTCTCACAAGATACCCCCAAGCACTCTGTATTCCAGCCACACAGAACTACTGATACATCTCTATACCTGTGCCAGACTCTCTCTCCTATGCCTTTGCTCAAAGTATCTTCCCAGCCTGAGTGTCCTCACCACTTTCCCATTTTTCTTTGAATTCCTCTCCATTCTTAGCCTTTAATACCAGGTGAACTACTGACTTGCAGTAAACTGCATGGCATTT
The DNA here is from genome assembly GCA_026230045.1 of Corynorhinus townsendii. Lineage (NCBI taxonomy): Eukaryota > Metazoa > Chordata > Mammalia > Chiroptera > Vespertilionidae > Corynorhinus > Corynorhinus townsendii. Next base: position 174,796,849 of record JAPDVU010000003.1, on the reverse strand, counting down.
CTAAGATCAAATATAAATATTAGAACTGCCAGACTTGGAACGGGTGACTGAAGGCCTGTGTATTATCAGACAGTATATTAAAGTTTGAGCCTGTAGTTACCAATATCTTCATCACTCTTATAATGTGAGAAAACAGAGGCTACCAAGAATTGATAGTGTCCTGTACCTCATGATGTCATTACTTATAAAAGGGAATTAAATGGTGGAGATCTGAGAGATGCAGTGCTTTCTATAAGCATCCTTGGAAAATCACAGAGTGAACATCAGTGATGCATGACCAAAGGACAATCAGATCAGCTCAACTACTTGTATAGATGCTCAAAGAAGGACAAAAATCTGAGCAATTCTGTAGGCAGTCAGATGCTTCCTGTTCTTCCTGATCGTGCTACCACAGTCATTTTGAAGAGTAATAATAGGCTCATTTATCCTAGAAGTACTGTGAATCTTTTATCAGATGGTTTTATTACCAGGCACTTTTTAACCAACATGTCAATAGCATAGTGTCGAAGCCAGGTGGCATGGATTTGAATTCCGACTCTGGCAGAGATTCCTTTTGTTATTTGGTACAAGTTACTGAACTCTTTAAGTTTTGGTTTTAACATTTGTAAAATAAGAGTATTTTCTTCATTGGGCTGCTATGCAATTTAAAAGATATTTGTAAAGCTCATCGGCATAGTAGGTGGTAAGTACTTACTCACTAAATGTCAGCCTTAGTAATAGTGATAATAATGCAGAGCCTGGTGTTAAAATGAGACGGTGTTGGTTGGGGACACTTCACTGCTGTTACTGGACGAGTCATTGTTGCAGTCTGTGGGCTCCTCTGTTCTTCTCTTCCCATAACATTAGCCAGTGGCTGGTTGCTCTACCTTCTTATCTCTCCTGAACCATGATGGGGCTTCTCCTTTGGAGGGTACCACTCAGCTCCTCCAGCAGGTGTTTATTGATAGTCCACTATGAGTTTGGCATTGAGCTGTGTCCTGGAAGTAAATAGCCCCCCTCCCTGAGGACTTTATGATCCATGAAAGGAGACAAACACATAAACAGATCATTTCACTATGATAAGAGTCAAAATCAAAGCAAATGTAACTTAGATAAAAGCTCATCCATGGGCCCAGAATTGGATTTAAACAAATGTAAAGGGTTTGGTGACTGTGCTGCACTGTGTAGTATAGTATATTTGAACAGCCTTAATCCTTGATTATTAATGTTAGAGTCACCAGGTGATCTTGTTGATCATAAAGATGCTTTATGTGAGCTGTAGAAGAGAAAAGAGTTTTAGTGCTCTGGATATCAGATGCCCGAGGAACTAGAAAACAGGGCTGAGATGATGAGGCAAACTTGTGGCAACCTTGTGTATAAAGGCAGGAAGTGGGGATCAGAGAGGTTTTTTTTTTATTCAAGTTAGGCAGATTTTGAAATTGGGGACCCTGTAGAAGACATCACCTCAGCTTTGGAGTATGAGACACGAATAAACATCAGCCATTTTTAGCATAAAATAAAAAGACTAAAAGATCAATAACAGAGCCCTGTTCATTTGGTTAGTATTTAAGTCACTAAATCTATTAGTGGAAATTAAGAATAAGCTGTAAACGTGATGGGAAATATTTTATTGGGAGAAGCACTCCCAGCTTTGAGGTATATTAGAAAAAGCAAGGGCTAGGAATGGATTTGGATTCATATGCTTTCTCTTCCACTTCCTGGATATCTGAGCCTTTGTTTTCTTACCTGTAACACGGGCATGACAGTAGCATTCATAGCATCCTGTAGAAATTAAAATCTCTTTCTAGTTCAGGTCTGTTGCTTAATTCCATAGTTCTCTCTCTTGGAACAATATGATTACTGGAGAGGAATAGCTATCTCCAACATTTTTTTTTAAATGTTCTAATACAACTTGGACATATAGACATTACAATATAGCCCACAAAGCAAGATTCTGAAGTTAAAAGCAACTGTAAAATAAGTATATGTATTATTTAAAAAAGAATCAAGGTCATATGTATTCAATATTCTAAATTCTGCTGCCTTGATTGCGTGTAGGTAGAGGGAGTGGGGAGGGGTTGGTGCAACTACAATAGAATTTCTCATTGGTTAGAGAAGCCACAGAGATACCTCTTAAATGATATCCTTATCCAGTTCTGATGGCAGGTTGGCATCACTTCTGCTTCAAGACTCATTGGCTTTGAGATGATTTCGGTGTATTCTTTGTAATGGTGGTCTCTGGACATTTCCAGAGATGTTGCATGCAATCAGGTTGATGTTGACCCATTTGTCATCCTTACCTATTGAATGTCAGGAAAACACGTAACTTAGTGATCATTTTTGTTCTTTGTTGCCTTCTTTGCTCTTTTCAGTGTGAGAACCATGCAGGTCTCTGCTGCTGTAGTGGGTGATGAACTTTACATTAAAAAAAGAAAGAAAGAAACTTGAGATTGTCACCATTCCTAAGTGTCTGAGCTGCAGCCCTTGGGGACAGATATTTCAGAGAAGACACACGGATCACAAGGGACTTGAAATGGCTTACAAGTCTGATGAAGCCAAGGCACAGTGACTGTTTGTTTTGCTGAACTTTATGGTCATTCCTTTTGTGTTTACGTTGCTTTTCTAAAATACTTAAGTCTTCATTAACTGAAATTGTCGGTTTAATTGACATTCATCAGCCTAGAATATTGGATTTGGGAGCCTTAGAGCCTATTCTTAGGTCTTCCATTGACTTAGAGTTACTTTAGGCACGTAGCTTGATCTTTGTACTTTTAGCCATATACATATATAATTTTTCCCTGTGCTAGAGAAGAATGTATTATATGACAGAGTTAATAGAATCATCTCTAGAGGAGAATGTATCTCCAGAAGGCATTCAGGGGATGACATCCCTGGGGCTGGGCCCTAGGCTGGGAAAATGCCTGGGGCTGATCTGGCTGCAGGCAGGGGCTGGAGACCAGGACTTGGGGTCAGACTCCAGAGGCTCAAATCAGAGCACTCCTGCTGGATGACTTCTGGAAGTTACATAATCTGTGTGAGCTTCAGTTCCCTGCCTGTAAACAAAGTGATGCCTATTTCAGAGGGTTGTTCGGAGGAAAATGAAATAACAATGCATGCAGACATCCAACACGGAGGCTGGATGTCACATACTGTAGGTTTTGTAAGAGTCCCTCTTTTCTCTCTCAGTTCTAGATACATTGAGAAGGAAGAAAAAAGAATTGGCATATTGTGGTGCAATCTTGTCTTTATTATTATTGTTTTTTTTTAAATAAATCTTTATTGTTCAGATTATTACAGGTGTTCCTCTTTTTTTTCCCCCCATAGCTCCCCTCCACCTGATTCCCCACCCCACCCCATGCCCTTACCCCCTGCCACTGTCTTCATCCATAGGAGTAAGATTTTTGTCCAATCTCTTCCCGCACCCCTCACACTTGCTTCCCCTGAGAATCGTCAGTCCACTCCCTTTCTATGCCCCTGATTCTATTATATTCACCAGTCCATTCTGTTCTTCAGATTTTTTATTCACTTGATTTTTAGATTCACTTGTTGGTAGGTATGTATTTGATGTCATTTTGTTGTTCATAATTTTTATCTTTACCTTTTTCTTCTTCTTCCTCTTCTTAAAGGATACCCTTCAGCATTTCGTGTAATCCTGGTTTGGTGGTGATGAACTCCTTTAGCTTTTTCTTGTCTGTGAAGCTCTTTATCTGACCTTCAAGTCTGAATGATAGCTTTGCTGGGTAGAGTAATCTTGGTTGTAGGTTCTTGCTGTTCATCACTTTGAATATTTCTTGCCACTCCCTTCTGGCCTGCATAGTTTCTGCTGAGAAATCAGCTGACAGTCGTATGGGTACTCCCTTGTAGGTAATTAACTGTTTTTCTCTTGCTGCTTTTAATATTCTCTCTTTGTCTTTTGCCCTTGGCATTTTAATTATGATGTGTCTTGGTGTGGTCCTCTTTGGATTCCTCTTGTATGGGGTTCTGTGCGCTTCCTGAACTTGTAACTCTATTTCTTTCACCATGTAGGGAAAGTTTTCTGTCATTATTTCTTCTAATAGGTTTTCAATATTTTGCTCTCTCCCTTCTTCTGGCACCCCAAAAATTAGGATGTTGGTTCGCTCAAAGTTGTCCCAGAGGCTCCTTACACTATCTTCATATTTTTGGATTCTTTTTTCTTTTTGTTTTTCTGGTTGGATGTGTTTTGTTTCCACATATTTCAGATCTTTAGTTTGATTCTTGGGGTACGTTGATCTACAGTTGAGTTTCTGTATATTCTTTATTTCAGACAGTGTATGCTTCATTTCTGACTGATCCTTTTCCATTTTTTTGGCATTCTCATTAAGTTCCTTGAAGGTCTCATCAAGTTTCTCAGCGGTTTTAAGAAGATTCTTGAGTAACCTTATACATGTGGTTCTGAACTCTATGTCATCCAGTAGTTTGCTTTCCTCTGTTTCTTTCATTCGTGACATGTTTCTTTGTCTCCACATTTTGGCTGCTTCCCTGTGTTGATGGAGTAGCTTTGTGTGGTAGGTGATCTATAGGGGGCAGTAGCTCAGCCTCCTCAATTACATGAGGTGGATGCTCTTGGTACACCCCTTTGTGGGCTGAGTGCAAAGTCTTGGTGTAGTTAAGCCTTAATTGCCATTGGTACACTGGGAGGAATTGACCTCCAGGCCAATTAGCTGTGAGCACTCACTGTGTCTATAATGGAAGAACTGCTGCACTGAAGACACGCTTATGGGGCAGGACTTGTTTCAGTGTGGCTTTGGTGCTCACTGAGTCTGCCTCTTGAATGTGTCACTTATGGATGTGAGGAGTTGAAATCTGGTGTCTCACACTGACCACTAGGTACACTGGCTTCTGGATCTCCAATGGGGTGTAGGTCAGCTACTGTCTGAGGCCACCCAGCAGGAGCTACAGTGAGAGCTACAGTTTTCTCCTCTTTGCTTGGGGTTTGGAGGTTTTGGAGCTGTCTGACCCAGGCTGCAAGTTTGCTAGGTTAAGCTGCGATAGGGCAGGGCTTTCTTATGCAAAAGCCGCTGCTTAGAGCTTGGGTGGGTTTGTAGGTTGTGCAGGGCGGGGTCTCAGGGCGTCACTAGGCTAGGGCGTGGCAAACAGCAATGGCTGCTAGTTTGCCGGCTCTGAGTCCCTGTCGGCAGTCCCGTGCCCCAGTGCCGTAAACAATTATTCCTGCACGCAGCTCTGCAAGCAAGCCACCCTCACTGGCAGACAGTCCAGCTTCTCCCCGTAGGAGTTTGGGTCCCCTGTGTCTCCCCAGAAACTGTATTTCAGAGTAATCGGGGGCTTGTCTCCCTTTGGGTTGAAAAAAGCAACGCCCGCTGCCAGCCCGGATCACGCGCCTCCGTACCTCAGCTTTTCAGCGCTCGTGCACGTCTCAATGCTCTTTTCTCTTTCCTTCTAGTTGTAGAACTTCCACTCAGCCAGCTTTCCCGTGGTTCTGGGTGATAGACGTTTTTTCTTTTAGTTGTATTTTTGAAATTGTTGCAGGAGGCAGCAGTTTAGGTGTTTACCTACGCCGCCATCTTGGATTCTCCCCCTAGGTGATTCTTCTATTATTATTGTTTTTATCCTGTGTTTAATCAGCTTTATTATTGGGGAAAAAGGGAAATATAACTTAGTCTGAGTACCACATAAGCTTACCAAAAAGGAACCCTGGAACCCCAGAATTAGGCAAAATCACCCAGCCACAGTCCTAGTGGATCTAGGAAGGCTTAATATGTGCTTTTTTGTTTTTGTTTTTGTTTTTGTTTTGGTGCAGGTTGGCTCCCAAAAAGGAAAGAGAGAGGAGCTAAAGTAGGGTCTGGAAATCAGAATTTTAGATATTTTTAAAAATGGATTTTAGAGAGAGAGGAAGGGAGAGTGAGAGATAGAAACATCAATGATGAGAGAGAATCATCCATCAACTGCCTCTTGCATGCCCCCTACTAGGGATTGTGCCCACAACCTGGGCATGTGCCCTGACCAGGAATTGAACCATGACCTCCAGTTCATGTGTTGACGCTCAACCACTGAGCCACACTGGGTCGGCTGGACATCAGAATTTTAAGAAAGCTTCTCCATTTCCAATGCACATCCAGGTTAGGACCACCACTGTAGGCATGTTAGCTGTTTTGCATGGCCTCTACACCTTTGCATATGCCTAGGTTGATCATCCTTGCCTTCGTCACTTGGGGAAAGAATTATGCTAACTTTCCAATCTTGAACTTGGGTATGTACTCCTCTGTGAAATCTCCTTTTCTCCTCACTTCCTTCCTACAATAGGAGCTGCCCAATCCCTTCTGAGTGCAACTATTCTACCATAGACTCAGCTATTTCACAAAACTTACTGCGTTGAAATTGACAACTAGGCTGTGAACACTGTTTATAAAAGTCTATACACATATGTATGTTCATCAGTGTTTTAAAAAAGATCTGAAAGCATACCCACCAAATTATCAGGGGTCTTCATTCTGGATTCGGGTAGAAGAATATGTGCTCAGTTAACTTCTACATTGCTTTAATTTTTAAGCAAGTCTGGATTATAACAGTAACAAAAATAATCTAAGAGAGGAAAAGTATTGCATTGTGTTATTTTGCTCTGTGATTCTTCCTGAGGTGACTGCCACCTGTTATCTCAGTCGTTATCCTAATTTTAAACAGTGTTCTGTCCTCTCTTATCCCTTCCTCTCCTCCTATTCTTTTATTCTTCTTTCCCAAATCCACCTATGGCCCTAGGTATTATTAGATGACAGGGAAGGCACAATATTTACTTGACTCAATCGCAGACTTGTCTTGGTGCTGTAAGTAGGAACAGGTATCATCTTTTCTGAAGAACTCTTTATTGAGCCTTTATAAATTTGAACATATAACAGGAAGAGAGACTGTTTGTTTTTCTGCTCTAACTCTATGTATCTTTTCTTATCCAGGTAAACGACGGAATTCAAGTTTTGAAGGATGGGTAAAGACTTCCGTTACTATTTCCAGCACCCCTGGTCTCGCCTGATTGTGGCTTACTTGGTGATCTTCTTTAACTTCTTAATATTTGCGGAAGACCCAGTTTCTCATAGCCAAACAGAAGCCAATGTTATTGTTGTTGGGAACTGTTTTTCATTTGTAACAAATAAATACCCCAGAGAAGTTAGCTGGAGGCTTCTGAAGGTGCTACTATGGCTACTCGCCATTCTCACAGGACTAATAGCTGGCAAATTTCTGTTCCACCAGCGTTTGTTTGGTAAGTACTCATGAGCTATAATGCTGTAATTATTCAGTTTCTAGTCTCCAAAATAGAACTTTGTTATTTCTAAATGCAAAATTTAAGATGCATTTAAGATCGCCGCCTAGCCTTACCAGTAATTTGGTATACACTGTTGTAGCTAGGTTCTTCAACTACACTCTGTTTAATGGTTTATTTTATTATTATTTTTAAAAAATATATTTTACTGATTTTTTACAGAGAGGAAGGGAGAGGGAGAGAGAGTTAGAAACATTGATGAGAAAGAAACATCCATCAGCTGCCTCCTGCACACCTCCCGCAACCAAGGTACATGCCCTTGACCAGAATCGAACCTGGGACCTTTCAGTCCGCAGGCTGACGCTCTATCCACTGAGCCAAACCGGGTAGGGCTAATGGTTTATTTTGTTTGCTATGGCCTAAGGGAAATTATCATGAAGTACCAGACTTCATTTAAAAAAATGGCTTTAGAGAAAAAAATAAATGAATGTTTGTGTAATCTTGTTTAGGAATAGATGAAAATAACCCCTTTCCCCATAAACAGTACTTAAATATGATGTTGTAAATAAATAAAAATTGGCTTTAGGATGTTTATTTTGAGCTTATTCAACTAAAGAACAGTATATTAGTAAGAAATCTCTTGGTACTAAGCAACAGAAAAAGAGACTAAATTAGTTCAAGATAAAAAGATAACTTACTGTAAGGATTTTGGGATGTTTCACAGAGACCAGGGATAGGATTTACTTTGATAATTGGGATAAATGGAGCCAGGGGCTTGAATTCTGTCAGGGTGTGCTTTGTCTTGACTCCTCTATCAGCCTGCTTTATTCTCTCCATTCACACTGGAGATCAGTTTACATTCACACAGAAAGACTGCCTGGACTCTCTTGATCCCAAGTTTAAACATTCAGGGAAGCAGCTCACGTTGACCAGTTTGGGTATGGTTTCCAACTTGGCCTAATTCATTTTGGCCAGGGGGTGGGCGACATTTTATCCCACAAATATTCATTGATCACTTATTACATGCCAGGCACTATTCCAGATAGTGAATCAAAAAGGTAAGATATCTGCCCACATAAAAATGTACATCCTACAGGAGAAAGTCACTAAGCAAGTAAATTTCTAACATGTACCATAAAGAGGTGGTAGGTGCTATGGGCAATAAAGTTTTAAAATGCTGCTTGGTCACTTCGGAAGAGAACTTGGTAATAGAGCTTTGAATTTAGCACTTATAAGATCATAGGTGACATATTGTGGGTGTTTTCAGTCTAGCAGTTTGGTTAGAAACAGATGGCAATGATTTAAATAATGAATGAACAAACTATGTACATACATATATATTCACATGTAATATTACATATATCTTCCTTTCAATCTCTGCTTTCTCCTCAAATTATTGCCAACTGGTTCTATTACATAAATATATAAGCTATATATATTGTCTACTTATTATATATGTACATAGTTTTAAGGAGTTTAATAAGGAAATGGAAGAAGGAAATGGGAAGTAGCTGAAAATGGAAGGACCGCCCAAACCAGTTTGGCTCAGTGGATAGAGTGTCAGCCTGTGAACTGAAGGGTCCCAGGTTTGATTCCAGTCAAGGCTCATGCTCTGGTTGTAGGCTCAATCCCCAGTGGGGGGGCATGCAGGAGGTATCCAATCGATGATTGTCTCTCATTGATGTTTCTGTCTTTCTCTCCCTCTCCCTTCCTCTCTGAAATCAATAAAAGTATATTTTAAAAAAATGGAAGGACCAATGGTAGATTTTTGTCGTTATTGGTGATTTCATTTGAGGAGTGGGATTGATGGACCTGCTTATCTAGCTCCTTGTAGGGGAAGGAGCTAGGCTAAAGTGCAGGTGAGGATGTAGAGGAAAGATAGCATCTCTGAAGGTTTCTTTGGTTTGTGACTTAGGACACAGCTAGAAATAGTGGCCTTAAGAAGCCAGAAAGAGAGCCTCCTGTTCCTCAGAAATAGTCATAAATGAAGTAAAAGCTGGTACCCTAATGGGTATGTTTGAAGTGGAGGAGTAGAGAGGGTGAATGTGCTGCCATCTGGTGATTTCTACTTCCCTATGAAGAAGGAAGAGCTAAAGATAGAGATGGAGAGGGTTGAATTAACCAGTCCTGAAGTGTTGAGCAGTGTTCTCTATGAGAGCTCTGTCACCTGGAACAGAAACTGAGAGTGATTCATCTGGGTAGGGACTGTTCTGGCTTGTGGTATTGGAAACAAAGGATGGAACATAAATGGTGAGTTCTAATAAAAGAGTTATTGATTTGATTAATAGGGATTCTGGTTGGATATGGAAAGGAGGTGGAAAAGATGATGGTCTGGGAGGAGTGGGCAAGAGCCTGAAGATTTGGATGAAATTGAACAGGTAAAATGAAAGTAAGAAAAGGGAAAGAACTGATGGGTGTGGTTAAATTTCATGTTCTAACAGAATTACAGCTGTTTGTTGTGGGGATTTCCAACTAGGGAATCTTTAGAGAGTGGGTGCTAGAATCTTTAGAGAGAAAGGTCATTGATACAGAAGATATCTAGGAACTGGGTGTTAGTTGGGCCATCCACCAAACATTGAACAAGCATGGTATCCTGAGTAGTAATTATATGGATAGATGAGGTTAAAAATGGAGGGGTGGGGAAGGAGGCGATAGGTCAGCAAAAATGGGTGGAGGGTGCTGGGCAGACAAAACAATAGATAGCCATTACAAGCAATGGCTGGATATGTTTGTAACCCATTCAGGAAATTTGCTCAGTGTAGAAAGTTAAGGTGAACTTAGACCAAAGCTTTCTGCTTATATTAAGGATTAATTGAGAATCATATGGTCAAGGTTATGGTATTAATAATAAGGGCAGATCATTTGGTTTTGTAATTGCTACATTTTGTCAAGCTATCCCATTGCAAAGTCTTATCTCCTATACAAAAATCACATTTAGTAATTATAACTTACTTTATAATTCTCCTGTTGGTATAAATAATTCACTCTGGATTTCAAGTGGTATATTGAGTACAAATTATTTTAAAATAGTGTAAAAGTGTATCTTTTTTGTTTATTTAATTTTGCTTACTATAGGGAAGATTGTATTATACAGTCAGCTTTATCACTTGTATTTGGAAGTATGGCAATTTCTTTTAAAAATATTTTTATTGATTTCAGAGAGGAAGGGAGAGGGAGAAAGAAACAACGATGAGAAAGAATCATCTGTCAGTTGCCTCTTGCATGCACCCTACGGGGGATTGAGCCCACACCCAGGCATGTGCCCTAACTGGGAATTGAACTGTGACCTTCTGGTTCATAGGTTGACGCTCAACCATCAGAGCCACACTGGCTAGGCAGCAATATGGCAGTTTCCTTCTATTTTTTTCTTACTAAAAATCTATAACATTATATGGGGTATTAGAGAAGGGATGATAACCTTTTGCAAATTTTGATGAAAAGTAGATAACTGGACTCCTGATTGAATATTCTAATAAACTTGAAACTTGTCTACTCTTGTTATCTCCCTTCATCTTCCTTTATGGCCATTCTTTCTTCTTTCACTCACAGTCATATGCTTCTAAGAATTCTCTCCTTCATAATTCATTCTGGATTTTGCTACTGAAATAATTTTTCTACATGGCTAGATGTCTCCTGTCACTTACAGAATAAAGTCTTAACTCCTTTGATTGATATTCAAAGCTCATTATGATCTACTCCTGCTTGACTTCAAACCTGATCTCTTGACATTCTACACTATGCAGAATTATTTGCTGATTCTCCAACCTGTGGGAAAGAAGCTAGATTGAAGTGTAGACAAAGATATAGAAGAAAGACAGCATCTCTGAAGGTTTCTTTGGTCTGTGACTTAGGACACAGGTAGAAGTAGTGACCTTGGAGAGGACAAGAGGAGAGACCCCGGATGCTCAGAAATAGTCTTGCATGCTTCTTGCCTTTCTTTGCATGTGTGCCGTCCCATACCCATCATGCTCATCCTCTCCTTGTTAAGTTGGTAAATTTCTCTTCACATCCAAGTTCAAGCATTATGCCCTCTGGGATACTTTCTTTAACTTCCTTCTGTCTGTTGTCATCCCCCTGGCTTCCACTTTTGTCCACATGCACCAAAGAAAGTACATCAAGTACATCAGGGTACTCTGGAACTGGCAGCCATGCAACGTTGTGGAAAAGAATCCAAAATTTAATGCAAGCCTACTCGTTGTTCTTATTGGCTTGGAATGTGACAAATGTTTTCTCCTTTGTTCCCAAATCATTAGCACTTACACACAATTCATTTTTTTAAAAGCCATATTTAAACCTTTAACCATTTGTTCACATAAGCTTGTGCTAGTTGATGGTGATGATGGGGTATGTATGTTTAGAGGAGGGGATTGTTAATTGCAAGCACAGACATTTTTGTTAGTAGAAATTGGAATGGTTTACAAAATAAACAATCATTTTCTGAGATCAGTTAAACAGTTTTTTTTCTGTCATTCTCTTAATGAAATGCTAAATAAAAATATTAAATAGAATGCCACTACTCTTTTCATGTAATTAACTTGTGAGTGTTCCCTTATTTATTTTATGATGGAAAGTCTCTTCTTAAAAGACTCCAAAAGGACAACACAATATCGCCAATTTTAAGCAGGCATTCGCTCTCTTCATTAGGAGACAGCCAATCAACGACGCTCTCTGATCATTGATATTTCTCTTTCTCTCTCTCTCCCTCTCCCTTCCTTTCTGAAATCAATAAAACTATATTTAAAAAATGAGGAAGAGCAAATGTTCTGTGAGCACATAATTTAATCCAGTTCATTGGTTATAACTTTTATCTTTTAATGTGACATAAATATTACAATGTTGTGGCTATTTTAGTTAACAACATGAAACTCATGGTCTGTAATTTGTAGGAGGAATTGCACAAAATAAAAATAGTGACTCTCACAAATTGGAAATTACATGTTATCACAGACAGAAATGGTTAAGTGCATTTTAAATTATCTCTCTCTCCCCTTCACTTTATGATTGGGATAATACAAGAGAGTTAGTTTTTTTGCATATTAGCACTAAACTTTTATAATTTCAGACTGGTCAAAAATGCTAAATTTCATAAATGTTGAAAATAATTTAGGACCATATGTGCCAGGACTGACCAGCAGTCCCTGAGCAATGGATGAATAGATTACTCTGACATATGTTTCTGTGAAAAAGAGGGCTAAGGGGCTACTTGGCTATAGGGGCCAAACAGCCTGGTTCACCTGCCTCCTTAAGGCTTTTATTATAAGAACAGCTTGAATTAAAATTAACTATTAGACACTATCAGCAGGGTAAGCATCCTTGAGAAGACACATGCATCTGTAATGTCCTTTAAGTAAGGATGTTTTGAAGTCTAAATATAAAGATTTCAGTAAAACACCTGGGGGCTCAGACTTGTTTGGAAAAGTCAAGGCCGGGGCTGCCATCTTCGGCAAAGTCCCCCCAGAGGCCGCGGCCTTTCAGAGATTCCTCCTTACAGACTTTCCAACCAAGTCCCATGCTTTCTCATATCTCCCCTTTTTGTTTTGCTGGCTGCAGAAGACAGAGGGAGGTGGTGAACTTTCTGCTTTGGAATGTTGGGGTCCACAAAGCACATTTACTGCTTGAGTTCTGATTTTGTAGACTATAAGAAAAAAAAAAAGAGAATTATAATGACAGCAATGCTTAGTCTAATTAAGAAGACAGGGTGCTTATAAGCATTAAATCTTGCCTTCTAGCAAGGTGTAGGGGACAGGATTATAAAGGGCAAGGGGCTAGGGTAAGGAATGCAGCTGTGTGCAGGCCTGGGTCTGTAGATAATAGCTATTGTCAGACAATGAGATTTTGTTGATGAGATGATGCTTTGACTCCTGGTGGGTTGGTCTGACTATGCTTATCGGTTCTGCTTGCTGGATTCACAGCTGAGTTACCTCCCCAATTACTTCGCACAGGCCTTGAAAAGAAAACTTTAAGAAAAACTTAACCCCCTATTCACATATAAGTATATGTGTTCTAAGATTTAAAATATCATATATCATTACTTCTCAGATTAATTCAGATGCTTTATCTATCAGATTTATTATTCAGTACTAGAGGCCTGGTGCATGAAATTTGTGCACTTGGAGGGGGGTGTCCCTCTCCAATCTGGGACCCCTCTGGGGATGTCCGACTTACAGACTTTCCAACCAAGTCCTGTGCTTCTCCACACATATGTGAAATCAGAATTGATGTATATTAGAAAAAATGTCTTTAGATTTAATAGTGAATCTTGTTGAGTATTACATTAATATTTATAAAAATTAAATTCCATCGGAATGTCAGTTTTATTTTTCCAATTCTTCTCTTTTACATTCATTTGGTAGATTCCATTAAAAAGGAAAAAAGCCTGTGTTCAAGTAATGCATCCTAGCCTTTGGAGAATTATGCATTACAGATATCCATGACTAGAGAAATCCAAAATTATTGTGCTGATGATAAGACTTTTTTACAAAAGGGGAATTTAATTTATTTGAGTTTATTCAAGAAATAATTCTTTAAAAATATAGTTTTATTGATTTCAGAAAGGAGGAAGGGTGAGGGAGAGAGAGATAAAAACATCAATGATGAGAGAGAATCATTGATTAGCTGCCTCTTGCATGCCCCACACTGGGGATCAAGCCTGCAATTCGGGCATGTGCCCTGTCCAGGAATCGAACCATGACCTCCTCATTCATAGGTTGACGCTCAACCACTGCGCCATGCTGGCTGGGTAAGAAATAATTTTTATTCTAAAAAGGAATTGAAACGATTTACAACTACACGTATGCTTGATACAATAGTAATAGAAAATGAGGACCATAGAAAACAAGGAAAATCAAATATATTTTGATTTCATGAGTTTTGTTACCTTACTGGTTTTGAGCTTCCTTGGAGCCTGGACAAAAAAAGACAACTGTGATATATTACATAGCTTTGAATATCAGAAATGATGACAATTACTAATTTCACAGGGAAAGTTTTCTTAGCACTAAATTCTGGGATTTCCTTGCCCTAAATTCTGGTAAAGAATTTTTTTTTTTCTTTGCTTTATATAGGAGACACTGAATGGTAAAGTGGGAAATGCAGAAATGGACTTCGTACTGTTGTATATTAATGCAGACATTCACAATATTTAGAGTATGGTTTTTGAGCATAAAAACAGTTCTAGTTTATAGTCCATGAAAATTCTACAAAGGGCAAAGTGATCAAGATGTAAGTAATGCTTTCCAATAACTTTACCCAAGGATGAATCTTAGAATATTAAGATTGACACAAATGTATTTCTCCAACAAACTGCTCCTGCTATTTGTCCCCCACCCCCTTTTTTATTTCTTTTCTAACATGAGCAGAGAGCCTCTATTAATTGCCTTTTTTATTTTTTTTAACACGGATGGAGGAAAGGCCAACTCAGATTGAGTTGACAGGTATAGCTTTTGATAATGATTCTGAACCTCTTAATATTTTCCAAAAAACACATACATATGTGTATATAGTTACTTATAAAATAATGTATGGTTCCCTAGCCATACCATTAGCCTCGTGGGGGGGAGGGCAGGGATTATGTTGTATTGCTTATCATTTAATCCTCAGTGACTAAAACAATGCCAGGAACATAGTAGTGTTTGATACATTTGAATGAAGAAATATTCATGTTCCTTTGTTTTTTTCATGTGGACTTTGCCAATGTTGCCTTTTTATTGTAAGCTACAGAAGGGTACATTGTTCATTCATAAACTATGACATGGTCTCTGCTCTTAAGGAATTTAAAATCTGGTTAAAGAGATAAGAAACATATATGTGAAAAATTACTATGATAATACAAGGAAATACATAGCAAATGAATAGTACAGAGTGTGAGCGCTGTGGGAATTTAAGGTGAGAGGTCATGGTGGGCCAGGAAGGCAAAAGAAAACTTTGCTGCCAGCGTGGGATGAGTTGGAAGCATGAGTGAGATTAAAATAGATGTAATGCAAATAATTTTACAGATTTCAGGTCATGGTGTGGAGGGCGTGAGCAAAAGAGATGAGAACGACTTAGCTCTTTTTGGAGTGAGGAAAAACTGAGGTCATGCTTATTTTGACCGGAGTGAAAGGACAGAGCAGGAGGTATGGTAGAAAGGTGGGCTGGCTGTACATTCTTTGGTCTTTCAACGCCAGTCCCACACTTTACCTCTTCCATTGTGGTATTTGAATCAAGGAAACTATTTGGATAAGATGGAGGAGGAGGATGAGATTAATCTTGAAGCAGAATCTGGTGGGAGTTGGTGGGGAAGAGGTTAGGGGAGTAGAAAGGAAGTAGGCAATTATTTTTGGAGCCTCTTGCAGTCATTCATCCTTGAGATTGTTTAGGTCAGTTTGAAATGTGGGTGGATGGTGGGCAGCAGGTTGGGGGTATATGGAACCTGTGAATCTTCAACAGCTGATGGGATATGAGGCGTTGAGAGTAAGGGTGAAATTACTGGGAACTAGGAAGATTGGGCTGGGTGACGATAGGGGTGATTATCTTATTAAGAAAAGAGACAAAGTCATTAGGAGAATGCAGTTAGAGAGGATAATGAGTTCAGGAAATGATGGGTTTAGGAAATGAGAATGTAGGCGACGGCCCATTTACCTTGAAGGATCCTCAGAAAAGCACGGTGTGTGTTTACTGAATTTAATCCAGGCCCGCCATTTCTTACTCAAACCTTGAGACCAGATGTATTTCAGTACTGCCAATTCAGTGCATGTGCTTACATTTAGTAGCTCACCCTATGGAGCTTAGAAGATACTCCATCATCAAACTCATTAATATATCTGTAGCTGAATATATACATATTCACATGAAGTTGACGTAAATAAAGCCTATAAACAGCCTCAAATCTGCGCAGGTTAGGTTTTGCTGCCAAATGAGTTCAGATTCGGCCAGGTGTTACCAACAGATCAGTTAAAAGATCAGAGTCTTTTGGATTTTAGAATTACACAAACTGGATAATGGGCCCAGGCTTGACTATAAGCAATATTTCATATATATCTTTAGTTCCCCCAAGATACCAGCTGCATAGAAATCATGATTCTTTTTTTAGAAGCATGTCATTAAAAAAAAAAGAATGGTTTGACTGATAACCTGGCATCTATGAAATATACATGTTAAAAGTGTATTTTTGTTATGTTTATATTATGCAAAATATTAAGGAGTATTCTATTTTCTGTGTGCTTATGTCTTCTAGTTTTAAACAGAAAGTTGTGAATAAAACATTCTCAATACATCCAGACATTTGAGAAAACAAATTCTCAGATTTTTTTTCTTTTATTTTAACAAAAGGCTCTTTTCCATAAAATACCAAGTAACTCACTCAACAATGTTTTGTAATTTAATGAATTTAATAAAGCTAAATGCTGGTTTGTTTTATATTGTCTTACTAGTAGCTTATACCTCGTTTGAAATTTTTTTCTTTGTGTTTGAGCTGCACATATGATTGTATCAATTCAAAATAGGAAACATTCCAGAAAGTGTGGGCAAAATAGTCCTGGTGATATAGGAACATCCAAAACACAAAGAAATAAATTTAATCATAATTTAGGAAGGAAAGCCATTTAATACAATGATATGAGTATGATCTGACTTCTCGTGTTAATTTGAGATGTAAGTAGCCGAGTAGTATAAATAATTCTCAAATTTATCCTGATAGTTGATAGTAAATTTAAACAAATGTATATTTATTACTATTCAGAGTGATTGTCAACTATTATTTTAAGACTATACAATCAAGGTGATAAGGACTTCATTTTGGAGGAATTACTTGAAGAAATGCTATATATGTAGCCAAATGTTACTTAGAATACTTGTAGTTTCAAATCCTCTCAAAATATAGTATTTGATACTCATGATAGCTATTATTTAAATGTTCATCGCCATCTTCATTCTCAACCAGTGTATACTGAGTGCCAGAATCTTTGTTTTTCTTGAGGCTTGAATTGTCAACCCATAATTCATTTTTGTTGAATAAAACCATTTTAGAATCAGAAGTGACAGCAGCATTCAAGTTAGAGAAAGATGTTATTCCAATGCTTGGAGTGCCCTTTAACATAGAAGAAATCAGCAAAGTTTTTGATGTGAGAGGTTAGGAAGGATAAATTGGGAAATGATTGATGTTTAGCATTAAACTGATCCCCGAGGAGTACCCCTCTTCCAGGGAAATTTGATGTCTAAGAGCTTTTGAAGTTGGTAGCCCTTTACAAAACCCTCATCCTGTAACTCCCCCCCCCCCCCGAAAAAAGCTTTATTGTTTCTTTTGGTCCAATGCATGGGAGAGGGCTTTAGGGTGGTTAAAAGAATGGCTAGCAGTTTTTGGAAAGAGGCTCAGGTAAAAGCCAGACACCACGGGATGCACAGGGGCCTCTGAAAGGCCTCTGGGCTCCAAAGGCTTCTAGTTGTGCTTGAGGGTGAGCCTTTCAAAGAGATACTCGCCCAGCCCAGCCTGGGGGCCCACCTGAGGAGGTGAGTCAGGTGTCACTCATCTTCTTTATGAGTTTCACCTCCTCATCCAGGAAATGGTTCTCCAGAAAGGAACAGAGATGAGAGTGTGTGCAGAGATGAGGCTAGAACTCAGGGCCTGCAGCTCCAAAAGGGCCTGGTTCAGGTTCCTCTCCAAGGCCAGGGAGGCTTCCATGGCCCTGAGTTTTGACCCACTCATCTTGGGAAGGCCTCAGCACGTCCTGGAAGAGAATGCAGCTACGGCGCTGGTTTTGCAACTTTAAGAGATGCTCAGCGTCCTTGTGCTTTTCTGCCAGTTCTCCGAAAAAGTGGCCCATGCCATCAAGAGCCACATGGTGGGTTGAAATAGAAGCCCAGAGAGAGGTAGATGCAGGAGGCCGGCAGATGCAGGTTGGCCAGGCAGTTGACCGCAGCCTCCACCTCGGTGGAATAATTCTGACGAATTTGGGAGCTCATGGTTGTTCAGCAATAAGGAGTTAAGGTACAAAAACAAAACAAAACAAAAAAACAAAACAAAAACCAGTGTGTTGGCTGGTCCTGGAGGTGGTTCTGAAGGTGGTGACTGGATAAGACACAGAAGGGTGGCTGGAAGAAGGGGCATCCCTGGGTCTGTTCCTTCCAAACACTGTTGAAGCAAGAGACAGATCCGGGCCTGCTGAGGGCACTGCCTCATCCTCTAACTTTAATGTTCTTCTCACTCATAGAGCAGGAAAGGAAGGGGAGGCTGGAAATCCCCAGGTATGCAGTCACTTCCTCCCTCACCTGCTGAGTAGCTGCCCGATGAGGTGCAGCAGTGTGTTACCCAGCCATTAGCACCGAAGGGCCGTCAGCTGCAGCTTTCAGTGTGAAAGGATCCCCCGGTGCTCTAGCTGCAGTGGAACAGAGGATGCAAACACTGTCTAAGGATACCTCAAGGACTAGAGCATTGTAATTAAGCAATAATTAACCAGGTACATTTCTAGCTACTTTTTACTGTACTTGATAGAGATGAGTCATTCAGGGGCCAAGGCACCCCTTCCTTACCAGGTCCAATCATTGCCTCCACTCCTCTTCTCATTTCCCACCTATGGAAGGAAATGGTAGAAATTTCTTATGAAAGTGGAATTGTAGCAGGCATACCCACACAAGAGTAGCCACTTCACTAATGGGTGCAAAGTAGCCAGTGTGGAATTTGACAGCTGGTTCAACAACACAGAGTAAAATTGGAAGTGAAGGGTGCTTGATTGCTTAATTCTTTTTATTTTATTGATTTTTTTACAGAGAGGAAGAGAGAGGGATAGAGAGTTAGAAACATTGATGAGAGAGAAACATCGATCAGCTGCCTCCTGCACACCTCCTACTGGAGATGTGCCTGCAACCAAGGTACATGCCCTTGACCTGCATCAAACCTGGGACCCCTCAGTCCGCAGGCCGACACTCTATCCACTGAGCCAAACCGGTCAGGGCTGATTGCTTAATTCTGTAATACCACATTGCTCATACTCCATTTCTTTGTTGTTCAGGTAATAAATAGTCCTGGGGGAAGAGGAGTGTGATTTGAAAGGAGATTGACAAAAGTTTTCCCTGTTTTTCTTTTTCATTAATTTTTATAACTAGAATCACTTCTTAAAGATGTTCTCATTGCGTTAAAGTATTATGCTGCTTGGGAGGTGTGATGAACAAGCGAGGATGTGAGCAGTTGGCATCATTGGGAGATGTCAGTCCACAGGGTAAGTGCTGGTCACTGGGAGAACATAGGAGAGTGTTCTGAGTTGGAAGCTGTCCTGCTGTGCAGGGTTCTGGAGCGAAGGGGGAACAAAGGGCATTAGAAGTGAACCCAGGGGGTTCACAGGGGGTCAGGCTGGAATAAGGGGTGCATGGCCTCTCCAAAGACGAACTTTAATTGTGTTTAGTGGTGGCTTTGCAGCTGTGTATTGATTTTGAGTATCTACAGTGGTTGAAGCAGCTCTATTAGTTTTGATTTGTATTTTTGTCATGGCCAATGGCCCAGACTTATTGCTGATGGGTAAACAGAAATGTCCAGGGTTGATTCACTTGGCTCCAAGGTCACAATAGTAGGCAGCAGTAAAATTGGAACATAAACGGACACCTCCTGATTCCCAGACAGGTGCCTTTTCAGGCATCCCAGATGGTGAGCTGGCAGCAGGCGAGCCTGTGGGCCTCAGGGCTGGGTTGTGCTAGGCCACTCCCTACAGCTTGCTCTACTTTGTCTGTATTCAGGGACCTTTTCTGGCACCACCCTCTGTCTGACCAGACCTCTGTTTTGGGTAAGGAAAGGCATTTAGTTGACCTGGCAAGAAGTTGCGCGGTTCCAGGACAAAGCCTGTCATTGCTGCTGACCCAGAAGGTCTCCACACAATGCCTTCTGCCCTGCAGCCATCAGCAACCTCACATTCTGTGCTGAGCTTCACTTCTCTCTTTTCAAGAGGAATGTGATTACACATCAAGATTTCCCTGGCTGGTCCATGCTTGTTATAATACTGTGTGTCCCTGAGGACATGCCCATTGACATGGATATACCAGTGAAGAGAAGACAAGCTGGTACACACATAAACCCAAGAAGGGTGAGCTTGAACTTATCTCTCAGCAGCCCAGGGAAGCTAATGTTCATATTATAACTTTTTAAACCTCGTATTTTTCTGCTGTCTCAACATCCCCTCAAAGAGGCTGTGAGCACCCTTCCCAGGTGACCAGGTTTAGTAGTATAAGGTCCTCCCCCCTGCAAATCTGTGACCTAGTGACATTCATACACACCAATGGAACCTCCCTGTACCTGTCCCTTGTGTCCTCCTGATCCCCAATAAAGATATTTGCCTATGGGTCCTTAACTCTTGGCTCCCCACTTGCCTTGTTGAGCCTGCTTCCTTGCCCCGTCATGCCTCCTACCCAAAATGTGGCCCCCTCCTGGCAAGCAGTGACTCGGACTCTCTAGGAATGAATGGTGTTTTCCTTCTCTGTCCCCTCTTGTGGCCACACTTGACTATCTCATGAAAGAATATAGAGCAAAGTTTCTTGTTCTTCCCAATTTATTTCTACTTGAACTGTCCCCTTTTTCAGCATAATCACTGACAAACATATCAAGTACCTACCAATTGCAAAGAACAGTTCTAGGTGCCATGAAACTGTCTTTCAGGAGTTTGCAGTGAGCTACGGACGTATGAAAATACAGCTCTAATATAACTGCATTGCCAGCATATGATAATTGCCATCTAAGAGGGATGGACAGTCTATTTTGAAGGTGGCAAGAAGTCATCTCCAACAGAAGTGGTCAAATAAGGTAGAAGTAGGAGTTCACAGCAACTATAGCATCTCAGGGTGCTTGAGTTTGGTGAAAGCTTCCTTGTTCCATTTTCAGTCAGTCTCTGAGCATTACTAATAATAGCGAACACATCCTCTCCTAGGAAGTCTGTCCAACCTCTGTTTCTGCAACAGTGCTTGGGTCTGGATCTGAGCTGTGCCTTGCTCTTCCAGTGGAATTCCATGGGAGGGAGGAGGAGGACATTCCCAGCTGGAGGAATGGCAGGCACAAAGTTGTGGGTAAGAAAAGGACAAATGGTTTTGGGGTAGAGTGTGAATGGGACAGTTTTTTCTGGGTCAGCAGATTTGGGTCCAGTGGAGACAGGAAAGGGAAGTTGAAGGTAAATTGTGGAGGGAGGTGAATTTCAGTTTAGGAGCTTAAAATTCTGAAAACAATGGGGAAGCCATGTAGCACATCCCTCCCTTTTACATTACAAAGGTCGTACAAGCTTGTTGTTAAAAGAAACCACAATATATATGAAGTCGAAGAAAAGTAAACATGTTTGATCACAAGGATGACAGAATCAATATAGGAAGGTGAATGCAGGATGACTGGAGGAGTGTGCTGCAGTCGCTAGGGTACTCCTGACCTCTGTTGAGGAAGGTTCCATTTGGAAGTGGCAGTGAGGATGGCGTGGAGGGGGAGGAAGAAAGGAAGCAAGGGTGTGGAGGAAGACCTGATAACTCAAGCATGCTGTTCTTTTTTTGTTTTTCCTTTTTTAATAACATCTTCACTTTAAGAACTTCTGTTCCCTGAGTCCATTCCCATCATTTACTGAACATAAGGCATACCAATCAGTTTCTAAAATTGGAACCTTAAGTTATCATCAGATCATCCTACTTTCTTTTCTCAGTTTGCTGAAAGAAATGAATGTACTATTCTGAATATTTGCAACACTAGAAGAGACTCTTAAGAAAAAGACTTAGATTCACAGATAAATCCATTAAGCTGTGAAAATATTGATGGTGCTGAATTTTTTTTTTTTGAAGCTTAGTGTTTACCTGAACTTGTTCACTCTTTTGGATTATGCCCATTGATTTGTCTCAATTCACGTGCAAAGTAGCCTTGATAACACAGCTTTGATAAATATATTTTGTTCATTCAATAAATACTTCTTGAGCATTTTCTGGGCTCTGAGGATGCAGCATTGAATAACACAAAGCTCCTGCCCTGATTGAACTTCCATTCTAGTAGGAAAAGGCAGGTGATAAACAAGAAGTCATTATATATTAAATCAGAGGGCTATACATGTTGTGGGGACAAACAAAGCTGAGCACTCCAGGGTGGAGTCTGGGACATTGCAGGAATTCCATATCTGATAAGGAGACACTTGATAAAGACCTGAAGGAGATGAAGGAACAGCCCAAATAGCTTTCTGGGGAGAAACTACTCGAGAAGAGACCAGGCAACTGTCAAAGCCCAGGCCGTCCTGTATTTTGAGTGTTTGATGAACAGCCAGAGGCCAATGGCTAGAGCATAGTGGGGTTGAAATGGGATAGCATATCACAGACATTTCATTGGAAAAAGCCATTTACTCTAAAAGGAAAATAAAAACACTAATAAACAAATACGTGTGTATATCACTTTGAGAATTTAGTGTCTAAAATAGACATACTGTATTTAAAATTAGTGTTTTAGCAGAACCCTTGAGCCCTCCTTCTTAGTTTACTCTGAAATAATACAAAATATTTTTATTCTGGAAGTTTCATTATTCTTCTGAACTCCCCACTATGGCCAGTTTATGGGGTGCCCACCTCACCTCCATCCAAGCTGCTTTAAAAAATGGTGTTATTTAATGCTTTTAAAGAGTGTCTCTACTCCATGCCTGTCCCTCATCCCTGGCAGCAGAGCCAACTCTGTAATGATATTTTTAGCAGTGGAGGTAAGGAAGAGGGTCCCCAAGGAGCAGTCGTGGGGCAGTCCTCATTGTTTTTAAAGTTCTGACGCTCAGATCCTTTCATAGAGTAAGAATAGACGTTCTGTCCACATGAGGTGGGAAGGCTGTAGAGATGGGGGTTCATAGCCCTTCCTATTTTTCCCCATTATAACCCCAGCCACAAGTCTGTTGGTTTAGCTAACTGAAAAATGACCCTATCCATTTATTTCTAGGTTGCTCTCCTGCTTCTGTTTAGAGCCTAAACAGATTACTGGACTCATCCCCTCCATTGAATTTTGTAAACACAAGCGGTTAACAATCTATGTTTAAATTGGGACAGAGAATTTACTTAACAGAATTTACTCTAATTCTAGATGGCAGATCAAATTGAATATGAAAGAAGAATATTTTTACTCTTTTTCAGAAAGCCATCAGCAGTGGGTGGAGAAAGATCTTCAGTGAGAAAAATCTAGATATTTCAGACTTAGAAATTCAGGAAAGGTTAATAAAAGAGATGCTATGCATTCATTCAAGAGGTATTTCTAGAGTGCCTGTTATATTGGAGCTCTAGTTCTAGGAACTGGGGATAATAAAAACAACAAAACACTTAAGGTTATTTTTTCTCATATATTGTACACTCTGGTGGGGG
This sequence comes from Corynorhinus townsendii, assembly GCA_026230045.1. Lineage (NCBI taxonomy): Eukaryota > Metazoa > Chordata > Mammalia > Chiroptera > Vespertilionidae > Corynorhinus > Corynorhinus townsendii. The sequence continues at coordinate 174,773,334 of JAPDVU010000003.1, read as the reverse complement.
AAATATAAATAAGTGTGGTCATTAATGCAATTCATTATAGTTTTCTGTCTCATCCACTTCTGGAACATGGTAGGATTGTACTTCTGGTGTTGTGATGCGTTCTGGCTGGTTAGATGTGAGCAGGGTGACATGCGGTACTTCTAAGCTAGAGCATTGATTGCACCTGCAAGACCCTCCAGCTTTCCCCTCTCACTTCCTCAGCAATCAGCAGTGCTCCAGAAGTTGCTGCTCTGTTAGCCTGAGTCCCAGAGTGAAGGCAGTGTGGAATAGAGTCCTTAGTTGACCCTAATGGACATGTAGTTTGACAAAAGAATAAACCTTGGTTTTTTAAACACATTGAGGTTTTGGAATTGTTTGTTAATTGTGACATAACCCAGCCTAACCTGACTGATATAGGATTTCAAAAATAAACACAATTCAAAAAAAAGATGATTTCAGATAATGATGTATTCTATAAAGAAGACAAGACAGGGATTTGGGATGCTAAATGCCTGGGGTGGTCACACCCAAAATAGGGTAGTTGGATTAGCTCCCTTTGAGGAGGTTAGATTGGAACTAAGACCTGAATGATGAGAAGGAACTAGCCAAGTGAAAATCTGGAAATAGTGCACTGCAAATTGAGGGAACAGCAAATGAAAACATCCATGAGTGGCAAATATTTGGTACACTTGAGAAAGATCAAGGATGTTTGTGGGACCTGAGGAGGGAGGAGGAAGAGGAAGAAGTAGGTAAGAGTGAGTGATGTTGGATGTGGTAGATTAAGAAAGGAAATTTTATTTCATTTTAAGACTGAGCTATGTTAGGGTTTTGAAGAGAGGAATGTCATGATCTTATTTAGGCTTTTACAGTGACTTTTTGGGTTGCCCTGAAAAGAATGAAGGCAGGAAGACTAACTTCTAACTGGTTATTAGGGAATTTCTGTGTTAGTTTAAGGAAGGAGCATGGTGATTTGACTCAGGATGGTAACAGTAGAGATGGACAGAAGTGGGTAGAATTAGAATGCATTTTGGAGATTGATCCCACAGGATAGGATGTTGAACTGGATGTACGCAACAAATTTAAGATTTGGGGATGAAAAATCAAGCTTCTATTTGGACACATGGAGTCTGAAATGCCTATCTGTATACTCATGCTTGTTCAATACAAATTCTGTGTGTATGAGAATCCAGTTCTAGTAATATACAGTAACTTGTATCAGAGTAATCTTCCTGTAGATAAAAATTATAACCTCTTACCGCCCCTTCCCACCCAAAAAGACAACTATTTTATTGTCTTTTGGCATTGGAGAATGACAGTGACCAAAGGATGGTGGAAACAAGAGGAGATACAACCTTGATTAAAGAGAGCCATACTGGTGAGATCCATGTGTATATAGTTTTAACCCTGAAGGTACTCCCCAGTGCAGTAGCATGGGGGCAGCTCCCTGATTTGTGGGCTCAGAAACTAGAATTCAGGGATGGCACAGCAGTTGAAAAGTAATGAGGGAAATCCTGAAAAGGGCCAACCCTCGATAGCCACAGTTTAACAAAACTGACATAAGGAGAAATAATCTGAATAGCTATGTATCTACTCAAGAAATTGAATTCTTTATTAAAAAGCTGTCCATAGAGAAATGTCCTGGCTTAAATGGTTTCATTTCTAGTGGTCTTGAGGACTTGGTGTTATCCCCTAAGGAAAAAGGGGAGTCGGGACTCATTTATGTTTAATTTATTTAATACTTATGTAGTACTTATTATGTTCTTGGCTCTATTCTAAGCACTTTACAAATAACTTGTCAGACATGTATATGGTGGTATGGAGGACAATTTCAAGAATGATCATTATCTATAACATATACAATAGAACTGAATATTTCCGGCTGTTTCCTGTCCTCTGGTGACAGAAACTTGTGAGAAAACTGGGACATGCTTTCAAATGTGTACTCTGTTGGTATGAACAATTAGTTAGTGTCTTACTCTTATGTTATCTCTGAGTGCAGAATAGGATTCAGTTTATAGTTGGTAAAGCCTGGACTATGAGGCCCAGTTGGACTGTTTTCTGTTCCCTGTCCTTGCTCATTCTTTTCTGCCTTTCTCACTCAGATTGTCTGTTCTCTTGCATTTCTACATGTCATATCTTACATTTTCTTCAAAATTTATTTCAAACCTTACCCTATGATTTATTGTGGTATAAACTCTCATTATCTTACATTTTGCAGGGTTTAATAAACCTTATTTTTTTTGTTCTTTTATTCTTTTTATTGAATTTTTGGGGTGACACTGGTTAACAACATTTACAGGTTTCAGGTGCGAAATTCTACAACACATCATCTGTACACTGTATTGTGTGATCATCACCCCAAGTCAAGTCTCCATCCATCACCATTTATCCCCCCTGTCCCCTCCTGTGAGTGACGAATGAATGAAGGCAGGTGTCTATTATGTTAGATGAGGCAAAGAAGCAGCCTTATTTGTGCAGCTTCATCCTCATTGGTATCATGGTTTTGCAGCTGGAAATTAACTGAATAAAATGTCTATCTAGTTTGCCTGTCTGCACAACAGTGACTAGTGTTTAGTACAATTATGTAAGCTATTACAAAACAATTTTGCAGTACTTAAGAATGAATTGACTTGTTATTGATTTGATTTGATAACTGATGTAAGTCAGCAAGAAGTTAATGTTTCATAAAAGATTAATTAGATACTGTTATTTGAGCACTTACGAGGAGTCTTTTTTCTTGTGTTTAGAGCACAGTACTAGGTCCTATTGGGGTTTCAGTAATTAATTCAGGTATTATTCTGATATAAAAAAAAGGCCCCAAACATATTAGTTGATGAGCTTTGTGGGTCCTATCTTAATTTATTTATTTCTTCATAAACATACTTGTTAATTATTAAATATGTAATCTTGAATGATAATTGCTCAAAGGTGAGTGATGTAAATGAGTGTGCTAATCTCTGCTCTTCCTTGGGGTGAGTTGTGACTAAGGCATTTCAAAGCTCCCTATCTTCAGAACCACCTGCTACCTCAGGACCATCATTTTCCATTTTTGGCTTATATCCTGTAGTAATCAAGGACTGGCTTGGAAACAGCTTTGGCACAGACCGTCATTATGAGCACAAACACTACTCTAAAAATAAATGGAAAAAAACACACAAAACCGTCTGCCTCTAACCGTAGAAGACCTATGACTAAGACATTGTTTGGCCGCTGTGGAACTCAGTGACACAGCAGGTAGTAAGTAGGAAAATTCTTTTTTTGAGGATACTTTGTTTTAGTCATCTTATTCGCTAACTTTCAGTTGAGAATTCCAAAATAATTTCCATGACAGAGCTTTTCTGTGTGTTTTAATGTTACCAGAGAATTACTTTACTCAAGAATGGAAATCAGGAGTCATTTCATGACATATTGTATTAAAAGAGGTTGAGCATGATTTGTTGATAATCCCCCAGTTATGAAGGTAATTTTGAATTTTTTCATCTTCCAGTTAAGACATTTAGGATACGAATGTGTTTCCCCACTCTGCCATCAAGTAAGTAGTATGTCTTGCTTCATGGCGCAAAGAAATTGTGTCATGAAATGAAATTTAGCCAGTTTTTAAATGCTTAATGCCCTTAATAGCGTTATTCAATTTACATAATATCCACAGATTATAGCCTACTTGTCTTCCTTTGATTCTTGTGTCAGGAAATAAAATTTAGCCAGTTTTAAAGTTCTTAATACCCTTAATAGATATTATGCAATTTATCTAATATCCTCAGATTTATAGCCTACTTTTCTTCTTTTGATTTTTTTTCCCCAAAGAGAAAGAAAAGAAATGATGATGCAGATGAGGTGTTTTACTGCATTTTTATAAAATATATTGAAATCAGAGTCTAAAATGTAGGAGCAATAGTCAAAATGATGTAGGAAGCCCAGTAGAGAATTGCATCTAAGATGCCATTGGAAACAAAATTTTAAGAAGTGAGTGCTCAATAGAGCTGAATCCTTTAAGAGAGACAGAAAGATGTTGCAAAGAGTCATTAAATGTGGTGATAGTTATAACAGAGACAGTAGTTTGTAATAAAAACTGCTTCCATTTTATCCTTTTATTGAATGACAATACTTTATGAATTTAAGTTCTCAGTGTTATCCCACAGTTTAAAAATGGAATGAAATCTTACTTTTCTTCTTTTTAATAAGCCTAGTACAGGAGAAGCAGGCACGTTTAACAAGTGCTCTGTAGCATAGGGATTAATTTAAAAATCAGTCATTTGTTTGAGATTCTACTTTAATCAAAACCTTTTAGTATATGAGAATACATTTAGATTTTACAAGTATATCTGAAATTCCATTAACTCAAATATATGATATAAAGGAATGAAACACATCCAGCATATTCAGATGTTCACAGCTCTAATGTACTTCTTATTTAACAATTATTTTTAATGCCAAATGTAATGAAAATATTGAATCTACTACTGTTTTTGCTTGCCAGGAATGTTAGCCAAAATTGGAGGCTTATGCTGAGGCAGGAAAACATTTTGTTAATTTTATGTCATTAAAAAATAAAAGAAACTTGCTCTCTTTCATTTTACTCTTTTGAAGGTTTCTTTCTCTCCTTACTGTTTCTACCTATTTTTACTGTATCCTTTTTTTCCAGTTAGTTTTTATTTCTTTCCTTTTATTGCCATTCTGAGAATTTGTTTCTTGCCTTTTGCCACATTAGTACTTAAGTTTTTTATATTTTAATTTTGTTTCTTGCATTCCTTTTATTCTACCTTAAAGTTATTTGCATATACTGTTTTCTATTTCATTTCTTGTTATTCTCCCAACCATCTTTTACTCATTTATCATTACAGCCAGTGAGTTATAACTGTTTTTTGATATAGCTAGTTTACTATTAATCTGAACTTAAAAATCCATCTATCTTTTTTACTCACTCTTCTTTAGTCTTCTATTTTGACTTCCTTCTTTTCATTTCTCTATTTTGTTCTTGTTTTCCTATCATAGCTTTTCCCACCTTGGTATTTTTCTCTTTGGACTAGTAAACATGAACTTTCTTAATAACATTACAGGAGGTAAAGAAAATGGGGAAGACAGAGAACATTCTGTTTTTCCATCACATTAAATAGGAAAAAATTCTGAAACTTTGTCTGTTCTCTTCAAGGGTCAGAGGTCGAAAAGATATAAGCCATATAAAAAGAAAGTATATGATAAAGTTATTAAAATAGATGCAGACCAATTGAATCCTGGAAGATAGCTTCCTCTAGTCTGTCTGTTTTCCTCAATCTTTGCTTTCTCTTTTTGTTTTGAATCTACTTAGGTTCTTGGATAGTTGATCCTGCATTCTTAGTGTTTTTAACTTGACTTGTTTTTCAGTTTAAGTGCTTTGTCAGTAGTTGGCACACAAGGAATGCTCTGTATATAGCAGTTGAGTTAATTTGAGCTTCTATCTAATGTCCTGGCTTCTTTACCATTTACAGGCACAAAGCCCCTCGTTTCTGAAAAGGTAATGGTGATATCAAGTTGGAGGCTGGGGATGGAGGGAAGTTAGGGTGACCAAAATCCCCCTGGGGATGCAAGTGGGAATTACATTTTTTCACTAGTAAATAACATTGATATTTGATAAGTTTTTTCTTCTAGTTTCTTAAGTAATAGGAGATCCCCAAGGGAACTGAACTGGTTAAACAAACTGTATTAATTCTGCTCTGTAAAGAACAAGCTAGCCTCAACCATTTGATAGATATAAGTTGCCTTAAAGTATTTTATAAATGATTTAAAAAAGTGAAATGCAAATAGTTTATTTGCAGCATTAAAGAAATTAAATGGAAAAATTAACATTTAAAAAAAAACCCAGGACGAGGGATGGAAAAGTATGGTGGGGATGTGTGTGTGCTTTTATATGTGTGTGTATGTGTATACTAGTATGTATGCATGCATGCATGGATGCATGTGGTATGTATCTCTCTGTGTATATTATATGTGTGCATGTATATATATGTGGTTGTAGGTATGTACATATGTGGTATGCGTGTATGTATGCATTGCTGGTGTATGTGTGCATGCATATATGTGGCACATGTCTCTGTATATCTGTATGTGGTGTATATGTATATATGTATATGGTTTATGTGTGTATGCATGTGTGTATGTGCTATGTGTCTCTGAGTGTATGTGTGTATGCATGCATGTTTGTGTATAAAAGGATTCAGAGTCTGGTGGGGCAAGAAGACCAGTAGGAAGGTCTGAGCCTGGGCTGTACTGGGAGATGGCTGTGTGTTTCGGGATATACAAAAGCTGCGTGACTATTATTTACAGTCCTGGGGACTCAGAACCCTAGACCAAATTTACAAGTTTTTTGTTGTTGTTAATCTTCACTGAGGATATTTTTTTCCATTGATTTTTAGAGAGAGAGGAAGGGAGGGGGAGAGACAGAAACATTGATGTGAGAGAGACATATCAATTGGTTGCCTCCCTCTCCCTTTCCCCGCCCCCCGCCCCCCGCCATGCACCCTGACCAAGGTTGGGGATGGAGCCTGCAACGGAGGTACATACCCTTGACTGGAATTGAACCCAGGACCCTCAGTCCATAGTCCAATGTTCTATCCACTGAGCCAGATTGGCTAGGGCAGTGGTCGGCAAACTCATTAGTCAACAGAGCCAAATATCAACAGTACAACGATTGAAATTTCTTTTGAGAGCCAAATTTTTTAAACTTAAACTTCTTCTAACACCACTTCTTCAAAATAGACTCGCCCAGGCCGTGGTATTTTGTGGAAGAGCCAGACTCAAGGGGCCAAAGAGCCGCATGTGGCTTGTGAGCCGTGGTTTGCCAACCACTGGGCTAGGGCATGAGTTCTTTTACAAGAAGATCCACATATGAGGTTTTGAGATAATGTTACTGCTTTATGCTGAAATTTCAGTAGTTCAAATAGTTCAACTTGGCTTATATATATTTTTCATTTTTATTTTAAAAGTCATGCAGGATCATGTCCAATAGAATTTTTTTTTATAAATTCATTTTTCAATCTCTATTATTTTCTTTATAATTTTCCCCTGACTGCAGCTTTGGCAGGGTTGATCGTCTAGCTGCTTAATATTCACAGAATCTACTTTGGGACAGGGCCTAGCACAAAAATTTGTTAGGCTGCTTTATTTATTTTTGAAAGGAAGAGTGGCAAATTATCACACCATTACTGGGTTTGGCTAACAACCAGCAAGGGGAAAAAATCAGAGGCTATTTGTCTTTATGTCCCACTCTTCTCCTCTTCCCAGTGTATATTACTTATTTTTTCAGAATGATATGGGCCCACAAATCCCAGTCTACCACACAGTTGGAAACCCCTGCAGTTACTCTCATTTGGTAAGCTTAATATAGAATAATTTGGGCAGCTTAAACTTTTAGACTCTTCAAAGTTAAATGCCTTGTTGGTGTAGTTTTGATTGATTTTATTCCTATGGATATAATAATAATCATTTTAGATTTCCTCTCCATCTCCAAGATGGCCTCTGGGGGTATGGTAGAAAGGTGTGTTTTGTTTTTTGTTTTTTTTTAAATATTTTATTGATTTTTTACAGAGAGGAAGGGAGAGGTATAGAGAGTTATAGAGGTATAGAAACATTGATGAGAGAGAAACATCAATCAGTTGCCTCCTGCACACCCCCTTCTGGGGATGTGCCTGCAACCAAGGTACATGCCCTTGACCAGAATCGAACCTGGGACCCTTTAGTCCACAGGCCGACGCTCTATCCACTGAGCCAAACTGGTTAGGGCAAAGTGTGCCTTTTATGACTGGCATAGTGTCCAATACATTATCCTGTCTCCATGGCTTTGTTCCTTCATTCGGGTTATTGTTTGTCTTGCTGGCCTTTATGGTAAAGATATAATTCGGGATTTGGTTTCTCTTAGACTGCTCAGGTGTGGCAGTATTCCTGGCTGATTTGGCTGTCAGAGTCTCTGACAGATTTATCTGTTGGTTCCTACCCACAGTGTCCCACCTCTTCTGTGCATGGCTGGCTTCAGCCTAGCATTGCACTCTTAACTCAGTTTCTGTCATCTCTAGGATTATTCAGGAACGTAGGCTGACCTTCAAGATGTGGTTTTCAAGGGCACCCAACACATTAATATCTAGTAGCCAGATGAAAGACAAAAGGATGGATGGAGGAGGCCATACTTGTTTCTCGCCACCTCTGCCTGGAAGTAGCATACATTGGTTCTGCTTATATTCTATTGGTGAGAATATTGGAATCTTTTAAAATTGAAGTGTAATTGTCATACAGCATTATGTTAGTTTTAGGTGTGTAAAAAAAAAAATAACTCTACACCTGTAGACACTGAAAAGTGATCACCACAGTAAATCTAGCCACCATCCATCAACATAAAAAGTTACAAAACTTTTTTTCTTAAGAGTTTTTCAGATTTATTTTCTTAGAACTTAATTTATTTTATATCTGGAAGTTTGTATTCTTGATCCCTGTCACTCATTTCACCCATCCTCCAACCTCCCTCCCCTCTGGCAACCATTAGTCCGTTCCCTGTATTTGTGACTTTGATTTGTTTTGTTTGTTTATTTAAAACTTTTTTTTAAATGTACATGAAACCATACAGTATTTGTCTTTCTCTGACTTATTTCACTCAGCATAATCCCCTCAAGGTCCATCCATGTATATGTGGGTGTTGCAAATGGCAAGATTCAAGCTTTTCTTACGGGGCAAGGCATGAGTAGTAGTCCATTGTATATATGTACCACATCTTCTTTACACATTCACCCATTGATGGATATTAAACTTGGTTCCATATCTTGGCCATTGTAAATAATGTTGCAGTGAACATAGGGGTGCACGTATCTTTTCAAATTAGTGATTTCATTTTCTTTGAATAAATGCAGACGTAGAATTGCTGAATTATATGGTAGTTCTAGTGTTAATTTTTTGAGGATCCTCCATACTGTTTCCATGGTGGCTGCACCAGCCTTCATTCCCACCAATATAATGCACACTCAGTTTTAGTGTGTGCTTAGTGTTCCATAGATGTGTCTCACATAAATAGTTTTCCTGAAATTTTGGATATTCCCTGCTTTCCTCTTTTATAAAAAGGTTCAAATATCCATGTACACACATTTAAAAAAAATCTATGCTCATTTGCATAATTGTTTCTTTAGGAATAATTCCTAGAATTGGATTTTCCAGTCAAAGAACATGCAAGTTTTTGACTTGCTATTTATTGCCAATTTGTGTTAAGAACTTTGTTTTCTAACTTGAAGAACTATCCATTTAAGCAAAAACAGCCATAATCTTTCACTCAGGATTAATCAGGAGAATCTATCCAATAGAAATAAAAGGTGTGTTTTTTCAAAATGTCTGTATAATTACTTATGGGGCTTTATTTGGGATTCCAAACCTAATTCCAATGTGTTTGTATGGGAGGTTTTTCCACATCAACAAACAATTCCCCAGACACCAGCAGGTGTCCTACTATTTAACTCAGTTCTGGCACTACCTACCCAGATATATCATCAGATTCTACAGGCAAAGGGGTCAAACTGCACCCCTACTTCCTTCAGAAGCCAGTTGCAAACTCAGGCTTCTGACCCTCTGGCTATAGATCATAAAGTCTCACACACCTAGAGCAGCTCACACAATTCAGGAAAACATTTTACTTATTAGACTACTGTTTTATTTGAAAAGGATCCAACTCAGGAACCACCAGACTGAAGAGATGCATGGGCAAGGCGTGGGGAAAGGATATACCACTCTCTTAGCACCTACATTTACGCACCAACCTGTAAGCTCTGAGAACCCAGTCCTTTTGAATTTGTATAGAGGCTTCATTACATTGTCATGATCCACTAAATCACTGGTCCTTTGTGACAGAACTCAACCTTCAGAAGTGGGGTGTGAGGAAGGTGAGACTGCAAGTTCCAACCCTTTCATCACTTGGTTGGCTCCTCTGGCAACCATCCTCCATCCTTAGGGTGGGGTTCAGAAGTTCCCTCATTAACATAATGAGGGTTTATTATAAATCACAATATCAGAGGCTTGTGGTAGCAAATAACTGAAATCAATGTGAAGGACCAAAAATAATAAAAAGGTTAAATAAAATATAGACCATCCATGCTACATATAATACAGCCATTAAGAATATCTTGAGCCTGACCTGGGCAATGTGGCTCAGGGATTGGAGCATCAGCCCATGCACCTAGGGGTTGCAGGTTTGATCCCCAGTCCTGGTTGGGGTGCTTGGAAGGCAGCCAGTCAAGGTGTCTCTCAGGCATCGATGTTTCTCTCTCTCTTCCTCTCCCTCCCTCCCTTCCACTCTCTTAAAAAAGCAAATGGAAAAAGTATCCTCAGGTGAGGATTAACAAAAACAAACAAAACAAAACAAAACAAAACAAAACAAAAAGGATATCTTTAGCCCTGGCCTGGTAAGTAGCTCAGTTGGTTAGAACATTGTTCCCATACAACAAGGTTGCAGGTTCAATTCCAGGTTAGGGCACATACAAGAATCAACTAATGAATGCATAGGAAAGTGGAACAACACAATATTGATGTCTCTCTCTCTCTCTTTCTTCCTTTCTCTCTCTCTAAAATTAATCAAAGCAAAAAAAAATGTATATTGTTACTTATTGATCCAAGATGATGTCCATGATGCTAAGTGAGACGTACAAATTGCAGAATAAAGTGATGATTCTTTTATTGTAAAACCAAAAAGCGAAACACACGCACACACACACACACACACACACAAAATCATACTATATGTTTGTATATATTTTATTTGTTTGACCACAAAGTTGTGAAAGGACATACTCAGGTTTTTGAAACTGTCTCCTAGGCAGTATGTGTTGATACATCTTTGTATTGTTTCACATGCTATAATAGAGAAGTTTTACTTTTGAAATAAAAATAGTTAATAAATAACAAAAATAAAGAAAAAAATCACAGCCCTAGCAGACTGCTTCATCTTTTCTGAAAACTGCTTTCTAAACTAGAGAGCTTCCTGCAGTCCCCAGAGGAATTCCAGGGCTTTGGACAGTGTGCCCTGAAGTCAGGATAACTTTTATAGTTAACTTAATAGCACGGGTTTCTGTTTTACACAAGGCAGGAGCTAAACTATTGGGATTCTTCCAGTTACTGATGTTCTCAGACGACTGATGTTCTCAGGGGTAATCATTTTCAGAAAGGCTGCTGAAAATGTAGTCAGCTCACATCCTGGCCTGGTTCATGTCAAACAACTGATTTTTCAGAAGAGGAAATAGAAGATGATATAGCAAGAATGTATCCATTCAGGAAATTATTTTCAGAAATAATCTATAATTTCCAATAGAGAAGAGGAAGGAACAACTTTTGTACTAGCTAAAAATATAGGATAAAAAGAATGGAAAAAATAGGATACACCTAACTGTGTACTTTTGGTAGCTCACTAGATAGATATATGGATATTTTGATTGAAATTTTGCCTTTTCAACGGAGAGCAGTAAATATTAAAAGGAAACATTTCAAAGCCTGGTAGAAATTTTAAAGCTTGATGGCACTATATAAAAATCACTTTAGAATGAGAAATGTTAGTAATTTAGGAAACTAAAGTAAAACAAGTAATTTAGAATGGGCACACCTGGAAAGCTACTAAATATTCTATTGAGATCTCCTGGGACCTCCCCTAAAATCTCCACTCTTAAAACCCTTAGGATAGAGGACCCAGCCCACTATTCCTCCCAGGAACATGCCTTGCTTTTCCCTTCCCTTTCCTTCTTTTCCCACTCCCTAACCCCCACCCAGCCCCAGGCATGTTACCATTAGCTTCCTCACTTACAAGCTCCCAAGACCCTTCTTTTACCTTCATAACTTGTTTCCTAAGCCATTTCTTCTAGAAATTACCTCTTCTACCTCTTTGACTTACCAAAAAAAGTTCTCTTACAATAAAATAAAATAAGTACTTTATTTAGAAAAGTAAAAATGGTTATTGGTCATGGCTAAGATGTTGCAATTGAAAGCTCCTGAACAGAGATGGTGACACAGTGACTTAAACGTAGTAGGCAATCTATACTAATAAAAGCCTAGGTGGCATCTCGCCCTCCTGTCATCACAAGATGGCCACCACAAGATGGCCACCTCAAGATGGCCTACAGGGGAGGGCAGTTGTGGGCGATCAGGCTATCAGGGGAGGGCACTTGGGGGTGACCGGACCTGCAGGGGAGGGCAGTTAGGGGTGACCTGGCCTGCAGGGGAGTGCAGTTGGGGGCGAGATCAGGCCGGCAGGAGAGGGCAGTTGGAGGTGAAATCAGGCCAGCAGGGGAGGGCAGTTGGAAGCAATTGGGCTGGCAGGGGAGGGAAGTTGTGGATGATTGGGCTGGCAGGGGAGCAGTTAGGCATCAATCAGGCTGGCAAGGGAGTGGTTAGGGGGTGATTAGGCTGGCAGGCAGAAGCAGTTAGGGGCAATCAGGCAGGCAGGCAGGCAGGCAAGCAGTTAGGAGCCAGCAGTCCTGGATTATGAGAAGGATGTCTGACTAAATGGGCAGTCATACATCCCCCAAAGGGTCCCAGATTGGAGAGGGTGCAGACTGGGCTGAGGGACAACCCTCCCCCCCCAGTGCATGAATTTTGTGCACTGGGCCTCTAGTCTATTTATAAATTTGTACCGATGATATTTTGAAAATATTGAAAGGAATTCCTGGGAAGCTGTGCTTACACTTGATTAGCCAAAAACCAAAATCTATTTGAGTTAAATTATAAATGGTAATCAGAATTGCTAATTATACATACTGGCTTGTGAATAAGTTTGTCAAACATTACCACATCAGGTATTTGAACACTCTATAATGTTAATATTACTTTAATATTTTAGATGCACATAGTTTTATCCAGAGCATATGCTGAAATTATTCTCGGAATTTAAACATTACTATAATTTCAATGTGTCATAAGAAGTGATAACAGGTTAATGAATAGGCAGATTTGATTAATTTTTTTCAAAAATTTTAGGGAAAAATAACTGAAGTGTTTTATTTGATGTCAATGAAATTGAATGCTGAAATAGAAATGAAAAATTTCTGTGGCAGTTGTTGGTAACCACCATATATTTCTGTATGTAATCTTTTTTTAAAAAAATATTTTTATTGATTTTTTTGCAGAGAGGAAGGGAGAGAGGTAGAAAGTTAGAAACATCAATGAGAGAGAAACATCGATCAGCTGCCTCCTGCACACAACCCAGGTACATGCCCTTGACAGGAATCGAACCTGGGACCTTTTAGTCCGCAGGCTGACGCTCTATCCACTTTGCCAAACTGGTTTCGGCACTGTATGTAATATTAAATAATAAAGAGATAATATGCAAATCGACCAAACAGAGGAACAACCGGTTGCTGTGATGCACACTGACCACCTGGGGGAAGACGCTCAATGCAGGAGCCGGGCTCACAGCTGGCAAGTGCAGCGGTGGTGGCAGGAGCCTCTCCCGCCTCTGTGGCTGTGCTAAGGTGTCCGGGGAGTGGGCCTAAGCCCTCCGTCGGACATCTGAGGATTCCTGGACTGTGGACTGCAAGAGGGAGCAGGCTGGGCTGAGGGATTCCCCCTTCCCCACCATGAATCCACCATGAATCTCCCCCACCATGAATCTCATGCACCGGGCCTCTAGTTCTGTATATAATTCTCTTGCTTTCTGTTGGTGAGGTCACTCTGAAGCAAACTTTTACAAGCTGTCCTGGTGCAGGTCCCAAAGCAGTAAATAAATTTTGCTATTGGGTAAGGCAAGTGTACCAGTATGTGCAGCTAATGTGCAGAGTTGCACTTCCTGCCCCCTCCTCATCTGGGTCTGATGTGGGCTGTTGGCTTCTCCATAGAGAGCTTGGGTTCTATATTATTGTCTTGTGCCCATTTGCTGTATTTTAAGGAGAGCTCTGTCTCCTCTCTGTAGAGTTCATCAGTGGGCATCCTATCAGTATGCGCAGTTTAAAACATTCATTTATTCAAGTTTATTTTACTCAGCTAACTGTTAATTTGTTTCCTCTGTATTGGGGGTAATCTATCCCCAGGTCTTTTGGTGTTATCTTGAATAATTGAGAGCATTCTGGTACACAGCCACATTGCTACAGAAGCTGCTGCTAAGCCTCCAAGAGGCTCTCTCACTTGAGCGAGATTGAAATTGATTCCAGCTGGCTAGAGAAAAAAAATACACGAAGGCTGTAATAGACCCTTAGGAAGGAAATCTGTTTCCATCAAGACAGAAGAATGATTCATAAATAAGGAATATAAATTAACGCTTCCTTCCAGTCATTGGAGTGTCTCTAATGTTTCAAGTAACATTATTTTACGTCTTATTTCATTAACTTTTTAATCTTTATCTGGGGATATGTTTTTATTGATTTGAGAGGGAGAGGGGGAGAGAGAGACACAGAGAGAGAGAGACAGAGGAGAGAGAGAGCAAGATATTGAAAAACCTATTTGAAGAAATAATGACAGAAAATGTACCCCACCTGGTGAAAGAAATAGACTTACAAGTCCAGGAAGTGCACAGAACCCCAAACAAAAGGAATCCAAAGAGGACCACACCAAGACACATCATAATTAAAATGCCAAGAGCAAAAGACAAAGAATATTAAAAGCAACAAGAGAAAAACAGTTAGTTACCTACAAGGGAGAACCCATATGGTTGTCAGCTGATTTCGCAACAGAAACTATGCAGGCCAGAAGGGAGTGGCAAGAAATATTCAAAGTGATGAACAGCGAGAACCTACAACCAAGGTTACTCTACCCAGCAAAGCTATCATTTATTATTATTATTTTTTAAATATATTTTATTGATTTTTTACAGAGAGGAAGGAAGAGGGATAGAGAGCTAGAAACATCAATGAGAGAGAAACATCAATCAGCTGCCTCCTGCACACCCCCCACTGGGGATGTGCCCGCAACCAAGGTACATGCCCTTGAATCGAACCCGGGGCCCGTTAGTCTGCAGGCCGATGCTCTATCCACTGAGCCAAACCGGTTTTGGCAGCAAAGCTATCATTTAGAATTAAAGGTCAGATAAAGAGCTTTACAGTGCTGAAACCGGTTTGGCTCAGTGGATAGAGCATCGGCCTGCAGACTGAAGGTTCCCAGGTTTGATTCCGGTCAAGGCCATGTACCTTGGTTGCGGGCACATCCCCAGTGGGGGGTGTGCAGGAGGCAGCTGATCGATGTTTCTCTCTCATCGATGTTTCTAGCTCTCTATCCCTCTTCCTTCCTCTCTGTAAAAAATCAATAAAATATATAAAATAAAATAAAAAAAAGAGCTTCACAGATAAGAAAATGCTAAAGGAGTTCATCACCATCAAATCAGTATTATATGAAATGCTGAAAGGTATTCTTTAAAAAAAGGAAGAAGAGAAAGAAAAAGATAAAAAACATCAACAACAAAATGGCAACAAATACATACCTATCAACAACTGAATCTAAAAATCAAAATAAATAAGAAATCTAATGCACAGAATAAACTGGTGAATAAAATAGAATCAGAAGCATGGAAATGGAACAGACTGATGATTCTCAGAGTGAAGTGGGGTGGAGAGAGTGGGAAGAGATTAAACAAAGATCTTATATGCATTACATATGGACACAGACAAATGGGTAGTGAAGGCCTGGGGCGGGGCAGTAACCAGGTGGAGGGAGTCAATGGGGGAAAAAAAGAGGGACATCTGTAATAATTTCAACAATAATGATTAAAAAAAAAAAGTTAATGAAATAAGCCCTGGGCAGGTGGCTCAGTTGGTTGGAGCATTGTCCTGTACATCAAAAGGTTGAGGGTTAAATTTCTGGTTAGAGCAGGTTCATCTCTGGCTAGGGTGTGTATGGGAGGCAATCGATCAAAGTTTCACTCATATTGAATCTAAAAATCAAAATAAATAAGAAATCTAATGCACAGAATAAACTGGTGAATAAAATAGAATCAGAGGCATGGAAATGGAACAGACTGATGATTCTCGAGGGAAGTGGGGTAGAGAGAGTGGCACCCGCATAAAGTGAATGTTGGTACACTTGAAGTTATCCTAGAGGCTCCTTACACTATCTTCATATTTTTGGAATTTTTTTTTGTTTTTGCTGTTCTGGTTGGGTGTTTTTTTTTGCTTCCTCATATTTCAAATCATTGATTTGATTTTCAGAATCCTCTACTCCATTGTTGAATTCCTGTTTATTATTGTTTATTTCAGTTAATGTATGCTTACTTTCTGACTGGTCCTTTTCCATTTTTTTGGAGGTTTCTAGAAGATTCTTGAGTAACTTTATAACCATTGTTTTAAACTCTATATCCAGTAGTTTGCTTTATTCTATTTCTTTCATTTGTGACATGTTTCTTTGTCTCACATTTTGTCTGTTTCCCTGTGTTTGTTTCTATGTATTGGGTAGAGCTGCTATGTCTCGTTGAGTTGGTAGAGTGGCCTTGTGTAGTAGGTGTTCTATAGGGCCCAGTGGCTCAGCCTTCCCAGTCATCTGAGCTGGGAGCTCAAGGTGCACCTCTTGTGGGCTGTGAGTACAGTCTTGTTGTGGTTGAGACTTGATTACTGTTGGTGTCACTGGGAGGAATTGATCTCTAGGTCAATTGGCTGTGAGGACCAGCTGTGTCTACAGTGGGAGAGCTGCTATGCAGGAGACACCCCTATGGAGCAGGACTTGCTTCATTGGGGCTTTGTTGCTCACTGAGTCTGCCCCTTGAGTGTGTTGCTTATAAATGTGTAGAGTTATAATCTGGCATGTTCTGACACTGACTACTGGGTACACTGGCTCTTAGGTTTCCAGGGAGATGCAAAGTCAGCCACTGAGTTTCTTTGAATATATATCCAGAGAGATCTGCAGATTCCTTCTCTTTGTATTGGGTTTGTAAGTGCCCAGATGAGGCCCAGCTATGAAGAAAGGGAGACTGGTGCTGTTGTCAGACCTTGGGCCTTTTATTGGTAGGTTTGGGGCTCCCTGACTCAGCTGTAGATTCTTTGAGAGAATTTTAGCTTGAGCAAGGACAGGACATTCAAATGCAAAAGCCACTGTACACAGCGTGAGCGGGTTGCAAACTAGATGAGGTGGGGTCTTAGGGAATCCCCAGGGTGGAGCAAACAGAAATGGTGGTCAGTCAGCCATGAGACCCGGGAGTTCCCAGCATAGGAATAATCATCCCTTGCGAGCACCTCTGTCAGGGAGAAAGCCTTCCCGCGAGTTCCTGCCCTGATGCTAGACAATCCACTTTCTCCTCACTTGTGTCTGTGTTCCCCAAAGCCTTGCCCTGGTGCTGGAGCTCAGAGGAAGCAGGACCTTGTAAGTTCAGTTTGTATGCCAGCCTTTTCAGAGGAACAGCTGGGTCTCCAGCCACCTCTGTGTCACTAAGCCCCAATCCATACTGGTTTTTATAGCCATAGTTACGGGGACTTCTTTTCCTAGCTCTGGGACCCTGGGCTGGACATCTGGTGTGGGGCTGGGAGCCCTTGCTCCTCCAGGTGGCCTCTGCAGAGATGATCTCCCTCCTGATTAAAAAAGCGGCACACGTGGGTGCCCAACCAGCCCGTTCCACGCCTATGCACCTCCTACCAGTCTCAGTGTGCTTTTTTCTTTACTTCTCTAGTTGTAGAACTTGCATTTTAGCCAGCTTTCCAGAGGTTCTGGATGATGGTTGTTCTGTATTTTAGTTATAATTTGATGTGGTTGTGGGCAGCGGCAAGTACAGGCCTTTACCTATGCCACCATCTAACACAAAGTTTTAAGGGACTCTTATTTCGTTAACTTTACTGGGATACTTTCTGAACCTTAGTTATGTCGTTTATAAAATGAAATAATAATACCTGCCCTCAATTCTACAGTTTTGTGAAGATCAAATTTATAAAAGGTTCCTATAACTTAGAAGTTTGTACAACACTCCAAGGCATGGTTTTCTTTCTTTCTTTTTTGCCTTTTTATTACTTTTCATAACTTTTTCAATTTTGTACTATTATTTGGATACAACTTATAACCAACCAAGTGAAATGGTCAGAGCACTTAAAAAAACACACCTGAATTTCTCACTAACTTGAATTGGTACCCCTTTTATTTTTCCTGTACAGAAAGAAAATCAAGCCTGTCAGTTACTCATGTCAAATTGCAGTATTATCCTGTAGAATTAAGGAGGGGAGACATTGCCGAAGCTTGGGGAGCATGAGTAATTGCAGATGAATGCCAGCTCCTTCTGGGTGTGCAATGCCTAAAGAAAAAGTTATGTTGCTCTGTTTCAGTTAGTGGTGCTTGCAGCTGGGTGCAGGGGTCCTTGAAGACTTGCCCACAGACCTGGAGACTACTTTTCTTTTGCCCTTTTCCCACTGAGACAGAGCAGTGTGACCTCTTGCTGCGGCACTTTCTCAAAGTGATTGTATTTCACTCCTCTCGTAAACACATCTTGTAAAAGAAACAAGGTTGTCTTTTAAACTTTTGTGCTCCTGCTTGACAAGAAAAATAAAACCTAGTCTCCTTTCAGGACCTTTTGGCCTAATGAGAGGTCCATCCTTTTCATTTTTATTAAGAATGCTTTTGTATCAACTTCCCATTCTTCATGGAGAAGTACAATGTATTATATGAAGAAAGGACTGGGAATGATAAAGAGGCCATTTATACTTTTGCTACATGGGATTCAGAAAGTTTTAAGTAGCAGAACCAGTTAAAAAGAGAATTTTAAGACCTACAATGTGGAGATACTTGTTAAATACACTTTTTAATGCTTGTTTTTTGTTTTGTTTTTAATTCTATTTGGACATGTACCTAGCTTATGTGTCCTGTTGGTCTATTATAACATCCCATATATTTTATGCTTTGCTATACCAGTGATGCAGATATTATTAAATAAGGCCAGGATGTATTTTAGCCTTTAATCTGAAGTTAAGTTTGGTGCTCAGTGAAACAGGTTCGATTCTCTAGATATTCACTGTCCAAAACAGTAGCTGTTAGCCACATGTTATTAAGATACTGAGCACTTGAAATGAAGCTAGTATGATTGAGATGTGTTGGAAGTGTGCAATGCACACCAGAATGAGTACAAAGAAAATATGTAAAATATTTTAGTAAATATAAAATATACTAAATATATATCTAATTTTATGTTAATAACATCTTGTGAAATGTTTTGATACATTGGTTAAATAAAATATATTATTAAAATTAATTTCACTTTTTCTTTAACTTCTAACTAGGATTACTGGAATATTTAAAATTGATGTGAGATTCTCATTGTGTTTCTGTTGCACAGTACTGCTCTAAATAGTCTTGATATAGACGTACTATATTTCTTTATCAAGTTACCTTACTTTACCCTTGATTTGGAGAGCAATTTAAAGAGGTCTGCATTTTATGGAAGCATTAATTTTCATGGTCTCACATCTAAAATTTCACTAGAATTACTTAAAGAGTTTGCTCATCTCTTAGAGGTTTCAGTTATAAAAAGTCGATTTGAAATTCACTTTGGATCAGCAAGTTGAGTAGTTCAGCTGTGTGCATATACTAGTAAAGGAGGATCTTTCTGGAGAGAGGGCACCGTCTTGTGGAACGTACTGAATATAGCAGTTCAGATTTCCGCCACAGATTTCAAGATCCTGGAACAGGCAAATAATTTATTTCAGATGTTGTGAGGAAAACTCAGATTAATGATAAAGGTGTTTATTTCTTTGTGGCAACTTTTTTAATGCCTGGAGCTCATCTCAATTCTGGGACTTATTTTTCTTAGTTATACAATGCTGAGGTTGAGACAATGTAATAACATTCTGATTTGGAGTGCTTTTTAAAATGATAAAACTCTCGTTCATATTTTTGGACTATTTTTGTCCTCCCCAAATTCCCAAATGAGGTTTTTTTATTTCATTGTTAAAAAAAAAAAGCAGAGTTATATATTTTTGTCCTTTTTTTCTGTGTAACACCTGAGGGTGTTTACATTATTAAATCTATACAAGTATAGGTAAATGGGGAAGAAAATGTATAAACAGTAATATTAAATTTTCTCATGAACTGGTTTCAGTTATTTCATAGACATGCATTTAAAAAAGAGAAACAATATTGAAAAGGGCTGGTTCATGAATTTCTTGGTTTCTATGTTTCTTCTTTATGTTTTATATGTACTTATAAAGATGAATTATTCAAGTCATATCTCATTAACACATTTCATATTTAAAGCCTGCCCAAAATAACTGCCACATCACTGAGATTTTTACACTGAGAGCAGAATAGATTTCTTATGATGTGAATTACATTAAATGGTCCAGCAAAACAATTAAGATGTGAGCCAATATGCAGCCAATTGGCTAAACTAAGTTCTCCATAGCGTTTGTTGCCTTTTCAGGTTTATATAAAACAGTTATTGTAGAATTTGTGGACCAATGTCACCCCAATAAATTCAATGAAAGAAAAAATTATTTGAATAAATATAAAAGGAAAAAGAGAAAGTAGTTGTAAGAGTGATTATAAGGGAATGGATCAATTGGATTTCCTTTTCATGTGGAGACCCTGGCAGCCCATTACTGAAATTGGGCCTGTTTTTATATATATTACCTTCTTTAGGATCCAACAATAATATGACAAATGATTCTGATTATGAAAACCCGACACAAATAATAGGACAAAATCAAAACAAAACAAACAAGAAGTCAACCATATCTATCCTAAGGAAGGAATCATAAGAATGGTCTACTCTATTAGCAAAAGAGGTCAAAATTTACAGCAAAGAGCTGAAATAATTGTTTAAACTCATAAAAATATTATGACTCTATTACTTATTAATAAAAAGGCTTTCATGAGTTTCTATAGGGTAATGGATTTTTAGATCACTATTTAATATTATGAAGTACTACTGTTAATTATTCATTAGATAAATAAATTATTAGTAGGATGAAAAGTTCATTTAAATACACATTTCCAAAAGTCAATTTTTAAATTTGTATTATTAGTTTTAGTGATAACTACTGCTCAGTTCTTTCTAGCATTTCCAGAAATCTATGCTTGTTTCACAGCTTCCAATAAAGCCATCTGTTGGTAAGAGATCTTGACCCAATGTCCTCTCTGATAGACAACCATTTTTTTGTAGGGAAGTACTCATTCAAAGTGGAATCTTCCAAACAGCTGTCTCAAGCATCTCCCAAATACCTTGCTCCACTCCCACTGTTTTCGGTTTCCTATCCCATCCCATTTGTGAAAGCTAGGCAGTGGGCCAAAATACACCTCATGGATTACCAGCAATCACAGTCACTTGAGAGCAGGGTGGCCACATGGCCTCTTTTGGTATGAACAATTCAGCTTTGTGTGTGTTGGTCCTAGTCAAGGGGCTCTGTAAGGACACAGTTTGAGATAAAGGTACCTCATGCCCTTGTAGGCTCGCTGTCAGCATGTGAGCTCTTCAAAGAGAATAGGATGAAGCTTCCCTCCTTACCATTCTTTTGTTCTTGATGGAGAGTTAAAGACTTCACCTGTTTTCAATGAGAGGTTGAATGGCTGCAACCTGCTGTCAGTCTCCAAAGCATGAATCAGAACTACTCTTTGGGACATGGCTAGAATTTAGTACTCAAGAGGAAGATTTCCTAGGACAGTGGTAGGCAAACTGTGGCTTGCGAGCCATATGCAGCTCTTTGGCCCCTTGAGTGTGGCTCCTCCACAAAATACCATGGCCTGGGTGAGTCTATTTTGAAGAAGTGGTGTTAGAAGAAGTTTAATTTTAAAAAAATTGGCTCTGAAAAGAAATTTCAATCATTGTACTGTTGATATTTGGCTCTGTTGACTTATGAGTTTGCCAACCACTGTCCTAGGAGAAAATGTTATTTGGTATTTTGTAAACAATCGTTCCCTAGGGGGAGAAATTATTAATGTAGGCTAAGCATAAATAATGTACGGTTCCTCCTGCTATTTCCTGCAATTTACACAAAACTGATTAAAACCAATTATTATAGGTTGTGGGAATAGGATCATAAAAAAATTAAGCTGTTGGAAGGCAAACTTTGGTAGCATATACAGGGACATTTATAAGAAGCCCAAACCAAATGTTCTTACAAATGTGCAACCAGAATTTGCTTAGGGTTTGGTCTGCTTCGTGACCATGCTTATCAGTCAGAGCAGAGATGGGGGTCTCAGAACAGGGGTTCCTCCCGTAGAAGAGACAAACACTCTGATGCCAGCAGCTTTAAGGTGCTGCTTCTTACTGCAAGGCCTGGAGGGCAGGAAGGGGCAGAAGTATACTTATTTGGGATCAGATTGAGTGTTGGGTTAGCTTCAATACTTGGGAAAAGACCAATCAATGCAAGGCCAACGGTCATGAGAAGAGAGATTCCATGGACTGGGTATGGAAACAAAGGGGATGTGGGATGAAAGTCTGAACAACACGTCTCCCAAGAAAACATGTGGATATATGAAAAGATACTCAACTTCAGTAGCTATTAGGGAAATGCAAATAAAAACTACAATGAGATTCTACCTCAATCTGTTAGAATGGCTATCATGAACAAGACAAATAACAATAAGAGGTTGTGGAGAAAAAGGAACCCTCTTTACTGCTGGTGGAAATGTAAACTGGTACAGCCACTATGGAAACAGGATGGAGGCTCCTCAAAAAATTAAGACTATAGGTACCATATTATCCAGCAACCCCTCTTGTGGGTATCTACCCGAAAAATTTGAAAGCACACAATGCAATATACACATAATGTATTATAGCATTGTTACACTTGAAACCTATATTGTTTTACTAACCAATGTCACCCCAATAAATTTAATTAAAATCAATAAATTAAAAATGCCCACAAAAAAATGACCCATGTTAATATAGATATTTTAAATATAAATAAAAAATGCATTATTTGCCTGAAAAAAAGAGTGGATTGTACTACTGGAGGTGAGACCAATGGCTTCTTTTGCAGTGAAGGCCACATCAAGGGTTACAGATTTCTTCTCTCTGCTATACCTTGCAGACTCTAAGTATCTTTGTATACCTGATATGCCAGAGGTAGCCTCTACTGGTACAGGTCTGTGGAAGAGAAGAGGAATAAAGCGAAAGACATCCTTTGGTATAATACAGAAGCTTAGATACAGAAAAGCTAAGTTCAAATATTGGTTCTGCCACTTAATAGATGTGCAACCTTGAATAATTTATTTATTTTCTCTGAGTGTCACCAGTTTCATATCTGCAAAAGAGGCATTACACCTACCTCATAGTGTTGTTCTGAGGATTAAATAAAATATAAAACTTTCCACATTGTACCTGGCATGCTGTTAAAGCTTGGTAATTGCTAAGCTACTATTATGTATTAGAGTCTGTATTATATGAATAATACATTGTTATATTTTCTTGATCAGATATGTCATTCATTGACCATACCGCTCTTTTATAATTGCACTAGTGGCCCGGTGCACGAAATTTGTGCACATTAAAAGGGAATTAATTAGAGAAATATTTTAATTTGCTATTTGCCCTGTCTATATAATAGAAGTGTCAGAGATGAAAGAAAATTAGTAAAATGTATATGAAAATCTTTCTCCTGTTAGAGTCTGGGGAGCGAAATGGGACCCAGAGTCAAGTCCCCGCCCGCCTGCACCTCGAAATCACGCGAGACCCAGACCTGGCCAACCCCACCCCCATCAAGCCCTGCTGGGCAGGGGTGCAGACTCAGGTCCCTCGTCAAGCCCCGCCAGGTGGGGGGGCGCAGCCTCAGGTCCCCTGTCAAACCCTGCTGGGAGGGGGGCACAGCCTCAGGTTCCCCAGTGCACGCCAAGCGAGGGCCGTGGCCTGAGGTCCCCCGTCAAACCCCACCGGTGGGGGGCATGGCCTGAGGTCCCCCATCAAGCTCTGCCAGGTGGGGGGGCATGGCCTGTGGTCCCCAGTCAAGCCCTGCTGGGCCGGGAGTGCAGCCTCAGGTCCCCCGCCCCAGCCCGGGTCCACGCAGCCTCAGGTCCCTGCTGATAGCTCATTATGGGAACCCCACCTCCTCTGTGATGGTGTGATGGTTAATTTGCATATTACCTCTTTATTATATAGGACTAGAGGCCCAGTGCACAAAATTCTTGCACTGGCGGGGAGGGAGGGTGTCCCTGAGCCTGGCCTGAATCCTCTCCAATCTGGGACACCTTGGGGGATAACCAGCAGTCAGATATCCCTCTCACAATCCAGAACTGCTGGCTCCTAACCGCTTGCCTGCCTGCCTGATTGCCCCTAACTGCTTCTGCCTGGCAGCCTGATCATGCCTAACTGCTCCCCTGCTGGCTTGATTGCCCTTAACCACCTCTGCCTTGGCCCCGCACCTGGGACCCAGGATTCCCTCCTCCAGCCGACCACAGGCACCCAGGATCCGGGCTTCCCTCCCTCTGGTCAGCCATAGGCGCCCAGGCTGGCTGCAGCCACAGGGGATGGTGGGCAGGTGGCTTTGCCTGGGCTGCAGCTGCAAGTGCTGGCACCCAGGACTGCGGGGTGGGTGGCATCTCCGTCTCCCGGGCCACAGCCAGCCCCAGGTACCAGTGCCCAGGACTGCGGGGTGGGTGGCTTCTCTGTCTACAAGGCTGTAGCCAGCTGCAGGTGCTGGTACCTGGACTGCAGGCGGGTGGCTTCTCTGTCTTTCCTAAGATGAGGTGTGCATGACTTCTCTGGCTGGCTGCAGCCTGGGATCATGGGCAGGTGGCTTCTTCATCTCTCGGGCTGCAGCCAGCCTCAGGCACTGGGGCCCGGTTTCTCCATCTCCCCCAGGAAGTGGGGCGGGCAGATGTGGGGCTGGCGGCTTCTCCAGCTGGCTGCAGCCTAGGATCATGGGGCAGGTGGCTTCTTGGTCTACCTGGCCACAGCCAGCCTCAGTCACTGGCACCCGACTTCTCCGACTCCCACAGGCTCGGAGTGGCTGGGGAGCGGGGCCGCCGCCATCTTTTCAGGTTAATTTGCATACGCACTCCTGATTGGCTGGTGGGCCTAGAGGTATGGTCCGTTTGCATCTTTCTCTTTTATTAGTTAGATGGTATTCATTACTAGGCATTTGCATCATCAGTGCAAATGAATGGCTGTTATGAGAAAGCAACTCTAAACTCATGCCCACCAACAATGAATGGAGAGAAGGGAAGTGATATATGTTGAGCACTTACTGTGTACTTTTGTGTACTTAACCTTAGTTTATTATAATAACTTAATGAGATAGACACTGTTATCTTTTCTTTAATGATGAAGAAACAGAGGATCAAAGAGCTTAAGTTGCCTGAGCTCATGTAGATAATTAATGGTGGAACTGGAATATTTTTGTTTAAACACAGGATTTATGCTTTTTCATTTTTTGTTTTTAATAACTCACTTTTGGGGAATATCCATAATAACTACTTTGCTGAAATTTTGAAGAAAAGCAATACATAGATTTCCATTACATTTCATTCTTACAACAAGGGATGAAACTTTTACCTCCCAAGCAACCATTGGATATTGGGTGCTTTTGGAAGTGAGCATGACCTTGGGTGAGGCAATTCTCTTCAGAAAAGGGCCATTCTTGGAGGGGAGTGAGAACTGAGGGCTGTCAGTTGACAACATTCCCAGCAGCTTGGGAAATAAGTTCTTCAGTCTTGAAGGAGGTATCTGGGTGACGTAGCCCAGCATCCATGATACCTCTATGATATGCGATTCAGAAAAAAGAGAAAAGTAACACTTAATGTAGGAATACAGACTTATTTTTAGTATTCTGTTTTTGAAGCAGTTTCAAAATAAACAGTTTGAAGCGTAATATTTGATGTTTTCCTTTCAAATGCTAGCAATTCCCTTTGTAACTTTACACTAAGTTGATTATTTCCACACTTTGGTCTAGAGTCTAAGACCACTATTGAAGTAAAAGTACCTTGTCTCTCCTGGTTCAAATGAAGACCATTTGTAGTACTGCCATTTTAGAAGGATTTAAGATAAAAGAAATGTCTTTTTTTTTTTTTAATCATGTTTTAGGTCCAAAGAAAAGGAATTTATATATGGGTTATTTTCTTGTTATACTATTACAGAGGCATTGATTCAGTTGTGTTTAATGAGGTATTATGTTATATAATATTCTAAACGTATTTTAAAATTTTATTTCCCTTTTTTAAAATTTGAAGCAGAAATCTGAGTAGAAAGACAGTGCTTTATTTTTGTTATTCTCTTATTGATTCCTATAGTTTCCCCAGAGAGGTGATCATGGACATTGCCTCTTCTCTATGACCTCTATACCCTGCTTACTTGGTAGCAGGGGTGGGGAATGTCTTGCCCACAGGACATATAAGGCCTTCAGGATCATTTGGTCTGGCCCTGTCAAGGCATAAGAGGTGAGTTAATTAAATGTTTGACCAAATATAGGAGGCTAATTTTTAAGTTGATGATTTTGTATGGACCTTGAATGCTGTTATAAATATCCAAATGGTCCTTGGCAGAAAAAAGATTCCCTACCCCTACTTTCAGAGAGGTATGAGATAATCATATTTGACATCTCTCCTTTTCCTTCTTTTATATTTCAAGTTTTCTTTATTTAAAAAAACCCCACATTTTTATTGATTTTAGAGAGAGAGAAAGGAAGAGGGGAGAGAGAAACATCAATGTGAAAGAGAAATATCGATTAATTGCCTCCTGCATGCATCCCAGCTGGGGACCAAACCAGAACCTGGGAATGTACCCTGACTAGGAATTGAACCATCAAACCTTTTGTTGTATAGGACAACACTCAACCAACTGAGCAACACTGGCCAGGCCTCAAGTTTTTTTAATATGATCCCTCTTCTTTCCTTGCCATGTGTTGAGTACTTGTTGAGTGAATACCATACGTTAGGTACTCTTCTAGGTGCTTGGAATGTGCCAGTGAACAAAACACACAAAGTCCCTGCCCTCATTGAGTTTAAAGAATAACTTACATTTATATTTTTGATCCCATTTCCATTATTAAGTCCATCTCTTAATGTGTCCTTTGGGAAATACTTAGTGAATATTTAAGCTTTCTACCTGCTTTCTAAAACTGTATTTATATCCACTTACTCTAATTGTATCATAATCAAGCTACCCTAAAGCCACCATACTATCTTGTTTCCTCCATTGTCCAAGAGTAGTCAATATTTAGTGTTTCATCTTTCTTAGTTTTCCTTTAATCCTTAACCTTTTGTAATTCAGGTCTTACCTTAAATTTGGCAGAATTTCCCTTGGGAAAATACAATCACAGGTTTATCTATTTTTGCTTCCATTGCTACCATCCTACCTTTCTCTCGGATCCTTGCAATAGCCTCTTCCCTAACTGGCCACTTTGGCAATAATTACTTCAGTCTTCAAATTCACCTTAGAAGATTCTGGCAAGCCCAGTGGGGTAGCTCAATGGTTGAGCATTGACCTATGAACCAGGAGGTCATAGTTTGATTACTGGTCAGGGCACATGCCAGGGTTGCAGGCTCAATTCCCAG
Organism: Corynorhinus townsendii; assembly: GCA_026230045.1. Taxonomy (NCBI): domain Eukaryota; kingdom Metazoa; phylum Chordata; class Mammalia; order Chiroptera; family Vespertilionidae; genus Corynorhinus; species Corynorhinus townsendii. Next base: position 174,745,992 of record JAPDVU010000003.1, on the reverse strand, counting down.
TGAGGGGTATGCAGGAGGTAGCCAATCAGTGATTCTCTCTTTGATGTTTCTCTCTCTCTCTCCCTCCCCCTTCCTCTCTCTGAAATCCATAAAAACATATTTAAAAAAAGATGCTGGCAAAATAATCCATGTTGGGAGGTACCCAAGAACAACCCCAATTTGGATGACTCCCCAGGAGGACTCCCAGGCCACAGCATATATTAGTACTCAAAGGGTGTGATTTGTTATGGTGAAAGGATACAAAGCAAAATCAACAAAAGAAAAAAGCACACCAGACAAAATCCTGGGGAAACCAGGCACAAGCTTCCAGAGTCCTTTCCCAGCAAAGGCACACAGGACACACTTATTTCCTCCCACAAGGAGTTGTGACAACATGTGTAAATTACTGCCAACCAGAGAAGTTCGTTCGCGACTCAGTATCCAGAGTTTTTATTAGAGGCTAGTCACATAGGCATCCTCTACCTGGCACATACCTAAATTCCAGACTCCCAAAAGGAAAGCAGTAGTTCAGCATAAGCCTATTATTTATACAGTTTAGGCACAGCAAGCAACCTTATTAGTTATAGAATGATGGGCACCCTTTCAAAATTCAAATTCCCACATACCATCCCAGGGCTAATTCTTCAGGCCTTTCTAAGGGCAGCAGTTCAGGCCTGCTATGCTCTTTTCTATACCTTCCTCCTAAAGTGTACTCTGACAGTCATTCATTGTGGAAATACTTTTTGAACATGCACATAATTGGGTCTTGTGGTAGGTACTGGAGATACAGTGGTGAACAAAAGAGACAGAAATCTCTGTCTTGTGTTGCTTTTGGTCTAGAATGGGAAATAAATAGCATGTATTATTGTGTTAGGAGGTAATCAAGGTTATAAAATAAAATAAAACAGTTTAATGAAATAAAGAGCACCAGGAAGGGGTGGGCACTGTTGTAGATGAGTTAGCAGGGAAGGACTGTCTGAAGAGGTGAGATGTTAGTAGAGACTTGAAAGAGTGTGTCCAGGCAGAAGGAAGAGCAAGTGAAAGTCCGAGAGATGAAATGAGCTTGGTGTTCCGGAAACAGCAAGCAGATGAGTATAGATAGAGTGGAATATGGAAGAGAGGAATTTGGAGAAATACTTAGAAACTAGATTAGGTGGGCTCTTTTTGTATACCATAGTAAGGACTTTGACTTTTATTCTAAGTATAATATAAATTTCTTGAAGTGCTTTGAACAAGGAGTGACTATCCAATTTGTTTTTAAAATTATTAAGTGCTGTGTCAAAAACTGGGTTAGAAGGCAAGAATGGAAGGCATGAGACAGATCCAGGTCTGTTCTAGAAGTCAGGACACCCTGGGGGCTTGGACTAGAATAAGAGCAGTGGAGAGATGAGATTAGGACACTTCACTCATAGAGAGTGGGGGGAGGCTTCTTGCCAAGAGAACGATATGGACTTGCCAGGAGGAAAGGAATTAATGGCATCCCTTTTGGAGACAGCCTTCCCACTATAGCGCTCATTCAAATTTCTATTTTCAATGTTCATTGGTATTATTATTTGTCTAGATGTCTCATATCCCTTATTATATTGTAAATCCTTTGTGAAAGGGAATAGCGGCTGCTTCATCCTTGTATTCCTAGTGTCTAATCTGTACATCACAGATTTTCATGCCTATTTCTTGAATAGAATTTTCTTGGCAATATTCTTAGAAAATATGTGCCAAAGTGAAAAAAAAAAAAAAACCACCTCAGTTCAACAAATAATTATTGAATATCTACTAAATTTAATGGGTTGGTTAATTATAGGTATTGAATATTTTTACATTTGAATACTTTTACATTTTACACATGAAGTCATTAAATATTTACTTGGCAAAGTTCTCTGATGTGCGCTGTGGGATATACAAAGATTACTAGCACCGTCTTCAACATACATTATAAAATCTGAACCTCACAACTGTCCGAGGTGTGTGAGGAGAGTTTGCCAGCCTCATATTACAGATGAGAAATAGTCAAGAGAATTTATGGTAGATCTGGGCCTATACGTTAGTTTCTCTCTCTCTTTTTTTAAATCTTTATTGTTCAGATTATTACAATTGTTTCTCCTGTTCCCCCCCATAGCTCCCCTCTACCCGGTTCCCACCCCACCCTCTGTCCTTACCTCCCCGCTTCTGTCCTCATCCATAGGTGTACGATTTTTGTCCAGTCTCTTCCTGCACCCCCCATACCCCTTTCCTCCTGAGAATTATCAGTCCACTCCCTTTCTATGCCCCTGATCCTATTATATTCACCAGTTTATTCTGTTCCTCAGGTTTTTAATTCACTTGAATTTTAGGTTCACTTGTTGATAGATATGTATTTGTTGTTCATAATTTTTATCTTTACTTTTTTCTTCTTCCTCTTCTTAAAGAATACCTTTCAGCATTTCATATAATACTGGTTTGGTGGTGATAAACTCCTTTAGCTTTTTCTTATCTGTGAAGCTCTTTATCTGACCTTCAGTTCTGAATGATAGCTTTGCTGGGCAGAGTAATCTTGGTTGTAGGTTCTTGCTATTCATCACTTTGAATATTTCTTGCCACTCCCGTCTGGCCTGCATAGTTTCTGTTGAGAAATCAGCTGACAGTCGTATGGGTGCTCCCTTGTAGGTAATTAACTGTTTTTCTCTTGCTGCTTTTAATATTGTCTCTTTGTCTTTTGCTCTTGGCATTTTAATTATGATGTGTCTTGGTGTGGTCCTCTTTGGATTCCTTTTGTTTGGGGTTCTGTGTGCTTCCTGGACTTGTAAGTCTATTTCTTTTACCAGGTGGGGGAAGTTTTCAGTCATTATTTCTTCAAATAGGTTTTCAGTATCTTGCTCTCTCTCTTCTTCTGGCACCCCCATAATTCTGATGTTGGTATGCTTGAAGTTGTCCCAGAGGCTTCTTACACTATCTTCAACTTTTTGGATTCTTTTTTCTTTTTGCTTTTCTGATTGAGTGTTTTTTGCTTCTTTGTATTTCAAATCCTTGACTTGATTCTTGCGCTCCTCTAGTCTGCTGTTGGGTCTCTGTATAATATTTTTTATTTCAGTCAGTGTATGTTTAATTTCTAGTTGGTCCTTTTTCCTATCTTCAAGGGTCTCGTTATATTTATTGGCTTTTTCTAGGATATTCTTCAAAAGCCTTATAACCGTGGTTTTGAATTCTATATCCAGTCATTTGTTTTCCTCCATTTCTTTCATTTGTGATCTGTTTCTTTGTCTCTGCATTTTCGCTGCTTCCCTGAGTTGGTAGGGTAGCTTTGTGTGTTAGGTTTCCTATATGGCCCAGTGGGTCGGCCTCCCCAGTTAACCTGAGGTGGAGACCCTTGGTGCACCCTTTGTGGACTGTGTGTACAGCTTTGTTGTAGTTAAGTCTTGATTGTTGTTGGTATCACTGGGAGGAATTGACCTCCAGGCCAGTTGGCTGTGAGGATCAGCTGTGTCTACATTCCGTTAGTTTCTTTATGTCTGGGGCACTGATATTTCCAACACCATGTTTAGGATTAATGCTTAGTTTACATTCAAGGCCCTTCATAACATGGCCATAAACTTACCCTCCCATTTATACCTCATACTACTCTTCAAGTACTGGATATTCTTGTTTTATGGACAGGCCCAAAATGTTCCCATAATTTTGCTGATGTTTCCCTTTCTTTTCACCTTATTTATTTTTACTTATCAATATGAAAATATTAATATTAATTGTGATGCTACCATGTGAGATACTATACTAGGTATTAAAGATGCAAAGGTGAGTGGGAAATATTCCTTTCCCTTAAGGGGCTCTCACCCTAGTGGTAGAGACAGTATCTCCTAAATAGGGCCTTATCCCTATCTCTCATTCTTTTCCCAGCTCTGGTTGAAATCCTATTTGTTTTTCAGAGGTCAGCAAAAATGTTACCTCCTCCATTTTTACTTCCTCTTGTTATCTTAAAACTTTTATATGGCAGTGATCATATTGTTCATAGTTTGTAATTGTATGGTTGTCTTCAACTTCTTTGAGTCTCCTATTCTACTGACATTCAGGAAGAAGTAAACTTTGGGTTCAGTTTATAGTACCTAGTATGGTATAGGCACCTACATGCTTTGGAACACTAATCTATATAAAAGTATAAGTGACCATCGCAACCAAACCTACAACCGAACAGGCTGTGTGAGCGACCAGGCCCGTGGGGGGGTAGTTGGCGACCAGGCCCGGTGGCGGGGGGCAGTTGGGGGCAACCAGGCCGGCAGGGGGAGCAGTAAGGGGCGACCAGGCTGGTGGGGGGGCAGTTAGGGGTGACCAGGCTAGCAAGGGGGGGCAGTTGGGGGCAACTAGGCTGGCGGGGGGGGGCAGTTGGGGGAGACCAGGTTGGCAGGGGGCCAGTAAGGGGCGACCAGGCTGGTGGGGGGGCAGTTATGGGTGATCAGGCAGGCAGGCAGGTGAGCAGTTAGGAGTCAGTAGTCCCAGCAGTTGGACATCCCTTGAGGGGTCCCGGATTGGAGAGGGTGTAGGCTGGGTTGAGAGGACCGCCCTCCCCCCGCCCCCCGCCCCGGTGCACAAATTTCATGCACCGGGCCTCTAGTTACATTATAACAGCTACTTCTAGGTTGCCTGAAAACAAATCCTCTTAAACATCCTTTTTGAATTCTGCCTTAGTCAATTGCCTCTGCTGAATGGATGTCTTAGTAACTCTGATTATATCAGGTGATTTTGCCTTTCTACAGTTAATTGGGCTAGGAAAGTGATATCACCCAAGGCTGGTGAACTCATTAGCTGCAGGAGTTCACCATAGGCCATCTCCAAGAGGGCTGCCATTAATTTCTTTCCTCCTGGCAAGTCCACTAGCTGCCATTAATTCTTTTATTCTAATGAGTTTGTTAGACCAAGATGTTTCAGTTTCTGGTAGATGGTCACCCTATAATTTAATGTTTTTGAGTCAAGCAACTATATAAGCCTGTGTACAAGGAGAGGAACCTACTCAAAAGGAAAACTGGAGACTGAGAAGGTGGCTTTGCTCCTAGTTGCTTCCCAGTTTCTTTCTTTATGAGATTGCCTCTCAGATAATTAAAAAAAAAAAATCCACCTTCACTTAAGTATTCCTTTACAATCCCAAATGATTTGACCAAACCATTGCCAGATTCAATAATTTCTCAATCCACATCTTCCTCAATCTCTTACTGTATATTTATATTGTATCCTAGGACTACATCTCAGAATGTTTGTTTTCCTTGGCTTTTAAGCTATTGATCATTCCAATTCCTCTCTTACCTGACAGCTACTTTTGTGCTTGCCTTTCTTTTTATCCTTCTAAATGTGGGCGTTGCTCAAGGTTTTGCTCTTGGCCTTCATTTCCTTTGTACCTATTTTATGTCTTCTTGTTCTTATCTGTTCCCATGATGTCACCTGTCATCTCTATGAAGGTGACCATTAAATATATTTTTCTCTCTATCTTACACACACACACACACACACACACACACACACACACACACACCCCTTCACAGTTTTGACTTCTCCCCTAAATTCTACTGTTTGCTTATTGACATCTGAAACTTCACAAGTCAAAAACAAAATTCTTTATTATTCCCTCCAGATGAGTTCATATAGCTACTGGATAATTTTTGAAGTACTTTCTCATCTTGATCTAATGAGTCTGAGTCCTTATGACATTTTATTTTCTGTCAATGGTTGTTGGTGTTATTCCTCTCTTGGTAATATAGCTGTAATGTTTTTATACCCTTCTGGGTATTTTTAGTAACAAGCTAGACTTTTAGGCTATATTATGATTAATAATGATTAGTAATAGACCTTACCTAGGTAATGATTAGTAATAGTAGACCTTACTTAAACCCCCATTTCTAGACCCAGCCTAGTCTGGCTCTGGGATGAGAGATTGTTTTCATCTCATCTGTGATCCATTTTGGATATCTAGGATGCAGAAAATAGTGACTCCAGATTCCCAGGAGTGAATTGATCTTTTTGACCTAATAGAATGTCCCCTGAATGGTTTTCTATGGGTGAGAGCACCATGTGATGTTGGTGTTGAATAACTTACTTCACAGTGTCCAGCACAGTAGTTAGTTGTACTCTAACAGAGTGCTTCTCTCACACAACACTTTTCTTGAAATTCAACTCCTGAACTGATTTGTTAGCATTTGCAATAGAACCAGAGTGTCTGAGAGATCTACAGAAAGTAGGATTGGCTTTAAGACAAAAGTGTCCTTAGAAGTAGTTGGAAAAGTAACTGATCTGACTTGATTTGAGAACTTCCAAATTCTTACTGCAGCCAAAGAAGACAGCACTCCCCTTCCATTTGCTGTGAAGCAGCTGTCAGTCAATGGGCATCTATAGAAGTCATATGCAGGTAACAGGCATTATGGTAGGATCAAAAAGATCTTGAGAATAAAGCCCCTGCCCTCTCATAAGAATCTTTCAGACTATTGAGAAATCAATACAAATTCTAATTCAACCACATGAGAACAGCTGATGATTATGCTGTTTTGTTTAGACTCACATTGCTTGATGTCTGGTCCTGAATATGTTTGATTAGGAAACCTAAAATGTTTCCCGTAGCCCCAGTTGAAGGCATACTAATAAGCAATGAGCTTTGTAAGGCACAAAGTAAAAGTTGGATTGTATAGAGTACAGTTTACTGAATATCTTTACTGATGGGCCCTCTGTCTAGACCATTGTAGCAGTTTATGTTCATAATTTGTGAAGGAGTCCAGACTGCTTCTAGACTAACAGAAAAGATACACTTATTTTCAGTACCTATTGTTACCTTTTATTGGGTGCAGTGTAAAACATTGGTAGTCCATCTATGCATTTTGAAGTAGCAATACTAAGCAGCCACATTTCTTGATCATTTGGAAAAAAATAGGAATTTGCCACATTGTGAATTTGGCATATTGAAATCATGTTGGAAATTGTACTTTGTTTTCTTAAAAAGCCAAGTCAGTAACCGAAGACCTTGGAAATTCATTTTAGGTATATTTTTCCAACTTTTTAATTCTTTCTGAAGTGAGAATGTACAAAAATCACTAATTTTCCTCACAGTGTAAGGTATTTTACATGCATTCTCTTTAAAAGCTTTATTTTTTATTGATTTAAGGAAGAGGAAGAGGAAGAGAGAGAGAGAGAGGAGAAACACACATTGATTTGTTGTTTCACTTATTTATGCATTTGTTGGTTTCCTCTTGTAACTGCCCTGACTGGAAATTGAACCCTCAACCTTGGCATATCCAGAGGATACTCTAACCAACTGAGCTACCTGGCCAGTTTCTGCATTTTCTTTAATTGTTCTATCTTGAATTAGAAGAATCATTAGTCCTAAGTGGCATATTAGAAATAAAATGAGACTCAGAGGTAGTCAGAGATGGATTTGCCACTACATAGATCTGTGACCTTGTACAAAACTACTTTTCTTATCTCTGAAGAGGTTTGTCATAGGATTCAAATATACACATTTAATTCTCACATGCATCTAACTGATTTGAGATACTAATAAAAGGGTAATATGCTTATTAGACCAGGAGACCTTCTGGACATCCTTTCGGACAAAGCCATGGTGGTGGGGACAAGGCAGAGGCAGTTAGGGGCGATCAGACCAGGAGGGGAGGGAAGTTGGGGGTGAGCAGGCCAGTGGGGGGGAGGTGGTTGGAGGCGAGCAGGCCAGCAGGCAGAGTGGTTAGAAGCGACCAGGCAGGCAGGTAGGTGAGTGGTTAGGAGCTAGCAGTCCTGGATTGCGAGAGGGATGTTTGATTAGGAAACCTAAAATATTTCCCTTAGCCCCTGTGGGATCGGGCCTAAACCGGCAGTCGGACATCCCCCAAGGGGTCGCAGATTGGAGAGGGTGCAGGCTGGGCTGAGGGACACACCCCCTCCGCCGTGCACGAATTTTGTGCACCAGGCCACTAGTATTAATATAAAGCTGGTCAAAATTGGTAGCATTCAGCAAGTGTTTATACTAATCCTTTCCTATTGAACTGACTGGGTAAGAATTAAAGGTGAGTTTTTATTTTGAAATTTGGAGCCCACCTACAGTGTCCTTAATCTGTTCTCAAAGTGACAACTGAAATTTGCGTCAGCCTACAGTTGAATAGAGGACTTAGATACATTGGTTTTGGTGTGCTTGTTTGCTTGCTTTTTCCTTAATGTCCTAGAGATCTGGGACTGTGTTCTGATAATCGGGCAGCAGCCGTCACACAGGTAGATTAAGACGTTGGAGCATTGAGCACAACATTTTTGGGAAATCATCCCTATCAATTTTTTAAGGCACTAAAAAGAGAAATTCATTAGATCCTTTATTATACTTGAAGATACTCTCAGGCTTTTAAATTATTTTGCATTCTTGCTAATTCTTTCTCTTTTTGTTCAAAAAGCAATGCATGCTTAGTAAAGAGCATTTGGAAGCTATACAACCAAATGAAGGAGATAGAGATAGAGATATATAGAGAAAGCCATGAAAAAGAAAATCAAAATCACCTGCTGTTCCACCACTCTTGACTAACCAGAATATAATTTTGTTTCTGGATTTTTCCATTTCATTAAGTATATGACAATATAATAATTTTTAAAGACTATATGGTTTCCTATCAGATATATACTGTGGTGATAATGATGTCATATTATAGAGAGAAATGGTAATGTTAACATTTCATGACCTTGATAAGACTTAATATTACCCAATCTACATAAGTTTATAAATCTATCAAAAATCCTTTTTGATCAATTGTATATTCCATTGGTGAATTTATAACTTGAGACAGAGTCAGGCCTGACAATGTTTATTACTCCATTGAAACAGAGGAGGTTTAGGAGATCTAAGCTGGAACTAGACATGCCCTTTAATATAGGAGATTGGGGATGAGATGGGATGGGGTGGGGGACTAGGACATCACTACAGACATTGGGTGGAAAAACACATCCAAGAAGGTACCTTGTGGCATACAGAGAGCAGATGTTATGTTTTAATCAGGACAGAGAAATAGGCACTGAGGGAAGTGAGCAAGGGACCCAGGTCCCGTACCTAGAGGATCAATGGGACTTGGTTTCAGGAACAAGGCAGAAGCCTCATTGTTAAACCTTTGCCAAGGGATCAGTTATCAGAGTTAGATTAACAGCAAGGTTGACTTGATATCTAGTGCTCTATATTGAGCTAAAGTTCCCTTCTCATGAGAATGCTATTGGTCCAAAGCCTGAGATAAGGTTGAGCATCCAGGAGAGATTAAGTGGCTTCCACTGTGGACAGAGAAAGCGTGGGGTAGGAGGGGATTGGAACCAGACGGACCACAGTAGGATCACCCAAAGGTGATTATTAATGTTTTAGAAGTTGGAGGAGTATATGGTAACTCCGATAAGTCAGTCCTAGATTTAGTGCTATTTAACACTTCCATTAAATTGGTAAATCAGAGAATAAGTCATTAATTAGTCAAATGACATTAATAAAAAAATAGCTTGCACTTTGGGAAAGAAAATTTCAACATTACCTTGAGAAACTGGACAAATGATGAAAAACAAACAGTCCCTTTGCAAGGATAAATGCACAACAGTACCTTTAAATAGAAAAGCAAATGCTGCCAATACATTATTTCCACTCAATTACAGACTAAAGTTTTGTAGTCTTTTATTTTCTGGTTGACCTTTTCTGGAAAACTGGTATTGATGGGTCATTTAAACTGTGACATTAGTAACTTAATTCTTGCCAGTTTTAAAGTCTCCTGAAATGTACTTGATTTTGTAGAGTCCAGTTACATTTAGAACAAGAATAAATATTTATGAGACCTCTCTTGGTGCCACTTGGCAGGTACTTTTCAGAGTAAGTATTGTGTTTTGTTTTGTTTTGTTTTGTTGCAAGTCAAGGAAAGTGGATCCTATGAAATTATGAAAAGAAAAAATCTGTTTTCTCTAGTGCTGGATGGGAAAAGGTCACTAGCACTACTAATTCCTGCTTTGGCTGGTGCTATAATAAGAACTTTTTAAATAAATTGAGTGTTGAGGACATGAGATCAATTGAGTACAAGAGGGAGTTATTGGATACAGAATGGAGGAAAATACAAATTAGCTGAGTAGCAATTGGAATGAGTTATCACACTTTTAAAAAATGAGAATAATGGTGCAGTAGAAACATTTCAATTTCATTTAAAATTGTTCTAATAGTTGAAAGATAGCATCCACTGAAGTTGGCTAGTGCCTTTTAAAAGACAAGATGAAGAGGTTAATGATAAGGGAACACTTATAGTCTGAAATGTGGGCTTTTGGGAAGCCCTGACATTAGAGAAAATTTTAAAATGTCTAATTTAACTGCATTTTTAAAGAAGTTTCTGCCAGTGAGCTCTTTTTCTTGGAGATTATGCAACCCAAGCAGCACTCCTTATCTGGCCGCTCAGCTCCGCCTTGGCCATTTATATACCCGCATGGTTATCTGGTTATCTGACCTCCTGGAAACGGAATCCTGTCCTTTCTAGTTTTCCTACCACCAAGCATGGTTGAGCAAGTGTTTAATTCTGCCTCAATGACTTCTTTATGTACTCAAATGCCATCACTCTGATATCTTAACTGTGTCTTCTACAAAATGAAGACAAAGCCCAATTCTTCAACCTTCGTCACTATCATCCTTGGTGACAATGCATTCACAAAGTGTGTTCTGTCTAAGTGCATGAGTGTGCAGCCACTTTGCCAGCGAGTATAATTTAGGAAAAAGAAGCATTTTGATTTTTCTAAGATCTGTTGGCCTGAGCTACTTGGCATCTTCATGGATGAAAAAGAATGATTTTTGAAAATCTTTTCAAAATCGTAAGATAAAACTAGGTTCTTTAAAGAGTTCACAAAAATAAATTGTACTTCCTCAACTTTTTACTTTTAAAATCCTTTATGACATGAGTGTTTTAAATTCTATCTTCATCTTTCAAATGGCAATTTCTTAGTATACCCTGAATTTACTCGCAACCATTTTATAATGTAAGCAGTTGGCTTTTAAGATTGGGAAACTGTTCCTTTCAGACGTGAGTGAAACAAGCATTGAAATTAGTGGAGAACAATTCACAACTAGGCAGACAAGGTGTTATTCTGTTTCTAAGTCCAAATGGCAGAACAGGCTGTTTGAACCAGAGGGCTCTGTTGACATAGATTTGATCTTTGAATTGCCACTGAGTGTCCACGGTGAGGAGAAAAATTTTTACCCCGTCCCGGAAAATGCTTACATTTCAGTTCAATCTGCACCTGTTAAACTGTACGTTAGGCCTGAACATTACAAGAGGGTGTTAAACAGCCTAGAGCATAGATGTTAACATGGATTCCGATACCGCCATTTCTTGAGTCCTCTCTGTGCCCTTTCACAGGGAGGTCTTTCCTACTATGTCCCAGCCAGCTCTTTTGTATCAGTTGGTCATTTATCACCCCCAGGTAAGTGCCTTGTCTTCCATCTCTGATCTTCTCCCCATCGAAGGAGAAAACAGAGTGATACAACTGTTCCAAAATGGCATCTGCTTCAACATTTGCATATCAAAAGGTCTGCTTTTAGTGTGTGTGTGTGTGTGTGTGTGTGTGTGTGTGTCTCCCTTCTCCTCAAAATTTCTGGTCCCCTGCTTTGCAGAGAAATCTTTGAAAAGGTGGCTTCAGTTGGAAGGCTTCAGATGAGTTTCTTAGGACTCAAGCTAGAACACTTGAAGATTCCTTGTTCATTCTCTTTTCAGGCACATGATGGGAGGATTCCTGAAGGGGAATGGGGAACAGAAGATAGTTTTCCTTCTCCTTCTGGCAAACCCCATGGATGAAGACTTTCTTCCAGAATGTTTCCCCCGTTACATTACATTAACTATTGATCAATTCACATATACTTTTTATTTTTTATTTATTATTATTTTTAAAATATATTTTTATTGATTGCAGAGAGGAAGGGAGAAGGAGATAGAAACATCAATGATGAGAGAGAATCATTGATCGGCTGCCTTCAGGCCCTATACTGGGGATCAAACCTGTAACCCCCGGCATGTGCCCTGACCGGGAATTGAATTGTGACCTTCTGGTTCATAGGTCGATGCTCAACCACTGAGCCGTGCCAGCCGGGCCACATATGCTTTTTTAAACTACATGTAATTTTTCATTCTATTTTATTTGTGTGTGTGTATGTGTGTGTGTGTGTATGTGTAAATGATAATGTCAGAAAAAGGTATTTCTGGGCCCTTTGATTTGTAGCATACGTGTGTTAGGAATAACCTCAAGGGTTCAAATTAGAGAAGGATGAAAATTACTTAAGCAAGTTACTTAGGCCTGGAACAAGAACTTTTTCCATGGTCTCCTGGCCCTGCTTTTGGCATAGCCTATACTTTGTAGAGAAGGGAGTAAACTCAGCTCAGCCTATTGACAATCTTATTTTTCATTGCCTCCAGGTTAACTTATAATTTTATGTTCCCAAATCCCCAAAAATCTTTCCATTGCTTTTGTTTAGATTAGTTAACTGAGTATAGGTAAAATCATTTATCTTCTTAGAATCATCAAACATATACTATCCTTAACTATTTACTTCTTTATTTCTGTTTTGGTTCCATTGATTCTGTTTACTCTCACCAATATATTTACCAGCGTGCTAAACATTATGTTGTATTTTGCCATTAAGAGTTTTCTACTCAAACATAATTTTCTTTGCAGCATACTTTTTATTTCTATTTTACTTTTTAAATTTTAATACATATTCAAAGTTGAGCAATACATATTAGATGAATTGAATTATTAAACAATGATGGTAGAATGGAAGCCGCATGAATGCAGGGATTTTTGTCTGTATTCTCAGCACTTACAAGAGTGCCCAATACATGGCAGGCACTCAAATATTTGTTCAGTGAAATGATGAAATGTGATCTTTTTTCTCTCTTGGTTAATATTATCCTTAAGGCACTGATATTTTTATTGGTTCTTTTCCATATCTTTTTCAATTATAACATAGCCTTTAATCTACTTTATGTCCTCCAAGAAAATTAGTCTCATTACTTACATTTATATTCATTTCAATCAAAAAATCCTACAAAAGTTCACCATTTAAGCATCTACCTATCATAATATCTTACCACTAGAGACCCGGTGCATGGATTTGTGCACATTGAAAGGAAATTAATTAGAAGGTGGCCGGTGGAGCAGGACTGGGTGAGATGGGCTGGAAATGCCCTGGAGCCAATCTCCCACGGTCCCTCCCCAGCGGCCGCACCTGGGGTGGCACCATGGCTGGAAGGGTGTCTGTGGAGTGAACAGGGTCTCTCCAGCAGGTGGGATCCCTCGGCCTGGCCTGCAGGGATTGGGCTAAAACCGGCTCTCCGACATCCCCCCAGGGGTCCCAGAGGGCGAGAGGGCACTCTGCAAAGTTGCTGTCATACAGGGTGTGGAACGCAAGTGTGCAGTAAACTAGATTCGGGGCCGACAGTGCCCCAGCAACAACATAACCCACAGCCAAAGGTGGAATTGTGTGGCCCTGTGAGGAATTGGGCTCCCTCCTCTCTGGTTATGGGGTGCATCACCTGAGAACCACTGCAGCCAAGTCACTGCAGCTCGGCAGCTCCTGCATTGAGTGTCTGCCCCCTGGTGGTTGGTCAGGGTGCATTATAGCGATCAGACAGAGGGAGGGACACTTAACATATTAGCCTTTTATATATATAGATGGTTTTAATGACGTTAAAAATCAGAGCTCTTCTTCAAGGAAAACCTGTCATCATTGAGATTTTTCACAAAAGTTGTCTTGGGCTTTGAAACAGTTCAAGGGAAAAGTTCAAAAAGTGTTTTGAACAACTGGAAATATTTTGAAAACTGGAATACTTTTTATAAGCCCAAAGTTAATGGTTCTTAACCTCATTGGGGCCACCAATCCTTTTGAAAATTTGTTATCTGTCAGATATCTGACCCTGTCAAATGCACATGCCAACAAATAATACACTGCATTTACTTTAAGAGGTTTATAGGCCTCTAAAAGCTCATTTGTGAACTGTCTGTAGGTGCTCGGACTCTGGTTAGGAAACCTGACGTTAAAGACATACCTACTAAACTCTAAATCCTTGAGCTCAGTGTCCAGAACCGATTCACCCTTCATCATAGGAAGGTTCCTTATGTTTAATAAATATTGATTAAATGAACACTGTCTCAAGAGAAGGCTTTGGCTAAATTCAATCAATTAAATGCAAGCCCTGATCCTATAGCCCAATGTATAATTGATATGTGGGGAAGTGCGGGCATGGAGAGGGTTAGAGAGAGGATAGGTGTGGAAGGCTTGGTGCTATCAACATTTTTAAAAAAATATATTTTCTTATTGATTTCAGAGAGGGAGGGAGGGAGGGAGGGAGGGAGGGAGGGAGAGAGAGAGAGAGAGAAAGGTCAATTATGGGAGAGAATCACTGATTGGTTGCCTCCTGTATGCCCTACACTGGGGATCGAGCCCACAACCTGGGCATGTGCCATGACCGGGAATTGAACTGTGACCTCCTAGTTCGATTCTGAGCCACATCAGCTGGGCAACAACATTATTTATGGAGAACAAAACTGAGTTCTTAAGCTTGCTCTGATTCTGCTTTGGTTTTGTTCCTCTTCTTCTCCATCCGTACTTATCCCCTTCTCATACCTGCAGGTGTTCTAAGAATCTTAGTGCTAATGAATACTCCTTATTCTTCCTCTAGATTGTGATCCCATTTTATTTTTCTTTATCTTGGCTCCACATCTGATGTGGTGGTTGAAATGAACAAATTCATTTTACTAATTAATGTGAAGCTCCTACCATGTGCCAAGCACTGTGCTAGGTGTTCAGTGAAGAACAAAAACGACACAGTCCACAGTCCCTTGGAACTGTTAGCCTCTGGTTGAATGCATGATAGAGAGGGTAGGGGAGAACGATATGGGGAACAATGTGTTACTTTCACAGTCTCCAACTGATAAATCTGGTTATGTAAGAATAGTGCTGAGATTGATGAAATTGGGCAGTAACACCATAATGCCAGTGGTCTTGATCCGGCATTTAGAAGGGTTCAGGAAACCTGGAGAAGGGGCTGTGTGTAAATTAATAAAGAGTTCAGAAACAAAACATAATTTTGGAAGGCATTTGAGGGAGGTGGGGGAGAGGAGCCTGGCTAAAGAAACCAAGTTCTCCTCATCACAAGACCCCTTGCTTTTTATTAACACAAATTGTCCTAAGGCGAGGAGGGACTTTTGACCTACCCCTCAGTGACATCTACAAAAGGTGCTCCACACTTAGACTCCCCTTCAGTTAATAGTCCCAGGGCCAGCCATTGTCCCCTAGTGTCCAAGCAACGTGCCCAGTGTTTGGAAATGGAGGATAGACCAAAATCTGCCCTCTCCAATGGACCCTGGTAATGAGCTTAGTTCATTATTTTGTCTCAAGGTAACTTTATTTCTAGAGCTTCATTACCTTCCTTTGCCACTTGACCTTGTCTAGTCTATCTGATAAATCTCCCTAACCTCAAATCTTTGTGCTCCTTAATGCAAATGGATCTACATCCCTTTCAGAGACTAGCCCTGCATAGCTCAACACTCCTTCTTTGTCACACAGGGATTTTTGTGCCTTAGTGCCTTAGTCCCAGGATAATAGCTATCTACCAGCCCTATAAGTGCCTAATTTAGAGGACCTCTCAAGTAAGGCCTAAGAGAACAGAGGTTTGCATCCATTATGAAGGAAAGGAGGAAGGAAAAAGAAAGGTAAGGAAAGAAAAGAAATAAAAGAGGGAAAAAATCCAGCAGTGTTTATTGAGCACACAGCCCTCATAGAGAGAGCAAGGTGAGGATGGGAAAGACTTTTTCTTTCCTTCTTTCTTTTTTTTTTTTTGGCATTTTTATTTTTATTTTATTTTATTTTTTTAAATAAATCTTTATTGTTCAGATTATTACAGGTGTTCCTCTATTTTTTCCCCCATAGCTCCCCTCCACCTGATTCCCCACCCCACCCCATGCCCTTACCCCCCGCCACTGTCTTCATCCATAGGAGTAAGATTTTTGTCCAATCTCTTCCCCCACCCCTCACACCTGCTTCCCCTGAGAGTCGTCAGTCCACTCCCTTTCTATGTCCCTGATTCTATTATATTCACCAGTCCATTCTGTTCTTCAGATTTTTTATTCACTTGATTTTTAGATTCACTTGTTGGTAGGTATGTATTTGATGTCATTTTGTTGTTCATAATTTTTATCTTTACCTTTTCCTTCTTCTTCCTCTTCTTAAAGAATACCCTTCAGCATTTCATGTAATCCTGGTTTGGTGGTGATGAACTCCTTAAGCTTTTTCTTGTCTGTGAAGCTTTTTATCTGACCTTCAACTCTGAATGATAGCTTTGCTGGGTAGAGTAATCTTGGTTGTAGGTTCTTGCTGTTCATCACTTTGAATATTTCTTGCCACTCCCTTCTGGCCTGCATAGTTTCTGCTGAGAAATCAGCTGACAGTCGTATGGGTACTCCCTTGTAGGTAATTAACTGTTTTTCTCTTGCTGCTTTTAATATTCTCTCTTTGTCTTTTGCCCTTGGCATTTTAATTATGATGTGTCTTGGTGTGGTCCTCTTTGGATTCCTCTTGTATGGGGTTCTGTGCGCTTCCTGAACTTGTACGTCTATTTCTTTCACCAGGTAGGGAAAGTTTTCTGTCATTATTTCTTCTAATAGGTTTTCAATATTTTTCTCTCTCCCTTCTTCTGGCACCCCAAAAATTCGGATGTTGGTTCGCTTAAAGTTGTCCCAGAGGCTCCTTACACTATCTTCGTATTTTCGAATTCTTTTTTCTTTTTGTTTTTCAGATTGGATGTTTTTTGTTTCCACATATTTCAGATCTTTGGTTTGATTCTTGGGGTACGTTGATCTACAGTTGAGTTTCTGTATATTCTTTATTTCAGACAGTGTATGCTTCATTTCTGACTGATCCTTTTCCATTTTTTGGGCATTCTCATTAAGCTCCTTGAAGGTCTCATCAAGTTTCTCAGCGGTTTTAAGAAGATTCTTGAGTAACCTTATAAATGTGGTTCTGAACTCATCCAATAGTTTGCTTTCCTCCGTTTCTTTCATTCGTGACATGTTTCTTTGTCTCCACATTTTGGCTGCTTCCCTGTGTTGATGGAGTAGCTTTGTGTGGTAGGTGACCTATAGGGGGCAGTAGCTCAGCCTCCCCAATCACCTGATGTGGACGCTCTTGGTACACCCCTTTGTGGGCTGAGTGCAAAGACTTTGTGTAGTTAAGCCTTAATTGCTGTTGGTATACTGGGAGGAATTGACCTCCAGGCCAATTAGCTGTGAGCACTCACTGTGTCTATAATGGAAGAACTGCTGCACTGAAGACACACTTATGGGGCAGGACTTGTTTCAGTGTGGCTTTGGTGCTCACTGAGTCTGCCTCTTGAATGTGTCACTTATGGATGTGAGGAGTTGAAATCTGGTGTCTCACACTGACCACTAGGTACACTGGCTTCTGGATCTCCAATGGGGTACAGGTCAGCTATTGTCTGAGGCCACTTAGCAGGAGCTACAGTGAGAGCTGCAGTTTTCTCCTCTTTGCTTGGGGTTTGGAGGTTTTGGAGCTGTCTGACCCAGGCTGCAAGTTTGCTAGGTTAAGCTGCGGTAGGGCAGGCCTTTCTTATGCTAACTCCGCTGCTTGGAGCTTGGGTGGGTTTGTAGGTTGTGCAGGGCGGGGCCTCAGGGCGTCACTAGGCTAGGGCATGGCAAACAGCAATGGCTGCTAGTTAGCCGGCTCTGTGTCCCAGATGGCGTCCCGGAGTCCCCTGCCCCAGTGCCGTAAACAATTATTCCTGCACGCAGCTCTACAAGCAAGCCACCCTCACTGGCAGACAGTCCAGCTTCTCCCTGTAGGAGTTTGGGTCCCCCGCATCTCCCCAGAAACTGGATTTCAGAGTAGTCGGGGGCTTGTCTCCCTTTGGGTTGAAAAAAAGCAACACCCACCGCCAGCCCGGATCCCGTGCCTCCGTACCTCAGCTTTTCAGCGCTCGTGCATGTCTCAATGCTCTTTTCTCTTTCCTTCTAGTTGTAGAACTTCCACTCAGCCAGCTTTCCCGTGGTTCTGGGCGATAGACGTTTTGTCTTTTAGTTGAATTTTTGAAATTGTTGCCTGAGGCAGCAGTTTAGGTGTTTACCTACGCCGCCATCTTGGATTCTCCGAAAGACTTTTTCTAATGGGAGGATATGAACACATTTCACTGTTGCTACTGAAGACTTTTATCACTCCACTCCTCACCCTTTCCCCATCAGCATTACTCTCCTATTTGATCTAGAAAGAACTGCTGTGGACATTATTATCGGTAAATAGTGGCAGGAAAAGGGTAAAGACTGGGTTGAAAAGAGTGGGGGAGGATGGATTCATAGTCACTAACTCATCCTCCTCGCCCCAGCTATATTTTGGGATAACTTGATACTGCTGGTCTCGGGCTATCAGAAGAGGGAAAGCATGGAGGGGAACAGTACAGGGGAACTGGAATGGAGAGGAGGGGATTCCCTGTTTGCTCTTCATGGCCAAATATTTTTAGTGACTTAATGCCAACCATGCTAATCTCTTTGTTTTCTTAAAAATATTGCCTAAGTTATTAAGCTGAAACAAGAACATTGTGTAGAATTTAGAAAATGTAGCAAGGTTCAAAGAAGAAAAATTCTCTTGCAATCTCACCATCTAGAGACCACTACTGCCAGTATTTTGACATGTTTTCCTAGGAATTTATACTCATAAAACATGAGCTTATACTGTGTATTCAACACTTTTATAAGTCCACACCTTTCAGGTCATTAACTATCATTTGTAACTACATCTTAATGGCTGCATGACTCTTTCACTTGAATGCACCATGATATTTGGTTGAACATTTAAGATGTTCCTAGCTGCCTTTACTTTACTATTTAGATCCCTCCAGTGTGAACATCTTGGCCCACAAATGTTTCTACATTATCAGAAGGCAATGAAGTGTGGTTGCATTACTGCTGCTGGAATATGCAACTGCTAGGTCCTCATGGTGCTGTCTCTTCAGCATCTGGGACTAAAAAACCTAAGGTCATCGTTTGTAGCTTTTCTACCCCATCACAGGACTCATCTCTCCCAAGGGTTAAAGAGCGAAACCCTGAACCAGCTGTATATACTGGACAGTACCCCTGACTCTTTTTGACTTCTTGTTGCTTGAAGTAGATGCAGGCTTCTTCTCTGATACTATAATCTCAGTGTACATATTCCATCTGCTGCTCTTCTCAGTGCTCCATCCTTCTTTCCTGTACAATTAGATTTGTGTTTGGGTCACAACCTCCTAGAGCATATTCAGATTATCTGACACCATTTAGCTAAGATCTCCCATGCCCAGTTGTTTCTGATGAGTTGTATGTAGGGCTCAAATCTAATTTATTGATAAAGGGATAAAAAAATATAATAACTCACCTTGAGTGCATGTCATGTGTTTGGCAGTTAAGTAAGTGACTTATATAAATTACAATGTAATCCTGACAACAGTCCTACGATGTGGTTATTATTATCCTTATTTTGCATAAGAAGAACAAGAGGCAGGAGAGAGTATACAGCTAGCTCTAGGTCACTGCTATGGGCAGTCACTAACCTACTTGATTATCTGTCTCCTGAACCCTCATAAACATGTTTTTATTTTATTTTATTTAAAAAAATATTTTTATTGATTTCAGAGAGAAAGGAAGAGGGAGAGAGAGAGACATCAATGATAAGAGAGAATCATTGCTAGACTGGCTCTTGCACACCCCACACTGGGAGTCAAGCGTGCAATCTGGGCATGTGCCCTGACTGGGAATCGAACCATTACCTTAGGTTCATAGGTCAATGCTCAACCACTGAGCCATGCTGGCAGGGCTAGTTTAATTTAAAACCAGGAAGGTTCATAATTCTTACTTGAACTTTCAAGTGATTACATTATTTATAATTTTAGTTTTCTTTTAGATTCTTATCAGGCAAAGAGCCAAACATTTTATGAGGATTTATAAACTCATAGATTGTTGCAGCTGGAGTGAGTGATCTCAGTGGTGCCCTTGCTTATCATCTGGTTTCATAGACTTAGTTTGTGTGTCAGACACGGGCTCTTTGAGGTTGATTTAGATTTCTGTGCTGATTGTTGGATTTTGCTCTGATCTCTATTCAGTTGCCTGGTCTGTGGCATTGAGTCATCTACACCAGTTTGTTAGATTAATATCTTAGTGCTCAGTTGCTATTTATGCTCCAGCAGAACACTCTTACCATCAAGGGCACAGCCTGTGATAGAACATAACTGTCAAACACACTCACATTATTTGACAAAAATATTACCTACACACCACTGTAGGATTCCCGGCAGAGTGCTGTGCTTATGGCTGCTACAAGGGACATCATTCTGTCCTCTCTGGAACATTTATTTTCTTTATCATTAGTGACAGTGCCCTTTTTATCTATGTAGGCCCCATTTGGTATAGTGTGATTCAAGCTGATGCTTATTTTTATGTCATCAGCAATCATATTTTTCGTTCCATTTTTAGAACATTTCTTACAGGGATTCTGAATACTTCTTTGACTTTTCTTTTGGAACGTATCACCAAATTCTTACAAAGGTTAACAGCAAAGTTATTCAATGGCTCCTCCCCTGAGAATTAATCACTGCCTAAACAAAAGGTTATTTCACTATGCTGATTATTTGGACAGCTCTGTATAACTGAGTAGTTAATCACTTAGAAGCTACTTCTAATTTTATTTTTCAAGATTAGATGCTCTGATGCTTTTCTTTGAAGTTCCTTTTCTTTCCTTTCACCTCCCTCCCTCCCTCTTTTCTTTACATCTAATTTGATGCTTGCTGGGTACAATGCCTCAAGTGGGTCTCATTGCTCTTGGCTCCATGCCTGCCTCCTGAGCACTGGGAATTATCCTGCATTCTATTGAGTTCCACAGCTGTATGTCTTAACTAACACTCAAAACCACTTTAACATCCTCACCATGCTTCTGAAAATGCTTTCTTCAGTCTCAGTTGACCAACTCTTCTTTCCTGCCTACATTCCCTTTAACTAACCTCTGTACAAGTTGATACTATTAACTGTACCCGCCTTGACATTTTCTTATTTGAATCCCATGGTGAACATTATCTGCTACATCACTCTGCTTCTTTTGGTCTTTTTCATTGGTTCTTTATATAAACCTTTTTATTGATTTTAGAGAGGAAGGGAGAGGGAGAGAGAGAGAAACATCAATGATGAGAGAGAATCATAGATCTGCTCCCTCCTGCACGGCCCCTCCTGGGGATTGATTCCACAATCTGGGCATGTGCGGGCTTGAACCAGTAACCTTCTGGTGCATGGGATGACATTCAACCAACTAAACCACAATGACTGGGCAGTCTTTGCCTAATTTCTGGGAATCTCTTCATTCTGACTTCAAACAGTTGTAGTTGGCATGAGCATAAAAGTTGGAGCACATGAAAACGCTGGTTAGTCTGGGTGTTTGTATTTTGTCTTTTAATAGAATGGTTGATTGTTCTCATCACTGATGTTTTAAACTCTTTTAGAAGGTCCAATAAGAAGTACCCATCTTCTCTGTCCAAGTCCTGAATAAATTAAGAAATAAGCGTATGGTGACCAAAATATTACCTCTATTCTGGAAGACTATGTACTGGAGAATGTGACTTATGTCTACGTAAGGTAAGGGGACATCCTAATACTAGCATCCAGAATTAAGCAGGCGTCCCCAGCCCCAGACAGTGCCACACTGCACACCTCGCCAGGAGAGGCAGGGCAGAATTTGGGGTGCTCTCCAGAAGTGACTTGGTCTCTAAAGAAAAGGTCCTTTATAAAGGTTATACACATTAATTTTCTTCATTCAAAATGATCAACAAGTCATGTCTGCCTAGAAGTGGAGAGATGTTAGGAGTGACATAGCTAGTGGAGCATTCTCTCTCTTGAAGGAAACAACCTGGACTAGGGAATAGCCATTCATCCTAACAGTGTTAATTCTCTGTGATAATCTGATGATTAGAAAAAAAAAAATGGTATGCTTGGTTATAATTGATTTACCCCAACATAGTTAATAAAAGGGACAGTTGAGATTTTAGGTAGTGCTTTGCTTTTAACCACTATCTAAAGATGAGTTTTTTAATGTATATGATATGCAAACTAGGGTGGCACCTTGTCACACATTGGCCATTTCACAAATGTAACACTGATCTCCAATATGCTCCTGTAATATGTGTCACTGTTTCATCTTATGTGTTAATGATAAACTATAGAAGCATCTAGCCTGTTACAATATAAGTATTCTTCACCACCAACACATCATAAGTTATTACTTCCCCAGGCACTGACAAATAACTACCTCCAAGACTCTACAAGAGGATAATTCAAATGAGATTATATTTGGAAAGAATTTTCTACTAATCTCTCTGAAGTTGCTGGTTTGCATACTTGATTAAATAAAAGTTTAGTAATTAAATTTGTAAGTAATTTTTCTGTCATAATTTCAAGTTAGTGTACTATAAAATATTCAATTTATTCAGTTTCATTTTGTTTAGTCCTGTAACTGTATTGAGGACAGACAGTTCTTTGAATTGAAAATATTGAGAAATATACCAATATTCTAACCACAGATATTTTTATGCCTCATATACAAAAAAATAAACTTCAGTAATATTCAATAATAGTTAAGTCATAGAGGGACAGGGTTATTATGGGTGAGAAAGCATCAGGGTGGGAAAGCAGTTTATGCTTTATAAATGTTAAAACATAACCATCAAAGTTTAGGATAGTGGTTATATAAGTCACTCTTTAACAAAACATCTATCGTACAGCTTAGGAGATCATAACACTATATGAGTGTCTGTTCAATGAGAACTAAATAAAATAGTGAACTCAGTAGGAGTAGGATTTCAAGCAAAAATGGTACTGTGAATTCTAATGGTTTATGTATCTTTAACTCTTTTCTAAATGCAATTTGTTGGCTATCCAGAGTATGGTGTGGCTCCTTATTCGCTTGGCTTGTGTATTATTTCTGTACCTGAGATAAATTATAAATCTCAGTAAATTAAAACTTGGAAGCAATATTGCCTACAGGCTTAAAAGACAAAAGAACCCTAACATCTAAATTACAATGCATTGTTATTCATTGAGTTTGCATAGACACTGATCTTCTAAAATAACTCCTACATCTATTATTTTATTGTTCATGTAAGACTCAAAACTCTGACTAAAAAGATAAAAAAAATGGTAAAAATATGACATATTATGTGACTATCATTAGTGGCATTTACTCTACAAAGTTGCCCTTTGAAATTATTCAATTATTTCCAGGCTTTCATACTACAGAACTTATCTTTACAAAGGTTCTTTTGGTCTGTCATCATCATGTCCAACACTTTATTAAGGTAAAGAGACCACTGACACTATGAATATTACACTTTCATTTCTGACCACTTTGTGGTCTCAGACCTTTCCTCATGAAATCATATATAATGTTATATTTTGTCATTTCCATGCTTAGGCCTCTCCAGTGGCTCCTACTAGCTTTCAGAATAACTACAGAGCTGGGAGGTATTTATTGCTGTGTGACAAATTATCACCAAATTCAGAGGCTTGAAATAATCACACACATTTGTGATCTCACACAGTTACTCTGGGTGAGGAATTTGGGGGCAGCTTGGCTGGTTACCTTGGGATCTCTCACGAGGTTGCTGTCAGTACATTGGCCAGGGCTACAGGCATGTATAGACTTAACTGGAAGTTCTCTTCTGAGATGGTTTCCTCAAATGGATGGCAAATTGGTTCTGGCTCTTGTCTGGAGCTCTCAGCTCCTTGGCAACTGAGTTGCAGTGTTTTTTTTTTATTATTATTATTTAGTAAATCTATAAATTAAATGGGTAGAGAAATTAGCAAGCTTGCAAGTACCAGAAACAATCTGAAAGAGTTAGAGGACTTGTAGAAAGCCATTATTGAAAACCAAGTTCTAGAAAGAAGAAAGCAATCAACGAGAGACTTGAATGCATAATATAGATAATAGGAATATCAGAAATGTGGGTGACATGGCAGAGTTTTTGGCCTCTGGCCTGGTTTTGTCTCCTTAGTATTAATAGTTGTGGCAGGACCAGAACCTCCTGTCCCCTCCACCTCACCTGTGATCAGGGAGCAAGTGTCCAAACCTTGTGATTGATCAGGATTGCTTGACACCATGGGTCAGCCTGCATGGGATTAGTCTGGACAATTTAACCTTTCCCTTTTTGTCGAGTCAATATAATGCCTGGCATTAAATGAAAACCTACTTTGAAATTGTGAGTAGCACTGTTTTTTAAAACTGGTATAACTATACTGATGATGATGTAGAAATTTAATAATGTGATTGTATTAATTTTTAACAACAGGGACCTATACTTTCTATTCTACTGCCCATTTCAAAATACAAAATTGTGATAATAACAACTTATAACATTTCTGAAAGTGTTTTATTTACCTTTCTTTTTTGATGGGTTTTGACTTAGAAGTGCTATTTAATATGATTTCACTTAGTACATATTTAGAAAATAAAGAACAAATTGATTTCATCAACATTATAGGGCATTATAATATACTAGAGGCCCGGTGCACGAAATTCATGCATGGTGTGTGTGTGTCCCTCAGCCCAGCCTGCACCCTCTCCAAACTGAGACCCCTCGAGGGACATCTGACTGCCTATTTAGGCCTGATTCCTACTGGGATCGGGCCTAAAAGGGCAGTTGGACATCCCTCTCACAATCCAGGACTGCTGGCTCCCAACTGCTCACTTGCCTGCCTTCCTGATTGCCCCTAACCACTTCCACCTGCCAACCTGATCACCCCCTAACCACTCCCCTGCCAGCCTGATTGATGCCTAACTGCTCCCCTGACAGCCTGTTTGCCCCTAACTGCCCTCCCCTGCAGGCCTGGGTTCGCCCCAACTGTCCTTCCCTGCAGGCCCGGTTGCCCCCAACTTCCCTCCTCTGCCGACCTGGTTACCCCTAACTGCCCTCCCCAGCAGGCTTGATTGCCCCCAACTGCCCTCCTTGCAGGCCTGGACTCTCCCAACTGTCCTCCCCTGCTGGCCATCTTGTGGTGGTCAGCTTGTGTCCACATGGGGGCAGCCATCTTTGACCACATGGGGGCAGCAATCTTGTGTGTTGCAGTGATGGTCAATTTGCATATCACTCTTTTATTAGATAGGATAGAGGCCTGGTGCACAGGTGGGCACCAGCTGGTTTACCCTGAAGGTAATCCTGGATCAGGGTGGGGTTCTTTGGGGCATGGGGTGGCTTGGGTGAGGGGTCTATGGTGGTTTGCAGGCTGGCCACCCCCCCCACCCCCCAGGGACCCAAGCAGAGGCCCTGGTATCTGGGATTTATTTATCTCCTACAATGGAAACTTTGTAGCCTAAAGTGGAGCCAAGCCTCCTGCTTGCTCTGTGGCCACAGCCATTTTTGTTGGGATTTATTTATCTTCTATAATTGAAACTTTGTAGCCTTGAGTGGAGGCTTAGGCCAGCCAGGGTGTGCGGAAAGCTTGGCTCCCTCCATTACCTGGGAAACCCAAGCCTCCTGCTTGCTCCATGGCCACAGCCATCTTGGTTGGGTTAATTTGCATACTTGCTCCTGATTGGCTGCTGGGCGTGGCTTGTGGGTGTAGCAGAGGTATGGTCAATTTGCATATTACTCTTTTAGTAGATAGGATGCATGCATAAATTATGCTGCTAACTCATACATAGGGCTCCAAAGTAAGATGTAAGGTTAATTTAGTATTATTTATTTTATTTTATTTTTTAATATATTTTTATTGATTTCAGAGAGGAAGGAAGAGAGAGAGAGATAGAAACATCCATGATGATAGAGAATCATGGATTGGCTGCCCCCTGCAAGTCCCTCACCGGGGATCGAGCCCACAATCCGGGCATGTGCCCTTGACCAGAATCGAACCTGGGACCCCTCAGTCCACAGGCCGACGCTCTATCCACTGAGCCAAAGCAGCTAGGGCAGTATTATTTTTATTCAATGGTTAGTTTCTCCTTAAATGGAAAAGTAACAGGTAATAATTTCCTTTCAGAATTATGTATTTTCCTCCTGAACAATGATAAGCAATTTATGTCAATCCCAATTTTCATTAGTCTAATGGAAAACCTGTATTATAGTAAAATATAATATTTTAACTTTCTCAATAAAATGAAAGGTTTATCAATGTTTTCCTGTGGAGAATAATTTACATAAACATGTTACTAAAAGTTTATTTTAATACATACACTTTTGAAATTGACCTTAAACTCTGGATCTGAAAATATGATTCTTGCTGAGTTTCTAGTTGTCATATTTTCTTTCTAGAACCTCTTTTGAATTGCATATAGCATAATACATATTTTTAGTATCAAATGGGATTATATTTCAATTCTTGATATTTGGATTCTGTCAAACTCAGTGAATCACAAACATTTTTGATGTAAGCTCCTACTTCTAATAAGAAATGATAACCATCTGCTCAATCTTTTAAAATTCTCTTTGCACACTAAAATAACCAGATTTGATCTGATATTAATGGGGTGTGCCCTGAGGGTACGACAGTTTGATGATCTTATGTGAAGCTGTGTTTGTCTAACTAGAACATCTTTTCTCCTTGATGATATTCTGATATGTTTTGCTACCTAATTTTCTTTGCTGATGTCCCATCAATGGAATAATTCTCTTTAGTTGTTTTTATTCTGTTGCCATTATAAATTTATAGATATCAGTCATGAATACTTTATATACTTATTTTAGTCTGATTGGAAATAAAGTACAATTAATTTTCCAGTGCTCTGGTCCAATTTCATTTTAACTTTTCTTCTCTTATTCTAGATATAAGAAATGGGACTTACATGTATTGTTAAGTATTTTAATATGTAAAATATTGAATATTAACTAGGTCTTTAAATAATCTTATCAGTGTGTTATTTTGGGTTAATTTTATTTATTAGTCATACAATAGAGAAAACATAAGAAGGAACCCTTTTTCTTTTTCTCTTAATAGGTGAGGAAAATTTCTTTGTTTTTAAACTAAAAGTCTTTTGAGTTAGCCTTAACTGGTTTGGCTCAGTGGATAGAGCATCGGCCTGTGGACTGAAGGGTCCCAGGTTCGATTCCGGTCAAGGGCATGTACCTTGGTTTCGGGCACATCCCCAGTAGGGGGTATGCAGGAGGCAGCTGATCGATGTTTCTCTCTCATCAATGTTTCTAACTCTCTATTCCTCTCCCTTCCTCTCTGTAAAAAAATCAAAAAAATATATTTAAAAAAAGTCTTTTGAGTTAACAGATTTTGAGCTAATTTTCACTGACAAAATAAATCCTTTAATTCAAGAGATGGATTGGAACATACAATCATGTAATCTAATCCTTTAAATTCTACATGGCTAGTGGCCATTCCTCCTTGTCTATCCTGAAGAGAATTTACTACCTCCTGAGAAATTCCATACTATATGTTCTTTTTGACTGTTACTCCAGTAGATGAAATACTTGATAATGAAGATGACTCCCTAGAGGGGGTCATCTCTGACCTGCATTTTAAGGTCCATAGGAAAAACAGGAGTTATTCAAGGGATGGGGAAGGAAGAGTATTCTAGGCAGAGGGTTCAGCAGCAATGTAGGAAACTGTAGCTGTTTACTGTTGATGGAACTAGAGTGAAAGTTAGGAAGTGGTGAGAGGGCAAAGGTAAGCCTGGGTCAAGTCAAGCAATGCCTTTCTGTATCACATTAAGGAACTTGAATTTTATACTTTAGGGCAGTGGTCGGCAAACGGCGGCTCGTGAGCCACATGCAGCCCTTTGGCCCTTTGAGTTTTTAGCAAAGGCCAGCTTTGGAGTACCCTAATTAAGTTAATAACAATGTACCTACCTATATAGTTTAAGTTTAAAAAACTTGGCTCTCAAAAGAAATTTCAATCGTTGCACTGTTGATATTTGGCTCTGTTGACTAATGAGTTTGCCGACCACTGCTTTAGGGGAATGTTGATCAATGAAAGGTTTCAAGAGAAGAAGGGATGGTGTGCCCATACTTATATTTTAGCTAGAACTCTTGTCTTTTTATTCAATGGCTAGTTTCTCCTTAAATGGAAAAGTGGAGGGTGGATTTGAGGTGGAAAAGGCTAGAGGGAGGAAAACCAGTTAGGTTGTTGCAACAGTCCCATTAAGAGACTATGGGAACTCAGATTACGAGAGAAGAATACGGATGTCAGGTTATACAATACTAGAACTGTTGATTGAAATGGAAAGTATATGGGAGGAAAAATTCAAGGGTGAATCTTACTCTGAGTTATTTTGAAAATGATAGGATGGTAAAATCAAAAGTAAGAATGGATTTAGGGATGGAAATGGTCAGATTGGAGATGAGGTATATTGTGTGTTGGGGAAAGGAATGGAGATTTTGAATTTGGTTTTGTAAACGGAGTTTGAATTGGCAGCAGGATATTCAGGAGGACAGTGGGCAGGTGAGTCTTCCAGTTTGGGCTCAGAAAGAAAAGTCTGTGCTGGAGATACTGAGAGTGGATGAGATCATGTAGTGATATGATAAAGACAAAGGCTAAGTACAGACCATGACAAATATCAATTATGGGATGAATGGGAGAAGAGATACTTAAAAAGGTGACTAAGACTAATCAGGAAAATAGAAAAAAAAATAAAAAGAACCAGGAGTATTTGGTATTACAAAGGCCAAGGAGTATATGTGTAAGTATACCATAATAGGAGACTTTGGAGCAGAAAACTAAATGGATAGTAGTGTTAATTTCAGTTTGGAGACCTCATGAAGGAAGTGTTCTGTTCATTTATCCTTTTTAATTCCTGGTTAGGGCCTATGTATAATGTCACACTTTTTTTTCCCTCTAAATTAAATAAATCTTGCTCTGTGTTCCTGCTTACCAAGGTGAGCAGAGGGTACAGTATTCATAACTTTTCTGATCCTTTAAAAAATATCTACAGTTTACAGAAGTCCCACGTCTTGGAGATAAATCCTTCATTCTGTTTTTACCTATACCCTCTTGTTCTGTTAGCACTTGGGTGATGGTCGTCTGCTGCCTCTTGGGCACTCTGGTGCTATTTCAGATGGTGCTGTCTCACAACCTTGGGAGCTTCCCAGGTGAATTGAAACTGCCCCTTACCCTGTAGATTGGTAGGTGGCAATTTTAATAAGCAAGGGAACTTACAAAGAAGGTTTGTCTTCAGTGACCGCAGGATGAGTAGATCTCTACCCTGCCTGCCAGAATCTTAAAGACTATATAGAGGCCTTAACTGGGTTTAGTCCTGTATACCATACAGAAGGCCTCAGCAACACCTTACTCTCTCAAAGCCGTATTCTTGCAAATGGCTCCCACTGTGGGAATGTGAGCAGAACGTACATGCCACCCCAGGGGAGGGAGGGAGGAAGGAGCCTCTGATTGTCCAGGTCCATTTCAGGGGTCAATTGGTATCAAATCCTCTCAGTGACCTTCTCCCGCAGTGGCTGGGACCTTACCAGGCTGTTGTGTTCCTAATGAAGGTGGGTGGCTGCTCTACTGGCCTTATTCCCTTGGGACTAGTTCAGTCTCCTTACCTGACTTCCAAGTCCATGACTCTTGATACATTGGCCTTCCCCAGCACCCAGGGAATCTGCCACCTTGGAGCCCTAAATCTCTGTATCCTTCATGAAGCTAGAAGCCCTCACCTATCCAATCCTGCTTCTACAACAGTGGTTCTCAACCTTTCTAATGCTGTGGCACAGTTCCTCATGTTGTGGTGACCACCCGCCACAAAATTATTTTCGTTGCTACTTCGTAACTATAGTTTTGCTACTGTTAATGAATCATAATGTAAATATCTGTGTTTTCCGATGGTCTTAGGCTCTACAGTCGCGACCCACAGGTTGAGAACTGCTAGCAGGGTCACCTAAGACCCAGTTATGAAGTAGCAACGAAAATAATTTTATGGTTGGGAGTCACCACAACATGAGGCACTGTATTAAAGGGTCGCGGCATTAGGAAGGTTGAGAACCACTGCTCTACAACTTCCCAGGAGTAGGGCTACCCCCACCTCTTACCTGGGAGCACAACCACTTCCATTCCTTCTCCTCTGAGGTTGTTTAGTTTATGTATTTGCTCAGGGCCTCCTTGTGAGAATCTCTACTCAAGAAAAGGGACTCAGAACTCAGGATAAAAATCTGGGAAATACTCCTTTCCATTCTTTTGCTGTTGAGAACATAGCAGCAAAAAGCCAAGAAAATGAAGTAGTTTCTCCATAATTTTCTTGCGCTTAATAGCCTACCTCTGTTTTCCATAATACATGTGAGCTCATTATATATTTTTCATATGCTTTTATATTTTTAATCTTGTTAAAATTTTATGACATCTTAGTGGTCTTAATCTTACTGTATTTCCAGGAGGGAGTCCAAGTTGTAGTCCATTTTGGTGGACTTGAACCAGTCCAAGACTAACAATTTGTAGCTGTTAGTCTCTGCCCTCCAGTCCTTAGTTCCAACACATATACAGATTTCTGTTCCACCTTAATGCTTATGATTGTTTTA
This sequence comes from Corynorhinus townsendii, assembly GCA_026230045.1. Classification (NCBI taxonomy): domain Eukaryota; kingdom Metazoa; phylum Chordata; class Mammalia; order Chiroptera; family Vespertilionidae; genus Corynorhinus; species Corynorhinus townsendii. The sequence goes on along the minus strand of JAPDVU010000003.1, from coordinate 174,715,513 downwards.
AGATTTATATTCCATGACCTTGACCGTATTGAAGGTGACAGTTCATACAGTCCAAGATAGATTTTTAATAATAACATAAATATAAACTCAGGTTTACAAATATATGAGCCTGACAGAAATGTACCTCTCTTAGTGATGTCTTTGACTTCTGCTGACCTATACGAACTATTTTCAGCCGAAACTGGTTTGGCTCAGTGGATAGAGCGTTCGCCTGCAGACTCAAGGGTCCTGGGTTGGATTCCGGTCAAGGGCATGTACCTGGGTTGTGGGCACATCCCCAGTGGGGGGAGTGCAGGAGGCGGCTGATCGATGTTTCTCTCTCATCGATGTTTCTAACTATCTCTCTCCCTTCCTCTCTGTAAAAAATCAATAATAATAAAAAAAAAGAACTATTTTCACTCAAGTATTTCCTAAAACTCTTTCTAAAGGAAAGTGTTATAAAATTCTGAATTCTGTGACCTGTAGGAAAGATGGCATATGATTTATTGTCCAAACCCATACACTTAAGAAAGGAATTATGCCAGGACAACAGTTATAAGCCACTACTGTCCCAAGCAAACCAAATGTATAGTGACACTACAGGGCAGAGACAACACATTTTCATGTGATATCCTCAGATTAATTTTGAAGTTCTTGGTTGATGTGATTTGACTCCATATTTGGGCCATCCTGGTTCTGGCCTGAAATACTGCAGCACTTTTCATTGTGTGCTTCAAGTGAATTTCAAGCCAAGTTAACCTGCCCTTGTGTGTTAATGACTCTAATGATTGAAAGTAGTGCCAGTGAGCTTGGCCAGGACAGCATAAATGGTACTGCCACATTTCTCTTTTTATTAACTGTCTCACTTCAGCCAGTGTATAGTTAATTCACTATGTTTTATTTGCAAAGCACTCTTAAATCAACAGCATTATTATTTGACGTGTGAAGTACATTCTTAGTGAATTTTTTGACATATGCATATGTTAAGAGGGAGATTCACGTTTAATTTTCCAAGGAACTCTAATTGCTGGTCTTCATAGTTCTTCAAATAGGTCTTGGTTTGAAGCTAAAAGAACTCCCAACAAAGGGAACTTTGAACACAGAGAGTTGATGGGTCTAAAATAAGGTCAAGTTTTCAGCAACTACCCAAATGATGATTGACTTCAAACACCTCCTTGCCTTGCTCACAGCACCCAGAAGAACCATGGCTGGCCTGTAATAAGCACATTAAATATTTGTTCAATGAATGAATAATAGTCCTTACAATTTGTGCTTCCATATTTATGACATGCATTTTTTTGTTCTCAAGCATTCTGTGCTTAATATCTATTTATATCTATTTATGATACTCCTGTCTCTGTGTTGTATGGAGACTTCCCTGGGCTTTCTATACTTTTTGATTCAATTAATTCAATCAGGTTGTAATTTGCAGGGCTGGTTTTTTTTTTTTGCTTCAGTAGAAAGTTTTCTGTGTCCTTTTTTTTTTTTTTCTTCAGTAGAAAGTTTTCTGTGTCCTTTTAGTTACAATGCACAACCCCCCCCCCCCCCCCCCCCCCCGACTTTCAGATTTGCCCTTTGCTTTTCTGGTGCAAGCCAAGAAACCAGATGATGTAACCAAATCTCTTTTTTTGCTCTATTTAAAGTTTTAGCTAGGGTAATGTTTCTGTTAGCCTGGTTTCCAAATGAAATCTAAAGTGCTGTTTTAATAAAAGTGAGGTACAAGGGAAAATCTAGTAGTTAAATCTTAAAAGATCTTTCTATGCTCAGTAACCTATAAGAGAGCCACTGCCTAGCCCTAGAGAGGCAATTTCCAGATGGAGATGTGTGTGTGTTTGTGTGTGTGTGTGTGTTCATAACTTTCACTTATCATGAATAAAATGAGAATATTTTCTCTAATGAGAAATTCTATTATAAAATTTTAGGCCTACCCTATTTTAATTATAGTTTCTATACATATATAATCTCCTGTATCATTATTTAGATACACTTTCTCAGGAGTGGACGTAAGTATAATAGACAAACTTTATCTTAGGAGAAGCCAGGTTGACCTGTATTTTTGTTTTTCACTCCCATGATTTTTCATCTTTCCCACCTTTAAGGGACTAATGCCCTCATTTCTTTTCTCTACCATTAATGTCAAATACTTTTCTGAACTAATTCTGGTGTCAGTAATTTTTGGTGTTCTTCTTAATAAATTTTCTTTCTGAAATATTTACGTTTTAACATGCTAAGTTTAGCATGTATCTTGTAACTGGAATTTTAGGTCTCAGTATGGAAACTATGTTTTTCTGGGAGCCACACCAAACTCTGCAACACATGCACATGCCCTCTTCCTTCCTCCCCAAACACACACACACTTGTGTAGATACCTGTACATGGGTATGGGTGTTTTAGCTAAGAGTAAGGCTGAGGTATCTCTCTCTTGTGGTAGAGACTTTACTTTTATTTTAAGTTTCCATGCACCTTCCGTAATGGGATCCTCACATAAGGGAGGTCTGCCTTGGTTTTATTGTCTGGCCAGTGTCAGGAGTGGATCTCTGGAAGCAAAAGGGAATTGTAAGGAATTTATGTCTCTACTATTGGTCTTAAATAGTTTCAGCTGAATAAACCAAAAACATATTTGTGAAATTGACTATAGCAGGTAGTGCTCTAATCCATCTTGTTTTTATGCAGCATAATGAACAGTCTCTGTAGGCTAGATTCTCATGTTAGTATCATTTGCTCCAGGATGATATAGGGGTTGTTTTGGACTTCATCTCTGAGCAGCAAAAAGGACATTATATAGTGATTTCACCAATGAGTCAGTCTTACAGCAAAGACTTCAGAATGCAGTGGGATAATAAATATTTGCTAAGACAAAGCAAAGATGAAAGAATTTTGAGTTATGATATATACTGACTAATAACATTTATATTTCAGGTCAGTTGCTCCGGTTAAAAATGTTTCGAGAGGATCACGGGTCGTGGATGACAATGTTCTTCAGCACGATTCTCTTTCTCTTCATATTTTCTCACATATACAACATGATTCTTCTCATGGATGGGAACATGGGGTAGGTTATATTTCTGCTTTCTATTGTGGTGAATGTTATGTTTGAAACTCATAAGAATTCAAAGAGAATCTCTTAGTTTTTTAGTAGGTTAAATGTCCTTTACAAATATTTTACTCTAAGAAGGAATACTTTATTCATTTTCTTACTTAAGACATTTCAAGTATTTTCTCCCAGAAGCTTTACACAATATTTACCTTGTGTTTCTTATCCTTTAGGTTCTCTGTGAGGGTAGTTTGAGGGTAGCTACTAATTTCATTACAGTGACAGAAAGTCTGAGAATCAGGAAATCTTATTGATTTGTTTATACTCACTACATTAGTAAGGCTGGGTTGAGCTGAAGGTCTCCAGATTTGCAATTCCATTGCTCTCCAATGCCTGGCTAAGTAAAAGTGTTTGATGCTGGTGGCATTACAAAACAACAAAAAAAACACCTCTCTTGACAGTTCCAACAGAAAGACCTTTGTTATAAATGGATCGTTTTAGAAGTGGCCACCCCGTATTAAATCCAGGGTTGTGATCTATACTTATCTAATCACTAATCAAATCACCATGGCATGAAGAAGTGCTGCCAAGTAGATTGTAGATTATTTTTACCTTTCTCCAGTTCTTGGTGTGCTCTTGGTAAGTTTGAAGGGCAGAAAATAAGGAGAATTGCTTAGTCTATAGCGTTAAGAATTAGATTAGTGACAAGAATAAGCTGCTTTAGATATCTGTGGTGCACTGAAGTAGTTCATAAGGAAGGTGTTGATTTATCCTCCCATAGATTGGAAAGTTGGGTTATATCCTTTCCTTCTAGATGGAGGCGAGACAAGCTTGTCGGCCAGTTCTATAGTGCAATTACTTTGATGTTTATATGTATATCTTGGCCACTGCTGGTCAATGCTGAGAGAGATAGCTCAATTAAAATTGTGTTTCTTTCCCCTACCATTAAAGGAGCTGAAGAGTAAAGGGAAAGCAGGTATTTCACAAGTTTTACACTTTCATCTATACTAACAAATGGTACATTCAAGAATGTGATTTTAGATCAAATGTTCAAGCTTTAAACATTAAAATGCTTTGTTCATAATTATTTCTTGAGCTTTAAAATATGCCATTTCTACTGGGTCTGTTTTTAAACAGTGGAGCTATACACTCTAACGCACAGCTACTCAGAATAAGCCTCAGCTGCAGAGCCTTGCCTGTGATAATGGTGCTCTTAGAATCACCGAGCACAGCCAAAGGTCTGGAGCTGTAGTGCACGCTCACCATTGGAACCAGAGGGGAACGGACCCATGCCTAACTTACATTTTTTAAGGCTGCTGCTGGAAATAACACATTAAATAGTATATAAAATATATCCTTTGCTCAGAAGTTGACTTTTCATCCAATTCTATTTTAAAAAAATATGGAGCTAATAAGCTAACCAGAAGTGCTTGTTCTGAGGGAAAAAGCAGATTTAAAAGTAATGAATTAAATGCAACAATAGATAATCTCTGGCATGTTGTAAAGCTAATGATAAAACTCATCTTAATGTGAGCCACCAATCATTGAGCACTTGGTACCACGCATGAATTGTCTGTCTTAAACTTCATGATGACCCTATGTAATAAGTATTTTTATTATCTCCATTTTACAGAGCCAGAAACTGAGAGCCAGAGAGGTTTTGTCACTTGTCTAAGGACGCATTACAATTAAATCTGTATTTTAAGCAATAATAGAGGACTTGAGCTATTAAGCTGTGAATTGTAGTTATATAGCAGGCTCTTTGGCTAGCACATTTGATCCATGGTCAATCCTGTTGCTCACTATATGCCCATTAGCCTTTCTTGACATTTTTGTCACTCAATCTGAATTTGAAAGAAGTAGGAGGTATGTGCAGGAAATAAGAGAAGAATTAATCTAGAATTTATGTGTATTGATCTTACCTAAAATCGAAAGTGACTTTCTTAGATTCTCACACTAATTACAGCATTCCATATTCTTATGTATCTCTTGCACTCTTCATCAATATGCCTCATCTTTGTTGGAAAAAGACCATTTACTGAAAAGACATCTTAACGGTGCCACTTTTAAAAAAATCCAAAGCAAGGGATAAATTATTTAGTTCTATAGATGAAAAGAATTTCATCTCTATAAAAGATGTGTTACCGACTTTTATGACCCTTGCCAGGGAACACTTTAAGGTAGGAATGTAAACTTGGAGCAAAATCAGTTCTAGAGCAAACGGATACAACTGTGCTTTGGGGATTTTCCAGGAGACACCACGAGGCATTGTCTCATCCTTTTAGGGAATGATGGAACCAGAGGGAGTGGAAAGGACAGTAGGCACAGATATCACAGTTGACTGGCTTCATACAAGAGGATTGTTGGTGGTAGAGGAGAGCTCAGGATTCTTGATGATGAATCTGATGTCCACTGGGCATTCCAGTGTACTCTGGTTTGTGCATCTCTCTACAAATATTGGTCTAGAACTATTCCAAAAAGGATTTCAAGGATTTTCTATGATGTCTAGACCTACAGGCCTACAATGAGTAGGTGTAGGGTTTCCAAGAGGGGAAAAGGAGTTTTCCTAGAATGATGGCCTTCTCTCCCACTCCTACCCCCATTTTAGGATTGGGTGTAAATTTAGACTAAGACAGAGCCCTTTGATTCCTTGTTACAAAGAACACAATTCCTAGGTGTATCTGACTAGAACCTCAAGAGTGTTAGCCAGCGCTAACTTGATAAGAGTCAAGTTGCCTGTTCCTGGCTATCTTAGTACAGTGAATTTCCTAGAGTGTGCACTAACTCTTATGCCTTAGCCACCTGTGTAAGCCAACAGAGAGGCAGTCAGATGGAGAGGAAAGAGGCCAGTTGGCTGGCTGGGCCAGAAGGGACCGAGGTTCATGCCATTGGTATTTCCTACTACTGAGGGAAGTCTCATCTTACCTTCAATTCTTTCCATCTCTCTATACCTCACACCACCAAAATGCTGCTATCACAACTTCTTTTAGGTCTTTCAGTCACTAAGACCAAACCAAATTCATCTTTCTATAAATGTCTCAGCTATAGGCGAGGGTTCTGCTGCAGAAGGCTCTGATCCTGGGCAGGGTTTTACATGTAGATGCTTTATAGACAACTTCCTTTTTACAAGGTGGTCGACTAGGTAACCTAAAGCCTGTCCTAATACAACATCTTTAGGAGTGCTGGAAATAGGATGCAGCCGATAGACTCTTTTTAAATCCACGGTTGGGCTTACCCATAAGAAGAGAAAAACCCAAAGCCAGAAATGAAGAAGGACCTGAAAACCAGGGCAGTGAGCCTGTGAAGCGACACTTGAGACAGTGACGTAGGGACTTGAGTTTAATTCCTATGTCAGGACCAGAAATAAGGATTTGGTCTCGTATTAGGTGAGAAATTGAAACAGAAGCCCTTGCATTAAGGTGGCCCTGAATTAGAAAACACATAACCGCTAGCACAGGCAGCATCTAGAGAGCTTCTCTGACTTACCCTGGATGTTGGGTGACAAACAATAATCTTCCATGGAATTCATAACCGCAGGTGTGGCTTTGTTATTTTGATATACATTTTCCTTTTGATTTTAGGTGCTTCCCCCCCAAAACAACAACACAAACAACAAAAAACAACCCATCCCTGGCCAGTCTTTTCTCCCAGTTTCAGTTTCCTACTTCTCTCTGAAGCCCCTTCCCCAATAACTCCCAGAATTCCTCTGGTTTATTATTTAGAGCAATTTATTTCCCTTTCATTTCAACTTCTGTCCACGGCAGCTTATCCGGGGTTTTTCCTTTCGTAGCCGAAATCTTAACGAATTTTCCAATCAAAAGCTCCAGTCCTTTGAGATAAATGTTGCTGCCTTCTCAAAATGCCGGAGCATTTTGAGTTTGTTGTTTTAAAAGTAGCAATTGTCCTTTATCTTTTGATTCAACTGATGTTTAACTATCTCTTGGGAGAGAGATAAGAAGACACTCAAAGAAAAAGAGGCCAAAAGAAAAAAAAAAAGGGTTTTCTAATCATCACAGTTCAACAGTCTGCTGAGTCATTTACATACAGGACTGAAGCCTAAAGAAAGTGAGATGATAATAGGAAAGAAACAAACATGAAATCGTTTCTTTCCCCACAGCCAAGGGACTTTATTAAAAATGATTCTAAATAAATCGCTCTCCTAGCTTTTTAAAAATTTCACCTGGGTTCAGCTAGCTATCCTAAAGCCAGTCTATTTAGTAGAAAATTTCTATGTGGTAGAAATAAACAGGTTTGCAAAGTACAGGTTGAGGTTTTTCTAGGAACCGACGGTTGAAACCCTTTTTGATGTCGTCTTTCTGAAAAACTTCTTAGTCATGGAATTTTTATAGCATCTACAGTATAAAGCCCTAATTCAAGAAAGGCTTTCCTGGTGTTTTCAAATAGCCCAGCTCCCCACAGGATAACACATGTCTTGTGTATAAGGAAGGAAGCCTGTGTACACCATAGTTGATGTTCATAAAAAATTCTGCAAAGAGCCACTTGATGGCAGCAAAGGGCATGTTTTCAAGCACTGACAGCCTCAAGGTATTGTCCTAGGCAGGCTTTTTCCTCAAAGAGAAGAATCTTCCGAATTTCTGAAGATTGGTGTTGAAATGGTTGTGTTCCTAATTATTAGTGGGCTTCTTTGAAGAAATCCATGTAGTGAGCTCTATATAAGCACTTACTATTTTGTGTTGTGTGTGGCCCTCTTTTATATTCTAAGACAATTTTAAATAATAGTGTATATAATCATGTTTGTGTACACATCTATATGTTATAGACTTATTTCAGTGTTACAAGGATACCACCAAGGAAATTACACACTTGACTTACTTATAAAAATTCCTCTATGAATTAGAATTTCCAAAGACTATGTAGTATTTTAGGGTAGGGTATGAGGAAGCTGATGTTTTCTAGTGTTAGTGACAAAAAGAAGGAGTTTTATTTATACAAAGCCTTTTCCAGAGAAGTTTTACAAATATTAATTAGTAAATAGGTATGTGTTAAGTATTTTGGGGACCGAATTTGAGAAGTACAACAACGTGGTTAAGGCCATTTTGAAAAATGTATTAGTATTAATAATCAGGACCTGAAAAAAATGAAGGTAAGAATTATGTGGTGGGCATAGCGAATATGGATTAGACTGTCTCCTGTTATCATCCTGATAAGTTTTAGTAAGAGCTAATGTGGAATGCTCATTGAACGTCTAAGGGAGATGACAGGAGGGAATGGACACTTACCTAAAATCTAAAATGAGTGGTTTATATGTACAGAGGGGACAGCAAAAGGAACTGCATAGACTTGTCTATGGGTAGGAGGGAATTATTCAAGATTTGGTGCTTTTTAAAATCCATTGTGCCCAGCTTACTTAGGCCTTAGCTCTGATACTCTTAACCTCATTTTTAAAAGAATGTCCCATACTTCAATCCATCACTGTGTCCACACATGGTATTAAAAAAGACTGTCTGATTTATAGCCTCAGTTTCTGTTGCCTGAGGTATAGATTTTAGCAGATTATTTTTTTTCCCAGAGCTGAATTACTCTTAAATGGAAAAATTCAGGGTGAAGTTTTACTCCAGGCAGTACTGTTCTCTTTACTAAGTTTGCTATTTTCGAAACTTTCACGAATGTTTTCAGAGTCCTTTCTCAAACTGTTTTGCTCTGTCTAGTCACCACTGATCTAGAAGCAGAAGCCCTGAAACATATTTTTACTGTTAAGAACTGTGATTGTCACTTGCTATTGCTTTTCAAGTACACAGTTGGTTGACCTGCTACCACTCTGTACGCTGATAGCTTCGGTCTAAGAAAGGAATGTTTGTGTGTTTGATTCTTTGTCTTCAAAGGTGCTAAATTTATTTTGGGACATAGCAAGAAAAATTGAAATAGTCTTTAATAATGCTAAGCTATACAATTTTGGTCTGAGCTATACTGATAAAATTGTTGACCTACAAAGATATTAACTTAGATAGTAGTAAATGAAAATAACAGTATGGCATTATTTTCAAAACGATGGGTATATAAGGATAGAGGCCCTGGGCAGGGTTTAGGAGCTGGGGTGGGGAGAAAGCTTAGCTGTAAATATTCATGAATCCTGGAAGCACTGAGTCAATGGCTGGAAAGCTTGATTGGCTGATGATACAAGGCTGAATGCAAATTCTGCCGGAGTGGTGCTCTACATAATTTGTTGGCTTCACTCTTAATTAGGCTAAACACTGACTTGCTTGTACAATTAATTCACAATAATAGCACAATTAATTACTAAGGCTGGGGGGAAGGGGCAGAGCTGGCTACTGAGAATGGGCTGGTGAGGTGAAGAGCTGGTTACCGAGGATGGCTGAGTCTGGTCAAGAGGGCTGCCCCAGGGGGCACTGGAGGGAGGTTTGGTGAGAGAGACAGGCAGGGAGAGAGAAACAGAGAGAGGGAGGGAGTCAGGGAGACAAGGAGGCAGGGAGAGAAAGAGAGACTTATTTACCCAGAGGCATTAGAGCAACAGGGCACAGTTTGCTGCTTTTAATACTAATGCTTTCACATTACTTGGTTGTGACCGAACAGAGGTAGAATAGCACAGCGTATCTAAATTATCACAAGTTTACTGTTAGTATTGTCTGAATTGAATAAGTTTTAAAACATTAATGAAAAGCACAATCAATGTTGCACCCTTATTATTCTGTGGGAGTGCATTATCTGTACAGACTCCACATTGATTTAATACACTTAAGAGGTGTTCTGTTCATAGTTGCTTATTTCAACTCTGTCATCAAATAGTTCACCAGCTTTTACAGGGGGAAAATTCTGATCCAGGAAACAGAGTACCTGGCTTTTAGCCCCATTTTAGCTATTCACTAGCAAAAATAACTCAGAAAAGCTAGAGTTTTCTCATTTTTTAAGATATGGGTTGTGATTATGGGGTTGTTATTGGTATTACTATTATCACCATCATCTTAATCTGGAGGAAATGCATGCTTCTAAAGTAAAGAAATAAACTAAACTTAAGATTGCTGAGAAAGTGACACTTCTGTGATAGTTTATCCTATTTGTAATCTAGTAACTCCATAGTTATTCTTGAGGGACTGATGAAAAACAGTATAGTTCTATTAATAAAAGACTTCAGCATTCAAATAGTCCTCTGATAAGGTAACATCATTGGGCTACATTGCTCTGGCTGCTCAGGAAGGAATGGCTACAACCTCTTTTACTCTTTCACACCAAGTCAGGAGAAGAATGCCTCTCTCACGGTGGAGAGAAGTGATCGCACCTGTGCTCTCCTTAAGGCGAGGATCACATTGGACCTGGTTAACTTCCATCTAGTGCAGTTCCCTTAGGCTACCGCCTGGGGACTCTGACATTCTACTTTTTTTCCCTCTAGGGAAGCGGAAGCAATTATGTAAACATACTTGATAAGTGTAAAAAGGCATGGAGGAGCATAATTTTATTTGAAATGTTAAAATTACTTAGAAATGGGACATTCAAAGACTGATCTTGATTTAAGCAACCCTTACCTAATTAAAAAATACTAATACTAATTTATATCGTTTACAAGGAATGTTTGAAAGAAAGAGGGTATTAGATTTTTACTTATATTTTATAGTCTATGTAATTTAATTCTCTTTCCCTAAAATTCATATTTTAGAATTAGAAGGATGATTCCCAGGTACTTTGCAAAGCATAAAATATTCAGTATTCTGTGCAGTAACAACAAATAATATATATGCCACATATAAAATGCTTATTTTCTTTTAGCAAATAACAATAGATTTTTTGCTTCAAGATTGTCTAGATCGTATCTATATGTGCGTATTGTGTTATTCTTAATATATCTTATATGTAATACCATAAATTATTCAATATACTCTTATTAGAGAATTTGATGTGCAAATTAAATCTAAGCATCCAAAATAAACCACTGATGATAAAGTTATGTGTAACTACGCAGAGGTAAGAATTTGCAACAGTGATATATGTTCTGAACCTTACAGAGGCGTCTTAATTGAATATGTGGATATACGTAAAACTGACAAGCAAGCAGGATTTGATGGTCTTAAATGAGCAACAGATATAATAATTCTGTTGGGATCATGCCAAGTTAATACAGGGCTCAACAGAAAGGGAGAGCTAAGCTAAAGAATTTTATTCAGCCTCTTAAAGAATTTAAGGGTCTGAAGAGGATGATATTGATTATGACTTCACTACAGCATCTAAAGGTGAATCAGTTTAGGGTTAGTTTATGAAAATTCAGTGATCTAAACTAGTAAAGAAGCTAGGTTTGTGCACCCATTTGGTGAACTGCTTCTAGAGAATGTACTTATTACATAGACCCTTCAGGCTTTTGAGGAGTCCCTAATTGAAATTCCTAATAGGCACGTTTCCTTATCTTTCTTAGGAACAAGGTTTCAGAGTAGGACTATCAACACTGTTGTTCTCACTGAGCTCTGCCTCAGTGGTTACAAAACATTTTCTGATATCTACTTTATACATCAATGACCAGTTGTAGTTTAAAGACTGATCTCATTGAGATCAAATATGGTTTGAGAGCTGGTTCAGGAAGCAGGTGATGGACACGTTTGTCGTAGCCAGATGAATGATAACAGGTTACAAAGACAAGGAGGGGATCTAAGTAAAAGTTGGCAACAAGAGGTTACCTGACATGGTTGTAGACTAAATTCATGGATTATTTAAGAATCAGCAACAAAATATTGCTAAAATCAGAAGTTTCGGAGGATTTAATGAACACTGTAGACCTTCTTCCCTAGCCTCCTGAATTTTGTGTGCAAGCTGAGGGAGTGTATAGACTTCATGTTTAAAACCACTGAAGGGGGTATCTCAGAATTAAAGCCACAAAGCAGGAGCTTCCAATAATAAGATCTTAGAACTAAAACATGTCAGTCAGGACAGGTTATAGGATGTCTCAGTAACAAACACATCTAAAAATTTCAGTGGCTTAAAACCACCAAGTTTATTTTTTGCTCACACTTATATTTTCACTGTGAGACAGCTGGAGGCCTCTAATTCGAGGCCCTCTCCCTGGGGGATCAAGGCTGAAATAGCAGCTATAGTGTGAGAGGTTAGTAGTTGGCCTTGGGTGGTCTCACAGCAGTAATTCAACATTCTTCCTGGGAGCGAGGTACTTCACTTTGCACAAACCTTTGACTGGAAGTAATTATTTGGCTCCACTCCAGCACAAAGGGGCTGGGGAGTGCAATCATGCCATGCACCCAGCAGGGGGAGCGCAGAACAGTTCAGGAGCAACCACACTGACCACCACCGGGACCACTCCAACCACACTAGGAAGTGAAGATGTTCTTTCTGATAACTCAAGTCTCAGAGACCTGCCTATATACAGTGCCCTCAGCATCCTTCTCCACACAGTGTCTTTCTTCCTGTGGAGGGGATGTATAAAATGATTTTAAAAAATGTATTGTAATGATGATTTGACATAAGAGGCATTGATGAATTTCACATCAAAATTCAATTTTTATTTACTTGTATATGGTGTATTCAATTGTATATTTGCTAGGAAAAAGGGGAGGTATCAAGGTTAGACACTGCACCAAATGGTGGCTATGATGCCCGGTTCAGTTCTTGTCTATAACTGGTATACATTCTGATTTGGTTGAATACATCTATTTCCGTTGGTACTACTCATGCCATGTCTGTTCTAAACACGTTGACTATTATCATCCGTTAGTGAAAATAAATGAGTTAAGTTAGTGAATTCAGGAGAAAAATTACAGGTCAGCGGGACCTTATGAAGATATGAATAAAATGTATAATAAGTCATAGGAATTATGAAGTATTTTACCTTCTCATATCTACAAAACTGAGATGAGTAATGCACACAGCTAGATTTTGACCAATTAGAGTAGTGGATCCAACTGAGGCTGAACTTGTGCATGGCTCCTGGTTTCCCTGGCAACAGGGTTCCCTTCCCATGCTCATAATATTATATTATGAGCGAAGTTATAATTGGAGGTAGAGAAATATGTCTTCACATCAACTCCTACCTCTGGGAAAGTTAGGGGAGGAGTTTGCTAAAGGCAAAGGGTGAGGTCATGATAAAGAAAGAATTTGGAATTTAAAAAGGAAAGAAAAATGAAACTGAGCCTGAGCTTGATGGCTTCTGGGCACAGCACTGCACATAGCAATGCTTTTTCCCTGACTTTGGTTAAAGCCAGAGTATATAGGAAATCGTGTGGTTGCCTATCTACATGATCTCTTCCGTCAGAGCCCAGAAAAGGCCCTGGCCGGGAAACGGTGACCTGTGGGAATTGGCTTGGATTGGAGCCCTCCCTCTGCTGTGTGTGCTTTGCCTGTTCCCACAGGTGCCCAGGAAGCGCTCATTTGCCCAGGAGTCAAAATAGGCTTGTCCTTGATTTTCTGTGAAATTGGTTTACTTTGTCCTTCATGTTGTCCTTGAGTGTTATTTGTCCAAATATATCTTTTCAAACTGTTCAATGGTCTGGGCCTTTTCTGCTTTTATTAAATATATGTCGAATGTGCACCGCTGCTTGGAAGATTGAGAGACTGGGAGAGTCAGTAATGAGCATTTCACTTTTTCCACTCTATTTTTTCTTCTCTGAACCTTTCTCGCTAGAAAAAGAAGAGGATAAGGAGTGCTCCCTCCATTCCACTCTTTATAGCTCCCTAAATAAGTCCCAATTAAAAAAAAGATGAAAATTTAAAAAAGAGCACACAAGCATTACCTAGAAATGAGATGATTTTATAATTTATTATTCAAACCAGAGCACATTTGACAATGAAAGGGGTTGTTAATAACAACACAGGAGAAAGGCATACATTGTGATGTCCATCAGTAGGAGAGAGACAGGAGGGAAAGATGATCATCTGGGAATGTTCCAGAAAATAATGGCTTTGATGCACACTGAATATTCCTGGATATTTGTAACTAATTTATAGCCAAATCCTATTCTGATAAGGCACATGAGATTATTTTAAGATTCCAGATCTCATTGTTCTTTTCCAGGAATAACCTGTACCAGGTTAGAATGTAGTTAGAATTACTTCCTAGGCAAAAAATAAAGCCATAGAGATGCATATTCATAGTGCGGCCTCAGAAAGGGCCTTAGTGATTGACCAAAGAATGGTCAAGGTTAAGGACTGACTGACCAATTTGATTCCATTTTCTGCACCCATGGCTATAGTTTAGAAAATTCAAATCAGTTTCATTTTGCTTTAAAAAAACCTTATCAAACCCTGTTTTCTCACCTCAGATCCCAATAGGAGTAGAGTCCCTGTAATGTGAGAAAATGACTGTAATTGTGCAGTGGGCAGCTTCTGAGATGCTCCCAGTGACCCCCGCCTCCTGGTATGCACGATCTTGGGCTCCCCTCCCCTTAGTGGCTGGCTCTAATGAGTAGAATATGATAAAAGTGATGGGATGTGAATTCCAAACTTAGGCTTCAATGTTGTTGCCTCTCTCCCCTGTCTCTCTTTCACTCTTGCTGAGCCTTACTCTGGACGCAAACTGCAACATTGGGAGTAATATTATGGAGAGGCCCATGTGGCAGGGACTTGTCCCTAAACAGTAGCCAGCAAGGGCCTGAGGCCATATGAGTGAACTTACAAACAGAGCCTCACCAAATCAAGCCTTGAGAAGACTGTAGCCTCAGCCCACCTGGTGACTGACACCTGAGCCAGAGGACCTGGGACACTGCCCTAGGATTCCTGAACTGCAGTTACGATGAGATAATACATGTTTGCTGTTTTAAACAGCTACATTTTATGATAATTTGTTCCTCAGCAAGAGATAACTAATACACTGTTTAAAATAATGGGTTCTGTATTACGAAATATTTAGAAAGAATACACACACACACACACACACACACACACACACACACGCACTCACACACACACACTCATACACACCAGTGGCCACAAAATCCCTGTCTGTGATGGGCAGCAGTTTTCCCTCTGCTCTCCTCCATTCTTGGCACTGATTTTATTTTCTGCTCTGTGTTTCTCTGGATGTTGTCTTCCATGTTGATGGTGGGTTAAAGCGGTCCCAGAGATTATTAGCGAATAATTGACAGATACTCTCAGGCATAGAGGCCATGGATTGTATTCGACAGTAGATATTTGGGAGAAGCACTATGATCCTTCTGATGAAAACCAGAGCGAAAATTTCCCTGTGAGTGTTCACGAAGAGGACTCTAGCATGTAGAGAAAGGAATCCTCAATGGCATTCCTGACCATTTCCTTACAGTAAGTAGAACAATGAATTCTAGTGAGCCGTTTCTCTTCTAGTCTGTCAGTATGATCTTTATTTCCGGTCTTAATGACAAACCTAATTGTAGGTATGACAGCCGAGTGACACTTACCAGTTTCCCAGGAGAACACCTTGTGTATTGGGCTTTTTCAACATTGTGCATCACAGCACGGGCGTTTGTCAGATTTATTTGGCAGGTGGATGGTTGACTTTTAGGGAGAGTTTAAAGTTCTGTTGTGACCAAGGAAGAAGTAGTTGGCCAGAAGCATCTTAATGTTCTTTCAGTTACATAATTCTGTGATTAAAAAAAAAATCTAAAACCTATTTTTTTTCTCTTCCTTTTTAAAAAAATTTTTTTATTTTTATTGTTTGAAGTATTACAAATAATAGTACATATGTCTCCTTTTTTCCCTCATTGACCTCCCCCCAGCTTCCCCTACCCCCCAGTACATGCCTTCACCTACCCGCGCCCCTCCCCCACAGTGTCTTGTATCCATTGGTTGTGCTTATATGCATGCGTACAAGTCCTTTGGTTGATCTCTTACGGCCCCCCTCGCCCAACCTCCCCTGCCTTCCCAATATAGTTTGATAGTCTGTTCAATACTTCTTTGCCTCTGTATCTATTTCCCCCCCATTTCTTTCCTTTAAAAAATTTTGCCTCTGCAGACTAGAAATGAACATATAATAACAACAACAAAAAAATAATAGTAAAAAATGTTTGAGTCCCAATTTCAATGTCCAACAGTTCTGAGTCCCTGTTTCAATGTCTAACAGTTCCTTATGTGTACATGTCAGCAATGATATCTGGATGGTGGGCACATGGTGGCAATGCACGTCCGACCCTCTCTGGTTTAGTCCTAGGCAACCTGCAGCGGTGCACAGCTGCTGACTGCTCGGGTGGCAAGGCGTTGTCAGTGTCTTCCATCTCTGGACTGGTTGGAGCAGACCTGTCAATTCCTCTCTGTTGCAGGAATCCACATGGTCTTGGAGTTGTTTTCTGAAGATATATAAACATATTCTCAACCAAAAGTTAATAAAGGAATCCTTTCTGTATAATTGATTTGGGATCCTTCTTATTTTTGCCCAAACGATTTTCCTTTGTCTTATTTAGACACCATGTGTGTTTTTCATGGGTGTCTTGCTGTTAGCATTACAAATGAAAATTAATTTTGTAAAGTAAAAATTTTCTAGATGTAATTTACTTATAGGATATTTTTCCTTACATGATATTACCCTACTATCCCCCCTTTTTTTGATTAATGGAGGTTTTTGTAAATTTTATAGTGCAGTCTTGATAACTTTAAACTTAAATTTTTTTTTTTTGCCCAAAAATATGACTGCTTTGGGTTCATTGCATATTCAGGAATTTTACCATGACATGAACTACCAATAGAAATTTTAGTTATTACTTTAAGAACAGTTTTTTGTTCGTTAGTATGTGCTACCAAAAAGGTAAATGTTTAGCTTAGGAAGCCAAAGGAAGGTTAAGTTCAGGTGACCTCTCATACTATTTTGATTGTAGGGGGAGCTAAGACTTCAGAATCTTTCATTTCTCTCTTTAGTGCAGTACCCATTGTCAGAGTCATCAGACTATAGGTGCCACACACCACTGTAATTTAGGAATAATGGTGCCATGCTCTTTCAGTGAGGCCTGGAAAAGGACCTGTATTTAAAACTATTTCCAGAATTGGCAGTTTTCACTGCAGCATGCACGTGGGCAAATAATTCTTCTGGAAATTACTCAATACTTCCTCGTGAGCTCTGTGTGACAACTGATTTATGTGTAGATCCTTTTAGTAGGAAATGAGTTTGAATTTTACTTCAGGAAGTAAGAATTATGTTGCCAGCTGAAATATAAAAACATACGATAAAACCCTTTCACCTGGTAATGCCACAGCATCCCTAATCAAAGAAAGCACGACAGAATCACCAGAATAGCCTTTCACTTTGCAGAATGAAGCGGCTTCCTGTAATGAGCAGAATACTCGTGGTGATAGATGTCAATCCAGACTTATCATCCTCTTAAAAATTAATTTAAAACCCCACACCTGCCCTTAGATAAAAACCTTGGAGGCTTCTGGCATTTACTTTGAAGTTCTTCTGTTCTGTCATCAGCAATTTGCTGATTTCTCTCTCTTACTCACTAAGAGGCTTTATTCCGCACCTGTATCAGTGTTGGTCTTTGCTGCAAGTCTTGCCGTCACCCCAGTGTGTCCAAAATCCACCTGTCAAACCTCCTTGTCAAACCGTCCAATGGTATTTCTCAGCCTTATTTTACTTGATCTCTCGCTCCTGCACTTGGCACTTATCACCATTCCTACCTGCGTGAAATGCTCTATTTCCTTGGGCTGTATTTTTTGTACACTCTTTTCTTTGTTCTCTCCTCTCAAGGTACTGCTTTTTAGCTTTCTTTAGGATCTCATCACTCAGGGTTCTAATCTGATTCTCTTACTCTCTCCAGCCTCTTTGTATGAGACCCACTTTCTGGCTTGTTCACCTTTCTATTGGTGATTCTAAAATATTAAGTCCTATTTTTTTCTGAGTTGCATATCATACTAACTACTGTAAATATCTATTTGAGTATCTCAATAATACCCAGACCGAACTCATCTCAGCCTCCATTCCCCAAACCATTCCTTAAGGCCAGACATTTAGGTATTGTCCATTCCTTCTTGCCCTCCCTTATCTCATTCATGTAATAAATCATAAAGGCTCATTGTTTCTACCTGCTAAATATCTTACAAATCCTTCTATTTAGGTCTATCCTGCCTGCTATGCCCTTATTATGTCTTTCTTGAGTTACTGAAACAGTTACCCCTCTCCATTCATTCTCCACACTGTGGTGATTCCTCTAAAAACACAGGTATCCTGGCTTACAACTCTTTAGTGGATTTTTTTTTTTTTTTTTATAATAAAGCAGACTTTAATAGTCCCTCTTCACATAAGTCTTGGTAAGAAAATTGTATGTTTGATGAAAATTAAATACACTTTCTTAACTATTAGAGAAACATCTAAAGATTAAAAAGAAAAAGAAAAAATATGATTTGTTGCCTCATTCCTCTCTGCATCACCACTTCATGTCAAATACATAGTTTTTAAGAGGAACATTTTTTTTTTATTTTTTAAATAAATCTTTATTGTTCAGATTATTACAGGTGTTCCTCTATTTTTTCCCCCATAGCTCCCCTCCACCTGATTCCCCACCCCACCCCATGCCCTTACCCCCACCATTGTCTTCATCCATAGGAGTAAGATTTTTGTCCAATCTCTTCCCGCATCCCTCACACCTGCTTCCCCTGAGAATCGTCAGTTCACTCCCTTTCTATGTCCCTGATTCTATTATATTCACCAGTCCATTCTGTTCTTCAGATTTTTAATTCACTTGATTTTTAGATTCATTTGTTGGTAGGTATGTATTTGATGTCATTTTGTTGTTCATAATTTTTATCTTTACCTTTTTCTTCTTCTTCCTCTCCTTAAAGAATACCCTTCAGCATTTCATGTAATCCTGGTTTGGTGGTGATGAACTCCTTTAGCTTTTTCTTGTCTGTGAAGCTCTTTATCTGACCTTCAACTCTGAATGATAGCTTTGCTGGGTAGAGTAATCTTGGCTGTAGGTTCTTGCTGTTCATCACTTTGAATATTTCTTGCCACTCCCTTCTGGCCTGCATAGTTTCTGTTGAGAAATCAGCTGACAGTCGTATGGGTACTCCCTTGTAGGTAATTAACTGTTTTTCTCTTGCTGCTTTTAATATTCTCTCTTTGTCTTTTGCCCTTGGCATTTTAATTATGATGTGTCTTGGTGTGGTCCTCTTTGGATTCCTCTTGTATGGGGTTCTGTGCGCTTCCTGAACTTGTATGTCTATTTCTTTCACCAGGCAGGGAAAGTTTTCTGTCATTATTTCTTCTAATAGGTTTTCAATATTTTGCTCTCTCCCTTCTTCTGGCACCCCAAAAATTCGGATGTTGGTTCGCTTAAAGTTGTCCCAGAGGCTCCTTACACTATCTTCATATTTTTGGATTCTTTTTTCTTTTTGTTTTTCTGGTTGGATGTTTTTTGTTTCCACATATTTCAGATCTTTGGTTTGATTCTTGGGGTACGTTGATCTACAGTTGAGTTTCTGTATATTCTTTATTTCAGACAGTGTATGCTTCATTTCTGACTGATCCTTTTCCATTTTTTTGGCATTCTCATTAAGCTCCTTGAAGGTCTCATCAAGTTTCTCAGCGGTTTTAAGAAGATTCTTGAGTAACCTTATAAATGTGGTTCTGAACTCTATGTCATCCAGTAGTTTGCTTTCCTCCGTTTCTTTCATTCGTGACATGTTTCTTTGTCTCCTCATTTTGGCTGCTTCCCTGTGTTGATGGAGTAGCTTTGTGTGGTAGGTGACCTATAGGGGGCAGTAGCTCAGCCTCCCCAATCACCTGATGTGGACACTCTTGGTACACCCCTTTGTGGGCTGAGTGTAAAGACTTGGTGCAGTTAAAGCCTTAATTGCTGTTGGTATACTGGGAGGAATTGACCTCCAGGCCAATTAGCTGTGAGCACTCACTGTGTCTATAATGGAAGAACTGCTGCACTGAAGACACACTTATGGGGCAGGACTTGTTTCAGTGGGGCTTTGGTGCTCACTGAGTCTGCCTTTGAATGTGTCACTTATGGATGTGAGGAGTTGAAATCTGGTGTCTCACTCTGACCACTAGGTACACTGGCTTCTGGATCTCCAATGGGGTGCAGGTCAGCTACTGTCTGAGGCCATCCAGCAGGAGCTACAGTGAGAGCTACAGTTTTCTCCTCTTTGCTTGGGGTTTGGAGGTTTTGGAGCTGTCTGACCCAGGCTGCAAGTTTGCTAGGTTAAGCTGCGATAGGGCGGGGCTTTCTTCTGCTAACGCTGCTGCTTGGAGCTTGGGTGGGTTTGTAGGTTGTGCAGGGCGGGGCCTCAGGGCGTCACTAGGTTAGGGCGTGGCAAACAGCAATGGCTGCTAGTTAGCCGGCTCTGTGTCCCCAAGGGCGTCCCGGAGTCCCGTGCCCCAGTGCTGTAAACAATTATTCCTGCGCGCAGCTCTGCAAGTAAGCCCCCCTCACTGGCAGACAGTCCAGCTTCTCCCCGTAGGAGTTTGGGTCCCCCGCGTCTCCCCAGAAACTGGATTTCAGAGTAATCGGGGGCTTGTCTCTCTTTGGGTTGAAAAAAGCAATGCCCGCCGCCAGCCCAGATCACGCGCCTCCGTACCTCAGCTTTTCAGCGCTCGTGCACGTCTCGATGCTCTTTTCTCTTTCCTTCTAGTTGTAGAACTTCCACTCAGCCAGCTTTCCCATGGTTCTGGGTGATAGGCGTTTTGTCTTTTAGTTGAATTTTTGAAATTGTTGCCTGAGGCAGCAGTTTAGGTGTTTACCTACGCCGCCATCTTGGATTCTCCCCTTCTTTAGTGGATTTTCATTGTCTTTATAATAAAGTCCAAATTCTTCCATGGCTTATAAGGCTTGCAATAATGTAGTCCCAACCTACCTTACTATTCTGCTCTTTCGTTACTTTTGCCTAAAGATGAAGTTCCATCCCAAGGGAACTTCCTTTAGTTCTATGAATAGAGCATTCTTTATACATTTTAGATATTAACCCCTTATCATATGTATAATTGGCAAATATGTTCTCTCATTCAGTAGGTTGTCTTTTCATTTTGTTGTTGGTTTCCTTTTCTGTGCAAAAATATTTTAGTTTCATGTTGTCCCATTTGCTTTACTTTTGTTTCCCTTGACCAAGGAGATACATAAGAAAAAATGTTGCTAAGAGAGATGTCTGAGATTTTACTGCCTTTGTTTTCTTCTAGGAGTTTTATGGCTTTGGGTCTGACATTTAAGTCTTCAATCCATTTTGAGTTTATTGTTTACATGGTGTGTAAGAATGTTGTCTAGTTTCATTTTTTCCACTTGTCTGTACAGTTTTCCCAAAACCATTTATTGAGTTGACTTTCTTTACCCCATTGAATGTTCTTGCCTAAAGGAGACATTTTAAATGATACTGTAGTGAACGGAAAGATTTAGTTCTCAATCGCCTAAACTGCTACCAGAGAAGGAATGACATGAAAGCACCTAAAGGAAAATTTTATAGTTGCTTCAGTGGTGTAATAACATGGTACCACATTACCCATAAAAAAATAACATTACTGACCACATATTATTAGATATATATTTTGAATGATGTTTCTAGCAATGATGTGTCTATGAAACCACCATGTTTACTTCTGATATATTATTTATTTGTTCTTTAGCTTCAGGCAGCCTTTTAAAACTTTTTAGCTTGCTCATATTTTGTCAGCATTTCTCTAGGACGAGTTTGCAAATAGGATGAAAATATGAAGGTGCTTTACAACCCGAAGTGGTTACTTTGAGTTAAGTGATGGATGCATGCTTTTTTTTTACAACATTGAGCACTTTTTAAAAAAAATTTCACATCAATACCTTGATATAGTCTAAAGGTGCCAATTGAAGATGTGGCTGGGTGGAATAAGCTTTCTATTTTGGTTCATGTGTTACTTTAGCTCACCTGATCAGGGATGGTGTTAATGTGGACATAGTAGAAGTTCAAACCCTGTATGGATCCCATAACCAAAGCTGGTCATTCTCACTCCAGCAATGCAAAAGAATGACCATCCCTGGCCATTTTGACCACCATGAACAAGAACAGGGCATGTGCTCTTGAGATATTTTCCTATAGTATTTCTAGACTCGTGATGATCATCCTGTGTTCTCTTGTATTTTATCTTCATGGAGAAATATAACTTTTGTTATAAATAAAAACGCCAAGGATGCACTACATTTTTCTCCATATATTTCTTGCTCTTCTTAAAACAGGTAAAGCATACATAGTAGGCTCAGAGACAAGTTTTTATGTCTCTGAGCCTCAATTTTTATATCTATAGATTTAAAAAATACTTTTTAGAGTTGTTATGAGGAGCACGTATGAGATGCTGGATAGGAAAGTGATGATGTTATTGTTGTTAATTTGTTTTTCTCAGGAGACATGCTAAAAGGACATATTAAAAAGTGGCTCCTGCCCTGGCTGGTGTGGCTCAGTGGATAAAGTGTCAGCCTGCAGACTGAAGGGTCTTGGGTTTGATGCCAGTCAAGGGCATGTGCCTTGGTTGCGGGCTCGATCCCCCATGGGGGACATGCGGGAGGCAGCCAATCAATGATTCTCTCTCGTCATTGATGTTTCTATCTCTCTCTCCCTCTCTCTTCGTCTCTGAAATCAATAATTAAAAAGAAGTGGCTCCTACTTTGGGATCTGTCTGGCAGAGAAACCTGAAACAAGATTGGCTGCCCTTGGCAATGGCATGCACTTTAGTACTCTCATAGTGTTATGGCTGAATCAGAGCTGTTAGGCAACCTTGGCTTCTTGGTTTGGGATTAGTTTCCAAGACGATATAATTCTTACCGAGCTACCTCTTCAGATGTTCACTGTTTAAAGGATGCTGCAGCTGAACTTCACTGACTATTCCTAAATCAAGATCATTACCCATTTGTATATACCACATTTTAGTGACTTTCTTATTTTAAAAGTAGTCAGGTTTGCTTGAGTATTAAGATACCTGAGCAGTTAAAAAAGAACATTTTGCATATTTTTTGTGTCAGTTTAGGTATATTAAACAAGAATTCCTATAGATTATACCAGAATTGAACGTGACTGAGTCTTTCCCACAGAACCTTTCTACTTGTCAGGCAAGAAAAGCAGGACTTGATTAAACTGAATAAAGTAAGTTTTACTATACCCTTCAGTTATTTGACTTTAAGCCATAATTGGAAAGAAAAGTTTCCTGCCTTTGTCATTCTCTGGAAATATCTGTCCGTGTCATTCTCCCTGGTATTTCACTGGACACAGCGCTGTGACATTTCCCTGTCTTTTCTCATCAATCTCAGTGTTGAGAGAAGCTCTGGTTGTATGTCAATGGTTGACTAAATGTAAGAAACTTCAAGTAAATTTCAACATTTAGAATTAAATTCAGAAAACTTTTACTTATATAGTAGAATATTGATTTTATTGTTTGTTTGAAATAAAAGAATATGCCTGGCTGGTGTAGCTAAGTGGTTGAGCATCGACCTATGAAGCAGGAGGTCATGGTCAGGGCACATGCCTGGGTTGCAGGCTCCATCCCCCGTGGGGGGCATGCCTGAGGCAGCTGATCAATGATTCTCTCTCATCATTGATGTTTCTTTCTCTCTCTCCCTCTCCCTTTCTCTCTGAAATAGATAAACATATATTAAAATAAAATAATTTATAGCTGGGAATTATTGGAAAGTATGTTTTGTGACAGATTTGCTTTCTTTCTGACTTCTTGAATCTTTAATATAGTTTAAAAGATTGCTGATGATTAAATATACATTAGACTGTCTGATACCTGAAAGTGGAAGAATGCTCTTTAGAATTTCTGTTCTTATTTCCCTTTGTCTTCTTAATCTAATAACTAAGATAAGCAAAATTTATGCTTTATCCTTCTATCTTACCTGTCTTGTTCCAGATGTACATTTTTGTTGCCTTTTATTCCAGTTACATGTATTTAATATAACCTCCTCACCTTTGCTACAATATGGAAATAGATATTTTTACTAAAAATACACACATTGACATTTGTCTTCTAGCTTAATGACTTTCCCTTTCCCAACTTTGTTGGGTTAGAATTGCCAAAAAATTGATATAGTAAGGTGTACAATGTGATTTGATAAATGTAAACATTTTGAAATTATTATCACAATAAAGCTAGTTAACAGATCCATAATTTCCCATAGTTACCTTACTTTTGTGTGATAAGAACATTTAAGATATACTCTCTTAGCAAATTTCAAGGACATAATGCTGTATTAGTAACTATAGTCACCATGCTATACATCTGATCTCTAGACCTTATTTATCTTGTATAACTGAAATTGGATACTCTCTTACCAACATCTCTGCATTTCCACCAACCCCAAGCCCCTGGCAACCAACATGCTACTCTCTGATTCTATGAGTTCAACTTTCTAGATTCCAAATAAAAGTGAGATCGTGCAGTATTTGTCTCTCTGTGCCTAGCTTATTCTACTTAACATAATGCCATTGAAGTTCATTAATATTGTCACATATGATAGGAGTTCCTTCTATTGTAAAGCTTACTGATATTGTATTGCATCGTGTGTGTGTGTGTGTGTGTGTGTGTGTGTGTGTGTGTGTGTCACATTTCCTTTATCCATTCTTCTTTTGATGGACACTTAGATAATGATATTCTTTACTTTGGGTCTATACTCAGACATGAGATTGTGGGATCATATGGTAGTTCTATTTTTAAATCATTGAGGAATCTCCATACTGTTTTCCATAATGGCTATATCAATTTACAATCCCACTAACAGTGCATAAGAATTTCCTTTTCTCCATATCCTTGCCAATATTTGTTACCTCTTGTCTTTTTGATGGCAGCAGTTCTAACAAGTGTGAGGTGATATCTCATTGTGATTTTGATTAGCATTTTCCTGATGATTAGTGATGTCGAACTTTAAAAAAACATATCTGTTGACCATGTATATGTCTTCTTTTGAGATTTATATCCTTAATAATATTGACATGCCTGTAAATAATATGTAATGCTAATGAATAATCTAGCCTTTCGGGTGACAGCAAATGAATTTGTTGCTGCCTCAACAATGCTCTGCCTTAGCTACGGCTTGTCTGCCTTGTAACTCATCTTTTCTGTGACCTCATTCTTAGCCTGTTTTTTTGTCTTTAACTTGTCACTGTAAAAATCCCTAGTTGGGCTGTGTCTTTAGGTGCATTTTTTCTTTTCTTAGTCTGAGAATGCTATTTTTTTTTTTTTTTTATCGAATCAAACAATATGGTCAGGAAGACAAATTATATTTGCTAGGAGAAAGATAAAATTAGTTCTCTGTGTCCTTGACTATGCATATTTGTAGTTGCTTTGGAGTCAAACTTTGCTTCAGATCCTGCCTTTGCCACGTTTCTAACTCTCTTGTCTTAGGCCCTAGTAACTATACATAATACTTATCAAGACCTTACTATTTTCCTGGTACTATGTTACATGATTTGCATGTATCATTTTATTTAATGCGCATGACAATCTTAGGAGAAGGGACCACTAACAGGTTACATAGTTTGCCAGTGGTTATATAGCTGATATCATATTGGGCTGAGTTAGAATTCAAATGCAGGCTTCTGATTCCAGGGAACCTGCAGTTTCAGCCAGATTAAATTTTTCCAGCTATAAAGTAAAAATGGTAATAACTACGTTATGAGATTAGTTTGGTGATTAAGTTAATACCATGTGTGAAAAATGCATTTTTTCTCTTTAAAACCAATCTTCATACACTTAATGTTAGCAGACTCTCAGGGTACGTTGCATTCTCTATCAAACAAGGAAGATTTTTGCCAGAAATCCAATGCCTTTGTGGTAGTGATTCACCATTTTATAATGAAAAAACACACAAAAAGCCTTATGATTTTAGCATGACACGGAGAAGCACATGTTAAAAGGACCAGTAGCCAGATGACCCTCAGCAGCCTCTAAGGGTGGGCCACTAGGCTTTGGATCGGCCCTGGCCTAGCAGCCTATCAGTAGTTGGATGATGGTAAAAAAGCTGAGAAAGGGAGTTAAAGCAATTAGCGTTAAGAGAAATCTCCATAGACGAGGGTGATGGATGATGGGAGCAAGAGGGAAATTAGAGGCAACTTTCAACCTTGCACTCAGATTAAAAAGTCTACAAGAAAAATATGGGCTGTCCTCTTAATAGAAGTTTGTTTAATAAAGCTCTTAGTGTTTTAGCTGACTGGAGGCTGAATGGGAATCCCTAGTGTGGCATGACTATTAAAAGAGCTAATGCCATATAGGTAGCAAGATGAATAAAGAGGTGAGTAGGACTCTGCAGTATCAGACCACATCCAGCACATTTGATCAGATCTCGGTCCACAGGCTAGAAGATTCATCGGTCATTTCCTTGCATTTGGAGGCTAGACCACACTAATGAAGGGTTTTCTGACGTTTTTATTGAAGGAACTGTCAAATCCAGATTTTAGCCTGGGGAATGGTATCAGTGCCTTCAAATATGTGAAGACCTGTCATGTATAATTGGGAGTAGGCTTAATCTGGGTAGCGCCAGAGGACAGAAAGGGAAAGATGAATGGATCACAGTTATAGGGAATCAGTTTGAGCTTACTATAAGCAAGAGCTCTTTAACTATGTAAGCCATTTGACATTCAAGTGACTGTTTTGTTGGTGTAGCAATGAGTTAGTTCTCTGTCAGTAGAAGTGCTCAAGCCACTACTAGATAAATCACCTGTTAGAAAGACAGGGTGCACAAAAGATTTTTACTTTGGGTGATTAAAGTTGATGACCTCAAATGTCTCTCCAAGTCCAAAGTTCTTTAATATTATAAAAAAAGACATACATGTTTGCAACGGAGCAAAATATTCTGTTATGAAATTAAGTGAGAAAGAAAATGGATTCTATTACAGAAATTACATTTTCAAGATACATTAATTTTTTATTGTACAAGTAAATATAATTTTCTCTTTATAAGTAGGAATGTGAATTTATTATTTTAGGGCAAGACTACAAATGTCAGGAAAACTGGTTATTTGGGTTGGCTTAATTAGTTTCCTTGAAGAATATAATAGTGGAAGTCAAATTATAAGAGGGCTCCAGGATGAGGGTGACTCTGAATTGAGGGAAGAAGTGAACAGTTGAATATTCAATCACATCAGGTTCTAACGTCTTCATCTCCACACAAGGGAGAAGTCTACTGGGTCGACAGTCTACACACTGACATATTAGGTTGCCTCTTATTTCCTAGGTACAGAAAAAGATGGGTCCAACTAAGAAACCCACACACTTTTGTTTCCTAGCCATTATCCTTCTAATTAAAAACATTACCTTAGATCAAGTTATAATT
Organism: Corynorhinus townsendii; assembly: GCA_026230045.1. NCBI lineage: Eukaryota > Metazoa > Chordata > Mammalia > Chiroptera > Vespertilionidae > Corynorhinus > Corynorhinus townsendii. The sequence continues at coordinate 174,688,342 of JAPDVU010000003.1, read as the reverse complement.
AAATTTTGTAGTCCTGTAGTTATTTACTTTTAAATACTTTTTTGCTTGTATGTTATATGTGTATTTTATTGCCCAAATTTCATATTTAAAAAATTGCCTATTTTTATTAGGCTTCTATAAATTAAAGTATCGGAGAAGACCAGTGCTAAAAATCTCATTTTAAATTGGTAGTGAACTTATTATTATTTTTCTACTTTACCGTAATTATTTCATCTATCTCCCTACATATACTTGACAAGTTTTTGAGCTGGCAAATTTATGTTTTTCCCTTTGATAATACTGGGAAAAGGTCTCCCTTTTAAAAAAATCATTTTGTCTGTCTCTCTTTTTCAGGAAAAATCACACCAAATCACTCAGTAACAATCTCTTCTGGAAGTAACCTGGAAGTAAAATATTCCTTCTTTTACTTCTCCTGTGTGATCACCAATCAGAAAATAGAGAGTATTTATGTATTATATACTTTGTTTAGGAGCTCAGTCATCAAGGTGTTAAGCCACATGAATTTCTGGAAAAAGTCCTTGTACTCCATTTCCCCTGTAAGGATGTCCTTAATCTGTGTCTTCTCAAGCAGATTAGTAAATCTCATTTTTAAATTTCGTATTACAAAGTTGAAAATAACTATGCAGTTGGAAAAGCTGCATAATAAACCACTCCCAAATTTAGTGGCTTTAAAAAGAGCTGTTATTTTACTAATTGGTTTTGGCTCAGTGGATAGAGTGTTGGCCTGTGGACTGAAGGGTCCTGGGTTCGATTCATGACAAATATCTACATTCCTGGCTCGATTCCCAGCCCCCATCAGTGTGCTTTTGGTAGGCAACTAATCAATGTGTGTCTCATATTGATGTTTCTCTGTCTCTCACCCTCCCTTCCACTCTCCCTAAAAATATTCTCAGGTGAGGATTAACCAAAAACAAGCAAATAAACAAACAAAGAGCGATTTTATTTGCTCCTGTAGCTGTGGGTCAGAAATTCAGGCTGCGCTGGGCTAGGTACTTTTTTGCTTGTCTCATGCAGCCTTAGACTATCATGCTTTAGGATGACCTTGCTCACAGGTTGGGTCTGTCAGTTCCTGCTGTTGGCTGGACTACAGGTCCCAGCAGACTTGTTCACATGGTGGCAGCATCCCATAAGTCACAGGAGAGAGTTCCCAGCAGCACAAAGACAAGCCCAATGCACAAGCAGTTTTGAAGCCTCTGCTTGTGCCACATTTGCTTGTATCCCATTGACCAAAGCAAGTCACATTTGATATGGAAGAGTACCATGCAGGGTCATGAGTCCAAGGAGGTGTGATAAATTAGGAGTTATTACTATAGTCATCTATCATCTCAGTGTGTACATTTATTTTAATTTTTTGATGCATTTAGTTTTGGTCAACATACTAGTAATATGAGCATAGACTCTAAGTATTATAAAAAATGTGTTGTGGACAAGAGAGAATTAACATCCATTGAGCGCTCATGGGGCCAAGAACATCACTAATGTTATCTCATTTAATTTTGTGGAGTTGGAGTGAAAACACTGAGATGTAGAGAAGGTAAATAACTTGTCCAAGGTCAAAGTTAGCAAGTCATACTCCAGTTTAATGGTGTCAGAGGCATAACAAAAGGGAATAGCTTAGAAAATATCAGTATGGTACATATTATGGATAGGTTCTATTTCATGAACCATTTTTGTGTTGGTTCACAGTGCATGATAAAATTCTTGTAATGAATAGTTTTCATGAAAGCAAACCACTCTGTTACCCCTGACGGCCTCCCATGAGCATATGAAACCAGAATGCTCATAACCAGGGGTATTAAAAATATATCACTATTTCCCCATTTCTGATTTATCTGAAAGCTGTACCTTGACTACTGTATTATGTTGACATAGTGTTTTAATCAGGTGATGAGCACCTGATCTTTTCCACTGCAGTTAATCTCTTTTTAACAGCATCTACTAACGTTTCTTTGTGACTTAAAAGAAAATCATGACCTTAGGAAAGATTTGATATTCTGGATGGAAGAGATTAGAACATAAAATTTCCTTATTGATAGACCCTTTTAGAAACCAATAAAGAACAAAGAGGCATCGAAACAGTCTGGATGCAATGCTGTGAGTTTGGACTGAAGCATTTGTTACTCATATTTTTGTGTCTCAAAGAGGTAAGGAGGAAGCATTCTGTCACAATCTGTTACTATGTCTCTGTTAATCTCATTTTTCTTTACTCATGTGAAATGGAATAGTCCTTTTACAATCAGCCCACACACTGAAATGTCTTTTATTTGCAAAATGGAACATTTCATTAAATGTTGGTAGAGAGACTTTTAAGGAAACATCAACAAAACAATCATTTCCAATGTAAGTTTCTTTGGGTTGAAGTAAGTCCCTGCTTGATGGCTTAATTTGAAGCTTCTCCCTTTGGGATTATTTTTTCTGTACCCACCCAACATAAATAAAGATTGCAAATTAATAAGCTGGGAATCATTTGATAGAAAACAATAGGAGGAAAATGTCCACACATTTCTACAAATCTCTGCATGGGAGGAATTTAAACAGTAGCTGGAAATTCTCAAGAGTGCTTTATAGATTGATTAGAGATTTTTTAAAGCCTTCATCTTCTGTGTTCACCAAGTAAAGTGTGTGCTGGAACATTATTTTAAAGTCATTTTATTGTGAGGAAACAGCAGGAATCTTCCAGAGCCCAAATGCTGATAAAATTGTAATAAAACACTGAAAATAATAAGGTCAAAGCTTTATAGTTATATGAGAGTAATATTCAGATTTTTAAAAAGGTTATATGATTTTTCTAAAATATGGCATATTCCAGAGATACACTGAAAGAAAAAATGGCATGATATAGTTTAATAATTACCCCAATTAAAAATTATTATGGGAAAAACCAAAATGGCAGCATAGGTAAACACCTGAACTGCTGCCTCGCACAACTTCAGAACTACAACTAAAAGACCAGAACAACGGGAAGGCTGGCTGAGTGGAAATTCTACAACTAGAAGGAAAGAGAAAAGCACACTGAGACTCAGAGGAGCTGCGGAAGTAAAAGCAGAGGTACGGAGGCGCACACATGATGAGGGCTGGCAATTGAGTACGCAGTTGTCTTTTTCAATCCGGAGGGAGACAAAAGCTCTTGACTGCTCTGAACTCCAGTTCTGGGTGAGACTCTGGGGACCCAGACTCAGATGGGGAGAAACTGGACTGTCTGGCAGCGGGCAGAACTCGAGGGTGGCTTTCTCTCAGAGGTGCTTGCAGCAATTACCGAGGGACACTGAGACCCAGGTACCTTTTAGGTAGGGCTGACGGGAAGCCATTGCTGTCTTCTCTGCCCTGAGACTCTGCCCCATCCAAGCTGAGCACAGAGGCTTTTGCATATGAATGGCCTGGTCCTTTGAAAACTAAACTTACCTAACAAACTGCAGCTGAGTCAGTGAGACCCAGAACATCCAAAAGAAGGCCCAAGGCCCCATAGCAGCTTGCATTGCTTCACAGCTGGGCCTCATCTGGGCACCTCCAAAACCCAAACAAAGAGGAGGAGTCTGCAGATCTCTTTGTAGCTCCTGCTGGGTGGCCTCAGGCAGTGACTGACTTTGCACTACCTTGGAGATCCAAGAGCCAGTGTACCCTGTGGTCATTGTGAGACCATAGCAGTTTACAACTCTTCACATCCATAAGCAACACACTCAAGGGGCAGATTCAGTGAGTACCAAAGCCCCATTGAAACAAGTCCTGCTCCATAGAGGTGTCTCCTGCATAGCAGCTCTCCCACTGTAGTCACAGCTGGTCCTCACAGCAATGTGGCCTGGAGGTCAATTCCTCCCAGTGACACCAATAGCAATCAAGCCTCAACTACAATAAGACTGTGCACCTCAGGTAACTGGGGAGGCTGAGCCACTGGGCCCTATAGGACATCTAGCACACAAAGCCACTCTATCAACACAGGGAAGCAGCTAAAAATGCGGAGACAAAGAAACAGGTCACAAATGAAAGAAATGGAGGAAAACAAACTACTGGATATAGAGTTCAAAACCACGGTTATAAGGTTTTTCAAGAATTTTCTAGAAAAAGCTGATAAATTTCATGAGACCCTCGAAGATATGAAAAATGACCAACTAGAAATGAAGCATACACTGACTGAAATAAAAAATAATAATATACAGAGATCCAACAGCAGACTAGAGGATCGCAAGAATCAAGTCAAAGATTTGAAATACAAAGAGGCAAAAAACACCCAACCAGAAAAGCAAAAAGCAAAAAGAATACAAAAATATGAAGATAGTGTTAAGGAGCTTCTGGGACAACTTCAAGCGTACCAACATCAGAATTATGTGGGTGCCAGAAGAAGAGAGAGAGCAAGATTCTGAAAACGTATTTGAAGAAATAATGACTGAAAACTTGCCCCACCTGGTGAAAGAAATAGACTTACAAGTCCAGGAGCACACAGAACCCCAAACAAAAGGAATCCAAAGAGGACCACACCAAGACACATCATAATTACAATGCCAAGAGCAAAAGACAAAGAGAGAACATTAAAAGCAGCAAGAGAAAAGCAGTTAGTTACCTACAAGGGAGCACCCATATAATTGTCAGCTGATTTCTCAACAGAAACTATGCAGGCCAGACGGGAGTGGCAAGAAATATTCAAAGTGATGAATAGCAATAACCTACAACCAAGATTACTCTACCCAAAGCTATCATTCAGAATTGAAGGGCAGATAAAGAGCTTCACAGACAAGAAAAAGCTAAAGGAGTTCATCACCACCAAAACAGTATTATATGAAATGCTGAAAGGTAGTCTTTAAGAAGAGGAAGAAGAAGAAAAAGGTAAAGATAAAAATTATGAACAACAAATATATGTCTATCAACAAGTGAATCTAAAAATCAAGTGAATAAAAAATCTTATGAACAGAATAAACTGGTGAATATAATAGCATCAGGAGCATAGGAAGGGAGTGGACTGACAATTCTTGGGGGAAAGGGGTGTGGGGGGTGCGGGAAAAGACTGGACAAAAATCGTACACCTATGGATGAGGACAGTGGGGTGGGGTAAGGGCAGAGTGTGGGGTGGGAACTGGGTGGAGGGGAGCTATGGGGGGAAAAAGGAGAGACAATTGTAATAATCTGAACAATAAAGTTTTATTAAATTAAAATTATAATGAAGAGCATACTTTTTAGATATAAACTGTGATACTTTTTCATTTTAAAAATGCTTGTGAAATGTAATTGTGGTGTGATTATTTCTTACTGACTTTATTTCCAAATATTGTTTAGTGTATGGAATATTATTTTGGAAGGAAAGATTTAGCAACAACAATTAGCTCATAATTAGTGCCGATACATTGATAAAAATAATCAAGATGATAGTAAATAGACAATCGTAACTAAAAATAAAGGTTATTAAAAGAAGGTAATATTAGAAACAACTGAAGAGGAACTGAGTATGGAATCCTAATGGTTTCCCTACTTTGGCTCATTGGGCCACACCTCTGACAGCTGAATACGAGGCTGGCGCTCGGAGAACAAACCACCAATGGGTGAGCCTGAGCTGTCATCTCAGATCAAAGGTTCCATAATATGTTAGTTCAATAATATTAATAAAATGTTATAGTTCCATTACACCTGAATCCAGAGTCACTGCCCCACTTCTTACATGTTAATTTGGGGATCGCTAATTTTATTGGAAAAGTATGAGTCTTTGAATGAATATTTATTTTAATGAGTTCAGAGATGCACTACACCAAGAAAAATGACATTTGTTTAAGTGGAGAGAATGACTGTAACGTTATTCCTTTTTCATTTTTTGTGTGGTTTTATTGCTTAAATTTTTGTTCTTAGTGTTTTGTTTTATTTTATTTTTATTTTTTTAAAAACAGTTCAACTTTATTAGTCAAGAAGATCAGATAGTTTCTTTTTCTTCTTTTTTTAAATAAATCTTTATTCAGATTATTACAATTGTTTCTCCCTTTTCCCCCCATAGCTCCCCTCCACCTGGTTCCCACCCCACCTTCTGCCCTTACCTCCCCCCCATTGTCCTCATCCATAGGTGTACAATTTTTGTCCAGTCTCTTCCTGCACCCCCCTGACCCCATACCCCTTCCCCCCTGAGAATTATCAGTCCACTCCCTTTCTATGCCCCTGATTCTATTATATTCACCAGTTTGTTCTGTTCCTCAGGTTTTTAATTCACTTGATTTTTAGGTTCACTTGTTGATAGATATGTATTTGTTGTTCATAATTTTTATCTTTACTTTTTCCTTCTTCCTCTTCTTAAAGAATACCTTTCAGCATTTCATATAATACTGGTTTGGTGGTGATGAACTCCTTTAGCTTTTTCTTATCTGTGAAGCTCTTTATCTGCCCTTCAATTCTGAATGATAGCTTTGCTGGTAGAGTACTCTTGGTTGTAGGTTCTTGCTATTCATCACTTTGAATATTTCTTGCCACTCCCGTCTGGCCTGCATAGTTTCTGTTGAGGAATCAGCTGACAGTTGTATGGGTGCTCCCTTTTAGGTAACTAACTGCTTTTCTCTTGCTGCTTTTAATATTCTCTCTTTGTCTTTTGCTCTTGGCATTTTAATTATGATGTGTCTTGGTGTGGTCCTCTTTGGATTCCTTTTGTTTGGGGTTCTGTGTGCTCCTGGACTTGTAAGTCTATTTCTTTCACCAGGTGGGGGAAGTTTTCAGTCATTATTTCTTCAAATACATTTTCAGAATCTTGCTCTCTGTCTTCTTCTAGCACCCCCATAACTCTGATGTTGGTACGCTTGAAGTTGTCCCAGAGGCTTCTTACACTATCTTCAACTTTTTGGATTCTTTTTTTCTTTTTGCTTTTTTGGTTGAGTGTTTTTTGCTTCTTTGTATTTCAATTCTTTGACTTGATTCTTGCGTTCCTCTAGTCTGTTGTTGGGTCTCTGTATAATATTTTTTATTTCAGTCAGTGTATGTTTAATTTCTAGTTGGTCCTTTTTCATATCTTCAAGGGTCTCGTTATATTTATTGGTCTTTTCTAGGATATTCTTGAAAAGCCTTATAACCGTGGTTTTGAATTCTATATCCAGTCGTTTGTTTTCCTCCATTTCTTTCATTTGTGATATGTTTCTTTGTCACCGCATTTTCACTGCTTCCCTGAGTTGGTAGGGTAGCTTTGTGTGCTACATTTCCTATATGGCTCAGTGGGTCAGCTTCCTCAGTTAACCTGAGGTGGACACTCTTGGTGCACTCCTCTGTGGACTGTGTGTACAGCCTTGTTGCAGTTAAGTCTTGATTGTTGTTGGTGTCACTGGGAGGAATTGGCCTCCAGGCCAGTTGGCTGTGAGGATCAGCTATGTCTACGCTGGGAGAAGTTCGGTACTAGAGACAGCCTTACAGGATTAGACTTGCCAAATTACAAAAGCCTCTGTGCTTAGCTTGGATGAGGTGGAGTCTCAGGGAGGAGCAGACAGTCTTGGCTTCCAGTCAGCCCTGCCCTTGCGTGCACCTCCAGATCTCTGCCTTCCCCGGCTCCTGAGCCTCTGCCTGAGAGTCCAGATTCCCCCTGCAAGAGCGTGGGTCCCCAGGGGCTCTCCTGGAACTGGGGTTCAGTGTAGTCAGAACTGGGGCTCAGTGCAGTCAGGAGCTTCCGACTCTCTTCCCCTACGGAAAGCCTGTGGCAACCTCTGCAGTCTTCGTGCACACTGGCACGCATGCGTGCCTCCAGACCTCTGCCCACCGGGGCTCCCCCGTTTCTCCAAGTGCCTTTCTCTCTTACCTGACAGTCCAGACTCCCCCTGTATGAGCCTGGGTCCACGGGGTTTCACCCGGAACTGGGGTTCAGTGCAGTTGGAACTGGGGTTCAGTGCAGTTGGGGGGCTTCCTTCCCCCTCCCGCCAGAGAAAGTCAGCCAGGCTCTCAGCTGCCCTTCTTCTATGCTGTACCTCAACCCTTTACCATTCCTCCAGTTCTCCGTGACCTTTTCTCTTTCCTTCTAGTTGTAGAATTTCCACTCAGCCAGCTTTCCTGTGGTTCTGGATGGTGTCCATTCTGTCTTTTAGTTGTAGTTTTGAAATTGTTGTGTGAGGCAGCAGTTTAGGTGTTTACCTATGCCTCCATCTTGGTTTCTCTCCTTTTTCTTAGTGTTAATGTTAAAATGTTTGATGTTGAAAGTAACATTAGTTCATTATACATTTTTGAGAATACATAGAAGTATAAACAAGAAATAAAACTCATCTATAATTAATGTAATTAGAAATAATTATGGTTAACATTTTGGTATAGATACATCTAAGTCTCCCTGTCCCCTTTATTTTGTTTTCTTTTTTTTGAATGTGGTGTAGCTGAATATAGAATTAAAAATTGCTATTATTTTCTTTTAGCCATTTGAACATATTATTCTCTTGTCCTATTGCATCTATTGTTGATGAAGTCTTTATAATTTTTATTGAATTTTAGGTAATGCCATTTCTCCCCTCCATTACTGCTTTTAAGATCTCTTTGCATTTGAAGTTCTTCATTTTAGTACAATATATCTAAAAGTGAATTTCTTTTTAACTTTCTTGCTTAGAATTTTGAGGGATTCCCAAATTTTAGAATTAATATGTTTTGTGAATTCTGGAAAATTCTCAACCATGGCTTTTTAGAGATTGCCTTCCCCTTCTTTCTATAATATCCTTTCTGGAATTTCAGTAAGACATTCATTGGGTCGTTTCATCTTATTTTCATTTCTTCTTAATCTACATCTTTCTATCGCTTTGTGCCATATTCTTCATTACTCACAGATGTTTTCCAGTTCACTAATTCTCTAAACTCTAAAGTGAACTTTTGCTGTTTAACCGATGAATTGGACTTTAAATTTCAGAATATATTTGTATTTACGTAAGTTTTATTTTATTGTTTCAAATTAGCCATTTTCCCTCTTCCATACTGTGATGGGCTTAATTGTGTACCTTCCCTCTAAATTCCAATTTCCAGTACTTCAGAATGTTACTGTATGTGGAGGCAGGACTTTTAATGAGGTAACGTAAGATGAGGTCAGATGGGTGGCCCCTAATCCAGTATGACTGATGTCTTTATAAGAAGAGGAGATTGAGATGAAGATAGCCACACACAAACACACACCCATGTAAACATACTGCAAGAAGATGATCACTTGCAGGTCAAGGAGAGAGTTTATTTTTTTGTGTTTGGTGTAAGATAAGGGTCTAATTTCATTCTTTAGCATGTGGATATCTAGTTTTCCCAACATCATTTGTTAAATTGACTATCCTTTCTCCATTGTGTATTCTTGGCACTCTTGTCAAAGATTACTTGATTGTATATACAAGATCTATTTCTGGGATTTGTCTGCAGTATCATTGGCCTATATGTCTGTCTTCATGCCAGTTATCATACTGTTCTCTCCCAGGCAGCTAGCCTGTACTCGACCTGTCAGGACTTCAGAACTGGTAAGACAGATGCTGATTCTTTAGACATCCTTGGGAAAGTTGGGGCACTGGATGCATGGATTTTTCACCCACTCATTCTATTTGAGCAAGGTGGGGGATGGGGAGAATTTATGGTGTCTATTGGCCCTAGCCATCAACTCATTCCAGGCTGCTAGACTGTGCCACGCCTTATCAGAACTTCAGTACTGATCCAATGGATGCCAGTTGGTTGGCTGGTCCCAGAGAAGTTGGGTCCTTGGTCACACAGATCAACTCTTTCCCTCCCTAGCAGGTGGCTGGGATATTTTTTTGTCCATTCCCTCTGTTGAATGAAGGATAGGACCTATGGCATCTATCAGCCCAAGTCACCATCTCTGTTTTTCTCAGGGAAGCTAATTTGTGCCGGACAAGTCAGAGCTCAAAGACTATCAAGACAGAAACCATTTTTCTAGGGAAGCCCCTTAGAAAACTTGGGGTTCTAGGTGCATGAACAAATCCATTTCCTTCCCTGGGTGAAACTGGGGGCCAGGGCATCTTTTCCTGATCACATGGCACTACACTAGAGATAGGGGTTCTGAAGGAGAGTATTCCAAATTTCCTACTGGCGCCACTGAGTCTGGTTTCACATTCTTTTAGGTACAGGAGCCTTTCAATTAGTGTATGGATTTCTCACAAAGGGAACTTTTCTATTAATTATTTCTGAATAAGTTTGTTTATGGGATGAGAAGGATTCAGGGCTTCCCACCTGCCAATCATGCTGCTCTCACCCCCGTTTTCTGGTTACATTGTTTGTTGGAAATCACATGTGCCCTAGGCTGGTTTGAAAAATAATAATCCAATGGGCAGAAATTGAATATAATTTTAATTTGTCTTATTTAGGTACTAGTGCATTGGAACTTTTTCATATGGCATTGGCTATACACATTTCTTAAAGTTCAGGTCTGTGTTCATATTCATAACTTTTAAAAAAGGAGCACATTTATCAGCCTACATTCTATTCTGATGATTCATGATATCCATTTCTGAGCTCTGTCATATCTGCAAATTATGTCTTTCTTGGCCTCCTCCAGGAAGTTAAATATTAATATTCATTTCTATGTTTGGCAGGAAAACACATGAATGTTGGAAGATGGGGTGGAATCTTATTTTTAACTCTATTTAATACCTGCAATTAATCATAGAAAACTATTAATTTTAACTTGTCAGGATAGTGTTACTATATTCTAATTTTGCACCATCTATAATAACATACTCCTTTTTGGTTGAAGTCCCTTTAGGATCTCAGGCCAAGCCTTAGAAAGGACATTAGTGCTATGGAAAACATGAAAACATGAAACACTGAACAGAAAGATTTCAGTTAAATTTCTTCGTATAAAAGAATAAGATGAGATACGGTTGGCAATAGGTCTTCATAGAAAGGGCCCATAAGACTCATGTATAGATTAAAAATATATATTAGATGCCTCGCAGCATTTGCAAGAGTAGGATGTAGGCATGTGTGTTCATGTTATGTAACCCTTGGTTTAGAAGTACTTCCTACAATTGATAGAAGAGTATAAGTTTTATGCTTTAGTTTATTAAAATACATAGCTAGGACACATTTTCTTAAAGTTTTAATGACTATGAAATTTGGCAGTGTCATACATTATTATTACATTAATATGGTCGAGTTTCACTCCCCTTGCCCCAGGAAAGCTGTTGTTAAATTGCTGCAAATTAGAATGTAAGCATTTAGACTTAAGGGAATATGATAGATTACGGTACATTAGAAAATTCTAGAAAGAATTGCACCAAATATTACACAGTGGTTAAAATGAAAATTGCATGGGGGATAGTGTAGGAGGTCAATTAGTGATTGCTCTGAATGATAACTGGTATTTTTCAAAACTATTACAAGTATGTATTTAAGTCTTTGCTAAATGTAACATTAAATGAGAAACCACTGCTTTTTAATTATAAACAACTTTTCTTTTCTTATTAGTTTCTAAGTTAAGGATGAGAAGTAGATATCACTTCAAAAGGCATGTCTAGTTGATCGGTAGTGACTGCCTGGGAACAGTGATTTACAAAGGATTCTAAGACCTTCTCCACGCTCAGTGTGAAACAGTATCATTTTTCAATAAGTGATGTTTACTATGGGCAAGGAAAAGGGGAGGGTGGCACCCATGTGGGGTGTTTACTGACCCTTTTTATTATTTGGCCTTCATAAAGTATGTTAAAAAATAGGTTTACAAATGGGTGCAACTTTATTCCTTCCAATTTTATTTTCATTTTTCTAGGACAGGTTTTCGGATTTGTTACTCATGGACATATGTTTATATTACTCATTGCTTCCTGGTCACTGCTCTTGACTCAGCCTTCACCGGGATGGGAGTCAGGCTGCCAGGCAGTTTTGCTGTAATGCTTTCCTGATCACTCATTTGCATTTGAAATTTAGATTTGGTTTCACAATGTGAGACCTGGAATCTGTCTACTGTGACAGTTTTTAAACTGCAATGTTATAGTCTTTCCTACAGTTTATTCTACCCACGGCTAGCTTCTCTCTCCTGTTTCAAAGCCTGGTTGGTATTTGTGAAAGTAACTTAACATTTGGGTATTGAAAGTTTCTGCTGTTACTTATATGATTCCAATCAAATGGATGATCTCTTTGAACTCAAATATATATATATATATATATATATATATATATATATATATTTTAATTATTATTTTTGGGACAATTTTCCTCTCTGTTAGGGAATTCTTAGATGCTTAAGCCTTCTAGAATGTCACAGCTCTTTTTTTTTAAAAAATATATTTTATTGATTCTTTTACAGAGAAGAAGTGAGAGGGATAGAGAGTTAGAAACATCGATGAGAGAGGAAACATCGATTAGCTACCTCCTGCACATCCCCTGCTGGGGACGTGCCCGCAACCCAGGTACATGCCCTTGACTGGAATCAAACCCAGGACCCCTCAGTCCACAGGCTGACGCTCTATCCACTGAGCCAAACTAGTCAGGCACAGCTCTTTTTAGGGAATGCCAGCTCCATAGAACATGTTCCTGTATTCCCCAAATAATAATAGCCGTTGTCATTATTAAATATTAGGATTATCATATCAATATGTTATAATGTTAATATTAATGATATTAGTAAGTAATAATGACTATTGTTATTATTTTGGTTTCTGCCTAAGATTTTGTGCTCAGACAACAATATGGAACAATTAACCTTCATTTAGAAGCTTAGATCTTAAAATCTCTCTTGTCTTTGGGGTCAGTGGCATTTCCTGACTCCTAAAGAAATAGGTTTTCAGTTCTATGTTATTTCTGCACAATGACTGTGTCTTGCACTCCTTCCCAGGTAGCATTTTAGGCTATATCTCCAAAATGGGAAACATGCCCTGTAGTAAGATTTAAACTAGTACATACATCAAGGCCAGGCCTTCCTAATGTGGAAGCTGATGCGCCTTAGGAAACATTAATCATGAGAAAATTGATTTAGGAGAAAAACTTGTTAAAGGCGGTTCTTGGAATGGAGGGTGTTAGAGAAGTGGACCCTCAGCCCAGGTCTGGAGCTCCAGCGTTCTCGGCAGCAGGCGAGCGTCTGCCTGATCTACGCCCACATGAGAATGTGGACAGATCCAGGCAGCGAGGGTCAAGTGAGTCTCAGGTCTTTTTTCTTGCAGTTTCAGAAAATGAATTTTAACCATTTATTACCCCAAAATGACTTCCAGGTAACTCCACATGTCCTCTTAAAGTGCTACCACGAGCTCTTTTACTATTCTCTGGATGTTTAGAAGAAGATGAAATTTAGCATTACTGGCTTTTAATCTGAAAAGGAGAAAACAGTTAGAAAATGATCTTGTATTTAAATGTTTTTATACCTCACTCGGCAAAAGTTTTTGTGTAGTTAATATGGCAGTGAATTCCTCTGAAGTGTAAACATTAATAGGATTTGTGTGTGTCTTTAAATCATTAAAATTAATTAGGATTTAATGTGCTGGATCTTTGATCCAAAGATCTCAAAGCATCTTGAGCCTGTCTGTGTTAGCTCAGTATTTTTTCATTCTATCCCTGTGAGGTAGTTGTTAAGTATTATTCCTTATTTTACAAATGAGGTACAAATGAAGCTGAGAGAGACTTAAGGGACTTGCTTAAAGTCCCAGAGCAAGTTGATAGCAAGTTAATAGCAAGTTAAAAGCAATAAAGGAATAGTTCCTTAACTTGAAAGATTTTCAACCTTTTTTCAGAATATATTCCACTCTAAAATGCTACGTTTTCCATGAAATGAGCATATTCTTATATATGCAGTGCTTTTAGGAAATTAAAATGGACCTAAGAGGAATTTAATAAAATCCCTCTCTCTCTCTATTACACTTTGATTAGGTTTCCGGGGAAACGTGTGATTGAAGTGCCCTTCCTGCACATAAGTAGGTATTCCTTTTGTGCAGTCAGACGAGCACTGAAAGAGGGCGTCAGACAGTAGTCAGGGAGAGTATGCAGACTGAAAGAGCGGGGGAGGTTAGCGGTGGCTTTCTTTCTCATGGAGGACCTTGCACGGTGAGATTTTCCTATTAATGAACAGACTGTGCATCCTTCACATTCACTGAATCATAAAGTCAAGGAAATGTTAGTGTTAGTAGGGACCTTGGGATTTTCTGGGGTCTTCTTCCACAAAATACAGGCTTTTTGTTGCAACGTATGCTTGACGAGTCTTCACGCTGTCTCTGGTCTCTGCTTGAGCACTTTGAGAGAAGCAACGTTGTCTTTTTCTAAGAAACTGTTCTGCTGGTGAATAATTGTAATAACCAATGCACCACCATATATAGCTATACATAGTATTTATCTATAAACTTTATTTTATATATATAACGAAAAAGAAGATAATGTTTGACCGCAAGAAGTTTGGCCAAGTTAATTTCTGAACCTTCTTCTTCATCTGTATAATGAGCAATTGACTTGTTTGAGTGTTAAATGAGCTGGATAAAGCATTTAGGGGAGAGCCTGTTACATAGTAAGTGCTCAATAAATGTCAGTTCCTATTATTATCTACGATGAGGGAGGGAGGGAAAGTGTGTCAGTCACATCATACTCTGACTTCTTATTTTGCTCTCTATCCCATAGTTGAAGATCTGCCCATCATCGTTTCTCATTCGGATTACTGCTGGAGCCTCTAAACTGGCCCCCCTGTTTCAAGTCTCAGTCCTTTCAATCCCCTTTCCCACATTGAAGAAAAGAGAACTTAATAAGGTGCAAGTCTGAGCATGTTAATCGCTATCTTAAAATTCATTGCTCTTCCTGAACTTCAGGAAACCAGTTTATCAGACTGACACCTTTGGTGATCAGCCCCTGACTGCTTCTTCAGGCTTATTTGCACCATACCGATCCTCCGACTTACATTCCAAACTGTGAACTGTGGGCAATGTGCCAGCAATCCACGCCTGAGCTGTGGTACACTTCCCATTATCTGACCCCGTTTTCCTTCCTTGCTCAAACTTTGTTCTGTTCATCTTCAAGGTTCAGTTCCTCCTCCAAGAAGTCATTTTTGAATCCTTAGGTGCTCTCAGACTTTTATTTCTACCTATTTGCCATGTTTGATTACAGTGACTTTTCTGTCCCTCTCCATCTCTAAACTCAAGAGCCTGGACATCAGGGACTATATCCTGTTCACTGCTCTTTTTCCTGACTTCAGTTCTTGGCACATGGTAGGTAACAGATGTTTGTTGAATAAATAACACTAGGCAACAGAGTGGAATTACTGTTAAATAATTTCTTCAGACAAAGAGGGTGATAAAAGTTACAGAAAGGAGAGCTCATCTCTGACTATATTGGCAGAGAAAAGATCATAGCGTGTTGGTACTTGAGTTAAGTGTTTTTACTGATCTTTCTGGAGTAAAGGCATTCAAATAAAACTTGGGGCATCAGTTAGTTAAACTGTAGCCTTTGTGTCAGGATGAAATTCCAACTCAGCCACTTCTTAGCTGTAAGATATTATGTATCTATAAAATAGCTATTAAGCTTATTACTGTACTATATGCCTCAGCTCAATTAAATCCTCAACTCTTTTGAGGGACAGAGTAAGCATATGTAAGCTGTTTTCCTAAACCCAAGATTAGGAACACATACTGTGTACTCCTGGTATGTGCACTAGACCCTTGTGTTGGGGTTTAAGATCTCGAGTGGAGAGCCCTTGAGAAGATGGAAGGGGTGAGATGTGAGGAGAAGATACAAGGAAAAGGAAGAAAAAAAAATCACTATATATGTGTCAGAGAGAACAGACATGGACTCGTATCTGTGAAGTTCTTTTAAAAATACCAACAGTTGAGAATTTTTTTTTCTCTTAAAACACTAGTTTTATCATGTCGATGTTATTTTTATTGTAGGAATGTTTTCATGTCATTGAAGATATTAATGCAGAATATTTAGATATACATAATCCTGGTAAGTCAGGGACCAGCCAGAGGCTACGGGAGGCCTATGAATGTCTTTTAAATGGAGTTACGTCTTTGAAATTTAAAAATAAAATGCAAAATTTCATGAATACATTTTTATTTCTCTGAGGAGAGAGGCCATTATATTGTCACAGGTCTCCTGGTTTAACAAAGGTCAAGAACCAGGAGTATTTTTGTGCTTTCTCCAATCAGAGTCAGGTAATGAGCTGCAACTCTGAGCAATGGTGGTGTGCTTATTAATAATAGACCTCCTCAAAATATTGAGTTACAGTGGAATATCATCATTTACAAAGACTTTACAAATAGTTATCTTCTCATATTCCTATTCCTCACTGTAACAATTACAACAAAAAAGTTTACTAGTTCAATTTACACTTAGCATTTAATGATGTGCAAAAATTCTTTCCATAGACCAACTTTTGTATAATTATTAAGCTCTGTTATTTTGGAGGACCAGAGATTGGAAGAACAAAACAAACAAACATGCAAATAAACAACAACAAAATACTGGTACAGTCCTGGATTTTGGACATTAGGCAATAACTACAGTGTCCAGACATTTCATATTTTTCTTTCTTTTGCATCTCATATTGAAATTGAAAGCTAGTTTTTCTTTTCAATGAATTGAAAGTCTTCTAATTATTATGTTTTTATAGTGAATATATATGTTCCAGGGGAATCACAGTTTGCATATATTTATCTCACACATTATGGTTGATAGGAAATGGCTTTCACTGGGATGGGGACAGGAGAGAAGGAGAGGAGTTGGGATGCAGTTAAAGGAGACAATGGACTTTTGGATGGTGTCTGTAGTGTGGCAGGCCATCATATATCACATGTTATATATCATATATCATCATATATCACTGAACCTGTACAGCAATCCTCTTGTATGTTAGACGCATACATACAACTCTATTGTAAGGGAGAAGATTGAGGCTTTAGAAATGAAGAAATTGCTGAATGAATGGCTCACAGCTTATAAAATTGGTCATTAAACTCAACTTTGACTTTGAAGCCTCTTAGGCCCTCTCTCCACCCCAACTAGTTTACCTTTTACACAACCTGATATCATCTAAAGGCTTTTTGAGGTCCCTTAGGAACTGACATTACCGTTACCAGATAAATTAGAAATATTTACCCTTTGAAGAGCTAGAATAACCTTCAAAGATGAAAGCATCACCCATAGTTAGTTGTCCTCTCATTAACTAGTACTAGTTCGTGATCTGGACTTTGTATGCCTGCGGAATACTGAATGATCAGAAGTCACAGAAAATAGACTGTTAACAACTCAAACATCACTGAAACAATTGCTAAGGGGATAAATAGTCAGATAATAAACTTATCCTGTGTGATTAAAAAAAGAAAATATATATATTGATTTCAGAGAGGAAGGGAGAGGGAGAGGGAGATAGAAACACCAATGATGAGAGAGAATCATTGATTGGTTGCTCCTGCACACCCCCCACTGGGGATCAAGCCTGCAACCCAGGCATGTGTCCTGACTAGGAATCCAGCCGTGATCTCTGACTTAGTTCATAGGTCAACACTCAACCACTGTGCCATTTTAATAGGTTTTCTCTGAAAACTCTTTTTCTGGTAGCTCTATCTTGAAATAAGCACTATGTTCTTTAAAAACTTTCACAACTCCTATAGGATAGCATATACAACTTTTGTCTCAGTTCCTAAGGTTGTTACTAGGGTTATAAACTGAGTCAGGTATAAACATGAGTCCTAGGTTTTACAAGATTTAATCTGAAACAAATATATATATGATATTAAAACAACAATAACAGAAATCTTTCATTGTTTTTGCCTGATTATAAAAAGTAATGCAATCCTAGTTTAGAAAAAAAATGTAGTACAGTAAAACATTTTAAAAGTATGCTTTTTATTGATTTTTAGAGAGAAAGGGAGCAGAAGGAGAGAGATAAAAATATCAATAAATTACTTTCTGCATGCCCCCTACTGGGAATCGAGTCCCAAACCCCAGGACGTGCCCTGATCAGAAACAGAACCTGTGACCTTAGTGTGCAGGATGATGCCAGGGCAGTGAGCACTTTTAAGACAAAAAAAAATTATTCACGACTCCGTTAGCCACGACAAACACTATTAGTATTTTAATGTGCTGTCTTACAATGATTTCAGGATGCGTTACACTTTCTAAAGTTGAGCTTATACTCTATAATTTTATATCTATTTTCACTTAAATTTAATGTATCCATTTTCACTAAAATATTTTTTTCCTCTGAACATTATTTTAAGTGGTTTAAAAGTGCAAATGTAATTCATATCTATGGGATTTCTCTTTTTGCCAAGCATCATCCTTTCTCTGTGCCCTGTCCTCCACGGCCTACATGGTTACTCTAAGGAGCAACCATGTTCTTCTTTAACCCTATCCCACTAGTTCTATTTGATTGGAACAGAGGTGGGCACGTGGCCAAACTTAGCTAATTGGTGTGCTTCACCAGAAAAACTTTAAACTTGAGACCTCCCTGGTAGTGGAAGCCTGGGGGTTTCACTGGCTGTATGTGTTTGTCTTAATGAGAAGAAAGTAAATGCAGCAACAGAAAAAAGCACGCTGCCGTGTCTGTGGTTTCAGTTGTTCTTGAAATTCGGCTTCATCTCCAACTTCCCTGACTCATTTGCTCAGCCTTTCTTTGCATGACTTGAACCAGTAAATTCTCATTATGTTGAAGCTAGTGTGATTTGGGTTTCTGTTGTTTTCCAAAAAATATTCTGGTGAATACATTAACCTTAGGAGGTTAAAGATGAGAAAACTGAGGCCCAGAGAAAGTAAGCAAGCTGGAAAATGTAGGAGGCGTGACAGAACCCAGATATGTTTGACTCCAAAGCCTGCGAACCTAACCATTAAGAGTCATACTCCTAGAACAGAGGTTTCCTAGGACTTCTCTTTCTATATATTTTTTTTCAACAAAAATTGTTGCAAGAATGGAAGAAATGATGCATTTTAATTTAACTTTCATTCTCTCTCTCTCTCTCTCTCTCTCTCTCTCTCTCTCTCTCTTATATAGGAAGAGAGAATTGAATATGAAACCAAGTGAATATCTTATCTTCCTACCTTTGAATTTCTGTATTTCTACTTGAAGATCCCCACTTCCTACTCTTAAAATAATATACCTTGTCTATAAAGTCTAGACTACTTTTCATTTAGTAGGAACTAGTTATCAGCTCCTTTGTTAAAGATGCCTGGTTTCTTGTTTCTTCTTTTGCATTCCCAATTTCTCCTATTCCCCTCAAGTTTTAAAAATAAGGATGTCTACATGGAACCTGTGAGATTATTATCATTATCATCATCACTGACATTAATACTTAGTGACTGACATGGGTCTGGCATGAGTTAGATATGTGCTAGCTCATTGAATTTTTACTCTAAGGCTTTGTAGGTACTTCTACTATTCTTATTGATGCCATTGTTGTTATTGTTCTTTCAAGTTTAAATATGAAGGAAACAAGGTTTAAAGAAATATATTTTCCAAGGTTAAATATATAATCAGTGGTAGAGCCCCGTTTTGAATTCATATCTGTCTGCACCAAAGCCCATGGCCACACCCACTTTAATGTTGCTGCTTACAGCAGATTCTGTGATAGGCATGGTTCCCTCAAATGCATGGGCAAGACAGGGCAACTGCAAGAAGCCAAGAGATTGCTCTTGGCTGCTGGGCCACAGGGTTCAGTATTCAGGCAAGTGTTTAAAGGACTGTATAATGGAGAAGGTAGATAAGATCCACAGCCAAAATCCATCTCAACTAGTGCAACACACATATCATTTTGCAGGTAGGATGGCGGTTATGCTTCCAAGCATAGGACTTATTTACTACTATAAGGAACTGGCTCATGTGATTATGAGGCTGAGAAGTTTTATGATCTGCTATGTTTAAGCTAGAGACCCCGGAATGCTGGTGGTATAAATTCTGGTCCTAGTCCAATGGCCTGAGAACCAGGAGACCTGATGGCATAAGTCTCAGTCCAAGGGCAGGAGAACACTGATGTCCCAGCTGAGTAGTCAGGCTAAACGAGCAAATTTTACTTTCTTTCACCTTTTTGATCTATTCAGGCCTCCAAGGCATTTGATGATGTCCATCCACATTGGGGAGGGCCATCTGCTTTACTTAGTTTACCAATACAAATGCTGGAAACAAACTTACAGAAATATCCAGAGATGATGTTTAATCTGGGCACCCCATAATCTGGTCAAGTTGACAGATAAAATTAACCAGCACATATGCTAAGCACCAGCCATTAGAAAGACTAATTCCAGAGTGTATTAGCTAATGGGCAAAATCAGTGATTTGGAGATTAGCCAATATCTACTCAACCACTTGCTTGCTGAATGACCTTTAGCAAATTATTTCCCTGCTCTAATCCTAGATTCTCTTATCTGCAAAATGAAGACAGCAATATCTATTTTATAGAGTGGTAATTAGGACTGAATCAACTGATAATTTATATGTAATGGGATACTATTTCAAAATGTTAAGATAAATTCTTTGTTTTGGAGAAGGGAGGAGAATAGAGGGGAAATATATCAGCCAGAGTTCTCCACAGAAGCAGAACCAGAGGGGATGGAAAAATAGAAAATATAAATATAGATTATATTATATATATCACCAGTCAAGGATTGGATCATGTGATTGTGGGAGTTGGCAAGTTTGAAATCTATAGAGTTGGTGGACGGGCTGGAAACTCTTGGGAAGGGGCTGTTTGCTGCTGTCATGAAGTTGAATGTGAGATCTTTCTCAGGGAAACCTCAAGTTTGCTTTTAAGGCCTTTGATAAGTTTGGTCAGACTCACACACATTATTGAGACCTTTACTTAAAGTCAACTTACGGTAGATGTTAGCCAAATCTACCAAACACCTTTACAGTATTACCTAGATTACTATTTGAATAACTAGGAAGTATAGCTTAGCCAAGTTGACCCATAAGACTAACCATCACTGGAAGTAAGAGAGAAAGACATCTGTTGATGAGAGGCCCTGAGAAAGGGTTGTAAACCCAAAAAGCTTTGCAGGGGGCTAGAACAGAGAATGTTAGTCACCTCAGATACACTTGGGGACCTTGGAGAAGGGAAGTCCTGTGTGTTCCTCATTGTGTGAAGGCTGGGAGGTGGCAAGTTATGGTCAGAGCCTCTCTAGACCTACAGCATAGGAGCAATAGAGCGTAAATGATTTCAGGCAGATAGGCCACGTCATCCTTACAGATTCCCAGTGGGAACTCTGTGATGTAGAGAATAACAGAATCAGTTTCCACCTTGCCTTTGGGATTGGTTTGGACACGTTCTCTTGGCAGGCCTGAGGAGATCATGGGGTGGAGATGGGAAGGATGAGAGGATGAGAAGATGAGAAAGATGGACAGGAGACCATAGACCTGGACTGCTAAGGGACTGAGTTGACCATGACTAACATGAAGTTTCTGATTCCAGGCCAGATATGAACTACAGGTGGAAATTTTTATTACAGAGAAAATACAGTGATCTTTTGCACACTTGACTATATATACACATTGTAATCACTATGTGTGGCATAGCACCTGTCATATAATGAGCAATCACTCAAACAATAGTGACGTTCGGAGTTATAGTAATAGCAGTGACTAGTGGTAAGGGCAGGAATGGCAATGTTGGAGATGGTGGTGGTGGTAGTTAATTGTATTGGTACATTGACTACCGGTCTCAGGGTTGGCTCAGAGATTAGATGGACCATAAACCACATCTGGAAGGTTCTTCCTACAGTGGTGATGTTGAAAAATGGCAATGACATTATGGCTCATCATGGCCTCTGTGTCATTTACTGCTGGTGTGTGGATGCCAGCAGAGAGTTGAGAGCTAATCAGATGACCTTTCTTATTTCTAGTTGAGGCAACTGACTTTAAGGGCTCAGAATAAGGTAATTGCTGAGACTGAACTTGAGTCCTCTGATAGCCAGTGGTATTTCTACCATCGTTCCTTACATCTCCTCAAGAGAAATGCATGACCAGGTACCTCATCTAAAGGACAGATCAGTTTATGTAGGAAATCAAAATAATAAAAATAAACATAGAAACATATATTTTTTAGGAGAAGATAAGGCTCAGTTTCTAAAGCCTGACTCCAGGAAACTTAAATATAAAATGTGAATTTCTCATACCAATGTCTCTAGTTGGTTAGCAGTATCCTTTAGGAAGTCCTGAATGTTTTAAGAAGAGAAACTTTGTAGGAAGTTCATTTTTGGGAAAGGTGGACAACCTAGTGGTGACTATGCTAGTAAACTGCATTCCCAGGAAGCAAATGAATAACTCACAAAATGGTCACACATGCTCCAACATTTCTGGTTTTGTTTCACAGAATATGTTATTGACATTTCAATGTCCTGAGGAAATATATGCTGGATTTAGTAGTGATCCTTGTTTCTCTGATTTTTATGAAAATTGGCAAAGGTGATTTTAGCATATATTTCCAAAAAGTTTTAAAACAAGAGCCTCAGAAAGAATAACTGGGAGCCTGGTCTTTGGTCATCAACACCCATCCCCCATATGGATTTACTTGGCACAGCACCCAGCCCAGAGCTGCATCAGACAAAGGATAATGACCAATGTTCAGCTCGAAGTGGACCCAGAAGATCACCTACTGGTGCTTGAATCTCTTTTTCAATATCTGTTCTAAGACTCTTTCAAGTCTTTGCTCAGCTGCCTCCTGCCCACTGAGGCCTGCTCTGGCCTCCTTTAAGTTGCTACTTAAATTATATCCCAACACAATCTCTGGCTCTCTGAAACCCAATGATCCTACTTATTTTTTCCTTAGCGTTATTTATCAGCTAACGTATTATATCATTTATTTATATAATGTGTGTTATGGGTTGAATTGTGTCCCCTCCCCGCAACCCCAATGTTGCAGTCCTAATTCCCAGTATGATTAGGACCTCTGAATGTGACTTTACTTGGAGATAAGGTCTTTTGAGAGGTAATCAAATTAAATGAGGTCCTTAGTGTGGGCATAATCCAAGATGACTGATAGCCTTATAAAAAGGAGAAACAGACACAGAGACAAACACACATGGAGGGAAGATGACATGAAGAGACAGGGAGAGAGAAGATGGCCAGCTACTTGACCAGGAGAGAGCTTCGAACAGGTTCTTTCCTCCTGGCCGCCAGAAGGAACCAATCACGATTTCTGACTTCTAACCTCCACACCTGCGGGGCAGTAGATGTCTGCTGTTTAAGCCACCCAGTTTGTGGTATTTTATCACGGCAGCCCTAGGAAACTAATACAACATGGTTACTGTCTTCTTAAAATTAAATGTTCTGGGGTGACATTGGTCGACATGATCATATAGGTTTCAGGTGAGGGTTTCTATGTTACAAGATCTGTATATTGTACCATGTGCCCATCACCCAAAGTCAGATCTTCTCTTGTCACCATCTATGAGGACCCCCTTCTCCTCCAACCCCCTTCCCTCTGATGTTTATTGTTTAAGGTGTGTTTTATTCCACTTGAATCATAAGCACCAGGAAGGCAGGCGTTTTTCTGTTGTTTCGTTCATTGATAGATCCCAAGTGACTAGAACAATTTCTAACACATAGTAGGGACTCAATAAATATTGGTTTGAAACACGAATGAATGAGTGAATGAATGGGCTTAAATGGCAGTGGTATTGAGGAGCTTGCTACCTGTATCAGGTGGGTATTATGGTCTTCTTTTCAAAGGTGAGAAAAAAGATACCTAAGATCAGGCTGCTCAGAATCATCATGGGATTTATACCCAGGTTTTCTGAACTCTGCCTCCAAGAAGGACAGTGTGTGAGTTACAGTGGATCTGAAACTTTAGTCTGCATCAGCACCACCTGGACCAGTGAAGACCCAGATATCTGATCCAGAAGGCCTGGGGGATGGCCTGAGAAAGTCCAGCAGGTTTCTAGGTGATACTGATGCTGCTGTTTCTGAGTTGGTGCTTTGTAAGCCACTGTACTATATTATAGCCAACTTCCTAACCTTTTATGCCTGGTGTGTATAAGTAACTCTGTGCATGATCAAAAGCTATGTTACACTATCCAGTTCCACGGTTGTGTACCTTTCTAAACTTTATGCTTAGTCACCTAGATGTAGCAGGAAAACGGACACTTGCATTTCCATTTCTTGGTTACTGACATTTTTTGCTTTAATGTTATGCTTTTATGTTGCCCCCTTTCTTTCTTTCCTCGCATTCTTTGTTCTCCTTAACTCTGATCTTTTTTTGGAAACTCTACTTGTTGTATTGTGTTTTTCCCCCATGTTCTGTGAAATACTGTGCTTACTATGTGAAAATAATGTAATTTAATTAAGTTGAAGGTAAATTACCTTGCATCTAGCCTGAGCACAGCACAAAGGCTGCCGCAATTCCTATTATTAACTTCTCTTTGGAGGTTTTATTTGTTGAGGGGCATCTGAAAAACCTTAGAAACTCAGTTCAGAAAAACAAATTGGGTGACTGCAGTAATAGTGTATAAATCAGGGATTTGAGATTTCAGACACAGACGCTGAAGTTGCTATGGAAAATGTTTTATTTCCTCTGGCTGTTATTGTTCTTGTTACCACCCATAAGATCTATCCAGAAACAATGCACCATCTAAAAGAGGGCAAGCTGGACTTGGACAAAAATAATTAACACATTTAAATCAGAGAAAAAGGCCATCTTAAATCACTCATTGTCGTATCCATGTTGATGTCTTTAGTGAAAAAAAGAACAAAACCAAGGAAGGCCTTGATTGATTCCTCAAATATTGCTTCTGTATCATGATCAAGTGAACAGTGATTCAGTTTATGTAATAAACTCAAATGATATTTCTTAGTATGTCCAAGTATAAAATTATTGGATTCTGTGGTTCTGAGACTTTTAAATACATACATTCATCTCATAACATGGAAAAGCTTTTTTCAGTGGATTTTTTTTTAATCTATCTATGTTGAAATGACAATTAGTACCACTAGAGGGCACTGTGGCTAAACATTTGTACCAAAGATAGCCACATAGGAGCTCTATCTTGACCAAATTTAGTTGCATAGGAAGTGTCAGATAACCCATTATGTACTGGTCCAATATTTTGTTTTAAAATTACTTCTTGGGAATTTGGAGTGCATTTTTCTCGTAGAAACAATAAAATAGTGGTATGTCCCTCACTTAACCCCTCCCCCCAATCTGTTAAATATATATTACAACTGAGATTTATTTGCTATCCTATATAATAAAAGCCTAAAATGCAAATTGTCCCTTCGATCGGGGGGTGGGGCCAGCCAGCCAACCTCCTACATTCCCTCCTCCCCTCCCCCGTTGGCCAGACCCCACCCATGCATGAATTTGTGCACCAGGCCTCTAGTTTAAAAATAAACAAGATCAAAAACAACAACAGCAAAAAGCCCCAATAGAATTGCAACTTATTTATATATAATGAGGTTTGAAAAATATCTGAATGTAGAGGTTTTTTTGTGTGGATGCAATAGGTTTAAATACAGACGCCTACTAGCTTGGAAATACATAGTACAAAGTTGCAATCCCACTTCTTCGAAAGCAACAATAAAACAAAAATACTCAGTAATGAACTGTTGTTCTGCGGGTCACCCCAATGACTAGGGTGATAGCATTAGCCCTCTCCTCCCCACTCCCTTCTGTTGTTGGCCGGTAGGTTTGACTGGGCTCCTCCTCTCCCTAGAGCCCGCTGGGCTGCTTTGCTTTCTAAGACCACCACTCTGGGCACCTCTGCTTCCCCACCTAGGGCTGTTCAGCAGCATTTCTTGTTTCTTTGTCTTAAAAGGCAGCCAGATGTCTAGCCAGCCCCAGCCACTGGGTGAAGCCATTTCCTCCTAGTCCCAAACCACTGAGGGTAATTTCTTGGAGCATCGGTCTCCCCCAAATCCAGTACTGGGAACTGCATCAGCTCACTTCCCAGGTGGGAACAGGACTCTTCCCAGGGCTGCAGCACCACTCCCTTCCTCCTGTGTCCCCTATTCTAGAAATGGTTCCCCCCTTTTCCTCCCCTCTTTAACTTTCTTCCCTCAAACTTAATGACTGTTTTTGGAATATCCAATTTTTTTCTCTCTAGGGCTTCTATTACCTTAGTCTACATTTCAATCAATGAGTATTTTCAACTAGATAGGAAACAAAACATGACTGACAGCTAATTTCTCACCGCCTTCCTTCCCTTTTCTCTTTAGCTTGGATTGAAAAATCAGTTTTCTTTCTCCTCAGAGCTAGAGGCAGATGAAGGTGGAGGTGAATGGTGAGCAAAAGGCTAAAGGTCTGTGGGTCGGAGGAATGCCGACCACGGTCTTTCTCTCTGGATGATGAACACCACAAACCACCCTCATAGTTTAGGTTGTATCAGTGTCATCTGGGAGGGCTTGTCCAAAATGCAGACTCCCGGAAGTGTGGAGTGAGGCCCAGGGAAGTGCATTTTACATAAGTGGGATTCTGATGAGGATGTTATTCGGGCCACAAGTTGATACATTATGCAATAGGTCCTCCTTTCAGGCTAATTTTAGAGCGTATCTTCTGTTTATGGGTTCTTGTTTTAAGACAGCAAATGTGTCACTATCACCAAGGAGACAGGAAAGCTATTTAGTTGGTGTGTTTGGTGAGGTTATGAAATAATAATGTTTAGTAAAGGCGGGCATTGATCTGATCTGCCCACTCAGGACTACAGGCGTAGTATTTTCACAAAAGGAAAGCATTATTCATGAAACCTTCTCTGTGTGTTTTTTTAGATGATAAATAATTGAAAGTAAGGTTGATATTCATATGCCACATCAAGCTTTTCTTTTTTTTTTTTTTTAAGGGTAATGAGGAGACAGATGGTATTTTTTTCTATAGATGCCAAAAAACAAAAACTCCCAAATCTCACAGTTGTGGAAGCAAATCTTATATAAATTTCCCAAAGCAGCATATCTCGGATCCCCCTGGTAGCCTCCAAGGATAGCGAATCACATGGAGAGTAGATTGCACATTCTGGATGTTTGTCATTGGATTGGCTAAAGAGAAGGGATTTTGATAGAAACTACAGCTTTCTGAATACACAGAAAATAAACTTGTAAGAGGTGACATTTAAATGTGCCCAGTTGATTAGTAACGGACACATTTCCTTTTTGCTGAGGTTTAAATGGATAATAGGAATGGCACCACCTCCTATACACACGTCAACATACTATGTCATTTGAGAGGTTGTAGCCTTTCACGCAACAAAAGTAAAATTATTACTCAAATGGAGTGAGGACAAGAGTTTTAGAGAGATCAGATAAGTTCTCCAGTATGAGTTTTGGTTAGACAAATGAGAGACAGAAAATCTCTTGGATGCACCCTTTTTAAGTAGATCGTTGAAATGACAGAGCTTTGATTTTTTTCAACGTTCTTTTTCCACAGCAAGTGCTTCTGTCTACATAAGTCACACACTAATTAGTAATTAACCACTCTTATTTAATTAGACTATCTAGTTGGTGGATCATGCATTAATCACTCCCAGTTTGGTGTGTGCCGGCTGCTCATGGTGACGAGGCCGCTCTACTGGGGTGCATTTCATGCTGTGTGATGCAGCTGAGCCCAGACTCAACCTTTTTCTAGCTTTTCCTTGAATTTAGAGAAGAAATATCAAAGTGTGTGAAGTTGCACTAACCCTAGTGACAACTAGACTTCTGAAATAGTTACAAAAGGCAAAAAAACGACTCTTGGCTGACTGAATAAAGAAAGGAATCTTTCATTCAAGAGATTCATTATATCTTCATTTCTAAGCTTTGGGTTTTCCCTCACATCGTTTGAAAATGATATGTATGCTTTAAGGAAAAGTAAAAATAGTCTCTTAGACCTATTGTATTTTCAGGAACTATAAGCCTGCAATAAAAATTCAAACTTTCAACACTTTTCTAAAGCTTTGGGTGAATAGAATATATTAGATGAAACATACTTGAAAGAATTTTAGACCCTAGCCAGTTTGGCTCAAAGGATAGTGTCCACCCACGGACTGAAGAATTCTGGTCAGGGGCATGTATCTTGGTTGCAAGCTTGATCCCCAGTCCTGGTCAGCTTGTGTGCAGGAGGCAATCAATTGATCTCTCTCTCTCTCTCACATCAATGTTTTTCTCTCTGTCTCTCTCCCTCCCTTCCACTCTTTAAAAATCAATGGGAAAATATCCGTAGGTGAGTTTTAACAACAACAAAAAAGAATTTTAATTAGAAATGGCCACAGTAACTTAGAAGCAGTTATTTTAGTAAAAATGTTACATTTCTTAGATTATGAAACTAACCTTTTGTATTTTTAGTTGTACTTTTGTCTATTAGTTGTTAGATAAGTGGAGATTTTTGCTATTATTATTAATTTCTTACACCTTATAAATGTGTCTTAACAACTTCTAGGATGTTATCAATTATTTTATCCAGAAAGCCCTCTTGATAATTAACTCTCCACTCTTGTAGCTGCACTTAACCATAAGTAGACTTCATTTATGCCAGTGGTTACCAGCTCTGGGCAGAGGTCAGGGAAGGAGTTGATTTATGTATCCAAGTTGCCCTGTGGAGTTTTTTGCTTGTTTAATTGTGTGTGTGTGTGTGTGTGTTTTTTTTTTATGAAAGACTGTTGTTTGGAAGTGGGGTTTTAGGAAGAAGCACATTTGGGGCAAGCTCATCTGTGTGCCCAAAGTCATCATTTCCCCAGAATGTGAAACATACAAAAACCTGATGCAAAGATCCTCTCAGGCAAATCACTGCTCAGTCACGCAATC
Source organism: Corynorhinus townsendii (assembly GCA_026230045.1). Lineage (NCBI taxonomy): Eukaryota > Metazoa > Chordata > Mammalia > Chiroptera > Vespertilionidae > Corynorhinus > Corynorhinus townsendii. The sequence continues at coordinate 174,659,778 of JAPDVU010000003.1, read as the reverse complement.
ACACTTTCTTGAATGACTGGACACAGGTCCAAAGATCCCTAATATTTCCCAAGCATGCCCACCCTGAAAGAGAGGCAGTGGTAGAACCTGGGGCCCCAAGGAGATATTGGCTCATTCAAATTTGGACAGTTAGATAGCACTGGGCTTAGGATCTGGACCCAGATCTTTTGCTTCCTGGTTTGGGGTTCTCTTTACTGCACCTTTATTCTCTTCTCCTCTTCCTCATCATCATCTTTGTTATTTTCCTCTTCCTTCTTCTTCCGGATGAAAGTATGTAGACAAAGAAGTTTAAGTTTAATGTAGTAATTATTTCAAGTTTTTATATCATGTTTTATTTCATGAACATTTCTGATTAATTTTCATTAAAATGGCAGGTTGATCAATCAGAGTGGATATGTACGGATTATAAACTAGCCAGGTGATGCATTTTATTCTGCATAAATACACGGGGAGTCTTTCCTTTACATTCCTAATTATCGAAAGATAGAATTGTACTTCTGTAAAAGTTTGGAAGTATTTTAATAAAGCCTCTGTGAGCATGGATAAGGAATCCCCCTAAACTGCCCTGACTTTTCTCATTCCGTGTATGATAGTCCCCAGCTTCGATAAAAAGAGTGAAGGTTTTGCTTGTTGACACATTGTGATGAATCTGGTTGGTGATAATATTCAGCAAATAGAAATGCTTCCTCCCACTACCACTCTGTAGCATAGCGAATATTTTGATCAGCAATGGCATTTCCTTAAAAATTTCCAATTATGAACTATACATATTAAAAATAAATTAGGATTTTATTTTCTTTTGTGAAGATTGAAGAATTCTATGTCTTTTGGTCAGTCCAATGGTCAGGTCTATGAGTCCTTTGATAAGAAAAACAAACAGCTTAACTCTTTCAATGAAAAGAGTAGGGTTCTCTATAGCAGCATTAGATGTCATAATCTGTGAATGCTGTTCACCCACAGAGTTATTTTATGTCTTCTATATTACATGGAGCCCAACCTGATAAGAATCAACATTCTAAAAGTACATGTGGGTGTTATGCCTCCTACCATCCACTTGCTATGTATTCTTCTCAGGGTCAAAGAGCAATGGTTAAGGATTTATAAAGTGTGGCATGGCATGGAAATCAAGAACACATTTTGAGCTTGAGACTTCTTATCTATCACTGGCTGCCATCCAGCTTTGTGATGCTGATATAACACTTACTCCCATCTATAAATTGAAGGAATCAGCCTAACATTATCATTTATACCTCTTCACCCTAAGGTTTTATGTGAATATTTAAGCAAGTATGCTTAAAACTCTGGGCATACCCCCAGGCTATGAATGCTGATTTAAACCTGGGACTAGGGAGTTTTCACTTAAACTCCAGCTATTTTGCAAACATTCCTGAGTTCTCAGTAGTCAGGGTATTTTATTTGACAGTTTGCCAAAATCAGCTAGTGGCTAGAACTCAGCCTGCAATCTCCACTCCAATGGGAGAATGCTGAAAACAGAATGGAGGCTACACTACATAGAAATCACAAAATCCAAAACTGTTCTTCCGTTTACACATCAGTTTGTTAAACAATTAACACATGTCTTGATTTTGAATGCTAGCTGAGCTTGGTAATAGAAACTACAAGACTTGTAAAAGCCAAGTATTTCTTTCTTTCTCCTCGCCTGAAATCAAGGCAGAATTTATCAGCTTATTTGTTAAAAATATAAACAGGAGGAAAACTCATGCGTTTAACTATTATCCTTTTCCTTTGCACAAATTAACTGACAAACTGACTTTAGATTTCTTTTTTTTAATATTGTGTATTGTGTAACATGACCTCTTTGTGGTTCATTTTTTCATCGCTGGTTAGGATAGTTCGCTGGCACCAAATCCAAATGTTCACATCTAATTTGCTTTAAATGTAACATAAATTAGCATATTTTTAGCCATTTGGAGGTTGCCTACTTTATATACTCCGTGAAACTGCACCCAACTTCTGCTAACCATAGAGAAGACAGATTCCAGTTGTGAAAGACCCATATCCTCCTGCCTTTTAGAGCTCTCTGACCCTCACCCTCACCTTGATGCTGAGTGACAGATAGCCCCCCTTCCAGTGTCCCTTTCTGTCCCAGGAGATCCCTTACCCTATCTCCTGAGTGGTGGCCACCTTCTCTGGAACTTCCCCTCTTATGCAATTCTAATGGCCACCTATTAAACCTTGTTGTGTGGTACAGCCTCTTCCTCGATTAACCACCAAGTTCTCAAGCTTCCCACACATGTCTGACATATATCTATGAGCATGTTAAAGAAATAATAAGTCAAGTAGGTTTGCTTCTGGCTGGGCATAAAGAGAATGAATCTCTATAAATGATGGGTTGATTGTTGTTTCTGCATGGTGTGAAACAGTGATTTGGTTGCTTTTTTATGTGGGTATTAAAGGCAGAGTGATATAGAGAAACAGCAAAGAAGTTAAAGTCAGAGGCCTTGAGTCTGACTCTTGACTTTATTCCCGTGTGACCATGGACAAGTCATGTAGCTTCTCTGAAGTTCAATTTCAGAGCTATAAAATAATGATGATACTACTTATATTTCTTTTTATTGACCTCACTACAATACAGGGGATAAAATATGTTGTAAACTCTAAAGCACAGTGCGATTAAGAGGGTGGGCTTCATCTTCAAATCCTGGCTTTACCTGCTAGGTGATCTAGGCCAGTGGTCGGCAAACTCATTAGTCAACAGAGTGGCAAACCGTGGCTTGCGAGCCGCAGTTTGCCGACCACTGATCTAGGCAAACCTCTATGAACCTCATTTAATTTTTTTTAATTTTTCAATTACAGTTGACATTGAATATTATGTTAGTTTCAGGTATACAGCATATTGATTAGACATTTATATAACTTCAAAGTGATACTCTGATAAGACTAGTATGCACCTGGCACAATACATAGTTATTTATAGTACTAGAGGCCCGATGCATGAAATTTGTGCAACGGGCTCGGCCCTTGCAGCCGTGGTGGCTTGTGTCAGCCCTCGTAGCCATGGCAGTTTGCCTTGGCCCTCACAGGCCTGGTTTTATCTGAAAGGACGTCCAGAAGGTCGTTTGGCTGTCTGGTCTAATTAGCATATTACTCTTTTATTATTATAGACTAGAAGCCTGGTGCATGAAATTCGTGCACAGGGAGGGTGTGTGTGTGTGTCCCTCAGCCCAGCCTGCACCCTCTCCAATCTGGGACCCACGAGGAATGTTTCACTGCCCGTTTAGGCCCGATACCGGTGGGATCCCGGTGGGATTGGACCTAAATGGGCAGTCGGACATCCCTCTCACAATCCAGGACTGCTGCTCCCAACCACTCGCCTGCTTGCCTGCCTAATTGCCCTTAACCACTTCTGCCTGCCAGCCTGCTCACCCCTTAACCACTGCCTTGCCAGCCTGACTGATGCCTAACTGCTCCCCTGGTGGCCCAATTGCCCCTAACTGCCCTCCCCTGCCAGCCTGGTCACCCCTAACTGTCCTCCCCTGAAGGCCTGGTCCCTCCCAACTGCCCTCCCTTTCTGGCCTAATCACCCACAACTGCCCTCCCCTGCCGGCCATCTTGTGGTGGCCATCTTGTGTCCACATGGTGGCAGCCATCGTGTGTCCACATGGTGGCAGCCATCTTTGACCACATGGGGCCAATTTGCGTGTTACCTCTTTATTATATAGGATTATTGACTATATTACCTATGCTGTACTTTGTAACAGTCTGGCCAATTTGCGTGTTACCTCTTTATTATATAGGATTATTGACTATATTACCTATGCTGTACTTTGTAACAGTCAAATTTGAACCTCATTTTCTTTATCATTATTAGATGAGGTGACGATACTATTTCCTTCATAGGGTTGCTCTGAGAATCAAAAGAATTCTTCAGTTGTTTCTAGTGCACAGACATAGACATGTGCATTGTATATGTGCTTCAGTGGTAAAACGCAGTGGAGTACAAGTACCATATGAGTCAACTAGAGATATCATGAGAAATGTGAGCATAAGACAGAAGCAAAATGTTTTGGAGTGGGTGATACTTAGTTGGGGCAGTAATTCTGCATTTATGGGAAAAACAATTCATATGAAATGTGAATAGTGTGAAAGGTTGGAAGGGAAGAATGCTCAAGAATAAAAATGCTCTCAAATGATCAAAATAATACTCATCTATTCCTTACTCAAGATTCACGCATATATATATAATCTCTACATATATTATACTCAGACCATAAAAATATTCCTCAAGTACAAAGATGGATTAAAAAAAAAAAGGATTCTTCTAGTTTTAAATTAATTCCAGACAGCGAATTACATCAAGGAGGTCTGACATCTAATAAGAAACTACGAATAGAGGAAGCAGATTAATTACCAGACTACAGTTCAGTGGGTCCAGTACGATGCTGAGTGCTTTCACTCATGTCGGGCTGACAAACCCAGTCTTCTTAACAGAAAAAGCAGACTGTGCTTGAACAAGAACAATAAGGTGACTTAGTCTTCCTAAAACTGTTCACATGAGGACAGGGAACCCTTTGCAGAAGACTAGCATGGTAAAATGGGATCAGAATACACAATGAACGGTTGACACTTGCTCTTTGTGAGCCAGAGCATAACATTATCACGTGCAGACATAAGGAGGTGCATGCAATTGGTCTGATGTGCTGCATTAAAAGGGTTATAGAAAAGACAGTGCAGCTAAGATGAAGAAGCTTAGACTGTGTGCTGAGCAACAGAAATGCTTTGATGGAAAAGGAAGTGGAATACACACAAGGTGACCCAAACAGCATGTAGGATAAAATCATCATTGATGGATGGGCAGATGGGAAAGGGAGTGCTCCTTAAACTTATGATGTATAATTCCATGGTGAATGGTCCAGGGAGCATGGATTGCCTACATGTATGATGAGAACCAATTTTTATAAGACAAGCAAGGAGATTATTTAATGTTTCTTTATATGAATCAGATAGCTATGCTGTAACTCTTTTGGAGAAGATAGCAGGATACAACAGAATAAATTAAAAGAAAGAAGGAATGGGGGAGAAAAGGAACGAAGGAAAACAAGTAACAAATTTAAAAAATGAAAGTATATCAAGGTATTATGATGATTAAGAGGCAAATTTATCCAAACATTTTCTATTAGATTTTTTTCAACATTAGGAAACATTACTTTAACCATTAGTATAACTATAAAAATGTTATTTTTGAATATGAACATATATAAACATATCATGTTTATTTATCCATTCCTACATATGGAAAGATTAGAGAGCTTGTGTTAGGGACTAGATTTCTAGTTACAACCAAAAGGTAACTAGGTTGCTCTGCCACTCACTAGGGCTCACTTAACTACAGAGTAACTAAGTAAGTGAATGACCTTAGACAAATAACTCACTTGACGTTGCTAAGCTTTAGTTTTATCTTATATAGGATGTAAGTAAAATGTTCACATGGTTGTTGTAATGATCAGTGCCTGTGAAATATTCACACACATTAAAGGCCCAACTTTTTAAATCATCATCATCATCATTGTCATCATCGTCATCATCAAACAATGAGGCAGAAAGCACCTTGAACAGATACAGTCCAAAACATACTGACTGACCACTGTAAGCAAGGGTTATGCAACTGTGCGGATTCATGCAATACTAATTTTCATTTAAGAAGGAATTAAAGTCTAGTATCGCTTAACTTTTCATAAATATTCATACTAGCCAGGTTTCTCCTTCCACTAATATGGAAATAGGCAGAGTTTGAACTTTAACGCAGGTAGAAATTTAACTCTATGGGTAAAGGAAAGATATGGAGAAATTGGTAAATGTTAAAATCGAATCCATCCCATTTAAAGGTAGAAAGCAAGAATGCAGAGAGACATTCCTCTTCTCATTGCTCCATCGGTTGGTATTGAAAGGACTTTTCATGAGTGTAGGAACACATAGTAATGAAATGCTGGGACAGTTAGTGAATTCAGATGTTGTATTTCAGGGGAAAAAAACTATTGCTGGAAACCTATTGGAACTTTTATTTTTTTATTTTATTCAACTTGTATTAAAGAATCTTTTTTTCCTTGAGAAAAGCAACATTTCTAGAGAAGATTTCTGAAGTTTAAATATGATAACAGATGGTATTTCAAATCTTCTGTCAATTACATATGTGGTAGAACTCCAAACTTAGATTCATTACACAGTTACAATTCTTGACAAAGAGTTTATGGAATTCAGATACCATTTATGGTACCATAGATGGCTTAGGTTACTTGTTCTTCTCTTTCAAATATGACTCTGAGAGTGGTTACTCTTGAGTTGTCAACACAGATCAGTGTGGGACCAACAGTCTTTTTCACCTGCGAGGTAAAACATACTGGCTGATTTGAGGCTATAGAAGGCGGTCCTGTTATTCTATGGTTTGTCACTTCTTGGTCTTGCGATTATTCTCTTCCACTCAGATGAGAAGTATTGACTTTCTCCTGCTTGTAGCTGTCTTGTACTAGTAGATGTCTACAGTGGCATTATTTTGTTTGAAGCATGTCCATACGTCGAAAATAATACCGTGGGCTCTTCTCATTTTTTCCTCTTCTTGCTTTGGTACCCTGTTGTCATTTTTCTCTTGTCTTTCCTTGTATATTTAGACTATGATTAAAAACCTGAGGATCCAGCTCATGACCTTATCACATGCTGTGCCATATGCCATTGTTTCTTTTCTTACGTTTATACATGTCAATGATAATGTCACCTTCTCAGAGAGCCATTCCCTGGCCTTTATATCAGTGGTTCCCGCTGAAATCTATTATTTCTTACTAGGGGCCCAGTGCATGAAATTCGTGCGGGGGGGGGGGGCGGTCCCTCAACCCAGCCTGCCCCCTCTCACATACTGGGAGCCCTCAGGGGATGTCCTACTGACAGCTTAAGCCCGCTTCCCATTGGGAGTGGGCCTAAGCTGCAGTCTGGCCTCCCTTTGCGGGAGACGACCGGGCTGATCAGGGGAAGGCGCCAGCCCCATCACCCTGCTACTGCAGCCACTGCCAGTCACCACAGCCACCAAGGTATTTTCATTAACACAGACTCCAGCCAGCCCCTTCACCATGAAAAAATGACAACTTTTTTTTTTCTTCAAGATGTGTCTTTCATAGGATATGACATTTCTCTTTCTTTCTTTCTTTCTTTCTTTCTTTCTTTCTTTCTTTCTTTCTTTCTTTCTTTCTTTCTTTCTGTCTTTCTTTCTCTCTCTCTCTCTCTCTCTCTCTCTCTCTCTCTCTCTCTCTCTCTCTCTCTCGCAATCTCTCTCTCTCTCTCTCTCTCTCTTTCTTTCCTCACCTGAGGATATATTTCCATTGATTTTTTTCCCCCTTCCCTCCAATCGCCAGCTGGGCCCCTGCCCAAGCCTAAAGTCTTGGCCCGAGGCTTTAGGCTTGGGCAGGGGGCCCCCGCCCCTCCAATGGCTGGCTCGGAGTGATCTGGGTGCCCAGGATGTTCCTAGGACCCAGGTACGTATGCAAATTAACCACCACCATTGTTGGGTTAATTTGCATACTCACTCTGATTGGCTGTGGGCATCATGGAGGTATGGTCAATTTACATATTTGTCTATTATTAGGTAAGATTTAAGTACTGTTTTTTTCAAAGCACTTACCACAATTTATAATTATTTATTATGTATTTTACTTGCTTTCTTTTCTGTTTCTCCTCTATACTCATAAGGGTAGGCACTATATCTGCCTGGAACATACTTATATTTCCAGGTTCTTGAGCTGGCAAATACATTCAGTTATTTTCTTAGCCTTTTATTTGAAACTAGAGGCCTGATGCATGGATTCATGCACCAGTGGGATACCTCGGCTTGGCCTGTGGGGATCAGGCCAAACTTGGCCCAGTGCACAGATTTGTGTACCCAGTGGGGTTCATTGGCCTGGCCTGTGGACATCCCTCAAGCAGTCCCAGATTGTGAGAGGGCTCATGCCAGGCCAAGGGATCCTACTGGTGCACAATCAGGGCTGGGGAGGGATTATGGGAGGGCTCCAAGGCATGTCCAGCCCGTCTTGCCCAGTCCCGATGGGCTGGACCCCAGCAGCAAACTAACCTACCGGTTGGAGCATAAAGTCAGTGTGTGTCATAACGATTGGTTGAATGAATGGTCGGACACTTAGCATATTAGGCTTTTATTATATAGGATGATTTAAAGCTTAAAAGGAAGTTGCAAAAATAGTACTAAACCTCCCAGGTGTTTAGCTTCACTGTTAACACTTTGGCCATATTTGCACTATCATTTCCTCTTTGTATGCACATATTACTATTTTGTATGTATGCCTACATACTCCAGTTCAGTTGTATTTTCTAAAAGTGTCTCCTTTAAGGACATTTTTTTGTCCTACAGGACAATTATAAAGATCAGGACATTTGACATTGATATGATGTTAATTGGTTAATCTACAGTTACATCCAAATGTTGACAACAGTTTCATTAATGTCTGTCATAGCAGTTGTTTTACCAGTCCAAGATGCAGTTTGGTATCACACATTGCATTTATTTAACACATCTCTTTAGTGTCCTTTCATATCAAGCCATTTTTTAGACTTTTATAACCTTGACATTTTTAAAGAGGATAGGTCAGTAACATTGTAGAGTATTTGGGTTTATCTGGTGTTTCCTCATGACTAGATTCAGACACTGCATTTTGTCAAGCATACTACCTGCATACTACCTGAGAGGTGTTTCCTCTGCCTGCATCATCAGGGAGACACATAATGTCAAATTCTCATATTACAATCAAATTTCTTCTTTTTTGAGAACATTTAAGTCCTACTTTCTTAGTAAATTTCAATTATGTTGTACAGTGTTATCAGCTATGTTTTATATTAGGTCCTCAGATCTTATTCACCTGATAGTTGAAAGTTTTGAACCCTTTACCAGCCTCACCCTATTTGCCCCACACTCCATCCCTGGCAGCCACTTTTCTACCTTCTATTCCTGAGTTTGACTTAAAAAAAAATATATATATTTTATTGATTTTTTACAGAGAGGAAGGGAGAGGGATAGAGAGTTAGAAACATCAATGAGAGAGAAACATCAATCAGCTGCCTCCTGCACACCCCCTACTGGGGATGTGCCCACAACCAAGGTACATGCCCTTGACCGGAATCAAACCTGGGACCCCTCAGTCCGCAGGCCGACGCTCTATCCACTGAGCCAAACCAGTTAGGGCCTGAGTTTGACTTTTTAAAGATTCCATATATAAGTGATGCCATGTAGCATTTGTCTTTCTCTGTCTGGTTTATTTCACTTTAATCTAATTTCTTAACAGTGACTGAATGCATGTTAGAGGGCTACGTTCTAGGACTTCAGATCTTACAAGTGGTATTAATGAGACTGTTCAAATACAGAGATAATTTCTCTGAATCTAGGCCTCTAGAGCTCTTCTTTTTTTTGTTTTTGTTTTTTTACTGACATTTTATTTTTATTTTTTAATTGTTTTAAGTATTACAAATAGTAGTACATATGTCTCCTTTTTTTCCCCCCATTGACCTCCCCCCGACCTCCCCTACCCCCCAGTACATGCCTTCACCTGCCCGCCCTCCCCCCTGCCCCAATGTCTTGTATCCATTGGTTGTGCTTATATGCATGTGTACAAGTCCTTCGGTTGGTCTCTTACAGCCCCCCTCGCCCTACCTCCCCTGTCTTCCCAATGTAGTTTGACAGTCTGTTCAATGCTTCTTTGCCTCTGTATCTTTTCCCCACCATTTCTTTCCTTTAAAAAGTTTTGCCTTTGCAGACTAGAAATAAACATATAATAACAAAACAAAACAAAACAAAAAAATGTTTGAGTCCCAATTTCAATGTCCAACAGTTCTGAGTCCCCGTTTCAATGTCTAACAGTTCCTCATGTGTACATGTCAGCTCTTCTGTTAGATCTATCTAGAGTTCAATGTTACACACTGTTAGGTTATATATATATTTTAAGTATATACTTGTTATACTTAAAATATATATATACTTGTTATTTACTGTCAATAAAGAGTTTCACAAGGTATAAGCCTTATTGTTTTTAAAAGATATTACAATATTTTCATTATTCCAATATCTAGGCATAGGCATGGTGTGAATGAATAAATGCATGAATGGATCAATGTTTAAGTTTAGTGTTATTTCATAATAATCTGCCAGTTTTAAAAATTGATCCTTTGATTATCTCAGTTTTATGTCCTTGATAGAACCATACTATGTGATAGCTGTAAAGTCATCACCCTCACTAGCAAATGAAATAAGAGGTCTAAGATTATGGAGTGGTTAGCTGTCATTGCACACATGGCATGACTGAGATTCAGACATTTCCCTCGGATGGTCTTTAGATTTTAGGGTCATTATCTTAATTCCTTCAGCAGAAAGAGAAGCAACTTCTGAGTTTCTTCTTTCTCCTTCAAGGACCGCTGAATAGAATCAATTCAAATGCTTTTAATGTAAGTCTCCTTGATTGGTGATGGATAATGGACTAGATGGTGCTCTGCCAACTGTATGTTACTGATATTGCCTTCTGCTTAAGGATTTGGGTGATTTTTCTCAGGACAGACTTAAAAAGCATTAATAGAGTTTGATATTTTCTTCCGTTCAATGGAGGTAGAGAGGCACTGACTTTGTTTCAGTGATTCTAGTCTACCTTGTCACCGCAAAGATCATACATGTCATTATTATATTATCTATTCATTCTCTGATGCTGTTAATTTCTGAGAGCACTTTGCACGTTTCTAAGTCCCTCAAAAAACGAAAGATGAGGAAAATGTAGACATGAAAATAGAGCATCAGTGGCTCTGCCCTTGGTTTTAATGACCTCACCGGTAAAGCAGCACTTGGTTTTGTCTGTGATAGTATTGGTATTATATATAAACTAGAGGCCTGGTGCACAAAACTTGTGAACTCGGGGGAGGGGGGTCCCTCAGCCTGGCCTGCACCCTCTCACAGTCTGGGAGTCCTCGGGGTATGTCTGGCTGATGGCTTAGGCCCGCTCCCCATGGACATCCTTAGTGCTGCCATGGAGGCGGGTTATCCTTAGCACTGCCGCTGCGCTCACCAGCCATGAGCCTGACTTCTGGCTGAGTGGCCCTCCCCCTATGGATGCTCACTGACCACCAGGGAGCAGATTCTGCCTTGAGCGTCTGCCCCCTGGTGGTCAGTGTGCATCATAGCGACCAGTTGTTCCATCGTTCAGTTGATTTGTGTTTTAGCCTTTTATTATATAGGATAATATAAATAATAGTAGTAAAATTAGGCCAAATCAATAAAAATATATGTGTGATTTTTAATGTAATTAAGTTATGGTGATTGCTCCTAAAATCATGTTAGAATTCTGCAGATGCAAAATTTGCAATTTTTAGTAGCTATGTTTCTACTGTCATCTTGGACTCAAGAATGTTGTTAAGTTAGCAGGCTTATATCACACATTAGTGGTTGAAAACCATTAAAAATAATAGAGTTATTCACTTAATGAACCACTTTCAAATGAAATTAAAATGAAAAAAATCAAAAGAAATGGTGATTTTACATTTTGAAACACCTGTGTTCTGTAGGAAGTTAATACTTATATATGTACTTTTAAAAAGTAAAGGCGCAAACAAAACAACTCTAGACATTTTAAGAAGTCTCCATGATCTCAGTTTTCTCACCTGTAAAGACAAAAGGAGTTGGGTAGATGAATACTCATGCATTCTGTGATTATGATTGTATTTATTTAATATTAATTGAGTTTTTACAATATGCTCAATGCTGGGAATTTCAAGATGAATGAAATATTGTTCCAGCACTCAAGAAACTTATGCATATAAGCACACCAATGGATACAAGACACTGAGGGGGTGGGATGAGGGCATGCGACAGGGGTAGGGGAGGCTGGGGAAAGGTCAATGGGGGAAAAAAAGGAGATATATGTACTACTATATGTAATACTTTAAACAATAACACACACACACACATATATAAATAAAATTATGAAAAAAAATAAAATTGTGATTTTTACTTGGAAAAAAAAAAGAAACTTATGGTCCAGTGAAGGAAACAATAATAAGCAATAATTAAGACACATTATTATATTTTAACTAGAAATAGATAGAATGAAATGATTTAGAAAACTTGTAGCAGGAAGACCACCAAGACACTAGTGCATTAATCTATGGTTAGCACTGAGTACTGACTCCTCCTATTTGTTGCTGTTACCTTAATCTAGCATGGAAACTGAAATGTACTCTTTCTTTTAAGTCCATACTATTTATTAGTGTTCTCAATCTGGCTTGGATTTTAGGTGACTTTTACCTACTGACAGTGCTTAGTGTTGAGGCCTTGTAATTAGCTAACTAGGCTATGCTTGATAACAAATTCTTGTTAGATTGCACCAGGGCGAGTTGGATCATGCGTCCCTCTGGGTGAATGTCATTGGATACAGTTGAAAACAACCGGAATCACATGGGAAAGAAAGGAGGGTAATGGGGGGACTGTTGAGAGTGTCCGAGTTTTCTTGATGTGTTTCACTGAATGAAGGATAGGGCAGGTGTCTTACTTCAGTATGGAAGGACATGTCCCATTCTGTCTCACTGAGTGTTACCAAACTGCTCTCCGAAGTATCCCTCTGTGCTGTCTACACAGGTTTTGGGTGCTAATAATATGGTTATATGGTAGGAATTTCTAGGCAATAGGAATCTTTACAGTTCTTAGAAATTATCATGTCACTTTGCTATGAAAAAACTCTCCACTCAAAATTGTTATGTACATTACTTTTAAAGAAACAATATATATATTATGAAGCATATCATATGTAAGAAGGAGTATCCTATATAATAAAGAGGCAATATGCAAATTGACCCTCATGCCCTCACACAAGATGGCTGCCCCCATGTGGTCAAAGATGGCTGCCACAAGATGGCTGACAGGGGAGGGTAGTTGTGGGCGATCAGGCCAGCAGGGGAGAAGTTAGGCGTCAATCAGGCTGGCAGGGGAGTGGTTAGGGGGTGATCAGGCTGTCAGGCAGGTGAGCGGTTGGGAGTCAGCAGTCCTGGATTGTAAGAGGGATGTCCAACTGCCAGTTTAGGCCCGATCCCACAGGGAGGGGTCCCAGATTGGAGAGGTTGCAGGCTGGGCTGAGGGACACCCCCCAATGCACAAATTTCATGCACCGGGCCTCTAGTATAAAATATTTGTAAGTTTAAGGAATAATAATGAAAGGGATAATCCTCCAACCACCACTCAGTTTGAGCAAAAGAACTTAGCCATATCCTGAAGCCCTCTCTGAGCATCTCTCTGATCTCCTATAATGAATTATGTGTTTATAACCTTTTGCTTTCCTTTATATTTTATCACATGTAAATGCATTTTAATTAATATTTTAATTATTTTTGCATTTCTGGGACTTAATATAATTAGAATCATACATAATATACAAGGTGGGGCAAAAGTAGCTTTACAGTTGTTTGTATGGAAAATAATACAATAACTAATAAGTAATAACACAAGAATAAACTCCATGTTTCTTGTACCTACAACTGTAAGCCTACTTTTGCCACACCCTATATATTTTCTAGACTTGCTTTTTTCATTCAACTTTATTTTTATGAGATGTATCAATGTTCTTGGTTATGACTAAGGATTATTCATTTGCACTGCTGTATTATTTTGAAGAAAAATACCACAAATAATTTGTCATTTCTGTTCTCAGTGGAAAGTTTGGCTGTTTGCAAGTGTTTTTGTCATTTTGAACATTGTTGTTAAGAATATTCTTGTACGTGTCTCTTTGTGTACATATAAACAGATAGCAAATATTACTAGGTTTCAAATTGTAGTTTTGTAGGTTATGGGAACCTCTGCTTTGTTAGATAATGCCAAATGATTATCCAAATTGGCTATGCCAATTTACACTCCTATTAGCTGGGATCGGTTCTTATTTATTCACATTCTCATCAAACTTTTAAATTTTTGCCCATTTGAGAAGTATACAATAATATCTCATTGTGGTTTTAATTTCCTTGATTATAGATGAGACTGAATATATTTTCATACACTTATGTGGAAGATATATTCATATCTGTTGCCTCCTCTTTTTCCCCATTATATTCTTTTTCTTTTTCCTTATTACATTTTTATGAGTTCTTCAAATGCTTTGGATGTTAAAGTTTTTTTTTCTAGGTATATGGGCTATTAATAATTTCTCCAAATTTGTGGCCTTTTAGATTTTTTTATTATGAAACATTTCAAACATGTACAAAAGTAGAAAGAATAGCATTCTGAACCCAGGGGACACATTCCCTAGCTATAACAGTATCAATTTCTTCGCTACATGGTTACTCAGATTTCATCCATATATCTGCCCACAATCTATTCCCACCCCTTAAGCAAATCTCAATTTTCATATAATTTTATTGTGGCTTATTTGTCATTTCCTTTTTATTTTAAATTTAATAAATATTTATTGTTCAGATTATTACAATTATTTCTCCTTTTCCCCCCTACAGCTCCCCTCCACCTGGTTCCCATCCCACCCTTTGCCCTTACCTCCCCCGCACTGTTCTCATCCATAGGTGTACGAATTTTGTCCAGTCTCTTCCTGTACCCCCCACACCCCTTTCCCCCTGAGAATTATCAGTACATTCCCTTTCTATGCCCCTGATTCTATTATATTCACCAATTTATTCTGTTCCTCAGGTTTTCAATTCACTTGATTTTTAGGTTCACTTGTTGATAGATATGTATTTGTTGTTCATACTTTTTATCTTTACATTTTTCTTCTTCTTCCTCTTCTTAAAGAATACCTTTCAGCATTTCATATAATACTGGTTTGGTGGTGATGAACTCCTTTAGCTTTTTCTTATCTGTGAAGCTCTTTATCTGACCTTCCATTCTGAATGATAGCTTTGCTGGGTAGAGTAATCTTGGTTGTAGGTTCTTGCTGTTCATCACTTTGAATATTTCTCGCCACTCCCTTCTGGCCTGCATAGTTTCTGTTGAGAAATCAGCTGACAATCGTATGGGTGCTCCCTTGTAGGTAACTAACTGTTTTTGTCTTGCTGCTTTTAATATTCTCTCTTTGTTTTTTGTTCTTGGCATTTTAATTATGATGTGTCTTGGTGTGGTCCTCTTTGGATTCCTTTTGTTTGGGGTTCTGTGCACTTCCTGGAATTGTAAGTCTATTTCTTTCACCAGGTGGGGGAAGTTTTCTGTCATTATTTCTTCTAATAGGTTTTCAGTATCTTGCTCTCTCTCTTCTTCTGGCACCCCCATAATTCTGATGTTGGTATGCTTAAAGTTGTCCCAGAGGCTTCTTACACTATCTTCAAAGTTTTGGATTCTTTTTGCTTTCCTGGTTGATTGTTTTTTGCTTCTTTGTATTTCAAATCTTAGATTTGATTCTTGTGATCCTCTAATCTGCTGTTGTGTCTCTGTATAATATTTTTTATTTCAGTCAGTGTATGTTTAATTTCTAGTCGGTCCTTTTTCATATCCTCGAGGGTCTTGTTAAATTTATCAGCCTTTTCTAGGAAATTCTTGAAAAACCTTATAACCGTGGTTTTGAACTCTGTATCCAATCGTTTGTTTTCTTCCATTTCTTTTGTTTGTGATCTGTTTCTTTGTCTCCACATTTTTGCTGCTTCCCTTAGTTGCTAGGGTGGCTTTGTGTGCTGGGTGTCCTATGGGGCCCAGTGGATCGGCCTCCCAGTTACCTGAGGTGGAGACTCTTGGTGCACCCCTTTGTGGACTGTGTGTACAGACTTGTTGTAGTTAAGTCTTGATTGTTGTTGGTGTAAAACTGGGAGGAATTGACCTCCAGGCCATTTGGCTGTGAGGATCAGCTGTATCTGTAATGGAAGAACTGCTGTGCTGGAGACACTTATGGGGCAGGATTTGTTTCAATGGGGCTTTGGTGCTCAATGAGTCTGCCTCTTGAATGTGTCACTTATGGATGTGAGTAGTTGAAATTTGGTGTCGTCTCACACTGACCACTAGATACACTAGCTTCTGGATCTCCAATGGGGTGCAGGTCAACTACTATCTGAGGCCACCCAGCAGGAGTTACAGCGAGAACTACAGTTTTCTCCCCTTTGCTTGGGGTTTGGAGGTTTTGGACCAGAGCTGTAGTTTGTTAGGTTAAGCTGCGACAGGGCAGGCCATTCTTATGCAAAAGCTGCTGTGTGGAGCTTGGGTGGGTTTGTAGGTTGTGTGGGGTGGATCTCAGGGAGTCACTAGACTAGGGCGTGGCAAACAGCGATGGCTGCCAGTCAGCCGTCTCTGCATCTTCGCGTTTCCAAGTCCCTGCGTCCTGCGCCCCAGTGCAGTAAACAATGATTGCTGGGTGCACCTCTGCAAGAAAGTCACCCTCACTTTCTGACCGGATGGCAGACAGTCCAGCTTCTCCCCGTAGGAGTTTGGGTCCCCAGTGTCTCCCCAAAAACTGGACTTCAGAGTAATCGGGAGCTTGTTTCCCTTCAGGTTGAAAAAGCAGCGCACCCAGTCGCCCGCCGCCAGCCTCATTCGCGCGCTTCCGTACCTCAGCTTTTCAGCACTTGTGCACATCTCAATGCTCTTTTCTCTTTCCTTCTAGTTGTAGACCTTCCACTCAGCCAGCTTTCCTGTGGTCCTGGGTTATAGACGTTTTGTCTTTTAGTTGTAGTTTTGAAATTGTTGTGCAAGGCAGCAGTCAGTACACGTCATAGCAAGTGGTTGAACTCCTGGTCAGTTAATCTCCCAAGGGGACAATTTGCATATTAGCCTTTTATTATATAGGATCATATTGCTGTGTTATCACATGCATCTCTCATACAATATTAAATTTTAGTACTAATAGAAAATTTTCTCATCTTGCTTCTGATTTTCAGTGAGTGCTTTAAGATTTTGTTACTTTTTGTATCTTTTTCATTTGGCAAAAGTTTTCTTTTACTCATAGTTAGATAAGAAGTTCTCTTTTTCATGAGTGAATGTTAAATATATATAATTACTTTATATCTATTGAGATGATGAAATACTATACAGAAACTGTTCAACTTGCCAGGAATATTTTGTGACTTATTTAATAACAAAATGGCAAACTAGAGAGAGCAATGGTTAACAGAAGTAAAAAGAGAAATGGAAAAATAAGTAAATAAAAAATAAATGTATGTGAAATATATAATTAGCCACTTGAACTATGGAAGAAAACAGAGTATTTCATTTAATAATTTAAGAATATGTAGTATTCTTGAGTCACATTAAATATTTATAAAAATTGGCTATTTAATAAGTTAGCTATAAAACAAATCTCAGAAAATTTCATGAAATCTGCATCATGCAAGCAATATTTTATGACCATAATTAAGCTTCTTTACAACCTACCTCTGAGTAATATCTTCATATTTATAGTCCATTTCACCAGTTCTTCTTTCAACTATGCATAATTTCCCTTTTATCACCTATGCTTCCCCCCCACAAAAAAACCCTGAAATTATAGTTATCAGTTCCTAAAATTCTTTTTTTGACATTTCCTAGAGTTTACTTACTTATTTTAAATAATTTCTTAATATATTTAAAATTTTCTTCAAATATTATTAAATAATTATTTTATGTTGATTATATGCTGACTGCAACATCAATAATCTTTGCTTGATTTTGTTGTTTTCTGCTATTTATGTATTCTAGTTTCTTGCTTCCCCATGCTGTTATAATACATGCAATTGCACTTATAATCCATGACAGTTTATCTAAGAATTCTTTGAATTTTGCATTTATAGTGCTTTATTGCTGAGAAATATGAGTTTGATTCATTCATAACTGTAGCCTCTAGCAACCTGGGATTACTTGATATTGATATCTTGGCTTGTTGTTGTTGTTTTTAACCACAAAAATATTGGGAAATCAGTCCCCAAATCCCTCACCTTCATCTATATTCAAGACAAATAGGAATATTTTCTCTCATTTCCTTCTACAGGGTGTATTTTATTTTCTAGTTCATTAATTTGTAGAGGGTATTACTTTGTCAAGATTCTTGCTTCATTTGGGAGTTTACTACTTCTCATAGCCCATAGGCTTTGTCTGTACTAATCCCTTACTTACATGATTGTAGACTAAAAATCCCAAGTGCTATGCCTTTAGGGAAAAATACCAAATTGATCAATGCATATAATTTATCATATATATTAGTGGGCATGGTTGGCTGATATTTTGTTGAGGATCTTTGCATTTATGTCCACAGGTGAAAGCGACTTCTAATTTTTCTTTTGCATCAATTTATTGTCAGAATTCAGTATCAAGGTTTGCTGACCAAAATAAGTAAGAGAAGTTCTCTCTTTATCTGTTCTCTGGAAGCGTGTGTATAAAGTTGGCTTTATTATTCTTTTTTTCTTTCAATGACTGGTGTTTCCCAAGGAAGCTATGTGGGCTTGAACTTTTGTTGAATAAATTTTTAAAATTACAGGCTAATTTCTTTAGTTGCTATATGACTATTTAATTTTTCCCCTTGTGTAAGTTTTGTTTTATTATTCTATAGGTGTATTAATGTTATTTACATTTCATCTTCATTATCATAAACATTCTAATGCTCTCTTGTAATTTTAATATTTATAGATTTTTTATAATGAATGATGTCCCTTTCCATCCTAACATTATTACTTTTGTTTTTCCTCTATTATCCTTGATTGGTCTTTCCAAGGAATTATCAATTTTATAGTCATTCCAAAACCCCAACTTTTTCTTTGTTATCCTCTCTAATTTTTCTTTGTTTTCTATTTCTTTAATTTTGACCTCTATGTTCTATTTCTCTTTCCCACTTTCTTTGCATTTATTTTACTGTTTTATAACTTTTTGAGATGAATATTTCATTAATATTTATTTTTTATTATATACATAAAAGGTTATGCATATTCTTATACATCTCTATAAGAACTTTGCTGAATTGGGCAAATTTTGGCATATGCTACAACTTGCAAATCTTTTTTTCAGCTATTATGGATCAAAACTGTTTTCCTTGCATAAAATACAGGCCAAAAATAGAGGTCACAGCTAAAGAAAGAACACATGTTTCAGAGTAGATTCAACTCTAGCTGAGAAAATTTGTAGCCTGGTGGAGTAATACCAATTGGCCAAGACAGTGTGATGAGTTTTTATTTTTTATTTTTTTATATTTTTAAATAAATCTTTATTGTTCAGATTACAGGTGTTCCTCTTTTTGTTTTCCCCCTATAGATCCCCTCTACCTGATTCCCCACCCCACCCTACCCCATGCCCTTACCCTCTGCCACTGTCTTCATCCCTAGGTGTAAGATTTTTGTCCAATCTCTTCCCGCACCACTCACACCCGCTTCCCCCTGAGAATTGTCAGTCCACTCCTTTTCTATGTCCCTGATTCTATTATATTCACCAGTCCATTCTGTTCTTCAGATTTTTTATTTACTTGATTTTTAGATTCACTTGTTGGTAGGTATGTATTTGATGTCATTTTGTTGTTCATAATTTTTATCTTTACCTTTTTCTTCTTCTTCCTCTTCCTAAAGAATACCCTTCAGCATTTCATGTAATCCTGGTTTGGTGGCGATGAACTCCTTTAGCTTTTTCTTGTCTGTGAAGCTCTTTATCTGACCTTCAACTCTGAATGATAGCTTTGCTGGGTAGAGTAATCTTGGTTGTAGGTTCTTGCTGTTCATCACTTTGAATATTTCTTGCCACTCCCTTCTGGCCTGCATAGTTTCTGCTGAGAAATCAGCTGACAGTCATATGGGTACTCCCTTGTAGGTAACTAACCGTTTTTCTCTTGCTGCTTTCAAGATTCTCTCTTTGTCTTTTGCCCTTGGCATTTTAATTATGATGTGTCTTGGTGTGGTCCTCTTTGGATTCCTCTTGTATGGGGTTCTGTGCACTTCCTGGACTTGTAAGTCTATTTCTTTCACCAGGTAGGGAAAGTTTTCTGTCATTATTTCTTCTAATAGGTTTTCAGTATTTTGCTCTCTCATTCTTCTTCTGGCACCCCAAAAATTCGGATGTTGGTACGCTTAAAGTTGTCCCAGAGGCTCCTTACACTATCTTCATATTTTTGGATTCTTTTTTCTTTTTGTTTTTCTGGTTGGGTGTTTTTTGTTTCCTCATATTTCAGATCTTTGGTTTGATTCTTGGGGTACATTGATCTACAGTTGAGTTTCTGTATGTTCTTTATTTTAGACAGTGTATGCTTCATTTCTGACTGGTCCTTTTCCATTTTTTTGGCATTCTCATTAAGGTCCTTGAAGGTCTCACTAAGCTCTTCCGAAGTGTCATCAAGTTTCTCGGCGGTTTTTAGAAGATTCTTGAGTAACCTTATAAATGTGGTTCTGAACTCTATGTCGTCCAGTAGTTTGCTTTCCTCCGTTTCTTTCATTCGTGACATGTTTCTTTGTCTCCACATTTTGGCTGCTTCCCTGTGTTGATGGAGTGGCTTTGTGTGGTAGGTGGCCTATAGGGGGCAGTAGCTCAGCCTCCCCAATCACCTGATGTGGACGGTCTTGGTACACCCCTTTGTGGGCTGAGTGCAAAGTCTTGGTGTAGTTAAGCCTTAATTGCTGTTGGTACGCTGGGAGGAATTGACCTCCAGGCCAATCAGCTGTGATGACTCGCTGTGTCTATAATGGAAGAATGCTGCGCTGGAGACACGCTTATGGTGCAGGACTTGTTTCATTGGGGCTTTGGTGCTCACTGAGTCTGCCTCTTGAATGTGTCACTTATGGATGTCAGGAGTTGAAATCTGGTGTCTCACACTGACCACTAGGTATACTGGCTTCTGGATCTCCAATGGGGTGCAGGTCAGCTATTGTCTGAGTCCACCCAGCAGGAGCTACAGCGAGAGCTACAGTTTTCTCTTCTTTGCTTGGGGTTTGGAGGTTTTGGAGCTGTCTGACCCAGGCTGCAAGTTTGCTAGGTTAAGCTGCGAAAGGGCAGGCCTTTCTTATGCTAAAGCTTCTGTTTGGAGCTTGGGTGGGTTTGTAGGTTGTGTGGGGCGGGGTCTCAGGGCGTCACTAGGCTAGGGCATGGCAAACAGCGATGGCTGCTAGGTAGTCGGCTCTGTGTCTCCGACTGCGTCCCGTGCCCCAGCGCAGTAAACAATTATTCTTGCGGGCAGCTCTGCAAGCAAGCCCCCTTCACTTTCCGACCCGATGGCAGACAGTCCAGCTTCTCCCCGTAGGAGTTTGGGTCCCCCGCGTCTCCCCAGAAACTGGATTTCAGAGTAATCAGGGGCTTGTCTCCCTTTGGGTTGAAAGAAGCAACGCCTGCCGCCAGCCTGGACCACTCGCTTCCATACCTCAGCTTTTCAGCGCTCATGCACGTCTCAATGCTCTTTTCTCTTTCCTTCTAGTTGTAGAACTTCCACTCAGCCAGCTTTCCCGTGGTTCTGGGTGATAGACATTTTGTCTTTTAGTTGTAGTTTTGAAATTGTTGTGCAAGGCAGCAGTTTAGGTGTTTACCTACGCCACCATCTTGGATTCTCCAGTGTGATGAGTTTTTGTCACACTAGCCATCAATGGCTGTGAACATGCTAGCCGTCAGAGCATAGGAAAATATATGCACATACTGTTCAGGGTATTTCTCTCAGAAAACAGAAAACTTTTAGAAACAGTATTATAACAAATTAGTAATTCATAGGAGTGGCATTTAATGCTGTAATGATGTTTGTCATTGCATTTTCTACAGCTCTTAGCACATTCCTGATGTTTGCATGGCTGATATTAGAAATATATATTAAACAATGGGTAATTTCATTGATTTTAATGGTAGTTAAAGAACCCTTCGGTTAGTCCTTACCCATGTGTTTATTTCCCTGAATGTGATGAGTTATGTACAAGTACTAGGTGACTAGTTTATGAGTATTTATGTAGAAGATAATGACAATTTTCATTACTTTACAAAATAATTAATAAAAAATTACAAATTGTCTTATTTTATCTACAATACATATTCAGAGTATACTTTGAAGAACTAAATAAAAAGGAAAGATTATAGTTTAATAAATTGTTATGAGGAGATCATAATGGGAAAGCTGTATAAATACCTAATATTTTTGATATTTTAAAGGATTCATAAAACATTGTGTTCAAAAATTACATGATATATAATAATATATTAAGGCTTTGGAAAACATAAAGAAAAATGAAACAAAATATATTTTAAATATATCCAAACCATTAAAAAATCAAACATTTGATCCTTTATGTCCTTAAAATGAAAGGCTGGGTTAATGGTTTTTCAACTAGAAAGAAAGGACAAAGGACTTATCTTTAGATTTTGCCACATTGCAAAGAACAACTTTCCAGGAGCACATAATGATCAATGCTCAGTGGGTAATAACGTTTTATTTTATTTGACAAATTTTATAGAAAAGCTAATTATAGTCAATACTTGATCAACCAGGGGGATGGAGCGGCAGGTAAGGCGAAACAATCAGTAGTTCACAGTTCTGGTGCTGAATGAAGGGACTTGAGGTGTGCGGTTGGAGGGAAGAGTGGGGATCACTGGAGAACTAGGAACCCAGCAGAAGAACAAAGGTACTGAGTAGTTGGGAATCCAGACCACAGGGTTTTCTGGGTGGGACTTTTCCAATGATAGAGCTTCCCGCAGGTCAGACCTCAGGTATAAAACCTTCTAGGCACTGCATTGTTGAGAAGTTCATGGAGCTGCTCTCTCTGCTCCTTGTCTTTGTCACTGCCTGTGTCTCTCTGAATGTGTTTCCGTCTCTCCTTTTAAAATCATTTTAAAATAAAATATTAATGAAACAAGCATATTTAAGGCGTTGTGGTTGTTAGGTACACAATTGCAAGGAACTTTCAATCTGGTAAGAGAACCATTTAGAGATCTATTTCTAACAGTTTTAAAGAGTGATTTCTTAAACCATTTTCATCTGTCACCTTTTGTTTCATAATGAATGTCTTATATTCCCTTGAGTTAGAATTTATATCAGTAAAGAATGAAGATTTAATCTTACTGACAGCCCCGAGGACATTCAAGGGCAATATCACCCATGTTCTAGAAAGTTTAGGACTGAGAGTGATGGCATATATTAAGGATATTTAGATTGCAAATTCTTCTAAATGAAAATTTATTATTTCATTATTCCTGAGGCTTCATTTATTATGATTCTTGGGATTTGAGATAATTGAAGACAACAATAATAATCCCTTTTATGTGTTATATACCAGGGAGTCATTCATTTTGAAGGGTTCCCTAGTGTGTTGCAGACTGCATGTAAAGTTCAGGGTAGGAGCTCAGAAATGGTGAAGGAAATGTACATGGACATATATACGGATGCCCTTGATGTCCTGAGGGGAACTTGCAGCCTCAAAATATGATCAATCTTGTGAAATGTCAGAGGTGTTACAAACCCTTCACCCAGCTCATTGTAGCCATGACAATTTGATCCTGGAGGGAGGATACTAATAATAATGATGATGATGATGATAGCATATAATATCCACATCTGTATTAATGAACAACCGTAACAAATACTATGCTATGCATATATGCAAGAAAGTCAGACTTCCTTTCATTTCTCAAGAATAAATGAGTAATAAATATATTTGAAGCCTAGAGGTATATAATTAAAAAGTATTGTAAAACTAGGCTCTGGCAGGACTAATGTTGTAAGAGGAAAATTGTACATTATGTATTTCTTCACTAAATATTTCCTCTCCTGTCAAGAGGTAAATCAGGTAATCATTTAGAGACATCTATTTAGATTTACCGTGATTAAGTTGTTTGACAATGGAAATCATATTATATTTTTAAAAAAATATGTTTTTTATTGATTTTAGGGAGAGGGAGAGGGATAGAGAGATGGAAACATCGATGAGAAAGAAACATCTATCAGCTGCCTCCTGCAGACCCCCTACTGGTAATTGAGCCTGCAGCCCAGGCAATGTGCACTGACTGGGAATTGAACCAGGGACCTCTTGGTTCATGGGTCAGAGCTCAAGCACTGAGCAACATGGGCTGGGCAAAATTATATCTTGAAAAAGAATTTGTGATGCATAAAATGGTATCCTAATGACTGTGTGAGTGAGGACAGTAATGCGACAGAGGTGGGGACAACGGGGAGGCATTAGTACCTGATGGTCAAGGCCCACATGCACCACATTTATTGGAGTAGCAAATGCGCCTGAGTATATTATAGCAGCTATAAAAGGAATGCTGTGGACTTCAACATTATACATTTGGTCATAGGTTCTTAAAAACCTAAATTCAATTGGCAAGTTAACACAATGCATTAAATAAGAGCACTTGCTGTCTGCTTTCAAAGAGATCTATCTGGGGTCAGATACCAGCTTTGCCTCTAAGTAGATGGACAGTGTTGGTAAGTTATTTCATGTATCTAAGTTTCAGTTTCTGTATCAAATACAAATGCGAAGGTGGTAATAGGAGTGCCGGCAGTTCATAGAGTTATCTTTTAGTTTACGTGTGTGTATTACATAATATGACTCAGTAAATATTAGCAATGTTGGTCAAGCTCTAGAAGATAACCTCATTGAACAATTAGTTTCTTCAAAATATTCTAGGTATTTTTAGCAACAGTTCTATGGGACCTAATGACTTTTTTGGTTAGACAAAAAAAAAAAAAAAAAAAAAAAATCATTTGGTTACTTCTCATTCTCCCTGCAGCAGCTTCAGTCCAGTTCAAGGTCATAATCAAACTTCCTAATGCACTTAGTTAGAGCCCCTTTCCTCCTGACACAGGCTGCTTCAGGCTGGCTTTGGGAACTAGGCCATGGGGTTGCCTCCAACTTCTTCTTTTTTAAAAAAATACATTTGATTGATTTTTTACAGAGAGGAAGGGAAAGGGAGAGAGAGTCAGAAACATCGATGAGAGAGAAACATCAATCAGCTGCCTCCTGCACCCCCCCGCGGCCCCCCCCCCCCCACTGGGGATGTGCCCGCAGCCAAGGTACATGCCCCCGACTGGAATCGAACCTGAGACCCCTGAGTCCGCAGGCTGATGCTCTATCCACTGAGCCAAGCCGGTTAGGGCTGCCTCCAACTTCCTTCCCAAGTTTTCTAGGCTGCTTCTGACTCCCCTGGCAAAGGAAGAGGTCAGGGGCAGGAAAAGTCATAATTGATGTTAACGGTCATGGTCAGCCATGCTGGGACTCTCCAGGCAGTTGTGGGGGTTTGTGGGTTCCTTGGAGACCCTCCTGCAGTGTTGCTGAGAATCCCTCCCCTGCAGTTCCCTTGATGTGGTTAAGTAAATCTCTTCTGGTCATTTATGGTTCTACCTTCATTCCCCAGACACTGTTGATATCTCCACCCTGACCCAAGCTCTCTCTTGTCCAGAATTGAAGACAACTCCTGCTAGCCTTCTCAAGTGTCACCCACATCTGACCCAGGGAAACCATACCTTTGGTTCAGCACATTCTGTGATTGTGGCCAGTCCCAGGTGCAGGGTCCACTCTTGGTAAGGCTGTCAAATTAGGTGTCTCTTCTTTCGATTTCTCAGGTATAGACCAAACATAGCCTAGTATATCACCTTAGTTCTAAGACACACACATGAATCTCTGATAGCATTTTTCCTGGGCTTAAGGTTCAAGGATATCCCTCCTTCCCCCCAAAAGCCTCTCCTCTCAGTCTGTCTGACCCCAGACGTGGATGACCAAGTCAGGGCTGGAAAAGAGGTTCTAACCATCTGCCCTTGTAAGGTCTCTGACACTGACTGGGTGTCCTAAGCATCTGTGTGAGTGAACACTCCACAAGTTAAGAACCCAGTCCACATGACTGCTCTCATTTCCCATGAGAGCCACAAGTTCTGGGTCCCTATGCTGCCTGCACTTCTGTCCAACTTTGCTACAAATTCGGGGGTATCCACAATCCCTCTTCAGGTTCAAAAATGTATTAGAATGACACAGAACACAGAAGAGCACTACTAGTATACTTACAATGACTATTTTATTATAAAGGTTATAAATGAACAGCAAGATAGAGTTATACTTAGGGCTGCAGGTCTGGAAGGGTCCTGGGTGCAGAGCTGCGCACATCAGGATGTTCACCATCCAGGAGGATGTTCAAAACTCACTGTCGAGAGTTATTATCTAGGTCTTATTACATTGGCATGATTAATTAGATCAACTCATTAGCCATGTCATTGAACTCAATCTCTAGTTCCCTTCCCTTTCCTTGAGGTTGGGGGGTTGGGCTGCAAGTTCTAACTCTCTAATCATGTAGATTTGAGGGGGCAATCAGCCTCTTCACCCTGAAGCTATGTACTGCCTCCTCACATCCCTGATGAGACATGTGACTAGTTTAAACTCTGATATGGTTCCAAGGAGCTTGTATGAAAAATGAGATACTCCTGTTACTTAGGAAATTTCAAGGACTTTTTGAATCTCTGCTTGAAACCTGGGACAGAGACTAAATATATTTTTTATTAAACCAATTAACTCCTTGGACCTTGGGAGTAGTTGGTATATTTTGTCTAAGGGTTGCAGCTAAAAATTGAGACAGGAAGAATCCCATTTAATATCCTGTGACCCTGTGAAAGTGCAGAACTGTTGACATAAATACTCATTTATAAAGGACAAGTAGGAATTTACTAGGTGTACCAGGTAATAATAGTGGAATTTGTAATAAAAAACCATGATAATTTCAAGAGAAAGATAAAAAAGTGCTTTATTCAAAGTAATATCCATTGCTAGCTACACATTTTTCCCCATCTTTCAGGTAATTTGTGGATACCGTCCCAATAGAACTTTTCTTGTTTTGAGGCAAGCCATTCAGAGACCCAATTTTCCACTTCTTCATACGTTTTGAAGTGCTGCTCAGAAAGTGCATGTGCCATCGATTGGAACAAGTGGTAATCTGAAGGAGCAAGGTCTGGTGAATACGGCGGGTGGGTTAGTAATTCCCAGGCAAGATCTTTTAACATGTCTTTAACTGGTTTTGAAGTGTGTGATGGTGCGGCATCATGAAGCAAAATTACTTTGCCATGTCTTCTGGCACATTATGGTCGTTTCAGGATCAAAGTTTGGTTCAAATTGATTATTTGTTGTTGGTAGCGATCAGTATTAATGGTTTCACCTGGTTTTAGAAGCTCATAATACACCACACCTTCCTAATCCCACCAAACTCAGAGCATTGTCTTCTTTCTGAAGTGATTTGGCCTTGCAGTCGATGTTAATGGTTGACCTGGATCAACCCATGAGTTTGTGCATTTGGAATTCTCAAAATAAATCCACTTTTCATCGCCAGTCACAATTTGATGCAAAAAAAAGACTTTCTTTCATGCCATGGAAGCAACATTTTACTGATGACTTTTCGGTTTTCCATTTGTCTTTCGTTCAGTTGATGTGGCACCCATTTTCCTTCTTTTAAAATCTTTTCCATTGCTTGTAAACGATCAGAAATGGTTTGCTGAGCAACGTTTAATTTTTCTGCAAGTTGTTTTTGAGTTTGACATGCATTTTCATCCAATAATGCTTATAATTGTTGGTCTTCAAACTTTTTCGGTTGATCTGGATGCTCTTTGTTTTACATTTCGAAATCATCACTTTTAAAGCATTTAAACCAGCATTCACAAGTATCTTGAGAGGGAGCATGTTCACCATAAGTTTCCTGAAGTATATGATAACTTTTTCTTCAAAATAAAGTAATGAATTAAAAGTTCCTGCAAATGCTCTTTTTTTGGCATGAAATTTGACATTTTTAAGCATAAAAATATCTATAATGTTAACACCTTCAGCAAATTTGACATATGAAGTTTTGAAACTTGCTGTCAATACACAAAATAGCATACATATCAAATTGCTTATATATATCAACATTTGAGTAACTGTAGCTATTGAAAAAAATCCGCATTATTAACTGGTACACCTAGTAAGTATGGGCAGGATCACTTTAAATGTTCTTGGAATGATCCAAGTATGATAATTATAAGGGCAAGGAAATGAAGCAGATCAAAGGCCTTGTTGAAAAATTGCATCCCTAATAGCTAGTGACATATTTTTAATGTCAGCTGTAAACACCATGAAGGTCTTGCCTTTGGTGAACTAATTTGAATGAAGTTCCCCTGGGTACCCAAACCTTGAGAGCAATGACATATATTGAGAAAGATATTTTCCTACTTTGAAAGCTTTGTATGTAGAAAGAATCTACATGCCTATAAATCTTAATCCAGGATTGGGAAGGAATAATTTATCTAGTGATTTGTAAAATTTCAAAGATGTTTCAGGGAATTGAAATGCTTTGAATTTGAAAAACACCTTGGGATCAAATTGAGACTTCTTGAAAGTCTGCTCTTTTCCATAATCTGGAAATTGATTTTCTTGCAAATCTCCCTGAATATGTGAACATCAAGTTTGCAATTCAACTGAACTGTGTCAAAGTGTTGGTGTGAAAGCTGCATGGAGAGGTTATCTTAAAAATACATGACATACTTCAAGTATATATAAATAAAATTTCAAAACTTTGAAATTCATGCCAAATATATTTTAAGTATCAGAAGTACCTTGTTATCACTTGAGCACAATTTTTCTTTAGCATTTAGGCTTATGAGTTAGGTTGTATGATGAATGATATTTTTCTCATAGATAGCAATAGGATTGTTGATGCAGACTTGCCTTATTCTCCAAAATGTAATGTGCATGCTCCAAATACCAGCATAGTACACAGACTAGCCATGGCTATGCTAATCCTACTCTGACCTTTATTGGAGAGCTACAAATTTATTACTCTATTTATAATAAGTACACATTTGGATGATTCAAATTCAAACTGATAACATAGAAAACAACTTTGAATGAGGAAGGTATAAATTAGTAATGCAATTTCTATTTCTATTTTGAAAAATCCTGTGTAGTTATCAGGAAACTTACTCTCTTAAAGCTAAGTAGAGACAGGAAATTTAGATTAGACAAAACTTTGTAATAAATAAAATTTTTGTATATTTCCATTTATTATTTACTAGAGGTCCAGTGCACAAATTTGTGCACGGGTGGTGTCCGGCTGGCCCGCCCTGATTATGGTGGGAGGGCAATTGGGGGCAGGGCCGACTGGGGGGGTGCTGCAGGTGATTGGCTGGCTGGCCCTACCCCCGATCTAGGTGGGGGGAGCTGATCAGGGCCGCAGTGCATCAAAGCAACCCATCATTCCGGCATTCCTGTTGCTTGACTTTTATATATATAGATATTTAGGATGTTTTTCATGCAAATCAATACACGCATTAGTGAAGTACAAACATTTAGCTTTTGGGAATGGTTATCCAGCCTCAGTGATGCTGTTAAGAATTATTTTTTTAATAATCTTTATTGTTGAAAGTATTACATATGTCCTTCTTTTCCCCCCATTGACCTCTTGTAGCCCACCCCCAGCCCCTGCCCTAGGCCTTCATCACCTTATTTTCAGTGTATACTCCCTACCACACACCTAAAGTCACTCTGATTATAACACAAATAATAACCAAGTCAGTGTAAAACATTTTTAAGATATGGATACTCAAAAATCTACCTTAGAATAAAACACTGTTAGCAAGTAAGAGCATGGACTTTGAAGCCAGGATCCTAGAGTTCAAATCCCAGCATGTCCACTTACCAGTTGTGTGACATCATGCAGGTGTGCCTCCCTCCCTGTGCCTTGATTTTCCTCATGTGTAAAGTGGTAACAACAATAATAGCAACTTCTTATAGAATTAATATGAAGATTAAATTAGGTAATGCTTATAAAGTGCTTAGCACAGTGTCTGAAACATATTGAGTGCAATGTAAGTGTACTTTAAACAAGATATGCACACTTCCTCTTTAAGCAAAAGTTTTGTTCGACTGTACCTCTTCTTCCTGCTCTTTCATGTGACATGTTATAAGTATTTTCCATTTCTTTAATATAGTAAATATAGTATGCAATTTAATTATTAAAAGGTTAGAGCAATTTTTTGTATTTTTATAGCAAAAAATTATATACATTTATTATACTTTTAACTTTCTAGCTTTCAAGTTTTTAAGACAAAGTCATAATATGATCCTTATATCTAAATTCACAGCAGTCATAATTTTAAGATAAGTAGTATGACGTGTAATTTTAAGTACATATATACATTTGTAAGCATTTTTAAAAATAAATTAACAGTTGCTTTTGGTAGTGTTCCATTGATTTTCTTCCTAGGATCAGTAAAGGGGGAATTGCCACCCTTTTCAAATCTCTCTTCTCAAATCACTTGTTTATGCCATGTTGAGAAAGTGTTCCAAACAAAAACTTTCTCATTGGTTGAATTAGCATTAGAGTTCATATTTTAACCTCTTCTCTAGAGATTGTTTTAGAGTCTTATACTTGCTTGAACCGAGAGTTGGAAGGAACTTTGCCATGTTAATAGCAGTTGTGGGTGTTAGAATACAGTTTTGAGAAAATGTGTGGCAACTTTAGCAGATGGCAGGGACATGAGCTTGACTTTCTCTTTTGTATTTAAACATCAATTATACTTAAAGAACATCTGTGGAGAAGTGGGTGACATAGGAGGAAAAATGAACAATGGATTTTCCATTCTGCCTGTTAACAACAAAAACAAGTAACATTGTGTGCCGGTCACTGTGCCAAGTGATGTGTGTGTGTGTGTGTGTGTGTGTGTGTGTGTGTGTGTGTGTTTCACTATTGTAAGTGGTGGATCCTTGAATTAAACCCAGGTAGTATGGCTTTAGAATCGGAACTCAACACATATTGCCTTTCTAAATTTCTTGATCCAGGAATCAGAGACGAGGAGGAAGCCACATTCAGGGTGTCCCCCATAAATGTATACACATGTAAAAGCTTATAGCTCAGTTTTGAAAAGGAAGTGTATTTTAATAAACACTGCCTTTATAGTTATTCAAGGTGTGTATATACATTTTGGGGGACACCCTATATTTTGTGTGTGGGCGTGAATTTCCTTCAGAACTGGGGGTATAAAATGTATCCTGCAACACCATTTTAAGGACGGAGAAACAGCAGCCTCATGTCAGTCATCTGTGAAGTAAGACTGTGGTTCCACTTAAGGCCGGCACAAGCTGCTAGCAGAGCAGCCACGAGCAGGCACCTCTCTGCAGGGCGGGGAAATGGCAGCTAAAGCTCTGATCAAAACACCTCTGCTGCCTGTGAGTTACCCCTGACTCCCTGGAAGAAAGCCTCAGACCTCAACCCTCTTTGTGACGAGGGTTTTTTAAAGGAAGTTACTTTAAATGATGACTGTCTTTCATTTATGTATCTTAAAAAGCTATATTTTACTTTGGAGAGTTTAATCTAGGATTCTGATTATCTTTTGTGCACTCTAACTTGCATGATAAAAGTAAGCTGTGCAGCTAATTGTTCACGTTGTAGAGTGTCTTCTGAATTTATCGTTTATTCAACAAAAATTTCATGCAATTTAATTATTTGGTCACCTATTGTGGTCACAATTATCTTGGTCACCTATTGTGTGCCAGTAAGAATCCTGCTAAATTCTGGAGACTCATGCTTAAATAATACAGATATATGTCCTGCTCTTAATAAACTTCTAGGGGGAGGCAAATGCTATACAAGTACACGAGATAATGACAGACTGGGAATAAGTGCTATGAGGAGATAACAAGAGATATCAAAACGACAAGTCTATAGGACATATCTCTGATTGAAAGTAAAAGGCTTTCCCCCCTCCGCACACAATGGCAGATAATGTCACAGGGGTCCTGAGAGAATATTGTCATAGAAAGTCATGGCTATGACTGAATGTTTTGGATAAAAAGATAGAAAGCATGTGGCCAGCTGAGAGATTAGAAAACCGATCTAAAAACTGATCTATGCCAATTGCAACTTAAATTGTCCAGGGCAAAAACAACACTGTTCAGAGTGTCTCCAGATCTGGGTTTTGGCCCTGATTCTGCCCCTGGTGAGCTATGTGACGTGGGGAAAGCCATATACGTCTCTGTTCCTTGACTTACTTATTTAGAAATAGAAATACAAAATACACATCAAGATACAATTGGCCAACAAAGCTCACAAGAAGTTGATCCCTTTGCATTAAATGGTGTCTGTGTTGAAACAATGCTGACTGGTCTCATTAATGCCAATACAGGCTTCAATGCACAGCATCAGGATTTCACCAGTTTTCCAATTTTATTTAACCGAGATTGTTCTATACAAAAGTAAATCATTGCTGAAACATTTCTTTTATTTCAGTTATGTTGATGAGAAGCCATTTGGGAGCAGCTGTGTTTCATTATTTATTATTATTCAATATTAAATTTGGAGAAAAGCAACCACATAGAGATGTAGGAAATAGAGATGCTATTTTCTGGATCAATCAGCATACTTGTTATTGAGATCAGATACTGGGCAATTTACCTTACTCAAAATAATATATTCTCTAAGAATCTCAGCAGCCTCTAGTCACAAATGAAAGCTCACTTACACAACAAGAGATAGGCAGATCAGTAGGACAAAACCTGAAGCCTGTGTTTTCCAGCTGAATGTGATGCTCTGTAATCACAACAGAGAGCTGTGTCACCAGGTGTTACCCAGGAAGGCCTTGGTATGTGATATTACCTGGATCCACTTTTCTATGCTCTGAATACCAATGCAATCATTTCCTCAGGGCTTTGTATTTTTCTGTAGTTCATTTAAAAATGAACCAAACACTACATGCTATTTTCAGGATATTTCTTCCTTAACATTGTTTCAAACTATTAACAGATTCATATACTGAAAGAATAAAAGTTGCCATGGTGATTTAAAAAGAAATATCCATATAGGTACATTCATTCTGAAAGTGTTTCTTCTTTGGGAGGAAAGTGGTTTCTTTAATGTACATATAATTATTGCCGTTAACAGTGTTGTGGGTATAAAGCAAGCATATTCTGAGCTCTGTAGATATGTGGATTCTGCTGTAAAGCCTGCTCTTCAGTGTTTTTGTTCACTGTATTGATGGAGTGTTTTGTACATTCTCCTCTGTCAGTGGTCGGCAAACTGTGGCTCACGAGCCACATGCAGCTCTTTGGCCCCTTGAGTTTTTAGCAAAGGCCAGCTTAGGAGTACCCTAATTAAGTTAATAACAATGTACCTAATGTACTTACCTATATAGTTTAAGTTTAAAAATTTTGGCTCTCAAAAGAAATTTCAATCGTTGTACTGTTGATATTTGGCTCTATTGACTAATGAGTTTGCTGACCACTGTCCTCTGTAAACTTTGCAGATCAGAGCAATCAACTGTCTGAACCAAAGAGGGAAAGAATATATTTTAGCTTATTTAAAGCATCTACAATTTAGAAATAAATGTGAATAATGAGTAAATCTATAAGCAAATTACTTATTGGCACCTACCTTCTTGTTGCTTTATAAAAAACTAGACGCCCGATGCATGAAGATTCATACAGAATGGGCCTTCCTTACCCTGGCTGCTGGCACAGCCTTTGCTCCGGCCTGGAGCTGCCTTTCTGCCTTCGCTCTGCCTGAGCTGCCTGTCTGCCTTCCCACGCTGCCCAGAGGCCCAGAGCCACTGGGGTAGTGCGAAATGCGTGTGTTGTTGTCACAGTGACGATGCAAGTGTCCTGCCCCTGGCCGCTGGGCACCTGTGTATGCAAATTAACCTGCCATCTTTGTTGGGTTAATTTGCCCACTCACTCCTAATTGGCTGGTGGGTGTTGTGAAGATACAGTCAATTTGTGTCTTTCTCTTTTATTAGTGTAGATTACTAAGATAAAGAGAAAATGTATAAATAAATAATTGTGAGAGAACTAGAGATCACTTTTTTTTTTCTAATCCAGAGTCCCATTGTTATAAGTGAGAAACCCAGCTTTTGAGAAAACTCTACCAGTATTGGTGCTAGGAAATGTATTACCGTGGTTAAAGAACACATGAAAACCTAGCAAATGTATTACAGTGGTTAGAGAACACGTGATAACCGAGGAAATGTATTGCAGTGATTAAAGAACACGTGAAAACCTAGCAAATGTATTGCAGTGGTTAGAGAACATGTGATAACCTAGGAAATGTATTGCAGTGGTTAGAGAACATGTGATAACCAAGGAAATGTATTGCAGAGGTTAGAGAACATGTGATAACCAAGGAAATGTATTGCAGAGGTTAGAGAACATGTGATAACCTAGGAAACGTATTGCAGTGGTTAGAGAACACGTGATAACCTAGGAAATGTATTGCAGTGGTTAGAGAACATGTGACAACCGAGGACATGTATTGCAGTGGTTAGAGAACATGTGATAACCGAGGAAATGTATTGCAGAGGTTAGAGAACATGTAATAACCTAGGAAATGTATGGCAGAGGTTAGAGAACATGTGACAACCTAGGAAATGTATTGCAGTGGTTAGAGAACATGTGACAACCGAGGACATGTATTGCAGTAGTTAGAGAGCATGTGACAACTGAGGAAATGTATTGCAGTGGTTAGAGAATTGCAGTGATTAGAGAACATGTGACAACCGAGGACATGTATTGCAGTGGTTAGAGAACATGTGATAACCTAGAAAATGTATTGCAGTGGTTAGAGAACACGTGATAACCTAGGAAATGTATTGCCGTGGTTAGAGAACATGTGACAACCGAGGACATGTATTGCAGTGGTTAGAGAACATGTGATAACCGAGGAAATGTATTGCAGAGGTTAGAGAACATGTGATAACCTAGGAAATGTATGGCAGAGGTTAGAGAACATGTGACAACCTAGGAAATGTATTGCAGTGGTTAGAGAACATGTGACAACCAAGGACATGTATTGCAGTGGTTAGAGAGCATGTGACAACTGAGGAAATGTATTGCAGTGGTTAGAGAACACGTGATAACCTAGAAAATGTATTGCAGTGGTTAGAGAACATGTGACAACCGAAGACATGTATTGCAGTGGTTAGAGAACATGTGACAACCTAGGAAATGTATTGCAGTGGTTAGAGAATTGCAGTGATTAGAGAACATGTGACAACCGAGGAAATGTATTGCAGTGGTTAGAGAACATAGGATAACCTCACTTTCTCTTTTTGAGTCTTGAGTTTTAAAAAAGTGTAAGTGGGTTATGGCACCCATTTTGTGAGTCATTTACAAGAGTTTGCACCATTGCCTCTTGTCACATTGAAGAAATAAGGCATACTTTTCATTTTGTCAGCAAGTCACTCTGTGACAGGCAAGCGCCTACCTAGTGTATACAGCAACATTCTCTAATGGGCAGCAGGTCCCACATGAGAGCCTGCAGTGTGCTTATTAAAATTGCAGCAGCACAAAAAGCAGAATAAATTGACAACAAATATTTGACTATGACATTTATATGTATTTCTTCTTGACATGCCTATGGGCATGTCACTGTAAATTGTCCATGAGGATCGAAGTGACAGCTTTATGGACTAAAGTTAGAGACCCAACCTCTCGCTTGGCGAAATGGTGAAGAACAGAGTGAAATAGCTTACATGTAGCTGTATAATTCTGGTATGACACATTTTAGGCATAGACTATCCTAAGTACTTTGAGAATTGGAAACAACACATGAGAAAGTGAGTATCAGCCAGTGATTTCCAAATGTGACAAATGTGAAGGCTCCTCGCTCTGCAACCATTATACAGGCAACAGTAGTATCTACTTCTCAGGAATGTTGTGAGAGCTCCTAGCCCAGTGGCTAGGATTATGATAGCTTCATGGGTATTTAAAGTTTCCTTCTCTCTAGCATTGCCTCTCTTTTCCTTTACCAAACAATACCAATAAGTGCATATCAACAATAACCACTGCAAACATTGGCAGGGAAAGTTTGGAGCAACTGAGGAAGAATTCAGGGAGAGGTGGGAGTTGATCTAGTCTTAGAAGGAACTTGGGATATAAGTTAAAGTTGGGGGGCATATGGAGAATGTTCTAGGCAAGAGAACCTGGGAGAGCAAAGGTGAGCAGCAGTGTTTGCTGGTGTTTCTGAGGTTCAGTGGAGGAACAGCTAAGGCTGGGGGCTGGTTGCAGAGGGCCTCAACATGATATGCCCAAAGGACTGTGGACTTGACCTTCTAGGCATCGGGGAAGTTGGTGCGTGATTTTCCTTGCTAGAATAATGGCAACATATGTAGCGAAAAGTATGTCTAGAGAGGGGCAGGTTTCAGAAATAAGATGATTTATTTTTAGACATATGGAGATTTTAAGAGTAGAGGGAGGCACAGAAGCATGGAAGAAAGGTTATGGCTGAATATATCAAAGCTATAGTGTTGGTAAGTTTTCAGAGAGAGAGGCAGAGAAAGAGAGAGAGAAAGAAGGGGGAAGAGGGGAAAGAGGGAAGTAGGAGGTCTTAACTCTTAACTGACTTTGGCATATGCTCACATTTAGCAGATAGGAGGCGGCAAAACCGGTAAAAAATAAAAATGGTCACTGAGGACATAGGAGAGACTAGCAGAGAAGATTGTCACATTTGGTGGGAGAGGGTTGACTCTTATTCATCTCCTACTAAATTTAGTTACTCTATGGTTTGGCTTTACAGGTTTTCACTCACTTTATTTTTCTAACAACCTAATACAGTGCTATCACCAAATTCCAGAACAGAAAGGGAGATGTTGGCTATTAAATTAGGCTGTGCAATTTTTAAGTGGCAGAATCGGATTTGAACCAAGGATTATCTGACTTCAAGCTCTGCTTTTATGATTATGTCCCCAAGGCAAGAGTTCAAAGAGGAAAGAATAAAATGTTTTTGAGAAGATATACAAAACAATAAAATTAGACAAATCCATTGCAGGGAATGAAGAGGAAGTTCATGGTTAGAAATTAGAGACAGGGGGCACATATTCATATATTCGCTGGAGAAACTGGGCCGTGTCCTTAGTGTCTGGGGTCACAGGAGGTTTTGGGGAAGAACTTTTATGAGAAGATGATTAAAAGGAAGGGCTATGTTTTATGGTGGAGCAAAAAAAAAAAAATTAACTCTGCAAAACAAGAGGGAGAAAGAGGAAGGGCTGGTCTAACACTTTCCAGGGGGAGGGTTGCAAAGCAAGATACAGTGGCTGAGGGTCAAGGAGAGAGACTGCAGAGGACATGTGTTTAATGGAGATATTTTGGAGTGAAAATCTCTGCCTTGTGTGATATGACACCTCCTGTTATCCTACAAAATCCAAGATGTACTTGGTCTGATTAGTTTTTTCCTTGCAAGCTTTACATTATTGTCAGTGAAGTACTGACACTGTCACCCCATAAGGAATAGGGCATTTCAAGGACATTTCATTTGTCCTAGCTGTTTTATAGTGCTTTATGATGAGAGTGGTTGAGGTAGTAAGCAGTAGAGAGCAAGATATTGAAGGTACAGAAATGAGATTAGATGGACTCAGAAAACAGGGTGTTATGAACAAGAAGCATTGTTCATCTTTTCATCAGAAGCAGAGGAGAGGGAGAAGCTTGGGAAAGAGAGCAATATTTTAAAGTGAAGTGGTGATTGTGCCTGGGAGAATTTGGGGAGAGACACTCAAGCTGAAAGGTTATGTCAAGGTGAATGCCACCCTATTCTGTCAGTGGCAACAGGATCATTTTCTGGGGTGAGGATGCAGAGCTGACAGAGGGCTTGAGGAAGGCAAATGTTTGTGTGGTTTTCTTCCCCAAGACAAACATCAAAAGTGCTTTATTCAAAGTAATGTCCATTGCTAGCCACATATTTTCCCCATCTTTCAGGTAATTTGTGGATACCGTCCCAATAGAACTTTTCTTATTTTGAGGCAAGCCATTCAGAGACCCAATTTTCCACTTCTTCATACGTTTTGAAGTGCTGCTCAGAAAGTGCATGTGCCATCGATTGGAACAAATGGTAATCTGAAGGAGCAAGGTCTGGTGAATACAGCGGGTGGGTTAATACTTCCCAGGCAAGATCTTTTAATGTGTCTTTAACTGGTTTTGAAGTGTGTGATGGTGTGGCATCATGAAGCAAGATTACTTTGCCCTGTTTTCTGGAACATTCTGGTGGTTTCACGATCAAAGCATAGTTCAAATTGATTATTTGTTGTCAGTAGCGATCAGTATTAACAGTTTCACGTGGTTTTAGAAGTTCATAATACACCACACCTTCCTGATCCCACCAAACACAGAGCATTATCTTCTTTCTGAAGCGATTTGGCCTTGCAGTCGATGTTGATGGTTGACCTGGATCAACCCATGAGTTTGTGCATTTGGGATTCTTAAAATAAATCCACTTTTAATCTCCAGTCACAATTCGATGCAAAAAAAGATTTTTCTTTCAGGAAGGCAAATGTTTTTTCCCATCTGATTGAATGAATGAATAAAATGATTTCCAAGCAGCACTGAAAGATAGTTTTGAATGTCATTGCAATAGTTTAGAAATTTGTCTAGCAGTGTTGCCATTTGGAGTAGAAGTGAATGAAGTCTAGGGATATATTTAAGCAGGAAGGACTGCAGGCTATGCCTGAAATGATGTCAGGAGGTTGTTGCCAATTTTGAAAGAAGTGATTAGGTATAAGCCAGCTTTTTTAAAAAAGAAAGTCTCACTAACTAAATTTATATGTCCTAGCCTAGGGCATCTAATTAAAGTATGTATATAGGTGTCAAGATCATCTCCATTTTAATTATATCCTTATTTTATTTTATTTTATTTTATTTTATTTTATTTTATTTTATTTTATTTTATTTTATTTTATTTTATTTTATTTTATTTTATTTTATTTTATTTTATTTTATTTTATTTTGTGTGTGCCTTGCAGGCTCTACCTTTGGTGGAATTATTTAAATGTGATTAGTCTCTCATTAAGTAGTTCAGCGTTTTGCTCATGATGGGCTGTGTTAGATATGTTTCATGGCATTTTTCTACCCTTTGTCCCTTGCCCCTATCTCGGAATAGACCCAGGAGCCTGAGTTTTAACCGAATAGCCCTAGTCAGCCCTAGACCACAGCTGACTGGAATATGGGAGTACTGGTCCTGGGACAGATAAGTCACAGTTAGTTAGACTTATGATCCATGGCCTGGCAAGAATAGATGAGCTATACTAATGCAATTCTCCCTGTAGGGAATCTTATTTGATAAATACCAAGACAAGAAACTGAAACTGGTTACTGAGATGGAAAGGCTGTCCTGA
This sequence comes from Corynorhinus townsendii, assembly GCA_026230045.1. Taxonomy (NCBI): domain Eukaryota; kingdom Metazoa; phylum Chordata; class Mammalia; order Chiroptera; family Vespertilionidae; genus Corynorhinus; species Corynorhinus townsendii. Next base: position 174,620,806 of record JAPDVU010000003.1, on the reverse strand, counting down.
AGTCTACCTGTGGCCATGCTGGTGGAAAAGGCATGGTTCCAGGTCCAGTTTCTAACAGGACCTGAAGACCTAATCATAAAATTATCGTTTGAACCATTTGTCTTTAAAGAGCATGAACTTTCCGGCTCATGGATAAAATGATGTAGTGCACCTGCTGCAGGAGCCACATGATGCTTTCTCACTTGAACAGTCGGGACATTTAGCTGAAACTGGAAACACTGCCATCCATCCTCCTGCAGGAAGTGGCTGCTCAGAGAACTCGTAAAGAGACACTGAGACTGAAAATCCTGTCTCCAAGAATCTTTTATCATCTTCTTTGTAAAACATTTGGGATGCATATTAGTATTCCTTCAATATAGAGTTATTTCTGTTTTGAAGCAAGAAGAAACAGTTAGGAGTATGAAAGAATGCTGCAAAGCCATTAAGTCCCTGACAGTTGGCATTCTCTGAACAACCTTGAATATTTTATTAGCAATGCCCGTTTGCTTTTCAAAATACAGCCTTACTGCTCAAAGGAACCTCCAATACACTTGCCAGCTGAAAAAGTTTCAAATAGTACACAGATTTGTCAATTCTGGTTTTGTTCTTTGCTCTGTACATTGTTCTTATCCATTTCACCCTTAGAAGACATAAGCCAATTAACATTATATGCAATTTTCGGATGTTCTAAAGCAGTGGTTCTCAACCTTTCTAATGCCGCGGCCCTTTATTATAGTTCCTCATGTTGTGGTAACCCCCAACCATAAAATTATTTTTGTTGCTACTTCATAACTGTAATTTTGCTACTGTTACGAATTTTAATGTAAATATCTGTGTTTTCTGATGGTCTTAGGCTCTTCAGCAGTGGTTCTCAACCTGTGGTTCTCAACTGATGGTTTTAGGCTCTACAGCAGCGGTTCTCAACCTGTGGGACACTGGTGGGGTCCCTTGGCCTAGCCTGTGCCCTCTCGCAATCCGGTACCCCTCAGGAGATGTCGGAGGCCCAGTGCATGGATTCAGCCTCATCCCCGCAAGCCAGGCCGAGGGACCCCACTGGTGCACAAATCCATGCACTGGGCCTCTAGTATGCATATAAGATCTTTGGTTAATCTCTTCCCGCCCTCCTCCCCATTCCCTCTGAGATTCATCAGTCTGTTCCATATTTCCATGCCTGTGCATTGAGTGTCTGCCCCCTATTGGTCAGTGCGCATCATAGCGAACGGTCGAATGGTCGCTTAGGCTTTTATATATATATATAGATTTTAGAGAGAGAGAGAAAGGAAGGGAAAGGGAACCATCAGTTTGGTTCTCTTATTTATGCATTCATTGGTTGATTCTTGTATGTACTCTGAATGGAGATCGAACTTTGGTGTCTGGGGCAATGTTCTAACTGATTGAGCTACCTGGCCAGGGCCTGGTGCTAAAATTATTTAAATTACAGGGCATTTCGTCAAGTGGCTCTTGAAGAAGTGTCATTGAGCTGGTGAAAACTTCCATAAAATGTTTTGCAGTTTCCTTAGTAGAATGACTCAGGTGATAAATTCTTGTGCAATCTACTTTTTAAAAATCAGAGTTTTCTTTTCTGAATGGTAGGATTACAATGAGCTATGTAAACTACTGTTCCTACCTTTGGTTTTGAGCGGTAAGAAGTTTATGCATAATTTAGCGCTCAATGACAATAGTTCTTTTAGTTTACTTTGAGCAATATGATCTGAAAAGATCAAGTTACTATGTAAGAATGTAGTAAACTGTAAGCTCCATGAAGAGGTTTTGGTTATAATCAGCACTATCCTCAGTACCAACAACAGCTCCTGGAGTTCTGTCAATGTTTCTTGAAAAACTGGGTTATTCATAGATAAATGTGTGATTCATAGATAAATGTATATGTGATTATGAGATTATATATATATAATAATATATATATAAATAAATATATACATATATTTATATGTATATAATTATATATATATACACACACACACACACACACACACACACACACACACACACATATATATATTTGGAAAAAATAAATCCCCACCAACTTACAAATTTGATTTGGTAAAAATTAATGTAAAGCAGTCAGAGTGGAGGCTTTATAAAAAGCACTGAACTGAAATTGCCCTGATAAGTAAGGAAGGGAGGAGTTCATGTGGTAAGCCCCAAAAATCAAATGAAGAAGTCTCACTTGTGTGCAGACCAACAAGTATAGTGGAAACTCACCAAAGTGGATGGGGTTGACATTCATGTTAATAATAATGTTATAAGAGAACATATTACCATACGCAAATGAAGGAAATAGTAAATATGTTTTGTGATCCAATTAGAATCGTTGAGAAAGATCAGGCGAGGAGTGTGGCAAGGGTTGGCGGGATAACTAAATGAGACCATGGGACTGGCCTTAGCTTTAGATGTGGAAGTGTACTAAGAAGTTTCTGGGACTGTGGCATTGTTGAGTTTCCCGCTGACTTAGCCACTTAGAGTAAACAAGCTATATGTTCTGAGTTCCTGGTGTTACCTGTTCTATTTTGAAGCCATTTCTTAAGCAGAGAAAACCTCAGGCCTTTCATAATGTGTAGGCATTTTTGTAAATTGGCATGGGTGTCTAGCAGAGACAGCAGCTGGTTGTCACAGTTAATTATTTTTCTTGACTCTTACAGGAAGTTTCAGCCCACCCAAAAGTTTTTAAATAAGTAGAAAGGGGAATCATCATTAAAGTCTTATTTAGTCTTTATGACTTTCAGTTTGTTTATGTGATGGTTTACTCTGTATGTGGCTTGCTTTATAAAGTACCTCAGATCCCTTTTGGAAGCTGTCATGACATAAATAATAATTTTTTAAAGTTGTTGATCTTTTTACAATTCAGAAAAGTATAAACCCTCAAGTATTAAATCAGTTTTATTTTTTAAATATATTTTTATTGATTTCAGAGAGAAAGGGGGGGAGAGAGAGAGAGAGAGAGAGAGAGAGAGAGAGAGAGAGAGGATGAGAATCATCAATTGGCTGCCTCATGAATGCCCTATTGGGGGTGGAGCTGCCTGCAAACCAGACATGTGCTCTGACTGGGAATTGACCAGTTTATAGGTTGATGTTTAACCACTGAGCAACTATGGGCAGGCTTAAATCAGTGTCTTTTGTTTTGTTTTGTTTTTAGTGAAACTTAAGGACATATTAGTGATCTATGTCATTTTGAAAGCTATAGGTTAAGTAAGGCAGTGCTGGGCTGTGGTGTTTGCAATCTGGTAATAGGTAAAAGAAAGGCCTCACTGGAAGGTAAAAGGCTTGAGGCAGAAGTATGCCTGGTGTGTGCAGTCAAGACCAAGGAGTGGGTCAAGTTATGGGAAGATGGCAGGAGAGTCAGGGAGTTCACAAGGGGCAGACCCAGGAGAGCTGTGGGGGGGCCTTGGAAGACTGCCTATTACTCTGACTGACGTAGGGAGTCACTGAGGTGTTCTAAAGCAAAGGAGTGATGTGATCTGACTTAGGCTTTAAAGAGGACTATTCTGGCTTCTATCATTGTTACAGTTAGGAACACATTTAGTTGCAAGTAACAGAATATCTGATTAATGGTAGTTGAAAGCAGCAGGGGTTTATTTTTCTTATTTTTGTTTTTTGATGCAAGAGGTTTCTGGAATTGGTTCAACATTTCTATGATGGCATCATAGACCCAGGCTCTTTTTCTTTTCTTTTCTACCATCCTCCACATCTCAGCTTTCCTCTTTGTGCTCTTTGCTTCAAGGATTCAGTATGGCTGCTGCAGCTCCAGACATCCCATCTTCAAGACAGAAAGAAGGAAGGAAAGGCAGCACTAGTCATCTCCACCTGTAAAACTTTACCTCTGTGTAGCAGGCTATTTGTACGTGTAAGAGAGGAAGAGGAAGGAAGATGACTTGGGGATGGATGCTGGGGCAGTCATCCTGTAGTATCTGACAATCACGATCTGTTTTATCTGTGTTGCTTTATCAATTTACCAGGCTCTTTCATGTACATTTTTTTTCATATGAATCGTATGATGGTCCTCTGGTGTGTGTGTGGGGGGGGGGGGGGGAAGGGAAGCAAGAAAGGAATGGTAAGCTCCACTTTAGAGATAAGAAAGTCAAGGCCCAGAGGTGGAAGTGATACCTCACAGGTATTTGAATGACAAGGCAGAGACTAGAACAGATGTCACTGACTCTCATTCCTTATTTCTGGCACCTCATTTTAGAATCCTATGAAAAGCCTGGATTCTCTCCCCAGCAGATGCTCTACCATTTGCTTCCGGCCCCCTCCAGTAAACAAAAGGCTACTGGAAAGCTCTTGCTCTCTCTCTCTCTGAGAGCTTGGAGATGGCAATTACTCTGGCTCTTTTCTGGTTACCCAAGATTGGAGCTCCTCCAGGCAACCAAGAAAGCCAAGGAGTAAGGTGAAGCATTATTCTAGGGAGGGAAAGGGCAGAGTCGTCCTTGTGGGCTCTGACACAGTGAGAGTTCCTGAAAATTCATGAATAAAATGTTTCTGGCAGAATCATTTAAAATGCACCAGAAGAGCTCTCTCTGCAAAGAAAGTATATGGTTATTAATTTTGTGAATTGCATAATTATTTAAAAGAGAACAGTTGTCCATTGTCTTTGGACAACACCTGTGGTTTTCTATACAAGACATGCTTAAAGCTGGGTTTCCAGGTAGCCGTGAGAAGCAGAAGCGCTGAGCTCAGGCCACATGGGTGGATGCAGCTCACAGAGGCTCCTATTGCAACTCAGATCCATCTTCTGTCCAGGTGTGCGCTCGCTCTTCCCTTGCATAAGACCGATGTTCTTTTATCCAAGAGACCTTGGGACCAAAATAATTAATGACCCAGGCTTTGACTTGGCTATAAAGGCATACAGTGAGGCCCTAAGTGTAGGCATAGAGAATAAAATTATAAAGAATTATGGTGGATGGTATTTTAACTTATTTATGATGCTGGGAATGTACACTACATTTATGTGTGTGTGTGTGTGGGGGGGCGTTACCATTTTTATTACTATTTCTGTTTTATAGATTAAAAAACTGAAATTTAAAGATAATTAAGTTACTCCTAGTTACAACCAATAAACAATCAGAACTTGGAATTTGGATCCAAGCATGTTCTACTTACCCAAATATTAACATATTTTTGTAGTGTCCTGAACACTCTAGAAAAACTCTAAGGAAAAATTAGGAAAGGGACCTACTTCTGAACGAGGTAATACCAAAACAAAACAAAAACAAAACTCATAGATAAAGTGACCAGGAGATCAGACTTGTGAAGGGTAAAAGGAGAAAGAATTAGCAGAGGTGAAGGGTAATTAGCAGAGGTAATACCAAAGGTATCCTGTTAATGGGATTTGTTATGGCCAGGGTCAAGGTCAATGTGGTTGGTCCTCACATTTCTGTGTGCTTAAGAATCATTTAAGGAGTCTCTTTTAAAATGTCAGTAAATACCTGGGCTCCAACCCAGAGGTTCTGGTTAAGTAGGGGTGAGGCAGAGTCTGGAAACCCACATTTTAGTCAGTATCCAGACAACTTTGAGGCAGGTTTTCTGCAAATGACATTTCAAGAAATATTGCTCTGAAGTGAAATTCACTGGTCAGAACTGCATGAGGCGTTCAGGAGGCTCCAGCTTCAGATCCAGATGTTGGCAGAAAACGGGTTGATGCACGGCTCCCGAGTGAAGATGAACAGGGTTTCTTCAGTGGAGACATTCCCCATTTGTTCCAATTTGGCATTGAGAACTTAGAGAAAATACAGCAGCAGAGCAGCTCTTTCTCTGGGTCAGAACTCAGAAATAAAAAATAAAATGCAGAAAGGGAACTATACTGCATGCTTTATTTACTTTTCCCTCTTACTTGATTCAATAATTTTTTATTTCCCTCACATAGCCAGAAAAGATTCTCAGAGGATGCTGAAAATATTGCTCTTGTCACTATAGACTTTACATCCCCACTGCTTGCTTTCTTTCTGAATCCTTAGAGTCTTTTGTCTTTTGCTTCTTTCTGACAAGAATTCATTTCCTGGGTTTTGAGTGTTTTGTTTTGTTTTGTTTTATTTTTATCAAAACTCTTAGGGTTTACTCTCTTCACAACTTTTCTATATATGACACATCAGTGTTAACTATAGTCATGTTAAACATTACATCCCTAGTGCATTTTTATGTTATAATTGGAAATTTGTACCTTTTGACCATCTGACTACTTTCCTCCAATTCTTTCTCCTTTTACCCTTCACCTCTGCTAATTCTTTCTCCTTTTACCCTTCACAAGTCTGATCTCCTGATCACTTTATCTATGAGTTTTGTTTTTGTTTTTAGATTTCATATATAAGAGATATCATATATTATTTGTCTTTCCATGTCTGATTTATTTCACCTAGCACAATGCCTTCAAGATCCATCCTATTGTTGCAAATGATAGAGTTTACTCTATTTTATGGTTGTAATATACCAGAACTTCATTATCCATTTATTCATCAATGGACACTTAGGTTGTTTCCATAACTTGGCTATTGTAAATAATGCTGCTTTGAATGTGAGAGGGAAGACATCTTTTCCAGTTGGTGTTTTCATTTCTTTGGATATATTTCCAGAAGTGGGATTACTGGGTCACATTTTATATTTAATTTTTTGAAGATCCTTTATACTGGTTTCCGTAGTGGCTGCACCAATTTACAATCCCACTAACAGTGCACAAGGGTTCCCTGTTCTTCACATCTACACTGGTCTTTGTTATCTCTTGTCTTTTGGATGATGGGCATTCTAACAGGAGTAAGGTGGTATCTATTGTGGTTTTAATTTGCATATCCCTAATGACTAGTGATGTTGATTATCTTTTCATGTACCCGTTGACCTTTTGTGTATCTTCTTTGAAGAAATGCCTATTCAGGTCCTTTGGCAACTTTTAAAAATTGGGTTATTTATTTATTTGCTATTGAGTTGTATGAATTTTTTATATACTTTGGTTATTAAATCCTTATCAGATATATGGTTTCCAAATATTTCTTTCCATTTATAGGTTGTCTTTCACTTTGTTAATGAGTTCTTTTATTGGTGCCCCTGGGTGGGCGTCCATTAATGCTGGGATTCTTGTTCCAGCGTTACAAAGGGTTCTGCAATCTGGAGAAAGGAGCTGATGCGTAGATTCAATAAGGAGTCCAAGGTCAAAGATAATTTTGAAAGGCATTGGGGGTCAGAGGAGCTTCAGCTAAAGGAGCTAAAGACTACCACTTGACTCAGGACCCATGCTTTTTATTAACACAATTTGTCCTAAGGCTAGGTGGAGATAATACACTTCAAAGGGTAGGGTTTCAAAGGGTAAGGTTTACAGAAGCATTGTCAGGTTGGGGAATAGCTTACAGCTGTCCAGGTGTTTGGCCAACAGGAAGCAATAACATGTAGATTAAAATGCCCTGAGCTGTCTGGCAGCAAGCAATCAGGTTTGGGGGAAGATGCTTTTTAGCCATTCCAACAGGCAAACTACATATGTGGCTCAGCCCTTGTTGAGCCCACCAAGCTTCACCAACCTTTTGATGAAACTCTTGTAATTATGACATGTTGGAATTGGTTCCCGGCATTCTTTTGTTGTGCAGACGCTTTATAGTTCCATGTAGTCCCACTTGTTTATCTTTGCTTATATACTTCAGGTGTCATATCCAGAAAGTCACTACTGAGATTTGTGTCAAGGAACTTTATTCCTATGTTTTCTTCTAGGAGTTTCATGTCTTACATTTAAGTCTGTAACCCATTTCAAATTAATTTTTGTGAGTAGTGTAAGATATGGTCCAATTTACTCTTTACCTGTAAATATCCTATTATCACAGCATCATTTATTGAAAAGTGTCCTTTCCCCACTGTATCTTCTTGCCTCTCTTGTCAAATAATAGTTGACTGAATATGCTTGGGTTTATTTCTGGGCTCTGGATTCTGTTTTTATGCCAGTATCACCGTGTTTTGATAATTATAGCTTTATAGTATAGCTTGAAGTCAGGGAGTATAACACCTCCTGCTTTGGTCTTCTTTCACTTGAGGTCTTTTGTGGTTCTGAATAACTTTTGTAATAGGTTCTTGCCTCTCTGGCCAAGTCCACGAAGTTCACAGGGAGTTCAAGTGTTCAGGTCTCTTGGATATCATTCAGACCTGAGGCTGAGCTTAGGCGGAGCACATAGGGACCTCAGTCTGGCAATGAAAAGAACAGAACAAAATGAAAATCCAAGACTATAGTCTGGAATTTAAGTTTGTTTCTTCATTCAACAAATATCTATTGAGTGTTTATTGCCTGTCTGTTAGATATATGCCAAGTACTAAACCAGTAAGTAATTTATGATTAAAGAATTGATTAAGAAAAATGTGCTGTCTCTGTATTCCTGCTGAAAAACCTTTAAAATATTCTTACCTATTCTATATTATAAGCTTATTTAAATATATTAATAAATAAAACATTTTTGAACAGTCATATGCCTATTGATTAGAAAATTCTTAATACTTCAGTGCCTGGAGAACTCTATATTTTCATAGCCCGGAGAACTCTATTTTGGGGTCATGTAAGGAATCACAGAGTGCTAAGAGTATAGACTTAAGAGTCAAAAGAACCTTGGGTCACACTTGCTTCTGCTTCCTGTTAACAGGGTTAACTCAGGCCAGTTACTTCTCTCTGAATATCTTCTTATTTATTTTCCTTTTTTAAAAAATTTGTAACAAATAATCTAAAAGATCTTTCTAAAGATTAAAAAAAAAAGTATGTAAAGCATTTGACACACATTTAATATTTAATGAATTTCCGTTAGCATTATTATTGAGGGTTTTCAATTGCCTTCAAGGATATGATAGTACAGCTGGGGACACAGATCCATCCTTATTTCAAGGTGAAGTGAAAGATAGTGTGATGAGTACCAGATCAGTCAGAGCAATAAGAAGTGCTGAGGGAGGTCAGAGCAAGGAGAGGTGTTGGGAGGAGCCTCTCAGAACAGCCAGCCTGAAGACATGGTACAGATAAGCATGCACTCTCTGCCTCTATTTGCAAATTAATCTTTAGTACTCAATTTTGAGCTACCCAGATAAGAAATATAAAAAATGTAAGTGGCAGAAGTAAAAGAACAATTATTTTTATAAGGGAAAATTAAAAATGGGTTACTACTTTCACCTAGGAACATGGTTCTAGTTCATGAACCATTTTGAAAAGGTAAAACAAACAAACAAACAAAAAACCACAGAGAAGATACCAGACAATAAGAAAACTATTGATAGTGATTTGTTTTTTGCTTTTAAAATTTCTGTTTCCCTCACATGCCTAATAGAGGGGGTACAGGAAGTGCAGATTCAACATGTGCTGATGAATGAATGTGATTTTCATCTTTTCTGATTGATTTTACAAAGCCACAAACAAAATTATTACTATTATTATCATTATTTTTTGGTAAAAAGCAACTTATCTGGAATGGGAGGATTGGTAACTTTTGAAGTTATACCAGTTGCATTATATCCAGAGTGATCATAAAAGCTATCATTCAAAATGGGACACTTTGAGAAAGGGATTCTTTATTAATAATTGAGCCGAGATGATGAGTATCAACCTGGGTTGTACTGGATAAACAGGTTTTTTCAACCTGGGTTGTACTGGATAAACAGGTTTTATGGGCAGCCTGATTATAATTTTTACTTATTAAAGAACTATCTTTAGTTGTTTGTTAATTAATATCAGAAATAAACTAATAGCTCCTATAAAAAACAAGGCTCAGTCATGAAAACACTATGAGGAAAATTGTTTAAAATAAAAGGAAGAAATTAAAGTTAATATTTATTGAATGCTTATTTGTGAGGCATTATATCTCATTCATAGATATAATGCTGAGAAAGATGTGTAAATTCCCTAAGGTTAAATTGCTAGTAAGTAATAGCTATACATGAGGCTTTAATTTCAAATCTGTCTGACTCGGAACATTATCAGAATATACATTGACAGTTCTGGCCTAAAGCAGAAAGATGTTTAAAAACGGTGTTTAAGTAAAAATTGTGATTCTTAGAAAAATTCATAGTGTCACAGGAATAGCAAGATAACTTGAAAGAGGTAAATTGGATTTTTCCATGAAGGTTGGAGTCTCTCTTCCTGGAATCCCTCAGAACATGGGAACATTCTCTACTTTGGGGTAATTTAAAAATAAAATTTGGAAAGGGCTATGAACCGTTGTACATTAACACATTATTTTTCCTAACTTGTGTCTAGTCTCCAAAGGTCCATTTTTTTCCCTTAGAAGTTGGGTGTTTTCAGCTTAGCCTTGCCTGTGCTGTTTTCATGGCAATACATGCTGATTTCTTAAGCTGGTTCAGTAGTAACCTTGTCTTTGTGTAAGAGACTAGAGCAGGGTTCCTTATGATTCCCATCTTGAACCTGATCTCTGTTCTCCAATTAGGTTTTGGCTCAACATCTGAAGGATGATAGCAGTGTTGGCTGAGGAACAGAGGAGGTGGTAGTGCTGCAGTCAGACCTCTGTCTTCCAATCCTGACTCAGGCAGGCAGCAGCTGTGTGGCCTTGAGCAAGCTCCTTCCCTTCTCTGGGCAGGTTGGCTTCATGTGACCTGGGCACTTCAACATGGCCTGGTTCTCAGAAGGACCCTGCTCTTGGTTTAATGCTCTACTGTTCCTGTTTTGAAATTTGTAATATTTAAAAAAAAATTTTTTTTTACTGAGTTCAGAGAGAAAGAGGGAGAGGGAGAGAGAGATAGAAACATCAGTGATGAGAGAGAATCATTGATCACTGCCTCCTGCATGCCCACTGCTGGGGATAGAATCTGAAATCCAGGCATGTACCCTGAGCAGGGTTGAGTAACACTGGCTGGGTTGTAATATTTTTTTTAACAAAGAACTAGTTGATTCATTTGTGAAACAGTTATAGTAATATTTTCTTCATCTTAGGGTGCATGGGATCCTCCTAGGAAAGGATAGTCAAGCAGGAAGGCACAGTCATAACTTGAGCTTAATCCAAACCCTATAAATCATTAAAAAGAAAGGTTGAACTTGGCTATCACATGGTATTGCTTTCTCACATTGTTGGCTTAGCTAGCTGTGGACATGTACCATGCTGTGAGAGGTGGGGAAATCAAAGTGCTCTTTTAAATGAGAATGTCTAGGAGACAATACAAGCAGCTTTGTATAGTACCACCTTGTATGGTAGTATGGTATGAAGATTATGGACAGGGCTTCTTTTTACTTCGGCAAAGCTGGGCAGGGATAACACAGTGCTGGTACTGGCATCGATGCCAAAGCTTGATGGACTGGCATTTGCCCAGTGATAGAGTTCTCTTTTAGGTTTTAAGGAACCTCACAGAGCCAAAATAGATACACCCACCACAACTACCCCCATGAAAATGAACTGACATTGTGGGAGGAAGTGGAGGTAAATGGAAGATGCCAGGTGGTTCTTCAGGCACTGTACTAAAAACAGATGTGAGAAAATTCCTCGTTCTCTGAGAAATAATTTTAATAGATTTTGTAAGGGGCTGGTGGTACTTGAAAAGCTGGTGAGGAAACAACATTAGAGAGAGATGGGTTGTTGATAAAATTAAGACCAGGTTTGTATTCTGAGTTAGTGTGGTCTGTGATATATTAGTTACCTTAACATATGAGGATCTTTTACTTCTATGAATTACTGATGGGAATAAAAAGTGGACAAATGACCTGAATAGACACTTCTCCAAAGAGGACATACAGATGGCCAATAGATATATGAAAAGATACTTAACATCACTAATCATCAGAGAAATGCAAATTAAACAATGAAATATTGCCTCACACCTGTCAGAATGGCTTCCATCAATAAATCAACAAACAAGTGTTGGTGAGGCTGTGGTGAAATGGTAACCCTTGTGTACTGTTGGTGGGAATGCAGATTGGTGCACTCACTATGGAAAACAGTACGGAGCTATCTTCAAAAAGGAAACATGGAACTGCCTTTTGACCCAGGGATTCTACTTCTGGAAATATAGCCAAAAAAATCAAAACACGAATTCAAAAGTATATATGCACCCCTATGTTCATTGCAGCATTATATGCAACTAGAGGCCTGGTGCATGAAATTCATGTACAGGTACCATCCCTAGGCCTGGCCTGTGGTCAGGGCCATCTTCCCCAGCTGCCTGCAGCCGGCCCTGCTCCTGCCACCACCCACCTCCGGTTCCCCGTTTGCTATTGGGTGATCGGAGCCTGCCGGCTGGGGAAAGGGACTGAGAAGTGGTCAGTGCACCTCATAGTGACTGGTCGAGCAGTTGTTCTGGTTGTTCCACCATTAGGGTCAATTTGCATATTACCCTTTTATGATACAGGATAGCCAAGATTTGGAAGCAGCCCAAGTGTCCATCAGTGGATGAGTGGATAATAAAGCTGTGGTACATTTGCATAATGGAATACTACTCAGCCATAAAAAGAAGGAAATCTTACCCTTTGAAACAGCATGGATGGATCTGGAGAATATTATGCTAAGTGAAATAAGCCAGTCAGAGAAAGACAAGTACCATGTGATTTTATTCATATGTGGAATCTAATGAACAAAATAAACCAACCAACAAAATAGAAACAGATTCATAGCATAGATAGAGAAAAAACTGAAAGCTGTCAGACGGGTGGAGGGTGGGTGTTGTAGGGGTGCTTGAAGGGATTAAGAAAAAAGAAATCTAACTCATAGTCACAGACAACACTATAGTGATTACCAGTGGGGATACGGGGAGGGAGAAGGTAGAAGTGGGTATAGGGAAGATAAATGGTGATGGAAGGAGACTTGACTTGGGTTAGTGAACATGCAGTGCAATATACAGATGATGTGTTATAGAATTGTATACCAGAAATGTATACAATTTTATTCACCAATGTCACCTCAATAAATTGAATAAAAAAGAAAACAATACATTTAAAAAAGTATAAAAATAATCATTCCTGATGGAAATAATTGAATTTTAATTATATATAAGGCAGCATAACATTTAAGTGAATCACAACTTGAACACCAAAGGCAAGATAAAAACAATCCTTTAAAAATGTTGCTAATTATACCTCCTGTGTAAAAAAATAATAATTATTGCTGTGGTGTTAGAAAGTTTTTTATTTATTCCTAACACCTCTGGGCTCATGAAGTTGAAGGTTGTTTAGTATGCAAGTGAGGTATTCTGTTTATGATCCTACCTTTATCCTGTAGATTTAAGCGTGGATAGCAAATCAGCACATATTCCCAATTAGCCAATGCTGTTATATAGTTCAGTAATCAGTCTCCACAAAAATATGTTTATTTCTGATTATGCATGGATAAAAGTAGTTGTTCCCTTTGGGAGCAGAGATGGATACAGATTTGATGGTGGATTCATTGTAGCAAGTTGTGAAATGTTCAGCCCAATGGAATAGACAAAAGTGACAAAAACAAAGTCCACCACCCATATCTGGGAACCGTGGAGGTAAAGACAGGACTGAAACTACTGCTTTCACATTTTGCGCAATGCCCCTTTTTTAAGGCCAAAGTAGGAAGCAGATTCCTCAATCTGCTGTGCCTGCCAGGGAGAAGAAATATGCCATTTCACAAGTACTTTGCCCAGGTGTTTTTGCTCCTACCAGCTGGCAACTACAGAATGCAGTACTGTCTTATCCTCACCAGGAGACATTACAACAAGTTCCTGGGGAGTTAACACATAGGAAATAACCGGGCATACTCAGCAGGAACAAAGCTCTAATATTCTTAACCCGCTCAAGGTAGGAGAAAGTGTTCATTAGAACAGTTGTTCAGATGAGTCCCATTTATAATGCCCTACCAACCGGTGTTACTTTACTGGATGCATTTCCACAGGTACAACTTGCTGCAAGCAGGTCAAGAACTCTGCTCGGAGGTTTTGCAGAATACGGAGAGCTTTGTTTTCATTTGATGTTTGAACCATTTTAGTTTATAGCCTATGTGAGAACTTTTACCCCGAGGAACTTTATGTCTTGGTGTACTTTGGAATGGTCTGAGCTAAATTTATTGTGTAGAAGCAACAACAAACAGATATAACATCACACCCCAGCCCTGAGCCTGGTTAATTCATTGCACCTTTATGTTGATCCGAAGGGAATGTACTCTTGCAAGATTTTGTTCTTATTTGCAATGCCATCTGCTAAATTGCTAAATTATATTGTAAACTTTTTATGAGATGAAGGGTTACTCCCTAAGAACTTAGAAGCATTAAGATAATTTCATGGTCAGTTTTGACCTTGAAAAAGATGCAAAATGTTACTGCTTCATGATTCTGGCAGAGTCCTTCAAAACTAAACAAATGATTCCTACAGCATAATTTTTATTTCATTTGCTGCCAGTACCAGGTTCCTTATATTTCCTTATTCATAGAAATCTTTTCTTCTCAAACATAGGTTTAGAAATTCTCTGATTTGAAAATATGTTATTGTACTTAATACTACACAAATCCAAAGAGATACTTGAGGGAGAAAAATAGCTAACATTTCCATGATGTTCCACACAAGCAAGTAGCTCAAAATAAATTCAACATTAAAGAGACAGAATTCAGAACAGAAAATTGCAGGAATGAAATAACCATAACTTCTATGTTGATGATAAGATCTCAGAAAAAGGAAACATTGCAATTATCCAAAATGTTGAATTTTCATAAATGGAACACCATTTGTTTAAAAGACATTTTGATATTACTGGCACTTTTTCCCCCTTCAACTGATGCTTTTCAGGGTCATGCCTTTGCAGGACAGAGAGATGCTAACTATGCTAGAGATATTTAAGAATATCTAAGTTATTTGTAGCAATTAATAACACCATAGTTTAAATTGGATAAGCTGTCTGACAATGATGCCATGTTCCCTAGGAAGCAGTTCTTTAGCATTCTAGACACAGCCACTCTCCTCAGCTTGGGTATTCCGTTGTGACACTGCCGCTGGCCCACAGCTGGCTCTCCGTGGTGGGTCATTTGCAGCTGGCAGCTCAGGAGCATATGCATGATTGGGTGACCCACAGGGAAGGCAATTGGGACTCAGTGCACACTATATTTGCTCGCACTTGTTTAAACTCAGTGTTTGAAAGATAGACCAAGATATTTTGGATAAGGCAGATCTGATGATCTCCACATAAAATTTTGTGAAACGGAGGGGAAATGTACTAAAAATTCTTTACCCTTAGGGAGGTAGTTTTTAAAGTGAATTTAAATTTAAAACTCCCAATAAGGGAGTTTTTCTGTAAGTACTATATTGAGGTTAGGTAATTCTACCCAAAGAACCATCTTAGAACCTTAAAAACGATATGAGAAACACAAGGTTTTCTTTTTAATGTGATGCATAGATGATTTGACTTTGGGTGGTGGGCACACAGTGCAATATCTAGATCTTGTAACAGAAATTCACATCTGAAACCTATTTGATCCCATTAACGAATGTCACCCCAATACATTTAATTTTTTAAAATGATACTTTTTAGAAAGAGACTTTCTAAAAGTGAATAACTTTATGTTCTAAGGCAGGGTTGATACACTGTGGCTCCTGGGCCAAATCCTGCTAGATTTGGTTTGGTCCATGAGCTAAGAGTGATTTTTACTTTTTTTTTTTTAAGTTAACATGTATTGAATGCTTATTCCACACTAGGCACTACGTATCTTGACTAATTTATCTCAACTGAAATCTAATGTGGTTGGCACTATCACAATTTCCATTTTTTCAGTGAGGAAACAAACGGGGAGAAAGATGTGCGGTCCCTCAGCCAGTAAGTGGCAGAGCCAGGGTATGGGCAGGTGGACTCCAGAATCCGCGCTTCCAATCGGCACGCTCCCATGCCCTGTATGTCCTTCTCCCACTTGCTTTAACGTCCTTCTCCAGCAGCTCTCTCCAGATACCTTTGGCTCCAGACAAGTGAAAACCTTTTCAATTCTCAGTATGTCTTCCAGTCTTTGCAAGCCGTGGGTTTGCATGAGGGTTGTTCCTCTGGCTGGAATGCTCTTCTCCCATCTCTACCTTCCCTAGTCCTGCCCACCCTTCAAGAACTCGTTACTCCTCATCGTAACCAACTAGAAGACAAGATGCTCTTCACCGTAACACCAGAACTTACAACTGTTGACTAAACAGAGAAGACATTTACAGAATCACAGGGGGAAATGTGGATAGATAAAATGATACCCACATTTTTAAATGGTTGAAAAAAAATTAAAAGAATAGCATTTCATGACACATGAAGTTTGTATGCAGTTTAAATTTCAGTGCCCATAAATAAAGTGTTGCTGGAACATGGGCGTGCTTATTCATTGGTGTATCCTCTGTTACGTGTTGTCTGTTGAGTTGGAGCTGCTTTGTGCTGCATGTGGCAAGTAGGGTTGTCACAGCAGAGTCCTCAAAGCCTAAAATACTTACTATCTGGCCCTTCAGAGAAAGCGTTTGCCGACTCCTGTTCTAAATGATTTAATTTCTGGTTTTGATCTATGATCACGTAATGATAATGTAAGTCATTTTAGAGTTAAACCGGACTTTATGTTATAATTATTTATGGACTAACCTTAAGACCACATACTCCTCACAGGTTGGGTTGGCTCGTAGTATTATTTTGCATTGGCATTTGCATGGCCTGTAAGAGGTGCCCAATAAATATCAGAAGCTGAAAAATATCAGTCTTGAAAGGAATAATCCATTTTAATCTGGTATTTTTTTTCTTCTGATTTAGTTTAAACTGTGGTTTTAGAGACTTGTTTGGTTTAGTAATATTTGTCATGTCCCTGAAGTAATTAATTGCCATAAACTTGAAAGTAATACATTTGTGCAACCACAAGCTATATTTGCATCTGATTTAACTTGGCTAAATGCAATCCTAATTAGATGCGTGGTGTTCTAGCTTTTACTGTTCCCAATTCATTTTTTATAGTTCCTCTGAGTCATGCAGTATTAAAAATATATGCAAATCTGTATGATGATTCACATCCAGAGACACAAGCTTCTGTGATCTGTAGTCATCCATTTATACATAAAGAAATTGATCTGTATAGGATTAATAATTAAATGGCCTTGGAATATAAATCTGAGATTTCTCCCATAGAATGGCTTTCTCCTATTTGACTCTTCTTTTGATTCTAAGTCTGAGGCTTTCATGATAATTGATTATAATTATTGTGAAAGTGAAGCAATCTCTTGGGATTTCTTTTGAGGCTGAAATAAGTCCAAAATGTAAAACTCCTGACTGAGTTAGTAAACAAATAAATCTCTAAATCTCATCAAACACATTGTTGGAATCCCTGTAAATTGGAAACATGGTGTCTCACAGTTTCATTAATGATATCGTGGCAGCATGGTTTACTATGTCACATATGCAGCATTTAGGTGTTAGAGCCAGAGGCAGCATTGCTGTGAGTGGGAGTCACTTGTATAACTCTTAATGTAAGAAAATTTTAAAACCTTTTAAAACAGACAGGTATACCAGAAAAATTTTCTTAGGTAATAATATTAAGATATTATTTAATTTTGTATGAAATTTTAAGCTGTATATGTGAGATGTAAGATCATTTTAACAAAAAGGGGGGTAACTGTTTGCTCATATGTAAAATAAATACAATAATTCTCTTAGAATAACATTAATACCATATTAATATTTACTTATATTGCTTGATGCAAAATTAAAATTATACCCATGTTATTTATAATGTGATAGCTGCATGTTCCTATTAACTGTATGATATTGTAGAAAATCTGAGTTAGAATCAGAAAAGGATTTAACAACATATTAAAAATATTTTAGTCAAAATTCAACATTTTTTCTCTAGGAATATGTGAAACTTAACTGGAACTGCTGACCACTTTAAATGACTTTATTTGGTTCTTAATAGCAATTTGAATGATTGACCAATAAAATATAGTTGGGAAAAATGAATTATGTAAAAGTACTTTCTGAGAAGTAAAGAAGAAAATTAGAAATAATTACAACTAAGAAATAATTGTGTTCCATGATTTTACATATAAATCTTTAAATACTTTGAAATATACCAATTATGAATATAAAACAATGCATGCTACACACAGGCATGTTATACGGCACACAGTATAATGAACTCTACCCCTAAATGAAGAATCAGAACATTACTGACAGTATCATCCAGGATCCCTTCAGAGCTAAGGATTGTTTGCATCTTATTTTTATTATTTCCATGCCTTTATTTTAATTTTATATATCATAAATCCAAAAAATGTGTAATTTTGCTTAATTTTTAACTTTTGTAATTTTTTTAAACCTTTGATATTGTATCTGGCTGTACTTCATTCATTTTCCCTGAAGTTAGAGCCCATTCCGTGAACATACCATAAGTTATTTACCATTATCCTGTCATTGGACATCTGGGCAATTCAGTTTACCCTGTCTATTATATACTGCACTGCAGTATTATATAAGATGTTTACACTAATATTAAATTATTAATATTTAATTTATATTTATTAATATTTATTTTATTAAGTTATTAATAATATTAATTTATTTATACACTAAAATTTAATATTAGTGTAAACATCTTACGATATACATTTGCAAAAGTCTTCTAGGGCATGTAAATGAAGAGCAGAATTGCAAGACTATAGTTTATCCAAATGTTCAATTTTACCATATAATGACAAATTCTTTTAAAAAATGCTTGTACTAGCTTGTCACTAGCACTACTTCACTGGATCCACATTCTCTGTAGCATGTGGTAATATCAAACTTACTAATTTGTGCCAATCTATTCAGTGTAAAATGATTTCATCGTGGTCTTAATTTTCGTATCTCTGAGTACTAAACAGGGTCAACATCTTTTATATATTTTTGTTACTTTTATATATTTTTGTTACTTCTTTTGTGAAATGCCTTTTGTCTTTTCATGTCTTTTGTCTAATATTTCTTCCCTAGTGTTTGTTGTTTTCTTATTGATTTATTTTAAAAACTTGTGTTTTTTTTCCCCCTTAAATAAAATCACGCTTAAATACAATATAAATCATAAGCTAAATATTTTGGAACCCAACAGGATTTCAAAACGCTATGTGGATTCTGAAAAGCAGTGTTAATATTTTTAAATTTAAAATGGTCTCCAAGAAGAGAATATCCATCTCTGGCTAAACTTTGTATTTAAAAACAGGTGACAGATATATGTGGTAAAGAGAAATAGGTTTATGTTTTTTAAACTTAGAAGTAAGAGTGGCTTTTCGTTGTAAAGCCTTTTGCTTCTAATACACATATTATTGGGATAAGCTAAGTACTGAACTTGTCTCTGACACTTTTATTTATATTAATTAATTTTCATTTACATTGGATTTTGCACTTTGAGGAGTTTTCCTATAGTTATGGAATTAAAAAGTTCAGCATGATAACAACTTAAGCCATTGCTACCATATCTGTAGTTTTATTTTTTAAAAGCCCTTTACTGTAGTATATCATTATGCCACTGTCAGTGGTAACGTAATATCAATACAAAAGGTACTTTAACATGATTATGTTAATGATTATAATTATTTAAAACACAATTTTAAAATCCAGTTGTGCCCCGAAGTGCTATTTCAGCTGTGAGAGGGAGAGCATGTTATGTGAAGCACAGCTTTGCTGGTCAGGTGTCTCTTGCTCTTGCCTTCCTCTGTATCTGAAAAGGTCACTCTCTGGGAATCGTCATTCACATCACCTCTCTCCCTGGGGAGAGGGCTTAATTCCAATGGCCTGGCGTTGCAGTGCTCCTCCTGGATCCCAGGCCCCCATGCTAAGTCTCATTACTCTCAGTGGCATCATAATGGCCTTGTTGGATTCCCTGCTGAATACTTCCTTGCGCTGGTGCTTCCTATAAGACAACAGGGAGGTGAGGGCATGAGTGGGGGGGATGGGGGGTAATGAGGGAATAAGGATACATATGTAACACCTTAATCAAAAAAGGAATTAAAAAATAATTAAAAAAAGAAAGAAAGAAAGCGCTCTGCACTGCTGCTCTCCTCAGACAGTTTTGCATTACTCCCCATGGGGGTGAAAGTTTAAGCAGTTTCTGAGGAGTAAGGAACTATTATGGGAGAACTTCTCTGAGATCTTTGCCTCCCTGCACCACTCCCTAGTGGCAGGATTCCTGAAAATTACATCCAGCTAAGATGCCTTGAGGGTTAATGATATCAGTGTCTGACAGAGTATGTGCTCATTAAATGTTGCCAATGAAGAAAACCATGTTGGTTCTATATTGTTATAAATCTACAAATTTGGCCTATTCTGTGTTTTGCTATTAACTCATAAGGCTGCATTACTAACCTTTTATATTTAACACTAGAGACCCGGTGCATGAAATTCATGCACAGGTAGGGTCCCCAGGCCTGGCCAGTGATCAGGGCTGATTGGGGCCTTTTGGCTGCTAGCTGGGGCCTTCCTTAGTTCTGTGCCTCCTCCTGGTGGTCAGTACATGTCATAGTGAGTGATGGAACTTTACAGTCTCCCAGGCAAACTCCTAAGGGGACACTTTGCATATTAGCCTTTTATATATCTAGATAAGGGCATCTCTCATTTCATAGTGTTTTGTACTGATCTTATTTTCCATAATCTGATGAAGATAATTTGATGGGGACTTTGTCTCATTATCTATGTAGTACTATGAAAATGCTTTTATATGATAAATGCTCAAAAATTTTGTTTTGGTTGAATTAGTAAGTGGTCCAGGGCATATTTTTATTATGACTACAGAGTTAATAAATGTAGTTGGCCAGTAAAAATATAACATACTAGAGGTCCCGTGCACAAATTCATGCACTGGCGTGTGTGTGGGGGTCCCTCAGCCCAGCCTGCACCCTCTCGTAGCTGCTGCATTGAGCGTCTGCCCCCTGGTGCTCAGTGCGGGTCATAGTGACTGGTCGTTCTGTTGTTTGGTCGATTTGCATGTTAGACTTTTATTATATAGGATATTCATTTGAACTTTTAAATACAAATAATAATTATAAAGCCATTATTATTTCAAGGTGGCTAGTGGTGCTGGGGGCTCTGTCTGGTTCACTCTCAACAAGTTATCCCTGGGGACCTTGATATGAGTACACATGCAAGGTCACCCTCAGGTCCCTCTTACAGGTTCAAGAATCCATTTCAACAACACAGAAAATAGACTGAGAAAGATATATTAGGGAAGAGCAAAATGGTGGTTTCTCGTCTATAAAAGATATTTGCTAATATAAATTCTAGCTCTTGTATGTTAGCTTATTTAACCTGAACTAATTTAAAATTATATGACTTCTCTTCTTCCTGGGAAAGAGAAATGATCTTTCTTATCCCCATGCCTAATTATCCCTGAAATAGTAATTATAAAATATTAAACATACTGTCCCTTTTGTTCCCTTCTTTCCCAGAGAAGAGAAAGAAAAGAAATGAGGTAGAGCTTCTTTAAAAAAATTAACTTCTTTTGAAGTTACAGTTTATGGGAAAAAAAGAGAGAAAAGGAGAGAGATTAAATTTTTCCAAAAGCCACAATGGCATGTTCTAATTCTTGCTTGTCTTTCCCTGGTCCAATCTTTGTGAGGCTCAATTTTGCTAAAAGAACTTCTATTCTAGTCTTTGCTATGGATGGTAAGACCGTGTCTCAAGTTATTCCGTAGTATGGAGTTTTAAGTTTTATGAATTTTTTCTCCTTTACCAAGGCTTCCTGCTATAAGTCATCTAAGAGCAATTACTCCCAACTATCAGTTTTAACCAAGAAGAATGAAGCTGAAAGCTAACGTCAATGGAAAATGGAGCTAGCTTCTGCCTTGGCTTTTGTTTCAGTTGGCCCGTGAGTGTTTAAATGCTTTGGCTCACGGAGTCCTGGCTGTTGCTTCCAACTCTTGATTCCTGCTCACATCCTGCTTTGGTCCTGTTATCCAGACCGGAACTAGATTTATATGCCCAGCTGCTTTCTACTCAGAGTCTGTTTGGATCTAGACCTGCTTGACTTTCTCTGCTTCTAGCTCAAATCCAAACAAAAATCTTTCTGGATAGATCAGAGATTCAGAAGTCACAGTGTATCTTCAATTTTGGTGAATTCCCTCAATATCAAAAAAATAGTGAAGCCTACTTTTTAAATATAGTTTTCACTGTTGGTACTGTAATGCATGAATATGGCATATGTGACCAAACAATAACCCTGGCTTCTTGTTACAACAGCCAGGGTCAGCTCCCGGGTCTTGTTCCCCAGGAGAATAACTTGTATCTCTTGTTAATTAAATTAATATTTACTATTTATATTATTATGATTTTATAAATAATATAATAGGTTGCTGACACAGAAATATTTCTATTCTAATTCTTTTTATATATTTTTGTCTGTGCCACACAATCAGAACATGTAGTTCCAAATTAGGTCTGATTATATTACAAATTTTACAAAAAATATTTAGTCAGAATTTTAATCAGTGTATATCATATTGTTCTATAAAATATTCCTTTGTTCACAAATTGTTTCAAAGTTTTTTAAGCAGGAAGTATGCTGGACTTTTTTTTATGTTCTTTATTTTATTTTTTTATTGTTTAAAATATTACATATATTGGTACATATATCTATATCTTCTTTTTTCCCCCCCATTGACCTTCCCCCAGCCTCCCCTATCCCCTGCCGCATGCCCTTATCCGCCCCCGCCCCCCGCTCAGTGTCTTGTGTCCATTGGTGTGCTTATATGCATGCATACAAGTCCTTTGGTTGATCTATTTCCCTCCCTCCCCAACACTCCCCAACCTTCCCACTGTAATATCATGGTAAATGTAAAATGTATTCAATATGCACTTTAGTTGATAAAATAAAATTTGCAATGTTTTTCTTTTCTATTGTTATTTTTCAATAGACGAGCTCACAAATATATAACATTTAAAGATATTCCTCTCTGCCTCTCTAATCTACTTATATTTACCAAATGAGCAAAGGATATGAGCTTTATTTGGTTCTAACATACATATAAGTAGCTCTAAACTTAAATTATAAACCAGTATTTCTCAAATGGTTTGATATCAGAAGTCCTTTACATTTTTAACTATTATTGAGAACTTAAAGATTTACTTCAGAAATTTTTGGAAAATACAAATATACACAAACATACCATTTCGTTAGCTGACAGAATAATGATAATTCATGTATCAATTGGCCTTTGGAAAACGCCCCTGTGCACTTGAGATAATCAGAGTGAAAAAGTCAAAAAACAGCTTAGCTTTCTTGTAAAAATAGTTTGGTTGTCTAGGGCCCCCAGACAACACTTTAGGGCCTGCTGTCTAAAACATGAAGTGGTAATAACAGGAAATAGTTGAAGTTTGCAATGTGATTTCACAAATGTTTTCTATTTTGACTTACTCAATTACACTGTGAGATTATGATGATGCCATTTTACAGGTAGGAAGACATTATTATGTTCAGGGAAATTAAGTGATTGGCTCAAGGGAGCTCATCTGGTAAAATTCAACTCATCTTCCAACTGTAGAAACTGTGATTTTTTCCCCCCCATTATGTCATATTTTCTCCAATACCTGTGCAACCTAAAAATTCTCCTTTAAAACTAGGTCAGTTAAGTCTAGTCCCAGAGTGTGAGGCTGATTTGAATCAGAACTGGAGTCTCCCTTTAACTTTCAAGCGATGCTGTGCTGTCTGATCTGGTCCTGTGTGACAACTGAAAGTTGAAGTTGGCTGGAGGGTAACCTGAAGATTTGGGAGTCTTCCTCAGTTGGGTCCTGGATAGTTCTGGGATTACACTTATCAAGAGCCTATAATTCTGCATCAGAATGTAGTTGTGCTCTTTAGAGAAGCCTGCTAGACACAATGTTTTGTGACGGGGCTACCCCATGCAGGGGTAATTGGGTACCTGGACTGACTTGCCAAGCCTTCCCCATGCTGGCCTGTGGCCCCCATTTACTAGAATGAAATGGTCAGGAGCAGGAATATCAAATGCTGTTTGTCTGGGAGCTGGCCTTGGTGCATTTGTCTCTTCGGAGGACTGCACTGTCCTGTGCTGTTTTTAAGCTTTAACCTTTGGGCAAATCAAATTGACAGCACCATCCACCCTGTAAATCAAAAGGGACAGGGTCAAAGACCACTCTTTTTTCTCTGTTGCTGCTCAGGGCTTTAGTTCTCCAAGTATTAAGCATGAAGAAATATGGGTCACAGGTGTAAGGGACACAAGTGTGTGCTGGGAAAGAAACTATATATAACAATGTTAAATTTTCTTTGAAATCAGTGAAAAGGAAGGGTGAATTTATAGAGCTAGTATAAAAAGTTCTTTGACTCTTCTTTGCTGTGCAGTAAACTGATCTAGTTAAGTAGAATAAAATGACTGATTTGTTGAAATAAAAAATGGCAATGTTTTAAAAACTATCTTTCATTTCTTTTACTTGCCTGCTAAAAACAAAGCAAGACAAGCAAAACAACCATCATATCAAAGCTCTTTTGTCTGTGAAGAGAAAGTCCATATTTCTTCACTTGACATTTAGGTAACTTGTCATTCTTGTCCCCAACTCAAAATAACCATTTCCCCGTGGTCTCTACTTTTCCAAACAATGGCACCCATCACCTGAAGCCAGGCTGGCCTGCTGTTTATTGCCCCGCCCCATGGTTCCTACCTCTGCACTTCTGCTCAGATGGTCCCTCAGCTCAGATTCCTCTTCCCTCCTTTCCTTTCTTTGTTGAGTTCTGCCCATTCTTAGAACCCTTCTTTACTGGTCCAGTACATGGCAATCTCTTCTTCCTACAATCTTCTAGAGTAGGGGTTGGAAAGCTTTTTTTTTTTTTTTAATAAAGATAGTACATATTTTAGGGGTTGATGGGCCATCAGGTCTCTGTTATAGCTACTGAAATCTGGTGTTTTAGCATGATATGCATTTTTGAACAACACTTAAACACTTAATTTGTAATAATTATTTGAAAAGGAGCCCTTGTTCTAGAGCATCTATTGTGATTATCATTCACTTACTGTATAATGTGTTCTTTTCTCCAATACTTATCCAACTAAACTATAAGCTCCATGGAGACAACCTTATCACTTTTAATACTTCATATATCTCTCCTGATACTTTAAATGTGGTATGTATTCAGACATTCAAATGTTTGTGCCATTTAAAGACAACAAAAACACTTGGTTCAAGTTTACTTCCCTTCAGCTGCCCTTTGGCTCATGTATTAAATTCTTGATGTTTTGTTTATGTGCCGATTCCTTGCTGAATGCAGGCATCCATCAGCCCATGCTGAGATGTAGAGCATTGCTCTCTATGTTAAGGCACATATTGAAGATCAGGATAAATGCTTTAATGTGTATCCTAAGAAAAGATCTCATGATTTATTTGCTGACAGAATGGTTATGATGAGACCTTTTGCTTAGCCTGCCAACAGTGCACTCATTTCTTAGGATAACAGAGTACTGTAGGTTGGCCTCCTGACAGAAAGCCTGCTGAGTTTTACCATTTAATAAAATAGAGTACACAGTGTAATTTGTACAATGTCAAACTCCAAAGAACAATTTATAACAATAATGTTTCTATTTACAGCATTCCTCTAAGGAAGGGACAATAAAACGTCAAGTTTGACAATGTCCACGGATTGATATTGAGGTCAGAAGGGGAAATAGTTCTGTTCTCAGCATTGCAGCTTCAGTTGGCACAAGAGAGGGCAGAATACAGTCAGCTTTGCATTTTTTTCAAAATTCACCGCGTAGGAAAGGACAGCAGTCTAGATGTTATATTTACCCAAGAGAAAATGGTGTATAAAAACAGAAACACATACAAATTGTGTTTCCAGTTATTTTTCCCCTTCTTTGTTAGCCTGGAAAAAATTCTGGTAAATGTAGCTGGGTCATCTGTTTGTCTTCATGCTGCATTGTAACCATCTATTTGGGTATGTTAGCCGTTTCTTCCAATACTACACCCACGTTTTCCGGTGACATAGATGGGGTCTGAGGAGACTAATAATAAGCCATGAGATTTGTAGAACTGGTGAGGGGGGAATTATAGCCTCCTCTCCCCCAGGTAGCACAAGGAGCTACTTAGCTCAAGTGCCTTGTCTTGGAATGTGAATTAGCATGGTTCACTGGTAGCAAAGAATGGTTGTGCTGATCACAGTGAAGAATCTGATATGTCAGCTACTTCTCTTTATAATAAAACAACTCAGTTAGTATAGAAATAACTCATTCTTGTACCAGTGTGTGGATTTAAATGTTTAACATTTTTAGGTACTTATTACATTCTAGATTCTTCACATGTTGATAAAGTCGTAATTTCTGAAAATATAGTTCTCACTCATACCCTCTTGTCGAGATGTTGCCGTCTCAGAGCAAACCACTAACTTTGTGATTTGATGTTTTTTAGTGCTACAAAGGGGAGATACAAAGAGCTTTGAAAGTCTATTGTAAGGAGAATTGAACCGACCTAGTTTGGAGTGGGGTTTGGGACACGACAGTTCCTTTGAAGCAGTGATAATTACAGTGCAATCTGAAGGATGACTAGGATTTAGTAGACTGAGATCGGTCGGAGAACAGAGGGCAAAGTATTCCACAAAGAGGGAGACAGTCTGTGAAAGTTCAAGATGAGCCTGATAAAGTTCTAGATCTCCAAGAATACTGGCTTGGCTTGGCGCTGGGGTAGGCTAAATTGTAGAAAGAATAACACAACAGAATTTCTTACATTGTTCAAGTTAAATTAGATATCCTCAACTTACTACAAAATAAAACCAAAGATTCTTCTTTTTCATGGTATTTCTGCTTATTGCTTCTTTCATCAATCCCGTTTTTATAATAAGTATTATAATTATATGGTTTTTTTAAGCTTACTTAGTGTTTTTTACATATTGTTACACATATTAGCTCATTCAGTCCTCACAATTAATGTGAATAAGAGTCAGAGGCCAGGCTACTCCTCAGGGGGGATGGAGGGTGTCAGCACAGCATCATGGATTGTTTTCTGCCAATTCTGATGTTTACTGTGAAAATCAGACAGATGTTAAAAATCATTTTTTATTTCCAACCCAAGCACAGGAGGTTCTTCTTTTTTTCTGGGAAGTTATAAATCAGTCACATCACTGAGAATCATCTGTTTTCATTGACTATGATTGTTTAAGAAATGACATTTTCTTGATGGTTAGTGATGTTGAGAGCCCCTTTATTGATTCCTGTTGGATATTTGTATGCTTTCTTTGGAGAAATGTTTATTCAAGTTCTTTGCCCATTTTCCAGGTTTGTTGAGATACACACACATACACACATATATATTTTAAATAGGTAGATTATATATGCATATATACTGTATGTATATTTAAACATAATTTATGTATATAACATTGTATAAGTTTAAGGTATACAATGTGTTGGAGTCATACACTTACATACTAATTGCCATCATAGCATTAGCTTTTGCTCATTTTTTAATCAGGTTGTTTTTTGATAGTAAGTTGCAGAAGTTTCTTGTATATTTTTAAATACTAACTCCTTATCAGATATGCAGTTTGTGAGTATTTCTCCTCATCAGATAAGCATTCTGTAGGTTGCCTTTTCACTCTGTTGCTTTCTTTCCTGTGCAGAAGCATTTTAGTTTCGTGTGTCTATTTTTGCTTCTCTTGTCTGTGTTTTTGGTGTTACATCCAAGAAGTCATTGCCAAGAACAATCTCACAAAGATTTTCCCCTATGTTTTCTTCCAGGAATTCTATAGTTTCACATCTCCAGTTACGTTTTAATCAATTTTGAGTTGATTTTTGTGTATGGTGTAAGATAAGGGTCCGGTTTCACTTTTGTTGCATGTGGACATCCAGTTTTCCCAACACCATTTGTTGAAGAGATTATTCTTTCTTGATATGTATTCTTGGTATCTTTGTTGAGGATAAGTTGCCCAAATATATGTGGATTTAGTTTTCTTTTTATTTCATTTGTCCATATACCTGTCTTTATGCCAGTACTACTCCATAAAACCACAAAGAGATATTACCAGTCTGGATGACCATTATATAAAAAACAAAATAAAACAAGTGTTGGTGAGGATGTGAGGAAATTGAAACGTTTTATGATGTTGGTGGGACAATAGAATGGTGCAGCCACTATGGAAAACAGTGTGGAGATTTTTCAAATTTAAAAGAATAGAAATACTATAAGATCTAGCATCCCCACTTCTGGTTATATATTCTAATGAAATAAAATCAGGATCTCCAAGAGATATTTGAACTGTCATGCTCAGTGTGACATTATTCACAATAGCCAAGAGGTGGAAGTAATTTAAATGTCCAATGAGTGATGAATGCATAAAGAAAATATAGTATACATATAATAGAATATGCAGTCTTACAAAAAGGAAATCCTATCATATGTGGCAACATGGATGGACCTTGAGGGCATTGTGCTAAGTGAAAGAAGCCAGGCACAGAAGGGCAGATATGGCATAATTCTCTGCATATGAGGTGTATTCTCAAACACATAGATGCAAAAAGTAGAATGGTTATTGCCAGAGGCTGGGATAGGGGGAAATGGTAGTTGCTGTTCAGTGGTACTAGGTTTCAGTTATGCAAGATGAAAATGTTCTAAGGCCTGCTGAACAACATTATTCTTACAGTTGATGATACTGTATTGTACAATGGAAAAAACTGCTAGGAGAGTAAATCACATGTGTTATTAGTTATCACAATAAAAAAAGAGAAATATCACTAACTTGTTACTCTATCTTGCATGTTTCCAAGGAACAAAGTGTTGGAACACAAGAGAAAACTGATTCTTCTTGAAAGAAGGCATATAGACTGGATGATCACTTAAGATTCCTTTAGCTGTGGATTTCTATGATGTAACAATCTCTCTGTTGGAAGAACTATGACCTGGTTTGCATACTGTTGTGCATGATTTAGGAATGCTGTCACTAGTATAAGGATGATTTAGTAATGTTAATTTACTAACGGCATATATTAATATAATAATGGTGGTATTTAAAGGGCTTGTGGATAAAACATCAAGCAGAATGAATAGCAAAGCATAAAGGATCTAGTTTAGCTGTGTCATTTATGATGTATTGTGGTCATTGTTGATACATGAGTATAATAAAACATTGCCACTCAATTAGAGTAAGTTAACTTAAAAATTAATATTGTCCTATGCTTGATTCCATTTAAAGGGCTGGAGAAAGGGAAGAGGATTTTGACCCAGTCCCTATGCATTAGCTCCAATGACAGAATATAAATCATAGTAAATCATGGTCCTCTGCCCAGTTCTGCACTCTGTGTGGTGCATGTCAACGTCGGACTTTAAAAACGTGTGCCTCGGTGAGAATGGCATGCATTTTGTAATTGGACAAAAGTGAGTGGAATGCATTGGAGGTTAAAATCTGGCCCTTTGAAACTGTTTTGACACTTTACCTAGGAGCCTGCATTTATTAATAATAATGGTTCCTAAATTTTTATTTTGGCTGGTTTGCTAATTCTATAGGAAGCCTCAGAAGGAGTGATGAAGGGAATGCATTAATGAAAAGTATTAAAAATTATCTTTGAGCCCTAAATGGTTTGGCTCAGTGGATAGAGCATCAGCCTGCGGACTCAAGGGTCCCAGGTTTGATTCCGGTCAAGGGCATGTACCTTGGTTGCGGGCACATCCCTAGTAGGGAGTGTGCAGGAGGCAGCTGATCGATGTTTCTCTCTCATCGATGTTTCTAACTCTCTATCCCTTTCCCCTCTTCTCTGTAAAAAAATTCAATAAAATATATTTAAAAAAATTATCTTTGAAATCTTTAGCACAAGGAGCAAGTCCAGATGGTTGATGACAGACCATAAGTCATTCCATAGGAACATCCATTTAAATATTTATTTCATGTCCAATGTTTAATTTTTCTCATTCCTGTTATAAAGATACTCCAAGAATTTTATTGTTACTAAGGAAATCCAACATGTGGGCATGCATGTCAATCTTTCTCAAAATTCACTCATTATTGAGTAGAATGGATTAGGGAAGTCCATGCACCAGTGTATGAGTATAAATGTACATGTGTATGAGTATATGGGGTACTCAACTAAAGAAAAAAGGGGGAAAGGGAATTAAAATTTCAAAAATTCCTACTATGTATCAGGGACTCTGTTAGATACTTTATCTAATTTATAAAAAACTAATAAATATTTATTGTTTGAAAGTATGTGACGTTGTTTCATAGCTGTATTCCATTATATCTTTCCGTCAGCTGTGTGGTCTTAACAAGACTAATCCATTACAGCCATGCATCGTTAATGATGGGGATTCATTCTGAGAAAGGTTTCATTGTGGTACTGACATCCATGGCAATTTCATCATTATACTAACATCATAGAGTGCACTTACACAAACTTAGGTGGCATAGCCTACCATACACCTAGGCTACTAACCCGTACAGGATGTTACCAAACTGAATACTATAGGCAACTGTAAAACAATGGTGAGTGTTTGTGTATTTAAACCTATCTAAAGCACAGAAAAGAGACAGTAAAAATACAGTATAAAAGATAAAAAGTACACCCGTATAGGGCACTTACCACGAGTGGAGCTTGTAGGACTGGAGGTTGTTCTGGACAAGGCAGTGAATGAGTGAATGTGAAGGCCTAAGACATTAGCATACACTGCTTTATAAACACTTGATAAGCACTATATGTATAGCCTACACTAATTTTATAAAGTATACAATTAATTATACTTTTTATAAAAGTATAAATTTATACATTTTCTTTAATAATAAGTTAACTTTAGCTTATACCAACATTTTTACATAAAAACTTTAAAATTCTTTTTTATTTTTTTAAATAAAGCTTTATTGTTCAGATTATTACAGGTGTTCTTCTTTTTCCCCCCTATAGCTCCCCTCCACCTGATTCCCCACCCCACCCCATGCCCTTACCCCCCACCACTGTCTTCATCCATAGGTATAAGATTTTTGTCCAATCTCTTCCCGCACCCCTCACACCCCCTTCCCCCTGAGAATTGTCAGTCCACTCCCTTTCTATGTCCCTGATTCTATTATGTTCACCAGTCCATCTGTTCTTCAGATTTTTTATTCATTTTATTTTTAGATTCACTTGTTGGTAGGTATGTATTTGATGTCATTTTGTTGTTCAAAATTTTTATCTTTACCTTTTCCTTCTTCTTCCTCTTCTTAAAGAATACCCTTCAGCATTTCATGTAATCCTGGTTTGGTGGTGATGAACTCCTTTAGCTTTTTCTTGTCTGTGAAGCTCTTTATCTGACCTTCAACTCTGAATGATAGCTTTGCTGGGTAGAGTAATCTTGGTTGTAGGTTCTTGCTATTCATCACTTTGAATATTTCTTGCCACTCCCTTCTGGCCTGCATAGTTTCTGTTGAGAAATAAGCTGACAGTCGTATGAGTACTCCCTTGTAGGTAACTGACCGTTTTTCTCTTGCTGTTTTCAAGATTCTCTCTTTGTCTTTTGCCCTTGGCATTTTAATTATGATGTGTCTTGGTGTGTTCCTCTTTGGATTCCTCTTGTATGGGGTTCTGTGCGCTTCCTGGACTTGTAAGTCTATTTCTTTCACCAGGTAGGGAAAGTTTTCTGTCATAATTTCTTCTAATAGGTTTTCAATATTTTGCTCTTCCTCTTCTTCTGGCACCCCAAAAATTCGGATATTGGTACGCTTGAAGTTGTCCCAGAGGCTCCTTACACTATCTTCATATTTTTGGATTATTTTTTCTTTTTGTTTTTCTGGTTGGGTGTTTTTTGTTTCCTCGTATTTCAGATCTTTGGTTTGATTCTTAGGGTATGTTGATCTACAGTTGAGTTTCTGTATATTCTTTATTTTAGACAGTGTATGCTTAATTTCTGACTGGTCCTTTTCCATTTTTTTGACATTCTCATTAAGATCCTTAAAGGTCTCACTAAGTTCTTCTGAGGTTTTTAGAAGATTCTTGAGTAATCTTATAAATGTGGTTTTGAACTCTATGTCATCCAGTAGTTTGCTTTCCTCCATTTCTTTCATTCGTGACATGTTTTTTTGTCTCTGCATTTTGGCTGCTTCCCTGTGTTGATGGAGTGGCTTTGTGTGGTAGGTGACCTATAGGGGCCAGTAGCTCAGCCTCCCCAATCACCTGAGGTGGATGCTCTTGGTACACTCCTTTATGGGCTGAGTTCAAAGTCTTGGTATAGTTAAGCCTTGATTTCTGTTGGTACACTGGGAGGAATTGACCTCCAGGCCAATTGGCTGTGAAGACTCACTGTGTCTATAATGGAAGAACTGCTGCTATGGAGACACGCTTATGGGGCAGGACTTGTTTCAGTGGGGCTTTGGTGCTCACTGAGTCTGCCTCTTGAATGTGTCACTTATGGATGTCAGGAGTTGAAATCTGGTGTCTCACACTGACCACTAGGTATGCTGGCTTCTGGATCTCCAATGGGGTGCAGGTCAGCTACTGTCTGAGGCCACCCAGCAGTAGCTACAGCAAGAGCTACATTTTTCTCCTCTTTGCTTGGGGTTTGGAGGTTTTGGAGCTGTCTGACCCGGGCTTCAAGTTTGCTAGATTAAGCTGCAATAGAGCAGGCCATTCTTATGCTAAAGCTGCTGCTTGGAGCTTGGATGGGTTTGTATGTTGTGCGGGGCGGGGTCTCAGGGCGTCACTAGGCTGGGGCATGGCAAACAGCGATGACTGCCAGTTAGCTGGCTCTGTGTCTCCGATCACGTCTCTGTGCCTCGCATCCCAGTGCAGTAAACAATTATTCCTGTGTGCAGCTCTGCGAGCAAGCCACCCTCACTTTCCGACCCGATGGTAGACAGTCCAGCTTCTCCCTGTAGGAGTTTGGGTCCCCTGTGTCTCCCCAGAAACTGGATTTCAAAGTAATGGGGTACTTGTCTTCCTTCGGGTTGAAAAAAGCAACGCCTGCTGCCAGCCCAGATCGCGCGCCTCCGTACCTCAGCTTTTCAGCACTTGTGCATGTCTCTTTCCTTCTAGTTGTAGAACTTCCATTCAGCCAGTTTTCCCGTGGTTCTGGGTGATAGACGTTTTGTGTTTTAGTTGTAGTTTTGAAATTGTTGTGTGAGGCAGCAGTTTAGGTGTTTACCTACCCCGCCATCTTGGATTCCTCCAAATGTTGTCTAAACTTTAAAATTCTTAAAATTTTAAGATTTTTGTATTAACACTTAACTGAAAACACAAATACATTGTACAGCTATACAAACATTTTCTTTATAACCTTATACATTTTTATATTTAAAAATTAAATTTTTTTAACTTTTGAATTTTTGAAGATGCAGATACACAATAGCCAGGTCTAAATAGGGTCAGGGTCACCAATATCACTGTCTCCCACCTCCACATTATGTCCCACCAGAAGGTCTTTAGGGGCAATAGCACGATAGAGCTGGCACAGAGCTGTCATCGCCTATGATAACAATGTGTTCTTCTGGAAAACCCCCTGAAGCACTTGCCTGAAGCTCTTCTTGAGGAGCTTCCACTCTTTTCAGAAATATGCCCTCAGGGATTTGCTTTGTTGTTGTTTTTTTCCCCCTTACAGATTTGCACGGAAGCAGATAATGCACCACAGTCTTCTCTATTAATGGAACTTTTCAGTGTTGGGTCCATGTCTTCAAACTTTTAAAGACGCTTGTTGAAATCTGTAAAAGATTCTCCTAAACCTTTCACTGTGGAGTTTTCTGAGTAGTTCTTCTTGGTCTTCTCCTGCAGTTTCCTTTTCTCTCACCTCTTCTTCAGCTATGTTTTCCTGTTCCAGTTCCAACACTTCTTCATTAGTTAGTGCCTCAGGGACCACCTCCAGGATCTGCTCAATGTCATCCTTATCCACACACAGGTTACAGTGTGCACCATCTCAGCCACAGCCTCATTGTTACAGCCTCTTCATCCTTTTGATGTTATGGATGAACCTTTTGAGTATCTTCTTCCTGATGCCATGTCACTCCTTGGTGACATCGCTCCAAATCCAAACTTTGTCCTAGTTGTAGTCATGGATGCAATCCTTCTAGAGTTGCACCAGTGTCTTCTGTGTCTTCCTCAGTTGCTGCAGTAGCCTGGGCAAAAGTCTTCCTCAGGTAGTAGGCCTTAAAATTGCTATAAGTTATTGATCCATTGGTTGGATCAAATAAGGGGTGATTGGAGTCCCTTCTAAGAGACGACTAATATTCTCACATATTATTGGGCATGAGCCTCTCACATCAGTTCCAGATCACATTACAGACTGGCCAGAGTAATCTTCCATTCAGACAAGCCTGACCCTGCACACAATTGCTTAAAACACGTTGCCCAATGGGAAAAATAAAAATCCTCCCCATGGCACTGTTGGAGAGTGGGAATTTTTGCCCATTCCAGAGACCGTGGACTATGCCCTAGATAAAGTTGTCAGTGCTGACACCAGGCCAGGCCTTGAGATATGGTCTCATGGCCCCTTCCCAGCACGTAGGCCTTCTTTCATAGAACACTGACAGCTTTCTGAAGAACAGGATGATCCTGTAAATAACATGGTCGTCAATGGCATGATCCTGACGTTGCTTAGGAAAAACTGTTTTGTCTTGGGTTACTTGCTCTGCAAAAACAAGATGTGGTTAATGTGCTTAAAAGTGGTCCTGCGTGCCCAGTACAGGCCTCTAGCAGCAGAAGGCGAGGTAGAAATGCAAACCGACCCATGATTGGGCCTGTAAGTCTCATGACAAGGGGGGAATGATAGAGCTAAAACTAGGTTGACCCCACAGAGTTCTTTTTGTTACTTTTATAATGTTTCTTTTGTTCTGTACTCGCTGTTCTGCAACTCTTCCTGCTGCCCTTCCCTGTAAACCGCAAGTATGTAACATTTGCACAAACCTGCCAATAGGAATGCAGAGAAGTGGACTCAGCCCAAATTAGGCAAACTGCACATTACCCCTGCATAACCAGACCCCTGATCCTGCCCCCTGACCAATCGACGGGGGCCAGGAACATTCCCCCTGCCCACTGCTTTGGACCCCCTATAAAGCCTTTGTTCTCCCAAAGGTCGCTCTCTCTCTCCTGCCACCGTGCCAGACGGGAGCTCATGCTAGCACGAATAAAGGTTCTTTTGCTCTTGCATAGGGCTCGGCTCCTTCCTGGTGGGTTTTTGGGGATCCTGAAATCTGGGCATAACAGCACACTGGCCCCCTCAGGGTCTGGCTTCCATTTTCTGTTCCTGCCTTGTATCCCACCACTCTCCTCTCTCCCCCAAACAGGGACTGGCTGCCTCTGAATTTGAGTTCCTGCCCACAGGTCTCTCTGTCTAGCCACATCCACGGCGTTTAATTTCTTTGTACCTTTTCCCCATGGACACAATAGAGGAAACTGCAATGTCCATATTAAGGGGAGATTGTGATGGTGGGAGGAAATAAGCCTGTGTAACTGCTGAATTTCCTTCCAGCACTGAGGTTCCTGTTACTGTGGGCTCAGGGGGGATTTGCAGAGGATGCTCAGGAAACCAATAAAAATAATTAAAAGTTTAGAAAATTAGAACCATGAAAAACAGGTAAAGAAACAATGATTCAGCAAAGAGAAGAAAAAGCCTGAGGGAAGACATAAAGAGGAAAAATGATTGCCTAGCCCTAGAGGATAGACTCAAACAGTCCTCCATTAATATTGAGAAGAAACAGCAAAGCACGTAGGATTTATATTTGCCACGAGAAACATTTCCCAGGTAAGGGATTGGCTATCTAGAATAGTTTATTCATGAAACTCTCAGAATTTATTTATCCACAGATCTAAAAAGATATATTTTCTTCTGTCTAGCCAATTTAAGGATGAAGCAGCGGGAATGCAGAGAAGTGAATTGGGTGATTTCTTGCAGTCCTTTTTCCCCTCAGTAAATCAGTCTCTCTGTCTTTCTCTGTCTCTTCTTGCTTTTATCCATTTCTCTGAATGTCTCTTTCTGGCTTTCTGTCCCTTTGTCTCTCTATTTCTGTTTCTCTCTCTGTTTTTCTTTCTCTTTATTCTCTTCTCTTTTTTCTCCCATCCCTCCATACTTCCACCCCATCCTTCTCACCCAGTGTAGCAGAAGATTTTCAGAAGTGGTCCAAATAGTGCTATTCTCCTTTTTTTTTGTTTATCTCATGTTCACTGTTATCTTTTGGTTGGCATTACAAGCATTTTGGATTACAGTAAAGTTTCTACTTCTGCAATGAATGAGGACAGAAGTGTTTGATCACTTGCTTTAACAATACTTCTTTCTCCTATGATACACTTCCCTTAGCACAGCTCCACCTCTTTCTTTTGAGAAGAGTTTTCTCTACAGCTTGTGGATATGTTTTACCTGAGAACTGTTAAGTTCCTTCACTACTTGATATTAGAAGTCCGAGGGAATGGGTGTTAACCAATAACACTGCTCTGAGGAGCAAGGAAAGCCACAGAATGCCCGCTCACCTCTGAGCGCCATCCTTGCAGGTTCCACTTCTAACCAAGTGGTTATATGCTATAGTATCCTTCTATTTACGAATACTTCCCCTTTTCTTTTATTGCTGGTGGCAGTTATCTTTGTCTTTCTCTAATTAACATTTCTCCTCTATGGTACTTTTCTGTTCTTTTAAATTTTCAGACATTTGGTGCAGATTTCACCTTATCTTTTTCTGAGACCGGCTCTGCATGGATGCACCCTACTCCAGCATCCTATCACTTGGCGTGCTGATGGATCCCAGCGCCTGCTGCTGGAATCCACATGGCATGTAGGTGACAGCTCTTGAAGTTTGTATGACTCCTGAGAAAGTCAGATGGCTGAATCAATACAACTATTTTTCTTTTCTCCTGAGCAGGCATAATAGCTCATCCTTGACTTTTTTTAGCTGGTGTTTACTAGATTTTCCCCTTAAGCATTTCAGATGATAGGTAATTTCATTTTGTTCGTGCTTCTTATTTTTCTTCTTCACTAGTTCTCATGTCATAGTTGAAGAGAACTATAGATTCCATTCTTGCAAGTTCACTGTAATCCAGCAAACCCCAGGACTGAGACTTTACAATATAAATTCTAGTGAGAAAAGTGGAACTGGCACTTCTCCTGAAGGGTGCAAGAGAGGAAATCAAGTCAAGAGAAAGGTCATTATTCACAAGATATGGAGTGGCTTGTCTATAAATGACCACTACTTACTGTTATTTCAACAGGCACTGCTAAGTAGAAGCTGCCCTGGAAAACTTACTAGGAATTGAGAATAAATAATGTTGCTATAAGGTAGAATTATTAATTAGTACATGATCTGTAATAGCAAAATAAAGTCACTTAAATTATTGCTTTGAGTTCCTGCCCTCTATCCTTTTTTGCTTTATTATTATTTTTTAAATTACTTTGAGCACATAACATCAATTCAATAAAAATTATATCATATAACTGTTTTCAACTAAGTAGCATTTAGTTTTTTTCCTCTGTCACACATATTTACTGAGCCATACCATTTTCTAAGTGTTACTAAGTTACCTTATTTATTAGTTCATTTAATTCACACAGAGGCCCCTGATTGGTATTACTATCTCCATTTGAAGTATATGAAAGTAGACACAGTTTTCAGAGGGCCAATAACTTGTTGGAGGTCAAATATGACTATAAGTGACAGAGCCCAAGAGTTTTAAAATTAAATTCCATCTAATTTTCTTTCTCTCATACCTTAACTCTTCCAATCAGTCTGTTGATTTGAATAACAATTATATATTATTATTTTTAATAACAATTACATGTCTAGGAAATTTGGAGCATGGGCAATTTCTTCTATAGGTTACATAATCCAAATTAATAATTGATACCAAACTAATAATTGGCAAGTAATATATATTGAGTATTTTGCCTGTGGAATAAAAGATGAGATCTAATTATAGTGTATTTGAATATTTACTATCTCAATTTTTGAGAGCACTTAGTTCCTTTCATAGAAATGGGGACTTTTCTACATAACACCGAAGAAAGTATGTAATATTTGTAACTCTTAAATCCCTTTGCTTTTTTTGTTACTTTACCATTAACACTGCATTCATAATCTAAGAGATCTTCCTTCAGATGGCAATCAGGATGAATGATCACTTGGTTACCCTGAAGCTGATGGTATATTAAAACAACAATAGAAACAGGTATTTATTATTTAGTAGGTTCTAGAAGCCCAGTGCATGAATTCGTGCATGGGTGGGGTCCAGCCGGCCCAGCCCTGATTGGGGCCGGGCCTGTTGGGAGGAGGAGATGAAGGGAGGTTGGCCGGCTGGCCCCCCCCCGATGAGGGCTCAATCAGAGCCGAGCCAGCTGAGGGGAGGGGCTGCAGGTGATTGGCCAGCAAGCTCCGCTCCTGATTGGGGTGGGGGGGCCAGTTGGGGGCAAGACTGGTCATAGGGAGGAGCTGTGGGCAGTGGCTCAGCCAGCCCGCCCCCCCCTCCCAATTGGTGGGGAGCACCAATCGGGGGTGGTACCAGCTGGGGGGAGGGGCTGTTGGTGGTAGCCACTGGACTTGCCCCTGATCAGGGTGGTGGGGGCTGATGGTATATTAAAACAACAATAGCAACAGGTATTTATTATTTAGTAGGTACTAGAAGTGGGGCAGGCTGAGGGCAGGGGCTACAGACAGTTGACCGGCCAGCCCTGCCCCTGATTGGAGTGGGGGGCCCATTGGGGGAGAGGCCATGAGCCCATGGGGTAGGGGGCCAATCAGGGGCAGGGCTGGCTAGGAGGAGGGGCTGCAAGAAGTTGTCTGGCAGGCCCCACCCCCTATTGGGGTAAGGGGGGCAATCGGGGTGGGGACAGTCTGTGGGGTGCTGTGGGGATTGGTTGCCACCCCGACCTTGATCAGGCAGGTTCGCTGGCACAGTGGACATCATAGCAACCAGTCGTTCCGGTCATTAGCAGTGTTCTGGTCGCTAGCTTTTTATATATAGAGATAGGCAAGAAAAGTTATGTAAACTTCCCTCTATCCTCCAGGAATGGTAAACTGGTGGGTGAGGATTTGAACCCAGTTTACCTGGTTCCAGAGCTCAGACTGTTAACAGGTATTAAACAATAAAAGAAAATTTTAAAAATGTATTAATTCAAAAAAATATAAGAAACATTTGTCCTTTTGAACATTTGTCCAATTAACATAATTCCATTTTATCAAAAGAGTCTTGTTTCCTTGTGGACAGACAGCCAGAATTATGTCCATGAAACATTTTTTTTTTTCATATTTTAGAAAAGTAGTATGCAATCATTGTAGGACAGGCCTTACAAAAGTTGCTCATGTCCTACCATGAACCAGTGGAATAACAGCAAAACAGCCATTAGTGTCTGACCTGGCTACTAGGAGCCAAATGGGTCCTTTCAGTATTTGTTCATTTTGTTCTATAACTTTGATTGTTTATTTTTCATTCTGACATGTTATAATAAAACTAGAGGCCTGATGCATGAAATTTGTGCAAGAGTAGGCCTTCTTTCCCCCAGCTGCCGACACCGGCTTCTCCCTGGCACCTGGGACCCAGGCTTCCCTTGCAGCCCGGGCTTCATCCGGAAGGATGACTGGTCTAATTAGCATATTATGCTTTTATTATTATAGATAAGTAAAATCTTTTGAATAGTTTAAATATTCAATATTTAATATGTAGTACTAAGATCAACACAACATGTAGTACTAAGATCAACACAACAACCAAACAGAATTTAAAAGGGAAAGTTGATTTTATCTCTTTCTTTACTTGTTGCACTAATCACTTGTGCAAAGGAAAACATATTACTTTGTTAAGTTTCTATTTTAAAGTAAAATGGCAACTTTCACTTCTCTATATCCTTCTTATGTCTATACATAATGGTAAGCAGGAGTGAAATATTGCTAGGAAGTGAGTGACTTTGAAAATTATACTGTTTTGTGCAACAAGAAAATGAAAATTAAGAGGTGCACCTGTATTTAGAGTAGAACTTAGCATAGTATTGGGTAAGTGGTAACACTCAGGGATACTGGGCCCAGACCTCAATGGAACCTTTCTCTGTAATTGTTGGAACCTAGCTCTGGAGTCATTGAGCAAATGCCTTCATCAGGCCTTGTGCTTGCTTGACTAAAGAAACCATCCCCTCAGCCAATTCTGGTTTGCTCAGAAGCCTCTGAAAAGGAGTTCATTCTCTCTGTGATTTGTTTTCTCCATATGATCAGTGAGGCTGATTATATTTACAACTAACCTTCATCAGTCTTTTGAGGTTAATAAAAGAAGTCCATTAAGCATTACAGATGCTGAAAAGTCACTGCCTAAGTCTTCGAAGAAGTGTAAGGGATAGAGGTGGGAAACATTATTCTTCTCTGTATTTAGTTAATAAAACAAACACTACCATTTCCTATAAAAACATTCCTACAGAAATACGTCCTTCCGCTTCCTTCTCTCTCTTTCTCCGCCATCGAGGTGCGTGCATTCTCTTCTCCTTCACGATGTCTTCCCACAAGACTTTCAGGATCAAGAGGTTCCTGGCCAAGAAACAAAAGCAGAATCGGCCCATTCCCCAATGGATTCGGATGAAAACTGGTAATAAAATCAGGTACAACTCGAAGAGGAGACATTGGAGAAGAACCAAACTGGGCCTATGAGAAATGACACATGAGAGATGACTCACATATTTACGCTGTATCCAGGTTGCCTACACCTTTAAATGACTGAAAAGATGTCACTGTCTGGACAGTTGGGGCATTTTAATTGGAGAATTAATGGACTTGTGATTTTGCTCTATTGATTTTTTCCCCCCCTGCAATAGTAGGATGGTTCAGTAATAAATGTGTGAGACCTTTTAAAAAACAAAACAAAAAACAAACAAACAAACAAAAAACATTCCTACACTCAGATTTCCTACGTATGGATTCTATATTCTAGACATGCTGTTTTCTTTTAAAGAATCTGAAACAAGCTTTAGATAAAATATCTCTCTAGTCTTAAGTCCAATTTACTATAGACTTTTCTTTTTAAAACCGTATACTGAATGACTTTTCAGAAAAAGCCATAAATCATACATTTTCTTTAAGAGCTATATGCTTGAACTTTTTCAGGGTTGGAAAATGTGTTGCGTGTGTGTGCCCTACTCCTGCAAATATGGCAGATGTTACTGGTCCATCAAAGTCCTCTGCTTTCTTGAGTAAAGACAGAATCTCAGAATTAATTAGCCAAAATATTGTTGTTCTAGGCAGCTATGACCAATCCATTAGAGCTGGGGATTAGTTAAAGCCTCTGTCATTCCTGATTAACTTTGACTTTCTTTTTTACAGCACAGGAATCTAAAGTCCAAATATTATAAAAAAAATTATTAAAGTCATACAACTTGTTATTTATGTTGTATGAACTAAAATCCAGATGTACATATTCCCACTCCAGTTTTACTCTGTGACATCAGGCTGTTTGTATAATTTTCAAGCAGTGATCATGTTTTCATATTCTTTCTGATTGTCCTATTCATGAAGTAACATTTATTGAGCAACTACTATACCTGAGTTAGTGTCTCTGTAGTCTAGCCACTTAAGAGTTCAATAGAGAAAGCAAGTAATGTACAAAAATAACCATAATACATGATAAAGGGTATTTTGGTTTAATTCCCTGTATTAGAAACACAATCGTATCTCTCTCATTCCTTAAGCTTATGTTCTTAATTACTGGTATGTCTTTCTTTCCCTTTATAGCCAGTCTTCTGGGATTAAAATACCTACACTCATGGTCTCCATTTCCTTTCTTCCTATATATGACCAAACTCATGGATTCTAATATTTGCCTCTACTCAACCACTGAAATGATCCTGCTGAGGTCAATAATGATCTAACTGTTTAATTTAACACCTTTATTCTAATTCTTAATTTTTCATTCCACTTAATTTCATACTGTCAATCAATTTCTTTCTTTAATTTATTTTATTCCATTTTCTTCTTATATTTCATTACACTACTCTCTTAATTTTTTCTCCTGTCTCTAGAGCAGCACTCTCTTTAAACAGTGTAGGTTTTTTCCCCCTCTCTTCCAATTACTTTAAGGTTGGCATTCTTGTGATTCTGGCCTCAATTCCCTTATATTTTCTTTGTGGAATTTTACCCACTTTTGTAACTGTTCACCGCAAACTCCATTTCTAATCTGAGTGTTTTTGCACATTTCTCTCTATTCCGGTACAGACTAGTACATTTAACTCCTTACTGGGCACGTCTTAGGTATTCAATAGGCATTTAATCTCAATTTATCCAGAACTGAATATATCCCTTCTCTTCAAATCTGCTCCTCTTCCTGTTTCCTGATTTGGTGAAAGCCACCACCACCCACTCAGTTGCTGAAGCAGAAATATAGAAATCAAGAGATCTTCTCAATGAAATTCCTCACTCTATCTTTGCGTTATAAATTTATTGGGATATACAAATATAAGAGTTGTCTTATTTGTGGATTATTTTATAATTTATCTTTATATCTCATGATCTATTATCATATCTCTAATCTGCCACATTTTATCCTTATACACATGTTGATTTCTTTATTTAGAGACTACGTACAGATAATATATTGAGGGGAAATTGTAGCAATTACGTTGAGTGATGGAGTGTCAGATAACATTTTCCTCAAATTTTTAATGCTTTTCACTTTTAGTATTGAATTTTAAAAACACTATGATTAAAAGCTTCTAAAAGAAGAAAATCAACAAAATACAGGCAACCTTTTTTTCACAGAAAATAATAAAACTTTATGTTGAGTTTTGTTCTCATTGAGTAATGACCCCAATTTCTTTCTAAGAGAATGCTAATAATTTAATTAACAAAAGTTTATTAAGTACCTTGATTAACCAGGGGAAAATACTATGGTTTAGAAAACAGAAAAAACAAGTCATCTTTTTGGAAGGTAGGGAAGGAAGAGAAGGAAGAAGTAATATTGGAACTTTATTTCAAAAGGTAGGCAAGGGTTGACTCCTGAAAAAAGTAAAGGAAGGCATTCCAGGCATAGGGAACAGCATTGTGTAAAACCTGACAGACACAGAAAAGCAAGGGGGACTTAGGATGGCTGAAGATTACTATGTGTATGAGATGGAGAGGAGTAGAAAGATTGTGTGCCGTGTTATTTTTTGATCCATAAATTTAGCAGGCATTGGTGAAAGGAAATAGAAAGGATTGCTTTCTTGGTTAGCTCTTTAAATATTATGCAGTATCTACCTGTCTGGTGTGGCGCAGTGGTTGTGTGTCGACCTAGGAACCAGGAGGTCATGGTTCAATTCCTGGTCAGGGCACATGACCAGGTTGTGGGCTTGATCCCCAGTGGGAGGTATGCAGGAGGTGGCCAAACAATGATTTTCTCTCTTCATGGATGTTTCTATATCGCTCTCCCTCTCCCTTCCTCTCTGAAATTAATAAAAATATATTTAAGAATATGATACCACATCTGCCTTTATTAAAATTAGTTTATATAGCATTTTTCTTCAGCCTCTATTTTCCAGGAGTTGGTAGTTTTTCACTTCCTTAAACTTCACTTCTTTTTCACAGTTTCTTTCGGTAATACCCATTGTAAAAATCTTGTTATATTTTTTGTTTTGTCATAAGTAGTTTTATCTCCATCTGTGATTTTAAAACACAATTCATGCACTTTATTTTCCTGCTCTTGGGCATCATTTGGGATTATAATGCAGCCATTGGCAAATAAATTTCCCCTAAATTCCTAAATAATCTAAAGTAATATAAACTGCTCCTCTTTACTCATGATGTATGCCCTCCAGTTATTTATTTGGAAAACTGACTCCAATGTGAGTAAGAGCAGTTCAGGTGGGGTTATGCCGGCTTATTCCATACCACTTTGAAGGCGGTGTGTGCCAGGCATATCACCTTATGGTTGGAGCTTGTTCCAAACAGAAGGTCTCTAATTTGAACAACTTCTCAGGTTGTTAATCTCCAAAGATGTAATTACGTCTTCATGTGCTGTGCACTTTTAAATCAATAATTTTGAAGCAGATTGTTCTTTGATATTTCCGTCATTTTTTCATGAGCTTCAACAGAGAATTGGATAGTTAAAATTGAGCACCCTGAACAGACTTTAGCTGCCTTTTGATGGCGGGATGGTTTTTCTCAATGGAATTCATTATTAATCTGGTGGACACCCAATCTGATGAATAAATAAGGCCCTTTGCTGGAAGGTGGGAGGCCATCCCTGTTTCCTTTTCATAAGTCTCTGGTTTGGTCATTCCTGATCTGTCCAAATGTACATAATCGTGGTATTTGGGGCCTTAGAATTAGAATATATCCTGCTTTTTATGCAATATCCTGCTTTTCAGTGGTCTTTGTAGTGCCTTTGTGACTTAGTGGGGTGACTCTTGCTCCAAATTGCCTTGTGGACCAACAGGGGCAGCGTGCAGAAGCTTCAGCTGTGGTCCCCAAGTCTTTCTGTGTTAGCATCACCAGGAGGCTTAAATCAATACTGATGCTGGTGTTCCCAGCAGCTT
The DNA here is from genome assembly GCA_026230045.1 of Corynorhinus townsendii. NCBI lineage: Eukaryota > Metazoa > Chordata > Mammalia > Chiroptera > Vespertilionidae > Corynorhinus > Corynorhinus townsendii. The sequence continues at coordinate 174,576,551 of JAPDVU010000003.1, read as the reverse complement.
AATTATGTCAGAATCTATTGGGCCCAGGCAATCATGTATCTTAGAAATTCCCCAGGGCAATCTACAGTGTAACCAGGATTGAGCATGAGCGGAGCATAGATTAAAAATGAAGAATGGACAGGGCATGCTCACCTTTGACCAGTGGTGGAGAGAGCTGAGGATTCTGGGAAGGTGGTCTTGGGGATAGAGGATATGAAAAATCCATATAGATCTTTAAGGAAGTGCAATCTAGGCAGACAAGAATTTATTTCAGGTATAGAGTCAACAGAATGGAACTGAAAGGCTTGGAGAGAGAAAACTCAGAGCAGAGGTTAGGAGATGGGGCCTAGAGCAACTGGTGTGCCATTACCTGGTGCTCTTGAAGGTGGGTGCCCAGAGTAGGTAAATCCACACCGTGAAGAGACAAGGACAGGAAAAGAAGATGATTCAGTTAAATAGACAACAGATACTTCATATTAATAGAAATTACCATTGTCTGTTAGATATCCGCTGTTCTTAATTTGGAGTGTTGCTGATTAGCATGAGGACTGTCAGACAGACTAAAGTCACCAAACACTTTATCAGAACAATGTTAAGGAAAGGCTGTTGTGCCCTCACTTTTCTTGCATTGTGCACTTATACTTCAACCATAAAAAGCAGGAAAGTCTTCCAGGCTCAGACGCCAGTGTATATCTGGAGGCATCCCTTAGGCCTGTTCTCTCCATTTTAAGCACTCCGAGCATGCCCTCATTCCAGCGGCAGGAGCTAGATAAAACGTTAACCATGTCTGTAACTAGGTTTGTTTTTTAGCTCAGGAGTTGCTACCAGCTTCCTTTGTCCCTGCCTATGGACATTGTCTGATTTTGTACCCTGGTTCCCACATATCTATTAAGTCACCCTCCTGGACTTGATGAGTTGCTTTTTTATTAAGTCGATGAGGAGCTCTCAATAGGCCTCAGTTATCTGCTAATCCTTGGCTTTGGGATCCCAGTTCAGATTCTGAATGCTCAGGCCCCTCTCGTGATTTCTGGTTGTTGGGACACATACAGGGCAACCACTGTTAGGAGGTCCAGTGGTGTTCCCATCCCCTTCTCCTGCCCTGTACGCCACCAGGTCACAAGCACTGGGTTAGTTCAGTTAAGGGGTTTATGAAGATGCCTGAAAGTATAATTTTGGATATGAGTGAACCTAAAATCTGTAATAAGTATATGCTCTTCTATTAATAGCATAAAGACATACAAAACTCATTTTGGGTTGATATCAATTTCCAGTTCTTCCTTACCATCTAAGAAAGAAGGTTCAGTTCAAGTATGAACTGAATGCCGATAGCATTGGCACTGTGTTAGATATTGCTACCTGTGTTTATATGCTGCGCTGGAACTAGCAGGACTCCAGAAACAGTTTCTGATCTGGCTGGCCGTTATTTCATAGGTTATTAGCATTCTGCAGTGTTTCTCACAGGCTGATGACTGCTTAGTACAGTGTGCTGGATATTGTGTATGCAAAGGATAGTCTGCTCAAGAGATAGTCTGTTGTTAATGAAAAATAAAATTGATCATTTAATAGAAATGCCCAGTCTAACCCTGACCTCTGCATTCAAGAGGAATGAAAAGTGAGTACCTTTGGGTTTCAAAGGAATGCTTTTTAGGCTGGACATGAAAGTGAGTGAGTTATCTGTTAACTGCAGCTGTTCACATAAGAGCAGGAAGTTGATGCTAGACAGCAAAAATCATTCTAGTGTGAGTAAGGACTTCAGAAAGGAGTGGGGAGACAGAGAGCTTATGGAGGTTTCTGTTGAAACAACAAAACTCCTTACAGACTGAGGTACAGGTGTGGATTCATGGAAATTGAATTAAAATTTCAGAAATAGTGTGAAATCCCACAGTTTGAATGATAAAATATTGATGGTATCAACTTTCAACTTCTCAACTAGAGTATTAATGAGAAGCATCGTCTCTGTTTGATGAGGTATTTGTGTGTGTGTTAGAGAAAGTAGAGGCAATGTTACAGGAATTATGTTAATTTTTTAAATTAAATTTGTGGAAATTTTAAAATGTAATATCAGATGTTAATGGGAGTTGTCTTTTTGGATGTGAAAACAAATACATATTTCATGTAAATTGGGAGTATGGCTTCAGTGATGGTTTGTTGTTATGTACCCAGCTATTTAATCACACACCAATCTAGGTGTTGCTGTGAAGGTCTCTTGTAGATGTGGTTCACACCTACAACCAGCTGACTTCAACTAAAGGGGCATAACTATAAGGTGGGTGACCACACCCAATCAGTTCAAAGCAAAACAGGTTTCCCAGAGAAACAAGTTCTTCCTGAAGATTGAAACATTAACCCCTGCCCAAGAAATTCCAACCTGCAAAACTGCTCTACAGATTTCAGACTTGTTGGCCACCCCAATTTCATAAGCCAATTTCCTGAAAGAAATCTTTTTGGGTATGTGTATGTGTCTGTCTGCCTATCTATCTATCTATCTATCTATCTATCTATCTATCTATCTACCTACCTACCTACCTATTATCTATCTATCTATTATCTATCTATCTATCTATCTATCTATCTATCTATCTATCATCTACCTATTATATATCATCTATCATCTACCTATTATATATCATCTATTATGTATCAGCTATCTATCTATCTATCTATCTATCTATCTATCTATCTATCTATCTATCTCTATCATCTATCTCCTCTCTCTCTCTCTCATCATCATCATCATCATCTCCTACCAGTTCTTTTTCTCTAAAAAATCCCGACTGATACAATTTCCTAAATGGAAAGCATTTTAAAGCTATGAAGTAGATAACATCCAAGTAGATGTTGGGGTAAGGGATAGGGTTTGTTGTTCTACTGTTCCATTTCCCTGAGTGTTGGAAAAAGCAAATTTCACGAAGGCAGTGCAAAGCCTTCTCTCCTGCAGCCACTGCTTCCCTGGCAGCAGTGAGTCTCCCTCTAACGTGCCTGCTGCTTCCAGCCCTGTTTGCCTCTGTACATCAGTTTCTTCCTGCTTCACACGTGTTTTCCCTCCTCTATCCCCCTGTGAAGCCTGCTCTTCTCCCTGATACCCACTTCACACCAGAACTGGGGGCTCTCATTTCTGCCTCTCTCCATCACTTATAGCATTTTTCACAAAGGGCTCTGTGGAGGTATTTGAATGTTGCTATTGTTTTTTACTTGCTAAATGGTAATGACCATGTCTTATTCATCTTTCTATTCCCAGCACCTAGTCCAGTTGCAGGCACAGGAACTGTTCAGTAGGAGGTGTTCAATCACTGTTGCTCAACAAATAAATAAATAACTGACTCTCTCCTTCTAGTTAAGTTGCAGATGGCTGGAAGGTGTCTTTAGTGGCTATTCTTTCAAAGCTGGATTATGCTCCTTTTACCTGAGTTCCCTGAAAAGAAATTTTTAGACTTCGAATTCCTACCCAAAACCTATGCTTTCAATATTTGTAGGGAATAATAAACACATAAAGCTGATAAAAGCTGATCGTTCAGAAATCTCTGGCATCAGCTATTCATAGCATGAATGCTTCACACACACAGTACAACTTTGGGCTAATTTATTCTAACCTTTCTGATTAATGACCTGAAGCTCTACCTGCATTCATTAGCAAGGAACCCAGTTTCCCTTTTGAAGTTTTACCCAACCAATCGACCTTCACTTTGATGCCTTATCAGATACCAGCCAGAGAGGAAGCTCTGCCTTCTGATTATTCGTCTGCTTGCGTGTGTCTTGCTGCCACGTGGTGTTGCTGTTGAAGCAAGCATTCAACTGCACAGTTATATGGGCTCCTGTCCTCTCAGCATGGGTGTCCTCCCTGACCCAGACCCTGCATAGCCACAGAGTGCCCCTCATTCCAGAATGGCGGGGTTTGGAAGAACTCCCATCAGTCACGTTGGATGCTGGAAACAGCTCTCCCATCCATGTCACTGAATCGGCATCCTGGCCATCGCTTTTCTCATGGTGTGTGTTGGGAGTGTCCTTATCATTCTTCCCTACCCCTGGGCCTTAGTCAAGCCCTTAACAAGCCTTCATACTTCCCCTCCTGAGGAAGACCACCCGTTTCCTCATGGGTGGCCAGCTCTGCATGTCGGGGTCTTGGAGAGCTTTGCTGGACTCACCGGAGCTTGTTATACTCTTTCCTGTCCTCCTTTGCCAGCACCTTTCTTATCTTAAACAAGTGAGCCACTGGGAAGTTGCCCAGGTGATTCTTCATAGAGCTGAGGGAACAAGGGCTTCGGGGTGACTTTCACATTGAAGTCAGTGAAGCAGATATAAATTTTTATGGGTCTTTCAAATGGCACTTGATTTACTTTCTGCCTTACAGGCATGATGTGTGTCCAAACGGTAGCCATTGCTTTGATACGGCTGTACCATCACTTTTCCACGAAGAGATACGAAGAAGCATGGTTAGTTAAAAAGCAGAAAGTTGTTTAAAATGTAGTGCCTTGTGAAAGAAACTCAAACAACACGAATTCCAAATGTGAATTGTCCCCAGGCTTCAAAACGGGCTGAACTGCATTGTAGATACTTAATGCTCTTCACTACATCATTAACTTCAGCCTCATTTTTTATTATTCCTTTATATTGTTCTTGTTCTGGCCAGGATATTGCACTCATTGAGCTGTTCCAACACCCAACATGCACCCAAGCTTCATTGCACCTCAGGAATCATCTCTTATTCCCCCACTTGCCTTTGTGGTGCCATCCAGTCCAATATAAAAATACCTTTCTCCCCAAAGCTAAGTTGATCTTTTGTTATGCAGTATTTCCCCTAAAAGTGACAGCTGTAGCTACCATTTCTTAAGCCTTTTCTATAATAATGGATAGGTACTTTATGTTTTCATAATTCTTAAACATGTAGAAATAACATACCTATCCAAAAGTACTCAGAACACCTATGTGCAGCTTATGATTGTAAAGTGAATTATTATAAAATATTTATAAGTGAATGCCCATGTGACCCATGTTACCATCATTCATGTTAAACAAAAGAACACTGTCAGCATCCCAGAGCCTTCTGCTTGTCTTTCCTAATAGAAAAACCTCTCTCTCTCTCCAAAGTAAGTCCTATTTTACTTTTATCTTCTTCCCTTGCATTTTTTGACAGTTTTACCATGTATAATACTTTCCTAATCACTGTGGCTTAATTTTGCCTGTTTCTAAGCATTATATACTTGTAACTACAGAGTATGTTTTCTCTCTCTCTCTCTCTCTCTCTCTCTCTCTCTCTCTCTCTCTCTCTCTCTCTCTCTCTCTCTCTCTGGTTTAGCTTCTTTTATAATACAGCTTCTAAGCTCCATCCAGGCTTTGTATAGTAGTAGTTTGTGTTTTCATTTTCATTGTTGAATAGCCTTCATTGTATGGCTATGCCCTCCCTTTTGTTGCTAGACATTCTGGCTATCTCTAGTTTTAGGCTATTATAAATAATGATGCTATAAAGATTCCTGTACATTTCTCTTGTTGCCTCTGTGCACATCTGTGCTTGGAATTTTCTTGCGGGACCGTTTCTAATTATGAAATTCAGTTTTGTGACTAGAGCTGTTTTTGTATTCCTATGTACATTTTGGTAATTTGTAAATGTTTTTCTTGTAATTTGTTGGTTTCATCTATATTTCTTAAAATGCACTCTGATGATCTGTTTAAACTCTGCAGCATCTGTAGCGATGCCCCTTTATCATTTCTGGCATTGATTATTTGTGCCTTTTGGGCTCATATTGTAATTGGTTTTACTAGAGAGTGATCAATTTTAAGTCTTTTCACTGGCTGTTAAGTGAGAACTTACTTTATGTTGACATCTCCCATTTTCTGTGTGAATTTGCCAATTTTTTTCATAGCATTTTGTCAATGATAACAAAATGATGTTGAGAAAAACATTCAAGGACCTGACTAAGAGGGAACCTTACTAATGACAAAAATTTCAAATCATCAGGATGATGTAATGGCCCCCCCAAAAGAAATGAAAATAACTTAATTCTTGTTTATATAAATTAGCCTATGGTAAAATTGGTTTCATTATATTTTATTTTATAAACTCACAGAATCTGTTGACTACTTGAAGTGAGGACTTACTGTTTTTTGGTGTCTCACATTTTCTGTGTGAATTTATAATACATTTTGCCTTCATTTAAATTAGTGTACTAGTAGCTCACCATATATTTTATTGTTTGTATATTTTTCAATCCTTTGAACTTTCAACTTTTATGGAGCTTTAGTTTTAGATAAAACAAAATTTTATGCTCAACTTATAATAGAATTTTGACTTTTTAGGTATGAAAAATATCTTAATTATAGCCTCATACTTTTTCTCTGCTTTCTGCATATTCTATATCCCCTGACTTCCCTGTTTTTGTTTAGTTTTGAGTTTTTTGAAATTTTATTGGAGATTTTCCTCAAATATGTGATACCTGAAGTCTATTTATTTTTAAGAGTGGCCAATAAAAATATGATTGGGAAATGTGAGTAGACAGACTTGTGACCAAGGAGGAGGGTTGTGGTTGATGGGAACTTGGCTGCTTCACTGGGGGCCCCTCAAATGATAATAGGCTTTTGGGAAATATAGACCTGGCTAATTTTCTTTGAGGTGTTAACTTCTGCCTTCAACCCAGGACAGTGGAGCAATGTGAATGTACTGGTGATGGAACTCAGGTTCGGTGAAGGTGGCACAGGGTACAGTAACAGAATTTGTAATGATGTCTCCCTCGCCTTTCACACAGATATCAGTACCTTTGGACGTTGGCATGCATTCTGACAACATGAGTAGCTGCACAGCTTTGGTGGATATCAGTAGAACAGGATAACTTTGGAACCATCTTTGACATCAGTGTCAAATGAGAATAGCTCTATTGTAACTAAAAGTTCTAGCAGCACAAATAAAACTCTCTGAAAACTCATTGAATTACTTGGGAAGAACCTTGTGGGCTTGAAATTCTCATAAGGTGTGTGTGTGGGGGGCAATGTGGCTTTATGTCCTTCTGTTCTTTCTATAGGCTGGAGTGCAACTTGTGAGGCACATACTGCAAAAGCAGAGCTTGGGATTCTTCATTGTTAGAGCAAATGAAGCTGCATAATTAATAAAGTTGCAGAGCAAATTTCTGGTGCAATGAAGTGATATCACCTTTAATTTGAAGGGCATGTGATAATAATTAGACATTATTAGATTAAGGAGATAGCCATAGGCTTGGCTCCTACACAGAGAGTTCAAATCCAGGGGTTGCTAAGGGTGAAGGGTGTGTGATATTTAGCATTCCAGTAATACTTAACACCTGGAAAGCCTTTGGATTCTATATATACTACCTAAAATTACTCATTTCATTGGTAAACTCAATTCTAGGGTGCCTATCCCAACTTCCTGTGAAACTTTATCCAGCTCTCTGTTCTCCACTAAGTGGATGTATGCTTAATCTGCCAAAAGTTAATTATTGTATTTATGTCTCATTGTTTTCATTCCATTATTTCTTATCTATCTTGACCTTTAAACAACCATGAACAATTATCTTTGCTGACATATGCTGATTAAAGTTAAACTTTTTTTTGTGTCCTACTTTGCGTAACATCAGAATCTTAGCAGAATACTTAAGTATTTTATGCCTCTCTAATTACTTTGGACGAAAGCATCATTATGTAGGATAAATTAATTAATGCCATTCTGGCACAGCTTGCAATTCACTTTTACAATTCAGATAAGTTTTATTAGAATAGTCATAAACACATTGAATGTTATTTAACTTTAAAATATGATTAAGTTAGATATAAAATTAATTTTAGGTAATTTGTGCCTCTGCAATTCTTTGAGATTTATTGGGATTCTCTTGGCACCAAGATCAGGATTTACAAATTTTGTGCTTTCTATTATTTGTCCAATGTCTTTAGTAAAGATACATGAAATATCTTAATAGTGTTTATCAAAAGTAGAAGACAACTTCTTGAACATTTTGTTAGATTGTATATTTCTAGAGTATTTGTGAGGTTGAAAAACAAATTGGACTAAGAAAAAAAATTTGGGGAATGACCACAAAAATTCTGTAACTTTAAAATTAGTTTTGAGGCTATATTGTTTGGTAACCTTGCAAACTTCTAAATTTTTACTTTAAAGAACAAACAACAAATGTCGTTTGGCAGTATCTATTTGCAAGGTAGTAAAATAATTTTTTTCCACATGGATAAAATGAATGTCTTCACTATCTAGCTCTTGTATTGATGAACCAAGTCTTTTGGGAGAGGGGGGCAATGTGAGAAAAATCATTAAAATATTCTGGAAAATATATTAAATATAGGAGTATATTCAAATTGACATAGTAACACTAGGGAAGGGATGACTTTTAAGAATAATGGCAGGAGATTTCTCAGTGAATAGGTTGAGTTACTAATCTTAGGCCAGAGGAAAGAGGATGGCATTTAAAACAAAGAAGGCACTGCACACAGATACTAAGGTACATCATAGAATGGTGGGATGTTGAGTGAGACTGATTTCATGGTGAGAAGCAGAGCCTGAAAAAAGGAGATTGTGAGATAGAAGGAGATCTGTCTAAAAAAGAATATGGCTTAGAAAGTGTGGAGAGTCTTATTATTCTGTGACAATAGGAACTACTATAGTTATTTTAGAAGGTAGGAACCAGCAGGCCGACGCTCTATCCACTGAGCCAAACCGGTCAGGGCAACCTTTTTTTTTCTTTTAAATATATTTTATTGATTTTTTTTTTTTTTTTACAGAGAGGAAGGGAGAGAGATAGTTAGAAACATTGATGAGAGAGAAACATCGATCAACTGCCTCCTGCACACCCCTTACTGGGGATGTGCCCACAACCCAGGTACATGCCCTTGACCGGAATCGAACCTGGGACCAGTTTGGCTCAGTGGCTAGAGCAGGCTGGTGCTCTAGCCACTGAGCCAAACTGGTTTCGGCTAGAGCAACCATTTTTTAACATGCTTATTATGAATAGTTGTCAGAGGCTTTAAATAATTTATTTAATCTAATCCCTGAGACACCCTTGTGAAGGGAAGGTATTTTTAAATCCCCATTCTATGGATGAGGGACTGGGTGGTGACTGAGTTGATCATTTGTCCTAGGTTAGGGTGGGGAGGTTGTTTGCAAGCCTAGCACTTTCTGGTTCCAGGACTCCTGCTTCCCTGTCATACCACATGACAACTCTAGAAGTCACTCTAGTGGCCATAGATATTCTATAATAAGGGGAGACAGTCACAGGAAAATGGGTGACTATTATGTTAATTTAGAACAGAGAAGATTATGAAAAGAGTTAAGACATTGGTAGTGATGACGAAAGAAAAATACCATAGATTTGAAAGCCCTTCAGAAGGAACCTTAGTGACTAATCAAATGTTGAGATTAAAGGAGATGGAGGAATTGATGTTATACTAAGGTTTCTGCATCGAATATAAGTGAAATTCACTGAATGGGCAGAAGCTAGGTAAGGAAGGAAAAGTATAGTTGAAGTTTGCTGGGTTTGCTCAATGAAAACTTCATCTACAGTCTTTTTATATCTGACTTCCTCATGGACATTAGAAGGAATGAATGGCTAAAGTTGGGGAATTTGAGGTGGTACTTTATCTATCAGCAATGTCAGGTCCAGTTGCAATTGTAATCATTTCAGGCTACTTCTAACAATTGTCTGCAACATTTTGACATTTCAGTGGATTTTGCTCCATAACTTCATACCCTAGGTCTTTCCTGGAAGGTCCATACACATACATTGAGCTCTGTCAAAGCCTTTCAATAATCAAGAGCTAGGAATTTTGAGCAAAATACTAAAATGTGGTTATTTGGATAATAGTTGACTAAGTGACTAGATTAAAGGCTGTTAATATTTTCATTACAAACACAAAAAGAAAGGGTTAATATAATAAATCTAGATTTAACTGCTGAAGTTTTGTAGTGACCAATTGTACCTCAATGTTGTAAGGATGTTTAGAGTTTTTGTTTTGCTTCATTGTGTTTAATGCAGATCTGTAATCATGTAAGTCAACTCCTTATTCATGATTTACTTATGTGTGAAGCCCCCTGTATTGTTTATTTTGCCCAAACATGGCTGGGAGAGGTAGCTGAGACATGGTGAAACCATCTGGCCACAGATGGATCCTCAGTGAAGCATGGATCAGCATTGGTTTGGTGATCTATGCTGACTGCCTCATGTTAAAATTTCAGAGACTCAACTCATAAATCACCTGGCAATGATTGCATCCACTTACATATAAATAAAAGGCTGAAGTGAATTGAACCTTTTTTTTTTTTGCTAGTGATCATGACTCACCTGTAAGACTGATTGTATTACAGTTTTATTGACTATTTTGCCCATAGTAGAGTCTGTTTAGTTTATGACCATTTAGGTACAGTAGTCTTTTTTTTTCCTTTTTCTGACTTAAACAGCAGACATTTATTTTCACAGTTCTGGAGGCTGGGCATCTGAGATCAGGGTACCAGCATGGATGACTTCTGGTGAGAGCTCTCTTGCTGGCTTGTAGATGGCTGCCTGCTTGCTGTATCCTCACATGGTGGAGAGAGAGCTACAGTAATCTTAATAGCTCATGTTTACTGGCTAAGATAATTATGAACTTTTCCAAGATCCTGTAGTTAGAAACTTCTATACATTTGTTATGAATTTGACAGGTAAGCTTGGTATCTCAAGAAGACATAAAACCTGAAGTTGTAGTCTGAAAAAAAATTCATTTAGAATCTTAAAGAAAAGTTTAGTGACCAATATTTATTTGAAAGGCTGATAGAATTGCAAAAAGTTTTTAGAACTATGCATAGCAGAGATAATCATCTAAGATACAAAACAATGCAAAAGATGTGTGAATAATTGAAATAATTAGGTCAAAACTCCAAACAAAACTCAAACTTTAATGGTGCCTCCTAGCAAATAAAATTTAATTCAGAACCACTGCCTAATATCATTGGGTATAAAGTCTCACAACTTTATCAGTCCAATGTGATATTCAAACTGGTTCAAATTGCTGATGTAAATGTATGCATGCCTTGTCCTTTACAACCTAAGCAGGAAATATAGTTAAATGTTAATGGATATGCAAATCAGTAAACTAATAATTGAAAAAATTTGACAGGTCTGCATATTTGTAATTCTTTACATTTTTCCAAATCAGTAAAAATAAGATTAACTACTAACTTTTATAAATTACTCTTCATTTTAAAATATATTAGTTATTTCATAAATTCCCTGTGCTGTCTCATCTGCATTGTTATCATAGCATCCAGTACTCACCACCTGCCCACAGCCACAGGGGAAGGGCCTATCTTTGATTTGTGCTGATACATCATTTGTAGATGTACATGCGACAGCTATCATGGAGATACAAAAGTCGGTGGAGAAATCAAGTGAACACACAAAACAGTTTAAAAACATGCTTAATGTCTTCCTCCGTGGAAGCGTGCTTCATGATTCAATCTCATTTTATTCTGCTTCTAGGGTTTACTATGCATAGGTCTACCCATGCCATACAGAAATAAATGTGAAGAATTGGGGTCATTTTGTTAATTCATACATGTAAGCAAATGTTGATCACTTTCTATATGCAGACATAGCTCTAGGTGCTAGCAAATCGACAGTGAAAAGAAAAACCAAAATAACTTCCTGTCATTCTGGTGCTTATTGTCTAGAAATTGTTTTCTCTCTTGGTTTTCAGTGATATGGTCCTATTTCTTGACATCTTAGTAATGTTTAAATGAATGTTGGCTGTTATATAAAAGTATATAAAGAGGATCTATTTATAAAATAAAAGTGATATTTTATTTTTTCAGAAAAGGTTCCCTCTTTCCTCTGTTAAGTAGAAGGACTGGAGTCTGATCACCTTAATCCAGGCATTGAATGGACTGGGAAGGACTGATTCCCAGTTTCGTCAAGGACCATCTGTCTGTAGTTTTCTCCTGCCCTCCATGGCTCTGTGTATTCTCTTGGGCCATACCATCTGGCAGGTCCTGAACTATAGCAATCTCTCCAGCATGGGGAACTTGCCAGACCTCTGCTGTGCTCTTCAGGGACTTTCTGCTGCGTGTCTTAGCTTACCCCCTGAACAAATTCATAATTTAGCAAAAGTCTCGAAAGGAAAAACAGGTATGTATCATGTGCCTTTCTGGGCCCCTACTTTCTCAGGAGGATCTTGGCTCCTTAAGTTTCTCATGTCTCTCCAATCCACTGAGACTGCCCTCTGTCCAGGTGAAGTCTGGAATCAGCAAATGTCCCCTCAGGAAATACAGCTCACCTTTTCATGATTCTTTTCAGTCTGGTATCTCGGTTTTTTAAATCCTCATTGCTTCAGCAGCTCTCGTATGTCTTTAAGCAGAATTTGGGGGTAATTTTATTAAGACTTTTTTAGGGTTTTTTTTTTTTTTTTGGTGGGGGGACTGGATCACTGATCTGTTGTAAAATTATCTCATTTTTATTTTTAGATACTGAATAAAGGAATGATACCTTCTTTTATACACATCTATTCAACCACAACGAATGTGCCCTGACATGTCCACCCTACCTTACTGCATTATAGAACTAATTGGCAACGTAGACAAGTAGGGGTGTGGCATTGAGCATATTCTTCAAAATAGGTGTCATCAGAAGAGCTGGACAGTTACCAGACTGTACTAATACTCCAGAGTACACTGAGTTCACTGCCCAAGGACTGTCAGCAGTAGCGGTACTGACGGGAGTAACGCCAACTGTCCAAGTTAACGTGGGGGCTTTCAAGTAGAGGCTGCTTGATTAGGGAACTCAGTGGGAGTTCAAGTCTTGGTGGTAGCTCTGAGGAGGTGCAGCTTCTGGATGCTCTTCTGACTTCTTATCAATTACCCTCAAAGGAAATAAGTCATGCCTGCTAAAATACTGGTAAACACAGCAGTTATCCTTTGTGGTTTTTATTTTTATTTTTATCTCTCCCTAGTACTTGTAGGAAGAAGGTATGCATAGTAGTTAAGTGCATAGTTTTAGAAGTCAATCAAATTTAGATTAAAAAACTTGCCTATTTACTAAATGCTTGACCTTGAAAAAGTTGCAAAAACTCTCTAAAGCCTTAATTCCATGTCGATGAAACAGGAATAATGATACATGTCATTGTGCTGACATGTGGAGACACAGTGTTTAAAGTGCTAATAACGGTCTCTGGCACATGGGAAGCATGCACTTTATGGCAGCAATAAATTTTTTGGCTTCTATGGAAAGCCATAGATTTAGACATGCAGAATTTTGGGGTGAGACCTTAAGAGATTTATGCAGACCCTCCAAGGTAGGTGCATGAAACACATCGAAAGAGAGTTGTTTTTTTAAAGTTCATAAGTTTGCTTTTGTTATTAAATAAAACTATTTCATTATTTGTTTATTTTATGGACTACAAAAACTATCTGAAATAATACCAGAAAATAAGTGACTGACCTGGAGATGCTTTGCCTCTCAATGGCTTCAAAATATGTGCTTCTTCATACTTTTAGTAGATAAATGACAAACTATCATTCTTTACTATGTGTTGTTTTAAAGTTAATCTAAGAAGAATCAGGTTCAACTAGTACTCTAAACTGTACAGGTATTATCTATACTAATAAAAGGGTAATATGCAAATTGGTCAGGACGCCCTCACAGTAACAACCGAACAACAGGCTGTGTGGGGCAACAAGGCTGGCAGGGGGGTTAGTGAGGGATGACCAAATGACTAAACAGCAGGATGCATGGGACAACCAGGTCAGTGGTGGGGGCAGTTAGGGGTGACCAGCTGGAGGGGGAGGACAGATGGGGGTGACCAGGCTGGCGGGGGGGTAGTTGGGGGTCAAGTAGGCTGGCAGGGGGGACAGTTAGGGGTGATTAGGCTGGCAGGAAGAAGTGGTTAGGGGTGATCAGGCTGCCGGGGTGGGGGGGCAGTTAGGGACGATCAGGCCAGCCGGCAGAGGTGGTTAGGGGTGATCAGGATGGCAGTGGGGGCAATTAGGGATGGTCAGGCAAGCAGGCAGGTGAGCAGTTAGGAGACAGTGGTCCCAGATTGTGAGAGGGATGTACGACTGCCGGTTTAGGCCCAATCACCAGAATTGGGCCTAAACCGGCAGTCGGACATCACCTGAGGGGTCCCAGATTGGAGAGGGTATAGGCTAGGCTGTGGGAACCCCCTCCATGCATGAATTTGTGCACTGAGCCTCTAGTCATATAAGAAAAGTTACACAATTTAAAGTAAAAAGAAGCCCTAACTGGTTTGGCTCAGTGGATAGAGCGTCGGCCTGCAGACTGAAGGGTCCTGGGTTCGATTCCGGTCAAGGGCATGTACCTTGGTTGGGGGCATATCCCCAGTGGGGGGTGTGCAGGAGGCAGCTGATTGATGTTTCTCTCCCATTGATGTTTCTAACTCTCTATACTTTTCTCTTCCTCTCTGTAAAAAATCAATAAAATATATTTTAAAAAATAAACTATAAATAAATCTGAGAGGAACAAACTTAGAGAGAGAGAGAATGATATTTAGTTCCTAACTACCATTCATGAGTTATGTGGTATTGATAAGGCAAGTTAACTGACCTCTCTGAGTCGCAGTTTTCTGAGAAATTAAAAAGTGGGAAAACAATACTCAGGATTTTATTGACTATCAAAGGAGAAAATGGAAATGAAAATGCGGAGTCAACAATAAACATGGACTCATTACTTGTTATACCTTTGAATCTCTCCCTGACCTGTGAAGAGTGGGAATTGGTGTTAGCAAAGAAACAAGAGTTAGCTAAACAAAAGGAGTGATGAAATTAAATCTCTGGCTAGTGTTACTTAAGTAATAATTTAAAGTAGATATCTTTGAATCACATTTTACATTGCTTTATCGTGTGGAAATTTCCCCCAAATCTTGACATTATTCTGAACATTTTTCAGATATTATATCTGAAGCCTCGTCCCAGCACCTCTACAATAGTCCTGCCTTGACAGGCTGAAGGAAAGTGAGCTCTTCTCTTTCCTTTCAAGTTGCTCTAATTCGACAGTTGTTTCTGCTCTCCTCATGTTTGAGTGAGCATGAAATGATGCCTTTGCTGAGTATTTCTGTTTGATTTTTCAAAAGCTGTTGTCAGTCTTACAGCTCAAAATCGAATGCACATTGTAATTGGCATAGTCAGACTTTCAAGCCTAATTGGAACTGACCCACATACCTCAGAGCCCTTCCTAGCCTCCCCAGTTTGAAAGTGCATGTGGAGAGAGGAAGCAGGAAAGCTTACTGAGAGGGGAAAAGTCTCTTTGCATGGTGCTGAACCAGGAAGCTCTGACTGTATGGCTCTCTGAGTCTGGACAATCTCTTGTGTGTTTGTTTCCACAGAGCATATATCATTACAGACTATATGGGCATCCGAAATGAAAGTTTCATGAAAGTAGCTGCTGTAGGGACCTGGATGGGGGACTTTGTCACAGCTTGGATGGTAAGAAATTTTAACTTCACCCATTTCACATCTGATAGAAGACATGTTCAAATGTTGGATAGACATCACTTTTGATGATTTAGAGCAGTGGTTGGCAAACTGCAGCTCGCGAGCCACATGCGGCTCTTTGGCCCCTTGAGTATGGCTCTTCCACAAAATACCACGGCCTGGGTGAGTCTGTTTTGAAGAAGTGGCGTTAGAAGAAGTTTAAGTTTAAAAAATTTGGCTCTCAAGAGAATTTCAATCATTGTACTGTTGATATTTGGCTCTGTTGACTAATGAGTTTGCCGACCACTGATTGAGAGAACAGTTACCTCTGTTTTGAATGGAACAAATTCACGAGTATAGGTAAGTCCAGCTAATGTGTAATATCTGTTTATCTTAGGAAAAAAATACAATTGTAATATTGATGGCTATTTCCTGGGATATATGTATATACAAACATATACACATTCATGAAATTAATAAAAAATTATTACCTGTGAAATTATATTTGTTGTTTTTTTACCATGTGCAAATTTTAGGTAAGGAATGTTGTCTGGCCTGTCTCAAAAACCACATTAAATATTCTTTATGAACTTTAAAAATATTTTTTCATATTTGTTTTGCCCATTGAACCTAACTTAATAGTAACTAAGAGTTATGAGAGTTGTATATTTTAATCTTTCATGTATTATTAGTCTTTATTATTATATGCCTGCAACAAATACACAAATTATATCTCATGCTGAGCTCATCTGTTAAGAAAGTAGCTTCTGTTTTTAACCATTGGGTTAATTTAACACAGTATGTACTAAAAGGCTCTATGACCTATATGTTTATAAGAAAATCTTGAAGTACAAAGAGCATAACTCTCATAAATATGGGTCACTTTAACATTCATTGACACCTTTTATAAGTACAGTTAATCCTAATTAGCTTTATTCATCTATCACTTGACAATGAGCCCTACCAAAGGAATGATGATACCCAACATAAACAAGAATTGGGATGGATGTGCCCCTACAGATGTGTTGCAGGGGCCACAGGTAGATTGTCATAACCGTTACTGCATTTCCATTGATAGCTTTGCTTCTTACCTAGAGGAAGTGTTTTCAGGGAACAAGAAACAGTAATATCTTAACTGCTGCTATTGTGATCATCCTGCAAGAGTATTAAGGAACCATGAAAGGGTTTGTATAGCCTGTTTTTGAGCCTCCTCCCATCTCTGTTCAATTATAGAATGTTAACAGAACAAATTACCAGATGCATCCCATTCCATTAACTTTAAAATCTAAATTTGAAAAGTGATTTATTTTATTTACACTCACTAGAAATCATAATTAGGATTAACCAGCCATTGAGACCAGGCTGATGCATGTCAAAAATTTCTATTTCCATTGAAAAAATAATTTAGAAGAAACTATGTGAACTTCAAACATACAATTTCTGTGGAAATTGAGGTGATGCCTTTTGAAAAATCTTTGCATTAATTGTGGATTGTGACTCCATTTTGTAGGAAATCTGTTTACTAAAATGGAGAATTGGGTCGGAAATGCAGATTCTCAAACCTTGCTACCAGTGGTTTGACCTTCTACAAGTAATATATGATTCTCTGAGCCTTGGTGCACATGTTTCTTAAAAGGGATGAATAATTTCTACCTGTGTTACAGGTTTCTTGTGAAGATTAAATATGTGGCCCTATGATAAGATTTAAAATGCTAAAGGGGGCCCTGGCTTGTGTTGCTCAATGGTTAGAATGTCAGCCAGTGCCCTGAAGGGTCGTGGGTTTGATTCCCAGTCAAGGGCATGTACCTAGGTTGCAGGCTCAATCCCTGGGCCTGGGAGCACGTGCGAGAGGCAACCAATCCATGTGTCTCTCTCTCATTGATGTTTCTCTCTTTCCCCCCTCCCTCCCTTCCACTCTCTCTGAAAATCAATGGAAAAAATATCCTTGGGTGACAATTAACAAACAAACAAACACAACAAACATGCAGAAGTGAAATGCAGGCCTAGTACTTTATTGTTGTTATTCATGTTTTGGGCTCTCATCCCCTCGCTGGGCCCAGTCCTTGAAGTGATGGCAAGGGTGGCTCATTGATCCAAGACTCTCCCATGGAACCCCAGGAGCATGAGACTCCACAGCATCTGGAGTTTCCTTCCAGTTGCCTCAGATAGACTAGGACAATATGGTACGTTGCTTCCTCATAAAATCTGGGAGAAGCAACAGACCAATAAGACCTAGAAGCTTGCTTTGCAATTTTCAGGCAAAAGTCAGCCATAAATCATTTTCTTTCCCATGGTATCGTTGTTGTTTGTGACCCAGTTTCATCCAACTCCTCCCCAGACTTTCCTTCAAGATAGTGTCTCCTACATCATAATGACTCTGCCTCTGTTTACTGGTTAGTTTTTATCTGTATTTATTTATTTTGAGCCATAAGGTGGGGTCCAATTCTTAGGGCTTCTTGGGGAATCAAATGCATGGTGCAGCTTTATCCAAAGACCCCAACTCTTCTTAGTTGCATTTCTACTGTGCACTTATCTGCCTTACTCTTGTGGTTTAGGGAAATAGAAATATTCTCAAACTTCAGCCTATGGTCTTTCTTTTCCTCTACGGTCTGGTTAACCTTCATAGTTTCTCCTAAATTTACTACTGTAATGTCTTCTACTTCTACTAGCCAACCTGGTAATGTTTTACCTCTCCCTATACCATAGATTGCTACTCTGATTATACTTTCCATATCACAGAAATAGGATTGGATTGAGAGTCAAGAAATCTAGGTTTTAGGTTTAACTAAGTAATGTGATCTTAAGTCACCTTACTTCTCGGGGCCTCTCATCTTTTCTTTTCTATAAACTGGGTAGAATCCAAAGTCCCTTTCTGCTCATGTTATATGAAACTAGAGGCCTGGTGCACAAAATTCATGCATGGGTAGGTTCCCTAGGCCTGGCTGGCGATCAGGGCTGATGGAGGCCTTCTGGCTGCTGACTGGGGCCTTCCTTCATTCTGTGCCGCCCCCTGGTAGTCAGCGCACGTCATAGTGAGCAATTGAACTCCTGGTTGAACTCCTGAGGGGACACTTTGCATATTAACCTTTTATATATATAGATACTCACCTTTCTTCATTAGCCGCAGTGGTAGGGATGGCAAAAGAAACACAATATGTTCCTGATTTGCAAGTTCAGTCACACAGGGAGGATTCTCAGAGCACATCATTCTATTGCCATTTCTGTTCACTTGCTAGGCAGGAGGTTTCTGTATAAATATTTATATGTCTACATATGTGTGCATTGATAACATTTAAAAAAATAATAGTTTTCCTCCCAAGTGGAGTTTAGGGTAGCTTTGACCTTCATTTGTCTACAGAATTCTCATCATGAAATGAATATCAATGATGAAGGTGACTGTCATGGCAAAACAAGTGACTGTTTTCATTTCTAATAAAAGTGTACCTTTTAATGCATTTCTAAAATAAGGATTTTTATTTTATGGAAAAATTCATAACTTTCCCATGGTTTTAAAAGGTACACTGTGACTATATGATTGATCCACAGGTAGGGGATTATTAATCAATCTCACAAATATCTTTGGCCCTCACTCAACTGAGCATCAGGCTCTACTGGATTCCATTCATTGGGCAATCCTGACTTTTTCTGGCTCAGTGGTGCACCTCATGTAATTTTTGTTATGTAGGTTAAAAAAATAATATTATAAAAGAAATAAAGTGATACCTGGTGTAATTTATCCTTGAGCTGGTCCAAGGTAGGAGCAGAGATGAACTGTCATAAAGATAAGCAAGAATCAAAAACACTGGGTGTCTCATATAATGCCCTTGCCTCATAGCCACAAATTTTCCCAGGCTCTGTACCACTGAGCAAGGAGCAGAGTGGGGCTGGCCAGTCCCACAGCACATTGCTCCAGTTTTACCATTCTTCCTTCAGAAGGCAGAGGTCACAGCTTCTACTTAGGTCTAAGATGGCAGGGGGTTCTTAGGACATGGTGACAGCACTTCTGCTCCTCATTTATTAGCACAGGGAAAGATCACTTCCTATCTATCCATCCTACCTATACCTTTTTCCCAGCCCCTTCATCCCCTGTTCTAGTGTATTTTGTCTTGTAGCAGTTAATGATGTGTGGCTCATGGATAGTGACGGGGACGTCAGACTCCAGGTTGGGAGAAGGGGTGTACAGGGAAAGGTACAAATAAGGTGAAGTTGAGCCATGACCTACAGAAGGCAGTTCTCATGGTAAACACTAAAGTAGTTGATGAGCATCTTTCATCATAAAACTAGGTGTGTATTAACTTGTTTGGCCTTGACTTATTTTCCCCAGGATGGTCTGTGGACATTTGTATACATATTGTCACTACTAGCCAAGTTTCCACTAGAAAGCTAATTATATACATACACAACAATTGAGTTGTTTGCCAATTGACTCTACCTTTAGTTCATGTTTGTATAGTCACAATTTATTTTTAAATTGTGTGCAATTTTCATAGACTTTGTTTTTCTTCTGGAAACTCAGAGTTCCACTAGAACCAGAGGAACTGTATCAATACCTTCATGTGGAAATGCCTTTAGGTGGATAAAACATACCCTTTGTAGCTGGATTATAACAAGAAATAAAACTTTTAAATTTGTTTAACTATTTCTCTCTATTGAAGCCCTTTCAAGAATATGAGTTTAGAAAAACAAGTTTTTTTAAAAATATATTTTTTATTGATTTCAGAGAGGAAGGGAAAGGGAGAGAGAGAGAGAGAGCTAAACATCAGTGATGAGAGATAATTATTGATTGGCTGCCTCCTGCACAACTTCCCACTGGGGATTGAGCCCACAACCTGGGGATGTGCCCTGACCGGAAATTGAACTGTGATCTCCTGGTTCATAAGTCGACACTTAACCATGACAGCTGGGCTAGGAAAAAAAAAGTCTTTAAAAATATTTTTTTCCCTTCTATTTTAACTGTGCCTGCTTTATACATAAATATTAAATTATTTCTCTAAATATTTGAATGGCAAATTTTGCCTTTTTATTTTTTCACATGCTTTTATTTCTTCAGACAGATTTTATAATTCATATTTATGTTGCTATTTTATTTTTTCAAAAGACTGTTTATTTAAGAAGCAAAGCTTAAAACTCCTCCTTACCAGACTATAAATTCTTTGAGGGAAATTATAGTGTCAATAGTGTTCGCAATTGTATTTTTAGCACCCAACACAGTAGCAGGCATACAATAGGTGCTCAAGAATTATTGAAAGAATCAATAGATCACTAGAGCACATAAGCATTAAGTTCCATTTCTCTTTCCCTCATTACACTTTGTGACTTAGTGTTATAAAATGAATTTGCACAATGCTAAAGGGGATGGGAGGAGAGCTGTGTTGTTCAGGATACATAGATATCAGTTCCCTTCCCCTCACCCCCCCACCAAAAGCTATGCACTGGCTTCTGCTAAGCTTGTTTCCACAACCAGGAGGACACATGATTTTAAACACTTTGAATGGAGGTAATTCTCTCAGAATGGTGATGTGACCATCCTATATAATAAAAGCCTAATATGCTAAGTGTCAGTCATCCAGTTGGCCGTTCAACCAATCAAAGTGTAATATGCTAATGATATGATAAGGCTGCTAAACTGCTTGCTATGACATGCACTGACCACCAGGAGGCAGATGCTCCAACCAGTAGGTTAGCTTGCTACTGGGGTCTGGCTGATCGGGACTGAGCGAGATGGGCCAGACATGCCGTGGAGCCCTCCTGCGATCCCTCCCCGGCTGGCCAACCTCCCGCGTCCCTCCCTGGCCCCGATCATACACCGGTGGGGTCCCTCGGCCTGGCCTGCACCCTCTCACAATCCATGATCTTTCGGGGGATATTGGATAGCCGGTTTCAGCCCGAGGGCAGAATGACTGGTCACTATGACTTGCACTGATCACCAGGGTGCAGATGCTCTATGCAGGAGCTGCCCCCTGGTGGTCAGTGTGCTCCCATAGGGGGATTGCCACTCAGCCAGAAGCTGGGCTCACAGCTGGTGAGCACAGTAGCGATGACAGGGGCCTCTCCCACCTCCGCGGCAGTGCCCAGGATGTCTGACTGAGGGTTTAGGCAGTCATCATCCCTCGAGGGCTCCCGGACTGCGAGAGGGTGCAGTCCAGGCTGAGGGACCTCCTGAATTTTGTGCACTGGGCCTCCAGTGTGAGTATAAAAGGCATTCTTTGGTAAAACAAAGATTGAGATTCTCAGATCCCACCAGATGGTTCCTTGAATGGTCATTATTGCTGTCAGTGGCATAAGTTCTGCTCTGAGCTTGGGAGAGAGAAGAAAACTGTGTTGAGATGTACCACTTTAGTCACTGAAGCAGACAGCCTTTACTGTGCAAGACAGAGATTGGTTAACCTTCAGTGGATGGAGGGAGAGAGGATTAAGAACGATACATACTTGAGAATAATTTATACTTCTGTTGGAATAGTATTTATTAACAAATCTAGAACAGAATAGAGGGAGGAAATATTTCTGCAGCATTTGAGAATAAATTATTCCTTCTAGCTTAAACATAGGAAATATAAAATAAATTTTGTAACTAAATCTTGTGTCCTAACCTAAAATTTAGTGAGTTATTCTATTGTTGTCCCATGCTTATTGCATACTTGTTAAGGAAGGGATGTGATTATCTGTGTTATTTTCACTTCACCAAGTTAATAATAGTTTATTTAGTTCAATTTTTTCTATTATACACATGTCACTCTTTTGTGGATTGCTCTCAAATGCTGTTTGTCAATGAACAATATCCTGGAACACAACTGAGATCACATCTAGCTTGTTATTCTCTCTAGAACTGAGCTTGACAATTTGTATTATGATCAATGCCAGCTTCCTAATTATTTCTCTTCCACTGATATTTTAAAATGACAGAATAAAAAGCATAATTGAATTGATTTAGTATCTAAAATAAAGTAGCAATAGCAGCTTTACTCAACTTCATAATAGAAAGGAATTTAAACTGTGAGGCATGGAATGAAAGATCAAAGCTAGCAAACTCATTGAACAAGTATATGTGACAAATGGAAGGGCACCAGATGTGTAACCCCTGGATCCGGCCTCAAGTGCCCAGCAGTACTCTGAGGTGGGTCTCTTTTGCTCTCATTTTCAGCCTGTTCGTTGGAGCTAGTTCATGACTTTACTCCATGATTAGTTAACTCCATGTATGGTACATTTGTAGTTGCATTTCATTATTTTATACAGTGAAATTGAAACTGGATCCCGAATTTAATTAGGCAATAGACTATCTTTCTATAAAGATTTTATGTTAAGTGAGATTCCCTAGAAAAGAGTATGCGTCAGAGGCTTGGGGACACGTGTGGACATACTGTCCAAGGAAACCTGTAAGGAGATGAGGGATACAGGAGAAAAGGGGGGGAGGAGGCAAGCACAGATGTGGTCATATGGCTTCAGGTAAAGTCTACCCTGGGCCAGTTCCACTGCTCTGGTAAGATGTTCTTGGGGAATGCAGAGCACCAGAGGTTAAGAGGATCTGGGTGGGGCACCAGCATTGACTACCACACAGACAAAACCCAGGACAGTAGATTTAAAGGCACACATAATTCCTGAAGATCATTGCCAGTTCACCTGCTCATTTGAATCAAAGAGCATAATAGAGGAATTATTATTATTATTTTAAAACATATTTTATTGACTTCTGGGAAGAAGGGAGAGGGAGAGAGAGGTAGAAGCATCAATGATGAAAGAGAATCATTGATTGCCTGCCTCCTGGGGGTGAGCCCACAACCCGGGCATGTGCCCTGGCCAGGCAGGGATTATTTTTTACATTACCTTTTTACTCATTAGAAAATTTAGAAACAAATATGGCCATTTTGCTTTCACGTGTGTAAATATTTTAACGTCTCTATAAATATTTTATCATTGTGTTTCATGTTCCTTAAATATAATAAATGTTCACTAAAATATTAATAAGAGAGTCCAACCTCCTATTTTCAAATAGCATCACAAATGGTGATCAATAGTCTTTTAATGTTCGGGACCCTTAAGTTTTTAAAGTAGTAACAGAATACGATGTGGAATTAAAAAAAAAAAAGATTTCTGAGTAAAATAGATTTGAGTATAGCAGATAGATATTTAAGAATAGAATCACAAATTCTGGCTCAGCTTATAACTCCCCTAAATTTAGTGTCTATCAAATTCTATAGTATGTTATAGGTGTACTGTATGTAATTTATATCCATTTATTAAAAAATTTATGGACCATATTATTCTAAGCGTATGAAAGGCATCTTGGGAAGTGGATTGAGGTGAATACACTGAGATGTGGAAGACACTAAGCATCTCTTAGAGAAAGACATACTCCTCAGGGCAGGGGATGCTCACATTTCTTCTTTTCTATTCCCAGCTCAGTTTTGGCTTCTTTTAATTCCATTTATTTTCTTTCTATTACTTGGTTTATACTTCCTCAAAGAAGGTGTCCTTTTTGTCACCCATTCTTTATAATTTTCCTAACAGTGGTTCATAAATTTTAAAGTACCATTTGTCAATTATTTGCCTGAAGCAGTTTAAGTAAAAGCTAGGAGACATTGATATTTGTTCCCTCTGAAAGTCAATAATATAATGAAACTAGAGGCCCGGTGAACAGACTCGTGCACCAGTGGGGTCCCTCGGCCTGGCCTGCTCCCTCTCACAATCCGGGACCCCTTGGGGGATGTCAGACTGCTGGTTTAGGCCTGATCCCCACAGGCCAGGCCCAGGGACACCACCAGTGCACGCACCAGGCTTCTAGTATACATATAAGGTCTTTGGTTAAACTCTTCCCGCCCTCCCCTCTTCCCCCTTCCTTCTGAGATACATCATGCCTTTGCCTTGAGTGTCTTCCCCCTGGTGGTCAGTGCGCATCATAGATACCAGTTGAATGGTCAGACAGTCGCTTAGGCTTTTATATATATAGACTATTGACCCAGTGCACGAAATTTGTGCACGGGGCGGGGGGGGGGGGGTGTCCCTCAGCCCGGCCTGCACCATCTCCAATCTGGGACCCCTCGGGGGATGTTTGACTGCCGGTTTAAACTGAAACCGGCAGTCGGACATCCCTCTCGCAATCCGGGACTGCTGGCTCCTAACTGCTCACTTGCCTGCCTGCCTGATCGCCCCTAACCACTCTGTCCACTGGCGTGATCACCGCAAATGCCCCCCTGCCAGCCTGATTGCCCCCAACTGCCCCCCCTGCCAGCCTGATCACCCCCAACTCGATTCCCTACTGGCCTGCTCTCCTCCATCTGCCTTCCCCTGCCGGCCTGATCACCCCCAACTGCCCTCCCCTGCCAGCCTGATCACCCCCAACTGCCCTCCCCTGCCAGCCTGCCCGCCCCCAACTGCCCCCTCTGCCGGCCTGCTCTCCTCCAACTGCCCTCCTCTGCAGGCCTGATCACCTTCAACTTCCCACCCCCCTGCTGGCCTGATTGCCCCCAACTCCCTTCCCTGCTGGCCTGCTTGCCCCCAAATGTGCCCCCCTGCCAGCCTGCTCTCCTCCAACTGCCCTCCCCTGCCGGCCTGCTCTCCCCTAACTTCCCACTGCTGGCCTGATCACCCCCAACTGCCCTCCCCTGCCAGCCTGATTGCCCCTAACCACCTCTGCATCAGCCTTGCCACCATGGGTTTGTCTGGAAGGATGTCCGGAAGGTCTCTTAGAAGGTCTCCCAGTCTAATTAGCATATTACCCTTTTATTAGTATAGATAGAGGCCTGGTGCATGGGTGGGGGCCAGCTGGTCTGCCCTGAAGGAGGTCCCGGATGGGTGTGGGGGTCCTTTTGGGGGACGGGGCGGGCCTGGGCGAGGGCCTGGGGCGGTTTGCAGGCCGACCACACCACCATTGAGGTGGGGGGGATCCTGCTGAGGGTGGAGGCAGCCTGAGCAAGGGGCTGAGGGCCATTTTAAGGCTGGCCACACCCCCATTGGGGGTGGGCCTCTGCTGGGGGTGTGGCCAGCCTGGGTGAGGGGCTGAGGGCTGTTTGCAGGCTGAGGGCCTTTTTCAAGGCTGGCAACATCCCCTTCAGGCTGAGGGTCCCCTGTGGGGGTCGTGGCCAGCCTGGGCGAGGGGCTGATGGCTGTTTGCAGGCTGGCCACGCCCCCATCAGGGTAAGGGTCCCCGCTGGGGGGTGTAGCCGGCCTGGGTGAGGGGCTGAGGGCTGTTTGCAGGCTGCGGGCCATTTTCAAGCTGGTAACATCCCCTTCAGGGTGGGGGGTTTCTGCTGGGGGGGGCGTGGCCTTCCTGGGTGAGGGGCTCAGAGCCATTTGGGGGCGGTTTGCAGGCCTGCCAAGCCTCCAGCTTTGTCTGGAAGGACGTCTGGAAGGTCTCCGGAAGGTCTCCTGGTCTAATTAGCATATTACTCTTTTCTTAGTATAGATGAGGTTGTTAATGTTAGATTAGATTAGAGCATCAAAAATGAAGTTATAGGCTTCTTTTTTAAATTTATTTTTTTAAATTTCTTTATTGATTAAAGTATTACATATGTGTCCTTATTCCCCCATTACCCCCCACCTCCCATTCATGCCCACACCCCCCTGTTGTCTGTGTCCATTGATTAGGCTTATATGCATGCATATAAGTCCTTTGGTTGATCTCTCCCCTTACCCCCACCATCCCCTACCTTCCCTGAGGTTTGACGTTCTGATTGATGTTTCTCCGTCTCAGGATCTATTTTTGTTCATCAGTTTATGTTGTTCATTATATTCCACAAATGAGTAAGATCATGTGATATTTATCTTTCTCTGCCTGACTTACCTCACTTAGCATAATGCTCTCCATCTCCATCCATGTTGTCGCAAATGGTAAGAACTCCTTCTTTTTTAGCACAGCATAGTATTCCATTGTATAGATGTACCACGGTTTTTTAACCTACTCATCTGCTGATGGGCACTTAGGTTGTTTCCAAATCTTAGCTATGGTGCATTGTGCCGCTATGAACATAGGGGTGCATATATCTTTTCTGAGTCGTGTTTCTAGTTTCTTGGGATATATTCCTAGAAGTGGGATCACTGGGTCAAATGGGAGTTCCATTTTTAGTTTTTTGAGGAAACTCCATACTGTTCTCCACAGTGGCTGCACCAGTCTGCATTCCCACGAGCAGTGCACGTGGATTCCTTTTTCTCCGCATCCTCACCAGCACTTGTCGTTTGTTGATTTGTTGATAATAGCCATTCTGACAGGTGTGAGCTGGTACCACATTGTTGTTTTGATTTTCATCTCTCTGGTGATTAGTGACTTTGAGCAGGTTTTCATATGTCTCTTGGCCTTCCTTCTGTCTTCTTTCGAAAAGTGTCTATTTAGATCAGTTGCCCATTTTTTGATTGGGTTGTTTATCTTCTTTTTGTTAAGCTGCATGAGTTCCCTGAAAATGTTGGAGATTAAACCCTTATCATTGATATCATTGGCAAATATGTTCTCCCAAGCAGTGGGATTTCTTGTTGTTTTATTGGTCTCCCTTGCTGTGCAAAAGCTTTTTATTTTGATGTAGTCCTATGTATTTATTTTCTCTTTAGCTTCCATTGCCCTAGGAGCAGTATCAGTGAAGAAATTGCTCTGGCATATGTCTGAGGTTTTTCTGTCTGTGGATTCCTCTAGTATTTTTATGGTTTCCCGTCTTATGTTTAAGTCCTTGATCCATTTTGCGTTTATTTTTGTGTATGGTGTAAGTTGGTGGTCTAGTTTCCTTTTTTTGCATGTAACTGTCCAATTATCCCAACACCATTTATTGAAGAGACTGTCTTGACCCCATTGTATGTTCATGCCTCCTTTGTCAAATATTAATTGAACATAGTGATTTGGGCCAATTTCTGGGTTCTCTATTCTATTCCATTGATTTATATGTCTGTTCTTGTGCCAGTACCAGGCTGTTTTGAGAACAGTGGCTTTGTAATACAGCTTGAAATCTGGTATTGAGATCTCACCTACTTTGTTCTTCTTTCTCAGGATTGCTGTAGCTATTCAGGGTCTTTTTTTATTCCAGATGAATTTTTGGAAAGTTCTTTCTAGGTCTGTAAAATATGCCATTGGTATTTTTAATGGGAAGTGCATTGAATTTATAGATTGCTTTGGGTAGTATGGACATTTTGATGATGTTGATTCTACCAATCCATGAACATGGTAAGTTCTTCCATCTGTTTATGTCTTTCTATATCTCTTTTTTTCAGTGTTGTGTAGTTTTCCGCATATAGGTCTTTTACCTCCTTACTTAAGTTTATTCCTAGGTATCTTAATATTTTTGGTGTGATGGTAAATGGGATTGCTTTTTTAGTTTCTCTTTCTGTAAGTTCACTATTGGTGTATAGAAATGCCATAGATTTCTTGGCGTTAATTTTGTATCCTGCTACCTTGCTGGATTCATTTATTAAGTCTAACAATTTTTTGATGGTGTCTTCAGGGTTTTCTATGCACAGTATCATGTCATCTGCAAATAAGGATAGTTTTACTTCTTCTTTTCCAATTTGGATGCATTTTATTTTTTCTTCTTCTCTATTTTCAATGGCTAGTACTTCCAGCACTATGTTCAACAGGAGTGGTGAGAGTGGGCATCCCTGTCTTGTTCCTGTTGTTAGGGGAAATGGTTTTAGTTTTTGCCCATTGAGTATGATGTTAGCTGTGGGTTTGTCATATATGACTTTTATTATGTTGAGGTATGATCCTTCTTTTCCCACCTTGCTGAGAGTTTTTGTCAAGAAAGGGTGTTGGGTTTTGTCAAACGGTTTTTCTGCATCAATTGATATGACTATGTGATTTTTATCTTTCAATTTGTTTATGTGATGTATCACACTTATTGATTTGCGGATATTGTACCATCCTTGCATTCCTGGGATAAATCCTAGTTAGTCATGGTGCATGATATTTCTGATGTACCGCTGGATCCGATTTGCTAGAATTTTGTTGAGGATTGTGGCATCTATGTTCATGACAGATATTGGCCTGTAATTCTCTTTCATTGTGTTGTCTTTATCTGTTTTTGATATTAGGGTGATGCTGGGTTCATAGAAGGAGCTTGGAAGTATTCCTTCATCCTGAATTTTTTGGAATAGTCTGAGGAGGATAGGTTTTAGTTCTTCCTTGAATGTTTGGTAAAACTCCCCTGTGAAGCTGTCTGTCCCCAGGCTTTTGTTTGCTGGAAGTTTTTTGATGACTGCTTCAATTTCTTCCATAGTTATCAGCCTATTGAGATTTTTAGAATCTTCCTGAGTAAGTTTTGGAAGGTTGTATTTTTCTAGGAATGTGTCTTTTTCCTCCAGGTTGTCTAGCTTGTTAGAATAGAGTTGGTCATAGTATTTTTAATAATCCTTTGTATTTCTGTGGCGTCTGTTGTTATTTCTCCTCTTTCATTTCAGATTTTGTTTATTTGGGTCCTCTCTCTTTGCTTCTTGGAGAGCCTGGCTAGAGGTTCATCAATCTTGTTTATCCTTTTCAAAGAACCAGTTCTTGGTTTCATTGATCTTTTCTATTGTTGTTTTTTTTTTTTTGTCTCTATGTCATTCATTTCTACTCTGCTCTTTATTATTTCCTTCTTTCTGCTCACTGTGGGCTGTTCTTGTTGCTCTCTTTCTAATTCTTTGAGTTGTTGAGTTAGATGATTTATTACCATTTTCTCTTGTTTTTTGAGGTAGGCCTGTACTGTAGAGCTATGAACTTCCCTCTCAGGACTACTTTCATTGTGTCCCATAGCATTTGCATTGTTGTGTTTTTATTGTCATTAGTCTTCAGGATGTTTTTAATTTCTTCTTTGATCTCATTGATAACCCAATTGTTGTTTAATAGCATGTTATTCTATTAGCTTCCATGTGTTTGGATTTTTTGGAATATTTTTCTTGTAGTTTATTTCTAATATTATGCCATTGTGGTCTGAGAAAATGCTTGATATGATTTCAATCTTTTTGAATTTGGGGAGACTTTGTTTGTGACCCAATATGTGGTCTATTTTTGAAAATATCCCATGTGCATTTGAGAAGAATGTGTATTCTGCAGCTTTGGGGTGAAATGCTCTGAAGATGTCAATTAGGTCCATTTGATCTAATGTGTCATTTAGAATTGCTGTTTCTTTGCTGACTTTTTGTCTAGAGGATTTATCCAGTGATGTCAGTGGTGTATTAAAGTCCCCTACTATGATTGTATTGTTATTGATCTCTCCCTTGATATCTTCCAGGAGTTTTTTATGTATTTGGGTGCATATATGTTTATCAGTTATATCCTCTTGTTGTATTGATCCCTTTATTATTATGAAATGGCCTTCCTTATCTCTTGTTATGGCCTTTACTTTGAGGTCTATTTTGTCAGATATAAGTACTGCTATCCCAGCTTTTTTTTCATTTCCATTTGCCTGAAAGATGTTTTTTCATCCCTTCACTTTCAGTCTGTATGAGTCCCTTTTTCTGAGGTGGGTCTCTTATAGACAGCATAGATATGGGTCGTGTTTTTTTATCCATTCATCTAATCAATGTCTTTTATTGGAGCATTTAGACCATTTACATTTAAAGTTATTATTGAAAGGTACTTATTTGTAGCCTTTTTTATTTTTTGTGTCTGTATTCCTTCTTACCTTTATATTTCCTTTTTTTTGCCCCAGTTTCTTTAGCATTTCTTACATTGCTGGTTTGGTAGTGATAAACACCCTTAGTGTTTTTTTGTCTGTGAAGCTCCTTATTTCCCCCTTCAATTTTTAATGATAACCTTGCTGGATAGAGTATTCTTGGATTCAATGCCTCGGTTTGCATCACTTTGTAAATTTTCTCCCATTCTTTTCTGGTCTGATGTGTTTCTGTTGTGAAATCATTTGATAATCTAATGGGAGTTACCTTGTATGTAAGTTTCTGTCTCTCTCTTGCAGCCTTTAAGATTCTCCCTTTGTCCTGAATATTTGCCATTGTAATTATGATGTATTTTGGTGTGGGCTTTTTTGGGTTCATCCTGTTTGCGACTGTTTGTGCTTGTGTGACTTTTTTCTTCACCACATCAGGGAAGTTTTCTGACATTGTTTCTTCAAATAGGTCTTCTAACCCTTGTTCCTCTTCCTATTGTTTGGCACCACTATTATTCATATGTTTCTTCGTTTCAGTTTTCCCATAGCTCCCTTAGGCTCTCCTCCTGTCTTTTAATTTTTTTCTGTAGTTGCAATTCATTTTGTCTGTGTTTTGCTTCCCTGTCTTCTAATTTGCTAATTCGGTCCTCAGCTTCTCCTAGTCTACTGTTGAAACTTTCCATGGTGTTTTTTATTGCAGCTATATCACTTTTCATTTCTTCTTGATTCTGACATAAGTTGTTGATTTTTTCATCCATTTCTTCTACAGTCTTACATAAGGTGTTGATTTTTTCTTCCATCTGGTTTATGAACACTATAACCCTTAGTCCGAATTCTTTTTCTGACATATTGCATGCCTCTGTTTCACTTAGCTGCTTATCTGGCGATTCCTCCTTTTCTTTCCTTTCTGGGTATCTTTGTCTACCCATTTTTGGTCTCACCAACTGATCTAAATGTTGAGCTATGCAGGGACTGATCCTTGGGTGGCAGTGACTTCTCTGGCTGCAGTTGCTCCTCGGGTGGTCATGGTAGCAGCTGCTTCTCAGTTGGCAGCGGCTCCTCTGGTGGGTGCTGCTCACATCAGTGGTGTCTCCTCTGGCTGGTGGGGGAGTCTGCTCGTATAGTTGCTATTCTTTCGACGAGGGTGGGCTGATTATGAGGTTGCTGCTCCTCCGATGGGGATGGGTTGCTCGTGTCCGCTGCTCCTTGGATGGGTGCCAGCTCCTCGGACAGGGGCGGACTGCTCGCATGGCTGCTGTTCTTTTGATGGGGACTGGTTGCGTGCTGCTGCTGTTCCTCAGATGGGATGGGCTACTCGTGTTGCTGCCGCTCCTTGGACAGGGGCAGCTTGCTTGTAGGGCTGCTGCTCCTCATATGGGTGCGGGTTGCTCATGCTGTTGCTTCTCCTCTGATGGGGTGTGGTCTGCTCATGCGGCTGCTGCTCCTCGCATGGGAGTGAGCTGCTCATGCTGTTGATGCTCCTCAGACAGGGACAGGCCACGCACCCAGCTCCTTCTCGTTGGACAGGTCCAGGCTGTGTGTGGGTGCTGCTCCTTGGTCCAGTGTGGACTGTACAAGGCTGTTGCTCCACGTACATGGGCAGTCTGTTTATGTGGCTGCTGCTACTTAGATGGGGGGATACTGCTCGTGTGGCTGCTGCTCCTCAGAAGGGGGTGGGCTGCTCACACAGGTGCTGCTCCTCGAATGGGGGCAGGTGGCTCACACAACTGCTGCTCCTCAGATTGGGGCTGGCTGCTCATGTAGTACAGCTGCTGCTCTTCGGACAGGTTCAGGGTTTGGACTGTGCGCAGCTACTGCTCCTCAGAGGGGGGCCAGCTGAGTGGGGTTGCCGCTCCTCAGTAGTGGGTGTGCTGCTCAAACAGCTGCTGCTTCTTGGATGGGGAGAGCTGCTTGTGTAGTTGCTGCTCCTCAGATTAGGGAACTGGCTACTCACATGGCTGCTGCTTCTTGGACAGGGCAGCCACGTGAAGCTGCTGCTCTTAGGCCTGTGGTGGGTTGCTCGCTGGGCTGCTGCTCCTTGGACAGGAGCGGGCAGCTCATGTGTCTGCTGTTTACATGGTTGCAGTGCCCTGGGCTAAAGCATTGGGCCGGTCAGTGGGGGAGCCTGCTTCCGAACTCACAGGAGCCTGTGCCCAGGGTGGCTGGAGCCTCGTTGACCGTGGGATCACAGCCTAGGTAGTATGTCCCTGGCAGGGGTGGCTGTAACGTCCCAGGTCTTATCTGAGGGCACGCTGGGTGGAGTTGAGGCTGGGAACCCAGTTACAGCAGCTCTCCCCTTCAAAAGGGCTAGGCCTCTGAGGACAAGCTGGTCTCCCGGTACTGTTTGCAATGGTAGCAGAAGCTGCCTAGTTAGGCGAGCCTGATTAGCCTGTCCCTGAAGGTCCTGTGCGATCTTACTCTCTCTCTCTCTCTCTCTGTCCCCCTCCCTCTCTCTCACACACACACCCCCCACCTGACCACACGCTCCTCTTTTACTCCCTCACTCACCCATGCTCTTTCCCTCACTGCCGCATTCTTCCTGCCTCTATAGTTGGGTCTGGGTTGCTATTGACCCGTTCATGGATGGAGTTTCCTCTCCAGGTGTCTGGTTATGTGGCTTGCTCTCAAGCCCCTTGGCCAGACAGGATAAAATTCACCTCAACAAGACACAACACAGAGGGAACTAAGCACAAATGTACACACGACATCAGTAACCCCAATATAAGTGACCACCTGAGCAAAGAGAGTTAGGGCAGGGAAAAGAGAGCACAAATACTATTGAAGAGAGAGAAAAAGATAAGGGATAAAATACAATGGAATAAAAAGGAGAATGTATATATATGTATATGTATATGTATATGTATATGTATATGTATATGTATATGTATATGTATATGTATGTGAGGGTAAGTCACCACAGAACCAATAGATAAACCAAAAAAAAAAAAATAATGATACAAACACTACACACTCAGCAGAGGCTGAGCTTATATAGTGAAAATAAGATTAAGAATTGGATGAATATGGGGAGCACCTCAATTTAGTATTGAGGAAGTAGAAAGGGAATAAGTGGATGAGAAGAACGAGAATGAGAAGGAAAAAAAATAAATTTACAAAAAAATATATATATTTCAAAAATGGTATAAAAATTAAAAATAGCAAATAAAAAATAGTGATGGAAAATAATGCAAAAAGAAATAGATAATAAAGCAACAAACAAAAACAGGAAAACATAGACGAAAAAAAGGAAAAAAAAGGGCTAATAAAAAAATAAAAATAAAATTGAAGTGTCGTTCCTCAGGCTGGCTTATGATTCCTGTCGTCTGTACTGTACTGTTTCTCAATTTCCGGTTGCTGGGGCTAAAGTTTTTTCTTTAGGCCAGTTCCTATGACCTCAGGGAGTATTCAGATTCCTTTGTATTATTCAGGGTGGGATCTGGGTGTGGCTATATTGGTTGCCTGGAGACTGGAGGGAGGGGCTATCTCTCAGGAGAAAATGGTGAAGGGGCTTAGATATGACTCAGTACCAGACTCGCTACCACCTCTCCTGGACCGCCTCCTACTCTCCCCAGATTCCACACTCCACACCTTTTTCCATACCTCAGCCACGGGTAAGTGTTTGTATCCGAAAGGTCCTATGAACTAGGTTCATTGGAGAAAGGCACAGGCCCCAGCACGAGAAGGGATTGCGTCCTTGCAAGCTCCTCTCTTGCTGGCACTGCGCGGTCCAGCCAGTCCTTCAGGGCTGCCTCCGAGCTAAGATCCAAAATCTAGACTCCAAGTTCCAAAATCCTTTACCTCCTGCAGTCCCGTGGACCCTTTTTTCACAGTCAGATGCTTTGCCTTTCCTCAGGGATGCAGCTTGGCGCCCTGTAGTTTCTCCCTGACCCTCTGGGCACAGAGGTCTGGCAAACTCTCTTGCCTAGATCCTTGATTTCACCTTTATCCAGGGGATCTCTGCCCTTCCCAGCTGCAAACTGTCTCACCAGCTGCGTCTCCTTCGCCATTTCGGGTTGAATTCCACTTGTTTTCGTCGCTCACTCTATTTGCTCCGGGATAAGGCTCAGGACATGTCTGTCCATTCTGCCGCCATTTTGTCTTCCTTTGTATAGGCTTCTTTTTGTTGATAAAAATAGTTGGATTATCCTTTTTAAACATTTTAAAAACTTTTATTTAGTGCCTCTTTCTGTGGGCCAAGCAGAAAGAGAGAGAGAGAGAGAGAGAGAGAGAGAGAGAGAGAGAGAGGGAAAGAGAGAATTTTTAGTTAGCTCCCAAAGTTTTCAATGCTTTCAACTACTTTACTATTTTGCAGAGCTAAATGACTTTCTTGGTAATATTTAATCATAGATTTTAACAAAACATGGAATATAGACATAGACCTTAGCTTGTTTTTTTTTTCTTCCAGTGTGTCAATAACATTTGTTGAATTCTGTTATTATTTGGGAGGGGAGTGCATGTCTTTTCAGGTACTAAGAGAATACTATTACATTTAAACTTTAGAAACTCGGCTATTTATTTCTATTCCCATTTAGCAAATATCAGTGGTTGAAAGCACTTTATTTCTGGGACTGGAAAAGAAAGTAAAAGGATACCTTTATATTTTATTATAATTAAGATACATACTGTGATTCCAGGTTATAAGCTCTGTTTTGTTTATATGAGTTGCTATTCTTTAGTAGTTGTTTACCCCAAGGATTTTTATAACTAAATATGTTTATGTTCACAGTGTATTTCTATTTGTAGTTAAATGTTCTATAGACATCAAAAAGAAATTTATAGCAATGAAGTTCCTAGTATTTAAGTTTTTGTTATTGTTGCTTAATAAAAGCTATTATACCATTTTTCAACACTGAAGTATTTGAGTGAACAGAGGGAATATTTTGATAATGAGTGGCTACATAAAATCATGCTTGGCATTTGTTCTCCGTTCACATATATCTGAATGCCGATTAGGAAATAAAGAATTTTCTTTTGCCCTGGCAGACTAAATGTGGGAAGCCCTGGCCTGGCTCCAGTACTCTTCACTAGTATACCAAGTTGCTTAATGAAACATCCTAAGTAGCTTTGTGAACATGATATTGCACAAGGAAAAGAGTCAATTAAGCATAGGTACAATCACAATGAAACATACTAGTTAAGGATAATAGCAAATCAATACCTTTGACATTTCCAAAGGTATCAAATGCAGCAGAAGATTGGGTCCACATCAGTAGTTTCTTTAGAGCTACAGAACAGAGCTCACTGAAAGTTAGGGCATCACATGTGCAAACTTAAACATTTCAAGTTGTTCCTCATTGCTGAGCAGAGGGTATGTGAGAAGCAATGCCTAACTGAGTCAGGTGCTTGAGAGGAAACAGGAATCCTGGAGAGAAGCCATCTGTTTTCATTGAAAAGAACAGCACCTCTCATAAGGCTTTAAAAATACATCATAAAAGATAATGTGGATCTGTAGCTATTGAAGAAAAATGAAAACTAATAATTTTCAAGTACTTTTCTCCTTGACTTGTGTTATAATTATCCCAATTTCTCTTTGGTGTTTTCAGTTTCAACTAGAGCTGACAGAATCAATGGAAGATTTTTGACAAATCTAAGTGTAGATTTTTAAAATGCATTTTATTTTGCCTCGATAAAAATTTAGCAAAATGAACAAATTTT
Source organism: Corynorhinus townsendii (assembly GCA_026230045.1). Taxonomy (NCBI): domain Eukaryota; kingdom Metazoa; phylum Chordata; class Mammalia; order Chiroptera; family Vespertilionidae; genus Corynorhinus; species Corynorhinus townsendii. Next base: position 174,540,962 of record JAPDVU010000003.1, on the reverse strand, counting down.
TTGCCTTCCCAAATGCTTGATATCTAAAATCAGTCCTTAATTGAATGAGTATTGATTTATATGATGACCATATAGTTTATTACACAAGCTTATTATATGATTCATTTGACTATTAACAGGGAACTAAGCATAATTAAAATTACGAGTATAAAGTTGTTAAAATAAATTTTTGACCAACAAATTGGTTTATACTATATTGGTAGAGATATAAAATACCTTTTCAAGGACCATTTTAAAAAATTTCCCTAAAATATAAAAAGAAATATATCTATTTGTATTAAAGAATATAATTTTTAGAAATTCTTTATTTTTATTCTATGAACACTTAGAAAAGCAAGCAGAAAATTATTCTTGGTACATATTCACGCAATACTTTTCTTTCTTAGTGATATAAGTCTCTAAGGTAGGGCCATTGGTGTTTTTCTGCAATTGCTGACACCTCCAATTGACTGTGTCTGTAGATGATAATATTTTTGAGAAAATAAGTTCTCTAGTTTCAAAGGACCTAATTAAGCTCAGTGTATTCTATCAAATGGATACTGTACAAATTTATTTTAGTACTATTTTAGCCCAAATATCAGTTATCTTTTGCCTTTATTCAAATTACATTTATATCCACAAATGTTTTCTTTTTCTTTTTCTTTTTAACGTTTTTATTGGTTTTAGAGAGAGAGGAAGGGAGAGGGAGAGAGAAAAAAACATTGATGGCTGCCTCCTGCACGTCCCCTACTAGGGATTGGGCCCACAAGCCCCAGGCATGTGCCTGACCAGGAATCAACATCTGACGTCTCCCTGCAGGGATGATGCTCAGCCAATTGAGCCACACCAGCCAGGGAGTAGTTTTATGTGACAAAATTCATCAGATAAGTTGTCTCTACGCATCATTTTTAAATATTTTACTAAATTTTGATGTTGCAAAGTTACAGACCTTTAGTAGACTTAGACCTTTCTGAGAGCCTCCCTCACTTACTCATTAAATTAATAAATAATCACTTAATAAATATATACTAACCACCTACAGAATAATAACAAATGTGTGAGGTATTAAACATTAGAATGTATTATAGATGGTAAAAATGGAATTATACCATCATTGCATTTAAAGTTGACTTTTTCTTATTAAAGAAATCTCCTTAAAGGCCTTGCTCCAGCTAGCCCTTTACAATATTGTCCTATAGCATCTGTTTATATCTTCCCAATCTCCTTTCAATAGCTTAAGTCATCAATTCGAGGTGAGGTTTTAATGAGTGACAGTGGCTTTTTTATTAAACTTACATAAATAATAAATACTGGAGTTGCAAATTCAAATGCCCTGAGGGCCAGGGTGATCTAGTAAACATCTGGTATAAGAAAAAGGGTGTGAATGGGGGAGAGGGGAGGAGGGAGCTGTGTTGAACCAGTGAACATATTCCCTACAAAGAGGCATCAAAATTCAGTTTAGTACAAAAATACCAGGAATGTGAAGTAGGATATAACTTCAGCACAAATTCTGCCTACTGGTCATCTGTTTTGTGTTTTATAAGGAGGAGAATTAAGCTGGAAACTGACATGACATAAAAGGTCCATGTGAGGAGTGAATGTGGGGCAAGTGCCATTCTGGAAAGTCTCTATCACACCTCTTAAACTTATCCCCCCTCTAAAGGGTTGGGTCTCCCTGTTTTGTTATGAACACTAACGTGCAGGGGAGATAAGAACTCTCTGCACCCTAATCACAGCTGATAAAAACAGAGACTTTGTACCACTTAGCACTCTTTCCACCCAAATATTTAAGGCTCAAGTGGGCAAGGAAACATTTTCATAATAACACTTTCTGAAGTGCTAATGAAATGCTTGGTATGGTGGTCAGGCTAGCCATTGCCAGCATGGGGGCAGAGACCTAAGCTCATGCTGTATTTGTTGACTTACTGACTAGCTTTGGTTTATTATAAAGACAAGACATTCAGATGGATACTTAATGAATATGCACTGTGGAAACCTTAAGTGAATGCAATTATCATTCAGAGGTCAGAATTTATAAAGCTTCTAGGCAGTTGCTATATAGAAACCATGAACCAAGCTTAGTGTTTAGTTCCTTGCCCCAATCATTTTTTCACCTGAATTCCATAAGGTGGTATGGCTCCCAAATTTGTCTTTACATTGGAATTACCTGGGAAGAACCAAAGACAACTAATACCCATGCCCCACTCCAGAGATAGTGATTTAATTTGTCTGGACTGTAGCCTGGGTATTAGAATTTTTTGAGTTTCCCAGCGATTCTAATATGAAGACATGTTTGGGACCATTTCTGTAAGGTGATTCCAGGAATTTTGGCATGGGAGTATTTTGGCATATGCTCTGGGGTCATAACCATCCGATATTAAGCTGAAGGGAAACCAAGGGTAGGTATCTTTTGGTGCCCAGAGACTAAACCACAGAGAAACAGGCATGTTATCAAACATGGATTAAAGTGTTGCAGAAGACCAAAGAAAACCAAGGATGCTTCAAAGAAGAGGAGGGACACTGTTTAATACACCAGCAGACTCAGGGAACAGCCTTCCAAATCTGAGTGAAGGAACATGCATGGGGCCCTCCCTTATATCTCCCTCTGGTTCTTGTTCCGCAAACATGGATTATGCTTCTTGTCCTTTCTGCGGGCCTTGCAAATAGGCCCCCAAGGTGTTGGGGATCTCCAGGCTATATCTGATGGTCTGGCCTGGTGCCAGCATTAATAACCCTCCCGCTGGGGCAGTACACTGTCCACAGTCCAATAGCCTCTGTAACCGGTTCTGTAAGACCAGTATCTGGGAAGGAGGTAGTGACTTAATTATAGATTATCAAGAATGTACACTGAGCTTGCTGGCATGGATTCCGATCACTATCCCCCAAATATCAGGGTTATATTGGAATTAGCCCTTTTTAGCCTTTTCAAGAGGAGGGCTGGTTTCCTCACTGAGTTGCAGCACCCAAGAGCCCATTGCCACGGGGCAATGTAAACAAGCACTGGGTAAATTTACATAGCTTCCAGTTCTAGGTCTAGAACTTGATTTGGGCTCTTACAGAGCAACTTTGTGACCTCCTTCTGATACACTCAACAGACTCCCAAAAGGACACCGACTTTGCCGAAGAGCTGACCAATGTCACGATGCCCAGTCTTTGGCTCAGACTATTTAAGAAGTTTGCCTCTGTAGATACCAGGACAAACATCCCTCTTCCCACCTTTTTCAAGCTCATAATATGCAGAACAATCATGACATAATTTAGCCTATTCTAATATAGCGCCATCTACATACACTTCCTTTCTACTCACCCTCCCACCAGCAAATTATCTGCTTCTCCAATTCTCCATGTGCTTAAATTTGATTCTTTACCTCTCATTAAATGTTAGTAAGCATTGTTGCCATTTACCCAGAGGATGGCTGGCTTACTTTGAGTAATTATTACTTATTAAATATGGCTGTGAACTGATGTGAGATAAAAGACAAAGCATATGGAATTATGACTGTTAATAGTGTTACTTAATTTTAAAAATCTATAGTGTTTTCACAAACAAGGACAACTTAAAAATATAGTTCACAATTAGCATTTTCTGAAAGAAGACATTTTACTAATTTTTACATCTTTTTATTTTCTCTATACTGTCATTCCCACAGCTCAGCAAAACATGAACTAATACCAAGATTGTATATTCACTATTTTTTATAGCGAACTATTTAAGTGAGGTTTTTAAAAATGAGGTCAGCTTTAAGTAGGTCACTCAAAGTATAAATATACTTGATGTTAATGTTATGTCATTTGCCAGTATTTCCACTGCTAGAGGAAGTAAGATCTGAATTATATAAATTATGTTTAGTGATGAAAATTCACAAGGAAAAGTTTATATTCTTTAAGGAATACTTATATCTCATGTATGCTTATGAAGATGACCAGACAATCTTGAATGTATAAATCATGGTTCCTATTTATCAAAATAAGTTCCTATTTATAAAAAAAGTAGTGTTAAAAATACTGAATTTTAAAATGTTATATTGACACAAAGTAGAGATTTGAACTTTTAACCACCATAGAACTTTGACTCATAATTTTCCTTCCCAATGGGCCTTTAGTTCCAAATATTATTAGATTTTCTCTACCAGTATTAGAGGCAACAATAAAACATTCAATTAAATAATGTTCTTGTCATACACTTTTAGTCCTACTTATTTCAGTAGAGTTCAAGTTGCACATTTTGTTAAAATACTAGTTTTTTATTTTCTAAAATGGATTATATGTAGATAAACATGGAAGTGAGGGCATTTGGGCCACACATGCCATTCAAGAGCCAACTTGGGAGTCAGATGAGTAAAGAAGACACCTTCCTAATCAATGACAATTACCAGACACTTCTCTGATTTTCCTCCTGCGTATGATTCCACAACACTTCATTGACTTGTCTATAAAAATAAAGCATGGAGTCGATTAAAGTGTGGTAACAAAGGAATTCAGAAGCAAACCCAGGGGAACCGTAGGTGAGGTAGGTGTAGATCTTAATTCAGAAGTTTTGAGAAAACAGCTGCACAAGAACAACAACTTTTGATGGGAAGTGGATCTTGACAGCAGCTCAGATCCCTGATATTTCAGCCCTGCTCATTTGTCAACATGAAGGCGAGAGAGAGTCTTAGGAGATTAAGCAAACTCCATGGCTGAAAATATACTTTGACATTTCTTGAATGCACTTGACAAGACTCCACATACAATTATACTGTTATTCTTTTCAGCTAAGAGAAGATTTTTCAGGGAGGTTGAGTTCTTTTATTCAAATTCAAATATAATCTTTGGTTGCCATGGCATCTTTAAAATACTAATCGTATATTGTTGAGTTTTAAATGTTGGGTATAGGGTATTTTAGTATGGAGGGGAAATAATAAACTTTGGAAATGCTATTGCAAAAATTAAATTGCATTTGGGAACTTTAAAAAAAATTAGCAAGGCGTGATAAAGTCAATTACCAGAGACTCTACACAATAGGAAAGTGATTATTGACCATGTGGTCAATAGCTGTCAGTGTCCGCCCTGCTCTTTGGCATTGTGCTGTGGTACAGCTGGCTCACAGAGTGTAGCTAATGTGCACATGGAGAAGAAAGGTGGCCGAGGGAGCAAGGGTTGCATCATACAAGATGCCAGCAGCCTAAGAGACTGGGTGATGCATGTTTACTGGCTAGACTGGTGAGAGGAGGGACCAGTGGGGACATTCTATGATAACTGGGATGATTAGGAGTAGGGGGAAGTAAATGGAATATAATAATGAAGAGAGAATTGGAGGGGATTGTGTAGGTCCTGGAGTAACATTTCATCAGTGGGGATAGTGAGTGGCAATCATTGTTAATCTCCAAATATAGTAGTCATTCTATGTGGAAGGCTGGTACCTACAGAACTTCAGAATGTTAATTGCTTCTCTTCATATGCAATGTATGTTACCGCCTTAAAATCCCTGCCTCCTTCTTCCCTTTCCCTTTCCTTTGAGAAACATTATTTGCCAGCCTGTTCACTTTACTTTCAGGAATAAATGCCAGCAATGTTCAATCACATTAGTGACTTTTCAAAAACCTTTTTTTAAAAACAAAAACTACAGATGGTTTAATTTTCTAATACAAATGCAAAGGTGTGAATGGTTAATCAGGCTGAAACAATTGCAGAGCTCTGCTGTTGAAAGCTTACCAATGCCAGCCTCACTTGCTTTTGATGTTAGCATTTTTTCCTGAACTGTGGGTCCATAATTTTTAATGAAGCCTTTTGCCCATTCATGCTTGAAATTCATGAGTATAATGTGCAGCCAGATAATCACAGATTTGGTGTCACACTGTGAGGCATATAATTTCTGCATGCGTTTGGATTAGCACTTGATACCCTACAATATAAGGCTATTTCCTGTTCTCCCTAAACATACCATTAATTGTAAAAATGCTGGCAAAATTATTATTAATTACTTTGTAACTTTGTTGAAATCATCAACAGAATTAAGTTAATTGAAATGGCTCATGAGGTACTAAAAGTAACTTAAAAAAAGAACCTGATGCCGTGGCCTGTGTGGCTCAGTGCTCAGAGCGTCTCCAGTTCAATTCCATGTCAGGGGCAGGTACCTGGGTTGCAATTTGGATCCCCAGTCCTGGGGGAATGTGTGGGAGGCAACCAATGGATGTGTCTTTCTCACATCTCTTCTCCCAGCCCCCCTCCGCCCCCTGCACTGTCTCTGAAAATCAGTGGAAAAATATCCTCCTGTAAGGATTAATAACAACAAAAGGAAAGGAAGCCTAGCTGCAGAATGCCTGGTGAGAAGCAAAGTGCTGATGTGGAAATGACAGAGAAGGCACAGAAACAATTTAGGGTAATGTGCGTCTGCACACACGTTCCTAGGTTCAAATCAGAGAGCAGATGAGAGCATAGACCCTCTGGGCAAAGGAAGACAGAGGGAAGTGGCAGATTGTAAATTAGCAGGACCCTGCCAGTAACCTGAAAAGAACATGACATTTCCTGAAGGTGTTCCAAAGATAAAAATACATACTGAGAATGTGTAGTTGTCCAAGCCACTCCCTGGAGTACGGCTCATGCATTCGTAAGCAAACTTAACTCTTTTAAATGGCCAAATCTGTGCTGTCATTTTACTGAGCATTTAAACTACTTTACTTGTGATTAAATACATTTTCTACACACATGCATAAATATATGCATTTACATATAATTTACATACAGAAAAGTTAATATATAAAAATCTAGGTTTCTGAATAAATGTACATAAGAAGTTAATATTTAACGTTGGCTGTTCTCTGACCTGTTCCTCACACTGGGGATTCCTGGTCTGTAACTTGAATTGTTTCTCATGTTCTTAGGTACTAGAGTTTAACTTAATATATAAAAATCCACTTTTCCTTACCTTTTAAATATTTTATTTGAAATAATAAATAGCAAAAGGAAATGGTTATAGTGCAAAATAATCCATTAGTGAAATTTGTTGCAAGAAAGAAGGCTATTTCTTTTATTAAAAAATGTAAATTGTACATAATTTTTCAGGAATACAACTACTGAATCAAGTTGGATTTCATTGATACTGTTGAAGAAATTACTCTGTCAGTGCCCTGCTTCTTATTGGTGATTTGAAAAGAATTATTGTAGTTGCGATAGGGATCACAACAACATAAAATTTATTGAGCCCAAGTGCCACAGCCTCTTCTAACATTTTTTAATCTATTGATTTATCTGGACCCAATGCTATTAGGTGTATTTATTGCTATTTCCATTTTACAGTTGAAGACACAGAGGCATTGTGGGCCAAAGATTACACAATTATTAAGTCATAATCAAGGGGTTTCATGAGCATTGTGCAATGGGATTATTAAGGATAATGAATAATACCTCATTTATTTGCCACCAATAATAGATTTTCTCCAGTTAATATTTAATATAAATGCAACTTAATTACTGCAAGTTTTGGGGTATAATTACATTTTGTTGCAAATGTATCTGAAATTTGTTGCACATGTCCCTATCTTAATAAACAAAAAAATGATACAGATAAATTAAACCTTTTAATTTATAGTGGAAATAATATTGAATTTGCATAGAGCTGGTTTCAAATTTCAATCCTGTTACTTAGTAATTATATGACCTAGACCAGTGGTTGGCAAACTCATTAGTCAATAGAGCCAAATATCAACAGTACAACGATTGAAATTTCTTTTGAAAGCCAAAAACCGACTTCTGCGCATGGGCCACGAAGTTTCAATTGCACTGTATGTGCGCACCTGCACGTGGTATTTTGTGGAAGAGCCACACTCAAGGTGCCAAAGAGCCGAAGTTTGCCGAACACTGACCTAGACTTCAGTTTCCATATTAGTAAAGTGAGCTGATATTTACATCTTTTAAGTAACTTTGCATGGAACTTGGGGTCACAGTAGGCTATTATAAATGCTAACTGTTATTACTTTTGTTGCTGACAGTGGCCCCAGCTAGGAATCAATTTTGTTTTTCTTGTTAATGATATAATGAGACTAGAGGCCTGGTGCATAGGTTCGTGCATTGGCGGGATCCCTTGGCCTGGCCTGTGGGGATCAGTGGACCTCCATGCCACCGCAGCCTGGCCTTACCCTCCAGCTCATTGGGCTCCAGCCCACTGTCTGTGTGGATCCCACACAGCACGAAGTAGTGCGGGAAACGGCAGTTGGCCAGGGAGGAGCCTGAGCCCAGGCTGGTTGCTGTGCTGCTCCCACTCATCCCAGCCCTGCTGCATCTGCTGCAGGTTTGCGCCCAGTCAGTCCTGATCGGGAGAGGCTCACGCCGCTGCCAGCCATGAGCCCTGCATCTGGTACCCTTTGATCAGCTGAGCGGCGCTCCTGCTGTGGAAGTACATTGACCACCAGGGGCAGCTCCTGTGCTGAGCATCTGCTCCCTGGTGGTCAGTGCGCATCATAGTGACCGGTTGACCAGTTGTACGGTCGGTCATTCAGTCCTTTGGTCACTTAAGCTTTTATATATATAGATAATATTGAATGGAAAAACGGTGTTTGAGGACCTGCTGTTAACTTGAAATGATATATGCAACTACCTGTTTGTTGCAGCATTGTTTTTAATAGCCAAGATATGGAAAGAAACTGAGTGTCCATCAGTGGATGAATGGATAAAGAAATTGTGGTTATAGTTATACAGTGTAATATTATTCAGCCATAAAAAAGAATAAAATCTTTCTGTTTGTGACAGACATCATGAATGGACCTTGAGGGCATTACGCTAAGTGAAATAAGTCGGGAAGAGAAAGACAAATATGATCTCTCTTATATGAAGAGTTAAAAAAGACAAGTTCCTAGAAAACCCTCAGAGGCAGGAATAGGGGGTAAAAGAAGTGAGTGAATTGTTTTTTGTTTGTTTGTTTTATTTTTTATTTTGGTTTAAATAAATTGAATAGAAATTAATTATTAAACCAAATATTTTTTTAATGAAAGCCTTTTCCAAGTGACTTTTGTACCCTAGAAAAACCTTCACAGATGCTGAGTATGTTTTGACTGGTCAGCAGCATTGAAGGACTGTATATGGGCATTTGCTGCAACCCTAGCCTGTGGACCAAAGGTCAGTGCTGGCCAGCCTCAGCCCTCTCTCCTGGCTCACTTCATGTCTGTTGAGTAGTCTTAAAGAAGGCTTTGCCATTTGAAGAAAGCAACTGGAAAACGTTAGAGATGGCTTGCTATGAAGTTTACGTATTCTTTGGAAGAAAGAGAACAATTTAGCAAATCCATGATGTTTGCATTTTAACAGAAGTCTAGACTAGCCACATTTAAGAAATAAGATAAAAGTTCCTCAGCAGTGAGTATGTCATTTTTAAATTGCTCACCAGGGCTTTTCATACATTCTGAATATATTCTGTCCTCAAGCTGATTCCATGGCATGCCTTTAGGGACATGGAGAGTATAAAAATGCTCTAAAATCGAATTTTTAATGATGAGTTCTACATTTCTCAGTCCACATTTCTATCTTTAGCTACGTTTGCATTTCTGAAATGATCTTTCTCTGAAGTTATAAAAAGATAATAGAATCAGTCAGTAAATACATTCTTATGTTTGCATGCTTTGCCTTAGAAGCAATAATAGGTAAAGGTGTGACACCATTGAAAGCACTGTGGTAAAGATTTTGTATAGTCACCAGTTTTATTTGTGAGAATATATACAATTAGAACATCAAAACAGAAAAGCTGGCCTTATTTTGCACCTACGCCAAAATGACTGAATATACTATTTCACTGACTCCCAAATGAAATGGTGAGCATCATCAAAAGGCACTAATTTCAATAGCCTTTTGGATAGCCATTGATTTGGCAGTGTTCAGAAAAGGAAGCTTTAAAGGCAACATTCTGTGTAGCATCCTGATTACATTTTATGTTTTAAGACAAACATGTCTAATCTTCTAATGGCATTTAGGATTATTGAAGCCATTCATCTTAATATGCCAAGTCAACTGGATTTTTTTTCAAGTACTTTTCCATTTAGCATCAAACCCCTCATTGGAACAACCTCTTGTTTTCTGCCTTTCCAGACCAGAGGGGTCTCAAGGTCATTGAAATGACTCCCAGTGCTCCTGGGGGTCGGGGTGGGAAAGGAGGTAGGGTGGGATTGGGCAAAATGCCTTCTCCATCTCCAATGATCCTGGAATGAATGGCATATAAAGTGGAATGAGAAAGATGAGGATTGAAACCAGAGCCACAGAACTATACCATGCTAAGGGTCTGGACAAAAACCCTGGTCAAAGACAGCAAGATAGAAATGAGGGACAAGAGTTTTGAAAAGGAGGGAACAAACTAAGAAGATTCCTTAAGCTCTGAAGCATAATAAGAGGATTTCTGAATTCAGGGGTCAGCAATCTTGGCCTTGGTTAGAGTGGGCAATTGAAGCAGAAGGTATGAACACAGTGCTTCTGTAAATACTCTGAGAATTGCTTAACCATGTTTTGGATGGTATATTTTAACATCATGGTTATACCACCTTCAATTAAGTAAGAAAACGAAAAAACAGAAAATCTATAAAAATGAACATATTGGGTTATTACAAGCAATTTTTGTGGAAGAAATGAAGTTTCACATTGTGTTTGGACCCAAAATGCCAAAGTCAACTTGAATCTCCTTAATAAGAACAGTTTTGAGGGGAGAGCCAACCTAAGTGCTGAAAACGCTTGCAGTTCGTCAGCGAATTCATCATCTTTATGGGAGTGAGTTACATAAGACTAGTCTGTTTCTAAATGCACACATCAAATTTTCTACAATAAGAACACTTTAATACTTAAGTGGTCATGCTGCTACCAGCCTTACAGTTAAAAAATTATATTTATTAGCCCCAAGTCAGAGTCTTACGTTCAGACAAATGTAAGCATTCTGCAAAATCTTCTTCCTTATTGAATGGATCAGAAGAGCAATGTCAGCACAGAATTTCCCAAGTACTTTATCTCTGAAACTCCCTACCTGAATTTATAAGGCTTCTTATCAAATATGGAAATAAAATATAATCCGTCTGTCAAAATTGAAAGCCTACACAGTTTGGTCCCATACCAGTATTCTATCTAGCACACTGCAGTTGCTTAATACTTTTTTTTTTCAATGAATGTTCTTCTTTTAAAGACTGCCACATCTCTTTGAGGATTTTTACATCTTTCTTCTACTTGAGGTTTTCAGGAGTTTAGGATCCATACAATAGGGTAGCTCCTAGAGTATTTTTTTTCTAAATGTATTTGTGTCTGAAATGATATGCAGTAAAATGTACTTTATTTGTACTAGACATTAATTTGTTGTATGCCATAATGCAACTTGTTAGATGCATAGAATTGGTCTTATATTAGATCCCCTGCCCCAGAGACTAATTACAACATTTCAGATGCCTAGGCACCCTCCTCTTGCTTCAATATTAATGGAGATTAATAATGTAAAAGTAAACGGTGGAATCAGATCATCAGGGTTCTGGTTCCAGCTCTGCCACTTCCAATGTCTGAGTATGCATTTCAGCCCCAGAAGAATGAAGAAAATTATGTGTGCACATAACAGTCCTAAGGCTTGTCTTACGTAGTGTAGGTCATGGTATGCAAAATACTGGTTCACAGTAGTTCAGTACTCAACACAGTCAAACTAAAAGAAAAATTTACTCTCCTCTTAAAATTTCCAAATTGTCCTTTTATTTCCTAAGTTCCTATATTCAGCTAGGCCAGGTAGAAAAAGCCTGTACCTGCAGGATTGATGGCTGACTTGGAGAACCTATTGCTGGGACTATTTTTACTCCAAAAACATTTGTACAAGTACATGGATGTTATTAAAGCAATGGAAAGTAAAAAATGAGAAAAACATCACTCATATTCTGACCATCATGAGAAAGCCAGGATTAACATTTATATTCTTTAAAATTTTTACATATTTGTACATTATTATTATTATTATTATTATGTATTAATGTTACATTCCTAATTCTGTTATGTAGCATAATTACAGGAGCACTTACTCAAAGACTATATCATACTCTGTGCAGTCATAACCTAGTTCAAGGAACCATTCTTTCTTGTTAGGTATTCAAGATCTTTCTTGTGTTGTGCTGTTTTAAATAATCATACATGTTGTGCATGAAGTTTCATCAAACTTTTCATGTTATTTTCTTCATAAAGATTACCCAATTTAGAATTGTTGAACCAAAAATATGTGCTTAAATTGTGTTATTGTGGTAAAATATATGTAACATAAACTTTACAATTTTGATCACTTTTTAATGTACAGTTCAGTGACATTAATTATTTACAGTATCGTGGAACCACCGACACCATTAATCTGCACAACTCTCATGTTTCTGAACTGAAACTCTGTATCCATCAAACACTAACTTCCCATTCAGTCTTTCCTCAGACCCTGGCAAGCACCATTTGCTTTATGTTTCTATGAATTTGACTACTTTAGGTGCTTTATACAGTAGAATCATACAACATTTATCTTTTTATAACTGGCTTATTTCACTTATCAGAATGTTTATGTATGTTGTAACATATGCAAGAACTCCCTTCTTTTTTAACAGTGAATAATATTCCATTAGATGTACATGCCACATTTTTGTTTATCCATTCATCCACTGATAGATATTTGGGTTGTTTCCACTTTTGGGCTACTATTATAAATAATGCAGCTATGAACGTTGGTGTACAAATGTATCTTCAAGTGCCTACTTTCACTTCTTTCCCTAGAAGTTAAATTGTGGGATCTTATGGTAATCCTGTTTTTAATTTTATTAAAGACCTGCCATATGTTTTCCGTAGTGAATGAACCACTTTGCTCCCAGGTCAGCAATGCACAAGGGTGTTCATTCTTGCCAATCATTGGTAATTTACATTAAAAAATAATCATCCTATTGAATGTGAAGTGATATTTTATTGTGCTTGTTCTTTGCATTTCCCATAATTGATGATGTTGAGCTTCTTTTCATGTGATTATTGGTCATCTGTATATCTTCTTTGGAAAATATCTATTTTAAGTCTTTAATCAGTTTTAGTCAGGCTGTTTGTTTTCTATTGTTGGTTTGTTGGAGTTTTAAAATATATATTCTGGATATTAACCTCATATCAGACATGTGATTTGTGCATATTTTCTCTGATTCCATGGGTCGCCTTTCACTGTTGATCGTGTCCCTTGATGCACAAACATTTTTATTTTGATGAAGTCCAGTTTAACTATCTGTTTTGTTGCTTGTCTTTAAGTGTCATATGCAAGAAATCATTGCCAATGTCATGAAGTTCTTGTAGTTTGAGCTTGGTTATAATAATTAGTTCTTTGATCCATTTTGAATTAATTTTTGTGCATTGTGCAAGGTAAGGGTCCAACTTCATTCTTTTGCATATACATACCAGTTTCCTCAACATCATTGGGAAAATCTTTTGATCGTGATCATATATGTGAGGTTTATTTTTGGACTCTCTATTCTATTTCTTTTGATCTATATGTGTTTCTCTTTAGTTAGTCTATATGCCAGTGCCACACTGTCTTGATTACTGTAGTTTTGTAGTAATTTTTGAAATCGGGAGTGTGAGACCTGAAAGATTTTTTCAAGTTAAGCTTCTTAGCCATAGTACTTAATATGATAATAAAAATGTTTTGTTCATTCAGTGGGCCATTGTGTCACTTTCTCAAGAAGCTATCACTGACTACCCTATCTATTTTAGACTCACTCTAACTCTGATGTTCTGTTTTTCAAACTGAGCACCATAACAGAGAATATCAGGAGATGGTGACTTAGAGGGATTGTTAGAGGCAGTATCTTAGGACAGTTAACATTTTTTTTTTTCTGACAGCGGAAATATGAGAAGGATCCAGGAAGAGAGAAAGTAGAGGGAAGAGTGTTCCATGAGTGGGAACAGTGTGTGCCAAGCCCTGAGACAGCGAAGAGATTGGTGCATTCAGGGAACTCAGGGAAGGCCAGTGTGGCAGAGAGGCTTGGGTGGATGAAGTTGAGTGGTAGGCAGTGGGCACATGAAGTCGGGTGGTGGGCAGTAGCCATGTCAGGCAGATACTTGAAGTTTTTCTTCTAGTTATTTATGGGTGAATTTTCTTTATATTTAAATATAATTAATACATATTTTTCCTGCTTATTAAAATGATGCGTTTCATATTTATTTCTGAATGTTAAAGAAATGGTTAATGTTTAAAAAAAAATCCAGAAAAGCTCAAAGAAAAAACAATTTTGCATACATCTGTGACCTATGGATAACTGCTTTTAACATTTGGCTTATTTATTTTTAGGCCTTTTTCATGCAAATATGTTAACCATGTTAATGTAACTCTGTTTGTAATTTACAGAGCCACATTTTTTGACATTATGATCCCAGCATGCTATTGAATTTATTTTGTAAATATTTTTAACAATTTCCAAATGTACCATCTTGTGGATATACTTTATTTTATTTATTTTTTTGTTAATCCTCACCTGAGGATATTTTTTTCCATTGATTTTTATTTTTTTAGAGAGTGGAAGGGAGGGTGGGAGGGAAGGGAAGAGAGAGAGAGAAAAAGATATCCATGGGAGAGAGACACATCTATTGGCTTCCTCCTGCATGCCCCTAACTGGGTCTGGTGATTGAACCAGGTACATGCTCTTGACTGGCCGATGCTCTAACCACTGAGAACACTGGCCAGGGCTATAAGGATATACTTTAATGAAGTGGTCAGAGAACATGGCCCATGGTCAAATTGCAAAAAGTTTTCTTGGAACACACACACTAGTTTGTTTATGTTTTGTGTATGGCTACTTATATGCTACAATGGCAGAGTCAAGAAGTTGTAACAGATTTTATAGACCAAAAATCCTAAAAGATTTACTGTCTAACCATTTACAGAAAAATTTTCTAATTTCTGTTGTGATATATTTAACTATTCTTTGAATATTGTGTTTTAAGTAGTTTACTTTTTTTGGCTTTAATGTATAATTGACGATGAAATTTTATGTAGTTTTTTTTTCTCTCAGATTTTCGTGGCCAAAATTTTGAATACCCCAGTACAGTCATTCATTCATTCATTTTTTTTTGCTCAATAAAAAGATATTGAATACCTATTTTATATCTACTACTATGTTACTTTCTGGGAATACAATAACAAATAAGATATACATGGAGTTTACAATTTAGCAAGGAAAAAATATATTAAAATGTATTGAGCATTTTGATGAACATTGTACAGAGCTTATTTAATGAGATTATCATACATCAGAAAATCCTGGATTAAACTGAAGAGGCCAGGTAAGTCTTATTTAAAAATATGGTGTCATCTGAAAATGAAAGTCAGTCAGCAAGCAGGTTAAGAGTGGCCTTGGCAGCAGAGCATGGAGACTTGGGGAGAAGGAATAGAATGTGTGAAGATCCAAAGAGAAAGTTCAGAGAAGTATAAGGACCTCAAAGTTGGAAGTGAGTAGGAGTGGGATAGGAAGATACATCTGGACAGGTTGAAGGGACAGGTTTTAAAGGTTTTTTAAAAACCATGTTCTATCTTGATTTATAAGAGTACAAGAGACTACTGAAAGCAGATTTGCACACTACTTTGACTGGAAAATGGAGAATGTTTTGAAAGGATAAAGACTTGATACAGAGATCTCAGTTAGAGTTCAGGGCAAAGCAGATGGAGCTTTTACTGAGGTGGTTTTGATGGAGACAGAGAACCTATTTGAGAGATATTCTGGAGATTGTATTGACAAGATTCTGTGATAACCTGTGATAGGAGTTTCCAATGGGGCGTTTCTAATGACCCCAGGTTTCTGGCTTCTGAAACAGGGTAGACTTTAGTGTCATTCACTAAGACAGGAAGTATTGGAAGAGGAGGAGTTATTGAGAGTAGGGAATGGAGATTATTATGTTGAGTTTCAGATGGCTAAAAGATGCCTAGAAGGAAATGTCACCAAAGAGGTGCAATAGACCAGCTGAAGCCTAAGGGCCTGTAACAGGTGAGAGTACAATGCTGGAGACACATATTCAGACACCTGTGGCCAACAGATGATTATAGACATTATGGGAGTTAGTGAGCTTATCTGGCCCTAGAGTGTAGAGTGGAGTGAACATGATAGCCTAGGATTGAGGCTCAAGGAATGCCACCATTTTTGGTCAGATAAAGGAGGCAGAGCTGGAAAAGGTAGATTAAGTAGACTGACAACTCAAATGTGAGGAAATCAGAGGAATGGTATCACAAGTCAAAGAAAAGATAATTTTAAAAGGAAGAAGTAGCCAACAGTGACAGATGCTGCTGGGAAGTCATACAAGCAAAATACTGGAAAAGTGGTTATTGGTTTGATTGAAATAGATGGTCTTAGGGTTACATGTGAAGTAAGTATGATAGAGTTATGAGATAGAAACAGTTTGGATATAGTTGGGTTAAGTGGGAAGTGAAAAGTGTACATGATTTATTTAAGAAAATTTGTCAAAGAAGAGAGATAAGATGGAAGCTCAAGGGAGAGATTTTGTTTGTTTAAGTTTTTAATAAAGAAGTTTAATCTCATACATATTTCAAAATTTCTTATCAAACATTATTACTAATTTATGCTTCCACCATTGGCATATGAAATTGCTGGCAATCACTTAGGGCCAACTAGAATAGAACATTATTATTTGCAGTAGATTTTAAGCTCTGCTAAAGCAGGGATTATTTTTTATCTCCTTTGTTCTCTAATGTATACTGAGCATCTGGAACAGTGTTTGGCACATAGTAGGTGTTCAAAAAATATCCATGGAATGAATGAATAAATGAATTATATATATTTGTTAAATTGAGGTTTATAAATGATATCTCATTATTGCCTTAGTGTGGAAGTCTTTTTCAACTAGTAATCTCATACCTAAGGATGCCCACTAAACTGTGAACTCCTCAATGGAAAAAACAATAATCCTTGTCATAATGTGCAGAGATTAGCATTTAATAGGCTCTCAACATATTTGTGCAGAATGACTGATTTTCTCCCTTACATAGCAGGGTTGGAAGAGAGTTTAACAACCAAGAGTCCAAGGGACATTGCATAGGGAGCTTATTTTCAGCTCTCAAACTTTAGTTTATTTAAACCAAAACCAAAACTTTGTTGTTGTTTTTTAATCTTTTAACATAATCCTGTAAGGGGATTAAAATCTGGTGGTCTTCACTTGACTATGGCAGTTCATTCTTGGCATTATAAAGTGTCCCTAGTACTGTGGAGTTCCAGCACATGATGAAGAGAATGCTACGTAAAGGTCTTAAGTTAATTAAAATGCTGTCCTCAAAGAATTTTTTAAAACACAGGAAGAAAGTGACAAGGTTAGGATATAAAAAATAGCAATGGAGGACTGGTATAACATGGAAGACCAGCTAAGAAAGGAAAGGGGCAAGTTACCTTGACAAGTAAAATACCTAAGGTTATCATCTTCCTCATGTTGACAAACTGCTATCCCAGCTGCATTTCTCACATGAACAAAAATCAAGCTACAAACCATTAGAGAGATACTAGTAGCACCTCTACCGAAAAGCCCAGGACCATTTCTTACTGGTTTTCTATTTACAATGCAGTGCAGACCATTTCAGTAGGAAAATGTTGCTTTAGAACAGAAAGATACACAACTATTTGGGTTAAGTATGGATAAGTATCTAAATCTGCTAGATGAAAAAAAAATATGCTGGGCAAAATATTATGGACTATCCATCTTCCTTTTCTTCTTTACACAAAAGATTTACTGTTATAGCTCATTTAAGGCTCAATGCAAAATGAACAATCTCTTTGCAGAAAAAAGCAACCTACTCTCTCTGCACACATAATCACAAACCTGCACTGTAATTGACACATTTATTTACTTACAGCTTATTTGTGTTCTACATTTGCCTGTGGCTGGGCCTCTGCAGGTGGAGTGAAGTGAACTGTTGCAAATTTAATTAATGATGGTGAGTGGGTATATTCAGGCTGAAACCCCTCACATTTCTTCTTTCATGCCTCATGAAAGTTATTAATACTTCAGTCATAAGAACATAGACAGTGGGGACTGATTAGAGTATGAATTGATTAAAATGTAATGATATAAATCATTTAATTATATAGTTTCTCAGTTTTAAAAGGGAATGTAATGATTAGCTTATTAATTTCAATGATCACTGGATTGTTCTCTACAACTTGGCCAATGAATTGTTTAGAACTGGCTTGGATGCCTCCAGTGATGGAGATCTCATTACCTTACTCAGAAGTCCATTCTAGCTGACAAGTCTGACTTTTTTTTTTGGAAGATGTTTTTCTTACTGTGCCCTGAAATCACTTTTCCTGAACTTACATTTTGTGATGGTTGTGTTAATTGTTGTGGCTATATCAAGACTTCCTCTTTCACATGACAAGCTATTATGTAAAGATACATAATATCATTCATCTAGGTATTTCCTTCCCAGGGAAAGCATTTACAACTTAAGTCATTTCTCAGTTAACTTGATTCAAGATCCTTCAATATCCCCATCACTATTTTATCAGTATTTCTTCTTAAAATATGGTTTCACCACAGAATTCATTATTCCAGTTATCGCCTGACCAACCCAGAATAGAGCTTTGTTAACACTTCTCACATTTTAGATACACTGTTAATTTAGCTCCAGAATACATTCAGTTTAGATAATCACATCAATTTATTGATCTGTGTTGAATGCACTGACAACTATATTTTGTCACATAAAGCACAGGTAGGCCATGACTCTCCCATTCTACACCTGTCTAATTTGTTTATGAACTAGAATGATAGAAACTTACATTTAACCTTATTTGATTTTAACTTGTAAGATCTAGGCCATTTCTGTATTCTTTTAATAAATGCTTTGATCATTTTCGCTCATCTAATCGCCTTATCTTTGCCAGTTCCCTGCCACCTGCAGGTTTCAAGCACAGAATTTAATCATGCAATTCACTGATTGATATATTAAACCTCAACATTTCCTCTAGGTGGGCATCGTTTCATTAATCAAACTCTATGGATAAGGTCATTCAACCAATTTCAAACCTATAACTGTCACATTGTAGTTAAGAGCATGGATTGAAAAGTTGGAGATACTAGAGATGATTCCCATGCCTACCACAAAAATGAGGTAATATTTTAATTACCCTTGATAAATTATTTAATCCTTCAACATTATGGTTTTCTTACTTTTAAAAGGAAATAACATCTACCTCTCAGAGTCTAAGAAACACTTTAAAGGAGATGAGTACAGAAACTGCTTAGCATAATGCCTGGCACATAGCAAGTACTCAGTTAACACTGGCTATCTTCATCACTGCGTTATTTAGGAAAAAAACGAGCTGTAATAACAACTCACGCTAAGATTTTAGTGCTATATTATACTACTTGGCAGGTGGCTTTTTTTCTGTGCTGTGATTCAGGGACCCAGGCTCTTAATCTGGGAACTCAGCCATCCCTTAAGATCTCCGTGTCTTTTTTATCTAAGAAGAAGAATCTAAAAGGAGGATGGAAAAGGCTCACCTACTTCAGAACTACCATCACCTAGATATAAAATAAATCACTTCAACTCATATTCCATTGGGGAACCTAGTCATGTGACCTCACCTAGCTTCGAGGAGGGCTTAGGGAATGTGGTCCCAGACTGGGTGGTAAAGGAGAGCACACAGTTTTGGGGAATAGTTTACCATCTCTGCCACAATCACCACCACCAGTTACAAATACCCTTTCATTTACACCAAATGTAGCTCATATTCCATTATCTTCTCAAGCAGGACTCTGCAGTGATGAAAGAACTGCCTGACATTTCATAATGTTATTTCCATGTACCAAAAGGTTGTGAGGCATCATGAAATTATTACAGAAAACAAGAAAATAACCTGACAGGTAATTCAGCATATGCCTCCTGACATGCCTAGAGTTGCCCTAAATTACAGCAAGAGGTTGAAAGAATCTCATAGCCTGGTTGTACTGACTGACAAAAGTATGATGAGTTGGGCATTGACAAGAACTTCATTTGATATATAAACAAAAAAAAATCATTTAATCCAAATTGTTAATTTAAAACAACTTACTAAATCTATTAGTTACCTTTCTTATATTAGTATATACCATTAATTTAGCGTATTAAAATATTCCCATGGATATCATTATGACCATTATGATAATTTATAATAATCAATTGTTGTGATATATATATATATCTCCTATCTAATAAAGAGGGAATATGCAAATTGACCATTACACCATCACAAAGATGGTGGTGCCCAGTCCCCTCAGCCCCGCTGGAGTCCCACAGTTCTTTCAGCCCAGCTTGGGGTGGGGGGGCCCTAGGGTGGCAGGTGCACAGTGCGGCTGGACCTGCCCTCAGCCCCCAGCTGCCCAGGGCCAGCCTGAGGCACAGACAAGCCTTGGATGGTGGCTGTCAAGCCAATGCCTGAGGTGCAGGCAATCCTCAGATGGAGGCTGCTCAGCCTCCCAGGGCCTCCCGAGGCTCAGGTAACTAGGACCGGCTGATGCTTGCACTGCCGGTAGTGGCAGCAGCAGAGGTGTGATGGGGGCATCATCTTCCCCTGATCACCGCATCGCCTCCTGCCCCTGAGGGCTCCTGGACTGTGAGAGGGGGTAGGCTTGGCTGAGGGATCCCCGCTCCAGTGCATGAATTTTCATGCACTGGGCCTCTAGTGTGTGTGTGTGTGTGTGTGTGTGTGTGTGTATTCATGTAGGATTTAGAATATCCAGATCTGTACTATAAAAAAAAGCAAAACGTGGCCAATAATCCTCAGTTAGAGATAACAGTTTACATTTTGGTGTATTTCTAATATTTTTCCCAAATAATGGCTACATTACAATACTTGGTAAGTATATAAACAGACCATTGCTCATTTAGGCAATCCCTATTATTGGCTGCATGTCTATGTAATTATTATTTCATGTGCCACAGTACACTGTGGTGCAATCTTAGCTTACTGCTCTTTTAATTTTGCATACTTATTTACTTTGCATAGTTGTAAATTGCGGGTACTTATATTTTTAGGTGACATGAACCTGGGCATGATTAATGATAAAGCACTGAGCTGTACTAAAGGCATATGCTCAACATGCATTTGCCTAGTTCCTGCTGCTCCAAACATTATCACTATGTTGTTTGATGTAAACATTAACTGAACAGTCCTAGAGAGTGCTGTGCCATGGCCTTTACTAAAGGTCTGGCAGAACTTACTTTAAGAGACTAAGGCTAAATTTTCCAGGTCCAGAATGGTTTCATAGAAGTGAAAATTGGTGAAAGACTAGGATCAAAGGCAGGCCAGATAAGGAATAAAGTCACAAAGGATTAACATGAAACTGAGTAGTATGTTGAGGGAAGGGGGAGGGAAATGCAGGGAAGGGTCCATATGTTTGGCCTTAGTGTTGGCACATAGGAAGTGAGGGAGCTGATGGTTAACAGCCCATTTGACAGAATTCCCTCCTGTTCCATGCATTCATTGCCTAGCTGTATATACACACTTAGCAAGATCTTCCCACGCGCAAGGCCTAAAACACACCTGTGCAACAGGTGGCATTCTACAAGCGTTCCCTCAAGGTTCCTAACCCTTGGTGCTCAAACACTGATCGAGGTACTGCTTGAAGGGACTTTATAGATAGAACTAAGATTGCTCATCATCCTTAAAATGGGGAGTTTCGTCTTGGATTACCTCCATGGCCCACTGTAATCACATGTGCTTTTAAATGAACATTAAAAGGCAGAAGGGGTTAGTCAGGAAGGAGCAGCAGAAGAGATGAGGCAGAAGGGGAGGTCAGAGAGATTCAAAGCATGAGAAGGACTTGACCTATGATTGTTTGGTTAGAAGATGGAGGCAGAAGATCAAAGAAGGAACGTGGCCTCTAAAAGCTGAGGATGGCCGAAGCCGGTTTGGCTCAGTGGATGGAGCGTCGGCCTGCGGACTGAAGGGTCCCAGGTTCAATTCCGGTCAAGGGCATGTGCCTGGGTTGCGGGCACATCCCCGGTGGGGGGCTTGTGGAAGGCAGCTGGTCGATGTTTCTCTCTCATCGATGTTTCTAGCTCTCTATCTCTCTCCCTTCCTCTCTGTAAAAAATCAATAAAAACATATTTTAAAAAAAGCTGAGGATGATCCTCATATTTCAACCCACAAGGAGATGGGCACCTCAGTCTTACAACTTCAGGGAACTGAGTTCTGCCAACAATCATAATGAACATGGAAACAGATTCTAGAAAACCAGCATTGCCAGACTATGCCTCATTTCTTGATTACACAACTGTGAGCTAGTAACTGGGTGTTGTTTCAAGCCACTAAATTTGTGTTAATTTGTTATAACCAATGATAGAAAACCAAGAGTGTCTCAATCATATTTTAGCATAACATCCTGTGCCAAGTACCCAAACCTAGTAACCATTGATTTACTTGTCTATGTTCCTCTTACAAAGCCTTAACTTAGTGTTGATAAGTCATACCTTCTCTGACTTCACATCTTCAGTGACCATTTTAGTGCCTAGGAAAACATGATTGCTGAAACACTGACTGAAGGAGCAATGCTGTCAGGCTGCAGTCAATGAGCTGAGCATATATTCAATCAGAGTAATTGGGCAATAATTATTTTTGCCAATTTATTGAAAAAGTATAGCGATTAAGATTTTTAATTTTAAGTTTAGTCCTATAAATTATTTTTCAGACATTTTACCATCTGCTTATCTTCTTGGAAGAAGTAGTCCAGAAAACCACAAGCGAAAAAGTAAATTATTAATCATACAAAAACTTAGGAAAAGGCACTGGCACTCTAAAAAAGCATTTTTTTCATAAACTTATGTTTATGGTTGTGAATTTATATTGTGTACATGTAACTTATTAATAGTTGGTAACATTCCTATTTCACATGATACGAATATTATATTGTGTTTTATATTTTGTCCCATCATGTGCTGTAAATGGCCCACTGACCTCCTTGCTCTCTTTTCCCTGAATCAGGTAGAGAGGGTCTCTCTTCTATGAAACTATGGATTTGAGCTTGTGTGATGGTATGCACACTTCTGTTTAACATGCTGTACAACAAAAAAGAATCTAGTTAATATTGGAGATAAAACAGTGCATTCGATCTCTTGCTCATTTTTTTGGACCCACATAAAAACCAGACTTTTAAAGCAGCCACCAGAATGTTCTTCAGAAATCTGAGACAAAAACTGATGCATACCCAATAGCAGCTCCTAAGGGCATTGCAGCAGGCAGAAGGCAGAAGGATCAGCAGATGATTCCCCTGGAATCTCTGCCAAAAGCTCCACTTCTGTGAAAGGGGCCTTTGGGAGTTGTGATAATGAGGTGTGGTTAGGATTTTGACATCTGCTCTTACAGATAGCATGGGAAGCCCTGGCCCTTCCCAGACCAACCCTGACAGCTGAGTCAAGGAACCCCTATTGGCTCGTCTTTCCACTAAATCTTACGCCTCCATGAAAATGATCAGACCATTTTTATCCTCCAGAGACCTACAGTTGGCAAACCAACAAAGGTTGGTCTAGAGAGAGTGGTATCCTGCACTCGACAACATGTTTGTTTAATTGGTAGCTAACTTTGCAAATTCCCTCCGAGCTGGTAAATGCACGGGGAAAGATACGGAGACTTCAGAGGCGTACACCTGTGAACTGCTTACCACCCAACACCCCCATATGTTGTGTCACATGTAAGCAGTTTTCCTAGGGAATGGGGTAGCTGCAAACGCAAATGATTTACTTCACAATAGCCTATTTTTTATATGGAACATATGTTTAAAAAGCTAGTAATATTCGGAGCTCTGCTTATTTTAACATAATTTTGACTAGCCACATTGTATATTTAGGAGGTCTAATTTTATAGCCCCTAATAGGAGAACTACATTAGCATCTTTCACTTGATAATGATTTTGTGAAAGAAAATGCAAAGAAATAAAAGTTATAAATTTATAAAAAACAAAACAAAATATAACAATGGCACTAGGAAAGCAAAACTAGTTTCATATGCAATCTCCCAAAGCATCGTTATGCCATGTGGGTTTGCTCTGCACTTTGGAAGCACATTAAAATTTCAATTCATGAGACTACAACTTGGTCATGGTTCTCCAGTGGACTAAAGGAGTTACCCTCAGTTGAAGCATGCCTAACTTACTCATTGGGAGTGATTTGAGAAGTGCAAGAATCTGTGAGTATATGTAAAATAATCCTAACCAGCAATAATTTAATATGTATGCATCCTCCTTATTTAATTTTCAAGGCAGTCGAGTTTTTTAGTACATATTAGTTTCTTGCATAGATGGACTATCACTAAGGAGGTTTCTTAAAACTATTTAATGCACATGTGCTCTTGAATTATATACAGACTTTTACATTTGCATATTTATTTCCCCCATATCAGTCTAATCCAGAGGAAGAGAGGTAAAATAGGAAAGAAATCAAGGTCCTTATGATCTTTAATATTTTCTTCTGTTTCTTTTATCTACATATTTGTCAAAGCAGAAATTTCATTTTTCTATTTTTAATAGTATATTATTTTAGGTTATATCCTTGAAGAGTAATTTTGACTATGTGTAGTGTCTCATATTATACCTTTTAGAACTAATGTTAGCCAATATTCATTTGTGCACTTAATCTTTTATCAATACTAGAGGTCCGGTGCATGAGTTTGTGCACCAGTGGGGTCCCTCAGCCTGGCCTGTGGGATCGAGCCAAAACCAGGTCTCTGACATCCCCCGAGGGGTCCTGGATTGTGAGAGGGCACAGGCTATGCTGAGGGGCCCCACCGGTGCATGATCAGGGCCGGGGAGGGATGCGGGAGGTTGGCCAGCCAGGAAGGGGCCGTGGGAGGGATCCAGGGCATGTCCGGCCCATCTCACTCAGTCCAGATCAGCCAGACCCAGCAGCAATCTAATCTACCAGTCAGAGCATCTGACCCCTGGTGTCAGTGAACATCATAGTGACTGGTCGACTGTTGACTGTCTGCCCCCTGGTGGTCAGTGCACGTCATAGTGAGCGGTTGAGCAGCCTTAGCATATCATTAGCATATTATGCTTTGGTTGGTTGAATGGACGACCAGACGCTTTGCATATTAGGCTTTTATTATATAGGAGAGGATTTGATAGTGCCTGGAGAGAAAGGGCCATATATTTTCAGTGCTTGGCACTCAGTAATGGTTTTTTAGTTCATGTGGGGGAATTCAAATTGAATATGTGGGGGAATTCAAATCGAATATGATGGGACCTTGAACCTGGAGGAGCTCATAGTCTAATGAAGGAAACAGGTATATTGCATTTGTACTTGGTGTAGGGTCTTGAGTCATAAATAGAATTAAACTATGAAGTGAGCAGCTTCTCTGGCAAAGCACTATGTCCTAATATTTGGGGATTAGTATCTACTGCCCTTAAATAGCCCGATTTTACCACCAGTATTTATTTATGGGGATGGCCACTTTACGTACGGGGTGCAGTGTACAGTATTGAGCAGAGAGACCCTCTGTAAGATCCTAACGGACTCATATGGAGCTTTAAACAATGATTTACTTAGCATTGATCTGTCTATCCACCAGGCCTGAAAAAGAATCAATATAACTAACTTTCTTTTTCAAGAGGCAGCTGATAAAATTAAATCCTTATTTTTGATGGATCTGAGAATGGCTTAAGAGATGAAGTAAAAGAGTCCAACCTGGTATTTGGGGGAGGAAAATGCACATAGAACCCTTTCCAGAAAAAATTTGAAAAGGATTATGAAATATGAAATACAGTAAAATGGTCAGGATCACCTCATGGGACAAGGAAGGCATACATAGCCAGGTCTTAAAGATCACATTAAATTACCTGGCCAGTGTGAGCTACTTACATCTCCATATCTGATTTCAGTTATTTCTGATTTGGGCTTCTGGTTTTTTAGATACATGGTTCTATTTTCTCTTTCAATGACTCAAGTCATATTTCATTCGACTTTGGCTTTGCTTTTCTGCTTACCCTTTGTTTTTTCTTATTGTTTTTCTGGTGCCTTTTCACTCTTACTCCATTTCATTACTTAACAATCCAAGGACTCCTTAACTTGGTAAAAAGACAGAGTCTGAGTGTATTGGCAGATGATGGTGGTTTCTAGAGCAATTCACCCATAACTGTCTATCCCTGCGGGCCAGAGGGCCAAGGAACTCCTCATCAGGCGTAACTCGTTACTTACTCCTTGACTCTTATCTTTGAAGGTCAATGGATAAATACAGGGGACTGGTAAACTTTGGTGAAAAGCCTCCTTGCTCCTGCTGCTTTCTTCCACATGTGTTCCATTTTGCTTAAAGTTACCCGCCCCAAGTACTTCCATCCTCTGTCACTATCTCTCCCTTATCCTCCTACCCTCCTGTCTGTCTTACTGTTACAGGTGGAGAGAACTTCATGTCTCCACTGGTTGCTAGTGGGAGTGTGCTTCTGAAAAAGGAATTTTCTCAGACTTGCATAGGAGGATAATATATTGTAGAAAGCTTTATTTCAATGAAATCAAACCCCTGACTTTCAAAGGTCCTGTTTCCCTTTGTTCCTTGCCCCCTCCCCCCAAGAAAGAAGTCCAGCTGTGCCTTCAGTAGGGCTACAATAGAAGCCATTGCCCAGAGTTCCCATTCCACATTGGAGCAGTGTCCAATCCTGCATTAAGCTGGCTTAGTTTGTGTTCCCAGTTGTAGTCCATCCATCCATTGTGTGTAGGGTCTGTATGGCCGGGTACCATGGGACTATGGAGGAAACACAAGCAGGAGCAAAGCCAAAGGAACCAGAGAACCAGGAGAGCCATGCATCAAGAGAGATGGCTCCTTTGTCTATGAGATTATGTATGCCCACTATTTTGTGGCCTTGTAATGGCCCTGCCTACTCGAGCCAATCCATGCTTCCCAGGCTTGACTGACAGGCGCTTTCCCTGAGTCACCCTGACTCATTGCGCATGTGTCCATCTTCTCCTCTGTTGGACCCCTTCGCCCAGTGACTTGCAGGGAATGGTTCCCTGGGGCGTGTGCAATTCTGGTAAAGCTGCCCCAAATGGCCATGCTTGTGATGTCTGACCTCTTTTGTTCCTTTCCTAACTAATTACAATGGTATTACCATGCTCATTTTTTTTCCTATGTCACTCATCATCTTATACCAAATAATGTAACTTAAGTTTATTATTGAAAATTTTCTTCCACTAGAATATAAATACAATTCTTGTTTGTTTTTACTAACATAGCCCAAGGATCTAGAATAGTACTTTAGCACATAGATTATTTTAAATAAATGTTTATTGAATAAATGAGTGAATGACTTCCATGCTCATCCATAATTAGGAAAGGATTTATTTTGCATTCTTAATATTTATTGAAAATATCTATTTGCAAGGAATCTTTAATCAAATGTTATTTCAGAAAATGGCATTTCTCTCAACAGTATGAAAGGATTAGTTTTTACTGTGGGAAAAAAAAAAGCTTTGTGAGAATAGCTTTGAGAAGCTAGAGATGCTAAAAGAATGTTAAAATTGCTTCTGTACAATATACTCTGGGAAATAAAGTTATTTACCTTAGGCTCATGTTATCATGAACATGAATTTTATTAACCTGTTTGTAATATACAAAAGGATATGACAGCACCCTATACCTGAAAGGTAAAATAAAATACTGTCTTGCTACTCCTCCGTAACAACAAATATATCTCAGTAACCTGCAACGCTTACAGGTCTTTGTGTGAACGGGAAAGGAAAAAAAGGTTCCGAGACCTTAATGGCAAAGAAAAGCAGTAATGTATTGCTATTCTTCAACACTTAAGGAAAGAACATAGAAGTGCTGACAAAATGAACTTCTCTGCATCACTATAAGGGGATGTTTTAGAAAAAAAATGATTTTTTAGTAAATAAAAATACAGAATTTAAATAACCGGTTCTAAATTCTTAGAAACTATGTGCTAGACAAAATTTGTGAAATTCTGGATTTACCTGTTTTTAGGTGAATAGCAAGAAAGCATTGTTTTTTGACAGAAGGTTCAAGAGCCTTATGCCAAAAGGTGATTAAATTGCTCAGTTAAGTGAGCAGAGATGACAAAGAGGACCAGCTGTAGACCAAAGATTGGCCACGTCAGCTCTGCACACAGTGTGAACTATACATGTGTCCATTTGGGGAAAATAATAATGAAATGGCCACTCAAAAGATTTTAATAAAATGGGCAACCCACTTTGATGATATCTTAATCCTTTAAAAATATATCATCCAAAATGCTAAGATTTTGAAAGAAACTTTGGATCTGGGAGTGGTTAATTTTATAGAAAATATTCTTGTTGGTTTCATTATACTATTAAGCCACAGAGATATAAAGCAAAAATATTATTGCCTTAAATCAAGGTTTTCTATGAAGGGTGTGTAGCAAATCATTTGTAGAACTTTGGAAAAATACCAAGTCCCAGGTTCTGCTTCAGATAGATGGGATCGGATGCCTTGGGGTGAGGCTCAGCAGCTTTATTATGGGAACATTATTCAGGTGATTCTGATGCCTGTCGCTGGTTTCTTATCACTACAGAAAGAGAACCCATTTATGTAGATTCTTGATAAGTGTCTAGAAAATAACTAGATAAATGAAGCGATATATGGAGTAAGGAACAGATGATAAGTAATTATTTCAGTTAAATGCTCTTCAAATTTACAACTCTTGATCAACAATTCTGAAATCTAAAAAGGTTTGAAAAGAACAACAACAGAATAGATTTTATAACAACTCATTAGGTGGCAAAACCTGTCCTGCCCTCATTTTGGCAAAACCAGATCTGAGCTGACATGAGGCTCTTTGTGCTCTTTGTTTATCCCACATGTGATGAGCCATGTGTTCTGTTACAGAAGCATGGATTTTTGTTATGGAGGTGTACCTGATAAACTATATTGTATGATGTTGCCTGTTTAGAATATGACGAATTCAAGTCCTAAAGTGTATCTGGCCCCAATAACTTTTGGATAAGAAATGATAGATTTGTAATAATGGCTTCAGTTGACATTTTGTTCTATTTGTCCTGCATCAAACTGATTTCAGTACCTTCTACTGCTTGGCGCTAAACTCCTTGAGGGAAGGGATGCTGATATGCTCACCATGTACAATAATAACCTTACCTATTGGATTATTTAAAATAGCATCTCCCTAGGCCTATATTAGTCAGGGTTCAGAGAAACAGAGCAGATTTATACTTGGAGTTGGCTCACACTATTATTGAGGTGGAAAAGTCCCACTTTCATTTGTGTGCAAGCCGGAGACCCAGGAAAGCTTGGTGCGGTAATTCAGTCTGAGTTTGAAGGCCTGGGAATCAGAAGCTCCTGTGCCCAGGGACAACAGAATATGGATGTTCCAGCTCAAGCAAAAAGAACAAATTTTCCCTTCCTCTGTTTTTTTATTCTGTTCAAGGCCCCCACAGATTGCATGCTGCCCAGCAATCTCAGGGCAAACTCCTTTACTCAGTTCACCAATTCAAATGCTACTCTCTTCTGAAAAACACCCTCACAAATAATTTTTCATCAGCTGCCTGACATCCCTTAGTCTACTCAAATAAACAGATAAAGTTAACCATTACAAGGCCCCACATCAATCTTAAGAGGAATTCAGGGCCTACCATCCCCATTATAAGGACAAACAATCTGAGCCAAGTCATTGAACCATCACAGTGCTCAGGGAGAGCCACAGTTAGTGGTTGGTATTTAGTAAATTGAACATTGATTTAAATTGAGTTGAGCTAGCAACTTAGTTTTGTTGTTGTTGTTGTTTTTTCCCCTGCAAGTAAAGGAGTGTGCGGTGGCCAAAACCAGAAAATCATGTATAATAAAGAGGTAATATGCAAATTGACCATCACTCCAACACACAAGATGGCCGCCCCCATGTGGACACAAGATGGCTGCCACAAGATGCTAGCAGGGGAGGGCAGTTGTGGGCAATCAGTCCAGCAGGGGAGGGCAATTGGGAGGGACAAGGCCTGCAGGGGAGGGCAGTTAGGGGCAATCGGGTTGCCAGGGGAGCAGTTAGGTATTGATCAGGCTGGCAGGGGAGTGGTTAGGGTGTGATCAGGCTGGCAGGCAGAAGTGGTTAGGGGAAATCAGGCAGGCAGGCAGGCGAGCGGTTGGGAGCCAACAGTCCTGGATTGTGAGAGGGATGTCCGACTGCCCATTTAGGCCTGATTCCACCGGGATTGGGCCTAAATGGGCAGTTGGACATCCCTCGAGGGGTCTCAGATTGGAGAGGGTGCAGGCTGAGCTGAGGGACACACACACACACACCCATACACACACACACACACACACACACACACACACACACACACACACACACATCCTGTGCATGGATTTCGTGCACCGGGTCTCTCGTCCTATATAATAAAAGCCTAAGATGCTAAGTGTCTGGTCATCTGTTCAACCAATCAAAGCATAATATGCTAAGGCCACTCAACCGCTCCCTATGATGTGCACTGACCACCAGGGGGCAGACAGTCAAGCAGTCGACCAGTCACTATGATGTGCACTGACCACCAGGGGGTAGATTGCTCCAAACCAGTAGGTTAGATTGCTGCTGGGGTCTGGCCTATTGGGACTGAGTGAGTCAGGCCAGACATGCCCTGGAGCCCTCCCGCAGTCCCTCCCTGGCTGGCCAACCTCCCACGTCCCTTCCTGGCCCCAATCGTACACCAGTGGGGTCCCTTGGCCTGGCCTGCACCCTCTCGTAATCCAGGCTGAGGGACCCCTTCAAGTGCACGAATTTCGTGCACTGGGCCTCTAGTATTTAATAAAGACATAAAATATGTAAACATTTTCTAAATCCCATGATCAAACATAAGAGTTAAGGCATGGCCTGGCTGGTGTGGCTCAGTTGATTGGAGCATGGTCCTATGTACCAAAGGGTTGCAGGTTAGATTCCCAGTCAGGGCACATAACCCAAGTTGCAGATTCAATCCCCAGTTGAGGTGCATATGGGAGGCAACTGATTGATGTTTCTCTCTCTTTCTCCCTTCCACTCTCTACAATTAATGAAACACATATATCCGTGGGTGAGGTTTTAAAAAAAAGAGTAAAGGGATGCACATTTTATTTATTATCAGAGTCTTCTTTACATGTAAAGATGAGTGTAGAAGGGTAAGATTGCTACTAAATTGTGAATCTAAAATGTTTCATTTTGTTTTTTCAGAATTAATGCAGTAGTTGCCCTCATCTTTATACACTTTCTTCAAATAACAAATAGTCATTCTTAGAGGAGAGGTGTGTGGGAGGTGCGCTTGGGAGAAAAGGGTGATCCCATGTCAACCTCATTCCCTCTCTAGCAGCAGAGTCTTCAGGGGACCACACACAGCACTCACCATCCTCTTCACCCCAAGCTGGGTCCCACGCTTCCTTCTCTACTGCCCTGTCTTTCAGGGCATATTGGATGCCCAGTGTTTTCAGAAGGGGACTGTCATTTTTCAAATGCAAGTGCAAGTAGGTGAGGGAAGAGGAGTGAGAATAAAGCGGCCTGGTTTGGCTGCAGTCCTAAATTGCCCTGTGCAAGCCACGCGACGTCTCTGTGCCTGCTTCTCCATGTGTTAAATGAAACTTGTCAAACTTGTCCCACACCAAGTGGCCATGGGTACGCAATAACTAATGTTTCTAAGAGTGCTTTGAAAATTATTGTATATTTAATGCAAGTGAAGTATTGCTTGAATGCATTGAGTTGAATGAAAAATGTTTCCACAAAAAAAACTTCTGAAAAAAGATAATAAATTATTCATTGCAGTAAATCATCATTAATATTAATCAAGTAGACACATAGTATGTTGGCCAAGTGCTTAGACTTTGGAGCCACGCATTCCTGAATTTAGTCTGCATCCTGGCCCTACCACACTGTGACTTCAGACCACATATCAAGCCTCCAAGCAGCATGTTCCTGTTCTATAAAACCAGGAAAGTAGTAACGCTTAGTTGGTGAAAGAAAATGCATATTAATTGGTTGTCAATAAACATGTGTTAAGCTCCCAAAGATATGAAGTGAAAATTCGATTAGCCTTTTCTCTGCTTCAGTCTAATTAAAGGTAGAAATGAGGTGTGGGGAGGGAGGCATCTCTCAAGTGCAACCAGCTTCTATACTTGTAGACTTGAAAACAAAACAGAGAATCTGTGGGGTTTATTGGACTGTGTTCCTTTGAAAATTATTGAATATCTTTATTCTTTCTAGTGTTAATTCTTTCTAGACATTAATCATGCCTTCCTAGGATTAAAGATGAAAACTGAATTCTTTGTTAAAACACTGTGTTCTATACAATGTTAAAGTGAGGATGATAGAAAAGGTATGGAAAAACGGAATTGTTCCTGAGATTATGGTGAACCAGATAGCAGGAAAAAACAACAACCACCACCACCACCTCCAAATACAAAACACCTTGGCTATACATATTTACTTCTTAAAAATCAAATAAATGTAATAAAAACCACTATCTTTTGAAAATAATGGTCTTTTTGTAGGAAAGTAAAGGATATCCTTAGAGATCAAAAACAAAATGTGACACAAACCCAGATAAGTAAAGAGAGGGCCTAGGCTACTGACCAATCATTAGTGATTTAGGGCTCTTGGTTCAATATTTATTTGAGGAAAAGGAGACAAAACTGAGGGCCCAGATAAGATATGTTGTCAAATGAGGAACAGTCAGCATAAAGCCAGGAACCCTGCAAAGCTACACTCTCAGTGAGAAGGTTGACTGGAAAAAAATTGTCCCAAATAGGTATGCACACTAGAAACATGGTTGTCTTGTCAGAGGTCCTGGAGAGAAGAGAAAAATGAAGTCTCCCCTGAGACTTTATAACCATAAACTATTCCTCAAGTGGGTAGATTATCCTAATTCTCACCACCCACAGGTTTAAAAACCTCCACAGTAAGAATGTATTTTAAAGTGATCCCTGGTTGGAAGTTTCTGTAGGTCCTTCATAGAACCAGGCATACATTCTCTCTGGAGGAACACATTAACAAATCTATTCTTAAAATACCTCCACAAATAAAATGCCAACAAAAGTAGCTGAAGAGGAAATTACAAAACACACAAAGAAACAATTATCATGAGTAATAGCAGTAAATACAACTAGTAGAATTA
Organism: Corynorhinus townsendii; assembly: GCA_026230045.1. Classification (NCBI taxonomy): domain Eukaryota; kingdom Metazoa; phylum Chordata; class Mammalia; order Chiroptera; family Vespertilionidae; genus Corynorhinus; species Corynorhinus townsendii. The sequence goes on along the minus strand of JAPDVU010000003.1, from coordinate 174,507,925 downwards.
GACTCGCAGATTTCAGTTTTTAGAATTATTTCTGGAGAACATAACATAATATTTTAAAAATAATATATTCAAACGAATAAAGAGAGAATGGAAAATATAAGTCAGGAACAAAAGACAGGGTAATTTGAAAACTGAACCAGAACCTTTAGGAATAAAAATATATAATGATTGAAATGAAAAATGTAGTTGTTGGGTTAAAGAGCATGTTAGACAAAGGTAGATAATTAGTAAAGTTTAAAATAGATGTGAAATATATTTTTTCCAAAATAGTGTACAAAGAAATAGAAAATATCTAAAAGAAGGTAGGAGATATGAAGCGAGTTCTAATGTGGATGTGATCAAAGTTTCAGAAGGTGAAAATAGAGAGGCCAGGAGAGAAATTTTCGAAGGAAAAAAGGCTTAGAAGTTTTCCTAGTTATTGAAATACATGAAACTTCATCTTCCAAAATCACAATAAACTCTACACAGGCAAAATATTTCATACCTTAACAATGAAAGTGGAACTACATAGCATTACAGGAAAACTAATAAGAATTTTTAAAGAAATGCCAGACTTACCTGTAAAGAAATGACAGTTGATTTCTACCAAGCAGCAATGGGGGCCAGAATATCTTCCATGTGCTAAAAAATAAAATGAAGGACATAAAGGTATCAGCATAAATTAATATGATAGTGCTGCTGGAGCTGCTGCCGCTGGCTGGGGTCCGGTCGCCAGGTTGTTCTTCTCGTTTATGGGATGCCTCAGAACCAGATTAGAGAAAACCTGAGGATGTAAATATTGCCCTCACTATTGGTTCCACTGAAATGTGTAAAGCTTCTATGCGCTTGGAAGGATCTGTCATCAATAGCCAGGGCAAGAAGCCCTCCCAGCTTTGAGGGGAGCCATGAGCCTTTCCTGAATGTGTTACGAAGCTGGTTGGTGATGGTGTCCGTCATAGCCATGCGGAACACGCTTCAGAGCTTCCGAGACCACACCTTTCTCTATGAAAAGCTCTACACCAGCAAGCCAGACCTGGTGAACGGCCTCCAAGCTCGGACCTTTGGGATCTGGACACTGCTCTCATCAGTGATCCGCTGCCTCTGTGCCATCGACATCCACAACAAGACGCTCTCCCACATCACGCTCTGGACCTTCCTCCTCGCCCTGGGGCACTTCCTCTCTGAGTTGTTTGTGTACCGGACCGCGGCTCCCACAATCGGCGTCCTGGCGCCCCTGATGGTGGCAAGTTTCTCAATCCTGGGTATGCTAGTCGGGCTCCAGTACCTAGAAGTAGAACCGGTATCCAGGCAGAAGAAGAGAAACTGAGGCCAACAGTATCACCTCCGAGACTTCGTCTTCCACCTTGGCTGTCTTCTTCCGTCATCCTCTCTGCGCTTTAATTTCTTCTTTTATGTTCCATCACCAGCCCCCTTTATCCACTTCTAGCCTTTTACATTTTGTTTGCTTTTGTTACATTTAAACTTTTTAAAGCTATAACATGCATACAGAAAAGTATGTAACATGTATGAACATGTACGAATCATTTAACAGTGACTCCTCTGTACTTCCATCCAGAGCCGAACATCGCCTGCACCTCAGCCCACTGTGCCCTTCCCACTCGCAGCCTCTCTGAGGATCGCTTTCCCAGCCTCCTGCTTTTTTCATTGTATTTCCATCCCTTGATTTGACTTGTGTGGTGGGAACAAGTGGACTGTGAAACTTAAAGCTGCTGCCTCGCCCAGAGCAGCTGCCGCCAAGGGCTGCTTCAAGGGGTTGTCCACACACACTGGGCTCCTCTCTTCCGCTGGACCCAAGACTCCAAACCATCTGAGGGACCGGCAGTTCTCCTAAGAAGGGCTCCCCTGTGAGTGAGCATGGTGTATGTCCTTGTGTCTACGGGTGGATTACAGTTGGAAGAGTCTGGGCTGTTTTTAGACCTTCTGGTCAGCTGTATTTGTGTAATGAATTTTGTAATAAACAGAAAAACCCTCTGCTCCGAAAAAATAAAATAAAGTAAATTAATATAATATAAATAAAGGTATGATAGAGAGAATTAAAATAGTCAAATTTTGAAAGCCTAATAAAATTGACAAATCTTTATAATATTAATCAAGAGTAAAAGGAAAATGATATAAATTAGTAATGTAAAAGGAAAAAAATTATTAATAGAGATAGAATGGAGATAAAAGATATAACTATATGCTTCACTCTATTTGAACCTCAGAAAAATAACATTGAGCAAAAAAAAAAAAAAAAGCCAGCTATAGGAAAATTTATTATGCTACTAAACTATTAATATACAAAATATATACAACTAAGCAATATTTTGTTACACTTATGGTTACATCCAGATGGAGTGAAACCACAAATAAAAACATGAAAATGGGAATTGTAAATCCAGGATTTAGAATTGTGGTTACCTCTTATAGGAGTAGACAGGATAATTTGACTAGAGACAAATACACAGAGGACTTCAAGACCTTTGATTTTATTGTATATTTTAAGACACCATGCCCTGCCATGTGGCTTAATTGATTGGAGCATTGTCCCATACACCAAAAGGTGGAAGGTTCGATTCCTGGTTAAGGTACATTCCCAGGTTAAGGGTTGGGGCACATGCAGAAGGTGGCCAATCAATGTTTCTCTCACATCAATGTTTTCTCTCTCTTTCCCTTCCTCTCTCTAAAAATCAATAAAATTTAAAAACAGACCACCTAATAAGAACATGTTCTACTATCTACTTTTCCTTTATTTATGTATTATTTATACATTATATGCTCTTTGATATATATAAATTTTTAAAATAATTTTAATGAAAACATCTTGAATAAGTAGATACATCTGAAAAGTCTGATTGAAGCATACTTACTAGATTTAGTTTTTTAAAATATGTCATAAAAATCAGTATTTTACTTGTATTTAAAATGAAAATATTTCATTTTAGTTTTAGACAATGAATGCTGATAAGTAGGATATTTATTGCAATGATACAGATTTAGGTTATTGCTTTAGGATTTCTAAGTTTTCTATTATGTCACACAACACTCAGTCCATAGTGTTATAATTATACTAGAGGCCTGGTGCACAAAATTCATGCACTGGGGCGGGGGGTTGTCCCTCAGCCCAGCCTGCACCCTCTCTCCAATCTGAGACCCTTCATGGGATGTCCAACTGGCAGTCGGGCATCCCTCTCACAATCTGGAACTGCTGGCTCCCAACTGCTCGCCTGCCTGCCTGCCTGCCTGATTGCCCCTAACCACTTCTGCCTACCAGCCTGATCACCCCCTAACCACTCCCCTGACAGCCTGATTGACACCTGCCTGCTCCCCTGTCGGCCTGATTGCCCCCAACTGCCCTCCCCTGCTGGCCTGATTGCCCACAACTGCCCTCCTCTGCCAGCCATCTTGTGGTGGTCACCTTGTGACCACATGGGGACGATCATCTTGTGTGAGGGTGTGATGGTCAATTTGCATATTACCTCTTTATTATATAGGAGGATCTGTTTTCAGGCAACAATACAACATAGAAATAACACTTCTTTTCACTTATAAACCATGCTACTTGTCAATTGCCTTACTTTAAATCTCTCAAATTCTGAAAATGAAATAAGGGTAGTTATATCCAATGGATGATTATCAACCTCTTCTTGGACCTACTATTTACTAACAGTAGGAATGTCAACCCAATGGAACATCTTTTCACCCCACCAGCCTATAGCTTTGGATTTGTCATCTTATAGAGTTGGTTGAGTATATGTGTGTGTGTATTAAATCCTCACCTGAGGATATTTTTCCCATTGATTTTTAGAGACAGTGGAAGGGAGGAAGGTGTGTGTGGGGAGAGAGAGAAACATGGATTAGTTGCCACCCACATGAACCCTGACTGGGGCCTGGGATCAACCTGCAACCCAGGTACGTGCCCATGACCGAGAATCCAGCCCAAGACCCTTTGGTGAATGGGGCGATGCTCTACCACTGAGCCATGCTGGCTAGGGCTGGTTGAAGATTTTGATAAATTATAATTATACAAGCAAAATTGCATGCTTCACCACGGCCCTGGGCCTGGAGGCTAAGCAAATTCCTTTGACTCTCTCATTAGGGGCACCATGTATTAGGCCTTTCATTCAGAAGACTGGAATGCTGGTATCCTGAAAATGAGATTGATCTTCCCTTTGAGGATATGTTTGCTCTTTCTGTGTTCCAATGGATCCTTGGTGGATAATGGTCCTTACATTCACATTTCTAAAAATATCCTTTATTTCTCTTACTATTGGCCCTCCATTCATAAATACAGTTGCAAAGCCATCATATTATAGTATATTTTGTATAATTAATTTACTAGTAACAATCACTTATTTATGTTAACAAAACAGAGAAGATATGCATATCGAACACTATTCTTTCAAGCTCAAAACCCAAAATTAATGTTCAGTCATGTAATATTGGGCTACTGTCATTTGGTAATTTAGCCAGTCACAAGGAATAACATGTCAGAAGATGATATAAATATTTTTTCTGCTGTCTTCATGCTCAGCAAAATCAGTAATAACTCTCACTTTTTCACATATTCTAAATTATAATTCAGTGTGATGGAAAGCAAATTGTACTGGGGCACATGGTATTTATTTTGCATTTGTTAACACACTATTTGAAACTGCAGACTTTGCTTGGGAAAGTACTTTTTGATTGTGTATATTTCTGAATTCAGGTGATTCAGGGATATTTTTCTAAATGTTCTGTATTCTGAGACATGCCCAATTTCCTTACTTAATAATAAAACAGTCTATGACTCATTGTAAATCAGTAGGGATCCAGCAATAAGGTGCAATACATCACGAAGGCAGTGCAGGCTATCATTGGAGATAATAAGCAGGTGCATTAATATTCATGCTTTATGCAATCCTGGTTGCACTTCTGAAAAGCTGTATTATACATTCCAAGTTTTATGTTTGCCAGTATATTTTTCCAGTGATCTTCAGATAGTTCTTGTAGCAATTCACTCAAGGCATCACTAGGTAATTTAGAAAACTTTCTCCATGGTTTCCATTTACTTAATTATATACTCAGCTCATGTTCCTCTGCGAGTGTGCATATTCCTTTTTGGTTGGACCTTGGGTCTGTCTTTGTCTCAGCTGGAAGTGCTATTGTGTGAGGCTGATTGTATATGCATGTCTGTGTATGTGGTGTGATGTGTGTGGTAGGGTTAGAGGGCAGTGAAAGGGGAAAAAATACATTGCCCTATAAAGTACAGTATTGAAATGGCAATTTAGGCTTTGTTCCCACATAGATGACCTAAGAGGAAAGAAAAGAACATAATGCTCTGCTCCAGTGGGTGCAAATGTACCAACAGAACCTGACCACCACATAAGGCTACACAGGCTAAGCACTGTCCAACTCCCCCACGTCTGTCACACAATGTGTCAATACCACAAATAAGGCATATGAAAGTGTACTATTTTTAATCTTTAAAATGTGTGATTTATATCTGTCCTTATTTAGTTCATCGATAAATAAATTTACAATAAATCCAATATATTATGTTCATGGATCACATGAGTAAGCATGCATCTCAGGCTTAATATCCCTCTTCTTTGAAGTTATATTTAATTTTTTTTATTTTTCCAGGAATTTAGAAAGACCATCTCTATCTCTTTTAGAATCTTAACTATATATCTCCTGTGTCTTTATACCTCTCCAGGGAGTGAAGAGACAGGGTTGGGAGGAAAAGGAATACTCTACTATCTCTATATTATTACTCCTGCCCCCACTACTACCATCACATCCTTTAGCACCAACATCACCATTAACTGCTGGAGGAAATTTCAGTGGAAGACATTGAGCTACTGGGAGTGTGCTACTTTCCTAGCCTTCCTCATGCTGCTCTTGATTCCCTTTTGTTCAGACATTTATCCTTTCATGCATTCATTTAGTAAATGTTTACTGGGAGTCCTCAGTACACCAGATGCAATGCTAGATGATGGAAACAATAGTGAGAACAAAAGGGACAAAATCCCTGTCATCATGGAATTTATATTCTGGAGGTGGGTACATTTGCAGGGTTAATTCAGCCACTTTAGATTTTTTGCATTTTTGTAGTCTCCATCTATGTTCAGAGTAGAGGTGCTAGAATAGGGATCTTTTAATTTCTCCATATTTTATTTGAAGAATTTATATAACATAACCTTTGTCTTTACATATCAGCCTTTGATACATGGAGGTAAAGTTTCAGGAATACATTAAAGTTTCCCTGACACAGTCTCACAGGAATCTTTAAATATGTGTGCAGCCTTTGGCATTGCTGTTTGGTGATGAGAATATGTTTGCATCAGACGATGCTAAGGTTGTGTAAGAAAAAGTTAGGATCCCAGAAAAGACATGAGGAAAAGAAGTCACCAAAAAACTCACTACTTGTCATGATGGTGCTGGGTATATTACTGAGTGACTGCTCCATAGACAAAAGGTGGACCCCCATCCCAAATTTGTACAGATGTTTAGAATGATGATGTCACATGTGTACCAAAAGGGCATGAAAAGTTTTGTTTCTCACAGAGTAAAGTTCCTGGGAAGAGCCTGGTGGCTCTCGAACAGGACAAACAGTAATCAGAACACCCATAATCACAGTATGGAACATAAATGAGTGAGCAAAATGAAATTTTAAAAAGGGGTGTAGACACAGAAGACAGAGAAAACCAGTATGTGCATAATTATTTCTCTAAAGAATAGAATTGAAGTAACAGCAAAGAAAAGAAATAAGGGTTCCAAAAAGACTATATACAGATGATGTATCATAGAATTGTACGCTTGAAACATTTATAATTTTATTAGGCAATGCCACCCCAATAAATTTAATTTAAAAAAAGACTTCATAGAATAAAGACTTGAATCTTTAAACTAAAAGTGGAAATTGTCTCTAGAAAAGTGACAAACAACAATAGATAAACTTAGCAAAATTATTACATTCAAAATAAAAAGCAAATACTGAGGCATCCCAGAAAATAAAACAAAACAATAAAAACAAAGAACAATAATTTACCTGTAAAGATGGAAAAAAAAAGTCCAGTTTTCTCAGATTCCTCCTTGATATCACTCAGTAGTGTTAAGTGAAGCAATGCCTTCAGTTCTAAGGGGGAAAATGGGACTCAAAAATTTTACACTCAGTCTGATTATTAATCAAGGACACAGAAAATAGACAGTTTGGTAATCAGCCACATGTTCTAGTGAAGCTTCCTGAAGAATATATTGCAGAACAAAGTTCAGGCGTTGGAACTAGTTGGAAAACTCTAGCCGATGTACTGGAAAAGGTAATTGAGTCAATTTAATTGTGGGACTTAGGTTAAAATGAATGCATGGCTTCTGGTTATAGACCAAATATAAAAATATTCCAAAATTCCAACAACATAGAAATGATATATGGTGTAATAAAATACAATATTTTGATTTTCTCATCTTTTTTAGAAGAGGGAAAGGTGGTATCATTTAAAGATGATAAATAAAATAAGGATATAGATATTCAGAGTTGAAAAATAGGAAAAATAATACAGTAAGTATAATAGGGTGCTGGGAGGAAGAAGGCAGAGGGAGAAGCAGAAATTAAATAATTGTGTTATGCTCACAATGGGGAATAAAATCCAAAGACATAGTAAATACATACATTAAATGAAGTTTCATTATAAAGGTAATAACTAGAACAAAATAGAAACCTTTTTATATTTTGGGAAAATGCACCCTAATGGTACAATAGAAGATAAAAAAGAAGTAACCACTTAAATAGCTTTATTTGTAGTGATATAGGATGATGTTCAAGATATATTGTTAAATGGAAAGAAGTTGCAAAATAACATGCAAAATTATATGTATATGTTTGTTCATTAATATACTTAATGTATATATTGTTTATTAATAGAATAGCACTTGTTTCTTTAAATTATATTATACTAAATAATAGCTATCTCAAGAGGTGGACTATGTAGCCATAGTTGTTATTATATTTTGACCTTATATCCTTAATATTAATATTTTACATTAATATCACATGCTTAACATAAAACTATATCAAATAAAACTATAGGTGCTGCATATGTATATCTGCATGTGAGTAGCTTATAATTAGGCTAAGACTAGACTGGCAAAATTGGAGAATACAGGATGCAAATTAATGCTCAGTTATGTTACACAAGCCTTCTGTGAAACCTTCTGAGATTATTGCAACCTTTGGTGGCTGGTTTCCCCTCCCTTTGATTTTTAACAGTAATATTTGACTATAATATATTTGAACATTATATATTATGTATCATTTTCTAACAGTTCAGTGTGATAGTCTTGTCTTTATAGAGGAGATGAGAATTATTGCCAAGTCCGTTCACAATCAGTTACTAGTATTTAACACAATGGTCACATGAAGCAAAACGATTGGTTAGAAATTCCAGATATGTACAATAACACGTAAATAATTATTATAACACCTGCCACTAGATAATGCATAAGAAACCGAGGTACAGAGAGATGAACTACTTTGCCCCAAATCAAAAGGTCGTAAGAGACAACATTAGGATGAGGACCCAGGCTAGCTGGCTGCAGAATGGATGCACATAACAGTACACTGTGTGTGACCTCTTAAGCTATTTAACCTCACTGACTTCTCTTTCTGTGCTGGTGAAAGATGGAGAATAATGACTCCCTTTACAAAGTTACCATGACAGTTATTAGAGAAGTGCATCCATGAGCTTTGTAAGCCATGAAGCCCCATAGCAGACTCTCGTCTGGCTGTCTTCATACTGTCATTGTTGCCACAGCATCATGTAAGCTCAGCTCATAGAGGAGACAAGGTTTCCCTTAGATTCCTGTAGGGATAATCATTTACTGGCTTTTCAATCTCAACACACATGTGTTTGCTCTGACTGAGCAATGTCCACGCCCTAAAGCAGCTTATGTCCACTGAGAGAGACTGCCTAACAGGGCATAGTGACGGAAGGGCCATCATGAGGTTCTGAGTTTTGTGCAAAGACCTAGGAGAGAAGAAAGGGGAAGGGAAAGATCGTGGTACTCAAAGAGTTAAGCAAACCTCTTCCAGCTTAGGAAAAAGACCTGCAATTTTAAATTCTAATAATCTTCCCATTGGGAGAAGCATCAACAAGTTTTGCATTGTATTTATGCTGCCCAGCAACCTTTCTGCATCATTTTTAGTCCTCACTTTCCTGCATATTTTCCCACAAAGAGTGTCCTTGACCAACACCAGAAATGAATTTGATTTCTCTAATGCAGCAGGTAATTGGATTTTTCTTTATTGAATGCATCCCTTTAATGACTGTCTCTGCTCCTTGCCAATTTAGCAAGTGCCCTGACATTGATCTGATGATATGACTTAAAATAAATAGTTGGAAGCTGGGGGTGAAAAGGACCAGCTGTCTGGCATCAGAAAAAATGTATTTTGTCCTCATCTTGCCATTTTACTGAGAAATCCTTTACCCTTGAATGGCATTTTTGCAAAACATGCTGCTGTAATAATTAGTCATATAGCAACAGATTGCCTCCTTCTAGAAAATATAGCAATTATTTTCCAGAAAGTGCCCTGGAGAAAACATTGCAAGTTGAATAAAATTTACCCAATAATCATGCTGTTCCATGAAAATATTCATTATTATGCATACTCTTTCCAGAACAAGATAAATATTGTTGAACAGAATTAATTAAATCTTTTTAAAAGCTGGCAAAACATGAAATATTTATTTTAGTATTTACTTGCTTAACTTGAGGTTTTGTAAAAATAAAATTCGACACAAGATTGTTATTCAAGAAGGTGACAAAGGAGCACTGGATAAAACTTGTATTTGAAAACATAGTGATTCTTTCCTCAGGGAAGCTGTGACATAAAACTCTTCTTATGCTCAAGAATATATGGGATATAAATTTTCTATTTTTACCTTTATTCCTTTTTAGTAACAATGTAACTCACTTGATTCATGGTTAATTTTTATTCTATCATCTTTCCTTTGTTTATTTTGATAAATGTCATGATTTTTTTTTAATTGAAGATACAATTCATGGGTGAGAAAATAAAGTCTTGTAATTCTAATCAGTCATGAAGAAAATAAGTTTTCTTTTAAAAATAAGTTAACAAGTGTTTTTTTCTTTTTGAATTCTTAATATTAGTTGCATGTACACTTATCAAAGTAATTAATAGTTTTAAGAAATTGAGAGTTTAAATTAAAACCAGTTATGGTTGTTGAATCTTTTCAACAGTGAAAACATATCACACAAAATTACTGTGGGTCCTAAATCAGACTGAGCTGGCATAGATCTGCAGTGTTGCTCAATGAAGATCAGTGAACTTGCTTTGATTCCTACTAACCAGGAGAGGCATGGGAGTTCTAGTCCTAGAAATGACGTGAGAAAGAATATAGAGAAAATTAAGATCAAATGTGCCCTAGAGACTGGGCTCTTTACCCACTGTTCTGATTGCATCCTAAGTGAGCATGCACAACTTTAACATGTCAGTGAAAGTTTCCAAGAACATTTCCAGGATGTTGTGTTGCACAAGATGGACTTGCTTGAGAATCAATGCACCTTCTGCAGGGAGTCCAGTAATATTGAAGAGGCCACTGATCCAGAGAAACTCCCCACTGGATCACCATATCTCAGCACAAATGATTAAATCTCACCCATTCCAGGTTAGGCCATTGCTGGAAGTTACATTTAAATGTAATGTTAAGGCTTTAAGGGCAAAAGAAAAAATATTTTAATGGATAATGAAACTTCTTTGTTACTCTATTGAGTTTATTCCATTCTTTATCAAAATTCTTAACATTGACCTGTCTTGTTCTTTTGGATTTGAACATTATTAAATAAAACCACAATTAATTAAATAATGTTCTCTTCTCTCAAAAGGAAGGTGTCTTTTCTGGGAAAAGAAAAAAAAATTTGTGTGTGTGTATGTGCACATATGCAAACATGTTTCTTTTTTAGAAGAAGAAGGAAATTCATTTTTCATTCTCACCATTTTTATAAAGCTGCTTTTTATGACACCTACATATTATTCTTTGGACATTTGCTGAAACTATTAATTTGGGATTTGACAGTGAACAATTTACTTTGTTAATGCATTTTTTAAAAGCAAGCATTTATATGCTTGTACATTTTTGTCATTTCTTCTTTGAGTAATATTTTAGTCTTTTATATAAAAGATCGTTAGGAAAGGATACAAAGATAAATATTCAATTTCAAGGATTTCAAAGTCTAGTGGAGAGGAAAAATGTGCATAAGTAAGTAAAAGAGATGGTGGAAAGTGATATGTAACATGAAAAGGGTCAAGAACAGTAGTTGGAGGGAAAAATGAAGACATCACAATGGTAACATGACTGTATATAGGCCTCTGAAGACAGGCAGAATCAGCGCAGGTGGGAAAGGTAGAACATTTTTGGAAGAAGAAATAGAATTGAGGTGGAGACTTGCTAGGTAATTGCCTTAAAACTGCATCCAAGTACCATACTTCACAAATTATTGAAGAAAAAAAGGGAGAGAAGGAAAGATAATATTTTGACTGGAAATAGTTTCTGTTTAGCTAAGTTAGAAAGAATATGGTACTTTATTATATGTTTTGTTTCCATAGAGAGGTTATTAATATCTTAATGATGTCTTCTTTTATAAGGTAATCTTGACTGATGTTTAAAAAATAATCTCAAAATTCGACATGTTGAATGACCTTAAAGATGCTCATTTATTATATAAAGAATATGAACTAAAAAGTTTTTAACGAAAGAAAGTATATTCTTCTAATTTTTATCTTTGCATATGCTCCAATGTTAAAATACATACATATTTTATTTTCAATAAAATGAAAATTATTTAAATATTTACCCCTGAATGTAAATTTCTGGCAGTGCTAAATAACTTTCTTTAATTGCTTCAGGTCACTGATATGATGCTTCAGGACAAACCTTATCCTGATTGGGGGAAATCTGCGAGAGCTTTCTGGAAGAAAGGAAATGTTAGGATCATTTTATTCTGGTAAGAGATTGTTTAATTTATTGATTTATACCTTGTCTGATTTACTAAATGACTTGGATTGGATGTAGTTTTCTTTAGATATATAGAATTCTATATAGAGACATTATAAATGTGTACTACATTTCATTAAAATGATTAAAACGAATCATTATAATTATTCTACGAATTTCTGCTTACAAATTATTACATATACACATTTACAAGAGATATGTTTTGATAATATAGTGATGCATAGATTTTAGCAGAGGTAAGTAGGATTTGACTGAGCAAAAACAAGCTGTAATTTTTATCAATGAATTATGATATTAAAAAAATCTTCAGTAAATGCTAAATTTCCAGTATATTTGACATGATATAATTTACTTTGAAGAAGTTGTACAGAAAAAGAACCTCTTTACAAATCACATCTGGCTTATTGGCATTTCTTCTTTACAAAGTTTCCTTTAGATCCCCAGGCCAATCATTGCAATTTAAAAAACAATTTATATCTGATAGAACTTCATTGTGCTTTTTTAAGTGGCATCACTGTTATTTATGAGTATTTGAACAAGGTTATATAGAAAAGATAGGAATGTGCAGAGAGCAAGAGGGCACCTTCTCCTGGCTGTGTGCCACTGGCCAAGCACAGGGATTCGACTGATTATGAGAAGTTATGTACACTGTTATGAAGAAGAGTGTAATTAATGATGCCTTGTGCCTGGTAAATTCCAGCCTCTCCACCTGCCTTTTGAAATGAAGGCAAAATCTGTTTATTCTTGGATTTAATTTGGGGACATAGAATGTTTTATGTATAAGCTAGAAAAATCATAGTTACTGAGTACTTAAAAAATATACTCTGTAAGATATCTTTGTGCTTTTGCACTAATCATTAAATGTTGCTAGACATAGAAAACATTTTAAACCTATTTCTTAATAGGTAAATAAAAGTAGGTTTTTCAATAATGTAAAAATAAATATGGTTTTATAGGTATTTATTCATACCTGTGTCTATGAGTCAAGTATGGTCTATTTTTACGATGCATTTAACCTCCATATGTTTTCCTTCCTGAAAAGTTTCCCCTGTATCTTGTTTAAATAATATGCTTTATAATATTTGTGGCAAATGTTTATTAAAGGCACTGTGGTAAGTATTTAACAGTAAGTACTTAACATTATTTGCTCATTTAATTCTGACACATATAAGGTAGGTGCTGTTACTATAAGCATGAGTCTCTGACTCTGGAGCCCCAGTTTTTATTTTTATTTATTTATTTATTTATTACAGAGTGTGTTTTTATTTATTTTTTAAATTTTTTATTTTTAAAAAAATCTTAATTGTTGAAAGTCCTCCTTTCAACATTAAAGGAAAAAGTCCTCCTTTCCCCCCATCAACTTCTTCCAGCCTGCTCCTGCCTCTCCCCTCAGGCACTCATGGAGCCCAGTTTTTAATCATTACACCATACTGCCTCTAGAAGAACAAAAGATGCAACAAGTTGCAAATTTCCAAATGATTATCTTTAATCCATTTTTAGATAATGGTTCCAGATAAGAATGTGAGATTCTGGAAAATTATTCTGCCCTACAGAATTCTCTATAGGGGTTTTAAGAATCACAATTTAAAAGGAGATAAATCTTAATAGTAAAAACGTTTATGACCTATCTCTTTTAAAACAACCTACACTTGTTTTGTTTACAGACATTTTGTATTATTTAAATGTACCTTCAAAGGCAGCCCATTGATTATTGTTCAATGTGGCCAGTTACCAAGGTCACATGTATATTATCACAAAGGCAAGGCATGCATAATTATCCCAAGGCCTCCATGGTTGTTGTCATTAGCCACTCTTAATTGTGATGGCTGTTTCAGAGGAAAATAAATCATACTAGATTTTCCTGAACATCTTAGTACATCTTCCCTTAAATGTTATCACTCAGGTCTATATGTTGTTAAAGTAATTTAGTTGGTCACTGGCAGATAATATTCTTGAATGGAGAATAAACTAAAACTCATAGTTATTCTTATAGTAGTTGTTTCTGTATAAGTATTGATAGGAGATTATTATTAGAGATGATTTTTCCAAGGTAGTATTTCAAATCATGGAGAGCATAAAATAACAAGGGGAATTTAAATGTCAATTTTTCCGATTTTATTTATTTCTACACAGTTACATTATCTTGACAACAGTATTCTTTCTTTTAAAAAAAGGAAAATCAGATACAAAAAGTTGAATATGAAAATTATGTGGGAAGCAGAGAGAGGAACCAAGATGGAAGCATAGGTAAATGCCTGTATTTGCTGCCTCCCACAACCACATCAAAATTACAACTAAAATACAGGACAACTATCATCCAGAACCGTGGGAAATCTGGCTGAGTGGAAGTACTACATCTAGAGAGGTAAAGAAGAAAGCGTATTGAAACTGGTAGGAGGCGGGGAGGCGTGGAACAGGCTGGTCTGGCACCTGGGTGTGCCGCTTTTTTAAATCAGGAAGTCGCCTCTGTAGAGGCCGCCTGGGGGAGCAAGGAGTCCCAGCCCCACACCAGACCCTCAGTTCAGGGACCCAGAGCTGGGGAAGGAAGTCCCTATGGGCCTTAAGAACTACAGACTGTAAAAACAGTGCAGATTGGGGTGGAGTGACACACAGGCTGCTGGAGATCCAGCTGCTCCTCTTAAAAGGTGGCATCTGGAACTGAATTTACAAGCTCCCACTTGCTCTGAGCTCCAGTGCTGGGTGAGGCTCTGGGGGACCCAGACAGATATGGGGGAGAAACTGGACTGTCTGGCTTCAGGGAAGGAACTCGGGGGTGGCTTTCTTCCAGAGGCAGGTTCTCCCAGTGGTCATTGTTCCCATGCTGGGACCTCCCTAGTGCAGGGCTGACAGGAAGCCAATTCTGTTTGCTCCATACGCCTTAGAGATTCCTTGAGACCCCACCCCACCCAATTTACAACCCCACCCAAGCTGTGCACAGCGGCTATTGAATATGAATGGCTTGTCCTTTTTCAGCCTAAAATCTGTCAAACAAGCTGCACTGGGGTCAGGGAGCCCCAAAGCAATCAATAAAAGGCCCAAGCTGGCACCAGCACCTGCCTGCCTTGCTTCATAGCTGGGCCTCGTCTGGGCACTTCCAAACCCGATACAAAGAGGAGGAATCTGTAGATCTCTCTGTAGCTCCTGTTGGGTAGCCCCAGGCAGTGGCTGATTTTGTACCTCCTTGGAGATCCAAGAGCCAGTGTACCCAGTGGTCAGTGTTAGACCATGCCAGATTACAACTCTTCACTTCCATAAGTAACACACTCAAGGGGCAGACTCAGTGAGCACCAAAGCCCCACTGAAGCAAGTCCTGCCTCATAGGGGTGTCTCCTGCACAGCAGCTCTCCCACTGTAGTCACAGCTAGTCCCCACAGCCAATTGGCCTGGAGGTCATTTCCTCCCAGTGATAACAACAGCAACCAAGGCTCAACTACAACAAGACTGTGCACACAGCCCACAAAGGGGTGTACCAAGAGTATCCACCTCAGGTTATTGGGGAGGCTGAGCCACTGGGCCCTATAGGACACTTACTACACAAGGCCACTCTATCAACTCAAGGAGACTTAGCAGCTAATACATAGAAACAAACACAGGAAGTAGGCAAAATGTGGAGACAAAAAAACATGTCACAAATGAAAGAAATGGAAGAAAGCAAACTACTGGGTATAGAGTTCAAAACCACAGTTTTAAGGTTACTCAAGAATCTTCTAGAAACCTCTGAGGAACTTAGTGAGACCTTTAAGGATCTTAGTGAGAATGCCAAAAAAAAAAAAAAAAGGAAAGGACCAGTCAGAAATTAAGCATACACTGACTGAAATAAAGAAGGATTCAACAGTAGACTAGAGCAGTGGTCAGCAAACTGTGGTTCGCGAGCCACATGTGGCTCTTTGGCCCCTTGAGTCTGGCTCTTTAACAAAATACCACGGCCTGGGCGAGTCTATTTTGAAGAAGTGGCATTAGAAGTTTAAGTTTAAAAAATTTGGCTCTCAAAAGAAATTTCAATCATTGTACTGTTGCTATTTGGCTCTGTTGACTAATGAGTTTGCCTACCACTGGAATAGAGGATCCCAAGAATCAAATCAATGATGTGAAATACGAAGAAGCAAAAAGAAAAAAACACCCAACCAGAAGAGCAAAAATAAAAAAAGAATCTAAAAATATGAAGATAGTGTAAGGTGCCTCTGGGACAACTTCAAGGGTACCAACATCTGAATTATGGGGGTGCCAGAAGAAGAGATAGAGCATGATAATGAAAACCTATTTGAAGAAATAATGACTGAAAACTTCTCCTACCTGGTGAAAGAAATAGACTTAGTTCAGGAAATGCAGAAAATCCCAAACAAGAGGAATCCAAAGAGGACCACATCAAAACACATAATTAAAATGCCAAGGGCAAAAGTCAAAGAGAGAATATTAAAAGAGCAAGAGAAAAACAGTTAATTACCTACAAGGAAGCACTCATACGATTGTCAGCTGATTTCTCAACAGAAACTATGCAGGCCAGAAGGGAGTGGCAAAAATATTCAAAGTGATGAATAGCAAGAACCTACAACCAATAATATTTTACCCAAAGCTATCATTTAGAATTGAAGGTCAGATAAAGAGCTTCACAGACAAAAAAAAAAAAAGCTAAAGGAGTTCATCACCACCGAATCAGTATTATATGAAATGCTGAAGGGTATTCTTTAAGAAGAAGAAGAAGAAGAAAAGGGTAAAGATTAAAAATTATGAACAACAAAGTGACAACAAATACATACCTACCAACAAGTGAATCTAAAAATCAAATGAATAAAAAAATCTGATGAACAGAATAAACTGGTGAATGGAATAGAATTAGGGGCATGGGAATGGAACAGACTGGTAGGTCTCAGAAGGAAGGAGGTGTGTGTGTGGGGGGGGGTGCGGGAAGAGATTAGACAAAGATCTTATATGCATGTATGCAGTACCTATGGACACAGACAATAGGGCGACAAAGGCCTGGGGTGGGAACCAGGTGGTGGAGAGCTATGGGTGGAAAAAGAGGGACATCTGTAATAATCTCAACAATAAAGATTAAATAAATAAATAAATAAATAAATAAATAAAATTACATGGGAAGCAAAGACATCTCCCTTTTCATACTTTTCAGAAAAAAGGGGGATTTAGCAAATATAAAGATCATATTTTTTTAGCTCTAGAAGATAAAATACAGAAATCATTGGCAAGGTTTTAAATGAAATCAAAGCTAGTGTTTACATACTATACGCTGTGTGTCATCCACTCAAAAAAGAGATGTTTTCTTTCCATTTTGCCCTAATTAAGAAAAGAGAAATTAGTGTGAAAAATGTATGGTGGAAAAGAAATTTTAGCAAGGGAAGCTCTCATAAGTTGGAATGTGATTATGTGCAGCAGTGTGAACAGTACAATTTGGAATTTTGTTCTAGTAAACTACCTCTTGCTTATGTGTAGCTACTTTAACTCACTAATGCCTGTCAGAAGCTGTTTTGTTCACAAGTGTGTGACTTTCTTCTTTGATTCTCAGTGATAGCTGTCTCTACATGGAAGAAAATGGTTCTTGTTTCTTTCTGTAACTGTGCAAAGATGAGGCTATGGCTCATGGGCTCTTATGTCTGGGATGAGACAAAATTGTGGCCGTATTTGAAAACCCTAAAAGGGAAAGGAAAGAATATTCACAAACCTTTCCTTCCAAAGCCCTTTTCTCGGGCTTTTGTATAATTAGAAAGAAGAAAGATCTAAGAATCTAAATCCCAGCTGAATGCCATGTACTATTCTATTTTTCAGCGGGACTTCCACAAACTATCTTCACTCACTTGAATCGGTAGTAAAAGAACATATACCAACAAAGCAAGTAATATGATTCTTTTTGTTCGCTACTGTATTTATGTCTAGAGACAAAATTTATGCTTTTGATGGGAAGCATCTTGGAATGATACTTTCCAAAAAGGTTAGCTTTTAAGTAATAAGAGATGACACTCTTCTGTGATTAGGGGATGAACTGGCAGAAGGGGTTGGGAGAGTAGTAATCTTTCAGGCTTCACAGACATTCCAGTTCTCTGCCTTCCAAACCCATGACAGAATTACACTTTGCTGTCCCCTTTGGTCACGTGACTTGCTTTGACCAGTTTAAATGTGAGTGAAAGTGGCATGTGTCACGTCTAAATAGAAGCCTTTAATAGTCATTGAGGAACATTGAAGGGAACTCTTTTTTTTTTTTTTTTCCCAGTAGCAATTTTAGAAGCTTGTGTCTAGCTGGAGCCCTTGTCATGCATTTTCCCTGAATGGCTAGAATAAGCCAAGCATCTTTAACAACAGAATAGACATATGGTTGAGCAAGAAATGGTCCTTTACAAATGTTAAGCTACTGAGACTTGGGGGTTGTTTGGTATTGCAACATAAACTAGCCCGTTTTAATGTATACAGAAATTGATCTCTGGAAGCAGAGGGCTGCCACAACAGAAAACTGGAAGAAAAATTTTTTAAAGGGCTGGGCAGCAAATGGCAAGGACAATGGAGGCTGGCAATATGGTAATCCAGGTGTTTTGGTGGTGAAGTATTTGGGGAAAAAAATGTCATGAGACGCTCTAGGAGAGGTTGGAAAACAAAATGCTAACAGTGTGTTGCTGTGTGCAACTGTATACAGTTGTCCATGTCTATTCCATTCTGATGCATAGAGAAGATTATCTTTTATATTTTTATCTCTTATTTTGTGATTAGTGCATTTTTAAAAAGTATTTTATCTAGCGCTGTGATAATTTGGGTGAGCATCTCTTAATTCTTACCTAGGAAACAAATGTAGCTGCTGGTGTTTTTTTCCTGCTATGAATACCATGGTTATTATTATTATTATTACTAGAGGCCCGGTGCATGAGATTTGAGATTTGTGCACTGGGGGGGGAGTGGGGAGAGTCCCTCAGCCCTGCTTGTGCCTTCTCACAGTTGGGGACTCCTCTGGGGATGTCTGCCTGCCAGGTTACAGGCAGTCAGACATCCCTCTCACAGTCTGGGATCCCTCACTCCTTACTGCCCACCTGCCGCGGAGGCGGGAGAGGCTCCCACCACTGCTGCTGCACTTGGACCGATGATTGTATGTCACCTGGGAGCAGATTCACATTCATATATGAAGGATGCCCTAATGATAGGAGTCTCAATGCTGAGTGAGTCTCCCATATGAAGAGCTGACTCTCCATCAGTAAGACTACCCCTGCAAAGGCTAGGTAATCTTTCAGGGATGCTATAGGTAGATTTTCACATTAAATGAGGAAAAACACACACATCACTCCTAATTTTTAATCAAACATGAAGATTCTGTGACCCTACAGTTTTAACTACAAAAGTATTACATATTTTCTGCTTCATAATAGTCTACTTTATATTAATTATCATTTAATATGCTCTATATAAATCCATCATTATTATGAGCAAAATTTTTACACTAGACAATAATTCACGAGAGTTTTTTGCCTCACTTCCCAAATAAGAAATTAGCTTATATATTTCTTCTGGGTGAATTTTGTCTACGTGCCTATAGCCTTCCTTCCATCTCAACACATCTCTTTAAGCAAGCAGTTGTCTATCCTTAATCAATAGCTGCCTCTATGGCTAAGAAAAAGCAGAATGGTTTTAGTCCAAGTCAGATAGCTATACCCACTGAATCATTCACATTAACTTTAAACACTACACTGAGTTCACAGGGTCCAGTGTAAGTCTGGCTACTTCTAAGCACAAAGAACCAAGAATGTGCTTCAACTGATTTACTGTGTTGTCGTATTGTTTGGAGATTCTCATTTAAAAAGTAAAATCTATATTTATTCCTGAGAGATTTAACTCTCAGGCATAATTTAACAAAATCTGATGCCCTTCTAGACTTAATTTTGCTGAATTAAGAACAAACCTTGATTTTATTAACTTATTTAAGTAAATACTTAAGTTGTGAGAACAATATGAAATAGTGGTTTAGGAACACAGACCCTTGAGCCATCTGTGTAGCTTTCAATCCTGTCTTCACTACTTACTATTGTGTATTAATTACTACTATTTTAACTGGTATTATGCTTGTAGTAAAGCTGCACCAGGTGCTCTCCATGGTACTGAAAACTCAACTTTGAAAGAGAAAATAAGGAATCTGACAGCATGCATATATATATATATATATTTCTGTCCAATGAGAAATATGGAGGAAGGGAAAGGGGAAGAGGTAACACCAATAATGGGTATGGAATATTCATTTCCAAATATAGATGTCCCTTTGACCTTCTCTCTCACCTACTGACTACACTCACTCTTTCTACTTCTTGTTTGACTCATAGATAATAAGTTCTAAGTAGTTCTAAGTGATGTAGTTCTAAGTGAGCTCAGGGAAAATTTTCTAAAGGAGCTAGAGCCAAAGTGTATTTTCAGGATAAGCAGAAGCAAGATGGAGGGAAACATGGCTAGTGGTTAGGGTATGTGGAGTGAGGAGAGGCAAAAGTCAAGGCTATTATTGAGTGTTCAGGATTGAGCAATAGATCAGAAGATTATACTATTCACTAGGATAGGAAATGCTGATGGAGGAGTAAGTCTCAGAGGGCATAGTGACTTGAATGTATTGAGGTGATGTGCTTATAAAAATACCTAATAAGCAGTTTTTTATATGGATATGGAACTGAGGAGTGAGGGAGTAGAAGTCTGCCATAGAAATATAATTAAAATTTTATTTTGGTTTATATTTTTACCCTCATATAGATGTTGTTACCTACATACATATGGTATGTGAAGGACTATGAGTGGATGTAGAGTGAGATTAAAAGGTCTACTGACGCCAAACCTGTAAAGTTATTTTAATTGGGAACAGGCAGAAGAGGCATCTACAAAGAAGACAGAGAAAGAGGAACAAAAAGAATGAAAAATATGAAAAGTGTATGTCATAGATGCCAGCAGATGAGCATATATCAGGAGACATATAATGCCAATAGTCTAAAGCTGTAAATATACCAAATAAGGTGAAAATGCAAGTGTTCATGGGTTTTAATTCTAAGAGGACCATGAGTGGTGACTTTGGCAAGAATGGTTTTCTTGAACGTCACTGATAAAAGCCAGACTTATACTCAATCAAGGCGTGAATAAGAGCCCCAGTAGTTGGAACAGTGAGCATAGTCAGAAGATGAAAGAGAAGATTGGAAGGACATCTATATTTAAAAATGAATATTCCCTAGGAAGAATTTAAATAAATTTACTGGTTTGATTACTTATTGATTTGTCTTCTGCAGAGTATATATATATATTTTTATTTTTAAAGGCAATCATTAAAATTATTTGCTGCACAGGTATTGAATTAAAACCTCTTATGTTAAATTCTGTAGTGAATATTTACTATGTATGTAATTCTCATTTCTTACTAGAAAGATGGAGAATAAAGAGTTGATAAGGGTTTAAGTTAAAATACCTTTAAATGTTTAAAGAAGAAGTATTACAGTCAAAATGGTTCTCTACATAGTTCTGCATGTATCACATTACTTGGGAGCAGGACTAGCATCTTACTTACCATGCTAGGACTTAGCACATGCCTGCCACACGGGAAGTATTGAATACATTCCTGTCGAATTAATTACTTTGGTGAGGACTTTCAAATCTACCATACTCTATGATATTTCTGTAAATGTCTTCAGATAGAGTAATTTATTGAAAAGGATAAAATGTTAGTTAAAAGTATTTTGACTCTGTGATTAACTGATAAAATTTATAATGCTTATGAATTACTTTTTCTGAAAAATATTTATAAATGATTATTTTCAGTACTTTAGAAATTACCTTGGTAATGATTTCACTACCCACAAACTCTGTGTTCTACCTACAACTAGGAAGTCCATTAAAACAATGTGGAGTATGTAACTATAGTGATGCAACATCATCCCCATACTGACCCTGAAGGCTTTTATATTAAGTTCTTTTCCTCTTTTCATATAGATAAGTGACATTTAAAGAAAAATAATTAAATAAGTTGGTCTTAAATTGCTTAAATGGTTTCATCCTATTATAGACCTTTTTTTAATTGCTAAAACCTGGAATAGCAACATTGAGCTCCAAAACAATCCTTGGATTTAGGAATCTTTAAACTAAAATGCCCTTTAATTAGGGCTTGGAAATACTGCATAGGTTTTCTGTGTAACAGTTATTGGTGGAACAGTTTATTCTTCTTCAATTTGAAATTTTGTTGGTTGAATGGAATACTCCCCTGAGCCATGAATCCTAAGTTATACTGACTAAGTTTTTAAAGTATAAGTCATGTTTTCAAAGGTCCCTGAGTTCACATATAACTGCGTAAATGCACAAATTTAAAATAAAAACAGTAAGTCCTAGAAAAGAGAAAGCAACATTTAACTAAGTTTCATGACTTGATCCATTTTTGACAGTGTGGGAAATGTTGGCATATCTTTTCATTCTTTCTCATGATTCATGCCCCCACTCCGACCATCTTTAGTAAACTAAAAATGCAAGTCAACAAATATTTCTATGACTCAATCTGTTAAAAAGCCCAGATACTTCATTCTTGTTATTTCTCTAGCTCTTTCAATAACATTGAGGTAGTTATCTTCATCCTGCGAATATTTATAAAGTGACCACAATGCAAATGTCTCTGAGTAAAATGCTGCTATGGTAATGTGTTTGCTGGTATAAAAGTCCTCCTTTAAAAAAAAGTGTGTGTTTTTGTGTGCTTTGATCATAATCTGCCCATTAGAATTAAGGTCTTCTGTTCAGGTGACAATTATATCAGCATAGCTGTAATTCTTCATTAAATCACTCCCATCATAACTGTGCATCCGCTTTTTTCATTCTGAATGGGGGAACAAACAGAGTCTCAGTGTCACCAAAGTACAGCTGGTTGCTTAGTACTCATGATTCACTATGGCTCACATCTGGTACTGAGATGGGCAATACACAAACTCAATTTTGTGGTACATTAGTCACTGTTGGAAACTCACAACTGATTGATTTTCAAACCAAATTTGCTGGTAACTAATACACTCATGTTCTCTACAGGGCAACTCTTTTACCGTTATCTAAGTGGAAGTGAATCCTTGCTTATTTCATGAGTCACTGAACAAAACTAAGCCACTTCCCTTAGTTTTCTGAGTGCAGGGAAGGGTGGTTTCTTTCTGCGCTCAGACAGCTATTCTCACTCACATGCAGAATTAATTCCCCCCAGCAATGCTGTTTTCATAAATCCAGCTCTTATTTTCAGTGTATCCTGTTCCTACATTTTCCAGTGCTGGCCGGAGCTCCCTTTGTGAATGCACTCTCTTTAGCAGAAGGTGTGGATGCATGAACTGTATTGAAAGTTGAAATGCTTTGATGCTCGTTGCACTTAGGTATGGAAGATAATCTTAGTGTAACATTTTCAATTTGGCTCTGTAAATTTTGAAAAATAAATGTTGCTCTCTGCCAGTCTTCTTTAAACCCATTCTATTGTTTTATGTAGTTCAGAATCAGCAATATTTTAAGCAAGCATTCCATAAACTCCTAGAATTGTAGAGGCCAGAGAAAACATGAATCATGATCCCAGCCCTCAAGAACCATGCAAATGATTTGGGCAAGCCAAAACTCATATAACTGCAATGGATGGCAGATAACATGAGATGGTTTGCAACCAAAAATTTAATTATCTCACACTGACTGTGATTGGGATAGTTATGAAAATAATCATGGAGGAAGTTGGACCTAATTAGGCCCTTGAAGAAACCAGAGGTCAAGAAGAGGTACAGAGAAGTAGAACCTTCAGGTGTTGGAGGTTCAGCAAGTAACAAGAGTACTCTCACCTGAAGACTGGAGCAGTCAGTATTCTCAGGTCCAAATGGGGGGTGGGGTATTTTTTTATCTTGTCTAGGGCTGTTTTAGATCAATGTACACACAGGGTCTTACCTGAAAATATGTCAGATTTTTCAGGAACTGCCAAAAACTTACTGATCACAATGAGGCTCTGAACTAGGCAAGCAATGATGTTGGCCCAGTGCTGAATCACCTGGGATTGTGTCAGGGAAACTTGTCGTTCTCTCATGTCCAATGGGAAAAATAGATTTACAGTTTGGTCTTTTATTCCCAACTATATTGTGGAAGTGTATTTATGTCGGTTTCCTACCATGTTCCTCCACTGTGAGTTGAGAGACGACACCATGCTTTGTTTTACTCAGTATTACCAGGGCCTACTAGCTATGTAATTAGTATCTGTTCCATTGCTGATGCCAGAATAAATGAATACAACACTCCTTGGTAAACAAACCTAGAACCTTCTAACCTTTTTTAGTAGAAAGATGCTCTGGATGAGGACATTCTGGTGGAGAGAGTTTGTCGGTATAAGAAGCCCCCCTGGGGTTCCTTTGGGCTTCTCCCTCCTTGGGGTTTCTCCTCCTCTTGGGTTTCTCCCTCCTCTTGGGGTAGTCTCATTTGCATTACTGCTGCCATTACCACAACATGGGCCAAGCATGATATGAAACACATTCTTTGTTTCTCTTTTTCATAGTTAATAGAGTTAAAAGTTTTTCAGTAGACCAGCACTGAACATTAAAAAGCTCAAGAAGAAATGTTTTCAGAATGTACAGATCTATCTCCTCATCTCAGGGATCTGAACAGTTGCAGAGACGTTCTACCTTTTTTCCACTTGCTGCTCTGGCTGATTCTTTGTGGTTTGAGTCACCATATTTCTGGCTGTAATGGAGTCCTTTATAAATAAGCCTGGTACAATGCTACAGTCACATTTCCAGTTATAGGTTTCAGTTATTGACAGACTGTGGTGATTAACCCAGGAATAATTCTCCCCTCTATGTAGCTTTTACTCTACCCAGAGTATTATATATGAACCATGCAGGAGCCCAAACCTACATATAGCATTGAGTCATTTTCTATGAAATTCTTAACCATATTACTTTTTAAGTCATTGCCTCTATTGAATAATTTTATTCAAAAATGACTAGCATTTACCGAATGTTTCTGGTTTGCCCAGGACTGGGCTCTTCACAGTTTTTGTTTTATTTAATCTGCACCTTCACTGACCAGATACTTATCATTATTATTTGTATCTTAAAGACAAACCCCGCAACTTAGAGAAGTTGCATAGCTGGTGAGGAGCAAAGCTGGGATTTGAGTACAGGCAGGCTGATTTCAGAACCTGTACTATACTGCACTGAGCAGATTCACTTATTCCAATATTTTAAGACATTTAATACAGTTAACAATAATTAGTCATATTTTTCATATGTATATTAGCTCTATCCATTTCTTTCTCCTGACAGATGGATTTAGGTTGACTAAAGACATAACTCCAAGAATTCTTGGAGTTTATCTACTTATGTTCTAGTACTTTTATGTTACTTACAAAGATAATGAAACAACAGTCAGTTTAGTGGCCTACCCAAGGGCACAGAATTAGTTAGTATCTCTATGACAATGAAAACTAGGGCTATTGGTTCCTGGTTTAATATTCATTTTACTGTATTACATTACCTCCCTTATTCATACTTTTTTAAATCAATGTAATTCAAACTAAAAGAATTTGCTGATGACTGGATATGTTGAGTTAACAGCTCTTATAAGCCAATAGTAATAATCAGAACATTCTGTGTGGTTTAAATTGATGTAATTGTATATCGTTTTCTCTCAATTAAGGGAATTAGGCAAGAAAAAGATGTGCAATAAGAAGTTTAATATGCCAATAAAGCATGATGTATTAACAGAAGCTTCACTTAAGTTCTCATATGAAAAGCCAATTACTATTTTTCTTGTTTGTTTTATCTTCAGGAGTTTCAAGGACTTAATTTCTTTAAAATGTATTTGCAAGATTGAAAGTAAAGATTGCATTTGATGTCTTAAATGCTACAAATTATAATCACAACAAAAACTTGGCATTTTACTGGGGGACACTAGAAGTGAGAAGATATTAAACGTAGTCAGTTAAGGTTTCTACTCCTTGGAAAATAGTGAGTTCAATGTTCCTCCAGAAAGCATCTATCTGCCAGAGAGAATATTCAGATATTAATTGCAAGAATAGACTAGCTGATATCCAAAATATTTTGCCTTCTAAAATTCTATAATTCTAAGTAGACACTTTCTTGTCTAAGGTTATTTATGTGTTTGGACAGGCATGAAGTGTTCAGAATAATGATTACAGCAACTCCAAGGAACATCTTAAGGAAATGTTAATCTTAGCATGCTTGTTCTTTTGAAAACTATCAGCCATTAGGAGATATGCTTTGGGAAGATACTTACTGACATGAAAGGTGCAGGTAAAAAAGATACCTACAAGTAACTTTGGGAAATCACGTTTTGACTGGGAACTGAAAGACTAAAGACTAAGGGAATTAGACATAAATAACTATATTCAAGTTGGTAAAATTATTTCTCATGGGACATCATTTGACAATCCTGAACTTGCTTTACATGAATACTGGAATAGTTAATGAATAAGTGAATAATTGGTGGTGGGAGCCATATTTCTCACTGGGCAAGAGGGAAGTTACAGGAAAAAGGGGGTGTTGGAGTAGGCTACAATGAACAATGTGGTACTAAATTAGTGTCAGGAACATCGTTATGAAGTCATGCTTAGCTTAATATAGAGTAAAAGAAAGTTGCAGATATAACACATACATATACATATATTTCCTAGTTCTGTGTTGCAGAGTGGTCTTATAATGCCACTCCAGTAGAATGAGCACACCCAGGACCTAGATCTTGGTTTCAAAAGCCATTCTCCAATAAAAGAAACCAGGGCACCAGGGAGAAATGACTGATTCCAAGTCTGGGGCAGAGAATGTATAAATATAAGATGATCCTGGAACATCTTATCATGCGAAAAAGTGTTAAAAACCGAAATGTTGAAGACATGTCAAAGAGACACAAGAGTAAACTTGAAATATCTCCCATGGCCAAAGTTGGAACAATTGGATCAACAAAATAAATGACATAATATGATCTATTGAAGTCCAAAGTACCAAATAAATATCCATGAGCCCATCCTATTATAAATAAATTACCAAATAAATAAATGTGGACTACTAGAGAAATTCCCCATACAGAAGAATTCTAAATAATTTATATAGATACTCCTCCTTCAAAATAGTGAATCTTAACTCCCCTGAGTATGGGCTGAATTTTGTGCCTGGCTCTCCAAGAGCAGACTATGGAAAAGGGAAACGAGTAACTACAGTGGAGAAATCCAGAAAATGTTACCCTGGCCATGTGTTTAACATCAGTGATAAGTCATGTTGATATCATGGGTTAAGACCCTATATGTGTCTTAAATGCTGTCCTATTACAAGCATTGTATATGTATTTGGGCTCAATTTTGAAATATTGTATCCTCATTAGATCAGAGAGACCAGAAAGCCATCGGTCTCCTCACCTTTTGTTTAACAGTTTGAGAGGCCTTCTCCCAAATTATTAAGTGAGCTTCAGTTGTTTATAGAAGGTTATTTTATTGTTGCCTACTTTTAGTTATATCTGAAGGCTATAACAACTATACTGTTCATATGGCCAGTGTCCTAGCCTTAGAATAAGATTCTAACTGTGTGTGAACTTCTGGTATCAGTTTTATTTACTGATATCATTCCCAACTCAGTATAGTGATATCTCAAATATGTTACAGAAGTGCCAAGAATTTGTGATCCTTAATTGGTCATGTCTTCTTTATAAGCCTACTTCTAGCTGCTAAGATTTGGAGGAATAGGAGATCATCACCAAACTTTAAATTACTAGTTAATGATACTACTGAGGCTTTGGTCTAACTGGTCACTTTTGGAGGACTTAGTCTTATTTGGCTAAGTCTGTCTATTTGGGGTAGCTTTGTTTTTCAGATCTCCTTCCCCCACCCGTTTTCTTGACATTCTTGCCTTACTTTAAGAAGATGCAGGAAAAGAAAGCCTCTGGATCTTTGCTGTGGAATCATTGGTTTAGCCTTATCTGTGAACAGTAACAGCTCAGCCACAATTTATCCTGTCTGACCTTTTAAGCCCTATTCTGGTTATGAATTCCATTTGCCTTCCCCCTACCTTCAGCCCAAGTCTCCACAGTCCCCTTTCTTAATCCCATGCTTCTGATGTCCACTCCAGGAGGTATCTGGAGCTGGTTCATTTTTTGTACCTAGCCACATCCTTCTACAAATGCCATAAATCTGTGACATTATTCTTTTACAGGAAAGACCTGCCACCTTTCTTGGGCCAGAGATACCCTGCTGTGCTTGAGTGCCTTCATATTTATCTGGTCATTTCTACATGTCACCACATCCCCCTTTAGGTGGGCCCTGATGGTGTAAGGGAATAAGGTCCATGTTGTCTGATTCTTTCTCAAGGAGAAGACCTTAAATTTCATGCCTAGTGAATGTTTCTTTGCCCTGATTCTCTTACACACACACACCACCCACTCATGTGCACACACTTAAGTGCACACACACACCCCTGTCCATACACATATGCCCCAAAACCCACACATACATACACTTGAACATATGCACACACAAATATATTGAATTTATGGTAATCCTTGGTTCATGACACTTTCATTAGTGATCCTGCCAAGATCATCTTTTATCTATATATTTTTGTATGGCTTTATTTTATAGATTTTAATCATTATCAACTTGGCTTAGTACAAACACTTTAAATTTGACTCTTTTGTTCTGTCACCTCACATCTACATTTACATTAATAACCCTCTCAGCCCCTTTATCTGTGACAAGTCCAGAACAAAGGGGAGCTGGGAATGAGTCAAGCTTGTTTCAGATACATTTTTTAACAAAGGCTTAATTTACAAGAAAATTACCTTTGGTAAAATTTCAAGTATTACAAAGCATGTAAAGTAGGATTTGGACTTGGGAGCTTCCTTCATTCTTGTCTCTGAAATACTACCATTGACAGTGTGATCCCACATTCCCTTTGTCTGTGAAGCTGGTCTTGCTTCTGAATACTCTTTTAGTAACCAGACCATGCCAGAGGCAATGCAATTCACTAAGATCTATCAATGCTTGGCAGCTGTCATATTAGGGCAAATGAAGAATTCCAAAAAATTACCATAGCTTTGTTCTCCCAGGCCCCCTCCTTTCAGCCTTTCTCAGTCCTCCTCTGATCCCCTCTCCCCAAGGCAGATTTTGGAAGCCTGAGGCAAGGCAGCCACCCTCAACACCAGTTCCACTCTCTCCTCTGCCTGTGAGGGATGGGAAAGCAGAGCCCAGTGCTCTAAGACTGGCAGGCACAATTTATTCGCATTTGCATGTTTGGGAAGGTAGCTTTTTCTTAGTACAGAAGTTTCGCGTGTCTTTGCGTGGAGTGGTGAATTTGGGGTAGGAAAGAAAAAATACTGTATGTCGAAAAACATACTTTGTATGTTTTATCCAATTGGGAAAGAACACACCACGTTTAGTTTTCTCCTCACACTTCTAAAATCCAACTGGCTGAGATTCTCTTATACTACGAAGCAACTTTGTACTTAAAATGAAATGTGAGTATCAGAGAGGAAATGATAGGCCAAAAAGCTGCCATGAAACTACATTAACATTTAGTTGGTATATTACCCCAGTTGCACTGAAAGAATAGCACAATGAAAGAGTTGCTGGAATTAAAAGAACAGAATGTTGCCAAGGTTGAAACTGTCAAAGGCAATTTAGTATGCTTCCCCCCACCTCCCCCCACCCCCGTGAATAAATGAGCTGACTTGTTTCCTTTTAACATAAGATATAGACACACACACACACACACACACACACACACACACACACACACTCACTCTGAGTGGCCAGATTATTATGATCTCTGAACGCATAATAATCTGGCCACTCAGTGTGTATCCTATATAATATGCAGAAATCAATTATGTTTTAGAAATGGTCTATTCTAGTGCCTATGTTTCTCACATGGGGGCTATATTTCTCTTTCTATTTCTTTCATTAAACATTCAGAGCAGCATGTAAATGTCTATAAGCAGCATGATAAGATGAAATGAGCGTAAGTATGGATCTTTAAAACTATTTTTATGACATTAGGTAGATAAACCTGAGTTTCGTCCTGTACATGCTAGGGATGATAGCATCTACTTCATAGGGTTTTATAAAAGCTGTGTGATAATATTTATTTTATTTTTTTAATTATAGTTAACATACAATATCATATCATTTTCAGGTGTATAACAGATTGATGAGACACTTATATAGCTTATGAAGTGATCACTCCAATAAGTCTAGTACCCATCTGACTCTTTAACTTATGTGTGATAATATATTTAAAACACCAACCTTTGTAGAGGGTCTCAAACACATTAGTACTTTTCCTCCTCCCCCTAATCCAGTCTAGTAATTATCTCTGTGGGAACAACTTTGTTAAAGAATATTCCTATTGGGCTGAAAACCAGGGGAGCTCAATGGGCGTCTTTTACAGCTAAAATGGATTTACACCAAGCAATGGTGCTCAGTGTCCAATCCATTAACCTCAGAGACCTGCAGTTGATGCTATGATATTTTGCATAGAAAAAATATACTGTGGTAAAGTCACTAATGATGATGCTTATATACTAAAATTGCTTTAATTGAGAAAACAATAAAGTATCTACATATATAATATAGGTATGAAATTTGAATTCATATATATGTGTGTGTGTGTGTGTGTGTGTGTGTATTTTAGAGGCCCGGTGCATGAATTCGTGCATGGGTGGGGTCTGTCCAGCCTGGCCGGGGGGGAGGGGACATGGGCAGTTGGCCAGCTGGCCTGCTGGTCTAACTCCTGGTCGAGGGGACAATTTGCATATTATCTTTTGCTAAAAATGCTACAATTACCTAGAGTCAGGAAGAATTACTACCAATGTTTACTCAAAAGTTTTCCTTATTCCACTTATTTCACAATCTGTTCAGGTACTGTGGTTATCTTCTCTAAGTACGTAGGCACCAGATTGAGAAATGATCTCTCTTTCTGGATAAGAATTGAATGACTGGGGCAGAGGTGAAGGTCATCGGAAATGCCCTTAAAATAGTATAAGGTAGAATGAATGATTTCTAAAAGGTATAATATGCAACCAGCAGACTCCCTGGGTTCAGTATCATAGAATTTCTTCTATCCTGAAGTAAGCAGATTACCTCACTTTATATATTAAGAGAGAGAAAGAACTCAATATGTCTCTATCTTTCTGTCTATTTACATCTATATTTCTATTTATATATAGATCAACATATATTATATCATACAGTATAAAATAGATGTATAATATATAATAAAGATAGAATTTACATCTTGCTAAGGGCTAGATATGTTCCCCCCAAAATTCATGTGTTGAAATCCTAACTCCCAGGACCTCAAAATGTGACTCTGGAGATAGGATCTAATTAAGTTAAAATGAGCTCATTAAGGTAAGTCATAATCTCATATGATGGATGCCCTTATTAGAATAGGGAATTAAGACAAACACACACAGAAGCAAAACCATGTGGAGGCACAGGGAGAAGATGAACAAAGGAGAGAGGCCTCAGAAGAAATCAACTCTGCCAACACCTTGAACTCTAACTTCTAGCCTCCAGAATTGAGAGAAAATAAATTTCTGTTGTTCAAGCCACCTACTCTGCAGTCCTTTGTATTGATAGCCCTAGCAAACTGGTGCACTTGTATAACAGAAATGCACTAAAAATCAGACCAGCTCATTCTAATCTTCAAACAATTAGTGTTTAAAGAAATAACACCGAGTTCAGTAAAACAAAAATAACCTACTACCGTGGATTTTTACACCTGCATTTTCAAGGGCCTGGATGCCTTTGGCTCATTACATGCTATGCCCAATCTCCTCCATGTTCAATATTTGCATTTCAGAGTCACAGCAGTAGTTGATTTGCAAGAACATGACCCTGGGGCACTTTATTATTTGCAGTCATGAAAGAAAAGATTCAATCATGTTTAGTCTATTATACTTATGAAAGCAAGAAATGGATTATTAGATGTTAGACATATTTGCAAGTTAAAACAAAATGGGTTTTCAAGTGAGCTAGAAAATTCAGTTTACTCAAACAGCTCCTTTCATCTAACCACGTGTTCAGGTGGAACAGACAACTAAAAATAAGTCTCATACTTCTACATTTGAACAATAATACCATTTTACACACTTTGTATTTCCAATGTGCTTTATAATCTACATAAGATCTTTGTAAGCATTTTCTGCTCTCCTGTGAAGCCTTCCTGGATCTGCCAGTAGACTCAACACTAATTGATCTCACATCATTCCGCTTTCCGTCTGTTGTAGCTTTCATTGCACCATTATTGGTTTGTTTACCTATGTGCTGATCTTTTCAAAGGCAGAAACTATTCAAGCCTGTTCATATGTCCCTTCCCAGGGCCCAGCAGAGTTTGTGGCACACAGCAGGAGGCCAGTAAATATTTGTGGAGCTTCTTATGCCTTCCAGAGGTACTATTTTTACAGCTGCAGAACCTAAGATACAGCAAGTTTAATTGACAAGTAGGTTAGGAAGCGACACAAAACTGGAAAGTTAGGCTGGGGAGGGAGTAATATGGGAAGATGGGCAGGCAGTCAGAGGCTAGATCATCTGAGGTGTTGATATTTTTTTCTAATGGAGTTTGAAAGCCATGGATGGTTTTAAACAGATGCATGATATGGTTTCATTTACATTTTCAAAGATTGGTCTGGCTGCTGAGGGAACCTAGGAGACCAATTAAGAGGACATTGCAGGCACCCTTGGGAGAGATATTGCTGGCTTAGGTCTTAGACTATTGGTAAAGCAATTGAAATGAAAATATGTCGATTGATTTCTATATATGTTTTGGAAGGACAACTGACAGGATTTACTGAGGATTTGGTTATGAAGAGGTTATTTGTTCATTTGACAAGTAGTT
Source organism: Corynorhinus townsendii (assembly GCA_026230045.1). NCBI lineage: Eukaryota > Metazoa > Chordata > Mammalia > Chiroptera > Vespertilionidae > Corynorhinus > Corynorhinus townsendii. Next base: position 174,475,092 of record JAPDVU010000003.1, on the reverse strand, counting down.
ATTTATTACCTATGCTGTATCAGTCACTGTTTTAGACAATGAACATATCTGAGCAAAAGTAGAGAAGGTACCTGCTGTCAGAAATGCAGTTTGTATTCTAGTGGGATTATACAGACAAAAACAAAGAAACAAACTAAGTAATTAATTACTATATTCCCTTAGAATCCCTGGGGAATGGTTCTAGGACCCCTGTGGGTATCACAATACACAGATGCTCAAGTCTCATATATAAAACTAGTGGCCCAGTGCACAAAATTCATGCACATTAAAAGGGGATTAATTAGAGGAAATATTTTAATATTGCTATTTGCCCTTTCTCTATAATAGAAGTGTCAGAGATGAAAGAAAATTAGCAAAATGTACATGAAAATCTTTCTCCTGTCAGAGTCTGGGGTGCACCACGGGACCCAGAGTCAAGTCCCCGCCCACCCGTGTGTGCCTTGAAATTGCACAAGACCCAGACCCAGCCGGCCCCAACCCCGTCAAGCCCTGCCAAGTGGGGGGGGGGAGGGCAGCTTAGGTCCCCCAGCCCAGTGCCAGGTGGGGGGTGCAGCCTCAGGTCCCCTGTCAAGCCATGCCAGGCTGGGGGTGCAGCCTCAGGTCCCCTAGCCCGGCGTCAGGGTGGGGTGCATTGCCTGAGGTCCCTCGGCCCAGGCTGGGGTGGAGGGGGGTGTCTTGAGGTCCCCTGTCAAGCCCTGCCAGGCGGGTGGGAGGCACAGCTTCAGTTCCCCTGCCCTAGCACCACACAGCCTCAGGTCCCTGATGATCTCTTGTTACTGCTTGTTATGGGAACTCCGCCTCCACTGTGGGAGCAGCCATCTTGTGTTATGGGGACCCAGCCTCCGCTATGTGTGCTGCCATCTTGTGATGGCGCGAGGGTCAATTTGCATATTATCTCTTTATTATATAGGATGATGTAGTATTTGCCTATAACCTACACATATCCTCCTATATACTTTAAATCAGCTCTAAATTACTTAAAATGCCCAATACAATGTAAATGTTATGTAAGAAGTTGTTATACTGCATTGTGTAGGGTAGTGGTCAGCAAACTCATTAGTCAACAGAGCCAAATATCAACAGTACAATGATTGAAATTTCTTTTGAGAGACAAATTTTTTAAACTTCTTGTAATGCCACTTCTTCAAAATAGACTCACCCAGGCTGTAGTATTTTGTGGAAGAGCCACATTCAAGGGGCCAAAAGAGCCGCATGTGGCTCATGAGCTGCAGTTTGCCAACCATTGGTTTAGGGAATAATGACAAGGAAAATGTCATACATATTCAGTACAGACACAACCATCGTAGACCTAACTACATAGAACACGTCAGCAACAATGCAACATTTAAAAAAATATTCCTATGCATTTGGTCAAAGCTGTGGATGTTGAACCCATGGATCTGGAGGGCCAATAGTAAAAGCTCATGATGATTTGTGCCATAAAGAAGATAAAGTAGAATGGTGACCTGGAATTGCCACTTTAAATTGGTTGGCCAGGGAAATTCCTATGGATATTGACTTAGAGAACCGAATGACAAGAAGGAACCAGCCACAAGGTCTATGAGAATATCCCATGCAGAGGAAATGATTAATGCAAAAGCCCTGATGTGGGAACATGCTTGGTGTTTTCCAAGAATAGAAAGGAAGACAATGTGGCTTACAGGAAGTGAAAACATTGTGTGGGGAGTGGGGGGAGGAGGCTCTTTTAAGATTAAGTGGGTCCAAGAGACAGTAAGTAGAGGGTCACCATAAGGAATATAGCAGGAAGCCATTGTGAAAATTTAGCCAGTTTAAAAAAAAAATTACTCTAAGTACTGTGTGGAGATGGATTATAGGAAGGCAGTATGAAAAACAGTGATCTGGGCAAGACATGATGTTGGAATGGACCAGAATGGTAGTAGTATAGATGGACAGGTGTACATAGATTCAGGATATCCTTGGAGGGAAAATAGATGTGAGGAGTAACAGATGGAGATGATTCAAAGATGACATGTAATTTGTGGCTTTGAGCACTTGGGAAAATGATGATGCCATTTAGAGATGGAATATTAGCAGAGGAGCAGATTTGGAGATGAGAATCAAGATTTCTCTCTCTTTTTAAATTTCTTTATTGATTAAGTTATTACATATGTGCCCTTGTCCCCCCATAACCCCTCATGTCCCCCCCACTCATGCCCTCACCCCTGTGTCCATTGGTTAGGCTTATATGCATGCATACAAGTCCTTTGGTTGATCTCTCCCCTCCTTACCACCTCCTCCCCTACCTTCCCTCCGAGGTTTGATGGTCTGATTGATGTTTCTCTGTCTCTGGATCTGTTTTTATTCAACAGTTTATGCTGTTCATTATATTCCATAAATGAGTGAGAAAAAAAAAAGATTTCTCTTTGGACAGGTATCTATTAAATACCCATGTTGTCAAATAAGCTAGTATTAGAGAAAGAAATGGGGAAAAGAGTTGTGACCTCCAAAGTTTCTGGTGTGAGCAATTAAATATTAAATGTTAAGTTGAGTTACCTATTAAGCATTGTATTGGAGAAACTAATGTATCCTAGCCTAGTTAAGACCATTTAACCTTAGGCAAAAAAAAAAAAAAAAAAAAAAAAAAAACCAACCCAAAACCTGTATTTATGAGTGAGTAGAGTCACATTGTTACATTGTAACTAGCTAGTTATTAATAACTACAGGCCCTGTGCACAAAATTTATGCATGGCGTGGTGGGGGTGGGAGGCCGGGCTTCAGCTCAGTCTGCAGCCTCTCCAATCCGGGACCCCTTGGGGAATGTCTGACTGCCGGTTTAAGCCCAATCCCAGAGATCATGCCTAAACCAGCAGTCGGACATCCCTCTCACAATCTGGGACCACTGGCTCCTAACTGCTCACCTGCCTGCCTGCCTCATTGCCCTTAACTGCCCCCCCTACCAGCCTGATCACCCCTAACTGCCTCTGCCTGCCGGCTTTGTTGCCCCTTACTCCCCTCAACCCCCGCTGGCCTGGTTGCCCCCAACTGCCCCCCTGCCAGCCTGGTCGCCCCCAACTGCCCCCCCTGGTTGTCCCCAACTGCCCCCTCTGGTCGCCCCCAACTGCCCCGCTGCCAGCCTGGTCTCCTTTGGTCACCCCTCCCTAACCCCCCTGCTGGTGTGGTCACCCCACGCAGCCTGCTGTTCAGTCCTTTGGTCACCCCTCACTAACCCCCCTGCTGGTGTGGTCGCCCCACGCAGCCTGCTGTTCAGTCATTTGGTCATCCCTCACTAACCCCCCTGCCACCCTGGTTTCCCCACACAGCCTGCTGTTCGGTCATTACTGTGAGGGCATCCTGACCAATTTGTATATTATCCTTTTATTAGTATAGATAGAAAAGGAGCCAAAGGGAGGCCAGACATTATAAGCATGGCCATCTGGGCAGCTTCACCAGGAAGCTACGACTTTACACTCCCCAAGGGACCATCAGTCCATTCTCTGCAAAATACTGGGGGGAGGGGTCCAACAAAAGGGAAGATGGGTGCATGTGCAGTAAAGTCAGGGTGAGGTAGGGGAGGTGCCTCCCAAACTAATCTGGAACAGAAATCATTGTCCAGAGGGGTGGGGCCACTGCAAACACTTAAAAATTTGGGAATATATAATCCCTCAGACAAAGGAGTCCTCTCTCTTGGAGGAATTGTGGATCTTTTGTTCCTTTGGTTTTGTCCCTGCCCCTGTACCTTCCATAGCCATGTGGCCCTGTGGATCCCACATGCAGTGGACTGACAGACTATGGCTGGGAATACAAAATAAGCTAACCTGATGCTGGGTTGGACTGTGAAGACATGGAAGGGAACCTCTGGGCAAGGGCATTAATCCTAGCTCTGCTGAGAGCAAAATGGGATTTTTTCCTTGGCTGGATGGAAATGGGACCTTGGAAACTCAGGGGTTTGATTTCACTGAAATAAAGCTTTCTACAATATCTCATCCTCCCATGCGAGTCTCAGGAAATTCCTTTTCTTGTGACATTGCAAGAACCCCACTTCCACCAGCAACAGGTGGGGATTCAGAGAGTTCCCCACTGACAACAACATCACATGACCTCCCAATGGTCACAGCTCCCAGTACACAGTTATCAGACAAAGCCATGTGCTCATGGAGTCCGATGTCCCATGCCAGAAGAAAGGGTGCACCACCGTTTATGCCTATTGCACAGGGATTCTGGAGCAACTCATTCCTAGATTCCCTTCTCCCTTCACTTCTTGCTTTCCTGGAAATCACCTCTTGAGTCACTCTAATCTCTGGGAGCTTTCCCTCACATTTGCCTCCTTGCTTTTAAATAGAGACAATATATGTACTCATGTTTCCACCAATTCCACTGTTTAAGACATTCTTTTTAAAATGCTTTACTATTGAAAGTATTACTCCCCCCCCCCCCCGCTTATTGACACTCTCTCCCCCCACCCCTTCCCCATCCCCAGGCCTTTCCCACACTATTGTTTGTCCGTGAGTTATGCATATATGCATATAAGTTCTTGGGTTCATATTTTCCCACCCACTCTCCCTCTGAAATAGGTCAGTCTTTTGCATGCTTCAATGTCTACTGTTTAAGATATTCTTTGGGAACTATAATTTAGCTGTAGCACATAGCAGTGTTAGCTTTACCTACATTGGAAGAAAACTTATAGATTACAAGTTTTCTTGGGGAAAATGTTGCTCTCTTTTCCAATACTTTTAATATACCACCATATTCAATGCACAAGTAAATGGAAATGTTTACTTATAAAAAATAGCGTAAGCCAAACTAATTTTACATTAGAAAAATTAATTCTGCCCTGGCTGGGTGGCTCACTTGGTTGGGGTGTGGTCCCATACAACAGAAGGTTGTGGATTCAAGTGCCAGTTGGCAGATATCTAGTTTGTGGGTTCCATCCCTGGTCAGGGTGTGTACAGGAGGCAAGTGATTGATCTCTCTCTCTCTCTCTCCCCCTCCTTTTCCTTCTCCTCCTCCTCTTCCTCCTCCTCCTCCTCCTCCCCCTTCTCCTCCTCCTCCTCCTCCTCCTCCTTCTTTTCTCTAAAAAAAAAATCAATAAACATATCCTTGGGTGAGGATTAAAAATAAATCTTCCATTGTTCAATTTTAGCAAATTTCCTTTTTCTAAGGAAAGTCCCAGACTTCACTCTGCAGGCATATTCCTGATGTATGTGCTAATGGCCTACTTTGCTGTACATATTCTAAAAGTACCCTATTATCCCCATTTCTGATTCAGATTCCGTGTCAAGCCTCCACTATGATCTGAGCAAGGTATTTTTATATTACTTCATTTAATGGGCACATCGACTCTTTGAAGTGAGAAAGCACAGCCGGAGAGTGGTCCATGACTTGGCTCAATATGGTACCGTTAGTAAGAGGAGGAGCTGACACCTGTTCCCTGCTTTTGAATAGTGATCACGTTAGCTTGGTTTAAACATGTATTATGCCACCGTACCCTACTATAATATCTATTCTTTCAGCTTGCTGTCTCTACAATTTACTGAGACACTTGCTGTGATTTTATAGAAATGTTTACTTTTATTCATGAATTATTTTTACAATCCAAAAATATGAATTGTAGAAGAAAACAATAGCTCCCAATCCTCTTTCTCTACCCTGGTTTTTACTGAGCCTCTGTGTTGCACCCTTATGGTCTCAGTGCCTAGAACTGCAGACAATAAATATGTACCAAATGGATGGTTAAACTGTATTGTTTACTGGATATCTTATCTTGAATGTCCCAGAGACCCCCAGTGAGAACTCACTATTTTCCCCTTAATTCTTCTCTTTCCTCCTCTCTGCTTCATCCTCTCTTTCCTTCCCTCCTTCTCTCTCTCTCTCTTTTCTCCACACCCTGTGTTTCAGAATGGCACATCATCTATTTGCTTTAATTTTCTGTACATCACCTCTACAACCAATAATTCATCTTCCTAAAAATTCTTCCTTGTTATAACTATGCAATCTGTCTGCTATCCTCTCTTCCATTTTCCCCAGTTCAAGTTATCACCTTCTTTCTCCTGAAATGTCACAACAGCTTCCTACCTATCTTTCTGTCTACATCTTTGTCCCCATTTAACTCATTCTTCAATGAAGAGACAGAATAAAATGTCTGCCTTGTTTAAAGTCTTTTGATGGCTTCCCCTTATGAACTTCTGGAAAATTTTACTAGGATTTCAAAGTTGGTATTATGAAATTTCTGCTTGAGTCTTCAGCTCCATTCTTGTCACTTCCCATTCGCAACTCTCTTGACACTCTTAGCTCCAGTCTTTAATTAAAAATCAATGTCTTTAATTCTTAGAAGGCTTAACATTATCACTTGCCTTTGAATCTTTCCACATTGTTATCCCCTCTGCCTGCAGCACTGAAACTGTTTTTTAATTGTGAGGTAAAACACATAGGAAAGAAAGACTTAAACATAGGTATTATGTGATGAGTAATTATAAATATAGTGAACACCTGTGTGTCTTCCACTAAGAAATGAGCATCACCAAATCTCAGAGGCCCTCCAGTGCCTCTTTTATACTACACCCTCCTATCTTCTTCCCCCATACCCAAGTGAACCACTATTCGGACTTTATGGTGATCAAGTCCTTGATTTTCTTTATAGCTTTACCAATTACACATGAATTTCTCAACAGTATGGACTAGTGTTGCTCTTTTACAATTTATATAACCATGCTCTGTGTTTTCCTTCTTTCACTTGTAATTACGTTTGTAAAGTTTACATGCTTTAGTGAGTATCTCTAGTTACATCAGCATGTCAACTTTCCCGACAAAATTGGGATTTTGACTGTAATTTCACTGAAACTATGAATCATTTTGTGAAGAATTCACGCTTAAACAATTTTGAATTTTCCAGTTCTGAACACAGATATGTTTCCCTTTATTTAGGTTTTCTTTAATGCTCTCAGTGAATTAATAATTTTCCCAATGGATGTGTTTTTGACATATTGCTAGGGACTTCATATTTTATTATACTATTGTAAAATAGAGTCCTTTTAATAATTTCATTTTCTCAGGTTTGTTAGCAGATAAGAGTAAAACTAGATTTTATATATTGATCTTGTATTCAGTGAGCTTGCTAAATTCTGTTAGAAATTTTTAATGATTCATATGCAATTTATTTGAGGGGCTTTATTATTAACCGTGTCTCCTGTGAATGACAGTTTTGCTTTACCTTTCTTAGTTCTTACGCATTTTATAACTTTCTGACTTTACTGTGATGTCTAAAACCACCAGTACAATTCCTGAGTAGAAGTGAGAAGACTAGTTGTTCCTGATTTCAATAATGTCTTTAGTAAGTGTAACATTTGCAGTGGTTTTATTTGTAGTTTGCCTTTATTAACTTAAGTTTTCTTTTGATTCTTAGTTTGCTTAGAATTATATATGGAGATTGAATTTAATAAAATTATTTTCTGCATCTGTGGAGATAATCATATGATAATATACATTCCAGTTAACGTAGTGAGTTACATTGATTGATTTTCTTTTCTGCAGTTTTTTTGAATCTTAGGTACCAGAATTAGATTAATCATAATTCTTGATTCAGGCACTATCTTAGTTCTAGTTCATTCATACATTACGCATTCACTTAATTATTTTAGTGAACTATTTTTAATAATATATTAAGATGTGTAGCACTACATGCAAAACAATAGCTATATCACTCACAATAATTGACATTTAGCACATGGCCTACTTCCATCTCATTCCTTGCCTACCCACGCAAAAATAATCTGAAAACTTTTCTTTAAAAATATTTTGTCCTTCTTTTTAATTTATTTTTATGAAAAAAGTATCATAATGACATTTAATTTTCTCCATAATATTATATTGCTAAATTGTATTCATATTATTGAAGGTATATATAATTATTTGTTTTGACTACAGAATACAATTCTATTGTGTGAATATAACAGATTTTATTTGTTCATTCTCACTTTGAAGAACATTTGGTGTGCTTCCAAGTTTTTGTTATTTTTATAAGTGCTTTTATGAACATTTTTATATCTTGGTTAATTTTCTAATATTAAAATAACCTGCATAATCTGGGGTAAGCACAATTTAGTAACATTGCATTTTACTTTTCATATATTGTTACATTTAATTGCTAATATTTCTTTGGAGTTTCTACATTGAGGTTCATATGTAATATAGGCCTGTATTTTTCCTTTCGTACATTGTCCCTGTGTATACACTGAGTGGCCAGTTTACTATGATCTCTGATCATATATATTAGAGGCCCAGTGCATGAATTCGTGCATGGGTGGGCTCTGGCCAGCCTGACCAGGGGGAGGGGACATTGGTGGTTGGTCGGCCTGCCTGCTGGTCGAACTCCTGGTTGAGGGGACAATTTGCATATTAGCCTTTTATTATATAAGATATACACTGAGTGGTCAGATTATGTGTTCAGAGATCATAATAATCTGGCCATTCAGTGTATATTCAGGTTATGCTGGCATAATAGAATAAGTTGGGGTGTGTATATTTTTATTCTGTTCTCAGGAAGTTTTAGTATAAAACTAAAATTATTTCTTGAATGTTTGGCAAAAATCAATGAAGACATTTGGGCCTAAAGTTTTTCTGTGAGAATATTTTCTTTATAAATGATTCATTTTCTTTCATCATTAAAGGTGACTTGGAGTCACATTTTAAGTTTTGTCTTAAGTTTGTTTTGATAAATTATACCTTTCTCAACATTTATCCAGTTTTGTCAACAGTTTCAGATATATTACCATGAACTTGTTCTCAACCTTCACTTAATACCTTCAAGGTCTGCAGGATTGGTAGCCATGACCGCTTTTTCATTCCTGATGTGAGTTATACGTGCCATTTTTTTCCTTTATCATTCTTTATAGTTCCTCAATATTAATTAATCTTTTCAAAGAACTAACTTTGTCTTTGTTAATCCTTATGATTGTATTATTTCACTAATTTCTGCTCTTTTTTCCTTTCTATATTTTTGGCTGTTTCTTTTTCTAACATTTTGGAATGAAAATGTAGTTAATCTCCTCACAGGCACACTTATTTTCTAATAGATGTACTTAAGTATTATTTCAGGTACATACCAGTAATTTTTAGTTATCTATTTGTTATTGGTTTCTAGCATAATTGAATTTTGGCCAGCGTGTATAGTTTGTGCAATTTCAACATTTTGAAATTTGTAAAGACATATTTTATATCATTTGTATATAATCACTTCTAAAAATTCTTCTGATGTGTTTAAAATTTGTGTTTCATATTTTGGAGTTACATAGTTCTCTATATATCCTCTAGGTCTGGTTTATTAATTGTATTAAATTCTATATTTTAATTGATTTTTGTAATAAACCCAGCTTTAATTCTATTAGTATTACTGTAAGAATTTTAAGAAATGCATCTTTATGAAAATCTAATATTAACATTTTTACTTTTTCCAAGTTTACTTTCTTTTCTCTTTATTCTTTTCTTCATGTTACCTTACACCTGGTATCTTTTCTCATCATTACTTCTCCCTGAAGTAATTATTATTTCTTTAAGTGTTAGTTACAAAATCCCCCAGTTACTATTTGAAAAATTGCTTAATTTTACTTTAATCTTGAAGAACATTTTTCTGACTATAGAATTCTAGGTTGAAATTCCTTTTTGCATTTAATACACTGACTACATCATTCCTGGTTTCCATTGCTTCTGTTAAGAAGGTGGCTGTTACTCTAACTGGTTTCTTTAAAGGTAATCTGTCCTTTCTCTGTAGCTCCTTTGAGGTTTCCTCTTTGTTTTTGGTCTCTTTCTCTTTCACAATGATATGCTTAGCTATGAATTTAGATATATATGTAGTGGCATACATATTATACTTGAGGTTTCTCATGATTACTGAATCAGTGGACAGATTTCATTCCTCAATTTAGGACTTTTTAAAATTCTTTTTTATTTTTATTTTTTTTTACATATTGCCATGGTTCTATTCTCTTACACTTCTCTATCTGGGTTGCCAATTACATGGATATTAAACCTTCTCACTGTGTCTTCTATCTCTTACACTCACCTCCATTTTCCCCTCTCCACTTTTGTCTCTCTATGCTATGTTCTTAATGGGTTCTTCTGTTCTATTTCTAGTTAATTAGTTCTCTCTTTAATCCTCTGTTCATCCTGTTCTTATTTCCAGTCATTTTTACTTATAGAATTTCTTTTTTTATATGCTATGTCATTTTTAAAGTTTTTAGTTTCCACATGGAATTTTTAAGCTCCAGGTTTATTTTTGACACATTTATTGAAAATTGTAAATATAGTTGTTTAATGGTTTATATCTGATAATTCTATCTGAATAGTTCAAACATTGATGCTGTTTCTACATAGTCTCCCTCTTAATATCTTCTTTTCTTGCATATCTGGGCAACATTAGCTCTAACATAGGCATTTTGTATTTGAAAAATGCTTTGTAGGAGTCATTTGTGGCTTAAAATGGTGATTTTTTTTCTTTGGAGTAGATTTTTTGTTTCTTTTGCTTGGTCCTTCAGATCTTTCTTAATATACTAATAAGCTCAAGGTTTGAAGTATCATGAACTACCCAGAATGAAGTATTAAAGTCATCATTTTAAGTCTGTTTGTAAAAGATCTTGAGATACATTTAGTTTTCCCTCTTGAGTAGAACTAAATAATAAGATATTCTGGGTTTTAACATTCTGTAATAGAATACAGGAAATGTATGTTTTCTTGCAATAAACACATTTACCACATGAAGGAGAGCTGGAAATAGCAGAATAAGATACTAATATATGCAGAATGCTTATTCTCTTTTTAAAAGACAGTGTGCTTTTGCATTAAAAAAAAAACATCTTTTAGCAGCTTTTTCTGCACATCAGTAACTTAGTTTGCTACACACTGTGTTTTAAAAATCCAATTCAGATAAGACATTTAGTATCATCATTTAGACGTGCCATTTTCTCCCACTACAAGGCGTTTAGGTGACAGCAATATATTCTGAACAATTTCTGCAAACACACTTTTTTAAAATCTATACACAAACTCAATTAGTGTTGAGGTCAGTAAGTGGGAAGGCATTTATAGAATCAATCATTTTGGGTTAAGGAGTAGACACCCTGCAAGCTTACTAATGGAATGGAAATAATGCCTGGAACCTCTCCAAACAGTGATGATCTCAATGGAGCAATTAAATATGTATGAAGAATGTTTGCTGAGAAGTTCAAACACATCAACCTGGGGTTTATATTTTTGGTTTAATTTATTCAGCACCTTCCAGTGAGCGGGTGCTTGATGGTCTAGCAGTATTTCTGGGGCCTGCATATCCTGCATCCTGCACAGAGCTTTGATTGACAGTGGCTCTTTTTAATCATCTGAAGAAGTGCAAGCAAGGAGGGAGAGTGGGAGTTTGGGATTAGCACTCAGGTACCCCACACTACCTCTTTAATACATGTTGGCAATATTAAGAGTATGTCAGACAGTCTTCAGCCCATTTAATTGAAAGTATCAGCATTAACAAAACTCTCATTTCTGTTCACAGCAGTGGCAGTTAGGCCTTCAAATTACAATTCACATATGTTATTGCTGTGATCTGTATCTTCAGATCATTAATTTTTTTTCTCGCAAAGAGAAGTCTGCATAGTCTGCATGGTTGTGACTGGCTGCACTGTATGCCATTAATGAATAATGGAGCTATTATAATATTACTGAGTAAATCAATTATAAGTAAGTTTATTTGGGGAAAAAAGCAATAGAGCGAGAAGGCATCATTTTCTTCTGTGCTCTAGTGTTTTCTAAATTATAAAGAATGTAAGTATATTTCATGGAGAAAGGTTGTTTTCTTTGGTTTGTTTTTTTTCTTGGGGGTTGTATTCAAACATATGTGGGACACAACTGATAATCTCTTATTGGATAGATTTGCTCAGTTATTATTCTAAAGTCTGCAGGAAATGGAATTATCAAACAACTAGAACCCATATAATGGGCATACTATCCAAAGAGGGTCATTATTTTGAGAGGATCCTCGGTGACCCCATTACTCTGGCAGCTACCCCAACCCTCTCCCCGTTGTGTGTGGTCTCGCCCTAGGGAGCAGTGGTGCTTGGGGAGAGAGCCGCTACTCCAGAGTGAATGACAGCTCTGATGGATGCACTACAAAGCCTACGCATTCATCTTTGAAAGAGATTTACAGCATTATTAAAGGGAAAGGCTGAAGCATCACCATAATTTAACTGGGTATAAAATGAAAACAACCCTTCTAAAGTGGAAACCTGAAATCCCACGGAGGCATTTAAAAGGTGGTTACTGATGGCCCTGTCATGGCCAATTTATGCACCGTGGAAGCTCCGAGCTTTCAAAGCTGCTTTCCAGACCCTGGTGTTTAAAGCCTGCACGGCCATTGGGTGGATGCCTTTCTTATACTCATGAAATCCTAAGGGTGATTGTGAGATGAGAGATTCAGCTCCGCTGGGACATGGCATTTCACGGTCTTTGATAGCAACCCGAGGCAAGCGTGGTCTGCCCACTGTCCCAGACCACTGAGGGAATGCATTGCAGTTCATTCACTTATATGTAAGGTAGATTTTAAAAACTGTGTATCACGTTAATTTATAGCCGTGGCCAAAGCATAATTGGGAATACCAAATAATCTTATTAGCTGACACAAAAGAATAGTTAGGACCAGCAGTCCTAACTGTTCTTGTAGTTAGTGACTGTATCCTAGGAGGTTGAAGAAAATGGTAATAAAGTCATGCACCTCTATTTAGTTCAAGCACAAATTTCCAAGGTCACAAACAAGTAAGTAACAAAGTGAAACATCCAGCATCAGCCTCTTAAGTGCTGATTGGGCAGAAACTTTTCCTCTGTGAGTGGTAATACCCTACCTAGAGATAGTCCCCACCCCACTCTCACTGCCCCCTGCCTCCGCCTCCTTCCTTACAGAAAAAAAAAAAAGAAAAAAAAAAGCAAGCTTCTTAGCATAGTGTACCAGGCTTTATAGCATCTGGTACACCTCCCCATTTCCTGTTTCCATCTCTTGATAGACTTATAGGCCAGTTTACACAGGATCTGCTCAGATGTCCACAAGCTCCCTTGTGCCCCTCAGGGTGCCCTTGACCATGCTCCATCCTTGCCTAGAGGACCTTCCTCCCTCTTGCACCTGTTAAACTTCATCCACATCCAAATGTTCATCTTAAATGCCTTTAAAAGCAACAGCAGAGTAGGATTTAAAGGCATTAAAAATGTCAGGTCACTTCATCCAGGGGGAAAATTAAGTGGGCTCTAAAATGAGAACAATATAGAATATGAAGGAAAAGTTTATTGGTTTTGATAATTATTTACTTAGAAGACAACAAGGAAGAATAGGGGGAAGGAGAGGGAGAGGTAAAAGGAGAAAAATAGCAATCCTCTCTATATCGAGCCTCTAATTAGGGTCCCTGGCCCTAGTCAGGATGCATGTGGGAGGCAACCAATCGATGTGTCTCTCTCGCAAAGATGTTCCTCTCTCTCTCTCTGTCTCTCCCCCTCTCTTCCACTGTCTCTAAAGATCAATGGAAAAATATCAGAGGGTAAGAATTAACAAAAACAAACACAAAAGAATTAATCAATTAGAAAAACATTATGAAAATAGAAAAAGTTGATAGAAAAATACATAGAAATGACTACTAAACATATAAAATGAACAACTTCATTATTGATCATAGAAATTCAAATAAAAGCCATAAGATACCATATTCCACTTATAAAATTGGCCTTGGTTTTTAAAAATATTTCTTGCCTGGCTAGTGGTTGAGTGTGACCCATGAACCAAGAGGTTTCTGGTTTTATTCCAGGTCAGGGCACATGCCTGGGTCTCGGGCTCCATCCTCAGTAGGGGGCGTGCAGGAGGCAGCTAATTGATGATGTGTCTCTCTCATCAATGTTTCTATTGCCTCCTCTCTCTTCATCTTTCTCTAAAAATCAATAAAAACATTTGAAAAATCTTTCTACTATGTTAGATAAAAATAGACACTTGTCACTGCTAGTGGGGTTGTACTTTGAATCAACCTTACAATAAAAAAATTTTATAATATGGAAAGTGCCCTAAAATAACTATGCCCTTTGATTCAGTAATTATTCTGCTTTTGAATCATATCTTATGCAAGTATTAGATATTGACTAGGTTCTAGAAACAACTAAATGTCTAATAACAATACCAAATAAATTTAGATTTTTGTCATGGAATGTTACAGAACTGTTTAAGATAGTGTTTTTGAAGGATGTTTTAAGTTTTCTGATAAAAATATCCAAAATTTAATAAGTTAAGTGAAAAAAGCAGGATAGAAACTTGGACATGGCAGGATCACAATTTTATAACACACACAGCACACACACACACACATGCATACATAGCTATAGAGAAAATACTAGAACTGAATATAACCAAAGAGTGAAAAACACTGGCACGAAAATCATTCATCAGATTGCTACAGGATTAATTTTATTTCCTACTATATACTGTCCTGTAATTTTCTATTAGCATTTGAAAATAATAGAGAAAATAAGCTTTGAAAAGCAATCCTCTCTCATTTCAGAATGAGGATATATGACTGGACACTAATGAGACTTAGGGATTGTTGGTGACATGAGCTGTTAGTCACCTGACAGTCAATCCAACAATGCCTCCAGTCCCCAACGGCATGGTTATATCAACCCTGTGCAACTTGACTTGTATTACTGCAAACACTAGTTAGGAGCATCATTGTTTTGTGTTTAGCAATTTTGGTAAAACTTTATTTTAAAGTAAATATACATGTGTGTATACACACACACACTTTACGTGCACATATATGTACACATACATATATAAAATGTAGCCCAGCTGGTGTTGCTCAGTGGTTAAGCATCAACCCATGAACCAAGAGGTTACCAGTTGGACACACGCCTGGGTGTCAGGCTCCATCCCCAGTAGGGAGCATGCAGGAGGCATCCTATTGATGTTTCTCTCTCATGGATATTTCTATCACTCTATCCCTCACCCTTCCTCTCTTTCTAAAACAATAAAAACATATTTTTAAAAATATGTACATATAGCTTATATATAAATTTTATGTATATAAATAACTATACATAAACAAATCACACATACACACACATATATATTTTAAAGAATAGAACATGTTTTCTGAATTTTTAAATTACATTTCTATATATTTTTTTAAGTTGCAGCTATGTCCAGCCTATAGTATTTAAAGCTCTTTCAGTTGGATATATGGAATCTCATTATTATACTTAAAATAGTTAATATTAGATGTGGACTTAAAATGTCATGTTTTAACCTTTTAAATATGAAAAAGAGAAGAAATATGCAATCACATGTTTCAATAAAGCTAAATTCATTAGAGGCCTCATCTCATTATTTATGATTTGATCTGAATCACAAGATGAAATTACTCTTATAAATAATACATGGGTATTTCTTGTGGATTTTGATGTAGATTTATACAATGTGGAATTTTACTGCCGTATATTGCTAGCATTCTTGAATTTTATGCCAAAAGTTATGGCCAGTAGTAATATAATACACTAGAATTTAGTATGATGTCACCAACCCCTCAAAAATAATTTACAGATACAATTAAAAATCAGTATAAAATAACCTGGGCTTTTATTGTACTTGATTTCTGCTTCTGAAAAATAGCATTATTTGGGATAATAAAATAAATGTTTCTATTTTAAAAAATCAATGCCCTTAAAGCATTTTCATTATCTTAAAAAATGCACAATTTTTTTTTCTACAGGCTATTGATTTACCAGTCCTAGTATGTGATGATAATTTTGTTTTAAGCCTTTTTCAAAAGGGTTTGTGACTTGGATATTATGTAGATAAGTAGCCCAGTTTTTTACTTAGTCTCTTCCCTTTTCCAGGTCTATAACTGGGTCCCTGCTGGCCCCAGCAAATGATCTTTATCCATCCTAGTTAACCTTTACTCACACAAAGGAAAAAGGTATTTATGAAATATCTATTATACACCAGATACTTACACATATGCTACTTCATTAACTCTCAAATAGCCCATATACTAGGTCATCTAAGAGACCATATGACTTTGGTAAAGAATACTAAGGCAAGAAGAAGTTGCATATCAATGAGAATTTTCCTTTCCCAAGTCAAGAATTCCACCTAGATACCAATTGAATCCCAAATCCCTGGTTCTACTGGATGAAATTAAACACTTCATGCAGGAGAACAAAGATATATAATATGCAATGAGGAGGAATCCATGAGAAAACATTTCTACCTTACATAAAGTATATATTGTGCACAGAATTACTTCTGGCATAGTATTTCTCACCTCTGCTGTTCAGTTATAACCTTGTTAGTTTCCATAGCCTTCTTTAGAATAATTTGTATCCCATACATAAAATAATTAGGTTCAGAAATCCTGGAGATCATTTCTATTTATTACTTTTATGGAGAGATAAAATCTAATTTGAAATGGAGAGATGTTGGTCGAAGGGTCAAAGTTTCAGTTACCCAGAATGAAGAAGTTCTGGGGAGCTAATGTAAAGCTGGTGTCCATAGTGTATTATATCATATTGGATAATTGAAATGTGCTAAAAGAGTAGATCTGAAATGTTCTCACCACACATCACACACACACTATATGAAGTGATGAATTTGTTAATTAGTTTGATTGTGATAATTATTTCACACACACACACACACACACACACACACACACTATACTGTATATATGTATATATGAGAATATCCTGTGGTATACCATAAGTATATAAGTAAATTTTTGTCAATTAAACCTCAGTAACATTGGAATAAAAAATAAATTTTAAAAATAAATAAATAAATTGCATTATGGATTAAAATAGTTTGAATATTTATTTTTTCCATGATGGAACCTTAATTACCTTTTTCCTACGAATGATCTTATTTTCGTTTAGCTTCAGATTTAACTCAGTAGGTACTAAAACATTAGGTAGGTATTTATGGAAAAACTGCATCTATGGAATAATATTTGATGCTGGACAGTACAAACTCTGATAAAGCAGAAAAGAACCTCCCTACTCATTCCATTAGGTTTCTTAAAATATGTATGTGTATTTTTGATTTGACATTAGTTCTTGGTACCTTAGGCAGTTACTCTCTATAATACATGAACAGACATGGCTTCGGTGAATAATTGGCTGTTTTTTTTTTCTTTCAATAATTTGAAAGACTTGCTGCTCATGGAGCTGATTATGAAGTTTCATTCACTTATGAAAACATTTTTCTTCTTCCCTGATGATATATAGTGTGTATTCTAGGGAAATATTTTTAACATTAAAGCATCACCAGGGAAAAAAAAGATTAGAGTGTTTTGACATTTCTTTTATTTAAACTCTTACAGGAGAAAAATCAACTTTGTTAAATGAAAGAACCTATATTTTTTTTTAAACTTCTTTGAAGAAACATTAGAGATGAGTTCAAAACATTTGTAATATTTAACTTGGAAATCTTTGCACAATTCAATAGTGTTTCTTTTAGGCATCTCAATGGAGAAGATAGATTTCCTTGAGAATCACATGTAAAATCCATGGAATCCAAAAATGTGTAGCAGTGCTTGTGCCCCAGGCTTCTGGAATATTGAGAGGAATATTGATAAATTCAGCCCAGATGTTTCATCAGTCTGCATTTTCCAGCAGAGGAGACACTAGCTCCGTGCGGCCACTGATCATTTGGAATATAGCCAATCTGTACTGAGTTGTGCACTAAGTGTAACTGTATGTATACTTAGAAAGTATAGTGAATGTCAAGGATTTAGAGGAAAGAGAATGGTAAATACCATTCATAAAATTTATTTTAATTATATGTTGCAATGATAGTATTTTAGATGTATTTGGATGAATATGTTATTAAAATGAATATCACTTTTTTCTTTTCACCTTTTTTTAGTGTGGCTACTAGAAAATTAAAATTTGCATATGTGGCTCACATGTGTGACTCATGTTGTATTTCTGTCTTTGTGTATGAAATATTTAAATAGAAATACGCTTCATTTTTTATATTGTGTTCTGTTATATACCTATAGCATTTCCAAGTCATTGTTCCTTACTAAATATATGTGACGTTGAGCCGTTCTTCTAATCGACTGAGAACTGTCTTTCAGTGAGGTGGTAAACCTTATCTTAAATGTTCTAGTCATGTAATATAGCAATATGAGTTCCTAAGCTATAAGTTTCTACAATGTGCTGGGTGAGTTACATAATGATCTTATTTACTCTTCATAAAACACTATGATGTAATTTTTATAACCCTAGTTTTAAGATGAGGAAACTGCATTTCAGACAGATCAAACACTTGTCTAATACTACAGTGACTAAGTGGTTGAGTCAGGATTCAAACCTAATGTGTGAGCTTTTACAACCCATTCTTTGTTCGCTGTGCAACTGCCTGTCTTATATCTCAAAGCATCCAGGAATCTACAAAGCTACTGACTTCTATCAGGGAGTGAAGTCAAAGTGTCCTGATCTTTTGGGGGTGATGATCATGATTGGAATGATTGTGGGTAACAGTTAAACAAGATATCTCCAACCTAGGTGCTCTATAATTAAATCTATACTTCAAGGAATGATAAATAATTGCATTTCCTGAAATGGACACTTCATCTAAATGTTTCTGTGTATATTACCATTGCAATGACTTAACAATAACATGTGACATATTAAAAATAATATTGTCAGTTGCTCAGTGGTTAGAGCATGGGCCCATATCCCGGACCAGGGCATGTACCTCAGTTGCAGGTTCTATCTCCAGCCCTGGTTGGGACTTGAGCCGGAGGCAACCAATCAATGAGTCTCTCTCACATGGATGTTTCTCTCTCTCTTTGAGTTACAGAAAAAAGCATTTAAAACTAAAAACTTATTATTAAATTATTCATGCTCTGGCTCATATTTGGTACTACAAATTTTGAATAACTGAATAATAAAACTGATCAGTTTATGAAATAATTTTTAGTTAAGAACCAATAGCTTTTTTTGAAAATTCTACTTTGAAAATGACTAAAGAAGCACATTAGAACATTGTGTTGAAACCTACCTCAAGTAGGTTATGCTGATTTTGTTCACTGGACGGAATTGGCTGTGGACATCTTCCCTATTGCTCCCAGGTCCCCAGGTAGGGACTGGTGGTAGCCATAATGCCCTTCCATTGCACATAGGTCTACTGCCCAGAAGATCCTGTTGGTCACCAAAATAGTCCACAGATATCTGCATTCCCTTAAGCATCTGTAGTCATCACTGCCCTTACAATGGCAATTCCTATGAGATTGTGCCTTCAGATTCATTTGTGATTTTCTGACTTGTCTCCCGGCTAAGAGGGGGTCTTGCCTCAGCCACCAGATGCACAGCTGTAAAGACTCCTTTAATGTTAGATAAAAAGCCATGTGATATCAAAAGAAATTGTACGTAAAAATGCTGTAATTCCTAGTAGTAAAAAACTTTCCATTTTCTCGGCATTTTCTAATACCCTTTATTTTTAATCCATCGTTCATATAATCTGTTATTATCTACTATAGTAAATACTAAAACAAAAAGTGTAAGTATTTATTACTTGATATTTGGGAAAATACTATTCAGAATGAAATCATTTTAAAACTGGCTACTTTGGCGATCATTATTTGCCATGGCAGCCTGTCCATTGGGCCATGCAAGTTTAGAAGGAAAAAAGACAAATATCTTTTCATGGATAGCGAGTAGCTTAGTTTAGTAAACAACCCTCTATCTTTCCTGACTACCCCTCAGCCACCACTATTTTTTTTAGTGGGAAGCCATATATGAATCATGAATTCTGGGAGCGGGAAGAGAGACAGGCATAAATCTTGGGGTTAAGCATTTTAATCAGAATCCACAAGTAAGCAGAGAGAGAAAAATAATTTTAAGAAGCTGCTTTTAAAATATCCTAGTTTAAATTATGAGTTCATGTTAGACTTTATATAGCATATTGCTTCTTCTACTACTATCTCTATTATAGAATAAATTGAGTCTTCAGTTTGTCTTAGATTTTTTTAAATAATTTTGAAGAGTAAGTCTATAAAGATTGAAAATTTACTGTATGTTGGTCCATCCTAATATATAATTTTTAGAAAACATCAATTTAAAAATTAATAATAAAACAATGATCATTTATGGAGTACCTGACTCAGAAACTAATCTTCCATGCTTTTGCCTCCAAAATATGAAACTGTAATGTGGAAAGTGCAAAACAGTCTGAAAAGTTTTCTCTTGGTACCAAAATTCTAGACTTCTGGCATGATAGAAAGAAAGCCTTTTGATATTGAGGATTTAGCCTTTCTTTGTACTGCATTTACCTAAAGGTTTATATTGAAAGTCCTTGATGCTGTCGGTACATATGAGTAGTTGTTATAGGGAAAATTCATATTAAAAATAGAGCTTAAGGAAGCAGTCCAGTTTAATAATAGAAACATTGATGGAAGGTACTATGTTGTTCAATAAATCCTGCTATTGATATTATGACATTTAACTGGTAATAAAACCCATTGTAATTTTTCCAGTTGAGTGATAAATTGAGAAGTAGGAGTCTGAAAAACCTTTACATGTGCCATCATTTTGAATGGAGTTTGAAACAGTGTTAGAGTAAAACTCAATTAAAAGCATGTCAGGATGCCCTCTGATTGAAGTTCTGGATTAGACTTTTTTTTTATTTTTCACCTTGTAAAACTCATCTTATTGTAATTTTCATTGATTTGGGCAGGAATTACAAGGTAATGACCTTTGTTCAGAGCTGAAAATTACCTTGCTTAATGAAATGGAATGTAAACAGTCAATGTTTTTGCTATTAAAAGAAAATCCATGTGAGCTTTATGTGAAAGGAAAACCTGTAAGGATTAATATAGGTATAAACTGGATTCTCCAGAGCTTTTTCTGGACATGGTTATGCAAAAGAGAAGCTCTGCCTTAAAAGTAAGGAGGGAAAACTGTCATGCTAACTATATTCAGCATTCTAAAATTTGAGTGGTACCACAGATTTTTCAGTTTACACACACACACACACACGCACACACACACACACTTTGCAATGTGTAAGTATCTGTGTGCATTAATTACAGTTTCAATAAGTTTGAACTAATGGTACATATGTACTCATGCACTCATTATTCACTTATTTGTTTCAGAAAACTGTAATATAGAAATAAAAAAGAAATTCACTTTTCAATTGATGGGAAAAGAAAACTGAAGCAGAGTAATGACATGATCAGGGAAATTGTGTTCACCCATTGGTAGAAACAGAACAGGGAAGTCTATTTATTCCTGTTGCTTCATGTTTGATATAAATGAAGGAGGTATTTTATTGGAGGTACAAAAGTAATCAGTAGATACACATACTAAGCTACCAGAGTATGCTTCCCATGGTTTTTATTCCATATTATATAACTTTATAGAAGATATATTAATATCATACACCACTATTTTTCATGGCATGAGATTAATTTTTAATATTGCTATCCTACTAAATGAAAGTCACCTTTAAGAATGGAAGCTAGATAAAAAAATGCTCTTTTTTATGTAATAATTCATCATTGAAATTGTGCTTTTTATAAGGCTATAACTTTTCTTTTGCTGTGTCACAGAAGGTTAGCAGCATTTATAACAACACATTTAATTTAAATAAGTTGGTGTTTGAAGTAGATAACACTTTCAGTTTGGGAAGTTAATGATATGGTAAAATAAATTCAGAGTAGCCTTTACCTATTCTGTAAAGTTTTTAAAGAAACCAAATGTTACTATGTTTATTTATTTTGATTCCTCATGCCTTTTAGAAAAACATGAAATGTGTTATTTTAACTATTTCTTGTGTGATATGGGACCTTTAAGGCAAGATAAATGTCATCTAGATAAAAGAGCTATGCCTGAATATGATTAGCCATTTGGCAGACCTGCCTTCAATGATGCTATCATTTCTTTGGAATTATTTGTCATTATGTTTCTCATAAGGAAAAATAATGAAAAAACACATTATTGTACGTGATAAGTATAAATTGAAAATGCACGTATTCTTTCACCTGCTTAAAAATAATAGAATAATCAAGCTCTATTCTGTTAGTTCATAATTTATTTTAGTGAAGGTGCATTTATATCCTGGAGGGTCACATAAACATTGTCCAAATAACAGAATTGTTTAATGTTTTACAACAATTCAACTGAATAATTAGAATCCCAGATTTAGGCTCTAAAATGTTACTCAATTTCACGGCTTTCTAAAGAATCTAGAGTTCTCAGTATACCTACAAATAGACTAACAGTGCCTACATAGGTAAGAGATTCCGTTTAATAGGGTAAAGCTGTATTAAACTGACTAGAAGATAACCTATTTGTTTCTAGATAACCTAATTTTTTTCTGAATAGTTTGTTTTTCATCTGCTTGTCTGTTCATTGTTTCCATCTCTGTTGTCTACCTAAAAATTCTGACCCTAGCTGGAAATCAGAATCCACTCTCAGTGTTCTCCATCACCTCCTCGATTTTAAAACTGTTAATCAAGCTTCACTCCATGGCATATGTTTTCTATCATGTTTTCTATCAGCAGTTTTAGCTCTTAAAATAAGTCTTTGATTTATTTTGAGATAATTTTTACATGTGGTGTGAGGTATTTATTAAACTGTATTATTTTGCATGTGATTATCAAATTATCCTTGCACCATTTGTTGAAAAGACCATTTGAATGGTATTGTCACCCTTGTCAGAAATCAATTGGCCATAATAGGTAGGTAGATTTCTGGACTCTCAATTTTATTCCATTGACCCAAATGTCTGCTCTTATGCCAAATGTCCCTTGTGTTTTCATTTGAATTTAGTACTAGCTTGTGAATTCTGCCAACAAAGCAGCTAGGGTTTTGATAGGGATTGCACTGACTGTGTATATCAATTTTTTTTCAATTTGAGTAGTATTTCCATCTTGACACAATATTAAGTCTTTCAATCCATGAACATGAGATGTCTATTTATTTGTATCTTCTTTAACTTCTTCCAACAATGTTTTATAGTTTTCAGAGTACAAGTTTTGCACTTATTTTGTTAGGTTTATTCGTAAATATTTTATTCTTTTTGATACTAAAATAAATGAAAATTTTATCAATTTGTTTTTAGATTGCTCATTACTAGTGTATAGAAATGCAGTCAGCTTATGTATATTGATCCTGCAACCTTGCTTAATTTATTTGTTAGTTCTAATAATTTTGTGTCTATATATATATATATGTATATATATATATATATATATATATATATATATATATATATATCAGTATTACTTTATGCAGGTTGTGCAAAAGTAGGTTTATAATTATTTGTATGGAAAATAAGACAATAAATAATAATAATATAAGAATAAACTCTGTGTTTCTCATACTCATAACTGCATACCTACTTTTGTCCCAACATGTATCAGGTCATTTTTCATTTTAATTTCTTTTGTTTATTTTTCCTGCCTAATTGCCTGGTTAGAACCTCTAGTATAATGTTGAATATGTTGTGATAGCAAACATCCTTATTTTTTCTGATATTAGGAGGAAATCTTACAGTTTTCACCATTAAGTATGCTATTAGTTATTGGTTTTTCATAGATGAGTTTTACCAGGTTGAAGAAGTTTCTTTCTATTCCTGGTTGGTTGAGTGCTTTTATCATGAAAGGATGTTAAGTTTGGGGTTGGTTTGGCTAAATGTTTTTTTCTCTGTCTATTGAGATGATCATGTGATTTATTTTTGCAATGGGCCATTTTTCTATTAACAAGATACATTATATTGATTTCCACATCATAAACTAATTTTGCAATCTCGGTATAAATTCCAGTTGGTCATTGTGTATGATTTTCTATTATATGTTGCTAAATTTTGGTTGCCAGTATTTTGTTGAGGTGTTTTGCATCTACATTAATAAAAAATATTGTTCTGTAATTTTCTTTTCTTTTGATATCATTTTTGGTTTGGTATTAGGTTAAGCTGGCCTCATAGAATAAATTGGGAAGTATTCATTTCTCTTCTATTTTTTGGAGTAGAGTGTGAAGGGTTGATATTAATTATTTAAGTACTGGCTAGAATTTACTATTGAATGCCATCTGGACATGGACTTTTCTTTGTGAAGAGTTATTTTTTAACTACTAATTCCATCTCTTTACTTGTTAAAAGTCTATTTAGATTTTTCATGTACTCTTTTTTTTGTTTGAAGTATTACAAATAGTAGTACGTATGTCTCCTTTTTTTTCCCCCATTGACCTCCCCCTGGCCTTCCCTACCCCCCAGTACATGCCTTCACCTGCCCCTCCTCCCCTCCCTCCCAGTGTCTTGTATCCATTAGTTATGCTTATATGCATGTGTACAAGTCCTTCGGTTGATCTCTTACAGCCCTCCCCTCCCCCTGCCCAACCTCCCCTGCCTTCCCACTGTAGTTTGACAGTCTGTTCAGTGCTTCTTTGCCTCTGTATCTATTTTCTCCCCATTTCTTTCCTTTGAAAAATCTTGCCTCTGCAGACTAGAAATAAACATATAATAACAAAAAATGTTTGAGTCTCAATTTCAATGTCCAACAGTTCTGAGTCACCGTTTCAATGTCAAACAGTTCCTTATGTGTACATGTCAGCAATGATATCTGGATGGTGGGCACATGGTGGCAATGCAGGTCCGACCCTCTCTGGTTTGGTCCTAGGCAACCTGCAGCGACGCACAGCTGCTGACTGCTAGCATGGCAAGGCATTGTCAGCATCTTCCATCTCTGGACTGTTTCTCCTCTTGTCTTCGTGGTTGGAACAGACCTGTCAATTCCTCTTTGTTGCAGGAATCCACATGGTCTTGGAGTTGTTTTCTGAAAATATACAAACATATTCTCGACAAAAGTTAATAAAGGAATCTTTTCTATATAATTGATTTGGGATCCTTTTTATTTTTGCCCAAACTATTTTCCTTTGTCTTATTTAGACACCATGTGTGTTTTTCATGGGTGTCTTGCTGTTAGCATTACAAATGAAAATTAATTTTGTAAAGTAAAAATTTTCTAGATATAATTTACTTATAGGATATTTTTCCTTACATGATATTACCCTAGTATCCCCTTCCCCCCCTTTTTTTTAATAATGGAGTCTTTGTAAATTTTATAATGCAGTCTTGATAACTTTAAATTTTAATTTTTTTGCCCCAAAATATGACTGCTTTAGATTCATTGCATGTTCAGGAATTTTACCATGAGATGAACTACCAATACATATTTTAGTTATTACTTTAGGAACAGCTTTTTGTCCAGTACAATTAAATTTTCTTGAATATTCACTTATTTTAATTAGCCTATTTAAATTAATCTGAAAACTTGATTACTATTTTACTGTCAAATTTAATACTCTACCAAAAATCTTAGTTTTGTAAATATTAGTGGAAAGGATTATTTGCATTCGTGAGTAGGCCCTGAGCATTCCTGGTGCTAGACTGGATTTAGATATAGGGCAGCTACTGTCGGCTAAGTCTCTGTCTGTTACCTGGGTCCTGATCTGAGCTGGGCCAAGTCTCTGTCTGTCACCTGTGTCCCAATCTCAGCTGGGCGTGGGAAGCAAAGCAGCCATGGGGACAGGAGACCTCCCTCAGAAGGGTGAGGGTTCAGGCCCTTTCAGGGTTGGGGGTTGAGGGTCTGTGCCCCACCTCTGTTGACCCCCAAGTTCTCTCTTGCTGGCCCCTCTGTGACTGTGCCTGTCTTAGGTTGTTCCTTCCCTGAGGAATCTTACCCGTCTCTGGCTAACCAGTCATCCTCTGGGGCCAAGCAGGGTGATGTGAGGTTCAGTTCTGGCTTCTTGGTAGCCTATACCCCCATGGCCGCCACGCTCAGCACCTGCCTTGGGATCCCCTGACCTGCTGGCGGGGTCCCAGCACTGATCACATATCTCGGGGAACTTGGGTTTCTTCTCCAGTGAGGGCCCAGCTCACATGATTGGGCGAGAGACAGATCCATGGTACCAGCCACCATGAGGCTTCAAGCTCAGCATGAACAGAAAGCTCAGGCAACAGCTGAGGGCAATTGGATTGTGAGAAGAGGGTCCCTCTTGGCACAAAAGGCAAGAGGGGTCAATATAGGATGCTCAAGTGCTTTCCCAGTGCCTTATTTCTTTCTGAAAGGGATTAAGTCCTTTCATGTCCTTTTTTAAATAGTTGCCAAACATTCTTGATTTAGCTCCAGTAGTTTGTGTCTTTAAAGGAAAAAGGCCATTTTACCTGGTTACCTAATTTATTAGCATACAGTTGTTTATAGTATTCCCTTATTACTTTTAAAAATTATTTCTGCAAGATCAGTAGTGATGGTTCATGTTTCACTACTGATTTTAGTCATTTGAATCTTATGGTCAATCTAGCTTAAGATTTGTTAAGTTTGTCAATACTTTCAAACAAATGATACTTTGTTTTGTTTATTCTATTGTGCTTTTATTCTCAATTTATTTGCTAATTTTTATTATTTCTATTGAGCAAATGGCATCTGTTGCTTTTCACCAGAGTAGCAGTCTGCACACTCAGAGTCACCAAGGAAAACACAGTGCAGTCAAGCATCACATAGGACAATGCTTTACTCACAGAGAAGAAAGAGCAAAATCAGCTTTGGTATTGAGCATCAGTCTCGTATTCATTTCCCTACTGGCAGTGCGTTTCTCTCAGCAGGCAATGCAGAACAAATGGCCTGCATGCACCCATCTTGTACCCCAGAATGAAGGACTCTGTCCCCTGCCTTCAGGGGACAGGTATAGCAGTGGGGTTGGCCAAGTGCCACATGAAACACATGCTTAAGCAGAACAAAGGAACACACATCAAGTCTGAGACAGGGAAATATATTTCTATACAAGATGATCAGTCTAACACAGGCTGTGTGGACTCTTTATCTCTTTAGTAGCAAGTGTTCCAGGCACAAAGCCTATTCTATGTAACTGTGTGTGAGAGAGAGTGTGTGTGTGTGCGTGTGTCTGTGTGTGTGTGTGTGTGTGTAGTTCAAAAGACTGTGTGGCACATTACTGCCTTTCTCAACAATTTTATTCACTCTGTGCTTTGGTTTTAGCTTGCTCTTTTTCTTATTCCTTAAGGTGTAAGGTTATTTATTTGAAATATTTCTTTTTTTTTAATGTAGGCAATTACAGCTCTAACTTTGCCTCTGAAAATTGTATCCCATAAGTTTTGATTTGGTTGTGTTTTAGTTTCATCCATTTTAAAATATTTTCTAATCATTTTTGGAATTTATTTTGTGACCCATTAGCTATTCTGTATTAATTTTCACATATTTGTGATTTCCCCAAATTTCTGTAACTGCCTTCCATGTTTAGTCTATTGATTCAGCCCAACATTTGCAAACCTACTAATGGTTTTTAAATTGTATGTTATATTTTAAAATTTGACTCACTGAAAAATCAATATGACTGGCCATGCAATTAGGGTGATGGCATTAAATCTGTTCAAGTGAAAGAATATACAACCAATGCCAAGGTCACATAGATTCGCTGTTTCATACTCAAACAGTTGCTCAAAGTCATGGACAGTCGAGGAGAGAAGAAAGAGAGGTCTACCAGTCTTACTTTCACTGCACTTGCCTTCTTGCTTTTCACCCATGCCCTCTTCTTGCTTCGAGTCTCTTGGGAATGTCAGTGGAATGAAGGCTTCTCCTCTGAGCCTTTGTGTGTGCCTATGTTCTTGCTGCCTTCACTGAGTGTTGCATATGTCCAAATCCCGTGTTTTCTTTTACTGAAAATTCATCAAATTCTTTCTTACTTACGTGTTCTCATTGCTATTAATGGATTTATTTCCTTTTATAGATCTTCATTAAAACAAGATTTGGAGGGGTTTACAAAAGCACTCACTTTATCATCTTGATGTAAAAGGTTCATATCTTTGAATATTCAGGAAATTGCCTAAAAACTTTATTTGGTTTCTTAATTTTGAGCTAATTGGGGTTTAATATTTGCTAACAGCCCATTACTACACCCTTAAAAGCAGAGGTATTGGTAGAAAAGGTAAAAACTTATGCTTTTCTGACAAGTATAAACATTTAAGAATTTGAGATTTGGCACAAGCATGCATAGTAGGTTAGTCATGGCATATTTGGAAAAGCAAAGCATGGATTAAGGCATTGGAAAAGATAGGTTCAGAAACCTCTTTCAAGAGTTATACTTCTAAGTACTAGAAGAAGCAATTTAAAAAACTAATTTATTTTCACATTATTTTTTCCTCTATTTTGTATTGTTCTCTAGTTAAGTTTTAACTTAATGTCAGCATTCTCCACTGCGCCCTCCTACACACGCCTTCTCCCAAGTAGTAGCCCTTCTGGGGTCTGGTAGGAAAACAATATGGGAAGAAAGAGTTGCCACGAAGCAGTAACAACCTTATAGCTTTTTGTCTCCCATAATGAGCCTTTTGAAATATTATCACAAGCATCAGAAGCATGGAGGCTTCGATATTTTTTTGGGGTTTCCCATCCAATGTGCTCTAACAGGGCTTATTGGACTCATGCAGTTCCAAAACATGCAGTTACATTCATGTGGCATCACCAAGATCAACAGATCTCTGCATCAGAAAAGGGTATAAAAGTGAGTAAAAATAAGGAAAGTGGGAACAAACTAGTATCTGACCTTCTAAAATCCCTAAACTCAAAAGGAAGGCAGAATTTCACTTAGAGGCCTCTGTTCTTAAGTAAGGAAATGGAGGGTGTTAGAGAGCTAAGTGTCTATATTGTTATAAGGAATGAGGCCAACAGACTCTGTGAAATGCACAACTTTGAAATAAGTTAAGTTCATCCAAATAGTATTTTTGTATAATATCTTCTCTTTATAATGGAGACTGGTAGAGCCTCAGGTCCTTTAAATGTTTTTAAAATTAATCATAATATAATGATAATTTTTGAAAATTACCCACTTTCACCAAGTTATGGCCCATGCCACATTAGGCAAATCAGATATTTCTGCGCTTGCACCAGCGTCCACCCAGCTCCAGAGCGAATGGCCCTTTTATCACTTAATGGTACCCAAAGAAGTATAGAAAAGTATTTGAAAAGTTTGGTTTCGTACCTTAAACACATCATCTCTAATTAAAGAAAACACAACTCAGTTTTATTACTTGAAAAAAATTTTCCCAACTACTCATGAGTGAGATAATTTTAGTGGTTTTATCTTTGAATATGTGTTGAATAATTTGGAGAAGAAAATCTAAAGAATGACTGGACTGCTATATTTTAAATATAATAACATTTAAAATTTTCATTGCTATCTCACAGACATTATTTTATTCAATCCCAACAACATCAGAAATAGGTAAGTCAGAATGGCATAATGGCTAAGATCTTGGCATTGGAGTCAGAGAGACTTGGGTTTAAATCTAAGCTCCACATTTAATAATAGCTTTGTTTTCTTGGACAGGTTACTTAGGTCTAATATTCTGTATGCAAAGTAAAGTGATTAATAATATTTTCCTCATAAAATTAGTTTGAGAATGGAGTATATGGATGTGACAACTATCTAACATATTTTAACTCATCATCACCATCATCATCTACTTCTTCTTTGTCATCATCATAATCATTTTCATCATTTCAAAGATCAAGAAATTAAGCCTGGAAGTACACATAAATAAGTAGTATGAACCATGACTAGAAACTAATTTCTGTCTTTCCTTTGACAAAGTTTTCTTTTTAAACATTTGAAGAGTTTTTATCATTCGGAGATCCTGTTAAATGGATTCTAAGGCTATAATAAGTTAAATTTAACTAAGAGAAATTGCATTTAGATATTAGTTGGCATTTTTGTATGCTTGAATGAGCTTTGAAAGCATCATTCTTTCAGTTAAATTTTAAGAAAAGACATAGAAACAGCTTTCCCTGTACAAGTATTTATACACTGGGAGACAAATAGCTGGACCAAATTTTCTGTTAAGACTAATTTTGGTTTTTCAATTCAGTGAGCTATTTACTGGGAATAGATGCTCCAAGGAAACAGGTTTATTCTCCAGTTTGGATAGGTAATGGTTGTAGTTGATTTTAATTATCTTAGGTAAGCATTTCTTTTTGTTATCTAGTTTGGAAATGTTTCCAATAAGCAATCATTTTAGGATTCCAGCAATCCTACATTGCTACAGCCATATTAGTTTTCCATTGCTACATAACAAATTTCAGTCTTAAAAAACAACAACTATGTATTATCTTACATAAGGTCTATAAGTCAGAAGTCTGACAAGATGTGACTGGAGACTCTGCTCAGACTTTAGCTGTCAGCTGGCTGCATTTTCATCTGGAGCATGGGGTCCTTTACTAAGATCATTTCTCCTGTTGGAGAATTCAGTTCCATGTGAGTATAGGACTGATGTCCCCATTTTCTGGCTCATTTTATCCCTCTAAGGTGATCCTTTGTCTCTTCCCTCAGTACACCAAGTAATTCTAGTGCCCCTTAAGACTTCCTTTTATTCCTGATTACACTCTGATACATGATGGTCTTCTCTTCCTAATTACATTATAACTCATTTCCCTAATTATGTTTTAAGTATTCAAGAATAGATATATTTGTATCATATTTCTGTGCTGATATATTGTTGTCCCACAAATAGCATGCTAACTACTTTCTCTTAATGAGGAAATGATTAAGTCAAAGTCAAAATTTGTTACCGAGAAATACATTCTATAAAACAGAATGACTTGAAATGGCAGTTCTTTATTGATACAACATACCAGAAAATTGAAACATTAAATACGTTTGCCTGATATATTTGGGTAAACTCTAATAAAACTGTCAATTACTTGGCTAATCACAGCCAAATATTTTTAAATTGAATTACTCAGTACCCTCAATTTTCTCTCCCTCTTTACTGAAGATCCTGGGAGCAGAACACAAATTAGTCCCATATCTGAGTTTACAGAGAAAATATCTGTAACTATATTTATATTCAATTTTGCAATTTTCAGGGGAGTCTTATATTGAAGAAGAAAGTATCCTCAACAATGATTCACTTTAAAAATTATTCAATAAAATTTCTATGTAGCACTTGGAATTTGGGGGCATGAATTTATTTTTGAAATGATCTTTCTCTCCCTTCTATAATATTGTTTTATTCTGGATCTCTCATATATTTCTGGTCTTATTAGTCTTCATCCTTCTCTGGATACGTGATAGAAAGAGGTGATCTTCAAGATTCTGCCCTTGATTTTTTCCTATCCATTTTAAAAAATATTTATTTTTTTACCTGAAAAATTGTATTCATCCTCTGACTAACAATTATGTGTGTGTGAATGAATCAGAATTCAGGACCTGACCTTTCTTTGGCCCAGATTCCTATCTCCAGCTGACTTGTTCATTCCTGTATATATGCTCCTACTAGCCCTTTAAACTCAAATGTGTGTCCAAATGAGACTTTGTAATATTTCATCCCTGCTTTCTTTCATATTTCTCACTTCAGTTAATGGCTTCACAATCCTTTTCGTCACACAAACTAGAAACTTTGAAAACTTCACCATTCTTCCCTTGTGCTTCATTACCCATCCACTAATATTTCTATATTTCACTTCAAATTTGTCTTTTGCCTGCAATAGCCTTTCCATTGTAGAAATCTATCTACCTTTTAGGTCTAATTTAATTAAACCTCCCAGCTACCCTTTATACCTGATAAAAATGAATCAGGTATTCTTGGAAATATCCATAGCTTTATGGTTTTTACTTGTATTTATTCTGTATGTACTGCCATTCTTCTACTAGCAACAAGTTTCCTTAAGGGCAGAGATTATTCCTCTTTTCAATTTAGTTCTGTGCCTTTGGCACAGTAGATGCAAACAAATGTTTCTTGAATTCTCTGTGCCCTTGCCTGCATTACAATGTAACTTTCTCAAAAAGCAATACTATTTCCCAAACTTATACATTACAGCATTTTCTATCAAGGAGCTTTCTAAATTCTTGAGGAAATTACACATTTTATACAGCTTCAAAATTTTCCACTAGGTTGACCAGACAAGGCTGATGATCTGCCTTTAAAATGCCAATAAGCAGCCCGGCCCGAGTGGCTCAGTGGTTGACTGTCTACCTATGAACCAGGAGGTCACAGCTCAATTCCTGGTCAGGGCACATGCCCAGGTTGTGGGCTCAATCCCCAGTGAGGGGTGTGTAGGAGGCAGCTGATCAATGATTCTCTCTCATAATTATTGTTTCTCTCTCTCTCTTCATCTCCCTGCCTCTCTGAATAAATAAAAAAATGTATTTTTTAAAATGCCAATAAGCGATTCTTAATCAAATCAAAGTTATCAGTTGGTCCTCTCATCACTAGTGCACCATGCTCGTCTCCTATTTTTGAGTGAGATAATTGTTTTTTCAACAGTTTGTCCTGAATTTTTCTTAAATAAATAAAAAAAATCTTCATGAGCACCCAACAGAAACGAAATATATATCTGCAGTAATAAAGCTTTAGATGCTTTTAAAAAATATTTTCCCTTAGAATTCAAGAATGAAGTGTATCTTCTATGACTTCTGAATACTAATCTTTGCTTTTCCATTGTGACATGACATTATTTTCATAAGTATTTTTTACAGCTTTAGGGAATTTTTTTGTTTTTCTTGTCTATTTCATGGTCTTCTTTCATAAAAGTATCTTGTGTTCATACTACCTACTTTCCTAGACATTATCGAGCCCAATGTCATTGAAAAGATTTTTTTCCAGGGGTGGTTATGGAGAGTTCTGAAAGTATTCTTCCCAATGGAAGGCTCCTATTGATATATCCTGTCCAAGAGATGTTTGAGATGATAATGAAAATGTACTCATGGCCTTGGTTTTCACTTAGGTAAACATTATTGGCTTCAGCGAAGTCACAAAATTTTACTTGAACATTTATTTTTAACCCAGCATGCAAATTCATCCTACTTCTTAAAAATCAAGTAAGACATACTTTTGTCCTGCTCACTCCTACTTAAGGAGATCCTGGTTTTTCTTATTTCTTTTAAAAGCAAATTTAACAACAGGAAAAAGATGAAGCTTGGGACATTTAGTTTAAAATTTCTACTTTGCATTTTTAAAAGTGAAAAGTATGTTTGGAGTACCATAGCTGTCATTCCATTTTCCTTAAAAAATAATGGTTATACTGCTTCCTGGCATTATTTGTAGTTAATGGATATTTACCTATAGCTCTGGCTTTATTACCACTTTTAATACTGAATTTGTGCTAATATTTTATACCCAAGGTAACAATGAGTAGAGTATGTTTTATTCTACTGAATTGGTGAATGATTTAGTATATACAAGGCAATTTTCACCAGGAAGAAAAATTGGCCTGGGGAGTTTGCTGAGACACAGGATTAATATGCCCATTAGGTCCATCTGATCTAATTTTGCACTGCCCAGGCCTCTTTCTTGGAATCTCTGGAAACACTGGAGGGAAGTATCATCAATTGCAGTAGTATCTGTGCTTGGTCAAGAATAAGGGATGAGTATTATCTACTCAGGTTAAATTAATTCATTTGTTCATTCAACTGCTTTTTAAGTAACAATGATGTGCCAGTCATTAATAATCAGTAATAAATGACACAACCTCTATCTTGCAGTCTACTAAATAGTATTTTTCCTAAGCCATGTTTTACTCCATGCCTAAAACTGTGAAACAAAAAGAAAAAAAAATGCTTTCTCCTGACCAAAACAAACTATGTTCTATATCACTTAGCTATTTTTCAGTAC
This sequence comes from Corynorhinus townsendii, assembly GCA_026230045.1. NCBI lineage: Eukaryota > Metazoa > Chordata > Mammalia > Chiroptera > Vespertilionidae > Corynorhinus > Corynorhinus townsendii. The sequence continues at coordinate 174,441,446 of JAPDVU010000003.1, read as the reverse complement.
CTCTGGGTAAACTAACATTACTCAGACAGAAGAATTCAAGCAACTAAAAAATATATGGTTATTTCATTTGCCACCTCTATTAGAAAAATTGTTGCTGCCCAGGATCCCACACAAAGGATGCAATGGTTGAGCACTGAAGAACTCCAAAGGGCATTGTTTCCAGAGATTGGGATGTCAGGACACTGTGGACATAAATTACAAACTCCAAGGCCAAATGCCCTGACCCAGAGGTTTCTTTTCAGCCTCTTCTTTCATGGCCTTTCAGGAACCAGAGTTACCAAGTTGTTTCTTCATTTCCATGTCTTCAGTGCTTTCTGAGCTCCTGCCGTGTTCAGGGCCCTTCTCTTCCTTGGGTAATAGAGAGACATAAAGATAAATAACACATAAATGCACCCTTTAATGGACAAAATTAGAGTCTAATCATTTCTTTTACAGACTCCACATCCCAGTGGAGCCACAAACAAGGTTAGTTAATAACTGCATCTCCTTTCTCAGGGACCCATCTTAACAAATGTGTGCGAGTTGGCCAGGAACTGGCAGTGGCATTTACTTAAAAGCCATAAGGAGAATCAGTGCTCATTCACTAGGTCACTTAGCAAAAGTTACTTTTGTCTTCCTTTAGTGGTTTCCCATCTCAAGAGTAGGAGGCGGGAAGGACACTAAACCATTTCCTTAACGACTATCTGAGGGACAACCTTGACTTCGTCAGCTAGGTTATGCTACTGAATAAACTCACATATTTCGCAATAAACTGGCTTGAGGACTCATATTTCACAATAAACTGGCTTGAGGACGCGAGTGGTGATTGTTTCTCTTGCAGAGTTGCAATGGCAACATTATAATTAAAACAAGCAAAATGAAAAGGGTTGGCATTCTCTCATGGCCATCTGTGACTTCTGTGTGCTAGCACTTAGAGTCCAAAGGGGAACTGGATGTTTGCAGTGAAAATGTTTTCTTCTTATGCCTGTTATATTTTCCCCTCTAACTATTTCTAAACATAGTTAGAAATTATGGTATTAAATCATTTTAAATACTATTGCCATAACACATTCATTTATTATGTTTAGCACTTGAATTATGAGAATATGTAAGTTAATTATAAAGTTAAAATTGCTATCTTGATCCTTGCATTCTTTTATTATAGTAGTAACCTGAAACCTTCCATTTTTAATAATATTTGAAGATTTTGATTTTACTGAGAAATTATAACACATGGTCTGACTTGTTTTGATTGTTCCAACATTTTAACACAAGTATTTTTAAAAGAAATAGAAGTGATTTCCCCCCTTTAGATGTTATAATAACTGTAGCATGATAAGAAAGGTATATGAGATTCATCACTGAAATAGAATCCTATCCAATAAAAGAGCAATATGCAAATTAACCATCACTCCACGACACCCACAAGCCACACCCATCAGCCACACCCACCAGCCAATCAGGAGCACATATGCAAATTAACCCAACCAAGGTGGCAGATAATTTGCATATCCAGGAGTAGAGGGGAGACTGAAGACAGAGTAGAAGGAAGCCAAGCGATGCAGAAGGGAGCAAAGCTGAGGAGAAGCAAGCAAGTGGGGCTGTGGAAAAGGGAGGGAAGCAGGCGGGGAGGAGGAGAAGGGAGGGAAGCAGGCTGCTCCAGGAAGCCCTGTTGCAGGAATCTTCCTGCAACAGGCCTCTAGTATTATAAGTAATTTAGAGTATGAATAATAGCTAATGCATTATAACACATAAAAGCTTATTATATCAAATCACTTATAATTGCTACATTTAGTAGGGTAAAATGTGGTTAAATTTTGGCAATTTTGTTTGACTCCACTCATAATATATTAGTTAGGAGAGTCTGCACATTCCTGGTTTAATCAAAATGAAAGTGTGTGATAGCCCTGTGAGTTAGCGCTTAAAACCTAATGCCAATTCTTCTCTCCCTTGATTTAATGTCTGCTTTCATGCAATTTGACTATGCAGTAAGTCTATCTTAAAGTGGTTATGAATGGAAGAAAGAAAACAATAGTAACTAATTTAGTAACTTAGCATGAATTTAACTATTTTTGAAAATCCAGCAGTTAGGTTAGATTGACTCAGACTATGAAATAAACCACGTTTGGGGGGATTATCTACATTTGCTTATATGGATGACTCTGTATCTGATTACCATATAAAATAAATATTTGAAGAGGCTCTTAAATGCCAATGTTTCCAAATGAGATCAAGATGATATTAAATTTTTGAGAATATCTGCAGATGTCCAGCTGAAGAAGGAAAGCGGTTTACCACAGGACAAGTCCTCCTCAGAGCCGGTAGATCTAAGTTCTCACTGAAATTCAGTCACTGGCTATCTGTATGACACAAGCAAGTCCCCTAACCTGTCTGGAAGCATTTTGTTTGTTCACTTGACTGGCAACTCCTAGTGCACATGTACATTCACACTTGCTTAGCAGCTGCTCTGTGGCACCCAGAGCCCTCCCAGAGATCAGAAGCCATTGCGTCAGAAAAGCTCTGTTAGCCCTTCTTGTCTCAAATTCTAATTCTTTTTAAAAAATTTAATAAATCTTTATTGTTCAGAGTATTACAATTGTTGCTCCTTTCCCCCCATAGCTCCCCAGATCCCACCCCACCCTCTGCCCTTACCTCCCCCCTCACTGTCCTCATCCATAGGTGTACAATTTTTGTCCAGTCTCTTCCTGCACCCCCCAATATCCCTTTCCCCTGAGAATTATCAGTCCACTCCCTTTCTATGCCCCTGATTCTATGATATTCACCAGTTTATTCTGTTCATAAGATTTTTAATTCACTTGATTTTTAGGTTCACTTGTTGATAGATAAGTATTTGTTGTTCATAATTTTTATCTTTCTTTTTTCTTCTCCTCTTCTTAAAGAATACCTTTCAGCATTTCATATAATACTGGTTTGGTGGTGATGAACTCCTTTAGCTTTTTCTTATCTGTGAAGCTCTTTATCTGACCTTCAATTCTGAATGATAACTTTGCTGGGCAGAGTAATCTTGGTTGTATGTTCTTGCTATTGAAACTTTGAATATTTCTTGCCACTCCCATCTGGCCTGCATAGTTTCTGGTGAGAAATCAGCTGACAATCGTATGGGTTCTCCCTTGTATGTAATTAACCATTTTTCTCTTGCTGCTTTTAATATTCTCTTTGTTTTTTGCCCTTGGCATTTTAATTATGATGTGTCTTGGTATGGTCCTCTTTGAGTTCCTTTTGTTTGGGGTTCTGTGCGCTTCCTGGAGTTGTGAGTCTATTTCTTTCACCAGGTGGGGGAAGTTTTCAGTCATTATTTCTTCAAGTAGGTTTTCAGTATCTTGCTCTCTCTCTTTTTCTGGCACCCCCATCATTTGGATGTTGGTACGCTTGAAGTTGTCCCAGAGGCTTCTTACATTATCTTCAAATTTTTGGATTCTTTTTTCCTTTTGCTTTTCTAGTTGAGTGTTTTTTGCTTCATTGTATTTCAAATCTTTGACTTGATTCTTGCATTCCTCTAGTCTGCTGTTGGGTTTCTGTATAATATTTTTTATTTCAGTCAGTGTATGTTTAATTTCTAGTTGGTCCTTTTTCATATCTTTGAGGGTCTAGCTAAATTTATCGGCCTTTTCTAGGATATTATTGAAAAATCTTATAATTGTGGTTTTGAATTCTATATCCAGTCATTCGTTTTCCTCCATTTCTTTCATTTGTGATCTGTTTCTTTGTCTCCACATTTTCGCTGCTTCCCTGAGTTGGTAGGGTAGCTTTGTGTGCTATGTTTCCTATATGGCCCAGTGGGTCGGCCTCCCCAGTTAACCTGAAGTGGACACTTTTGGTGCACCCCTTTGAGGACTGTGTGTACAGCCTTGTTGTAGTTAAGTCTTGCTTGTTGGTATCACTGGGAGGAATTGACCTCCAGGACAGTTGGCTGTAAGGATCAGCTGTGTCTACGCTGGAAGAAGTTTGGTGCTGGAGACAGCCTTATAGGATCAGACTTGCCAAATTGCAAAAGCCTCTGTGCTCAGCTTGGATGGGGCACAGTCTCAGGGTGGAGCAGACAGCCTTGGCTTCCCGTCAGCCCTGCCCTTGCGCATGGGCCTCCAGACGTCTGCCTTCCACTGTTCCCCTGAGTTTCCACCTGACAGTCTAGATTCCCCCCGTAAGAGCGCGGGTCCCCAGTGGCTCACCCGGAACTGGGGTTCAGTGCAGTCAGGAGCTTCCAACACCCTTCCGCTAGGGAAAGACTGTGGCAACCTCTGCATTCAGTCTTCTCCACGAGCACTTGGGCGCATGCACGAGTGTCCAGACCCCTGCCCGCCACGGCTACCCTGAGTCTCTGTGTGCCTTTTTCTCTACCTGACAGTCCAGACTCCCCCTGTATAAGCCTGGGTCCACAGTGTTTTGCTCGGAACTGCAGTTCAGTACAGTCGGGGGCTTCCTTCCCCCTCCCGCCAGAGAAAGTCATCCAGGCACTCAGCTGCCCTTCCTCTCTGTATGCATGTCTCCGTACCTCAGCCCTTTGCAGCTCCTCTGAGTCTCCGTGAGCTTTTCTCTTTCCTTCTAGTTGTAGAATTTCCACTCAGCCAGCCTTCCTGTGGTTCTGGATAATGTCTGTTCTGTCTTTTAGTTGTAGTTTTGAAATTGTTGTGTGAGGTAGCAGTTTAGGTGCTTACCTATGCCACCATCTTGGTTTCTCTTCAAATTCTAATTCTTATTACTCTAAGAGGATTTAGCAATAACTGAGGAAAAGCAAACACATTGGAATTTTGAAAACATGAAAGTGAGATTCACCACTCAAGCTGATGATTTATGAGTTCTTTCTATTTGGTGGCCATCAACCAGACAGTGATATTGATGAGCCAGGATGTCCTGAAGGTGCTGGCTGCAGCCTGAAGGGAAATAATCCAGATAATTGCTTAATTAGATGCTTCTTAAAGATAGAAACTGGGACTCCCCAAGAAGCATGGTCCAGAGGAAGCATCTTTTCAACCATATTGCTTCAGTAAAAACCAAAGGATGTTGTATGGATGGCCAGCCTCCCCCATGTTCCACTTCTGCTGCCATGGAAATATTCCTTTCAGCTCTTCCCTCGCAGTGGGTGTCAGGGTCTGTCAGTTTTAGTTTTCAATGTTAAGTATTCTGGATGATACTTTTCCAAGGAAAATAAATGAACTCTTAGCTACAAACATTGGAAAAGGAGGGTCCTAGCAGGTGTTCCCTATGACAGGCAATGTGTATAATGGTTATGACAGACTGTCATGAGTGAGCCTGGATTTGAATCATCTTATGTCACTTATATCTTATATTTCACATAACTTACAAAGTCTGTAACCCTATTTGGGTTATTTTAATTTTCTGTAACTCAGTTTGAGCAATTGTAAATCGAGGGTGGTGATAACAGGGTTGTAGTAAAGATTGTGTGAGTTTATTTGTGTAAAGAACTTATACCAATGTTGTGTACATTGTAAGTGGCATATTGCTGTGATGGTAATATGCTATTATTACTGTTCTTTTTTCACATAAAAGTTTTTTGTGTTTTTTTTTTTGGTAAATCCTAACTGGGTCTTTTAAACTGGTATTTTGACTGAATTATCATAGCATGGGAAAAATATAAGCAGTGGCTCAGAAATCAAACCACATGCAACACATTTAATTCATTAGCCAAATCTAGCCAAAGCACTGAATATAATTTTGGAGCACTAATGACCAATAAGTGTATTTTGGTTTCCCTATTCATTTTCTTTTTTCTATTCTCTGTAGTCTTTATTTTTAGGGCTCTTTCTCTGAGCTGTATGCATGCATGTTTAATAATTGCCATTTTTATTCTCTTTGTAGTATTAAATATTAAATGTCAGACAGAATACCTCCTTTAATTTCCCTTTGGAGTAATAAAGTATTACCAGTAACTTTTTCTTGAGATCTATGGCAAAACTCTTTGTCAAAACAGAAGTACTTAATAAAGTCAGGAAAACATCTATGAAAAGCTCTTAGAATATTACATATTGGAGTAAATGAAATATATCAAATAAAGCAAACATCTAAGAGGTGAATTGATACAGATTTCATTTTAGGAAGCTCTTACACAATGGGCATTTTGAGAAACTCCACTTACCAAAAAAAGTATTAATGATTAATTTTTGTGATTTCATTCATAATGAGATTATCAACATGAACAAGAACAGTTTTTTTAAAAAAAATCTTATAACAGATGAAGTTTCTGGTTGCTCAGCAAATACTTATTCCAAACTCACAGATTTTGACATCTAAAAATGGTGTTCTGAATATTTAATTTTACAGCATAATTTAAATATTTAGACCAATGAAATAACATTAGAGTATGAATTCCTATATGATCAACTATCCTCACAAAAGGAGCATCCTGGTATCTCTTAGGGAAAGTGCAAGGGGAGATATTAAAATTACTAACCTGTAGACCACAGACTCTGAGCAAGAGAAAGGGCACTGCCTGTAGAGCTGGAGCAAGGTGTTGGAGCACTCCTGTCTCCTGGGCTTCACCACCATGTGCTGAGTATCAGGGAGGTGAAGGGCTTCATGAAGGAGGCTGGGGAGGCAAGGAAGGATGAGCTTGAGGGAACTGGAGCCCTAACTATTTACCAGCCTCTCAGCCATGCAGTGCATCCTAAGGAACTATACCTGTTCACAGCATCCTGTGGGACCTCACTTGTAAAGCTAAGCATGATGAGGAAATACCCTTATTACCCAAAGGAGCTTTGAAGAATAGTCAGTATTTATCTTTCCTTCATGGAGGTTGTTATATTCCTTGTTGACAAGAGAAATTGTGGCAGTTTGCTTCAAGTTTCTCAAACTCAAAAAAACCCAAAACACAAATTGACTTAACCTGGAGAAAAATTTGTTTAAAAACACATTTTTCTTATATTTCCCTATATAATATTTGTAATGTTTTTCTGTTGAATTGCAAAAATAATTTTTACAATTTTTTAATCCATTTGAATTTCTGGAATGGAAATAATCAAAGGTATTCTAAGTGGTAGTAGAGATGATCTATAATTTACATTTTGGAGATCATGAGTCAAATTATTTTGAGTTTGTAATTTTAATAATATAAATAAGTTTTATTATAAATTTTTATTTTTCAAAAATAAAACAATATATATTTTCTATCTCTGGGGGGAATCTAAGAAGGTATTTGTTATATCCATTATATCAAAATTCAAAATTTATGCTAATAATTTGTTCCAAATAAGATGTTGTGAAGAGAAAATCCAAAATTTTGTTTTAGAAATTTGTATTTTATTCAATTCAAAAGAGAAATCTAGGATAACTTACATCATTGTTTTTGGAATAGCAATTACTATAAAAAATTAGAGGGCAAAACAGTTTGTTAATTCCTAAAACGGGTAAGTATTCATCTAAGGTATAATTCCATATTTATATTTTTCTTTTCTTTTTTCATTATTTTCTTCCTTTTGTTTTTTCTTTAGATTTATATTTCTTAAAACTACTTTTCTCTTTTCAGTTCAAAATATTATCAAGGTACCAATATAGCTCTGAAAGAACTGCATTGTGGACAGTTCTCTGGCAGATTAAACCTATATTTTAGATTTACTTTGAATGACAATATTAGAGACTAATTTAAGTATCCTATATAATAAAAACCTAATATGCTAAGTGTTGGACCGTTCAACTATTTGACCAGTCACTGTGATGTGCACTGACCACCAGCTGACATGTAGTGGCAGACACTCCAACTGGTAGGTTAGCTTGCTGCTAGGATCTGGCCAATCGGGACTGGGCGAGACAGGCTATACACGCCCTGGAGACCTCCCGCATCCTGCCCCAGGCCGGATTGTGCACCGGTGGGGTCCCTTACCCTGACCTGAGCCCTCTCACAGTCCGGGACCCCTCAGGGGATGTCAGAGAGCTGGTTTTGGCCTGATCCCTGCAGGCCAGGTTAAGGGACCCCACCGGTACACATGTGCACCAGGCTTCTAGTTTTTTAATAAGCTTAATTGATAATTATTACAATTTTAAAAAATATTCATTGACTTTTATCTGCATATAATTCTGCAAGATTTGATGGGAGCTACAAAGAAATATAAGAGAAAAATCTCAGGCCCCTCATATCTTATAACAAGCAATGGGCATTCAGACATGATGTGACCTAGATAGATCACTAGGCCACCAGCTCTCTATGTCATAAGACCTCTGAGAAGAAGTTGGCATGTAGAGGTGGTTTCTCTGTAGAGCTCATCAGGCTATTAGGAGAATGATGGGGGCATCTAACTCTCTCTCTCTCTTTGTTAAAAGCCAATAGAACCCAAGGACTTCCTCACCCATTTACCATCTGTCTATGCTCTTCCATAGACATGCTCACTACCCTCAGTAAAGGAAGTACATGCAGTGAGAAGTACACACCCATGTCCTGTTTGCCACACGTCACACGTTGCACTAACCAAGGTCATTTGTAATATTTTTGTTGTTAATTTCTTGCTCTGTAATCATTATCTTAATGTTCTTAAGGGAAACTCTTTGAGGATATGCTATCATATCTTTTCCTAATTCCTTTTGAGAGGCAGCACTTACTTTACTTATTTTTTCATCTTTCTTTTGGTGAATGTGCCTTAGGGTAGGTACATGGCAAGGGGTAGACATTTAATATAGATAGCACAGATAACATGCACTCTTCACTGTCTATGTGCTATTATGTCTGATGTTCTTTACAAGTGTCTTGTTCCTTGCAGGACGGTTCTGTTCACTCTGACTTCTGTGGTTGTACTTGTCATTACAACGGACTGGATCAGTTGGGACAAGTTGAATCGGGGATTTTTGCCTAGTGATGAAGTTTCCAGAGCTTTCCTGGCTTCTTTCATCTTGGTCTTTGACCTCCTGATTGTCATGCAGGTAAGTGTCTTTGTGTTTCCCTCCTCTCAGTGAAGCTGTGCTGTGCTTTGTTCTCAGTAGAGCAAACAAACACTAAGCCGGGAAAGGCTCCATAAAGCTAGAGGAGGGCATCATTCACAATTGCTATTAATGGGGCCTCCTCTGATCATATTTTCAGCAATTTTACCAGGATAAGCCAATTGTGCTTTTATGAGAGGGGCACCAAAAATTCATTGAATGAGCATTGCAAAGTGGGCCCCTAGAAACCATACAGCATGGTGGTGTTTCCTGCCAAGGCTTCAGGGGAAACAAAACAAAACAAAACAAACAAAACACAAAAGACCCTCTGTCATTTAGTAAATGGGAAGCTGCAGAGATGAGGATGATATAGAGCCAGCAAAACGGGAATAAGCAATTGCCAAAGCAACTCAAGGTTTATAGCAGTTGAAATGGAATGATATAAAAATGCTCTTTCGGTTATGGAAATTATCACTTTCTTTCAGGATTCACCAGAGGTCCTTCCATTTTTATGTAAACAATATTTCTGCCCTGCTTAGCATCAGATTGTTTGTACAATAGCATCTTGCTAACCAGTGCTGCTCAGGTAATCTTCCAGTGTTAATGCTTTAGGATATTAGGAGTGTCCTTTGAATGGGACAAAAAGAGACATTAGCTATTTCTTGGCATTTTATCTTGCTCATTAAATGTCATTCCACTTGCTAGACATTTTCGTGTTGCTTTCATAAGGTAATTTTGTTTTGTTTTTTTTCCTCCCAAGGCATTATGTTATTAGAACAAAGGCTCATTGCTGAAGGGAAAGTATAGTCCTTTGTGTTCTGAATTTATGTGAGATTTCACAGAATAGCAGATTGGTTGTCTTGTTTCTAGAGGTAAAAAGAGACCATTTTAAGAAATATTCTGTAGTGTTTTAGTAGAGAAAAAGGAGAAAAACAATCAATTTTTTTATATAATGTAGCTCAAACATTAGGTTCAACATAGTTCCTGGAGTATATAGCTATTTTAATGGATGATAATTTAAAAACATCATTGCTTTATAATTATTTGAAGATATAAAATTAAATTCTTTGTTTCACCTAAAAGTTGATGTATTTATTCTTTCTTCCACATAGTGGAGAAAGCCCTGGGTTTTGAGGGAGAAAGTGTTGGTGGGTTCCATATCTGCCTCTCCTTACTGAATAACTTCCTCTGGATGTTTATAAAATTGAATTTATAGTACTTATGCAACGATGTATCATGCATTGTTTGTTTAAAGGCTACTTTTTCTCCTTCCATCTAATACTCCTAATATACTTCCTTAAGTGAAATATCTGCTTTGGCCAAGTGGCCCACTTGTACCTTTTTGAATCCATCTTAAAGTCAAAGGTATAAGCAGACAACCGGACAACTGTCTTTTGAATTTGTTCAAACATGTATTTGTGAAAGCAAAAATTTCCTGATTTCCTACTACCATCCACTGCCTCTACCTTATTTAAATAGTTTTAATTATTCTTCCTATAGTTCCCTAAAAGCAGGGACTTGAAGTGGGAAAACTTTACAATTTACAGATATTATCACTCACTCAAACATTACCTAAAGGAGAAAGGTGGAAGAAAGGAAGTATAGTCAGGATTTCTACAGGCAGAATCAGCAGAATTGGGCAGGGGAAAGTATTCTAGATGAAGGACATGACATGAAAATGTTTACTGACTAGTAAAATGTTGAAGTGATCAGAGTAGCCAGAGCACCAGTTGACCGAAGATAGTTTGTGCTGAGGAATATATCATTTTTGCTACAAGTACCAGCAACCCTGCCAAGCTAGCTTAATCAAAGCAGGAATGTATTCCTGTGTCATAAGGATGTCCTACAGAATCAGGGGAGGGATGCATTTTGGAGACACATGAAAGCAAAGACTAACATGTAACAGGGAAGCCAGACCTACCTTTTCCTCTCTGTCTCTCATACTTTTTTTATCCACTTCTGCTTTATTTTCCTCTTTCTACAAAGCAGCTTCTTTAGCTTCCCAGCTCACAGATGGACACAACCCCACCTGATAGGGAGACCACTGTCTAGGTGCCTAATTCCAATTTCCTGGCACAGGATTGAACTGTGCCCATCTGTGAAATGTCTGGGAGTGAGGCAGTCCCCCTGCCCCTCAAAGAGGAGAGAGGTTGGACCTCAACAGCCAAGTTAGTAGGCATCTAATACAAAGTGTAAAAATTGAGGCCCCAAAAGTAAGTTTTTTTAACTCCTCTTTCTCTCCCCTGACACTGAGTCAGTTATCCAAGCCTGTTTACCCCTGTCTATAGTAAAATAATTGATGTATTTATTCTTTCTTCCACATAGTGGAGAAAGCTCTGGGTTTTGAGTGAGAAAGTATTGGTGGGTTCCATATCTGCCTCTCCTTACTGTAGAATTGTGGAACCTTCTGCCTCCAAATGTCCCAGGTCTCATATACCCTACACATAATCTTCTAATCTGAAATGCCATGTTGTATGTGTCACTTCTTAGCCAAAAATAGCCAGAGACTCCTCATTGTCCAAGAAAATAGTCAGTGACTCCTCATTGTGAGTGCCCTCCACAGTCTGGCCCTGGCTGTGTTTTCTCCCACGTCTCTGGTGCTCTAGCTCTACCCAAGACCAAAGGGCTTCTTTCTTGGCCCTTGACAACAGCACATGTATTCCAGGATGTCTCTGAGCCTCATTTTCCTCCCCAGATGGGTCTCTTCCCTTGTACTGTGCTCATCTAGACCCTACCATTGAGAACTGTTCCAACTCCCCTTCATTGCAGCCATGTGATTACTTCCTGCTCTTAACTTCTTGGAACTTTGTACCTGGACTGCAAGTCAGCATTTCCTGACCTATAGAGCAGAAGCCATCACTTATAACTATCTATCTCGGGAGGCGCCCTACACGCAGGCAGCAGTAGGCCCAGGTAATAACTGCTTGATGAGGATAAAGAAGTTTCATTTCAGCACCGAGTCTCCTATAAACCCTGTCCCCATGTGGGAGCATCATATTGTAGTTCCAGGAACTAACATATGTGGTAAGAGAGTGAGTTTAAAGAAACAGAGCCCCAGAAGGCATCTATATTCCAGACATTTAAAAATATACAATACAAATATCCTAATAAGACTCTAACCAACTAAACTGTGATCTAATCCATTCCATATTTACATATTGCAGACAAAGGAAAAATAGAAAAGTAGCAAAATTAGTGGAAATGGAACAAGTGCTTTCACTAAATGTTTGTCCTCATTCAAGTTGTTCAAGTGGTTTAAAAGCAATTAACCATAGGCCTTTCTAATGGTAGAAAAATGTAACTTACATACACTACCAAAAGATATTTTAATGTTTGGTGAAAAAAATTAAAAGTAACCATAAGAATATAGTACTATTGCTGTAAATTTTTAATTTTACCAAAACCAGCAACCTGATTCTGAATATTTGTAGTGAAAGTAGAATTATTTTTATGAGTATGTATTAAAGAACTTTTCTACATTTAGTGTGAAAACTATTTGTTGTATCACATTTTTCTGAAGTTCTAGTCAAGTCTCTAGAACTAAGGCAAAAACAGATACCAGTTAAATATAACATGACTCATTACTAATCACCCATTATTACAGGACACAAGAAACAAATTATAAAGAACACTTCCTCTAAGGAAGTTTTAGCTCAGATTCTGTTTAATATTTATAATTACAGCATTTTATTATACCGCTTCAGTTCATTAAATATTTAATTTGTAGTTATGTCCCACCCATTCATCTCTTCTGCTTGATTGAAGAACAAACATTTCTAAGATATATGAGTTAAAAATATGATGTGTCATAGAGTAAGCAAAGAAAAGAAAGTCTTAGGCATGAGAGAGAGAGAGAGAGAGAGAGAGAGAGAGAGAGAGAGAGAGAGAGAGAAATAGAAGGAAGCTTCAAAGGAGAGATGAGAGTAGAAGGACAGGCAGATAGAATTTGAAAAGGCAGAACAACAAACAAGAAAAAAATTTTGAGCTGAGACTAGTATCATAATCACCAAGGTAAGAACTCAGTTTTGTCCCATTAAGTTCAGAAAACATTTAGGAATTCATTCCTAATGTGCATCACCTCAGGTGCTAGAGACAGAAGACAGAGAAAAGGAGAAAAAAGACCATGACACAGTCCTCAGGAGTTTGTAGTTGCACAGAGGAATTAATAATTTAATAGACTGAACAAGAGTGGAAAAGCAGAGACATTTTAGAAGGGATTATATATTTTGAAGAATTATTCAGGTAGAATTTAAACATTTCCACCTTTGCCATATTTTAAATTCATCTCTCCCACTGACCCAGAATCTAGTTGCTGATATCAAGGGTTCAGAAGACAGGAAGTTTTTCTTTCTAACATAAAGAGTAGTCTGTGCTTTTTCTAGACAGGAAGAGAGAGGAAGAGAGAAGGAAGAAAGGGAGGAAAGGTGAGGAGGAAAAAGATGGCTACAGGTGGGGATGCTTTGAGGAGCCAGTAAAATTCTCCAGTGTGTGTGGATGGGTGGAGGTGGACAGGAGTAGGCAATGGTAATGACCATAGAGACTGATGAAGTTATATCTGTTATGAAGTTTTCAATGATTCTTTGTCTCTCATAAATGCTCTATATAACTGAACTCTAGATATTGGGGTAGGGGATGCATCAAGATAGCATCTGCTGAACAAAGTACCCAGAGGAAATACTTTGCAAGCTATATCTATATCTATGTCTATGTCTATGATGTCTATGTCGTCTATGTCTATGTCTATGTCTATGTCTATGTCTATATATATCTATACTAATAAAAGGGTAGTATGCTAATTAGACCGGGAGACCGGACATCTTCCAGACGTCTGACTTCCTTCCGCACAGTTAGGGGGCGACCAGGCTGCCAGGGGGGCAGTTAGGGGGTGACCAGGCTGGCAGGGGGCAGTTGGTGGGTGGCCCGGCCAGCAGGGGGGCAGTTGGAGAGCCAACAGGCCAACGGGGGGGGGGGGGCAGTTGGAGGGCCACCAGGCTGGCAGGGGGGCAGTTGGGAACCAGCAGTCCTGGATTGTGAGAGGGACATCCAACTGCCCGTTTAGGCCCGATTCCAGTGGGATTGGGCCTAAAAGGGCAGTCAGACATCCCTCAAGGAGTCCCAGATTGGAGAGGGTGCCGGCTGGGCTGAGGGACACACACCTGCCCCCCGTGCACGAATTTTGTGCACCAGGCCTCTGGTGTGTGTATGTATGTGTGTGTATGTGTATAGATATATAGATATATAGATATTCTTGAACCTTCTCTTTTTCAACTTCTCCTCTGGAAGGCTTCTCTCATCAAGTTTGTGTGTATAACTTAGATATATGTATACAAACAGATTTATAATATAAAAATACATTATACATATCATAGCTTTATAGATTTCAAGGTGATGAGAGAAGTCTTGTTAGAAGAGTGGCTTTTAAAGAGAAAAAGAAAGATTCAAGGGTCATATTTTGGTGGATCTTCACATTGTTGATACAGTTTTTCAACACTTCTTTCTCATAGTTTATCTACATACCTGCCTTGTACCTTTGTGCCTACCTACCTCCTATAACATGTGAGTTCCGCAAGGAGAGGAAATGTGTTTTTCAATTTTTTCATTTCCACAATTATTTCATGTTCAGTGCACTGCAGTTTTACCATAAATATTTGTTGAATGAAAGAATAAAGGAAATGAACATAACATTATTTCAGAAAAGCCAAAAAACATGATATTTTTCATGATGTAAAATATTTACCAACAGCAGGAGAATGAACCATCAGTAATATTAGATTAGGTCATTTCCACTGAATTACAATTTTATAGATATTAAATATCTAAATAAAATACGAATAAATTGTTCTGTTAAGTGTTAAAAAGTACTCTTGCTTTAGTTGAAAGGCATTTAAAGAAAAGTGATATTTCCTGAAAAGTAATTCCTAATGCACTGAAAAAATAATTATGAAAATTACATTCTACAAACATTTCACTGTGCAACATCTAAAATGTGTTTGCTTTCTGTTTTGTGCTTGGTTCTCAGAAGTAGGTTGACTGGTTTAAAAACAAGACATTTTGAGTCTTTGTAGACTGTATTTTAAAACCCCATTGATCTGACTTTAGTAGGATATTGCCTCTGAGGTGTTAGCTGCAGAAAGTAAAATCAATCACTTTATAACATAGGGCAGACCAACAAGCATGAACTTATTTTAATTAAACAGCCATGCTGTTTAGACAAATTGTCATATATTTTCAGAATGAGTGGTTCCAACTGATTTTGTTTACAGGCTACTTAGAAAGAAAGGGTTGTTTAAATGTCTGTCTACCATTTTAACATATTCTTCAGCTTTGTGAATACCTTATATAACCTTCTTCAAATTATTTTAAATTCCTTTCGCAATTGTTTTACATCTTCACTTCTCTTATTCAAGGTTTGCACTCCCATTTGAAAACACAGCAATGGTAATTTCTGTCATAGGTCCCAGCAAGGGTATATAATTTAAGTATTGCCTGGATTAACCATAAATGCCTCCTGTGTTTAGGTGCCTAAGACTTTGAATCTCACCTTTATATACTGTCATGATTTTGTGTATCTGACATCACTGCTGGTCCAATGGAAAGAGAGAACATCTGTTTAAGGAGAATCATAAAGGGGAACCTCAATATATTTACTAGACGCTCCAACGACTAGCCTCCAAACAGTAGGCAGACTTACCATGGTAAGTCATATCCATGCAGCATGGA
The DNA here is from genome assembly GCA_026230045.1 of Corynorhinus townsendii. Taxonomy (NCBI): domain Eukaryota; kingdom Metazoa; phylum Chordata; class Mammalia; order Chiroptera; family Vespertilionidae; genus Corynorhinus; species Corynorhinus townsendii. The sequence continues at coordinate 174,425,864 of JAPDVU010000003.1, read as the reverse complement.
GTCCGGCCAAGTGGACAGTCTGCAGGGTTTACCAGAGAACATGTCTTGGCAGGTGACTCATAATAACAGGAAAATTTCACCAGAAGGGAATAGTTGAACTGGATGCACTGGGATTGATGAGCAAAAGAATTAGGAGCTAATCATGGGTACTGGAGCGACAAGCATACTTGAAAATGAAACTAATAATCTGGTGAGCATATGCTATAGATCACAATTTTGAAACAGGCAGTAAGTTTTATGAGGATTATTGTGAGCAAAAGAGATCACTCAAGTCTTTATGGATAATGTGGGAAGAATGTAGCTTGAAGGAATGATAACATTTGGTTAAGCAAGTGGAAAATAGAAACATTTAAGTTTTATCCCAATTTAAATACTCTAATCCTCAAGGTATTTTTTTTTTTAAAGAGCTGGAACATGATTTAAAAACTGGGAATATATAAATTCTATACTATTGCACATGAGCAATAATTTTTCAAAGTCACCTGAGGCAACAAGATATAACTCCTTTAATGGTTGTTTCTAGGTGCTGTGGAACGATTAGTTCTGGTCATCACTCCAACACAATGCATCCCCTTTGGCTCTCACCCCCATTTTTGCATGCGTGTTTCACAGTTTGGCCCTGGAAATCATGTGTAGCAGTTGCCACTTGTCATTGCAACTCTTATATAAGATTTTAAAAAGCACCATTTGAAGACTGATGCATTCAGTCATTTTATTAGGCCCCCAGCTTCTCTGTGGCAGGTTGTGAACTCAGAGTATGGTGATACTTCAGGTCAGAATGTTAGAAGCTATGCGAAATGTAAACTGTATTGACAGACATTCATTTCAAATATCCCCTTTCCAGTACAGATGGGCCAATACTTTGTGATTACTCTTAATGAAGTGTCAAGGATCTGAGCTTTTTCTATAGGCTACTTTTTTAAGGTATAATGATAAAGTTAGAAACAAGTTAAAAAAGAAAGGTTGGAGGCAATGAAAAATTTCAGAAGCTGGTACAACAACCCCCAGTAACTCAGAACATTTATTTAAACTAATCCTAAAATAAAAAATGCAAAACAACCATTTTTAGACAGACAACTTCAATAATATCTTAGAATCAGAATTTTAGAGCAGGAGGAACACTTAGGAGAGTATGACCACATCCTGATATTTACAGCTGAAGCCTGAGGTCACCAAGTTAGTCAGTGGCTGGGCCCAGAACCCGGGTCTTCCAAATCTCAACCCACTATCCCAATTAATCATTCCAGGCCTCTTTTGATTTTAGCTAAGGAAAACGATAACATGATGATACATAAAGAAGTTAAGAGCCTGAGTCACAATGCATTGTAGCCATAATCTGCTCATAGAGATGCACACTAGGGGATGATTCTCACCCTGATTATAAGAAACACCAAATTCTTAGAAAAATTTGAGTTCTCTGTTAATGGAAAGGTTACCTGAAGTTTCTGGTTTGGTACACTGGCAGTGGTGCCTGGGAATTACTAGACACCACAGATGATTCTTGTGACAGTGGTCACTGCAGTAGAGTCAACTGTGTGCTGGTTAAAAATGCAGATTCTTTGGTCTGCCTCTCATTTGGTGGCATCAGAATCACTGGGGAATTTGTTCTGAGAGGTTGACTTTTTATTTAGCCCGAATGTTATTTCTCTGAAACTCACTACTCTAAGTTAATACTGGTACACTGGTAATAAGTGAATGTTCGTTGTTACTGTGATTCAGATGACTTTACATAAAAGAACCCCAAGAAAACTCTAAATTGCCAGGTATTACTTGAAATTTATTGCATTTGATGAAGTTTGGGGAATTGTTCAGAATTTTGCATTTCTCTTATAAAACTACATCATTCCTATGGCGCATATTATGAACACCGAACAATTAAAATCAAATATATGCCTGGTGTATTTTTCTCTTATTTTTCCTGAAAGTATATTTTGTAAATATTCCTTTTCTGAAAAAGTGTATTTATGTCTAAGGTGCTTACCATTTCTTTAATCTTTGTTTGATTGCAATAGCTGAGTACATTTATTTGACAAGTTGAATAAGATCCAAATGCAAGAATAGCATGAAACCAAAGAGGTATAGTTTTCTCAGTTTCATAACAAAATAACTTTCTATACAAATATGTGTCAGGGGGGATTAAGTATTTATATATTTTTTTCATTCTTCCCTGGGAATTCTAAAGAGGGTGAGTGCCAAGAAATATCCTTTGATTTAATGAATAGGGCACAAGGTATGAATGCAAAAATGAAGAAACTGGAGACCTAGAGAGGGATTCTTGTCTATGCAGTAGAACAGTAGGAGCCAGAAGGTTGGAAGGAATTGTTTGGGGGGAAATAGAGAAGACATAGAGGTGACAGCTGCCACAGCTAATAGAACTTGGAGGAGAGAGGATTTTCTGAAAAGTTTGCTCTGCCATTTACAAAAGTTTGCTCTGCCTTCCCTCATAGGTTGGACAATCTATTAGATGCTTCTATGACTCTGTGTCTCTTTTTCTTCATCAGTTTATATTGTTCACTATACAGTAGGTCCTCAGGTTAAATAGGAGATCCATTCCTACAGTGTGACGTAATGTGATTTTCGCCATTATATGCTACATCCAGCTTCCCAAGAAAATTTCAATTAATATAATTCTACAGTCTTTTTGGCATGATTTTTCCAGCCCCAACTTCCTCTTTTAATTCAAACTGAACTATTGGGCAAGAGTGAGGGAAAGACGCAGTCATGGAGGCCAAGGTACATTCTGATATTTGGAACGTGAAAATTAATGGGTCCTTACTTTTAGTAAGTAAGTGGATTAAATAAGGTCCGGTGGGTGTATTCACTTTATGGCCACCTCTTCATGCAATTTTTGAAGTTGTTTCCTCTTTTGGTTTCCATGAAACTATCTCTTTATTGACTAGAAGCCAAACGATGTCTCCTTTCAGTCCACTGTATCAAAACCCTTTCCCCTAACTACTCCTTAAACGTCAGTGTCCTCTGAGGTTCTGACCTAGCTTCCCTTAACTTTTCCCCTCAGTTATTTTTTCCAAGGCAGTTTCAAACTCTGCCTGGGCCTCAAGTCCTCCTTATAGGCTGGCTTTTCTCAGGGCCAGATGCCTCTGCTGGAATTCAGACCTGAATGTCTAACCTGCTTCTGAGGTTCATCATGACAAAACCACTAACCTGTCATGAATACCCCAGACTGTTATCTTCTCAGTCACTCAAGCCAAAAACCTGGGAAATATTCAAGATTTCCCCTTTTCACTTATCTTCAGGTCAATCATCAAGCTTACACATTTTTCTTGCTAAATATCTCATCAATTTCTTTCTCCTTTAAACCTGTATAACCTTTGCCTTAGTTCAGGTTACCATCAACTTTCACTTATACGAGTACAATACTCTGTGTTTTTTTTTTAAATTTAAATTCTTTATTGTTTAATGTATGGCATTTTCCCACCATTGACCTCTAGCCAGCCGCCTCCAACCTCCAGCACATGGCCTCACCCTCCACCCCTCCTTTGTGTCCATTGGTTATGCTCATATGCATGCATACAGTCCTTTGGTGGATGTCTTACCCCCTCAAACTCTGCCTTCCCTCATAGGTTGGACAATCTATTAGATGCTTCTATGACTCTGTGTCTCTTTTTGTTCATCAGTTTATATTGTTCATTATGCAGTAGGTCCTCAGGTTACATAGGAGATCCATTCCTACAGTGCGACGTAATGCGATTTTCACCATAAGTAGGAACCCACCTACATAAGCTCCTAAGTCACTTACGTGGGGCACATACACAGCAGTAATGAAGTGAAACAGTAAAAAAATTTAAAAGAAAGATAATAATTCCTGACCCTTACTTATGGTAAATATAGTAAACAATAAAAAACATAAAGCACATATGTACATACGTCCAAATGATGGACTTTTTAAAAAAATAAATAAACTATAGGCCCAGTGCATGAAAATTCACCCTGAGACCGGCCTGCCCCCTCTCACAGTCCGGGAGCACTCAGGGGTGGGCAGCGACCTGGCAATCAGGGGAAGGTGACACCCCCATCACACCACTGCTGCTGCCATTGCCGGCAGCGAAAGCCTCAGCCTGGCCCTGATTACCTGAGCCATGGGCTGGGCATGGGTACCTGGGCAGCTGACATCTGAGGCTTGCCTGCCCTTGGGATGGCCATGGGTGGTTGGACAACTGACATCTGAGACTTGCCTGCGCCTTGGGTGGCCTTGGGAGGCTGGGCAGCCACCATCCAAGGCTTGCCTATGCCTTGGGCCAGCCCCTGGGTGGCTGGGGGAGCTGAGGGGACTGGGGGACTCCAGAGGTAGGCGCACAGAGCGGCCAGACCCGCCTGGAGGTGGGCCCGGCTGTGCCGTGCCTGTTGCCCTGGTGGAGCTGAGAGGACTGGGCACTGCTATCTTGTGGCTATGGGTGCTGCCATCTTTGAGGGCGTGGCAGTCAATTAGCATATTCCCTCCTTATTGTCTGTGGGTGCCACTATCTTCGTGAGGGTGTGATGGTAAATTAGCGTATTCCCTCTTTATTAGATAGGATGGATGATAGCAACATAACCACAAAACAGTATATGTCGAGTCCGACGTAAACCAGGACTGCCTATATTCCACAAATGAGTGAGATCATGTGATATTTATCTTTCTCTGACTGGCTTATTTTGCTTAGCATAATGCTCTCCCATTCCATCCACACTGTTGCAAATGGTAAGAATTTCTTCTTTCTTACAGTAGTATTCCATTGTGTAGATGTACCAGTTTTCTAATCCACTCATCTGCTGATGGGTACTTAGGCTGTTTCCAAATCTTAACTACTATAAATTGTCCTATTATGAGCATAATGTTGCATATATCTTTTCTGATTGGTGTTTCTGATTTCTTGGGATATATTCCTAGAAGTGGGATTACTGGGTCAAATGAAAGTTCCATTTTTAATTTTTTAAAAACAAGTTTTTATTGTTCAGATTATTACAATTGTTCCTCACCCCCCCCCCCCATAACTCCCCTCCATCCGATTCCCACCCCACACTCTGCCCTTACCCGCCCCCCACTGTCTTCATCCATAGGTATACGATTATACGATTTTTGGCCAGTCCCTTCCCTCACCCTCCACACACCTTACCCCCTGAGTATTGTCAGTCCACTCCCTATCTATGCCCCTGATTCTATTATATTCATAAGTTTATTCTGTTCATCAGATTTTTTATTCACTAGGTTTTTAGATTCACTTGTTGATAGATATATATTTGTTGTTCACAATTTTTATCTTTACTTTTTTCTTCTTCTTCCTCTTCTTAAAGGATACCTTTCAGCATTTCATATAATATTGGTTTGGTGGTGATGAACTCCTTTAGCTTTTTCTTATCTGTGAAGCTCTTTATCTGACCTTCAATTCTGAATGATAGCTTTGCTGGGTAGAGTAATCTTGGTTGTAGGTTTTTCCTATTCATCACTTTGAATATTTCTTGCCACTCCCATCTGGCCTGCATAGTTTCTCTTGAGAAATCAGCTGACAATTGTATGGGTGCACTCTTGTAGGTAATTAACTCTTTTTCTCTTGCTGCTTTTAATATTTTCTCTTTGTCTTTTGCTCTTGGCATTTTAATTATGATGTGTCTTGGTGTGGTCCTCTTTGGATTCCTTTTGTTTGGTGTTCTGTGTGCTTCCTAGAGCTGTAAGTCTATTTCTTTCACAGGGTGGGGGAAGTTTTCAGTCATTATTTCTTCAAATAGGTTTTCAGTATCATGCTCTCTCTCTTCTTCTGGCACCCCCATAATTCAGATGTTGGTATGCTTGAAGTTGTCCCAGAGGCTTCTTACACTATCTTCAAATTTTTGGATTCTTTTTTCTTTTTGCTTTTCCGGTTGAGTGTTTTTTGCTTCAAATCTTTGACTTGATTCTTGTGATCCTCTAGTCTGCTGTTGGATCTCTGTACATTATTCTTTATTTCAGTCAGTGTATGTTTAATTTCTAGTTGGTCCTTTTTCATATCCTCAAGGGTCTCGCTAAATTTATCAGCCTTTTCTAGAAAATTCTTGAAAAACCTTATAACCGTGGTTTTGAACTCTATGTCCAGTCATTTGCTTTCCTCCATTTCTTTCGTTTGTGACCTGTTTCTTTATCTCTGCATTTTGGCTGCTTCCCTGAGTTGATAGAGTGGCTTTGTGTGGTAGGTGTCCTATAGGGTTCAGTGGCTCAGCCTCCCCAGTTACCTGAGGTGGACACTCTTGGTTCACTCCTTTGTGGGCTGTGTGCACAGTCTTGTTGTAGTTAAGCCTTGATTGTTGTTGATATCACTGGGGGGAATTGACCTCCAGGCTAACTGGCTGTGAGGATCAGCTGTGTCTACTATGAGACAACTTCTATGCTGGAGGCAACCTTATGAGACAAGACTTGCTTCAGTGGGGCTTTGGTGCTCACTGAGTCTGCCCCCTGAGTGCATCCCTTATGGATCTGAGGAGTTGTAATCAGGATGGTCCTACTCTGATCCCTGGGTACACTGGCTCTTGGATCTCCAAGGAGGTGCTAATTCAGCCTCTGCCTGAGGCCACCCAGCAGGAGCTATGGAGAGATCTGCAGATTCCTCTTCTTTGTTTGGGTTTTGGAGGTGCCCAGATGAGGCCCAGCTGTGAAGCAATGCAAGCTGCTTTGGGGCCTTCGGCTTTTTTTTTGGATGTTCTGGGTCTCACTGACTCAGCTGTAAGTAAGTTTAAAATTCAAAGGACCATGCCATTCATATGCAAAAGCCTCTGCGCTCAGCTTAGATGGGACAGAGTCTCATGGCAGAGCAAACAGCTATAGCTTCATGGGGCGGGATCACAGGGCAGGGCAAACAGCTATGGCTTCCCGTCAGCCCTGCCCTAAGAGGCCCCTGGGTCTCAGTGTCCCACAGTAATTGCTGCAAGCACCTCTGAGAGAAAGCAGTCCTCGAGTTTCGCCTGCTGCCAGACAGTCCAGTTTCTCCCTGTATGAGTCTGGGTCCCCAGAGTCTTGCCCGGAACTGGAGTTCAGAGCAGTCGGGAGCTTTTTTTCTCCCTCCTGATTGAGAAAGCCTGTTGCATACTCAGTTACCAGCCCTCTCTGCGTGCATGCCTCCGTACCTTTGCCTTCCACAGCTCCTGTAAATTTCAGTATGCTTTTCTCTTTCCTTCTAGTTGTAGAATTTCCACTCAGTCAGCCTTCCTGTGCTTTGGATGATGTTCATTTTGTCTTTTAGTTGTAGTTTTGAAATTGTTGTGCGAGGCAGCAGTTTAGGTGTTTACCTATGCCGCCATCTTGGTTTCTGAGAGCCATTTTTAATTTTTTGAGGAAATGCCATACTGTTTTCCACAGTGGCTGCATCAGTCTGCATTCGCACCAGCAGTACAAGAGGATTCTTTTTTCTCCACATCCTTGCCAGCACTTGTAGTTTGTTGATTTGTTGATGATAGCCATTCTGACAGGTGTGAGATGGTACATCATTATCATTTTGATTTGCATCTCTCAGATGATTAGTGACTTTGAGCATGTTTTCATATGTCTCTTGGCCTTCTGTATGTCCTCTTTCAAAAGGTGTCTATTTAGACCTTTTGCCCATTTTTTGAGTGGGTTGTTTTTCTTCCTTTTGTTAAGATGTATGAGTTCCCTATAAATTTTGGAGATCAAACCCTTATCAGAGATAACATTGGCAAATATGTCCTCCCATGCAGTGGGCTTTCTTGTTGTTTTGTTGGTGGTTTCTTTTGCTGTGCAGAAGCTTTTTATTTTGATGTTGTCCCATTTGTTTATTTTCCCATTAGTTTCCATTGCCCTAGGAGCTATGTAGGTAAAGACAAATGTCTGCTGTTTTATTGCCAATGGCTTCTTCTATAATTTTCATGGTTTCCTGTCTTTATGTTTAAGTCCTTTATTTATTTTGAGTTCATTTTTGTGTATGGTGTAAGTTGGTGACCTAGATTCATTTTTTTGCATGTATCCGTCCAATTTTCCCAACACCATTTATTGAAGAGACTGTCTTGCCTCCTTTGTCAAATATTAAATGAGCATAGTGGTTTGGGTTCTCTATTCTATTCCATTGTTCTATATGTCTGTTCTTGTGCCAGTATCAGGCTGTTTTGAGAACAGTGGCTTTGTAATACAGCTTGATATCTGGTGTTGAGATCCCACATACTTTGTTCTTTTCAAGATTGCTGCAGCTATTTGGGGTCTTTTTTTAATTCCAGATGAATTTTTGGAGAGTTTATTCTAGATCTTTAAAGTATGCCATTGGTATTTTAATGGGGATTGTATTGAACATATAGATTGCTTTGGATAATATGGACATTTTAATGGATGTTGATTCTACAAATCCATGGACACGGTATATTCTTCCATTTGTTTATGTCTTCCTCTACCTCTTTTTTAAGCATCCTGTAATTTTCTGAGTACAGGTCCTTTACCTCCTTGATTAAATTTATTACTGGGTACCTTAATTTTTGTGTTACAATGGTAAATTTTTTTTTTTTTTTTAGTTTCTCTTTTTGAGAGTTCATTATTGTTATATAAAAAAGCCATAGATTGGGGGGTATTAATTTTGTATCCTGCTACATTGCTGAATTCATTTATTAAATCTAGTAGTTTTTTTTATGGAGTCTTTATGGTTTTCAAAGGACACTATCATGTCATCTGCAAATAATGGCAATTTTACTTCTTCTTTTCCAATTTAGATGCTTTTTATTTCTTCTTGTTGTCTGATTGCTATGCCTAGCACTTCCTGTAATATTTCAAATAAAAGTGGTGAAAGTGGGCATCACTGTCTTGTTCCTGTTCTTAGGGGAAATAGTTTTAGTTTTTGCCCATTGAGTATGATGTCGGCCGTGGGTTTGTCATATAAGGCTTTTATTATGTTGAGGTATGATCCCTCTATTCCCACTTTGCTGAGAGTTTTTATCAGGAAAGGGTGTTGGATTTTTTCAAATGCCTTTTCTGCATCAATTGATATGATTATGTGATTTTTGTCTCTGAATTTGTTTATGTGATGTATCAACAGTTATTGATTTGTGGATATTGTACCAGCCTTGCATACCTGGAATAAATTCCACTTGGTCATGGTGTATGATCTTTCTAATGTAATGCTGGATCCGATGTGCTAGGATTTTGTTGAGGATTTTAGCATCTTTGATCATCAGGGATATTGGCCTATAATTCTATTTCTTTGTAGTGTCTTTATCTGGTTTTAGGATTAGGGTAATGCTGGCTTCATAGAAAGAGCTAGGAAGTGTGCCTTCCTCTTGAATTTTTGTAATAGTCTGAGAAGGATAGGTTTTAGTTCTTCTTTGAATATTTGGTAAAACTCCCCTGTGAAGCCGTATGGCCCCGGGCTTTTGTTTGCTGGAAGTTTTTAGGTGACTGCTTCAACTTCCTCCTTAGTTATCAGCCTGTTAAGATTTGTTGATTCTTCTTGGTTGAGTTTTGGAAGGTTATATTTTTCTAGGAATATGTCCATTCCCTTTAGGTTGTTTAGTTTGTGGGAATAGAGTTGTTCATAATATTTTTACAATCCTTTGTATTTCTGTAGTGTCTGTTGTTATTTCACCTCTTTCATTTCTAATTTTGTTTATTTGGCTCCTCTCTCTTTGCTTCTTGGTGAGCCTGGCTAGAGATTCATTAATCTTGTTTATCCTTTTGGTTTCATTGATCTTTTGTATTGTTTTGTTGTTGTTGTTGTTAGTCTCTATGTCACTTATTTCTGCTCTGATCTATATTATCTCCTTCCTTCTGCTCATTCTGTGCTTTTCTTGTTGCTCTCTTTCTAATAAGTTGGAGTTAGATAATTTATTACCATTTTTTTATTGTTTTTTGATGTAGGCCTGTAATGCTATGAACTTCCCTCTCAGGTCTGCATTCACTGTGTCCCATAGGTTTGAAACTGTTGTGTTTTCATTGTCATTTGTTTCCATGATGTTTTCAATTTCTTTTTTATCTCTTTGATAACCCAATCTTTGTTTAATAGCATGCTATTCAGCCTCAAAGTGTTTCAATTGTTTTGATTGCCATTGTAGTCTGAGTAGATGCTTGATATGATTTCAATCTTCGTGAATTTGGAGACACTTTGCCTATGACCCAATATGTGATCTATTATTGAAAATGCCCCATGTGCACTTGAGAAGAATGTATATTCTGTAGTTTTGGGTTAAATGTTCTGAAGATGTCAAGGAATTCCATCTGATCTAGTGAGTCATTTAGGATAGTTGTTTCTTTGCTGATTTTTTGTCTAGAGGATTTATACAGTGATAGTTGTGGGATATTAAAGTCCCCTACTGTAATCATATTGCTTTCAGTCTCTCCCTTGATATCTTCCAGAATATTTTTTTAGTATTAGGTGCTCCTATATTGGGTGCATATATGTTTACCAGAGTTATATCCTCTTGTTATATCAATCCCTTTAGTATAAGAAGTGGCCTTTCTGATCTCTTGTTATGGCCTTCACTTTGACCTCTATTTTGTCACATATAAGTATTGCTACCCCAGCTTTTGTTTTTTTCATTTCTATTTGTCTGAAAGATATTTTTCCATCCCTTCACTTTCAGTCAGTGTGAGTCTCTTGTTCTGAGGTGCGTCTCTTGTAGACAACAAATCTATGGGTCATGTTTTCTTATCCAATCAGGCATTTGATTTCTTTAGATTGGAGCATTTAGTCCAGTTACATTTAAAGTTATTATTGATGGGTACTTGCTTGTAGCCATTTTTATTTTTTTGCCTGTGTTCCTCCCCCACTCCCTTCTTTTTCCTTATTTTTTTTACAAGAGTCCCTTTAGCATTTCTTGTATTGTTGGCTTGGCAGTAATAAACTCCTTAGCCTTTCTTTGTCTGTGAAGCTCCTTATTTCCCCTTCAATTTTGAATGATAACCCTGCTGGATAGAGTATTCTTGGATTCAGTCCTTTGCTTTGCATCACTTTGTATACTTCCCTCCATTCCTTTCTGGCCTGATGTGTTTCTCTTGAGAAACCATTTGATAATCTAATGGGAGATTCCTTGTAGGTAACTTTCTGTCTCTCTCTTGCAGCCTTTAAGATTCTCTCTTTGTCATTAACATTTGCCATTGTAATTATGAGGTGTCTTGGTGTGGGTCTTTTTAGGGTTTATTTTGTTTGGGACCCTCTGTGCTTTTGTGACCTTTTCTTCCCCAAATCAGGGAAGTTTTCTGAAGTTAGTTCTTCGAATAGGTTTTCTAGCTCTTGCTCCTCTTCTTGTCGTTCTGACACCCCAATTATATGTACTAGGTGTAGCGGTTAATAATGCAGATTTTTTTTCAATAGATGGAGTTACATATATGTTGATATATATGCGATTTGATATGTATGCTATTTTGTTGTATTGACAGCAAGCTTCAAAACTTCATATGTCAAATTTGCTGAAGATGTTAACATCATAGATATTTTTACACTTAAAAATGTCAATTTCATGCCAAAAAAAAGGCATTTGTGGGAAGTTTTAATTCATTACTTTATTTTGAAGAAAAAGTTATCGTATACTTAGGGAAGCTTATGGTGAACATGCTCTATCTCAAGATACTTGTGAATGCTGGTTTAAAAGCTTTAAAAGTGATGATTTCGATGTGAAAGACAAAGAATGTCCAGGTCAACTGGAAAAGTTTGAAGACCAACAATTACAAACCTTATTGGATGAAGATGCATGTCAAACTCAAAACAACTTGCAGAAAGATTGAATGATTCTCAGCAAACAAATTCTGATCCTTTACAAGCAATGGAAAACATTTTAAAGGAAGGAAAATGGGTGCCACATCAACTGAACAAAAAAGACAAATGGAAAACTGAAAAGTCATCAATAAAATGTTGCTTCCATGGCACGAAAGAAAGTCTTTTTTGTATCGAATTGTGACTGGTGATGAAAAGTGGATTTATTTTGAGAATTCCAAATACACAAAATCATGGGTTGATCCAGGTCAACTATCAACATTGACTGCAAGGCCAAATCACTTCAAAATGAAGACAATGCTCTGCATTTGGTGGGACAGGAAGGTGTGGAGTATTATGAGCTTCTAAAACAAGGTGAAACCGTTAACACTACTGACAACAAATAATCAATTTGAACCATGCTTTGATTGTGAAATGATCAGAATGTTCCAGAAGACATGGCAAAGTAATTTTGCTTCATGATGCCACACCATCACACACTTCAAAACCAGTTAAAGACACATTAAAAGATCTTGCCTGGGAAATCTTAACACACCTTCTGTATTCACCAGACCTTGCTCTTTCAGATTACCACTTGTTCTGACCGATGACACACACACTTTCTGAGCAGCACTTCAAAACATACAAAGAAGTGGGAAATTGGGTCTCTAAATAGTTTGCCTCAAAACAAGAAAAGTTCTATTGGGACGGTATCCACAAATTACCTGAAAGATGGGGAAATATGTAGCTAGCGATGGACATTACTTTGAATAAAGCACTTTTGATGTTTTTCTTGAAATTATTGTGTTTTCTTTGATTATAAAATCTGCATTATTAATTTTTTTTTAATCTGCATTATTAACTGGTACATGTAGCATGTTACTTTGTTTCATGTTGTTTCAAAGCTCCCTCAGGTTCTCCTCCTGTCTTTTGATTTTTTTCCTCCAGTTTGCAGTTCAGATTGGGTGTCTTTTGCTTCCCTGTTTTCTAATTTGCTAATTTGGCCCTCTACTTCTCCTGGTTTACTGTTGAAAGCTTCCAAAGTGTTTTTTATTGCAGTTATATCACTCTTTATATCCTCCTGATTCTTGCATACATTGTTGATTTTCTCATTCATCCAGTTTATGAACTGTATGATCCTTATTCTGAATTCTTTATCTGACACATTGTGTGCTTTTGTTTCATTTAGTTCCTTTTCTAGTGTTTCCACCTTTTCTTTCCTTTAGTGGTTTTTCTTCTGTCTCCCCATTTTTGCTCTCACTGAAGGATCTAGGTGTTGAATCGCCCAGGGTCTGTGGCTGCAATGGAGGTCCCAGTGGTGGGTTGCTCGGTCATTGGTGGCAGCTGCTCATCTTGTGGTCAAAGCTGCTCCTCAGACATTCACAGGGCTGTTGCTTCTCAGGCGGTCATGGACAGTGGCTGCTCCTTGGGTGGTCACAGGCTTCAGCTGCTCCCTTGGGGTTGTGGTGGCTGCTTGTTGCGCAGTCACTGGTGATGGCTGCTTGCTCCCAGGTTGTTGCTGGGCGGTGGCTGCTTGCTCCAGGAGTGGTTGCAGGTGGTGACTGCTTGTTCCCCATGTGGTCATGGGCAGTGGCTGCTGGCGTGGTTGCAGTGCCCAGGGCTAAAGCATCTGGCTGGCAGGAGGGGAGCGCGCTCTGGAACTCACAACAGCCCTTGGTCAGGGAGGCTAGAGTCTGGGTGTTCGTTTGTTCACAGCCAAGGCAGCAGTTCCCTGGTCGGTGTGGCTGTAGGGTCCCAGGTGGTGTCTGAGGGCACCTGGATGGAGGTGAGGCTGGACTCCCAGTCACTGCCGCTTTCCCCTTCAAGATGGTGTGGCCTCTGTGGCAGAACTGACACTCTGGGAGAGATTATTGCAGTAGCAGGGCTACCTGGCTAGGTGAGCCTGGTCTGCCAGCCCCTGAAGGTCCTGAAAGATCTAGCTGTCCCTCACTCAGACACACACACACCATATATCCACACAGTCCCCTTTCACTCCCTCACTCATTCACACTTTCTCCCTCACTGCCATCCTCCCGGCCGTCATCTTGGAAAAAAAACTGAGTACAATACTCTCTCTTTTTTCAAACTTACCCGATTTCTCCAAAGTAATATTTTTAACAAAAATATTTCATCCTCAAAATTCCTCTATTAGAAATTCTATTCATGCCATACCAAGCCTTTCATTATCTAGCCCATGCCTAGCTGCTGGCTTTTTCCTGATATCACCCTCGTTGCCCATCCCCACCCACAGCTCCATTTTATACTCCATAGATTCTGAAATACCAGCTGATTCCCTAAGTCATAATGCATTTTTAATGGTGTAGGCCTTGGCACATGCAACAGGAGGGCCTCTCCTAAATGTGCATGCATTGCTGCCCTCAGCCATCTTTTAACCCTCAACTTAAAATGAAACCTCTCTGTATAGCCTCATTTTCCTCTCTCAGATAAGCTTAAGTGTTTCTTTTCTTTTTTTTTCCATGCCGGTTTTTATAGATTTCAATTATAGCCATTCCCCTGTTGCATTTCATTTGTTTGTGTGCATATATATAATCATTTCACTGAAAGGTTGTGAGAATTACATGGAATAGTTCAGCTCCAACACAGAGAATATTCAGCAGATATTGGTTAAACTCAGACCAGCACCTAGACCAGTATATGGAAAGTCACTGGGACTCAAGAATCATGTTTTATTCCAAATGGAAGCAATTTTATTATATATTTTTTTTGGATCAAGGTATTTATATGAGCAACTAATAAAGTTTCTATGTGAGAATCATATTTGTATTGATCAGAAATGGAAAAGTTTGTTTTTACAGGTCTTATTTAAAGTCTTATTGACATTAAATAATTTATACATTAAATTTCATATAGATTCTGGAAATATTTATCATGTAATTCAATTTTTTCATATTTTACAAAGCACAACCATTTCTACCCAAAAGCAATCTTTTTCTGACACTGCCATGTATTTCTCTGAACCCAGTTTTTCCTCACATAAACTCTTCTAGTTGAAACTGGTGTCCTATATGACTTATAAGTAGCTGCAAAAGAGACTAGGGGAGTGGTAAAATTTGGTATGATTGCTCCTCCCTATATTATGAAACAGGCTAGGAAAATTATGATTGAAAATTCATCAGAAAGGGATTCTGAGCATGGCAGACCCTGTTGTATTTTTTCCTAATCCATGGAAGAAGGAGGAGAGGTGAGAATATTACCACTGAGTCTTAATTTAGCCCATCATGGCTACTAGGGGAGACAAGGTGACATGTCCCTCTCCCCAGGAGCTTACTTGTGAATGGAATAATGAAGAACTGCAGTGACTGCCTTTTACATTAGGAGTAAATGTTTCTGTTTTTATGGGTGAGAAAACACCACCAAATGAATTAAAATTATAAAAGCTCATAATCTTAAATTCACTCATAAATAATCTCTTATTAACTTATAAAAATAACAACCATCTACTTTCAACTGCAAACTACTTTATAATATTAATAATAACACTAGTTTGTGTAATGTATCTTCATCTAGAATCACTCAAGGGTGCAAGCTTTATGGCAGGGCTACCTTTAGACATATATTTATTATAATCTTTATAATAAAATAAAAAAGTTATGGTTTATTTCAATAAAGAGAGGAAGAAAATGTGTGGGTTTTAACAATATAAGTCAAGAACTTTGGATGAAGGATTCTTATAAAATAAGATTTTCTAGCTGGAAAGATCTCTAGCTCTATGACAGGGGTGGGGTGAACTATACAAGGGCATAATGTGATTAGAAAAAAATGAGTTGATTATTTATGTCAGAGAAGACACTAAACTTAGCACCTTGAGCATGGTCCAAGTGTTAGTTCTGTCTGCATTTGCATAATTAGTAGCTCCAAAAATTTTCTGTTTAATCTCTAAGGTTGTCTAGGTAATTCAATGTGGATTTTCTGAGATTGACCCAATGAGACAGTACTTGAAGAAATAATGGAACATATTTTTTAAATGATCCATTCCCAGAGATCTAGAATGTTTAGCACCCTCACTATTTCTGTTCAAATTTATGGAATGCTTCATCTCTCTACTAAAATGACTTTCTAACTCTCTCATCTCTTAGTAAAAATAAATCTGATTTGTTTTTGAATGTCAGAAAATTATCCCCATCTCTGAATAACCTGTAACTTGCTTATGAGGCTACTAGTATATAGAATAGGTCATCACTGAACTTGAGGAAACAGGGCCAATGTAAATATTTTCAGCACTTCTTTTGAAATCTATTTTAAAGCTCTGTAAAAAGCAGGGGTTTGGGGGAAGAAATAATGCTTTCAAATCTAATTAATACATAACAGTTCCATGATGCACTGTTATCTACAAGGATATTTTAATAGCAATTTGCCAGAAAGGTTGTTCCAATGTATACACCACCAACAGTGAATAAAAATACCTGGTATGGTAAAGAGAATAATGCCCCCCCACTCAAGATACACCCTAGTCTGTAGAACTTCAAATATGTTAAGCTACATGGCAAATGGAAATTAAAGTTGCACTGGAATTAAAGTTGCCAATCAGATGACCTTAAAATGGGAAGATTATCCTGATTATCCAGAAGGGCCCAAGTTAATTACAAGGGTTCTTAGAAGAGGAAGAAGGAGGCAGAAGAGAACCAGAGAAATGGCAGCATAAGAAGGAGTTGGCCCAACACTCCTGGCTTCGAAGATAGAGGAGGAGGGCCAGTAAGTCACAGAATGCAGGTGGCATCTATAATCAGAAAAGGGCAAAGTAACAAATTCTTTCCTAGAGCTTCCAGAAGGAAGGCAGCCTGCCAACACCTGGATTTTGTTCCGAGACTCCTTTAGGAAACTTGACCTTCAGAACTGTAAGATAATAAATTAGTATTGTTTTAAGGCACAAAGTTTATACGGATTGATTACTGAAGCAATAGTAAACTAATACACCTGAGTTTCTCTATATCTTGCGGACATGGATATTATTGAACTTTTAAAAATTTTGGTAGTCCAAAGGTCAAAAATATCTTATTGATCTTTAATTTTTTCATTATTAGTTAGATTGAGTTTATTTTCTTCTGTTAGATACCAAATGGATATTAAAATTGCTTTATGGACGACCAGCTTATGGTTGATCCTATTTCATTATTGAAGTTTTAGGGTATTTTTCCTTACCCATTTGACCATTAAGTATCATTTTTGCTATTGGTGTATAACACATTAAGAGAAGTACTTACTAAGTCTTTAGCCAGAATTTGTGGTGAGCTTTTATAAAGTAAAGCAGCTTTTTAACATCTCTAGAGATGATTAGATGTGACTTCATTGTTTTCTGCTTTCAACTATTAATATAATAAACTATGAGAATAGGTTTTTTTCCTATGACCCATCTTTACATCACTGAGTGTGTCCTACTTTGTGCACGTGCATTATTGTTCAACATATGCTGAATTGGGTTTGGGTGTATATTTATGTATGAGACATGTGCATCCTTTTTTCCGGCTCCCTTTCATCTTGTTGTGTTAGTGCTGTAAATAGATTGAAGGCCTCTGTCTCTGCTGTGCTCTAGAAGTGTTTAGCTATGTGGGAGCAATTTGTGGTGCACTCTGTTGTTCTGCGCTTTGTTCTGCATCTCCTTTCCCTCCCTCATTTTTATACTATGGCAATAATGTCAATGATGTTTAGAGCAAAAAGGAAAATAAATATATTATCTCAATCTGCTATTTTGAAATTGAAACCCCCACCCTGCCCATTTTTTTTTTTTTAAATCAGAGAGTTTTTATATCCTGAAGCCATTCCTGTGGTTATGGAAGGAACAGAAGGTCTCCTTGGAGAGTTGTTGGCAATATGGCTTCTGGTTGCCTATAATTTCATTAGAGTTCTTTTCCTCTTATGTTTTAATGTTGTTACTAATATTATCATGATCATGCCTTACATGAAAGCCTGCTCTTACTTTACCAAATTAAAAATACATAGTTTATTCTTCTTTTATCAAGTCAACTTGGACTGCATTCATTGAAGTGTCCAGGATAGAAGAAGTAATTGCATCATGTTGCTTCATCCTGGTCAGAACATTTCAGCAGAATTATGTGGGATGTGGAGAATTACATTGAAAGTATATTGATTTTTTAAATTGCAAGAGCATTACAGATTCTTTGCAAAAAAAAATGTCACCACAGAACAGAACAAAGAAGGAATAATACAATTTGTAATAATACAATTGTCCAGGTAAATCCATCTTTACTTGTAAACTTTAATTTATGCACATAATTGCATAGATAGTTTTCCAAAACAGAATCATCATCTACATTATTGTTGTTTTGTAATTTACTTTTTCACTTCACAATGTATTATTAAAATTTTCCACATCATGAAATATTCTTTCACAAGATCATTTTAATGAATATATTATAATTTCATTTGTGATGGTATTAACAAATTCCCTATTGTTAAACATTTGTGTTCATTTCATTATTATTTCTGGTGCTGCAATGAACATGATACAATAATTATTTTCTTGAGATTAATTCCCAGAAGTTGGTTTGTCAAGTTAAAAGGGTTGCATATTACAATGATTTCTAATATGCTTAGGCAAATTTCTCTCCAGAGGGTATTTTATTTATCATTCAACGATAAGAATAGGAAAGTGACCATTCCCCTCACCAACAAAGAATATTGGATTTATATTACTAGTTTCTAATTTGATCGGCAAAAAAAAGAGTATTTCATTTTGATACACATTTTTTAATTCTTTATTGTTTAAAGTATTACATATAGTATTACATATGTCTCATTTTTTCCCCATTGGCCACCCCAGCACATGCCTCCACCCCCTAGTGTCTCTGCCCATTGCTTATGCTTATATGCATGCATACAAGTCCTTTACCTCCCAACCCAACCCTCCCTTGCCTTCCCTCTGAAGATGGATGGACTGTTCGATGCTTCTCTGTCTCTGGATCTATTTTTGTTCACCAGTTTATGTTGTTCATTATATTTCACACATGAGTGAGATCATGTGATATTTTTCTTTCTCCTACTGACTTATTTCACTTAGCATAATGCTCTCCAGATCCATCCGTGCTGTTGCAAATGGTAAGAGTTCTTTCTTTTTTTTTACCGCAGCGTAGTATTCCATTGTGTAGATGTACCACAGTTTTTAATCCACTCATCTGCTGATGGGCACTTGGTTGTTTCCAAATCTTGGCTATTGTAAATTGTGCTGCTATGAACATAGGGGTGCATATATCCTTTCTGATTGGTGTTTCTGATTTCTTAGGATATAGTCCTAGAAGTGGAATTACTGGGTCAAATGGGAGTTCCATTTTTAGTTTTTTGAGGAAACTCCATACTGTTCTCCACAGTGGCTGCACCAGTCTGCATTCCCAACAGCAGTGTGCAAGGGTTCTTTTTTCTCTACATCCTCATCAGCACCTGCTGTCGATTTATTGATGATAGCCATTCTGACTGGTGTGAGATGGTATCTCATTGTTGTTTTGATTTGCATCTCTCAGATTGATATACATTTTTAAATCACACATATATATATACATTTTTTATTACACATATCCTTGATGACTAGTTCAACAACTCTTTTTTGGATTTCGTTTTAGTTTTAGCAAGATAATACAAAACAGTACATTATACAACCACCTCAAGCGGTCTGGGGTAGCACAGCAAACCATAAACAAACACTTATCCTTCTGCACTGAAATGTGAATGGCCACACTAAGTAAAACATGCAGAGACCTTCACCATCCTCCCTTTTCATCAGGTTTTGCCACCAAATGAGCTGAAGTCAGATTAGGTTTGTTGCTGTATGAAGCTAGGAAATCTTATTTTCAGAGCTTTTTTAATTTCAAATTTGAAGACAAGGGATGGTGGACATGTAGTGAAGATGATTGTGTTTCTTAAGTTTATTGGCTATTTTTATTCTTTTTATGGATTGGTTATTTATATCCTGTGCTCAATTTTTAAAATATGGTTTTATTGATTTCAGAGAGAGGAAGGAGGGTAGAGAGACAGACAGACAGACAGACACCAATCAATCAGCTGCCTCCTACACGCTCCTTACTGGCAACCCAGCATGTGCCCTGACTGGGAATTGAACCAGTGACCTCTTGGTGCATAGGATGATGCTCAACCAACTGAGCCATACCTTTGCTCATTTTTTTTTAAATTAGGGTAGTTAATATTTGTCTCATTGGCTTGCTCTTTGCACATTAAAAATATTACTACTTTTTCTGCTATATATGTTATAAATATTTGTTTTTGGAGTTGGTAAACATTTACAATAGCTGTTTTGAAGCTTAAGTATGCCCCCCAAATCACCAGTAAATACGTGTGTATGTCTGTGTGGTATGGAGTGGGATGGATGTGCATGAACATGTGTGTATGTATGTGTGTGTGTGTGTGTGTGTGTGTGTGTGTGTGTGTATACATAAATGTTTAATGTAAATTCATAAAAACTGCCCGTTGAAAATTTGATATAAATTGTCAAGTTAGAATTCTGGAATCTGAATCTTAGAGAGCCCAAGTATGATTCTGATGCAGGGAATCAGAGATTCACATTTTGGCTTATGGAAGGGTTTGTTCAGCATGTAGTTGTTTTCTATTTAGGTTTGTTGAAATCCGTCAGTTGTTTCCTTTGTGATTTCTGACTTTTATGTTAACCTGTGAGCACTGTTTCAACAGAGGCATTGACAAACCTGAGATCATGTCCAAAGCAACAACCAAGATGTTGAGACCCCAGTAAGAA
Source organism: Corynorhinus townsendii (assembly GCA_026230045.1). Classification (NCBI taxonomy): domain Eukaryota; kingdom Metazoa; phylum Chordata; class Mammalia; order Chiroptera; family Vespertilionidae; genus Corynorhinus; species Corynorhinus townsendii. Next base: position 174,405,479 of record JAPDVU010000003.1, on the reverse strand, counting down.
TGACAAAGGAATGGCAGAGGAAATGGGGATTTTAGACTGAAGCATATACTTTGGAGTGGGGGGCAGGGAGGGAACACTCTATTGTCAAAGAATGACTATAGCTATTCTGCTTTGTACCAGAAGGCTGTAAGAAAAACAGGTGTTGAAATTCAGAGCAAAGAATCCATCTTACACTTGATTTTTTCTTTATAAAACGTTTCTGATCCTGTTAGTTTGGAATCCTTTTGTGGTTTTTGCTGCCTCTAGGAGAACACTAAGTGCCCTGTGAGATCCCTCATTTGGATGCCTCACTTCTCTCCACTCCCACACTACTCACCCAGTGTGCTGCCCAGTGAATGGCTTGATGTTTCTCAAAAACTCAAGAGGTTCATGCACATTTCCTCCTTCTCAAATCTGAGTTTCACAAGCTATCTGATCTACTAAACCCCTTTCTCTGGCCTGAGGCATGTGTTAACCTCTAACCACGGCCCAGTCTTTGGGAGTCAGTTTGTCTCATGATCTTCTATGGAATGTCCCCAATGTGACCTTATCCAGGAAATAAGTCCCCGAAAAGCCCAATGATATCTGTATATAAATTTACATATGTTAATATGTAGTTAATATTTATTAGTTATAGGCTAGGTATTACGGCTACAAAGATAAATAAAATATGCATCTTTTCTTCTAAGATCCTCAGCATCTCCGAAAAGAAGAATTAATGAAAATTTAATGGGAAAATTTAATGAATATTTAAAATTGGGAAGATCACAACTATAAATGCACATTTCAGCAGTTACTGAAATTTGAGTGAATTTATAATGCATTCAGACATAAGATTATGTTTAAAAGGAAAAGAATTAAACTTACTTGAGTTATGTAGAGAAGCAGCATTGTATTCCGAACCAAATGCATAGTTTTTGCCAAGATGATTAAGTGAAAGATGTTTATACTTCCAATGAAAATTTGATCGGTGTTATACAGCATGTTAACTGAAAGACATGCTCATTTTTACTTGCTTAGGAATCCTTATAATGTTCAATAAAGCGGCTGCGTGTTTTTGCATAACAAAAGGCAATATGCATAGTTAATCACTGAATGTCTTGAGATAATGAGTGTGTTAAGTATTTTAGCATCTGTCATATTTATATTTCATCTTGATCATTAATGGATAATTTTCTCTTCCACTGTATAGAAGGCAATTTTTTTCTTGTTGTAATACAGCAATTTGAAGTAGGAGTTGTGGGGGTTTTGTGCAGCAAACGACTCACATGTATTGCATTTGGAGACAGTCATTTCAAATACCAGTGTGCTTGCTGTGCAGCTGAAGTTCCGAATCAGTAAGACCCCACAATTGCCAAGGTCAGAAGCCCCCAGTATTTTAGTTCCATATGTGCACACTCTCAGAGCCGGCTAGTGGATGTCATGGAATGCCCATAAAGGGAAATGCAGTCATCGACATTACACACAGTGAGTTACCTGCCTAGGCCCGGGCCCAGGCCCAACTTCTGTGACAGATTACAAATGTGTTTTTCTCTATGAAGCAGTGAGCCAGGTAAGTGACTTCTAAATAGTAGACTTGTCATCCAAATGCAATTTGATGTTATCTCTAGTTGATCAAAAACCTGAGCTTTTTCTCAAGGTTGCTTAATAACCCTTTTATTATTTCACTATAGAACATCTTGGGAGTTGTATTAGCTAAAGCTGACTTCCTTTGCAAGTTGCAAAACCGTGCAGAGCCCACCAGACTATGAACTCCTTGAAGGCATGAGCCATCATATTTATCTTAGAATCACTGCCATTTAGCCAGTGTATTGCAGGAAGAGTTTCCGTAAATGTGCGTTGGGTTGAATTAACTTTATTCGCTGTGGATGATTAAAGCTACCAAGAATTTCAGCATTGTTAACACTCTCAGTTCTCTTTAGGATTTGAAGCTTTAAGAAACAGTACATGTTATTCTGCCAGCAAGTAAGTATCTCCACCAAGGAACTATTAGCTCTTATAGTTAGTTCATTCATCCAAGTACTTTTAGAAAACTTGTCACAGACCAGACACAGCAGCAGATTCTAGCCAAGCAAAGCAATTGTTATAATTAATGTTATAATTTTTAACTAAAAAAAATCTTTGGTTGGGATTTGGACCAATTTTTCCCAATGTTTACCTTAAATTTTTGCTACCATTTCCACTTGTTTCTAGAGAATTCTAGAATTGTCCTGTAGTAGAAAGATCTTCTCATTACCAGAGAGTTCAGAGACTTTAAAAAGCCCGGTATAATGAGATAAAGAGAAATTCAGAAATAGTTGTTACAAGGTGGAATGTATACTAGTAAAGAAAGTTTCCATTGCATCAATGACATCTTGTCTCAGTGACTCTTTTTTAAATTGAAGCATAGTTGACATATAGTATTATATTCATTTCAGTTGAACAATATAGTGATTCAACATTTAAACACCTTATGAAATGATCATCACAAGTCTGGTAACAATCTGTCACCATACAAAGTGTAGAGAGACTGCCCCTCTCTTGATATCTGATCACCCCAGCTTGCCTTCAGCAAGAATCCTGTTCAGTTGATTTAGTAAGAATCCTCCTAGCTGTGATAGGCCCTTGTAGTAATTTTCCAACTTCTGACCCCATCCCCCACTCTGCCACTCCTCTCTTTGGTTATAAATCCCCAGCTGTCTTCACTGTATTCAGAATTGAGCCTGATCTCTCACCCCTATTACGGTGATCTTGGCCCCTATTGCAATGGTCTTGACACCTATTGCAATAATCCTGAATGAAGTCTTTCTTAACATTTTTAACAAAGTGTCAGAATAAGTTTTTTTGTAACACAGTTATCACTTCCATTCATATCTAGAACTTTTCTATCTTGTAAAACTGAAACTCTGTGCTCATTAAAAAATAACTTCTTATTCCCTCCCCACACCCCCTCCCCCCCAGTCTCTGGGAACCACTGTTCTACATTCTGTCTCTATGATTTTGAAGACTCTGTGTACCTCATACAAGAAGGATTATTTGGTATTATACCTTTTGTGACTGGCTTACTTTAATTAGCATAATATCTTCAAGGTCCCTCTATTAATGGACACTGAGTTGGTTGCTTCCACTTCTTACCTGTTGTGAATAGTGCTGTTGTGAACCTGGATGTGCAATATCTGGTCGAGTCCTGGCTTTCAAATCTTTTGTGATTGTACTCACAAGTGAAATTACTGGGTGATATGGTCCTTCTAATGTTAACTTTCTGAGAAACTGCCATATTGTTTCCCAGAGTGATGGCACTATTTTACAATCCCACCACTGGACATAAGAGTTCCAATTCCCCAGGTCTTCTCAAACACTTATTTTTTTGGTTGTTTCTTTTTAATAATAGTCATCCTAAAGGGTGCAACGTGCTGGGTGGGGACATATTGCCGCCTCCCCACCATCCACACACTGACCACACGAATACACACACTCACACCTGGGAGGACACCTCCCTCTGGCTGGCAGCAGCAAAAGTCTCACTATTTGGTGATATTACTGTAAGGTGATAGTCTTGTTTTATACTAGTTCACATTTTTTAAATCTCACAGTATTCAGCTAAACTATAAGTCGTAATACATTGTTAGTCTGGAAATCTAACCACAAATGATTCCTCAGTAATCAATTTACCAAAAAAAAAAAATTAGAATCACACCATTGATGAGTTGATCAGTTTCTGTATAGAGATGACCACTAGAGCATTTGACTCGGGGGCGGGGGGCGGCAAATAAAAGCCTTTAAATAAGCTCTAATATTTCTTCCTTTGGAATGCTTTTTAAAAATAGTTTCCTTTTTAAAAAGTCCCAGCAGCTAGGGAATCACATAAGTGGTACCATTTAAACTCTTTGATCATCTCAACATCTTTTTAATCTCTGCAGAAGCTAAGGCCTTGTATGTAAACAAAGCACCATGGATGCCAAGTCGGAATTTGTTGCATGAGACATTAGGTCCTCTGAGATCCTCATTAGCTTTAATAACTGTGATGCTTCATAAGCTTCGAGTCATCTTTGGGACCAGCCCATCACTAATAACCATTAAGTTCAAACCCATCTCAGTGCTCCTTGGGGTTCCATATTTGTTACGTTCTACATGCCAAAGAATTAAAGAGCTTTTAAACAATTAAGAAAGAACATCTTGTCAGGTTAAGCTAAAATGTTGACAGTTTGGATCACAGGGTAATTGTTCATGAATTAGCGATGCATTGTGGTTCATTGAAATTTAATGGACAATATTGACTACCTTTCTAAGCTTCCAATAGAATTTAGCATTGTTTTACTGCTCAGAGTGTGGGATACTTGGACACTGGATTCCCCCCTCTCATCTAGGGAGTAGAGACCCAGGGACTGAATCCCTTCCAGTGCACCCAGCTCCACCAGACAACTTACTGACACTCGCTAACCCTTGGATGATGAGGAAAATTGTTATTATCAACATGGGTTTTACTTATGCTGCCAAAATAAATTTAGCTAATTAAATGGTATTTATTTAGTAATTATGCGAGTGCCTACAAGGACCAACTCTGCTAGAGGCCTAGCACTAATTAATCAATTTATGACATAGATCAGGCACATTTGGATGCAGCAGCCACTTTCCTTCTACATGTGTATAAACTGAGATCCAGAGAAGACATCCTGATGGGGTCACTTACCAGCTCTGTCACTTACCAGCATTGTGTCACCTCTCTGGGCTTCAGTTTCCCTCGTTTATGAGATGGGGCAATAATACTGCTGCGAAGTGTTGCTGTGAAAGACAAATTGCATAATGCTTTACTTGAGTCCTCTTTCTTCTTGTCTTTGCTTTGCAGGAATGAAATAAATTTGTGCCGAGCATTTCACTTCTTATTAGAAGGTGAAAAAAAAATCTGCTCATTTAGATTAATGAAGTCAGTCTTTTCCTGAGTTATGCCGGAATGCTCTGCATCAGGCAAAGATCTGGGCCAAATGAAAACTAAATAGGCTTGTTGAAGGCTATCTTCCAAAATACTGTGCAACAATACAACCACTGACAAAATTGTTTTATAGATCCCTGTTGTACTCTAAGTTAAAATTAAAGTATAATTAATGTATAATTCGCTTTTTAGGCAGAACCACTTTGCAGCTAGGGGCTTATAAAAAACGAAACAAAAAACTACGCACACACACACAAATATAGAATTATATTGCTTTTAAATATTGACACACACAAATATAGAATTGTATTGCTATGAAATTTTGATATTCAATTTCAGAAGTTTTCTTTCTAGTCAAGCCTTTGTGTATGTGTGTCTATGTGTGTGTGTATACAGTTTTAACTCAGTTAAAACATTTAAAATATTTGTAACTTAACAATATTTTTAACTTTAAAATAATTTTCTATAAAAGCTATACTTATTTAGTTGCAACTGATACCAAGAAATTTAAAAATATGTTTTTGTACATTTTTGAACAGTTTATTGCATTATTTTTATTACAATTGATAAGAGTGTAAGACTGCTAGCAAGTGTTTCTTAATATTTCAAAATTGATAAATAGTTGTGTTGCCCAAACCACTGAGACAGTTTTCACATCTCTTACCTGTCTGAGATTGTGTTGTTCTTACCAGAAGTATCTTGGACAAGCCACTCCCACGTTTCTTGCTTCAGATATTGGTGTAATGTCCTTTATTTGACAAGAACTTATTAAATGTCAACAATACGCCAGGACCTGGTCATAAAGTATGGTGGATAAAAATGGCATTGCCCTTTCAGAGCCTGGAATGTAGGGGCAGAGGCAGATATTAATCAATGAATCACAGAAATAAATACACAAGTACAAGCTGTGTTTCTCTTATGGAAAAGTTCAGGAGGACATGAGAACATTGAAAAGGGGGACTTGGCATGGTTTGGAGAGCTTGATTGGAGGTCACCTCTCTGACCAATCATTTAGGTGATGAAGGTGATGTAAGGAAAGACATGCACTTTGAGCTTCAAATCTGTCTTCTTTGTCCTGAGGCACATGGCTCACCCCCTCTGAAACCTCAGTTTTCTAATTCATAAGAGGGCTTTATTATATTTACCTCAATTGAGTTACTGAAGGCTGTAAGATAGGTCTATTCGTGACTGGCACATCATGTGTATTCCCTATTAAACAAGAGTGTGCTTTCTCTCCATAGCTCCTTGGGTGACAAACTTTCTTAATGCCTCATAAACTTGTAGTCGTCTTCTTAAGTCTTATTCCAAATTCTATTCAAGTCAAATGAAAGCACATATTATATAGAATTGTATCTGCTATGGAAATACTGAGACTGAATTTAGGGCATTCTATTTCAAGTCAAGTGTTTGAGCTGTAATGTAATTAAGGTAATGGATTCACTCACTTCAGGAATATAGCATGCATTATGCATATCACTAGCTTGGCTGAGTGAAGCCATGTGACTTAATGGAAAGCCTACCGAGCTAAGAGTTAGGAGGACATGACTGTAATTGAGATACTCAAAAAGTCATAGTACAGCTCTGGGTCTCAGGTGAATCCTAAATCCCTTTTAGCTCAATCATCTTGGGAAGCTGAAAAGTGAGGGTAGTGCCCACTTTACATGGTTGATTCTTATTCTTTCTGGGATTCTTAGCTTAAGGGTAACCTCCTCTGAGAAACCTGCCTTGACTACCCAAGGTTTGGTTATGATAAGAAGGGCATCATCAAATGAGGTGCATTTTATAAGTTCTTCAGGGGCTCCGGGAATGGTCAAAGAAATTTGGGGGTTTTGAAGAATGGAAGAGGATTCACTAAGCAGAAAAGTGAACAGACACAGCACGTGGGGAAGAGAATATCGGGAGTGAAATGTGGAACAGAGTGCTGATCAAGGCTTAAAAAGAGCAGCAGAGTCCATGGTGTTTAGCAGTGGGAGGTACTGCTGAACAGGAGCCTGAAGTTCAACTGTGGAGGGCCTAGAAAATCGAGAGGAGTGTAAACTGGTTGGACATGGAAATGTGGAGCCATTGGTGGTGTTGAGCATGAAATTGTCACCGCAGAATAAACTTCCTTGAAATTTTGGATAGATTTTAGCAAATGCACTGTCTAAAACAAATAAGACTCTGAACAAAATCATTTTAAAGTAATACTTTGTATTTAATTAGCATTCTTAATTCCAAAGTCACATGCATTTCTTGTATCTTATCGGTCATCATAGTAATTCAACTAGGTAGGAGAACAGTATTTACAGAGGAAGAAGCAGATCTCAGAGAGGTTATGTGGCATGTTCAGGGTCATCTAGTTCATTTTTGCCCAAGTACTGGCAGAGTCAGTATTAAAAGGAAGAATTTCTGAATTTCAGATCTCTGCCATTAATGTTAAAACTAACATCATCCAATGGTAACAACTCTGTAGTTCAGTTTTCATATATATTGTCTAAAAACATTATTACTGTAATCATGGTAAAAGGGTCCAGATATTTTTATTGATGAGGGGTTTGTTGTTTTTTAAATTAAAAATGTATGTGTGTTGTAAACCTACACAGCAGCATTGAAGATCATTTGTCAGATGTTGCTAAATAAACCCAAGTTTATAATGTTCAAGTATTATAATACTCGGTCATATGCATTAATTTAGTTTATATATAAAAACCAGGAACAATTCTTGCCATTAAAATGCATAGACTTTAAACTATAGATTGAAAGTATAAGAAATAAAACAAAAAATTAGGATTTATTACAAGGGCCAATTTTCCTGTAGGTGAGACATGATATATATTCTAGATATTTATTCTATAAATAGAATAAATTTAGGACATGGCAATTAATGTTTGCCCTAATGTCTTGAGTGCTGTTAGTAGATTCATACTCTTTGGCCACAGAATAAGACATGTGATCATTTATTGTTGACTGCTTTGTGGGAAGCCTATGTAGTATTGCGTTTAAGAGGAGACATTCTAAAGTTGAATTTAGAATTTAGAATTTACAAACACTTGGGTAAATTGACCCCCCATTTACTAATTTATCTTATGCAAGTTTCTTAACCGCTATAAATTTTAGTCTTTGTCTATAAAATGTGGATAATACTCAGTAAGTTTTATCTGGGATTCTTTGAAAATAGGAAAGGAATAAGAAAATGAATTGATGGTAAAGAAAAAAATTTCACCCTGGCCGGTGTTACTCAGTGGTTAGAGCATAGGCCAGAGCATGGATTCCAGTCAAGGGCACATACCTGGCTTTTGGGGTTCACTGCCCACCCTTGGTTGAGGCTCCTAATCGAGGTCCCTGCCCAAGACAACCAGTTGATGTGTCTCTCTCACATCAATTTTTCTCTCTCTCCCTCCTTCCCTGCTTTCTACTGTCTGAAAAAACAATGGAAAAAATATCCTCAAGTGAGGATTAACAAAACAAAAAAAGAGGAATAAAAAATCCTCCTGCCAGCAAAACCATGGTTATGCATAGATATTATACACAGATGCAGACATTCATATATTTCCTATTTGCCATGACCTACTAATTTGTATTCTAGCACATGTCTAATCCATTCCATTTTTTATCCCTTCACTATAGAAGTGTCAGCACTAGGTTTGCAAGAAGACGGAATGCAAGCTTTTTTGGCATTTTTCTGATTTTCAGTGGTTTGTGATGATTAATGAACCTTTATTGGAAACCAGAAACAAATAATTCCTAGATTCCTGGTCATAGGTTTTAAAGCAATCCATTAGGCATTGAAAAAAAAATGCCTGAAAAAAAGAAAAAATGTGGGAAAGTTGCATTTTAAAGGCTTTTCTTTTTTAAATCAAAGCTCTTTTTTCCTTTTTATTTTTATTTTTACTTTTTTTCACCCAAAGAAGCTCTATATGTAAAACCTGATAGAGGACATAGAGTAAAAATACTTCATTAGTGTTTCATTCTAATTTCTCTTTCCTTGCCCTTCCTCCCCTCTCATGCTGCACGCTAGCTGCATCTGTTATAGAATTATTCATTCTAAACAACATGCATAAACTTCATCAACAGGACTCACTGTTTGTTAGATCAGTTCTTGCCTGCCCCCCCCCCCAAAAAAAATTTTAAATTTAAGCTGCTGACAGGGGTAGTATTCTAAGTTAAAAATGTAAGAAGCAAAACTCATTTCTGAAAATATTATTTGAAACTCGATGCTTTCCGTAACTTCTATTCCTTTCAGCTGTGTGTAATATTCTTTGCAATTGTAGAAACTTGTAAGAAATACCTGGTGGCATCTAGTAGAGTAAGAATGTAGTAGAGCGGCTCTGAGGGGAGGAATCAATCTGAGAAGATGAAGGGTGATCCCACTTCCAGGGAATCAAGCCCTTCATCTCTGCTAGGGACTAAACATCTGGCTCCCTACTTCCAACTCATACAGATGTTAGAAAAGAAAACTCTTCAGAGGGAAGGCTGGGGAGGGTGGGTGGGTGGGAAGAGATCAACCAAATACCTTGTATGGGCACAGTCAATAGAGTGGTGAAGGCCTGGGGTGGGGGACAGGGACAGGCTAGAAGGGGTGGATGGGGGAAAGGGGGGCATATGAAATACTTTCAACAATAAAGATTTAATTTAAAAAGTAAACTAAAGAAAAGGAACCTAAGTACTGTGTCTTCTGATTGAGATGAAGACATGCCCTGCAAGAGATCCTTAAGAGTTAGTGTTAGAGAACGCAATCCATTCATTCCAATGTGCCCCATTTCACACCAGAATGTGTCTCATGTCAGGGAATATATTTCCTACATTAGTACTATTTCTTCTGTGTCCTAAGAATGCTTATTAAATTAATTGTGAGTGTATCTAAAAATTGACAGGGTTTTAGAATTCACAAAATTTGGCACTTTTCTTTCCAAGAGGAATTGAGATTGGATTGACTCCAGGCAGCATGGCAATCTCTAGATATATAGTAGGTAGGTAGGTAGATAGATAGATAGATAGATAGATAGATGATAGATAGATAGATGATAGATAGATAGATAGATGATAGACAATATACATTCACTTTACACAAACATATATACTTTATAAATATATATACTTCAGATATAAATATATATGCTTTACATAAAAATATGTATTTATTCAAAGTACCTAGGCCTTAATTAAATTAAAGAATGCAGAATACTTTGGGCAAAAGAACGTATGAATTGAGTGTTGATGAGAATAAATGCAGCCTAGCAGTGTTTCTTTTCTTTGTGAACCACAGAACAGAGAAAGCAGCAGTGAAGGTTAAGAACCACTGACGTATGGTAGATACGCTGACTGAATATTTAAAGTAATAGATTTCTGATTTTAAGGACTATTATAAGATTTCCATTAGAACTAAAGTTTACAGGATCTTGTTCTAAATATTTTTATAGAAAGTATTTTTAAAAGTTTATTGAAACAATAATGCTTAAAAACAAGCTATGAACTTCTAGGCAATTGATGAATTTTTGAGAAATTTCACACAATGCCTTGATGTAAATTAAGGTAAAGAAATGTGGGATGTGTGAGTATAATTTGGTGGATTTAGAACTGATTGAAGAGTGTACCTAAAAAAAATTGAAAAGACAGTGCTAGCCTATAAAGTGATTTCTAAAAGCTTACAGTAGGCTTTTTATGTTTAGTCCTATTTAACTTAAAAAAATTATAGAAATTATATTCTGATCAAATTTGCAGATAAAGCACAGAGAAAAGGTATAGATAATATATTAGATAACAAAACTCTAGGCAAAATCCAAATCTAAGAAGATGCACTTTACCCAAAATAAAATGTGGGTTCTATTCTTTAAACACCCCCACACACTCACACAAAGATGGTAGAAAATAAGCTTAAAGGTAACATGTGTAAAATATTTTCAAAAATAGTGATGAGTAGTGGATATCTATTATTAACTGGCAATCAAAGCAGGAAGCTAAGGGAACCAAGGAAGAAAAAAACTTATATAAAATTAGAAACAAAAAGAGTAAAAAACCATGGGTATGGAGGAAATCAGAGGAATAATTTCAAAGTATTCTTAAACGCATTATGCAAATATACTTGTACATGCAGGCACATGTTCTAAAGCCAGCATCATACATAATGCAGAAATATTAGAATTTTCAATACATTTTCTTTTACATTATGAAGAAGATAAGACGTTCTATCGGTGAGAGTTGGTTGCAGATAACAGAAACCGTTCTAGCTAGTTTAAGTAGAAAGGCCACATGACAGAATTGATTATGAAATTTTTGGGAGAGCTGGTGGAGCAAGCTCTAGGCTTCGCTTCCCGATATGTCTCCTAGACTAGGCCTGCCAAGAGCTCTACCACTACTGTGATTTTGAAGCAGGGAAATCTGGCATCCACTGCCCCAACTGTTAGCTCCAGGCCCACATCCTCTCAGGTAAAATCTATGGTAGCAAAATAAATGCCCTGCCCACTGCCTCTTAATACCTACCTAGCTAGGCATGAGATACCAGGTCTCTATATCGGTATGGCTCAGAAAACCCACAGCCTCCATGACAATGCTTCTGGTTTGCAGAACCTACAGAGCAGAAGCACAGCCCAGTTTGCCTTACTCCGCCCTCTGAATCTCTTGTGGAGACACTTTCTTGGTGTGAGACACCTTCTCAGATTACAGGTAGAATCTGAACTCAGTGCAGTCTTGGAAAGCAGTCTTAGTTTTCCTGCCTCTAGCAAGCAGTAATTCTAAAAGGAAAAGGAAATTGCCATGATTGAAGTGATCTGAAACATCTCCCATGTTACCTCCCACTGCTCCGAACATAGCAGCCAATGGAATTAAACAACAAAAAGAAATAAGTATAAGGCAGGAAGTAAAATAAACATGTTTACAGCTAATATGGCCATGTACTTTGAAAACCAAGAGAATCAGCAAAAACACTATTAGAAACAATAGGTTTCAGAAAAATATTTGGTTTTAAAATTAATATATAGAAATCAAATAGCTTTTCTATAATCAATAACCAATTAGAAAATGCAGTGAAAGAAGTTATCTCATTTATGACAGCAACAACAAAAAAGATATACCATCTGATATAAAGTTAAAAAAAAGTAGGTTTTAGGTGAAGAAGCTCTTGAAAATTCCTGCTATAGTATATAGGAAAAAACAAGGGTTAAGACAATCTTTGCTTGGAATAGGAAGATTCAATATTGCCAGTATTGTAATCCTATATAATGAAACCCTAATATGCAAATTGACCAAATGGTGGAACGACCAGTCGCTATGATGCACACTGACCAACAAGGGGCAGACACTCAACACAGCAACTGCCCCTGGTGGTCCGTGTGCTCCCACCAGGGGAGCGCCACTCAGCCAGAAGCTGAGCTTACTGCTGGTGAGCGCAGCAGCGCTGGCAGGAGCCTCTCCCGCCTCCGTGGCAGCGTTATGGATGTCCAACTGCCAGCAGGAGTGGACGTAAGCCATCAGTCAGACATCCCCCGAGGGCTCTCAGACTGCAAGAGGGCGCAGGCCGGGCTGAGGGACCCCCTGAATGCATGAATCTCATGCACCACACCTCTAGTTTTCTATAAATTTATATATATAAACTAGAGGTCCAGTGCATGAAATTTGTGCACTGGAAGGGGGCCCTCAGCCCAGCCTGTCCCCTCTCACAGTCCAGGAGCCCACAGAGGATGTCCTACTGACGGGTTAGGCTTGCTCCCTGTGGGGTGCAGGCCTAAGCCGCAGTCTGGCCTCCCTCTGCGGGAGGCAACCAGGGGAAGGCACCACCCCGATCACCCTGCTGCTGCTGCCACTGCTGGCCACTGCAGCCACCAAGAAATAAGTATAATGTTGATGATATTAATAATGTATACAAGTCTTGTAGGATCTATTTTGTGATTTACACTTGACATATTTTATCTTACTTAATCTTCACAATAATATTATGAATGTGTGTTTTATTCATTTTATAAAATGATAAAATGTAATGTAACTCAAAGAAGCAAAGTAAACTATTCAAGATGGTCCATCCATGACAATTTCAGGAATTTAGCTCAGAGTAGACTGCAATCAGGGTGCTGTTCCTTCTAATGATCACAAGACAAAGGACCTGAGGGGGACGTGCACTAAAGAAATGGGAGCCAGTGAAATGAACTGGCCCCAGCTGCTGGAGGGGCTGCTGCTGGAGGGGCTAAGAAATGTCATATCCCGCCCTAGCCAGTTTGGCTCAGTAGATAGAGCCTCAGCCTGCTGACTTCAGGGTCCAGTTTTGATTCTGATCAAGGACATGTACCTAAGTTGCAGACTCCTCCCTGGCCAGGTCCCAGGTCAGGGCTCATGCAGGAGGCAACCAATTGAAGTGTGCCTCTAACATTGATGTTTCTCTCTGTCTTTCCCTCTTTGCTCTGGCCCTAGCAGCCCAGCACCATGCCGCAGGGCTGGGGCTGGGGGCTGGCCCCCCTGCATGTTGTTCTCTCCGGCTCCAGGGCCGGGCACAGGCTGCCCTATCTGTTGTTCTCTCAGGCTCTGGGCCTGCGCTCGGCCCCTCCTCCTGAGCTGGTCGTGACTGTTATGGCGTCACGGCCTAATTTGCATATTACCCCCCCCCCTCTCTCTATATATATAGATTGTGAAGCCACAATTAAAATAGTTTCTACATTAAGAAGAAATGGACCAGTCACTGGATTAGGGAAGAGATTTAGAACACATCTAAAATACTTTATAGAAATAATTTAATGTAAAATGAAGATGCTATTTTATATCAGTGAGGGAAATATAGATTATTCAGTAACTATTGTGACAATCAGCTAGGTATTTAGGGGAAAAAAAAGTTGGATCACAACCTAATTCCTTACCCACTTCTAGATGAAGCAAATGTTTGAAGGTAAAAAAAATGAATAAAGAATATCAGGAGAGAGTTGATAAATATAAATGGGTAATAAATTTATCAAAAGAGGTTCAACCTCACTTATAATTTAAGGAAAAACAATGAAACTAAAGATGCCCCTTTTTTATCTATCAAATCTAAAGGCCACAGGACAACCTCCATAAACACTGACTTGGCTGTGCTTTCTACTCTTCTGGAAAGCTCAGCCAGCACCGCAGCTCAGTTTTCAGTATTATCTGGGGAGACTGCTCACTTTTGAACTGGTTTCCAGCTATATAGGTTCTTTCCTGTTAAAAATAGTATGAGGCTTGGAAAGAAACAGCTCAGCCTCTCATCCCGAACCATCTAACTCAGGGATGCATATTAAGAATTTGTTTTCTGGCCCTTGTCACTGTGACTCAGTTAGGCATATCCCTTGCACTGAAAGGTTGCTGGTTCAGTTCTGGGTCAGGGCACATGCCTAGGTTGCGGGTTTGATACCCCAGTGGGGGACATGCAGGAGGCCACCAATTGATGTCTCCCTCTCACATCGATATATATCTCTCTCTCCCCTTCTCCCTTCCTCTCTCTCTAAAAATCAATAAAAAATCTACAATTTGTTTTCTGAAAGGGTACCTAGTAGTTGCCTATGGAAGAGGGAGGTGGGGGATGGAGGTTATGGGGGTGGGGAAAGAATTGATTCTACATTATGGGCATCTAGATGCCTGTAGGCATGTTTGAGTTTCTGACCACATATACATTTATTTTTTAAAAGAGGCATAGCATTTTCCAGCCAGTGTGGCTTGGTGGTTGAGCATTGACCTATGAACCAGGGGATCACAGTTCAATTCCTGGTCAGGGCACATGTCCAAGTTACAGGCTCATCTCTAGTAGGGGGTATGTAGAAGGCAGCAGACCAATGATTCCCTCTCATCATTGATGTTTCTCTCTCCCTTCCTCTCTAAAATCAATAATAAAATATATTTGAAAAGGTATTGCATCTAGAATGTGGTTGGTGTTAGTCATGCTCTGCCCTGAGGTTCAGATGTAGCCACTACCCTCTGAGTCTGTGAACCAGCTAGAACATGTCAGGCGAAACACAACCATGGCAAGAGGGAATCTGCAATCAGGCCAGAACAAGCATCCGAATGCGTTACATAGCTGGAGAAGGAAGAACTGGGATAGAACTTACGTCAGTATTTATGGAAAAAGAGTCTGGAAAACACGTTAAAATGTATTTATTGTAGGCCCCAGGGATATGACTGCATCAGGGAGAATGTCAAAGGAACCTGTTTTGATTTGCTGAAGGAAGAGGCTGCTAAGCAGTGAGGCTCCCCAAGGAGGCTGCTGTGGCAAGTGGTGAATTCTCCCATCATGAGAGCTGTTCAAAACTAAGCCTGGTGTCAGGTTGAATTAGTGGAATAAAAGGGTTAGAGATCAAACTCGCAGATTCTTGGAGGCTATTATATTCCTTACTTGTACTCATTGTTAGTAGGAGTCCCCAGATATTTTTAAAAAACTAAAAAGGAACAGTTCTACATAAGAAAACAAACTTAAATAGGTTATAGAACTCCAAGTCAGCCACCTAGTTTCTTAAGAACTATGCTGGGGCACCCGCTATTTAAAGCAGGCTGCATGTCACATCCAAAGGCCACTGGACCACTGTCATTACCTTTTCAATTTGGCTTTGCTCTCTGCTTTTTTTCTAAAGGTTAGCCAGCTTTACTGCATCTCAGCTCTCAGGAAAATCTAGGAAGTGAAGCTTCTAGCTAATAGATTCTAGGCAACTGCTTCCAGACAGCAAGAGTAGGCGTTACCTAGGGATGAAGGTGGTAAAGCATCTTCGGTCTGACCTTTACTCTTTCCCAGACCAGCACGTCCTCAAAGAGAATGCTTAATGCCCCCAGGAAGATTTCTGGCCTCTGTTCCAAGCAATTACTGAACTAATCTAACTTACACAAACATAGACCATTTATCAAGGTCAGCCTGCAATGATTTGCATATCTAGGCAAAGTGTTCCCAATACAAAGGGTGAACCAAGGCTAAATAAAGCAGAAATGAAGTTGCTGATTAGTCAAAATGAAAGAAAAAAGACTCATTAAATATTTAGCAATGAGAGAGTTTGCAGGTTGGTTACTTGAATGATTACTGTTTTATTAGTATGTGACAAAAAGGCATTTTTCTTCTTTTGTAATAACCTAAGACATAGGCCAACTTGCAAATTTAGATTGAGACATTCAACTTCAAAGGATTTAAACATTCTTCTTGACAAATATGAAGAAAGTAAAGGAAAAGAGACTTAGCGTGGCGAGAATATTTCCAACCCAGACACCAGATCCAACTCCCTTTCAGATCTTATTTTCTACAGCAATCAGCAAATTCTCTAAAATTTAGTGGCTGTCCATTAACTGCTCCTAAAAGGACTCTTCCAGTTCTGTACACCCACATGAAAAATTTACATCAAAAGTTAACGTCAGCCCTGCCTGGTGTGGCTCAGTTGGTTGGGTGTCATCCCATGCACCGAAAGGTAGCTGGTTCGATTCCAGGTCAGGGCCCCAGGTTGCAGCTGGACCCCCAGTAGGGGGCATGCAGGAGATAGCCAGTCGATGTTTTGCTATCGCATTGATGTTTTTCTCTCCCGCTCCCTTTCTCTCTCTCTCTGAAAAAGCAATTTAAAAAATCTTTTAAAATACTAGTATCAAATAAGCAGGACTTTTTTTTTTTTGCCTTATTCTATTTTTATGAGTTATCTAAAAATAATAAAATTCATAAAGACAAAAAGTAAATTATAGTTGTCAGGCCTAAGGGGAGGGAGAAAACGGGGAGTTACTATTCAATGGGTACAGAGTCACAGTTTTGACAGATGAAAAACATTCTGGAGGTAGATGGTGTTATGCTTGTAACAATGTAAAAGTACTTAACCACTACTGAGCTATACATTAAAAACAGTTGACATGGTGAATTATGTTATTTACCTGCAATTTAAAATAAACCAAAACAAAAGTTTAAAATAAATGCATTTTATTTATAGACAAGAGAATATTATAGTGACCAGCTTAAAAAATCCATAGTTTTGCATCTGCCATGTCATGAATAATATTTAAACGGGAGGAACTTGGCCCTCAGCTGATCACCCTTGAGTGTGTTTGGCTGGCACTAAAATGGATCATAAAGTTGGGGCCAAGCCCAAGTTCATGGCAGGGAGGTCAGACAGGTAAAAGCAGCTGATTGGTAGGTTACCTGGCTTGTTCAATGCTGAGCACAAAGGTGATGAGAAGTAAATATTTAAGTAGATTTTATAATAGTTAAGTAAGTAGGAAAAAGCAGGCTTTCATTAAAAACCACAACGACAGAACTATAGGTAACCTTTTAATACTAAGAACTACAAATTGTGATGAAAAGCAAATGCCTGTTGCTTTACATATCTAGACTAATAAAAGAGAAACATGCAAAATGACCATCACTCCGCTACACCCACCAGCCAATCAGGCGCGAGTATGCAAATTAACCCAACAAAGATGGTACTGCTGGAGTGTCCAGGCCTGTCAGCTTGTCCGAGGGCTGCGGGAGTTGAGCAGCAAGGCTGGATCCACCTCTGGGGGGACGGATCCAGCCTTGCCGCTCCACCACTGCTGGAGTGTTCTGGGCCTGTCTGCCTGGGCAGGGGCCACAAGGGCCTCGCCGCTCTGCCACTGCTGGAGTGTCTGGGCCTGTCGGTCTGACTGGGGGCAGTGGGGGCCGAGCAGCGAGGCAGGATCTGCCCACTCCAGCAGCAGATCCAGCCTCACCACTCTGCTGCTACTAGAGTGTCCGGGCCTGTCAGCCTGTCCAGGGGCCATGGGAGCCCAGCAGTGAGACTGGATCCACCACTGTTGGAGTGTCTCAGCCTGTCAGCCTCTCCATGAGGCTGAATGCTGAGTCCAGGGGGCACATGCAAATTTTCCCCAGGAGTTTGACCAGGAGACCAGGAGTTCAATCACTTGCTATGACGTGCACTGACAACCAGAGGGTGGCGTGGAATAAAGGAAGACCCCAGCCAGCAGCCAGGGAAGGGAGGCCCCAGCCAGCAGTTGGCAGTGGGGAAGGCATGCCCCAGCTGGAAGCTGTGGATGAGAGGCCCCGGCCGGCAGCCGGAAGGCCCCGATCAGCCCTGATCACCGACCAGGCCTAGGGACCCTACCCATGCACGAATTTCATGCACCAGGCCTCTAGTTTTTAATAATAGAGACATCATACAGTTTTCACATCTTTAGAAGAAAGCTAACTAGGGGTATGGTTCTCACCAAGTAAAGATTGAGCAGGCATTGAGGGCCAGCTTCATAGGATACAGCCTGTGCAGTCACATAGGGTCCCATGCTCAGAAGGGCCCTTCACATAGTTCAGAACCACGTTGCTTCTCTTTTCCTATTCATGCCATCATTGCTGCATGGAGAAGATTCTGGATGGCATAAGGCCAAGTCCTGTCTCTGGTTCTCCAAAAGAGTTGGCCTATGATTGTAGGGTCTCCTACACCTTCCACCTGGATGTCTTATTACATAAGGTGGCCCTGCCCAGGGAAGGGTGTGTTAAACCAGCCATCAACTGTTAGACCAACGATTTCAACTAGCTGGGAACTGGAATGGGAAATGGGACTTCTAAGCTGTGGCTGGGACTTGGGGTTGGAGTGAAGAGGCGGAAGGGAGAAAGTAGGGCTCCTTTTGTGGAATGGTATGGTGGGGAGGGAGATCAATCCATGCAAAAGCCCTCATTGTGAAGGAGACTGTCGTTTAGGCAGAGTTGGCTGAGCTGAGGTGTCTGGAGGAAATCTTGAGGGAGTTGTATTAGCTCTGAATTTTGGTTCATTTCACTGGCTCCCATTTCTTCAGTGCACATCCCCCTCAGGTCCTTTGTCCTGTGATCATTGGAAGGAACAGCACCCTGAATGCAGTCTACTCTGAACTAAATTCCTGAAATTGTCATGGATGGACATCTTGAATAGTTTACTTTGTTTCTTTGAGTTACATTACATTTTATCATTTTATAAAATGGATAAAACACACATTCATAATATTACTGTGAAGATTAAGTAAGATAAAATATGTCAAGTGTAAAGCACAAAATAGATCCTACAAGATTTGTATACGTTACTAATATCATCAACATTATAATTATCACTTAGAGAATGAAAAGCTAAAGATACATCAAACAGACTAGCACAAAAGTCTGTAGGGATTAAGGTGAGTAGAAAGGTAATTGCTATTCATTTACACAGTCAACATCACTATTATTTATTTCCTTTCAGAGTAGTATTATTTTGTATGTACAGATGTAATTAATTCTACATTTTAAAATTGAAATCATCTAATATGAAACCTGGTACTATTAGATTCTCTTTTTCATGGTTCTGCAAATAAGATCATTAAGGGCAGTGTAACTTCTATCCTCTACTAAAATTATTTATTTCACTCCTTGAGAAACAGAATATTTTAGAGCTAAAAGGGACCTTACAGATTATCTAATAAAGTGTCCTCTATTAACAAATGAAGAAATTAAGATCTTCTATATTGTGTCTTTTAAAGTGTTGGATTATTTCCCCATAACAGTCTATCAGGTCAATATAAATGAAATCATTTTATTTGTTTAGTTTGTTTATGTTTAAATAAGTTAACAAATCATTTCAATCCATGTCTTAGCTTGAAAACAAGGTTTCTATTTATTTGTGCCCACTGCACTCCTAGTATGCTCTTGAAATGATTATTTTGGACAAATGCTTAGTCATATTTAATTCATAAGTGGCATGTTGCTTTAGTAATGGTGTATACTACTTGCAATATTCTAAAAAGATGGATCTAAGTTAATCTACCTGCACAACTTTCAGTTTCCGCATGATGATGCTATGCCCATCATTCCTAAAACAGGTCAATGTGGTTGTCTGTCATCCTGCTTTAAAGTAGAGTGTGGCTGTCCATTATCCCGTCTTCAAAGTACAAGACAACATGCAGCACACAAAATACACAACAGAGTCAACCTCGTTCTCATTCACTCTCACACTTTATTCAATAGGAAAAGTACTCAGTAAGTCTATTTGTCTCTTAGTCTCTTGCACTCACTGCGTGAAATGAGGCAGCAGAGCAAGCTTGGACCCTGTTTCCTAGACTGTGCCTCTTCAGCATGTGTTGCCGAGTTGGTCCTCATTGTGTCAAAAGCAGCTTGACCAGTTCCTTTCAGAGCACAATCTGAATCAGCAGAGTGATTTCAAAGTCCAGTGCCTACTCTGTCATTGGCAAGCTACATGAATTTTAGCTGATGAGTTTTCCAACACAAGGAAAAGATGCCTTATGCCAAAATATATGATAAGATCTTCAGCTCACTAAAAGGCCGTAATGGTTGTCCCTTTCCATATGCTTATACTCAGTAAGCATATCATTGAGAATAATGCCCCTCTGAAAGACGCCATTTGAGAAGACATCATTTTTCTGGGTCCGTGAATTAATTTTGATTGCTTTTTTTTCTGATGAGGACATCAATTTCCCATTTGTTTAGATAATTGAATACAATTTATTTGTAAGTCTTCTCTATCATGATTTTTATACAGTCTGTCTTAACCCCACACACAATAAATTAGTCAAAAGGGACTTGTTTTTCACTGTGTGATCTTCCAATTAAATAAATCTACCTATCCTATAACCTTTTAGTCAATGGCATATAGTCTTTTAAATTAAAAGTTTGAAAAATTTCCCATAGGTCACAGATTTTGGAAGGATTTCAAAAGCTGTGCATTTTAAACTTCCACTGAGGCTACAAAGCTATAGAAATAAATTTGAGCTCCAGAGTATTCAGACAAATATCAGGTGTGTTCCCAAGAATACTCGGGTTGAAGGGCACCTAGGTTTTAAGTATTCACAGAGGAAAAGGTATTAGTTTCTCTGAGTGATTCCTATCTTTCAACATCGCTTCGTGGTTTTGATGGCTCACATAAGTGTGTTTTGTTATGTAGCACTCTTTCAGCTTATAAACTCCCAATTCTCCATACGCGAGTGTAGGAGAGGTCTGGAGGTAAAATCATCAAAAAATTAATTAATTTTCTTAAAATCCAGCTCTGTTCCCAAGAGAATTTAGGATGGTGGCAATCTTCACATAAGATGTTCACTATCTTCTTAGGGAACATTGTGTTTTTCTTAATAATAGAGGTAATTTTCTTATAAGAGTTAGCAATTACAGAATCAAAGTGATAGGACAGCATTTTAAAATCTCAGAAAAATAGTCACAGACCATAACTGTCACCTAGCAACAGAATTTTTGCTCTAAACTTTTCTTTACTCAGCTATTAGTTCAATGGTTTCAACTCTGGTTGAATATTAAAATTTTCTGAGCTTTAAAAAATGCCTACATCTGTCTCACTATAGAGCAACTGAGATGACTCTGTGAGGGTGGAATCCAGTGAATGGAGATTAGTTTCCAGCCTGAGTGGGTATTTTTATGCTTTACTAAAGCAATCAGTCACAAAAAGTAGTGTCCAATGGAGAAATAGAAAGCAATTGACTCAGCTTCTAGTTAGAATCCCACTGGAGCATTGGGTTAAAAACATGAAGGACTATTACGAGTAGATGTGGTTCACCTCAGATGGTTATAAACATTGTTTTCACAGAGATTATCTTAAAACAGAAACTTTTTTTTTTAATTTTAAGAACATCTCAGACATTATCAAGCCCAACTGTAACACAGAACAGACCAGCTAAACTCTTATTGACTAGTAGGTGATGGCATTATTTACTGTCATTTCAGAAGCACATATTTTAAAACTTTTTTTTCTGTGTTTATATCTCTATTTTTTTCTTTGATTTTCTTTGGAAAGTTAGTACTAAATCTAGTTCTATATTTTTTAATTTTATTTTTCAACTACAATTTACATTCAATATTATTTTGTATTAGTTTCAGGTGTACAGCATAGTGGTTAGACAATCATTTACAGAGTGCTCCTGATATTTCCAGTACCCACTTAGCACCATACATAGTTATTACAATATTATTGACTATACTTCCTTAGCTATATTTTACATCCCCATGACTATTTTGTAACTACAATATGTATTTCTTAATCCCTTCACCTTTTTCACCCAGCCCCCCAAGTCCCTCCCCTCAGGCAAGAGAAAAAATATAAGCAACCAGAACTACATCAAACTAAAAAGTTTTTTTCAGAGCAAAGGTTACTATCAGCCTTGTTTGTTCATTTATTTTGGTCTTTAGATTCCACTTATAAGATAAATCATATGGTATTTGTCTTTCTCTGACTGACTTATTTCACTGAGCATAATTAATACCTTCTAGGTCCATCCATACTATCTCAAATGGTTAGATTTCCATCTTTTTTATGACTGAGTAATATTGCATTGTATATATGTACCACTACTTTTTTATCCATTCATGTAATAATGAGCATTTAGGTTGCTTCCATACCTTGGTTATTATAAATAACACTACAATGAACATAGGGGTGTATATATCCTTTGGGATTAGTGTTTTGGGTTTCTTCAGATAAATCCCCAGAAATGGAATTGCTGAGTCATAAGGCAGATCCATTTTTAATTTTTTGAGAGAACTCCATACTCTTCCCAGAGTGGCTGCACAAATCTGCATTCCCATCAACAGTACACGAGAGTTCCCTTCTCTCTACACTATAGCCAACACTTGATAGTTGATTTATTGATGATAGCCATTCTGATAGGTGTGAAGTGATAGCTGGTGTTTTAAAAAATATATCTTTATTGTTGAAAGTATTACAGATGTCCCATTATTTTTACCCCTATTGATCCCCTCCACTCCACTTCAGCCCCCTCTCCAGGACTTCTGTTTGCATTTCTCTGATTATTAGTGACATTGAGCATCCTTTCATATGTCATTGGCCATCTGTATATCCTCTTTGGACAAGCGTCTACTCAGATCCAATTTTTAATTTTTAATTGGGTTGTTTGGTATTTTGGTGTTGAGTTGTGTGAGGCTTTTTATATACATTTTGGATATCAACCCCTTATCAGATGTATCATTGGGGAATATCTTCTCAGTAGGTTGTCTTTTCATTATGTTGATGGTAAACTTTGCTGTGGGAAAAAAAACTTTTTAGTTTGATGTAGTTCCACTTATTTTTTTCTCTTGCCTGAGGAGATATATTAGAAAAAAATATTGCTAAGAAAAATGTCAAAGATTTTACTGCCTGAATTTTTTTCCAGGAGTTTTATGGTTTCAAGTGTTACATTTAAGTCTTCAATCCATTTGGTTGTAGACCTAGTTCTATTAAAAAGAACAAGGGAAAAACAGTTGGTTTTACTTGAAATTTTTGTCTTTGAACTAAGAAAAGGGGGCATTTGTACCTTTGGGAGAAGTGTGGTGATGTCAGGAAGGACCAAAGTAAGAAAGTCATAACGTAAGTGGAAACTTCATGCTAAAACGTTGGGACCATCAGAATGAAGCTCTTCTCTCACCAGAGTTTATTGTTCTCTGCAAGGCTCATTCTTTTCACATCCTTAAATAGTGTTGATTTTGTGAGAGAGCTGGTTTTATTTCTTTATTTTCTAACCTATGTCTCCAAGTTTAAAGTACTGTGCCAGTGAGAACAGTAAAACAACATTCCTTTGTTGAAAGTCTTTCTCAATCTCAGTGAGTACTGGAAAAAACACACACTACATTATTATTAATCAAGCATATTTTTAACAGAGACCCAATGATATAGAAGTTCAAACAAACTGCCTTTTGCCCCACTTAAATTACTACATACTGATGTCAATGATATTTTTTCTTATCATTTTCAAAGCCTTAAATCATAAAGTATGATGGAGTGTGTATTTTAAACCTTCACAAACTTAGGTTTAATATTTTTCTGTGAAAGTTAATAAATAGCAGAGTGATTTGACTCATTTTCCATGGCCTATGTTACACAAATTATCTTCCATTGTTTAAACAAACAATAAGTGAATTTCTTAATTACAACCATATGTTAAAAGAAAGTGACCCATTCAGTACAATAAACGAGGTACTTATTTTAACAGCTATGAAAAGTTGGATCAAGTAGTCAGGGTGCTTTAGCAGATTCGTAATGGAGGAAATTAGGCTTGGTTAGTATGTGTGGTTCAAGTAACGCAAGCTGCTCCTTTCTGAGTGCTTGTCCTGTTCTTCTACTATTAATCACAACATAGCATTTGGCATTCCTGTCAGATTGACTCCAGAGTGCTGGGAGCTGGAATATTCTATATTCCAAAATATAATGAGGATATATTCTGGAATCTGCGTTTTAGGTCTCTAAGCACTCTTTTGGAAGTAGCACCCTTCCCTCCCTGAGGGCTTAGTCTGTCTTTTTTCCTAATTTAGGAAAATACAGATAGAATAGATTCACTCACTCACGCATGCACTCACTCATTCTTTCAACAGTTTTTTGTCTTCTTACTATATTAGGTGCTAAGGACATGAACAATGAATAAGATAGTCCATGCCTTTGAGATACTACAATCTAGCAGAAGAGAAAGATAAAATCTGCCAACTTGTCATATGCAAATACTCCTAATTCAGTCAGGGAAAGCAGAGATGGCATCTATGAAGGTCACAATGAGTTTACATTCAAATGTCAATGTAAGAAAATGAAATGCAGGATGAATAGAGAAGTAGCCAATCAATGGGTTGTGTTTTCAACTGACCCAGTTCTTCTCCAAGCCTATGCCCTATCATTGAAATTTTCTTTAGAATCCTCAAAAATATTTTCTAACTCTTCTAAAAATAGTTCATTGCTTCGAATAGCCAGTCTTCCTTAGGGAAGACTCTTCTGACATACTTTATTCCTTGAAGGCCCACAAACAAATCCTGGTTCTGATACAGAAATTCGATTTGAGTTGCACACGGAAAAATTAATTACATTTTGCTTGCGGATTTTTAATAAAAATTATTTTAAAATGCAAGCCAAACTATTGCATTTGTCAAAATCCAAGTGAATTTGTCAGTTAGAATATGGTTCAGAATATTTTTGACAAGTCATCCCAAGTGATTGCTGAAAACTGAACTGCTTTTTGGATAAAGTTCCTGTTCTCTGCACAGCACTGGCATTGGTAGATATATCGACGTGGCATAAAAAGGCTGAAATTGCCTTTCCCAGCAAATCCTCTTCTGCATTGGGGTCAGATAGGAGGCTGCTGAACAAATTTATCTTCCTTTCATTTTTATTCACTTTTCTTGCCATTTCCCTTTTGTTTCTTCTTTAAGACAGAGATAGGCATGTAAAAAGAACATTTCACTAAAAGGAAAGTAAAATGCTTTTAATTTGGGAAACAATTTTTAGTAGTACTAAGCTGTGAAGAGAAATAGTCATAGGAAGAAGTTTTATGTCTTCTCAATTCTTTTGAAAATTCTGGTACAGAACCATGATTGCTGGGAAAAGCATGCAATTAGAATTAATTTACCTGCATTCTCATAGTATATAACTTTTTATTAGTATTAAAAATAATAAAATCAGCAGACCCAATGTAAATGGATAGATGGCACTGTTTTTATTATTATTTCCAAAGGATGAGGTAACTAAAAGTTCTTGCATGATGCTGTAAAAATTGAATGATGCACAGTAATTTTAAAAATGACTTTTCTTTATACAATTTGGCCTTTTCAGCTCCATATATTTGTTTAGAAATCTATCTTCTGATTGATATTACTTTAGAATAATCAAAATTCTGTTTGAACTTAATAGTGAAGCTGTTTTGAGTATCTCAAAATGAAAGATTGAGATATAAGGAGATTCGGTTCTGTTTGATTCAACACTTCCCTTCCATTGGCCGTTTGGAGATTACAGTACATAGACTCCCTGCTTAGAGTAGTCCCTCCTTATATTCAGGTTTCACTTTCTATGGTTTTTAGTTTCAAGGTCTAAAAATATTAAATAGAAGGTTCCAGAAGTAAACAATTCATAGGTTTTGAAATGTGCACCATTCTGAGTAGCATGATGAAGTCTCACACTATCTTTCCCTGTCCCGCCTAGCACGTGACTTATTGCTTTGTCCAGTACCTTTGAACTGTAGACACTCCCAGCCCTTTAGTCACTTGGTATCCACCTGGTTCTCAGACTGACTGTCATGTTATCATGGTGCTTGTGTTCAAGGAACACTCATTTTACTTAGTAATGGCCCCAGAGCATAAGAGTAGTGATGCTGGCAATTCAGATTTGCTGACAAGAAGCCATAAATTGCTTCCTATAGGTACAAAGGTAAAAGTTCTCAATGTAATAAGGAAAGAAAAAAGAAATTTATGTTGCGGTTGCTGAGCTCTATGGTAAGAATGTATGATCTATCCTTGAAATTGTGAAGAAGGAAAAAGAAATCCCTGCTAATTTTGCTCTCTCACCTCCAAGTGAAAACGTTTCAGCCACAGTGCATGATAGGTGCTTATGGGAAAGGCATTAAATTTGTGGTGGAAGACATGAATTGAAAACATGTTCCAGCTCATCATAAGATGCGCTAGAAAGCACTGAGCAAGACTTCAGTGAGGGGTGGTTACACAGATTCCGGAAAAGGTTTGGACTGAGGCTCCATCTGCTCATGAAGAAGCAGCTACCACATTTTCCTGGGGAGTTGAAGAAGATTAGGATTTGGTACCATCTGCAAGTTCAGGCATCCCCTGGGGGTCTTGGAATTATCCCTGGCAGATAAGCGGGGATGACTGTATTCCACCTGAGATGTACACATAACCCATGGTCACCCAATCTGTGTGTACTTTGTCAGATATGATCAGATATGTATGGAGAACCCTCGGGATCAGCCTACCAAGAGTCCATTTGCATGATGGACTGAGAAGTATTTTAAGAAATAATCCATCCTATGGAAATAGGAAGTTGATATAGAGAAAATGGGTAGAAGTAGTCTATATATAGCACCGGAAGAATGCAGTGCCTAGAACAGAAAGAATGACTGCTGCAGCAGGCTAGGTCAGACTAATAGAAGACCCATAGAAGAGGCAGAGCAGGAAACATCTTCTGCACTCACTCCTGCCTTGCTACTATTGCACTATACTAGGTGTACCAGTTAATAATGCGGATTTTGTAATCAAAGAAAACATGGTAATTTCAAGAGAAACATCAAAAGTGCTTTATTCAAAGTAATGTCCATTGCTAGCTACACATTTCCCCCATCTTTCAGATTATTTGTGGATAGCGTCCCAATAGAACTTTTCTTGTTTTGAGACAAACCATTCAGAGAACCAATTTTCCACTTCTTTATATGTTTTCAAGTGCTGCTCAGAAAGTGTGTGTGCCATCGATGGGAATAAGTGATAATCTGAAGGAGAAAGGTCTGGTGAACACAGCGGGTGGGTTAACACTTCCCAGGCAAGATCTTTTAACGTGTCTTTAACTGGTTTTGAAGTGTGTGATGGTGCGTCATCATGATGCAAAATTACTTTGCCATGTCCTCTGGCCCATTGTGGTTGTTTTACTATCAAAGCATGGTTCAAATTGATCATTCGTTGTTGGTAGTGATCAGTATTAATGGTTTCACCTAGTTTTAGAAGCTTATAATACACCACACCTTCCTAATCCCACCAAACACAGAGCATTATCTTCTTTCCGAAGCAATTTGGCCTTGCAGTCAATGTTTATGGTTTACCTGGATCAACCCATGATTTTGTGCATTTGGGATTCTCAAAATAAATCCACTTTTTATTGCCAGTCACATTTGATGCAAAAAATGACTTTCTTTCATGCTGTTGAAGCAACATTTTACTGATGACTTTTTGGTTTTCCATTTGTCTTTTCTTCAGTTGATGTGGTATCCATTTTCCTTCCTTTAAAATCTTTCCCATTGCTTGTAAGTGATTGGAAATTGTTTGCTGAGCAACATTTAATCTTTCTGCAAGTTGTTTTTGAGTTTGACATGCATCTTCATCCAATAATGCTTGTAATTGTTGGTCTTCAAATTTTTTTCGGTTGACCTGGACGTTCTTTGTCTTTCGCATCAAAATCATCACTTTTAAAGCATTTAAACCAGCATTCACAAGTATCTTGAGATGGAGCATGTTCACCATAAGCTTCCCAAAGTATACGATAACTTTCAGCAGCACTTTTCTTCAAAATAAAGTAATGAATTAAAACTTCCCGCAAATGCTCTTTTTTTGGCACAAAATTAGATATTTTTAAGTGTAAAAATATCTATTATGTTAACAACTTCAGAAAATTTGACATATAAAGTTTTGAAGCTTGCTGTCAATACAAAATAGCATACATATCAAATTGCATATATATCAACATATGTGTAACTCCATGTATTGAAAAAATCTGCATTACTAACCAGTACACCTAGGTCCTCATGTCTTGCCTAGACTTTACAATAGTCCCTTAACACAAGGTTAAAACCAGCATTTCTAACGGTGGATGCAGGCAGTTCCACAAAGGCTAATTAGAATCCCCAGTGGCTTTCCAGTGTTTTCCCAGCAGGTTCATGAGTATAGCCCTCTGTGGTCTATACTTGTTGTGAGTCAGAAAGAAAGAAACATGGAAAGGCACATGCTGTTTGGTATAAAGAGAACCTAGTTTATGTGCAATTGTCAGACCCACTGGTTGGCTTTTCAGAGTGTGTGGAAAAAAGAAAGAAATAGTGTGTCGGTGTGATGGTGGGGCATTTTTTTTTTAGGTATATATTTTTAAATTCTCACCCAAGGATATTTTTATTGATTTGAGAGAGAGATGGAGAGAGAGAGAGAGAGAAAGAGAGAGACAGAGAGAGAGACAGAGAGAGAAACATCATTGTGAGAAAGAAACATCGATCAGTTGCCTCCTGTAAGCGCCCTGACAGGGGATGGAACCTGTAACCTTTTTGGTGGATGGGACAATGCTCCCACCAACCCAGCTACCTGACTGTGCAATGGGGAAATTTTTAAAACTAAGAGATTTTACAATGCTTTGTTATTTTTCCTTTGAAAGGTGTCTTGGGGATGATAGGTTAGTGTAATGGGATAAGAAAAAACAACAACAAATTACAAGATTACATGTAAAACAGATAAACAAGAAGAATTGCTTTTGTCAAACAACAAAACTAAACCCAAATGAAAAATTATAAAGGAGCAAAATGTAGTTAAATTAAGCTGCTTTCATTCATTTCACTCATTACTGTCTTCTGAATGAGTTCATGTTGTCCATAGCATTTGAAGAAGAAATAACAATGTAGCCGAATAAGGGGGATCACAGTAGTGCCTCATTGGATATTCAACTGAGTTCATCTCAACTATTTTATTATGTTTATTTTATTTGCAATATTTTTTTACTTTATTTCCAGCTTTGACTTCTTCCCCAAGGAGCAGATCCACATTTCCAGTGATCTTCTGGACATCGCCACTTAAATATCCTATGGCTACCTCATATGCACAGTCAGAACTTAGTTTATTACTTAACATTCTCCCCTAAATTGCTCTGCCTCCAAAATGTTGTTGTTGTTTTTGTTAATGATGCTCCATCCATTTAGTCTCTAGAAAAGGAAAATAGATTCATCTTTTGCCTCAGCTGATCCTTTGGTTCTCCTATCCAATACACTGACATCAGTGCCATTATTCATTTATCAAGTCTTACTCCTGCCTGCTACTACTGCACTATGGGTCCTCGTCATGTCTTGCCTAGACTTTATAATAGTTCCTTAACACAAGGCTCTCCCCACCCTAGTCAGTAATCTATCTAGGTTATCATTACAGTCATCATCCTATGGACAGATCCAATCATGCCATTCACCAGCCCCAGAGTCTCTATTGACTCCATTGCATGCACCGTAAAGTCCAAGTTTATAAGCATTCGCAAGAAAGCCCTCACACACTGGCCGCTCAGTCTTCCTGTACCATTAATTCATTCCACTGAACTTTTCAGTACACCCTGCATACACCTGGCCCATTCACATCTATTCTTATACTCTTCCACATTTTCTCCAATTGGCAGAATCTTAGTCTTCTTAGTCATATTTTCAACAGAGGCCAAACTCACTTTTTCTGGGAAGTCTTTTTGAATGTTCTCAGACAGTGTTACTTCCTTCCTCTTCTCTGTTCCTGGAACTGCACTTCCAGCATAGACCTTAGCATGTTTATGATCATTTCTCTATCTTGGTGTCTGTGTCCACGCTAGACTGTGAGATCCTCTAGGACAGAGAAGTGTCATTATCCTCTGTATCCCCAGAGACTCACAGTGACTACAGAATAAGTGTTTAAAAAATGTATGAATAGAGAAGCACAGTGAAATGACAAAGTCAGAGGAAAGACAGTGTGGCTTCGGAAAGAAGTGCAGGAGGACAGGGTCTGGCTAAAGGGAGAATAGAATATTCTTAAGTCAGAGCTTTTGTTAGGAAGTAAAAGTGTCCCGTCTCTAGAAATGCTCAGAGAGTGATCCCTTATGAGCAGCTAGATAGGGGATTTGTGCATAAGGTAGGGGGTGGCCATGCTAATTGACCTCTAATTTAATTCAGAAATTGTGTTCTTCCTCGTTAGTACACAACCCCTTGCATCAACTGATGATTTCTAGTAAGCAAGAATATGTGCCTTTTAATGCTGGCTGTATGTTTATGTCCCAATAAATAATTGGGAATGTATTTATTTGGAACTAAGCAGAGACAGGGCAATGGTATACCTAGTACACATAAATGACATGCGGTAACTTTTAGAAGATTGTACATTAAAACCCAAATATCCTATCTTTAACATTGAGAGGAACTAGGATTGCATTTTGGTACTCTGAGCACAGGAAGCAACTTCTTCACACTCCTGGGATCCCTTCTTCTAGTTTGGCATTCAGGGAAATTGCCCAGCTGGCACTTGGAGTTAGTCCAGCCCTGTCTGCTTGTGCTAAATTGTAGCTCTAATATCTCTGTGGGTTCTATAAAACATAAATAATTATAATGCATTGTATTTATATAGCATCTGTCTCTAAGGAGCATAAAGTGCTGCATGGATGTTACTCCATTGCCTCTCACAGCACAGTGGGGACACAGAGAGAATGCAGGTGATAGTACATCCCCTTCGAACCCAGAGCTGAAAGAGAATTGTTTCAACCAAAAGTAAATAAAAGCAAGATTGAATAAGAGCAAGATTTATAAGAGGATATAAAATTAGAGTTTAAGGAAAGAAATGGGCTATATTAGAGTTAAAGAGAAATTTAAAGCCAAAAAAAGAGAAAGAATTGCTCTGAAAAATTGGAAAGTGTTGAGAGTTTGTTTATAAATATTTGTATACAAAATTAAAATAATATATGACCACTATAGAAACTTGAAAAGCAAAGAGTTTTTTTAAACCATCTATAATTTTACTATAATAACAGAACAAATTTGGTATACTCTCTTTATGTCTTTTGCTACTTTTTTTTGTTTGTGTTTTTTTATTATGTATCTGAAAGATTCCATTTAGAATTATAGCGTATATTAAATTTTGTATTATGTATTTTTACTTAACAATATATCATACAGTTTACATAATTATAATTCTGAGAAGCTTAGGTAATATTCCATGAGATGATATAGCATAATTTGTTCCACTCTTCTACCATAATATTGTTTCTACTTTTTCACCATATGAAATCACAATAAATTGAAGTTTATCTTTATGCATAAGGATTTTTCATTTTTAAAGTTATTTCCTTAGCAGAGATTTCTAGACCAAGAATTATCAGATTAATGTGGATTTAAGAGTATGTTAAAATATGAATGCATAAAAAATGCTCTCAAATTAACATACCATATAAATGAAAAAAATATGAAAATAACTGAAAGTAACTCTATCTAAAGACCAACATGTTTATAAGTTGGCAAAGCAGCTACTTCAAAATTGAAAAATTAAGCAGTTTCTTGTCTTTGCACAAGCAAGTAGTTTGATTATTCAATTCAATCACTTTGACCGTGGAAAACCAGATAAAAAAGAGAAGGTTGTATCTCATAGAAAACACAAATTTGGACCAGATATAGAAGGGTAAGTTAATGTAGGGGGAATAGGTAATTTCTCTGCTTTCAACTTTAATTTGCATGGTCAAGTTCTCTGAAAACAATTAGTATTGTGAATGTGTGTGTATGTGTGCATGTCTGTACCAATTCCTGAAGTTCCATCTCATGATGGTAAATAGGATTGTAAAGTTTTCTCATTTAATTATAGAGGCATTGGGGAAAATGGTATGTATATAACTGTTTTTCTGTGATGAGTTGTTCTATGGTTATCTGATTTATGCCATAGTCATTTACCAGCGTAATTACCACCAGAGTCAAGGATAAAAACTATTGGCTTTAGTTAAGGTATACATTACAAAATATTGATGTGTAATATAAATACTGACCAAGAAAATTGCTTGGGTAATGTTACTTCAAATGACAATTAGTCTAAATGATGAGTAGAGTATGTAGTCAATACTAGGTTAAATAAAATAAGGCATATACCCTTAATCAGGGACTTGGGAATCTTGATGTTTTAATTACTTTTCTCAATAATATTCTTAATGATCATAAGTCATATGCCCATTTTGATCTGTCTTGTTGTTGGAAGAAATGTAAACTGGCTCAGGTTAATGTGAGACACCTAAAACATTTTCACTAGCTCACAAACATTTTGTAAACCATTCTCATTTTTATTGCTTTAACAATGGTGTTCAAGTGATATGCATTGAGCATATCAATGTGGCAGTTCCATAGGTTGTATTTTCTATTTTCTTACATATTCTAGTGACCATGATCTATATTGGGCAAGAATAGGACTTATGTCAAAGAAAAGTGGATCTGTGAAAGCTTATCTTTAGAACACCTAAAGTTAGAGAAACCAAAGTTACTCACTGGGAAAAGTTTATTTGATCTCTTTATTAAACCAACAGCTCCACAAAATATAGCCAAATGAGCAATTTATATGGCTACATTCTATTCCTACAACATGATGGGAAGCTACATACTCTCAGCAGACTTGTGGCCACTGTGAAAATGGAAGACAGAGAATGATTGGTTAATGGACTCATTCTCTCACAGTTTGAATGGGAAACTCCTTCCCCAGTAGGTTCATTGAGAGCCTGTTTCCTGCTTCTATTATAAGGCTTCCATATTATCCTGTAAATACTGTTCAATTTATTAACTGCTTCTATAGAAGATAAGTTTCATGGAGGCAGAAATCTTGACTCATATCGTTGGTATCGAAGAGCCTTGTACAGTTTCTGGCACATAGTAAACACTTAGTAAATATTGGTGAATAAGCAAATAGTTTTTACTTCCTACTATGAATGTAGTATTATGCTAAGGACAGAGAGAGATATAAAGAAGAGTATCTTCAATTAGTGTATAGTCAACACATAAATTGTGAGAAGTTAATGAGCACCATGCACTAGTTTATCATAGAGCTGTCGCCGGAATTTTGGTGCTGGCACTGAGGAAAACAGCCAAGACGACTTACATGTACCAAAAATTATTGCATTTTGGTGCTTGTGAGTAATGGATAGGCATGGTTACACAAGTTAGCCCATAGGTACCAAGGTCTACTTCCATACTTTTCTAATTCATGTCCAACTTCCTTACTAGAAGTTGGGGTGCACCTGGGCTTTTGTACACCATTGCACTCCTAGGACCCAGCAGATTACCTGGCATAAAGTAGATAAATGAGCAACTGCTTTGCTCAGTATTTTCTG
Source organism: Corynorhinus townsendii (assembly GCA_026230045.1). Lineage (NCBI taxonomy): Eukaryota > Metazoa > Chordata > Mammalia > Chiroptera > Vespertilionidae > Corynorhinus > Corynorhinus townsendii. Next base: position 174,372,146 of record JAPDVU010000003.1, on the reverse strand, counting down.
CTCTTTGTGTGGCTGGATCATTCCCATCCTTAGTTCCCAGCTCAGGTGTCACCTCTTTCAAGTTGCCTCCCTGAGTGGCCTCTTTCTCAGTCCCTGGTTTGTTTCCTTTCCAGTGCTTATTACCACTTCTTCCATTTATATGGCTCCCTCTAGATTTATTCTACTTAACAATGGGGACTCTTTTGGCCTGTTTTGGTCTCTTTTGCATCCATAGCACATATTGCAGCACCTGGTACCTTTCACTGGAGAGGTCCTATCTTCACTAAGTTAAATAGTTTTTACTTCCTACTATGTATGTAGCATTATGCTAAGGAGAGAGAGAAATATAAAGAAGAGTATCTCCTAAACCTATCTAAAGTTGCTTTAGCCAAACAGTCATCCCGGTTCATTTTCTCTTTAGCATTAAGCATTTTCTGACATTTTTCTGTTTATGTGTCTATGCTCCATGGGGTTTGTAAACTCCATGAAGGCATAGCCTGGAACAAGGCATATCTGGTTCACTGCTGTATGGTCACTGCTTAGAAGAGGGGCTGACACAAACAATTGTTGAGTATGTTAATATCTATATATGTAAAAGCCTAAGTGACCGGCAGACTGGCCAGTAGCTATGATGCGCACTGATTACCAGGGGTCAGACACTCAACGCAGGAGCTGCTGAGCTGTGGTCCATTGGCAGCGGTGGTTCTCAGGTGATGCACCCAGAACCAGAGAGGAGGGAGCCCAATTCTGGGGTGTGTCACCTGAGAACCTCCCTCTCATAATCTGGGGCCCCTCAGGGGATGTTGGAGAGCCAGTTTCAGCCTGATCCCACAGGCCAGGCCGAGGGACCCCACTGGTGCAAGAATCCATGCACCGGGCCTGTAGTTTAGCAAATAAAAGGCAATGGCAATGAAAGGAAAAGACAAGACAAAAGAAATTTTAAAGCAAAGAAAAGAGAGGCACTGTTAGCCAGTACAGAAAAACAAGTGTTAGCTTAGAAATGCTGGTGGTCAAAACTAGCTCTGCGTTCAGAGGAAAATAATAAATGTTGAAATCAAATATAGTGGGATTAGTGAGAAGAAACAGAAAACAGTTGTGGGCAAACATGTCTACACAATTCAGTAGCTTCTTTTGGGGTTCAATGAGAGAGACAAAATGAACAATAAGTAGGAGACCAAGACAATAATAGTTCAGTTAGATCCAGGACAAGCTAAGTTCTTACCTTAGGAGTGGAGTATAAAGACTACCACTGGATTTGTATTGGGCTTGACAGACCTATATTTGGCTTCTACTCTTCCACTTATTAGCTATGTTATAGTAGGTAAGTCAGGTACCTTCTTTGAACCTGTTTACACAATTGTAAAATGGGAAAACTTAAACCTAACTCATAGAATTATTCTAGAGATAATATAAGAAAATGTATGCAAACCACTATTCCTGAGGCAGAACCTATTTCATTTAGCTCATTGAATGTGGCTGTTGTCATAACAGTTCATCAGTTAAGGTGCCTGGCTGGAGGTGCGGCAAGCAGAATATTTATTTAAAAATATTAAAAAAGGAAATTGATTTTCCTTCATTTAGGTATTTTTAGATAGAGGGCATCTCTTTATTTTGGATCATAGCATGAGTACCCTATTCATCATGCTATCTAATTTTAGGAAAAGCACACTAAATCATAAGCCATTGACTTGAAAAATAAAAATAATAAATTGTCCATTATGATAACATTTCTTCTTTTACATTGCAATTGAGGCTCAGGAGTACATTTAAAGAAATCTTTCATTGATTCCAAGTAAGTTAGCCTACCTTAAAGATGCTTGCATTAAATCACCTAAGTATTATTCATATGTATTGTTCCCAAAGAAGAGGTTTGGAGAAGTTCCCATTTCTGGCTAAGGCAATCATGTATCTGTATTGAAAGGCTATGGTACATGATTAGTTGAAGTTTTTAATCAGCGTGTGTAGTTAAGAGTGGATTTATTGTTTTAAAGGAAACACAATATTAAATGTCCCAACATCTCTGATTGGGAGTGGGGGATGGGGATCAATCACCAAATCATATTTTGTAAACAATTTGGAACCTTTTTCAGAAATTAACTTCTGAATATAGTCAATTTCCTGAACAGCTTTATAATGATGTTGATTTGTCAATTTCCCCTCTAGTGAGGAGTAGTGAATTAAGTGCACCTGGGTTTATGTATGAAAACCAACATATTAATTGATTTAGTATAAGTATTGCAGATATTCATAGAACAAAGCCTTTGGCAACTGGCAAATGTAATAATTTCACATTTACCTATGACTCACCAAGTATAATCCAATGCTTGAAGGCAAAATTTTATTTTAGTTTCTATGATTGCCTTCATATTGCTTTTATCTGCATTAAAAGTCCATTTTCAGAACTATAGGCTTACCAATTTCTATGAATAAAAATTCTGTGAGCATAAAATTATTTTCTGATAATTTTTGCCACCCTCCCAAAATACAGTTTCTTTGTTTCTATACATGCTCAAGGGTATTATTTGTAATATTTCTAAATATGATGTATTTCATTAAAAATCTGATATATTACACAGACATATTATATGGAGCTTCCAGCTCATAACAGATGTACTTTTCAATGTTGGTTGCACTAATAATTCTATTTAAAATCAAATATCACAAAAGGCTTTGAATAAAATTATGAATAATGTTATATTTATGGCATATGTGTCATCTTTTACTGATCATCATTATGAGCCAGAAGAATTCATCCTTGAAGTGAGAGGCTTCCTGTAACACAATAACTTAGTTTACTGACATACAGAATGAGGAAGACTTGAGATAAAATAAAATAGTTTGTTAGATTGCATATATATATAATATAATCCTTTAGTTCTCTTTCTTGTGTTCTGTTCTGCTTTGAGTTCCCTACATAATATAAAATTTCTTCACTTTATGATATGCACAGCCACAATATGTTAGTACCACAAATCTTACAATTACCAAAGAAACATAAAAGTTGTCTTTTTAGGAAGTTGCCAAGTTTGATAGCCATTACCAGTAAGCACTAAATCATCCCCAAATCCACCCTCCTTCCTGATGCAGTGATGTAGGAGAGTGCCTAAGTATGATGAAAGATATCCTCAGGTGAGAAAGCCGAGGTACACAGAAGTTGGGAGATAATGTTCATTCCTAGAAATATTCTAAGTGTAGAGCCAAATCTATGGGTTGGCAGTAAAAATTCCAAGGTGGTCATAAACCACCTAGAGTTAAATGTGCATCTCAGCCTGCATATTTTGCAGGCTTTGTCAATGACTTGCAGGCTAAGCATAGACATAGATCCATTCCTTCACTTTGCAATGGAAGTTAGATTCCCTCTTCATGTGCTGCAGGCAGCAAATTCATTCTGAAGACATCTTATTTCAAGACAAGCTACACCATACCACTGGAAGGAAACTTTTTATTATAGGTATGCATTAGTATCAAACAGAAGAACATATTGGCATGCCAGTTAGCTTTTAGGTGGGAAGATAATTGTAACACTAGAGTCTGACAAAAAAAAAAAAGCCATGAAAACGCTTGATATGATAGTAGTATACAAAAATATCTTTGGAGCAGACTGACCTGGGTCATATCCATTTGGTACCAATTGTGCAACATTGGACAAGCGATTTCACTATTCTCTGAATCTCAGTTTACTCCCTTATAAAATGAGGAATAGCCTACCTACCATTGCATAATAGCATGTGATTTGCAGTGGATCAAATGCTTGGCACAGAGCAAGTCCATGACAGATTTGGTTTGCTTAGTCTGAATAGAATATGAACATTTGGTTGATCTCCTAAATAGGATTTTCTTTCTCCTAAACGGGGTTCTCAATAAGAAGGGTGTAGTGAAATATATAGGTCAGGGACTACGGATTCAATTTCATCTGCTCTCTTCTCTATCAGCAATCTGTTGGGTGATATGGGAGGAGCTATAGACAATGGCCCTCATTATCTATAACTGTAAAAGGAAGGCTTAGTTATTTATTTATGAATACCAATTGTTATTCTTTGAGAATAGATGCTTGGCATACAGTGGACATCGAGTAACTGTTGAATTAGTTGAATAATAGTCCAATGCCATTCTATGGGGAACTTGAGTGTTATTGGTAACTTCTGAAAGAAATACAGATTTGAGCCCTGGCCAGTGTTACTCCGTGGTTAGAGTGTTGGCCTGTGTACTGAAGTGTTATAGGTTTGATTCCAGGTCAAGGGAATGTACTTTGGTTGTAGGTTTACTTCCCATCCCACTGTGGGAAGCAACCAGTCGAGGTGCCTCTCTCTCTCAGATCAATGTCTCTCTCTCCCCCTCCTTCTCCCTCCATCCTTTCTAGTCTCTCTGAAAAGCAATGGAAAAAATATCCTTCAGCCCAACCAGTGTAGTTCAGTGGTTGAGCATCAATCTATGAAACTGGAGGTCACAGTTTGATTCCCTGTCAGGGCACATGCCCAGGTTGCGGGCTTGATCCCCAATGTGGGGTGTGCAGGAGGAAGCAGATCAATGATTCTCTGAAATCAATAAATACACACACACACACACACACACACACACACACACACACACACACATGTATATACTAGAGGCCCAGTGCGTGAAAGCTGTGAACTCCGGGTGGATCCCTCAGGCCAACCTGTACCCTCTCACAGTCCGGGACCCCTTGGGGATGTCTGCCTGCTGGCTTAGGCCCTCAGACATCCCTCTCACAGTCCCAGGCTCTCACAGTATGAAACCCCTTGATCCTTCCTGCTTTCCTGCAGTGGAGGTGGGAGAGGCTCCCACCACCAACTTTGTGGTTGCCAGCCATGAGCCCACCTTCTGGCCGAGTGGCACTCCCCCATGGGAGTGCACTGACCACCATACTCCTGCGTTGAGTATCTGCCCCCTGCTGGTCAGTGCACATCATAGCAACCAGTCATTCTGCTGTTCAGTTGATTTGCATATTAGTCTTTTATTACATAGTACTAGAGGCCCAGTGCATGAAATTCATGCAGAGGGAGTGGGGTGGGGTCAGGCTGTACTCTCAGCCCAGCCTGCACCCTCTCCAATCCAGGACCCCGCAGGGGATGTCCAACTGCTGGTTGGACATCCCTCTCACAATCCAGGACCACTGGCTCCTAACTGCTCACATGCATGACTGCTTGATCGTCCCTAACTGCTCCCTGCTGGCCTGGTTGCCCCCAACTGCCCCTCCTGCTGGCCTGGTTGCCCCATGCATCCTGCTGTTTGGCCGTCCCTCACTGTACCACACAGCCTGCTGCTCAGTCATTTGATTATCCCTCACTAACCCCCCAACGGCCTGGTCGCCCCACGCAGCCTGCTGTTCAGTCCTTTGATCGTCCCTCACTAACCCCCCAACAGCCTGGTTGCCCCACACAGCCTGCTGCTCAGTCATTTGGTCATCCCTCACTAACCCCCCTACCAGCCTGGTCGCCCCATGCAGCCCACTGCTCAGTCATTTGGTCATCCCTCACTAACTCCCCTACCAGCCCGGTCGGCCCAGGTAGCCTGCTGCTCAGTCGTTTGGTCATCCCTTACTAACCCCCTTGTCGGTCAGGTCGCCCCTTGCAGCCTGTTCAGTTGACGGTTCAGTTGTTTCTGTTGCAATGGTCGCTTAAGGTTTTATATATATAGATATTCTCCAGTGAGTATACAAACAAACAAACAAAAAACGTAGTCTTGCCATTCATTCTGTTAATGCAATTGTGGAATCTGTAAACCAAGCCCACTGTAGCCACCTCAGGCTTTTCATAATGGATTGTGTCAGTGCAAGGACAGGGAACTGCTAGCATGCACGTTAGGCTTCTTTACTCCAGTGTATAAAATTGTTTTCCAAAAGGAAACTGAGTGTGATAGAATATCTTTCCCATAGGTGCCCAACAAGAAAAACAATGTATTTTAGCTTTTTGTTTTTGTTTTTGCCATTGACCTCTGGACTAACAATTGTTTCAGAAAATTTTTCAATTCACTGAGAGTATAATTCACAAACAACAAAATTTATTTTAGTTTTTCCATCCCTCTGAACTGCCCCTATACTAGTATATCTTACGTTTCTAGTCTCTTTTCTCTTACTTGAGGGTTGATCATTTTTCTCTAGAGCTCAGAGGATGGGTACTCTTGACCTAAAACACACTGAAGAAAGGAATGGGATGATGGGCAATTCAAATCCATTGCTCTAAAGGTTTTACTTTCTGTTCGCGTTATCACTGAGTGGTCCATGGGGGTCAGAGGGAAAGACTCCAAGATTGCCCCAGAATCTGAAACCTTTACCAAGAAAGATGAAAACAGCAGGAAACAACACAGGATACAGAACAGCAAGATCCAGCATATTGTTTCCAAAAGCCTAAAGCATTCAAGACACAATGAACTTAGCCCAGGGTTGTTTTGTTTTGTTTTCAGAAAATCAGTCATCTAGACTTCACAAAGAGTGATGGTCAGAATATTTAACAACTGATAGAGCAAAGGTACTGGCCAATCAGAATGAACATTGCCCCATCAGAACAGACACCAGCTGAAAATACACAGCCAGTCAATACATACTGGTGCACACCGTTTTGCCATTAGTCATTGCAGAAACTACTGAAAATATAAAAATGGAACCTCAGGTGTCAGAGTCTCCTATTCTACTAAAATTGAATTTATTTTACACAGCAAACATACACTGAGTGGCCAGATTATTATGATCTCTGAACCGATAATAATCTGGCCACTCAGAGTGTGTGTGTGTATATATATATATATATATATATATCTCCTATCTAATAAAAGAGTAATATGCAAATTAACCATCACTCCGCTACACACACAAGCCATGCCCACCAGCCAGTTGGGAGTGAGTATGCAAATTAACCCCAACCAAGATGCATGTGGCCATGGAGTGAGCAGGAGGCTTGGGTTTCCCCGGCAATGGAGGAAGCCAAGCTTTCCACACACCCTAGGCCTCCACTCAAGGCTACAAAGTTTCAATTATAGAAGGTAAATAAATCCCAACAAAAATGGTGCCAGCCACAGAGCTGGAGAGAACAGGAGGCTTGAGTTGCCCCCAGCAATGGAGGAAGCCAAGCTTTCTGCACACCCTGGTGGGCCCAGGCATCCACTCAAGGCTACAAAGTTTTAATTATAGAAGATAAATAAATCCCAGATACCAGGGCCTCTGCTTGGGTCGCCGGAGGGTGTGGCCAGCCTGCAAACCACCACAGGCCCCTCGTCCAGGCTGCCCCACATCCCAAGGGAACCCCCACCCTGATCCAGGAAAACCTTCAGGGCAAACCAGCTGGCCTCCACCCATGCACCAGGCCTCTATCCTATCTAATAAAAGAGTAATATGCAAATTGACCATCACTGCAACACACAAGATGTCTGCCCTTATGTGGTCAAAGATCCTGCCCCCATGTGGACCCAAGATGACCACCACAAGATGGCCAGCAGGGGAGGGCAGTTGGGAGGGACCAGGCCTGCAAGGGAGAGCAGTTGGGGGCAAACAGGCTGGCAGGGGAGCAGTTAGGCATCCATCAGGCTGGCAGGGGAGTGGTTAGGGGGTGATCAGGCTGGCAGGCAGAAGTGGTTAGGGCCAATTAGGAAGGCAGGCTGGTGAGCAGTTGGGAGCCAGCAGTCCTGGTTTGTGAGAGGGATGTCTGACTGTTCGTTTAGGCCCGATCCCAGTAGGATTGGGCCTAAACGGGCAGTCAGACATCCCTCGAGGGGTCCCAGATTGGAGAGGGTGCAGGTTGGGCTAAGGGAACCCCCCCCCCCCCCGCCGCTGCACGAATTTCTTGCACCAGGCCTCTAGTATGTATGTGTGTGTGGGTGTGTGTGTATATATATTATATATTAGAGGTCCAGTGCATGAATTTTTGCATGGGTGGGGTCCAGCCAGCCTCGCCAGGGGGAGGGGACATGGGCAGTTGGCCGCCCTGCCTGCTGGTTGAACTCCTGGTTGAGGGGACAGTTTGCATATTAGCCTTTTATCATATAGGATATATACTGAGTGGCCAGATTATTATGCATTCAGATATCATAATAATCTGGCCACTCAGTGTATCTGAAATTAACAGAATCATAGTCTCTTTCCAGTTACTGACTTGTTACCCTGCTTCCATTGATAGAAAACTCTTCTTAAGAGTTCTGTATTTATTGCCTCTACTTCTCACCTCCTATTTTCTCTTGAACACACTGCAATCAGGCTTTTGTCCCCAATATCAGCTTCCTCTAGAGCTCAGAGGTTTTATCATGACCAACAACCCTGATATTATGGTTAATTTTCAAACTTCTTACTCAAAGTTTCATCTGCATTCAACATCATTGATCACTCCTTCCTTCCTGAACTGCTTTCTTCACCTAGCTTCTAGGATGTATTTTCTCCTGTTCTTGTAATGGATGCCATTCCTTTTCAGTTGTTTGTGACATGAATATTTTATATTGAATCACATTTACCCCCTGATTTCCACTGTTATTTTCCACAGAAATATGACCTCAATATTAAATAGAAATTTTACCAAGGACAATATATACTCTTTTGACAGCATGCAATTAATTTTCCCAAATAGCCCCATAGAAGAAATTAGTCATTCAGACAATTGAATGTGACCATTACTAGCAGCATGCATAGAGCCAGAACTGATACTGGAGCAGTGACATTTTGTACAAATGTGCGAATACAATAAAACACACTATAACCAAGGGCTATGTGTTACTGAATGACAGCCAGTGTCAGAGGAATAACATTAAAGTTTTTGTCTAATAACTTCTTTCTACTATATTCATCTCTTTCATTATTAGGAAATGATGAGTTAATAGGAGTACTTATGTAAGTAAAAAATTGCCAATTTATCATCTAGTCAATATTCATTCTTTATAAAAAGTACAGAGTGGTTCAAGTTGTTGTTTGGTGACCAATGAAAGACTTTACCCAAAAGGACCTGTTATTGAGTATTTCTTTAGATTTTGCACCAACTTTAGTTATCAGGCACTTGTCACAGCCAGTGGTTTGTCTCCTTGTCTCTCCCCTACCCCCCCACAGAAGTCTCTAAGATGTCAAGCACTCTTTCCTTGTGTACTGGTGAACTGCATTGCCCTAGCGAGGGGTATTGATTTCTCATTATTCCTAGATGCCACACGATGCATTTCTATTAGTTGTAAACACTTACAAGACTGACTTTTATTTTGTCCTTCATCACATCAGTCTGGCAGGGCAGGACATCTGGAAAGGAGGGCCAGTGCATTTATCAGACACTCTTCCACATTGGTCCTTAAGTGAATAACACTTTCAAGGTGTCTCAGTATAACAAAGCTTGTTTTAAAAAACCCACTGCTCTCTTGACAGGGCCTCATGGTAAGGTCTCTTAAAAGAAACGAACTACATTTACTTTTTAAATCTACTCTGGGACTGACTTACTTGCTTTTTTATAGGCATTGTTATATTTCATTGATGAACGTTGGCTTCAGAATTAGCCAGGAAAATTCATATTGGCCTTTGCTAGTAAGAAAAATTACTGATAAAGAAAATACATTAAACAAAATAGGCCTTTAGGATAAATTAGGTTGCTTGGGCAACCACAGTTTTGAGAGTTCATTGGCATCTTAGAATACACAAAAACACATGCAAGAGTCAAGTTCTTTAAACATTTTAAGTGAAAACTGACAGTTTGCCTTGGATTTGTTTCAGTGACGAATGTGATCTGCCATCTCCACTACTTGTTGACAAAAGCCTGTTTCAACCAGAAAGCCACGGTGTTTTCCTCAGAGTTTTTAATCTTTTAAATAGCATATGTGCCTCCTGGGAGAAAACTCCAAGAGGTTATAGAATTCATTTGCCCTTCAGGGGAAAAAACCCAATAGTGAATATTAGGAGAAAATGAGAGTGTAACCTCTGAGAAAAGGGCAATAGTCAAAGGACATCTGAGAAACACCCTTATGCTGTTTCTCCTTTGTCCATCATCCACAATTACTGCAGGCCATCTCTGATATTCCCCTTGGCCTTCACAACCTTTCTGGTGTCACCCACAGTGGGAAATGATTCCCCCACCTTTTTTAAATCACATGTTGGTTTACATTATTTTTTTCTTGTTTTTAGACCTCTTTGGACATTTCTTATGAGCTTCTTTACATTTACATGGTCGCTGAAAGGGTTTCTTGGATCATCCCAACATGCATTTTAACTGATTCCCCCAACAGTAAATGCCTCATCGCAATATTTGCATTTGACCTCCACTTTCTTTCTCTAATTATCCACTGTCTCCTTTCCTCTGTGCCTTGGGCAAAGGGCATAATCTTTAGGTTACTCTATGATTCCAATATACCTCTTTTATAGGGGAGAAAACAACTTTTTCTCATAACAAAGAATCTCAGTTTGATGTGTAACATTATTTACAAAACCAAGTATGTATTATGATATCTTTGTTTATGTAAATCCATCCTGAATTTCCATTTACATGAAACCAAAAAGGGGTTGTTGTATATCTTTAACTTTGAGGGAGCTCCATTCATTAATTGAACAAATATTTGAGGTCTCACAGTATGCTGAACATTATTTCAAGTATGGGGAATACATAAGCGAACAAAACAGGAACAAAAACAACAACAACACCTGTAAGCTCTCAAGAGCTTACATTCCAGTGGGAAAGACAGACAATAAACAAACAGAGAAGCAGCATCTACTATATGTCAAGGTTTCCGAGGATTTACTCAGCCAAGGGATCCCATGGCAACTTGGCCCATTAGAAGAAGTGCAGGGTTGCCAAGAGAAATAGAGCACTTGAGATTCTTAATAAGAAACAAAAATATCACCCAAAGCAGAAGTACAATTCTTCAGGCCACCAATGCTCATTGTCATCCGAAATCCTGTTGCTAGGACACTGATAAGCATAGGAAAGCTAAGGACACTTTATAAGCTGGGGAAATTTTTGGTAGTATGATGTTCTGATATTCGTGGATCTAAATTCAGGAGGAATAGAGAATAACAAAGAGAAATATATCTGTAAAGAGGCTTTTGAAATCATTTAAAACTTAATAATCTAATGCCTTTAAATAGTAGATATACAAAGTATTATATTGAAAAATGTTGGGTTTTTTTTTTTTTTTACTAACATTTAAGAATCTACTATCAATTCTACTCTGAATGGTGATCAGTACTTTTTAGTAAAATATAATTTAATCTATCTCTTCATTTCCTCAAAAATCTAGTGACAAATCCTTGACCCCAAAAATAAAACCTATGTTCTGATACCCTGGCTTTAGTATTGCAGGATAGAGTAATCAGTGTTATTCCAGTTTTTATCCTCCCACAGTTCTCTAAATAGAAATGAGGTCTCTTCCTTTGCTTTGGGAATTGAATGCCAGTTGAGGAATTCAAAACAGTGTTGGTTTCAACCTTGAGTTCTTCTGCATACTAAGCTCGCTTCTTCGGCCCTAAGGCATGCCTCTCAATGAGGAAATGTGGGGAAATGCTGAATCCAGTATATCCTGAGACCATCTTGACTATATACTTAACATGGTCCTGAAATTCTATCCCAATGTGGTTCCTGAATAATAGGGCCACATTTGGACAGAATCACATTTGGACAAATCAGTCCAAATTACACATCCAAATGTAATTTGGTCATCAGTGTTCAAATGTGATTTTTATTGCTATACTAGTAGGCCATAGCATGTAAAAGATGAGATTAGATATACACCATGGCACTGCTCATTTATTTTCACATGGGAAATATGCCCATCTGAATAGTAATGGGTTGTCTGTCATAGTTGAAGAGAGATACAAAGTTGGAAGTCTGTTCATCACCATGAGCTGATGAGAACTGGCCGGAATAGCGTGTGTGGTAAATAATTTTTACAACTCTAAAGCGCAAATGTGACAGACCTCTGCAGTTATTGTTAGGTTTAATATCAGAAGGTAGTAATGAAGGTTTGAATTACCAAATACTGATAACATTTCTTGAAGAACAAAATAAATTAATACTTTTTAATATGCAATCACAGGATCAGCCTGGATCTACCCTGTTCTTAGTAGCCGAACACATCTTGCCTCATCATTCTCTTAAGTCAACATTTTCATCTTGTGTTCAAAGTACATATTTAAAATTTATGCATAAGGAAAGAAAGTCAAGGCTCTCATGTAATTTGTGTATGAAATTGGCTGTACATCCATAGTCACAATGCCAAGAGAATCTCAGTATTTGCTATCAATCACCCGTTATTCAAATTTCCCTCATCAGTTGGATTACAAACCAACTATTTCTGGGACAGTTGTTTAGTGGGGAAAGAATTTCACTTATTCTTGTTCAAGGTAGGAGCAGATAAAAATGAGGGCCCTCTTGGAATGGGGATGGGAGGAAAATAGTTTAAAGCTCCTCATGGAACTGGTTGTTGGTAAGACAAGCAGGCACGACTGCCATTAGCGATTCTCAACTAGAACCTGATATAGCAGGTAAAAATAATTTCAGTTCTGAATAAAACATAGTAACTGCAGTCACTTTTCACAGTTAAAGACAGCATGACCTAGCAGAAAGTATGTATTGTTTGGGCCAGGTTCTGCCATATGGCAGCTATGTTACATTGTGACAACTTAACCTCTCTGAGGTAAACTTTCTCATCTGTGAAATGGGTTCATAGCAAGCTTTAAGGATAACTTTGTATATAAATAATATTAATAAATATAAACATAAACATAAATATAAACTAGAGGCCTAGTGCATGAAATTCATGCACGGGGGGGGGGGGGGTGGGAGTAGAGGGGGGAGTGTCCCTCAGCCCGGCCTGCACCCTCTCCAATCTGGGACCCCTTGGGGGATAACTGGCAGTTGGAGGTCCCTCTCACAATCCAGAACTGCTGGCTCCTAACCACTCACCAGCCTGCCTGATTGCCCCTAACTGCTTCTGCCTGCTAGCCTGATCATCCCTAACTGCTCCCCTGCTGGCTTGATTGCCCCTAACTACCTCTGCCTTGGCCCTGCATCTGGGACCCAGGATTCCCTCCTCCAGCTGACCACAGGCACCCAGGATCCGGGCTTCCCTCCCTCTGGTCACCCATAGGCACCCAGGCTGGCTGCAGCTGCAGGGGATGGTGGGCAGGTGGCTTCGCCTGGGCTGCAGCCACAAGTGCTTGCACCCGGGACTGCAGGGTGAACGGTTTCTCCATCTACCAGGCTGTAGCCAGCCACAGGTGCTGGCACCTGGACTGCAGGCAGGTGGCTTCTCCATCTTCCCTAGGATGCAGTGTGGGTGACTTCTCCGGCTGGCTGCGGCCTGGGATCTCAGGGCAGGTGGCTTCTTCATCTCCCAGGCTGCAACCAGCCTCAGGCGCTGGGGCTCTGTTTCTCTGTCTCCCCCAGGATGTGCGGCGGGCGGATGTGGGGCAGGTAGACGTGGGGTGGGCAGCTTCTCCAGCTGGCTGCAGCCTGGGATCACGGGGCAGGCAGCTTCTTCTTCTCCCGGGCCGCATCCAGCCTCAGGTGCTGGGGCCCGGTTTCTCTGTCTCTCCCAGGACATGGGGTGGGCAGCTTCTGTGGTCTGGGATCACAGGGGAAGGCGGCTTCTTGGTTTCCCTGGCCACAGCCAGCCTCAAGCGCTGGCACCCTACTTCTCTGACTACCACAGGCTTGGAGTGGCTGGTGGGTGGGGCCACCACCATCTTTTCAGGTTAATTTGCATACTCATTCCTGATTGGCTGGTGGGCATAGGGTAGGTATGGTCAGTTTGCATATTTCTCTTTTATTAGTGTAGATATAAATATTGCCTAGGATGATGCTAGAGCACTTCTAGTGATCAATAATTTATATCTAAGTATACAGATTTCATCAGCCTTTCATTTCACATATCATGTAGTAGTGGTGCCTCTGTCCTCAACCGTTAAAGTCTCCCACCATTATTTCTGGAGGTTGCCACAGTGTGACCCATATTTCATGAGAAACCATAAGGCTACCTCCCATGTCTCTTTGAGGGAAGGCGCCATTCCCTATGGCCCTCTCCCAGCACCCTCTGGGAGGACTCTGACCTGACCAAAGTCTCAGTCAGAAACTTTGAGAGGCCAGTGCTGTGCAGTGGGTAAGGGAAGGAAGGAAAGAGGACCTTCATCCTTTCTCTTCTGAACCTTGAAGCAGCCTTCTGCATAATCCTCCCAAAAACAGACCTTTCAGCTCCTTTGCTTCACTCTCAGGATAAACCTGACCTTGGAATCATGCTAGGAAATCAACTGTACTTGTGGGCCATTTCCGTCCCCCTTCCCTTGGTCTCAGCAATGTGCTATGTGCTGTCCAGGTATTATTTCATACTCCCAGGAAGCCTGTGAGATGGAGATATTTAATCCCAAATATAGGTGAAGAGACTGAAACCTAGGAAGTTTTGGAACACTGTCCACTCCCCTCCTTCAAGTAAATACCTGGGTTGTTACCAGGTATTCTCCATTAAGGTGAACCCAAGACATCCTGAAAATGGTAGCAATTGTTATTATTACACCATTCCACCCTGTCAAGTTAGGCCAGAGTTTACACTGATTCAGTAATGAGTCTGAAGAAATATGCAGAGTAGAAATTGAAGTACAAAAACTAGACTAGCAGGGAGAGTGGAGGCAGAGACTAAGGAAACAAGTTTTGAAAAACAAAATGTGGTAATTATAAAAAATAATGTAAAAGGGGCAAATCTAAGAGAATGTATGTATCATCTCTTTCTTATTAATTCTCTCAAAAATTTCTTAAATTAAATGGCACCAGCTACTTCTCTCACACTTTCCCTCAAATTCCCTTCCCTGAGCCCTTAAAAAACTACATAAGTAATACCATCCTATATAATAAAAGCCCAGCGACCAAATGGCAGAACGATCAGAACGACTGGTCAACCAGTCACTATGACACTTACTGACCACCAGGGGCAGATGCTCAACACTGGAGCTGCCCCCCGGTGGTCAGTGTGCTCCCACAGTGGAGAGCTGTTGCTCAAAGGGCTGGTCCACAGCCGTTGGGCTGACTGGGATGAGCGGTGCTCCCACAGTGGGCTAATCCCTGCAGGCCATGCCCCCCACCAGTGCATGAATCTCATGCACCAGGCCTCTAGTAGTCCATATAAAGAGTAAGAATTTCTCTTCCCTTTAATCTCCATTTCCTTAATTCATCTTTCTATCTCCAAGTACAGGTGGGAAATAATTGAGGAACTATTTTTTGGTGAATGAAGCTTTGATCCCACTCTACAAGAAATCTCTAGAGATTACTTTCAAACTAAAACCAATTTCATACCCAATAGAAACTTTAGTTTCATGGAATGAAAAGCCAAATGAGAACAATCTGATAATGTCTTTCCAAAAAGAAGTTATACTATGTACACTTGCCCAATTACTACTGAGAATTATTCTCTTTCTTAAACCAAGAAATAAAAAGAAAAATTGTTCTACTGGTAATGCTTTGTGTTTTTTATCCAGGGATAGTGAAAGATACTCTGGTTATCAATGTCTTTGTTTACCAAGTGTAATTTTTCATGGGTGATGTCAGTTATATTTATCAAAAGGCCAAATCAATTTCAATTCCCCTTGCAGGAGTCTTGTTAAGTAACATAGAACAAGATAGTATCAAATGCACTTTAATAAAATTCAATAGTTCACAAGTATTATTACCAATCCATTTTCTACTAATATTTTATTTATTTTAATATATTTTTCTTGATTTCAGAGAGGAAGGAAGAGGGAGAGAGAGATAGAAATGTCAATGATGAGAGAGAATCATTGCTTGGCTGCCTCCTGCACGCCCTCTACTTGGGATAGAACCTGCAACCCGGGCATGTGCCCTTGACCAGAATTGAACCTGGGACCCTTCAGTCCAAATGCTGATGCTCTATCCACTGAGCCAAACCAGCTAGGACTCTACTAACATTTTAGATCAAAATGTTCAAATTCATTTAGCTCAAATGCTTTGAGTTTTCTGAATTTCCCAAATTACATGCCTTTTTGCTGCTAATGTCTAAAAAACAAAGAGAGGTGAGACTAACAAGATATTTGCATATGTACCAATAGAAAGGGATGATGTTGCATCATTTTATTTTTCTTCTTGTGTACTTATTTCTTCTTGGCCACTTGAAGTGATCCATAAATCAAGAATTAATAAACATTGAAAGCTTCCTGTTTACCACTAATCACATGTTCTCCTTTCTCCAAGGCCTGTTTTCCCTTACTCAGAATTCACAGCAAAGAGGAGAGTGGAATGGACAGGAAAACCCCTATCATGTTCAGGAACTGTATTATTAATGCACTTCTATTAGCTGCATATATAGAAGTCATGGGAAATTTCAACTTTTTATATTGAGATAATGGATTGAAATTTTAAATTAGTATTTTGTGCCTTATTTTTTCAATATTCAAGTTCTTTAAAACTATTCACTAAATACAGAACTGATCCTTTAATGATTATTTCATTATTAAAAGTGAAAATATCTGTACTAATGCCTATGGATTCACCTCAAATGTTTCTTTGTATTTTGTGAATTCTTTCTTCTCATGCTAGTTATGAACTTTACTTTGATGCCTGTATCCAAAAACCAAGAGCAGGTGAGACACCTGAAAATACCCTGATTTGTGAAAGGGAGGGTTATCCCACTTGGTTTTGCTTTCACAACCAGGAAATAACTAATGACAGTTTGGGAATTAATTGACTGTTTGTTTCTTACACTAGCATGTCAGGCCCTCCATTGTTGGGTTCAAACTAATGCTAAATTGCAAGAGAGCAGGACAGGAGTCTTTGGCCTTGATGTAAACAGAAGAATTTTCTTAAGTGAATCAGATCCTTTTTACTTCATCTTCTTACATGAAACATGCTATTATAGGGTTTATATATTTTAAAGGTAGTGAAACAAATTTACCCCATATTTATAAAATATGGATTGCTTGCTTTCTATAAAAATTTAAAATCAGTTCTGCAGAAGAAAAAGATAAACATGTATAGATGTAAATCCATTCCATATTGGTTTCTTAGTACCACATTAAAGAGAAAAGCTGAGGATATAAGTTATGACTTAATGTTGATTTTGAATGCACACTGCTACCTAATGTACATAAAATAACCATTGCCGAGTGAAACTGATACATCCAACAGCTTGGCTGCATTGAAATGATTTTCAAATAAGTGCTTACAAAAAGTCGATTTTGGAAAGTTTCACTGCTTAGGTACAAAACAAATCACAAATATGTTTTTATGTTGATTTTCTCTAATAGGACTGGGAATTCCCACATTTCATGGGAGACGTTGATGTAAATCTCCCTGGCTTGCATACGCCTCACATGCAGTTCAAGATTCCTTTCTTCCAGAAGATCTTCAAGGAAGAATATCGCATTCACATAACAGGTATGTTATAACCTTGAACAGGATTTGTCTCCTGCTTAGCGTAATGCTCGCTGCTATAAAAAAGCAAATGGCGGCATTGTATAGGCATACATAAATATAGCTTTAGTTCTTACTGAACAGTGCCAGGTGGTTCCCCGTGGTTCCTGATTCACTGGGGCTCCGGGCAGTCACTCTGGCACGTGCACTGCTGGTGGCTTTAATAAGTGCAACTTCAACATCCAACAGGCAGTTGGGAATAAAGAGAATGGGGAAAATGGTTAAGAAGGCTTCCCTGTTTCTTAACCACCTTGGCCTGGAAAAGAAACATGACATCTCCACTCACATTTTATTGGCAATAACTAGTGGGGGCGTGGTGTACAATTAGCCATACTCCTTATACCACCCGCCTTGTTTTTTTTTTTTTTTCATTGGTGGGTTTCCTTTTCACAACCTCCATCCAGCTCAGTACATTTTTTCAACATGAACACTCTTTGTGCTTTGTTCTTCATTTATGCCTGAGATCAAAACAATGGTATCCAGGAGCTCCCATCAGACCATAAGCCTTCAGGGAGTTTGCCCAGGGTCTCATTTGATTGAGTACAAACTTCCTTCTGTGGCAGAGCTCATGTTTGTCTCCAGTGATTCTCTTGTGGCTCCTCAGATGATTTCATTTTCAGATGTGCCCTGTGTTTGAAACACCTCCAATATGATGTGCTGTAATATTCTTTCGTGGCATCTCAGTCATTTGCTTCTAAAAAAAGGCTTCCTAGGGTTATGTTTTATACCTTTTATTTCTTTCTAAGAAGAAGCAGACAGCTAAGTGACCAAAGGAAGGATGGCATTAGTTCCCAAGCTGTTGAAATGCAAGTCGCCCCTGTGTTCACGTTTTAAGGACAATGGCTGAGGATCCCACACCTACTATGATAGAAACTGCTGAGGAAATCTGTGCTTACACTACCGTCTGTGCTCCTGAGTAAAAATAGCCTGAACACAGAAAACGTGAACACATGAGCACTGCAGAAAGACCTTTACTTCTCAACTTGAAGGCTGTTTTGTTTTTGTTTTTTTTGGCTTGGAGCATGAGGCGACCTTTCTAAATTGGAGAATGAGCTCATGAATAGGGAAGATGCAGCAGGTTGCTTTCCTATTCAGAATGAATGAGGCTCATCCATTAAATTCACCGGGTAAATCAATCAATTTGAGTTCAGGTCACATAGTGTGGTTTCAGAGTCCCCCACTTAATCTCGGCAGCGTGCTCCCCTCCCGGACTTCTGAGCAGCCATCATGCACATGGCATCGTCATATCCCTTTGGGTGGGCTTTTGCCTGGACCATCTGTTCTTGCTATCAGCTCTTGTCCCAGGCCATGATGGTACTAATATTGTCTCGCACTGAATATCAGAATCCCTGTCAAAATTAGACTGCTGGGGGGTAGATTATCAGGTTTAAAGGGGGAGGGGCAGATTCAGAGACGCCATTGATTAGAAAAAATATCAAGCTGTTGAAAGTATTGAATTCAGGACTCTTTTGCATGGTTTTGTCAGATATACCATCATTTAATGACAGGGGCAGGTTTAAGTTTTGTGGCCCTCAAAGCTTACACAATTTGGGATGCACTGTTTAAAAACATGAAAGAGAA
Source organism: Corynorhinus townsendii (assembly GCA_026230045.1). Lineage (NCBI taxonomy): Eukaryota > Metazoa > Chordata > Mammalia > Chiroptera > Vespertilionidae > Corynorhinus > Corynorhinus townsendii. Next base: position 174,353,208 of record JAPDVU010000003.1, on the reverse strand, counting down.
AAGTACATCTGAGAATGGTAGTGAGGCCTTGGAAAGGAACCAGGCAGACAGGGGTCCCCTGAAGCTTCAGAATCCTTAGCTTTGAGGTAGACACTCCTATGCCTTTGAGCGTAAACCTTTGTGCCTCCAAGTATTATTTTGCAAAAACTTAGTGGAGACTGCATGTTAATAAGTTTTCTAGGAGGTGAAAATATATTGTGATTAAGGCTTTTGTGCAGTGTTTGCCAAATTATGTTGATTAGCATATCACCTGGGGAACTTTATAAATATACAGATTGTTGGGCCCCATTCCTAATGGTTCCCACCCAGTGGGTCTGGGCAAAAGCCAGGGAATGGGCCTTTTGCAAAGCCTCCCTGGGGAATGCTGATCTTTGGGAACTTCTCGGTCTGATTGAGAAGGCACAGTTGAGGTCAGACAGTCTCCGGAGTCGAGCCAACCATGCAAATGTCTGGGTGCTTGGTCCTGCTGGGGGGCTTTTGAGGATTCTGCAGTTTAAATTACAAATACAATAGGGTACATGTGGGCTTTGCAGTGAAGGGATTCACAAAAAACAAGTGAAATTTAATTTGTGCCAAGAAGATATATCTTTCTCCAGATCCACCCCTGATCACATTTCCTAGGAAATGGTGATAGGAAAGAAAGTCCTAACTCCGCCCCTCTTGTTTTTGTTAGTTACTGTCTTTGTTCTGCTAGTTGGCTGAAGAGGTTGCTGAGGCCACTCTGGAATGTCATCTAATCTCTTGTGAAAGGCCTTTGACTTCATTTGACTTTGTAAAATCATTGTTTCTGGCAAACCTAATTAAAATCTCCAAACCACGGTGGTCCGTGTTGTATTTCATAGGCTCAGTAGTTAATAGCCCACGACTGTCCAAGTGCACTGCAAACCCTGACTTGATCAGCTTCTCCAAGTGCTGCTTCCTTCCTTAGAGAGACGTCAACGCTTTTCTTACTAAGCAAATATGGTATCATCCCCGGGATGATTAAGCGTGAAACCCTCTATGTCCATCAACAGTTATCAAACTTCAGTGTGTATGAGAATCACCTGGAGAGCTTGTTAAAAAAAAAAAAAAAAAAAAATCAGCCCAGCTAGCGTGGGTCAGTGGTTAAACATCGACCTATGAACCAGGAGGCCTGCAGTTCAATTCCCGGCCAGGGCACATGTCCAGGTTGTGGGCTCAGTCCCCAGTAGGGGGCTTGTAGGAGACACACATTTATTTATTTATCTATCTATCTTCTACCTATCTATCTGTCAGTCGCACACCCAGAGTCGGATGCCTGATGTACGTGGTGGAGCCTGGAATCGGCCATTCTCTCAGGCACCACCAGGGATGCTTATGCAGGCTGCCAGGGGACTACACTCTGAGAAAGACTGCTGCTGAGAAACATTTTCTATAGTCAGAATTCCTCTCACCTCAGCTTTTTTTTTTAACAGTCTGGCTTTATTTAAACAACAACAACAAAAAAAAAACAAAAAAAAAGCTGCCACAGTGTGCCATTGCAGGAATGAGTGGAAATGGCTGGGCCTGCCTGGACTGGCTGACTTCCATGACTCAAGGTCCCAGACCCAGGCCTCTCAGGTGCTCCTCCTCCACCCCGAGGCCTGAGAGGTTGATGGGCCAGCAGACAAGCTGCGCAGGTTCATAGGCAGGCAGTGTATGTGGCACTAAAGTCCAGGAGAGCCACCCACAGCACAGTCTAATCTCAGGGCCTCAGATGATTTTGGAGCCAGAGCCCAGGATGTTGTGACAAAAGTAGACATGTGGGCCCTGACCGGTTTGGCTCAGTGGATAGAGCATCGGCCTGCAGACTCAAGGGTCCCAGGTTCTCTTCCCATCAAGGGCATGTACCTTGGTTGTGGGCACATGCCCAGTAGGGAGTGTGCAGGAGGCAGCTGATCGATGTTTCTCTTTCATTGATGTTTCTAACTCTCTGTCCCTCTCCCTTCCTCTCTAAAAAATCAATAAAATATATATATTTTTTAAAGTAGACATGTTGGCACTCCAGAAAGGTGAATGGGTCAGTTTTGTCATCTCAGCTTTAATTTCTCTTTACATGCAACTCCTAAAACAAAGTTAAGGGTCAGAATGCAAGTTCAATAGAAATGGGGTGGCCAGTGGGAAAGGAGATGGGAGAGGCCTGCCAGGAGCTGGAAGTTTAGAGCCTGGGGAAAGAGAGGAGGCCCCACAGCAGAGCATGATGGGAAAGGCCTGGGACCACAGAAGAAACTGAAGCTGCCGTGAAAGGGACCCTAAGGACCCCCACATAGCTCCATGTGCTGCTTTCTCTACTGTGTGTGTTCTGCACTAGAAGAGGCTGGACAGGGCCTGCTAGGGTTTCCTAAGGGTCGAGGATGGCCATACCCTGGCGTCAACCATTGCAGCTCTGTGATCTGCAAAGGGCGTGGATGCACACTGAGGCAATGGAGTGTAGAGTTTTGGGCATAGGCTCCAGCTCCACCATTGACAGCTGGCATGGCCTTTGTCAAGCTCCATAACCGCTCAGAGGCTCAGTTTTCTCGTCTGTTAAATGGAGACTGTACTGGTACTTACCCCTTGGTTGCTGTGAGAATTAAATTAATTAACATGTACGAGGCACTTAAAACACGGTCTGCCATGTCTTGAGCACTCAAATTCTCACTGTCTTTACCTAAAGCTTTGCCATGTATCCATTCAGGGTGTGTGTGTGTGTGTGTGTGTGTTTTATTTAATTTTAAAACAAAATAAAACATTAGGCAGTCAAAGAAAGGCACTCTGATTATTTATCCAGTATTCTGAGTTCTCTACTGTGACTGCCCTGAGTCCTCAGGAAGGAAGATGCTGAGAATGGCAAGAATCTCTCTCCCAGGGAACTGCTCTGGATGGAGAGGGCTATCTGACACTGATGAGTTCCCATTCCCATTTCAAAGCATTAGGCTTTGAGTGGTTTTTATCCTGATTCCAAGCTAGTTTTCCTTATGCTTGTCTGAGTTGTTGCATCTGTTCAGCTCCTCTGGGTCCCCCTTGACAGATGGTTTGCTGCAGTACGTATATCATCGCTTTCTAAGGGTGTGTTCAAATATTTTTTCTGGGAATTTTTATTTCAGTAACAAAGGGGATAAAAGGTTAGTGATTAGGTCACCCTGGTGCTTTTAGCCCAACCCCAAGTAAATGCTAAATGCAACTGTGTAATCCTCTCCTCTGCCCTCTTCCCCTTTACCTATAAGGTGAGTGCAAAGATGGATTCAAAATGTGATGTATTGAGTCTCAGGAGGTGAGAGAGGAATGGCCTCTCAATTCAATCTCGGGAGCTCCTCTGAGTCCTATTAATGCCAGTCCCGGTGGAGGCTCCGCCATCTGTCATCCCAGCCAGACAAAGGAAGGGTCCCGTTGGTGGCCATCATCTGAGTAAATTAGGCGGGGGCTGGGGGAAGGCCAGAGGAAGGCCTGTGCCTCTGCGAGGAGAGAATTTACAGTGTTGGCACGACGATGCCCACGGGAACCCTCTCGGCAAAAATGGAAAATGTGAAAGTAAACAAGCCTCTGAGGCGTCTGTGTTCTATTTCAGTTCCCTGCGTGGTGTGAGGGCACAGGTGCTGCACGGTGGCGAGAATGGGGAAAATAATGAATAAAACCCTCCTCTTTGTTTCCAAAGGTGCATGATTTCTGGCAAATGAGTTCCCAGAAATTGTTTTTTAAAGAGCCCTCCTGTGTCAATCAGATCATGGGATGTGCTAGGGAGGGCGGGCCAGTGGTCTATCGGGCACAATATGCTGGCCGACAGAATTAGCGAGGGAACCAAGAGCATGAAGTTATCCAGAGTACACAAAGACCTCTTGCTCTTCTCTGAGTTGTGAATTTTTTTTAAACCTTCCCTGAAGCAATTTCCATTATCAACACATTTATACAGCTCTAAGAACTATGTTTACTTCTACCTAAAGCAGCAATTCATTTTATTTGTCCAAAACTCATCTTCTTCAGACCATCGTTGCTTCGCTCATAACCTGTGAGCTGGTCCACCCTGCCTGAGGTGGTCCACCCTGCCTCCCTCCCCCAATTGAGGTGTCCTTATACATAGATGAGGATTTTTGTTATAAAACTCACATGCTCCTCAGAATTGTCTTCGCACTGAGAGAAAGAACTTGAAATATATAATTAATCCATCTTTGATACATGAATACTTTATTTTCCAGATTATACTAGATTTTAGCAATATCCCAGAATTCAAGAGATCATTGTAACATATGTATTTGATTTGAAAGATAGAACTTCACTCACTGTATTTTTTTTTTTTTGACACACTATCTCAGAGCTTACCTATCTGTTAGCAAACATTTTCTGAGTTCATTTGTGTCTACACCTAAGGTAGGATCTAGGAAATACAAAAATGAACTTGACATAGTTCCCAGTCTCAAGAATCTTCTGTCCAGTCTTCAGTACAACTAGATGGTTTTTTCTTCCTCTTTCATCATCACAGGTTTCTGCCTCTACTCATCATATCAGACTAAGTCCTAAAGGAATAGTCTCCCACTTAGGAAGCAACAATGACAAGAGGGACACTTTGAGAAGCTATATTAATTTGCTTTTAAGTCTTAAGAAGATACTTTACCAACTCAAGTAACTCTTATTAATTCAAAAATTATTTAGTAAATATCTTCAAGTTCCTAAATGGTCAGGGTCCAAACACTTAATGTGAGTTCTAGATGTTCATAAATTCCCTAGGCAGGGACTTACAGATGCTAATGCAGTGAGCCCTGTTTTCACTGCTCTTGTCTGGAATGAGAGGGCATTGACTATGGCCAGGAAGCCTGCGATAGCCTGCTGTTATTTCTTTAATTATCTGAAACTCATCTTCTTCAAGGCCAGGGTTTCTTGCTATCCCATAGTGGATACTAAATGGCTTTGTGGAACATGACGGTGTCATGTATTTGTCCGGATGCCAGAGTCTGGCCCAGTGTGGTATCCACTTGGTGGAAGGTGCCCATAGCACAGCTCAAGCACAGTGCTAGCTGGAAACTACTGGGTAAAAGATTTTTTAAAAAATATTATGATTGCATATTTGAATCCTGAAAGTTTTGTTATATGGTGAAAATATCAGTCCTTTATAGGCATTTTTCTTAGTTGAAAAAATGACAGTTTCCTCCAAATTGTTGTCACTTCCTATGGTAAGTGAGGGTGATATGTAATGGAGAATCCTTTTAAAACGTACTATTCCAGGATTCTATAGACTCCCACAAAGTAAAAAGATAAAGTTATCATTATAATATCATTTTTGACAATCAGTATGATTCATTAAAAGCACAGTATACAAGAAGGAGGTAATCCCACCATACCATGCAGTGATTTCTCATTAAAGGAGACAGTGAGATATTTCAACAGGGAAATTAATAGAAATAATGTATGGATTTGTACCCTGCTGCCTTGCTGATTTACATTATGCTATGTCATTGGAACAACAGGAGGAAATGCAATATCCCTCATATGATCAATGTTGAAATACCAAACCTCTTGTGGTTGACTGTACATTCGCAACATACTTTGGGAAATGAAATAGAAGCACTTCCTATCCTTCTCTTTTTTGTGCCTTATATCCTTTCCATGTGCGGTATTTCAGGGACTCAAATTTAGTTTTTATGTTAAGCAGTGTTTCTCAAAGAACACAAGCTTTTGCTTTTTGAGGAAAGCTTTCTCCATCTGGAAATGGTGTACTCCATCTTTTTGCTCTAATGGTGAGAGTTCCTGACCCATCATAAAACATTAATGTTTAGGCAATGTTTATTTCACAGACTCATCCAAGAGACTCTCAGGGCTGAGAAGAAACCATTATCTAATAAAGCAGGAATATGTAAATTGACCACCATGCCATAACAGTCAAGATGGCTGTGCCCACAGTAGAGATAGGAATTATGTAACACAAGATGACTGCACCCACAGCAGAGACAGGAATTATGTAACACAAGATGACTGCACCCACAGCGGAGGCCGAGTTCCCATAATGAGTCTTAACGAGCAATCAGCAGGAACCTGAGGCTGCATGGCGCTGGGCCAGGGCAGAGGACCTGAGGCTGTGCCCCCTGCCTAGTAGGGCTTGACAGGGGACCTCAGGCTGTGCCTCCCACCCAACGGAGCTTGACGGAGGACCTCAGGGTGCACCCCCCCACCTGGCGGGGCTTGACAGGGGACCTCAGGCCATGCTCCTTGGCCCGGGGCTGGGCTGGGGGATCTTAGTCCACACTCCCTGCCCCAGCGCCAGGCTGGAGGACCTGAGGCCACACTCTCCACCCTGGTGCCAGGCCTGGGAACCACAGGCTATGCCCCCTGCCTGGAAGGGCTTGATGGGAACCTCAAGGCATGCCCTCTGCCCTGGCCCAGGCCAGGGGACCTCAGCCCACACACCCCGCCCTGGGCCGGGGAACCTGAGGCTGTGGCCCCTGCCTGACGGGGCTTGACGGGGGACCTCAGGCCATGCCCCTGGCCCAGGCCAGGGGACCTCAAGGCACACCCCCCAGCCCAGGCCAGGTGACCTGAGGCCGCGCCCTCCACCTAGCGGGGCTTGGTGTGGGTCAGGCCGTCCAGGTCTGGATCTAGCCCAATGGGGGTAGGGCTGGCTGGGTCTGGGTTTTGTGTGATTTCGAGGCTCATGTGGGTGGGTGGGGACTTGACTCTGGTTCCTGTGGCACGCCTCAGACTCTGACAGGAGGAAGATTTTTATATACATTTTACTTATTTTCTTTCATCTCTGACACTTCTATTACAGAGAAAGGGCAAATAGCAATATTAAAGTATTTCCTCTAGTTAATTTCCTTTTAATGTGCATGAATTTCATGCACCGGGTCACTCGTAAGGATTATGTAGCTCAATTCCCTCACCTTATAGACAAGAACAGCAAGGTTGAGTTGTCCCACCAGGTTTTGCTTGGGTTTACCACATCTCATAGAGCAAAAGTAGTTTTTTTTTAAAGAGGAGAAAGCATTACCAAGGTAACAAACACTATCTGGGAAAATGTAAGGATAGATGTTAGAGAAAGATAGATGTTCTTTCTCTGTACAAATGTATAGATGGACCAGAAGTTATGCCAAGCAGTCTGGAAACAAACAAAACGTAAGAGGAGCTTACTTTTTCTTCTAAATTTCCAGCAGCTTCAAGTTTTGGCTAAATGGCTATGACAGTGTAGGGAAGGACAATGCTATAGCCATCGAATAAGGAAATATATCAGTAGGCATTGTGTTCAGTCTCCTCTCTGCCCTCTGCACTTTCTCATCATCACATGACCTCTCAGCTGCGATGGGCGTGGAAGTACTATCTCCTGTCCTGTAGCCTCAACATATGTTTATGTACAAAACTTCTGCTCAGGAGCAATACTGCTGCAACCTGTAGAACAATGACCAATTGCTACAGGTTTTTAACATGCTAAATATGCTGATTCACAAAGCATATTTTCATATAGCTACACATTGGATCCTCTTAGGTAACTGGCCTACTAATGTCTACACAATAATGTCAGTACACAGTAATTCATTCTGTTTTATCCAAATTGGTCACCTTTAATCTTTGTTACAAACCCTTACATACTCTTTCCTCCCTCTGCTCTGTCACCAAGATCCTATAGTAACTGGATTAAAGAAATTGTAAAAATAATACTACCCTACATTTTTTGGCAAACAATATATTTCAGAGAACTTCAAATAATAACTTCTCATTTTATCCTCACAATAATCCTTTGATGCAGTTACATTGGTATTATTCTCCATTTCACAGAATTAAAAAAAAATTGAAATCACAGAGCTAGTGAGTAGAAGGATTTGGGGAAAGAGGAGAAAAATAAAAAAACTGGAAGGCATGTAGTTCAATGTCCTCAATTTGAAAATAAAATATTGAGGTCTGGAGAGGTTAAACAGGTTACTCAAGGTTGTATTATTCAAGTTCAGCGTTAGAATGAAATCTTCACCTGCTGATTTCCAGCCTGCAATCTCTGTCACGAGGGTATTCCCTCTCACAAACGGGTAAAGATGTGTTAGAGCAGGGTGGCGGTACCCATTAACTGATGTCAAGCATTGCATTTTTAATGTGCTTCCCTTCCATCCCATCTAAATATCCAGACTTCAGGTCACATAAGAAATAACATACAGTGATTCTTTAGTGTCAAACTTGAGTGGTCAAACTGACCCAGCACCATTCATCTATATTTTCACAGTGCCAGAAAAATAATTTTAAAGTAGGAAAAACAGCTCTTTCTATCTTCAAGGTTTCTTCTTAGTGTGATCAGTGTACATAGCTCCATTTTTTTTAAATGAGTGACTTTTTAAAAAAATATATATTTCTATTGATTTCAGAAAGGAAGGGAGAGGGAGAGAGAGAAACATCAAAGATGAGAAAGAATCATTGATTGGCTGCCTCCTGCATGCCCTCTACTGGGGATCGAGCCTACAACCTGGGCATGTGCCCTTGACTGGAGTCTAACCTGGGACCCTTCAGTCTCCAGGCCAATGTTTTATCCACTGAGCCAAACTGGCTGGGCCATAGCTCCATTTTTATTCTCTGACTTTTTTTGTTTTTGTTTTTCCTTTGTCTTAAAACATTCACTGAGCATCTTTTCCCCAAAGCACTTTTCTCCAAGCTCCACGGGCCTCCCTTTCTTCTCCCTGATTCTGTGCTGCTGCTTATCTTCAGTTTCTGATCTCCTGTCATCACCATAGAAACAGGGACCTCTTTATGATGGCCCTTGCCCTGCTCACGAGTTTATCAAAATGACCTAGAGGGGGAACAAGTCTCTCCAAGGGCCCATTGTGAATCAAGAAGGTGATGATCAGTCATCCAAGTTCAAGGACCTCTTCCCCTCACCATTCAATCTGGCTTTATAACACATAGAATTCACAGCAAGGGAATAAGTAGAAATCTACAGCAGTGAAGCCCCCAGAGCGCCTCTCTCAACTTGCTTTCTATCATGGAAGCTGCACACCCATGCCTCCTGAACACTGGATGAAAAATCTCTGAACGTTTTCATTTCACCCATCGCTCATTCATCTCCTGCCTTTCTTTTCTTGCAGTATTCTTCATTCTTTTTCTTCTCTCTCCTCTCAGCCTCTTTCCCCGCCCCCACGTGACCTGATTTTTTTCTGTATGCTGTTCTATCTGCAGCATAGTAAAAAAAAAAAAAACAACTAAAAGAAATGAAAAAGTTTCTAAAGTGCTCTCTATCCTGCTTTTCTTTCAGGGACCATATGCGTTACTACTTCTTTCAAAATCCTTTCTATAGAAATTAGCCCTCAGTTTTTACTCCATTTTCTCAACAACTTCAGCATTTATGGTTTGATCATTCATTAGGCACCTCTCAAATGTGGCTTCTTATTTTTATTTATCTATTGATGTCTCTATCCTGTTTCCCCAACAAGACGATGGGTTCCTCCCCTGAAGGCAGAAACACGTCCTCAGCATTTCCTAAGGTATCCTAAGCAGAGTGTGTTATGAGCACAGTAGAGGTTTGGTAATGATGCTCACCTTTGTACTTGATTGCATTTTTCTGGCTTTATCTTCCTTTATTTGTTTCTGGCTGATTCTTAGTGAGAAATAGTTTCAGTTTTGAAGATCCAGGAGGGCATGAGTGGCTTGAACTTCACAGTGCCAGACATTGTAGATGCCTTATCATATCTGGAATTGTTTTCAGTGTTCCAACCTACTTTCTAATTTAGGTGTGCAAAATAAATCACTCAGGCAAGAGCTTCCATTATAAATATTATAAACCCTATAGAGTTGAATAATTTCAAAACAGGCACAGAGTTATAATGCCCCTTCATATAGTTTACATAAACTCTCTTCATAGAGAAAAATTGTACCATCCCATGCAAATGAAGACATTATCATGGCGTAGGCAAGGCTTTGATGATAATAATAGGAACAATTACGGAATACCTATTATACTAGGCACTGTACTTAGCATTTAATAATTTCATTAAAATTGCTAACAGCTTCAATAAGTACGATTATTTTCTGCATGCAAAGAAATTGGGGTTTAGAGAATTTAAATAGAGCCAGGATTAAAACCCTTCAACCTTGCATGTAATAGGAACTTGAAAATGTGTAATGATGATGATAAAATAGCTTCCTAAACTCCTCACAAAGTTTTCTTTTAATATAGCTATATATTCTGTGTGAGAGTACATATTGCAAAATACATTTTTATCATTCTTGTTTTAATAAGTTTGCCTAAGATCTTACCTCTCTTCTTTCCTGAAAGTTCTATAATCAGGTGAATTAGTGACCTAGTAATATTCAATACTATTATCTTCAAATGCAAAATAAAAAAATTTTGACATGATACAAATAATAATTAGAACTAACGCTTCTAGAAGCTGTTACATATGTCACCTAATTTGCTACAGCAAATCTGTGAGGTGGGTATTGCTATTTTACTGTGATAAACTTGATACTGTCAAACTTGCTATAAATGGTGATTATAATAAAAATTACAATGGAATGTAGTATTCCTTGAAATTTTTTTTCACATTTTCCATTTGTAGAAATAAAAATATCACTAGATAATATGACTTTTAAGAATATCTTATTTATATAAAAATTTAAAACACTACAAAGACATGGTAGTTATGATCTCTCCAAATCATGTCTTCTAAAACAGTCCATTAGGGGTAGTTATATTTATATGTCTAATAAATGCATTCTGTTCATTGAGAATTTGATGTAGTTATTTTTAACGTCTTGAAGTGAATGCTCAAGGAGTATTGATCTGAATCACATCAACTAATGGTTTAATCAACAGATCACCTGCAAACAGCAATGTGAATTCAATTGATATGCTGCTGTGCTTGCATTGCAAAATGATTTATGTCTCACCCAGACATTATTATAAAACTCTAAGAGATGGTGAATTATGTTGGCCTTTTCTAAGAATTGTATTAGAACTTAGTTTTTAGACATTAAGTGAAAGGTTCTAGAGAATAACTTACATCGGCCAAAATTTGAATATAACTTGTGGAGCCTATAAAACAAGGGGACTTAATCTGATTAATGTAAATACCACAAATTACTGGCTAAAGGACCTACAGCTATGTTTTCATATGCCTACCATCCATTTAGGAAATTTCCTTTGCCAATTTTCACTTAATGGCCGCATAGCACTCTCAAAACATGAATTGTTAACAGGTCTAAAACATTAACAATTTATATCATTGTATCATTATCTCCTTTTTATTGGAGTAAACTGTAATGCAGTGTTATGGGTCTTTGACTAATATGCAGCATTTCTTTTTTAATGCAGGTAAATGGTTTAACTATGGGATTATCTTTCTCGTCTTGATTTTGGATCTTAATATGTGGAAGAACCAGATATTTTATAAGCCTCATGAATATGGACAGTATATCGGCCCAGGGCAGAAGATATACACAGTTAAAGACTCAGAAAGTTTAAAGGATTTGAACAGAACCAAGCTATCCTGGGAATGGAGATCCAATCATACTAATCCTCAAACGAATAAGACATATGTTGAAGGAGACATGTTCCTCCATAGCAGGTTCACAGGGGCCAGCCTTGATGTCAAGTGTATGGCTTTTGTTCCAAGTTTGATAGCTTTTGTGTGGTTTGGATTCTTCATTTGGTTCTTTGGACGGTTTTTGAAAAATGAGCCAGGCATGGAGAATCAAGACAAAACTTACACTCGCATGAAAAGAAAATCCCCATCAGAACATAGCAAAGACATGGGAATCACTCGAGAAAACACCCAGGCCTCAGTGGAAGACCCTTTGAATGACCCTTCTTTGGTTTGCATCAGGTCCGACCTCAATGAGATTGTCTTCAAGTCTTCCCACCTAACGTCGGAAAACTTGAGCTCGCATTTGAATGAGCCTACCAGCGCGACAGAAGCTGACCCTGATGCAACAACTTCAAAAAGTACACCCACGAACTAGATTCACTTACTTGGATACAGCAAAAAAAAAGCAACCCTGAGTGTACCTTTCAATAATTAGTCTTTCTTTTTGTAAATGTAAGGTCTGCTTAGTGTTAGGTAGAGAAATACAAACAATGCCACGACGGTGCTCAACATGCTTTTTCTAGGACACATTGTTTTCTATTTGTATGATGATACACGTGCCTACTATATATCCAACAACCCTCTAGAGATTGCTTTTCACAATTGCACAAGCTATTTACTGACTTTACGGCATAGTAGAAGATTAGCTGATTACCTGTGTATCTGATGTTCAACCATAGTGGTGCCTTGAGACATTAAACTGTTTTTAATTGTACCAGAAATGAAGTGTGGAAGAGTTCTCTAATCTATGTCACATGACATATATATATATATATATATATATATATATATATATATATACACACACACACACACACACACACACACACACACACACACATATATATATATATATACACACAATTAATTTGATCTATACTTGATGTCTGAGCAGAAAAGAGGGGTAGCCTAACTGTGGCTCAGAAAATATCTCTTGGTTTCTTATTCAGCAGTGGGGCTGGTGACTTTGATAGCTGAGCTACAGAGGTGCATGGTGATTACCTTTGAATTTTTATTGGCTGTCCACCAAATGCAAGCACAGAGCCTAAATTCCGTAACACAAGAACAGAAATCCAGCACAGGTCACTGCTTGTGAAATGTGACATTCCCCAGCCAGTAATAGCAATTAGATGATAATACTTAATTATGTTTTCCTAATTAAAGATAAATTGCTACTTGATTAAAAATGCTGCCCTTCACCTTCAGGAACAAAGGTTAAGAGGCACAGTTGGATGAACCCTCAAATTTATTGGCATTTACACAAAGCCCTAGAAAACCAAGGAACTGAAGTTTTAATCATGTGAGGGTTGCACAGCCTACCATCTACAATATTTGTACATCTTTCTGTAAATATGGCTCTGGACAGTGAAAATTAAAAATCAAATTTTGCCAGCCCTGAGCAAGGGAACTACTCTAAAAGTCATGCAAGGGAATCTTATGAGGTAGAAAAGACCATGCATAAAAGGATATGTTTAGTGTCTTGTTTTGTGTGCATGTTTTTTTTTAATTTAAGAATTAAACATTTCATATTAGTAATTAAGAAAATTCTATATCAGTAATTATGTGGTCTTATTTTTGTTTATAATAGAAGGGTTCCATTGTATCTTAGTTTAACAACAGCCCCTCCCCCCATTTTTTCTAAACTCCATGTCAGACAAGTTAAGAAATGGAACACTCCCAATTTGTCTTTAATATTTTTCCATAAATTGTGGTAACATGTTTCTTGAGGAGACTGGGGAAGATCCCTTTTAAGGCAAAAAAAAAAAAATTTGTCACATACTAACACAGCTGTATTTTGTATTTATGATTTTTTTAAATCTCTCTTGTTTTGATCTACCTGCTTTTAAGCTTGCAGCATGTTGAATTTAGCACGCATAACACAACTCTGCATTTATCTGTCACTTGAGGGCCAGCTTTTATAAACGTTTCTACAGTTGTTTACGCAGCAATTGGAGCCATGCACCTGCTGGTTTTCCTTTACCTTTAATAGCCACGCACGGGACTACTTAGGATCATAAATATCTCTGACACTAAAAATGCAGAGATTAAGATCACTATAGTAACCCATTGACCATACTGTTCAAACAAACTTATCCCTGACATCATGTTACATTGGCCATTACCAAATTAGCATAACATAGAGGATTCAGCTTTTGCCTCTAGGACAAGGAAGTAATACCACCTAGAACTATATTTTTATTTATTCTTATAGGATGAAGAAGAAGGAAATTGATTTAGAAAGTGAGTGTTTATTATAAGTATATAGTGTTTATTTTAAAACAAACAAACAAGAAAGATGAACAAACTATAAGTCATAAACACAGACACCAGTATAGGGGTTACCAGAGGGAAGGGAGATATGGGGTAGTTGTAAAGGGTAAAGGGGGTCAAATATACGGTTACCAAAGAAGATTTGGCTTTGGGTGGTGGTTATACAATATAACATATAGATGATGTATCATAGAATCGTACACTTGAAACCTATATAATCTTCTTAACTAATGTTACCCCAGTAAACTTAACAAAAAGTTAAAATGGTAAAAACTAAAAATAAAATCTTAACACAGTAGATACTTGAAAATATATTATTTAAGAATCTTTATGTGGGTACTAAGAAAAAAGTATTCCAATGGGGGAATTAATTAGCAGAAGTAAGGTAGGGGGAAAAAAACACAAAACCTTAGAGCACTATGGTTCTGTGTTTCTAGGAATTAATGAGAAAAGCTATCAACTGATATGGAAATATATCTTTAAAATTTCCATAAATATTAGTAACAAATGGAATAATTTCCAGGGATGGCACTTTAATAGTCAAACAAGATTTGAACTTTCAAAGGCTTCCCATATCCATTTGTACATACCAATCGTGACTTTTTATCCACACACTAGTCTCCTTCCTCCCCTCACCCCCCCCCCCATCTTTTTTGGATATTGTACATTCCATTTGCACTTACGCCAATTAAAAGTTAGGAAATTTTTTAAAAATCAAAGTTAAAATCACACCTATTCATGCATAGTCTTAGATTCTGAGTTATGTACTAAAATCACACCCATTCATGTATAGTCTTAGATTCTGAGTTATATACCAAAGTTAAAATTATACTCATTCATGTATAGTCTTAGATTCTGAGTTCTGTTGACTATGACTCTACAGAACTGTTTAGACTATTGAGAGAATTTTTTTTTAAAAAGATGTGCAGTAAACTCAGAAAATGAAGTTTTTTAAGAAGGATTAAATATCACTAATCAGATTCTAAAGAAAGCACAACAAATATTATGCCTTAATTGCAGCGGCGCTTAAGGAATATAAACAGCTATATTTCTACTGTTTAGTAATTACAGTATTTTATTCTGACAGAAATGCCATTAATTTAACATGATTTTAGTATTCTACATTATAAAGTATTTCATTAGTAGTTTAAATGGAAAACGAAATAAACATCATGAAATTAAGCCTGATAATATATGCTTAGACATAAGTCTCATCGCCACATGACCACTTGTGTAACTATAGTTAGTTACCTCATCTTCCCCCCATGGTGGCTACTTATCATGTCCCCTTATCTTTTAGCACATCTTAGATCACCAGTGAACCCTATTAGAAATATTAAGAATCGTCTCGTTCCCATTTGCTCTAAAGTCAGCCAAGCATGAAATCTTTTACTTTTAAAGCTCAGATTTCACAAGTAGTTTCCAAACGCACTACTGGCTGCCCATATGATGGAAGTCATCCAACAGACACACAGATTTGAGGATGGGCGTCAATACTACTGTTGAGTCTCACCACTGGGCTCGATGAGCAATTGCTATGTTATTTGGCTGTCTTGTGAGTCCCCAACACAACCCACTATGAAACATGAGAAAGACAATGCTAATGAATCACTCTTAGCTGTCCCTACAACTGATGGTTCATGATGCCAGCTGGATTATCTGACATACACCCCAGACCTCAGCACCTCCACATACACCCCATCACCTGATCATCTATCCCCTCACTCTAAACTGATCCCTATTTTTAATTCAAACTGTTGGCTATGCATCCACTATCTGGGTATTTTGTTTTTGTTAGCTTTTCCTGCTAAGACCATTAAGCGGCTCACTGGCTTAGCTGGTCTGATTTCCACCAGCTTTGCCCCTCAGAACCAACTCTAACCTCTTAGCTAGACTCACTTTTAAAAAGCAGGCAGAAAGCAACTTAGTTGTGCAACAAATAAACTGGCACTTTCCTCATTTATCTCTAGTTTTATGTTTAAATATGCTTTAATGTACAGGCTTGACAGCAATATATGAATCCAATATCAGAACCAATACAGATAAGAGAATTGAGGTAATAAATGTGTGACTTACTATCATTTAGGGCTAGAACTGGTTTATAATTTAAACAACTAGAAAGTTTAGATGTATTTGCACCTCCCAAACCACTCATGTTCAAGATAATTAGGAAAAGAGGTGGACATCTATATATGTAAAACCCTAATATGCAAATAGACTGAATGGCGAAACAACCAAACTATTGAACAGCTGGTTGCTATGACGTGTGCTGACCACTAGGGGGCACGCGCGGAACATGTCAGGCATCTGGCACGGTGGGATGGTGGAATAGGTGAGTAGGGGCTCCAGATCAAGGCAGGGCACCGATCGCTGTCATTGGGGGGGTGGGGGGGGGTGAGGCGAAGCCTTTGTTGGTTACTAAAATTTATTTGCTCCTACATGCCGTGGTCCCACTGGGCGCTCACGCCTGCTGCTGGTGCCAGCCCCACTCACACCCACTGCCGGTGCCTGAGCTGCCACTCACACCCACTGCTGGTGCCTGGTGCTGGCCCTGATTGCTTGGTGCCATCAGTGGGTGCAAGTGGCAGCTGCCAGTCCAGTCACCACTCAGGAGCAGTGGGAGGTGGAGAAGCCATCAGACAGACATCCCCTGAGGGCTCCCAAACCAGATGAGGGTGCAGGCCAGGCTGAGGGACCCATTTCCACACCCCCCCCCAACACCCCAAGTGCACGAATGTCATGCACCATCCTCTAGTTTATAATGAAAAGAAAAGGTTAGGCAGATGATGGAGTGTGAGTGAAGTTTGCTGAAATGAGGTCTTGGAAATGAAAAATGGCAGTTTTTGTGTGGATCAGGTCTAAAACAACAGGGAGGGAAGCAATGATTTTGTAAAAGAAACTTCAACATGCGTCCAACATTCCTGCCCTTAAATAGGAGTCTCAAAAAGATGTGTTCAACATAACTGAGGGGGTTACACAAAAAGTTGGTTGGTTGGTTGTGTACACATTCTGACACTCAAATTACTCTCTGTCTATCCCCGGGAGAGGACACATTGGAACTGGTGAAACAAATTACAGAAATGTCAGAGAGTGGGCAACATGGGAGGATAAGGACAAAAATCAACACTGCATTCAGAGAGACTGGACCATCCTCCATGGGAGAAGAAAGATGGAGCAGTCTGGGTGTGTGCTAGCATATCATTGGCATATACGAGCTGATGTCGTGATAACAAAACTATCTTGCAGATATTCTGTGATAAACATTCTGAAAATTTCTAGTGAGCAGCAATATTGGACAGTATTATTACTCATTTAGTATGTTTAATATAACCCTGATATTATTTTAACTTAGTATAAGGTATCCGTTATTAGACTTCAGAGAATATAAAGCACATTTAATGTGCCTCGCTGACATGGCTCAGGGATTGAGCATTGACCTATGAATTGGGAGGTCACAGTTGGACTCCTGGTCGGGGCGCCTAACATGCCCAGGTAGCAGACTCGATCCCTAGTGTGGGGTGTGCAGAAGACAGCCAATTGATGATTTTCTCTCAGCATTGACGTTTCTGTCTCTTGCTCTCTCTCCCGTCCTCTCTGAAATCAACAAAAATATATATTTAAAACAAAAAACAAAAACATATGTAATGTATTTCAGAGGTTTACTTCTTACCTCTGTGCTCCAACGTGATTTTTCATAAGGTCTTAAGTTCCTTAACGCGAAATAATTGTAGTACTGGGCTTGAGGGCTTGCCTGTGTGATTGAGAAGGACTGCTATAATTTATGACTGAGAACTACAATAACAAAACAAATTGACAGATGCTCCTCACCCTAACAAATTTTCTCACTCTATCCAGATCTTTGGTCAATCCTCATATTGATAACATTAGCATTTTGAGTATTTTCTATGGACAAATAAATGATTTCATTTAATCCTCACATTAACCATTGAAGGTAAGGATGGCTAATTTTACTTTACTGACAATGAAACTGAGGGTCAGAAAGGCTTATCAGCTTGCCCAAGGTCACAAAAGTGGCAAATGCATAGTTGAGATTTGAACCCAGGTTTATCTACTCCAAAGTTCTATTTATTTTCCAATTCAAACTCATAAACATCCACCCACACTAGAGAATCCATCATAAACAGGATCTTTGATTAGGAGCAGTTATAAAACCTTCAGATGCTTGAGATGTAATAATTCACATCTCTCAGGAACCTAACTAAGTTAAATAATTTTCAACAGCTGTCTGGAAGCAATTTACAAGGTAAATCATATGATTGAAACACATAAGTTTGAATTAAACCACAGAAGCATTCAGTTCATTGCCAGCTGTCCTGATTTAAGCTACATTTATAAAACAGCAACACAGATTTGTCTTAATACAATTTTCAGCATTGGAATTGGTTTCTTTCATGATTTTACTCTCCTTGGGGAGGGAAAAGGATGGATCTCTGCATGTTCTAGATACACTCCCAGGCAAATGTCAGGGGAGGAAGAGGTAGTTACAAATATTAAAGCAAGAAAAAGAATGATTAACAAATGGCTGGTTTTAGAGGGCATAATTTAAATGTAGGCTCTAGAAACAGCTCTATTTTAAAATGACCATCCAAAATGTAATTTTGGGCAGTTTTTAAATCTTTATTACATATGTCCCCCTTTTCCCCTATTGCCCCCTTCACCTGGCTCCCGCCCTGCCCCAGACCTTAACCACCCTATTGTCTGTGTCCATAGGTAATGCATATATGCATATATGATCTTTGGTTAATCTCTTCCTGCCCCTCCCTCCATCCTTCCTTCTGAAATTCATCAATTTGTTCCATGTTTCCATTTTATTTTATTTATCAGTTTATTTTATTCATCAGATTCCTTGTTCATTTATTTTGATCTTTAGTCAATTGTTGATATATATGTATTTATTGCCATTTTATTGTTCACATTTTTTATCTTCTTTTTTATTCCTCTTCTTAAAGATGACCCTTCAACATTTTTTAAGACACTTTTTATTGTTGATAATATCACAGATATCTCCCATTTAAGAAATCTTTACCTAGGTGAGGTAGCTGTATTGTGAGAGGACACGCACTGTTCTTGAAGACATGTCCCTTGAACACTATGAACCTTAGTTTCTCATCCCCCCCACATGTAACTAACTCACAGAATTTTGAAGACAATCAACTGTGTGTGAAAGCATTCTGTGCACAGCAGCAAGCTGAGCAGATGTGAGGTGTGGGCTCCAGTCCTCTCCAGCACCCACCTTTCAGCTCCCGGCCGATGCTGCCATTGAACGTGGTTTGGCTGTTTGCTCCCAGTTTTCTGCCTCTCTGTAGTTGTTTTGAACTCTACAAGTCTCAGTGTAACCCCTTTTTACTTTTAACAGAAGTACAGATCCCCTAGTTTAAAGCAAGTGTCTAAATTGTCTACAATCTATGGCTGTAATCCCTCAAACTGCTGGGCTGGGCTTATTCCTCGAGGAGTTCTTAAATTATTGCCTTCCTTTTATGATTCTTTACCAGCTTCTCTCATCAGAACTTTCACATCACGCCAGTAATCCACCACTTTTCACAAATTCCGAAGAGAAAGTGCTGGTGTCCTCAGCATTTAAACAAGAGCCGATCACACACCCGAGCGCTCACTTCAGGAGCCCCGGGCTGTGTTTGGATGCAGTGAGGACACTGTTTGTGAATCGGGATGTGGCCCCAGCCCAGCCTTTTAGGGATAGCCTCCTTAGTGTAGTATTTCATGGATTCAAGGCAACTCATTGGCCAAGCCTGGTGCCTTATGGAATACGTTATTTTACCTAGACAGTCCAGTTGACTTTAACCTAACTGCCCTCACCTGGTGACTCAGTTGGTTGGAGTGTAGTCCCATACACCAAAAGGTTGTAGGTCTGATTCCTGGTTAGAGCACATATCTAGGTTGCAGGTTCAATCCCTGGTTGGGGACATATGGGAGGTAACAGATCAATATTTCTCTCTCTCTCTCTCTCTCTCTCTCTCTCTCTCTCTCTCTCTCTCTCCCCCCCTTCCTTCTCTCTCTCTAAAATCAATAAACATATCCTCAAGTGAGGATTAAAAATTGTCACTCTTTATTGAAACAAAATGTATAAGATGAAAGAGGATGGCCAAGTCAAGAAAAGACCACTCTAACAATTACTATTTAGATTTGATAATGATGAAATTACTATAGTTACCCTTGATTTTGCAGAGCAATCTTTAGAGCTTCAAATATGTCAGAAACTTGGACAGCTCTGTCATTTACATATCCCAGTGGTCTCCAGTGGGAATAGATTGTATTTATTCAGTCTTTCTGTCATGATCACTTCCTGCCATGCAGGGATCTCATCATCTCTTGCTGGGATACCTACAATGTGTCTACCCAACTCTCACTTTGTCCATTGCTACCCATTTTCACACCAGACATGTGAATATGATCACATGTTTTAACTTCCTTATGGCCACTCATTGTTGACCAGTGGTTTTTAATGAGTGTGCACAACTCCAAATTCCCAATGGCTTAACAATGAAAGTTCATTTCTCAGGTTGCAATTGAATTGGATATCCACTGGGTGGCCTTCCACTCAGCAATGTGGTAATTCAGACATATTCCAACAAGTGCTGTGTGTCTTTGGCTAGTGAGGAAAGAGAGAAGGTAAAGGAGATTCTGTAGAGGGTTTGGGGAACAGACGTGGAAATGGCATGCCTCACTTTCAGTGTTCCATTGACCAGACTCTGCTGCAGTGCCTGACTAACTGCAAAGAAAAATGTCATTCAGCTCTGTGACCACCAAGCACAAGGAACAGTTTGCAGGATTTCTAGTCAAAGGAGCATTTACAAAATATATACCAAGCCATATTTCACCGGATAATGGAGGAAAAAAAGTCCCACATCTGGTCTCCACAAGCTGGAAACCTAGGAAAGTATTGGTATAATTCAGTCTAAGTTCCAAGGCCTGAGAACCGAGGGAGCCAAAGACACAAATCCCAGTCCCAGTGCAGGAGAAGGTAAGCTAAGATGTTCCAGATCAATCAGTGAGGTGGGGAAAAGGGGAGGAATTTCTCCTTTCTCTGCCTTCTGTTCTCTACCCAACCACTCTGGGGAGAACAATCCACCCATTCAAGCAATAATCTCAGCTGGAAACATTCTCACAAACACACCCAGATACAATGTTTAACCTGGGTACCCATGGCTCATTAAGTTGATACACAAAGTATCAAGTTGATACACAAGTTGATACATCGCAAGGGGTAAGGATAGAAAATTTTAAAACTCTAATTAAAAGGGACCAGGATGGCATGGCCCAGTGATTGAGCATCAACCTATGAACCAGGAGGTCATGGTTCAATTCCTGGTCAGGGCACATGCCCAGGCTGTGGGCTCGATCCCTAGAATGGGGCATGCAGGAGGCAGCTGATCAATGATTCTCTCTCATCATTGATATTTCTCTCTCTCTTTCTCTTTCCCTTACTCTCTGAAATCAATAAAAATATATATTTAAAATAATGAAATATCACCAAAGAACTTATATGCATACTAGAGGCCCAGTGTGTGAAATCTTGCAAGACCCAGACCTGGCACGCCGTGGGACCCATCAATGCAGCTCCTGGTGACTGGCCTTTGGTCGTTATGGCGTTACAACCACTGGGTTTTTATTACATAGATATGCATAACCCATGGACACAGACAATAACATGGTGAAGGCCTGGGGAGGAGCTGGAAGTAGGACGGAGGGGATAAATGAGGAGAAAAAATGAGGGACATCCCTAATACTTTCAATAATAAAAATAAACTATGAAGGGTGGGGGATGTCACAATTGAGTCAGAAAAGTGTGTATAAAGTCTTCCTCAGTTAAGGAAGGCTCAAGATAAGTACTAGGAGTCAAATCAGGACGAAGCATGAGAAGCAATGAAAACAAAGAGCAGCAAATCAGAGTAGCAGCTGGAAGTCCACTGGTCTAATTCCCGAGATGGTGGTGCTCTATCCTCACCTGACAAGTCAGTTTCTTCTACTGTGGATTTGCTGGGGTGAGTTGATTGGGGTTGACTGAGAACGCAGTTACATCCTAAGATGCTGCTTTTTTAGAAGAAAGGAAATATCCTACCCCATTCTATGCAACTGTGAGCATATGACACTGTGTAAGTGACTCAGGGAACCCACTGGCAGGACTAGACAGAGTGGAAGAGGAGGAAACAGGTTAACAGGATTTCACACGTTGTGCTCTGGAAACCAAAATTAGAAAATAAAACCAAGTCAGATGCTCTGAAACTCAAAAGCACTGCAATTCCAGCTGCACCCTTCCAACTCGTGTCTCGGAAGCCTATTACCATGTTGGAAACATCCATTATTCCTCCCATTTGAAATTTGTAGTTCTTTTAATCAATTGCTTTGAGATGATGTTTAGAATTATTCATGAAAGAGTTCTATTTTGATGGCATTTGATGAAAACCAGCCACAGCAGCCATTAATCTGATTAGTTTTGTGTGGGCTGGAAGAGGAAACTGGCACACAGCCCTAAGTGAGTCAATAGTGTGGGGTCTAAGGGAGAGCATCCAGGCAGCCTTGCCTCAGCTTGGGACCCAGCACAGGATGAAGCTGAGGGGGAGAGAAAACCGCAGGAGAGACGGGTCTCATGTCCTCTCTTTCTGCCTCCTTGGCATTCTAACATCGGTCACCTCTTACCCCAAAGCAGTGAATGTAAGACGTTTTCCTACTCCCCGCCCCCACCCAAGCCCCACTCCCTGTTGTCCATTCTAAAGGACAGAGCATAGAAGATTTTTTTTTTGAAACCTACGTGTTTAAATATGTGTCATAGCCAAGCCCCAAAGGAAAGGGTAACGAATCTGGACATCAAGGACAACAGGAGCCAGGACCAAGGGTTTATTTTCCCTGCATGGTTACCTATTTGAAAGGGTCAGGGAGTGGCTGTTCAAGAAGGCAGAAAATGCTCTTTATCCCAGAGATTCACTGTGGTGGAGGGAGGGTGTGGCAGCCGACACTGCGCAAGCTGTCAGGGTGTTGTCACAGTTCCAGAGGAATCTAACCAGTGTGAGGCAGGGAGCAGTCCCAGGACAGGCCCAGGAGGAACACAGGCACAGCCCAAGTTGGGGGACTGACCAGCTCATTGGTTGATTCTTGTATGTGCCCTGACCAGGAATGGAACCCGCAACCTTGGTGCATTGGGACAACATTCTAACCAACTGAGCTACCCAGCCAGTGCTACACTAATTCTCATAACTATAATTAAGTGATAATTTGTGTTATCATGTACGGAAAGTGTCTCTTTCTACTTTTTTCCAGGGTTCCTCTTTACTAGTAACTCTAGCGCCTCTCTCAGGTGGGAGAGGTGGGCAGGGATCAGAGCATGTTTGGGCCTTGTTGACCATGTTGAGGAGTTTTTACTTCCTTCTGAAGATAAAAGGAAACTTCTAAATAATTTTAAGTAAGAAATGGTATCACTGATATAGCAGTGTTTTAATAATCACTCTGACAATGGATGCCACCAATACAACAAGATGATGAAATCAATGTAGCCTTGACTTTGCTCTCTTTAGGTTTCCTCTCCACAACTGGCCAACATTACTCACCACTTATTTATTTAAATATATTTTATTGATTTTTTACAGAGAGGAAGGGAGAGGGATAGAGAGTTAGAGACATCGATGAGAGAGAAACATCGATCAGCTGCCTCCTGCATACCCCCTACTGGGGATGTGCCACAACCAAGGTATATATGCCCTTGACTGAAATCAAACCGATGCCCTATCCACTGAGCCAAAACGGTCAGGGTCACTTTTTAACAATGTTTAATATATATATTTTTTATCTTTATTGTTGAGATTATTATAGATGTCCCTCCCCTCCCCCGCCCCCCACCATAGCTCCCCTCCACCCAGTTCCCACCCCACCCAGGCCCTTGCCACCCTATTGTCTATGTCCATAGGTACTGCATACATGCATATAAGATCTTTGTCTAATCTCTTCCTGCAGCTACCCACAACCCCTTCCTTCTGAGAATCATTAGTCTGTTCCATTTCCATGCCCCTGATTCTATTCCATTCACCAGTTTATTCTGTACATCAGATTTTTTATTCATTTGATTTTTAGATTCTCTTGTTGATAGATATGTATTTGTTGTCACTTTGCTGTTTATAATTTTTTATCTTTACTTTTTTCTTCTTCTACCTTTCTTAAAGAATACCTTTCAGCATTTCATATAATACTGGTTTGTTGGTGATGAACTCCTTTAGCTTTTTCTTGTCTATGAAGCTCTTTACCTGACCTTCAATTCTGAATGATAGCTTTGCTGGATAGAGTAATCTTGGTTGTAGGTTCTTTCTACTCATCACTTTGAATATTTCTTGCCACTCCTTTCTAGCCTGCATTGTTTCTGTTGAGAAATCAGCTGACAGTCGTATGGGTACTCCCTTGTAGGCTGGGGGTCTGGTGTGGGTCTGGGACTCCTTGCTCCTCCAGGTGGCCTCCAAAGAGGCGATCTCCCTCCCAATTAAGAAAGCAGCACACCCGGGTGCCAGACCAGCCCATGACGCACCTCCGCACCTCCTACCAGTCTCAATACGCTTTCTTCTTTACCTCTCCTTGTAGTACTTCCACTCAGCCAGCTTTCCTGCGGTTCTGGATGATAGTTATTCTGTATTTTAGTTGTAATTTTGATGTGGTTGTGGGAGGTAGCAAGTACAGGCATTTACCTATGCTGCCATCTTGGTTCCCCATCGGTCCACTCTTTTTTTAAGAAAAAAAACAAACTCCATTCTTCAACTAGTTGTAAACAAACAAAACAGTAAATGGCCTCTTACTGACTTATGGTGAACTTGGGAATGTGCTGCTCGGATGTCTCAGGGAGAACTTGCTGCCCAGCTACCTACCTGTGTGGGATATATCAGTGGACACCTCTAGTTGTCAACTCCTCATGATGGGCCTCAGCTGCAGAGCCACCTTCCCCAGGGACACACCCTTCTTGAAGCAACACAGACACAGGTTTTTCTATCTCAATCAGAAAAGAGTATCAGAAGCCATTTGCATTCACATGGGTCAGAGAAAAATATTTCCTGGTATTTATAACGTTACCCAAGAATAACTTTCCTGCCCTTAGTTGAAGCATAGTTTAAAGAAATCTGGATCATCTGGACATCCTATAGAACTTGACCTTGATTAGTTTTATCAATGATATTGTGTTTATAGGAGAGAATGAGCAAGAGATGGCTAGTATACAGGAGAGCTTGGTTAGTGAAATGTGCCCCAAATGGTAGGAATTATGCCCTGAGAAAATTCAGGACCTGATACATTCATATCTTTAGAGGCCCAGTGGCTGAAAACATACTGAGATATCCCCTCCAATTCAGTCTATCTTGCATCTCCTAACATGAAGAAGAAGCTCAATGCCTAGTGGGCTGCATTCCAAATATAGAGATATAGCCTCAGTCCCTATACCAGGCAGTGGGAAAGGCTTCCAGGTTCAAGTGGAGGTAAGCCTAGAGCAGGAGAGGACTCTGCAGGAGATTCAGGTGAGAGGCAAGCAACTCTGCCACCACCTGGGACATAAGATGAGCAGACTCCATAGTGTTGGGGGTATCAGTGGTGAGAAAAAAACAGGCCAAGTGGATCTGTGCCACGCCCCACTGAGAGAATCACAACACAGACCCCCAGGTTTCTGGAACAAGGCCATGCCATATGCAACAGAATTACACGCTTTTTGAAAAACAACTTCTGATGTGGTACTAAGCCCTGGTAGAAATGGGGCACCACATGATCATGCAGATGAATGGCCTGTTATGGGCTGGATTCTGTCAATCCCAGTCATAAGGTTGGTAGGCCCAGTAACAGTCACAAGCAGTACATCTGGTACCAAACACATGCGGGACCAGAGAGCACAAGTAGGTGGGCCAGACCCCCCACACCTGGCCCATGGTATCTGCTGTGGACTAAACATTTGTAACCTCCCAATATTCCTATGTTGAAGCCTAATTCCCAATGTGATGATATTTGGAGGTAGGGCCTTTGGGAGATAATTAGCTTTGGATGAGGTTTGGGGAATAGATGGAATAGGTGCCCTTACAAAAAGATGAAGAGCCAGTCTCTCCAACACATGAAGACGTGGCAAGAAAACAGCTGTCTGTGAACCAATGTGGAAGCATTTCACATTATCCTCACCAGACACCAAATTTGTTGGCACCTTTATTTTGAACTTTTTAGCTGCCAGAGATGTGAGAAAGGAAGTTTATTGTTTTTAGCCAGTCTATGGTATTTTTGTTACAGCAGCCTGCACTGACTAAGATAGTGTCCACCTCTATTATAATAGTTCTAGAGGCCCGGTGTATGAAAATTCATGCACTGAAAGGGGGGTCCCTCAGCCCAGCCTGTCCCATCTCACAATCTGGGAGCCCTCAGGGGCGGGAGGTGACCCAGTGATCAGAGGAAGGCGACACCTCCATCACAACTCTGCTGCTGCCACTGCCGGCAGTACAAGCTTCAGCCGGCCCTGGTTACCTTAGCCTCAGGTGGCCCTGGGCGGCTGGGAAGCCACCATCCAAGGCTTGCCTGCACCTTGTGCCAGCCCTGGGTGGCTGGGGGGCTGAGGGACTGGGTGCCGCCATCTTTGAGGGCATGGCAGTCAATTAGCATATTCCCTCCTTATTGGCTGTGGGTGCCACCATCTTTGTGAGGGTCTGATGGTCAATTAGTATATTCCCTCTTTATTAGATAGGATATTTCCCTCAATTCATACCTGTGAACATATAGCAGATCCAAAATTAACAGGGGAAAAAACCAAGCTGGGTTTATGGATAGCTTGCCTTGATATATGGGTACCAGCTGAAAGTGGACAGCAACTCTACTATGTCTCATTCGGGGAAGTATTGAAAGACATTGGAAAGAGAAATTCTTCCCAGTGGCCAGGGTTTGCTTGGCTTACTTGTTCATGTACATTGTGTAGAAAGAAAAGTAACCCAAGGTTAAAATACATATGGATTTATGACTCTGGCAAGTAGCCTGGCAGACTAGTCAGGGTTGTGGGATCATGTGAATGAACGTAAGGGGAGTGATCAGAAAGTGTGAAGGTCTTTGTATCATATGTTAACACTCATAAGAAAGCATTCACTACGAAGGAGGAATTAAACCAAGTAGACAAAATGACTCAGCAATCGATATCAGCCTCCATCATTGGACACCCCAGGTGAAAAAAAAAATGTATGACATGGCCTGCCTTTGCTCTCTAAGCTCCTGTGTCTGTGTTTTCAGGGAATTGTTGAGGTTGAGTCATCAAGGCAAAAAATTAACTAGGAATAAACTCGAACCGGCATGCTGGCTAGGCAGACTCTATTTGAAGAAACTAGAGCTGCCCACTGAAGACATATCACATTAGGGAAGATGTTTTGTCTGTCATAATTCAGAGGGACTTTTCAGCAAAATCAGTTCATTGTGCTCATTAAGACAGCAAAAACAATCTGTTAGCCTGACCTCTCCACCACTGTTCTGTGAGCTTTGGAGCTGTCCAGACGCTATGGGGATCCCTGCCTCCCTGGCAGCTGAATAACATACTTCAGGGCAATGCTGTTAAAAATAGGAATTTCTAAAGAAGTGCAGCAAGCCCTTTCCTCATGCTGCTAAGGTCCTCAAAGACTTTCTCAGGATATTGGGTTGCTCTTAAAAAGATTACCTTAATTAAGGAATATTGGATCAGATGTCTTTTTTTCATATAAAATACATGTTTATTCCAGCCTCTTGAGACCAAAAAGCAAAATATGGAAGATTAGTGAAGGAACAAAACTAGATCCACAGATGCAGTCCCGTTTTCACTGCACTATTAATAATATATCCCGTGTTGAATAGATGCAGAAATATCTGGTAATTCATGATAGGTGGGAATTCATTTGTTCTAGAATCCTAAGGGTTGCTATGGCCGTGGACAGACATGCATTCCTTGGGGTTATGCAAGCAATTTCATCAGTGCCTCTTCCAGTGTGGTCATCAGGAGAAAAGACAAGCAGTGCTTCCACAGGAGCCAGATCTGCTATTGAATTGTCTCCAAAGGCAGATGAGGGAGACCCCAGGGCATGCTTCCTGAGGCTTTCTTTTCCAAGCAATATGTCATGGGGCATTTGTTTTATTTGGTTTTGCAAAACCAGTTTTCATACCAAAATAGCAGTCACTGTACTAAACCAAGCAAAGACTGGCATAAGTATAAGTACTTGGTCATTCTAACAATCTGTAAACAAAAATGCCTGTGTACACATACACACACACACACACACACACACACACACACACACACACACACACACACAGAGTGAAACATTTCTGCACATGTGGTAAGGTGATGATTGGATTTTCTGAGTTTATAATGTTTCATTGACTAAGTGGTAAAAAATTAAACGTAATGGTATTCCTTTAAATGTTTCCCATGAAGCACATTTGGTTCATGGGCTCTTTCTCCCTTTGTGGCTAAATCATGTCATAAATTTCTATATTTTAAATAGCACCTTCAATAAATATGTACTGGATGGATGGATGGATGGATGGATGGTGACAATGTAAGTGGTGTGATAGCTTTACATGATTTATTTTCATAATTAATCTCTTAAAACTTGCCTGCCCAAGTTATTCAGACCTCCCTGAGGTGTTTTCACTTCAAGTGCTCACCCAAGAGGCCACTCAGCTCCATGCATTTGAGAGAAGGGGTAAGTTGGCCTAGTCCATTATCATTATTGATTCCTTCATTGCTGTATGTGATTGCATTAGAGATTGGTCTGTCTTAATCACATGGGTTGTTTCACATTGAAGAGATACACTCATTAGAATTATAGCCCTTAAAATGTACCTTAAGGGGAATGACCCACCCTTGACTTCCCAATGAGAAGGTATCTTAGTTTATCTTTATATGCAGGGCCATTCTTTATACAAAGCATAATTCAGTGGGTAGGATGCTGGGTCTTGAGAGTTCTCTGGTCTTGGTGTCACAATGGCCTGAAATCAGTCCTGTCCCAAAATCAACTTTAATCTTGGTGTTGAGCTTACAATCTCCATTTCCATATGGTGCATGCCCCTGAGGGGCTATGAAAAGTTGGCATAAGTGGAGCCATTTTAAAATAAAGCCAGAGCAGCTATTCCAGCAGAATTGCTTACACGTCTTGTCCTTGAACCTTTGGAAGGTTATTTTGGGGAAAATAACCTTTGGACTGGGCTGAACCAACATTGTCTTACAAACTGTAAGGCCAGTAGGAAAAGGAGACACCCTGACAGCAAGCACTGAGGACAGAACCAATAACCAGCCATGTATAGCTCAAGAGTAACTCAGCTTGTCAGGACCCATAGAAATTTCTTTCTTCTGTTCATGTAATTATTTCCTTCCTTTTCTCATAAATCTCTTGCCTTCACCCTATAATTGGGGCACTACTGGGGATTTGGGTTTCCGCCTCAATCTGTGCTCTCAGAATTGCATTCATTCTGATTCCAATAAGCTTGCTGCCTCTTATTTTGTTTTGTTGTGTGTTTTTTTTAAATTTTAGTCTACCAATAGCTTATTGTTTTTTCCTGCCAAGTGACACACTGAAATCATGGGAACCCATCAAAGAGTTTCTGATAACACCATTAATGACCCTCAACAGAGTGATAGCTCTCTTCCTCCAGGAGGTGTGTTGGCCCCATATTTAGTCTCTTCTACAAGGTATGTGAGGGATTTCCCTCGTCGGGCTACCAAATGTCCTATTCCTTTTACCTCAATGTAAATCAGCCTTGACGTTACCTAGCAAGGACTACTCAAATCTTACCTAAACACTGAAGACCTGCTACAAGGTAAACTGAGGGCTCTACCCAACAAAGAAAATACAGACGCCAACTCTCTTGCCACAATAGTTTTGAGTTCAGACTCCCCCGTATTGCACTGCGATGGTAACAGTTAATGAGTATTAAGTACATTACTGTGTGCCAGGCCCTTTGCTAAACACATTAGGCCATTTGATCCCTACGTAGAGTCTGTGATAGACACAACTGTCTCCTTTTTTACGAATTAAAAAACTGAGTCCAAGAGAAGATCAGGAACTTGGACAGTGTTGCAGAACCAATAAGGGGTATAGGCAAATTCAAATTAGGGACAGTTTAATGTATAGATATGTAAATTAATATGTAAATTTATAGCTATATAGCTACATATATTGTGCCATTCTGAGCTATATACCCAGACTTCTTGCAGGCAGTGTGGTGGGAAGACAGCAGAAGACATGACAAGGAGAGATCAGTGAGAGGCTCCTGGTGCAAGTCATTCTGTCTTTTTTTTTTTTTTTTTTTTTTTGCCTATGTCATTGTGGTACATTGCCATGGTCCTACAAAATAAATATTTTTCGTGTCTTGCTTGCAGCATTTCTTAGAGTTTAAGGTAAAGAAGTCTAAGTCTACTGAATCAAATTTGATTACAAACATATTATAGCCTTCCATTGCCTGCAGTATTCTGTGAGAATCAGCACATTTAAAATTCACACATGTTGGAATGTGTTTTTTCTTTGGCCAGTGTTTGCTCTGATATGATCTTACTGTTTTACTCCTTCGGAAAATCAATTTTCTCAAACGCAAATTCTAAAAAAAAATATGCTAGTAGAAAACTGCTTTTAGCTTTTGCTCTATGCTTCTGTTGGCAGAGAGTTTTACATGATACCAAAGAAAGGCAAAGAATTTAAGCAAAATTAGAGATTATTTTTAACGGTCAAACATCCCCCTATTGTGCACAGTTCTATATTTCTGTAGAATGTCAGGATTTACATAACCAAATTATTCTTTCTTCCTCAAAACCATTCCTTTTCTTGTATTCTGGAACTTGGTGCTACAAGATATAACATTACTTCAAAGTGCTCCAACATAAAGGGATGCAAATGTGTGCATGTTTATTTAATGTACGTTCTAGGGTAGTAAGTTGTCCTCATAGAAACTCTCATTTCTAAGGTAGTCAGCACTAAGTTTAAACATTAGATCAGAAAGGCCACATGGCAAAGTGCTTTCTACAGCGTCCTATCTAAGCTCATCTCTGATTTGATGTTAAGGAATGAATGCCAGAAATGAACTCTCATTGGTGAAATTAATGATATTCAAGTTATGATGATAGTTTAATGATACTTCCCATTTTTACATGAACCCAGAATCCAGAACCTAGAAAATCATGTGTCTTGGTCCTTAAAGAAGCCACTTAAGACCTAAGAGGGCCCTCTAAGTCCATTTCTGATTTGATGTTAAGGAATGAATGCCAGAAATGAACTCTCATTGGTGAAATTAATGATATTCAAGTTATGATGATAGTTTAATGATACTTCCCATTTTTACATGAACCCAGAATCCAGAACCTAGAAAATCATGTGTCTTGGTCCTTAAAGAAGCCACTTAAGACCTAAGAGGGCCCTCTAAGTCCAACCACCAGATCAAAGGTTACCACAACTTGCTTCTAAAATATTGTTGAATCTGCCTCAGGTGAATATTTCATGCAAGTGGTGGTAAGTCACTTAAGAGAAGAGAGAAATGAGATGTCAATAAGATTATAAGTCAGACTGAGTGCACCATTTTATGCCTGCTTAGGAAATATTTAATTTAATAAGTGTCTAAGTGTGTGGCAGAATTTGGTTCTATAGGGAGCGGCTCTAGGGTTAAACCTCATACTGATCTGTGGCAGGGCCACAAACAAATCCCAGCTTGCAGGGCAGAGCCCTCTTAGCTTAATTAAGCTTAACCTTATAGCCCTCCCTAGTTCCTTCCTAGGTGGCTGATGGGCTGTGGGAGGTGCAGCAAGTGCTGCCACAACAAGGTGAAATTCATAAGAACATTGTAAACATGTTGACCACTACCCTTGTTTTGATCTGCCTATAAAATAAAGCCTCAGCTTTAAGGCTGGTTCTTTCTGTGTCCTCATCCAGGCACGGGAGATCCACCAAGCCCCAGCTGTATTCTCTTGTCTGTCTTTTCTTTAATCCTTCACCACCCTTCCTCAGGCTCACCAAACCCTTGGCTGTGCTGACACAGCACAGGTTCAAGACCTGCTTTTATGATAACATTCTACCTTTACTATGTAGCCTTCATCATCTCAAACTTTTAGAGACTACATTAATCTATACAAGCACTGAAAAGGGAGGCATTGTCCAATTGGCCTAAGTCTGTTTGCATTTGAT
The DNA here is from genome assembly GCA_026230045.1 of Corynorhinus townsendii. Taxonomy (NCBI): domain Eukaryota; kingdom Metazoa; phylum Chordata; class Mammalia; order Chiroptera; family Vespertilionidae; genus Corynorhinus; species Corynorhinus townsendii. Next base: position 174,321,263 of record JAPDVU010000003.1, on the reverse strand, counting down.
TATCATTACCACTCATCTACTTATGCAAGCTAAAAACCTCGGCATCAGCTTTGACATTATTGAGTTGTTGTTGTTGTTTTTTAAATAAATTGAAACTGGCAGCAAATCTAAACCGTTCTAATATATTTCTAATACCCTCCTCTCTAGGTATCCATGGCTACCCACCCAGACTAGCTTTTCATTATCTATCACACGGATTATTGCCACAGGCCCATAACTCTCTTTCATCTTGTGTTTTTTTTTTTCCCTCTAACATTTCTGCCATAATATTTCACCAGGGTAATCATGTCACCCTCATGTTCAGAAACCTTCAATAACTCTCTTCCCCCCTTTTCTTTTTAATAGTATAAAATTAAATTCTTTAATTTAGAATTCAAGGACTGCCACAGACTAGCACCAGTTTACTTTTGGTGTCCTAGGATTTTGCTGAAGTGCAAATGGATTGTCTCCTCCCAGTTCTCCCACAGTTGCCACACACACACATGCCAATCACTGCTAAGGTCATTGCTATTGCTCCTGGTGGTTCCTCTCTCTAAAATACACACCTTTCCTTCTCCATTCTTCAAAGCTTAAGGTAAATGTCACTGTTCCCACTAATCTTTCCTGATCCCCTTAATCAGAAGTAATCATTCCTGTTTCTGTTACTATGTCACTACATGTATCTGAGTTTGATTAGTTGTTTTATTCTCCCCTCCCCCTACTAAATTGTGAGTGTTTGGGAGGCAGGGATCACATCATTTTCACTTTTTGTTCCTTACAGCACAGTGATGATAGGTAGTTAGTTGATATCTTTGAATTGCAGACTGTACACTCACAATCAGTTTAACTTAGTGGTTTATTAAATGTCTACTCTAAGAGTAGCGGCAATAAAATTTAAGTGGCTATAAGGACCATGGTGATGGTAGTGGTGGAACAGGAGTAAGAGGGAGTTATATTCACAGATTCTACACCCCAACCCCCAAGATACTGATTCAGGATATAGGACATGCACTTTCAAACAAACAGCCCAGGTAATTCTGAAGCAGACATTCCCAGGACCACATCTTTGGTATATGAGCGGTTGGTAGGGCATGAACAGGGAATACTAGTGGGAGTCCAGGGAGAAGGACTTGTTGGCACTGGGAAAGAAAGCCTAGAGAGCGAGTGGGCCAAAGGATAATTGCTCCCTATGTCAAAGTCAAATGCTTTCCTATGTAACAGTAATAAACAATTTGAAATAAAAACACATTATTTTTTAAAATAAGACCAAAAAAATGTAGGTGTAAATCTAATAAAATATATAAAGATCTATACATGGAAAACTACAAATCTATGGCAAAAGAGATCAAAGAAGGTATAAATGGAGAAATATTCCATATTCAGGGATTGGAAGATTCAATATGATTTAGGTCTCAATTCTTCCCAACGTGATCTGCAGGTTCAGCTTAATTCCAATAAAAACCCCAGGAAGATACTATGTGGATTCTAAAGTTTATGTGGAAAGGGAAATGACTCAGAATAACAACACAATACTAAAGAGGAAGAACAACATTGGAAGAAGCTACAGTAATCAAGGTAGCATATCATTAGGGAAAAGATAGACAGATAGGTCAATATAACAGAATAAGAGAGGTCAGGCTTAGACTCACAGAACCAAATAATCTTTGACAAAGGAGTCAAGGGAATTCAATGGAAAAGGAGAGTCTTTTTAACAAATGATGATAGAAAAGAAATTGACATCCATATGCAAAAAAAATTAGTCTAGACACAAATCATATACTTTTGACAAAAATCAACTCAAAATGGAACACTAACTTTTCATGTAAAATGAAAAACTATGGAACTCATTGAAGATAACAGGAAAATCTAAGTAAACTTGGGTCTGGCAATCAGTTTTAGACACAAGACTAAAAACAGATTCATTAAAAATTTGATGTTTTATTAAAATTAAAAAAAATTGCACTGCAAAATATACTGTTAAAAGGATAAAAAGAAAAGCCAGACAGGAAGAAAATACAAATCTTTAAAAATGTGGTATCAAAATATACAAAGAACTCTTGAAATTCAATAATAAAAAGCAAAGAACCCAATGGAAAATGGACAAGACATCTAAACAGAACCTCAAAGAAGATATACATATGGCAAACAGCATATGAAAAGATTTTGACATCATTAATCATTAGGGAATTGCAAATTAAAACAACCGTGAGATAATACTAAACACCTATTAGAATGGTTAAAACCAATAAAATCTTATCATACCAAATGCTGAGGATGAAGAGCAATAGGAGCTCTTATTTATTAGAGTGGGAATGCATAATGATACAGACACTTTGGAAGATAGTTTGACAGTTTCGCATAAAGCTAATCACAGTCTTATCATGTGTTCCAGAAATCATGTTCCTAGATATTCATCCAATTGATTTGAAAACTTAGGTCCACACAAAGACCTACACATGAATGTTTATAGCACCTTTATTCATAATTCCAACAACTGGATGAAACCAAGACATCCTCAATAGGTGAACAGACAAACTGTGGTGCATTCATGCCATAGAATATTATTCAGCAATAAAAATAAATGAGCTATAATACTACAAAAAAAGCTATGGAGGAATATTAAATGCATATTAATGAGTTAAAGAAGCTAGTCTTAAAAGCTGTATTACTGTATATTCAAATTATTTTGAGTACTTGACATTCTGGAAAAGGTAAAACTATAGAGATAGTTAAAAGATCAGCTGTTCCCAGGGGGTCAGATGTGTGTCTATGTATGGGGGAGGGTAGGGGAGGGTGTCTAGGCAAAGCACAGGGGACTTTTAGGGCACAGAACTATTCTGTATGATATTGAAATGGTGAATACATGATGCTATGCACTAGTCGAACTTTACAGCACAAAGAGTGAACCTTAATGTATGCAAATATCTTTTAAAAAACATCATTTAGGAAAGAATGTGGTCAAGAGAATCTAATTGTATTAAAAATTCATGAAACAAGCATGCTAAAGTGGATGGTGGGCAAAGGTGCTGACCAACGTGTGGAGTCTGCAAGATTACAAACAAAAAGAATTGCCTATAAAAACTGTATCTCCCGGGTCACAGGTTAACAATTCTGATACTGCTGCACATGCACTGGAATTGAACAATTAAGTACATGAACAGACGATAGTAGGAACCAGGTTTCCTACTATTGGAGTGGGAATTTACAGATGAGCAAGGGAGGAGGCTAGAATGATCCATGTAATAATGGATTAGAGCTGGAGAGAGCAGTATGACGAATTCAGTTTAACTTAATATAGTTACTAATGTAGCATAGAAATATGTATAGATATATGTACATATACAGGTTGGTATACATCATATGTTTATTTGCTCTGTCAATGGAGAAAGTCTAAAATAAACAACACCCGAGGAACAATGAGAACATTTAGCACTTAGATTGTGATTTAAAACCATCTATACTAATAAAAGAGTAATATGCTAATTAGACTGGGAGACCTTCTGGACATCTTTCCAGACAAAGCCATGGTGGTGGGGCCGAGGCAGAGGCAGTTAGGGGTGATCAGGCCAGGAGGGGAGGGAAGTTGGGGGTGACCAGATCAGCGGGGTTGGGGGGGGTGCAGTTGGGGGCAAGCAGGCTGGCAGTGGGGTGCCAGTTGGGGGTGAGCAAGCCAGCAGGGGAGGAAAGTTGGGCATCCCCCGAGGGGTCCCAGATTGAAGAGGGTGCAGGGTGGGCTGAGGGACACCCGCCTCCCCTGTGCACAAATTTCTATCTAATAAAGAGGTAATATGCTAATTGACCATCATGCCTTCACAAAGATGGCAGCACATTGTCCTCACTAGCAGAGAGGTGTGGACAAGGAACCCAGAAGGCTGGTCAACCTTGAAGCTCTGAAAGGTCAGAGCCAAGCACCCACTGTTTAGTTGAGACAATGGTAGCTAAAGCAACATCCACCTTTTAGTCTTATGTAAATCCTTGCTGATTGGCTATTATTGGAATTGCCTGCCTAAAGGCTATGGGTGTATCCCATAGTCTTAATAAAAGGTATAGGAAGGCCAGAGCGGGGTGAAGTCCCCCTTGAGTTGGGCTCCCGCCTGGCCCCCAATATTTCTAAATTAATATTTTCTAATCTCTTTCATTTGTGTGCGGCCTCCTCCAGAGCCTGAACCCTGAACCACTCAGGACGTGGAGAGGACACTCACAACTACTGCCCAACCTGAGGCACTCACAAGCACCCACAGCCAATAAAGAGGGAAGATGGCAGTGCCCACAGCCACAAAATGGTGTCCTCTCAGCCCCACCAGGGCAGCAGGCATGCAGCATGGCTGGGCCCACCCCTAGGTGGGTCCGGCCACTTTGCCTGCCTGCCTCTAGAGTCCCCCAGTCTCCTCAACCCCCCAGCTGCCCAGGGCAAGCCTGAGGCACAGGCAAGCATCAGATGGCGGCTGCCCAGCCACTCAGGGCTGACCCAAGGCACAGGCAAGCTGCCAATGGTGTCTGCCCAGCCGCCCAGCACCGCCTGAGGCTCAGGTAACCAGGGCCAGCCGAGGCTTGGGTTGCCAGCAATGGCAGCAGCAGAGGTGTGATGGGGGCGGCACCTACCCCTGATCGCCGGGTTGCCTCCCGCCCCTGAGGGCTCCTGGACTGTGAGAGGGGGCAGGCCGGGCAAAAGGACCCCCCTCCAGTGCATGAATTTTCATGCACTGGGCCTCTAGTTCTTCTATAAAAGGAAATAGTGCTCCTTAGAGAAATGTCTGGTTTTAGATCTGGGGCAGGAAATACACAAAATGAGACTGGAGCATATTATAGTACCAGAAAATAAGGAAGTAATAAAAAAACAAACAAGAACCCACATTGAAGGGTATGTCAAATGGACACAGGAGCCAACTGAAAAGGCTCCCAATGTCAAAGTTAAAATAATTTGAGCAACAAAATAAATAAAGTACTGAATTATAGCCCAAAGAATAAACTCCATGAGTCCATGCTGGTAGAAAATTACTACATTGTTCACCTTAAAGTCACACAATGTTAAATGTCAATTTTATTCTAATAAAGCTTAAATTTTTTAAATAAAAAATTAAATAAATAGAAATTAAAGCTTTCAGCAGTTGAATGATACTAGAATAATGTTTCCCTTAAACCAAACATTTTTTTTCACTAGTGATTTTGTTCAGATAAGAGGCAAATATTTACTTGATAAAATATATTGCTCACATTATTATAATTACTAGAGGTCTGGTGCATGGATCCATACACCAGTGGGGTCCCTTGGCCTGGCCTGTGCCCTCTCACAACCTGGAACCTCTCAGGGGATGTCAGACTGCTGGTTTCAGCCAGATCTCCACAGGCCAGGCTGAGGGACCCCACTGGTGCACAAATCTGTGCATCAGGCCTCTAGTATGCATATAAAAACTTTGGTTAATCTCTTCCTGCCCTTCCCCTCCCCATTCCCTCTGAGATTCATCAGTGTGTTCCATGTTTCCATGCCTGTGCATTGAATGTCTGCTTGTTGGTGGTCAGTGCACATCATAGTTACCTGTTGAATGGTCATTCAGACGGTTGCTTAGGCTTTTATATATAGACTAGAGGCCCGATGCACAGAGATTCTGCAAGAATGGGCCTTCCTTCCCCTGGCTGCTGGCACCGCCTTCGCTCCGGCCAGAGCTGCCTTTCTGCCTTTGCTCTGGCCCAGAGCCACCTTTCCACCTTTCCATGTTGCCTAGAGGCCCTGAGCGGCTGGGGTGGTGCAGAATGCCTGTGTTGTCACCATGGCGACGATGCAAGCATCCCGCCCCCAGCTGCTCGGCACCTGTGGATGCAAATAAACCTGCAATCTTTGTTGGGTTAATTTGCATACTCACTCCTAAGTGGCTGGTGGGCATTGCGAAGGTATGGTCAATTTGCATCTTTCTCTTTTATTAGTGTAGATAATATTAGGTCAGCTTCTATGCAAGAGTTCAAAGGGCTTTACATGTAAAGAAATACTTTAAATCTGAAAGGATAGATTTAAATATTATATTTCATCAAAGATAGACTAATAATAAATGATAAGCAAAAGTAAGTACACTCTGCTCACTCAGGTGCAACACAAATTAGGGCTCACACTAATGCCAATCACCATGATGAGCACCAGGCTCTATGTGAATAGTGAGTGGCTCTGACAACTTCCATTTCCTGAGGCTTCTGGCTATTTAACAACAACAACAACAACAAAAGATGGACCAAAATAGGACTATAAACATCTTTTGGTCCAAAAAAAATTGCCTTATATTTCTTAAATTGCTTCAAATTGAAAAATACATACAGAGAACAAAGGCAGAAATATGATTGTCCTGTTTATCAAATAGTAATAGGATTTCTAAAATATATTAAAGCATAGTGTATTACAGACAGGTGGGTCACAAATGTGTCTGATGAATGCTTTATCTCAGTTTAATCTCTTATTCTTAATTTTGCACTCTGTATGTAATAATAATAACAATATCATTTACTGAACACTTACTATGTTCTATCTAGCGCAAGCATGTCAAACTCAAAGGCTAACATGGGCCAAATAAACAAGGTTTAAGTTTATGTGGGCCAAAAAAAAACAAAAGCTTCAATTTTCATAGAAATGTAGGTTTATTTTGATAGAGACATGCTGAATACAAGGGGTTGAAATAAATGAGTAATCGTAAACATGAAACAATAGAACATTTTAATAAAAATTAATATTTTTTCTTGAACATTAACTTACCAGACACTGAATAACTGCACAAATTAATAAGTGTAACAAAAATAAATGTATTTTTCTTGTTCTCCCAAAACAAAATATTTCCTATTGCACACAGCAAACAAGTCAGTCCAAGACTAATGACGTGGCAATCGGCTGCTAAAATATTCACTGCTAGTATTAGTGGAGAGAAATGGTGCACTGTACATAAAGGAAATGAATGTAAAACGATTATAGTAATCAGTCATTAGGGAACATTGTAGTTCGTTATTAATAATTAGAGTCCCAGTGCACAACATTCATGCACTAGAGCAGTGTACCACAGCCCAGCCTGCACCCTCTCCAATCTGGGACCCCTCGGGGGATGTCCAACTGCCATAGGGATTGGCCTAAACCAGCAGTTGGACATCTCCCTCACAATCTGGTAATGTTAGCTCCTAACCACTTGACTGCCTGCTTGCCTGATCACCCCCTAACTGCTCCCCTGCTGGCCTGATTGATGCCTAACTGCCCTCCCCTGCCAGCCCGATGGCCCTCAACTGCCCTCCCCTGCTGGCCTGGTTGCCCACAACTGCCTTACACTGCTGGCTTGGTCACCCACAACTGCCCTCCCCTGCTGGCCTGTTTGCCCACAACTGCCCCCCCTGCTGGCCATCTTGTGACAATGTGTTGGCAGCCATCTTGTGATGACATGGGGACAGCCATCTTGTGATGACGTGAGGGCGGGAGGGCCACCTAGGCTTTTATTAATATAGAGTATGTATAACAGGATATTGTAAAAATTAAGTTATGAAATTTTTATTAAAACATTTCTTACATACTGTTATATTGGCTGGACCACAGAAATATTCATTGTGGGCCGCATGCAACCCACGGGCCTCGAGTTTGACATGTTTGATCTAGGGACTACTAAAACCTTCCCAATAGCTATGAGGTAGATATTATCATGATATCATTTTACAGGTGAGAAAATAAGGCATGGAGAGATGACTGTCACAGCTGGCAAGAGTATCAGGTATCAGGATCTGATACCTGAACTCTGTGTATAATCCCATATTCCATGGCCTCTGCCTCTATGCAGGTGGATAAAATAATACAGAAAGAACCAGAAAAGGTCTAACATTAAGGCTTTTGTGCCTGTGAGAAGTCAGTCCCACCTTTAGTGGAATCAGCCCAGTTCTGGCAAGAGTGGCCCCACCCTGTGGAGCCACATGGAGGAGGAGGGGCACTACACAGCCCCTGCGGCTGTGTCTGTCTCCAGGGAAAACACCACTTGAATTTGCTGCCAGTGGCCACATGAATAATTCAGGACTGTGACCCAGCGCTGCAGCTGGTGTGGGCTGTTCCTCTCTACCTGGTGGCCCCAGGAGACCTGTAAATTCAGTTCAAGACCTCAAATGGCAAAGAGAAGAGGACACACAGCCCTCCCAGAGATGCAGTCAGTAAGGACAATCTGGTGAGAATTATGCAAATATTGGTCCTCCTGGGAGTCTGATCTTGCTGATGAGCATAAAATCTAATTCCCTTCACCATTTCCTGAGAGCCCGGTCTCTGCTGACTGTCACAGCCTACCCGCCCCTTCCTTCACCAGGCACTTAAAAATGCTGCTTCTCAATTACCACACTGTTTACTTCAGAAGCTTCATTAAACTCTGCGATGGGGGTGGACCTCCCAAAAAGGAAATGAATTTCAACAGCTTTGATTTAGAGAGCAACCTGATTTTCTATTTTAAAAATAAACAAAGAAAAGCCCTGCAATTTATCCACCTACCTTGTCTCCATTGCTAACAGGCCTTTAATTTTTGTTTTAGTGGTGAAAGATACCAGCTCCGTATCACTTTCATGTTGTGTGATGTTGAACAAGTTACTTAATCTATTTGTGACTTGGTTTCCTCATCTACATACATGGAATACTAATACCTTCCTCACAGGGTTATTGTGAGGATTAATAAGTTAGTAAATGCAATTAATGTGATCAGTATGACTATTACCCTTGAGGGATAGAAATCAAGCACCCTACCCAGTGTCGATTATGCGAACAAATTCACCATTCTATGGGCATGCAGTACATCCTGTGGCTCTGTTTGATCTATACCCTTTGTATGGATGATGCCTAATTCTACATGTCCAAGACCACTCTTGAAATTTAGATTTAAATATGCAAATACCTGCTAAACATATCCATTTGACCCTCATAAGCATTTTATATTTTGTGTGTTTAAAACTTTTCCACAGGCCTTCCTATTCTATTGATAATTTACTTTTAAAATATCTCTTTGTAAACAGTCTGAATTATTTTTAAGTTTTAAATAGCTGTACAAATTAATTCTAATCTATGCCGTAGGTGGGTTTAGTTAGTATTTGAAGTATACCATCAGAAAGCAAGCTTCAAGGATGGTTACTAAACATTTGAATTATTCTTACCAAAATCTAAGACCTTAGAATATATGTAATTATCCTAAGGACCTAAGGGATACTGGAACTTAAAAAATAATTATTAAGTAAATAAATGTATTTAAGAAAGATGACAGTTAGGAATGTGCTACAGTCTCCACTCCCCTCCCCCTTTCCCACACAAACCTGAAAAATGAATCCAGCAATTACCTGAAGCTAATGTGCTGTGGGTTCTGCACCCCCTACTCCACAGAGGACCTTGTACCCTAACCAGACTAGAAGAGCAGCTGCCCCTTCTATCAGGAAGCACCGAAATCACTTCCCCTACAAGGTGCTGGCCAGGTGCCTGGTGCAGAATGTGGCACTATTTTTGTGTCTCCTTGCTATGGTGTTTGGGCATTGCACAGACTTGTTTTCAGGGTAACACACTATCTGGTAGCAAGGTTGTGGGAGAAAAAAAAGCATAGATCACACCTACCTCTGCTCCATCAGAGGTTAGCATACTCACCAAATAATCTGACATCTTCTGATCTGCCTTTACTGCAAACTGGCTTTACAACAGTTTGCATCAATATCTTGTCTGATGGCTGCCCCTACAATTCAGCCTGATGCTCAAGTCCTGAATGTGATGCCAGAGAGAATGGGCCCTTGCAGAGTCACAAGCAAAGAATTTCAAGGACACATGTGTGGGAGAAGTGCAAGTGTAGTGGCAAGACTTACTAGGGTGAAAAGAAATAAGATGCCCTCAGGGTTGTAGAGAGTGGGCAGGCTCTTCCCTGAGGTCCTTGTTAATCCTCCATATAGTTTCTCGGTTCTTGAAACAAGCAGGATGTCTTTCAAACTGTCCAACCTGTTTGCTGGGTTTTTTCGGGGCTATGCTGGGCCCTCCCCATCCAATCCCTTTCCTGGATTTTCTGGGGAGAAGGAGGTCTGCCCTTTATCCTGTCTGATCCTTGTCCCAGATTTTCCCAGGCTAATCTCCTCCCCTTTGTGGTTGCCATTTGGCTCCTACTGCTAGAGCCTCAAAGCTCTGCTTCCTCATCTGCCTCCTACTGGCCTGGGCTTAGCAGGAGGTCCTCCCCCGCTGAGCCATCTTGGTTTCTAGGGTGCTTGAGCCCGGTAAAGGAAATGTCCCTTTACTGTTTATCCCTCCCAGAGTAATCCGGGGAAGGGGACACTTATTGCTGGCAGAGACTAGCAAGCAGGTCTTTCCTGCCTGCTTGGGGACTAATGTCCCTTTGATGGAGGATGTGGCTGTCCCAGATGTGGTTGTCCCCTGGAATGTCTGTGAAGGTGTAGCCTCCCAATTTTTTCAGGCTCTGCCAGTTTTGCTCTCTTCTCTTTTGTTCATACCTAATTACCTACCTAACAAATGTAGCTCTCTTAGATTATTTTGCTTTCTCTGACGTACTCATCCAACCAGACCTCATACTTACAGTATCTCCAGGGCGTTTCTTCCACCACATCCTCGTTAACGGTGTCATTCACCCCCTCCCCTCATTTCGCCATATCTTCTGCCACCCTCAACATTGCTGTCACACTAATATATTCATGAGTCTAACCTTATTCCTCATTCCACTGCCTCCTTCCCCTGATTTCAAAGGCCCACATTATCAACAATAGCTTGCTGACATTCATCATTTTATCTTCCACCTTGGATAGTATCTGCCCTAGTTAGATCTGCCCTTCTAGACTGAGAGAACCACACAGTAATTTGCTCTCATTCATTTCTGTATCATCAACACCCAGAAGGTAGCAGGTCCTCAATGCACATTTGCTGGAAGGAGAGAAATATGTAAGTTGCTAATCCACTACTTAGAATGGAATTCAATATAAGAGCTAACCCTTTTAAAGTAATTACTATGTGCTGGACACTATAAGTACTTCATATTAATTAATATATTTACTTCTCATAAAACACTATAAGATAGTATTCTAATCATTCTGTTTTTACAGATGCAAAAACTGAAGCACAGAAAGTTCAAATAACTAGTCCAATATCATTCAGCTTGTAATTAATAGAACCAGGACTCAAACTGTGAGAGTCGGGCCCCAGAGGCGGTATTTCTGACTATTACATTCTGCAGTCTCCTGCAGTCTTTGGGATGAATGGAATTCATGGTTAACAAAATTTTCAATCACTCTTTACAATTCTGAACCTCATTGTCATTGCAAAATGAGTGTAATTGCGCCTGGCTCATAGAGTTGTTGTGGGGACCAAATGAGATGAATCTATGTCTTTTGCTCTGTGCTTTGCACATTACGCTGTTACCTCCTTCTCCCTTCCATCCCCCTTTGCTTATTCCACTCCCGTCATTGGCCTCCTTGCTTTTCCTCAAACACACATGTATGTAAGTGTCTTAGGACATTTGCATAAGCTGATCCCTCTGTTTGGAATTTTCTTCCTTCGGGCACCCACATGGCCAGCTCTTGTCACCTTCAAGTCTTTGCCACCTTCTCAGCGAGAGCAAACTTGAGTTTCCTATTTAAACTGTCCTCACTTGCTATACTCTTGACACTCCTTCTCCTGCTCTACTTCGCGTATCTTTCCAATCACCTATCATCTCTTAGTATATCATATCATTTACTTATCCCCTATATTTTGTTTACTGTCTGTCTCCTCTAGGTGGACTATAAGTTCCATGAGAGCAAAGATTTTACCTGGTTTATTGAAAGATTTAGCCCAACTGCCTAGAACAGTGACAAGCATGGGGAGGCATTCAGTAAGTATTTGTTGAATAAGTAAAGGCTCTTTTCCATCCCCTCTTCATCGATTGTCCCCTTTTCATCCTCCAATATCAGTTTATGCTTCACTTTTTCATGGAAACTTTCTCTGGCAACCCCTCCCACACACCCCTTTCCCCCCCTCCAGTCCAAGACTAGTCCCCTGATACTTTTTCTCCCTAGTACTAAGAACAATTCATCAATGTTTATGTTTGTAAATGCTTGATTAATGTGTGTTTCTTTAGCAGATGCTAATGTCCATGAAGATAGAAACTATTTTGTTTACTATTTTATCCCTAGGCCAAGTACAGGAGTGAATAATGAATGACTGGATAAAGGAATAAACACCCCCTTTTTCACAGCCTGCAATAGGAGGTAAAGGCTATGTGAACTCCTCATATGAATACCTTACAGTCACATGCCACTTTAATTTACTTAGCAAATGTGATAATTTATTTCATGTGTCACCTTGAGTGGACCACCAGGGGCCCAGATATCTGGTCAAACATTATTCTGGGTGTTTTTGTTTTGGTATCTTTGGATGAGATTAATATTTAAATTGGTAAACTGAGAAAAGTAGATTGCTCTCCCTCATGTGAGTGGGCCTCATTCAGTCAGTTGAAGGCCTTAAAAGAGCAAAAAGACTGAGCCTCCTGCAAGTAAAGGAAATCCTCCTGCTTGATTACAAGCTGGGACATTGGTTTATTTCCTGTCTTTGGCCTTGCACTGAAATATCAGCTTTTCCTGGTCCTCAGGATTTTGGACTCAGACTACAACTACACCATCTGTTCTACCTGGTTCCCAGTTTGCCAACTGCAGATCTTGGGACTCTTGTCAGCTTCCATGTAGCGTGATCCCATTCCTTACAGTAAACCTCTTTATTGGTTCTATTTCTCTGGAGAACCCTGACTAATACAACTACTGTACTTGGCTTGCTCTTCAACACAATCTTGGAGCATAGGTAGAACAGATGGTTTTATGTGAAGTCACATACCTTCAATGTGTCCAAACCAGAACTGGAACCCAAGTTCTCTGATTCTACACAGTCTTGTTTTAGTGCCTTTGTGCTTTCAAGATAAAAGAGAAGCTGGTAGAAAGATTCTTGAATGGCCCTTATAATGGCCTTGTCCTTTTCAGATGTGCTTCATCCTAGAGTTTTCCCTGGGATCAGACTATAAAGAGCTCCCAAATGAGCCCTTCTATCTGCCTCAGTCCTGCTTCCATTTATCTCTTTGCCCCCAGACTGCAGGTAGATGGACAATTATTCAATTAACTAGTTCCTAATTATTCTTCCCAGATCTATTAATTATCCTATATAATAAAGAGGTAATATGCAAATTGACCATCACTCCAACACACAAGATGGCTGCCCCCATGTGGACATAAGATGGCCAGTAGGGGAGGGCAGTTCGGAGGGACCAGGCCTTCAAGGGAGGGCAGTTGGGGGTGACCAGGCCTGCAGGGGAGGGCAGTTGGGGGCAACCAGGCCTGAAGGGGAGGGCAGTTGGGGGGGGCAGGGCAGCAGGGAAGAGCAGTTAGGGGTAACCAGGCTGGCAAGGGAGGGCAGTTAGGGTTGACCAGGCCAGCAGAGGAGCAGTTAGGCATTGATCAGGCTGGCAGGGGAGTGATTAGGGGGTGATCAGGCTGGCAGGCAGAAGCAGTTAGGGGCAATCAGGCAGGTGAGCAGTTGGGAGCCAACAGTCCTGGATTGTGAGACGGATGTCCAACTGCCCGTTTAGGCACAATCCTGGTAGGATTGTGCCTAAACGGACAGTTGAACATCCCTTGAGGTGTCCCAGATTGGAGAGGATGCAGGCTGGGCTGAGAGACACAACCCCCCCCCCCCCCGTGCATGAATTTTGTGCACTGGGCCTCTAGTCTATATATATAAAACCCTAATATGCAAATAGACCAAATGGTGGAACAACCAAACAACCAAACAACTGGTCACCATGACATGCGCTGACCACCAGGGGATGCGTGGAACATGGTGGGCATTAGCAGGAGACAGCAGAGTGTGGAACATGGTGGACATCAGTGGTGGGATGGTGCAGCAGGTGAGTGGGGGTGCCAGACCATGCGCCGTGGTCCCACAAGGATTAGCACCCACTGCCGGTGTTGGCAGTGGGTACGAGTAGCTGTGGGGCCTTTGCTGGGAGCAGCTGTGAGTGCCCAGCTATTCAGCTGTTCATTCAATTCACACAGGAGCAAAGAATTTTCAGTAACCACCAGAAGCTCACCCCGATGACAGCTACTGGCACCCTGCCTTGCTCTGGTGCCCCTGTTCACCTGCTCCACCATCCCACCATGGCTGATGTCCGCCATGTTCCACGTGTGCCCCCTGGTGGTAAGCACAAGTCATAGCACTGGTTGTTCAGTTTTTCATTGTTCTGCCATTCTGTCTATTTGCATATTAGGGTTTTATATATACCAGAGCCCCGGTGTCCAAAATTCGTGCACTGGAGGGGAGTTCCTCAGCCCAGCCTCCACCCTTCCACAGTCCGGGAGCCCTGCAGTTGATCACTCCCACAGAGGGAGTCCCTGCCCACCCACCACAGAGCCACCAGCCAAGTAGCCTGGGCCTCCTTCTGTGGGGCGATCGACTGTGGGGCTCCATAATCGATTGCCTCAAAGAGGTAGGCCCCACCCATCTGGCTGGGGCTCCTCAATAGATCGCCCCAAAGAGAGAGGCCCAGGCTACCAGCCTCAGAGGGAGGCCCCACCTATCTGCTGCAGTGCTGCTGCTGGGTAGCCTGGGCCTCCCTCTTTGGGGCAATCGCAGAGCTCCCAATTGATCTTCCCATTGGCTAGTGGCCTGGGCCTTCCTCTGTAGGGTAATCATGGGGCAATGGTGGGGACCCCACCAATCACATCACACATGCCTTGGCTAGCCTGGTGCCAGTAGGTGTTATAGCGTGGTTGTCCAGATGGTTGTTCTGCTGTTCGGCTGTTTGGTCGATTTGCATATTATGCTTTTATTATTATAGATTATTAGTGGCCTAGTGCATGATATTTGTGCATGGAGGGGGGTTCCCTCAGCCCAGCCTGCACCCTCTCCAATAGGGAACCCCTTGCGGGACATCCCTCTCACAATCTGGGACCACTGGCTCCTAACCGCTCACCTGCCTGCCTGCCTGATCGCCCCTTAACTGCCTCTGCCTGCCTGCCTGATAGCCCCTAATTACCCTCCCCTGCCAGCCTGATCTTGCCCCCAACTGCCCTTCCCTGTTGGCCTGATCTTGCCCCCAACTTCCCTCCCCTGCCAGCCTGGTTTCCCCCAACTTCCCTCCCCTGCCAGCCTGATCTTGCCCCCAACTGCCCTCCCCTGTTGGCCTGATCTTGTCCCCAATTGCCCTTCCCTGTCAGCCTGGTTTTCCCCAGCTGCCCTCCCCTGCCAACCTGATCCGCAGCCCCCTTGGCAGGCAGTGCTGGCTCACCATGGCAACCCAGTACTGACTGCAGGACTGACTTCTGGCACTGGGTTGAGTCTTCAGTTGGTCATTACAGACCCTGGGTTTTTATATACTAGGATATGGGATTTTTGTGATCCATAAAAATGCAAACTGTATTTCAAGAGTTACTTCAGGAACAAATGATAAATAGAAGTAATATATGTGTGCCTGCCTTATTCAAATTTAACATTGAAAATGAGAAATGCAAAGTCAATTTTAAAACCAAATCTGTTGAACTCTAAGTTACCTGTGAGACCAACAAAAATCTCACTTGATATATGAAACCTTATGTGATGGTTAATTTTATATCTCAACCTCACTGGACTATGCAATGCCCTAATAGCTGCTAAAACATTATTTCTGGTGTGTCTGGGAGCAAGTTGCTGGAAGAGATTAGCATTTGAATTGATAGGCTGAGTAAGGAAGATCACCCTCAACAATGTCAGTGGGCATCATCCAATTGGGGAACAGAATAGAACAGAAAAGCTCAAGAAGGGTGAAATTTGCTCTCTGATTAAACTTGAATCATCTATCTTCTCCTGTCCTCAAACACTGGCACTCCTGCTTCTCAGACCATTGAACTCAGACCAGGGCTTACACCACCAGCTTTCCTGTTTCTTCAGCTTACAGAATGGGATTTCTTTAATCAGTCACTAATGATGTGAGCCTACATCTATATATCTATGTGTCTGTCTATCAACCTACCTTCCTATTGGTTCTGTATCTCAGGAGAACCCTGACTAATACACCTTATCAACCTGCTTCATTTTGCCCTAGCCAGTTTGGCTCAGTGGATAGAACATTGGCCTGCGGACTGAAGGGTCTTGGGTTTGAATCCAGTCAAGGGCACATCCCGGGGTTCCAGGCTCAGTCCCCAGTGTGAGGCGTGCAGGAGGCAGCAAATCAATGATTCTCTTTCATCATTGATGTTTCTATATCTCCCTTCCTCTCTGAAATCAATAAAAATATATATATTTTAAAAAGAAGCCATTTCTTTGCCTCAATGGAAAAGTGTAATTCTCTTATAGAAATTATAATACACTATTGCAATTATTTCTTTACATAGCTTTGTCTCTTCTAGACAAAGGTCTTGTTTTGTGTGTGTGTGTGTGTTTAAGTAGGGACAGCATCATCGTTGCAGATCAAGCCCTGAGTACAGTACCTACCATATTCTAGTTGCTCTTCTCTGTCTCATGTGACTCTGCCAAACCTCCCACCCTCTGCCACAATCGACAAATCATACCCCTTTTCTTTCAAAGGGCATTCTGAGAAAACAAGATATTCATAAGCCCAAACATTTTCTGATATCCAGCTGACATCACTTTAACAAAAAATAACTAGACATTTGTCACTTTTCTAGCTGCCTTAATGACACTGGGGTAAAGGGGACAGCTGTTGAGACCTTGCCCTGGAGAGCTAACAGGAGGAAATTGCTTACCAAGGCACAACCACCCAAGCTTAGGCTGAAAACTTCAGCTAATGTCGTTCAGGAAGAGAAGTTTTCTGATGAATTTCTGCCTCCCAATCCATGCACAGAGAAATAAAGAACAGCGGCCGGTGTAATTAGCAAGCAGATCTTCAGCAACAGGATTTACACCTGCACATAAACATGTTCACTGAAGTTGGGATGAACATTTGCTAAGGCAAATGCTTTTTGAAAAATTGTAAAGCTAATGATCTTGCACTGACAGCATAACCTTGAGCTTATTGCCAAATAGACTGCTGAGTATTAACACTTAATGGAAGAAAACAAGCAACAATAATGGTCCTTCTTGTGACCCCCAGATCAGTGACTCCCTGAGTGCTTTTGAGGTCAATGGAAACACTTTCTTACTTGATGGTCATTTTTTATGTAGTTTTATGAATTTTATTATCTGACTTGATATAAATAAGAAGCACTTCATCAGTCAGTGCAAGTTGCAATAATTGCTTCTCTTCCTGCATTTCTTATCCCCAGAAGTGAAAATAATGTGCCCTGAACTGCAGTAGAGGACAGTCATTATTTTGAAATAGGTAAAATCATTAAGGCTTCTTTTGTGGATAAAGGGTGTTTGTGGAATTTGTCACACACAAGGGTGGGGACCTGAAGGTAGATGAACATGCAATAGACTTCCCATTGTTTGAGGTTTCAGTAAGCAATTATCTCTATTAACAGGAAGAAATCCCATATGGTGTGAGCCAGCCACCTCTATACTTACTCGTCAATTAAGCAATCATGAATTCAACAATCTCATAAACATCACAATGAAAGAAACACAGGATACCATGAAAGGACTTGAGAATGAATCTTTTTCAACCTCAAATAATCGAAATAACAACTCTGAACTTCCAGTTGTCCTATCTCAAAAAATAAGGACAGTAATTCAGGGTTTATATGACTGCTGTGAAGATAAAATGAAATAATATTTGTGAAACTGACTTGTACAGTCTTGAATAAATGTTATTCAATAGGTCAACTGCTCCCCCCCACCTGCCTGATCACTCCCAAAAGCCCTCCCCTCCTGGCCTGATCACCCCTAACTGCCTCTGCCTCAGCCCCGCCACCATGGCTTTGTCTGGAAGGTCTCCCGGAAGGTCCCCCAGTCTAATTGGCATATTACCCTTTTATTAGTATAGATCCCCATTTAGAACTCTGCTTGATACATAAACATAGAATCAATAACCCTATGTGAATGAATTAATATTTCTGTACAAAATATTGAGTCATGAACAAATAATGCAAAAAGAGTTAAAATTCACTCTAGCTGGTGGACAATAGCAATGGAGATGCTCGAAGGAGATATTCAGCACAGACCATGTAGGCAGTGCCATTAGCACCAGCAGAGGAGGAGGCATCACACCAGAATCTCCTGCCTTCCAGCCTCCCAGCCCTGTTGGTCCCTGCCCGTTTCCAAGACAGCTTTTGCAGATTCCTCCAAAGCTTGTGTGTCTACTCAATACCCTTCTTATAAATCTATTTATTTCTTAAAACAGGTCTGGTTTCTGTTACTTGCACTATGTGGCCGACACTGAATTGATGCCTCTGGTGCCTGCAGAACAGGAGCTGCTAAGATAAGAGTTAAGTGGGATCCTTATGATGGATGCAATCCCATTTTCATGGTATCCCATATGGTGCGAGCTAACCACCTATATACTTACTCGTCAACTAAGCAACTGAGGTGATAGTTAGCTGCATTAGACAGACATTCTTCCAGCTCCAATAATGAGAATTCAACAATCACATACACATCACTCCTGAACACCTTTGAAGAATGCCTTGATTCAGAGCTAATTCTTGACTATACAATGGTGACATTGCAGTAAGCGAAGATTTTTTTTTTAGACCATAAGTACTAAGAAAATAAATTAAACATCTCTGCTTTTTAAAATGTAATTTTGAAGGCAAGCAATAGGGGGATAAAACATGTATAATTTCTAAAAAATGACTTGTATCCAGAATAAATAAATACATAAAAATAATTTTACATGAATATAAAAATGTATAAAGGATTCTTAATAAAAAGACAAAGACTTGAAGAGATATTTACAAAAGAAGATATAGAAATGGCAACAGGCACATGAAGAGTCTCAACATCAATAGTTATCAGGGAAAAAACCTAAACTCTCATACACTGAGTGCAAATTATACAGCCATTTTCAGAAACATGTTATCAAATTCTATAAAAATACATAATACTTATCATGAAATCCACCTTTTCTACTCTTAGGTATTTACACAAAGTAAATAAAAGTGTATGTCTGCAAAGGCATGTACATACATATTCATTGCGGCTGTATTCAGGAGAGTCCAAAGTGGGAACAATCAAGTGGCCTATCACCAGGCGCATGGATAAACAAATTGTAGTGTATTAACATGATGGAATACTACCCAGCAATAAAAAGAAGAAACTACCAATACACAAAACAACATGAATGAATCTTAAACATTATGCTGAATGAAATAAACCAAACTCAAAAGAGTTTGTACTAGCCCTGGCTGCTTTGGCTCAGCTGGTTGAGAACTAGTCCCATGCACCAGAAGGTCACTGGTTCAATTCCCCATTCAGGGTGCATGCCCAGGTTGAGGGCTTGGTCCCCTGCAGCTGTTTGAGTTTTCTCTCTCTTGCTCTCTAAAATCAATAAAACATAGTTTTAAAAAGAGTTTGTACTAGATAATTTATTCTAGCCCTAAAATTGGCAAAGTAAGCTCTAGAGATGGCAACCAGATTAGTCATTGCCTGATGCAGGAATTTGTGGGGCAAGGAGGTCTGACTGCAAAGGACATGACAGAAATCTTTGTGGTGATGAACATAGCCTATATCTGAGTGGCTAGTGGTTAGATGGGGTAAGCTTACAGTTTGGGTAATGTACTATATATAAATTATACCTCAATAAAGTTGATAAAGAAAGATGTTTGATGATTTGAATCCACAAAGCATGAGGCAGGATGAGGTAGATGCTTCTGTAAGAATGATAGAAAGTTAAATGGAAATGGAGAAAAGAGGGAGTATTTTCACTTAGAGAAGTTAGGAAAAACCCTCATGAAAGACACTGTTTGAGTGGAGGTTTGGGTCTGGATGGCATTTCAACAGAAGAAGACAGAGGAAGGAGCACAGATAAAGTGTGTCTAGGGGATGGCAATGAATTAGGTATGGCTGAGGTATATGTGCATTCATTCATTCATTCATTCAGCATATATTTTATTGATGGCTTGCTAGAACCAGGCACTCCCTTAGCAGACAAAATTAAGTTCCTGCTTTCATGGATCTTACATTCTAATATAGAAAGACATGAAAAAATAAATGTATAATTTATCAGCTGTGCGATATAAAGCTGGGTAAGGGGAGAAGGAGTTCAGGGATAGAGAAGGTAATTGGCAAAGGCCTGTCTGAGAGGGTGACATCTGAGCAGCATCCTGAATAAAGAACTCTGCAGATATCCGCAGGAAGCACATTTCTGACAGAAGGAACATCTGATGCAAAGGCCCGAAGAGGGAGCATGACTGGTGCATTCTGGGAACAGCACTGAGCGAGGAGGTGGTGGCTGTAGGGCAGGAGCCAGAGGGAGCAGGGCAAGGAATCGGGCAAGGGATGGGGATTGCACAGAAGAGGCAGAATTCACAGGACAGTGCTTCTTGTTAGTGTGCAGTGGGAACCACCTGGGAATTACATTAAACTTTACTTTTTGATTCAGTAGGTCTGGCCTGAGATTCTGCATTTCTAGCAGGCACACACAGACACTCCTTCCTTGAAAAAAAAACTGTCATGATTTGGCTTCCGGGACACTGCTCTCTTGATTATCATACCTGACTGGACACTTACACTCAGTTTCCTTCACTGGTTCCACCTAATCTCTGGAATTTACGCCGGGCTCAGTGTTAGGACTTCGTGTCCTCTTTACTTGGTGAGTGCACCTCATGTCATGGCAAGAGGTATCAGCACACCCTCACGGGTGCTGGATTTAAATCTCAACCTTGGGCATTTTCCCTGAACTGAGACTCTAGTATTTCACTTGCTAGGACCACATCTTTGGAGTCATCCTTGATCTCTCTCCTGCTCTCACACGGCAAATTTAATTTGTCAGCCAAAATCCCTCAGCTTATTTTAAAAATATATCAAAAATTCAATTAGTTCTTGTCACCTCCTCCATAGCTATTCTGGCTCAAATCGCCATAATATCTTGAATGTATTCCAATAGCCTCCTGTTCTCCTGTCTGTGCCTTTCATCTCCTGAATGCAGCTGGCAGATGATGCTACTCCTTCAAGGACCCTCCAGGGCCCTGCACTCTTCCTACTTGAAAAGTGGTCTTTGGGCCACCACACACTGCATCTGTTTAGAGCTTTTAGCCTTAAATCCTCCCTTACCTAATGTTGATATCGCCAGTGTAACTTTCCTTCTATCCTTTTATTTTTAATCTTTATCACTTTGTTTTAAGGTTATTTCTTACAAGTAGGATATACATAGGTGTGTTGTTTTTTTTTAACCAAGTGACCATTCCCGTCTTTAAGTAGAATCTATCAGGCTTGGCCCACCTAGAATCATCAGGAACAGCGTGGCCTCCTTTCAAGTGCAATTGCCTTGAGTGGACAGCACTGTGTGTTAGATTCCTATGGCTGCCGGACCAAGTTGCCACAAACTTAGTGACTTAAAACAACACATAACTATCTGACAGTTCTTTTCCTGGGGAATCTGACATGCATTTCAGTGACCTAAAATCAAGGTGCCAGCAGAGCTGTGTTCCTTTCTGCAGGCTCTAGGGAAGAATCTGTTTCTTGCCTTTCCATTTCTAAAGTACTCCCCCATTCCTTGGCTCGTGGCTATCCACTCCTTCACAATCAGCCACACTGCAAATTTCTGACCATTCTTCTATGGTCAAACTTCCCACTGACCATGCCTGGGAAAGTTTCTATGGGAAGAACTTGTATGCTTAGGTTGAGACCACCCAGATGATCTAGAATAAATTTTCCATCTCAAGGTTCATGATTTACTCACCTTTGCAAGATGCCTTTTGCCATGTAACATGAATTAGGACATGGACATCTTTTGGAGGCCATTATTCTCCCCATCATACACAGAATTGTCCCAGATTGCAGTGCTCACTTTCTTTTAAATTACCATTAGTTAGCATTCATTTTACATATTTCCAATCACTCTGTTGTTTTCGATTTAGATTTAACTATGCAAGTTGCACAACTACTGGCTTATATTCCCAATATCTCTCCTTTTATACTTCTCCTTTCTTAAAGTTTCTGTTCTGATTCATTTATTACATCTGATTTCTCAGACAGGGTAGTAGCATGGCATATTCTTTGAACTTGTGTGTCTTCAACTATATTTCATCCTAACCAGTGGAGAATACCATGCTCAGATATGGAATTCCTAGACTGGCATTCTCTCTTCTTATCAGTCTGTAGGTTTTTTTGTTTTTTTTTTCCTCACTGTGTCTAGCTTTTATTATTACCACTATGGAGACTGATACAAACCTGCTTTTCCTCATTGTTATTGCAAATTTGTTAGGTTTTCCTCTTATTCTTAGAGTTCAGTAATTTTACCAAGACATGCCTAGGTATGTGTGATTTTTATTTTTTTCTGGTTCCTTCCTGGATCTCAGTAAGCCCTTCTAATGTGTAGATTCAAGTCATTCTTTGACTCAGGTAAAATTTCTCCTGTGCCCTCTTCTCCTCTCCTCTTCCTCCTCCTTTTTCTCCTTCTTCTAGATGATACTCTCGCTTCCACATCTTCCTTTATCTTATTCTGTAATTCTCATTATGTCTGAGTAATTTCTATTTGATTTGCCCTTCAAGCCTTTTCACCTATTTTTATGACTTTGTGGGTTTCCCCCCTGCATTTGGAAATATATTTCTACTTAGTATTTCAAGCTTCAATTTGGGGTTTCAAGAGTGACAATTCTTTAATTCATTTACTGAATATCTTAAGTTGAAAATCAGACCTTTGAGAGGCTAACACTGAATATCTGTAAGGACACTCGGTTTTCCTCAGAGGAGCTGTTGTATGCTGTTGCCCCCACACAGGTATATTTACCACGGGGCCTCAGAAGGAGCTTCTGGTACTCCTTGAGCCACAGCATTCACTTGTATTCCAGTGAAAGTGCAGCAATTTCTGCTGCTGTGGGCTGATTTGGACAGTTGTCAGCCCCCTGTTGGAGTCCCAGGGGAAATAGTCTTGTCAGTTGCCTCTCAAGCTGTGAGCCTCCTCACCTCCAGGTTAGGGGCAGAGAGGGCTCAGCCTCTATGGAGCACCTCTGGACGTCCTTACAAGAGCAATCAGCACAAGAGCATCACTGTTGCTTCATGTTATTTACTTATTTTTTTTCTGAGAGATTATCGTTCTCTAAGGACCGAGGTCAAGCTAGGATCCAAGAGCCTCATTTTCTCTCTCTACAATGGGAATAAGATTTGCAAGAGAAGGAAAATCATATATGTAAAATACAAAAAATAAATTTAAGTGCCATATGAAAAAAATATATAGTTGATCCATTAATATATTTTCATATCTTCCTCTTCTTCACAGATTAAAATTGAAGAAACATTTGCTTGTCTTCTAGTTTGAGCCAAGCAAATTTATGCATTGTCATATATATTAATTTATTTATTTCCACAAAAAGACCCATGAGCTGGTGTTAATCTTGAGAGATAAAGAAGAATCTGTTGCTCAGAGAGATCAGGAAGCTTAAACAGTCACCCAAAGTTGTAGAAACGGAACTCAAACTCAAATCCTTTGTTTCCAGGTCCAGTGTGCTTTCTGCTCTTCCACACAACTATCCTTACGATGCAATATTATGCCCTCAGGGTTTAATAGATGCTCATTCAATAGCTGTCCATTATCACAGCATTTATATATCTTTTGCAAATTGAAGCATCTCTTTTTTTAATGACTCATACAATAAATTCATGCTTGAACTTAGATTATGAAAAAAGTTTCTCTATTGACAAATTTAAGTGTTTTCTTTGGCAAAAACTCAATGCTTCATAACTCCCACATCTTCTCTGTTTCCTATACTACCAGAAAATTGAGCCAAATTTAAGACGTAATTATAGTTATCAAGTCACCTCCAGTACCAAACAACACTGGATCCCTTTACTACTTATTTAAGAAGTTTTCTCCTCTTTATAACATTTTTTCTTGAAAGCATCATTAAATAATTTTGAATAAATCAAGTAAATCCATAGTAAATATAAATTATTTGCAACAATCTGCAATTTTAATAAATATTTTAACAGGCTCTGGGTCCAAAAAGTTAGAAAACAGCTGGATTAGCTAGATAAATAAAAGGCTCATTTGCCATACGCATGTGCAAAGGCAATGGACACGGCAGTTTTACTGTACCCACTGCATAGGTCCACTTTTATCTTATGTAACACTGATGTCACTATTTGGCAAGAAGCCTCTTTTGTCTGTGTTAGTATAAAATGTGTTGCAGAAAATAGATCAGCAGAGCGGACTGCTTTGGCTGGCTACTTTGTATGCAATGGCTGCTGTATCTGCAATAAAGCATATCCCATATACCTATGGCTGCTCGTATCTTCTTCCAGTTTCCTAGTGGAGGGGCTCAGACCCAATAATAATTTATTGAGCAGTTTGGGGCATAGATGAGGAGTAAGACAAAGAGATAACTAAACTGTTCTCCTTAAAAAATTACGGAAAATTTGGAAGGATTGGAAGAAAATGGTTTAAGAATAGATATGGGAGAGGAGATTAAATGAGAGCAAATGATGTATAATAAACACTCAGAGTATAGAACTCAGATAGAAGAGATGGCCGGTAAAGAACCCGCATGAGATCTCATGTACGTGTGCAGCTCTATAACCCTTGTTGTAGGGCCTAGAGACTGGCATGGGTTGTGGACACTACAGTCGACTTCCTTTAACACTCCCTCAGCTCCTGTCCTTAGACGTACATTCCTTGCTCTTTTACTACGGAAGTCACATCAACACATCTCTAGCACAGCTACCATGCACAGCATTCACTAGGAACGTGGTCATATGCCTACTCATCACTGCTTCCTCTGTTACCTTTTTTCTCCCTGAAAATACAGGCTGTTTTAACTTCCTGCCAATCTTGAGGCTTCTCCAGAGCAAACAGCATATTAACATATGCCCTCAACTTTAGATGGTGACTTGTCCAGCTCTCCCAAGAGCTCTCTTGGGCTCCATAGACGTCTCAAGACCCACAATTCTGCAGTTCTGGTCATTTCCTTGTGGACCGCTCTAATCTTAATTGAAAACTCTTCTAGGGCCCTCTTCTTTGACTTGGGGTTGAGTGTGGGAGTGGCCCACAGGGAAGGAAGAAGAAAATTAATCATTTTCTCCAGAGATCTATATCACTCTTCAATTCTTGCTTCATGTAGGCTGGGGTGTTTGATAAGGATTCATGACCACAGACTAGTTCTGCCCCCCTTTAAGTATATTTATCCTGGATGTCTCAGCATCTCTCATAGACTTTTTGTAAAATAATCACCCATTGTCCTCAAAAGGCCTAGTTGGCCCGACCAGCATGGCTCAGTGATTGAGCATCAACCTATGAACCAGGAGGTCACGGTTTAATTCCAGAGCAGGGCACATGCCCAGGTTGCGAGCTTGATCCCAAGTGTGGGTCATGCAAGAGGCAGCCAATCAATAATTCTCTCTCTTTGATGTTTCTATCTCTCTCTCTCTCCCTCTCCCTTTCTCTCTGAAATCAATAAAAAATACATTTTTTAAAAAGGCCTACCTGTAGGACCAGTTCCCTGGGAATTGACTCTGAGGCTTTGAGATTTGCATACAGGAGGTGTATTGGGCAATGTACTCCTGATCTACACCTGTGAGGGATGAGAAAAGTGGAACTGGGCAGAGGGAGCAGTTAAATTGTAATGATGCTGGGAGGGCTCTTCAGAGTTGCCTCAGATTGGAATAAGGACTTAACCCTGTAGGAAAAAGACATAACCTTGGGGACAGGGGAGGAGGAAGTGATAAAAGAATGAGTTACTAATAAATTAAAAAAACAACACCCATGATCTTTCGGCTCTTTTACCCTTTAATGGCCTTTTTCTGTGGCAATTTGCCATGCCATTCTGTCCAACATTTACTTCAGAAAATAAGACATATCATCTTAGGTGAATGCTACACTGACTTTTTAAATGTCAGTGCCGAAAATAGAAAAGTGCTCAAAGGGGACACCAAAGTCAATGGAGACAATTCGTCAATGACCATGTCTTCCGTATTAAAGGAACATCACTCAACCTAACAGTCACTGCCAAAGAGTACATTTCCCTTGACCCATCACGCAGGCTTTGAATTTATTACCTCTATTTCTCTAATTAGACTTTTGCCTAAACAAATAATACAATCAATTGGAACTTGAAGGGGAAACCAGCTCTCAAAGGGCAGAATTGCATTTTCTGTCAAGATTTGCTCATTACTCCTAATTTTAAAATCTACACTCCATTTGCAATATCTACATTGGCACAGACTGCACCACAGAAATGGGAATTACTAAAACACAAATATCCCTCCCCACAGCAAATCGAATACAGATTCACTTTAAAAAGCAATCTTACAGAAAAGATTCCCTCATAGTGGTACTTTATATTTAAATTTCAAAAAAGCTTTTAACTCTGGGACTTGAAATCACTTTCCCCCTTGTCTCAGTTTCTCCATCTTAAATGGCACTGGGGAGAGAGGCAGGAAAAAGTACACCTATTCTGTGCAATACCAGTGTTTGCTCTGAGGATGAAATGTATCTGAGAAAACATAGACTCTTCACATGTCTTAGAAAGATCAGTCTTGTCAAAGATAGCATAATATGATACAGGACTTCTTAAACTACATATTCATTGAAATTACTTGTAGTGTTTATTTAAAATAAGATTACTGAGCACTACTGTAAGATATTCCGATTCAGTAGTTCTGGGATGGAACCCAAAACTCAGCATTTATAACAAGTACTCTGACAGTTGAGATGTAAGTGGTACAGACCTACATGCGCAGAAATACATAGAGCAGCATAGTTATGAATGGCAACTGGGTTTCTTTCCCCACCCAGCTGGTGGCTAGTGGATGGCCCTTGGACAATGGCACTCAATGATCCTGAGCCTCAGTTTCATCGCATCTGCCTCTGGAATTCAAAGGATCTTACCTTTGCCCTGGCCAGTTTTGCTCAGTGGATAGAGTGTCAGCCCTCGGACCAAAGGATCTGGGTTTGATTTCCAGTCAAGGGCATGTATCTGGGTTGTAGGCCTGATCCCGGTTCAGTAGGGGCATGTGCAGGAGGCAACTGATCGACGTGTGTCTCTCACATTGATCTTTCTCTCTCTTTCTCTCCTCCCTTCCTCCCTTCCACTCTCTTTAAAAATCAATTTAAAAATACCCTCAGGTGAGAATTAACCAAAATAAATAAATAAATAAAAGGATCTTATTGTTAAAGGACTGAATTAAGAAATTAAAAAAAAAAACTTTTATAAGATGCAGACCACTCTGCAAATGAGTGTTAGTAGAATTTTATGACTTTACTCCTAGAGGTAGGAATTTAGAGGGAATGGGTAGAGATGTGGCTAAAGTCATATAGCTCTGGGGAGTTTAGGTGGGAAAAAGGCAGGAAGGAAACATGGAGGACATTCTCCTTGGGCAAGTTAGAGTGAGCAGTGAAATAAAGAACTAAAGTCTGGTTCTTCTCAAATCTGCTTGCTCCCAGCACTTCTATTTTAATGACAATCCCGATCATGACTACTGTTACTATTTCTGTGTAGGAGTCATGATTTTTAATAAAAACTCACCTTACCGTTATAAGAGGTAGAAAAAAAAATACCGAATTTTAAAAAGTAGCAATAACCATGTACCCATCAGAATATACATAGGAATTAATTATGCCTAAGTGCACAAAAATGGCTTCCAGCTCTGATTAAATCAATCCCTCCTTATTTCTTCCTTTAACAATCAGCAAATTTAAGTAGGTTACAATCATGCTACCTTTGACAGGTCTTTAAAATAAAAATACAGAACCAGACTAACCTTGCACCTCTTGACATGTGGAAAGTGTTGTGGTTTCTCTTTGTTCAATCACCACCACCTAGCTTTGCAGGAGATTAGCAGTTTTCTTTTTTACTTAGCCAGCCTTAACATTTATTGAGCACAGTTCAAGGATAGAAGGCTCTATGAGATTAAACTTGGCAGGAATGGGTGGTTATAGATACACTCATACATATATTCAGTAAGATCTTAAAGAGCCACTAGATCTAACCTTGGGAAGTTCAGCAAAACTGCCAATTGCTGCTTGTAAAATATGCAGCTTGAAATGGGAGAAAACACGTTATTTCCCTCTCAGGAGGAGGCAAACTTCACTGAAACTCTTCCTGGACTTATTCATCGCACTGCTGCTAAAAATGAGCTATTGATTTCACTCACACCATACAATCTGTGGAGAAAAAACCAGCAGAAGTACACACTGGGTAACAAGCAGGCTAAGGTTATTATGCTATAAGAATGAGATGCTGGAAGAGTTTTGACAACATATAAAATTAGCAAACACTGCTCAAGCACAAAGTAAGTTAGGTACCATTATATAGAGCATTTAAAATGTTGTTTCCCAAATCTCATCTCAGGTTATTCTGCCGCTAAGTGCAATGCTAGGCTAGCATACTATTGATTGTGCTTTCTTCTTTGCAAATAAATGACATCTTTGAAAATATATCCTTTCAGAAAATCACTGAAGACAATTGGATCATTTCAAGAGCATTTGTGTATTACTTAGAAAAAAAATAGTACCATGATACAGAAAAAAATTAAAGTGCATATGAAGCAAATTTTGCATCCAAAATTGTTATATCAACAATTTGATCATTATCTTTGTACCCAAATGAGAAAACTAGATCTATATTAAAAATTCAAAGGCACCTTAAAAAGCTATTTTTCTAAAATTTGTGAAGATAGTGAGGGCAACTCTTCTCTATACCTATGATGAATACAGTCCCCAGGGCAACAATGGGTGGATATCCCATGTGTAGTTAGTTCCTGTGGTAGCACAGCATGGACCCAGCAGCGCCCCCAGAAAATTAGATCAGTGACTATCTAGAAGGTCATGCTGGCTTTGTTTACCTCTGGCCTCTGTGACAGCCATCATCCTGCCAATGGAGAACAGGACACGGCAGCGGAGAAACACCCCCAAAGCCTCTTGGGATGACAATATGAATTTAATTAAGGTGAACTATCAAGAATAAAAATTGATTTTGTTCCTAGAATTTTAATTTTTAGTTCTAGGCTGCATGCCAGACATGGCATTCTTAGGGGCAGTTCGTCCTCACTGGGACTTGGGTCTTCAGTCCTAGCAGTCAATGGCTGCTTAATGAATCAGTTCTGATATTCTATCTCACATTATGACTAATCCAATAATATTCATGCAGTGCTTTATAGTATATAAAGCCAAAACCTCCAGCAACTCAAAAATGGGAGTAAAGCTGGGGTTCTAGGGAAAGAGCTCAGTGAACTCAGAGAAAAGGTTGTATACTTCCATTTTAATACCTGCTCCTTCTTAATTATGCTGGGAAATTCAGCGCTTAAAGGCAAAGCTTCTCCAGTGCTCAGCATATGAAAATATTTCAATCTTAGTCCCCACCCCCCACTTCGCCCCCACTGTCCCAGAGTACCCCAGGACTCCTGGAGCAGAGAGAAAAGAATTCAGTGAGATACAACCAGCATCAATGGGATACATTCTTCTCCCACTTCACTCAGTCTGGCGCATGAGCAACCTGAAGAACCACCAGAAGAAAAATGCAACTGTAACAGAGTGAGATGCTTGG
This sequence comes from Corynorhinus townsendii, assembly GCA_026230045.1. Lineage (NCBI taxonomy): Eukaryota > Metazoa > Chordata > Mammalia > Chiroptera > Vespertilionidae > Corynorhinus > Corynorhinus townsendii. The sequence continues at coordinate 174,291,734 of JAPDVU010000003.1, read as the reverse complement.
CCTCTCTGACTCCATCTTCTTCAAGCCTGCTTTGTTCCTATGTCCTTCACATTAATAGCTTTTGCTTGGTCCTGCATATATAGACATGCTAATCATTAAAGGAATTCTGCTTGGGGCTTGTTTTGCAAAAATAGCCCATTATAAGAGAAAGTGCCTCCCTGGAAGAAATAAGGAAAGTATATACAAACATAATAATTGTTTATCAAAGATTTGCAACTGATGTGAGACTGGACTCATAGTAACTAGGCTTAACAGATTAAGAACAAAAAAGTGAGGGAAAAACAAGATGGCGGCATAGGTAAGCACCTAAACTACTGCCTTGCACAACAATTTCAAAACTACAACTAAAAGACAGAACAGACACCATCCAGAACCACAGAAAAGCTGGCTGAGTGGAAATTCTACAACTAGAAGGAAAGAGAAAAGCTCACACAGAATTGGAGGAACGGCAAAGGGTTGAGGTACGGAGACACGCGCACGCAGAGAGGAAGGGCGGCTGAGAGCCTGGCTGACTTTCTCTGGTGGGAGGGGGAAGGAAGCCCCCGACTGCACTGAACCCCAGTTCCGGGTGAAACCCCAAGACCCAGGCTCATACAGGGGGAGTATAGACTGTCAGGTAGAGAGAAAGGCACATGGAGACTCAGAGACTTGGAGGAGCCGCGGCGGGCAGGGGTCTGGAAGCACGTGCAAGTGTGCACAAAGACTGCGGAGGTTGCCACAGGCTTTCCCTAGCAGAAGGGAGTCAGAAGCTCCTGGCTGCACTGAACCCCAGTTCGGACTGCACTGAACCCCAGTTCCAGGCAAGCCCCTAGGGACCCATACTCTTAGGGGGGAATCTGGACTGTCAGGCAGAAACTCGGGAGCCACGGAAGGCAGAGGTCTGCAGGCTCGCGCACAAGGGCAGGGCTGACAGGAAGCCAAGACTGTCTGCTCCGCCCTGAGACTCCACCCCATCCAAGCTGAACACAGAGGCTTTTGTAATTTGGCAAGTCTAATCCTATAAGGCTGTCTCCAGCACCAAACTTCTCCCAGTGTAGACACAGCTGATCCTCACAGCCAACTGGCCTGGAGGTCAATTCCTCCCAGTGATACCAACAACAATCAAGACTTAACTACAACAAGGCTGTTCACACAGTCCACAAAGGGGTGCACCAAAAGAGTGTCCACCTCAGGCAAACTGGGGAGGCTGACCCACTGGGCCATATAGGAAACCTAGCACACAAAGCTACCCTACCAACTCAGGAAAGCAGCGAAAATGCAGAGACAAAGAAACAGATCACAAATGAAAGAAATGGAGGAAAACAAACGACTGAATATAGATTCAAAACCACGGTTATAAGGCTTTTCAAGAATATCCTAGAAAAGACCAATAAATATAACGAGACCCTCGAAGATATGAAAAAGGACCAACTAGAAATTAAACATAAACTGACTGAAATAAAAAATATTATACAGAGACCCAACAACAGACTAGAGGAACGCAAGAATCCAGTCAAAGAATTGAAATACAAAGAAGCAAAAAACACTCAACCAAAAAAGCAAAAAGAAAAAAGAATCCAAAAAGTTGAAGATAGTGTAAGAAGCCTCTGGGACAACTTCAAGCATACCAATATCAGAATAATGGGGGTGCCAGAGGAAGAGAGAGAGCAAGATACCGAAAACCTATTTGAAGAAATAATGACTGAAAACTTCCCCCACCTGGTGAAAGAAATAGACTTACAAGTCCAGGAAGTGCACAGAACCCCAAACAAAAGGAATCCAAAGAGGACCAAACCAAGACATATCATAATTAAAATGTCAAGAGCAAAAGACAAAGAGAGAATATTAAAAGCAGCAAGACATAAACAGTTAATTACCTACAAGGGAGCACCCATACGATTGTCAGCTGATTTCTCAACAGAAACTATGCAGGCCAGATGGGAGTGGCAAGAAATATTCAAAGTGATGAATAGCAAGAACCTACAACCAAGATTACTCTACCCAGCAAAGCTATCATTCAGAATGGAAGGTCAGATAAAGAGCTTCACAGATAAGAAAAAGCTAAAGGAGTTCATCACCACCAAACCAGTATTATATGAAATGCTGATAGGTATTCTTTAAGAAGAGGAAGAAGAAAAAAGTAAAGATAAAAATTATGAACAACAAATACATATCTATCAACAAGTTAACCTGAAAATCATGTGAATTAAAAACCTGAGGAACAGAATAAACCTGTGAATATAATAGAATCAGGGGCACAGAAAGGGAGTGGACTGATAATTCTCAGGGGGAAAGGGGTATGGGGGGGTTCAGGAAGAGACTGGACAAAAATCGTACACCTATGGATGAGGACAGTGCGGGGGAGGTAAGGGCAGAGGGTGGTGTGGGAACCAGATGGAGGGGAGCTATGGCGGAGGGCGGGGGAAGGAGAAACAATTGTAATAATAAGAATAAAGATTTATTAAATTTAAAAAAAAGAACAAAAAAGTTTTACAATCTTTCTCAAAATATACTGGCATCTAGAGGTCTGGTTGTCAATCACCTCTTGCCCTTTCTGTTTCCCCCTTCCTTTGACATAAAAGAAGCCTGAATTCTGTACTTTCTTGAGATGGTCCTTCAGGATACTAGTCTGCCATCTTCTCAGCTTACTGGCTTTCCAAATAGAATCACTTTCCTTGCTCCACCACCTTGTCACTCGAAGTATTGGCTGTTGTATAGTGAGTGGGATAAGCTTGGACTTGGTAACAAAACTAAGTATAGAGGACTTCTGTTAAAGGAGCCTCTGTCCAGGCTGTCTTATCCTGTTTTTGTAGAGGTGACATAACTGTAAAATACTAAAATAACCTGCCTGGGTGTTCACACATTACAAAAATTACTCTACAAAATATTTTTTTAAATTCTCACATTTAAAAAGAAAATTAAAAATATATGTTTTTACTAATTGAAAGGAGGGAGTAAAAAATTATTACGTGGTTTCTTGTTCAAGAAGAAGAAATGCATCTCCTAAGTACATAATTTTCTGCATATTTTATTAGAATCTAGAATTCTAAAGATAAAAAAATTAAAGATATAAAAGACTTAACATCCAATAAGTGATAAACCATACTTCTACTTCCAGGATTATTTTACTCATTTTAAGGGACCATTTTGGGACTTCAAGCTGACTCTCAATTACATAGTTTTCACTCAGATGCTCTTTTCCAAACACATATGTTATTGAGCATTCAGTTTCTCTCTTCTAAAATTGCCATTAAATTTTTCATACCTTGAGCTAAATTTCAGAGTACCAACTGATCTCTCAGTTCTGCTCGTTTATAAATGTGTTCTTATTTCTACAGCAAGGATTTTCTCTTTAGTCTAATCTATGCCTTGTGCTGACATTCTGGTAGTCTGGAACACTTTGGCACGGGTCTGACTCAAGTCTATTTTCACAGGGTCTGAGAAGGCTCCTAGAAAAGAGTTCATCTAAAGGGAAGAAGGAAGCAGGCATGCCACACTAATGCCTTTGTTGTTGAAAAAGAATAAGAATTTTGAATACAGCATAGTGGCTGTCACTCCAATTCATCTCCAGCCTGGATACATGTCCAAAAAGAGAGAAAATGGAAACTAAAAACTGAAAAAGCAATTTCACATGAAAAACTGAAAAAGCAGATTGGTGTATAGGTCGTGCTGCTTGGGGACCCCTCTGACATATGGTAACACAGAGGGGAGAGGGGTGTTCCACCCACTGCCCGTTTGTCTGCTACAGGACTTAAGTGCATTGGCAATGATGCCTGGGGGAGCAGTGGCAGAGCTTACTAGAAGATAATGGTGCCCACAGGGGTCCTTGGAACTGACTGGAGCAATAGCAGAGCCCCAAGGGAGCGTAATCACTCATGAGAACACGTAAGATAGCCCTTTGGGTTCATAGAAATACCTGGTGGGGAACTTGAATCTACAAGTGGGTGAAAGAACAAATGAAACTTACTTGTAACAAATACGTATTATTATTATAAATAATAAATTATAACTATAAACAATAACTTCATCTCTAGCCACAATCTGGAGATGCCTTAGAAATGCAGATTAGCATGACCATCATGGCTCCGTGGATGAGTGTCAACCTATGAACCAGGAGGTCATGGCTCGATTCCTGGTCAGGGCCCATGCACAGGTTTCAGTGAGGAGTGTGAAGGTCGCAGCCAATCAATGATTCTCTCTCAACATTAATGTTTCTATTTCTCACTTCCCTCTCCCTTCCTCTCTGAAATCAATAAAGATATCTCTCTCTCTCTCTCTCTGTATATACTAATATATATATATATACATATACTGTATATATGTATATATATACACACACACACATATTTTAAAAAAGGAAATGCAGATTAAGTTTTACCCAGCTTTAGCTTCTGTCAGATATGTATTAGGACTACGGAGGGTGGAAAGGAGGTTAGGAGGACCTATAAGAAGGGAAGATATTCCCATGCCACATATCCTGTTTAGTAATAATATAATTGTAATTGATGTGATTGTAATATATGCAGCTGTCTACATCCACTAATTGTTAATGCAATTCCAGGATTCTGTGCCCCATTTTCTTTTCTTTTTTAATATATATTTTATTGATTTCAGAGAGGAAAGGAGAGGGAGAGAGAGAGATAGAAACATCAATGATGAGAGAGAATCATTGATCGCCTGCCTCCTGCAGGTCCCCTACTGGGGATGGAGCCCACAACCCAGGTATATGCCCTGACTGGAATTGAACCTGAGACCCTTTAGTCCACAGGCCAACATTCTATCCACTGAGCCAAACCTGCTAGGGCTGTGCCCCATTCTCTGTATCAGCTCCTCAATGGTGACTTTATCTGACGCTTTAGAAACATTTCCTTGGAATGTTGTCAGGGTTTTTGTTTTTTGTTTTTGTTTTGTTTCATTTTGTTTTTCATGAGTGAGCTACTTTTTTTCCTACGTTAATGGGGAACATGTTGTCTTGCTGATTGTTTCTTGAATTCATATATCTGTCAAGTTAGGAAAGTTGAACATTTTCAGAAGGTTAGAGAAAGAAGTATAAAGATTGTGTGCTTGTTAAAAAAAATGGTTTTCAGTATGAGAAACCAAGATGGCAGCATAGGTAAGCACCTAAACCACTGCCTTGCACAACAATTTCAAAACTACAACTAAAAGACAGAACAGACACCATCCAGAACCACAGGAAAGCTGGCTGAGTGGAAATTCTACAACTAGAAGGAAAGAGAAAAGCTCACGGAGAACTGGAGGAATAGCAAAGGGTTGAGGTATGGCAAAGGGTCTTTGTGTTCCCAGAGAGGAAGGGCAGCTGAGAGCCTGGCTGACTTTCTCTGGCGGGAGGGGAAAGGAAGCCCCCGACTGCACTGAACCCCAGTTCCGACTGTACGGAACCCCAGTTCCGGGTGAAACCCTGTGGACTCAGGCTCATACAGGGGGAGTCTGGACTGTCAGGTAGACAGAAAGGCACTCGGAGACCCGGGGAAGAGCCAGGGGAGCCCCAGCAGGCAGGGGTCTGGAAGCACGCGCTCGCGAGTGTGCACAAAGACTGCAGAGGCTGCCACAGGCCTTCCCTAGCAGAAGGGAGTCAGGAGCTCCTGGCTGCACTGAATCCCAGTTCTGACTGCACTGAACCCCAGTTCCAGGTGAGCCCCTGGGAACCCACGCTCTTGTGGGGGGAATCTGAACTCTCTGGCAGAGGCTCAGGAGGCAGGGAAGGCAGAGGTCTGGAGGCGTGTGCACAACAAGGGCAGGGCTGACAGGAAGCCAAGACTGTCTGCTCCGCCCTGAGACTCCACCCCATCCAAGCTGAACACAGAGGCTTTTGCAATTTGGCAAGTCTAATCCTATAAAGCTGTCTCCAGCACAGAACTTCTCCCAGTGTAGACACAGCTGATCCTCACAGCCAACTGGCCTGGAGGTCAATTCCTCCCAGTGATACCAACAACAATCAAGACTTAACTACAACAAGGCTGTTCACACAGTCCACAAAGGGGTGCACCAAAAGAGTGTCCACCTCAGGCAAACTGGGGAGGCTGACCCACTGGGCCATATAGGAAACCTAGCACACAAAGCTACCCTACCAACTCAGGAAAGCAGCGAAAATGCAGAGACAAAGAAACAGATCACAAATGAAAGAAATGGAGGAAAACAAACGACTGGATATAGAATTCAAAACCACGGTTATAAGGCTTTTCAAGAATATCCTAGAAAAGGCCAATAAATATAACGAGACCCTCAAAGATATGAAAAAAGACCAACTAGAAATTAAACATACACTGACTGAAATAAAAAATATTATACAGAGACCCAACAACAGACTAGAGAAATGCAAGAATCCAGTCAAAGAATTGAAATACAAAGAAGCAAAAAACACTCAACCAAAAAAGCAAAAAGAAAAAAGAATCCAAAAAGTTGAAGATAGTGTAAGAAGCCTCTGGGACAACTTCAAGCATACCAATATCAGAATAATGGGGGTTCCAGAGGAAGAGAGAGAGCAAGAAACTGAAAACCTATTTGAAGAAATAATGACTGAAAACTTCCCCCACCTGGTGAAAGAAATAGACTTACAAGTCCAGGAAGTGCACAGAACCCCAAACAAAAGGAATCCAAAGAGGACCACACCAAGACACATCATAATTAAAATATCAAGAGCAAAAGACAAAGAGAGAATATTAAAAGCAGCAAGACATAAACAGTTAATTACCTACAAGGGAGCACCCATACGATTGTCAGCTGATTTCTCAACAGAAACTATGCAGGCCAGATGGGAGTGGCAAGAAATATTCGAAGTGATGAATAGCAAGGACCTACAACCAAGATTACTCTACCCAGCAAAGCTATTATTCAGAATGGAAGGTCAGATAAAGAGCTTCACAGATAAGGAAAAGCTAAAGAAGTTCATCACCACCAAACCAGTATTATATGAAATGCTGATAGGTATTCTTTAAGAAGAGGGAAAAGAAAAAAGTAAAGATAAAAATTATGAACAACAAATATATATCTATGAACCTAAAAATCAAGTGAATTAAAAACCTGAGGAACAGAATAAAATGGTGAATATAATAGAATCAGGGGCATAGAAAGGGAGTGGACTGATAATTCTTAGGGGGAAAGGGGTACGGGGGTGCAGGAAGAGACTGGACAAAAATTGTACACCTATGGATGAAGACAGTGGGGGGAGGTAAGGGCAGAAGGTGGGGTGGGAACCGGGTGGAGGGGAGTTATGGGGGGGGGGAAAGGAGAAACAATTGTAATAATCTGAATAAAGCTTTATTTAAAAAAATGGTTTTTTATATTTAAAAAATGAAAAATGCTTAGTTTAGGCATTTGCACATGTACAAGTGGAAAATTATAATGAGCAAGGTGTGGTTCAACATAGGAACATTACCCAAAGTCACAAGTCAAAGCTTCATCTCGATTGTGTGACCCTTTTGTCTAGTTTCATGCAAAAAGCATTAGGTCATAAAAAAGTAGTTTTGACCCAGGGTCAAAAATGAATATTTGCAGGCAAAATTCAAGCCTGAAAAGGCCATTTAAAATATTCTGAATTTTTTAGCTTATGTTTCAGAGGATTCTGTTTGGACAGTGGACTTGGTGGGGGTCTAAGTTCATCTAACATGAAGAGATGCTGGTGTTCTCTTAGCCCATGAAGATAGAAAAAAGAGCAAGGAATCAGAGGGAAAGAGAGTATTTGCAGGCAACCAGATTATGCCATATGTCTGTCATAAATTTAATAGGTATCTTACTCTGATTTTATGGCACATAAAATTGGCTAATATTGGCAAGTGTGCTCTAATAATAACAATTCAATTACTTAGTAACTGTTGATTTGACTCTGATACTTGTTTTTCTGAGACTTAGTTTCCCATCTGTAAAATGGGAAAAATAGTTTTTCTAAATATTGTAGAATTGTGAGAATCGAAGGAGAAAATGTTCATGTAAGTTCCACATGAATTTACATGGTTAAAATTACATTTTGACTAGTGTGTACCACACATACACAAACATAAAGACCAAGGACCCTCTGTCAAAGTAGCAGTAAGAAAGGAAAGGATGGAGGCAGCGAGGGGAGGAGGGAGGGAAAGAGAATAAATATATCAGCCAATCAGGTTTATGACGTTTTCTCTTAAAAGGACCAAATTTAAGCTGAATTTAGTCCAACTGGTTCTTGTAAACAGACAGAGTGCTATCCACTGATGAGTTTCTATTTGAAAGACTAAATAAAAAATTTAAAAGTCTACTAATTTACTTGCCATAAGTTCAGAATTTTTAAAACAAGCAGAGAAAACATTGGTTTATATGCTTGTGTTACACTCTGTAGCTATATGGAAATTAATAATAAACATAAATGAGTTTACAGGTGGGAAAGAAGTTTAAAAATACCGAGTTTAAACTTTTCAAGATGCCCTCAGGCCCTTTAGAAATATCATTTACATATAAATAATCGACAACTCATTATAAAACATTTTGATCTGTTCAAAAGCAGCTCCCAAAGGGCTGCTGGTAAGAAATGCTTTGTTTGACTAGTTCCAATTATTGTATTAATTAAAATTTAATAAGATAACCAAGCTCAGTTTTAATTAATTAGCTAATTAACCAGCGAACACAGTAGAAAACCAATAGTAAAACCAGTGCAATTTTACGATTAAGACTGCCAATATCAGATTAGCTTCCTCAGGAAATGTGAATTATTCTTGTGTTAATGAAGTTGCATTTTCTTTCATATTTTGACACTTTAATTCTCAAATCTTTTACATTTGTAATCCTCCAACTCTGTCAAACCACAATATTGATGTGTTTGTCTTTAGTGTCCACATCCAAGCACACAGTGAGTTTCTTCAGCCAGTTTAGTCATATATATTTGAACTTCACCAAAATGTGTCATTTTTAGTCGAATGATTTTACAATGCAGAGAGAGGAGAAACATGAGTGCCTAGTCACAGGCCTGGTTTTTAGACACAAGAACTAATTTAAGGAGCTTGATTAATTTGCACAGCATTTTGCTGGTCTATTTGACTTCCTTATTCTCTTTTATACTTAGAAAATGTGCTTGGCCCAATAGTCATTTTCTTTAGGAGTGTTAGGAATTCCTGGGAAAGGTCTAGGGCAGTGGTCGGCAAACTCGTTAGTCAACAGAGCCAAATATCAACAGTACAATGATTGAAATTTCTTTTGAGAGCCAAATTTTTTAAATTTAAACTTCTAACGCCACTTCTTCAAAATAGACTCACCCAGGCTGTGGTAGTTTGTGGAAGAGCCACACTCAAGGGGCCAAAGAGCTGCATGTGGCTCGTGAGCCGCAGTTTGCTGACTACGGGTCTAGGGCATTAATAAGATTAGTACATTTGAAAAATTTCATTTCTCTCTTGACTTTTAATTAGAACTTCTGATCTATTGAGATGGTGGAAAGACTGCTGTGTCTTATCTGTGGCCTCATTACAGACGGCTGCTAATTCATTTGAGCAGAAGTCTCACTATGATACTTTGCTTTGGTCAGAGTGGGAAGACAGATTAAGTAGGATAAAGGGATTCTCAACCAGGTAGTAGATACTCAACACAAAGGGGCAACAGTTACCTGAAAGCTGGGGTTCAGGGTGACCTTGCTGAAAGATGACATAGAGGGCCGGAGACCAGGACACAGGCTTTATTAGAGGAGAAGACCCTGCCGGGGCATCTCCCAGATGGAAAAGAGCACATGTGCCGGGGTGAAGGCTCCTTTTGAGGGGAGGAAAGGGAAGGGATGGGGCTTAGGGTACTTGCACACGCTGATTGGTGGTTTCATATAAGGCACATAATTAGGGACTTAGAAATCGGGGGTTAGGGTATTTGGCAGGTGCTGATTGGTGGTTCAATGTACAGTCCATATAAGGTGCCTGGTTAGGTGTTCAGGAATGTTCGGGCTGCAGGTGGAGTTTACGTCATTCTCTGTCCATCAGTTGGGGGAAGGGAGGATCTATCATTTGCATATCAGTTTTCTTGCTCACCCCATGTTGCCATGAATGTCCAATTTGGGGACCCACGCTGCACAGAGCAAGAGCAAAACAGACTTTTTGGACACCTTTGACAATCTAATATGGATCACTGTTGGCCATGACATTTATGCCAAGTGCTGTGTCAAGACAGATAAGGAGTGTGACTGAACACCCTTGGGAGGGGCCCAGAACGCCCAAAACCACAAGACTGGGCACTTGCATAAGGACTCCATCAAGGCACGGATACGGGTGGGACCTTCACCTGCTCTGGGCTAAAAGAACCAGAGCTCTAACCACCCAATGCTAGAGCCTGGCTGCACCACGGGTCACACTCGGGGCCCTGCTGGACTTCTACTCCCCTGGAAGCGTGCCACCACTGCAGCCGCCTGGTCTGAGAGGGACGCTGGCCTCTCCACCCGCCATCCTCACCAATGACTGGGACTTCATGCCTGACCCTCACTGTGCTCTCTTTTATTGCTAAGCTCCCCCTCTCTATGTGCAACCTGCTTGTGACTCTGTTGGCTTAATGGGGTGGTCTCCCCTAATGAACCTGTGGATAGACACAAATGTGTGTGAATGATTCCTTTTAGGGATTCTCCTTTGTTCATGAGCCAATCCTAGTGTGTTTGGACAGGAGAACAAATGAACCCTGGCTCTTGAGTGAGCTGTGGAAAGCTTTTGGAGTAGTAGTACATTAAGCAGGTGTTGGGACTGTTCACTATGAGGAGAAGACAGGGACCAGGCTTTCTTTGTCAGGTTTTGCTTCCCACTCCCAGAATCCATTCCCACGCCTGGCACACCTCCAGGTTCTAACAAATATTTAATGAAATAATAAAAAAACAATCTTAAAGTCACCACAGAAAGAAGCCTTGTTTTTGGGATCGGATTTGCCAGGCATCATTGTTCTATTTCTCATTTTTTGCCTGTTCACAGATCTTGTTGTTTCAAGAAGTGGATCTCTTGTGGAAAACATTTAAGTTACCAGGATGTTAATTCTTACTCACATCTATAATAATAAAAACATAATATGCTAATTAGACTGGATAGCTGAACGACCTTCCAGATGTCCTTCCGGACGAAGCTGTGGCGGCAGGGGCTGAGGGACCTCCCCACTCCTGTGCACGAATTTCATGCACAGGGCCTCTAGTTTTATTATACTAGTAATCAAGATGAAAACTGGGAACTAAGATGGACTTGCAGGAAAGTTCAAATGTATTCTGTATCAGTCTGAAATTGAGGAGGCACTTGGCTAAACTCTGGAGGTGTAAACTCCGATATTTCATTAACATTTCCTGGTAACTTTCAAAATATTACCCAGCACTCCAGCCACAATCTGGGATTCCTGTTATGGCTAATTTAAAATCCACCAAAGCCAACAGTCGTTCTGTAGGAGTTAGACAAAAGCATTATGCCTGCTCCACATTGTGGTTTCCAAGGCTTCAGCACCCAGAAATGATGGATAGGTCATCTGCACCGGCCCTGAGGACTGTCCCTGAGGACAACTAAAAAAGACGGCACAAGATAAACACTATGCTCTGATAGCTCGCAGAAAGCTCAGAGCTCCCAGATGACTCCGACTGTCAGGCCAAGATTGGAAAGATGAGGGCTCCTGCTCCACTGGCTGGTTTTGTCCTGGAGACATTTGCTGATCCCAGTGAGGCAGGTGAAGACTAAATAGAAATTTTTCCCAATCTTAAGGTGGCAGGTGATCAAAGATGGAGTGTGGTAAACCATCTACATCTTGGATGGGGACCCCAAAAGGCTGTACCTTAGGATAGAAGGGCGGCCCAGAACCACACTAGCCTCTCTCTGATGGCAGCGTGGGTTCAAACTATTTATATTCCCTAGAAAATCTCATTCTGAAATTAGATGAAAACAATCCCTGAATGTTGATGCCTCTGGGACCTGTAAAAGCAAATAAAAGTTCTCCTGGAAGAGCATAATATTGTGCTATGCAAATTATTTCTAGAAACAGTTTTTATACCAAAGTCACACACAGAGTCAATGATACAGCAAAACACATGAGGAGATAAGACGTGACTGAGGCCAGCAGAGAAAGATAGACAACAGAAACAGCCAGAAGCTCCAGATAGCAGAAGGGAATTATTAGATACTTGGGATTTCACAAGCACTAAAAGTGTTTAAAATTATTTACTTTTAACAGTTATTGAGTACCAACCTGGATAAAGTCATAAATAGAAATACCAATAGGACATTGTTCCCACTTTTTGAAAATTCACAGTGTAGTCATAGAAAATAGTGTATGCATTTTTTCTTCTTTTATTTAGTAAGTAGTTTTCTGGATTAAATAAATATCCAGGCTAGGCCCTAAGGATAAAATAGAAAAATAAAAATAAAAAAATAGATAAAGGCAGTTTCTTTTCCCATTAAGCTTTCATGCAAGTGGGACAGAGGCCTTTACCAAAGAATGTCAAGTGTAAAACCAACCTGTCCTTCTCTGAGGGACAAATCCTGACATAAGTGTAAATATAGAAACAGGGAGACTCGCCTAAGAAAATGACTGTTGGGCTGTGAAAGAGGTGCAGGATTTTACTGGTGTTTTTTCTAAAATGACACCTTGAATACCTATCTCCTTGAATGAAAATCTTTAGCAATATTACATCCACTATAACAGTGATTTTCACCCTTGCTCATCTCATGGCACACATAAACTAATTACTAAAATTCTTTGGCACACAATATATACAGTATATATATATATATATATATATATATATATATATATATATATATATCCTATATAATAAAGAGGTAATATGCAAATTGACCATCACTCCAACACACAAGATGGCCACCCCCATGTGGACACAAGATGGCTACCACAAGATGGCCAGCAGGGGAGGGCAGTCGTGGGTGATCAGGCCAGCAGGGGAGAGCAGTTGGGAGGGACCAGGCCTGCAGGGGAGGGTAGTTAGGGGTGCCCAGGCCTGCAGGGGAGGGCAGTTGGGGGTGTCCAGGCCTGCAAGTGAGGACAATTGGGGGCAACCAGGCCGGCAGGGGAGGGAAGTTAAGAGGGACCAGGCCTGTAGGGGAAGACAGTTGAGGGGACCCAACTGTCCCCCAACTGTCCTGGATTGTGAGAGGGATGTCCGACTGCCCATTTAGCCCTGATCCTGGGATTGGGGCTAAATGGGCAGTCGGACAACCCTTGAGGGGTTCCAAATTGGAGAGAGTGCAGGCTGGGCTGAGGAACACCCCCCCCCCCCATGCATGAATTTTGTGCACTGGGCCTCTAGTCCTATCTAATAAAAGAGCAATATGCAAATTGACTGTCACTCCAATACACAAGATGGCTGCTCCCATGTGGTCAAAGATGGCTGCCCCCATATGGACCACAAGATGGCCAGCAGGGGAGGGCAGTTGGGAGGGACTGGGCCTGAAAGGGAGGGCAGTTGTGGGTGATCAAGCCTGCAAGGGAGAGCAGTTGGAGGAGACCAGGCCTGCAGGGGAGGGCAGTTAGGGGTGACCAGGCCTGCAGGGGAGGGCAGTTAGGGGCAAACAGGCTGGCAGGGGAGCAGTTAGGCATCAATAAGGCTGGCAGGGGAGAGGTTAGGGGGTGATCAGGCTGGCAGGCAGAATCGGTTAGGGGCAATCAAGAAGGCAGGCAGGTGAGCAGTTGGGAGCTAGCAGTCCTGGATTGTGAGAGGGATGTCCAGCTGCCCGTTTAGGTCCGATCCTACCGGGCAGTCAGACATTCCTCAAGAGGTTCCAGATTGGAGAGGGTGCAGGCTGGGCTGTGGGACACCCCTCCCCCCCATGCACGAATTTCATGCACTGGGCCTCTAGTATATATCTGATGTAACAAAAATCAGTATAATTTTGATTCCTTCATTTGTCTTGGATGTTGTCATTTTATTTGACAACCTAAGGGAATAGGTCAGTGCCCTTGACTAAATAATCAGGTATTGCATGTTTTAAGAATTCTTGTGCAGACACCCATTGAAAATTGCAGTACTATAAAGTAAGTTCTGTGTGACAGACAGATTAAATGGACTGAAATTAGGTGGTATGACCAATGTGCAGCTCATATGTAGCAATAACTCCAGCCCAGCCTGAATCAAAACTTCAGTTTTGTGTCCAATTCAAAGCTAGGGGCCCTACAGCAGGGGAAGTATCAGGTGGGCATGGTCTGTTCTTATATTTTCCTCTCATTTGCCCTCTCATTGTTTCTTCTAGTTCTAAGATCTGGGTTAGTGAACAGGAACTAAGAAAGAAAGAAGAGTCATATGTAATTCTTTCTTAACCATCAGTTCTCTCTTCCAATGTCAGCGTCCAAATGATGGTTCTCTTCTCTGTTGAGCCTGTTTTGAGTCCTACCACACTTCCCATGCCCCTGCTCAATAGCTCTTGCCCCCAAATAACTCAACTCCCTGTGTCTTACTCCTGAGACCTTCTCACCCTGGGAAGCGGGTCTTCCTTGGGCGATCAGCTGTGAGGCACACTCAACCACAGTGATGCTGGAAGAGCAGCCTCCCCTGCTACTCCCCTTGCTCCCAGCCTTGCTGCTGGCATGAGGAGCTCTACCTACATTCTCACTTTCAGGATTCTCTTGTCAGGAAATACAGGCAACCTCTAGGTCCATGTGTGTTTCTTAAGGGATTCTCTCCACTGGGAAGGGCTTAAGAGTCTCTGTAATTGAACAAGCATTAACCTAGGTGTCGAATGCTCATCTCTTCTTTCTGTACACATCCCCAACTTCTCTGAATGTCTCTTTCATTCATTCATTCATTCTCTCTCTTTCTGTCTCTATCTCTATCTCTATCCCTATCCTTATCGTTATCGCTATCTCTATCTCTATATCTCTATTCCTTTCAGAGTGTTCCCTTTCTTGGTTTGGGGATGGAGGGGAAAGAAGAAGAAATGCAAAGTACTTTTCCTCTAAGCATAAGATTTACTGCCTCTATCAATCCCTTCTTCAACAAACTAAATTCTTATATAAGCTGGAAGGAGGGGTGGAGAAAGAGGAGAAAGACTGCTTTGAACTCAATAAGACCTAATTAGGTGTCTGTTGCTCCTCTTAACAGCATTTGCCCTCAATTTTGGGGCTTTAGACAAATTTGGAGAGAATAAGAATAGTATTTCATATCCAATCACATCTGACTTCCTAATTATGATTCTAAGGAAGACATATATGATTCATTATATGTCTCCTGATTATCTCTTCCATCTCCCCCCACACTCCTGCACTCCAGGCATCCTTGACTACTTGCAATATCCCCAATGTGACTTGTTCTTTCATGCCTCCCCCAAACTATTGCCACCTCTGCTTAAAATCTCTATTGTTCCCCACTCAGTCAAGCCAAACTCCAATTGCTTTTTCCAGACAAAAGCAAGCATCTCTGTTGTGAAAAAATACTCCTTTGTGATTCCATCACTTTTTCATATGTATCTATTATGGCAAATATTGAACTGAAGAGTAATTAATGAATTCAACTGAAAGTTATTGAGTACAGTATCTACCAAGAGATGAGAAGCTCTCTACTTCTGGAGTTTAGAATCTCATTCCCACTAGTCTAGGAGCTCCAGAAGTACAGAAAGTATATCTTATTGCCCTGGCCAGTTTAGCTCCGTTGGTTGAGTATCATCCATGCACCAAAAGGTGGCTGGTGATATTCCTGGTCAGGGCACATGCCAGGTTTTGGGGTCAATCCTTGGTAGCCAATCAATGTTTTTCTCTTACATCAATGTTCTCTCTCTCTCTCTCTCTCTCTCTCTCTCTCTCTCTCTCTCTCTCTCTCTCTTTCTCCCCCTCTCTCTCTTTCTCTCTCTCTCTATCTCTATCTCTATCTCTTTCTCTAAAAATCAATAAAAAAGAAAATATATCTTATCTTTGTAGAAGGGGCTCTAGGTTGAATTGTGTCCCCTAAAATTCATGTGTTGAAGTCCTAATCCCCAGTACCTCAGAATGTGACCTTATCTGGATACAGGGTCATTGCAGATGTAATTAGTTAAGAGGCGGTCATACAAGAGTAAGGGCCCCTACCTGATATGACTGATGTCCTTATGAAAAGAGGAATTTGGACACAGACATGCACACAGGGAAAATGTGAAAAGGGCGGGATCAGGGCAATGCAGTAGAGGCCAAGGAACTCCAAAGGCTACCAGTAAACCACCAGAAGCCAGGAGAAAGAGGCATAGAACAGATTCTTCCTTACAGACCTCCTGATTTCAGACAGGAAGTATCCAGAATGGTGAGACAACAAATTTCTGTTGTTTAAGCCAACCAGTCTGTGGTACTTTATTATAGCAGCCCTAGGGAACTAATAGAGAAGAGAATGATTTAACCAGGTAAACACAGAAGTGAACCACTTCACCTTGAGCAAAACCTAAAGTGGGAAGAATGTGGGTGTATGCTAGGAATAGTTGCTATACCTCAGGAGCTGATCAGATAGATGATGCATGGGCCAGGGGGCCAATATATGGCAGAAGTTATGATTATATCAGAAGATTGGAGTCTGCTTGTTGGAAGACCTTGAATGTCATGCTGAAAAGCTTTTGGGATGTTTTTTGTTTGTTTTAAATAATAAGATCATTTTACACATTGTTAAATTAGACAGAATCTTATCAGTCATGATTCAATCATTCATTTAATCAGCAAGTACTTATAGAATGATCAGTACATTGTTCTAGGTGTTGAGGATACAGTAAAGAGGGTGAGACAATAAAGGCATGTAAAAATGTCAGATTGAAATTACTTGTGGAGGGGAAAAGTCAGGGGAATAAGTAGGGGAAGATTGATAAATATATGTCAAATAATAACATACTATTTATTATATATTATGTACATAATATTATACTAGTCAAATTCTATATAATAAAAGGTTAATATGCAAATAGACCAAACAGCGGGACAACCAAACAACTGGTCACTATGACGTGCGCTGAACACCAGGGGGTGTGTGCAGAACATGGCAAGCATTGGCCGTGACAGGATGGTGGAGCAAGTGAGCAGGGTGCCAGACCAAGGCAGGGCACTGGTTGCTGTCATCAGGGGGAGCCTCTGACAGTTACTGAAAATTCTTTGCTCCCGCATGCCACGGTCTCACCCAGTGCTCGCACCTGCTGCCAGCACCAGCCCCGCTCACACCCATAGCCAATGCTGGAGCCCCTGCTCACACCTGCTGCCAGTGCCCAGCACCAGGCCCAATCACTTAGCACCATCAGCAGGTGTGAGCAGCAGCTGCCGGCCTTGATTGCCTCTGAGGGCTTCTTCACTTCCCTCTGCTCCTGAGGGGTGATCAGGGCAGAGGCCGCTGCTAGCACCCACTGCTGGTGCCAGCCACAATCACTCCACGATGTTAGTGTATGCAGAGGGGGGCCTGCACCATCAGTGCATGGGCGTGGCAGTGGTGGGAGCAGGGTTGCCTGCAGACAGGGGACCAGGGCCATAGCGGGAGGGCCAGGCGGGGGTGCAAAAGATGGGCCAAGACCTGTCCCTGTGCCTACCACAGCCTTGTGACCCACAGTTCCTTTCAAGGTGCACCTAGTGATAATATAAAAACAGGTCAATTGCTATGTTATTGATTGAAGAAAAATGAACTAGGATGAGGAGATAAGGGGTTCAATAGAGAGAAAGAGGGTGGGGTGCATTATTTGAGGAGGGTGGTCAGATGACTGTGATAAACTGCATTTGAGAACAGCAGGAAGTCGGGGGCACTTCAGGCAGCATTTGGAACATCAGCAGCCCTGGCTCCAGGAGTAGGAGGGGCAGTGGGTGCTGTTTGCTTTATGCTGTATGAGAGAACAGCAAGGAAGCCATTGCAGCCGCCACGCAGTGAGCATGGGGAGAGTTCAGGAGATGGCAGTTGGAAAGTTTGGAAGGAGGTAAAATATAACAGTATATAATGATGACAAATAAGTACAACTTGCTAATGCTTGGCACTTTTCTCTTGGGGATTGTGCATGAAAAGGTGTGGCCATCTCACAGTGACCACTATGAATTTAGTGTAGACCCAGGTGTCTACTTTCTGTCTTGGATGGGTCAAGGAGATGAGTGCAGTTACCTCACCTGCTTTTGCACGGCCATTAGCATGCCCAAAGAAATGGGGGTGGGGGCTCAGGACACACCCAGCTCTTGCAGTGAACAAAACCAATTCCTACATTGTTGGGTGCATGGTTAGTGCTTCTAAATGTAAGTGCTAGATTTTTTTTTTTTTTTTTTTTTTTTTTTTACCTAGGAGAAATGATAAATTATTAAAAAGCACTCAGCTTGATTTTTCCCCCCCCTGCAACACATATTTTCTCATAACATTTAATGCATAGGAGCCAGGAAACTTAGCCAAATGTTATGTATAGAAAATGTTCTCAACAGCTTAATAATCAAGTCAGCAATCAAAGTGATTGAAAATTTACACAATTAGAAAGCATGATCAGAATTTAAATAAATCATTATAGGCACTGTCTCTACAGAGAGCCCTAAAGCTCCCACCCAGATCCAAATTAATGCAAAAGGAAAGAGGGGCACCAAATTACAGACCCAATTCCAGCTGTAAAAATTACTCAGCCCTCAGTCAATAACCTGGCCGATTTTAAATTAGAGAGAAACCATACTTTGCAGGTATCCATGCCTATCATTTGATTAACGTTTACAAACAAAAATGAGTTCTCACAGCCCTCTGGTGAGGCATGAAATATTTTATTTTTCTCCATTTGTAGACTGAGAAATTTGCAAGAATCATTTTAAAGATTTTTTTTTTCAACTATTGAACAAAAATCTGGGATAAAGCAGAAAATTGAACTTGGTCCTACGCTCCGGTTGAGAGGACAATGCTCATTTCCAGCTTCCTGGAGGTTTGAATTCTAGCCATTGTAGGAAGGCTGACAAACCTTATCTAAATTGCCATTTTCCCAAAGCTTGCTGCAAATGGGGCAGGGGGAAATGGTCCCTGCCCAATTCTCATCCTAATATAAAGAGAACCTTCTCTCGTTAGCACTTCATTTTAGATTCAATGAAAAGGACTTGAGTTTCACTCTGAAGTTTCTACCTAACCAGCTACAAAGAATACCTGTGGGGAATTAGGAAACATTTTTGAAGAAGAAAAAAAAAGAAAACACCAAAAATAACCTAATACTCTTCGGTCTAGGTGTCATTCAAATCAGCTTCTCTTTGTCCTTCTGAATAGGGAAAGCAAATGGTTTTAAACTCTTCACGACCATCGCTCTCTTCCAAGGCATGCTTCACTGGTTTGAATTAGACGGATGGAAAGGATCTTAGAATTTATCTAGTTTAACCTCTTCACTTTATGAACCATTGGCCAAGGGGCTCAATAACTTGCCTTGGGAGACACAGTAGGAAGCACCACCTGAAACTGAGTACATATCTGAGGTCCTGGTGTGAAGTATTTAAGCTCTTAGGGGCTGAACTAAACTCCAAACCCCTCCCCCTCCTGGAGTGCCATAGAATCAAGATCTCCATGCAGTAGGCTAATAACGCCTCCAAGCAATCAGGTATGAAATGTGTTTAACGTGTAAGTACTTAATTATTGTTAGCTACTATTATTAAGAAATAGTTTTCAGCTGCCCACAAACATGAGTCAGCTCGTACATGCCTCTATGTTTATGTTATAAAGACCAGCCAAAGCTCAGTGCCTGAAAAAGAACAATTGCTTAACTATGAAGCCACAGAGACATTTAAGGATACAGCGGTAACTATGCAACCCTATCATCCTTTACTGACATTTAAACAAAAGCATCTGCTATCTCAGACAGCCTTTGCCGGCCTATTTTAAGGATACCGGAGCGGCTGGCTCAGAGCAGGTTGCCAAGAGCTTCCCTGGGGAACGAGGCAATTTAAAGGGGCCGATCACGTGCCTGGTCCATGGAAAGGAACACTGGATGATGGCACACAAGCTTTCATGAAGCTCAGGTCTGAGTCTGGGCTGGAGGCAAGGGACAGTTATATTTATGTGGACACTGCCAATACCTGATCTTTGGTTCCTGCCCAACTGTGCCTGAGGAAGGAGGAAGAAAGAAGAAAAGGAAGACTATTTATAGTTCTGGACCTCCTTCCTTCCCCCTCTTCAGACCCTGGGTGGTTGTCCCCTTTATCTTCAGAGAACACATCATGGAGGTTAAGTAATCATGGTGCCTGACATATAGCAGACACCTGGGAAATTCTGCTGAATAAATGAATGCTCGCGTGCATTCTCTCTGCTGATAACAGACCGGGTAGCCTCAGACTCTCTCCTTGCAGACAAAGAGTGGAGCTGGGTTGGAGGAGGGAAGTGAACTAATATTGATTGAACATCCCCTGTGTTAGATGCATTTCACACGTTACTTCAAGAAACCACTACCTCACAAAGGGCGGGAAGGAAAATGCAGGCCAGCTGCTCATCTGACTAACAGCCACGCGCACTCCACTTCAAGTGCATTAAATCTGTTTCCTGTGTACTTTTCCCACTGTTCATCTGGGAGTGCTCAAATTTAGAGTCATTTTAGTTAAGCACTAATTAACCAATTAGCAACTGTCAACTTTGTTTTCTGTCTTTTTTTTCCTAAAGCTCTCTAGGATTCATGCCTTTTTTTCTTCTTCTAAGTTTCTGTCTAGGAATTGGCTTATGTCTGTAGAAATCCTATCTTTGCAAATGAAGTGTAAGTAGCAAATGTGACCTATTTCCTCCAGTTCCTGAAAATCATAGACCCTAACCATGCCCCAAAGTCCTTGTCTGTCCTTCCTGTGGGTGATAATATCTGTTCCCCTCAAAACTCTTTCTTCCCCACCAAGAGGGAAAAATAAAGGTCTGATAAACTGTTTAAGAAAACAGATATAGCTGAAGAAGAAAAGACACAATGTCGAGCTTTTTCTCTGTTTGTATTCCAGGATGTATTTATATTGATGATGATGATAAAACTTGGTTCAAAGATTTTCAGCTGAAGTAAAAGTGTCAGCAGTCTCTTATTGGGTGCACAGAGTAGGCACACATTTGAGGGCATCTCCTATTTCCTTTAGATAGCCCGGGTTCTGGTGATGCCCCACTTATTAGCTCTGCAGCACTGAACAAGTTACACACCCTCATTACACCTGTTGACCCATTTGTAAAGTAAGGATAATATAATGGCAATTATATTATGTAATGCATATGGATTGCTTTTTACACTGCCTGGTACAGTGCTAAATGACAAAAAGTAGCTCTTAGAAGCATTCACTCAGCAAACATTTATTGGGCAGTGTGATATAGGCATAATGTTTAATGCTGGGGATACAAATACTTTCTTCCCCCTCTACATTTTAAAGCCATTTAGGCACAGAATTACTTTAAGAATGAAGTACTCTAGCTCTTGAGGCTGTGTCCCATATGCGTATTTCTCATAGAAAGGTCCCTTGTCCACACCTTTGGCCAAGGCTCATAGGCAAATCAGAATGTCATCTTATATCCAGTTAATCGACAAGTGTAGAAAGTCTGATGGATTTATCAGTATAATGTGAAATTAGGGCTGAGCCAGTGTGGCTCAGTAGTTGAGCATCAACCTATGAACCAGAAGGTCATGGTTTGATTCCCAGACAGGGCACATGCCCAGGTTGTGGGCTCGATCCCCAGTAGGGGGCATGCAGGAGGCAACTGATCTATGTTTCTCTCTCATTGATGTTTTTATCTCCCTCTCACTCTCCCTCTTCCTTCCTCTCTCTGAAACCAATAAAAAACATACTTAAATGAAAAAAAGAAATTAGGCCAGAATAATTCTGAACTGGGAAATTGTTGACTTTTCACAATTCCTTGACTATCTAATATTTGATTATTGGGCTCTCAACTACCCATCTGATTATGAGGACTTCCCTACTGTGAAAAAGTACAGGGTCCTCCCCTGGAGAAGTGGAGGAGTCAAACATTATCTCTTCCCTCCCCCCCCCCGCCCCCCCGCAACAAACATGTGACTTGAACAGTCAGATGCTTTCACCTTGGACTTTAAATCATGAGAGAACTGGGCAAAAAGACAGGGATAATGGATATCCTGTTTCCAGAAGGAAGGTTGGGAGTCTCCTGATGGCTGTAGGGAGTGTCACCAGTGTGGTGACAGCACAGAAGCTCTAACTTGACTGACCTATGGCAGGACCAGGCTGTGTTTCTTGCTACCAAGGCTTCTTGATTCTGGGTGGTTCTCTGTTTTGTGTTTTTTTCCCCAAGGATTCTGTGAACTCCCCAAATTCTCCCAATTACTTTTAACTTAACTTAGCTAAAGTTGATTTCTGTTGCTTGCAACCAAAAATCCTAACTGAAATGTTATCATTTTTTCTTTGGGTGCACAACATTGAGATGGTTTATGGTGCCTCTGTTCTCATGCCAAGCTGAGGAGAGTGGCCTTGCTCCTACCTCAGGAGTGTCCATATGTCTGGCTGCAGAAAATGCTTGTGATGGATGCTGGAAGAGAGAAAGAAAAAAGGAAGCAAGAAAAGATGAGGCATAATAGATGTTCTTTGATACCTACCCTTATTTCTTTTAGGGCTTGAGTCCAGAGCAGTGTTTTTATTTTCCTGTCCAATTTTGGTGCTTAAACACGAGTCTGCTTAAAAACACATGCCAGGAGAGGCCTCCAGAAAATATTCACTTTAGTTCTTACTACATTTAAATTTCAAAGCATAAATGAATAGTTAAAGATGAAAACATAATGATATCAACTGATGTCCAGCCACAGCCCTTGGTAGGCATGAAGATACCACATTTAATCATTACGCCTTAGCCTTCATCTGTCTGGACGAATGCCAGAGTATGAGTTTTCTTTCCTCGAGACAGAGGATAAACCCTTTACACGGTGGTAGGGGGAGTGAGGCAAGGGGCCCTTCAGGCAGACTTCTCAGCCTATCATTTGTCAAGCATTACATCTTCCAGGATTTTCCTTAAGTACCCTTGAGGGAGAAAGCATCCCTTAAACCATATGAGTTACCCATTTAGTTTTAAGAGGTATCATGTTGTGGAGGGAAACAGAGCTATCTGTCAGGCGTTTCCCCTCTAGTAAGACACATAACCTCGGTAGGACTCAGTTACTGCCCTACCTTCTGTCCCATAAAGAGGTTTGCTCATCTTACCTCTAAAGTCTCCTGTAGCTTTAGTTTTGTTGGTAATCATGTAATGCTTAACAGTTTCAATTAAGAATAGTGCTCAGAATAGGAGCTAGGAAACAGAGAGAAGAAGAAAAATGGGGACAGGAGAGGAGGAAAACAGCTTGGGCATGCCACACCCATGACACAGCTGGGAGATGAAGTGTTGGAAGAACTCAGCCCAAACAGAGAAGTTGAGCAATTACAATTCCAGTTCTCACCTACTGCCCATCCTCACTGAAGCTCCTGGGCTGCATGGCTCAGGTGGAAACATGGGTGGGCTGGACATATACCACTTCAATCCTCCCCTACCTAAGGAGGCCCCAAGCAAGCCCTAGAAGCACAGGCAGACCAAGGTCCTCTACCCCCAGGCTCTTACTGAAAAGCTGAATGGATTCAAGGAAATTATTTAAGCTCCCTAAAGTCCTGGTTTCCTCATCTGTAGTAAGGGGATAATTACACTGTAAAGTTGTGATGATTAAAGGCATTTTATTTACTCTGACAGGCATTGCAAAGAGAGCAATCAATAATTGGTAGCCAACGTTATTGTAATTGTTCTTGTTACAATAGTTAATATTGTCACTTGTCTTGAGGAAACCAGAGGATGCCTTGGGATGGCAATTCTTTAGAACCGTTTTGTAGGTCATATGCAGAGATCACACAAACAGGACTTTCTAATACTCTATTTTATGGGTTATGCCTCCTAATGCAGACCTAGTGGAAAAGAAATAAATTCTTTGAAAATGTGGTGTAGGAGGATTAAATGGACAGTGTATGAGCCACTTGAGGGGGTATTCTGGAGACATGGCCCTCTGAAATGCACCCTTCCTCTCCTGAGCAACGCCAAGCTGTTTAGCTCTCCAGATTCAAGCAGCTGCTGGGTCCCACTGGCAGGTGTGTGTAAGTGACACCTCTAGGTCTGCTGGGGTCCCAAAGAAAACACTGCAAGGGCTGCTTCTCCTGTGGTCTAGACAAGCACTTAGTTAATAGCATTGAGCCTAATGTTAGGACTCCAGCCAGTGAGTATAGGTAAGACCGGATCACTAGGGGAAGGTCAGTGCCAATGTTACATTCCTAGAAGTGCAATGGAACTTCCAAATAAGCAAGGAGAGAAAGATGGAATGAATCACAAATTATGCAAAACAACAATAATTTTAAAGAAGAAAAAAAAAACAAATTGTGAGATCAAATCACCCAGTAAAGTTAAAAGAAAGAAATAAAATCAGGTATCTACATTTAAGTTAAAGTTTTAAAAACTGTCAGATTGTATTACAAACAAAACAAAAAAGGCTTTATGTAGTGTATTAGAGGCCCGGTGCATGAAAATTTGTGCACGGGGGAGGGTGGGTCCCTCAGCCCGGCCTGCCCCCCCCCCCTTCCCCCCTCTCCCGCACAGGATGTCCTACTGACAGTTTAGGGGGAGCGGGCATAAGCTGTGGGGAGCAGGCCTAAGCCGCAGTCTGGCCTCCCTCTGCGGGAGGCGACAGGCCGATCAGGTGTATAGATACTTTCTGGAAGCAGCACGGACTCCTTCCTTATTTCTTTCCTCTGGTTGGAGAACAGGGGACTAAAAGGTGGAGACAGAACTAGACAGAACTGTGGCCGGGCCCAGGGCTTTTGTAGGTGGCGGAGGGAGAGGGCTGGGGAAAGTCTAGACGCATTTTCTTGGATTGTCCTCCCTTCCTCCAGGCCCCTCCCTCCTTTTTTTCCTTCTCGTGGTGGACCCTTGGGCCTGGAACCGACCAGAGCCCAGCGACAGTGGGGTTCAGCCCCCTCACTTCTCCGCTGAATGTACAGCCGCCTCGCATTCCAAGCGGGGGTGTTTTCAAGTGACTGAAGTGCTGGGAATCCACAGCTCCTGGCCTCTTCCCTCTCAGTTTCCTCCTTGGGTCGGTTGCAAAGTTCACCGAGACACTGAAGCAGCTCTGCCCGGTAGTTCTGCACTGGCCCCTGCCCAGGCCCTGCCAGGCACTCTTCCTTGAGTCTCCCGGCCCACAGTCTGTGCTCAGGGAGGTCGCCCGCAGCCCATTCCCCTGGACAGGGGTAGGGTAGGGAGGTTGGCTTGGAGAGCTGGAGGAAGATGGCAAACTAACAGTTGGAATGAACCAGCGCCTGCTCGGCCAGGCTTCCTAAGCTCCCCACCGGGCCCAGGCCGGGCCCCTTCCCTGCACCCAGTGCCCTCCTCCCTGTTCTACCACCGGGGGCGGGATGTCCACAGGGAGTGGGCCTAAGCCACCCAGTCTGGCCTCCCTCTTCAGGAAGCGACCAGGCTGATCAGGGGAAGGTGCCAGCCCCATCACCCCGCTGCTGCTGCCACTGCCACTGCCACAGCCACCAAGGTGTTTTCATCAACACGGACTCCAGTCCCTTCATCACGAAAAAATGACAACTTTCTTTAGGCATTTTCAAGATGTGTCTTTCATAGGATATGACATTTCTTTCCTTTTTTTATCCTCACCTGAGAATATTTTCCCATTGATTTTTAGAGAGCATGGAAGAGAGAGGGAAAGACAGAGAGAAACATCAATGTGAGAGGGACACTTCGATTGGTTGCCTCCTGCAAGATCCCTGACCTGGGCTCCAGCCAGGGAGGAGCCTGTAACCTAGGTATGTGCTCTTGATCAGAATCGAACTTGGACCCTGCAGTCAGCAGGCTGAGGCTCTATCCACTGAGCCAAACTGGCTAGGGCAGGATATGACATTTCTTAGCCCCTCCAGCAGCAGACCTTTGTTTTTTCCTCCAGGAGTGAGGTGGAAAATCCCTAGATCACCTTCTTGGATTCTTATTACCCAAGTTACCAAGAACACTGTGAGTGGCAACGTACAGGGAGCTTAGCCAATGAGCGGTCAGAAAAGGTGTTTCCTCTGCAGCTCATGCGCAGAGGATCCCCTGCATTGTGTCCGTTGGGCTGGGAATGTTCTGTCCGCTGGGCTTCTGTCTGCTGGGCTTCTGTCCGCTGGGCTGGGGGCATGCCCTGAGCCGCGCAGCAGCAGCTTGGAGCACGCCCTCAGCCCAGCAGCCCTGCGTTGTGTTTGCAGCCCTCCCTCCCTCCATAGCTGGGGCACAGGATGCTATGGGTGCTGCCATCTTTGTCATGGAGTGACAGTTAATTTGCATATTACCCTTTTATTAGATTAGATATTCATTGTTACTTTATTTTGTGTATGTTACTTAACTATACATATAAAGAGGTAATATGCTAATTTGTCCATTACAGTGTCCAAGTCACGACCAGGCAGGAGCTAGTGGATGGGGGCGGGGACTTCCACCCCCAGCGCAGCCGCGCACAGGCCTGTCCAGCGCTAACTATACACTGCCTTGGAGTCCGCTCCTGACTGGTGGGCAGGGATGGAGGCAGCTGGCCAAGCCCAAGTCCAGCTTTGGCAGGGCTAGCAGGAGCCTGAGGCCACCCCAACCCCCGCAGGTCCTGGGTCAGACAGTGGCTCAGCAACAGATGGTATCTCCATGCACAGTGCCCTGGGGGTGGCTGCCAGGGGTGCAGGACCTCGCCGTGGGCTGCTGTGCCACTGTTGCTGCTCGATAGGAAACCAGTGGCCTGGAGCCGGGGTGGGCGTGCACAGACTGCTGAGCTTGCTAGTGCACGGTGTCCTGCCCCGCCCTGCCTGCCCCATGCCTGCCTCAGCAGCTGGCCTAGGACCCACTTCAGGCAGGGGGAGGAGGCTCACAGCTGCCGGCACCCTATGCCACACCACCAAGTAGGACAATAAGACATCCCCTGAGGGCTCCCAGTCTGTGAGAGGGGGCAGGCTGGGCTGAAGGATTTCCCCCCCCCCCCCCCACACACACACAGTGCACTAATTTTGTGCACTGGGCCTCTAGTATTTTATAAAATAAAAGACGGGTGGATCAAAAAATTCCAGATAAATGCAACAAAAAGAAATCAAAAGTAGCAATATTAGAATCATTCAAAGTGGAATTTAGGTTAAAGGCACCAAACTGGTTAAAGAACATTATATTATAAAGTTTCAGTAGGACAGGAGTAAGAGAATGGGGCAAACCAGTATCTGAATAGATGACATATAAGAATTTTTCAATGTTGATGAAAGACATTAAGCCACTTAATCAAGAATTTCTATGAACTCCAGTAAGAATAAATAGCAAAGCACATATAGATACATTACTCTAAAACTGCTTATAAACAGACAAAAGAAAATTATTTAGATAACCAGAGCCATAGTTTGCCTGTTTTAATACAGTAAAGTGAGAGAAGTCGGAAGACAATAGAATATGGTACCTTTTATGAAAGAGAATAACACAAAAAAAAATGGGAGGGGAAGGGAAACAGAATTTAAAATTTTTCAGGTGTAACATCACGAGAGAAGTGGGGAAAACCAATCATTTTTGTTTTTCACTTACAGTTGACATACAATATCATATTAGTTTCAGGTGTACACCCCAGTGATTATGCATTATATAACTTACTAAGTGAGCATCCAGATAAATCTCATCCCCATACATGGTTATGGCACCATACATAGTTATTAGGATACTATGTTCCCTAAGCATGACTATTCTATAACAACAAATTTGTACTTCTTCTTAATACCTCCACCCTTTTCATCCAGTCCTCCAACCCTCATGCCCCATTTAGCAGCCCTCAAAATGTTCTCTGTATCTATGAGCCTGTTTCTGTTCTGCTTGTTCATTTATTTTGATCTTTAGATTCAGTTGTTGATAAATATGTATTTATTGCCATTTTATTATTCACATTTTTATATATATATTTTTTCTTCTTCTTAAAGAATACCCTTTAACCTTTTATGTAATACTGGTTTGATGGTGATGAACTCCTTTAGCTTTTTCTTGCCTGGGAAGCTCTTTATATGTCCTTTGATTAATAATCATTTTTATTTATAATACTATAATATGTCAAGTTTTCTCACTAGGTATAAAAGGAAAAAGCAAGTATATGCTGATTTCTAGAAACATACCTTAAACATATGACTAAAAACAAAAGGTAAGAAAAAGATCCATAATACAAATATGCAATTAACAGTGATGGGATGACCATCTGACAAAATAAGACTATAAGGAAAGAAACATGGTTAGAGATGGAAAGAGACATTCCATAAGGACAAAATAGTAATCTACCAGGAACATATGATGAATCTAAATTTATATGAATCCAATAACATGGTGAGAACAGACCACTCCTCTCATGTTAGAGAACTTGGCTGTAGCCCACTAATTAGAGAATGCTGGCAGAATCAGGGTCAAGTATAGGGTATGGAATCTTACCGCTAGAGGTCTCTGGTCCTCTTTGCCCCTGACATGAATTATTGTGACATTTGGGCAGTGGCTAAAGATTGTTATTCTGTTTATATTTTTAAAGACTATTTCTAACTAGTTAGAAACATTAAGAGACCCTGGGTGCTGACTTACACTAGGTAACAAGGTTGTAAATTGCAGCCAGACCCCTCTGAATTCTGATGAGGATATGACCCAAGGTTAAGGAGAGTACACAAAAAATCCTCCTTGCCTTCAAGCAAACTTGCAGTCTGGGGAGGACCTACCTATAAAAGTCATCAAAATACAAGGCATAGTGTGATAAATGTGATAAGAATGGTAGAAGCAAAAATATACACAGCATAGGATGCTAAGTGTCACAAAGAGAGGTTCAAATAGAGTAAAAAATAATATATGAAAAAATAAATTCAAAGTCACCAATTCAAATACAGAGTGAGAGATACCCAGGATTTTATTTCACCTCCAGTTCCAGAACTGCCACAGGTTAAATGCAATAATATCATCTCTCCATGGGTCCTATTAGGGCACCACATAGCCTTAATCCTTGCATTTAAGAATAGTTTCAGATCTGTTTTTTAAATTGTGACCTAACAAAAGAAGTATGATGAAGGTTAAACTGTAAAGAACATGGAACTTCTTGGGAGACCCTCACTTCAGGCAGCTTTCCATCTTGCTTGACTGAGGAGCCTGATTTCCACATTCTCCACTGAGCCTTCGGTAAGTGTGCATGCCTTTGGAGGGGATGCAAACACAAAGCTCCCACCGCCTTCAAAGGACTGCCATGCTGAGTCAGCTCAAGAGAAGAAAAAGAATGCAGTTGAGACAAGCAGCAGCTTCCCACAGCATCTTACAAGACCCTCCATGTGCAAATTGCAGGCATCTAAAGAAAACATAGAGGCATTCAGTGAGTGGCTGGCAGAATAATTATTCTATTTAGTTACCACAGTGCCTGGTGTAAAGTAGGCCCAGCCAACTCCAACATCCCCCTTCCACCCCGCCCCCTCCATCCCCTCCCCACCCCCCCACCCCCCGACCCCTGTCTACCTGAATACAAACCAAGCCCACGGGTCTCAGTTTAAGACATAGCCTTATATTCCCTGCAGAAATGCAGACCAATTGAAATGCTTTGATAGCAAAAGGTATGTCCAGAATAAGACTGGGATACAAAACTAATTTCTATTTAGTGTAACTCTTTAATTCTGTAAATTACGCCTTATCTGCTTGTCCAAGGAGAATAGAGATTTGGAATAAGAATCAGAAAAGACTATCAGTGCTATTCATTTTATATCTGTGTGTCTATAGAGAGAAAGTGGGATTGAATAATTAGCTTAGTTACCCAAGCAGGGGTTTTTTTTTTTTTTAAAAACTTTTTTATTTAAAAATTTTTATTGAATTTATTAGGGTGACATTGTTAACAGAATTATATAGGTTTCAGATGTACAATTCTACAACACATCATTTGTGTATTGTATTGTGTGTTCACCACCCCAAGGTAAGCCTCCTATCACCATTTATCCCCTCTATCTCCTCTTCTACCTCCCCCACCCCATTCCTCTGGTAATCACCATGCTGCTGTCTATGTCGATGAGTTATTGGGTCTTTCACTTAAAACGATGAATTCTGACTCTGTGTGTGTGCATGTGTGTGTGCCAGGCACTGATAAGTACTGAGGGAATAGCAATGAACAAATCAAAATCTCTATCTCAGATTGCTTAGCTTCTAGTAAAAAACAGATAACAATGAATATTATGATATATTTATATGTTGGGGTGATCAATGCTATCTGTAAAGAAAGAATAAAACAGGGTAGTAGAGATTAGAAATGTTAGAGAGTGAAGACATTACTACTTTCACATAGGTGGTCAGAGAAGGCCCCTGTGATAAGGTGATATATGAGCAGAGCTATAAAGAAAATGAGGGAATTAGCCACTCCAATATCTGGAGTAATAGCAGAGGGCACAGTACATGAAAATGAGGTCAAGCATGCTTAGCATGTTAAAAGGACAAGGCCACTGTGACTAGCCAGAGTGAAATGATAAAGGAGAATGCTAAGAAATGATGGCATAAAAGTAGTAGGAGAGGGAAGATCACAAAACTCTTATTGTCCATGGTAAGGATTTGGCTCTTCTTTTAAGTGAAGCCATTGGAGGAATTTGAATGGAGGAATGACATGATATGACTTACATGTTTAAATTATTACCCAGATTTGCCCTGTGGAAAGGAGACAAAATGGAGTAAGATCTGAAGTTGAGAGACCAAAATTGCTAAAGATTATTGAAATCATCTGAGCAAGTATTAATAGTAACTTAAACTGGTATGGGAATGTGTTGTGGCCACCCCACAGAAATGGGGTGCAGCTCCAATCAAAATTTGCTTCAGATGTCAAGACTGATGAACACAGACACACACACACACACACACACATACACACACACACACGCACGCACACACACACACCAACAGGCAGGGCATGGAAAGTTTAATTACTCATATAATGAGGCTTTTTGAAGAGAACAGGGTAGACCACCCAAGATGGTCCAAAAATGGCTTGAGAAAGCAGGAAAAGGAAACTGGGTTGGGGGTTAGACGGTGATGAGGGAGTGGGCTGTATTGAGAGTTCCCACACTTGGTTTCAATCTCTCACTGGTGCCAAAGGAGGGGACACCTGGGGCTTTTTTAAAACCAGGTTTCCCAGATGTGGGGCAGAAGGAAAAGAGGGAGGATTAAGGCTTAAAAACTGTAAGCATGCAAACGTCCAAAAATAGTGAGAGTCTTTTACATAATTGAGATGGTAAGATGTGGTTAGATTCTGGAACGATTTTTTAACACAGAGGAATAACATTTTCACCAGGAATGAGATTTGGGGTTAAACAGAGACATAAAGATAATTTTCTTTCTCACTATATCTTAGCAAATAAAAATTTTAAAGACCTAAAAAATTGATAAGAAAGTTGTTTTATTTGTTCATGCCCGCCCCCCAACCTTCCTTCCACACTATTACACTGAAATTTTTATCCTATCTAATAAAAGAGTAATATGCAAATTGACCATACCTCAGCTACACCCACCAGCCATGCCCACCAGCCACACTCACCAGCCAATCAGGAGGGAATATGCAAATAAACCCAACCAAGATGGCTGCAGCCACAGAGAGAAGGAGGGAGGCTTGGGTTTCCCTGGCAATGGAGGAAGCCAAGCTTTCCACCTGCCCTTGCTGGCCCAGGCCTCCACTCAATGCTACAAAGTTTCAATTATAGAAGATAAATGAAACCCAACAGAAATGGCAGCAACCACAGAGTTGGAGAGAGCAGGAGGCTAGGGTTGCCCCCAGAGATGGAGGAAGCCAAGCTTCTGCAGCCCTGGCCTGCTTTGGCCTCTGCTTAAGGCTACAAAGTTTCAATTATAGAAGATACATAAATCCCAACAGAAATGGCTGCTTCCACAGAGCAAGCAGAAGGCTTGGCTCCACTCCAGGCTACAAAGTTTCAATTGTAGAAGAAAAATAAATCCCAGATCCCAGGACTCTGTGCCCGGGGGCATGGCCAGCCTGCAAACCACCACAAGCCCCTCCCCCAGGCTGCCCCACGCCCCAAGGGAACCCCCACCCTGATCTGGGACACCCTTCAGAGCAAACCATCTGGCCCCCACCCATGCACCAGGCCTCTATCCTATCTAATAAAAGAGTAATATGCAGATTGACCATCACTCCAACACACAAGATGACTGCCCCCATGTGGTCAAAGATGGTTGCCCCCATGTGGACACAAGCTGGCCATCACAAGATGGCTAGCAGGAGAGGGCAGTTGGGAGAGACCAGGCCTGCAAGGGATGGCATTGGGGGCGATCAAGCCTACTGGGGAGGGCAGTTAGGGGTGACCTGGCTGGCAGAGGAGGGAAGTTGGGACAACCGGGCCTGCAGGGAAGGGCAGTTGAAGGGGACCCAGGCCTGCAGGGGAGAGCAGTTAGGGGTGACCAGGCCTGCAGGGAAGGGCAGTTAGGGGTGACTAGGACTGCAGGGGAAGGTAGTTAGGAGCAAACAGGCTGGCAGGGGAGCAGTTAGGCATCAATCAGGCTGGCAGGGGAGTGGTTAGGGGGTGATCAGGCTGGCAGGCAGAGCAGTTAGGGGCAATCAGGAAGGCAAGCAGGTGAGCAGTCGGTCCCAGATTGGAGAGGGTGCAGGCTGGACTGAGGGACACCCCCCTCCCCGTGCATGAATTTTGTGCACCAGGCCTCTAGTTTAAATATAAAGACCATGCCATTTATGTGTCTTTAATCCTCTCCAACCTCCCCAACTGTTTTCCCTGGGAACTAAGACAATGCACTGCAAGTAAGAATGTTTAAAATACACTTCTTGATCAAAAAGATTTACACTAGTATAAGATTAGAATATTAGGTTGACTTAAAACTACATGCTACCTTGCTTATTACTGAGGTCAAATGCCAACTTTAAGTGACATTTTCTTAAATTTCCTTAATTTAATTGGGAAATAAAACTGTGATTTAATAGCATTATTTATCATAGATATATTTAAATATCTGGAGTATAATAAGAAAAGTTTTTAACTTACATTACAACTTTTATTTCAAAAGCGACCTTTTATTATTTTATAGCTAATTAAGGAAGCAGCTGTGTTACAATAAAAGTGTCCTAAAACAGAAATGTAAAATTCTAGGTTTTATTCCACTTTTGCCATCAACTAAGAAAATGTATGGTATTGGGCATATGGGTTCTCTGAGGCGCATCAGTAAAACGAGGGAACAGGATTCCGTAATTCCCAGGATTCTTCTTTCAGTGACACTATGTTCACTGCTGATGGCAAATGTGAAAGTTCAAAGAACACTTGGATGATTGTATGAACTCACATAATTACTTGTAACAAAACCCTTTACCCTCTGTCTTGTCAAATATGTGAAATAGCTCTATGGTTAGAGAAATCCAGAAGAAACACATAGCCCCCAATTTAAATTTTATCATGATTATTTTTAAATAAGTTTTTAATGAAACCGTTTATGTTTATTGTAGAAATAAGAAAAAATATTAAACAGTATAGAAAATACATTTACTAAATATTAATAGACTGGACTGTGTTGTGTATTCTGATCTTTTAAATTTAGAAAGAATAAAGTCAAGGAAACCTCTATGTTAATAAAATTTGACTTTCAAATACTTTACATACCTATGTGTAGGTTACTCTTTTGAAGTCAAAGAGATTTTTAAAACTTTAAACAAACTCAAACTATCTGAAACCACTTGGACCCTGGATTATTCAGTTTAAATATGAAATGTATTAATGAGTATAAAACTGTCAACATTTTGAATGTCAAAAGACAATTTTATATGTAATTTAAAACAACAACAACAAATTAAAGTTTAAAAGATTAAAAGTAAAGA
Organism: Corynorhinus townsendii; assembly: GCA_026230045.1. Classification (NCBI taxonomy): domain Eukaryota; kingdom Metazoa; phylum Chordata; class Mammalia; order Chiroptera; family Vespertilionidae; genus Corynorhinus; species Corynorhinus townsendii. The sequence goes on along the minus strand of JAPDVU010000003.1, from coordinate 174,258,060 downwards.
TACTATGAAACCTCAACCCTTGCTTGTTTGTGTTTGACAACTAAAGGAGCACTTTCAGGATTGGTGAGAATCTGATACAGAAAAAACAGTTCTGTCTCACAGACGGTACAGCCAGGTTTCGCTGAAAGGACTCTCTTCAGTGTCCAGTGGCTTTTTGCTGTACCCAACGGTTTGTCCTACGAGAAGAATTGCAGCCTTTATTTTACGGAATGCCTGCCAAATTTGGCAATTGCTTTGACAATTCAGTTTCCGGCTGAAGTCATAGCATGCCTAGAGTTTCAGTTTGCAGGGACTCATCCCTGGAACCACAGACAGCATTTTGATGGGAAAGAGAGGACGGCTCGCCTTTGTATGCTCATGACATTGTGGTGCCTGGTGCAGGAGAAGGTTTTAACAAAGGTTTGCTCTATCAAACCAGTGGGCTCTGCACAAAGTTCCAGCAGTGATTGGAAACTGAATCGTCGAAACAAAATCTAGTCTTTTGTTCTGATGTGGACTAAGGGATCTAGTTATATTAATTGGGCTGTAGGAGAGCAACTTCAACATTCACTACAGTGAAAGATATTTCTGCCTGAGAGAGAAGGTTGGGAAATTTACGAACAAATCTGAGCACAGGGATGGCATCTGTCTCATGGAAAGAGGGAGGAATCAAGAAGGGATGGAAGCTAGCCTTTGTGACAGCTAGAAGGGGGTTTATCCTTAGGGAGGTAGTTTTCATGTGGTTTATATTTTGCCTCAGTTTAATTTTACCTATCTTAGAATCAGTGTGAACGTTTTCAGAATGCTAATGCTAATGCTTCAGCTGTTCTAAAGGTCAGTAATTTTTTTTTAATTGGATCACAGTTTAAAGAGTGAATAGTGGCAATGATAATGGAAATGAGGGAACCCTAGCAAAAAGATACAAGTCATAGAGTTAGACAAAATATTTCTTGGAGATTCTTGTCCCAGAGCTCCATCAAACCTTGGGAATCCACGTATGAGTATAAGGATCAGCAAGTGGGACTCATACAAACAAATAAAATAGAGCTCCCCTTCTCAGAGCTTATCTCAATAACTTATAGCTCTTACACCTTGAAGTCAGCCTAACAACATTTCTGGGGCCAATATTGACCTTAGGAAGGAGGGATGTGTGTGCTAACCCAGTGGTCTAGGCTCTCAATTTTAAGTCACCTGATGATAACTTGAGTGTAAATGTGGGTCCTGATTTTGATAACTTAGATTTTGCTCTTGTTACCAAGACAAAGCATCCACCTCAACATCCATTTAATTGTAAGGGGCTAAGAGAATCAAAATAGTGTGGGGCAAGGCTTACCATTCTGACGGAAGGTAGCAGAAGTGTTTCTGGTCATAACTTAGGGACACGCAGTGGACAAACATTAGCTCAGAGCAACATCTGAGGCACAACACAGGGTCCCAGAGTAGTCTACCAGATGGCAAATCATAGGAACGAGAATCATGGAATTAAGTCATGTAAGTTGGTAAGCAAAATTCTGGACTACATAGGTGCTATGCTTGTTTCCAGACCCTTGAATATTTATTTTTTTAGCCCTACTATGCCATTCTAGCTCTGAGGCAAGATAAGACTCTGGAAGCTTTACCTTGATAAGAATCAGTAACTCCTTTAGATTGTGCTAGACAAATTCATTATTCAACAAATTTTCACTGACTTCATTAAATGCATTATATAATGACCAGAGGCCCAATGCACCAAATTCGTGCTGCCAGCACTGGCTTCCCTCTGACACCTGGGACCTGGGCTTCCCTCACAGCCCGGGCTTCATAAGGAAGGACGTCTGTTCTAATTAGCATATTATGCTTTTATTATTATAGATAACTGACTGCCAGGCACTGTTTTAGATGTTATGATTGCAGCATTGAAAAAAAAAAACAATAAAAAATGTCTACCCTTAGGAAGTTTATATTCTGATGGTTCTCTTCCTCCATCCCCACATTTCCAGCCCTCCCAGGAAAGGTCTGTGCTCACAGCCTAAGGCTGGTCTCCACCTGGAGAAGCACTGGGTAAAGGGCTTATTATGATCTTTGGTCTCCCATGCATTTGCTGAGGGATGGTGGTGGAGTAGGGTTACAATGAGTAATAATAATACTTGCTGTCCAGGTGTCATTAAAAACAATTCAATGGCATCTTGATGCTATTAATGAATCTTCTCATAATAAATTGTGATGAGAAAAGAATAGGTTTCTCAGAGTTACAAATGATGATGATGGTCTACAGCCCACCACTGCTGGATAATGTTAACATCGGTATTATATTCTTTATTAGTCAAGAAGCAGAAAACACTCTGGGTATCTTAAGCAGGAACTCACATGATACCAAAATCAGATGTTTACAAAATAGTTGGAAGTTATACAAAAAAGGGGGTTTCCTAACTGGGTCACCAGAACAGTTCTAGAACGATAGGTCATTACTGGGAGGGAAAACAGGGACATCATCGCTACCTCTGAAACTGCTGCTGTTCAACAAACTGAAAACTGAATATGGGATACTGGAACATTACCTGTGAACACCCATGCCCACAACCATGCCTGAGAACAGAAACAGCCAAAAGGGGGTAGAAAGATGGCAGTGCCGTGTTTTTGCCTTCCAAATTTTCTGCAAGTGCATCCTAAACTAGTGGAATTAACTTGCAACCAGAATCCTAGTTGCAAGAGAGTCTCTGAAAGCAGAAAGGAGGCCTAGTGAACCCATTCATAATAGCCAGCATCCATTTTAACCTCCCAGGTGAATTTGTGAAAGTGCAGACTCTTGGGCCCTCACCACACTTAAAGCATCATAGTTCATGGGCACAAAAACTGAAATGTTGACAAGTGTTACTTGCCCCAGGGCAATGGTCAGCAAACTGCAGCTCTATTGACTAATGAGTTTGCAGACCATGGCCCTAGGGGATTCTCATGCTTAGCAACATTTGGGGAAAATTAATGAGAATGGTCAGGATGAGCTCTGGGATACACAGTTATTATACACTAGTGGCCCGGTACATGAAATTTGTGCACTGGGGGGTGGGGGTGTCCCTCAGCCTGTCCTGCACCCTCTCCAATCTGGGACCCCTCGAAGGATATCCTACTGCCGGTTTACAGGGATCGGGCCTAAACCAGCAGTTGGACATCCCTCTCACAATCCGGGACTGCTGGCTCCTAACAGCTCACCTGCCTGCCTGCCTGCCTGCCTGATTGCCCCTAACCACTCTGCCTGCCGGCCTGCTTGCCCCCAAATGCCCCCCCCGCCAGCCTGCTCACCCCCAACTGCCACCCCCCCCACTGGCCTGCTCGCCCCCACTTTCCCTCCCCACTGGCCTGCTCACCCCCAACTGCCCCCCTGCTGGCCTGCTCCAAACTGCCCCCCCCCGGCTCTCCTGCTCACCCCCAACTGGCCCCCCTGCTGGTCTGTTTACTCCCAATGGCCCTACCCCCATCAGCCTGATCACCCACAATTATCGTCCCATCCTGCGCTCCCCTCTTGGCCTCTAACTGCCTCTACCTTGGCCCTGCCTCCATGGCTTTGTCCAGAAGAATGTCTGGAAGGTCTCCTGAAAGGTCTCCCAGTCTAATTAGCATATTACCCTTGTATAGATAGAGGCCTGGTGCATGGATGGGGGCAGGCTGATTTGCCCTGAAGGGTGTCCCGGATCAGGGTGGGGGCCCCACTGGGGTGCCTGGCCAGCCTGGGTGAGGGGCTGAGGGCTGTTTTCAGGCTGGCCACAGCCCCTTCAGAGTGGGGGTGGTCCCACTGGGGTGCCTGGCCAGCCTGGGTGAGGGGCTGATGGCCGTTTTCAGGCTGGCCATGCCCCCCGGCGACTCAAGCTCCCAGCCCCCCCTTTTATTCTTTTTTTCTTTCCAGCACCTCCTTGAGCTGAGGCTAGGGCTGGCCAGGCAGGCAGGAAGTTTGGCTTTCTCCATCGCCGGGGACAACCCAAGCCTCCTGCTCGCTCCAGCTCCATGGCCACAGCCATTAGTTGGGTTAATTTGCATACTTGCTCCTGATTGGCTGGTGGGTGTAGCAGAATGATGGTTAATTTGCATGTTTCTCTTTTATTAGTGTAGACTAGAGGCCTAAGGCACAAAATTCGTGCAAGGGCCTTGGCCCCCACTGCTGTGGCGGCCGCCTCTGTTGTGGCCTCCACCCACTGTGGCTTTGTCCTGAAGGAAGGATGTCTGGAAGGACATCTGACCTAATTAGCATATTATGTTTTATTATGATAGATATCCAGAAAATATTTTTCAAATACATGATTTTAAAAAGAAATATTGAGGCACACCTATATAATTTAATTCTGTGTAGCTGATTCTACTCTGAATCAGAAAGTGAAACTCTTATCACCTCAGATAATTGTCCACTTTACAATGCCAAATGGAAAAAAATTTCTATGCTCAGTGCTTTGCTCTCCTTAGTTCCTCATGCAATTGGGACAAATATTGACAATTTGATGGCTGCATTTTATTACAGGAGTTTGCCTAGTGCTCTCTCTGGGGATATTTCAAAGTAATGTCCCATTCAGAGCTCAAAATTTATTCTTCTCTAGTTTGCAAGCAAGGAACAGTTTAGAATCATTCCAATCAGAAGAGAAACTCCTCATTTAGGAAATAAAAATGCACATTTTTTCTTTGTTTAAGCAAAGTCCTCCATTGAATGATTGATTGTATGTAACTTCTGATGATTTATTGGTTTAAATGCATTAAATTGCTAAATTCATAAATATGTGGAATTTACAATTCAGAGAGAAACATCACATCAACATTGCATATAACCTTGCTCATAGTGCCTAAAACAATGTTGGCTGAATTAATTAAAGATGAATTCTCGATGCTGATTTACTTTGCTAAGATAAAGCATCTGTAGCCATTTTAAAAAGTCACTTAGTGGAGGGTGGGGGAGAATTGGGCAAAAAAGAGAAAACTTACAGACATGGACAACAGTGTGGGGATTGTCTGGAAGAGGGGAATGGAGGAAGGTGGAGGCGGGTATAGGGGGAATAAATAGTGATGGACAGAGACTTCACTTGGAGGGGTGAACACACAATACAGTGTACAGATGATGTGCTGTAGAATCATGCACCTGAAAACAGTATAATTTTGTTAACCAGTGTCACCCCAATAAATTCAATAAAAAGGAAAAAGAACATATATTTAAAAAATGACTTAGTATTTCCTGTAAAAATGTAGTTTCTGAAATTTCCTTATATATGAATTTTAACCCTATCATTAAAAGGTTATTTTAGCCATGAGAAGTGACTAGTGCCATTTTAACAGACAACTGACAAATCTTGGTGGCTTACCACATAAAGGCTAATTTCTCACCCAATGAGCCAATGGAGTGTTCAGTGTCAGCATTCCACACAGTGATTAGGAATCCAGTCTCTGGGGCCCCTCTGCTCTGAAACAGGGTCTGAAATCATCTTATGTAAAGGCCAAATAGTCAATATTTTAGGCTTTGCCATTCAGGAAGCAAAAGCAAAGACATTATCTAGGTACTTTCATAACAAGAGAGAAAACAAATTTCAGCAAACAATATTTTGATGAAATTCACAGTATAATAATTGTGTAATACAAGTCTACTAATGAGACAAATAAAACTAATTTGTCAGGAGGATACATTTTTGCTTAATTGAAGTTTAAAATTAGTTCCTCTATCATCAAAATGAGTGCAAGTGGTTTGTTATGAGATTTATTTTTTCATATTTCATCTTTTCACATGGATAAGTTCTGCCAATGTCAATATCAATACATGAGTGTCTGATTTTAATTGAGCATATTTATCTCTTGCAAAGCATTTTTAGGATTCTATTAGATTCTTCTTTTTTAAAAATATTTTTAATTGATTTTTTACAGAGAGGAAGGGAGAAGGATATAGTGTTAGAAACATCGATGAGAGAGAAGCATTGATCTGCCATCTTCTGCACAGCCCCCACTGAGGATGTGCCCACAACCAACGTACATGCCTTTGACCAGAATTGAACCTGGGACCCTTCAGTCTGCAGGCCGATGCTCTATCCACCGAGCCAAACCAGTCAGGGCTATTAGATTCTTCTTTTGCCTTTCAACCTGTCATCACATTGTAGATTGATCACTTTTGATTGAAATTAGGAGTGAGCTCCTCGATTGAACAATTATATGGATTTTGAAATATGAAAACGTTTTTGTACTTGTATTGAGATACAATATTTTTTTTGAAACAATTTGAGCTGGGAAAATATAACACTGAAAATTTGTGTTGGAATGAAAATTTTGGGTTTTGTTTTAAATTTACAAAATGCAGAAGTATATAAAACAGCTTGTTCAAAAGTTAGCTACAAAAATGATATTATCCAGTTTGTGTTTCACATATAAGTTCTATTTTGCCTCAAAATTTTAGCTTGAATTCACTGAACATTATCAATTCTGTGGAAAAGCTGATATCCAAAGTCAGTTTGTATTTTATAACAGTGACTGAGCAGAGTTTTCCTTGCTCAGAAATAATTCAACTTTGACTCTATTTATTTTGACAATAAAGCATTAACACTGCTAAACCATTAGAGGTGTATAGTAGGACAATCAGGATGTCCAGTTTCTATTCCTGACACACATCTATGGAACTAATGATGGATACACCCATGAAAGCCAATGAAGTACACTGTTGACTCTTATCCTATCTAATAAAGAGGGAATATGCTAATTGACCATTATGCCCTCACAAAGATGGCAGTGCCCACAGCCAATAAGGAAGGAATAAGCTAATTGACTGCTACATCCTCAAAGATGGCAGCACCCATAGCCACAAGATGGCGACACCCAGTCCCCTCAGCCCTGCCGGGCAGCAGGCAAGTGTGTGGCATGGCCAGGCCCGCCCCTAGGCAGGTCCAGCTGCTCTGCGCACCTGCCTCCGGAGTCCCCCAGTCCCCACAACACCACAACCTCCCAGGGCTGACCCGAGACACAGGCAAGCCTTGGATGGTGGCTGCCCAGCCACCCAGGGCCGCCCCAGGCTCAGGTAACCAGGGCTTGAGCTGCCGGCAGTGGCAGCAGCAGAGGTGTGATGCAGGTGTTTCCTTCCCCTGATCGCCAGGTCGCCTCCCGCCCCGAGGGCTCCCAGACTGTGAGAGGGGGCAGGCAGGGCTGAGAGACGCCCCCTCCAGTGCATGAATTTTCATGCACTGGGCCTCTAGTGTTTTAATAACATGATAGACCCAAATATTTTCTGCAAAGTTTTTGCTCTTGAATAATACAATAAATAACTAAAGGCTTTAAATACTTTATTTTTTTCACTAACTTTGTTAATTTATTCAACCAACCCTTTTTGTGCTCCACATATATTTCTACCATCATCAGTTGTAGTGCATCTTACCAGATTCCACTTCAGGTGGGATCCACTAGGACATAGGGCAATGGTCACAAACTAAAGACTGGAGCTTGTTGAGGCCCAATACCCTGATTCCCAAGGTCAATTACATGACTTATTGTGTGTGTGTGTGTGTGTGTGTGTGTGTGTGTGTGTGTGTGTGTGTGACAGGATTTGTTCAGACTGCTGCACTCTTCATTTGATGTAACAAAATTGTATTAATCTAAATTTTTGTAAATAAATTCCTGTGTCTAGACTAAATTAAAATTATCTGTTCATCTTTAGATCCTTAACTTAGTCACATCTGCAAAGTCGCCTTTGACATATAAGACAACACAATCACGGGGTCCAGGATTTAGGATGTGGACATCTTTGTGGGGAGGGGGTAATTATTTTGCCTATCACTGTTAAAAGGTCACTGTATAAAAAACAACAAAGCTTTGGCCCTAATTTGATAATAGCATAATCCATGTTCCACTGTGCTTTTGAAATGTGACATTTGAAGTCCACTTTTCTCTTCCTTTTTTGTTTTGATTTCATGAAAATGCTCTGATAGTAGAAAAATAAAATAAAATAATGGGATATTCATGGCAGTCAAAATGCTGTCAAGTTATAACTGCATCACTATAATGAGTCAGCAGGCGGCAACAGTGAGAGCACTACATGTCTGTTGCAACTATTCAATTCCACCATTGCAAAGTAAACACAGATATACTAGTAGACAATATATCAATGAATGTGAACATGGATGTGTTCCAATAAAACTTTATTTCTGATATTGCAATTTACATTTTATATCATTTTGAATGTAGTGAAATATCATTTTTCTTATTTTAAAAGTGTAAAGCATTTTAGTTTATGGGTATACAAAAATAGGCACTAAACCGGACTTGGTCTGTGCCCTGCGGTTTTCTTTCTTCTAGGGTCTCAGGGTCCTCTACTACAGGAGGTTGTATGGGCTGTACTTAGAATAAGACTACTTCATTTCTGCCCACATTCCATCAGCTGGAATTTGATCACCTGGTCATACTGACCTACAAAGAACACTGGGAAATGTAGTTCCTCTGTGTCCAAAAAAAAAGGGAATATGCATATTAGTGAACGTTAACATGTCTATCATAACCTGCTCTTCTGATAACCAAATTTTCATTTTCTCTCTTTTTTTCCACATGTAGATTTTACTCACTTCCAAAGTCCAGTTCAGAGACCAGGGTCTCAGGTCATTCATGTCCTCTACAACATAGAAGATACAGTTGGTCATAGTCCTATGGCATGTGACCTTAGAATGTGCCCCTGACATCCACCATAACAAATAGTTCCAATTGGGAAGGGTAAATAAGGGAGACAGAGCCAATACCCGCCAGGGGTAATCCAGCTGGACAAATGCTGGGAAAGCTCCCTACCCAGAGAGCAGAGGAAGCACACTCATTGTTTTCCGATTCAGCTCTCTGGAAGGAACACTAGCACAATATTCTCTGCAGCCCTGTGACTCTAAACCTTGGGAGGTTCTTCCATAGCTCCTGTTCTCCTTGACATATCTGAAGTGTGTGATGCCTGCTTTCCTTGGGACTAGAGAGCTTTGACAGCCCACTGCCATTCTAAAGATTATTTGAATGCTCTTTAATTACAGGCTCCCAGAGACCACCCTCATGGTTGTATGTGCCATGAAATTTCCTCATGAACAAAGCTGCAGATTTATTTGCTTACAATAAGTACCATGTGCTTATCACCACACCCAAAGGTGCTTTCCAGGCATTGCTTTCAAATCAGCTTGATTTTATTATCTCATTCCCCCATTTGTTTTTTTCTTAACTTAATGATGGCTAATCAGTTAATTCAACAGAAGTTTTTGACGACTCAAAGCCTTTCTCAATCATATCACATTTTTGGGGGACCTAAAAGGCACAGACATGTCCAACCCTTTGATGGTCCACATTTTTAGACACTTTCTATTCCCTCTTATTTCTGCTTGTAAAGTGGCCAACTCTTTCCTGAACTGATTTCTTTCTTATAAAACCTGCCGAAAGCAGACAACACTAGTTAGGCTGGACGACTAACCTTGTTTTCTAACCCTTTTCCCTAGGGCTACAATTCAGTAAGCACATGGTCTGCTTATTGAATTATTGCTGGCAACAGATGTTTTGCAAATGTTTTTCCGTAGCATAATGTTTTCCTGATTTTCAGTCTGCCTATTACCTTCCTCCTCATAAGCCACATTCAATTTCCACTGGAAAATGTAGGCATTAGTTAGGCTACTAGTAAGTGATGTAGCAAACAACATTAAAACTTTAGTAGGATAACAATTAAATTTTATTTCTCATTCATGGCATAGTCCAATTTGGTGTTCATTGGGCAGCTTTCTATGTAGTCTCAGATTCTAGTCCTTGGGAGATTTGAACGAACAATTATTTAAGGTTCCAAATCTAAAGACTCTGAGGAGATACTGCAAAGAATGACACAGTAATTAAAGAACTAGTATAAGACAGGCATTTGAATAACTTAGGAGAAAATAAACCAAAATTTAGATCCAGATGAGGAACAAGAGTCACTAGATGTCATGTCCCATGGAATTGGGATGAAACTCTTAAAATATCTTCTCAGATTCTCCCATGGCTGGGCTTGGTTAGGAAGTCAGATCAACAGCTGCAGGATCCAGAAGGCAGCAGAGAAAAGAAACCAGGCAGATGTTACCCTTTCTCTCCAAAGAGCACCCGAGGGTGGCACGTGAGTTGGCCAGACCTCAGGAGAGCTCCTCCTTTAAATGGGCGTTGTCACTCTTTGCTTGTGTTGATCATCCTTTTCATTGTAGCCTTGGGAGTTGGTTTAAAGCTTAGGAATAACTTTAGTTTCTTTGTTTTGTTTTGGAAATAGCAAACTTGTATCAGGATTAGCTGTGCATTGGCTTCTATGGTGAACTTTCTTTGATTTTAATTATTTTCCTAATTAACTCCTCGGAATTTGTATAGTCTCAGTGACTATCTATATATATATATAAAGAGGTAATATGCAAATTACCCGGGACACTGTAACAGTCATGACCGGCTCAGGAGGAGCAGGGCCCACAGAGCATGGCCCACAGTGAGCAGGCTGGCCAGCCCACAAAGAGTGGTGAGCAGGGCGGGCCTACCTGCTCACCGGGGCACACCGGCAGTCCCGCCTCTGCACATGAGCTGCAGAGGAAACACCTTTTCTGACCGCTCATTGGCTAAGCTTCCCATATGCCACTCTCAGTATTATTGGTAACTTGGGTGATAAGAATCCAAGAAGGTGATCTAGGGTTTTTCTACCTCACTCCTGGAGGAAAAACGAAGGTCCATTGCTAGAGGGGCTAAGAAATGTCATATCCTGCCCCAGTCAGTTTGGCTCAGTGGGTAGATCCTCGGCCTGCTGACCACAGGATCCGGGTTTGATTCTGGTCAAGGGCCTGTAGCTAGGTTGCAATCTCCTCCCTAGCTGGGGTCCAGGTCAGGGTTCATGCAGGAGGCAACCAATCAAAGTTTGATTGAAGTTTCTCTCTGTCTTTCCCTCTCTCTTCTATGCTCTCTAAAAATCAATGGAAAAATATCTTCAAGTGAGGATAAAAAAAGAAAAAAGAAAAAAAGAAAGAACTGTCATATTCTATGAAAGACACATCTTGAAAATGCCTAAAGAACGTTGTCATTTTTTTGTAGTGAATGGACTGGAGTCTGTGTTGATGAAAACACCTTGGCAGCTGTGGCGGCTGGCAGTGGCAGCAGCAGCGGGGTGATGGGGGCAGTGCCTTCCCCTGATCAGCCTGGTCGCCTCCTGCAGAGGGAGGCCAGACTGCAGCCTAGGCCTGCTCCCGGGCTGAGGGACCCCCCACCCCGCCACAGGCACAATTTTCATGCACCAGGCCTCTAGTATAAATATGAGTAAGTAAATAAATGTAATCTCCTTGACCACTATTCATCTCCCATATTATAACTATCACGTGATCCAGCAATCGCACTTCTGAGTATGTGTCCAAAGGAAATGAAAACAGGATCTCAAAAAGCTATCCATACCCCCATGTTCACTGCAGCATTATTCACAATAGCAAAATATGGAGACAATCTATGTGTCCATCAACAAATGAATGGCTAGAGAAGATGTGGCTTACTAGTATATCAGAATACTATTCAGCCACAAGAAAGAAGGAAATCCTGCAGTTTGCAACAACATGGGTGGATCTTGAGGGCATTTGCTATGTGAAGGAAGCCAAACAGAGAAAGGCAAACACTGCATGGTATCACTTACATGTGGAATCAAACATAAAAAGCCAAACCCAGGAACAGAGTGTGGAAGAGTGGTTTCCAGGGACTGGGATTGGGGAAAATAAGGAGAGGTCCATAAACCGGTACAAACTTTCAGCTTTCAGATGAATAAGATCTGAGTACCTAATGTGGTGACTATAGTTCATAATGAGGGGAAGCAAAGATTTCCTCCCCAAAATATGCCTTTTGGGGTATTGATTTTAAGCTGGTTGTTAAGGAACAAATGACTCAGAAAAACAAAAGAAAATAAAAAACACCTTGATCTTCCCCCTAATTGCCTAAAAGGAATTTAGGTACAAGACCTGCTTTGGGCAGGAAGATATCATGATAGCTAACTATGGGTTAATGTAAACTAGTGTGTGATAAGGAGAAGCCTAGTAAGCAAGCCCATTTGTTCCAAATCCTCTCTGTGTCCCATTGTTAAAGACAGCCCAGCAGATATTGATTGCCAGTCATTTGCTTTCCATCTCCATGTGAATTGCTTTCCTGCCCTTTGAAGTTCCAAACCACAACCACCTTTAGCCCTTAGCAACAGAATAGCTTATAAGCTTCAAATTCCCAATATGTTCCTTGGTCTCATTTTTTATGGCAATCCTAAATGTGTGTTTGTATAATAAATTTGGACACTTTCTCGTTTTAATCTGTCTCTGTTAATTTGATTAGTAGCACAGCTAAAAGAACTTAGAAGGTGGGAGGAAATTATTTTTAAGCCCCCACAATAACACTGTATGGCATAACTGAAACTTGCTAAGAGAGTAAACTTAAATGTTCTCTCTCTCCATATACATATATATATACACTGAGTGGCCAGATTATTATGATCTCTGAATGCATAATAATCTGGCCACTCAGTGTATATCCTATATAACAAAAGGCTAATATGCAAATTGTCCCCTTGACCAGGAGTTTGACCAGCAGGAGAGCCGGCCAATCACCCATGTCCCCTCCCCCGGCCAGGCTGGCTGGACCCCACCCATGCACGACTCCATGTACCGGGCCTGAATGGCCAGATATATATATTAAGGGCCCAGTGCATGAATTCCTGCACCTTGAAAGGAACTGTGGGCCACAAGGCTGTGGTGGGCACAGGGGCGGGTCTCAGCCCATCCTCTGCGCCCCCACCCGGCCCCTCTCACCATGGCTCTGGTCCCCTATCTGCCAGCAGCCCCGTTCCCACCACCTCCACTCCCACACGCTGACAGCACTGGCCCCGCTGGCACCCGATGACTGCGTGGAGTGATTGTGGCCAGCGCAGTCAGCAGGTGTGAGCGGCGGCTGCTGCCAGATCGCCTTTTAGGAGCAGGAGGAGGTGGAGAAGCCCTCAGGGGCGATAGGGGCCGGCAGCAGGTGTGGGCACTGGCAGCAGGTGCGAGCGCCCAGTGGGACTGTGGCACGTGGGAGCAAAGAATTTTCAGTAACCACCAGAGGCTCACACTGATGACAGTGACCGGCACCCCACCTTGGTCTGGCACCCCCAGTCACCTGCTCCACCATCCCTCTGTGGCCGATACCCACCATATTCTGCGCTCTGCTGCCTACTTCCCACACCCACCATGTTCTGCACGTGCCCTCTGGTGGTCAGCGCATGTCATAGCAACTGGTTGTTCAGTTGTTCTGCCATTCGGTCTATTTGCATATCAGGGTTTTATATATATACATAGTGATGTAACGATATACACCAAATCATCACGATGAACACTTTATAGTACATTTTTGTCAATTATACCTCAATTAAAATCTAGAACATAAAAATTATTAATAGAGATTGTATTCTACACTAGCCTTCCACTGCACTATGTAGAAGTTAAGAGACGAGTAAGACATGAATGCTGCTCTCAGGTGAGTTCAGCAGGATTGACAAATTAAGTGAAAGGTAATCAGGAGGAGGGGGAGAATAATGTCCTGGAAATTCAAGTAAGAATACAGATTTAACATTTGATATAAATGTTTGCAGACAAATGTGGTTTGTTAAGAAGAGTAGGGGAAAGCTATCCTATGTTATGGAAATAAAGCATATAAAAATAACAAGAAGAAGAAGAAGCAGCAACAGCAGCCACCAGCTAAGAGGCTGCCACACTCTTCATTGTTTCCATACTCAACCCCAACCCTCTGATTTTTGCTCAAACAGCATTCAAAAAGATTCTGCTTAATTGGTTGTCTTCCCCTCATCAGAACAATGACAATGTGATGGTTATCAAGCAGTAAGATTAATAGTAAAGAGAGTAAATTTTTAAAATGTAATTTAAAAAATACATAAACTAACACATAAACAAGACAGTTCATGTTTGATAAGTATAAGCAGTTTTCCATTTTTTTTTAAAAGGAGGTGAAACAAAACTCTGGGATGGCTAACATAGTCACATACAGAATAACAAAGTAACCTTCAGAAAACATAAGCCAAATGTCTCAATGCAATAACTGTCTTCATTGTTAATCATCACTCAACAAGGTGTTTGACTTGTGTCCTGCTCTGTGGAGAGTGAGAATGTAACCACAGTGGTACAACTCTGCTCCTGTTGGCTTTGCTGCGCAGTTAAAATAATTCAAATTACTGAAATATAATCAAACCATTTTATTCAGAGCAAGGCAAAGCCACGTTCCTTTGGAATATCCTTTAGAGATGATGAAATGGTGAATGCAGATCTGTACTGCGGAATGTATTTACTACACACGTAAAGCACAATTACTAGAAAAATTCAATTTGAAGTAGAAAATACATGCCATTGAGGAATAGCAATATATCACTGAACAGAATGCGATTCTACACAGCATTGAATATGGTCTTAGAAAGATGATTTCATAAACACACTTGGGAGAATATAATTTGAATATAAATGTTCTCTTACTTAGCACTTTAAAATTTTTACATATTTCAAATATATCAGAAGAGATCATTTGGTGAACTGGGAGAAAAATTATTTTCTTCTCGATAAGATAGAGAACTCCAGCAAAGGAGTCCCAGTGTGCAGTCTCAGGTCCTGAGCCCAGTGTGGCTTTGGCTGAAGGGATCTGGAGTTCCGTTCCAGGCTTGACACATCCACAGGCACATGAACAACTGGAGGACAACTGGAAGGGAGCATCTGAGCTCTTTTATGAGGACAGGCTAAACGACGTAGATAAATTTCATCGTGGAGGAAGAGGGTTCTAGCCGCCTACTTGAAGGGAGGTTTGAGAAAATGGCCCAATGAGTAGAACTAGAATGAACGTGACATAAATTGTTGAAATTTAAGGTAAATAGATTTCAGCTAATGTTCTGAAGAACTTAGAGGTTTCCAAAACTGGAATGGATGGCTTCTGAAGGTGGTAAGTTTCTCATTTTTGCCATGTGCACAAGGAGTTATTTGGAGATATAATAATCTGACTTTTAAAGAAATAAAGAGGTTATAAAAGTAACCATTAATGATACAATGACAATTCTCTATGGTAAAAATGAGAAGAAATCAACTATTAAAATAAATTAATATATTGAGGAAAACATTGGCAAATATGTCAAAGGATTTCTAACAATTACATATAAATAGTTTTATTCTGACTTTAAGCAAAAATCAAAGCACAGAGATATATTAACAAAGAAGATAAGTAGAAAATGAGAATCTACATAAGTTTAACCTCAGTTGTTTAAAGAAATTAAAATCAACAGTAGCATGCCATTTTATACCTAATAAGGAAACACTATTGAACAATAAAATTAAATTTATAATATGCAATGGTGGCAAGCTTGTTTGAAAAATAATTCCATACATTGCCAGTGGCATTGTTCATTGGCACAGCCTTTAGAAAAGCAATAAAACAAGCTAAACCTCATCATTAGACCTGTCCATAATTTGCTTCATTAAATTTACTCTTGATAATACAGTGCAAGGAAATAACTTAGATGGTTTGATTGCAGCAGCATCCATACAGTGAAAAACTAAGAAGGAAATAAATTATGTTTCCAACAAATCAATGAAATATTTACCAGTCATTAAAATTCTATGAACACCTAAAGATATACACATGCTATCTAATAAAAGAGTAATATGCAAATTAACTGTCACTCCAAAACACAAGATGGTTGCCCCCATGTGGACACAACATAGCCACCACAAGATGGCCAGCAGGAGAGGGCACTTGGGAGGGACCAGGCCTGCAAGGGAGGGCAGCTGTGGGCGATCAGGAAAGTAGGGGAGGGCAGTTGGAAGAGACCAGGCCTGCAAGGGAGAGCAGTTGGGGGCGATCAAGCCTGCAGGGGAGGGTAGTTAGGGGTGACCAGGCCATCAGAGGAGGGAAGTTGGGGGCAACTGGGCCTGCAGGGGAGGGCAGTTAGGGGCAATCAGGCTGGCAAGGGAGTGGTTAGGGGGTGATCAGGCTGGCAAGCAGAAGCAGTTAGGGGCAATCAGGAAAGCAGGCACGTGAGCAGTTGGGAGCCAGCAGTCCCGGATTGTGAGAAGGATGTCTGTCAGGGATCGGGCCTAAACCGGCAGTCGGACATCCCCTGAGGGGTCCCAGATTGGAGAGGGTGCAGGCTGTGCTGAGGGACACACACACCCCATCCATGAATTTCATGCACTGGGCCTCTAGTCTACACTAATAAAAGAGTACTATGCAAATTGACCATACCGCTGCTACACCCACAAGCCACACCCACCAGCCAATCAGGAGTGAATATGCAAATTAACCCAACCAAGATGGCTGTGGCCACCAAATGAGCAGGAGGTTTGGGTTGCCCTTGGCAATGGAGGAAGCCAAGCTTCCCACCCTGCCCTGGCCTCCGCTCAAGGCTACAAAGTTTCAATTATAGAAGATAAATAAATCCCAGATCCCAGGGCCTCCGCTTGGGTCACCGAGGGGAATGGCCGGCCTGCAAACCACCACAGGCCCCTTGCCCAGGCCACCCCATGCCCCAAGGGAACCCCCACCATGATCTGGGACACCCTTCAGAGCAAACCAGCCAGCCCCCACCCATGCACCAGGCCTCTATTCTATCTAATCCTTCTATCTAATAAAAGAGTAATATGCAAATTGACCATCACTCCAACACACAAGATGGCTGCCCCCATGTGGTCAAAGATGGTTGCCCCCATGTGGACACAAAATGGCCACCACAAGATGGCCAGCAGGGGATGGCAGTTGGGAGAGACCAGGCTTGCAAGAGAGGGCAGTTGGGGGTGATCAAGCCTGCAAGGGAGGGCAGTTAGGGGTGACCAGGCCTGCAGGAGAGGGCAGTTAGTGGTGATTAGGCCTGCAGGGGATGGCAGTTAGGGGCAATCAGGCTGGCAGGGGAGCAGTTAGGCATCAATCAGGCTGGCAGAGGAGTGGTTAAAGGGTGATCAGGCTGGCAGGCAGAAGCGGTTAGGGGCAATCAGGAAGGCAGGTGCCTAAACGAGCAGTTGGACATCCCTTGAGGGGTCTCAGATTGGAGAGGGTGCAGGCTGGGCTGAGGGACACACACCCCCATGCACGAATTTCATGCACCGGGCCTCTAATTGTTTATAATAAAATGCTATGCAAAAGTTAGAAATAAAAACCATAATGTGACTGCAACAATGTAACATATGTAAGCATGAGCAAAGAAAAATAGTAGCAAAAATATAAAAAGTAGCAAAAAAATTATAATTTTTTCTTTACTATTTGTCATTTTAAAAAGTAGAGCTGTATTTATTTAAATAATTAGGAAAGGAGAACTTTTATACCTGGCATTGCCATGTATAATTTTTGAAAGGCTTGCTTCCACAAATCCTGTAACTTCCATACATACATATGAAAAACTAACTGGCTTAGCATGAGAATCGAAATAGAAGTGAAGACAGAATTAATTAATTTGTAAATTCATTTATCTGAATGCCAGCAATAATTAGTATTATTTTGTAATTCCTGAAATGTACAGAATAAAATGATAAACAAGTGTGACCCGCACTATTATGTACCTGGGTATCTGGCACCCCTCCTCCGCATCTCAGAGACAACCACTTCCTGATTTGATATTTATCATTACCATGCATTTAAAACACTTATACTTGAATAAATACAGGGGAGTGGCAAAAGTAGGTTTACAGGGGTTTATATGGAAAAACAGAAAATGCAAAAATAAATAATAAAAAAAAATAAACTCATGTACTCACAATTGTAAACCTACTTTTGCCTGCCTCTGTATAGCCTATCTAATAAAGAGGGAATATGCTAATTTACCCTGATGCCATCGCAAAGATGGCAGCATCCACAGCCAATAAGGAGGGAAGATGCTAATTGACTACCTTGCCCTCAAAGATGGCAGCACCCACAGCCAATAAGGAGGAAATATGCTAATTGACTGCCCCACCCTCAAAGATGGAGGCACCCACAGCTAATAAGGAGGGAACATGCTAATCAACTGCCATGCCCTCAAAGATGGTGGCACCCACAGCAACAAGATGGTGGCACCCAGTCCCCTCAGCCCCACTGGGGTGGCAGGTGCAGGGCAAGGCCAGGTCCACCCCTAGGCAGGCCTGGCTGCTCTGTGCACCTGCCTCTGGTGTCCCCTAGTCCCCTCAGTCCCCCAGCTTCCCAGGGCCAGCCCAAGGTGCAGGCAAGCCTCAGATAGCAGCTGCCCAGCCGCCCAGGGCTGCCTGAGGCTCAGGTAACCTGGGCCGGCCGAGGCTTGCACTGCCGGCAGTGGCAGCAGCAGAGGTGTGATTGGGTGTTGCCTTCCCCTGATCGCCGGGTCGCCTCCCATCCCTGAGGGCTCCCAGACTGTGATAGGGGACAGGCTGGGCTGAGGGACCCCCCTCCTCCAGTGCATGAATTTTCATGCACTGGGCCTTTAGTTCCTAGATAATACTTAGTGTTGCACATTTCAATATTTCATATAAATACTATGTTATGCATATAGTTTATACGTTTGTGTTTTTTTTTTTTACCTAAACATTGTTTCTGGCCTGTGGTCTCTGATATTGTTTTTGAGATTTATGTATGTTGCTGTACGGAGTTTGTATTCATTTGCATACTCTAGAGTATTCCAAAATATAAACATATCACATTTTGTTTACCAATGATCCTATTGATTGACAGTTCAATGCTTTCTAGGATTTTGTTATGAAAAATAATGATGTTGTGCATATTTGTGTATGAGAATTTCTATAGATCAATGTTATTCAATGGAACTTCTACAATGAAAAAATGTCATTGTACTATCAAATATAATAGCCCCTAGCCATTGGGCCCTTGAAAGGTGTTCATGCAACTGAGGAACTAAATTGCAATTCAATTTTTATTATTTTAAATTTGAACAGCTACTGGTGGCTACTATATTGGACAGAATATCTCTATATCATACACTGAGGGCTACATGCTGGGTCACAGGAGTGTGCATCCTCAAATTCTTTTTTAAATTTAATTTAATTTTTTCCATCCCCATTTATCCCCTTTATACGCTCTTGCATCTCCATCCCCCACAATTACCACACTGTTGTCCTTGTCCATGAGTTCTCTTTTTTCTTTTTTGCTCAATTCCTCCCCCATCCCCTCCCCCAGCTCCCTCCCCATCATCATCAGAGCTGTCAGCCTGCTCTTATCTATTAGCCTGTCTCTCTTTTGCTTGGAAGTTCAGTTTGTTCATTAAATTCCACATAAGAGTGAAATCATATGGTACTTGCCTTTCTCTGACTGGCTTATTTCACTTAGCATAATGTTCTCCAGGCCCATCCATGCTGTCGCAAAGGGTAAAATTTTCTTTCTTTTTATGGCAGAGTAGTATTCTATTGTGTAAATATATCTGAGCTTTTTAATTCACTCATCTACTGATGGATGGTTGGGCTGGAAATTTAGATATTGCAAAACTGCGCTCCACAGTTGTTTGGGAGTGTGTGTGATGTACAATCCCACTACTGGTGTGCAAGTCCCTGTTGCTTCACATCCTCTCCCACAACTGGTATTATCCTATTTTTTAATTCAGTCATTTTCCCCAATATTATCACACTAGAGGCCCGGTGCATGAAATTCACAATCTGGGACCCCTCAGGGGATGTCCAACTTCCAGTTTAGGTCCAATCCTGCAGAGCTTAAGTCAGCAGTCAGACATCCCTCTCACAATCCAGGACGGCTGGCTCCTAACCGCTCACCTGCCTGCCTGATCACCCTTAACCACTCTGCCTGCCTGCCTGATTACCCCTAAGTGCTCACCTGCCTGCCTGATCACCCCTAACCACTCGCCTGCTGGCCTGATCACCCCTAACTGCCTCTGCCTTGGTCCTTGCTGCCATGGCTTCATCCAGAAGGATGTCCAGAAGGTCATTCGGCTGTCAGTCTAATTAGCATATTATGCTTTTATTTTTATAGACTAGAGGCCCAGTGCACAAATTCATGCTTGGGTAGGGTCTGGCTGTCCCGGTCCCAATCAGGGCAGATCAGGGCTGGGCCTGTCAGGAAGAGGAGACTGTGGGAGATTAGCCATCCCACCCAATTGGGGCTCTATCAGGGTCAGGTCAGTTGGGGGGAGGGGCCACAGGCAATTGGCCAGGAGGCCCCACCTCTGATTGGGATGGAGGGCCAATTGGGGGCAGGGCCAGCCATGGGGAGGGGCTATGGGTGGTGGGCTGACTGTCCCTGGCCCCAAATGGTGTTGGGGGGTCAATTGGCGGCATAGCTGGCTGGGGGAGGGGCTGTGGGCAGATCAGGGTGTTGGGGGCTTTTGGGGGTGGGGCAGGCTGTGGGAAGGTGATGTGGGTGGTGGGCCAGCCAAATCTGCCCCCTATTGGGGTAGGAGGGCTGATCAGGGGCAGGGCCAGCTGGGGGGAGGGGCCGCCAGAGGTTGGCCGGCCAGCCCCACCCCCTGATCAGGCCAGTTCGCTGGCCGCAGTGAGCATCATAATGACTGATCATTGTGGTCCTTATGGTGTTCTGGTTGTTGGTGTTTCATATATAGAGATGGTTTTCATAGAAACTAACTTTAGAGATCCCAAGCAAATTTTCAGGTCTGTTAGTTGTTTTGGGTTTTCTTTCTTGAGGAATACTTGTGTATGTATTTATCATTTTTCTATTAGATACTTGATTCTTGTCTCCTTTTTGGGGGTTTTTAAATATGTATTCTGGTAACTAATCTTTTGTGATGACATATAATGCCATATATATAATATCTTTTCTAGTCTCTGGCCTGTATTTTCACATATTTCCTATTGTAGAATTTAACTATAATTTTATTATATATGTTTTTTGAGTCTATTTTAAAATATCTTGAGGTCAAAAAGAATGGCCGGGTGACTCAATTGGTTGAAGCGTCATTCCATACACCAAAAGGTTGTGATTTCGATTCCCAGTCAGCACATATTTAGGTTGCAGGTTCAATTCCCAGACAACCAATCAATGTTTCTCTCTGACATTGATATTTCTCTCTCTCTCCCTCCCTCTCTCTAAAATTAATTAAGAAATATCCTTGGGTAAGCATTAAAACAAAAAAGCATTCTCTTAAAATTTCTCATAACTTTATTTTGCTTTTCATAATTAGGTCTTTAATCTTTGTAGAATTGACTTGCATGAAATACTTATACATTTTAAAATTATATTTTATTGATTTCAGAGAGGAAGGGAGAGAGAGAGAGATAGGAACATCAATGATGAGAGAGAATCACTGGTCAGTTGCCTCCTGCACAGCCCACACTAGGGATCGAGCACACAACCTGAGCATGTGTCCTGACAAGGAATTGAACCATTACTTCCTGGTTTATAGGTCGATGCTCAAGCACTGAGACACACCAGCTGGGCTAATTATACATTTTTATGTATTTTTTCTTCCATAACCATTTCCACAGGCCCACTTCTTCACTGTAATCACCAAAACATTTCATGTATCCTTAAGTGCATGGGATCATTTCTGAGGTCTTAATGTAAAATATATATATATCATCTATCTTGTTTATTCCTATAGCAAAGAATCAATTCCTATAGCTTTATACCATCTTGATATATGGTAGAACAAGTCGCCCCTGCTCCCCAATATAACTCCTCAAAATACTCTGCTTTTCTATAATAGTTTAAGATTATCTTAAAATAACTTTTTCCCCCCTTATTAGAACTACTGGAGATAATTGATATTTTGATGTATTTAGTCTTCCTACTCATTTTTTCATGTACTTGGATCTTCTGCAATATTAAGTCCCTTCGACTCTCAGTTTTACCCTCATTATTACCATCCTACTCCAAATCTTTAGTATCTTGTCCAAAACTCTGCAGTATAAATTCACCTCCTGTTTCCATGCTCACCATCCTCCCATCCCTCCCCCGACTCACCTGTCTATTCCCCAGTGGCAAGAGTGCGCCCTTTAACTGTCAATCAGATTATGCCACAGCTATGCTCAAACATCTCTAAGGACTCCCGTCTCACTGAGGATAAAAACAGGGGTCTCTCACCATGGCCTAGGAGTAAATACCTACGTGATGTGCTCGCTAGCCACTCCTCTGACCACATCTTCGGTAAGTGTTGTTTGCTTACTTCACTCAAGTCACCTAAAACCATACTCCTATCATGAACCTGTTCACACACCGCTTCCCTCTGCCTATAATTCTCCCCTTCCAGGTATGCAGATGTCACTTTATCTTAGAGAGGACTTCCTGCCCATCCTATCTAAACTTTCACCCCTGTCCGTGTCACTACCATAACCCAGCTTAATTTTTATGGATAGCATTTACCCCCACCTAACCTGGCATCTGTGTATTTGTTAACTTTCTTCCCCCATCAGGATATGAACTCCATGAGAAGTGCTTATGCTTTGTTCATACTTTATTCACTGTGGTACCTGGACGCTCCGGCGCTGCTGTGCCCTGATTGCTGCAAGGAAATCGGTTCATTGTGTAAGCTCTTCACATGGTGCCTACAACAGTGCCTGGTACATGGTAGGTCCTCAAAAAATACTTGTGCGATGAGGTTTGATATTTTTCTCCATAAGGCCATGCATTTCTCTTGATAGAGTTATTCCTGGATTCCTTATAAATACTTTAGAAATTTCTATTCTCTATATTTTCCCTATTTAGAGTTCTGTTTTTATGAAAAAGAAAGAAAATTGCTCAAAAATTAACTTGACATCATCTCTACTCCTACCATATAGTCACACTCATTCCAGAGTGTTATTTTAAAACAACTAACACTGGAGATAAATAGGAAAGCATGTTTTAAATGCAATATTTTGGTGGTGACAGTAATATATTATGTCATTTGTCATTCACAATAAAAGAGAATTTCAGAATCTGTCATGCAAACTGTCTCTATGAACAAAAATTTGATCCTAGTACAAAGACAGGAGGTTTGGAAGAGCTGCCCCAGCTTCCTGGCCAGTACAAGGTACACAGGAAAATGCAGCTCAGATTATCGTATTGAAATCTCACCAAATGGTCCTATTCTTGGACAATTTAGTTTGCTACAGTTCCAGAGCCACTACAGTTCAAAGCATTCCTGCCTTTCTACCGGCAGGTCTATTAAGTAAGGGCAATTACTCTGCAAAGAGGTGACAATTCCTTTATGGAAGATATTGAATTCTAGGTCAGAAAACAGTACATTGTAATGAAAGGTCAGCGGGAACACAATGAGCCAACCTCACTGTATGGAACCACTGCAAAGGGGAGCATCAGGCTCCACAGTGAATGCGGGGCATACAGAGCACAGCGTTCACTTATTGCCTTCGGCATCCTTATGGCAGGAATCTCTCAGTTTACTACTCAGTTTACTACTGTACCACTAACGTTCACATTTAAAAACCTAAGGTTTGCTAAAAAAAAAAAAAAAAAAAAAGAAAAGAAAAGAAAGAAAGAAAAAGTTGTTCTCATCAATGCTTAGTGCTAGAGCACCAGGACTTGAAGGTGTTTTGTGGGACCTGCTGACCTTCAGAGGAATTCCTAAGTAGGCAGCAATGTTGACTTTGATAGCTGAGGTAATGCTTAGTGAATTGAAGCTTATTTTTTATTCAGTACATGTAACCTCAGCATTGTTCAGCTGGATAACCTCTGCTACTCCAGTACTCAGGTATTGATTGCTGTTTTAGAGCTGTAATATACCATTCATTATGTGTGTGTGTGTGTGTGTGTGTGTGTGTGTGTGTGTATTATTGATTTCAGAGAGATGGAGAGAGAGAAACATCAATGATGAAATAGAATCATTGATATGCTGCCTCCTGCACAGCCCCTACTGGGGATTGAGCCCACAACCCAGGCATTTGCCCTGACTGGGAATGGAACCTTGACCTCCTGGCTCATAGGTCATTGCTCAACTACTGAGCCACACCGGCCAGGCCCATTTATTTTTTGAAAGCAATTATAAAGGATCTCAACTTTGGTTATAGTTAACCAAGTTATGGGGCGGGGGGGAGGGATGAAAGGAATTCCATGATATTGCAGTGTAATCAGACAAACCTATCATTCTCTTTATCAGCGCAAAAGGTAAAGGGAAGAAGCAATATGGCAGTTTTTTGAAAGAGAGATTATGGATTACCATATATGAATTACCAAAGAATCACACTTAAATGTTTTTGTGCCTTTTTATTCAGAAAGGGAAATAAAGGAAATATAATAAACACTGTTTCAACCAAGGGCTGCTCTTAAAAGAGCCAAGTACCCTCAAATTAAATTCATGCTTCTTAGCTCTCATTTTCCCATAAGACTGGCATAATTCAACCATGGCATTTTGCCAATTACCTCCAGAGTAAAAAATAGGGTACTAACCACCTCTTTTTCAAGGAACAAAGTTTTTAAGAAGCAATTGATTACTGCTTGTCGGGATAAACAGTAATTCTCCTGGGAATCTATTATTTATGGGATAAACCTTGAAGGGAAAAAAATTCAATCTAAACACATTTATTGCTTTAATGGTCCTTGGAAGAACATAATCTTATACTCTTCCTTCTCTTTTCTTCTCAATGTTATGAGAGTTTATTTTCTTTTAGCAGTCTATAGAAATAAAGGTCTGCAAACCACAAAAGTGCTCAGAGCCCTACAAAGATTTATAATGCACTGATAATATGCAATTTCAGCCTTGCTTCTTCTTTCAAAGGGCATATAATATCTAGATGATGAATATATACAAGTATATGGATGTAGATAACAAGTGTGTGTGTGTGTACTATTTCTTACTCCCCTCATAAATGCAAACATATATTAATTTTCAGGAAGATTTAATATGAAATTTCAAACCTATATACAAAAATAATAATCACATGGGGAAACTTCAAATTAAAACCCTCTTGGAGAGTATTGCTATTTACCATACTAAATAACAGGTGATAAAAATAAACCTTACACTCTGCTGAAATTTTAAGCTTTTATATATAAAAAGGCTGAAGACGAAATTCATTTATAATAAATTTAGGGAATATAGAGACATACTTGAATTCACACATTCAATGACTATTATACATGCCAAAGTATTAAGATATTTAAAATTATCCTTCAGCTTAGCTCATGTCAGATTGTTTCCATAGCAATGGTGAAGGGATAGTTAAATGTCACTTTACCATTTCTATAGATTGGGTTTGTCATATCCTATCCATTTTCATTTTTTTCCTTAAAGAAAAAGTCTCTCCCATCTGGTGTGGCTCAGTGGTTGAGTGTCTATGAAATAGGAGGTCACGGTTCGATTCCTGGTCAGGTACATGCCTGGGTGTCGGGCTTCAGTAGGAGGTGTGCAGGAGGCAGCCGATGTTTCTCTCTCTCTCTCTCTCCCTTCTTCTCTGAAATCAATAAAAATATATTTTAAAAAGAAAAGAAAAAGTCTATGCAACTAAAATTTAATCCTATCTAATAAAACAGTAATATGCAAATTGACCATACCTCCACTACACCACAAGCCATGCCCACCAGCCAATCAGGAGCAAGTATGCAAATTAACCCAACCAAGATGGCTGCGGCCACAAAGCAAGCAAGAGGCTTCGGTTTCCCCAGCAATGGAGGAAGCTAAGCTTCCTGCACATCCTGGCTGGCCCAGCCCTCTCCTCAAGGCTACAAAGTTTCAATTATAGAAGATAAATAAATCCCAGATCCCAGGGCCTCCACTTGGGTTGCCGGGGGGCATGGCTGGCCTGCAAACCACCACAGGCCCCTCGCCCAGGCCGCCCCATGCCCCAAGGGTACCCCCACCCTGATCCAGGACATCCTTCAGGGCAAACCAGCCAGCCCCCACCCATGCACCAGGCCTCTATTCTATCTAATAAAAGAGTAATATGCAAATTGATCATCACTCCAACACACAAGATGGCTGCCCCCATGTGGACACAAGATGGCCACCACAAGATGGCCAGCAGGGGAGGGCAGTTGGGAGGGATCAGGCCAGCAGGGGAGGGCAGTGTGGGCAATCAGGCCAGCAGGGGAGGGCAGTTGGGAGGGACCAGGCCTGCCAGGGAGGGTAGTTGGGGGCTATCAAGCCTGCAGGGGAGGGCAGTTAGGGGTGACCAGGCAGGCAGAAGAGGGAAGTTGGGAGCGACTAGGCCTGCAGGGAAGGGAAGTTGGGGGGGACCTAGGCCTTCAGGGGAGAGCGGTTGGGGGGGACCAGGCCTGCAGGGGAGGGCAGTTAGGGGTGATCAGGCCTGCAGGGGAGGGCAGTTAAGGGTGACCAGTCCTGCAGGGGAGGGCAGTTAGGGGCAATCAGGCTGGCAGGGGAGCAGTTAGGCATCAATCACGCTGGCAGGGGAGTGGTTAGGGGGTGATCAGGCTGGCAGGCAGAAGCAGTTAGGGGCAATCAGAAAGGCAGGCAGGCAGAAGCAGTTAGGGGCAATCAGGAAGGCAGGCAGGTGAACAGTTGGGAGCCAGCAGTCCTGCATCCTGGTAAGATCGGGCCTAAATGGGCAGCTGTACATCCTTTGAGGAGGTCTCAGATTGGAGAGGGTGCAGGCTGGGCTGATGGACACCCCCTCCCCATGCATGAATTTCATGCACCGGGCCTCTAGTTTGATAATATTTTTATTTCCTTTCACCCTAAATCAATACATGAATAGGGCAATACTGGGTATCAGGCAGTTTACTTCTTTCTTCCTGAGATTCTAGTACATCAACAATTTCACATGTAATATAATAATTCCTCCTCACATCGAGATTCTTTACATTTTCATATTAAAGTGTGAATGACCAATTCTTGAAGACCTTCCCAATCCTCTCCTCTCCCCTTCTCCCTTCCTCCCCTCCTGTGTGTATCAGTTAGAGTCCTGGCAGGAAGCAGATGGCAGACTCAAGTGTGCCAATTTACCAGAGTTTAACAAAGGGACCATTTGTAAAGATGTGAGAGAAAATAAGAAACCAACAAGAAATAGAGTAGGTACCTCCTGAGGACAAAATTGGCCAAAAGGCCAGAGTTTTTCCTATCCCTCAGCCATAAGAAGCAAATAGAAGTGATCGGACCCAGGAGAGGGCAGCTGGACAGAGAGGGCCACCTGTCAGGGGGTGCAGCCTTCAGTAAGGTGACACAGCTACTCATGAGAGTGACCTGACAGGAAGAGAGCCTGCAGGCTAAATACCCAGACTTGACCTCCTTCTGATATCTTGCCAGTGGTCTTCACTGGTCAAACCAAACCAGAATCCAGAGGACAAAAGAACCTATTCATATGGTCTAGACAGATCAGCCCCCAGGAGGCAGAGCAGGGTAGAAAATGTGATTAGAGAGGTAGAATAAAGGCATTCATCCCACCCCCACATAGGCATATCAGTTAGTGAAAATCACCTTTCAATTTGCAAATCGCATGGTGGGAGTTTCATCAGCAGAACTAGAGAGCAATTTGTATGTTAACGAATCCGTGGGAAAAAGGAACACATTAAACAAGACACTTGGACACGTGATAAGGTAAGAGAAATATTTATTTACTTTCGCACAAGAACGAGCTTATACTGAACAAATTCAACCAAATAATATGAAGTGCATTAAAACAAGGAAATAGGGATGACTTTTCCTGTTAGAAAATATTAAGTAACCATGCCTGTGCATTATTTTTATCATTACAATAACTTGTGTCAGGTTGCTTTTCATAGTGTATACTGTACATAACATGTTATAGCTTCTTGCTTTGCTTCTGAAAATATAATTCATTCACTGCCTGGCATTTTATTTTTGACAGTGAGGACCCTAACTGGTTCATGAAGATTCTGATCTAGAGAAACATTTTCTGCACCAGTGAAGCTAGAGGCTTTCAGAGCTCTGCCGGGTCCAGGCTGTATATCCAGGGGTCATGAAGTCATGGTGTGTGTTCCACACCCATTCTTCCACAAGGTGATGTCAGACACAGTAGAGGCAGAATTCTGGCCTAGTTTTGCCCCAAGAATTTTTCTTTTGTGATTTTTCTCAATCTCCACAAATTTCATAATTGAAAGTTCACTCAGCTATTAATAAAGCTGCACTTAGCTGCCCGCAAATCATTCACTTTAAGGTTTAACTTTTTTATTTTTTTTGGTCTTTTTAATGAAAGAACATTCTCTGAACAGCAATCTCCTGTGAGACAGTTAACTTCACAGTTCCTGAAGGCACTGTGGATCCACTGAGCAACAGATGTGGCCATTCTAAAAAAAGGGGGGAGGGGGAGAGAAAGCACAGTATGAATTTTTAAGCCATTAGTAGATGCTCATACTTACTGATTGGTACACACAAACATAATTGTATGGTTTATTTATTATTTCTGTACCACTAGACATTCAATGGCCCAATCACTTTCCATGTCTATACTACAGTAGAACTAATTATGTCTAGTTACTTGTGAAATTTATAGGCTAGCTTTATTTACCCCATGGCATCCTCTTAGGTCATATTTATCCTTGTATTTATTTACTAGAGGCCTGGTGCATGAGATTCATGCACTGGGGGAATGGAGGGGAAGGAGGCCTCAGCCTGGCCTGCACCCTCTTGCAGTCTGGGACTCCTCGGGGGATGTCTGCCTGCTGGGATTGGGCCTAAGCCAGCAGTCAGACATCCCTCTTGCAGTCTGGGGCTCTTGCAGTCTGGGACCACTCGCTCCTTACTGCCTGCCTGCTATTCTCGCCAGCTGTGAGCCTGGCTTCTGGCTGAGCAGCATTCCCCCTGTGGGGGTGCACTGACCACCAGGGGGCACTCCTGCATAGAGCATCTGCCCCCCTGGTGGTCAGTGTGTGTCATAGCGACCGGTCATTCTGCAGTTTGGTCAATTTGCATATTAGCCTTTTATCATATAGGATTCACAAAATAGGTATTGGTATCTAGAGCTCCAGATATACTGAAGAATAAAGCAGACATACTCACTACCTTCACAGGGCAGGGCTTCTAGTTTTCTGATGGGGGAAGAAACTACTAAGTATCAAGCAAGTATATAATAGAAAATTATGAACAGTGCTAGAAAAGCAACAATCTAGCTGGTACCATGAGAGTGATTCAAGATTAGCTACTACAGTGGGTGGTGAGGCGAGACTTCTCTAAGTGATATTTAAGCCAGGACCTCAAGACAGCTATGTGAAAAAGTAGGCAAAAGCACAGGGAATGCAATGAATAAAGGCTTTGATGTGAAGAGTTCTGTGTAGTTAAGAAACTGAAAAAGCCCTGGGTGAGAATTTTAAATTGGTGAAGAAAACAATGTAGGAATGAAGTTAGAAAAATGGGCAAGGCAAGGAAGGACCAAAATGCTTAATTAGTTTTTATAACAAAATACTGAAATAATGTAGTATATTACAAAAAAGAAAGAAAAAATCCTATCTTATTCTTTTTATTTACTTTTTTTTTTCAATTACAGTTGACATACAAATATTATATTAGTTTCAGGTGTACAACTCAGTGATTTTAGACATTATATAACTTCTTAAGTCATCCTGATAAATCTCATACCCATCTGACACCATACATAGTTATTACAATAGTAATATGACTATATTCCGTATGCTGTACTTTACAGCACCATGACTATTTTGCATCCGCTAACTTGTACTCCTTGAGAGCTTGTTTGGAGGTTCTAGCAGGGGCACACCCTTGACTGAAGACCGGTCCTCTCCTCTGGGGGGAAGTCATCCTCTTCGACTATGGAGCATGCAGCTTAGGGAGGGATGCACATGGATTGGTGAGGGAGGAGGGAGACACCCGCCTAGCCAGCCAGATCAGCTGAATCAACCTTGGCGATCAATGGAGTGACAGATGTTGCAACCAGATCACTCCCACATCTCAATTTGTCTTCTAAATCCCTTCACCTTTTTCACCCAGCCTCCCTCACTCCCCTCCCATCTGGAAACCATCAGTTTGTTCTCCGTATCTGTGAGTCTGTTTCTATTCTATTCATTTGTTTATTTTGTTTTTTTAGATTCCACATGTAAGTGAAATCATATGGTAACTGTCTTTCTCCCTCTGACTTATTTCATTTAGCATGATACACTATAGGTCCACTCACATGATCCCAAATGCTTAAGATTTCATTCTTTTTTATGGCCAACAAACAGACAAGTGGGTAAAAAAAATTGTGGTACATATACACAACGGAATTATAGCTTATTTTTTAAATTCCTTGCGCCTTACTTTTCTCAACTAGCTAACAAATAATGATGATTAAGACTGTCACTACAAATGTAAGGTGATAATATCCCTCCACTGCATGAGCGCATACTCTGTCAGACACTTTGCCAGGCACTTCACACACATTACCAACCTCGCCACATTCCCAGTAGGTTCACTATTAATAGATGTTTTAGATTCAGAAACTGAAGTGTAGAAAGCTTAAATATCATAACCAATGTCATACTGCTAATAAATGGGATAGCCGAAATAAAAATTCAGGTTACTCTGACTCTAAAACTCATCCTCTAGTCGATATTTTCTCTCAAGAATTGACTTTAGAGCACTGAAAATGTATTATACCTTATTATGATAAAATCAAAAGTGTCTGTTCCTGCAAGATAAAAAGTAAAAAAGATTTTGATATTTTAGGCTTTGTTGAAGCACTAAATGAGGAAAAAATCCAGTGTTTATCCAAGAAGGTTATCCATTTCACCTCATCTTCTCCCATTACAAATTGTTATTACAAGCTCTTCTTTTTTTTTTTTTTTTACACCAAGCAACCTACAGGGCTGCTTCATTAAGCAGAGCTCTTATTCTCACAGCAAGAGAGAGTCTCAGCCATCTCTTGAGTCTCTAGTGGCATTATGAAGCCTTGTCATCATGATCAGAGAGAGAGACTTTCTGACCATAACCTGGTTACATGCTCTTTCCCAATCCAGTGGCCCAATAAAAGGAGGGATGTCCTAGTGCCTGAGAGTATCAGTTTCTCAAAGTGTATGGCTTTCGAGCATTGAGTTAGGGATTTTCTAGAGCCTTTTGCCATTAATCAT
Source organism: Corynorhinus townsendii (assembly GCA_026230045.1). Lineage (NCBI taxonomy): Eukaryota > Metazoa > Chordata > Mammalia > Chiroptera > Vespertilionidae > Corynorhinus > Corynorhinus townsendii. The sequence goes on along the minus strand of JAPDVU010000003.1, from coordinate 174,227,208 downwards.
GTAACACTAGCACTAGAACCCTATACTAAAGAAACCATTGCTATGGTTGTCATGAACATGTTTTTAGAAAGGGACTTTATATTTTCCAAATTTTCCAGGAATATTTTTCTTATTCCATACCAATATATTCTGCTATAACAAGATATTCTACAAACCATATCACTGGACACTCATCAAGTTCATACATGAAGGATAGTAATTATTTTAATAAAATATCCCATCGAGGTTCTGGTTTCACTAATGGCATCGTTGCTTATAAAAGACTAACCCTCTGATAGGTAACTATAAAGTCTAGAAAAATATAAAAATAACTATTTGAAGCAATGGAGCGTGACAAACATCAGGCAGATAGAGAGGGCTTCAATCTTTAAAAGAAGGGAAATGTACTGTGAGAGATTAATTTTTACTTGGCATTTCCCCTTCGGGTACTGCCTAGACCAGTGGTCGGCAAACTCATTAGTCAACAAAGCGGCAAACCACGGCTCACGAGCTGCATGTGGCTTGCGAGCCGCAGTTTGCCAACCACTGGCCTAGACTGTGTCTTAAGATAACTGTGATTCACTCAAAAAGCCACCATCTGATAGGCCCCAGATGCTGGAGAACAATTTTTAGGGCGGTTGGACTATCTGGAAATTCAAGAGAAAATATCTAGAAAAAAAGCTTCAGAATATGAACTTTCCTCAAACCTTTGGCTGGCTTTGAATTACTGAGAAGACTAAATAAATAGTCATAGTTTGAAGGTTGAAAGATCTGAGCAGAAATTTCAGGTGCTGATTGATAAACAAGCCAGGCTTTCCATTAAAAGCCCAAAAGGGCCATGATAGGAGCAATACAATGTTTCCAGATTAAGAGATTCAACCTAGAACAAGGGTAAATCTGGATTAGATCCATTTATCTAGCATAAATCCGAGCCTCCTTAAATGCAAGCTGACTGGCCAGTAGTTTGCAACTTGCTAGAACAAAAACAGTCTTTGGAGGGAACTAATTGAACATAAGTTCTATATACTAAATTATCCATGATTTCCAATAAACCTCAGCAATTATTAGACATGTAAGGAAAAATGGGAAAAGGTGACTCCTAATTAAGAGAAAAAGTTGTAAATAGAAATTACTTAAAGATAATCCAAATGGTCTAATTAGCAGACAAAGACTGGAAAGTATCTATTATAAATATCTCTTATAAAATTGTCATAATAAAAAAAAAAACAAGGGTAAATCTTAACAGAGAAATGAACTTTAAATAGAATTAAATGGACATTTTGAAACTTTACAGTGCAATATCTGAAATAAGTGAAAAATCTGAAATACTGGATGCATTTAACAGGTTATAGATGACAAAAGGAACAGTCATAAAATTTGAAGACAAAACAATAGAAATTATCTAATCCCTAAAACAAAGATAAAAATATCTAAATAAATATAGACCCTCAGTGACCTTCAGGATAGTCTTACACCAGATAACATATATTTACTTAGAGTCCTAGAAGAATAAAAGGGAGAATATGTGGCAGACAAAAATATGTAATTTCCAAAATATATAAAGAACTCATAAAATTCAACACCAAACAAACAACTCAATCAAAAAGTAGGCTGAAGACCTGAAAATACACCTCTCCAAGAGGACATTCGAACAGCCCATAGATATATGAAAAAATGTTCAACCTCACTAGCAATTAGGGAAATACAAATCAAACTACAATGAGATAACATCTCACACAACAAGACAAGCAATAACAAGTGTTGGAGAGGTTGTGGAAAAAAAGCAATAACAAGTGTTGGAGAGGTCGTGGAAAAAAAGGGAACCCTCATGCACTGCTGGAGGGAATACAGACTGGTGTACACACTGTGGAAAGCAGTCTGGCGAGTCCTCAAAAAACTAAGAATAGAGCTACCATATGACCTCTTCTGGGCATATACCTGAAAAACTTGAAATCATATATTTGCAAAGATACATGTTCATTGCAGCACTATCACGACGGCCAAAACATGGACACAACCAAATTGTCCTATGATAGATGCCTGAATAAAGAAGATGTGGCTCATATACACAGTGGAATATTACACAGCCATAAGAAAGGATGACATGGCACCATCTGCAACAACATGGATGGAGCTTGAGAACATTATGCTAAGTGAAATAATTCCATCAGAAAAAGCTAAAAACCATATGATTTCACTCATATGTGGGATATAAAACTGAAACTTGTGAACACAAACAGCGGTGTGGTATTGCCAGAGGGAAGGGGATGAGGAGAGTAGGGGGTCCTAAAATAAGGTGACAGGAGAAGATCTGACTTTGGGTGGTGGGCACATGGTACAATGTACAGATCTTGTAACATAGAAACCCACACCTGAAACTTATATAATCATGTTGACCAATGTCACCCCAATAAATCTATAATAAAAGTATAATATGCTAATTAGACCAGACGTCCTTCTGGATGACTTTCCAGATGAAGTTGGGGCTTTGAGGGAAGCCTAGGTCTCAGGTGCCTGCCAGCAGCCAGAGGGAAGCCCAGGTCACAAGTGCCAGAGGGGAAGCTGGTGCCAGCAGCCGGGGAAGGAAGACCTACTCTTGCACAAATTTCATGCACAAATTTCATGCATTGGGCCTCTAGTTTAATAATAAAATCCTATATAATAAAAGCCTAATATGCAAATTGACCAAACAGTGGAATGACCGGCGGAACAACCAGTCACTATGATGCACACTGACTACCAGGGAGCAGATGCTCAATGCAGGAACGGCCCCCAGCTTGCAGGCCCCAGAGCAGCCAAGGGGGGCGCCAGTGCCCGCCCCCCAGTGCCCTGTTGGTTGCCCTGCAGAGTGAGGCTACCAGTGGTGACGTGGGGTGGGGCTGGCAAGTGGGCAGCGCCAGGCAGGCCAAGGCATGTGCCAGCGGCAGGCGGGGGGACCCGATTGCCCCGCCTGTCGCCCCACAGATTGGCCCTGATCGCCGGCCAGGCCTAGGAACCCTACCTGTGCATGAATTTCATGCACTGGGATTCTAGTAAAGTAATCTATAATAATAAAAATGTAATATGCTAATGAGACTGGACAGCCAAACAACCTTCCGGATGACTTTCTGGATGAAGCCGGGACTGCAAGGGCTGAGCCCCTTGCACAAATTTTGTGCATTGGGCCTCTAGTAAATAAATAAAAAGGAAGTATTGCATACAGGAAAAAATACAAATGATAGCTAAAGCCTCATCAGAAAACATAGAGACCAGAAAGCAATAGAGAATCACCTTTAATATGATGGGAACCAATTGTCAATTCTGAAGCCTAAATTTAGTAAAAATGTCTTCAAAAATAAAAGACATTTTTAGATAAGTGTAAGAGAAAGAAACATTGATATGAGAGAGATACACCAAATGTTTGCCTCTCTTCCACTCCCTAACCTGGGACAAGACCGAGCCTGCAATGGATTTATGTGCCCTTGACAGGAATTGACCCTGCCACTTTTCAATCCACAGGTCAACGCTCTAACCACTGAACCAAAATGGCTAGGGCTATCCATTTTTTGATTGGACATTTTGGTTTCTTCCTTGATTTTACGTAACAAATAATGTTATGAGGTGAATATTCTCATGCATATAGCTTGTTGCATGCTTTAGATTATTTCTTTAGTTTTGATTCACAAAACTGGAATTAATAGGCAAAAGATATTTGTGTGGAAACAGGGAGCTAGCAAGGAGGTGTATGTGTGGGTTGTTGACATGTATTTCTCAATGTCCCTAACAGTGACTAGGAATTACAATTGCAGTCTAATTCCAGTACATCTCTGTCAGCACTGGAAATCACTGTGACATTTTTTTATGGGAAAATAATGATTCATTATTTTAGTTTACATTTGTTTCAACTACTTAAAGGTCAAAAGATTTCCTCATTTTTAATAACCTCAATTTTTTAATGAATTGTTTATTCATTCATCCATTGCTGATTTATTTATGGGAAAATAAGTATTATTAATTTTTATGTTTTTAACCTAATAAAGAAATCATATCTGCTGAAAATATTTTTCCAGTATACAGTTTTAACTTTTTATTTTGCTAATTTTGTTTAATATTTTTCCAGTATCCAGTTTTAACTTTCTATTTTGCTAATTTTGTTTATCTACAGAAGCCCTAACTTTTCTTTGAGGTATATTTTATCACTTCTAAGTTAGAAATGGAATCTCCCTTATACAATTTTGATAAATATTTAATCATATTTTATTTGTTTAGACTTCCATTTAATATTTAATAATTTTTCCACATGGAATTTGTTTTGATATACAACATAATAGCATATAAAATTACTTTCCTCAAATTGTTGTGCAGTCATTCAAATATGTATAGAATACTCCTTTCTTTCTCTATTGATTTTCCAAACTCCCCTGATCATCCCTTAAAGTCTTCATTATAATGTTGTCCATTTATGGGATATTTGTTTGCATAGACTGATCTAGTTATCTATTCCAATGTTATTACAGAGGTCCACCTTCAGAACTTTAAGTTTGCTGTTTGTGATAGATGAAGACAACATTTAGGAAGTTAGGAGCTTCATTCTTATAAACCTCTATTTTTTCTAATATCTCAATTATTTCAGATTCTCCCTAGAAGTTAAAAGTGCCCCCCTGGTTTATCATTTCCAAAGTGTCCTGCTCAGTGTTTATCTATTAGAGGAAATGACCCTCTAATCCCTCCTCTCTTCTCATTTCTCAATTATACAGCTCTCTTTTGTTTGGAACTCAAAGCATACTTGCCTGAAAGCACTCTGACCCATCATAGGATAGGCACTTAATAGATTTAAGAAAGGCAATCTTAGTAATTCATTTTTGACTCAGGAGTTAAACCTCCGAGTGGAGAAAACATTTTTTAACCTAAGTAAATTAAATTTGAAGACATTTTTTAAAAAGGAAGGGAAAAATCATTCCCTATTCTATCCAGCTAACTCCTAACTCCTCAGATCTCCTCTCCAATGTCACTTCCTCAGAAAGTAACTGGTTCACATGTGGTACAGCCTCTCAGCCCAGTGCCCCCTTTCTTCAGAGCTTCCATCATAGTTTGTAATGTCTTTATCTGTTTCATGACTTAATTAACGTCTATTTATTCCACTATCAACAATAACAGTCAATATTTATTGAGTGTTTACTCTGATTCCAGACACTGCCTTCACCTCTAGACCTGTTCTATCCAATGGAAGGCTGCGTGATGACAGACAAGTTCTCGATATGTGCTGTCTAATATGATAGCCACTAGCCACATGAGGCTATTAAGCAGTTGAAATGTGGCTAGACGACTGAGAAATTGAATTTTAGTTTGTTTAATTTTAATTAAGTTACATAGCCACATGTAACTACTGACTACTGAATTAGACAGACAGCTCTAGACAATAAGAAGTTAGGCAATAAATTTCCAGGAATGATCATGTCTGTATTTGCTTATCATTCTAGCCCTGCTACTAGCACAATACCTCATGCAATTTATGTTTATTGACGTAAATGAATAACCCAGAGAAGGGCAGGTAAGTAAAAACGGTGCTCTGAAAACACCGAATTATGAAGAATGCTCACCTCCAGCACAATATCTGGAGACTGTTTTACATAAATTTTCTTTTTAAAAGAGCACAAACTAAACATAATAAAAATAAGTATTTGGGATAAATTTGATAAAGTTGAGCATATATATTCTTACAACTCATATTTAATAAGATGGGAAAAGGAAAACAGCATGAATTAGTAACTTCTGAGAATCAAAACTTACCTGACAAAAATAAGTTTAATGCCAAAATACACTTTCTGGAATACATTCTTATCATGAGCCAAAAACATCCTAGTAGTTGTGTATAAGGCAGTGAATGACAAGCTCATTCATGCTCTTTGCCCCAGAAACATGTTTTTTTCTGCCTATTTCTGAATGCAATTTTCTTATTGGAAGCATCTGTCTGAGCCATATTTGTATATTTTTCTTTCTCTATCTGGTATACATTTTTGTTGTCATTGCTCAGAACAATAATCTAACAGATTAAGAGTATAAGGGGACTCAATCTATTTGGTAATTAAATTTCAGAATGTATTTCCCTATTGGTCATTAATGCTTAAGTTTCTAGATATGAACTGTTACATGTACTCATATTAAATATATATATTTAAACTACATTGCATATATATTATTAGTAACTTTTTAGCAGTAGTAGCTTTCAAATTTGACAATGTACTTTCAGAAAACAGCATTAAATGTTCACTCAAAAAACTTTGCTTGATTGACAAATTGTGTGATTGGAAGAGCTAGAAATTTGGGTTTAAAATAGACAATAATTTCTCCAGACTTAACGCATTTTACATTTCTTTGTCCTGTGACATCAGGCCACTCTAGTGAGGATTTGTACTAAGAGAATCTGAATTAAATTGCTCTATGAAAAATTATTTTTAAATGGAAATGGTCACTTAAACAACTAGAGTGGTTATAGATATCTGGCTGTGCTATGCCAGGAAAAATCAGACATCTTTGCTTTCTTGTTACTATTAAGCCTTCCAGGTTTTTTTTACTTAGTCTTAGTGTTCATTCCAAAATTATGACTATGAAGATCAATGTCTTCTAAATCAAATGTCTGTACAATCATCAAAGAAGAATGCTTCCAAGTTTGTCACTATCTATGCACTCTACAGACTATGTCTGCGTTCTCTGCATGTTTGTTCTTGCAGAAGAAGCCCAATGCTCTCTTTCCTTATGATAAGAAGAAAAATCTTTGTAAGGACTTTTGTCCAACTGTAGGAATAAAATATGGTAAATAACAGATCTTGAAATAACAGCTCAATGTAACTAATCACCACAAAACAAGAAATATGCCCATTTTGCCTTATTGATTTCCGCTTTGGAAAATGCAATATATCTACTTTGTTGATACATCTTATAAACCTCATAAAAGGACCAGATAAAAATCAGTAAAATAATGCTGTGTTCTATTATGAAAGAAGTAACATGAAGTTTGGTGTTTTAGGGTTTTTTTGTTTGTTTGTTTTTGTTTTTAAGTGTGTGTACAGTTAGATACTTTAGGGCAATTTAAGTAGGTTGTTTCTGTTCTGGTTGTTCTTTCTGTGCCTCCTGCTCCATGACCATATATTCTTGAAGGATGCGCGTGACTTTCAGCCTTGGAACTAACAAAGCTGATCACCACTTCCCACCTCTCCTGGAACAATAAATAGGAAATGAAATACGTCCCCTTGTCCAGGCTACGCCATTCCTATCTCTGAGCTCGGGGAGCAGCTGGCCAAGAGCTCCCTGCCTGGATGGAAAGGCCTTACCTTGCACTGGCAGAGAGTACACTCCGTGCCATGTTTGATCCACGAGGAGCCAGTGAAGCGCACCACATTCATCTCGTCCAGGCAGGTTTTGGTGATGTCATTGCGAATGGTGTCGGCCTGGCAAGGGTCGGTGACACAGCGCGGGCAGCACTCACCCTCTGGGAGCACACTGAATTCACATTCCACCTCTGGGCAAGGCAGGGGCCAGCAGTCCACTTCCCCTTGCTGTAAGGAAAGCAGAGGTGCAAGGGCGGCAGGCAGGGGAGGAGGCAGGAGGGAGCATGGTGTTTACTGAACACGCACTTGACCTGAAGGCCATGTATGCTCAGACCTCCCAGGCTGAGCATCGTGCACTCAGCGTGACTAGGCCTACCCTGCAGCTGAATTTTAAATTGGCCTTCATCGATTAAACAAGAACAACAATAAAACAAAACCAAAAACCATTCTCTTAAAACAATCAAATTTGCATATCCCTATCTTTCCCATGAAAAAGGAGAACTATTTATTATGGAAGAGGTTTTTATTAAACTTTTTGCCTATGCCATCCCTTTTTTAAATTCTTTTGATATTTTTCCCCTCACTTCACATTTATTCCCTTCTGCATAAAAGAAAATTTTGCCCATTTATAAGAAAATAAACTGAAATATGTAAGAAATATGACAGTTTTTCTTGTTCATTTATATGTTTCTCCGTATGGGGCCGGGGGGGAAGGGGGGGAGGGCGACAAACTAGGAACTGATTTTAGTCGTTTTTATTCCACCTGGGAAAGCTGTATGAATTGGTTCTTTCTAAAATGTAGTTCCTGCCTGTTTCCTGTTTTCTCCATAATTCTGAATCTCCTGGTTTTGGAGATGAAAGCAGCCTTCAGGCACAGAAGCTGACCTTGTTCTCTCAATTGACTTTGTTTTTTGGGGGTTGAAAGTATAAAAAGAAAGCACTACCTTAAAAATATCCTCACACAAATAGAAAGAAAACTAGCCATAACTTTAAATGTAGCATCTGTGAAACTTTCTTCATAAAGACACATAGACCAAAGTTTCCTTTTTCATTTGCACCACTAGAAAGAAAGAAGAAATTTGGTCAAATGAAAAAAAAAAAAGACTGGTATTTTCTTTATCAAATCTAGATTTTCTTTTTGACCTATCATTTCCTGTAAAAGTTTCGTAAATACATACAGACATTCAATTCTAACATTCAAATAAGTATTTATAATATACCCATATTATGTCTAAAACTGGGTGCCCACCAAAACAGCATTGACAGTAACAACCTTTAGAAGGAAAAAGAGTGATTTTTGTTTGTTTATTTTCTAAGTCTCAGTATGACTGATAGAAATGGATTAACAAAAGTTCCACTTGGAAACAAATGATTTTTTTCATGAATGCCACTGTTGCATTCATAACAAGTATTTAGTGAGTGCATAGTATACACCATTAGAATCTGTTCTAGATGCTGGAGCCTGAGTAAGTCCACCCTGAATGAGACTGAGGAAGCTGGAAGAGTCTTTTCTTCTTTGAGCTCTGGATATTCTCTGGAAAGATACATGACATGGTGCATCATGTCTACCCCAGAGTACCCTTCTCAGGTCCTGACTGCATAGACATCATCTTGTCACCCTAACCAGGCTCACTTGTTGTAACTGCTGACACTATGGCCAGGTGCTGCATACTGGTGGATGTGGGAGGGCAAGGTTGCTTTCCTATTTAGAATCTGGGCCTAAACTCTTCCTGGACTTCTTGTAGTTAAACTCACCAAGCAGCGGCACTGTTGGCAATTCTGGATCCAGGTGTCTCCACTGTTGTACAAGGTTTCCCCATTTTGATGGAGGCATTGACTGCTAAGCCTTGGGTCACATTCAGGGCAGCAAAAAAGATCAACCGTGGGATTCTCACAGTCACAGACCATCCGTCGACACATCACAAATCCATTCTGTATGAGAAGGAAGAAAAGCATTTATCAAAAGCCTCCATCTCTCAATATACTAACATATGTATGTGCGTGTCTGTGTGTGTGTATATATATATATGTATATATATATATACACACACATATATATATATATTACATTTATATATTATATATACATCTATGAATCTTAGATGTTGATTTGAAAGTTGAGATAATTTTCACTCTGTATCCAATATAATTGATTTTCTGTAAAGTTCCATTTTTTTAGCTAACATAGAGAAACTACTTATGCTAGAAAACTTTCCATTTTTTTTCTACATACTATTTGAAGAAAAAGAAATTTTCCAAAAATGTCCTGTATACAATAATAACCACTACACAACATGATCCTTATGTCTATATAAATGTGTGTGTGTGTGTGTGTGTGTGTGTGTGTGTGTGTGTGTATAAAAGGGTAATATGCTAATTAGACTGGATGTCCTTCCAGACAAAGCCGGGGCTGGAGAGAAGCCATACCAGGTCCCGGGTGCCAGAGGGAAGCCGGTGCCAGCATCTGGGGGAAGGAAGGCTATTCTTGCATGAATTTCGTGCATTGGGCCTCTAGTATATATATAAAGATACTTGTTTATGAGGATAGTAATTTGAATGCTAACTCAATTTTGTTTTGTGCTAGGTCATGTGTATTTAGTAGCTAGTCAACAAGTCTTACATATTATTAACTTTATGGAATATTTTAGACCTTATGTTTTTGTACAAACTGTTTTCAACTTCTTTTATAATAGTTGAGCCCTTGGTACATGGTATTATTCATTTAACCGAAATCTGAGTCTCCATTATTAACCGGTTACATGTAACAGAACATCTAACTAAAACTAAAATATATCCCAAATAGGTATTTTTCACTCCTAGGTTATAGCATGTCTATTCTGGCTTCATTCATGCATTCATTCAAATGTGGTGTGACTATGAAAACAATAGCTTAGTTAGCAATAAAATTTCATCAACAGATAAACACCTTGTGGCATTTGCATACAACGAAATACTATTCAACAATGAAAAAGGAATGGTTTACTGATATATGTCAAGAATACAAATGAATGTCAAAAACATAAAGCTGAGAGAAAGAAGCCAAACACAAAGGAGTATATACTATACCAGAGGTAGAGGTCCGGTGCACGAATTCACGCGCAGGCGGTTGGCTGGTTGGTCTGCCAGGGGGAGGGGCTGCTGGCAGTTGGCTGGCCAGCCCCACCCCCAATTGGGGTGAAGGGGCTATTGGGGGTGGGGCCATGGGTGGTTGGCTGGCCAGCCCCACCCCCTGGTTGAACTCCTGGTGGAACTCCCGGTCGAGGGGACAATTTGCATATTAGCCTTTTATTACATAGGATGGTTCCATTTACATGAGGTGTTTGCTTGGGGCTAGGTATATGGGACTAACTAAGAAAGGACAGAGGCAACTGGGTAGATGAAAACATTCTATTAATACTAATGGTGGCTATACAGACATATGAATTTTTCTAAGTTCATTAAGCTATTCACTTGAAATCTATGCGCATTACACCTCAATAGAAATGATGAAAAAATTTTATTGATACTAACCTGACATGAGCACACAGAGCACCGGTCATTTTCCAACACCCAAATCTGACCGTTGTGCTTAATTTTTCCATCATGGATGCAGTCCCCTGTACAATTCTTTCCATGAGGACAACGGCAATCATATCCACCATCCAAGTTAAAGCAAATGGTATCGTTGGTGCAGCTGTGCCTGCCGGTCCCACACTCATCGATATCTACGGCCAAGAAAAGGCAGCAGGCCCTGTGTTAGAATATTCTCAGTTCCAACCACCATGGCACTCGGGCTAGCTGTGTCCTGACATGAAGCACACACTCGTTTTCATCGCTCTGGCATGCACTTCCTATTCAATGCTGACTAAAGCAATGCTAATCAGCTAGGGATTTCACAGGAAAATATCGTCACGCTTGATTTCGAACACCAAATAACCTTGCTTACATTTTTGACTTTTATATCTCTGCAAATACCATTGGGCTTTATGAAACACTTGTGTTTTTTGAAAGTTAAGAATAGGACTCACTTTATCAAACAAAAACAGGTGGCAGTGAAATTCTAAAAGTGCCTATGATTTTTCATTGAGGAAACCATTCTCAATGTTTAAATGGTACCTACAGAAAATCCTTTCTGAGTGGGAGATAAAATGTCAGGGAAAGCCTGAGGCATTTTATTCAATTTCAAGCCCTATTCACACAGCCACATCTCCCATATATAAGCTCTTTTCAGCATTCTGCTTAGGTGTTCTTCCCTTACAGTCTAGGAATTTCCACATTGTCCTTATACTTTCTCTTCACCCACAGAAGGGCAAGGTACGATCAACAATTACCATGTCTCTCACAAAGAATCCACCACTTGTTAACTTTTCCATTTCAGATGGTCATTTCCTCTCCTGCCTGACTCAATTGGCAACTGCCCCTTCTTCACCCGACCTCACCTAGTCCATGGCAATCACAGCCTAAAGCATTTTCATACAAATGAAAAGCAAGCATCACGACCTACAGAACAGGGCCACGGGAGAGACATGATTCGTTTTATTTATCCCCATAATTTAAAGGTCACAAGCCAAAATACATTTCAGGGATATAGTATGAGTGGCAGTAAGCAGTTATTTCCCATTTCATCTGTTTCCTCTGAGCAAAGGTCCAGAAAGAAAGAATTAAATCATAACAGGGAAAGTGGGTTAGAGAGAAGACAGAATGTATAGCTCTTAAGTAGGAGGAATATACACTGATTTTTCCTTCAAAATTTTAAAAACAGTGTTTAGTAAATATCTTCCTTAAGTTGTTTGATTTCAATAATATTGGGGACATGGACTAGTCAACATTATAGTTTAGCCATACTTAAAATCTTAAATACTTAAGTTCTGTTATATATACAACCCTGAAAATAAGCCACATGATATATTCCTCTCTGTTTAATTTTTTTATTAGCTCCCATCTCAAAAAAACCTATGAATTGAGACAATGGCTGAAATATTTTTTATTGTAACTACAATGAACTATTATTATTAGATTGATTTGCCAAGGATAATACTGCTTATAATTATAGACTACTAGAGGCCTGGTGCACAAAAATTTGTGCACTGGGGGGGACCCTCAGCCCAGCTTGCCCCCTCTCACAGTCTGGGAGCCCTCCTACTGACGGCTTAGGCCCACTCCCTGCAGTCTGGCCTCCCTCTGTGGGAGGTAACCAGGCTGGTCAGGGGAAGGTGCCACCCCCATCACCCCACTGCGGCTGCCTGCCCTCAGCCATTGCAGCCGCCATGGCTTTGTCTGGAAGGACATCTGGAAGGACATTTGACTGTCTGGTCTAATTTATCATGTTATGCTTTTATTATCATAAATGTTTTTAAAGTATCCTCATACTGGCTAACAGTTCTCCTTTTGATCATCTATAATACTTTAAAATATTAAATATTAATATTTAATCATTAATATCATACTATAATAGTTTAAAATATTTTTAAAGTACACTGATTAATATATATTTTTTCAGAGCAGATAAAATTTTCTCTTGGTAATGGAAATAAAAATTTTAAAGTAGTTCAATATTTGGTCTATTCAGAATAATAAGGTATATTTGATGAGTTGATCTTCATCTCCCATGAAATACTCTTATAATTAGGAATTATAGTAAGCAGGATAAACATTAACCATAGTTATTTGGTCTCTTTGACCACAAATTCTACAAAAATCTCTTACTACATAACGCTTTAAATACACACTATTAACAACAATATTCCATCAATGGCTATGGCTGGATTTTTATAATCTTTTCATTTTGCCTGACATTTAAAATAAAAACTCTGATAAAAGGTAATGCTTTCTTCCCCTCTTGGGCAGAGAGAGACCTTGGATTTGCTGCAGAAGACAAAGAAGAGATGTCCAGGGACATCCATGCTCTTAAATAAGGGACACTTATAATAATTTAAAAAAATATACTAAAAGCTGCTCACAATAGTGGCTGGCATGCCCTTGTCATACATGGAGAAATGTGTAGGCAGAAACATCATAATGGATTAATCATTACCTTTTGTTAGCCAGTGGGATTTGAAATAATTTGAACTAATCTTGCCTCTTCTGCTTCTCTACCCTCATGGGTTTCTCATGGCAGAGGCTATTTTCAATTGAGTTGTAGTATAGAATGTTGGAATTCAGTTTTACCATAATGTATGGTTTCTAAATTAAATATGCATAAAGGGAATATATTCTGCTTTGAAAAGCCTACTATGGGATGTAAATATGTCAACTTTAAAAATATTGTTAACTCCTTTAGTGAGTGATTAAAAAAAATCATGTTGCTAAATCCAAAGGTCAAGTCTCAATTGTCGTCTAAGTGGATCTAGCAGCAACATTTGACATAGTTTATTCCCTCTCCCTGGTGACTTTCCTTTACTTGCCTCCTATCACATGCTTCCTTGGTAGCTCTTGTAGGGTCTTCTGCCCACATACATCACTCCCCACCCCCTCCCGCCTTGCCCCCAGGTGTAACAACTAAACTATGAATAAACTTTAGCCAAGCAAAGAAGTGGTAAAGAGTGGTCAAGTTAGAGGCAAGTGTGTGTTCAAAGACACAATGTTTAGAGCCATTGAGATGTGTTTAAGGAATAGCTTGAACGTTCAGGGAGAGCAGAATTGGTATACATGCAGCTAAAGAAGAAGACAGGGCCCAGGTAAATGTCATGTTAAGAAATGTGAACTTTATCATAAAGACAATACAATTTCATTTTAGAGAATTCAAAAAAGTCATAATTAGATACCCATTTTAGAAAGATTCCTTTGGTTTCATATTGGAAAAGGGATTTGAATAGATTAGAATTTGAAACCAGGAGATCAATCAACAGGCTCTTTCAGTAAGTAGTCCAGGCAAGAGACAGTCATCTCATAAAAGCAAACCCTAATATAGTGGTTGGTATTACCCAATTTTAAGTAGTTTCATATAACGGCTCATTTAATCCTCACCATCCTGAGGAAGGCACAGTTATTATTCCCTTTGTACAGATCAGGCAACGGGGAAGAGAAGTGCTGCATAACATCCCCAAGGTCACACAGTCAGTACGATATGGAAAGACCACGCAGTCAGTCTCCATGTCTGTGCTCTGAAGCACAGTGTCGTACTGAATGGGAGCAGTGGGGACGCACAGAAAGAAAAAATGACGATAGAACTTTTCCAAGAAAGAAAACAACAAAGATAAAGCAGCATAGTGACTTGTGGGCTTTAAAGATTGGGGAAAGGGAGCGATCATGAACAATGTTCAGGTTTCTAGCCTAGAAGGTGTGGTGGATGATATTTCCAGAGAGAAAGCAAGGTTTTGCTGAGGAGTAGAAATGGGTGGCAGGGATGAGCAAAGACATGAGTTAGTTTAGAAAACTGAATTACACTTTCCTCTGGGCTTCCAAGGAGAACTGTCTTATCCGTACGTAATTGAATATATGGGGCTGGAGTTCAGAAAAAGAACTGGTCTGAAATATGAATTCAGTGAAGATATACTTTCATCATTTCCTTTCTCAAAAATTGTCCTTCAAACAGTCCAAACTTCTTCATAAGGCATTTAATCTTATTTCCTTTGCTTGCATTTTCTTTTCCTATCTTACCTTGTGAATAATCAAACCTGACTTGAAGTCCTAAAACAAAGGCTAGATACTCAAGCCTTTCTTGATCCCAGACAGGAAATAATTTCTCTCTTTTTTTGCTTACAGCCCTGAATTTATATTTTTCTCAAATATTTATAATTTTCAAACTTGTAGCTTGTTTATTGTTCAGCAACAAAAATATGGCACCTTCTCAGAAATAATCATCCTCTTATAACTGCATCCTTCCATGTACTAATTCTATAAGTCACTGAAATTACAGTAAATGGATAGGTGTTCAGAAGAAGTATTTTAGTCTTTAATTTTTAAAAAAGTTTCTATAGCACAGGTGGGTTCTTTTAAAAGACTCCTTCATAGCACACTGACTTCTGAAAAGGTCACATATTTCTGTGGTAAGCATTATAAATTCTATTGGAAGATAACAAAAGAATAATCATTCCAGATTGTGGTTTTGAAAAAATCAGAATTTCAACTGTTTCTGTGTAAGTATCTGTGTAAGCATCCCATAGAATATTTACTGCACTGTCTTCATCTTTATTATGTGTTACTTTAATGGCTAGTTTAATCTTTCTTGTTATTTTCTGAATACTCATGAATGCACTAATTATGTTTTGTCCTGATCATTACTATATATATATATATATTTACATATAACTTAGCTACTATCAATCATACTATATATCTACTTTTAACATAGATTATGCTCCTAACACACTTCTGATTAAAATGTCATCTATCATACATCTCTTATCTTTGTCATTAGAAAAATACAGATATCATCTATTAGGTTCTACTGCTTTAGACAGATGACTGACTTGCAAACAAATTCTATGACTCTTTTTTAAAAATTTCCCCTTACCTGAAGATATGCTTTTTTTTATTGACTTTTAGAGAGAGGAAGGGAGAGAAGGAGGGAAGGAGGGAGAGAGAGAAAAATTGATATGAGAAGCATGGATCAGTTGCCTCCTGTACATGCCCTGACTGGATTGAACCAGTAACCGGGGTATGTGCTCTGACTGGAAACCAATCTGCCACCTTCAGTGTATAGGATGATGTTCCAACTAACTGAGCCACACTGGCCAAGGCAATTCTATGAGTTTTGAAGCTTATGCTCTGTAGCAGACAATAAGGAAGGAAACACATTAATATATACAAACATTCAAGGAAATTTATAATGTCTATGAAGAGAAGTGAAACGGTAAGTGAATAGTGTCAGAGGTAAGATGCCATTTTAAATTGGGAGTCCAGGAGAAGTCATTTTAGAGAAAATCTACATTAAACTTTTTTTTTTTTAAATGCAGGAAAAGATCTAGGGGAGGAATATTCCAGACAAAAAGAATAGCACATGAGAAGGGAATCAATTTGGTGTATTTGAGAAGTGTCAAGAAAGCCACACATCCATATCATGTAGGCCTTTGTAAATCATTGCTAGGATTTGGATTTTACTCTCTGATGAGTGAAAGGAGAAGCTGGTAGGGTTTGTGAGAAAGCCAGGAGAGAGTACTGTTCTCAAAGCCAAGTGAAGAAAATTGTTCAAGAGGAAGAAATGACCAGCTGGGCGAAATGGCTGAGTCATCAAGCAAAGAGAGTAACTGACCAGGGGGATTGGCAAATGAAATTGTTATTAATCCTGGAAGGAGAGCATTCACTGCAGCAGGGAGACTCAGCTTCACTGGAAGCAGGAAAGCACAGGTAACAAGGCTAGAAAATTCTTTTAAAGAGTTTTACTCTAAAAGGGAACAGAAACATGGGAAATCAGGTGATGTCAAGGAAAGTGACGTTTCTATCTAAGGTTTGAGGACTGGAAAAGGTATGAAATGGTTGTATCAGACAGTTGCAGGGGAAAGTTACTAAGGAAATGATACAGGAATGCTGGACAATGTTGACGGCCCCATATAAGATAGCCCCCAATGATCCTCAGCATTTAATGTTTAGGCTCCTATATAAAACCCCTCCCTTAAAATGTGGGCTAGACTTATCGACTCACTTCTAACAAACAGAATATGGGAACAGTGATGAAATGTCACATCTGAGGTTAAGTTATAAAAAAGCTGTGGCTTCCATCTTGGGCACTTGCTCTCTCCTGAATTGCTCACTCCAGGGGAAGGAAGCCAGCTCCTGTGCCTTGAGGCAGCCCCATGGAGTGGCTCATGTGATAAAGAAATAAGGCATGCCAATAGCCCCATGAGTGATCTTGGAAAGCGAGCCCCATTACCTCCAATCCCACCCAGACAAGTCTTCAAGGTGAGACCACGGGCTGGCCAACAACTTAACTGTAACCTCATGAGAAACCCCAAACCAGAAGCTTACATCTAAGCTGCTGTGAGATAATTTTTGTTGTCTTCAGCTGCTAAATTTGGGGGGTAATTTGTTATGCATCAAAAGATAACAAATACAGCCCACTTGAGATTTGTGATCATTCATTTGAAAAACAGTGAGGGCAGTTACAAGTGTAAAGTAAGATAGTCAGCAGAGGAATGTGGTTTTCTACTCATATGTGAAAGGGTGTGCAAGGATACCAAGCAGAATGAAACACAGATTACCCCTAGAGAAGAAGTGGAAGGGATGGGGAAAGGGAGATGAACTAAAGATGCATTTTCAGCTTTCATGTATATATTTCTGTATGATTTATATATAATCAGCTTATATCCATCCTTTTTGTGGGTAATTGGAAATAAAAGACAAAAGGCAGGCTTCTTTCTCATAATATACTACAGAATACAGACAAAATAGTTTATCCGGGAAGAGTCAAGTCACAGTGTGATCTGCTTCTAGTCCTTGAAATTCTCTGTGGGGCTGGAAGTACTTCCTCCGGAACATTAACAAGGGCAAGGGAAAGCCCTCAGACCAAAGTTAAATGGTTATATGCAGATGCCAGGCTTTAGCCCCTGGTAAGGTGTTAGTATTCCCATTCCTACGTAAAAATCCAGATGGCCCCTCTGCTCAAGGTCCTGAGCTCTGCGGCTGCTGGCAAAGCATGCTGGGAGCTTTGGCATCTATCACCCGAGTCTGTTTCACTTTTCTCTGTGTGAAACCCTTTAGAGGCACAAGTATAAAAGACATCATATCATTTAGGTGTCAACTACTGTTACCTTAGCTTCTCCAAGGCTTTCATTGACTTTGTCATTTTAGCCACATTATTCTCTCAGGCTGTTACTCCATGAAGGTGTAAATACAAATGGAAAAAATAATGACTTTTTGAGGGTTTTTTTTATTCTCCATTCCTGTGCCTACATTTGATGGCAAATCCTTTCAATGTGCGTGGTTTCTCTGGCAATTATTCACTGGGTTCTGCCTGCTGTTTAAAACCTGTGCCCCCTGACAGAGGGTACAGATAAGCAGAATTGTTTGTCAATTCACTGAAATGGATTCAAAATTAATGGTAAGTAATCTATATATATAAATGCCTAAGCAACCATTCTACCATTCGACTGGTAGCTATGATGCACACTGACCATCAGGGGGCATACACTCAATGCACAGGCATGGAAACATGGAACAAACTGATGAATCTCAGAGGGCAGGAGGGAGGGGGAGGGCAGGAGGGAGGGGGAGGGCAGGAGGGAGGGGGAGGGCAGGAGGGAGGGGGAGGGCAGGAGGGAGGGGGAGGGCAGGAAGAGATTAACCAAAGATCTTATATGCATACTAGAGGCTCGGTGCACAGATTCATGCACCGGTGGGGTCCCTCGGCCTGGCCTGTGCCCTCTAGCAATCTGAGACCCCTTGGGGGATGTTGGACTGCCAGTTTTTGCCTGCCCCTGCGGGTCAGACCAAGGGATCCCACCGGTACACAAATCTGTGCACCAGGCCTCTAGCTGAGTATAACCTGGTTGAATTTTCCACTACTAATAGACTGAAATCCTCTTTCAAGCAGGAATCATATCTTCTGTATTCAACGTGAAACATTCACTAAACATCTCTTACTTTGCCAGGCAAGTGATATGTTATCATGTACTGTGTATATTATATTTGGCTATATCACTATTGTATCCCTATTACCCCCTTTTTCTCTCTATGCTGCTTTCCCCATCTATTTTTTCAAGTTTTTGGGGGGTTCATATTTTGGGGTACAATTCCAAAATGTATCTGATATTCATTCTAAAACACACTCAATGGTTGCAAATATCCACAGAGAATTGGTTTAGTGTCACAAATTTTAATAATCTAAAAACTGATTATCATAGTTAGCAAGCAAAAGTTAGATTTTAACATGTTTCCAATCACTGCTGTATAAGCACACAACAAAAGTCACCAACTTAAACATTAGGTCAATGGCAACTATCTATACCTTATCTATTCTTCAGGTTCAAGAGGAGTTTTAAACTCTAGGTCTTCTCCTGTACTGACCTTCACACGACTCTCCACTGGGGGAAAACATTCCATTGTCGTGGTAGCCATCTCTGCACTCACAGTGGTACCATCCAGGCAGGTTAATGCAGTTTGCCCGGCTGTCACACTGAACAAAGCCATCCGAGCACTCATCAATGTCTGTGTGGGAAAAGAAAACAAAAATGGGCTGTTATACACTTGCTGTTTTTATCTCAAATCGACAAAGATATTCTACTAAGATTTTAGCACCAGCAAATCCTAATAACCGAGAAAACATAAGATTGTGAAAGTCCACTTGGTTACTGGAAGCATTACAGAAAGAATGAGTGGTATTAGTGAGAGGAAAAACATCTAGACAGCTTCTCTGTTGCAAAAATCACCCTGCTGTAGAAAATGGGAAGAAATTACCTGTGATGGTCATTAGTGCTGCTCAACAAATATTTCCAGTTCTCCTGGACATAGCAAGGATTGCCACGGGACGTACTAAAGCTAATTAGGGAGTGACATGTGTCCCTGCTAGGCAGAGCCTTGAAGATGCAGTGTGTGGTTCACAGGTATATTTTCCCCATCACAATGACCAGCAATGTCCTGATCAGCTGCAGTTCCCAAGTGAGGATGATGTGGGGCACCTCCCTCCTCTACTTGGAAGGAACATGTAGTATAAGCAAGAAATCCACCTGTTTGCTCTAAGCCACTGAGATTTTAGGGTCTTTTATTACTATCAGCATACCCTATTACAACCTAATGCATCATTCATCAACATATGGCAATAGCATTCATGTATCAATATCCTTCATATTTCTGAAAGTATATACCCTCTATGTCACTATTTAATGGGTTTCTCATATATTAGCTTATTCAACCCTCAAAAATATCTTGCCATGTAAATAGCATATCAGACAAATGAAAAAAATATGAGGTAAAGCAATTATATGCGACTTAATGAAGATCACCTATATGTTCACAGCTGCCTGCAAAGTAGAAAGGCTAAAATTCGCAAAATTCCCTACACAAAGAAAGGTATGTATCTTGAGTCTCATATATTTCCTCTAGTGATTTATTAACATTCACAAATATTAGGAGCCCTTTATTCTCCTGGTTCTATTTGCTACATAGTGGGAACATCCAACCCCATCCAAGTCTCTTCCTTTGCTCATAGAGGGAAAATTTCTGGAGTTGCCTTACAGAGTGTCCCCTTCCTCTCAAATATCTCTGGGTTCTGGGTGCTTTGGGGTTGACTCAGACCCTAAGTGATCTATGGCACTGCACCACTGTACTAGTAGCTATGAAATATTCACATGCACTCCTCTCCCATCTTCTAGCCTTGTGCTCTGCCTGAAGACTGATTGCCAAGGTAGGATAGCATTTCCTTCTATGCTTCCCACATCTGCATCATAGTTCCTGCTGCAGTGACCAGGCATGGTTATTTGCCTCGTGTTGAAGGGAAATCCAGCTGCTATTTAGAGTCCTTCACCCCAGACAGTCCACTCCAGCTCAGCACAATCTATCTCCTTCCTAGTCCAGTCTCATCTAACTCCAAATTCTTGGAAGTATATATTCCTTTCATTTTCTTTTTAAATTTCCTCTTTCCCTATGTTCAGTTTTGAAAGAGATAATTTTTTTGAATAAATGAATAAAGTTGTGTGTGTTTTTTAAGAGAAATAAGCCATCATTCATTTAGTTCTGATAATCCCAGAGTCCCCTCACTAAAACAAGGCACAAACTGTTCTTTTAGATTAGGTAACAGGCCAAAAAATAGATATCTTATATTATTGCAAAAGTTTAACATTATTTCTGAACTATGGATGCTTTTGTTTCTGTGGTTCCTCTTCTGAAGAGTCAGTTCCTCAAGTCAGTTTTTCCCACGGTCAAAGTAATTCCTGGTGAGCAAATTAGCTAACCATTGACTTCCTAACACATGTGGACTGCTTCGACTTACTAAGGCCTCATAGGTTTTATGAAACAGCCTATTTGTATTTCAAAGGCCTCCCTAACTGATGAACCTCTGATTATAAATGGGACCAACATCCTTTGCTCATTCAGCTTTATATGGTCTTTTCTTCTAACGCAAATGATGCAGAAAATTGATTATGTCATTTCTTAAGTGCATGGACAAAAGAAAATAGGTTGGGATTTAAGCTTTAGAAGTGAGTTTCTTGGAAGAAGGCCAGAAGGGGTATGTTTAGAATATCTCATTTTAGAACAATTTGGTCATTAGTGTTGGTGATTTGGAAGTAGCTGTTAATGGAACAGAGCTTTCTCCAATGAAGAACTCTTGCATCTATATTTAATCCTTTAATTTAGCCCCATTTTCTTGCCTGAACACAGTTGCAGAGTTACCTCAGATCCTATGATATATATATATATATTCAATTTATTTTCTCTCATCACTCTTTTCAATCACAATGCCTACTCCTATATTGCCTCATCTCCAACTTCTTCAAGTTCTTTTTATTTGCAATAATAGAGGCCCGGTGTACAAATTCATGCACAGGTGGGGTCCCTTGGCCTGGCCAACTATAGAGGCCAATCGGGGCCATGTTGCCCAGTCCCAATCGGGGCCTATGGGGGCTGGCTGGCCAGGGAGGGACCACAGAAGGTTGGCAGGCTAGCAGAGGAGGGTCCATGGGAGGGCTCCAGGGCATGTCCAACCCTCTCAGCCAGTCCCGATGGGCTGGACACCAGCAGCAATCTAACCTATTGGTCAGAGCATCTGCCCCCTGGTGGTCAGTGTGTGTCATAGCCAACTGGTCAAGCAGTCAAGCGGTCAATCAAATGGTTGACCAATGGGTCAGATACTTAGCATATTATGCTTTTATTATATAGCATAGCAACCTCCCTTGATCTATAAACATGCTCATTAAAGATGAATAGAAATGTTTTGCATTATATTACTTGGTATTTTGAAGACTGAGGAGATAACATATATGGGCCATATGTACTTTCATATACAGTTTGAGTATTATTCATTACTAAATAGTATTTAGAAGATGAATACATAAATATATGCATCACTTGTTAATTTACTGCATACCAATATGGGCCAAGTACTTAGTGCTGGGGAAACAATATGCACAAACCAGAAGAAATTTCTGCCCTCACTGGGTTTACTATCTATCTAATTTATCCTTATTTTAAGAAAATTAAATTGATAAAAATCTGAATTTACACCCATGTAGCACAGTGTTTCCCAACATGTTCTATATCTATTACTACTGGTATAGTATTAGGTGATAATTAGCAAATCCTTTATTTTAATGGCTACATATTTATATCTCTGAATTATTTCCATTTATAACAAGTGATACTAATAGTACACTAGCAAAATTTAAATTTAAAAAGGGAGAGGGATTACAGAAACAATATTAAGTAAATATTGGCATATGAATATGACAAAAACTATGAAGGGTTATACAAATGACTGAAGTTTAGAAAACACCAAGATATGGAACATTTATTCACATTTCAGAAGGATTTTCTGAGTAATTCTTTAGGTAGTGAAAGGCCTTCATTTATTTAAAATATAACTCAATTTACAAAAGATACAGGTATACATGTGTTATAGTTCAAATTATATACTTGCTATCATATAGGATAGTAAAGAAAAACTAGTAAAAATATATTTGCTTCATTTTATACTTTCATGTTCTTGATATTTTTGATTTCTTTACGGCAAACTTTTGACCTTGGTGAAAGTCCATTTAAGATGAACGTGTGCTTGAATTGCCAAAGCACACACTTCTCACCAGAAGGCAAGTTTGCTTGGCTCATGGATCATTCTTGTGTCAGAGATAAAACAAACAGCCTCATCTGCAAATTATTTGATGTACTTAGTTGCTCAGTAAGTATTTAGCAAGTGAAGAATTGCAATCTGATCCACAATTTAAGATTTCAGTATTTCTTCCCACACACAAATATGGATATTACTGAGTTATAACATATGGATGCAGACATATGCTTTACATATTGTATAATAACAGAAAAGAGTAAAACATTTTTGAAGATTTTATTTTTTGGGTACTTTCTTTAGGTCAGGTAAAACCAAAATTTCTATTTGAGATAAATATACAGAGAACAACAGACCTAGGAGAGAAAATCATTATTTTATTCCACATATGAACTATCAAGTTTGAACATATTATATTTCCAAACTGAATAAAAGTATTCAAAAAGATAATACAGGGGTGTATACGCTCAGATGACTCAGTCTATATCATAAGGATCTAAATTTTGTACTCTGTAGGCACATTACATAAACAACTAAAAATAAGTTTTATGAAAAACTATAATTTCATTACATATTCTATCTGAGAGAGGAAGTAGCTCCCACTTCCTGAGGGGCAATTAGAACATTTCCAGTAGCTACATTTAGAACAGCCAGATAGTGATGATAGGAAGCTGCTATCCCAAAGCACAGAGAATCTAAAATCCAAACGATATTTAGCCACCCAGCAACAGCCATCAACAGCAGTCAGACTCCAGGGATCAGAATAGACTTTGGTAATAAAATTGGAAGGCACCGTTGAGGGTAGATTTTCTAGAAAGCACATATGTTTTGAGGCAATCATCAAAAACAAACCAACAAGCAGAAAAGCTTGTTGTGAGTGTGAGTGTGTGAACACAGAGAGGCTCACACATGTCCGAGTCTTGCTTCCTTTGTTTCCCTCTGGTGTGGGGATGAAGACCTGCTTCAGTGGCAACCAGACTGCTGGCTTCAGGGGGAGCTACTGAAAACGGCTTTTGCCATAGCATTTAAAGGGTCACTTTAGAAAATGACAAAATATTTCCTTGTAAAATTAAATGCAGTTATAAAATGAGACATGTGAGTGATAATCTCTCATGCATAGTAAGTGATTTGTATCATAACAACATAATTAAGAATAAAAAGCGTGCAAATGTCTAGAAATATCCACACCTAAACTAGACCCTAATCATTAATTTAACCTGCACCCCTTTGAAGCTAAGAGAAAACTGATTAGTTGCTACTCTATATGAATGAAAAGAAAACCCAGTTTTTTTAAGTGAGCACATTATTTTTAATGGCAAAGTCAAATAATGAGTACCATCTTTCATACTGTTTATTATTAATAAAAACCTGACATCATTTTTCATAAAATAGTACTTGAACTATTTACATCACTATCCTATGCCCTGGTAGTTAAATTATATTGATAAACAGCAGGCAACTAAACATCCTTAAAACAATTAATCAACTCGTGATTACCCACATGTGGATTATTTGCTTTCTAGATTATCTGCAGCATTTTTTTTTTAAATCACAAGGTCATTTCCCTCTCTCATTTGTTCACCTTATGGGGTATCTGCTTTCAACATTTAGATAGATGTGAGTGCTCAAGGAATGCCAACTTATTTGAGCATTATAGTATTTGTAATAACTACAGCAGATTTAGATATAAAATACTGTCTAAAATTTTATAAGACTGATTTCTCAAATGAGCTTTTTGAAAATAAAGAAATGTAAAGAAATGTTTAAAATCATAATATACTCTTCACAAGTGGGATAACGGCATTGTAGATTTAGTGAAAATTTTCATTGCGTTCTAGTTCATAATTAGGAAATTAATGACTGATCCTTAAAAAAAGCACAATGTAAAGTCATCATTTAGTCATCCTAATAACCATATTGTTATCACTATGCTTTAGATAAAGAAGGGTGAGAGCAAACACATTGTCCAAGGTCACACAATAGGCCAGAACTCTTTCAAATCCAAATCCAGGCCTCCTTCTCCCACATTAGGCTGCCTCTAAAAACCAACACTTGGCCAGTCAGAAACAGCTAATGCTTTGAGATATCTCAGTGTATACCTTAAAATGAGTGAAGTCCAGCTCTTTGGTTTGTTAGCTGGGTAACACTGAATATTTTACTAAACCTCTCTGAGTTTTCTGTTTCTGAACTACAAATAATCCTTCTCTCTCTCTCTCTCTCTCTC
This sequence comes from Corynorhinus townsendii, assembly GCA_026230045.1. NCBI lineage: Eukaryota > Metazoa > Chordata > Mammalia > Chiroptera > Vespertilionidae > Corynorhinus > Corynorhinus townsendii. Next base: position 174,202,067 of record JAPDVU010000003.1, on the reverse strand, counting down.
ACAGTTTGTTGTTAACTGCTTCTGTTAGCTGTCCAAGGTCTCATAGAAGTGATACCTGGCTCATAACAGGCATTTCATATGTGTAAATTCCACCTCCACCTCTAAAATAACCCTTCAGAGTATACAAAACATGTTCACTTGTCATTTGATTATTTGAAAAAGAGCAGAGGGAAATGCAGTTTTACAGGCTGAGTTTAGGCCAGAGAATATATTTCTTCTGTGGACAATTGGGAGCCACTGAAGAGTTAAAGGTAGAGTGACGTGGTCTAAGTACACTTTGGGAAAAACAGGCAGTGCCTACATGTTGAACAGACAGGACTGGGAAAGACTAGAGGTAGTCTCATATGCTTATGAGCTGTTTTTCATTGTTTAAGAAAAAGGTAATAATGATTTTAATTGGGGGGGGGTGAGACAGTGGAAATAGGGATAAAGAAGCGTGTGTGTGTGTGTGTGTGTGTGTTAAATGCTTATCTTAAATTGGTATACAAGGCTCTTTCATGTCCCCTGTGTTGACATCAAACCAGTCAAGTTTACAGTTCACTTATTGAGTACATACCATACAGAGGGAAAAAGATAAAGAGAACCTGGTTTTTGTGTGTGGTTTCTGGAGTATTATCATTTTTTCTTCCTTGAGAGTCTTTGCATATGGTGTCTCTATTGCCTAGAATGTTCTCTTTTTCTCACCACCTCACCCAGTTAACTATTTCTCATCTGACTGTGTCTCATACTTAAATTAATTTCCTTGAGAAAGCCTTTCTTGACTCAAAAGGCTATGTCAGGTCACCTATTGCTCATGGTTTTTTGTACTTTCCCCCATTAGCTCATTGTACTTTGCCTTAACAGCAACTATCACAAGATTTTTTTGTTCTAAACTTGCAAATATTTCACTGACTTAATTAGAATAATTTCAATTCTGGAGAAAGTCCTCCTTATCTTTCTTACTCCCTTTCAAAAGTACCTTGATTCTGGGCTTTTGTCTATTAATTTGTGAATTTCTCACCAGTAAAATAAACAAACAAACAAACAAAAAATAGGGGAGGAGAAGGTCTGCATTAATTCTCTAAATTGATTTTGGGAGACCTGACAGTTTACATTATTGAATCTTTTAATCCATACACATGATATATTTTCCTTTTCTCTGATTTTATAGTTTTTATATTATAGTCTTTATCGGTATTTATTTCTAAAAACTTTTTTTGCCTTCATTGTTTTAAACCAACTTTACCTTTTCCAACTTTACTGAGGTATTACTGACAAAATTATAAAGTGTATATTTAAAGTGTATAATGTGATGATTTGATATAGGGATATGTTGTGAAAGGATTCCCCGCCCCCCCCCCCCCCATTGAGTTAATTAACACATTTATCACCTCACATGTTTATCCTTTTTGTAGTGGGAGGGGGTGCTGAGAACATTTAAGTTCTACTCTTTAGTAAACTTCAATTATACAATACAGTGCTATCAACTTTAGTTACCATGCTACACATTAGATCCTCAGACCTAAATCCAACTTTACTGAGGTAAAATTTATACACAAAAACATCATAACAATTTCATGAGTTTGGACATGTAACCACTCCCATAACTAATATATAAAACATTTCCTTCACCCCCAAAGTTTGTAAATATTACAATAGTTTGAAAATATTAATTTGGGTAGTAACTTAGTGCTTGACATTCTGAGTAAGCTGCATATGTGCAGAGGCTACTCCTGTATTTTTTAAACCATACCTTGAGAACACCTAGCAAAGCACTTAATACATGGTTATAGATTCATACACTCTTGCTGAATGAATGAATGATATTTCTGTAATATCCAGTAACTAAGTGGTTAGCCCTCCTTTGCAATCAGCGGGGTCAGAGAGGGGATGCAGGCAGGTGTCAGCTTGAAAGCATTCACTGAGCTGCAGTAACAAGGTGGTACGATGACATTTCTCAACCTACTTCAAATATTTATGTCAAAATGTTGACTACAATAATAAGTGGAGGAGAATGTGCTCATTGAATATAGATGTATATACATATTTTAACAGAAAGACCACAAGGCTTCTGCTTAAAAACATTTGAAAATCTCTTCTTCCTCCCAATCTTATAAACATGATGTCAAAATAACAAAGTTTAGACAAACAAAGATAAAAGGAAATCACCACCAGCAGGGAAAGAAAATTCAATACGTATTTTTCTTTTCTTAGAAAATGGGATATAGGTCAGAGCCAAGGAAGTCACAGCCCAGAGTCTACATGGAACAATGTGGCCCTACAGCTGATGAGGGCAGTAGTCTGCCCTGAAGGATTCTGAAGCTACCTGAAATAATACTTTAAACAATAAAGAATTATTTTTTAAAAAAGATAACAAACATGGGTTTAGAAGGAAAAAGTAAATATATATGTCATATAAATACTTGAAAAGTATAACATGGAAAATATATATGTTGTTATAATAACATTTTATGATTTTGTTTAGATTTCTTTATATATTTTTTTTCATAAAGAACTAAGGGGGGATTTTTGCCTTTATTTTAAAGATAAGATTATTACATCAAAGTATTTAATAACACTTAAAAAAATACCATGCAGGGCTGCTGAGACCTGGAGCTGAGAGTAGCTGGGTGAATTAAAAGTCTACTGATGAACAGTCAACCCACCCACCTCCTCCCCGCTGGAGCAGACTGTGGCAAGAAAGCAATTACCCTTGAGGCCAGAGTGAACGGCTCCTTTGTAAAAAATAATAAAACATCTGAAGGAAACTAAGGTAGCTGGTGTAGGAGTTGTCATCCTTTGGAACAAAGCCCCCTGCGTTTCAGTATGTAGAGATCTCAAAGTGTAAATAACCGGCTCCCTTTCAGTCCCCCTATTGCAAGTCTGCCAGTCAATAAACGTTACCTCACTATCAAAGCTCAAAGTCAGTGTTTCTGTTTAGTCACTCTTGAAACATTAATGTGAAATCAAAAAACAAGAAATACTTGGGAAAAGTTTATAACAATATAAGAGAATAACCAAGATACACCATCAGAATAACTAACCTTGAAGGAAATAGAAATAATCACAGAACAGAACTTAAAATATTTCTTATTAATATCTTCAAATAGATTTGAGAGACTATTTGCTCCATAAAAAGGACAGTGCTATAAAAAGAGATAATTAGAGAGTTAGAAGCAGTTCTTAGATATTAAAAATATGATAGCTGAAAAATTTTAAATGCAATATAAGGCCTGGAAGATCAACTTGAAATAGTATCTTCAAAAGTATAACATGGAAAATATATGAAAAATACAATATAGTAAAAGCAAAGATCATCAACCCAAAGTACTAGCTTCTGACTAAAGACAAATTTCATACTAAGAAAAGAGAAAATCAATGGAAGGAAAATATCTTTAAAAGTAATAATAATTGAAGAACTTTCCATAGAACTGTAGTTTTTGGATTTAAAGGTCCCACCGAAGTCTCCCAATAATAGTGACATGACAGTCAATACTTAGTGATGGCTTATTATGTGGCAGCCACTGTTCTTTGTGATATACCTACGTATACTCATTACCTACATAGTCTCATGAGGAAGGAAATATTATCACTCTCCCCGTTTTAAAGAGGAAGAAATATAGTCACTGAGAGTTTAAGTAATTCTTCTTAAGGGTATTGAGAGGCAAAACTGGCCTTTGAATACAGACACCCTAGGTACAGAGGTCAAACCCTAGCCCCATACACAACACTGTCTCACAAATGAATGAAACAAAACCCCACATCTAAACACACATTGTGAAATTTCACAATAAGAATAAAATACAAATCTGAAAAGCTTCCAGAAGGGAAATAACAGGTTACATATAAAGGGATGAGAATCAGTCTAGCATCATTTTTCTTACTTGCAGCATTGTATGCTATAAGACAGAGAAGCAATGATTTTGACCCTAGAATTCTATACTCAGCATAACTGTCTGAAGGTAGAATAAATATATTTAATATATAATTCCACAGAATGTTTATGCACGTTTTATGCACCATTTAAAAAAAAGCACACGATTTACTGATGATACAGTCCTGTAAAATAAAGGACTACCTCAGTAGTTCATCACTCCTTGAAATACTTTCCTCACTTTGCAAAGAAACACCACTTTCTCAGTTCTCCTCTTATCTCAATGGCCTCTATATTTTGATCTTCTTTCCAGATCTTAACTTTTCAATCTCCAAAACTTTGGGTTCTCCAGAGATCTATTCTCAGATTTCTTGTTTTCTATCTACTAACTTTTTTTGTGATTTTATCCAGGACTAGGACTTTAAATACCTAAACATCATTGATACCTATAGTGGATATAATCGTGTTCCCCCAAAATTCATGTCTGCTTGGACTCAGAATGTGACCATATTTAGAAATAGGTTTTTTACAGATATAATTAAGAATCTTAGTATGTAATCTTCTTGGATTTAGCGTAGGCCTTAAATCCAAAGTTTGGGGTCCATATAAGAAAAGAAGTAGAGTGAACCACAAAGAAAGTCAACATGGAGACAGAGGCAGAGGTTGGAATTACATAGTCACAAGCTAGAGAATGTCTGGGGCCACCAGAAACTGGGAGAGGCAAGGAGAGATTCATCCTGGCGTCTTCAGAGGGAGCATGGCCTGATGATACCATGATTTTGGACTTGTAGCCTCCAGAACTATAAGATCATAAATTCTTATTTCAAGTTACCCAGTTTGTGGGACCCTCTTTACAGCAGATTGAGGAAAATAATACATTAACTCATTCAAATTTTCAACCAGATGCCTCTTTTCTCTTCCAGACCTGTATATTCAATTTCTCACTCCATCTTTCCACTCAGATACCAAACAACTCCTTCAGAAATCTTACCTATCTCAGAAAATGGCAGTACCATCCAATTTTTAGGCAAAACCATAGCTTTATTTTTAATTCCTCTCTTTCACTCATATCTCTTTTTTTTTGTTTTTTTTGTTTGTTTTTTAATTTCTTTTATTGTTTTAAGTATTACAAATAGTAGTACATATGTCTCCTTATCAAATCTCTCAGCAAATTCTATTGGCAATGTCTTCAAACTATATCCAGAATCAAATTATCACTTCCAACTGCCTTCATGCTTTCCAGTGCAGTTCATGTCACACACATCTCTCACTTGAGTTAATATAACCTCCATTTTCCCCTCTTATAGTCCATTCTGATTTCATATCAGCCAGGTGATTCTTTTAAAACATATGTCAGATTGTGCCATACCTCTGCCCTGATTCTCTCTCTCACTCAGGAAGGACATTAGGAGGGAAACAGATTGGGGAAAAGTTGTAGGGCATGTACACTATTATCAACCATTTTCTATTTCTAAGTTTGGGGACTACATTTCCCAGAAGCCATTTCTCTTTCTGATTCTGTGTTAGAGTTCATCAATGAGAGGAACTCCTGAAATTCACTAGAAAAATGTAGAGAAGAAGCCATGATTCTAAGGACATCATGGCAGCCAGTGTCAGTGGTTCACTCTTGGGAGCTCTGGCTTCTTCACCAGTTCTCAGGTGGCAGTCTGAAGTGATTCTTGAATGTTTTCCAAATCCTCTGGATGTGGCCTTACAGACCTTCACTCCTCCAACCCCTCTCACATCTGTAAATGCTAATTCCTAGATAAAGCTCCTTATTCCCATAGACTTATAGTGGCTGTTTTCCTGATTGAATGAAGACTGGTACAGAAGTCTATAGACTGAAGAATATAATGAAGAGGGTTTTCTAAATATAATAAATGCATGATGAAGTATTAAAGGAAAAATATTATCAACTAGAGGCCCAATGCACAAAATTCATGCAAGGGGCTCAGCCCCCACCATCGCTGTGGCCACCTCTGCCTCGGCCCCCACCCTCTGCGGGTGCCGGGGGCCTCTGCTGCCTCTGCCGCCTCTGGTCTCTGCCACTGTGGCTTTATCTGGAAGGTCGTCCAGAAGGACATCTGGTCTAATTAGCATATTACACTTTTATTATTATAGACTAGAGGCACGGTGCACAAAATTCAAGCATGGGGGGGGCGGTCCCTCAGCCTGCCTGTATCTTCTCGCAATCCAGGACCCCTCGGGGGACATTCCTCTTACAATCCAGGACTGCTGGCTCCTAACTGCTAGCCTGCCTGCCTGCCTGATCACCCCTAATTGCCTCTGCCTGCCTGATAGCCCCTAACTGCTCACCTGCCTACCTGATTGCCCCTAACCGCTCTGCCTCAGTCCCTGCACCCGGGACCCAGGCTTCCCTCCTCTGGCCGGCTGCAGGCACCCAGGATCCCAGGACCCCAGGCTGGCTTTGCCCGGGCTGGCTGCAAGCACCTGGGACCCTGGGCAGCTTCGCCTGGGCCCTGGCTTTGTCAGGAAGGACGTCTGGTCTATCCAGTCTAATTAGCATATCACCTTTTTATTAGTATAGATTAGAAACTTCAAGAAAAAACAAAATAAAGTGTTTTAAAGATAAGAAATACTACAGCCCAATTGCCTCTTGATGTGTAGTTAGTAGGCTGCTCAGCTGGTTGGAGCCTCTTCCAGGTGCTTGAGGGTTGCAGGTTCTGGTTGGGCTGCAGGAAACAACCAATGAGGCATGAGTGGGTGGAGCAGAGGGCCAATGTTTCTCTCTCTCAATCTCAGTCTCTCTCTCCCTTCCTTCCTCTCTCTCTAAAATCAATAAGATACACACACACACACACACACACACACACACACACACACACACGATGGGGAAAAATAGGTTTACAGTTATGAATATGCAAAACAGAGCTCATTCTTGTATTATTATTTATTAATTATTGTATTATTTTTACATAAGAACAACTGCCCCACCATGTATACCTCTCTAGTAAATGATATTTACATGGTCACAATGACATAAACAATATGAATTTTCAAATTTTAGGTCCAACTGATAGAGGGCATGGGGTATTTCATTATGGTTACTGAAAAGAATATATCAATTCTGAAATACAAAAAGACAGAAGACAGAAGTTTGGAAAGGGAAATTGGGGAAAAGCAGAAGACAGGTTGGGAAATGAAGGTGAATGGCAGGACCAATTTCTTTAGTTTACATAGTGAGGAATCATGAAAAACAATCTACAGTAGATAAAACAAAAAATGAAGGTGGAAATATATATTGCTGAAGGCTGAAAAGGTAACATATTAGAATGAATGGAAGGGTAGTGATATAAAGGAGGTAAACTCTCACCTATCATAGCATATTTTAGACTGATAATGTCTAAAATTGACCAATTAAATAAAGCATAGTATTGAAAGTGGTCCCTCTTAGCACCTAGTCTCAACTGGAGTTTCATGAGAGAATTAAGTCCTGATGTCCTAAGGCATGCTGTGTAAGCCAAGAATTAACTTCTCTCCTGTAAAGCTGGTATGGTACTAGCCATGTGAGAAATAAGTCTCTCAGGTCATTTTCTGGTTTTGTAGTTCAGATGAGGAACTCTTAATAAAGGTTGCTAGAAACTGATCAGGAAGTATCAGGGGACTATTGCTTTTCATTCCAAGTTCTATGGTGTTTGATATTTTTTAACCATATGTCTCTTTTCTTTCATACACAGACATTTTTAAAGAACATTCAGAAGCTTCATTGTAGAAATGTTGAGTATAATAGGATAGCAATTATGCTAGTAGTGATGTCTAGATGAAAAGAAAAATTAGATGGGAGCTCTGGAAAAAGATCAAAACTTGTCTGGCTGGCATGGCTCAGTGGTTGAGCATCGACCTATGAACCAGGAGGTCACGGTTCAAATCTTGGTCAGGGAATATGCCCAGGTTGCGGGCTTGATTCCCAGTGTGGGGTATGCAGGAGGCAGAGGATCAATGATTCTCTCTCATCATTGATGTTTCTCTCTCTCTCTTTCCCTGTCCCATCCTTTTTGAAATTAATAAAAATATACTTTAAAGAACAGATATAAAAAAAACTGGAGATATGAGGGTCTCAATCAGAATTGATACTACAAGATGCTACTAAAATTGGAACAGGATGGATAAAACTACTAAAGTTGAGATTATAGAGAGCCAAGAAAGAATCAAGGACAATCCTTGAGGAAGAAACTGAGGGATAGAAAAGGAAGAGGGACTGCAGGAGAAACTGTTGGCAGGGAGGGGGGAAAACCAAGAGAGAAGAGAGGGCTGTCAACGATGTTAAGGAGAATTTCCAATCACCTCTTAATTTATAGTTAAGAATAAATGCTTCTAGTTTAACATAGAATTGAAAGTCCCTCTGATGTCTGAGCAACAAGTTGAACTAAGCATTTAATAAAACGAAATTCTGGAAACCACTTAAAACTTAATAATCTTTGAAGCTTCTTCTCTTTTACAAGGTAGCTAAGGCATTGGATATGAGACTTACTATACTTCCACTTATTCATTTAATAAGTGCATATCAAACGTCTATCATCAAAAATACAGTAGACATTATGGAGATATACACAAGAGCTCACAGTCTAATAAAAAGACACAGCATTAGCACAAATAACTCAGATACAAGGTAGACACCATGAGGCCTGTAGGAATAGTACCTATGAAGAAATAGGTGAATTCAGAAAAAAGACATTATCTCATTCTTGAACTCTGATAAAGGGAAACTAGGCCACTAGAGTAAAACATGGTCAGCAGAAACTTTCAGATTTATTCCTTGCAAATACTAGCCAATTACTTACAACATTTATTCACTTATTTCATTGTAATCAAGTACCTACTGTAAAAATGGGCATGCTTTTTTCATATACTAGATGATATTATACTTTGGCTCCCATAATAACCTGAGTGTGAAGAATATGCTGGCTCTACACTAATAAGTAGACTGCTCTTAATCAGGGCAAAAATAGGAAGTCTGATTCTTGTGCTTCCCTAAGCCACTTTCTAACAGCAAGGATTCGATTGTCTACTTGATCTACCTCAATTACTTCCAGAAGGACAAGAAAGAAGCCGATTTTCTCAAACCATCCAGTAGGAAGAGGGCTAGAGGGTCTTTGTGTAATAATTCACTGCAAGCTTTCTAATTATTAATATACATTTTGCTGAGCTCACTTACTGATTACTCAGGAAAATGTGCTTTGAATGGCATTCCAGGACTGGTAAGATGACAATCAAAATAGTTCTGTATTCATTTGCAAGCTAACTGACAAACTTACATCACAAGAACTATTGCTTCGAGGGAAGGTGAGCTCGCAATAAACAAGTGGAATAGTACCATTTCCATATATCTGAATAAAAAGTCACCTGATGGGGATTTCAGTGGTCCTAACCATGAAAAGTACCGAAGGACAGCTTCTTCTGGCTTTCAGCGAGTGTCCGAGCTCTGACAGGCTCTCTACTTCCAAACCGTTTTATTATAATAACTGCTTCCATCTCTGCTGAAACACCCAATAGCTTGATACAGGTTTCTCAGCCTCTAATAAAACATCACATCTCTCCCACATATATAATTGAAAGGAAAAATGCCAAAAAGAGGAAAAAAAATTTGGGCAAATCTTAACTCCTTCCAATTACAATCAAGTGAACCAGCCCATGGGCTTCTTAAAGACAGGTTTGCTCTTTTATGGAGCTTTAAAAACCTCTTAACTACACCGACTGATGGCAACTGTTTGGTCCTGTCAATAAGAGGTCACTTAATCAAACTTCTTCCAGACTAATTATATTTTTTTATTTCCTTTAACAACCTATTTCTTCATGATCAATCGTATCAACTGCACAATCCAATTTTATCACTAAGGCAACACCAAATGCTAGATCAATGGGTTTCCAATCCTGAGCGCCTGATGTTATGGATGCAGCCTAATTCTATACTTGGGCAGTATATTTTTATTTTTATTTATTTTTTAAAATATATTTTATTGACTTTTTACAGAGAGGAAGGGAGAGAGATAGAGAGCCAGAAACATCGATGAGAGAGAAACATTAATCAGCTGCCTCCTGCACGCCCCCCACTGGGGACATGCCCGCAACCCAGGTACATGCCCTTGACCGGAATCGAACCCAGGACCCTTCAGTCCACAGGCTGATGCTCTATCCACTGAGCCAAACTGGTTTCGGTGGGGGCAGTGTATTTTTAAAAATAAAAAATATATATCCTTTAGTCCATATTTTTATGATTACCTGATATAATGGAGTAGAAAGGAAGAAAGTAACTGACATTTGTTTGGCTAAGTGCCAGGTATTTTATCTATCTTCTGCATGTAGTTTCCATTACATCATTACTTACTCTCTCTCTCCTTTTTATATTTAAACTAGAGGCCTGATGCATGAAATTTGTGCAAGAGTAGGCCTTCGTTCCCCGCGGCTGCCAGCACCGGCTTCCCTCTGGCACCTGGGACCCGAGCTTCCTTCTGACCACTGGCAGGTACGCAGGACCTGGGCTTTCCTCACAGTCTTGGCTTTGTCCGGAAGGTCATCCTGAAGGATGTCTGGTCAAATTAGCATATTACACTTTTATTAGTATAGGTAGTTATCGAAGAAATGATATGAAGGGACCCAAAAGAAAAAAATAATCTCTATATGAACAGAGCCACTACAAGCTACTTGTAGTTTTTTGTGGAAGCACATGTTCCCCAGGTACTCATCCTGCTACTGCTCAGAGGCAGGATCCAATGTTATAAAGGTGGTTAGTAAGAAGTTTGCCCTTCTAGTAATCTCAGTGCATTAGTCAACAACAGAGGCATTTGGAAGTCTAATTTTATCCATACTATCTCATTTTTAAGCTGCTCAAGCAAAGAAAATTATCTAAATGCACAGTGATGAGGAAGTGATTGAATTATGGTAAATGGATAAAAATGGAATGCTATACAGCTTACTAGAATGATGTTTCTGAAAATTAATGACATGGAAAACACTCATGATAAAATGTCATATAAAAACAAGCAGAATTAAAATTATGGATAAAGTATTCTCATATGTAAATATGTATTTCATGTTGAATAAGATAGTAGTTAGCTCCAATTTGTAATACTGCAGATTATTTTTTATTTTACACATTTCTTCACTTTATAAATCTTGTTAAATTAAATATACTTTGCTTTTATGGTTTAAAAAGATTTACACAAAAATATGGAGTGTATAAATAAAACCAGGAAGAACAGTAGCTCATAGGCATCCCTCACACAAGTGAATGTCTCAGGAAGCTGGTCAAGGCCGTCTGGTCTCTCTCCCATTGCATCCCCTCCACAGATCACAGATCCTATGCTCCAGACTAGTACTGCCCTCTCCTTCCCCACGTGAACTGGACTCTCCTGCCTCCATGCTTTTGACTGTAAGGCTCCTTTTCTCTTGAGCACATGTTCCTGTCCCTTGGCTCATCAAAGTCTTCCCAGGTCTTATTTGTTCAGATGCCATTCCAGTTCTCTGGGTTCTAGTTCTCCTGCTGCATTTGATGTTGAACTTATCACAGTCAGCTCAGTGCCTGTTAGTCTTGCCTACCACCCATATTTATTGAGATAAAATCGACATATTACATTGTGTAAGCTTAAGGTATATACTGTGGTGATTCAATATACTTATACAGGTTATCCCAAAAATGTATACACATTTTAACAGTTGATAGCTTGAATTTGAAAATGAGATGTATTTTGTTAAATACTGTCTTTATCATTATTCAAATTGCGTGTATATATTTTTTGGGACACCTTATACATTGCAATATGAGTACCACCATCGCATTAGCTTTTGGCCTATTTTGGCTTTCAATATGCCTTCCTCACTAAGTCTAATCATGTCTAGCTTTTTATTTAAAATGAGATACTTTTCCTTTCACTTGAACATGTAGAGGCCATTTCAGGCTCATTAATTGACCTAATTTCAATATTGTTGTGTCTCAAGGAATAGGGAAGCCGGAGGACAGGGAGAGATGGGAAAATGGCCGGTCAGTGGAGCAGACAGCACACACACACCATTTATCAATTAAGTTTGCCCCTGTCTTCTATGGGCATGACTTATGGCACCCCAAAACAACTGAAATAGTAACATTGAAGATCACTGATCACTGATGACTATAACAAATAATGAAAAAGTTTGAAATATTGTGAGAATTACCAAAAAGTGATACAGAGACATGAAGCAAGAAAATGCTATTGAGAAAAGGGCACTGATATACTTGCTCAATGAAGGCTTGCCACAAATCTTCAATTTGAAAAAACACACAATGTCCGTGAAATGCAATAAAATGAGGTATGCCTGAATACCACATCTTCTTATCCATTCACCCACTGATGGCACTTAGGTGGTTTCCAAACGAGAGTCCTCAGAGAGCCTGATATGAGTCTTACATTATGGGCTTTAAGTCCCTTTGTTCCTAGGAAACAGTCTGGTAATGGTAGCCCTCAGTAAATATCTGTTGAACTCGGGTGAATTCATCCTTAACAAATAGGTCTGATTCTTGAGTGGAAAGCATTTGGATTCACATATGAGTGTTTCAAAGCAATTGAAAGAACATTAATAAAATGAACTTATTGAAGCAATTGTATTTCTTCCAAGAAAATAATTCTGTAGTGGATTTCAGAACATAAGTTTTGGTCTTTTAAACTTTGGCTCACAGTGACTAGCACAAAACAAGAAGGACCTTGACACTTTAAAATCAATGAGAAAACATTACGAAAGCAGACCTAAAAATTAAACTTTCCAACTTTTTTGTGGTTGAAAGAAAATAATATATACTGATAGCTTTCATTTTGTTTTCAATTAACCAATAGTTTCTTTCAGAATTACACTAACAATAACTATTTAGAAATGATATTTGGGACTTTAAAGCTAAATAATAAATATTAAATTTGTCCCATATTTTAACTGTAACTATTTCAAGTATAATACATTAAACATAGCTATAATGCAAAACTATGAAATTGATCACTCTATACTTCTATTTTCCTAAAGCAGATATTTAAAAAAAATAGGAAAAATTTCTGTTAGCTAACCTTTATTTATGCCCTAGTGGCATGTTCTCCCTAAGCCATAGAGATAGCTTCTCTAATTTTTTCCACATTAGTATATCCTATGTCTAGAGAAGTAAACAGAAATGTAAAATCGAATAGGCAGGGAAATTAATTGATGAATTCTACCACATGGGCTATATATTTTTCTACCTATGTATTTAATTTCATTATTTTGAAAAAACAAAAAGAATCACAGTGCTTACAAATCAGATAAATTTATGGGGGAAAATAGTTACAGTATGTTCTCAGTGGCAAAGATTGATAACATTTAACAGAAATATATTTCTTCTTCTTCCTTGGCACACAGCTAAACTACCTGAGTTTCAGCCAATGGAATATGAGCAGTCAAGGATTTTAGGAAGTAGATGTGCTGCCCGCCCCCCCTGCTTCTTTCTCCCCATTCTGCTGACTGGATAAAGTTAATAAGGTCTCAGGGAATGGGAAAAGGGGATGGGAGGGGAAGAGAAAGAATTTTATTCCCTAAACTTCCTGCCAAACAGAAATACCCACTTTGAGCAGTTACATGAGAAATAAATTTCTATTGTGATTTAATCATGATGCATTTTGGCTCTGGCTCTATATATGATTGCTGCTAATATTCCCCTGACTAATTCAGTCCCATCCCCTACATAACCTATCTGATATTCTATCTCTCTAGCACACAGACACAGGAAATCTAAGTGTCATTTTTTGTGTGCTCTGCTTCCTGATTTCTTCCCCCTTGAACAAGGATGATATTTTTTCTAGAAGTATATATAATATACACTAGAGGCCCTGTGCACAAAAATCTTGCATGGGATGGGTCCCCTCAGCCCAGCCTGCACCCTCTCTAATCCGGGACCCCTTGGGGGATGTCCGACTGCCGGTTTAGGCCTGATTGGCCTAAACCGGCAGTCGGACATCCCTCTCACAATCCTGGACTGATGGCTCCTAATCGCTCACCTGCCTGTCTGCCTGGTCACCCCTCACTCCCCCCGCCGCCAGCCTAATCACCCCCAACTGCCCCCCCTGCGGGCCTGGTCACCTTCAATTGTACCCTCCCCCACCAGCCTGGTCACCCCTAACTGCCCCCCCCCCCCACTGGCCTGGTCACCTCTTACTGCCCTCCCTGCGGGCCTGGTCACCCCTAACTGCCCCCCCCCACACCGGCCTGGTCACCCCTCATGGCCCCCCGCCGGCCTGGCCGCCTCACACAGCCTGCTTGTGCAGTCGTTTGGTCATCTCTCACTCACCCTCATGCTGGTCTGGTTGTAGGCAGCCATCTTGTGAGGGCGTGAGGGTTAATTTGCATATTACATCTTTATTATATATGATAAGCGATGGGTGTCTCCATTTATATTAATTTATTCATTCATGCAACAAATTTGACTGAGAACCTGCTATTTAGTAGACCTTGGGGATACATGAGTGAAGAGAATATGGGACCCAACTCTGAGAAGCTCATAATGTAGCAAAAAAAATAGATCTGTACAGCAGGAGTGCAACCTGATGCAGTAATATGTGTGCTTCCTGTGTACCTCTCTTTCCTTCTTCTCTACAAATGGCATGGCATTCTCCTCTCTGAAGGTCCTCCGCTCCTTCCTCTATTACCCACCCCCAGGTCACACAGAGAAAAGGGAGCCACCCATTTTGTAAACTGCAGCAAAGACTGGAAAATTCAGAAATAATCCCAGATGGATAGACTGGTTAAGGGTATTGGGGAAAAAACAGGTGTTTTATGAGGAGATGATACTACCCTATAAATCACCTCCTAGAAGGATTTTTAAAAGGCCTCCACATATTTTCTTCTAAATACTTATTTTTCAAAGTGATTGACCCAAACTTTCTCTTCACTCAGATTGACCATCTGGAATTTCACAGAAAACGGGGTCTCTTACAATGAAGCTAATTATTGTAAAATTTTATACAAGTTTATTGTGTTTTCCTGCTGTTGTTTTAAAAGACTTCTACCAATAGTTGTTATTATTACCAGCTCTCTTCATATTATACAGCGTTCTCCACAAGGAGGGTATATACCAAATGATTTTTGGTAGACAATGTTAAGAGTATATGAAAACCTGAAAAAAGAACAACACTGAACTGATTATTTGCACTTACATTCTCAGGAAACCATCCCCAAATCCCTGCATTAATAATAGTGCTATTTTTCTCAATGTCTTCAAGTTATTGCTGTGACTTTCAAATTTTATTTTGAAATTGGCCAAAGATCCCAAATGTGCCATAAAATATGATCTGTAATTTGGGCTTCTCATTGCTGAGGTTTTATTTGGTCTGCTTCTATTATCTACTCTATTTATCTTCATTTTTCAATTGGGCCATGGAGGCTTGGTTAAAGGTGAACATTTCCTATAAATGAGTCTTTTCACCTCTATCTTCCTGGATGATCCACGACTTAATATAACCTTTGACCCTAAAGCAGCAAATTTCTAAGAGAATAATTCTGCTAATTTTAGACTGTTGCTTGGCTTCATATCTACAGACAGGTAATCCTGTTAAATATAGCCAAGAATTTCTACCTCAGAAAATACATAAAATGTTCTTTCTTGTCCTCAAAATAAAAAATGTTCTTAAAAAAATTAAGAAGCATGACCATAACTAAGGGTAATGCAAAGGATTTAAAAATCCCAATATAATGTGATTTACACATTATAAATGCTTCAAATAATTAGTCTATTTTAGAAAGTAAATCATACAGACTGTGGAGGACAATAAATTGGACATGGTGAGAATAGAAGGGTTTAAGTGTCTAAACTAATGAGAAAGCTGATTTACACACACTATTTCACACACACACACACACACACAGAGCTGTTTTCTTCTGGAACCTAATGCCTGAGAATCTTGCATCTTAGATAATTTACATACTACAGCTCCACCCAAATAGGACTGAAATATGCGCACAATATTTTATGACTTAGACTCCAGTGTGATAGAGGCACCATCACAGAGGCCAGACTTCAGGTTGCAGATACCATGTACTCTGTATAGGAAATGACCTTATGGTGATGGTGGTGGCTGGAGACATGTGACTATATTTACACATACAGGCAAATTTTCAGAATGGACTCCAAACTTGAGCTATAAAACCATATAACCTTCTGATGGTGAAAATTTGAGAAGAAGTGCGCATTTGAAAATTCTGAATGAACGCCACCTTGTTCACAGTTGGCAGGCCCACAAACTGAGCCATAGTATGTTTAGGTATATACCTGCACATGCCTCTCTAACGAGCCTGTCCACAAATAATAAAGACCGATTCCAGGAAATGCAAAGTAACCTAGTGACCCAGAGCAAATCGGTAGCTCGCTGGGAATGGGGGAGTTCAAGGAGCCCTAAAAAAATTCAGTGGGTGATAAATATGTAAACTGTCTTGATTGTGGTATTGGTTTCATAGATGTATGACATATATCAAAACTTATAAAATTTTATACTTTAAATATGCATAGTTTATTGTATGTCAATTTTAACTCAACAAAGTTATTAAAATATGTAATAAAAAGTAATTTGTGCTCCTCAGCTTGATATACATACTATCTAATAAAAGAGTAATATACAAATTGACCATCACTCTAACACACAAGATGGCTGCCCCCATGTGGACACAAGATGGCCACCAAAAGATGGCCAGCAGGGGAAGGCAGTTAGGGGTGAGAGAGACCAGGCCTGCAAGGGAGGGCAGTTGGGGGTGGTCAGGCCAGCAGGGGAGGGCAGTTAGTGGTGACCAGGCAGGTAGAGGAGGGAAGTTGGGGGCGATTGGGCCTGCAGGAAAGGGCAGTTGGGGGAGACCCAGGACTGCAGGGGAGGGCAGTTAGGGGTGACCAGGCCTGCAGGGGAGGGCAGTTAGGGGTGACCAGGCCTGCAGGGGAGGGAAGTTAGGGGCAAACAGGCTGGCAGGCAGAAGCGTGCCCATTTAGGCAGTCAGACATCCCTCGAGGGGTCCCAGATTGGAGAGGGTGCAGGCTGGGCTGAGGGACACACGCCCCCGTGCACGAATTTCATGCACTGGGCCTCTAGTATACCATAAAATGGTCAGAAATTGGTTTTTAATCATTTGTTGGCCCATAACTGTCAACAACTAAACAAATAATCTAGTACTCCAGTTAACAAATTTTCCTTATGAAAGGAACCAAAATTAGCATAGAAATTAGAAAATTAATTAGAGAAACTGGGGAAAACAAAAGAGGAGAGTGGTATAAAGGAGACTGTGTGAATTTGGGAAGTTAGGTACAGGAGCCATTAGAACAAGGAGTTACTTAATAGGAACATGATATTTTAGCCTCATATTAAAAAAACACACAAACAAAACAGAAATTTTGCAAAACATTTTCAGAAATAATGTAAGAAGCCTCATTTTCAGAATGGGCAAACCCTATGATTGGGAAGGAGCACTATAACTCTACATACTAATTGAATCAGCAGGGCAGTCTCCCAGTCAGTTGTTCCCAAGCTAGTGCTGAAAGCAAAGGATTGCATGGGGGCCTGGGGTAGCCAAATCAGACTGGGGTTCAGAGGAAGGGTTGGTGGGCAGCAGGCTACTCAACTTGTTTGGAAATCAATGAAACTAGTTGTGAGAAGTAGAATCTTAAAAAGACTAGAAGGTCAGGCCTAGTTTGAGATGGAATTTCCCCCCCTCTGAATGCTTATAGCACTTACTAATTCAACATATGTCTCCTAACATAACAGACTTGCTTTGTAGCTATTTTGGTGTGTATGTCTTACCACCAACAACCCTCTACTTGAGCCCATAATCCTAGAGTGGACAGCCTTTTTTTTTTTTTTTTTTTTTTTTTTTACAAATCTTTGATCCCTCTTATGACTGACAATGAAAATTGATTGAGGGAGCAGAATTAATGTTCATAGGC
Organism: Corynorhinus townsendii; assembly: GCA_026230045.1. NCBI lineage: Eukaryota > Metazoa > Chordata > Mammalia > Chiroptera > Vespertilionidae > Corynorhinus > Corynorhinus townsendii. The sequence continues at coordinate 174,184,287 of JAPDVU010000003.1, read as the reverse complement.
TTTTCTGAGCTCATTAGGCCTGATTCCCAGTTGACACTGTCCTCTACTTCAAAGACCCGGCTACAAACAGATCAGCCGCCTTGTTCACCAAAGTGAAGAGTAAACATCAGAATCCCAGAGTGGAATCACAATAGCCTTTCAACCCCTGATAAATCTCAGGCTCTCTTTACTAAAAGTTGTGGAGGCCAGTGTGACAGGAGGCCACAACATTTGGACTGAATCCCCTCAGTTCAGAGCTCCTTAGGGTTGCCTGCTATATTATTCAACCTGACTGAGTTTCTGAGCAGTCCATCTATGCTGGAGACAAATCCAATAGCAAATCTGCCTGGGGATGGATAACATAGCATTTATCTTTCACTGCCCACTTTCTTTATTTGAGCAGCAGAGGACTTATTGAAGAGGTGATGTCTGGGTACCAGTGAGATTAAGCTGTTAGGGCTCACAGGCTTTAGTTACACACACTCATGGTGCACACTGCCTCCAGGTTCACGCTGTCAAGCACAGCAGTAAGAAAGCACCAATCTGCATTATGGATATATTGCCAAAATAAGCTCTTGAGCTTCTTTCGTCTCCCTATCCACAGAGGGGGAAGGGACACAGTCTCCCCGACTTGATGATTCTAATCCTGTGTAGCTGGCATCATACAAGAAGAAATAAGGGTCTTAGTAGTTTCTTGAAGGTCTTTTCTGTGCAACTCAAGCTGCCAAATATTATTAGAGTCTAATAAGCTCCAAACATCATTTGGGCACCTTGAATTCAGCAACAAATCACCAGTTCCCATTCCAGGAAAGCAGGTACTTCCTCAGAGGGCTGGTCTGAAAGCCTGACCAGAGCACAGGGCTCATGGAGTTGCCCTTGAAGGTGGCAGGAGTGTGTGAGCCCAAGGTCTATGAGAAGCATGTAGGGATGAAACAAACACTACACCTCGTCATCAGTCCAAAAGGGCTAGGAATAGGGAGAGGAGACAAATACAGGATCATTGAAACTGAGGAAGAAGGGGGAATTGAGGAATTATCTACACTAATAAAAGAGAAACATGCAAATTAACGGTCACTCCACTATACCCACAAGCCATGCCCACCAGCCAATCAGGAGTGAGTATGCAAATTAACCCAACCAAGATGGCATCCGGCCACAGAGCTGGAACAAGCAGGAGGCTTGGGTTGCCCCGGCGATGGAGGAAGCCAAGCTTCCCGCCCTGGCCTCCGCTCAAGGCTACAAAGTTTCAATTATAGAAGACAAATAAATCCTAGATTACTTGCTTCCAGCCAGCCCTGGCCTCTGCTCAAGGAGGCGCTGAAAAAAAGAAAAAAAGGAGGGGCTGGGACCTTGGGTTGCTGGGGTGGGGGTGATCAGGCCAGGATGGGATGGCAGGGGCCATTGGGGGTAAGCAGACCAGCAGGGGGAACAGTTGGGGGTGAGCAGGCCATCAAGTGGGGGTCAGTTGGAGGTGATCAGGACAGTGGGGAGGGGGGAGGGGCAATTTGGAGTGAGCAGACCAACAGGGGGGCAGTTGGGGGTGAGCTGGCTGGCACAGGGGGCAGTTGGGGGTGATCAGGCTGGCAGGGGGGCATTTGGGGGCGAGCAGGCCAATGGCAGGGGGCAGTTGGGGGCAAGCAGGCCGGCAGGCAGAGTGGTTAGGGGCAATCAGGCAGACAGGCAGGCAGGCAGGTGAGCGGCTGGAACCAGCAGTCCTGGATTGTGAGAGGGATGTCTGACTGCCGGTTTAGGACATCCTTCGAGGGGTCCCAGATTGGAGAGGGTGCAGGCTGGGCTGAGGAACACCACCCCCCCCATGCACGAATTTTGTGCACCAGGCCACTAGTTCTCAATAAAGAGAGACATTGGCACGTTTATGGGGCCATTTCCAGGAGGTGAGATTTGTTAAGAGCACTAACCCAGGTGAGATCTAACTCATCAGAAACCAATTTAGGAGCTACCAGCATATGAACAAATCACTAGAAATTAACTTGCAAGGGTTATGATAGAGGTATACACTCTGACAGAAAGGCTAGGTAAAGTAAATGACTTCTGAAACAATTAAAAAGACAAGCTGCTGAAGGAATACCAAACAGAGGGAACGGCCCGTGTATAGACAGGGGAGAATGGCAAAGAGCTGGTGCAAGGTCCATAGTTATGTCAGGGGAGGATATAAGAGACAAGGTAGAAGATACAGGTTGGGCCAGATAGTGAAGGGAGTTATTTGCTGGAGCTGCAATTCTGGATATTATTCTGAAATCAATGTGGAGACAAACATATAAGGTGTTCTCAGCTTGTTTGGAATATAGGGTGTTCACTCATGAGTTGTCCCCTGAAACTCAGCATGCTGGATGGCTGCAGGAAGCTGATAATGAGCTCCCACAGACCTTCTTCACTCCCCCACAAATGTCCCAGTTCCTGCTTTGTACCTGGGCTCCCACTCTCTGCACTGGGGAGATTATCTTTTTGTTGTCACCCTCCTTTCCCAGCAAAGAGTGGTCCTTTTCAATTGCAAATTATTTACCAAACTCTGATCTGGAACTCCCCCAAGGGCCACTTCCCCAAAGGGCAGTAACACAGCCAAACCTGTTTGGAGGTAGATCAGAAGAGGAGAGAAGGAAGAAAGCTAAATTATATGAAGGAAGGTCAGTAGGGACAGCAAATAGAGATAATGCTACCACTAGAGTAGTATTAGACAGAATTGATACAGAGCTACTGAAGAGGAAGACTCTACAAGACATGGTGACTAATTGCAAGTTGAGAGTAAGGGGGAGAGAATGATGGAAGATCACTTTGTTACTGAGCTTTAGGTGTTTAGGAGACACGTAGGCAAAGATGTCTAGTTGGCCATTGAAAACACAGATGGAAGATTCAAGAGAGGTTGGAAACAAAGTGCAGATATGATGTTTAATATGCACTGTTGTAAGTGAAGCCATGAAAGTGGATGAGAGGACGGCAATGCTAAAGGAGAATATTTAAAACAGAAAGACCGAGGAAGAATCAAGATAGAATAAGACGGAGGAAGAATTAAAAATGATGAGCAATACCCTCAGCCAGGAAGAGGAAGACAGAATTTTAAGAGAGAACTGTCAACAGTATCAAACTGGTTAAATTAGTTGAAAATGGAAGCAAGGTCACTGAATATGGAGATTCAGATGTGAGCAAAGGGGATACAAAATGAAATAAGTTAAAAGGTGAAAGAAGGTCAATAAAATAAAGACAGTGAGTACAGATTTCATTTCAAAAAAGCATGACCAGGAAGGAAAAGAGAGGGGTATGCTAGTATTTTGAAAGAAAAGGAAAAGCAAGGATCCAAGCAATATTTTAAGATAATAAAATCAATATATTTATAAGCCAGCAAAAGGGGACCAATAAAAAAGGAAAGACTGATGATATAAAATACAGAATAGATAACATTAATTTCATTTCACAATGAAAAATAGTTCATAAACAAATTATTTTATTCTTTTCTGACAGTCAAGATAGAAGGTAAAAAAAATGGATCATTAGAAAGGAGAAGGAGGTTACAGGTGGAAATATTTTCTCCTACTCCTGCCTCTGTCACCAGAAAATCCTGAGTTTTAAATTTAAAGCAGAGAACACTGCTTTACAGGTGGTGTATTATTTGAATATGCATAAATGTACTAATACTAACCTCAGGAAGCCACCATTCAATTATATCTTTTGAAAAAAGGGTGGCTCTTCTTAACTGAAGAGTGAGTCTGATTAAGTAGGTCATCATTTATGCCATTCAAGGACATATTTCCAAATAATGACAAGAAAACCCACTAGCTATTAACACTATGCCAAACATAACTCCATCTTTCTTCACTCACTGAGAAGGACCTTACAGTGCCTCAGTGCCATCATTATCTATGCTAATTTTCACAAAAACTATAAAACAGTTCTATTGGTGCTTTCTAGTAAAAATGGCCTTTTTTGTTTGTTTTTAAACTTGCTAAAGAAATGGACAGATTAAGTCGAAAGAAATAAAAGACTAATGTTGCAGATATTACAAAATGTAAGGAACAAGCCATTTGCTTCTGGTCCCCCAAATGCTATGATTATTTCCTGTTGACAAGTTGCCACCACGGTTATCACCCATCTTAATATATTTACTTCAGGTCAAGAATACAGCACACACTGATGTATATCCCTAGGCCAACTATTTGGAGAAAAGTACATAAAGGAGATGAAGGCATAGTTCCATGATTTAATGAACTACTTCTTGGTAGCACATGCTGAAACATTTCTGTCTTCATTCTCATCCAGCCGTATCCCTGTAGTAATGAAAGACTACGAGGGCTGACTTATGAATTCAAACTAAAAATCGTCCCTAAAGTTGTGAGTGTGTTCAAGTCAGAAGGCAAATGGTCCATCTGAGTGAAGTACATCTGCAGGATAAAGGATTAGAAATCAAAATATATTTTTGTAAAGGGGGCAGCAAAACAAGCTATATTCAGGAACTTCTTTATTGGGGGGGAAGCAGAAATATTGAATACGGCTTATAACTGCAGTCACTGAAGGAAAAGCTAAGTGATAGAAGCCTTTTAATAGTCCTCAGGGCTGTTTCAGCGCCTCGTGTTTACACAGTGTTCTCAAGAAAGTGCAGCATTTTACGATGAAGTCATGCCTGAAAACACATGGTTGGGCTGGGTATCCGCAGTACACCAGGCACAGGGCTATGCCCCGAGGGCACGGAGACAAAGCCGGTGGCCACCAGGCTCACTGCCTGATTAAGGAGATACATACAAACACACAAAATATATATGTAAAACACTTACCTATCGATTAGTATTATATATGAAGCTATCTGTGAGGCTGCCAGGACACACGGCTTGTTAGTAATTGTTCCATTATTTTAGATAAGAGCAATACATTTAAGCTGTGTCATTTTTGTTTTCCCCCAAAGCCCCATTATGTTTTCAGCGTATGCTCTCATTTTTTCTTTCATCAAATGCTACACCAAGACAGTCTGGAAATATCGTTCCTGTGCACTGGCCATGGAATGAAGCCATTATTGATTGGCATTATCCCCTATACCAAACCACTCTCATTCTGAAGAGCCATTTGAGATCCAAATTCTAAAAAGAGTTTTGCATCCTTTAAAAGAGCAGTGGTTCCTAACGTGTGGACCACCTGAATCAGAATCCTTTGAAGATGCCTGATAAAAATACAGATTTCTTATCTCTGCCCTAAGTCTATGCACTCAGAATCCCAGTTAATGGAGTCTGAGAACCTACATTTTCAAGTAGCCCTCAGGTGATCTGTGTGTGCCTTGAAGTTAGAAAGCCACTGCCGTAGGAGCTAAGAATGTTCCCCCGTAGCATTCAGACCTTTGAAAAGTACTCTCTCCTTTTTTAAAAAGAATGATTTTACAGAGAGAGGAAGGAAGAAACAAGGGTAAGAGAAAGAAACATTGGTTGGTTGCCTCTTGACGGGGGATTGAACCTGCAACCTGGGTATGTGTCCTGACAGAAAATCGAACCCTCAACCCTTCAGGGCACTGGATGATGCTCCAACCAACTGAGCCACACTGGCCAGGCAAAGTACTCTCCCCTTTTTTGTTTTAGCCTTCAAGAAATTTAATAACAAAATTGATGTTGAACTCTACAATAATTTATCAAATCCAACTAGCTTATTGATTGTAAATCACACATTATTTTATGTATCACAAAATAAAATGCTGCCAATTAAATAAGAGTATGTCATCAATTGTAAGATGCATCCTGACTTGGGAAATGTTAAGTTTGAAATATGTGCATCTTAGAACTGCTGAAAGAATTATCCCTAAAGTGTAACTTTTGTGTGTGAGAGGGTTGTCAAGATGGAAAGTTTTGAGAGATGAAGAGAAGTTTCCTAGGAAGCTCTGTGTTGGGGGAAAGTACTTTTAGACAAAGGCCAGAACAAGTGCAATGACATGGGGGCACAGAGAGGGTTCTAACATCAGACTGCCTGAGTTCCAGTGTCGGCCTTGATACTTACCAACTGAATGACAATGGGCAAGCTAATTTTAAACCTTCTGGATTTCTGTTTCCTCGTTTGTAAAATAGATTTTATAACTGCTTCTTAGGGTGGTAAGGCATAAATATGGAATACATATGGAGTGTTGAACACATTTCCCAAAACACATAACATATTCTCAGTTACAGTTGTTATTATTATTATTATCATGGGAATGGGAAGTGGGAGAAGATGAAGCTGGAGTGGTAAGTAGGGATAAGATTCTGATGGCCGCATATTGCTAGGAAGTTTAGAATCTATCTCCTAAGTCAGTGGTCAGCAAACTGCGGCTCTTGACTAATGAGTTTGCCGACCACTGGGATAGGGGCTTAATCACAAGGAACAACAACAGCCTGTAATTATTGGAATCGAGAGTCTAGGTCAGTGGTCGGCAAAATTAGTCAACAGAGCGGCAAACCACGGCTTGCGATCTGCATGTCCTAAGTGATATGGGAACACAGGAGGTGGGATGGTGACTGGATGGTGACTGATTTGCATTATAGAGCAATTACTCTGGTGTCAGCTTGGAGAATGACTTCAACAGGAGGGACCACAGTGCACTTGGGGGGCCCTGGCCACAGTTCAGGTAGGAGATGTTAAGAGCAGTGGCAGAGAGAGGTTGGGAAAGACTTCCTAAATGGATTCAAATGCAATTTAAGAGGTAAAGTTACATGACTTGGTGTCTAATTGATGTAGTGAGTGAGTGATTAGAAGCCAAGGATACTTCTCAGATTTTTAGTGTACAGAATTATTTTTAGACAATAGATACATATTTCAGAATTTACAACAGACTTTGCTCTTAAGAAAATTAAAAATTCAAATGAAAAACCTTAGAAGCCAACATATAATTAGTGTTCATATCTACCACTATATAAAGAGACAATAATGTCAGGGAAGAGAAATGACATGGATGGTAGATTCATATTATCAGAAACAGGTAAAGTTAATTAGGAAAAGAAAACAAGACATTGATCACAAGGTTTTATGTGGTTTTGTTTTGTATTTAATCCAACAGAGATTTCACACACAAAGTTTGATGATAACAATAGGGACTATCATAATAGAACATATACCTACAGCTAGGGAGGTTGCCCTATAGCTGGAATTATAAATCTGAGTTCTAATCTTAGCACTGGCCATTTAATAACTTGTGATCTAAGACAAATTAGCTAATATAGTTGATTTTACCTATTTTGTAAAAGTATCTTAAAAATTATTAAGTGTTATATGTATTATACTGCACATATCAGTGATACATAAAAACTTTATACATTTCATTAGTCAAGATAATCAATGGTACTTAAATTATTTAATTTAATTAAAAGTATTTAAAATTTTGGATTAACTCAACATGTATTTGTCCATGCCATTTTCTTTTTTAAAAAATTTTAATATCTTTCAGTTGGTTTTAGGTACATTAACCAATGAGATGTAATGTTAATGCCAAAGCTCTTGTGAAAAAAAATAGGAGCAAATATAAAGGAGATGCGAAACTTACCCTATTTTAGGACCAGATTCTGAGTTTTCAAATCAGGATCTGCAAATACTACTTTTGAAATAAGAATCAGAGTTGAATGACCTCCACAATTCAGAATTTTTCTAAATAACCCAAGGGTAATGAGAAAGTGAAGAAGAAAGGAAACGGTATTGGAAGAAAGATTAATGTAAGGGAATGATGATGCCACATGTACTTGGACATAGTCTAGAAATCTGAAAGGAAAAAAGCATGCAGGCATTTATGACGCCATTCAGATTGCATTTACCTTAGGTTTCCTTTTTCTTAATTTCCTACCTTCACCAAAATGGAGAACCAGCGTCCACTCCACATCATTACCTGAGGTACAGAAATATCCTTCCTGGGCCTCAATGAACCCACACACTTAATCTACACAGAGTTGCCCATTTGCCCTGATCCAGACCCATCTGGATGGTATAGGGACTGCCTACTGATTATTCCAGCCTTTTTTTTAAAGGGTAAAAATGTGCCTTTTAAGAAAAAGCAAGTTATTGAGTGCTGTTCTGTGCTCAGCCATACGCCAGGGTTGGCGATACAGTTGCAAATGATGTAGACAAAGTCCTCAAGGAATTTGCTGGTTTAAAGGAGAGAACAAGGATCAAATAGGTACTTACAATGTTGGGTAACACATGCTTTTGTATAGAAACTTAGGGTATACAGAAACACTTAAATGTTGGGGCCCCAGAAGACTCCCCAAAGGAAGACATATCTAAGTTAAAACTAAAAAGTACACAGAAATGAGACAGGAGAAGACAGATGGAAAAAGACAGAAACACATAAAGACCAAGAGGCTGGAGAAATCCTGGCTTCTGTGAGGAACAGATGGCCAACACGTGTGTTTGTGCTCATCAGCACACGTGTGTGTGTGTGTGTGTGTGTGTGTGTGTGTGTGTGTGTGTGTGTGTGTTTTAGGGGTGGAATGAGGGAATCAGCAAGACACAAGGCTAAAGAAAAAGCAGAGGTGAGATTGTGAAGGTACTTAAAGGCACATCAAAAACCTTGGTCTTTACTGTAACCATTACTCAGAAACCATTGATGACTTTTAGGCCAGGTTCCAATACCATCAACAATGCTTTAGAACAAGGGTGGGGAACATTAGACCCACAGGCCACATAAGGCCTGTGAAATCATTTGGTCTGGCCCTGCCAGGTGGGACTCAGAATGCAGTAAGTCTAGGAGCTTTTTTCATAGCAATATAAATTTATATTAAGTGAACTATATTAAGCGAGTGATGTTATAAATATCCAATGGCCCTTGGCAGAGAAAAGTTTCCCCACCCCTGCTTTGGATGATGATTCTGACTGTGGCATAGAAAAAGACTGGAGAGGCAACAGAGGGCTGGGAGGCACAGACAGCAGTTAGCTACTGTCACAGTATTCTAGGAGAGGGTCTGACTGAAGGAAGCGGTTACAGGAATGGGTGGAGGGGAAGAGATTCAAGCAGTATCTCAGCTTCTAGTGAAATCATATCAGGGCCCCCTCACTTGGCTAAGAGGGAACAACATATAGAATGGACTAGCACATGGAGCATGAGAGAAAAAGTCGAAGGGCATGGAAATGAGAAGGGTGTCAAAATATGGCCACAATAGGCCCAAAGTTGTGCTCCATGTTTTACATCAGTTATCTTGTTAAATTTTCACCATTATAAGGTACATATTACTTCCCTGTACAGATGAGGACTTCTGCAGCCATTTGATAAGAAAAGTTGGTAAATGCTATTGGCAAAATGTATTTGTGTTTGGGAATTTTTAAATATGAAAGTATTCATTCAAGTAAACACAAGTAATACACACACATAAATGTAAAATCACACTAATCAAAAAATAAAGATTTGAATACTACATAATTACAGAAGTAAAGAAGGCAAAATATATTGTGTGTGGTTGGCCTGAATGGGAAGACCAGAGTCATTAAAAGCTTTATGGATGAAAGGAAGGTTAAAAAGGAATTCGATTTGATATATGAGGGTAAAGGAAATGGTTTGGTGGCAGGAAATGGAACTCAGTGTGTGTAAGGGATGACACATTCTTGATAAAAGAGAAAAGCTCAAACCTAGCACATTATTACAATGTCCAATAGAGTACAGAATCAGGTAATGAGAAACCAACCTTAAACAATTTGTTTCCAAGTAATGACTTACACTGTAACAAAAACTATGTGTTGGTTTTTATGTAATTATTAGAGGCCCAGTGTGCAAAATTCGTGCGGGGGGGGGGGGGGGGGGGGGTAGGGGGGGATGTGTCCCTCAGCCCAGCCTGTACCCTCTCCAATCTGGGACCCCTCAAGGGATGTCCGACTGCCCGTGTAGGCCCGATCCCTAAACGGGCAGTCGGATATCCCTCTCACAATCCAGAACTGCTGGCTCCCAACTGCTCGCCTGCTTGCCTTCTTGATTGCCCCTAACCGCTTCTGCCTGCCAGCCTGATCACCCCCTAACCACTCCCCTGCCAGCCTGATTGATACCTAACTGCTCCCCTGCCAGCCTGTTTGCCCCTAACTGCCTTCCCCTGCAGGCCTGGTCACCCCTAACTGCCCTCCCCTGCAGGCCTGGTCACCCCTAACTGCCCTCCCCTGCAGGCCTGGTCTCCCCCAACTGCTCTCCTCTGCAGGCCTGGGTCCCCCGCAACTGCCCTTCCCTGCAGACCCAGTCACCCCCAACTTCCCTCCTCTGCCAGCCTGGTCACCCCTAACTGCCCTTCCCAGCAGGCTTGATCACCCCCAACTGCCCTCCCTTGCAGGCCTGGTCCCTCCCAACTGCCCTCCCCTGCTGGCCATCTTGTGGTGGCCATCTTGTGTCCACATGGGGGCAGGATCTTTGACCACATGGCGGCAGCCATCTTGTGTGTTGAAGTGATGGTCAATCTGAATATTACTCTTTTATTAGATAGGATAGAGGTCTGGTGCATGGGTGGGGGCCAGCTGGTTTGCCCTGAAGGGTGTCCCTGATCAGGGTGGGGGTTTCCTTGGAGTGTGGGGCCGCCTGGACGAGGAGCCTGTGGTGGTTTGCAGGCTGGCAACGCCCCCTGGCGACCCAAGCAGAGGCCCTGGGATCTGGGATTTATTTATCTTCTACAATTGAAACTTTGTAGCCTGGAGTGGAGACAAGCCTTCTGCTCACTTCGTGGCAGTAGCCACTTCTGTTGGGATTTATGTATCTTCTATAATTGAAACTTTGTAGCCTTAAGCAGAGTCCAAAGCAGGCCAGGGTTGCAGAAGCTTGGCTTCCTCCATCACCCAGGGCAACCCTAGCCTCCTGCTCTCTCCAGCTCCAGTGGCTGCCACCATTTCTGTTGGTATTTATCTTCTATAATTGAAACTTTGTAGCATTGAGTGGAGGCCTGGGCCAGCAAGGGAAGGCGGAAAGCTTGGCTTCCTCCATTGCCAGGGAAACCCAAGCCTCTCTCCTGCTCTCTGTGGCTGCAGCCATCTTGTTTGGGTTTATTTGCATATTCCCTCCTGATTGGCTGGTGGGCGTGGCTGGTGGGTGTAGTGGAGGCACGGTCAATTTGCATATTACTTCTTTATTAGATAGGATGTTATTTCCATATTTGTGATGCTTTAGTTCTGTATTGAGACTGAATTTTTATTTGAGACTTGATATCATGGAAATGAGACACAAGGGTGAAAGCATGGAAGCATAAAAGCCTTTGGATTTGATTCATCTATAAGTCAATATATTCTTTCCTTTCATAGTTCATATCATCACTGTAGTATTTAAAAGGGGAAAAAAAGAGAATCATCTAGACAGGAAAGGAATATGAACTGATTCTTAAGGGTTACAATTTGAGGATGTGTACTTAGTGATAATAATATTTCCCAGAAATTGAGGGAATTGTTTCTGACATGAATCCTGAGAGAATTCATTTGTGATTTTGTACTGTGATGTGTGTGTATACATAAAGCACACTGTGATACAGCTAGCCTGTTAATTAGAAAGCAGTATTTGCAATATGCCCACCATGATGAACTAAACTAATCACTATCACATATAATGAAAATAAACTTAATTATTTACAAATAGCACTGATTTAGACCTCTCTACAAATTTTTAGTTATGTTTAGATTTCATTTTTAGAAAGTATAAATACTGTCCGAAGGCTTTTATGTCTTGGGACCTAGAGATAATATGAAGCAACTGAAAATATTGAAAGCATTCTGAATATGAACTACATTTTGATCTATGAAAATTTTATGAGAAGTTATCCATTCCATTCAAAGAAGACTTTGATTATCACTCTATCAGGAAGCACTAATTGAAAACATTTTTCTCTTTACAAAGAGCAAGAATTAGGGGATTACTAGTTACCATTTTCAGTCAGAGATGTAAAGACTGATTTTAAGGCTCTTCAACAGGTTAACACAGGGGATAAGTCCTTTTCTCTAAATTTCCTACTGACATGTTTCATAATAGAATAAGGCTCATCAGAAAAGCAGGTAACATTTTTTTTAAAATCTGAGCAAAAACATCATTATATTTTTTAAAAAAGTATTCTGTCTATGGAAAACCAATTTAGTTACATTAATGAAAAGGAAGCACAATGTGATTGAGAATGTAATACAAAATTATAGTTCATTAATTCTTCAAGTATGTAATTTTCCAGGCTCCTGGTCCCCACTGATTTCTGCACACCCCCACAGGTCCCACTGCATGTGAGCAAAAGGAAATGTAACTGTGTTGCTATGTCATGTGTAGAAATGGTGGTGCTCCACAATTAGGTGGACACATCACGACAGGGATTTTTCCAGTGCCTGTGTCACCATGTAGCCCTGTTAACATTCCTTTGTTGTCAAAAATTGATCAATCACAGACCCACGGATGACTGGGATGGTGACAGTCTCCTATTATGTGGCCAATATCATCAAAGATGATAATACTTGTAACAATTGAAGCTGATAATTCAGAACACTTAATTAGACATGGTGAATTGGATGTATGCTTCAACCTGTGTTTTTTTTTCCTTAACTTGTATGCAATGTACTTTCTTACTGGTACCATTGCCAGAGAGTATGTCTATGTCCATAAAATTAAAAAAAAGAAGTATATATTAGAAGATAGGACCTAATTATAATTTTGAGTTCTGGCTCCAAGAGTTATGTTCTGATTTTCTATCTGCTTATAAGGATTCTCTCTTTAAAATTATAATGTTCCACTCATCTCACTGCCAACTTGACCTCGGAACTTAAATTGGTTCCATTTCCCACATCTCAGACTTGGGCAAAATGGTTACCTGCAGCCCATGAATACAATGTCAATTAGTGAAAGCCATGTGGTCTCAAGAACGGGAAAGAAATGCATTTTGTCCAAAGCAAATTTAGCAAATGTGTGGTTCTGCTTTCTTGCCCTGCAAAGACAGCTAATATTTCAAGCTAGCCGTGGAAGCTGCACTGACAACCCCTATTGAGGTTCTTCCATAAGGAATCAAGGTCAGAACAACCCTATTGTGCTTTATGAATAGGCTTGGAGCACAGCACATACTTTTTATATTAAGAGAAAAAAGCTAGGTGGAATCTTATAAAGTGTTCTGAAAACAGCTGTGTGAACAAAAGCCACTGTAGCAGCAAGAGGAAAATCTACCATGGAGGTCAGCCTTTCAATCCCCCTTGTAAGTATTTCCTCTCTTTAGACGGTGGAATAGTAAATGGAGCAATCTTTAAGGAGTTTCAGCTATTCATTTCCCCCTCTTTATATATTTTAACGCGTAGTGGTGCCTCCTTGGCTTAGCCTAGTGTTAATGGATTTGTTACCCAGAACATCTGATATAGGCACAAGCCGGCAATTAGCCTGTACCATTTACTCATACACAGTCTCAGATCTCAGATCAGCAATGACTGAGTTGAAACAGTAAATGGCTAGAGTCAAGAATACTTATTAAAGACCCAATTAAGTAATTAGTATTTTTTCACAGGCTGGTTGTCCATTTTAAAGTCTTTAAGAGTTCCTGCCAGATGGTAGGCATTCGATAAATATTTGCCAGATGAATGAATGTGTTTTTTTTACAATGCTGATATTTCGATATTTGATAAATATCATTATTGAAATATCAAATGAGTTTTGAAGCATTTCAGCATAATACCTGCAATATGAGAAGTTCTTACCCTCAGCCTTACACAGATCTCTTGGGCTCCATGACTATATGAAAAATAAAATGCACAAAAAGTTGGTAATAGAATGGCATTTATCTTGACTCATGTCTAAAATGGCTTCTAAGTTTTCAACTTTATTTTAGTAGCAACTTGTGGCTCAATATTAACCTCAGGAATTTCATAAGATGTATACATCATAGCAGCCACATACATGTATAATAAACAAAAGTTGAGGAAGACAGAGAGCAATCATATAAAAACTGATATGGACTTTCCATATTACTGGTAAGACAGCACATAGCTTAAAAAAATACCTCTGAATGGATCATGAGGTCATATCATATTTTCTTCCTTTCTTCAAAGAAATTCTGTTGTTCCAAGTCCATCATTACACGTTTTATTTATATCTAATATTTTAAGATCAAATGATTCAAATGTTTATTTTTGATAATAATTTTGATTTCTTAAAAATACGATAAACACAAAGCTTAGCCAATTACCAAACATACTAGAAGTTTATTTAAGCAAATATGTTGTTTTAATATTTATCCATTTTAAGTTTTTTTTTGACAACTGTGTTTCAGTGCTGTTTGCTTTTGTATTTGCTTATATACAAGTAAATGAAAGAGCTAGATTAATACTATGGCTGATTGGAGATGATAGAATGAACAACAGCACATATTCTAACAACCACCACAACAAAAATCACCACCAACAACTAAACCATGATGGGCTTTACATAGAGAGACCTGAGTTCCTGCCGCCAACTGGAGTTAGATTCCCATGCCCTCCCATTTCCAAGAAGCCATGCAGGAGAACAGACTGAGGTGTCAGAGGCCAAATGGAGCCCGAGGGAGGATCTCCGTAGGAATGGGCTTGTTCTCTGACTCTGAGAATAGAACTCTGACATGTCAAACATTTGATGAAATCCTAGAAGTGAGGTCAAAGCTCAGATATTACAAGACACTCCCCCAGCTGAACTCTTCCCTCCAACCACCAGGCCCTCAAGCCAGAGAAAATTTGGGATAGAACACAAAATACCCAGTCCGCAAATCATAGTGCAGAAGGCACTACAAACAGTTTTCTGATGGAGCAGAAAAAAGTCAATAGAAAATCTGGACCAAACTGCCCAAGTATGGAAAGGAAAGGGAATGGGATCATGGAAAACAATAACAAAACTAAACCAGAAAATATTCATCCTAGAAAAAAGTGTAGCCCCCAAACCAAAAGAAATTTTTCCAAAGCACTTAATAGTAATGTAGTTATTAAATAATAGAATATTAGAAAAACAAAATAAATAGAAAAAGAAAATTGCAGGCATAGAGGAAATAAAAATAAGGACCGCAACATCTCTACTGAAGCAAATAATGAAATATATATGGCTTAAAGTTTTCAACTTAAAAGAAAGGCTGGTCATATTCATAGACTATATAGTTGAAAAGAAAAGGATTTAAGTAATTAGGATGAAGCTAATAGATATGGAAGACTGGTAAACATAATGCAGTGTTTTTTTAAATTATAATTCCATCATCTGAAAAATATATGCAAATTAAGGTAATAAAAGAGATTTTAAATTTCATAAACATTAAAATGTATAAAATAAAAATGAACTAGTAAAATCTGGAGGTGGGGGTGATATGTTCATCTTGACATCCAGGACTTTATCAACTTTGTCTTAAATTGAAAAAGATGCAGTTTAATATCTACAACAAACACTTAATCTTACCTAATAATAGACAAACATGTAAATTGACCGTACCTCCACTACACCCACAGCCAATTAGAGTGAGTAAGCAAATTAACCCAATAAAGATGGCAGGTTAATTTGCATATGCAGGTGCAGAGCGGCCAGGAGGTGTGGGATGCCTGCTATGAGGGGGAGGGAGTGGCAGAGGGAGCTACAGGAGTGGTGCTCCAGACAGAAGCAAGGACTTGCTGGCTCCCGGGAGGCTAGGAGTGGGGCCAGGGGAAGGAAGGCCTATTCTTGCATGAATATCGTGCAACAGGCCTCTAGTATTTTTATAATTGCTTTCCTTTTTTTTAACCTTGGGGGAAATTATTAAAATATCATATATCTTGTGATAAATATCATTAAATGTCTTGTATGCCATGTAAAATGGAGTCTGGAGAGATGAAACAAAAAAGCCACTTAATCTTATTCTGTGACAATATAATTTTTGTTAAATACTAGTATTTTGTTAAATACTAGAAAATTCATGCACTGGAGGGGGTGTCCCTCAGCCCAGTCTGCCCCCTCTCACAGTCTGGGAGCCCTCAGGGGTGGGCGGTGACCTGGTGATCAGGGGAAGGCAATGTCCCGTCACACCTCTGCTGCTGCCACTGCCAGCAGCACAAGCCTTGGGCAGCTCTGGGCGGCTGGGCAGCCACCATCTGGGGCTTGCATGTGTCTCAGGCTGGCCTTGGGTGGCTGGGGGGGCTGAGGAAACTGGGGGACTCTGGAGGAGGTGGGCTGAGGGGACTGTGTGCCACCATCTTGTGGTTGTGGGTGCCATCATCTTTGAGGGAGTGGCAGTCAATTAACATATTCCCTCCTATTGGCTGTGGGTGCCTCCATCTTTGAGGGTGGGGCAGTCAATTAGCATATTCCCTCCTTATTGGCTGTGGGCACTGTCATCTTTGAGGGCAGGGCAGTCAATTAGCATATTCCCTCCCAGATAGGATCATCACAAACTTGATTATCTGCATTTATAATGGGCACATTTGAATGAAGAAATGTTAGTATTTTACACTTCTGCCAAAAATATTCATGCCCCAAATATTTGCAAGGTTGGCTCCTTTATCTCCTTTAGGTATTTATGATGATGTCACTGACTCCTTTAGACATCTAAAATTGCAATCTCCAAATGTACTCATACCTACCATTCCCCTTCTCTGCTTTACTTTTCTCTTTAAGACAAAAGTATACATATTATTGGACCCAAACTACACTATTCATACCATAGTGTAAGTATAGCAAAAATTGTAAGACACATCCTATTTGCTATATTTGTCTAATCAAACATACTATATATTTTAATTATACATATTATTCATGGTCTGCCTCTCCTCTCTATAACAAAAGCTCTACTGGGGCAAAAATGTTCATGTTTTCTTTTATCTTCAGTGTCAAGTCCAGTGCCTTGCACATAGTAGTCACTAAAGCAAGTATTTGTTTAATAAACAAAGGATTCAATAAGATAAATAAAAAGTAGTGAGCACAACTGAATAGCATCTGATTATCTACTATTCTTAATTCCTTTTAAAGGTTCTTAAAACTTTGGAATTTTTAAGATGTCACATAGTTGACATGTGAGGTTTCACTTCCAGTTAGGTACTTGCAGGCAGATAATTCTACAAATCTCTGGGATCTTTGGTTCTTAGAGGCTTGGAAGCATCTGGACTTTTGATTTGCTGTATCTGAGCTACAGAGCACTGATGTCTGCCTGTATCTGGCACAGAGAGATAGGAAGTACAAGAGTAATTTATCAGGAAATGTCGAAAGATCAAGCCGTAGTCTATGGTTTTGCCTTTTGGGTGTCTAGTGGGTTCTAATATCTTGGCTAACATCTTAGAACTGCACTGTGCTTGCTTGATGCAGTGGGACTGGAGGCGAAGTGGAAATGTGAAATTACTCTGACAGAGCACCACAAATTTCCAGGCTAGTTTTCGAAAATGCATGTAAAGCACTCTGCATACTGCATGCTACACAGTTAGAGATCAATGCACTTTCATTTTCTGCATTATCGTCATAGCTCCCGTCCACTCTCTCCTTGAGTACTCACCTATTTCCTCCACTTCCATGTCTATTCCCTTCCAAATTTGTCTTCATACACATGCCAACATGTTTTCTGGTAACTCAAAACCTGACCATATTTAAAACATCAAATAGTTTCTCTTTGATGGGAGGATAAAGACCAGCGTATTAATGACCTATAAGCCCTCATCGTTGGGCTCCACTTACCTCTAAAGCCTCATCTCACACCGGGCCCTCCCTGGTCTGGGCACTGGGCACATCACCTTTCTTCCCATTCCTCAAATGTGCCTTATGGCCCTTATCACAGGCTCTTTGCACATAGTTTCCTCCTCCTCCCTCCCCGCCCCCCCCCACACTTAGTGAAGTCTTAACCTTCCTTTAGATCTCAGTTCAATCAATTGCCTCAGTGAAGCAGTCTGACATCCCCGAATAGGTCAAATCCTCTCCTGTTTGGCATAGTGTAGATGGAGGTTTTGTACTTGTGAGTGTGGCCGCCCTGTCTCCTCTGCAGGACTAACAGGGTCATACCTGTAAATTGCCAGAGGCATTCTTCAGTTAGATCTATGTCCTCCCTAAACTATGAGCTCCCTGAGGACCATGGTTGTGGCTGCACCAGCATGGCCAGGTTTGGTGAGTTTGAGGAGGGGCGGTGAAGTCTTAAAGAAGACAGACAAGAGAATAAACTGGGGCTAGGTGGATCTCTTGTGCCTGGATGAGGAAACAATAAGCCAGGCTGCAAGCCAAAGCTTTATTTTATAGTCAGAGCACACAAAGCAAAACAGGAAAGTGGTCAACATGTTTATAATGCTCTTGCGAGTTTCACCTTGTTTTGGCGCACTTGCTGCACCTCCCACAGCCTATTAGCTATCTAGGAAGGAACTAGGGAGGACTATAAGGTCAAGCTTAATTATGCTAGGAGGGCTCTGCCCTCCCAGGTGGGACTTGTTTGTGGCCCTGCCACAGGTCTGCCAGAGGCTTAACCCTATAGCCACTCCGAACAAGCGGTGAGTCTTCTTCTTCTTTTTTTTTTTTAATTAGGGAAAAGGAGAGCAAGAGAGAAACATCAATGATGAGAGAGAAAATCATTGATTGGCTGCCTCCTGCATGACCCACACTGGGGATCGAGCCCTCAACCAGGCATGTGCCTTGACTGGGAATTGAACTGCAACCTCCTGGTTCATAGGTCAATGCAAAACCTCCGAGCCATGTGGCCAGACAGCTGTGAGTCTTTTTGATCATTAAATCATAGTGTCTATCCTAAGAGCAAGCATGTGTTGGATGACTGAGTCCATCATCGTCATCACTATTCCCATCACTGTCATCACCATTACCATCAAATCTCGGGTAGACAACCTTTCTTGTTGTTTAGCTGTGGAGCCTGCCTTCTCTTAAAACTAGCTCCAAGTGACTGAGTGCACCTCTAATCGAGGCATTTATGTCACAGTAATTTCAATTTCCTTGACCCTAAACACATAACCTGAACAAATCTCACATGCATTTTTGAATTTGGCCTAGATCTCACCAATTGAAGGTAATTCCTACTTTTTGAATTCCTCATTATAGAAATTTGTGTATTTTCAATTTCCTCTACTGGACTTCAAATTTCTTAGAGATTACTATTGGACTGCATTTATTTTCAATTCCCTGCAGCACCAAATACTATCCCTTAAATATAGATGTTTGAAATGTTGCTTTAACTCATAATTTCTTTCTGATTCTACTACTTTATACTGTTATTATACCCTCTCCTCTAAAACTCTACTTAACCAGTATTTTTTTCTTTACTAACTGCCTTCAGACTTTTCCTTTTATTAACACTGCAAACTTAAAACCTTTAAAATATAGCATAAATAATTTTAAATATTTAAAAAACAAAATATATATTTAAATATATAGAAACAAAACAACCTTCATCCTATCATAGAGTATTTCAGATATATGTAAACAATGTAACTTTCAATTTTGAAAAGAAATTTAAAGTAGAGAAATTGACCCAGATATTTAAAAAAAAATCCTAAGGATATAAAGAGAGAGTTAAGAGAAATTAAATAAAATGGCTTAAAAGCAATGAGAGTACCACAGTGAAGTCATAAGGAGGCTATTCCACTTTTTTTTCTTCTAGACCCTGATTTGATTTGATTCACAGTTTAGAGATGCATGTCAATCAAGGTGTATACCTTGCACACTTCTGAAAAGAATTATAATTAAGTGAAATTGAAGGCAACAAAACCTCCCAGGAGAGAGTCAGGCACAGGAGGCAAGAGAGCCTCCTGACAACAAAGTTGCAAAGGGAAACATGAAGAGTTTTTAACATCCAGCAAAATGCTGCATGTAATCTTCCTAAAGAAACGGTCTTTCCCCTGGTTTGAATCCTAAAAGTAATTTATAAGAGAAATGTCTTAAGGTGATGGCCAAAGTTTTATTACTGATTTTTCAAGAAAGAAAGAAAAGTCCCTTTCTCTATCTCTACTTTCTCTCTCTCCTAAATTCAATCATAACGCAGTAAGGCCTTTCTCAAAGGTATTGTTTTATATTCTTGTTTTTTTTTGTTTTTATTACCTAATTCAATACAAGGCTGAAGCTAAAAAAAATAAACACCAGAGAAATGGATTTTGATATTTCATTTTAATTATCACTCTAAAAATATCAAAGGTTTTAAGCCAGCTTTTGGCAAGTGCTAGATCAAAACCATTTCCAATTTTAATTTTATGATTAGTCTCTGAAATGTGATTAGTTTGTTTTTTGATTGAAGAGAGAACATATCGCTTTAGATTCAAGCACATGGGCAGCCAAATTGATTTTAATAAAAAGTCAGAAGTTTGAATTAGTTCACTTACTTTTACAAACCATGGACTACTTACAGATCAGTTTTTCTTTCTTTCAAAAATTAATTTTGAATCTGTTCGAGTGTATGGGCAAGCATGTACCTGAAGCCCCAGCTTGCTGTGTGCCAAAAGGTATAAAAGGTACCATTGTGCTTTGAAACAAGTGTAACACTTAGTACCCTGACTTCATACCTGTTCATCACAAACCCCTAAGCGGCTGTAATAAATTGATATTGAGCAGAATCATATTCTAACAGGTCCTATAGGGCGCTGCGTCGAAAACGTATATCTGCAGCTATCTAGATGCCTTACTACATATTGCGGAGTTATTTAGCACTGCTCCTTAAAGTGTTGGTTTCGTTTTAGTGCTGCTTAGTTTAACACAGTTAAACTGTTCTTTCTCACAGTTATTAGATCAGCAGAGTTAGTTGTTTTTTAAGGCACATTTGGAATCAGAAGAAAATACATTTAATTGCTAGTTCTGCTACTTTCTGGCTGTGTGAGACCAGAAAAAAGCAACCTGGTAACATCTTTAAGCCTAAAGTACCTCACCTCTAAAAATAGGGAACATCTGTCATAAAGACAGGGCTTCCTTAGAGGGTCAAAAGATATAATGTATTTTATAGCTCCATGAAACTGTTAAGCCATATTCAAATATTTATAACAACATCATTTTTATGGGGTTATTTTTATGGGATCATCTAAGCTATCCAGGAGATTTTTTTTTGAAGCCAAGAAATAAGTTTTGGTTCTTGGGTTAATAAAGAGATTTATTTTAAAAGTGCTACGACACTATGTGCTTAGAGGGGATACTTCTTCATCAATCAGTTTGAGTGGGCTTTGTACCCATTTCAAATCAAGGTTGAATTTTCATTATAGACTCCTATTTTGACATAACCTTCTTGAACTGCATAATGTGATTCTTCTATTACAGGTTCATCAGAGTGATGTGGAAGATTCACATTAACTTTAGGAAGAAAGAGGTGTTTGTTGAGATTGAATTGGGAGCCAGGGGAGTCAACTCTTACAGAAAACCACCACAGAGATGGCACAGACTGCTCTAAAGGAACAGAGGTAGGACAGATACCATTTCATTAACCTCAGATGTTCTCTCTTCCATCTTTTCTTCTCATACAACATAGACCTGTCCCTCAGAAAATGGCCTCTGGTGAACCTTCTGAAATTCCAAGAAACTGGTCTATTTCAAGATTGCAAAGTGGGCCTGGGCTGGTGTGGCTCAGTTGGTTGGGCGTCATCCCATGCACCCAGAGGTCAATGATTCAATTCCAGGTCAGGGTACATGCTCGGGCTTTGGGCTCAATCCCTGGTAGAGGGCATTCAGGAGGCAGCCAATTGATGTTTCTCTATCTCCCCCTTTCCCTTTCAGTCTGTCTAAAATCAATAAAAACATACATATTTTTAAAAATAATGCAAAGTGGGGTCAAACTCATCGACTGTATGCCACTACTCACCAACCATTCTGTGGTAATAAGATATGGATACTATAGATAAGTAAATCTACAAATGATTTTAAGAAAACCTGATGCCATAGTGAAACCAATGCATGAATTTATTCCTCTGATGTATATTATTCCCCAGAAATCACATGAAAAACTAATTTACTTTTAAGCCAAAAGCAATTTACTTCCTTAGCTAAATGATATCGTTCTAAATCACTCCTCATTTTTAAAATATAAATTCTTATCCAGACATATTCATATACTAATATAGGTAACAAAAATTAGAAGGCCTGTTGAACTGGAAATTGGCTTTAAATTTTAAAAATCACTATAGGGAAGCCTCAGGGTGTTTTACTGCTTGTGAGCTATATATTTCATCTTTTGTTATATAATAAATGCATTTTTTCTGTGCCCTTAGAAGTAGCTTGAGTTTGAATTTTAAATTATTGCAATGTTTTTTAAGTAAGTATAGAAAAGAAAATTAATATGAAATGGTCAACAGAGTAAAACATTTACATGTTAACCTCATTTTGAGACAATTTTTTTAAAGATTTAAATATTTGCACAAGACTACTTACATTTAAATTTCTAGAAGGTTTTGTCAATTATGTAAGTGATTCTATTTCTATCTTAGGTTATTTACATATGCATGTGATTTTAGGTCTCAGTGAATAAATAAAACTTTCTAGTAATTCTGAATTAAAGCCTATATGTAAAGCCATCAGTTTTTGCTCACCAATGTACCAGTAATGGGTAACTACTCTTGTGTACATAGGTTTTAATTACAGGAAAAGTAGTTAGTATGCTTCATCTTAACAGAAATTTAATTTAAAAGCAAAAAGACAATTTCACTTTATAATCTACATTGCCCCTTGATAAATTAAAGGCAGGATAAACTAATGAAGGGTTATACGAGTCATAACTGAGAATTTATCTGTTCATTAAAGATCTTATTGTAAAACACTCCTCTTAATATCTGGAACGATTTCTTTATAGTCGCCTAAACACTGACAATT
Source organism: Corynorhinus townsendii (assembly GCA_026230045.1). Lineage (NCBI taxonomy): Eukaryota > Metazoa > Chordata > Mammalia > Chiroptera > Vespertilionidae > Corynorhinus > Corynorhinus townsendii. The sequence continues at coordinate 174,161,651 of JAPDVU010000003.1, read as the reverse complement.
AACCCACACATTGAAAGATATATTCTGGTACAATGAGTCTTAGCTATAAAAAGACTTTTAATACTTAAAAATTTATATGTAAAATCATTAATTGACTCATTTTAACTACTTGTATTTTTATAACTAGTTGAAAGAATAAAATATGCATTTTGAATAAAAAATATGCATAGTGAGACAGGAAGGGAGAAGAGAGAAACATGAATGTGCGAACATAATACTGATGGGCAGCCTCCTGCACACCCTCTACTGGGCAACCCTGGCATGCGCCCTGACCTGGACTTGAACCAGCAACCTTCCAATGCAAGGGACTATGCCCAACCAACTGAGCCCCACCAGGTAGGACCAGAGCTCTTTTTGAAGTGAAAATTATGCCTTGGAGCTATTTTGCTCTTGAAATATTACAACAAGGTAATACAAGTCAATTAAAAAATAGATTGAAAATGGGATTTAACTTGAACACAGAGATCATAGAAATATACTGAAAGTTTTGCATTGGGTAAAAGAAGATGCAAGATCAAATTACATGTAAATATTGAAAAGAAAAAAAAGAGTATCCATGTATGGCTGAAATTTTAAAAATTTATTCACCAAAATTTTAAGCTCATGCTAAATAAACACAATGTTATAGCAGCCATGTTTGAGAAATGGTGTGGAGTTTTCCCAAATGTTTTCAAGGATAATTCTTCCTTTTCAATTAGATGTCCAAGAAGTTAAGGTAAGGTCAACAATAGTAAGGGGTAGATAATAGTTCTGAGAAGGTAATTTGATAGAACTGTTAGAAGCTTGATGGGACGAAAATGGGCATGAAGTAATATTCTAAGGAATGATAGTTTTGCATTCCCTTTTGTCATTTGTGTTCATGAATTTGGAGAGTGGCCCATCAGTGCAATTGCGTGTTTTACTTCAGCCATAGTCAGCTGCTCAGGAGCAGAGTAGAGGAAGCCAGGGCTGTATTTGACAAGAGCTAGGTTTGCTAAGTTTGCTTAGCCTTTCTCCAAGAAAGGCTAAGAGAGGTAATGAAGAAATGTTGAGATTGATGAACCATGGAATCCAGGTGAGTATTAGAAAAGTGTTTAGATAAAAAGATTAATGTTCTCAATAAAGTCAAACAATTAATGGAGTAGAGGTAGTAGAGTATGTGAGATGGATGGATAGGAGATAGTCGACCAAGAATAAGATGCTTGAAAGTAAGATTTGGGGGATAATGTAGTTATAGGTGAGGGCAAGGTCAATGTTTTGACCATGAGAATGTGTGGCTGAGGAGGTGAGAAGACCAAAGAACTGAAAAGCCATGGTATGGCTGGGTCATCCACATGCGTAACTGTGAGAGCCAAGGAGGGCATGTTGGAAGGTGATGGTCTGCCAGACTTGGAAATCTTCAGTGAATAAAATGAAGTGAGCAACAAGAAGGTTGGGAAGTTGTATAGTCTGATGGCATAAAACTCAAAGCTTTAACCCCATTTCTTAAAAAAAAAAGACTTCCATGACCCCTAATTTTCACACTCTACCACCTTAATCTATGTATTTTTTATAGTACTTAACATTACATATTACTTATTTTAAGTATGTTGTCTAAATCCCCCACCAAAATGTAAACCTCGTGAGAGCAGGACGTGGGAGCTGAGAATAGTAATAGGTACATCTTAGGCATTGCTGAATGAGTAAACAAACAAATAAAAGAATGAACTGTGCTAACTGTTAATGAAAAGACAAAGATTTATAATGTCATTATCTTTCTTTATGAAGCTTTTACTCTATAGGGAAGTTTACTTTTTGACAATAAATACAAACACTAGGAATATAGGAAATGTACCCTAAGTGTGATAGAAAATGTTCTAAGTGTTCGAAAGTACAAGTGAGGTGGTTCCCCTATCACTTCTTTAAGGATGCCTTCCCCACTCCCTCCCTAGACTAGCTCAGGTATCCTGTTACATCTTTTCATATCACCTTCAATTCTTAGCACAAAGATAGTAAGTAATTATATAATTGACTTTTAAATGTATGTTTCTCCTCCTAAAATGTAAGCTCCATGAGGAGAGGAAGCCTCTACCTTTTCCAACACTATAACCCCCGTGCCTATTCAGAGTAAGCTTCTTATAGGACCAATAGCTTAGTGACAGAGCAAAGTGTGAGAAATGTCATTTAAATGACAGAGTAATAAAGATTTTCTTATGGTGTGTTGACAACACAAGCATGCAATTTGAGATCTCCTATTACACAACACTCTTTCAGGCAACAAATGTATATTGTTTTATAACCAGCCTTTTCAAATTCATATAAAAAGTGGGGGGTTAAGTAAGACATTCTTGTATTATGTATCTAGGCCTTATGTATAGCATTGTTTTGTTTGGGAAAGTTCAGAGGAAGAGGTTATTTAATTCATGTTTCCCTGATTCTATTTCTGGCCAAAAATATTCTCATTCTTAGAACTCATTTATTCATGGTTCCTTTTCTAATGATCTCAGTGGGGCACTTGTTTTCTGGCTTCTTTTCCTCTGCCTTACAGAAAAGCCAAGAAGCTATACATTCTGTGAACAATTGCTGTTACTTCAGCTACTAGGTAGTGAGGTGAAGGAGATGACACGGTGGATCAGGGTAACAGGGCACCCAGAATCCGTTACCTCTCTGGTAAGTTTCCCAGCACAATGTAGCCAGAGGGGGCACCCGCCAAGGGTGTTGGTCCTCCCAATGTTATTGCTCATGCAATAGAATCATTTCTGTGATCATCACATTCTACTTTCGAAAGACCATTATGATGTTCTTTGATACAGGTTGATGAGCTTTTTGTGGCTTTGTCTGCTGAAACATCTTGAAGTCACGCATGACCTTGTTTGCTTATCTTGTATTCCTTTTGAGGAAAACACACTTCGAAAGTTGAAAATAGTCCTGTCATTCTCACAGACAGTTGGTGAGTATATAACTTGGGTATATACTTTCTGGAGGGCTTGGCAGTACCAAATTTTTAATGTTCATGCAATTTGACTGCAAGTTCAGTCCCTGGAAACAGTACTGCAGAAATCCTTTTACTTTAGTTTTACATTACAAAAAATGTGCATGTAAGAATGTCACTGCAACCCTTTGAAATAGCAAAAAAAAAAAAAAAAAATAGCCTAAATGCCCTTCATTAGGAGCAGAGTTAAGTAAATGATACATTTACACATACATAGAAAACACTGTGCAGTTCGCCAGATGGAAAGAGAACTAACTGTATTGATTGAAAGACCCCCAACTTGTAGTAATCCTATATAATTAAAGGATAATATGCAAATCGACCAAATGGCAGAACAACCAGTTGCTATGATACACACTGACCCATCAGGGGGCAGATGCTCAACACAGGAGCTACCCCCTGGTGGTCAGTGCACTTCCACAGTGGGAGCACAGCTCAGGCAGAAGCTGGGCTCACGGCTGGCAAGTACAGCGATGGTGGCAGGAGCCTCTCCTGCCTCTGCGACAGTCAGACATCCCCCGAGAGCTCCCAGACTGTGAGAGAGCACAGGCCGGGCTGAGGGACCCCCTCCCCCTGCCGAGTGCACATATTTCATGCACTGGGCCTCTAGTTGAAATATAAAATCACAGGATAATATGTACAATATTACCCCATTTCCAAAGCAAATGAGTAAACATGTTCCTGTGTGTATAATACATGGAAAAGACCTGCAAGTTTACACACCAAACAGTTAATAGTGGTTACCTCTAATGTAGGGTTTTCTAACCTTAACTCAAGCAATTCTTTATTATGGGGCTCTGTGCTGTGCACAGTAGCATGACCAGCAGCACCATTAGCCTTTGGCCACTGGACACTAGTAGCATTCCCATTTCCCCAGTTGTGACTACCCAAACTGCCTCCAGACATGGCCATGTGTTCTGTGGGTGAAAAATCACCTCTGATTGAAAAGACTGCTCTAGTCAGTGGGTAGAAGCAACAGACATTTAAAAGAGGCTAGATAGATACCTGTAGTTATCATATATATGTGTATATGTATGATTTCTTAAAACAAATATTTTTATGTTAAGTTTTGAAATGAATTGTCATTCTCATAGCCAATAATCAGAGTGGTATTATCTATATACCCATCAGATGCTTAAATTTCTCTCACATTTTGTTAAGATACTTAAAATAATTTTACAGAATTTACCAAACAACTACTATTGTGGAGAGCGGCTATAGCCTTTGGATAGGATGAAGCCTCAGACTGACTTGTGGCAAAGCCACATACAAGTCCCAGCTTGGAGGGCAAAGCCCTCCCAGCACGATTATAGCCAAAAGGCTATGGTTGTAAGCTTGCCCTTATAGTCTGACCTTGCAGTCCTAAGTAGCTAAGGGATGTGGGCTGCGGGGAAGTGCAGCAAGGCTGAACTCTATCAAAACAAGGCTTGATAGAGTTCAGAGAATGGCAACAACAGGAAAGAAACAGATCTGAAACTTGCAAGAACATTGTAAACATCTTGCCCTTATTGCTTTGTGTGATCTGACTATAAAATAAAGCTCCGTCTTACAGGCTGTGTCACTGTTTCCTCATCCAGGTGCAGTGATCCACCTGGCCCCAACTGTATTCTCTTGTCTGTTTTCTTTAATCCTTCACTGCCCCTCCTCAGGTTCACCCCTGGCCATGCTGGACATGGTTCATATTATGATAAGAAACTTTACATTTTAAGTTGTACTGCAAGTGTCTTAAGGCTCTTTCCTCTCTATAATAGGAATACTAAAATTATTTCACAGGGTTTCTATGTCAAGTACAATAATAAATGCAATGAAGTAGCTCATTTTCTCCCATTTTCTTCTATAGTATATTAAATTGCTTATATAAACATTTATTTGTATCTTAAATTATTAATATATAAGGGTTATATTTGAGGGGGAGTTGGAATAGGCTTCACGAGATCAAATTTGTTGCCCAATTTTCTCCCCACCATATTCTGGTATGTAAAACAGTACCCTGCATAAAGTAGGTGCTAGTACATGGGTGTGAAAGGAGTCAACGCATAACCATCTCACATGCAATACAAATTAACCGGTACCCCTAAACTAAAACACTAGTTATTGAGTGTTGTGTTGACTTAAATATAAAATTACAACTACCTCAATCAGAATAAAATGAGACTAAAATAGCATGATTATTTACTAATGAACAACTGCAGCTTAAAATTAGTTTAATAATCATTTAAATCTATTAAATGCATATTATGTTACAAAATTATCACATATCTTATTACACACACAGGAGTGGGCAAAGGTAGGTTTATAGTTGTGAGTACTTGAAACAGTTTATTCTTGTACTGTTACTTATTATTTGTAATATAACTATAAATCCACTTTTGCCCACCCCTTTCTATATGTTTATAGCTTGGTAAAAGAAATGATTTAAGCTGATATCTCTGTCTTTTCTTTTCATGGCTAGGGATCTGGGTAGGTAAAATTCACAGAATCAGAGTCAAAGAGAGCTTCTGAGGTCCTTTAATTTAACACTGGTGCAAGTAGAGCTCAGATTTTATTTTTAAATAATTCCAAGGTGGAAAAAGATCTATGTTTATTTAATAACTCTAGATTCTTTTTTTAATCCATCAAGTAGTAGGAAGAAATTTCAGGAGAGGAAAAAGTCCTTCCTGAGTCTAGCCTTCCTCAGCTTTAAAGACCACAAAATGAGTCCTCTTGATCAACACCAGTCTACTTACCGATAAACTAGTAAAACCCTTTGGTTCTAAAATGACACATAATTTCTATGATGCTATAAGCATGAGTTAACATTTTGAACCTGTGTGTTTTATCACTTGACCTAGATGAAGTGGAAGTAAAACAGGCACATCTGAAAGTGAATGATAAGCATCGTGGCTGAGTTAGTCTCATCCAGTCCTGTTCCTCCGCTCTGGGGCAGCATGATGGCAAAAGCTCTCAAGCCAATGCTCCGCTGCGAGGCTGCGGAGATCTGCTGGTGTGAGTGCCCTTCTCCTGACCCTGCACTCCAGGGGCTCCTCGGACTGCCGCCATGAGCTCCCAGCCCCTCAGAGGACATCTTGGATGGTACCCTGTCTCAGAGAGCTTCTTTTTGGACCACAAGATGAAAGTAGTTAGTCTGTTATATCGACAATTGTGTTTCCTGGCATTAGGCAAAAGCAAAGAAAAAGAATTTGAGACTAAGTAACAACCATACTTTATAAGCTTTCTTACGTTTGTTTTAATGTGTGTGTGTGTGTGTGTGTGTGTGTGTGTGTGTGTGTGTGTGTATAACACAAAATTTTCCATTGTAACCATTTAAAAATTTTTTAAAGTATATTTTTATTGATTTCAGAGAGGAAGGGAGAGAAGTTGAGATATAAAAACATCAGTGATGAAAGAGAATCATAGATCAACTGCCTCATTGCATGCCCCCTACTGGGAATTGAGGCCACAACCCAGGCATGTGCCTTTGACTGGAATTGAACCTGAGACCCTTCAGTCCAGCAGCCTATGCTCTAACCACTGAGCCAAACCCACTAGGGGCATTTTAACCATTTTTAAAAAAATATGTTTTATTGTTTTGTGTTTTTGTTTTTTTGTTGTTTTTGTTTTTGTTTTTTTTTTGAGAGAGAGAGAGAGAGAGAGAGAGAGAGAGAGAGAGAGAGAGAGAAACATTGATGAGAGAGAAATATCAATCAGCTGCTTCCTGCACACGCCCTACTGGGGACTGAACCTGCAATTCAGGCATGTGTCTATCAGTTTCCAGGATGTTTCATCACCCCAAACAGAAACTCTGTACTCACAATGCAATAAGTCTCTACTTCCCCCTCCCCTCACTCATTGGTAGCATGCATTTAAGCAACTTTCTCTATGCTTTTGTTCAGTTAATTTTAATAGTTAACATTCATTTAGCACATAGTTTGTGCCAGGTATTGTGCTAATAAGTGTATTGCATGAATTAGCTCAAGTAATAATCATACTCATCATAAAGCCACCATTATGAACGCCTCACAGGGGAGGAAACAGAGATTAGGAAAGATGCAGTCACTCAGCATCACATATGCTGTGAGTGATGGAGCTGGGAGAGTGAACCTGACTCCAAAGCTGACACCACAATATTGGTCTGCCTAAATTCTGAAAACTTGTTCTCAAGTCTAAACTTATCCTGTTGTTTATGCTCATTCTTCTCAGTAAGTTCAGTGAAAAGAAGAACTGCTGGACACCAAAACATGCCTTTTTGGCATTGAAATGCAAAGAGAAGGACGAAAAAGTTTGCTACAGAAAGTCGTTTCAAGGCCATATAAGCACTATTTTTAAGTAATGCAGTTAAAAGTACATCCTTCAAGGTTTCTCTTAAGAATTATTCTTGATTTTGCTTGTAACAACAAAAGCAACCCAACATTTCTCCACCAGAATGCCTGAGTTCTGCTTACACAAACTTTACACAGACCCATTCGTATGCCTGAAATTGTCAGCTTGCTCCACCCTATTACACACCATACTCTTCCCTTCTGAACGGTTATCTCTGTTACTCAAATGTTTGGTGACTAGTTTCAGTCTCACTTTCTTCACAGGCCCAGTCCATCTCAGAAGGTATCCCTGCCTCTCTCTCTTCACACTTCCTTCATTGAGCCCATTAATGCCCATGCAACTCATATCTCATAGGTCTCAATATACTCAGCCCAATCCAATCTACAAGTGAGTACTGTTGATTCGTTTTTGCATATATGAGTGGCCACAATTCTCAGAACCATGTTGAGAGCTATAATTAGTACTAGTAAGTCATTAATTAGGCTTATAGTTGCTTCCCCTATCAACTAAGAGCATCTGCTCTCTCACACACCTCCTTATAATAACTAACATCACTTATTAGGAAAGGTGACACACTGCATTTTCAGGTCCTTGGGAGTGACACAGGTACACCTCATCCACAATGCAGCCCAGGTTCATCACTTCAGAGATATAGGCCAAAGAGGTAACATCCTGCTTACAGGACTACATAATGTCCCTTTTCAGCAGGATTTTTAAGTAGCCTATTTATGAATGTCCTAATAGTTACCTCCTTTATCTACATTTAACCCAATTTTTTTAGTCAAAAAAGCTATAATGTGATTTGATTTCCATGAAGCACTGAACAAAGCCCCATAAGAGTTTAAGAGAATGTTCTTGTGCTTGAAGATGAATACCAATACAGAGTAATTTAAGGGGACGGGAGTCAGATTGGCACAAGTATGGTCCTTGAGGGGAGAGCAAGAAGACTTCTGGTTGGACAAATCGGTGCGAGTTGCACCAAAGAGTGACAGCTGGATGGAGAAACGGAGAGGGGTTATGGTGCACATGTGGGTTTAGGTGTAACTGTTCATATGGAAAGCCTACCATGTGCCTGCTATGTGACCTTGCACCCATTACTTAACCTTGTGAGCACTGGTGTTTTAAAATGATCCCAGCTCAGTGTTACTCTTTTATGATTTAAATAAGTTAATAAATGTAAGCAATTAGCACAATGTTTAGCATAGGGTAAGTTTTCAATAATGACCAGCTGTGCAATTCAAAATAATAATTAAAGGTGTTTTTATGTTAATAAAAGAATGGCACATGTCATAATAGAGGGAAATGTCTTGGTTCAGGAAAATACATTGATGATCTCTTTGGGCATGGGAAGGGGGAAGGAGATAGAAAGGAAGGGGGTGGAGAGAGAGAGAGAGACAGACAGAAAGAGGAATTTAAAGGTTTGAAAGTGAGAGTTATAAGGATCTCAGGGGGGAAAATAGTCTAGAGAGAAGTACACCAGAGCTTTAAAGGGGAGATATCATGGCTGGTAAGAATGCAGGTATGAAATCTGTGGAACAATAAGCCCATATAATCTTGAGGATCCCTGCAGGAAAAACACTTTATCAAAATATATAACTATTGCAAATTTTACAAAAATATATGACCAGGTGAGCACATTGTTAGGGCTCCTACCAAGGCCATGAAAGAAGTATGGGCAGATAGGTAAAGCAAAATCCTTTTTTTTTAAAGAATAGTTTATTGATATTTAGAGAGAGAGGAAGGGATAGGGGGAGAGAGAGAAACATTGATGTGAGAGGAGAATATCAATCAGCTGCCTCCTGCATGCCCCCTACTGGGGATCAAGCCCACAACTGGGGCATGTGCCCTGACCTGGAATTGAGCCAGCAACCACCGGATGCACAGGGCAACGCCAAACCAATGGAGGCACACTGGCCAGCGCTAGAGCAAACACTTACACTTCATTAGGAAAATCTTCCTCTGACTCCACAGCAAGAAATAACCAACATCTATTTTGAAAATTGGCATCTCTGTTTAACTTTAGTTTTTTGTCTTTGCTTTATTCCTCTTTAGTCCTCCTCAATTTACCTCAAAATTTTGGTTAAAATTCTGCTGTACACCGTTGGGATTGGTGTTGCTTTGAGGGCAATAAAGGCGATGGAAGGAGATAGGTGGCTTGTCAGGCCTGAGTGGTTCCAATACGAAGGAAGGAAAGCACAGGGAAGCAGGGCATAGTGAAGTCCAAGTGCAGACTGTCCAGGAGGAACTAGAGGGCAGCCCCTTGGGATGTGGGAGTTAAGCCGAGGGAGGGGTCTGCAAGGGATGACCCCTTTTGAAGACTTGAGGGTGGTCACGCTTCATAGAAGATAGCATTAAGAAAGAAAAGAGACGATCAAGTGTGTAATTTAATCTCCACATTCAGGAGATGAGAAGAAGAAAATGCAAGCAAAGTTAGTCCAACAGGCAGAAGAGCAGCAGTAGAAAGAACTCACGTGTGCAGCAACCCATGCGGGGAGTCCAGCACAGTGCTTTTCAGATGGGCTTTGGATTTCCGCTGTCCTGTGTTTAACTCCAAACTCAAATTGCTAGCTATGGCACCATGGGCAATGCACTTACTTCTCAATTCTTCCCTCCAAAAACATGTGTCAAAGCACCTACTACATAAGGTTGTTGCAGTGCAACACAGGCTGGAGAGAATGTCACGTCAAAGAAAGCTGCAATGAATTTGAACACTCTGCAGAAAGGTCAAACAGTTGAACACCTTGGAAATAGTAGTTAGGAAGTTACAATTCACTTCCAGGAAAGCCATTCCAGGAGAGGGATGAGGTCCCCAGTAACGAGGGTAGAACAAATGTCTCCCTTCTATTTGCCTTTCAAGAATGTAAACTTGAAAATAACGATCTGATCTCAGATGATATATTATGAATATTTATTAATAGTTTCAACAAAATTAATAATTCTCTCCATTCTGTTCCTATGTAAGCTACAATTAGTTGATTGATACCTGATTTTAGACACTTACTAAATCTTGCCTCTCACTCAATTTAGTGTACAAAATTATCCCTGTAACAGAATCAGTACCCTTAGGTTTGTAATTAAGATTTTGTAATTAAGTTTTATGATTTATGGAAAGGGTCACCTTCCCATCTTTCACCAAGTAAACGTTTTAGCGTCTTGTAATACATAAGTTACTCTTGCATATGCAGGACTGTTTATAGGCCTCTTTATTTTAATTAATCTACTTTTGTTATAAATGGTCAAAACCGAGATGGTCATAATAAAATAACAAATTGTCTTGTTTAGAGAGTCCATTTGATTGACTTGAATTTTAAGCAAAAAGAAACACAAACAGTATCAGTCAACATATTTTATTTTCTTTGAATAAAAAAAATTTTAGAGAAAATGAGAGAAGCACTAAAAACGCATTCAGCTTTATATAAAAAGCACAAAGGCAATGCTTATTTTAAGACTGGAATTGAGCCTTTTAATGTCTAAAGCAAAATAACATGCCTGAGTGAGTGGTTTATATCTCAAAGGCTGCTCAAGGCAAATGAAAACACACCTCACCTAAGAAAGACAACAAAAGGCTCCATATTTTCAAAGACTGAAACAATCAAGAGAATTCCTTTAACTTGTTTTTTACTTTGATTACAAAAGAGGTCCAAGTTCACTCTTACTCAGCCTTATAATTATCTTCAGACATGACGATTGAGAAAATTGGCTATGAAAACCCGACTAACACCTGAGTGCGTATTTTCACACATTTAATCAGCTGTTTGCTTGCCTCCTGGGTCCCACCAGGAGGAGTTTATCAGGAAGCTATCCCCTGAAAATTACAACGGCTGGGATTCCAGCTCCTGCATTTATTCTTCTTGAGAGCAATTTTTTCTGGGGTTCCCATACCAGAGAAGATTAGTACTTACCACTCACTTAAAAGGTATTACTATTATTTTGTTCCCATCTGCTCTTTCCTTGTCATTTAGATAAAGTGCATTAGGCAGTCAGAGGCATAAACTCCCAAGAGAAAAATACTGCATTTTTATTTTCTGCATCTTCACTCACAGGCCATGCTTGCTGTGCATACACAAGAGCTTAATAATTGCTTAATTTCGATAATTTGGCACCAATATTCCACAAAGGCCTTTAGTCATCTTTATGGTGCAGTGGAGGCCAAATGTCAGAGCAGAAAGAGAACAGATTATTTCAATTTGTTAGCCCTGGATATGATTTCTTATTTCCTCACTGTACTGTCTGTACAGCCCAGAGCAAATGACTTAGTCTTTTTGAACCTCAGTTTCCTCCCCTGGTAATGGTAGCTCCTTTACAGGGTTATTGTAAGGATTAGGGGTAAGGTCATAATAACAGCTAACATTTACTGAACCACTGCTGTAACTGTTTGCATGCATTAACTAATGTAATCATCTCAACAATACAATAAAATAGGTATTATTGTTATCATTCCATTTTAAAACAAGGAAGCCAGGACATAAAAATTAAGTAACTTGTCCCAGTCCACACAAGTAGTCAGTGGCAGAGCCTGGATTTGTACCCGGAGAGCCATCTGCTAAACCTACTCTTAACTCTTAGCCATCATACTATGCTGCTTCTTCATTATCACAGGAAGGGCCCTTAGACACGCAGTTTGAAACAGCTACTGTAATGAAAACTTGTAACAAGACGAGTCCTAGATAAACCAAGGCAATCTAGACACAGTGCAAAATCCTCTGGGCCCTAAGTGCTTCTCACAGTTGGTCATCTAGACTCTGCTTGCAGGTTGGTCCATCCTATTTTCCTGAGGTTCTTGGGACCAGAATATTTTGTATTTGGAGCTCAAACTTGCCTCTCAGTAAATTTACTAGTTTTACACACTAGAGCTTCACATAATAATCTAATCTTAAATGCAAGTACTAATTTAGCTCTTCATATACTTAAGAATTATTTCCTACCACCTTCAATTTTAATCTTTTTAAAATTTTTGGTTAAACATGTAAGGTTTATTGAAATATTCCCTTATACCCATCAGGGCTTTCATTTTCCAGATAATTTTTTTCTAATTACGCTCCAATTTGCCAGTGAGCTCTCCTCTTAAAATCTGTTGGCCAAAGTAAATACAATATTCCACGATGGAATAAGTAATACAGAATTCAGGGGAGACTATTACTTATATAGTTTTATATACTCTGTTTCTATTAACACAGGTTATGTTTACATTTTCATTTAGAGCTAGCACACTATACTTTGGCCTCATACTAAACTTAGAATCAACAGTCAAGTAATGGATGGAACTGTTAAAGTTGATTTCCTCTATCCAGTGCAGATGCTTTTTTTCTAATCCAAATGCAAGAGTGTATTTATATTTTATTAATATTCACTGACTGCCTGTTATGTGTAAAGCATAATGCTAAGCTATGAGATACACGAAATTGTAGGCTTCACCTCTACTCTCAAAGAACCCAAACTCCAGTAGAATGGAATTCAATGGCACAATACAAAATAAGTTATATTCACAGGTGATCCATGAAAAAATGATCAATATATTTAAAGCAAAAGTGAAGCTCTTTTCCAAATTCCCAAATAATTTCTCGTGACTTTTTTCTTGAAGATGTTTCCTCTAACAGCTTGAAAGCATTGTTTTTTCTCTTGCCTTAACTGCATGATGTGTCCTCATTTCCAACATTAATTAGGTAGGCATTTCAATAAGAGTCTGAAAAATTTCCCCATCGCAGTTGTTATCTATTATATATGACTGATACAAGGAATGAGTAAGACTTTTTTTCCAATTAACCTGAAGGAGTTGAAGAATGACTTTGAGATTTGAAACTGAGATTTAACTACTTTTTGAATAGTACAAAGATAGATTTCTAAAAAACATTAATTTTTTAAGTTTTGCATTAGAGCTACAATAAGGCAATTTTAAGAAATGCAAGGAATGTATATTGGTAAATTAAACATTTTAAACGATTAAAGTATGGTAAAATTATACTTAAAGTTGGTTTATAAATGCATCAAAAATTAGAATCATTTCTTATTCTTAACCCTTACTTCATAACATCTCAGGGTACCTCCAGTTAACTTAAGGATGTCTAACACTTCAAAGAGTTATGTATATAAAATTTTACTTAATATGTATAATACACACATCAGATGTGATATCATGATGCTGTGGGCCTTGCTTACATTGTTTCATTTAATCTCCAGAACTACCCCATGAGGTAAATATCATTGTCACCTTCATTGTATACATGAAGTGTATACACCTGTGAAAATAAAGGCATAGGAAAATAAAGTAACATAGCAAAGGCCACACAGCTGGTCAACAGCAGTGCTAGGACTCATGCCCATGTCTCTCTGACTTCAATTTCTGGTGTTTCTGAAAACTATGTTAAAAGCTTCAAGGAAGATCAAGGTTTGGCATAACTTAAGCAAATCAAGGATTATTTCAGAGGAAGGATTATCAATTTAAAGAGAAGATATGCCTTGAGCACCCAAGTTAACTCACATGTAGGGTATGGTCAAAAGCCTTTGGTGACAGTTTTTTTGTTCTTTTAAAAAATTTTACAACAGGAAAAAGTAATGTTGTGATCTAAATCCCTAATTCACCTAGAGTTCATGAATACACACTCACTCATCAAATGTAATTCAATCCCTTTTATCATGAGAGACCAAGTGTGAAGTTCAGATGGGTCTCAGCAAGCATGACTGGCGATCCCATCTCAGGAGGATCAACAGATCCCTCCATGGGTAGGTTCCTAGATTAAAGAAGTCACCAATGGTCTGCTCTGCATCTTGTCTCTTCCCTCGAGAAATTCAGATCTGGAAAAATGACGTCACTAGGCACTGAGAGGATCAGAGCTGAACTTCCTTCATCCAAAATTTTATGTATTACAATAAAGTTGATTTAATGATTTTTTTTTGTATATGAAATTTAACTAGAGCAAAATAAATTTAAAACTATACTAAAAAAAAAAAGATCACCTTTATTGGTAAAGCAAAGGTATCTAAAGTTTTATATTTTCTTTTTTAACTATATTTTCTCAAAATTTTTACTCAGTCTCCCTTTTTCTCGCCCCCCCCTAAAAGATATACAGGGCAATGCAATTTTACTGTGAGTCAATTTAGTTTTAAAAAAAAGATATGCTATGTAGAAATGTTTTGAGAATTTTCTCTTGCTTTTGAAGTTTTTCAATATTCCATGTAAAACAATATAAAATAATGTAATCTTCTGAAAAATATTCCTTTAAACAAAAGCTATGTAATTACAAAATTAAATCAATATATTTTTAATGATGAAAAATGTGCTAATTTAACCATATCTGAGAATTTAATATCATTTGACATTATTAATAATAAATGCTAACTGTACATACTATTACCAAAATAACTGTTACTATAGATGAATCAAAGGATTTTTCCCACCAATACTATAACAGTAATAACATAAAATTTTAAAAATCAATCAACCTCCATCAATTTGAAGTTATCTTTGCAGTAAAGCAACATTCATAGATATCACATGCTTCATTTGATCATTTTGAAACTACAGATATTAAAAGATACAAAACCACTTAGGAATGCACCTTAAATTTATATTCATTTAACTACTCATTAAAATCTCATCTCATGTTTGAATAAGAAACCCATTATTTTACTGGGCGGGTGGAGGGGGCGGGGGGAGGAGCCATTTATCACCACAGTGTCTGACCTCCTTTTCTTTGATATTGCAGCATGTTTTTTTAGCTTTGCCATTTGATACCAACATTTTCCCAGTTATAAACATTTAAGGTGATTCAAGTCAGCATTTAGTTGTAGGGAACTTAGCGTTACCATTTGCAACAGCATGAATGGAACTGGAGAGTATTAAGCTAAGTGAAATAAGCCAGTCAGTGAAAGATAAATACTACATGATCTCACTCATTTATGGATAATAAAGAACATTACAAACTGTTGAACAAAAATAGATGCAAAGAAGCATCGAACAGACTGTCAAACTACAGGGGAAAGGTAGGGGAGGGTGTGTGTGGGCGGGTAAGAGATCAACGGAAGGACTTGTATGCATGCATATAAGCACAACCAACAGACACAAGACACTGCAGGGAGGGGGGTGAGGGCAAGTCGGGGGAAGGGGGTAGGAGAGGCCGGGAGGAGTTCATTGGGGGGGGGGGGGGAAGGAGACATATGTACTACTATTTGTAATACCTTAAACAATAAATAAATTAATTTAAAAAAACCCAAATCTTTAGAGTTATACTTTCACTCGTGATTGAAATATTTACTTTTAGTATAATCAGACAGCTTTGCATATTAATTAGATCAATCAGACACATTTGCTGAGGTTTAGCAACTGCACAATACAGGGTGGCAGTGATAGAGCTGGTAAGTCTCAGCACATAGATTTCTAATATATTTTATTGTTATCCAAGAAATAATCACCCTGTTAAATCCAAGTTAAACACCTGATGACTATTAGGAAGTTTAATTTAAAATGAAGTTTTGCTTTGCATGTGGGTGATTTTACACAGTGACTAAAAAAGAAAGCCATGAAAAATTAATTTTAATCAGTAAAAAGCATTCACATAGCCCCTTTGTGAAGTTGGTAAATCGATTCAAGCATTTCACTAATGTATACATGATGCATAAATAGACTAAATAAATTAGGGGGAGGTTGTTCAGGGGAGACTTTCTCAACTAAAGTAACAAGAGTTAGTAAATGTCATGCACATTAAAATTGTCTTTCAAAACCCAGTAAATCCTATTACTTCATCCTGAGCAGTTCCATTGTGAGGGCCCAGCAGATGGCCACTGGGCCAGGAATTAATCTCCTTTCTAGGCTCTCAAACAGCATCCCACGTCAGCAGGCCAAATTTAGGCCATTTTTCTACTAAGGAAATCTGGACAATCCTGATATTTTCCCTACCTTGGGAGAGGAAAACTGCCAGTGTTCATTGTTAAAGACAACAGGATTAGTTGGCAGTTGACAGGGAAGGAAGAAATGGAGAAAAGAAGGAAAAAGAAACAGTGGACCAGGAATCGGAACACCTGAGTTCTAAATTGCAGACCTGCGTCTATCATGAAACACCATATGTAGGTGACTTCACTTCTCTGTGCCTTAACTACCTCATCTGCCATATGAAAGTGCAGAAACGACCCTGAAGGCCTCTTTAAACTCATACTCAAAAAAGTCCAGCAAATATGGAAACAGCCATATCAGTTTCCCTTCTCTTCTAATTGATCACTGATTTATGCCTTTTTTTAAAAATTATTCACCAAGTATTTGTGGAATGCTTAATAAGTTGCAGGCCGCATAATATGTCTCAGAGATTCTAACGGGTACCAGATACACTCTTTACCCCCATGAAACTCAATGTCTGAGGGAGTGGGATGAGTTTAGGAAACAGAGGGACAAGAAGGTAGATAAGCAGAGGCTAAATCTTGAAGGGCCTTATTTGACATGTTCAGATATGTGACCTTTATCTTCAGGGCAATAGAGTTTGCTGAAGGATTTTTTCAGTAGGGGGTGATAAGATCTGTGCTCTGATATTCTGTGGAGACTGGACTGTGGAGAGCTGAACCTGAGAGCCCTGAACTACTGTAGGACCAGCTGATATGGAAAGAAATGACCCTAGTAAAGAGAAGCAAAAGGACTTGACTGGATGTGAGTGACAATTAGAAGGGGATGAGTCCTTGATTACTGGCCAAGAAAACTTGGTGGACAAGGCTGTCAGTCACTGAAATAAAGAATAGAAATGAAGAGCCAGGTTTTGCTAACAGAAGTGAGAGAAGAGATAAGTCATGAGTCATGGAGGAGATGAATGGGCTCAGTTTAGGGTCTTGGGACTTAAGGTGCCCAAAGAAACATACAGGAGGCATTGGATATTTGAGTTTGAATCACCTACCACAGAATAAAACAGCGGTTAGTTCTCTTTATGATTCATGAAAAATTCTCTCCCTCCTAGTTCTTACCTATTTAGAAATTATAGATCCATATGAAATCTGTAAATGGCATGGGTTCTCTCTGCAGAAAAATATACACATACATAGAAATTCAGGGAATTCATGGGCCCCCAAGTCTATACATAGGCCTGCAGGGGTGCAGGAATTCCAAGTTAAGGATCTCTTGCAGGGGGCAGAGAGAAGGCAATGATTGAAAAAGGAAGTAACTCTGAGTTTCTCACTCTGAGTAAAGGAGAGAAACACAAAAATGGTCTGATTGTTTAGTGTTAGTAGTACCAGCAATGCCAGATAACAGATATGGCAAAAGTCTGGTTGGATGTCACCAAACCAATTTCATCTTCGGCTCAACTACATGTTCTAACCCCCTGGATCCCTGTGATTAGGTGTCCATCCTCATGGCTTCTCCGTATAATGGAGACAATCAGGGACTTGGTTTGAGGAATCCCAATCCCAATCCCCCTCAACTCTCACCATCTCCACATTTGACAGGCTGAACTGACATGTGAGTGAGCAATAATATACTTTTTACAGCAACCACTGAAATTTTGGGACTTGATAACAGAAGCTGATGTTAGTTACCTTTATTAATTAAGTAAATGTTGATAATAATAACAGCTGTCATGTGTCGGTCCACAGGTCAATAAAATAATTTTATACTATCTTTTTAAATTTTCTTTACCGCACCTACTGTTACCTAATAATATTTTACATATTTCTTTCTTCTCCTATTTGTAGTGCCTCTATATCCCTAGATCAAAATTCCCATGCACACAAGGACTCCATTTTGTTCACTGCTACATCCTGTTTCTAGATCAGTGCTCAGCATATAACATGTCCTAAATAAGTATTTGTTGAATAAATGAGAGAACAGATTATTTTTTACATGGGTCTCTTCTCATCTAAAGTTATTTTTAAGAGGCGTGATAGAGGGTAATGGGGGTATAAGGACACATATGTAATACCTTAATCAATAAAGAAATTTAAAATAAAATAAAGTGAATCTCTTATAGACAAAAAAAAAAAGTACAACTTCTATTTATAAATACATCAACAAAAGTGATGGTGTTGGAAGGTGAAGGGTTAGGAGTTAACCTGGAGCAGTAACTAGGACAGATGCTTTGAGGCAAGTAGCAGTATTACATTTTTTCAGATAAGAGGCAGGAATGCTTGCTTCCCAAATAGTGAAATCTGATCTTGGGCTGAAAGACCCTAGAAGGCAGAGATAAACTATGACCCATTGTCTTATAACACTAACTTTACTCAGTGGTATGTAAGTTAAATATTTTCATGTATTATAAAATAACACGAATGAATTTTCAGGATAAAACATAACGTTTTGAAGACATTTCATTTCCCCTTGAGGTGGGCCATTCTGGGCCCTCCCTGGATGAAGGTATTCTCTCTCCTCTGGCATTAGTGAATTCAGTAGAAACTTGGAAAAGTACTGATACAGAGGAAATGCCTGGGTTTAGGAGTAGAAAGGCATTTATATCAAGCTGCTAACGCTGTGATCTTAGAAAAAATGTAATCATTCTGAACCCAATATTCTCATTTGTAAATGGAGAAAAATCTATCTTGGAGGAGACTTGTGAAGAATAAGTTGATGCATAGAGAGTACAAAACACTGAGAAGTTATGTAACTTGCCCAAGACTACATAAAAGTAAATGTAGAACTAGATTATGAACCCATGTCTGTCCTTCTCAAAACCCTGTTATAAGAGCTACTAAGAGTAAGTCTGGAATCATCTTTTTTTTTTCTTCTTTTAGATTGGAAGTTCAAGGATAATTAAATAGAGGAAAGTTAAATATTCTATTGGGTTATTTTTAACTCTGGTATTAAATATTACATTGCTTAAATTAATTTTATGTCACTCCAGATTTTTATAATCTCATCACAGTTTTTTTTCCAGTGGAAGAATGACATGTGGGATTGGACATGGCCATTATCCATCCCAGATTTTCAGGGACAGTCTTTATTTCAAAATTCCACATGAATGAAATGCTCTGAAAAAGCCAGTATTTCATTGCATCAGAAGCAGTACAAAATGCTGTATTCAGGATACATGGTCTCCAGAGGTGCTGGTTGATACGTAGGATCACACTGTACCTTGTGTGGGTGTACTACTGCAGGTCACAGGATAAAAACCTTAAAAACCTTATAGAAACATTGGATTGAAAGGACATGATTTTGATCTAGCAAATCCTGTGACAGTTAATTACTGGAAATCTGTATTGTATTTTATTGATTTTTAATTGATTTCAGGGAGAGGTAGAGAGAGGAGAAACATCAATGATGATAATCATTGATTAGCTGCCTCCTGTACTGGGGGATCGAGCTTAGACTGGGCCTGTGATCTGACCTGGAATCAAACTGAGATCTTCTGGTTCATGGGTCTATGCTCAAACACTGTGCAACACTGGCCAGGCAGAAATCTGTATTTTAAACAAGTTAACAAGCTCTATGGATGATTCACATGCATGATGAGCTTGGGAATACCTGACTTAGGACATGACCCCTTTAAGAAAGAGTACCACGAATTAAGGATAGTCACTATGTGTTTTCTATTAGAAACCTTTGTAACCAATTACAGTTTGAAAAGCACCACATAGAGGAACTTGTAGAAAGAAATGATCTAGTGATGCAAGCCCTCTTGTGAGCATCCTTCTGTGAACAGTAGCAGTGCCTGTTCAGCAAAATGCTCACTTCCCAAATGGAGCAGAACGTTTTCTGTCTCACGTCCTGACCAGTCAGTGTTTTTATTAAACCAGATGACTTTGCAAGTAGGATCGAGGCAAGACGTGCACTGCTTCTATGGCACTCAGGTTTGTGGAAAGTGCCCTGAGATGGAAACCACTGGGCACTGCTGGCAGCAGCTCTCTCCTGGGGTTTATAACCAGACTTTCTGAGGTCATCTGCTGGTAGAACCCACTTGACCCAAAGTAATCAAGACTACTACCAACATGATTTTCATTAGGATCTACTACTCAAAACACTCTTTTTATTCTCAAGGTATATTTTCAACTGAAGAAACATCTTACTTGGCATCATAAGCTATATATAAACTACATGTATTTTTAAAAACATGTTTCTAACATAGAAAACCCTAAAGACTCCATCAAAAAACTGCTAGATTTAATATATGAATTCAGCAATGTAGCAGGATACCAAATTCACACATAGAAACATATGGGGTTTTTACACCAATAATGTACTCACAGAAAGAGAAACAAACAAGAAAAATCCCATTTACCATTGCACCAAAAATATTAAGATATCTAGGAATAAACTTAACTAAGGAGGTAAAAGACCTGTACTCAGAAAACTACAGGACACTGAAAAAAGAACTAGAAGAAGACATAAACAAAAGGAAGAATATACCATGTTCATGGATTGGTAGAAGCAAACAAAATTAAAATGTCTATACTACCCAAAGCAATCTATAGATTTAATGCAATCCTCATTAAAATACCAATGGCATATTTCACAGACCTAGAATAAACTCTCCAAAAATTCATATGGAATTAAAAAAGACCCCGAATAGCCACAGCAATCTTGAGAAAAAATAACAAAGTTGGAGGGATCATAATACTAGATATCAAGCTATATTACCAAGCCACTGTTCTCAAAACTGCCTGGTACTGGCATAAGAACAGACATATAGACCAATGGAATAGAACAGAGAACCCAGAAATTGATGTAAGCCATTATACTCAATTAATATTTGACAAAGGAGGCAAGATCATACAATAGAGTCAAGACAATCTCTTCAATAAATGATATTGAGAAAATTGGACAGACACATGCAAAAAAATGAAACTAGACCACCAACTTACACCATACATAAAAATAAACTGAAAATGGATAAAGGAGTTAAATGTAAGAAGGAACTCATAAAAATCTTAGAAGAATCCATAGGCAGCAAAATATCAGACCTATGTTGTAGCAATATCTTTACCAATACAGCTCCTAGGACAATGGAAACTAAGGATAAAATAAACAAATGGGACTACAACAAAATAAAAAACTTCTGCACAGCAAAAAAAACCAACAAAAAACAAACAACAAAAAAAAAAACCCACACACACAAAAAACCATCAACAAAAAAACAAAAAGCCCACTGCATGGGAGAACATATTTGCCAATGTTATATCCAATAAGGGCCTAATCTCCAAAATTTATAGGGATCTCATGCATCTTAACAAAGGGAAGATTAAAAATCCAATAAAAAATGGATAAAGGATTTAAATAGACACTTAGACACTTTTCAAAAGTGGACATACAGAAGGCCAAGAGACATATGAAAACATGCTCAAAGTCACGAATCATCTAAGAGATGCAAATCAAAACAACAATGAGGTACCATCTCACACCTGTCAGAATGGCTATTATCAACAAATCGACAAACAACAAGTGCTGGTGAGGATGTGGAGAAAAAGGAACCCTCCTTCACTGTTGGTGGGAATGCAGACTGGTGCAGCCACTGTGGAAGACAGTATGGAGTTTTCTCAAAAAGTTTAAAATGGAACTGCCATTTGACCCAGTAATCCTACTTCTAGGAATATATCCCAATAAATCAGAAATACCAATCAGAAAGGATATATGTACCCCTATGTTCATAGCAGCACAATTCACCATAGCTAAGATTTGGAAACAGCCTAAGTACCCATCAGCAGATGAGTGGATTAAAAAGCTGTAGTATATCTACACAATAGAATACTATGCTGCTGTAAAAAAGAAGGAATTCTTACCATTTGCAACAGCATGGATGGACCTGGAGAGCATTATGCTAAGTGAAATAAGTCAGTCGGAGAAAAATAAAGATCACATGATCTCACTCATTAGTGGAATATAATGAACAACATAAATTAATGATCCAGAGACAGGGAAGCATCTAACAGACTGTCAAACTTCAGAAGGAAGGCAGGGGGACAGTCAGAGATCAACCAAAGGATTTGTATGCATGCATATAGGCATAACCAATGGACACAGACACTAGGGGGGTGAGGGCATGTGCGGGGGGAGGTGGCCAGGGAGAGGTCAATGTGGGAAAAAGGAGACACATGTCATACTATATGTAATACTTTAAACAATGAAGATTAAAAAAATAAAATATTTTTTAAAGTTTCTAGTATTAGTATCCATCAAAAAGAGTAGGTAGAATGGACTTAAATGAGAAATGATTAAATGAGTAGAAAACTATAAATATTTTGTAAATAAGCAATAAATGAATATTGATTGGTAAAGATTTATTAAAAATTCTCAAATGTGAATGCAGAAGGTAATGTGTCCTAGGACGTGAGTTGGCCATAAGCTTGAAGTCTACATTTTGATATAGTTAGATAGATTCCAGGAAAAAATGAGCTCTAAATTAGTAAAATAAATTGTGATGTATAAAATCCTGGGCAATCCCACACAACTTGCTGAAAATGTTTAATATGCTTTTAGTTATAATAGCTGCAAAACCTCCTTAGAGTCAGATTGGGAACTACCTAGTGAATATGCATCACTGAGACCCACTTTCTCCTCCTTCCTCCCTCCTCTCTCTTCCCTCTTAGCACTTCCTTATTAATAGCTCCATGCTCTGAGAGCCCACATGAAACATTATTTTCCTCATGGATTACTTTGGTACATTAGTGCAAAAATTCATTTTCTAGCAGATGGAACGATATTCTTACCTGTTTCACAGCTGGGCCCGGTGAAGCCTTGTGGGCAGGCACACACATTAGCAGCAATACAAGCTCCTCCATTCCTACAGCCATCTTTGCAAAATGCTAAAATAATTCAGATACATGACTTTAGCACTTTAGAAGTAAGTAGTTCAAGATGCTCTAAATCCAGCTTTTCTTTATGCCCTTAGAGATGTGGACATCAAATTATAAGCGCTATTCTAATTACAGATTCACACAATATTTTCCAAATCAATGTTCTTTCCAATGTTAAGAAAAAAATTTCACCTGAAAAATAAAATACTGAACTTTCTGTTTAAAAAAAAAAAGTAACCTTACACAACAGCAAATGAATTAGAATTAGGATTTTACATCATTATAATAATCCAGCTTGAAATCAAACCTAAAATATGGCAGCTATCCTCTATAGTTTTCTTAAGGAGCAAACCACTGTCTAGAGAAAACAATAAGAAGATAGGAAATGACTAAATCCTGTGAGGATCTGATCATTCCACATACTGGCCAAAGTGCCAAAATATTAGAGAAATGCCCCAGCTTTCAAAAAGGTTTAAATCAAGCCTGGTGATGAATTAGCCAAGAGTAAGAAGACTGCTGTAGTTGTCTTCAGAAAGAGTCTTGCATCCCCATGCTAAGCATAGGTCAGGATCCAGGACCAAGTACAAAGAAACTGCATAGCCCAGTGGTCAGCAAACTCATTAGTCAACAGAGCCAAATATCAATAGTACGACGATTGAAATTTCTTTTGAGAGCCAAATTTTTTAAACTTAAACTTCTTCTAACGCCACTTCTTCAAAATAAGACTCGCCCAGGCCGTAGTATTTTGTGGAAGAGCCACACTCAAGGGGCCAAAGAGCCGCATGTGGATCGCAAGCCATGGTTTGCCGACCAGAAGCATAGCCTGTTGTCTTAGAGTGGATTTGCAAGTGAGTAGGAAAAAATAGTTAAGGTCTGAGCCATTGTAAAGGTGATCTTTGGAGAAGTGCTCCCTTCAAAGAAGATGAGAAAAGCAAGATGTATGAGACTGAGCCTCCTGCCACTTAGCAAATTCTTTGGCTCTGTGAGGCTCAGAGGCTGTTCCCTCAGACTGGCAAGATCGGTCACAGATGAACTAGACCAGCTTGTTACATTCACAGGGTCTTTTCCACAATGCTCTACATCAAGCACGTCAAACTCGTGGCCTGCGGGCTGCATGTGGCCCACAACGAATATTTTGGAGGCCCAGCCAATGTAACAGTATGTAAGAAACGGTTTAATAAAAATTTTGTAACTTAATTTCTTCAAATTAAGTTGAGACCTGGTCCTTCTCAACTGCCCTGTTATATATATATATATATATATATATATATATATATACACACACACACACACACACACACACACACACACATACATACATATATATATATTAATAATGGACTATAATGTTTGCTAATGACTAATTACTATAATTGTGTTGCATTCATTTCCCTTACGCAACTTATGCACAAGGCGCACCATTTCTCTCCACTAATACTAGCTGTGAATGTTTCAGCAGCTGATTGCCATGTCATTAGTCTTGGACTGACTTGTTTGGTGTGCGCAATAGGAATATTTCACTTTTGGAGAACAAGAAAAATAGGTTTATTTGCATTACGCTTATTAATTTGTGCAGTTATTCAATGTGGTAAGTTAATGTTCAAGAAGAAATATTAATTTTTATTAAAATGTTCTATTATTTTATGTTAAGAACTAGAAGCCCAGTGCACAAAATTCGTGCACAGAGGGGGGGTGTCCCTCAGCCCAGCCTGCACCCTCTCCAATCCGGGACCCCTCGAGGGATGTCCAATTGCCCATTTAGGCCTGATCCTGGTAGGATCGGGCCTAAACAGGCAGTCAGACATCCCTCTCACAATCCAGGAATGCTGGCTCCCAACTGCTCACCTGACTGCCTGCCTTCCTGATAGCCCCTAACTGCTTCTGCCTGCCAGCCTATTTGCCCCTAACTGCCCTCCCCTGCAGATTTGGTCACCCCCAACTGCTCTCCCCTGCAGGCCTGGGTTCCCCCCAACTGCCCTTCCCTGCAGGCCCTGTCGCCCCCAACTTACCTCCTCTGCCAACCTGGTCACCCTTAACTGCCCTCCCCTGGAGGCTTGATCACCCCCAACTGCCCTCCCTTGCATGCCTAGTCCCTCCCAACTGCCTTCCCCTGTTGGTCTGATCGCCCACAACTTCCCTCCCTTGCAGACCTGGTCCTTCTCAACTGCCCTCCCCTGCTGGCCATCTTGTGGCGGCCATCTTGTGTTCATATGGGGGCAGGATCTTTGACCACATGGTGGCAGCCATCTTGTGTGTTGAAGTGATGGTCAATTTGCATATTACTCTTTTATTAGATAGGATAGAGGCCTGGTGCACGGGTGGGGGCCAGCTGGTTTGCCCTGAAGGGTGTCCCAGATCAGGGTGGGGGTCCCCTTGGGGCATAGGGCGGCCTGGGTGAGGGGCCTGTGGTGGTTTGCAGGCTGGCAACGGCCCCTGGCGACCCAAGCAGAGGCCCTGGTATCTGGGATTTATTTATCTTCGATAATTGAAACTTTGTAGCCTTAAGCGGAGGCCAAGGCAGGCCAGGGCTGTGGAAAGCTTGGCTTCCTCCATTGCTGGGGAAACCCAAGCCTCCTGCTCGCTCCGTGGCCATAGCCATTTTGGTTGGGTTAATTTGCATACTCTCTCCTGATTGACTGGTGGGCATGGCTTGTGTGTGTAGCAGAGGTACAGTCAATTTGCATATTATCTTTTATTAGATAGGATTACTCATTCCAGCCCTTCATATTCAGCATGTCTCTATCTATATAAACCTACATTTCTAAGAAAATTGAAGCTTTTGCTTTTTTGCAGCCCACATAAAATTAAACCTTGTTTATTTGGCCCATGTTAGCCTTTGAGTTTGACATGTTTGCTCTAAATCAAAGATTTCCATGGACTTTTACAAACCAGAGTAATCCTCTGGTACATCCATATTTGCATCCCATGTATTTCTGTAGACCAGCTCTTAAGACCCATGCTCACAGGCCACTGCATTAACAGCCACCCTGTCACTTCCTATACACACACTCAGTGTTGTAGCAAATTAATTTTAATAAACTCCAGGATGATGGACACAGTACATTTAAAAAATGGGCAGTTTGAAGCTTAAAATGCCTAAATTAGAAAAATCAAAAATAAATCTATATGACATAATAATCAATATAGACTTTATCCTATGGGAGTTGGCGGAAGTTCCAAAATGGAACCTTTATTTCTCTAATGAAGTAGGCGGTAAGCTCATCTGATGAAGGAACAGAGGGCATTGGTGAAAGAGTGAATTACCATTTGGTGGTGAACTATAGCTGGAATAGCCACTGATGGAAATGAAAATCTGAGCTCAACAGGACATTTAAAAGAATTACTGATTGGTATCGGCAAAAGAACTAAAATGGTAAACTATAAAATGTAGAGATCTAAAATTCCCAGTTAATTAGTATCAACAGCTCAAGAGATTAGGCAGAGAAGAAATCCGTGAGACTGGCTCAAAATACAAATATTTCACAGTTGAACAAAATGCTGCCAAAAAAAAAAAAGATGGTCATGTTTGGACTAAAAAAACCCAAAACAAACAAACAAGCAAACAAACAAACAAACAAAATCTTAACCTAGAAGGAGACTGGTAAATAGAATGAAAATGGAGGGTCAGAAAAATTGAAGTTCAAGGGTTGTAGGCAAACTGGAAGCAGAGGGACCTGGGTTCAGACAATAAAATGTCCAGGATGTGATCTGAGCAGTGGTCGGCAAACTGTGGCACATGAGCTGCGGTTTGCCACTCTGTTGACTAATGAGTTTGCCGACCATTGGGATAGGGGCTTAATTACAAGGAACAGCCTGTAATCATTGGAATCGAGAGTCTAAGTCAGTGGTTGAAATCGAGCCGCCGTTTGCCGACCACTGTGCTAGAGGAATAGAAATGAAAATCACTGTGGTTGAGGTCAAGGGACATTAAGTCAAAGTTGTTGAACAATTTGGCCAATTAACCACTGATGTAACCAGGAGCAAGACTATGAGTCACACTGCAAAGTTCTCCATGTGTGTGGATGGTGCCCAGGGATTAGATAACAGTGATGAGAAGGGGTGGAGGGAGGTAAAGATGGCTTACATGATTCCTAAAGAAAGAGAGGTGTTGGCATTGAAACCTTTTTACCTTTGCACGTGGTTCCATTTCCCGTATAGCCTGGTTTGCAAACACAGTTGTGTCCTCCAACTGTATTGAAGCACAGAGCATTTTCATCACAGTTGTGCTGATTTGTGACACACTCATCATGTTCTGAAATGAGGAATACAATGTTGTTACTCAGAGACAAATTTTCAAACTGTACCTGCATCTTGGTTGCTATATAGTATGTTTTCCAAACAGGTATACACAAATTACGTATTAAGGAATAACATATATTTTAAAGTACTGTACACTCCTCTTGAAGTACATATGCAGTTCACACATCCACAAACCTTGATTGCAAAAGGATTGCGACAAATGGCCCATGGATGGAAGGAATAGAGAGAGAGAATAAGTAGAGGTGAGGATCAATTCTCAGAAGTAGATCCCAAAGCTAGACCTGTGTGGTCTCTGTGGTTAAGATTTCAGGAGTTATGCTCATTAAACACATCTGCAACCTAAGTCTTTCCTGTAACATGAGAAGGGTGACAGAAAGAATGTGAAGTTGCATTGCTCCTTGAATTGTGACCTCCAGGATAATGGAGTTGAAGCTTTGGGAGTGAGGTGCAGTTTAACACCCACATCCACACTTGCAGGCGTCAAGATGCATATGCAAACTGCAAGAGAAATATCTGACCTCCCGAGTAAGTCCCCTACTCCTGCGGAGATAGTACCAGACTTCTCTTACCTAAGGCAAACTTGTCTTTATAATATGAACAAATATAAACTTTAAAATATACAATCACTATGATTCTCCCTTTAACTGTGTGTTGCTTGACATTTTTGTAAGCAAGAAAGCATTTGATCCTCCTGGACCCCTGGAAGGGAGTCAGGACCAACATCATTTTCACCATTTTAAAGATGAGTCGGTGGTGGCTCAGCATGCTTAAGTAGCCTGCCCCAGTTCACAGGAATATTATAACTTCAGAACTGCAGCTCAGTGTTCAGCAAAAATGTAAATGTAAGGAATACTACAGGGAATACGAGAAAGAAAACAGATCTAACATCAAAATCAAGATGAGTAGAAATAAAATATAAGTGAAAAATGCACACAAATTAGTTCAGTCATCCAAAATCCTCATTTATTACTTGGTCTCATATAAATATTATTTTAAAGTAATATTTAAAAATTAAAATTAAATATATATTTTAATATGCTTATATTGGGCAAGCTATTAATTCACTATGATTTAAACCAGAGATTTTCACCCTTTATCATCTCATGGCACACATAAACTAATTACTATAATTCTGACGCACAACAAAAATACATTGTATTCTTTGCCAATCTGACAAAAAAAAAATAGGCATCATTTTGATTCATTTTGATCGCTATTGTCATGTTGGCTGTTGTCATTTTTCCATTTAACAATTTAAGGAAAAAGAGATCAGTAGCCCTGACTAAATAAATATTGCATGTTTTAAAATTTTTTGCAGCACACTGGTGAAAATCACTAATGTAAACCATCAAAGCAAAACTAAAGAATTACCTTTCATTTTAGAACTCTTTGTATTCTAGACAATATGTCATAATAGTACTATACCTGGAACTTTGAAAAAAAATCTTTTGGCATATACAGTTGAGATTAGACTTATTTCAACTAATAAAATAGAATTATCTGTGTTTTGTTTTTTAAAAAGGATTAATATTTCAAAATGATATGCCCTGTGTTAATAAGCACAAAATTTTGGCAATTTTAACTATAGCCCTGTAATAATCTTAGAGATTATTCCCTATAATTTTTCATAGGAAAGAGTGATTTCAATCAGTAAGGTTTTATAATTTCATGAAGAGATATTTATTTTATTCTCAAAATTTCTGGCTGGACTTCCCCAAATTGTATAAAGTTTCACTCTGATTACCTGGTATCAGAACATTTCATAGTTTTTATGAATCCACACATATTGATGACAGCTTAGAAAACAGCTGGATCACACACGGGTTTCCTAACTGGTGCTACGCTTGCACCACCATAAAATTTCCAGGCACCAGAATGGGCAGCCCCCTACCTTGAGTTCAGCTGCCTGAAGCAAGATAAATCCACACCTGCTGCCACCTTGACCCCAGGGCAAAGCAAAGTGCAGCACTGCATCTATAAGCCTCTAGTCCATATGGACGGCCACAGGCCCTTTAAGACAGCTGCCAATTGATTAGCTGCTGCTTTTATCCCTATCTCGGTTGTCTTATTAATTAGAAGGCACTCAGTGGGTGGAGGTAGGGCCTAAAAAGATTCAGTTTAGTGATTAGTACAATAGTGTTCAATCAACATTAAATAATTACACAACCTGGGATTTGTTTTTTTCTGTTGTCACTGACTCTCAGTCACTGAAATGAGTGCGTGTGCTCTTAAACAATTCAAGGGTAAAGATAGTTTTCAAGTTAAGAAATATATTGGCACCTTGACACATATTGTTCCCTATGCCTGATGTGCCTGCCCCATGATTCTCCTGGGAAATTCTTACCACTTTGAAAGACATCACTAAAATGTCACGTTTTATGTGACTTGTTCTCCCTCTTCTGCAGAGTTAGGGGCTGCTGTCTGTTTTCCTGGCCCCATATACAAGGCTCTGTAATTATATTTTACTAGAAGCCCAATGCACTGATTCTTGCACCGGTGAGGTCCCTCAGGGTGGCCTACGGGGACCAGCCAAAACCAGCAGGCTGTGGGCCACGAGGCTGTGGTAGGCACAGGGGTGGGTCTCGGCCCATCCTCCACACACCAATCTGGCTCCACCTGCCTCAGCCCCGCTTCCACTGCCACCGCTCCCATGTGCTGACAGCGCCAGCAGCAGATGTGAGCAGGGCCAGGGCTGGAGCCTTCAACAGATGCAAGTGGTGGCTGCTGCCCTGATCACCCCTCAGGAGCAGGGGGAGGCAGAGAGGCCCTCAGGAGCAATTGAGGCCAGCAGCCACCACTTGCACCCACTGAGGGTGCAGAGAGATCAGGGCCAGAGCCAGCAGTGGGTGCGAGCGCTGGGTGGGACCGCGGTGTGTGGGAGCAAAGAATTTTCAGTAACCACCAAAGGCTCACCCCAATGACAGCGACAGGCCCCACCTTAGTCTGGCACCCCCTGCTCACCTGCTCCATCATCCGGCCACGGCTGACGCCTGCCACGTTCCACACTCTGCTGCCTGATGCCAATGCCTGGCATGTTCTGTGCACACCCCCTGGTTGTCAGAGCATGTTATAGCGGATGGTTGTTCCACCGTTCAGTCTATTTGCATATTAGGGTTTTATACATATAGATATGTGTGTATGTATATGTGAATAGATAGATAGATAGATAGATAGATAGATAGATAGATAGATAGATGTAATATACACATTTAGATTCACCTAAATGCAAATGTTATATCCTATATAATAAAGAGCTAATATGCTAATGGTTATGACTCCGTCACACTGTAATGACCGATCAGCAGGAGGCTGCGTGTGCAGCGAGGCGCACATGGGTGGCCACACGAGGAGGTGGGAGGTGGGGCACCTCCTCGCAGCGACGGGAGGCGGGAGGCAGGAGGTGGGGTGCCTCCTTGCTTGATTTCAATCACACGCTGGTCCTCTAGTATAACAATAATACTTAACTTATCACTTAGTTTCAGTGATTAACTCCTAACCTGGGTGAGTTCATGTATGTAAAACCATTTTGAGACTCCACACCCAACATGTCATCAGTCATAAGAACATATAGCCTGACCTAAATTGAGCTTTAAATTTGGTATTAATATTGAGCTGTTTCCAGAATGAATGTACTATCTAGAGTAGCACATGTTTTGATCAAGAATTTCACTATGATACAAAATGCAAATATTACAAAAATAGTAAAAAGTAATTATTTAAATACATCTACATATCAATTAAGTACTTTTTCTTCAATATCTATTGTATATTAGAATCTTCTTAAGATAAAAAGTTAGTTGTAAATAGTAGCTGCTCTCAAAAAGCTTATAGCTTGGTTGGAAAGATAAGACAAAAACACAAATGACTTTGGTACTGGCTTCGTTATAAGAAATACTAAAATAGTATTTTGTCTAAAGAGGGTTACAAAGATCAAAGGAGAAAGTCATTGCTGGTTGAGTCAGGTGAGAATTCAAGAATTACTTGCCCTGGCTGGAATTAGATAAAAATATATTCTTGGGTGAGGATTTTAAAAAACGATTTATGTTGTCTATACTGCTTCTTCTCCTCTGTCCAAATCTAGGAATGTTGGGAAAACAGCAGCTGTTATAACACACAGGTGTAAGTTCTACAAAGAAAACTGCTTCACTTTTCCTGACCAAAGAGGCTCCTGGAATATAAATATACATTGACTAAATTATCTCTTCAAATGTGGCAGGATATGGTTCTACACATAGCAACAAACTATCTCTGGTCTGAACTCTTATCTGATTATTAGGAACTTAAGAGCAAGCTCCCACAGACTTAAGACTGAGTAATCAAGAAATCTTAAAGAAGTGTAGATTAAAGTTGAGGAGCTTATAATAACATCATCAAACTATACATTTCAAATGGTGGTTTATCTCAAAGATGTTCAGCTGCTTAGTCATGTTCCCTTTCTATTTCTATACATCAGAAATGCTGCCATGAACAGGTTTGTGTAGAAGCTTATCCATGAATTTCATTCACGCGTGTCCCCACCAAAGTAAACATGTAGTTATCTGCACTGGCCTATGAGGAGCATCAGAGCAAGACAGCCCATGGGTCTGCAATACCGAGACCTCTGGTTTTATTCCTTAAAGAACGGCAACAACTGTGAGTCCTCAGCTAAAAGATGCTGTCTCTATTCTGACCAAGAAAACAACTCTTAGGATGTCCTCAGCTCTTGAGTACAGTCACACAGAATATGGTTACTCCACAGCAGAGCTTTTCAGAATGAGTACAAACTGAGTTTACAGAATGTCCTATATTACAACTCAACAATTCCTAGGTGGTGTGTGGGCCTATAAAAAAGAACTGGGACTCTTTCCTCCCTTCTCCCTCTTTCCTTCCTCAGATACTTAGTGGTCTGGCACATGAAGACATGGTGCTTGTTGCCACCAGCAACACAAATCCCTGCAACCACAGCACTGATGCCCTAATGATTACTGATTTTTAGGGAATACTGTTACAATTCATGGTTTAAAACACCCTCTATCACTGTTCTGCTCTGGGACCCTAAGTAAATAGGAAGAATAAAGTAGAAGAGAAAATGATACACTGTCTGAGCAAGCAATAGCAGGGAGGCAGAATGACACAGTATATATATTTGATTTCCAGACAAGCCTGATGTTAACTGTCATTTTGTCCTATTTCTGTGGCCCTGGAAAAGTTAGTCAATCTTTCCAAGTCTAAAATGAGAAAATGAGGACCCATATTAGAGAGCTCTGTGAAGAATAAACTTCAATGATGAATGTAAAGACCCTGGCAAATAATAGATACGAGATAAATATCAGTTACCTTCTCATCTACTTTATCTACACCCTTGGGGAAATTTATTTTGCCTTTACTAGCCACATAATAACCACTTTTCTAATTTAGTTCTGTGGAGAAAACCTAAACGGCTCACAGAATTTGGCCTCTTCCTAATCTTTTCTGAAATCAAATACGTTTTGAACATTTTGCTGGTTTCCAAAATGCCGTTACTTTCACTGGTTACATCAAGAAGAAAAGACTGCCACCATACTTACTCATTCGTCTTGTTTCTTATGATTCCTTATTTACTCATTTTCTATTACAGAGAAAAATCTATTTACTGCAATGTCATTTTAACAGAAATCCATTTTTAACACCATTAAAGTAGCTAGGAAATGATTCTTTAAACCTGCTCAATGTCCTCATTAGCAGCAAACCCACCGAATCTCATTCTTAATACCTACATATTTTTTGCTCACAACTCAAGTTTCCTGTTCACTGACCACACCGATTCAATACTTCTTGTTATTCTTCCGTTTGTTTGGCAACTAGAAATTGGTTCAGAGTGCTTCCCTTGGACATGCCTGGTTTACATTCTTCTAGTCTTTCCACTGGTATGCTCAGCTTCCTGTCCTAATCCTTGTTTGATCAAGAATTTTAACAACCAAAGCACATTCTCATTTCTTCTGAACCCTGACAGTCATCGTCTAAGGTAATCTAAATTCTGATTTTATGGTGAAAACTTTTGTTTTATTTTGTGTTTTGTGAAATAAGTTTCTATCTGAACACATTGTAGGGCAACAGCATTCTTGTGACTGTTAGCCAGACAATTTACATTTACCCTCTTGCAAGCATGCTGACGAGGCTCCTGCTCCCAGAGTGCCATGCTCGGAGGGATGCAAAGGATCCCGACTGGGGCTTGTGAGCTCAGGGACTTTTGACCCAGTGGAGGGCTGGTGATGTGAAAAGAGAACTGTGATATACTGTAGAAGATGTTTAGTGCTCTAAAGAGAAAATAGTAAAAACAGTAACAACAATGGTAGCAGCTAATTCCCGAGTGCTCACTACATGCTACAGACTAGAGCACCAAGTGTTTTATACGCAAACCCCCTTCAGTGGTCACAAAAATCTGTTCAGGGAGGTGCTAGTATAATTCCTATTGTACCAATGGGAACACAGAGCTTTCTTACAGCAAATACGTATCTTGCCCAGCACCATATAGTTAGGAAGTGACAAGGCCAAGGCTTGCTTTCAGTGTTTTAAAAAACTATGACCTATAAGCAAAGAGCCTTAAAGAGAAAGAGATGAGGATTGACAGGGGTCTGGGAAAGTATTATGTAGGAAACAGGCCAAGCAAGTAGGTCTTGAAAGACAGCAATGGTTTTAACAGAAAAAAGGGTGAAGAGAGAAAGAGCAACCCATGAAGAGAGAACACAGGTGTGAAGAGAAAAGCATAGGGTTGGCAGGGCCATGAAGTGCTTGAGCTGGCCAAGGAGAAGCCTGAAGGAAATAGTAACAATAAGTGTGGGTGGGGTCAGGAACACACATGATTTTATCTGGTGGGTAATTAACACCACTTCCAGCCGTACTATAAATTTATCATGCGGCATGATGAAATTAGAGTTGGTTTTTGGGGAAATTAACAGCAATGTGTAGATGAGGAGAGACCAACTTTCCTCAGCAAAGTGGGTGTCCCATGTTAGCAAGGTAGCATTTCTCTGTCTTTTTAAATCTTTCTTCCTTGTATTCTTCTCTCTAAAAGTCAGGGTTAGATTATTATGGAGAATTGAGACTGAGGTGAAGCAAAAGGTTAAGGAAGAAGAAAAGGGAGAAGAAGAAGAGGAGAAAGGAAAGGGAAAGAAAGCAAATAGACACTGAATGCCTATCACTGTGCTGAGTAATAATATGTGCAGCATAGGCAGTACTAGAGGACACTGGAAGAATAATTGGGAAACTAGGACCAAAATCACAAGATTCAGATCCCTTTAGGGAAGGGATTATATATACTCATTTTATATATCCCAGTCCCTATGTTTTTGTGGAATGAAACTGTGTTGAGTAGAGGCCCTGAGGTAGAATGAACAAAGTGATGGAGAAAGAGGGACAGATTTAGACATACAGTGAATCAATTTTTAAGCCAAAGAGAAGAACGCATTGAAAACAACTCAGGTTTCAAATCTGGGTGACTGGGAAGTAGGGTGGTGAGTTGAATAGAAGTTAGGGGGCTTCTTAGTTTTAGGGATTTTGTTATTCTTGTTTTGGTTTGGATTGTTTTTTATGGCAAAGTAGACAATAGAATTAAGAAGTCAAAATATAAAAATATAAGTCATATAGGAAGTTGAATTTTCTCTACTGATGGTGACAATAAACTGAGTAAACACTCCCCACTCAAAATCTGTCTGTTAGATAAACACCTAGAATGGTAAACCCTTGGGTCTAATTCATCAATTGCCCTCAACATCCAATAAAATGACTGAAACAAAATTAGTCTCCAATGAATATTTGTTAATGAATGAACCAATCACTAAAAAGTGTATGTCTCAATGTAACATGCAAAACATTCAGAGGGACCTGCTAATGCAAAATATTTAAGTTACTATAGCGACAATCCTTAAATCTCCTGCATTCTCTCCCACTCCCCTCAGTGGCTATGCTGCTCTTTATTCAAATGGCTGTCCCATCTTCACTCCTTTGTTCTCCACACATAATTCCATCAACAATTTCACACACAAAAAACCCTTCAGGTAATCAAGAAAGAACATCCTCAGATTTCACATCCACAGATGAATGGACACCTAAATCTATCCTTAAGCTTTTCTTCCTCTCCAGCCAGGAATCTGGGAACCACCAAAGACTTCTCTGTCCTTCCTCCCACATACCACATTCAAGGTCCACTTCATCTGGATTCTACTAGTACTTTCTGGGCAGTTCTCATTGCCATTCCCCCATCTTCATCCCCACTGCTGTGCAACTGCCCAAAGCTAAAATATCTCCTTTGGATTACTGCATAGCCTCATGATGGCAATATTACCCCAGTTTTGTTTCATCCCCAAACAATTATCAGAATAAATGTGTGTTTTTTTTGTTAATCCTTATGCAAGGGTATTTTTTCCATTGATTTTCAGGGAGAGTGATAGGGAGGGGGAGAGACAGCGAGACAGAAACATTGATGTGAGAGAGACACATTAATTGGTTGTCTCCCCCATGCGCCCTTACTGGGGCCAGGGATAGAGCCTGCAACCAAGGTATATACCCTTGACCAGAATTGAACCCAGAAACCTTCAGTCCAAGGGCCAATGCTCTAACCCTTAAGCAAACTGGCTAGGGCCAGAATAACTTTTCAAATAAAGTGTGATTTCTACTCTCTCTCCCCCCAATTTTCTCTTACCTTTTTTTTAAAGTGACACACTTTTGTTCTTAGGTACCATCAACGTATCGCTTACCCATGGAGACTTTCATTATGACCATTTGCTCTTACCAAACGGCATCATTTACAACTCCCCTAGTGAGTTATTTTATTGGTATCATTTACTGAGTCTCTACTAACGGCCAAGTAACATAACCAGCCAATCTCTGTATATTTCACATATGTGTGCCTGCTTTTTGCCCTTGCCCACTTTCTTTGCCTAACTCTCCTACCCCTCTCCCACTCACATCAAGCAATGCCCTCTTCTTCAGGAAATCTTCCTTAAAACTCTCTGTCTAATTTAGATGAGCCCCACAGAGACCACAGAGCCTCGGGCTTAATTGCATCATAACATTTAAAAGCAAGAATGCCTAGCAAAGATTAAGGACTTTGGAGCCAGGCTACCTCAGTTCAAGTCCTGACTCTGCCTTTTATTAGCTGTCAGATTGTGGGCAAAATTACTTAATCCCTCTAAATCACAGTTTTCTCCTCTGATAAATGGACCTACTAATAGTACAAGAATAAAATCTCCAGCAGGATCGGGGGCAGTACTCAGTAATCAAACATTTATTTCTGTAGTAAAGTATGGCTATTCATACCAAAGTGGAGAGAGATGAGAAATAGCATCACCTCAGATCAAACTTTGCTATCAAATAAACTTTAAAAATAAACATTTAAGCTGTGTGGAGTGTTCAGAGTTCGGAACTGCAGATAAGGGATTTTGTATCTGTATGTTTGTACAGAGTTGCAAGGCTTAAATGAGGCAATGTCTGGAGAGCACTCAGAATAATCCTAGTGCAGGTGAAAGCTCCATGAGTTAGCATTACATAGCCCCATCACACAGTCAGGGACTGTTAATTCTTTACCCACCCCCTCAGGACACGCCTTGAAACAGGGAATTTCTACTCCAGATCTTTGAATCCTCCATTACTGCCATGACACCTGACACATTTTAGGCACTTGTTAAGTGTGAACAAATGGATAATGGTCAGGCATCAATCTGTAGAAAATCAATCATTTAAATGTCTCCAAGTGTTAAACATCTGGAGTTGATTGTACTCATCAAAAATCCATGCAACAAACCTGAGAGTTTACATTTAGAGCAGTACTTGTGCATTGCTTAAGAGATCGTGATGGTTAACTTCACCAAGACAAAAGTTCAAGGTTGCTGCTGTGATGTTTTTATGTTAGTGCTAACCCTAAATTTAGTAAGAGGCATGTTTTTCCATCTGTTGACATTTATTTGAAAGAAGGGAAAGGCTTTCACTAAGCTAATAAAAAAACCTCTCTTGGTGAATAAAATCGCCCCTACCTAACCCCATGTGATCTATTCTTTCATTGACAGTTCTGAGGCCTGCCTGCTTTAATATTTGCAAAAAATAAGACCAGAGAGCTAGCAGGTGTCGCTCAGTGGTTGAGCATTGACCTATGAACCAGAAGGTCATGGTTCAAATCCTGGTCGGGTACATGCTCCATCCCCAATGGAGGCATGCAGGAAGCAACCAATCGATGATTATCTCTCATCATTTATGTTTCTATCTCTCCATCTCCCTTCCTTTCTCTGAAATCAATAAAAACATATAAAAAACTTAAAAGTAAGACCAGAGAGAACAGTCAACAAACTACACCAATAAAAACTATCACAAGATCAAATGCAATATAAAAAGGGAACTTCTGAAATATATGATTATCCAAGAAAAACAACCACAGTATTCAAACCCAAACAGTCTTCTGAATGCATTTTAGAAGGTTTCCACACTTGAAGCAGACATTGTATTCTAATCTTTTGCCTTCCAATTTACAGACAATAAAATGATTTCTCAGATTTTAAAGGGTTGGGACTCTGGGGCAAGGAATGCCATTAACTTTTTCACTTTGGGACTTCATTTTATTTTATTTTTATTGTTATTTTCTTAATTAAAATTTTATTTTTCAATTACATTTTACGTTCAATATTATATTGTATTATTTTCAAGTGCATGGCACAGTGGTTAGACAATCTTTACAAAGTGTCCCCCACTCACCCATATTTCCACTACCCACCTGGCACCACAATATTATTGACTATATTCCCTGTAGTCAATACAAAACATCCCCATGAATATGTTTCAACTACCAATTTGTACTTCTTGAAATGTTTTCATCATTTTCACCCAGTCCTCCAACACCCCTCTCCTCTGGCTACCATCAGTCTGTTCTCTGTGTCTATGACTCTGTCTCAATTTTGTTTGTTCATTTATTTCGTTCTTTAGATTTCCCATATAAAGGAAAGTTAATTTTAAAAATGAGGTTCATTACAGAATTCATCTCTTTTAGAGCATGCTATTTGTTTCTATAACACAAAATATAAGATACAAGACTATTTTCTATTCCAAATTACATATTCTTCTTTAATATCCTTGATATATATATGCATGTGTGTATATACATGTGTGTATATATATGTACATATATATACATATATATATGTACATATATATACATATATATGTACATATATATACATATATATGTGTGTGTATATATATATATCTTTTGTGCACTTTTATTTCATACTATTGTGTTTACTGTGTGCTTCAGAGCATTTAATGTACTTCTGACATTTTAGACCTAATATCCCTTAATGTTTGTTTGCAATGCGTTTGTTTTATAAATGTGTTCAGTTCTGTTCTGCTTATGTAAGACTCATGATTGTTAGATGAATCAGGCAGAATCTTTGCCCTCAAGAATTTATAGATGTTGTTTTATATAAAATAATAAACATAAGTGTTTATTTGTGTGGGCATATATGTATATGCATTTGTATGAAGATATTATATGTGTACACACATATATATAATGCATATGGACTAGATATATATATATATATTAGGTAGCAAGTAGGTGATGAATTTGCACCTGTGTTTTGTTTAGTTCTGGAGTGGTAGAAATCAATTTAAGAGTACAGCAAAACTTTTTTTTTGTCATTTAGAAAGCCATCTCTTTTAAAATCTAAAAAGGATTTTCTCTTCTGATGATATGGTTAGAGTGCCTCTTCCTTTTATATAATTTATGATTTTCAAGAATTTGAAATGGCTTTTATTCTACACCTCATTCAGAATCACTCACTTTTACGTGATGTGTTTCCTTCAAAGGCAGCAATTTTTTCTCACTATTTCTCACAGAGAGGAGTGCTTGCCCCAGGAATCACCGGAAGTGTCCACAGGAGCTTGAGAAAGATTTCAATCTGCCAACTCATCATTCGCTTTCCCTGAATCCGGAGCACCCCACCTCAGTGAGCTGACATCTCGTCCCTTCTCCCCACTATCTGTCCTTAAGCCTCTGGCCTCTGGGATCCCAATCAGATTGCTGCTTGAATGTGAATAGAAGTCAAGACAAGATGTATAGCTTGAGGAACAGCTGAATAACAACAAATGGGGATGGACTGTGGTCCTAACTACCTTTACTTTCCCTCCTCATTGCACTACTTGCCTTCTTACATCTCAGCTTCTTGATCTTGTTTCTGGATTGCAAGCTGTATTGACACTCCTTTCCAATTCACTCATTTTGCTTTTATTATTCCACAGTATCAATTACATTTAAGAAAAACCAGTAACTTATAATCTTCTTCTGGACTGCAAGTACATACTTTAATTATAATTGGCAATGTCCTGCTCTGGGGAAAATACCTGCTCTTTATACTCACCGCTCTTATCCCACCCTTCTCCTTTCTCTGGGGCCCTGATCTCCTACAACTGGCACCTATGTGCATTGAAAGCCTCCCTCTTTTAGTGTGATTTAAGTGTGTTCCACATTTCTACCCATGAGTGATAAAAGCCCATTCACTCCTTCAGAATGTCCCTTGAAGGTACAGTGGACAAAAGGAGAAAGGCAGGAAGGTGACCTGGGAAAGATCAGCAGCCACCAAAGAATGGCTGGCAGCACTACCTGCTGGGACTCTGTGGCAGACTGATCACTTCGTCACTGACTGGTCCTGCTCCTCTGCCTGCCATTCTGGCCTCTGCACTCT
Source organism: Corynorhinus townsendii (assembly GCA_026230045.1). Taxonomy (NCBI): domain Eukaryota; kingdom Metazoa; phylum Chordata; class Mammalia; order Chiroptera; family Vespertilionidae; genus Corynorhinus; species Corynorhinus townsendii. The sequence goes on along the minus strand of JAPDVU010000003.1, from coordinate 174,121,763 downwards.
CCATCCTTCATCCCAATCCATCGTGCCTCAAGACAAAGTGATAAACTAAATGTAATGAACTAAATGTTTGTGTCTATCCATATTCCTAGGTTGAAGCCTAATCCCCAGTGTGATGGTATTTAGAGATGGGCCTGTGGGAAGTGATTAATCATGAGAGTACAGCCTGCATGAATGGGATCAGAGCCCCTATGAAAGGGACCCCTGTCTGCCTTGTGAGGACACAGCGAGAAGACAGTGTCTGAACCAGGAATCAGTCTCTCACCAAATCTGCCAGCGCCTTGATCTTGGCCTTCCAGCCTCCAAACTGCGAGAAATAAATGTTTGTTGCTTAAGCCCCCCAGTCTATGGCATTTTTGTTATAGCAGCCTGAACAGACTAAGACACTAAATCAAAATGATTATTTTGAAAGTGGACTCTGACCATTCTTACAAGTCCCAGAGCTGGGCAAAACAAAATGATGAGATCGTGATTGGAAACAGAATTCTCTAGAAGAGAAGGTGGAAATGATTTAATTATATGTATTTACGAATAACTGAATGTTAGGAAAAGTACAATACTGATGTTAATTATAGATTTATTTTGGAAACAGAAAGTGTGTACGCACAGAGACCGATTTGTCCTCTTCCTCTAAATCCCCATTCCCTCTGCCACTACCTCACCATTTTCATGGCTCAGCATCTTTGCCTAATGTGTGTCCTCTGTTTGCCCTGCCCCCTCTATCAGTACCCAGCACCCTGCATTATAGCTATCTATCTACTGAGGGATCCTTGCTTCTAGGTTGTGATCTCCTGGAGGACAAGGAGGATGCATTTTGCTGTTATACCCCAATTTACATAACAATGAATGGTTAAAGTGGAGGTAGCCCTGCCATGTTGATTACCAACCACCTCCCTAGCCACCCAAGACATCAAGGTAAAGAGAGAATGTAGTTCTGACGGGTAAAGGCAGCCTTAGGAGGAGAGCCTCGCTCCCTGGTCAAGCCTGTGATCACCGCCACACTTCCTGCAGGTACCCCTGTTCTGTACTGAGTGTTTGGCAGAGTGCCTGACCGCAAATTAATGCTCCATTTATGTTTGTTGACTGAATGTTTTCATGCATTTAAAAAGTAAATCAGTTTCGCATGATATGCCAAGAGAAGCAAAAATTCCCTCTAAAATGTTATAAGAAGCTTCTGGCCTGGATGCTGAATATGCGCAACGAAAGGCTTTTCTTCAGGTCTAATTGGATTTATACTCCTGAACTCTCCTCTTTATACCCCTATTCAACTATTTTAGAGAAAAAAATAGCTAGGATAGTATTCACATTTCTGTGTTTAATCAAATCTAGCAATACACTATTATATCTCAAAATCTTTCCTGAATTGGGTTGAAAAACTCAAGCATGCCCACACAAAGAAAATTAGCATTTTTTTCTCCTTTGTGATTACTTCTGCCACTTCCACATTATCTAAGGAAAAATGAAACTCAAAGGTAATTAAAAACATCAAAAGAATCTCAATTGTAATCATTATTTTTCTCTAACACCTTTTCAAAAAAAATGTCCTCATAAAGTACATGATTTTTAAAAGTGGACATGAATGCCTGGCCAGTGTGGCCCAGTGATTGAATGTTGACTCATGAACCAAGAAGTCACAGGTTCAATTCCCAGTCAGGGCACACACCTGGGTTGCTGGCTGGATCTCCAGTAGTGTGTGTGCAGGAGGAAGCTGATTGGTGCTTCTCTCCCATTGATGTTTCTATCTCTCTATACCTCTCCCTTCCCCTCTCTCTAAAATCAATAAGAACATATTTTAAAAAATAAATAAATTAAAATGGTCATACATTTACCAAGATAGTTGAATCTATTCTGTTAAAGTGCAAACGTAGCCCCCTGCAGCCTTCTTATTTCATACAGCAGACAGAATGATCCTTTTGAAACTTAAACTAGATCATGGCATCTCTGCTTTCAACTGTTCCCTGGACTCTCTTTACATTTTGGATAAAATCCACAGTCCTTGCTGTGGCCTCAGTGTGCCCCCACGAAGTCACCTTCTACCCCTCTCCTCCTCCCGCTACACTGGCCTCTCTGTCTTCCTTCAACAGACAAAACATTTTGCTATCCCCTCCTCTTGAGTTGCTTACCCCACTTTTTCATGGTTCGCTTGCTCACTTATTCCAGGCCTCTGCTCCAAGGGCACCCCTTCAGAGAGGCTCTGTCTCAGACCCCTTCCTCACCTGAGTTCCTTCTCCACAGCATCTTCCTCCAGCTAACATTAAACTATATAAAATGGCTTGCTTATGTATTGATGGTCTATCTTCTTCATTAGAATAAAAGTTTCATGAGGGCGGAAACCCTATTTTGTTCGCTGGTGTATCTATAGCACCTAAAAGAGTTTATTCTCAGTAGAAACACAGAGAATTTTACAAAGGAAATTGGGCTTCAGACTGTACCCTTCACCAATTTTTTTATGAACCACATGGAGAAACTGAGGCTCGAGAAGGTTAAATGACTAATTCAACATCACAGTTAATAAACAGCAGAATTGGATCTTAGTTGTATTTACTTCCAACCCAGCAGCCTTTGATGGCAAGAAACAAATAGGAAGAAGATAAATGTGCATGTTAATTTTCAACTTTATAGAAATTTATACCTTTTGTTTTCTAGCAAAGTCTATAAAAGCTGCAATAGTTCTAATTTTAGTTTATTTTTGTTTTCCTTTCATTCACCACACGTGAGTCCTAGTGTGATTTTGTAAATCCCGGAACGTGAAGAGTCCTAGTGTGATTTTGTAAATCCCGGAACGTGAAAGCTAACAGGTGTGACAGCTGGTCTGTCCCCTGTTCATCATATTCAGTGGTCTGTAACAGGGGAATGACACAATTACCTGCTGTAATCACTGCTGCTGACTATACTGTCTCCCCGGTGACCGCTTTATGAAATTTAGAAATGTTTTTCTTGTCAATCCACTAAAATTTTCTGTCTACATATTTTGGGCAGTACCTTTCTAAATAAACATTTAAAAATTAAAGCCCAAATCTAAATAGACATTTATTACTTAGCAAATTCAAGTAATATGTTTCCATTCTGCTTTGGCATAATTTTTTTTGCATTGAAATGTAAAACTTTTTAATCAAGTTTTGCTTTAAATCAAGAATGTGTCCTCACTCATTATAAAGATGCACAGACTACTTCATAGAAAAGCGGATGTCAAGAGACAAATGAATAAATAAAGCATCCGCCCAAACCCTCGTCCTGAGTGGTGTGCTGTACACCAAACTAGTTCCTTATCTCCTTTCAACTTAAAGACCCTTGAGAATACATATAGACACAAACAATTGTGATAGTTGATTGCTCTGAATGTGTCTGCCAGCCAGAACCCTTCACAAATTACAGGCAGGCTGTCAGAATAAAAAATAAAAATGCACAGGGACATCCTTGCCACTGATATATCTAAACCCCAACTCCCTTTTCTGTAAAGGACAGTTATCAAATTCTCAATTTAAGACTCTGATTAGCACATTGTGTAGTTTAAACATAGTATTAAAAAGCAGCCACTTAGAAGAAAGTAGTAGAAACTCTTTTTGCAAACAGGTTCAAAGAACACACTTTTTTCTCCCTATAAATAACACCAATATGTTAATAGAAGTACATTAGTAACCAGATGGTTTTGATTTTGCACATAAGTAGTTCCTGCTCTAATATATTGCTGGAAACCATACCGGAAGGCTGATTATCTTTAAATGGAACTAATCATGTCCTTATTGGGTTCACATGTTCTAACATAGTTTGGTATCAGCAGCAGAAACTGATGAATAAATGGGTGAGGAGATCAAAAGCAAAGGACATGCACTTGCTAATCAGTGTTGAATGTGCTCAGCAGTGAAACAGAGAGATGAGAAAACAGGGCTGATATGCAATTCAAGGACACAGTGACTTGCAACGGAGTTCCTTGTTGCATAGGGACACAACAAAACTGGACCCTTCTTAACTTTTTAATTTAATGTTCTTTTTTTCTTTGTAAAAAAAAAATCAGAGTAAAGAAGTGCTATCCAAATATCAAGATGGAAGGATGAGTAAAGACAAAGGTACAATCTCTGTATACACTCTCTATCTTAATGTGCTAAGAGGAGAACATTTTACTTTTCAAAGTGTCACAGCATGCAAGGTTAAATAATGTAATGGGCATGTAGTATCACTTTTGGAAGTGAAAGTAATGGTAATCAGTAAGTGGTCTCTGAAGGTTTTAGACTTTGCAGTCATCCAGAGATTGCTAGAAGTCTGCAGCGGACCCACTCATATACAGAGAACAGCAAACCACTTAGCCACTTGCAACGTGACACAATCCAAGTCAAAATGTGATCTCGCCCAAGCTGGGACTGGGGGGATTAAATAAACAAATAGACAAAACAGAATCAGACTCAGAGATACAGAAAACAGACTGATGGCTGCCAGAGGGGAGGGGGTTTAGGGGACTGGGTGGAAAAGGTGAAGGGATTGAGAAGTACAGGTTGGCAGTTATAAAATAGTCATGGGGATGTAAAGAACAGAAGAGAAAATACAGTCAATAAATGATATTAGGCAATATAGTCAACAGTTGTTAGTTATAGACAGTAACTATGTATGGTGCCAGTTGAGTACTGGAAATAGCAGGGGGGGGCACTTTGTAAAGTGCTATATGGCTGTCTAGCCACTATGCTGTACACCTGAAACTAATACAAAATAATGCTGAATGTAAACTGTAATAGAAAAATAAAATTTTAAAAATGCGTTATTCAACCTCTCATGGGTTCCATATTACTCTCCCGGCTTTGAGACCTGCCCTCTGTCATTGGTCTGCACTGTGTTCGGGGGTTGTTGAACCTGCTGATTTCTACACCTGTAATGTTCACACCCAGGCTCTTCCCCCCATGGCTCCAGTGAGGCCCTATCTGATCACATAATCTAAGTAGGTCCCCAATACTGGTCTCTATAGCATTCCTTCATAGCAAATACTTAGCCTTTGGTAATATTCATCCAGTGGCTTATTAGTCTTCTAACCTCTCCCCCCACCCCCCGCCCACCCAAGATGGCAACATCAGTCAGAGCAAGAATTGTATGATATGCATTGTGCCCAGCCCAGAGCAGGCTTTCAATAAATATGAATTGGGTCAATGCATTCTTCAGATTAAAGAGCTTTTCCCCCTCTTTATGCCTTTTATCACACTTCACAACTCTAAATTTGAAATTCTCTAGGTTTGGAGGCTAGTAAATATGCAGTTGAGGGATAAGATTAACAGTTTCTCTAGTCAATGTAGAATAACTGTATAATATCAGGCTTTTATTTTAATGCAATTATATTTCAAGAGACATGATATTATGTAAAGCATATCTATACTTGGGTAAAAAGGAGTCCAATAATATAATTGCATTCTACTTTATTAATTTTACTTGTAAGTGAGAACTATTTCTACACAAATGGCCTAAATTGTCACTGTCAAATTGAAGCATGAAAGGATATAATTTCAGTTCCAGCATATTAACTGGAACTGAATATGGGGTTGGCAGAGTTTAATGTATCTTTTAAAAAATCACTTGCAAGTCTTCTCAGGAGAATTTTTTTTAAAGTTTATCGAAAACATTCTTCCTACTGATAGGATTATCTAGTCAATAGAATTATCTAAAACCAGATGGACTTTTAGAGGATTAAAAGATGAAAACCCAGTTAAAGAAATATTGTATTTAGGAAGAGGATAAAGGGTTGTGTGGCTCCTGCAGTAATGAATCAGAGGCAAGAGCTACAGAGATGTCAGAGGTAGGTTGATTTGGAAATATAAAGATGTCACATTCATAGTCACATATATTAATAACAGGTAGCCACATTTCAGAGATGAATTGGGCACATACAATAAAATAATACATTGGCAACTCTCTGGAACTTCTGGGTTAAAAGGTTACTTTCCTCATTCATTTTTATGAATATCATGGTAATTGAATCAAAATGCAAACTGAAAATATTTATTAGCAAACTGCTTTCTCTAGACATCACCACCAACCACAGAAGCTGGCTTGCATCCTGTTATATTTGCCCACACTGTCATAAATTTTCAACTGCACTGCAATTATTTTTTAAGCTAGAATTATAACTACATGAAGAATTTTAAAATATCAGTTTATTCTAGAAATTTCTTTTCAAATCTGCCTTTGTCCTTCTGAACAGATTCCCATAAATGGTACTGACTCAGCTAAAAAGACTACCTTTTTAAGAAACAGATCTCTTGGTTACATGTTATAGTGAAGCACTATTACTTGGTCCTATGTCACTAATTATGTTGAGGTTGGTTCATTATTCATGCAGAAGCAATACCTATATGCATATTTTGAATATTTAACATTCTACCACTTTGGGCATATATAATTTATACTGATAAAATCAAGTAGAGTTGATATGAACAGGAAAGTACGTCCTCATTTGTCTGGTATTTATATCCAGACTTAGTTTAGCTACTACTTGTTGAACATTTACAATGTGCCAAGAACTATATGTGATTTATTTTGTTCAGCCATGTGAAATAGCTATTGTTATTCCCATCTTATGGATGAGACAAATAAACTAACAAAATAGAAACAGATTCATAGATACAGAGAACCAACCGACAGCTGTCAGAGAGGATGGGGGCGGGGGCTGGATATAAATGGTGAAAGGATTAAGCAAACCTACACAATTTTATTAGCCAATAAATTCAATTTAAAAAGACAAAAAGCCAAAAGAACACGGTGACAAAGAGATGTTGGCCAACATTTATCCAATGGTATTAAAATATTAAAGGGAGAAGTAAAAGACTGCATGAAGCCTGGAGAAGGAAAAACCAAAGGAAGTAGAATTTGATATATTCTTCTTTATCTGGGAAAGGGGTATACTGACTAAATGCACCAGAATCCAGTTTCCTTAGAATTAACTCATTAATTCCTTTTCTCTGGTTATAATTAATAACCTACAGCTTTTGTACTAAAGAAGAATGCTGGAACTAGGCCACAGAGAATAATAGTCTTCTTGACCACACTGGTGGATGGGACTACCAGTGAAAATTTTGTATACAAGAAAATCAAAATAGAGAAAATATGAAATAGGACAGGAAAATAGCAAGAAGATATGTGAACCATAAAGGAGTAGGAGGGGGAAAGCATTCAGGTGGGCAAAAGAAAAGTCAGAATAGTGTGGTTAATATAACCCAAGAGGAGGAGAGGTTTGATTAAGAGGCCAGAATAATAGTAACAATGCCAGAGAGACATGAGCAAAGGGATTTAAAGCAGGCATTTAGAAGGTAATTGGTGATTTCCATGTGGGAAAATGCAGAAGAGAGAAAGACAGCAATATATGAGAAGTGAGTAGTAGTAAAGATGTACCGGTGAAGCAGATTACCAAACTATGCTCTTCACATATTCTGTGGGGTCCTCCCTATCCCATAAAATGTCAAGTCCATAGAAAACCTTCTACCCAGTGTGACCAGGAGTCATGTGACAGTCACAGAAAGAGAGAAATCACAAAGTAACATATACACATCTTAAACATTTTAATTTAAAATATGCAAATGAACATCTGATTGTCAGTCATTAATAAAGGCCAAGTCTTTTGCCTTGAGTTCCTCAAGATCTTTCATAAATGAAACCACTGCCTCTTCTAGGGATATATCCCAAGAAACTAGAAACACCAATCAGAAAGGATATATGCACCCCTATGTTCACAGCAGCACAATTTGCAATAGCTAAGATTTGGAAACAGCCTAAGTGCCCATTAGCAGATGAGTGGATTAAAAAAAACTGGTACATCTACACAATGGAATATTGTGTGCTGTAAAAAAGAAGGAACTCCTACCATTTACAACAGCATGGATGGACCTGGAGAGCATTATGCTAAGTGAAATAAGTCAGTCAGAGAAAGATATATATCACATGATCTCACTCATTTGTGGAATATAATAAACAACATAAACCAATGAACAAAAACATCCAGAGACAGAGAAGCATCGATCAGATAGTCAAACCTCAGAGGGAATAATGGGGAGAGATCAACCAAAGGACTTGTATGCATGCATATAAGTATCACCAACGAACACACACAATGGGGGGTTGAGGTTATGAGCAGGGGTGGAGGTAACAAGGGGGATGAGGACACTTATGTAATACCTTAATAAAAAATAGGGGGAAAAAGAATAACTAACAAAAATAAAATAAAATAAATGAAACCAATTATGCATTCTGGAGGAGTTCCAGATTTAATTTATTTAAAGTGGAGTGAGAAATTAGACACTTGGAGCGCAATCTCAATGAAGAATCATAGGTTTCTAAGACTCTTCCTAATACTTTACAGTATTCTTACCCATACCTAATTTGACAACACACTTTAAGTGATTTGACTAAATTAAGTTTTTTCTATATATTCAAGTTATTTTTTGTGAAACAGCATTCTTTTTATGGAAAATATCAGTTTATCTGGTGATTGGTTAAGTTGTGGTCCATTAAAAGAGCTTTTACTGTATAGGAAAAATTGCTACCTTTCTTCCTACACTCAGACCACCCCTGTACAATTATTTACCCTGAGGAAAAATGCATTCAGGCATAATTAAATGTTGACAGCTGAAAAGCGCTGTCTTAAAATAGAACTTTTAATTGACTACATATCCTATATGTAACTGATACGGATCCAATTTTCTCTTTTATACAACTTATAAGGTTACTTTAGATAAGAAAATGTATGTAAAATACTCTGCAAACTGTAAAGCACTTTACAAAAGCAAGTGCTGATTATTACTGAGGGAATGATTATTTTCACCACCTGTCCTTCACTTTTTAACCCTTCTGCTTACCCAACAATTGACACTGCTGTTATACACTGGAGAAGACACAGACATGTTTTCTGTGCTTGTGGGCTTATAATGAGGAAAACAGGCATCAAACAAGTGAACATGTAAGCCACAGTGAGTGTTATGAAGAAAAATGTTTTAGATGATCTGTGAAAGCATAGCATGGTAGACCAGTATTAATAAAGATTAATTAAAGTATTAAATTGGGTGATCCCAGATAACTTTTTGAGATCAAAAGAATGAGTTATAAATAGTTCAGCAAAAAACAAACAAACAAAAACAGGAGAAAGGACTGTTGCAGGCAGAAGGGTTGGGTGTGCAAAGACCCAAATGCAGGAAAGAGCCTCATGTGTCTGAGAGCTAAAGAAAAGTTGTGTGTGTAGAGTGAAGCAAGGCAGAATGACTGGATGAGATAACACTGGAAAGGTTGGCAGAAGCCGCATGCAGAGCTATTTTGGACACACTAATAAGTGATCTATTTTTTTTATCCTAAAATCAATGGAAAGCCACCAAGAGGTAGTAAGTATTTTTTAAATCACTTTGCAATATGGAAAATGGACTGGAACAGGGCAAGCATGGAGGCAAAGAAGGTATTAAAGAGACTGTCATAAACATCCTGTGGAAGAATAGGGCCATTGACTCCAGTGGGGCATGGGAAATGAGAAGCATGGAAAGAGGCAAACTCGATTTTAGAGACAGAATTGATAAAACAGATAATGCGTTAGATTAGGTTATTTGGTTGGATGAGGGGTGGGAGAGAGAGAGAGAGAGAGAGAGAGAGAGAGAGAGAGAGAGAGAGAGAGAGAGAGAGGGAGAGAGAGAGAGAGAGAGGGAGAGATCAAGTCTAGACTTCTAGCTTGAGCAACTAACTGGACCATGTTTGACATACTTGGAGGACATTCATGTGAAAATATCAAGAGGGCAGATATTTAAATAATTGTTTCATTGGATGGAAGCAAAATCTTTCAAAGGCTCGAACATTACCAATGACCAAATGATAAATCTTAGTTTGGGCAAGACCTGATACCAAACAAGCCTCACAAGATCAGAAAGATGTAGGTATAAAACTAAAATATGGGAAAAAATAGTATACATTGTAATGAAATGCATCCTCTTGGAACTAACCTCCTTGGCTCTCTAATTTTCAAAATTATTCCAACAGTATTTCTCTGTACCCACTCCTTGGGGCCTTTAGGTTATATTATGAACAAAGAATTTCGAAGGCTGACATACCTCAAAAGTCCTTTGCCAGGTTCCCTCGTTCTCGCTACTGCCCTCAATCTTTTGCTTCTAGACTGGTGACTCTTTCATTCTCACCCCAGAGAATTTTCTTGCTCTACAAATTGATGAGGCATCCTTACCCATGGACACCCCTAATTTGCAAGCTCTATATATTTAATAACTCTTGAAACAACCTCTTCTTCATATAGTCTTTCTTAACCAATGAAACAGAAATGGTTTTTAGGGTTGTTCTATCCTGACCAGACACTCAACTCCTTTTTCTTGTATGCTCAATAATCATCCCTCTGTCTCCTACAATGCCATTACAGATAATGATAATATGCACCATTATATCATTGATATGCCTGTGATCTAAATGACTTTGTGGTATTTTAAGATGTATTCAGGTTATATAAAATTCCTCAATATATTATCACTTTATATGATGGTTAGTTAGCATTTGGGATACCACCTGGCTGATGGCAGGAAAATGCACAACATATAGATTTGAGTTGGAATAATTGATTAGAGAAAATGCACAGGAAAAATCTTCTATGCAAATCTTGCAGAGAAAGGGCCAAATCTTACAGGGAGAGCAAAAAGCAAAGGAGCAGAGAAATCAGCAGAGCTATTGAATATTTTCCAGATATCCCATATTTTGAGTTGTAGCAGATAGATGAATTTCCTGCGGGTAAAGCTGACCTCTAATTCACCCAAGGACCCTGGTCAATCATCTCAGAATGGTTCGTCCACAGTATCTCACTTGATCTACTCATCAGGAGCCCTGCTGTCAAGAAACCATAGACTGGCAGAATGGAAGCTCATCCTTCAGATGGCACAGGCAAGTGGGCATGAGTTAGGAGCAGTTAGATCAGCACTGCTGAACAGAAATACAATGTGAGCACATGCACAATTTAATTTTTCTAGTAGCACCATTAAATTTTAATGGAATTAATTTTGATAATGTTTTATTCAGCCCAATCTATCCAAAATATTATTTCAATATATAATCAATACAAAAATTATTGGGATACTTAAAATTCATTTTCTTCATGCTAAGTCTTCAAAATCTGGTGTGCATCTTACACCTGACCACAATTCAGTTTAGTCAAGCCACATTTCAAGTGCTCAGTAGCCACATGTGGCCAGTGGCTACCCTATTGGAGAGCATAACTTGTCCTTTCTCTGTTCTTATCACCCTCCATGAACATTAAGCCGGCCTAGAGTGAAAAATAGAAGATAGTCTACAGATAAGACTTTATGGTTGTAAATAATAATGTAAATGGATAAAGCACACACAGCCACATATATTTATTTGCTTGATATTCATGAACTCATGCAAACTAACCCCTTACTAGCTTTATCTCACCCATCTCATCCCATCACACACACACACATCATCCTGACCTGAACGGGGCCACTTGCTGTTTCCTAAAAAGACCTTGAGTTCCTTCACTGCAATTCCCTTTCTTAGAAAACATTCCCTTTCCTTGCTAATCATGACATCTTATGCATTCTTGGTCTGTTTCTGGGGCCATCACCCTGGTCTGGGTCACTGCCATTTATTGCTTCAAAGAGCCTCCTAACTGGACCTTTCAATTTCACTCTGACCTCCAGCCAAGCCATTCTCTAGATAGTCCTTACAGGAATGTCTTTAAAATGTGAATCAGGTTCCATCTTTTCTTTGCCAAAAATATTCCAATATTTTACCATGATACCGAGATGAAAACGCAAACACCTTCCATGGGTTTAGATGCTGCATGAGTTGGCCCTATCCTGTTATCCCTTCAGTCTTACCTCATGCTTCCTTCCTCCATGCTCACTATGCTGCAATACAATGCCTCAGTCCCTCAGACACAATAACCTTTCTCTCAGTTCAGGGCATTTGAAAATGCCTGGCAGTCATTATCTTTTCTCTAGTGTATATCTACCTCCCAGAAGAAACTATAAATTCTTTGAAGGCAAGGACTTATTTGTATGGTTTATTACTCAAGGCTAGTGCTCTATAAATATGTGTTAATTGCTTCATAAATATGAAAAAATTTAAAAAATGATTTTCCTGACCTTTCAAGCTTTCATCATCATGATCATCATAACTTTAATTTATTGGACACTTACTATGAAACTATGTGAAGCACAATTCACTGACTCTTCACAACCCCACAAGGTAGATGTTTTTATTCCAAATGTAATAATAATAATGAGAAAACAAAGGGAACAAGGGATAAGTATTTTGCCCATTGTCACTCAGCAGTTAAATAACAGAGCTGGGATTTGAACCCTGATCTGTTTGTTTCTATAAATAATTAGTTATTCTGCTTCCATGAATTTCCAAAAGCTTTAAATTAAGTACTTCATTATTCTCTAGCTTGGTAAAATGCTAACTATGTCATAACAGACAAAATACAATCTGGAATATCATTCAGTCTAATAATGCTTGTTGCTAAGCAACCATATTCCCAAAATAGTATCTGAAGCATGCAATGTCAGCATAAGATATCTAAATAATATAGAACATAGAAACTGATCAGACCTGAACTGATTTTACATATTCTGAGTTATTAATATGTTCTATATTATTTAGATAATATAGAACATAGAAACTGATCAGACCTGAACTGATTTTACATATTCTGAGTAAAATCAGTTCAGGTCTGATCAGTTTCTATGTTCTATATTATTTAGATATCTTATGCTGACATTGCATGCTTCAGATACTATTTTGGGAATATGGTTGCCTAGCAACAAGCATTATTAGACTGAATGATACTCCAGATTGTATTTTGTCTGTTATGACATAGTTAGCATTTTATTCATTTAGAAATATCTGAGAAACAAGGTGGGTAAATTTAGTGCAACATATTACCAACCAGGAACTCTACAATAAAGCATAAACAATAGGTGAATGCTTTTCTGTTCTAGAATGTTTGTTTCCAAATGTATTTGGAATCCAACATGGTTGGGGATGACAACAAGGCACTGAGGATGTTAAAATGTTAACACTGAACCAGTTAAAAGCAGTAGGGTTGGAGAGAACTGTTTACTTTATAAAAGGAGAAAAACTGTGTCCAGAAATACCAGCTCCTATGCAGAATTCTCACAGCTACGTTCTCTTGGATCCAGATGTAACTGAGAAGAAGCACATGGCTCGCTCCATTCAAAGCAAACACACACACACACAAAACAAAGCACATATCTGGAAAATGGTGAGTTTAATACTAACATCTTAATACTAAAAATATATTTTGTGGGAAAAATGTGTAAGTACAGAAAACATATCTAACATATGAACCAGAAACCATGCAAAGGGGATCTCAATCCCTTGTCAGCTAAATCATGTGTCTTTTCCCTTAGATTACTTATGAAAACATTTTACTTCTAGGATTAAGCAATAAAATTAACTATAAAATTCAAGCAAATTTGCTTCACGATAAAAAAGAATTTGGACAAAATGAAGAATAATGCAATGATTCAGTTTTTGCAAGGCACCGAGTGTTTCCCAGTATCCAACCTAAAGCCAGTCTCCGATAACTTGAGGGGCAACCTAAACCATGTTGACTAAAGTACCCCTGTTAGTGCAGCTAAGTTGTTTAAAAAGGTAGTGAGGGAAAATACATTATACTGAGGAGGGAAAGAGAAAAATCATAAACACAGGTGAAGTGATGTAACAGAAAGATCTGAAGATTTGGCATCTGAAAAGCTTATCAGGGCTCGGGTAAGTTAAAAATTGTAAAGTCTATACCGGTTTCTTAAAATTAGGAGTCAAAAATTCTCCTCTGTGAAATGGAGATATGCTGCCTTCCTTGCCCAGGTTCATGGGTTTTTGCGAAGTGAGAATAAATAGACCAATGAGGTCACTATTGCATTTTTCCCATAGCTCAATTTATGAGTCTTCAGGGATGGGTGTGGGCAGGTAGAATAGGCTGGTAGCATCTAGGCAAGTGTTTCCAGATAATTTTTAATCTGATAATTAGGCTTTCAAACCTATAAAAGTCTGAAAAATCATGTCATTCATTAGGAACCAAGTAGTGAAACATTAATAGAAAAAAGGATATGAATATACAATTCGCAAAAGGGGGAAAAAGCCAATACACGTGACAAAACAATGTTCCTATCCACTGGTAATAACAGACATTGAAAATACCAAGATATATACATATATATCTTGTCCAAATCCCTTTTTATCTAAAGCAAATTTGCTTGAATTTTACACTTAATTTAATATATATTAAATTACATATATATACACACACACACACACACACATATATATATATATATATATATATATATATATATATATATTTGTAAACCTACTAAGTTGACAGATAAAAAGAGAAAAAGTGCCAGCACAAATGAGAGTTGAGACAACCAGCCTTCTTATATATGCCAGTGGGAATATAAACTGGTACAGACTCTCAGAGGTCAATTTGATAATATATCTTTGTAGTATTAAAATGTACAGAACTGGGGTTTCATAATTATCTTTATAGAAATATAGCCTAAGGAATTGGTCAGAGAGGCTTACAAAAATTCCTGCATCACATATGATCTGTAAGAGTGAAATGTTGGTAAGAACTTAAAATGTTAACATTTTATGACTGGATAAATATAGTTTATGTTTTATAGAATGTTACACCACTACTATAAATTATCCTGTAGAAATACTACTGATATGAGAAAATATTCATACTAAATTGATCATTTTAAAATATTAAAAAACAGTATAAATGGTATAATTTCAATTTAATGTTAAAAGATACACATGCATTATAAGCATAGATAAGAGGATAAAAACTATTTCTGAAGTATTACCAGTAGCATCTCTAGGAAATGGGATACTGAGAGATTTTAATTTCCTTCCTTCTTTTGAGGGCTTTTCTTTATTTATTTTACTGGGTGCATCTATTACATCTGTATTAGAAAAAATTGATACGTGCAGCAATATGAAAACAGCAAATTTAGGGGTTCATGTAAATATACCATATGTAAATTCATCACTTTCAAGCTTTTAAAAATGTGTTTGTTTCCCCTGAATTTCAATAGAGTTTCTATTGATAAGTAACTTATTTTGGTGGACTGGTTCTATTACATGCACAAAGAAAGACACACAGGTTTTGCAAAATTAAAAGAAAATCTTATTTATACTTTTAAAAATACTTAGAAGACATTTATTTATTTATTTACTTACTTACTTACTTACTTAGTAGTCCTTAGCCTAAGATATGTTTTTATAGATTTTAGAGAGAGAGGAAGGGAGAGAGAGAGAAATATCAATGTGAGAGAGAAACATGGATGGTTGCTTCCCGTATGTGCCCCAACCAGGGATCGAACCTGTAACCTAAGTATGTGCCTTGACTGAACCCACAACCTTTTGGTATACAGGACGATGCTTTACTTTAGAAAATTAACTTTGATTTGTAATGCTAACAGCAAGACACCCATGAAAAATACACACATGGTGTCAAAATAAGCCAAAGGAAAATCATTTGGGCAAAAAATGAAAAAGGATCCCAAGTCAAATTTATAGAAAAGATTCCTTTATTAACTTTTGGCCGAGAATATGTTTGTATATTTTCAGAAAACACCTCCAAGACCATGTGGATTCCTGCAACAGAGAGGAATTGACAGGACTGCTCCAGCCATGAAGGCAGAAGAGAAACAGTCCAGAGATGGAAGACGCTGACGAAGCCTTGCCATACTAGCAGTCAGCAGCTGTGCATCGTGGCAGGTGCCCAGGACCAAACCAGAGAGGGTTGGACCTGCATTACCATCATTTGTCACCATCCAGAACTGAAATATCATTGCTGACATGTACACATAAGGAACTGTTTGACATTGAAATTGGGACTCAAAAGAACTGTTGGCCCAGAAAGAAACTCACTACAGACTGATTCATTTGCCTCTCAGCATAACCATTATTGCTTGTCTCATTTCCGGTTCTTATAAGGGTATTTCTAGTTATCACATGATCTCACTCATCTAGGGGAAATAATGAACAACATAAACTGATGAACAAAAACAGACCCGGAGACAGGGAAGTATCGATCAGACTGTCAAACCTCAGAGGGAAGGTAGGGGAGGGTGGGGGTAAGGAGGAGAGATCAACCAAAGGATTTGTATGCATGCATATAAGCCTAACCAGTGGTCACGGACAACAGGGGGGTGGGGCATGCATGGAGAAGGGTTTGGGAGGGGAATGGGGGGATGAGAACAAATATGTGATACCTTAATCAATAAAGAAATTAATTTAAAAAAATGAGTCCCCTGGTCAGCACAAAATACATAGAAGACTTTTTAAAATGTTAGAAACATCGGTAAGCATTCCTACTTGGAAAAATATCAACAAATTCACTAGGAAAATCTAATCTAACCAGGGAGGTGTTTGATAGGATAAGACAGGTAGAAAGGAATAATGCCAGAAGAAAATTTAGGCTGAAAATGCCTCGTTTATATTTACTGCTGTTACTAAAGAAGATTCAGTTATTGATGGACTATAAATACAGAGGCTAGTGCAGGGAGATTAATGACCCCTTTCTATCCCTCTTCTGGGATAACCTGGGAATAACACATTCAGGTCATTATGCTGCAGTAGAAGAAAAAGACAAAACAGGCTTGGTTCAGTAAAGAGCAATAAACATGAGTAAAGGGTTAGCAGGACTGACAGAGAGATGAGCTCATTGTGTGGCACGTAACTGAGTTTAATTCTGTATAATATATCAGATAAATTCTAGGCAATGTAAATAAGAAATAAAAAAGAGTTACAGCAGTCATCTACTGGTGTTTATAGGACATGCCCTAAACCCCTCCTCCTCAAATAGAATCGGGCAAGTATGGCAACTGTAAGTGACAAGGAAGAAAAGTCTTAATTTGATGCAGGTGCAACTTTCTGGTACCTACTTGATTTCCATCTTCCGAAAGCACTAATAAACTTACAGGCATCCTATACCCGACAAGATACACTTATACATATGCAATATTCTATACTCCCTAATATAATTTTTAATTCTCGAAACTGCCAATGTGGTGTGCTTTGATGCTCTTGGTAGCTAATCAACACGTATTTCTCGAATAAATTATTTACTGATATCCATTCACCTCCCAGAAACTGTCCTGGGTATCCAGTGAGGGGCAAAGCAGAACCAACACAGCTTCCCTGCCTTTGTGGAATGTATATGAGCTCAGAAAGACACACAAGTGAAAAGACACATGCAAGGGCTTGTGTGTGTTCATTTCTGTAAGATTGAGAACCACAGGGGATTGGGAAGAGGCTACTTAGATGGAGTGAGAATATTTAAGTTAAAACCTAAAGGACTGGAAAAAAGACAGCTGTGCCAAAGGAAAGGGAGGAAAACTGATCCAAGTGAAAAAAATAGGAAATCCTGGAAGAAGTTTAGCATTTCTTTCAGAATAAGGAGAGGTCAATGGGACAAAACATGAGAAGCAAGACAGAGACTGGAATGAGCCAATGCAGGAGCGGTAAGGAGGGGCTGCACCATAGCTTTCTAATGGGAGCCATTGAATGGTAATAAGCAAGGGCATAATATGGGCCATTTTTCTATTTAAATGATTGCTCTGGCTGCTGTACACAGACTAGATTGGAGACAGCAAGAGCAAACATGAAAAGCCAGTGTAATGGTGACAATAATGGGGTGACTTAGATTTGTATAATGAGGGGGAGATAGAGACAAGGGCCTGGATCTGAGCTCCTATTTTGAAAACTAAAACCAAGGACATGTAGTTGAATTGGGTATGGGCAGTGAGCAAGGAATTTGGTGGCCTCAATGCCTTTAGCAAATGGGTGGTAGTGGAGGCAAAATGAGGTTAGGCTGGGACAAAAATGTTTTCTTAATCTGAATTCCAACTTGCTCCTTGGGTACAATAATCTCTTCTATAGTTGAATAAAAGATTAGAATTTCATATTATTTGTTTAGCCATATGTTATTTTAGAGCCAGCTTAAACATGTAACACTTTTAATACTTACAATATGTTTATAAGGTGGGTATAATTTCTCCATTTTACCAAGAGAGAAGAAGTCTCAGGAAGCTATAGTAACTGGTTGAATTTTCCAGGTTCCATCCCACACCCCTCACCTTCTAACTCCTAGCTAGTGTTTTTCTCCTCATTTCACTTTCACCTCATTATTCATCCATCCTTAAAATTTTATACAAGCAAATGGTCATAGCACATTGCTTATAACTCTGTTTAGCACTTAATATTTTCTTTTGTTAATTTTAATTACCTCCTCTTATAAATTATAAAGTCCCCGATGGTATATGTCTTATATACATATATTTGTATCATTCAAAGCATTAAGCATGTCTCCCAAATAGCAGTTAATATTTTTTTAAAACACTTATGCCAGATATTGCTGTAAATTTCTCTCTCTCTCTCTCTCTCTCTCTCTCTCATATATATATATATATATATATATATATATATATAATTCATCTAATCCTCACATTGAATATGAAGTATTATTTTTATAGAATAGAAAATGGAGTCACTGAGAGTTAAGTAACTTTCTGAAGGTCACACAGTTAATAAGCTGCACAATCAGAATTCGAACCCAGGTGGTCTGACTCCAGAGAGATACTTGTGAACAGTACTATACTGTCTACTAAATATGAAGTGCCAAGTTCAACGTAAGCAAAGTCAGAGAAAAACATGACCCAATGGAACTTAAAATCACTCTTGATCCGTGCAGCTATTTTGATCGTGAAGTCAAAATACCACTAGGACACTTAATTCTCCTCCCTGAGTGGCCCTACCACTTAAAAGCTTACAAATTTTGGATGCTACTTAACGTTTCTTAGCTTAAGTTTCTTCATATGTAAAATAGGTATGATAACACTGATCTGATGTATAAATACTCAATAATTAGTTGTTTAATGAGTGTCTGGCTTTATGAGTTCTGCTGGACAAATGTACAATAGCAAACATTTATTCTAATCATCTAGAAGAAATGTGAGGCTATAGGAAACCTAAAACATGGAAGGAAATGCTGAGGAGTAGGTAACAGTGTCCCTTACACAATTCTTTTTTAAAATCATATTTATTGGGGTGACACTAGTAACAAAAGTATACAGGTTGCAGGTGCACTATTCTACAACACATCATCTGGACACTGTATTGTGTTCACCACCCCAAGTGGAAGAGCAGGGTCCCCTACCACAATTCTACCTGGTACTGATATATAACCTAAGGGACATGAACTTGAGAATGATGAGACTTAGAGATAGTCTAAGTTCACAACTACATGTTTTGCTCACATAGCTGCACTTTGGGGATATAATTGCTTTCCTTAAAATGATGGAAGAGGAGCGTAGCCAAACGTTCTTTCCTCTTATTTAAAAAAGTTCCTCAACTTATAGTAACTGAGCTCTTTAGTAAGTTACTCAGCCTCTTTTAGACACAGCTTTCTCATCTGTGCAGCAGAGATATCTGCCTCACGGGTATGTTAATCAAATATCTTGCATTTGCAAGATGATAGCTATACATCCTATATACAGTAAATGCTGTCTAGCTCTAAGACCTATTGTTGAGAATTCTGTTGAAAAAACTACTGAAAACACAAAAATGCCTTGATTGTGTGAATGCCTTAGAAATCACTTGTTTGCTCCTCATACTAATAGAGATAGGATACCAATTTTAGACAATTAATTCAAGAAATATTTATAAAATTGATCAGATTTTATTCTCTGGGAGTGAAACTAAAAAAGACAAAAAGCCTTTCTTCAAATAACATATAATTTAATGGGGAAGACAAACTAACAACAAACAACAAAACCACACAGACTTAATTAAGAGCTATAGAAACACAGATGATGAAATCTTAAAAATGTCACACTATGACTAGGAAGTGAATACTGAATCCACTTCAGCATCAAGCCATTAGCAGCTAAATTAAGTTCCTTTTTCTAATGTGAAGATTCAAAGGAAATTTATACAGGTGGTACCATGTTGATTGGGCCATGGAAGTTGAATAGCACTTCAATAAGTAAAGAAAAAGGTAAAGAAAGTTGCTTGGGTGAATAAAAACCACATCAGCAAAAATATTCTCAGGGTACGGTATAATAAAACCTGCCATAATGGGATAAGTAGGGGGGTCTAAAATTCTAACCAAATAAAAATAAAAGTAGCAATGTTACGAAGTTCATGAGAAATGCTATTTTTAGTTGGTTGTCCAGTTCTTGTGTGGTCTATTGTGTGGTTTGAAGGGGAGAGGTCAGGAGTTGCTGCTCCTACTTTTGGGCAATAGAGCTGTTGGGTTTTCTTGAGGGACTAGGAAGAAGCAGGAGTCTAACATGCGATAAAATCATAATCAAAGGGCAATGCCATGATGACTGAAAACTTATAGCAAATGTCTTTGTATAGCATAAAAGTTCGTGTATTCCACACCATTCGTGGAAAGCAGAATTTCATGATAAGGAACCAAAGGGAGCATTTCCCAGGTGTTGTTATAAAATTTAACTTGTCTTTTGTATTTGAAGCTGACGTTATTGATGAGGAGACAGACAGCTGTTCCAGGATGTAGCTGAATGCTGTACCATCACCCTGATGATGTAACAGGGGGTAACTGGTTCAATAAATGAGACAGGGGGGCAGTCAGCTCGGACCACGGTGTTTTCCGGCTGTGACTGGTCACATCAGACAGTAATCTAAAATAACTTGCATGAGCTGGCATGTCAGTATTTTTCATGTCAATATCAGCTCAAATGTCCCCAAAGACAGAAGGTTCTGAGAACTCAAGAACATCATATGCTGTTCTAGTATTCAGCTCCTTTTGTAATGAGTAAGTGCACAGAAAAAAAATGGCACGGAAGATGCCATCCGTGCCAAGATGGATTAAAAAGTATAAATAGTAATAATAGTAATAATAATAATAAACTATTACTAAATTAGCAATTGAAAAAAAAATGAGGCAAAAATATTACAGACCGTGAGATAGTAGAAGAATATCTGAAATGTCCAGGTAAAAAACAATGAAGGTTTGAACTAAGAGACAGTGAGAATAATAATAATGCCACCTTATATTTTTATAATGCTTTGAAAGTTACTCAGCATTCTTTTATGTATAGTCTTACCAAAGAACCCCACACCAGCCAAGCAGACTAAGTAGTAAGGACAATGTGAATTTTTTCTTTTTCTATCTCTTTCTCTTCCTCCCTCCTCATTCCCTCTTTCTCTCCCTGATTACCTTCTTCCTCCCCCCTGCCCCACTTCTCTCTTTGCTTATCCAGCATATCAAACACTTCTTTTATTTTGGAAATATCATCCACTGTGTGAGACCAGGTAGGAGGCAGGGCACCCCTCCCACTATGGAAGCTAGAAGAAAGCAAGGCACACTTGCCAACCCCTTGCCACTTGGTGAATACAAAGCCTGGACATGTGGTAAAAACTAAGACAACTACATGCAGTTTTGCCCAGGAATTCTGAACTTGAGTGGGTGACGGGAAGGGAAAGAGATAGTTAGAATTCATTTTCAGTGCTGTGTAGCCCCACAGCATTCTGTAGTGGCTGCCGGCAGCAGGGCGACAACATCCTATGACTGCCCCAATTTGAAACAACTGTTACAGCTTTGAAGGCTTCAGAGATGCCTTCATCTCTGCACAGTTTCCAGGCTGCTCTTCAGCTTTATGTGTATTCTTATGCCACTCACACCTTTGCAGAAAATCCCTTTATGGTTAAGACAGACAGTTTTTCCTTATACTTGCAACTAAAAGCCTTTATGACATACAAACCATATTTTCCCCCTTTTTGCTGACAGGAAGCTGAGAGCAAGAGAGTGAGTTGCTTGTGAGAGAGGACAGTTGGTGGGCTCTTGCCACTATGCTCTTTCAGTTGCTTATCACTGGACTCACAGATTCTGCATAGAAATGTGGAAAGTTTTACTGCTAAAGGAGAGGTAATACCACTAACTAGAATGTGTGCAAAGAAATGCAACAAAAAAAAAAAAATCAAAAGCATCAATAATATCATCTAAGCTAAAGCCTATAGGACCAACTCCTCTTGCAAAGGACTTGCAAACAGTAACATACCCCCTTTCCCTGGTTAACGCACAGTGAAATCCTGCAGACTCTATCTAGACATTGTATTCCCTCAGATAATTACATTCTATGTAAGATTTTGTCATCTTCCGACAAGCCATTTATGCTACCCCTCTTTTTTTTTTTTTTTTTTTTTTTTTTACTGCTACCCCCTTTTGAAAAATATCACATCTATCCGAGAAGAGACTGGCCATTAGAAAACAAAATAACATCCAGTATTCAATAATTTCACTGCCGTGGACCCTTTCTAGTTTAGCAACAAATTTTATGTGTCCCTTGGTCTAACGATTTCCTCTTTACAATGAGCTAAATTCTTAGGACTTTTAAAAATTGGCTAACTGACACTACAGTATAATAGCATATATGGGATATATATATATATGTATATATATATATATATACAGCATATATGTATATATAGATGCTGCATGTGACTTTACTGTTTAAGGTTATTATAGTTTAATTTCACAAGGAAAATCAATGCAGATGAATTCAAAATTTATTGAAGTGTCTGATGGCTCTTCTGGGGCTTATGTCAATGTGAGTTATGAACTTAGTAGGAATGTGACTCATAAAGAAGCCAAAGCTTTGACATTATTTTTGTATTAAAATCTCCATGGCTTAAGATGACCATATTTATGATCACTTAATACTGTAAATCATAGTTTGCCAACTAAAAATACTCCAATTCACAGGTCAGACAGATACAGTAAGTGAGGAAGGCTGACTGGCTGTAAGGATTCTGGCATTCAGTGTTTTCTTCGGGGAACTGCTGAGTCTCAGGAACTGGGGGATGGGGACTGGGGCCCTGGAGAGGCCTCTTCTCCTGAGAGAGCTGCCGCTATTGTCTGCATTTGAAAGCTGGAGTACAGTAGTGCAGACCCAGAAGTAATGGAGAAAGCCAGATTTTCATAATAAAACCTTTTGACTGTTTAAATGTTGGATCGTTAAAATGCCCCAAAAGTCAAATATATCGCTACCAAGAGACAATCAAGGTCCACAGGTCACTAGTTGGTGAGTTGGATATAGTCTTGCTGGCATGGAGCCTTTTTGAATTTAAAGTTTATCCTCAGCAACCCTGCATTCCATCCCAAAGATCTATGGCAAGAGCCATTCCCAACAACACACCTAAGTCTACAAATGAACTTCTTCATAGTGCTTTCAGAATCATTGTCTGCCAACTTCCTTCCTGTTATCAATTTCAGAAGCTTTAAAAAGAAGGCAGATGAGAAATATACTACCTAAACATTTGATTTACTATGTTTTGGGTAAATGTATCGTCTATTTCTGTGTTAACTGTGTGTTTTTTGGGTTTACCAGAAGCAGACTAGGAAAATGTTAAAATAATGAGAACCCCTAAATCTATACCAAAACCAGGTACAAAAAAAAGCATCTCAATCATTAAAGTGAGGAATTTGGCCCAGCTGGCATGGCTCAGTGGTTGAGCATCGACCTATGAACAAGGAGGTCAGGGTTCAATTCCTGGCCGGGGCATATGGCCTGGTTGCGGGCTTGATTCCCCAGTGTGGGTCATGCAGGAGGCAGCCGATCAATGATTCTCTTTCTCTCTCCCTTCATCTCTGAAATCAATAAAAAAAATACATATTTTTTAAAATTTGAATTGTTGCTTCTAATAATTAGAAAATAGATGGGAAATGAGAATCATTTTAAAATATAGTTTTGGACAATTCAACAGTGTTAGCTAATAATAATAGTGTATTCATTTTCTATTGTTGTCATAACAACTTATTCTAAGCTCAATGGCTTGAAACCACATAAATTCATTATGTTATAGTTCTATAGGCCAGAAGCCTGACAGGTCTACTAGGCTAAAATCACGATGTCCCCGTTGCTGCATTCCTATTTGGAGGCTGTTTTCTTGTCTATTCCAGCTTCTAGAAGCCGTTCCTCTAGAGCAGGGGTGGGAACAACTGGCCTACGGGCCATATAAGGCCCCCGAAATCACTTGGTCTGGCCCTGCTAAAGCAGTAGGGGGTGAGTTAATGGAATGTTTGACTAAATATAGCAGGCTAATTTTTAAGTTGATAATCTTGTATGGTCCATGAATGATGTTGTAAATATCCAAATGGTCCTTGGCAGAAAAAAGGTTCCCCACCCCTGCTCTAGCAGTTATTTTTGCCCATGGCTCTATCTTCAAAGCCAATAATTCTTTCATAGTCACATCTCCCTCTGACAAAAGTCGGGGAAAGTTCTTCTCTTTTAAGGATTCATGTGATTAGATTGAGCCCACTTTGATAACTGAGGATACCATCCTCATTTCAAGGCCTTTAACCTTACCCAGATTTTCCCTGTAAAGTAACACATCACAGGTTCTCGGGATTATTAGGATGCAGGCCTCTTTGAGGACCATTATTCCGTTTACCACAAAAGAGAGCAATAATAACAACTATTCCTTTCAAATGCTTATGTTCCCATTGCCATGCTGATGACTGCCTGCTTCTTCTCATTGAATTCTGAAAACAACATATAAGGTATGCAATATCATTCCATTTTAAAGATGAAGAAACTAAGGCTAGGAAGTTAGGAAAATTGTTTGAGATGACAGCTAGTAGATGGCAGAACAAGGACTCAAATCCAAAAAGCCTAAATAAGATAGTACGCATAAGCTAACATGCCACAGAATATCCTTGAAGAAGAGGGGCCAAGGGAGAAGATTATAATTTGATTTGGACCTACTAAACATAGAGGCTCCATGGACCGCTTAGCGAGTTCCTATCTTGTTGCAGTTGTTTGTTGTTGCATTTCAGAACATTTAACGGGCATGTATCTGCACATCTATTGTATAAAAACACCTCAGGTAGTAACCTAATGGTTATGATTTCATTCTAAAACAATTTCTAAAATCAGTTCTCATTAGGCCACACTGAAAATTTGCTTTCAGGGAGTTCCTAGAATATCAACAGAGCATTCTGTCTTCTTTGAAATGAATTAACATATCACCTTGATTCAAGGTCATCATTGATCGTTAGACATATCATCTACTTAATAAACAACTTTCTAGCACAAAAGAAAAATAACATAAAACAAAATAAGGCATCATAGCTTCCATATGCACATCTCAATTAGAATATACACAAACTGAGGGAAATGTTCCAGAAACCGTGTCTTCGAATTTTCTGTAGGATTACCTGACTTTGTCTCTTACAATTCCAGCCATACTAAACTTGCTATTATAAAACAACCTATATTTTTGTATCTACTCTTCCTTCCTGCTGAAATGTCTCCTCTTCTGCGATGTCTGTTTCTGTCCTTAAACATCTCAATTTAAATGTCACTTGGTGATGCCTGCCCATAGGCAGGCTTAAGCCAGATCACTCACTGCCTTGTATGGGCTTCCAACAGCTCTCTGCACATTTCTTTGATACAGAATGTGCCACAATGTACTGTAATGATTCATTCCCACTATCTCTATCTATTAAGTTGAACAATAACACTACCATGCACCCATATCAAAGCTCTGGTGTAAAGAAAAGTAAAGGAAATGTGTGACATCTCATAAGTTTTCACAATCACTCATGCACAGTTCTTATACAACACGTTTTTACTACTCTCTCTTTACTCTTATCCTTCAGTTTGGTGCTCTTTATGAGTATTTAGCTGAAATGGGTTAGTTCTGAAAACTTTATAAAAATATTCAATGTCTGTAGTAGGCAGACTTTACTTTTTTTAATATAGTTTTTTGATTTTGGAGAGGAAGGGAGAGGGAGAGAGAGATAGAAATATCAATGATGAGAGAGTATCAGTGATTGGCTGCCTCCTGCACACCCCATACTGGGGAATCGAACCCGCAACCCAGGTATGTGCCCTGACTGGGAATGGAACTGCGATCTTCTGGTTCATAGGTCAATGCTCAACCACTGTGCCCGCCCAGCCGGGCTAGGCAACCTTTAAGATGGTCTCCTATGATCTCCATCTCCTGATATCCATGCTTTTGTGTAATTTGGCCTTTAGTATGAGCTGGACATAGTGGTTTGCTTATCACCAGTATATTACAACAAAGGTAATAGGATGTCACTTCTGCAGTTAGGTTACAGGAGATGGTGATTGCCATCAGGCTAGCAGGCTCTTTCTCTTACTGCCTTTGATGAAGTAGGCTGCCATGTGAACAAGGCCCTATATCAACAGCCAGTGAGACATTTAATCTACCATATAGGTAAGCTTGGAAAAAATCCTTCCCTAGCTCTTGAGGACACTTTGATTACAGGCTTATGAGAGACCCTGAAGTTGAGGGGACCCAGTTATTCCATGCCCAGATTCCTGACTCACCAACACTATCCTATATAATAAAAGCCTAATATCCTAGTGTCTAGTCGTCTGGTCATCCATTCAACCAATCAAAGCATAATATGCTAATGATATGCTAAGGCTGCTCAACCGCTTGCTCTGATGTGCACTGACCATCAGGGGGCAGACAGTCGACTGGTTGACCAGTCATTATGATGTGCACTGACCGCCAGGGGGCAGATGCTCCGACTGATAGGTTAGCTTGCTGCTAGGGCCTGGCCGATTGGGACTGAGCAAGACAGGCCGGACATGCCCTGGAGACCTCCCATGGTCCCTCCCTGGCTGGCCAATCTTCCGTGTCCCTCCCTGGCCCCGATTGTGAACCGGTGGGGTCCCTTGGCCTGGCCTGAACCCTCTCACAATCCAGGACCCCTCGGGAGTTGTCGGAGAGCCAGTTTCAGCCCGATCCCGCTCAATGCAGGAGCTGCCCTCCTGGTGCTCAGTGCACTCCCACAGGGGGAGAGCTGCTCAGCCAGAAGCCAGGCTCACAGCTGGCAAGTGCAGTGGCAGTGGCGGGAGCCTCTCCCACCTCCATGGCAGCGCTAAGGATGTCCAACTGATGACTTAGGCCTGCTCCCAACAGGAGCCATCAGTCGGACATCCCCTGAGGGCTCCTGGACTGTGAGAGGGTGCAGACCAGGCTGAGGGACACCCCGCCCCAAGTGCACAAATTTCGTGCACTGGGCCTCTAATGAGACAATACATGTGTAGTGTTTTAAGGAGCTAAATATTGGGACTATTTGTTACACAGTAGTAGATAACTTATACAATGTTATTTCCCTTGAGAAAAGAACTTTGTTTAAGCAAAAGGAAGCCTCTTATATGGCTTCAGAAGTTATATGAAGAAAGTACCAATCACTGAAGTAGGTGTCAACTGCAGACAATGAAAGCACTATCCAAGCAGTTTGCCTCTGCCTTGCCCCAGCAGAAGCCCATGGCAGAGACAAGGCTCCGGATTTGAGAGAAGAAACTCACCCTCAGAGCCCAGATCCGTGACCTGCATGTGACACTGCTGAGGTACCCTGGACTGGGGAGGAAATGAGTGCATCGATGCCAGCAATGTCACCAGGAGGTTACACACTCATTGCCCGATTAGCTCGGCAGCACGTCCATGGAGCACTGGAACAGTGAGGAGGCACAGGAAGGTCACACTTCCATTCTGGCTATCATATGAAAGCCAACAATCAAGGGAGGAAATGAAAGGCATCTGTTGAACCTCAACTTCAATAATACTGTCTTCCACAGCTGCTTGTTGCTAAGACACCGCTATTATTACACTCCTAGCATGTATAATCTTTTTATTCTCCTATGTGAGTGTTCAGTTCTGTGCTTTCCATTAAAAATACAACTCAAATAATACAGCTGTTTGAGACAAAGGTGAATTAGGGTTTCCTGACTCACCAACCACGTCAAAGCAGGCGAGGCTCGCTAATGAGGCAGTGCTCAGGTGAGCCGGCACAGAGGCCGGCTGGTGTGGACACATCCCACTGGGTGCTCTGATGATCAAACCACAGCCAGCTGGAGGTCATACATGGGGACAAGGCTGCGTTGCAATGCCGCATAAAGGTTCCGACAAACCTGGAAACCGTTGGAGCTGACAGATTCAGATAGCACGGACTTCTTTCCAAGCTTTTCATCTTTAAAAAGGCAATTCGGCTCCCTGAGCCTTTGAGCCCGTTTCATTTTGAGCTGGCTGCTAATTGTATGCGTGCACATATGTGTTTCAGGAAAGAGATAAGCATATTGCCTTGGCCTCCTCACCAACTGCGCAGACATGTCTCACTTCTGCTCTCTGCCAGTTTTCCAGACGTGGCCTGAAGTTTTCTAACATTAACCCTTCCTGGTAACTACAGTACACATTCTCCTAGAGATGATCTCTTAATTATACTTGCTTAAAAACAGCTTTTCATTATGAATTCTTGGAGTCTCAGAGCTTGACATTTTAATTTTTGTAATCATGTTTGTATTTTCAGATTACTCAATAATGACTACACAGTGTAATAATATTCAGTGAACTACAGGAGATGAATGAGGCATCTTTTAGCACCAGGGACCACATTGTACATTTCTAAAACCTGAAGTTGTCTGATTTTCATGTTTCATGAAATATAGCACAATTTTACTGTATCGTGCAATGCCGACTCCAAAAGAACAAGATGTGGCATGGTTGTTCATAAAAATGCAGAAGTCTTTCCCAATAGTCATGGCAACTCGTGTCCAGATGGCAGGATTGTCTGATTGCTAACTGTGATTCTTTAGAAAAGAAATCCACATAGAAGCCGCCGGCTGGGAGAATCTGCCCTGCCTGAGAAGTGTCCAGACTCTCTAATTCTTAGAGGCCATATTCTCTACTCTGGGCACATTAGTAACCAGGGTAGGTCCCTGGCTGCCTCTATCTCGCCCCAGGGTATCCCAACCTAACACTCATTCACAAGAACAATGGGAACCTTCCTGGTCCTAGGGAAAATCCTCCTGTGGAAGGAAGAAGTGCTACTCAGTTACACCAAGGGCGCTCTCTCTTTTTAAGCCCCTATTCACAGTGCACAGTAAGTACAGCTGAATAAGCACGTTGAACCCATTGCTCTAGCAAAGCTATCTACTCTACGAAAATAATAACTCAGTTGGAAAATAACAAGTGCCTGGTGGAAAGGGTCCCAGGGAAATAAGAGGAGAGCTTGTCTAATCATAATAGTAACAACAATTATAGTAGCCAACACTTACTGAAGACTTCTCCTTTGCTAGGCATTTTACTAAAGATAAGCTGCCAAGGCATTTTACAGCTAGCATACCTTGTTTTATGCAGGATTTTTTGGTGAAGTCTGATATGCTTATTTTCACTTCCAGCTCTTTAGCCTTGTTTCTCTCTGATCTGTGTTTCTTGTGCATCACCACCCCCCTCCACCCACCCCCGCCCCAGCCTTTCTGCCATTGTCCACAGCATTGTTGCTTCCTTTACTATTTATACATAGTAATTATCATGGCGCGCGCGCACACACACACACACACACACACACACACACACACACACACAATGAATTATCTGTCTTGTACTGTGTTGTTCTGTAGGTGCAGTTTTGATAAATCCATCCAGAGCTATTTTTAAATACCTGACAATAAAGTTACCATCCACCCATACAATAAATTACCAGCTTCAACTTAAATTCTTTTTGAAAGAATGTAGAATGAAAAACAATAATGCCATTGCTTCCTTTCTACAATGTTATCGCTTTAAACACTTTATGCAAATTACCTTTTCTAGGATTGTTTGATAGAAAACTTGAAGGAAAAAAAACACACACACCAGAGGAAGCTGTTTGAGGAAGGGGCATGCATGGGTTCCAACTGACAAAATCTTTGCTTCTGTTGCCCAGTAGCAAATCCTTCTCTGTAAGCTTTTGTGCATGACAATAGTACCCCAGACTTTAAAATGCTAGGAAACCAACAGTAAAAAAAAACAAAAAACAATAGCATCATAAAATTCATGACTCTTCTCCATAAACACCAAACTAAATGAGCCTGACAAATAGGATGGCCATAGTGATTAAAAACAAAAACAAAAACAAAAAAACAAGTAGTGACCATGTTAGAGCAAAAAAAAGTAACAATAGGGTCATAAAATGTAAGCACTAGGAGTATTCAACGCTATAAAAAGTTAAGTACTTTTAGAAGTAAAACTCCTTGGGGAACACCACAGGAGGCTCTTGAACAACAAAACAAGTATCAAGTAGAATTCCTTGTGCTCAGTTTAGACACTTTATGGGCCTTCTTTGGTATGAGACCTGAACCAAAGCCAGCACCAGAAGGCCCTGGGTAAGAGAAGCAGGGTCAGTAGAAAGCACATTGAGCAGGCATCGGGATAGGTGTTTGAAGGGCCCTAAGCAATCCCCTCTGCCACCTCTGCTGAGGCCTACAACTGTGCCATTACAGAATATTCCCCTAGCTGAGCTAAGAGGATGTTTCTAATAAGGGAGACGAGAAGAGAGGGAAGAATGTGAGGGAGAGTGGGCCTTATTGAGAAGGAGTCCCTTTTGTCATGCCAAAGGCTAATAGGAGGACACTGGACACTATAAGAAGTGAGCAAAGTGCCTAAAAGATACTTGAAGAAAAAATAGGAAAAGTTAAAAAGAAAGTGCATTGCTTACAATTTTGATTGGGTGAACCTAAAGCTGAATTTATCAGCCTTGGTACTATTGGCATTTTGGGTCCTGTAATTCTTTGTTATGAAGGGCCACCAGAGTGGGATAGAGATTAGTAACTCAGTCAGAAGGCAACCAGCAAAAAGCTCCCAGCTGAAAAGGTCCCAGAAAAATAAGATATTTTCTTAAGAGGATAGTCAGTCTAATAATAATATTATGGGGTGTTTATCAGTATCCTTGGCCTCTGCCCACCAGATGCAGGTAGCAGCCCCCTTACCCCACAGTTGTGATAACCAAAAATGTTTCCAGACATTGTCAAATGATCTCCAGTCGGTGGGAAGGTAAAATTGTCCCTGTTGGAAAACCACTGTCTCAAAGAACCTATTTTCTCCCTAAGCTGGGCAAGACTTTTCCCATCCCTTCTATGGCCACCTTTCCCACTCTCCTGATCCTGCTCTAAAGAACTGTCCAACAGTGGGAAGACAGCAAGTTCCTCAACTCATACAAGAAAGAACCGGAACTGTGTGTTTCTTACTATAATAATCGGAGCAGAGAGACCTATCAGGAAGCTCTGAAATGAATATGTTTTATCCTTTGATAATTCCAAAATTCTTGATTTTATCTTTGCTTCTAGATATTTTTATTCTTCACTCATTATATAAGACCAATTCCAAGAAGAGATGTCCAGTAAGATCAAACATATTTGCTGAATTTAATGAATGTTTATGTGAGGGACCCAAGAAAGCCAT
Organism: Corynorhinus townsendii; assembly: GCA_026230045.1. NCBI lineage: Eukaryota > Metazoa > Chordata > Mammalia > Chiroptera > Vespertilionidae > Corynorhinus > Corynorhinus townsendii. The sequence continues at coordinate 174,090,482 of JAPDVU010000003.1, read as the reverse complement.
TTTGTCAAGATAAGTTTACAAGAAACTTTGTTATGCATAAAAATTGTTTTCACAATCAGAGTGGCTGAAGAATGCCCTTTTAATATCTTGGCACATGTGAACCAAACCCTTTCCTTCTCTTATATCCCCTTCCCTTTGTCTTTTCTCCCTTCCTTTTCTTCCCTCCCTTCTTTCTTTTCCCTCCCTCCCTCCCTCTCTCTTTCTCTGTCTCTCCTCCTCTCCCCACCTCTCTCTTTTTCTTTCCTCTCTGGGAACAGAAAAAAAATGTAAGAAGTAGAAGAGATTATGAAGACTTATTTAGGACAAAAATATACCTTCACTGGAAGGAAAATTATATTAATGAGTTCAGAAGATTATAAACTGCTGCATCATTTGTGTAAATGGCACAACTGAGTCATTAGTGTAATTGTATGATAGAGCCAGAGGCCTAGAAAAATTGTGATTTATATTTCTTCTACTGATTCTGATTTAGGATTATTATTATAAAATCTGTAGGGCAAAAATGTCTCTTAGAGTTAAGCTAATGAACTGAAACAATCTCTAAGAAAGGCAATTTAATTAATGAATATTGTAAGTTGAATAATGTATTTCTACATAAAATATAAATCTTTCCCCCTTATTTATTTTTTGGGTTGCAAATTAAACAAATGATGATGAATATAAAGAGGCTTATCTTCTGGCCCCTCATTGCCTCTCACTAACTGTATGACCATGAGTAAGACAATTCATCTCTCTCAGCCTTGGTTTCTCCCCATTTATGAAAGTTAGGAGATTGGGTGAGATTATTCTTAAGAATTTTTCCAGCCCGGTCGGCATGGCTCAGTGGTTGAGTGTTGACCTATGAACCACGAGGTCAGGGTTTGATTCCCAGTCAAGGGCACATGCCCAAGTTGCAGGCTCAATCCCCAGGGTGGGGCGGGCGGGAGGCAGCCGATCAATGCCTTCCTCTTATCATTGATGTTTCTCTCTCTCTCCCTCTCCCTTCCTCTCTGAAATCAATAAAAAATTAAAAAAAAAGAATTTTTTCCATCTCCAAAATTTTATGATCATGAGGAAAATATAACTCAAATCATCTGAAACCGAAAGAAAAAACGGAAATTCTACCAACTATGGAAGGTAATTACTCTGTGGCATACATAATTTCTACCCCAGAGCCATAGGCTTATAAAGTAAAAAAAGGCTTCTTTTATTGATCAAAGCTCTTAACTATAAAGTACAGGGTATTGCTCTTTGAGTATTCTTTAAATTAGAATGTCTATGATTAATTTCAGATGGGGGAAGCAAGTTTGAGAGACTTCTGGGTACAGGGTTGAGCATGTCAGTTTTTTAGGTTATGTCAAGGGGTGCTTCAATAGGAAAAAGGAGAGGAATACAGAAGCAAAACAAAATCAGGACTCCAAGAGCTCAGCCACAAACCAAAGAATGGCTCTGCAGTGGCATCTTCACATTTATTCTGCAAAGCCTCCTACTGCAAGGATGTGTCTGTTACTACAACTCGGAGAAAATAAAGCCCAATCTTTATCAGAGAAATGAAGTCCTGCCCTGGTCTTATGAAAGCTCTTTTGTTGTTGTTGTTGTTATTAATCCTCACCCAAGGCTATGTTTCCATTGATTTTTAGAGAGAGTGGAAGGGAGGGGAAGAGACAGACAGAGAGAGAAACATCGCCTGACTGGAATCGACCCCGAGACACTTCAGTCTGCAGGCACATGCTCTACTAATACACACTGAGCCAAACTGGCTAGAGCCTTCAGCCCTGCAGGCAAAACCTCTACCAGAAGAGTCATTTCTTCATGGTGTCTGCGCAGATGCTGATATTAAAGTGTGAAGAGAGGGATGCAAAGTGGTAATTTTTTTGTTGTTGTTGTTTTGTAGGAAAGCAAACAATAATTCATTGACCACAGCAAAAAGAGACTTAGGGCAGTGAAACAAGGAAGGACATAGAAGAAGCAAGAGGAGAACCTAGGCTGGGCTGCTTGGCTCACTGGGAAGTCGGAGAAAAAGGGGCCTTGGTAACAGGTACAAAGGGTTAGCCCAGACAAGGTGCCTCTGCCCATTGTTTCCCTGGTTGCAAGTCTCATGGGGTCCCTTAGAGGTTAGGGGATATGTGCCTGTGGGGGAATGGCAGAGGGAGGGAATGGAGCGGGCTTGCTCCCTGGAGGGAGAGTGCCCCAAAGTGGTAGAATTTAAGCATCCATTTCCTTTACAGGAACCAGCCTGAATATGTGCCCACCCTGCATAGTATAACATAAAATGTTTGTCAAAAATCACCTGAGTTGGGACTACAAAATAAAATCCACTCATATTCACTAGCAAATCCAGCTTTTGTGTAAGAATGTAAATTCTCATATTTGTAGATCTACTTGTAGCAGGTAAAACATTTAAGGGCAAGAAGTCTCCCTTCTTTAAGTAGAAGCATAGAAATAGTGGTGCTAGTTGGAAATACTGGCAAATCGGGAAGGAAATTTATCCATCATATGCCAGATCTTGAAATTCTTGGCTTTGGCTCCTGAAACACAAAAACCATGGCCTGAATAGCTTTTCTTAAAATAAAGTTGGCCTTCCTTCACATTCCTATAAAGAGACACTTCATTTATATCATTAGGTACTTTGGAATCTTAGGGGAAAATTTTCCCAAAGTAATAGAAAATTAGCAGTAATTTGTGGGATTTTACTTGGAAGGGAAATGCATTGAAAGAGGTAAAGACAAAGCAAGAAATTCTCGGTAAGGGGTGACAGCTAAGCTGGTCCCTGAATTGACAGCCAGCAGATAGGATTGAAATGGTAATGAACCCCTTGAAAATATCCTGCTGCTGTGAAATGCTCCTCATTCAATACTAGGCCCAATTGTGTGTCATGCACTCTTAGTCAATATCTCTAACATTTTTAAAAATATAAGAAAACAGTCCAACTGGCGTGGCTCAGTGGTTGAGCACTGACCTATGATCCAGGAGGTCACAGTTCTATTCCAGGTCAGGCATATGCCCGGGTTACAGGCTCAATCCCCAGTGTGGGGCATGCAAGAGGCAGCTGATCATTGATTCTCTCATATCACTGATCTTTCTATATCTCTCTCTTCCTCTCCCTTCCTCTCTGAAATCAATAAAAATATACATATTTTTAAAAATTAAAAAATAAGTAAATAATAAAAAGAATATAAGAAAACAAAAAAAAATCACTAAGAAATACAAAAATGTACACAGTTTTTTGCATCCCTAAAGCAAAGGAATCAGAAAATTGCTGGTGCTCTTATTTTCAATGAGCACATCTTGAAATACCACACTCTGGGAGTGGCAATTTTATCTCTGATAGTCTTTTTCTTGTTGCTGTCAACGATTACATTGGAACTCAGACTTATTGATATTACCAATATTACCACAAACTGTGTATTTATTGAAACTTGCTCTTTTATATTTCTTTTTTATGTTGCAAAATATCTCCATAGTCCTTCAAGACACTGCCACTAAGGAGGATTAAATTGTCTAAAGAAAAAGTGCACAATTTTTCCCATACTGTGGAGATGTTTCGGATGAACTAACAAAAAAAGCAAGAATTTGTAAATCCATTGGCAACTCTATATATTTTCTTCCCTAGGAATATCTTTGGTTTTTCTCCATTGATTGAGAAGTCACTTCTCATTATTTTTGTATTTATTTTTTTTATAAATACTATATTTGAATTCAAAGGCAGGGCCTTCCCTTTGCTCTAACTAATGAATGGGATATCAAGTAGTACATGGTATGGTCACTATAATACTTAAAGGGGACACACCAATACAAAGGCATAAGGTAGCACTTTTATTATAGATTCATGATATTACTGGGAAGTGTTAAAAGCTGCTTTCCCTGGAAAACTCTAAGTATTCTTTACACATCCCTCAGACAAAAATTATAAAGTTGGAGGTACGGTAAACAGTGACAAGAATAACATTTTAAGTGATCTCCAGTTTTATGATTCTACATGTGTTTTTTTCCTAACATACACTTATAAAAATAAAAAAGAAATCCAAAGGAATGTCTTATTTCACACCCACATTTCCTCAAACCCCATAATCTTCAAACTCCTCTTCCACACCATTTTCTTTCATATTCTACAGGTAGGAGCCTATACAATATGAAGTTAATAAGTTGACTTATCCTAGGACTATATTAAGACATTACAAACACTCAAGATAGCCCTGAACAGGACTCTGGGTGGTACTAAGAGGTCCTGATATGATATCTTAGAAAACAAACACGAGCAAAATTTTTATGGTGTATTCAACTGTACTGCTCAAAGGTATGAATAAGGTCAATTCTCTTTAATATTCCCATTTCCCAGCACTTCAAAAATCTATTTCTTAAAGATATAACATTATTTATGTTATTATTCCTGTATTCAAAAATTTACTCTCATATATGTAAAGGAGATTCTATTTAGGGGCCGTTTCTCAGATTTGCCATAGAATTCACACAAGTATAAGTCCTGTTTGTGTTTAAAATTAGTATAATACTGATTTGTTTATTAGGTTGATCCTATCAACCTTCCTATCAGGGAGTATAAAACTTTCATCAGACTCACAATTAACTACCAAAATCAATACCATATGCTTTTAGCCCAGCCTGTGTGGCTCAGTGGTTGATCATCAACCTAGGAACCAGGAGGTCATGGTTCAATTCTTGGCCCAGATTGCAGGCTCGATCCCCAGTACAGGGCATTGCAGGAAGCAGCCGATCAATGATTCTCTCTCATCATTGATGTTTCTATCTCTCTCTCCTTCTCCCTTCCTCTCTGAAGTCAATAAAAATATATTAAAAAAACAACAACCACATGCTTTTGCTTATGACTTTTTTTGTTGTAAGGGAAAATTTATGGCAGACTTCTCCAAAAAATTAGAATTTCTTTTAGAAACGTTTAAGAGAAGTTGAAGACATAGAAAGATATTCTTTCATAAGGAGCCACTATATACCTGTACATGAATAGTCATCAATCCTGATGTACCCAGTTTTACAGATGCACACAAAGGAGCCCGGGGTGTTGACACACATGGTATTCTCGCGGCAGTAATGGCGCCCTTCAGCACATTCATCAATGTCTGTGAAGAAAAGGCAGAGGAAAGAAGTCAATAGTGGCCAATATTCTAGAGTTTCTTATAATTTTCTTTGGCAGGGAGTAACCATAGTTACTAGTTGAAAAGAATTTTTAAAAAGTATTCAAGTGCTGGCCAGTTTGGCTCAGTGGATAAAGCATTGGCCTGAGGACTGAAGGGTCCTGGGTTCGACACCCGTCAAGGGCACATCCCAGGTTGCAGGTTCAGTCCTCAGTAGGGGGCGTGCAAGAGGCAGCCTATCAATGATTCTCTGGCATCATTGATGTTTTTATCTCTCTCTTCCTCTCCCTTCCTCTCTGAAATCCATAAAAATATGTTAAAAGTTTTTTTTCAAGGTATTCAAAACATCTTTAATAGGAATGATTGGTGTTCAAATGACAGAAACTATAAAAGTTTTTCCAAAAGCTCTTTCTGGGGTTTCAACTTGCAGCATTCTAACTATAATTGGAAATTTCCAGTGCATTCATCTACCTGTGTGAGATTAACAGAATCAGAAAGTACAGATTGAGCTGCCTTATAGTCTTGGAAGCTTCTATTACTGAGCCTATCATATATTATTTTTTGATTCACTGGCTGTTCTGTACACTTGGTGAGACCCTGCAAGAGGTGAATAAAATATTCAATATACACTAGGACTTCAATAACTTCACTTAGAGATATGAAACCAATAATATGTAGCTTATTAGAGATACAAGTAGAGATACAGCTATCCCAGTAAATGTCAGAACAGAGATGAAATTACAATGTAGAGAACTGATATAAATGAGAAACTGTAAAATAAGGTATCACAGTGAAGAACTTCTATAATAATTCATACACCAAGTTTTGAGTATAAAGACTTACAAATGTTAAGCCATAATAGGCACTAGTGCTAATTGGGAGGAACGTGAATTTTGACAAGAAAACTGTCCCCATTTTATAGCATCTCTCTGCATGGAACATAAAGTATTTTACAAATATTTTATCATTATGTAAAACTCTTAATTAAGGGCCTTAATGTATTGACTAGTCAAGATTCTTCTCCTCCAGAAGTCTGCTTTCTCAAATCCTTGTGGCGAATTCATAAAGTAGTGTTGTCCTCATTTGTACTATTAAGAGAAATGGATCAATTATAGGACATAGCCAGGTGAGTCACACAGGGATCGGGCCTAAACCGGCATTCGGACATCCTTCTCACAATTTGGAACCGCTGGCTCCTAACTGCTCACTAGCCTGCCTGCCCGATCGTCCCCCAACTGCCCCCCTGCTGGCCTGGTTGCCACTCAACTGCCCTCCTGCTGGTCTGGTCACCCCCTAACTGCCCCCTTGTTGGCCTGGTTGCCCCCTAACTGTCCGGAAGAAAGTCGGACGTCCAGAAAACGTCCAGTCACCTGGTCTAATTAGCATATTACCCTTTTATTGGTAAAGATGACCTCCCTCTCCTTTCCCTCTCAGTGTTCTGGCCACACTGAGCTTCTGATTATTCCTTGAATGGGCCATGTTCTTGCATAATTATGTGCCTTGGCTTATGCTTTCTCTCTATTCCTTCTCAGCCTACTACAACCCAGTGGCTCTGTCCACCAGTGCACACATCTGTCAGAAATCCGTTTACATGTCTCTCTGTGAAAACTTCCCTAATGAAGTAAAATGCTCCCTAGGCAGTGTTCCCTTGGAAGTTTGTAAATGTTTACATTTTAGACCCATCCATTGTACCTTTTTTAATTTTTGTGAGCCTCTTCTCCCCAATAAACCTAGTACTCCTTGAGGGCAGGGATCATCTGTTTATGTGTGTTAACTCTGGCTGCATATTATTTTATCTAGGATGCTTTTCAGAAACAATGGTTCTTGGCCAATTCCCAACCCCCCACTCCATCCAAATTCTGATTTCATTATCTTGGTGAAACACAGGCAATTTTTTTTTTAATCTTCTCCATGAGTCTAATGCAGGAGTCAGCAAAATTTTTCAGTAAAGAGTCAGATGCTAGATATTTTAGGCTTTAGGAATCATAGAATCTCTGTTGCAACTTATTAACTCTGTTGTTGTAGCATGAAAGCAACCATAGACAATATGTATATAATGTTCTAATAAAATGTTATTTATAAAAACATATGTAAATAAAATTTGGCCTGCAGACCACAATTAGATTAGCCCTGGACTAATGCATAACCGTGTTAAGAAACACTGAGAATTTAATTCATTTTTGTATCCATAATACCTTGTAAGGTGTCTAGGACATTATGGGGTCAATAAATATTACAGGATGAATGAACAAATGCTTCAAGGCTAGCTTAAGGAAGACCTAAGAATAGCTCTCAGATTTTCTGACTTATAGGATAATATTCTTTTCATGATAACATGCTACTTCTCAATGTTTGCACTGGTCTGCAAGGAAAATACCACATTCAATTACAGTCTGAAAATTAAACTACAAGCAACCTGGTGGAATATGATTAAAAACTCATTTGCTTCCAGGGTCCTAAATTCATAATAGGAATGGTGGGATTATTGATATGTCCAGCTTGATCAATAGACTTTAACCCCACTCCTCTGAGCGGGTGCTGTGGAGAAGTGGAAGCTACTGAGAGCCATGGCAGGAGTCCTCTGGGCTTATGCTTGGGAGCTGGAAGGATGGCCGTGAATAAGTTCACATGCACAAAGGCATGAAGAATTCACCTTTGGGGACAAAACAACCAAGAATAATGAACATGACTCAGTGAAGACATCTTGGTTCTCAGAGGGAAGAATTACTGAATACATGGTGGAATCTGCTCAGAAGAATAGCTCCTGTGAGAGGCCACAGACACTAGGGGAATGAAGGAAGTAGCTTCGGTGCCTAGAGCAGGGTTAAGTCCCAGAGGAGGGAGCTTTAATTATTTAAGGCACTGCACCTCTCTCTAGATCAAGTATGTCAAACTCCCAGCCTGTGGGCCGCATGTGGCCCACAATGAATATTGGCCCAGCCAATATAAGGGTATATAAATGTTTTAATAAACATTTTGTAATTTAATTTTTACACTATCCTGTCATACATAATTCTTAATAACGAACTACAACGTTTGCTAATGACTCATTACTATAATTGTGTTGCACTCATTTCCCTTACGCGCCTTACACGCAGGTGCACCATTTCTCTCCACTAATACTAGCAGCGAATGTTTTAGCAGCCGATTGCCACGTCATTAGTCTTGGACTGACTTGTTTGCTGTGCGCAACAGGAAATATTTTGCTTTTGGAGAACAAGAAAAATAGGTTTATTGATTTGTGCAGTTATTTGGTGTCTGGTAAGTTAATGTTCAAGAAAAAAATATTAATTTTTATTAAAATGTTCTCTTATTTTATGTTAATGGTTACTCATTTATTTCATCCATTTGTATTCAGTATGTCTCTATCAAAATAAACTTATGTTTCTAAAATAATTGAAGCTTTTGTTTTTTTGTGGCCCACATAAACTTAAACCTTGTTTATTTGACCCAGGTTAGCCTTTGAGTTTGACATGCTTGCTCTAGGCCCGTGGTCGGCAAACTGCGGCTTGCAAGCCACATGTGGCTCTTTGGCCCCTTGAGTGTGGCTCTTCCACAAAATACCAAGGCCTGGGCGAGTCTATTTTGAAGAAGTGGCATTAGAAGAAGTTTAAGTTTAAAAAGTTTGGCTCTCAAAAGAAATTTCAATCGTTGTACTATTGATATTTGGCTCTGTTGACTAAGGAGTTTGCTAACCACTTCTCTAGGCAAAGGAAGGACACCTAGCTCAGCAGGAGTAGCTACCAAACATGGAAAAACCTAACTCATAAGTATAGGTGGCGCATCCCACATCTCCTCCAAGAATACTACAGGAATGGGAACGTGGAGAGTACTAAATCCTATAGGAGGAGATGGGGAAAGACACAGTGACTTAGGTTTATTTCTATTAAATGTAACCCTAGTTACAGCCACACGCTATTGGAGAAGTTGGTTTGTAGGAATAATTTGTTAAATGATAGCTCTTAACTCTTGTTTGTTGTTGGGTCTACATGTTGGAGACACTGCTCTACCGATTTCCTTTAGTAAATGTTTCCCTTTTAAGCTATCATTCAGTCAGAGAAAATGCAAAGCAGGGTCATAACAAAAACAAGGGACCTAGCTAATGTGAAGCCTTTTAGGAACTTGAAGGATCTGGATCACATGGAAATATTGGATCTAGGATCAAAAGATATGAAATGTCACACCTATTTCTTGAAGCACTATTGTGAGGGGAAAAGAAGTAAAATACCAAAACATATCATCTCAACACTGTACACCTAATCACCAATGGCCTTTTTAAACATCTCATGCCCAATCTTCAGTAAAAGAACTCCCATAGAGCCACATTTACATACCACAACCGCAAAGCTACATAAATGTCATTTCCATTGACATAGGCAGATACTCACAGGCACAAAAATGGCAAGATTAAAAAGGAATCTGATGTAAAATCACATTCAAACTTAGTCGAGGGTATATTTTAGTTCTGAATCCCAACTCAAAAACTTAGTCAAATTTTCACAGTTCAATTCAATTCTCTACACTTTATTGAATATCTTCTCTGTCCAAGTCTTTCATGGACTTTGAGTCATATTGATGACCCTAAGAGTCAGAACTACAACGTAAGTGGATAGTATGGGGAATGGAGTGTACTTCCATGTAACTTCCTCTTAAGCAGAGAGAGCTGCACCAAGTTGGAAAGGGCTGCCACAGGAGACATCTTCCTGCCAAATATTCAAACATGAGTTGGATGTGCTATAGAGATACCAGCAAAGGATGCTTTCACTGAACCATGTGGCTTTTACCATCCATTCAAAATTTAGTACAGGGAGAGTTAAAGCACAGACCCTATCTTGAAAGGGTTTACAGTCCAGGAAACAGTAATAATATCATCATCATCATCATCATCACCCAGTTCGGTGCATTTGACATTTTCAGCCTGCATTTTAGAGAGCAATATCTCCAGAGATTTATGGTTCCTCGAAAACAGAGTTTGGCCTAGTCAAATAAGGCTCAGGACTGTTATATTACTATACTTCCCCTATGCCCCTCCTTAAATTCACAATGAATATGAGCCAATTACAGACTCTGGAATATCTAGTTTTCCTAAAAAAGTTCATTCACTTATTTAACAAGTACATAATGGACCTGCACCATGCCCATGTTCTACATTAGGCAACAGACAAATTCTAGCTGGAGAAATAACACTTAAATGACAACGTTATAAAGTGGTGCATACTGTATAACAGGAACATATACAATGTGTATTAAATGGGCAGCAACCAACTTTTTAAAATCACAGTGCATGTTTGTTCTGAGCTCCTATTAATGTAGAACACATTTGGGAATTTATATTTGGTGATATAAATCATTTTATAATTTTTCCTTCCCCCAACCTGAGAAGCTGATAACAAAATTAAGAAGCCAGATGTAATTACATAAATAACAACATGAGGTGGTTTATGTTAAGTGAGACAAAGAAAAGAAGAAAAGAAAAGGAAAGGAAAGAAAAGAAAGAAAAGAAAAGAAAAGAAAAGAAAAGAAAAGAAAAGAAAAGAAAAGAAAAGGAAAGGAAAGAAAAGAAAAGAAAGCATACACTACAAGGAGTGGTATTCAGAGGAAGGTTGGTGACTAGGGCATAGACACTTGACGGGAGTAGCAGGGCTTGAGGTGGATTTTGAAGTAGGCTTAAAGCAACAGACTTGCACAAAATTGGAGGTGCTGCCACAGAAGAGAATTTCCTGTCGAAGTGAGATGCTCAAAGATGAGTGGGAGTACTGTAGAGACTCAAGTCTGGTGTAGCCGGCACAAGCAGGAACATATAAAATGCTGAGAAACTGAATATCCCGTCTGACTAGACTTTGCGCAGAAAGAAGAAATGGAAATACAGTTATGGCATAAGAGATACAATGTGTATACACATAATTATCCAACAAATATGAGGAAGGTGTACTACTTGCTCTGATATAAAGACATTAAAGCATTTAGAAGGAAGGGAGTGGGGAAATGGCACAGAAAAATAAACCACCCAAGAGTTGGTAAGACGATATAATCACGGAGTTGATAAGAGAGGTACAATCAAGGAGAGAAGAATGTTCATGAATGAATAAAAGTCTGAGTCTTAAGTGGTAACTAAATTTAAGCCCTAGTTTTCTGTATTACTTATCAATGTCTGAAAATATCCAAAGTCACCTACTAACTTATTTGTTAATATGTCTATTATCTGTAATAATAAAAGCATAATATGCTAATTAGACCGGACATCCTTCCAGACAAAGCCGGGACTGCGAGGGAAGCCAGGGTCCTGGGTGCCAGAGGGAAGCCGGTGCCCGCAGCCAGAGGAAATTTCGTGCATCAGACCTCTAAGTCTATTTATATTGAAATATAAAATTCAGAAGGGTCTGTTCTAGAATGATGGCTGGCCTTCACGAAGTATCTGCTGAATTAATCCTTTCATGGCTTTTCATCTAGAATGAAAAAAAGATAAGTATCCTTATTCATACTAGTCTGATCTGGAGCTCAACTTGGCAGTACAACTTTCTTCCCAGTACATAGTTACTCAGACATGGGCTTTTTGTGGGAATGGTGAACATAAGCCATGGTGATGAAATAGTCTTGTATAGTAGGAACACTGCAGTGGGAATAAAGAAACTTAGATCCCAGCTCTTGGCTCTTATTATAAACCTGACAGGCACTTCACCTGTCTAGACATTAACCCCATTATCTATAACAGCAAAGACTACACATTCCCGTCATTACCAGTCCTCATACTTCACAATTCTAACAATAAGAACATGATCTATATGGTTGCAGTAGGGAATCCGATTCTCCCGAAATCTATAGGATGCACAGTCATACTCCACCAAACTTAAAAAGCAGAAGTAAACACTATCTCTTCTACCTGAACAACTTCTCTTGCCTCAGGATAATTCAAGCTGATCTACTTTAGAACAGAAATTTATAAATTCCCTTTTATCCTACCTGAAAGCTGAGACCAATTTGTAATTATTGCAAATCATCGATTTTTAGATCTGAAAGGAACTTTAGAAATCATCTAACCGAACCCCAGTCGTTTACGATGGACGAAACGGAAGCAGAGATGCCAGAGACAAACTAACGAGAGAGGAGGGATCCGACCACGACGCTTTTGTGAGTCACATTAAAAACTTTGGACTGCATCCGGATGTGAAATAGGAAAGCTTTTAGGAAAGGAATAACTGAATTAGATCTGTGTTTTTTGAATATCCTTTTAGAGAAAAAGTAAAACAATTAATGATTGGCAATCATAATGAGAACAGTTTCCAGACCCCAGGCCCCAAATTAATTTTCCTTTGGCCTATAGACAGGTCTCCACACTAGCCGTGGAGGCAGTGGGCACACATGCTCCCTCTCTTCTGTGTTTCTGCCACACATAATGCCTTTTTACTGATGCCATTAGAAAAAAGCACGCAGTATTTCTAAGGTACAGCATTTATCTCATTTTGCCCTGTAAAAAAAAATTGTATTAATATGTTGATGAACATTAATGCCTTCTTGCTCAGCCAATAAAATCATGTAGCTCAACTGCAAGAATTCCACATACTGAAGATCTAATACCGATCAGTATGGGCTATTGCTAAGTCTTGGCTGGGAAAAACTGGCATGGCAAAGTTGGCAAAGAGATCAATAGAAAAAGGCTAAGTTCTGAGAAATGAAATTTTGGAAAAAATTGAGACTAACATTTGGAAAGATAAGAGTGTTTTTTTAAATAAAAAATTAGCAAGTATAAATAGGCTGCTCAGTGAAAAATTAGTAAAGAATAAATTAAAATGTCATTTACAAATATGCTAACATTTAAAGGAATTGCCAGTAACCATGTTTTTGTCATTGACATTAATAAGTTAGTTTACCAAATATTAATTTTTATGTATTAAATACTATATCTATCATGTTACTAAAATATATGATTTTTGACATTTCAAAAAATAACCATACATTTATTTCATTTATTTTTAAAGATTCACTCATTATAAATTGTATGGTACATTCTTCAAGAAGAGTTAAAGCTAGATCAGTTTTTTTAGTACAATCAATAGAATATATTATTCTTACCTTTGGAATTCCTGAATTTAAATATATATATGGAACCCTAGTCAGTTTTACTCAGTGGATAGAGCATCAGCCTATGGACTGAAGGGTCCCAGGTTCAATTACAGTCAAGGGCACTTCCCCAGGTTGCAGGCTGGATCCCCAGTAGGGGACGTGCAGGAGACAGCCAATCAATGATTCTCTCTCATCATTGATGTTTCTATTTCTCTCTCCCCCTCTCCCTTCCTCTCTGAAATCAATAAAAATATATGTAAAAATAAAATAAAATATATATGGAAACATGCAGAAGAAAAATCTGAGACAAGGTTGAGAGTGGATCATAAAATAATACCTTTGGGAACAGATGAGATAATTTGAAAAATGAAGAAATAGAGGAAACAAAGCATGAGTAGTTTATCCATGTAAGTAATATCCATTGCATTCTTACTATGTCCAATATATTTACTTTTACACCAATGGCATAGCCTTGAATAAAACAGCTGTAGCATCTGTCCTTGTATAGCTTATGGTCTTTCTGACAAAAGAGACAAATAATACTTTTAAGAATGTTTTGGGAGCCCGGCTGGCATGGCTCAGTGGTTGAGCATCGACCTATATGAACCAAGAGGTCACAGTTCAATTCCCAGTCAATGCATATACCCAGGTTGCAGGCTTGATCCCCAGTGGGGAATGTGCAGGAAGCAGCCAATCAATGATTCTCTCTCATCATTGAGGTTTCTATCTCTCTCTTGCTCTCCCTTTCTTTCTGAAATCAATAAAAGAATATTTTAAAAATAAAATATAAAAATGTTACGGGGGGTTGATAAGAATAGCGCCATTGCGGGAGAGGTGAGAGTTTCACATCTAGTCTTATGGCAGGGTAAAAATTCCAGGAGGACGTGACAGCTAAGAAGAGGACTAGGGAGAAGTAGAATTAGCCAGGTGAGATGGGAATGAAAAGAGTATTTCAAACAAGGGATTATGTGCAAATGCTAGAAAATGAGAGAATTTATATATTCAAAGAACAGCAAAACAATCCATGTGGCTAATGAAGTAAGCAGGATCTATTCTGTGTGGTGATCTTACCTAGTATGTACAAGAGTTTGACATTCATTATCTTATGATCAACAGAAATCTATTAAAGTTTTTAAAATCAAGTTTAATACATCATATGTGCACAGAGTATAGCATTTTACAGACACTATAGAATGCACAGTAAAAATAAGTCTGACTCTTAGCCACTTAGTTCTCCCACTCCCAATCCTTGAGACAACCACTGTTACCAATTTCTTGTGCAAACTTCCAGAGATATTGTACATCCATAGAAGCACATGCATGGGGCGGGGGGGGGGGGGGGGGGCGGTGCCGGGGGTGCTTCACCTCTGAAGAATGTTAAGTAGTCAAATGAGGTGACATGAGTTTGCTAAGCAAGACCTGGATTAAAAAAGAGCAAAACTGGAAGCTAGGAGGAAGCTCATTTAACAATTTGGATTCCTATATCTGTGGACGGTATTTTGTAGTTAAATATACAGTGTGGCAGATCCGAAATATATACGTATGGGGTCTACAAATGATTGCACTTTCAGGTTGACTGGATATGATGAGAGACGGAAGCTCCCAATGATAACATCCTCCTTTCTTAACAACTGGGTGGATCTCTAATGTGGGAAACTGGAGGAATATATGTGGGTGACAGAGAAGTATGGTTCTAGATGTGTTGAATTTGAGGTGCTTATGGCATATCCAAGTAGGAGTGTCCAAGAGGCAGTTATGGGCCTGGAGTTTGGGAGAGAGGATAGGACTGGAGGTCAAAATTTGGGAGTCTTAAGCAACGAGAATACAACTAAAACCATGGTCTTACACAACATCACCCAGGGATAAGGTGCAGAATGAGAAGGAAAAAATTAAGATGGAGCCCTGGGGAACTTCAGCATTTAAGGGGCAACTAAAGAAAGGAGACTGAGAAAGATGGCTCAGGCAGGGAGCAGCAAAATTAGAAGAGTGTTGAAAGCAGACAAATGTCAAAATAGTGATCAACTCTCACCTTTTCAATAAACCTTTTATATTTGGGGAAATCCTCATCTCTCCAAGAAAAAAGTCAGAACTGAAATTTCCAGTGTAGTTGGCAGCTAGGACACAGGCCTGGAACCTAGGCTTGCAATCAGGAGCACTCAGGCAAAGCCAGTTCAGAAGAGAACTCATGACTAAACAAGGCTGTGAGATCCTCCAGCAGGTGTGATGGAGAAAGCAGTCAGCACTGAGGGCAGTAGCAGTGGCCTAGCTTCTGGAGTCCAGGCCTGGGCATCCTCAGTGAAAAGTATGCACTGTTTGTGTGACTTGTGTTGTCAACACTAAGAGGCCAGGGTAGCGGGATTTGTACCCAGGTGTGATAGGTGTTGCCTTGCTTGAATATCATCTAAACTGTCCTCCCATATATATTGTGAGCCGCCTAACATCCCTCAATATATTCCTTTTCTGTTTAAATTGCAAGAGTGAATTCTGTTGTTTGCAACTCTGATCCCTGATCAGTACAATGTAGTACCAGGAAGAGAGGATAAATAAGTTTTTGAATGAGGGAGTGATCAATAGAATTAATTGCTGCCTAGAGGTCAGCAAGATACAGATGAAAGATGTCTGATTTAACAATATAGTTAGAAGTTATCTGTGACCTTGGTGAAAGTAGATTGGAGGGGATATGAGATGAAAAATCTAGACTGAACTGGGTTAAAGAGAGCATATAGCTTGAAGACATGGAGACACTGAAAATAGATCATACCTTTAAAAAATGTTGCTATAAAGGAGAAGAGGAGCAATAACACGAAAGCTAGAAGATGTGAGATTTAGGGAAAAACTTGATCATATTTAAATGCTGGCTGGATGGCGCTGGCTGGCCTGGCTTAGTTGGTTGGAGCATCATCCCATACACCAAAAGGTTATGGGTTTGACTCCCAGTCAGGGCACATACCCAGGTTTCGGGTTCCATTCCCAGTCAGGTGCATGCAGGAGGCAATCAATCAATGTTTCACCCTCATTTCGATGTTTTTCTCTCTCTTGCTCTCCCTTCCTCTCTCTCTCTAAATATCAATTTTAAAAAAGCATATCTTTGGCTGAGGATTAAAAAAATAATTAAATGCTGATGGGAGGGAGTGAATAGAAAGATGTTGAGAGGATAATAGATGGCAAGTTTCCTCTGAAGACAGGAAGAAATGGGATTCAGTATTCAGATGGACCCATTACTCCTAGGAGGAGTGGTATCTATTCCACTGACACTAGGGAGAGGGAAGGAAGGGTGAGTGTGAAGCATGTGGGTTTATGTAATGGGAGCAGGAGGATGAGGAAGTTATTGTTCCTGTTTTATGTGTTGTTGGTAAAGAAGGTATCATGTGAGAATAGAAGGATGGGTAGAACCAAAGATTTACAGGAAATGGTGACTGATTGAAATAATTATTGTAGGAAATAAGAGGAAACTGAACTGGGGTGCATACTAAAATACTTAAGCAGAGTACAGCCCCCAGCTAAGGTTGCTAACCATGAATAGATCTATCACTTGACATTTCCATAGAACTTTGATTCTTATAGTGCATGTTCATATGTATGACATGTTAATTCTCACAATAACCCTATGACCTGCAGAAAACAGACAGTTACCTCTTCTCACAGCCAAAGAACCTGTTCAAAGTTGAGAAGTTTCACAAATGGTTGCTGTAAGCTCATGACTGGCAAACCTAGACTAGAACCACTCCATATAACCCACTGTCCCTCCACAATCTGGTCCCTATCATTGCAGTTTAATCTAAGAACACTACTGGATATAAGCCTGTTGTTGCAGGAAAATTCCAAAACATGTCTTGCTCTTTATCTTCTCTGCCAATCCAAATTGTATTCGGTCAAGACCCAGAAGACATCCCAATTCCTCCACAATATCTCCCTAACTCCCAGGGCCTTGGGGATTCCATCTGTCTCTTCTTCTGCACTTTTTGTCAGTGCTTACTCATGGCTAGTTAGTAGACTGTTTTGGCTGAATCCAACTTGCTTGAAATTAAGGAACAGACAGGCTCATTTGAAAGATTGCCTTGTCGTGTCGAATTTGAAAATTCATCAAGTTGAATAGCCTTCTTTCCAAGAAGGCAGATTAGTATTTTCAAATATTAAAAACTAATTTAATAAATATATATTTACTTTGCCAAAAAACACGGGTTTTACTCATTACAATATCCAATTGCTGCCTATTGAGAGTTATTAGATTAGTCTAAACATTACTTCAGTGTTTGCATGAAAGATATGGAGCCACTCCAGTTTCCAATGGCTTGTTTAGACATAAATCACTGACTCAGGTGCACTGCTACATTTGCCAATGTTAATCAATCTTTAATGTGGATTAGGAAGTATGACCTCACAACTCAGTATAAACAAACACATGTACAATTTCAATTCCATTTCTTCCCCATCACATTCTTATTTAAGGATATGAACACTTTGTAAAAATATATTTGGGAGCACATCCTTCATATTAAAGAAAAAATTACTTGAGGGAATTTTAAAATGGAATAAAAGGGAAAAACAAAAATATTCTTACGTATAATTAAAATCCAAATAATTGGATCTATTTTTATATCATACCAATGAATAAGAGATGTAATTTAGAACCATAATGTGCTTGCCTCTTAACCAAAGTTTCATGTTCATTAAGTGTATCACCAACTTCTAAGGTCCAAATGCATGGGCTCTTGTTTGCTCAGGAATAGTCATTTGCCTAAATAAGCCAAGTCCTTCCCCATCACGTAACTCAAATCTCTCACTCCTCTCTGTCACATTCATTTAGTTTGTCCCACAATCCCCAGGGGAATAAGTTTTCCCCTAAAAACTTATTCTTGTTTCTATTCATAATGTTAATAATAAAACTAACATTTTTTCCAATGTCTGATGCTTTGGCCATACCATTTCATTTTCCTTCAGAGCATCACATGTGCCAACAGGTCCCAAACATCATCTCAGGACCATTGAATCAACGTTGGAATTGTTTTATTTGTGCAATCCTGATATAGTTCTGGTATCTTGTTACCCTCCCATTAATCATGCTCCAACTTCCACTGCCTATCTCCAAGTCCTTTAGTCAGATGTCTTTAATGCACATGATAATTTTATTTTATATTGAAGTTGGTTCTTCTTTTTGAAAGCTATTGAATACATAAAGGGAGGGAGAGAATTGTAAAAGGAATGCTAACAGTTGTGTTTCATTTCAAGTCAAGCATTTGTTAAACTGACTTCACCACTTTTAACAAATGTAGCTAGGACGTATGACTTGAAATCTTGGAAGGCAAGACAAGAGCTGGTATTTATAATTTAATCTCTAAGATATACTTGACCTTAAACTTAATGGAGTTACAAAAATACCTTTTCCATCAATTAAATTATTAAAATTTTAATCATATGATACCTCTTTTCACTTCAAATGAATTCTTTTCCAGGGAGAGAAATAATTTTCATTTATCTAATGAAAAAATATAATGAACTGCTGCTTCACCTAAGACACCTGCAATTAATTTAAAATGAACTGTTTAATTCTAAGCAGACATTTTCTCACTGATAATACTAAACAGGGACATGCATATGTAATTATCAAGTATTTTAATCTGTTATGCATTTACAGAAAAATAACATAATTCCCATAGTTACATTTAAAATCTTATCACATAATTTGCAAGTGAGGAAAAATAATACCTACTCTATATCGAAGAACTGGTTAGAATATTATTCAAACCAGAAAGGAATTAGGCATGAAGTGATTTGGTTCTGGAAATAAACCACAGTAACTTAGTTACTGAAATAGCTGGAGGTCTTATTATAATTGGCTTAAAATAGAAAATAATATTATTATATGGACTCTAAGTGTATTGCTACCTAAAGTTTTCAATATACTAAGGTGTAATATCTTAGTTCTAAAGATAAATGCATGATGCACTAATTGACTGATATATTGGTAGTAATAAATATATCTAAGAAACACAAGTTTAATTACAAATGTTTACCAGTGGTTTATTTTTCTGGAAGGCATTGTCACATACTTAGTCTCATTTATCCTCCACTCTCCATCAACCTCATGAGACACATTCTCCCCATTTAATAAGTGAGGAGACTGAGGCTCAGAGATATTGATTTGCACAAATTCCCAGTTAGTAAAATAGCAGAGGTAAGAATAAAATTCAAATCTTTTGTGTAATGTTCTTTCCATAACATCAGAACTTCTCCCATTTGTCAAAAATGGAAAGATTTTTATTCAATCGATTAAATAATTTACATTAATCTGTCTATTAAATCCCCAAATTTCTTCTGACGTGGATTTTAAAAAATAATGGCAGGTGGTTGCACAAATAAGCCTACAAAGTATCCACCCAGGTACCAGAATGACTCTTTGCACAGGGAATATATACAAACAAAATAAGTATTTGTTCTGATTTGCTTTTCAGCATTGAAACAATTGACTAGCAATGGGTGGTAATTATAAATACTTGTTTAACACTGGCAGGCAGTGGTTCCATCATATCTTTGACAAAGAAATGCAAAGGCAAGCAATTTGGTGAGCATGGTAGGACAAAGAAAATTCCAGATCATGCCAGAAAGTCAATAATACTACAGGCTATGAACACAAATGTCCTTGGCTGCAGATGAATCTGAGGCCTCCTTTCAACATCTCCCCAGATACTTCTGAGTGAACCCTGGGTGTTTCTCCAGGCTCCAGAATATGTCAACACACACCATCACTGCCTACTACCCTGCCCCTGGGCATCCCCTGAGCCTTCTCCATGTTCTCTGAGTCTCTGCTAAAAGCTAATACATAGCTCTGTGTCCCTCTTTTTGTCTATTTCAAAGAAGCTCCCATCCCCAAAGCTACCAAACTGAGACACCACCATGCAGCATTATCTTCAGTCTTCCCAGTGTTAGAGAGTGAGAATTTTTGCCCATTCCAGAGAGACCGTGGACTATGCCCCAGATAGAGTTGTCAGTGCTGACACCAGGCCAGGCCTTGAGATACGGTCTCATGGCCCCTTCCCAGCACATAGGCCTTCTTTCATAGAACACTGTCAGCTTTCTGAAGAACAGGATGACCCTGTGAATAACATGGTCATCAATGGCATGATCCTGATATTGCTTAGGAAAAACTGTTTTGTCTTGGGTTACTTGCTGTGCAAAAACAAGCTGTGGTTAATGTGCTTAAAAGTGGTCCTGCGTGCCCAGTACAGGCCTCTAGCAACAGAAGGCGAGGTAGAAATACAAACCGACCCATGATTGGGCCCATAAGTCTCATGACAAGGGGGGAATGATAGAGCTAAAACTAGGTTGACCGCATGGAGTTCTTTTTGTTACTTTTATAATGTTTCTTTTGTTCTGTACCCCCATTCTGCAACTCTTCCTGTTGCCCTTCCCTGTAAACCGCAAGTATGTAACAGTTGCACAAACCTGCCAATAGGAATGCAGAGAAGTGGACTCAGCCCAAATTAGGCAAACTGCACAGTACCCCTGCGTAACCAGATCCCTGATCCTGCTCCCTGACCAATCGATGGGGGCCAAGAACGTTCCCCCTGCCCACTGCTTTGGACCCAATATAAAGCCTTTGTTCTCCCAAAGCTCGCTCTCTCTCTCCTGCCGCTGCACCGGTGATTGCTGGAGATAGGAGCTCGTACTAGCACGAATAAAGGTTCTTTTGCTTTTGCATTGGGCTCAGCTCCTTCCTGGTGGGTTTTTTGGGGATCCTGAACACTGGGCATAACACCAGCAAGTCCAGAGCTACTCAAAAATAGAAGAAGAAAAAAGTCCTACCTAATTTTCTTTTGTTCTTTGGGACCTATGCCCTATGGTAGCCTTGTTTCTATCTATATATACAAAAGGCTAAGTGACCATCGGACTGACTGACCGACCGGCTGGTAGGCATGATGCGCACTGACCACAGGGGGCAGATGCTCAGTGCAGGAGCTGCAGAGTGACAGCAACTTTGCAGAGTGCCCTCTCATACTCCAGGACCCCTTGGGAGATGTCGGAGAGCTGGTTTTGGCCCAATCCCCGCAGGCCAGGCTGAGGGTCCCCACCTGTCTACATACCTCTGCAGATGCCCTTTGAGCCAAGGTGCCACTCCAGGTGCAGCCGGCCAGGCAGGGACTTTGGGAGGTTGGCTCCAGGGCGTGTCTGGCCCCTCTCATCCAGTCCCGCCCCGCCAGCCACCTTCTAATGAATTTCCTTTCAATGTGCACGAATCTGTGCACCAGGCCACTAGTCCTAAATATAAGAGTTTATCCTCTTCCTCATCATCACATCATGTCTCTCCCACCACTCAGTATGAAAACCAGCCCAAAGGCCCAAGCAGCCCTTACAGGCCTGTACACAAACTTCTCTTCATTCCTGGCATGAAACCAAAATCCCTAAAGATAATCAAATAATATAAACAGACTTTGGGGGAAGGTATCATGCTCACATATAGCCATGTTTTTATTTTTTTTAATCAGGTGATGTTTACTTTTTTAATTTTTTAAAAAATCTTTATTGTTGAAACTATTGCATATGTCCCCTTTCCCCCCATTGACTTCTTCTAGCCAACCCCCGCCCCCCACCCCAGGTCTTCACCACCCTATTGTCTGTGTCCATGGGTTATGCATATATGCCATAGAACCATGTTTTTAATCTTTAGTTAGCTTAAACCAATGTTTCTCAACTAGAAACAGTTTTGCCCTCCAGGAGAAAATTTGACAATGTCTGGAGACATTTTCGTTATCATAACTGGGGGACAGGGGTGGACACAGGTGTGTTACTGGCACCTGGTGGGCAGGGGCCGGGGAGGCTAAACATCCTGAAATGCACAGGGCAGCATGAATTCTCCAGCTGAAAATGTGAATAGGGCCAAGGCTGGGAAACCCTGGTTTAAACCAACACCACTGGGACACACAGGCTTATATGACCAAACAGGCTCAACAATTCACCTTCTAGACAGGAGCACATTAACTAAAAGCTAAAAAAAGAACACAGTTTTTTGAAAATTCATCCTTAGAAAAATGTCAATATAAAATTAGAAGAGTCTTTTTTCAAATTTAATGTACATAATCACTCGTGAAGCTTATAAAAATGCAGATTTTTGAAACCCAATCCTGACTTCCTTAGGGAAAATTAAGATTGCACCCAGGAATATGCATTTTCAGCAGGATCCTTGGGTGATGTTGATACAGCTTGAATCACACTCTAAGAAACCAGATTGAGAACACCACACTGTATCCTGACAAAAATAAACTGAGACTGTGAACACTGAAATTCCTCTCCACGTGAGCATATGGCTGAGAAACACTGGATAGCTACCAAATCATTAAGATGATAAATTAATAAATGCTAGGCCTTATCCCAGGGCTCTTCACATTTTCTGATGTGTAAGAATCACCTGGAGATCTTGTTAACATTCGGATTCGGATTCGGTAGGTCTGAGATAAAGCTTGAGATCCTGTGTTTCTGAACAGCTCTCGGGTGTGATGACCTATATTGCTGGTTCTTAGACCAGCACGCTGAGTACTAAGGTCCTAAAAGACAACTCCAAAAAGAGTATAAGGACCAGGACTAGTTATTTTAACAAAGCACAAAAACATCAATCACAATTCCCATTTCCCTCTGTGTCTAGAAAATGGGCATTGACTTTAAATGTCACCTTCAGTAGAAAGTCAGCTCCATGAGAGCAAGTGCTTAATTGGCTTTGCTCATGGCTGTGTGATCAGCACCCACTCAAGGCCTAGCATATAGTATATACTCAACAAAGACTGTGAATAAATGAATGCTGAACCAAGATTCTCTATGTGAAGTCTAATGATAGAAGCCAATCATAAATCAAAATTCCAAGAAGAGCCTATGGATCCATCTAAGAGAAAAAAAAAAAAAACGTGCTTGTTCTTAACCCTATTTAATACACAGATGTATCATTAATTGATGACTGATTTATGATTTCTTCCCTATTCATCATCTGAAGTGATCATAAACTCCCATAGACTTCTATGAATATTTTCTAGAGGAGTGCATTCTTTGGGGTGGGGAGGAGAAATCAGCTGATCATGAAAGTCACACAACTATGATGTTTTGTTTGAAAACAATAGTATATGGGTAGCCTTGAGTTCTTCAACTTCCTTTGCATGAGAACCTCTTGCTTTCTTTTTAAAATTGATTTCAGAGAAGAAGGGAGAGAGATAGAAATATCGATGATGAGAGAGAATCATTGATTGGCTACCTCCTGCACACCCCACACTGGGGATTCGAGCCCACAACCCAGGCATGTGCCCTGACTGGAAATCAAACCGCAACCTCGTGGTTCATAGGTTGACACTCAACCACTGAGCCATGCCAGCCAGGCCTATGCCTCATTCTTAACTTGTAGCTATGATAGTGATTTCATATGTCAACTTGAGGAGGCGATGGGGGTAGCAAAGCATTTGGTCAGACCTCAGTCTGGGTGTGTCTGTGAGGGTGCCTCTGGATGAGATTAACATTTAAGTTGGTGGGCTAAGTAAAGCAGACTGCCCTCCCTAAAGTGGGTGAGTCCCATCCAATCAGTCCAAAACCTGAAGAGAACAAAAGGTCTGAGTAAGAGGGAAACTGCTGGATCAGCTGGGACATTGGTCTTGCCCTGTCCTTGGGCTGGAACTTACACCAGGGGCTCTCCTGATTCTCAGGCCTTTGGACTTTGCTGAAATTATATCACTGGCTCTCCTGGGAATCCTGCTGACTGTAGATCATGGGACTTCTCAGCCTCCACAATCACATAAACCCAGTTCTTACTATCTATCTATCTATCTATCTATCTATCTATCTATCTATCTATCTATCATCTATCTATCTACTTCCATTTCTATATCTCCATCTATCTAGATACAGTAGTCCCCCTTATCTGTGGGTGATATGTCCCAAGACCCCCAGAGAATGAATTTCTGAAATCACAGACAGCACCTATACACATATACCTGTGATAAAGTTTAACTTATAAATTAGGCAATTCACAGATAAATGATTTCTTCTTAGCAACCTCAGGATACACTTTTTTTTTCTTTTCTTATTAGGTTAAGAGCTTTCACCTTTCACTTTAAAGTAAGCACTTTACAGCTTCTCTTTGACATATCTGAATTGCCAGCATCTTACACTTGCACTTTGGGGTCCTTATTAAGTAAAATAAGGGTTACTTAACACAAGCACTGCAACACCATGACAGTAGATATGGAATCCAGACAACTACTGCCTGGTAAATGACTAAATGGGCAGGTGCTGGACAGAGGGATGACTCATGTCCAGGGCAGGACACCTAGGGATTTCATCACACTACTCAGAATGGGGCTCGATTTAAAACGTATAAATTGTTTCTTTCTGGAATTTCCCATTTAGTATTTTCCAACCATGGTTGACTGTGGGTAAGTGAAACCATGAAAAACGAAACTGCAGAAAAGGGGAAAGTGCTATATGTCTTTTGGCTCTGTTTTTCTGGAGACCCCTCATTAATACTGCAACCTTGGACTTTTTAAATTTAAGATACTCTACCATAACACACCACCTAGAGTGCATCATTAACCATAGTTTTGAAAGCTACAGTGTCTGCTAGAATTCCCTAATTAATCCCACAGGGCTCTGTCCTCTGGTTATTTATCCCCACTCTGTTAAACATGCCTCCTATGAGATCCAGGGGGGACTTATGTGCTGAGTTTAGAATTAAAAAAAAATTGAACTCATTCCACATCTTTCTCTCATCTTTTGGAGCAACTCTGTGAGGCTATTACTCGTCTTACTCTTGAAGAAATCCTCTCAGATTAGCCCTGTATTCCATAGTTAATGATATGCAGATACTGGCTACATTAGAAATTAATCACTAAACTAATTAGTTGAGAGAGAGAGAGAAAGAGAGAAGAGAGAGAGAGAGAGAATGAATGAGAGGAATAGGAGGGAGGGCGAGGAGTGGGGGGGGAGGAAGGGAGGAAGGACAAGGACAAAGAGTGGGATAGAGAGATGGAGAGAAGGAGGGAGGGAGGGAGGGAGGAAGGGAGGAGGGGAGGGAGGGAGGGAGGGAGGGAGGGAGGGAGGGAGGGAGGGAGGGAGGGAGGGAGAGAGGGGACAGGAGGAAAAGAGAGAGGGAGTGTTTTCCCATTGTCTTCCTGTGTGGGTTATTTATCATGGGCTAAGCTCATTACAGTTTCTATAATGCCATTGAGATGCTTTCTTTATGGACTAGAGAGATTTCTTTTTTTCCTTTTCAGAAACATTCAATTTTTAAAGCCCATCAACTGCTTTAAAAAAATGTTTGTCTAGAGAAAAATCTGCATACCACTTTTATTTATCAAAACAAGAATTAGCTTAATTATATAATGAGCAAATTAAAAGTAGTAAACATTTTAAAACACCTAATTTAAAGATAGATGACATAAATTTGAACCCTGGATTTACTGTTTATTTTCTGGCTTTACTGTTTATTAAAAAGAGATTTGGGGCAAATAATTACCTTTCCAAGCTCTTCAGCTTTCTGAACCACATAACAGAAGATTCTAATCATGTCTCCATCATAGGATTGCTGGATGAAATAAGATGAATGTAAAAGGCATTTTAAATGCCTCTGAAAAACCATTTGAATTTTAGAAATTGGTGGTGCTTTTCATTATAGCCTTATTGACAAACAATAGCAGGAAAAGAGAATACAAAATAGAAACAGAGACATTGCATGTTTTCATTAAGAGCTATGTTTACATTACTACATGGGCTAGAATCTTGAAATTCAGAACAAGAAAAAAGGTAGATGAGATATCATTAGCTAATGGACTGCATTAAAAAGACAGAAATGAGGTAGGAGGAGAAAGTATTTCTTTTGATACAATGGTTTAAAAAAAGAAGAAAATAGGTATTTGTGTTCCTTTTACTACGCATGCCATTTATCGGTATACATATAATTTAATAAATAATGACTGTTTTAAATGAATAAATCCCTTTTTTTATGTACTACTCAAAATAAATTTTAAGACCAATACATACCAGTTTAAAAGAACTGAATCCGTTTTTAGCTATAAAAATTAATATGGCAATTAGACTTTTTTACACAATATAAACACATTCACTAAGTTCAATACTTGTCCTAAATAATTCTTTGGTGGGTGAGGTAGCCTAAAGGAACCCATCTGTTCAGCATATCTAAGCATTTCAAACAATCAATAAACAAACATATCTCTTTTTTTTTAGTTGAAAAACTTTATTTATTTCCCATCACCATTTATTCCCCTATACCCTCTTCCACTTCCACCCCCTGTCCCCCAGAAATCACCACACTGTTGTCCCTGTCTATAAGTTATTTCTCTTTTTTTCTTTTTTGTTCAGTCCCTCCATCCCCACCATCACCCTCCACCACCAGCTGTCTACCTGCTCTCTACCTATGATTCTGTCTCTATTTTGCTTGTTTGTTCAGTTTGTTTGTTGAATTCTATATATGAGTGAAATAATATGGTACTTTAAAACAGCTATGGTACATTTACACAATGAAATACTACTCAGCTGTAAAAAGGAAGAAAATTTTACCATTTGCAATGGATAGACATGGAGAACATCATGCTAAATGAAACAAGCCAGTCAGAGAAAGAAAAGTACCAAAAACAAATGTATCTTAAACTCTACTTGTCTCTCTCTATTTTAGAAGTTAGGAACAATTCAAGAAAAATAAACAAGCTATGACAGCAAGGCACTTATATTATAGATGGGAGAAATATGTATCAATATGTATATATGAATCCCTTAATAAATAATATAGTACATAGTTATATATATATAACAATTGGACAATACAGAACAAGGTACTAATTCTTCAGCCAGATAAAATTTAAAATTTTATTTGGTAAGTTAAATCTATGTGCACTTAATCTATCAAGAAAATCTTCAAGGAAAAAATAAAAATAAAGCAGTCTAGAAGGGTAATTAAATTGTGGGTAATTAAACCAAGAAGCAAAAAGTATTTCTTTCAGATTGCATTCATTTGCTAGGGCTACCATGGAGTACCACAAACTGGTGGCCGTAGCAACAGAAATTTGTCTCACAAATCTAGAGGCTAATGGTCCGAAATCACGGTGTCCAAGGGCTGGCTCCTTCTGAGGACTGCGAAGGAGAATTTGTTCCATGCCTCTTGCCTAACTTTGATGCTTGGCTGGTGGAAACCTTTGGTGTTCCCTGGCTTAGAAGCACATCAACCTGATCTCTGCCTTCACAATATGATCGTGGCACCTCTCTGCTTAACACTTGCCATTGGCTTCCCCTTGTTCTTATCAGGAAACCTCACTCTTCATTGTGCCCTTTAATTACCTGCTTCCCACCTTCAGTCTCCTCAGGCACCTCTCCCTTGCTCTCTGCCTTGTGTCAGTTCTTACAAAGTCCTTCTCTCCTCCTAGAGGCCTTTAGACATGCTGATTGTTCCACCTAGGAAATTCCCTTCTTTCCCACCCTTACTTATATGCCTGGCTGATTTTTACTTAATCTTCAGATTTCAGAAAAAACGAAAAACAAAAACATCTTTTCTTCAAGCACTTCCACCCACCCAGATCAGACCTCTGTTATCCTGATTCTCTTTCAGGGCATTTGCCCCATGTGCAATTCAATGTCCTTTGGTGTAACGATCTATTTATCTTTCTTGCCTAAAAGAGTATCAGTCATTATTATATCTTATTTACTGTTTCACCTCTAGCCTGGCCTTGAACAAATTAGGTATTCAATGCATATGTGTCAAATGAATAAATGAATTTCAATATTTACCAGTGTTATCTTAACACTGATCAAGTAAACAGTAAAAATCAATCATTTCAATTAAATAATCCCACAGATTTAGTAAATGTATATTACTTACAAATTACCACTTGCTCATTTTTTTATATAATGAAAAGTCATATTTCTTAGAGGACCAGAACTCTACAAGACCAGCTGATTGCATAACATTTTTTCAAATGTTGCTTTTATGAAGTCAAAATATCCTTAAAGTTAGCAACAACAAAGTAAAACCAAATTTGATCAGAATACTACAAAGCCTGTTAACATGAATAACAGAAGATATATTATTAAATGTCTTCATGTATAAAAAATTCAATCCTATATAATAAAGAGCTAATATGCAAATGGTCGTTGCACCCTTGTGCCATCGCGTTGGGGCCGGGGGACCGAGGCCGCACACCCTGCTCAGCAGAACTTGACAGGGGACCTGAGGCTGTGCCCCCCGCCCTATGGGGCTTGACAGGAGTGGGGCCAGCTGGGTCTGGATCTCACACGCTGCTGGGGTGAGGACTTGACTCTGGGTCCTGCGGCATGCCCCAGACTCTGACGGGAGGGAGATTTTCATATACATTTTACTAATTTTCTTGCATCTCTGACACTTCTATTGCAGAGAAAGGGCAAATAGCAATATTAAAATATTTCCTCTAATTAATTCCCTTTTAATGTGCATGAATTTCGTGCACCAGGCCACTAGTATCTCTGTAGTAAACCAATAAATTTTTCCATCACTTTCTTAACTTTTGAAGATTACATCTTTAAATGACCAATACATATCATGAAGCAATTTACAAACCACTGCTTCAGTCTGATCCATTCCAGATGGCTGTACCATGAATATCCTCCCTCCTCCTTATCTCCCTTATCACTTTCCAATCCGGGCCACCAATATCTTTGGCTAGACTCCTGCAGTAGCCTTCCAATCAGTCTTTTTGTGGGAACTTCTGTTCTCCCCACCATATCCAACTCAACATTTCATCGAACACATTGCAGGCAGAACTGTCCTTCCAAGTTTGAGCATGTCATTCCCCTCCTTAGAGTCCTCTCGACATTGTCTTGACACTGCCTAATTCTTAACTGCTTTCTTCTGATTTATCTGCTTCATCACATTATCCTTCTTTCTGTTTCTAGAACAGCCAAGCTGGTTCCTACTTAGGGTCTTTCTACCTGCTATTTCTTCTTGTGGGAATGCTCTGTTCTGGATCTTTCAATGTTGCTTCCTTATCATCAAGTCTCAAGTCAACTGTCCACCTTCCCTCCTCCAGCCTCAGAGGCTTTCCCTGACCATCTACCTAAATTACTTCCCAGTCACTCTCCATCACACCATCCTGTTTCCTTGTCTTCCTATTATTTATTGCTACCTAGAATCTCCTTCTCTGGATCAGGAGTTACTCACATAGTCTCTGCCCCTCCCCCCTCCCCCCCCAACTCCACCTCCCACAGAATGTAAGCTCCTGAGCACAGGAAATGTATGATACTTACTCACCATTTTCCATCCAGTCCTAGAAAAATGTTTGGGGTACAGTAAGTGGGTGCTCACTAAGTACTTACTACATGAGTTGAATATAGTTAACAACAACAAAAGCAACAGCTCAAAATTAAAAATAATTATCATAAAAGTAAGATTCAAAAAGTGGTATCACATGAATTTATATCATGTGGTTTCATATTATACATATTAATAGTATCAGTGGGGCTTATTACATATTAGAAATCTTAAATATTGTAATTAAATGCATTATTTTACTAAGTAACCTTTAAATACATTTCTTATATATAATCTTTCAAAATGATGAATTTTAAATAAATCTTCATTATGAATGGGGAAGGGAAGCCATATGTCCTTCCTTAGGCAAAAAAGGAATAGTCTCTTTAGAAGTGATTCAGAAGCATTTAATGGAATACTTTGGAGAAAAATGTCAAAATAAATACTGACTTTTAAGGCAAGAAAAAAATCTATTGAAAGCTAAGGGAAACAATAGGAATTGGTTTCCCAACAGCCAATAAATCACTGTGTAGCTAAGCAAAGGTTAAATGTTTATACTTTGGAGGTTTTCCACCTCCAAGAACCAATCGCACATTTTTGACATTTGGAAAGGGCAAGTCTAGAACACTCCAGAGGCCCAAACCCGACTATAGCAGTGTTCTTCCTTTCAAGACCCACTAGCTAGACACACAGTTAATGAGAATGAGTCAAATCTGTGCCTCAGGCAAATCATAAATTACTACATCTCATGCACTTCTAGATACTTCATGAATAGTTAAAGCCACGGTATTTATGAATGCCAAGGACTTCCTCACTGTATTTAGATTGTTTCCATGAGAGAATAAACTACCTTGGGTATTAGTTGAGATTTTTAAAAATAACTCAGGAACCATTTATTCAATTGGAGCTATTTAATAAATACCACAAAGCATCAGTACAACTACTGAGATTACTTACATTAGCAAACAAAAATAGCAGTGGGCACTTTATCTTCCGCTTAATTGATTGCCTTTGTTACACAACATTGTCTGGAAAAATCTGCCTACAATGCTAACTGCAAGCCACGGTAATCATGTGTCAATATGTGAACTACCTGAACATCTAATTATGAAAAAAAAAGAAGGCAATTTCACAGTGGGAGTATTGTTCTCATTCAGAAACCAGCCATATTAACTTATTAGTCTGACACACAGCAGATAGCTGAAAAACTTTAATTTGAAAGATAAATTACTGTTAGCTGATTAATATGCTCCAAATTAAATTCACCACTTTTAATGGGCCCATCAACTTGACAACCTGGGAAATTAATAAATTTGGCATGCAGTAATCTTAGGAAATGTATCCATCTGAGCTACAAATCGGCACCAGGATTACCTTCACAGTAGGCGTTGTCCTCGCGAAGGGCCCTAAAACCATCTCGACAGCTGCAGACAGCCCTGTCATTCAGATTTCTGCAGACAGAATTCTCCATGCAGTTATGCCTTTCAGAACAAAAGTCATAACCTACAAGAAAAAAGGAACTTATGAAGGTAAATGAACCATGTCAAAGCCAATAAACCCTGTCTACTTCAGATTTCCTTTTGATTTAGAAGCAATTTTTTCCTACATGATTTTTAAAGTAATATCTTTATCCAGTGTTTACAGAACCACATGCTATGTGTACTAAAAACTTTTTCTTCCTGTGTAAACTCAATTAATTCCTAATTCAAGTTAATCTATGTCTTGTTTCGGTCTTTGTAAATGCTGCCTAGTCCTTAATATTCTAGTAACAGTCCTCCATTACCTGAAACAACAATTCTTGGAGTCCAAAATGTAGATATACAACACAGGAGATAACACAGTGAGAAAGTGATCTGAGAACTGGTGGTGGAACATTATTAGTAACTACGGGTAATAAAATTCAAGTCAGATGAAATGGGTACATTGTGTAAGAAATAAAACAGACAGCCAATAGCCTTAAAAAATTTCAAAGCCTATTTAAAAATGAAAATTACACCACTTCAATCTAATTTTCTCTCAAAATCTGCCAGGCAAAATATGTCCACTCAAAAGAAGAAGAAAGCTTTTATGAATTACAAAGATCACAGATTCCAGAGTCTTTATGAGAGGAAAGAAAAAATGGAAAATTTTATAAACAGTGACACCAATCATGCAGTTTCTGAGGATCTCCTTTGCCTGTGTGAATCCCTTGTTCAAAAATAATCTGAGATGCTGAAATGAAAAGCTTGAACACTGGAATCCATACTTAATGGAAATTACATGATTATACATCATTCAAACAATTTTCAAATCGCCTGATGCATAAGTTATCTCTCTAGTTTTACGTTATTTAATAAATGACAATTTCAGTTCATGTATAAAAGACTAGAAGAATATATTGCATGTAACTAGAATAAACTCACCTGCCTATAACCAAGAAAAGACTTTTACCTAAGCAAATCGTGAAGATGGGAGTTCTAAACTGGCTCACCTTATTTGTAATCAAATTACCATAAACGCTGTGATTCAGTAAAAAGTGGATTAAGCTATACTACAGCCAACCGGTAAATCTGGTACAGCAAAAAGGCTGCTGTGCATTCTGATTAGTTGGTATCCATAATGACTACAATGAATATCACCCAGAATTAAAACATATCCCTAAAGATGACCCAAAAAAATACAGTAGTCCCCCCTTATCCTGGGAGAGGTATTTTTAAAAACCCCCCAGTTGATGACTGAATCCACAGAATAGTATCAAATCCTATACATCATATTTTTTTCTTATATATACACGCCCATGATGAAGTTTAATTTAAAAAATCAGTACAGTAAGGGATTAACAACAACAATAAAATAGAACAATTATAACATATCTTGTAATAAAAGTTATGTGAATGGCTTTGGGGCCATTATTAAGTAAAATAAGGGTTCCTTGAACACAAGCACAGCAATATCAGGTTTGTTGATCTGATAACCAAGACAGCAATCAAGGGACTAACAGGCGGGTAATGTGTACAGTGTGTGTGTGTGTGTGTGTGTGTGTGTGTGTGTGTGTGTACGCGTGCGTGCGTGCGCATGCATGCACTATACAAAAGGCTGATCCATGTCCCAGGCAGGACGCAGCAGGGCGGATTGAGATTTCATCATGCTACATAGAACGCTGTGCAATTTAAAACTTACTAGTATGAATTGTTTATTTTGGGGATTTCCCATTTAATATTTTTGGACTGCTGTTGACCACAGGTAACCAAAACCATGGATAAGGAGGGACTACTGTATATAGTGAATCACAGCATTGAAATCACTTGACAAGATTCTCCACAATATAAATTCTCATGATTAAAACATTTAGAAGTAAAAAGTTCATTTTTAAGAGGAAAAAAATTTTCTTGTAGGTTCTTTTTATTACCTTCTTCTTTAAATAGTTAAATTGAAACCATATTTCTTAAAATGTGTTCCATTGACTTTTTACAATGCCTGAGGGGGAATAATTTCAACTAAAAAAATCATCTCCATTCTCTATCCCAATAGCTCAGCATATCATCAACCTAAAATGAAAAGGCACCAAGAAATCACTTTGTATTTATTCTAAATTAAAGCAAAGTCACACACACACACACACACACACACACACACACACACACACACACACACAACAACTGCCCCACTCCTTTAGATACACAAAGAATTAGGAGATCATTTTTCAACACAGTGCTAAACTGTGCATACATTTACTGCAATGTTTCAAATAACTTCTAGAAGACTGGGACTAAGAACAGGTGCTGTTCCTAATATGTTTAAATTTTTCTCTCATAGTTTATATTTTTTCAAAACTATCTTTCCATTTCTCACTTTGCTGCATTTTCTCTTCTCCCATATTTCAGATTCTACCCAATCTATTACAGACCATTCCTATTCTGCTGAAATAATGGCGAGACCCTTCATCTTAGCATCAAATATTGTGCACGTGCTCGCCATGCAGTGTCTAATTGCTACAAGATAACAACTATAAGGTAACAACTGTAAGTGTGATGCTACTTTTAATGTTAGGTTTAGTAGGGAGTGCTTTAGTTTTTATCAGATAGTGTATGTTTTTTTTTTATTAATCCAGAGACTTGAACACTGAAAATTTCATCAATAAAATTCAAATTTACTCCAGACAATGTCAGATAGCTATTTTGATTTATTCTCAACAAATAAATTCACTGAATATATATTTGATTTCAGCAAAGAAGAGATAGAAACATCAATGATGAGAGAGAATCATTGATTGGCTGCCTCCTGTACACCCCCTACTGGGAATCCAGTCTGCAACCTGGGCATGTGCCCTTGACCAGAATTGAACCCAGGACCTTTCAATCCACAGACCAATGCTCTATCCACTGAGCAAAACCAGCTAGGTTGGGAAACTTGGATTTACTTGTTATCTTTACCACTTACTGGCTGTGTCAATTAGCCATGTAAGTTAATTAACCTTCCTAAAACCTTCAGTTTTTCTCACCTGTAAAATTAGGATAATATCTACCTCACAAAAATGTAAGGTTCAAATGAGACCATCTATGTAAAAGTATAATAGTATGGTATTTGTTAATAATTAAAGCAATTAGAATATTGCTAATAAGCCATAAAAAAAGAAAATTCAAATATTAGTTCTAAATGGATGGATCAATAATATAATACAATTTAGCCTTTCTTTCATTTCTTCTTTTGGATTTTAACCTCAAAGATACCAAGTTTTCTATTCCTTTTGTGAGCTTTTCAAATGAAGTTCTGTCTTTTATTAAATGTAGTTTTATGAAATATTAGCATGCATTTCTGTGTAACTGGATACAACAGGAAGGGTGAATATGAAAGACTATAAGAACAATATAGATAAAAGTTATCTACACTAATATAAAAGAGAAAGATGCAAATTGGCCGTACCTTCGTGATGCCCACCAGCCAATCAGGAGTGGGTATGCAAATTATCCCAACAAAGATGGAAGGGTAATTTGCATATGCAGGCACCGAGTGGCTGGGGGCAGAGCAGGACACTTGCATTGTCACCATGGAGACAATGTAGGTGTTCCACACCGCCCAGCTGCTCCGGGCCTCTGGGCAGCATCAGAAGGAGGAAAGGCAGCTCCAGGCTGGAACGAAGGCAGTGCCAGCAGCCAGGGGAAGGAAGGCCCATTCTTGCACAAATCTTCATGCAATTGGGCCTCTAGTACTCAATAATCAGGAGAAAGATAATCCACTGATTTTGAAGTATTTGTTGGCATTGCCTACAGGCATCTATTCCTCCTTTTAGGAAAATAAAAACAAGCTAGTCATACTCTGGATGAACCTGTGTGCTCATAAGGAAATGGCCTCTGCTGCCCCACAGGATAAGGCATTCCTCGGGCCTGGAAACAGTAATTTCTCCAGGTCTGGGCACATGATCGAGTCCAGGCTATTAAAGACAGAGGAAACTCAATTCTGGGTCTTTGTTCAACTCATGAGAATACTGAACTTTCCTTCTGCTTCCTTAAGTATCATAGTGATGTGAGCCTGAGAATGTCAGGGGGTCTACCTGAGAACACAAAGAGCCTAAAGATAAATCCACCTCAGAGGAGACAGACTGAGAGATGCATCTAGGGAAAGGGGTGGGATTTGCAATCTGATTCAAGCTGCTTACTGGGGCCATAGGTTCCACTGTTTGCTTAAGTCAGTTGGATTAGGTGTTCTATCTTTTGCACTTCAAAGAATACAAACTTATTTAGGTATTGTTTGCAAGACAATGGATAATCCTGATTTTCCCCAAAGTTTGGTTCATATGAGTGGATGACGTGTTGTGTGTGTGTGTGTGTGTGTTTTTAACTTAAATTTTATTTTTCAATTACAGTACATTCAATATTCTTATATGCATTTCATGTGTACAGCACTGTGATTAGAAAAATCATATATTTTAGAAAGTGATCCCCCTGATATTTCCAATACCCACCTGACACCATACATAATTACTGCAATATTATTTACTACATTCCCTATGCTGTACTTTACACCCCTGTGGCTATATTGTAACTACCAATTTGTACTTTTAATCTCTTCACTTTTTTCACCCAGTCCCTCAATTCCCTTCCCCTCTGGCAACCATCAGTCTGTTCTCTGTCAGATGAACATTTTTTAAAAGTACTAATAGCAATGGATTTCTTTTAATGTGTATAAGAAACACATGAATCTAATAGCAAATAATCCCATTATTTCATGGATACCATTTCTTAGGAATGATACTAAAGTTTTAAATAATAACACATATAAAACACTAACTAAATGCTATTAGTAACATGAAAATTAATAAGAATCCTAAAGGTATAATTGAATAATGTGGGAAACTGAGTTATCCAGAAGTTGGGAGAGAACAATCTACATCCGCTCAGCCTTCTGCATACCGATGTCCCTACTACTTATAAGTCACAATGAAGTAAATGCCACCTTAAAGTGGGGTATCCAGTGAAAAGCATGTGGTAGTGTTGCACATAAAGAAAGGGGCTGCTAAGGGAGGAAAAGGAAAATGCAGATATGAAAATTGTCACATTAAGTCACAGTCCTGTATCAAGTCTGCACTGCTTCTGAGATGCTACTACAGAAGATAGCCAACTACATGGTACCAAGAAAACAGCCTTGGCTGGATTTGAGTTGGTGCCTGGAGATGTGGAGCCTCATTTCAGTGCACAGCTTGACTTCCAGTCATTGGCAGAGCCTAGTGGGCAAGTCAACACTTTAATCTCCTGCTCTGCCCTCAGGGAATACTGACTAACTCTTGCTGAACAACTTTCTTAGGTGTGAGCACAGCTTCTTTAGCACTAGGCAGAAAGACCTGGAAACTGGAGGCCAATTTTATCACAAATGAATTTGTCACAGCGTTAAGTGTAGGAGTTGACTCAAAATGTAAGCCTAGAGAACTTGTCTTTTTTTTTTTTTTTTTTTTTTTTTAGTTTAAAGTCAGAGAATGAGAGAATGCCAGGAGAATTCATTTGGTTATATATTTGAAGTCAGAAATAGAAGCAACCTTTATTATAAATTGCACTAAATGTTTCAAGAAGGGCTAACTTGTCCAATTTCAGTTTCAGTATTATCTAAGCCAGTGGTTCTTAATTCTGGCTGCTTAAGAGAATTTATCAGATTTTTTTTTTCATGGTGATACCAAGACTCCATTTCATTTCTATTATACAAGAATCTCAAGTGGTGGGGGTATACTGGTAGGTCACAGAATATTTTGTCATTGCATTTGGAGTGTGCTGTGTAAACACATTGATTTTTAAAACTATAAACAATTTAAATATAACAAATTTTTAAAACATTTAATCACCTTTATTTATTTATTTTTTGTTTGTTTGTTTTTGTTCATTTGTTTTTGTTCAGTCTCACCCGAGGATATTTTTCCATTGATTTTTGGAGAGAGTGGAAGAGAGAGGGAAAGACAGAGAGAAACATCGATGTGGGAGAAACATATCAATTGGTTGCCTCCTGCAGGAGCCCTAACCAGAGCCTGGGCCGATGAGCCCTTGACCGGAATCGAACCTGGGACCCTTTGGTCCACAGGCTGATGCTCTATCCACTGAGCCAAACTGGCTAGGGCTAAATATAACAATTTTTGTAGCTGTTTTTCATTTTCTAACTTACTTTTTGTAATTTTATATCATAGCTCTTTTAAATAGAAATGGATGTGACTGGAGCTTCTCTTGACATCTCAAAGGCCCTATCTCAGGTTCTTATTCAAATCTCATCCTAGCCCATCTTGGCTAATTTTTATACTATTTACCTCTCTAATATCTGAGTAGCTCCTCCGCACTACCAGTGGATTAAAGGTAGCCACACAATTTCAGCACTCCTATCATGGCTAGCTCTGTTCTGCCTCCCCTTAAACCTGGGCTGTCCTATGACTACACTGACCAATGAAATATGGTAGAAGTGCTGCTGTTTCAATTCTAGACCTAGTCTTTAAGAGCCAACAGTCGCCATTTAGGAAGTCTGACTACTATCCTACTGGAGAGACCACAGGGAAAAGTCTTGAGATCATGTGGGAGGGAAAGAGTTCTGGCTGTGCCCAGCCTTCCCATCATCACTACTGACATGTCCAGCATATAGTGAAGCCATTTAGAATCTTCCACCCCAGCCCAGCTTCCAGCTGAGTGACCCCAGTGAACACCATGTGGAGCAGAAGAATGTCCTGGCCAACCCCTCTCTGAAGTCCTGGCCCACAATATTGTGAGATATAATAAAAGGGGCGTTTGTTTTAAGCCACTGAGCTTTGGGGCCACTTTGTTAGGCAGCAACAGGTAAATCCACGAATGTGGTCCCACAGACCAGTAGTAGCATCATCCGGGAGCTTATTACAGATGCAGATGCTTGGGCTCAACCCCAGACCTAGGGTCACGATTTGCATGTTAATAACATCCCTAGCTTATTTGCATGTACATTTCACCTTGAAAAGCACTGGGATAGCCTCCCTATAACTGTCCAGTTCCCAAATCAAGTGACTGGAATGAGCGCTCTTGATTGAAATCAAATCCACACATGCTCTGTGCAAGGCACCAGTTAGGTGCTGTGAGGATGAAACCTCTAATGGCTCTTCTTCTTTGTCCATTTGGTTACAGTCCTTCATTCCTCAGAGCTACCCTAAAAGCTCCTTGAAGGGCAAACCACGTCTTAAACAACTTTGAAATTCTCAAAGAGCCTTTCACAGAACTGAGGTTTTAAAACCATAATTGAGTGGATGGAGGAAGGAAATAAGAAAAAACCGCACCACTCTGCTAAAAATGGGAAAGGGATATCTTATGTCTATTTTTAATAGATTAGGTTAAAAGGAAACAAAATGGCTTATTACTTTTTACTTATTTCTATTTAAGCTTTCCTTTGCATTAGCATAAAGGCCATTATTCAATCAAGTGTTAGTAGCTCATTTAGAGCAGTTTGCTATGTAGTGTCAAGTACAAGAGTTATTAACACCAACTATATCCCATAGTAGGTTTTAGGCATTAAGGATATAGAGGTGAATATAAAGACCCAGCCCTGCCTTCAAGGTGCATAGTCCAATGAAGGAAATGGATTCACAAACATATAATTTCAAGAAAATACAGGAAGGTACATATAATTTCATAGTTGGTAGGAATCATAAAAAAATTCCATATAATCAATCCGTTAGTTTAATACTTGAATCTACAGTAGAATATCTAGTGTAAGAATCATTAGTGATGGGAACTCTCTTCCTCCTAAGGTGTCCCAGTGCATATCTGAATAGCTTAAAATTCACTGCTTTCTTATATTGAACTACAAGTCCAAATCCCTTCTACTTATCGGTCCTAGGTCATTCGTCACAGAAGCAACCCAAAACATGTCTGATGGCCTCTCTCTCCTTGGTGGTATAGGAGCCTATGAGTGAAGAGAATGGAAATGATCAGAGAGGGATCTGAAGTAAGTAGATGAGACTCATGCTAAGTCAATTACCAGTATAAGAACAAACTGAAGAGAAGCAAGCAAACACACAAACATAAAATAAGTCAGCACTGTTGTGTACATTTCCTCAGCAGCGTCATGCTGAATCAGACCAGGACACCAAGGGAAGTTTACAGATCCGAGCTTGAGCCAGATTAGTAGAAAGCACTCTGATTTTATTCAGTTACTATAATAACTATCTCATGGCTATGTACTGTGTGCCAAATCAGGAACGCATTAGGGAAATATGACTAGTCTTTAGAAATAACTTGCTTATAAACATGTTTCTTTCTTCTCGGTTGAAAA
The DNA here is from genome assembly GCA_026230045.1 of Corynorhinus townsendii. Lineage (NCBI taxonomy): Eukaryota > Metazoa > Chordata > Mammalia > Chiroptera > Vespertilionidae > Corynorhinus > Corynorhinus townsendii. Next base: position 174,051,332 of record JAPDVU010000003.1, on the reverse strand, counting down.
AGGCTCCTAGGATGACACATACACATAAACCTTCTTTACAAAAAAGTCGTCTTACCTTTACAAACTTTGCAACAGCTATGAGACAAGGTGATCTGTTGAGACTCTGGACAATCCAAAGCTGGACAGCCTGAACTCTCAACCAGCTTCATGGTCTGCTCCTGTTAGACAACAGAAAATAAATGCTTCCAACTTCTGAATTAGGATTTACTGAGAAGTTTTCAGGTCCAGTATCTGAGAGGGCTCTTCTGATATAAAACAAAAATTTTCATTCTGAGAACCTCGGCATAGGCCACAGGCTCATTAATGATCTTAAATCAAAAAGGGAAAGCCTTTGAAATGGACAATCAGCACTTGGAAAGCACTTTAAAATGGATACTGCCGTCATGTCTACAATATGCCAAACATGATAATTTTTCAGGCTAATCCTGAAAAATTCTGCTGGTTTTACAACACATTTGCACATCCAGATGACAATGTGGGAAAGACACAGCTTGAATTAGATCAACAGCTCACTGAAAAAATAAATAAATAAAAACTGAGCTCTTTAACATTCTCATTTTAAAATTTTCTAAACTATTGTAAGGAGATTCTCACAGGTGACTCTGTAGAGGAATATTGGCGATCTCCTAACAAAACTATAAGGGGAATGGCGGATTCATATCTCCTGAGAATGAATGCCTAGAATATTTCCTGGCACATATTTGATATTCAAAAAAACTTTCTTAAAGAGATGAATAAACCAATGTCTTATTACAGTTCTAGCAATCAAAGTAGATAAAATCCTTCTCAAGGAGAAACCAAAATACAAAGTACTTTTCTGATAAATGTGTTAGCCCTGCTCTCAAAGTAAACATTTGGTTTCTATATTGTCAATCTCTAAACTCTGAAGAACTGGGTCATTAACTATGTTATATTATGCTTACTGGTACATAAGTAATAAAATAACTGTTGGAACTTGCAGGCTTCCACTTAATGCTGTTCAATAGACTAAATTTTTAGTCATCATTTCTGTAAGAACTGCGTTTATGGGAGAAGTACTCATTTCAACATCTCTCTCTTCCCGGTTTATGTATGAAAAATTCCTTCAAATCATAATATCTTAGCAAGAAAGTGGCAGGCCCATGCCCTGACTGGTTTGGCTCAGTAGATAGAGCATCAGCCTGCAGACTGAAAGGTCCCAGGTTCGATTCTGGTCAAGAGCATGTACCTTGGTTGTGGGCACATCCCCAGTGGGAGATATGCAAGAGGCAGCTGATTGATCTTTCTCTCTCATTGATGTTTCTAACTCTCTATCCTGCTCCCTTTCTCTCTGTAAAAAATCAAAATACATATATATTTTTTTAAATTGGCAAGCCCAGCCAATGTGGCTCAGTGGTTGAGCATCAACCTATGAATCAGGAGGTCACGGTTAGATTCCTTTCCTCTCTGAAATCAATAAGAAATATTAAAAAAAAAGAAAGAAAGAAAGTGGCAGGACATGTATATACAATGGAGTCAAATGCTAGTCGTCCTTTGACTTGACAGCAATATCCATTCTGGTAATGTTATTTCCAGAGCCACGGTGTTTTTCTGTGTTACCCATACTCCCAGGACACATTTTCAAGGCCACAAAACTGACAGCAAAGGATCAAAGAAGGATTAGATTTGACAGCCCAGAAAATGGAAGCATAAGAGAGCTGCCAATTACATAGAGGTGTAAATACAGAAGCTAAGGGGCCTGAGGGAAAAGAAACAATGAAAGTCCTTACTGTTCAGAATTTAGTCAAGTGCTACAAAAGCTTATGATAATCTGGGATAGCTGTGCTGTATAATCAATAGCCACCAGCTCCATATAGCTCTTGAACACTGCAACTGCAGTAAAATACACTCAAGATTTTAAAGACTTAGCATGACTCATTAAGAGTGCTATATATATATTACATATTAAAATAATATTTTGATATATGAAATTAAATATGGAAAATATAGAAAATTTAGCACAATAAAAATTACATTTGTTGTGCATATCATATTTCTATTAGATAGTACAGCATTTGAGGGTAGGAAATTGTGCCTTTTGTTTGAGCAAATAAAATATTTACTAAGCACCCAGAGTTGTCTACAGAGACTTCTCATTAAACCAATTTAAAATTAAAGCATTTTATAGCCATTTTAAAATCAACTATCTCAGTAAATTTCTAAACCATGATGATCAGTATTAGGAAACACAATGGTCAGATAAAAAGAATACACACACACACATTAGGAAGAAAACTTCAGACACCCTCAAGAATTTTAAATTTAGAGCTGATATTTCAAAGTTAGAGTTTACCATTAGAAACCAGCTGACAAATGTTTTCCACTTTCCTGAAAGTGACTTTTCTCTGATTCTATTTTCTCAATTTGGAGTAACTAGATTTCCCTCTAATTCTTACATGTAGAGTGGGACCTACTCCACTCAAAACAGCACTGGTATAGGAATGCTGACAGAGAACTAGGCCACCTTGAAATACAGTTAAGTAATTCATGCTAACAGTGTTCCTATGCCTCAACTCCCACATCAGAGGAGACCCCATTCAAAACCAAAGGGGCAGCTAGAATACTTTACAATGAGCATGAAGAAAGCAGAGCTTTCGTATTCCAGAAATCAAATCTGTCACAGTCTTGCCTCATTATGTCTCCTCTTTGCTTATCCCAAGTCGTTCAACTTAAGATGCCTGAAGTATGTAGTTGGCTTTTTTTCATATTCAATTATCTTGGCAAAATTCTTAGGATTTTCCTTTCTCCAACATTTAAAACTCATAAATGTTTGCAGTTTATTGGTGGTGCCAGCATGGTAAATCATTTAACTTAATTTCCTACATAACCTGTACATACTAAATCATCCCCAAAATTCATGTATGGGAGGCATTTAAAAGGGAAAATTCAAATTCAAATAGAAATGAAACCCTAAAGCAGAAACTTTATATATAGACAGTTTCCTTCAGGTAGAATGTGGCTTGAAATATGAATTGTCAAGAAATATAACATTATAGTTTATAAAAGGCAAATATGAAGAGTGTTCTGAAACATTGTTAGTTTTTTAATTAGCAGATCAAGAAGCAGAGTTAAAAAGAATCGAATTTGCTTCAGAAGCATACTTCAAGAGCCAAGGCAGTCAATTTAAAAAGAATTCCCCTTCAAATCTTGTAAGATGTTCTTCCCACTGGGATTAAGATTAATATCGGCCTCATCTCTATTTAACAGCTAATTCTTTTTTGATAATTTTTATGTTTTGTTTTTAATTGGATTGGGTGAATTTCTCACAAGGGTCAAAACCACAAGTGACAATGGGCTGTCTATCTTTAGCTACAGTTTCCTCAAAACAGAAAACAAGGAGCTGATTTGAATTTAGAAAATATAAGATAACTTCATAAAACTTTAATTTGACAAAACAGAATTTTTATATATTGGTAAAAATATTTTACAATTATTAGTTTACATGTTTGCAAAATAATGGGAATTTCGATATATTTGAACTCTAATTTATATCTTAAATTTTCCCTTAGATGTTTTAAAGGTATTACAAGGGTGAGGTTTTAAGGAAACATTGACTATATTTGTACAACTTAAAGAGTTTTGAAAAACTGATGAAAAGTTTTCTTACCTTGCACTCATAGAGAACACATACTCCAGACGAGGAATAGACTGTATGTCTTTCTCCTTCAAAGTAGGTTCGCCCTTGAAATTGGCATATTGCTTTTGGGGAAAAATACATATATATTTATTTTTTATTTTTCATTAACAAAAATAGTTTCCAAGTGTTCAGATTATTCTGCAACAGTAGTTTTCTGTTCTCCTGCCTTTTCACAGTGTTTGAGTAACTATAAAACTAAATTCAATCTAACATAAGGCACATTCAGGGTCAAGTTACCATCATGCCTTTTGAGTTCAGAGAGTAAAATAAGCTACAGAAAGGATAAGTGGCAATAGCAAGTCAGAATTAGACTCTAAGAAAGCAGTGCCCATAAACAGACTCTCAGCCAATTATCTGCTGCTAGATGATGTCTCACATAGGAGGATATTAAGCAGGTGCATAGGGTGGCTCTAAATGAAGGTCAACACAAATATGAGGAAAGTTCATTTTTTTATATTCCACTAGAGACCCGGAGCACGAAATTTGTGCACATGGGTGGGGGGTGTCCCTCAGCCTAGCCTGCACCCTCTCCAATCTGGGACCCCACGAGGGATGTCCGACATCACAAAATTATGAAAACAAAAGTTGGTTCAGAGTCTTAGAAGGGGGTCTAAGCCAGAGACTGATACTGAAGATTAAGCCTCAATGGCTTCAGGGAAAATCTGCCTCTGTTACGGAGAGGAGTCAACCTGGGTAGTGTGAAGCATTCCTTTCAAAACAAGCACACAATTTACCTTGGCTAAATACTTGTATGAATTTTAAGTAAATCTTTTGAAAGTCTTAAAGAATTATTAGACACTTTCTATACATTTTCACTAATTAAATTCATGTTTTCCCCATCGAATGTGAAGTTCTCTTCCAAAATTGCATTTAATTGTGATAGAAGTAAGGCAGGCCCAGATTCAACATGCTAAATAGGGTGCCCTAACCCATATGTACTTAAACATAAAATAATACCAACCCATGACATGACATTTACATGCATGTGCTGAAATTAATTAAGCTTCTTTTGAATTTTCTGTTTGAAAGTTCTATAATCCTATCTAATAAAAGAGCAATATGCAAATTGACCATCACTCCAAAACACAATATGGCTGGCCCCATGTGGTCAAAGATAGCTGCCCCCATGTGGACACAAGATGGCCTGCAGGGGAGGGCAGTTGTGGGCGGTCATGCCCGCAGGAGAGAGCAATTAGAGGTGACCATGCCAGCAGAGGAGGGCAGTTGGGGGAGACCAGGCCTGCAGGGGAGGGCAGTTTGGGGGGACCCAGGCCTGTAGGGAGGGCAGTTGGCAGGGGTTGGGACCAGACCAGCAGGGGAGAGCAGGTAGGGGCGATGAGGCTGGCAGGGGAGGGCAGTTAGGGGTGACCAGGCCAGCAGGGGAAGGCAGTTGGGGATGACCGAGCCTGCAGGGAAGGGCAGTTAGTGGGGACCCAGGCCTGCAGGGGAGAGCAGTTGGGGAGGGGCAGGCCTGCAGGGGAGGGCGGTTAGGGGCAATCGGGCTGGCAGAAGAGCATTTAGGCATCAATCAGGCTGGCAGGGGAGTGGTTAGGGGGTGATCAGGCTGGCAGGCAAAGCAGTTAGGGGCAATCAGGAAGGCAGGCAGGTGAGCAGTTGGGAGCCAGCAGTCCAGGATTGTGAGAGGGATGTCACTCAGCATTGTAGAGGCTTGGAAGCCCTACAACACCTCCATCACCTCAAGCTAATTACTTCAAAAGACCAGTAGAAATGATGACAGGAAAAGATTCAATAGTCTGTTAGCCCTATGTACAAAATTCAATGTTCACTTTTAACTACATGAATTTTACAAAGTCGATGTATATGTTTCCTTTAAATTTCATTGTAAGACTAGAAGAAACATTTTTTATCTTCAGAATTTATATATTCCCATGACTTTGAAAGTATCAAGTTGCACAGAATAATTTTTAATAAAGAAATTAGATGTATTTTCTATTAATAATATTAAATATATATATGGTTGTACTATAAAAATTCATATTTAAAGCACAGACCAACTTTCACCTTTGCTGAAAATTTAACTAATTATTTATGCACACTAACATAATGGAAAGTATGCATATTTTTAAATGTCATCCTACAACCAATCTCCTTACTCAGCTTTTATTAATCATTTTATTATACAATATGTATCAGTGACAAATTGATGTTAAAATTTTGGAGCACGCTGGAGAAGAATTCAACTCACATGCATAAGTTATACTACTTAAAAACTGGCTGAAGCTTGCTCACTCATGAATATTCAAAATAAAACTACAGATTTGTCAGCTGCATACTATCTGTCATGTGAATAAATAGCATGTGCATTTACTTAATGAACCTGATTATGAAATATATCTCTCCAACATGTAATTTTTAAGTGTGCTTTCTCTTTTCTTATGAGATGCAGTAACCTCAAAATGCCAAGCTCTGGCATGTGTTCAATTACACTTAATAAGTAGCACATTTTATAAGATAATGAGGACAAATAAAACTTTCGTACTCCCATTCAGCACCTGCCATTCAAAGATTTCTAAGACTATTTATGACTTGATAAGTGCAGCCTAAGTAAGTCCAAGGGTATGTTGAAGGAAAACACGGATACTCCAAGCCTTTCTCGGAGCAGAGAGGAAAGGAAGCCCTGTAAAAAAACACAAGGGTACGTTCCCCTCATACAAAGTCTTATGATAATTTAATATACAAGCAGAGCAGATGGACCGTCTGTTCTAAACTCTTAATTCAAAAGATTCAAATAGGCAACTTGTGGGATGATGGGATACCAAATGGAGCTTGGCAGAGGGCGGGAGCACAAAAACAAATGAGATCACAATTGCTTCATATCCTTCCAAGCAATGAGCACAAACAGGGTGAACTTGGCTTAGGGAGAACCCAAAGCGACAGGTTTTGGTCTTGAACTCAGAAAATCTATCATCTTTCCTAAAAACACTACAAAAAAATCCTGAAAATGCCACTAGGATGGCCTTAGGACTTAGAAGTAGATTGAAGGGGCAAAAGTCATATTTACTTATTGATACATTTAACAGACTTGTACTGAGCTCCCACTATAGGTTGGTAGTCTGCTAGGTTCAAGGACTCCCAGATGAATGATCCATATTAAAATAAGTACATTTTATGTACTTTATATATGTTTTACTTTGATTTTAGGAAAATGAAAAGAAATGCAGATTCTTATGCTCAAGAGAAGTAATAACAATAATAATAATTTATGGGGGGGGGGGGGGGAGATGAATGAGACTAACTCAGGCCCTCACCATGTAGTAGGACAGACTGGTGCATACACAACTAACTACAACGAAAGCCAAACTGAAGTGCTATAATTGAGAAACTCATAAATTATAATGTTAGCACAGAAAACTGAGTCGTGAACTTCTAAGAGGGGCAACTGGCTAAGGGTGAGGAAACAAATAAAAGCTGGTGCAGCCAGACTCTGGCAAGTGGGAAGTCATCTTCACCTTAGGGCTAAGTAAGGATCAAGGGAAGGAAGTGGTTTTACTGGAGCCCAATGTGAGGCAGTTCCGAAGGAGAGGCTGCTGCATGAGAGCGTAATCATGAGACACTAAACTACTGCCAGAAACACAGGCTGGTGCAGCCAAGGAGCAGGGAAGAGATGTGGCCAACTCTCTCTTCTCCCACTCCTCCTGCCTTCCAATTTCCTGCCTGGGCCTTCCATTGGCAAGCCCTCTCCAATGCCAGCTGGCAGGGAGACCAGGGTGATGCAGTCTGCAGAAATCTGGCTCCTGGGACACAGACCTGGGATGAGAAGGAGAGAGTACCCTGGGAGAGAGAGAATAACCAGCACAGGTGGCTGTCATATAAGTTCACTTGAAAGCATGAGGAGAGGTCAGGTTTACAAGAATAGGTGGTTTTGAAGGACATGAGAGAGTGCAACACAGAACAAACACATTTTAAGAGAGGAAAAAAAATGAGACATTAAAAAACTGCAAATCCACTATATGGAAAAATCCAGAGATTTTCAAAATGAGGTCCATAGGTAGGCCAAAGGCAAGAGGAAGGAACTGAGAGGGAGCAAGTGTCCAAACAGGAAGGGATTCAGAGTAGGCCTATTACCCGATTTTAAACAAGGCCCCTGCAAGTATAAGGAACAAAGCATGAGAAATAATAATCATCACAAAATAATAACCACATGGCTACCACAAAGACTGCGAGAAAGTCTCTAGAATTCCTTAACGGAAATGTACTTGCCTGCTGACCTTTTCCTAGTAGACCATAAAACAAGGGTGGAGAACATCCAGCCTGCAGGCCATAAAGGCCTGCAAAATCATTTGATCTGGTCCTGCCAAGGCATTAAGGGTGAGTTAATTAAATGTTTGACCAAATATAGCAGGCTAATTTTTAAATAGATAACTTTGTATGATCTGCAAATCCTATATAATAAAAGCCTAATATGCTAAGTGTCTAGTCATCCAGTCGTCTGTTCAGCCAAACAAAGCATAATATGCCAATGATATGCTAAGGCAGCTCAACCGCTCGCTATGACGTGTGCTGACTGCCAGGGGGCAGACACTCCGACCAGTAGGTTAGCTTGCTTCTGGGGTCCGGCTGATCAAGACTGAGTGAGATGGGCTAGACATGCCTGGAGCCCTCCTGTGGTCCCTCCCGCGGTCCCTCCTGGCTGATCAAACTCCCATGTCTCTCCCTGGCCTTGATCATGCACTGGTTGGGTCCCTTGGCCTGGCCTGTGCCTTCTCACAATCTGGGACCCCTTGGGAGATGTCAGGGAGCCGGTTTTGGCCCAATCCCACTCAACACAGGAGCTGCCCTCTGGTGGTCAGTGCGCTCCCACAGAGAGAGTGCCACTCAGCCAAAAGCCAGGATCACGGCTGCGAGCGCAGCAGTGGTGGTGGGAGCCTCTTCCACCTCCACAGCAGCACAAAGGATGTCAAACTGTAAGCTGTCAGTTGGACATCCCCCGAGGGCTCCTGGACCACAAGAGGGTGCAGGCCGGGCTGAGGTAGCCCTCCCCCTCTGAGTGCATGAATTTTGTGCACCTGGCCTCTAGTGCATGAAATATCCAAATGGCCCTTGGCAGAATAAAGGTTCCCCACCCCTGGTATAAAGTAAAAGAAATCACTTTCCCAACCAAGCAACAAAAAAATAATCATTTTGCTGTACTGAGTTCTTCTTTAATGTAATTGCATTCACATGTTCATAGTCACAGGCTTCCCCGTATCTGATGCTCAAGTGTTTGCGTGTGTGTGTATACACACTACATTTTGAATATAACTATGGATTCCAATGCCTCAAATCATTTACCAGCTTAAAGCAGAACTCTATCAACTAGGCTACATTTTTAAACATCTATGTTTAAATTATTTATTGATTATAGTGCATGTATGTATTACATATGTATTTTAAGACATGAAATTTCTAGGAAAATGGAAATTAATCATGCAATACAGACCTATCACTTTGCAGACAAGGAAGGTAGGCCCCGTGAAATCAGACTAACCCATAGAACTATATCTACTCTTAAATTATTAATATTGACCAGCTGGCATGGTTTAGTGGTTGAGCATCAACCTGTGAACCAGCCAGGGCACATGCCCAGGTTGTGAGCTCAAGCCCCAGTAGGAAGATTTTCTCTCATCATTGATGTTTATATCTCTCTCCCTCTCCCTTCCTCTCTGAAACAATAAAAATATATTTTTTAAATTATTAATATTAATCAATGTTAAATGCACATTTACTGTGACTGTGTTAAATAATGCTGCTTGTATAACTCCAGGGGGTACCATTCATATCCCGGTCTACGTGAATTATGTCACCCAGAACTGTCCAGTGCATAGACTCTTTGCCATAGGTGGGGGCATATTTAGAACTTGGGGAAATTTAGTAGGATGACATAACAATTGGTATATGTATTTAACTAGGGTTATATTCAACATCACTAGTTTCATAGTTACTAGCACTATGTATAATTGCAAAAACAATTAATGTAAATTATTTTCACTTCATTTCCCTCCCATTTTAACAATCAAGTAGAATTAGAAAGACAGGAAATAGTATAGATGCAACTCTGAAAGTCATCACTTGTAAAAAAAGTGAAAGGTAATTTATAGTGCAGATTGAGAAAGGTAAATGACAGAAGCCAGTAAAATTCTAAACACCCTAAATTACACATTAAAATCCAGATTTGCTGGTCATTGATGCACAATCAAAAAATGCAGATCTCTCTAATGAGATTTCAATCAACTTCTACAAAACTCTGTAGAAAGAAATATTCAAATCTATAGAAAAATATGCTAGAATATAAAAGCAAAAGGACATCATATCATATTTCACTTCAAAACATTTCCTCACTACATATATAACTTTTCCTTTTTATCACTGGATTGAAAAACCATTAGTCAACTTTAAACTTCCCAATTGGTATCAACACATTTAATAATGATCTAACACAAAATTAAAAGTTATAGATACTAAGAAGAAAACCAGTATAATTCACATAGGTGAGAAAGGGGATTTATGATTTCTTTAAAATTATCTTTGAAAGCACTAGCTGTCAGAGATCTATTTTTTAAGATAAAATATATATATATATATATATATATATATATATATATACACACACATATTTTTATCTCAGAGGGGAAGGGAGAGAAAGAGAGAGATAGAAACATCAATGATGAGAGAGAATCATTGATCAGCTGCTTCTGCACAACCCCCCACCGGGACTAAGCCCACAACCTGGGCATGTGCCCTTGACCGGAATCAAACCCGGGACCCTTCAGTCCACAGGCCGACACTCTATCCACTGAGCCAAACTGGCTAAGGTAGTATCAGAGATCTTTAGATTGTTTAAGCCATCTGTAAAGGACAGAATTGTATTTAGTAGTAGCTTTTATATGGTAATTTTCGAAATCTTAATTTCCTCTGGAAGAGCTCTTAAACATTCCAGGTACAATTGTAGTTATTTCATTCTGAGCCAGCATGATATTTGAGAGTGATTGATACACAAATCAAAGCTGTTGGATGAGAAAATATCTCATTAACTGTAAATATGCATATGTATATTGTAGCTTTTAAAAATGCACAAAAATGCATTCACAAGGGAGGCTAAAATTCTGTGGAGTGAAACAAAAAAGGAATCTAAAAGTGTTCTGATATTATTAAAAGATTCCAAATAATTGTGCTGCATTTATCCAGCCCATAACCTTTTTTGTAATATGGACTCACTTGGAGTCAACTGTTAACAATTTGGTTGTAATAAAAAGTCTTGAGCACTCACAGCTATAAATTAATTTTATAGCTGCAATGCTTACATCTCTTTTAGGGCACTCAACACATTTTCCTTTTCTCCAGGTAGTTGTACACTTTTTAAAATCTTCCTTCCTAAGAACAGGGACAGCAACCGTCTTATCTCTGGATCCATTTTTTTTAAGTTCTCTTCCAGCATCCTGTTTGATGAAAAGCCTAACAACAATTCAACTGGACCTCTCTGAAATTCACATTGTCTTTTAAATATGGCCTTATCCTTTGATTTTGCCTCTCATGATAAAGGTCCTCTAAATTGGGTCTCCCAGAAATACTTTGCCCTTTCGGTAATTTGGCAGCTTACTTTCCATGGCAGTAGAGCGGAAGTGCCTGAAATGTGAGCAGGTTTGTCTATTGGTGAGTGGGGGGAAAAAAGTAGCTGGCTACTATTATAGCAGTAACTTGCTAACAGAAATAACAAGAGAGCATGTACAACAAACCAATTTTTTGAAGTCAGTGCTATTTAAAGTGATCAGAATTTCAGATTATTTAAATAATATACAAATTCATTAATTATTCAAAATTGCTTCCTTTAACAAGAATCACATTCATTTGGGGGCAATTTCATTGTTTGCAAAACTAATATTAGAGTTTAGGAAATGAGATCATGAAGGTAGATGCACAACTTTCTTTTCCCATTTTTTATATATCATGTCCTTGGGCTTCTGAAGGACCTACCCACGAGTGCTTTTCCTAGGCAGTGGTCGGCAAACTCATTAGTCAACAGAGCCAAATATCAACAGCACAACGATTGAAATTCCTTTTGAGAGCCAAATTTTTTAAACTTAAACTTCTTCTAATGCCACTTCTTCAAAATAGACTCGCCCAGGCCGTGGTATTTTGTGGAAGAGCCACACTCAAGGGGCCAAAGAGCCGCATGTGGCTCACGAGCCAGTTTGCCAACCATGGTCCTAGGGGATCTTAATTTAGGTCAGTAGCCTATTCTTCCAAAAAGAGAAGCGGCCCTGAAACACAATAAATCTAGCAGAAGTGAGGGGTTAGGAGGCAAACGACAAAAATAATTTCCAGAACAGAACAAAAGCAAAAATTTCTAACACCCTGTCCAGATCAGCCTTTGGTTACAGGGACTATATATCCTGGGAAAACAAGAACTGTATAGTCAAAGGATATGAGCAGAAAGGCTAAGTTTACTAGTATAGCTACAAGGAAGAAGGATCCAAATTTAATTTATTCATTTAAATTGCAACTAAGTATATTCTGAAATTCTTTTCATTTAGCTACCTTTCCATCACTGGCTTTAGTGTTGATCCTGGCTTAGATAGCATAGCATGATGTCTCTAAAAAAGACCCTGTAATCAACTCATTTAATCTCCTGGGGATACGAAAAATAAATTTAATAAGTGGAGGTCGAGATTTGGAGAAAAACAGAGTATTCATGTTCATACATGAATACCATTGCAAGTGACAGGACATGAACACAACACGAGGTGACAGGTTTTATCACTTTAAAAGAAAACATAACATAAAATATAATAAGGAAACATTCACACATTGTCAGTTTCAAAGCCAGGGCTAGAATTCATCTGACGGTCTTTCCATGTATCTTTCCTCACCACTAAAAATCCAATGAACTCAGGCAAAACTTGAACACCTAATCTTTGGTTTAATTTTGTGGAACATTTTCCAAAACAGGTGGCACCTTTTAGACACATTTTCCCCCAATATTACAGTGAAGGAAGTATTAAACATAGAAATGTTTTGTAAATTGTAAAGCATGATTCTTTTCATTGTAAACCACACATTCATGCTCAATTAAGACATAACAAGTAAAGACCCTGAAACCATGATTGCACTAGTTTAAAACAGCCTCTGGTGTTTGGGCAAAACAAAGGGAGAAAGAATTTGGGGGTGGGAGGTAGCTCTCTCAGGAGGACATATTTTAAACGCAGTTTCCTAAGAAGTATATGACTAACTCCTTGCATTATGCCACGCAGCTGAGCCAAGGGAAGAGAAGCAGCACAGGTTAAAGGGAGCCAGATCCGTGGAGAACAAGACATGTAGAAGGCACAGCACACTGAGGACAGAGGAGGGCAGAGGGAGCAGCAGGGGATGGACAATTTTTAAAGTGTGGTTGAGAGGGAGCAAGAGAAAGGAAAGCACATAGCAAAATAATTTCCTAAAGACTTGCAGCGAGAGCAGCAACATCTGGGGAAAATAAGAAGCACTAATGATAACCTTCTGTCCACCAGCCACTGTCCAGGGAAGGCACCTGCTGCCTTCAAGGAGAATTCAGCCTAGCTCAGAAAACGTGAACACAAGGTCAGCTAGCTGCAACCATCTCAGAAGCAGTGTTGAAGCAGAGAGGAAAGCAAAGCCTTGCAAGGATGGGATTGGAAATGCATCAAGACGAGGAGCATTTGAAAATGAGCACTGAACGAGCAATGCTCTATGATTTGAATGAGAGAAAGATGACTCATGATATATCCAGATAACAGAATCAGATAATGATCATAATAACGTACTTAGTGCCTGATCCTAATGAACATCGGAGGACCCCTGTATAAACTGGAACTGATTTATTAGAACTGATTTTCTATTCAATGTATATGCTCCCAACCTATTGGACCAACAATTCTCAACTGTGGATGCATATTATAAGAACTTGAAGAACTCTACCCCCAAGTTGCATGCCAGATAAATTAATAAGATTCTTGAGGGTGGGATCTGAGACTCTTTATTTTTAAAAGGTGTCGAGGTACAGCTAAGCTTGAAAACTATTTTACTGTGCAGGGAATAAAGAACTAGGAAAAGAGAAAAATACAATTAACATTTAAATAGGGACAATCACATAGATATTCAGTAGAAGCCTTTTTATCCTGTTTTCTGAAGAGGTATTTGACCCATTACTTGAAAAAAAAATCAGTTAAAGTGAGAAATCATAGACAGCAATAAATATGTACCATAAACATTTTCATTTAAAACACAACTCACACACATTCAACAATGTTTTGAAGTAGAACACTTTTCCTTAATGCAGATTCTTGTGCTTCACTGGTCTTGATTAAATAAATAAATAAAACTTACAATGTGTTGTCTACAATTTCTAATATTTTGTTTTTTATTGAAGCAATCTGAAGAGGAATTGTTCTAATACTTTCTTCCACAACATTTTACCATTGTCTTAATGACATCTAATTCAAGAACATATATTTTTAGCAGTTTGAGTTTATCAGCTTTCCTCACAGCACTCAATTTTTATTTTATTTTTAAAAAGTATTTATTTTCACACACACAGAGTTAGAGAGAGAAAAGTCATGGACACTATAAGACTGGAGATTGAAACTCATTAAATATAGCTGTGTTTTATTTGGGACAAAATATTTGTTTAAATACATCACTTTTTCCTATTTTCAAACGATTTTCCCTCTGTGGGGCCAATTAAGTAAAATTTTCTACAGCTGTGCTAAATAAAACACAGAGGTTAAAATGTTAAACACATTTAGTCTGGAAATTAAATTATCCCAAACTTAACATTTCTTATAGTAATCAGTCAAAATTTGATCACATTCCCTCCAAAAGTCTCCAGAATTAAGAAGTGAAAGGGCTTCTCATAATCTTTCTTACCTTCAAAGATACTGCCATATAAATTGCTGTATTTCTTCTCACCTCCATTTATAAAGAAGAAAATTAAGGAAGTGTTCATTCTCATCATCTCAATAAATACTGAGTAGCTACTGTACACCACACACTGCGCCCAGCACTGGGATCATAGCAGTGAACCGGTAGATATGGACCGCGCCCTCACAGAATCTACAAAGTAGAGGAGGATTCAAGGAAAACCTACCAGGCAAATAAGCAATAATTGCAGATAACACTAAGTAAACAGGCAAGAATCTGAGTACTGAATAACTTCGAGGACATTTTCGATTTGATCAGGGAACACTTCGGGTTGGTCAGGGACTACCTCTCTGAGGAGATGAAATTTTAGCTGAGACGAAAGCTAAGAGGAGCTAATATGAAAAGAAGGACGGGCGGAAACTTCAAGAAGAGGTGGAAATTAGCGTGGCTTAAGTTTTAGATTTAAGTTTGTGGTCCATTTTGAATATGTAGATTGGTGTTTTTATGAGTTCCAGAAAATTCTCAGCCATCTTCCTCCCCTCTCATTTTGGGACTGGCATTTAAACATTCTCCTACACCCTCCCTGTCTTCTTCCTCCACTTCAGTATCTTCCTTCTTTAAAAAAAAAAATATTTTTCTGACCCCTGGATAATTCCTCATGACCTATTTTTCAGTTCACTAATTCTCTATGTATCTCTGCCCACTCTGCTATTTAATTCATCTGTTGAGGCTATATTTCATTTCCATTTATTGTATTTTCATTTCTAGAGTTTCCGTTCCTTTTTCTCAAATTAGCTATTTTATGTTTTCTGATTGCCTGAAGATGAACCCAGACTTATCTTATTATTTTTTCAAACATAATAAGCAGACTTGTACTATATTAAGTATTGCTCCGTTTTAATCTGGCATCTTTGCTGTCTGTCTCTTTTATTTGTTGTTTCAGGTTTCATGTCCTGGCAATACAGCCTTTTGGAAGTTCAATTTGTTGTGATGAGGGTCATCTTATATATTTGCTGGGCCTTTATTTCTGCCCCCTTTCTATGCTAAGACCCCCTTTCTATCCTAACCCCCTTAAAAAAGGAAAGCTCAAATTTTTCAAGAATGAACACAATTCCTCACAGCAAAGGTAGTTCCACTGATTATTTCACTCTGCTCTCTTCTTTGGGTTTCTCTTCATATTTGGTCTGGTAATATCTTGCCATTTTATTCAACTTTTTATTTCTTTAAATTTTTAAAAAATATTTTTATTCTCTTTTCTTATTTTCAGAAAAGGTTGATTCAAATAACTTAGTCCTCCTTTAACCAGAATAGAAAATTCCATTCTCAGCTTTCATCATTTGTGTGTTTTTACTTTCATCTTTTTAATTGATTAAAAATAGAATAGTATAAATGCTCTGCTGAACACTGATGTTCAAATTAATCCTATATAAGAGGGGTCCTCATACTTTTTAAACAGGGGTCCAGTTCACTGTCCCTCAGACTGTTGGAGGGCCGGACTGTAGTTTAAAAAAAAAAAACTATGAACAAATTCCTATGCGCACTGTGGGCCCGGGAGGAGTCGGCTGCTAAGCAGGACAGGCAGCGGCACCCAGCGGGCCGGATAAATGTCCTCTGTGGGCCGCATGTGGCCTGTGGGCCATAGTTTGAGGACCCCTGCTATATAATAAAAGCTTAATATGCAAATCAACCGAACAGCAGGCTGGTCAGTGGGAGGTGGGGATGGCGTGCAGGTGGCACCAGACCAGCCAAGTCGGGTGCCAGTGGGCAGAGGGAGGGGATGGAGATTGGGGGCAGCAACTGGAAGCAGCGGGATGATAGGGGCTGGGGCCAGCCACTCACCAGCCAGTGCCATCCCCCAGTCAGCCCGCTGGTTGCCTCCCGTGGGGAGCGGGCCTAAGTCGTCAGTTGGACATCCCCCGAGGGCTCCTGGACTGCGAGAGGGCACAGGCCGGGCTGAGGGACATTCCCCGATTGCATGAATTTTCATGCACTAGGCTTCTAGTCAGTAATAAAAATCTAAGTCAAGCAAATTAAAAACAAGCACTCAAGTAAATAAATAGATGATAAATATGGAAAAACAGATATATAAATGAAGAAAGGAAGGAAGGAAGTAGGCAACTCCATTAAGGGCTGCTAAAACAAAATTAAGTTATTGAATTTATTGGAGTGACATTGGTTAATAAAATTATATAGGTTTCAGATGTACAATTCTATAATATATCAACTGTATATTGTATTGTGTGGTCACTACCCCAAGTCAATTCTCCTCCCATCATCATTTATCCCCTTTTACCCTCTTCCACCTACCCCTACACTCCTTTCCCTCAGGTAAGCACTATATCATTGTCTTTCTGTGTGAGCTGTGGGCTTTTGGGGTGTTTTTTTTCCTTAAGCCCTTCACCTTTTCACTCAGGCCCTCCAACACCCCTCACCTCTGACAGCTGTCAGTCTGTTTTCTGTATCTTGAGTTTCTATTTTTTTGTTATGTTAGTTTATTTTGTCCATTAGATTCCACATATAAGTGAAGTCATATGTTATTTGTCTTTCAGGAATACAAATAGAAGTGGCTTATTTCACTTAGCATAATACTCCCCAGATCCACCCATGCCCGCCAAAGGTAAGATGTTCTTTTTTCTTTTTTTTTGCAGCCAAGTAGTATTTCACTGTGTAAATGTACCATGGCTTTTTTATTCACTCAGCTACTGATGGGTACTTGGATTGCTTCCAAATCTTGTCTGTTGTACATAGCAGTGCAGTGAACATAGGGTGCACTATTCTTTTGAATTAGTGTTTTGTGTTTTTTTGGATATATTCCGAGAAGTGGAATCACTGGGACATAAGGCAGTTTCATTTTTAATTTTTTTGAAGTAACTTCACACTGATTTCCATAGTGGCTGCACCAATCTGCATTCCGGCCAACAGTGCCTGATGGTTCCCTTTTCTCCACATTCTTACCAACACCTGTTGATTTATTGGTGGCAGCCATTCTGACAGGTGTGAGGTGATATCTCATTGTGGTTTTACTTTGCATTTCTCTGATGATTAATGATGTTGAGCATCTTTTCATATGTTTACTGGCCATCTGTATGTTCTTTTTGGAGAAGTGTCTATTCAGGTACTTTGCCCATTTTTTAATTGGATTGTTTAGGGGTTTTTTGGTGTTGCATTTTATAAGTTCTATATTTTTATATTAACCTCTTATCAGGAGTATCATTGGCAAATATGTTCTCCCATTCAATGTGTTTCCTTTTTATTTTATTGATGGTTTCTTTTGCTGTGTAAACAGTTTTTAGTTTGGTATAGTACCATTTGTTTACAGAACCCTAAAGATTCTGCCAAAAAACTACTAGAATTGGTAAATGAATTCAGTAAAGTAGATGGATACAAAATAAATATCCAGAAATCAGTTGCATTTTTAACACCAATAATGAACTATCAGAAAGATAAACTAAGAAAACAATCGCATTTACAATTATATAAAAAAATATCTAGGAATATATTTAATTGAGTATGTAAAAGACCTGTACACAAAAAATGATGATGCTGAAGAAAGAAAATGAAGAAGGTACAAATAAGTGGAAGCATATACTGTGTTCATGGATAGGAAGAATTAACATCATTAAAATGTCCACACTACCCAAAGCAATCTATAGATTCAATGCAATTCCTATCAGATACCAAAGACATATTTCAAAGAACTAGAGAAAAATTGCAAAAATTTATATGGAACCTCAAAAGACCCTGAATAGCCACACCAATCTTGAGAAAGATACTGGCATGAAAACATATAGATCAATGGAACAGAATAGCGAGCCCAGAAATAAACCTACATCTTTATGTTCCATAATATTTGATAAAGGAAGCAAGAACACACAATGGGGTAAAGAAAGTCTATTCAATAAATGCTATTGGAAAACTGAACAATGAAACTAATGACCCTCTTACACCATACTCAAGAATAAACTCAAAATGGATTAAAGACTTAAATGTTAGACTCAAAACCATAAAAATCCTAGAAGAAAACATAGGGAATAAAAGCTTAGACATTTCTCGTAGCCATATTTTTTCTAATATATCTCCTTGAACAATGGAAAGAAAAAAAAGAAAAAAGAAAACAAAAAAATCTTGATGTTACATAGAAATTACAAGGCAAAAATTAAGACTCTAAAGTTCTAAAATGCAAAGTAAATATTAGACTAAATAATGTTCAATAACAAATTTATGCTAGAATCAGCTCTATTTTTTTAAAAATGATAGCAACAAGGAGTGAACACCAGCTTGTCATATAGGTATTTTTTTTAACTAAGCAAGCCTTTGCCAACATGTAGCTCTGACAAATTCAACAGTAGTCAAGAGAGATCAGAAAAAAGTCACTCCAAATATCTAATACTGGAAATTTGTCCAGACTAATTGTCATTAGACAATTTAAACTTTTATAATAATTGTTCTTATTGATAATATTTTGCAAAGGGTATTTGAAAAGCACAATTTTATATAAAAATAGCAATTATAGAATCAGCAAATGTCTAATTTACATTTAGTCTCTCACCCCCATGAATTTAAAAGAAAAATAATACATAATATAATACTGCCTTCAAACTTACTTATGTAAGCGTAAAGTTAATTTTTATTGAAAGTAATAAAAAATTACACTAATTTATGTTAAAAATTTATGTATTTAAATCACTATTACAAAGTAAATATCCTCATACTTATGTACCCATTGACCAATTTACTGTCATGTTTTATTTTTATTTTTATTTTTAGGTAGTTAATTATAATATTTATAATTAACTACCTAAAATTATAAGGTTATTTTCAGCTATTCAAACTTTTATCAAAACACTTATAGCTGACAATATTTTCTTTATTCAATAAAAATAATATATAAAAAATTCTAAATAGATACCCTATAGTCTACCAACAATAGTTATTATCTAATATTTCAGAGTGAAGTTGCTTTTTTTTAACATACCCTTTTTTTTTGGTATTTTATTTTACTCTAAGTCTTCCATGTGTGGTTGCTAAATATCTGTTTCCTTGGTTATGCATAATTGCTCAGAATACAGCAGTACTGGCCATTGTAATAATTGGATCAATCAAACAGTGTCAGCCAGCTCACATTTAGTTCACAATCAATAACTACTTATAATAACAAAACACCTGTTTTGTTATTTCATTGTTAAAATTATGCCTCTTTAATAGGTAGACTTGGTATTTATTTAACCATTCCTTCCATATTCCTTTCCAATTTTTCATACAGAACATCTCTAAAGATATTGGTAGTTATGTTCATTCCAAATCACCTCCTTTCCTGTAATTGTTGTTTTTTTTGGCACATATTTTTTATTGCTCTGCAATAATTTTCCATGATAAGTACATGAATCCTGCACTTACAGAGTTTTGCTACTTGGCTGCTTGACAATTTTGATCGACCTCAGTCATTAAAGGAGTATCATTCTTTCACTGATTTTTATACATGGGTTTTGCTCTTCATTAATTACAGATTGTCATTTAATTTTTAAACTAAGTCTTCCTCTACATCTCTGCATATCCACCCTCAGTATCCAAACAGGATAAAATCCTTGTTCTCCATGCCCTCATGACCCAATTAAAACCCGGATGCAAATGAGGATAAAAAGGACAAAAGGATGGCTACAAAGAAATGTGTTACCAACTACAAGCTAACAAGATAAAAATATAGACTAGCTGCAGAGGGACTCAATAGTTAAGTTATAGGAACTAGCTGGTACTGTTCAAGGAAGACCTTATAGCAAATCTGATTTATTCAAACATATTCTCTTTTGGGAAATCTTCTGTGAATCCCCCAAATGAGAGAGTTTTCCTCTGCTCTATCAATCCACAGAACTTTCTACATATCTATAACATGGCATCCAGTACATTACACTGTAATCTATCCCCTTTGACTGAGCTGTAAAGTTACTATGAAAGACTAGTATTGTGTTTGCATCTCAAGCATCCAAATCAAAGCATGAGATGAAAAATATAAACAAAGGCCCATGCATTTTTCCTCCAAAGGTGTTTTCAGAAAAGAAAAATGACTATTCTTTATGTATCTAAATGATATGAAATATGAACTTCCTAGAATATGTGCAAATATCAAATTAGAATTTGTTTGATAAAAATGGTTTGTTAGTGGTCCTGGGGGTTGACTCAGTGTTGACCACCTATGGCCCACAGGACAAATCCACTTGCCACTCATTTCTATGCAGCCTGGGAACTAAGAATAGCAGTTTTCACATATTTACATGGCTGGTGAAAACATGAAAATAAGAATAATATCTTATGACATATGAAAATTGTATGAAATTTAAATATTAGTGTCAATAAACATGATTTTATTGTAATACAGCCTTGCTAGTTGTTTACTTGTTGTTTATGGCTATTTTCATCCTACAAAGACATAGTTTAATAGCTACAAAAGAGAACATGTGACCTGCAAAACCAAAAATAGTTACTGTCTGGCTTTTTACACAAAATAGTTTTCCTATCATTATTCTATTCAAGTTATTAGTCTAGATCAGTGGTCGGCAAACTCAGTCAACAGAGCCAAATATCAATAGTACAACAATTGAAATTCCTTTTGAGAACCAAATTTTTTAAACTTAAACTTCTTCTAATGCCATTTCTTCAAAATAGACACGCCCAGGCCATGGTATTTTGTGGAAGAGCCACACTCAAGGGGCCAAAGAGCCGCATGTGGCTCACAAGCCACAGTTTGACAACCACTGGTCTAGATTAAACATGGTAACACAATTGCCTTTGCTAATGATAAGTTCAGCATTGAGCATGAGACCTAATTTTGTTCAATGAGAAATGAGGGGAACCTATGAAAAGACTTCTGGAGAAAATGTCTTGCCCTTAAGAATGATGTACAAAGAGCCAATGTTTCCTTTACCCTCCTGTCTGTAACTTTTGGAATTGTTATAGTCACCTTACTATTATCCTGTAGGTCAAGCCAACACACAAATGAGGCTAGAAAAAAAAAGCAGCAAAGAGAAGCAGAGATGAGAACCTAGCATACCTTCCCTGAGTTGCCTTGTCTGTCAAATTAATATGAGCTAAGTATTCTTTAGTATTAGACATAGTTTCTTCTGTACAGTTACCAGTTGGCATGCAGGTATCCCTCTGCAGTACTAAGGGAAAGTCTAAAATTCACACGTGCCTCAGTTTTCTGCTTGTGCCTTAGCATTTCAGAGAGAGGCAGGATATAGTCAACACAGATATGAGGCAGGCAACATGTGTCATGGCCATAGCAAATGGACAAGAGATCAAAACTATGATCCAGGACTGATATGGATAATTAGGCATCTACCCAAAAAGCTCAAAAATGTTTAATTGCAAAGATATTTGCCCCTCTATATTCATTGCAGCATTATTTATGGTGTCCAAGAGATGGAAAAAAACCCGTGTCCTTCATAGATGATTGGATAAAGATGTGATACATATATGCAATAGAATACTACTCAGCCATGAGAAAAGATGAAATACAACCATTTGAGACAACATGGATGGACCTTGAGAACATTATGCAAAGCAAAATGCAAAGCAAAATAAGTCAGAAAAAGCTGAGCCATATGGTTTCACTCATATGTGTGATATCAAACTGAAACTCGCAGATACAGACAACAGTATGGTGATTCCCAGAGGGAAGGGGGAGCGGCGATAGTAAAGGGTAAAAGGGGCCAAGTATATGGTGATGGAAATGATTTGACTTTGGGTGGTGGTCACTCAACGCACTATACAGATCATGTATCATAGAAATGTACACTTGAAACCTATATGGTCTTATAAACCTATGTTACTCCAATAAAATTGTTTCTAAATTATAGCAATAATAATAGCTAACACTTATATGGAGCCTATTATGTGCCAGGCAACGTTTCAAAGATATATATTAGAGGCCTGGTGCACAAAATTCATGCATGGGGGGGCGGGCAGGGGTCCCCTCAGCCCAGCCTGCACCCTCTCTAATCCGGGACCCCTTGGGGGATGCCTGACTGCCAGGGATCAGGCCTAAACCAGCAGTCGGACATCCCTCTCACAATCCTGGACCATTGGCTCCTAATCACTCACCTGCTTGCCTACCTCGTCACCCCAAACGGCCCTCCCCCTCGCCAGCCTGGACATCCCTCAGGGCCCCCCCGCCAGCCTGTTCACCCCATGCAGCCTGCTTGTTCAGTCATATGGTAGTTCCTCACTAACCCCCTCTGCCAGCCTGGTCATAGGCAGCCATCTTGTGAGGGTATGATAGTCGATTTGCATATTACCTCTTTATTATATAGGATATACAGTGTATTAACACTACCAATAAATCCACTTCACTAACCAAAGACACTCAGAAGGTAAGTAGCAATGACAGGTTTGAAGCCAGGTGGCCTTGCTTGAGAGTCCAGGCTTTTAATCAATAAGTTATATGGTCCTTCTCTGACTCCCAATTTTCTTATCTGTAAAATGAGGGTTTTTCATCAGAGGACCAATAAACCCTACAAAATGTGGAGAGAGTAAATTATCAACAAATTACTTTGTGCCAATAAAATTACTTTGTACTATTAGAAGTTACAATAGCCTCTTTCAAAAGTTTCAAATTGATGGGCATTTTTGTCAATATTGTCATCCAAGATACAAATAACAATAACATGATTAAAGAGATAATATAAAAATAAAATTGTCCCTTTATACTTCTTTCTATCTGAAATGGAAACAACAACAAAAAATTCAGTTGTTTCACAGTAGATATGATTTCAGAAATCATTGGTAAGTGCATTATTTTTCTGTACACTTTAATGTTTATAGACAAGGAATCACTCTTTCTTTTGCATTTCCTAATGATCCTATGCTTTGTAGAAATAATAATATTAAAGATCCTACCTAATATATTCAACAGATTTTACCTCTTCCTTTGCTTGCTTTTTTTGTTGTTGTTGTTGCTAATCCTCACCCGAGGATACTTTTTTCATTGATTTTTACAGAGAGTAGAAGGAAGGGAGGGAAGGGGAGAGAGAAAAGAATAGCGATGTGAGAGAGACACATCGATTTGTTGCCTCCCTTATATGGGGATCAAACCTGCAACCCAGGTTTACGCCCTTTAATGGGAATTGAACCCTTGACCCTTCAGTGCGAGGTCTGGTGCTCTAACCACTCAGTACATTATCCAGGGATTTATCTCTCTTTTAATACTTAAAGTACTAAGTATTACTCATGCAAAGGAAACACACCTAAATAAATCATTATTGGTATTATTATTCTCACCATACCTATAATGTAGCTTAAAAGGGATCATATAAAAGATTAAGTGTTGAGAAATGCTTAGTTTTTGTGGCACTATATTTAAATAGAGCAGTTATTTTCAACCTTTTTCATTTCATGGCACACATAAACTAATTACTAAAATTCTGCAGCTTGGTAAAAATACATTTTTTTTTTGCAGATTTGACAAAAAACAGGTATAATTTTGATTGATTTACAAAAATTAATAATAGTAATTCCCTATCCTTTTTGCTCCAAAGTGACTATTTAAAAAATCAGATGCCTATACTTGCATATAAGGATTTCTGGTAGCAAGAATTAACCAATCAGATGCAAGCTTATCATGCAACATGACCAATAAGATGCAAGTCTATTGTATGATCTGTATATGTATGGTCTAAGGCACAGCATTCACACCAGTTGGCTATTGTTGTGTTGGCTGTTGTAATTTTTTATTTGACAATCTAAGGGAAAAGTGGTAAGAGTCCCTGACTAAATACTCAGATATTGTATGTTTTAAAGATTCTTGTGGCATTCTGGTTAAAAATAGCTGAACTAGACTAAAAAGAAATTATAAAGTAGGAGTTAAAGATAGTTTTGAGCAGTGGCAAAATCTGTTTTTTTTATATCTTACTAGAGGTCTGGTGCACAGATTGGTGCTCCAGTGGGGTCCCTCAGCGTGGTCTGCGGGAATAAAGCCAAAACCAGCTCTCTGACATCCCCAGAGGGGTCCAGGATTGCGAGAGGATACAGGGCAGGCCAACGGACCCCACTGGTGAACCATCGGGGTTAGGGAGGGACTGCGGGAGGACTCCAGGGCGTGTCCAGCCCATCTCACCCAGTCCTAATTGGCTGGACTCCAGCAGCAAGCTAACCTACCGGTCGGAGCGTCTGTCCCCTGGTGGTCAGTGCACATCATAGCACTGGTTCAAACAGTGGAACAAAGAGTCAGACACTTAGCATATTAGGCTTTTATTATATAGGATAGCCAATTTGACAATCTGAATGGTCTAATTGAGAGAAGTAGTAAAATCATTCATGTTTCTTTATTATAACAATTAATTCAAAGAATCTCAGTTTCATATTAGAATACAGAAAAAAATGTAAAATTTATAAATAATTTATAAAATTAAAGCACTTTAAAAGAATCAAATTAATTCAAATGCAATATGGATTTGTTGTTATTGTTAGAACACTATTCCTTAGGGCAGAGGTTGGCAAACCATGGCTCGTGAGCCACATGCGGCTCTTTGGCCCCTTGAGTGTGGCTCTTCCACAAAATACCATGGCCTGGATGAGTCTATCTTGAAGAAGTGGCATTAGAAGAAGTTTAAGTTTAAAAAATTTGGCTCTCAAAAGCAATTTCAATCGTTGTACTATTGATATTTGGCTCTGTTGACTAATGAGTTTGCCGACCACTGCCTTAGGGAACCTAATAAGGTACATTTTCATTGTTTTATTTAATGTATTGCACAATGCATTGAGATCCAAATGACTATATGGTATAGATCAATGTAGCAAACTAAGTAACAAGACACACACAATCCAAATCAGAAATTAAATGTAATCTGGTAGGTAAATATAAAAAAGACATATAACAGTGATTTTCAACCTCTTTCATCTCATGGCATACATAAACTATTTACTAAAATTCTGTGCAGAACAAAAAAAATATTTTGAGGCTGATCTGACAAAAAATAGCTATATTTTTGATTCATTCATACTGGATGGCTATTGTTATGTTGGCTGTTGTAATTTTTTTATTTGACAATCTAAGGGAAAAGAGGAAAGTGCCCCTGACTAAATCATCAAATATTGCTTAAAAATTCTTGTGGCACACTGGTTGAAAATCACTAATATAGAGCATAGCATGCTCTTTGAAGAGAATTAGAAACATTCGAGCAGCTTAGGCTTACACAAACCAAAAATTTCAAACTTTCACAGTAGAAAAGATCTATCCAGTTACCAAATTAAAATGGTCAGAATTTAAGATCAGCTTTCCAAATTAAGTATTCAAGACAAAAAATTAAATGCCAAAGAGAAAATAATAAGGCAAGCAAAGAGAAAGAAATAGATTTAAATAAAGTAAAAACAAAGTTAATATTACTCCACTTTATGGGACTTGTATTATAGTAAATCTGTGCACATTCATAAATAATTTAGAGAATATGAAAGGCAAAATAGTTCTAATAGAAACTGAGTTCTGAGGATTAAATTAATACCACTCATGCCACATTAACCTTGCATGATGAAATCCATCCTCTCAACAAAAAGATGACTTAAAAGGACTACCTCGGATGTTTTGTTAGTATTGAACATGTTTGAATCAAAGGTTGACAGGTAATGAACCTCTTAAATCTGCCTATTACTTTGGTTCAGTCTCTCCCAACAGGTTTAGCTAAAGGCAAACTGTAAAAGAAATTTCCCTGAAGGATTCAGTACACCCAGAGCTACTGTAAAGGTGAGAAGATACATAATGCATTATCAGCTCCTTAAAAAATTACTTATTACACGTACTATAGTCAATGTTTTTTCAATGTTCTCTCCATTGGCCTCTATATTTCCTTATCCCTTTTCTCAAGTATACTGATACTTGAAAAAAAAAAAAGAATATAAATTTGTTATTGTCCTGTTATTTTTTAATGATTCTATTTTAATATACTTTTGGCTATTTTTCTTTCTTTCTGGCTTTCCCCAGCCAGGACATATGTAGCACACATAAAAAATTACTGAAGTGGCCCTAGCCGGTTTGAGTCAGTGGATAGTGTCCCGGGTTCGAGTCCCATCAAGGGCACTTTAAAAAAAATTACTGAAGTGAGTCAGGTGATACTTCTTGGTCACACATGTTATTTCTTTTAACATTTCCATCCCCTATAAAAGAAACTATTTAGTTACCTCCTCAAAAGAAAGACTACTATCGAATTAATGGCATTGGGGAGCATTACATGTATTTGCACGATGAGGTTATGCTTAGCTAACAAGAGTGAGGTGATGTGGCCTTGGGAGCAGGAAAGGAGGGCGGGGGTAGTGAGGGAATTGTTCGAACCATTGCAGATTGTGGTGGGAGAAGAGGAAAGCTGACAAAATCATTCAGAATATAGTCACAGAGAAAGGCAAACTGATGCCCAAAAAGAGAAATGGCCACAACATAAGCAGCACTATCATGCACAGTGTGGAAACCAGTCACTTGGTGCATGAACATGGTACAGGAATGGTGGGAAACATTCTCAAGTAACAAGACTATGACACAGAAGGGGAAAAGAAATTATGTAAACCGTGAAAACCAGCAAGAAACTAGAAGGAAGAGAAAAATACGAAATTATAGAGGGGATTCTGAGCACATATACCAAACTCTGCAAGAAAAGTCCTCTGGCCCAGCTGGTATGGCTCATTGATTGAGCATCAACCTATGAACCAGGAAGTCATGGTTTGATTCCTGGTCAGGGCACATGCTCAGGTTGTGGACTCCATCCCCAGTAGGGGGCATGCAGGAGGCAGCTGATCAGTGATTCTCATCATTGATGTTTCTACCTTTCTCTCATTCTCCCTTCTTCACTAAGATCAACAAAAATATATATATTTTTTTAAGAAAAGTCCTCTTCTCTGCTAGAGGTTGGAACTAGAAAGGTATCATTTTTCAAAGGGAAAGAAAGCCATCCAAAGGAAATTAGATTTTCCTTTTACATTTTTCAAAAATAAAATAGAGCTAAACACGTGTGTTGCTAAAGATCAAATGAAAAGGGAGGTATGTTTCTTCACGGCCTCCAGAGTGGATGGTGTTCAGAGGCACCCATAATTACCTAGCAGAGTGACAGATAATAAGAGGAAGTTTTATTAAAATTTCATGGTAGGACACATTCTTTTGAAACTTTTATAAGGAGGTAGATATTTCTTCATAAATTAACACTGGATAGAGAATGCACTGATAGGAAACAAGAAGTTTTTAAGGTTTTATATGATTGTATGCTTTCATTTGACTATATTGTATAAAACAATTAAACTCAAACAGCTCTAAAATCCATTTATTCTATTAACAGGTGTGCATTGCCAAGAGTGAACTGCACTACCAGAAGACAGAGGAATCAGGAGCCTGCACTACCAGAAAACTCACT
This sequence comes from Corynorhinus townsendii, assembly GCA_026230045.1. NCBI lineage: Eukaryota > Metazoa > Chordata > Mammalia > Chiroptera > Vespertilionidae > Corynorhinus > Corynorhinus townsendii. Next base: position 174,023,423 of record JAPDVU010000003.1, on the reverse strand, counting down.
ACATTTAGATGGGCATCATCTCATCAAAAAGGACTCCACATTTCTTTGCTAGAGGCCACTGTGCCAGGCACCATAATAAACAGCACAAGTGGCAGGGCTGACCGAGCTTTCAGGCAAGCCTACTTCTTTACTTCTTTCTAGTAAGTCTTGATAACAAGCATTGAAATGTTTTAAATGGAAAAAATAAAAATAACAGGGTATGAATGCAGTTATGTCAGATGACTTCATTGGAATCCTGCATTTCTAAATGTGGTCTGGCATCAAAAGAAAATTATAACAAGAGTAACTATAAAAGAAGAGAGAGAAATATTTGAGTTCTCCCTAAAATACTACTGACAGGAGGAAAAAATACAAATCAGGATTTGGCAACAGCCTTTCAATCTTTAAATTAGAAAACAGAACAGAGCTCCCTAAAGGACCTCACAGAGCAGATTAAATTACCACAGAATTTCATAAAGAGTTCATGGAATGCTTAAGCAGGCTTCTGTGTAGGTCAAAGAAGACCAATCAGAACACTGGAGTCATTAAGGAATGAGAGGTAGGGTAATGGGAAATAAAATATAATTACAGAGTAAGAGAAAAGGAGAAGAAAGGAATAGCAGATGTATTGATAAGTATTGTTTTGTTTGTGGATGAATTAATTTTTCTTTAAAGACATATAGGCCAACATATATTTTTTTTCCATTCAATACTTTATTTTGTATATTCTTTTTTAGATAGAGGTCTACAAAACGAGGGGTCAGGTGTTAATAATGTAGGTAAAAACTGAGTTCCCGCTCTTTTCTGTCCTTTCTAACTATAAGAACTCTTGTACTATTTTTAGCCTCAAGGAAGTGGCTCAGGCTCTGGAAGCATTTGGGCCTGGAGCCTCTAAGATAACTATTTTACGTATATTTCTTTAGAAATTTGAAGTACTCTGTTTATCCTCCTTTTTTAAATATTCACCAACATTAGCTATTAGCTACACACATGTAATTTCAATTTTTTTTTCAAGAAACAAATCGATAATACACAAAACCAGAAACTACTGGTAGATTAAATATGTACATTGTGGCCCAGGCATCATTTCATATTTTTCCTATGTTTAATTTTGAGTCTATAATTCTATATACATTAAAAAACATTTATACCTTTTAAGCTTCCTTAGTTTACTGAAATTTATGGTGAAAATGAGGAGTTCATCAAAATTTAAAATTTGTAAACTTGTTATTTTACTATAAAGCTATAAAATTAAATTATTCTGAGCTTCAATTAATCAGTGTATTAATTGAACTTTTGAACTTTTTGGCAAAATTTTAAAACCACCATTTTGTTTTATCACATTTCTATAAAACTTAGACTTCTACACATCTACAATTTTAAAATAGTACAAAGAGTTATTACAGTTAGGAAGGAGTACAGAAAATACCAGGAACTCAGTTTTACCTACATCATTAACACCTCACCCTTAGTTTTTTTTCATACTCAGAAAGTTATTTCCTATACATTATCTAAAGTAATCACTTCATACTTAAAAGTGATAATAGCAGCACCATTTAACAAGGGCTTATTTTGTTCCAGTAGTATATGTGACATAGAAACATAGAAACAAAGATGTTAAGGTGAGCTCACAGTGTTCGAAAGTGACAGAATCTAGACTCCAGATCTGATTTCAATTGCAGTTTAATTACCACCACACTGTAGCTGTGCTTCCCAACACATGGAATGGCCTTCTTAGGGCACCAGGAAATCTCAATTCAGAAAGACCTGGAAAGTGCCCATAGACTCAATCCAGCACTCAGCTCTTAGTTATCGGCCTACCTCTCTAATCATTCCTCGCCTGCTCCTCTCTCTATAGATCCAACTTCCTACCTTCAGACTGCATCCTCTTCTCCTGAACACCGTCTTTTCCTCTCTGCACAGCACCATCATTCTCAGTTACCTCGACTGAGCCTCAGAATATCTGCATCATCGACTCCTCCTCCAAACAACAATCAGTTGCCAAATCATGTATGGCCATAGCAGCATCCCATTCACTGCCACGGCCCAGGCTTACATCCTCATTACCATCACCTACATCTCTAGCAGGCTGCGCATTAAATCTCAAGCCTTCATCAGGTCTCACCAGGTCCAGCAGGATCTGGTAGCCAGAGCTCCCCATCCCACTGCCCTGGGTTTCTTGCAGTCCATTGAACACGTGGGGCCAAGCCCTTGCCTACCCTGGAGCCTTGGCATGTACTTTCTCTGAAGTAGTTACATGCCTGGCTCCTCCACTTAATTCAGGTCTCAGCTCAAATAACACCTTCTTGAGAGACCACAGCATGCCCTGCCATGCTCCAAACCCTTATCCTGACTGCTCCTTCCTGGTACTTCCAACCTCACATCATTATAATTAATTTTCTATTTATTGCCTCTCTTCCCCACAGAAAGTAAGATCTACGCATTGCAGAGAGTAGCTCGTCCCCCACCCTTTGACCTCTGCCTGGAACATAGAAGCACTGAGTTATTCGTTAAAAAAAAAAAAAAAAAAAAAAAAGATGGTTTTTTTGTTCTATTCTATTTTCCCTCTCTGACTTTAGCATTAACAGTGCAGTCAGTGTGGCTCAAAACACATTAAAATAAAACATGGAGTTGGTAAAATATATGCTATCTTTAGGGAACAATGCATAGATTGAGTAAATGCCCTATGAAAAGTGACCTTGGTCTCACATATGTTAGTTAACTTTTTAATACTTTGCTTTCTCAGGGAACAGGACTGTTTCAGGGACTTAATGAGGTAATGTATTTAAAGTGCATATAAAGTGGTCAATGCAAGTAAGCATTCAGTAAATATTAGCTAGTATTATAATGGCTTGCTTGCTGCCAGTTTTCAATTGCTGGCTTAGAACCTTAAATGTCATGGTGAGGGTTTTGCATCTAATATATTTTAATAAATATTTTTGTTAAATTTATTCCTAATTAATTAACATCTCTAATAAATAATGTTTAGTTTAATGCTATTCCCTTCACATGGAATCCCTAGGCCACATTCTTCTCTTTCAAAATGCTATTCATCTGGAGTTACAAAAACTAGTTCATTCTTTGGGAAGGAAAAGTCATCCGAACCCTGCACTCTGAGCAAAGATAAACTTGAAGTGTATTTTAATATTAAAATAATATCAGGAGAAAAATTAACAGAATATCTGTCAGACCTCAAATTAGGAAAGGTCATTTAAAGAATTCATAAAGGAATAGTGAGATACCATTTTATTCTTATGGACACAATAATAAAATTTTAAATGATGATACCTATGCTGATGAAGGAATATGGTAACATAGCTGGTATAACTGGATACAATTTGGCAGATTTTCATTACAAGTACTTTAAAAATAGTCTTTGGCCCAGTTATTGCCCTTCCAAATATTTATCGTAAAGAAATAATCCTATGGTTGAAGGTGAAACACCTGTAGGAGGCATTCTCCTTATGTTTCTCTTATCTAAATGGAAATGCTGAAATCATCTTTAGCTATTTTCTTCCAATGACTGACTCTGTATTCAATCAAAAGCCAAGTGTTATGAAAGCTACTCTTTTTCTTTTATTTTCACTGCCACGAACTCTGGTTTAAGTTCCATTATTGTTTACCTAGACCACCAAAGAAACTTTCTAACAATAAATTCCAGTCCTTAACAATACATTAGAAGGATTTTCAGAGTTACCACTATTATTAGAATTAGTATGATTAAAGACACACTGAAAAGGAGACAAAATGATCACTATTTATGGAAGACATAAATGACTACCTAGAGAAAAGAAATCCCCTAATAAATGACTTCAACCAATAATTGACTTATAAGATCAAAATCAATAGCTTTCCTTCATACAAATAATAACCTATTGAAAAGTTAAAGTAAAAAAAAACGATTCACTCAGCAACAGAAAATAGTGGGAAAGACTGCAAAAGCACTGCAAACCCACTATTTTACCATCAGGATTTACCATTGACAAATGAGGCAGCTAATTCAACAAAAAATCAAATATCTCCTTTCCCCCCTCTTTTGAACCAACCAGGTGAACTTGACTCATTCACTCATTCATTCATTCACCAACCTTTATAGTGCATTATGATTCTTCTTTGACATACCTATCTGCACCCAACAATCTTCTCCTCACTGAAAACTCACCTGGTCCTCTGTAATTTTAGTTCTATTCCATCTATAGCTTCATCCACTTGGCCATTCGTTCTTAACTGAATTCTGGTTTCCCCACAGACGTAGTCCTTGCCTTATGGCCCTCTCAAAGGATAGCTATATGCTCTGTTATTACCATGGATACTTCATTGTTATATGCTGAGTTGTATTCCCCCCAAAATTCATATATTCTAACCCTCCATACCTCACAATGTATCCATATTTGGAGATAAGACCTAGGAAAAGGTGATAAAGTTAAAATGAGGTCATTAGCATAAGCCCCAATCCAACATGACTAGTGTCCTTATCAGAAGAGGAAATTCAGACACAAAGAGACAACAGGGGTGAGCAGGCATAAAGGAAAACCATGTGAGGGCACGGAGCAGGTAGTCATCTGCAAGCCAAGGAGAAAGACACCAGGAGAACCAAACCTGCTAACACCTGGATCTTAGACTTGAGATCCCAGAACGGAGAAAATAAGTTTCTGTTGTTTAAGCCACCTAGTCTGTGGTTTTTATTATGGAAGCCTTAGCAAACTAATATATGCCTATATACTAGGAAGTAGACATTCTATACTTTAGGGCCAGAGGTACAGTTGGGGGTCACTTCTCTACTCTCTCACACACAAAAATATGTTCTTTGAGGTTCACAAACTTTCCTACCATTTATCTAACACACACACACCATTGGAACCTCCCCTTCATTCATTGCAGACTCTGAAATTCAGCTCATATGTTCTTTCTCCATCCAAATGTCTGCAACATACCGGAAGATTTTGACATTCATATGATTGACCCATCCAGCACCCTGCCTCTTGTCTCCGTGGACCTCCCCGTCCCTGCTCACTTGCATAGTCATATTCTGCACTTATCTCATTCAAAACTGCTCTTCACCAGACATTCTACCTGAGTCAAACTCCTTACACTTCCAAGTTGCTTCCTCAACTGCACTCACTGCATTTTTCCTTCCATCTGGTTGGTGCTTTTAGTTCAATATGAACTAAATTCTCCTTATTGATTAGCCCTCAACTAACCTTACGTTCTTTCTATCCAATTTAAATCTCTTAAGTCTTTAAGTTGGATCCATATTTTGGCCAATACCATAAACATCTGTATCCAGAAAGTAAACCAAATTCCAACCATAGATGAATCCATTCATTTTTCTCGTGCCTACATCTGGGTTGTTAAAAGGTTAAAAGGAAAATTATATAACCAGATGGATGTATAGTACAAACTCTAGTTAGCAACTCAGTCAACGTTTCTTAAATAGGTATGTTCAGCCCATCTCTATCTCTGACTCTATTTCTTCTCCCCAATAATTCACTCTGGGTCTTACTTTACAGATAAAATAAAAGCTACCAGAATCAGACACCACTCCTTCGACCTCCTTTCCACCCAGTCTGCACATTTAGCTACATCGGAATCCACCTGCTCTCCTCTCCCTCCTGTTTCTGTATAGGAGGTGCTTCTGTACACTGCAAAGGCAAAACCCTCCAATTGCTCTGAACCCTATCCTTCCCACTCAATTGATACCATCAATTAATCCACTCCTTCGATTTTCTATATCTACACACCTCTCTCTTCCTCCCTCACTTCCTCTTTTCTCCCACACTCCCTCTCTCACTCTCATTGATACATGCCATCAACATTTCAATATTATTCATCCCTATTCCCTAATCTTAAAAAAAATCCCAAATCCTACATGTGCTTCCAGTACCTGCCTCATCTCTCCTCCAATGCACAGCCAAATTTATTTCAAAAAAGAATCACTACTTTTCCTCCCATCCACTCCCCATGGCCCACTCTATAATCTGTCTTCCTTTTCGGTCCACCAAAGCTCTTCTCACTATGGCAGCCTCCTCCATATTTTGAATCTGATGACAAATGGGAATCATCATTCCTGTCCTCTTATAGCACCTTTTGTTATCACGTATCACTCCTTTTTCTTAAAACATTTTCCCTTTAGTTTCCATCTTACAAAATACTTCTGATTTTCCATTTAAATCTCTGGCAACTCTTTCTCAGATTATTTTACAGGCTCATCACCTCATAGATTTTAAATGGCAGAATGCTTCAAGAATTGGTCCCTCTCCCTATGTTCTCTCCCTCAGTGACTCTAACCATTCCCATGGTTACAATTATTATCTATATGCAGATGGGTTCCATATATATATCTCCCATTCAGACCTATTTCTTCTATACTTCAAATCAATACGTCAAACTTCAATACTTCCTCTCAGATATACATGGGCATCTCAAACTCAGTATAACTAAAACTAAACCCATGTTTTAGTTTATATTCTCCTAAACCTGTTTGCACTCCAGTGCTCTCCGCTTCAGCATAACCATCCATCCACTTGCACATCTGAAATTTGAAACTCATCTGCAACATATCTCTCTCTCTCTTTCATTCCCAGAAATCCAGTCACCATAAACAATATATTCTGCTTCATACATATTCAAATCCATTCACTTCTTTCCAATTCCATAGCCATTATCCTACCTCTCCATTTTGGGCTAGTGTTAATGTTTTCTAACTAATGCCCATACACTCCTCCACCTCCATTCTTTTCAACCCACACTGCTGCAGAACAATCTATCTAAAATGGAATACATCATCACATACAACCCATTCAATTGTTTCCTAATGCTTTGGAGATAAATAATAAGTTCTTTCAAATGACCTGAAGGCCCTGCATTATCTGGTTACCTACTCCTTCTCTCTCCACCTGTATCCCAAAATATTGTACTTACATCTTCACACCCATTCACTGTGCTCAAATCACACTGGATAAGACACAGTATACTGGTACCATACATCAAATTAGAAAATATATTCATTCTAATGATAATATTTTGTGTTGGAGTGGAATACAGAAACAGGCAGTCTCATATTACTGAAGTGTAAATTGGTAAAACCTTTGAGAACAATTCAGCAATATGTGTCAAAATTCTACAAATATTGTGTGATGTTTGATCTATAAAATTTTGTTCTTTAGATTCAACCTCATATAATAATCATGGAAGTACTTTTACAATAGTGAAACCTGGAAACAAACATGCTTTGTTTATCTGATAGAACATATTTCTTTCATGTATGGAAAAGCCTACTTTTGTTATAGGGTATACATAGACAGACAAATACACACAGAAAGAGAGAGAGAAGAGAGACCCAATATTAATCCTGCATATATGAAAACACATATTGTTTTTAGAACAATCTAAAGTGACAATCCCAGTTAAATGTTGTTAGTTTCCTGCTATATTATCTATAAAAATTGAATTACTTGTGAAATTTTTACCCTCAAAGTATTTAAAATCTGGAAATGGTTTTAACTTACCCTGAGTGAAAGTATGCAACATTCATGACAAAGTAAATAATTTAGAAAAGACTAGTGTTCTGTTTCTTTTGAGATGAATGCCTTTTCATCCATCAATGCTGTTATCTTTGGCAATTGCTGGCGCACATATCCCTTAGTTGCTCTGTTTTATTAAAGCTCGCATCAAAATATAGAAAGAACAAACTTGACACAGTAAAGGAAAGTACAATCAATTGTACTCTTTGCAGAAGATGCACAAGAATAATAATCTAAACTTACTGTTAATATGTTCAGAAGAGGTAAGGTACAATCAAAATTTGGAAAAGGGGCCAAAATATGGAACACCTTATTCAATAAATGATGCAACAAGCATTACCATGTATTAGATAGTCAAGTACAGAGATATATGACAAATGCACCCTGCCTTGTGTGAAATAGAATAACTCAATTCATCCTACATAAACATGAGTTAGCACTGTTCAAAAGCCTCACTCCTTACTTGCCACTCACTTGGGACCAATTTCCACATTGAAATTGGAATCCTAGAAGTTAACCACAACTGATCCTTGCCTTTCTGAGCTGGTATTCTTTAAAGGCACCATACCACATTTCTATTCTGTTCTATTTGAAACACAGTCCAACAAAATAAAACTTCAGGGATGGCTTCAGACATGGCAGTTGACCACGAGTTTCAGCAAGCTATTTTTTTAAATATATTTTAATTGATTTCGGAGAGGGAGTGGGAGAGATAGAAACATCAATGATGAGAGAGACTCGTTGATCAGCTGCCTCTCGCATGCCCTAGGCATGTGCCCTGACAGGGAATTGAACTGTGACCTCCTGGTTCATAGGTCAACGCTCAAGCACTGAGCCACACCAGTTGGGCTCACCAAGGTCTTGAATCTACATGAGAATGAGGCTGCCCAATGCTGAAAGTTAGTGCCAGAGCAAGAAGCAGACCCATGAAGTCAGTGAAGCCCACCACACTTTACATAATACAGCTCTTGACCACAGCTCCCCAACGTGAAAGCAACGAGCACACACATCTCTCCTGCTTTCATCCTTATATCTCTCTGGATTTCTAGCCCCAAATCATCCTGCCGGGGTGGAAAATTTTTAAATGTCTACCGGATTTTTGCTCCCTGTTTCTATGCCCCTTTCAATGTGACTTTACAGGCCCTCCATCATCTGTACTGGCCTTATGACTTGACCTGGTCAAAAAAACAGTAGAAACAATAACCTCCAACTAAGTTCTTAAGCTAGGTCTCAAGAGGCTTTGCAAACTTGGACTTTCTTAGAAATCTGCACCCAGCATATGAACAATGCTAGGCTAACCTGTCAAGTTGAAAGAAAACAAGGAAAGAGGCTCCAATTATCTCAGCCACAAAAATGAGGCCACCATAAACCGACAGGCTGAGCTAACTCATTAGCTAACTATAGAAGTGTAAGCAAGCCCAGCCAAGATTAGACTAACCAGATCAAGATGAAAAAGTAAAATTCCCAGGTGAACTCAGTGCAAATTCAACCCACCAAATTAATGTTTCAAGCTACTAACTTCGGAGGTGTTTTGCTACAAAGCAAAAACCAACTAACCCATAGAGCTTCCAATCCTCCATCTCAACCACTATCCATATATACCTTCTATAACATAACCCCTCACAAAATGTTCCCTCCACTTCCCAACTCTAGTTGGGATTAGGATTTTCAGTGAGGATAATGCTTCTTTCTCTGAAATCATCCCATTTAGTTGTGTGTGTGTGTTTTATTTTACCACACCACATGTATGCTTGCAATTGATTGGAAGGAATGCCACTTAGAAAATACCACTTTTTCATCCTCATGTAAGAATCCACTCTCCTTTGATATCTAGGACATCTATCTCTTCTACACACTACTACCTCTTCTCATTAATATCATCTCTCTACACCAGAATCACTGAGACTTTGGAACCTAAAAAATAATCTTCCTCTTCAATTTGTCTTGGGAACCTTTGAATGCCCTTTGGAAAATATGTTCAACACCTGGAATCTAAATTTGCTTGCCTTCTCATATATAGTGAATTTCATTTCCTCACCACTTAAGCATCCCATTTACATAGCCATGGCCTTGAACTTGTCAACACCCAAAGCTACTCCACTCTAAAATATTTCAAATCTTAAACCATGAGACTATTTTCACTAATAAATAGGAAATAACAAATAAGAATAGCCACAAATACTTTTCTGTGATATCCCTCAAAGAATTATCTCCAAAAAAAATATGTGCCAGAATCAGACACACATATGACTGAGCTTTAAAAAATCATTTAAGGACTGATAATTCTTATGATATGTAAAAGTCATCTGAAACTATAAATGAGAGAAAATAACCCAAATAAATTCCTTTTGAATGATGGTAGATTTGTTTTTCCAGATAGTATCTCATATTAGAAAGCTATAATAATTAAAATACTGTATAATCAGTAACATGAGAGATAAATATTCATAGAAAGTAATATAAATCATAGGAATAAACTCAAATGAATGGTAACATATAAATATTTAACCTAAGGTTAATTGTGATGTTAATTAGCAAACAAAATAATTAGCCACCAAATTATATTAGAATTATTTGCTAACTGGTTTGAAAAAAGCTAACTAGAATTATTATATCATGTCTACAAAAAATAAATCCCAGAATGTTTATGCTTAAAATGAAAAATAAGAGGCCATTTAGTAGTTATGAGATAAGTAATTTTATAAATAAAAGGAGTAAAAGTCCTTTTTTTTTTTTCAGCATAACTAAAAGATACAGTCACATCAAATTTTAAATATTTATGTTGAAAAATACTAAATGAGCCCTAACCAGTTTGGCTCAGTGGATAGAGCATCGGTCTGCAGAAGGGTCCCAGGTTCCATTCTGGTCAAGGGCATGTACCTTGGTTGCGGGCACATCCCCAGTAGGGGGTGTGCAGGAGGCAGTTGATCGATGTTTCTCTCTCATTGATGTTTCTAACTCTCTATCCCTCTCCCTCACTTTCTGTAAAAAGTCAATAAAATATACTTTAAAATATATTAACTGAAAGAAACAACATTATGAAATATATTTGCAACATATACCAGATAAATTTTATTATAAATTAAGTTCTGTCAAGTAAAAAAAAGCAAAAATACAAAGTAAATGAAAATTTAATTTAAAAAAAATAAATACAAATTGCCAACAAATACATGAAAGAACTTAACAATCCAGACTTTCACCTCTACTCTGATCTTGGTCCCAGACTCCAGTCTGTTATATACAACTGCTTGCTCTACATTTCCATTTAAATGGCTAATATACCTCTTAAATATCTTAGCCTCTCTCCCAAATCTGGCTCAATTAGTAACCTTCCCCATCTTAGTCATCTTAGTTAATAGCAATTCCATCCTTCTGCTCCATCAAGCCAAAAGCCTTGAAGCCATCTCAACTCCTCTTTTTACTCATACCCATAATTAAGCCTTCAGAAAATCCTGTTGGCACCACCTTCGAACTGTATCCAGAATCTAACTTCTCATCATTTTCACTTAATGAAGCCACCATCATCTCTTTCCTGCATAAGTACCTTACTTAAATTATGTAGCTTGCATTCTGTTGCCCCTAAGATAAAATAAAACTCCTTATTCTGCCCCCTTCTAACCTCTCCAGCTGCATTTCACATCATGCCCTTGACCCTACACATCAGCCACACCAGCTTCCCTTCACAACACTCTACCTCCCTATGCAGAGCCTTTGCCTATTTAATTCTCTCGGCTTGAACATGTCTTCCTTCTTCTTTTCACTAGTGTAATGCTATTTGTTCATTAGGTCCCAACTTGAACACCATTTCCTGAAGGATGCCTTCCCTGATCACCCATCAAGGTGAATCTCACTTGTTACAGGTGCTTTATCAACACCTTACTGCTGCAACATTGCATTGCATACCTGCTCATTTTATGATTAATGTCTGTCTCTCCACATGATTGTTGGGCAGAAAGGAATCTTATTTTGTTCACTATGTTTAGCAAAGACTAATTTATAGGAGGCACTTAATAACTTTTCTCAAAAGAATGAGAAAATAGACTCAGTGGTAAGACACACAATTTCACCTTTATTTCACTTAACTTCTCTATGCATAGAACAGTCATTCCAATAATACTATTTCTAGGATTATTCCAAGCTTCCCAACTCCTAAATTCATTCCTGGGCATGTGGGAAACTCAGCCAAGACAGTTCATCTAATTCCTATATTCCATTTCGCATTCTAATAATTGTCTCCTACAGCTCTAAGTCCTTCAGCATTCAGGAAATTGGTCTGAAGGAACATGAACAGATGAAATAAATCAGTGAACAACTACAATGCTCACCTTATTCTATACTAGCCCACCCCCTCCCTTCTTCCCAATCACCAAACAAAAGTGGCCTTCCGAGATTCAGGGCCTGAGAATTGCTGGAGGTTGACAACAGGCAAAATATAAATAAGAAATTCTTAATACCGCTTGCAGTGAGATGACCTAATTTGTGGTCAGAAAAGCTCAATTTTTTTGTGTCTTAAAAATATGACAAAATAATTGCAAGAAAATGTGTTGCCTGCTGCATTTTCTCCTCTTTCTCCAAGCATAATGAACAATTGGCTTCCCAAACCTAACATTAATGACGGGGGCAGGGGGGAAAGGGGATTCATGCTTCATGTCTTCTTAAAAATACTACTATTCAATAAAATATAAGGACCCGAAAATGGTCAAAAAGGCTTGAATAAGTTGGAAAAAAACTGAGCGGCGACCCAGGGCTATCTGCACACACTTGATTTTAGCATCATGAGGCACATTTGAGCAGGCTCACGAAGCCCTCTGAGATCACCATCTTTCAAATAATCCCAGGAAGCAAGTGGCATGGAGCACAATTCTCAGGGCAGAATTTTCACAAAGGAGAAAAGAGAATTTAAGTTTGTCGAAAATGCATTGTCCTGAAGTTTTCTAGAACTGGATTGCTTTTATTAATCATCTTATTCTTACAAGACCTACAATAAAAAACAGACTTCAAAGTATGTGGGACAGGAATAATTACAAGTTGGTTGCAAACAGTTTAATTCAACATTGAGACAGCGCAATTTATCTCAGTAGAGCCACCTGGCATAAACTAAAACTATATATCTTATGAAACAGTAGCAAGCTACTAAAGGCCTGGGAAATCAGACTGATGTGAATTATTCCACCAAGAGTATTTAGAAATATACTTCATCAAATGAAAATGCAAAGGAAACTTTTAAAAAATGATTTGGGAACCAGGAAGGAAGAATTCTCCATGGTCATTGACTTTCAAGGATTACAGTTAATAATCTAGGTAAGTCTAGACCTTTTCAGTGAGTACTTTTAAGTCTTAATGCAGTGTGTTTTCCTGTTCTTTCTTTACCAAAATCAAATGGAAATCCCACCAGTAATCATGAGCTTTTAAATTTTCTTTTCCTGAACTATCAGAATCAACAGTTTCTACTCTATATCTGAGGAATGCACAAAGTCATGAAAAGTTGTGCTCTCTATAATAGACAAAGACATGCTATTTTAGTTATAAATACTGGGTAATTTGATTTTTTTCTCCTTTCTTACATAGAAATAAGTGTTATAAAATTGTATTTCCTAAGTATTTACATGTCCTTTGACCATATCATTATTGCTGTGTTTGGAACATCATCAATTTTTACTTCCTCATTTGAACTAATTTTCTACTTCTACTAATGAAATGTTGCACATCATACAAGCAGTATCTGAGAAACACTGTGTGCTCAAATTGTGGCGCTGCCACTAATGGCTGGTCAACTCAGGAAAGTGACCCTCCCTAAGTTTCCCTTTCCTCACCTGTAAATTGGAAGCCATTATAATAAGCAAGAGAAATGGTTCATGTTAAAGTCTTACTCTGAAAATACTTAATAAATGTCTGCTTAAAACATAACCCTGAACCATGCATGCTGAGACCTTACTGCACACTTGAAACTCAAGAGAGAAAACTAAAGCTCTGTTGAGAACCTGAACAACCAGGAAAACACACCCAGTAGCTAAATCTTTGCTAATTAAAATGTGTTCCTATATCAGTAGTTTGGGCATCACCCAGGAGCTGGTTAGAAATGCACACTCTCAGGCCCCAACCCAGAGCCACTGAATCATAATTTTCATGTTAACAAGATCCCCAGATGATTCACCTTCCCATTAAAATTTGAGAATCACTGAGTTAAGTGATGTGTGCGTATGTAGATGCCTCATAGCTTGTTAGACAAAAATTCAGATCTCAGCAAAATTACCAAAGTATGTGTCCTGGGTCATTGGGGTCACTTGCCAACAGTTAAAATCATAACTAGCATCAGGCACATACATACAGAACAAGAGTTTATGAGAATTTTTATTTTAGAGTGAGAATTTTTATAAAAATTTACTTAAGCCAGAGGAAGCAAGATCTCAACAGACTGAGAAAAATGCTTCCAATGGCAGTTTGCAGCTTCTTTTATGCATTTGGAATTAAGTAAGAAAGGTTATATGAAAATGGAAGAAAGCAAGGCAGGGATTGGATTACAGAATAATTAACAAGATTATTTGCTCTCTTGAGGATGGCTTATTTCAAAGATGTATTAACTTATATGTAAAGAAACAGCTTTACATATAAGCTGTGTAAATGGACAGGACTTGATTAAGGCAAAAATAAATCTTTTGCTAAAGAAATTATAGCTCAGCCAGTGTGGCTCAGTGGTTGAGCATTGACTTATGAACCAGGAGGTCACAGTTCGATTCCTGGTGGTTAGAGCACATGCCAAGGTTATAGGTTCAATCCCCAGTGTGGGGCATGCAGGTAGCAGCCAGTCGATAAGTCTCTCTCATCAGTGATTTTCCTCTCTCTCTCTCTCTCTCTCCCTCCCTCTCCCTTCCTATCTGAAATATATATATGTTTGTTTTATTTAATAAATTAGTATAAGCCTGGGGTGTGACTACCCACCATGACCTACCCAGTTAGAAATTTATGATCAGGTCATCTGTGAGATTTCTTTTTTTAGAACACCTTTTTCAAACACAGCATATAGGATGATGGCACCATCCTATCTAATAAAAGTGTAATATGCAAATTGACCATACCTCCACTACGCCCACAAGCCATGCCCACCAGCCAGTCAGGAGTGAGTATGCAAATTAACCCAACCAACATGGCTGCAGCCATAGAGAGAGCAGGAGGCTTGGGTTTCCCGGCAATGGAGGAAGCCAAGTTTCCACAGCCCTGGCCTGCCTTGGCCTCCGCTTAAAGCTACAAAGTTTCTATTATAGAAGATAAATAAATCCCAACAAAAATGGCTGCAGCCATGGAGTGAGCAGGAGGCTTGGCTCCGCGAAGGCTACAAAGTTTCAATTATAGAAGATAAATAAATCCCAGATCCCAGAGCCTCCCCTTGAGATGCCAGGGGCCATGGCCAGCATGCAAACCACCACAGGCCCCTCGCCTAGGCTGCCCCACACCCCAAGGGAACCCCCAACCTGATCCAGGACACCCTTCAGGGCAAACCAACCGGCCCCCATCCATGCACCAGGCCTCTATCCTATCTAATAAAAGAATAATATGCAAATTGACCATCACTGCAACACACAGGATGGCTGCCCCATGTGGTCAAGGATGGATGCCCCCATGTGAACACAAGATGGCCGCCACAAGATGGCCAGCAGGGGAGGGCAGTTGGGAGGGACCAGGTCTGCAAGGAAGGGCAGTTGTGGGCAATCAGGCCAGCAGGGGAGGGTAGTCACACCCCAGGCTAATCAAGCCTCCAGGGGAGGGCAGTTAGGGGTGACCAGGATGGCAGAGGAGGGAAGTTGGGGGCGACCGGGCCTGCAGGGAAGTGCGGTTGGGGGGTACCCAGGAGGACAGGGGAGAGCAGTTGGGGGGAACCAGGCCTGCAGGGGAGGGCAGTTAGGAGTGACCAGACCTGTAAGGGAGGGCAGTTAGGGGCAAACAGGCTGGCCAGGGAGCAGTTAGGCATCAATCAGGCTGGCAGGGGAGTGGTTAGGGGGTGATCAGGCTGACAAGCAGAAGCAGTTAGGGGCAATCAGGAAGGCAGGCAGGTGAGCAGTTGGGAGCCAGCAGTTCTGGATTGTGAGAGGGATGTCCAACTGCACATTTAGGCCAGATCCTACCTGCCCGTTTTGGCCTGATCCTAAACGGGCAGTCGGACATCCCTCGAGGGGTCTCAGATTGGAGAGGGTGCAGACTGTGCTGAGGGACTCCCCCACACCCCCGTGCATGAATTTCATGCACCGGGCCTCTATTCCTATATATTAAAAACCTAATATGCAAATAAACCAAATGGTGGAACGACCAGTTGCTATGACACTATGACACGGACTGACCACCCAGGGGCAGATGCTCAAGGAGCTGCTCCCTGGTGGTCAATGTGCTCCCACAGGGGGGGCGCTGCTCAGCCAGAAGCCGGGCTCATGGCTGGCAAGCACAGCAGCAGTGGTGGGAGACTCTCATCTCCACGGCAGCGCTAAGAAATCCTCTTAGGGGTGGGCCTAAACTGGCAGGCGGACATCCCCCTAAGGGTCCTGAACTGTGAGAGGGCACAGTCTTAGCCGAGAGACCGCCCCCTCCCCCCACCCCAGTGCACGAATGTCGTGCACAGGGCCTCTAGTATTTTTATAATGCTTTGAAAGTTACTCAAGATTCTTTTATGTATAGTCTTACCATAAAACCCCACACCAGCCAAGCAGACTAAGTAGTAAGGACAATGTGAATTCTTTCTTTTTCTATTTCTTTCTCTTCCTCCCTCCCTTCTTTATTGTGTCTTGCCTCTTTCCCTCCCTTTATCTTTCTTTGCCTATCCAGCATCTCAACTATCTCTTTATTTTGGAAATATAATCCATGATGGGCCTAAGCCATCAGGTGGACATCCTCCAAAGGGTCCTGGACTGTGAGAGGGAGCAGGCCAGGCTGAGGGAGAACCCCGAGTGCATGAATTTCATGCACTGGGCTTCTAGTATGATTATAATGGAGCTTAAAATTGCTATTGCACAGTGATGCCATAGCAGTCATAACGAACATATTATCACTTTCCATTGTATTGCAATTGCCTACCATATTCAGTATAGTACAGTAACATGCTGTATAGCTTTTTAAACTAGGATAGCTGTAAGGGAACAGAATTTGTCACCCAAAAATATGTGAGATATCTCTTTAAAAATTTAAAGTTCCTAACAGAGCTCCATTCTTACTACCACCAACTCCAGGGACAATTTTTAAAAGCAATTACATATGTAATTTTTATAGTTAAATAGTTCTCAATTTGGAGACCACTTCTGCATAAAAAGAAATGTGCCTGGATTGTACTCTATTACAACCATCACTAAACTAAAAAGAAGAATCCCTTTCTGATCCTTCCTCACACTGAACTCCTACATCATTGTGTTTTCTTCATTTAATGTTCAATCTATGCTAATTTTGTACAATCTGTAAATATATACCAGAGAGCCAGGCCACATACAGTATTGAAGGCATCCAGTGGAAAGTCCAGTGTGGCTGAGTTGCTGTTTTGTCCTTTTTGTCGGAGATGGTAGCCATTGTAGCTTTATTCTCTCTCCAATGGGCACTATGATGCTCATTTACCTTTATTATGCAGTTGGTTTTCCAGAGTTACTTCTTTCCCATAATTGCCAAAATCAACTTGTAAGATGCTTTAAATTGCATGTATCTTATATTTCCCTATTCTGATTTCAAATGCGATTTTGTATGGTATCTATTGAGAAGAAAATAAGCTCATTTTTAAAACAATTACCTAACCATGCTGAAGATAAGAAATTGCATTTTCTGCATAAGAAGAGTGTTTTTCATCTCTCTTAAAATGAGTCTCAGATGAATGATATCTAGTTGATTGCTCTTTTGCTTTGCCATAAATCTCAAATTCTGTCACTTGTTTCAAACCCTTACACTACTATGGAGGACTAGCCTTCTGATCACTTACAGCGTGTCCTAGAACCATGCTAGACAGTTTCATTTGATGATTATTAGAGACAGATTTGCATAAAGCTTTCTTGTGAAAAGTTTTAAACCACTTAAGCAATGCCATTTAATGGGCACAGAAACTCTTTTGAGAAAATGTAATGGTGCATGAAAAATAATAAAATACATTAATTCAATGATCGTTCTTCATAATAAAGAAAAATTACAATTCAGAGTGAAAAACTGGAGCCTGTGGGCTCTATTATTTTAGAATAGAGCATGATTAAATAGGCACAGC
The DNA here is from genome assembly GCA_026230045.1 of Corynorhinus townsendii. Classification (NCBI taxonomy): domain Eukaryota; kingdom Metazoa; phylum Chordata; class Mammalia; order Chiroptera; family Vespertilionidae; genus Corynorhinus; species Corynorhinus townsendii. Next base: position 174,005,702 of record JAPDVU010000003.1, on the reverse strand, counting down.
CTATTTAATGCCTGAGAATCAGAGGGCAGTTTCCACTGTATGTCTTCTGGAAAACCACTTTTATCTCAGAAAGGCACATAAATTCAATATATTCTTAGGCCATCTATGGAATTTACTGAAGATGTAAAACAGCAATTGCGTATAGTGATCATTTCATATGAACTCACTAGACAGCACTGTTTGTGATAACACAAGAAAGTTCAGGCTTCCATAGATGATCTCTCATTAGAGGATTTCGTATGAATTGACATCTCTATGCCCTTTTATTTCTTTTTTTTAAGTATTTTTATTGATTTCAGAGAGGAAGGAAGAAGGAGAGATAGACACGTGAATGATGAGAGAGAATAATCGATTGACTGCCTCCTGCAAACCCCTCAAATGGGTATTGAGCCCACAACCCAGATATGTGCCCTGACCAGAATCAAACCGTGACCTCCTGGTTCATAGATAGATGGCCAACCACTGAGCCACACTGATTGAGCTCACTATGCCTTTTTTAAAGATCTAGTGAAACAAAGAGAAAAGTGGTGTTTCTGGGTTTCCCCAGCACTGCTCCCTATTGGGAATAATGCCCAGGACCAGCTTCTTGTGAAATAATTTGGAAAGCACTGACTTGATAATTCTGCTATCAGCAATTTACTCTATAGGTAAAGACACATAAAAGTGCACCAAGATTATGCATTAATGATATCCTGAAATATTGTTTTTCATAAGAAAAATAACAACAAATTGGAAAGAACCAAAATATTCTTTGAGAGGGGAGAGACAGCAATATAATAAACTAGTCACTCGAATAATTTGCAGCTATTTTTAACAGTTAGTCGATACGGAAACACCTCCCAGATGAAAGTCCAGGAAAATGTATGATATCAAGTACCATATATAAGAAGTCTACGCATGCATATGTGAGTGGATACATTAAAAATCATCTGGAGTGGAAGGAATAGAAGTTGGGGGGAAGGGAGAAAAAAGGAGATTCCTATATTTCCTTCTATGTCTTTTTGGATAGCTTGGATATTTACTGTATGGAAGCATTGTGTTTAGTGAAAAGATTAAAAATGCTGTACAAGGATGAGAAAGAAAAATGACATCAAGCAACTTACACCACTCAGGACTTTGGAGTACAGGACACAATGGCTAAATCATTGTGACATTGTCATCATTCTTTGGTTCTACCCTCCCTTTTCCTGGCATCCCAGCTCTGCTACTAGCTGAGTATTAACATATTTACAGTTTTTGAATGATCATTAAAATGTATCATGTGGTGTCTCATATAGTTATTAATCTGAAGGCTATACTGTTCATTATTCTTGCTTAATATATCGCCTGTTCAGTATTTTCCCACTGATTTGACATTTACCAGTTTTTATGGTGTGTAAAAGATAGCAGTATACCAAATGCTTTCTTGAAGAATTTATTTTAAAATATCACAAAATTAATGACAAAGTTTAGGAAGCCTAGAGAATTACCCTGATGAAATCTTTTCTAAAACTTTGCTATTTGTCTTTAGTGCAAATATTCCCTATCTTAACTATGCAATGCTCAAGAAGACTATTTTCTCGGCCATTTTTTTTCACACAGACTTACAATAATAAAAAAGTGTTTTAATTCTATTATTTGCACAATATTATTTTAAATACTAAGTTAGGGTTACTTTGGTGAAAAAAGATTGAATCTATACCAAGACATACATGTAATTACATCATTAGCTCTCGGCTCACTTAATTGTTTGCTATCACAATATTTTTCTAAAAATATTGCATCTAATATGTAAAACCACACATCTTCCTTTTGATAGCTATTTCTATCTTTTTCATTATTGCATAGATCCCCTCAGTCTGCACTGGCATTCTGATCATGTAGCCAGTCTCTGTAATGCCAGCTCATCTATAATTGTGTTCATGCATGAGAACCGCCAGCATAAACTGCATATTTCTTATGCTTCCAGCATCACCACAGAGACAGCTAAGTTTATTGGTTATATTACTCCAAAATTATTTTCTTTTTAAATATATCCTATACAAATTATGTAAATTGGTTTTCCTTATTTTAAGAACAAAGAGATTGCTGGTGAATTATATCCCACTGATTTTGTTCCCACCCCTATATTCACATGTTCAAAAGTCTCTGTATCTGTTTAATTACATTGTCATACCTTTTTAAAAAAAAATTCCCAAATTACTTGAGTGGCAGTCATTTAATCCCTGCCCCTACTGTGCTTGCATTTTAAGTGACAGAGCTAGAAGCATCCACATTATTTTCATAATCGTATATAATAAAAGCCTAATATGCAAATCGACCAAACAGCAGAACGACCAGTCGCTATGATGCACACGGACCACCAGGAGGCAGACGCTCAACACAGGAGCTGCCCCCAGCCCACAGGCCCCAGGCCAGCCAAGGCGGGTGCCAGCAGGGACCCCCCAATTGCCCCACTGGTTGCCCCACAGATCAGCCCTGATCACCGGCCAGGCCTAGAAACCCTACTTGTGCACAAATTTTGTGCACTGGGCCTCTAGTGTGAAAATAAAAGAATTAAACTTCCCCAAATACCATATTCTGCCAAAATAAAGAGTAATGCTCTTTGGAAAATGTAAATATAAAAAATGTTCTCATTTTCTATTAGTTAAAATTAATGAAAGTGACCCATAGATATATGAAAAAAGTGCTCATCTTCACTAGTCATTAAGAAAATGCAAATTTAAACTATAACACAATATCATGTACCCACATCACTTATTATAATGCCTAAAATTAAAAAGACCAAAATTGCTAAGTGTGGGTGAGGGTGTGGAGCAACTGGAATGTTCATAGTTAGTGGGAGGGTAAACTGGTATAACCACTTTAGAAAACTGTGGCAAAACAATTTTACCAAAGGGAAAAACAGATTTTCCATAGAATAAAACAGTTTCACCCTATGACCAAGCAATTCTAAGTTATATACCATTAGGCATGCTTAATACCAAAAACCATGAAAAGAATATTTACAGAATTATGTATATAGCCCAAAACTGGAAAGTGCCCAACAGCCCTTCAACAATACGTGTGAATGTTTGACAACAACATGCAAGGATGAATCTCACAAACACAAACATGATTTTGAATGAAAGAAGCCAGACACAAAAGAATGGATAATGCATGATAAATTGGTTCTTAGGGTCAACCTTGGTCACGAACTATCCAAAATATTGAGAAAGGTCATGGCCTTGAGGAGAGTGGTACCATATATAGAACACAATTAGGAAGGAGTGGGGAGCATTTATCTTGCATTGGCTGCTAATTGTTTGATCTTAGAAAAGTCATTTAACCTCCCTGGACACATTTATCCCATGTCATAGGGATAATGAAACCTTCCTCCCCAAAGCAAATGGCTGTTTTCAAGATCAGTGAGGTCTTGTGTACCTTTAAGATCTATGACCCAATGTGACAGCTTCACCACTTTGTATTTTCATTGATAAAAACATGAATGGTTCTTTTAATAAAAACAACAGTAGGTAACGTTTTTCTAAGCACTTTGCATTTGTTGCCCACACAGTCCTCACACCAATCCTATAAAATAGATGTAATTGATCTCTCCGTTGTACAGATGAGAAATTTGAGACTCCGAGAGGTTAAGCAAATTTACCAAAGTTACACAGCTAACAAGTGGTAAAGCTAGAATTCAAACCAAGAAAAATCTAACTCTATAACCCACTTACTAACTAATCAACATGCAAAGATATCATAGTTACTCCATTTTATCTAAGCTGACAGAGCCTTTAAAATTAAATTTAATACAATCTCATGTCTAATGAGAACAGACTATAAAATGAGATCTACATTATGTCTTAAAATTCTTATTTTTTTTCGATCAAGAGACTGATGGTTTTAATTTGTTCATATAAATCTGGCCTTTGAGAATATAGCAATTAAAATAACTACTGCTACCAGGCAAGCGCCAGCCAATTTGGATAGTCATCTTCACATTTCCTATACTTGATGCCTCTCTAAGAAATAGAAGTAAAATCTGCCTTCCTTGTTGTTGTTGTTTTTTAAATAAAGCAAAATACCATTATAATCTCAGATTCCCTATTTGCATAAATCACCTTTTCTGTGAAATAGAGCTCTGTGTTCAAACTGGACTATACAATCCACTGAAAGGAAAATAAATGAATGCACTAAATACTTTTTTTTCTAATATTAATGATTACTTTTTTCTGAAGTTAGTATTTTCCATAACTTTCCATTTCCTAAAACTTCAGTAAATTATTTTTTGGTAATTCTTTGTTGTTGTTTTTTAACCTGGGCTGAGATTTTATGTACTTTAACTAGTTTGACCTCCTCCTATTGCAGAGTTAACTTCAGCCATATATTTACACTTTACATTTTCTAGAGCTATCTTTAATTTGTATCAGTCAGTCTTGCTTTTGGTTAGTTGAGAGGCTATGACTGGGATAAAAGGATGTGGTGATGTTGGCTAAAAGGGGGAAAGATTGAGAGACAAGAGCAAACTCTGCTTACTCTGCAATTCAACCTAGACTTAGCCAGGACTTCAAATGGCTTTGGATGGTAAACTTGGTTACTAATTGATAAAGGTAGATCACTTATGTTAATTGTATCAAGATGGTTTTAAAGAAGGAAGCAGGCTTTCAAAGCACAGCATGTTCAAATTGAACTTCTCTGGGACTTCTAACGAACTGTGTAGTATTCTTGGACTAGTCACCTAACTCCTTTCATTAGAAGACAAAGGCAATGCTTCCTTTATAAAGTTGTTGCAAAGACCAAATGAGAAACAAAGTATGTGCCTACTAATCTAGGAAAATGATACGACTTCATTATAGTTGGTGATTTCGCATTGACATTCTGCCTTTGGATTGTGTCCTGTCTCTGTTTAACTCCACCACATTAGCTCCTTGGTAGGGGCAGGAAAGGATAAGGCCCTCCTCCCAACTATTTGCTTATGTAGATTCAAATAAAGAAAAGTAACAGTTTGGTTCTCTCTGACTTCTTTCCCAGAAGAACAACCATCTTGCTATTCATCAGTATCTATATTTGGATAAAAGGGCTGGAGCTGAAGTTACAGAGGGAAAATACAAAACAGACTGCAAAATAGGGCTGCTCAGAGTTGCACAAACAACTCTGATGAAGCAAGCCTGCAAACATTAAATAAAAAACAGCAAAAAGTGACTGGCCACATGCGTTTGCTTTGTTTGTTTCAACCCTGACAGAGCAATGTTCAGCAGTTAGGGTATGCGTTTCATTTTCCAAGGCCTTTGTTTCACTAGAAACAGTGAGTGATTAATATTTTTAAACAGTTCTCACTAAAGAGTGTATTGTGTTCATTTGATGTCACTAAAAAGGCTATTGATCAAGGGAGTTTCAATGATAGGATGAGTGCAAGGGTTTATGCTCTTGTTTTAAGAAGTAAAACTTATAGAACTTAACTTCTATTCAGTTGAAATTGGGTTCTCATAAATCATAACAATGATAAAACTGGAAAAATTAACAGGAAAATGAGACTGTTTCCTTCTCATATGTAACAAATAGTGAGATACACGTATACAATTGACTTCTTTCACTTTTGGAATATATGAAAATCTGAACAAAGTAAGCAAGTCAGTTAATGATTACTTCATTTATTTTAAGTGTCATTTATCTTTCAAAAGATATGTTTTTGCAAAACTTTTAAGAAGCATGTTTATTTTTAGTGACCGAGTTAAAATTGTGCGTGTGGAGACACATTCCTCCAAAATCTCTAAGAATATTTACTATATAAACTAAATGCTATTTCCCATAGAAAAATATTCTATGAAAATATCTTGCTAGCTCTTATAAAATGCTGAATTCAGAACTGGAAGTTCAAATTCTCGAAATACAAATAGACATAGGTACAAATCCTCATTATTCCACGATACTAATGTCACTGAATATGAGCAGAAAGACAAAGTCTCATTGTCCTTACTATTTTTAATCACATAAAATGAAAGACTCAAATGAGTTACTTTGGCATTTTTTCAGTGATGCTGTGGTGTCCTCGCTGATTACTTACATGCAGCTTTCACTATTTTATATACGAGGCAAACACAGGTGATTTTCAATTATTAACACCAAAGTCTGCCAGAATCACTTTGCATTAATGAATCTCAAAATATTTTACCATTTCAGTGAGTCTAACTGCATGTTGTTGGGATGATGTCAAGTATAGTCTGATTTAGTAGGCAGCTTACTGTTGGTAACAGAGACAAATGGTAAAATCAGAATTGAAATGCATTACTTCTGACTAATGCATCTATCACGATGATCCATTATTTCAATCAGCCCATCTCTAATAAAATCGATATCACTTAAGGTAAATATATCATATTCACAAGGAAGTATTGGTGGAAAAAATAATAAAAGAAGTTAAAGCAAAAAGTATGACTCCTGCTACTGTCGTGAACGTTATGAATAGAAAGCCCTATAGAGGGCTCTTCCTCCTCCCACCTCCAACTCTCTACAAAGAAAATTACAGAATATTGCCACAAATTTTAGTTATTAAGACATGTGCAAGAAAAAAATGACTCTTCACCAAGGAAATTAGCTAGTGATATATATATAAGAACAATGGCATTGAATCCTTCCTGGTTCAGCCCAATCTATTTGACTAGGCTAATACACTTTCAAGAAATGGATTGGCTTCGATGTAAAGGCTAATCAAATTAAATAGAAATGAGCTCCCGAGAAAGTTAAATCAATGCACTACAAAAAAACTTTCTGGTTTTCCACTGACAGTTGTAGCTGTCACCAGCATTAGCACATTGCATACTATGTAGGCATGACCAAGGTATGGCAATGCCAATGGTAATGGCAGTGGGCAGAGTAAACCTAATAACCTTAGCAAAACATTCATTCCCTCTCTTTCTCTCCCCGCCCATTAGTCTCTGTCTTTGTGTATATATATGATTATACTGCACTTACATTACCCTATATATTCTACAAACACACTTTATAATAACTTTTCATAGATGTTACTATTCCTTTGAATAATAACTGCTAGATTTTCAATGTGCCTTTAAACAAGGATTTAAGGGCAATCTTTTAAAGTACAAGGAACACAGATGCAATGCTTTCTGTTTCTGAATGGGTGATATAGACCCAATTTCAGGATAGCTATGAATTCAAAGAGCATTTTCTGACATCAGAAGTGAACTACATGGCTACTAAACAGCAGGACAGTTTTCTTACCCAGGGGTGTGAGCCTATTTTTATGAATAAAAGGCCATGGCTTTGTCCATGCTGGATGATCCTATAATAATGTGACCTTCAGTAGTTTGGGCTAATGAAACTGGTGTATCATCTGCTGTTGAATGCCACTTGCATCATGGATTTTCTTGGTTATCATGCCTAAAAGTAGACCATTCTTGACCTACTTGGAAGGTATTTATATCAAGTAGTTTGATGAAAGAAATACCTTCCACTCTGTTTCTTACACCTTTTTATTATTGTCATTATGCAGAATAGATTCCTCCAAGAAAACATTTTTCTGGTAAAATAAAAAAGAACCTTTTAAATGGAAAAGAACTGATCAAGCAAAAAAAGAGAAGGTATGCTTCCGATTTTCCATCATTTTTAGAAGTTATTTAGCTTGGCCAGATTAAACCAATGATGGGTGAATATTTATAAATACAATGCTTTATTTTTTTGCCAGAGAAAGTACTCATCATAAAAGTTATGCTCACATTTGCATTCTTTGCAGCACTTGCCATCCACGTATGCAAGAGCCGACTTCAGTGGGCAGTCGGGATTCGGGCAGGTCAGAGTTTCACACTGGATGGTTCCATTCTGAAAAGAAAAGAATATTTAGGGAATTTCCAAATTGCAATTTGGTAGTCTTCAATTATTTTTAAATCTGTTTCTTAAATTTCAAACTCTTCCCATAACATTTCATAAATACCACTATTCCCTTTGGTTATTATACAGTAAAACCCATAACACAGAGACCCACAGTGGTATAAATTGGGTCACAACACACTTAGTGATTGGCTCCCATCTTCTGTCCAACAACTGATCCTAACTGAGCCAGAGCTCTCACCTTGTGTAGCCAGGTGGAGGAGGACATGGGTGGAGGGAAAGACACACACCGACCAGGAAATAGCAGGCTAAGGGTAAGCCTCGGACACTCATGTCTCCCCAGATTACTCACAAATGAACACCAGCAAACCAGGAGAATAACTTGCTGCCATCCTGAAGACCTAGCCTCAGGACTCAGAATCCTCCCATGGGTATTTAAGACGGCAAAGACTATCACATGAGGAGGTACCCATGATCACCACAAGAGGTGCCAAACTACAGTCAGAAGGGCAAGGAATTTGACTCCTGGAGGTGATCCAGGACCTCCAGGTTGCTAGCTGTTTTTCTATTCATTTTATTGACCTCACTATACCACATCCGTGTTTTGTTTTTGACCCCAATTAACAAATTGGGAAAGCTTTCCTGTATTTGCAAAGTGCTATAACTTTAGTAGGAGCATAATATGTCCCTGAAGAGAAGTCACATAACACACACACATGGGTGAGCTACTTTGACTTTTTTACAAGCATGATATTCTGCTTTTGAATAAACTTGGTGAACTTGGGGGACATTTTTTTACAAGACTAATTCATGTAGACCTTTGATTGCTTTCCAGTTAACTAGTTTCAACAGATGAACTCATGTGGAATTTGAAAATTCAAAACCAAACTAGTTCTGAACTTAAACATATATTTTTGAAATAAGAATGTACTACATATTCTACTTTATTAGTGAGCAATTAGAGAAATCATATACTTAAACTCTATAATTTGTATTCCACTATATTAGAAAACTTTTAAAGGTTATCTTAATTAAACTTAACCTCTTGTTTATATGGATCAATCTGGTCACAATATCTCATGCTGCATTCAATTCAGTTTTATTAAAATACATTAATAAACACCTGAGGCAAAATTCCTGGAAATGTTATGGATCACAGGATAGAATCCTTTGAGACTCATCTTACTAAACCAATTTAAATTACTAAGTTCATGTGTGTACCAATAAATTTAAATTTTATAGCATTCCACAACCATAATAACCTTTATAGGCTAGGAAGTATCTTTAATAATGCAGTACACAGTTCTTCAGATTTGACTGGGTTTGCTGGCACTTCAGTGTGGTGCCTTTCTTAAAGAAAAGGCTCTTAAATTTTTCATAATTACATTATTTAAATCCAATTTTAAAGAGTGGGGGCATCCGAGTTTCCTTCGTCTAAAGTCTAGTGGAAAGCCATACCAAGCATGTGCAGTTCTTACAGCCGTCTGTCCAGGACTCGAATTCTCGATAGGTGATTCCCTTCATGGTACAAGTCCTTTCACAATAGCACTGATCCAACCTGTTCATTCGCTGCTCAGCCCGAGACAACTGTGGCACAAAGGAAGGGGTTTGTGTTGTTCACCATTCCCGCAATGAAGAAATGAAAAGTGACTTAGCGGGTATCTGATTTTTTTTTAGTGTACAGCAGTAATGATGGCCATGCCCATCAACTATCTGTTATAAATATATTTAAGCCTTTGATTTAAAGCAAAGGATTTCCCCCCTCTTATTTTTGTAAATTTTCTCTTGCCTGTGAAAAAGCAGCATAATTTAACAGATATAAATGAAGGCTAAGTCAAAATAGCATCACCCACAATACAGAGAAGCACTTTCGATTTTTAAAAACGTTTAATTTCATAAACATGTCAACTCAAGTGAGATCATAAGTTTTAGAATTTATATTGTGTCTGAAACAAATCATCCATATACAACATAATTTTCAATCATTAGTAAGTACTATGCAAAATGACAACCGCCTGATGAAATTGTAGGCAAACTTGAGACATGCTTTAAACAGTGAATTATCCTACAGCTGCAGCACAGGGTTGAAAGCATTGGTGGGGCCATTTCCTTGACATAACCCCAGTGTCCACATTCTTTGCAATATCTTCCCATCTCCTTTTTAAAGGAAAACTCAGTAAAACGAACACTAAATCCTGTTGTAATAAACTGTAAAAATAGGTAATATGCCTCAATCCTGACTTACTGAATCACTTGTTATACAGATGGCCAGCACTGAATATTTACTAGTATAAGCCCTTTCCTTAGATAGGGATTTTGATTTAGATTTAACCCCATAACCCCAGGAAAGAATATAGCATAAAAACAAATCTCAAAGGTGGACACCTATGCTTATAAAAAAAAAAAACTATAAGGAACCTCAAAGGTTTTGAGTTCCCCCACACTGTATTTCTAATAAGTTTTTTACCTTGGCTGATGTTTTGGCCAAAATGTCCTGCAGCTCCATGATTTTCTGCACAAGTCCATGGAAGTCATTGCAAGTTGGACAAGCTGAAATTGCAAACACTACATTGGTCAAGTTGTATTTAAAAGGGGTTCAATCTGATTAAGCCTATGCTGACAACTCATATGTGGGAACTCCAATTTCAAACTGACAACCTGGACAAAATTAAGCAAGAAGCACACTCTTCATCACACAGTGCAAAAACTAATGAACTTACTGCGATTAAGATCTGGGCACTGAGCAATAAATCCTTGGGGCATGACAAGTAATTGCACATCTTGCATTATACCCTGTGTGTGAAAAATTAAATAAGAAAACATTACTTTCATTTATTCAAATTATGTTCAACAGTCAAGCTCATGAAGGAAAACATTACAGGATAGAATCATCAAAATCCCTGAGTAAAATCTTTTTTAATATATTGTTTTGACTTCACACCAAAGGGAAAGAAATATATAAGGATAGATAGATGATTACCCATGGACTTTCTTATTGATAGCATTTTTAAAAACCTTAAGATCAAATCTCAAGATATAATTAAGAGGCGATGTTTTGAGAAGTTATCTGTAGTAAGCCACTGAAGTGAGGCTTGACAATGACCTTTAAAAATCAATCTAAAAATCACTTCTGGTTTCAACAACAGTGAAACTGATACCAGTAATCAAAAGAAAAGAATAGAAAAACTAGTTATGAAAGCAATGCTCATTTGAGCATTTCTCATTTTTCAGTGCAATCTTTTGAAACTAATTTCTCAACTCAAAAGAGGGCAATAGATGAATTAAACAGTTAGGCAAGACTCAGTGACGAGTCCTTAAGCGTACAGAAAGTTTAGCATGAATTTGTTTTAAATGCCAGCTGGAAATAACACATTTTACACAGAAGGAAGGACCTATTACATGTTTGTAGGCAAAATTTACATGCATCCTTAGTCATTAAGGTATAATTAGCTTCCAGCTTTTGGACTCTTAAAGCAAAGGTCAAATGGTAGTTCAGGAATGACCTCATCGGACACACTCCAGCTGTCCCTCTCACCCACCACCCTCCTCTCTTCCTGCACCAGTTTTAAATATTTTCTCTAATTAATATTTCACCTTATCTCTTTGAAAAATGCAAACAGAATGTCTAACTGCAAGAATGATAGTTACCAACATATTTTTATTTGGTAAATCTAATTGAACAAAGATTTACCAAATATCTCCTACATGTTTAATCTGATTAATAGTGTGGTGCAAAAAGAACGCCAATGTGAATGTTAAATATTTTAGTGTGCTGTGGCAATGGCTGGATCTGTCTGTTTGGGTTTAGATTAAGGGGGCAATTTATATACAAACTCCTATCACTTGGAGGAGGCAACGTAAGAGCAAAGTTAATGTGTGCATGCGCACCGCACAATTCTAGTAGGCACCATTCAGAATCTGCAATAAAAAGAGGGATCCCTAGAGTAGTCACATAATCAATGTCTGAGAAGGATTCTGAGGCCACATCTGGGCTCCACGGGAAAGACTGTTATGATTAAATAGAGAAGAGACTTGGCACTAACAGTACACATTTGCAATCCCTTACAGAGGAAAACAGCATTCAATTTTCAGGATTTGCAAAAATGGGACCCATTCCCCAGGACTAACTTTGAAGAAGCTATTTAAGTTCCATGAGCAGGCTTATGCATATGTAAAAGAGGACAAAAAGACCATGCATCAAAGCCAGCATGCCTAGCATAGATGAAATAACACATTCAAAGCACCTGGTTCACAGGTAACAGACAATGTTTCACTTTTAAAAACACCGCCTAGGATTATAAACCTCGCTTAGAATACATTTTTAAAGTTATTGGTACATACTCTACCTAAAAATCTACGAGTTGGACATACACCACTATCATTCTTTTATTTAACTACCATTTGCCAGGTCACTTCTATATCATAGTCATGGGGAGAAATCATTATACTTATGGGCTTACAGTCAAGAAATATTCTGGACTTTATTTCTTCATCCTTTAAATACAGAAAATTAAATGGCATGTCTTTTAGATCCTCTACAATGTGAGATTCTACAGAGTGTGTGTCTGAGTAGATACTAATGAGAAAGATATAAGTTATGGCTACTTTCTACTTTTGATAGATTTGTGCACATAAATTATATTCCTTTCTCACTTTTTGGTGTATAAGGAGCCCACGAATAATGACTATTAAAAAGCTTTCAATCTTTTATTAATAATATCCCTGTGAAAGTATCATCAAAAGTTATACTTCAGTGAGGAAGAGTTATTTGTATACTAATATTTTAGGCTTTTATTACTTTGAATGCTTAATTTCAAGAATGGTGGTTAACTGCCCAGATTTCAGCCTTGTAATCTTCTATATAATGTCTAAAGATCAAACTCATTAGGGAAAAAAAGAGAAAATAGTATTCATCAGCTAAATATCATGCCAGCAAAAAGAAAAGAAGAAATAAAACATAAATAGAAAAATCTACACAAATAAAATTATTTTGTTTCTCACTATATAAAGTAAAATGAACTTTTCTAAACTCATGAGAAAGCATTTATATTTATACTTTACTAGAGGTCCGGTGCACAAAATTTGTGCACAGGGGGCGGGGAGAGGGGGGAGTCCATCTGCCCAGCCTACACCCTCTCACAATCTGGGACACCTCAGGGGATGTCCGAATGCCAGTTTAGGCCCGATCCCTGTAGCAGTCAGATATCCCCCAGTCGGACATCCCTCTCACAATCCAGGACCACTGGCTCCTAACCTGCCTGTCTGCCTGATCACCCTAACCACTCTGCCTGCCTGCCTGCCTGCCTGATTGCCCCTAACCACTTGCCTGCCTGCCTGCCTGATTGCCCCTAACCACTTGCCTGCCTGATCGCCCCTAACCACCTGCCTGCATGCCTGATCACCCCTAACTGCCTCTGCCTGCCTGCCTGATCGCCCCTAACCACTTATCTCCTTGCCTGATTGCCCCTAACCTCTCACCTGCTTGCCTGCCTGATCACCCCTAACTACTTGCCTGCCTGCCTGATCGCCCCTAACCACTCTGCCTGCCTGTCTGATCACTGCTAACCACTCGCCTGCTTGCCTGATCGTCCTTAACCATGCTGCATGCCTGCCTGATCGCCCCTGACCACTTGCCTGCCTACCTGATCACACCTAACCACCTCTGCCTCGGCCCCCACCATTGTGGCTTCGTCCGGAAAGACATCTGGAATGATGTCCAGAAGGTTTCTGTCTGGTCTAATTAGCATATTATGCTTTTATTATTATAAATGATCAGACTTTAGTCAAAAGATACCTTAAAATATCCATGTGCATTATTTCTCTGTCCCAGCCAAAATGTTGAGCCTACAGGCAAGTCTGTGGAGGGCTTTTCCACTACTCTTTCATATATTCTGAAAAAAAAAAAAAAATCAGATAAGTGGTATAAGTTAGCAGTCATTTCTTAGCGTCTTCCATTTCCTGAACTGAGAACATTTCACTTACTTATTGCAGTCAATGTGTAGAGTCAGATGGGAGGCACTGATGGCTAAGGAGAGCTTGTGCCACTTGTCATCAGCCAAAATGTAAGGAAACACTTCTGTGTGAGGGCGGTGACTGCCTGAGCGGTAGTGCAGTCTGACTTCATTCCGATGGCCACTGCTCTCCAGTTCCAGGTACCTGCACAGAGAAGAGCCATATGGAGCCCATTGAAAGTTAAGTCCAAATACGACTGACATGATTCCTGCTTCCAGAAAGGCGGAGTAGATATGCTTTCCCTAACCCTCCCACTGAGTACACCACACATTATATTATAAAACAAACATAAGAAGAGTCTGAAAGATGGAGGTGAAAAAACAGTGAGGGACCTCAGGACCGGAGGAACCAAACAATGGTGAGTTTCCTAGGTTTTCTTTTTGCCTCATATATACAGATTTGGAACTGAAGAAGCCAGCAACCTGAAAATACCAAGAGATGCAGAAGAAAGAAAGAAAAGAATGAAAGGAAGGAACGGAGGGAGGGAGTTAGGGAGGGAGAGAGGGGGAGAGAGAGAGAGAGAGAGAGAGAGAGGAAAAGAAGTAAAAGAAAAAGCCTGCTCTCTCTAGCCAAACTACCAGAAAAGATGAAGACTGGCAAGACAAACGTTTTTAGAGAATAATCACTCTATTCTAGTCAAACACCAAAGAAAAAAAACTGTAGTCATGTCCTCAACCCTGCCAGCAAAGGCTTAGTGGGGACATTAGGTTTCCATCCTCTTGAGGCAAAAATGATGTACCCAACACTTCCAGTAGGGTGGTGAGAGAGAGAACAAGTAGAGAACTAAGACTTTTAGCTCAGCTGGCCAGTCATAAGCTTCCCCCAGCATCAGTGGAGACCACATGAGGGGGAGCTTGGTCTCCCACCCTAATCTGGTAGTAACAAAGCACACTGCCCACTCCCAACTGTGATGGTGTCAGCAGAAGCTTAGTAGAGAGTCAGGACTTTCAACCACACAGCAGAAATAAGACCCTCTCTACCACAGTGTCAGTGGAGATCATGTGGGGAGTTGGAAATTTCACTCCCACCCAGAAATATTAGAAGCTCCCCGTCAATTCTCAACAGAAGGCCAAATGGGAATGTGGATTTCTACTTCCACCTGTAAGTAACAAGAAGGCACTCTCCCATCCTCTGACAGAGCAGTGTCAGCGAAATCTAGCTAAAACAAGGAGTTTAAATAAAATCCAAGTCTCAGAACATGATGCAAAAATGAGCAGGTTTAAATTGAAAATCATATGCCATACCAAGAACAAAAAGATGTCAAATGAATAACAAAAAGACTATCAGTAGATATTAACAGCAAGATGACAGAGATATTAAATTACCTGACAAACATTTTAAAGAATCACTGATAAAAAGAAGCATTAACAGCCTGTCAGTGTTGCTCAGTTGAGCATTGACCCATGCACCAAAGAAGTCCTCAGTTGGATTCCCAGACAGGGCACATGCCTAAGCTGTGACCTCCATCCCCATCAAGAGGCGTTCAGGAGGCAGCCTATCGATGTTTCTATCTTTCTCTCCCTCCTCCCTTTCCCTTCCTCTCTCTCTCAAAATCAATAAAAATGTGTGTTTTTTTAAGTAATAACATCCCTTGCTGATTTGGTTTGGTGGATGGAGTGTCAGCCTACGAAATGGGTGGGGGAAGGGGGGGCAGGGTTGCAGGCTCGCCCCAGTAGGGGGTGTGGGGGAGGCAGCTGATCAGTGATTCTCATCATTCTTTTATTTCTCTCTACCTATCCCTCTCTGAAATCAATAAAAATATTCTTTAAAAAAGCAACAAATATATTTGAACACACTTGAAACAACAACAAGGAAAAAACAGAAAGCCTCAGCAAAAAAAGAGAAGAACCAAATAAATAATCAAATGAAAGTTTTAAAATTAAAAAATATGATAATAGAAATAAAAAGCTCAAAGGAGAAGCTAACTAGTAGAATGGCGGGGGGGGGGGGGGCACCAAGAAAAGATCAGTTGACTGAAAGATAAAAATTACTCAATCTGAACAATAGAAAGAAAATAGACTGGGGGAAAATGAAGAAAGTCCCAGAGACCTGTGAGACTATAACAAAAGATCTCAGATTTATATAATTAGAGTCCATAAAAGAGGAGAAAGAGAGTGGACTGAAAAAGTACTTGACTAAACAATGACTGAAAACTTCTCAAATTTGGCAAGAGACATAAATTCACATATTCAAGAATGTAAGCAGACCCCAAACAAAATCAATTTTTAAAAATACTCATCATAATTACATTTGTAAAAACAAATACAAAATGTTAAAAGCAGACAGAAACAAAATCAATACACTGTATAGAGTGTAAAAGAAATTAGAATGGTAGTGGACTTAAGAAAGTGGCACATAGTTTTTATGTGATGAAAGAAAAAGCGGTCAGCCAAGAATCCTATATCCAGCAAAAATGAAGAAGAAATCAATACATCTTGAAATGAAGAAAAAGTAAGATAATTTGAATCAAGTTTTAAACTTAGATATGTTATGTTTAAGGAACCTCATGAACACTCAAGGGGATATGTAGAACTATAAGTTTGTAGCTCTTAATCCACTTCAGCTTTTTACCCCCTTCACTGCCCAATCCTCTAGCAACAAAGTTATGTTTCTGTATCTATGAATCTGTCTTATTTGTTCATTTATTTAGTTTATTTTAGATTACATATAAAGTGAAATGATATAATATTTGTCTTTCTCAGATTTATTTCACTTCCCACAATACCCTCTAGGTCTATCCATGTTGTCAGGGGATTAAAAATTACAAACTTAGAGTTATAAATACATCACAGGGATGTAAAGTACAGCATAGGAAATACAGTCCATGATATTGCAATAACTTTGTACAATGACAGATGGTTACTAGACTTCTTGTGGTGATCACTTTGTAAGGCACACAAATGTCAAATCACTATGTTGTACACCTGAAACCAATATAATGTATGTTAACTATACTTTAATTAAAAAGAGCTTTATATTCCAGAATGAAGAAAAAAAAGAAGAGGACATGTCTGAGGTGGGAAAAGGTCCATAATAGAGATAGAAATTTCAGGAGTTATAGGCATACAGGTTGTATTGAAAGCCACGAAGGCACAGGGAATACCTTGGAAATTATTATAAATGAAAGGACACTTTAACATTTTGAGGAGAAAACAGCAAAAACAAGCAAAAAACCGTAAGTGTAGCTAATGAAATTAGAGGAGAAAAAGTGACTGTGGTGTCCCAAAGGCCTGGGGATGAAGGAGATGCCTCAAGGAAGAGGAAGTAATGAACTGTATCCAATGCTGCTAATAGGTCAAATATGATAAAGGCGTAATCATGGGATTTCACAAAACAAGTTTCTGGTGACCCTAAAGCTATTTCAGAAAGTTCTATAGAAAATAGCTTTCTTGAAGAAGGCTCCAGAGAGAACGGGCAAAGCGAGGTAGGAGGTAACAATATGGACACCTCAGGAGGGTAGCTATTGAAAGAGACTGTCAAGGTGAGAAATTACAATTGGTAAGAAATACCAATACACATTTTTTTATTCTGCTGGGAATAATCTGTAGAAGATGCAAATTAGCCATACTTGAAAGAGGTAAGAAATTAGAATAAAACAGAAACCATAAATTAAGACATCGATTCATTACATGTCAACTACATAATACTCAAAAAATTCTCAAGAGAAAAAAATAAAATTAAACAACAAATGACATTCTCTGAGACAAGGTTAAATACATGATAAATCAGAGGTTAATGAAAACTACCTGCAAATCAATAAGAAAAAGCAACTTAATGGATTTATCAATCAGATAAGCAATAATAAAAAAGTAATAATACCTAGTGTCAATATCAATGTAGAAAAATAAACACTCTGGTACACTATTTGTGGCAAAATAAGTTTACAGGGACTTCTTGAAAGCAGTTGGTAAAACTGTCAATATATTAAATGTGCATACACTTTAAATCATAATTTCAAATCTAAAAATCTATGCAAAATAACACCACAAATTAGCAATGATGCATGCAGAAGCTTCTGGTGAAGATTTATTTAAAACACTAAAAACCTGATAAAATGCCAACTATTCACTCAGAGTAATTATGATAAACTCATATTCTGAAATGCTATGTCACTCTGTAAAAGAATGATGTTCAGAAATGAAACAATGCCATAGTTTACTATTAAGTAAACAACAAAAATTCTATAGTATCCCATTTTGTTTGCAAAAACTGTGTGTCTGTTCACAGAAGAAAAAATCAAGAAGAACATATCAAATGTTAAGAATAGTTACCTCAGTGGGGGATACAAGTAGAGGGAAAGAATGTGAAGGACCTTTCCCATATTTTTATATCCTTGAATTTTCTTAATTATGTGTTAACTAGAGGCCTGGTGCACGGATTCGTGCATGGGTGGGGTCCCTCAGCCTAGCCTGCACCCTCTGATAATCCGGGACCCCTCAGGGGATGTTGGACTGTTGTGGATCAGGCTGAAACTGGCAGTCCAATATCCCCTGAGGAATGTAGCAGTGCTGAAGTGGCAGGCAGCTGGGGAGGAGACTGAGCCGGGGCCGGGTGCCCCACCGTTCCCGCTCATCCCGGCCCACTGCACCTGCTGCTGCTCGGTAGGGTGGCAGGAGCACTCTGACCACCAGGGTGTGCAGTTCCTGCATTGAATGTCTGCCCTCTGGTGGTCAGTGCATGTCATAGTGACCTGTCATTCTGATTGTTCTGGTCATTCTGGTCATTCCAGTTGACCGGTTGCAAGGGTCGCTTAGGCTTTTATATATATAGATTTTTAATGTAATGTATATAGCACAATTCTATTTTAAGATTCAAAATAAACCAAGTAGTCAAGAACAGAATCCTTTCTATATTATTATTTGACAAGTATTCATTATTTAGTTAATTCAACTAGTAAATTCTATAACGTTAGAGAGCTGTTTGCATTTTTTTAAAAAAATAAAATCAGCAAACACAGTAGCCCACTGCTAAATACTTTCAGTTCTTAACCCACTGAGGCATAAACCTTATTATTGCTGTTCTCCTCTAGCTATTATTAGAAATGATACCTATATTGAATTCCTGAATTTGAGGCACTAAACTAACCTTTAATAGCAATAAGGCTGACACTATGCCCCTATAAATAAGAACAACCTTTCAAAAGTTAAATATTTGACCAGTAGTCATTAGCATCTTTCACTCGGTTTTTTAAAAATGAAATAGATGTTCAGGGTGTCCAAAAAATGTATAATACACAAAAACATTTAATAAAGACAAACAAAAACAATGATGTAAAACACTTAAAAGTGTGTCTAGCACATGGTTAGTATAATTAAAGTTAGCTCTCATTAAAATAAGAAAAATAGGTTGAAAAGAAGTTGATCCATATCTTCAAAACCAGTCACTAGAAGATGTATAAACTTGTATGAAGACATTAAATCACAGGAAAATATGACTATTGCATAATTATAAGTTAAAAGCATCTGTAATGAACACTGGGCCTATTTTAATGAATCACTGTTCTAGTAACAGCCATATTCTTTTCTGTAACTCCACTGTCCCCCACTGGTGCTGTCTCAGTGGGAGGCAGGCCTGTTTCCCCTCCTCTCACTACCCACAGGCCCAGCAGAAAAGAGTGGTTACACACCCAGGCCCCAAAGCCTGAGGGTTCACATCCCTGCACCCCTCACAGCAGTGGCAAGCCACTTCTCCTCTCTGACCCTCATTTGGTTGCTCAGCTATAATATGAAGATGTCAATGGTACTTGCCTCAAAGGATTTCTGTGAGGGTCTGAAAGAGTTCATTTAAGAAAGCACTTGGAACATTACTGTGCACAAACAAAACATTCGATCAAGACAGCACATGAGCTATCTTTCTTGTTTCAAAAAGCAAAGAGTTCAAATCCTCCTTCTTCCCAGGGCACAGCCAGGGAGGGGCAGGCCATGACACACCCCAGCAACCAGACACTTTTCTCAAGACTCAGAAGCATAATGGAGCTCAACCGGGAAGAGAGGAAAAGAACCTGCATTGTGCATGGGCAGCAGCATCCAGTCAGTTCCTTCAAGGTCACTCTGCATCCTGCTTCCTGCTTGCTGGCCCACCAGGGAGCCTCTAGCTATTGCTTGTCCCAAATTCTGGTGCCTCAGGCTCCCATCAGCTCTGTCCCATCAGCTGCCCTCCCATCCACCACCTCCAAAGTCACTTTTCAACTGAGAACCCCAACTGATATATTACCCTTTGATCATGGGAAAAATATGCAATGTGAATAAAATGTATCAGCATTTTAAAAAGTGATTGTTTGAGTGATAGAAGTATGAGTGATTTTTTTAACCTTCTTTGTATTGTCCTTTATTTTTCCTGTAATTTTTAATGAGCATGTACTCCCTTAAAAGTCAAATTTTAAATCCCAAGAATATAATTTGTCACACTTGAACATATTGTGTCTCCCTGATTTGTTATTCATAATTTGGGGGGGGCAACTAAAATGAGAAATAAAGTTCCCCCTTTATAATAATTTATGCCCTTGTTACTCACATATATTTTGCATTGACAGAAATACAAACTAATTTAAGATTGGACTTCAGAGAAGTAGGTAGCAGTGGCAGGGCAGCATTCATTTTAACAATCTCCTTTGTAACTCAAGATCAAAGGATAAAAATAAGGTCACCTCTCATTTGACAAAAATGTTGCTCACAACATGAGATGAGAATTTTTCTGCTGCCTTAACTGAAACCTAAATAGAAAAAAAGATCAGATCTTCTCAGTGCATTAAGTTATAAGCCAGTTGTAAATTAGTCACCTGAAAAAAGCCACATGCACTTCTAGTGTCAAATATTGTATAGCTTTAGTGTAGTTTATGGATGGCACACTTGCAAAGGAATTATATGCACGGGCTCTGGAACTAAAAACCCAGATCAGTCTCTCACTACCAATGACCCGACCTCTCACTGTCTCATTTTCCTCATCTGTCAAATGAGAACTCATTGTGATAATCCATATAAAGCAGGGTATCTGAAACATAGTAAGAACTCTATAATAAACAGTAACTATTCTTAGTATTTTTCAGTAATCCCAATTAAGCACCATTTATAAAGTCCAGCCTCTGATAGCCAATTCTGTGAATAACAAGCATTTTGAATATCCTTTTAAGTGAGACAATTAGTATTATGGGGGTCCTAGCATAACCAATGAAATGGGAAAAGTGAAGTCCAATGGTAGAGCCAAAATTATTGTTAGTGGATTTGTCCCTTTGTCACAGAAAATGGACTGTTTACCTTGCTACTTCCAAGGATTCCCTCAGATGTTGGGGGAGATGGGAGAGTTGGGAGAAAAAGGTGTTTTTTGGCATCCCTCATTAGAACCATATTGATTCTGTTTCTGTTAAATAATTTAGTTTATTTTTAATGATATTTGGTCATCAGCAAGGCACTATAATGCAGCAAATTAAAAGACCTCCGAATCTTAATCCTCTCTCCACAGTTGACTAACCTGGAAAGTTAAAAATCTCCCCCAAGCCTCAGTTTCCTCCCCTATAAAAACAAAATGAGTTGTATCCTTATATAATCACTAGTGGTCCAGTGCACAAAATTTGGGGGGGGGGGGGACGTTCCTCAGCCCGGCCTGCACCTTCTCCAATCTGGGACCCCTCGGGAGCAGTTGGACCTCCCTCTTGCAATCCGGGACCGCTGGCTACTAACTGCTCACCTGCCTGCCTGCCTGATCGCTACTAACCACTCTGCCTGCCAGCCTTTTAGCCCTCAATTACCCCCCTTGCTGGCCTGCTTGCCCCCAACTGCCCTCCCCTACTGGCCTGATCACCCCTAACCACCTCTGCCTTAGCCCCGCCACCATGGCTTTGTCTGGAAGGACGTCCAGAAGGTCTCGGATCTAATTAGCATATTACCCTTTTATTAGTATAGATTGTAAGAATTCAATGAAACAAGTGATATAGATGATTATGTTGCACAGTTCCTGAGAAGAGTAAGCACTCCATACATATCATGATCATGATGTAGACTTCCTGTGATTTATCTACCTATTCATGCTATGTAACATCAGCAAATTTTCAAGGTGGATTTTAACTGAAACAAACATGAATCTCAAACATAAAGTAGTCTAATGAGAATCTACCCAAATATCAATGCTTGAATTGCATCTATTATATTCCCATCAAATGGTCATCCAGAGGAGAGAATCCAAGATGGCGGCGTAGGTAAACACCTAAACTGCTGCCTCCCACAACAATTTAAACTGCAACTAAAAGACAAAATGTCTATCACCCAGAACCACGGGAAAGCTGGCTGAGTGGAAGTTCAACAACTAGAAGGAAAGAGAAAAGAGCTTTGAGATGTGCACAAGCGCTGAAAAGCTGAGGTACGGAGGCGCGTGATCCGGGCTGGCTGCGGGCAACTGGGTGCGTTGATTTTTTCAACCCGAACAGAGACAAGCCCCTGATTAATCTGAAATCCAGTCTCTGGGGAGACGCGGGGGACCCAAACTCCTACAGGGAGAAGCTGAACTGTCTGCCAGCGAGGGTGGCTTGCTTGCAGAGCTGCGCACAGGAATAATTGTTTACTGCACTGGGGCACGGGACTCACGGTTGCCTTTGGGGACACAGAGCCAGCTAACTAGCAGCCATTGCTGTTTGCCACGCCCTAACCTAGTGACCTAGTGACGCCCTGAGGCCCCGCCCTGCACAACCTACAAACCCACCCAAGCTCCAAGGAACCGAGTTAGCATAAGAAAAGCCTGCCCTATCTCAGCTTAACCTAGCAAACTTGCAGCCCAGGTCAGACAGTTCCAAAACCTCCAAACCCCAAGCAAAGAGGAGAAAACTGCAGCTCTCACTGTAGCTCCTGCTGAGTGGCCTCAGACAGTAGCTGACCTGCACCCCATTGGAGATCCAGAAGCCAGTGTACCTAGTGGTCAGTGTGAGACACCAGATTTCAACTCCTCACATCCATAAGTGACACATTCAAGAGGCAAACTCAGTGAGCACTGAAGCCCCACTGAAACAAGTCCTGCGTGTCTTCAGCACAGCAGTTCTTCCATTGTAGACACAGGGAGTGCTCACAGCTAATTGGCCTGGAGGTCAATTCCTCCCAGCGTACCAATAGCAATTCAGGCTTAACTACACCAAGACTTTGCACTCAGCCCACAAAGGGGTGTACCAAGAGCATCCACATCAGGTGATTGGGGAGGCTGAGCTACTGCCCCCTATAGGTCACCTACCACACAAAGCCACTCCATCAACACAGGGAAGCAGCCAAAATGCAGAAACAAAGAAACATGTCACGAATGAAAGAAAGGGAGGAAAGCAAACTACTGGATGACATAGAGTTCAGAACCACATGTATAAGGTTACTCAAGAATCTTCTAAAAACCGCTGAGAAACTTGATGATGCTTCTGAGGAGGTTAGTAAGACCTTCAAGGACCTTAATGAGAATGCCAAAAAAATGGAAAAGGATCAGTCAGAAATGAAGCATACACTGTCTGAAATAAAAAATATACAGAAACTCAACTGTAGATCAACGTACCCCAAGAATCAAACCAAAGATCTGAAATATGTGGAAACAAAACACATCCAACCAGAAAAACAAAAAGAAAAAAGAATTCAAAAATATGAAGGTAGTGTAAAGAGCCTCTGGGACAACTTCAAGCGAACCAACATCCGAATTTTTGGGGTGCCAGAAGAAGGGAGAGAGCAAAATATTGAAAACCTATTAGAAGGAATAATGACAGAAAACTTTCCCTACCTGGTGAAAGAAATAGACTTACAAGTTCAGGAAGCACACAGAACCCCATACAAGAGGAACCCAAAGAGGACCACACCAAGACACATCATAATTAAAATGCCAAGGGCAAAAGACAAAGAGAATATTAAAAGCAGCAAGACAAAAACAGTTAATTACCTACAAGGGAGTACCCATACGACTGTCAGCTGATTTCTCAACAGAAACTATGCAGGCCAGAAGGGAGTGGCAAGAAATATTCAAAGTGATGAACAGCAAGAACCTATAACCAAGATTACTCTACCCAGCAAAGCTATCATTCAGAATTGAAGGTCAGATAAAGAGCTTCACAGACAAGAAAAAGCTAAAGGAGTTCATTGCCACCAAACCAGGATTACATGAAATGCTGAAGGGTATTCTTTAAGAAGAGGAAGAAGAAGAAAAAGGTAAAGATAAAAATTATGAACAACAAAATGACATCAAATACATACCTACCAACAAGTGAATCTAAAAATCAAGTGAATAAAAAATCTGAAGAACAGAATGGACTGGTGAATATAATAGAATCAGGGACATAGAAAGGGAGTGGACTGACGATTCTCAGGGGAAGCAAGTGTGAGGGGTGCGGGAAGAGATTGGACAAAAATCTTACTCCTATGGATGAAGACAGTGGCAGGGGGTAAGGGCATGGGGTGGGGTGGGGAATCAGGTGGAGGGGAGCTATGGGGGGGGGGAGTGGAACACCTGTAATAATCTGAACAATAAAGATTTATAAGAAAAAAAAATGGTCATCCAGTTTATTTGAATACATCCAGTGACTAACAACTCATGACTTGCTGAGGCCATTTCATTTTTATAAAACAAAATACTCCTTATACTAGAGCATAAAGAGAGGAAGGTTTTTTAAATCTATGATTTAGTATTTCACTTATTCCAGCAAATACTTAATATGAGCACTGAGAATATAACAATGAAGAAGGCCAAATAACACTGAAGCTTAGATATGTCCAGTAATAAACACATTATTGTGAAAATTAGTTGAGCTACTATAAAACTAATTATAACACTATT
Source organism: Corynorhinus townsendii (assembly GCA_026230045.1). Classification (NCBI taxonomy): domain Eukaryota; kingdom Metazoa; phylum Chordata; class Mammalia; order Chiroptera; family Vespertilionidae; genus Corynorhinus; species Corynorhinus townsendii. The sequence continues at coordinate 173,981,099 of JAPDVU010000003.1, read as the reverse complement.
ATAGAAGGCATGCTGCAAGAAGAGGAATGTAGCTATATCAGTGAGAATAACACAGCTTCTCCATAAATAATATAGCTAGGAGCCAAAATTATGAAAAAGAGCATACTTGTGTAGGTTGAGGAAGACCTACTGACATATATGGACTACTTTAATGATCTGAAAATGCACACATGAAAGTGTGTAGAAAATGTGGCTTACAAATTTTACAACAGGTTCACAGATTCCATTAAGTCCATTGATGGACTCTAAGCTAAGTATTCCTATCTTATGGGAAAAATAAGCAGAAAGAGTGAAGGCTTATGGCTACTTGTGAAAAATTTGACAACTTCATATATATATATATATATATATATATATATATATATATATATACACACACACACACACACACACACACACACACATATATATATATATATATATATATCTCCTATCTAATAAAGAGGGAATATGCTAATTGACCATCACTCCATCACAAAGATGGCTAGATACACAGCTGAAGTCAAGTTCCCATAAGGAGCCTTAATGAGCAATCAGCAGGGACCTGAGGCTATACCCTCCACAACCTGGCAGGGCTTGACAGGGACCTCAGGTCATGCCCCCCGCCCTGGCATCAGGCTGGGAGACCTCAGGCCATGCCCCCCACCCCAATGCCAGGCCAGGGGACCTGAGGCCATGCTCCCCGCCCAGCGGGGCTTGATGGGGGACCTCAAGGTGCACTTCCCGTCCTGGTGCTGGGTTAGAGGACCTCAGGCTGCTCTCCCTCCCCAGCGCTAGGCTGGGGGACCTCAGACCGCATCCCCAGCCCAGCAGGGCTTGACAGGGGACCTCAGGCTGTGCCCCCTGCCATAGCATCAGGCCAGGGGACCTGAGGCTGCGCCCCCCTGCCTGCCTGGGCTTGACAGGGGACCTCAGGCTGTGGTCCCCACCCAGTGGGGCTTGACAGGAGACCTGAGGCTGCACCCCCCTGCCAGTGGGGCTTGACGGGAGACCTGAGGCCATGCCCCCCACCCAGTGGGCCTTGACAGGGGATCTCAGGCCATGTCCCCCACCTGGTGGGGCTTGACAGGGGACCTCAAGGCATGCCCCCTGCCCCAGACTGGGCTGGGGGGCCTCAGCCCAGTTCTATATATATATATAGAACTTTGAAATTAATCTATTTTTATAGTATATATATATATATACACACATACTAAAGGCATGGTGCATGAAATTTGTGCACTGGGGGGAGGGGTGTGCCTCAGCCCAGCCTGCAAACTTTTCAATCTGGGACCCCTCGGGGGATGTCCAACTGCCCACAGGGATCGGGCCTAAACCATCAGTCAGACATCCCTCTCAGAATCTGGGGCTGTTGGCTCCCAACTGCTTGCCTGCCTGCCTGCCTGCCTGCCTGCCTGCCTGCCTGATTTCCACTAACCACTTCTGCCTGCCAGCCTGATCACCCCCTAATCACTCAGCTGCCAGCCTGATTGACGCCTAACTGCACCCTGCTGGCCCCATTGCCCCCAACTGCCCTCCCCTGCTGGCCTGATCGCCCACAACTGCCCTCTCCTGCCGGCCATCTTGTGGTTGCCATCTTGTGACCACAGGGGGACGGCCATCTTGTGTGAGGGTATGATGGTCAATTTGCATATTACCTCTTTATTATATAGGATTTCTGATATAAATAGGTTATAATTAGAAAAATAGAAAATACATAAAAGCACAAGGAAATTAAGATCACTAATGATCCTGCTGTCAAGAGTTGATCAATATTGACATTTTGCAATCTTTGTAACTTAACCATACACTGCAAATGTCTTTTCATGTTAATAAAAGTAAAGCCACAACCCTTTAATGGATTCATGGTATTCTACAGTATACCTATACCACAATGTTTTTAATGTCCAATTTCCTATTACTATTTCCAGTTTTGCATTATTAATAAAAATGCTTCAATACATGTTTTTTTGTATTCCTGAGCAGTTATCTTCTTGGAATAAATTATTAGAAATGAAATTACTGGTTCAAATGGCATACACATTTCAAAGGGACTTGCTATAGTCATTCATTTAACAGATTTTTTGGTTGTTGTTTTGTTTTGTTTGTGTGTGTTTTTTTGTTGGGTTTTTTTTTTTTTTTTTTTTTTTTGAATGCCTACTTCTTTCTAGACTTTGTTCCAGGTGCTGGGAATGGAGAAGTAACCCAAAGAAATAAAATACCAGCCCTCATTGCATTTATATAAAAATACAAAGTAAGAGAGTAAAATATAGTATAAAATTAATAGGTTACATGGTGATAAAATCTATGAAGAAAATTAAAGTAAGAAGGATAAGGAAAATGGAGGGTGATATTTTAAAAAGTATTCAAGGAAAGTCTCATTGAAAAAGTGACATCTAGTGACACCCTGAAGGAGAGCAATGACTCTGAGGCAGAGGCCTGCTGGCAAGATCAAGGACTATCACTGAAGCCTGTGTAGCTGGAGAATGAGTAAGGGGCAGAATAGTAGGCAATTGGGTCAAAAATATACCAGAAAAAAATCCAAGGAGGCAGATCATTAACAAGATGACTTTGGCTACTGTAGGTAGAAAGCCATGTGGGGGTTTTGCATTGAGTTCCAATATGATCAACTTGACTGTAGTGTCAGAAACAGACTTTATGGAGGTTGGGAGGTTGCAAGGGCTAAAGCAAGGAGGTGATTTTGTAGGTTATTTATAGGGGTGGCTTAGCCAAGGGAAGATGATGAAAAGGGTCTGACTCTGAAGATGTTCTCAAGGGAGCAATAAAAACTTTCTTAGGATTAATTGTGCAGTATGAGGGAAACAGAATCAATGAATAGTTTAAGGTTTTTAGCCTAAGCCAACTAGAAGAAAGAAGTTACCATTTACTGAGCTGGAGAAGAACAAGTTTGAGGAAGAGGATGATGACTTTGGTTTCTGACATTCCAATTAAATACCCCAATGAAGATTCAAGTGTGCTGCTGGATATACAAGTCTGGAGTCCAAGGACAAAGATTAAGATAAGGGAAACAATTAGGAAGTCATTGCTTCATAGAGATGGTATTTAAAGCCTTTAGAGAGAATGAGATCACCTACAAAGTGAGTGGGTATAGGGCAGAAATCGGAGCATCAAACCCTGAAATTGTCCTTCATTCAGGTGCTAGAGGTGTGAAGAGGAGAGAACCAGGAGACCAAGGAGCAAAACCAGAAGAGTACGAGCCATGAAAGCCAAGCAAAGCACCTGTTTTGAAGAAGGGAATAATCAAAGCCCAACAGCACGAGGACTCAGAATTGAAGGATGGATTTAGCAACATGGACATCAGTGGAGACCTTAACAAGTGCATATTTGTGAAGCAGAGAAAGCCAAAGCCTCATTGGAGTGGGTTCAATACAGTGAGAGGGAAACTGAAGACCGTGCAAGGCAGACAGAGGAACAGGAAAGTAAGGTCAGTGGAGGATTTTAGGATTTGGTTTTTCAGTTTTGTTTTTGAGACTCTAAATATTATAGCATATTTACATGATGAATGAAATATTCAATAGGGAGGAAGCAACATAATAATGCAAGAGCAGGGTAAACTCCTGGAGCAATGAGAGGAGATGCAATTTGATATGCAGCTGGAGTGGCCTGTGTTTATTAGGTCATGGATGCTAAAGCTAACTAAGTGGAGCGGTTGAAGAGAAAATAGACCAGCCAAGATGCAGGCGGGTTTACATGAGTGGTGGGAAGAGCCTGTGGAAGCTCTCTTCAAATTCCTTTTAGGAAACAAAGTTATATGCTAAGCAAGGATGATGGAGGAGGTGTTCCAGATGTAAGGAAAGAGGAGCGGTCTGAAAGGCATCTCGCAGAATGAGAGAGCAAATGGACTAGGAAAATAGGGCCGCATTAAGGGCACATTTAAGGTGAGTGATCGTGCATGTAGAGTAAGGTCAGTCAGCATAGTTCTGTGTTCTGTAGCCAAGTTCAGCTGCAAGAGTGTAACTGAGGTAGAGAGATGGAGTCAACAGGGTTTGGGTTTTGCAGAGCAAGTACTAAAATAAAATAGGACAGAAGAGGTGATCATCTCTACAGTAGAGATATTCTAAAGATGAACTGCAATTTAAACTGAAAAAAGACCAAGGTGAGTACCTGTAGGTGGGTGAGGGACAGTGGAAAGGTGGTAGAATCACCAGGTTGTAGGTTATATGGAAATGTTGGAAATCATATAGCCACATTGATCACTGCAATTATTATATAGCAACAGTATAACATATGACTCATTTACCAACACATTTCATCAATAAGGGGTATCACTGCTTTTCCATAAAATATATGCATAAGCACACACACGCGCGCACGCACACACACATATGTTTCTATACCCACCTATCTCAGTGAAGCCTCATATTAATTATAACATAGCTTTTCAGTTATTCCTGCAGGCTTGTTATTAGACAATTTTAACAACTGCAAATATTTGGTTTAGAAATTTATATTCATATAATTCATATAAGAGGCCTCAGTTGGTCCTGGTATTTTTAATATATTTCTGGAGTTCATTTGCTACTATTTTAATAATGTGAGCATCTATATTCATACATGAGATTGTATTATAGTGTGTGTGTGTGTGTGTGTGTGTGTGTGTGTGTGGGTGGGTGTGTGTGTGTGTGTGCATGTGTATGAGTGTGTGTGAGAGTGTGTGTGTGTATGTGTGTGTGTTCCATTCTCAAATTTTGTAGTCAGGATTAAGATCACCTGAACTGAGAAGCTTTCCTTCTCTTTTCCATGCTCTGGAACAAATTACATAGCCAAAGTATTATCTGTTCCTTGAATGTCTGAAAAAGTTACATTAAAAAAATAATAAAGTCAGAGTCTGGTGACCTCAGGGTAAAAGGATGAAAGAATCTAATTCTTTGACAAATTTTTATAATCCCTCTATTATTACCAGTAATTAGATTTTCTTTAGCATTCTTGAGCAGGTGTTCTAACTTGTGTTTTCATGGAAAATCATTCATTACATCCAAATTTATGAATTATTAGCATAAGGTTGTGTATTAATATTATTTAATACATTTAATCTCTATATTTCTATATATAGGTATTAAATCATATTGATCATTTTATCCTTTCTTATAATTATATTTTTGTCTATTAGATCAAATTCTAATGCAGTTTTACTAATCTCCCACTACAATTCCAGTTTGCCATATTTATTTTTATATCTTAATCCTTTTTTATTTATATTTTGGTTCCATATTGCTTTTCATAAGTATTAAAATTGATGTCAATATAAAATAACCCTAGTTGCCACTTAATATATTTTATCTTGAATCAGTTGTCTGATAATATTACTATCCCAACTTTCTTTTTATTTTAACTTGCTTCATTTATTTTCCCTTGTTCTTTTATTTAAATTCTTTTTTTGAGTGTGGCCCCTGTAAGTAATTAAAACTTGGATCATATCTTTACAATCCAATGTAAGAGTATTTGTCTTTTCACAGGAAAACCAAATCTTCTGGAAGGATCATTGATATAGTTGCCATATTCTTACAGTGATAGCTTATGTTTCCTCATTTTAATTTTTTTATTTCTTTCTTTTCTTTTCTTTTGCAGTATTAGTCAAGTTTATTTCTTCCTATAGCTTCAAGAATATAAACAAATCCATAAACATCTACAAAGCAATGCTAGAAATTTATGGCACACTTGTATTTCTCTTTTGCTCCCACAGCTCCATTGTTCAAATAAACCTGAATATTATACTTGTACAATACATGTGTTCTGTTTCTGATATTATTTCTTTAAGTTTCTCTCAATAGAACAGGTAGTCTGATGTCCATTACATTGTCATACGTACAAGCAGAATTAAGTTAGAAATAAGTAATAAAAAGATGAGAGAATCCTGAGGTGTTTTCAAATTAAGCAATAAACTTTTAAATAACCCCTGGGTCAAAAAAATAAAAATAAAATTAGAAAATATTTCAAGCTGGATTATAAGTTAAAATAATAAAGCATAAACATGTGATTTATATAATGCTGTGGTGAGGGAAACGGATAGCCATGAAAGTATAATTATTTTTAAAAAGGAATGAACATCAATGAATTGAGCATTCATCTCAAGAATGTGGAGAAAGGAACACAAGGAAACCTGAAAAAAATACAAGGAGGGAAAAATAAATATACAGGAATAAAGCAATGACAAAGCAATCAGTAATTTTTTTTTAAATATGGCTTAAAAGTGCTCTTTCAAATGACTAATAAAATTGACAAGATCCTAATAGGACTAATCAGGAAAAAAGGGTGCAAAAAAGACCAATATCAAGAATGAAAAGGGGCATATCAATACAGATTCCATAATTACTGAAAATAATTGGAGGATATTATAAAAACTTTTGAATAAATGGAGGGGTGTGTGTGTGTGTGTGTGTGTGTGTGTGTGTGTGTGTGTGTGTGTGTTCCCAAGAGAATGTACCAATGCTCTTTTCAATTTCCAGATACTCAGGTGGTTTCTCACATGTATTAAAGTGTGCATGCAATTGCACTAGTTCAAAGAACAAACAATATTTGAGGAAGAAATTATATTCTCAAGATAGTAACTTTTCATCTTCACCTTCACCTAAAAATGGTTCAAGATACTTTTAAAGACACATTCTTCTGGAATGACTGAGTCCAGAGACCCAGGATGCCCCATTATTCCATGCAGCATTTTATCTGGTTTTAAATATCCCTCTTGAGCTAACAATTTGCTATATCCTAAGGTCCTCAAAATCAATAGGAATTCTGTAGGCTGATAAAATGGGCCTGTGAAGGAACTTGCAGCAGCTTTCTATGTAACACATTCTGAAACTATGGGGAGACAATAAAGGGAACGCACCGATGCATGTACGACAGCTAGGAGTTCCGGGCAGGTCGTACTTGGAAGAAAGGAATTAGTCACAGGGGAGAGGAAGCTGTAGTGCTGCAGCATCTGTTCTCTGATATGCTTCGTGGGTCACTATGTCTTCTCTATTGTTCAGAATAAATAAGAGCCAAAGAAGGAGGCAAAAGGATCCATGGGTCACCCACTGAGGCGACATTTTGCTCTTAGTGAACCCATTACTTTGAGTTCACAATTGAAAAGGGTACCAGACACCCCCAACTAGAGAAAATGAAAACAACCTGATCCTGAATTTGAGCTATTATTAAATATTAGCATAAATGATTTATGAAGAGGCGATTAGAAAAATAAAAAGACAAAATATTTTCCCAATCATGCAGACCATACTAGCTTTATTTATACTGTTATCAACTTTCCGATATGTTATGGTGATGTTATTGGAATAAAGTAAATTGTAAGGAAGAAAACTTCTGAATAAAGACTTTTATGTAATAAAAAAGCCCAATAGAAAAATACATATATATGATTGTTGTCTTCAAAAGCAGTAGGAAAAACTTGTGCTAACCCTGTCGATAAAGTTCTTAGATTTTAGATGAAGTAGGAAGGCATGTGCTGCTCTAAAACAAGCAGATAGCACACTACTGGTGGGAATGTGAACTGTGCAGCCACTATGGAATACAGTATGGTGGTTCCCCCAGAAATTAAAACTAGAATCACCATATGATCCAGCAATTGCAATTCTGGGTATTGATTTGTTATATGCATATTTCAGCTACTGGCTAATGAAAACCTACCAGTTTTTTTGAAGAAACCAAAAGAACTGTTCAAAAAGATATGGGATCCCCATGTTCATTGCAGCATTATTTACAATAGCCAAGATATGGAAACAACGTAAGTATTCATCGATGAATAAATATGTAATAAAGAATATTTTATATATATATATGGAATACCCTTCAGCCATAAAAAAAAGAATAAAATCTTGCCATGGATGGATCTTGAGGGCATTATGCTAACTAAAATAAGTCAGACAAAGAAAGATGAATACAATATGATCTAACTTATATGTGGAAACTAAAAAACAAAACAACAGCAACAAAACACAAAAAAAAAACACACCAACTTCAGAGAGAGAGAACAGATTGGTGGGGGAATTGTTTAGGGGAAGGTAAAATGAGTGAAGGGGGGTGGTCAAAGGTAAAAACATACAGCTATAAGATAAATGTCACGAGGCTATAAATATAATTCTGCATAGTGATTATAGTGAATAATACTGTATTGCAAATTTGAAAGTTTCCAGAGGGGTAGATCTTGAAAGTCATCAACACAAGAAAAGAAAATTATTTTTGTAACTATGTATAGTGACCAATAGTAACTAGACTTACTGTGATCATATCGCAATGTCTATAAATATCCAATGATTATATTGTACACCTGAAACTAATACAATAATGTTATATGGCAATTATAGCTCAAAAAAAGTATATACGTACATAAAGATATATAAAATAAAACAAGCAAAAAGAAAAGTTGTCAAGGTAGTGCTTAGGAGAATGGGCTCTGGTGCCATACAGCCTGGTTCAAATGCAGATTTTGTCACTTGTAACTTTGGACATGAGACTTAACCTCTCAGGGCCCCCTTTCCTTATCTGTAAACTAGAGATAATAATGATACCTGCCTCAAGATTGTGATGCGCACTTAATGAGATTAATCCATGTTTTAGGTGTTTAGAGGACTGCCTGACAGAAGGTAGGGACCTAATAAAGTGTGCCTCATGCTTATAATGCAAAGAAAACATTTCAGTGCACCTAAGAAATCATCCAGCTACCATGAAACCAGATATCAGCAGATGCTCTGCATTTCTTATTCAGTCATTCAGCAATATCTATTGGCCATGTATAAGGCAAGGAGTATACTAGGCACAGAGGACACTGGGGAAAAGAGGCAAAGTCCAGACACTCAGCTTCCTATTTCCTGGTTTTTACTATTTTCCTGAATAATTCTCCCTAGGATAATAATCTGCAATAAATGTAGGTCTTCCTCTTTCACAAAGAATTCCTGTATTTCTGCCAAATCTTTATTTTACATCACCAGATATATTCATACAGGTTTTATATTTAATAGTTCATATTATTCTACATTATGGAAGCGACTTAGAAATGAAGAGCTAAATAAGCACTATTTTTCTTAAGGTGATTGAACAAAAATTCTTGCAATAGGTCTTGAATTCTGACAAGTTGAAGACTGGAATGACTTTGTTACGTACATATTTCAGTTACTGGCTGATGGAAAACAATGAGGGGTTTTTTTTTAAGTGAAGAAAACATGCATTTTTAACCTGTTAGAAATGTAAAAAATGAAAATCCAATAACTAGATAAAATGAAAATTTTGAAAAACCATAAGTAGGACATCATAGCAGGCTTAATGTATAACTCCTTCAGCAATAATGCCTCAAATATAATCTTATATACAATCAAATCTTATTTTCATGATGGTATTTTAGTTAAATGAATGCAATACTGTATATAAAGCTATCCAGAGAAAAGTGGAAAAGCTAGGCAAATCACATTTATAGAAATAAGATGTTTTCTTTGACTTCCATTCAGTCTAATAATTTTCATTAAAGAAAAATATAATGGTCAACATACTAAATGCTAACATGCACTTTTAAAAGTTTGAGTTACTGTTTTTAAGAATATTTGTACATGACATATAATATCAGTTTTTATAATACTGGAAAGTAAATGTAAGCGTGAAAATGAGTATCACTTTCTAAATGTATCATTTTATTTATGTCCCTAAAAAAAACAAACAACTGGATCTGATACAGGTGGGCACAGTCAAAAATGTTAAGGAAAGTGGGTGATAGTCTAATGAGGAACAGAATAAGGGAATGTTTCCCTAAAAATACTAATCCAAATTAAAGGATTCTATTCAAATGGAGAACCTAGAAGGCCATCAACTTGACCAGGTGATCAAGGTTAACATCACCAGCAGTAAAAGAGGTTGACATAGTGTGCCTACAGATGTGATACTGAGAAGAAACATCATTTCTGTGGTATTCCTAACAAGAATGCGTGGCCTGAGTGATGAGAAAACATCATATGGACCCAAGTTAAGGGTGATCCTACAGAATAAAATGCCTGACTTCTAAGACCACAAGGGATACTAAAGACAAGGAAGGACTGAAACTGCTCCAGATTAAAGGAGATCATGAGATATAATGATCAAATGGAATGTGTTCGTGGATAGGATAGAATCCTGGACCAAGAAGGGAAAAAAAGAGACATTATTTATTTAGATAGTAGGTGCAATTTAATGGTGTCTGAAGACTGGATCATGTTGTGATGTCAATGTTGATTTCTTGATTAGAAGGTTGTATGTTGGCTATATAAAGAGTATCTTTGTTTTGAGTATTTAAAGGTGATGGAGGAAATATTATCAGTAAAAAGCATTTCAGAATAAGAGAGAGCAAATGAGCTAAAAATATTACCAATTAGAAATCTGGTAAGAGGAGATGTAGGAGTTCTTTGTACTATTATTATAAGTTAAAAGTATTCAAAAATTAAAATTAAAAGCAAACATTAACCCAGGAAACCTCCTACATATATGACTGACAGTGAGTTGACATTCTTTTTAAAAATTTTTTTCAATTGCAGCTGACATACAATATTATAATAATTTAATGTGTACAACTCAGTGATTAGACATTATATAAGTTACTAAGTGATCACCCCAATAAATCTAGTACCCATCTAACACCAAATATATATATATATATATATATATATATATATATATATATATGTAATATGCAAATTGTCAGGTATGCCATAACGTCACAACTGCTCAGGAGGAGGCTGCATGAGCAGGTGGGCAAGAGGGGACTGCATGCACGGTGAGGCAAGCCACAGATGGCACGGGCCTGCAGAGAACAGAGCCTGCCAGCCGCAGTGTGCTGGCAGTCCCACCTCTATGCGTGAGCTGCAGAGGAAACACCTTTTCTGACCGCTCATTGGCTAAGCTCCCATATGCCACTCACAGTGTTCTTGGTAACTTGGGTAATAAGAATCCAAGAAGGTGATCTAGGGTTTTTCCACCTCACTCCTGGAGGAAAAAATGAAGGTCTGCTGCTGGAGGGGCTAATAAATGTCATATCCTGCCCAGCCAGTTTGCCTCAGTGGTTAGAGCCTCAGCCTGCCGACCGCAGGGTTCAATTCTGGTCAAGGGTATGTAGCTAGGTTGCAGGCTCCTCCCTGGCCGGGGCCCAGGTCAGGGCTCATGCAGGAGGCAACCAATCGAAGTGTCTCTCTCACATTGATGTTTCTCTCTGTCTTTCCCTCTCTCTTCTACGCTCTCTAAAAATCTATGGAAAAATATCCTCAGGTTAGGAGGAAGGAAGGAAGGAAGGAAGGAAGGAAGGAAGGAAGGAAGGAAGGAAGGAAGGAAGGAAGGAAGGAAGGAAGGAAGGAATTTTATATCCTATGAAAGAGACATCTTGGAAATGCCTAAAGAAAGTTGTCATTTTTTTTGTGGTGAAGGGACTGGTGTCCATGTTGATGAAAACACCTTGGCAGCTGTGGTGGCTGGTAGTGGCAGCAGCAGCGAGGAGATGGGGGTTGTGCCTTCCCCTGATCAGTCCAGTCGCCTCCTGCAGAGGCGCCTCCCCACATGCCTTTTCCTAATAACAAGCTAGGAAGAGCCAAAAAATCTTCCAGGAATAAATTAGTTGGAATAATTAGCTAACAGACATAAACAATTAAGGACAAAACATTAGAGTCAATGTTTAGGTGAAAAGCCTGACTGTTACTTAATAAGTATGAGAACTTAGTCAGGTTATGTAACCTCTGTGCCTGAATTATCTCATCTCTGAAATGGGGGTAATATTAGTTGGTATCTATAGGTTTGTTGTGAGGACTGAATGTGATAATGGAATAATATTATGAGGATAAGTAAAATTATTTTAGCTTGAGAATATAAAAACTATTAAATATAAAATTAAAGGGCATCAAATCAAACAGAAAAAAATAGTTACACAAAGTTTAAAAATTATGACACATAAGAGGCTGTAAGCCATTATATGAAGAACTCATAAACTATTAAGAAAATACTAGTAATAAAAAATAATGTCTATAAAAAGAATATATAGGACAGCAAAGTTAGATTGAGCTTTTTGAAAGCTCAATCTAACTAGCAATCAAAGAAAAGCAACATACTATTTGCAGAGTCAAAGTGGGGGGAAAATTTAATGAGATAATGCTCATTTTTAACAAAGGTACAGTAAAACTCACATCTGCATACTCAGTGTAGAACTTTACAGTGGTAAACGTTTTCTTGAGGCTAATTCGACAATGTGTATTTTTTTAATGCAGAAAAAAAATATAACCAGTAACCCAACAAACTGCATTTCCTGGAATTTTTCCTAAGGAAACTATCAGAGAACAATCACATTCTTCATGCCGGGCACAGTGCTGCTGCATTAATTATAATTCTGAAAAATGAGAAATAAACTAAATGTTCAGAAATAGAAGGTTAATAAAATAAATTAAGAATATCAATATGATAAATATCATAAAACCAATGCACATTTTAGAAATATATATTTTAATAATTTTGGAAAATAAATGTAATATATCTATTTAGAATGATGTCATAATCTCCAATTTTATACGATCTAAAAAGATTAGAAACAAATAACATGTTAACAGTGGTTATTCTGATAAAATGATTATGATTTTGTTTTTTCTTTTATATTTCCATAGTTTTCATATTTTGTACAGTGAATATGGATTAACCATGTGATTAGAAGCACTGGATATGTTACTTTAAAAACAGCAAGGAGTGAGAAGACACAGAAAATATGACATCAACCTCAAAACAACCCCCAAAATTGAGTATTAATAGTCTGCTTTGAGAAATTTGGGTTCAAAAAGGGAAATGGACTTTCCCAGAGTTATCATCTGAGGAACTAGTAAAGTTTGAATTAAACCCAATTCAACCCATTTTGGCCACAACCCCCTGCTGTGTCCAATGCACCAGGCAAAGCTACCCACCTCCAAGAAAGGGCAAATACTGTAGTATGTACCCAACCATCACTTATAGACTGATTGATTTATCAGTGTTATGACAAGACAGTTGGTTAAAGGCCATAAGTAGACCATACTCTACTACTATAATGCAATTATTTTCTAACTTCCATGTGTGTCTCAATTCTGAAGGATTTAAATGTTTTCTGAATAAATGAACAAATGCACAAAAATATCTTCTCTTTTAAAAAGGATTTTCAAATAAATTTCACAGTCACCATATTGACAAATAATAAAAAATATTAATTTGTTTCTTTGCCAAAACACTACCTCCTCTTAAAGTTTCTTATAAAGATATAAATGTCAGTTCTTAAAACATCAGAGAAGTTTAGGCTCTGTTTTTAGCAAGCACATCATACTAGCTACTAAAGAGAACCTGTATTTATGCTTTAAAAATAGCCTTTTTTCCCTTCCCTAACATTCAGAATACAAAAATCCTCTTAAGGAAAAACGTTCTTAGGAAAGTAGAACCTCTAACAGTGTCATGTTTAATTACAAGGCTTCATTTATGAGGAGATAAAGAACAAAAACTAAATATCCCTGCCCAAAGCACTGATATTGCAAAAAGTACTTATATTGTAACAATTCATTTTATAGGTTTGGTCTTTCTTTAAAAAAAGAATTCTAGGCTAATAACTAAAAATAATCTTCATTCATGTATAAGTTCTGTATGTGGGATTAGGTATCAAATCATTTAGTGATGATAAGCTTATGACTTAAAGGCAATCAGAGAAAGTCACTATGCCCTAAAATTTAGAAATACCAACATCTTCAAAATTGGTAAAAGGGGACATAATAAAGTCATAAGAACTTATCAAAGAAAATTTCTCAAACTTTCCATGGTCAAAATAGGATGGAGGTGAATAAATAGTACTTAGGAAAATATTGGTACATTTATACCATGGAATACTATGCAGCTATATAAAAGAAGGATCTCTTACCCTTTGAGATAGCATGGATGGACCTGGGGAATATTATGATAAGTGAAATAAACCAGCCAGAGAAAGACAAATATCATATAATCTCACTTATATGTGCAATCTAATGAACAAAATAAATTGATGAACAAAATAGTTCCAGTGACATGGATGCCTGGAATAGACTGACAGATCTCAGAGGGGAGGGGGTTGGGGGGACAGGAAGAGATCAACCAAAGAACATATATACATATATGTATAGCCCATGGACACAGACAATAGTGTGATAAAGGCCTGGGGTGGGGATTGGTTGGACGGGGGTAGGGGGAGATGGGGGACATCAGTAATACTGTCACAATAAATAAATACATATTTTTTTAATCTCATAAAAGAACCTTTAAAAATTGCAAACTGATCATTAGTATCTACATGAGCTGATTATTTCTAATGAGTAATTAATTTTTACTACCACATGAAAAGTAATAAAACAGCAACCCAGAAATGGGAGCATGAAAATATTCGAGCAGGAATATACCAGGTTGATTTCCTAAAATATGGGAGCTTGAGACTCAGTAACAATTGCCTACACAACAACCAAGGTACTGGCGTTCCGTCATCTGGAGTGAAGAAAGTAGATGCAAAGGACCTCCAGAATGGATGCGGCAGAGGGTCTTGTCATGGCCTACAATATTGGGGGCCTGATAATTGGACATGGTCAAAATAGGATGGAGGCCTAGAAATACCCCTAGTCCTCTGCATCATTGCCTAAGCAGGTAAATACCCAAAATATATGATGGGAGTGGATATAAGTTGGTTAGTCCATGGTTGCTACTGCTGCAGCCAACTGATTCATTCCTTGGCCCTGCAGAAAGAGTGGAATGCTGACAGGAAAGAAAAGAATACCTTGCTTCTCCAGCACCAAAGGGAGATGTGCGCCTTGGCCAGTGTTGCTTTAGAGCATAGGCCCAAACATCAAAAGGTCATGAGTTTGGCCCAGCCAGCATGGTTCAGTGGTTGAGCATTGGAACCAGGAACCAAGAGGCAGTGGGTTCGATTCACTGTCAGGGCACATGCCTGGGTTGCAGGCTCAATCCCCAGTGAGGGTGTGCGCAGGAGGCAGCCGATTGATGATGTTTCTCTCGCATTGATGTTTCTATCTCTCTATCCCTCTCCCTTCCTCTTTCTCTAAAAATCAATAAAAACATATTTTTTAAAAAAAAGGTCATGAGTTTGATTCCCAGTCAAGGGCATGTACCTGGGATGCAGGTTCGATCCCTGGCCCTGGTTGGGGTGTGGGAGGCAACCAATTGATGTGTCTCTCCCACATCCATGTTTCTCTCTCTCTCTCTCTCGCTCTCCTTTCCTCTTCTCTCCTCTCCTCTCCCTTCCACTTGCTCTAAAAATCAGAGGAAAAAATATCTTCAGGTGAGAATTAACAACAACAAAAAAGATGTGTGCCCCATGAAATAACCTCTTTAATATTAAAGTACTTCCTTCCATAACTCCATCTATGCACAAATTTGGTATATACAAGAAATATGAGAAATCACATCTGCTTTCTGAGTCTTAACTTTAATTCACTTTCTTTGATGAACTTACCATGTCTTCTGGGTAATGATATATTATGCTCAACCACATTAGTATATATATTGCAACTTCCCTAATAATGATGGAGGCATTAGAATACACATTAAAGCTATAATTCTTTAAAGATAAATAATGATATAAAAACATACTTTAAGTGAATCAAATATAATTAACTTTTTTTAATTACATAGAACATGAGGTTTGAAATGTTTACTCATAAACCCAGTTCTCTTTAATGTTATTTATTAAGTTCAATCAAGAAGTAAAAAGCATAGTAGCTGTTATGTCAGTCTGTTAATTTTGTTCACAATAAACAGTGATCATTTTAGTTCAGATCCATTAAACCAAGCAAATATTGCCAGTAAGTTTTTACTTAGTAATATCATAGAAAGAGAAATGGCTTAATATATGACAAGCACTCAAAATTCAAAGATATGTTTTTTAATATATTTTATTGATTTTTTTACAGAGAGGAAGAAAGTTTGAAACATCAATGAGAGAGAAACATGGATCAGCTGCCTCCTGCTGGGTATGTGCCCACAACCAAGGTACATGACCTTGACTGGAATCAAACCTGGGACCCTTGAGTCCGCAGGCCGACGCTCTATCCACTGAGCCAAACCAGTTAGGACACGAAGATATGTTTTATCGGCCTCATATATAAATACATTCTTACTCATCCCGAATGTATAATAATTAATACTAAGAAAGTAGAAAAATCTCATTTATTTCACCTCAACTTTATTAATATAGAAGATGATGGCAAATTAAAGGTAGTTTTACATTTACTTGCAAAGTCATTGCCACAAATTATGTCCATGTATGCAATTTGCAAAGCATTCAAAGTTAGAAGCATAAATAATATGTGGCTATCAGGAAAATTCCTAATAATAACTCCATGAGAACTAATTTATATACCTAAAGCCCAAAACTATTGTAAATAAGGGAGAAGCATTATAAACTACAGAACACAATCCAGGTGACTATACCAACCTACACCAAGGGATAGCAAAAGGCTTTCATTTATCCTGAAGAAACCAGTTCCATAAAGCAAGGAAGAGAACAGGGTCCTTTTACAATGTAGG
Organism: Corynorhinus townsendii; assembly: GCA_026230045.1. Taxonomy (NCBI): domain Eukaryota; kingdom Metazoa; phylum Chordata; class Mammalia; order Chiroptera; family Vespertilionidae; genus Corynorhinus; species Corynorhinus townsendii. The sequence continues at coordinate 173,964,593 of JAPDVU010000003.1, read as the reverse complement.
GAAATTTTCTCATTCACTTTCACTTATAAATATATTTTGCTTTTCAATGAGCCATTACTGCTTTCATATATCTCTCCTTCTGTATTTCCTGTATAAATGGGTAAGTGAACCAATATCTTAGAATTATTTCTTTACTTTTTATTTTTTCCCTTTCAAAACGCAAAGGTCAGGAAAGTTATAATGATGCTCTCTTGATCTGCCTGAATGTCTTAATTCTTTCAGACATAAAGTTCCATCTACCTGGTATTAGTATCTATTGTTTTAACATAATACTGATGTTGGCTAAATATACACAGAAATGACTGAGGAGCTAGCTTTTGTGCTGTGCTCACATCAAGTTTGTGGTCTAATTTTTAATATTAGCCCCTACTTGAACAGCTCCATTTGAAACCAGCAACTCAGGTTGGAAAGCCAAAGGCAACTGCTCACAGAACACCAGCACACTGTAGATGAGGTTCCCAGTAGTTTCGTCACAATGTCTGTTTGAAGCTGTATTTCAGTGCCAAGTTTGACTTATGCCCTCCTCAATTCCAAGATGCTGTGATGTCTGCCTTTCTTACTCTCTGTCTTGCTCTTAGCTCATTTCAGATACCCTAGAATCCAGAGTGTGCCCATTAGTCTCATATGTCCAAACCAACAAACTTGTGTGATTAGGTTTCCAGCTTTAACACAGTGCTTGAGATGTTGCTTTATAGCTCATTCATCTGAGAACTTGACTTGTAGTCGTTTCGAGGTAGTAGCTACCAGTTAGTGAAATCCTCATGCTAGAGCTAATGACATTTCAGGATAGATTAGGTGTCCTCCATTAATATAGCAACCTGAACATTCATTCCCCAGAACCTTTGCCCTAGCCTGGTGAAAACTTAGTGAGGTCATTTATGATTCCTGGTGCAGTCATGATGGTCTTTTTCTCTCTCTGTTTTTAATATATTTTTATTTATTTCAGAGAGTAAGAGAGAGGGAGAGAGACAGAAACATCAATGATGAGAGAGGATCATTGATTTGCTGCCTCCTGCACACCCCACATGGGGAACCGAGCCTGCAACCCGGGCATGTGCCCTATCCAGGTATTAAACCGGACCTCCTGGTTCATAGGTTGACGTTCAACCACTGAGCCCCAATGGTCAGGCATGATGATCATTCTGTTGATATTTCACTCATTTCTTCATCCACCAAATGTTTATTTAGCATCTAACTGTGCATGACAGCACAATAAAAATGGAGTTTATAAGTTTAATGTGCAGTCATGGGGAAAAAACTTTCAGATCTAATCAAAACTTGTTGCCAACTATGTAACATTGTACACAAACACCCACCTACACCTTGAAGAGAATTAGAAAGCTGCATCTCAAAGTGTTGTTATGGTGGTTATCTCCAGATTCCCGGACTATGGGCAGTGGTGCTGGTAACAGCGCCAACAGCTGGCTCACCGTGCTCTGGAGAAGTAAGTCTACGATATTGGTTCATTTATCCATTTGTGTGGGAAAGATCAAAGAGAAATATTTGAAAGGTACTTATTTAAAAAGTATTTCTCAAAAAAAAATGCATTTTCAAAAAAAAAAAAGAAAAAAAGCCCTGCTTTGTAGCATTTGTTGATTTCCAAAGTTTAAGTAATCACACCGGGTTTATTTCAACCTACCACAGGAATATCAATTGGCTTACAAAGTTGCAACTCATATGCCAGTATGAACCCTCTCCAGCACACCTCTGATTGGCTGACTTCTTCTTCATGCTTTTCTTGTTTTCAAAATATCTTTACTGATAATAGTATCTGCCCCTTCCCCGTCCCGGGATAAAAACTAAGTAGTCAGGGATAGGGATGGGATAGGCTCTGTCTTTGTTGTGCCTTTTAAATTTTGAAGCCTGAAATGTATTACAAATTTTTTTAATTATAATTTTTAATCTTCAGTAAATATTTGTTAACATTGTGATCAAAACAGTGAATGATATTTCTAATGTCTCATATACAGTTAATACATACGTATATGTGTGAAACATTAAATAACAATAGAAGGTGTTACATGTTAGAATGCCAAAAGGAGTGGCTCAATTTTTAAAACTGCACTGGAGGCTAATGGAGGGAGAAATTCATTCAGCTGAAAGGTCAGTGAAAGCTCCATGGAGATCTGAGTGGAGCAGAGAGAAAGGAGGCGGGTGACACGCAGATGGTGAGCAGACTGGCCAGTGTGCCCGGCATTTATACTCCTGCTGAATGATATCACTTTCTCCAACTCTGCCAGTGCTGAAGCAGGCACTGCCCAGGGTCTATTTCTTACTGCCTCCCACTACTTAATTTGGCTCCAGAGCAGGCTGCGAATCAGCCCGAATGGAGATAAGATTGGAGCCAGAGACTGACGTGAAGAGCAGAGAAAAGGATGCACACTAACTCTGCTAATAATATGAATGTTTCTTCAGTGTTCTCCAGAAGGCACTCTGTGGTCTAACTCACCGAGCCTGACTCACAGAGGAACAACTCCAGTTCTTGTTCTTGTGCTTCCTACCAAGCAAGCAAAACACATGCTCCAATGAAGCGCCTAGACCTCACTCACCCACCTCCCAACAAGAGCTGGGAATGAGCTTCCTGCCACGCAGAAGGCTCTCCCAGGAGCTAGGAAGAACCTATGGGGAGCTGGGCCTGCCCCGAACCCCTGCCAGTCAGAGGATGACAGAGCAACATTCATTTTACCAGGCACTTTTCAACATTAACTCTCATTTTCCAACTTAGCTCTCACCAAAAAACACCTACCAATTGGATACTTAACACAGCAGTTCAACTTGAATTCGATATTATTCTCAAAAGCCAAATTGAGGAAAGCAATTTACATGGCATATTTCTTGAAGGATGTGATCTTTTATCGGAGTTTCATGCAGCAGGCACTGCTGGCGTGTTAAGCAGGAAAACTTGGTTGTACAGGATCTGCATACACATGACCAAGTCCCATTTCCAAGACCTCCACTCGGAGACACATATCACTGGCATCCCTGCAGGTGTGCTTTTTCCAAAGTGCATTGTGGCGTGATGTCACCAGCGACAGGAAGCCCTCTGAACTTATTCCTAAAGACACTACATCTGCCCATAGAAGGCCATTGGGGAAATATGAGTCTGGTCTCAGCACCAAGAATGGTTGCATGGTCTTACTCATCCAGCTAGGTTTCCTTTTTTCTTTGCCCTGGTTTACATAATTCATTTTATTTGTATCTTGTTGCCCCACAGATATCTCTATAAGCCACCTTAATTTTTTGTGTGTGAAAGAAAGCAGAGAATAAATAAATAAGAGACAAAGGACATGATGAGGCAAAGAGATGGGTGAGATTGAGACCAGGGGAAGAAAGATAACTGCAGCATCAATAATGGGAAAAAAAGAACAACACGAACCATAACACAAGGTCTGTCAGGGTGACAGGAGGTTAGGAGATATCACAGTAGAATTGTAAAAACACTGGACTCAAGAATCAGAAGAAGTGGGTTTGGGTCCTGACTCTGTCACTATCAACTACGTGATGTTGCCATAAAACCTGAGGGTAAGCAGAGAGAGGGTGACTAGGAACCCGCTCTCCATGTCCTCTTGCTATATTTTGTTCTCCATATATATTTGCTTCTGTTTGGCCTTGAGTGTTCAGTAAAGATTTGCAAAGTCCAAGGTGGCCTCGTCTCTGATGAGAGAAGCCAAGAGGCTTCTGCCCGCACCTGAAAAGGATCGTTAACGCCTTTGTATACATAAAGCACATCACATACTTAAACTCTTTCATCTTCACAGCAGCCTATCAAGTCGCTACTATTATCCTCATTTTACAGATGGGAAAGTCAGGTGCAGAGAGGTGCTGTGATTTGCCCAAGGTCCACAGATAGTAAGCGGTCGTGCAGGTACTCAAAATAATGAACGTGAAGAAACTTTCATTGGCAGAATTGGGGTTATTCTTTCAGGAAGGAATGAATCATTTTAAGTTGCTTGGAATAATTTAATAGCAATTTATGTATATACCAGGTGTCATGAATGAATTTCTTTTGCCTCCTACCCATTAGTCTCACCCACTCTCCTACTCACGCTTCTGCACATGGGAGAAGCTGGGAAATACTAGACAGCATTCTGGTTCAACATGCATTCAAGGACACAGCTTCAACCACTGCAATCCCAGAACTGTATTGAACAAAAAGTTACCCGTCAGGGCTAAAATTCTAAGACTGTTAACCTCAAATCCCAGCAATATCCTAAAGAAACAGAATATAGTCTTCTTGAACCTAAGAAGTCATAAATTAAGAAGTATGTTTGACATTGAGGAAGGTGTCTCATGAGGAATTTAATGATTGGTAAATTTGTTTTAGGAATGGTGACTTCTGTGTGCTCTTAGCAACATCAAAAGCATAGCTCCCTCTGCTTTGGGGTACATCTCCATGACTTCTGTTTGTGATTTTGCATAATATAGCGGAATTATTCTAGCCATTTATGCCAATCTTAGATATAGCATGTCTTGCTTTTGTTTACTTCTCTTTCATATACTCATTTAACCAGATGTAATAAAAACAAAGGAAACTCCAGCAGCCACACTTACCTGTGATCCAAGTGGTGAATGGAGAGAATAACTCCTGAATTTAGGTGGGTCTGTTTTAGGGTCACCAAAATAGTAAATTCATGTTTATTTCTCAGCTTCTGAAAAAATTGGTCCGCTGTAGCAGTGGATGCTTTTATACTTCTGGGAGTATCTGGAAGAAAAACATACACTAAATCAACTAGAATTTGGTTTTACAAAGTACCCTTTAGATGCAACATCTTTCAAGAAACACTGATAAATACCAAGTTTCAACTCCCATGGTAAACTCTTTCGACAAGACTTTATGCTACATATAACAGGACAGTAAACCACACGAATTACTGAACTTCTGTTTCAGCAATCTCTTTTCCAAAACGTCACTGTTGAGGCAAAGAATCAACGAACCTATTTTGAAAAAGAAAGTACACTCTCAAGTTTTCTCCTTGTACACTTCCTATATCCTGGACACTACTACCACATCAGTGTCAACGGTGAACAAAAAAGATGTACTTTCTAGACCATGATAAAGACATTTAGTTTTTCTGACGCCTCATGACAGTAAATTGGATTTAAATCTATGTGCCATGTTCCACGGTGATGTCTTTAGCCAGAAGGTTTGCTCTAAATAGATTGTTTAAAAGATCATTGTAATTAGTCACTCTCAGCCTTCTGTGAAGTGGATGAAACATTAAGATCAAATTATCTTACCATATTTGTGGAAAGACTGTCATAGAACTTAATTCCCATGTGCCTCTCTTCTGGCTTAGAGAAGGCCTAGCCAAGGGAGTGCAGAAACTTGTGCCCAGTGCTTCCACCTGGCACAGTCTTGCACTCCAACCTTACCACCCAAAGGATATGAGGGAAACACACAGGGAGAGAACTGGACTTAGTGAACAGGAAAAAACCATCATGTAAGCCATTTGCTAACTGAGCATAAGGCTCTCCTATTCATAGCATGTGCAAAGGGCTTATGGGAGCCAGAAATTGTTTTGTTTTGTTTTTTCTTGTGATCAAATCATTCCCCTATTTTCTATGCTTTAGACTAGGTAGACTAGTTAAGTAGTTTTCAGTGGAGGAACCACTGGCATTTGGAGAGAACAATCCCTCCTCGTACTAAACTGTCCCATGAACTGCAGAACACTTAGCATGCCTGGGTGCCAGCCCAGGAATGCCAGTGGCACCCAATCCCCAGTCATGGGACAACTCAAAGTTCTCTCACACTTTCCATGCATTCTTTGGGAGCAGTGCAGCAGGAATCTCACTGAGAACCACAACCTTCATAAAAATGGATTATAGGATTAATCCAAAACTCCCCATCATTCCAGCCCTATACATTTCAGGAATAAAGATGTAATCACCTGGTCTGTGCCCATCACTGGGAATATACAGATGTGGAGAAGCCCTCAAGATACCCATAGAATCTCAGAGGGAAGGCAGGGGAAGGTGGGTGAGAGGGTGGGAAGAGATCAAACAAGGACTTGTATGCATATATGCATAACCCAGGGACACAGACAATAGAGTGGTGAAGGACCGGGTGCGGGGTGGGGGTGGGCTAGAAGGGGTAAATGGGGGCGGAGGAAGGGGGACATATGTAATATTTTCAACAATAAAGATTTAATTTAAAAGAATAAAAAGTAAATGATACCCATAGACTAGAGGAAGGAACAGATAATTCCAATACAATGAAGAAAATGCTGTCACACACAGGGGCACAAAGTGTTGTTGGATTATGGAGGGAAAAGCAGCCAACATCATCTAAAGGGAAGGATCCCATATAACAGATGGCTTTTGATCATGGATTCACCAGCTACCAAGGAGAGGGAAAAGCATTCCAGTCATAGGAATGGCTTGTGGGAAGCAGAGTGTTGTGAAAGGGCATGCCATGTCTAAAACAGTGACTAGCAGCCATCACGGACAGGCTGGAGAGGAGAGCTGGACTGGACTGGCAGGACCTCCTGTGCCTATGGAATGGACACCTGTTGTTGCCTCTGTCACCATCATCAAGTTAGCCTCTTGGTTAAATAAAAAAGAAAGAAATATTTTTTTTAAAAAAACCATTTACCCTCCCCACTCTTCACATACAACTTCCTCCGTGCTGAAAGTACCCGGACCAATCAGCAATCAGCGCATCACTTACTCATGTCCACAGTATTCGAAGCAGGAATGGGCACCTGTCCAGGGCAATGAAGTCAGGCCCAGGGTATTTGCTCAAAGTTTTAGGAAAAAGAAACTTTTGTTGTTTCCAAAAAGAAACTTTCTCAGTTCTGATATTCACAATTCCAATATTTAACAATAACCTGCAATTTCTGCCATGGTCAATGTAATAGTTTTAAACCCACATTCCATGTTCTCGCAAAGCCCTGGAAACTTGATGAGGGCCACAATTCCTGTTTCCTTTTTCCATGAGCCAAGGAACACTCCTGGGGTTCACCCAAAGGCACGCGGCATGCTACAGTTATAACAGGGGTGACAATTTCTGGCCCAGTATGATTTCCTCTAAACTGCATCACCTCCGACCATGGCAGTCTTTATCAGTGCTCTGCTGCCACTCACAGAGAGAAAAGCAAAGATGAGAGCAAGACCACAGAAAACGATCCAGGGAAAAGTAATTATATAAGATAACATTTTTAGTTCCGTAAGACACTAGCTTAGAAGTGATTTTAAGAAAGGTCACTTCCCCCATCTGCGTTTCTGCTTCCAATTTGTAAAATTAGCATTCTTGCCATCTATTTTCATCTTGAGGATTATATAATGTTCAGAGGAACTTCTGGGTTCCCGTGGTTATTACTATACAACCTAATTCTGTTCCTCCCCAGAAAATCAAGTCAAGGAAATGACCATGTGTGAATGAACTTTACTTCATTTCAGTTTTCAGAATTAATCATTTAATTTGGGTATATATTATGCAATTTCTCAACAAGGCCTCCTGTTAGGAATAAGCATAGAAAATAAAGCGTGGAGGTTATCAGAACACACTCTGAGGTCCCAATGCCAGCTACGGAGATTACGCTAGCTCAGGCGGCATGTAAACACCATGTGTTGGCAATTATGACTATGATACTGATTAGTGTTACTCTTACGAGCAGTGAGACTATGGAACCCACTAAGACTACCAAAAGCCATAATACCCTGTGGCAATATTCTGAGCTCACTTTCAGTCTCACTATTCCAAACTCAGCCACAAATATCAGTTTACACATTTGAAAATGGACATAAAATATTTTGGCAGTCAAATTATTCTTAAGATAAAATCCTGCCTACCACTCTCTATTTCTAGATAACTACAAATGACCATTCCTGTATGGGCAAAAATCAATGTAAACTGTGTTTCTTTTCAAAGAAGACCTGACAAAGGCTGACAAAATTGCCACTTCAGAGAAAAGCAGGCTGAGAAAAAGAGCCTGTAAATGCCACTACAAAGGCCTACAGGGAACTCAGCAACATGCCCATGCTGCATTGGGTCCTTCTAATTGGAGAACTGCTTGAGATGAAAAGTTTGTCCCAACATTTTCCATTTTTATTGTGTGCAGAGACTGGAAATCCCACTGTAAAAACAACTAGTGGCATTTTAAAGCACTTGTTAATAAATAATGAAGCTCAGAAGCAAGTACATCAAAATATTCATTTTTAGTCATGGGACTACCAGGATAGAGTAATGATAAATTCATGTGGAGATGTGGTAACAATTTCTAGGGATTTAAACAACATGTTATGAATGCCCCATATAGAAGGAGAAAGGTGAGAGAGAGAGAGAGGCATGGAAGAGAGAGGAAGAGAGAGAATACAGGTATTTCTAAAATAGGCTAATAGCCCTGACCAGTGTTGCTCAGTGATTAGAGCATCAGCCCACAGACTATAAGGGTCAATGGTTCCATTTGGGTCAAGGGCGTATGAGAGGCAACCAATCATATGTCTCTCTCACATGGATTTCTCTCTCTCTCTCTCTCTCTCTCTCTCTCTCTCTCTCTCTCTCTCTCTCTCTCTCTCTCTCTCTCCTCTCTCTCACCCTCCCTACCTCCCTTCCACTATCTCCAAAAAAATCACTGGAAAACATATCCTCTGGTTTAACAAAAATAATAAAAATAGGCTGATAGGCTGTAGCTCAATGCAATTATGTATGTGATACCAAATATGGGTGTTCACTGAAAAAGGGAGTCAGAGTGGAGCTTTTGAAAGCAGTTGAAGTGCATTAGTAGTAAAAGTAAAGGGAAGGGATTTGTTCATCTTTCAGTAACAAAGAAATTGGTAAGAATTATTTTCTTTTGCACTTAAACTGCATCACTACAATTGCCATCATGAATTAAATAAGCCTCTGCCCACTGACAGGTCTCTATCCCATCTGCAGGGTGTAGAAACTTCAGTTGATTTCCTCCCACAAAACCAGACTAATAAAAGTACCATGTGCAAATTCAATTATAAAAACAGTCTAGTCTCAGGCATGGTACATTTGATTGAGAATGTTTCCACTCACCAAATTTGTTTCAGTCTCTGACTATGAAAGGTTGTTGTCTTCTAAATTCAGGTTATAAATATACCAAATTAGAACTATTATTATAGTTATTGTCCATTGCTCTTACTCTCCCTTCAATATATCCATGTCTTTAGAGTGCAAACTTTCAAGGCAAAATAATAGTAACAATCTTAAAAACCATTAAAATTTTATTAATGCTGCATATGCAGTTTGCAAAGTCCTTAAACATAAACAATCTCATTTAAGCTTCACAGCACATGGAATAAATGGGATTATTCGGTCCATCATAATAGAAATTACCGGTGAGGGGAGAAAGGCACAGGGAAGCCAAGACACTTGAGATTATCACTGTAAGTGACTCAAAATCTGAGGTCATTTTTATGAACTTACTATACTGGGAACTTGGTTAAACCTCAGAGACTCCCAGGTGAAACCTGAAACTGGTCATGAGGGCAAGGAGAGACTGAATAAATAGGCAGGCCACTCCAGATTGGTAGGTGACCGATTTAATATGCAAGGAAATTTATATGTGAGACTTGTCTTGGAGGCTGAAAGACAAGTAGAACTCTGCCCATGCCCACAAGAATCTTAAAAGTTTATATACAACCATTAACTGGTTTCAATCATATATTCAGTCAAGATGGTCTCAACAACACACTGTTCTTTCAAAATTGTGTCCTTGAAACCAGCTCCTACTGTGGGAATTGTAGAGAGAACATGCCTTCCAAAGACAGTGAAGGAGGTGAGAAGCCTCCAGTTGCCTGGATCCAGCTCAAGGGTCAACTGGCAGTCATGTCCTCTCAATGACCTCTTCCAACAGAACTATGAAAGCAATTATGATAGGAGATAGGAATTAGCCCACCAAATTCAAATGGTAGAGCCAGGAACCCAACTGAGGTCAATGTGTTTCCTATTATTAACAACTAGAAGCCCAGAGCACAGATTCATGCACAGGTGGGGTCTGGCCAGCCCGTCGGCCAATGGGGGAGAGAGGCTGTGGGTGGTTGGGCGGCCAACCTTGCCCCTGATTGAGGTGTTGGGAGATGATCAGGACCCAGATAAGGCTGGTTGGCTGCCACAGTGTGCATCATAGCCACTGGTTATTCTAGTCGTTCTGGTCATTCCGCCATTCTGGTTGCTGAACTTTTATATCCATATATTATAAAAGCCTAAGTGACTGTTACAACTTAACGACCGGAACAACCACTCGACCAGTTGCTATGACGTGCACTGACTACCAGAGGGAAGACGCTCAATACAGGAGCTGCCCCCTGGTGGTCAGTGCACTCCCACAGCCAACGTCCCACAGCCAGCCAACCTCCCCTGGTCCATCCCTCCCAGCCAGCAGCCAGCAGGCCCATAGGTCCCGGTAGGCAACTGGCAGGCCCCAACCGTCCTGGCTCGGCCCCAATCAGGACTGGGCAAGATGGCCCCAACAGGCCCTGATCGCTGGCCAGGCCTAGGAACCCTAGCCATGCATGAATTTTGTGCACCAGGCCTCTAGTATATAGATAATATATATAGATAATGCCCTACCAACGTAATGGTGATGCACATTCTGAAGAGTAGATAAAGTTAATTCATTTTAAGGTAACTTTTATAAAAATATATTCTGAAGATAAATAAATACATTTATCTTGATCTTCAGAGCAATTTAGGCTTTTCAAATCTACAGAACTACTTATATCATGTGATCTCTCAGCTAGATACTCTAAACTATTGCACTACATTTCAAAACCAAAAGCTTTTTTAAAAAAAATTATTTTCAAATAATTCTTCTTAAAAAGTTATTGGGCAAAATGTATCATCAATCCACAACTTTTTAATGGAGCAAACCCGCATCTAAGGATGCCACATAACCTTTAGACCTCTGAATGCCCTTTCAATACTAGGTTAAGGACTGCAAGGATATACTATTGGAAAGTCAACCTGGAAATTTCCCTTCTACATTTTACTATCTTCATTAAACCCCAAACAATCTCAAAAATGTCTCTCAATTCTATAGCTAATTATAATTTTATTCTGTGCACAATATATATATATGTCTTCATGTACTATTTACAAAATATATGTGTTGGCTTAATATTGTGAATATGAAACCACATAAAAACTTCCATACATTAATATAATTAGAAACATAAGCATCAACCATGCATTCAATAAAACAAAAACAAAAGTAGGTTCTACTCCTGGATTTAGCAACTACATGGCTGACTTTAAGCAAACCATTTATGACTCATTTGTTGGAATTTCCATTAATAATGTAGAACAAAATGTAGTCGAGATCTAGGGTTACCAACAATAAAATGTCTCTATAATTTGGAGCTTAAAGTATTAAAATTTTATATATAACAGTTATAATACAACTTATTAAGATCATCCATTTTGTTTGTTTTGATTCCATGCTAACGAATAACTTTCTGATAATAATTTGCTTCCAGGATATATTTTCCTTCAGAGAGAGCAGTAGAGATCAACCAATATGAGTATTCTGGTTTAGTTCACTGTTATAACCCTCACTGTAGATTAAAATTAAACTTGGCCCTTGAGTTTATAATCAGATTAATGCTTTGGGCTCCTGTGAGGCAGTCCCTCAGAAACCCACTAGTGAAATTACCAGCTGTTTTGTTACCAGCAAAATCAAGAGGATAAAAGAGCCAAAACAGTATCGCTTTATCATCTCTTCTTCCAACTGCAATTCTGCTCAAGACTAAGAACAAATCAGCAGAAATGTTAAGCAAATAAAAGGAATGATGATGAATTGATGATAATGACAATGATGATAATATTGATGCCTACCACAACTTTAATAGACTGGATGCATTCCTCTGTTGATAATGGCTCATTATGTATATATGGCTGTCAACATCAATTAAACATAAGTAACAGACTTAAGAATCAGTAATATTGTTATACACCTGAAACTAATACAGTATTGTTTGCCAACTTTAATTGAAATTTTTTAAATTTAAACTTATATAATCTTATTAACCAATATCACCCCAATAAATTTAACTTAAATAAATAAATAAAATTTTAAATAAATCATTTAAAAAGAATGAGTAATTTGCTGGACCTTTATTTAAACCAATCCAAACAAAATATTATATCAAATTGAACCTAAATGAGAGCATACACTTTGTCAGCTATCATGTGCCAATGTTTTAAATACATAAGAAAAATTAAATTGGAGGAATCCAAGATGGCGGCATAGGTTAACACCTAAACTGCTGCCTCGCACAACAATTTCAAAACTACAACTAAAAGACAAAACGTCTATTGCCCAGAACCACGGGAAAGCTGGCTGAGTGGAAGTTCTACAACTAGAAGGAAAGAGAAAAGAGCATTGAGACTTGCACGAGCGCTGAAAAGCTGAGGTATGGAGGCGCGCCATCCAGGCTGGCGGCAGGCATTGCTTTTTTCAACCTGAAGGGAGACAAGCCCCTGATTACTCTGAAATCCAGTTTCTGGGGAGATGCGGGGGACCCAAACTCCTACAGGGAGAAGCTGGACTGTCTGCCATCAGGTCGGAAAGGGAGGGTGGCTTGTTTGCAGAGCTGAGCAGGAATAATTGTTTACTGCACTGGGGCGCGGGACGCAGGGACGTGGTCGGAGACACAGAGCCGGCTAACTGGCAGCCATCACTGTTTGCCATACCCTAGCCTAGTGATACCCTGAGACCCCGCCCCACACAACCTACAAAACCACCCAAGCTCCAAGCAGCAGCTTTAGCATAAGAAAGGCCTGCCCTGTCACAGCTTAACCTAGCAAACTTGCAGCCCAGGTCAGACAACTCCAAAACGTCCAAACCCCAAGCAAAGGGGAGAAAACTGTAGCTCTCGCTGTAGCTCCTGCTGGGTGGCCTCAGACAGTAGCTGACCTGCACCCCATTGGAGCTCCAGAAGCCAGTGTACCTAGTGGTCAGTGTGAGACACCAGATTTCAACCCCTTACATCTATAAGTGACACATTCAAGAGGCAGACTCAGTGAGCACCAAAGCCCCACTGAAACAAGTCCTGCCCCATAAGCGTGTCTCCAGGGCAGCAGTTCTTCCATTACAGACACAGCGAGTCCTCACAGCCAAATTGGCCTGGAGGTCAATTCCTCCCAGTGTACCAACAGCAATCAAGGCTTAACTACATCAAGACTTTGCATTCAGCCCACAAAGGGGTGTACCAAGAGCGTCCACATCAGGTGATTGAGGAGGCTGAGCTACTGCCCCCTATAGGTCACCTGCCACACAAAGCCACTCCATCAACACAGGGAAGCAGCCAAAATGCAGAGACAAAGAAACATGTCACAAATGAAAGAAACAGAGGAAAGCAGACTACTGGACGACATAGAGTTCAGAACCACATTTATAAGGTTACTCAAGAATCTTCTAAAAACCGCTGAGAAACTTGATGAGACCTTTAAGGATCTTAATGAGAATACCAAAAAAAAAAAATGGAAAAGGACCAGTCAGAAATGAAGCATACACTGTCTAAAATAAAGAATATACAGAAACTCAACTGTAGATCAACATACCCCAAGAATCAAACCAAAGATCTGAAATATGAGGAAACAAATAACACCCAACCAGAAAAACAAAAAGTAAAAAGAAGCCAAAAATATGAAGATAGTGTAAGGAGCCTCTGGGACAACTTTAAGCGTACCAACATCTGAATTTTTGGGGTGCCAGAAGAAGAGAGAGAACAAAATATTGAAAAACCATTAGAAGAAATAATGACAAAAAACTTTCCCTACCTGGTGAAAGAAATAGACTTACAAGTTCAGGAAGTGCACAGAATCCCATACAAGAGGAATTCAAAGAGGACCACACCAAGACACATCATAATTAAAATGCCAAGGGCAGAAAACAGAGAGAATCTTGAAAGCAGCAAGAGAAAACAGTTAGTTACCTATAAGGGAGTACCCATACAACTGTCAGCTGATTTCTTGGCAGAAACTATGCAGGCCAGAAGGGAGTGGCAAGAAATATTCAAAGTGATGAACAGCAAGAAACTACAACCAAGATTACTCTACCCAGCAAAGCTATCATTCAGAGTTGAAGGTCAGATAGAGAGCTTCACAGACAAGGAAAAGCTAAAGGAGTTCACCACCACCAAACCAGGATTACATGAAATGCTGAAGGGTATTCTTTAAGAAGAGGAAGAAGAAGAAAAAGGTAAAGATAAAAATTATGAACAACAAAATGACATCAAATACATACCTACCAACAAGTGAATCTAAAAATCAAGTGAATAAAAAATCAGAAGAACAGAATGGACTGGTGAATATAATAGAATTAGGGACATGGAGAGGGAGTGGACTGACAATTCTCAGGGGGAAGGGGGAGTGAGGGGTGCAGGAAGAGATTGGACAAAAATCTTACACCTATGGATGAAGACAGTGTTGGGGGGTAAGGGCATGGGGTGGGGTGGGGAATCAGGTGGAGGGGAGCTATGGGGGGAAAAAAGAGGAACACCTATAATCATCTGAACAATAAAGATTTATTAAAAAAAAGAAAAATTAAATTTATGAACTATCATACTTTATGAAACATGCTTCTGCCTTAACTAAAGCTATTAAAACCCCGAGTAAATAAAATGTTTACATTTATTACAAAAGTGAAAAAATAATAATAAATTTTCACTGGTCTTAGCCTTAACTGTAGATCAAAAAGCTCAACTGTACCTTTGTATACTAATACCAGTTATTGATGTATGAGCTATTGCTTAAACTATCCAATTACTCACCTTTATATTAAGTGTATAAATGCATGAAGTAGGACTTTTTTCATCTTGTAAATTATCCCACATCTAGTACCTAGCTAAATCTTAAAAACATATATAATTACTCTTTATAAAGCAATTAAGAGAGTAACTATAAATGCAAGAGAGAAATAGACATACTGATTTTTTAAGTGAAAACTGAATCACAAGTCATTCCTTTATTTTCCTTTCTAATCAAATATTCATACTGTCCCTAAAAAGTAGAAGAAGAAAAAAAATGCTCATTCAAAAAGCTGACTATCCTTTTATCCACATATGTGCTAGTGTTTGGGGCTCAGCTACAGTAGAATTATTTGTTTAAAAAGGAGAAAACGTAATATTATCAAGGTGAGCTTTCCATTATATATATATTTATTGTTTGATTATACTTATTAATTGATAAAAAGCAATAGAGATCTATGATATGTTTTACATCTATAAAATCTGATGGTTATAAATTCTGCAACCTCAGACTGCACCAACAGATTCTTGCAGAATCTTTGCTGAATAGCCAGAGACAGAATGTAGTGCCCATCAATTATGCAGAGCTGAAGTGCTGAAATTCACAATTTCATCTTCTACCTAATAGGCCAGTTTGACCTGAGACATCAATTTTGGGAGTTTGTTCTGCTTTTTAATCCTTCTTTAATGATAATAAACCAAATTATTTTAGAATAATAACACACCAAATATCAATTACCATGATTAATCACCCTATCAAAATTGTGCTTTTTTTTTAACTATTATTATTTTCACTGCAAGAAAGAAAACAGCATTATAACATATCAAAGGACACAAGGCACATATAATCAGTTCTCAATCCAAAGTTTCAGACACAAGCCCTATATCAACACCTGCCCTTGTTTCTCTGGGCTCCATATCTGCCTCCCCTTTGTTTCTGAGCCAGGTATAATAATGATGACAGAAAATCAAAAGTGGGGCTCAGAATTAAGTCTTGTTGCTCAGAAATTCAATAAAAAAAAAGAGCTCCGGTAATTTGTGCAAACTCTAAAATAAATCATTTCCCAGCCCCACTGTGTTGGTCCAATCTACAAAGTTGAGCTATTGCTTCAGTTGCCCAGCCTAGAACTCTAACCTCTGCTCTGCATACCCATCTGCTTTGTTGAGGTCCTGATACTAACCCTGGATAATGCACAGAAGATTCACTTCCTGTCTAAGTTTATCTCTGGTCTTCACCTGACTAGAAGCTCTATAATCTCCACTATTGATTTATCTGTTCCCAGGAGCCATACAATAATCCCACCAAGCTTGCCTCTTCCCTCAATGCCCATTCCTGGGCTAAGGACTGTCTCCAGTTTCCTGCTTGACTTAAAACAATCCCACAAAGGTATACTGAGAACTTGTTACCTGCTGAGCATTCAACAATAAATATCAGGAATAATGCAACACTACTAACTGTCTACCTCACCCTAGCAGACTACTAGTTGTCCTCCAACAGCAACAATTCTTTTTTCTTTTCTTTTCAGTAACAAAACTCCCTACTTCCAACCTGACCATATGGCTGTCCAGTCAGAAACTACATTCCCTAGTACTTTCCAGCTAAAGTGGCCAAATGACTTAAATTCTGGCCAGTAAGATGTGAATAGAAGTGGCATGTGTTACAATCCAGACTTCCATTACTAAAAAGGAAATGGATTACTCCCCACTCTCCTTTCCCACAGAGTGGAATAGGGATATTGTGGTAGCCAAGTTCTTCAATGAGGACAAGGGCATTATGGAGCTGCAAATGATTTCATGGCAGTTCTGCTCATCAGCCCTGGAACCGCCTGCCTACCTCTAGAATGTTAGTTGAGCAATAAATTTCTTTCTTATTTGAACACTGCATTTTGGGTCTCTTTGCTGCAGAAGCTTAGCATATTCCCTGAGTACTACATCTCCAAAAGTTTCCTGTGACTCACTGAGATGTTGGGGTAGCGGGGTGTCATTCTTTAAAACAAAAATCAGCAAAATTTTCTGTATAAGCTAGAGAGTAAATATTTTAGCCTTTGCAAGTCACATACATGTCTGTTAGATATTCTTTTTTATGTTATTTTCTTTATAATCATTGTAAAATGTAAAAACCATCCTCAGTTCAAGGGATCATACAAAACTAGGCCCCAAATTTGGCCTGCAGGGCCATAATTAACTGACCCCTGGAAGAAACAAATCCTATATAATAAAAGCCCAGTGACCAAAACTGTGGTAGCCCCCCAGCAAGTGGTTAGGGGTGATCAGACAAGCAGGCAAGCAGTTAGGGGCCAGCGGTCCTGGATTGCAAGAGGGATTGAGACTAAATTGGCAGTCAGACATCCCCTAGGGGTCCTGGATTTCTAGAGGGTGCACAGATTTTGGGCACTGGGCCTCTAGTATAGATATAATTTACCCTAAATAGGTATCAAATTTTATTCCATTAGTTAGCTATGCTTAAATCTAGAAAGGAAGATCAAAACAATACAAAAGGCTTAGTTAGAGCAAGTCTAGATGCTTGGAAGCAGAAAAGAAAGGAGGCAAATCCAGCCTGTTAACTTATTTTCCTCTCTGCCATTGATATGTGTATTTTGAGTCATTCTTTGGTAAGCTTTCCCAGGGCAGGGACCAGTTTTGTACTTCTTTTGGGCACAGTCCATGTAGAAAACAATAAGTATGGCCAATGTCTTGTTTATTGGTGGTGACTTTGCCACCTATTTCTATGCCTTTTCATAATAATGTCTTATTGTTAGCTCAAATAAATAAGGTTACAGATTTATTTTGCCTTTAAATATTCCTTTGCATTTCCACCTAGTTTAATATTGTGATTTAAAAGATGGCATGAAGCCCTGGCTTGTTGCTCAGTAGTTAGAGCATAGACCTGCAGACTGAAGGATCCTGAGTTCCATTTCCAGCTAAGGGCAAGTACCTAGGTTTCTAGTTCAATCCCTGTCCTGGTCGGGGTGCATGCGGAAGGCAACCAATTGATGTTTCTCTCACTCTCTCTCCCCCTCCTCCCTCACACACATGCTCTCTAAAATCAATGGAAAAAAAGTCCTTGGGTGAGGAATAAAGAAAGAAGTGAATGATAACCCCAATGAACTAAACTATAATACATACAAAATTTACAATATAAAAACCCTATATTGTAAATTTTATAATATTGTTATAACAATTATAACATATAATTGTTATATTATATATAACAATATAAAACACAATATAGTGTTTTATATTGTTATATATTAAGACCAAAGACTCTCTCCTTTCCCCGTGGAATATGAACTGACAAGTCTACATGGGAATCCTAAATTTATGAAAAGAAGTTGTCTTTTGTAGCATTCTGAGATGAGTGTGTTCTTAGAAAAAGGAAAAACAGATGGTAAGGTTCAAAATTTCCCCTTCAGATGATTACAATGTGGGTTGACAATCTTCTCAGACATTTTATAAATTTCTGGAATGTCAGAAAAAATAAATTTTAATATATTTTTATTGATTTCAGAGAGAAAGGGAGAGAGGGAGAGAAAGATAGAAACGTCAATGATGAGAGAATCATTGATTGGCTGCCTCCTGCATGCCCCCTACTGGGGATCGAGCCTGCAACCCAGGCATATGTCCTGATTGGAATCGAACCAGGACCCTTCAGTCCCCAGGCTGATGCTCTATCCACTGAGCCAAACCATCTAGGGCAGAAAAAATAATTTTTAATTCAATGACAGCAACACCTCCCAGGGCCAAGCATTAGGCTTGTCTTCACTTAGCTCTACTATTAGTTTTGCGAGTAGTTGTGAATTAATCTACAAAAAAATGTTCAGGACATAAATTAATGTCCTTTCCTCCTAAGATTAGACTTTTTAAAACAATTCAGGCAAAAAATCTATACAGTGGTCTATTTATAATTTCTTCACTATATTTTACACTAGGTAAAACAGAGAACTGGGGATTAAAATAATCCTGGAATTATACTGCAATCAGGACTTAACATGTCACACCCCATCTTCTCAACAATTATTTTCTTTTAATGATAGTGCACAGCTCTGATTATTTACTATGCACCTCCATTATTTTTCAGTGTAGCACTTTGTGCCACCTTATATATTTGTTTCTTCTCTAATTGCTTTATATGACAGTCTTATATCTTCAGAAAGACTGATTTTAATCTCCTTGAGGGCAAGAACTGTACACAATACTTCTTTTCTATCCCAATAATTACCAACAATGACAGCCCAAGATGAGAGGAGTTCAATAATATTTGTTGAATAGAGTTAAATTGATTTTCCTCTTCAAGGTTTGG
Organism: Corynorhinus townsendii; assembly: GCA_026230045.1. Taxonomy (NCBI): domain Eukaryota; kingdom Metazoa; phylum Chordata; class Mammalia; order Chiroptera; family Vespertilionidae; genus Corynorhinus; species Corynorhinus townsendii. Next base: position 173,945,578 of record JAPDVU010000003.1, on the reverse strand, counting down.
AAGAGAAAACAACACACCTACCGTGGTTGTGTAACCATTAGTCACTCCCATCCCTCCTAATTCTCCACTGAAGCACAGTTTATCACCCTGGACTCGCTGCACAGCTCTAGGCAATACCTGATAATCACACACACACACACACACACACACACACACACACACACACACACAATTTATCCTGCACAAAGTTTCGTGGACAAGTCCCGGAAGGCACAGCCCATACTAATTACTAGGTCCAACTATCTCATTAGTCCAGGCTAGGAAAATGGGTAGGGTTTTAAACTCTATCGAAACCATAGTTTCTGAGTGTAGTTTAAAACAAGCTGTTTTTCCTTCAATCCAGAATTTCCTATTTGAATGTTTAATTCACACATTTCGTCCACATCCACAAAAGTGTTTTCCTTCTAGCATTTGGAAGATAAAATGGATATTTCTACCTTAGTATCACATTTAGATATGGCTCTGAATTACATATAGATATGTGAAAGATATATTTCCATTTGAATTTAGGAAAGCAAGCCCAAACATCAGCATGTTTCCTATTTAAATACCAACACCTAATGCTTCATTCACATATTTCCTCATTTGCATGCCCTCTCTCCCTTATCCATACAATTTCATATTCGCTCAATAAGAATATACTCTAATTTTGTTTTTCTTCTGATTTCTTATTTTTAGCATTCTTGTTCATTCTTCTATCATTTCATAAAGTACATACATAAATGCAGAAGATATAAATATATCAATACATGTATGCGCATGTATACATACATACATGCATATACGCATCTACCTTTTGCTAAGGTGATTCTACAATTTACAAATTTGGCTGCTTTTAAACACCATTGGTTGATCAGTTTCCAAGACTTTGGCCTGCATTTTTACACAGAAGCAATATTATATGTGACAGTTGGGTCCTCAGAAGAGTATTCTGGTTTATGAATCCAGGAGAAATACCTGATATCTCAGTGAGAAAGGGAGACATCTGGGAGGCAAGATGAGATAGAAGTATGGGATAACTGAGTAATCTGTAGACTAGGTGCTGAAGAAGGGAGCCAGCAGTTCCATGTCTAATAGTCAATGAGGTAAAGGGGAACTCAGACTCGGCTCAAGTTGGGAAATGCAGGCAGAGGAAACAGAATGTACAAAGCAGGAAGGAGTGCAGAAGCATGGTGCTCTCAGGGACCTACCAATAGTTTATATTGCTAGAGCCCAAGGTACAGAGGAGGAGCGGGGTGGGAAGTGGAAAGAATCTAGACAGGTGTTTAGGAACAGATAATTGTTCTGTAATCAGCCTGTTCAGAGGCACTGCCATTCAGAGAACTGCAGGGGTCAGACGAAACCAAAGCAGACATCCAGTTTTATGAACCAGACCAGCAAAATGGGGCATAAGGAAAAGCTATGACTCAGGAGGCATGTAGCAACACAGGGCTTTTCTTAGGAACAACAGGTACCAGTCATCAGCTCAGAGTGAATTCCACCGGCTGTACCTCACACTATTTGGGTGGGGTCCCAGTCCTGTCGGAACTGGCTCAAGAACTGGAAGTGGTTGGCATACAAGGCCTCTGCACCCAAGCCTAAAAGTGCTGACACAGACCACTCTACAGCTTGGCCTCCAGGTGAATCCACTAACTTCTAACTTAGGATGTCAAGAATGTCTCCTCCCTAAACGTCACTTGTAAAGGGACTAGGGACTGTCCTTCCCTGAGCCACGGTAGGTCATAGGAGCAAGAGCAGCAGCCTGAGATGCTCCTGGCAACTCTGAAAAAAATGAAGGGAGGAAGGTATAGATAAAACTCAGGGGTCCCCACACTGATGTTGAGAGACCTGGGTGCTCACAGACAGTAGGGGAGGAGAGAGAAAGTCCTGGGCAAAGAGGACTCTAACTGGAATGCCACTGGTGAAAGAGGCCTCCCCATTCTCAGAATATGCTTGCAGGTACTGGCAGTGTCTGCACATGGATCAATGTGAGAGGTTTGTGATACTGAAGTTCAGGTGTGATGGCACTAAAATTTTTCTTCTTTTGGTGGATTCTTCTAAGTTTAAAAGAGAGATTTTTTTAAAAAAAAATTGAGAAGAAACATCTTATACTTAAGGGAGGGGGACAGGCATATAGAGCATGAGGTGGCCCCAACAATGACATGCTGCTGCCTCTACAGCGACCCCTGCAGTCAGAAACAGCAAGCTCCTCAAGGGTGGGGACTGGGCCTGTTTTGCTTCTATGGAAGCATCTAGGACAGGGCCTGAAACACAGCAAGCCCTTTGCAAATATATCTTGAATGAAGAACAAGAACCAACATTTACAGGGTGCTTATTATTTGAGGCACCTTTCTAAGGGCTTTTTTTTTTCTATTAGTGAAGTGGGCACTGTTAGTTAATTGTTCTAGGTCAGGTTTCCTCAACCTCAGCACTATGCATAACTAGGATAGGTAATTCTTTGTTGTGGGGATGCTGTTCTAAATACTGTGTGATGCTTAGCAGCATTCTTGGCCTCCAGTAGGACCCCAACCCCAATCATAACAACCAAAAATGTCTCCATAGATTACCAAATGTCCCCTGAGGGACAAAGCTGCCCCTGGTTGAGAACTGCTGCTTGGGTTTTCTGCCTGATAACTGTCAGTGCCGGATTTGAGGCCAGGTAGTCCACTGTGGAGATGGTGCTCTTAACCTCTACTCACAGCCGCTGGACAAGCAAACAATGGCTAGCATTTAGTGACTGCTCGCTATGAGCCAGATGCAATGCTGAGCACTTTCCTGCATCATCTCATCTCATTGTCGCCAGAGCTGAGTATCTGGATAGCTACCTGTGATGCCAAACACTATTAAAGAATAATTTAAAGTCTTTTTCTCAACAAGTGGATTCATACCTTCCAGATACTTTTTCAAATATGTTTGAGGCACTCAGCCCTACATTTTGGTTTTCTGATTGCTAAGGCCCTAATTCTTCTGTCCCACTTTCGGTAACAGCATTGTTCCTTGCAGAACTAAAAAATGGATTAAATTGTTCTCATTAAATCAATTCCACATTTCTATACAGCATTAAGGACTTATATTGTGGCAGTCTTATTATAAATCGTAAAATCATCCTAAAGTGGAAGTACAAATCACTGGAGAATAGTTCCCTGAAGATGTGAACCCCAAGAGCAAGATGGCCTTTGTTAAAGTGCACAGGTGGCTCCTTGATTGCAGTGATGCGATTGCACCTGACAGAAGCCCAGACTCTCTGAGAACAACATGAGCAAATCACAATCCACAGAGCTTGTATCTCTCATTTTTAAAATGTATCTAGAGACTGAAGCCTGAGGGGTTCATTTTCAAATCCTTCTACCTGTCTTTAACGTTTAGAAGATGCAGCATGAAAATATCCCTTATTAAAGATAATAAAACCCACTGAAAAATACAGCACCAGAATTTAGTATCACTGTGTACCCCAAAGTATAAAAAGGATGTCTGAAATTGTCAACAGGATAGATACATCAAAAGGTCAGGAAAAGCACTTCTATTGTTGACCAAATTGAAAAAAACAGCAACAACTACTCACGAGGGACAATCATGAAAAGTGTTTTTTGTAAGTAATGTCAATATGGGTTACGTGGGTGATGTACAAATTGTAAATACTGATCCTTCATTTCACAAATATATCTACATTTTGAATAATCATTTTGAGTAAGTGTGTGTACTCTGGAGTAATCGTATACTGGGTTTCCACGTCATTTCTATCATTTTATAGCATAAGCAAGTTATTTAACCTCTCTGGGCCTTGGTTACCTTGGCTACCACCTGTAATAGGGGAATAATAATAGTATATAGGATCATTGTCAGGATTAATACATGCTTGGCACACAGTAAGTATCCAATTAATATCTCTCTTTCTCTCACACGCACACATACACACACACACACACACACACACACACACACACACACACACACACACTTTGCTATTCAAAGAACCCACATGGATATGTGTGAATAAACTGTTGTATGTGAATAAATGAATAAATAAAGGTAAACAGATAAATGGGCAAGCCTCCATGCCAGATAACAGGACATGCCTACAGCTCTTTTAGCAGAACTAAAATACACATACTTTTGTTACCTTATGAGAGACAGAAAAGTCCCAGGAAGAAAGAACACTTCTCTAATAGATAGATAGATATGTGCACAGTCATCTCAGCAGGCATATCATCCACTTTTAATAGCCATAACTGTAAATGAGTTCATCAGCTAAGTGGGAATGTGTGGAACTCTAAAGCTTTCTTCTGCTGGTCTGAGCACAGCTTCAGCCTCAGAGGAGGAGGACCTGATGACTGAGAGATGGCAATGTGCAGCGTGTGATGAGGGGGTTAATTTTGTGCATCTCCCACACCTCCCCATGCACACTTCAATCTGCACCACAGGAGTGAGGATTTATATTACACCACTTCCTGTTCTCATGATGATCTTTGTTAAAATTTTCTCTTATTCCTGTATACCATCTGCGAAGGATTATTCTCCAGCATCGTCCTAATTGTGCTCCTGCAGAATATTTATGCTCCCCTTTGGCAACCTTGTAACCACAAACTAAAATTTTAAAGAAGGTGAAGGCCCTATAATCATTAATAAAAAAACAAGTCTATGTTTACGTTTTCATGTTACTTACAATGATGATAGCAATGAAAAAGAAAATTGTATTAAAAGGAAACAGAGATGACCTATTATATCTGGATGACATGCAACACAAGTCATAAAAAAAGAATTGTTTACAACAAGCATCCGTAAGATTTCAAACCTATCGATTAAGAACACAAGCATTAGTACATAAAACCAGTAAAATCCTGCATATCCTAAGAATCATATCAATATTTGAATAATATTAAAACAAAATGCTGTCCAAAAAGGCCTTTCCGTTCTATACAGAAATACTTATATGAAATGTGTCCTTGCAATAATTTAACTCAAAGCTCTTTCCACTATTAGAATTTTCTTTCAAACATTTAACACATTTTACCCGGTGAAATTTTCACTTGAGGACCATCATTCCATCAGTTGTTGTCAAGGCTATGACACAAAGAAAAGGTTCCATAATGAGTCTACTGAAAACGGCCATAATAATTCTGCTCTCCTCACCCACAATAACACTCTTTGCCTGCCATCTGGGGACACAGCTTTGGATTGCTTTTCCGGCAGCTCGGCGAGCCACATTACTTAACCCAGGTTTTCTCAGCCCCTCCCATGTCTCATGGCACACACTTGCAAGAGAGATGGCACAGGTTGAGTTTCCATTCTAATTCTCAGAACTCAGTGTTGCCTTATGGCCACTACTCTTTCAAACACATCCTGGGCCACTTCCCCACATGTGCTCTGTATTCAATCCACACCAAACCACTTGCACACCTCCAAGGACCAAGCTCTTGAACTCCCCATCTCTTTGCACATGCTGTACCTCTCTCTACCTGGAATGTCCTTCCTTACCTCATAGGACAGTCAAACAAGCACATAAATGCTTTCTGAGTTCCAGCTCAATCAGGCACCCTGCTCCATCCAGGAGGCAGTCCTGAAGCCCCCACTAGAGTTGGTGGAGGTGATGATTTAACCCTCAGAGTGTTGGTCCACTGAGTGCTGCAGAGCTCACCACTGCTGAGCTCACCATGCTGTAGGGTTTATTCACATGATTGCACATCAGTGTCCCTCATTACTAGTATACTGTGAGCTCCTTAAAAATGATAGGTCTTATCTATCCCAATTTAGTCCACTTTCAGGCATAATTTAAAACTCAATAAATGTGAATGGATTAGCAATAGCCCTCACTTATTGAGAACCAACTATTCATCAAGATTTCACATTTTTATCTCACTCAACAAACCCAGGAGGAAATGACAGATGACAAAAATCAGATTTTTAGTCCCCATAGAAGACAGCCTCTTCTATGATGAACAGACAATGAAGAAATAAATGACTGAATGAACAAATAAAATCTTTCAACTAAACTGGAGTATTAGATGGAACTAGTGATAAGTCACCACTCACTGTCTTTCTTTTTGCATGTCCACCACTTCCACTCTGATTCAAGTTTTGTTTGTTTTTTTAATCCTCAACCAAGGATATTTTTCCATTGATTTTTAGAGAGAGTGTAAGGGAGGGGGAGAAACAGAGAGAGGGAAACATTGATGTGAGAGACACATCGATTGGTTGCCTCCGTGTACATGCCCCAAACGGAGCCAGGGATCGAGCCTGCAACTGAGGTACTTGCCCTTGATCGAAATCGAACTCTGAACCCTTCAGTCCACAGGCTGACGCTCTAATCACTGAGCCAAACCGGCTAAGGCTGGTTTAAAGTTCTTGGTACCCCGCCCCTCCTGAACGGTTGCAATAGTCTCCTGGTCTCCTTGCATCCAATCTTTGCCTCTTTAAACCATTCTACAAAATTATCTATTAAACTGCATGTAAATGCATTCCTAACAGTCCATATATTAACTATAAGGACTGTATCACTTTGTGACTTATTACGATAGTATTTTTTAAGATTAGTATTAATATACTCTTGAATATCTGGAAAACCATCTTCCAGAGGACTGCCATGAAATTTCAGTATCTGCCTTAGTGTTTTTGTTTATAATTGCATTTGTTTATAAGTGCATGTACTAGTTTAACTGTCACAGACAAATGAGAAAAGATATATGTAAATAACACATAAATGATGGTGTCAGGCCAAGAGATGCCCAAGTGACATCACTAAATACTCTAAGAAGAAAAGTTTGGCAGTATTCTTAGCAAAGTGACAGGAAAAATGAGTCATCCATTGGTACATGAATTGGGCTTAAAAGAATCTACATCCCAGTAGTCATTACCATACTTATGTTGTAAACAATAATTTTGTTTTTCAGCACTACATTAGCCAACATATTAAACTAATGCTGTTAATTTGTATTTACAGCTTTGCTTGTAAATTTGCCTTGATTTAAAAGTAGAATATGTGTTATTAGCACATGAATTTAAATTTTGTTTCTTGTTTATAAATTTAAGGAACAATATAATACAAATAATTTAGATACCAATAATTTTTCCCCTCTTTGGAAAAGGCTTATTTAATATACATGCTTGAGAATTACTGATTAAACCATCCCAGTCACTTCCAATAGTCACTTTTCCTTTTTATTTTTTAATTTAAAAAAATTTAGAGCAAGAGGAAGGGAAAGGGAGAGAAACATCAATCAGCTGCCTCTTGCAACTGGGGATCAAGCCTGCAATACTGACCAGGAATAGAACAGGTGACCTCTCGGAGCAGGGGACAAAGTGCAACCAACTGAGCCACACTGGCCAAGGCTGGCCTTTCTTTTAAGAAGTTAATGTCTCTCCAGATCCACAAAATCAAAATCAAAACTGGCCCACAGTAGCTTCAAAATGCATATCTACTGCTTTAATGATGACATGTACTTTCCTAAGCAAGGCTCTTTGCTTTTCTTTCTAAATGACATAATACATACTGTATCCGCTCTTAACAAACCCTAACAAAGGAATGAAACATAGAGGCTCCCTGACCAACAGAAAGTTCAACCACTTTTTTTTTATAGATCTCTAGCTTAAAGCAAATTGTACTATGAGCAAGTCAAAGGTGCTACAGGAAATGTAGCGATTCATTTTCTCCCTTTTCTTTCCAAGGCAGAAACAGGTCAAACTCATGGGAAAGAGGTATCTTATAAAATGCTGAAAATGCCTTTCTAAGGTAGTTGTTTACATGTCTGAATTTGAGAAGATAAGCAGTTTTGCAAAACACTGGGACAGTCAGACTCGTAAGGTGGATATTTTGAATATTCTGAAGTAGCGATTTTCAGTTGGCATAATGACCTATTGAGGGAAAACCATAATAATTTTATTAAAATTCAACCATTTAAAACAAATAGACCAGTGAACATGTGTATTAGGCAATACCTCAGAAACCTATTAGTTGAAAGTACAATGGAGAGAAGGGAACAGAAATAGTCAGGCTTTATAGTATGACATCTCTGAATTACTACAATCTCCCTGATTGCCAGAAGTAACTGAACTTCCTTGAGCAGATCCCATGGTCCTTTTCACATTTCTTACATCTAGATCATGTACCTGTCTCAACTTTCTATAAATCAGATTTTTAAATATTAGATATCTTCAAGAATCTAATTGACTGGTAATACTATTTACATCTTATTTTGCAAAAAGATAACAGACTTGCTATCCTAGTCATAATGTAGCAACAGTCATCAGACTTATCCTCTACTATATAAAACTATAAAATTAGACAAAATAGAGAAAGCAACTACTTTAAGTCATTACACAGCAGAGAGCATAGGGCTAAGATCCTTGAGAGAACCTCAGCTTTCTGCCTGGGTACACTTTATTAACTGAGGGCCAGAGAAGTAGATGGAGCTCACAGACAAAGCCAGCAGCCTTTGCTGCACAGAGGTAGAAGAGCGAGAGACATTCAGAGGAATAGCTCCAGGACTCCACACAGGGAATCCCAAGAACCCTGTGAATGTCCAAGTTTGGCCAGTTACTGAGCTATGTAGTCAGTGAGTGAGACTCTATGCATTGGCAGAGAGCAGCTCCTAGAGATTCTGTAGGTCACACAGTGCTAGGAGCCACTGGATTATGAGCATCCAAAGTGAAGAGACCTCTCTGAACCCAAGAGCATTCAAGCCCAGAAAACCTATGCCTTAGGAGTGAAAACACTCTAGCTCTAGAGTAATGGCAACCTTAACAAGTCCTAAGAGCAAGCCTTTACACAATAATGTCAACCCTCTAATAAAGTGACTGCCTATTAGAAAAAAATAAACAAACACACCTCAGCATTTTTTGGAGAAAGACAACAAAATCCATTACAATACAAAGGGCCTATAATAGCCAGATTCTTAAAATCAGAGGGAAATGGTGCCGGAAACCAATTCCAACATGTAATAATTACAAGAGTTTCATCAAAAGGTTGGTGAAGCTTGGTGGACTCAACAATGGCTGAGCCACATATGTAGTTTACCTGCTGGAAACGGCTAAATGGCACTTAGTAGCATTTTATTGCCTCCTGTTGGCCTAACACCTAAACAGCTGTAGGCTATTCCCCAAACTGACAATGCTTCTGTATATCCTTTGAAACCTTACCCTTTGAAGTATATTATCTCCACTTTGACTTAGGACAAATTGTGTTAATAAAAGCAGGGGTCCTTAGTCAAGGAGGAAGACTTCTAGCTCCTTTAGCTGGAAGCTCCTCTGACCCCCAATGCCTTTCAAAATTATCTTTCGTCTTTGGACTCCTTATTAATCATCTTCACATGAGCTCCTTTCTCCAGATTGCAAAACCCTTTGTAACACTGGGACACAAGAACTGCGGCAGATGGGAAAAGGAGATAGGAAGGAAGGAGAGAAGAAGTTGGAAGACTTATACTACCTGATGTCAAGATTTACTACAAGACTTATGGGACAATGTGGAATCAGAAAAGTTCAGAGTCTAGAAACAAAGGCATATTTATATATTCAATAGATGTTGACAAAAGTACCAAGGCAATTCAATGAGGAAAAGACCATGTTTTCAATAAATCATGCTGAAAAAATTGGATGTCCATATGAAAATATATCATTCTAATGTCATCTCCTAACATAAAAACAAAAATAAATTCAATATGCATTATAGACCTCAATGTGAAAACTATAAAAAATAAAATCTATAAAACTTCTAGAAGAAAGCACAGGAGAATATCTTTGAGAAGAGAGAATAAGAAAAGATTTATTAAACAGAGCACAGAAAGCATCAGCCAAGAAATAATAAAAGATAAATTGGATTATATCAAAATTAAATACTTCTGTTCACCAAAACACATCATTTTAAAAAAAAAAAAGAATAGGCAAATCTATGGGTTCAATAGTGTCCTCCCAAAATTCATGTCCACAAGAACTTCATAATGTGACCTTATTTGGAATTAGCTAAAAATTAGATCACACTGGATTAGGATAGATTAGGGTAGTCTCCAAATCCAATAGCTGATATCCTTATAAGAAAACCATATGAACATGTGAAGACACAGAAACACAGACACGCACACAGAGGGGAAAAGGCCATATGAAGACAAAGGCAGATATTGGAAAGCTGCAGTTACAAGCCAAGGAACACCAAGGATTGCCATAAGCTACCAGAAGTTAGGAGGAGAGCCTTGGCTTACCAGGATTTGGAACTTCTGGCCTTCAGAACTGTGAGAGAAGAAATGTCTCAGAGAAGAAATGTTTTAGGCCCCAAAGTATGTGGCAATTTGTTACAGAAACCCTAGGAAACTAAAACTTCCACTGATCAAAAGATTTCATTAATAAAATAAACAAACTACAGGTGAGAGAAACTATGTGTGTGTGTGATCAAGAATTTATAAGAATATGAAAGGACTCGAAAAACCTCAATTTTTAAAAATCAATAAAATGTATCATATATGAGTGGCAAATAAGCATATGAAAAGATACTTAGTATTATTCATCCTCAGGTAAATTCAAATTAAAGCCAGAGGAGATACCACTATCTACTCACTTAGAGGCCTGGTGCATGACACTTGTGCACTGGGGGCGGGGTCCCTCAGCCCAGCCTATGTCCTCTTGCAGACCAGAACCCCTCAGGGGATGTCTGCCTGCCAGCTTAGTCCTGCTCCCCATGCACTAACCTCTAGGGGGAAGCTCCTACTTTAGCATCTGCCCCCTGTGGTCAGTACACATCATAGGAACCGGTTGCTCTGCCGTTCGATCAATTTGCATATTAGCCTTTTATTATATAGGATTAGGCTAGCTAAAAATCAACAACACCCAGACATACCAAAGGTAAGAGGAAGCATGGAGCAGCTGAAACACTCAGACATTACTGGTGGAAACACAAATGTTAAAAATGCTTAGGAAACAGTTTAATAGTGTCTTGTTAAAAGTACACCTACTCTATGAGCCAGCAATTTCCCTCCTAATTATTTACTACAAAAAATAGAAGCATATGTACAAAAATGACCTGTATAGAAATTTCCATAGCAGCTTTAATTATAGTAGCCAAAAATGGGAAACAACCCAAAGAATGGAAAACTAAGGTAAGATTCATTTATACAATAGAGTATTACTCAGAAATAAAGAGGGGCAAATGTCAGATGTACAAACATGGATGAATTTTAAAACCATTATGCTGACCAAAGGAATGTAGACACAAGAAACTACACATTGTCCCATTTATACGAAATACTTAAAACAAGCCAAACCAAGTTATGGTTACAAAAATCCGTTTCCTCAAAGGTGGAGGTGGCCAAAGGAAATGGCAGAGATCACCTGGATAAAGGCACAACGATGCTTGGAACTATTTTTACATGAGAAATGCCGGGGTGAATGGATTTGAGATACATAGGTATATGTATTTATCAAACTCATCATATTACACTTAGTATCCGTGTAGTGCACTATATATAAATTAGAACCTAAAAAATATTTTTGAAGATGAGCACAAATATGTCTCAATTTTAAAATTCAGTTCAAAATTGTAAATACATCATTAGTTTAGTAGCAAGTATTCACTTCATTTAATAGGAAGTATTCAAAATTCAATTTGCCTCCATTTCCAGGGGAAGTTTTTCTTTGGCTGCCTTGGTTAGTCTCTACATCAAGGGTTTAATCCTGAAAGCTTTTAAAATTCAAGACTTTAGATTAGAAAATGACTTAAGCTCCATGCTAGGGAAGTGCTTATTCTTGATGTATAAATGTTAACATAAGTGGACTTGGGACATTTCCACAAAGAGCACTAATAACCATATGGACTAATGATTTGAGTGGATCGCTTGAAGTCACCAACTCAGCCATATACATGGTTTAAGGCCATTTAAGAGACAGCTTATAGGCCAGATGTCTGTAAAGTGCTCTCATAGCATCTGTGGTTCAGTATATATTCAGAGATTATTGACCCCCTAAGACCACAGGAGCTTCTTTGGAACCATCATAGTTAATGATGCGTTTATCTTAAGGAAAAGTTCTAGTATTGCCAGGCAGCCTACGGTGCTGGCATCTACGTGGTGGACATTCTGTTTTTATGAAGATTCTCAATACCAGAGATGGGAACAGCTTCTTTAGTGCCACTGTGGTCTAATCTTATCAACCTCTCTTAGAGAGTTCTCAGTTTATGGCTCACTGAGCAATATTGATCAGCACAGCTCCTCTGGAACCATCATGATCTGTCATGTCGATACTGTTCCTGCTGCAATCTCTTGCATTTTAAGTTGCTTCAACAGTTGAGTAGCCCAGTTTCCAGGTGGAAAAAAATCTTATTTTTCTTTCACACTCTCTCCTTTCAGATAATATGCCAAAGCATTATGACATTGCATTGTAAGCAATGGAGCCCATTTAAGATGATCAATGCAAAATAAATCCTGTAATATATTTCTTCTAGTTTTTCTCAGGCCAATAATTTTTAAGTTTTCCAAATGATCTTTCATTTTCCATTTGACCTCTGTATGTATGATACATACAAATTGTCACTTAGGGGGTTTCAGTTATACCACTTTCCAGAATTAAAAACAATCCCTCTATCTGTCATGGCATTCTGACATTTCACAAACAATAATGTTCTGAAGCCAGTGTCAGCCACAGGTTTTTTGAAGGCAGCTTTTTAATCTTAGAATATCTTGTGGGAGAAGAAGAAAAAGAAGCTGATTATCACCAGGCAAAGTGCTCTCCCCTATGTACTACAATGCTGATGCTGGAACTCAGGCCATTATATAACATCCTATGCTTCTAATAGCTCCAGGGCTGAGAAGCCAGGAGAGAAAGAGAACAACAGTCATGTGTTAGGGACTCAGCTATATAGTCACCACTGTCACCATTATTACCATTGGCAGGGCAGTAACTCACCCCATGCCAAGATCACTGGCATAGTAGGAATACAAACAGGGTAAATAATAGACTATGTGAACCTTCATTCTTATGAAGTCAGTGTATTAGATTATTATCTTATTTACATCTGTATTTTACTTCTATGAATCCTACCTTCCAAATTAAGGTGCATATTCCTTGAATACTGTGATCATATATCCTATTGCTATTTACTGTTTAACTCTACTGAGACTAATACAGTAGATTAAACACAGTGGACTTATTTCTATTTTCCTATGTGCAACAGCAATAGTACTTTATAAATTAATAATGTGCCTTTTGAAATGCATTCCCCTTAGCTAGCCTAAGTATCCTTCTGCCTGGGAGGAAGATTTTGGCTCAGTATAGGAAAAATGCAAAGGAAAAAGCCTAAGTAATATTCAATGTCTTTAATTTAAAAATAAGATTTTGCAGAAAGACTATAGACTCACAAGCCTGCTCCAATCTCCACAGAAGATTCTATACATTTCTCAAGTTCTCAACAGCCAAGCTTGTTGAATGTGGCTCACAGAGTTTCCTAGTAGTATACTAAATATTTCCTTTCCACCAATGACAGCAAGGGAGCAGAGGGGAGATGATTCCTATTCATTAAAAAAACTAAAATTAATAAATACACCTGACAAGGCTACAAAGGCTTGTGAAGAAAATTTTAAAAAGATCAAAGAGGATTTTCCTCTTTGGAGACTTTGGCCTGGAGAGAGGGAGTTGCAATAAATAAGAAGGTGCATCAAAGAAAGTAGAGGGTTCCTGCCCATTGTACTTTGAACTTGGGAAAGTAATGGCTTTGGAGGCTGCACTGTATCAGCTTGGGTCATAGCTACATCAAAGTAAACTCAGAAGTGCAGTGGGGCAGGGAGGAGGGATGTCCTGACATTTATTTTTCCCAAGGTCTGGTTAGGGACATTCCAGAGAGCATACCAGAGAAGCAATGAGGTGGCCTTACAGAGAGCAATGCAGAGGGGCAGGCCATCCAGGCTAGAATCAAGGGGAAGTTAGAGCCAGACCTCAGGAGGCTCCATAGTACCAGCAGGACTAAGATTAGGCAGTCACCTGATACCAGTGGGCTCTGACCGAGCTAACAAAGAGCCAGTGTGCAAATGACAGCAGCAAAGACTGGAACCCCAACTGCCAGTAGAACAAGTAGCTACAGGTGGGCACAGGAGAGCAGCCCAGAGAGTAGCAGAGAGATGCACACACACACACACACACACATTCCACAGAGAGGAACCAGAGGATACCCTTCTCCTCATGAGCCATCATCATTTTAGAAAAAGGCTGAAGGGGTAGACTATCTGAGAAATTAGGCTTTCTTTTTTTTTAATCAATAGACTGATTACTCCTTCTCACCAGAAAAAAGTGCATCTTTTAAGCAGTGGTCACTAGACAGAAATAATTTAATAAGAATCCATTTCAACAACTCTTTAAGGCAGGGGTCACAACCTCCCATTGGCCCATCCATCTCCAGTAAACTTGAATTTGAATAGCTTTAAGTGAAGCCAGCACTTTCCATTTAGCCATTGATCTCACTACTCCTTATAATCTCATACCTAGTTCAATGAATTCATGTATGTTACTTGCCTGACCCATGTAAGCAATGTTTTTTGTGACAGCTTGCTTTAAATTTTTCAAGATAATTTAGATCTGTTTCAGCTGAATTTACATGTTAGAAAAAAGGAACTCAAAAATTAAGAGGTTTTTAAAATTAAATGGATACAAGATTTCTTGGACAAGACACAAGATGCCCAAACCATTTAAAAAATTATAAATTGAACTTTATCAAAATTAAATATTTCTGTTGAACAAAGGGTTCCATTAAATAAATGAATAAATAACTTAAAATGACAGGGACTTGCAGCAAAGCCTTGGCAGTACCATTAAGTGCAGCCTACTCCCACAGGAGCTCTCTAGACTTTTGGCAACATGATAATAATGTGAACATCTACAAAAGAGAAGAGCCAGAGAGATCAGCAAGGATAAAGTGCAATTTAGGAGGAAAGTGGTGAATCCAGATGAAGGGACTAGATGAAACAGACAAATACAATTTGGCTCTTGGGGTTATCAGGATATGGTAGTCTAATTATCTTACATATAGTATACTTAAAATATCTACATTATATTACATATTTGTATAACTACTAGAGGCCCAGTGCATGAAATCTGTGCATGGGGGGTGGGTCCCTCAGCCCAACCCACACCCTCTCCAATCTGGGAGCCCTCAGGGGAGCCCTTTCCAATCCGGGAGGCCTGACGGCTTAGGCCCACTCCCCGTGGTTCTCTGCTCTCTGCAGGGCCTGGCTGCTCCGCGCCCGCTGCCCAGAGGCTCTCTGCAGCCCAGAGGCCCTCCATGGCCAGGCCGCTCTGCACCCACTGCCCAGAGGCCCTCAGCGGCCGAGGCAGAATGCTGCCCGCTCTCAGCGGCCGCCCCCCTAGGACTGGGGGACTCTTGCGGGACTGAGGTGACTGGGCGCCACCATCTTGTGGCTATGGGCACCGCCATCTTTGTGATGGAGTGATGGTTAATTTGCATATTACCCTTTTATTAGATAGGATAAGTAATTCACAATCATAAATAAATATTAATGGTGCACTTCAGGAAGGATTTAGTAAGAGATTTGGTAAAGGCATTTCTATATGTTTTCTTTCAGAATAAAAGTGAAACATGAAATGAACTAAAACTTCAGACAAGACCAAATTTGGATTCTTTGCTTTTGACTGCATGTCAATAACAAGATTTGTACATACAAAAACGACATAACCAACCACTGCTAGTACCTGATAATACTAAACAGAATAATAGAGATGAAGTCAAATATTATCTTTTTTCAACCTTTCTTAGCATCCTGCTTATGGCTTTGCTGTCATTTTCACTTTTTTTGCCAGTAATTTGTTTGTTTACAGCTATAGCTATAGACAGACACAAACTATAGCTTCAAAGATGGAAGTGCTTTCAAAATCAAAATGCAAAAATAACAAAAGGGGGAAAAAAGCATAATGGGTCTATCTGGAGGAGGAAATAGTGGCTAACTAACATTTATTATAAACCCCACTCCTCCTACAGAGGGATGATGCACCATGCGCAAAATGGCCTATTTCAGTTCCAAATGTTGGCAGCAATCTGCACCAGCGAGGCCCTGTTCCAGAGCCAGCAGTACCCGGTCTTTTCATGCATCACAGGCTGACTGCTGAATCTGCTTTGTGGCATCTGAGGCCGTATCTCGTTCTTCCTCAATACCTACAATGCCTCAAGGACAGATTTTTGTCCTTGAAAAACATTTATCTTTCGTTTGTAAATAGATTCCATTTTACTTTCTCAAATTAAAAGCAAGCCTCTCTGCAGCAAGAACTTGGAACATTTATTTCATATTTCCCATCGCCTTCCCTCCTGTTTTTATAGATTTAACAATGAGTCCTCTCCATTTAATTCATTAAAATATAAATGTATTCACTGTCTATCAATATCAACAGAGCACTGGATTTACCTTTTTTTGTTTTGTTTTGTTTTAATGGGGTGGCTTTTCCCTGAAATTCTATATCTCATTTTAATGATTGGAAAATTCTCTTCTGTGGAATCATATCTCAGCATATACTGTTGAAAAAAATTTTAACAAGTTGTATTTCCCTTGCCTACTTCTTCTATTAAGACAGTGTGGAAAGGAAATGAATCTTCCAGTATCCGCCAGTAGCACACACTTGTTACCTGCCTATACAAGAACTACAGAAAGTTTAAAATGAGGTAGTTCTGCATTGGCACCTCTGCTCTGTGTTTTTCCCACGAGAGAAAAGCTTTGTTCCACACACCTGACACAGCATATACATCCCCCCTAGTTTCTTCAGGAGGCAGCTAGGATAGTGTTGGCTTAAAACCCTGCTTTGCCTGATGCCTGTGTAATTAACATCAGTCCCAGAAAGTTTTGGAAACAAGACTGAACATGCACGTTTCCACCTGCCTAACTGGCCTTTTCCCACTTCGCCCTGACTTTATCAATTTGCTGACCAAAAAATAATCATCCACTAAATAGGTAGGTTCTCCCCACTCGACAGTTTCCTGCCTGGTCAATGGTGCACGGAAGGAACATTCATTTTTCCCCCATTCGTCTCTGAAACATATTCTAATTTGAAAATCTGTTATCAAAGAACAATTTAAATTATACTAGTTTCACTGGAAATGCAACCCAATTATTAAAAATTGGAGCCACCTCAGCAAAGGGATGAAAATGTACTATGAGATGCTTTGTTGTAGAGAGGCATCTATGATAAGGATAATGAAAAATTGTGTAGCAATTTTTTAATAATTGACCTCTGCATCAGGGTCTTGGTCTTTTCAAGGTTGATGGAAATAAATACACATCCATTCTTGGTTCTTTTCTTTCCCTTTACAGGTCTCACTTCTTGGAAAATCCCACACTGTAACTTCATACTCCAACTCAAGTTCTTATATCCAGTTCATTTCCACTTCAAATAATTCTTGATTTTAACCCATAACATGATAGTCTTATAGAAAACATAACTTAAACAATATAACTTTAATCTCTTCAGGATTATTTTCTAATCCTGGAAATTAGTGACAAATTTCAGAAAGGATTTAGTAAGGAATATGGTAAAGGCAACCCAGATTTGATTTAGAAATACTAAGTCTAATTAAAATTAGTCCCAATTTCTGACCCTTGAATTTTAAGTTAAAGGAATTTGATAGTCATTTCTATGAGTTTTCTTGCATAATGATAATAAGACATTAAGGGAACTAAAAGCCTAGACAAGCCCACATCTAGATTCTTTGGAATTAAATTTGGATTCAACAATCCCTCCTTTACACATTTTAAAGCATTTACCCCTTTTATTTGGGGTATGATGTTTCTTCCCATATAGTGAAAAATCCCTCTGTTTTCAATTAAAAGGCAAAAACACAAAGCTTAAAGTCACAGTGCTTTCCTAAGATGCTTGAATTCAATTATCTATTAGGTATGCTATATAAATTCAGTTTGAACATCAGGGGATAGAAAGTATGAACAAAAGCAACAATCCTAATAATTACATTTCAACAAAATTTTTGAAAATCAGTCTCAGAGGAAAAAACATGAATGATATCCTATATAATAAAAGGCTAATATGCAAATCGACCAAACAGTGGAACAACCAGTCATTATAATGCGCCCTGACCACCAGGGGGCAGTCCTGTGTTGAGCGTCTGCCCCCTGGTGGTCAGTGCACTCCCACAGGGAGAGCACTGCTCAGCCAGAAGCCCTGAGCCAGGCTCATGGCTGGCGAATGCAGCAGCGGTGGTGGGAGCCTCTTCTGCCTCTGTGGCAGCGCTAAGGATGTCAGACTGAAGTCTTAGCCCCGCTCCCCAGGGAGTGGACCTAAGCCATCAGTTGGACATCCCCCAAGGGCTCCCAGACAGCAAGAGAGGGCGCAGGCTGGGCTGAGGGACACGCCCCGCCCAAGTGCACAATTTCGTGCACCAGGCCTCTAGTCATAATATAAGCTTCCTCTCTGGAGTACTCATACACTTTGAAATTAATCTATTTTTATAGTATACAATTCACCCTTAAACAACATAGGTTTGAACTATGGAGGTCCACTTACACACTGATTGTTTTTTCAATAAATAAACAGCATGACATTTTCACATCCAAGCTTGGGACTTTTCAAATGTGGAGGCCTGAATGACTGTACACATAGTTCTACGCCATTTTTATATTAGGGATTTGAGCATCCAAAGACTTTGGTATCCTCAGGTGTCTTGAAACCAATACCCTGAAAATACCAAAGGATAAGGGTCCACAGAGAGTGATGAGGGAGTCAAAAGTTATATGCAGATTTATTTTTTTACTATCGGGGGGCGGGGGGCACACCCAACGTTGTTTAAGGATCTAATGTAATTATCAATTTGTTGAAATATAGTAAGAATACACCAAAGTGTATCAGTAAACACGTCCTCCTCCAAATAAAGTTGAGAGGCTCCTGGGAAACATCCAGGTTCAACAGTCAGTTCCTAGGAGCCCTTCATCTCACTGGTAGAATAGAGCAACCATGTTTATAAGCCTTTTTATTTTCCTTTTAACAATCTGTCAGTCTCCAGGAAAAACTCTGCTCAGTTACAAGTATATGTCAACACACACATCTCGTAGTGAGGATGTTCAGCTACCAATTACTCCTGGAAATTTGAATAAATTCTAAAAATATGTTCCACTCTGAAATACTTATCTGTTCGGCACTCTATCTGGGACACTTAATGGTCCATCAGTATAGTGTGTTAGACTGCAAGAACATAGTCAGACATAGTGCTTGCCTATGGGATTTGCCACTTAAATAGATAAGCAAAATAGATTAAACACTAAAACAGCAGTGTATGGAAGAAATAAAGTGGATCACTACCATTAAGAATGAATATTTACAAAAGTGATACACAATGCATAGCACAGCAGTACTAGGGCATCCCAAGATGCTTTGAAAAAAAACTGTTTTGAAAAGAATATTAAGGATTGTCAGATAGATGAAAAAGATGTTCTGACAACAAAGGTTACAATAAAAAGAAAAACTAATTAAATGAGAAGACAACAATTTAAGTTGGAACTAGAGTGAACTTAGAAATCATTCAATCTCATTCCCATCCCCAACCCATTGAAACATTTTCCCTGAAAAGATCATTTTATCTCTATTTGAATATTATTAGAAACATGTCTATTGGATGGATGGATGGATGGACGGACGGACGGACGGACGGACGGATGGATGGATGGATGGATGGGTGGGTAGATGGACGGACTCAGTATGGATATTCCTTAAAGCAAGCCACTTAATCCCTAGCCAGTTTGGCTCAATGGGTAGAGCATCGGCCTGCGGACTGAAGGCTTCCAGGTTCTATTCCAGTCAAGGGCACATACCTCAGTTGGCAACTCTCACATCAATGTTTCTCTGTCTCTCCCCCTCCCTTCCATTCTTTCTAAAAATCAATGGAAAAATATCCTAGAGTGAGGATTAACAACAACAAAAAAAATAAAGCAGTGTTTCCAAAAAATAAAAATAAAATAAAGTAAGCCACTTCATTTTGAAAAACTTTATTTGTTGAAAATGTTTTTCTTACATTGATTCAAAATTTGCCTCTTCTTAACTTTCTGTACAGATCCTAGTTTTGCTGTCCAGTAAAAGTAGGAGAGCCACAAAAGTGAGTTACATAAGTAATTTTAAGTTTCTACCAACCACATTAAAAAGGTAAAAGAAGCAGGTGATTTTAATTTTAATAATATATCTATCAGACTAAGTATATCCAAAATATTATTTCAACATATAGTCAACATAAAAATATAGATATTTTACATTTTTATACTGTCTTTGGAGCTCCATATGTATTTTTTATTCTTCCATTGCATCTCAATTTGTGCTAGGCACACTGCAAATATTCGGGTAGCCACACATTGCTAGTAGCTGTTGGACAGCTGAGTTCTAGACAATGGTTTACAAACAGCTGGACATTAGAATCTCAAGAAAAAAATTCAAAATATAGGTTCCTAGGATTCACCCCCAGAAATTCTGCTTTAGTTAGTTTAGGAGCGCCAGGGAGTGTTTTTAAGAAGGCAGTTTAAAAAAAAAAATCAGGTAATAGGCCACTGACTGAAAAAAAAAATGTTTTTAATAAACAAATAAACCACTGATCACCAGGCTGACATTTGGGAATCACTGCTCCAGAACAACACAAAATAAATCTAAGTCCCCCTGTACATGTCTGTCCTCCCAATAGTAAAAAATAATCATGGTCACATCTCTGATGTCTTTTATTCTCCAGGCTAAGCATTCCAAGCTCTAACAACCTTCCCTCATCTGACATGGTTTTGAAAACTTTTCACTCCCGGGTCTCTGTCCTCTGGATCCACTCCTGTTTGTTTCATTTATTTGCATTGTGGAGAAGTGTCATAGCAAAAATAATCCAAATTAATCCTTATTTGCCCTTGAAATGTTTCTCAGTACTTTCATATGAATGTGAGTATCGAATTCACAAAACTTTACACTCTCAATGTCGACAAGCATTCAGATGTCCAGGTTCTTCTACATGCAGCTGTTCCCTCGGGGCCCGCTTCACCTCGCGGGGGGGGGGGGGGGGGCGGCGAAGAGCCCTCTTAGAAGAACTCAGAGCACTAAGTTAAACAGAACCACCTTTCCTCCAGTGCCTCTCCATCCTCCTACTTCTTCTCATGACGAGAGAAAGAAGGAAGTGTTTTGATGGAAAAGAAGAGCTCTTCTACCTTGGTTAAAGTTATATAAATATAAAACATAATAATGTTACCAAACCAAAGTCAGATTTGCCACGAATAGATGGACTCAATTCAGTGCCACAAATATCCGCACCTGATGGCTTACCAAAGCATTCCAGGTGTGCCACCATGATAGGCCAGGAGTCACAGGAAGGAACAAGGCAGAGTCCCAGGCCTCAGGGAGACCACAATCTAGTCAGCAAGACAAGTATATTCACGTGACAAATAGTTATGAAATTCTACTACTGCTAGACACTTGTGTTAGAAATCAGTGAAGAAAACATTCAAAAAAACCTGGCCCTTAGGGAGCTTACTTTCTAGCAGGGGAGACAGATAATAAACAATTCAAATAATATATAAATGAGTTTATATGCTAAATATGAATTTAGCAACAAGCATGTTAGATGATAAATATCCTAGAAACTAACAGATAAGAATAAGGGGTATCAAAAATACTTGTGGGGTGGAAGAGAAGTTGAAGTTTACTCAGTGGTCAGAACAGCCTTCAAGAAAAAAATTGATATAGGAGTAAACATTTAAAGGAAGGAGGGAGGAAAACACAGATATCTGGAGGAGGAGCATTCCAGGAAGAGCAAAGTGGGCAAAAGCCCTGAGGCAGGAAAGGGCCTTGTCTGTTTGAGGAACAGCAAAGACACCAGTGGGGTTAAAGCAGTGAGCAAGAGAGAGAGGACAGATAAGGCCAGAAAAAATACTGCAGTGACAGTGGGAGTGTTCACACAGGCATAAAAGAACTTTTATTTTGTGTGAAACAGGCAATCACTGAATGTTTGGGACAAAGCAGTAACTCAATATGTAATATATATATATACACATATATATACATATATGTGTATATATATATATACACACACACATATATATGTGTGTGTGTGTGTGTGTATATATATATACACACACACACACACACACACACACACACACACACACACATATATATATGAGAGGCCCGATGCATGAAGATTTGTGCAATAGGCCTTCCTTCCCCTGGCTGTCGGCACTGGTTTTCCTCCAGCACCCAGGACCCAGGCCTTCACTCTGGCTGCCACCTTCCATCTTTGCTCTGGCCAGAGTCTTCACTCCAGCTGGAGCACAGCTCCTGTAGCTCCCTCCGCCCCCTGCCATAGCAGGTGTCCCACCCCGCCCAGCTGCTCCGCGCCTGCATGCGTGCTGCCCAGAGGCCCCAAGTGGCTGGCGGGCAGGGCCGCCGCATTCTTTGTTGGGTTAATTTGCATACTCACTCCTGATTGGCTGGTGGGCATCGCAAAGTGATGGTCAATTTGCATGTTTCTCTTTTATTAGTGTAGATTACATTTTGAAAGCGTTCTGAAAACTATGTTAGAAATAGACTCCAACTCCATGGCCCAGCCAGCATGGCTCAGTGGTTGAGCTTCAACCTATGAACTAGGAGGTCACAGTTAGATTCCTGGTCAGGGAATGTGTCCAGATTGCGGGCTCAATTTCCAGTAGGGGACATGCAAGAGGCAGCCAACCAATGATTCTCTCTCATCATTGATGTTTCCAATTGATGTTTCCATCTCTCTCTCCCTCTCCCTTCCTCTCTGAAATCAATAAAAAATATTTTTAAAAATATGTATTCCACTATGTGGAAGCAAGAGCATAAGCAGGAAAACTACACAGGAGGTTAGTGCAGTAATCCAGATGAAGGATGGTGGTGGCTTGGACCAGAGAAGTAGCAGCAAGAAAAAGAAAGGTGGTCGGAGTTTTTAAATGAAAACTAGAGGCCTAGTGCACGAAATTCATGCACTTGGGGGGGGGGGGAGGGTCCCTCAGCCCAGCCTGCACCCTCTTGCAATTCGAGAGGCTTGGGCGATGTCCCACTGGCAGTTGGACATCCTTAGCGCTACCGTGGACTCTCCCACCACCACAGCTGCACTTGCCAGCCATGAGCCCAGCTTCTGGCTGAGTGGCGCTCCCCCTGTGGGAGCACACTGACCACCAGGGGGCAGCTCCTGCATTGAGCATCTGCCCCCTGGTGGTAAGAGTGCATCATAATGACTGGCCATTCTGCCGTTTGATCGATTTGCATATTAGCTTTTATTTATAGGATTAGCCATGATACAGTGAGGTGGTTGTTTTAATAGAGGATGCTAAGAGAGCAAAGAGAAAGCAACAATAATTCCACCAAAGGAAAGATTTGTAGTCAATGTGTTATCTGTCTTAGCTGAGTCCTGAATGACGTGGAAAAGCTCATCAGGAAAAAGAACCAGGAAGAACCCAGAGAAGTTAGCTGGCAGGGAGCTGGTAGTTGTCAGGAAAAACACAGAGCATGATCCTTTCCCTAGAGAACTGACAGTCTCAGAAGGAGGGCAAGATAGTAAATCACTTAAAAACAAGAGGCCCAGATGCCACTTGCATAAAAATTAACAGAGGGACATTGGACTGCAGAAATAAACAATAATGTCAGCAAGACACTCAAGAAAAGGAGCCAAAGAAATAGCAGGAAATGTAGGGAAAGTGAGTTCAATTCAGAAAGGGCTCACAGAACCACCCCAATGATTCTGTCAACATTGCACTGGCCCTTAACCGCCATGAAGATTCCCAGAAATCCTACCCTCCACTGCCAGCTCCCACCAACAGACTACACCAATACCTTTCCAAGAATTCCAAGATCACTCTGACAGGTACATCAACTGTGTTGTTGGTTTCTCAAAATTTCCAGCATTTCTCCCCGTAACGGATACTCAAAACCTAAGGTAAATTTTAATATGCTTGAAAAGTAAAGTGTTGGGTGACTACAGAGGAGCTACACGCCCAATTTCCTGTTGTTGGTTTTCTCTCTGCTCCTCCCCACTTCTGAAACTGTGACAGAAGGGCAGATTATACTCCTTCCTCTCTGAATTGGCCACTCATTCTCATCCTTCTCTACCCAAATCCTAATATCCTCTTCTCCTCAACAAAACCAAAACAGCAAAAATAGAACAGAAGATGCTTCAGGGCCAGTTTCTGCCCTGCTCCAGTTTACCCTCACCTGTCCTTCCCTTGTCACATGAAAGTTATCTTACCTTTGCTTCTCAAAAAAAAACAACACACCAGTATTTCTACTGGGGAGCCCCCCAAATAATGCAAGTGGGCATGACTGGTGCTAATTCCAAAATAAAAACAATATTTAAAATATATTAAATGTTTAGTAAATGTTAGGCACAGTTTTATTCATGTAATCTACAAATCAACCCTAAGAAGCAATACTGATGTTTTCTCAACTGAAGGGGAGATCAGTAACAAGATCAAGTTCACACAACTAGTGAACAAAGGGGACAAGATCTGAACCCAAGATGTCTCATTCTGAAGTCCACACTCCTAACTATTACTGCACATCAGTAATAGTTAGAATTACCTCCATCATTTATTTCCCTTTGTCTACATCGGTAGAGAGTGACCTTTCGAGCAATGGTTTACTGTCCTCATTCTAACGCTTCCCTTTGTAGGGAGAGACCCAAGGTTCGCCATACCTTCCCCAGAATGAAGACTGTTAGCAGAGGTGCCATCAAGAACAACTCAAAGTATATCTGGCCAAGTGCCCAGATCCTGGAAGCTGGCCAGATGAGAAAGGGAAGAGTCGTGCTCCATCATTTTTTCTCAGCATCTCTCTCCCTAATTCTTTTTAATTACAGTGGTCAGTATTTGAGTTTCAATGAATATGAGTTTCACTGTATAAACTCAAATATTTGAGTTTATACAGTGAAGCAAAAGTTACCATTAAAAATATATCCACTAACAAACTGTTTGCTTATAAAATGAGTTTCTACATAGACTGGCATCTATCTCTTCAATGTAAATTTTAAAATGAATCCCAGCAAAAGACGAACATTTTCATGAAGCCAATAAAATCATTATAAGAGAAGTGCTCAAATTATAAGAGAAACACAAAGACACTAACTTACGATGATCTAACACAGGTACATAAATTTTAAACATAAAAAGTTAAAAATTTTACAAGAATTATAAATCTCTCAAAACAATGATTTCATATGGAAGGGTTAAGAGAGAGAGTTCTCACGTGTTTTTGCAAAAACAAACAAAAATACCCAGCACTTGATTTTACCCTATTTCTTCTTATAATTAGCTCATAGTTAGATGATTACCTACATTTTGTCATCTATAGAGTGGGACATATAATTTTCATAGTTTCTAGTTTCACTCTTTAAGATAAAATCCCAAATTTTGGGTTCTTTTTTACCCCTGTAATAATTTATGTAGATATCTTCCTTTTTCCACTACACTTTGGATCCCATCCTTACACACAGAAGCAGTGTAACAAATACTTGATGAATTGAAGTAAATATCACACCATAATGCCTTAAGGTCTGATGCCTAAGTTATCAGTTAGCAGGTATTAAATTATGGACAAATAATAACGAGAATGGGAAAGAGAATAGCTGTCTGCAAGAATGAGTTCTGGGCCCAGCATGAGGAGAATGAGCTGGGGTGGGGGCAGAGGGGGAGGTAAAGCCAAAGAAAGGCAGGGGTCCTTCATTTCAGCTGCTCTCCAGGGTGCACCTCAGCCACGACTTAACAAAGCCCATCAATATTGCTCCAGCTCCTCCCAAATCAAGCCTAGTTGGCATCCTGCAATGATCACTGGCACTTTTTCTAAAAAACTATATTGATTTGAGAGAGAGAGAGGGAAACACCAATTTGTTGTTCCACTTATCTATGCATTCATTGGTTGCTTCTTGTAAGTGCTCCAACCAGCGATTGAAACCACAACCTTAGAGAAGCAAGACAACACTCCAACCAACTGAGCTACCTGACCAGGGCCCTGACACTTTTGACAGGAGACTTCTAGTTATGCTTGCCTCTGTCCATATTTATGACTACCACACTCACTGGGTGCCAATCATCAAGTTACTAGTAAGTGCTATCCATTCTGCTTTCAAAATATTCATGCTTTCTAATTTTTCCACTTCTACCTCACCTCTGGATTAACCTTTGGGATGGGGGTTATATTTTTGAAATAGGAATTCAGTAAAAAGACCCAGCAGTTGATTAAACTTTATTTGTTCTCAGCATGAGCTCATAGTTAAATGATGACGAGAATCCCTTAAAGACTCCGAATTTAGTATGAAGTTTCTGACTTTACGTGAAAGAAACCATTGTAAGCCGCAAATGACTAGGATAACTTTAATTCAGTAATTCAAGTTTCTAACCACTCTACATATACACTCTCATAAATAGTTATGGAGGACTAAAAGAAAAAGTTTAATTCAGTTATAAACAAATGAATATTAATGTTTAACATATATACTAGTTACCTATTGCTGCTATAACAAATCACCCAAACTTAATGGCTAAATCAATATAAATTTATTGTCTTGCAGTACTGGAGGTCAGAAGTTTGAAATTAATATCATTAGGCTAAAATCTAGATGATTGTAAGGCTGTGTTCCTTCTGGAGGTACTAGGGCAAAATCTATTTTCTTGCTTTTTATAGCTTCTAGAGGCTGCCTACATTCCTTGGCTCATGACCACCTTCAAATTTCAAAGTCAGAATGACCAATCTAGTCTTTCTCATTGTATCTCATTGTATCACACTGACACTGACTCTTCTACTTCCCTCCTCCATATTTAAAGGACCCTGTAATTACATGGGCCCCATCCAGATAATCCAGGATAATCTCCATATTTTAAAGTCAACTGATGAACAAACTCAATTTCTTCTGCAACCTTCATCCCACCTTTGGCACATAACATATTTATAGGTTCTGAGGATTCAGTATGTGGACAGTTGGAACACCATTATTCAGCCTACCAGTCTACCCCTTTACCCCCAAAGATTCACTTCTATCCCACATGCAAAATACATTCACTCTATCCAAGTCCCCAGAAGTCTCAACCCATTAGGTATCAACTCGAAGTTTAAATCTGGTCTAAGTTCTTAACAATTCAAAAGGCCCAAATTTCATCATCTAAATTGGGTATAAATAAGGCTTTGGGTATAATCCCTTCTGAGGCACAATTCATTTCTATGAAACTCAAGAAACTAGTTATCTTCCCCCAAAATAGAATGGTGGGATAGATATAGGATAAGTTATAGACATTGCCATTTAAAAAGGGGAAAAATAGAAGTTGAAAAAATTAGACACTGGACCCATGCAATTTTGAAAAACAGCCAGGAAAATTGCATTTGGTTCCAAAGTCCAGGAATAATCTTCTGTGATTCTTGTCTCCACCTTCTAGGCTCTTAGCTCTGCCTTCTGGATTCTCAGTTCTGCCCTCTTAATCAATGTTATTTTTTAGTACAGAACACAAGTTTGCAGTTAAGTACTTAAATCACCCTGTTTCTTGCTTGTAGAATTTTTGGAATCTAACAACCTTTTTTTACTGCATCCTCTCGTTTCTCCTTTCTGGAAGAGCCAGGAGTGTTTCTGCTGATACAATATTCTCAAGAACCTTGTGGGTCTCTCACGTGTGTCATGGAGATTTACTCCATTAAAAAAGAGCCTCTCTGTCAGAATGACTACCATCAAAAATCAACAAACAAGTGCTGATGAGGATGTGGAGAAAAGCGAACACTCATGCACTGTTGGAGAGAATGCAGATTGGTACAGGCACTGTGGAAAGCAGTATGGGGTTACTTCAAAAAATTAAAAATGGAACTGCCTTATAATCCAGCAATTCCACTTCTGAGAACTTAACCAAAGAAATCCAAAACACTAATCAGAAAGAATATATGCACCCTTATGTTCATTGCAGTGTTATTTACAATAGTCAAGATTTGGAAGCAGCCAAAGTGCCCATCAGTAAATGAGTGGATAAAAAAGCTGTGTTACATTTACCAAATGAAATACTACTCAGCTGTAAAAAAAAAAAAAAGAAGGAAGTCTTATCCTTTACGACAGCATGGATCTAGAGAGCATTATGCTAAGTGAAATAAACCAGTCAGAGAAAGACAAGAGCCATATGATCTCACTATTGTTGGAATCAAATCAACAAAATGAACTAACATGAACTCATAGGTAGAGAACAGATGACAACTGTCAGGGGCCGGGAGGAGGGATTGAGCAAAAAAGAGAGAAAAAACTCATGGACACAGACAATAGTGTGGTGACTGCCAGGGGGAGAAGGGATGTGGGGAGAGGTGGAGGAGGGCACAGTGGGGGATAAATGGTGATGGACAGAGACTTGACTTGGGCTGGTGAACATACAATACAGTGTACAAATGATGTGTTGTAGAATTGTGCACTTGAAACCTGGATACTTTTGATAACCAGTGCCAACCCCAATAAATTCACTAAAAAGAAAAAAAAAGAGGCTCCTCTACAGACAATTCCTGGATAAATCCATCTCTATTACTGGTTTCTGCTGAGATGTTTGATGTAATCCATGAGCTACAGGTTCAATTTCTTAAAAGAGCCCTGTATATGACTAAATATTTTGACCTTATTTCTGAGGTACTAGCAAAAGGATTTCCACCTACACCATTAGCTTCCTCTCTAGAGCAGGCTCTCCCGACAGTGAGCCTTCTAACTTTTGCATCTTTTCAATCTGGATAGGCCGAGAATTTCTCAAATACCAATTCTGGTTCCTTAACATTTCTTCCCCCAACTTATCTCTTTCCTCACATATTTTACCATGAGCAGAAAAAAAACAAACTTTCAAAACTCTGTATATATATCAGCTCAGCTAAATATCTAAATTCACTGTTTACAAGTTTGCTTTCAACATAACTGCAAGACACACTTCAGTTAAGTTTTCTGCCACTATCTAACAAGGATTCCCTTTCCTGCAATTCCCAATAACATGTTCCAGAGGTCTATCTGAGCCTTCACTGGCAGTGCCTTTAATGTTCATATTTCTACCAATAGTCTGTTCATGATAATTTAGGTATTCTCTAAGGTGACTTCATTTTTTTCTCTACCATATTCTTCATTTTCTTCTGAGTCCTCACCAATAGCCATATTTTTCTATTAAGAATCTATTTCACAAAATATAGGCTTTTTCTATCATGCTCTGTAAAATTCGTTTAGCCTATGCCAAATGTCCAAACTCCAAGCCACTTCCACATTTTTAGCTACTATTGTTATAGCTGCCCCCCACTTCCATGTACCAAAACCTTACTGGCTTCCTATTACTACTATAAACAGTTACAAAATCATCACAAACTTAGTGGCTTTAATCAATACACACTTATCTCACAGTTTTGGAGGTCAGAAGTTTAAAGTGAATCTCACTGGGCTAAAATCAAGGGGCTCAGCGGTGCTGTGTTCCTTCTGGACACTCTAAGAGGAAATCCATCTTCTTGCCTTTTCCAGCTTCTCAGATTGCCCACATTCTGTGGCCTATGGCCCACTTTTATCTTCAAAGCCAGCAACGGCAGGCGTAGTCATTCTCTCGTTGCATCCCTCTTCTAGCTCCTCTTCCAGATTTAAAGGATCTTTGTGATTACCTGGTACCTTCCCAAATATTCCTGGATAGTTGCCTTATCCTAAGGTCAGCTGGTTAGCAACCTTAATCCTATGGGCAACCTTAATTCCACACTGACATATACCATGACATATTCTCCAGTTTCCAGGATTAGGATGTGAACATATTTGAGGTACCATCATTCTGCCCACCCTAATATATCTCTGTATAATGACAATTTTTATTACTCTATATAAATATGGCCTAGCGTGTAACCTGGTCCCTGATTTCTTCATTTGCTTCATTTCATATCACAACCCGTATGTTTCCACTACTCTTGATTTCTTCCTTTTTCTCAAATGCACCATGCTAATTCCAGAATTTCTGTTCATGGTATTTCACTTGCCTTTGTTACTCTTCCTCTCTGAATCTCCACAGTTCCCCTTCTCCAGACTACTCTTACTTATCCTTCAGCTATCAGCTTAAATTATTCTTCTTCAAAGACTGCATTTTGTGACTCCCTACATGGAAATGTAGAGTCCCATTACACCCTTAGTTTTACTTTATATCATTTGACTTAACAGTGATTAAATTATCTGTGTGATTATTTGTGTAATGACTATTTCAAGCCACTATGAAAACCAAGTTCTCACTTCTTCATTTGTTATATGCTTAACACCTAGAAGAATAGGAATTATACAACAAAATTTATTTACATGAATGAACACAACTCCTTTAATCAACATAACACTAACAATTTTATAATTGAGGATAAAAGCTCAGAGAAATTAAGTAATTTCACCATAGTAAAACAGGAAATGAGATTCCACTTGGGTCAGTCTGGTTTCTGAGTCTATCTCTTAGTTATTGTGTTATTTTATTATATTGGGGACAATGAGTATTGTCCCTAAATCCACATAGGCTCACTAACCATTATACTGCAGACAAATATTGTCACTTCACTTTCCTTAATGCAGTTACCTTTGCTAATGGCCCACCACCAAATGCCCAGTTTCACTCCTGTTTCCATATATTGGCATAGGAGTTGACTTGTGAACATATTTTTCCTTTGAATGCATATATAATAAAGTATAACTATCAAGTAATAGTGGATTCATATTGCCCAACAATTTACAAAAATAATTTATAGTTTCAAAACGTACTGAATTACAGTCCTAGCCAGTGTGGATAAGTGGTTAGAGCACTGGCCCATGCCCCTAAGAGTCACAGGTTCGATCCCTGGCCCCGGTGGGGGTGCGTATGAAAGGCATCCAATCGACGTGTCTCTCTCACATCAATGTTTCTCTCTCTCTTCTCTCTCCCTCCTCTCTCTCTCTCCTCCTCCCTCCCTTTGTTCCACTCTTTCTAAAAATAAATGAAAAAATATCCTCAGGTGAGAATTAACAAAAAACAAACAAACAAAAAGTACTGATTTGCAAGAATCTTAAAAATTACTAAAGAGAATAATGAAGTAGGCAAAAGGAGAAGCAATATTTAATGAGCAAAAATCACTGGGAAACTACACATTGAAATTATTTTAAAGCTAAGAACAAAAGAGGACAGTTACACCACTGCAGGGAAAATTTGATGGTTCAAAATCTGTTTCACCCATTTAAAACATATCCGATAACTCAAAGTAACTTATCTGGTAGGTTTACTTGAAATCTAAGGACATCTCACAGGTTTTGTAATTTGTTACTATTCTTGCTATGCCATTTTACACACTATACAAAAAGATCTGCGGCACCCACAATTCACTATAAATTGAATCCATAAAATCTTCAGAGTGAAAGCTTTTTCTCTCTAATATCCACAGAATCCCAGTGAAGCAGTAGGAGGGAGTCAGAATTGATTTCTTAAAAATAGTTTCCACATTCTAATAACAGAAAAAAAGACCTTCCCAAAGTAACTATGAAGCAGGCCAAAGGTCTACCTGCTGTCTATTTCAGAATCTAAATCACAAAATAAAAAAAAAAATCAGTAGAATATAATCAATACATCAGGAATACATGCCTACTGAGAACATGGCAGGCAGCAACTACTTGCTGATTGATTGGCTATATGAAATAAAGTTCATCATTTGGCAGGAAATGAAATTTTACCTCTTCAAATCTCATATACAGTATTTGTTAGGCATTTACTCTAAATCAGAGATTTTTCAAATGGTGTGCCACAGAGCACACTGGTGTGCTGCAAAAATTTTAAACCATACCTAACTTTTTAATCTGGGGCAGCCACCTCTTTCCCTTAGATTGTCAAATAAAAATAAAAATTTTTTTAAGACAACAGCCAACACAACAATAGCCATCTGGTGTGACTGAATCAAAATTATACCTACGTTTTTTGTCAGGACAGCAAAAAATATATTTTTGGTGTGGTGCAGAATTTTAGTAATTAGTTTATGTGTGCCATGAAATGAAAAAGGTTGAAAATTGCTGCCCTAAATAATGGACTTGGTACCAACAAGGAAACAAAAATAGCCAATTCATCAATGTTCACTGTATATAGTTACAATGAACAATTCAAACAACATATATTTCATGAGATTTATGTATTTGCAATACAATACCAAACTTGAAGAGTTGGCAATCTAAATAAAAATGAATAGCAAACATTCCTTTAAAAAATGAATCATGATTAATTAAAAAATAAATAAATCATGAAAAGACATTGATCTCTTGAAACTATTTCTTAGAAATTGTCTAATTGTCTAGCATGAGGACATAAAATGCCCAGTCCTGGAGGTTTGTATTTGCAACAGCTCAGACACTCTTCAAAAGAAACTATGAAGAACACTAATATAATTTAAAGGACCTATAAAAAATTTAAGGCACTTAAACACCTCTGGTTAATAGGAGCTTTAGCTTCTGTAAAGCTCCCCAGTTACACAAATAAGCAGTCCTGAAATAACTTTCTATTGTGTTCACAAGAATTGAAAAGCAGAGTTATTAAAAAAAAAAAGAAAGAAAGAAAGAAAAAGAAACTTAACCCTAATGATAACTTCTATTTTACTGTGAATTTTTCTAACAGTCTGATTTTATTTCCTTTATTAGATTTGGTCATTATTTTTAAAGGATAGAATATATCCCCAATCCAAAAAAAAAGAAAGAAAGAAAAATTAAAAAAAAGACCTTTAAATAATAAAAATAAGTAAACTATAATTTTATTATAAATATTTGTCACAGAAACATTTAGTGCACTCATCCTAATGAAAAAAAATTACATCTTTATTTCTTATACAAGTACACTTGTTTTAAATAAATGCAACACATGTCAATTCCCTCCCTCCTCCTTCAACTGTAAGCTTTGGTGTTGCTGTCCATGGTGACACTTACTGGCTGTATCAGGCAATAGCACCACTACTGAAACATGGGTGTGTGTTTTTTATGCCTATTTCTTGGTGGCAGATTTGCTGAAGTGGTTTTATTTTGCATATGTAACTCTTTAGTAATTATGAGTTACACTTCTTTTGAAGTCATGGCACCAAAATCACAAAAGAAAAATCTAGGTGGGGTGTGGAAAGGAGAAGACACTTTAGTCAGCCCATCAGATATGTTACACCGAACTCCATTTGTCTTTTGCCTTCATCTATCCTTCACCATCTGAAACTAATCTTTCTGTATGTGGTTAGCCACCTTCTAGAAACTCTTATTACAGCATCTTTCCACAAATCAAGCAATGTTCAAAAGCTTTAGTAAATCCAAGTTG
Source organism: Corynorhinus townsendii (assembly GCA_026230045.1). Lineage (NCBI taxonomy): Eukaryota > Metazoa > Chordata > Mammalia > Chiroptera > Vespertilionidae > Corynorhinus > Corynorhinus townsendii. The sequence continues at coordinate 173,912,357 of JAPDVU010000003.1, read as the reverse complement.
GAGGCTTGATGCATTGGAATTTGCTTCTGACTATACAACACATTTAAATATAGTTTAAATGCAGACACTTGTGCAATGCCTCTTAACTTCAAAAAAAGTTTTAAAATCCTAAGTATACAAGTAAAGGCGATACCGGAATACTTTTGAATTAACACATATTTGAAATATTTTCAAAGTAATTGTTAAGAAATATTATTCCCTGTCTCTTGTCATTGATGAAGAAGGAAAAATCATGATCTTTCGATGAGGAATCTTGTCCCAAATATATTGCTTGTGATGCACAATAGATAAAGCTACTGGGAGGTATTCATGTTTCCAGAAAGCTACCCACATAAAGAAATTCCTCCCAACCAGGCACCGTTGTACCTGAAACTTTCAGAGAGCAGTGTCTTAACTACAATTAAGCTATCCTCTTTCCTACCTAAATCAATTTTACCCAAATGAGGCATTTGTGTTATAATTCATTGTTCCCCAGACTCTAAAATCTACCATCTGCCATTGGAGTTTCTGTACAGTAATTAAGGCACTATCCATTAGAACTGGCAAGAGTACAAAGTAAGGAGGGGGGGCGGGAGGGGAGAAAAACCAAGCCATTTAAAAAGAGATGGAAGGTGTGTGTATTTCACACTGACCGCTCCACATCTCCGCTCAGATCCTATCACGCACGAGGCGGTACAGAGGAGTGGTGAGGCCACTCCTGGGCTTATCTGAACGAAACCTGCACAAGGATTCAGCAAGCTCTTCATACCTTGAAAGAGAAAGGCTTTCGTCCCATTATGCAGCCCGGGAACCTGGCGCACTCCGGTCGTGGACTCCCCAAGTTCTAACTCTGTTAAGACGTCAATCTGTAGGGAAGGGTCCACACCAAGCCCCCAAACTGGTGGGAGTGGAAGTGGGAGGAGGAAAGAAAGAAAAAGCCCCATCAAAATGCGTGCCTCTTCCTCCAGGGCAGCAAAGAACCGCGTCTGGGAAACAACATTGGGAACTGGGGAGAGGCGACTCCCTCCTGGCCACGCGGAGAGCCTTACCTGAGACCAGCAGCCAAGCTTTAAATAGCGGAGCACCCCGTCCCATTTCCCTGACCTACTTTAAACCCCTCTGCGTGCAAAGTTCCCCTAGGGCCCTCAGACCCTGGACTGGGGGTGTGACCTGCCCTTCCGTCTCCAAGACAAGCACAGAAAAAATCCAAATCCAAAGCCGCCCCTTTTGCCAGGCTTCCCACTCCAGACCTACTTTGGGCGGAGGAAAAAACGAGGTGTCTGTCCCCAGTCAAGTGAGGCCATCCCTTCCCCCCGCCCAGCGCTGGGGCCACTCACCTGCTCCGAGACCCAGGATCAAACAGAAGGTTCTCAGTAAGACCCGAGACTCCATGGTGTGGATCTGCTCAGTCCATCGTCTCCCTCTTTAAAAATAAAAATAAAAATTGAAGTAGTCCTGGGAATCAAGCGGGAAAATAGCGTTTGTCTCTCCTGCCGCTGCCTCGGATTTACAGATTAGTAGGATTAGTACGATTTGGTTGCCTAAAAAAGAAAAGGGAGGACCCCTTGGCACGTGAAGAACTTGGACCCTCCAAGCTCACCAAGCTCACACCATTCCCACACGCAGAGCCCAGGCAGCGGGCCGGCTGGAAGGGGAGCCCAACGGGGGGGGGGGGGGGGGGGGCGCCGACTTGCCCGGAGGCTGCTTTGCGCGGAAATTAGCTCCTGAGCCGGAATAAAGGCAGCAGAAGCACGCACACGCAGAAGGAGGGAGGCGGCCCCAAAAAAGCCTAGGATGGGGCAGCCCCGCACCCGCCGCCCGTCTTCCCAGCGCCCAAACCTGTTGTAAAGACAGAGACAATGGAGAGAGCACAGAAGACGCTTGGTGGAGAGACAGCTCCTCTGGGGAGGGCGGGGCGGGACCTCGGAGGCGGGGAGAGGAGGAGGAGGGAGGGACCGCCGAGGGCGAGGCCCGGCGCTGTGCGTCCCTCTCCCGCACCGGGCTCCTAGGTTTCCAAGACCGGTCTAGCCAGTCCCAGAGTGTCTGCAGCTCCCACCCTCCTCCGTTACTCCCTGGCTGACCTGGGCAAAGCCAACCTCCTCTCGGGATGGAAAGATCTACATTCAAGGTGCTAAGTTGATGGGTGGTCTTTCCTCTTACCCCTTGATTTCAGCGCGTGCCTTGAGAGAAAGAACCAACAGCCACAGCAGGCAAGACTAGAAGGAGACAGGCTCGCCCGCCCTTTAGGCAAAGGAAAGAAAAGCCCACGAACTGCGCGGGGGCTCCCGAGCAGCCCCGGGAGCTGCAGAGGACTCCCTCTCAGGGGCGTGCAGAGGAGGGCTGCCAAAGCACACTAGAGGGAGACTGGCGGAGACGGGTAGCAAACCTAGGAAGCCCTGGGAACCCTGGAGGGGAGGGTCCATGCCAGGGGCGGGGCGCTGAAGAGCTTCCCAGGTGCGGAGAGAGCCAGGAAGAACTTAGCCAGGAACTGCTGGACAGCTCCGGGACCTCGCTGGCGCCCCTGCCAAACAGCAGGGGGACCAGGGCTCTACTTCTCCAGTACAAGCACCTGGCAGGAGGCAAGGGCAGCAGGGCCAGTGTGTCTGCCCACTAGAAAAGAAATAGATAATATATGATAGATGATAGATAGATAGTTAGATAGATAGATAGATAGATAGATAAGCATAGACATAGAGAGAAAAATATGGATGGACCAGAGAGAGAGAGAGAGGGAGAGAGAGAGAGAGAGAGAGAGAGAGAGAGAGAGAGAGAGAGAGAGAGAGAGAGAGAGAGAGAGTGCTGAACCTGGGAAAAAGAGGAAAGCCCCCCCGCATCCCCCCCTACTGTTGAGCATATTCACAAATGCTCTCTACCCATCCTTTCACCATACATTCCAGAATCATAAGAGTGAGATCATTTAAGATCTAATGCTCAGCAGGCAAAAGTATATTCAAGGTCGATGGCACATAATACTTTCAACATAGCCCTAAAATTTTGAGATAAATTTGAATAATGATATTCAACTCCCATATTGAAAATGTTAAGTTTCAAAGCGATTAAAATGTTAATCTGTACAAGTTCAACTGAGTTTCTTAACTTTCCATCCATACAGGTAGATTCTGAGTTCTCCAACAGGATCCTATATAGCTGGTTACCAGAATACCTCCTGGGTAGGGTCTGAGACTCCTGCAGAGCAATATATACTATGTTATACTATAATGAGATGAGTGGGGGATTTTGGCTTTGTCCTTGGAATTTTTAAGGGGAAAAAAAAAGACAGGATCTAGAAGCTTTTCCAAGTTAATTTTTTAACTTTGAGAAATATTCCAATACTTACATATTAAAGTATTGCTGTATAAATCTCACATTTGCAAAGCTATACAAAATAAAATTAGTATAATTGAATTGAATTAATTCAAAGAACATTATTCATCAGGGAATTAAAGATCTTTAGCATTACATCTAAAATATTGAATTGTAATAAGTATCTACAAAAGTTCCATAAAATTCATTTTAAATAATCCCATTACTTAAAACTCTATTGGAAGATAAAATGAGATAGAAAAGTAGGTATACAGATACATACATATTTACATGTAAAAGTTCTTCTAACCTACTTGTACTCTACCAAATCATAGAATCTGGGGTACCCTCCAATCTCTCTCTCACATATGACATGCTGGATGCTGGTGGTTTGTAAGCTTGTCATTAGTTACCCCTGGACACACACACACTTTTGCTCCCTCCAGAAGAGTTATTTTGTACCCAAAATTATTCAGTTTAACCTGCTACTATAATTATATGATACTAGTGGCCTAGTGCACAGATTCATGCACATTGAAAGGAAAATAATTAGAAGAAATAGTTTAATATTGCTATTTGCCCTTTCTCTATAATAGAAGTGTCAACCAAATTCACGATCGATAATGACATCAAAACATACGCATGCGATTGGCGCCAGCGAGAGCTTTATAAGTATCACACATGCACGAGTCAATTTAGCCTTTTATATATAGAATAAACTTGCTTAATTAGAACTGCTTTCTGATGTAGCTAAACTTTTTCCAGCCCAGTGAAGCACCCCAACTTCTCTTTCAGATAATTGTCAGCAACACAGCAGGAAATATCAACATGAAGCAGATTATTATTGTATATCATGTAGGAGGAACAAAGGGTAAAATATTTAACTGCAGCAGTGTTTGACTATATTCTGCACAGTGAAAAAACCTTAAGTCATTTTCAAGGTCCACCATTTCTTACTTCTTTTCAGTCGGGTAAAGTTTCTAAGCTTTCTAAATCTCCATTTTCCAACTAATGAAAAGAAAATAGGATTCCACCGAGTCTCCTATCTACCTACTCCAGGACTTCTGTGAGGATCAAACGAGATGAGGCACGGGAAAACGCTTCACAGACATTTGGATGAAGTGTGAAATGTTTCCACCTGGCTATAAAGCAAGTCATGTTCCTGAGCTGAAGAAACTTCAAGGAGGCTAGTCGTTGCTAGGGAGAGGAAGCTGGGCATTGCTACGTGATGTCATTATCCAGCGCCCACAGCCACCATTTCTGCATTTGGGCCACATTTGGCACCATGGGGTCTTGTCAGTGTCAACTGCGATTTGGTGGGGTGTTGCTCCGGGGTGGTGGCGGGGCCTGTGTCCCGCTTGGGGAAAGCTGAGTGTTGCTTTGTCGTGCCAGGTCCGTGCTGCCTTTTCTCTGTAAATGCCAAGTGTGCATCACAGCAACTCCTGTGTTGAGCGTCTGCCCCCTGGTGGTCAGTGTGCATCATAGCAACCATTCAGACAGTGGGAGGGACACTTAGCATATATGGACACCATTAAAATATGAGTACAGAGAGAACTGTTTCTATAAAAGTAAAAAGCAAAGCTTTGGAAAACCATAATACAGGTTAATCATTGTATTAGTTAGGGCAGAGGTTCTCCAGCTGGGAGGGGTTTTCAACCTTAGAGCTATTGATATTTTAAAGTTGGATAGTTCTTTATTAGGACTGTCCTGTGCCATATAGGATGATTAATGGCACCCCTGGTATCTACCTACTAAATGCCAGTATTTTTAGTTTTTCATTTTATCTATACATCTTTTAACTATATCTTTTTATATAACTTTTAAATTAGTGTTCTAAAACTGACAGCTGTCAGAGGGAGAGGGGTTAGGAGCTGGATGGAAAAAGGTAAAGAGATTAAGCTTATACACACAGACACACACACACACAGTGTGGTGACAGCCAGAGGGAAATGGGGCTGGGGGTAGGTGGGGGTAGGCAAAGGGGAGTGGGAAATGAGGATGGAAAAAGACTTTGCTTGGGGCAAGGGGCACATGATGCAGTGTGCAGATGATGCTTTATTGAGTTATACATTGGAAACCTGTATGGATTTGTGAACCAATGTCACCAAAAAAAATAATGGAATAAGAATAAAATAAATTTAAATTTCTCTAGCTACAAAAATAAAATAAAAATGGTGTTCTAGGGAAGACAATAAAATACTTAACTTTTCACCATCTACTCAAAGCCCATATATGTTACCACCACTTCAATTGAAATACAGAAACTTTACAACCATATTGGTACCTTTATTACATCCCTTCATGCAGTGATTGTCTTATGTGTAAAATCAATATACACTCCAACTTCCTTTAGACAATGTGCAAATTTTTGCTTGCAATCATTGTGGTGGGAATAATAATGTCTTCCTCCTCTCTCTGACCCCTGCCCAAAAAAATAAAAAAAATAAAAATAAAACATGTCCATGAGACTCTCGATTCCAATAATTACAGGCTGTTGTTGTTCCTTGTGATTAAGCCCCTATCCCAGTGGTCGGCAAACTCATTAGTCAACAAAGTGGCAAACCACGGCTCCCAAGCTGCATGTGGCACACAAGCCGCAGTTTGCTGACCACTGTCCTAATCCATACAATTTGTGAATGTTATTTTAAGTGGCAAAAGAGATTTAAGGTTGCAAATGGAATTACGATTACTAGTGAGGTGACCTTAAAATAGGGAGATTATCCTGGATTCCCTGGATAATCTCCAGTCTAGTCACAGAGGTTCTCAAATGTGGAAGAGGGAGGCCAAGAGAAGTTGAGAGTAGTTTAATAAGATAAGAATGTGCCCTGCCCATGAAGACAGAGGAATATAGGAAGGCTAAGAGCCAAGGTATAGGAGCAGCACTTAGAAGCTAAAAATTACAAGGAAAAGGATTCTTCCCTGCAGCCTCCAGAAGAAACACAAGCTTGTCAATACTGTGATTTTAGCCCAGTGAGATCTATTTTAGACTCCTAAACTACAAAACTATCTATATAAATAAAAGCCTAAGCGACCATCACAACCAGAACGACCAGTTGACCGGTCACTATGACGCACACTGACGACCAGGGGGCAAAAGCTCAACACAGGAGCTACCCCCCTGGTGGTCAGTGCAGTCCGACAGCCAACCTCCTGCAGCCAGCCAACCTCCCGCAGCCGGCCAACTTCCCGTGGTACCCTCCCCCCCAAGCCGGCAACCTCCCATGGTCCCTCCCCCTGGCCAGGCCTAGGGACCCCACCATTGCATGAATTCGTGCACCAGGCCTCTAGTAAGATAATAAATTTGTGTTGTTTTAATCCACTAAATTTGTGATGATTTGCTCAATATTCATATGAAAATAATATAATTACTAACTGCATAATAAAAAGGTCATTGAAAATGGTAGACTCTATGATCCTGACAAGCTCCCCTTCTACCATAAATGCATATCAAAGCTAAATAAAATGTTCAAGAATTTTTAAATCATATCTGAGTTTTGAATTTAAAAAAAGAAAGAAAATCCTCAGGTGCTAAGGATAAGGAGCTAGCTGGAGATTGGTGAAGAAAGGAGTGGCTGATGCAATGATTGGGAGAGGGTGGAACATAGGGTCACTAAGACAATAGGGTAGGATATTAACGTCCACACAAGAGCTAGAAACAATGAATTATGGCCAAAGCGAGAAGATGTGAAGATGTTACTGATTCCTCTAATAAAAAGAGGAATCTTTGAAGAATTATACTACCCAAATTAAGAAACTTTAAAATTTTTGCACATCGGCCTAAAAAGTGACAAAAATGCTTGCCAGCTACATGTGACTATAGGTGGGAAACACCTGTAATAAATGTCAAATCCCAAGCCTTGCTACGTGCCACTTGCAGATATAAGGTACAAAATTATACTCCTCAGTGGTATAGAAATTCTAAAATCAGAAAGCATAAAATCCCCAGTCTCCTAAAGAAGCAAATATAAAAGTCCTATTCAGGGACCGTCCACAATCTCTGAAATAAAAGAGGAATTTTTCTGATGAGAATAAGAATACAATAAAATAATCTATATATATAAAAGCTTAACTGACCAAAAGACCAAACGACGGGTCGACTGGTTGCTATGACACGCACTGACCACCAGGGGACAGATGCTCAACACAGGAGCTGCCCCCAGGTGGTCAGTGTGCTCCCACAACAGGAGTGCTGCTTAGCTGACCAACACATCCCGGCGCCCTCCAGCCCAGGGCCAACCACTCCCTCCCTCAGTAGCCCTGCAAGTCTAATCTCCGGAAAACAGGCCAGGCACTGATGGACCAGCACTGCCGGCATGATCCCGACAGCGCCACCAGCCTCCTGGAAGTCAGCCTCAGGCACCGCAGCCGCTTCCCCTCCCTAGATGCTACGAAAGGAAGAACCGATAAAAAATGGCTGCCAGGTGGCTCCCAAGAACCTGCGTGAACATCAGCAGGAAGGATCCAGATCCCAGGCCGGCAAGGGCATCCCACTGCCTGCCTGGAGTGCTGATTCCATCCCTGTCCCCATTCCAGCCCCTTCTGGACGGGCGCCAGAGGCAGGGCTCATGGCTGGCAAGCGAGTGCCTCTGTGGCGGACTGAGCCTCTCCTGATCAGGACTGACTCGGCGGGAGCCTGCTGCAGGCACAGTGGGCTGGGATAAGTGGGAGCAACAGGCAGGAGCAGCAGGCAGCGCTGGAATGCTAGTTTCGGCCCAATCCCCACAGGCCATGCTGAGGGACCCCATCCATGCACAAATTTGTGCACCAGGCCTCTAGTAATGATAAATTTATTAAAATAAAATAACATGAAAGACAGGAACATACAGAGAAAATGAGTATTGGTATGAATTCTCATGAACTCAGAATCATAATTTTATTAATCAAAAAATGTGGTTAAAAGTATAAAATATACTTAAATAATTAGAGTTATTTTAGAGGAATAGAAAATAACAGTATTGTTGAGAAAAGATTAAACAGATTACAAAAGAAAGCAAATAGAACTTCTAAAAATAAAAATATATTGAAAAGCAATATTGACAAAACCTATTGCTGTAATAAGCAGAAGATAAAATGGAGCTCAAAATTAGTGAACAAAAATATCTGAGAAATAATAAAATCTGAGAATATTATGGAAAATTGGCAAGAATAATTAAAAAATGGAAAACATGAACAAAATATAAATATTAAAATTAGAAGACCCAACACACATTACTTATAGATATGGAAAAGAAGACTAGAGAGAATGGAAGCATACAGTATTGTGGGAAGTATTTAAACAAATAAGACCTAAAAGCTTTCAAAAATTAAAGAATGACATTATTTTCTAATTCTTACTAAGATAGAATAAGCATATTCCACCCTCTCTCTCCCACTGAATACTATTAAACCTGACAGATGAATGGACTATTGTAAATTAAAGAGTAGCAGGCAAAGAGAGAAAGAAGACTAGAGTTTGAAGTATCACTATATTAGCAGTGAGTACTTCTAAGAAATAGACTATAATCCAAGGGTATGTTTTACTGAGTTTAGAGAGAAAGGAAGGGAGAGAGAGAGGAACATCCATGCATGTGAGAAACATTGATCAGTTGCTTCCCATACACACCTAACTAGAGACTGAGCCTGCAACCTAGGTATGTGACCTGATCAGGAATCTAACTGGCAACCTTTTGGGGTATGGGATGATGTTCCAACCAACTGAGCTACACTGATTAGGGCTCCATGTCCTTTAAAAAAAAAAACAACAAACGTGTTTTTTATTTATTTCCTAAAAGAAGGGATATATATATATAGAGAGAAACATCAATGATGAGAGAGTGTCCTCAATTGGCTGCCTCTTGCAAGCCCCTTACCAGGGGTCAAACCTGTAACTCAGACATGTGCCCTGACTGGGAATTGAACCATGACCTCCTGGTTCATGGGTCAACACTCAATCACTGAGCCACACTGATCAAGTTCCATGTCCTTTCTTATGATATTGAAGTTCTCACTAAGTTCATCTACTCTACTCCTAAGTTCATTGAGCAATCTTTCTAATCCGTATTTTGAACTCTGCATCTAATAGATGGCTTGTCTCATTTTGTTTAGTTGTTTTCCTGGAGTTTTGTTCTGTTCTTTGGGACACATTTATTTGTCTCCTCATTTTGACTGCCTCCCTGCATTTGTTTCTATGAATTAGATAGAGCTGCTACATCTCCCAGGCTGGGTAGAGGGCCTAATGTAGTAGGTGTTCTGTAGGCACAGCCTCACTGATCACCTGAGCTGGGCACTTCTGGTGCACCCCCTGCATGAGCTGTGTACACACTCCTGTTGTACTTGAATCTTGATTGCCGTTGGCAATTCAATGGGAGGGATTTACTCCCAGGCTTATTGGCTGTGAGGACCAGCTGCAAGCACTGTGGAGGATCAGCTGGGCTGGGGCTGAACCTACAGAGCTAGACTTACTTTAGCAGGGCTCTGGTGCTGCTGAGTCCAACCCTTGAGCATGTCCCTTGTGGAGGAGGTAGGGTAGTGCTTCCACATGGTCTGATGCTTTCCACTGGATGTGGCTCTAGGGCCTCCCAAAAGGTGGAAGCCAAGATCAGTATCCCCTGTACCCTGCCCGAGGCCACCAGCATGAGCTACAAAGCAATCTGCAGATGGTTGCTACTTGTGCTGGGCCTATTGGTACTCAGGTGAGGCCAAGCTGCAAACCAAGGCAGGTTGCTGCTTGTGCCAGGCCTGGGCCTCTTAGTGAGAGGTATGGGGCATGCCAAGGCCAACAATGCTACTTGTTTGAGAGATTTTAGGAAAGGTCAAATCATGAATCAAGACAGGCTGTTTGTATGGAAAAGCCACTGAAAACAGTTTGGGTTGGGCCTGTAAGTTGGTGAGGCAGGGTCTCAGGAAATCACCAGAGCAGGGGGAACAGTGTTAGCCAGGTTGATGGAGACTCAGATATGATGTTTGATTGCTAGATCTGTGGAGCAAGGGCCCAGAAAAAGAACAATGGCCTCTGCCATCACTTCTCTCTGGGAGAAAGCTACTCCTCCAGCTCTTGGCCTCATGCCAGACTACTCAGTTTCTTTCTGGATGTCCCTCGTAAGTGGGAGAAGAAAATTTATCTAACAAAGGTGACTTTCCTTCCAAGGCACACCCATCTTCACTTGTTGACAATAGAAGGTAAAAGAGATGCCCATTTGGGACATGGGAGTAGGATAGGTTATAATCAACATTCTTTATAGCCTCCATACACTTTGAGCTACTCGCAAAACTCAACTGAAACTCCCTAAGTAAGAGAAGTGTTGCTGCAAACACAGTTCTAAAGGCAACATGGCAAAAAGAAGCAAGCGTGGAACTTGGTCCGGAGCTCTGGGTAAAGGCTCTGTCCTACCTCTTTCCTGAGCCCGATACAACCACCCTGCACCTGTTATCAGACTAGCATCACAATAAAAGTCTATCACAGGGCCGCCAAGGCTCAAGTCCTCTTCAAAAAGTGCCATGCAGTATACAAATGCTAGTTCTTCCTGTTGCTGTCACATTCATAAATGCTACATCAGGGTTGGCCTGTTTCTGTCATTCCCCTTGTGATGTAGTTAGCTTAATGCAAAATAATGGTAATTGAAACCATTACATAGGAAGAGGCAAGGGAAAGAGAGCTGGAAATGTGAATATAGGTAACTAACTAGCACTGATATACCTAACACTAATATAATGTTTTATGTCAATTATACCTCAACAACAACAACAAAACACAGTAGCATTGTTAGTGAGCCTGATTGTTTAATATATATATAGTGTTCTGAGCACAGGACTGACTTTCTGGGTTATCAGATGTTATCAGGCTCCAAAAGCCATGAGTCATATGTTTAAAAACTTATTCCACTGTACAGCCTTATTTTTAACTGCCAATAGACAAGCAGAGTGAGCACTGGCTGCTTTTGTCAAGAGCTGCAGTACTTAGTGTTCATCTGAACAGAATGAAGTGTTCACGTGGACCCAGCCCATCTGCCAGCTTCTGGCCTTGCTTAAGGTTTTCTATTATAATACAGAGCTTTGTCTAACATTAAGAGTCAAAATAACCCTCCCCAGAAAAGCTAAAGGCCAGGATATTCTCAGCAATATCCAGAAACCAGGTTTACTCATATTCAATATCTCCCTTCATCCTGTAAACTTAACTGGTAAATACAGAAATGGTAAATACAGAAGTCATTAAAAATTCCATTTTCAAAGGAAGATTTTTATTTGATTCTGCCTCTGCTATCATCAAAAATAATTTTCTTTTTCTAAGGCTACACATAGCCCACACCTGAAAGGAAATTTATTATGGTCAGGCCTCAAGACATAATAATTCAAATTCTTTCCTGACTCATCACACAAATCTTGCTAGTGCTTAGCTACTGACAATAGAATCTTCGTTTTGATGGACATGTAGTTTCTAGACAAAAAGTCCAGACCAGGTTTCCCAAATGTGTGGCTTGATAACAAGGATTTTATGTTTGTGTCTTAGAGGCTAGCAGGGACTCAGATTCAATGTGAGCTGGGCCAGAGTGTCTCTTCTCACATATCATCAAATCCTCTGATAGGAAGAACAACTCAAATCTGCCACCCAACTAGGGCCAGCCTCTATCTCCAGTTTTATTGTCTTAGCCAAAGGCTGCAACTGAGAATACAAACAGAAAGATAGAGCTGCTGAGTGAGCAGATAAATCAATGTGTGAGTGGTGCAGGGGGTGTTCAGGTCATCCTTATTCTTTCCCTGTGAGGACTACTCTCAACATTGAGTGCTAAGTAATGGACTTGGGAGTCTGGCCATGGTACATAATCACATAGTAGGAAAGCTTACAAAGCTCTTAGTTTGAAAACCAGCACACAGATAAGTCAAGTAATTTGTTCAAAATCACACAAGTAATTTAATTTAGAGCTAGCACTTAAGCCTCATTCTCCTGATTTATTCATTTACTTAAAAGATATTTGTGAGAACAATTAGAAGATAGCAGCATAGGTAAACACCTGTACTCAACGACATCAAAATTACAACTAAAACGACATCAAAATTACAACTAAAATGACATCAAAATTACAACTAAAACACAGAACCACCATCATCCAGAACTGCCGGAAAGCTGGCTGAGTGGAAGTCCTACAACTAGAGACATAAAGAAGAAAGCACACTGAGACTGGTAGGAGGTGCGGAGGCGCAGAACTGGCTGATCTGACACCCACATGTGCCACTTTTTTAATTGAGAGGGAGATTGTCTCTGTGGAGGACACTGGGAGGAGCAAGGGGTCTCAGTGACACCCACACCAGACCCCCAGTCCAAGGTCCCAGAGCTGGGAAAAGAAGTCCCTGTAACTACGGGCTGTAAAAACCAGGGCGGATTGGAGCTCAGTGACACAGAGGTTGCTGGAGACACAGCTGTTCCTCTTAAAAGGCCAGCACCATGAACTGAACTTACAAGGCCCTGCTTCCTCTGAGCTCCAGCACCGGGGTGAGGCTCTGTGGGACACATTTGTCTGGTATCAGGACAGGAGCTTGGGGGTGGCTTTCTCTCAGATGGAGGTACTTGCAGGGATCATTTTTCCTGTGCTAGGACCTCCCAGGTCTGTTGCAGGGCTGACTGGCAGCCATTTCTGTTTGCTCTGCCCTGGTGATTCCCTAAAACCCCACCTCATCCAATTTACAACCCCACCCAAGCTGCATATGAATGGCCTGTCCTTGAAATTTTCAAACAGGCTGCAGCTGGGTCAGAGAGCCCCAAACCTATCAATAAGCCAGCTCAGTGGATAGAGCGTCGGCCTGTGGACTGAAGGGTCCTGGGTTCGATTCCGGTCAAGGGCATGTACCTTGGTTGCGGGCACATCCCCAGTAGGGGGTGTGCAGGAGGCAGCTGATCGATGTTTCTCTCTCATCGATGTTTCTAACTCTCTATCCCTCTTCCTTCCTCTCTGTAAAAAATCAATAAAATATAAAAAATAATAATAATAATAATAATAAAAGGCCCAAGACCCAGCACCAGCACCAGCCTGCCTTGCTTCATAGCTGGGTCTCTTCTGGGCACTTCCAAACCCACTACAAAGAGGAGAAATCTGCAGATATTTCTGTAGCTACTGCTGGGTGGCCCCAGGCAGTGGCTGACTTTGCTTCTCCCTAGAGAACCAAGAGCCAATGTACCCAGTTGTCAATGTCAGACCATACCAGATTACAACTCTACACATCCATAAGTGACACACTCAAGGGGCAGATTCAGTGAGTACCAAAGCCCCATTGAAACAAGTCCTGCTCCATAGAGGTGTCTCCTGCATAGCAGCTCTCCCACTGTAGTCACAGCTGGTCCTCACAGCAATGTGGCCTGGAGGTCAATTCCTCCCAGTGACACCAATAGCAATCAAGCCTCAACTACACTAAGACTGTGCTCACAGCCCACAAAGGGGTGCACCTAGAGTTCCCAGCTCAGGTGACTGGGGAGACTGAGCCACTGGGCCCTATAGAACATCTACTACACAAGGCCACTCTACCAACTCAAGGAGACATAGCAGCTCTACCCAGTACATAGAAACAAACACAGGGAAGCAGCCAAAATTCAGAGACAAAGAAACATGTCACAAATGAGAGAAATGAAAGAAAGCAAACTACTGGATATAGTTTTCAAAACCACAGTTATAAAGTTACACAAGAATCTTCTAGAAACCTCCAAGGGACTTAATGAAACTTTCAAGGATCTTAGTGAGAATGCCAAACACATGGAAAAGGACCAATCAGAAATTAAGCGTACACTGTCTGAAATAAAGAATAATATATAGGGATTCAACTCCAGAGTAGAGGATTCTGAGAATCAAATCAATGATTTGAAATAGGAGGAAGCAAAAAACACCCAACCAGAAGAGCAAAAAGAAAAAAAATCCAAAAATATGAAGACAGTAAGGAGCCCCTGGAACAACTTTAAGCATACCAACATTCATATTATGGGGGTGCCAGAAGAGAGAGAGCAAGATATTGAAAACCTATTTAAAGAAATAATGACAGAAAACTTCCCCTATCTGGTGAAAGAAATAGACTTACAAGTTCAGGAAGCACAGAGTCCCAAACAAGAGGAACCCAAAGAGGGCCACACCAATATACATCATAATTAAAATGCCAAGGGCAAAAGACAGAGAGAGAATCTTAAGAGCAGCAAGAGGAAAGCAGTTAGTTACCTACAAGGGAACGCCCAGCTACTGTCAGCTGGTTTCTCATCAGGCAAGGGAGTAGCAAGAAATATTCAAAGGGATGAATATCAAGGACCTACAACAAAGATTGCCCTACCCAACAAAGCTATCCTTTAGAATTGAAGGTCATATAAAGAGCTTCACAGACAAGAAAAAGCTAAAGAAGTTCATCATCACCAAACCAGCATTATATGAAATGTTGAAGGGTATTCTGTAAGAAGAAGAGGGGTATTCTTTAAAAAGAAAAAGATCAAAATATGAACAACAAAATGGCAACAAATACATACCTATCAACAATTGAATCTAAAAATCAAAATAAATGAATAAGAAATCTAATGAACAGAATAAACTGGTGAATAAATAGAATCAAAGGCATGGAAATGGAACAGACTGATGATTCTCAGGGAGAAGAGGGGTGGGGGGCAGAAAGAGATTAAACAAAGATCTTATATGCATACTAGAGGCCCAGTGTACAAATTCATGCACCGGTGGTGTCTCTCAGCCTGGCCTTCGCCCTCTCACAATCCGGGACCCCTTGGGGGATGTCAGACTGCCGGTTTTGGCCCAATCCCTGCAGGCCAGGCTGCCTGCAGGGATCGGCCCAAAACCAGTAGTCTGACATCCCCTGAGGGATGTAGTAGTGCACGACACAGGATGGCTGGGGAGGAGCCCGAGCCCTAGCCCAGGCTGGGAGCCACTTCTGCTCATCCCAGCCCACCGTGCCTGCCGCAGCAGCTTGGTAGCACTGCCACAGAGACAAGAAAGGCTCATGCCACAGTAGCTGCGCTCGCCAGCCATGAGCCCGGCGTCTGGCACCCTTCAGTCAGTTGAGCAGCACTCCCACTGTGAGAGTGCACTGACCACGAGGGGGCAGCTCCTGCATTGAGCATCTGCCCCCTGGTGGTCAGTGCATGTCATAGCGACTGGTTGACCAGTCAACCAGTAGCTTAGGCTTTTATATATAGAGATATATATTACCTATGGACACAAACAATAGGGTGGCAAAGGCCTGGGGTGGGGCAGGAACTGGGTAGAGGGAGGCAAAGGGGGAAAAAGAGGGACATCTGTAATAATCTCAACAATAAAGTTTTAGATTATCACAATTTAAAAAAAGATACTTGTGAATGTCCAGTCATGTGATGAGCGCCATGCTCCATGCTTCAGCTCAGCAAATCTCAAACTGAGGCCCAGGCACCACTTTATGAAGAGTCAGAGACTAATCTAAAAATAGAACTGCTACCTCTGTATCTTCCAAGAAAATGATGCACCGTCTCCCATGGACTTTACATGACGTGTTATGTAGGCCCCCACCTACACCACTCTCCCACTCACACTGCTCCAGTACTTCTTGGGTATTCCCTGAACATCCAAACATGCTCCTTCCTCTGGAACTTTGGATATCCCACTTTTTCTGTCTAGAATGCTCTTCTCACACATAGCTGCTTTACTTCTTTCAAATGTCACCAGATTCTTGGCAGGGTCCCCAAATGACCCTATTTAAAATTGGAGCCCCCCCCCCCATATACATACACAACATTTCCTATCGCCTTTCTTTTGCTATATTTATTATATATTTCCTTATTTCTTAGTATGTCTCCCCACCCCAGGAGGTAAACTCCATTTTTCACATGTTTTATTCACTTCTTTTTTCTTCTTTTTTTTTTAATGGTTTCTTTCTTTCTTTCTTTCTTTCTTTCTTTCTTTCTTTCTTTCTTTCTTTCTTTCTTTCTTTCTTTCAAGTCCTCGCCTAAGGATATGCTTTTATTGATTAGAGACAGAGAGGAAGGGAGAGGAGAGAGAAACATTGAGGTGAGAGAGAAACATCAATCGCCTGCCTCTCACACACACCCCGACTATTGATCAAACCCACAATCTGGGTGTGTGCCCCGACTGTGAATCAAACCTGAGACCCTTCAGTACACAGGACAATACTCCAACCAGGTAAGCCACACTGACAAGGACTTCATTTCTTTATTCTTAATACTTACAACAGTGCTTGGCACACTGTAGGTGTCAGTATTTATTCAATACAAGAATAATGTATAAAAATGCATCTAGTAAGTGTCTGGTAATAGTAAGCGATCAATAAATGGTAGCTATTATATCTTAGAATTTACTAGAGTGAAACTATGAAGCTATTGATCAAGATGGCATAACTCTCCAAGGCAAACAAAATCTCCTCATTAACTTCTACAGAACACTCTATCTATTGCTAAGATATGGCAAAAGTCTGCCTCTTCTATCTCTAGATCACTACAATATACTCAAATGGATTCAACAAATAATTTTTTTGTTAGAATAACTGAGCAAAATAAAATCCCGGTTTATTGTTGGACAACATTGTTTCACACATACATAAAATGAACCAAAAAAATAAACAGACAAAAAAGGAAAAAAATAAACCTTTTATCTTTGGTCTTTTTAACCATCTCAAACAAACCAACTACTTACAGTATAGCTAAGTACATACACAGTTACTGGAATGCTCAGAATAAGACTGTTTTTATTGTTTTTGTTTTTTTATATAAGGTTTTTGATGGAGATCCAAGTTTCTGAGTAAAACCTCCTGTGTAAAATTTGCAGCACTTTTATAACATAATTTTTTAGCAAGGAATAGAAATTGACAACTTATTTTCACTTTTTATTTATCTCAGTACTTCAGGTTGTTATTGATTGTACACAAGAATGTGCCTCAAAACGCCTCCAACTTAGGATAAAACACAAACATTCTTTTCCCATTTCATTCCATTTCCTCCCTCTCCCACAGCAAAATGTATCAATGTGACTGACAACTATTTTACCAGCATTGCAGGTATATTTTTCAACATTTTGCTTTTCTACTTCCTTTATCTACACGTCAAATTATTTTCTTCTTTAGCTTGACTGTAGTAGTATACGGTGTCCTTCTGTAGACATGTTATTTTAATTGACAAAATTCAGGTGTGAAAAAATGTAACTTTACTTTACACCTCATATTTCTCTTAAGACCTCATCTTTTTCCTGATGAAAGAATAACTACTTATATTGAGTGCCCTGGTGAAGGGTGCTGAATATTGAGTACTGTGTGTCAGAATTATTCTTAGAGCATTAACTCACTGATTCTCTTAATATCCTATGAGATACCCATAGTACAGATGAAGAAAGTGAGGCACAGAGAGGTTAAATATCTTCACTAGAGTCATATAACTAATAGTCATGAAGCCAGATTTAAAACATTGATGATATAACTTCAGAGTTGATTGTCTTAACCACTCCACTATAGCTATCTTTTTTTCCCCTGAAAATATTTTTATTTACTTCAGAGAGGAAGGGAGAGAGATAGAAACATCAAGGAGAGAACCATCAATCAGCTGCCTCCTGCATGCCCCCCACTGGGTATATGTCCTGACTGGGAATTGAACCATGACCTCCTGGTTCATAGGTTGATGCTCAACCACTGAGCATACCAGCCTGAATTCCAGGCTGACTTAATTACTTCTATCTTTGTCAGGTAATTTCCAGTTTAAATTCAATTCAAAATTATCCCCCTCAATATCACTGCCCCTAAAGATGCATACATTTCATCAGGACAGTAGTGGAAAAGGGATCTTTTCCATCATTACCCTTTCAAATCACGAGTGCCACTTACTGGTGTACCAATTCCCCTTAACCTTTGCCATTTGCCCTACAGAGGTGTTCCTCACTCAGAGGGCACCATTCTTGTTCCTTCTGCCCCTCCACTCTGGACAGAGCTTTTTTAGTGTGATGGATCCACCAGATACCCAAATAACAAAGTCAAATAGACTGGAGCCAGTAAGTAAGCCAAGGGAGAGATGTCCCTAAAATCAAGTTTGGGGGTAGTTCAGGTAAGTAATCTTGCTAAAATTCTGCATATTCCAATATCTGGCAGGTCCATATGCAATATATGCTCTCCAGAGAGATCATGTTCTTCAAGTTCTCCTGCAAGACACCCTGGCAAAGGGCCCCCTGCACTCCACTCTGCCACTCAGGAGCCCAGATAGGTCAGGACCATGTTCTCTAACAGCCAAAGTATTCAATATTGCTATTATTGTGTTGTTGTCATCATCATTTTGTCTTATTATTGAATTTTTGTTCATCTTGATTTATA
Source organism: Corynorhinus townsendii (assembly GCA_026230045.1). Taxonomy (NCBI): domain Eukaryota; kingdom Metazoa; phylum Chordata; class Mammalia; order Chiroptera; family Vespertilionidae; genus Corynorhinus; species Corynorhinus townsendii. The sequence continues at coordinate 173,893,784 of JAPDVU010000003.1, read as the reverse complement.
ACGTGGTTACATGTTACTGTTCTCTGAAAATGTTCTTTCTGCTTCCATGACAGACTTTTTCCTCCTGTGGGTCAGGCTTCTAGGCCAGAAAAGATTTTCCAGTGTTTCCACTAGCTCTGTAAGAGCAAGCTTGCATCTCAGTCATGGCAGCACACTCAAGGTAGTAAGTTTGGGGCTCAGTGTTTGTATGTTTAAAAAAGCTAAAATAAATTTTCTTCTCTCTCTTATTCAAATTCTTAGGATGTCTTTCCATACCCTGCCTTGAGCAGTCCTCAACACAATCCTATATAATCCTATCTAATAAAAGAGTAATATGCAAATTAACCATCACTTTGCCACACCCACCAGCCAATCAGGAGAGAGTATGCAACTTAACCCAAGATGGCTGTGGCCACGGAGCCAGGAGGAGGCTTGGATTTCCCCAGCAATGGAGGAAGCCAAGCTTTCCACACACTCTGGCTGGCCCAGGCCTCCACTCAAAGCAACAAAGTTTCAATTATAGAAGATAAATAAATCCCAACAGAAATGGCTGCAGCCACAGAGCACACAGCAGGCTTGGCTCTGCTTAAGGCTACGAAGTTTCAATTATAGAAGATAAATAAATCCCAGATACCAGGACTTCTGCTTGGGTCGCCAGCCTGCAAACCACCTCAGGCCCCTCACCAAGGCCACCCCACGCCCCAAGGGAACCCCCACCCTGATCTGGGACACCCTTCAGGGCAAACCAGCTGGCCCCCACCCATGCACCAAGCCTCTATCCTATCTAATAAAAGAGTAATATGCAAATTGACCAGCACTCCAACACACAAGATGGCTGCCCCTATGTAGTCAAAGATAGCTGCCCCCACGTGGACACAAGATGGCCACCACAAGATTGCCAGCAGGGGAGGGCAGTTGGGGGCGATCAAGCCTGCAAGAGAGGGCAGGGGGGGCAACCGGGCCTGCAGGGAAGGGCAGTTGGGAGGGACCCAGGCCTGCAGGGGAGGGCAGTTAGGGGCAATCAGGATGGCAGGGGAGCAGTTAGGCATCGATCAGGCTGTCAGGGGAGTGGTTAAGGGGTTATCAGGCTGGCAGGCAGAAGTGGTTAGGGGCAATCAGGAAGGCAGGCAGGCAAGCAGTTGGGAGCCAGCAGTCCTGGATTGTGAGAGGGATGTCCGACTACCCGTTTAGGCCCGACCTCAGTAGGACGTTGGGAAGTCGGACATCCCTCAAGGGGTCCCATATTGGAGAGGGTGCAGGCTGGGCTGAGGGACACACATCCCTGTGCACAAATTTTGTGCACTGGGCCTCTAGTAAAGAATAATATGCAAATTAACCCTCACTTTCTCACAAATGGCTGCCTAAGACCAGGCCGGCAGGGGGATTAGTGAGGGACAACCAAACCACTGAACAAGCAAGCTGTGTGGGGTGACCAGGCTAGCAAGGGGTGCAGTTGGGAGTGACCAGGCCGGCAGGAACAGGCAGTAAGAGGCGACCAGGCTGTCGGGGGGGGCGGGGGGGGAGGGCAGTTAGGGGCAACCAGGCTGATGGGAGGATGCAGTTGGAGGCGAACAGGCAGGCAGGGGGAGCAGTTAGGGGCAACCAGGCAGGCAGGCAGGCAGGCAGGTGAGCGATTAGGAGCCACCAGTCCTGGATTGTGAGAGTGATGTCCTGGATTGGAGAGGGTGCCAGCTGGGCTGAGGGGACACCCCCCCTCCCTCTGTACATGAATTTCATGCACCAGGCCTCTAGTATACTATAGTAATTGCATAGATATATTTGTTGACTATATTGGCAAAGGACACTACAATTTGAAGACTGAAGACTTGTTTTCAAATATGTCCCAGTAACAAATGAGCCATTCCAACAGTGTGTTCACAATGCTATGCTTCCCTTTTTAACCCCTGGTAATTGTCCTGCACTGGGTGAGTCACAGGGCAAACTTGTGAGGCTACTACCTTGTTAAGAAACTATGGGTGTGATGGGGAGTAGGATTTCATCTTTCTTAACGATGTGAGCATTTGAAAAAGGGATCCATATGTGAAGGTCAATCCACAAAGGTGCACAAGTGAAAGGTGCTTAGTGGAATGACTAGCGTGGAGGAAAATATCACCAGACCAACAGAGAACATTCCAGATTTCTACTGCCAAGTGGATAGGTCAAAGGATCTTCACCATCACCATTACCATGCTACCATCCTCACCATAGTCATGAAAATATCAAACACATAAAAAGCACCTACCAGCTCTTAAGCCCAGGGCTTCAGCTTAAAAGCTTTCATGGATTATTTCATTTGATCATCATGATAGCTCTATAAATTAAATACTATGATTATTATCATCAAACTATCACAGATGAAGAAACCAAAGCACAGAGAAATTAAGTGACCTGTCTAAAGTCAACAATAAGTTAGTGGCACAGTTGAACTTTGAATTTTAACCTTTGGATTCCAAGAGCATCTCAGTCATGGCAGCAAACCTCATAATCCTGGAAACGACATTCATTTAACTCATTGGGAAATTCACATGCCAAGAAACGTATCCATGACACCATGTCAGTACATGTATTAGTTTGCTAAAACTGCCCTAACAAATTACCACAAACTGACTTAAAACAACAGCAAATTATCCTCTCACAGTTCTGGAAGCTAGAAATCAGAAATCAAAGTCGTGGTCTGCAGCTGCTAGGGGAGCATCCTTTCTTACCTTTTTCAGCTTCCGGTAGCCTCAAGTGGTCCTTGATTTGTGGCTGCTTAACTCCAATCTCTGCCTTTAAGACCCAAACTCTTAATCAGCTCTTTCTATTGAAACCTCTCTGAGCCCCAATTTTCTCCATCCGAGATAAAATTAAATATAACAACCCCTTTTTAGCTCCAAAATTCTATTATTCTAAATAAAACAGAGCCAGATTAACCTTTCACATACTTAGTAATTATACATAATCATATAATCACAATTTTGCTAAGAATAACTTAGCATATGAGGACACCCCTCACATAAATGACAGTTACTAACATTATTTTACACGATATTTCTGGGACCTGGTTGGTGCCCATTTAGCATTCAGACTGTGGAGGTTGTACATCACGAGTGCTTGTAGAGGAGACACAGTATTTTAAACCAAGCTGCTACAGGGTTTGGGATTAGCTGCTCTCCTGTTCCAAGCACCTACGCAGGCCAACAGCTAGGGTCTCCCAAGCAGTCTAATTGTGAATGTCCACATAGCATCCTAAATAATGAAAACAACAGCTTTCATTAGGGTTCTTCCTGTCTTTAGGACAATGTTCAAAATCCCAAACTTGCCTACAGAAGTGTTTCTCAAACTATCTGTGGTAACATACCAATTTTCTTGTCTAGTTTCATTGAGGATTAGTCTCCAATCTTTGTAAATCAACAGATTAGATATTTAACATTTTATGTTTTTAAAATATAATAAAATGAACTTTTAAAAAATATTTTTTATTGATTTTTTACAGAAAGGAAGGGAGAGGGATAGAGAGTTAGAAACATCTATGAGAAAGAAACATCGATCAGCTGCCTCCTGCACACCTATTGGGTATGTGCCCACAACCAAGGTACATGCCCTTGACCAGAATGGAACCTGGGACCCTTCAGTCTGCAGACCGATGCTCTATCCATTGAGCCAACCTCGTTAGGGCTAAAATGAACTTTTAAAAAATAAATTTTAGAAGACAGAAAAACAGCAGGCCTAAAATTACATTTCAATAAGTCTAATCAGAAACCTAATAGGAAACATTGAAGAAACAATATATACTATTTATTGAAAGTGTGCATTATGAGATTAAAATGGAGAATTGCTGATTATGCTCATAATTTTTGTTATTCATAATCGCAAAAAAATATATAAAGAAAATAGAAATTCCTTGTACTAGATTGCATTATACACACTTTGAATGAACACTGTGTATATCAATAGTTGAACTTGTTTTATGCTTGTTAACTTATCTAGGTTGGATTGATGATAATGCTACTTTCAGGGGATAGCATATATCTATATATTCTTTTATTAACATGCATAAAAGAAAAATCAGTCTCACAGGGGCATATTGACAGGAATGAAAGAAAATGAATTACAGTAAGCTTGAGATATTTGTCCTTCATTTTTGCCTAAAGTGAAGCAAATGATGCTCTGTGTTGAAAATCCATCTTTAATCCTTTATCAGTAAACAATTATGATAATTTATCATGTAAATTCATCATTAAATTTATATCATCTTTCAAAAATTTAATAGAATTCTGGATCCACTATTTTTTTATTCATGCATCTTCTTTTGATACAAAGTAAAAATCCAAATATTCAATCAAATTTGTAAGGCACTCACAGATGTGCAATACCAGATCATCAATTATCCCATTGGTACTTTTTGTTAAATTATGGAACGTGTCATAACAATCTATAGAAACTGCTCTTCCAAGCTTCTTTCAATTTTTCCCTTCAGTTTTATCTGTTATTGAGACATTCCTTCCTTGCATAGATGTACTTAGATCATTGAAAATATCAAACATGTCAGATATATAAACAAATATGTACTGTCCAATTTACAACTTTAAAATTTTGAGATAAAACAAATTTCTTATCTTATAGATAGACTGAGTTTCTGTTGTGTTCAAACTTTCTCAAACAAACCTTTTCTTTCTATAATTATTCGATCTCTACATGCAAAACAGTTGCTTATGATCAGCCTTCATATCCTTCACATCATCACATAATAGAGAATAACATAGAATTTAACACATTAGCGTGAACATAAGTCACAATTTTTACTATGTCACTAAGCACACTGTCTAGTTCAGCTGCCGTTTCTCTCATAATGAGACTTCTTGTGAAGGTAGGAGTGTGGTAAATTACAAGCTTCTTAATCTAGGTATTTATTCCAGAACTAGAGGCCTGGTGCATGAAAATTCATGCACTGGAGGGAGGGTCCCTCAGCCCAGCCTTTCCCCTCTCAACAGTCCGGGAGCCCTCAGGGGCAGGAGGCAACCCGGCGATCAGGGGAAGGCAACACCTCTACTACACCTCTGCTGCTGCCACTGCCAGCAGCACAAGCCTTGGCTGGCCCTGGTTACCTGAGCCTTGGGTGGCCCTGGATGGCTGGGCAGCTGCCATCTGAGACTTGCCTGTGCCTCGGGCTGGCCCTGGGCAGCTGGGCAGCTGCCATCTGAGGCTTGCCTGTGCCTCGGGCCAGCCCTGGGCAGCTGGGGGACTGAGGGGACTGGGGGACTCCGGAGGTAGGCGTGTGGCAAGGGGATTGGGCACCGCCATCTTGTGGCTGTGGGTGCCGCCATCTTTGAGGTGTGGCAGTCAATTAGCATATCCCCTCCTTATTTGCTGTGGGCACTTCCATCTTTGAGGACATGGCAGTTGATTAGCATATTTCCTTCTTATTGGCTGTGGGCGCCACCATCTTTGAGGGCAGGGAAGTCGATTAGCATATTCCCTCCTTATTGGCTGTGGGTGCCACCATCTTTGGGACAGCATAAGAGTCAATTAGCATATTCCCTCTTTATTAGATAGGATGCTTTTCTATTATCACAGGGCACTATTAGAGGAGACTACATAAACCTTAAGCTGCAAACCACACTGACCATGTGCTCAGATATTATGGCAATGTCAAAATGCAGTGAGTTTCTAAACATTTGCTCTTTATCTCATGTGGACCATCACAGTTTTAAACCAGAACTGCACTTTGAGTAACCTTGGTCTGCAAGACTCTACATAATCTATCCCTCAGATCTCTAGAACATGTCATGTCACCTTCCCTCTCACTCTCTACACTCTGATCATATATGGATACCCTGTGTTTTCTCCCACTTCATCCTCTACACTTCCACATTAGGACTTGTCATCTGAAAACTATTTGTCTAATATCTGTGTTCCCTTCTAGAATGCAACCACCGTAGGCACAGAGACTATGTACTTTTTTCCACGAATTCCCAAATGCCAGGAGTTCAATAAATACTCACTGAACAGACATTTTTCTACATCAGTTTACAGAATACAGGAACCTAAATGTCTCATATATTATTTAAAAACATTTCAGACTAATAGTAGTACGACTTTAGTAGTACGACTGCCTCCTTCTAGGAACTATTTTAGCCCCTGTGCCTTCTGGAGCCAGAAAAAATAAATAAATAAATAAAAAGTACGTTAGGTAAGATGGGCGGGGAGGAAGAACAGAAAAAATGAAGAAAGAAGCCATGTGAAAAAGCAGCTAACTTTTCTGTATTATGCTGTTTATTTTATCTGGAAAAGCCTTCCATCTCTCACTTTGCACAGCCACTCTCATCTCACTCCTGCCTTGTAAACTTCCAGTCATCTTTCAAGATTCACATGACTATCACCTTTATGCATGTGTGTGCGCGCACACACACACACACACACATACAAACACACACACACACACACACACACACACACACACACACACACACAGCTGGAGTTGGATACTCTCCTCTCTCTACCATATTTTTCAAATCCATAGCACTCAGTATTCATCCCTGTTGTAACACATTTTTTACAAAGTTGTTTACTTGTCTATCTTCCCTCTACCTAGAATGTGTCTTCCTTGAGCACAGGAATTTCTATTCCCCTTTGAGGTTCCAGCACCTTGTTTAGTGCCTGACCCAGTCTAGTTTTCAATATGTTTACTGATCTAATGAATAAATGAGGTTTATGTCTATTTCCCTGGCCATAAGAGGTCCAAAGGGTGGGAGTGGGGGGGGGGGGGGCTAACAAGGGAGTAGTAGGTATAAAATAAAAAAGAGAATTGATTGGGTGTGAGTTAAGGGATAGAAATTAGGTCAGATGGCAATAAAGGGAACTCTTAAGGGTGAAGTAAATAAAGACAGGTGTGTGGGAGAAAAAAATAGATAAGAAAAAGAGGCACAAAAGAACATTTTTGAGTTATTACAAAAAATGTTTTAAGATTCTATGAAATTTACACATGAGCAGTCAGCAGCTGTGCACCGCTGCAGGTTACCTAGGACCAAACCAGAGAGGGTCGGACCTGCATTGCCACCATACGCCCACCATCCAGATATCATTGCTGACATGTACACATTAGGAACTGTTAGACATTGAAATGGGGACTCAGAACTGTTGGACATTGAAATTGGCACTCAAATATTTTTTTGTTTTGTTTTGTTTTGTTATTATATGTTTATTTCTAGTCTGCAAAGGCAAAACTTTTTAAAGGAAAGAAATGGTGGGAAAAAGATACAGAGGCAAAGAAGCATTGAACAGACTGTCAAACTACACTGGGAAGACAGGGGAGGTTGGGCAAGGGGGGCTGTAAGAGACCAACCGAAGGACTTGTACGCATGCATATAAGTACAACCAATGGATACAAAACACTGGGGCAGGGGGGAGGGCGGGCAGGTGAAGGCATGTCCTGGGGGGTAGGGGAGGTTGGGGGAGGTCAATGGGGGAAAAAAAAGGAGACGTATGTACTACTATTTGTAATATTTAAAACAATAAAAAATAAAAAAAAGATTCTATGAAATTTTATCATTTTATTTGACTTTCTTTTTCTCTTGAGTGTCTTTGTTCCTTTGCTTATTTGTTTATTTTTTCAACAATCATTTATCGAAAATTTACTTTATAGAAAGCATTGTGCTAGGTTCTGGGAATATGAAGATAGAGAGCTGAGCTAATAAACTAGTAGGTATGATACAGCATGATCAGAGGAAAAATAGAGATTTATCAAGAATAGAGTAAGGATCCGGAAGAAAGGCATCTAAACCACCAGATCTTGCATATTTACCATATGGATGCTTTTGCCCCTCAGTCAAAGAATGGGTTCCGACTGTGTCTGTCTTTTTGACAAAGTTCCTCATGCTATGCCTTGAGATGAGAAAACATTCTGACTCAGAATTTCCTTTCATATATTCTCAGTGTCCATACTTAAAATTTTGCCTGTAATCAGAATTAATAAAAACAAAAAGTATAAGGCTTTTCTACTTTAATATATCTTCTTAGGTTAACCAGATCAGTAAATGATTTTTCACATTTTCTGGATTATTTTTTCATTCCCATTTTTCTGCAGCAAACAGATAAATCCTTCCCTACTTTATCTCTAATTTCATCAGGAAGGTACTGACTTCTGATTTGTTCATTTCACCTTGATGACATTGTTCCTTGAATTTCTGACATATTTCATAACAGCTTAATGGAACATATCTCCTTTAACCTGACTACTAGCATCAATACTTGCATTACCGCCGTTTCTATAAAACTTTAAAATTTGACATGTGAGGTCTCATCAATACTTTCATTACTGCCATTTCTATAAAACTTTAAAATTTGATATGTGAGGTCTTTGGCTAGGTGTGGAATTTTTAAAACTGGTAACCAGATGATAATATATCATAATTATAATTTATAAACCCTATTCACTTAAAATTATTTAGTGCATAAAAGACAATAAATATAAACATTTATCTAACTTCACCTTTACATGAGTAAAATAAAAGTTTAACTAAGTTCACCTTTATACAAAAAATCTAGATTAAAAAAAAATTATACCTCAATTATACTCTGATTCTAAATAGTGTGGTAACATAATGTAGAAGCAGAAATAAGTGTACTGCATATTCAATTTTCAATTAACTATTGATACTACTTACTAGCCTATCTAATAAAAGAGTAATATGCAAATTAACCATCACTCTGCTACACCCACAAGCCACGCCCATCAGCCAATCAGGAGCAGGTATGCAAATTAACCTCAACCAAGATGGCTGCTGCCATGGAACGAGCAGGAGGCTTGGGTTTCCCTGGCAATGGAGGAAGCCAAGCTTCTGCAGCCCTGGTCTGCCTTGGCCTCTGCTTAAGGCTACAAAGTTTCCATTCTAGAAGATAAATAAACCCCAGATACCAGGGTCTCCCCTTGGGTTGCCAAGGGGCATGGCCAGCCTGCAAACCACCACAGGCCCCTCACCCAGGCCACCCCATGCCTCAAGGGAACCCCCACCCTGATCTAGGACACCCTTCAGGGCAAACCAGCTGGCCCCCACCCATGCACCTGGAGCCTATCTAATAAAAGAGTAATATGCAAATTGACCATCACTCCAACACACAAGATGGCTTCCCCTATGTGGTCAAAGATGGTTGCCCCCATGTGGATACAATATGGCCACCACAAGATGGCCAGCAGGGGAGGGAAGTTGGGAGGGATCAGGCCTGTAAGGGAGGGCAGTTGTGGGTGATCAGGCCAGCAGGGGAGGGCAGCTGAGAGGGACCAGACCCTGGCCCATGCACGAATTTTGTGCACTGGGCCTCTAGTCCTATATAATAAAAGGCTAATAAGCAAATTGTTCCCTCAATTGGGAGTTCGAATGGGAGTTCCAACTAGGGGGTGGAGCTGGCCAGCCAACCGCCATCAGCCCCTCCCCGAAGATGGCTCCACACCCAATGGGCCCCTCCATCCCAATTGGGGGTGGGCCAGCCAGCCAACCTCCTAACAACCCTTCCCCCTGGCCAGACCCACCCGTGCACAAATTTGTGCACCGGGCCTCTAGTGTTTTCATAATATGAAGAGACTATGCAGAGGGTGGGTAGTATAGAGAAAGTGCTTTCCTTAAGAACTTCTAAAACAAATATCACATGATCTCACTTATTTCTTGAACTAATGAACAAAATTAATTGACCAAAAAAATAAGACCTGAAGCATAGAGGTATGAAACAGACTGATATACTTTGATGTGGGGTTGGGGGGATGAGAAGAGATAAACAAAAGAACTTATATAATTACTAGAGGCCTGGTGCACGAATTTGTGCATGGGTGGGGTCCAGCCACCCTGCCCGGATTGGTACCAATCGGGGCTGGGCTGGCCCGGGGGAGGGGATGCTAGAGATTGGCAGGCGGGCCTCACCCCTGATTGGGGTGGGAGGGGCTGGCTGATCAGGGGTGGGGTCTGCCAGGGGGAGGAGCCGCAGGCAGTTGGTCAGCCGGCCCTGCTCCCTGGTCGAACTCCGGTGGAACTCCCAGTCGAGGGGACAATTTGCATATTAGCCTTTGATTATATAGGAGGATATGCATAGCCCATGGCAATAGGGTAGAGGCTGGAAGGAAATAGGGTAGAGGCTGGAAGGAAAGGGTGTAAAAGGGAGGAGGGGGGATTGGAGATATCTGTAATAGTATCAACAATAAAAAATATATTTAGAAAACAAAAGAACTTCTAGTGAGAACCCAGTCTAAAGTGGTGATGACAAACATAAAATCCTGGTTAAACAATTGAGAAGGGAGCTAAAAGATATAATGAGCAGTAAACACATGGCGGAGAGGTGTGAATCACAAGGGAGGTGGTGGGGAAATGGTGATACTTGTTCTCACATTTGACTGATTGGAGTTGGCCTGAAGAAAAGATGAAAAATAGAAAAGGTAGAAAGAAGGCCTATGGAGAGAGCAAGTCTTCTCCTGCAGCCTCTTCCCTAGGCCCTTAGAGAACCGCAGCCGACTAGGTTCTTGCTTTGGTGCTAGATGAGCAACCCATTTTCCATGGTGAGTGAGTGTCAAGCTGGTCAAAGGGTTATATGTTGAGATTATAAGCATTTAGTAAAGAGCCATTAGTTCAGCTAAAAGGAACAAAGTGGAACAAATAAAATGCAAAAAGGAAATCACAGTTTCTACCTAAGATTTTTATATCTATCTCAGCCTTGCTTAAAAGTTGTTTTTTATTTTCTGCATCTATTTCTATAAGTGATTAGTATTCATATCAGTGATTAAATAAAAATGTATTTTTGCAGGTAAATCAGATAAATGCAAAATCACAATTTAATCTAAATCTCCACAGCAAACACATGGAGGAAAAGGTTGCCCCCGCGATTGTCACCATCCCATGTAGTTGAATTAGATGCCCGAAAACCATAGTCCTCAACTCTTTTTAAGTCATGTTCCCTTTATAAATATGCACTCCAAAGGGGTTCTAATTTGTATACGCACCACTCAATAAGAGTTTTGTTCATTCTCTTTTTCTGCAGTTTATATTATAAAATCATATATCACCCCCTACCTTTATTTGATACCACCCCAGGGCACATCCTTCCACCTTGACGTTCACAGTCTCAAAGGACCAGTCAGCCTTTCTTTGGTGGTTGTATATGGCCAACACAGATAGACATGGAGTAAACAACTGGGTTACATTATCATCTCACATGTCGACACTGGTAAACACTCAGTTTGACAAATAATAAAACATAATATGTACATATATAAATAGAAACTATGTTGTCATATTTTGTCTTATGACATGCTATAGTCTGATTATTTAGACCAGAGAAAATAAAGCATTTAGTGTGCTAGGAAGAAAGAGAAAAAGCAAGAGTCTGGGATTCCCATTAAGATCAAAGTAGTAGTTAAAACAGTAATTACTGTCCAGTAAGATAGGGTGAGGGCCTATCAGGGCAGGTCTTACTTTAGCTAAGTCAGAAAGCAAGGAGATGTAATTCTTTAAAGGGTAAAAGTTGTGCCATTTCCCAAAAATCACTTAACTAAGCAATTCTTGATGGTTGCTAAATATACATGCTGGTGGAAGCCAATATAAAATACACAGCAAAGTTTTAAGAAAAGAATAAAATGTATATTTTAGTTCATGATATCCAGCTGAGGTTAGCTCAATAGCTTTCCTTAAATAAGCTGACAGGAGATTTCTAACATCTCCCATCTCTCAGTTAAGTACCCTTTGTTAACAACTGATAAAAATTAACATAATTATAAAAATTTAATAAAAATTCATTAACATTACTTAAAGAAAGTCTATGGCTAAGGTATACACAGGAATGCTAAAAGCTACAATGATATATTTTTAAGGGCATTTGCCCTTAGGAAGGTGTAGGCTAGTCACAAAGATATAATGTATACACATGAAAACTATTGGGCAAAGCAAAATGTAATTGGTTCAATGAGAGGGCTATTATTCAAAGTACTAAAGGAACATATAGGACAAAGGCAATAGATTAACTAGGAAACTAGAGAAATTTTAATGAAGGATGAAGTGTCTGACCTGGACTTTAAAGTAAGTAAATTGTTTTTGTTTGTTTGATTTTTAATATATTTTTTATTGATTTCAGAGAGGAAGAGAGAGGGAGGGAGAGATATCAATGATGAGAGAGAATCATTCATTGGCTTCCCCCTGCATGCCCCCTACTGGGGATCGAGCTCCAACCTCTGCATGCGCCCTTGACTGGAATCGAATCCGGGACCCTTCAGTCCACAGACTGACACTCTATCCTCTGAGCCAAACCAGCTAGGGCAGTAAATTGTTTTTTAAAGGGCAAAAGGGGGATAAGGGATATCCTAGACGGATGATACATCAGAAACAAAATGTTTACTCCATCTCTGAAGAATTAAAATCTAGTTTAGATACATAAGGTGGACAAGTTAGAGATAAGGATGGACAGGGAGGTGAAGCCCATAGCTATGCAAACCATAATGATTCTGAACTTTATTTTGAAGACAATAGGAAACTGCTAAGAATTTTTAGGCACAAGACTGAGTCAATCAGAAAAAAACTAAAATGTCATTTGTTCTTTTGTGCAAGTATATACTATTAACATGCTTTCGTAAAAAGGCCCGTCTATACAGTGCTGGTGAAACCAGAATGTTGAAAAGAAGCTGTGGATCCTCTGAAACTTGAAAAGATGGCTGTGAATAATTACTATCTACTGAGTTGGCTAAGTACCTGTCAGGGTTGCCAGATCACAGAACGGAATGCAGAAACTGATCATAATAACATCCTCAGAGCAATTAGAAAACCAATGAAGATTCACACTTACAAATAAGACGTGAAAAAGAGGAGTGTTTTTCAATGTTAAAACAGCATCTTCAAAATCTAGGCAAATGAATATGTACAGTCAGGAGCATCAAAACAAATGTATCAACTGTCTAGTACTCTTTTGGATTACTAGTTTATAGACAGAAAATTAAATGACTAAATGTCATTTTAGAAAAACTCTTATTTCATTGCTTTAAACATCTCAAATATGGGGGGAAAGCTAGATCAGGCACTGTGATAAAACAATGCTATATATTCAACAAACTCTTTTTTATTTTATTCTAAAGACACAAGAATACCTTTCCCAAGCTCCCTGTTTAGGAAGAGCCCTGGAGTGAGTTGTAGCCAGTAGAATATGGTTAGAAGTGATATTCAGCAGTCCTAGATCCTGAAATCTCCATACTCCCTCTTTCTTTGCATGACCAGATGCAAAAATATCTGCTGGAATGCTTTGAGGCTTTTGAAGATTAAAAACAAAACACGGCAAAGCCACATGATGGAAGGAGAATAGATCTCTGAATGACTGTGGAGGAGGGATCCTCCTCAGACTTCCCAAAGACCCTCATGGGATTATGGCATGAGCTACAAATAAATGCTGCTGGGATTTGTGATTTTTTGTTATAGTAGTTAGCACATCTTGACTAATATAGATTCCCAAAACTTCATTCATATTTAAAAATCAGAAGTTATACACATTCTAATCCTCTTAAAAGCATTTCAAATTGTTTTCAAAGGTATAAATACACCAAAATATTATGCTATAAACTAGAGGCCCCTCAACCCAACCAGCACCCCTCTCACAATCCAGGACTGCTGGGTCCCAACCACTCGCTTGCCTCTGCCTGATTGCCCCTAACCGCTTCTGCCTGCCCCTATGAGAGAGATATTATGATCACCCCCTAACCACTCTACTGCCAGCCTGATCGACGAGTAACTGCTCCCCGGCTGGCCCGATTGCCCCAAACTGCCCTCCCCTGCCAGCCTGGTCTCCCCCAACTGCCCTCTTCTGCCAGCCTGGTCTCCCACAACTGCCCACAACTGCCCTCCCCTGCCAGCTATCTTGTGGCAGCCATCTTGTGTCCACATGGGGGCAGCCATTTTGACCACATGGGGCTGCCATATTGTGTCTTGGAGTGACAGTCAATTTGCATATTACTCTTTTATTAGATAGAATATAGTCAAATTCCAGGATACTATAAAGTTAAAAAGAAATGTTTTAGGAGAAAAGGATAGAATCATTCATCGTTACTTTTTGAAACAAGGTGGCTTGATAGTTCATTGGGGATCTCGTTATTCCATGGTAATTCTCCAGTGGGCATTGTCTGAGAAGAGTCAGATAGTTTGGGGAAGAGACCAAAGGAACATCAACAGTAAGTGACTGGACCCAATTTTCTCCAACTTTATGAGTTTTAGAAAAGCACTTATTTGTAAGAGTTCTGCTGAAAACTCTCAGTGGCTTCTCATCTTGCTTGAAGTAAAATCTAAAATCCTTGCCAAGCCTTACATCATCTGGTCCATGGGCCCCATCTGGTCTTACTCTTCATCCCCTGTTCACTCCAGTCTCCCTGGCCTGCTCATTGTTTCTAGAAGCCAGTCAGGCCTTTACACATGCTGTTCTTTCTGCCTGGAAAGCTCTCCTGACAGATGTCCACATGACTCACTCTTTCGCCTCCCCTCCTTCAGTACTTGGTTCAACTGTCATCTTACCAAGAAGGTCTTCCCTGACCACTTCTTTTAAAATAAACACCACCCCACACATATTATCTATTGTCCCTCCCATGACTTTCTCTACATAGCACTTAACACCATCTAACATCCCATATCTTTTCCTTATTTATCTCATTGTCTCTCCTCAATAGAATGAAAGCTTCACGAGGGTAGGACTTTTCCATTTTGGTTCCCTGATGTATTCCCAGAGGCTAGATCAGTGCTTAGCACACAGTAGTTGCTCAATAAATATTTGGTGGCTATTAAATGATAGTGGGGGTGTTGGGTAGGCTATTGAGTACACATTCCTGGAATTTGGAGAGAAGAGTGAGCTGGAGATACAATTTTAGGAGCCATCAGTGAAGATGGAATTAAAAATAAAGAGACCCGACTGGAAAACCAAGATGGCGGCATAGGTAAGCAGCTAAACCGCTGCCTCGCACAACAATTTCAAAACTACAACTAAAAGACAGAACAGACACCATCCAGAACCACAGGAAAGCTGGCTGAGTGGAAATTTTACAACTAGAAGGAAAGAGAAAAGCTCACAGAGAACTGGAGGAACGGCAAAGGGTTGAGGTACAGCAAAGGGTCTTTGTGCGCACAGAAAGAAAGGGCGGCTGAGAGCCTGGCTGACTTTCTCTGGCGGGAGGGGGAAGGAAGCCCCCAACTGCACTGAACCCCAGTTCCGACTGCACTGAACCCCAGTTCCGGGCAAAACCCTGTGGACCCAGGCTCATACATGGGGAGTCTGGACTGTCAGGTAGAGAGAAAGGCATTCCAAGACTCGGACACCCAGGGGAGCCCTGGCGGGCAGTGGTCTGGAGGCGTGCATGTGAGTGTGGACAAAAACTGCAGAGGTTGTCACAGGCTCTCCCTAGCAGAAGGGAGTCGGAAGCTCCTGGCTGCACTGAATCCCAGTTCTGACTGCACTGAACCCCAGTTCCAGGCGAGCCCCTGGGGACCCACGGCTCTTGCGGGGGGAATCTGGACTCTTGGGCAGAGGCTCGAGAGGCGGGGAAGGCAGAGGTCTGGAGGCGCGCACGCACGCGTGCAAGGGCAGGGCTGACGGGAAGCTAAGACTGTCTGCTCCGCCCTGAGAATCCATCCCATCCAAGCTGAGCTTTTGCAATTTGGCAAGGCTAATCCTATAAGGCTGTCTCCAGCACTGAACTTCTCCCAGCATAGACACAGCTGATCCTCACAGCCAACTGGCCTGGAGGTCAATTCCTCACAGTGATACCAACAATAATCAAGACTTAACTACAACAAGGCTTTACACACAGTCCGCAAAGGGGTGCACCAAGAGTGTCCACCTCAGGCAAACTGGGGAGGCCGACCCACTGGGCCATATAGGAAACCTAGCACACAAAGCTACCCTACCAACTAAGGGAAGCATTGAAAATGCGGCGACAAAGGGATCACAAATTAAAGAAATGGAGGAAAACAAACGACTGGATATAGAATTCAAAACCACGGTTATAAGTCTTTTCAAGAATATCCTAGAAAAGGCCAATAAATATAACGAGACCCTCGAAGATATGAAAAAGGACCAACTAGAAATTAAACATACACTGACTGAAATAAAAAATATTATACAGAGACCCAACAACAGACTAGAGGAACGCAAAAATCAAGTCAAAGAACTGAAATACAAAGAAGCAAAACACACTCAACCGAAAAAGCAAAAAGAAAAAAGAATCCAAAAAGTTGAAGATAGCATAAGAAGCTTCTGGGACAACTTCAAGCGTACCAACATCAGAATTATGGGGGTGCCAGAAGAAGAGAGAGAGCAAGATACTGAAAAACTATTTGAAGAGATAATGACTGAAAACTTCCCCCACCTGGTGAAAGAAATAGACTTACAAGTCCAGGAAACGCACAGAACCCCAAACAAAAGGAATCCAAAGAGGACCACACCAAGACATATCATAATAAAAATGCCAAGAGCAAAAGACAAAGAGAGAATATTAAAAGCAGCAAGACAAAAACAGTTAATTACCTACAAGGGAGCACCCATACGATTGTCAGCTGATTTCTCAACAGAAACTATGCAGGCCAGATGGGAGTGGCAAGAAATTTTCAAAGTGATGAATAGCAAGAACCTACAACCAAGACTACTCTACCCAGCAAAGCTATCATTCATAATTAAAGGGCAGATAAAGAGCTTTACAGATAAGGAAAAGCTAAAGGAGTTCATCACCACCAAACCAGTATTATATGAAATGCTGAAAGGTATTCTTTAAGAAAAGGAAGAAAAAAAAGTAAAGATAAAAATTATGAACAACAAATACATATCAATCAACAAAGGAACCTAAAAATCAAGTGAATTAAAAACCTGAGGAACAGAATAATCTGGTTAATATAATAGAATCAGGGGCATAGAAAGGGAGTGGACTGATAATTCTCAGGGGGAAAGGGGTTGGGAGGGTTCAGGAAGAGACTGGACAAAATTCGTACACCTATGGATGAGGACAGTGGCGGGGGAGGTAAGGGCAGAAGGTAGGGTGGGCACCGGATGGAGGGGAGCTATGGGGGGGGGGGGGAGAAACAATTGTAATAATCTGAATAAAGATTTATAAAAAAAAAAAGAGACACCATAGATTTAGTAAAAGGAAACTCAAGAGAACGCATCTTTATGATATTTATAGAGAAAGCATGACAAAAATAACACGCTTTTTACAAATTTTAAATTAGAAAAATTTATAATACTGAAGGAGTTTAAAAAGACAAAATATCTGTAACCATTTGCAGAGCTTGGAATGGATCATTTTAATTGCATTTTGCTTTATTTTATATTCAAGGTTTATCTTATCTTCTCAGTAAATGAAGGAAATGGATGCCTTCCCATTTCCGCTTACCATCTGATCTCAAACAACAACCACAGAACACTAATAAAGAAATGAAACACATGTAATGTGTTTCTCAAGAATTCCCATTCTACTCTTCATCATCTGTGACCATTTAATTGTAGTGATGAGTGGCAGAACTGACAGGACATGTGGGAATAGAAAGTAATACACTTGAAGTAAATGGAGATTACAATTCTCGTTCCAATAATTTGAAACTTATTCTGAAGCTTCTTCAAAATATAAATGCAGAGCCCAAGGTCAGACAGACAACAATTTATTGAGAATCAGAGATTAGAATGCGGAATGGTCGCCTCAAAGACTCCACTGTCTGCATTTTGTAGAAACAGACGCAAAAAGTGGAGGAAATATTATAAAATAACCACCATCACTGCTTGGTAATTTGTGCTAATTATATGTATGAAGTTGTGGGCCCATTGTACTCCTTAAATGACATCACTCATGAATCCTTGCGATTTGTTTTAACATGCTACAAATACAGCTGTAGCATATATATTCAACAAACTCTGGAGGATGCCTTGCTGCAGGGTAACCTGAAAGCTTTTCCAAACACCTTTAATTCATATTCACACTCACCACTTTCCAAAATGTAATATTTCATCACCCACTATATTTAAGTTTCTAAAATCTGCATTGTATCTCTCAAGTATGCTTAAATCAAAGTTAAAAGTATTGGAAAAGCCCACATAATTTAACAGAACTTAATAGAAAGTACTGACTCAGCAGAAGATAGGCAATCAACAGACCAACCTAACTATAAAAACTGCAAATAACTGCAGTTTTCAAGTTATGAAGATGAAGAAGTTGAAAAAGAAATTAAAAATTTAGCCCAGGCTGGTGTGGCTCAGTTACAACATCATCTCATACACCAAAAGGTGGCAGGTTCAATTCCCAGTCAGGACACATACCCAGGTTGTGGATTTGATTCCTAGTTGGGACTTATTCTGAATCTTCAGAAGGCAACCAATCGATGTGTCTCTCCCCACCCACCCCTCCACGTCTCTAAAATCAATTTTTTAAAATTATAAAGGAAATAGACAAGGAAAATCAAATAAAAAGAAAAACTATGAAGGACAGTTGAAAATATAAAAACAACCTGAATAATAAGTGAAATAGAAAATCAAGTATATGACATGATTCAGGATCCAACTAAGCTAAAAAGAAATTGTTACTGATCAAACATCATACTAGACTCACATTTTTTTAAATGGAAATTATTATATCAGAGATGGGGATAAATGAAGCACAAGAACCCTGGAATGCTATGGAAACTGATATTAAATAGGTTATCATTGTAAATTTTCCTTAGTCTTTTTTCCAATAAAATCTCTAGAGCCTTTTCTTCTCCATCACATCTACTAGTAAGCACTCTTATTGCATCCAGCATTATAACCAACCACCAGTCTACCTTCCTTACCACAACAGGCGGATTGTCATGGATTTGTATGGAGTACAGAAATCAAGAAAATGATATACGTTGAGACCCTTTAGGTTGACCCATTATAAATCATATTTAACCCTTATTGCACACCAGCATCGCAGACTCATAAACTCTCAAGATCAGAAGAAATGTTAAAGGTCTTCCAGTTCAATCAAGCATTCATTCTCAAATTCCTTCTGTACCATTCCTGCCGAACAGCTGGATTATTTTTACTGAGACATGATGATTGATAGAGAATCCACCATTTTCCAAAAAGGCCCATTTCACCCTCAAACATCACTTCAGCCTATTATTTATTCTATTCTGATGTCCCTCAAACCAAACTTTTTACATAGGGCATTTACTGATAAGAAAACATAGAAACACCAAAAGACTAGGGCCTACCTCACAGAGACTCTCATTTTATTGATATAACTGAGGGATCCCTGAGAATCAGCATACTTTCAAAGCTCCCCTAGTGACTCTAACATGCAGCCAGGATTATAAACATTGCACTAAACTAAGTCCACACTATTAGAAAATGTCAAATGATCCATCTCCTTAAAGCAGTGGTTCTCAACCTTTCTAATGCCGTGACCCTTTAATACGGTTCCTCATGTTGTGGTGACCACCAACCATAAAATTATTTTTGTTACTACTTCATAACTGTAATTTTGCTACTGTTATAAATCGTAATGTAAATATCTGTGTTTTCTGATGGTCTTAGGCGACCCTGATAGCGGTTCTCAGGGTCCCACAGGTTGAGAACCGCTGCTGTAGAGCCTAAGATCATCGGAAAACACAGATATTTACATTACAATTCATTAATAGTAGCAAAATTACAGTTATGAAGTAGTAACAAAAATAATTTTATGGTTGGTGGTCACCACAACATGAGGAACTGTATTAAAGGGTTGCGGCATTAGAAAGGTTGAGAACCACTGCCTTAAAGCTTCTACCCATTAGTCTCAGTTTGATTCCTTGATAATTATACAGTAGAATAAGGTAACATTATAACATGGAGAGAGTACAAGATAGAATTCAGATAGACTGGCTCTGAGTGTGTGACCTTCCTGAGTGACCTCAACCAAATTGTCTATTCTGAGTCTCATTTTCCACATCTGTAAAAAGAGGGTAATAATAAGGAATTGGGAATTGAAGGATATAATATATTCCACATGGCCATCACACTGCTCTCCTGTCCACCTGAGCCTTCTCCAGGCGAATGTGGCAGATGGTCTCTAGGGTGGCCTCACGATTCCCACTCCTTGATGTTCACACCCTTGAGTGTATGTGGGATCTGTGACTTGTTTCTAACCAATACAATGTGGCAAAGACAAAGGAACTTTGGCAGGTATCATTAAGATCCCAAATGTGTTGATTTTGAGTTAATCGAAGGGAATATTATCCTGGGTGGGCCTTACTTAATCAGGAACATGTGAAAACCCTTAAGAGAGTGACTGGATCCGCCCTGAAGTCAGAGATTCCAAGTGGGAGAGATTCTCCCATGGGCTTGATGAAGAAAGGGTCATGTTACAGAAGCTCACATGGCCAGGAACTGTGGATGGCCTCTAGGAACTACAGGTGGCCTCTAGGGCCTCCAGCCAACAAGCAGTGACAAATCAGAGTCCACAGCCATAAACTCTCAAGGAAATGAATTCTGTCAACAACTTGAGTGAAGTCAGAAGCAGATCTGCTAGGTGAAAAATGCAGCTTGTAAGACCCTGAGCAGAGAGACCCCAGTTAAACTATGCCCAAACTCCTGAGCCAGGGCAACTGTGAGGTAATTAATAGTGTGTGTGGTTTGAGCCAGTAAGTTTGTGGTAATTTGATTTACAGAAGTAGAAAACTAATAGCATTTTTGTTCAGTGTTTCAAATTGTTTCATGGTCCTGGTCACTACTCAAAACACCTCTACTTCAGATAAATTTCCTTTAAAGCATGGCTTGCAAAAGTAGATGGAACCATCAGAGCAAAAATTTGTTCAGATAGAAAGCATCAATGGGGTGTTGGTAGCAGTAGAAAGTTAGCAAGAAACATGAAATTTACAATTAAATTAGATGATGCCATTTTTTATCCTAAGGTGCACATCCTCTCTGTTGCATTAGTCTCACATTTAGAGTAAAGAAAAAAAGGTTGTTTGTGTTACTAAATTGTTTTGCTAATAAGCCTCTCTTTTTCCATCTAGAAAGTAACCCCTTAAATTCTAAGCTTGTAACAACTCCCAAGTTTGCAAAATGTTTCAGAGTGTTTCATAAAATCATAAATATTTCTATTGTAATTTATATTAATCTAGTATGGTTTGTATTAATCACTTGAGCTGCTTATGTTAATTTCATATACATACAAGTACATGCATATGCATACATTTGTTTGTGTAGATTTATTTTTCTGCCAATTGGAAAAACCTCAGACTCCTAGTTTTCCTCTTTTCAGATTTGCACAGGCAAAGAACATTTAAAAATACCTTTAACCAATTTATATCTGAACACATTATGAGGCCTCTTTCCTCCAGCCCTGCTCACTAATGATTTTATGTCAGGCTATATGAATTACCTTATCTGTCTTTAACTTCCAAAAGCAGCCTTTCTATTAATAGCCTTTGTAAAGTGGCATGCAGAGTAGATTAACAGCACCCCTCGTATAACAGACTGTACGGAACAGTCATTCATGTCCCCCTTCCCCTCTGCAGGCAGTCCCTAGTTTCCAGTGTAGAAGCTGTTAAGACCACATTTGTAGTTTTCACCTTCCTTATTGAGGGCATGAGCATATGACCCTTAATCAGTGGTTCTCAACCTTTCTAATGCCGCGACCCTTTAATATGATTCCTCATGTTGTGGTGACCCCCAACCATAAAATTATTTTCGTTGCTACTTCATAACTGTAATTTTGCTACTGTTTTCCGATGGTCTTAGGCGACCCTGCTAGTGGTTCTCAACCTATGGGTCTGCTGTAGAGCCTAAGACCATCGGAAAACACAGATATTTATATTACGATTCATTAATAGTAGCAAAATTACAGTTATGAAGTAGCAACAAAATAATTTTATGGTTTGGGGTCACCACAACATGAGGAACCGTATTAAAGGGTCATGGCATTAGAAAGGTTGAGAACCACTGCCCTAAAGGAACCCGACAAAGACAGTCAACATGCTGAGAATGAGAGAGTGAAAAGACAGAAAGAGTTTGAGTTCTTGATGACACCACTCAACCAATGAGTTAACCAGATCTCCAACCATTCTCCTGCCAGATCTCTTTCAACACGAGAAAAGAAATGCTCTGTGTAAACCACTTTTGGGGTATTCATCTACTTTTAGCCACAAATATCCTAAATGATACACTGACCTACCTCTAACCATTATTACCTTCCTAAGCCTGTTTTCTCAGCAATAGAAAAAATATGGTCTTTTCAGATGATCAAGTTAAGATACTAGGTAAATAGGATTCTGGTACCAATTCCAATGTGTGTGTGTGTGTGTGTGTGTGTTGGGGAAGAAGTGGTGGGGGGGGGGGGGCACACCAACAAGTAATTCTCAGAACACCAGCTAGGTGTCCTACCATTCAACTCAATTCTGACACTATCTACCCAGAGATAGCATCAGATCCCTCAAGGTAAGGAAGGGTTCAGTCCTTCAAGACTGCCCCCCATCAACCCACTTCAGATGCCAGTCACAAGTCCAGGCTGTTACTTGTGTTTTTGACCAACTGGCTATAAATCAGACATTCCCAAAACCCACGCCTCTTGTTCAATTAATTTGCTAGAGTGACTCACACAACTCAGAAAAACAGCTTACTTACTAGATTACCTGTTTATTGTGAAAGGATAGAATGCCAGGAACAGCCAGAAGGAAGAGATGCCTCAGGCAAAGCATGGGGAAAGGAAATCCCATCCTTTCCCATGGATGCCACTCTCCCAGCACCTCCACGTGTTCATCAACCCAGAAGCTCTTCAAGCCTGTGACTTTGGGGTTTCTATAAAGTCTCATTACATAGGCATTGGTTAACCCACTGGCCATTAGTGACTGAGTAACCTCAAGCCCCAGAGTTTGGGGGATGGGACTGAAAATTCCAACCCTGTAATCAGATGGTTGGCTCCACCCCCATCCTTAGGTGCTTCCAATGTCATCTCATTAACCTAACGAAAGCCCTTCCTCAGTCTCAACACATAGAAAATTCCCATGATTTTAGGAGCCCATGCCAGCAGGGAAGACCAAGACCAAATGTATATTTCTTCCTGTAAATCACAATGCCACAGGGGTCATTAGAGTGGGCCTTAACCTAATATGACTATTTCCTTGTAAAAAGGGAGACTTTGGATCCGGAGACATGCACACAGGAAAAGCCACCAGGTGAACTTAAAGGTAGAGACCAGGGTGATGCTTCTACAAGCCAAGGAACACCAAAGAATGGCCAGCAAATCATCAAAAACTAGGGGAGAGAACCCTCGAAAACAGGACTCAGAAGAAACCTCTGCCAATACCTTGATTTTGGACTCCAAACATCAAGAACTGTGAGACTATAAATTTCTGCTGCTTGACATCCAGTTTGTGGTACTTTGCTATAGCAACCCTAGCAAACTAACACATAATTCAAGGTTAAAAATAAACCCAGATCCCAAAGGAAACAAACCAAACAAACAAAAAACAGAAAATAAATTACACATTTTTCATAGTCATATATTCACAAGGTGATGCTTATTTTAATGGATGATTGCAGTACAAAAAAACGATTTGCAAAATAGCCTTTACACAAGAAGACCTGAGGTCAGAAACTGAAGAACTTTTTAAAAGCAAGAGTAATATTCTACAGAGAAATTAAAAAGAATAACTTGGAGGGTATGGTTTTAATATAATTTAGGGAAGAATTTTCAAATATACAAATGGAACAGAACAATAAAGAGGGTTAAGAGACAAGTGTGACTTCTAAATAAAATGATGAACTCACAAATGCTAAAATAAATTAAGAAGACAATGAGATGTGAGAAAAAATTCATTTGGACATATCTTTTAAATTTTAATTCTTTACAAAGAATATAAATGGTTATATTTGCATATTTAATCAGTACTTTTTAAGTCTTTCAGTTCCTTGAAATTTCTCACTAAAGAATTGTCAGTAAAAAGATGTAACAAGAGGTTTTGTATTGAATTTGAATATATTATTCACTTAATTACAACCTTCATGTAACAAAGGTTTCCTAATGTAGTCTCATCTAAAATTAATAGATATATACTCAGTGAATCCAAATGTTTAATGAGCTACCAGGTTTATTAACATTCCCATTTTATTTATGCTTTACTATTTATGCTTTACTTTTAGCTTTACTAAAGCTCATCTATTGCCCACAGGCTTGTGATGCACATATCACATAATAAAAAGGCAAAATTAAATTTAAATTTTTATGTAGCAGAATTTCCTACAAGCAAGTGAATACCAATATGGCTACACTATTTCAGTACTTCCAGATTTAAAATTGAAGATCAGAGTTTTTATTTGCTTTTAATTAATCTTGTATATGTACATAGAGTGCAAATAGGTGCAAAAGTTACCAACAGATGTATAAAATAATATTTTACATAAAAATTCGTATAATTTCTACAGCCTACAGGTAGCTCTACTGCTGAAATAAATACCTCCCTCATCTATTGACTGATGGCAGAAATTATTACAGTGAATAATTCCTGTAAAAACATGAACATTCTTAAAGGGGATAACACAAGCTATTCTCAGTGAAAACATTTGAGGTTCCAACCTCAGTTGAAATTCTCATAGCTAGCAGGTGGGACTGGGAAGGGTGTAAAGGATGGGAGCAGCACTAAGACAGAGTCTGGAAGCCCCCAAACCATCATTTGTCATCTCCTTATTTATCTCCATATATTCAGGCTGTTATTTTTCTATGGTCGTCTTCACATATAAAACTTGATATGGAAGTCAAAAACCCAGACACTGAATAAAGTATATATTATGCACAAGATACTGAGCTAGATTTTATGAAAGACACAAATATAAAACATCCTGTCCAAGTTCTCAAAAGCTTACAATCTGGCAGGGGATCCAATAAGTTTAAAATTCACTAACTATACGGGCAGTGTGGCATGATGGGTAAGAATAGACCCAAGAGTTAGACTGGTTTGAATGTAGATCCAGCTTCCAAGTCATGTAACCTCTGTGTGCTTCAGTTCCTCAACTGTGCAATGGCGATGAGTTGATATACATAAAACACTTAGAAAAGTGTGCACAGTTAAGTATGAGGGAAGGGTCATTTGAGGAAAACTGAAAACAAAGTGTTAATGACATTCAAGGGAGGGCAAGATGGCACTTGATGGAAAAATCAGGAGTGACTTTTTCTAAGATAAATAGCATAAAGCAGACAATATTGGTGATCCCTACCCACCCCAGTCAAACTCAAAAGAATATCTGTACCTGTTCAGAAAGCACTTCTGCCATTCTGTTGCCTGACAGGTTCACTTCGTGTGTGGGTAGTCCCATAACTTACTCTTTTCCTTTTGTTTGCTCTATCTCCTTGGTCACAATGAGAACCTGCACTAAAACTGTCATTTTATACCAAAAATATGTCAACATTCTACACACAGTCTTTGCAGAAATGTCAGGATGAATTTTTATGATGTGAGTGTTATGAATACCTTTCCACATTCATTTATTTTTAATATATGAAGAAGTAAGCTCTTTCTGCTAAGGGAATAGAGATCATGATATGAATTTGGTTCATCTCATGGTATTGATTTTTTAAGATGGAATGAAAATTGGTGTGGTTAGGACTCAACTAAATAGTCTAGAACAAATCAAAATTAATTTATCATGCTTACACAAAATAAAATAGTAATGCCTTTTCAAATATTTGTTCATAACATACAACTTACTTAAGTCAAAAACTACACTATTTAAACTTTTAAATATTAAGTCTTTCAATTTTCCTTTAGAGAAAAAGGTATTGTGGGTTGAATTGTGTTCCCCAAAAAGCTATATTGTAACCTAACCCCATCCCCATATTATACATGTTACCTTATTTGGCAATAGGGTCTTCACAGATATAATCAATTATGATGTCATACTGGATTAGGATGGGCTCTAGTCAAGTGACTGGTATCCTTATAACAAGAGGGGAATTTTGACAGTCAGAGCAGACACACAGAGACGAAGGTCATGTAATGACAGAGCCAAAGATTACAGTGATTAATGCAGCTACAAGTCCAGGTACACCAAGGACTGCTGGCAAACACCAGAAGCTAGGAGGAGGCAAGGAAGGATTCTTCTCTAAAGGCTTCTGAGGTAGGATGGCCCTGCTGACACCTTGATTTCAGACTTCTAGCCTCCAAAACTGGGGTAGAAAAAAATTTGTTGTTTTAAGCCCCCCACACCTTCACAGTACTTTGTTATGAGATCCCTTTGAAATTAATACAAGAGGTGATTCAATCCATGAACAATACTTACTGAGCCTGCCATGTGCTGGGCACTGTACTGAGCGCCAGGGATACTGTGTGAGCAAGTGCAGCAAAGTCCAAGTTCTTGGGAGCTTGTGTTCTTGCAGAAAAGACAAACATTAACCAAGAAAATATACTATTGCTCATTAACTTCAATTGCAAATATCCTACCAAAGTAACTCTCTCAAGTCATCATTTAACATAATAGTTTCATTTTCTTTATAATCTCCATCATCGTATGAAATTCTCATTTGTTTTGTCCTACAATAGTTGTTGATCTCCTGTCATTCCATCCCCAGCTTTTAGAAGAGTACAGGACACTGTAGACACCAAATAATTGTTCAATGAAAAAAGCTACAACATAAAAGAGTGCTCATTAAGGGATGTGACCTTTTTAAAAAGCTCAAAACAGGCTTCCCTGTTGCTAGAAGACAATTCCAGCATGTCATAATTGCAAGAGTTTCATTGAAAGGTTGATGGAACTTGGAGACTCAACAAGGGCTGAGTCACATATGTAGTTTACCTGCTGGAAACAGCTAAATGACACTTCCCCCAAACCTGAATAGGATTATTGCTTGCTGCCAGACAGCTCAGGGCATCTTAATCTACATGTTATTGCCTCCTGTTGACCAAACACCTGGACAGCCGAAGGCAATTCCCTAATCTGACAATGGATTCTGTACCAAACCCTACCCTTTGATGTGTAAATCTCCACCTCGTCTTAGGACAATTTGTGTTAATAAAAAGCAAGGGGTCCTGAGACAAGGAGAACTTGGTTTCTTCAGCCAAGCTCCTCTGCCCCCTCACACCCCAATGCCTTTCAAAATTATGTTTCGTTTCTGGACTCTTATTTAATTTACGCACAGCCCTTCTCCAGATTGCTGAACCCTTCTAGATGCCATATCAAGACCACCGGCATTACCCTGTGGAAATTATACCTGGGCAGAGTAATAAATAGGAATTAACTGTTTCTTGGGGATGAATGAAAGTTAATTTGAAGAATAGATAGGAAAGAGTATTTTATGCAAAGAAAATAGCACTTATGAAGGCCCTAGGCAGGAAAAAAAATAACACATTTTAGGAAGTCATAGGTGAAGGTGACTAGGGCCCAAAGAGTGAAGCAGAGGCTACATCAAGGTGATTCTGGTGAAGCAGGCAGTGGCCAGGTCAGGGAGGTCACTGAGGCCAGGTTAAGCATGTTGACCTTTTCATAGTAGAGGATGAGAAAGCTTTACAGGGTTTTCAGAAGGAGAACAAATGATCTTATTTGCCTTTTAAAATGTTCTCTCTAGATCCTATGTATTGTAAGCAGACAAGAGTGGGCAGGAGGGATGAGTTAGGGGTTATCACAGCAGTCCAGATGAAAGAGAAGGATAACTCAGAGCAGGAAACTACCTATGAAGAAATAGATTCAGAAGTTGCATAAGTGGTTCAAAAAAATCAGAATATTGTGAGGGAGTAGATAGAGGATGAGGTCAAGGTTTCTAGTTCATGCTGTTGGATAACTAGGTATCATATTTTTCTGATGAGGAATTGAGAAATAATGGGCAGAAAAGGATGAGGAGAACAGT
The DNA here is from genome assembly GCA_026230045.1 of Corynorhinus townsendii. Lineage (NCBI taxonomy): Eukaryota > Metazoa > Chordata > Mammalia > Chiroptera > Vespertilionidae > Corynorhinus > Corynorhinus townsendii. Next base: position 173,866,006 of record JAPDVU010000003.1, on the reverse strand, counting down.
TCAGTTTCTATCTTCTATCGTGTTGAATTGAGGTTCCAATGACACATCTGCATGCAGATGCTGAGCAGGCAGGGTCACAGATGAGTCTGGATCTTGGCAGAGAAGCCTGGGCCAGAGATACCTATGTTAGGAATCATATACCTAGAGATAGTACTTGGTGAAAGTATTTAGAGAGAAGAAAAAAAAAGGTCTTGGATTATGTCTTGAGAAAATAAAGCACTTGGATATATCCTTAATTTCTTTGTAATCTAGGGAGTTTTCATTTTCCTGAACATAAGCTCACCATTGCCTAATTTTTCCAAAAGAAAAGTTAAACAATACTGAAAAACATCAAATCTTCTGAATTTTATTCTTAACATTGAGATCCTAAATATCACTTAATGAGGATTATAAAATTTATAATCCATCTGCTTCAGATGTCTATCAATGATAATTGTATAGCAATTAAAACATTTGGAACTTATTCTGAATATTTGTTAATTCCAAGTAAGTTTTGGATAAATATTCCTCATATAAGAAATCAACTTGCCTATCAATATTCATATTTCCTGTATAAATTTATCTACATACAAATACCAACACACGGGAAGTTATCGTCACCAGACTGAATTATCATTTCCTTCTCAACTTTGAACTTTCATTTTCTGATGTGCCTTTAGATTATTGAGAACTTTATGATTAGAAGACAGGCAAGAAATAATAGCAATGACTTAAAACCATGACTAATCCACAAAACCAACTTCAGGTCGTAAGAGTGTGAACACATATGCAGGAGGCAATAACACATAGATTTTTCTTTCCAGTAACTGCTTTTGAAATGGGAAATATTAGGATTGTTTATTAAATTCAATTTCCACTTAATCTTGAGAAAAAAATTATAAATTTTAAGGTGCTTTCTTATTATTTATAAAACAAAAGCTTATTTCTAACCAACCCATCTTTAAAGAATCTTGCATCTTAAAATGTATTTATTCTGTTCCCTTCCACCATTCTTGACTTGAAAATTGATCATAAAGTTAAAACAAACACTCTATCCTCTAATCTCCTTACTATATTACATATTTATCAGTATTGATCAAATGGAATCAAATGAAACTATAAGCCTCCTTTGAAGTCATTTGGTTCAATTTTATTTTCATAGGCGAAGAAATAGAAGCTCAAAGACATTGACTTCCCCCAAAACATACACTAATATGGCAAAATATATCATTTAGCTTTGCTTTGCTTTTGTTCAAACCAGTACATTACCATTTTTATGTAATAATTCATCTTCCCATATTTTGGAGGGAAATATTGTGGCAAGCTAGACACTATTGTCATACACAAGTTTTACCCCACTATATGTAAGCTTCAATTGAATGGTAAACATAAATCAACTTCCTAATTATCTTCTAAAGGTCACTAACATCCCATATTATATAGTAAAACTCTCCTGACAGAATATCAGTGCACTTCAGTTTGAACATTCCTTCTCTCTGTTGCATTATGAGGTCATATTTAGAATGTTCCTTTACCCTGGTACTGTAGTCCCCCCTTATCTGTAGGGGAATCCATTCCAAGAATCCTAGTGGATGCCTGAAACCACAGATGATACTGAACCCTATATATACTATGTTTTCCTACATATACATACCTATGACAAAATTTAATTTATAAATTAGGTACAGTAAGAGATTAACAACACCCAATAAAATAGCACAAATATAACAATATGCTGTAATAGTTATGTGAATGTGGTCTATTTCAAAATAATCTCATTGTACTGTACTTAACCTTTTCTCTTAAATGAAGCACTTTACGGCTTCTCTTTGGCATATCCAAATTGTCATCATCACTACACTTTTGGGCCACTATTGAGTAAAATAAGAGTTACTTAAACACAAGCATCACAATACCACAACAGTGGAACTGATAACCAAGATGGCTACGAAGTGATTGACAGGCAGGGAGCATACAGGCTGGATAAAGGGATGAATCAAGTCCTGGGCAAAACAGAGCAGACTGCCCGAGATTTTGTCATGCTACTCAGGATGGCACACAATTTAAAACTTACGAATTATTTATTTCGGGAATTTTCCATTTAATATATTCAGATTGTGGTTGACCATGGGTAACTAAAACTGAGGAAAGTTAAATCTTGAATAAGCAGGGACGACTATATAAAGTAATCTATGTATTTCTATGATGAGTCTATCTGTACTCTAATTCATAATATGAAGGAGAATATTAAAGGTATCACAAATCTATAACTCCTTATCACAAAAAATAGGGATTTGATGCCCACTGTTCCAAAAATATCACTGAATAAAAAGGATTTTTAATGCTAAATTTTCTAAAAATAGATTACAAATATATTTTTCCATCTCCTCTTGGAGTTTATCCTATTTGCTTCTCATTTTTCAAAGTGACTTTTTGGAAATATTGCAATCCTAGATTTATGAGCAGGGAATGACATTCATTCCTGCTTTAATGAAGTAATTTTAGAAATGAGTTTCAAAGACAGTAACTAATAGGGTATCATCACTGTGGACACAAGGGAGGGGGAGGAAATTTTTGGCTAAGTGTGACTCAACACCCACTTTGCAGGATATGCATACATTTATGTAATGGGAAAATTCGGTATAAATTTAACACCTTCTCATTGCAATTTGGATAAAATCCAAACTTGTTACTAAGTACTAGAAGACCCATCACCATCTCGACACTACCTAACTCTAGCCTCATCTCAGACTACTTCCTGACTCACAAGCTATCCACATGTGTACCTTGAAAATGACAGCCTACATCTGACTTCAAAATTTTTGCCCTTGATCCTCACACAGCAGAATGGCCTTCCCTGACCATCCTGTCCATACACACACTTGCCCGCCTCTGGTTTCTCTCATTACCCTGCTAGTATTTATCTAAAATCATTGCTATTTTACAAATTTATTACCCATCTTTCCCCACTAGATTACAAACTCCATGAGGAAAGAGATTTTAATCCTAATTTACTTCTTGGTCCCTAATATGCAGATCAGTGCCTAGCATATAGCTGATGCTCAACTACTAGGCATTAAAATAATATAAAGTTGATATTGGTCTAAAGCTATAAACACATTTATTTACTCAACTAAATTTACTGTGTACTCTGTGTAAATAACTTGCTGGGCATTACTTAGCAGTAAACTTTAAAAACTGAATTCCTCAAATTCCTAAGAACAGGAGGATAATCAAAGCCTAAAATTATAAAACTTCAGTACTAAACTTGAAGTTAGAGACCATCCAGTGCAGCTTCTTCATCTTACATAGGCAGGAACTAAGGGACTATCTTGCCCAAGATAACGTGTTTTCAATGTTTCTAGAAAAGCTGCTGAGTCAGCTCTTTAATGAAATATTTATAGCACTAACATGCAAAGTTTGCTTCCCACCAATATAGCAAAATTTACTATGATAATTATAGACATGATGACTCAGATTTCTATTACCACTTCTACTGGACTACAGCGTAGATATGACAGCACTTTGTTACCTAAATATGTGAATGTTTATGTCTAAAACACACTCCAAATCCTTTAAACACCAAACATTTAGATCAATTTTATCACCCAAATGCATAAATTCTATCAACTCTATCAATTGACAGACTATCACCTGTTCAAACAAGCTGACAATAAAAGTCAAGGACTGCAGCCCAAAACCCTTGAGTCAGCAGTACAGTAAAAGATATAATCAGCCTGGCCAGTGTGGCTCAGCAGTTGAGCATTGACCCAGGAACCAAGAGGTTGCCGATCAGGGCACATACCTGGGTTTCAGGCTTGATCCCTAGTGGTGGCTATGCAGGAGGCAGTCAATTGAAGACTTCCTCTCTCATTGATGTTTCTATCTCTCTATCCTTCTCCCTTCCTTTCTCTCTAAAAAAATTAAATATATATATATATACATATATATATATATATATATATTAAAGATACAATCACATACTGAGGCCAGCATATTGAATTCGTTACTTAATTTTGTGTGTAAGTTAAGACTTGCAGTACCTCGCACAGTGCCTACAACAAAAGAGTCAGAAATATTTGAAGTGAGTATGTTACAAATACTAAGTACTCATCAAATGATGCTGGACAGATGGATGAAGGGAGCTGATTCAAGTCATGAAGCTTTCTATCACAGGGGTGTGCTGTTCTGCTTTGGACCTCTCATTGTGTTTGCAATTGCTCTTTCTGGTATCATTTAGGGAAGCAAAGAATTTTTGAGGTTGGGGTTAATTCAGGATTTGAATAAGCCTTAAGAACTGTATTTTTCTAAGATACCCAAATCCATCTCATCCAATCATCTAGCTACTTTTTAAAAATATTCACAGCTGTCATTTACTGTAGATACCTATTTGCACTTCTGAATCCTTCCACCATTTTCACCATAGGGAATGTAGTCAATAATGTTGTAATAAGTATATATGGGGCCAGATGGGTACTTGAAATATCGGGGGGGGGGGGGGGCTCTCTGTAAAGTATATGATTGTCTAACCACTATACTATACACCTGACAGTAATACAGAATAGTATTGAATGTAAACTGTAATTTTTAAAAAGTTAGAATCTAAAAAACAAAACATTGGCCATGAATTAATCATTGTTGAAGCTAGTCGATGGGAGACAATTATACCCTTTTTTCTACTTTTGAACATGTTTGAAATTTTTCATAATAAATTTTATTATGATCCCCCAACATTTTTTGAGAAAATAATAATAATAAAAAAGGATATTCATAGCAATGCTTCCTTTAACTTTTAGGTACCTAACAACAGAATATGTGGGAAATCTCCCCTAATAAATAACACCAAAAAGCCTTCAGTTGCCATTTTAGTTTATTGAGTATTTTTAAGCACTGACTTATTTTCTTTTAAGAATCTAGGTACTAAATATTTGGGAATAAAAACATTCTATCTTTTGACTAAGTGTTGGAAGGCAATGAAACTGGCGGGTTTTAAGTATTTTTAAAGTGCACACAATCAGGTCCGCTCTGTCCAGCCTAGGTTACCTTACACTTTGTACATTGAGAAGGTGAGATACAAGAAAGAGGAGGGAGAGAAAGCAGGAAGCAGGGACTTCCTTTGCACCCCTGCAGCCTTCTTCCCACCACTCTCCTGTGAAAAGTCTGAAATTCCCTTGAGTTTCTCTGTTTGCTGCCTGCATCAGAACTTGACAAATCCCTTGCCCAGTGGTGTAGCTCCACAGTTCGATTCCCAGTTAGGGCCCATGCCCTGGTTGCTGGCTAGATCCTCTGCAGCAGGGGGAGGGAGGGTGCAGGAGGCAGCCAATCAATGCTGTTTCTCTCTCATCAATGTTTCTATCTCTCTAGTCCTCTCTCTCCTTCTCTCTCTAAAAAATCAATAAAAACACATGTAAAAAAAAAAAACTTGACAAATGTCCTTTGCAAAAACCTTTATTGTTTCAACAACACAACTAGAATTCCTTACACATTAAGAACATAATACTTCATGTTAAATTGGTGGCCTTCACCAAGAACCACACGACATGGCAGTTCCATACATGATACAGGTTAGTGGTTAAGGTTACACGATATAGGTAAGTGATTAAAGTGGTTAACAGGCTCTGGAGTCACAGGAACTTGCCTTCAGATCCCAGTCCCCACTCAGCAGCTGCCTAACCTTGTAATATTCTCTAGTTTCTCTAAGCCTCAGTCTCCTCAACCGTGGAAGCAGAATAATGGTACCTGTTCCATCCCACTGTTGTGTAAATTAAATGAGTGCTGGATGTACTCGACATATCATGGACCTTCAAGAAGAGTAATTAGTAGTAGTATAATAAGGGTATAGATGGCATATATCCTTCAAGCACCAACAGATCTGCTAATTTGCGTTCAGTGATTTTAAAATTAGCCATGGCATTTCCACCCACTCATCACTCTAAGATCTAAGTAAGAGTAAATGAATAAAAGTGACCTACAACCTGTCTTCTCTTTTGCAAGAGTTTTCTAATTAGCACATTAATAATTCACTCCTTACAAATGTGCAATTCGTAAATACAAGTGTAAGTGATCTATAAATGTAAACGCATTACAAATTCATTGTAATTAGGCATAATTAAGAATTGCACAGTGATGTGTTTGTTTTATTTTCATGCTGGGCATTTTAAATTTAATAAATTTATTATTCCTACAAGACTATGTTAGAGCATTAATTTAAATCTCTGATATTTAATTTTAATTAAATTCACCAATATGGTCAAAGTGAATCTCAGAAATAATCCACTGCGGCCCTAATCGGTTTGGCTCAGTGGACAGAGCCTCGGCCTGTGGACCGAAGGGCCCTGTATCCATTCCAGTCAAGGGCACATACCTGGGTTGCAGAAGGCTCCTCCCCTGCCTGGCCCTGGTGGGGCTTATGCGGGAGGCAACCAATCAATATTCCTCTCACGATGATTGCTTTTCTCTGTTTTGCCCTCTTTCTTCCACTCTCACTAAAAATCAATGGAAAAATATCCTCGGGTGAGGATTACAAAAACAAATAAAAAAAGAAAGAAAAGAATAATCCACTCCCCAAATATTTGAAATTTAAATCTTCTAAACATATTTTTAGCATTTTTTCTTTACTTCTCAGATTTAGTGGATCTTAAGAACTTAATAGTGAAATTTTGTTTTCCTGGGTAGATCCAGTTGAAACTGTGCTTTGCACATAGAAGGGCCAATTATTATTATAAACTGATTCAACAGCAACTTTATTTGCAAATTTGGAAATTCTTAACTTCAAAAACAATAAAACTAAAAAATATTTAGAAAAAAACTGAGGATGTGACTAAATAACAAAATACTTATCTAAAAAAATCAATGCTATAGCTAACATGTTTTTCTAGATGAGAATAAACAAAGAAATCCCCAATTAATTACACAACTACTCATTTCAAACACCCAAACTATAAGTAGTACTAAAGAACATTCAAATGTTATCCATAATGCTTTTTATAATTTTCTAATCCGTCTTCAAGCTTTATCTCATACTCACATTCATATCTATAAAATCACATTCATATTTATACCTCATTTCTGGTCATTATTGTATATGTACTAATTCCTGTTATTCTCTAATCTATGGCTATTCTGATGGACTGCACTAAAATCAGATAGTAAATCTGGCCTTGACTGTGACAGTCTTACATTCTTTCCTATCTGTCACTTTTATAAGTAAAGAAATATGGGGCAGATGGAAATGTTTTTAAAAAAATAAAACCCTGTGTTCCCTTATTCCAAATAATTGGAAGACCTATAGTGCCATCTTGTGGAAGAGAGTATCTAATTAGTGAAACACTGATTCTTTAGAAATGTAATTAAATTTCTTGTCCACCTGCTCTAGTTTCTTGTAATAATAAATTACTTTAAAACGCTTTAATCTGGAATGTCTGTCAAACAGCAAAGAAAGATATTAGCCTGGACAACTAACATATATATAACACAGAAACCATACGGTCTATGTCTGTGTTATAAAATTAACATCTTTATAGAGATTGCCCAGAACCAAAGAAGGAATCTGAAAAGCGGGTGAGGGTGGGAGAAGAAGAAAGCTGGAGGTCTTGGATTCTCCATCCTTCTTTTCAAACTGAAAGGAAATCCTTAACATCACTGCAGCAGTTTCTCAAGAACTCAATAAGAGAGCATTTCCTTTAATATCCATAATCAGGAAGAAGGGAATAAGTCAAGAAGATAGGAGGGGAAATAAGATTGGCTGGGGGCAATCAGAGCCTCATATATATCTTTATTTTTTCTCCTTAGTGCAATTTACCAAAGTGTACTGAGAGGCGACAAGGTGCCAAGCACTTGCTAAGCACGGGGAGTAAAGAGACGGACAGTCCCTTCTTCAAGATGCTTAAGAGACTAGTGAAGGACACAGATCATTTCAAGGCGGAGGAAGTACCCAGGGAAGACCAGTCTGAGAGTTCGTGCCATCTGCAGAACACTGAGCATAACCTCAAGGGAAAAGAGAAAGGGGAGGTTTTTCACTCATGCTCCCAAATTAGTGACTAGAACTGTGGTGGGCAGTTAAGCAGAGCGAGGACGATGGGCCAGGTACAGAGGGTCACCAGGGTAGAAAGCCTGGGTGCCTAGCAAGGAACAATTGTAGGGTGAGACTTTGACCCCAGGGTGACCTTTCCTCCCCTAGCATATTGCTGGTCATGCAGTTTAGACCTTTCCTCCCTAGAGGCAACATCTAGGCCTCAATTGTATTTCAGCTCCAGGCCCAGAAAAGCAGCAAAATCAGACAAGCAATGTCTTGGCTGACCTCAGGGCTAGATGCATTTGATAATGACCCCCCTGTTCTGGAGCCGACCTATTGGCCCTGAAAGGACACTCCTGGAAAGCTGCTGAATAGTCCATTGAGATCCTCCCCTGGGACTTCCCCCACAATCTCCACCCTTAGGACAGAGGACCCAGTGAGCTCTCCCTCCTGAGAGCAGCTTGTCCTGGCCTTCCCGTCCCTGCCCAGGCCCTCTTCACCCAGGCATGCCACCTTTATCTTCCTCACTCCCAAGCTCTAAGGGCCCTTCCTTTACCTCTATAACTTGTTCTCTAAGCCCATATCTTCTACAAATTACTTACTTCTACCCCTGTGATTTTCTAAATAAATGTGCTCTTGTAGTTTGAGTCTTGACTCTGGATTCTTTCTTTGCCAGAACTCCAGCACCAAGGTTGCTGAACCCAGGTTCTGACTGACCCCGCTACTCTTAACACCTGGAGCCATTCCCACCACTGCCAACAGAACCAAATGATGAAACCCTGGGTGAACCTTATGCCCCGCCATACTTCTCAAAGTACTTTACAGACTACTGTGCATACCGTACAAGCCCCACAAGGCAGAGTACAGAATGTCCTTTTTGTAGAATCAAATACCCTCTCCTTTTGTGCTTCCATGACAATTTATTCATAACCTAATATGAAACTTAACTTCCTATGAATAATCATTAATAATTATTTACTTGCCTGCTTGTACTAAGACTACAAGCTCTTTGAAAATCAAGACTGCCTTACTCATTCTTTTACACTTAACACTAACCACAGTGCATATTCAGCACTCGACATAAGTTTGTTGAGGTAAATCAATTGTATTGTATGACAGTATTTGCGCTTGGCCACAATGATACGCTCCTGGATGAGAATCATGAAGTGTTCCTTAAGACACCCAGACCAGCACAAAAAATGAATGGTGCTGGGATATTTCCAAGATTGTCATTTACCAAACTCTTGTTTTGGGTCTTTAACCTCTGAATCTATTTTTAAAATCCCATCTCTTAAACAAACAAGGACAGTTAATTAAAAAAAAAAAAAACTTGTCTCTATATCTGTATCTATGTTTTTAATTTGGGGGTGGAGAACATTGGGATGATTTTTTTTTCTAAAATTTTCTTTCTTTAAACAAATAAAAATCTAAAGTGGTGGATTGCTTAACTGCTAGAGAACTAAGGAAAAAAGCAAGAAAAATCAGTATTACCCAAGAAGATGACAAACTTCCCAGAGTGCTCGCTTCCCTCCTCCTCACCTCAATCCTCTCTCAACTTAGTTCTCACCCAACCCTCCACCTGGATTTTATCCTTTACCTAAAACAGGGGTGGGGGACCTTTTTCTGCCAATGGGCAATTTGGGCCAGACAAAACTATCAACAGAAAAATTAGCCTGGTATATCTGGTCAAACATTTAATTACGTCACCCCTGATGCCTTGGCAGGGCCAGACCAAATGATTTCGGGGGGCCTTCTATGGCCCTCGGGCCAGATGTTCCCCACCCTGACCTAAAATATTAACACCTGACTACAGAAGAGTTAGCAGCAGCCACAGAAAAAGGATTCATTATAAATCATTAACAAAGAGCAATTTGGAATATAATTTCTGTTTTATTTTAATAACTTTTATTTCTGTTTTACTTGGCTATATTTAGGCACTCCCCTCAAGATAGTCACATGACTGCAAAAAGAAACAGAACTCGCTTACCACCTTTTAACCAAAATGGAAGTAAAGCTCTCTAGAGAGGCTACCATTAACGCGTCCTGCCCTTACTCGTGCCTGGAAGCTGAACTAAGGAAGGCTAACACTACGATTGCAACATGTGTTCACAGAGCAAGAACCTAATTCCCAGCATCTCTATTTTTAAGTGGAGGCCAATGGTTTTACAAGCTGGGTTGCAAAGAAGAAATGCTTCAGCAGTCATTAAATACCGTAAGAAGGGAAAAGTCTTGATGTGAAATAACAATTCCTTTAGCTCTTTATAGGGTCAAGGACTTAAGCATCGCCTATAAAATGTAATGCCGGAATGCAGAAAAGTCATTATAATGCACTTCGAAGTTCTCATTTAAAATGCCGCTCAGACGTGTACGTTTGTCATAATACAAAGTGCTAAGCATGAAGTTCATATTACAATCTATTTCGTAACTCCTGCTTTTGATTAAACAAGATAGTTACATGAAGGTCCAGGCGTAATAGCTGGTACTTAATTGTTTCCTTCCCCTTTCCTTTTGGAAATAAGACACCGTGGGCGTGTTTCTCGTTTCCTTGGCAATATTATTAACCCTCTCTGAATCTCCGGGTCTTCCGTGAAGGATAATAACACCACCGCATCCAGCTGTCACAAGGGATAAAAGATATAACAGACGTAAACAGCTAATTTTAACTTGTTGCTCCGTAGAAAGTAATTATCATTATTAACACTGTTATTTTTAGAGTGGTTTGGTATATAGTGCATATCCAAACTTCTAATTTTCACAATATTCATCAAAACCCAGATCTAAATAGACAAACTGTGCTCAAATCTTGTTGGTGTTACACACAAAACCTTGAAGGCAGGTAAGAACAATTATGTTTCATATTTTTAAATATGAGTTTGTTCAAAGTGTCATCTTTGGGATTTTAATAAAACAGAATTATCCATCTGTAGTCTAGTTTGTTCGATATTTACCAAAAACTAGTTTCCAAAAAGAAAATCCAATTGTACCCATACAAGAATCCTCGTAGTAGCTGGTTGAAAAATCTGAGATCTTGTTGAAAAAGACAAGACTCGGTTCTTCAGCAGCTCTGAGGTAAAGTTGAAAATGCCAAAGGGAGGTTTTGTTTGTAGATGCTATTTTATTACCCTTTTCAGCAGTTTTCCACTTGAATGCCTTTTAAACTTGTGATTTAGCCACACTTTATTGTATTTCAACCTGGGAGGCAAATTAGTTAATCAACTGAATTGAAGACCTGGAACCACCAAGAATTCTGGTTCTAGTGCTAGCATTGATTAGCTATTACAATTCTGTTCATTAAATTAGGATAATAACCTGATGACTTTCAGAAATGTGCTGGCAAGAATGCTTGCTCTGGCCCTGGTTGATCTTTATTAGCCATGCTGTCTGTTCTGGTGGTTTAGCTGTCATTCCGAAACAGAACAGTACTCCAAACCAAACATTTTAAGCATTCTGTCCTGCACATCTCTCTGGATGTCCCATAGTCACCTCAGATTTCATCTAAAGTCACACTCATCCTCATAACCAAAAACAGTTCTTTATCTGGTTTCCCCAATTCTGATTAAAGAAGCCACTAACCTCACAGACAATGCAATTTAATACCTCTATTTTTAATCCATCCTAGTCAATTAAAAAGGTTAACTTAGTCTACCTCCACCCTAGCTCTGACAATAAACTTCTTACCTCTAGAGTCATAATAGCTTCTTAATCGCCTCTCTGCCTCAGTTTCCTCCCTCCAGTCCATCTAGAACAGTGGTCGGCAAACTCATTAGTCAACAGAGCCAAATATCAACAGTACAACGATTGAAATTTCTTTTGAGAGCCAAATTTTTTAAACTTAAACTTCTTCTAACGCCACTTCTTCAAAATAGACTCGCCCAAGCCGTGGTATTTTGTGGAAGAGCCACACTCAAGGGGCCAAAGAGCTGCATGTGGCTCGCGAGCCGCGGTTTGCCGACCACGCATCTAGAATATTATTGTTAAATTAGTCTCCCCAAACCCAGTGCTATGATCTCCTTTACTCAGAAATCTTTAACATTCTACTGGATGGCAACATAAAGTCAAGCTACCTAACCCGTCTCTCAACCTCCAGGGCTGTGTGTATTTCTCTGGTGATACTTACCTTACAATGGAGTCACACCTCTTAGATTCTAAAATCATAAATAACACCGTGAGTCATGACCCTGGAAAAGTCCTCTGACAGGCGCTCCCCTGGAGACTGAGTTGGTTTGGCACAGCCACTTTTTCCTCCAACATTGGAACACATTCCTGTGTCTTTGGTTGAGCACCGGATGAAGTAGTTGGCTTGCTTTCAGGGTCCATTTTATATGAAAAAAATGCATACATGCCTATCTTTCACAGTTAGAATCATACTCAGGTCAGTGGTATGCTGCACTTCAGCGGCCCCCAGAAGAGAGGTTAACTAGGAAAACCACAGAGACAAGTGTTCCTGCCTGCTGGCTCCAGGCAGCGCTGCCAGCACTATTGAGAGTGTACATTTTCTCTTCTTTTTACTTCTGGAATTATTGGTTTATTTTGTTAAGATGATGAAATTCCACAGTTAATTCTTCTAAGCTAGTAATAATGATTATTTAGGTACTTGCCTTTCCTTCCGCCCTTGAACTTCGAAGGTAGGAATCATGTCATACTCCTATCTAAAACATGCCGACATAGAACTTTCACTGCACTGTCACCCTGTAAATAATTTCCCAGCAAATCAAATTTGCTTTGATTTGTTTGAAATAGTGAAGTGAATAACAGGGTGGTTTTAAACAGAATATTCCTGATAAAATTTTTATTTATTTTATTAAGAATCTATATCTTTTTCCATGAAGTCATAGTGACAAAGTCTTTTCTGTTGCAATCATTTAAAACCAGCAGCTTTTTATTTTTTCAAAATAAATTGGTCTATTTTAAACATAATATCAGAAGCTCCAATGGAGGCAGTGACATAAAGATATACTTGTTAATACCCATATGCATTTACATCTGTTTGTATTAATGTTCTTAATCTAGCTAGAACTAACAGTCAATTAGAGAAACCTGCTAATTTGTAAATAAATTGTTTGGTGTAATTTGCTTTGTATATTTATGTGTTAGCTCTGGCACTAAATACATGTAAAGATATTGCTTACAGAAATAAAAACTCCTGATTTTTACATGTCAAAAAAAAAAAGATATAGTTTTTATCTGTATTTGATAGCTAAAACATATATATATAGATTTTTATATTTATATTCCAAAATAATAAAAATCTACAGTTGTTATATTAAAGTGAAAATAAGGAAATGACTAATGTAATGTGTCATCATAATTATATTAGAATCACCAAAAAATATCCCAGAAAAATCTTAATCATACTACCCCATATAACCTAAGATTGTTACTGGAGCTACTTGAATATTTACTTTGGGGAAGTCTAAGCATCCAAAACTGCTTCTAAAGTCTATTTAAATAAACCATCCTGTACGTGTTGAGGGACATACAAAAATAAATGCTGCACTTGCTGCCTCGTCCTCCAGATACCTGTGTTTGACTCTTGCTGAGCTTTAGGGATGGAATCTACCCTGCGGCATCCGAAAGGACCCACTGAGGCGCCACCCTGAGCGGGCAGGGCTGTGGGCGCCCAAAGGCACCCGAGGGACAGCTGAACCGGGGAGGGGCGGGGAGGGGGGAGAGGGCGCGCTCTGGGCGTGTCACGCGGCCTCGCTCCCCCAGCAACACTCGCGGGGCTTGCAAAATGTTCCTGGGAACGCGGATCCCTAGTGAAGGGCGGGGTTTCGTGGCGACCCCTGGAGAGCTCAGGGGGCGCGTTGCTGCAGGCTGCCCTCTGGGGGCCGCGGGAGGAAATGGCTTCAGGGGTGTGAGGAAGGTTTCATGGGGAACATCAGCCAGCACTGAGGTCAAGGACCCCACTTGGAGCTGAGGAGATGAATATGCCTCCTGAGACTCCATCCCCCCTAGAAGCTGCTAGATTTTCGCACACATCCACAGATGTTGCCCTAAAGGAGAAAAGTTACATGTCAGAGTTAGAGAATAACACTATTTACAGGCTTTGGGATTAAACAGACTTGTATTCAAATCCAAACGTTGATGTTTATGAGCACGATATGGTAGATAATATATTTAATCTCTCTAATCTTCACTTTTCCTGATTTGGAAAATGAGACGTGCTTGGTATGGACGGTGCTTCAAAAACAGAATTGATTCAATAAAAGGAAGTTGTACTACTTGCTTTGTGTGTTTTATGTGACAATGCGGTTGGACTCTCCGAGGCTCTGGGTGTATTATTCAGTGCTGTCCCCCACTACCTTTAATAAAAATCCACCCAGACTCTAGACCGGTAAGAGCCAGACTTAGCAAAACATGAGATGTCTCGGGAAAGTCTACTACTCCCAAACCTTGTGTGTTTTGTACTTTGGGTACAGATTTTTGTTTTTTTAATTTTTATTGTTGTAAGTATTGCATAGGTTCTCTTTTACCCCCATTACCCTCCTTCACCCTGCTCCCCTCCTCCTCCCCCCACCCCCTTCACCATCCCATTGTCTGTGTGGGTCATGCATATAGGCACACAAGTTCATTGGTTGATCTCTTTCCACCCACTGCCTTCCCTCTGAGGTTCAACAGTTTGTTCTGGGCACAGGTTTTTAATTGTTCTCACAGTCATCAAATTGTATCTATCCAAGCCCCCACCCAGTGTAGCCAATATGTTGAGATGGACTTCCAACTGCACGTCTGAGAACTTTGATTCCTGAGCCTCATCCGGAACTACAGTCGCCAGAGTCAGCAGGGCCTTTGCCTGGTATTGGTGTCTGTACCTAGGCTTCACCTTTTAAACATCCCAACATCAGGCACATCTGGCACCTTGTTTAATGATTCTAATCCCCCTGAGGCTGCTACCCAGAAGTTTCCCCCGTCCCATCTGTCTTTGCATTCGACCCTGCGATACTGATTTAAACTGTTTCACCCTCAACTCAGATTTGTCAACTTGAGGTCTCTTTAGCGTCAGTTTTCCCCAGCCTCGCCACACAATATCCCCATCTTAATCTCAGATTGTTCCCTTCTCCCCAACAGTTCTCTGCAGACCAGATAGTTATAGCTGCAGTATTTTCTGTAAGAAAAGGTGAGGGCTAGAGTTGTTGTCTGGAGACACCAAACTAGCAATAAGATTCTTGATAGAGGATGTGGCTAAACACATAGGGTCAGTTGATTTCATCAGTTAGTGTCTTTTAATATTCTTATCAAGAAGAATCCAGAAACACACAGGATTGACTATTAAAAGCGTTCTCCATCCTCTAATTAAGAATGTAGTCTAAACACAATAACTATATGTTATTAATTAATATGGTGGCTTTTGTCTAATCCCTTTATGGTAGAGCATGTGCTTAGAGTTTTGTTCCTGGCTGGGTTGTTGTTATTGTTGTTGTGTGTGTGTGTGTGGTTGTGTGTGTGTGTGTGTGTGTGTGTGTGTGTGTTTCTGTAATAATTACGGATTCCCACTGATCCATCTATTTTCTTCTCTGGAGCCCCTAGTGACCAGGAACATGTATTTCCAGGACAGCAAGATAGGAGATGAGTAATACAGGAATTAATTAGTGGCCTAAGGATTGCAAGGGGTAATAAAGGGTTCACACAGATATTACACTACAATTTAGACTTGTTAGAGTAGACCTCAATGCATCCTCATAGATGGACACAGATATTCATCTTAAAGTACTACATACCTCTCATATCCTCTCCTGTCTCAGTTTAGCATTCCACATTTTATGTTCTTAATGATTTGTAAATTAATGAATTCGTTGAGGAGAAATTAATCTTTCTGGGTGGATGTTTGTCAATATTAATATGAGATAATGTTCAAATGCTGTGCTGGTACATTCTGTTCTACAAAAACAAGCGCTGTCTCCATCCGCATGTGAAATAAGCAACACCAGCCAATTAGGGAAACTAATCTTTGAATTACTTTGAATGAAACTTCAAAGGATCAGATGCCAGAAAAGGCAACAGCAGATTTCTTTCCCGTATTCACATTATAAAGCTGCAACTCTGGAAAATATTTTTCCAGGAGTTCCCTGCTTCCTAGAGTCACTGTCACCGGTTTTGACATAAAGTATTTCAGGCACCCAATTTAGAAAACAAGTAGCTATTAAATTTCCAAAATGTCTATTTCCATAGATATTTTAATAACAGAATAATGTTGTTGTGCTTCCCTCTGCCTCCTTCTCCAAAAGTAGGCAGTTCAAGGTGTGTTTATTCATTCTTACAAATATATTTCCCCACTCTGTCAAAAAGAGAAGCATAATTCAATTGAAGTGTATTCGAACTATGCTTCCTTATACCATATTATGTGACAAGCTGTAAATAAAATTAACTTTTTATGAATACATAATGCATGGGATATGTTTCCAGGGTTGCATATAAAGAGTGTTTTAATGGCATACATTTTTCTAGGCAACCAAAAGCAAGTTGCTACTTCAACAACCCACAGACTGAATATAAAGCAATATTAAAGTGTTCCAGCTCAAACTTGTAGTCCTAGCGTCTGAAATATTGACATGCCAGCACAGTAAGCTTCCTCTAGAAAATTATATTTTTAGGAAATTATGTTGGCCACCATGAACTTTTTTTATACTTCGAGTATTTAGTATCATAAGAATAGAACTTTTATTTTAATGTTAGATTTCTTTAAATTTCTACCACCATTTAAAGAAATTTAACATTCTATGACTGGGAAAAAGACAACAGAACCAATTTTTTATAATTTAGCAAGAAAAGCAACAAACCAAAGATCACACATAAAGTGAAAGTTGTCACAACATATTATACTGAAAAGCTGGATATAAACTTTATTTAAAGAATAGTTCTGATTTCAAATTATATATATTCTTTAAAAAGCCTGGAAGAAATCCAACAAAATGCTATCAGTAGATGTCTCTTAGAGATGCATGTTCTTTCTGTGTATCTTTCTATATTTTTCCATTCTCTACAGTAAGCATTAATTTTACGTTCAGAAAGTAAAAATTATTATTAAGCACCTATTATGTGCCAGGCTCTGACCTAGGCACTGGGTTTACAGCAGGCAACAAAACAAAGTAAATTCCTGCCCTTATAGAGCTTGCATTCTTCAAAGGAGAATAATAACCAAATAAATGTGTAAATAAATAGAATGTCAGATGGTGATAAGTGCTATAGAGGTAAAAAGTAATAATAATAAATCAAGTTAAGGAGATGGGGAAATATAGGTAATGGGAAAGTGTGATTTTATACAGATGGTCAGGGAAGGCATTACTCATGAGTCAACATGTAGGGAGGGAGAGACGTGCAGGAAGTGAAAGAAGGAATCTCACAGGTATTGAGGGGATGAAGGATCTAGGCAGAAGAAAGCCCCTGATGCAGAAGGGAGCTTAGCATGTTTGAGGAAGGGTGAGAGCTGGAGCTCTGAGTGAGGAGGAGAGTGGTAGATGGTGGTGAGCTCAGAGAGATGGCTCAGACTCAGGGCTTGAGACACTGATATACCGTCAGCTTAAAGGCTTTAAGAAAAGGAGTGCCATGGTCTGACTTGCATTTGAAAGGGGAGGCCCTGGCTGCTGTGTGCAGAATAGACAGTGGAGGGCACAGGTGGAAGCTGGGAGAGGAGTCAGAAGCTGTTACAGGGCTCCAGGGAGAGGTGACATTCAGATCAGAACCACACCAGCAGGGTGGTGAGAACTGATCAGATACCAATGCCCACTATGCACTGTGGTAGCTGGATATCAAAGGGAATGAGAGAGGGATTTGGGAATTGTTCATAATGAAGTGTGTATTTCCATATGTGATGGTCACTTTTGTATGTCAACTTGACTAGGCTAAGGGATGCCCAGATAGCCAATAAAAGTTATTTCTGGGTGTATCTGTGAGGGTATTTCCAGAAAGGATTAGCAGTAACTGAGTAAAGTAGAGGGCCCTCACCAATGCAATGGACATCATTCCTTGAGATCCTGAGTAGAACTAAAAAGTGGAGAAAAGGCAAATTTGCTCTCTCTGGTTGAGCTGGGACATCTATCTTCTCCAGCCCCAAGGTAACCAAATGTGTTCTGGACCTCAGGCCTTCTGACTCAGCTGAACACACCACTGGCCTGGCCTTCCTCGGTCTCCAGCTTGCAGACAGCAGTTCATGAGATTTCTCAGCCTCCATGACAGCACCAGCTAATCCTATTCTCTCCCTCCCTCCCTCCCTCCCTCTCTCCTTCCCTCCTTTCCTTCCTCCCTCCCTCTCTCCCTCCCTCCCTCCCTCCCTCCTTTCCTCTCTCTCCCCAGGTTATTGGATTGCTAGCTTCATTGTTAACTGCATTTACTCAGTTTCTTTATGCCTGGTACATATTTCTAGGCACTCTCACAAGTTTACCTCATTTAATTTTCACAGACACCCTGAATGACACATGTTATTTTTCAGAGGTAGGTACAATAGTGGCCCTCAAAGATGATCATGCTCTAATTAGCAGGCCCTGTGATTATGATATTTTACATGGCAAAGGGGACTTTGCAGATATGATCAAGAATAAGAATCCTGAGATGGGGAGATTATCCTGAATTATCTGTTGGGTCCAATCTAATTGCATGGGTCCTGAAACAAGGAGAACCTTTCCTGGTTGCTGTCAGAAAACCAGAAAGATGGCAGTGTAAGACGGAAGCAACTTGCCATTGATGGGGGCCACAAGCCAAGAAAAGCAGGTGCCCTCCCAGAAGCTAGAAAAGGGGAAGCAATGGATTCTCCCCTAGAGCCTCCAGAAAGGAAGACAGCCCTGCTGACCCCTTAATGTTTGTCCAGTGAGACTCCTGTCAGACTTCTGACCTCCAGAGCTGTAAGATAAATGGTTTTAAGCCACTAAGTTTGTGGTTGTTACAGTAGCCATAGCAAATTAAGATACATCCCTTCTCATGTAATTTTAAAACTCCAGAGAAATAAGTTCTTGTTCTAACTTTTGCTCAGCTTCATCGTCTGGGTCCCCTGTCCTGTCACCTTATCATCACCCTTTGTTGTCCTGGGGTGTGCCACCCACCTTCCCTCTAATGCTCTGCCACACACATTTAAAGCAATGACTATCACCTCTTTCATGCAGCTTTCAAAAATAAACCTCTTATCTATCTCTTATTTAGTGTTATATGTGTACATATTAAACTATATGAAGAAATGTCACCATAAATATTAACCAAAAAGGTAAATATGTAGGACCTCAAATAGGTACTCATAATGGATTTAAAATCTGGCTGATTTGTAAATGTGTTCATTAAGACCTAAATACATAGACTAGCTCTACCAGACTGCATTCAATACGCTCCCCAAGTTGCGGCCTCAGGCACATGATCGACATGTCTGCCTTTCTACCTGGGTCTGAGAGGTTAAGTCAGGTTGGCCATTCACTACAAGAAACCCAAAATGGGAAGATCCATTCTAACCTCAGGCCTGAAATGACATTCCCTCATTCCAGATTCACCAGAAAGCCCTGCACTTGGGTAATTATTGGCTTGTCATTATAAAAGATGGAACTTTGATTCTACCAGTTCATAAATAAAAGAACTGAATATCTTATCTAGTCTGTGAAGGCATCAAACTGGAATGAATATCTATATATCTATATAGATCTATATATAGATATATAGATTTTTCTTTCTTTAGATTGAGCTGCAGGCTCCCTGAGTACCCTATTCGGTGCTGTATTCTCAGCACCCAAAACAGCCCATGTCACTGTAAGTAGACTCTCGATAAATCTTGAATAACTAATTATATAAGGGTGTAGGTCAAGTTTGTTTGATTGTCTTTGTAACTTCACTAGCCATGCCTTTCTTCTATGTGTGGGTACTTTTCCTACTCTCCAAGACTCCCCCATCCTGGCCCTGGGCCCACCTGCTTGCAGCTTGGGCCAATCCTACACTTTCCCACCCAGGGAAAACAGGGATATGTTGTTTGATTTTGAACTGACTCCGTTGCGAGATTGCTTCAATTCTTTGGACCAGACAAATGTTTACAGATGACTATTTCACTTCTTTTTTTTTTATATCTTATTGATTTTTTTACAGAGAGGAAGGGAGAGGGATAGAAAGTTAGAAACATCAGTGAGAGAGAGACATCGATCAGCTGCCTCCTGCACACCTCCTACTGGGGATGTGCCTGCAACCAAGGTACATGCCCTTGACTGGAATCGAACCTGGGACCCTTCAGTCCTCAGGCTGACGCTCTTTCCACTGATCCAAACCAGTCAGGGTGACTATTTCACCTCTGAGTGCTTTTGAAGGTTTATCAGAAGCTCCTCTGCTGGGCCACTCTAGCTGTAAATTCAGTGAGGGGGACAGCACGTCTCCTTCCTCTCAGCTCTTTCCCTCAGTCCATGGTCATTGAGTCTCTTCTAGGAAATGCACTTGGACAGGGCTTCCACTAGCTCTAGTGAGAGCTCTCTCTGCTCTGTGGACACACCTTGTCTACCAGGAGCACTCACACCTCTTCTAACCCACAGCAGAAGAAAGCGTACTTACTTCCCTACCAGCAGCTTATGTTCACTCTCCTACAGAGTGGCTCACAGCCTGGTCTCTCCTGCACTAAGATCTTCTGGGTGGAAATCAGACCCCAGGTCTGGGTCTCCCAAAATTCTGGAGATAGATTTCAAGCTCTTGGAGTAATCCTACTGAAGCCTCCACTCTCCAGGCTTAATATAAAGGTGGAAAATTAATTTCAATGAAGCTGATTTCTCAATCACCATCCCTCATTTCCTGCCCCAGAGTTCTTTCTAAACAAAATTACTACTGTGACACTGTCCCTTATTCTTATCATCTAGGGACTCTGCTAACTGCATGCCATGTATGAGGAAATAAGAACTATTTTTGCTGGTTTTGTACAGGCATATGTACAGGCTATGCTATGGCACAGGCATATCTGCCTATATTAATAAATACTCCCTGAGATTCTGCCATGTTAAACTCAAAGCATAGGACCCATCTATTCAGAACACACTAATATTTCTAGTCTTAGTAAGTCTTCTTTGTCTCTACCCTTCCTGACCTAATCATTTCTTTAAAGGGAAAAGACAGCACCCTCTCTCCATTGTATAGTTCTTCATTCTCTGTCTTGTTGGAGGCATCTAGAATAATCTCCTTAATAAGTATGAAATCAAAACCTAGGAGGGAATTTTCTACTTTCTTTCATGTCATATACTTTCTCTGAGACAAAGATTATAAAACTAACCATCAT
The DNA here is from genome assembly GCA_026230045.1 of Corynorhinus townsendii. Taxonomy (NCBI): domain Eukaryota; kingdom Metazoa; phylum Chordata; class Mammalia; order Chiroptera; family Vespertilionidae; genus Corynorhinus; species Corynorhinus townsendii. Next base: position 173,844,797 of record JAPDVU010000003.1, on the reverse strand, counting down.
CTGCTTGAATTAGATGAAGGTAAAGGAAGAAATACTGGAGATAAACTTGGTTGATATCAGAAAAAAAAATCCTACATAATAAAAGGCTAATATGCAAATCGACCAGTTGTTGGAATGACCAGTCACTATGATGCACACTCATCCACCAGGTGGCAGACGCTAAACGTAGGAGCTGCCCCCTGGGAGTGCCTCTCTGCCAGAAGCCAGGCTCATAGCTGGTGAGCACAGTGGTGGTAGCGGGAGCCTCTCCTGCCTCCGTGGCAACTCTAAGGATGTCCAATTGCCAGCTTAGACCCACTCCCCCTGAGGAGCGGGCTTAAGCTGTCAGTAGGATATCTCCTGAGGGCTCCTGAACTGTGAGAGGGTACAGGCCAGGCTGAGGGACCCCCACCAAGTGCACAAATTTCATGCACTAGGCCTCTAGTTATACTATGAAAATAATTAAACAAAGAAAGACATAATCAGATTGTCATTAAAAAGTTGTTGTTTTTTTAATTCCCTGGCTCCTATTAAGACTAGACATTGGAAATACTCAGGAAAAAGTGAAAAGAGACCAATTTGGAAATTATTGCAATAGTAACAATGAGAGTGGCCATAGAATGAAAAGAAGTAAATGAATTAAAGATATAAAGCCTGCTGCTCTTAACCATTATGCTATATTGCCTCCCAATGAATGGCTCTGATAAACTTGGCCTAAGGTTTAATGCCTAATTAGGTTATTGCATTTTTCAGACTAAGAATATTAGCATTTTAACAGAGGAGTTTTTCTTAATATACTGAAGGAAATTATTACAGGAGGGCTGAGGATATATTTAATTTTGACATCTCTCTCAGATGGTTAAAATTAGTTGCCCATGGTTCCAAGTTAGTAAACGGTGGTACTGGGATATTAATGTCTAATAAAAATGTCACAATGATGGCCTTTGCATACCAGCAGTTGACAGGTTAGAGTTGATATTTTTGGACGGAGAACTTAATCTATGTGCCTTAATCTTTGCATTCTTCCATTGATAAACTGTAAGACAAGGGTAATAAAACATAGACATCATGACAGGCATGCCAAACACATACTCCTGAGTCTGGCTGCAGCTGAGAAGACTCAAGCAGGGAATTAATCATGTACCCTCACGTGAAGAGATGTCATTGAGTGATATATTGTTTATTTATGAATTGGAGATACAGAGTTAAGGTATCGCCTTTTAGCCTCCTGCCATATATCAGCCAAATCAATGTAAGCATAAAAAAAGCACAGGAGACAACTGGCCATGGTGATGGATTTCTTGGTCTTTGGAGACCATGGTGTTAGAGACTGAGTCATGGAGAGCCCTTGGAGTATACAGCAGGCTGTGCTGTGAAGAAGCCTGAAGCATCAATAGTGAAAAAGTTCAACAGCCTGTAAAGGCTTTCTAACTAGGCAGGTATGCTTCTCCTAACTTTACAAATAAGACAAGTAAGCCATGGAATGGTTCAGCACTTTGTCCAAAATCATGCAGCTAAGGAATGACAGAGAATGATTTGCTTTTAGATTATTCTAAATTGTTAACACATTCAAGACCCATGCATGCTCCCCAGTGCCCCTACTAAATGACTGTGTTCATCTCCAACCCAATGCAGGCTCACCTGATTACCTGCCAATCCACCAGGATAAAATTCCAAACAATTCACAAATGGCCATTGTTCAAACCTTCATGCCGAATTTCCCAGTGGTTGTCCCTAAGACACACTCCATGTCAGGAAAAAAATGGAGACCTGATAATAGCTTAGTCATTTTCCTTTAAGCAGTACAGCATGTGGCCCAAATCGCTAAGCAGAGGTGACAGAGGATACAGAAAAAGAGGAGAGAGATAGGAAGGCTATTAAAAGGAAGAAGAAAGAAGTGTGGGAACCGCACTATTGTGGTTCCACATTATTATCCACATCTTGATCTTTTTACTCTTCTTGCCTCAGATGGGTACTAAGAACTAAATATTTTTTTGTCCCACTAAAATCCATATATTAAAGCCTTAATCACCAATGTGATGATATTTGGAGGTAGGGCCTTTGGAGTTGATGGGATTAGTGACTTTATAAAAAGAGGAAGAGACACAGATCTCTGTTTATATAGAGGCCACGTGTGGGTCTAACCAGGAAGGGGGTCCTCACCAAGAACCTGACTATGCTGGTACTCTGATCTTGGACTTCCAGCCTCCAGAATGGTGAGGAATTAATATTTGTTGTTCATACCACTCAGTCTGTGGTATTTTGTTATAGTAGCCCAAACTAATTTTAATGCTTTTTATATTAATACAATATGGCAGAAAAGGTGTTAGAATTCACTTTTTAAATCTAGTACAACAAGTCTCATTTTCTTTATTTCTTATGAGAAAATTAATTAGTGTTTAAGTTGTTTTGGATTATCTTCCACTTTTCAAAAATGTTATTGTCAGTAAAATCAAGAGACAACCTCTTTACAAAGTTAGAAATGCATAGATAATGTAATTATTATTTTAGATCTCAAGGAAAACAAAGAATTATTTTGTGTTTCTTTAAATCCTAAATTGGATAATATGAGTATTTTTTATTAGGAAATATTAATAAGAAATATAAGGAAGATAATATCTCACCAAGCCCCTCTTCATATTATCTTTCATCTAAGACATTTTTCAGCACTTATCTTGCATCTGAGAATATTCGTATGCTATTATCTTTTATATACATACTAGAGGCCCAGTGCATGGATTCCTGCACCAGTGGGGTCCCTCGGTTTGGCTTGTGCCCTCCTGCTCCAGGACCCGTTGGGGGATGTCAGAGAGCTGGTTTTGACCTGATCCCAGCAGGCCAGGCCGAGGGACCCACAGGTGCATGAGTCTGTGCAGTGGACCTCTAGTCTGCATATAAGATCTTTGGTTCGTTCTTTCCCGCCCTGCCCCCTCCCCACTTCCTTCAGAGATTCATCAGTCTGTTCCATGTTTTCATGCCTGTGGTTTCCGCTCCTGCATTGAGTCTCTGCCCCCTGGTGGTCAGTGCGCCTCATAACTACCTGCTGGCTGGTTGGCCGGTCAGCTGGTCACTTAGGCTTTTATATATATATATAGACTAGAGGCCCGGTGCACAAAAATTCATGCACTGGCAGGGAGGTCCTTCAGCCCGGCCTGCCTCTTCAGGGGATATCCCACAGTCTGGCCAACCTCTGCGGGAGGCAACTGGGCTGATCAGGGGAAGGCGCTGCCCCCATCACCCCACTGCTACTGCCACTGCTGGCTGTGGCAGCTGCAAAATCTGAGCCCCTGGCCTCACAGCCGCCGGGGCTCATGGGGGCCTGAGTCTACAGCTGCCTGAGCCCCAGGCCTCACAGCTGCTGGGGCTCATGCCCGCCTGAGCCGATGACTGCCATGAGCCCACAACTGCCATGAGTCCACGGCTGCTGTGAGCCCCAGGCTTCGAAGCCACCAGGGCTCACAGCTGCCTGAGCCCTGGGCCTCACAGCCGCTGTGGCTTTGTCTGGATGGATGTCGGGAAGACGTCCGCCCTAATTAGCATATTACCCTTTTATTAGTATAGATAATTACACAAACATATATTGATGTGAAAAAATAATTTAAAACACAATCTTCTCACAACCCAAAATCCTCTCCACCCAGATGGTTGAGAAAGAAAATACTTTTATTTTTTAATAAGCATTAAAATAGAATCTGGTGTTCAATGGGCAATGCACTAAGAGATTGCAAAGAGAAAGGAATCTTGCCCTCTTATATGGCCAAGCAGATATAACCCAATCTGCAAAATAAACCAACATAGATACATATATAAGGTGAAGGAGGAAATAAAAGCAGCAGTGCTAACAACTAATGCACCTAGGCAATGTGCTACAAGTGTTCATTCAACACTGAAATTTTTCAAAATGAAAACGTTTTTTTAAAAGCTTGTCATTATTCTATAACAGTAGGGAGCCACTCACAGATCTATATGACTAACTTTAAAAATATAACCAAAGTAACATTAAGAGAAGTATCTGTTTGTTGAATTATCATCAACTTGAAAGTTTTCGTAAATGGTATGAAAATATCCAACACCATTACTGGCTTCCATAAATCTTGAGGCAAATTGTGTCCTTTAACTTTTGTGTGAACTTTCAAAGCCGAAGTAAACCTTGGTCAAATTTTCAAGATGAAATAATTAGGAAACTGAACAGTGAATGTTCAAAGCACTCTAACAGTTTCCTGTATTAATGGAAGAGCTTTGAAATGCTTAACCATAATATTCCTTTGGTTTTTTATAAGGATTAAAGTTCCCAAAAAAATTTTTGTAATCTCTACAGTAAGTAGGTAAGAGGGGGTAATTTGTATAAAAATCATTAAGCAGAAAATACTGAAGATTTATAGTCTTTAGAAATTGATTTCTGTTATTTTCTCCCTCCAGTTCTCCTGTACAAGAAAGGACTGAGGTCGTGCCAAGAATTTTTTAGTGTAAAACATTATGATGCCAGTGTGGCCACATCCAACGACACCTGGCACACCCGGTAAAGAGGACTGCAATTAGTGAAGGACCTGCGAAAGATACAAGGCACATTTATTATTTAAGTCATGATTTCTTTTAATGATAATGAACTCTGTTTGAAAATAGGAAAATATAATTTCAATCCTTTATTCTTTAAACTCCTCTGAACAGTGGAAAAACACAAGATCTATTTTTCCCCCACATTGGAATTCTCATAATCATTATTGAATTTCTGTTTTATTGTGTGACTTCAAAATACATCTGACAGCTAGTTTTGCTCTATTGCTGTATATGATCTTATAATAATTTCCATAGATCTTTACATGATAGACATTTTCCAAGATGTTTAAATATATGATACTTCTATGAAGTATCTACTTAAATCTAGAATGACCCAATAATTCTTCATGATGTAATTTATAAAGTGCTAAATGAATGCTAAACTTTTTTTTAAGGAAGAAATGGTTATTTAATCAAATCCCCTTTGAATTTGTATTTCTTTTTTTTTTCCAATATAACTCAGAGTAGTAGCCACTCTGCTGAGTTTTCCAAACCTAAAGATCATCAAGGATTAACTTAAAATTTATTATGCAGCTTATTGAACTAGGAAAATAGAACATTTCCACATGGTCACAGTTTTTCTGTGACCATGTATCACAGCAAAAGTTCCTTGGTCCTCTAGAATATGTTATCCAAGAAAGCTTAATCATAAACTTCCTTACAAAATATTAACCTACAAGCACTGTTTCGAGAAAAATAATATCTCTACATCACTCCCAGCCATAATACAAATGGTCCACAGTTTTGGACGAATACTCAAGATGGTAATATCCCATGGCTTCAAAATCACAATAATCTGGTTTCATCCAGATGTCCCCTTCCTTTTGTGGCCACCATGGGTGGTGTCCACAAAATATTTGGGCACCTACTAGTAATAGGATATGCTTTGGGGCGTGTTTGAAGTTACATGGACCATGTGACTTGTTTTGGCCAATGAAATGTGGGCATAAGAGCCACGCAGATACTTCAAGAGCCAGTGCATAGTAATAAAGAGTGCCCAACTGTCTGTCTTTCTGCCACAGTGACCACAACCTCAGCTGGAGCAGCTTCTTCATCCTGAGTCCTGAGATAGGACCCCACAGATGAGAACCCTCAAATTGCCCATGATCGGCATGCCACCAGAAATAAGCTGTAGTGTTAAGCCACTGAGGTTTGGGAGTAACCTAATGAATACACCTCTCATATTTTATTAAAAACAACTGTGCTAGACTCTTGATGCTTGCAAAGACCTTGAGATAATCTCTTGTTACTTGGCTGATGGGTGTTTATCATTTTAGTATATATAGAATAAAATAAGGAGTTAGAGAAAACAATGCTAGTAGCTATAGACCAAGCCTATGGATACAGGATACAAGGTAGCACATTTTTTTTTTTAGACTTTTTAATTGATTTGAGAGAGGGAGAGAGAGAGAGATAGGAACATCAATGTTGAGAGAGAATCACTGATTGGCTGCCTCCTGCACGTCCCCTGGGGATGGAGCCTGAAAACCTGAGCATGTGCCCTGACCTGAAATCGACCTCCTGGTTCAGAGGTCGACGCTCAATCACTGAGCCACACTAGTACAAATTTGAAATACACAACTTGATGATAAGTTTTGAGATATGTATCAATATAATAAAGATTAAAAATACCCATCCCCCAAAAGTTTTCTTACACGGCTTTATAACGCATTCTGCCTATACCCCCTTGCTTCAATATCCAAAAAAAAAATCATGTTTTGCTTTCACCACTAAATATTGGTTACACTTTATACAGAAAATATATTTTGGGGGAGCTGATTTCTTATACTCAGCATAATTATTTTTATATTCATCCATGTTATAGAAAATCAAGAACTCATTCCTTATTATTGTTGAGTTGTATTCCGTTGAAAGGATATAACACAATTAGTTTATCTATCAGCTATTGGTGAACGTCTCAGTTGTTTCCTGTTTGGGGCTATTATAAATAAAGTTGTTATAAATGTGCATTTCCAAGTCTTTGTATAAACATTTACTTTCATTTCTCTGGGTAAATGTCTAGGAGTGAAATGGCTGGGTCATAAGGAAGGTGTATATGTAGTGGTATCTCATTGTGGTTTTAATGACTAATGATGTTGAGCATCTTATATTCCCAACCATGTTTCTTCCTTGGATAAGCATCTTTTCACCTTTAAAAATTTTTTTGATTATTTGTGTTTTAAGACTTAGAGTTTCTTTATATATTCTAGATACAAGTATTTTTCATCAGATATATGCTTTTCAATTCTTTCTCCCAGCCTGTGGTTTGTCTTTCATTTTCTTAACAGTGTCTGTTGAAGAGCAGACATTTTTTTTATGTTGATGGAGTCTAATTTATGGATTTTAAAAATGAATTGTGTTTATTTATTTATATATATATTTTTTTTTCTTTATTGATTAAGGTATTACATATGTGTCCTTATATCCGCATTGCCCTCCCACCCCCTACTTGTGCCCTCACCCCCCTAGTGTCTGTGTCCATTGGTTATGCTTATATGCATGCATACAAGTCCCCCCCCACTTCTCCCCACCCTCCCCTGCCTTCCCGTTGAGGTTTGATGGCCTGATCAGTGATTCTCTGTCTCTGTTTTTGTTCATCAGTTTATGTTGTTCATTATATTCCACAAATGAGTGAGATCATGTGATATTTATCTTTCTCCAACTGACTTATTTCACTTAGCATAGTACTCTCCAGGTTAGATTGTGTTTTTGATGTACCTAAGAAAGCTTTGTTGACATGGAGCTGCAGATCCTCTTTGAGATAGTGATTTCCTTTCCCTCACAGATATACCCAGAAATAAAATGCTGGGTCATATGGTAATTATATTTTTAGCTTTTTGAAGAACCTCCATACTGGTTTTCATAGAGGCTGTACCAATTTCCCTTCCCACCAATAGTGCTCAGGGGTTCTCTTTTCTTCACATCCTTCCTAGCATTTATCTCCTGTCTTTTTTCATAATATACATTCTAACAGGTGAGATGATATCTCATTGTGGTTTCAATCTGCATTTCCATGATAACTAGTGATGTTGAGCCTGTTTTCATGTATCTGTTGGCCATTTGGATGTTTTCTCCTAGGAATTTCGTGATATCATTTATTATCCATTTATTTATTATTTAATCCATTTTTAGTTAATTTTTATGAGTATTGTAAAATATAGTCCAGATTTGTTTTTTGCATATGAATATCCAGTTTTCCAATATCATTTGTTTAAGATATTACTTTTCCCCCCACTGAATATTATTGGCTCCCTTGTCAAACATTAGTTGACTGTGTGTGTGTATATATATATATAAATATAAATATATATAAATATATATATATATATATATATATATATATATATATATATTTCTGGGTTTTCAATTCTGTTTCATTGGTCTATGTATCTGTTTTTGTGCCAGTACCATACTGTTTTGATTACTGTAGCTTTGTAATATAGTTTGAAATCAGGAAGCATGATGGTACCAGCTTTCATCTTCTTTCTTGAGATTGCTTTGGCTATATGGAGTCTTGTGGGGCCCATGCACATTTTAGGATTGTTGTATCTATATTCTGTAAAAAATGCCATTGGAATTTTTATAGGGATTAGATTGAATTTATAGTTGGCATTGGGTAGTGTTGACATTTTTAACAGTATTAATTCTGATCCATGAACATGAAACACCTTTCCATTTATTTGTGTGTTTATTTCATCAAAGTCTTCATGAACCTCTGGTGGAGGTGGTAGATATTTTAATTATCTTGATTGTGGTTATGTTTTCATGAGTATATAAATATGTCAAAACTTACCATTTTAGTAGTTTATTCATCAATTATACCTCAATAAAACTTAAAAATAATTTTTAAAAACACTGTAAACAATTAATAAACTCAGATCTAGAATTATCTATGTGGAAGTAGATACAGAATGTCAACTCTATTGTATAACACCACCACCAGAAACTCCCTAAATGTAGCCCAAACTCTGAAACATCTGAAGAGCAATTGTAAGGTCTGGTTAAATTAGGGAACTATGTGACAAAGATGGATATTCTATCAATTGAAATATGAAATAAATATAATAGAAAGGCCATTCTTAGAGAAAAGTTTCTAATGGCTCTATTGGATATAAACTTGGGGTAGAGAATAATTTTAAGGTGTTTAAAGTATATAACACCAATAGCTATCATGATTCTTTTAAGAATAATATGTCATTGACATGTAGCATAGTATGGGGATAGAATAGATAAGAGAAAAATAAATTACATGAAAATATTGCCAACTCCTTAACTACTATAATAAGTGGAGGAAACTTCTGCTCTTTATCCAGGAAAATGAAGATCCTTCCATTGGTGGCATTTCACTCTTAATTACAAAGCCATGGTCTCTGAGTTCATGGAAACCTTCTTGAACTTCTTGTTGGGGATCATTCAGTCCTACTAGGGCCCTAGGATATTTGTTCAATTTCTCACAGGTTCTCTAATAGGTTTTACCCAATGCTTACCCTGCTGTGCTTGTTAAAGGCAATGGCTTTAAGTAAACAAGCTCAGTTCCCAAAGTAGTGTTCTTCTGTTACTCCCTCCCAATGTGTTAATATAGTATCACAGCTTGACCCCTCACCGGGCATCATGGTTTCTATAGTTCAACATGATTTCCAGTTCTTTAGATATTATATTTTGCTTTGCCTTGAATGAAAATGTTGTTCTGTGATTCAAAATCTGAACACCCTAAGCTGCTTATAATAAACCTAAGTTCTACTGTTTCTATCAAGCTTCAATTGTAGCTGAATTGTTGGATTTCCCTGGGAAAACTGTATTAGAGTCGCCTCAATAACCCAAACACCAGCATTTTATTTAGAAGCAACAACATTCCAGCAGCATGTCCTGCATTACTTGGGAACTTTCAGATATAATATCTCCCCCTGAACTATGAAGTAAGTACTTAACTAAGACAGTTGTTCAAGCTATTCAAGTATTTTGCATTTATTTCTATGTATTCTTAACCGTTTGAGTTCAGTAAGTTTCAGCCTCACCAACTTAAAAGTATTTTATAGTCAAGGGCACAGTAAATGATAGAAGGGAAATCAATGTCATGTCATTTTATTTGTCGGGACTCTTTCAACTTCTAGTAATAAAACCTATCTCAAACGAAGTCCAACAAAATGAAGATTTCATTATCTTCCACAAATGAAATGTTTGAAGGTTTCTCTCTTCAGGCACAGCAGACTATCAGTGCTCATATATGGCTCTCACTCTTCCTATGTTGGACAGCTCTTCTACTATTAGAAGAAGGAGTAGCCCACAGGAGCCACATCACGCTATCTAAAACACCCACAGAAAATAAAGCAACTTTCCCAGTAGTTCTGGCAGATAATTACCAGGGACATCTCTTCCTGAACTAAGCACTATGGCCAAGGGACAGGGGTGCTCTCATTAGTCAAGCCTGGGGCATGTATCCTCTTCACTCTGGAAGACAGAGTCTATGCTCAAGTTACTTGGAATGAGTTCTCCCCAGGAATGGATGGGATTTGTTAACAGATATGATGAGAAATGCTAGGCATATAAGCTCATAGATCTTTACCATCGTTTTCAAGATGACAATGTTCTCAAAGAAGTATCTACAAAGTGGTATAAAAAGGAGTGTAAAGTTAAATTTATACTCATGTGCCAACATGCAGAAGGCAAATTGTATTTGTGCCAAGATATCAAAGACTGTCTTGTAGAGCATTATCAAGAAAAACATTTGGAGGCAGTGAGGTTACAACTGTCTTGCATCCCTTTTTTCTATTTATATTATATGAACTTCCTAAAGCACTGCCGGGTAGCTTCTCAATTGTGACATGATAAGGCAGAGGCATCGTAGTCTGAAGGTAATCAGATAGAATTCTCCTCGATTCAGTCAATAATACCTATAGCTTACGACCCTGAATGAAGTCCCTAGTCCCTTTAAGCCTCAGCTTACTCACTTGTAAAATTAAATATAATGCCTGCCTTAGTGGATGTTGAAGAATTAAATGAGCCTATCACAGCATCTGGCACATAGCAGGTGCTCAACAAGAGTTGTTCTTAGTAGTATTGCTCATATTCCTTCACAGCCTTCTTCATAGTGATCTTCTGATCTTCCCAATATTGTCTTCACTAAGTGTAAGTTTGAAAAAGGCAGGGATCCTGGCTGTTTTTTCCGCTGGTACCTTCCTGGGGCTTAGAACTGTACCATAGTAAGTGCTCAATAAGCATTTGTCAAATTAATGAATAAATTAATTGCCTATCTTATCTCCCAGCTCAAGTAGTTAATTCACTGAGGAGATGATCCCTGTTCAATTCATTTTATACTACCCCAGATTCTTAGTTTAGCATTTAGAGTAAATAAATATTTGTTGAATGAATGACTAAATGAATGAAAACCCAAACAATTGCCTTCTCAAGTATTCCATTTTCACTTCTCAAGTGCTAATATAGTCAATGAACATTTTAACTGCATTCATAATCATCATTCCCAGCATTTTAAGCTCCATATTCAGAAGGGAAAATGCTACAAATAAAATGCCTTCATGTTCAACCAAACACACATACAAATTAAAGTTAAAAGCATAAGGAGTGGCTTTTATGTTGTTCAAATAAAAATTTAAAGGTTGCTCAGTGATTTGGAGTGCTTTCTTTCTTAAACTTATCTGCTTTTCAATCCCATACAATGAGTAGTAGAGCATATATTTAATAAAACATTTCTGAAGTCAGAGCATATTATTGAATGATCAATAAAATGTGCTTTTTAACTTATATGCAGGCTGATATAATCAGCTTTTTAATGAATCCCTAGACTACAGCAGAAAGTTTTATAAATCTCAAATAGTGTGATTTTTATGAAAATTATTAGCATACTTGTTCACCAAAGAACTTTACACCATTTTCTGGGATTTTTAACTGTTGTAATGAGGCAAAAATTACAAAGAAGCTTAAAGCCTAAACTTTATTGGCAATATTTAGAACAAAAATCCATTTAGCCATCACTTAAGTCATCCCCCAAGCACTTACATATTGGATAAGCATGATAAAATAAGGAAGAGATTACTTGTTTTCTCCAGATCTTAATGGGACTGTGTACTTGAACAAGATTTGAACCCTGTTAGTCAATTTCCTAATGGAAAAATATGACCTCCCACCTTTAAAAATTAAATGACCCCTTGGAGACTTACTAAAAAGAAGGCTTGCCCAACTTTGCTAACCATACAGAATAACATCTTGATGTGCTAATATATGAATAAAAAACATCTGCATCATGTTTGACTTAAAATGTACATTGATTTGAAAATAAAGTGGAAAGTTTTTGTAAAAATGTGTGCTTTATTTCAAAGAATGTAAACCATGAAACACATTTTTGATACGGTTCTAAAACTTAATTTGGTTGTCTGAAATAAAGCTCAGAGAAGTCTACTTTTCTTCCTGATATGGGGCTTGACCCTTGAAAATGTGCATGTAACTTTTGACTCCACAAAAACCTAGCTACTTACAGACTACTGCTAACCAGAAGCTTACTGATAACATGAACAGTCGGTTAACACATATTTTGCATGTTATATGTATTATATACTGTATCCTTACAATAAAGTAAGCCAGAGAAGATAAAATGTAATTTAAAAAATCATAAGAAAGAAAAAAATACATTTATAGTACTATACATATTTGTTGAAAAAAATCTGCATATAAGTGGACCAACACAGTTCAAACCGATGTTCCTCAAGGGTCAACTGTCCATAGAACTTTCCAGCAAATAGTTTTGTCCTGAGGTCAACTGACTCAGAGTAGGTCTATTAATGGGATTCAGGAAGTCCCTGCAAGCCCTGGAATTGTGGTTGAAGTTTTGTATGTACAGACATGTATTTTTCCAGAGAACAGTGTCTCAATCTTGGCAGTACTGACATTTCAAGCCAGATAATTCTTCATTGTGAGAGCTGTCCTATGTAATGTAGGGTATTTAGCATTATCTCTGACCTCTACCCATGACATACCACTAGCATAGCCCCAACCATGACTATCAAAAATGTCTCCAAATATTACAAATGTCCCTGAAAAACCACTAACGTAGAGAGCGGTTCCACTGTTTTTATCAGATTCCCAAACAGCTTAAGAGCTACTGCTTTAGTGTGTAGAACAAGAGTCCCAGTCACCTCCCCATTGTGCCTCATAGATAAGCACGCTGGTCTGGACTTTGGGATTCCCCGCAGAATGAAATCCATTGCTGTTATTCTTGTGCAGGCAGATCCATGGGTGCCCTCGCCTCATCCTCCCCTCTGAGAATTGCAATAACCTAAAGATCTGTTTTCCCAAAAATCTTTGACTAAGATCTCCCAATTGTTGATGGTTTCAGAAAGTCTAAGGATTGTGTTTCAAGTCAGGGAGTTGTAAACCTTCTAGGTTGTTAAGGTTGCTCATCTTGTTTTGTTTCCCCACCACACAACCAGTGCCTGACTTGTATAATCAATACATATTTGGCTGGTGATTGGGTAACTGCACTGTGAAACCAACAGCATCTGTGAGGGCTTATTCTTAATTAAAAGACCCATAGTGTGAAATATTCCTGCAATCACTCCCTCCCAAAGTTCTGATTTTCTCTGTCTGTCTGCTAGAAGCCTGTTGCCTCCGAGATCCAATCCAAGAAGAACAGAGCCCAATCAGTCTATTCCACACCATTAATTTGGACTCATTGGCAGTCGGTTCATTCTTTGCTCCCTGTAGGTTCAGCCCCATGTAAAAGTCACAGGTATTCCTGAAGGCATATAACATCTCAAGTATCCTTATCACCTTCACTAGAACCCTTGTAGGCTGTGAGATCTCATTCTCTGCTTTCCTTTAGCCAACTAATCCATAGATTTGACCTACTTTCCTCTTCCTTTCAAAACCCACCTCCCACTGTCCTTGATATTCTTTTCCACATCTTTTCCTTTTTCTTTTTCTTTTCCAAATTTAATTCTGAAGTGAAATAGAATCTCTCTAGTGCCCTACACACACACACACACACACACACACACACACACACACACACACACACATTTCTTGCCTATCCCATGCAGACTGTATTAAAACAAAAATTTAGCTACATGCTATTTCAGGAGACCCCTAAAACATAAGGACATAAAAAGGTTAAAAATATAAGTCTGAAATACTACTCTAAAAAGAGTTGATATAACAAAGGGACTCCAAGTACAATAGCAACACCAGAGCTAAAGAGGTTTGCTACATGACAAAAGGTTTGATTCACTGGAAATACAAATCTAAATTTACTTGTACTAATAAAATAACTTCAAAATATGTGAAGCAAAATTTGACAGAACTATATAAGCAACTTGACAAGTCTCTGTTGCAGTGAGATTTTTGTCACAACGTTCTCAGTAATTAAATTTAAAAAAAACCCTAAATTAATAAGTACACAAAGATCCTATATAATAAAAGGTTGATATGCAAATAGCTGAATGGTGGAATGACTGGTTGCTATGATGCACACTGACCACCAGGGGGCAGACACTCAATGCAGGAGCTGCCCCTGGTGGTCAGTGCGCTCCCACAGAGGGAGTGCTGCTCAGCCAGAAGCCCAGAAGCCAGGCTCATGCTGGCAAGCACAGTGGTGGCAGGAGCTAAAGTGCTAAAGATGTCCAACTGATGGCTTAGGCCCTGTCAGACAAACCCCCGAGGGCTCCCAAACTGCAAGAGGGCACAGGCCAGGCTGAGGGACACCCCCCCCCATGTGCATGAATTTCGTGCACTGGGCCTCTAGTTTGGTAATAATCAAGCTCTATCTAATAGTATATATTTCAAACTCTGTTCATCCAATACACTCTCCAATAAAATATTTTACACCAACTCCCTTGTGTAAACTTCTAGCTTCTTCCTATCTGCTCTCTCAATTGATTTCCTTCTTACTTCACTGAAAAATTGTAAGCAGTATGAATTCCTCCAGACAACCTCTACCACATCTACCCACTTGACCTCTGCACCCATACTCTGCATTTCCATGTTTACTATTGATGGACTCTCTGTGCTTCAATGTAAAGCCAGTCTGTGCCCTTGTGCCCTGGACCCCATCCTCTCCTTGCCTCTTTTTGCTAACAGTCCTTTCTCTCCTATTTCATTCTGTTGCATCATTCCTATTCACATTCCCATTAGCATGACCTCTCCTCCCCTGCAAATACTCCTCCATGCTTGTAACTACAGTCTCCCAATACCTCCAATCTGATACTCACAACCTACTCTAGTCCAGCTTTCACATCCATCATTCTACTGAAACTGTTTTTGTTGAGATTTCCATGGCTAAATCCAATGGTCTTTTTTAAAAATATATATATTTTATTGATTTTTTACAGAAAGGAAGGGAGAGGGATAGAGAGTTAGAAACATCGATCAGTCATTTCCTGCACATCCCCTACTGGGGATGTGCCCGCAACCAAGGTACATGGCCTTGACTGGAATCAAACTTGGGACCTTTCAGTCTGCAGGCCGATGCTCTATTCACTGAGCCAAACGGGTTAGGGCCCAATGGTCCTTTATGATTTCCCATCTTACTATGCTGGTGTTAGCACCGATCCAGATTATCACTCTCTCCTTCTTCATTAGCCTCTAGGACATCCATGCACTTGGTTTTCCTCCTACTCAATGTTTGGTCCTTTTCCGTTTCTTCCTGGTTATTCATCTTCTCTCAGACCTCAGGGCTTAGCCCTTGGTCCTCTTCTCTTCTCTTCCCATACTCACTCCCTTGACAACCTCATCCAGTCTCAGAGCTTAAATGCTGTCTATATGAAAATGACTCCTAAATGTATGTCTCTAGCCAGGCCTCTCTCCTGAAGTCTAAGTTTGTATATCCAATTACCTACTGAACATCTTCACTCGAAGAACTCATTAACAACATGAACTCGCCTTGCCACCACCAATATGGAGACTTTGTACCAAGTCCCATTCTTAGTGCTCAAATGCCCCAACCTGAAGCTGAAGAAGCCGTTCTGGTGCACGTGTCCTCTGCCATGATGGTGTATGCTCTGTTGGTGGTGTCTTACTTTCTCATTAACGAGGAATAACTTATGATGTTATTGTTGAATCTCTAGAGACCAGTGGCTTTTTTTGGCCTGGAGAGTAAATAGACAATATATTATGGAAGGACTCACATCACATTTTCTGTTCACAGTGGGAGTTTAGGTTTCATAATCCTAGACTGATCCAATGCACCAAACATTCCAAAACTCAATAGATTTCTTCTTCTACTCACTGGATTCCTCTGTGCCCTATTGAGTCTTCTCATGGCTAGAGTGTTCATGAGAATGAAACTGCTGGGCTATCTGATGAATTAGAGTGCCTTTTGAGACGAAATCCGTGGCTACTAGATTTGCACCTGTGAATAAAGTTTTAAAAGTTGCACCAAACCTCTGATATGAAATATGGAAAAGGATGAAAAGTAGCAGAAAAGAAGCATCTAGTAGAAAACATGGAAAGCATATTAAAGCTCAGACTAGAATATCTTCTTGGTATCATAGAGACAAGCTTATCACAGTATTTTTTCGTGGTCCTATGCTGTCATACCAATGATGTTAAGTGGCATTCTCTTCTCAGTTTTTCATGTATTGAAGAAAATATATTCCATTTATACAAATATAATACTTAACAGAGTGATTATTGTTTTCAAACCACTTAACATTTTTTGGAGATGACATTCCTGACTTTTAAGAATTGATATAAAATTAGAAAGCAAGATCCTAAAGGTTGAGAACTCTGGACAGCTGATCAGCTTTACCTGTGCTGCTTTGCCTGTAAGCAGAGTATAACTGTGCATTATTTCAGATATGTATGTAACACTGTTTCCTGGACAATAAGGTATATGGAAAAAACAGAAATAAATAATGTTTTAATAATTTAAAAGACCTCAACATGTTTAAGATTTCTGATCTCCCTTCCAAGAACCTAACTCACCTTTGGACTTCCCTGTCTTAATTTCATTCCTTCATGAGACCAGGCATAAAAACATGGAGTTGTCTTTATCCCCTCTGTCTCATACCACCTTTATTCTGTCAAGAAATTAATTTGGCTCTATCTTCAAACTACATCCAGAACTCAACCACTTCTTTGTACTACCCTGCTACTACCATTGCCCAAGCCATCATTATTTCCCCGAGGATTGTTATACTAGCTTTCTGACTTTCCTGATCCTATCCTTCCCCTTTTAGAGTATTCTCAACCCAATAGCCACCAGTGCTCCTTTGAAAATGTAAATCGCATCATGTCACTTCCCTGTTCCCCCTCTCATCTCAAAGTAAAAGCCAAAAACCTGATAATGAAGTGCACCTCTTACTATCTGACTTCACCTATTATTCTCTTTGTTGTCTGCACCCCTCCAGTCCCACTGTCCTTTGAACATAGCACACAAGCTCCCAGTTACCAGCATCTCTGTCTCTGTAGTCTGTCTTCCCACTTAGATCCCTTGTACTTCCTGTCCCCACCACCTGAAATGCACGCCTGATACCTTCGTGACTAATTTCCTCACCTTCTTCAAGTGTTTGCTCAAATGTTATTTACTTAGTGAATCCTTCCATGACCCCTTTATTTACAATGGAAGAAAATCACCCCAAGCCCTCCTGTATTACTTTTCCCCCCGTAGCCTTTATCAGAGTCCTACATACTTCTAATTTACTTACATACTGTACTCATTATTTATTATCTGCCTTCCTTTCCCAAAATGTAAGAACTTAGGGCGGAGATTTCTGTCTGTTTTGTTCACTGATGTATCTTAGGCGCTTTAAAGAATTTCTGGCACATTGTACACACTTTGTAGATATTTTTTAAAGAATGAATGAATGAACGAACAAATAAATGAGTGAATACATAGAACTCTGCATCCAATATTCTTGTCAAAACACAAATGGAATAATTTTGATATTTGAGCATGTACTATGATATAAACAAGTCTAAACAAATATTAAAAACACTACTGTAGCCCTGGCTGGGTGGCTCACTTAGCTGGAGCATCATTCTGTGCACCAAAAGGTTGTGGGTTCAATTCCCAGACAGGGCACATACCTAGGCTGCATGTTCAATCCTGGATTGGGATGCCTACGATGTTTCTCTCTCTCTCTTTTTTTCTTTCCTCTCGCTCTGAAATCAATCAAAACATATCCGAGAGGGAATCCAAGATGGTGGCGTAGGTAAGCACCTAAACTGCTGCCTCGCACAACAATTTAAACTGCAACTAAAAGACAAAACATCTATCACCCAGAACCACGGGAAAGCTGGCTTGAGTGGAAGTTCTACAACTAGAAGGAAAGAGAAAAGAGCACTGAGACGTGCACATGCGCTGAAAAGCTGAGGTAAGGAGGCACGGGATCTGGGCTGGCGGCGGGCGTTGCTTTTTTCAACCCAAAGGGGAGACAAGCCCCCGATTACTCTGAAATACAGTTTCTGGGCAGACATGGGGGACCCAGATGCCTACGAGGAGAAGCTGGATTGTCTGCTACAGGGTCGGAAAGTGAGGGGGGCCTGCTTGTAGAGCTGCACGCAGGAATAATTGTTTATCTGCGCTGGGGCACGGGACTGGACACAGTCAGAGACACAGAGCCAGCTAACTAGCAGCCATTGCTGTTTGCCACACCCTAGCCTAGTGATGCCCTAAGACCCCGCCCCACACAACCTACAAACCCACCCAAGCTCCAAGCAGCGGCTTTTGCATATGAATGGACTGCAGCTTAACCTAACAAACTTGCAACCCAGATCAGACAGCTCCAAAACCTCCAAACCCCAAGCAAAAGAGGAGAAAACTGTAGCTCTTGCTGTAGCTCCTGCTGGGTGGACTCAGACAATAGCTGACCTGCACCCCATTGGAGATCCAGAAGCCAGTGTACCTAGTGGTCAGTGTGAGAAACCAGATTTCAACTCCTCACATCCATAAGTAACACATTCGAGAGGCAGACTCAGCGAGCACCAAAGCCCCACTGAAACAAGTCCTGCACCATAAGTGTGTCTCCCGCACAGCAGTTCTTATAGACACAGCGAGTCCTCACAGCCGATTGGCCTGGAGGTCAATTCCTCCCAGCGTACCAACAGCAATTAAGGCTTAACTACACCAAGACTTTGCACTCAGCCCACAAAGGGGTGTACCAAGAGCATCTACATCAGGTGATTGGGGAGGCTGAGCTACTGCCCCCTATAGGTCACCTACCACACAAAGCCACTCTATCAACACAGGGAAGCAGCCAAAATGCAGAAACAAAGAAACATGTCACGAATGAAAGAAAGGGAGGAAAGCAAACTACTGGACAACATAGAGTTCAGAACCACATTTATAAGGTGACTCAAGAATCTTCTAAAAACCGCCGAGAAACTTGATGACACTTCTGAGGAGCTTAGTGAGACCTTCAAGGACCTTAATGAGAATGCCAAAAAAATGGAAAAGGATCAGTCAGAAATGAAGCATACACTGTCTGAAATAAAGAATATACAGAAACTCAACTGTAGATCAACGTACCCCAAGAATCAAACCAAAGATCTGAAATATGAGGAAACAAAAACACCCAACCAGAAAAACAAAAAGAAAAAAGAATCCAAAAATATGAAGATAGTGTAAGGAGCCTCTGGGACAACTTTAAGCGAAACAACATCCGAATTTTTGGGGTGCCAGAAGAAGAGAGAGAGCAAAATACCGAAAACCTATTAGAAGAAATAATGACAGAAAACTTTCCATACCTGGTGAAAGAAATAGACTTACAAGTCCAGGAAGCGCACAGAACCCCATACAAAAGGAATCCAAAGAGGACCACACCAAGACACATCATAATTAAAATGCCAAGGGCAAAAGACAAAGAGAGAATCTTGAAAGCAGCAAGAGAAAAACAGTTAGTTACCTACAAGGGAGTACCCATACGACTGTCAGCTGATTTCTCGGCAGAAACTATGCAGGCCAGAAGGGAGTGGCAAGAAATATTCAAAGTGATGAACAGCAAGAACCTACAACTAAGATTACTCTACCCAGCAAAGCTATCATTCAGAGTTGAAGGTCAGATATAAAGAGCTTCACAGACAAGAAAAAGCTAAAGGAGTTCATCGCCACCAAACCAGGATTACATGAAATGCTGAAGGGTATTCTTTAAGAAGAGGAAGAAGAAGAAAAAGGTAAAGATAAAAATTATGAACAACAAAATGACATCAAATACATACCTACCAACAAGTGAATCTAAAAATCAAGTGAATAAAAATCTGAAGAACAGAATGGACTGGTGAATATAATAGAATCAGGGACATAGAAAGGGAGTGGACTGATGACTCTCAGGGGAAGTAGGTGTGAGGGGTGCGGGAAGAGATTGGACAAAAATCTTACTCCTATGGGTGAAGACAGTGGTGGGGTTAAAGGCATGGGGTGGGGTGGGGAATCAGGTGGAGGGGAGCTATGGGGGGAAAAAAAGAGGAACACCTGTAATAATCTGAACAATAAAGATTTATTAAAAAAATAAAATAAAATAAAAAATAAATAAAAACATATCCTCCATTGAGGATTTTCAAACATCACTATTGTACAGATTAGTGTGGAAATACACTTGTAATTATAAAAGAAGTACAGAGTCTATCTGAAAGCAAAAAAAAAAAAAAAAAAAAAAAAAAAAAAAAAAAAAAAAAAAAAGGACTGTCTCACCGAGAATTTTATGTTCAGGTACATATTAGTGAGTGAAATAATACCTAGAAACTTTTTTAAATGTCTATAGCTGAGGACTGAAAGTGGAGTGCAAATGAGGTTTGAGTGTTCTAGGCAGAATGAAAGAATAGGAGCAAAGTAAGACCTCAGGCAACCGTGTGAGTATGAAGAGCAAGATGCAATAAAAAAAAGTCTTGAGTGAAGAGATGGTGGTGAATGATAAGGCTGGGTTGAGAATGAAGTAGAAGCCATTTCACAAAGATCTGTGTACACCCTAATAAAGAATTTCAACCTCATCCTGAAAGCAATGGGAAGTCTTCCAGTTCCTTCACCTCTTTATCACCAGTGACCATTCTCTCCATCCTGTCAGCCATCCATCCCCATGGTCTGATCCTAGACTTCATCAGTACTAGAAACAATATCACTTCTAAAACCTTAATTGCAAATATTACACTTTCCAAATCCAGATCACTTGTTCATGTAGCCCCACAGCTAAAAACCTTCACCTTCACCAAAACTCCCACTACACTGACCCCAGCACTTTCTCACAGTCAGCCCTTGCCTCCCTCATCCCTTTCCTCGTCTAGCCAAATCCCATGGTCCACCATCAGAATCACACTCTTTCCAAAGACCCTGAGCTCTCTTACTCTTTTATCCCTCCATACCACTCTCCTGGCTAAACCATGATTGTTAATCTGGCATCTGAAAATTGGTAGAGAAAAATTATATATGTGACCTTATTTGTTTCACTTTAAATTCATATCACAGACCACAAATGGGTATTCCAAAAGACCTAGAAATCTTAGTCTGATACATTCACTTTCCCATCCCTCTCATTTTTCTCTCTAACCTTCCACACCCTTTCTCATCCTTCACTTTCATTCTCAGCTGATGACTTTGCCTCATACTTCAATGAGAAGCCATAAATGGGGAAAGACTCATCTTGCTCTCTACCTACAAACAGACTTGCCTCTGCACTGCAATCCTCTAAGAGTCCAGCAGAGAAAGTACCCTCTCCTCCTAAAGGAAGGCACCCCCTCCACTTCTAGCTCCTCATCCAATCCCTCTTTGTCATCAAGGCTGGCTCCTTCTCTCATTTTCTATGTTGTCATCATTCCCTCTCAGTTAAATCGCTCCACTGTTATCCTCCTATTCTCTAGTAGCCCCAACTTAAAAAAAAAAATAAACGTCACTTCATTGGATAAACCCCTCCAGGTTCATGGTCTCTCCCCACTTCCCTTTACAACAAAACTGCTTCAGACTTTTTTTATACTTAACCCTGTTCACTTTCAGTTTTTATTCTCTCATCAACCCTATCCAGTCTGGTTTTCACTCCCTACCATTCCAGTTAAAGCTGTTTTTGTCAACATTATTACCAACCTCTCTGTTGTCAAATTCAAAGAACTGTTCTCTGTTCTTACCTCTCAGCAGCATTCCAGGGGGTGTTTAACCTTCTCATCTATACTAATAAAAGGGTAATAAGCTAATTAGACCAGGAGACCTTCCAAAAGTCCTTCCAGACAAAGCCATGGTGGTGGGGCCAAGGCAGAGGTGGTTAGGGGCAATCAGGCCAGGAGGGGAGGGCAGTTGGGGGGTGAACAGGCTGGCAGGGGGGACCATTTGGGGGTGAGCAGGCTGGCAGCGGGGCCCAGTTGAGGGTGAGCAGGCCGGCAAGGGGGACAGTAGGAGGTGAGCAGGCCGGCAGTGGGGGGCAGTTGGGGGTGAGCAGGCTGGTGGGGGGGCAATTGGGGGCAATCAGGCCAGGAGGGGAGGGCAGTTGGGGGGTGAGCAGGCTGGCAGGGGGGCCCAGGTGGGGGTGAGCAGGCTGGCAGGGGGGCCCAGTTGGGGGTGAGCAGGCTAGCAGGAAGAGTGGTTAGGGGTGACCAGGCAGGCAGGCAGGTGAATGGTTAGGAGCCAGCGGTCCTGGATTGCGAGAGGGATGTCCGGCAGTCAGACATCCCCCAAGGGGTCCCAGATTGGAGAGAGTATAGGCCGGTCTGAGGGACAAACACACATATACACCCGCCCCCCCCCCTGTGCACAAATTTCGTGCACCAGGCCACTAGTTCTTATAATAATCTTCTCTTCACTTCCTGATATGACACATTGCTTTCCCTCTTACCTCACTGCTTATTCCTTCCCACTCTCTTTTGCTATCTCTTTTCCAAACTCAGTTTGTTGGTGTTCCTCAGAGTCACCCCAGGGCCCTCTTCTCCTCTTTTCTCTCTAAACTTTTTATTGTTCAGCCCCATTCAATAATTTTAAAATAGTTTGAGATGACTCCAAAATTGATACCTCCAATATGGATGTCTCCTCTCAAGCCCAGATACCCTTAACCATTTTTCACCAATGTGCAGTTGAGTGACTAACCAGTTTGAGTCCAAAATTATATTTCAATTTAAACTCCTTCCTCACACTTCACCACTTTAGTGATGCCTTTATTGTTTATCTCATGGCTTAGCCCAGAAGTCTCAGAATCTTCATGATCCCTTCTTTGCCCCCACACACTCAGAATGGGACAATGTAGACACCTCAATTCACCTAATCGAGCACATTTTGGGGATGTGGGAGGAACCTGGAGTCCCTGGAGGAAACCCACAGATGTGGGATAACCTGTAAATTCCACACAAACAGTGGTCCTGGGCCTGGCCAGGAAGTAATTTTTTTGTCTTTTCAATGTTACAACACAAATGACATTGAATGAAAAGAGTTATTCAAGGACCTGCTGTAATTATACAAGAAGGGAGCGAGGAGGAAAGTGTCCAGCTGACTCCCATGTTGTCCAAGTATTTTGCTATTTACTGAAAGAAGGAACTACTAGTGAATATTTGAGGTGAAAGAAGAGCTCATACTTAACTTCTTGTACTCAATTTCTATTGCAAAATTTTTATTGAATGTATTAGGGTGACATCAGTTAATACAATTACATAGGTTTCAGTTTATAATTCTATAATACATCATCTGAATATTGTGTTGTATATGAACTGTTTATTAGAAGGGAAACAGAAAAATGGAAGGGATTTGAGATTTACATTAAAAAGGAAGAAAAAAACATAATAATAAATTCAGGAAGAATTCAAAATACAATGTGAATTGGCAACAAGAAAAACAATACCTAAACTGATAGTGATTTAAACACTAGTCCCACCTACCTGCAATCGGTCTTGGAACCACATGGTCCTAGATTCTAGGCAAAATGGGTCCAAGGGTTAAGGCATTCTTTCCCTCCTAAGCAATTGCTCACCTAAGGAGTTAAGCTCTAAAGGCCCTGTGGTCTAGAAATAGGAATAGCTGTTCTGGCTAAGCTCTAGGAGAGTTCACTATTATAATTAAGAATTTATTCTGAAAGGGATCTTAGGAGTAATCTAACAAAAATCATATCACATATGAGGAACCAAGTTGTTAAGAGGCTACATAAAAGGCCACCAAGCACAGGTACTGTATTGTGAGGTGATATTTATAAGCCTGGGGAAAAAGAAAAAAAGAAGACAGAAGAGCTCATTTGAATCTGAGATACCTGTGAGACAGCCACATCAAAATGTCTGGTTTTTAATTTTAAAAGTAATATGATTTACAGATTATTTGGAAAATAAAGAACAAGAAAAAGAAAGCAAACATCATCTTTCACCCCAACTCAGAGACAACTATAGTTAATATAGGGGTGTATCTAAACCTGTATACACACACACACACACGTATACACATGCGAGCACACACACACACACAAATACACAATTTTAGGCTATTAACATATTGTTTTATCACCTAATTTTACCTTTAACAATGAATCATAACCATTTTTATAGTTCACCACTTATCTACAAAGTTATTTTCCATAGCTGCATAGGACTTCATTATATAAATTTGCTAAAAATTGATTTAACCAATCTCTTGTTATCAAAAACAAATTATGAGAGAACTTTTAGGGCAGTGAAATTACTCTGTCTGATAGTATAATGGTGGATACATGTCATTATACATTTTTCAAAGTCCATAGAATGTACAACAGCAAAAGTGAACCCTAATGTAAACTATGAACTTTAGGTGACAATGATGTATCAATGTAAATTCTTCAGTTCTAACAATCATATCACTTTGGTGCTAGATGTTTCTAGAGGGGGAGGCTGTGTGTATGTGGAGCAGAGAGCATATAAATTTTGCTGTGAACTTAAAACTGCTTTAAGAAAGTAAAGCCTAATAGGTTATGATGACCATCCTATTATATAAAACTATTGGTACATTTCTATTTCCTTAAGGTAATTCCAGTAAACAGAATTGTCTGGTTAAGGAATATGCTCATTTACCACCTTATTTGTGCTATCAATTTCCCTCCAGAAAGGTCTTTGATAACTTATACTCCAACTAATTGAGTTGATTTTTTTTCTGATTCAAAATTGTTCATATTGTGTTTCACTATATACCTCCATTTACCCCAACCCCAAAATAGTGCTGTAAAAGCATTATTAAATGTTTCTATCAACAACATCCCTATTTGCTTAACCACAATGTAGTACCAAGTTCACTGGGTCTTTTGATTACCAACTAACTGCATCTCTGAGAAAATCTATACCATGCTAATTTGTCTTTATTTAAAATTTCAAAGAAATTCCCACATGGATCCCAGATGTTGACCATTTGATTTAAGAAGGTGTTTCCTCATTATACAAATATGGTATGTGTCCAAAATATTGACATTGTTTAGTTTATGAATCAGTTAAAATAACTATATCACAAAAAACAATGGTTCACGTGTGAGTCATAAATTAAACAATGCCAATTTCTTGATGTGCACCACATTTGTATATTAAGGAAACACCTTCTTGGATTAAATGTTCAACATCTGGAATCCATGTGAAAGCTTTAAAAAATTAGTCCTGTATTTTCTTAAATTTTCCCAGTGTAGAAAGAAATCCTAAAAGGAGGCAGTTTTTACAAAACTTTCTCTGCTCCAAATAGTCTTGCAAGTAGTATATTGCTTGGTTATACAAAAGCTTAAGCCAAAGCAATATAAGTCAAATTCTATTACAGGGAATGCAAACAGAAGTGTTTTTATTCTAGATATTTCGCTATGATATTGTAGAATACAGTTATAGTGGGTTGAATAGTGGTTACCAAAAAAAGTACTGATATGTGCATATCCTAAATCCCAGAAACTCTGACTGTGACTTTATTTGAAAAAAGGGTCTTTGCAGATGCAAGTTAAGGATTTTGAGTGTGCTCATCCTGGACTTAGAGTCGGCTATAAATCCAATGATAGGTGATCTTAAAGTAAGGCAAAGGGAAATGTGTGACAAGATACATAGGAAAGAAAACCATATAAAGTCAAAGGTAGAGACTCCAGTCACACAGCCCAAGCCAAAGAACTCACAGAGCCACCAAGACCTGGAAGAGACAGCTTCTTAAAGTCTGCAGAGGGGTCATGGGGGGCTAATATTTTGACATCCATAAATATGACAAAATACATTTCTGTAGCTTTAAGCCACACAGTTTGTGGTAATCTGTTATGTCAGCCCTAGGAAACTACAATGAAAACTCACACTAATAGAATTAGATATATATCACGAATTAATTATATCACTATGTTTTATTAGACTTTGACATGCTGATTTTTCTGCTTTTGATTAGAATCAAGCACTTGTTGGTTCTGCTTTGTGTTTAAATAACATTAAAGGCTCCCTTTTAATGTTGGAATGTTCTGATCCCCAAAGACTCTCCCCATAATTTCAAGAGTTGTTCAAAGTTGTTCAAGCAATTTTGAGAGAATATCCATAGAGATGTGACATTTGAGCGAGTCTAGACTAAAAAGGCAAAGCAGCCTTACCATCTCCGTCTTCAAATGGTGGCATGCCCATTAGTTTGCTTGACTTCTGCACATGTTGTGGACAAAAATACATACTTGGAAAAGCTAAATCAAGGGGGCAGGCAGAGAATAATCAAAGAACTTATATACATATATGCATCATCCATGAACACAGACTAAAGTGCAGTGAAGGCATGGGGGTGGGAGAGTGGGAGCCTGGTGAATGGGGTCAATGGAGGTGGGGAGGAAGGGGGACACCTGTAATACTCTCAACAATGAAGATAAATTTTAAAAATATGACTGAAAGCACAATAAAAGGGAGGTAGAATATTACCCTACATTAGTATGTTTGCTGCTGGCTATGTACTGAAATCCAAGTGTGTCAGGTCCCTTGGATTTTGAATTAATGGGCTGTTTGACCAACTTTACAGTAGCTTTTTGGAAGAGGCTCTCCATTTGGTATGTTTGGTACTCCTTGATATTCAACGCCACTGAAAGCAGGTATAAGCCCAAGTTCCCTCAATTTTCATTGTTTTATGTTTGCTGAGATCTTATTGAAGTTAAAAAATAATAATAAGCATTGAATTGTTATTCTTCAGTACATTTTATGGTACAGGATCCCATGATCATTCTTTCCATGACCTACCACCTCCTTGCCCTGTCCCCTGGTCCACCTCAAGAAGTGAAGGAGTTAACAATGAAATATTACGCAACCATCATAAACAGTTTCAAAGAATTTTTAATGACATGGGAAAATGTTCTCTGTATAAAGTTAAGTTTAAAAAAGCAGGATAATTTGTTTAGACACACATATTTACATATACATACATTCAAGAGTGAAAAATTTTCACAACAGAGCTAAATTGGTTATCACCAAATGGCAGAATTACACATACATTTTTCTTTGTTAGCTGTTTTCAGGTGTGTTTCTTTATAATGGGCATGTATAATTTTTATAACCAAAATCATAATGGAACCCAACTAACAGCTGGAAGCTAACAACCATCTTTGTGGGGCTAGTGCTATGTCCTTAAGGTAGTTAGTTGTTAAACAAGGTTGTTTATTTCTGAAATGGTTTATAAAATATATAAGTTAATTCTGCAAAAATGTCCCTGTGTATTAAAGAATACTCATAATCCTTATATCCCCCTGCTTGTGTTATTTATCTTTACTTCACTATTCCCACCCACCATTAGTGCAGGTTGATCTGAGGCTGAGAAGAGAGAAGGAAGAAAGTAGATAGTAGAGTGCACTATGAACAAAAGAAAGTTACTGAATTCTTCCCTTGGACTCTTTCTGACTCCTCTTTTGACCAATGTAGCTGAATGGAGGAGGGGTAGCATAGAACTTCAGCAATGCAAAGTAGCTTGTATTTTTTGAATAGTGGATTACTTAACCCAATTACGACCACCACCACCAATGCAAATGAAGAAATGGGTGTTTTGGGGGATGTTAGATTATTTTTTGCCCCAAATTTACTGGTTCCAGTCACCTGTGGCATGGAACATTTCAAATGTTGTTTGACAAGAAGACTAGATTATAAGTTCCTTGAGGGCAAGAACCATGCTCTCCCTCGTTTGTTTACAGAGAGCCTAGGACAATGTCCAATAAGTGTTGAAGTCCAGAAAGAAAAAATATATTTGTGGATTTCAGATGACTGCAGAGGCAATATCTAACACAAGGCTTATGAACAAAATGTAATAAGCATTAAAAGGCCAGCAGACACAGATGTATTATAGAATTGTGTACCCAAAACCTACATAATGTTATTAACCAATGTCATTCCAATAAATTCAATAAAAAAGAAAAAAAAGGCTAGCAGACCTTGATGAAATCATTGCTCATCAAGGGAAGAATGGTGGAAAATGTTGGGAAGTATATACATTTTAAAAGTATGCATCAACATACAGATGATGTATTACGGAATTGTATACCTAAAACTTATATAGTGTTATTAACCAATGTTATCCCCAATAAATGTAATTTTAAAAAATAAATAAAAGGATGCATCAGAATGAGGAAATGAAGGGAGCCAGAAGAAACATGTATGGTTTGGACAAGCATATTTAATTGTGATTTTATACTTTAAATATGAAAAAAATTATATGCATAATGATCCTCAGAGGTAGAGAGGAAGGTGTGGATGTTGAAGGGTATGTATGAAATATATGTTCAAATCTGAGCACATACCCAAAATTGATTGGAAGGTAAGGCCTGTTCATGCATGTGGATTTTTAAAGCTTAAGAATCATTGGCCTAAATAACTAGGTTCCCCACTCAAACCACGTCATTACTGAGAAAAGAGTTGCCCTTTAAACATCAGTAATTATGGTGTTCTCTGTCTTCACAGCCAGTGATCCTTCCTTACCTGCTTACAGACTTCCAGCCCTTTATAGATAGCATTATAAAATAGTCACCTTGATAGATGCTAGAGGATGGTGTTCACCATTTTGTCCTTCTCATCTGCTTAAGATCCATTTGACAATTTCCTTAAAAATTTGTAAATACTTTTGCCTCCAGACTTCTATGGTCCTGGTGCTCACTAGAGCAGTATTTGTCTGGGAAACAACACATACACTAATGTGTGATCACATGGAGAAAAGGAGAGAGCATGTAGATAACAGAGGAAAATACACTGTAATACACAGTAGGTGAATGGAGGGCTAGCAGAGCACAAGGTAAGAGAGAAGGGAGACCCTTGTCAATTAGAATATCAAGCTCTGCAGTTCTTTCCCACAACTCAGTAAGTGAAGGCCAAGTTAAAGGTGTAGCAGGCATATGTATGTGTACTGTGTGTATGTGCTTGTGTTGCCTAGGTACTCCTAATATATTCATCCAAAGAGTGCTTTTCCTAAGCCTACCACATTCCAAAGTGGAAACCAATTAGAAGATTTATTTGTATATTCAAATATCAAGCCAATCTTACAAAGAGAAACCTCTGCTGAGTCTGAGCATGGGGTAAAACCCTGGGGGACGATCACTTAAGTACCATTAACCCCCTTCTAATACCTGGGTAATCAATGGCCATGACAGTTTCCCTCACTTGATTTTCCAGGTATTCTCAATAGAAATGGACTGTAGATAAGTACTTATTAGCAATGAGTAATAAAAAAAATTCCATTTTACGCTCCTGTGGAGTTAATCTCTATAGAGGCTTCATACTTAAAGGCTTTTGCAATTCTTTTTTGTTTTGTTTTGTTTTGTTAATCCTCACCTGAGGATATTTTTCCATTGATTTTTAGAGAGAGTGGAAGGGAGAGGGAGAGGCAGAGAGAAACATCTATGTGAGAGAGACACATCGATTGGTTGCCTCCTGTGCATGCACCTGGACCAGGGCCAGGGAACCTGCAACCAAGATATGTGCCCCAGATCTGAATCAAACCCAGGACCCTTCGGTCTTCGGGCAGATGCTCTATCCACTGAGCCAAACTGGCTAGGGCTTTTGCAATTCTTTACTTTCCCTTAACTTTAAAATGAACAGAGAAGAGAATACTGAAGGAAAACCATTCCCCAAATAAGAGCTTGTAAAGTGTAATATGGTTCTGAATTTTTAAAATAAATTTCACTGCAATCCTCAAAGTGTTATGTCTTGCAGTGCATCCCATAGTGGTATGCATCCCCACATAGTTGGTAAGATTTCAAGATTTGAAACCTGACTGCCAGGGCCCAAATCTCATTTATTCACAGGCAATCACCCTAACAGCATTGCTTCAGGCCCCTGTCTGGGGTAACGGGAGTCCTGATAGCAATCGTCCCTATTCATTAGGTCATTGTCATGAGTTAACCCACCCTAAAGGCATAGCGCATAGAAAGGACCCATTAAATGTAAATGAGGTTAACATCATATAAAGAAAAGAAACCACACTATAAATCATTTTTCAGGGTGATTGCTTCGTAAGTTATATAACTGTCTGATCACTATGTTGTACACCTGGAACTAATAACTTAAAAATAAAGAACATTTTAATTTAAAAACTTACTTTGTTGTCAGAAGATTGCTGCCTCTACTTCCCACAAGGAAGCACTGAGAAGCTTCTGCTGAGATGTCTTTTAAATAAAAGATCTTGTGATAAAGACACAAGCTAGCATACACCAATTCAAATTCCATTCATAGAAAATAATTTCCTGGTGCTGACTAAAACTATTATCTTCTGAAATATTACCTTTTCTTTTCTTATACTGTCTTATTTTTCAATTACAGCTGCATTCAACATTATATTAGTTTCAGGTGTCCAGCATAGTGGTGAAATATTCTTTTCTAAACCGTCCAAGTCTATAGTTAAGAACATAAGCAAATTGGAAGCCACTCTCTTTATGTAGCTTTCCTGCTAACAAGATGCCACATCACGAACTTCTAACTGTTTCTTGTCTGCAGATTAATAATACCCTAGTTCAAACCATATCATTTCCTTTTCTCTGCCTCATTTCCTTCAAAGTAAAACATAATTTCTTCTTGGACCTGGAATAAAAATTCTAGATTAACTAAGCAAATCGTTACCAGAAAGGCAATTTTATAATAATACTATTTCAGGGTACTCAAAAACATAAAACATCTGTATGGTGTTTGTTAATATATAGTGTATACCACCTAAGTGGAAAATCAAGTCTATACCTAGATGTGCAAAGAGAAATCACTATCGATTCCTTCGGTATTGTGTTCTGAGGTCCAATTGGAACATTTAAAAAACTGTGACACTTCTTGAAGTCTTGGCTGGAGGTCACAAATAGCATGGCACAGATGTTTTGTTTGGCCAACACACTATTTCAAAAAACTCAAATATCTTTAGGTAGGTCATGCCCCCCCCCCCTTTTTTTTTTTTTATCTGACAGGCCCTTAAAGGCATTTTATTTTGCAAACCCTGATTAAGGCCCATCCTTGCAGAAAAGAGCTCAAAAGATAATCATTGGTTAAATGGGTACCTCCCTCACCGATGGCCTGATAAAATCTAGAGACTGGGAAATTAAGAATACTAGTAGTTATATCCAGAAATTCTTCTAGTTTGCTTGTTGGATTAATTTTAAACATATACTTTCAATGTATGTATCTAACACTGGCTCATTTGATTGGGATTGCTGAGTTGTTAAAACTCATTTACAGCTGGTTCCTGAATGAAACCAGAAAACAGAAAAATTTTAAAAACATGTTCTGATAATATACAAATTTGGACTAAAATCCAACTTTTATAGCAGTTTTTAAAAATTAATAACATTTGGCCAATAGTTGGCTTTTCTTCATGTCAAAGGAGATGAATTTGCTCAATGCAGT
The DNA here is from genome assembly GCA_026230045.1 of Corynorhinus townsendii. NCBI lineage: Eukaryota > Metazoa > Chordata > Mammalia > Chiroptera > Vespertilionidae > Corynorhinus > Corynorhinus townsendii. The sequence goes on along the minus strand of JAPDVU010000003.1, from coordinate 173,813,558 downwards.
ATTTAAAGAGAAACTGGTGTTTCTACTAATGTATTTTAATGAATATTTATATACATATACACAGAGAGACATATCATATATATACACATATTTAGACTGAGCCAACTACCACTTTCTTTTTTTTTTCACTTCCATCATACTTTCTGGGGGATTCTATTCCACTTACAAATTAAGTCTGAATCTAAGACCCAAATAACAGAACACTGGAACAAGTTTCCTAAAGCATTAGTTCCTGCATCACTCCAACGTTGTTAGGTTTTAGGCACTGATGAGGCACAAGCTAGTTGGCTTTAGAGTCCAAACATTATGAGTTAAGTGTTCTTTTAAATTAACATGGAGGAACGCTTCCATTCAGACGGCCCCGGTAAGTACGCCCTTGTCTCCAACTTCTTCTTCAGAACACAAATATAAGGCACCTCGCAGTGAATTGGCTTCTGGGGGCTGTGCCCCCGAGCTCTCCTGGATTAGTCTTTCTGGAGGTTCTGGCAAATTTTCCCTCCACCTGGGACTCGAGTGCTGTTGGGAGCTGTCCCAGAGGGAAGGACACGGAGAAGGGAAGCCCAGAGCGGAGCGCGAGAGGGGGTCCTCTGGAAGGCCCACTTCCTGGACACACCTGTTGGAAAGCACTTCTTTTTCTTTGGAATTCCGCCACTTCATCCTTCTGTTCTGAAACCAAATTTTCACCTATTGATAAGATAATTGGATAAAATGTTCACTTATTCGACATTCATTCACTTCAGCATTTGACACTATTCATTTCTCCTATTGGGCCTTCTACTACCTTATCATGACAGCCAGTCTAGCAAAGTCTTTGTGGCTTTTCACTTGGGCTCCTTTAAAAATAACTGAAAAAGTACTTTAGTACAATATCCCCACATATACTTAAGCAAGACAACTGTGGTAAATCGGTTACGTCCTATGAGTCCGACATCTTTCAAGACTGATTTAACTCTCCAATATTTTAAATCATTTAATTTGTGCTAAATTATTTATTCAAAGGAAATGTTATCTACTGGTAATAGCATCTGAGTGTTTATTTTGTACTGGGGTCAGGCTATGCACTCTACATGAATTATAGAATTTGATCTACATGGGTTATAGAATTTGATCCTCAGAATGTCTTCAAGAAGTCCTCATTAGCATGCAAGAACACTGAGGCTCAGAGCGAGAAATAGGTCCAGGTCACACGGCGCTTAGACCAGAATACATGACTGTCCTGTTCTAGTGCCCAGATTCATTAGCATTTGGGTCTCATCAGGAACTTTTGGAGACTAAATTAAGAATACATTTTACAATGTTTTGATAAATTTCGGGTTTATACAGTTTCCAAGTTTGATTACTCCCAGAATTTATCAAACTGGAATAATTAGGCTCAAAAGATAACAATTGATTGTAGTTAACCCAAAAGTACTTATGATTGTGGTCTCTAATTTGAGCCATACCTTCCCACCACCCTGCAGGAGTCTCCTTTTTCTATTAACCTCCCTCTTTACCTACAGGGTAGTCAATTGTGCCTGAGCAAAAAAATTCACAACTGGGGAATAGGTGAAGATGGTGAAGGGGAATAAGAGGTATAAACTTCCAGCTATAAAGTAAATAAGCCATTTGAGTGTATAGCACAGGGAATATAATCAATAATATTGTAATAACTTTGCATGGTAACAACGGGTTACTAGACTTATTGTGGTGATCACATAGTGAAATATATGTGTCAAATCGCTATGTTGTACACCTGAAACTAATATTGTATGCCACCTATAATTAAAAACAAATAAACATGAACTCAAAGAGATTTTTGTATACCTCTGTTCTTAGCAGCATTATTCGCAAAAGCAAAAAAATGGAAGAAATCCAGGCATCCATTGATGAATGGATTAATAAAATGTAGTATATACATACAATAAAATATTACTGTATGTAAAAAAATAAGAAAATTCTGATATGTATTACAATATGAATGAACCTTGAAGACATTATGCTACATGAAATAAGCCAATCATGAAAGGACAAATATAGTATGATACCACTCATATAACTTACCTAAAGTAGTCAAATTCATAGAGACAGCAAGTGAAATGGTGGCTGTCAAGGGCTTGGGGGAGGGAGGAATGGGGAAACATTGTTTAATGGGTACAGAGTTTCAGTTTTGCAAGATGAAAGAAGTTCTAGAGGTGAATGTAGGTGATGGTTGCACAACAGTATGAATGTTCTTAATGCCACTGAATTGTACATTTAAAAAAGTTTAAGTGGTAAACTTTATGGTATGTATATTTTAACCACAAAAAAACAACAATACAAAGTTGGAGGGATTTTTGCAACAGCTATAACAGAAAAATGTTACTAACCATAATATTCCAAAATCTTGATTAACAGCCAGAATAATTGCTGCATATCAACAAAAAGAAAATATGATAGAAAAAATGGTTTGGCCATGAAAAGGCCAATTCAAAGATTTAAAACAGCCAGTAAAATGATTAAAAGACCCTCAAGTTCTGGTAATTAGGAAAATTAAAAAAAAAGCCATTGCCAATGACTTTGCAATGTTTTATAAATTATAAATAGTGGTAGGTTTGCAAAAAGAAACTGTTATTAAGAGTGCAACTATGATATAATTCAGTATTTTGATACAATAATATATTTGGAAAGGAATATTTTCATCTATCACAATTTAAAATGTACATACACTTTAACATATAAATCTAATCTTACTTCCATATCTTACAGAAATATTTTAAAAGTGCATGAAGATATGCAATAGTGAAACTTGGAAGTAACTTAAAGTTGAGAATGGCTAATGGGGGGAGGGGAACACCTGTAGTACTTTCAATGCTAAAGATAAATAAAATAAAAGTTGAGAATGACTAAGTGAATTATAGTATATCTATGCAAATGTTTGCATGAGATACTAAAAAATAATGAAATAAATCTGTACATATGACATTGGAATAATACATCCTATGATATTGAATGGGGAGAAAAAGCAAAGTGCAAAACAACAGGCATTGTCAGCAGCACTTTTTATAATAGCCAGAAACTGGGAACAATCCAAGTGCCCACCATTAGGATGAATGAACTGGTATGTCATGTGATGATGCACAGCAATGAAAAATAATGAGCTACTAGTACACACCACAACACGAGTGAATCTCACAAACATAATGTTACATAAAAGCAGCCATGTACCAAAGAATATGTGCTGCATGATTCCATTTACAGGCAAATTTGACCTGTGCCGTTAGATGTTAGGCTGGTGGAAGGAACAGGTAGTGACTGGGAGTGGATAGGCCAGAGGCTACTGGCCCAGGTAATGTTCTACTGTGAGATCTGTGTGCTGGTTATACAGGTGGCTTGTTTTGTCCTTCAGAAAAAGCCAAATTATATGCATAGTATCATCCCATTTTTATTTAAAAATATACATACACCAGTCTAGGTGTCAGCTTCTTCCTTTGTAAAATAGCAATAATAAAAGCAGCTATCTCATAGAGTCATTGGCAGGTTAACAACATCATATGTAAGGGCGCATGGTAGTCATTATGCAATGTTAGTGCATATACAACACACATACAAACTTATTTTTTTAAAAAACACATGAAATGTCACGCCCTAGCCGGTTTGGCTCGGTGGATAGAGCGTCGGCCTGCGGACTGAAGGTTCCCAGGTTCGATTCCGGTCAAGGGCATATGCCGGGGTTGTGGGCTCAATCCCCAGTGGGGGGCGTGCAGGAGGGAGCCGATCAATGATTCTCTCTCATCATTGATGTTTCTTTCTCTCTCCCTCTTCCTTCCTCTCTGAAATCAATAAACATATATTTAAAAAAAAACACCACACATGACATGTCAATAAACACAAACAAGAGCCATTTAGAAATGACAGTAGTAACCAAGGAGTTGGATTGTTAGGGGAGTAGATGAGTTTTCATTTCTAACTTTTCCAATTTCTCTTTTGTTTGATTTTACCATAAGAAATGCCATGTATTAAATGTGTAATTAGATGTATATGCAAATAACAAAATGTTAAATTACTTCTGAGTGTTCACCAAATTCAGTAAAATAAAAAGCATTCATCCCTGAGGTACTTGAATTTTAAAAACAATGTAATCAATTGTGTAAAACTATGTGCTTATGGATGGGAACTGGAAGATAACAGTTTGTCTTCTTGAATGGAGAGACCATGCTCATCCCTCATAAATATTCTTTGCTATGCTTGCTGCATTCTTTTTTCCGAGTCAATTTTTAAAAGACCATATGTATTGTCAGAGATTTTCACCCCTTCTCAGAGCACCATCAGATCAAACCTCACTACTTTTTAAAAAATATATCTTTATTGATTTCAAGAGGAAGGGAGAGAGAGATAGAAACATCAATGATGAGAGAGAATCATTGACCTGGGACCCTTCAATCTGCAGGCTGACACTCTATCCACTTAGCCAAACCAACTAGGGCAAACCTAGCTACTTTTAATACCTACTTCAAGTTCCTATTTAACCAGAGGTCCCTGACCTCCCAAACCTGCACATTTTCTCCCCTCTGATTCTGGAGCTTCTTATCTACACCAATGGGATGCAGGCCAGGCCTACTCAGCCTTCTGTGTTCCTCAACTCAGACCCCACAATTCCTCTGAGGATCAGACAATTCCATCACTAACTCCCCACCTGTATGCAGACCAGCCATACAGCTGTCTTTTCCAGAGATGGGAATTACTGTGAGGATCTAGAGATACAACCCGGAGGACCACTGATCGGAGTACCACTGATTGCACTCCTTTATTTGGCAGTGTATCTAACCTATCAGATGATGTCTCCCACCCTATCGTCTTACACTGTTAACGAGCTTCTGCTTTGTTTTCCCAGCTGGTTGTATGAATTCCTGGTTGGGGGTGAGAGGGTGGGAGTGGTGTATCTAAATCAGTACTTTCGGATATTCCCTCTTACTGCTTACCTAGCACAATGTCTTGCACACAGTAGACCATCAAGACATAGCTACTGATTTACCTGTCATGTACCCAAAATTCCTGTGACATAGAAAGAATTTCTACATTGCCCCCTGTTTTTTAAGTTAGAGCCTGAGGTAAGTTAAGGTTAATGAACTCATCAGTACCACACAATGAGCAAAACACAGACTGGCTGATGTAGGCCAATGACCCTCTACCACACTGCATACTGCTTCCTAGAAAGAGGTGGGGTGGGGAGGGGGAAACAAACAGATGGCTTCCCTAAGGAAAGCAAGCGATTAAGGAGAGTTTCCTCCAAAGATAACTGGCTGAAATAAAAGCCAAAGTTAGCAACCAGGTCATTTGTATCAAAGGAAGAACAGCGCGGAGCCTCTGCTAGCTCTTCAAAGCCTTTATGCTGACTTTAAAAATTCAGGTGGATATAGCCCTGCACCAGGAAAGCCAGCTCGGAAAGCAGAGTGCCAGTCGCTGCCATCCCCCTTAGCCAAGTGCCCTGTGCAGGGACTATCCTTCACAGCTGCACACGGTGGCTCTAGGTTAAGGAGAATGCAAACTCCAGAGTCAGGTTGCCTGGGATGGGGCATTGGCTCTCTGTTTATTTCTCCACATTTCCTCACCTATCAAATGTGGATGATTATAGTGCTTAATTTCATACGGTGATAAGGACGAAATGGTAAATGCTAGTGTCTTATTTATAATTAGCAGGCCAATCTTTAAATGGAGTATTCTGTGCCTCCCAAAAGGCCACAAACTCTTATCCAAAATCATATGAAACATCGATGTACAAGAACCGTTTGCAAGTGTTGCAAATTTAAAATTGCTTAACTGTACTTGACATAAACCCTAAGTACAAAATAATGAAATCTATTAAGAGTTATTTATGAGTCACTCATCCATACCTTGGTTTTGGATTAAAAATGAAGAAAAAGACAGGAAACTTGGTTCCTGTTTTTGTAGGGAATTAAGCAGCCTGCTTTTCTAAAAGCAGAGCAAACAATTTAATGATGTCAATGCCACATCCATAGCATTTACATTTATTTGGGAAGAATTAATGAGGCAAAAACCTAGACCTCTCGGCGAATGGACCCATTTCCAAATAGGAATGGTGACCTACATTTCCACCTACTAAAAAACTTACGAAAATCATTTCAGTAATGCTCAGGGTCCAGCCTGGTACAACAAGTATTTGCCAAATGGATGGCTCCCATCAGATTCATTCAGAAATCAGGAGCAGTGGCCATCTTCCTGCTCCTCAGTACCTGTGATTCCTTTAGTCCCAGGTTGATGGCAAGTTTCTTCCGGTCTATTTTGCTGATATATTTCTGCTTCTGAAACATTTTCTCCAGAGCCTTTCTCTGGTCCTCAGAAAAGACGGCTCTTCTTAAAATGCCCCTCCGAGCTTTGGCGTTAGAGTCCTGTGCCAGGAGAGGCAGCACACTCTCCTCATCTAGAGACGGGGGAAAAAGATGCAAAGCCCAGTTAGCACTAGTGAAGAAGCCTGCGTCTTGCCCAGCGTCCTCCTTGTCTGTACGGTGGCCTGTACGGGTTCCCTCATCTCTGAGCACCACACACTTAGAGCAGGGCTTCTTTCCCAAGTTTTGGTCGCGGACTCTGTTGAGAATCTGACCAGGGCTCTTTGCCCCCCTCTGGGGAAAAAGTATCTATGCTTTCCCTCCTGGTTTTGTGTGCCATGTCAGAAAGTCCACGGTCCCAGGTAACAAAGCTCCCATGCAGAACAAGAAGCAGGTGGTTTAAACACTTCATTTTTCTCCACTTCTTCATTTACTCACTCATTTATCCTCTTCAGAAACTTTTCAATACCGACCATATGCCAGGCACCCTGTTCAATGCTATCTCCACTGAGAAAGAAGATATGTCTTATCCCACTCATTACCTGTGAAATCCAGTGAAAGGCATTGCTTGAACTAGCATCATAAGTATAAAGTATTTGGAGGGAGGGTATCTTAAGAGCAAAAAACAAGGGGTCTGACCTTACTCCGGGATGTCAGAGAAAGCGTGTAAGAGTCAGAAAACGGTTCATCTGAAAAGGGAGGTTTGGATAGAACTCCAAACTGGATTTGGATCTCGGCACTTAGCAGTGTGACTTGGAGCAAGTTAATCTCTTTCAGATCCTCTTACAGGATTTGATGAAACAGCACAAGAAAATTTCAGTGCCAATCCCACAGTAAAAATCCCACAAGTCTATTTTCCCCCCTGTTGGATTTCTTTTGATTCTTATAAGCATCGCATCCACAGATATCCTCTGTACAGATGAAGTGTTCAGAGCAGTTAAGGTCCAAAGCTGCCCAGAGGACACAGAGCTCAGCTGGTAACAAGACTTTCAGAATCCCAAGATCCTTCCTCTGCTCCACCCCCTACCCCTTCTCTCCTCAGGCGCAATGGGTCAAAACTTGGAAGGAAAGAACATGTGTAAACACAGCCAGCGCTCCTGTCTGTGGCCACAGGCTCTGCACCCTGTCCTGGATCATCAGACTGTGAGCCTGACTACGGGGCATGCCCTGTGCAGCCTGATCACTGTGTGCCCTGCTCACGTGATATTTTGATTCTGGCATTCTTGGCTTGTAAATATATCCGCTCTATCATTACAATAGCCACATATATTAAAACTTAAGAGACAGAAACCTAAATATTCAAAGGGAAAGTACATTATGCTATATCCACTCGGTGAATTGTTAAGGAATCATTAAAGATGAGGACTTTGAAGATCAGGCAGCAGCAAAGATATATACGAGGCTTACAACTAAGCAAAATGCAGAGGAAAAATACTGAAAAGGCAAAAATAAACACTAACACAGGCTACGGTTGGAGAGTTGTGGACAAATAATTCATCTCCACTCTACATTTGGAGTCTGGTTCTATTTTCTGAAGAAAACAGCAAATGATCAAGCAATCTTTGGGGGAATAATCTGGCAGAGTGGTTGAGTTGCTGCTGAATGGCAATGGAAGATGAATCCAATCCATTCTTCGGGCGCTCACAGTTGATAAGAAGAGGTCCAAGGAGAACACAGGCAGCCGCAGCACCACGAGATAAATGCCCACAGACCACAGCAGTGACAATATTCAGACCGCCAGATAAGAAGCCAACAGAGTAAGTCCTGTGAGAAGAGCAGCCAGAACAGCACTTCCCCTTCTGGCCATCTAGACAAAGCAGGCAGCGCAGACACACAAGTGGGGCGAGGACAAATGTGAAATATGGTGGATCTAGGAAGCTCGCCCAGCCTGGTGTCTCCAGATTGCAGGGTATGACTGGGGAGACACAGGGGATAAACTGGGAAGGTAGCTTATGGCCAGGTTATAACTAACACAGGGAGAGCCTTTCAAAGAGGACCTGACCAACTTAGCATTTTAAAAAGGCCAATATTTTCTGACTTTATGAAACTTTTTATATCTATGTAGAAATGCAAAACAAATGTATGGACCTATATGGCTAGTTTAATATATATATATATATATATATATATATATATATATATATATATATATATTTAAGTAGATGTTTTTATAAGTAGAAGTCGTGATTCTACTCATTTAGCCCCTTCTTCACCAAGATCTATCTGTTTAAATAAAATAATGGAGTAACACATTTAAATGCCCCTAAACAGAAACCCATAAGTTTTTCTTAATGAATTGCCTTTAAGCCAAGAGAAAGAAAATCCCCATCAAGGGAATCTACAAATAAGTTACATGTACTAACATTTTGGGGGTCAAGGACCCAAACCAGATCTCATTCTCTGGAGTGGTTTGAGGACCAAAGAGCTAACTTCTGGGTCCAGCCCTTAGCTTTCAGTGTCCATAACAAATATGAATACAACCAATGAACAAGCAAAAACTATGGTAAAGATAAAGATTATCACATTCTTCCTGCCGTTGCTAGTTGCCTAGTTAATGCACCTGTCTCATGCCTGTGTTCACGCAGGGATGCGCCTCGTGTCCCACAAGAAGCTGCGCTACCACCGATGCTCCTTCCCCTGTTGGGCCCGTGAGGATTTTATAAGCTCTCTCTGGATCGAAGCATTAACCACACTGATGCACCCACACTGTTTTCAAACTTTCTAAAACTACGAATATGTGCTCACATTTACACCTGCAAAACAAACATGGGCTTCAAGAACTTGGTGACCCAAAAATCTCTCAGAAACTACTGAAAACTTATAAGCAACAAATGCCTGTGACTATTCCTGAGTTCATGGCAAATGTCTGACTGGTATGGAAACTTCCAGGTGACAAAAAATAAATACACAAATGAATAATATAAAAATGAACAGATGCAGAGTTTAAGGCATGGAGTAGAAAAGAGGCATTAAAAGCCAGGGCCACCAATTCAAGGTGCTTCATACAGGCTCCGCCAAATTGGGGATGTCATTATGATGATTATTTTCTAACGCAGCTTCCATGTATACTTGGGGGCTCAATGTGCTGATATATGTGCTAACTACACGCAGCATGTCATGTAATCTTTACAACAATCACCGGGTATCTATTATCACCCCTGTTTTTCACAGGAAAAAACTCGGCCAATTGCGGTCACACATCAATGCAGAGTGAGACCCATAGTGCTCTTTAAAATTATACCAAAGACTGTGGACATTATCAGTGGGCAGGGAAGGAAGTCAGGAGGTGGGGAAGAGTAAAATTAAAATGGCAGAATGACCTGTTGGAAGTTTTCAAAGACATGATTCCCTAGATCCTGAGATGACCTCCATACACCATTTCGCCGGGAACCCCCATGTGAAATGTGCCTAGTGAAGGGCACTGCAAATGGAGGTGCGCTGTGGTGAGTGCTATTGTTTGGGGGTGAAGGCGGGGAAGCAATAGAGAGACACAGCATTATATAAGCTAGTGGAAACCTCTGCCTCTCCCTTTGCTTTAACCTCCAGAAAACATGTCTGAACTCTGAAGTCAGGCATTGCTATTTATAACAGCAAACAAGCTTAGAGATCAAGAGGGCACCCAGTAAGTCGCTTTCTAGACATCAGCCCAAGGGCACAGAAGTGCAGCTCTGCCATAACTGTTACCCCTGCAACCCAAATAGCCCCTCCCAGGAACAGTGTACCGGACTTTGTGTGCTGTTTAGACTCACTTGACTCACTGGCATCTCTGGATTATTGATCCCGTGTGGGGCAGCTTCCTTTGTCCTAGATCCTTTTGCCTTATTGCTTCAGGAAGCCCTGTGAGGGGTTTTGGACCGCTCATGTCTTTGCTCCATTCTAAGCTCCTGGGCCCTGCCATGGCAGTGGCCTTGTTTCCTGTTCTCCTTCACTCCCAGTCCTGGCTACCTCGGGATCACAGCAACCCAAGAAGTGCTATATGATGGCCACTCCTAATAAGCTACGCTGCTTCAGGTTTTCTTTCTGAGTTTACCAGGCTTTCTGTGTTAAAGACTCAGTGATGACCCAATATCCTTGTGACTTTAAGGAAAGTTATAGCACACATCTATGAAGCAACAATGAATCTACACTTCTGGAGGCTTTTAGTAAAAAACTGTATAAACCCTGGACTGTTTGCCTCAGTGATTAAGAGCATCAGCCTGAGGAGCAAGGGGTCGCAGGTTTGATTCTCATGTCAATGTTTCCCTCCCCGTCCCCTCCTCTTTCCCGCCTTCCGCCCTTCCACTCTCTCTAAAAATCAATGCAAAAAATAACTCCAATGAGGTTTAAATGTGTGTGTGTGTGTGTGTGTGTGTGTGTGTGTGTGTGTGTGTGGTGATTAGTTCAGGATTTCAGGATAGCTCGTCAGAGATTACCAACCAACCTTTCAGAAGCACATCCCTTTATCCTTTTTACAGGTTCAATGGTAGCTTCTCAGAGCTCAAAGAGACAGATTATTTGTTTAATGCAGGCCTCTCCACCAGGGCAGCTAGGATGCCAATGGCCCATTAACTATTTCTTCAAACGTAAGTTATTTTGAACCAGGAGTCTGCATGTCTCCTTCCTAGAGTTGCTTTCCTCCAACATGGAGTGGTGCTTCTCTGTGGACTCATCTTTGTCTGCAACAACACTTGAACAGTTGTAGCTCCTGTCACCTGTCTGTCAGGGTTTCCTCATTTTCTCTCCTGTGAAGAGCTTCCCGGCCCTTCTTTTTTTTAACTGTGGAGTGTGCTGTGCATTTTATATAATTCTCATGGATTTGATGTCTGGAGAGAAAAGATACAGCATTTTCCTAGCCCACCCTATTTAAACTGAAGTTATCTTCCAATCTCTATATACCTAGTATTTGGGAATGCTATATAATAATATTTCATCATCACACAGTTTGATTTTCTAAAAAATTTTCCCTTATATTCAACCCAAATTCAATTTCTATTAAACTCTACTCATATGGCCCCAAATCTTTCCTTTATTTCTGTAACAAATACCGTATATTTAACTTAAAGATAACTTCATGTTCTCCCTATTATTTCTCTTCTCCAGGCCAAACACACTCAATTGCTTTAAAAAATTCCTGACCAGGCAGGCATATAGTTCCTTCACCATTTTAGTTGCTGACTACCTCTTGACCTGGTTTTTATATGCAAATCTGTTTCATGTGCCTTTTAACATGGACCTGTAGAACTGAATAGGTGTAGGCAATCTGACCATTACAGAGTCCAAGAGCTCTATTATCTCCCTTTGTTCTGGATAGCCTACTTCCAAAAGCACAATCCAATATCCCCACATCATTCTATTGACACACACTGAGCTATAAGTACAACCTTCCCCTACTTTGTTCTATTTGCCCAATTATCTTGCTCCCTTGTTCAGTATTGGTGCATTAGTTGGGGAAATCTAAAATCAGGACTTTTATTCACTGCCCTGTTAGATTTTATGTTCAGGCAAGGGCTATAGACAAGGTCAAGAACAAGCATGCTATACTACTAACTAGTTCCCCTCCTGCATCCCCCACCCCCACTACTTATGAACATTTAGGGAGGAGAGAACTCCATTTCAGGAACATTACTCATATACTTTCACTGCCTCTGTAGAAATGCTGAATAAAGCCATCTACTTGGAAAATCTATTGTCTTTGAGTCTCTGTCTCCTTTAAACATTCTTCCTGGCTGACCGAGTGTCATTTATCTATGGAGAACTCCTCCCATCACTACCAAGAAGTCAAAACCTACATTCAATTTATTGCGCAAACTCGAATATGTTCTCAACAAAATAACTGGGCTTCCTTCTCTATTTGAACACAGTGCTGCATCCCTCTGAAGATATCGGAGTGCTAAAGAGAAATCTTTACAAAAGAAATTTTTATGCAGCCTGAATGGACTTCCACAGGTCTTGTCAGTTTCCGCAGCCACTCCAGCTTTGAGCACAGCCAAGTCAGGTGGCAAGAATACTAACCAGAGCCTGGCCAGGTGGCCCAGTTGGTTGAAGCGTGGTCTCATACACCAAACGCTTGTGACTCGATTCCCAGTCTGGGCACATACCTAGGTTGTGGGTTGGATCCCCAGTCAGAGTACATAAGGGAGGCAGCAGGTAGATGTTTCTTTCTTGCATCGATGTTTCTCTCTCTCTCTCTCTCTCTCTCTCTCTCTCTCTCTGTCTTCCTCTCTCTAGAATCAATAAAAAACATATCCTCAGGTGAGGATTTAAAAAAAAGAATACTGACCAGAGCATTAACCGCTTTGACAGCAGCACTCACAGACCAACCTACATGCACAATAACAGCAATGATCCCTTCCCTGCTGCCTTCCACAAAGTCCTAAATTCAAACTTGGAGAGTGTATTATGTTCTTTTAAGTTTTTTGTTTTGTTTTGTTTTTAAATATGTTTTATTGATTTTTTACAGAGAGGAAGAGAGAGGGATAGAGAGTTAGAAACATCGATCAGCTGCTTTCTGCACAACTCCTACTGGAGATGTGCCCGCAACCAAGGTACATGCCCTTGACCGGAATCGAACCTGGGACCCCTCAGTCCGCAGGCCGACGCTCTAGCCACTGAGCCAAACCGGTCAGGGCTCTTTTAAGTTTTAACAAAGAAGGAAAGGGAGTAAAATGATCTCAAAGGGAGACAATAAAGGTCATCTCCCAATAAAAAGGCAGAGCAGCTTGTCCCAGAATATTTCCCTGAGCATATTTTTACACTGCTGCTCCACATTTAAACTTTGTCTTTTAATGCAAAAAAATTCTCCAAAGGTCAAGTTTAAGTTGGGTACTCAAAGACAAAAAGAAATAATTATCTGATGAATTCAATTAGCTATCCTACATAATTAAGACTCCCTGAACTTTTTTCAGGTAGTTTTTCTGAAGGTCATTCTCTGCATAATTTCCAAAACTTTCCATTTCCTTTTAGCTGAGAAATGTGTTATTTTGAAAAGAACCTTATGGATGTAATATCAAAGATTTTCCTTACACTGCTTTGAGGGAGGGGAGAACTTTTATTGCTGCCTTTTAATTTTTCCCCACCATAAGGGTTGTGCTTAAATAGCCTATTAAACTATTTATTATATGTGGGAAGGGCACTGGATGAATGATTGTTTCCACATTGCTATGAGTCGATCATAAATGTAAAAGTTAACAAGAAAAACTAAATCAACTATAAACAACAGAGTCATGTTAAAAGAGTCAAAATGATATTTCACTTGCTAGTTATGGGCGTGTTGATCTGATCCTACACTCTGGGAAATAGTGAAGTTAATACTGTGAAACAGTAATGAGGGCTGTTGATTTCATCGCTTACTAAACATTTTAGTATAAACCTTAATTTTGGCTGTCCAACCTGAAACATAATATGAGATTATTTGGACAGTTCATTTTCCTCCTTTTGTACAATGGAAAAAATTTAAATGCTTGGGCATAAAAAGCGTTCTTGTTATTAAAAAGAGAAAAAAATGAGGGGGACCAAGTAAATGCCTTAAATAAAAATGATTGCTGTGCAGACATAAGCCTTATTAACTGCTCCTTGGCATCATGGTTATTTATGTAAAAGTCTTTATTGACAGCATAAATCCACCATTTCATTATTATTTGCTGCCAATACAGTGAACATTATAAGCAAGAAAATAAGGAATTCATTTCAGATTTATAACTAATGAGACACCAAAGGTTATTTAAAAACACTTGTGGCATCTCTAAACTGCTTTAAAATGCAACTCTAGAAATAAAAACAAACCCAGTGCAGCATTCTCTATCCTCAATCTCAGCTGCTTTATTAAGTAAAGAAAAGATAAACAAGAGACTTATGAGCCTCCAGAGATCGACACAATTTACAACAGTTACACCGAAAGCATCAAGTGAGGAGAACTGAGAAGCAGATGGAAGAAAATGAAGTAAATGTTCAAGCCACTGAGAAGATGAAGTTATCTAGGAACTGTCTTTAGAACCGTTTTTATGTGCTCTTTTCATTAAACAGGCCTGGGCACTAGAGTACTTTCATGATTTAAAGACTCTTATTAATAAAACACTCCTAGAGAATGAAGACAAACATCCACTGACACATACACGAATGTTCACCTGTTGCACAGAATTTTTTTGTCCATTTCCACTTACTGAAACTCCACTGCCAGAGGTTTTCTAAAGCAGAAGACCAGTGTTACATCAAGGTGAAGTAACTGAAACTAGGTATGGGACCTTTTTTAATCTCCAGCCCTGGAATACACCGCCAAAGATTTAATGCCACGGAGATGCCACTGTGCTAGGATATCAGTTATTTGGGTTTTTAGTCTCTGCCCCAATGGTCTTTTCCTGATACTCAAATATATGGTGATAAATGTCTCCTTAATTTGCACAACAGTTTTCAATTGCCCTCATGGGAGACCACCTTGAAGGAGTGAGTAAAAGGTTTAGTCATGGTTTCTATTTTTCTATTTGAATCAATACACTCTAGTTAAATGGACAATTAATAGGTCACTTCCAAAATAGTAGTGTATCAGTCCTGGTTAATAAACAATCCCCACAGTTGATAATGGGCCCTATGTATTCAGCAAGTCCTGCATGCACTCAGCTCATCCACTAAATCCCCTTTCAGGTGGACAGGGTTATATGGGAAGATGAGCTAGAATGAGTCTATAAAAGTCAGTTTCATTCACTGCTTTATTTTTCCAGTCAAGTGCCTTAAATGGTGTCCAGAAATTCACTTGGAATGTGAGACAGGAGAAAAGACTGGCCCACAGAGCCTGGCTTTATGACCATACAAAAGGGCAACTGACCCTTGCCCAAGACTTTTCCATGTGAAATGGTTCCTAAAGTTCATCCGCACAGTGAAAAATCCTGGTGAGGTCGCGTGTGGATGAGTCAAGTGAAAGTGACGATTGGTCACGGGTCTGTCACCCATTGTGGCTGGGTTCCAGCCATGTAAAGTGCTCTGTGGGAAAGTGTCGGCCCCCTAAAGAGCTGCTCAGAAGCTTGCAGCTCATTAAACGGCCAGCATTTGCTGCCTCACTTGTCAGGAATCATTCTGTTGAGCAAGGGCTCTGCTGAAACATTCATAAAACACACGCAGAGCGACGGCAGGGATCTGAATCCAACCATGATGGAGCTCTGACTTTGGCCTGACTCAACTCTTATTTCCCTTTTCACCCGACAGAGTGGTTAACCTGCATAAATGTTTACCTTGGGCAGCTGAAATAAATGCACTCCTCCACTGGACTTCTTTATCATAAACGCGAATTCTCTGCCTCCAGATTCCTACCTAGTTTAGTAATCTAAGACTAAGGTGAACTTGATGGACTTTCAGTGAGCCGTTTTTTCCTTCGCGCATGTGTGCACACTCTGTAAGTTTTAGAAAGCTGGCATTCTCGCTCCACCCCTGAAATTCATTGAAATTTTGTAATATTTGAAGACAAGTTTTCTTGCAAATAGGTCCTATGAGGCTGGTTGGTTTTCTTCAAGATCACAAAGAGGAGGAATTTATTTCTTTTTACAATCTTAACGATTTTAAATTATTTTCTATGGGCACCTTGTGACTTTCTGTGTCACATTTTAAGCTGAATGGAAATTTTGCACAGCACAATTTCTTAGCCTTCCTGTTCTCCTTCTTTAAATGGGTATTGCTACACATTTCAGAATGAGCCAAACCGGTTCCTCTGAGATCTTTTATATCAAATGGAAAACAAGTCCCTTTCCTTGGAGTGTCAGCCCTGGGTTTCAATGCCATTAGAAACTGCTCACAATTGCTCAGTGTGCTGAGGTTTGATGAATCTCTGGGAGCCTCCTGAATAGGATCGCTGTGATTTTTAGTGAGGAATTAGCTCCTTGCCATTGCATTACCAATTGGTTTTCCAGAGCACATTAAATCCTGCTGCTTCGGTTTACAGAATAACTGAGGCATTGCTGATGAGGCATAAAAACTTACTTGGAAAAACAGTGGGGGATGCGGGGCGCCGACAGGACCCACCACAGCACGCTGAGTAGAATGGCGGGGCAGTCAGGAAAAAAGGCTTGGAAGGCGCTGCAGAGAAAGCATTGATATCACTCATTAGCCATTTCTTTTAGATAATATTCAAAATTCCAGTTTCCCAAAAGTCATTGAGTAAAAGCCCTTCATTTCCCGAGCCTTTACTTAAGTTATTCCTTTTACTGAATTTAAAGTAGCCCTTATCTGTCAAAGACACTGCCAAATAATTTAATCAAGATTTGGAAGATGTGGTGAAAACACTGGAATGATCAAAACCAAATGTAACAGTTTGTTTCTGTGTAGTAATAATTGTAAATAATATATATCAGGCAGCAAATATCCCCTTACTTAAAAGATCCTAGAGCAACACTATCCAAGAGAACTATCTACAGTGATGGAAATGTCCTGTAGCATCACTGTCCAATATGCACTTGCCACATAGGGCTACTGAGCACTGGAAATGTAGCTTGTATACCTGGGAATTCTTCACTAAACTATATTAGATTTAAGTAGGCTCATTTGGCTTGGGGCTATCATATTGAATAGCATAGCTCCACTAGTAGATATAACACTTGCCAAGAAACAATCTGAATGTTGAGTTTAACTTTTAAAAGAGATTATACTACTCTAACCTAATTTCAGAAGGTTCTATGAAATATGTAGTTGGATTCCAAAATTTATAATAGTTAATTTATAAATAATAAATTATAGAATCTGAGCAATTCCACAACAAAAAGTGTTTTTTTTTCCTGATCGCTTTTTCATGTTTAAAAGTGTTTGAGAAGAGTAAAACGTTTAATCACAAGAGAAATCTAGTTAACTTGAAAGCATTCATGTTTATAGTATAGGGAATTGCCATATAATTCTGTTCTGCTCATTTTATTAAACTGTGCTGTTCCTAATATATTCAACACATACACATGGGTTAGTTGTCGTTATACTTATAAAGAAATTTTAAATTCTGTTTCTCAGTAAATGAAAAATACCTATAAAGGATGTCATAGAACATTAATAACTCTTTTTGCTGAGCACTTATTATATGCCAGCTTTTGGTTAAGTACCCTAAATATGTCATAGGCTTTAGTATAAATGTAAATATGTATAGGATTTCCTGAAGGTGGACAATTTCCTTTTACTAGGGCACACCCAGCAGAATGCCTGGCACAATATAAATAGTCAATACATTTTCATTAACTGAATAAATGATCTGCAAATCTAAGAAATAGGAAACTTCCTATCGTCTTACATAAAGAATGAGGATCAGAATCACCCCTATGTTCACAGCAGCACAATTTACAATAGCTAAGATTTAGAAATAGCCTAAGTACCCATCAGCAGATGAGTGGATAAAAAAACTGTGGTACAAAACAAAACAAAACAAAGCACTGTGGTACATCTACACAATGGAATACTACGCTGCTGTAAAAAAGAAGGAACTTTTACCATTTTCAATAGCATAGATGGATTTGGAGAGCAGTATGCTAAGCGAAATAAGCCAGTTGGAGAAAAATAAATATCATATGATCTCACTCATTTGTGGAATATGATGAACAACATAGACTGATGAACAAAAATGAATCCAGAGACAGAGAAGCACCGAATGGACTGTCAAACCTCAGAGAGAAGGTAGGGGAGTGGATGTAACCGATCAACCAAAGGACTTGTATGCATGCATATTAGCATAACCAATGGACACAGACACTGGGGCGTTGGGGCCTTAAAAAAAAAAAAAAGAATGAGGATCAGGAATTGACCCCATCCATGTTCCCCTGACACTCCCTGAAATACAGTATCTTCTATAACAGATGACTTTGAAATTTAACACGACTTCAAAATAAATGTTTTTTATTACTCTTCCTTCATACCCAATGGCACCTGAATCATGTCCAGCACAGCCAGTGGTGAACCTAAAGAGGGGCAGTGAAGGATTAAAGAACACAGACAAAAGAATGCAGTTGGGGCCAGGTGGGACACTGTTCTTAGATGGAGAGACAGTGCCCCAGCCTGTAAGCTGAGTCTTTATTTTATAGTGAGATCCCAGGAGGCAAAGCAAAGGTGCGGTCAAGATGTTTACAATGTCCTCGTGAGGTTTGAATCTACTTACTTACATGCACCTGAGAACTCTATCAAGCTTTGTTTTGGCAGCACTTACTGCACCTCCCACAGCCCACATCACTCAGCCACCTAGGACCACAGGTTCGGACTATAAGGTCAAACTTACAACCATAGCCTTTGGCTATAATTGTGCTGGGAGGACTTTGCCCTCCAAGCAGGGACCTGCACATGGCTTTACCACTAGAGGACTGTGCCCTCTCATTAGTCCAAGGCTTGAACCTGTCCAAACACTGTAGCAGCTCTCCACAGGCACCTCTTCTCTCAATTATAGTAAAAATTATTTTGATACAAATATATACCTTCTTTTAAGAACACAGTAATTTCAGGCTTGTATTTTAATTAACTGGTGAGTACGTGTTTATTTTCACCAATGCCTTTGAAGGCTATCTATCTCTATATCTACATATCTACATATCTATATCTATATCTATATCTATATCTATATCTATATAAAAGGCTAATATGCTAAGTGTCCGACCATCTGACCAGTTGCTATGATGCACACTGACCACCAAGGGGCAGACGCTCAATGCAGGAGCTGCTGTGATGCACACTGGCCATTTATAGAGAAACGGCCCTGTGGACCTGACACCAACAAAGCAATACTTGGTTTCCCTTAAGTGGGACACAGGCCCCGCCACCACCCCAGAGCAACAGCCCACCAAATCGCAGCCAACACTGCCAAGACCCCACAGTGCAAAATGCGGCCCACAACCCAGCCCAGCCCAGCCCAGAAACTGTCGTTGTGGGCACTGGGTAATGACGTCACATAGCAACGTCAAATAGTCCTCTCCCTAGCAACTAGCCTCCTTGGAGTTTCTTCAGCCCAGGAACCCAACTTGTTTTATAGCCAGGTGCAAACATTTTACACTTTAACCAAATGTCTATGAAGCATTTCCCATGTCTCATCTCATTTGATGCTCACAGAAGTCCTGGAGTAGATAGATAGGAGACTCGGTGGAATCCTATTCTCTTTTCATTAGCCAGAAAACAGATTTAGAAAGCTTAGAAACTTGACCCAACTGAAAAGAAATAAGAAATGATGGGCCTTGAAAATGACTTCAGGTTTTTTCACTGTGCAGAATATAGTCAAACACTGCTGCAGTTAAATATTTTACCCTTTGTTCTCCCTGCGTGATCTACAATAATAATCTGCTTTGTGTTGATATTTACTGCTGTATTGCTGACAATTACCTGAAAGAGAAGTTGGGGTGCTTCACTGGGCTGGAAAAAGTTTAGCTAAATCAGAAAGCAGGTCTAATTAAGCAAGTTTATTCTATATATATAAAAGACTAAGTTGATAAAGCTCTTGCTGGCACCAATTGCACGCGTGTGTTTCGATCTATCATTGTCAATCGTGAATTTGGTTGACACTTCTATTATAGAGAAAGGGTGAATAGCAATATTTCTTCTAATTAATTTTCTTTCAGTGTGCATGAATCCGTGCACTGAGCCACTAATATCAGAATAAGTCTCTTTCCCTGCAAGAATTTTAGTCTCAGGTTCCTTAATGCCTTCAACTTGCAACTTAATCACAAATTCAGGCTTTTTTGATAATATAATGGAAATCAGTCAATATTAATATTTTATTTTTCAATATCTGGATTTTCAAATAAGAAAATGTCTTAATGCCGTTTTGAAAATATGACAACTAAGCAAAGTATAACAAATATCTATTTTGGGTGTGCAAAAAGTTCAATATAACTTAAAAGAATTTTTTTTTTTTTGTAATCCTCACTTGAGGACATGCTTAGTGAGCCACACCAGAAAGGATCTTTAAATTTCATTATTATCAAAAGTTATTCGGCCCTGGCCAGTGTACTCAGTGGTTAGAGCATTTGCACACCACAGGGTCTCAGGTTCAATTCCCAGTTAAGAGCGCACACCTGGGTTGCTGGTTCATTCCCCGTCCCCAGTCAGGGCACGTGCAAGAGGCAACCAGTCGATGTGTCTCTCACATCAATTTTTTTTCTCTTTTTCCCCACCTCCCTTCTTCTCTCCCTCTAACTACCTCTGAAAAGGAATAGGAAAAATATCTTCATGTGAGGATTAACAAAACAAAAAAAAACCCAACACAACAAAACAAAAAATGTTGTTCTAATATTGATTATAACACCATCATAGTAATGATAAATCATTTCATTTAAATTTAACATCTTAAATTATATTACAAGAACATGACATTATTTAGGCAGAGTTTCTATGAATATATGAACTACTTAGAAAAATGGAAATATATTCTGTGCATAAAACTTGCCTCATTGTGTTTATTCTCAAGCATTTCTGTCAGCTAAGTTATTTCGTCTGTTTAGCTCAGTTATTCCATCTCCAAAGTAAACATTCTATAGATAATTAAGTTATGGCTATTGTGTTATTTGCCATTTTAAAAACTGAGATAAAAGCAAAAGATTCAGCAATGTTGCACTTACATATATATACACAATTAACATTTATCATGACAGCTAGAAATACATAAAAACGTTTTTGCTCGATATAAAGTAAGTACTACTGATACCATTGAAATAATGATGCGGAATATGTACAAATTACAAATTTTACTACTCTAGCCAACACCTTTCTCAGGCTATCCCTAGAGCCCTAAAACTGAAAATACAAAGGGTAAAAAAATGAATGGTTCATTTTAGACAAATGATCAATTAAATTCATTTGTGATCAATGCGATTCTGAGATCTATTTGTTCGTGTTAAGTTTAGCCAGGAAAAGAGTTGTGATTGAGCAGTTTGTTATATCGCGGTATATTACCCTCTTGGTAAAGTGAAGCTGTAATCAACATGACATGCTTTCTACAGTGACAACTCCAGTGGCTGAAGAACCACCTGTTACATAACCAGGCTTAAAGTCCTATTGTGAAGAATTTCTTCACCATTTTAAATCACCTCTTTAACACATATATTTACACAGGAGATTAGCCAATTCCTGGTTTCTATACATAAATACACCTTGTTTAAGCTGGTTTATTCGAAAATCACTGTGAAATTCCAATTAAGTGCTCCATTTTTTTTACATGCTCCTACTTTGACATTGCCAATCCAGCAGAGCATGTCATTGCAGGCGTGTTGAATGGTGTTAGGAAATAACCATTTAAAGTAATGCAATGCATTGGAAAATACATATTATAATTTAAAATAGTCGCAAGCCACATATTTTTTAAAGCAATGAGCAAAAAAAAGGAAACTCAAGCGTGATAAAAACCAAGTGACAAGTTGACAGATGTGTTAAAACTTTTGTAAGCCATTAGGAACTGCTTTGAAGATGCTCTGAAAAGGGCAGAAAACAAGGCAATTTCATCCTGGATGATAAGCATTTCAAAGCCCATCAATGCATTCTAGATGCAGTCATTGTATCATTTATCATGTTAGGAAAATTCATCATAGGCTTACTGAAGAATATTTATGGTAATAATATTTAAGGAGTACCTATCATTCGCTAGGCACTGAACTGGCTATGAATTTAACACATCCTATCTCATGAATTCATTAATATTCAACCTCAAATGGACCTGTGTCTGGAATGTAATGCTGACTGTTCTCAACAAATTTTTTTAAGTACAATAGAAACATCCATATTTTAGCATAATATTTAGCTATTAGCTATGAGGGATAACGATTTCATACACAGAGGCTGCCAGTTACTCAATAAGAGCTGGAGCCCAGAAAATGGACACATCTCCCCAGCTTGCCATAAGAGAAACACATGGCTTTCCCTATGGAAATGATGCACGCTGTCAGGTTCTACAGCACGGTATTAGGTTCTCCCAGTGCATCACTTCGGGATACTTCAAATTTTCAGGATACTGCCAACAAATCTAACTGTAGGAAACTGTTACTTGCAAACAAATGACTTAAAAAATTTGGAACTAAATTGCCTAAAGCCAAGTGACTAAACCACTTATTCACAGAAAACTTCATGAACTTTTCACTTCGTAATCAGATATTCTGACCATTCTGAAGACAAAGAATCCAAATCTCTAGCAATGATTTTGAATGTTTAATTAAGATCGGGACTTAGAGCCAACTTAATGATAAACTGGCCTGTTTGTTTGTTTTTTAACTTAACCAACTAGATAGTTCTGTGATCTAAGTATCCCACAGCCAAGAAGGATTAGAATCTTAGCTACAGAGAAATTATTTTCAAAATCCAGTTCACTAGAAAGCAAGCAATAAATTGTTTTTATAATTTTCATTCTTCTTTTCTGATGAAGAGGAACAACAGGTATCCAAATGGGGGTGAAACACCATTCTTTTTATTGTCAAAGCAAACCGTGGTACTGACTTGAGCTGACATTTCAAAGAAAGAATACTAAAGACCACTAATAAAACCTTCAAATAAATTTCAGGAGCCCACTGCAATGCTACGCCATTTGGGCAGACATTTTAAAAAGGATGAGGAAAAATGTGCAAAGGTCCTGAGATGTCTAAGGCAACCAAAGGGTCAAAAATACCTCTGGAAAGGAATAGGGAATTAAATAATTTCGAAAAGGTGGTTTTAATGACCTCCTTCAAGTACTGGGTACATAGGCACTAGGAATAAAAAAAATCTAAACTTCTGACCTAAAAATAATACATAACTGAACAGACTATCTGGAGTAAAATGAATCCAAAATTGAAGCTGATGAATGGCAACCATCTGTCTTGAATAGTAAGACCTAAGAAATATCAGTTATCCAATGATGTGTTATTTATTTTATCACACAACCTGTAAATAATTCATTTATGATTAAATGCAAACTTGCCTTTAATTGCAAGAGAAAGCAAGTTAATTAAATTCATCCTTGACCTTTCTGCTTACCGGAAAACAACAGAAATCAGCATTTTTTTCCCTCAAGTATTTCAGAAATAGAAAAACAAAGGTCATGAGAAGTTAAATTACATGCAGTGTCTACTTGTTTAATTCGGACTTTTAATTCCGTGCAAATAATATTTATTGCAAATCTATCAAGTGCCACGTAATTCACTATGTGTTGGGACTGAAAAGATGGATAGTTTCCCGCCCTGGAAGAATTCCTATTGTTTAAGGTTCTTTACCTTACAGATTTTAAATCCACTGGTCAAATAAATAAGATTTACATTTCTCCATACTCCAAATCTAATGTTTTTTGTCAACTATGAGGCATTCCCTAAGGAGATGAGATCTAAAAAAAATTCATACTGTGTGCTTTCCTAACCAGTGGTTTTCAATCCTAATACATGTTAGAATTATCTGGATTACTTTCCAAAGACACAGATACCCACGCCCCAGACCAATTGGATTAAATCAAGCTGGCCAGGAGTGGACCCCTAGCACAGCATTTTTTCAAAAGCTGTACAATGATTATAACGTATAGCCAGGATGAGACCACTGGAAAGAACACAAAACAATGCCTTTACTCCTACCATTATTATATTATGTGAGATCAACTCTTTAAAAAAGAGAGAAAGAGAACATATAAAAAGCAGCAGCATGGTCCAGACTTCGACTGAAATACTGCAGCAAGTTTAAAAAAAAAGAAAAGAAAAGAATATTGTTAGGAAGGCTTTGTCAAAGAAGGCTTTAAGCAGGAAAAGCATCTTCATCTGGACCTTGATTTGGAAGGTATTTAGAATATCAAAAGAAAAAAAGAATGCATTCCAGGAAGGAAAGGTGCATGGACAAGAGGAAAGAAGGCAAGGATGGTGGTGCCACATGGGGCAGGTTAAGGAGACCTCAAAGACATGAACATTAAGCAATGTGGTTGGAGGAGCTAAATGCAGATGTTGGAATTAAGGTCTTAAAGCACAGATTGAATATTTTTATTTGATCTGATAGTTAGATGGGGATGACTAAGCTTTTGTGAGAAGCTGGGTAATATGATGAAAGCTGTATTTTAGAAAATTTCACCTGGCAGTAGTGAATGGATGTGGTGGAATAAGGAGGAACTAAATGGGAGGATCCCACTGCCCTAACAACTGGCTGTAGCAATAGGCAACGACACGCCCACTACCATCTTCTCCTATATCCTTACAACACCAACAGGTGGGTTGGGTCTGGCTTCTCCTCAACCTGTGAAGCCCTAGCTCAGTGGTCGGCAAACTCATTAGTCAACAGAGCCAAATATCAACAATGAGTGAAATTTCTTTTGAGAGCCAAATTTTTTAAACTTAAACTTCTTCTAACCCCACTTCTTCAAAATAGACTCGCCCAGGCCATGGTATTTTGTGGAAGAGCCGCGTGTGGCTCACGAGCCGCAGTTTGCCGACCACGGCCCTAGCTCATTGCAGTAAGCCAAGATGGTCACTACCTCTGCTGCTCTCCTTTCAAGGAATCTCCATAAGACTTCTTGAAAAAATGAGCTTGCCTGGCTGGTGTTGCTCAGTGGTTGAGCATGACCCATGAACCAAGAAGTCGCTGGTTCGATTCCTAGTCAGGGCATATGTTGGGGGTCAGGGCTTAATCCCCAGTAGGAGGAGTGCAGGGGGCAGCCTATTAATGATGTTTCTCTCCCATCGATGTTTCTATCTCTCTATCCCTCTCACTCTAAAGATAAATAAAAACACATTGTTTTAAATGAACTAAATTTGAGAAAATCCTTTGTTCTTTTTATTATAAAGTTGATGTCACTGAAGAGAATACCATAACAGAATAGTGTCTGTAGCTCTCAAAACTCTAAAAGCCTTAAAGAAGATTTCTTGAGTTCCCAGCTATCCCAGTCCCAGCAGGAATGATGTTTAAAAGTGGTTATCCTGATTTCGCCCTGTAGCAGGTTTTAAAGGGCCACAAATCATTTAGCACTCCTCCCACTGAGAGGTGGGGTCTATTTCCCATTCTCTTATATTCGAGGTGGTCTTGCTGCCTTGCTTGACCAAGGGATATAAAAGAAGGCTGTCATAAGAAGCCTTGAGTTACAGCCTGGGTTTCTTGCAGTGTGTTCTTATAAATCTCCCTTTCAAGAGTCCAGGCGCCATGCTAGAAGCAGCTCAAAACACGGGAAGTCTGAGTGTGGGTGTTGGAACAGCTCCAGGTGAGCACCCAGTTAACAGCCAGCACCTCTGTCAGCCACATGAGTAGCCACCTCAGACATCCAGCCAGTTGAGCCTCTAGATGACTGCAGCCCCAGCTGACATCTAACTGCAATGAGAATCAAATGGAGAACCATCCAGTTGAACCCAACCCACAAAAATGAGAGAGAAAATGATAAATTGTTCCTTTAAACCTCTAAGTTTGGAGATGGTTTCTTACACAGCAATACCCCTTTACCAATGTTTTACTTATGGTGAAACGATGGAAAGGAGTCTTCCACATCTTCCCCTGCATGCTATATATGGGCTTTTGATATGTGTCATTTTCTTATATGTGTATTTGAAAGTCAAATGTTGACCCTAACATCAGTTCTCATTTTGAAATGAAGCAGAGGTTCAAGGAGATTACATGAATTGCTTGGGATTGCATAATCAGTGATATAAAGACCTTAGATGTGAATCTAGGCTATAAAATAAAAGGAGTGCTGCTAAAATCCGTTTAGAAAATATATAGTATGTTGAAATCTGCCATTATGCTTTGGAAAAGTACTGGCAAACTTTTACCGTAAAGGGTCAGATAGCAAATAAATTAGGCTCTGCAGGCCATACAGTGTTTGTTGCAACGATCAATGTGTAATGCAAAAGCACCTATAGGAAATACACAGGCAAACAGGAGTTATTATTCCTGCTTTGAAGAATCAGACTGTCTTTTGGCTTCACACCCAATATAACTGTAGAATTGGTTCAACACACCTAAACTCAATCCAGCTTGAGGTTAGTCTATTAAAAATCTTGCCAGCAGTCATGATTTTTATTCTCTTTTAATGTACATAAGTCCTATCAAAGAATAGCTTACTAACTCCTTCACGTATTTGTATCTAAAGTGCCAGAGATTAGCCCTGACTGGTATGGCTCAGTTGGTTGGAGCATCGTCCTGTGCACCAAAGAGTCATGGGCTTGATTCCCAGTCAGGGCACATACCCTGGTTTTGGGTTCAATCCCTGGCCAGGGCATGTATGGAGGTAACCAATCAATGTTTTTTTTCTCTCTCTCTCCTTTTCCCTTCCTCTTTCTCTCACAATCAGTGGAAACATATCCTTAGATGAGGATTAAAAAGGAAATATCAGAGACTTAAAGTTTTAAAGAACCAGCTTTAACAAAATTAATTTTGCTATCGCACAGTGCCTGAACATGTAAAAGAAAAGTGAAACATTTAGTTCATCTTTAGAATATTTATAAACAAGAAGGCAATTCAATATTCAGCAACATATAGAAAAAGACTTGAATATTTCTTTCTTTCCTTTTCATGGATGCTTTGTTTCTGAAACAAAAGTCTAAAAACTTATAGAAGTTTTTTGATCTTTGACTTCAGAGAGAATTTTAATACCGTAAGTTTACTGTTCACATAACTCACAAAAAATGTGCCCCTGAAATATTCCCAACTAATAGCTGGTTGACAAAATGAATAATGCTATTAAATATAAAATCAGTAAAGTGATGAACCTCTCAGCATTGCCAAATCAAGTATTGACTGGAGGCTAAAAAGAATGAAAGGGAGATTTCATTAAAAGTGAAAACATTACTGATAGTAAAATAAAATATTTTGGAATAAAATATACAAGGGTCTGGTAAGCATATTATACACTAAGGCAAAAATCCAATTTTTTCACTAAGAGAGTATAAAATAGAAGCATGATCTAATGAAGTCTTAAATAGGGATGCTAACAAGTACTAGTAGTCCTAGATAAAAATCATATTGTTTCTTTGTACAAGTTGCCTTTTTATTCCTGACAAGCTCCAGGTGTATATAAAAAAAAAACATGATATTATTTACTGATTTTAAAATTGTGTACATTCACTACCAAAAAAAATCACTGTTAATTAAGAAAATATTTGAGAGTCTTTGTTAATCCAAGATTAAGTGGACAAATGCTGTATTAAGAGTTACAAATCAAGTCCCCTCTAAAGACAAAATAAGAAGGATTCCAAAATTATGGACAATATCAACAACAGAAACAGGTGGTGGAAAGTAGGTTGAGTGGAGAGTTAATGAACATTTACACCCCTCTCACCCTAACATAAGGGCGGCACATTTGCTTATATATTTTAAAGATAACCTTCACTTCTATTAAAATTTTCATATCAAAGAATCTCAAAGTATTATATGAACACATCTATGTTACCCTCTTACTTTCAAGTTGCTACCATTTCTATCATTGTTCAGTAGCAAACCTAACCATAAAATGTCTTCTTGGAGCAAAAAGAGAACTTTTTCTTGGGAACAAGAACAGGAAGGAGGTGACATGCTCATAGAGGAATTTAACAGAGTCCAATAGACAGCTCTGCTTCCAACATCTGAGCTACATTTCTAGCAAACAAATGTAGATAAAATCACTGTTGACAAATCCTTTTAAATTACCCACAACATATGGCATCCTTTGGCCTCCTGCATGTCACCTTGAACTCTCTGAATCCTAAATTTATTTCTGCATAATTCCATATGCAATTTTCTAGGCATTGAAACCATTCTTAAACTTGCCTTCTGGATTCACTCCTGTTTCATTATTAAACCTCAGTAGCTTCAATACATGTTAACAAACTGAGATCCCTTGTTGTTCAGGTGAAGTAGAGAAGCATAGATTAAGGGCTGGGAAAGGGCTAGGTGCTAAAGTCAGAGGCAAATTAAATGCTCATAAATTACTCCGTTGTAGTTTCAACTTAGACATTATTCTGTAAGGGCTGTGGCTTACTCAATCAGTACCAGAAATAACGGGACTATTAGCCCTATTGATTCTATTCACTGTAAGAACTCCTGCTTGAACCTGAAGGAGTTTACTTCATGATCCATGTAGAAACTACTAATATGTTAATAAAACTCCAAATATATGTTAATCAGATTACAAAAAATATTCAGATGTAGTAAGTAATGGTTCAATATTACCTACAAATTCCAACAAAAAATGGTTGGAATGGTAACGTGAGTAAGGAACCACTCGAATGGGTCCCATCATTATTAGGGTTCCTCATTATCTTTGTCCTGGGTCAGCATTATCAACATTCAAGATACTATGATCTTAATTTGTCAAAACAAACCTATAGAACAGTGTTAACCAAAATTAAGGGACATACTCTGCTTAAAATAATCAGATCATAAGTCTTCATTTGAACTGGAATTCCCCACTTGGAGCACAGATCAATCTTCTCCTTCCCCCAAGTGCCTAAAATGTAAAAGAAGCTATTTCATTTCACACTTTCAGTGTATCTCAATGGAAGTGGAATAACTACCAATTGGAGTACAAAACATAGGTTTAAGAAAGTATCAAGGATTAATAAATAGTAACTGAGAGCAGGGGGTGGACGAAAAAACTAGAGTGCACATTAAGTACTAATGGTAAGAAACAATCCTAATGATGCCAGAAAAAAATACTAGGCACCTGGCTCCATTTCTGTACTATACAGTGGCTCCATTTCTGTACTATACAGTGCAATTTACTTAACAAAATTGCTTGGGGGGTGGGGGGGGGGGGAGAACCGTTCAGTTCACCTATCCAGAATAAATATTTGCTTTTTAATTCTTTTATATACAGCATAAGTAGATTTAATAATGAATAAATTATATTCAAGGAATTATCTTTATGTCAAACATTTTCTAAAATGCTTAAAATAACAAATGTTATTAAAAAGCAAGGCCATTTTTTCTCTTTTGAAGATAACTGGTGGCATAACCAAAATAATTTAAATCTTTCAGCTTTTTACATTTCAAGACTATCTTTTATATACAAAAAGATGAATATTTTCATCTAGCACAAGATTCACCAAATAATAACATTAATAGAAGGGTCTCTGATGATTAGGATTTACTTGCAAACCCTCCTGGTGTCCATTAATGAACTATAACAGATCCAAAACTTTTTTGTTTTCCCCCAGATCCAACCCCTGGAGGTGACCCTTCTTAACTACCTACTACTGTACTAAAATGCCTTCTCAACCCTTGAGGACTGTCCTTTGATTTTTAAAGTGAAGTTTTTAAACTACTCTATATGAACAACCTATAGCTATCCCATGTTCCTTGGCAACATATAGCTATCCCGTGTTCCTTTTCTTGCACTAAATACTCAGACTTGCAAATTTTTAGAGACAAGGCACTGACAGCTACACCTTTGTCCATGACTGTAAATAAATCAGCGTTACTGTTTAACCTAACCCCCTTTCTTTTATAGGCTCAGATACAAAATCACAACTGATTTATTATTGTGATACATGTAATTGCTTATCCCATTATCCCTCATTAGTTTCTCGTGTTCAGTGAAAGACTAATCTAGGGAATGTGAAGATTTGGGGCAATGTTCTTTTTTTTTTTTTTTTCACATGTTCACAGATGTTTAAATTGATACTTCAGACCAAAACAATACTAGGAAGTGAAGTAATCATTGTAGAAAAATAATTGGCTTCATGTGAGGATTAAAGCAGCTAACAATTAAAAAAAAATGCTTGGTGAACCATAAAGCAGTAAGAACATGGAGTATAAGCCCCACGGGGCAGACAGTTACCTGTTTTGTTCACTGATTATCCCAATGGCCTAGAACGGAGCCTGACACATGCAAGACAGCATTTGCTGAATGAATGAAATATATGGTATAATTAATAGTGGATAACAAAAATAATGAAGCAGAAATGAATCCCGTAGGTAAACAGTGTTGCATTTCAACAATGCATTTAAAAAGAACTCTGTGGTTTTCTTATTCAACATTCAGATGGGTGCACTCCACAAATTAAGGTTGAGAAAAAAATGAGTAGTCAATAGGCTGAAATAATTAAAAATCGCATTTTGCAATCCACTCCTAAGTTAGTGGCTAATGGATCAGAACTGGTTGCTCACTGCCTTTTCAGAAAGACTGTTCTTTCTGAAAACAGTAGCTTTTCTATGTGCTCTCTACTCTCTATAGAGCATAATAACTTTCATCCTCATTAATTTTCAGGTAAAAAGTAACACTGTTGGTGCTCATTATGACTCCATAATTCTACACAGTATAAATTAATTCCTATAATATTTGGTAAGGCCAGAATCTGTCATTTAAATAAAACTAGACAATGTTAAAAAAAACTACATCCTTTGTCAAATTATGAAAATAAATGAACACAAATGCTCCTTTTAAGCAACATATTTGTGGGCACAAATTTACAGGGCTTTAATTTTCTTCTTGAGATATTTTTTCTAGTTTCAAAAATTAAATGCACTTTTTACAAGACTAATTTTTGGAAATAAAAAGTTACTTGTTCAAATGAAAATTAACCTAAGAGAACATAACATTTTCAATGAGGACTAGATAAAATATTAGAAAAAAAGATATGCTTAAACTACATTAGAATACTTCAAAGGAAAATATAAATTCTTATACTCTTAATTATTCCAAAAGTTATTTTTGCATTTTGACACTTTTAAAAGCATACAAGAATGAATATGTTCTTGAAAATTGAAAGAATGTAGTTAGGAAACCCTTTTCCCAATAAATTGCAATATTTTGAATGAAACAAAAAGTATATAAAATTATTTTTCAGAGTTATTGACATACCTGCATTTGATTAGCATTTGGTCTATTTAAATTTAACCTATAAAATCTACAAAGGTTAAAATTAAGTAATTTTCCATTGCTGAGTAGCAAATCATGATCAGGAGCAATATAAGGGTCCTTGGAAAATAACTTTTATGAACATAATGCCAAACCACCAAAAGTTATGCAATCACTACATTTTCTTGAAAATGTTCTTTTTACGAGACATTATTTACTGACTTTGTCTACCTGAACATGTTTTATATGTTTCTAATTTTCCTACTACTTCAAAAAGAACAGAGTGACCCAAATTTCCAAGGCTTATAAACTTTGCCTTAACTACACTTGTTCCTCTCCCAGAGTGCAAAAAGGCCTCCTAGAATTTAGGTTTTTACACGATGTGAATGAAACCGGTGCTCACGTAATTCTATATATTCCATTCCGTTAGCAACCATTTCAAACTGGAAGACCAGGGCAGGTTCTAAACATGTTAAAGTCTATAAAGTCATTAGCGATAAATTTGATCTGGCAGTTTACTGGGACAATGCAATCTGCTGAAAAAGCATCTATTAGTCATTCTGAACAAACCCACCGGGATTAAAAGAATGAGTTAAGATCGTCTAAGGACAGAGACCCCCTCCCAAAAAATTTTTTTAATTCAATTGGACCTCAGCTTCTGAGCCTCTAAAAGGCTTTTTCCTTTTATACTGCCAATTTCGGCAGCCCTTCCATACACTTTAGCTAATATTTGACTAAATTGTCCATTTTCTTCCTACTTACGTTTCACGCGGGAATTAAAACAAACCCAAAATGCCCTTCTTCTGGCAAAATTTCATTTATCGGTGAACTTCCTACTCCAGGTGCCAATTATTGTTTCAACTCAGGAGGAAGAAAAAGTCGACTGACTTCCTTGCGCTTTAGTGAGCCAAAGCCAAACTTTGCCCAACGCTCCTTCCCAAGATCTT
This sequence comes from Corynorhinus townsendii, assembly GCA_026230045.1. NCBI lineage: Eukaryota > Metazoa > Chordata > Mammalia > Chiroptera > Vespertilionidae > Corynorhinus > Corynorhinus townsendii. The sequence goes on along the minus strand of JAPDVU010000003.1, from coordinate 173,781,645 downwards.
TGCTAAGGCTCTTGAAGGCCCTGACCGTCGCAACAATTTAAGTGGCAAATGCCCCCAAAGCGGATGATGCGAAGTGCTCCCATCCAGGAACTTTCCAGCGAGCAGCTTCGCGGCCTCCAGGAAAGGAGAGGGCGGGCAAAAACTCTGAACTTGGGAAATCCCGTGAAACTGGAGCCCAGAGACCTAGGGCTAACACCGGGGTGCCTTCAGGGTTTCTCCCAAAGGCCCGAAAATCCAGGTAGCCCGACAAGTTGTAGAAAGAAGAGAAGGCAGTGAAAGCTGGTGGCATGGGATGCGGAGGGAGGGGGGAAACACAATTAGTGGTGGTTACTCTCCTTACCCCCAAAGTGGCTAGGGGAGATGTTCTAGGAAGGTTTAGGGCCGGAGCGGATTCCTGCGCACCGGGGTCGCAGCGAACCTCCGCGCTTTGCGCCTCGCAGGCGCGTCCAGATCCCAGGGTCGCAGGCGCTGCACTCACCTGGGGCTGACGGGTGGAAGGTACAGTCTCTGTCCCCCGGAGCCCGGCCCGGCAGCCTGGCGCCATCCGCAGAGGGGCTGAGCACTTGAAAAGCCCACCGCGTGCCGTAGGGCGCCCCGCCGGGGCTGACTGGCTCGGCGGCCGGGCACAGCTTCAGGGGCACGGGGCTGGCAGGCAGGGGCCGGACCTGCGCGCCTGCCGTGGCGGTAGCTGTGGCCGTGGCTAGAGCGGCCGCTGGGCCGTGGGGCGGGGGCGGCTGCAGCCCTGGCGGCGGGGCGCCCCCAGCCCGCAGCAAGTTCTCAATCAGGAAACTCTTGCCCAGATTGCCAAAGCCGGGCGCAGCGGGGAAGTTGAAGAGCGCGGAGGAAGCCACCACGTCCCAGTACGCGCCGGCGTGGGCCGCCAGCGCGCTGGGGAGCATGGTGGCGACCGCGGACCGGTCGCTCGCCCGCCTCTAGCTCGCGCACCCCGGGGAAGGAGGAGAGGCCACCGAGGACGCGGTAGACTTGGGACGGTATTATTTATTTGGATCGGGCGTTTCTTTAAAGGATGGGAGGAGTGAGTGTGGGAGGGGGAAGCTGTGCGTTTTCCTGGCCCTCGGTGTAGGCTCCAGGGGCGCAGGGGGGCGTCCCTCCCGCTTTCTATGCAGATCCGGACCGGATTTTTTTTTTTTTTTTAAAGAAAGCTGGAAGGTGTGTCCAGCTCATCCATTCATGTCACCCGGCCCACAAAGTGACAGACGCGACCAACAATAAGGGCAGCCCCAAGAGTCCGAGCTCTGGCAAGGGGAGGGGACGTTTAGCTGGGAGGAGGTGGGCGTGGAGGCGACGTGAACGGGGCGCGCTTGGCCCCATCTCAGAGCCCTGCTCTGGGAGCGGCTCTTGAGCCAGAGTAGCTCCTGGGGCGTGAAGTCGCATGCGCGCCAGCAAGGAGCCCCTGTGGTCTGTGGCGGATCTGTGTGCCACCTGTTGGGCGACTTCTGGCTCTCCAGTGTTGTCCCTTCAGGAACCAAGGGACATCCAGGGAAAGTACACAGAGTTGTTAGTGCCTGGAAGGACAGTAGTTATCAAAGTCACAAGTGTTACTGAGACTGCTGTGGCAGTAAATTTGAAAAGTTACCTTTAAAGAATGGGTTGTTTGCATATTAAATATGGCCCCTCCTTGTTTTAGGGTGTGAACCCTGCGAAAAAAAGGATAATCTAAGAAGGACTGTCAGTGACTTAGATGAACTCTAATTTATTTTTTAAAAATATAAAATAAAACAAAAACAGCTTAGCAGCCAATTCTAAACAGGAGCCTCTCACCAAAACCACATTTTAGGGGAAAGTCAGCACTGCCTGCAATCTTGCCACCAGAGCCAACCCTTATAAAGGAGCTCCTGGAAATGTATTTCAACCAATAGGACTGAGGCATGCCCTGTCCAGTCAGCTGTGCAGCTATATTCCCATCCAGCGTTTTCACTGACCCATTAGAATGGCTCCATTCTGACTAATAAGGACAGTGCCTTTTGGACCAATCAAATTGAAAGGATTTGGAAACCTCATCTGCATGAAGACAGACCAATCAGGAACCAGGGGTGGGGGCTTCTGTCTAAGTCAGCTCTCCTGTGGCTCAAGGAGTCTGTTTTTGCTTTCCACTGAGAATTGCTTTCCACTGGCTGGAGCTGAAATACCAAAGATGTTTGGCCAGAGCCGAGGGGAGCTGTGTAGCTGGAGAGGGACCTCACCACAAGGCCTGTACAGCCTTCTGTTTTACAGCCATGCTGCTTTATGACTGAGCTGTAACACTATTGAACTGTTCCATTTTGTGCTCCACACAAAATGGTGTGGAATTTAGTAAAATTAATGGCAGGAAAATGGATTACAGGGGATAAATATTGCAGTGGTTGAATCTATAGGACTGAAGGATGCAGTTCTCAATTGGGGGTGACCTCCTCCCTCCCCAGGGGACATTTGGCAATGTCTGGAGATAGAGTTGGTTATCACAGTTTGATGGAGGTGGGGGACTTAGCTACTAGATTCTAGTAGCTACAAGCCAGAGCTGCTGCTAAACATTCTGTATTGCACAGGACTGCTCCCAAGGCAAAGAATTATCCAGCCTTAAATGTCATTAGTGTGGTGGTTGAGAAACCTTGGTTGTAGAGGCTCAAGGAAGAATGTGGGATCACTTCCAGGTTTCTAGTTTAGTGACTGAGCAGACACCCATTTATCTAGATGGGGACTTATAAAACCAGAAGCAGGTTTTACATTGAATATGAACATCTGATTATTTATGAAATCTTTCAGGGAGAATCATGTAGTCAGAAGAGAAACGAGTTGAGACAAATGCTGAGGGATACCAACATTAGGGGATAAAAGAAAGAGAAGCTGAGGAGGAGACTGAAAACAAGCAGTCAGGATTGGAAGATAGGAACCAAGAGAATGGTGTCATGAAAAAGAAAGGAGAGTTTCAGAAAGTAGGAATGCCTGCCACACTCTGGTAAGGAACTGCTATATGCTCAGAAGTTTCTTTTTCCAACTGGACAAACAGCTGCAATGCATTTCCCAGCCTCCCTTTCAGGGTGTGTATGGCCAATGGAATAAGAGTGGAAGTGATATATTTCTCCATTTCTGCCACATGCCCCACACAGCCCTCCACACTCTGCTCTTCAGCTGCCTGACTTAGAGGTCCAGCTGAGGAGATGGTGGAACCGCAGATGAAAGGAGCCAACGTCCCCGAATCACCATCTGGAAGGCCAAGAAAGATGAGTATTTACATGAGTAGATGATGACATACACGAAAAATAAGCATTCATTAAATAAGGCCATTAAGACTAGGACTGGGTTTCCACAGCATATCCTCGCCTGCCTTAATTAATTCAGAGGTGGGCAAAAGTAGGTTTCCAGTTGTAATATGAATAAATAACACAATAATTATTTATACAATAAGTAACAATACAAGAATAAACTCTGATTCAAGTACTCACAACTGGAAACCTACTTTTGCTAGCCCCTGTATACTGATTCTATAAATGCCTCAAACCAAAACAGTAAATTGATTCTTAGTGACTTGGGCAAGAGCCTTTTCATTGGAAACAGAGGAGGTAGAAATCAGTTTGGATGATGGATGATCAATAGGAGATAAGGGAGTGGGAAAGAAGAGGTTGAAGAAACAGAGGAAAAGTTAAAGGGAGTCAGAAGTTAAGAGAAGACATGAATATGCTTGTAAGATGAGAGAAAAGACCTTGCCGTACTACTGACAGGAGGCAGAAGGGAAAAGAGAGATGGGGGTGTTGGACAGAGCCAAGAGAGGAGATAAGCTCAGTTCAGGTTGTGTGGGGTTTTACCTCTAGGTAAGCCATTACTCCAGGTTCAAGGCCCATTCCTTTGCAGCCTACTGAGGATGAAAGACTACCTCTGGGAGACTGCCATTCCCAGCAGTTCCCTGATCTTCAGTTAACACCAGATGGTGTTTTAGTTAGCAGAGTAGACATTGTAAGTTATTTTTCACAGCATAAATAAGTGGTATTCAAGGTGTGGAGGGAGGCATTCTCACCTTTACATGAAAGCCTATCTATGCTCTCCAGAATGGAGCCCTACTGCCTAATGCTGAACCAGTCCTCTGTCCCTCACTGACATAAGAGAACTCATTGCACATCCCGGGACTGGATCACAGTCACATTTCAAGTGAGTCTTTTATGCGGGGTGTGAACTTGAGAGGGCTGAGAGATGAGCATCACTGAATTTGCAGTATAAATAACTCTGTAACTGCTTGCACATAAATGGTGAAAACTGTCATAGAGTTCAGTCTAACACTTGCTTTCACACCTGGTAGTGAGGTTATTGGGATGGCTCTATATCGCTTATTTGCTTAATTAGCTATTAGAAGGTACGGATATTTATGAAAAAGAATGTAATAATTGTGAATGACCAAAAAGCTTCAAGTCATTTTGCTGCAGTGTCTTCATTTCTTGAGAACCAGTTTGTCCTATGCCGAGATCTGGTCCAAAAAAAGAGCATCTTCATAAACTCCATTGCCTTTAGGGTCAGATTGGTAAAGCCTATTGTGCAGCCAGATGTAAAATAATAGGGAATGCGAGTTAGTTATCAAAGAAGGTAGGGGGAGTGGAGAGGAGAGGAGAAAACCTGCTAAGCAGAGCATACGCCCAGACCTTTGTTGTCATTAGGCTGGAGAAATAGGCTGGGACCAGATAGTGCCTTGTATGTAGTACTCAGGATTTGGGACTTTGTCCTTAAAGCAATGAGATGTACTTATATTTGCATTTTAAAAGACCTTGTGGTGTGGAAACTATGGTAGGATCTGGAGAAGACTGATCGGAGACTATTAAAACTATCTAGATGAAAGATGATGTGAGTTTGGGCTGGGTTTATGGCCTGATAATGGAAAGAAACAGGAATATCTGGGAGATATCTAGAAGGTGGAATCCATTCTTCTATGAATTTAGAATCTGAGAAAGTTCTTTCTCCCCTGAGGAACTAGTGTGCTTGGTGAGAACTATATAATTCTTTGTGTTAGCTGATGTGATTGGAATGGCAAGAGGTTGAGCAAACTTTAGAGTTTGATTGCATTAACTCCTTTGGCCTGTATTTCTCTCATCTCCATGCTATCCTTAGTTCACTTTAGATCTTTTATGTTTATTTTGATGTTCTGTTGTATGTGTACCCATTTAGTGTGCCTCCTCTTATCTTATAAGTAATAAATAAATAATTTAAAAAACAGTAAATTCTTTGTTATTTTAAACACAGATGCTTACAGTAGTTCCACTAGGAACTGGACTTCTGTAATGGAGTCTGAAGAAGTTCTTCCCTATCTCTCCTGACCAGCTGAATTCTTCCCTTTGGGCAGGAGAGTCTCTGTGGTTGGTGGAGAGAGAAGCCTTCTCAAAGCCCCTGTAATATGGACTCTGGATGGAGGACTCCAGGATGAACTGCTGACCTCTCATTGGCAGCCTCTTCACCTGCTCCAACAATTACACATCTTTAAAAAGAAGATGTGATGGGGAGGAGCTAGGTTCTGTTCTCAATTGAAAGGAGAAGATTCAAGGGGACCATTGTAGCCTTTTTAGTAACCACTGGAAATCTGGCTGGGGCAGGGTTACTCAGGAAGCAACAAATATTTCCCAGTAACTGCCAACTGTAGATTCTCTCCACGGTCCAACACCCACTCAACTCAGAGCTTTGGACAGATTATATTCTAATCTTCCCATTAGAGGAAAAAAATATCTATTTTTAAGACAAGTAGAGGAATATGTTAAGAGTTCAGTACATTCAACTACTTCAATAATCATTATTCAAGTACATTCTATACAATTCTATAATTAAATATTTTCCCATTCTTTCCAGGCCACCCCGTCCCCAAATACTCCTGGGCCTTTGAAATAAATTCTAAAAATTTGGCTTACCTCTGAAAGACTTTTATAAATGTGTTCTCGATTTTGATCTGGCAGGACTCATGCTCTCATTGTCCTACTTTTCCTGCACATGTCTTTTCTGGCTGGCCCTGTTGGCTCTTTGTGCATTATTTTGCCATGCCTCAGGCATTGTTTGTCTCCGTGCCCTGCATTCTACCTTCAAGCTCTATTTTACTGACTCTTCTGTAACTGGGAGACTTCCCAGTTTCTTTCCAGGCCATTCAGTTTCTTTGGCATTACTTGCTCATTGATCATTTCTAACCACTTTTCCACTTGTACTGCTTGGCCCAAAGTGAAATGTGAGACCACTGAAAGATTTTGAGGAAATTATTCTGGATGCTGCTGAGCAGCAGTCTTTTCAACCGTTTCTCATTATCTGTGTCCTCAAAGTCACAGGTGCCTCTCATTCATATTGAAATCCTACAATGTTTTCTTGGTTTGCCCTGAATTACTGCTTTGAACAAATGGGAGGATGCACATGGCATTATGAATTTTGTCACATTCCCCAATGTTTACACCAAAATAGTCCCTTCAAATGAACATTGGGTTTTTTACATCCACTGCCAAAATCATGAAGTACACACAGAGCCTGTGAAGCTCGGCAGTAAGGCTATGAATCCAGGCTCTCCATGGCAAATTTAGATGTGCTAGTGGCTTTGCTTTGGGGTGTCATTTCTCTGGTGAGAACTTGTCTCATGTAAAATATAATAAACATTTTAGGCAAATAAACACAAATTAACTCATAGACAGTTTTCTCTAGTTCCCCAGTCCTCTATTGAGTTTCACAGCTTTATTTGGAAACTAGAGTAATATTATACATTTTTCTGAAATAAGTATTGCTTGACAGCCATTTAAATTGTGTAATTCTCAAGTGACATTCTCTATATCACTCAAATACCATCCCTTTTTTCAAGTTTATATATATATTTCACTCTATCAGTCCACCTTCTAATCTCTCCCAGCCCTGTTCCAACACCTCTGCTCCAGTTACACTTTCTTCCTTTAACCTAAACACCATGACTAGTCATTCAGCAATGAACTTGTTAAATGGCACATGACTTAGATGAGTCAGATTGGCCTATAATTTTGCATTCCTATGCTGTCATTTTTAGTTTCTCTCATTTCTAGAGAGTATATGAAATTGGCATTATGTTTCAGGAGTGTTTGTTGAAGACTTTACTATATAACTTAATAGATCAAGTGTTTGGTGGGGGAAGGAGAGACTTAGCTACTGATTTGATTTCTTTAAAGATTAAGAATTACTCTGGTTTTCTTGAATTTAGTAGGTTGAATTTCCTAAAAATTTATTAATTTCAAATTTATGGGCAAAAAATAAATGTTTCTGTCTACTCTCTGCAGCATTTCTAATTATATCTCTTTTTTACTCATAATGGTGTTTATTTGTTCTTTTTATCTTTTCTCTTGAATAGTCTTGCTAAAGATTGTTGGTTGATTTTATTAATTTTCACACGATATCAATTTGGCTTTTTTTAATCCTATTTTATGTTGTTCCTATTTTTGTTATATTTTTATCCTTTTCTAATTTTTATTTTCTTTGTGTTTATTCCAGTATACTTTTTTCTAAATTTGGTGGTTAAGGGCATAGCTAATTAATTTTTGTTCTTTCTTTATAATGTAAGTGCTTAAGGCTAGACTTAAGTACAGTTTATAAATTCCAATATGGTGGCAGACAGTGTTTCACATTTCAGGAAATGGTGCCACCACCCTTCCACACTCATAATAGAATCCTCAAGTTACATTTGACATTTCCCACTCCCGCACACCCATATCCAATCACTCACTAAATTTTGTTGATTTTCATCTTTTGAAAATTTTTCCAATCTGTTGATTTCACTTTATCACCATCTGACAACACTCTAATCTAAGCCTTGATTATTTTTAGTTGATTTTACTGCAATAACCACTCTAATTTATGTCTTATGAAGACAGAGAATTTATCCATTTTTAAAAAATATATTTGTGTTGACTTCAGAGAGGAAGGGAGAGGGAAAGAGAGATAGAAACATTAATGATGAGAGAGAAACATCTATTGGCTGCCTCCTGCATGCCCCACACTGGAGATTGAGCCTGCAACCTGGGCATGTGCCCTGACCAGGAATCAAACTTTGACCTCCTGGCTCATAGTTTGACGCTCAACCACTAACCACACCAGCAAGGGGTGGGAAGCTCTTTACCTGTCCTTTGATTCTAAATGATAGAATTTCTGTGTAGAGTAATCTTGGTTGTAGATCCTTGCTTTTTATCACTTTGAATATTTCCTGCAACTCCCTTTTGACCTGCAAAGTTTCTGTTGAGAAATCAGCTGACAGATTTTGGGAGCTCCCTTGTAGGTAACTGACTGCTTTTCTCTTGTTGCTTTTAAGATTTATCTTTATCTTTAACCTTTTGCATTTTAATTATGATGTGTGTTGGTGTTGGCCTCTTTGGGTTCATCTTGTTTGGGACCCTGTGCTTCCTGGATTTGTATGTCTATTTACTTCACCAGGTTAGACATGTTTTATTTCATTATTTTGTCAAATAGGCTTCTAGTTTCTTGTGCACTCTCTTCTCCTTCTGCCCTCCTCTTTCCCCCCAGCCCAGCGGTTCTCAACCTGTGGGTTGCGACCCCTTTGGGGGTCGAATGACCCTTTCACAGGGGTCGCTTAAGACCATCAGAAAACACATATTTCTGATGGTCTTAGGAACCGAGACACCACTCCTCTATCTGAATCCAGGTGGGTCCGCCCACATGCAGATATGCCCACATATGAGTACCCCGCGTGATGACATCATCACACCAACCCCATCACATACACCCCGTACAAATACAGGTGTATGTGACAGGGTTCACGCCACAATGTACTTATACGGACCAGTCACACATGTGTAGAGAGCAGGTACTGTGTAGAAAGCAGCTGCTGTGTTGAAAGCAGCTACTCTGTTAAAAGCAGCTACTGTGTTGAAAGCAGCAGTATTGGAGGGAAAACGACACTTCATGAATTATAATTACTGGGTAAATGTAAAATCATGTACTGTAAAGTCATCAACTACTGCAACCAAAAAAAAAAATCTGTACTGTAGGAACTTAATCTGGATGCTGATTGGTCTTTTTATATTCAGCTGTGGTTGATGTGAATACTGCCCCCTTGTGATAGTAACAGGTATGTAAAAAAAACAACAAAGAGAATGGTAAATCATAGGAAGCTTTAATGAACTGTATTGACTGAACTATGCCATGTATCATCTTTTGTATTATTAAAGCTATTGTTATATATTATTTTTATTAGCAAACCATCCCATGACAATGGATCATGTAGAGAAGAACATTAAGAAAAGAAAATATAGTGAGGATTTTTTACAGTATGGTTTACCCTCAATAATTACAGCAGAAATTGAGAAACCGCAATGTGTTATTTGTTGTGAAGTTCTATCAGCTGAATCTATGAAGCCGAACAAACTAAAATGCCATTTTGATAGCAAGCATCCAAGCTTTGTCAGCAAGGATACCAACTATTTTAGCAAAGCTGATGGACTCAAGAAAGCCAGACTTGACACTGGTTGCAAGTACCACAAACAAAACATAGCAGCCCTTGAAGCTTCATATTTGGTGGCACTCAGAATCACCAGAGCTATAAAACCTCACACCATTGCTGAGGATTTACTGTTGCCAGCGGCCAAAGACATTGTTCGAGTTACGAATTTGTTATGAAATTGAGTGCAATTTCCTTATCTAATGACACTGTCCACAAAAGAATAGATGACATGTCTGCTGATATTCTTGATCAGGCAATCCAGGAAATTAAATCTGCTCCACTTCCAATATTTAGTATCCAGCTTGATGAATCTACAGACGTTGCAAACTGTTCACAGTTACTGGTTTACATGAGGTATATTAATGATGGCAACTTTAAAGATGAGTTTCTTTTTTGCAAACCTCTTGAAATGACAACTACTGCACATGATGTATTTGACACAGTTGGTTCATTTCTGAAAGAGCCTAAGATCTTTTGGGAAAAGGTTTGTGGTGTTTGCACAGATGGTGCTCCAGCTATACTAGGATGTCGATCTGGATTTCAACGTTTGGTACTGAATGAGTCACCAAAAGTCATTGGAACTCACTATATGATTCATCGGCAAATATTAGCAACGAAGATGCTGCCACAAGAGTTACAAGAAGTAATGAAAAGCATCATAAGTTCTGTAAATTTTATAAAGGCGAGCACTTTAAACCGTCAACTGTTTTCACAACTGTGCAATGAGTTGGATGTGCCGAACAATGCTCTGCTATTTCATACTGAAGTGAGATGGTTGTCGAGAGGAAAAGTTTTAAAACGTGTTTTTGAGCTTTGTGATGAACTCAAAACGTTTTTAATCAGAAAGCAAGACCACAGTTCGAAGCACTTTTCAGCGATAAAAGTGAACTGCAGAAAATAGCTTACTTGGTTGACATCTTTGCCATCTTGAATGAGTTAAATTTATCACTGCAAGGACCAAATGCAACATGCCTCATTTTGTCTGAAAAGATCCGATCATTGCAAATGTAACTTCAGCTTTGGCGAAAAAAAAAAACTGGATGAAAATAAAATTTACATGTTGCCTACCTTATCTGCTTTCTTTGAGGAACATGACATTGAACCAGACAAAAGGATTACAATGATAATTTCTGTGAAAGAACACTTGCACATGCTTGCAGATGAAATTTCATCATACTTTCCAAATCTACCTGACACCCCATTTGCACTTGTCAGAAGCCCATTCACAGTCAACGTTCAAGATGTTCCTGAGACAGCACAAGAGGAGGTCATTGAACTTATTAGCAGCGATTCAGTGAGAACTGATTTCTCTACAATGCCAGTTACAAAATTCTGGATCAAGTGTTTGCAGTCATATCCTGTTCTGTCTGAGACTGTGTTGCACCTTCTTCCATTTCCAACAACATACCTTTGTGAAACAGAGTTTTCCAGCTTGTTGGTTATCAAGTCTAAATACAGAAGTAGACTTGTTGTGGAAGATGATCTTCGTTGTGCTCTTGCAAAGACTGCCCTGAGAATTTCTGATCTGGTGAGAAAGAAGCAATCTCAATCTTCGCACTGATGTTGGCTTTTTACGAATACTATCGAATACTATCGCAAAATGTAGCAATGTAGTTTACTGTTGTTATATTAAGACTGTTACCCATGCTACACCATGCTTCAAGACAAAATTTCATTTATTTGTAATTAGAAATAAATATTTCACAATATATAATTACATATTGTTTTTGTGATCAATCACTATGCTTTAATTATGTTCAATTTGTAACAATGCAAATACATCCTGCATATCAGATATTTACATTATGATTCATAACAGTAGTAAGATTACAGTTATGAAGTAGCAACGAAAATAATTTTATGGTTGGGGGTCACCACAACATGAGGAACTGTATTAAAGAGTTGCGGCATTAGGAAGGTTGAGAACCAGTGCCCCAGCCCATGATGTGAATGTTGATACACTTCAAGTTGTCCCTAAGGCTCCTCATTTTTTTTTTATTCTTTTTCTTTTTACTGTTCTAATTGGGTGTTTTTTGCTTCCTTTTATTCCAAATCTCTGATTTAATTCTCAGCTTCATCTACTCTACTGTTGATTCCCTGTAAATTATTATTCTTCATTTCCGTTAGTGTATTCTTTATTTCTGACTGGTCCTTTTTTATGTTGTTGAGGTTCTCACTAAGTTCATTGAGTATCCTTATAAGCAGTGTTTTGAACTCTGCATCTAGTAGATTGCTTGTCTCCATTTTGTTTAGTTGTTTTCCTGGTTTTGTTCTGTTCTTTCATTTGGGGCATGTATCTTTGATTCCTCATTTTGGGAGTCTCTCTATGTTTGTTTCTATATGTTAGGTATGTCTCCCAGGCTTGGTAGAGTAGCCTAATGTAGTAGGTGTCCTGTGGGGTCCAGTGGCACAGCCTCCCTATTCACCTAAGCTGGGCACTCCAAATGTACACCCCCCCCCCCCCAGTGTGGGCTGTGTACACCCACTTCCTACAGTTGAGCATTCATTTGCTGTTGGCATGTCAATGAGAGAGATTTACCCCCAGTTCGATCAGCTACAAAGACTGGCTGCAACTACTGACCACTGACCTCCAGCCACCATGGAGGACCAGCTTGCTGGGGCCCATCCCGCAGATCAGGACTTACTTCAGCAGGGCTCTGGTGCCTGCTGGGTTCACCTCTTGAGTGTGTCTCTTGTGGAGGTGGTTGGGTGGTGATGCTTTGATGTCTTCTGAAGCTGTCCACTGGGTTCGCTGGCTCTGGGGCCTCCTGGGAGGGGCAGGCCAAGGTCAACCACCACCTGTGTTCTGTCTGGGGCCACTGGGCATGAGCTACAAAGTGATCTGCATATGGCTGCTACTTGTGCTGGGCTTGGAGGTGCCCAGGCAAGGCCAAGCTCTGAACCAAGGATGGCTGCTACTAGTGCTGTGCCTGGAGCTACTTAGTGAGAGATACAGTGTACACTGAGGCCAAATGTTGCTTTTTTGATAGATTTTTGGAAAATCTGAATCATGGGCCAATTCAGGCCATTTATATGGAAAAGCCACTGGCAAACAGTGTGAGCCAGGTTGATGGAGTCTCTGCCAGCTATGTGGAAGGCGAGCTCATCAAAGGAATAAAATGCCTTTGCCGGTGCCTCTGTCTGGGAGAAAGCTGTGCCCCCAGCTTTCACCCTGATACTGGATAATTCACTTCCTCCCCATATAACTCTAGTACCTTTCAAGCTGCTGTCTGGTGCTGGAGCTCAGAGGGAGCAAGTCCGAGTTAGTCTGTGCGTGAGACCACTAAGAGGAACTGCCTAGGACTCCAGCAGCCTCCGTCTTCCTCAGCCTCTATCCCCACTGTTTTGTTTGTTTATTTGTTGTTTTTTTAGCCAGAAGTTATGGCGACTTCTCTTCCCTGCACTGGAACCTTGGGCTGGGAGGCCTAGTGTGGGGCTTGGACCCCTCGCTCCTCTTGAGGGAATCTTCTCAGCTGAGATATCCCTCTTGATTTTTAACCACCACATGTGGGTGTGGGACCAACTCATTCCATGTCCCCACCCCTCCTACCTGTCTCAATGTGGCTACTTCTTTAATTCCCTAGTTGTAAGACTTCCATTCAATTGATTTCAGGTGGTTCTGAATGGTGGCTGTTCTGTTGTTTAGTTATAATTTTGATGTGATTATGGAAGGATTCGAGTATCTCATTTACCACCATCTTGACCAGAAGTTCCTTAATTGTTTTTAGATGGATTAGGATGTTGATCCTGAATCAGTTGTATATGTTTAAAATTTCTTCTTCCAGGTCATAGCTTTTATTTTTACTTCTAAAATGTCTTTTACTGTATAATTTTTAAAATTTTATATGACCAAAATATTATTATTTTCCTTTATAATTTAAACCTGTTTTATGAAGTTTATCAATATTGTCTCATATTTTACCTCAAAAGTTTAAAAATTTTGCTTTTCACATGTAAATATTTAATTCATCTGCAATTACAACAGATCCTTAAGTAATGTCATTTCATTTAATGCTGATGAAATACAGTAGGAACTTAACTCTTGTTTATATCAGTTAGTCTATGGTAAAATTGGTTTCACTGTATGATTTTTTACTCAAAGTCATAGAACCTATCCATGATATTAACTGGATACTTTTTGTGTATGGTATGAAATGAGGCTTTCACTTTGTCAAAGCATGATGAAACCATTGTTCAATATCAGATATAAAAAGACAAAGCTGAATTTATTTCTGGTGAGGCACAGTCACTCAAAGAAGAATAGATTGTTGATCATACCTAAGGCTGTTGGCAATATGGAATCGTGGATTGGTGTACTTTCAAAGGTACAAGTGGGTTGATATCTGTAGTTGTAGACATATGATTTCTCAGGTAAAACAATGGTTGATTTGTTGACACTATAGATATATTACATTTTTGGAGTGAATCTGTCCCTTACTGACTTTAGTATCATGTTGCTCATACTGTTTGGTTGACTTGCAAATGTGTATTCACTGAGGGCAGTAATTGTTCATCTATTGAACAGTTAAAAAATTGATTTAGGTGACTACTTGTTACCATGGTTACAGAACAATCACTTTTAGAAAAAGCTTGTGAAAACTTTAAAAATTCTCAGTTCTCCCTTTTGTTTCTCATTTATCTAGAGCTTTAGAAGAGATAATCAAGGATTTTCCAGATCTTACCACAGTTGTTGATTCTCCTTAGAGATGTGTTTTGTACAGATCTAATTTTTGGATTGAGCATTAATTGAAATGATTTTATTGTGTTTATCTGGAATCATTTAAGTCATCTGTCAGGACAGTGGCTGTACAGAAGTATTTAAGATTCTGAACAATAGACATCAAACTATGAGACATTCATTTATTTTGTTTTTTTAGATTCTACATATAAGTGAAATCATATGGTACTAGAGGCCCGTTGCACAAAGATTCGGGCTAGGCCTTCCTTCACCTGGCTGCTGGCACCAGTTTTCCTCTGGCACCCGGGACCCAGGCCTTTGCTCTGGACACCACCTTCTGCCTTCGCTCTTGCCAGAGTCTTTGCTCCAGCTAGAGTCTTTGCTGACTCCGGCCAGAGTCTGCAGGCTTCTTGTTGACTCTGGCCGGAGTCTGCAGGCTTCGTTTTGCTCCAGCTGGAGCATCGCTCCTATAGCTCCCTCCATCCCCTGCCCTCCCCCTTATAGCAGGCATCCTGCCCCGTCTGGCCACTCTGTTCCTGGAGGGCAGGGCCAGTTCCATCTTTGTCCTGTTAATTTGCATATTCCCTCCTGATTGGCTGGTGGGCATCATGGAGGTATGGTCAATTTACATATTTCTCTTTTATTAGTGTAGATTTGTCTTTCTCTGTCTAACTTATTCCACTTAGCATTATTTCATTTATTATCATCCTATCTAATAAAAGTAATATGCAAATTGACTGTCACTCTAAGACACAAGATGGCTTCCCCCATGTGGTCAAAGATGGCTGCCCCCATGTGGACACAAGATGGCTGCCACAATATGGCTGGCAGGGGAGGGCAGTTGTGGGCAGTTGGGGAGGACCAGGCCTGCAGGGGAGGGCAGTTGGGGGGGGGGGACCAGGCTTGCAGGGGAGGGCAGTTGAGGGGGGACCAGGCCTGCAGTGGAGGACAGTTGGGGGGACCCAGGCCTGCAGGTGAGGACAGTTGGGGGGGACCCAGGCCTGCAGTGGAGGGCAGTTAGGGGCAATCGGGCCAGCCAGGGCGCAGTTAGGCGTTGATCAGGCTGGCAGTGGAGTGGTTAGGGAGTGATCAGGCTGGCAGGCAGAAGCGGTTAGGGGCAATCAGGCAGAGGCAGGCGAGCGGTTGGGAGGCAGCAGTCCTGAATTGTGAGAGGGATGTCTGACTGCCCATTTAGGCCTGGTCCTACCGGGATCAGGCCTAAAGGGGCAGTCGGACATCTCTCGAGGGGTCCCAAATTGGAGAGGGTGCAGGATGGACTGAGGGCCACTCCCCCCATGCACGAATTTCATGTACCGGGCCTCTAGTTTAGCATAATACCCTCTAGGTCCATCTATGTTATTGCAAATGGCAAAATTACATTCTTTTTAATGTGGCTGAGTAATATTCATATTACTCACATCTTTATTCATTTGTCTATGAATGGACATTTTGATGAATGAAAAAACAAAACAAACAAATTCATAGATACAGAGAACAAATCAGTAGCTGCCAGTTAGGGGGACTTGGGGTGATAGGTGACAATGGTGAAGGGAATAAGTACAAATTGTCAGCTATAAAAACAGTCACAGGATTTATAGTATGGCATAGAGAATATAGTCAATATTATATTGTAATAACTGTATCATGTCAGATAGGTATTATTGGGGTGATCATTTCATAAGTTATATAAATGTCTAATCACTGTGTTGTACACCTCAAACTAATATAATGTATGGACAACAGTGTGGGGTAAGATGGTGGAGGGAAGGTTGAAGAGGATATAGGGGAGATGAAAAATGATGAACAGAGACTTGACTTGGGGTGGTGAACACAAATACAGTTTACAGATGATGTGTTGTGGAATTGTGTATCTGAAACCTGTATAATTTTATTATAAATTCAATAAAAAGGAAAAATAAATTATGAGACAAATAAATATAAATAAAACAATTTAAGAAGGGACTGGAAGATTCTCTAGAATTAGGCCTATTTAAGGAAACAATTCTCAACAGTTCCTATGTCCATGCTATATGTATTCATTACATCAACCTGTTATATAAATACTAGCGGCCCAGTGCATGAAGTCGTGCACGGCTGGGGTCCCTCAGTGTGGCCTGCAGAGATCGGGCCCCAGCTCACACCCCCAACCTCGCAGCCCCAGCTCGTGCTCCCAGCCTCACAGCCCCGCAGCCCCGCCTGGCACCCTGCCTTGGCATGGCACTACCCCCCTCACCTGCTCCACCATCCTGCCTGCGGGGCAATGGATCAGGGCCAACCCCCCCACCCAACTCCTTTAGCACCTGGGAGCTGGGCGGAGGCTCCACCCCCTACCGCCACTGCTGTTCGCCATCTGCAAGACCATCAGCGGGTTGATTGGGCCCACACTCGCACCCACCTTGGCCTGACACCACCCACTCACCTGCTCCACCATCCCGCCGTGGTCCCACGCTTGTCAGGGCCCATCTGGGCCAGCAGTGCCTCCACTGCCGCCTGCTGCCAGCACCGCACTCTGGTGGTCAGTGCACATATAGCAAGTACTCGAACTCCTGGTCTCCAGGTTGAACTCCCTGTTGAACGACCGCCCTCTCACAGTCCAGGTTCCCTCACTCCTGACCGCCCACCTGCTCACTGCTCCTTACCACTCAGCTCGCTGCTCCTTAGCACTGCTGCGGAGTTGGGAGAGGCTCCTGCCACTGCCGCTGCACTCGCCAGCTGTGACCCCTCTGTGGGAGCACACTGACCACCAGGTGGCAGCTCCTGCATTGAGTGTCTGCCCCCTGGTGGTCAGTGTGTATCATAGCAACCAGTCATTCTGGATGCCATGAGATGCTGTGAGATAACTTGTGAGTATTTTTAGTTTAGGATGCCTATTAGACATAGAAAGATGTTACTTAGGAAACTGGATACAGGAGTTTGGAATTTATGGGAGAGTTGGAGCTGAAGGTACAAATTTGGAAATCATCAATATATAATTGGTCTTTAAAACCATGAATTTGGGTGCGATCAGCCAGGATAGTCCTTTCCAATCTTTTTCATGTCATGGCCCACATAGAAAACTACAATGTTTGTATACTTGAAGAGGCAAACAGATAAAGTTGCCTAAAGCTAGGGGCGATGACCCAGAGCTTCCTGAAATTACATCTTGGAAAATTTATAACCTGTGTATATGAACTGGTTAAGACAGTGGTTGGCAACCCATGGCCTGCGGTGGCTCGCGAGCCGTGGTTTGCCACTCTGTTGACTAATGAGTTTGCCGACCACTGGACTAGACTAAATGTTGCCGTTTAGTTGGAAGCTGTGAGGATTAGGCAGTTGTAGCATATTGTGTGCAAAGAGGTAAAGAGTAGTATAAGACTATAGTAAAGGGGCATATATGGTCACATCAACATTTAGAGATCATTAAATAGAATAGGGATTTAGCAAAAGAGACTAAAAAGGAGTTGTAAGTAGAAAGAGGGAAAGCAGGACCATATGGTATTCCAGAAGTCACAGAAAGTAACTCAAGAAGAAGGACGAATCAATCAGTTGCTGCAGTGAGGTTGAGTAAGATGAAGACGAAGAACTGACCATTACCCATTTTAGAGATAAACAGAGGTTGCCCAAAGTCTGGGATAGGGCTTAAGATTCTGCCTTTCTAATAGGATCCCAGGTACAACAGATACTGCTGGTCATAGATTCCACCAAATAGGTAGGCTCTTCTAGACTAAACTCTCCTGCATACTTCTTATTTAAAATTTTTAAGTAAAATTTTAAAAAAGAACTGACTCTTAGATTTGGCAAAAGTGAGATTTTGAAGGACCTTAACAGTTAGTATTTTAATCTATGGAAGTAGGTTGATAGGGTGGAGTGAGGAACAAGATCATAGGAGGGAAGGAGGTCAGGGAAGAACTAAAATTTCAGGGTTTGGGATAAAACAGTCATGAGGAAAAAGAAATGACCAAGAATGATGACAGGTCATTATGTCTTATGTAATCATGTCAAAAGCAGTAAGGGATGTACTAATATTTTTAATGAACAAGGAGAAGTTATCAGAAGAATTAATGATGCCTGTAATAAGGTAGAATGAAGGCTGATAGCCCAATATAATTCTTCAAAAAGAGGATTAAACACACACACACAAAAAAAAACAAAAACAAAAACACAAGACTGTAAGAATGGTTGTTGGGAAAAAACAAAAAGAAGTATTTATCGCACTTCTAGGCCCAACGGTTTTCCAGATGGGGGTGGGGACAGCCATCACATGGGAAGGCGTAGGTGATGCTCTCTCTGTTCTTGGCGGGGGGGGGGGGGGGGGGGTGAGATTTTGGTTTAGATTCAGTAGGTAATGGGACTGTTCCTTCTTTGAACACGGAGGAACACTCCTAGCACCTGAGGTGGGATTTGGGTTAGATTATTGAATGTACAATGACAATAAGGATCCAGGTAATGTAGGAAGACCTTAATGGCTTAAACTTCCTTATGATAACTTCAGTGGGGAAATATGGCAGAAGAGGGATTTGGTAGAGAATTTGACCCCTAGCTTGACAGTCTGACCTCAGCCACACGTCCCTGAAATCTTCTACATATTCAATTTGAAATCTCCCACCCAGTGACATACCTGTTGCCCCAAATTGATCCCTCTTCATAATAGGGCTTTATCACTCCTCTCTCCTGCTTCCTCTAAGAAACTTCTCTACATTCTTAGTCATCATTCATCTCCCCACATACCTCTGAAGTTGCCTAATGTATCTGCCAGTTACCTATTCATTTTCTAGTATGTATAATCATTTCTCCCACAATAGACTACGAGCTCCTAAACTGCAAATATAGGGTGGCTCGTGTTTCCTTAATACCTAGAAGGGTCATCAAAGGTCAATAGAAATGTAATTATAGTAATTGAATTCTCCCCTTTATTCACACTGAGGGCTCCAGACTTCAGCACTATATCCACTATCGTGGTAGAATACCCATAGAAGACCCAAGTAGAAGTGCTCCTGCTGCCTCTACTTCCCTCTCCCCAATCCTAAATAAGCCTAACTAGTGCCATTGGGGGATACACAGCATAGGACTGTGAATTAGCATTTTGTATTTGTGCATTATGTCTGTACCCACACAATATGTGAAAGTAAGGTACTTCCCAGGCTGAGCTGAAAACTGGAAAAAGACACACCAAAAAACCTATCATTAACATGCTTTTTATCTATAACTAGAGGCCCAGTGCACGAAATCTTGCGGGTAGGGTCCCTAGGCCTAGCCTGTGATCAGGGCCATCTTCTGCCCATTCGCCAGTCCCCAGGCTGAACGCCACCTCCGCTGCTGGGGCGGGTAGGTCACGGGCCTGCCCCACAGCTTCTGTCAGCCCTGCAAGCCCCAGCAGCAGTGGTGGCATCCATGTGAGCGGCCCTGAGCGGACAGCACATGTGCGTGGAGGTGAAGTCGCCAGCACCTGTTTTCCCACTGGCCTGAGCCCCTAAGTAGCCGGAGATGAGCTGGGGATACCAATGGCCTGACAGCCAGCCCAGTCCTCCTGCCACCCATCCCGGTTCCCCCGTTCACCATCGCTGTTCCTTCGGAGCCTGCAGGCTGGGGGGAGGGGCCAAGAGGTCACCTGTTCAGCCCACTCGCCAGTCCCCAGTCCCACCCCGCCGCTGCCTGCTGCCGCTCATGGGCCAGGGTGGGGAGGGACTGAGAGGTGGTCAATGCATCTCATGGCGACTGGTCGAGCAGTCATTCTGGTCATTACACTTATGGTCCCTGGCCTTTTATTATATCCTATCTAATAAAAGAGTAATATGCAAATTGACTGTACCTCTGCTATACCCACAAGCCATGCCCTCCAGCCAATCATGAGTGAGTATGCAAATTAACCCAGCAAAGATGGCAGCCATGGAGTGAGCAGGAGGCTTGGGTTTCCCCGGCAATGGAGGAAGCCAAGCTTCCCGGCACACTCTGGCAGGCCCTGGACTCCACTCAAGGCTACAAAGTTTCAATTATAGAATATAAATAAATCCAAACAAAAATGGCTGTGGCCACAGAGCGAGCAGGAGGCTTGGGTTTCCCTGGTAATGGAGAAAGCCAAGTTCCTGGTCTGCCCGGGCCTCCACTGAAGGCTACAGTTTCAATTATAGAAGGTAAATAAATCCCAGATACCAGGGCCTCCACTTGGGTCGCTGGGGGCATGGCCAGCCTGCAAACCACCACAGGCCCCTCGCCCAGACTGCCCCATGCCCCAAGGGAACCCCCACCCTGATCTGGGACACCCTTCAGGGCAAGCCAGCTGGCCCCCACCCATGCACCAGACCTCTATCCTATCTAATAAAAGAGTAATATGCAGATTGACTATCATTCCAACACACAAGATGGCTGCCCCCAGGTGGTCAAAGATCCTGTCCCTATGTGGACACAAGATGGCCAGCAGGGGAGGGCAGTTGGGAGGGACCAGGACTGCAGGGGAGGGCAGTTAGGGGCAAACAGGCTGGCAGGGGAGCAGTTAGGCATCAATCAGGCTGGCAGGGGAGTGGTTAAGGGGGTGATCAGGCAGGCAGGAAGAAGCGGTTAGGGGCAATCAGAAAGGCAAGTAGCAAGCAGTTGGGAGCCAGCAGTCCTGGATTGTGAGAGGAATGTCTGGCTGCCCATTTAGGCCCGATCCCATTGGGGGATACACAGCCCATTGGGATCGGGCTTAAATGGGCAGCCGGACATCCCTCGAGGGGTCCTAGATTGGAGAGGGTGCAGGCTGCGCTGAGGGACAACCCCCCCCACACACATGAATTTTGTGCACCAGGCCTCTAGTAGGATAAGAAAAGCATAATATGCTAATTAGACTGGACAGCCAAATGATCTTCCAGACGTTTTTCCAGATGAACTTCCAGACGAAGCCAGGGCTGTGTGGCTTCGAGGGCCAAGCCCCTTGCACAAATTTTGTGCATTGGGTCTCTAGTTTAAATATAAAAATACAACTATGGACTATGGAAGCCAAACCATTCTGGTCTCATAGTAATGATTAGAGCCAAGAATAACTTAATTTCACATTTTGTTTACCAATACAAAATACACACATACACACACACACATATAACAGGCTTATAAAACACTAGCTTTTTTTAAATAATTAAAACTACCTAAGTAGATTTAAAGTCAATTAACTATACCTGCTGTTATTGTAACAGGTGATAAAATGGGTATAAGTATTCTGTTATAATAGTATGCATACAATTTTAAATGCACTGTGAAGTGAAATGTAATTTCATAATTTTAAAACTTTTTCCCTACAAAAGCATATTTTACTGTTTTAACTTTGCTGAAAATATTTATTTTGAGATATGCCCTTTTTATTTTTAAATGTGTCCTTTTATTTTGTGTTTCTTTTTCTGCCTAGTGATATTTAATCTTACTATTGTAAACCTTTCATGTGACTCGTATGCATATTACTGCTTTTCAAAGTTGATGAGCTGTTCTCACATGCTTTCAAACACTCATAATAGATTGATTTTTAAATTCACAAATGCTATAAATAATTATTTCTAAAATAATTCTATGTGAAATTAAAACTCTTCTGTGGAAAACAAATGAATTTTAGCTTATTTAAGCTTCTCAATGATTGCCAATTAATTGCTGTGAATACTGTAATAGACTACAACAAAGACTGAGAGTGGCACTGAGAATCAATGTACCCAGATTATTCTATGGGTTCTGGGTGGGGAATTAAGTTATAGTTCAAATGCACTGCTTTCAAAGTCATACACTAGGCTTAGAAGGCATAGGCATTCAGAGTGTGGTCTCCGGAGTCAGACAGTCTGGATTCCAATCCCAGCTTTACCACTTACAAGAAATGTGACCTTGGGTGAGTTACTTAAGCTGTCTGTAGCAAGCATTATTGTTCCTTATACAAAAGACATTCTCTACCTATTCTCCTCTGCCTTTTTGTTGACAGAGCCTTCACACCCCTACAGAGGCCCAAAATACCAACTATTCTCCTGGCTGCCCTTGAAGTTAGATATTGGCCTATGATCCAATCCTGTCCAATGGGATGTGAAGAAAGTCTGCCAGAGATATTCTAGGATAGGTTTCCCTTCCTGTTAAATAGGGAATAGGAGGCAGTGCAATTCTTCTTTGGCCAAATATTGTTCTGTCTCTCTGATTCCTGAAGCTGTGGCAGGCACCTTGTGAACTGCACAGGGACAATCCCAAGGACCAACCTGTGCTTCAGTCCTTGATGACATCACTAAGCCACTGGGCAAATGTGGGAGCTTTTTACCAGAGTTCTCATTATGGAGCCAAAAAAATTCCTCATTATTGAATCCGTACTTAATTGGGCATTCTGATAATTTGCACATAAAAGTATCTTAATATACTCTCCTGTTCAGTGTCAGATACAATGATAGCAGATAATCTTGTCTTGTTATTTCAAGAGAATATTTCAACATTTCGCCATTAAGTATGACGACATCTATGGAATATTTTTATTTTATTTTAAATTTATCTTTATTGTTGAAAGTATTGCAGATGTCCCTTTTTTCCCATTGACCCCTTCGAGCCCTCCTTGCCCCCAACTAGGCCTTCACCACACTATTGTCTGTGAACATGGGTTATGCATGTATGCATACAAGTTCTTTGATTAATCTCTTCCCACCCACCCCCATCTTCCCTCTGAGATTCAACAGTGTGTTCCATGCTTCTATGTCTCTGGATCTATTTTCTTCATTGGTTTATTTTGTTCTTTAGATTCCACATGAGTGAGATCATGTGATACTTGTCCTTCTCTGACTGGCTTATTTTGCTTAGCATAATACTTTCCAGGTCCCTCCATGCTGACTCAAAAGGTAAGAGATTCTTCTTTTTTACTGCTGCATAGTATTACATGGTATAAATGTACCACAGCTTTTTTTATGCACTCATCTACTGATGGGCACTTGGGCTGTTTCCAGATCTTAGCTATTGTAAATTGTGCTGCTATGTACATAGGGGTGATTGGTGTTTCTGGTGTCTTAGGATATATTCCTAGAAGTGGGATCACTGGGTCAAATGGCAGTTTCATGTTTAATTTTTTTAGGAGACTCCATACTTTTTTCCATAATGGCTGCACCAGTGTGTATTCCCACCTGCAGTGTACTTGGGTTCCCTTTTCTCCACATCCTCGCCAGCACTTGTCATTTGTCAATTTGTTGATGGTAGCCATTCTGACAGGTATGTGGTGATACCTCATTGTCATTTTAATTTGCATCTCTCTGATGATTAGTGACGTTGAACATTTTTTCATATGTCTCTTGGCCTCTATAGGATATTTTAGGAATCCTTTATCAGTAAACCATTCTGGTTAACTAAAGAGGTTTATTAAATTATACCTAGAGATTGATTTTTTATATGATATTGAAATGATCATATAATTTTTCTTCTTTATTTTGTTAATGTGACAAATTACATTAATATATTTACAAACTGTATCTAACCTAGAATTCCTGGAAACCTAACTTGTTTATAATGTAAGCAATCTATTATCCATTTTAGATACTGCTGGATTTGGCTTGCTGTGTTCATCCATGTTTATAACTAAGATTGACCTTTGATTTTCCTTTCTCATAACATCCTTGACAGATTATTTCAGTTGTATATAACAGAGAAAACTAACATTGCTCAGGACTGGAATGACAAACTCCATAAAGTTATCAGAGATTCAAGACCCTTCCAGTTCACTGTTCTGCTATTTACAGGCTATGATTCTAATCCTCAAGGTCAATATGGCTGCTGGAGCTCCAACATTCCTTCCATATTACAGGCAGTTGGACTTGACAGTGGGCAAGAGGGTTAGTGAAGGAGAGCATGCTTTCTTCCTTTTAATAAAACTTCTTAAAGTGTTCACACAATATTTTTATTAACATTTTATTGGTCAGAATATAGTCACGTCATCACACCTAGCCACAAAAAGGGTAGAGAAATGTACTAGTCTTTTACCTGTGCAAAATGTGCCCAGTTGAAATTAGTTCATTCACTAAAGAGGAAGGGGCAAGTCGGTCATAGAAATTAACAGTCTATGCTTCAAAGGACTATGGACTAAGAAATAAGGAGAACTATAGTAAATTTACTGAAAAATGAAATTCAGTTGTTGTGAAAATATAATATTTTCCAGGTTACTTTATCCCTAACTCAACCAGTAGCGAACAGGGTACCATGAAGAAAGAAATAAAACCTGGAGAACCTGGGTTAAAGAAACAAAAAAAAATTTTTTTTTAAGAACTAAAAATTTGTAGGCAAAAAGGAATAGGTGAAGGGTGAATTTCTGAACATTTTGAAACAGTTTAGAAAACATGTAAATTAAATGCCTGTTGTGTCACAGCTTCTTTGCCAAAAGCTGGACCCCCGTGGATGCTGGGAATTGGAAGAAGACATGAGTATCTGCAGGTATATAGGAGAGAATTTATTGTAGACTAAGCAGTCATTGCTAACAAGGAGTCATTAGACAAAGCAGTTCAAAGTAGCCCCACAAAGCAGCCGTGCACAGGCTGGTCAGCAACACATTTTTATATCCACTTAAAGGAGGCTTGAACACCTGATAACTCACTTAATTTTCACTCCTTTTCAGGTTTAACTGATTTGAAATAATGAGTGAGGCCAGGCTAAGCTTTGAACAAAGAAAATTTATCCTAAAGTGCCACTGGGCTTTTTCTATGGGGATACATAAAAGATAAAGTTTGCAGTACATAACCACAACAGTCGACGAATTGAGGGCACGCAAGTATCAAACGAAATGATTTTTGATGTTTGCGATTCCATTGCTCCATGTTATCAGCAGTACCTGGACCAGAATGGTCATCAGTTGGAAAACAGGCATTGGCAAAAAAAAATTATTCATTTCTGTAGGTTCTTTTAAATTTTGAAAATGAACTGTACGTTAATAAACACTGACTTCATAATCGTTCAGTGTGTATACATTTTTTAGGGACATCCTGTATTATGCTATTCATTTCCAGGGACTATTCTAAAATATGTCAGTGTGGATCATAGGATCTAAATTCTAAGTGCTGTCACTTGAAATGTGTGTTTTAGAACGTAATTCTACCTTGCGTGCCCCTTGCCTTCTTTTCCCAGACATTCCTGGGCTTTAAAATGTTATAACTTCTAATAATCTGTCTTTGATGCTAGAAACCAAATTTAAGAAAATCCACTTAATTCAACAATAAGAAAGTATTCTTGAAGGCAAAAATGTACTGTTTGCTAGTTCATTTGAAAGCAAATGAAAGTGTAGCTTTAGGGGGAAAGAGAGATAGGTCAAACTGTTTTTTTGCCTGCTTGCCAGATGATGCTAACAAGTCATTGTCTTTTCTCACTCAAGCATAAATGCCTGAAAACAACTTGTTCTTCGCCTACCATGGCCTTAACCCGTAATACTCTTCTCAGACAGCAAGATACCTGAATGTCTAAACATTTATCTATACTAATACAGGCTCATTTCATGTGAATGCCTGCCAAGCAGGAACTAGGCTGTCAGCTTCATCCCATCAAAACGACTTTCAGCCCCAAGGACGGATGGCAGGTTCCAATTGTTAAGTCATTCTTGCTTGAACTGAATTTTAAAGCCAGGCTCCTACTGTTAAAAGACTGGAGCTCAAAGAGGTTATTTACCCAGAAATGTTGCAATTCTAAATATAATACTGTAGGCTATGGATTTTTTACTTGTCTTTTTTTTTTCTTTTTAACTTGAGTGCTAAGTAAAACTCCAGGCCAGCAAATAGTGTGTAAGGGCAACCAATACTGCATAACAGCTCTTGTTTTGGTACATTCACTTTGTAGTGATTTATTAAGGGAGACTGAAAAAGCCTGATTAAAATGCATAAACAGTGCTGAACAGTAAACAACCATGTCTAAGGATGAAAAAATGGGACCCACATGCTGTGCATGGAAATTGCCCTTAACAACATGGCCTATTGTTGAACAGATAGGAAGCCAAAGGTTGCTTGTAATCAAATTTGAAGTTTCCCATCACTTATAAAAGCAACACTTCCTTGTGCAAACGTTTCAATTTGTTGTAGTTAAAAATTGCTTCCTGACTTAATCCTTACAGAAATCAGGAGTTCTTTTGACTGTCAGGTGGATAGAAAAATTTAGACAGAAAGCCTACTAGACTAAGAAAAAACTAAATGAAACCAAGTTTGTACAATGAGGGAGAAATAAAATCTAAAGAATTGACAGGAGCATTTTAAAACAGCAATGGAGCTCAAGATATATATTTGGTATTTCATTTACACAGGGAGTAAAGATTTGATGGTTTGGGTAGGTGCTAAATCTCCTTTTATCTTTCAAAAATAAAACAAATTCCAAATAAAACAAAACAAACAAAAACACTGGCTCACTACAGCCTGAATCAAGACTATGGGAAAAACTCGAAGAGAAAAAATAAAAAATTAATAATATGATAAGACTTATATGATGGACTGATTTACAGGAGTTCACATACAAGATTTACTATATAACAATTACTTAAATTTTTTTTTGGAGAATATTAATTGCTAATTGAAAAGACAAATTTACTGCTAAACTTCTAAGCCATGTTTATTCTTCCACTGTATAACTATAGTAGGTTACAAAGAATAATACATTAAGAAATTTAAATAATTTCTTTAAAATTCTATTTATATTATAACTAGAGGCCCGGTGTACGAAATTTGTGCACAGGGGAGGTGTCCCTCAGCCCAGCCTGCACCCTCTACAATCCAGGACTGCTGGCTCCCAACTGCTCACCTGCCTGCCTTCCTGATTGCCCCTAACCGCTTCTGCCTGCCAGCCTGATCACCCCCTAACCACTCCCCTGCCAGCCTGATTGATGCCTAACTGCTCCCCTGCCAGCTTGGTTGCCCCTAACTGCCCTCCCCTGCAGGCCTGGTCACCCCTAATTGCCCTCCCCTGCAGGCCTCGTCACCCCTAACCGCCCTCCCCTGCAGGCCTGGTTCCCCCCAACTGCTCTCCCCTGCAGGCCTGGGTCCCTCCCAACTGCCCTTCCCTGCAGACCCGGTCGCCCCCAACTTCCCTCCTCTGCCGGCCTGGTCCCTCCTAACTGCCCTCCCCTGCTGGCCTGATCGCCCACAACTGCCCTCCCCTGCTGGCCATCTTGTGGTGGCCATCTTGTGTCCACATGGGGACAGCCATCTTGTGTGTTGGAGTGATGGTCAATTTGCATATTACTCTTTTATTAGATAGGATCTGCAGTGTCTTAGTTACTTGAAGAGCATTTTAAAAGTCTTTTAATATCCTTTTCCCAAATAAAATGAAAGAATAAACCAAAAAGTCATCAACTTCCATCCTCCTAACAAAATATCCTTGTGCTGAAATTTAAAAATTCACAAATCTCTTATTGTTAGCATTCAGATCTTTTTCATTTCCCAATAATAATATTATAGTAAATATCTTTATAGCATAATCTTTGTGTGTGTGTGTGTGTGTATGTGTGTGTGTGTGTGTGTGTGTGTGTGTGTGTGTATATAAAATTATAGACCACTAGAGGCCCAGTGCATGAAATTCATGTGCTGGGGGGAGGGACTGTCCCTCAGCCCAGCCTGTACACTCTCCAATCTGGGATCCCTCTCACAATCCGGGACTGCTGGCTCCCAACCACTCACCTGTCTGCCTGATTGCCCTAACCCTGTGGTTGGCAAACTGCAGCTCACGAGCCACATGCGGCTCTTTGGCCCCTTGAGTGTGTTTCTTCCACAAAATACCACAGCCTGGGCAAGTCTATTTTGAAGAAGTGGCATTAGAAGAAGTTTAAGTTGAAAGAATTTGGCTCTCAAAAGAAATTTCAATCGTTGTACTGCTGATATTTGGCTCTGTTGACTAATGAGTTTGCTGACCACTGCCCTAACCGCTTCTGCCTGCCAGCCTGATCACCCCCTAACCACTCCCCTGCCAGCCTGGTTGACACCTAACTGCTCCCCTGCTGGCCCAATAGCCCCCAACTATCCTCCCCTGCCAGCCCGATCACCCCCAACTGCCCACCCCTGCCAGCCATCTTGTGGTGACCATCTTGTGACCACATAGGGGCAACCATCTTGTGCAAGGGCATGATGGTCAATTTGCATAGTACCTCTTTATTATATAGGATAATATATATATATGCTATCTTTATACCGTAATCCTTATATATGTGTGTGTGTGTGTATACACTAGTGGCCCAGTGCAAGGAATTCATGCACGGGGGGTGTCCCTCAGCCGGTCTGCACCCTCTCCAATCTGGGACCCCTCGAAGGATGTCCTACTGCCAGTTTACAGGGAATGGGCCTAAACCGGCAGTCAGACATCCCTCTTGCAATCCGGAATTGCTGGCTCCTAACCGCTCACCTGCCTGCCAGCCTGATTGCCCCTAACCACTCTGCCTGCCAGCCTGATCACCCCCTAACCACTCTCCTGCCAGCCTGATTGATGCCTAACTGCTCCCCTGCCCACCTATTTACCCCCAACTTCCCTCCTCTGCTGGCCTGGTCACCCCTAACTGCCCTCCCCTGCAGGCTTGATCACCCCCAAATGCCCTCCCTTGCAGGTCTGGTCCCTCCCAACTGACCTCCCCTGCTGGCCTGATTGCCCACAACTGCCCTCCCTTACAGGCCTGGTCTCTTCCATTGCTGGGGGCAACCCAAGCCTCCTGCTCACTCCAGCTCTGTGGCCGCCACCATCTTTGTTGTGTTAATTTGTATACTCACTCCTGATTGGCTGGTGGGCATAGCAGAAGGATGATCAATTTGCATGTTTCTCTTTTATTAGTGTGCGTCTGTGTGTGTGTGTGTGTGTGTGTGTGTGTGTGTGTGTGTGTATATATATATATATATATATATATATATATATATATAGAGAGAGAGAGAGAGAGAGAGAGAGAGAGAATTATATACCACTAGTGGCCCAGTGCATGAAATTCGTGCATGGGGGGTGTCCCTCATCCCAGCCTGCACCCTCTCCAATCTGGGACCCCTCAGGGGATGTCCAACTGCCGGTTTAGGCCTGATCTCTGTGGAATTGTACCTAAACCAGCAGTCGGATATCCCCCTCACAATCTGGGACCGCTCGCTCCTAACTGCTCACCTGCCTGCCTGCCCGATCGCCCCTAACCACTCTGCCTGCTGGCCTGCTTGCCATCTGTCCTCCCTGCCGGCCTTCTTGCCCCCAACTGCCCCCCCCCACCAGCCTGCTCCCCGCCAACTGTCCCCCACCACTGGCCTGATTGCCCCCAACTGCCCTCCCTGGATGGCCTCATGGCCCCCAACTGCCCTCCCCTGCTGGCCTCATGTTCCCCAACTGCCCTCCCCTGCCAGCCTCATGGCCCCAACTGCCCTCCCTGGCTGGTCTCCCAGTCTAATTAGCATATTACCCTTTTATTAGTATAGATAATATATATAGAGAGAGAGATATACCATCTTTATATCATAATCCTTGTGTGTATCTATATCTATATCTATATCTATATATCTATATCTATATATAGAGAGAGATAGGTAATATGCAAATTAGGCCGGTACACTGTAATGGGTCACGACCCGACCATTAGCTCTTTATTAGCTCCTATGCGCGCCACGAGGGATTGCTCCGGAGACAAGGCAGAAGCAGGGAGGTGCCAGGAGAAGGCAGGACCAGTCTGAGGTGACTCGAAGGTGGGCAGTGCCTCAGGAGAAGGCAGAAGGGTGAAGGTGAGAAGGCCGGTGCCATGCACAAGCAGGCAAAATGGAGAAGGTGAGAAGGCTGGCACCGTGGGAGAAGGGAGAAGGTGAGAAGGCAGGCACCTCGGGAGAAGGCAGAAGGGAGAAGGTGGCAGTTAGGCAGGGTGAGCAGGTCAGGAGGGGAGAGCAGATAGGCAGTTAAGGCGATCAGGCCAGCAGGGGAACAGTTAGGGGCATCAAGCAGGCAGGCAGGTGAGTGGTTAGGAGCCAGTGGTTCCAGATTATGAGAGGGATCCCGGATTGGAGAGGGTGCAGGCTGGGCTGAGGACCCCCCTGCCCCTGGTGCATGAATTTTGTGCACCAGGCCTCTAGAGTGTGTGTGTGTGTGTGTGTGTGTGTGTGTGTGTGTGTGTGTGTGTGTGTGATATATATATATATAAAATTTCTAGATCGTGGCCATGAAAATTTCACTTACTAAAATGGACTTCAAAGAAAGTTTTTCTAATTTTCCTCCTACCCGTGATACAAGAGGCTACATGGAACCAGCATTTGGTGTTATCTTTGCTTAATCCAGGGGTTCTCAAACTTTTTAAACATGGGGCCAGTTCACTGTCCCTCAGACCGTTAGAGGGCCGGACTATAGTTTAAAAAAAAACAACTATGAACAAATTCCTATGCGCACTGTGGGCCCAGGACGAGTCGGCTGCTAAGCAGGACAGGCAGTGGCACCAGGCGGGCCGGATAAATGTCCTCAGCGGGCCACATGTGGCCCACGGGCCATAGTTTGAGGACCCCTGACTTAATCAATACCAAATGAATGAAAATGGCATCTTTTAAAAATGTCTGTGTGTCTCTGATGTACCATTTATAATTTTAATAATTTTTATGATTCACTCATTCTTCTTATATGAAGTGCCTCTTAAAAAGTATCTGGCACAGGCTGGAGTTCTCAGTGGTTGGAGAGTTAACCCATACACTGAAGGGTTTCAGGTTTGATTCCAGTCAAGGCCACTACCTGAGTTGCAGGTTTGATCCCTGGAGGCAACTGATCAATATGTCTCTCTCACATCGATGTTTCTCTCTCTCTCCCTCTCCCTCCCTCTCTCTCTCTCTCCCACCCCTTTTTCCCTCCCTCCCTCACTCCCTCCCTCCCTTCCACTTTCTCTAAAAATCAATCCAAAAAATATCCTTGGGTTAAGATTAACAGCAACCCCCACCCCAAAAAAGAACATGTCTGATCCACCCTAGCTGGTGGTTGTTTGGAATGTTGGTACACTGACAGGTTGTGGGTTTGATTTACATTCAAGGCACATACCCAAGTTGTGGGTTCAGCCCCCTGTCGGACCCATATGAGAGGCAACCAATTGATGTTTCTCTCTCTTTCCCTTCTTCTCTCTCTAAAAAAAAAAAAAAAAAATCAATAAAAATAGCCTCTGGTTAGGATTAAAACAAACACATCTGATCCTTTCATAGGGTTAGTGGGATAATTAAATGAGATCATTCATATAAAGTACTTAATACAGTGACTAGAAAATCTTCAGTATTTAACAACAGTTAATGAGTTTAGTTATAATTATGGGTACTGATTTTTTTTAATCTCTGAATTACAGATATAAATGTGGTCAGTAAAGAAATTCAACTTAAATGAAGATATCATTACCATTATTCTGAAATTATACATGTAATAGTAAAATAAAAGCACCCTTTCTATTAAAAAGCACAAAATCACAAATATGTGGAGGGAAGAAGTCCTTGCTCAGTAATTTATGCATGCCTCTCCCATCACAAGCACTTCCCTTCACTTTGGGGAAGAGAGTGGTGAGTCCAAGTTCTCAACCAATAGAAGTAAAGGATATGTGTTATGCAAGGAACTGTCCTGGGCACCTCTTAGGTATGTAGGGGAACATTGTAGCCTTCAATGCATAGAGCTGCCAGCTACAGGGAGAGAAATACAAGTCTGGGCCAAGTGTGACCTCAGAGGCCAGGACCAGCAACAGAAGGGCCATTGAAGGGGCTCTTGCTTCACTTCAAAACCAGAAAGTAGGCTTTTTACTACATTAAAGAGAGAATGGTTAACTTTTACCAAATGAGTATAAATCCTCATTTGGCAATAATTGCAATGATCCTGCTAAACCAACTTCATACCTCTAACTTCTTGCGTCACCAGTCCATCATTACAGCGTGATGGATTTGTCACCCTACACCACAGGATGGATTATGCTCGTCCCATCTTAGATAATGGTTGGCTCTTTCTATGCCTCTACTCCTTTGCTCATGCAAGTCTTCACTATTAGCATAACATTCAAGACCCTTATCTATCTAGTTCTAACCTACCTTTTTCAGCATCAACTTCATCCCATTTCTCTGCATATTCTGTGCTCCAGATGCTGGTCTCCTCACCACTTCTCAAACATGGACCATGACTATTCATTCCTCCAAGCCTTTTTTCCAGTTTCTGTTCCCTGAGCCCTTCGAAGCTCCACTCTCTGTTGATAGAGATCCTATATATTCTTCAAAGTCCTACCCAGATTCTTTCCCACATTTAATCACCCTTTCCTCTGTAGTCTTAATACACAATCTATTTGGCACATTTCTTTCTGCCCTGTATTATTGATGGCTATTTACACAAATATTTTTCCCATAGATTATAAGCATATGAAGTGACTATATTTTAATCATGTTTGATTTCCCCACAGCCCACCACAATACTTCACAAAGAGGAAGTGCCAGGTAATTGTTTCATAAATTGAATCTTCAATTACTAGTTTTAGTGCTTTCTATATAAGTATGACAAGTTCCTGTATGAGAAAAAAAAATACTCTTCATTGGTTCCAAAATAGAATGGCAAAATAAAATACTGAACACTGAGTTGAATTTGAATTTGAATTTGAATTTGAAATTCAAATTTAATGGGATGTTTTTGCTGAATTTGGATACCCTAGTCCAAAAACATGTCAGTTTCACCACTGTCAGGGTTAACTTCTGGGCAAGAGTGAATTAGTGTGGGTGTAAATATGTTTCCATCCAATTCTGCTATAGCATTGTGTAGTTAGCCATCATGAATCCTCTTTGTGTAAGGGGGAGGCAATATTGGGGGAGGAGGGGCTGAAGGACAGAAGAACAAAAGTAGTCATTTATTACCTGATCCTTATATTCTCACATACAAAATATAGTGGATATTTGAGAAACCCAGGAGAATAATTCCAGGTATTAATGCAAATTCTTCAAAGAGCTAGTAGATTAACAATACAGCCAAGATAAATCTTTGAGGTCATTGAGACTTTCTGCTTTTCTTCAGGACATTTCTTCATGCTGCCCTCGGTCTCTTTTATTGTCTCTCTAGCATCCTAACCACAATGGGATCATTGTGTGGGCTCTGTTTGTGCCAATTTTCCATGCTTGGCCCTGAGGATTCCTGTCTACCCCAAGTTATTTGATAACAAATTCTAACTTTATCCCTCACCCACACTTAGCTCTCCTCCCCACCTCTTCTCTTTTCTAGTTTCCTAGGTAACAGTTTATTAGTCTAATAATAAACCAGTGCTTACCATCTTACACTGAAAGGAGATCAATAGAACCCTAAGGTTTCTCCTTTGGTTCCAGATGACATCTGCAGTTGTACACTAACCTTCTTAGGACAATTTCTGGCTCCCCCTAAGTTGTCTGATTAAAGAAGGTTGGAATTTCCTGTAAGAGTGGGTGATATACTCTGTGAGGGAATAATGTTTTGGAGGGAGAAACCTTGCAGTAACCTTTAAATCAAATTATCTGAGCAGCTGTCTGGTGATGAGTTAAGCAGAATCTCTTATTTGCAGAAGTTTAATGAGTATGTTCAGACCTCACCGTTCTGATTACAAAGTAATGTTCCCATTTATCCAAATTATAGCCAAGTTGAGATCCCAGTTGCCCATAAGGAACTTGTTGCTCCTCAGAAGGGTGCTCTCATTGCCTCCTGTGGCGATGAGAACAAACCCATTATGATCTTTGTGCCTAGCCTCTGTCGAATCTCTACTCCTCTATGTCAGACAGAAACTCCCAGGAGCCCGTGGCTTCGCTGGAAAAACACTCCCACGGAAGTACAGGCACATTTAAGACAATACAATTGACCAATCACAGGGAATAAGCTTTGGGCCATACAACATATAAGAAAAGTAACTCATGAGGATAAAGCCAATGATTTTAGTCACCTTAGCAAACATATTATTGGGAAGCCCCAAGCTATAAACAGTGTACTCCTTAAGGCTCTGATTGCTGGTAACTGAAACCAATTGTAGGTAGCTTTAAAAGAAACAAAAAATAAAGAGAAATGCATTACAAGGACATAATGATTCCAGGAGTTCTCAGAATTCAAGGGAAGAAGTGACTAATGTGTAGTGAAGTGGGAATCTAGAAAATGTATAATCCTGCTTCTCAGGGTTAAATCTCTCTTTCTGTCTGTTGTTGTTTCATTTCTTTTTCTCTTTGCCATCTGTTTCTTCTGCTCCCAAATCTTCAGGGTGATTTGACCCACCATATAGAGGTCAGCACCATAAAGCTTTCTTGAAGGGTAGGGTCATATTTCTCAAAGTGTCCCAGGAACCCAGCCTCAGTGGGATTGTTGCTAGCTGGGCAGAACACTACAAAAGGTATAGATTATACACAGTCATGGCTACTGTTTCCCTATGTCTTACCTGCCTAAGACAAACTTGGAAAAGGAAATAGTAGAGATGCTAGATATCTGTTAAATGCTGATGTTAAACTTGTGATGAAGCAAGTTCAGAATTGTACTTAAAAATAAATAAGCATGCTACTTAATAAAGCATGCTAAATAATTGTAATCCACAAAATGGAAAGTACTATTGCATATATTAGAAACTCCTATCCTATAAACCCTAACTGTTCATTTATTTGTCTTCCTTAATTGCTAAGCAGGATAGCTCTTAGAAATAAAACTGAGCTGAATTGATTTAAAATAACATGATTCCATTGGGGCTTATTAAAGGTTTTTCCTCTAAAATTACTGATGGTTTACTATTGGCAGAGTTCAGATGCCCGCTGAAGTTTCCTCAGTGCAATCAGATTTCATTCAAATACTCTAAAAGCCAGTGAAAAACCATCTTACATGTGTGCCATTTAGCTCTGTGACGGGGAACTAATAACTGTGAATGAAGCCTTACTCAGTGCTTCTCATTTTTACACTTTTCTTCGGTGACCCATTCACTCAATGGTTATACTTTCCAGTCATCTTTTAGTTGTTTCCAAGGCATTTTTGTGCACCCTTATTTTACAAAGTACATTTATCCACTTTATGTTTATTTATTTACTAAAACATATGCATTATAAAGTAAATAAATACTAAAAACTTTACACTGTGATCTACACTAAGTGTAAATAATGTTGCAGTATTTTCTTCCCTGCTCCCTAATGAGCATCTTGTGCACTGGTCTGTGTCCCAGGACCGTCAGCCCGTCTGAGTTGAGTTGTTTGTAGTGCATCATTTTCAGTGTCTTCCAGGCCAGTCCTGAACTTCAGGAATGAGGTGTTCTTGGTAACCACATCTTCACTTGAATTCTCCAGCACCAAACCTTTCATTGTG
The DNA here is from genome assembly GCA_026230045.1 of Corynorhinus townsendii. NCBI lineage: Eukaryota > Metazoa > Chordata > Mammalia > Chiroptera > Vespertilionidae > Corynorhinus > Corynorhinus townsendii. The sequence continues at coordinate 173,746,357 of JAPDVU010000003.1, read as the reverse complement.
TAAGTGCCATGAATATTTGTTTGTAGTGCCCCAAACCACCGATTGAGTGTAAAAGTGACTAACATCAAACCAGTAAAGTGAATTTTCTAAAAAGAAAATGAAAAATTGGAAAAGTAAGGCATGGTGGCAAGGCTGGGCTTGGACAATAAGGCTACAGACATCAAAGTAGATATAGCAGGGGTTCAGGCTGTCGCTGACGAAGACAAATATAACCCCACATAAAGGAGGAAGGGAAGCCAATTGGATAATGATGGTCCCCAGTGACCAAATTCTCTCCTTTTCTCTACATACATTCCTTCTGTCCTACCCCGGAAACTGAGACCCTGAGGTAATGCTGACCCTGCCAGCAATTCAGACCAAAGGAAATCATGAGATATAGTAATATGTAAACCAACAATCTAATCCTACCTAATAAAGAGGGAATATGCTAATTGACCCTCACACGTCGCAAAGATGGAGGTGTCCACAGCCAATAAGGAGGGAATATGCTAATTGACTGCCACGCCCTCAAAGATGGCAGCATCCACAGCCACAAGATGGCAGCACTCAGTCCCCTCAGCCCCGCCAGGGCAGCAGGCACACTTTGAGCACTTGTCTCCGGAGTCCCCCAGTCCCCTCAGCCCCCCAGCCTCCCAAGGCTGGCCTGAGGCACAGGCAAGCTTTGGATGGCAGCTGCCCAGCACCCAGGGCTGGCCTGAGGCACAGGCAAGCTTTGGATGGCAGCTGCCCAGCACCCAGGGCTGGCCTGAGGCACAGGCAAGCCTCAGATGTCGGCTGCCCAGCTGCCCAGGGCCGCCCGAGGCTCAGGTAACCAGGGCCAGCCGAGGCTTGTGCTGCCAGCAGTGGCAGCAGCAGAGGTGTGATGGGGCATCACCTTCCCCTGATCGCCAGATCACCTCCTGTGAGAAGGGGCAGGCTGGGCTGAGGGATATTCCCTCCAGTGCATGAATTTTCATGCACTGGGCCTCTAGTCCTTTAATAAAGCCCTTATTACAAAAGGAATGACTGGAATTTAACAACAAACTGAAAATACTATTTGTTAAAAGAATGACAGGCACTGGAGTTGTAACTCCAGTAATAAGAAGTGCATACAAATTCATGAGAACAGTTAAGACCTCCCACTGAGTAAGTCAGCAAAGGCTATTCAAAAAAGAAGAAATGACTGATTGGCAAATATGTGGGGAAATGTTCAATTTTCATTTTTTAAAATGTCATCAGTTAAAACAACAGGGTACTGTCCTCTGTCAAATTAACAATAATTTATTTTGAATTGTATTTCTTTTATTTATTGTTGACAGTATTACAGATGTTCCCCATTTTCCCCTCTGTCCCCCTCCATGCAGCCCCTGCCCCACCCCAGGCCTTTCCCACACTATTATCTGTGTCCATGGGTTGTGCATATATGCATATATATTCTTTCGTTAATCTCCTCCCGTACCCTCCTCGCCTCCCCACTGAGATCTGTCGTTCTGTTCCATGCTAAACTGTCATAAAAGTACAAACCCAGGAAGTGAAATGAGAACTTGAGTTCATCACAAGTAGAAGTGTATATTAACCTGACTCTTTGCAAATTAATACTTAAATGCAGATCAAAAGCTATTAATATTTATATTTCCTTTGATGTAGCAACTCATATTAATTCATCTTAGGGAAATCAAAAACAAAGACTTAGAGACTAACATGTTTACTGACACACTTCATAAAGCATTGAAAAAAGATAAAACACCAGATTATTTGATAATATAAAACAGATAAGTAAACTATGATATATCTACACATACATTATTGTCCAGTTTCTAAAATGTATGTTTATTAGGAGAGCTTGGTAGTATGATGGATGTCATGTTAAACTCATCAATGGAAAAAGTAGGATATGCAATTGGCATATAGTAATTACAACAACCAAGAAAAAATATACATGAAATAAGGCTCTACATAAAAACAGCCAAAAGTTCTATTTTATTTTTCTTGGTTGGTGGATCTATAAATAATTTTAGTTTCTTCTTTCTAGAGTTACGTTTTCATTTTTATACCTCTTTTTAAATTTATATTCATGTAGCAAATATTTATTGAGGACCTATTGCCATTCCAGATACACACTGTCCTAAGTGCCTAGAATAAAGCAACAACAAAAACAAAATTTCGGAGAAACCAAGATGGCGGCATAGGTAAGCACCTAAACTGCTGCCTTGCACAACAATTTCAAAACTACAGCTAAAAGACAGAACGGACAACATCCAGAACCACAGGAAAACTGGCTGAGTGGAAATTCTACAACTAGAAGGAAAGAGAAAAGCTCACAGAGAATTGGAGGAATGGCAAAGGGTTGAGGTACAACAAAGGGTCTTTGTGCGCGCAGAGAGGAAGGGCGGCTGAGAGCCTGGCTGACTTTCTCTGGCAGGAGGGGGAAGGAAGCCCCCGACTGCACTGAACCCCAGTTCCGACTGCACTGAACCCCAGTTCTGGGTGAAACCCCATGGACCCAGGCTTATACAGGGGGAGTCTGGACTGTCAGATAGAGAGAAAGGCACTTGGAAACTCAGAGACCCGGGGGAGACCTGGGGGAGCCCTGGCGGCAGGGGTCTGGAGGCACACGTGCGAATGCGCACAAAGACTGCGGAGGTTGCCACAGGCTTTCCCTAGCATAAGGGAGTCAGAAGCTCCTGACTGCACTGAGCCCCAGTTCTGACTGCACTAAACCCCAGTTCCGGGTGAGCCCCTGGGGACCCACACTCTTGTGGAGGGAATCTGGACTCTCAGGCAGAGGCTCGGGAGCCAGGGAAGACCGAGGTCTGGAGGCGCGTGCAAGGGCAGGGCTGAGGGGAAGCCAAGACTGCCTGCTCCGCCCTGAGACTCCACCCTACCCAAGCTGAGCACAGAGGCTTTTGCAATTTGGCAAGTCTAATCCTATAAGGCTGTCTCCAGCACCAAACTTCTCCCAGCATAGACACAGCTGATCCTCACAGCCAGCTGGCCTGGAGGTCAATTCCTCACAGTGATACCAACAACAATCAAGACTTAACTACAACAAGGCTGTACACACAGTCCACAAAGGGGTGCACCTCAGGTTAACTGGGGAGGCTGACCCACTGGGCCATATAGGAAACCTAGCACACAAAGCTACCCTACCAACTCAGGGAAAATGCAGCGACAAAGAAACAGATCACAAACGAAAGAAATGGAGGAAAACAAATGACTGGATATAAAATTCAAACTACGGTTATAAGGCTTTTCAAGAATATCCTAGAAAAGGCCGAGAAATATAATGAGACCCTCAAAGATATGAAAAAGGACCAACTAGAAATTAAACATACACTGACTGAAATAAAAAATATTATTCAGAGACCCAACAACAGACTAGAGGAATGCAAGAATCAAGTCAAAGAATTGAAATACAAAGAAGCAAAAAACACTCAACCAAAAAAGCAAAAAGAAAAAAAATCCAAAAAGTTGAAGATATTGTAAGAAGCCTCTGGGACAACTTCAAGCGTACCAACATCAGAATTATGGGGGTGCCAGAAGAAGAGAGAGAGGAAGATACTGAAAACCTATTTGAAGAAATAATGACTGAAAACTTCCCCCACCTGGTGAAAGAAATAGACTTACAAGTCCAGGAAGCGCACAGAACCCCAAACAAAATGAATCCAAAGAGGACCACATCAAGACACATCATAATTAAAATGCGAAGAGCAAAAGACAAAGAGAGAATATTAAAAGCAGCAAGACAGAAACAGTTAATTACCTACAAGGGAGCACCCATATGATTGTCAGCTGATTTCTCAACAGAAACTATGCAGGCCAGACGGGAGTGGCAAGAAATTTACAAAGTGATGAATAGCAAGAACCTACAACCAAGATTACTCTATCCAGCAAAGCTATCATTCAGAAGTGAAGGGCAGAAAAAGAGCTTCACAGATAAGAAAAAGCTAAAGGAGTTCATCACCACCAAACCAGTATTATGTGAAATGCTGAAAGGTATTCTTTAAGAAGAGGAAGAAGAAAAAAGTAAAGATAAAAATTATGAACAACAAATACATATCTATCAACAAGTGAACCTAAAAATCAAGTGAATTAAAAACCTGAGGAACAGAATAAACTGGTGAATATAATAGAATCAGGGGCACAGAAAGGGAGTGGACTGATAATTCTCAGGGGGAAAGGGGTGTGGGGGGGGGGGTGCAGGAAGAGACTGGACAAAAATCGTACACCTATGGATGAGGACAGTGTGGGGGAGGTAAGAGCAGAAGTTGGGGTGGGCACCGGGTGGAGGGGAGCTATGGGGGGGGGGAAGGAGAAACAATTGTAATAATCTGAATAAAGATTTATTAAATAAATAAATAAATAAAGTAACATTTCCAAAAACAAAATTTCCACTCTCAATAAGTTTGCCAAATTTAGCAAATAAAAATAAGCATCCAATTAAATGTGAATTTAGATAAGTAATAATATTTTAGTATAAGTATAGTATTTTACCTAGCAACCCTAAGTCTCACAGAATTTAATTTTAGTGGGGAATATATTTCCTACAGTGAGCACAAATTAATTTTTAAAATTCATTTTTCATTGAAGTAAAATAAACATAACATAAAATGTATCATTTTCACCACTTTAAAGTGTACAATTCAGTGGTATTAAGTTCATTCATGATGTTGTGCACCCATCACAACTATCTAGTTCCAGAACTTCTTCATCACCTCAAAGGGAAAACTGTACATATTAAGAATTCACTCCCCATTCCTTACTCTCCCCAGTGCCTAGCAACCACTAATTGGCGTTCTATCGCTACAGATTTGCCTATTCTGTACATTTTGCATAAATGAAATTATATAAGACTAGAGGCCTGGTGCATGAAATTCATGCAAAAAGGGTGAGGGGAGGTCCCCTCAGCCCAGCCTGCACCCTCTCCATCTGGGACCCCTTGGGAGATGTCCGACTGCCAGTTTAGGCCCGATCTCCAGGCCTAAACTGGCAGTCGGACATCCCTCTCACAATCCTGGACTGCTGGCTCCTAATCGCTCACCTGCCTGCCTGCCTGGTCGCCCCTAACTGCTCCCCCTGCCAGCCTGATCACCCCTCACTGCCTCTGCGTGCCAGCCTGGTTGCCCCTAACTGCCCCCCCTTCCCCACCCCAACCCTCCTCCCCCGCCAGCCTGGTCACCCCACACAGCCTGCTGTTCAGTCATTTGGTCATCCCTCACTAACCCCCCTGCCAGCCTGGTCGCCCCATGCAGCCTGCTTGTTCAGTCATTTGGTTGTTCCTCACTAACCCCCCTGCTGGCCTGGTCATAGGCAGCCATCTTGTGAGGGCTTGAGGGTCAATTTGCATATTACCTCTTTATTATATAGGATGTGGCCTTTTGTGTTCAGCTTCCTTCACTTAGCATGATGTTTTTACGGTTCATCATGTTGTAGCATGTATCAGAATGTCAATCCCTTTTGTGGCTGAATAATATTTCATTGTATGTGTATACCACATTTTGTTTATCAATAGATGGACTTATTGGGGTGTTTCCACCTTTTGACTGTTGTGAAGTATGTATTAATTTTATACTTTTAAAAATAAGTTTTATTTAAATATTAAAAGCCCCAAGTGATAATGAAAATCTTTCACTAAGCCTTCTCTATCTCAATGTTATGTGTTCATATAGCTCTGAATAAAGTAGATAGCCAGTCAACACAAAATAGTGTAATAAGCAAAATAAAATACAATGTAACAGATATGAAGAAGCATAAAATATAATCTTGTCATCAAGAAGCTTATACCAAATTCTGGGAAATGAAAGAAAGTCCAGCGTTTCATCACAGCAAGGCTACTCTGCAGTTAGAAACAGCTGAGTTTACATTACTAATTCAGGGCTGCCACTAGAACAATAACTAGGGCGCATCACATCTGCATGATTAAAAAGCTTACCAAAAACTGTGCTCCCAAGGGAGGAAAAAAAAGAGACCTTCATCCAAAGACAAATCACATTTTCCAAACCTTGAAGCCATGAGTTCAGAAATATTGGAATTCCTCCTCCAGCCTATGTCAGATAACTAATTCTTGCCTTCCCATTTTAATGAGTATTCTTCTGTTTCAGGTCCTCTGAGGTTTTCAGACTTACATCAGTAAATTCTCCTTTCAACAGCTAGTGGAGACAGGCTTGCAAAACCTTTCGCTGGCATCATCTCAGAGAATATGAAGCCTAAGAGAGAGAAGCAACACAGGAAGTGGGAAGAACCTTCACACCTCTTTCTCCTTCACCAGAGACCAAGCAGCCAATGCCTGACCCAGAGCCAAAGGCTGCACAGAGAGGTGAGGCTGAGAAAGATGGTGTGGTGAAGAGCAGTCAGAGACTCGAGACTCAAGTGTCCTCTCTGGCTCAATGGGTTCATTTCCTTCTTCCAAAACTTGCCAGACTTCTCCCAATGCCTTGTTCAAGTTACCTGCCTTACCTTACATCTTGCTGCCTACTGACTAAAATTTTATGTTTTTCCTTAAGGCTCAATGCCAATCCTACTGCCTCTAAAGAGGTTTTGCTGATCTTTTTCTTCTTTGGAAGGCTTTGGAAAGCCTTTCAGAGAGGCTCTGCTGATTCTTCTTTCTCCCAAAGAAGGAAGTTACTGTTTCTCCCCTGTTTGGGTTCTATTTCACCATTCTATTTAATAAAGAGGGAATATGCTAATTGGCTGTCACACCCTCACAAATATGGTGGCGCCCACAGCCACAAGATGGTGGCACCCAGTCCCCTCAGCCCCCCAGCCACCCAGGGCTGGCCCAAGGTGCAGGCAAGCCTCAGATAGAGGTTGCCCAGCCACCCAGGGCTGGCCCAAAGTGCAGGCAAGCCTCAGATGGTGGCTGCCCAGCTGCCCAAGGCCAGCCCAAAGCTCAGGCAACCAGGGCCGGCCCAGGGTGCAGGCAATCTTCGGATGGTGGCTGGCCAGCCGCCCAGGGCCAGCTGAGGCTTGTGCTGCCGGCAGTGGCAGCAGCAGAGGTGTGATGGGGGCATTGCCTTCCCCTGATTGCCAGATCGCCTCCTGCCCCTGAGGGTTCCTGGACTGTGAGAGGGGGCAGGCCAGGCAGGGGAATGTAGTTGCATGAATTTTCATGCACCGGGCCTCTTGTATTTGTTATAATTGCTGCATGTTCTAGTTATTCGTATGTTTGGTTGGTACTTGTTCCCCATGTCCTACCAACATCCAACAAGCATAATACAATCCCAAAAGTTATCTCCTCATGGTAGCAACTACATTCCACTTGTTTGTAAGTCCTTCCCATTCTTTCATTTATTGTGCCACACCGATGACATGTTGACCAGTGTTGTATGCAGGTTTGATACTCAGGAAAAAAGTACTAAATGGGTGAATACTTACTTATTTTTAGACTCCAATTTTAAAGGCAAAGAAGACTTTTCAAATACCTTAATAGCAGAGTAGTGGTGTTTACCTGCCGACTGCAAGCTAAAGGTGTGGTTTTGTTTTTTTAATGATTTTTTAAAATAAAGTATAGTTGCCATATTATATTAGTTTCAGGTGTACAACATGGTGATTTGACATGTATATACCCTACGATGTGAACACCACACTGAGTCTAGTAACCATCTGTCACTGTGCAAAATTATCACTATTTTTGGCTATATTCCCTTTCAACTCTTCCACCCATACCCCCACTCACTTCCTCTCTGGCAACTACCAGTTTGTTCTTTGTTTCTGCTTTTGATTTTTTTGTTTTGTTTGTTTTGATTTTTTAAATTCCACATATAAGTGATTTGGAAGTATTTCATTAGAGCTGGAAGTATACGATTGGAGCATTTTCTCTTTTTTTATTCTTAAAATAATTTGTCTTTTAGGGTATAAAAGGGAAAATTCAGTTCACATTTTTCTAAATATGTCCTGAAGAGTACCCTTTCTTCGTTTCCATTTTTTTTTCTGTAGCCATTATTTTTCTATACTTAATTTCTCAATTGAATTTTCTACATTAAACCATACAAATTTTTATTCTGTTACTATTTTATGGGTTTTTTCTGTATTATTAACCCTAAATTCCAAATGATTATACACTAGAATAATTTCTATATGTATATGTAAAAAGTAGGAAAGTATAATGCTTTGATGAAGAAAATATCCAGCCTGGCCATGTGGCTCAGTGGTTGAGCATCAACCTATGAACCAGGAGGTCACTGTTCAATTACTGGTCAGGGTACGTATTTGGATTTGGGGCTCAATCCCCAGTGTGAGGCATGCAGGAGGCAGCTGATCAATGATTCTCTCTCATCATTGATGTTTCTAGCTCACTCTCCCTTCCTCTCTGAAATCAATTATCCTATCTAATAAAGAGGGAATATGCTAATTGACCCTCATGCCATCACAAAGATGGCAGCACCCACAGCCAATAAGGAGGGAATATGCTAATTGACTGCCACTCCCTCAAAGATGACGGTGCCCACAGCCACATGATGGCAGCGCCCAGTCCCCTGAGCCCTGCCAGGGCAGCAGACGCACAGCAAGGCCAGGCCTGCCCATAGGCAGGCCCGGCTGTGCTGCTTCACGCACCTGCCTCCGGAGTCCCCTGGTCCCCTCAGTCCCCCAGCCACTCAGGGCTGGCCCAAGGCACAGGCAAGCCTCGGATGGTGACTGCCCAGCTGGCGCCCAAGGTGCATGCAAGCCTCAGATGTCGGCTGCCCATTCCCCCAGGGCTGGCCCGAGGTGCAGGCAAGACTCAGATGGCAGCTGCCCAGCTGCCCAGGGCTGCCCGAGGCTCAGGTAACCAGGGCTAGCCGAGGCTTGCACTGCCGGCAGTGGCAGCAGAGGTGTGATGGGGCGTTGCTTTTCCCCTGATTGCTGGGTCACCTCCCACCCCTGAGGGCTCCCAGACTGTGAGAGGGGGCAGGCCAGGCTGAGGGATGCTCCCTCTAGTGCATGAGTTTTTCATGCATTGGGCCTCTAGTATATATTTAAAGAAAATAACCAAAGCTTTAATTTTTTTAACCCAAAGTACCTTGGGTGGTGGTGTTATTATTGTGAGTCATGCTGGTGGTGGTGGTGTGAGTCATGCTGCTGGCTTTGTATATTGCTCCAATTGCAGTAGAGTTGTCAACATGACTTCATTAACTCAATGAGTATTTATTGACTATAATATCTGAGATACAGAACTACATACTATAGTACTATAGACTGGCTCATTTGCTCTTATTCTCGTTTGCCAGCGCAACTTTCCCACTATCCCTTAAGAACTGATGCTTTTCAGGGGTTTGTTCTTGAGTCTGTTTCTTCTATTAGTGGGAATGGTTAACACCTGACACAGATGCAGTCCCTACCCTCTCTGGAGCCAGTGTGGTTACTAGTAAGTTATGATTCCCGGCCCTCTTTCCCACTGTGCCTGACGATGGCCTTACATTCTTTCTCAATGCAGCATCTCATGTAAGGCATTTGGAGATGATGTGCCACAGGAAATCTTTTTGCTCCCCCTGCAACTCTCTCCCTCAGTGATTTCATCTACACCTGTGGCCTCCACTTTCACTTCTATGAAGATGATCCCCAAACTCTACCTGATATTTTTCCTGAATTCTAGAATCCTAGTTTCAATAACCTTCTCCACTTCATGTCTCAAACTCAGCTTGTCCAAAACTGAACTTACTATATTCTCCATAATACCTGCTCTTAGGAATTACTATTTACAGTCACTCAGCTTAGAAACTTATCTTTACTTTCTCTCATCCCTCACTTAATATAGTTAAGTATATTAATTCTACTTTATAAATGTTTCTTAAGTATATTATCGCTTGTCCTTTTCCACTTTCCTAATTTAAGCTATCATGGATTGCCTATCTGCACGCTTGCAATAGCCTCTATCATTCTCCATGAATGGATCATTCTCACTCCAAATTCCATCTTGCCATGAATTACCTTTTTAAAGCTAATTATCGGACCCTATTAATGATTTCTTTCTTTTCCTTTGGTGGACAATAAAATCCTTCATTGTCGCTAGGGGAAATACAGATTTCTTCTTTGCTTGCTGTCCAGAGCCCTTGACCCTCTAGCACTAAATTACTTTTCGAGCACATTTCTCATCATTTCCTCAACTCCTAGCTATGCCTTAGGTACAAGGTACAAGGTACTCACTAAGTGTACCATGAACTTCTGTACCTGTGTGTCTTCCTCATGCTGTGCAGCATGCTTAGAATGCCTTTTCTTCCACTAACTGCCTGGGGAAATTCTCCACCTTCTGCTCCCAGACTCTCTCCCCTTCTGCAGCCCAGCCTCCATGAATGGTTCCTGTTGCGTTGTGGTGTGATGGTTAGTGGAGTCTATTGTACCAGGCTGTTGACTCCTGGAGTAGTCTCATCCATTTTTGTATCTATAATATGAATAGTAGCGTGCCCAACGCATAATAAAATTAGTGAATGTTCTTGGCATTTGGGAAAGCAAAGAATAGCCCATATTCTAAGTCACTTTTCTCTTTAAAGGGTAATAGCTGGTTGGTAAATGAAGATGATTACTTTAACTTAAATTTGAATCTTATCACATGGCCTTAGATTGGAAATTGTTGACTTGCCAATATTTTTTCCCAAGCCTCCAGTGAAATTTTTTTTTGGAAAATTATGCAGTGAGTTGATTCATCCCATCTTTATCTTCTTGTTTTAGAAACAAAAACAAAACCATCAATGCTTGATTGACATAAGCGGAAAAACCCCTTTGTTTTGTATAATCCAGTGTTTTCACTAAGTATATTTGCAGAGTAGGAAGAGGAAAAGAGTATTTGTAGGGACTTCCAGAGGCATTCTACCCAAGAAAATATGATTAATTTGAATGGTAGAGTTGGAGGTTCCAAGCATCCCTCATACAAGCCATTCCTGAAGAAAAGGACTTCCCAGTAACAAGCTGCTACTTCAGGACAGAAATCCCCTTTCCTGCTGCCTGCAGGGCTCCGAAAGAAAGTGTTTCATGGCACTTTCACACTGGAATAGATTTTAAAGAGGGAAACCTGCTAATGTAGTGGGTGGGCATAATAAATATGATATAATCAAATGTTGGTTTATGTAATGACATAATTCTTTACCATACAAATTCAAAATATTAGGAGGTATATTAGAGAGTTAATATACACTAGACTAAAATTAAAAGTAGCACTGTGTAGGTCTCCCCTAAGTCAATCTAATAATATTTACCTGCATTATAAACTGTATTTAATAAGGCAAATGGGATTAGTGAATTACAATGTCATTTATGAGAGAATAAAGGCCTCCAGTTCAAATACTGCTGTAAGCAGTTCCCAATGGAATTCTTTCATTAACCGTGGAAGTTGATTTAAATTATGCAATCCAAATTTTAAGTGGAACTGTTACGAAATGCATCAAGACACAGAAAGATAGGAAAAAAATTCCCACAAAGCTTAGATACCAATAAGTGAATCTTTCCTATAAAGAAGAAAATGCCAGATTACAAATGAGCACTCTCTTTAGTTGGCCGGTAAATCAGTGTGCAGGCCTGGATAAAGGGAACAATGGACACCTTCTGACACCAGGCTGTGTGTCTGGTGAGCATCCCTCAGTGCAAATGTTAGTACTGTGTGAGTATTTATTGTGTTTCTATAAAGTCCTAATGAGCTCCTTGGGTGAGAGTGAAACCCTTTGCTTTTTCACACTGTGCTCAAGACCCCTAAACTTCATGGGGTCAAATCTAAAGAAAGGGTAATGGACCATGAGGTCCAGCTTAATAGACCTGATATTAACACAGCAGCAAGAATGTCACCAAATGCAAAGTTTAGGGCAAGCAATGAATGAAGTATTTGTTACACTTAAATAATATACAAAGGTTATAACAGAGTAGTGGCACTATATCAATGTCATCATTGCAGGACTTTGAAAACCTGCCATGTATGAAATAACCCTGGAACACATCTTTAGATTACAATAGACAAATTTGCTTTCCAACAGCAAATAATAAATTAGAGTAGAAAGTTATGCAACTATGGGGACTACTTATAGTTATTTTTAGATATTGAAAACCTCTTGCCCAGAGAAATAATTAGGATACTAGTAATATATATACTCATGTAATAGAAATGTATTGTACCCTTCATATTGAGTTTGCAGTTCACATACCGAAATGTACATTTTCTCTAAATGAAACAGAAAATTTTCTCTCCTCTAGTGCTCTGCTTCCTTGAGGATAGGACAGATGTTTCTTGCTTTGAAATGAGTAAAACATAACCACACTGAGTATGATGTCATGGACAGGACCACTTGTGTAAATATAGGACTCTTTCACCAGACTCCTCATCCATGTAGTGGTTGACTCATCATGATAAGCCTCGTCTGTTATTACAGTGAACTTGCAATTCACATGATGTGATGTAAGCCACAGACGGGATCTGAAAGCACTGTGCTCTGTGGTTTTGTTTCTAAGTTAACATTAAAAGCACCATCACTCTCTAACATGGGTAAGAATGGGAAGATGTGAGGGTATGTGCCAGTAAAAATATTTGTGCTGTTCACCTTCCATATTTTCATTTTCTGCTGTGTTACTTTTCTTTGGAGTTGACTCAAGTGGTTTATAAATTATTTTAGGACTAGGACCCTGTCTCCTGCAGTTTTATGCTTCCATTCCCAACACCAAAGACAAAGCCGCCGTATTGTTTACACATGCCACATCTCATGGAGATTTTATACATATATATTACCAAAAATGGATACACACACTTTGGATAATTATAAAGCCAGTGTTTATTAAAAATACATTTCATTTTCAAAATTGAGCTATCAGCTTTTAAAGTGTGTATACATTTTTTGGGACACCCTGTATGAGAAATATTATTCATTACTCACCAATTCCTCGTTTTTCTAGGACTTATTATCACAAAAGTGAAAAATCGCATTTATTCAGGAAATGCAGACATTCTATTGCCAAATTAGTTAGCTAAAATATGAAATTTCAGCAGATTATTAACTACTAATTTTGCCTTGTTGATTTGCATTCCAGGAGTCTGCCCAATCCAGTAATTCAGAAGTTACTTGAATGTCACTTCCACATTTGTAAAATTAGACCAGATTCTAATAAGTGAAAAACCTCACAGGTTTTAGAAAACTAGTTTCAGTGTGGAAGTACATGAAGTAAGGTCATTTACAAACAAACAGAAATGCCTCTGGACTCCTTAAGTTCCAAGGTTAAGTGTCATCATTTCTCTTTGACTATTCTCTTGGACTAATGAGGATGGAAATAATGACATAATTATTTTACTTATACTTGTTGCTATTTTTAAAAGGAAGACAGAGAAATTTAAAAAGGGAAACCAATTAAATCTTTTGCACAAAGAAAAGCTGAAAGCACTTACCTGTTGATAGGGTTGACCTTAAAGAAGGGGCACTAGGAGCCAGCCAAATGTGTGTGATACAGGAACGTCGAAACTCTGACCTTCCTTTTCCATTCCTGGAGTCTATTTCTCTCAAACCATCACTTGTAGATTATACCAGTAAAAGAAGTACATAAAGGAAGTCATTGTAAAAATAAAGTTAATATATCATGACTGAAGCCAAACATATACAGTTTCCTTACAATGGCGGTGAAGGAGAAAACAATGCAGGACTCGTCCCATTGAAGGGGTTATTACTAACACTTCACTAATAACATAGACTTCGCTGGGTCAGCAGTTTAACAGAAACAGCCCCTGACAGTGATTGACCTCATCAAAGTTTAGTTTTCCTTTTCTATTGAAATGTTTCAATAGAAACACTAAATTGCTTGTGGTGTGCCTATGCCAGTGGCTTCAAAGCATTTTATTGTTTTAATGTTAAAATGTCTGTTCTCCCTACAGAAGTTGCATGCAGTCCTTTAAGCTGCTGGAATTCAAATCCCTTAATGGCAGTAATAATGATGCTAGCTGACACAAACATTCAGTAGCTCTGCATCAAACACTAAGTGAAAATAGGATATTTCGTGTTTTATTCTAAAGACTTAGACTCCTTTGTAACTAGGCATCAAGAATTATAGGTATTTGTGGTTTCCTAGGGAAATTCTGCCACCTAGAATTTAAATGCAGGAATCTACATGAAATAGAAATGAAATAGACCTCAACGTTTTAAGGGAGAAAACGTGTAGTGTGGAAGAAGGGAAAAAGGAGGAGAGGAGAACACAGTGTTTTGAGACAAGAATCATGTAACGTTCACAAAGCGACTTTAATTCTGGTTTGAGCAGCTCTTGAGATATAAATTCAGTTAGCAATCATAGCACTAGGTCTCTCTCACATAAAACCTTTAGGTATCTGTAAAGTGTGGAATATTTAACAAGTCTTCATTAAATTACTATATGTCAGGAAATGTACTCTTCACTAAAGATGTAAAATTCAGTTCACATTCTACTGAGAAAGATCTACCTTTAAAAGAAAATTACAGCCCTAGCCCATTTGGCTCAGTGGATAGAGCATCAGCCTGCAGACTGCAGGACCCAGACTGAAGGGTCCTGGGTTCAATTCCAGTCAAGGGCACGTGCCCCGGTTGCGGGCTCAATCCCCAGTAGGGGGCGTGCAAGAGGCAGCCGGTCAATGATTCTCATCATTAATGTTTCTATCTCTCTCTCCCTCTCCTTTCCTCTCTGAAATCAATAAAAATATTTTTTTAAGAATTTACATTTAATACCCCCCAAAATTGAAAGCAGGGTCTAGAAGAGGTGGTTATACACGCATGTTCATAACAGCATTATTCACAATAGCTAAACAGGAAAGCAGCCCAGGTGTCCCTGCCAGATGAATGGATAAGCACAATGTGGATATATATACAGTGGAGTATTATTCAGCATCAGTGAGGAAGAAAACTGACATAGGCTACAACATAGACGAGGACATTACACCAAGTGAAATAAGCCAAAATGAAACAAATCGTGTGTGATTCCACTTATATGAGGTACCTAGCAGAGTCAAAATCATAAAGACAGAAAGTAGAAGGGTGGTTGCCAGGGCTGAGGAAAGGGGAAATGAGCTGTTATTTAATGGGTAGAGTTTCAGTTTTGCAAGATGTAAAGGGTTCTGGAGATGGATGGTGACGATAGCTGCACAACAATGTGAATGTACTTAATGCCACTGACCTGTGCACTGAAAATGCTAAAAATGGGAGATCTGTGCCAGGTGTACTTTATCAATAAAATTTGGGGGAGGGGGGGAACTACACTTAAAAATTACGAATATATAATAGAAACACAAAGAACATACTGCTGAGTCAGGAAAGAGGAAGAAATTACCTCTGTGTCGGATGGGGTGGTGGCCCGAGAAAGCTTCCAGCAAAGGGGCTGGCTGAGTGAAGCCTCAGAGGACACAAAATCCATTAGTGCCTGTTGAATCACCTCCACTTAACACACTCCCCTGCCCCCGCTGTAAACCATGCTACTGGTTGCAGTTATAGTAACCGCCTTCTTGAGTGCCCCGGACTTCCCTGTCCCCCATGGCTTATGTGTCTCTCAGGAGTCGGAGGCACTGATTCTACAGTGTTTATACTGCTGTACTTATGGTAATTCCCCAACCAAATGATATATTGTGTAAACTAATTCTGTGTCACCATGAGGAAGAAGAGACTTGTTTGTCTACAAAAACAAATGCTTTTGGAAAGGCTCCATAAATTAGTCACTATAAAAAAAGTTGAAATTGGGTATAGCTAAGCCACCTATTAAAAGCTGGGAGAAAATTGTAAACATCTAGATGGATTTTGCACTCAGGTTACTTTGCAAGTGCATCTAATTTCTCTTCCTCTTCAGTGAAATCAAAACTACAAATTGTAGAACCCTGCAAAAAAGACACAGGTAATGCACAATGAACTCTAAGGAACTTGGGTGAGCAGACTCATTCTCAAAGAAAAAAAACTTGGTCACTAAGGTTTGACAAGGAAGTGAGACATTTATATGTTTTAATTTTAAATATACATACGTTCTTGTATTAAATCCCTTTTTCTACCACGCCATCAGATGCAGGTGTGATTTTCTTGGTTAAGAAGACACCATGGTTTGGGGCACAGGCTCTGGAACAAGATTGCCTGGGCCGAATGATGGTCCTACTACTTAGAAGCTATGTGACCTCCGGCAAAGGAATCTCTTTATACTTTAGTTTTATCAGCTATTAAATGGGGGTAATAACAGTACCTATCTATGAGATTTCTTTTAAGGACAGACTTATTTAGAATATGTAAAGCACTTAGAAGTGCCAGACACAATAAATGCTGTGTGTTAGCAGTTACCAGTACTAGTAATGGCACTGATACTACCAATACCAAATGTATTTTCCCAGGGAGAGAGGAGCCAGGCGAAGAATGGACGAAGAGAGAGCATTTGGAGAGGGACTGGCCTGCGGACCATGGAGTTGTGATCATGCCAACGGGAGGTACAGTACATGTGGAAAAGATGAATGATGAGGGGCCTCAGATCCACATGGTGACGCTGCCTTCCTGTTCCTTTTCTAACCCACCCTGTGCCTCTAATTCTCCCTGCTCTCTTGGTCATTTTTTAGATGTCACGTTATAAGATACTAATGAACATAGAGACTGAGTGGTCTCAAGTCCTAATGAATTTACAATTCAGCAAGAGGTTCTGATACATAAATAATATGAGGGAATACATTGTATATCCTTTATGTAAAAATGTACTGATGCAAAGACGAGGGTGCGACAACTTGGCCTGAGAGAATATGATAGAAAATGATAATTGAACTGGATGTTAAAGATGAATAAGAATTTGTAAATGATAGCATCCCGCATGCATAATTGCCATCACTAGAATTACTAGTAATAGACAAGGGAATCAAAGTGCCCTTTCCAAGTAGTTACAGCAACAAAGAAACCTCTATCCTGCACTAAAGATCTGGAACGTGTAACATCTGTATCCCAAGGTCACGGCTATTTTGTCTTTGACGTATCCTTGATAAAACTCTGAAATATGTCATTGAGCCAAACCCTTATCTATGATTAAGTCATCTATATGGCTCCTGAAGTGTTCCTCTCGTCCATCTTCCTGTATTTTAGCTCTCTAGTTTAGACAACTGGCAAGATAAAAATGAACATGAAATGTTGAGTACAACCCAGAAAAAGCTATAATCATTGTTCACTGCCTCTCCCTTCAGTACAACACAATAAAAGGAGATTCCATAAAAATCATTCCACTTCGGTATCATCTATTATGGGTGGTGTCATTCTGGCATTTTTGTTCTGTCTCCTGTTGGTATTATAGACATAGGAAGGGGAAACTAACTTTTTCCCAGATGCTCACTAAAGGTAAGAAATGGGCAATGAAGAGATCAAGCACCAGGCAGGGGGTTCGGCACAGAAAAGCAGCCACAGCATAGGCGCTGGAGTCAGCCAGACTCCTACCTCACAGTGTGTTCAGCGACACTACAAAGTCACGGAACTTCTGTTAAATGTAGACACTGAGTCCTATCCTCTGGCTTTTCTGGAGGATTAAGTAAAATACTTAGTACAGATTACCTGGAACATTATAGATATTTAGTAAATGCTTCTTGAATGAATAATTTTACAAAATACGGTGTTTTTTTTTCCATTTTGCAGCTTTTTCAAGAATACTGTATTGGTTTTTATTTTTATTTTTTAAAATATATTTTATTGATTTTAGAGAGATAGGGAGAGGGAGAGAGGGATAGAAATATCAATGATGAGAGAGAATCATTGATTGGCTGCCTCCTGCATGCCCTCTACTGGGGATTGAGCCCGCATCCCAGGCAAGTGCCCTTGACCAGAATCGAACCTGGGACCCCTTAGTCTGCAGGCTGATGCGCTATCCACTGAGCCAAACCAGCTAGGGCAATACTCTATTGGTTTTTAATTTCAACAGTAATTGTATTCATTTTCCTAAGATGCCATAACAAAATACCACCAACTGGATGGCTTGATCAACAGAAATTTGTCTCACAATTTTGGAGGCTAAAAGTCTGAGGTGAAGTTGTTGACAGCAATGGTTGGTGCTTTCTGAGGCCATCGGGGAAGGACCTGCTCCAGGCCTCTCTCCTGGGCTGTAGATGGCTGTCTTCCTCCTGTGTCTGCCTGTGTGTCTAAGTTTCCCCCTCTTTTAAGGACACCAGTCGAAAGGAAACCTATCTAGCATGATCTCATCTTAGCTTAACTAATTACATCTGCAACTAATTTCAAATAAGGCCACACTCTGAGATACTGGGGGTTAGGACTTCAACATGTGAATTTGAGGGTGGCGCACAATTCAACCATAAGAGTAATGAAGGCTTTGTGTAATAATTCAAGCAATTTAGAGATATAAGAAATTAATAGTCTCCTCCCCCCATCCAATCCCATTTCTCTGCTTTTAACATTTTAAAATGAATCCTTCCATAAGTCTTTCCATACCTACACCCACACCTCATATTACATTATAGAGTCTTATATTTAGACACACACATATATAGTTTTTTCTTTTTATTAAATCCAGTCATATTAAACATATTACTTAGCCCCTTGCTTTCTTCACTTCACATGGATATTTTTCTAAATATCTGAGGATAGACCTATGTAAATATTTGCCTAATATTCTGTAGTATCCTATCTAATAAAGAGGGAATATGCAAATTGACCATCACGCTGTGACAATCATGGTGGCGCTCACAGCCACAAATGGCGGTGTCCAGTCCCCTCAGCCCCACCAGAGTCCCACAGTCCTTTCAACCCAACTGGGGGACGGCAGGTGCACGGTACAGCCGGATCCGCCCTCAGCGCCCCCAGCCACCCAGGGCCGGCCCAAGGCGCAGGCAAGCCTCGGATATTGGCTGCCCAGATGCCTAGGGCTGGCCCGAGGTACAGGCAAGCCTGGGATGGCAGCTGCCCAGCTGCCCAGGGCTGCCCGAGGCTCAGGTAACCAGGGCCAGCCGAGGCTTGTGCTCCTGGTGGTGGCAGCAGCAAAGTGTGATGGGGCATCACCTTCCCCTGATCGCCGGGTCACCTCCCGCCCCTGAGGGCTCCCAGACTGTGAGAGGGGGCAGGCTGGGCTGAGGGACCCCCCCCTCCAGTGCATGAATTTTCATGCACCAGGCCTCTTGTGAATTAATAATAATCAATTCTGTACTTGTCCTACTGGTAGATATTCAGAGTAATTCCACGGTTTGTTCATTTTTTTAAATTTAGCAATATGCAGTTTTATTCAGCTTTTCCCATAAGACTAGTGCTTTTTTTTATGTAAGTTAGATTCCTAACATAGCCTTTTTAAGTCAAAGATATGCACATTTAAATTTAATATTACCAGGTGACTTTAAAAAATGTTTTAGCTATTCACACATTCATCAGTAGTGCCTGAGAGGTATTTGTTTTCCCCACACTTTTGCCAAAGTAGATTTGATCAGATTTTTAAATATTCTGCCTCTCTGATACATGAAAAATAATCTCTATTTCTATAATATACATATATCTGACTACCACTTAGGTATAGCAACTTTTCAAATGTTTACTGGCTGTTTGTATCCCTTATCTCAGAATTGCTCCATCATCATGTATACCTATTTTTCTATTATATATCTTGTATTTTATCCATTTGCAAGAATCATTATATTTAAGGGAAACTAACATCTTGTCAAGTATACTGCAAATATTCTTTCCCAACTATTATTTCTCTTTTAACTTTACACGTGCTTTTTGCCATTCAGAAATTTTAGGTGAAGTCTCTCCATTATTTTTTTTAATGATTGGTGGATTTTTCTGTCTTGCCCATGAATGCTCATACCCACCCACCCACCCACCCCCCAAGATTCTTGATCTCCTTAATTATATTCTAATATTCTGTTTGTTGTAAATTACAAGTCTATCTTTTTATGCCAGGGGAATATTCCATTACTTGAACGCTGCATATAAAGTAACTCTTCCTTCTCTCACTAAATTGAAATGTAAGCATCACCACTAGTATATCCCAAGTTGTTATTTTAAAGAATGCTTGAATCTGTTTCAGTACTGTGCTCTGTTTCCTGATCAGTTTGTTCATCCTTGAGCCAATATCCATATTATTTGGATTGTAGTCTCCATACATGGAGTTTTAATATGGCAAATTCTCCTTCACTCTTTGTTTTATTTCATAACTAGCGCCCCAGTGAACAGATTC
Source organism: Corynorhinus townsendii (assembly GCA_026230045.1). Lineage (NCBI taxonomy): Eukaryota > Metazoa > Chordata > Mammalia > Chiroptera > Vespertilionidae > Corynorhinus > Corynorhinus townsendii. Next base: position 173,726,299 of record JAPDVU010000003.1, on the reverse strand, counting down.
GTGCACATTGAAAGGAAATTAATTAGAAGGTGTCTGGCAGGGTGGGCCTGGGCAAGAAGGGCTGGACACGCCCTGGAGCCAACCTCCCTGGCTGGCTGCATCTGGGGCAGTGCTGCAGCTCAAAGGTCCACTGTGGAGTGAGCGGGGTCCCTCTGGCAGATGGAGTCCTGTGGCCTGACCAGCAGGAATCAGGCCAAAACCGGCTCTCCTACATCCCCAAGGGGTCCCGGATTGCGAGAGGGCAGTTCTCCAGTGACGCACCCTGGAATCAGGCTCCCTCCTCTCTGGTTCCAGGTGCATCACCCGAGAACCACTGCTGCCAAGTCACCACAGCTCAGCAGCTCCTGCGTTGAGTGTCTCCCCCCTGGTGGTCAGTGTGCGTCATACCTACCAGCTGGTTGGAGGTCAGATGATTTCTTAGCCTTTTGTATATATGAATTTTCTTGACAATAATTTACACTTTTCTTCCATATCAATTTTAGAATTATCTTGACCAGTTAAAATAACAACAATGGGACTCTGATCCAAATTGCTTTAAATGTGCATATGTGTTTGGGACTGTTGATGATTATCCCTATTCAGGAGTCACTTACATCAGCCACATGAGTTTAATATGAAAGCTGCAGCTTGGAAAGGTTTTGTTACTTATCCAAGACCACACAGCTGGAAAAAAGACAGAGGCTGCCTTTAATGTCTCCCTGATGCAAAGTCCACAGCATTAGTTACCTTCTCTGTTCATATCAGAGAAGGAAGATGATAAATTAAATTACTGAAATTGTCCTGACTAAAGTACACAGTAGTGTAACCATTTACAAGGCTGTCAGATGAGGCAGAACTTGACCGAGCATGGCACCAGTTTGTAAGAAAATCATTAGCTTTTATATTTAAAAAAAAAATTTATCTTCCTTCAAAAGACCTAAGTAGAATAAGAATGAGAATAAACTCCCACTGAATAAGTTCCTGGAAGATTTCTGATTGAAATACATCTTTACTGATATGAAATCTGTCATTATAACTTCATTTTTTGGTTTAAAAACTTACTCTTCTAAAATGCAAATACCCTTAGAAAGATTACTGCACATATTGGTGTGAACTGGTTTAATAGCTACTCTTAAAACTAACTGGTGAACTCCCTACTGATATAAAATTTTGGTCTTGGGCAGTGGGGCACAGGGATAGAAATGGATGTGGAAAATGGGACAGCACCTCAGGGTAGCCGAGGTTAAATAGAATGCTGGTGGCCAGGAGCCTGGAAAGTTGGACAGGTTGACAAGCAGATAACTACAAAGGCCCTCCCATCTGGGAAGCAGTGCAGTGTAAGAGGCAGAGGGGCCACACCTTCACACTTTGCTTTGGATAATAAGTCTGCTCGGCCATCAGAGGACATATGTAGTGAATCACCTTGAAGAAATCAGTTGGCTGGCCTTGCTTTGCTCTGCCTTTCTGCATTGCCTGCACTGATCTCCCTCCTATTCCCAGAGCAGCCACTACAGCCACTGCTTTTCTTAACAGGACATCTGGTCACAATTTAACATCTCTGCTGCTCAAAAATAAAGCTGTTTTAAGAACATTTCAAAAAATGAAACAAAAGAGCAGCTAGAAGTTCATTTTCAAGTGAAAAGCCTAACCTAAAGGTGGAAGCTAGTTAAGAGATGGACCCACCAGGCAACAAATAGGAAAACAGATAAAGACTGAACCAGCCAAATCAATACCTTATCACAGTCAGTTAACTGACCAGTCAGTAGTATTGAGCACCGCTATGTGCAGAGCACTGGCTAAATCGAGTTTTAAAAAAGTACTCAGTGTAATGGACTGATATTGGAGACACATCACCTGAATGTCTAATGCTTCTGCATTTCTCCACCTCCTTTTTATTCTTGGCAGGATAAAATTATATTGTGCTCCACTTAGTAAATGAAAGTGGTGATGTTGACCATAACTTTTTCTACTCGTCCTGCTTATGTATTATGCATATTTCTTTAAACTATTGGATCAAAGGCATGCTTAGAATATTTCCTCAAAAAATATCAATGGGCATGGATCTGATGAGTGAATAATTTTCAGTATAGAGAGAAGTAATGTCAAATTAGTACTCCATGATATAGGATGAAATATTAGTCAGATATTTGTGTTGTATTGTGGTGTGCCTCAGTAAAAATTCTAAATGCCAATATCAAGTCAATAGAATATTTAAATTCAATACTTAAGTTCAATAGAAAAGCCCACTATTTGAAGGATTTTGTAGGTTTTTCTGTAATGCAAAAACCATTCTAAATCAATTTGTTTTGTGAATTTATTTGGTTTTCTTAAAATGAGGTTGCTTTATTGAATATATACAGGATAGCTTCCTTTTTGTTCATCTCATTGATTCAAAACATTCTGTGCGCAGAGGTCTCCTACATGCTGTTTGGCAGTGACTACTTTCCGTCCAGCCCTCCTATTCAGGACACAGAAAGAAAAGGCAGTGCTGCCACCAACAGGAAAAGGGAAGTCCCAGTAACTCCACTTAAACCCCACTTCTCCATTTTCTCTACCTAGAACGCTTGTTAAATAAACTAAGTAATAGTATGCACAACAGAAAAAAGTGGAAAAGAGCTCTTCGGATGAATGAAACTTAAATGTGAAAACTAAGAAAAATAACGTTCTATAACAGCAAAAACAAACAAACAAAAAAACAGTACCCTGGAATAATAGACTACATGGCAAGTGTTCTGTATTGAAGTGCAGCACAGTAAGAAGTTAAGAAGTCTCCATGAAAATCTTCTTCCTTGTCTACATGATTGAAATACAGATTTCTTAAAAGCCAAAGAAAATACTAACATGCATTAGTAAGGAATTTGATTGGCAAAATATAATTTCATTATAATACTGATGTATAAGAGTATGGATGTATAATCTGCATTCCACATGCTGCAAAGTTTTGCTTTTATTGCAAAAATAAAGGTTAAGTGTTACAAAAGCATCACTCAAAATTACCAGGAAAAAATGGAATACTAACATTTAAAAAGTATATAATATAATTTTCTTAAAACTAAAAGGTTTATGCAATTGTAAATTATAATTATATACATTTATATGTTATAATTTGTATTTTAAAGTTTGGACACAGTTGAGGTATAGGTATAGATATATCCACGTAAGATTTTTCCAACTCTTACACTCAAAGTCTCTCACAGTCCTTGATCTAGAATCATCTTTTTGATCATTAGAAAAAATTAGAAATGTCCTTTCTTTAGTCACAGACATGAGAAGAAAAGTGTGGGGTGCCATTAAGCCCCCAGCTCCTCCCATCCATTTTTTTAAACTACTCAACGCTTCTCATTTCAAATAGGTCACAATTACAAAAGACCAAATTTCTCACTCAGTTACACCCACACAATTCCCACTCGAGTTCTTTCTTTCTTCCTTTTTTCCTTTCTTTCTTTTTCAGTAAATTGTATAAACACATCTGAAGCTACATTTATCCCAAATGAATATGGGCACTTATGTAATTTACTTTCAATTAATATTTCTTCGATATTACAGAAATTTCTTAGAATATTAATGAAAATTATCAAAGGTCCTAGAAAATCCATTTTAGTCAGTGTGTTTTTCAATTATAGTTTATATTCAATATTATTTTGTATTAATTTCAGGTGTAGAACATAGTAGTTAGACAATCATATACTTTACAGACTATTCCCTCTGATATTTCCAGTACCCAACTATGTAATATTGCAATAGATAGTTATTACAATATTATTTCCTATGCTGTACTTTACATCCCCATGGCTATTTTGTAACTACCAATCTATGCTACTCAATCCCTTCACCTTTTTTACCCAGCACCTAACCCTCCTTCCCTCTGACAAACATCAGTCTGTTCTCTGTATTGATAAGTCTGTTTCTGTTTTATTTTTTGTTTATATTGTCCTTTAGATTACACTTATAAGTGTAATCATCTGATATTTGTCTTTCTCCGACTGACTTATTTCAGTTAGTATAACCCTCTAAGTCCATCCAGGCTGTCGCAAATGATAACATTTTGTTTCTTTTAATGGCCGGGTAACAATCCATTGTATATATGTACTACCACTTTTTTATCCACTCTTCTACTGATGGGCACTTGGGTTACTTCTATAGCTTGGTTATTGTAAATAACACTGCAATGGGCATTGGGGTGCTTATATTTTTTTCAAATTAGTGTTTGGGGTGCTTTGGATATATTAACCAGAAGTGGAATGGTTGGATCATAAGGCAGTTCCATTTTTAATTTTTTTAGAAACTTCCGTTCCATAATGTTTTCCACAGTGGCTTCACAACTCAACACCAAAAAAAAAAACCAAAACACAATCCAATTAAAAAATGGGCAAAGGGATTAAATAGACACTTCTCCAAAGAGGACATACATATGGCCAATAGACATATAAAAAATGCTCAACATTACTAATCATCAAAGAAATTCGAATTAAAATCACAATGCAATATCACCTCATATCTGTCAGAATGACTATCATCAATAAATCAACAAATAGTGAGTATTGGGAAGGATGTAGAGAAAAAGGAGCCCTCATACACTGTTGGTGGGAATGAAGGTTAGTCAGTGGTTTTAACTCTTGACTTTCAACTACCTATTAAGCACTTGCTATATGACGGTCTCTGTCTGAGATACGGGTGTGCCAAAATGAACCAAGATACAGTCTTCTTGATTCTAAAACTAAGAACTAATAAAAAGACACATTTTTTAGCTCTAACCTATGCATATATTTATTTGTAGCTATTCCATGTAGAATTCACAAGATGGAAATGAAGGTTACAATAGCAATTGCTGGGGAAAGTTGACAACATCGATAATTTCCCTAACTTGTTTCATCTACCTTTTAAGTCCTCAGATATTAGTATTCAGTGTTGAGTAACATTTTCCTTCTTTCACATTACATTATTTAGACCACACCATTTTGAGTATGTGATTCTTCAAAAATGAAGATGACATGATTTAACAATTCCAGATCAGTTCAAAATTTCTCCACCTCTATCTCTTCTTCTTTCAGAAAGCTTTTGATCCACGGAACACAACTGTGAGAAGGTGTACAATGTTGCTGATTTGATTTGTGGCCCTCTAACCCAGCATGCTTTCTCAGCTTACATTTTTTCAGTAGTCCGTCAACTAGAATCCTTGCCCCTAGACTCACCCACATGCCGATCCATTCTCTCTACACTTATCCATTCTCTCTACACTTATCATTTTATCTACTTAAAACCCTTCAATGTTGTTTTATTACCAACTATATAAAATCCAAACTTCCTGGAGTGGCATTTGAAGACCTTCACATCTGATTCTTTTTCCTTAGCTACTGCTATACTGACTTTTTTTTTCTTTCTTAAATAAGTCTTTATTGTTCAGATTATTACAGTTGTTCCTCTTTTTTCTCCCCATAGCTCCCCTCCACCTGGTTCCCACACCACCCCATGCCCTTACCCCCCCCCCATTGTCCTGGTCCATAGGTGTTTGATATTTTTCCAGTCTCTCCTAGCACCCCCCACACTCTCTTGCCCCCGAGAATTGTCAGTCCACTCCTTTCTATGCCCCTGATTCTATTATATTCACCAGTTTATTCTGCTCATCATATTTTTTTTCACTTGAGTTTTAGATTCACTTGTTGATAGATATGTATTTGTTGTCACTTTGTTGTTCATAATTTTTATCTTTACCTTTTTCTTCTCTTCCTCTTCTTAGAGAATACCCTTCAGTATTTCATATAATACTGGATTGGCAGTGATGAACTCCTTTAGCTTGTTCTTATCGGTGAAGCTCTTTATCTGACCTTCAATTCTAAATGATAGCTTTGCTGGGTAGAGTAATCTTGGTTGTAGGTTCTTGCTATTCATCACTTTGAATATTTCTTGCCACTCCCTTCTGGCCTGCATAGTTTCTGTTGAGAAGTCAGCTGACAATCATACGGGTACTCCCTTGTAGGTAGCTAACTGTTTTTCTCTTGCTGCTTTTAATATTCTCTCTTTGTCTTTTGCCCTTGGCATTTTAATTATGATGTATCTTGGTGTGGTCCCCTTTTGATTCCTTGTTTGGGGTTCTCTGTGTTTCCTGTACTTGTAAGTCTATTTCTTTCACCAGATTGGGGAAGTTTTCTGTCATTATTTCTTCAAATAGGTTTTCAATATCTTGCTCTCTCTCTTATTCTGGTACCCCTATAATTCACATGTTGGTATGCTTGAAGTTGTCCCAGAGGCTCTTTACACTATCTTCATATTTTTGGATTCTTTTTGCTTTTTGCTTTTCCGGTTGGGTGCTTTTTGCTTCTTCGTATTTCAAATCTTTGACTTGATTCTTGGGCTTCTCTAGTCTGCTGTTGGATCTCTGTATATTATTCTTTATTTCAGTCAGTGTATGCTTAATTTCTAATTGGTGCTTTCACATATCCTTGAGGATCTCACTAAATTTCTCAGAGGTTTCTAGAAGATTCTTGAGTAACCTTATAACTGTGGTTTTGAACTCTTTATCCTGTAGTTCACGTTCCTCTATTTCTTTCATTTGTGACATGTTTCTTTGTCTCTGCATTCTGGCTCCTTCCCTGTGTTGATAGGGTGGCTTTGTGTGCTAGGTGTCCTATAGGGCCCAGTGACCCAGCCTCTCCAGTCACCTGAGGTGGATGCTCTTGGTGCACCCCTTGTGGGCTGTGTGCACAGTCTTGTTGTAGTTAAGCCTTGATGCTGTTGATATCACTGGGCGGAATTGACCTCCAGACCAACTGGCTATGAGTACCAGTTGTGTCTTCAATGGGAGAATTGCTGTGTTGGAGACACCCTTATAGTGCAGAACTTGTTTCAGTGGGGCTTTGGTGATCACTGAGTCTGCCCCCTGAGTGTGTCTCTTATGGATCTAAAGATTTGTAATCTGCTGTGGCCTCACTTTGACCACTGGGTGCACTGGCTCTTGGATCTCCAAGGAGATGGTAAGTCACCCCCTGCCTGAGGCCAAACCAGCAGGAGCTACAGAGAGATCTTCAGTTTCCTCCTCTTAGTTTGGGGTTTGGAGGTGCCCAGATGGTACATAGCTGTGAAGCAATGCAGGCTGCTGATGAGCCTTAGGCAGTCTTTTGGAAGCTCTGGGGTTCTTTGACCCAGTTGCAGTTTTTAAGGTTAGGTTGCAAAAGGCCAGGCCATTCATATGCAAAAGCCTCTGCACTCAGTTTGGGTGGGGTTGAAAAATGGGTGGGTGGGGTCTCAGGGAATTATGGGGTGGAGCAAACAGCAATGGCTTCCTGTCAGCCCTGCCCCAAAGAGGCCCCCAGGTCTCTGTGTGGTGGCACCATGCAGGAACAATGAACGCTGCGCCCATCTCTGAGAGAAAGCCACCCTCATGTTCTGGCCCAATGCCAGACAGTCCAATTTCTTCCCATATGAATCTGGATCCTCAGAGTCTCGCCTAGTACTAGAATTCAGAGCAGTCGGGAGTTTGTATCTCCGCCCGATTGAAAAGGACCACAGAGTACTCAGTTGCCAGCCCATTTCCACGCTCACCTCTGTACCTTCACGCTTCAGCACTTCTGCACCTCCTACCAGTCTAGATGCACTTTTCTCTTTCCTTCTTGTTATAGAACTTCCTCTCAGCCAGCCTTCCCATGGTTTTGGATGATATCTGTTTTTTCTTTTAGTTGTGGTTTTGATGTGGTTGTGCGAGACAGCAAGTTCAGGTGCTTACCTATGCTGCCATCTTGGTTCCTCCTCTATACCGACTTCTTGTAGTCTAAGAAATCTATTCTGCTGCCTGTCATATCCTGACCTTTGCATATTTTAGTCCTTCTACTTGGAATTCCCTTCTTTCCTTCTGTGCCCTTATTCTGGGTAAACTTCGTATTCTTCAGTGCTCTGCTTAACTATCTTATTCCCCAGAACCTTCCGTGGTCTGGAAAGGGGTCAAGGGACTATCGCAGAGTAGGTTAGGAGCTTATTGAAAATTGTCCTTAGGACCATGTGCTCACCCCATCCTGTCTTTATGCATATCATTTTAGGGGAAATCATCTGTTTAATTATCCGTTTTTCCAAATATAAAAGCAGGGTGTCAGCCTTATTCACCTTTGAATCTTCACTCCATGACACACAGTAGGTGCTCAGTAAACATACTGAAGAATTAAGGAGTAAATTTGCTCTTCCTAAAATGAAGACTTGTCTGCTTATATTAGCATGAGGTTCTAATCTACCAAACAGAGCGCTCATGGAGATTGATAACTTACAGGAGAAGATTCTCTTGCTATAAATTATGCAAATGGAATCTGTATGAGGATAATTGCTTAAAACATTTTCTTTGTTTAAGCACTAAGAATCAACTTACTCTGATTTTTTAATGTGCTGACCAGCAGGGCAATTCAACATATCAGAGAAGGGATGGGGAGCTGAATGCAGATTGGGGAGCCATAAATCATGTCTCTTTGTCCTAAAGGGCTGCTCATTGAGTTGATTAACAAGCAACAATCAATTGGCTACTCACCTTTCAGGCTTTGTCAAATGGCCAGCTGTCCTCCCCAGGTGACACCGTTGTCATCTCCCAACTGTAACATACCTCTCTACATATGAGTATCGAGAATTAGAGTCATTACTCACATAATGGAAGATAGGTCAATCCAGGCTGGCTAAAGACCCAGTCCTGAAAGTGGGCCAAGGCATAAGGCATTCCCACGGCTGCCACTGATACTAGACTTTCTTCATCACCCAGATAGGTACACTTAAACCAGGGAATTCTTCCCAGTACCAGCAGTCTGGAATTCCATTCTCATTCTTTACACTTCTGTTCTGCATTTATGTGTTGCTGTTGCTTTTGTTTGTATAACTTATTGAACTTTAAAAAGAAAACCGGGTTTAGCAAATTTCAAAAAATGTTTGGCACTGATTAAAACAAAGAGGATGAATGACCAGTTCCAAGAAACCATTTCTGCTGCTGGTAACATTGTCTAGAATTTTCACTTTAAATGCTGAAAATAAAGCTGAAAAAAATATGAAAATGAAAAATAATAAATTTTAAAGTGTGCAAAATAGTAATACTCAAAGTTTTATATTATGGAAGGGTAAGGTTTGCCACCAAAAACAAGCAGTATAGATATCTTGATAAATCTTCATTTTCATGTATAAGCAAAATATCTATATAAAATAATTTTTCATATTAGCTTAAATAGTATCACTAGTAAAAAGCAATGTAATGGGGTTTACTCCAAGGGTAGTCTCCCTTTTCTAGGATTTAATTAACAATTTTTCAACTGTTATTTCTCTTAGCTACAGGATAATAAATGGCATACATAAATGTTAGCCTAAGGCACTGTAAGATTATGTGACTTGGGAATCATCAAAGAGTAATTAAATAGTGGTTAATCCTGATCTAAGATTTGAGTGTGTTTTATGGTATTTGATAGCTGCAAAGAAGAACAAAGGTCCTGAGCTCTGAGTCTCAGTACCTGTTTAACTCTAGGTTTGTGATTTGGAGCAAGTCAAGTCATTCTCCCTGCCTGCCTTCATTTGTTCCCTGTGCTAGCCAGTGAAAATACAAATATGATTTAGCAAGGTCTCAGAAGTTTCTGATTCTCATTTTCCTTATCTGTAAAATGGGGCTTTCATGATGATAATTAAATAAAAGTTGTTAAAGTGCTATTTTTAAAATGTATTTTTATTGATTTCAGAGAGGCAAGGAAAGGGAGAGAGATAGAAACATCAAAGATGAGAGTGAATAATTGGTCAGCTCTCCTGCACACCCTCCATTGGGGATTGAGCCCTCGACCCAAGCATGTGCCTTGACTGGGAATCGAATCGTGATCTCCTGCTTCATAGATTGATGCTCAACTCCTGAGCCATGCCAGCTGGGCTTAAAGTACTTTTTAAATGGTTAGCAGCCATATAGATGTCAAATGTTATTATAGCTAAAATAATGACAAGAATGTTTAATAAATAGAGGACCTCATTAAAATATTTGCTTTTTAAAAATTTTATGTGGAAATAAAGTCAAACTTACAGAAAGATGCGCAAAGAATCTCCATATATCTTTACTCAAGGTCACTTATTTATAACATTTTACCTCATTTGCTCACTCTTTCCCTCTCTCTCTCTCTTTCTTTCCTGAACAATTTAAACGTGTTACATGCATCATGGCCCATCACTCCTGAATACTTGTGTTTCCTAAGAGTATGGGTATTTGCTTACATAACCACACTACAGTTTTCAACTTTTGTAAACTGTGTTGATATAGTACTGTTATCTCATTTGCACCCATATTCCACTTTGTCAATGGACCCAATTACGTTCCTTTTTGTCTTCTCTAGTCCAGGCTTCAGCTTAGATCAGGTATTGCATTCATGTTAGTTGTCATGACTCTTTATCCTCCTTTAATCTGAAACATTTCACACCCTTTCTTTGTCTTGTATGATGTGGACAATTTTTAAGAATATAGTCCTCCTATATTTTGTAAATTAGAAGATTTCTCATTCTTTAGTTGTTTCACATTTTAATGATTGTTTTATATTAATCAACTGAAGATTCTATTCCTCCCACTGGGAACCTAAAAGCCATCCCTGCATGTAAAACAGTAGCATGCACATGGTGTCTGGCTTGCCACAAGTGATAATGTAGTGTTCATTTCATCCCCTCCTCTCCTACCCTGTTTCTTCCCTTCATTCTTCTGTTTTCCTATGGGTCCTTAGACCGTGACATCCAACTTCCTCTCCCTCCCTGGTATCTGCACCAAATGGATCATGGACAGAGTGTCATGTCTGTTCACATCATTCCCACAAGGGGGAGAGGGACCAGAAAGGCTCATCCCTGATTCTTCCACTGTATCTCTCACCTTCTTAGTCTCCTTGGTTTCTTCCTACTAAATGACAGATTGCCATCATATTGCACTTTCCAGCATGCAACTTTATTTCACTTGAACCTTTGAGCAACCAAATGTGTTTGGCAGTGTTTATTATCACCATTTTTTAGATAATGAAACAGAAGCTCAGACCCATTGAGCCTTTTTCTCCATACTCAGGTGCCTAGAGGTTTATAGGTTCAGGCTGAAATCCATGGGTTTGGGTTGCTATCCAATGCTTCCCCACTACAGCTTGATGCCTCCTTATAGTAACTTTACATCTACAGATCTTGTGTGATCCCATGGCATGGTGGCCGAAGATGTAGGACACTGAAGTTAAGCTGCCTTTTTTTTTTTTTTTTTTTTTTTTTGCGGAAATGGTAGAGGTAGTTATAGCTGGCACATTAGGACATATGGTGCTTAAACTCTTATTTAAACAAATTTGAAATTTGGCAAAAATAGAGAAATATGTCTGTTGTAATATGCACTTAGCAAATGTCAAAGATATAGCTCAGAAATTTTCCAAAGATATAGCTCAGAAATTTTCATCAAAATTAATGTGAGATCTCACGAATAATAGCTTTTAAACGAGGAGTTCATATTTCAAAGATATTAACTTGCAAATACACACAATCATGAAAACATCAAACAAGAGACAGGGAAGGGATGTAAGGGATCCTGCCCAACTTTCTTATTAACAGCATAACATGCTTCTTAAAGAACATTTAGAAATACACAAAATTTTTAAAGGGAGGTTACTAACTACAGATGTGGAAACTAAGAAAGAGAAAGTCTTAAGTATCTTGTATGTGGCCACATTGGGTGTTCGTGGCAGACATGGGCTTAGACCTTGGTCTTCCTGCTGTTAGTCCAGTAGGCGCTTGCCTACGTTTTTATGAGTTATTTGTAATATAAATTTGAAAATGTTCTAATCCTTTCATATAGAACAAAAATATGCACTGAACCAAGCTATATAGAGTCAAGATAGACTTTTAGCAAAATTAAATATTAAATTGAGGAAATACTATTTTTTTTAAAAAGAATGTCATCATTTGGGGCCCCAACTGAGGAAAATGTAGTGAGATACCTTTAGCCTCAGGTAAGTAGGAGAGAGTAAGGTGTACTTCAGTTGTCTTGTCTCTTTAAGGGTGTTCTCAAGTTGGACAGTCAGCTGAGGCTTGGGGTATTTGTGGTAATCACACCCATTTTAAATTAACTGTTGTGTATGCTGCAAGATAAGAACTGAGGTTCATTTTTTGGTACATGGATGTCCAATTGTCCCAGCACCATTTGTTTGATATTTTGAATAATAAGATAGAAAATTAACTCCAGAAAATCTCAAACATCAAATCTGCACATAGGCAACATGCGTATTTTATAAGCAAGCTCTTTCCCCCTTTAAAGAGACCTCTCTAGGAAATAGAATTAATCTTTTATACATGTAGCCAGAGAAAAATGAGGAACTTGCTTTCTCTCAAAATGTGGTAAAATAAGGTAAGTGCCCATATTATTTTATGCCGTAAATGCTTTCATTGGGAATTTTCTTAAAGAAAAATCACAAGTAGGAGTTAAAGAGAATAGGATTTCAAGAAGCATAAGTGAAGCAATCATTCTAATTTATCAAGCATCCAAGATATACAAATGCAGAGTATCAAATCTGCAATTCTGTAAACGAGCTGGTCACAAATGCCCCAGTTCCGAAATGATTTGCAGTTCACGATGAGTTAAATGTTTTCAAAAACTGTCCACTTGGTGGCACCGTGGTGCTGCTTCAAGAAAGAGCCTGTTGATTTGGATAAAGGTCCAGTTAGGGGCTGATTTCTTATGCGATTCTTAAACATGTGGTCATACCGCAATATGTGCCAACAACTGACAATTGCCCTAGTCATTTGTCCAAGAGAAGAAAAAGAAAAAAGTATGTGTAAGTTGTTCAAGTAAAGACAGAGCAGGATTTAAGTGGACTTGTGGGGCAGGCTGAACAAGTTGGTGGATGGAAGTCTACCGGACCTATCTTTTACCTATATTCTTAAACAGAAATGCCTCCACGGAGTTGTTTTCTTCTCTTTTCTTATGACTTGATTTTGAGGAGGAAACTTGACACTAATAATTTCAGCACAAATGAAAAGTCAAGTTGAGCTTCATTTGCTCCGTAATAAATATTTAGAAGCAGTGGTGCCGTCATTATTGGGCAGCATAAGTTACATATGAGAAGGCTACACACAGTTCTTACCCTCAGTGTCCTTGCAGCCGACCTGAGTAGACACGATGTATGTGTAAAACAGTAATTGCTGAATTGTGTGCTAGAGAGAGAGCCAAGTGGAGGCCATAATTATGAAAGCCTTCGCTGAGCAGGTGGGACCGTCGCTGGTCATAAAGAATGGCTTCACTGTGGCAGGCAGCCTGTCGCTGCACAGCTGAGTGGAAAGAGGGCAGGAGGGAGCAGGACTTGGCAGTTGTTCTGGTGGCCTGGCTGGGAAGGGGGCGGTCAGCACCTCCTGCTCTGCAGCAGTCGTTGGAGAAGCAGCCATCCCAGCTGGATCCTCTGGCCTCTCCATCCAGCTGGTCCGTTACTCAGTGCATCCACTGACTCACTGATCCATTTTTAAAATTATGTACACTTATTTCTTCCAGATATTGGGGTGAATACAAACTATTGGTTTATTTAATTTATATTTTTTTGTAGTTGAATTAGAAATTTGAATGCCAAATGAGTGAGGTTTCTGTGAAATAATTTGGTAAATAATGAACCTAGAGAATAAAGTCCCTACTTCTTAGAAAAGTATTGATGACATTAAACATCTTTATTTGAATCCATATAGGGGTGAAATGACATGAAGCCTTGGGTATACTTTAAAATATTTCAGCAAAGGGAAAACAATACATATTGTAGTGTTGTATAATTTTGCTAATTATTGATTTTGGATGATGGGTATATAGGGATTTATAGTACTATTCTATTTTTGTGTATGTTTGAAATGTTTTATAATTCCTTCTCCTTACAAATTAGTTGATTGTTTGAAAAGATAATTCTGGAAATGGGCAAGACTGATCCTAAAGTTAAGGTAGGTGGATTCAGGTGAGGGTGTGAAGTTAGCACTAAGACCCTTCAGCTGGGAAAACCCCATTTATCAATGTATTCTACCCAAAGCATGATGGAAATAATGTGCTTACTCCCGGAGAGATTTGCCAGATAAAAAAATCTGCAGGAAGCGGACTGCTGCTCCATGCTTCAGTTCACTTGCCCAACTGTGACAAGAAGGAGTTAAAGAGATGATCAGTCACGTGTAGATTATCAGGGACTGTGCAATGGGAAGCCACGACACCTGCTAAGGAAGGATTATGTGCACTCTTAACCATTAAAGTGCTTTTATACAAATGCTCTCAAACATATGAGAAAAGCCATTCTCAGCTATGTCTGTGCTCTAGAATGACTCTAGCAATCTCCTCTCTCATCTATAGGCCAACGAGAAAGAGGTTGGCACACCAAGAAACATAGAAAGAGAAACATTTTTCACAAATTAGCCATTGTGTTATTACAGGCAGAACATAGGACCAAAAGTAAGAAAACTTTTAGGTTAGAATTCTGATTCTTTCAGTTTTGAGGTGTGTGATTGGAGGCAATTTATCTAACTTTTCTAAAATTCACTGTATGCCGCTATAAAATAGGGGTGCTAGTCACTTCACACGTCTGCTGTGAGCAACAGACAGTGTAATGAAGTGTTTAGAAGAGTTTACTGTGGCCATTTGCACTGCAAAGGCTCTGTCCTTCCACTTCCCCTGTATGCACCCCAAAAGTCCTCCGGTCCACAGCAGATGAGGATAACTACACAGATTGCAAATTATAGATTCAACGGAGAGCCAAGCAGGTATGAGATGAAAGCCATTTGGGAATGATAGGAAAATCAGAAGAACCTAATTGCCCCCCAAGTGGAAAGCAAGATATAGGAGCAAGCCAGAAGATTGGAGAGAGAAAGTGTGGGAGAGTCCACTTCAGAAAGGCTAACGACGTAAGGCAAAGCACCTCTCACTCCCAGTGCTCCCTTCCCCTTACCTGCAGAGGGAGGAAGTTTTTCTAAAGTAGCACTGCCAGCCTGGCCTCTCTGTGTCCTCTCATTATCTCCTCCACCTGAAAGGTGGGGGATGTGTCTGATTGGTGAGTTTGGATTGAGACACAGAACAAACATAAGCTAGCCCTTTCCCCTTCCTTTCTCTCATCTGCCTGCCTGCCAAGAGCACGAATTCTGGTCGGCTTCATCTCTGATAGCACTGCTGTAAGTATAGCATGGGTACATGGCAAAAATGGGCTTTCCTATACTGAAACTCAGCATTAGACAAAATTACTCACATATTCCATCGATGCCAGAATATTGTAGGCCTACTCTACAGAGGGCAAATCCCCATTTACAGCTGAATTTAGCAGATGGCCTACCCATTCTGCCATGAAATATATGTATAAATGGTGTTGATTGATTGCAATTTTCAAACCAACCTATAGATAAAGCATAGGTGATATAACTGGTTATAGAATAGATTGTAAGTGCTGTAAATCTTGATAGTGAAAAAAATAGTGGTATTATTGACCAATAGTTGGTGAGACATAGAGGAAAGAGATGGTATTATGTACTGAATGCTTGCGATCTTCTAAGTTCATATGTTAAAACCCTAACCCCAACATGATGGTTTCTGGACGTCGGGCCTTTAGGAGGACCTTTGGTTGTGAGGGCGGAGCCCTCATGAATGGGATTCGTGTGACCTTATAAAGAGGACCCCAGAGAGCTCCTTTCTCTGCTCTCTGCCATGTGAAGACACATGACGGTATGGCCATGTGCAAACCAAGAAGTGGACACTCACCAGACACTGAATCTGCTGGGGCTTCAATCTTAGACTTGCCAGTCTCCAAAACTGTGAGAAATGAATTTCTGTTGTTTAAGCCACCCAATCTGTGGTACGTTGTTATTGCAACCCGAACTGATGAAAAACATAAAGCAGCCCAGCTGGCATAGCTCTGTGGTTGAGCATCGACCCATGAACCAGGAGGTCATGGTTCAATTCTCTATCAGGGCACATGCCTGGGTTGTGGCCTTGATCCCTATTGGGGAGCGTGTAGGAGGCAGCCGATCAATGATTCTCTCTCATCATTGGTGTTTCTGTCTCTCTCCCTCTCCCTTCCTCTCTGAAATTAATAAAGATATATTTTAAAAAACAAAAAACATAAAGCAGTTATCACTCCCCTGCTTAAAACCTCCAAGGCTTGCTGAAACCGGTTTGGCTCAGTGGATAGCGCGTCGGCCTGCGGACTGAAGGGTCCCGGGTTCGATTCCGGTCAAGGGCATGTGCCTGGGTTGCAGGCACATTCCCAGCAGGGGATGTGCAGGAGGCAGCTGATCTCATTGATGTTTCTAACTCTCTATCCCTCTTCCTTCCTCTCTGTAAAAAATCAATAAAAATATATTTTTAAAAAAAACCTCCAAGGCTTTTTTCTATGGTCTCCTAGCCCTATTCTGGGGTGAGAACCTTTTTTCTGCCAAGGGTCATTTGGATATTTATAACATCATTCGAGGGCCATACAAAATTATCAACTTAAAAATTAGCCTGCTCTATTTGGTCAAACATTTCATTAACTCACCCCTAATGCCTTGGCAGGGCCAGACCAAAGGATTTCCGGGGCCTTACACGGCCTGTGGGACAGATGTTCCCCATCCCTGTCCTACAGGATCTGCCCCTGCCATTCTCCTGTCTCCTCTAGTGCCCACTTACTCTCACTCACAACATCCCAACCGTTCTGGACCAATGAAAGCTTCTAAAAGATGAAAACTTTTCTGCTGCTCGTCCACACAAGTAAATGTGAAGCCTAATCTCCCCTCTCCAATTCAGTTTAACTTCCTCTCTCCCTCAACAACATGTACTCAAACGACATACTGCTCCTGTTCACTCATGTTTGCAAGTGTTACCTTGGTGAATAGCTGAACTTAATTGACTTACCGTGTGCCGCTGTACGAATAAACCCCATGTACTTATGCATTCCCCAACTGATGAACATTTAAATTGTTTCTAGTGTTTGTCTGTTGCTAGTAGATTTTTAGGAAACACCCTTTATTAAACTTAAGAAGATTCTTTATACTTATCATATAGGACATTTTTACAATAACTAAATCTTAAATTTTATCAGATATTATTATGATAATCTACTAAGATGTTTATATATGTTTACTTTTTTAATAAGTCAATGCATTAAATTTACCTGGATAGAGTTTTCCAATATGAAACTATCCTTGATTTGTGATATAAACTCAACATTGGTCATGATTACTGTTTTTAAATTCTGCTACCTGGATTTGGTTTACTAATAATTTGTTTCTTAATTTCCCATCTGTATCCATAGATCAGATTTGTCAATAAATTGGTTACTCAGTTTCAGTGTATAACGTTATGCTGCTCTTGTACATGAACATGTTTTCCTTGTCTAAAAATGGTTACCTACCAGTTTCTTGAAACTTCCATGCAACTCGTCCTTAGTTCCCTGAAAGATATTCTTTTGGAAGAGTAGAGTTGTTAAACTTGATACCATTTATCTAGTGGTTATTCATCTATTTGGGTTTTCTGTTTCTTCTGAGTTCGTTTTAATATTTATTTTTTTCCAGAAAATTGTCTATCTTATTTGATTTTAAATTCATCAGCAAAATAGTTGGTTAGGCTGTACCCAGGTATAATTTTCTGTATTGAATTTGATCAGTTTTCGTATTTTTATTTATCTTTTGGAAAAATAGATTTTGAGTTTTTAATTACTACCATTGGTAACTTTTCTTTGCTTGTTTTCTCTGTTCATTTTTACTCTTATGGTTGTGAACTTCTTATATTTTTCCCCATAGGTTTAATGTTTTATATTTATAGCATCTTCAGTTAATTCATGAAATAATTTCTTGAAAATAATATTTATTGTTTATAAGTGAAGACACTAAAGTATAAATTTCCCCCTAAATATTGTAGCTGCATAATACAAAGTTTGAAATACAATGTTTTTTTGTTCAGTTTGGTTCAGTTTCTTTGAAGTTTCCTCTTTAACCCATGGATTTTTTAGGAGTACTGGTGTTTTGTTTTGTTTTTAACTATCATTTTGTTATTACTTTCTAATTTAATTACATTATAGTTTAAAAAAAAACATGGTCTATCTGATGGTAATTTTTTGAAATTTGTTGAAACATTCTGTAACCTAATATATGTTTAATTTTTATAAATATTTTATCTATGCTTGAAAAGAATGTCTATTCTTCATACATTGGGCAAAAGGTTTTGTGTGTGATTTGCATGTCCGTACAATAAACTCTTATATCAGTAAACCAAATATTATTTATTCTTACAAATTTTTATTTTTGTCTATTTTATCTATCTGTGTTTGATCAAGGTATTTTTTTTAATTATTCAAATATCATTGTTGGGGGGTAAGGGCATGGGGTGGGGTGGGGAATCAGGTGGAGGGGAGCTATGGGGGGAAAAAAGTGGAACACCTGTAATAATCTGAACAATAAAGATTTAATTAAGAAAAAAAAATAAAATAAAGATTATATCTAAAAAAAAAAAAAAAACAGCTAAAAAAAAAAAAGAAATAGAAAAAAAAAATATATCATTGTTGATTTTTCTACTTCTCTTTGTGGTTTGTTTGCTTTTTATAGTTGGAAGTTCTGTTGTCAAATCTGTCCTTGCTCATGATCACTATGCCCTTTCTGGATTGTTCTTTTACCATGTGTAAGTTTGCTTCAGTCCTATTAATGCGTCCTTTTGGTCTAACTTTAACCTTGCATAATAGGGTCTGTTTTGATTATGATCCTGGTGTACTTTACCTAGTGGTTTTCTTTTATGGGAATGTCTATACACAGTAAGTAGCTTGATTTTATGAAATCCTTTATTGGTATTGTAATAGCTGAGTTTAATCAATTGATACTTATTTTGATTATTGAAACATTTAGAATTACTTGTCAGATTGTGTTTTCTATTTACCAGGCTTTTCTTTGCTTCCTTTCTACTGTTACTTTTCTTTAGTTGATTTGATAAAGTTACTTATTAAAAATTAAAGGTTTTGGTATCTCTTTCCTCATATTAAATTATAATTTTTTTGCTATATACTGAGCTTCCCTTTCTCATATACAAGCATTAATTTATGAGTGTGTTTATCAATTAGACATCATTACTTTTTCCCTACAAATTTGTTTTGTTGTTAATCTTTATAAAAAGCTCTTTAGTTGAAGGACTATGGACAGAAAATTATTTTTGTGGATCTAAATAATGTCTATATTTTAAATTAAATCTTGAACAATAGATTAGCTGGGCATAAAATTATATTTCTGTCTTCCAACAAAGCTCCAAGGAATTGGAACAAACCAGTCCTTCACTGAAGGGGAATGTAGGCAGTACATCACAGTGTCCCCTACACATCTCTACTTCTGTGATGACATGATTTGAGGGACATCACTGGTTGAGTCTCCACATGAGCAATTTGGTGCACGTGATAACTGCTCAAGTGTTTTATCTTATCTTGCCACCCCATATAGACCACTTTATGTAAATTATAAAGCTCTAGCAGGTGTCATGGCCCCTTTTGAGCTTACCTTTACAGTCTGGGGGATCTACTATAATCCCCATTTCTTTTACACACAATGAGTCTGGCACAAGTCCCCAATAATACATGAAATTTGGTGTTGAATTTTATCAGTGCCATTTCACTACCCATTGATGTTATTTTTTTCCTGAGCCTATTGATTTGATTCATAGTATTAATAAAAGTCCTGATAGTAAATTATTGTTGTGATGGACAAATATTGTAATACAGTGTGGAATTCAGTTTACTAGTCCAACTGCACAACAGAATATTAAATACCTAATTAATGGGAGGTTCTGAAGAAATTTTTATGACATTATGAAATAATGTTTTCTTTATTCTATTTTATTCCTTCTGGTGTGTAGAAAATTATACACCTTTATTCTCAACTTTAAATTTCACCTCATGTGAAATTAACACTGCCAGTGTGGTTTATTGATAACTGGTTGTCTCCAGGAGCCTGTCAAATGGTCTGCCGGTAGTTTCTCAATTTTAGAGGCAAAATTAATAAAACCATTTTATGCACATACATTTCAATCTCAATTTGAAATATTAGAATGATTAATTCTAATTAGAAACGATTTTCACAGGAATCCCACCACCCTCTAATAACCATTGTGCTTTCTGGAAGCTGTGCAAGTCCTGGAAGGACATATGTCGGTTCATTTCCGCTAACATGAAGTGAATACATGAAGTTCCTCCCAGTTAACGTGTTTTCACATTATTGCACATTTTGTTTATTACAGGACCTTATCCAACGGAGCTGGACTAGTTAGACCTCTTTTCTCTTCCCCAAACTGAGCAGCTAGTAACAGGTCATTTGCCTCCAGATTAAAGTTGTGACAACTTCTACCTGTGTGTTCTATATGTAGAAATTAGCTTTTTCCACATTTATTTGCATAATATTCACATATTGGCCTTGTTTGCATGTTATTTGCATTTGCTATATTTGCATTTACTTTTTGTGTTAAAGCTCAAGTTCAACAAAATGGGTCAGCTGGTCAAGGGTGTGATATTAAAGAGTAAGAGTAGTAATTGACAAGCTGATTCTGAGATGCATATGAAAATACAAAGAATCTAGAAGGGTCACAACTAAGTAAAGGATGGGGTCTATTTACTTACTAGAGGCCCGGTGCACGAAATTCGTGCATGGGGGCCAGGGGTGGGGGGGAAGGTGTCCCTCAGCCCAGCCTGCACCCTCTCCAATCTGGGACATCCCTCTCACAATCCAGGACTGCTGGCTCCCAACTGCTCACCTGCCTGCCTTCCTGATTGCCCCTAACTGCTTCTGCCTGCCAGCCGGATCACCCCCAACCACTCCCCTGACAGCCTAATTGATGCCTAACTGCTCCCCTGCCAGCCTGTTTGCCCCTAACTGCCCTCCCCTGTAGGCCTGGGTCCCCCCAAACTGCCCTTCCCTGCAGGCCCGGTTGCCCCCAACTTCCCTCCTCTGCCAGCCTGGTCACCCCTAACTGCCCTCCCCTGCAGGCCTGGTCCCTCCCAACTGCCCTCCCTGCTGGCCTGATCGCCCACAACTGCCCTCCCTGGCAGACCTGGTCCCTCCCAACTGCCCTCCCCTGCTGGCCATCTTGTGGTGGCCATCTTGTGTCCACATGGGGCAGCTATCTTTGACCACATGAAGGCAGCCATCTTGTGTGTTGGAGTGATGGTCAATTTGCATATTACTCTTTTATTAGATAGGATTTTTATTGATTTCAGAGAGGAAGGGAGAGAGAGAAATATCAGTGATGACAGAGAATCATTGATTAGCTACCTCCTGCACGCCCCACACTGGGGACAGAGCCTGCTATTTGGGCATGTGCCCTGACCAGTGAATTGAACTGAGAATTCGGAGTTCATAGGTCAAGGCTCAATTGCTGATCCATGCTGGCTGGGCAAGGAAGGATTTATTTTATGAATTTTTAAAAGAAAACTTTATGATTTTGAATGGCTGTGCAACATATTATTATCTTGAATGGTCTGAACATGTCACTTTAGAGTGAAATACCTTTGACCCTTGAACAACATGAGTTTGAACTGCACTGGGCCACTTCTATGCAGCTGTTTTTTAATAAAAACACACAGTTCTGTAAATGTATTTTCTCTTACGATTTCTTAAATAATATTTTTCTCTATTATTTAATTGTAAAAATGCAGTACATAATACATATAGCATACAAAATATGTATTAATTGCTTATATTATCAGTAAGGATTCTGGTCAACAGTAGGCTATTAGTAGTCAAGTTTTGAGGTTGTCAAAGGACATATACATATTTTCAGTTGTGTGAGAAGTCAGTAACCCTAATCCCTTGCATTGGTCACAGGTCCACTGTATATGGGAAATAAGAAGTCAGAATTTTTTTTTTTTTTCAGACAAGAAGGGAAAGGGAGAGAGAGATAGAAACATCAATGGTGAGAGAGAATCATGGATCGACTGCCTCCTGCACTCCCCACTGGGGAATGAGCCCACAACCTGGGAATTGAACCTTGACCTCCTGGTTCATAGGTCAATGCTCAACCACGAGCCATGCCAGCTGGGTAGGATGTCAGAACTTTTAATGAGACAAAGAAAATGGCACAGTGGTAGAGCATGTGACCTTTCCCATTACTGGCTGATTTTCTTCACTTGTACAAAAAGAGAGTACTGGGTCTGTTTAAAATCACATCTACATGCTGCAACTTCTTGCCTCCTCTGACTTGAAGAGGAGTCCAACTTTCAATAGGGCAAAGCCTATGGTGGCCAGTCCACTGGAAGTAGGACTTCCCTGTGCTTCTTCTGCCCTAGCTCCCGGCTGTGAGCCTCCCATGTCACAATGCCTGCTCAGTGCTGGTCTATGCTAGGAGAACGTACTGAAGTCTCTGGTTCCCTTGCCTCTTCCTCCCCCTAATTGTAGAGTTCCAGACAACTCTGATCCTTTCTCTAGACCCCCAGTTCAGGCTAGACCAGCACCAAGAATTTTATTCACTTTATTTAAGTAAAAGTTATTACCCCTTTAATCTAGAGCAGTGGTTTTCAACCTTTTTCATCTCACAGGACACATAAACTAATTACTAAAATTACACAGCACACCAAAATTACATTTTTTTGCTGATCTCACACACACACAAAAATAGGCATAATTGTTATTCACCCATACCAGACAGCTATTGTTGTGTTGCCTGTTGTCATTTTTATTTGATAATCTAAGGGAAAAGAGGTCAGTGCCCTAACTAAATAGTCAGGTACTGCATGTTTTAAAAGTTTTTTCAGCACACAACTTAAAAACGGTTGATCTAGAGGCAACCAGCTTGCTCAGGATGGGGAGAGAAAAGGAGTCCAGCTCCATCCATAGGATTAATTACCCTGATCATTGTCCCCAGGCCCTGCCCCTTCATGCTCTTCATGTTGGTTGACCCTGAGCTGGAGTTGACCCTGAGCTGGGGAAGGAGCCTGGCTTGCGTGAGGGTGCTCCTGGGAGTATTTTGAGTTTTGTTTATAATTCTCTTTTTACCCCAGCTGAGGAGAATGAGCCAGCAGAAAGGAGACTGACAATAAAGAAAGGAAGAAATAATTGACTAAAAATGTTCCCAGAGGATCTGGGAAGGATAGACTTGAGAACACAGGTAGAATTGGAATAGGAACACTTTCTTGCTCTGAAGTGGAAAGCAGATGGGCAAGCAAGGAGCAAAGGCAGTCTTGGGTAAATTATCAAAGTGCCTGTACTTAATAGGGACTCAAGTACTCACTGAATTCAGTAGAGGGTAACTAGCGACACAGACTACCAGCTCCTGGGCATACGGACAGCTGTCAGTGAAACATCCAGGAGTCAGCACATGGGAAGTTAATGTAGATATTTGGAGTCAATGTAGTTGACTTAGTAGAGCAAATGGTATCCTTAGTAGTCACCCATTCTTTTCATTATAATGATTACCAAATGTACATTGTTTGTTAACATACCAGGACTGACCTGCACCAGCAGCACAAACCCTCTCCCACCTTTAAACATTTCCAAAAGGTTAAAGAGAGAAAGTAACAAGGATTGAGACCTTGGCAGCTCTATGCCAAATACCCTAACACACTGCTTTATTTAACTCCTCGCTACGACACTGTTGAAGAAAACGACCCAAAGAAATTAAGTACTTTGTCAAGTCATGGATCTCAAAAGCAGAAGTGGGACTCAAATTCAGATCTGCCTCGTTTAAAAGCCCACTGTTTTTACATTCAACAGTACAACAATGCAAACATAAAAAGTAAAGTAAAAAAAAGAAAGTTTAATCTCCAGCAAACCCATTTCATGACAGAAAGAGACAATTCAAGTATCTAACAAAGAAAATGTCCAGCCGGAAAACATTCCCACTTAACCTGACTCTTCTCTGTAACTCTATAACATGTCATAGATTTGTGGGTATTTTCAGGAAACTGACAACTTGTAGACAGAGCGTAACTTTTATTCATCTATAGACTTCCTCTATTCCAGTGAGAAAGCAATTTTAAAAAGCCTTCTATTTCTCTCCCTCTAAATTTGAGGTCCTCTATTATTTTCTGTTGTCAAAACTCAGACAGACCTTATTATTTTATTAGGTCATTGGCTATGATTTATACGTCTCCTAGGAGCAGTGACTGTAGACAGAGAGAGTGATAGGACTTATCAGGCCGCGCGTGGACTGAGCTCACCCATTAAGTTAGCCTGTCTGCCCTGCTCTTGACAGTTATTAATGCTTCCACTTCCTGCCGCTCCCAGTGCTTTTTCTTCTGGAGTGCGAATTCCAGATGCTATTGTTACATGTGGCAGCACTTACAACCCAAGCATGCCAGTGGTTTCTGTGTCTTGGGCATAGTCTTGCTGTAACAGTTCCCTGGTTGGCTCCCTTCCAATGCATTATCCAAGAAGCACAAAATGACCAGTCAGAGCCCTGGAAACAGCCAGCGTGTCCTTGCTCAGGCAGTTCAAACGGGTTCTCAGTAAACAAAGCATTGTGTGCTGCTAACTCCCCACTGACCTGACAGTCCTTGCTTTACCTTCATCGGCCTGCATTGTGTCTATAGCCTGAGTGGCCAATGAGCCCGACTAGCCAGCTCTTTGGCCACAATAAGAACTGTTTCCTGTTGCAGGATGGGCGAATAGGGACAGTGAGAGATGTGATTTCCCTGTATCAGTCAGGTATGCTTGGTTTATTATGCTGCGGTAACAAATGATCCCCAAATCTCAACGGCTTACAATAATAATAAATAGTTCTATTTTGCATTTCTATTTATAGCCATTGTGGGTTAGCCTCAGCTCTACACTATGTTGTCCAGGACCCAGGCTAATGGGGCAACCTCTCCGGGGAACATTAAGTCTGTGGCAGAGACAAATAAAGCATGACAAACACAAGCTCGTTCTTAAAGCTTCTGGCCCCACTTGGTCAACAAAGCAAGTCATACAGCCATTCCTGACATCAACAGAGAGGGGATGTGAAACCCTCCTTCAGGGAGCAGTACCCCAGGGCGGGGCAGCAAACATTTTGAGCATTAATACAATCTACTACTCTCACTTTGATGGAGACCTCTCATGCCTAAAAGGAGCACCATCTATGGAGGCCAAGTCTCAAGATTTCACAGGATTCTGCCAGGGCAGGGGAGACCCACTCCTTTTCTCGGCCTCCCCGGCCCGCCTGCCACATTGACTTGAGCTCCTGACATTGACAGATGGGGCGGGTGTCCTGGAGACTCCCTGAGGTGAGGCAAGGCATCGCTCCCAGTCTTTGTAATTCCTAGGCTGTGTGATCCCAGTGCCTGAAGAAGCAGACCTCAGCCCTTGCCAGCCCCTGGGGCAGGGTAGGGAGAGGAGCCCCTACATCAGAGCCCACATTTGTGTCAGCAAAGGGCACTCCACTCTGAGTCACTTATTTCTGCAGCCTGTCAAAGACCAAATTAGATCACTTTGAAGGAATACATTATGACCATCTGTCCATTCAGATAAATCACTGACCTTCCTTTTTTTTTTTTTTACCCTAGCAGTAGGGTGTTCATGACAGTTGCCTCTGTGATAAATCTTTACCAGTTTAGTAGTATAAACGTGGTTGTGCTTAATGTTTTATGCTATGATTATCGCTGTGTTGAAATGTATAGGACTTCAGAAGTTAATGCTGTCCTCAGCATGGTGAGACACATATGGAATAAAAATAATCTAATGATTTGAATTATATTAATATGCAGAAAATGCCTTGCAAGAAGTCCTTCTAAATACAACCACTCCAAATCTGGTTGAAAATAATTTCAAAAGTGTTAATAACATAACAATTTTAAATATATCATTTTGGGGCTACACGTATGCACACACACAAGTATCTTTATATATAAAATTCATTAAGTATCAAGCATTTATTACTCATGTAAGTCAGGGAGACAAAGAGAACAACTTAAAAAGTGTCTCCCATAATGATTATTATAAGTAGCCTATAATTGCAGCACCTTTGTTGAGTTGTTAAACTCAACATTTAAACAACTGCTATTCCTTCATTCAAAAACAATATTTATCGAGCACCAATCATGAGCTAGGCACAGGGGATACAGAAGAGAATGAAACAGGTAAAAATCCCATCCTCGTGGAACTTAGGTTCTAGTTGGAGGAGAAGTATCTTGTGGATATTTCTAGTTGGAGGAGAAATGTCCTTCTGTGGATGTTTCCACATGAAGGAGAAATGTCCTTCTGTGGATGTTTCCACATGAAGGAGAAATGTCCTTCTGTGGATGTTTCCACATGAAGGAGAAATGTCCTTCTGTGGATATTTGTACTTCGGGGAGAAATGTCCTTCTGTGGATATTTGTACTTGGACAAGAAATGTCCTTCTGTGGAAATTCCTAGTTGGAGGAGAACTAGCCTTCTGTGCCAGTCTTCTGTGTGCTCCTCCTGACCCCCTCTCCAGCTTTCTCAGCCTTGATCCGTGCACCTCTACAGACCACATCAACAGGCTCACCTGGCTTATCTCCAGTTGGATTTGGCCAGTAGGAGGCACTTGAGGCACAAGAGGAGAACAAAGTTGTAGTGTTTACTCGTCATAGCTACATTCTTCCTCCAAAGGCAGCCCTCTCCTTGCTGCTGTGCTCTCTAGGTTCCTCACTCCATCCCCATAACCACTCTTTCACTTTTTCCTTCATGCTCCCCACCACCAGCAGCATTGTTGCTAGTCTCAAGTCACTACATTAGCCCCTGCCGGTTTCCCTGAGACTTGCTCACACTTTTGTTAATCCTTCTGTTAGTACATTATCTTAAGATCACCCTGTTCAAGGATACTTTTCCTATTATAACCCTGACCAATACACGAGATGAAGAAATTATATAGTAACTTAGGTATTGATAAATGCTGCTGAGAAAACGGGTACAGAGGCTAAAGCATGCTGAGTCAGGACAGGTGGGTGCTCTTTAAATAGTGTGGTCAGTGAAGGCTACATAGTAAAAATATATAACACGACAAATTTGCACATGTCCCAGCAGCACTTTGCTTTCAGAAGAAAATTGGCAAGAAACCCCAAAAGGTAAAACTTAGACTCGAGAAACATCCCTGGTTGAAGCAGAGGTAGAAGTAGTAGAGGTGAAGACTGAGGTCTCCCACTGCCATATGGCTGAGTCCTGCCTCTGCCCTCAAGGCTGCACAAAGTCATCCACCATCCCAAGCTTGGCTTCTGACACACCTCTATTGCCCTAGGCTCTGAGCCACACGGAACCAAAGCTGATACAAAATAGTCAGTTCTCAATCCTCCCAGTGTTATGCCACATCATTTCAGAGAAACATGAAACTACTCATCTCATCCCCAGGAATAGCTTCCATAGAGCCATGATTTAATGCTATGTCCTAATCTCTCTCCCACTGCTTAAAAAAAAAAGTGACCTCACATATATTTGCTTTTCATCTTTATTTGTAAAATGGGCATTAAGGATCGTTTCCCAATATTTCTCAACGTCTTCTTTACAAAAACCCATATGATAAATTATCCCAGGGAAAGGTTTCTCTCTCCTGATGGACATACATGGTCCTTCTACTGGAAATGAGAAGGATGTTTTCCTCCCTGTTTTCCTCCTGGCATTGGCAAACAGGAAAGTCAGAAGCAAGTGTCATGCTAAATTGCTATGACTTTTCTCAAAAATTGTTTTTTAATGTGATTTTTTTTCCTTTTCTAGTTTCTCTTCTCTTGTTTTTGTCATATATGTTTTATTCTATTGTATTTATGATTTTCTTATAAAAGTAGGTAAACTAAATAAATATAATGCAATTGAATTAAGGTATTTTATTTTGATTTTAATTAACTATTTTTCCTGACTGTCCACATAAAAATAATCTATAAATTATGAAAACTTTAGCCAATTAATAATTTTTGGTTTCTATGCTAACCAAAATGAGCAATATGACTGATTTTTCTTTCCCATTCAAGAGATTGTGCTTCTTCATTCAAGAAAGGACAAGCAGTACTTCTAGGTAATTCTTTATTTCCAGGATCAGTGCTCAGTACTGGGAGAAGAATGTGGAACAGATCCTATCCTCAAGGAGTTGTTTTTCAAATTTCTCATTCAGTACCAGTGTTTATTTGTAGTTAAAAACTAATTTATAAAGGAACACATTTTGGGGGGTAATAAAAAAGAGTTTTCCCACTTAGTTCTCTGCTGCCAACAGATACAGAGGTAAAAGAAATAAAAATTTTAAACCATCTACAACTGTAGGTTGCCCCCAAACAAACATAAGACTGTTTTAAAAATACTTCCAGCAGTAAGGATTTATGGAGGGCAGCCTAGGCTTCCAACAAGCCACTGGGGCCATGGTGCTTTTGCTCCTGATCCATCCTACTTCCTTCAACATCAAATTCCCTTAAAGCATTTAAAATCAATATTTGGCTTTGAAAGCTGAAATGTGTCTGCCTAATAGGTCAGGCTACATTTTTATGTCAATCATAATTCCTAGCAAGTTTTGTAGCTTCCTGAGTTTGACAAATCACTTTCTCCCATTGACTATGTGAAAACTATCAGCCAAGGTATTTGAAGGCCTCCAGGTTACAGATGCGGTCAGCCCCAGTGAATCTCCAACTTCTAGTATACTATTCCTCCATTTGACAAAAATTTGCTAAGCACCTACAGTATTCCAGGCTCACTGCTATGTGATGGGATATAAATGATAAACAATACAGATGTGTTCTCTGCCCTCGTGAAGCTGCATCTAACAGAAAACACAAACAGTAAACAAACAACTCCAAGTGTAATGAAGGCCAGGATTTTTGTCTGATGCCTTCACTGTTGTCCCTCTCATGCACATAACAATGCCAGGCTCAATACGTATTTGCTGGGTGAACAGTAGGAAAGAGGACGCAGAGCGTGCACAGGAACATGTCAGGGGGCGTCATCTAGTCTGGAGAGTTGAGGGAAGTCAACCTACAGAAATGCTAAATGAAGAATTGAAGAAGCGAGGGAAGCGCGATGCCAGTGGAAGAAAACAAGGTCCCAGATGTGAAAAACTGAAGTTTTATAAATACACACATACCTACCTACATTGGCTGATGTGAAAAGAGCATAGAGCGCACTGACAAGAGATGGGGTTGAAAGCTTGATATAAGTGGCAGCTCAGACGATCTCACCAAGCAAGTTATGAATTTTGTACTTTATCTTACAGGCAGTGGGAAACCATTGAAGTGTTTTGAGTAGATGGGTGATGCAAATCAGATTTGTTATTTTTAAAGATCCCTCCCAGTATAGAGAGAAGTCCTTGTAGCTGATGTTAGAAAGTGCTGCCTTTAGTCTGGTGATTCCTCAAAAAATTGAGAATAGAGCTACCATACAACCCAGCAATCCCTTTCCTGGGTATGTACCTGAAAAACTCAAAATCACTCATTTGCAAAAATACATGCACCCCTATGTTCATTGCAGCATTATTCATGGTGGCCAAGGCATTGAAACTACCAAAGTCTTCCTTGATAGAGGACTAGATAAATATGTGGTACATATACACAATAGACTACTACGCAGCCATAAGAAAGGATGAAATAGTGCCATTTGCAACAACATGGTTGAGACAGGGGGAGGGGTTGGGCAACAGGAGACTCATTTGAACTGACATTGGTTCCAGAAACATAGAGCTGGCTGGGGGGTATGGCGCAGACTGCCACTCAAAGGGAACATTATGCTAAGTGAAATAATTCAGTCAAAGAAAACTAAGAACCATATGATTTCACTCTTGTGGGGTATAAAACTGAAACTCATGAACACAAACAGCAGTGTGGTGATTGCCAGAGGGAAGGGGTAGGGAGAGAAAGGGGTCCTAATATATGGCGACAGGAAAAGATCTGACTTTGGGTGGTGGGCACATGGTGCAATATACAGATCTTGTAACATAGAAACCCACACCTGAAACCTATGTGATCATGTTGACCAATGTCACTCCAATCAATTTAATAAATTAATATATGTATTTTTAAAAAGTGCTGCCTTCATTTGCATTATCTTCCTATTGCTCTACACTCTATTTCCCCCTTCTGCTCGCTCTGTAATGTTCCATTATTGAGACATCTTTACCACAATTCCGTACCTCTCCTGCATGCCCAGCATCCCCCACAGAGAGGGCAGCATTACTGTCTCCCAGACAGTGACATAGTTCATTCTTCCATGATTTCTTACTCCAGTTATCCTTTCAATCATAAGCATGTATCTTAATTGACAATAAGATATACCTATATCTTATATCCCAAGACTCTCCTCACTTGTGTTGTGACTTAGTGCCCATCTACACCAATAAAAGAAAAACATGCAAATTGACCATCCTTCCGCTATGCCCACCAGCCAATCAGGAGTGAGTATGCAAATTAACCCAACAAAGATGGCAGTTGATTTGCATAGCAGGCATGGAGTGAAGACTGAAGACAGTGTAGAAGGAAGCCAAGCACTGCAGAAGGGAGCAAAGCGGCGGAGACAGGCAGTAGCAGAGACAGGAGGGAGCAAGACAGCGGAGAAGGGAGGAAGTCCGGCAGCAGGAAGCCCTATTCTTGCAGGAATCTTCCTGCAACGGGCCTCTAGTAATATATAAACAAGTAAGTTTGAACTCCCCTGCCTCAGAAAAGAGAGAGCCCTGCACAATTCTGAGAACATTCAGAAAATGCTCCCATTCCCCTGTTGTTTGTTCTCTCATTCCAATCTGCTGCTCCCCAGATTTCCCTAATCATTTCTCGTGGTCTCCTCAGCATTTTATATGCTGTCCCAGAATTCAGTCACATTGCCCCTGAACACAGACCTCCCTTCTTCACCCCTAAGCACAGCTGGAGACTCAGGAACAGAGGATAATTTCAGGGAAGAAAGGCAGAGCCAACATTTGGTTATCAGCTCACTGTTACCATACCATTTGAGTGGCAGTCTGCGCCATACCCCCCAGCCAGCTCTATGTTTCTGGAACCAATGTCAGTTCAAATGAGTCTCCTGTTGCCCAACCCCTCCCCCTGTCTCTAGAGCCTAAACATTCCTTTCTTCTTAATCCCAACCAATGGGGGCTAAACCAGGGAGCCTATAATAATCTGCAAGAGTTGCCAACCTATGCAGAATGATGATAGCTATTAACACTACAAAAGGAAGGTGTTCATTCCTCTGTGACTCAACTTTTCCCTTCCAGACTAGCCCCCGGGATTGACTTAACTTGGCAAACCAAAAGGCCCACTAAAATGTTTTCTTCCAAACTAAAAATAAT
The DNA here is from genome assembly GCA_026230045.1 of Corynorhinus townsendii. Taxonomy (NCBI): domain Eukaryota; kingdom Metazoa; phylum Chordata; class Mammalia; order Chiroptera; family Vespertilionidae; genus Corynorhinus; species Corynorhinus townsendii. Next base: position 173,695,200 of record JAPDVU010000003.1, on the reverse strand, counting down.
CTTCCTTTGAAAGACACTTCTTCTACATCCCCCTAGGACACAGACATGGGGAAGTTTTTGAAATAACATTTTTATTTACTTTATAGATGCCCCCACATGATGTTTCTCCAATTTTCCAAAGTAATTATTGCTAGCAAGTGAAAATTCCAGGAGGAATGGGGAATTTTATCTCAAAGCAGCCTATAGAAAGCAAATTATTTCTGTGGAGTCTTATATTTTATCTTCTAAAATTCACATTTCACATGCCACTCTAATATGTTCATTTATTTCGATACATAACAATATAATGAAATACATTTAACCCAGCCATAGTGCTAGAAGGGGGATCCACAAAATTCTATCAAGAGTAACAAGGAGAAACCATACCTTAGAGTAGTCCCTGGGGGAGAGAAAAGAGAGAGAATTGACCTGCCTCCTGTCTTCCAGCTTTCTCTCAAGAGGATCTAACTGATCCATACCTCCATTCTCTGGGCAACTGCTCAAGAAAATAGGGCCCATGGTCTATAGTGAGGGTTTCATTGGAGTCCAAAAGTGATGGGACCCTACTTATGTGGAATGCTGAGCAAGAAAAAGAAGGAAGGGGAGAAACCAAGATGGCGGCATAGGTAAACACCTAAACTGCTGCCTCACACAACAATATCAAAACTACAACTAAAAGACAAAACGAACACCATCCAGAACCACAGGAAAGCTGGCTGAGTGGAAATTCTACAACTAGAAGGAAAGAGGAAAGCACATTGAGACTCAGAGGAGCTGCAAAAGGATGAGGTACGGAGACTCGCACATGGAGGAGACGGGCAGCTGAGTGCACGGGGGGCTGAGTGCGTGGCTAGCTTTCCCAAGTGGGAGGGAGATGTAAGCTCCCGACTGCACTGAATTCTAGTCCTGGGTGAGACTCTGGGAGCCCAGACCCATTGGGGGGAACCTGGACTGTGAGGAAAAAAGAAAGCACACTGAGACTCAGAGTAGCTATGGAAGGCAGAGGTACGGAGGTGCATGCGTGCAGAGGTGACCGCTGAGTGCACGGGTGGCTGAGTGCACGGCTGGCTTTCTAAAGCGGGAGGGAGACGGAGGTTCCTGACTACGCTGAACTCCAGTTCTGGGTGAGTTTCTGGGAACCCAGACTCATTCGGGGAGAAACTGTGCTGTCTGGCAGCAGGCGAAACTCAAGGGCAGCTTCCTCTCACAGGTGCTTTCAGTGATTACCAAGAAAAACTGAGACCCAGGGGCCTCATAGGAGAGGGCTGATGGGAAGCCAAGGCTGTCTGCTCTGCCCTGAGACTCCGCCCCATCCAAACTGAGCACAGAGGCTTTTGCAATTTTGCAAGTCTTGTCTCATAAGGGTGTTTCCAGCACAGAAGTTCTCCCAGCATAGACACAGCTGATCCTCACAGCCAATTGGCCTGGAGGTCAATTCCTCCCAGTGATACCAACAACAATCAAGACTTAACTACAACAAGACTGTGCACACAGCCCACAGAGGGGTGCACCATGAGTGTCCACCTCAGATAACTAGGGAGGCTGAGCCACTGGGCCCTATAGGACACCTAGCCCACAAAGCTATTCTATCAACTCAGGGAAGCAGCCAAAATGCAGAGACAAAGAAACAGTTCACAAATGAAAGAAATGGAGGAAAACAAACGACTGGATACAGAGTTCAAAACCACGGTTATAAGGTTTTTCAAGAATTTTCTAGAAAAGGCCAATAAATTTAGTGAGACCCTTGAGGATATGAAAAATGACCAACTAGAAATTAAGCATACACTGACTGAAATAAAAAATAATATACATAGATTCAACAGCAGACAAGAAGATCATAAGAATCAAGTCAAAGATTTTAAATACAAAGAAGCAAAAAACACTCAACCAGAAAAGCAAAAAGAAAAAAGAATCCAAAAATATGAAGATAGTGTAAGAAGCCTCTGGGACAACTTTAAGCGTACCAACATCCGAATTATAGAGGTGCCAGAAGGAGAGAGAGAGCAAGATACTGAAAACCTATTTGAAGAAATAATGACAGAAAACTTCCCCCACCTGGTGAAAAAAAATAGATTTACAAGTCCAGGAAGCGCACAGAACCCCAAACAAAAGGAATCCAAAGAGGACCACACCAAGACACATCATAATTAAAATGCCAAGAGCAAAAGACAAAGAGAGAATATTAAAAGCAGCAAGAGAAAAACAGTTACCTACCTACAAGGGAGCACCCACAGAATTGTCAGCTGATTTCTCAACAGAAACTATGCAGGCCAGAAGGGAGTGGCAAGAAATATTCAAAGTGATGAATAGCAAGAACCTACAACCAAGATTACTCTACCCAGCAAAGCTATCATTCAGAATTGAAGGGCAGATAAAGAGCTTCACAGATAAGAACAAGCTAAAGGAATTCATCACCGCCAAACCAGTATTATGTGAAATGCTGAAAGGTATTCTTTAAGAAGAGGAAGAAGAAGAAAAAGGTAAAGATAAAAATTATGAACAACAAATACATATCTATCAACAAGTGAATCTAAAAATCTAGTGAATAAAAAATCTGATGAACAGAATAAACTGGTGAATATAATAGAATCAGGGCCATAGAAAGGGAGTGGACTGACAATTCTCGGAGAGAAAGGGGTGTGGAGGGTGCGGGAAGAGTCTGAACAAAAATCGTACACCTATGGATGAGGACAGTGGGGGCGAGATAAGGGCAGAGGGTGGGGTGGGAACCGGGTGGAGGGGAGCTATGGGGGGAAAAAAGAGGAACAATTGTAATAATCTGAACAATAAAGATTTATTAGAAACAGGAAAAAATAAAAATAAATTAAAAGAGCTCTTTCTGCCATGGTCAGGTGGCTCAGATGGTTAGAGCATCATCCCTATAAATCAATCAATCAATCAATAATAAATAAAAAAATGCTTCTATACAAGAAGGAATTAAAATACTTCTCTGGATCTTTTTTATTTATTTACCTAATGAAGAGATTAAACTCAATTCTCTCAAAACTCATATAGTTATTCATTAGTAGAGTTAATTATTTCTGTTGAAATATCTGTTTGCAGGTCTATTAGTTACTAGCAAGCAAATACAACAACATATACTATTATGGATAAATTATGAAATAAGCACTGGGTGTGTAAGGTATGATTCATATGATGACACAGGCGATGTTCCACTTAGATATCTAACCCTTATCAAAACTGAATATATACAAAACTACATCATCTCATCCCCTACATCATCATCTCCTCCCCTAAAACTTCCCATTGTGTCTCTAGCCCAAGGACTACTACAGCGATTTTCAACCTGTGTGCCACAAGATTCTTTAAAACATGAGATACCTGACTACTTAGATGCACTCACTTCTTTTCCCTTAATTCTCAAATAAAAAATGACAACAGCCAACACAAGGATAGCTGCCTGGTGTGAATGAATCAAAATACCTATTTTTTTTTATCAGATTGGCAAAGTATATAATATATATTTTTAGTGTACCACAGAATTTTAGTAAGTAGTTTATGTGTGCCACGAGATGAAAAAGCTTGAAAATCACTGCTCTAATCCATTCTCCACATACCGCAATATGCCCATTTTAAAACTAAATCTATCTCCTCCATAACTGGGTTTAATCCCTCAGTGTCTTCTGTGGTAGATTAGATTGTGGTAGAAAAAGTACTTCCTCCTTCCCCCATCTACCTCCTTTAGGAGATTATCCACTGTACCCCATTTATGTCGGACATGCCCATGTGACTTACTTTGATCAACGGGATGTTAGTTCTTCTGACACAAACTGAAGCTGTGTTGTTGTGTGCTATCAGGCTTACTCTTTTGTGCTTCTGCTCTCACCATGAAAAGTTTCCTTGGGTAACTACTGGCCCTTAGGCCTGTGCTCCTGTATGATACATGTGGAACTGATCCTCAGACCTGTAGCCTGACGCTGAGCCTACCCATTTGACTTGTGTAACCAAGAAATAAATGCTGTTGTCTTATACTCTTGAGATTTGGAGGTGGTTTGTTATGCAACTATAGCTAACTGATATAACTTCATATAAAATCATTTTAAAAATTCTTACTGTGACCTAAAAGGTCTATTATGAGTTTCTAGACTCACCATATAGCATGCTCTCTCTTCTTCCTCCCCACACTATACTGTAACCACTCTTTTTAGTCCTTTCAATACACCAAAGCCCTTTCCCAGCCTGGAATCTTCTCTTGGCCTGGATGTATGTTATCTCTCTCTCTCTCTCTCTCTCTCTCTCTCTCTCTCTCTCCCCCTCTCCCTCTCCCTCTCCCTCTCTCTCTCTCGTCTAGCAAACTTCCAACTCCCATTCTGTTTATCCTTCTATGTCCCTGCCTCAGGAAAACCAGCCCTAAAACTTCTCTTCACCCAAGTACAAGACTAGGAATCATCCCCATTTTACATATTTCCACCTCACTGTGTACATTTCTTTCATAAGCAATCATACAAATTTTAACTTACTAAGTTGGGAAAATGTTTCTGTCATAGCTCATACACTAAAGAGTTAGCTCCATCAAGCATGACAGGGTCCATCTTGTTTACTTCTGTACCTTCATGGCCAGCACATGCCTGACATGATAAGTACTTGAGTAAACAACTTGATTGGAACAGGCTTTACACACTGTTTATCTTATTTCAATGTCAATAAAACTATCATATTTTAGAGCCCCTCTGATATGGCAGGTGGCCTTGGTTGAGCAAACAATTTTCTTGTCTTTATAGAATTAGTCTATTTCTCATATTCTTATTATTACAATACATTTAAGTACATCACTGATCTGAAATGATAGCTAACAATCTACCTTTTCCTTATATCTCTAGCAGAAACATTGGACAAATTGACTTATGGTACTCCATATGCAAACAAAAATATTAAAAGAAATTATAGCCCTGCCTGGTGTGGCTCAGTTGGTTAGGTGTCAGTCCCCTGTGGAAGACATGCAGGAGGCAGCTGATGGATGTTTCTCTCTCCCCCTCCCCCTTCCTCTCTCTCTAAAAATCAATAAGAAATAGTAATTTAAAAAAGAAATTATGCCCTAGCCAGTTTAGATGAGTGGATAGAGCACTGGCCTGAGGACTGAAGGGTCCCAGGTTCGATTCTGATCAAGGGCACATGCCCAGGTTGTGGGCTCCATCCCCAGTAGGGGGCGTGCAGGAGGCAGCTGATCAGTGATTCTCACTCATCATTGATGTTTCTATCTCTCTCTCTCCCTCTCCCTTCCTCTCTGAAATCAATAAAAAAATTTTTTTAAAAAAAAGAAAGAAATTATAACATGCCAGAGCTTATTTTTTTAGTGTGTTAAGGGAGTTTTTAAATTAAAATGTTACTAAGGAAGAAGGGTAAAGTGAAAATATCTTGAGTCCAGAATTGTGATAGTGGAGGAAAGGGCATACCAGGTAACTTAAAAAAAAAAAAAAAATCGATACCCCCCCCACCCCCAAGAAAAATAAATAAATAATTTTTTTTAAATCAACCTGTTATCCCATATGTGTTAGAAATTGTCATTGCAACAGAAATGAAGAGGTCGGGAGGGAGAGAACAAAGAAGGGAGGGAAAGAAGGAAGGGAGGACGAAAGCCTAAGAAGGTAAGGAGGGACAGAGGGTGAGGGAGAAAGAACGAGGAGAAAGGGAGACTTTCAGTATCATAGATCCCACTGGTTCAAGCTGAGTTGGAAGAGAAGCTCCTGCCTGTAAAATCCTATCGCTCACCAGGCTTCTAAAATAGCTGCTAAGGGGTTAACAAGCAGTGTGAGGCTGGAGCTCTGCCTGGGGCTCTCTGCCAAAGCAGCTGTGTAAGCAACTGTACCCTTCAGAGCAGCTGTTAGGAGCAGCAGAGAATAAGGGTCAGCCCACAAGGGGAAAAGAGGTCAAATCAGCATTTTTACACAGGAAAATTCAAGGTAAACCTTCTCGCAGAGTTTTCTGATGGGACTTTCTATGGCATCTAAAATATATTCTCCCATCACTATGAACCATTAGCAAACAAGACCAGGAAGGTAAGATTTTATCCTGCTTCTCTTCAAGGATGGGCCCCCAAAGCACCTGTGTTTCTATACCTGGGGACAAAGCCATTGGATGATAAACTGAGCTGAACCTTAAGGGTTGTTTGCATGCTATGGCCAGATTCTCCTAAGTAATAAGCATAAGATACTTAACACTACACCCATGTGGTGAACGTGCATCGTCTGATCCACCCAAAATAACATCTGTTCCTGGGATATTCTATTGCCTCTCCTTAGCCATACGTTTAAAAGGGAAGTTAACATTTTCTTACATATCTCAGTCACCACCATTGATTGGCCCAAGGTTGTTTATCCAACAGAAACTAGATTAGCAAGAATATTCTACATCCTGGACACAAGTTATTGATCTGGGAGAGGGTACCTGACATCTGTTGAAGTAATTTAAAGTTTTCTTTGGGGGGGCTGGGGGGGGAGAGAGAGAGAGAGAGAGAGAAAGAGAGAGAGAGAGAGAGAGAGAGAGAGAGAGAGAGAGAGAGAATGAACTTTGGTCCCTTTCAGTGGCACATCGAGAAGGAAAGAGAACAGCTGCTGTTTCCTGCTACATAGTGAAAGCCAGTTTGAGAGAATGAAAGTAACATGCCGAGAAAAGTCAAGAGAAAAAAGTTAGAACAACCTAGTAGCTGTTGAGTCCATGTTCCCATTGCCTCTAACACCATCTGGGTCCTGGTTTCTGTCACTTGCAACCCAAAGTTCCGACTAACATACACCAGTATCTAGCAACAATTCAATAATGATGAATACTATTGTTGAGCCTATTGACCATATGTTAGAGACCCCCCCTCAAATCAAGTGCTTAGTCTGAAACAAGATTTCTCACATTTGGGATTTTCCTATATCAAATTCTTACAATTAATGTCCTGTAATACTTAGTCAAATATTTAATATATCATCTTTTTTAAAAGGAATACATTTATATGCCTGAACTAGCTAGCAAGTTTGGGTGCCATAATCTGGGGTGATGAAAGCAATAGACATCATATGGGAAGACACAGATTGGACTGTTCCTTCATAAATGAAAACAATTCTGATTTGAAAAAATGAGTTCCAGTGCCCAAAATTTAGATTAAGGTTGTTATTATACTCCTAGGAGTGCCAGAACAAATTATATATTATCTGATTATTGCCCTGGAGAATTTCATGTACAGAACTATGGAGAAAGAATATTTATAGATGACACATATGATATTAAAATGCATCTAAATGCTCTCAATCTCTAAGCAAAATAACTTCAGTAGCTAAGAGTCCAAAACTGTTTCTCCACCCAGTGTGAAAATCAAAAAGTGTGAAAGAGGAAAAACTTATCTTCAGTGCTTTTCTCATGAGGACTAACTAGATATGTGCATCTTCCAAATCTAACTGTGAACAGATTTTTTTTAGGAAACTCTACTCTCAAAATTAATTTCTCCCTGCTCTGGACTCCTATAAGATTGAATCAACCATACTGTATAGTATTTCCACTTTCCCTGCTGGAATGCAAGCTTTTCAAGAGCAAAGACTGTTTTTGAAAACAATGTGTTAACCAAATTGTTTGTTCTCTCCTCAAAAACAAACAAAAAACAAACAAAAAAACTGAATTGAAATGAGTGAAAATTCAATAGCCAAAAAATTACATTTAGATAAGCTCCTTATATTTCTATTCCCTGGGGACAAAAACAGTGGCTGTTTTTGACCATGACCCAAAACAAGAAATACATTTTACTTTGTAACACAGTATACATGTCCATAGGTATATAAAACTGAAACAAATTTTATAAAACAACTAAAGGCCCAGTGCATGAAATTTGTGCATGGGGGAAGGGGGTCCCTCAGCCCCTCTCTATGGGAGGCGACCGGCTGATCAGGGGAAGGTGCCACCCCCATCATCCTGCTTCTGCTACCATTGCCGGCTGTCATAGCCACCAAGGTGTTTTCATCAACACAGACTCCAGTTCCTTCAACACGAAAAAAATGACAGCTTTCTTTAGGCATTTTCAAGATGTCTCTTTCATAGGATATGACATTTCTTTCTTTCTTTCTTTTTTTTTTTTATCCTTACCTGAGGATATTTTTCCATTGATTTTTAGAGAGCATGGAAGAGAGAGAGGAAGACAGAGAGAAACATCAATGTGAGAGGACACTTCTATTGGTTACCTCCTGCATGAGCCCTGACCTGGGCCCTGGCCAGTGATGAGCCTGCAACCTAGGCACATGCCCTTGATCAGAATTGAACCGGACCCTGTGGTCTGTAGGCCAAGGTTCTATCCACTGAGTCAAACCGGCTAGAGCAGGATATGGCATTTCTTAGTCCCTCCAGCAGCAGACCTTAGTTTTTTCCTTCAGGAGTGAGGTGGAAAAACCCTAGATCACCTTCTTGGATTCTTATTACCCAAGTTACCAAGAACACTGTGAGTGGCATACAGGGAGCTTAGCCAATGAGCTGTAAGAAAAGGTGTTTCCTCTACAGCTCACGCATAGAGGCGGGACTGCTGGCGCACTGTCTCCCTCCAGCGAGGGTGGGCCCCCTCTGTGTTGCACCTCTGCTCTGGGCCCATCTGCACATGCAGCCTCCTCCTGAGCTGGTCGTGACTGTTATGGCTTCTGGGCTAATTTGCATATCACCTCTTTATATATATATAGATAGATATTTATTCTTAAACCATGTGACAAGGTCTAACATTTAGTCTTTTTTTTTTTCTTTAATAATAATGGTTCTGATCCATTAAGTCAATCTCATGCCTCCTAATGAGTCATGACCCATAGTTTGAAATCATTGTGCTAATGAGAACCTATGGTTTGGTGCACCTAACAGAGAAGGTGGGAAAATTAAGTGGAATCCTCAAACCAGGTGAAACCTCAAAAGCAGCCATTATGTCTACATGGTTACTTAATGTATAGGCTGCAGAATTATAAACTCATAGAAATACTAACCCAGAAGCAAAATTTAGAGGAATTATTCTCCCACTTATAGAATATTTTTTATCTATAGGTTACAAGATCTCTGTACAGTAAAGTAAACAAGATCTTGGAGGATTTATTTGTATATTCACCAATGTATTGAGCACTGAGTTTTAGTTGTTGGAGCTACAGAGGTAAGTAAAATATGCAAAGTCCCTGCCTTCATGAAGTTTCCATTTTAGTGAGGGGCACAACGAATAAACACAGACGTGTCTGATATAATTTCAAGTAGTGACAAATGTTATGAAAGGAAAATAAAACATGGAAAAGGGCTAGGAAGTAATGGGGAAGAGAAAAGGACTATTTTAGACAAGAAGTCCATGAAGGCTACTCTCTGAATGTGATATTTGAACAGAATCTAAATGAGCCACTTGAATGCCTAGAAAAATGTATGAAGCAGAGAGAGCAGCAAGTGCCATAATTATGTTCACTAAAGAAAGGGGACTGTTAGGCAGGTGGCATGGTCAGTAGAGTTAGTAATCAGATCTATGATTCAGATGAGCCCAACCTCAGCTCCTTCCAAGGGAAACTGCCTTGAACACAATCATGGGCCATCTGGCAGATATGGGCATTCATTGTAACATGCCCCACCCTCCTCTTCCAGCCACAACTCTTTGGACCAGTTATGAACACCTGACCCTAGGTATCAGAGATTTGGAACTGGTTTCAATAACTGAAGAGAAAATAGGGGGTATAGCTTGTTATGGGTTGAATTGTGTTCCCCTCCAAATTCATGTATTGAAGTCCTAACCCCTAATATCTCAGAATGTGGCCTTATTTGGAAATAGAGTTGAAGATGTCATTAGCTTAGATGAGGTCCTGCTGGAGTTGAGTGGGCCCCTAATCCAAATTCTGGTGTGTCTTTCCAAAAGTGTGTGTGTGGGGCGGGGGGAGGCAGGGAGGGAATTTGGGCATAGTGTTCATCCAGAAACAAGCCCTGTGGACATGACAAGGATCTTCTACAAGCCAAGGAGACAGACCTGGAACAATTCTTCCCCTCACAGCCCTCAGAAGGAACTAATTCCACCAACATCTTGACCTTGGCCCCCAAAACTGTAAGATAACAAATGTCTGTTGATTAAGCTACCCAGCTTGTGGTATTTTGTTACAGCAGCCTTAGCAAACTAATACATCTAACCTGGGGAGAGTGGAGTGTATTCTATGTTTAGTAAGATGGATAATACATGGATGAATTGTGGGACGTGGCTGACTGCTATCTCTATAGTTGCATATTGTGACTTTGTAACTGAGACAAACTACATTTCCTCCTCTCTAATGTAGCTATATGTGCTATTTCACTAAGTTTTGGCTAATGAGCTATAATCAGTTGTACCTGGTGGCAGCTCCCAGCAGCCTTCTGTAAAAGATAGCTGGTAGCTGTCTCTTGCCCTTTTTCTGCATCATTTCCTTCTTCCTGGTGCAGTGGTTCTCAACCTTTCTAATGCCGTGACCCTTTTACAGTTCCTCATGTTGTAGTGACCCCCAACCATAAAATTATTTTCGTTGCTACTTCATAACTGCAATTTTGCTACTATTATGAATGGTAATGTAAATATCTGTGTTTTCCGATGGTCTTAGGCAACCCTGCTAGCAGTTCTCAACCTGTGGGTCACTGTGAGAACCGCTGCTGTAGAGCCTAAGACCATCAGAAAACACAGATATTTACATTACCATTCATAACAGTAGCAAAATTGCAGTTATGAAGTAGCAACGAAAATAATTTTATGGTTGGGGGTCACCACAACATGAGGAACTGTAAAAGGGTCACGGCATTAGAAAGGTTGAGAACCACTGTCCTGGTGGCTGAAATATGGATGTGATGGCTGTGTTTAAACTAAGAGTGGCATTGGGAGTGGAAGCCATGAAGGATAAAGAACCAGAATAAAAGGAATGTGGGTAATTAAAAGCTTTGTGGAGCAAAGTCATCATACCAATACTGGACTGTCCACATCTGGACTTGACATGAACAAGAAATGGCCTTTTAGCTCATCTAAACCACTGTTTTGTTTTGTTTTGTTTTGTTTTGTTTTGTTTTGGAGAGGAGGATTACTGTTACTTGCTGTTGAATCTAACCTTAACCAACACAGGCATGCAGAGTCCAGACAGAAGAAAAACAGAACCTGAGAGAGGATTTTAGTTTAGAGGCAGAAAAATCAGATTGAGAAGGAGCAATCAAAGAAAAGCCAATAGAAAATTTTATCTGGGAAGCTAAAGGATATCTAAATGAAGAGAGAAACAAAGCATTAGATATTCCTGAATCTAACAGAAGGACCAAGACATATCTAACGGTAGGTCCATGTTTCTCAAACCTTAATGTGAATAAAAGTCATTTGGTATCTTATGAACATAGAGAATGTGACTCAGGAGGTCTGGGGTGTGGCAGTTCAGAAAGCTCTGAGGTGATGTCAGTGCTGCTGCTACACTTAGAGTGGCAAAGGTTTAGGTGAGGAGGGGTCTCAAAGTGTAGTTCTGAACCAGCAGCATCAGCTTCAGCACCAGGGAACTTGTTAGCAATGCACATTCTCAGCCCCAGCCCAGACTCACTGCATTAGAAGCCCTGGGGTTGGGGCCCGGCAATTTGTTTTTACAAGCCTACCAGGTGGTTCTGATGTGCTCTGAAGTCTGACAGCCACTGGTGAGAGCGATGATGATGATGATGATGATGATGATGATGATAATAATAATAAATTGCTATAGATGTTGCTCACCAACTGTGGGCCCGGCCCTTTAGCACTCTTCCTACACTATCTTTTTTAAAAATATATATTTTATTATTTTTTTACAGAGAGAAAGGGAGAGGGAGAGAGAGTTAGAAACATCGATGAGAGGAAACATCAATCAGCTGCCTCCTGCACATCCCCAGTGCCCACAACCAAGGTACATGCCCTTGACCAGAATTGAACCTGGGACTCTTGAGGCCGCAGGCCAACGCTCTATCCACTGAGCCAAACCGGGCTTCCTACATTATCTTACTTGGTCATCACAACAATCTATTTCATCAATGAGGAAACTAAGACTGAGAAGAAGTTAAATATGTTGCAAGGTCACACAAGGAGCAAGTGGATCCAAGAAACCACATCATGACACCTAGGCCCATTCTCGGGACACCTTGCCACTCACCTTCAAGGGTCAACACTGATACTGTCATAAATAACTTCAGCAGGATATGAGGACAGAAGCCACATTGCAGTGGCTTTGGAAGAGAGGAAATGGGGAAAGTGAGTGCAAAATACCTTTTAAAAACTGACTTTGAAAGAGAAAAGAGAAATAAAATGAAAACTAGAATATAATGAGAGAGAGAGAATTCATTTGCTAGCTTGCTTGTTTGTCAGAGAGAAAACACTCAGAGATAAAAGAGGAAAAGAGTTTCAAGATGCAGGAATGTGCTTGAATTTTCAAAAGATCAAACGTGAGCACAATCAGGGGAGAATGAATGAGGAAAAAAAGATGATTGATTATGTTCTTCATGCTTTGAGGAAATAGGATATTTACCAGGAAAGAGGAGAGACTTGGGCAGAATGTAAGAGTGAACTTTGAAGATCTAGGAGGCTATTACATAGAAGGGGAACAACTCTTATTTTTATAGCTCCAGAGAGTAGACCAGGGGATGGAGGTTACAGGGGATAGATTTCACCTTAAAGTGAGAAAGAAAAGTCTAATGATACAAGTTATTTGAAAACAGAATTACTTGCCCTTTGAGATGGCGATTTTCTTATTACTGAAAGCAGTTAAGGAAAACCTATTTGACATCCACGAGGCAAGTTGTAAAAAGGATTCCTGTGAATTCACTGGGGGGTTTTAACTCTGCCAAAAGTCTATGCTATGGTCCTACACTGCCCGTTCCTTTAGTAAACCAACGAAGAACAGCGCTGCTTACAGTAAGGAGGATTTTCTCTGTGACGTTTACAGCTTGAAGCCTTCCCCCTTACAATTTACAAGTAATGGAGGTGGAAAATAGGTGATTGCCTACATTGCTGACATTTTCAAAACAAATGTATTTGGAGTAATTTAAGTCACCATTTAGACTTCAAATCCTCACTTTTTTAATAGATGCTGTTTCTAAGCCTCCACTGGTCTTTGCCTAAATGATTTTGACTACATAAACAACTGACTGGATTTTTCTACGCCATACGGGATCCCCTTTGTTATGTATATATCTCAGCATTTCTGCCTCTGACAGATTTTGTTCAGAGCCTTCTGCAAACATCACCATGATTTACTAGGTAGAATGTCTCCTCTCCCATGTTACCAACACCATTATTTCCAATGCAGAGGAAATCATAGTTTGACAAATTTATGAGAAGAAAACCACAGAACCCACACGTCTCCTAAATTGAACCTGATGAGGCTCGATCTGTTTGTTCTTTTTTTTCTCACAGCCTAGAAACAGTGGTGTGACCTGAACACTTCTTGGTATTTTCACTATGGACAACCAAGCCATTGGAAAAAGGGCCCAAACTGAGCCCTCCGCCCTCCCAGGAGATGAACACAACTCATCCAAGTAAGTGGTAGCTTTTGTGCCCTCTGGTGAAGGGCAGCACAAAGGCATGTGTGCGCTGGGGAGAGCGGGGGGAGGGAAGGGGACGGGGAGGGGGGGGCGGCGAAGGGGGGAAGGGTGGCACCATCTGTTGCACCTGTTGTGAAGAACAGTTGATCCCCAGACCATGCTGTCGATTGCAAAAGAGTTGGCGTTTACTGAATTGCTATTTCCTCTTGGGTTCAAGTGCTTTGTAAAACTTGCTTTAAACTTAGATTTTGCAAAGTTTTGAGTTATCAGAACCTGCCATCTCTTAGGGTAAACTGAGGGAAAAGGGCATCAACCCTTTGTTCTTGGCTTGTGAATTTGGAACAATGGTTTCTAAGGTTACACTTGAGTTTTCAACTTGAATCACAAGATGTGGGTTTGCTTTTGAGAAGAGTCTATCTTCTCATACCTTTGTAATATTTGATAGAATACAGTAATTAATATTTAATTGTACATGCATGCATATGTATACGTGTGTGAGTGTGAATATGTTATATGTGAATTTTGGACATTTATCTCTGAAGCTTCAGATTGAAAGTGGGAATTCCACTTGATATATTGTCACATGGTATTTGCATGCATATATATTATTAGGGACATAAGAAAGAATGAAAAGAACATAGACCAATTGCAGTCTATTCCTTTGAAAGACTTTAAAGAGAAAGAGTATTTTTATATGACAGTAAGATATTGCTAATATTGGAATCCTTCTCACAGTCTTGAAGGTCAATAAAATTTACAAACAATATAGTCTAGAAAGGCAGAATCCTAAGATTCTAGGGTGTCTCTTGAAAATAATTCCAGGGTGTACCTTGAACATAACTTGCAGGTGAAAACACACTAACTGTTTTTTAATGCTATTGTATTTCTTATTCTTACCTTTTAAAACACCAAATAATTCTCAAATGGGCCTTTTAAATTTAATGCAATCAGTGCATTTTAGCTAAATTAGAGGAATTTTTTATAGGGTCATTATTCCTAAAACTAGTTTGAAAACTAATGTAAACTATGTATAAGATTTCTTTCTAATTTCTTCTGTGAATCAGTTAATTTATCTGTTTTGTTTCTTCTGAGGGAAGGGAAGAGGGGCCATTAACAGGAGACCACTAGGGGGCAGCACAAAACTAGGAATCAAGAGGCTTGGGTTTGGGCCAACTGGTCACCAGCTGTGTCTCCTTGAGGGCTGGCCATCTAAACTCCCAGCTTCATTCAGCCCTTGGTGGATGGCTCAGTTAGCAAGGGAGCTGTGTTTCTCTCGCATATTGATGTCTCTCTTCCTCTCTCTCTTTTTCTCTCTCTAAAATCAAGAAACATACCCTCCAATAAAGATAAATAATTTTTTTTAAATAAATAAGCTCCGAGCTTTAGTTTCCTCATCATAACCATGCCAGAATCTGATATATCTATTGTTATTGCTGCTTTTAGGATTTTGTTGTGACTATGACCGATTAGGAGGGCCTGAAGTGCTGGGAGACACGAGATGGGAACCCAAGGGTGGACCACCAAGAGTTTAGTTGTTTGAGGAGAGGTGGAGCCTCCTGGAGACACTCCATTCTAAAGCACAATGGTTTGGTCCAAGTTTAGTGAGAAGCTCAGGAAAGGGAGGGACTTTGGGTGCTCCTTCCTCTGACACATAATGCAGGATGTGATGTGTTCAACTCTTAGGGCAGAGCACATGCAGATGAATATCATTCTGTTAATTTGTAAGAGGACATTACTGTGTCAGGGATTAGAATACTCCTATTTCTGTAATCAGAGCGTTCTCTCCCTTTGGGGCAGACTGATGTGAAAAGCCAAACAGCAGTCAGAAGGTTGCCAGGCGACAAATGGGGAGTAGCATCTGGGTATGGTGCATCTGTCTCCCCTGGCCCAGTCTTACTGGGACCAGAACTTTTGAAGTCTGATAAAGAAAGCCCCTTTCTGTTCTTGGTGTGGCATACACACTGGCCACCAGTGCTGTTTTATTGAGGGGCTTTGGAGAACAATGGTTATGTGTATTTAAAAAAACTTGAATAAATGATCCCTGATTTCTCTTTTGAGCTATTATTTGTGACTAGAGGTCTGGTGCACAAATTCATGCACAGGTGGGGTCCCTCAGGGGTGGCCTGTTGGGGGTTGGGCCCCAGCTCATGCCCCCAGCCTCACAGCCCTGCAGCCCCACCTGGCACCCCACCGTGGCCTGGAGCCGCCCCCCTTACTTGTTTCACCATCCGGCCTGCAGGGTGATCGGTTGGGGCTGGCTCCCACCCTTCCCACCACCCCTCCCTCAGCACCTGGGAGCTGGGCAGCAGCCCCGTTCCCCTCCCACCCCCCACCACCACCGCTGGTCGCCCTCTGTGGGGCTATCAGCGGGGTGATCAGGCCCATGCTCGCACCTGCCTTGGCCTGGTGCTGCCCGCTCACCTGCTCCACCATTCCACTGCAGTCCCACTCTTGTTGGGGCCCATATTGCCAGCAGCACCTCCACTGCCGCCATGTCACCGATGTCCACCATGTTCCGCGCTGCCTCCTGGTGGTCAGCACACGTCATAGTGAGCAGTCGACCTCCTGGTCAAACAATTTGCAATTAGGCTTTTATTATATAGGATTCTGGGGTGTCACCAAGCAGTGGCATAGCTGAATGGTAGAGGAGTTCTGAACCCAGGAGACTGCCTGGGTTCAGCCATGCCCATTGGGCAAGTTACTTGATCATTCTGTGACACTATCTTCTTCATCTCTAAAATGGGAGACTACTAGTATCAGGGTTCCAAAACTGTCATGAAGATTAAATGAATTAACACATGAAGCATCTGACATACTTCTTGCCACATAGTGAGTGCTTAGATGTTCGCTATTTTGAGAATGTGCTTGCCTTTTTCTTTGCTATTTTTTGGGGTCTTAATGAGTTTAATATAAATAACTACTTATTGTGTTTCATAACAAGGTGGTTTTATAACACAGTCAAGTATTTAATTTTACATGCTTATTAGTTAGTTGACATACCAGCCAATTTTTAACAGTAATAGTATTATTACAAGTATCATTGTAATGAATCATACTAAAACAAAACTGTAAAATTAATGAGTATGTATTTCTTAGGCACAAGAAAATACAGTAGCCCCCCCCCTCCTTATTCACAGTTTCCCTTTCCACATTTTCAGTTACCTACAGTCAACTGCTGTCTGAAAATATTAGATGGAAAATTCCAGAAATAAATAATTCATAAGATTTACATTTTGGGCTATTCTGAGTACATGAGGAAATCTCGTTTGGTCCGCTCCATCCCACCGGGACGTGACTCAGCCCTTTGTCCAGCATCTCCATGCTCTTGATACTCCTGCCTGTTAGTCACTCAGCAGCCATCATGGTTTTCAGATTAGTCACAGTATTACAGTGCTTGTGTTCAAGTAACTCTTATTTTACTTAATAGGGATCCCAAAGTGCAAGAGTGGTGATGCTGGAAATTTGAATATGCCAAAGAGAAGCCATAAAGTGCTTCCTTCAACTGAAAAGGTCGGTGCAGTACAATGAGATATTTTGAGAGAGAAAGATCACCATCATTCATATAACTTTTATTATAGTATATTGTTATAATTATTCTATTTGATCATTAGTTACTAGAGGCCTGGTGCATGAAATCCATGCACAGAGAGGGGTTGTCCCTCAGCCCAGCCTGCACCCTCTCCAATCTGGGACCCCTTGAGGAATGTCTGACTGCCCATTTACATCCCTTTCACAATCCAGGACTGCTGGCTCCCAACTGCTCGCCTGCCTGCCTATCTGATTGCCCCTAACCACTTCTCCCTGCCAGCCTGATCACCCCCTAACCACTCCCCTGCCAGCCTGGTTGATGCCTCACTGCTCCCCTGCCAGCTTGGTTGCCCCTAACTGCCCTCCCCTGCCGGCCTGGTCACCCCCAACTTCCCTCCTCTGCTGGCCTAGTCCCTCCCAACTGCCCTCCCTGCTGGCCTGATTGCCCACAGCTGCCCTCCCTTGCAGGCCTGGTCCCTCCCAACTGCCCTCCCCTGCTGGACATCTTGTGGTAGCCATCATGTGTCCACATGGGGGCAGGATCTTTGACCACATAGGGGCAGCCATTTGTGTGTTGGAGTGATAGTCAATCTGCATATTACTCTTTTATTAGATAGGATAGAGGCCTGGTGCATGGATGGGGGCCAGCTGGTTTGCCCTGAAGGGTGTCCCGGATCAGGGTGGGGGTTCCCTTGGGGTGTGGGCAGCCTAGGTGAGGAGCCTGTGGTGGTTTGCAGGCCGGCCATGCCTCCCGGCGACCCAAGTGGAGGCCCTGGTATCTGGGATTTATTTACCTTCTATAATTGAAACTTTATAGCCTGGAGTGGAGCCAAGCTTCCTGCTTGCTCTGTGGCGGCAGCCATTTTTGTTGGGATTTATGTATGTTCTATAATTGAAACTTTGTAGCGGAGGCCAAGGCAGGCCAGGGCTGCAAAAGCTTGGCTTCCTTCATAGCCAGGGGCAACCCTAGCCTCCTGCTCTTCCCAGCTACGTGGCTGCTGCCATTTCTGTTTGGATTTATTTATCTTCTACCATTGAAACTTTGTAGCCTTGAGTGGAGGCCTAGGCCAGCAAGAGCAGGTGGAAAGCTTAGCTTCCTCCATTGCTGGGGAAACCCAAGCCTCCCTCCTGCTCTCTGTGGCCACAGCCATCTTGGTTGGGTTTATTTGCATATTCGCTCCTGATTGGCTTGTGGGTGTAGTGGAGGTACGGTCAATTTGCATATTACCTTTTTTTCTTTTTTTTTTTTTTGATAGGATTATTGTTACTCTTTTACTGTACCTGATTTATACATTAAACTTTACCATAGGTGTGTATGTTTGAGGAAAACATAGTATATAAAGGGTTCAGTACTATCCATAGTTTCAGGCATCCATTGGGGTTCTTGGAAAGTATCCCCCATGGATAATGGGGGACTCTATTTACACCTGGTTCAAGTTCTTTTCAACAAGAGCCATGGCCTTCGAAGAGAGACAATCTATTGATCACTGCCAGAGTTGTGCCATGTTAAAAGAGCCTTGGGGACATGTTTTGCACACATTAGTCAAGTTCAATATGAGCTTTTTGCATAAGTGTATCAGGGTATGTTTGTGCTATCTATTCCTATTCCCATTGTAGGGTCAGATCAGAGTAATTAAGGAAAACAAGTAGTTCTATAAAGTACTGGGTAGCCCTGGCTGAGTAGGTAGCTCAATTGGTTATTGTCCCAATACGCCAAGGTTGTGGCTTCAATCCCTGGTCAAGGTACTTACAATTATCAACCAATGAATGCATAAATAAGTAGAACAAGAAAATGATGTTTTTCTCTCTCTTCCTTCCTATCTCTCTTTGAAATCAGTCAATAGCCCAGCCGGTGTGGCTCAATGGTTGAGTATAGACCCATGAACCAAGAGGTTACTGATTCAATTCCTGGTTAGGGCACATGCCCAGGTTTCAGGCTTGATCACCAAGAGGGGCAAGCAGGAGGCAGCTAATGGATGATGTTTCTCCCTCATCAATGTTTCTGTCACTCTATTCCTCTCCCTTCCTCTCTCTCTCTGAAAGTCAATAAAAATATATTTAAAAATCAATCAATAAATAAAAATTCAAAGCACTGGGTAAAAATAAAAATAAAATGCTAAGTAAAAATAGAGGACAGTTTTAAGTCCCATAAATGGAGCTTTTTTTTAGCAATTTTAAGTAGATGCAATTAAATTGCTTCTTTTGCAGTTGTTTTTGAATCGTTTTATTTATGTAAAATATATTATTCCAAGCAATTTTTAATCTCATCTTTTAAGGGTTTAAGATTTAATAAGCAGAAAGCAAATGTAGTAACATGTGTAAATGTAGTAACATGTGTAAATCATTTGTACAAATAATCGATAATAGGATTTATTAGAGAATATAATAGCCAGTATAACACTTAATCTTGAGTAACTGAATAATTTGTGAAGGACTTCATGACTTTTTAAGAAATTTATAATTGCATGGTTAGATTTAGATCAGTGCCTTGGGTAATTTCAGGATATAAAATAATAAAAATATTGTAGAATTAATTCTTGAAATTTGGAATATAAAGAGCTTGATTGATGCTGTACAATCATTGTTTTCATCACACTTCCTTTAGCTGTTGGATTATATCCATTGGCTTTCAGCGCCAATTTTTGTACTTAGAAAAATCCCCTTCACATTCATCTCTGTTTCCAACACCCTCTCCCTGCTGCTTTACCTGTTCGGAGTTGCACGTGCATACTACACGGAAATCCGGGGCAGGGCAGGAGACACTGCCACTAAAAACAAAAACAAAAATCAATGTTTGTGTTGCATGTTTTTCAAAACACGTGCATTTGTATGGTAGTGTGTATGAAATGGAATAAGAACTGCTCCTTCCAAGCCCAGCCAGCATGGCTCAGTGGTTGAGCATCAGCCTATGGAACCAAGAGGATCCCAGTTAGGACATATGCCTGGGTTGCAGGCTCAGTTCCCAGTGTAGGGCATGCAGGAGGCAGCCGATCAATGATTCTCTCTTATCAATGATGTTTCCATCTCTCTCCCCCCTCTCCCTTTCTCTCTGAAATCAATAAAAAAATATATAATTTTTTTTTAAAAACTGCTCCTTCCTGATGAAAGTAATGAGAATGGGTTAGTTCTCAGAGAAATATGCCCACAGAGGCAGTGCCTAGGGCCACAGTGTCTTCTATGTGCCTCCACAGTTGATGGTTTGGCTCTTGCTTAGTAGGTTTAGAAACTCAATTTGGTCCATGTATTTAGATAATCAGCCTCTTATGGATTCACATTAACCAATTTATTTCAGATTGATGCATGAATCAAAATCCCAATTAGGTTGCAATAAAGAAATATGTAGTCTTTCCTGCTACCATAATAATTAAGCTGGCCAGAACAGGGTCTCTTTTTGCTCTCTGCTGTGACCAAGGTGCCTGGCACAGAATTTTGCACACAGCAGCCATTTAATAAGTATTAACTAAATTTACAAAGAAAGAGAAGAGAAAGGGAATAGACTAAGAAGGGATATAATTCTCAGTGAAAGGTCATCCAGATCATAAAAGCTTAATATTCCATCTTGCCTCCTCAGAAAACATAGTTGTCGATTTACTAGTTCATACTAGTTCTTCAGATTCCATGTGTCCCCTTGAGAAAAATAAAATTAATTGGATTATTTTTGCCTTTTAGCGTTGCTATTCAGCCTTCCTCATTCTCTTTATAACTTGGTCTTTCTTCAGAGAGATTACACTAGAGGTGATGAAATCTCAACTTTTCCAACCCTTCCTCTCAGAGACTCAACCCTGGTCATGTTGCTCAGACTTCCCACATCTCCCTGGGTGCATATTAATAGATAATCACTTTGTTCTTAGAGGTAACCTCTTCCAAATTCAGGGTCCCCTTCCTCATCTGCATGTATAATCCACAAAAGGCATCTGAAAGAGGAGCTAATGCTGCACTAGAAGATAATATATGTCAACACCCTCACCCTCACACACAAGGTAATGACAAAAAAGAAAAAGGATTTTTCATATCTAATTTATAAATTACTGTATTTGAAACAAATGGCTACTTGTTACTTCAGAGTTACAGCTATGTACAGTATTGACAATACAGATCTCATCCTGTCTGACTTTTGGGGCTCAGGGTTGTACAACAGCTTTCTTTGTGAAAATGTTAAACAGTCTAATAATTCCCTTACTCTAATTATTGGCTTAAATCAGGACTATGCATACCTGAAACAAAGAACCACTTAACTGACAGCTCAAAGCTCCTATTGCTGATCAATAACTTAAATAGCTCTGAATCCTGCTTAGAAAGTGCGCAGGAGGCAGAGAACAGATGGGGTCTCCTGGGTGATGCCAAGGAATCTCGCAGGCCTTTCCCTGTCCTGGGCCACAGCCTCTAACACAATGTGTATTGAATTGGGAAGGAGCATGCACAGAAGTCAGACTTCTCTTAGCTTTCTATCCCAACAAATGGTTAGGGAAATTCTCCCTGTTAAGGTTGTTACTATTATCTTTATTATTAATGCTAAAAATAAGATAATGTTGAGAATTATGCCCATTGTTAGTGGTGCTAATAATGACTTATATTAATCAAAAGTCTATTCTGGCCAAGCCTTTTCCTAATATTTTACAGATATTGTTTCATTTATTCTTCAAGCCCTAGCTGGTTTATCTCAGTGGTCAGAGCATCGGCCCGCAGACTGAAAGGTCCCGGGTTAAATTCTGGTCAAGGGCACCTACTTCAGTTGCAATGGCCCCAGTCAGTCCTGGTGCATGCTCTCTGTCTCTCTGTCTCTCCCTATTCCTTCCAGCCTCTCTAAAAAATAAAAATCAATGGAAAAAATAAAAAATAGAATAATAAAGCAACTATGAAGTTGTATCTCTTTCATTAAACATGAGGAAATTGAGGCCTGGAGGGTTTAAAAACTTGCTTAAGATCATACAACAATAAGTGGCATAACCAGTACTGTTTGACTCCAGAGCCTAATTTCTTAACTAGTACTTTTGGCCTCTCCTATCTTAAATTCCAGGAAGGTAATTAGCTGCATAACACACATCAACAAGGGAAATCTTGAATTTCTAAAAATCTCATTAGATTGTTTTTTATATTGACCCTTTGATCAGTCCTGAGTGTTCTGGGGGGCATATATGTATAGCTCATCTGTCATTATGCTCTGCTAAACTTTTTATCCCTTTAGGATGTACATCCCATCCTATTAGGAGGAAAACTAGGAGAGGTAGACGATAGATCAGTTACTTGTGTTACCATAACAGCTTTGAATGCAGCTGAGAGCCTTTGAAACGGATGCATAAAATTAAGCTTTGGGATTATCTACTTCTTTAGTACTTCATTCATCTGGATATAATGAAATGAGTCAGCCAGTAACCAAATCCCACTTGCAGTTGTGACGTATTAGGAAGAAAAACTTCATGTATTATACTTCTGATGTTGTTGCCCTAAGAACATTTGCTTTATCTTTTCTTTTTGTGGTTGGAATTCTGTAAATACAACTTCTGAATAGCATTTAATTACTATGGAATTACAGTTTTCCAATTTCATAGTATTGACTTCGTTTTTTTAAATGTTTATAAAGGCAAGCTAATATATTAATTACTTTCATATCTATTTTTTCCTATTTTGCTTTTGTATGATGTTTCAGAAGTTGTCAATATTAATAGAAATATTGCAAACAAATGAGTCTATCCCATTTTTAATGATGCTTAGAGAAGACAATATTTCTTTCCCAAAACTTTTAGTACTTATGGAAGAACTTACTCTCTAATATCTAATTTCTATCCCTGTGGGTGAGTTGCATTTCTTCTGGCTTCATCCCCTTGGAGATGGAGAATGGTTTGTCATAGGAACAGAGAAGGGTTAGTTTATATGCTATAAAATATTCTGACTTTTAGAAAGGTGGAGAAGACCCAGAAGTTAAATTTTAATAGGCCTTCAGATTTGGGCAGCAATCAAAGACTTTCTCTATAGCAACAATTATACACACCACTGATCTGAGATCAAATATTTATGTCTTCCCCACCTGCTAGAGAACTAGCGTTTTGCTAGTTATTGCTATTACCAGGGCAATTCAATAGAGGGCAAAAGAGACTATAAATGTCATTTCACAGTGGAAACTATAAGGGAAAGTAATAACGAGCCTGGAAAAGATTAAATACAATTGGAAATGAGTCTGAGCTGAAATAAAATAGTATATTTGAGTGAATTTTTTAGGGCTGTAATTTTAACTTCAACTAAAGAGCTTTTGTTTTGCCTATCCCTAAAACACACACACACACACACGCACACACACGCACACACACACAGAAGCCTAATGCTAGCAGGAGACAAAAGCTCTTCCTCATTTCCTAAAAGTATAGTTTGAAGAAGACTCATTATGCATTAGGGTAAGATGTCACCCTTTAATAAAATGAAATAGAAATTATACTTTCCTTTGGAAAAACTTTGTTTCCTTTGTTGTTGCAATCTAGAAGGCAGTTACAAAGTAAATTCTGCTGACGAGATCTCATCCACCTCCAAGAACTAGAGTTCTCTTCACATTGCTGCCATCAATCACCACCTCTATGGTCACCACTTTACCAATTACTACACTGTAATATCTTTGGGGGTACAATCGTGCAACAAATTCCCCCAAACCAGATACTTTTCAGGAACTATTATAGAGCTGCCTTGAAGAATTTATGATTTAGAAACTTGCATTAAAGTATTATATTGCCATTCTTTCATGACTTTATTTCTTTTCTGTTGACATTTCTGGTGATTTTATTTGGTTCCAGGGAAGCTGTGAAATTCTGTTATTTCTTCCCATTTGGCTCCAAATATACAATCCAACAGATCTTGTTAGGATCTCTACAATCTCAACTGGGGGGCTTTAAACTGGGGATGGCTCCAATGAGGGAGAGTAGTCCCTTGGAAAAGTGCTAGTGTAACCCAGAAGGGCAGAAGGACCAGAGACAAGAGAAGGTAACTAGTAATAAAAGGCAGTTCTGAATGAATGGTGTGCCCGGAGAGAGTTCAAAAGAGGGAGGGAACACTGGGTCTGCTGGAATCTGGGGGGGCTCCAAGGAGAAGGCTCTTGCAGAGACAGGTGGAAAGTTGATGTCTAGATGATGTAAATAGCAATTGTGAAGGCTGGGTGGATGGAAGGAGTGATGCTCACGGAGCAGTAAGTAGATCTGTCTGTGATGGGGTGTTCATGAAGACAAGAGGTAGGAGATAAGAATGGGAACAGCTGTGGCAGGCCTTGAACCATAGGCTAGGAGATTTGAACTGTATTCTCCATTCATGTGGACTCAAGTTGCTGAAGATTTCTGGAAGAGGGAAGTAACATCATAAAGGTGGTATTTTCAGAAGATTCATGTGGAAGCCAAGTACAACACACATGTGAGAGGAACAGGAATTCCCTCCCTAGAATGGGAAGACACATTAGGAATTCCTATAAAATGTCAGGTACCATTCATTCATTAGCAAGCATTTATTAAGTGTTTATTCTATGATAGGCAGCACTCTAGGCCTCCTGAATACAGTAATTAACAAGGTGGGTCTAGGTTTTGTAGGACCTGAAGTTCAAACAATCTGAGGGGCCTTCTTTAAGAAAAAATATATAAAATGAAAGATAGGAAGTATAGGGTTTTATAATTTACTCAAAATATTAAAAATAAATAAAAACAAAAGCCTGCCATATTATAGAAAGAGTAGTTTTAAATGGACAGGGTAGGTTTTTTTTTACCACCCTTTAAAAAAATATCATTATTTCTTTCTTTGCCAAGAATATACAAACAAGGTATATTCCTTTTTTATCCTAAGATATACTTTCAAGAATCTCGGTTATAGGAGTGGTAGGGGGAAAGTAACCTTAAAAAAAAAAAGAGGGATTTCATTTAGTCTTCCATATTAGCCAACTTTAAACACACCTATAGTTTGCTGTACTGTACTGCCTTTAAAATATTTCCTCTTAAGGATTTAGCAAGGAAATGGCAATTTTATTGAAGTGGCTGTATTTTTCCTCTTTCTTTTGTAACTTACTTAACAAGTAGTTCACTTGAGTCACAAGGCCAGACTACTAGAAGTTTGAGATATTTCCAGGAAAACTGGGTGTGGGGAAGAATATCAGAATCTAAGGGAAGAAAAGTTAAAAATAATACCCTATGTTTCTGAGAAGTTGACATACAATTCCAATTGCTTACTCCTAAACTATAACAACAAAATGCTGTTACTGTTGTTACTCTGCATTGCAGACAAATGGATGGAGAACCCACATTCTCTAGCTCTTGTGTCTAAGAGGCAGTGGCATGAAATTGGCTTCAAGCAGAAAATCTGAGTTTGAATTCCTGCTTCATCATTCACTAGCTATGCCAGAAACTACTAACTGTCCCAAGTACTCATTGTCAACTTCTATTTAGTAATAGAACATCATGTGTTTTAGCAGGGCACATGTCCGCCCAGGCATGGGCTACACTTCCCAGGCTTCCTTTGCAGCTAGGCGTGGCCATACAACCAGGTTGAGGTCAGTGGGGTGTAGGTAGAAAGGACTACTCATCTCCTTCAGGACAAAGCTACCTGCCCTAAATGTTGTCTTTCCCCCTCTCATAGGCTGGAATATGTACATGGCAGTCACCAACCTTTGGCAACAAATGGCAGTGGCAAGATGAAGGGAACCTGGGTCCTGGAATGACACGATGGAGGTGAGCTGCTCCGACAACCTGGACTGTTCCCATTGGGGCTGTTAAGCAGTAAGCATTAATTTAATGAATTAAGCCACTATATTTTATGGTCTTTTAATTTCAACAGTTTCAAGCTGTAACCTCGAAAATACACTTGTTAAGTGCCATTTGTGTTCAACCTTTCTGATCTCCATTTCTTTTCTGTAAACTGACTATCATGTCTATCTCACATCCCAGCTGTGAAGATTAAGTGAGAAAATGCACGGGAGGATGACAGGAAAGGTGCGTGATAAAAGTTTGTTGTCTTCCCTTTATCCATTTGGGAGCTTGTGTTTTATGTATAGTTTCAGAGGATGTAGACAATACAGAGATTTCATGTCAAGCTGCTGAATAATAGTATTCACACTGTAACAGGAGACACTCACTCTACAACATTCCAAGTGTTGTTTGAATATGCTCAGGAAATAACACATTAATCAGATGAAATCCAGTTGCTCCAGCAACAGGTTCCCCATTAAGTCTCCAGTACTTAGCACAAAGCCTGGCACAAAGTGGGCCCTCGATAGATATTTATGGAAAGAACAACTACTTAGCCACAGACCATTGGGAGTGAAGGGTGTGGGTGCTCGGGATTCTGAGTGGTAACAACTCCTGTCGTGGGGAATTGGTTAATGTTAATGCACGTGAAAGTTCCTAGCAATTGCATGGTGTACATATATTGGCACTCAAACGTTTTAATGAGCCCATAAGCTTCTTGAGGGCCAGTCCTGGGTCTCGTTTTCTGCTGTATTCAAAGGTCAGAGCACATAGTAAGACTAAGTAAATATTTGTTGAGTGAGAAGAACACTGACAGAAAGTGAGAGTTAGCCATTTTTATCTCCATCACTTCCCTCTTCTGCCCTCACCCCTGTTCCAATGAATGAGGAAACTGACATGCAAAAGTGAAGCAACATGCCCATGTCAACACAGTTAACAAGTAGCAGAGTCAAGATCTGAACCAAACCCAGGACATACTGGGTCCTCATTCTGAAGTCTTTCCACCTTGAGCCTAGGTAGATATCCTTTCTTGAGAGCAGACTTTGAGATAAGTAAGATATTTGTATGCCAGTGGATGAAAAAAGGCAACTTGAAGGGGAAATGAGGTGGTTGGAATACTTTGTTTTCTAATTTTGTAGATTTGCCTCGGTAATGCACAACCCGATAGCAGTGGTTATTCTTTCCATTCCTTGCTTCTTAGATGGTATAAACAGTTCTTAAAAAACGAACAAACAAAAAAACCCTCCCATTTTCTTCACCAATCTATGGTGTAACTAGAACTTTTGAATCCCTATGAGCAAAAAGTTTAAATAATTGTTAAAGACTCTGTTAAATGGCCAGAGTAACAAATCTCTAGCCCTCAGCCCTGGGTGGTGTTTACATGGGAGAGGAGAAAAAGGAGAAGCCAGGAGCAGGGCTATCGCACTGTCACTCTAGCTGGTTTGCAGTGCCCTTTACTTGGCATCCGAGATATCAGAGCAACCGATGAGCCACTGATGCTGAGCAAGATATAATTCACTGCCCTTCAGCAGAGCCAGGTCCCCTGAGCCAATGTGGCGAGGAGTTGCTTGTGAATGGCTTGGTTAGGACTGGCTTAAGACGAAGTTCTGAGGGAGACAAGGTTTTTCTCCCCAACACATTTCCCCTCCAAGTGTATCTCTGCTGCCACTGTTTTTAGAGGCATGTTGATCTTAGCTCTGATAAGAAAGATATTGGCCAACTAGGTTTTAGTTGGATGCTTTTATAGGGATATTTGCATGTTTAAGAAGCTGGTGAGGCCGGCCAGAGTGGCTCAGTTGTTTGAGCATTGTCCTGTGCACCAAAAGGTTGCTGGTTTAATTCCCAGTCAGGGCATTTACATGTGTTGCGGGTTCAATCCCCAGCTGGGGCATATATGGAAGGCAGCCAATCAATGTTTCTCTCTCACATCAATGTTTCTTTCTCTCTTTCTCCACTCTCTCCCCCTCCCTCTCTCTAAGTATAGCCTCAGGTGAGGATTAATAATAATAATAAGTAACATTTTTTTTTTAAATAGCTGGAGGTCTGGGAGGAGTGGAGTGACTTCTGAGCATGGAGGAGTCAGGTGAGTGAGATGTCCTGTAAGCCTAGAGAAGAGTTCAAGAGGAGGAAGTAGGATCACTTTATGAAGCATCTCCTGTGCTAGGATTTAACTTTTTAAATTCACTTTATTGGGTGACATTGGTTAATAAAATTATATACGTTTCAAGTGTACAGTTCCATGATACATCATCTGTATATTGCACTGTGTGTCCACCACCCCAGGCCAAACTTTCCATCACCATTTATTTAACCCCTTTGCCCTTTATTAGCTGCCCTTCCCTCTGTTAACCACTACACTGTTGTCTGTGTCTCTTGAGTTTTTCTTTGTGTTCTTGTTTGTTCATTTGTTGCTTTCAGTTCTGTATCCTACATATGAGTGACATCTTATGATTCTTAACTTTTTCTGTCTGACTTATTTGACTTAGCATGATATCCTCAAGATCCATGCCCATTGTCACAAATGGCAGTATTTCATCTTTACTTCTAGCTGAGTAGTATTCCATTGCATATAGGTACTATATCTTCTTTATCCAATCATCTATAAAATACCATATCCTTTATGTATAGAGTAAGCTATTCATACAAGTTCTCCCTCCCCAATAGAAAATACAGAGAATTAAAATATAAGGAACAAATAAGCATTAATATTAAATGCTAGCATGGGAAAATAGTGTGTATCAGAGGCATTCAATACAGACTGGGGAACACCAAGGAAGTCTTCCAGGAGGAAGTGAAGTTGAAGCAGAGACCTGGTGGGTGAGTGAAAGCCCATTCAAGATGGGAGAGAAGTGGTTAAAACAAAGAGAAAGCATGTGCAAGGTCTTGAAGGTCTGATAGAGAATGAAATCTCAACAGAAGGTTCTAAAGGTATTCAAGATGCTGAAGAAGTACTGAGGATGAGGCTTGGGATATGGACAGGGGCTCAAGTGATTGATTGAAAGGTAATCATTTCATCAGATTTTTGTGTCAAGATCACACCAGTGAGAATGGATTGGAAAGAATCAGAAGAAAAGTACGGAGGCTTCGGCAGCAATCCAGGTGAGAATAGCTGCAGTGATCTTCGTAATCCCACCTACCAGAATATACAACTTTCTGATCTTACCTTTTTTTTTTTTTTCCCCAAGTCAGGTCCTCACTGCTCTATGCTTTGGATCCTGTTAAAAGCATTTCTGCCCTAGCTGGTCTGGATCAGTGGATTGAGCGTTGGCCTGCGGGCTGAGGGGTACTGGGTTCGATTCCATTCAAGGGCACATGCCCAGGTTGTGGGCTCAATCCCCAGTGTGGGTCATGCAGGAAGCAGCCAGTTGATGATTCTCTCTTATCATTGATGTTTCTATCTCTCCCTCTCCCTCTCCCTTCCTCTCTGAAATCAATAAAAAAAAATATATTTTTATTTTTTAATAAATCTTTATTGTTCAGATTATTACAGTTGTTCCTCTCCCCCCCCCCCCCCATAGCTCCCCTTCACCCGGTTCCCACCCCACCCTCTGCCCCTACCCCCCCACACCCACCCCACTGTCCTCATCCATAGGTGAATGATTTTTGTCCAGTCTCTTCCTGCATCCCCCACACTTTCTTGCCCCCGGGAATTGTCAGTCCACTCATTTTCTATGCCCCTGATTCTATTATATTCACCAGTTTATTCTGTTCATCATATTTTCTATTCCCTTGATTTTTAGATTCACGTGTTGATAAATATGTATTTGTTGTTCATAATTTTTATCTTTACCTTTTTCTTCTTAAAGAATACCTTTCAGCATTTCATATAATACTGGTTTGGCGGTGATGAACTCCTTTAGCTTTTCTTATCTGTGAAGCTCTTTATCTGACCTTCAATTCTGAATGATAGCTTTGCTGGATAGAGTAATCTTGGTTGTAGGTTCTTGCTATTCATCACTTTGAATATTTCTTGCCACTCCCTTCTGGTAGTTTGTGTTGAGAAATCAGCTGACAATCGTATGGGTACTCCCTTGTAGGTAACTAACTGTTTTTCTCTTGCTGCTTTTAATATTCTCTCTTTGTCTTTTGCTCTTGGCATTTTAATTATGATGTGTCTTGGTGTGGTCTTCTTTGCATTCCTTTTGTTTGGGGTTCTCTGTGCTTCCTGGACTTGTAAGTCTGTTTCTTTCACCAGGTAGGGGAAGTTTTCTATCATTATTTCTTCAAATAGGTTTTCAATATCTTGCTCTCTCTCTTCTTCTGGCACCTCCATAATTCAGATGTTGGTATGCTTGAAGTTGTCCCAGAGGCTCCTTACACTATCTTCATATTTTTGGATTCTTTTTTCATTTTGCTTTTCCATTTGGGTGTTTTTTGCTTCTTCGTATTTCAAATCTTTGACTTGATTCTTGGGATCTCTAGTCTGCTGTTGGATCTCTAGTCTGCTGTTGGATCTCTGTATATAATTCTTTATTTCAGTCAGTGTATGCTTAATTTCTAATTGGTCCTTTTTCATATCCTTGAGGGTCTCACTAAATTTCTCAGAGGTTTCTAGAAGATTCTTGAGTAACTTTATAAACATGGTTTTGAACTCTATATCCTGTAGTTTGCTTTCCTCCATTTCTGTCATCTGTGACCTGTTTCTTTGTCTCTGCATTCTGGCTGCTTCCCTGTGTTGATAGAGTGGCCCTGTGTGCTAAGTGTCCCATATGGCCCAGTGGCTCAGCCTCCCCAATTACCTGAGGTAGCCTCTTTGTGGGCTGTGTGCACAGTCTTGTTGTAGTTAAGCCTTGGTTGTTGTTGGTATCACTGGGAGGAATTGACCTCCAGGCCAATTGGCTGTGAGGACCAACTTTTTCTACAATGGGAGAACTTCTGTGCTGGAGACACCCTTATGGGGAAAGACTTGCTTCAGTGGGGCTTTGGCGCTCACTGAGTCTGCCCCCTGAGTGTGTCTCTTATGGATCTGAAGAGTTATAATCTGAATGGTCTCACTCTGACCACTGGGTACACTGGCTCTTCAATCTCCAAGGAGATGCAAAGTCAGCCACTGCCTCAGGCCACCCAGCAGGAGCTACAGAGAGATTTGCAGATTCCTCCTCTTTGTTTGGGGTTTGGAGGTGCCCAGATGAGGCCCAGCTGTGAAGCAATGCAAGCTGCTGTGGAGCTTTGGGCCTTCTTTTGGAAGTTCTGGGGCTCTCTGACCCAGCTGCAGTTTGTTAGGTAATTTTAGATTGCAAAGGGCCAGGCCATTCATATGCAAAAGCCTCTGCTCACAGCTTGGGTGGGGTTGTAAATTGGATGGAGCGGGGTCTCAGGGAATCACCAGGGCAAAGCAAACAGTAATGGCTGCCTGTCAGCCCTGCCCCGAAGAGGCCCCCGGGTCTCTGTGTCCCGCAGTACCTTGCAGGAACAATGATCACTACAAGCACCTCTGAGAGAAAGCTGCCCTCATGTTCCGAGCTGATGCCAGACAGTCCAGCTTCTCCCTGTATGAGTCTGGGTCCCCAGAGTTTTGCCTGGAACTGGAGTTCAGAGCAGTTGGGAACTTGTGTCTCCCTCCTGATTGAAAAAGACAACAGCGTACTCATTTGCCAGCCCTTTTCTGCCGTGCCTCCATACCTCCACACTTCACCTCTGCACCTCTACACCTACTCTGAGTCTCAGTGTGCTTTTCTCTTTCCTTCTAGTTGTAGAATTTCCACTCAGCCAGCCTTCCTGTGGTTCTGGATGATACCCGTTTTGTCTTTTAGTTGTAGTTTTAAAGTGGTGGTGCGAGGCAGCAGTTTAGGTGTTTACCTATGCCACCATCTTGGTTTCTCCCCAAAATATATATTTTTTAAAAAAGCATGCCCTTGCTTATACCATCAGCTCCCTCCCATTCTATCCCTCTTTTGAACTTAACCTGACAAAACCCTACCATAGTTATAGCACTGCCCACCTATTTGACATACAGCAGCAAAACGTGACCAGGGGGAACATATATGACAAAGCTGAAAAGTGAGTCTTTGGTGTGATCCTGTGCATTGCTCTAGTCCATTTTCTTCTAGCTGCCCTAGATAATGGTTCCAAACGCTCTCTCTGCTTAAACCTCTCTCCACATTCTCATCTTCTACTAATGACTTTTTTTTCTATTTTACGAAGAAAATAGAAATTATCCAAAGATAGTTTCTGGGCCTTGAACACATTGTGTAAATAAAATAAGCCAGTCACAAAAAGATAAATACTGTATGAGATATCTAATGTAGTTAAACTCAGAGAAACAAAACGTAGGATGCTGGTTTCCAGGGGCTGAAGGGAGGAAGAAATGGGACTTGTTCAATGACTATGGAGTTTCAATTTTGCAAGAGGAAAAAGTTCTACAGGTCTGTTGCACAACAATGGGAATACACTGAGTGGCCAGATTATTATGATCTCTGAACAGACCATGCTCTGGCTGAGAGTAGGGAAGTTGAGCCAGGTATCTCCTCTTCTTGTGGACTCTATGCTCCAAATTACATTGGAGGAGCAACATCCAAGAGATTGGCACTTCCCTGCCAGGATGCATAGGAATAGGGGATGGGCAAGAGACTCATCTCCATTGAGTCACTTCTGGGTACCCTGTGACACTGCTAGTCTAGGGCAGGGGTAGGTGCCACCATGCCCCACCCTAAGATGACCTTGACCTTCCCTGCACCCTTGCCCAGGTCTCCCCAGGCCCTAGTGATCCTAGTCTTGAGTGGGACAAAGGGGAGGATGGGCAGGGCTGAGGTGCCAGGGAATAGGGGAGCTGGCACTGAGAACCCATCCCAAGGAGGCCAGACTGCATGTCAACTCACACAAGCTCTACTGTCTCTTTGAACTTCACTTATAAAACAAAATTCAAAGGTGACATTATTAAGAATTTCAAGGCAGCAACCACAGAGCATTAAGACCCGAAGCATTAAGCCTGTTTGTGTGCAGGACCCTGTGTGAATGCGATGTTTGAGTGCCCATGAACCTGGCCTTGCTTGGGATAGTCACGTTATAAGACTGAATGAGTTTAAAAGGGGCCCAAGGACTGAAACCAGAAAAACACCAAGATTTAAGGGATGGGCAGAGAAGGCACATCCTGTGGCCAAAGATTGTAACTAACCAGGGAAGGAGACCAATGACGGAGAAAATACTCGGCCTATGATCTCTGACTTGGAAAAGCTTTGCAAATGCAATAACCTGGCCACATATTAAGAACATTTTATTTCACAAACTATTCATGATATAACTGACATTTTTCAGGGTCATAGGTGTGGTTCTTACAAACACCTGGCCTATTACCTTTATTATTTTTGAAGCGTATATTACTTGGTTGAAAAAGAAATGCATGGGAGAAACTGCAAGAAAGAACATGTGCTAAATGAAATAATGGTGTTTACTAATAATAGACTCACAGCTAACCTAAGTAAATAATTCACTTCCCTTCCAGCCACGGTCACCTTTTTACATAAGGCCAGCAGAGTCTCTCTGCAACATTTATCAAGCAAGAAAAAATGTAAACTCTAAAATACGTGAAGAATTTTAGATGACTCACTGAAACCTGTTGCAAAATCAGCCACAGGATTTTTCTAACTACTAATTAACTTTGAGCGAAGTCTTAGGCCATAAACACCAGACCATTGGGTGAGAAAACTCTGGCTGGGAGTTGATGAGCATTTGGGAGTTTGGAATTGGTAGGGAGGGTGTGTTTTGTGTGTGTGTGTGTGTGTTCTGTGTGTGTGTGTGTGTGTGTTTAAACAGATTTAGAAATGTCTTTGGAAGTAGTTTATAACCTGGCTAAGAACAGATTCTGGAACAAGCTGCTTGGGTTTGAATCCTAGCCCTGCCACTTACTCCCTGTGTGATTTTGGACAAGTTACTCCATTGCCCTGAGTGTAGTAATGACTACTAGGGTTGGTATGAGAATTAAATAACTAAATGTAAAACATTTAGAATGGTGCCTACCACATAAAAAGCACTGTATATGCACTTGTTAAATGAAAATAGTGAAAACAGATCATGTAACTAAAATAGTTCTGGAGTTTCTATTACAGTAGATCCCACAAGTGCTGGGGAGAGAGCGTTCACTAAAATAAAACATTTTTTGCCCTGGCCAGTGTGGTCAATTGGTTGGGTGTTGTCCTGTACACCAAAAGGTTGCTGGTTTGATTCAGGTCGAGCACATGCTGAGGTTGCCATTGGATCCTCAGTAGGGGGCTTTGCAGGAGGCAGCTGATCAATGTTTCTCACTCTCCTTTCTTTCTCTAAAACACACACACACCAGTTTTTTCTTCTCATTTTTGTGTGTGTATTCTTCCATCTTTCCCTCCCCCACCCATCTTCAAAGTACTAAATTGTTTTCTCTTTATAGTAAAAGAAAATTTCTTTTTTAAAACAATTTTTATTATTTTTTAAAAATATATTTTTTATTGATTTTTTTACAGAGAGGAAGGAAGAGGGATAGAGTTAGAACATCGACCAGAAATACCGATCAGCTGCCTCCTGCACACTCCCCACTGGGTATGTGCCCACAACCAAGATACATGCCCTTGACTGGAATCGAATCTGGGAACCCTCAGTCCCCAGGCCGATGCTCCATCCACTGAGTCAAACAGGTTAGGGCAAAATGAAGTTTCTTTATTCAGAAAGTTTCCCTAAGAAGTAAGTATAGTGTTTCCTGGATATTTTCTTAAAAGCAATTTCCTCATGTCTTAAAACGCATATTCATAGCTGTTTTCCCACTTATGATTCATCTCAATGTTTTATTTATTTCACAGAAAAACATTAAAAATATGTGTATGGGAAAATAAAGTGCACAGAAGCTTTAGTGTTCTCGTAATTATCATAATAATTCTGGTACTTCAGTGGAAAAAATATAAAAAGTTTCAATGAGAAGTGTAAGAGACAATGACTAACAAGAATTTCAAATATACCTCTAGCCCTTTTGAGAATTCAAAACTGACCCATCTAAATTCACCAGCCTTCTTGGAAAAAGGATCTACAGAAACATGATCCAAGGAGTTCAAACTGTGCCATGTGTGTTCAAAACAGAATCCCTTTGGATTTGTCCTATTGTTCCCTTTGGTCTCCAGGAAATGCATTCTTTTTCCTCGGGTTATTATAGTTTTTCACACGACCTCGGAGTTTACATGGTGGAGGTCTTGGTTTCCTTTGCCTTTCTGACACGTAGGACTAAGCTTTACCAGGCCCTCACGGGAGAAGAGAACACACAGTGATCATCTTCTGACCGCTCCCTGTGCGTGCTCAGCGGGCGGGGCTAGGGGGCGCTTCTCTCCCTTCCTTACCTCACTTTGGGCGGAAATCCTCCTGCCTTTTGAGACTATGCTTCTTTAAATCTCGCTCTTTTTTCTCGTGTTGCGTATCATCTACGAGTTTTGCCTCTTTCTCTGTCATCTCCCTCCCCACTTCCCCTACAGAATATTCGTTTCCCTTTTAGAGCCAGAGACATTGATACTTGAAGATCCTCCAATGGCTCCACGTCGCCTTTAAGCACCATTCAAATGGGCTCGCCCTCAGGGTCCTTCCCGCGAGCTGCGGCGGCGTTTTCCCCTCTGCAGTAACAGTATCAAAGAAAGCAAGCCCCATGCATGTGTGTATCTATGACCTTAGAACAGAAAGCTGCCTCGCCCGGGGGCAGCGTTGGAGAGCTGTGCACTCCCCCCTTCGCGTGCTCCCGCCTCGTCCTTCCACGAGGTCATTAGCGTGCAGAAGGCGGGCGCCGACTACACCCTCTGCCTCTCGACGTCTCCCTCTGCTTCCCGACTTCTCCCTCTGCTTCCCGACTTCCTCCCGAGTGCCTAATAAGCGGGGGAAGGCGATCATTCCGCAGCAGCCTCGCCGCGCACTGGGCATGCTCAGTGGCGAGGGGTAGACTTGAGCGCTGGGTTCAGATCGGCGGCCGATCGGCTTCCCGGAGCGTGGGCTGGGCAGGGCGCAGCGGCCCCTAAGCCGGGAGCCAGACCCGCCCCGCGGTTCCCATTCGGGCGCCGGGCCCGCGACAGCTGCGTCGTTCCGGGACCCGGGAGCCCCAACTTCGTGCCAAGTTCGGAGCCGCCTTCGGGGGAGCAATGATGACCAGGGACGTTCTGTTAGACCTGGAGCTGGATGAGGAGGACGACGAGGATGGAGATATCGGTGAGCAAGGGGTTCCCGTGGTGCGCCGGCGCGGGGCCTCGCGTCCCCGCCCGAAAGCCTGAGCCCACGCGGAGGAAGTTAGGGACTGCGCGTGGGCGCTGCACCCACCGCGGGGAGGTTTGCGGGGACCCACCGCCGCTCCCAGGAGCGCAGGCGGGCGGGCGGGCGCCCGGGGCTGGGAGAAGGAAGTCCGCGCCGCCGTCCGGGGGGCCGCAATGCGGACGCCTGGGGCCGCCGATCGGGGTCGCCTCCCGGCTGCGCGGGCCAGGGAGGCGCGTGGCGCGCAGGGGCCCCGAGAACAGACTCTGGACGGGAAAGGACGCAGCCCTGGAACAGTCACGGGAGACACGGGGACGCCGCTGCGTGCGGAAGTCTTGACTCAGAAACAACAACTTTTGGGTCATTTCCTCCGCCTCGAACCAGCGCTGGGGTTTCTGCAAAGCCGGCGCGGGCGGCGAGCCTGTAGGTGGGGTGGGGGGAGCCGGGGCTGGGAGGACTAGGGTGTGACCACCTGAATCCTCTTTAGGTGAAGGCGAATGCCGGGCTCTGCGGGGCAGGATTGGGGCCGGTGGAGCGGCCGGGGAACTGATTTGTGGCCGCGGACCGGCAGCCTTCTTTCATCCGCAGAGCCCGCGAGGTGGTAATCAGAGGTGGAAGCCCTTAGGTAGGTGGACCGCAGGCATTTCCTAGAGTCCAGAAGGCCCCTGGAGCTTGTGGGGCGGGGCAAGCCCATTCCTAATTAGAGTTAAAAATGCATAAAGTTGTAAAAGGGGTGGAGGGAGAGCTGTTTAAAAGCTAACAAAAAGGTAGGAGGAAGCGGGGAAGGGGGAGAGCAAATGGAGGGGTAGGGAGAAAATCAGGTCTCAAGAGAACACTCTCAGACAATGATGGAGACCTTGGGTCCCTCCAGAAGACTGGCAATTAAATTACCATGCTGGTCTGCTCCACAGACTCCGCCTCAGTTTCCTGGATGCAGGTCACTTTAAAACATAACAGTTCTTGTTCATGTCTTAAAGCCCTAGTCTTCTCTAATAACTTTAGAAAGTAACTTAATTTTAGGAGTTAGGTGTGGTTTTTCTTCCTTTCACAGCCTTGGCACTGCTAATTTATTTAACTATTTTTTTATTTCTATCGCGATATAGTTGACATGTAACACTGTATAAGTTTAAGGTGTACAGTGTGTTGGTTTGATTCTCATATATTGCAAAAATGATTACTACCGGAGCTTTACTTAGCTAACATCTCCATCATGTAACATAATTACCATTTCTCTCTCTCTCTTTTAGTTTTTGCTGAGAACATTTGAGCATCTACTCTTTTAGCATCTTTGTATGACACAGTATTATGAACTATAATCACTGTGCTGTGCATTAGATCCCCAGAACTTACTCATACAGAAGTTTGACCAACATCTCCACCCACCCCCCCATTCTGTTTCTATGAGTTCAGCTCTTTTAGATTTCACATATATGTGCAGTATTTGTATTTCTCTGTGTGATTTATTTCATTTAGCATAATGCCTTCAGGTTCCATCCATGGTGTCACAAATGGCAGGATCTCCTTCTTTCTCATGGCCGAATACTGTTACTTTATCTCTCTCTCTCTCTCTCTCTCTCTCTCTCTCTCTCTCACACACACACACACACACACACACACACACACACACACACGCGTCATATCTCCATTCATCTGTAGCCAGACAGTTAAATTGTTTTTATGAATCATCTGTTATAATCACTGCTCATTTTAAAATTCATAGAATGTGATAACTTACTTTTTGATTAGAGACAAAATGAATAGAGGGGGTTCAGCTTTACTTGTCATTCCGTTGAGAACAATTTATTAGGTATCCATCCTTATGGAGGGAGCAAATAGTGTTTTCCTTTTGCATAGGACAGAAAACTGAAGCTCACAGGTTGATCCACCTGCTTCTCCCACAGCAAGTTCAAGTTCAAACCCAGGTTTTCTGATTTGCAAGACCTGTACAGATTAATGCACTTTCCCTCTGGTGACTCCCGCTGTTAGATATAATGCTATTGGCAGGCTTTAGGAGTAAATCATCCTATCTAATAAAGAGGGAATATGCTAATTGACCCTCACACCATTGCAAAGATGGCGGCGCCCACAGCCAATAAGGAGGGAATATGCTAATTGACTGCCATGTTCTCAAAGATGGCGGCACCCACAGCCATAAGATGGCAGTGCCCAGTCCCCTCAGCCCCACCTGCCCAGGCCCACAGCTGCTTCACGCGCCTGCCTCCTGCATCCCCTCAGGCCCCCAGCTGCCCAGGCAAGCCTCGGATGATGGCTGTCCAGCCTCCCAGGGCCAACCTGAGGTGCAGACAAGCCTCGGATGGCTGTTGTCCAGCCACCCAGGGCCGCCTGAGGCTCAGGTAACCAGGGCCGGCTGAGGCTCAGGTAACCAGGGCTGGCCGAGGCCTGTGCTGCCGGCAGTGGCAGCAGCAGAGGTGTGATGGAACGTCTCATTCCCCTGATCGATGGATCGCCTCCTGCCCCTGAGGGCTCCCGGACTGTGAGAGGGGGCAGGCTGGGCTGAGAGACACCCCTCCAGTGCATGAATTTTCATGCACCGGGCCTCTAGTGATACATAAAAATGTAAGTCTTAGGCGCAAACTTTAAAAAGTTATAAAATTAGTCTGTTTCATTGGAAAATACTCTTGTTTATTATGGTGAAATGTAACTGTTTATATTGAGTATCGTGAATAAATAACGGTAAAAACCCAAATGGAAATGAAAGGAAAAGGACACTGAGCTTTGTTTGTCCCTCTGTGCCATTGGTACATCTCAGTTTAGAAAGAAAGCTAACTTGGTCTAGTCTGTGCTTGCATGATGAAGCATCATAAAATTCATCTTTTTATTTATAACAAGGTCCAATGCACGAAATTCGTGTAAGAGTAGGCTTTCCTTCCCCCAGCTGCCAGCACTGGCTTCCCTTTGGCACCCAGGACCTGGGCTTCCCTCACAGCCCCGGCTTCGTCCGGAAGGTCTTTGGAAGGACATCCAGAAGGACATCCGGTCTAATTAGCATATTACTCTTTTATTATTATAGATTACAGGTGTAATCTATGCTAGTTCTATCAAGTCAAACAGGGTAGATAAATTTAAGAAAAATTAAATATCTTTGCCTCTCCTTCATCCTTCCCTCCATGGGCTACTGATATGAATACTTAAGTGTGTGTAGGGATCAATTCAGCATACTTTATGTCAGGCACCAAATATCACTTAAATATGTCTCAGCAATTTTTGGTTATTACATACATTTAAAGCGGGTTGCAGTGATTTTATATCAAGAAAAAATGTTTACCATACCAAAGGAAAGTTGGTCATTGTAACATAAGCCTTTCAAAAGGTTACCAGAAGTAGGCTGATAGTATACAGCCTTTTATGAAATAACTGTAATTTCCAACTGTGGGAGAGGAGACGCTAGTGAAATGAAGATTATAAATTTAACCTCTGCCTCTAGTTTTGTAATGCAGGGCCGTGTTAAAGCTGTTGGCTAACGTATTTTCCCTAGTACTTGATTGTCACTACTAATAGCTGTATAATAATTTAAACCTACTCAGGTCCTGAAGAGTTCTGTGAAATCTCTCTATAGTGTTAACTTTATTATTCAGAACAGAAGAGTGATTTTGATGTAAGTTCCTTATATCTACCATCAGCTAATTTATAAGAGGCAAAGAAGAAAGACAAACTTTTAAACTACATGTAGTTCCTGGTTACATCATAGAGATGTTTTACATACATATATAGCATATACATGCCTTCTACTAGACTGGAATTTGGGGGCCTTTTTAAAAAAAAAAAATTAGTGAGTTTCTGCTTAGTTTTGAAGAAAGGTTCATGTCCTCCTTGTTTGGCATGAACCGATCTAGAGAACCAAAGATGGTATGTCTTACCATGGGTATCTTTTCCATATTTGCTTAACTCGTGGCCACCAGACATTATGCCCGAAGATTTGCAAATGAGGCAATCTGTTGGCATGAGAGCACTTTTACCAAAGGCCACTCACTCATTTCCCAATAGCTTTAACAACCAACCACAGATGTTACATCCAGGATGTAGTGGTGGGAAGCACTCGGCCTGCAGCCCTGTTGCACTGGTGCTGGTGGAGGTCACAGGTTAAGGCAGCTTCTGTGTGCCTGGTGTGCAAAGAGGGTCTGTGGCTGCTGTGCCTCCAGGAGCACCCTCCACCACCCCCCAAGTTAATCGGAATCGAATCCAACATCTCTACCCGTTAATGTAGAAAGTGATGGGAACATCTTTTGTAGCCAGAATGTAGCTGTTGTATTTAGTATGCTGTTTTATTTTGTTTCCTGCATTTCCGTGATTCAAACTTTACTGAGAGAGGAACAGGGTTCTTGAAAAAGAAGAGGGCTACAGAAACAAGTCACACAGTTCAGGCGAAAAGCCTTTGGTTTAGGGTTGGTTGTTTTGCGCTCCCAGGCTGCTTATGGAAAGCACTTACTGTCTGATCCCCACAGCTAATGGTCATGTCACTAGGGTGGGTGGGGTGGGCAGAGGCCCATTACCTCCGAGAGATGATGGTTCAGCTGTACCTCTCAATTTTTATTGGCTCCCTTTTCTCTGTCTTCCCACACAGTCTCTATCCCCTTACTACCTACTCTATATGTTTTGTGTTTAATCCTTCCTGGAGGTTATGCTTTTATTGATTTGACGAAGAGAGAGAGAGAAAGAAGAGAGACATCGATATGAGAAACAACCATCTATTGATTGCCTCCAGTAAGTGCCTCGACTGGGGATTGAACCGACAGCCTGGGTACGTGCCCTACCAGGAATGGAACCTGTAACCTTTTGGTGTTGGAGATGACGCTACAACCAACTGAGCTACCCGGCCAGGGAGGGCCCTGCTTTAGGCTTAATTGCCTGTAAATCTTGTCCTATCTTCAATTTTGCTTTATCAACATTAATTGAGCAAAGCTGCTGTGCCAGGTGCAGGATTAGGTGCTGGGCTGGGTGTTGGGTGAGTAAAGATGCACCTCTTGGCCATGGCGAGATAGATTCCCTGGAACCAGACCTTTGCAGGAAGTGCCATTATTGTAGTATATGTACAGCCATGGGCAGAGAACAGGAGACAGCTTCTCAGGAGGGATTAGTGGGCCAGGTGTTGAAGGACGGGGCAGGTGCAGTGGCATAGAGAGCAGGAGAGTCTGGAATTCCAAGCAGTCACCTGTGGTAGAAGGGAGCCCTCACAAGGCTGGGAAGGCAGGAGGGGGTGGCGCCATGAAGAATCTTCCGCACGTTTTAAGGATTTGGGATTTTACTGTGTCTGTGATTTGGAGTTCCTAAAAGGTTTCAAGGAAAGGAGTGATAGGAGTGAATTTGCTCTTGGAAAGCTCTCCCTGACAGCATGGAAAATGGGTGGGAAAGAGATGATAGAGGTAAGCCTTTCGAGTAGTCAAGTTCAGAAATGCCAGCAGTGGCCATGCAATTAGAGGTGAGTGAGTCTGAGAGCTTTTGAAAGACACACCATCTGTAAGGTCTCAAGAGACTGGATGCTTCCAGCAGAGAGGAGATCTGGGTGAGTCTCGGACTTGAATTGATTGATTAGGAGGAAAGTGGTGGCCAGGGGAGGAGGAGAACAGGTTTGTAGGAGGGGAGAATTTTTTCTTCTTCCAACAGGTCTTACACATGTCTCCTCTACTTTGGCTCTGACATCTCCCTCCCGTGTAATACCAGACTCACATCCTCGTTTCCTCAAGCTTGTCACAAACCCTGAAAGCTATTACTGACCCTCCTAGCCCAGGGGTGGGGAATGTCCGGCCCTCGGGCTGTATAAGGCCTATGAAATAATTTGGACTGGCCTCCTAAGGCATTAGGGGTGAGTTAATTAAATGTTTGACCCAATATAGCAGGCTAATTTTTAAGTTGATAATTTTGTATGGCCCTCCAATTATGTTAATAAATATCCAAATGGCCCTTGGCAGAAAAAAGGGCCACACCTTTGACCTAGCCCACTGGTCAGCAAACTCATTAGTCAACAGAGAAGCAAACCGCGGCTCGTGAGCCGCAGTTTGCCGACCACTGACCTAGCCTACTGTGCCCACCAGTGAATTCTCACACCCCTTATCTTTCTGTTCTACCCAATTAGCA
Source organism: Corynorhinus townsendii (assembly GCA_026230045.1). Classification (NCBI taxonomy): domain Eukaryota; kingdom Metazoa; phylum Chordata; class Mammalia; order Chiroptera; family Vespertilionidae; genus Corynorhinus; species Corynorhinus townsendii. The sequence goes on along the minus strand of JAPDVU010000003.1, from coordinate 173,653,228 downwards.
TTCACCTTGTTTTTGGTCTTTGTTGTTTGTTATCTTTGCATTAATTATCCTCACAACTAGAGTGTAAATTCTTGGAGATTGGGATTAGGTCATTTGGGCTTTCTAGCGATCAAGCAAAATAGCTCAAATCTTGTATAGTTAAAAAATTTTTTTTTCTTCCTCACTGTCCTCTACATTGTAAGTTCCTTGAAGGCAGATGTCTGTGTGCTTTGTGTTCTAAGCTATGTCCCTGGTGTCTAGCATGGTGCTTGATGGTCAGTAGAAGTCAAGCACATCATTGTTAAAGAATGAATAAATGAATTGCTCTTTTAAGATAATTTGATTAACATAAATGATTAGGGTTTTATGGTCCTAGTAGAATTCTCTTTTATGGCTTTTGAGATTCCCTTAGTCATCTGTGATAAAAATGTTGATACTCAGACCTAGCTGACCTTCAGTGCCTCACTATCTAGGGAAGAGGCGGATATGGGAATAGATAATTGCAGTAATCTGCAATTAGTGCTGTAATCAAGATGTGTACCAGGGTCAGTCCTGGTACCAAGGAGAAAGTTTGCCATGTTGCTTTGGCAAATCCAAGGTAGTTCTACAGAGGCAGTTCCTGAGCCGGCCCTAGAAGGAATGAGACGATAAGGGGGAATGTGACTAGGACAAGGGAGTGTCCTGAGTATTTCGAAATGCAGCATGATTTCTCAAAGAATAAACCTTGATGCTGGTTTGCTAGGGCAAGGGGATCATTCATATATATATGAAAAAAGTCCCCCCCCCCCCTTATTTTTCCTAGCAGGGTGATGACAGCTGAAAAACAAAACAAACTGTCCTTTAAGTGTTTCTTTTTGAGCATAGTCAAGTTGATCCTTTTTCATAAACGTTTTGTTATTTTCAGTTTAAAATCTTCAGTCACAATTTATCTTCCAGATCTAACTCATGGGTCAGATAATTACTTTCCAAAAGATTCCTTTTATAATTCTCACGATTCTTTGGGTCTGACAAGTCAGCTCTAGAAGAGTAAAGGGGTTCCACACACACCCCTTTCTTTTTCTTTGAGTGGCTACAACAGTCACATATGTTGATTGCTGTACATTTCATTTTCCTTTTAGAAGTCAAGAAATTCAGACTAAAAGCTCCTATGAAGGTTTACATTAGAGATACTATTTAAATTCAGAAATTCTTGAGGGGGGATTATAATATATTATTAAGAATCCCACAATCTAGCTTTAAAGGATGGTCTTGATCTCTCAAAGTGGTATTTGTGGCAGGCTGAATTAAAAGGATTATATTTTAATAAAAGTTTTCACTCTAGCTAATAATACTTTAGATTTTCTTCTGTTGTCATACTTCTTAGTTGTTTTGTATTCCAGGCAATTGAATACATCTTAGAGGGTCAATCGGGCTATCTTAGTGACCTTTGTACCCCAACGCTTGCATATCATAATGCTTTGCAACATTCTAAAAAACCCAACACTAATTATTGATACTAATTTCCTATAAGTTTGCTGTGCTATCATAGACACATCAAGAAGTGAAGAAACTATTAAATATTTAGAAGCTTTTAACATCAGAAGCCTTAAAATCTAACTTTATGTAGTAGCCCCTCAAAAAGCTACAGCCTGCCAAAAACGGTTTGGCTCAGTGGATAGAGCGTCAGCCTGTGGACTGAAAGGTCCCGGGTTTGATTCCGGTCAAGGGCATGTACCTGGGTTGCGGGCACGTCCCCAGTAGGAGGCGTGCAGGAGGCAGCTGATCGATGTTTCTATCTCCCTTCCTCTCTGTAAAAAATCAATAAAAATATATTTAAAAAAAAAGCTACAGCCTGCAATTTTTTAAAAGTATTTTCTCTACAAAGAATCTTATCGGTTATACAAATATCTGTACAGTTTTTATACTGAAACTAATATTGTGCTGCACTTGACTTCACATTCTTAGCAAAACAATTGCCTGAGCACACACACATTCCACAGACATCATTACAGGATGGCCTTTTAGTCGTCGTCTCTTCCTCCTCTTCCTTTTCCCATCTTAAATTGTAATGGAGGGTTTGAAGCTGCTTGAGCTGCTTTTGATACAGTGCATTTAGGACTGGGTCTGGGGAAAAATTACTAGTTTTAGAACTGGAAAATATCATTCCCAATTACCTTCAGCCAAGGAAATGTACTTCTTTTTTTATGTTTCGAATAAGTGTTTAATGGTCTTCACTAAAATCTCTTAGAACGTAAAAATCATCTAAAATTGCTCCAGTAGTCGTCTTAACAGCAGAATGAATACAAGTAAAATTCATTTGCCCAAATTACTAGTAAACAATGCAGCCCCTCATATTTTGATGACTCTCACTAAAGACAGAAGATGCAATCATAATACACATTTTTATGGAAAGAACAATAATCTCAAGAGAATATCAGTTCTTCAATACTCTTATTCTTAGACCAAGCCGCAAGTTTGACATGTTGTGAGACAATATTATATCGAGCATAATATGATATATTTCAACCCAAAGACAGATAAAAGAATCAGCACACTAGAAAAATGTTTGCTTTTTTCTTTACTTCTTGACTAATAGGTTACTTATATGTTAAGATGGAGACTGAGAATTTAATAAATCAAGTGATTAAGTCATTATCATTACTTTTATTATTGCTTTCCTTTAGTTTGATCTTGCTTTTTAATACTGCAAGTGAAATTAATTAGCATTCATTCTAAGAAGCAGCCAGTTTAAAGAATATTGGCTGAAAAAGTCAGCAATAAAATATTTTGGATGTGTACCAAAGAGCAATTCAAATACTATTCAGCCAAAACATCCAAAGAAATGTTTGCATGGAAGGCAAGGTGAAGGGTTAATAGGCAACTTTCTCTTCCATGGTATTTATTACTGCCCTGGCTACACATCTGAATACTAATTGAAAGAACTTGCTGCAGTAAGTTATTCAGTAGCCAAAAGTACAAATGAAAGAAAATGTATTCTTTTGTGAAGTCCAGATGTTGCTTTTATATTTAATGCTTTCAATCTAGGACATTGAAACTATTTCCCACATTGTTTTGAGATACAAATACTTGAAATTGGAGGGAAAAAGGATATTGGTCTTTAAAATTCTCTTTTCTATAGTTTTTATTTTAACTTTGGCAGAACTTTAGCCACAGGTCATAGGCATCTAAATAGATGTTCTTTCACAAAGTATAATTATGCAAATTATAGGTTTGTTTATCAAGCTTGTTTTATATAAACTAAGATTGTGTTTACATAATTGAATTTGTTATGATTTCTCCAGACATTCTATCTAGCTGTTTGTAAAACAGTCTTTGAACAGACAGAATGATGGCTAAATTTTACTTGTGGCATCACACAGACACACCTTAAGCACGCCCCTGCAACTCTGACTTGTGCTAAGTCTTTAGGAAAAATTACTTCCCAATTAAAGTCTAAACAAAAATGATGCACCCTTCCCACATATAAAACATTATTGTAAAGGTTTTGTTATTTATATTCTGATTGGAAACAGTCGTGTTCCTTATTGTATTTCCTTCTGTTACTTAGGAAACAAACCCTGAATGTTTAATGTGTGTAAAACATAATCAGATGCTCTTTCTCGGAAAAAGAAAAACCAACCAATGAAACCCACCATTATTTCCAAGTCATACAAATAGTAAAGAAACAGCATTTCTTGGAGGGGGGTGGGGTTAATCCCTAGGAGGACAGGGAAAAAAAAATAAGAAAGCAGGAGTGAAGGCTGTGTTGCTCTCAGCAGTGAGGAGGGAAAAGAAACATCTTGTTCTCAGAAGACTGGAGTTTGCATTTGACTCTGTCACCTAGAATAGATCACCTGGGACAAGTTTCTGGGCTTCTCCGAGCCTGTTTTTCCAGCCTGTGGGATTGTTAGGAGGCAAGGTGGGATGGGTAGTGCTGGCACTGAGCTTTTTCACTCACACTCCGGGAGGGGCAGTTACAGTTTTACCATCCGAATGAATGGTCACCACGATTCTTGTATTTAAACGCAGTCATGGGAACTGTTACTCTTAATCTCAGCGAGCTCTAAGTCCTTGCCTTGCTGTCTGGCGTCGCTCTGGGTCACGCTGTGTGTGCAGGCGCTGTCTGGTTAAGGATGATCATGACAGTGGCTGTGCTGCAGACACATGTATTTAAAGATAAAGGACTTGAAGAATAGCATGTCGTTTCTGCAAAGAGATAATTACGGTGTTTCCTGTACTCTCATAGATCTTCAGACCGACTGGGTTCTCCAAATTCCAGGAAATCTATTTCAGGGGGGATCTTGGCAAGAGGTCCTGGGGCCTATCTTTCCAATAAATGGCTCATGAAAGTAGGGATTGTAGTTCCATCAGGGGCGCCTGTGGCCTATCTCATTCTCCCAATTGCTGCCAGGCAGTTGTAACCAAAGTCTGTGTGCTCCCCTGTGTCACATAGCATCGAATGCCCAAGAAATGAGCAAGGAGACAAGTAAGAAGTAAATAGCTTTTATTGCAAATTAAGCCATTAGAATATGACAGGAGAAGAGAGGAGAAGAAGGTTAATGGTGAGATTCTTGGGGCTCAGGGTTCTCCGTGATTCCATTGTCACCACTGAATTGTGGAAACTTGGAGGCTCATTCAGAGAGTTCACCGTTCACTGGAGGGAAGGCAGTCATGAGGCACCGGAGGGGAGTGATCTTTGACCTGATATTAAAAACCCATTTGACTTTGACATCCTTCCCTCCATCCCCTTCCCAGGTTTTTGACCATTGTGTATGCAGGCAGCTCACTTTTGGCACCTCTTCTCTAAGTGTCTTCAGAATTGGAGATTATCTTGGGTCTCTGAGTGAGGACCTTCTCAGCTACCTTATTATCCTGCACACCAAACCCCACTCTCGGAGGGTGGTGGGATACTTTGGGAATCTGCACCCCCTTGGGTCTGGAGGGGTGAAGGAGAGAGGGGGTCCTTCATTTCTCTCCTTGAGGGGCCCCATCTTTTCCCTCCCCAAGAGCCTTAGATAAGTTGTAGGTATGAGGGATCAGGTGACAGTGAGTGATCTTTTCTTGAGGTTTGGATTTGCCAGTGAGAACCTGAATTTGATTAGCAGTACGTCTCCTGGAGATTGAAGTAAAAAGATGACTCCTCCCTGTGTTGAAAGATGAACTTCATCCACCTGCTGCACATAGCCTCACCTCGACTGGGCCAGGGTGTGGGCCAGCATCCCTTGTACCGCAGCTGACTGTGGTGAGGAAGAAGAGGGCCCCTCTTCTGGCCTGTGGTCCTTTTTATTTATCCCAGGTCAGCTCCTTTTCCTGCTCTTCAATTGCCCAGCAGTCTCCGGAGAGTCCTTTATCCTTCCTCTGTCCCAGTATTTTCATCAGACACTTAGCCTGCTTCTTCATAGAAATAGAGAGCACCAGTATTCAGGAGCATCAGACCTAAGGAAAGTGAGATACTCTTTTCCGTTTGGGTAGGAGACAACAAAGGGAAAGGAAGAAGGATGTTTTTATCCCCAGATCTGGTAGAATTTAAGGTATTTGCTGTATAGTTAAGCCTTCCATTGAAGTGACATCTCAGTAAAAACGAAAATTCCATTCTTCAGTGACTGAACTTAGAATTGCAGTTCTTGTCATCCGGGGGTTTCAGCCTGGACTCCATTCAGAAGATTGCCAGACTGTCTCGTATTTCCTGCTTCCATTTAAATGGAAATAGTATTCATTACCCACCGGGTCCATGCTTCTCTAACCAGCACATCGCAGTTTCAGAACACAGGAGATGAGACTGTTTCTAGCTGGCCTTGTCATCGGCTGTAAGGGTAAGCAACACAGCAGATGGCTTTCCTGAGAGGCACATTCTCTGACCTGTGGCTACAGGCTTGTTTTACACTTCAAAACACGTATTTTGAGGCGTTCCATCACAATCTCGACTTACTTGGCACACACAGAAACGTCCCTTTGAAAGCTGACTGTGGAAGTTCCTACCACTGGCCTTCATAAATCAGGTCTGTTGCCCTTTTAAAAACACATGTGCATAGAGATTTAATTTAGCTCAGAGCCCTGGATTGATCTTGTCTCACAATCTTTATTCATTCAGTATTTACGGAAGACCTCCTGTGGGTCATTTTAGGGTTTGAGGATCCCAAATCAGGTGTAGAGGACCCTGTTTTCATTGGAGCTTATATTCTAAAAAGCGATAAAATAAATCAGAAATGCATGCTGAAATTCATTCATTTTCCCCATGTCTATCCAGCACCTTTGGTGTGCCAGGCATTGTGCTCAGCACTAGGTATTTAGCAATACACAAGGCAGAAGCAACCTCTGCCCTTGACAAGTAGGCAGGCTGGCAGGGAAGACATGTGTCGACAGATTACCAGCAAATTATACTTGAAGACTGTGAAAAGGAGACTGAACCGGGATAGCACTGCTGAGAACAGAACTTTGGTGTATCCAAAGCCAGGATGGGCCTCACCTGGGGATGGCTAACCAGTGCAGCTGCTATTTTCACAATTTTAACAATAACATGGCCATAGACTCTTGAAAAAGCAGGTCTATGAGAAGGCTCAAGATGTACCTTAGATTAATGTGTAAAACACCGCAAATGTTTTTAGGCTCACAATTCCAGCTGTGCTGGGAGAATCCTCCGTTGGAGTTTTGTTTATATTAATTCCTACAGCTATTCATGCACCTTGCAAAGGTGAGCAAGTAGCATTGTCGCTGTACACTGAGTGGCCAGATTATTATGATCTCTGAACGCATAATAATCTGGACACTCAGTGTGTGTGTGTGTGTATGTGTATGTGCACGTGTGTGTGTGCATATATATAATTATATATAATTTTATTATTATTTTTTAAAATATGTTTTATTGGTTTTTACAGATAGGAAGGGAGAGGGATAGAGAGTTAGAAACATCGATGAGAGAGAAACATTAATCAGCTGCCTCCTGCACACCTCCCACTGGGGATGTGCCCACAACCAAGGCACATGCCCTTGACCGGAATCGAACCCAGGACCTTTCAGTCCACCGCTCTATCCACTAAGCCAAACCGGCCAGGGCTATATATATAATTTTAGAGGCTCGGTGTATGAATTCGTGCATGGGTGGGGTCTGGCCAGCCTGGCCAGGGGGAGAGGACATGGGTAGTTGGCTGGCCTGCCTGCTGGTCGAACTCCTAGTTGGGGGGACAATTTGCATATTAGCCTTTTATTATATGGGATATACACTGAGTGGCCAGATTATTATGCATTCAGAGATCATAATAATCTGGCTACTCAGTGTATGGTCATATGTCCCTTTATTTCTTGGTAGATGGGCTAAAATGTTAGTACTGAGTAGGGAAGGACCAAAACTTGGTAGGTCATTTCCAGTTCCTTTATTCTCCCTTTGTAACTCAGTGTAGCACCATCTTCTCCCTTTAGTTAAAGGAGAAGGAGCTGAGAGGTTGGGCCTAAGCAATCTGTGCCATTTCCTTGAGTTGACAGAGGAGGAGGAAAGAGGAATGAAGCAGGTCCACCTGTTCCCTGCACTCCACCTTTTCCTTTCCCTGCTTGAAAAGGCCAGGGAGCTAGGAAAGAGCCCGTTTCCTGGATTCTCAGCCAGGAACTGGTTCTTTAGTCTTCCTGCCATGCTGCTTAGGGGTGTGACTCATTCATTCCAGTCGGAAGTGACTGGCACTGGCTGGGAGTCATAACCAAGCCTCTGAGATATGAATCAGAATGTGTGTGAGCATGGAAAAGCCCCACGGGGACTCTGACCTGCTCCACCAAGGATTTTCCCTTTGAGAAATCCTGATATTAAGTAGTGTATCTCCCCTCCACCCACACACACACACACACACACACACCCACACACACCCACACACCCCTTATCTGAGGTTTTGCTTTACATGTTTTCGGTTATCCACGGTCAACCACGGGCTGAAAATATTAAATGGAAAATTACAGAAATAAACAATTCCTAATTTTTAAATCGTGTGCCATTCTGAGTAGCATGAAGTCTTGCTCTGTCCCGCCCAGGCCATGAATCATCCCCCTGTCCAGCGTGTCCACGCTGTATATGCTCTCTGCCTTTTAGTCACTTAGTAGTCATAGTTTATCGATTGGTGATCAGAGAGAGAGAGAGAGAGAGAGAGAGAGAACATACAATTTTTATATTGTTAATCTCATACTGTGCCTACTTTATAAATTAAACTATCATAGGTATGTATATTTAGGAAAAAAACATGGTATGTATATAGGGCTCAGTACTGTCTGTGGTTTCAGGGTCTTAGGACATATCCCTCTTAGAGAAGGGGCTGGAGGTGGCAGTGCTACTGTACTAGAGAGCCCCTCTGTAGAATGCCTTCCCTGTGAATAGCCAGAGTACCCTGGTAGTGGAGTGATGTGGAAGATGCAAATGAAAACTTTTGTTTCCAGTTGATAGGGCAGAAAGAAATGGATGCAAATTCTGTTTTCATTACTATTTTAAAACCCTGTTAGTTTTCCATGTTAGGATCTTTCACCCATGACTGAAATCTGTGAGGCAATATGACTATATTATTAAACTTCTTGTCATAGCCATTACATCAAATTCTTTCCAAATTGGGTATATTTTCTTTATAAATGCTGTTGAGATCAAGTATACCAGATATTACCATTAGCCCTTTGCCATGATTTTATCTGACCACTCTGTTCCTAGTAATATTTATATAGTCGGAGGGTATTTTTTAGTGTTTAAAAGTCATATTTTACATACAATAAAATAGATAGTTAAACTTTCAGTTTGGCAAGCTTTGTATAACTTTGGCTTCTCAAGCCTTCTCCCCATGCTCAAGATGTCACACATGACTTCTACTGCCATAAATTTATTTGGCCTGTTCTTGATCATCATATAAATGGGGTGATGTGGAATGTAGTCTTTTGTGTGCCTGACTTCTTTCCCGTAGCATAATATTTTTGGAGATTTGTCCATGTTGATGTGATTACAAAGTAGCAGCCCAGGCTATTGTATTTGTAAGAATATCTGGAAAAATATTTTGAATTAAATCCTGAAGTATTATATCTCTCATAGATAGTGAACTAATAATCCTTAACCTTTTAATTCTATTTTTACTTTAAGTTTTGTTTTCTTTTTGTATTATTTTTGTAATCCCTTTAGCAGCTCACACAATGCCTGGCCTATAATAGGGCATTAGCAAATGTTTTCTTAAACTGGAAGGGGTGTGTGTGAGAAAATGAGCTCATCTCACTTGACAGAAATTCAGATTTTAATTGCCCAGCTGTGACTGTGAAACCATACTGCGCATTCATTCTGAGCATTGGTCCACTGGTGGTTTTCCTGTGAGGGTGAGACCAGTCCGGAGTGGATGTTTGGCGGACGCCTTCCTTCTGTGTAAGGAGCTCAAGTGTAATACGTTGTTTTGCCAAAAGGTCAGCTCTTATTGCTGTTTTATATCAGTAAAAGTATTATGAGCCTCATGTGGTAACGGAAGAGCTCTGAGAACAGAAAAGTAAGTAATGACCTTTCCAAAATGAAGGAGCGATTCCATGTTGATGCAAGACATTACATTCCAAAATATTTGTCCAAGCACATGTGTTCCACATTCCCAGAGAAGGCACTGACGCTGACCACGGTTTCCCTTAAGGGTGACTCATGATTTCTTGAGTCTAGTTTCCACTATTAGTCATCTTCACAGCTCGAGGTAAAGCAGCCAGGCATTCAGACGCTGCCTGGACTCCAGACCCGTGCCCCCGCCCCCGCTCTGTGATTCCCATCTCTTGGCTTAGCTACACAGCCATCTCTGGAACCAGTTCTGACTCCAGGCAGGAGGGATTTTAAGATTCTGCATTTAGCTATTGATTCAGCATTAACCTTGTGTTTGTGTTTCAATTTTGATAATTTGGCTTGTCCTCCCTCTCCCCGCCCCTCCCCCCACCCCCCATTTGCCCAGACTCCTTTCTCAGAAATATGCTCAGGAACCTGGTGTCTTTACTCCTCAGGTCTTGTCTTACTCCTATGAGTGTCTCCTCATTGCTCTCTTGCCTGGAAATGAAGTCCTCCCCTCAGTGGTGCTACCTGTCCATACCCCCGCGCCCCCCCACCACCCCCCCGCCCCACAACCTGTAGCAGACCCAGATGATAGTTTGCTTGTGTCCCCAGATTGAATAACGTCAACTGTACCTCTGCTCCCTTCTCCAACGGCTCTACCAGTTGTACCTTAAATCTGGGCCTTGCTTTGTCATCAAAGTGTCGTATTTACTTTCACTCCTTCATTAGTCATGCCCTGCTGGCTGCCGCTAGCTGTCCCAGACTGAGAGTGGGATTCTGTTTCCTGCAATGAGAGATGGGAGACTCGCCTGGCACCTGAGAAAGATCAAGTGTTTACTGGAATGTGGGGAAACTGCCTGGAGGGCACACTGGTGCCTGGCAGTGAGCTTCTGTTCTCAGTTCCCCAATACCGGCAAGTGACCTGTGTGAGCAGCGGGACGTCCAGCAGGGCTTTCTCTCAGCAGCCCTCATAACACTTATGGTTGTGGCTGTCCGCCATTCCTCCCTCGTTTCCAATATGAAAACCAAATATTTTTCTCCATCGTATGCACATACAGCTCGAAGAAAAGACTCCTGTTCAGAATTTCCCATATTTGAAAATGCTTTGGGAATCTAAAAAGTTGAGAACCACTCCTGGCTGTTCCCTTCCCTGCCTGACGCTGGTGGCGTTCCTGAACTCGCATGCCTGTGTGTTCCCACTTTTCTTGGTTACCACATCCTCTCTCAGGTGGCTTCCCCGGGCTCCCGCGCTGGCTTTCTTCCCGGGGCACTAGATCCACTCTGGAGGCAGGCCTCCTTCCTCCCAGGCAGCCTCAGCCCCACCAGCTCCTGGGTCTGTCCTGAGCCAGAGCCTGGCTGTCTTTGGGAGCAGGAGAGGCTGTCTTAAAGGGAAGGCAGAGAGAGGCTCTTGTCTGCCTTAGGAAAGGGAAATGAGCTGTGGTAAAAGCACAGGGCAAACAGACCTAACTTCATTGTGACAGAACTTAGAAGGCATCTGGTTCAAAGTGTAACTTGGGGGAGAGGGGAGCAAAAAATGCTGTGACCTGGTAAGCTGTGGGGTTCACTGTCTGACTCCGGTAGAGCTAGTGTGTGCCACTGAGATTTGTTTTAAGCTTTGTATGAGCTCTCATGTAGAAAGTTCAGTGTGGGTCGAGAAAGGTTTCCTCCTGCACTTTTTATTTTATAAAATTAGTAAGGTGATAATGTTTCACATGCCTTTTTAAAAAGTTGATTGTGATTTCTGACTGTTGATCTGCAACTGGAATAGGAAAGTATATATTTGTCATTGTTTCACAAATACAGTGGACCCTTGAGCAACTCAGGGGCTGGGGGGGCTGACTCTTAGCACGTTGAAAATCCACATAATAACTTTTGATTCCCATAGAATTTAAGCACTAATAGCCTACTGTTGACCAGAAGTCTTACTGATAACGTAAACCATCAAGTAACATATTTTGTGTTATATGTATTATACACTGTATTCTTACAATAAAGTAACCTGGAGAAAAGAAAATGCAATTAAGAAAATTATAGCCCTGGCTGGTGTGTTCAGTGGTTAGAGCAGCATCCCACACATTGAAGGGTCTCCGGTTCCCCACCCCCAGTCAGGACTCGTGCAGGAGGCAACCAGATGATATCTCTCTCTCGCATATATGTTTTTCTTTCTCTCCCCGCTCTCTCTGAAAAGCAATGGGAAAAATATCCTCAGGTGAAGATTAAAAACAACAAAAAAGAAAGAAAATTACAAGGAAGAGAAAATTGAAAAAAATTTGCTTATAAGAGGACACACATAGTTCAAAGCTGTGTTGTTCAACTGTACATGTAGCAAAGCTATCATCTGTAATTTCTGCTGTGTACCATGTTAGTATATTTGTCCATAATTAGTAAGAGATTATTTGGATAATAAAATAATTGTGGCACTTAATTTTCTTGTAGCTTTTTGAAGTGTGACATATTTATTGTATGTAGGGATCACCTTGGCCATGCATTCTGAACTTTTAAAAGCACCACTTTTTTTTTTTTAATGTATTTTATTGATTTTTTACAGAGAGGAAGGAGGAGGGATAGAGAGCTAGAAACATCAATGAGAGAGAAACATCGATCAGCTGCCTCCTGCACACCCCCCACTGGGGATGTGCCCGCAACCAAGGTACCTGCCCCTGACCGGAATCGAACCCAGGACCCTTCAGTCTGCAGGCCAATGCTCTATCCACTGAGCCAAACCGGTTTCGGCAAAAGCACCACTTTCTTAATATTATTCAACTAAGATAGCCGGGAATAAAGCATTTAATTCTTCTGCATATCTCTGTTTCCTGATATATAAAGCAGTGATTGAACTTACTGGCTTCTTAGTCATATTAGAGATGCTTATAGATGTATTTTAGTGTAATTAATTACTACAGATTAAATGGTAGAGATTCAGATATAGAACTCTTTGCCTTCTCATTTACAGCAAGTCATCTCCTGGAAGTGTGCATTATAGAAAAAAATAAATTGAAGTTCATTTTCTCAAAGGAACAGTGTATAAAGGAAGAATATACTGTGTTTTTGTCCTGTGTTTTATAGAAATAATTACAAATACTTTCATGAAGCTTTTTCAGTAACTTAAAATTGATTGGATAAGGAAATGTAGAAATAATATAAAATTATATTTGATAACAGAATACAAAACGTTCTGTTCATGTTTTTCATGATTTCTACCTTATTTTTGTTGTAACCACTGGAAGGTGAGGAATAAAAGCCTTTACAGTATGGTGGGAAAGGTTCTTGAAAGAATGACCGTTAGGCATCTTCGAAATGTGTCGGGGTCTCCTGGCACAGAGAAAGACCTTTTTAAGAAACTGACCAGGAAGATGCTTGTTGCTCTATTTCTGTTTCCCAAATTGCCCAAGCATGTGGTACTGCATGAGTTTTTACAATGTGGTCTGTGGAGCTTCATGATTGGGCTTGAGGTGGGGGAGTTCTTGAAACCCCTAAATTGTCTGGGAAATGTGTCTATTTGCATATTTTCAGGTCTCTGGTGAAAGGAATCTGGAATCATCAGATTCTTAAGGGGATCCTTGATCCAAAAGGACTGAATTGCCAGTGTAATAAAACTGTGGTGATTACGATACAGAACTCATGAGTTAAAGGTTTGTCCACTACACAGTGCTGTAACATTGTTAACCAACACTGCTGCTTTTTGAAACTGAACATCTCCATTTTCCTGTGCTGTCGTCCTTAGCTCCCACACTGACTTTTCTTAAGGTCCGTCCATCCACTTTAAAACGTGTGCACTATAGTGGATTCTCTTTGTTTTATTGGTGGAAGACCAGAGAAGGAATAGAGGATATAATTTTTAAAAATATATTTCTTAACTTTAACTGCCTGTTTTAATTAGGAATCTTTGGTCAGAGGGGACTGGAAGCCAGAACAAATGTCCTGACTAATAAAGGGGACTTAACTGAGAGGTATAGAGGTAGTTTTACCGGCAGGGGCCAGCCTCGCCCTCAGGTTGCATACCAGGGAGCCCAGCAGCTCCAGCTCCTCCCTTGTAGCTAAGTGGCAGTGGTGGTTTCCATCTGTTAATCCCCCTTCACCATGCCATCCACAAGAAGAAAGTTCTGGTAACATTTTCCCTAGAAATCACAGCTAAAGGCTCTGATGGGATTGTATATTCATTCCTGAAACCAGTAGTGGATATGACTATAAGGTATGTTGATCACCTCTAAATGAGAGTGGAATTACTTAAGCCCCATAAATGGAAATGGGGAATGCGTACATTTTTAAAAAACTTTGCATTATTACCTTCTAAAACTAAAACTGCAGTGAAACCATCTGTTAATTCACTGTACTGAAATGTAATTTTTAATATTCATAATAATCTAGTTGTTTATGTTTGCTTTTAAAAACATTTGATTGATTGATTCTAGAGTGAGAGAAAGGAAGGAAGGAGGAGAGAGAGAGAGAAACATCAGTTTGTTGTTCCACTTACTTACGCATTCATTGGTTGATTCTTGTATGTGCCCTGACCAGGGATTAAATCTGCAACCGTGGCCTATGGGGATGATGCTCTAAACAATCAAAATCCCTGGCCAGGGCACGTTTGCTTTTCTTACTATAAAAAATAGAGATAAATAATATTTTTTATTGCTCTGTCTTAAAAAAAAATTAAAACTGATTTAATTGGGAGAATTCACAGGAGCCCTCGCTCTCTCTTTGGGTTGGTGTGGTGGCGACTCCTTATAGAAAAGGTATTTCCCTAACTTCTTTTTCACTGTGTTACCGCAATTATTTTTCAAATATCTCTGCAGTAAGAACTGTAGAAAAGGCTCATTGGAAGGGTTTTCTGATGTTAGAATGACTGAATTAAAATTTTTACTCTGCTGCTTGCTGATGGTACAATCTTAAATTGTTGAATCGCTGAGCTATTTTTTCCCCAGAAAGTAAGATGAGACTTAGTACAGTCCCTGTGTACATTAGCCAAATTATGCAAATCTCATAATTTCAAATAAAATTATTATAATATGTACAAGAACTTAATTACAGGCATTTATGAATAGGCCCATGGCTAATTACTATGTCTGTAGAATCAATCTGTTCATTGTAATTTTGCATAGATTCTCTTGGGTAGGATTCTAGAAGTTAGATTGACATTTTAGTAAAAAAACAAAAAACAAAAAACAAACCAAGAAGATATTAAGTTGACAGAGATAGAATATGGTATATTAATATTATTAGTAAGTATTACTTGTGTTACTGAATTAGAGCTGAAAATATCAAGAGGGAAATTAGCTTAAAGCATTGAATATCCAAGTCTGTCTGTGTATAAGTACACAGTACATCTTTAATTGATTTTATTCCTTGGGTGACTTTTTTCAGTTTATACTGGGGCTCATTTTTCATAATATTATAATAGGATTGAATAAAAATGAATATATTAATTTACCTTCTAGAATAAATAGCTCCTGTCAGAATTGTTGAATCAGTGACATCCTTTGGAGCCAATGAGGACAAGACTGAAACTTAGGGAAAGTTTACTTTGTGGTTTTTGGTTTTCTTGCCCTTTCCAGTGTAATCCTTTTTGAGTTCTACAGGATTTTTTTAACCTGGGTCAGTATGGTGCCTGAATATTTCTACATTTGGGAATTCAAGTAAAAATAAACATTGCTAACTGTGAGGAAGGCGTAATGGGCCCAGGTTGTTGGGCTTTGAAAAGGAAAGCTGACCAGGAGCCTGTAATAATGAGGAGAAACCAGCTGAGGAAATGGATATAGAGGGAACCCTACAGGATTTAAGGAATTCATCCTTATAATGAACCTAAATGGTTTAGATGGTTAAACACGTAATGAGGTCCAAATATAGACTTTTCCCCTGAAGATGTTTAAAAATAGACAAGGCAAGGATTGGCCCAATTGTTTGGATACAGCCTTGCTTCCAATGAAGTCATATGGGAGTAGACCAGATGACTTCATGTGGGATATTTCCATCCTACTTTCTAATGAAATCCATCAAGCCAGGGTTTATTAAGTGCTCTATGCCTATCAGTGTTAAAAATTAAGATGGTACATAAAAAGAATAACATTTTAAGTGCCAGGTATAAATATGAATACTTTCTATATATTAACACATTTAATAGTTATAACAGTGCTATTAAGTAGGTGCTATTATAATACCCATTTTATGGATGATAAAACTGAAGTTCAGGAAAGTTAATTCACTGAAGTCACACAGCAAGTAAATGGTGAAGGCAGAATTGGAACTTAGGTTCAATTAGTAAGCTGATTCTTGGACAGTTTAAATATGGGTACAAGAATGAAAAAACAAGAACAGTAAACATTTGATTAGCTAATGTATTGGGGGATTATGAATGTTTTTCATAATCTATAGAAAGCTCATTTTTATTAATTTTGTTGTATGTACGTGAAAATCCTGCCAGTTTCCTCTTATGGAAGGCTGATCTGGACATGATGGGAAATTTTTGGAGTTATTGGAAAGAAAAATTTGATAAATATTACTGTAAAGTTATTTTTTTCCTGGCATGCTTATATAGTGGTAGGTACTTCATTTTGTGTAGCTGTGTCACTTTACAGTTAACAGAGGACTTGTCTCACTTGATTCTTAAAACAGTCATGTAAAGTGGGCAGGATATCTGTTTTATGGATGAGCAAGCTGAAGGGCTGAGTCACCTTGAACTTTGGCCATACACTGTTCTGTTACTCAGTTTAGAAAGCGTTTGCCAAGTAGTACAGCTGAATTATTTGTGAGCGTGTGCACGTGTTTGTGTGTGTGTGTGTGTGTGTGTGCGCGCTCTCATGTACAGGGAATATACATGAGATCATAAAGAAAATATATGTAATGGTAACTAAACTTACAAAAGAAGCAAAACCACACATTTGGAGTTAGTTGACCTGAAGGAATACGGAGGAAGACACCAGCAAGTCATTTAAACAAAGGGTTGTGTCACTAAGGAGGAGATGCTGGCTCCACTGAATCAGCCTTAAAATGCTTCTCCAATTCCCTGTGTTCTTATTTATATCCCTGTGACTGTTTTGTCACTGCCAATGTATACTTCTTAATTCCTTCACCGTTTTCGCCCAGCCCCCACCCCTTCCATCTGCCAACCATCAGTTTTGTTCTCTGAATCTATGAGTCTTTGTTTTATTTGTTCGTTTATCTTATTTTTAGGTTCCACATATAAGTGAAATCATATGGTATCTGTCTTTCTCTGTCTCACGTATTTCAGTCTAGGAGTCTAGGTCCATCCATGTTGTTGCAAGTGGAAAGTTTGCATTCTTTTTTATGGCCATGTAATAACCCATTGTATATATGTACCACATCTTTTTTTTTTTTATTGATTGATTTTAGAGAGAAGGAAATGGAAGAGGGGAGAGAGGGAGGAAGGAAGGGAAGGAGGGGGGGGGGGGAGAGAGAGAGAGAGAAATCAATTTGTTGTCCCACTGATGTATGCATTCAATGGTTGGTTATTGTATGTGCCGAGAGAGAGAGAGAGAGAGAGAGAGAGAGAGAGAGAGAGAGAAATTTGTTGTTCCACTGATGTATGCATTCAGTGGTTAGTTATTGTATGTGCCCTGATCCTGACCTGGGGGTTGAACCTGTAACCTTGGCGTATTGGGACGATGCTCTAACCAGCCAGCGTTGGTTGTACCACATCTTTATCTGCTCATCTATTGATGGACACTTTCATATCTTGGCTATTGTAAGTAATATTGCAGTGAACATAGGGATGCGTATATCTTTTCTAATTACTGTTTTGGATTTCTTTGAATAAATACACAGAAGTGGAATTGCTGGGTCATAAGGCAGTTCCATATTTAATTTTTTGAGGAAACTTCATATGGTTTTCCACAGCGGCTGCACCAGTCTGCATTCCTACCAACATTGCACGAGGATTTCCTTCTCTCCACATCCTTGTCAGCACTTGTTGTTTGTGGATTTATTGATGATCTCCATTCTGACAGGTGTGAGGTGATAGCTCATTTTGGCTTTAATGTCCATTTCTCAGGTGATTAGTGACATTGAGCATCTTTTCATATGTCTTTTGACCATCTGTATGTCCTGTTTGGAGAAATGTATATTCCTGTCCTCTGCCTATTCTTAAGTTAAATTGTTTAGCTCTTTATAAATTTTTATATTAACCCATAATCGGATGGATCACTGGGGAATATCTTCTCCCATTCAGTAGGTTGTCTTTTTGTTTTGTTGATGGTTTCCTTTGCTGTGCAAACACTTTTTAGTTTGACGTAGTCCCGTTTGTTTATTTTTTCTTTTGTTTTCCTTGCCCGAGGAGATAATCCAAAAGGATATTACTAAGAGCAGTGTCAGAGTTTACTGCCTGTCTTTTCTTCTAGAAGTTTTGTGATTTCTGGTCTTACATGTAAGTCTATAATCCATTTTTAGTTTATTTTTATAGGTCATGTAAGAAAGTGGTCTAGTTTTATTTTTTTGCATGTAGTTTTTCCATCACCATTTATTTAAGTGAGTGTCTTTTTTACTTCATTGTATATTATTGTCTCCTTTGTCATAGATGAATTGATCATATAGCTGTGGGTTTATTTCTGGGCTCTCTATTCTGCTTCATTGATCTATGTGTTTTTATGCCAGTATCATGTTATGATTCCGAAGGCTTGTAGTATAGTTTGATACCTCTAACTTTGTTCTTCTTTCTCAAGATTGCTGTGTCTCCTTGCTGTTGTTTTTGTGTGTGTGTGTGTGTGTGTGTGTGTGTGTGTGTGTGTGTGGCTCCATACAAATTTTTGGATTATTTGTTCTAGTTCTGTGAAAAAGTGCCACTGGTATTTTGATAGGTATTGCATTGAATCTATAGATTGCTTTGAGTAGTCTCAAGTTGTCTTAAAATCATTATAGTATTTAGCAATGGTATCGTGTCAGACTTTTTGTGAGAATGAAATGATAGAGTACATGTTAAACTGCTTTGAAAGATTTTGAATTGCAAGTTGAAATAGAGCCTTGTCTATAACTTCTGGAACTAGAATGCCTTGTAAATACAATAATTTAGTTTGAACTGGAGCTGCAGTTTTAACATCAAAGAAGCACAACAGCAAAATGGGTAAAGACAATTATTTGATAATAGGAAACAGTATATTTACAGGAAAATGGCCTAATTTATGTCACGTTCATGAGATATTCACAAATATTTTTTTAAAGTATGGTTAGCTTTTCACCTTGATTAATTCTGAGATTTTTTTTCTTTGGATTAGAATCTGCCATTTTGAATTTGGTTTATTAAATATCCTGCAAGTGTTTATAGGTTTGCAAATTTGGAAAAACCTTTTTAATGTGATAGAATTCTTCTGATTTTTGGGATGTAGCCACGCATTTGAAAATATGTTTTCTCAGGATAATTTATTGGCAGGACAAGGCATTCCCCTTTTAAGGCGTTTGAGGGATCTCTTTTTTTTTTTGTATTGATGATAGAATATGGAGAATATAAGTCTCTTGAGGGAAGAGGAGGATATTCATCAGATAATAAACTTGATTTTCAAAAATCTTGATCATATTCCATGCAACTTTAGAGTAAAGTTTCTTCAGGGGGAAAATGTTAGATACTGATTATTCTCCAAATCAGTCAGCCATTCATGGCCATATAATCTCTAGATACTAACAGAGGAGCCAGGTGCTTGCATGCCAGTATCTTACCTACTTTTCCTTCTCCAATGGCTGCCAGAACTTGTTTATCTTTGGAATTGTGTTCTTTTCTTTACTGATTAACAGTTTACTGAACACAGTATCTAAAAGACTTAAATACTCAATGACAGAACTTACTTGTTAATGACAAAACTTAATTGTTAATCTGCAATTTCAGGTTCATATAGAGCCTAAAGAAACCTGAAAGGTTTCCTGTAAACTGCTCATACGAAAAGCTAACCTTGGTAAAAAAAAATGATAATAATAGTAAGCTAACCTTGGGAAGAAGCTCAGGGTTGCCTTTTAATGTGCTTTTGGCTGACTGAAGAAATGAACTTAACTATGTTACTAAATCTAATAAAAGGTCATATAGTTGGAGCAAAACATTGACTTGTATAAGTACCAGAGGTGTAGTTTACCTGAAGATATTTCTCCTGAAATGGAAATAAAGAGGTGAAATCTTATGCATACTTTTCGGAGCTAACACTATCGTCTACATAGTGAAGCTAATTTTGGTTCAAAGTTTTATTCCATACTCTCCAAATAGTAATTCTTTCCCCATTTCACCCAAGGAAAATGTTTTTAAGATAAAGGCATAAGAAAGGAAATATGTCAGAATTATCCTTAACATATTTCCTTAAGATAGAAGATACAACTTCTGAGATCACGGCCTGAGTTCACACAATAACAGTGAAAGGGGTAGCGGTGGGATGTGATGGAATCAAGATGGGCTCTTTGCCAAAACAGAGCTGGGAGCCTGGAGACCTAGATTCTAGTTTTAACCTGATTGCTAGCTAGTGACCTTGGACGCCTAACCAGTCTGGATCTCAGTTTGCTCAAAAGCAGTGTTTCACCAGCAGATCGTTAAAGTTCCTTCCAAATTCTGTGACTTTCTATGCTGCATAGCAAATTATCCTAAAGCTTAGTGACTTAAAGCAGCAACCATTTTCTTCTATCTTGTGGTTTTGCACAGAGATTCAGCCTGGACTCAGCTACATAGTGTTGAGCTGTCATATGGTCTTCACTCATGTTTCTCTGTTGGTGGCAGGGTTGTGTGGATGGCTGGGCTCAGTTGGATCTGTTCATCAGAGTGACTACATGTGGCCTTTTCGGCATGGTGGCTCCAGGGTAGTGGGACTTAACTAGACTCAGAGACTAGTTAGTATTTCAGTGCACAAGACAGAATCTGCACTGTCTCACGGATTTAGCCTTGGAAGTCACAAGTAGCATTTCCATCATCCTCTCTTAGAGGACGCAGTGCAAGCCTGCTCCGAATCAAAGAGAGGCTAATAGCCTCCACCACCTAATAGGAGGAGTTTGAAAGGATTGGTGGCCATATTTTATTTTTATTTATTTATTTTTAATATATTTTTATTGATTTCAGAGAGGAAGGGAGAGGAAGAGAGAGATAGAAACATCAATGATGAGAGGGAACCATTGATCAGCCGCCTCCTGCACGCCCTCCACTGGGGACCGAGCCCACAACCCAGGAATGTGCCTCTGACCGGAATTGAACCCGGGATCCTTCAGTCCATAGGCTGACACTCTATCCACTAAGCCAAAGCAGCCAGGGCGATGGCCATATTTTAAAGTTGCTCTAATCCCATTCACCATGTATGGTAAAGTGTGTTCAGCTGTGGTAAACTTGCTGTTTTAAATTTAGCCTTCTCAAACACTTGACCAGATGGAAAAGCCCTTCTTGTGCCCAAGGAGAGAGCGCTGATGACCAAAATTAACACACTGTTCTTCATTCCTTCTTTCTTCCTTGTACTCTGTAATATTTGCTTATTCACTTAAAATTTTTTTAATCTTAGTTTTCATTTGTTCAGCCTACATCCCAAGTTCTTCAACCACGGCTTTAGCTTTTTATTTAAAAAATATTTTTATTGATTTCAGGGACGAAGGGAGATGGGGAGAGAGAGAGGGAAACATCAATGATGAGAAAAAAATCATTGATTGACCGCCTCCTGCACCTCCCTCCTCCCTGGGGATCGAGCCAGTAACCTGGGCATGTGCCCTGACCAGGAATCCAACTGTGATCTCCTGGTTCCTAGGTTGACATTCAGTCACTAAGCCATGACGGCTGGGCTGGCTTCAGCTTTTCAGTTTATTACTAGAGGCCCAATGCACGAAATTCGTGTAAGGGTAGGCTTTCCTTCCCCCAGCTGCCGGCTTCACAGCCCCGGCTCTTGCAGCCCTGGCCCCACCCCCTGCCCGCATCCCCCTTGGCCTGGCCCTACCTGAGTCCACTGCCACACACCTCTGGTTCTGTGGAACCCTCCTCAATCGCCCCGCAGAGGGTGGCCTGGGCCTCCCTCTTTGGGGCGATTGTGGAGCCCCCCGATTGATTGCCCCGGAGGCCAGAGGCCTGGGCTTTCCTCTATGGGGTGATTGTGGGGCAATGGCGGGGCCCCCCAACCAGTCGCATGGCCCCTGCCTTGGCTGGCCTGGCGCCAGTGTGTGTCATAGTGTGGTCATCCTGAAGGTTGTCCAGATGGTTGTTCTGCTCTTCAGTCAATTTGCATATTATGCTTTTATTATTATAGATTGTTATTTAATGTTAAGAATACTGATACCTGGAAAAGTGGACTTTGAGAGCATTTTCTGTGGGCTTGACTTGGGGTGAATGAAGCACACAGGACATTTCCCAGCCTTTTCATTTCCAATAAGGGGGTGCTTGAAGAAGCTGATGATGACTCTGTGTTCCTTGGGCAAAGCACATAGGCAGTCAGCAAAAATCATTTCAGCAGTTGGAAAATAGAGAGGAAGTTGGGATTAAATAACCAAACTGCCTGGTGGTTTAATGCATCTTATTTCCATAATTTTGAAGTTCACTGAACTAATTTGAACTCATTTCTCCAGGAGACACATATTTATCCTGAATATAACAACCAGTGTTATAAAGAAATTATTTAAGCAAATGTTACAGGAAAGTCTAAACACAAACACATCTGTATTTCCAAAGATGTTTAATCATTTTTTTTTAAAAAGTCTAGGTGATTTTTTTAAAAAACTACCATTTTTATTAGCTACTAGAGAGAGGCCTGGTGCCCGGTGCACAAAATTCGTTCATGACTAGAGTTCCTAGGCCTGGCCAGTGATCAGGGCTGATCTGTGGGGCAACTGGCGGGTGATTGGGGGGCCCCCGCTGGCACCCACCTTGGCCAGCCTGGTGCCGCCTGCTTGCCGGCCCCATCCCCACCGCTGCCGCTGATTGCTTCCCTCTGCAGGGTGATCGGGGGCCTCCACTGGCACTCGCTTTGGCTGCCCTGGGGCTTGGGGCCTGCGGGCTGGGGGCAGCTCCTGCATTGAGCGTCTGCCCCTTGGTGGTTAGTGTGCATCATAGTGACCTGTTATTTGACATGTCATTCTGCTGTTTGGTCAATTTGCATATTAGGCTTTTATTATATAGGATAATTTATAAGGAATGGCATCGCTTCATTGTTTCTTAGAGAGGGGCACATGCTGAAATTTGGCTGGCAGGCCGTGTTTTCGTTAAAGACTCATTTCATAGCTGTACCTAGGCCCATAAAGCCTAGTCTTATTGGAGCGCAAAGCCATAGAAGTACACTTGGCCACAGGCCGAAACAGCTTTTACAGTTAACCAGAAGGAGTTGGTGGGAAAGCATTTATTTTTTTATTTTAATTTGATTTTTAAAAATACTATGTTGTGTTATTTCATTTCATTACATTTTGTATGTAATGGTTTGGTCATCAACATTCTTACATATAAATATTGGCTCTGAGGGGAAAATTACAGTGAGGATGCAATCTTAATCTTTTTCTAAATTAGCTTTGGAAATTGTGGGAACCTTTATGCAAGGAAATTGTCATGGTTCCTGACTAGTTTGAATGTTGATCTACTTCTTTTGAGACTTCTTTAGGGGAAATACTAATTACTGTATTTTTTCTTGCTTACTCTGCAGCAATGACATAATTGACACTGTTTTATTAAAAGCTGATCATGTCTGCTTTTTAAACTGACTGTCCTTCCTTGTCTGTCAATAAATATCTTTGCTTTAATGATAGCAAGATGTGCTATAGACTGGTATAATGTATATTAAGATCCTTACAGGGAGTAGGGGGCATTCTGTAATTCAGGCTATTTAATATCACATTTGTTTAATTGCATAAGTATTGTTTGATTGCTGGAAGAAAATGAGAATATACAGAGGAAGAAAAAAATGACAGCACCTGATAATGTCTGTTAACATTATGGATTATTGCAGAAGTGAAATAAAAAATACTTAACAGCCAGTATGGCACAGTCACCAACTAGTCAAAACAGACTCCAGCCTTACACAGCACATGCCTGCCGCCTGGTCACCACTGGCCTCGGATTGTACTCCTCTGAATGGTTTCCCATACCTACATAGATAAGCGGTATGTTTTAAGCAACGAGCTTTCTTCCCTTCACCAACAAAAGCATCTGGAATGTTTCACAGACTGATTCTAACAACTTAAATCTACATATAAGAAGTAGAAGTTGAGTCTGCAGGATTGAAAAATAATTTGTTTAGTTTATGAATTTATGTTTGACTTAGCTTGTTAAACATAATGATGGAAGATTTTTGTTTAGTAATTGTAAAATAATACGTACATCTTTTAAAAAGCAGAGCACATCTTAGGAAAAGGGTAGCCTTACAGAGCATCTTGGTCCTGCCCATTCCCAGAGGGCTTTCCCCATGGAAGTCAGTGGGGGTCCGCTTTTCATCTTGCCACTGATTCAGTTGCAGAGAAGAGAGAAAAATAATTCAGAAATCTTGAACATTTGCACAGTTGATCAAAAATAATTTATGTGAGGCATGTTGATGCCGTTAATAACAATAAAATATGAAATTGGGGTCCATGGAAGAATCAGGTTTTAAACAGTTTAAGTATTGCTCTCAATCTACATATGATTACAGATTAAGAGATACACAATATCATTAACATCCTGGATTTAGATGATTAACCTCTTGCAACATTAAAACATAAAAATGTGTAATTAATGTCTGTCTTAATGATTGGGTTAGATTACTTTGAGTCAGTTGTTATTTTGGTGATAGGCGAACACAGCATCATAGTTCCCTTGTCTGTGAAACGAGGGAGATTAGACTAAAGTATATCCAAGATTCCTCCCAGCTTGGTGATTCCATGATTGTATATGAATAACACCTATAATGAATGAGCTAGTAGTATTTGAGTATTTGGTTTACACTTTAAATTTTCGAAAGCTTTCTAGAACTTTCCATGTAATAATTTCAGAAAGTTCACCAATCTTAGGAGGGGCTTGATGGATGCTGAATGGTACAGACAGGAAAGGGCAGTCGGGAAAGATGCATGAGTTATATAGTTCAGTGAACCAGGGGAAGGTTGCTCCAGGATTCTAAATTTGTCACAGCTTCTGAAGGTGGGCTGCGAAGTAGGGGCAAAGAGGAGGGTGGGGATGTTGTTGGTGCTCATTGCCTGGAGGCAGGACCTGCTAGCTCGTGGCTTTGACCCAGTGAAGATTATTTAACTGTCCTGTTTTCACACACCGTCACAGTGTGGCCCAAACTGTGCACTTGGATGTTTTGACTGTATCTCCACTGTTTTTGCTGTAATCGATGGGGAAATATTTAACTTGGTGTGTTGTTTATTTATGGCCTTATTTTTGTAGCTGGTGCTATAGTTTACTGAAAACCTACCAAGGTTAGAGGCTACCATGAGAAGGAGCATCAACATGAGTCAGAATACCTGGTCCAGCCCTATATCCACCCCACACTAGCCGGTAATTAATAATTGTCTTCTGTATTTCACCAAGTCATGGGCAGATCTCGCATTTTAACTATGGAATGCTAAAAATATGGTATTCTATCAATTTAGGAAGAATCACCAAAAGCCATTTTTGGTTTATTAAATTAGTTTCATTAGTCTTGGCTAGTTGTGACTCCCAGTTCTAGGTGGTTGTTAAGAGGGCTTGATCTTGCAGATCCTTCAGACCCAGGTCTCTCTGTGACAATCTTGATGTTGTTATTGCATCTCTTCTTATGATCGGGATACCATCAATTTGAGTGTGTACCACTAATACATATGCACACATCCTTTAGTCAAAGATGACAAAAGATGTAGATTTCCCATTATTTTGCCTTTCCTGGCTTTCTTAAACACTGCCACAGTAATCATTTCAGATCCTGGTGCTCTCCAAACCATATTTACCTAAGGCAGCAAAGGCCATTTATTTTCATATCTGTCTGTTGGTACCTTGGAAGGGCTAATGTTTTTTTATTTATTTGATTGTTACTACTCTTAATCATTACAAAAATCTTATTACTGCCCATATATAAATCAGGAAAAACAAATTTGATTTTTAGCATTCTAATGTGGTTAAAAAATTCATGAATAAAAGAAACTTCTTATGCAAATGTAAGCTACTGACAGAATAAATATGGGTATAAACGCTTGCTATTATAACAGTCTTTTGACCTTAGCCATCCTTTATATAGCCCAAGTAATGACTGTTTGATATTTATTATAAAGCATATTAAATTCCTTGATTAACTGAAACTTTCATTTCTCTTTTTTTGTTTCATGTAGCAATGAAAATAGATTGTTCTATTATTATTCTTGCCAGGAAATTTATAAAATATATAAAATTATTCATAAATGTATTTTAAACTGGAGAAATATTAATGTATTATTGGGTGTACTGAGCAGAAAACATTTCACATTTGAATGGCAGGCACATGATTATAAATTTACTTCCTACTGAATATTAATCATCAACTCCAAATGGCTGGTGGATAAAGCTCAGAGAGGCAGCTAAGAGATGTAAATTCTTACCCTCATCATGGACCTTTTATGTGATTTTGATTAATATTTAAAATTGAGTGACCTCCGATTTAAAAGAAAAAAAGAAAATCATTTTCCTGAGAAATCCAAGGGCAGGATGGTCTCAAGATGGGTTATCATCCCTTCTGCTCCCCTCTTGGCTTCTGTGATCTGGGCTCTCTTGTTCCTCCTCCTGCATATGACTTCCTTCTTGGTCCCTTGCTTCCTCTGCTCGACTTAGAACCCTGGTGTATATAGCTTGCCAACTTCAGTCCACTTCTGTTCTCACTCGATTGTGCACATATTCTGAGGACGTTCTCACTCATACTTAGAGTTTGTAGGTGCTCGCCTGTCCTTGGACTTCAGACGCCTCTCCAGGCCACCTCTACCAGGACAACGCCCTTCTGTACTCCTTCGCTCTCATTCCCCTTGTCACCTCCTTCCACTTGTCCTGTGACCTCTCCAGTCTGGGTCAGCACTGACTCCCCCGTACTCAGCCAGTCCCTAGCATGGAGTAGGCACTTGGAGTGTATCCACTGGTGTAATGCACACAGGTGAACTCATTATTCTCCCCACTCCCAATCTCTCCCTGAACAATGCATCTATTTCCTATGTTATCTCTCTCAATGAATGGCATCCACCATCCAGTCTCCCCTACCTCCTCTCTCCCCCAGCGCCGCCCTGTTGCTTCTTTTGCTCCATATCCAGTCTTTTAAGGTCTGTCTTCTGTGAGTTCTGAGGCCAGTTTTTCCCCTTCACCCAGCATACCACTGCCTTGGTCCTGGGCTTTCGTGTATCTCACCTGGATTGTGGCCAGATCTTTCAGTTTGTACTTCAGCCTTCCAATCTGGTTTTCTCAAATCCATTCTTCTTCATACTGCTGCCAGACTAATCTGTCCAAAGTATATATCTTAACATCTACCCTCCTAAGGTTACAAGAGAACTGTAAACATTACTAGGACTGCAAAAAGATCCAAATAAATGCCAAGGGTTTTCTGTGCTCCCTATGTAGGAAGACAGTACAGTGAGGTGTTCATGCTTTCCGGGTTTCTGTTTTCGCTTTATTACAAGGCTAATCAAGAGTACAAAGCAGTTTTCTGAGAAAATTGGATAAAATGATTCACTCATCTTATAAATTAAATGAGTGAGAATAAATGAAACTTGAAATGTAAGTGTATAGTCTTTGCAGTAAGAAAACTTGGTGTTAAATCTCAGTTCTGCTACACATTAGCTGTGTGGACATGCATAGGTGTAATAACTCCGACCCCTTCCCTACGTCTGTCTCTTTAAAATAGGATTACAATAGGAACTTGTTCTTAAGAATTTTTGTGAGGATTAAGTAACGTGACAGAATGCCTGTGGTGTATTTAGCACAATGTCTGATACCTAGTAAATGCTTAATAAATATTAGCAGAATTACAAGAACATGAAAGTCATACTCACACACATACATGTTTTTCTAACGCAGAGATGAAGGAATAGTAATAGTGGTTGTCTCTATATGGCAGAGTTATAATTTTCCTCACTTGTGTCTTCATTCTCGACAATTATCATTTGTTACTTTTAAGTAGAAAAAAAATATTTCAGTGACTTCCCACCTTTACACAATAAATTCCAGCTCCCTTAGACCTCATTCAGTGTCCTCCTTAACCTCACCTCTCCTTACAGCTGCTTCCTGCCTACCTCTTTAGTCATCACGAATCCTGAATTAATTCCTTGCTCATATTCCTTCCTGTCTGCAAGCCTTGCTGCCTCCTCTGCCTAGCATGTCCACTCCTAACTTTGATTTATTGTAGCTCCTCTAAGATTTAGCATAAAATCACTCATCCCATCAGGTTCAGCATTAGGATTTCTGTGTTTAAATTATCTAATTTTGTGTGTGTCTCCCTCTACAGAATGTTTTTCTCCAGAATGAGGACTTTACCAGAACCTGAAATTCAAGATAACTAAGTTAAGAGTCCCAGCCCTCAGGTTGCTTCTAGCAGAAGGAGAAAGGCATGCAAATGCATGAAGGTGATAAATGTTATAGGATCTCTGACACTAGCACCTGTAGAGCATAGTAGGGCAGAATCAAGGGTTCAATTAGTTTCTCTCGGTGTGTGTGTGAGTGAGAGAGAGAGAGAGAGAGCTGGGTGCAGAATGTTTTCAAGAGGTGAGACGCTTCTGAATACATGTTTCCTGGGCAGAAGACTTGGGGACAAGTGTTCCAAGCCGCGTGTGGGAAAATGTTCCAACGTTCAGGATGGTGATGAGTTGAGTTTGAGGTGGGGTCTCCATGCTGCTTGGCACATAGGTGCTCAGACCAAGGTGAACAGGATTCCTGCTCCTCCCGATAGCTATCTTTGGGCCTCCGGGGTTTGTGCATCCCCAGAAGTTAGGTACAATCCCTGATGTGTATGTGCTTCTGAGAGGTTTTCTAGGAGAAGATCCTTGAAGTCCACCCATCGTACAGATTGTCCCAAAGTGTTGCACAGCCTATGGAAGGGTAAACCACTCTTGACAGACAGAGTGGGTGAGGTGAGGGTGAAGGCTAGAAAAGAATTCGAAGGTAAACTGTCCCAGCTGCAGCAGGTGGGGTGCACCTGGGCATCCACAGGGCACTTACCTGCTGGAGCCACTAAGGGCCTGGTCACAAAGGGCAATTCTGTTCATGGTTCCAGTCACCGTTTTCCAGCTCCTTTCAGCAAGCAGGCTCAGTCCTGCATCTTTGGTTTGCCCCAGCCAAGTCAGTTCCAGCGTTCTTTCCCTGGTAGTCAAAGCAGCGCCCCAGGGCGGGGAGACAATGGAAGCACCATACGTTTTATCCTGAAACTAAATCGAGCAGGTGAATATGTGAGGAGGAGAAGAAAGCAAACACGGTAACCAAAGCAGGCCAGTGGCACTGCTGTTCAATGGGCTGCATTAAAAGATAGAAACAGCATCAACCCCCCACTCCCCACCCAGACTGTGTAGGTCAGCTCATTCATTCCTCAGCCGCTGATGAAGAGATATGTGAATTATCTAACTCCCAGAGTCTTGTCCAGGCAGATCCTCTGCCCTGCTGTGCTGCTGTAGTAATACCCCGGACAGACCTTTGTACAGAACCCATACCCCTGTGGTGTAACCGTGGGTATCCTTTTCTTCCAAAGGAAAGCCTGGCTTCTTTTTGAATGCCCAGCGTTTAGTGCTGGGCTCAGTTCATGTTTTTCAAAAGAATGCACTCCAGCTTTCTAGCCTGAGGATACTGGAATTCATAGTTTAACATACACAAAGGAAACCCCAAACTGCTGAAAATGTCCATTATCCTTTGCCCAGTGAGGCACTCAAGTGGAAGAGCTAATCAAGGAAGAGAGAGATCTGCAAAGATAAGGGCTGCTCTTTTGAAGGGAGGGATTTGGCAGGATGTAGGATCTGCCAGACACTCAGCTTGCTAAACAAATGTTGATAACCACGAGGCCAGGCGAAGGCCAGAGGTTACAGGAGCAGACCTGGAGGACATTGTTGGTCACACTGGGATCTGGCATCTGGCTCAGAGGCACAACCTCCCCCCTCCTCCCCATCTGTCACCCAAAGGCATGTAACCTTCAGAACCATAATGGTTAGTTGTATTTTCCAAAGTTGTGCTCTGGGATGCTCAGCTCTGTTTAGAGGGAGTCAGAGGATCCCAGCTGACAGTGCGAGGTGAGCGTGCAGAGGGCTCCGAGGAACCACAAATGTAAAGATTTAAAAATGGGAATGTTGAAGAAGAAACTGAAGGGTGGCTTCATGATCTCAGGTCTCAGGTATTTGAAATTCAGAGACAATAGTGATTATTAGTCCTTTCCAGTTACTGGAGAACAAAGAACAGGAAAATGGTTTTGAACTGTATCGTAAAGGCTCCTGAATTTGATGGGGTGAATGAGGAGATTGTTGAAACGATCTTCCTATCCTCCTGTCATGTTAACTTTATTATAGATAGTTGGTCACTTTTAGCATTCAAGTCACTCCTGCACTATTGTTTTCCCAGACCAGACACTTGATCTGGAGCAGGAAAGGGGAGGGAACTCGTGACATTGATTGAGCACCTGCTGCCAGCAGGCTCTGGGTTTTCCTGGCTCCCTGATTTGAAAACATCATCCCATTCAATACCTAAGGGGTAGGTATGATGATCCCCATTTATTTGTGGGGAACCAGACCAGGAGCCCTCAGGATGACCATCATAGGTGGCAATCCTAGGTCTATATTATGTGTTCCTTCAGTGCTGAATCTGTGTGACTCCAAAGTTCTGGCTTCTAATTTATCTGTAAATGGGATGAATTTAGTGTTTACAGAGGCCGGGTGGATGCCTACCTCTCTCTAAGGCCCATCACAGGTCCTGAGAGCCTTCCCCTCTGGAACAAGTGCACTTTTTAAAAAATAAATCTTTATTGTTCAGATTATTACAATTGGTCCTCTTTTTCCCCCATAGCTCCCCTCCACCCGGTTCTCACCCCCCCTTACCCCCCCACCACGGTCCTCATCCATAGGTGTACGATTTTTGTACAGTCTCTTCCCGTACCCCCCATATCCCTTTCTATGCCCCTGATTCTATTATATTCACCAGTTCATTCTGTTCATCAGATTTTTTTATTCACTTGATTTTTAGATTCACTTGTTGATAGATATGTATTTGTTGTTCATAATTTTTATCTTTACTTTTTTCATCTTCCTCCTCTTCTTAAAGAATACCTTTCAGCATTTCATATAATACTGGTTTGGCGGTGATGAACTCCTTTAGCTTTTTCTTATCTGTGAAGCTCTTTATCATTCTGAATGATAGCTTTGCTGGGTAGAGTAATCTTGGTTGTAGGTTCTTGCTATTCATCACTTTGAATATTTCTTGCCATTCCCTTCTGGCCTGCATAGTTTCTGTTGAGAAATCAGCTGACAGTTCTGTGGGTGCTCCCTTGTAGGTAACTGTTTTTCTCTTGCTGCTCTTAATATTCTCTCTTTGTCTTTTGCTCTTGGCATTTTAATTATGATGTGTCTTGGTGTGGTCCTCTTTGGATTCCTTTTGTTTGGGGTTCTGTGCGCTTCCTGGACTTGTAAGTCTATTTCTTTCACCAGGTAGGGGAAGTTTTCTGTCATTATTTCTTCAAATAGGTTTTCAGTATCTTGCTCTCTCTCTTCTTCTGGCACCTCCATAATTCGCATATTGGTACGCTTGAAGTTGTCCCAGAGGCTCCTTACACTATCTTCATATTTTTGGATTCTTTTTTCTTTTTGCTTTTCTGGTTGAGTGTTTTTTGCTTCTTTGTATTTAAAATCTTTGACTTGATTCTTGCGATCCTCTAGTCTGCTGTTAGACCTCTGTATAATATTTTTTATTTCAGTCAGTGTACGCTTAATTTCTAGTTGGTCCTTTTTCATATCCTCGAGGATCTTGCTAAATTTAACAGCCTTTTCTAGAAAATTCTTGAAAAACCTTATAACCGTGGTTTTGAACTCTCTATCCAGTCATTTGCTTTCCTCCATTTCTTTCATTTGTGACCTGTTTCTTTGTCTCTGCATTTTGGCTGCTTCCCTGAGTTGATAGAGTGGCTTTGTGTGCTATGTGTCCTATAGGGCCCAGTGGCTCAGCCTCCCCAGTTAACCTGAGGTAGACACTCTTGGTGCACCCCTTTGTGGGCTGTGTGTACAGTCTTGTTGTAGTTAAGCCTTGATTGTTGTTGATATCACTGGGAGGAATTGACCTCCAGGCCAATTGGCTGTGAGGATCAGCTGTGTCTATGCTGGGAGAACTTCTGTGCTGGAGACACTCTTATGAGACAAGACTTGCAAAAGCCTCTGTGCTCAGCTTGGATGGGGCGGAGTCTCAGGGCAGAGCAGACAGCATTGGTTTCCCGTCAGCCCTGCCCTAATAGGCCCCTTGGTCTCACTGTCCCATGGTAATCTCTATAAGCACCTCTGAGAGAAAGCCGCCCTCGAGTTCCGCCTGCTGCCAGACAGTCCAGTTTCTCCCTGAATGAGTCTGGGTCCCCAGAATCTCGCCTGGAACTGTAGTTCAGTGCATTCGGGAGCTTTTATCTCCCTCCCGCTTTAGAAAGCCAGTTGCTCACTCAGTTACCAGTCCTCTCCGCGCGCATGTGTCTCAGTACCTCTGCCTCCTGAAGCTCCTGAGTCTCAGTGTGCTTTTCTCTTTCTTTCTAGTTGTAGAATTTCCACTCGGCCAGCCTTCCTGTGGTTCTGGATGATGTCCGTTTTGTCTTTTTGTTGTAGCTTTGAAATTGTTGTTGAGGCAGCAGTTTAGGTGTTTAACTATGCCGCCATCTTGGTTTCTCCAGAACAAGCGCACTTTTGATCTAGTTTGGCACTTGTATGTCCAAAACAACCATCTGTTACCTCTCAGTCTGTACACAACATACTTATAAAGCAGCAAATCTGTAATGCATGCTTTCTGGCACAGCAAAAAGAGAAAGAGGAAAAATACATTCCAATATAATAAAGATAAAATTTGAACTCCCACAGCATGCCTTTGGACTGTGCACAGGGAAGGCAAGCACAGATGTGTGCCATATACATGCACATAAGGATCATAGCAACGTGAGCGGTCCCCATCCAGGTTAAACCTGCTGGTGGCCAGGCCTTCCTGTCCCTGATGTCTGCTGTGCCTCATCTATTTCTGATTATAAGCGTTATACGCCAGCCATTGTGGATATTTTTGAAAATACAGAAAATTGCAGATAAAACAAAAATTACCTCTAATGCTACTGCCCAAACAGAAAACAAACATGAATACCTTAGTGTGTTTCTTTCCAGCTTTTTAAAAAAAAATGCAGATGTAATTTAATATAGTTTAGACATATAGTTTCCTTCCTTTTCACTTACCTTGCCTCACAAGCATTGTGGTAAAATACACGTAACACAAAATTGACCATTTTACCCATTTTTCAAATGTACAATTCAGTGACATTAAGTACATTCACAGTGTTGTACAACCATCATCACTAACCAGCTCTAGAACTTTTTCATCATTCACATTCCCTATACTTAAAAGTGCTTCACAGACCACATTTAATAGTGGTGTAATACTTCACCATATAGTATTAACTTGAAAGCATTTCTTACAAACATTCAACAGATAACTTATTTTGTGATCCCTATAAGGTAGATTTTATGGCTAAGGCAGTGAACCAAACATGGTTTTTGCCTTCTGGGACCTTAATTCTGGTGGAGGAAATGGCCATCAGCAGGCAGTTTAAGTCCTGGAGAGCATGTAATGGGAGAACCTTGCAGTATAATTTCCATGATCATTTCTTAATTATTGAACATCTCATGTGTAGCATAATTCTTTTCTTTTATAAATAATTTGAGATATTTGTATGTCTAAATATATGTTCACATTTCAGGTTATTTTATGAAGATGGCAAAAAGTAGTGGCCTTAGTGGGCTACTCATTGTAAAGGGGCAGTCGGAGGTATTCTTCTGGAATGCTGGTTAGCGTTACCCATGGTGCCATTCTCAAGATGGGGAGCTGCTGCCCCCAAACATTCTCTTTGCCTTTTACACCTGATGAGCTCTACTAACCTGTTTGTATAAACGTGTATCTAATTGGCATTGAGCAGGATTGAGGGAAGAGCTAGGGAGGGAAGAGACAAGGGATCCTGGCTGAGGTTGACACTGTGTCACAAGTATCCTGCCAACTGTCCAGCTGTTTGTACATTTCCAGGCTCTGGTTTGACCCCTGCTTTCGGGCTGTGCTCCAAGTGCATGTTGACTGAGCGTGGCTCCCTTCTGTGAAATTCCAGACGTGGGAATTCGAGGCCCATTGTGAACTAAAAGTAGCCTCAAAAAAAAAAAAATGGTATGTTTATCATTTAAACAGAAACTCCATCTATTATCAGAGCAGGAAGAGACCTCTGCGTGTCACGTAATCTTCTCTGTTCAGATGAAGATTCTGAGGCTTACAAAGCTAAGAAATATTCTGAAGGAAACCAGTTGGATAAACATCAAAGAGGGATTAAAATTTAGGTCTCTTGATTTATCTGGTGGTCACCCCATGACCTGCCCGAGGTTGTCTTAGCCTTTGTTCTTCTGTTTACAGGAATTCATTTCTTCTTTTCACTTTTAAATTCCTGATTTAATTCGCTGCTGTTTGGTTCTATGATGGTACTCATTTTCAGTATTGAACACCATGCTGGTGCTGGCTAATGTCTGTCAGCCATCATCACATTATGCCAGTGTGTTGCATGCCTTATTCCATGTTTGTCCTTAGCCTACTAACTTGTTTGACTACTGACTGCTCTCTTTATCTTGGCCCCATTGGTGACTGGAAAGTTTCTGTTGACTGTGGCCAAAGTAATCAGTAATGTCTCATTTTGCTTTCTTTGGATCAATCAGTAATGTCTTATTTTGCTCCCTTTGCTCTCTTCATGTTAGTCCCTTTGGGTAATTTTGTTGGGTTTTGTATTTTTTAAAATTAATTTTAAGAGGTAAGACACCCTCCTGTGATACAGTAAATGTGAAAATCTGGTCCAGGGCCAAAGAGGAAACAGTTTTTAAGTACATCATTGATGTTGAGAATAGGAATATTAGCACCGATTTCTGATGTATTCATTTCGTCGACAGCGGGTAGATAATGGTTAGTTGGTAAAGCTTTACCGTGGATACATGTGACTATTTTATGTACATGTGCATAAACTATTTTTATGTGTGGTCAGTCTTCCTTCGAAGATCAAATTTACAAAAAGAAACAAGTTAGCATTGCTTTGTGTTAGACAAAGTGCCATTATTTTCAGTAGAACTTTATGTCTGCACAATGACCCTAAATATAGGACCATGGACCCCTGGTAATAATTAGAAAAAGGCACTTAAAAAGCAGAGCACCAAATTTGGTCTGAGGCTGTCAGCCCCAATAGAAAGTGGTTGTTATGCAGTTGAAAAATCCTATAGCTTCATTTCTATACAATTTCTGATAATCAGTATCTCAAACTAATTCAGGTCCTTTCATTTATGAGAGAAAGGAACGATTTCTCATTTATCTTAAGTCTTTTATGTTCATAATTTCATCCTTAATGAAAAAGGCAGTGGCATTTTCAGTGTGAAAATAGTTTTTCTGAATTGATACCTGAGTATTATTGTAGTGTTTCAAAACCGATTGGCATTAGCCTGGATAGTTATTTTTATACTAAAGTAACTTAAAACTTGATTTTGGAGTGTCTTAATTTTAAAGATCATTTCAGACATCTGTTTCTTCTGTGTTGGGTCTACTGTATGGAAGTATTAACTAAAGATCTACGGAATAAATATAGCAAACTCCACTTCCAAGAAAGATGGGTAGCCACTGCCATTCTGTACTCAGGGGACTTGAAAGCCCAAAGAGACACACCATGACTATCATCATAACAGTTATTTTTTTACATGCCTAGCATGCCATGTGTTACGTCCCATTTAGTATTTATAACAGTCCTGTTAAGAGAGGTTAGGGTGATGCCCATTTTCCAGATTAGGAAACTGGGATTTTTCTCAACTCATCATCTGGTTAACATCCTGATACCCCTTGACTGATTGGTTCTTGTCATTCTTATCACCCCTGCTCCATTCTGAACACCACAGCTGGTCCCATCCATGATCTTTACAATGTTCTCCTTCCGAAACTCTTTCAAGATTCCACCCTGCATAGGGATAAAGCCAAAACTTC
This sequence comes from Corynorhinus townsendii, assembly GCA_026230045.1. Lineage (NCBI taxonomy): Eukaryota > Metazoa > Chordata > Mammalia > Chiroptera > Vespertilionidae > Corynorhinus > Corynorhinus townsendii. Next base: position 173,617,670 of record JAPDVU010000003.1, on the reverse strand, counting down.
AGTGTATTCAGGTTGGCCCTGTTTCTTTAACCTTATAACCTTATATCCCACAACCTTCTTCTAAGAACTTGCAGTACATACCCACCCTAAGGTGATTAATACTGTGTACTTTCCAACCTGTTCCCCTGCCCCCGCGTGCCTACTTTGCCAGGCACTCTGCTAGACTCTTAGGGAGACAGTTCTTGCCTTGAAAACTTTATGCTTAGTGGCAAGACAAACTTGGGCATAAATCACTTCTCCTTATGTAGTTATTGCAATATTATTAACTACATTCTCTGTGCCATACTTTATATCACAGTTTTTTTAACTATCAATCTGTACTTCTCAATCCCTTCACCTTTTCACCCAGTCCCACAACCTCCCTCTTCCTTTCTGATAACCATCAGCCTGATTTCTGTATTTATGAGTCTGTTTTTATTTTGTTTGTTCGTTTATATTATTCATTAGACTCCACATATAAGTGAATCATATGGTATTTTGTCTTTCTCTGGCTGACTTATTTCACTTAGCATAATACCCTCTAGGTTCATGCTTGTTGCAAAGGATAAGATTTCATTCTTTTCTTTTTTATTAACCTTGGATTTAATTTTCAACTTAAAAGCCTTCAAATTGTTTTGAAACCAGTGATGACTGACTAAAGCAATGCAATGAAATGCATTTAGTTTTCACCTTTTTCAAGTAAAGGTTTGATGCAACTTACAGCCAAAAACATGCAAAATAAAATTAATAGGTTAGAAATTAAAAACAACAACAACAGTACCCAAGAAAAAGAAAACAGCAAATAAAACTATCCCATGCTTTATGGTTCTCAAGATTGCTGTGAATGAGTTGTAAGCACTGCCTTGGCGTTCCTGGCAAAGTATAATTGTTTTCATTATCACACAAAGGTAGTAAACCTCTAGCTATGAAATGATGTAGAAGAAGTCCACATTTTCTTTCTTTTGTTAATATTAAGAACAAGGAGGGTCAACACTGATCTCTGCCCTCTTTGAAATCCTGAAGCACTGCATGTGCTAATCCAAGTGCTACCCAAGACCAGCAGCCGTGGTGTCGCCTGGCAGCTTGTTAGAAATGGAGATTCTTAGGCCTCACCTCAGACCTGCCAAGTACTATTTCATTGTATATATGTACCAACGTTTTTTTTATCCATTTGTTTATTGGTTCCATAGGGGGAACTTCACTTAGCCACAAGCCGGGCCTACGCCACAGTCAGACATCCCCCAGGGCTCCCCAGCTGCCAGAGGGATGTCTGACTGCCAGCTTAGGCCCGATTCCCCAGGGAGTGGGCTTAAGCCAGCAGGTGGACATCCCCAAGGGTTCCCAGACTGCGAGAGGGTGCAGGCCAGGCTGAGGGACCCCCTCCTGACCCCCCGAGTGCTTGAATTTTTGTGCATTGGCTCTCTAATAACTACAATGAACATAGAATAGGGGTGCATACATCTTTTTAAATTAGTGTTTTGGGTTTTTTTTTCAGATAAACCTCCAGAAGTGGAACCATTGGGACATAAGGCAGTCTTGTTTTTAATTTTTTGAGGAACCTCCATACTATTTTCCATAGTAGATGCACCAATCTGCATTCCCACCAATAGTGCATGGGGGTTCCCTTTTCTCCACATCTTTGCCAACACTTGTTGTTTGTTGATATATTGATGATAGCCATTCTGTCAGGTATGGGGTGATATAGTTCATTATGGTTTTAATTTGCATAGCTCCAATGATTAGTGACATTGAACATCTTTTAATATGTCTATTGGCCATCTCTTTGGAAGAATGTCTATTTAGGTTCTTGACCCATTTTTAAATTGGGTTGTTTGTGTTTTTTGGTGTTGAGTTGTCTGAGGTCTTTATGCATTTTGGATATTAACCCCTTATCAGATGTATCATTGGTGAATATGTTCTCCCATTCAGTGGGTTGTCTTTTCGTTCTGTTGATGATTTCCTTTGCTGTGCAGAAGTTTTTTAGGGGGAACACTTTGTAAAGTATATAAATGTCTAACCACTGTACCATACACCTAAAACTAATACAAAATAATATTGAGTAAATAATGGGGAAAAACCTTTTTAAAATTTTAAATTAAAAAATATCAGCAAGTTAGATGAAAATGATGTCAAAGAGAAAGAGGAGGGTACAATATTTCCATTAAAATAATCTTATTCACATATTTTTAAAAATCACTTCTTCTTTACCTTTATTACAGTTCTAGATTGGTGTAGAGCTCTTGCCCTTGGTGGAACTTTCTCTAATTGCTCAAGGCAGAGACGATCCTGCCTTCCTCTGAAAGCAGCCTGAGCTGGCATCTTCAGGTTTTGATCTTCTCCTGTGATTGGATCTTAACCCACTTTTTGGTTATAGATTCCATAGGCAAAGTCTGGATTTTAATGCATCTTTGATCTCTAAACTCTCATATTTAAAGGGAAGATTGATTAATTTGTAAAAATCCATAAAATTTTACAAAGAAAATTTTAGCCTTGCACTACCATACTTTTGATGCATTGTATTGTGTTCTGAGACCACATGTATTAAAGTATAAAATATTAGGCTGGCACACATACATGGCATATCATTTATTTTTCTGGATGTTTAAACCCTAGTGCCAAGTCTTTTTAAAAAATCAAGTTATTAATATTAATACCCCTTCCTTTCATTAGTTATCAGCACGGGAAGAAAGCCTTTTGAATATAAGCCAAGCCTTAAAATGCCACTAATAAATAAAGTATCCTGGGCTCTAGTCCTTCACATTGTGGGATTTGTTAAAATGACCATAAAAGAAGAAATGGCGTGAGCAGAAAGAGTCCTGAATCAGGAAGTAAAAAACCTGTTTTAGTCCTGGCTGCATCCCTGAGCGGGTGACCTGATGTCATCAGAAGCACCATGAGCTTCAAGGAGACCATCTAATCTGATCATTGCAGACACAGACTTTTATGGGTGCTTCTCTCCATGGTGTTAGGTGAATTTTTTCTGTGTACTTATTTATATGTACTGTTAGCTGGCTAGAGCTACCGTAACAAAACACTCGGAGACTGGGTGATTTAAACAGCAAAAATTGATTCTCATATAATTCTTGAGGCTTTAAGTCCAAGGTCAAGGTGTTGGCACATTTGTTTCTTCAGAGGCCTCTCTCCTTGGCTTGCAGAAGGCATCTTCTTGTTGTGTTCTCATAAGGTCTTTCCTGTATGTGCTCATCCCTGGCATCTTTGCATGCATCCATATTCCATGTTCTTCAAAGGACGCTAGTCAGATTGGATTAGTTTCATTTTAACCCTAACAGCTTCATTTTAACCTCATCACCTCTTTAAAGGCCCTGTCTCCATATATAGTTGCATTCTGAGGTCCTAGCAGTTAGGGCTTCAAGTTATGAATTTTGAGGAGACCCGATTGAGCCTATAACATCTATTAAAATAGCATTCTTGCCCTAGCTGGTTTGGCTCAATGGATAGAGCATCAGCCTGTGAACTGAAGGGTCCCAGGTTCGATTCTGGCCAAGGGCACATGCCTGGGTTGCAGGCATGGTCCCCAGTAGGGGGCGTGCAGGAGGCAGCCAATCAATGATTCTTTCTCATCATTGATGTTTCTATCTCTATCTCTCTCTCCCTCTTCCTTCTTCTAGGATAAAGGAGAAACCGAAAATAGCCTTCTACCCACTTAATGCTTGTTATTAAAAGGAGGAGGATATAAGTACATGAAAAGATAATTAAGACTGTACTAAAAGGTTTAAAAGGCAAAATAATACTCTCCTGGCCCTTCCTTCTCCACTAAGGCAACTTCTTTCAACACCTTTACATCGATTTTTGCTATACAGGCAGCAGGCACATTTTTTTCATGTCTTAATGTATCATCTCTGTATCTGCTCATGCTCTCTGTTGGCCTTCTTTTAAAAGGCTGCATAGTATTCCATTGTGTATGTACCAGATTTTAATTTAACTAGTCATCTATTAATGGGCATTTAGGTTGTTTCCAGGTTCCCTCCTCCTTGTTCCTCCCCCCACCGCCTCAATTGCGAGCAATAGAGTTGGATTCCTTTTTTAAAAAAACCATGATCAAAAGAATAGTGAGGAGCCACCTAACAGAAATAACTAGCCCCCTATTTGGGAGAAGCCGGCCTTTGTATTTCTCCTTTCTGTTTATTGGTCCTTACCAGAGGTGTTGTGAAAAGTGTTCTGGGCTTTCTTACCTTCCCATTCCTGACCATATATGCCAGTGCATACCTCTCCTTCCTGGCTTCCTTTGGCGGCATTAGTTCATCTCTATCCAGCAATCCTTCCTCCTCAGGAGGAAAGGTCAGTTCGAATCATTAACAATCATAGACCATTTTTGTTAAGTAGAACAGCTTTTTATCTAGGAATTGCTGTTTACGTGCCTAGGGCGGCACATGAACCCTTCCTGGCTGCTTCTGCCCTTTGGAGAGAGGCCAGCTTGCTAATGGAATGTGAGCAGTCTTACTGCTAATGAAGATTTACAGTTGAGACGGGGATGCCTGGCGCTCCTTGCATTTGCAGACCCTCCCAGCTAACAGTGCAGCTCTGCAATGCAGTGCAGTGCAGTGCGGAGGTCCCAGTCCTGGGCTTCCGGCCCTCCCTTCTTCCCCAGACCCTACCGCTTCACCACAGGTATCATCTGGCATTGTTTTACAAGCTGCGCCAAGATGCAGATGTTCTCTGCTGAAGAATTACTTTCATTTCTGACTCATTTTAGGAAACGAGGCAGTCTGTCAGAGGTGTTTCTTCATTTCCAGACCCCCCGAGAGTTCATTTTCTCCTGGGATTTCTAACCACATGTGGGCAGCGCTTCATTTACCCAGATGTGAGGAACAAGAGGAATGAACAGTCCTCTTCTAAAGGAGCCCCTGACTTCCCCGTGGAACCCAATGTGGAGGCCCCAAATTAGCTTGTGCTCTTATTCATGTAAATATTTCTGAGGCTTTGGTTTCATGAGGCCCGTAGACGTGCTGTGTGTACGGGCTTTGGTGCAGAAAAAGTATAATTTAACAACAGATTGAGAAGATAGTCTGGAGTGTTTCTAATTACTGTTTGTTTAGTTCATTGTTACCTCATAAGAGGACTTAAGTAACCTTAGGGGTGGGGAATGTAATGTTCATACTGTATTCAGCCATGCAAATCACATTCTAAATATTGCAGAGAGTGCACCATGAAGCCAGTTTATAGATGTGCTCCATTGAATGTTAAATTTAGAACTGAGAGCATTTTGGAATGGGCTTCTTCTGCCTGACATTCACCACCAAGAATTATGCACGTGTCCGAAACCAGCCCTACTGTGTGGTACAACTCCATTTAAAATGCACTGGTGGCCTCTGGCATTCAGTTCATAAACATATGAGTTAAATGCTAACTTATTTCCTTTACCATATTGCATCTATAGCTTTAAGCATCCACATTTCGTTAGCATGGTTGAATTAAATCCTTAGGCTTCTCTGGATTAATATGTTAAAGTCTTTTCAATTGGTTAAACAAACTATTAATTTCAGACAACAATGAGAGAACAAGAACTCAAGAGCTTTCCTTTGCTCCCTTTTCTCATCCTCCTTCAGGGGCCATAATAGGAAACTGAAGTACCAAAAGGGCCTGGAAGAGTGGCTCTCAGCCTTGGATGCACCTTGGAATAAGCCTGGGAACATTAGAACATACTGATGCCTGGGCCCAACCTAGAGAGTCTGGTTTAATTGTCTGGAATACAGCCTGTACTGGGATATTTAAAAGATCTACAGAGAAGGCTATGGTGCACTATTGATTGAGAGCCACAGACATCGATGTCTGGGACTTAGGAGGTCATTGCATTCAGTGGTTCTCAGCCTCAGTTGCAGACGGGTGTTACCTGGAAAGGTTGTTAAAGACACACCGGTGTCCCACTAATTGAAACCATATTTCTAGGGGAGGGAGCTCCTAGACCAGTGGTGGTCAAACTCATTAGTCAACAGAGCCAAATATCAACAGTACAACGATTGAAATTTCTTTTGAGAGCCAAATTTCTTAAACTTAAACTTCTTCTAACGCCACTTCTTCAAAATAGACTTGCCCAGGCCGTGGTATTTTGTGAAAGAGCCACACTCAAGGGGCCAAAGAGCTGCATGTGGCTCGCGAGCCGCAGTTTGCCGACCACTATCTTAGATGATTGTTAGAAAGCTTCTAGATGATTCTTATGCACGGCAAGGGTTAAGGTCAACTGACATAGCTAACCATCCCATCTCACAGAAAAGGAAAAATGAGAGCAAGGAAAGCCACATGGTTTGCTCAGGTTGTTGTGGAGGCAGGCCTGGGGCTCAGGTCTGAGGCCTCCAGCTGGTCTTGCTGCTGCTGACACTGCCTCCTTGTGTATTGATTAATGCCTCCTCATCCTTAGGTGATGTTCCTGCCTCCAAGAGGCCTTTTCTGAGAACTCAGACTCTCCCGTCCGGTCTGGGTAAGATGCCCTCTTTATTTGAACTGCACCCTTCCTTATCTGTCCCGGGTGTCAGTCACCTCCTCAATCTCTCTTGTTCTTTCTGGAACTTGCTGGCATGTCATTGAGTCCCAGACACTGCTTGTTGTATTGTATTGTAACTTTTATTCATCAGTTATTACACATGGATTGCTTTAAAAAATCTATTCCCATATGCTAGCTTCTGAAAGCAAAAGTTATTTTTTACCTGTCAACAGCCCACTCTATTGTGGGTCAAGGTCTCATACACAAGGACTTCCTACCCCTGCCTTCCAGGAGAGGGCTTTTGACAAAAAATATGCCTATCAAAGGGTTTTGGTGACAAAATAATGAAAAGATTTCACTCACTTTATGTGTTGCTCACAATACTTACAACAACCAGGATCTTTTGAGTAATATACAAGTGTATATTTCATAAACAAAAAGGAGCGTGTGGCATTACTTTAGGACGAAATTATGTCTGAAGAAAAATAATGCAGTGTCATGAAAATATGTGTTAAGGACTAAATTATTTCCTTTATCATAGTGTATATATCACTGAGAAGCCACATTTAGTTAGCATAGTAGAATTAAATCCTTGGGTTTCTCTGGATTAACATGATAAAGTCTTTTCAATTGAGTTTAAAAAACTATGAATCTTTCACCCCAGTTTACCTAAGGTTATGCTTGGCCAGGGTCTTATTTTTATTCGGAAAATATGTTTTGGATGTACAGTATTTATGGTTACCCTTATAACTGCAACAGAGTTTTTGTCTCAGAAAGCAGCTTGCAGCCAGTATCTCTTCACTTTACAGGTGGCCAGCAGGCTCCACAGAGAGGTCACCAGAAGTAGCTGTTTTCTCATTTGGAGAATTCAGAGTTAAAAGTTTTTGGAGCCAAGACTGCAAACTGGGCAGTATTGTAGGGTAGACATTTAAGATGTTGCAGAAAGGAGAGGATGATGCCAGAGTGTGTGAGAGCATTATGAAGTCTTCCTAAGACTTTGTAGGTTCATGCTTTGTAATTGGGAGTCTTCGTGTCCCAGGTAAGTGGCACGGTGGCAGCGTATAAGTAAAACCACCACTTATCAGGGGAAATCTTCCTAAAACAAATATTCTTAAAAGTTGCAGGAGAACACTTAATTTATTGAGCTGGAGGGATGTGCACAACATTTTTATATGAAAATAACTTTGAATGTAAGACCTGAAACTATAAAACTCTAGGAAAATATAGGTGGTAAGCTCCTCGATAGAGGTCTTGGCAAGGATTTTTTGAATCTGACACCAAAAGAAAAAGCAATGAAAGCAAAAATAAGTAAGTTGGACTGCGTCATGCTACAAAATTTCTGTGCAGCAAAGGAAACCAACAAAATGAGAAGACAGCCTACTGAATGGGAGAAAATGTTCACAAATCATATATCTAATAAGTAACTAATCTCCAAAATATGTAAAGAACTCATAAAACTTAATAGTAAAAGAAAAAATAACAATGCAATTAAAAATCTGAATGGACCCTTTTCCAAAGAAGACATACAGGTGGCCAACAGGTACATGGAAAATGGTCAACATCACAAATCATCAGGGAAATGCTAATCAAAACCACAATGGGCTATCACTTCACACCTGATAGAATGGCTGTTATCAAAAAGACAAGACATAACAAGAATTGGTACAGACGGGGAAAAAAGCGAATCCTTGTGCACTGTAGGTAGGATTGTAAATTGGTGTAGCCACTATTGAAAACAACAGATATTCCTCAGAAAATTAAAAATAGGACTTTCATAAGATCCAGCAATTCCATTTGGGTAGTTATGGAAGAAAGTGAAAACTAACTAGAAAAGATATATGCACCCCCATGTTCATTGCAGCATTATTTACAGTAGCAAAGATATGGAAAAAAACACACCACACCTGTGTTCATTGATGACTGAATGGTTAAGAAAAATGTACATATATAATGGAATATTACTCAGCCATAAAAAATATATGAAATCCTGCCATTTGCGACAACATGGATGGATCTCCAGGGCATTATACTAAGTGAAATAAGCCAGAGGAAAACAGATATGTATGATGCCTCTTATATGTGGAATCTGAACAACAACAAACCACGCTTATAGATACCGAGAACAAATTAGCCGTTGGCAGAGGTGGGGGCAGAGTATTGGGAGGAAGGGGTTAAGGGGGTATACATTGCTTTGAAATATCTGTTACAGATGCATGACATAACAAAAAAAAATAACTCTGATTATATTATAGAGTAAAGTGCAAAGATTTTGTGACTTTTTAAAAAAAGATAAAATATGAAATTTTAAAGAACCACTGTCTTCCAGTTTCTTCTTTGTTGCTATTTGGATACAAAACTAACAAGCCAATACAAGTTTTTGCTAAATAATCTACTTCTATTATCCTAATTTCAGAGGCTCAGCAGTATATTCTGGAAGAGGAGAAAGAGGGAGGAGGGTTTGTTGACTAAGAAAGGCATCGGGGTCAGTGGTTTCGCCCAGGTTGTGCCATAGGATCTTTATGACTACCTGCACATTAGGCCCATTCACACAGATTTCAGCGTGTGAGGAGGTACATGTGCACCTGTCCACAAGGGAGCAGGTCTGTCTGATTCCAGAGTCTGTAATTTTTTCACCAAAGGTGGCCTCTTATGTTATGAGAGTAGCAATGTCTACAGAAGAGATGTTGTTAATTATGAGTATTTACTGTGCTGATAGAGGAGGGCTGACTCTTGCTCCTCTTAGGGTTTATTTGCCACCAATACAATTAACATTTATAAACGTCTATGAAACAGTTAAAAGCATTTCCTCATAATATCCTATGAAGTTCTGACTTTAAAAATGACATGTTATTATTGCAATGGTGTCATTGTCATGCATTAAAAGGAAGGAAAGGAATAGCAATGACCATTTTTGTTCAGAAGACATAGAGCATTAGGTAGGATTCTGTGCTCTATCTCTCAGACATGCATTTGATTTGGGGGAGGCAGCAAAGCAAAATGCTTGATAATTTGTGCTTTGCCATGCAATTCCTGGGTGTGAGCATCCTGACTCTGCTACCTGCTACTAACGGTGTGCTCTCCGGCAAGTGACCTGACCTCTTGGTGCCTTAGTTTCTTTTTAGTAAGATGGGAACAATAATAACTTGATGGCATTTTTAGAATTGAATAACATAAAGTATACGAAGAGCTTAGAACATTGTGTGATGCAAAGTTAATGCTAATTAAATCTTTATCTTTTCTTAGAGGACAAAGGCTAGATGTTAACCTGGCCCAGTGATCCCCTCCTAGGTATTGACCCCAGAGAAATGAAAACCTGTGTTCACCTAAGACCTTTTGGCAAAGGTTTATAGAAGTTTTTTTTTTTTTTTTTTCATAATAGCTAAAACCTGGAAACAACTCAAGGGTTTGTCAGCTGGCAAATGGATAAACTGTGGTACCTTCATGCTATATAATACTATTCAGGAGCACAAAGTAACAAGTTCCTGATCCAGGCAACTCCAGGGATAAATCTCAAAAGCGTTTTGCTAAGTAAAAGAAGCCAGAAGCATCCCATGTGGTTCCATTTATATGACTTTCTAAAAAGCCAAAACTGTAGACACAGAAATCAGATCATTTCTCGCTAAGAACTGGAAGTGGATGGAGGTTGATTGTGCAGGGGCAAGAGGGAGCATTTGGGGGTAATGGAAATACTCTCTCTTCATTGTGGTGGAGCTCACAAGATTGTATATGTTTGTCAAAACACATGGAGCTCATGTCTATCTCAGCAGCTCCCTCCTTCCCGAAATTCTTTTTTCACTTGGCATCTGTGATGCTACTCCATCCTGATTCTGCTTACAACTTTCTTGTTTTTTCTTAATCTTCCCCTGCTGGATCCTCCTCTTCCTATTCGTGGCCTGTGAACGTTGAAGTGCCATGAGTTTTGTTCTCTGACCACTTCCCTATCTCAGCTCGTTCTTGAGATGATCACATTCATTTCTGTGGTCTGAAATACCATCTGTATGTTGATGACCTCCACTTGGCTGTCTAATAAGACATCTCAAATGTAACATGTCCAAAACCAGCTTCTTGAGTTGTTTTCTTAATCTACACTTGCTCCATGGTTCCTCATCTCAGCAGCATGAACGGACACTGGCCAGATAAACCATGCAAGCAGCCCACAGCCAACTCCACCCAGTTGCTCAGTCCAGAAACCTGAAACCATCCTTGATTCCTGCCTTGCTCCCACACTCATATTCGATCCATTAGCATCTATCCTCAATCCAAGCACTCCTAATCTCCCCCTTCATCCCTAAATCTGAGCCCAGGCTACCCCCGAGTCTTCCTAGAACTTCTGCAAAGGCTTCCTAAGCTATCTTCCTGTCTCTATGTGTGTACCACATGGTCTGAGTTCATACAACCATCACAGCAATTATTCTGTTTTATACTTTTATACTACTTGCAGTGGCTTCTCTATAATCAATATAGTGTCCAAACTCTTAGTCATGCCCTATAAGGCCCCTGCTACCTCTCTGCCCAACAACTGAAGGAATAAGTGAATTAGTGCTCTGGTACCTTAACATTAAAAACTAAAGAACCAAACATCCTCCTGGACCCTCATATACCTCTCTATCTTTCTCCCAATTTTAGTGTTTCCTTTTAAGGCAGAATTTCTCAAATGTTATCTGGAGGAACTATAGCTATTTATATTCACTTACTCTTTACTATGTTACAATTTGGTGTCTTTTCCCAACACTCTTGTGAAATTCCTCAGGGTCTTTCAAGATTTATGTGTTGCTGCTACCAATAGATATATTCCTGTCCTGTTTTACCGGGTCTCTGAGTAGCTATAAGAACAGTTTGCCATTACATTTGAAATTTCCTTCTAACTTAGCTTCCCCCTTCCCAAGTAGTCATTCCTTGATCCTTTCCTGCCATTTCCTTCATTTTGGGACCTCAGTTTCGAGAATTCTTCTTGTGTGGCTTAGGCCTTCTTTTCTCTCTACACGGTCATCTGTTCCCAGGCCTTTTGATACTGTTAATGAGCTGATGGCTTCCCAATGTTTATGTACAACACTGACCTCTTCTGAGCTCCAGACCCTACATCTGACTGCCTCCTTGACATCTCTTTGGATGTCTCATGCCCAAGGAAGAACTCTTTTAAAAATTATTTTTAATTTTTCAACTACAGTTGATATATAATATATTAGTTTTAGGTGTACAACATAGTAATTAGACATTTACATAACTTAAGAAATGATCACCATGGCAGATCTAGTATCCGTCTGACATCATGCATAATTATTATATTATTGACCATATTCCTTACTCTGTACTTTACATCCCCATGACTATTTTTGCAACTGGCAATTTGTACATGTTAATCCTCAGGAAGGAACTCTTGGTTCACTTCTATGTTCAATCTCCCTAAACCTGGCTTTCCACATCCTGTCTTTGCTGTCTCAGTCAGTGCTACCACCCCTCCTCCCAATATCCAATGTCAGAAACCTAGGTGTCATTTTTTTAAAATCTAATAAATCTTTATTGTTCAGATTATTACAATTGTTCCTCTTTTTTCCCCCATAGCTCCCCTCCACCTGGTTCCCACCCCACCCTCTACCCTTACCCCCCCCACTGTCCTATCCATAGGTATATGATTTTTGTCCAGTCTCTTCCCGCACCCCCTTACCCCTTTCCCCCCAAGAATTGTCAGTCCACTCCCTTTCTATGCCCCTGATTCTATTATATTCACCAGTTCATTCTGTTCATCAGATTTTTTTATTCACTTGACTTTTAGATTCACTTGTTGATAGATATATATTTGTTGTTCATAATTTTTATCTTTGCCTTTTTCTTCTTCTTTCTCTTCTTAAAGAATACCTTTCAGCTTTTCATATAATACTGTTTGGTGGTGATGAGCTCCTTTAGCTTTTTCTTGTCTGTGAAGCTCTTTATCTGACCTTCAACTCTGAATGATAGCTTTGCTGGGTAGAATAATCTTGGTTGTACGTTCTTGCTATTCATCACTTTGAATATTTCTTGCCACTCCCTTCTGGCCTGCATAGTTTCTGTTGAGAAATCAGCTGACATTTGTATGGGTGCTCCCTTATAGGTAACTAATTGTTTTTCTTTTGCTGCTTTTAATATTCTCTCTTTGTCTTTTGCTCTTGGCATTTTAATTATGATGTGTCTTGGTGTGGTCCTCTTTGGATTCCTTTTGTTTGGGGTTCTGTGCGCTTCCTGGACTTGTAAGTCTATTTCTTTCACCAGGTAGGGGAAGTTTTCTGTCATTATTTCTTCATATAGGTTTTCAGTATCTTGCTCTCTCTCTTCTTCTGGCACCTCCATAATTCTGATGTTGGTACGCTTGAAGTTGTCCCAGAGGCTCCTTACACTGTCTTCATATTTTTGGATTCTTTTTTCTTTTCCGGTTGAGTGTTTTTTGCTTCTTTGTATTTAAAATCTTTGACTTGATTCTTGCGATCCTCTAGTCTGCTGTTAGCCCTCTGTATAATATTTTTTATTTCAGTCAGTGTATGCTTAATTTCTAATTGGTCCTTTTTCATATCCTTGAGGGTCTCGCTAAATTTATTGGCCTTTTCTAGGAAATTCTTGAAAAACCTTATAACCGTGGTTTTGAACTCTCTATCCAGTCATTTGCTTTCCTCCATTTCTTTCATTTGTGACCTGTTTCTTTGACTCCACATTTTGGCTGCTTCCCTGAATTGATAGAGTGGCTTTGTGTGCTATGTGTCCCATAGGGCCCAGTGGCTCAGCCTCCCCAGTTATCTGAGGTGGACACTCTTGGTGCACCCCTTTGTGGGCTGTGTGCACAGTCTTGTTGTAGTTAAGCCTTGATTGTTGTTGGTATCACTGGGAGGAATTGACCTCCAGGCCAATTGGCTGTGAGGATCGGCTGTGTCTATGCTGGGAGAACTTCTGTGCTGGAGACACTCTTATGAGATAAGACTTGCAAAAGCCTCTGTGCTCAGCTTGGATGGGGCGGAGTCTCAGGGCAGAGCAGACAGCACTGGTTTCCCATCAGTCCTGCCCTAATAGGCCCCCGTGTCTCAGTGTCCCATGGTAATCTCTGCAAGCACCTCTGAGAGAAAGCCGCCCTCGAGTTCCGCCTGCTGCCAGACAGTCCAGTTTCTCCCCAAATGAGTCCGGGTCCCCAGAGTCTTGCCTGGAACTGGAGTTCAGTGCATTCAGGAGCTTTTGTCTCCCTCCCGCTTGAGAAAGCCAGCTGCGTACTCAGTTGCCCACACTCTCCGCATGTGCCTCAGTACCTCTGCCTTCCACAATTCCTTTGAGTCTCAGTGTGCTTTTCTCCTTCCTGACAGTCCAGTTTCTCCCCGAATGAGTCTGGGTCCTCAGAGTCTTGCTCAGAACTGGAGTTCAGCGCAGTCGGGAGCTTTTGTCTCCCTCCCGCTTGAGAAAGCCAGCCGCGCACTCAGTTGCCAATCCTCTCCGTGTGCGCGACTCAGTACCTCTGCTTCCTGCAGCTCCTCTGAGTCTCAGTGAGCTTTTCTCTTTCCTTCTAGTTGTAGAATTTGCACTCAGCCAGCCTTCCTGTGGTTCTAGATGATGTCTGTTTTTTCTTTTAGTTGTAGTTTTGAAATTGTTGTGCAAGGCAGTAGTATAGGTGTTTACCTATGCCACCATTTTGGTTTCTCCCTAGGTGTCATTTTTTGTTTACAACAAAAAGTTTGCAGGTTTGATTCCCAGTCAGGGCACATACCCAAGTTGTGGGTTCGATGCTTTTCAGGGTGTGTATGGGAGACAACCAATTGAAGTTGCTCTCTCATGTCAATGTTTTTCTGTCTCCCTCGCCCTCTCCCTTTCTAAAATCAATGAAAATGTATCTTTGAGTAAGGATTAACACACACACACACATATCTTAGGCCAACATTGTTGCCTGGACCTCAACAGTATCAAGTAACAGGTCTGTTGTCTCTGCTCTGCCACAGCAGAGTGCTCTGCCATTCTATGGTGCCAGACACTGCTTACCTGTCAGCATGTGGTGGAATATTGCACCTGTCTCCTCTTCAGCCTGGTTTTGTTCCTAGCCTCTTGTTTCTTCATTACTTTTCAATCACACTAACCCACTCCCCTTTTTTATTTTAGGTAGAGACGGAGAGAATGAGGGAGAGAGAGAGAGAGATTGATTTGTTGTTTCACGTATTTATACATTCATCTGTTGATTCTTGTTTGTGCTCTGATGTGGGATCTATCCTACAACCTTGGCATATCTGGACGACACTCTAACAACTGTGCTACCCAGCCAGGGGCACTGAACTCTTTTGGTCATATCCTTGAGCACACCAAGATACCTTCTGCTTCAGAACCATTGGCTTGCTTCCACCACTTCCTTGCATGTTCTTTCTTTAGCCCTGTGTGGCCAACTCCTCATCTTTCAAGTCTCAACTTAAATATCAGCCCTCAGGGAGCCTCCTCTGACCACAGTGCCCAAAATACTTCCCTCTCTTACGCTCTCTCATAGGAACCTATTTATTTCCTTCTGATCCACTAAGCAAGTCAGTCATTTAAAAAGTATTTACGTTTAGATTTTATTATAGAATACTAGAGTCCCAATGCATGAAATTCGTGCAAGAGTAGGCCTTCGCAGCCCTGGCTGCCTTGGCCCTCGCAGCCCCAGCTTCGTCCGGCAGGTCATCCGGACGGTCATCCAGACAGTCGTTCTGCTTTTCAGTGGTTTGGTTGATTTGCATATTACACTTTTATTATTATAGATAAGTACCCTGAAAAGGGACTTTCTCTGTTGTGTTAACTGTTCTGTCTTCTGCATCTAGCACAGTGCTTGGCAGTAGTGGGTGCCAGAACAGTGATGCTTATGCTTCCATGTCTCACGGTGTGACATGTTTGATGTGAGCCCTCACCTCCATTTTTTTTTAAATAGAGAAAAAACTTAAGTGTTTATTTTTTCAAGGTTTTATATAGTTAGTAAAGTTTACATAATTAGAAAATTAAATAATACTGTAAGATTTGTTACAAAAACAACAGCATCTTCCCTTCCGTTTTCTGTGTGTCACGGCAAGTGGTTTCAGCTTTAGTTGATTATCTTACTAATGACGTCTGTATTTTTCATTAACAGCCATAGAATGTTACTTACCTACCTTTTAGTTTTAATAATTATCTCTTGATGAAAAAGGGAGTATTCAGCTCACTTTCATCTACCCCTACTCCTCTCCCCTTCTCACAAAAATTTTCCCAATCCTCATCCTCCCATTGTAATTGTATTGTAATTTTGGTGAGATCAATATGCAATGTGTATTATCCCTCTGTAATATTCTCCACAGAAAAGCCCTCAAACACAGATTGATTACTTTCCCTCATAAGACGACTCAGCAGGTATTATTTTTTTCTTAATTTTTGATGTACTTCTAAATATTCAACCCCCAACTCTAACCCAGTTGTAAATCTCCTCTCATTGTAGTCAACGGCTTAAGAGAATCTATCCAGTTCATCCTATTTAGGGAAATTCCTCCCTGAGCCTTCTGGTCTTCTATCTAGATTGCTTTCTCGCCCCCCCCCAAAAGCTAGGGGTTCCCCTTCTCACCCGCCCTGAGGATTCCCTTTGCCTCTCTTGCATTGGAGCTGTCAGTCTCTGGAGCTTTGGGCTTCCCCTCTGTTGGTTTATTTCATTTTGGTGGAGCACATTCTCCAGTTTCTTATGGACAAAGGATGTAAGAGATGTAATTTTTAGAGTCTTGCAGATCTGACAGTGCCTTCTGGCTCTTAACTGCTGGCTTTGATAAAGTTTATAATTCTAAGGTAGAAACAATCCGTTCTCAGATTTTTGAAGCCTCAGCCTTCCAGAGCTGCTCTTGTGAAGTTTCTGCCATTTTGACTTGAAATCTTTTGTATGAAACTATTTTCTCTCTGGAAATTCCATAATGATGTATACCTTGGTATAGGTCTGTTTGCACTGAATATGGTGGTAACTTGGCTAGCCTTTTCATGATGGGAAACCTCAGTCTCTACTCCTCCCCCAGCCCCACTTCTGTCCTTTCTTTAAACAGAAACAGTGTCCTTCAGTTCTGGGAGGGAAATGTGCTTCAGTCTTGGGGGAAAGATGTCCTTAGTTCTGGGGGGAAAATGTTCTTAGTTTTGGGGGAAAGATGCCCTTAGTTTTGGGGGAAAGATGCCCTTAGTTCTGGGGGAAAGATGCCCTTAGTCCCGGGGGAAAGATGCCCTTAGTCCCGGGGGAAAGATGTCCTTAGACCCGGGGGAAAGATGTCCTTAGACCCGGGGGAAAGATGTCCTTAGTCCCGGGGGAAAGATGTCCTTAGACCCGGGGGAAAGATGCCCTTAGTCCTGGGGGAAAGATGCCCTTAGTCCTGGGGGAAAGATGCCCTTAGTCCTGGGGGAAAGATGTCCTTAGACCTGGGGGAAAGATGCCCTTAGTTCCGGGGGAAACATGCCCTTTGAATCTGGGAGATTTTTTTTTCTTGACAGTTATTTCTCCTCCATTTTCTTTGATAATGAGCACTATTATTTTGATATTGGCTATCCTAAATTAGCCCCTAAACTCTCCATCTTTCCTGTATTATATCTGTCTTTTTGCTCAACTTTCTTGGACATTTCTTAAGTTGTATCTCATATTGAATTTTTAATCTGCCATCATTTTATTCTAAGCTCTTTTTTATTCTCTGAACATCTCTCTCTCTCTCTCTCTCTCTCTCTCTCTCTCTCTCTCTCTCTCTCACACACACACACACACACACACACACACACACACACACTCACAGTATCTTGTTCTTATTTCATGGATGTCCTTTCTCAGATCTCTGAAGACGCTAGGTACAGTTTTTATTTGTTTCTTTAAGATGCTTCTTCTTGTGATTTTTTTTCTCCTCTACATTGGTTTGATGTTTCTGTTGGATGCTTTTCTTAGTATTGGAAAGTCTTGCTGTTCCCTCCTGTTTTATCTAAAAAGACCACTGGAAGTTCTTTGAATAGTGGATAGGGTTTGGCAATTCTGGGCTTCATTCTAGGATGATCAGGCTGATTTGTTTAGAAAACCCTGATGTTAGTATTCTTAGGTTGTATTTTTGTTTTCTTTGTTTGTTGTGTGTGTGTGTGTGTGTGTGTGTGTGTGTGTGTGTGTGTGTGTGTGTGTGTTTAGCTCATGCAGCAGCCATCTTCGTTGTAATCTCTCCTCAGTATGGAATCCTCCATCCAAAGATCCTCCTTTCACTCTTCAGACAGTACATTTCCAGTCTCCTAGGTGGGGCCTGGGGCTTTGGAGGCTCTCACTTGTCCATAAGGAGTGAGGGACAGATTCTGGGGGTCTAGCTACTTAAACAGACTTTCAGCTAGTTTTCCACCCCACATTCGTCCCCACTTCCAGAGGAACCTGGTGCTGCCAGTCCTCAGCCTTTTGGGGGTTTTATAATGTAAATGAAATTGCTTCTAAGGTGGTCCTAGTTTTGGACCAAGCTTTCTCCAGTCTGCTAAGCCAGTTGCCCCTTGTCTATTTGCTCGCCAGTTGCCTTTATGTTTTACTAGTATTTGAGGAGAGAGCAGAACTAAATGCATGTGTTCAGTACTCTATATTCAAATAAAAGTTTCTCTCGACTTGAGGTTTTAATTGTTGTTTATGAGGCATTTGATCACACGCGTGAAACAGGTTTCTGGGTAGGCTGCGAATCTCCATCTCCCCTACTTCAGTCTTTTCTTACCTAAGGTGGGGTGGGGCATGGTGGAAACCCCTGAACTGGGAATTAAGACACTTGGGTTTGATTTCCAGATTTGTTACAAACTGATATGGCATTCTCTTGTCATTATTTCCTCATCTGTAAGACCAGGGAATTGAAATAGAATAGATGATTTTAAAATCTCTTTATATACACAGGTTGATTTTATTTCTAAGAAATTAAGATACTCATGTGTAATTTTATTTTATTTTTAGATAAAGTGAAAGGGAGGGAGGGAGGGTGGAGGGGGAGAGAGAGTGAGAGAGAGAGAGAGAGAGACATTGATTTGAGACACATCGATTTGTTACTTTCCACATGCACCTTGACTGGGGCTGGGATCAAACATGCAACCCAGGTGCATAGCATTGACTGGGAATTCAACCCACGACCCTTCAGTGTGTGGGCCAATGCTCTAACCACTGAACTAGCCAGGCTTCATGTGTAATTGAACACCAGGTTAGGAAATAGAGTTATAGCCACCAGCCGAAGAAATGCAGAATGTAAGCTTTTCCTTGTGTATGTCAGTCATTCTCTGTAACTCTGACATTTGGAAAGTCCCAAGTAAAATTGCAGCCCATATTCTATGAACAAGAAATTGGTAAAAGGTTAAAAATTCTAAATTTTTTTCCTCTGGGCTATTTTCAGCTGTTAATAGTTCAGCTCTAGCGCATACTTGGACTCATATTCTCAGTAGTTAGATAAAATGTTAGTTTTGAGCCAGAAAAACAGGAGAGAGACTAGAGAATGAGGCCTATTTTCCCCCCTTTTCCCTTCTGGCAGGGAGGGGGGCATCCTGGTAGCACTCCACCAGGAAATGTATCCTTCTCATCCCAGCCATGTGTGAGTAGATAATAGTCCCATCGATATTTTTTATCTCCTCCACGTTGCTGTTTCTGTTGGATGGAAAGGCAGAGTGGACATGGCATGTCACTGTGGTTTTGACTGCTGGCTTTGATCATGAACCCAGTGTGCTCAGTGGTGGTTAGTGTAATGACTAAGGAGAACGTGCACTCTGTGAAGCCAGTGACCTTGTGCTCAGAGACCAAAGGGAGACCTTAGGATCGTGCTTCACTGAGTGGTACATTGGAGCCGCCCACCCCCAATTAAAGAACGGTCTCCATGCGTTGGGGCGTAGGAGTCATTTTGTCACAGTTCCCCACCTTATTAGGATGCACTTGATTCTTATACTGACTGGGAATTATCGTCGTAGGGGCAGGAGGCCAACAAGAAAATCTGAGTCCTGAGCATTTGCAGACTCAGGAAAAAAACAGCGGGACAGAAACTGAACCCAGCACACCTAGCAGGCTGCCACTCTATCAGTCACAGGAACTGTTTCAAATTCTCTGCTTTCCTCTTATCTCTGCTCTATACCCTTTCTCCTCATTCTTAGATCATCTTGCTTCTGAAACCAGAGAGGAAATAGAAACATTCTCTCCTTCCCTAAAAAAAAAAAAAAAAAAAAAGTGTGTGTGTGTGTGTATATAATGCATATATAAATGTGTATTTATACTCATCTTCACTTTTCTAATGAGGGTTAACCCCTCTACTTATGCCTCTCTTTATCAGTGATCTCTCTATGTATTTTTCATTGTCTTCCATCATTTGTGTGTATGAATATGTGGTATATGTAAATGAATGCATATTTTATTTTATAAAACAAAGCACAACAAGCAAAAATGTACTTTCCTCAACTCTATGGCCATCCTAGGTTCTGATGTATCTCTCATTCATTCATTCTGTTTATTAGGGTCAGCCTTGGCTAGGCCCTGGGCTTCTCCAGCAGACTGAACAGGCACAGTCCCCGCTCTTGTGATGCTTCTAGTCTTTTTAGCCAGACTCCTTTAAAATTTACTGTTCTAATTTCTCCTCATTTCAGGAAAAACACATATGCTTGTATCATACATTTGAAAGTCGGCTCCTAATGGGAAGTCTTCTAAAGAGTTTAAAGCAGAAAATTACTGGGTCAGAATTTCATTTTCAAAGATCACTTTGACTGCTGAAGGGAGAAAGGATTGGGAGGGGGTGAAAGCTCAGCAGGTCAGGAGATTCGTGCTATAGTCCTAAGTGGGGCTACTGGGGGGTTGGCAGCGTAAGACGGAGAGAGGAAGGCAGAATCAAGAAATATGCAGCACCAATGATGGTAAAAGCTTGGCTGTGGGATGAGAGAGTGTGGGGAGTCCAGGATGACACCCAGGTTTCTGGCTTGACCAGCTGAATAGATGGTGGTGCCATTTACTGAGACAGGAAATAATGGAGAAAGAGTAGGGGTGTATGTGTGTGTGTGTGTAAACATCAGCCCGGAGTGCACACTCTGAGTTTGAGATGCCTGGGAGGTTTCCAAGTAGAGGTGTCACATAGGCAGTTAGATGTGTGAACCTGGTATTCCGAAGAGACGTAGGCCGTAGAGATGCATTTGGACCCTTACGTGTTAATATGCCGTGAGATAGGTTACAGAGGAGCGGGTACCAACAGAGGAGGGAAGGGAAAGGAAAGAACCTAAGAGAAGGGAAAGCAAGAGAAGAGAGTCATCAAAAGTCACATTCAGCTGTATCAAAGATTGTTGCAACGTCAAATAAGGCAAAAGTGTGAAATGGAGGTTAGGATTAGCAGTGTGCCAGTCATGGATGCCCGTAGCCCGAGCTGGGTGGTGGGAATAGAGGCTGAACCCCATTGGCAAGGTGCCCACTCACCTGAAACTCTGTGGCAGCAGTGGGAAGACTTTCGGACTACACAGTGGACAAGGCTGATAAGGTTGTCATGTTTCCTTTTTATGATAGCCTCTTCAATGTTTTATTCTGATTATCAAAGCAGTATGTGCTCATTGTAAAGGTTTTAAACATTGAAAAATAAGACAGAATAATCCTCATAATCGCACTCCCTCATATATAATCACTGTTAATAGTTTGAGGCATAGCCTTCAAGAATTTTCTGTGCCCATGCTACCACATACACACACTTTTACACCTTTACTTTTAAAAATCGGGTTGACTGCCCAATAGTCTGTTAAAGCTTGTATTTTGGTCTGTAGATCTCAGACATCTCCCTATCTAAGCAGATGTATTCTATCGTGCTATAGTGTATTCTCTAGGCATTGGAGTTTTATTTAGGCATGTCTGCTTCTCACATAGTGCTCCCCTGAACATGCTTGTGCATATTGTACATTCCTTGCAGATGTGTACAGGAATTTCTGTGGGACAAGTTCCTAAAGTGGAATTGTGGGATCAAAGGGCAAGTACATTTGACATTTTGTTAACTGCTACAGTGCCCAAAGAAAAGGGCTTTTTCTTCCTTTTTTTTTTTTTTTTTAAGATGGAAGAACTTTGAGCATGAAAAATGTCAATGAGGGGCAAGTGAAGAGTAGGTGGAAGTCACAGGAAAAGCGCCGAATGCTCTATAGTGAGAAGGCCAGTGGGAATGGAAACCAACGCATGGGTGGAGCCTTTGGGCTGAGGAGGCGGATAGGATGAAAGGGGGCAGGGCCTCAGTGCTGTCATGTGGCAGGCACTCAACAAATACTTGTTGGTTGAATGCATAAAGGGATGTTATTTGATTCAGCAATGGAACTTACTGATGTTTCCATCAGGAAGCATCTAGTTTCCCTCTTCCTCCGCATAATAGAAGGTTAGGGTTTCCTACTGAAACTGGTGAAGGAGGAGTTGGAGATTTGGAAGGCTATTCTTGCTTAGTGAACCCAGTTGCCCTGGTCAGATGGGACGCCAAGTCTAGGTATCTCTTACCTTCCTCTCCAGTCACCCTGTGAGGCCTCTTGGTTCTGAGGCCTTCATATCTCTGGACGCTATCTAATTCTGTTCACCCCCACTATTATGGTCATTGTGTTAGTTCCAACCAGCACTTAAATATATATTTATATATTAATATATTAATATATATTTAAGTGCTGGTTGGAACTAACACAATTTATATATTAATATATAAATATATATTTAAGTGCTGGTTGGAACTAACACAATGACCATAATATATATATATATATATATATATATATATATATATATATATATACACACACACAGATACACACACACACACACACACACACACACACACACATTACTGATTTCAGAGAGGAAGGGAGAGGGAGAGAAAGATAGAAAGATCAGTGATGAGATAGAATCATTGATCGGCTGCCTCCTGCATGCCCCACACTGAGGATCGAGCCGGTAACCTGGTCATGTGCCCTAACCAGGAATCAAACCATGACCTCCTGGTTCATAGATTGATGCTCAACAACAGCCTCACTGGCCTGGCCAGCCTGTACTCTCTTATCAGAGCAGCCTCTCAGAGGGTCTCCCATCTCCTCTTGTGCATGGCTCAGGATTCTCTTTTTCCACGCCCCAGCCCTGTGCAGGCAGGTACCTATTCTTCCTGGATGGTCACTTCTTACGTTTATTTACCTACAGCCTTAACAAGTAAACGCCTTAGTGGCCATTTTACATCCCCTAAAACCTACTGTATTGCATAGCTCATAGTGCATGCTAAATAAACGAGAGATACTGTTTTATATAGGGAAGTCTGATGCTTATATTAACTTGGTACATGAGAAGGAAGGACAAGGACAAAAACAGGCATGAGATGAACTCACAAAGGCCTGGGAATTTAAGACATTTGATCCTTGAACAAGCTTCAGTATTATTACTCCCTCCCTAGGGAGAGGCAATCTGATTTACATATCATTTGTATTATTTTTATAATTTGCATGATAAATGCATATTTTGAGAAAATTCAAATGCCTCACATCTCGGGTGATTTGGCTATATTTAGTTGATTTGTATATTTTTAAAAATTACAATTAAAAAACTATGCTTTGTGGTATTTCCTAGAGTAGAAATGCCTCAACTTTCTTAGCTGGATCTGGCCAGCCAGAGGTTAATCACAGGGTTGAAGCCCCTGGTGGGATTCTAAAACAAATGGCCTTCCAATCCACTAAATAAAGAGCTCCCTAATTGGTAAGGAATGTTCCCATTTGGATCTTCCTGCTCCCTTGCATCTCCATGCACCACCCCCATCTACTGGGAGAGTAGTAGCAGGTCCTTACCAGCTGGCAGCTGAACTAGAATTTCAAGTTACATAATCAAAGTGTAATGAGAGAAAAGACACAAGGAGTTTCGTATTTATTTATTTATTTATTTATTTAGTGGAGCAAACAGCAAGGTTCAAAGCTTCTAAAACATTAGATTCGCAGCTGAGAAATGCTGTGGTCAGAAGAACATGAGAATCATTGGGACCTTGCAGAGAGGTGCTTGTCCCGAGGGTTGCAGTCTTGGAGAAGGAGACGTGTGGCCTGGGATCAGATGCTCTGGCTGTGGCTCCTCCCTCCCAGCTGGGTCCAAGTTTCCCTTAAACAGCCACCTATTCGTAGCACAGTGGATGTGTCCACAGCAGTTAGAATGGCCATCACCCTGGCCAATTCTTCAGCAGAAGGGAGTGACTGGGGTCACTTGTGGATGCCCCACTTCTGAACACTCTCCTGAGGAAGAGGAGGCTTTGATGCCAGGGTTGCACTTGACTCCCTCCTTGCCTGTCTGCTGAGTAGAGACAGCAGAATGGGTGATGGTTGGATATAGGCACTTACACTATTTAGCCTCAAATAATAGCCTGACCTACTAAAATCGATTTATTTGGAAGGAATTTCTTGTCATTTCAGTCCATTTCTTAACTGGCAGCTTAAGAAAATGTGCCCATACATTCAAAATTTAAAGAATGAATGTGATTTAGAAATCTATATTAATAAAAGGGTAATATGCTAATTAGACCGGATAGACGGGACATCTTCCAGTTGTCTGGTCCTCCTTTTGGACAAAACCACAGTGGTGGGGGCTGAGGCAGAGGTGGTTAGGAGCAATCAGGCTGGCAGGGATGGGCAGTTAGGGGAGATCAGGCAGGCAGGCAGAGTGGTTAAGGGTGATCAGGCAGGCAGGCAAGTGAGCAGTTAGGAGCCAGCTATCCTGGATTGCAAGTTGGACATCCCCCGAGGGGTCCCGGATTGGAGAGGGTGCAGGCCGGGCTGAAGAAACCCCCTCCCATCTTGTGCACGATTTTGTGCACCAGGCCTCTGGTATCTAAATAATAACACAGTAGAAAATGCATAAACATGAGGTCTACATGTTTCTTGAGTTTTCTTAGTTTTCAATATTAGATTGAATTTATATGCACTTTCCTCATTTCTGTTACACAACATTTAATAAACTGCCATTAGCATCTTTATTACTTGACATATCCCAAGGGCTATCTACTATATGCCCCTTTAAAAAAAAACCCACACACTTCAGGAAGGTTCAAACATAACATCTTTTCCCCTCATTATGTAACACTTGCAGCTAATATTTACCTTGTTTTTACTATATGCAGGTTCAATGCTAAGCACTTCATATGCCACAACTTATTTCATCTTCAAAACAACCCCACGGGGAAGTGCTGTTCTTCAGGTGCAGACACTGAAATATCGAAAGGTAGCATAGGCTGTCCAAGGTCAATAGTTAGGAAGTGGTGTCTGAAGTTTGACTTCAGGTGTGTCTGACCCTTGCAGCCAACCTTACTGACCGAAGGCATTCTTTCAGCAGGTAAGTATGGAGTTCCTAACATGGCCCAGGCGCTGTTCTAGGTGCTTGGGTCTCAACTACAAATCAGGTGAAATCTCTGCCCTCATGGAACTCAAAGAATATAGAACAAGTAATTATTAATTATGTGCTAAAGAAAAATACACAGGGCAAGGTGACAGAGAATGGGGGCTATGTCCTGAGGCTGTTAGAATTTCAGGAACGGCCTCTCTTGAGGCAGGAATATTGAACAGATAGCAAGAGAGCAAGCTTCTTAAGACCAAAAAGCAGTATCAGATAGTAGAGTGGTCGGCAAACTGCGGCTCGGGAGCCACATGCAGCTCGTGAGCCACGGTTTGCCGCTCTGTTGACTAATGAGTTCGCCAACCACTGAGATAGTAGTTACAAGCATAGCAGCCTACAGTCAGATCCCAGTCCTCCAGCTCAGGAGCTGTGTGATCTTGGGCAAAGTACTTGACTTCTCCGTGCCTCTTTCATTGGTGATGTAAAGCTAACCATAGTACTTACCTTTACCCTTTGGGGCTGTTGTGAGGATGAAGTGGGTTCATATATGAAAAGAACTTAGATATAAAACAGGCACTAGAATTTGATAAGCACTCTTACTATATTAGTGTTAAGTGCCAGTTATTATCTAAGGCCTATGGGTGGTGAGAAGTCAAGAGCTGGTTTCTGGGTAGATTTTGAAAATTCAGCTGACTGGATTTAGAGGAATTGGGTGTATGAGGGAAAGGAGTCAGGGATGACTCCAGGAATTTTGGTCTGATTAATCTTGTGGATTTGGGGGCCATTTATCAAAACGGGGAAGATATGGGGTATAGTACAATTCAGTATCATTAAGAACGTTCTCATTATTGTTCAACCATCCATCTCCTAAATTTTTTTATCTTGAAGAACTGAAACTCTACACCCATTAAACAACTCTCCATTCTTCCCTCCCCCTCATCTCTGGCAGCCACCATTCTATTTTCTGTATCTTTGAATTCGACTACTCTAAGGACCTCATAGTAGTGGAATCACATAAAATTTGTCCTTTTGTGGCTGGTTTATTTCACCTAGCATAATGCCCTCAGGATTCATCCACGTCGTAGCATGTGCCAAAATTCCCTTTTTAAAGCTAATTAATACTCTGTTGAATGTTTTGTTTATCCATTCATCAGTTGTTGGAAACTTGGATTGCTCCCACATTCTGGCTATTGTGAATAATGTTGGTGTGAACATGTGTGTGCAAATATTTGTTCAGGTTCCTCCTTTTCATTCTTTTGAGTACATACCATATAGTTTTATCATCTAATTTTTAACGTTGAAATATATTATTGGAATTTTCCGTGTTATAAATATTCTTTTACAAAATGATTTTTAAATGTTTACATTATATACTACCATATAGTGTATTTAAGCAAGCATTTATATTTCCTAGAAATAAAATAAGGTTAAAGGATATGACTGATAGTAAAGCTTTTGCTACCTTTGCCAAGTTGCCACTCAGAAAGCTCGTACTACCTGACAAGGGTGATACCTGTGTGTGCTCCCTGTCCCTCTGCTATTTAGACAGCATTAACTCTTTCCTGTCACTTTGATAATTAAAAATGGCATATCAATTCCAGTTTTCCTTTTAGGCAAATTTAGGGTTCACTTTCTGGGTTAGAGTTGGTTTCTAGGGGAAATCAATTTGATAAATACTCACCTTGTGAGACAATGAGAAAAAATGACAATCCGTGAAGTTCTTCCTTCTCAATCTTTCATTCTAAGGCAGTTGCAAGCCTTTTTCTCTGTGCATGTGTGACTGACTGCTTCAGAAGGATTTTGAGTTCTGCACTTATGTGCTGAATACATTCTTAGTTACAGTTCCACAATTTCGTAAAATTCAAAAATCAAAAAAGTGCTGGGAAGCAGTAGTTTCTGATAACTCATTTGCTGATAGAACCTGACAAGTCTGAACTCATTGGATGGAAAAACCTGACCTCAACCAGCATGAGACTGTATTTTTTTTTATTCCACTTAGAGTGACTGTTCATATTTCTTAGTGCAAAATAGGAAGATGTTTGTGTAAGGGGTGCTATCCCAGAGCCGACTAGGGGTGCGTAGTAACATACAAGTAACATGTAAGAATTTTTTTCTTTATTAATTTATTTTTCAATTACAGTTGACATACAATATTATATTAATTTCAGGTATACAACGTAGTGATTACACACTTATATAACTTACTTAGTGATCACCCTATAAACCTAGTACCCATTTTTGCCATACATAGTTATTAAAATATTATTTACTGCTAGAGGCCCGGTGCACAGGCTCCCTCCTCTCTGGTTCCAGGTATGTCACCTGAGAACTGCAGCTGCCATGTCACCGCAGCTCAGCAGCTTCTGTGTTGAGCGTTTGTCCCCTGGTGGTCATTGTGTGTCATAGCTACCAGTTGGACGGTTGGATGGTTGCTTAGGCTTTTATATAGATACTAGTGGAAGGTGGATTAATTAGAGGAAATAATTTAATATTGTTATTTGCCCTTTCTCTATAATAGAAGTGTCAGAGATGAAAGGAAATTAATAAAATGTATATGAAAACCTTCCTCCTGTCAGAGTCTGGGGCACACCACGGGACCCAGAGTCAAGTCTCCACCCTCCCACATGCCCCTCAAAATCACGTGAGACCCAGACTCGGCCGGCCACCCCCCACCCCCATTGGGCTAGATCCAGACCTGGACAGTCCCACCCTTGTCAAGCCCCACCGGGTAGGGGACATAGCCTCAGGTCCCCTGGCCCGGCACCAGGACGGGGGGCATGGCCTGAGGTCCCCCAGCCCAGACCAGGGCAGGGGGCATGCCTTGAGGTCCCCCATCAAGCCCCACCAGGTGTGGGATACAGCCTGAGATCCCCTATCAAGCCCCACTGGGTGGGGGGCATGGCCTGAGTTCCCACGTCAAGCCCTGCCAGGTGGGGGGGCGCAGCCTCAGGTCCCCTGTCAAGCCCCTCCAGCAAGGGAGTGTAGCCTCAGGTCCCCCATCAAGCCCCACAGGGCAGGGGGCGCGGCCTGAGGTCCCCTGTCAAGCCCCGTCAGGCAGGGGGCCGCAGCCTCAGGTCCCCTGGCGCGGTGCTGGGGCGGGGGGTGCAGCCTGAGGTCCCCCGGCCTGGCGCTGGGGCAGGAGGAGCAGCCTGAGGTTCCCTAGCCCAGTACCAGGATGGGAAGCACACCTTCAGGTCCCCTGTCAAGTCCTGCCAGGTGGGGGGCGCAGCCTGAGGTCTCCCAGCCTGGCGCTGGGGCGGGGGGAGCAGCCTTAGGTCCTGTAGCCCAGCACTAGGACGGGAAGCACACCTTGAGGTCCCCTGTCAAACCCCATGAGGTTGGGGGAGGGCGTAGCCTCAGGTCCCTGCTGATTGCTCCGTAAGGCTCCTTATGGGAACTTGGCCTCAGCTGTGGGTGCAGCCATCTTTGTGATGGAGTGATGGTTAATTAGCATATTCCCTCTTTATTAGATAGGATTTCCTATGCTGTACTTTACATCCCCCATGACTATTTTGTAACTACCACTTGTGCTTCTTAATACCTTCACCTTTTCACCCATCTCTCAATCCCCCTCCCATCTGGCAATCACCAAAATGTTCTCTATCTTTGAATTTGTTTTTGTTTGGTTTGTTGTTGTTATTTCAGGTTCCACATGTAAGTAAAATCATCTGGCATATTTCTTTCTCTGACTTATTTCACCCAGCACAATGCCCTCTATGTTCATCCATGTTGTTGCAGATGGCAAGATTTCATTATTTTAATGGCTGAGTCATATTTCATTGTTTACATATGCACCACTTCTTTGTCCACTCATCTATTAAAAGAAACTTTGATTGTTTCCATATCTTGGCTATTGTAAATAATGCTGCAGTGAATATGTGGATGTGGATGTGTTTTTGAATTAGTGTTTTAGGTTTCTTCAGATAAATACACAGAGGTAAATTGCTGGGTCCCTATTTGTCTCTTATTATAGCCTTTGTTTTAAACACTATTTTGTGAGTATAAGTATTGCTACTCCAGTTACTTTTTTGCTTTTTCAAATTCTCACCTGAGGATATATTTTATTGATTTTTAGAGAGAAGAAGGGTGAGAAAGTGAGAGAGAGAGAGAGAGAGAGAGAGAGAGAGAGAGAGAGAGAGAGAGAGAGAGAGAGAGAAACTTGATCAGTTGCCCTCTGTATACGCCCTGACTGGGGGATCGAACCTGAAACCCAGGTAAGTGCCCTGACTGGGAATCGAACCAGCAATATTTCAGTGCATAGAACAACGATCCACCAACTGAGCTACTCTGGCCAGGTTTGTTTTTGTGAAATATCTTTTTTTATCCTTTTACTTGTAGTCTGTGTGTGTCTTTTGATCTGAAGTGAGTCTCTTCCAGACAGCATATGTAAGGAAGGGTCTTGTTCTGTTATCCCATTCAGTCACTGTATGTCTTTTAATTGGAGCATTTAATCCATTTACATTTAAAGTAATTATTGATAGATATTATTGCCTTTTTATTATTAATATTTTTTATGTCTGTTTTCTACTTAAGACCCTTTAACATTTCATGTAATACTGGTTTGGTGGTGATGAACTCCTTTAGCTTTTTATTATCTGGGAAGCTCTTTATCTGTCCTTTAGTTCTAAAGGGTAGCTTTGCTGGGTAGAGTAATCTTAGCTTTAGGTCTTTGCTTTTCATCACTTCACATATTTTGTGCCAATTCAGTGTTGAGAAATCAGCTGACAGTCTTATGGGAGCTCCCTTGTAGGTAATTAACTGCTTTTCTCTCACTGCTTTTAAGATTCTCTCCTTTGTCTTTAACCTTCAGCATTTTAATTGCAATGTCTTAGTGTGGGCCTCTTTGGGTTCCTCTTGTTTGGGACTCTTTGTGCTTCCTAGGCTTGTATGTGTATTTGCTTCACCAGGTTAGGGAAATATTCAGTCATTTTTTCAAATAGGTTTTCAACTCCTGGCTCTCTTTCCTCTCCTTCTGGTACCCTTATGATGCAAAGGTTTGCATGCTTGATGTTGTCCAAGAGGCCCCTTAAACTATCCTCATTTTTTATTCTTTCTTTCTTTTTGCTGTTCTGATTGGGTATTCTCTGCTACCTCGTGTTCCAAATTTCACATTCAATCCTTCCTCTGCTTTATCTCTGATTTTCTGTAATGTGTTCCTTCCTTTCTGACTGGTTCTTTAAGTAGTTTCTATGTTCTTTTTTAGGCTGTTGAAGTTCTCACTAAGTTCCTTGAGCATCCTTATAGCCCATATTTTGAACTCTGTATGGGATAGATTGCTTGCCTCCATTTAATTTAGTTTTCTTTCCTGGAGATTTCTCCTGTTCTTTTATTTGGGGCATGTTTCTTTGTCTCCTCATTTTGGCTGACTTCCTGTGTGGTTTCTATGTGTTAGGTGGAGCTGTTATGTCTCCTAGTCTTGATAGAGTGGCCCTACTTAGTAGGTGTCCTATGAGGCCTTGTGGTACAGTCTCCTTTGTCACCTGACTTAGTGTGTCCCTTGTGTGGGTTGTGTGTGCCCTCCTGTTATAGTTGAGCCTTGATTGCTGTTTGGAGGGATTGACCCTCAGGTTGATTAGTTGTAAGAACTGTCCATAACTACAGTGGATGAACAATTTATTATATAGGGACTGACCATTTGTAGCAGAATTTGCTTTAGCGGAGCTCTGTTCCTCCCTAATCTGCCCTTTGTGTGTGACATGTTCACAAAGGTGGTTGGGTGGTACTCTGGTGTGGTCTGAAGTTTCCCATGGGGGGTATGTTGGTTCTGGGGCTTCTTGGGAGGTGCAGGCCAAGGTCAGCTGCTGCCTGTGCCCTGCCTGGGGCCACCTGGTATGAGCTACAAAGTGATCTACAGATGGTTGCCACTTGTGCTGGGCTTGGAGATGCCTAGGAGAGGCTAAGCTGTGAACTGAGGCTAGCTGCTGTTAGTCCTTAGTTGGGGCTGCTCAGCAGGAAGTGCAGGGCATGCCACGGCCAGATGCTGCTTGTTTGGGGTTTATGAACCTTTGAGAGATTTTAGAAGAGTCCCAGTATGAGACAAGATAGGTCGTTTGTATGGAAAAGCACCTGGACAGGCATTGGGTGGGCCAGCAAGTTGGGTGGGGTAGGGTCTCAGTGAATTACTTGGGCGGGCTATCAGTTGTTCGCCAGGTTGATGGAAACTCAGATATGGTGCCAGTCTGGGCCTGCAGGGAGAGGGCTCAACAATGATCCATGGCTTCTTTCAGCGAGAAAGCTGCCCCTCCCACCCTTGCCTTGAAGCCAGATAGTTCCGTTCCTCCCAGTATGTCCCTGAGCCTTTCAAGCTGCTGCCCCAGCACTGGAGCTAAGATCTAGTGACTCCTTCAACAGGTAAGTCCATGTGGGCCCTTTAAGAAGGCACCCAAGACTCAAGCAGCCTTCAGTCTGAGCCACTGTTCCTGCTGGTTTTCAAGCCAAAAGTTATGGGTACTTCTCTCCCTGTCACTGGAACATTGTACTGGAGAACCTGGTGTGGAGCTGGGATCACCTTACTCTTTAGGGGAACCTCTGCAGTTGAGATATCCCTCCCAATTTTTAAACTGCTGAGTGTGTGTGTTGTGTGTGTTGTGTGAGTGTCCAGCCCATTTCGTGCCTTTGCCACTCCTGCCTGTCTCAAAGTGGCTTCTTTTGTATGTCCTTAGTTATAGGACTTCTGTTCAGCTAGACTTCAGGCAATTCCCAATGCTGGTTATTCTCTTGTTCAGTTGTAGTTTTAAAGGGGACATGAGAGGAGGCGAGGGCAGTGCCTACCTATTCTGCCATCTCCATTGGAAGCCTGTCGAGTTTTTTTCTTTCAGAATTCTGAATTCTGAAACACAAAAGTCTTTGCATCAGAGGTGTTGGATGAGGGAATGTGGACTTACAAGTTTTTCTTTTCCCTTATGTTTTTATATTCTCATCCCTCCTATCTGTCAAAAACTGATTTTGAAATCAGGCCTGCTGTGGTAGTGAAGCATGGGGTTATGACTCACATGTGCCCTTATTTAAAGACAATAGAAATTTAAGAGTGGTGTCTTTCATCCCCAGGACATGTGTAATCACTGTAATCTGGGAACTGACAGGTCAGTGGCTGGAACCAGGTTTCAGCTGAGCCATAGCCCACTGCAAATTTGGGGTGATGTTCAGCTGGGAACCCTGAAAGTCTTAGGAGATCTGAAACCGTTGAACTGTGAAGGGATAGTGATAGCTTTCCAAGATGTTGTTGGAACATCTATAGTAATAAAAGCATAGTATGCTAATTAGACCAGACGTCTTTCCAGACGAAGCTAGGGCTGCAAGGGTAGCCCGGGTCCTGGGTGCCTGCAGGTAGCTGGAGGGAAGCCCGGGTCCCATGTGCCAGAGGGAAGCAGGTGGCTGGAGGGAAGCCCAGGTCCCATGTGCCAGGGAAGGAAGGCCTACTGTTGCACGAATTTCGTTCACTGGGCCTCTAGTATTTCCATAATTAAAACCATTCGTCCTTTAAGAACATCAATCTTAGCCAAGTTTTTAAAAAGCAAACACAACCCTAGCTGGTTTGACTCAGTGGATAGCGTGTCGGGCTGCAGACTGAAGGGTCCCAGGTTCGATTTCAGTCAAGGACACATGCCTGGGTTGTGGGCTCAATCCCCAGTAGGGGGCATGCAAGAGGCAGCCAATTGATGATTCTCATCATTGATGTTTCTATCTCTCTCTCCTTCTCCCTTCTCTGAAATCAATAAAAATACATTTTTTTTAAAAGCAACACCAAATTAGTTAAAATTAAATAACATTACTTAATTATATGATTGCCTATCATTAATGTTATTAAATCTAAATAAAAATTTTATTGAAATAGTAAATATTGCAGAAGTGGAAAAGTTGACTCAAATTCATGTGGAACTGTAAGAGGCCCTAAGTAGCCAAAACAATTTTGAAAAGGATGAATGAAGTTGGAGGACTCACATTTCCTGATTTCAATACTTTTATAAAACCACAGTAATTAAAACAGTGTAGTACTGGAATACAGATAAACATATAGACCAATAGACTAGAATTGAGAGTTCAGGACTAAATCTACATATCTATGGCCAATTGATTTTTGAAAGGGTGTCAAGTATATCTAATGAGGAAATGAGAGTCTTTAACAATTGGATTTCCACATGCTAAAAATTGGAACGAAGTTGGACCTCTACCTCATATTGTATACAAAAATTAACTCAAAATGGATCAACAACCTAAATATAAGAGTTAATACCATAAACTCTTAGAAGAAAACTTAGAGATAAATCTTAATGACCCTGGATTTAGTTATGATTCTTAGATACTACACCGAAAGCATGAGCAACAACAATGGATAAATTGGACTTTATCAAAATTAAAAACTTTTGTTCCTCAAGGACATTCACCAGAAAATGAAAAGACAACTAACAGAGTGGGAAACTATTTGGGAATAATCCTATCTAATAAAAGGGTAATGTGCAGATTAACCATCACGGTCACAAAATGTCGGTGCCCAGAGCCACAAGATGGCGGCACCCAGTCCTCTAAGCCCTGCTGGAGTTCCCCAGTCCTGGCGGGGGGGCGGCCGCTGAGAGCGGGCAGTGTGAGCAGCCTGGTGGAATGCTTGCTTCGTCACCCCTACGACAGGGCAAGCATCCCGCACCTGGCTGCTGATGGGCCTCTGGCCAGGCCAGGGTGCGGAACACTTGCATCATTGCCCCAGTGACGGATGAGTCTCTGGGCTGCGGAGAGCCTCTGGGCAGCGGGCGCAGAGAGGCCAGGCCCCACCAAGAGCTACTGGTGCACGGATTCGTGCGCAGGGCTACTCGTATATTCATAAAGCTTTAATACCCAGACTATATAAAGAACTCCTACAACTCAATGAAAAGACATCCTAATTGAAAATGGACAAAGGATTTGAGTAGACATTTCTCCAAGAAGATATACAAATGGCCATGAAAAGATACTTAGCATCATTTGTCATTAGGGAAATGCAAATCAAAACCAGAACACCACTTCATATCTGCTAGAATTGCTATAATTTTTTTAAAAAATCAGAAAATACGTGTCAACAAGGATGTTGAGAATCCTCATACATTGCTGATGGAATGTAAAATGGTACATCAAATGTGGAAAATAATTTGGCAGCTCCTCAAAAAACTAAACATAAAATTACTATATGACTCAGCAATTCTACTCCTAGGTTTATACCCAAAAGAATTGAAAGCAGGATCCTGGGTAGTGTGTCTCTTTGGTTAGAGGGTCAGCCCATGCACCAAAGGGTCTTGGGTTCGATTCCCAGCCAAGGGCATGTACCTGAGTTGCAGGTTCAATCCAGACACATCAATGTTTCTCTCTCTCTCCTCTCCCTTCCTCCCTCTCTTCCACTCTCTCTAAAAATCAATAGGAAAAATGTCATCAGGTGAGGATTAGCAACAAAAAGAATTGAAAATGGACTCAAATAGATATTTGTATGCCATTGTTCATTGCATTATTATTCGCAGTAGCCAAAGGGTGAAAACAACCAAAGTGTCCATCAGTAGATGAATAGATAAACAAAATGTGATATATGCATACAATGGAATATTAGTCATAAGGAATGATACATGCTACAACATCAATGAATCTTGACATCATTATGCTAAGTGAAATAAGCCAGAAGCAAAAGGACAAGTATATGATTCCACAAATATCTAAAATAGGTAAATTCATACAGGCAGAAAGTAGAGGCTATCATGGACTGGGGGGCAGGAGAAAATGGGGTTATTGCTTAATGGGTTACAGAGTCACTGTTGTGATACAAAAAATTTTGGAAGTAGTGGTAATGGTTGCACAACCTGGGGAATGGAACTAATGCCACCAAATTGTACACTTAAAAATAGTTAAATTAACAAAAATTTTATCTTTAGTATGTTACCACAATAAAGAATTTTTTTTTAAGATGGTAAAGGAACCAATGAATTCAGCTGAAATCTGATAGGTTTGTGATAGTCATTGGGCTTTTCTACGAAGGCACATTAGCTGATCTGGTTGGGGTGTGAGAATGAATCATGTGATGGTTGTTCCCAGCTCTTCAGAAGGAGACATGTTTAACTTCTGGGCACATTTTTTAGAGCTGAATTTGAAAGAGGGGGAGGATTGTGGAAAAAAGGGAAGGCAGTGTATAAGGGGAGCTAAAACAACACCAAACATCACTGGAAATGCATTAAGATGGAGAAAATTGTGCTTACCGGAGATCTTCTCAGGGGCAGGAGTGTTATTTGTGGATGGAGGAAATCCTTAGAGTAATCGCTTAGGGTAGGGCTGGGAAGGTGAGATGCCCAAGGGACTCCCTGAACCGTTCTGTCCCCGGTTCAGCTGTGGAGTGTTGTACTTGGGAGGGAGCATGTGTCTGATGTGTTGCTGGAGCAGTGGGCAGAGTGGAGGAGAGGCTGAGCCCCTCCTTTTCATAAGTATTGTCCAAATATTTGAAGAATATAATCATGAAAGGACACTATATTATTAGCCTGCTTTGTGTGTGGACATTATCTCAGTGTGGCCCAGGGCAATAGGCTTCTGGAAATACAAAAACTCTCATTATTATGTAGGTAATTAAATTGCATTCTGAGGAAGTGAAGAGCACTATTAACTTTCGAGAGTGACAAAGAGCACTTTTGTCTTTCTCAAGATGGGAAAAAAACGAGAACTCTAATGGAAACCATCAACTTGAACTTGGAATTTGCATTCCAGAAGTGATTAGAGGAGAATGCCTCATTTTTTTCATTTAAATATTATGGTCATTGAATTTATATGCCAGTAACAAGCTGGTGTCAGATTGAGCCATCCAGATTCAGAAAAAAAGGAAACATTTCCTGATTTACATTTCTTTTTATTAAAAGTAGTAGCCAAGAGTGCTTAGGACATTGAGGTCATTCAAAAATATTTGCTAAATTAATGTTATCTTTTTCTATGTTGTAATTTATTTTATTTCTATGTTCAAAAGGGAGTGAATGACAGGGATAGCCAAGGTAAAAAAAAATAACATAGAAAAATTGGTGCCTAACAATGTTAAGGGTGTCAAAATTTATTAGAGATTAAAGTAAAAAAGTAATAATAGCCAATATTTATATAGTACTTAACAGTTTTCAAGTCACTTTTATGTGTCCACAATTTATTCTTCACAATGGCCTTCTGAGGTAGGTATAATATACATTTTATTTATGTGTTCTCCACAATGATCTTCTGGTCTAGGTATTATAATAAAGCTTACATTGATATATTCTCCACAGTGACCTTCAGATGTAGGCATTATACATTTTATTAATGAGGAAACTGAGTCTTAGGGCTAAGTGATGTGCCTAAAGCCACAAGGTTATACTGTGTAAAGGTCTTAAAATCCAAGTCCACTGCCCTAGGTGGATACAGCCATCTTAGTCTTGAAAGAAAGTCTCCTGTCTTTGTATTTTATGTTTCATTATTGACTTTCATTTCACTAATACTGACTCTTTGGCTCCATTTTGGAATTTAATATCTCATTTAATGGTATAGGGCCTATAATCTGCAGGTTTACAACCTCTCTATAATATGGGAAATTGATTTTTCCCAACCTAATATTCACCAAAATACTGTAGATCCTGCTAAACGGAGGCCAGAGAAAGAGATACTGGAAACCAAATATGACTACCACAGTTTGAAGTGAGGCCTGAGGAATAGACTGAGCTATAAGTGATGTGTGGAGTGAGACTGGGCAGGCCTCAGAATATTTGGAAAGTATGGAATGATGGGAAGTGGTGGCTCAGGGGTGTGATTGCTTTAAGAATGGTGGTTGGGAGTGTTGGCATTCAAGTCAAGCATTACATGTATTCTGAGACCAGTTTTAAAGAGACTTCTAGTCAATTGGGAGAAGAGTTTTCAGGAACAGGACTGTTTGGCAGATCACTAGACATCCTGCCTAACCTGGATATGTGAACACAACCTAATTCCCAAGGTGATATGGGCCATTCCTTGGACATCTCTTTAGTTGTACATTCACTAGATCAGTGGTCGGCAAACTGATTAGTCAACAGAGCCAAATATCAACAGTACAACAATTGAAATTTCTTTAGAGAGCCAAATTTTTTAAACTTAAACTTCTTCTAATGCCACTTCTTCAAAATAGACTCGCCCAGGCCATGGTATTTTGTGGAAGAGCCACACTCAAGGGGCCAAAGAGCCGCATGTGGCTCGCGAGCCGCAGTTTGCTGACCACTGCACTAGATCATGGGATTCTGGCTGGAGGACAGTTTCTGTACATTCTTCATCTTAGTATTTGTGCTCATATTATCTAACTTATATCCTTGGCACATGAATGAATGTCTTTAGCTATTTGCCAGAATTTCACTGCTTTGGTTTTCAAAATATGTTAGTCTGTTATTTGTTAATTCTTTTGACTTATACTTACAATACTATCTTAACTCTTTTTTTAAAAAAATTATGTCAGAGAGGAGGGGAGAGAGGGATAGAAACATCAGTGATGAGAGAGAATCATTGATCAGCTGCCTCCCCCACACCCCTTGCTGGGGATTGAGCCCACATCCCGGGCACGTGCCTTGCCCGGAATAGAACGGTGACCTTCTGGTTCATGGGTTGATGCTCAACCACTGAGCCACACCCGCTGAGCTATCTTAATTCTTTGTCAACTTAGATTTAGCATTGGTGCCCCCTTGGAATTATTCACAGTAGCTCAAGAGACAAACTATTAAAAAATTGGAATTGGAAAGATTAAGATTCTTATTGTGTCATTTCTGGTGGGTGACTTCAGGCAACTAGTAACCTTGAATTTTCATCTTTGGTGAAAACAAGGATACAAAGAAGATTAGATAAGATCAGACATTTAGAAGTGCCAGGCACACACACAAAAAAAACAACACTCCACATTCACGAAATTCTGATTACATTTTTTCATATCTCTGAGTTTGTATACATGAACTTTATATTTATATAGTGCTTTGTGGTTTTACAACATGCTTTTGAATTGTCATTTGTATCCTTTACACAATCCTGTCAGATAACCAGGGAGAGTAATTTTATTATCAGCTTCAGATAAATAAACTGAGAATAAGTTATTGCCTACGATCATGCAGCTAAGTTGCAGAATCAGGACTTGAACCCAGGCAGTGTCCTTTGTACCAGACCCATGTTGAGGTCTGTCATATATTCAATACATCTCTGATCATTTCAGTGTCAAGCAACCACCATAATAAACATATCAGTTGGACCCAACCACCTCCAAGCTGGTGCTATAGTTAGATGACATGTTGATATATAATTCTGATTACTTTTATTTCTAGGACACTACTTATCAGGCACTTCGGTTTTTACCCATGAATTTCCTGCAAGGTCATTTTGTGTTTTATGATAGATAATAAATTATCTTTGTTATAAAATTCTAGATAATGGCTTTAAAAAAAAATAGCCATTGCGTTGTCAAACCTGACTTTGAATTGTGCTTTCATTGTGCACCCATACAAAATTCCATTGACACGTCAATACCAAAGATTTTTCATCATATTAGAATAACTAATTTTCAGTTCTTTAGTCAGCTTTTTAAAAAATGATGTGTGTTTTATAATTGATTTCCGAGAGAGGAGGAGAGAAGGAGAGAGAGAGATAGAAACATCAATGACGAGAGAGAATCATTGATTAGCTGCCTCCTCATACCCCACACTGGGGATCAAGCCAGCAAAACGGACCTCCTGGTTCAGAGGTGGACACTCAATCACTAAGCTGTTACAGAATTTACCAGGCGACTGAAAAATACGCAGGAGTACCTGAGGCACAAGACAAACCCATTTATTTTCAGGTGTTTCTCATGTACTAGTACAGGATTCAGGGAGGCTGTTTCTCTCCAAATTCTGAGCAAACCAATATGGAGGATGCTTTCCCTTTATACCCTTTGGTTTCTTTGTCCCCCAAATATGGGATGGGACTTCCAGACATTTTGTGGGCTTTGCAAAAAGCCCCATGTGCTGGGATGGGGGCAGTGAGACCACATCTCAAGGCCTGGCCTGGCGCCAACACTGATAACTCCATCTGGGGGTTGTGTATTGTTCATGGCCTCTCTAAAATGGGGGTAGTACATAGGTAAACAGGTCTTGCAGGATCACATAATTAAAGGGGCAGTGACTACACTATAGGCCAGTGGTTGGCAAACTGCGGCTCGCGAGCAGCGGTTTGCCGCTCTGTTGCCTAATGAGTTTGCCGGCCACTGCTATAGGCTAACAAGAATGTGCATTAGGTTAATAGCCAGATTCAGATTGCTAGCCCCCCCAAAATGTCTCATTTTCTCCATCAAAGCCATGCTGGATGGGCTCTCTTGTCAGCTTTTTGATGAGCAGATAACATAGAAGTCCCAACTATTTTTATATTTCAAGTGCCCAAATAAAATGAACTAATCACAATGCTATTCAAGGTGGTACATTTCAAAATATTACATTTTAAAAAATGATTTATGTAAAGAAAGAAATAAAATGAATGTTTTTGCCTTTTTGTAATTCCCCTTCCCCCAACCCCTGCCTTAATTCTGCCCCTATTTTAATAAAAAGCCCCAACAGTGTCACCTTAATTTTTATTATTTTATTTTTGCTGAGAAATGAACTTTTCAGCTGCATTAGATGACCAGAAACAAGAATGTTCAATTTTAACTGGAGCCCTTCAGTAGTGGAAGTATAATTATCATATTAGCTTCATAAATTATTTGTTTCTCAGGACTATATTAGGTCCTGAGAGCAACAGCTGCAGCTTTTTTCTACCTAGGTGATGTTGCAATAAAGCTGTTTCTGTTTTAGTCACTCATTTACAGTTTCTCCTTTGTGTTGACATTAAGCAGTGAATCTATTAGTTCCCATTACCAGCAGAATAACACTGCAAATAGTTTTATATTTTCTCTCACAAATCCTTTCCAGTTCCATGTATGCCTTTAATTTGATAGAATGCCTGGGTAATACATCTTGTTTCTCAACTCTGTCTTTAGGCAAAATGTATACTTTGTTAAGTTTGTCTTTCATCTAAAAAAAAAGGCAGCTTTGTCCCATCTATTGATCCCAGATTCACTGGCTTGCTGGTTCTGTCCCCCCCCCCCCTCCCCCCCGCAAAACAACAACAACAATGTATCGTAGACACCAAAGATACAAGTTTTTTAATATTTAAGTGCTATTAAATGGTTAGGTCTTTTCTTCCTAATGTAAACCAAGCTGCAAAACACCAATTAAAACACTGCTCAGAGCCAGTAGTATAAGCACGTTTTAGCAAGTTTTAAAGGCGGTCTGCAGGGATGTAATTATCTTGGACAACTGTTGCTCTGATGTTGGAAATAACCGGTTCTGTTACATTGCAGTTCTCGGAGTGTAACAGGCTGTGCAGTCCTTGCCCTTGCCCTCCTGGAGTTCTCAGAGGCGAGCACCTCAGTCTGGCTTTGGTTGCAGCTCTGAAAGGCTTGGCTGCCTCATCTGTTTCCTGTTTCCGCCTTGGTTCACATGTAGGGGTCCTGTGATGAGCTGAGTTTTTTGGAAAGAATTTGAACCATTTGTTTGTGTTGTCAGTGGTATGAGTTTAGTGGACAAGACTCTGAGTGAACCTAAAACCGAATCCAGATATTGAGAGGTTTCTTAGAGCTCTGCCAAACCCAGGTATCGGGTAGCTGAACTGTTAGCTGATATTTTGGTTGTGTTAAACAATCACTTAGAGGGGTCTCGTAAATCCAGTCTTCTTTTGGGCCACGGAAGGGAATTTTTCTGGAACCCTAGGAACCCATCCTTTTCTTTTACATAACTTTTAATGGATTTTTTTTTTAAATTAGATTGCAGCCCTCCCCTATTTTGATTCCCTCTATTGCAGGCCCAATCCTTGGGCCAGTTGGGGCTCAGGTGGGAGGCAAACCATTGATGTGTCTCTCTCACATCGATGTTTCTCTATCTCTGACTCTCCCCCTCCCTTCCACTCTCTTTAAAAAATCAATGGGAAAAAATATCTTTGGGTAAGGATTAGCAACAACAACAAAATTAGATTGCATTAAAAAAAATCACTACAAAAGCAAGATAACATCATATTTCATAAAATTAAAAGTAATTTCTTTACATAATTTAATTCTATCCAGCTGAGTGCCACATATTGTTAATGATTGTTTTGGTATTGTGATTCATAATAAGAAATATAGAGCCCCGAAAAACCCCGGGAGTTTCTTATGGGATAAGAACAGAGTGATAAATGTGTCTTTTAGGTTAGAGAGGTGACATTTGCAAAGCCCCTAGATAAACAAATTTGGGGACTGGTTGCCAGAAGAACCCACCAGGTGATCAGAGGGTTGAAAATTTTCAGTCCCACACCCAGACCTAGGTGAGGTTAAGTCAGTGGCCAGCAGCGATCACTCATGCTTATGTAATGAAGCTCCATAGAAACCCAAAGGACGGGGTTTGGAGAGCTTCAGGTTGGTGAGCCAGTGGCGATGAGGAGTGGCACACTGGCGAGGTCATGGAAACTCTGTCTCGCTTCTCTCACACATGGCTTAGGTCCCTCTTTGGCCATTTGTCTGTGTCCTTATGTTACCTTGTTGGGGAGAAATAATTTTTCCTCCACCATAGAAAGGTTTTTTTTTTTGTTGGTTTAATAAATCAATATTTAAAAGATTCATAGGGGAAAAACAAATGTTTAATTTTGTACAAACAGGAACCCACATATACATGAGAGGCTTGGAAACAGAAAGGGAACAGGAGGCATAAGTGTAGCAAAGTAATTTTGTATAGGAACATGTTCTTCGTGAAATAAATTTAAATAACTATTCTTAAATATTTAAATAAGGTTAAATAACAGTGACAAACAGTTAAATAAATGTAAATAAAACCGGTCCAACCTCTTAATGATGTGAAAAAGGCAGACTGTTAGAAATTGATTTATTTTTTATTTTTCTTTAATATCTTTTATTGATTTTTTACAGAAAGGAAGGGAGAGGGATAGAGAGCTAGAAACATCGATGAGAGAGAAACATCGACCAGCTGCCCTCCTGCACACCCCCTACTGGGGATGTGCCCGAAACCAAGGTACATGCCCTTGATTGGAATTGAACCCAGGACCCTTCAGTCCGCAGGCCGATGCTCTATCTACTGAGCCAAACCGGCTAGGGCCAGACTGTTAGAAATTTAAAGAGCCCTAAGGAATATAACTCCCACACCACCAAACAATTAACTGAGTTCTGACACTGTCTGGGGAGAGCACCAGATTCCATAGGTAAAGGGCTCAGTGCCACAAGACTTGCCATATTGAGCCAAGGAATGGAATGGGACAGGGCTTCCAAGGGGAGGAGGACGTCATTCATGGGATGGTAAGAAGAGCAGATGTTCAGTGATTAGGCATTTGCCCTGCCATACAGATGGGTCATAAAAATTTATTTCTGGTGATAGCTCTTATTATGGGCAAGGCCTTCAATTTAAATTCTTTAAGGGAGAGATTAAAGTTTTTCTTGAGTCCTCATGGTCTTGATTGCCTTCAGATCAGAGTAATCCACATGCCACAGTGGTTCATCTCGCGGAGGCCTATTCTGAACTCCTTCAAACCCTGTATAATAAACTGGTAAATGGAAGGAAATGTTTCTATGAATTCTGTGCTCTGCTCTCACAAATTAATAAAGCCCAAGGAGAGGGTGGTGGGAACCTCCCGTTTAGAGCCAGTCAGCCAAAAAGCACAGGTGACAACCTGAACTTTCCATTGGCGAAACCACACTGCAAATGGTTGCTTTGTTCTCTCAGTATCTTTTAATCTGGAACAAAAACTGTTCATTCATGTCAGGAACTTGCCGATGAGAGTAATATCGTGTACAGTGGCCCACCTGGATCTGGTTCCTTTGTCCTTCTGACACTGTGTTGTCCACTACAGTGACCACTAACCACACATGGCCACTGAGCTTTTGAAATGTGGCTCGTCCAAATTGCAATGTGTTGTGAGTATAACATTCACATTGCATTTCTAAGACTTGGTACCAAAAAAAAGGTAAAACAGTCCACTGATAATTTTCTGTATTGAATACAAATTCAAATGGTAATCTGAACATATATTACCCATAGGTCATACTACTAAAATTAATTTTATTTGTTTCTTTTCATTTTCTTAGTGTATCTAATGGAAAATTTTATTTGCCTCCCAGTATATTTCTACCACATGGTGCTATTCAACAGTGGTATTCAACAGATTTTAAAACAAAATTGCTCCCCCAGAATTACTTCACAATCAGTTCTCTGAGATGTCTTGGAAAAAGAACATGGGTAGACTAAAGTGTTTTTTAGCTAGAGTGTGATAACATAGTTGCTGTGTCCTTCTAGGTAGACGCTAACAGATTTTCCATGGTAGGTCTAGCCTAAAGCATTTTCAGACCTAATTTCCTCCACACCTGGCATTGTTCCATAGATGAGACAGCTGCTGTAGATTTTGAGTGTCTTTGATAGCTGAAAGTATTAAATAATATAAACCTATAAGTGTGCCACAAATGCTAAATATAGTTGGTAAGCCAGTGCTGCTGATTAAAAACAAAAAGTGTGTGAGCTGATGCAACGTCATGCTTCATTTGTTCATGTGTTTGTTTATTTTTAGCATTGGAAAACTTCGATCAGATGGTTGGCTCCAGTTTTGGAACTCGGGAAAATCAGCCTGATTTCCGATCCCCGGAGTTTGTGAGTATTACTACTCTGTCTTAAGTCTGTAATGGTTAGCCAGAGCTTCCTCACCAAGCGCAGAGAAAGGTGTGGCTTTTTTCATGGATTCGTGCCTTCAGTGGCTCTTCATCTGGCAGTGCCGTGGTTCTTTGGGGAACAGGTGACTGTAGAACTGTAGTGTCTTGGCATCATGCTCTGTTGGCTCGTCCTGCTACTTGTAATCGTCAATGGGAACTCATTCTGCAGCACAATAGCATCATGTTTCTGAAGTTCCCCATCATTTGCTCATACCCTTGGTATCAGCTTCTGTTGTTAGTAACTCAGGAAACCAGTCTTGACTGAGTACAGGTCCATTAACCAGTCTATTCCCATTTCATTCTGGAACCTTCAGTCATGCAACCTGTATAGATAGGTATGTCTTATAGGGCTAGGATTATGGTACTGGTTATTCCTACCAACAGAGGAACTAAATGCTTCCACTAAATTAGACTCATTAAAGGCTAGCCATGGCTCCTACCCTTAAGGAATTAAAAATATTATTAGAAACTACTGTGATTTTATTAATGCCTTGTTAAAAGAAAATTAAGCACATTATTATGCTTTATGCAGAATGTCCTCACTAAATAGATTTTATATTAGATTCACTTGAGGAGGGGGTGGAAAGAAGTGTTTCTCTGACTCCTGCACCCTGTCATTCACCAGACGTGTAGGAAAGCGTGCCAGGACCCACCTCCACGGATTGGTTTTTGCCCCCTGCTGCAGGCTTGTCTGCCACTTTAGCAATGCAAAAATCTTTTTTCATTT
Source organism: Corynorhinus townsendii (assembly GCA_026230045.1). Taxonomy (NCBI): domain Eukaryota; kingdom Metazoa; phylum Chordata; class Mammalia; order Chiroptera; family Vespertilionidae; genus Corynorhinus; species Corynorhinus townsendii. The sequence goes on along the minus strand of JAPDVU010000003.1, from coordinate 173,573,536 downwards.
ATTTTCAAAGTGTAATATGCAGTCACCACTCCGGCAATTGGCAGAGCACCACTGTATTATTGATAAAGACAAAAAAAAAAAAAAAAAACCCCAAAAACTCATTATGTGTTTTTCCTCTCTCTTCTCACTCACTCTTTATGGATTGCCCACTCGATTCAGCCAGGAGGAAGAGCTCTGGACTGAAAAGAGATCACACATCAAACTGTACCCACAGTGCCATTGTATTTCAAAGTGTGGGCTCCTGCGGTGTACTAGCAGATTGCCTACTGCGAAAATCACTTGGCTGTAATAGAAAGACATAGTGTTCGATGGCTTCCCTGTTATATTCAATGAGATTTTCAGTGAAGGAAAATTGGGAGTGCTCACCAGTATTCCTGCATCTTAAAGGAGCAGAGCATTTTTGTGGTGGTTCTAATTTCTGCAGTTAGAGGCCAAAGTGGAATTGACGCAGATGTTTCACCTTTGAGTATGATATTGGTACAGGCTCGTGGAGGTGGCCCTCTTTGGTTCTGTTATTTTCGAACTGCGTTTTTTCTGATAACCTGTAAGCAACATATCTAATCTAAAAAAGAGCTCTGTGCAGGAAGGTGGTGCTGTGCTTGGTAAACACATACAATTCACACCAATGCCCTGCGTGAAAATAAAAGTATTTTTTTCTCAAGAACTGATCTTAGTATGTTATGACGTTGGAGATTGGCATGCCTCAGTGTTGTCTTTGCCACAGATGGTCTACACTGGGAATTACACTGGTAATCTTGTTTTACCTTCAGTATTAACTGCCCCATGTCCCTTTTTTCAGGTGTGAGGACTGGCCAGTCCAAGCTAGAATGACCAGGACTGGAACTTGGGGATCACGGAATAGACTTACTGTGACTTGTCTTAACAATGAGTCTGAGAACCTCTAAACTGAAAGGAGAGTTTTAGGCTCTGTCTTCATGTTTTTATTTTCCACTCAAGAATATCCAGTCATTTCTTTAGACCACAGTAGAAGAGCTGAAGTTGTTAATCACAGTTTCCTTCTATGTACGGTTGATATCGATGTCTATAGCCTCGCTATTACCTTTCTCTAATTGTGTGTTCGCACCCATGTTCAGGAAGGAATCTGTGGTTTTTCTTGTGCTTTATGGATTTTCACGCATCCGATGCTCACTGCATGCCCCATCCTTGTGTGGCCTGTGCATAGCTGCTTCTGTTTTCTCCTCAGCATCACTGTAGGCTGTGTACTCCCAGTTCCACAGCAAACATGTATTTCCCCAGCGCTGTCTCCATGGTAAAAAACAGGAGGTGTGCAAGGTGCTTGGAGAATAAGTCCTCGAGGGAATCAGGCGTAATATCGAAGGATAGCCTTTTTTGTAGGCAGAATGTTACAGCATCAGGTGAAAATGGGTGGCTCCCTGAGCTGTATAGGCAGGCGGATTGGGCAAACGCCAGGACAAAATCCGGTAAGTTGATCCAACCCCAAATTTAAAATCAGAAATAGGTGATACTGTGACCCTGGGAGCAAAGAGAACCCAACAGCAAAGCAAAATTGAAAACAGGGAGAAGACAAGACTAAAAGGAGCTGTAAAGTCAGCATTCTGCTCTCCATCTGGCAGTTTGCTGAGCTGAACTGAAATAAGCAAGGCACAGACTATGTTTACTCAGGCCTTATCCTCAAATAGTTCAGATTTTAGAAGGATCAAGAGTCTAGTGTTCTCATACAACGGAGTGTATTTATATAGTTTGGCCAACAGGGAGAACGAAAATGCTTATCATTATTCATTTGTTTCCTTCAGAATTTCCGTTTTTCTTTCCTTTAAAACAAGGCCTCAGAGAGCAGTGCTAGTTGAGTAGCCTTGGTTACCGGCATGATAAGCACATTAAAGGTTTCCTTCGCAGCTCAGGTATCTATGAAGTGACTAGTGAGGCAGAGCCTGTGTTGCCAGATGGTCCATGTAAATGACTGTAAGTGACGGATAAACAGATGCTGCTGTGAACCCCTGGGTGGCCTGGAGACAGCAGCCCACTCTGCGCTCACCTTGTTCACTGCAGAGATTATCCATTCATGCTTTTGTCACCAGCGTGTCTGTGCTGCTCCTCTCCACCTCCCACCCCACTTTGCAGATGAGACAAGGTTAGCCAAAGCGTGCTGAAATGGAAAGGGGTATACAGAGATGTGGACACAAGGTGTGTGTGCGTGTGTGTGTGCGCGTGCTACTCCGAAGCTTGTGAGGTGCTGGGAACATGTTGAAACTAAACATGGGCCCACTCTGAGGTGAGGTGGATGTGGGAGTGAGGTGGAAGAGACCCGGCTAAATGCTGACCTTACAGAGAGTAACTTGGTGATCTGGCTATGCTGGGAAACCATGTCAGCCTAGTGCAGTTTTTGTATAAGAACAATGAAAATCAGTTTCATAACCTGCTTTATTAACTTAATGTTTCATCTGAATGTTTCCCTGGCTGTTTTTCCCCAGTTTTACTGAGATTTAATTAATACATAATTGACATGTAGTACTGTGTCCATTTAAGGTATACAGTACCATATTGTTTTTTTCCCCTCTAACATTGTTCCTTTGTGTCAATAAAGTATAATTAAATTATAATTTTCAGAACAGTTAGTTCATGGGAGTCCTAGTCAAGGAAAGAGTGGTATGGCCAGATGCCCTGGAACCAGGTGATTGGCAACTATCGTTTTGGGACATGGACCCCAAACATAGACTAGGTACATGATGACAGGTCTCAGATGCTGGGGAAGGGGACTGGCCAGAGTGAGGCTGGGGATCAAATATCCCTGATAGCCTTGTAGCGTTCAGACTTTGAAGCAGAGACGGCAGACCTAGGCTGTCTGTTCAGAACTGAGGATGGAAGGCATCCGCATGGCTATGGAGCAGATAAAGGTGGTTCTGCAATATGGTAACATGAAGATAGAGGGCACCTAAGCTCCCCCCAGTGCTCTCAATTTCAGGTTTGGTTAAGAACAAAGGTGACCTGAGGGTGCAGTCATGGCTGATTCCAAGCCTCAAGGAGTGGAGGGGTTCGTAGGGGGAAGGGTTGGGTAGTGGTCAAGTCTGTTTCTAGAAATCCCATCTCTGTTGGTATTGGCCCAGGAATTCACATAGGCCCTTTTGCCTGAGCACACCTGGGTGAGGGATGTGGGCGGGAAGAACTCAGATCTAGCAGTGGGGACTCTGCTTGCAGCAAGCTGGAGAGAAACCAGGCTGGGTCAACAGGAAAACACGTGGAAGGAAAGAGAAGGCTAAGGGATTATGTTTTATGATTTGAGTCTCGTTAATAATATCCTCGTTTCAGGCCTTTTCAGACTTAAGATTTATATTTAACTCTCTTGGCTTTTTGGAGGCAGGAAGATTCTTATCACCTTTTGTCTCCTGCTGTTAGTGATGTTTTCCTTTGTAGCTTCTACCAAATTTAGAGTAAATAATGAGTGTGGGCTGGCAAAAGAATATTAGGATTACAGTAGGATGAACCAGGAAAGATGATGAGAAACCAGGATTTAGAGAGACCAAATTAGAAAAATAGACTCAGGAAAATGAGGATTAAAGTGAAGTAGTATACTGTATGTCCCCTTCGTTCAGCATTCATGGTTATGCAGAGAGAAGGCGGTCTGAAGAGTATCCCATTGTGTAACTGGCTCCCTTTTTGAGGGAAGATACTACTTTCTAGAAAATACTGCTGATTCCCTGAAATTCAAATTTGATTGTCTTTCATTAGATGAAAATACAGTAAGTCCTTGGGTTAAGTCAGAGATCCATTCCTACGGCGCAGTGTGACATAATGCAATTTTCAACGTAAGTCGGAACCCACCTACATAAGCACCCATGTCACTGACATGGAGCACACACAGCAGTAACGAAGTGAAACCGTAAAAAAAAAATTAAAAGAAAGATAACAATTCCCTGACCTTTACTTGTGGTAAATAAATAATAAAAAACATAAAGCACATATGTAAATATGTCAAAATGACAGAACTTTTTTTTTATAAATAAATGGGAGATGGCCACGTAACGACGAGACGACGTACGTGGAGTCCAGTGTAACCCGAGGACTGCCTGTATATGTGATCCCCAAGAAAGAGTTAAAATATTAATTCATTTAACAAATATTTATTTGAAGTCTACTATTTTAGGCACTATAGTGAACAAACAAAATATCCCTGTATGTGTGAGGCTTACATTTTGGTGGGAGAAACATAATAAATTAAATACATAAAATACACAAAATAAGTAAAATACATCACATGCCAAATCGTGGTAAATCCTAAAGGGAAATAAAGTAAGGATTGTATGCGTACATTGAGGGGGAAGGGTTACAGTTTGAAATAGTGTAGAGGGCACATCCCACTGCAGAGGTGACAAGTGAAAAAACCTGGAAGCAGGGGTGTATACTATTCGGAAATCTAGAGGAAGCGCAGCTTAGACAGAAGGGAGAGCTTAGACAAAGGTCTTGCGGTGGGAGTTTGTGATGTTTGAGGAAATGAGAGGAAGCCAATTTGATTGGAGTAGAGAGAAGGATGGTGAGAATAGCAGACAGTGGGGGCTTTATAGGGCATTCTAAACACTTTGGCTTTACCCCTAGTGAGGTGGAAAGTTACTGGAGGATAACGGGGGGTTCTGAGTAGAGGAGAGACTTGACCTGACCTATGGTTTAACAGGATCACTTTGACTGTGGGGAGTGTAGACTGTGGAGGAACAAGAGCAGAAGCATGGAGACCTGTTGGACTTTTCAGGAATCCAGGTGAGAGATGATGGTGGCTTGGTCCTGAGTATTAATGATGGCAGTAATGAGACATATGCTCGTTCTTGGTGTGTTTTGAAGGTAGAACCAAGAGGATTTGTTGACAGATCCGATGTGAGGTGTGCAAGGAAGAACAGTCAAGGATGACTAAGGCTTTCGAACTGGAAGACTGCAGAGGAGCAGTTGGGGGGAAAAGTGTTCAGTGGAAAATCACATTTTTTTTTGTATTTGTAAAGTTTGAGACATCCAGGTAGAGAAATTGTTATACAATTGGATGTGTGAGTCAAAAATTAGAGAGGAGTCTAGCTAGAGATGTGAGGTGCCAGCACACAATGGTGTTTAAATCTGTGGGACTGAATGATAGCATCAAAGGAAAGAGGGAGACAGAGTTAAGAAGAGACCCTGGAGTGAGCTCTGGTCCAGTGTTTATAGATCAGGGAGATGAGGAAGAATCAGCAGAGGACACTGAGAAGGAAGAGTCAGTGGGGTAAGAGGCAAGTGAGGAGCGTCCTGGAAGCCAATGAAGAAAGTACAAATAGGAGGGAGTGACCAAATACTGCTGGTGAGGATGGGAGATTGGATGTAGCAACATGAAGTTGACCTTGACGAGAAGTCTTCGCTGAGTGGTGGGATCCAAAACTCATTAGAGAGAATTCAAAATGGAATGGAGGAAGAGGAATTGGATACAGGGAGTTTAGATAACACTTTCCAAAAGATTTTGCTGAACAAGGTGACAGAGAAAAGAGGTATTATCTGGAAGGGGATTAGGATGAAAAGAGTTTTATACTAGTCCATTTTAAGATGGCAGGAGTTACCTTGTGTAAAATAATCGAGATAATTCTGTAAGGAGAGAAAATCTGGCACTGCAGAGTGAAAGGGAAGAATTCCTGGAATGCCCTCTTCAGAGGACAGGAAGGGGATGGAATCTGGTCCATAAGTGGAGGGGGTGGCCTCCCCCCATAGCTAAAGAGATGGTTCATTTTAGAGCCACTATGGGGCCTCAGGTGGGAGGAATCACTGTTAGGAACTTAATGAACTTTTTCTCTTGATTGCTTTTTATTTACCTGTAAAATGGGAAGCATGGCATTAGCTAAGATTGAGAAAGGAAAGAGAAAGGAGAAGAGAGAGGCAGGGAAGCCATAAGAGATAGAGTGAATGCACTGGGAAATGTGATATAATTGCTGGGTGGCCCTATGAGCCCACTTGAAGTGGCCATCATGATTTGTATGCTTTTTCCATTCAAGTCCAGCTTTGAGGAGCAGGCATGAAATAAGCAAAGAGTTTGATTTAACTTATTTTGGAGTTTCACCAGGTCAGTTCAGTGAAGCAAGACAAGACTAAGAGAGTTACTAGATGTCTGCAAGAGAGTATTCTCTCTTGCAGACATCTTGTAACTCTCTTAGTGTATAGGACCATGGATAAGAAGAGGTGAGGCAATAGGATCAATAGATTTAGATCAATAGGTTTAGTGGGTTTTGATCATTTTTGGAGTTGGGGTATTGGGGAAAAAGTGAACTGGAATAATAAAAGGCAGTAGGTGGAGAGTCAGATGTTTATAATTGAGGGAGGAGTTACAGTAACAAGTACAGACAAAGTCTGGGGTTTGAATATTGGAATGAATGGCTGAGGCAGGGTGGAGTTGCAAGAACAGGGTGTTGGGAGGATCACATATGTGGATATGAAAATCCCCAAGAGTTATGCCAAGCGTAAGGTATTTAAAAAGTAACAGTGAGCCAAAGCTTAAATTTCCAAGGAATAGGGGGCAGTTACTCAGATCTGCAGATGGCTGCAAAAGGAAGTGACCAGAGAGAAGGAAGAATTTGGGAGAATGACAAGAAGCAGATGAAGTGTTGATGGTTTCGGGTGTTGTGTAGGGATTCAGTCATATCAGGATTGTTCAGCCTCAGCGCCACTGAAACTCTGGGCCGGATTTCTCTTCATTGTGGGGAGTGCTCCAGTGCATTGTAGGATGGTTTAGCAGCTTTCCTGGCCTCTGCCCACAAGATGCAAAGGACTCTCTTCCCAGTTGTGGCAACCAAAAGTTTCCAGACATTGCTAAATGTCCCCAGGAGGCAAAACCATTCCCATTTGAGAACCACTGAGTTAGATGAATACGGAAATGGTGTTGAAGTCTCTGGTGTCCTTATAAAGAGCTATTTCTAGGGAGTGTTGGGGTCTGGTGGAACCTCTGAGGATTATGGAATGAGCAGGAGAAAGGAAAATAGAAAATATTGACCTATCTTTCAAGGAGTTTAACTGTGAAGGTTTGTGGAATGGTTTGAAGGATGATTATGAAGGATGAGGGAAATATAACCGGAGGAGAATATGAGAGTCAAGGATGATTTTTCTTCTGTCAGATGCAGAAACTTGAACGGGTTAAAGGATTGAAGAAGGATCCATGCGAGAGGAACAACTGAGCCTAGAGAGGAGTGACTTTGAAAGGGCTGTGAAATGGTTTGCAGAGCGCAGTGGAGGAATCAACACTAAGATAGGAGGTGCAGTGTATTCTAAGGACCAGGAAGGAGTGAGAAGGTTGATGCTATTTGTCTGTGGGTTTGATGGAGAGAAGCTGAGGGAATTCCCATCCGATAGCTTCCATTTTCAGCTGCTGAGAGCATAGAGAACACTGGGAGGAGAGGGAGGAGTCGATGCTCTGAAGTAGTTGTGGAGAGCAGAGACCAGGCTGACCTGGAAAAACCTAGAAAAAGTTCTAGGGCTTCTGGGCTTTGGTGAGGGCCTGTGTGGGCCAGTGAGCCTGACCTTACAGAGATACCCAAACGCCCCGCTGCGGTTTTCTCCAGTATTACTCAGACGGCGAGAAAGCAGGAGGCTTCAGCCAGAGGTGGAGCTGTGCTAAGTGGACATGGTGGCCTGGCTGGTGTGGCTCTGTGGTTGAGCATCGACCCATGCAACAGGAGGTCGCAGGTTTGGTTCCCATCAAGTCAGGGCACGTGCCTCAGTTGTGAGCTCAATCGCTAGTGGTGGGGTGTGGAGAAGGCCACCCATCAATGTTTCTCTCTCATCGATGTTTCTGTCTCTTTCTCCTTCCCCGTCCCTGTCTCTCTAAAAGTTAATTAAAACATTTTAAAAAATGGATATGGTGGAAAGAGTGTTACTGAAGTGATGAGCTGGGAAATGGAACCTTAAAAAAGGAAGGGAGGGAAGAAAAAGGATTTGAAGATTGATGAGGAAAGATCCCCGGGCTCAAGAAGTCACTGAAATGAGAAGCAATGTTAGTTGTGGTCAACAAGAGGGATTCTCGAATAAGTGACTTTGGAAAGAGAATTTTTCAAGTGATGACAAGGTCCATGGTGGGACTCTAACAATTCATGAAAGGGAGACGATCATTAGTAATAAGAAGTCAATTGACAGAAGCGCCAACGTATATGGGCCATGCCTGTGGATGCAGATGTCCGGGTATGATGGAAGACTCGATGTGGAGAGGGAAATGTGAGCCGGGCCAGATTTGCAGTGAATCAGGAGAAACCGCTGAGAGGAGGAGATGATAGACTCTGGGGAACTCTGGGAGTATATTCTGTTAGCATGGGCCGAAACATTTTTCCCCAAGAGCATTGGGAGTAATGGTCTGCCAGTGACCTAGGGAATGAGCAACCCTACTTCCTTGCTCTGGTGTGTGAAAGGTGTGAGAGAAGAATCAGAACCAGCTGCCCATCTGTCTGCAGGTTTTGTTTCAAGATAGTCAGGTTTGTTTCAAAATGGATTCAATGGCATCTTCTGTTTTTCTCTAGAAATCCAGACCTCAGTTTGGTTTTTTCTAGTTTAAGTAGCCCTGCAATGAGTAACTCAGTGCTGGGGCTATTGAAAGAGATTACAGTTGATTTTATGGTCAGTCCACGGCCTTTCTGGGTAATCCTAGAAACCCATCATAAATCACAAGGTCTGCCTCAAGCTCCCAGGATTTTCAGGATCTGGAAGACAGGCTAAAAGGAGGACTCTTCCATTCAGGCATTTCTTACTGGGCCTGCTCTGAACAAAGAAATAGGGCGATTTGCCTTATAGCTTTTGGCACTAAGTTCAGCAAACCAAAAAAGAAAAGAAACTTTGCTTCAAAGGGAAACCAAACAAAGGAACATTATTTTGGCAAAAAGGACAGTCAGAAGAGAAATGAGGTCAAAGATAAACTAGCTAGTAAGAATGGCTCAGTTGGCTCATTTGCTATGAGACGACTTCTCCTGGCATAAGTCATTTCCCCGTTGAAAGCTTTTTGTGCATTCAGGAGCAAAGGTAATGGAATGTATGCTTTTCCTGAGTATGGAGGAAAGGGGACCTACTCATTTGCTTTATGTGGCTGATTCAGAAGCTACATTTGTTAGGATTAGGGGGTAAGAGCAAAAGCAGGCAGTCCCAACACGCACAGATCTGGGTCAGAAATTTATTTCTGAGTCACTTCGTTGGAATGCAGAATGCATTTTCCCAGAGAAACAGTCATAAATGGTGATTATGCTTTTAGGCCCTGCCAGGATAGACCCACTGAAGCCAATTTTACTTAGAGCAAACACACTATCATTCTGTACTAATAATTTTTTTGAAACACCCCAATCTTTTCCATTTTGACTAACAAAAGCTAGTAAAATCCAAGTCAAGAGTGAGTTGAGGCTTGTTTTTTAAAAAAAAATGCTTAACATGATAGAGATTGATTGATTTTGAGTTATGTTAGACCCTGAAGAGGCAGCGAAGGGTCGAAACTTGAGGAAGACAGCTTAGTGGTACAAGAAGACAGAGAAGAGAGCTCATCTGCTTCTGAATTACTTCTGTCTTTTCTGCTAATGAAGGTGAACTTTAGATTGATTGAATGGTTCGAGCCCTGGGGAGGGGCTGCAGAAGCCCTTTCTGCATGAAACTACTTTAGGAAGAAATATAATTATTCCAGTGAGTTTAAATTTCCCAACTAGAAAAATTATGTATCAACCAGGGTATTAAAAGAGCTTGTAGATTTGCTCATGGAATCACAATTAGTAATCTCAAGGCGATATGGAGAGCAGGACACGTTCTAGAATAGTAAAGGGACATTTGTGACAGTTTTTACAAAGGGGTGAGGTTAGGGTAGAAGTTGGGCATAAACTATATTCTGATCAATAGAGACATTGAAGCTGGAGCATTAATCTCCAGGAATATTACAGAATGAGATTTTTAAAATATATATATTTTATTGATTTTTTACAGAGAGGAAGGGAGAGGGATAGAGAGTTAGAAACATCTATGAGAGAGAAACATCGATCAGCTGCCTCCTGCACCCCCCTTTCACCGCCCCCCAACCCCCACTGAGGATGTGCCCGCAACCAAGGTACATGCCCTTGACCGGAATTGAACCTGGGACCCTTCAGTCCGCAGGCCGATGCTCTATCCACTGAGCAAACTGGTTAGGGCCAGAATGAAATTTTGAAACACATGATTGGTGAATGTTAGCCTCAGGAACCAATATGAGTTCAATGTCATGTCAAAGTGAGCACATAGCCCCCCCCCCCTTTTTTTTTTTTTAATGAGCAGGGATTGTTAGAGCAGAAGAAAGCCACGGATATTTTTGTGTGTTTTGATTTTAGCAAGTTGTATGGAAAAAATTGCATTTAATACAGAATGAAGAAATACAGGCCTAGTGAGTGTGTGCTTATCTGGGCAATTGATCTTACCAAGACTGTGGAATAATGGATGGAAATCAATTTCTAGAGGAGACAAAAATCAATATGAATTAAAGTAAGCTCCTGCTCCTAATTCATAAATATCAGCTGCTTAACTAAAGATCACAAAGGCCGAGCCTACTGACTGATCACGTGAAGAGGCTAGGTATTATGTTAACTAAACTAATTATGAATTGAGAATGTAATAGTACCTCTAGGTTGCGTTCATACCTCTGTGCCCAGAACAAAGGAAGTACTAGGCTTCTCCTGTTCAGTATTGGTAAATCCACCTCCTAATCTGGGTTCTCCATTTTAAAAGGAAGACTATTGAAAGGAGAAGAATCAGCATGGTGGTGGCAAGAACTTATTGACAAATGTGAACATTTGACAATAGTAACTGGTAAATGTAGTGTTAAGACCCATGACTAGAAAGTATATATAGGCAGATGGATTTCATTTCAGAAAAACATTCTCATAAATAAAATACCTTAATTCCTTGGAGTAGTTCAAATACAGACAAACTGGATAACAATGTAGGTAGGACATGATGAGTGCTTGGACCAGGATGTCAGTGGGGACACATGCTTTTTGTGTAGCTGGACTTGGTAGTTGGTGGAAAGTGGGGAATGAGAAAAAGAGAGGATGTTTTTGGGACTGGACCACACCAGCGAGATGCATGTGACTCACCGATGTATGAATTGCTTTTTTTATTTTTTTCCTTCATTTAACCTATTATCAGCAGCAGCCAAATTGTGTAATTAATTAAAACCCTTTCCTCCATATAGCATTGTTCATTCTACCTGGTTTTATTCCCCGATTTTCAGAAACCCTTGACTGCAAAATGCTTTGTGAATTCCTGTCCCACAAAGTAGCCCAAATGAAATTCAGCAAGCTATCTATTATTATCTGGGGGATGTCAAATTTAATTTGACAAAAACATGCGTGAGGAAGGCAGGGAGCCCTGGGCATTCTGGGGGCATTCTGAACAATGATGTGATATCATATTTACCATAGAACTCATTTGATTATAAGTCGTCTAGAAGCATATCACAATAATGCCAAAAAGCCCACAGAGCAAAAGAATTGAGTTAAAGTTGAGAATCTGCTGGTAAATAACCTGACCGTGCCATAACCTAAAAAAAAGCCACATTAAATTAAAATTTAAAGAGAAAAACAGACTTGGTGGAAATGTATATACAATATGAATTCACAGAATTCTTAGAAAGTCAAAAGGGAAACTAGTGGGATTTCACCTGCAGTTTTCCATCCCATATTTTGAACTCTTAATTTGGAAGTATTAAGGTCTTTGGAGAGATGATTTAACATCCTTTTATTTCTGAAGTTCAACTAGTTAACTGTCATTTTCCTTATTTCAACAATAAGTATAAATAAAATAAGTATATTTTTATTATAAGTCTCAAATGTATTTCTTAAGTCTGTTTCTGGTAAAAAAAAAAAAAAAAAGAAAGAAAGAAAACTATAAATATGCTTTTATCCAGAAAACTCTAATAGTGCCTTCAAAAGGGAAAAATGCATTTTATAGTGCCTTCTTCCAAGTCATTTTTTTGAGATGTAGATTAATGTGATCTGACAGATGTAGTAACTACCAAAGAGCATTTTCATTAATTATAATGGGCAGGCCAATAATGTGGCTTTTTATATGATGTTAGTATGAATTAGAATATATCAGATCAGGACCATAATTATAGCCAGAGTAAAATTTGACTGCAAAGTCCAAATCCCTTAAAATAAAAACACATCATGAAAATTTGGACAGATCATTCAGTGATGTAATGGTATCAGCACCATTTCATATACTTTTGTTAGTCTTAAGTGTTTTTAAAAAGCAAATGTACTGTCTTGTAAAATAGGAAGTAATAAGATTGAAGAATAGAGGTTAATGAGGTGAGATATTTCTGAGACTTTGAGAAATGTTTTTACTTTTTTTTTTTTAAAAAACACATGCTTTCTTTTTAGTAAGGGAAAGTCATTTTCAAAGTCGTTACTCCCTCCCCTCACTCCCCCCAAGCTGCGTGGAAGATGGAATTTCAGGGAATTAGAAGCCTCTATTCCCAAGAAGCTCTGCTCTCTGTCCCCTGTGGGCAAATTGCTTTTCCTTTTTGGACCTCAGTCTCCTCCTGTATAAAGAGCTGAAAAATCAGCAGTAGATTTCCTCACCGAGTTGTCGTTCTGTGACTGCACAGTGATTGAAAAGCATTTTAGCTATCTTAAAAGCATATTCATAAAATAATAATATAGCGAGAAGTCTTAGCTCACATTTATGGATGCTGATAGTTGGCAACGCACCTTGCAGTCTCGGGGCTAGCCAGCCTTGAAATGGCCATAGCCCTCCCTTGCTCAACCCAGCTATGCACCTTCTCAAATGAAATCAGATTGTGTTGGCATCAGGACTTGGTTCCTATGAGCACACAGGAGCACGTGTAACTTATGCTCCTGAGAAAGTAGTCGGGCCCTTAGATACCTCCCAAATTATCAGTGGGTTAAGAATTAATCATAGCCAGCAATCTTATAAAATACCCACAGTATAGTCTATCAATAAATAAATAGGTTGAGCATTAGTAACACTTGCTAATAGAATTTTCAGTAGAACTAGAAATAAGAGCTATTTAAATTATGCACTATTTTGAATAAACCACTATCAGCTTCACTAAATTTTGCAGTAACTTTTTCATTTATTTGATCATTTAGTTTTAATCAATGTAGTTTGATGAATGCCAAGCCGTGTAACTCAGTATTTACCCTCAAGGCCAACATTGCCTCTGTCTTACTATCTGACAAATGTTAGTCATGCAGCTAATGTTGGTTGGTTGGTAGGTTGGTTAAATGGAAAATATCCAGCAGTGTGCAGTGTTGGATTAGTCCCAGCGGCACTTTTACAATAAAAGTGCTAGAGGAGTTTAGTTAGGACTGTAGCTCTCAACCTCGGCTCTGTGTCACAATTACCTGTAGAGCTCTTTTGAAAAGTGGAGGCCCAAGCTCCACCTCCATGAGCTAATCTTGCTCTTTGTTAGAACCCGTATATGTTGGTATAAAGTTTACAAAGGTGATTTTATTGTGCAGCCAGGTTTAAGAATCATTGTTTTCAACCTGGCCGGTGTGGGTCAGTGGTTAGAGTGTTGGCCTGCGAACCAAAGGATTGAGGGTTAGCTCCCAGACCCTGATCCAGCACATGCAGGAGGCAACCAATGGATTTGTCTCTCTCACATCAGTGTTACTCTCTTTCTCTCCCCCGCCCTTCCTTCCACTCTCTCTTAATGGAAAAATATCCTCTGATGAGGATTAACAAAACAAAGAATTATTGTTTTTTTAAAAAACAGGTGTGTAGGTACTGAAATCTGTGCCAAAATCTATACCAATCAAGGTTTTACCAGAAAAGAGAACAGTACAATATATACTTACATACACACATGTATGTACATAGATGTATATATGTATGTGTCTGTACACATATTTATATGTGTATATATCTACATAATCTATATTTATATCCATATCCACACGTGGCACAGTGAGAGAGAGAGAGTTATTAAAGAATTTATCTCCAGACTTGGCTTCTGCAGTTGTGGGGTCTGATCCGTAGGGCACTCCAGGAGGCAGGGCTGGTGGAAACTCTTGGGCTGGCACTGCAGTTTATAGATGGAATTTCTTCCAGAGAAGCCTCAGTTTTTCTCTGAAGGTTGTTCATCTGACTGGCTGAGTCCCACCCAGATCATTGAGAATAATCCCCTTTACTTAAAGTTCATTGACCATAGATGACCATCTGCAGAATACCTTCACAGCAACACCTAAATCAGTGTTTGGTTGCATCACTGGGTACTGCAGCCCAGCCAAGATGGCACAAACCTGCCTCCACAGTGGATATACTACAAGAGGGTATCCTGACAGCATTGCATGAACAAATGAATGAAAATGGAAAGGCGTGTGCTCAGGTTGCAGAGGTGATCTAGGAGAGTGGGAGCAGATAGAAAGATAGCTTAGGGTCGAATGTAGAAGCCTTGAATTCAGGGTTTGGACTTGCGGGCTGAAAGAACAAAGCATTGCTGTAGCAGCACAGTCCGCAAAACTTTCTCAGAGGCAGGAAATGTTCTGACTCCATGCTGTCCACCACGATTGCCATTAGCTGCATATGGCTGTGGAGACCTTTGAATGTGGTTATTGAGACAGAGGAACGGAATCGTTAATTCTGCTTAATTTTAATTCATGTGAATTAGCCACACATGGAGAGTATAACTGTAGAGAGATCGATCTGACGGGAGTAGACAGGATTCACTGGAAGGAAAAACAGAAAGCAAGCAGTTCGGTTAGACTCCTCTCACAGTCCTGGTGTAGGGTGGGGACAGAGGCAGGGCGTGTAGAAAGGAAGACAGATGAGAAGTGAGGAAGAAGGGAATCGAAAATAATCTTATGGTTGGCCACTTCTCTATCTTCCCAGCCACTTCTCCATCTTCCCAGCCACTTCTCCATCTTCCCAGCCACTTCTGAAGCCTCCCAGCCACTTCTCCACCTTCTTCTCCTTCCATCCAGGCCCTCCCTGTCTCTCAGGTTTCCTCAGAGCTCATCCCAGCTGTCTTTTCTCACCCGCTCTTCTCACGCTCGCTTCTTTAGTTTCAATGACAAGCTCGGTGCTCACAAGTCTCCAGTTCATACTTGCAGTCTTAGATCGTTCCTCTCTACCCCAGACCCTTGATATCTCCACTTGGAAATCTCACAAACTCTTCATCTTCCCATACTACTCATATTTCTGTTTCAGTTTTCTGAATTTGGGTAAATATAATTGTCATCCTCTCAGCTGCTCAAGCTGGTCCCCTGAGAATTTTCTTGACACCTTGTTTGTGACCTGCTGATGCTCAGTATAAGTTACAGCTGCAATCTGTTTCTTTCTCCTCATCCCCGTTGCTACCCACCCCTTCCCTGCAGAATAGGTTGCCCACTTTCTCTCGGCTCTCTCAGTCTCTCCATGACCATTTTTGTTGCTCACTATTTATTCTCTAAACAATTCTTTAAAAACAGAAATCATACTGTGTCATTTTTTCTGTGATGTGTAATGGAATTTCCCCCCTGTGGCTTTATCTGTCATACTACAAAGTGTCACAGGACAAAGGGTTAATGAATTTCAGTTGATTTATTTAATAATATTTATCCATTTAATAGTTCTATAACCCTATTAAGCAGGGACAGTTGGGAAATACAACGGAAATATCCCTTGAGGCATATGCGCTAGTGAGAAAGACAGGCATTAATCAAATAATTACACAAATAGCTAGGCAATTAAAATTGTGAGACGTGACATTTCAGGAGGAGTATGTGGTGCTCTGAGAGTATATCAATATCGAAGGTCGAGACCTAAGCCAGCCAGAAGGTCAGGGAAGGGCTCCATAAGGAGCAGTGAGCCAGGAAAAAGGGAGAGACGATGCCAGGAAATGGGAACTGCATGTGCAAAGATAGGAGGGCAATCCTGTACTATGGTGGAATACAGTGTAATCATTACAAACCTTCACTGGTATACAGAAACTGACCTCTGTGTGGGGATGAAATAGGGTCTTCAATTTTCCAAGCCATCTGGAGCAGCCTTTGGAAGCCAAGGATACTGACCCTTTATAAAACATGAATAAGATGTTTCTATTAAACACTTTGACTTCAATCTGTTATCTCAAGTCATTTCAGAAAGTACCTCTGGTGGCTTACTTTCCTAAAAACAAAACAAAAAGTAGGGTTTCTTTTCTTTATTGCTAAATACAATTAAAATGATAGTATGTGCACATAAAAACAGATGACATTATACTATATATGTATTATATCTTGCTATTGTAATTTATATAATGCAAAATTAGGAGCCAAAATGAATGGTATAGAACAACAGTTCTAAATGTTATGTATTCGTATAGTTTACACTCTTAAAGTATTGACAGCAAGGAACATTTCTGATGTGGTTGTATCAATCAAGATTTACTGTATTGGGACTTACAACTGAAAACTTTAAGTTTTTATTAATTCATTTAAACATAACCAATAATAAACTCAATGCACATTAACATAATTAAGGTATTTTATGAAAAATAACTGTTTTCTAAAACAAAATTTAATAAGAAAGGTGACATTATTTTGTATACTTTACAAATCTCTTAAGAGAAGATAGCTAGATTCTTTTTTGTTGTTTTTTATTTATGTAAAATTGGTTAAAAACATAATATAAATTTTAGGTACACAACATTATAATTCACTATCTGTATACACTATAGCGTGCTCACCACCAGAAGTCTAGAGTCTGTCCCTATACATTTGACCCCCTTTACCCATTTCACGCTCCCCTCTGACTACCTTCCTCTAAAAGCTACCAATCTGCTATCTATATCTATGACTTTGTTTTTGTTTATTTTATTTTTTTACTAAATTTATTTGGGTTTTCCTTAGCTGGTTTGGCTCAGTGGATAGGGCTTTGGCCCACGGCCTGAAGGGTCCCAGGTTCGATTCTGATCAAGGGCACATACCTCAGTTGCAGGCTTGATCCCCAGCCCTGATCAGGGTGTTTGCAGGAGGCAACCAATCCATGTGTGTCTCTCTCTCAATGTTTCTCTCTGTGTCTCTCCTCCCTAAAAAAAAATTATGTAGGTTTCAAGTGTACATTTCTATGATACATGTTCTCTATATTGCATTGTGCACCTACCACCCAAAGTTAAATCATCTTCCATCACCATATATTTGGCCCCCTTTACCTTTACTATCCCCCATCCTCCCTCCTCTCTGATAACCACCATACTATTTTCTGTGTCTGAGTTTCATTTTTATATACCACATATCAGTAATTCTTTTTTGTTTTCTTTTCCACATGAGTGAATTCATACGGTTTTTCTCTTTTTTTTTTAAATAAATCTTTATTGTTCAGATTACAGGTGTTCCTCTTTTTGTTTTCCCCCTATAGCTCCCCTCCACCTGATTCCCCACCCCACCCCATGCCCTTACCCCCCGCCACTGTCTTCATCCATAGGAGCAAGATTTTTGTCCAGTCTCTTCCCGCACCACTCACACCCGCTTCCCCCTGAGAATTGTCAGTCCACTCCCTTTCTATGTCCCTGATTCTATTATATTCACCAGTCCATTCTGTTCTTCAGATTTTTTATTTACTTGATTTTTAGATTCACTTGTTGGTAGGTATGTATTTGATGTCATTTTGTTGTTCATAATTTTTATCTTTACCTTTTTCTTCTTCTTCCTCTTCTTAAAGAATACCCTTCAGCATTTCATGTAATCCTGGTTTGGTGGCAATGAGCTCCTTTAGCTTTTTCTTGTCTGTGAAGCTCTTTATCTGACCTTCAACTCTGAATGATAGCTTTGCTGGGTAGAGTAATCTTGGTTGTAGGTTCTTGCTGTTCATCACTTTGAATATTTCTTGCCACTCCCTTCTGGCCTGCATAGTTTCTGCTGAGAAATCAACTGACAGTCATATGGGTACTCCCTTGTAGGTAACTAATCGTTTTTCTCTTGCTGCTTTCAAGATTCTCTCTTTGTCTTTTGCCTTTGGCATTTTAATTATGATGTGTCTTGGTGTGGTCCTCTTTGGATTCCTCTTGTATGGGGTTCTGTGCGCTTCCTGGACTCGTAAGTCTATGTCTTTCACCAGGTAGGGAAAGTTTTCTGTCATTATTTCTTCAAATAGGTTTTCAGTATCTTGCTCTCTCTCTTCTTCTGGCACCCCAAAAATTCGGATGTTGGTTCGCTTAAAGTTGTCCCAGAGGCTCCTTACACCATCTTCATATTTTTGGATTCTTTTTTCTTTTTGTTTTTCTGGTTGGGTGTTTTTTGTTTCCTCATATTTCAGATCTTTGGTTTGATTCTTGGGGTACATTGATCTATAGTTGAGTTTCTGTATATTCTTTATTTTAGACAGTGTATGCTTCATTTATGACTGGTCCTTTTCCATTTTTTTGGCATTCTCATTAAAGTCCTTGAAGATCTCACTAAGCTCCTCAGAAGTGTCATCAAGTTTCTCGGCGGTTTTTAGAAGATTCTTGAGTAACCTTATAAATGTGGTTCTGAACTCTATGTTGTCCAGTAGTTTGCTTTCCTCCGTTTCTTTCATTCGTGACATGTTTCTTTGTCTCCACATTTTGGCTGCTTCCCTGTGTTGATGGAGTGGCTTTGTGTGGTAGGTGACCTATAGGGGGCAGTAGCTCAGCCTCCCCAATCACCTGATGTGGACACTCTTGGTAATTGACCTCCAGGCCAATCAGCTGTGAGGATTCGCTGTGTCTATAATGGAAGAACTGATGTGCTGGAGACATGCTTATGGTGCAGGACTTGTTTCAGTGGGGCTTTGGTGCTCACTGAGTCTGCCTCTTGAATGTGTCACTTACGGTTGTGAGGAGTTGAAATCTGGTTTCTCACACCACTAGGTATACTGGCTTCTGGATCTCCAATGGGGTGCAGGTCAGCTATTGTCTGAGTCCACCCGCAGGAGCTACAGTGAGAGCTACAGTTTTGTCCTCTTTGCTTGGGGTTTGGAGGTTTTGGAGCTGTCTGATCCGGGCTGCAAGTTTGCTAGGTTAAGCTGCGGCAGTCCATTCATATGCAAAAGCCGCTGCTTGGAGCTTGGGTGGGTTTGTAGGTTGTGTGGGGCGGGGTCTCAGGGCGTCACTGGGCTAGGGCGTGGCAAACAGCGATGGCTGCTAGTTAGCCGGCTCTGTGTCTCCGACTGCGTCCCGTGCCCCAGCGCAGTAAACAATTATTCTTGCGCAGCTCTGCAAGCAAGCCCCCCTCACTTTCCGACCCGGTGGCAGACAGTCCAGCTTCTCCCCGTAGGAGTTTGGGTCCCCCGCGTCTCCCCAGAAACTGTATTTCAGAGTAATCGGGGGCTTGTCTCCCTTTGGGTTGAAAAAAGCAACACCTGCCACCAGCCCGGACCACTCGCCTCCGTACCTCAGCTTTTCAGCGCTTGTGCACGTCTCAATGCTCTTTTCTCTTTCCTTCTAGTTGTAGAACTTCCACTAAGCTAGCTTTCCCGTGGTTCTGGGTGATAGACGTTTTGCCTTTTAGTTGTAGTTTTGAAATTGTTGTGCGAGGCAGCAGTTTAGGTGTTTACCTATGCCACCATCTTGGATTCTCCTCTCTTTTTCTACCTGACTTATTTCACTTAGCATAATATCCTCAAGTCCATTCATGTTGTCACAAATGGCAATATTTCATCTTTTTATGGCTGAGTGGTATTCCATTGTATATATGTACCACAACTTCTTCATTCATTATTAGTCAGTAGACCCTTAGGTTGTTTCCATATTTTAGCTATTGAAAATAATGCCACAGTGAGTATCTTTTCAAATTAGTGTTTTCATTTTCTTTGGATAAATACCCAGAAGTAGAATTGCTAAATCATGTGGTAGTTCAGTTTTTATTTTTCCATACTGTTTTACATAATAGCTGCACCAATTTACAATCCCACCAACAGTGCACAGGGGTTCCCTTTTTTCCACATACCCACAAACACTTGCTATTTGTTGACTTTTTAATAATAGCCTTCCTGGCAGGTGTAAGGAAATATCTCATTGTGATTTTGATTTGCATTTCCTGGTGGTTAGTGATGTTGAGCAACTTTTCATCTGTCTGTTGTCCATCAGCATTTCTTTTTTGGACACATGTTTATTGCGGTCCACTACCCATTTTTAAAAATCTGATTAGTTTTTTTATGTTGAGTTTTATGAATTCTTTTTATATTTTGAATATTAACCCCTTATCAGATACCTCATTTGAAAATATTTTCTCCCATTCAGTAGATTGTATTTTTATTTTGTTGTTGGTTTCCTTTGAACAGATGGATTCTTATATCTGATCTGCTTCTGCAGTGAAAAACTTAAATACATTCTTTTGGGGTTGAAGTATGTGAAATAGATCCAGCCTACACAGATGGTCAGAAAAGACTTGTATTTTATTTTATTTTTTAAAATATTTTTATTGACTTCAGAGAAGAAGGGAAGAGAGAGAGATAGAAACATCAATGATAAGACAGAATCATTGATTGGTTGCCTCCTGCAGGCCCCCTACTAGGGATTGAGCCTGCAACCTGGTCATGTGCCCTTGACCAGAATCAAACCCAGGACTCTTCAGTCCACAGGCCAATGTTCTATCCACTGAGCCAAACCAGCTAGGGTAGAAAAGGCTTGTATTTTAAAGACTTATTAGGCAATTGTGGATATTCTTCTTTGATACACATTAAAAGAATGTAGTAGTTTCGTAAAGGTTGGTTGCAATGTGGAATGTAAAACCATATCAGTGAACTTTTATTTATTAAAAACCTATGTTACATTTTGAAACCCAAGCATGATTTTTATCACCAACCATGGGACACCTGGAAAATACAGGTTCACTGAGTTCAGTAGCTCTTATAAATGTTGACCCATTTTCTTATACAATATGAAAGAAACTACATTTGTTCACACACATCCAGTCTCATCCAAAAAGCCATAAAATATTGAGAAGCTGTCAAGTTCAGTGGTGAATACAAGTTGTCTTATATTCTAATACTTGCTTGAAAGCTCAAATTTTATCATTAGCAAAAATAGTATCTGTTGTTTTCTTTGAAATGACAGTTTCATTGTCCACTTCCTGGAAGAATATCTGCCAAATACCCAAGTCTGTATAACTGCATTTCCTGTCAGTCATCTGTCAGGTAAAAGGAGTGTGTGTGAAAATTGGCAACTCAAATGTGCAAACATTTTTCCTCAAGACAACCATCGTACTTGATGTGCAGCAGAAGTGCTTTATGGGTATTTTCATTTCAGAATGAAATGAAATGTTAACATCAGAATGTTAATAAGCCGGGTGCTCAAGGGTCAAGATTTAATAAAGTGGGCAACTATTACAGCTTCATCAAGAACATTCTTACATGAATTATTTTTTTTTTTTTTACTGTATGTGGTGCTGAAGAATACAGTGACGACTCATACAGTTTGGTACCATTGCTGAATTGTGCTAAGGCATTGACAGTTTTACCCGCCATTGCTCTTGTCCCATCATTGTGGATGTTAACACAATGAGAAAGACAAATAACATCTTAGTGTTATTATAAAAATGGCTGTGACCTCATGGGTCCCCTGAAAGGGTCTCAGGAATGTCCGGAAGTCCACAGACCCACATCAAATGGCATAAACAGTAGCACAGTGAGGCAGATGGAAACATGCACCCAAGTTGTTAGGAAGGCTTCATGCAAGAAGAATTGAGCTGGACCTTGAGCAATTAAGATTAGGAAAGGTGGGAAGAGGAAAGAAAAGGGATTTTAGGAGAAAGGAATTATGTGAGCAAAGAACTGGAGGTGAGCGCGACATAGTCAAAGCTCTGATTGGAAAGGATGTTTGGATTAGAGAGTTAAGAATGTTAGTTAATAAAAGGTGGGCTATAATCAGATTATGAAAGATGTTGACTTACCCATTTGAAAAGTTTGCACTTTCTCCAGAGGTCACTGGGAGTAGCTTAAGGTGTTTGGATCCTATGACTTGAACATGTTAGTTTAGGAACACCCCTAGGGTGGCAGTGTGTGAGGTGAACTGGCAAACAGGAGAAGTGGATGCAAGGAGACCAATTGGGATATAATTGTAATTTAGGTAGTAAGGGTTAAGATCCCAGACTAGAATCATGGCAGTAGATGGGAAAGAGTGAAATGTAGACTAACTGCTTCAAAGGTAGAAGAGATAGGAGAACTAAAAACAAAAAAGTCAGAGGTTACCAATTGATTATATTTTATAACCCCAATTTCAGGCCACGGACATTGTTAGGGAAGTAGATGAAAACTGGGTGTTTCTATATAAGGTTTAACATGAGACTTTTCCCTTCTCCCTCCAAATCAGATGCTTCCTTTTTTTCTGATAACAAGGGTTGTATCATGGAACACATTTCCTTTCTGCCCTGCTACCAGGGGCTTTGTGCCAAATGTCATGGTAAAATCACAACAATTACAATTGCCCCAATGGTTAGTACATGTTCCTCCTCCTACTTTCTCTGGCTCTGATTTTCTTTCTCTATTTATAATTCAGTAATCTTATTTGTTTTCATTCTGTTTGGTGCCAGATGCCACAAGACCTCTTTTGAAACAGATTGAGGGGATGGGGGAAATATAACATAATGATAATATATTAACCCTTACCGTATTTTATTTATTTGTGGTGCAGGGCTCTCCTCTTCAGTCACATTCTACTCAGAACCTGAAGAAAGCTAAAAAGCCTCTGGTGTCCCAAACCAAAGCACTAAGGCTTAATTTCAAAGAAAATCAACAAATTCAGTTAATTTGGCAGTCCAATTCAAAGCAACAAATAAAAGAGTAGGGGAAGACCTATTAAAAACAGGTCAAATGGTAGCAAAATAAGTGACTGACCCTCATGCTTTGAGTATGAGAGAGAAAGAACAAGATGCAGGTTGGATTCCTGATGGTTATAAAGTATGAATGCACCCAACAAAGCTAGAGGTCAATAAGGAACAGTTATGTGTTAAAATAGAGACACCAGCAGCCATATTTGGGCTTTTACTATGTTTCAGGATCTGTATTACTGCTTTACATTCATCATCTCACTTAATCTTCACTGTAACCCTGCATTTTTTCTGTGGGTCTTGTTTTTTATTAATTCATTCAGCCACCCTATGTCTTTTGTCCATTTACATTTAAAATAATCAGTGATAGGTATGCCATTATTGCCGTTGTTTTCTGATTGTTTCGTAGTTCTTCTCTGTTTCTTTCTTATTCTCTTGTATATTGATGACTTTCTATAGTGTTATGTTTAGATTCTTGTCTCTTCTTGTATCTCTTGTAGATTTTTGGTTTGTGTTACCATGAGCTTCATATATACCAAGCTATGTTTATATCAATTTATTTAAGTTGATGGTCGCATAAGTTCAAATATATTACTACAATTTTTACTAACCCCTCCATGTTTGTTCTTTTTTTACATCTTGTGTGTGTGTATTCCTTAGTTTATTATTTTAATTACATGTAATTTTTATACTTTTGTCTTTTAACCTTTGTACTAACTTTATAGTTAGTTGATCCTCTGCTTTTACTGTTTGACTTTGTCAGTGATCATCTTTCTTTCTTATATTTCCATTTTTATATATTTTTATTTTCTACTTAAAGAAGCCCCTTTAACATTTCTTCTAATACTAGTTTAGTTGTGGTGAATTCCTTTAGCTTTTTCTTGTCTGGAAAGTCTTTATCTCTCCTCAATTCTAAATGATAGCCTTGATGGATAGAGTAGTCTTGGTTGTAGGTCTTTGCATTTCATGACTTTGAATACTGAGTGCCAATCCTTTCTGTCCTGTAAAGTTCCTGTTGAGATATCATCTGACAGTCTTATAGAAGCTCACTTGTATGTAACTAACTGCTTTTTTCTTGTTACTTTTAAAATTCTCTCTTTGTCATTAACTTTTGGTGTTTTAATTATGATGTGTCCTGGTGTGGGACTCTTTGGGTTCATTTTGTTTGGGATCTTCTGAGTTTCTTTGACTTGTATGTCTGTTTCCTTCTCCAGGTTAAGGAAGTTTCTTGTCATTTTTCTTTAAATAGGTTTTCAATCTTTTGCTGTCTTTCTTTCTTTTTTTGGTACCCAGTGATGCAAATGTTGGTACAGTTGATGTTGTCCCAAAGGTCTCTTAAACTATCTTTTTTTTTTTTTTTTGTAATTCTTTTTTTTTTTCCCCCAAGTGGGTAATTTCTAGTATCTCATCTTCCAGATTGTTGATTGAATTCTCTGCTTCATCTAATCTGCTATTGATTTCCTCTAAAGTAGTCCTCATTTTTTGTTTTTGTAGTCCTTATTTTTGCCTAGTTTTTTGTTGTTGTTGTTGTTTGTGTGTGTGTGTTTTTTTGTGTTTTTGTTGTTGGTCTTTCTCCCCTTTTTTAAGGTTCTCACTGAGTTCATTTATTCTTTCTCTAAATTTATTGAACATTCTTAATAACCAGTATTTTGAACTCTGTATGTGTTAGATTGTGTGTCTCCATTTCATTCATTTCTTTTTTTTTGGAATTTTGTCCTATTTTTCATTTGTGACATGTTTCTTTGTCTCTCTATTTTGGCTGGCTCCTGTGTTTATTTCTATGTATTAGGTAGATCTGCTATGTCTTTCAGTCTTGTCAGAGGGGCCTTAATTAGTAGGTCTCCTGTGGGGCCCAGAGGCACAGTCTCCCTGGTCACCTGATCTGTATGCTCCAAGGCTGTTCTTTGTGTGGGTTGTATGCCCTCCTGTTGTAATTGAGCTTTGATTTCTGTTGGCATGTCAGTAGATAAAATTGACCCTCAGATTGACGGGCTGTGACTAGAATGGACAAGCTATTGTGTGTGTGCGCTGATTCCAGAGAGCAGGCATCTCTTTAGCAGGGCTCTTGTGCCAGCTGAGTCTTCCCTTCAGTTGTGTCATTTGTGGAGCTGTCTGGGTGGTGCTCCGGTGTGTTCTGAACCTGCCCACCAGGTGTATTGGTTCTATAGCCTCTTAGGAGGGACTCAGGTGCAGGCCAAGGTCAGCTCTGTTTGTGGCTTGCTTAGGGCCACCTGGTAGGAGTTACAAAATGATCTGCTGCTTGTGCTGTGCTTGGAGGTACTTGGAGGCTATGCTGTGAACCAAAGCCAGCTTCCACTAGTGCCAGGCTTGGGACCTTTAGGTGGGCACCACAATGTGACCTGAGGCAGCCACCACTTGTGTCGGGCTTATGGCCACTTACTGGGAGGTACGTTCCAAGCCAACACTGGCCGCACCTTATGCCTGGCCTAGGGCCATATGATGAGAGTTACAATGCAAGTGGAGACTAGTCACTGATTGTTCCGTATTTGGGGTCTCTTGGAAAGATGTACAGGGCACACTAAGGCCAGACACTGCTTGTTTGGGATTTGTAGACCTTTGAGAGTTTTTAGGAAAGTTTGCAGTGCAAGGTAAGGCAGGCTACTTGTGTAGAAAAGTTGCTGGAAGTGTGCAAGTTGTATGTAGTGGGTTTCAGGGATTCGCCATGTTGGGGCAAATGGTGTTAGGTTAATGGGGACCTCCACCTCCATTTGGCAACCCCTGTGTCAGGGCGGCTGGATGTGGGGAGGGCTCAACAAAGGACCATTGGTGCCTGCCTGTGCTTCCTTCCCTGGAGAGAGCTGCTCCAGCCCCTCCTCTCGAGCCCTTGCCCTGAAGCTAATCAATTCAGTTCCTTTTATATTTCCCTGGTGTTTTTGAAGATGTGGCCCCTGTAAGCTTAGAGCAGGTGACTTTGTGAGTGAGCATGTCCATGTGCATTCCCCTCAAGAGGAATGCCTGGGACTCCAGCAGCCTTCCGCCTTTCTTAGATACAATCTCCACTGGTTTTCACAGACAAATGTTGTGAAGACTCCTTTTCCCAGCACGGTGCCCCTGGCTGGTGAGCCTGATGTGGGGTTGTGACCCTAGCTCCTCCGGGGGGACCTCCATAGCCAAGTTATCCCTCCTGATTCCTAATTATCACATGTAAGTGTGGGATCAGCCCATTCCACTTATCTGCCCCTCTTACCAATCTCCTCCTGGCTTCCTTATGTCATTAGTTATAGCACTTTTGTTCAGCTAGTTTTCAGGCAGTTATCAATGATGGTTGTTCTGTAATTTAGTTGTAATTTTGGTGTGGTTGTGGGAGGAGGTGAGCACGGTGTTTACCTCTCCTGCCATCTTGACTGAAAGTCAAAACCCATGTTCTTTATTCTTATTTTGGGCTCCCTTCATTTTTACCTCAATAATAATAATAAGAAGAACAGTGTAATAATAACTGTGTTTAATATTCCCTCTTTGAAAAATAAAAAAAATACTATGTACTATATTTGAGAAAAATTTGAGCACAAAAAGCTTACAGTAACCTTTTGAAAACTGGTGTAAAGTTTATTGGAAAACTTATTGCCTTGTAGTACTTTATCTCCTGAAATTTTCTAATAACTGATAGGAGGAGGATTTTTTTAAAAGGTTTTTTTATTATCTACTAGAGGCCCAGTGCACGAATTCATGCACAGGTGGGGTCTGGCCAGCCCGCCCCAATCGGGGCTGATCAGGCTGGGCTGGCCTGGGGGAGGGGCCATGAGTGGTTAGCTGGCCGGCCCTGCCCCCTTGTCGAACTCTGGGTCAAGGAAACAATTTTCATATTAATCTTTTATTATATAGGACTAGAGCCCTGGTGCATGAAATTCATGCGCTCGGGGGGTGGGGTCCTTCAGCCCAGCCTATGCCCTCTCACAGTTTGGGAGCCCTCGGGGGATGCCATCAGTCGGACGTCCTTAGCGCTGCCACAGAGGCGGGAGAGGCTCCCACCACCACTGCTGTGCTCGCCAGCCTTGAGCCCAGTTTCTGGTTGAGCGGTGCTCCCCCTGTGGGAATGCATTGAGCACCAGGGGGCAGCTCCTGCATTGAGCATCCGCCCCCTGGTGGTTAGTGCACGTCATAGCGACCAGTCATTTCGCCATTCGGTCGATTTGCGTATTAGCCTTTTATTATATAGGATAGTCATTTTAAAGTATTTTTGTGTCATTGTTTTAAATGAGTCATTTGTTTTTTCTTTATTTTGTTTTGGAAACATATCTGCATCTTTTTCATACTACAAAGAATCGTCATTCTTGTAAAATGCATCTTGAGTTAAAGGAAAGCATTATCTATATAAAACATTAACCAGCTGATAGGAGTTGTCACAATCCTTTGCTTTGCTGGGCACAAGGTGCTCTGATTTATCTTTCTCTTGCATTGAATGAGGTTGCAACCATCAATTCTCAGACAAGTGGTCTGAGAAGTTTATGGTCAAAGGATACATGTGACATAACAGTTTGACAAGGGAGTTACAGTTAATGACAGGACTCTTGTGCTGTAAATCCTGAGCAGCTGACACACTAAAAATAACTCAGGGTAGTCCTTAGACTGGGAATGGAAACCTCCTGTGAAAAATGAAGAGCTTTCTGGGAATGACGGATTGTAATCTTAAGGGATTCTGCAGGAAAAAAAATTATACAGGAACCTGGTAAAGAGCTTAAGTCTTGTTGCCTAACTTACATCTTTAATTGTACCTTACATATCTTCTTCAGCTCAACAGTCTGAGTAGCTATGTCTTGAAATTCCCTTTTCTTTTCATTCTCAGATTATAGTCACCTATGAGATTGGCTCTTCATTCAAAAGCATAACATTTTAGGGACTACAGCTATGGATTTGGTGAATGGGAAGTACCAGTAAATATTTTTGAGTCATAATCAGTTACTTTTTCAAGAATTGAAAATAGATATGCAAAGACATTTGAGATACTGTTAAGAGGAATAAGAACATAGGGGGCGTGGAACATGTGGTTTTTAAGTCAAGCTAAAATTATTATTCCTTAAGACTAAAGATCTTAAAGTTGTAGATAGAATATTGTGAAAGTCCTTTACGTCATGAAGGATTTTACTGTAACAAAATTATTTTGGCTCTAACCATGATATAAGATGGGGAGCTATTTCTTAAAGATCCAAAAAATGTAATTTAGAACAACCATCTTGTGTAGATGGAAAACCTGCACAGTTTCTTCCTCGTCCTGGGTGGTGTGTCTCAGTGGTCCTGTACACTGAAGAGTCACAGGTTCGTTTTCCGGTCAAGGCACATACGCAGATTGCAGGTTTGATCCCTGATTGGAGTACATACAAGAGGCAACTGATCAACTTTTCACTCTCACATCGATGTTTCTCTCTCTCCCTCTCTCCCCTTTTCTCGCTCTAAAATTAAGAAAAACATATTGTTGGGTGAGGATTAAAGAAACAAAATTAAAAAAAAACACCCCAGCCCCAGCTGGTCTGAAGGGTCCCGGGTTCGATTCCAGTCAAGGGCCCATAACTCAGGTGTAGGCTCAATTCCTGGCCCTGGTTGGGGACACATGCAAGAAGCAATCAGTCAATGTGTCTCACATAGATGTTTCTGTGTGTCTTTCCCCCTCTCTCCCTTCCACTCTCTCTACAAATCAGTGGAGAAATATCCTCGGCTGAGGATTAACAGCACAAGAAAAACATTCTTCCCCAGGAGCTGGTGCAACCTGAAAATGCTAATAGGTTAAAAATTGTTTTAGGTAAATGGCTGGATGTTAAATCTATAATGGGATATTAAAGCAAAGCAAGACATTTTGAAACCTTAAGAGCCCTGGAAGATAATCATTCTCACAAATTCCTGTTGTACCACTTGTCTTGTTTTAATATAGATATCCCTTTATCGTTCCTAAGATTTTATTGGGCATATCTTATAGCTTAATCTCACCCACAGTTCTTTCACCAGTGTTACCACTGCCAGATGAGAACAGTGCAAACGGATGATAGTTTCTTCTAGAAAAGGAAAAGTATGAAAATCACCACTAAAGGCATTTCCACATTTTTTTTCTTTTTCTTTTTTGACTTTTCTTTACTTGTTCCCCTTCTTTTCTGCAGATCATCTTTAAAGAAGGCTAAACTGAGGTTTTAAAATGGTAAAAAGCCTGTGGGGAGATAGGAAAGCTGGAAACATTTGAAATGATGCTAATTGAAAATCTCGGTTTCAACTCTTACCTGTGGGTTTAAGGAAAAGGTTCAGAGTCCCACTTTTATGAGAAGTCTCCAAAGTAAGCATGTCATCTACCCTGCTTCCTTAACTCCTTCTCAGCAATTTTTATTTTAAAAGCCATGTCAAAGTTCTATATTCATATTTCCTATGGCCCAGTTCAGAAATTTTAAGAATATAATATTTAAAATCATATGAGAACTCCACTTGATAAGACTACTGCTTCCTTGGCATGGGCCAGAGGGAAATATTTAACAGTAATCACTCAACATCTGAAAGGCAGTGCCCTAATAACAGAACTCTAAAGTTTATGTTAACACAGGCAAAGAGAAATAAAGGCAAAATGCATATACCAAACGAGGAAGCTGTGGACCTGTGAACATTCTCTCGTGTGTGGACAGAAAAGGAAAAAGCAGCAGCAGCAGCAGCATTTTTATGGGCAATCTAATTATATTTATGTGAACTACATTTATCCCTGATGAGAAATGACTGAAAATAACAAGTTCAGCTCTTTGAGAACTGGTTATAGCCATTTCCCAATATGAAATAGCAAGACTATTTTTAAAGAATTTGTACATCCGTTTTAATTTGTAACAGGAGTCACTTACACACCAAATAACTAGTAGGTTCTAAATCTAAAGAAACATATGAGTCAAAAGATATAACTGACATTTGGTAGGTACACTATATTGGGAAGTGTATGCAGGGAGGTGGGGGGAAGGGTGGGGACCTTGTAACACCAGCATGGCACATTCCAGTTAAACCTCAACATTGCTGAAGCCAGGACTGGCTGTCAGGGCCCTAAACTATTTTCTCACTTTTTCTTTGGAGACTTACTTGGTATTTTTATGGGTCTCTTTTATATCATTTAATCATTTGCCTATATGGTTTTTGGGATCTCAAGAGAATTTACTGGAAAGTGATTGCATAATAAGCTAGTTCAGTTAAGTCAAGAATCGAAATAGGCACTTCACAAAAGCAGTAATTCATTTGAGTATTCCCCATAAAAACGTTAGAGTTCTCTAGTTAAAAAAATGCAAATGTAAAAATTGACCATCCTGGGAAGAGTGAAAAGGGTTGCTATCAGGTGATGGTGGGTAAAGGCACGTTCATCCTCTGCTAGTGGAAGTGTTCATTTTTATAAATAGTATTTTGAATGACGATTTAGCAACCTACACATCAAAAGCTTCTAAGAAGGCCATGCTCGTTAAAATCTGCCTCTAGAATTCAGCCTAAGGGAATTGTAATTGAACAAGTGCACAGATGCATATGCACAAAGATGCTCATTGCAGCAGTGTTTATAGAAGCAACAAATTGGAAACAACTTATGTATTCATCAGTGAAGGCACTGTTTAACTAAATTATATTGCAGCTATTAAATGTGATGATGCAGAGCTTAATATAAAGCTAGAAAATCTCTATGATGGATGTATATAAAACTATAATATGTATTGTATGGTACCATTTGGTTAATGTGTGTGTGTGAGAGAGAGAGAGAGAGAGAGAGAGAGAAACCCTAGAAAGATGTACTCCGAAATAAGTTCTGCTCATCTCTGGAAAATGGGATTACATATGACTTCTATTTTTTTTTTTATACTTTTCTCTACAGAATTTTTTGTATTGAGTATATATTACTTTTATTGTCAAGCGGGAAAAAGCTATTTTTATTCTGAGACAAAAGTAAGCCAGGCTCCTGCTACATGCAAAGGGTCAGCAGAGAACTCAGGGTGAACAAGACCTGGCCATTGACTTTCAGAAGATAGTAGTGTGGTTGAGAGAGTGGGGAAGGACAAAGTGTGATTTACACAAACATCATTCCGGGTCCTTCCTGAGTACATCTTGATTGTCTGAGTCGCCCCCGAGGGACTTTCTTGGAATATCCTGACACTGGACCCTAAGAGACTTGGAGTTCTGGCTTCTAGATGCACCCTGCTCCTCGATTGAGCCCCTTTCTCACCACACTTCCATTCTGTCAACGCTGTCCTGAATGCCTGGGTCCCTTCAAAAGCATGCTCACGCATCCCCTGCAGCATGTGGTTTACTGAGCTGACTTCCCGGGTGGCGCCCCTGCGTGTCCTTATCCCTGTTACTAATATCTAACTTCTTTTTCTCCCCTCTACACTTCTCACACTATTAGTCTTTCCCCCTTCAGTGTTCAGGTTTTTGTACCTCCAGTTCTTGGTTGTTTCTCTTTGCACTTTGCATTTTCTCACTCTCAGGTGTTCTTACTGGCTGGGGAGGTGATCT
Source organism: Corynorhinus townsendii (assembly GCA_026230045.1). Taxonomy (NCBI): domain Eukaryota; kingdom Metazoa; phylum Chordata; class Mammalia; order Chiroptera; family Vespertilionidae; genus Corynorhinus; species Corynorhinus townsendii. Next base: position 173,542,397 of record JAPDVU010000003.1, on the reverse strand, counting down.
AAATCAGTGTTCGCCAACCTTTCAGACCTCATGGACCCCCAGTGGTCCACGGACCACCGGTTGGCGACTGCTGATCTAAACATAAGCAATAAAATTCGACCTGCTGTCTCTTGTATTTTCAGAATTTTGCACAGTTGTGTATAGTGGAAAAAAGTTTCACTATTACTTATGCTTTGAATCTGCTTGAACTCTGCTGCAGTCAGGGAAAACATTTCAAAATAGATCTCATAACTGCGTGACATGTACATATAAAACTATATGTAGTATGTTCCATATTGTGTGAGAGCTAAATATTTACATAAAGGCTTTTGCCTCTAAACGTTTATTTCCCTAAAGCTTGCTATGTGCATGGGTTCAGGATTTAATGAGAAATTGAAGATCCTCTATTTTCACTGTTGTCCTCTGCTCTGATTAAAGTTTGTTTTTCTTTCTGTTGTGTATTTCTTGGAATTAATTATTTTGTTTTGCTAGTCTTAGAGACGGCAGAGAGCCACATGTTCTTTCCCACATGCACCTATCAGTTGCTCTTTAATTGTGTTTTAATATTGTATTCCATAGTGTAATTCCTTCACTGTTATTGTTAGCCAATAAACCTTCCTTGCATCCTGCTTTGTGTAGAGGTCAAGACCATTAGCCCAAATAGTCTTGGAATGCTCTCTAGCCTCATAGTCAGTGAATAGTTTATTTGGAAATTGTAGAGATACAATCAGATAATATCACTTGCTGCCCAAGGCATATTTCCAACACCCTTACACAGAAACGAGAAGTTGAGCAAGGATCCCAGTCTGACTACTTGGTATCCAGATCTGGGACAAACACCAGCATTTTAAACGCTAGGAGTAGAGGCCTCTATTATGAAATGGGACTCCAATCTTGATTTGCAGGGTTAGATGAGAGACTTGAGAAGTGTTGGGCAGAGGTTAAGCAGTGGGTTATTTCATGGACTCACCAGGTGCTGACGATGCCTGGGATTTCAGGACTGCTCACCTGTAACTGACCTGAGCGCGGAGAGGAAGCCACTCAGGCAGTTCCCCCAGGTTCTCTCTTACTCTGGCCCTTCTCTCTCTGTCCAGTAGGCAGGCATGCATGTGACCCTTCGTTTTTTGAAAAATACCATCCTGTCCAAGGGGAAGTCCAGTGCCATATTTCATTCAGAGACTGCCTATGAGAAGTTTTCCTACGAAGTAATTACTGGAAAATATTTATCTTTGGACTTGTTTGTCCTCTGGGACACCGATTTTGAACTGTTGTGCCACAAGAATTTTTAAAACATGCACTACCTGACTGTTTAGTCAGGGGCATTGACCTCTTTTACTTAGATTGTCCAATTAAAAAATGACAATAGCCAACACAACAATAGCCATCCATTGTTAATGAATCAAATTACTGTATATCTATATTGTTTTGTAAGATAGGCAAAGTATATATTATTTGGTATGCTGCAGAATTTTAGTAATTGGTTTATGTGGGCCATGAGATTAAAAAAAAAAAAAGGTTGAAAATCTCTTCTCTAGGACCTCCTTTCTCAACCACTCCAGGGACAGGACTGGTACCCACACATGCTTCCTGGCCTGTGGTACAGAACAGAAAGAGTTCATCCACCCAGCGCTAGCACGGCCAAACACGGGACACGGAGAACTGCAGTGGAGAAATACTGCCTATTTTATTATAAATGGCACCCCCCAGGAGAACTGGAGGCTAGTGCTCAAAAGCCTGAATTCCCTGATGGCGTGTAGGTTTCAGATTATGTAGGGCAAAATCAGGAGACTTCGGGGGTTAGGGATTGGGGTTGTTCTGGGAGCTGATTGGTCAGGGGCGAGTTAAGGGTGATGAATAATTTCTTCAGGTCTTGAGGACAGCTCTGGGGTCTGTTCCAGGGTCCCTCTGTCTGGTTTTATGGCAAAGTAGCCAGGAGCTCATTCCACCTTAGGGCTCAGGAACTAAAACATAGATAGGTCAAGATGTTATTTTTAGCCTGCCAAAGGAGAAAGAAAGAGAAAGGGAGGGGCCTAGAGGGAGAGGGAGAGATTTTTCCTAGAGCTAGGATTTAAAGCCAAATTTAATCAGTCATAGGACCCTTGGTTTTACCAATAGCAAAAAAAAAAATAAATATTTTCTTCATGTTCTCAAAGTCATAACTCTAGCTTGAAAGCACTGGGCAGAATCATTTTACTGCTCGCATTTTTTATCCTGATTTGGTTAAGGAGGATCCTGCCCTTTTCCACGCTTTTGTTGAAGTAGCCGCCCACAAATAAAAGGAGAGAAGCCAGCTGAGAGGAGGGAGGCCTGGAAAACATGACTTGGGTAAAACCGCATGTGACCTCCTTCCTAGTCTCTTCTCCACGACGTGGCCAGGCCCCCCTTTTTCAGGTCTCCCCTGGCTCAGACCAAGCGAGCCTCCTCTTCATCCCACATGTGAAATGAAATGTCTCTGCCGACACCAGGGGCAGAAGTGGTCAGGTCATCGTTCTGCAGCGGTTGACAGCATTGTTCTGCTTTATTTGTTATATCAACAGATGAACGTAGGTAGGCCTTTTAACCACTGTTGCCTTTAACTGTTAGTACAGTGCTAGGTCAGGTCACTACAAATGGGTAAATGAATGCTAGATTGGTGGAATGTTGTCTCCTTGGGACCAGAGAGGGCAATGGGTGTGAACAGACGGAGGGTTTTATAGACCCCAAAAATTAGAAATTTGCTTGATATTTTTTCCAGTAAGAAAGAAGTATTAACAGCTAGTCATTCTGTTGACTTCCTTGGCACTGAAAACATTTGTCTAAGAGCCTCAGGGTGACAATTAGTCAACCAGATGAGTATAAGGATTGATAAATTTCTTAGCTGGAAAGTCAGTAACCATATGTAAGCTCTGATCTGGAAAATGATCTTACCTGATAAATGTTAAGCCTTCTCATCAAGTTTTTTATTTTTTATCTTTTTATTTAAGCTGCTGAACAGGAAGAGTTGTGTTTCAAGGGTTTTTGTATTTCATCTTGGTGCCATTTGATTTGGTAGAAAAGACTAAAGATAAAATTTTTAGTAGATCTAAGAAAAGGCATGGAGACCAGGACATGAATAATCTATCTCTGAATAATCAATTAGCCATTTAAAGAAGATTCTCTGTATTTACCCTGAGAAATTATCAAAATTTTACTTTATATAAAGCAAAAGTTTAGGAGAGGAATTTTTTTTTCCAGTTTTTTTTCATTTCTGTCTGGTTCGGAGTTAGGCGTGTAGTAGAACTATCACTGAAAAATCCAGCTTTTTTTTTTTTTAACTTTTGTTCATAAGTCAGCCTTCTTTATTTAGTCCAGTTCCCTTGTTTATTACATATTTGTTCCAGCCCAGCATTTAGTTTCTCTCTTCATCCCAGTTGCCTAGTACAATGTCTTCTGCCAAGAGCTGGGAAACCTGGATTTCACAGCCATAGAAAATTGGCACCTTTTCCCTGGCACTGCATTCTAATAACACTGTATCAGAGTTTGACCTAGTTATTTCTCACAGACGGCCACTGCCAGGTCCATAGGGGTTTTCCTCCAAACATATGGCCGTGGTGTTCTATCACATAAGAGAGACCTGTGTGCAGACCAGATTACCTGGGAGCTAGCTGCCAGCCTGTGCAGCCAATGGCCATGCAGGAAAGAGTGCCTGGAGTCGTGTGCGAAGGTGGTTCTCATTCCAGGCCTGATTCTTCAGAATGTAACTTCATTGAGCTCATGTTGGACACCGTCAACGGCAACATAATGTGGGCAATAGAGAGCAAGCTGCTTTTGTACACTTTGCCAGCATCTGCAATGATCAGGTCTTCGTGACTCTATTCCACCCTGCCTCACCTACTGTTTGCCTTTCTGAGGACCCCCCTCCCCCTACATAACATTTTCCCTCTAGCAGCTGCCCTGGGTGTCACCATGGTAACATCTTCATTGAAAGGAAGAGAAATCAAAGTGGCTTCAAGGACTCTGTAGCTGAAATGAAAAATACAGGGCTTAGCACTTTGGTATAGCTTTAAATACTCTAAAAGAACACTTACTGGTTTTAAATAGCTGAAATTGCAAATAAAGGAATTAGTTAGTGGCCCGAGGCATTGATGTGTCTCTTCAGTGCCTTGGCTAGGGAAGATCTCAAGGCACAACCACTATGTTTGAGGTTAGAGTCCCTGGTTGAATGAGGCTGAGATGAAGGCGCTTGGAGCTAGGTTACAGCAGCAGCAGCAGCAGCAGCAGCAGGCATTGTGCCGGTGAATGACCTGCTAAATGGGAGGAGCTTCGAATACTAATAAACCTTCACAGGCTCCATGGTGGAAAAGGAAAGGAATCACCAATACCAGGTTGGATATGTTTAGCAAAAAATATATCGCAAAAGTGTGAAGAAAAGCAGGAAGTGGTGATAAAATTAGGTGATTTTTGTACTAATTGATGGTAAATGCAGAGGAGAATTGGTCACATTTAATGATTAAGTAGTTCTACCAAATGACTGCAAAATGCAGTCTCCCTGGGAGTTTTTAATTAAAAAAAAAACTGAAAAATTACAAAATACTATTTAGTTAAAAAGCAGTCTGATTCTTAAATAACAACAGAACTAATGTAAACATCCTGACAAGTTGTGTAAGACACAAATTCAAGGCTTTTAAAACAATTCTATTCAAGTCCATATGTAGTAGAGATTGTTTCCAGTTGTGTTAGCTCTGTGTTTTGCCATTATTTGTTTGTTTTTAACCCATAAGCTTTTCAGATCTAAATTAAAAAGCTCACTTATTTTGTTGCTGTTGCTGGTTTGGTTTTGTTGTTTATTTTGTTTTTCCCTAGGAGTGAGAGGGAATCTTTTGTGGATTTGGGAACAAATAACCAAAGACCACACAGTAACTTTTGTGTATATTAGAGCATCTTCTGATATTTGTTTACGGTTATGAAATGATACCTTCTACAGAGTGGGAGGTCAAGAGAGGTCAGGAAAAATGATGGAAGAGTTGGAAACTAAGACATAGGAAGGAGGAGATTTCTATCAACAGTGCTTTGTCTTAGATTTTTCTTCTTGTTAAAATAACTTCCGTTCTTCGGATAAGCATCTCTGGCTACTGTGTTCATTTTCAAACTTGCTACTCATTTTGCTGTTTGAGGCAGGAATAATTCTGGAATGAGTGTGTTACCTACACAATACTGATATTCTTTCATGCACTTACAGAATAATGCTAAACTGCTCAATTCAAGGACTTAATTTCACCAAGAAAAAATTATGCTTGCGAAGATCATGGTGACCATGATCTTTGTCAAGTAACTAATAATGGATGTATTTCTCTTTCTCTGTAAACATGTTGATGTGCCCATTAAAGCTGGAAAATAAACATTTTTTTCAAAAATTTATATTAAAGTTTGTTTTCCATTCTACACAGGAAGAATTTAATGGGAAACCCAACTCACTCTATTTTAATGATGGCCAGCGAAGAATCGACTTTGTTCTAGTGTATGAAGATGAAAGTAGAAAAGAGAACAATAAAAAGGGTTCAAATGAAAAGCAAAGGGTAAGTTTTTATGTTCTTTCCTTTCTTTTTATGCCTTATAATATTGTGAACTGACAAAATGCTATTTTTATGTAAGCAATAAAGTGAAACTGGTGTTTGAAATATCATACACCATCCTACATACAACATCGTATTTTCTCTGCCCATCATTCCCTCAGGGCATTGTTAACAAATTGTTTATTTTTAATTTGAAATAGAAACTTCCACAGGCTCTTAACCTCAGTTGGTTTCACAACTGAAGGCAGACATCATTCCAAGGAATTGTATTTTTCTATGCGTAGAAGAGATGTGTATTAAAAGCACGCTGTTTGCGCTTAGGTGAGGAAAGAAGCTAATGGGTAATAATGACCCCAAGTATAATAGTGATTAACATTCGGTGTGTGCGCTCTCATGAATATATGCCTTTTGCACGTATTTTCTTATTTAATTCTTATAACAACCTGTGAAGATTATTCTGTTATCATAATCCTAGATGAAAGAGTTGACCCTTAGAGAGGTTAAATGATTGCCCAAAGTCACGGCCTCTGGTATAAGAAATAGTGGAGCCAAGGTTCAGACTCTTGTCTTGAACCTGGGACTCACCCATTTTCTGTCGCCTCCAGTCCTTCCCTTTCATCCACTGCCGGTCAAGCTGCGCCTTCCTCCCTTTCCTTTGCTTCGGGGTCTGTCAGGTAACAGGCCGTCTCTATGATGAGACATTACTAGTAGACCAGTGAGTAGGCTGCGGTTATGACACCTGCCTGGATCTTCTTCACCTGAACCCAAACTGTCAGACCAAAGCAAGACCTAAAAGAGAGCATACATGTTAGTGTCCCTTCTACCCACTTTTGAAATCACTCCCTCATTCTTCATTTGTTTTTGTTTTTTTCTCGCATCTGTGCTATCACACATACAACTTTAATTGTCCTTGTCCAGATTTTCTCTGTGAAATATATCATTCTTAAGTCTATTTATGTCTGCCCTTCCTTCAAACCAAGTGATGAAAACTGCTTAAAATGAAGCCATCAGTCCTGTTTTATTTTGGATTTTGGATTTTTGTTTGTTTGTTTTTGGAGGTTTCTACTTGCCTGGTGTCACAGGATCAGTTCCAGGCTTTGGAACCTGACATTCACCTTCTAATTCTGCCACAACAGTATTGCAGTAATGCTAGTTGATGTAACACACTAGCCCCGTATGACAGTGGCTTAACAAAATAAAAGTTTACTTATTGCTCATTTTATTTCATTTCTAATGAATTTTATTGATTTCAGAGAGGAAAGGAGAGGGAGAAAGAGAGAAAAAAACATCAATGATGGGAAAATTATTGATTGGCTGCCTCCTGCACTCCCCCTCACGAGGGACAGAGCCCACAACCCAGGCAAGTACCCTGACCTGGAATCAAACTGATCTCCTGGTTCATAGGTCAGTGCTCAACCACTGAGCCTCACCGAACAGGCTATTGCTCATTTTAAATTAAATGTGGCATCCCTATTTGGCACAGTGTTTGGGGGCGCAGGCAGGGCTTTCTTCCCTGCAGTTGTTCAGGAACCCAGGCAGACACAGAGGCTCTGCCACGGTCAGGCAGTTTCTCACATCATTGTGGGCATCGGCATCCTGTAAATGGTAGATGGGATACGAGAGAGGACAAAGACAGTACCCTCACTTCTTTACCTGTTTGGCCTGGAAGTGACTACATCAGTTGTGTTCACAGTCTGTTGATCAGGATTCAGGACGGTGGAAAGTGTAGCTTCTGGCTGGACAGCCATTTCTCAGTAGGAACATCACACTCCGGAAGGGGAGCAGGCGTTGCGGTGGATAGCGAGCTTGTCTTTGCCCAGACTACTAACTGGCTGTGTGACATCAGTGATTTTTCTTATCAATATCCTATGTTACTATTTTTGAGATGCCTGTTATTTTTTACACTTTGATAACTCTGATATCAGGGCACATCTTACAAATGGTGTGTCATAATTTCATTGGCTGAATATTCTCTTATTGGTACACTAGAGGCCCAGTGCACGAATTAGTGCATGTGTAGAGTCCCGCCAGCCCGGTCCCAATTGAGCCGGATCAGGGCTGGGCCTGTTGGGAGGAGGAGATGGCTGGAGGTTGGCTGGCCAACCCGCCCCCATTGGGGCCTGATCAGGGCCGGGCTGGCTGGGGGAAGAGGCTGTGGGCGATAGGCCAGCAGGCTCTGCCCCCGATTGGGGTTGGGGCCTGATTGGGGACAAGGCCAGCCATGGGGAGGGGCTGTGAGTGGTGGGCCAGCTGGCCCCACCCCCAAATGGGGTATGGTGTGCCAGTCGGGAGGCAAGCGGCCTGGGGGAAGGGCCATGGGTGGTTGGCTGGCTGGCCCTGCCCGTGATGGGGTGGGGGGTCTGATCTGGGGTGGGGCCCAGTGGGGGAGGGGCTGCAGGAGGTTGGTGGGCCAATAGGGGGTGGGGAAGTTGATCAGGGGCGGGGCCAGGCAGGGGGAGGGGCTGCAGGACGTTGGCTGTCCAGTCCCACCCCCTATTCAGGTGGAGGGCTGCAATCAGGGGCGGGCTGGCTGGGGGAAAGGGCTGCAGGCCTATCGTGGTGGGGTGGGCTGATAGGGGACAGGGCTGGCCCAGGGGAAGAGAGGGGGCGTTTGGCCATAGGCCTGCTCTTGATCTGGTGGGAGAGTCTGATCAGGGGCATGCAGGTGGGGGGAGGGACCACGAGGTTGGCCAGCTGGCCCCGCCCCTGATCAGTCAGTTTGCTGGCTACAGTGGGCATCATAGTGACCAGTCATTATGGTTGTTATGGCCACTACGGTTGCTGGCTTTATATATATATATATATATAGAGAGAGAGAGAGAGAGAGGGAGAGAGAGAATGAATATTGGCTCACCATACAACTACTGACATCTGAGATTCAGGAAAATGGGAATCTGAATACATAGTCCAGAGGATTATGGTTAAAATAAAATGAAATAGTATACAGAGATATATAAATTTTCAGCACATATTAGGTCATAGATGTTAATTCCTATCCCTCCCCATTTATTTGGGGTTTTCCTTTTATATAATTTTTTTTCAATTACAGTTGACATTCAGTATTCTTTTGTATTAGTTCCAGGTGTAAGGTGTATAGCATAACGGTTCCAGGGGTCCTCAAACTACGGCCCGCAGGCCACATGCAGCCCGCCGAGGACATTTATCCGGCCCGCTGGGTGCCACTGCCTGTCCTGCTTAGCAGCCGACTCGTCCCAGGCCCGCAGGGCGCATAGAAATTTGTTCATAGTTTTTTTCTTTAAATTATAGTCCGGCCCTCCAACGGTCTGAGGGACAGTGAACTGGCCCCCTGTTTAAAAAGTTTGAGGACCTGGTAGACAGTCATATACTTGAAAAAGTGTTCCCCCAATATTTTTAGTACCCACCTGGCACCATACATAGTTATTACAATATTACTGACTGTATTTCTTATGCTGTACTTTACATCCCTGTGACTGTTTTGTAACTACCAATCTGTACTTCTCAATCCCTTCTCCTTTTTTCTGTTTGGGGTTTTCTTAAAACAGTGCATTACTATGAAAGGCATGACTCTCCTTCTGTCACTGCATAATTTTATAACTCGAGTTAAAGAGCTTAGAGTACTTTATCATGTTCCTGTGGACTCAGAGATATCTTCTGTGCAGTCGTAGTCACTGTCATCAAATATTCATTAAGCATCCATATGCCAGTGGAGCTGGGTTGAGTACCACAGAAAGGGAGTTAAACAAATCTAATCCATTAAGGCAGGAAGGAGACAGTTCTGGTTTTAGACAAGAGCGTCACTGCCGTGGAGAAGGAGCCCAGAGCTGCTTACATTATTAACAAGTTCTGCATTTGCTTTACACGGAAACACAGGTCCCAGGGAATTAGGAGAAAAGAAATTATCTTTAATTTCGGCAATCCCTGAACTCCGGGATTGATATACTGTGATGTTGGTTTTTATAAGCCGTGCTTCGATGTGTTTTGAGATTCCGTTTGTACACATTACTTAATTTGAGACTCCACCAGAATGCAAAGCTCAGCTTTGGAGTCACATTTTCATTAATTTGAAAAACATCTGCAAGTTCTGACATACTCCCTGTCTGGCCTTATTCAAGATTTAAGACAACACCAAGGAAAAGCATCTTCACAGTCCTGTTTTCTTTGAGAGAGAAGAAGTCTAAATCATCTTGATTTCCTGAAGCAATGCCAGGTTGACTTTGCCAGGGGCACATCTAAAGAGTACTTACTGTTCCATACTTTTTTAGAGATGATGGAGAAAGTTAGACATAATAAGGCCACAAATATAAAAAAGGCAGAGGAGTAAAAGACTGCACTTCCCATGAGCAAAAAAAAAAAAAGATTATTTTTCTACCCAAACCTCCAAATAGCATGCAACTTTGTCCTCTTGTATTAGTGAAAACACTCGAGATACATCACACCTTCCTTTTAAAAGCGTAAACTGTTTACACTGAGATTTTGCAAGGGGATGATTATAAGTAGTTTCAGTAATAAATGCTCCTTTAGCCACTACTGTTCTCAGCACACAATCAGTTTGAATTTTCTTTTTTATGGTAAGTAACAGGAACATCAAACTCAAAATGGCTTAAATACTAACAGGAAATAATAATTTTCTCATGTAAGAAGTAGCCTGAAGATAGGACCATTTCTGGTTTAGATAATTTATTGCCTTAATGAGGTCATCGGGAATCAAGGTTCATCCCATGCTTCTGTCTTGCCATCCTCAAAGTGTTGGCTGCTCTTACACTGGCTGCCCTTTGTTCCCAGATGGCTGCTGCAATTCAAGGCATCCAGAGGCAAAAACGGGGACTGCCTTTCTCGGGGCCCATTTTTAAGGGGGAAGAAAGGCCCCCTTATAAGGCCCTAAGCAGACTTCCTTTTACAGTTCATTGTCTACCGCAAATCTGTTCCTAAACCAACCACTGGCAGGATGAGTGGAATTACCATCATTAGCATAGACTCAGCAAGACAAGTCTTTCAACTCTTGAATCACCTAATATCTGAAAAAACACTAGACTTTTCTTACTAATGAAGAAGGGAAGAATGGCATGTTCAGTAGGCAGCAGCAATGTCTGGCACAGTAAATGATTAAATATGTCTAAGCATGTTTGATCTATACTGTGAAGAGCAAAAATGTTTTAAATAAAACAAATTTCCATATACTTTTCCTACACTTCCTGACTTTTGTTAATAATGCTTCTTTCTCCCATTTTATTTATTTATTTATTTTTTAAAATATATTTTATTGATTTTTTTTATAGAGAGGAAGGGAGAGAGATAGTTAGAAACATTGATGAGAGAGAATCATCGATCAGCTGCCTCCTGCACGCCCCCTACTGGGGATGTGCCCGAAACCCAGGTACATGCCCTTGACCGGAATCGAACCTGGGACCTTTCAGTCCGCAGGCTGACGCTCTAACCACTGAGCCAAACCAGTTTTGGCTCTCCCATTTTATTTTTCTAGAACTGCTAACAAGTGGAGGAATTGATCTATTTTTAATTTCATTTTGTCTGACACTTGGCTCCCTTTAAACAGTAGTGTTTATGACCGAGTACTAATATAATTCAAATGATGGTAAAGAGGGTGGAGGGGTCTAGGTAGCACAAAAACAATGCAAGCAATCCTGAATATATGTTCTATATATTATCTTTTTTATCAGCAGAATGCATTCCTAAAATTTGAAATTTTATTTCTTTAAAGTTGATGGAAAGTATATATGGAAGTAAAAATTTGTATTTCATATCTGACCTTATAAAATCTTTTGTGTATGGCAGATGGATTTGTCCAATGGAGACCATAGAAAAAGAGATTTTTGAAAACTGAGTGATTAAATTATATCTAAGCTTTCAAATAATGTGAGGCAACTGACTAATTGGTTATAGATTCTGTGCGTTTTTGAAACTGTTATACATTGTTTTTAAATGAGTTAATGAGGCTGGAATGGTTTGCCTAGAAGCTGGGTGAGATCTCTTTGGATGTCTCAAAGTTCATCAAAATGTTTTAGTACGGTGAAAACAGTACATCACTTCATTTATTGCAGTCTTATATACTTTAGAAAAGTTTTAGGACAGTGTCCATGAAGATCTTGTACATTTTTATTAACTACTAGAGGCCTGTGTACGAAATTCATGCACGGAGTGGGGCTGGTGTCCCTCAGCCCGGCCTGCACCCTCTCCAATCTGGGACCCCTCAGGGAATGTCCGACTGCAGGGATCAGGCCCAAACTGGCAGTCAGACATCCCTCTCACAATATGGGACTGCTGGCTTCTAACTACTCACCTGCCTGCCTGATTACCCCCTAACTGCTCCCCTGCTGCCCGACCACCCCCAACTACCCTCTTCTGCCAGCCCAATTGCCCACAACTGCCCTCCCCTGATGGCCATCTTGTGGTGGCCATCTTGTGACAACGTGGGGGTGGCCATCTTTGATGATGTGAGGGTGTTGCGCGAGGGCCACCTAGGCTTTTATTAGTATAGATTATTATTTTAAAATTGTGTTGCTCTTGTCAGAAGGATTTTAAATGGCAGTTTGTGATGTACTGTTGTGTGTTAAAAATCGATTATAAGCTCTATCTAGGGACCTTGCTAATAAACACTTTAGTTTAGTAGTCTCTCATACTTGTTTTAGGTTTTCTTAGAAGACCATATTGTCTAAAAATGGCAGTTTTGCTCTACAATTGCCATCTATATATTTCTTTCTTTTAATTTTCCAAGTGCAATGGCTAAGGCATAGAACCGGTAATGCATAGTGATCACAATTGTGTTGTTCCTGATTTCAATGAAAATGTTTCAACATTTTCACCATTAAATATCACACTTGCTATAAATTAAGGGTAGTTTTCTTTTAAAAAGTTAAAAGGGTTCCCTTTTAGTTCTAGATTGCTATGAGTTTTTATAATTGTGTTTTAAATTTTATCAAATGCTTTTTAATTTTTTATATCTATTGAAGTGATCATATGGCTTAATTTCTCATTAAGTTTTATGTGCATTAAGTGTACGGTTATTTGAGGCTAATAAGATAATAATTCAAAATCATTTGTTATTGGCAACAACATGCAGTGTATAATTTTTATAGTTATTAGCTCCCTACTTATGCCAATACTGTTAACATAGTTTACTTACATATAATTCATTAAAAAGTAGTTGAGGTCCGTCACAGAAATATATCCGTCATAAGAATATGCCCAGCTGGGGTGGCTCAGTGGTTGAGCATTGACTTAGGAACTAGGAGGTCATGGTTCAATTCCCAGTCACGGCACATGCCACACCAGCTTGATCCCCAGTGGGGAGCATGCAGGATGGCAGCTGATCAATGATTCTCTCTCATCTTTGATGTTTCTATCTCTCTCTACCTCTCTCTAAAATATATATATATATATATACACACATATATATACATACATATATATATATATATATATATATATATATATATATATATATTTTTTTTTTTTAAGAAGAAGAAGAAGAAGAGATGATGGCAACCAGTGTTGGGTGGTTTCACCTTCACAGATAACTTTGGGTAGAAGTTCTCTCTTTTGTTTTAGGAAGCGAAATCAGATCTAGTTTGAACTCCTTAACATTTTAAACTAAGGCAGAGACCTCTTCTTTATATTTTTATCTCCTTCATTCACACCCTACTTGCTTTTATACTAAGATTGTAGGTTAAAAGGAATAAATTAAGTTAGTGTCAGCTGTGTCAAATTACAGCTACAAAATGTGTTACTGGTATAAGCACATTTGGTTTTATTTTTTAGTGTTCAGCATACGAGTAGTGAATCCAAATCTTGCTTTTTATTTCCAAAATGAGAAGTTTTCTTGGACCCAGTCCTTAAAAACAAAGAGGACAGTTAAGTTCAGAAAAGGAGAGTCTGAGTATTCCATCACATGTCACAAAGATGTGGAGAAGTGAAAACCCTTTCCCTGACTGGTCCTGCTGAGGTCGACCTTAAGTTTGAATGAAGAAGCAAAGTCACCTGTGTCTCACTTTTTAAAGAGTCATCTGTAAAAGTAAAGGATAGGGAAAAATCAACTATACTGAATTTTCATAAAAACAGGCTTGAAGGGAGTACATAATCAACAAATAGCTGCTTGGATGCACAGAAAAGGCGTGTCCTGGAAAGCAGTATTTCTTAAACTCATCTGATGATAAGAGTCACCTCCTTTGCTTATTAAAACTATATTATTTCAGGCCCCAGGCTCTACCTACTGAGTTAGAATCTCCAGGAGAGGGGCCCAGGAACCTGCTTTTTAAGCAGTGCTTCACGTTGTTTGTATAAGAAGGTAACTTTGGAAAACACCGCTCTAAAACATTTATAGTAATCTCAGCAGTGAGTGGAGGGTAGTTGATTTTTTTTTTCCATTCTCAGACCATTTGTTTCCTAAGTTACCATTTATGTATTTATTGTTGTAATTATGCCAAACGTGTTCATTTAAAGAGAAAAGTTGGATGTGAACATAATCTAAATATCCACTTCCATTTTCTGCTCATCACTTGGGATGTTCGTGTTTTTCTGTCCTCTGGTGAGTACACGTTACCCATTTGAGTAGATCCCCCATCAGTTCAGTCCACTCACATTTAAGGATTTGTCACCAACACATGCATTTAAATTAAGTCCCAGTTAAATGCCTTATTCTGCTTACTGAACCTTCTTGAACACATGATATATATATAACTAATAAATAGCACTTAGAGTAATTAGGCAGTAATTTTTGCACAAATTAAGTACCTTTGACTTTTTTCTCATCCATCTTTGCAGGCTTAATAGAGATTGGCAAGTTGAAAAATACAGTGACAGCACCATCAGTATTTTGCCTTAAAAAGCTGTAAGAATATTTGAAAATAATCTATACATAATATTTCATTAATCTTAACTGATTTGTGCTTTATTATCATCACAGTGTATTCAGTAAATTTTACTTATTAGACATTACAACATGCTGAAAAAGCTGGGTGACATTTTTAAAAAATGGTAGGTTGGTGTTTACAATCAGTGCCATTACTCTCTATTCACAGGCAAGGCTTTCCCAACAATGACTTTATTAAGCCAAATGAGATGTGTAATCGAAGGTGCTTGGGGACAGAAAGCTTCCTTAATTAAGCCAGCCTGTCCTTTGTGATTTTGATTGCTTTATTCTGTATTTCTCTGACAGCTTTAATAACCTCTCAAAAGAGGTATGAATAAAATATCAGTTTCTGGAGTGAGATGGGTACTCTTGTCTTTTTTTACTTTGAGCCCCTAGTACAGTCCTGCACCAACAGTGATAGAATCACATGCATCTTTTTGTGATGCATGTAGCTCCTCAAAAATTTGTCACTTTGGCTTTACAAGAAGTAGGGGAAGGATGGAAGGGAGGGAGGAGAGAAAGAGAAGGGGAGGAAGGGAAAGAAGGGAGATAGGTAGGTAGGTAGGTAGATAGATAGATCGATCTATCCAGGTAGCAATGCCGATAAATTTGCTCCACTAGAGAAAGAAAAATTTACAGCATAGTTTAATGTACAATAGGGCTTTTCTCAGAGCCTGTGAGTCTAATTTAATCATTTTGTGCTGCCAAATACAGATCATAGACTGTAGAACATAGTTTAGGTTCTTATAACTAAGATTCTCCAACAAGGCACACAGATAATTCTTAGTGAAAGATTGTGTGGCCTCAGATATTCATTTACTCAACAAATATTCATTGAGTAATGCTATGTCAGGCAATATACAGTATTAATTTTCTTTCATTTTTAACATGAAGACAGCTCTAACCTAATTTTTTAAAAATGTCAAGAACACTGTTACTTATCCAAGTGTAAATTCTACAGAGAAGTAGAGATGATGAGTTCATATTAATCAATCTTTTCTTAAGTAAGCACTCTTTTCCTGATATGCGCCTGTTTGACAAATATAGCACATATGCTCATTTACTGTAGCTACCTGACAAACCAAGAAAACTGGTTTGATCAATTTTTAAAATATTCCACTAGTTCTTTGTGAATTGCCTTGCTAAAGGAAAATAAGAGCTATTGGCCCTTGGAGAAAGAAAACAAAGATACCAGAGGGGACCCTGAGGCAGGTGTCTTTGCTTTCTTTCTCGAAGGGCACTTCTTTTGCCTCCTTAACTTCTTTCCTGAGCCCATGCAGCCCAGCTGGCTCACTTCTTTTGCCTCTGTGACTTTCTTTCTAAAGGGCCAAGGCAGCCTCGCCTAGGTTCATTCCTGTTGCTATGATCTTACCTCTTCTATCTTAAGCCCGCCCTTTTGCTTCACTGTCCCCACCTTTTAACAAACATACTCTACAAATCACCTGGACTCCTATTGTGAAATCTTTCCTGCACGGAAGTAAAAAACTGGGCCATCAACATACTATTTTACTAAAGTAACACAAGGTGATATATTAACATGTTTAAGCAAATTAAACATGTCCTATCCTTGACTCAGCTGTTTAAGTATTCATAGTTGGTGGTAAAAGAGAGGGCATTATCAACCAACTTCAAGATCTACCAATTATCTTTAGAAAAATCAGGAATTCTTTGTCAAGAACCAGATAAAAACTAAATGTGGTAAATTAGTACAGCCTTTCTGAAGGTCAATATGGCACTACATATTAAAGAACTTAAAACTGCATACATTCTTTGATTAATAATTCTGCTTCTAGGACTTTATCCTGAGGAACTAATAATGGGTACACAAGATTATTCTACAAGAATTTTTATAGAAGTGAAAAATCTGAAACAACCTACATATCCAACAATTTGAGATTGGTTAATAAGTAAAAAGTCCATATGTCTGAGAGAATGTTATGCCATTAAAATGAGATGGAGAAGAAGTATATCTAATTTTTCTGCATCTGTGATATTCACATGTGCTATACACTCTTCTCAGTGACTTCCCTTAATACCCACAGAAATGAGGCAAAAGAGGGGAGATACAAAGATGTGTTTATATACTTCGGAGAATGAAAAGGCTGTTCAGCCATCACATAGCAAAGAAGGCAGTCCAAAAACCAGGTGGTAAGGAAGAGTCAAGAAGTGGGAGGGCTGAGTGACTCTGCATTAAGATCCATTTCCTGGAATTCTAGCAAAGTGGTATCATTGGTTACGATGTCATTTGGGTGCTCAGTATGGAGGCCAAGTGGAAATTAACCTATTCTTGGTCTGGGAGTTAGAGGTGTAGAGAATGAGGAACTCCTTGAAAGTTTGGAACAGCTCCCTGGTGGAGGAGAAGAGGTTAGGAAGGAGATGGCTGAGCATCATGGTGGGCTGGTGATAGGATCCGTGAATTTCTAATCAGGCCAGTTTACATTGTTAAGTGTGGGGTTTTTTATGAGCACTTAATTGTTAACATACCCATTAAAGCCAATGAAGAAGCCACTCTGGCTGATTTGTCTACTCTTGTAACTAGAAGGATATTTGTCTGCCAGAGCTAACGTCCTGGGGTCTGAGCTTCACATCCTAATTGAAATTATTCCTGACTGATGTTGAGGATTCAGAGGACAGTCATGGATCCTGCTTATGACCTGCTAGTGAGACAGTGTGGGTAGCCCCTTGCACAGGCTCAGGGTGAGTCATTTCCTCGGAAGGAGAGGAAGCCAGAGTGTCTAGTCTGCTCAGAACACCTGCCACCTTCACTGGACAGATTTGGGTTTGAGGCTGGCGAGTTTTCCGTAGTCCGTGGTTTCTCCGTTAGGATTCTCTCACTGGCAGTGACAGAAATGAGCTCCAATTTAAGCAGGCAGGGAGTTGTATCAGTGCATGCTAGAGAGCTCACGGATTCTGAAGAGTCAGGCAGACAAGCCTGGAGACTAGGCAGCCAGAAACAGTGCCCCAAATCCCACTGCAGAGCCAGGATGGGAGAAAAAGCATGGCAGGGTCAGAGCGATGGCTGGCACCACTGCTGTCTCCGGAACTGGCATTTGCTCTCCTGACCTACCGCCCCACAGTGGTTTCTGCTTGGCCCAACTTCTTTGCATTGCTAGCTTCTGAGGTGGTCTGATCAATAAGGCCTCTCTCGTGTGTCAGTAACTGAGCTCCACGGGAGACAAGGACCCGAGTGTCTGAGTTTTCATCCGCTGTCGTGGATGTGGGCTCTGGCAGGAACTGAAATGTCAGGTGGCCATAGAGAATGACAGCTGTCCGTTGCAGTGCCGTGAAACACACGCGTAAATGTCTTAGTCCCTCTGCATTGGGAGACTGGCCACTGGACAGTGTCTCTGTAGTTCCTCTATGGCAGACTACGTTAAATTCTTTGAATCTCTTAGAATGCTCTCAGAAAATGTTTGTAGAGTGAATTAATAAGTGCCATTGAGTATGTTCTTTCAACAGTCATGTTTGGGGCATATACTCTGTGCCAACTATGCTGAACATTCACCAAGGATCAAAAAACATTTACGCAATAGCAAAGACAGAAACAGGAACGAGGAGTGGCTCCCATGCAAGAATCAAACCAAGAGAATTAGGATCCAGAGTGAAGAAACACGGCCTCAGTGCGAAGCAGGATGAGCCTGAGTCAGCTTCTCAAGTTGAGGTTGGGGATATGGTGGATCAGGGGGAGAGGGGGCTGAAAAACTTGGTAGGGAGAATTGCAGAGATGGCGGGGGTGGGAGGCAGGCAGAGGGGACAGTCGCTTGCTGGGAGCACCATGGAAAAGCTGCTCTTCAAGCTCTCCTTCATTTGTCAGGGCATTTCTGGGCCAGTTGTTTGTTTATGTTTAAAGGAGCTGCAGTACTTGCTGGTTTTTCTCTGAGTGACTATTGTAGGTTCAAATTGTAACAGGCAATGAAATCTGTTACATTTGCAAAGCTCTGATACAGTGTCTGGCATGTTGTATGTGCTATATAGCCATTTATTAAATCCATAAAAATAAAGCAATGTTCTGTTGCTGATAATTGCATAAAATGTTAGGGATTCCACCTTGGACTCACATTTAGCCAAATGCCAGGTGTGTTCTTTTCACCTTTGGACTGTCAGTCTTTTTCCTACAGCATCTGCATTATATTCATTCAGCGCTGCACGTTTGAGGCACTGTCTGGGTGTGCTTGCACACAGCAGCTCTGCCCGCTCACAGCGGCAAACCACGAATGTGCTCCCTGGGCAAAGCGGCCTGACCGCCAGTCCCCCCCCCCCCCCCCGGGGTTACCTCAGCCTGGCTCAGCAATTTTTCTCTTATCTTAGCAGCTAAAGTTTAAAATAAAAATTTTAAGCTAGATTTTTCAGTTTTCTCCACTGGGAGACTTGGTCCAATTTACCTCCTGTGATTATTAGAGATGGAAATTCTAGTTTATGTGGTTTAAATCATAGGATCCTCACGAGCACCTCAGAAGGAAACTGATAGGGTGTTCTCCATTCTACAGATGAGAACAAGGAGGCAACGGGACTTTGTTTCCTGCCCAGGGCCAGAGAGCTGAATCTGAACACAGTCTGTTTCAGAGCTTGTGTGCTTCACCCGTGTCCACTCATTTTTCTCCTTTTCATATCGCAGTACAATGCCTCATCATCCAAAGCATTCTTCTAAAAGGTCTTCACACACTTCCCGTACAACCCAGGATACAATTTGGAAAAACCCTAGCCAGAAATGGAATTCAGTGTCAGTAAACACAGTGCTATATTCTGTGTCTTTTCAAATGGCCACATTACATGGACAAATATTACCAATTAATTAGTTCCCTGTTTTTCTAGACTTAGATATTTTTATAGCTTCAAAAACATTTCGGTCTTGCAGAGAGAGAAATTCCTTTGTTTTGCCAAAGTTTTCTGTGTTTTATTGAATTTGGTCAAGGCATGCAGAGATGAAATACATATGTCTAAAATGGAGCCATTTGAATGTTCAGTGTAGAAATAAAATTTTAAAAATATTAGAATATCAGATCTGGGCTATAACTGGTAGATGACATCAGTGAATAGTACTAAAAAAAAAAAACCTTCATTTTTGTGCAAAACCTCTTATAAGCCAAAAAAAAAAAAAAAAAAAGTCCTTAGAATTGTGCCCAAGTTAGAGATTTTTATGTACCTCTAATGGCTGAAAATCCATGGGGACAACCAAGGGCTTTCCAGAATGCTGAGAGAATAACCCAAGTGCACTCCATAGCACACTATCTGAGGAACCCAACACCCACAGGTCACCACAGCCAGAGCACCTCCTTCGCTTCTGTGCCATTTTAAGCAAATGTCTCTGCATCAGGTTCAAACTGGTTTGTTTTTCATATTTTCTTACCAAAAAAAAAAACAAAACACCAACACCTTTCTTTCTGGCCTTGGTGCAACTAAAGGCCTAACATATTTTCTGATTTCTTTTTCAGAGAAAAAGACGAGCATATGAATCTAACCTCATCCATGATGGCCTGCAGCTGGAAGCAACCAGATCAGTAAGTGGCAGTCCCTTGCTGGCCCTGGCTCTTGGGAACCTGCGTGGACTTGGAAAGCTGGAATGGCATTTGAAACAACCCCAGCCACGCCTTACTCGTAGGCTGGGAGGGGAGTCAGTCATAATCTGTATTATAGGAGGTATGGTTCTGATCGAAGCCAGCAGTAAGTGAATAGAACAATAAATACAGGTGTAAGTGATTGTTTTCTTCTTTTACGAATCTTTTTAAGTATTTTTTTTATTATACAAGTAATAGTATTATACAGGTATTATACAAGTATTATACAAGTAAAAAAGATTAGGAAGAGTGAAAATAAAAATCATTTGTATTTTAATTTTTCATAAATAACCTTGTAGTTCTTCTAAACTTTTTGCTCAGCTATATACTTTTTTTTCTCTTCCAAAAAGAGAAATTATTATATCACAGGGATTTAATTCACTTTTTTCCCCTTTAATATATACTAAATACATTTCTATATCAATAAACATCCTTTGTAATGACCACATAACATGATATTGAACAGATATGTAATAAATTAAACAATCCTAGGTTTAAGAAATTAAAAAATTGTTATTACAATAACATTGCAATGAATATTCTGGTGTTTTTATTTTTATTTACTAATTTGGATGAGCAATGGACAAATTAAGTTAATTTTTCTTCATTTAAAATATTAGGAATTTTATGAAAGAACTATGATAAGAATTTTAATTACTTTCTCAGTAATTCAAAACAAGAAATTACCCTTAAGGCATAAAGTTTACATCTACTTTGTAGTGTATCTTCACTTATACTAATGTTTGTGTGTGTGTGCTCATGTACACCTGTGTTCTGACTACCAGCAACGTAAGAAAAATCTATGTGTTTGGTGCCCTAGATTGTGCTTTTTTCTTCCAATGCAGGTTTTGGATGACAAGCTGGTATTTGTAAAGATACATGCCCCTTGGGAGGTATTATGTACATATGCGGAGTTAATGCACATCAAACTGCCTCTGAAACCCAATGATCTGAAAACGCGCTCTTCAGCCTTCGGTAATTTCAACTGGTTTGGCAAAGTCCTCCAAGTGGATGAAAGTATCATCAAGCCAGAGCAGGAGTTTTTCACGGCCCCCTTTGAGAGGAGCCGGATGAATGATTTTTATATTCGGGACAAAGACACCTTCTTTAACCCAGCCACCAGAAGCCGCATTGTGAGTCTAAACCAGCTTTACTAGCTGTTTTGGGGTGATTTGCATCCTGCTGTTGAGTAATTAGTGGTTTGGTTGGTCAGCTTAGTTTTGTGTTTAGAAACTGCTACACACAAAAGAGAAGAGAAATGTGCCTACAGATTCCCAGTATGATAGTAAACAGTGATTGGTCAGTTACACTGTGTAAACCGCAAACGCTGCTTTGAATCTTTTCAGGTTTACTTCATCCTCTCTCGAATCAAGTATCAAGTAAGCGACGTGAAAAAGTTTGGAATTAACAAACTTGTGAGCTCTGGGATCTACAAGGCAGCTTTCCCTCTCCATGATGTAAGTCAAATAGCAAAAATGAAATAAAATACCTAATGTATACCGCAGTGTTAGTAGGGAAGGGCTAATCTTCTTGACTTTACGTAAGTTTCTTTCTCAGTAAAATGAAGATAATATATGGAAAGATTTACAAGCATATCCAGGACAGGAACCGGGTTGCACTGTTCACTAGGTATAGAGAAGGCCCTCAGGTTAAATGAGTGAGTGGATGATGAGTGAATGAGGGAATGAATGAACAAACGAGCAAGCAGTAGCTCTCCCACAGTTAATGTGATAAGCATTGTAGGTTAGTAGTTAAGAGCATGGACTTGGGGGCCAGAATGCCTGCTCCACCATTTTCTAGCTGGATGACCTTGTGCAAGTCCTTTAGTCCCTCCTTTCCTCAATTTCTTCATCAATAAAATGGGAATAATAATAGTGTCTACCCCAGAGTTGTTTGTGAGAATTAGTCCATGTCAAATGTTAGAACAGTTCCTGGCATATAATAACCACTATATGTGTATTAGCTATTTTCATAATTACTGACAGATGTTATCAACCAGAAAAGTATTAGTTCTTTGTAAGCAAAAACACATGTTAGAACTCTTCATTTATCATTTTCTGTAACATGGGTTTTTTTTCTCCTCTGAAATACCATTCCACGTTGTGCCCTGGAATACATGGGCTTTTAGAAAGGCCTCTGTCAGGGTTCTTGTCATAAGGGCATATGGCAAAGTGTTGACATTTTTTAAGGACTACGTTCTGAGATGATAGCAACTTCTCAAATCCAAGAGCACTTCTCTAGCTGATAGCATTTCACACGAAATGAAATTTTTTAAATGTGACTGCTCAGATCCTTAGCGATTTCATAAATGCAAGGATATTATATCTAAGCTCCTCAAATAAATTCTGCTACTGAAATAAATGAAATACTATATTATATGGTACTATTACTTTGTTGCATTCACCATCAATTTATCTGAATCTCCATGACCAAAGAAAGCAAACACTGAGATTGATCATTGCTACTGTGTAGTACATGTATTTGTGGATGAGGACAGCATTGAAATGCACCATATAAGGTAATGAGACTAGGACCCATGCGTACATGGAGAACAGAGAGAAGGGCAGAGAGGCAGATGCTGAGCTTCCTGGCTAAGAGACCCAGCGCAGCAGTCCAACCGTGCGTTTTATATTTGTGCCCCAGCAAGATAAGCAATTGTAGCATGACCTGAACTTGGGGGACACTTGCAGAGAGCTCTCATGACTATAACCTGGGATGCCAAGGGTCTCTAGTATTCATTTAGCAACTGGCCATGCCTAGGTTTTTTTCCTTTGAAGCTTCTTGACATTGCAAAGGGGCCTTATCTAGGCTGAGGAGTGATCTCAGATGGTATTTGGGAGGGAGGTGGGTGGAGGTCAGGGTGATAATCTAGTTATAGGAGGAAGGAAAGCCATTCAGGTAGAAAGAGGAGTGACTGAATTTAAGCAGAGGCAGGAAGTTCCGTTTCTTGAATACACTAAGTGTATGTAACATATCAAGCTTCTTTGTTATGTGTGTTCTCCATGTCACTGAATAACTGCTGAATTGGGAAAAAAGAAGTCTGGGTTTAGAGCCAATCCTGCCACTAACTCCTGTGTCTGAGGAGTGGGCTGGGCGATCAGGTACCCTCCAGTGTGGCAGCTTTGGCACTTGAGTGCCCCAGTTTTCCATCGTTGGTGACTGACCCTCTTGTAGGACGTTAGCATCCCTGAGGTTCCCACCAAGTGCCTGATGTGTTCGCCAGGATTGTAATAACCAAGCATTTCTCGCCACCCACATTGGCAAATGGCCCACAGGGGGTTAGTAATACCCATGGTTGAGAGTCACTAAAAATTACATGGCATGTTCATCCGCTTTAGCAAATAAGGGCCCCTTATTCACAAAGGACAGAAGTATTGGCACCACATTTAATAAACACACCTGTGAGCACATGGGGATTGCAATGCTCACTTGCTTGATTCTGCTTCCCAGTGCAACTTCAGCTATCCGTCAGAGGATTTCACCTGCCCGAATGAACGGTACCTCCTGTACAGGGAATGGGCGCATCCTCGAAGCATATACAAAAAACAGCCCTTGGATCTTATCAGGTAAGGCAGTGATTTTCAACCAGTGTGCCACAACACTTTTTAACATGCATTATCTGACTATTTACTGGGGGCACTGACCTCTTTTACTTTAGATTGTCAAATTAAAAAAAGATAATAGCCAACACAACAATAGCCACCCATTATGAAAGCCCTATTTTGAACTATAAATATATAGGTCATATAATAGATTTGCATCTTTTTGGTGACGTTGCATAATAAGGTTGAATCTGGTTAGTTAATTCTTGGTACCAGGAAATCCTTATATACAAGTATAGCCTCTGATTTTTTTTTACAAGGTACATAATTACTATTATCAGAGAAATGTGTGAATTGTCTTTCTTTTGGTGCTAGTGGGAGTGGTGTTCTTGGGGTACTGCTGGAATAAGCATTTCTGGAGCCCCCACGGGAGGATGAGATGTCATATTACATCCTTGGGTTTTAAAGTCCCATTTCCCTTAATCCAGTCCTGGAAAATGTGTAGCTGGGGTTTCAGTAGAGCTAAAAGCAAAGCCAGTGTGCAGAGTTTCCATCCCAGCAGCGAGTTGGGTCTGGTTTAGCATCAGGCTAGTTGCAGTCCATTAGTCCATTGTGTGGGGGATCCACATGGCCCATGGCAAATGCAGGGGCATCAGAGTCCCACAAGCCAGGAGTTAAGAGCGCAAGAGAGCGAACTTCTTTGTTGAGGACAGGGGTGGGGAACCTTTTCTCCGCCAAAGGCCATTTGGATATTTATAACCTCACTAGAGGCCCGTTGCAGAAAGATTCCTGCAATAGGGCTTCCTGTGGCAGTCTGTTTCCCTCCCTTCTCCCCTGCCCCACCTGCTTCCCTCCCTTCTCCCCCGCCCTGCCTGCTTCCCTTCCTTCTCCCCCGCCCTGCTTGCTTGCTTCTCCGCTCACTCCCTTCTGCAACGCTTGGCTTCCTTCTATGCTGTCTTCAGTCTTCGCTCTGCTCCTGGATATGCAAATTAACCACCTCCTTGTTTGGGTTAATTTGCATACTTGCCCCTGATTGGCTGGTGGGCGTGGCTGGTGGGTATAGTGGAGTGATGGTTAATTTGCATATTACTCTTTTATTGGATAGGATTCTTGGGCCATACAGAATTATCAACTTAAAAATTAGCCTGCTATATTTGGTCAGACATTTAATTAACTCACCCTTAATGCCTCTGCAGGGCCAGACCAAATGATTTTGAGGGCCCTATATGGATGGCAGGTCAGACGTTCCCCACCCTGGTTTCGGAGGTTGACTATCTTAAATCTTCACAGGCTTGCAGTGGCCAAGCCTTCTCTGGCCCATGACCTGTTCCCAGGTATAACTGACAGATAAGTACCTTCCCTCTGTCACCCAGACTTTACTGGACATGCATCTGAACTGCAGCTTCCTGGCAAAGCTGCACAAGTGGCATGCCTTTGCTCCTTTCCTGTGATTCATAGCTAGGTTAAATTACAACGGTATCAGTCACTATTATTATTTTCTTTTGATCACTGAGCTAAAATGCTGTGGGCTCAGGGTTGCCCTTATGGCATCAAAATGTGACAATCCTCAGAGTACCGCCAACCAGGCAAGTTCGCCTGGAATGCTGAGCTGTGTTGCGCAGAGCCTTTACATAGGCATGCTTGGTTGAGTCATCACCCACATGACGCAATCTCCAGCCCCTTTCTCTCCCCAGAGGTTGAACCAATCACGGGGCTCAAAGCCCCACCCTCTCATCACATAGTTGTTATTTCTGGCATGGCCAGCCTCCTTCCTGGGTCAGATCATTAGCCCAAACTCTTTAAGGGGTCACCATGAATAGTAAAGACACTTCTTTTTCTAGAAGCTTACATCACTTGGAAAGCCTGCTGGAAAGAGATAGATCAAAACCAAACAAACAAATAAAAACAAGCAAACAAAAAATAAAATGTGTGGTTGAAATGAAGAAAATAACAGTGATGAGATGGGGAGTGGGGTAGGGAGAAGTGGGCAAGAAAGTTATCTCTAAGTAGCATTTGAGCTGAGACCAGTTGGTAAAAAGCCAGGACTTGAAGACATTCCAGGAATATGGGGCAGCTTGTACGGTGGCCCTGAGGCACAAACACATTTGTCTAGTTTGAGGACATATCAAAGGCCAATGTTAATGAGAAAGAGACACAGGTTCAGCAGGGCAGCAGGGGCACGGAAAGGAGTTTAGACCAAGTGCTGTTGTGATATTTTAAGCCTTCAAGTCATTTTATCTTGTTCACCTTTTGCAAAGAGAGTGAGGGGACTACAAGAGGCACAGGAAGCAGGAAGACCAGAGAGCAGGCTGGTAAGAGTGGACCAGGTGAGAGACCGTGGGAACAAATTTGGAACATGTTTTAGGAGCAGAGTTAACAGATTGGATATTGAGGGTGAGGAGAAGAGGAGTCACGGTGTTCCCGAGGTGGCCTGGAGCCAAGTACCTGTTCTTTCTACAATACTCAAAGCTCCATGCATTTGCCCACCTGTTGGGGGAAATCTCTTAGCCTGACGTGTAAGCGTTTTAAATCGGGATTTTCTAGGGTGGATGGTTGATAGGAATATATTATAGAAAACCCAAGAGTCCAAAACATCTCAAAGCCATCCCCAGGCTTTCTCTACCGGGCCCTGTCCTGAGCCTGCTGTTTGCCTGCCATGCGTGTGCGTGTGTGTGTGTGCCAGACAGCAAAGCCCCAGTCACTTGAAAACGGATACTCTGTTCTTCTGATTGCATGTTGGTCTCATGCCTTCCTTTTCCCCTTGGGTGTGACTTACACCTGCCCCATAACTAGCCAGCTGCTCTCACATACTGCTCTCACAGCTGCCCTGTGAGCCCTGGTCCAGCCCATGGAGGTTCCCGTCTGGACTCCCCCAGATACCCAGGTTCTCAGAGCTAAGTCCCCACTAGGTGAACTCAGGGAGCTCGTGCCAGCTCCACGCTGAGCCAGAAACATCCTAGCAGCCTCAGAGTTAACAGTAAATCTTCAGCTTCTGCCCACCAATGCTGAGACAAGTGAATCAGTGTAGAGAAGTATCACAGCAGCAACCATCACCGACATAGTCATTTCATTATTTTCTCCTTATCCCTAAACCTTTCTTTCCTACCTCATTGTATTTGTCTCCCCTTCAGGAACAATCTCCCATGGCCCAGTCTCTCTTCCCATCTTGCCTACCTGGCCTCTTCCATTTTACCCTAGAGCACACCACTGATCAGTTTTAAAATCTTAGGAAAATACTGAAGTGCTAGGTGGAAGGAATACAGGGTGGCAGCTTCCTCAGTCTTGTCCATCCTGTCCTCTCCCACTCTCACAAGGAGTTTTATAAGTATTTTGATCAGAGGCACATTCCACTACTAACTATATTGATCTGTACAATACATAAATGTAATGTATTAATTGTGGTTTGTATTACATTTGCTCCAAGGAAGTTCCCTGGATAAGTGAAAGCAGGTAACTGTGAGTGGGTTGTTCATGTTCATTTGTTTTCATGCAGATTAAGAATCATCTTTCGGAGAATGTGTCCAATGTGCTGCTCTTTACAAAGAACGATGGTGCTATCTCTCCCTGCTCCATACTCAGCATTTTTCCTTCCTTGGCTCTATTCCAACTTACTTTGCTTTCACAGGTTCACCAGGGATCAAGTACTTCCATGAAATGTAAAACTCTTTTCGGTTGACAGTGGAATTTGGGGTCTGCTATGAGCCTGAGTATGTTTTAAGTGTGAATTGAATCCGATGTTGGAGCTCAAAGGCTCCTCTTTTTAAAATCGGAAATTAATATTCGGGTAAAGCTGCAGAGTGGTTATTTGTGTCTTCTAAAAATAATTTCTGTCTTTGTTCAGGAAATATTATGGAGAGAAGATCGGAATCTATTTTGCTTGGCTGGGCTATTACACTCAGATGCTCCTGCTGGCAGCAATAGTGGGCGTGGCTTGCTTTCTCTACGGATATCTGAATCAAAATAACTGCACTTGGAGGTAACCCTGTTTATTCCTTGTTACTGCGCTGAAGGTTGATGAAACATCAAATTATTTTCAGGGTCTTAGACATTTTTCGTAAAAGAGGACTCATCGCAAAAACAGTTACTGCTTTGGACGATACATCTTTTTTTGATCTGAATCTAATGAGTGGAGTGGAAAATTTTTTCTTAGATCATGCAGCCTAGTCTCTGGCAGGAATATTATCCTCAGGAAACACTTCAATATTTTCAGACAATGCTTTGTTTGCAAAGGAAAAGAGGGATGTAGGGAGGATCATCCTTGAACTTCTGGCCTCCAGAGGAATGCTTTGCTTAGCCCTACAGATGTGGCCAAGAGCAGCTCTGATCGCTTTAAAGTTTCAGTGGCAAAACTGGAAAAATTGGTGTTTTTATGCTTTTAGGAATGATTTCTTATACATGCCTAAAAACTTAAGTAAATACTTCCTTTTTTTTTTTTTTACTTTTTTTTTTTTACTTTTTAAAAACTAGCCCTTACAAAATTAGGGGAAAGAAGAAGTGATAAAGAATGAGTTTGTGCTTGATGTTGGAATGCAGGTACCAGCTGCACTGTCTAAAGAGAAATATGCAGGAGCCAGAAGACTGCATTGTGTCATCGCTATTCTGAATTGTGTTGTTATGCCTCTGCTTTTGGTGGCCTCAGCCTTCAGCAGACATGCAACACTAAACCAAGAATTTTTCCTTTGACCTTCCGGCCTCTATCCAGATGTGACAGCCAGATCGAAATGTTTGGACACCAGCTATGAGTAGACCAAATTTTTCTAGCTCGGGGAATACCAGGCTGGCTCCCCAGGCAGGCAGCTTACAGGGCAGCCCTGACGTGTAGGCGTCATGATCCGTCCTGTTGAACAGGGTTCTGGGCGTTCTGTACCCATGGGGCTTCTTAGCCAGAAAGTTGCAGATGGTCTTTGAAGTCCTCACTTCTCTTCACTGAAAAAGAATTTAGGGTCAATGGCTGAATGTTGGTACTTTTTACCTACATTTGTCTTTAGCCTCTCCATTGTTTTGTATATACTTCCAGCCAAGAAAAAAAAGGCATCTCAAAAGTTATACTTTCAAAGTGATGTTACATTTTTATAAAGTTCTTGAATGGTGGTTGTAGACTGTATTCTTACAGAGATTTAGCTGTTTTTCCTTAAATAAATGCCCACTAAGTTGCTGTAAGTTTTTGTTTAATTTCCAGAGCTCTGCAGAGGTTAATTTTGACTAATTTTGCCATTGTTCTCTTAACGTAATTTCCAAGATTTACTTTATTTTATTTTATTATTTTTAGTTGTTGATCCTCACCCAAGGATATTTTTCCATTGATTTTTAGGGAGAGTAGAAGAGAGAGGGAAAGACAGAGAAACATTGATGTGAGAGAAACAAACTGATTGGTTGCCTCCTGCATGAGCCCTGGCCAGGGCCGGGGCCAAGGAGGAGCCTGCAACCAAGGTACCTGCCCTTGATCAGGATCGAACCCAGGACCTTTTGGTCTGCAGGCTGATGCTCTATCCACTGTGCCAAACTGGTTGGGGCAACTTTCCAAGATCTTTACTCAGATACTCTAAATGATTCTCATATCCATTTGTTTGTAACTGGCTTATTTGTAAGACCAACAAGCTACCCAACTCCAGTCCTAGTCACATAAAAGTCCCTCTGAATGGTTTCTAGAGGGAGAAGTCTGCATCCTGTTGTTAGTTTGATGTTGTTTTCTGATTTGTAGGAGTTCTTTAAATACTCTGGTGAATCATCCTTTGTCATTTTTAAAAAATATATTTTTATTGATTTCAGAGAGGAAATGAGAGGGAGAAAGAGAGAGAGAATCAATGATGAGAGATAGAATCATTGATTGTTTGCCTCCTGCATGCCCCACACTGGGGATGGAGCCCACAACCCGAGCACTGGGAATCCAACAGTGACCTCTGGTTCATAGGTCAACACTCACCCACTGAGCCACACCAGCCGGGCAATCCTTTGTCATTTTTATGTGTTACAAAACTTCTACCAGTTTGTAGCTGATTATTTTTTTTTTTCTCTCTCTCTCCCTTTATGGTGTATTTTGGTGAAGTTCTTGCTTTTGAAAGATTTTGAATTTATCAATATTTTTCTTTATGATTTACACCTTTTGGTTTCTTATTTGTGGAATCTGTCCTTACCCCCAAGGTTATCTAAATATTCTCTTTTTCTTATTTTTATAGTAAGTTGGTGCTGTTGCATACTCATTTTCCACCTGGAATTGATGTGTATGTGATAAGATTTGGGAGTTGAATTTCATGTTTTCCCATTGGATATTTCATTGCAGCAACCCCATTTATGAAATGTCAGTTCTCACCTTAGTGATTTGATGGGCTAGCCCTGTCTTAGTCAGTTTTTGTATATGCAGATGTCTCTTGTCTCCTGAACTCTTTCTTTTGTTTTCTAGGTCAGTTTTTCTTAACCTAGGCCAACAGCATCTTGTTGTTGTTTTTTAGTGTGTCTTAAGTCTTCTGAGCCCTTTGGTCTTCTAATTGAATTTACAGCTCAAATGGGGGAGAAATGACATCTTTAAATATTGATTCTTCCAAATTATGAACATCATCATGTATCTACTTATATATAGGATTCACTATATGTGTCTCACTCTTTCAGGACAGTTTTCTCCATATAAATCTTAAACATCTTGAGTTAGATTTATTCTTTGGCTCTTTATATTTTTTAAGCTATTGAAAGATGCTATTTTAAAAAATTAATTTCTAATTGTTACAGGTCTGTGCGGACACAATTCTTTTGAGACCCTGTGTATATTTTGTGTATTAATATTGTGTCCCACAAATTTATTAAACTCACCTATTCTCATAGTTTATCTGGGGTTCTATTAAGTTATTTATATTGACAATCATGTAATCTATTAGCAATAGCAGGTGTTTTTTTTTCCTTTCTTACTAGTTCTCCTATTATTCTTTTTTTACTTACCATGCTGTCAGTGACCTCCACTGAGAAGTGGTGATGGAAGGGACCCATCGCCTTGTTTCAGATCTAAAGAAAATACTTTCAGCATTTTGTCATTAAACATAATGTTTGTATAAGCTTTAGGTAGCAAGCCTTTATCAATTAGGTTAATGAAGTCCATTTCCATTCCTAGTTTTACAAGAATTTAGTTTTGTCTTATATGTTCTTATATGAATAGAGGTTGGATTTTATCATTCTACTAGAAAGGCAGTCCTATTCATTTATTTTTTTTTAATTAAATTAAAATTTTCTCTTTTCTCTAGCAAAGAAGTTTGTGATCCTAATATTGGTGGCACCATCATAATGTGTCCTCAGTGTGATAAGCTTTGTCCATTCTGGAAGCTCAATATTACTTGCGAGTCCTCACAGGTAATTTTTGTTATTCCAAACATTTCCAAGTAATGAAAGATAATTTTTCCTCTAATAATTTTAGCAAAACATAGCAATTATATTTTTTTTCCTTGGAGGAATTCAGTAAGGTAATTTTGAACTCACCCTTCATTCTGAAAGTTAGATACAAAACACGTGTTTATTCCTCTTTTGCAAATAATAACTTTATTCTTCTTTTACAAATAATAAATTGAGAATAAAAGCCTTATCTAAAATCTCCTGGAGGATCAGGGAGGAACTGTGGGGTTGAAACTATTTGATATTTCAGGTAATCAAAGCAGAAATACTTATTTCATGAATACTTTCCATTACGGTTACTATTATAGTGAATAGAAACATAGTTTGGGTTTTTAAAGACTTTGATGGTCATATTTCAACTGTATCTGTAAATATGCATGAAAAAGGTTTTGTATATAAATGACAGCAGATACTCACTTTGTCTCAAAACATTCCCGTAAAAGACATCTGGTACCCTGGCTCACTGCAGAGGATCTTGAGCTGCAAGACTCCTCAATTCCAGAAGGTGTAGGGCAACAGTGAGCCTGGAGGGAGCTTATTAAATGGCATGCCCCCCATAGGGAGAAAGCCGGTCCACTTGCATCGGAGAGTTTTCCTGACAACTTTGACATATTACCACTGAAGTGATGCCACTTTATATTTTATACTTTGCAAAGTCTTGTACTTATCACTTTTGGCACACACAACAGCCCGATGAGATGGGCAGGACAGGTATTATCTCCACTTTACAGATTAAAACACTGAGGATCCGAGAGATTAAATAGTTTGCTCAAGGTCACCCACCTGTTAACTAGCAAAGCCGGGAACTGACAGTAAGTCTGCCTTTCTTGCCATCCGTGTGTTCCTCCCCAGCTGACAGTAGTTCCGGGCACTTCACTCTCAAGTTGAGCTTTGTGTTTGAAAAATTGTTCCACCACGTAATTAAGATGATTGCAGGGTACCGTCAATGCATGGGTTTTTATGCTTAATTTATGAATTAGAATAGATTTCATTGCCCACCCAGCAAATCAACACAAATGCTAGCCCACAAATATCTGCCATAGATGACACAAAGTAAAAGATTTGAATCTGGTAAAAGTGAAGCTGCCTGCCAGTGAAGTTAACTCATAAAGGTCAGGAGTTAGTGTGTGACCCCAGGCACTGGATTTAAAACAGATGCCAACAGTAATACCAGAGGCAAATTGCAACTGTAAATTCCACTTTCTTTAAGGAATTCTCTTTCACACACTCCACCCCCATTTCTTTTCTCATTTCTTCTGACCCATTTTAAATACATGACTTGCAACTATATCCCTGTGCACATATTTTTTTCCTTGTTTTGGAAAAAAATGAGTCATTCTACTCCAGTTTCCTGAACGATCCCTTGAGCCTTGTCAGAGTGATTTACAAAGGGAAGGAAATATATAAAAAATGGAATTAAAAATAAGTTAAAAAAAAGTTTTTTATGCTTTTCCTTTTGTTGGTTAATTCAGTTATTTCTTTTTTAAATAATTTTTTATTGCATGATTTTAGAGAGGGAGAGGAAGAGGGGGGAAAGAGAAACATCTCTTTGTTGCTCCACTTATTTATGCATTCATTGGTTGCTTTTTGTATGTGCCCTGACCGGGGATTGAACCCACAACCTTGTTATATACTCTAATCATCTGAGCTACCAGGCCAGGGCCTCTATTCAATTATTTCTTTATACATTGACTTATATATTTATTTCTACTTTTCTTTTGGAAAGAGATGGGAGTATTCACTAATTGACGTATATGCTAAAAGGATAAACAGACTACACATATAAATATGCATATAAAGTCAGGATCAGGGAAATGAAACAGTTATAAAAATAATCAGGATTAATATTGTTTTTGTGATTGAGCATTGAGTCAAGTCCTTAGCTTTTGGCTGGCAAGATAAAAGCAAAACATGGTAAATTATAATATTTTGTTCTTAGAAATACATTAAGCTATAAAATTTTGATTTTGTTCTTTTGCAGGAAGAAAGCATAACAAAGGGTCATTTTCCTAAGTTCTGATTGGTTCCTCTCTTAAAATCGGCATGCCTGCATGCGTAGCTCTCTTCTTTCCTGCTCCATGTGACCGAAGCAGTGTGCTGACATGGGGCTGCCCTTCACACAGCTGGCTTCCCCCCCGTGCCATCCTGCCAAGCACGCTAAGCCAGGCTTCTAACCAGGAAAGCCCCTTGCTCACCTTCTCTCCTACTTCTTTCTCCCATGTCACTATGGGCCACCTAGAGCAGAGAGGCCAGCCATCTCCTTTTCTCTCTTGGGTCCTTGACTTTTACTCATGTGGCAAAAATGGCAACTTGATCCAAGCCACCTAACTACCTGTCATAGGCATGCAAGGTGCATCCCTTGTCTTAAACCAGACAACTGGTGCGATCTTGGCATCGGCAGTAAACCTGCTTTATCTTGCTGCTCCTCTTTTTTTTTTCTCTCGCACTGGTAGGTGTGCTTCCATTGGGTTTTTCAGCATAGTAGGGCAAAGAATTCATAGGATTTTCTTCTCTATAGTGTGGACGGAGCAGAGGTGTCAGGATAAGCAGGGAGGTATCAGATAGAAAGAGGCTTGCACTGATTCCTAAAAGAGAAGAGTTAACATTGGGCAGAATTGTTAACTCTGAGATAACTCACAGAATGATTTTTCATGAGACTTTTCTTACAATTTTCAGTAAGAGATAAGGCATAGCATTCAGAGGCAATGTGGACAAGATGGTTCCATAAGAGTCAAAGCTAAAAGATTTGAAATGTGTGGTGCATGGAACCCCAGGACGAGAGGAACAGGTGGAGAGCTTTGTTCCCAGGGCCTTCTCTCACGTGTTCATTGTCTCCCTTGAGAGGAAGAGATGGCAGCAACTTGGGATTGTGCTTTCTGATCAGGGCGTGTATGGATGGCTGAAGGGCATCTGCTTTGGAATTTCTTGGATGTCTGAGTAGAGGGTTAGGTGGATAATCTTTTATGAAAATAACATAACTAATGTTTCAACATTGATGAAAGTTGACCTACTTTACATCAATAGAAAGGGCAACTCAACAAGTTAACCTAAAACAAAGATGAGTTTTCCTCAGAAGCAGCTTGGAATGTTCTTCAGCGTTTGAAAATCTGGCTTTTTAAATTTGTTTTGTTTTCTTTTTAACCTAGAGCTTCTTTTTCTACCCTGTTGTCTTTACTTTTATTTTTATCTATCCCAAAGTTGATATTATATACGTTTGCCCCTACTTCCATTAACCTTACAGATATTTTTAGGAGCTGTAAAAAAAAGCTCACTCATGAGAAATGAGTAACTAAGGGGACAATTTTCCAGGAATTTATAGAGGGAGATAGGCTATTTATATAGTAGCAAAAAGATGAAGCGTAGCAGAACTTGTGAATAGAGCCTTCTTTGTGCAGGTGTGTCATTATTCCCTTTGTAATGGGCACTGTACCGTTTGTAATGTCAGCAAAAGCCCCTCTGCATCCTTATTCTACTGGAAGCCTCTGTCAGTGGTGGTGGAAAGGCCTTCCTTGGGTGTGAGGAAGCAGAGCTCTGCTGGGGGAGAGCCATCTCAGAATAGCCGGGCTTTGTACTTCTCTTATCAAGAAATGCAGGAATTCAGGAGCCTATCCTCTGACCAGGGCGGGATGATGATAAGATGCAAATCGTAATCTGAAAGTTGCCTGGAGGCTATTGTATTCTTAGGACCATACTACTTCCTCAAAATTCTGTTAATGACAGCTCGTAGATGAGGCCATTATTCAGAAGTCTGAGAGAGGCTTTAAACAGAGTGGAGTCTTAGCAGCTCTCCTATTTCTTGATCATGAGATGGAAAGATTCCATTGCAAAATACACTTGTAAACACAGCAAAGGCTGTTTGCTTCCAAAAGAGTGAGAAACCCCATCGATAAGGATTTGGTACATATAGTGATTGTTAAACAGGTGTCAGCTTTAAAAAGAAATTCAGACCTTATACACACACAAAGCATTGAGTATTTGATGAATTCTAATAAGTGGAGAACAGGATTAATTTATATGTCATTATTGTATTTTCCAGAAATTGTGCATCTTTGACAGTTTTGGAACCCTAGTCTTTGCAGTATTTATGGGGGTCTGGGGTAAGTTTTCTTTTTTGTTTTTTCAGTTTACTTTGCCTCTTAAAAAAAAATTTAAAAAACCGTAAGTCACACAAATGCCCCAACTTAATAGCATTATGCAGTTTTGTATAGGCTATCAAAGTAATACCCGTGGATGGCCCAAGCTTCAGCTCCCCTACAACTCCATGTAGAACTCTTAAAGGCCATTGTATCGGTTCCTGCATAAGGGACTGCCTCAAAATGTAGTAGCTTAAAACTCACTTTTATAATACTCATCGTTCTCTGGGTCAGCTGGGGGGTTCCTCAGCTATGGGCTGGCTCAGCTGATCTGAGCTGGCTCAGCTGACCGAGCTGGCAGCTCCCCTGGGCTAGTCTGGCAGTCACAAGCCGATTGGTACGTGGGGCTCAGCTGGGCCAGCTCATCTTGCTCCATGCTGTCCCTCGTCCGCCACTGGGCGTGCCCAGGGTCTTCACATGGTAATTGTAGGGTTCCAAAAAGAGGCAAGAGAGGACAAGCCTTAATGCATATATGTTTTAAGCCTCTGGTTTCATCAAGTTTGCAAATGTCCCATCAGCCAAAGTAAGTCATGGCCACGCCAGCAACAATGTGAGGTAATGGGAGGACTACCCACGGGCTTGGATGGAGGGAGGCTTGGTTCACTGGGAGCCATCATGTTCACAGTCCCACAGCTGCCCACCACCCTGACTTGCCTGGGGTTGGGGTTCTGGGGAAGTGCCAACACAGTGGTTACAGGTAAGCTTTCTTCTTTATACACTTTTATATAAGTGAGCGTTTAATAATTATGTGCTACTCTCATAATGCTTTCACATCCCACTTAATAAATTGAACAAATATAATCCTAAACAATATAATCGTATATAGAAGCTTTAACATTATATTTATATAATTTACTTTAAATAGCATCATTAATGAGGCAATGGTTTTCTTTAAATACAGACTTTTACATGTTTGATTGATGTAAATGTTCTACCTTAGAAGAAAAAATTTTCACTTTCAAAGATAAACACATTTCCAACTTCATTGTATAAGAGGAAAATAGAGTTCAGCTTATAGGTAGGTGGGGGAAGAAACAGAACCAAGTCTCTTACTCTTAAGACAACACATCAACACACGGGAATCACAGGCACAGTTCTCCACAGGTGTCCTGGGCAGCATTTCTCTTTTGCAGTGGCTGTGCCTGTGAAGGTCACCAAATGGCTCTGAGAACAGACATTGTTCGGACACTTTTTAGAGATACTAGTTGCCACTCCTGGATTAACTAGACTATAAGGTGGCCAAACTTACCTACAAAGTTACATTGTCATTCAGACACTTAGCATGTTTTGGCTGAAAACCAAATACTGGTTAATATATGACACATGGATGAATAAAGATCAGATTCTTGTATTAAGATCCTCGGTACTTCTCCACTGT
Source organism: Corynorhinus townsendii (assembly GCA_026230045.1). Lineage (NCBI taxonomy): Eukaryota > Metazoa > Chordata > Mammalia > Chiroptera > Vespertilionidae > Corynorhinus > Corynorhinus townsendii. The sequence goes on along the minus strand of JAPDVU010000003.1, from coordinate 173,506,060 downwards.
TACATGCATCCACATTTTCCCCCAGTGAGAGCACCGCTGCCACACACATGGGTGGTGGGCACTTTTAACTCATGTCTATACCTTAGTCTCAGCACTGATTCACAATAGATATAATTCTGACCCATCTGTTGAACTCCATGTACTAATGGGTGCTGACAAGCCTAAGTTAAAAAGACATCTTAACGCAAAAAACTACACAACAGGGTGGGGCAAAAGTAGGTTTACAGCGGTAAGTACGTGAAACAGAGTTTATTCTTGTATTACTAATTCTTGTATTTATTAATTGTTGTATTCTTTTCCATTTGAAAAAAAAGTGTAAACCTACTTTTGCCTCACCCTGTACATTAGTTTTTGCACTGCAAGACAACCCTCCTATTTCCTAATTAGCCTTGGTTTCCATGATCATTACACCATGTTTACCGAACCGACTGAAGCATAGTGAGCTACTGATTTTACGTCACCTGATTTTAGGATGCAGAAAACATCTCAGGCCTGCTTGCAGCACCATATGCGTATCGTTAAGGACATGTATGATGAAGTCTTTATTTTAAGTGCCTTATATTGCTTTTCTTGTTACCTCTGCCTTATGAGAACTGCTGCTATGAGCCTCATTACTGAAAGCCTGAAATTGTAGAGCTGCAGAGGCAGGAGGATCCGGTGACGTTTTTCATGTCACCATCCTCACATTCCTACAGCATCTCTTTTGTGCCCGGATATATGGGGCACTTAGTGTTGTTCTGTTCCCTAGGAGTTATACAAGTTGAGAATAGAAAAGCTTTTATAGGAAATACAGTACAGCCCTAACCGGTTTGGCTCAGTGGATAGAGCGTCAGCCTGCAGACTGAAGGTTCCCAGGTTCGATCCCGGTCAAGGGCGTGTACCTTGGTTACCAGCACATCCCCAGTAGGGGGTGTGCAGGGGGCAGCTGATTGATGTTTCTCTCTCATCGATGTTTCTAACTCTTTCCCTCCCTTCCTCTCTGTAAAAAATCAATAAAATATATTTTTTAAAAGCTTATTAAAAAAAGAAAAGCTTTTATAAGAAATACAGTACAAATCATATACTTATTTTCACCCTTCCAGCTAGCCATTCATACTCCTAGAGTCCTGCACACCAACCCATGACTGAAGTAAAGGTTCTTAGCATATCACGCCCCGCCACCCCCGTTCCTTGTTGCTTCTTACCTGCCTCTATGGGATCCTCCCTGACTCCAGGCTCTTGGCTGCATGACTGCAATTTTTCATTTTCACCTTTGAGTTCTAGTCTAGGCCTAGTGATTTCCAGAGAAACACTGGCCACCTGGCTTATAAGAGTCCAGGGAGTCAAGAAAACATTACTCTAGCTAGCAGCTTCTCGGGGGCTCAGGAAATGGGAGTTCCAGACTGTGCTAATCCTGCTGGTCCACATCAGCGAAATAGCAGCTCGCACAGCCACCTTTGCTCTGTTCAGCTCTGCTTCTGATTCAAGTGACTCACAGATGCAGGTGATGGGCATTTTAAAAGTAGCATCTGGAACTCTAGCCACAGGAGAGTCCGTGAGAAATGCGGTTTTCACTTGCAGTCTTGCAGTTAGGAAGTTGGAATAAAGGCTAAGCAAGCTCTTCTACCTTATCTACCTTTGTGAATAAAGAGATCTGAATACTTTCAAGGCCTGTCAAAATATTCCAGCCCTTCAGCAGCAAAAAAATTTTTTAACTTAATTTTTTTAATTAAAAAAATTTTAATTACAGTTGATATACAGTATTATATTAGTTTCAGGTGTACAACATACATTTATTTAAATTATGCAGTGATCACCCCAATAAATCTAATAGCCATATGACACCATACATAGTTATTCCAATATTACTGACTATATGCCCTTGAGCAGCAAACTCTTACAGCAGTCAGAACACTCCCATCTACTAAGAGTGTGCCTCTTGTCCTTAGATATAGCTAGACATAATGCCACCAATGCCTTAGTGACCTGAACACCTATTCCCTTTATGGGCATCTTCTTCATCTGATGTATACTTTATCTAAATGTAATAATATCATGATTAAAAGGACAAGCTGTTCTTGCCTTAGCAGTTTGGCTCAGTGAATAGAGTGTCCATGCCTGTGGACTGAAGGGTCCCAGGTTCGATTCTGGTCAAGGGCACATGCCTGGGTTGCAGGCTCAAAAGGGGGCGTGCAAGAGGCAGCCAATCAATGATTCTCTCTCATCATTGATGTTTCTCTTTCTCTCTCTCTCCCTCTCCCTTTTTCTCTAAAGTCAATAAAAATGTCTGTTATTTTAAAAAAAAGGACAAGCTGTTCTTGATTCCCAAGGTCCTAGGCAGCCATTCCTCTTCTCTTGTTATTACTGCGTCTCTTTAATCAACCAGAGCTTCATGGTATGTGGTTTGCCAGAGAAATAAGTACAGTGCCTCCCACTGGAGTTCTGCCAGGTGTTTCATTGCAGAGAGAGAGCAAAAGATAGAGAACAGGAAACTCCTGTGTGACATCATGCAGGGTCACCCCAGGTCCTGGTGTTCTCAATCAGGGATGTACAGCAGTGTGAGTCAGCAGGGACATGGCCCAGGAGTGCTCCAGAATGTTGGGCGGCTATACCAGGTTACCATGTCTTCCAGGAACTCTGCAAATCCTTCGCTGTGTGAAATGAAAAACTAAGAAACTCCCACCCATTCCAGCAACTCTCAAGGTTTTTGCCTCTAAGGTTCAGGATTTGCTAACAACTCATTATTTTTCGCCAGGTCATTTCTTGCTTGCTTGGCAGTCCTGTCACTTCCTAGGCAGAACTGCTCCTTGGGTTCAGCCTTCGGTAAACAGCGGCCTTTTTACCCCTTATGTTCAAGTTCAGGGAGGACAAGGAATGGTACCCACTCTTCTTCCTTTATAGTGCTGATTAGAATAGCTGATACTGGTTTTTGTGAGAAAAATATGCCTTCTTTTTATAAATTGTCTCCTGTTGATACTGTTGCTAGATAGTGAGCAAATGGATGGCTATTATACTCCCATTTTAAAGATGAGGAAAGTGACACGCAGGAAGATTAACCAAATTACTCATCTCCCCCAAAGCAGAAAGTGACAAGCACAGAATAACAGCTCTGCAAATAATTTGGCTGTCATCGGCCTTTAGATCGGTGACAAAACGCAGCGTATAGTAATACAGTTGTAGGAAGCTTTTAGAAAGATGCATAAATATTTACTTGATTGAAAGAATAGCACTGTTCTGTCTGGGGCTTGGAATTACAGGAATGGGTTAGAAAACCTTCGTGACTTTGGTTCCACCTCACCTGCCAGGAAGAAGAAAGCCAGACTTGCAGCCTCATTCCACCAGCCCGATGAGATAAGATAGCTTCATTTCATTTATGCCTGCCTCTGGGCTCACCGTGAGCAGGGCTTTCATGTTTTCAGTCAGTTTTCTTTAAAAAGAGAGATGATTAAAGATATAAATTCATGAAAATAAGCTGCTTTATTTTTTAAATGAAAGGTAACTTTCTTTACTTTGCAGAGAAGGAAATTGGAGATTTTTATGCATTTTTGAAAAGGGATTTCAAAAACATCTAACAGATTAAAATTCTAAAATTTAGAGGAACTACAGTAACACAAGGAAGATCTCTAGCGTGGCTCCTTAGAGGTCTTTCCCAGCGAGCGGGGTTCCTAAAGAGGCCATGATGGGCAGACACCTCTTCCCACCCGACGTTTCTTTCCTTAGGCTGAAGGGCCAGAGTTTCCGCTGCTGTGATCTTGTGTTTCCAGCGAGTTGTGAGGTAGGACAGAATGCATGACGATTCCCTCCGTCCATCTATCCTGACATCCTCCCAGAGGTCAAGGGCTAGAGCCACCAGGACCTCCCCAATAAACTGGCACATTCTCCATGGCTCGTTCTCCATCTCAGCGTAGGCAGACCTGTTGCCGGGCGTAGGGAAACGGGTTGGGGCGGGGGGGGGGGGGGGGGGGGGCGTGTGGTCTGGTGCAGCAGAGAATGATAGTGAGCGGGTGCTCATGCACAGAGGGGGTAGCAGCTGGAGCAGACGATTCCATCCATCGGGGATCCCAGATGGTGGGGGTTCTCCAGGTTCTGGATTGGCTTCCTGCAGCTCATTCATTCAGCTGATACTCATTCAGTGCCTGCTGTGTGCTAGTGCTTCCGTGTGAACGAAACAAGATTCCTACCCTCAAGGCGGCATTCTAGTGGGCATGATCAACAATAAATGGAGAAGCAAACACAGGTCAGGGTCGTGAGTGCTACCTGTTTTGAAGCACAAAAGTTGAGGTCGGCATAGAGAATAAAGTGTGCCATTTTTGAGAGAATGGACACTACCACTGGACGGACTTAACTGTTTAGAAGGAAGACACAGTTGAAAGAACTTCGGGGGTAGAGAGTTCATGCAATACTAGTAGAATTCTCAAGTAAACTAAAAATGTAAGCTCTTCTACTTGATGGGGTGCATTGGGTGTTCATCTAGGAGACGTGAGCCCGGGGGACTTTAGTAAGTGGATATACTGTGCTGCTTCAGATGAAGCCCAGGAGGGTTGGCTCATGGGTGACTCATTTCCCCACTAGGGATCTCTTTGGGAGTATCTGCCGCATGAGGCCAGCATGCATCAGGTGGGAGGTGGGACCAGCCACGACAGCTTGATCCACAGAGATACCTAGTGCCCTGAAGACTTTCATCCCACTGATGCTTCATTTCCTCCTGGCTGGGGACAAGGACATACATGGCTGGGCAGTTTCTCAGTGGCATCAGTCTCCAAGTACACAAGCTCAGGAGAGATGCCCAGGCCCACGGAGAGGACCTTCCTGAGAGCAGGAGCAGCCAAATCAGTCCTGCTCTCAGGGGTCTGACAGGTGAACCAGCTCCGTTTCTCTCACAAGTTATTCCCTCACAGGGTTTGGGGCATTTGAGGAACTGAGAGGGTCAGGAAATAATACCCAAGGGCTGTGTGGATTTCGTCCTCCAATGTTAACTCATCCGTGGTAGCTGTTGTGCAAGGAGGTGGAATTTGGAGACTATTGGGCCATTCCCTGTGCTCCCTGATGGGGCCAGTGGGTTACAAGGAAAACTACAACTTGGTGGCAGGGGAAGGGGAGGCATCATTCCTATTTGAAGAGGCTAGGAGGCCTTACATAACTCCTTCCTCAGGTCTCACAGCTTTATAAGGAAAACTGGCTCCCAGCCAAGTAGGCGGCAAGAAGTGACCTCCCCTACTAACTGAGCTCTGTGCTTCCATTAACAATAGCACCCACGGCAGGAAGCTGGCCCTCCACCTACATTCCCCTGCAAATATTCCGGCAGCCACAGCAGGCGCCGCCAAGGGTTTGTGTTCCCACAGAGGCCCCGAGTGGGAACAGGACAGTTGCTAGCAGTGTGCCAGGACGAGTGCCAGAATCAGAAACTGGAAAAGCAAGCAGCGATGACACCTAAGCTAAGTGTTGTAGTTTACCTTGTAATCCATTGGCCAAAGGAAGGGGGTTGGGGAGCAGGAGAGTTAGGGGCAGAGCTTGGGCTCCGGAGCCAAGAATGCCTGGGTTTGATTCCTGACTCAATACGAACCTCTGGCAAGTAACTGAACCTGCCTGTGCCTCCGTTTCTTGGTGTATAAAATGGGGATCACAGTAACAATGACCTCAGAGGGCTTGGAGGGCCTTGACAGCTATTGTTTCAGTAAGTTCAAGTTCGCAATAGCCTGTGGGGTAGGTTCTGTCTCCCCATTTTGCAGAGCAACACAAGGTCCTGCGCTCCCTCCGCCTGGCTGCCCCACTCTGCTCATCACCCAGTTTCTGGAAAGTACCTGGCTCTCTTCATCCTCTAGCCTTTGCATGTGCAGCTCCTTAGAGGGAAATGGCCTTAACCTGATCAGTCGAAGTCACCTCAAAACTCACGTAGGCTCCCCTCCTTTGCGAGAGCCATGGCTCCATGTTGGTTACTTACTCTGGCTCTGTGTGCCCAGAGCAACCTTGGCTGACCTTTATCAAGTACCTCTTAATAGTCTACTGTAACTAGCATGTCCCTGTAATCTTTGTACACCTAGGAGCCCCTGGAAATAGAGATTGTGTCTTTTTTCTCTTCTCAGCATATAGTAGAAACTCAAGCAATATTTCTGGATGGAACAGTGGTAACACAGAATTTCTACACAGGAAGGGTTTAGTGGTAGCCGTCTGGAAGGAGGGCCTAGAGGATTTGCCCTGAAACCACATTTCCAATTAACGTGTAATGTTCTCTTTATTTCATATTTTAAGTTATAAATCTTACAAAATAATAAAAATTTCTAAAAGTTACTTTATATTTTACACTAGAGAAAAACATCAGTTTTCTGTATTTAAGAATATTACGTTCCTTTGGGGTGGCTTGGGTGGTGGTAAAGAGAGATTTGGGAATTACTAAAGCATCCCCCCCACTCGGGCCCTTCGGAAGGACGTGCGGGAGAGGGATGTGGGGAAGAGCAGCCTGAAGGACGGGCCGAGAACTGCTTTGTACTGTACTGGGTATTTGTGTTGTTCAGGTGGCGATGAAAAGTGCCGGTAGCCCATGCTTCAGCACTAGACACTCACATTCTTTCCAACCATCACATTGTTACCTTTCCCAGAAGCTGTAGGCTCTTCACAAGAGCATTAACTTGTTTTCTTCTCTTTTAAATATTAATGTCACCTGTAAATTAGATGCTGTTGACCGTATACAAGTGTTATGGGTAATTAATATTATTTAGTATAGATTTATGAAACATCAGTCCTCATTGAAAGCCCAGAGGATCCTATTCTCTCTCTTTGTTAGTTACCTTGTTTTTGGAGTTCTGGAAGAGGCGCCAGGCAGAGCTTGAGTACGAATGGGACACGGTTGAGTTACAGCAGGAAGAACAGCCCCGGCCAGAATATGAAGCCCGGTGTACTCACGTGGTGATAAATGAGATCACTCAGGTAAGAAGGTCGTCTACTTTATTGCAGGGTTAATGCCTGCGTCCAATCACTACTTACTCTGATGGTACTTGGTGGCCTGGGGTGTGTTCTGGGCACAGGGATTTTTAAAGCTCCTCCAGTAATCCTGATGTGTACCCAAAGTGAAGAAGCTGTGCTTAGAACAGCGGACATGGGAGATACATGTAGTCCGTTCTTTCACAATAACAGTAAAAATGAAAAAAAAACCAAAAAAACTTTGACATAAATGTACAGTAAGTCCTCATTGGATGTCATAAGTTCTGCAAACCTTTAAGTAAATGATATATAATGAAACCAATTTTATTCTAGGCCAGTTGAGATAAACGAAAGTTCCTTCATAACCTCATCAGTGTTATAATGAAATGACGGAATGAAACGATATTATTTAAGAACCTGCTGTATAAGAAAAAGATGCACTGGTTTGCATCCTTTCTTTCCAATTCCAGTAAAAAATGCACAAAAAAAATAGACTCTGTGACATAAATGTATTGAAAGATGCATAGGTTTTTAGAGTTAATTCTCAACTGTTCACATGCGCCTTCATTATTTCAGCCCCTTTCATCCTAGGCTTAGCTGCCCCTTGGTCTTGCACTAAAGCCTCAGTCACTGCTCCCCCTTCTGGTTGGGATGTGCACAAAATAGTGTGGCTCTTTCCCTAATTGAGGGGGAAGGATGGAAAAGGAAAACATTTGTTGAGGTCCGACTATGTTCAGTCACTGTGGGAGGCATTTCATATCATTGGAAAGGTAAATTTGCTGCTGCTACAAAATTAAAAACAAAACAAAACACCTATATATCTTTCTGTATAAATATTCCAAGCCAGCAAAAGATGATTTTTTAATCGTCTGAATTATTGCTTCTTTCCATCAACACAGACAATTTAGAGCTGATTGTACTTGCAGCAATCAGCTTAAGGACAGTGGCTTCTGAAAATGAATAACTCTTAGAAAAAAATGCTTTTCCCAAGAGCTTCTGAAAATGTCCTGATTCTAGATTTTATAAATTGAGTCACAGATTTACAGACTGTCAGCACTAAAAGGGACCAGAGGGAGCAGTTCAACTCCTCATTTCATAAGTGGGGGAAACGAGGTCCAGTGACCAGGAGAAGGTGACATTTGGCTTTGTAACTGTAACAAGCTGTGAATAATCCCCATTATGAATAGCTCCCACTGTGGACTGTGGAAGACGGAGCCAAAGCATGTGTTGTTGAAAGATCGTAGATTCAGAAATGAGAGCCAAACTTAGAATTGTATGTTCATAATGTTTTTGAGTTCTGAAAAACAAAAGCTTATATTGGCAACATGAGGAAAATACTGAAGAAAAATCAACTTGGTAATTTAAACCTGCCCATTTTACATTAAAATTACCAACTAATAGGTTTAAATTTTCATTGTTAAAAAAATTGAAGATGAAAGTTTATTTTAACCTTTATTTTATGTCTCATTATACTTTCCATGCTAATACTACATCCTCCATTGGTTTAGAGAAGCGTAGAGTGCTGCAGTCAGGTCTTGAGGATGAGGTTGCCGGAGTTAAATCCAAACACAGCAAGTTAGTGGCTGAATGATTCTGGACAAATTATTCAACTTCTCTGCGCCATTGTTTCCTCAGTGATAAAATGGAAACAAATATAGTTGCTTCCTCAAATGATTGTAGTAAGGCTGAATGGACTTAATGTTTAGAACCTCCTTAGAATAGTACCTGGCACAGAGTAAATAGCACCAAATTATTTGCAGCGATTGCTGTACTGTAGCTTCTCTTACTATCCAGGTAAATCCTGAGAGGTATTGATTTCTGATCTTAATATTTTAAATGTATTCATATAAAGGGAAAACTTTAAAAATTCAGTTATGACAAAAATGTGTAAAGCTCAACCAAGAAACACATACTGGATACCTAGCATTTGCAAACATCTGTGAGACGTTTCGTCTTGCACCGGCTCTGGGCTCTCTGTCATTGCTTCACTTCTAACACCTAAGACATGCTCAGAAATGCAGCTTCACAGCTTGGCCTTGTCAGGTACCCGACTCCCGAGCTCAGGTTATGGCAGATAAATTATTATTCACACTTGCATTTTCAAAAAATACTATTAAAAAGAGCACTGCATATGTTTTGTTGTATGTATGTTTGAAATTAACAAAAAACATGCAATTATGAGGAAGAAGGCTATGTTTGAAAAATAATTTTTAGAAAAATTAAATTCAGCCTAGGATATAGTGACCCATCAGGAGAAAAATCATTTCATTGGCGTAATCCCTTGATTGTCTAAACTTCTATTTTTTATTTTTTTAATCAGGAAGAAGAGCGGGTTCCCTTCACTACCTGGGGGAAATGCATACGTGCTGTCCTCTGCGCAAGTGCTGTCTTATTCTGGGTGAGTCCTTCACAAAATTTAATATCCAATTTTAAATGTTAAGGAAGCTGAACGCTGAGCTGGAAACTATGTAATCTTATTTGTTTAAATCAGATAAGCGAGCCAGTATTTTCCAGTTTCTGGTGAAGAAGCCATATGGGAGGCACTAAGAATTCTAAAATTTTTCACCAGTAACAACTAAAATAAAATTCAGTTATGACAAATTAATGTGTAAAGCTCTAAGAATAGTCTTAACAAAAAGATAACAGGAACTATCAAAGAAAAGTCATGAAAACTAGTGGAAAATGTAAAAGAAGCCTCAAACAAATGATTCTAGATCAAAAGACAATATTTCTAAAATATCTGAACTTATGAAATTAATTTTGAGTTTATTACTAATAAAATCATATTAGAAATATAATCTGCAATATACAAAGAGTTTTGTTGTCTCAAGAATAGCCAGGTTAGAGAATAGGACATGAAGCCCAGAATGGGCTCTGATATCAGTAATATAGGAGAAGGGAAATATTCTAAATCTGGCATAAGTAAAGATTATTCAATAAATACACTTGTTAACTAATGGCGGAAAAGTTGAAGAAAGAAACCATGTCATGAACCACATGCTATAATAAATTCCAGAAATATTAAAGATAAGTAACAGCAAAAATAACTAGAAATATTGATAAATATCTGATCTTAGATATAAAAAGATTTTCTAAACAATAGCAATGGGAGAATTTTTGGAAGAAAATATTTAACAATTTTCATACATCAAAAGAATCTTAAGCTTAAACAAAATACCAGAAGTAATAATTATTAACAAATAGGGCAAAGGGTTAATAATTTCAATACATAAAATGTCCAGATCACTCCTAAGCTAATACTCAAGCCCTCAGGAGCTTAGAGGCAGAGAAAGTGAGTACACAGTCACAAAAGAAAACTGTCATGGCAGATGCAAACCTCAGTAGTAATTAAATTAGTGCATTAAAATGAGATGTAATTTTTCACCTCTCAAGTGATGACTCAGTGTTTGAGAGGATGAAATGCAGTGATCAGCACTCTCATATCTAGGCCGTTAGTATTTTTCACTGCTCTGGCCTTCTTAGAAAGCCATTTGGCATTATCAAGAGTCAAAAATATTCATGTACTTTAATCTACTAATTCAGGTTTTAGAAACTTTTAATCAGGAAGCATTTCAGAATAAGTAAAAGTCAGTAAAGATTTAGTCACTATATACACTGAGTGGCCAGATTATTATCTCTGAATGCATAATAATCTGGTCACTCAGTGTATATCCTATGTAATAAAAGGCTAATATGCAAATCGTCCCCTCGACCAGGAGTTCGACCAGCAGGTAGGCCAGCCAACTGCCCATGTCCCCTCCCCCTGGACAGGCTGGCCGGATCCTACCCATGCACAAATTCATGCACCAGGCCTCTAATATATATATATGTATATTTCAGCCAAAATATTCTACTTTTAACTCTTTATACCATGGGGTATTGTGCAACTGTGAAAAGCTATGTCCATGAAAATATTTTATGACATGTAAAAATGTCATGGTTATGATAGGCTTAAGGAAAAGATACAATTATTAAAATGACTTAATATGCAAACTACATAGTTCTGAAGAAATTGTGCCTACAGATAGATAGTAGATACATTTTTCCTATTTTTGTGTACTTTTTAGTCTTTTATAGTTAGGAATCTTTCAGTTGTGGGTGACAGAAAAATCAATCTGCTACAAAGTGGGGGTTGGAGGGTATCGGTTCCTGTAACGGACAATCTCAGTCTGAGGTCTGGCTCTGGTCCAGGATAGGTACTGCAGCCCCGATGATGTCAAGGGCTGGGTTTGGTTCCATCTTTATTCTCTGTCCTGTGGTGTCCTGCCTGGTGGTTCTGGGCACTCTCCCTGATGGTTGCAGAATGGCTGCAGCATTCCAGATCTCACATCACGTGGAAGCCAAGAAAGGTCTCTCTTAGCAGCGTCCTCTAACGGAAGCTTCTCTTTCCCATGGGCACTAGTAGATATCTCCTCCCATAAGTGGCTCTTATTAGGCTGTCAGTCGTGGAGTCCATTGCGGAGGTCAATAGGATGAGATACCTGTCTCAATCTAATCAGAATCCCAGGGGAGGAAGGGCAGTCTAGCCCAAACCATGGGACTAAAAGTAGAGAGAATTCCCCCCAAAAGCAAAATCTGGGTCCTTTTCTCAGACTGGAAACAGACCCCGGGCAGCAAAAGCGACTATTGTTCACTACAGAGTACTTTCAAATTTTCTATGATGAGTACATATTCAGAGTTATGATAAGAAAAGTACATTAAAGTTAGAGTGAGGAAAGATATGTAAGAAGCTTAAGGCGAATGCAAAGCTTTTCTGCCTCCTATGGAGAAATACTGAACCGGTCACGTGCCTGAAGAAGTTTGCATTAAGTTTGTAAAAAGCTCTGGAATGAATTAGAATTCACTTCAGAAACCACGTGGGAGGCAGCGCCATGTAGAGGTCAGTGGTCTTTGGAGCCCTTGCATTTCTCAATTACTTCACTTACCAGTTGCTAAATTTGGGGCACATTGCTTAGTCTCTATGTGGCTCTCTTTCCTCCTCTGTGAAGGAGATCTGATTCTGCCTCCCTCCCCAGGCTGTGTGAGGACTTAAAGATATATGTGTGCTGAGGCGAATAGTGAGCACTGAAAGAATCTTAACTATTATAATTCCTTAATAACTTCAAAAATTATATAGATTATATATGTGCTGTGCTGAGAGAGAAAGAATTTGATATACCCTCTCTAATACATATTTCTCGGCCTTGGAAATTTTCATATATACACCACATTTTTTTTTTAAATGTTATTCCTTAACAGTGAAGGAAAGGAGATAATGAGAGAGGTCAGAGGAGGAAATATAATCCTTCTCTACAAACTGGTGGCCTAGAAAGGTAAGAAAGACATCTTGTTAACACTTTAGCTGCCATAATCAGAGCTAATATTTACGTAGTATTTTTCATATTTTTTCATGTATCTTTACTGACAGCAGCTCACTGAGTCCTCACAAAAATTCTGTAAGTTAGTTGCCATTATGATCCCCCCGTATATGGGTGAGGAGATTGAGGCCCCCAAAGGTTCAATCATTTGTACAAGGCAGAGCCGGATTCCCACGCTGGCTCCAGGGCCGTGCTTGCAATCGCTCCCTTCACTGCTCTCCGAGGGGAGCAGCAGCCTTCCTCTGTTACTGTAACCGTGACACCATTTGCTTTGTCCTGAGACTCACACTCTTTGTGGATTTTCTCTCTCGTGGTAGTCATCACCTGCAGTCAGACACTTTGAGTTCATGCTCTGGAGTATGTCCAAGAGGAAGATGCAGGGCAAACAGTTTCAAAACGGGACCTCGGGTGTGCGCTGTTCAGTGGCAGAGAAAACCTGCCTGGTGAGGAAGTGAAATCCTAGCAACCACATGCAAACTGTTGCTTCACACACTCCTGCTGACATGGGGCGTGCAGTCCTAAATGCAACGGGTTAGGGAAGTGAAGCTTGTGCACACGCAGGTTATGAATAACTGCAGTTTAAGGTCTTACGATGTGAGCATGAAAAGTGTGTGGAGCTTTGATAAGCAGAGACCTGCTGCCATTTCCAGGGGTTACCCTGGGGCATCTGCACAGCTTAGGAGCTCTGGGCCTGGTCAGAACCGCCCTGGGCACTGAACTAAGACGAAAGCTGGCACCTGCTGAGTGACCCTGAACCAGAGATACGTTCTCTGTTGGGAGGACACATACGCCCTTAATGGAGCAAAAAACCACTGATTCATAACCTAAATGATTTCATAAGTATAGAGGGATGTTTTCTCTGGTGCTGCTATCACAAAAGACTTTTTCCTTCTACCAGAACGCGTTCCCAGTTATTCCATTTTTACTCCATCTGAAGATGCACTCTTTTAAATAGACCTTTTTTTAGAGCAGCATTGCATTTACAGAAAAATTGCTCAGAAAGTACAGAGTTCCCATACTCCCTCACTCCCCGCACACAGCTTCTCCTACTTTAACGTCTCACTTTAGTGGACACACTGTCTTGTGACTTCCTTCATTCCTTTTCCTTTCTTTGACCTTTAACGCACTTGATTTCTGCCTCTCTTGTGGCAGTTCTGTGAGATTTCACATTACTTCACCCATGCACCTTGTCCACTTAAGGCCGGAGGCCGATTTTTCAGTGTAAAAGATGATGACTGGCGAGTCTCACGCTGCTGTGTTTATTGTGCTTTCAGATCCTATTGATCATCGCTTCAGTCATTGGGATCATTGTCTACAGACTCTCAGTGTTCATTGTATTTTCTGCAAAACTTCCCAAGAACCTGAATGGAACAGACCCAATCCAGAAGTATCTGACCCCACAGACAGCCACATCCATCACCGCTTCCCTCATCAGCTTTGTCATCATCATGATTCTGAACACCATCTATGAAAAAGTGGCAATCATGATTACTAATTTTGGTAAGTTCCTACCATAGTTTCTGTCGTGTCTAGGACATTTTCAGAACCTGGTGGAGATGGAGACCATATCTTTTTGGCATTTCAATTCCAGTCTCGAAAATTTCAAGTGTAAACATATTTTCTCTGGCCTGGATGGGCGATGAAATTATCTACAGCTTGGCATTAGTAAAAGGGACAAAGCAGAGACAATCATTATAATGTCCGAGCTTTGTATAAACAGATCAGTGCTGGATGATATTTGCAATTACATTACATCATGTGCCCTATTGTTGAAAGTAAATAGTCTCTTTATTGCAAATAAGTGGAGCTGGGTCATGGTTCCAGTGGCAAATGCGTGCCTCTGTTGCTGAGAGGACAAGCGATCATGCTGTTACATGTCTTCCCCCATTCTGTTCGCATTAATACAGCTCCATTCTCATCAGCTCTCGCTTTTGTAATAAGTGATTCTCCTCTCTGGCTTGTATCCCAGGCAGCTGCTTTGTGACCAAAGTTAAGTGCTTCCCACTCGCTGCATGTGTCTGCTCAGTGGTCATGTTCTGAGAGTGATCAGCCCAATCTAAATTCTAAACCAGGAGGGGGACCTGGTTTGTCTTCCCCAAATGCTTCTAGCAAGTTTCCCTTCTTTTGTTGGTTTTCTTCAACACCTACCCTAAAAAAGACGAGAGAATATCATTCTTGCCCATTTGATAACATTGTGCTTGTACATTTTAAGGAACAGTTAAATATTTTTTGCCTTGTGGGATATACGTATGGGGGAGAAGCTTTTATAACAATGTGTAAACTTGACTTAACACAGGAGCTGTATTAAGGACTTCAAAACAGCTTAAATGGAAACAGTGTGAATTGTATTTCTAAAACATTTTAACTCCTATATCTGTGTCTTTGATTAGGGTCTCATCGCTGCTCACAATTTTTAAAACTTAACTTTTCTTTGGTTAACTACAGAACTCCCACGGACCCAGACTGATTATGAGAACAGCCTAACCATGAAGATGTTCTTATTCCAGTTTGTCAACTACTACTCCTCGTGTTTTTACATCGCCTTCTTCAAGGGCAAATTTGTAGGTTATCCTGGAGATCCAGTGTACTGGCTGGGAAAATACAGGAATGAAGAGGTATGAATGCAGAATTGTCTTCTCTCGACAACTGAAAACAGTTTCTTCATTGAACATGTTTAGATTTTTCTTTTTCAGCCTAAAGTGAAGATCGGAAAAATTTTAAATGAATGATTGTTTCATGTTAGAGCCATCTAATTTCTAAATGAAATTCTTTTTAATATTCCAGTGTGACCCAGGTGGCTGTCTCCTTGAACTGACAACACAGCTGACAATAATCATGGGAGGAAAGGCTATCTGGAATAACATACAAGAGGTGTTACTTCCGTGAGTATCAAGTCGTGTAATCCGGGATGTGGGACAGGGGATAACAGCCCACCCAACCAAGTCTTTTGCCTACATGTCCACGTAACTGCATGCCTACCTCTAAAGTAGTGTAGACTCAATGCTTATTAAACGTCTCCGGACAAGATAGTCCAACCAACGGTGTAAAATATGTCTATGTTTACACCTTCATTTCCCGTAAGCCCATGGCTACACATTAGAGGGACCTGAAGTTTGCCTTCCGATATTTCTTCTCCGGACCTAAAACAGTGTGTTTTGAATCATCTTTTCTCTTGTTTGAAAACTGGGAATGCTAAGTGTTAGCCAAGTTAGAGAGTGACTCAGGCTCTTCTCGTCATTGCTTCTTCTCTGTGTATACTCTTTCATACAAAATTCTAACATACTAAAGATATGTTAGTTACTCTTGCTACCCAGTACTACCCACATCCCAAAAATACGTAGGAAGGGAGAGAAAAGCCTTTTAAGTCAGTGGCTCTTTTCACATTATTTAAATGTGTCCTAGTGAAATGGATTTCACCATAAGTGTACCTCTTTGTCCCCTTTCCCTCCCCCCCACCCCCAGCCCACTTGGTCCTTGGCTATGACTCTTGGAGTAAGTGAAGCAGCATACCCAGCACTGTGCCCGAGGTTCCGGCGGGGTCTCATCAGCACCTGGTGCTTAATAGGCACTCAGCACCCACTGAGTGAATGAGTGACTCATATGCCTGAAATCCATAACGTTAATAGCTTAATAGAATTAGTAAGTTAATAGAATTGTTTGTTGGACTTGAACAACGAGCTCAGAGCTCCTCGGCCTTCCTGGCTTCACTTAATGTTGGAGGCATCCCTGGGAATTCTATTCCAGACTTAACAAAAGGCTGGTGCAATTTCTGCATTAAGCAACTCACTCTGGAGCGATTTTTATGATAAAATGTTAAGGAAAATAATTAAAGTTAAATATACAAAATGCCAACAGCATCATCCTTTGGTCAAAGTTTAGATAATGGATGGCTGTAATTTTCTTCCTTTATGTTTTCTGTACTTTCCTCAATGGGTATGGACTACTTACAAGAAAAGTGAACTGTTCCCTTGAGAAGAGGTATTTTATGTGTATTGACTAGAGGGGAAACCAGAGGCCTACAATAAGAGAACGCTGAATACAGGTATCCCTCGTTGCTTTTTAAATTCAGGAACAGTATAAACTCAGGCATGAAATAGCTTCAGGGAGTAAAGGGTGCTTGTGTTCAAAGTTAGCGAGTGGGAATCCTATAGAACATTCAAAACACAAATGGTGATTTTCTGCCGTATGTGGATTAAATATAATAACGAAGATCAAAGAGAAAATGAGGTACAAAGTACTTCACACTGTGCTCTACACCTAATAAAGGCTTCGTAGAAGGCAACTTATTACGATGCTGTTATGCTAATATGCCTGGTAAATTCCTAGGAAAATTATTTAGTAACCCCTGCTGGAGGGAGGAAGTGTGCAGCCTTGGCCAGGGGCCGAAGTGTCTGCTGTCTGTATTTTTAAAAAATTGCTCTGAGTCTCATGTGCAGTCAAGATGGATGTCCCTGCACTAGAATCATGACCCAGTAGATAACCCAAAAGACCAGGGGCGATGATGGACGGACTACGGTCTGAGATTGAGTGGCTCATTCAGGAAGACTGAACAGGAGGCTTAGCATCTGTAGCTGAGGAAGGAAAGCTCTTCAGAGAGACTGTGACCTCTGATGTGACCAGTTTTGGGTGAGGGAAGGCAGGACAGTAAGTACCAGAGGGAAGCGCCGGATGCGTCAGTCATGCCAGGACACAAGTTTCCACCTACATCCAAACTGTGATGGAGTTGGGATCCGGTAGTAAAAGACCTGCCTCTCTGGGCCCCGGAGAGGATTCAGCAAGAGGCTAAGGCTGGAAGTGTGAGGCAGAGCAAAGCAGAATCCAATCAAAACCAGTAATCTCGAGTTTGGGGTCAGCAGGGGTGATGGACACGTGTGGTCCCTGGTGCCACCTGCGTCACAAGATGCCTGTAAAACCGCGGATTCCCAAGCTTGACGGATTTCAGAGCTTTGGGTTGGAGCCTAGGAAGTAGCACTAGCAACTAGCATTGTGTTTTTCTCTAAGGGCTGGAGTGAGATCCGCCGAGCCAGACAGCGCTGCATCCCCGAGCCAAGTTCTAAATAACCCAGGCCTGAGTTGGTCAAAAACTAATCCTGTGTGGTGGTGGGGTTTGAGGTGTTAGGAAGTGTGCTAACTGCTTGACCTGTTTTGAATCATTCAATCCTGACAGCAACCCTGGGCAGTGTAGGGTTTATCACCCCATTTGATTTGAACTTGACCAAAGGTACATAGTGACTAAGCAGTGAAGTGTGGATTCAGATTCAAGGGGTGTCTGCGTCTACATCCCCCCCACCTTCCACAGCCTCCTGCTTCATCCCTAATGTCATTGAAGAGAAAGAAGTGGGGGAGGATCGTGAAGCCAGGGGCACATTTATTGTAGAGAAATCTCCTTTAGTAAACCTCAGGGACCAGTCAGTGCAGAGTTAATGCTGAGATCAGTAGCAGTGGGAAACCCAGCATGGTCATATCTTACCGTGTGTGTGTGTGTGTGTGTGTGTGTGTGTGTGTGTGTGTGTGTACCCACGTGTGTGCATGCACATGCAATATATACAGCTGCCTTTACTTAGTGGGAAGCCTTCTCACTGTCCGAATGTGAAATCCGAGTAAACATGGTGTTCCTTCAGCTGAGGCTTGGTCAGATGTTTGTGTCTGCGTTTGAAGTTTGCTGTTGTGGCTCCTCCTCTGATGAACGCCGCGAGGAACCCACAAGCCCCGTTGCTTTAGGGGACAGGGGTTCTCTCTGCTGCAGGTGCTCCCTCAGGTCGCTGCCAACTCCGATTTCTTTTCAGGACAAATTGCCATAAAAAGGGGAGCATTTATCTGGGCCACCAGGCTTTGAGGAAGAGAAAAACACAACATAGAACAAGGACAGCAGACAGCTCTGCGGGGACAGTGTGCAGCAATGGGCAGAGCACTGGGCCACCCACGGCCGTCTCCTCGCTCTGCACGATGACTTCCAGGAAGTTTATCGTGTCTCTGGTCCTTGATCTGTCCAGCTTAGCATAGGATCTTAGAGCTGTTTCATCCAATCTCAAACTATGGCACTTTTCTCTGTGTCCCTCAGTGGCTCCCCAGTTCCCTCAGAGTACAATTCACCCAAATCCTCACAATGGCCTCTCTATCTCCCCTGCTTGCTGCCCCTTTGCCTTCTTTTTTGTTGTTGTTAATCCTCACCCGAGGATTTTTTTTCCTTTTTTTTCTTTTTAGTGGAAAAGAGGGAGGGGGTGAGAGAGAAAGGAACATCGATGTGAGAGACATAGATTGGTTGTGTTCTGCACACGCCCTGACCAGGGCCAGAGAGCGAACCTGTACATGCCCTTAACCAGGAATCAAACCCAAGAACCTTCTGTGTGCAGACCACTGCTCTAACCACTGCTCAGTGGCACTCTTTTACCTTCTTACTATCTCTTTTCAAATGTTACTTTTAATAAACCGACCTGCCACCACCCCACTCCCTACCACAAATGCAAACACTTTTTCTCCACAGCGCTTATCACCAGCTCACAATCTGTGTCTTTGTTTTTCTCTGGAAAGACAATTTTGTATAATAACATAGAAATGAGAGGAAAAAAGGAAGTTAATCAAAAGAGGGAAAACATCTTTTAACTGAACTGCCCATATGAAAGGAGCTAGGAGAAAATGTAGCAGTTACAATTTTGATACACCGAGGTACAGAGTCAAAGCACAAGATGTATTTATTGGGAAGATAATGCATGCAGCTTGAGATATCACTGAATACTTTTATGACTTGGTCTGATAATAGTCTCAGCGGTTGGCAAACTCATTAGTCAGCAGAGCCAAATATCAACAGTACAACGATTGAAATTTCTTTTGAGAGCCAAATTTTTTAAACTTAAACTTCTTCTAATGCCACTTCTTCAAAATAGACTCGCCCAGGCCGTGGTATTTTGTGGAAGAGCCACACTCAAGGGGCCAAAGAGCCGCATGTGGCTCGCGAGCCGCAGTTTGCCGACCACGGGTCTAACTTATCATTTGGTCCTTTTGGCAGCTGGGTCAAGAATCTAATTGGACGCTGCCGCACAGTTTCGGGTTCAGAAAGGATAACCCCGCGATGGGAACAGGACTACCATCTGCAACTCATGGGAAGACTGGGATTATTTTACGAGTATCTTGAAATGAGTAAGTCACAAGTGATATTTTAGATGATATAAGTTATAATGGAGCACATTTTGGATCCCAGAAGTCATGGTTATCAAGCCAAATATTGATCTAGCATATTAAAATGGGATATGTGTTCCTCCATTTGAAAGCCTGATTATATAGCTTTATGGAGGAACACATATCTCCATTTGAAAGCCTGATTATATAGCTTTATATAATCAGGCTTTCACATACGGTGACTGTGTGTTTCTTTGTTGTACAGAGTTAAAGATGTATTACCAATGAAATGGAGTAGTCATTGAGGTTCATCTTCACCATTAGTTCTTGGAGCATTCTAACCATGTTGTCTGAGAGTGAACTTGAAACTACTATTAGATGTGATTCGGCTCGGCTGGAGTCCACACGGGCACAGCTGTTGGCCGATACACTTCCGAACTGAGTCGTGTAAGCAAGGCTGTGCAGAAAGCCAGGAGGGGGCGTGTTGCTGCTTGTCCCAGAGGTGATACAGGGTCCCCCCCCACCTGCTTTCACACCTGCCTCTGGCAGCGTATCTATTCTTTCTGGCCAGTGGTTTCTGCATGGTTCCTTGAGTGACCTCATGACTCATCACTGGCTTGAATTCAGAACCACTTGGCTGGTCTGGAATTAAGAGTTAGCACAGGCCTCCTCCTTCTCCATGGCCTTTGTCCAGTTGTGGAGTGTTTGCTTAGGCTCTGTTTCTCTTCAGTTGAACTGGATTTTGAGCTCTCAGTTGCCTTTAAATGGATGCACCTCAAAATAGATTTCCAACATCTTTGCTATTATTCATGGCACGCTTTTATCTGTCAGAAGGCTACCAATGTATATGTTTCGTATCTGTGCCCTTTCAGCTAACCATTGCAATGAACTACAGTTTCTTAAGCTTAGGAGAATAGAACAGGAGGCACAACATTGTGGGTGACAGACCTTGCATTTATGCAAAGGAGTCTGTGTGTTTACAGACACCCTTTGTGGTTCCTGTTTACAAGTTGGCAGAGAGAGAGGGCGGCTTTTATTAAATCACATTCTATATATAAAATAATTGCTTGTGAAAATACATGTTATCCCTGGAAACACAGCTGCTTCCTTCAGTGAGTGAAAGGTTCATCTTGGAGCTTCTACAGTTAGCAGCGCTTTGCAGCCTGGAGTCTGATTTGAATTTCCTATTGCTTCTGTTGTGTTTTGTGACCAGGTTCAATTAAGGGTGTAGCTGCCATACATAATGCAGAAGCTATATTTATTCCGTTTATTTCCAAAAGGACTTTCAAGACACTTACCTGTTGTTCTGAAATGAGTCATAATTATAAATATTTCATGTGGAGCCATTATCAACATTAATAACAGCTTTCTAGGGCAGAATGTCATTTGCTATTTTAGCACCAATAAAAGTCGGGAAAAAGTTATTTTCCTGGAGTTGATTAGTCAAACCAGTGACACTGAGAGGAAATGTCACAGGGTTGTGACTTCGGGAGAAGTTGATATGACCGTTAGGGTTTCCTACTCTCATTAAAATAATTTCCAAGTAAATAATTTGGCCTCACACTACCGTATAAGAGGAAATAACAACTAGTATAGACAGTTTCTTTAGATTTATTAAATTGTTTTGCTATTATCTAAATAAAACCTAATGAATTAGAAAAATTAATCAATTTATAAGAGTAGGCAGTCCGCTATTCCGTCTTCAACTCCAGAGTGAAATCGATCATTTTGTGGGTGATAGAATTCCTAAGTGCCTTTTGAATTATTTGTTTTTCTGAGGAGAGTGCCTTTGGTAGTGGTCTCATCACCACACAGTTTCTCCTTGCTCCCTGTTTCCCATATCGTGATGATACCACCATCTGTCTGTTCAGTTATGAAGGGCAACGCCTTCCGACAAACAACCCTGGAGCCCCCCACCCTGTGTAGGCCTTGCGCTGCCTGAAACACCTGCCTTCTGTTCTGAGGAATTCCTGCCAGGCCCCAGCAGCGACCCTCCGCTTTCCACACACACTAGCTGCCCTTTTCTCAGGCCTTAGCTTGACCCCTGTGTGGAGGTAGTGACTGTGCGCACGCCTCTCCCCGCCAGCCTGCTCCCGAAGGAGGGAGCTGCAAGACCTCCGCTTCTTTCAGTCGCAGCTGGAACACCACGGCCTGGCCCTAGTCCTCATAGTCATTTAAGTGACTTGAGCTTGGAGTTTCAACACACACATCCCACTGTGAGTGGAATTACATTAAGATTGCCCCAGCCACTCCCACCAAGTTCTGTAGGACATAGGTTTTGGGGAGAGGGGGGAGTGTTTTTATTTTTTTAAATATATTTTTATTCCAGAGAGGGAGAGAGAGATGGGAATCAAACTGTGACCTCCTGGTTCATAAATTGATGTTCAACCACTGAGCCACACCGGCTAATGAGTGGGGTGCTTTTTGAGTGAAATTTCTTTTTATTTAGCGAATTCCCCACTATCCTTTGAGAGTACTAGAGTAATCTGGGATGTTAACCAAAATTGCCTCCCTGAGTATATGGTTGTGATTTCTGAAATCTTGGGCATGGGACATGAGAGAAATGGTCTGTCGGTCTGTAGTCCGGAGGCCGTAAAGCTAGCATTTCGTACATAGAGCACGACACAGCACAGACACCAGTGTCTCCAGAACTTGGCGGTGCCTTCCCAGTGGGTACGAGCCATAATGGAATGCAGTGAAGTGATGACATAGGCCCTGTTCGACCTCACCTTCCTCCATCCCTAATTTCAAAAAATTGATTAAAACAATGTAATAATTTCCATCAGCTGTCTCCACCTGCTCCTTGCAGCACCCCCTTCCTCTCCTCTTGCTCCAGATCTACAGCACCCCCACCCCATTCTCTAGGATGCAGGCCTGTCTCCCCCACTTCCTCGCCTCTGCTCTGTTTCCATCCACCACCTGCATTGATGTTTCCTTGTCTTGGCAGGATGAGCTTTCCAAAATGGAAAAAGCACTATAATTAGGTAGCCTTTTAAAAAAATGTGTGTGTATAAATATTTTTGTTTTATATACACTGAGTGGCCAGATTATGATGATCCCTGAATGCATAATAATCTGGCCACTCAGTGTATATCCTATATAATAAAAGGCTAATATGCAAATTGTCCCCTTGACCAGGAGTTTGACCAGTAGGCAGGCCAGCCAACCACCCATGTCCCCTCCCCCTGGCCAGTCTGGCCGGACCCCACCCATGCAGGAATTATGCACTGGGCCTCATAGATAGATAGATAGATAGATAGATAGATAGATAGATAGATAGACAGATAGATAGACAGATAGATAGATAGATAGATACACACACACACTGAGTGGCCAGACTATTATGCGTTCAGAGATCATAATAATCTGGCCACTCAGTGTATATGTATATGTACACACACACATACCCCATGGCTTTTTAAAATTTAAGGAAAACAATAACACAGAGGAAACACATGTCACAGAGAGGGAAATGTTTGGCCATATCAAAATCAGCCTAGTAGTCGCATCGCTAAGGACTGAAATGTAAGTGGCTTTGGAACACGCAGCCGCGGGCAGATGCAGGAGGAGTCTCGGTGCAGGGGTGAGGGCTGTAGCAGGGGCGGCGAGGGGTGGAGAAAGACTCAGTGTAGTACTTCAAGAAACTTGACTTTAAAGTGATGTGGAAAGTATTAGCATGTAGGCCAGCAAGAAGTGCCAGGCGAGGGTTATCTTTGTTTTCCCGATGGGTGTTTTTGCCTTGCTGAATTGAATGGATAGGCTGTTCCTTTCTCTTCCTTGCTTGCTTTCAAAAGGTATTCTCACTTGAGTATCAGAACAGACTATACCATCTGGAATTGATTTTGGTGTCAAAAGTGAGGACTCTATGCCAATTTTTCCAGTGTGGAGCTAATCGCTCCATGCTCGAATCTACTGATTTGAAGTATCATATTTATAATACATTAAAATCCCATGAATATCTGCATCTATTCTTTATAATTCGTACTATCTACTAGGGCACCTGTTATAAACTGTTTCAATTATCATAGCACTGTAATATGCATTAGTATCTCTTAGAGTTAGTCTCGTTTTGTTGTTTTTCAGGATGTCCCTAATACTGTCAGTTCACACATTCCTCCTATTTTTTTATTTGTGTATATTTCTTTAAAAATTTCAGCATCACTTTTCAGCTTTTTTTATTCATTTGGGATTATTAGCCAGATTTGCATTCAAATGCTAATTTATATTTTGGAGAAAAAAATGTCCCCAAAGTTGAGTCTGCGCATCATTTATTCATTCGTTTTACCTTATTTTTTAAAGTCACTGTAAGAGTCTTAACATTTCTCACTAATTTATTTCTAAACCATCTGTACTTTTGTTGTCATTATAAATGGTGTCTTTTCCTTTTTGGGTTTTTAGCTGAGCTTATTGTCAATCTAGTCCGAATTTCTGGCTTCCCTTGAATCATGAGGTCTGGCAGCTGTGAGTGGTCCCTTCGTTAAGACACGCACTTGCCAGTTCACACCTGTAGGTAGTTGAGTTCATTCAGGGTTGGATGAGTCATAGACACAAACATTGACATCACTGCTTAATGCTGTGCTGCTGACTCGATGACATCACCAACTCTAGTCCTTATCTGATTCCCCTGAACATGTCCACACCTATCTGTACCACACCCTGGCCTCTGAGGCCAGCAGCCATTGCCAGCTCCTCCTGCCCAGCCACCCTCCACGGCCTGGCCCTTCCTGGCCAGAGTGGTCCCTGCCCCTGGTCTAAGTGGTAGTCCTAAAAGGGCTGACATTCTCCCCTTCACCACAGTCTGACTTGCATACTACACTAGTTTACTTTAAAGGTCTGCCAGTTAGGAGGAAAGAGTCCAAAACGGAACATAATATCGTGGAGTATATATAGTGTACACCACATAAATTACAGGCAAGAGGAGCACTTCTAAGTCACCACTTGTATCTTGACTTATGGTGACCACATCAACTGCTACAACTTCAAGATAAAACTTCCTCAAGAAGGATTATATTTCACCTTAAGACACATTTGTCACGTACATTTCTGTGATGTGTGGTAATACCTCAACTTCTCTGACAGACTCAGGGGAGCTTGCTCATTTGCCTGTTTTCAGCATATTTCCTCCACCGTTCTTTAAGCAGAGTCTTCCCAAAGGTGCATGTCTTACTTCTTTTTAGCTTGTTAGATATTGCCACAGTTTTTTCTTTTTTTCAATCCTAAATCACAAATCATCTTCCAACGTTCTATTATTTCAACATTGAGAATGAATAATATGCTTAGAGTGTCCCAGGTTCATTTACCAGCACATAACTTTGGTTGATTAAAGATATTTAAATATATTATTCCTATTAAGAATATAAATGTGAAAGAAACAGGCTATAATTCATCTTTTTCCTTAGAGATCTCATATTTGTGTTTTAGTTACTTCACTGCTGAGTATTATTAGTGCCACAAATGTCTGTTCTCTTTGGGGGTTGGTTTGTTTTGTCTTTCCATCCCTCCACCATCCATGATGTGTGTCCATTTCATTGACAGTTATTCAGTTTGGCTTTGTCACCTTATTTGTGGCCTCTTTTCCACTGGCCCCTCTGTTGGCTCTGGTGAACAATATATTGGAAATAAGAGTGGACGCGTGGAAAATGACTACCCAGTACCGTCGCATGGTGCCAGAAAAGGCCCAGGACATCGGAGCGTGGCAGCCCATCATGCAAGGAATCGCAATTCTGGCTGTGGTGACCAACGTGAGTAAAACCGAGGTCACGGGGTCAAGTCGTTGAAAAGGCCAAAAATGCATTAGCATCGCCACCTGAGGAATCAGATGCTTGGTATTTCTTAAAATGGGAGAAAGATGCCAAGACTGTCATCCATATCAACAACATAGTTGTAGTAGTTATAATTGTTCATATGTTTAATGTATTTTATTTGTAATTATGACTCATGACTTACAAAGTCAAGATCTCTTACTGAGGCAGTTGCTAAGAAGACTAACCATTATATTATTGTTGCATATGTGCTAAAGTTTTTATCCCCTATAAACATGGTAATAGTAATAACACTGACTTTTAATCCTCACATGACTGTAAAAGGAATTATCCAAAAGTGCTTTTATAATGGAGATAAAAATGTATCCATTTCAATGTGAGGACCCTAAAATAACGGCTATCACTCCACCATAGTCTACCATCTATTCCTATTTATCAGTGTAAAATATTCACTATTTGGTGGTGAAATATAAACACTTTGTGCATTCCCAATCAGTGTCAACTTCCTTGTCTCCTAGGACAGGTTCTTTAAGGAGGTAGGTCCCATCTCTCCTCCCCACCCCTTAGTCACTGAGAGCCATTCTCTGGTTATTAGCTAAGCCGCCTCATACCCTGCGTGTATCCCAGCTGTGAGGGAACAGAATTCAGTTGTTTACAACCTGTATTGATTATGCACCTGTCTGAACAATCTCTCTCTCTCTCTTTTTCCCAACAAGCCAACAGGAAGCTCTCAGGCAGACCAATTCCCATGCCAGCTTATCAGGGGACCTTCTGCCCCAGCAGTACTCTTACAACCAGGCTATTTCTTCCCTTATTTCACAGCCAAGTTCACTCCCAGGTTGCAATCCCCAGCAACATGATATCCCGGTTTTAATTTATTAATCAAGCCGTATTTGCCCTGAGTTCCTAGCCTTTTCCCACAAGCACTTACAGAAACAGAACCAAATTCGGCAGCGCTGGTGGGCCAGGCTCCTGGATGGGGAGGGTGGCCAAGCACTGCAGGCTCTGGGGTCAGACCCGAGCTCCAGTTCACAGCTCTGCAGCATCCCAGCCGCACCACCTTGGGCTAGGCCTTAACACTCCGAGCTTGTTTCATCCTTTGTAAACTGTATAATTCCCGATCACACACTTTAAGAATATCACATGCCACAAAGGGCGGTTAGGGAATTCAGTGAGTTAATGCGTGGAATCTCACTGCCTGGGCCTCCTGGAATGTTAGTTGCCGCTGTTTATCCTCTTCATCATTCACAGGGACTCCGTGGAGACTTGGACAGGTGTCTAAGCTAGAGGCACAAGAATTTAACAATGTGCTACAGTCTGGACCATGCTTAGTTATAGTTCTCTGGAATCCAGCTGTCACCCCCAGAACCCTCATTTTATCTGAATTGCATGCCAGCCCTCCTTTTTGGAGAAAGTTGCAAATCACACACACAAAAAAGCAACGAATAGGTTCTATGAGTGTCCATTCCCCCAGAGCGCCCACACCTGCCACATCCACGGCGCAGCGAAATGCAGACCGATGTTCGGAAATATGACAGTGAGGCTTCCAGTTCCAGTCGTAAGAGAATGAATCTGTCATGTTCAATACGCTGCACTGCACTAAGCGGGCGGGAATGTGGACTTGTGTGCTTTAGCAACGTTTTCAGCAACAAGGTTTGAAACCAAAAGTGTTTTTGTTTGACCTTCAGCTAACCAGAAAATTCAATTGAGTCATACTCCCCACTCCTCAAGCGTCTGGTTTGATTGTATCAGGCACCTTGTCCTAGTATCCCCAGCCTGGCTCCACTCCATCAGCGCAGATGGAGTACTGGCTGTGTTTCCAGGGCTACCCTCTGTGTATGTACGCGTGTGTGCGCACACAGACACGCGCGTGCGTGCTCATGGTGCTGCTGGTTCTTACCCAAGCAGGCGTCGTCTCTTGCACATGTATATTATCACCTCGGCTACCTAAAGCGTGCCTCCCCAGTCTAACATGCACAAGAAAGGCTAACTTTCCAAAATAGGGGAACTTTTAACTGTAGGAAGAAGAGAATAGCTAGCAGGGATGAAAATGGACATTACGCAGGAGTTTGGTATACAGTCATTCCTTTTGAAGCTGCTCGCTCAATAAATAAGCTGAATTGACATTGTTGTATTGTGCCAGAGCATCTGCTATTGAAGACCAATTTTAATTTATTTTTACATAAAGGGAGAATTGTGTTAGGAACAGCATGTGAAATGAAGCACTGCATTTATATGTACTATTGCAGAGTGTCTCAAAGCAGCTCAATGCAGGAGAAAGTATCTTGTCTGAAGATAATAGAATTAACTTCCTTGTCGGAATTTTTGTAGCTCCCTAAAGCACATCTGCAGGTGATTCTCTAAAAAGCTATAGTTGAGTAAAATAACAAAAATATTCTTGCCTTATACCACCACCACCACCACACACAGAAATATTTCACTTTGGGGGAAATTTTGCAATACAAATGCCCCTTATTTGGTTTCCTAGTTTGCCTGAGATCTTGTTTGTTGACTTGTGGTCTCACTGTATCTAAAGCATATGTTCCTATGAATACTCTTAAAAATCATAGCGTGTCAGAAACATGACTGTTCTTCGGCTCCAGTAAATACCTAAATCAGTGAGCTTTGTTTAGTCACATAGAATTTGGATTAAAAACTTTTGGAGAAAATTCATGTAATTCATAGTAGCTTTCCTTCTGAGTAGATGTCTGCCTATCTGCCTAGTTTAGACCCATGTTTAACTTTGACCCATACTTATTCCTTTAATCTGGAACACACTAACCTTTGTTAGTTAATAATTTATAATGTTCACAACTGTATATCCATTTAATATTTTGGAAGTTTAGAGGCTTAGATACTATATCTAACAAAACAAGACATCATTGCTTAACTATGTGAATGGAGCAACCCAAAATAAGTGGGTTTTTTTTTTCTATATTTGAATAACATTAATTTAAAAATAGTTGCTCTCTCATGAAGCAGCTTCCATAAATATATACTGGCAGTTTAAAATAAATCAGATTATAGAATGACTTGTCTGAACATGTCCAGATACTATAGAGTAAAAGCATGAATTTAAAGGCCATTAACTTAGATTAAGGAAAATGTATTTTATGCAGCTTACATTCCTATTTTAAAATCAGTTTTGTATTAATTATTTATACTACAAAAGAATTACATAGAGCCAAATTATTTTTAGAATATTGAGCTTAGTATTACACCTTCTCATCTAAATCATAAAAGATTTAAATTATAATGAATAGAGCTCCACGGTTGATTGAATTTTGTTATATTCTAATTTTTGAAAAAACAATTCACATACATTATATGTGCAAGCAGCTCTTGATTTATCCACAATATCAGAATCCACAATTATTCTTACTGTACTTAAGAAACATCTCAGGCAACTATAGGCCTTGCTTTTGAACTGTAGATAAGATTTCTGGACATTTTTTAGAATTGAAGACCAAAAGGAAAGGAACTATTCTACTTTAAAGCAGCTGCTCAAAGATTTTAGGATATTCACTCTCTATACTCACTTGTTATACTCACTCGTTATATAGTTAGGAAAAAATTAAGGTTTCTGAATCTTTAATTTTAAAAACAATCAACTGATAAAAATGTAATTCTGGCATCTTTGTTAACCATACCTAAAAGGGCTCTAAATTAATGCCCCCCTCTCATTTTCCTCCCAACACAGGCCATGATTATTGCTTTCACATCAGACATGATCCCCCGCCTGGTGTATTACTGGTCCTTTTCTGTCCCACCCTATGGGGACCACACCCACTACACCATGGAGGGATACATCAACAATACTCTCTCCATCTTCAACATCGCGGACTTCAAAAACAGAAGCAAGGGAAATCCATACACTGGGCTTGGTAACTACACCACGTGCAGGCAAGTTTTGCTTATGTGTTTAAAAATGCATTTCATCTTTAGGACTTTTATTGTAAGGCAATTCTATTTGGTATAATTTAAATAAAATAGCTAGAGATATCTTTTCCTAGCTTTCTTTTCTCTCAAACTTAAAGGATAATACATAAAAGTTAATACAGTCTAGGGTTAGAGTTTCCAATCATAAAGCAAGGTTTAAAGGTGAGAATTTCAAATGATTACAGGGAGACTGATCCCAAAGAAAAGCCTTATATTTTAGAAAGAAGAAACTTAAGAGTTCCAAAAAGCAAGGTAATTCATTTGTCATGACTAATGTGTTATTAAGCACAACCTAACAACATTGAATGATGACAAACTAGCTCTCTCATTTAACAAAGAAATGCAAGTACCTCCACCTAACCAGCAATATTCTCTAAAGGTATTCCAGAGTGCTCTGCATTTATTGTAATGGTTGTTGAGATCAACTGTGGCCAGTATACGTGAACTAAATTACCCCTTGATAAAGTCTGTTGGCTACAGGTCATTGAGTAATTTTTTTTTTCAATCAGTGACTTAAAACTAAAGGAGGATTTAAAATTTATTTAGTTCTACTAAAGCCTTCTTCAATTCATATTCTCAACAACACAACCAAGAAACCAGAAATAAGCCTCAAATAAATGTTTCAAATTTATACATAGTAGAGCTTCTTCAGAATTCCACATTAAATCTGCTTTATATAATTCCAGAGAGTAATTAAACTCTTCTAGGTCTAATAGGTTACAGGAAGAAAATTAGAGGTGTGCTACTTGAGAGAGAGACATTAACAGCAGTAGCACATGACATCTGACCACAAGGAAATGAGCAAGAAACTTAGAACAAGCGGACAGTACTCTCAGTAGGGGGGGAGAACCCCATAGCTGAGTGAACCCCCGATGGCACCATTATATAAATAAATTTATAAATACATTTCAGAAAATACACTCAATTCTTTTAGTTACATAGTCTTAAGAAAGCAAGGATAAAACACTAGGGGGAAAATGTACAACACCTTTGTTCTCTTTTTACAAAGATGGGATCTGTCGTTACCATCATTTTCCTATATCACTGGAAGAGTATTTCAGGGTTTTGTTACCAAACTGAACTCTTGGAGAATATTTATATGATGTCCAGCTTTAAAAAAGGGTTGTTTTAAATATGACCGCTTCTTAAATGGGCCTTTTGTTTACAGCATTTGATCAAAAAGAATGACCTCCTGATCTACCTCCTCTGTGTTTCCAGGTATCGTGATTTCCGGTACCCTCCTGGGCACCCTCAAGAGTATAAACACAACATCTACTATTGGCATGTGATCGCGGCCAAGCTGGCTTTTATCATTGTCATGGAGGTAGGAGAAGCAGACAGACTTTGAAATAATTTATACAGCAATATATTTGCATACCTTTTATCAGCTTTTATCAGCTTTAAGTGTTGCTGACTCTGACTTTAAAATGTACAATACATTCTTATCTCTTGCTACCAATTATTTTAGGACATGTATTAATCAAATTTGACCTGAGAATACCCATAAAGCTCACATTAATTAAGTGAAGTTGCTTATCTGCTTTAAAAGTTAAAAGCATGTTGTGTGCTAAGAAGATTCAGTTCTTTTCAATTCAGTATGGAGTGTCTTTGGTAGGGGGTGGGGCACTGAGCTACATGTTAGGCTGAGAAGGGGCTTATTCAAAATGAATAAGATGTGATTTCTGCTCTTGAGAAACTTATTGCTGTAATAGTTTTACTTGTATTATATCTATTAGTTTTACTTGTACTATTATATGTATTAATTTTCATAAAATACCTTCTTATAATATCTTTATATTCTTAAAGTTAACCAGCTCTGAAAAACAATTAAAGCAGGTATACATTTGAAATTGATCTAGTCAACTTTACTTTTTACACTGGGTGAATAGCTACCACCAAATTCCAGAGCCTCGGAAATTGCTTGCTGTGGTCTGTTAGGATTACGTTTAGCTGCAAGAAACAGAAAATCCATCTGTAGTGGCTTAAACAAATAAGGGTTGATTTTTCTCACATAAACTTGACTGGAAGTAGGTGATTACTCCTGAGTCAATACCAGCTCGCTTACACAAGGAGCATGGCTCTGATTTTCTAGGTTTTCTCTCGTTCAGTGCCACTTTATGGCTGCAGTGTGATGGCTGCAATTCCAGATAACAGGAGTATGTCCTCGGTCAGAAGAAGGAGAAGGACGATGCTAGCCGTATCTGTTCCTTGTTGTCAGGAAAGAAAACACTTTGCCAGAACCCCCCAGGGCAGACTTCTTCCATGTACATCTCATTGGCTAGATTTATAGCAAAGGATTCCTCCTCACAGCAAAGAATGCTGAGACAGGAGGTATTTAGTCTGCTCTGAATAAAACCATAATTTGTTAGCAAGAATGAAGTGGGATTGGGTACCTGGCTTTGATCATTTTTCTAGTATTTTATAATAGTTACCAAATATTAATAGAAGAAGAAAATAATTCATCATTAGCTCATCATAATAAGTGGGTTCTAGAAGCACTGTATCTGGTATACAGCAAGAGTTACTAGTTTATATTCAAGTATGTCATTACCAAAGTGTTTAGACTTCTACTTTTGATCTCATGGTATACTAGGTACTATGAGGGGTCATCTCACTACAAAACATTTAGAATCACATTAAAACATAGTTTCCTTTGCTTTTGAGCTCACAAGAAAGGAGGAGAATCTATAAGAGGAAGGAAAAAAAGGTGACAGGGCTAAAATAAAGTACTGAGCAGCAAGTATCCCTGAACTGAAGTTCAGGAATGCTCTGAGAACCAGTGCAATTATCAGTATTTCCATCGAAAATCTCAAGGAGACCACGACTGTGGTCAGAAGCAGGTGGAAGAGTTGAGCTTGTGACTCTTAGATTCAAGAAATGTATATATCTTCTCCAGAAAAAGTGTCCTCCATTTAGACCCCAGGTTTTTCTCAAATTGAAATAATCAAGATGAACTTACATTGGTCAACAGGCTTCCAGTCAACATGGTCGCTTAGGTAAATGCTGTAGTTGCCTCCTCCCATGACCACTTCAGAATTACAACTAAACTACAGAGCAGCCATCACTGAGGACCACCTGAAGTCCAGCTGAACAGAAATTCCAACACCTAAGGATATTAAGAAGAAACTGCGATAAGACTGCTGGGGGCAGCCAAAGTCCCCCCTGGAGGGATGAAGAGTTCCAGCTCCCCTGCCGGGGGTTCCAGTGCCCGGAAGAGAAGTCCCCATAAATCCTGGCTATGAAAATCAGCAGAGATTGTGGCTGAGTGAGATGGAGGGCTGCTGGAGTCCCAGGCATTTCTCTTAAAGGCCTAGTACACAGGCTTATTTGGATTCACTTGCTTTGAGATCCAGTGCTGGGACAGGAGCTCAAAAGGAATCAGGGGACATACCTAGAGGAACTGAATTGTCTAGCATCAAGGCAAGAGCTAGCAAGGGCAGCTTTCTCCTAACAGAAGTGTAAATGGAAGCCATTGTGCCTTTGCTGAGTGCTCCCTCTCAGGTGCAGACTGATGCTATACCTAAGTTTCCTGCAACCTGGCTAATACAGTTCTCCCTGCCCTGGTGCTTCCCTGAAACCTCGCCCCACCCAAGTTTCTGGTCCCCCAAGTCAAGTTCAGTGGCTTTCCCATACATACAGCCTGTCTGAGTTTATGCTACAGACTTTTCTAAAATCTCTCAAAGTTTCACAGACCCCAAACAAGCAACATCTGGTCTCAGTGTGCCCCGCACCTCTTGCTTAAGTGACCCTAAAAATAGCACTAGAGGCACAAGGCTTCAGTTCAGAGCTTAGCCTCTCCCAGACACCTCCAAGCCCAGAACAAGTGGCAACCATCAACAGATCACTTTGTAGCTCATACCAGGTGGCCTCAGGCAGGGCACAGGCAGCAGCTGACCTTGGCCTGCACTCCCCACCCCCAAAATCCCTCAGAAGCAACATACCCTGTAGGCAGCTTCAGACCACACCAGAGCACCACCCAATCACCTCCACAAATGGCAAACTCAGCAAGCACCAGAACCCCACAAAAGCAAATCCTGGTACGGAGGATCAGCCCGCACACAACAGCTCCTCCACTGGAGTCACAACCAGTCCTTACAACCAATTAGCCTAAGGCTTAGTCCCTCCAAACAGCAATCAAGGCTCAAATACAACAAGAGGGTACACACAACCCCACAAGGAACACACCTGGAGCACCTGGGTCAGGTGACAAGGGAGACTTTGCCACTGGGCCCCACAGAACAGCAACTACCTAAGGCCACTCTTCCAAGACCCTGAGATGTAACCGCTCTACCTAAAACATAGAAACACAGGGAGTCAGCCAAAATGGGGAGACAAAGAAATCTCCAGGAATATAACTAAATGAGATGGAGGCAAGCATTCTATCTGATACAGAGTTCACAACAATGGTTACAAGGATGCTCAAGGAACTTAGAACTTCAACAGCATAAAAGAGTACATAGAAACCACTCTCACACAACCAGAAATGAAGAATATATTAAAAGCAGTGGTTCCCAACCCTTTTTTTGGCCAGGCCCCACCTAAGCATCTCTAAATTCCTGATGCGCCCCCCCCCATCCCAGTAACATATAATTCTTATTCAAAAAGTGAACTCCTATTCACGTGGAAGAAGCCTAAAAGGCCATTAACGGTCTAAACAAGCTTTCAAAGACTATGGCACCCATGAAAGAGAAAAATAAAAGGACAGTTGAAGTACTGAGGAAGAAATTGTTAAAAAAAAATAATAATAATATGAAATGATATGAAAAAATAGCAAAGTGTCAAAAAAAAGGGAACTGAAATGCATAAATATGTCACAATGTATACTTATATACTGTATATGAGCCCCTAGGACCATAAGAAATGCAAAAAATTCAATGTTAATAGCTCATTCTCGAATTGCCCCCCTTAAAAATCACATTGCCCCCTTCCCCTTGTGGGGCATGTGCCCCACATTGGGAACCACTGTATTAGAGGGAATCAAAAGTAGATTACATAAAGCAGAGGATTGAATCAGCAGTTTGGAAGATAAGGTTGCAGAAAACACCCAATCAGAACAGCAAAAAGAATCCAAAAAAATGAGGATAGTGTAAAGAGCCTCTGGGACAACATCAAGCATGCCAACATTCACATCATGGGGATACCAGAAGGGGAGAGAGAGAGAGAGAGAGCGAGCGCGAGAGCGAGCAAGAAATGAAAACTTATTTGAAGCAATGATAGAAAACTTCCCTAGCTTGGCGAAGGAAATAGGGATGCTTTTAAGCATTCTCATCTGGAATGTCCTGGACGTACCTATCCAGCACAGAGAGTCCCCAATGAGGTGAACCCAAAGAGGCCAACACCAAGACACATCATCATTAAAATGACAAAGGTTAAAGACAAAGAGAGTATCTTAAAAGCAGCAAGAGATAAGCAGTTAGTTACCCAGAAGGAAGCTGCCATAAGACTGTCAGATGATTTTGCAACAGGAACTTTGCAGGCCACAGAGATGGCATGAAATATTCAAAGTGATGAAAAGCAAGGACCTACAACGAACATTACCCAGCAAAACTATCATTTAAAGCAATATAAAAACACTGTATACAATACCATGAGTTTTATAAAGCTCAAATCAAGCAAGACCAAACAATATATTATTTTGGGATGTATACATATTTTGTTAAACTTGTTTTAAGTAAAAAAAATATAAAAATTACTTTTGGGGAAGAGGCTTAGGTACAAGATAGAAAAGGCACACACACTAGAAATGTACAGAATTATCAGTGTTGTGGTGAGTATTGTAGATATTAGATCTTTTCTATCAAATAGTATTCCTGAAATAAGTAACAACATGAAGCTCTGGCACAGCCTGGACGTACCTGTGCAATGCCCACCCTCTTGTCCAGATGCAGTGCCATATTGACCAGCAAAAATAAATGAGAGGAACATTTCCCTCCGTGTCTTTGTGGTTGACCTGTTTCTTTTTCTCTCCTTTAGCATGTCATCTACTCTGTGAAATTCTTCCTGTCATACGCAATTCCAGACGTATCGAAAAGCACGAAGAGCAAGATCAAGAGAGAAAAATACCTAACCCAAAAGCTTCTTCATGAGAATCACCTCAAAGACATGACCAAAAATATGGGGGTCATAGCTGAGACCATAATGGGAGCAGCAGATAACCATTTACGACCCAAATTAGAATAAGAGCGTTATGTTCCGAGAAGCACTTTAAAGAATTTTGCTCTGTCAGAAAAGACTATGAACCTCTGATGGAAACACTTAAAAAGTGCCCCTTCTGCAGCAGGATGGACTTGTGTTTTCCTCTGTTTGATTGTTTTTAGGGAGAGTTTCACCGCTTCACTTTGCCAGACCTGTGCCAGTCACCTTCCCTGCACAGTGCCATCCTTAGAGACGAGACACACCAGCTTCTGCGTGACTGAAAATCGCCGACTCAGAGTTCCGCCTGAATGCTGTATGAAGTGGCAACTAGACTCAAGGTTTCCTGACATTTAGGCGAATTATCACAGCCCTAGAGACAAGGAAACCTCAGTGAACAGGAAATAGTTTCAGTCTTCATGGTGGCCATCTGTCCATCTCACAGAATGCTCTTCATGCACCGGAATGAAGATAGTGAGGTTCTGCAGCGTGTTTGTGCTAACCCACAGCAACGCCTCTTATCTCCCAGGAGCCATCCCAGAATGTTCTGTGCCTAATCAATGTTGACTGCTTTGCAGCTCAAAGGGAATAAGATGACAACAGTGGGGACAGTTACAGATTCAAATAGAATTTCATTCCTATTGATCAGGATAATTAATTTACCTTTCCTAAAGATGTATAGTTTCTTGGCGGGGGGAAAGGGGGCGGGGGGAATCAAGGAATTAAAATTACCTCTTCTAAAGATGTGTAGTTTCTTGGAAAAACAAAGAAATTAGGAATTAAAAATACATTTCTATCAACATAATGGTCTGGAAAAGATAAGCCCATCAGTTTCCCACAGTTGTCCTTTATCCACTAGCTACAGGGTGCACAGTATTACAGATCACAAGTGCCATCGCGAATGGCCCCCTGCACAGCCACTGTGACATGATGATGCCGAGCGTGGTTACCAGAACACCAAGTGCCCTGACGGTGAGCCACACTATGTCCCTGTGTGGGGAGCACCTTTCGGCAAGGATTCCGCGTGTCCATGGGATCAGCACACCAAAGCCCCTGCCCTAGGTAGCTCCCTGCACCCTCCATTCTCCTGTTCCTAACTCAGTAACTTGTTTGTAATTGCATATTTGCACCAGGGGGGCATTTGTGGGGCAGGAGGAAGACAGGAATAAACCCAGGTTATTCCCAACCCAGAAAAGACTCTGGGTTTGGTTTGTACTTCCAGCCTCCTTAAAGCCAATCGGGCATTTAGACTCTGAAAAGAAAATGGTTCGGTCACAAACCCTGCCCTCAGCCGGAGGTCACTTCCTACTGAATGCCTGCACCATGCCCATCTTGCCCGCGATGTGTTCAGCTGAGCAGTCTTGACAGCACTCTACTGCCTTTCAGGTGCTAGGCCCTCTGGGGAACTCGAGAGGATATGGAGCCCGCACTCCTATTGACTGGTAACGGGAGTGAGGGGTGCGGGAGAAGGTGTCTAGCACCGGGTCCTTGCTAGATGGGCCGCCACCCACTGAGGTGCTGCTAAACGCCCAGGTGCCATAGGGTAGTTGAACGCCAGGTCACAATTCTAAATACCTGCCATGAATGTTAAAAAAAAAAAAAAAGCAGTATTTACATAGGACTCCTCAAAGCAGTCTCTGGACTTTTGAATTGTCCCAATGGACCAGGGACAGCATTTCACTAACTGTCTGGATAAGGCTGCTGATGTGATCAGAATGTGGCCATGAGGGGTTGATGCACCGGGAGTGAGAAACGAATTTCTTTCTGGGGGAGCTTTCTCATGCCACACAGCCTAGTGCCACTGCTCCTGTCCCCACGCGCCCCCCCCCCCCCCGCCCCCCGCCTCGATACTGCCCCTGGAAGTGGTGCACTTCCTCTCGGATTACCTCTTCTCCTCCCTGAACTGTATGACTTCTAGTGTTGGATTTGGCAGTTACTCATTGTGTATGGAAGCATGGAAAGGAAATGCTCTTGCCTTATCTCCTCGTATATAAAACGTTAAGAG
This sequence comes from Corynorhinus townsendii, assembly GCA_026230045.1. Taxonomy (NCBI): domain Eukaryota; kingdom Metazoa; phylum Chordata; class Mammalia; order Chiroptera; family Vespertilionidae; genus Corynorhinus; species Corynorhinus townsendii. The sequence continues at coordinate 173,468,852 of JAPDVU010000003.1, read as the reverse complement.
AATTATTCATTTATGTTTTCATAAACTGTCTTTCATACATTGTCTTCATGGTCTAAAATATGCTTCCTTGGACAGGAGGGCATAAAACCTCTACACTTTTTAAGGCAGCAGATGTGACATATGACACTGCCAACATTTCCCAAGCAGCTCTTGTAGTGGGCGCTCAGGGTCACCCAGGACACCAACACTGGTAACGTAAGTCTAGTGCTGGCTTGTCAGTGGTGAAGAAAAATGTGGGGCTCTGTCTGCAGCCTTCATGGCTGGGTCTAAGCGTGTGCGGAGGCAGCGCCCCTGGGAAGATGGATGGGTGTGGCAGTGGGCCTGTGAAGGGGCAATCCAGCCCTAGAGCTGCCCAGCAGTAACCACTAGAGAAATGTTCACGTCCTATCCTTTTGTGACGCCTGTGAATTTTAATAGAGCGAAGCATTTCACCAAAATACTCAGGGGAGTTTTCTTTAACTATCCCTCCGATGTTTTCGTTATGTCGGTAGAGAGAAGGGGAAAGCTACCATTTGTGTTGGAAAACTAAACAAGGCCATCTTATAAACTGTCACCAAAGTCGTCCCTTTTGAATTGCGCACACATCTTGAATTTCAGAAAACATGAATTCACAGTAGGGGGGGCAGAATGTGCTCTGTTGTTGAAACACTTCTTGTAACATCTGTCATGCTTGTATTATATTTTAAGATGTTTAAAAAATTAAACTGAGTAGCTTAACTAAAGAGAACTGAAATATTCATAATGCTCTTCATACACCATGGCATAAGATGTAAAGTTTGTAATGTTTTGTGATTTCTGTGAATTTTAATATTCTTTTATAATTATGAGCATTTTAATAAAATCATTGTAAAAACAGTACTTGTGGTCTACTCATTTGTCTTTTTTTTTTTTTATAGCAAGCACATTTCTTTACTTAAAGTACCTTTCTCTTATGGGGAAAAAATGTTCCCTTAAAGCACATTTAAAAGTGCTCCCCACCTCTTGTAAAATAATTCCTTTTTCGCATAGCAAAACTAAAAGGCTGTTTCTCTTTACACATTATTCTGCTCTTGAAAACCAGTCCAGAGCTGTTGTAAACTGATTTTAATCCCATCCTGCCCAACTTGGCGCTCTTGGTCACACAGCTACAAATATGAATTTAAGTGAAGGAATTTTAAGTCACGAGTTCACACACAGCTCACCAATGAGGCAGGTCAGCTGACACAGGGCAGCTATCACCTGCTCAAATGCTCACGGCCTGGTACCGAAGATCCAGTGCCAAGGACTCAGTAGCCTCCCGTTTTTCCCTCTTGAAGACTTACTCAGAAAATTCACTACTTTGGTTCCCGATTTCTACGATAAATCAACGATAAAGGCTGGCCCAGAGGCAGTGCCATCTAGCCAGCAGCTCTGAGCACTGCTGACAGGCGACAGCCTCCAGCCAGACTCTCACCAGGAGACCTCCTATTCTGAACACCTAAGGACACAAAACAGTTTTCCCTTCTCTTCTGATGGGCCACTATATTCCTTCTTCCATATTAAACCTGACTTTCCAGATGGGCAGGAATTCTCTGTGCAAATCTCCAGCACAAAACTACTCAGAACATGTGACTGGTCCTTGGAAACACGTCACAGTATGACGTCCAAGGTGCACAGAAGGCCCCAGTGGTCACTGGGAAATCGGCCACAGTCCAGCTTTTCCAGCCCAAGGAGATCCCAACTCTGGGGTATGATGTGGCCGCCTCCCGCCGCCGCTCTGAGAAATACCCGATCAAAGCGATGCTGACAGGTGGCGCGGATGCCAGGTTGGAGTTCATCTGCGTATCCCATGTGCACTGGCAGTGTTTCGGTTTGCCCAGAGACTCCCAGACATCGGAGATGTTGCCGGGTAAACCACCGCCTTTGGTAACCTCGTGATCCCTTAAGTTTGTATCTCCCGCAAGTATAACGGTGGCTGACTCTGGAGCCCCCTGCATTTTCTCTAAAACCATTTTGAACTGCTTCCCGCGCTCCTCCGCATGCCCCCGGGTGCTCTCCCGATGGGAATTCACAAGGCACAGCTCGTTTCCCGACATGCTCGCATGCACACACAAAAGGGTTCTCATCATCTGTGTGTTTGGAAAAGGGATAATCTCGTGGCTTTTTGTGTTCACTCTTGATTTCTTCAACATGATGGCTGTGAAATATCCGTCGTCGTCGTGACCTGTCATAATCTCCTAACTGCTTGCTCTCTTCTTTAGCCAGCTGTAATACAGGGGAATAACTTCCTGTAGAAATACCACGTCTGGGCTGTGCAGAGCGATGGAGGCACACACCCCTTGCGCCCGCCCCCACAGGTGGTTCAGATCCAGCCCGTCGACGTTCCAGGTGACAAGAGAGAACACGCTGCCGTCTTCCTGCGGAGGGGGGCCAGCTGAGCCCCTTCCAGAGCCCCTGGGGTCAGGCGCCTCCTCGTTGGGTAGGTCTCAGGGTGGCGCGGCAGGGCACCCTCCTCTGCTCGCGGCTCCAAGTAAGCGTTCAGCGCCCTCGCCACCTCCCAGGCGTTCTCCGCCAGGTAGCGCCGCGCCACAGCGACATGGCAGCTGGCGCCGGAGGTGAAGTCTGCACACAGCAGCAGCCGCTTCTTTCCCGCCCGGTCCCGTTGTCCGGGCTGGTTTCCGGGCCTACTCATTTGTCTTAATGTTTTTTAAGAAAGAGCAAATATACCTGCTGCATACCAATTACCACTCAGATAACAAATGTGCACTTTTATGTAGATTACTACAGACCCGGTGCATGGGTGGAATGCGGCCTGCCTGCCCCAATGGGGGGCTGATCGGGGCTGGGCCAGCCCCACCCCCGATCAGGGTGGTGGTGGTGGTGGGGTAATCGGGAGCAGGCCGGCTGAGGGGAGGGGCCGCAGGAAGTTTCAGGGGGCAAATTGGGCCCCATCAGGCCAGTTGGCCGCTGCAGTGTGCGTCATAGCAACTAGTCATTCCGGTTGTTCCAGTGGTTCTGTTATCACGGTTGTTCTAGTTGTTCTGTCATTCCGGTTGCTTGGCTTTTATATAGAGAGATATCTAAAATTATATTTTTTCACCGCCTACACTTACTTTGAAGCATGGTTTTTCTGGGATAGATTGTGGGTGGAGATTCAGGCAGGGCTACTGCATACAGTTGTTGGGTTGGAACCCTGCACAGGGCACCAAGCCTGGAGACCAAGTGGGAGCTGCAAACCAGCCCACCTCTCACCTCGCCAGGTGGGCCAGTGTCCCACTGCACCAGCGGGAGGAGGAGGTGCTTGCTCTAAATGCATACTGACAGCTTCTGATCACTAAACCATGATGGTAGGCGCAATGTCGCCCATGGAGGGCATGAGTCTCAGTAGGTTCTGTTTGAATGTAAAATGGCCCTGGATGCAAAAAGAGGAAATGATGGAGCATATAGGACATAAAAGTTAATCTCATTATAAAAATCAATGTTTTTTTGTTTGTTTGTTTGTTTTGTTTTTTAAATCCTGTGCTTCCTGTTTCTATTTCTGACTCTGGACACTATAAAACCCAGATTTTAACTCATTTCACCCTTTGATTTTTTTTTGACCAGCTCAATTTTCATTAGGCTTCCAATCAAACTAAGTCAAATATAGGCCATAACTGAACAAACAGGAAGAAGCTTTTTCTGATTACTAAATAACACCTTTGGGACTGGTACTAATAACGCTTGAAGGGAAGAATAACTTAAGTCCAGCAGAGGGCAACTAGAAGTTCATTTCTTAAGCACAGTACCCCCCTTTTCATTTGGGGGAGTGGGAGGGATGATGAGATCTTAAATACAGTAATTCCCCCTTATCCATAGTTTTACTTTCCATCAACTTTTTTTTTTTTTTTTTTTACTGTCAACTGGGATCCGAAAATGTTAAATGGAATATTCCCCAAGTACAGAATTTGAAAGACTTAAATTGTGTGCCGTTGTATCGTGATGAAATCTTACTCTACCTGGGACATGAATCATTCCTTTGTCCAGCGTATCCACGCTGTGTATGCCACCTGCCCATTAGTCACAAAGCAGTTAGATCGACTGTCGAGGTGTCACAGGGCTTGTGTTCAAGTGACCCTTATTTTACTTAATAATGGCCCCAAAACCCAAGAGTAATGATGCTGGTAATTCAGATATGCCAAACCTTACAGTGCTTTCTTTAACACGTTAAGCGCCAAGACTGTTTTGTCTTCCTTTCCATTAGCCCGCAATATCCAATTTCACCGATATGCTGGCTGCACCAGTGACTGACAAGGTCCAGACGGAAAGTATAGTGTCAATCACCAGTGACTGACATGGCACTTAATGTGTTAAGTGGAAGGTGAAAGGCCTCAACATGGAAAGAAAAGGTCATATGCTGAGGTTGCGAAGTTCTATGGTAAGAATACCATGAAATTGTGGAAAAGAAAAAGAAATCCATGCTGGTTTGCTGAGACAGTGAGACCATATTCACATAATGTTGATTACAGTATCTATATATATAAAAGCCTAAGTGTTACTACTGCTCCATCACTCGGCTGGTTGCTATGACATGCACTGACCACCAGGGGGCAGACACTCAACACAGGAGCTGGTGGTCAGTGTGCTCCCACAGTAGGAGCGCTGCTCAGCCAGAAGCTGGGCTCACAGCTGGCAAGCGCAGCTGTGGCAGAGGTGGGAGCCTCTCCCGCCTCCACAGCAGCGCTACTGAGTGGTGGTGGTGGCAGCTGCAGTGGGGCTGGGATAAGCAGGAGTGGTGCAGCGCTGGCCCCAGCTCAGGCCCCTCCCCAGCCACCTGCCACTTCATGCACTACTACATCTCTGGGGGATGTTGGACTGTTGATTTTGGCCTGACATCACCAGAGGGATCCCAGATTGCGAGAAGGCACAGGCCAGGCTGAGGGACCCCACCTGTGCATGAATCCATGCACAAATCTGAGCACCGGGCCTCTAGTATTGTTATAATTGTTCTATTTGATTATTTGTTATTGTTGTTCATCTCTTACTGTGCCTAATTCACAAATTAAACCTTACCATAGATATGTATGTATAGGAAAAAATATATATAGGGTTTGGTACTAAAATCATAGTATATGTGTATAGAATTCAGTACTAATCGGAGGTTTCACTGGGGGTCTTGGCACCTATCCCCAGAGGAAAAGGGGGGACTATTGTAATTGGTCTTTATCTGCCCTGCCCGCAGTACCATGTTTGATGTTTATTTACACATTATTTCACTGCTAACATGATTTTTTTTTTACAGACAAGTTTTAAGTAGCTTTTTAAAAATGATTATAAAAGAAGTACATGATTATAAAAGAAATGCAGCATGTTAGAAAAACAACAACAATCCCAAGCTGTACAGAAAGGCTGTGCAGGAAACTGGAGTCCTGCCCTCCCCCCAGCCCACTCCACTCCCAGAGGCCCCCGGAGTGTGAATTGGGGGCATCAAGGGCACGCCAGAGATTTGCTTTGGTTTTAAAAAAATTATATTCTGTGTATTAAAGTTGCAGATCAGGAAAGCTAGTTCTTTCCTTCAGCTCCTCAGCCCAAATCCTATTCTTTTCATAAATGTAGTAAATTATTACTTTTTCAGGAACTTTTTGTCTACTTGCAAAATTAATAAAATGCTGTAAAATATCTGAAATGACAATTATAAATTTAGTCTATTCTATTTCCTTTAAGTACTCCAGTTTCCCGACCAACTGTGGCCAAGAGGCCATAAGTAAGGAGAATGCAAACTTCTTTCTCCTACTTCTCTCTTTAGAGGACACTTTCACAAAGCCATTTAGCCCATGTTCTCCTTGTCACCCTTGGTTACTGGGAGACTGAATATGCAAGAGGGCAATGGCTGCACCATACATAAAAATAACACCCACAACCTGTAACCACCAGCCCAGGAAATCAACCTCTTATCTACAATAATCAGACCAGGAAGCCAGCCAGACTGACAGGAAGTCAGCCTGCTTTATCTGTAGTGACAGTCCAAGAAGCCAAACAACCCCTGAAACAATCAGCCCCAAATGGCCAGGACTTGATTAATACTAACAGCTTTCCTAATTTTTATACCAGTTTTAACTGAGGAACAACCAGGGAAAGCCAACTATGTACCCCTAAACAATTACACAGGACACCCCACTTCTAGTTAGCCTGCCCACAGCTTCCCGTGTCAACACCCTCCTATCAGGACACACCTAAAACCTTCCCCTGTTACCCTTATAAAGCCTTCCTGTTTCTATTTCTGCCTCTTAAGTCTGTCAAAATGCAATAGATGGTGGCTGACTCCCATTGCTATGCAGTGGTCGGCAAACTCATTAGTCAACAGAGCCAACTATCAACAGTACAACGATTAAAATTTCTTTTGAGAGCCAAATTTTTTAAACTTAAACTTCTTCTAACGCCACTTCTTCAAAATAGACTCACCCAGGCCGTGGTATTTTGTGGAAGAGCCACACTCAAGGGGCCAAAGAGCCGCATGTGGCTCGCGAGCCGCAGTTTGCCGACCACTGCTATAGGGAGCTCAGAATAAATAGCCTTTGGTTCTCATTCAGTTGGCCTTCGTTTATTTCACATTACTGTCTGATAAAGGTGAAGAGGGGTTGCTGTGCTGGGTGGGTAGGACAAACACTGGGAATCTTACTTTGGCTGACTCCTGCCCCTGAATCATTTTGAGGTTGAAGGGGAGGGAGGACTGGTAACTACAGCAGAAGAACCTTCTGGAAGTGTAGATTGGACCACAAGGCATGAAACTACGAACTTAAGTCTTGCCTTCGATAGGCAATGGAGAACCTATGAAGACATCAGAAGGGAAAACTGGCAGCAAGAATCTCATCTTTGTCCCTGGTGAAGACTCGTTGCCCTTCTGTCTAAACTTACTCCTCTGAGATGTTCCGAAGGTTCCTGGGCACCCGCAGAGCCAAGGAGGAGTTTGACACCAGTTTTCAGAAGGGAAGCTGCTTGCAACGTTCCGGGGGCAAGGGAAACCCACCTTGGAGCCTTCACATCCCAAGAGAAATCAAAGCATAATTGGAGGGAAGGTGATCCTGGGATAACCAACTGTGGCTGTGACTATTTCACTTTATCTGGGGAGATGTTTTCCTTTGCTTCTGAAGCAGATGATTTTGCAAATGTTCTTTAAAAGACCAGCATTTCCGTTTCCTACCAGAAAACAAAGTAGATGGCCCTTTAAACCCTTGCCTCGCTTCCTTAAACTGTTTAACACATGGGATCTTTTGCAATGCCGAAGTGATTTTTATTTTATTTTTGTCATTTAACCTATTGGAAGGGACCCCCAAGATCCCTGGCCCTACCCTTCATTTCTCATTCACTCATCGGGCACTTTGCCATGACCACACCTTGTTCTTGCAGTTAAGAACTAATCCACGTGAGAACTCTAATGTAAGTAGCATTAGGGATCATAATCACATTAATGGTTACAAAGTACCCTGCCACCACCTTCTCTCTCCAGTGTCCCCTGTGGTGACTCAGAGTGATGAACCTCTATTACCAATGAGAAATCCAGGGAGAAGTTTGCTGCTCTGGGATCCAGGATGAGCTGCCAGCATCGGTGGCACTGAAATTCAAGGGCCGACCTTGCCACTGGACCTCTTCTCTACTTTGTTTCTGAATAGACACATCAAATTTTACCTTCAAGTATTGTGGGTCCTTTGGAGCAAGCATTGTCCACTAACCCAGTGCTGTAGCTTCAAAATCAAAAATTGTAGATCAACTCTTTCTGAAGGACTGGCTAGAACAGGAAGGTGGGAGGCAGCCCAAGGAGTCCAGGGAAACAGACAATCAGGAAAAAGCACAAATCTCTCAGGAGATTCAGCAAGTAGCGGGGGGCTCTCGGTCCCTCCTTTCTGCTCTGAACTGTAACTACCAACATACTCCCAAAATACTTAAAAGCAAACATATGTGCAGAGCAGCTCCCAGGAAGTGGACTCGATTACCTTCTTCATTGGTGGTGGCAGTGGGTCAGGTACAGCCCTAGGAGCCTCACTAGGGCCCAGAGAGAACCATCGTGTTACTGCTCACCCTTCAGTAATAATGAGGCGGGTAACCTGTTTGGGGGACTTTCTTTGCAAGGATAAATCACTTCAGTACCTTCCTTGTTGTAATTTGGAGATTGCACTGAAAGTCTTGAATAAAACTTTTCCCAGATAACATTCTTTTGCATCACCCAGTCAATGTGAACTGTGCAATCCCAAACCTTGAGGATGGCACTCCACATTGCAAAAGGGATGTGTCTCTTCCTGTTTCCCGGCTCTTTCCCTGGCTTTTGCTGGACTCCAACCCTTTGCAGTCATCAACCCTTATAATACCACAGTATCGTTTTCCCAACCTTGTCCTGCTTAACGTCCCGATTCATTCATGGCTCCTAAATACTTAATATTTGGTCCTTTGCATTCTTCCAGCTGCCACACCTAAAGCTAAGAAGGACAGCACTGCCCAGCCAGTGTGGCTTAGAGGTTGAGCATCAACCTATGAACCAGCAGGTCAGAGTTCGAAGCCCAGGCACGACCCATGCCCAGGTTTGGGGCTCAATCCCCAGTGGGGGGCATAAATGAGACAGCTGATGAATGATTCTCTGTCATCATTAATTTTTTTAAATCTCTTCCTCTCCCTGCCTCTCTGAAATCAATAAAACATTTAAAAATAATAAAGAGAGAGAGAGGAAAGGAGGGAGGGAGGGAGGGAGGGAGAGAGGGAGGGAGGGAGGGACAGCATACCAGCATCCTTCTCACAAATCACCGCTGGGTGCTGCAGCCCACGATGCAGCCTGGATGACTAGTCTGTTACAAACATCTCTTTTCTTCAGCCCTCCATTTTCTTAGGAAATATCTGGCCAGTTGCACCACCCCAGGAATTCAAAATCTTTGTATTCCGTGAACCATGGCCTGGGGCAAATGTACTTCCCACCCTTCCCCACCATCCTGCATATTGTAAGTGATGAGAAACAGGAACAGAAACTTTGCCTGGGTACAGAATGGGGATTTTAATCTAAGTATCCCAAGAATATAGTTGGCCTCGCCAACAGTGTATCGTGTTTTAATTAGAGTCAAGGAGTACGTGTAGAATATAGCAGAAAATCGCTGAAAAAAAATGAGGGCAATATTTGGGTGGAAGACAGTGCTGATGATTATTTTACTGGGGTTTGGAGTAGAGGAAATCAAATAAGATTTAGAAACAGAGGACCTTGGTTCAAGTCCTGGATCTGCCACTGACTGGCCTCATAACCTTTAGCAAGCTGAGACAATGAATATACCAACAGACAATGTCCGGACCATATATAAAAATAGAACTCTGACCCACGACCTACAGCAACCTGCCCAGGAAACCAACCCTTCACAATAATCAGACCAGGAAGCTAGCCTGCTGTAAGTCACACTTGTAGGAAGTCATATTCCTATCTCTGGTGACAGTGTAGGAAACCAAACAATAACCCCTGAAACAATCAGCTCCAAATGGCCAGAACTTGATTAACAATGGATTTAATGTCCCTAATTTTTGTCCCTGCTTCCAACTGAGGACCAACCAGAGAAAACCAAATATGCATCCCTAAACAGTCATATAGGACATCCCACTTCTAGTTAGCCCACATCCAGCTTCCCCATGCCAACACCCTCCAATCAGGGTAAACATGAAGCCTTTCCCTGTCCACTTTAAAGCTTTCTCACTCCTGTGCCTACCTTTGAGTGTCTGCCAAAATGCATGTGATGATGGCTGACTCTTTTGCTACATGCAGCTCAGGATAAACAGCGTCTGCTTGTTCTCACTTGGGTGATCTTTGCTTATTTCCACAATGTTATTAACGTCTCTAAGCTCTAGCATTCTAATCCATAAAGTGGGGCTAAATAGTTCCCACCACTCAATTCATTTTGAGGTCCTTAATGTCTCAGGGGATTCAGCATGCCACAAAGTATGAGAAACCACAGGGTAAACACAAGATGTCCTCTTGGAGGTGAGTGTTTATTAGGAAGAAACAGCCAAATTAAAAGAAATACATATATATTATGGAATTGTATGTAGAATGTAAGTAAATTTTTAATATAAAATCATTGGTATTTACAGAGCCTTTCATTGCACAATATCAGATCATACAGTCTTCTCCAGTGCTCGTGGAACATTCTCAAGGATAGACCCTAAGTTGGGTCACAACACTAGCCTCAACAAATTCAAGAAGACTGACATTATACCAAGCATAGTCTCTGACCACAGTGCCTTGAACTTAGAAATCAACTTCATAAAGGAAGTAAAGGAACACACAAATGTGTGGAGATTAAATAACATACTACTAAAAATGACTGGGTCAAAGAAGAAATAAAAGATGAGATCAAAAGATATATAGAAACAAATGAGAATGACAGTACGACATATCAAAACTTCAGGGATGCAACAGCAGTAATAAGAGGGAAATTTATATCATTACAGGCCTATTTCAAGAAATAAGAGAAACCTGAAATAAACATTACATCTTAAAAACTAGAAAAAGGAGAATAAAAGCAACCCAAAGTCAGCAGGAGAAAGGAAATAATAAAAATTATAGCATTGAATGAAGTAGAGAAAAAAAGACTATACAAAAAAAAATTAATACAACAAAGATCTGGTTCTTTGAACAGATTAATAAAATTGACAAACTCCTGGCAAGACTCGCTCAGAAAAAAAGAGAAAGACTCAAACAAAATCAGAAATGAAAAAGAAGTTACCATAGACATCACAGATATACAAAGAATCATGCTAGAATAATATGAAAGACTATATGCTACCAAATTCCATAAGTTAAAAGAAATGAATAAGTACCTAGAAATATATACTCTTCGTAGACTGAATCAGGAAGAACTGGGAAATCTAAATAGACCAATCAGCAGTGAGAAAATTGAAACCACCATCAAAATGAAAGTCCAGGACCAAACCAGATGGCTTCACCAGTGAATTCTACTAGACATTCAAAAAAATTTGAAACCTTTCTCAAACTCTTCAAAAAAAAAGTAAAGAAGCAAAGTAACCATGATACCAAAATCTGACAAGGATAACACAAAAATAGAAAACTATAGACCAATTATCTCTGATGAATACAGATGTAATAATCCTAAACAAGATACTAGCATATCGAATACAATAGGACATCAAAAAATAATATATCACAATCAAGTGGTATTAATTCCAGGGGCACAAGGATGGCTCAATATTCACAAATCAATTAATATAACACATCACATTAACAAAAGAGAGGATAAAAAATCATATGATCTTATCACTAGATGCAGAAAAAGCTTTTGATAAGATACAAGATCCATTTATGATTAAAACACTCAATAAAATAGGTATAAAAGGAAAGTATCTCAACATAATAAAGGCCATATGTGACAAACCCTCAGCCAATATCATACTCAGCCAATATTGAGTATGATATTGCTTTTCCTCTAAAATCAAGAACAAGACCAGGATGTTCACTCTCATTCATGCTCTTATTCAACACTAGAGGCCTGGTGCAAGAAATTCGTGCATGGGGAATGGTCCCGTCAGCCCAGCCTGCACCCTCTCCAATCCGGGACCCCTTGGGGGATGTCTGACTGCCAGTTTAGGCCAGATCCCAGGATCCCAGGATCTGGCCTAAACCGGCAGTCGGACACCCCTCTCACAATCCAGGACTGCTGGCTCCCAACTGCTCACCTGCCTGCCTGCCTGATCGCCCCTAACTGCCCCCCACCACCAGCCTGGTCGCCCCCAACTGCCCCGCACCACCAGCCTAGTCACCCCCAACTGCTCCCCTGACTTCTGCTGGCCTGTTTGCCCCATGCAGCATGCTGTTCAGTCATTTGGTCAGCCCTCACTAACCCTCCTGCCGGCCTTGTCGCCCCATACAGCCTGCTGTTTGGTCATTACTGTTACTGTGATGGCATCCCGGACCATTTGCATATTTCTCTATTATTAGTACAGATAGTTCTAGATGTTCTAGTCAGAGCAATCAGATGAGAGACATAAATAAAAGGCACCCAAATTGGGAAGGAAGAAGTAAATGAAAGTATCAGTATTTGCAGAGGACATGATTCTGTACATAGAAAACCCTAAAGACTCCATGCCAAAAACAACAACAAACTATTAGAAATGATAAATACAGTAAAGTTACAGGATACAAAATCAATGTACAAAAATCCACTGCTTTCCTATATGCTAACAACAAAACTTTGGAAAAAGAAATTTTAAAAATTTCTTTTTCAATTTCAACCAAAAGAATGAAATACCTAGGAATAAATTTAACAAAGAATATGAAAGAACAATATACTGAAAACTACAAAGCATTATTAAGAGAGATTGAAAAAGACACAACAAAATGGAAATATATTCCATGTTCATGGATTAGAAGAAATCAACATAGTTAAAATGGCCATATTACCGGAAGCAATACACAGATTTAATACAATCCCATCAAAATCTCAATGTCATTTTTTAAAGAAATAGAACAAAAAATCATCAGAAAATCATCAGATTTATATGGAACCACAAAAGACCCTTCACCGGCTAAAGCAATCTTGAGAAAAAAAAGAATGAAGCTAGAGGTATCACACTACCTGACTTCAAATTACACTACAGAGCTATGATAATCAAAACAGCATAATATTGGCAGAAAAACACACATACCGGTCATTGGAACAGAATTAAGAGTTCAGAAATAAAACCATATGGATATGGGCAGATAATTTTTGACAAAAGAGCCATAAACGCACAATGGAGAAAAGAAAGCCTCTTCAATAAATGGTGCTGGGAAAACTGGAAAGCCACTTGCAAAAGAATGAAACTAGATTACATTTTGTCCACATGTACAAAAATTAATTCAAAATGGATCAAAGACCTAAATATAAGATCTGTAACAATAAACTACATAGAAGAAAACATTGCTACTAAACTCATGGACCTTGGTTGCAGAGGACATTTTATTAATTTAACCCCAAAGGCAAGGGAAGGCAAAAATAAATATACCAGACTATATCAAACTAAAAAGCTTCTGCACAGCAAAAGACACCAACAAAACAAAAAGGCAGCCAATTGAATGGGAGATGCTATTTGCAAACAACAGCTCTGACACAGGTTTAATATCCAAAAATATATAAAGAATTCATAAAACTCAACACCAAACAATCTAATTTAAAAATGGGCCAAGGACCAAAACAGATACTTCTCCAAAGTGGACATACAGATGGCCAAGAGACATATGAGAAAATGTTCAGAAACACACAATGATGCTCAGAGTCACCAATCGACAGAGAGATGCAAATTAAAAGGACAATGAGGTATCCCCTCACACCTGTCAGAATGGCTACCATCAACAAATGACAAAATGGCGAGGATGTGGAGAAAAGGGAACCCTAATACATTGCTGGTGGGAATGCAAACTGGTGCAGCTACTATGGAAAACGGTATGGAGTTTCCTCAAAAAATTAAATATGGGACTGCCATTTGACCCAGTGATCCCACTGCTCAGAATGTAACCTAAGAATCCCAAATCACCAATCAGAAAAAAATACATGCACCCCTATGTTCATAGAAGTACTATTGCAATAGCTAAGATCTAGAAATAGCCCAAGTGCCCATCAGTAGGTGAGTAGATAAAAGCAGTGGTACATATATACAATGAAATACTATTCAGCTTTAACAAAGAAGGAACTCTTACTCTTGAGACAGCATGGAGAGAACTGGAAAGTATTATGCTAAGCAAAATAAGCCAGTCAGAGAAAGAGAAGTATCACATGATCTCACTCATATGTGGAATCTAATGAACAAAAATAAACTGATGAAGAAAATAGACTTAGAAGCAGGAAAAGACTGAGGAATCTCAGAGGGAAGGCAAGGATGGGGATGGGAGTGATTAACCAAAGAACTTATATGCATATATGTATAACCCATAGACTTAGACTATAGTGTGGTTAAGGCCTGGGGACATCTATAATACTTTCAACAATAAAGATAAAATTTTTAAAAATGGGCAGAGGACTTGAACAAGTACCTCTCCCAAGAAGACATACAAACAGCCAACAGTTATATGAAAAGATGCTCAACTTCACTAGCTATTAGGGAAATGCAAATCAAAACTACAATGAGATTCCACCTCACACCTATCAGAATGGTTATTATCAGCCACTATGGAAAACAGTCAGACAGTTCCTCAAAAAATTAAGAATAGAGTTACCATATGACTCAGCAGTCCCTCTCATGTGTATCTAGCCAAAAAAAACCTTGAAAACATGTATTCACAAAAATAAATGCACCTCTATGTTCATCCCAGCACTATTCACAGTGACCATGGAAACAACTGAAGTGTCCTTCAATAGATGATTGGATAAAGAAGATGTGCTACATATCTATAATAAAAGCGTAATGTGCTTATTAGACCGGACGTCCTTCTGGATGACCTTTAGGATGAAGCCGGCTGCAAAGGAAGCCCAAGTCCCAGGTGCCAGAGGGAAGCTGGTGCCGGCAACCAGGGGAAGAAAGGCCTACTCTTGGAGAAACCAAGATGGCGGCATAGGTAATCACCTAAACTGCTGCCTTGCACAACAATTTCAAAACTACAACTAAAAGACAGAACGGACACAATCCAAAACCACAGGAAAGCTGGCTGAGTGGAAATTCTACAACTAGAAGGAAAGAGAAAAGCTCACAGAGAATTGGAGGAACGGCAAAGGGTTGAGGTACGGCAAAGGGTCTTTGTGTGCACGCAGAGAGGAAGGGCGGCTGAGAGCCTGGCTGACTTTCTCTGGTGGGAGGGGGAAGGAAGCCCCCGATTGCACTGAAGCCCAGTTCCGACTGCACTGACCCCAGTTCTGGCTGCACTGAACCCCAGTTCCAGGAGAGCCCCTGGGGACCCACGCTCTTGGAGAGGGAATCTGGACTCTCTGGCGGAGGCTCAGGAGGCAGGGAAGGCAGAGGTCTGGAGGCGTGCGCATAAGGGCAGGGCTGATGGGAAGCCAAGACTGTCTGCTCCACCCTGAGACTCCACCCCATCCAAGCTGAGCACAGAGGCTTTTGCAATTTGGCAAGTCTAATCCTATAAGGCTGTCTCCAGCACCGAACTTCTCCCAGCATAGACACAGCTGATCCTCACAGCCAACGGGCCTGGAGGTCAATTCCTCCCAGTGATACCAACAACAATCAAGACTTAACTACAACAAGGCTGTACACACAGACCACAAAGGGGTGCACCAAGAGTGTCCACCTCAGGTTAACTGGGGAAGCCGACCCACTGGGCCATACAGGAAATCTAGCACACAAAGCTACCCTACCAACTCAGGGAAGCAGTGAAAATGCAGCAACAAAGAAACATATCACAAACGAAAGAAGTGAAGGAAAACAAATGACTGGATATAGAATTCAAAACCACGGTTATAAGGCTTTTCAAGAATATCCTAGAAAAGGCCGATAAATATAACGAGACCCTCGAAGATATGAAAAAGGACCACCTAGAAATTAAACATACACTGACTGAAATAAAAAATATTATACAGAGACCCAACAACAGACGAGAGGAACACAAGAATCAAGTCAAAGAATTGAAATACAAAGAAGCAAAAAACACTCAACCGAAAAAGCAAAAAGAAAAAAAAAATCCAAAAAGTTGAAGATAGTGTAAGAAGCCTCTGGGACAACTTCAAGCTTACCAACATCAGAATTATGGGGGTGCCAGAAGAAGAGAGAGAACAAGATACTGAAAACCTATTTGAAGAAATAATGACTGAAAACTTCCCCCACCTGGTGAAAGAAATAGACTTACAAGTCCAGGAAGTGCACAGAACCCCAAACAAAAGGAATCCAAAGAGGACCACACCAAGACACATCATAATTAAAATGCCAAGAGCAAAAGACAAAGAGAGAATATTAAAAGCAGCAAGACAAAAACAGTTAATTACCTACAAGGGAGCACCGATACGATTGTCAGCTGATTTCTCAACAGAAACTATGCAGGCTAGATGGGAGTGGCAAGAAATTTTCAAAGTGATGAATAGCAAGAACCTACAACCAAGATTACTCTACCCAGCAAAGCTATCATTCAGAATTGAAGGGCAGATAAAGAGCTTCAGAGATGAGAAAAAGCTAAAGGAGTTCATCACCACCAAAGCAGCATTATATGAAATGCTGAAAGGTATTCTTTAAGAAGAGGAAGAAGAAAAAAGTAAAGATAAAAATTATGAACAACAAATAAATATCTATCAACAAGTGAACCTAATAATCAAGTGAATTAAAAACCTAAGGAACAGAATAATCTGGTGAATACAATAGAATCAGGGGCATAGAAAGGGAGCGGACTGATAATTCTCAGGGGGAAAGAGGTATGGGGGTGCAGGAAGAGACTGGACAAAAATTGTACACCTATGGATGAAGACAGTGGGGGGAAGTAAGGGCAGAAGGTGGGTGGGAACTGGGTGGAGGGCAGCTATGGGGGGAAAAAGGAGAAACAATTGTAATAATCTGAATAAAGATTTATTTAAAAAAGAAAAAAAAAAAGAAAGACCTACTCTTGCATGAATTTCGTGCATCGGGCCTCTAGTATGCAATGAATACTACTCAGCCATAAGAAAAGATGAAATACTGCCATTTGTGACAACATGGATGGACCTTGAGAATTTTATGCTAAGTGAAATAAGTCAGCCAGAAAAACTAAGAACCACATGACTTCTCTTGCGAGCTGCTTCATCTGGACCCCTACTTTTGGAACTTGGGTGGAAAATTCTAAGACATATTGACATATATTGAAAATACTTTGTCAGCGATGGAATTCTAGAACAGCTGTTGTCAAAATGTGATCTAGGTTCTGAGGGTCTGAGACCCTTACAGGATGTACACAAAGGCAAAAGTATTTTCATAATAATAATATGAAGACATTATTTGCCTTTTTCACTTGCTTTCCCTTGCGAGTGTACAGTGAAGTTTCCAGAAGCTACATAACATTGAATAAGCCACAGATTGAACACAGAAGCAGTTATCAGCATCCAGCTGTTTTCTATTAAGCCAGACATTTAAACAAACACACACACACCAAACAAAAAAAAAAAACAATGCACTCTTCTAAAATTTTGAAAAGGACAGGTTTTTTTTTTTTTCTTTAAAACATTTTGTTTCACTTGCAATAGATTTATTGTTGTTATTTTAAATTAATTAATAAGTAAATTTTTAGTGTCTCATTTTTAGTTTCTATTAAACTAAATGTTAATAGATATTATTCACACAAATGAAAGTGATTTTGGAGTTCTCAGTACTTTAAGAGTATAAAGGGAGGGCTGGTAACCAAAAACTATGAGAACCACTGCTTCATAATAATAAATATTTTAACCAGAGCCAACTATGGCATTCACATTTGATTTAGACAATGAATCTTCAAGTGTGAAGATATCAGAAAAGACCAATATACGCTTTCCACTCTCACTGCGCATGAAATCCGTCCTCTGGTTCGTGTCAGTGACCTCTGTTGAAGCTCAGGCTCCAACACAAGGGGGCTGTGCTGGTGCTTCTGCTCAGACAAGCCCGTCATCCTGCCCCATTTCCCAGCTGTCTGTCCTGGACTGCATAGTTTGATGAGCTCTGGTGCAGTTTACTCTGTGTTTCCTGCCATACTTGGCACACATTTGTGTATGTATTTTGGATTCCAGGCTCTGTTTTGCTTGGAAACCTTGGGCCTCCAAGGAAGGAAATGTGACCAGCAATATTAGTCGACTAGCGTGCAAAAACAGTGGTCAGAACTACAAATCCAGGTATCACTTAAAAGCCCAGTGCAAACATATGACTGTATATTGATCATGCAAGTCAGAGTTAGGAAGCAACTTCATTAAAGATATTTCTTTCAAACAAGGAAGGTAGTGTGTTTATTATATCCATAGCAGATCTGGCAGAGAGCAGATGTGCAATAAATACTTGTTGAATGAATGAATGAATGAATGAATGAATGAATGAATATTGCTAGGGGATTAGAAAGCATGCCTGGGAAAGTAGAATAGGTTAGAATAGAAATGACAGCTGATCGTTCCAGATACCAAATTATGATGAGTGAAGCTAGAGGTATTGGTTTGGTACAACACTAAGCTATCAGAAGTCCTGATTGTGAGCTGTGAGGAAGTGTGTCCCATGTCTTTACTATATAGAGAGCTGGCCACCAATCACCAACCAACCACTAAAGTGAGTCTCAGTCCAATATGCAGCTACAGTAGCCTTCTGAGGTGAGCTGACAACAATGATTTTGCTACAGGACATATAGAGGTCAACATAAAAGACCAACAAAATGGATCTGGGACCGTGAAGTTCTCAATCCCCATCTCCAAATGCTGCACTTGGAACAAACTCCGGGATGTATCTATGTGTGGTTCTCATGATTGATTCCTACTTGGTCTCTCCTACTGGAGACAGACCCACCTGGGAGGGAGTCCAAGCAAGGCTACCATGATATTGGAATCCTACTACTCCTCATCCACAGGAGAATGGTAAACAGGAGCCTGTCTGAGCACACGAGCATTTGAATTTGGGCCTTTAAAGAAACACTCAAAGGTAAATGCTGGCTCTCATTTTCATTTAGCCTCGCTGCAAACAATAGGCACCAGGATATGCAATATATAATTTGCCTGCCACATTTCACATAGGTTTGTCTACGAAATTAGACTTTTGAAAGAACCAACTTTTGACTATGTTGACTCACTCTATTGTATCTTTATTTTCTATTCAATATATCTATTTTATTCTTTTTTATTTTCTTCTGTATTCTTCTCTAATTTTTTAAGTTAAATTCATTCAACAACTATTTGTGTGGCTATTTTGTAACAGGCTTTGTTTAACATATTGGAGATAGTGTTGCTTGGCTCATTAATTTTCTAATATTGGCACTTAAGACCATTACTTTCCCTCCAAATCCCATTTTAGCTATAATCCAGAGCTTTTATATGCAGAGTCCTTTGTTGTGGTAGTGGGTGATTAAATTCTAAGTACTTTAAATTTTTATCTATTTTGTTTTGCTTTTTAATTGAAATGCCTTTACGCCACTTTCATTGTTAAAGTTAACTTGAGTTTAATTCCTTTTTTGCCTAAGATATATGGTTGTGAGATTTGAAATTTGTAACAGCTTCTTTATATGATCAAGTCTGACCTTCATTGAATTATAGCAAGAAAAGTCTCTGTAAAACTATAATACTTTTTTTTTTTTTTTACATTTGTTGAAACCTAATTTTTGAACTGGTATAAAAACTATTTCTATAAATATCTTTTGTGTGAAACCTAACTTTTGAGCTGGTATAAAAACTATTTTTATAAATATCTTTTGTGTGCTCAAGAATTTATTTCTCAAATGATGTCAGCAAGATGGTAGAATAGGAAGCCCTGGACCCTGGTTCCCCCGAGGAAATGCCAAGTAAACAAGCACAGGTGAATACAATGGGTTTGGAGTGGCTCTGGATGACTAAGGATCTGCAGCACCAAGTGAACATCAAGTCAAGAAAAAGCCACACGTGAAATGGCAGGGAATACGGAGTTGTTTTTACTCCACCTTGTCTCCCCTCTTCTCTGATGTGGTATATGGCAAGGTAAGAAAGAGGTACCCAATTCCGGGTTCCCTCCCACTGGATGGAAGGAAAAGGAAACATGTTTACAACACTCTAGCCCAGTGGTCAGCAAACTCATTAGTCAACAGAGCCAAATACCAGCAGTACAACGATTGAAATTTCTTTTGAGAGCTGAAAACCGACTTCTGCCCATGGGCCACAAAGTTTCAATCGCACTGTACGTGCACGCCCGCACGTGGTATTTTGTGGAAGAGCCACACTCAAGGGGCCAAAGGGCCGCATGTGGCTCGCGAGCCGCAGTTTGCCGACCACTGCTCTAGCCTATCTGGTGGCTGCCGGGGGACTAGTTTCTGTCTCACCTGACCCAGTGCTCAGGCGTGAATGGCAGCATAGTTTGGACATTAGGTTGAAAGCCATGGGTGGCAGTGGTAGGTACCTGGGCATGTGAACAACCATAAGGGACTGCAGACCATGAACTGCCGGGGGCAAGAGAGGGCAGGCAAAAGGACACAATGGAGCACCTAGGCCCTGAGAAGCAGCAGGAACGAGACTCAGGGAAACTAAGATAGTTAAAAGCCGCTGTGGATACAAGGCTATTGGGATAACCCTTCACACTGGCTGGTTAGGGGCTATCTTCCCCCTCATGGAGCTAGTCAGCAAAGCCTGGAAGCGGTGGCTGTTTTTTGGTAGTTGTTTTTTTAATGCTCAATTTTCAATAAAAGATCACAAGGCATACAAAGAAATAGGGAGGTGACATCACCAAAATGGTGACAGAGGAGAGCCCAGCCTCCCTCCATCCCTGCAACAAAGATCAACAACTAGGCAGCTATCCATGGACAACACCAGCTCCGGGAGAGCTCTGTTGTCCATTAGGAAACTTTAGCAACACCGTAGAACAAATAACCTGCGATAACTGCACAAAAACAGAAAGAATACAGCTTCATTTTGCCTGCATCGTCTCATCCCCCAAGCCGGCATAGCTCAGTGCAAAAGGGAATTCCACAGCTAGAAAGTTTCCCTCGCTGGGGAAGAGTGGGGAGAGTGACCAGCTTTTGCAGCCTCTCAAGGCATTGCATGAAGGACCTACCTACTGCAGCAGCAACTCACACAGACTGGCAAGGCTGGGACAGAGAGAGAGCCAGGAGCCAGGAGGAAAAGCAGGGGCTACCTGTAACAGCCACACAATAGCAACCTCAGCTCACAGTGACCTGCTCCACAGATAGACCCAACGGCTTTCACTGAGGACAGAACCAAGAGCCAGCCAGCTCTATGGGCCCCTGCAGATCTCCCAGCTTTCACCCGACATGGATTTACATTCACTGATGCCAACCTCTCTCCCTGCTTCTTTCCCACCAACCCCCACCAGCCAGAGCCCGGCAACAGTACTGGCAGCCAGTCCAGGCCTCTGTGGCCCTTGAGTACCAGACACCAGCATGGACCACCTGGCTGACCCCCCACTGCCATGCACACACTGTGCACTTGCAAGCTGCCTGCCTGATGCACATTGCTGGGCTCCACTGCTGTGAACACGCCTAAGGGGGACTGTGCAGCCAGGGGAGAGACACACGGACAGCTAGGGTCACACAGCTGCAATGAGCCTGTCATGGGCCCTGGCCCCGGCTGCCTGCTCTGGCTGCCACCACAACATGTGTGTCTGCAACCTGCCCCTGACACCACACAGACACCTGCAGCTGGTCCCCGCAGCCAAGCACATGCATGCCACTGGCTCCCGCCAGCCACCACCGCTTCCTGCCCTGGTTCCCAGCCACTGGGCATAAAGACACCGCTGAGGTCACCAACAGCCCTTGCAGCCACGCAAACTACACACAATGCTCACCCAAGATGACACAGGTGTTAATGCTATGGATCCAGCAGCTTGAGCCAAACAGACGTTAGGCCCCAGCTTAATACCCAATTAGTAACATGAAAATACACAACACATTGGTAAGTATGTATTTGGATTCAGAAATCTAATACTGTCATACCGTGGATGTTAACCACTTAACTCTAGAATAAAACAAGAGCACTAAAAATAACTATAGCCACAGTAATTTGTTAATAGAAACTTAATAAAGAAAGGTAAATTGTGACACCAAATCATAAAAGAAGGGAGTAAAAGGAAGATATGTATATGCGATTGAAGTTAAGTTGTTAATGTGAAATGAAATGTTAAATCAATAAGATGTTTTATGCAAGCCATGTAGTAACCACAGAGCAAAAGCCTACAGTAGCTTCACAAAAGACTTTCTAAAGGGGAATCAAATCATCAATTCAAAAAGGAAGCAGCAAGAGAGGAAGAAAAGAATACAAACTACAAAACAACCAGAAAACAATTAGTAAGATGGGATTAGCAAGTCCTTACCCATCAATAATTACTCTGTATATAAATGGATTGAATTCTTCAGTCAAAAAACAGAGGCCGGCTGGATTAGAGAAAACAACTCAGGACCCAAACACATGCTGCCTACAAGAGATTCACTTCAGGCTTTTTCAATTGCATTCATTAGGGTGACACTGGTTAACGAGACCATACAGGTTTCACGTGTACTCTGTAACACATCATCTGCACACTGCATCCCACGCTCACCAGCCAGTCATGTCTCTTTCCACCATTTATCCCCGCTTCACCCCATTGACCTCCCCGACCCCCTTTCCCTCTGGCAACCATACAGGTTTCACGTGTGCTCTGTAACACATCATCTGCACACTGCATCCCATGCTCACCAGCCAGTCACATCTCTTTCCACCATTTATCCCCGCTTCGCCCCATTGACCTCCCCGACCCCCTTTCCCTCTGGCAACCATACTGTTGTTGTCTGTGTTTGGTTTGTTTATTTTTGTTTTCCCCAATTCTCACCCCAAGATGTTTTTCCCATTGATTTTAGAGAAAGTGGAAGGGAGGAAAGGAGGGAGGGAGAGAGGCAGGGAGGGCGAGAGCTATTGGTTGCCTCTCCACAGGCCCCAGGGTGCAGGGGATCAAACCTGCAACCCAGGTACATGGCCTTGACCAGGAATCGAACCCACAACCCTTCTGTGCATAAGCCAATGCTCTAACCACACCGGCCAAGGCTGTATCTGTTTGCTTTAATTCCTTCATCTTTTTCACCCAGCCCCCCAGGCCCCCTCCCACTTCAGTTTTAAAGACACACATAAAAGTAAAGGATGAAAAAAGGTATTTCATATAAGTGGAAACCTAAAGAAAGTATGGTTATATAACTATACTTACACTGAGTGGCCAGATTATTATGATCTCTGAATGCACAATAATCTGGCCACTCAGTGTATATCCTATATAATAAAAGGCTAATATGCAAATTGTCCCCTCGACCAGGAGTTCGACCAACAGGCAGGCCAGCCAACCGCCATGTCCCCTCCCCCTGGCCAGGTTGGCTGGACCCCACCCATGCACGAATTCATGCACCAGGCCTATATATATACGTATATATACATATATATGTGTATATATATATACGTATATATACATATATATGTGCATATATATGTATATATATGTGCGCGCACGCACACACATACACACACACACACACACACACACACACACACTGAGTGGCCAGATTATTGTGCATTCAGAGATCATAATAATCTGGCCACTCAGTGTATATCAGACAAAATAGACTTTAAGCCAAAAAGCAGTAACAAGAGACAAAGAAGGTCATTATAACATGATTAAGGGGCCAATTCATAAAGAAGTTATAATGATTGTAAATATATATATATATATATATGCATACAACCTTGGAACACCTAAGTATATTAAACAAATACTGACAGATCTGAAGGGAGAAATAGACAATACAAAAATAGTAGAAGACTTCAACACCCCATTTTCAATAATAGGTCATCCAGACAGAAAATCAAGAAACATTGGACTTGAACCATACTTTAGATAGACTAGAACTAGCAGACAAAACAGAACATTCAATCCAATAGCAGCAAGATACAAATGCTTCTCAAAGGCATATAAACCATTATCAGCGTATATCACATGGTAGGTCACAAAAAGCCTTAGCACATTTGAGAAGACTGAAGTCCTACCAAGCATCTTTTTCCACCAAATGGGATGAAGCTAGCAATAAAAAAATGTTAGGAAAGCTGGGAAATTCAATATGTGGAAATAAAACACATTCTTAAACAACCAATGGGCCAAAGAAGAAATACAAAAGAAAATACAAAATTATTTTGAAACAGACAAAAATGGAAACACAACATATCAAAACCTATTGCATGGTACAAAGCAGGTCTAAGAGGGAAGTTTATAGCAATAAACACCTACATTAGGAAGAAACAAAGAAAGATCTCAAGTAACCTAACTTTACATCTTAAGAAACTAGAAACAGAAGAACAAACTAAGCATTCATTTAGCACAGGGGCTCATAAATTGAAATGGCATAAATATCAGGCAACAGGGAGAATTCTTCAGCACCTCTAACTCAGGTTACTCTGAACCTGTCTACTTATCAAGTACATTTACCCAGGTAACCTCCAGAGTTTCATACGAACTACATCGTTAGATCACTATGGTTTGTTTTATAATCTCATCAGGAAAGAAACAACTCAGGGAGAATTGAAATCACTGGCATCAAAACCACATGCTTGTCCATCCCTCAGCCAGGAGGAAAACTCAGGATTGACAGGCTTTGTACCCTGTCCCTTTTCTCCCTCCTCTGCCCCACAGCTCTCCTGCACCATCACTGGGGAAATAGTTCACCGAGTAACATGAGGTGTTGAAGAATTTCCCAGAGAAGAGAATGTTCTGGAGGGTGTTTGTGAACTCCCTCGGGTTTTGAATGGTTTAGTGCAACCCTCTCTAACAGAGGGAAGTAGGTGCTGTGCATCTCTAAGACAGCAGGTCAACACAGTTTTTTTAAATTGGTAAAACTAATTTACTTTTTGGAAAACTAAAGGAAAGAAAATCAAAGTGAAAATTTCCTTAAATAAGGCTTTAACAAACTATGGCCCCTAGGCTAAATCTGGGTGGCCACCGGCTTTTATAAATAAAGTTTTATTGGAAAACAACCACAGTCACTTATTCATGTTACTATCGATGGCTCCTTCATATGCAATGGCAGAGTAGAGTGGTGACAGAAACCATGTGATTGGAAAGCCTATAAGAAGTACTTCACAGAAACGAGTTTGCTGACCCCTGTCTAAACTCTCTGTTTCAGTCTTGTCTAATTATGGCCCAATGTGACCAAAGATAATAAAGGATGTTTTCCTCACTATTTTGCTGGAGACATTCCAGCCTTTATTTTCTTCCTTGCCTCCTCTCTGCTGTTATACTACTCACTATACCAGTATCTCTAGCTCTGGTTTTCTCATTTCTAAAAGAGAATATATGTAGTGTTATTGTGAGAATTAAGGAGACAGGATAAAGCACTTCCTGTAGCCTTTGGCACATTGTAAATATTCAGTAAATGGTGGCTATGATTAAAAGCAATCCATTCATCTAGCACATGTTGATTGAGTTTGTTATGGGTAGAATTTTGCCCTCTTCACAAATTCATACGTTGAATCAGTAACCCCCGGTACCTGAGAACATAACCTAATTTGGAGAGAGGCTCTTCACAGAGGTAACCAAGTTAAAATGAGCTCATTAGGGTGAAATTTAGATACAAAAACTTACAAAACTAAAGACGAGTGAAGATGACCACCTACAAGCTGAGGAGAGAGGCCTGAACATCTCCTTCCTTCCCAGCCCTCAGAAGGTACCAGCCCTGCCAACACCTTGATTTCAGACTCCAGAAATATAACACTACATTGCTGCTGTTTAAGTGCTATGGACTGAATATGCCCCCACCTCCCAGTTCAAATGTTGAAACCCTAGTCCTAGCGTGATGGTGTTTGGAGAGGGGCCTTTAGGAGGTGTTTCAGTCATGAGGGTTTGCTTCCTCTTTCTCTGTGTCATCTGAGGACACAGCAAAAAGGTGACCATCTGCAAACCAGGAAGGGGGTTCTCAACAGGAATTGAATCAGCAACACTGAGATCTTGGACTTCTCAGCCTCCAGAACAGTGAGAATACATTTCTGTTTAGCCATCTATCTGTGGTATTTTTGTTATAGCATCATGAACTGACTAAGACATTAAGCTACCCAGTCTGTGATATGTTGTTGCAGCATCCATAGCAAAATGACACAGATTTCTAGAATAAAACCAAACATTCAGCTATGATGAACAACTAGGAGGTGCTACTTTGGATTAGTAACTCATCTCTCTGAGATGATATTTGTGCTGTGGCCTGAATAGTTACAAGGAGCAAACCATATGAAAATCTAAGGAAAATTCATTACTAGAAGAAATGATAAGTGCAAAGGCCTTGAAGCAGAAATAAGTTTGCTTTTATAGTTCTTACCTCTTCCACCATTTTCTTTCCTTGAACATGGATAGTGTAGATGTGAAGGTGTTGAACATGGATGGTATAGATGTGATGCCTGTAGCTGTAAGAGCCATCTTGGGATCATGAAGCAACAGGGATCAGTTCACACTCCAACATGCTAAGGATGGCAGAGAAAAAGGACAGATAAATGGACACTTCATGGAATCATTAAAAAATTGCACCAAATACCACCAAGTGCTACTCAGGATTTCTTGTTCTGTGGGAAAAATTAATCCTGTTTTGTCTAAGGCACTATTAGTTTTTCCATTACTTGGTGCCAAAGAGACTCTTAACAGACATAACATTGTACAATGTGGTAAGAATTACTAGACTTTGAAGGGTTTTAATCTGAGGGATGACAAAAATCTGATTTAAGTTTTTAAAAGAACATTCTGTAAAATTAAAAATTGTAGAAAATGTGGTCATAGAATTCAGGAATAGATCTTTTAAGGATTTGTATGTAGGTCATGATAAGTTCAATTTTTTTCTAAATGTATGAGTAAGTAACTATAGGACATGTCAAATCTGATTTGATTGCAGAGTTCGGACATCAGTTCAAATGCAAATGCAGGAAGTAGCCAGTAAACACATGATGGTGGATTGACGAGATAATATCAATAAACATAGGGGAAGCTGGGAGAAAGAATGTTCTACCTACTACTAGGAAAGAACCTGTTAGACAGCTGTCATAGTCATCAAGGTGGAGGATAATGGTAGTTGGCACCTGATAGATTTGGGAAATACTTGGGGTTGAATGTAGGATGAATAGAGAGAAAGACAGGAGTTGACATATATATATATTGCCTGAGCTACTAGGTAGGTGGAGATGATATTGTTTAGAAGAGGTCTGTATAAAATTAAGAGATCTCTTTTCACCATGTTAAGCTTCAAATCTTTTTTAAAAAAATGTTTTTATTTATTTCAGAGAAGAAGGGAGAGGGAGAGAGAGAGATAAAAATGTCAATGATGAAAGAGGATCATTGATATGATG
This sequence comes from Corynorhinus townsendii, assembly GCA_026230045.1. Taxonomy (NCBI): domain Eukaryota; kingdom Metazoa; phylum Chordata; class Mammalia; order Chiroptera; family Vespertilionidae; genus Corynorhinus; species Corynorhinus townsendii. Next base: position 173,441,955 of record JAPDVU010000003.1, on the reverse strand, counting down.
CCTCCTGCACACCCACTTCTGGGACTGAGCCTGCAATCCAGGCATGTGCCCTGGCGGGGAATCAAACAGTGACCTGGTTCATAGGTCGACATTCAACCACTGAGCCATGCCGGCTGGGCATAAGCTTCAGATCTTAATAAGACTTTCAAGTCATATTCTCAAGCAATGAGTATATAAATGTGGAATTCAGGGATGCCTTTAGACTTAGATATATAGTGGATTCATCTGCATGCATGTTTAAAATTGGATATGATCCCCTACAGAGAGAAAAGGTGATCATCCCAAACCAGGCTCTAGCACCTGTCAACCACTTAAACACTGAACAGGGAAGGAGGAGGGAGAGGCAGACACTTGGAAGACATTGTCCTAAGAAAGGAGGGAAACTGGAACACTGTGTTATTGCGGAAGGCAAGAGAAGGTGTTTCAGATAGCAGCCACGGTGGGAGGGAGGACTGTCCATTTCAAATGCTGATAGGTCAAGAAAGGTCAGAAGGAAGACACATTTGGGTTTGGCATGATGAGAATGCTGAAAACAATTTCAGTGGATTGATGGGGTCAGAATCCCCATTCACGTGGGCTGTGTAGAAATCATTAGCCATAGAAAAATAAAATAAAAAGAAGAGACAGGAACCATGATGGCAGAGTTGGGAGAAACACCTGTACTTCCTTGGAGGGTTCCATTCCTTCCACTTGCCTTTTTCTTTTCACTGTTTTTCCCTTTGTGCTACATGGTCCTCGGCACTAGTGCCCAACACCCAGTGAGAAGTAAGCCCAGGTGTGGTCCAGGGCACTCCCCTTCCGTTTGCTGCATTTCTAACCCCACCCCGGCACTGGAAGTTACTTGCTCACAGTCAAAGACAAAATTCTAAATTCTCTACTCCATTGTATGGCAAATCGTCAGCCGAGTAATACCTTCATTTCGTTCTTTCATTTAATTTACCTAGTTTCTCAAAAGTAGCTGAGAGCAAGTTGTGTTTGTGTCAGTTTATTTTAATGTATAATGAGCGATTCAAATGATTGCACATCACACATTCAAATTCTGTTGAATGTGTAATCACTTAAATGAACACAGGTGCCACGCGCCCATGTGCGCCTGGCAAAACCACCCTCTGTGCTTCGTGTGGAAAGAAGATGATGTACTTGGCGGTACAAAGCTTGTTTCTTAATTTCTTTTTAATTTCATTCTTCCTCAACTGCTTTGCTTTCCATCCAGTAAAAAACGCTGAACCCTGGGTGCTATAATAAGGAGACAGTTGGCCCAGCAGCAAACCTAAAACCGTTCTTAAACACACATGAAATAGCACACTTGCAAGTGTGGAGTGTATTTTTAACTTTGGGGATGAAAATTATAAATCTGTGCTCTTTAAAATTCGCATTTTCAGGAAGATATGAAACCCTGGAAACAAGGATGAAAGAAATTAAATTATCCTCCCTAATGATGCGCCTGTGAGGTGGGGATAATGGCACTGGAACTTCTTTCATGTCACTCCTGACAGTTCAGTATCAATCCTCCCAGGCACGCTAACATAACCAGCCAGCCTGGCATGTTTCCCTGTAGCACTGACTGGTATGGCATTATTAATACAACCATGTTATTTCAGAACTAATGTATCTTTTATTTTTCACACAGGAACTACAACCTACAGTAAAAGGAAAGCACTTGCAGTGTCTCCGAACAGGCTCCTGAACTGTTGAATACACGCACATCACCAAGGCCCAGTTGAAGCTTAGATGTAGGACACAATTGATTCTCCCTACCTAGCCTATTCCCAGCACCGTGGGGGAGTCAGCAGCGCCTATGCACTTCCATAGCTAAGTATCACCAGAGAAATTCTTCACTACTATTTACTTGTTACACCTGAACACACATTAACACGTTAAGCGCCAGGGCTTCTCAAAATGAATTTGTGGACTACTTTCATTAGACTCTCCGGCAGGGCTTATGAAAAAGTGCTGGTTCCTGTTCACCACCCACTCATTCTGGGTCTGTGAAGGGAGCCCTGGCATCTGTGTTTTCAATAAGTCCTCGAATACTTAGGCACCACTGAATTAAAGTATTTTATGTGAGCCGTCTTTCACAGATGATACCACTTGCCAGTCATTAAGACACTTCTAGAGTGTGTGTTTATAGGTATCATCTTGGGTCTGATTGTATCACAGTTGGGATGGGTGCCCAGCCAACACCCTCTTCTTTAGCAATACTGCTCTTTGCAAAAGACTCTGCAAAAGGATGTCATGATCTAGTGTTCATGGTGCCTCACGCCCACAAACACCGATGGGCTGGCCATTGACCCACGCTGGTCAAAATTAGAGCCTCTCTCAAGAATTGAAACTGAGATAGCAACACTGTAGCAAGGGTGGTTGTCACTGGAACTCGAGAATTGTATAGACCAGTGGTCCCCAATGTGGGGCACATGCCCCACAGGGGGGCAATTCGAAAATGAGTAATTAATAGTGAATATTTGCATTTCTTATGATTCTAGGGGCCTCATATACAGTATATAAACATATTGTGACATATTTATGCATTTCAGTTCTCTATGTTTTGAAACTTTGCTATTTTTTCATATCACTTCATATTATTATTATTACTATTTTTACAATTTCTTATTGATTTCTTCCTCAGTACTCCAACTGCCCTTTTGTTCTTTTATTTTTCTTTCATGGATGCCATGTTCTTTGGAAGCTTGTTTAGACCAAGTTAATGGCCTTTTAGGCTTCCTCCACATGCATAGGAGTTCACTTTTTGAATAATAAGAATTATATGTCATGGGGGAGGGAACAGCAGGATTTTAGAGATGCTTAGGTGGGGCCTGGCCAAAAAAAGGTTGGGAATCACTGCTTTAGACCCTCCTGGTGGGGAGTTTGGTGACTGTATGGATGGATGAGAAGGAGAGAGAACCAGACCACGGTTGAAAGCAGATGTCCTAAAAGAGGTAGAAATGAAGTACACGCTGAAGAGAAAGAAAAGCTAAATGTGAGCAAGAGAGAGAAATTAAAAGAACGGAAATCTTGGTCTCTGGAGAATTCCCAGTTTACAGTTCCAGATTTTCATTAGGTTCAGCTACACTTCCAGCTCTTGTTCCTTGGTTTCTGCTCCTTCCAACCAACAGCCCTGAATTCAGCAGGGATGCTTTGCTTTTAAATGTTCAAGATGAGCTAAAAGAGTCCCTAGTCTACTACCAGGACCTTCCTGGTAAACGAGTAGGACAACATAAATCGGTAAACTCCCCTGGCTTTTCCTTTGGAAAACCGCTCTTTCACGCTCCTAGGCCGAGTCCAATTAAACTCGCAGAGCAGAAATGTTGAATGCATGGGTTGCAAGGCCACGAGCCAGAGTAGCTGTCTTCTGTCGCCCGCCCTCCCTTTGGACCAGTCCAGGGACAAGCTGGCAGGAAAAAGTCCAATTGCCTTCAAGGGTCATCCATCTGCTTCTTAGCCAACAAATACATCCTTGAAAACCCACATCTGGAATCTACTAAAAACAAAACCCAAAGCCCTGAAACCTTTGCTTAGGAAATAACGAAGGAAAAAAGCTGCCCGTGCTGACAACAGCCAACGTCTGGCTGGCTGGCTGGCTGGCTAATGGTGATGGGGGAGCATGGGGCTCTGTCCGCTTACTGTGTTCATTAGGCAGGAGAGAGTTTTCATTTCCTCTCTAGACCAGTTTCAGAGCTTGGTGGGGAAACTGGGAAAGGGATGGCGTTCCACCCTCCCCCATCCATCCTCCTTCTACCTCCCCCTCTTCCACTCCTCACTCCACTTCCCTGGCAGCTGGTCCAGAAAAAGGAGCCGGGAGCTGGAGGGGGCGCCCAGACTGGTCTGTGTAAGAGCAGCCTGTGCCAGGTTTTCAACTGCAATTAATTTTCCAGATAAGCCCGAAACTCTGAAACGCATTTGAAATTGAAATGCTGATACAGTCATCAACCACTGCAGTACCCAACCATAAATCTTGAGTACAGCTAGTTGTTTGTTGGTAATAATGAAGTACAATATACATTTAATTAGTGTGAGATTTAGAAAGTGTGCAGAGTAATAAAATGATATTCTCATTAGGATTGGGGAAACTTGTTTGAATGTGATGTGTGCAGTACCGCCAAAGGAGTTCTCACAAAATACACAGAAATCTGCTTCTACCGAGAAAAACGATGTAAACAGAAGAGAAGCAGTCTTGATGCCACTGACTGTTAGCCCCAGGGAGAGCACCACAATCAAAGCGAACGCTTGGTGGGAGTGGAGGGGTCCACCCAGGGGACAAGACAGAATCCCTGTGCAAAAGCCCTTGATTGTTAGTAAATTTCAGGCTGTCCTCACACCTTAGTTTCTTTTCTTGGGAATTTATGCTCTAAGCTCCCTAACGTCCTGTTCAAAACCCATCGAGCTTTACCTGGGAATGCCACCTGCGTCTACGTTCAAGGACGCGGTGATAACTAATGATGCCTCTCCTAAGAGTCCCCAAGTCCTGAGGAGGAAACGGCCATCTCAGCTGACTCTGGGAGAGAGCCTAATGGAGGAGAAGCATCCGGGTCAGGGAATTTAAGATTCTAATCCAGCCTTGATTGCAATTCTCTGTGTGACCTTGAGAAAATCAGCTAACACTTCTGGGCTTTAATCTCCTTACCTGCAAACTGAGGATAGCAGGGTTTCACCTGAACAAGTCTTTCATAGATCTCAGATAATCCCTATATAATAATGAAAATGAGTAAAAAGTGATGGGAGAAAATAGGATTGTAGCAACCTCCTCCTCTCTATCACATACACATGCACACACACACACACACACACACGTGTACGTGTACACACATGCACAGGTGATAACAATTGGGATTAAAAGTAGTTTCTTAGCTCATTGAATTGGTTTTTGTTTATCTTTTAAAGGCAAGATATAAAGACCTTTTAAAGTCAAGGCACTTAGTGTTTAGAAATAGTTCATTTTAATTGTAAATCAGAAAATTTCTTCTGGATCTAGCAATCCACTTTAAAGTGGTAAGATAATTGTGTTATCTGCCTAAAGTAAAAGCTAGATATAGGTATTTTTTGAAGCTGTTCTTTTTTTTGGGGGGGGGAGGGGAGAGGGAAATAGACCGATATATATTTTAAAGTTCTGGATTCAAAAAATCAAGTGTAAAGTTTTTGTGTGATTTGGGGCAAGTTAACCCTTATATAGGGCTGTTTCCTCATTTGCAAAAACATTGCCTTGCTGAGAATGTGGTGAGGAAAATTGGCCAAACTCACCTTATTTTTTTGTCTCTTCATTTGGGGATGTTATTATACACTAGAGGCCCAATGCACGAAATTCATGCAAGGGGCTCGGTCCTCACCACAGTGGCAGCTGCCTCTGCCTTGGCCCCCTCAGCACCACAACAGTCCAGAAGGTCTCCCGGAAGGTCGTCTGGTCTAATTAGCATATTATACTTTTATTATTATAGATTATTATAGAAATGTAAATAATATAATAGAATTTCATAGCTGGCAAATTTCTATTAAAAAAACTTCTAATCTAACCCCTTCCTTTTGTAGGTAAACTGAGACCCAGAAAGATTGAATGAGTTGTCCCAGGTCACACCGGTGGCCAGGTCTTGCCTATCTCTATGCAATGCATTTCTGCCACCCTATGGCTGCCTCCTAGGTTTGAAGTGGTTCCTGACCCCCCAAACAATAGACAGGGGGATCTATTCATAGCCAACTGGCACAATTTAATGCAGTTCTGCAGTGCTGCATGTCTGTGAAGATGTTACCAGTCTTTTTTTAATACTGAAAATATAGCAGGTGATGTTGCCATGATTTTGACAGTCAGCTAGAAATCCCAGAAAGAGGAATTAGCAGCTTCACATTTCAGAATATCTCATAACCCTATTAGGAAGAGTGGTTTTGACATTTTTATATGATTAGGTGTGGTTTATTATAAACACTGCATTTGCTTAGCTGACATCTATTTTATCCACCCCTGGTTTCTACCTAGAAACCCCGTAACTTAAGATGAAATTTAAAAAAAACACCTGGTGGCAAAATATGGCCCTAATGTATATATATATATATATATATAGCACCAATTAGTATGGGTTTATTATGGCATATTTTGCTTGTCCTATCAGCCACTGGGAAGGACCCTTGACTAATGGCTGTTTTAATCCTCAGCTAATATTCTTCTAAGTTTGATTTCTTCACATTGAGTGAAGTTAGTAGGTTAGAAAATTGTTTTTCTAACTTTGGGTGTATATATCATGAATATTCTGCACCCCATCAAATTTAGGAGCATACACAAGATTTCTAACTTTCAATTTCCAACTTTTTATTTTGCTAAGAAAAAAAATAGCTAACCAATTATCATAAAACAAATAATTTAAACGAAAAGAAAATATCACATTCTCAAAATAGAATATTTAAATTGAATCTTTGACTTTATGAAATACTAACCATTCTGTCCTTAATTTCCACTTAAACAGTGACAACTCAATCACAGAAATAATCATATGAGGTACTAGAGGCCTGGTGCACAAAATTCATGCACCTGGTGGTGGGGAGCGGTCCCTCAGCCTGGCCTGCACCCTCTCACAGTCCGGGAGACCTGGGGGGGGATGTCTGACTGACGGCTTAGGCCCACTAAGCCGTCAGTCAGACATCCTTAGCATTGCCATGGAGGCAGGAGAGGCTCTCACCACTGCTGCTGTGCTCACTAGCTGTGAGCCTGGCTTCTGGCTGAGTGGCACTCCCCCTGTGGGAACACACTGACCACCAGGGGGCAGTTCTTGCTTTGAGTGTCTGCCCCCTGGTGGTCAGGGCACATCATAGTGACCAGTCATTCCACCATTTGGTTATTTGCATATTAGCCTTTTATTATATAGGATACGCTGTAGATGAGACCCCTAGAACCATAAGAAATGCAAAAAAAATCACTGTTAACTCATTCTTGAATTGCCCCCACTTAAAATCAAACTGCCCCCCTGTGGGGCATGTGCTGCACCTTGGGAACCACTGGGCTTGACACTTTTCCTCTCTGAGCTCCATTTCTGAATACATAGACATATACCATGGGAATTGTAATCTCTTCTCTGCCTACCTCACTGGGTTGTCATGAGGAGGTTCTGAGCTAATAAACCTAGAAATGTTTCATCAAGTAAGTGATGTCTAAATGGGAAGGGATTGTTATTTTTAAGCCCACAGGTAGCAGGTGCTGATTAGAGGAGGAGGGAATGATTGTTTCCTGGGACTGTAGCTATCAAAGCTTTGCAGAGGGTTCTGCAGGCCTCGAAGGGGCAGGTTCTGGCCAGCAGCCCTGTAGCGGTGGTGGTTCCTGGAGGTGCTGGCCGGGGGGGTGTAGTCCCAGGGGGGCTCTAAGGGGGCAGCAAGGCCAAAGGGGGAGTAACTGTCAAACCTCCCCACTTGGTGCCATTCTTTAAATTGTATGTGGCCATTTCGCAGCTGTACGTGCTCAGGGAGGGGTTCCAATCTACTGGAGTGGGGGCAGGGGCCAAGCCAGGGTGGGACTAGGAGGGCGGGTTTAGCCTCGGCCCCCAGCGAGGTTCAGCGTGCTTCCACTGCAGAGACAGCGCCACTGCTGTCAAGGGTGGAGGGAGGGATGGGTCTGACCCTGGGGGGTCACTCGGGCCTGCCTCCACCTGGGTCTGGAGTTGTAAGGAGGAGAGGTATGCCTGGCCCCAGTGGAGGGGGCCCAGCAGCGGTGGGCTGTGGGCCCCAGGTGCCTCAGGGGCACTGTCGGGTCATCACCGTCATGCTATTTTTGTGGGCACCCCTGATGGGGTTGGCGAGGGAAGAGATCAGGAGTCGGAGGTGTGGGCTGCAGCTACCCCCAAGGCTGGGTCTCCTCCCCATCTGGTCAGCCTCCCCGTCCCCCCAAGGGTGTGGGGGCTGGGGTAGGGTGTTTGTACAGGGGGATTGGAAGAGCTCCCTGTGGCCAATTCCTCTTCCTTCTTTGCAGTCCGGGCTCCTGTCAGGTGCTCTCCTCAGACCCCCGGGAACTTGGCTCTGGATGCCTCGCCCCTCCATGGCTCCCTGCCGCCCCTGCCCCACTGGGCTCTCCCCAGCTGCCTGCCTGTCAAGAGGCTGCCGGGGCACCCTGCTGCAGGCAGCATGGTCCTGGGGCGGGGGGTAGGGGTGTGGGAGCAGCTCCAGTAAAGTTTAGTAAACCCCGGGTCCACGTCAGGATTTGGCTGTGGGGCCGCAGGGGAGTCTGCCTGGGTGGGACGAAATCGCGTGAGACCTGGAGTCCCTCCCCAGAGCCCCACAGCCCCGCCCACCCTGCTGAATGGTCATGATGTGATGGCGTCCCAGATAATTTGCATATTCCTCTATTATTAGTATAGATATTTCAGATATTTATCTGATGGTGAGAAATTAAATGTATTGGACAAGATGCATGAACATTTTACTTTCTAGTCCCTTCAACCAGGGGGTCCGTGAATTACCTGTGTTTAATATGGATAAATGCAGATATCTGAACTGCAGCCCAGATCTTTTGTGGGTAAGTCAGAACCTCTTCTATCCTTGGTGTGAGTTTTAAAAATTTGTCTTTATTGTTCAAAGTATTACAGATGTCCCCTTTTCCCCCCATTGACCCCTTTCACCCCATCCCAATCCCCCCAGGCTTTCCCCACACTAATGTCTGTGTCCATGGCTTATGCATATATGCATATAGGTTCTTTGGTTAACCTCTCTTCACCCACCTCCCCACTCTGCCTTCCCTCTGAGATTTGTCAGTCTGTTCCGTGCTCCTTGGTGTGAGCTTACTGAGGAATGGCAGCAGTGACGAGCAAAATCACTCAAGAACGTTTAATGTCTCTGCGTTGTGACATTCCACTGACCCAGCCCAACATGAATGAGACAAGGAAATACGCTCTCCCTGCTCCTGTGGGAGGCACTGAAAAGTCACATAGCAAGGGCAGGAATGTCTCATAATTCCATAGCAAGGGAGGGAATAATGGATTGGAACAGAATCCAAGATGCTACAGCTTAATAATATCTGCAAATGGGCCATACCACACAAATAATGATCCTCTAGGCAGGCAGGCAAGATTTCTGTTCTTCCAAATAATTTCCTTTCGAGTGTTTCTAGAGAAAGAAGTACATTTTAGCAGACCTACTCTGTGGTTCCCATCGTAAGCAGTAGGCGGTCTGCCATATTTTATATCAACAACAAGGTTTGCTTTTTATTTTTTATTTTTAATAATTTTAATGTTAAGTCCTAATTAATATGCATTGTATCATCTTACCACTTAAACGAAAAACTTCTCAAGGGCAGACACTTCATAGGCCTGCTCTGTAGAACACAACAGCAATTTATGCACCTGTTTCACTTCATTGCCGAGGGCTGTGGTTCATTAAATCCAACTCCCGGAGAGGAGAGCCTGAGCACTGGTATTTTTTAAAAGCATCTCCAGGTGACTCAAAAGTGCAGCCAGGGCTGAGAACCTCTGGCCAGAGCCTTTGACTCATGCATGAATAAAAATACCACAGGGAAGATGTACCTCCTACTAAGTCTCCCTGTGCCAAAAGAAGCTACAGAGCCGGTTAGCAAGAAGATAGGTTGTCTGTAAAACTTTCTCTGGGGACCACAAAGCCCAGCAGCATCAGCACCACCTGGGAGCTCATGCAATATGCAGACTCGTGGGCCTCTCTAAAGACCTACTGACTCGGGAGAGTCAGTTTAAAAAGATCCCAGGTGATTCATATTCACGCTGCATTCTGAGAAGCACTGATGAACACCCTAAATCCAGTCTCCCCTTAAAACACATTCCTCTTATCAGGCTCCTGAGACTTGAGTCCAGGATCTATTATTGAGAATGTAGCAGGTAAATTAATTGCTATAGTGAAATACATATATTAAATTATAATATATCTTCCTTTCCAAATAAATTTATTTGCAGAGGAGGAAACCTTAAATTGTGCTAGGAATGAAAGGAGTAGCATCAACTACCCAAAACTACCCAGTATTTATTTCACTGTGGTGGAAATACAATAAGTAAGACCGGGTTCTTTTTTTTTTTTTAATATATTTTTATTGATTTCAGATAGGAAGGGAAAGGGAGAGAGAGAGATAGAAACATCAATGATGAAAGAGAATCATTGACTGACTGCCTCCCGCATGCCCCCTACTGGGCATCAAGCCCAAAACCTGGGCATGTGCTCTTGACTGGAATGAAACCTGGGACCCTTCAGTCCGCAGGCCAGTGCTCTAATCCACTCAGCCAAACCGGACAGGGCTAAGATCAGGTTCAGGCTACTTATAGTCTAATAAGATATTATTAGACTATATAGTCTAATAAGGGATATGGAGAAATAAGCAATTAACCCAAACTTAGTAAGCTCTAAACTGAACTTAAAAATCCTAAACTAGAAATAACAGCAATGTGCTGGGGAAGTGACTCAAATGTTAACGTGTGTTAGAATCACCTGGAAGCCTTGTTCAACCACAGGCTGTCCCACCCCCAGTTTTTCAGTAAGCCGGTGGTGAGACCTGAGAATTATCAGATCTAACAAGTTTGCTGCTGGTCAAGGACCACCCCTTGAGAACCACTGGTCTATGGAAACAGAGTAAAAATAACAGAATGCTGGGATCCAGGTGGGTGGCAAAGGATGAGCTAAACGTGAAGAGGCAGAGAAGAAAGAGAGAAGTGCATTCCTGCTTGGCACAACCACGTGGGGCGTGTCTGAGCACCTGATATGCTGGGGAGGACTGCTGGACTGGACTCAGGATATGTGAAATGAGGAATGGATGAGCCTGGAAAGGCAGGTCAGGGCCAATTCACGAAGTGTCTAGGACAGCAGCAAAGGAGTCTGAGCTTTATTTTGTGGCACTGGGGTTTCCCGGAAACAGAGCTGGACCTCTTGCCATTGCTTTCAGACCCAGGCGCTTTGTACATGCCTTCCCTTGGCTTTGACTTCTCTTATTTCCCTTTCTTTGACAATTATTACTCATCCTAGGAGGTTCACATTAAATGTCACTTCCACAAAGGTTTCCTTGTGTCCCTAAGACTAGATCAATAGCCTTTTCTTACTCTCTGAAATCTTCCTGTTTTCCAGCTTCCTACCACTGATCACAATAGTGATTACTCATTATCTGAGGATTGTTTGTTTAATGTCAGTCCTCCTGTTGGAATATAAAGTCTGTGGGACAGATTCTGTCTTCTCCATACCTGCATTCTGAGCTCTTAACACAGTAACATAATATGTACTCAGTATATCATTTTGTAAATGAAAACTGAGAACTAAAGAACACAATGGAATAGTTAGGCAAAGGGATGGGAAAAGCAAGACATAGCAGGCGTGGAGGCCCTGAGCTAGAACAGAGCGCTACTCAATAGAGGGGCTGAAGGAAGACCAATGAGGTTGTGTCCTAGGCAGAGAGAGCAGATGGGCCCAAAGAGGCAGTCAGTGGGAAGACACTGGAAGACTGGAAGTCATAGAATCTCTCATCAGATCTGTGTTTGTAAAAACCTCCTCTGGCTGTTCTGTGGGGAGTGGTTGGAGGGGAGCCAGAGTGAATAATGTCACTGGAGGCTTTCCCAGGAGTCCAGGTGCCAGGAACATTGGGTAGGGTGGTGGCAATAGAAAGTGAAAGATAAGGACATTGGAGCAAGATATGTAGGAGACAGAGCGGATGGAGTTTGGTGATGGATTGAACGTGGGGATGAAGGAGAAAAAAGACTTACAGTTGCATGCATGTTTTTGATTTATAGGGCCAATCAGAGCCCTTTACTAAGGTGAAGACAATGAGCCTCCTCTGTCAAGTAGAGCTCCTGCTGGCGATGCAGCAGAGTCCTTCCAACTAAGAGCACAGGTGCAGAGACTGTAAGGGGCTGAGGCCGCGAGGCAAACCTAGACTCACACCATGTTAGACACCACGAGGGGGAATTAGAGACCAATCCAGAATATGTGTCCACACGTTATGTTTATATCATATATATCGTTCTATCTATAGTTATGTCTATATCGATCGATCTGGGTCCACATTGAATAAATAAATGAAAATTATTTTCCAAAAAATCTACTGCTAAAACGCCTGAGCACAGTGCGCTGCACCACAGTGCCAATGCCCCTGCACCTTGGAAGACTGACGTTGATATGCACCCCCATGTGGTTAGCGCCCTCTATCACTGTGATTATAGATTTCCTTTCTCTATCCATAGGTGGACATTTTCTTCTAATTCAGAGGTTGGCAGAGTTTTCTGAAAGAGGCTGGTGAGTAAATATTTTCGGCTTTGCAGGTGACGGATACAGTCCCTGTTGCACCTGTTCCACGCTGCCATGGTGGTTCAGAGCGGCCACAAGACAGCGTGTACACGGATGAGCCTGGCTGTGTTTCCATTCCAGTTCATTTGTGGACACTGAATTTTGAATTTCATAATAATTTTCACGCATCACCCCAAAATCCTCCTTTTGAGTTTTTCAACCAATTAAAAGTGTAAAAACACATCCTTAGGTCACAGACTATGTAACTACAGTATTTGGTCCATGGCCTGGAGTTTGAGGCACTTTTGCACAGAGACACAGAGTCACAAAGCAGGTGAAGAAAGGCAAGCTGTAATACCATGTCCTGGTCTCTTGTAATCCACGGGGGGAAAGGGAGAAGATTCCTAGCCAAGGAGAGGAATTAAAGTTTCTCCTGATTCCAGGCAGTTGTGAGCTACTGACCACAGAGCCGTGAAGGGGGAATCATTCCATGTCATCTGGTTGAGAGCAGTGGATCTCAGTGTCCCTGAAACAAGGCTGCTCAGTGCCTCAGGCTGCCTGGTTCAGCTCTAATTCACATTCTTATTCCTACCCAGGGCCCAGTACATCAAGTGAATCAGACACAGTAAGGCCCCAATCCTCTCCAGATATAAAGCTAACTGCCGATCCCAGTCTTAGTTTTCAAGCATAGCACGGGTACCTAAATTCAGACCCCTGTATGATCATCAAGTTCAGTAATCTAGCCTTATATAAAAGACCTACAGGCTTCCACAACTTCATAATATAAAGATTAAATAACGTTAGCAGCATTACAAAGGAACATTTGCTTAAGAAACTTCGAAGTAGCTCTAAACCAGTCTTCCTGGATCTCCTCCGAAGACCAACAAACTCAGAAGATTATCCACAAAGAATATGTGTATCACTAGAGCTAGATGTACACATCACCATATATGGCTCACCAGTGATCTTTTTTTTAAAATTTTTAATTGATTTTCAAAGAGAGAGGTAAGGAGAGAGAGAGAGAAACACTGATGTGAGGGCGATACATCAATTGGCTGCCTCTTGTATAGCCCCTACCGGGGATGGAGCCCACAACCAGGCATGTGCCCTGGAATCAAACCAGAAACCTTTTGGTGTACTAGACAATGTCCAACCAACTGAGCCACACCAGACAGAGTTCAGTGCTCTTTTTATAAATACATCATAATTGTATGTATATAATTGTTCACAACAAAGTGTTTAAGTTTTACACTATGAACTACTTGAGGCTAGGGATGTAATCTTTATCCATCTCTGAATGATCAGAATCTACTATAATTACTATCACATGGATGATGCCTAATAAATGGTGGCTGAATAAGTTAATAAAAGTAAGAATATTGTTAAAGTTGTTAAGAGGGGATGGGGGGAAGTAATGTGTGCTTTTGTTCCAAAATATAAAACTTCATCTTCAAATAGACACTGAGGAATAATACACTTTGTGTATGCACCTCTCTACCTGAACACTCTAGAGACTAAGAAAGTTTGTGATCAAATAAAGGCATGGCAGTTCTTGCATACTTACTTGAGGACCAAATGGGATTTTGTTGATTAAATGTCCTTGGAAGATATGGCTGGATCTGCTCACCAACAGCCATTCCACCCCCTTCTTTCTTGCCACCTTCCATGGCACATCCTGAAAAATGTAGACTGGCTTTCCCAGTTCCTCTGCAGCAAAGAAGGCCATGTGACCATGTTCTGGCCCCTGAGCTGTAAACTGAAGTTTCCCAGTGGTTCCTGGGAAATATGTGCTTTCCTGATAGTGTCTGATCATTGGCACCAACTTTCCCTCTTCTTCCTGCCTTGAATGTGGGGCAGGGGAACCAATTTGCAAAAGTGGGTGTAAGGCCAGAGGGTTGCTGACACCCACCTGAGCTGTTGAACCAATGCATGAATCTTTCTATCTCCAGACTTCCCATGTGAGGAAAAGTAACCAAATGTGTTAAACCACGGATAACTGACATTCTTCTTCTTGCAAATGAGCATATACTGAACTGATGATACAAAACCTATTTTGCAAAACAAAAACTTTTAAACACTAATTCACTTTAATATCCTAATGTTACAACACAGTCACTAAGTATTATTTTATTACTTTCTTTTAACTAAAGGTTATTTGAAGGTCCTTTTTATCTCTGGTCTCTCAGGTCTTTAGCTAGTTAAACCACTTCCATTCACTGCTTTTTAAATACCTCTTTGCACTTAGTCTGAGCACTAATCTCTTAAGAAAAACTTAGTTCTGCCAGTCACTTCTCTGAAGCACAGATGTTAATATTCTATGCTTTGTTTCTCTCTTAAATGATGTGAATACATTGTATTAAGTATTATAAGTAATCTAGAGATGATTTAAAGCATATAGGAAGATGTGCCTAGGTTATATGCAGATTCTTTATATAAGAGACTTAAGCATCCTTGGATTTTGGTTTCCTCGAGGGATCCTGGAACCAATCCCCGCAGATACTGAGAGATGACTATAAAATTGGGAAAATTGGAACACGAGGTAGCTGATGTTATTTAGAGTTATTTATTTAGATAATTTGGGGTGTGGTAATGGTTTTTAAAAGTTCTTCTCTTTTAGAGATAAGTACTAAAGTATTTACTAATGAAATGTTACTATGTCTTAGATTTGCTTACAAATAGTCCAGTGAGGGATGGAGGAGAGTGGAGGGGAGTATGGATGGAACAAGATTGACTATAAATTGGTGATGCTTGAAGTTGGGCATATATTGGCAGTATTATAATATTGTACTTCTTCAAGTTTGAAATTTTCATAATAAAGATTAAAGTAAATTAAAATATATTTAGATAAATGTTTTGACATTCATTGGAAAACAAAATCTAAACAAATACATATAAAACTGATAACCATGGGTATCTCTGGAGTGTAGAAGGAGTGAAAGGAAGGGAAATTCCTTTTTTTACTTTCTACACATTGAGATTTTTATAATGAATACTAGAGGCCCGGTGTACGAAATTCATGCATGGGTAGGATCCCCTAGGCCTGGCTGGCGATCAGGGCCCATCTGTGGGGTGACCAGTGGTGCGATCAGGGGCCCCTGCTTGCACCTGCCTTGGCCTGGTGCCGCCCACTCACCTGCTCCAACATCGGGGATGGCAGGGACCTCCACTGCCACCTGCTGCCAGTGCCACATTGCCAATGCCCACCATGTTCCACGCCGCCCCCTGGTGGTCAGTGCATGTCTAACTCCAAGTCGGTCTAACTCCCGCCCATGGGGACAATTTGCATATTAGCCTTTTATTATATAGGATATGTATTTTTAATTAGAAAGAACATTAAGAATATGGTGGCATAGGTAAACACCTATACTTGCTGCCTCTCACAACCACATCAAAACCACAACTAAACAGTAGAACAACTACCACCCAGAACCACGGGAAAGCTGGCTGAATGTAATTTCCACAACTAGAGAGATGAAGAAAGTGCAGTGAGACTGGTAAGAGGTGCGGAGGCGTGGAAAGTGCTGGCACCTGGATGTGCTGCTCTTTTAACTGGGAGGGAGATACAAGCTCCTGCTTGCTCTGAACTCCAGTTCCAAGCAAGACTCTGGGGGACCCAGGCACATACGGGGAGAAACTGGACTGTCTGGTATCAGGACAGGAATGCGAGGGTGGCTTACTCTTAGAGGTGCTCGCAACAATCATTGTTCCTGCTTGGGGGCATGGGACATGGAGAACCGGGGACTTCTCTGGTTCAGGGCTGACTGGCAGCCATTGCTGTTTTATCCACGCTGGTGATTCCCAGAGACCCCGCCCCACCCAATTTACAACCCCACCCAAGCTGTGCACAACAGCTTTTCATATGAATGGCCTGTCCTTTTGCCTAAAAACCTGTCAAACTGCAGCTGGGTCAGAGAGTCCCAGAGCTTCCAAAAGAAGGCCCAAGGCAGCAGCAGCCTTGCTTCCCAGCTAGGCCTCGTCTGGGCACTTCCAAACCCCATACAAAGAGGAGGAATCTGCAGATGTCTCTGTAGCTCCTGCTGGGCAGCCCCAGATAGTGGCTGACCTTGCACCTCCTTGGAGATCCAAGAGCCAGTGTACCCAGTGGTCAGAGTGAGACCATACTAGATTACAACTCTTCACATCCATAAGAGACACACTCAAGGGGAAGACTCAGTGAGCACCAAAGCCCTACTGAAGCAAGTCCTGGCCCATAAGGATGTCTCCTGCGCAATAGATCTTCCAGTATAGACACAGCTGGTCCTCACAGCCAATTGGCCAGGAGGTCAATTCCTCCCAGTGATACCAACAGCAATCAAGGTTTAACTACAACAAAACTGTGCAAACAGCCCACAAAGGGGTGCACCAAGAACGTCTACCTCAGGTGACTGGGAAGGCTGAGCCACTGGGCCCTATAGGATACCAACCACACAAAGCCACTCTATCATCTCAAGGAGACATAGCACCTACCCAGTACCTAGAAACAAACACAGGAAAGTAGCCAAAATGTGGAGACAAAGAAACAAGTCACAAATGAAAGAAATGGATGAAAACAAACTTCTAGATATAGAGTTCAAAACCACGGTTATAAGGTTACTCAACAATCGTCTAGAAACTTCTAAGAAATTTAGTGAGATTCTCAAGGATATGAAAAAGGACCAATCAGAAATTAAGCATACACTGACTGAAATAAAGAATAATATACAGAGATCCAACAGCAGACTAAAGGATCCCAAGAATCAAGTCAAAGATTTGAAATACAAAGATTTGAGAAAACAAAAAATACCCAACCAGAAAAGCAAAAAGAATCCAAAAATATGAAGATGGTGTAAGGAGCCTCTGGGACAACTTCAAGCATACCAACATCAGAATTATGGGAGTGCCAGAAGAAGAGAGAGAGCAAAATATTGAAAACCTATTTGAAGAAATAACAGAAAACTTCCCCTACCTGCTGAAAGAAATAGACTTACAAGTCCAAGAAGCACAGAGAACCCCAAACAAGAGGAATCTAAAGAGGACCACACCAAGACACATCATAGTTAAAATGCCAAGGGCAAAAGACAAAGAGAGAATCTTAAAAGCAGTAAGAGAAAAACAGTTAATTACCTATAAGGGAGTACCCATACAACTGTCATCTGATTTCTCAACAGGAACTATGCCAGAAGGGAGTGGCAAGAAATATACAAAGTGATGAACAGCAAGAACCTACAACCAAGATGACTCTACCCAGCAAAGCTATCATTTAGAATTGAAGGTCAGATAAAGACCTTCACAGACAAGAAAAAGCTAAAGGAGTTCATCACCACCAAACCAGTATTATATGAAATGCTGAATGGTATTCACTAAGAAGAGAAAGAAAAAGGTAAAGATAAAAATTATGAGCAACAAAGTGAAAACATATACATATCTATCAACAAGTGAATCTAAAAATCAAGTGAATAAAAAATCTGATGAACAGAATAAACTGGTGAATATAATAGAAACAGGGGCACAGAAAGGAAGTGGACTGTTGGAGGGAAGGGGATGAGGGGGGTGCGGGAAGAGATTGGACAAAAATCTTACACCTATGGATGAGAACAGTGTTTGGGGGGAATAAGAGCATGGGGTGGGGGTGGGAACTGGGTAGAGGGGTGCTATGGGGAGGGAAGGGGAACAACTGTAATAATCTGAACAATAAAGATTTATTTAAAAAATAAAAATTAAATGTATAAGATTGCTTTTCTACAATTAATTCTTTTAATTAGCTGATTACATATTATAGAGAATTTTCAAATGTGTAAAACTTTAAGGAGTCCTATATTGCAAGAAATTTACAGAAGGAGAAGCATGTAAAAAGTACAATGAAGCTAAACTTGAGAAACTTCTTATACACAACTTGATCCAGATCTTATGGCTTTTCATGTAAATAAAACAATCCAATTGCATGGGCTCATCTACTAGATTTACATTTATTTTCTTTGAGGCATCAGAACAGAGTGGGGAAAACTACCTATTGGAAATATCAAACAGGGTCAAGAGGAGTAAGTTTACTTCAGGCTCAGTTCTTGATGTTTGTCTTTGAAAAATACACTTACTTCTATTCGTAACCACTAGGGCTCAGTGTCTTCTTTACAATGTGAAATTAATGCATTTTAGAAAACAAAATAATCACAAAATTTGTTCTAAATTGATGCTGAATAGAAAAGAAACTCTCTTTGTGATCATCTGATTGAAAACAAAATTCCAGGGAAATACGTGAAAGATGGGGGTGGGAACTCACTAAGACACTTTGTTTATTTCCCTGTCTCCTGAGATGATTGAGGGGAACCTTGTTTGTATATTTAAAAGAAAACTATGTTGCCCTCATGACAGATTTCCATTTTTAGTCATAATCTGAATTTCTTCTTCTAGAGCGTTTTTCTACATGATGATGGGCCAACTCATGGAGAACTGTGCATAATTGAGCCCCCATTGTATGACTGTGGGTAAACTGAAGCATGGATTTGGGGGCTCCGGATTTGGGTGGCTGATACCCTCTGTTCTTTACTGATAGGAGGCCTTTCAACATTTTAGATTTCCAAGGGACGTCAAGATAAACAAAACTATTAGAATGTGGTTTATGGGGCCTTCAAACAATTCTGCTGCCCAGCAGGGACTTTTCGTTCTCCCAGTGACTCTCTCCTGTAGGCAGGTTTAAAGGTTGCTCACATCTACCATTAGTACTGACAACCCTGCCCCATAAATACCCACTTCCCCTGAAGCAGCATTTTAGGGAGAAGTAATTATGTTCCTCTTTTTGTGCCTTCCTTGACCCAAAGAAAAGGGAACATCCACCAACACTTGTAATGAGGAAGTGCTAGAGAAAGTGTCCACCCCCGACCACCTGACTCCCCGTCCCCTAGGAAGAGTGCTGGTTGCTCCGAATGGACGGTTCTCGGGCCACGCTCTCTCCTGAGTGGACCTGGCAAGCTAACTGCCACTGCACGCAGGATGCATGGCCTCTCGCTTTCATGGCACAGGTAGCTCATCTGGTCTCTGTATCAGCACAGCGAGCAGGGTCTGCCCCTGCCAGGGCTGCTGGGTCTCCATCTCCCTCAGCATGGGCCAACTGGGGAGGGGGTCTGCAGGCCTGTGTCTTCTATTGGGTGGGTGGTAAGAGCCCCCATTCTCCAAGCCGACAATGACCAAAAAGCCCTGGTGATATTTCATTCCCTGTCAATCCCCCTTTTGTCTGCTTATCAGCCAAGATCCAGGGAACAGGGTAGGTGAGTAAAAGGATGCATGTGCAAAATCTCATCACAAAACCTTCTCAAAAGCACTTTCTATAGGGAACGAAAACATATCCTAGATACTTATTGAGCCTTCACATAGGTAAATGGTCCCACCATGTAGAATTGATCCATGTCCAGTTCCGGCATCACACGCACTGATACACATGAAACCATCAGGGCTGGTCTTTGCACAGCAGGTGCCTTCCTTCCCTAGGTGATGTGTTAATAAGCACATCTTTAGTTTTCCTTCAAAGAGGGAAGGATAAGCTGACTGATGTGTGTATAGTTCTAAGATTTTTAAGAATATTACATGAGAAAAGATTTTAAAAGATTTTTTTAAGTTTCTCCCCTTCATCTCCTGACAAAATAATCTGTTATGACAGAGTGCTGTAGTATTCTACAATTGCAATCTACAGATTTGTAAAACAACACAAAGCAAGATACCCAGCTAAATTTGAATTTGTATAATGAATTTTCAGTATAAGTATATTCTATGCAATATTTGATGGGACATACTTATACTAAAAATTATTTGTTTATCTGAAATTCATATGTAACTAGGTGCCCATATTTTACTTATAGGATTGTAAATAGACAACCCTATCTGCAGAAAATATTCACCATAGGAGCAAAAGGTCTTTCCAAAGCCCAGCTGTTTATTAAATTCTTTATTACCAGGCAATTAGCAGTATTCTTTCTTGTTTTCTTCCTTCCTTTAACAAATATGTAGCAAACATCTGCTATATGCCAGATACTGTTTTATGTGATGGAGGAAGATAATAAGCAAGTCAAAGAAAAAATAAATATAAATAATGTTTTTAAGGATGAAGAAAATAAAACATTTATATATATTATTGATTTCAGAGAGGAAGGGAGAAGGAGAGAGATAGAAACATCAATGATGAGAATCATTGATTGGCTGCCTCCTGCACAACCCCTACTGGGGATCAAGTCCACAACCCCAGGCATGTGCCCTTGACCAGAATCGAACCCAGGACCCTTCAGTCCACAGGTCTACGCTCTATCCACTGAGCCCAACCAGCTAGGGCAAAAATAAAATTTTGGATGGGATAAAGAATGTCTGACTGGACCAAAATTCTTTGATTAGTTTTAAGGAACAAGAAAGAGGCAGACATAAAAAGGTCTCACAGAAATAAGCTGCAAGCAGAAGCAACCATAAAAGCCTCGTGATATAATAATTTCCTGTGGCTGCTGTAACAAATTACCACAACCTGGTGGTTTCAAGCAACAGAAATCCATGCCCTCACAGAGCTGGAGGCCAGAGTCTGAAAGCAGGGTGTTTGCGGGCACGCTCACTCTGGAGGTGCTGAGGGAGAAACCACTCGTGCCTCTCCCAGCTCCTGGCAGCTGCCAGCATTTCTTGGCTTTTGTCTGAATCACTCTAGTCTTCAAGGCCAGCCTCTTCAGATCCTCTCCTCGGTGTGTGTCTGAATAATCTCCCCCAGCTTCTTTCTCTCTTATAATGACACTTCTCATGACATTTAGGATCCAGAATAATCAATCTCCCTATCTCACAACACCTAATTTAATCTTATCTGCAAAAATAATAAATAATCACCCCCTTTTATTTTGTTTGTTTGTTTGTTTTTGCTTTTTGCCAGATAGGATAACATCCATAGGTTCCAGGGATTATACATGGATATATTTGCAGGGTGCAATTTTCAGCCTACTACAGACAGGGAGGGGTACGGCATGCTGAACAGTTCCAGGTTTGTGGCATACTCTAACAGTGAGTGGCTGGGACAGCATGGCAGCATGGGAGGAGGGTGGCATGCTCTAACAGTGAGTGGTTGGGGCAGCATGGGAGGAGGGTGGCATGCTCTCACAGTGAGTGGCTGGGCAGCATGGGAGGAGGGTGGCATGCTCTAACAGTGAGTGGCTGGGGCAGCATGGGAGGAGGGTGGCATGCTCTAACAGTGAGTGGCCGGGGCAGCATGGCAGCATGGGAGGAGGGTGGCATGCTCTCACAGTGAGTGGCTGGGCAGCATGGGAGGAGGGTGGCATGCTCTAACAGTGAGTGGCTGGGGCAGCAAGTACAAAGGGAGGAGTGGAGGCCTTGAGGGCTGAGAGGAAGACAGGGCCTGTGAGACAAGGTAAGGGGTTCAGGTTTTTACTTAATTAATGGAAAGCCAGTGAAAGATTTTAAACCGTGAGAAGATTTTACATTTTAAAAGCATTTCTCTGGTCACTTTGTGGAGGCTGTACAGTAACGGGGCAAGAGTGAAAGGAATGGAATTGTTAGAGTTGTGGATCCTACTGAGAAGGGCAGGCTGCGTATTGGTAGGTTGGATAGAGGGGGACGCAGGCGGTAAGAAGAGACAAGGTTGGACAGAGGGGATAGACTTTGAAGATAGAGCCATGGGGACTTACTGATGGATTAGAGAGTGTCGTGCAGTTCTCCTAAGTTTGTGGGTAACTTTTAATAAGAAACCAGATGTTGATGTTGGATGGAATTGGGTAAGAATCTCCAGTCTGCTCTAGAGAGAGGATTTTACACAACGTAAAAGAAGGAGGTTTTGTCTTGCCCTAAAATAAAGTAAGCATGCTCTTCAGGAGAGAAATATTCTTTTCCTTCCATCCACGATCAAGTCTTAACCAAGGCATCACACTTCAGAGCAAGATTAAAAAGAACGAGCGGTGCGGTTACAATGACTGATGACGACTTGACGTGCACCTGTATGTGCCATAAACCTCTCGCCTCCTGGGTCAGGTTCACTTGGCAGGCAACATCATTCACAAGCCGGGTGCAGAGTGGCTCTGCAGCCAGGGAATCCTGTGTACAACGATGTTTTCCACCACATCATGTTCATCAATAAAGAGTGGGTGGCAACAAATCAATGGCTGTGTTGCAAGTTGGGCAGAGGTACGAGTGATGGTGAGAACTCTGATCAGGAGGCAGGGGAGTTTGTTTTAATTTATGATCTGTCACCAAAGACCAGCACCAATGACGAGTACAAGTCACTCCACCCCTGTTGCCCTCAGTTTCCTCAACAGTAAAGGGGTAAGAGTTGTTGAGAAGATCAAATGAAACAATTAATGTGCCAGTACTTTGGAAATAATGAAGAACTAAAACAACTTGTTGCTATTATAGTATACTATATTTTATTCTCCACAGTGTCTTGCCCTTAATGTAGCCTCAGTGATTTGTCAAATTTAATGAAGTAAGTACAACCAATATGTTTGGTGATCATTAGACACTGGTTACTATGGTACCCTGATGCATAGTCAGTCGTCTTTCATCAGAAAAAGAAAAGGGCCAGCTCCAGCTGTCCTCAGTTTTATACAAAAGATTCCAGCCAAGTACACATGTTGCAAAAAATTTCCACAAAATATCAAATTTTAATGAAGCCCATTCACAGCCCAGCATTAAGGTTTGAAATAGTAGTCATTATCTCCAAAGGCAAGTCTTTTGGGAAGGCCTGTCTGACTAAAAGAATACAAAAGTTTCCTATGTGTCTTGAAGATTTTACATATTTAAAATAATACTATTTCAGGTTTCTATCAGGTAGAGATAACTGTGAGCTACTGGACCAGTCATTAGCCACGTCTGTGGCTACCCTTAGATCCTATCAGTCTGATGCTGGAGAGAAAATAATGGAATTCTATGTCCTCTCACACACAGCATTAAGGACAGTAAAACACAAATGAAAAATTATAAATTCAATTTGATTTTCTCCATAACCTATCTCATCAGCTAAGATTGTTCACAAAATAAAAAAGTTACATTTATAAGCTAATTTTCTAAAAGCTATGCCATCTAAATTCACTAATTCACGAATGGGATACTTTTTAAATAACCAGTTTTATCTAAGAGCTACTGTCACATCTTTTCTCATTTCTTTTAAAAAATCCAACCCCATCTCCCTTTTTGTTTTCATATAGTCTTCTGTTTTGATCGAAAAGATTAAATGTCATACTTAATTTAAAATCAATATTATCTGAGGCCATGCTGCAGACAGATCTGGGCCTGGACTTATAGTACAGTATTTAATAAGAGCATCCCTCTAAATATGCATCTTCAAAAATAATTTATCATAACCACGGCTATCATAATAGTTCCGTTAGTGTCTGTGAATATTACATGTCAAAGTCCATCAATTTTATTAGCCAAGCCATTACAGAATGTTATTAAAGAACTGATGAAGATATTTATAATAATTGTAACTGGTAGAAATGGCAAAAGCTCTGATTCAGTTTGATCTTCATGTAATCATACAAAGTAGGAAGTCTGGGTCATATTGTCTATTTCCATGGTAGCAAGGGTAACTGGACATTATCTGGTGTGTTGTTATTTTTTTGTATTTACTTAGGTCTAAGGTAGATCAGGAAATATAAGAACAGAAGAGCAGAACAAGCAGCTTTTTAGAAATTCTGTCTAGTAGCCTGGATTTAAAGGAAAGTACCCAACCTGGTCGGTAGACATCATCACATTCTACTTGATAAACCATTACAGGCATTTTTAAAAATCAACTTTGAAAATGGGTACATTTGTAATAGTGTAAAGAATAAAATACAGTTTAAAAATCCTACTTTGGGTGTGAAACAATTCTTTATCTACATATTCTCAGGCCCTCAGAGAAAATCAGAAAGGTCTTCATGATAATCCTCTACTATAAAATGAGGTAGCCTTAATTTCTACAACTTTTATGAGAATCCATGCTGAGGAGTAACTCTTGAGCAGTTGCTACACCTGGCAAACCTGCCTTGGGCCCCCACAGATCACTAGCTGATAAGTGTGGGATCCATGATGTCGTGTCTAGATGTCTATGGGTCTAGAGTGATCTCCTTGATTTCACACATAGGTGGGCATGACTGGAGGACATCATTATCTCTGACTTCCATGTAGTCTCCAGTCAGGTAGGAAAGACTGTCTTCTAAGCCAGTGCTTCTTGAACTTCAGTGTGCACCCAAAGCACCTGACACATCAGGACCAGAGATTCTGATTCATTAGGTCCAGCTTCAGGTCTGAGAGTGTGAATTTCCATCAAGCTCACAAATCACACTTTCAGTAGCACCACTTTAAGTCACAAGAAGAGCATCTGAATTGCCAATCTTCAAATTTCCATCCTCTCAGTCACCATTTACTTTGGTACAGCAGAGGAGCCTTTCCTCCAAACATAATGATTCTTTTTTTTTTTAAATCCTCACTCAAGGATATGTTTTTATTGATTTTAGAGAGAGGGAAGGGAGAGAGAGAGAAAAAAAAAAAAAACTTTATCGGTTGCCTTCCGTATACACCCTGACCAGGGATTGAACCCACAACCTATTTACTAATATGTGCCCTGACCAGGAATCAAACCCACAACATTTTTATGTCTGGGAAAATGCTCCAACTAAATGAGCCACCTGGCAGGGTCATCCATAATGTTGCCTCTCTCTCCTGAGGGCTAATGTTCTGATTTGCCTCAATGCTTCCATTATTCATCACTGCCATTGAATATTATAGCACCACGAGTGAATCAAATCATCGTCCAAACTTTGAGAGTTGGGTGCCTGAATTGCCGTTGCTCGTCAAGCCCCACACAGGTCTATATTAATGGTGTTCTTCATCAGTGGTATCCTTGGAAGGGCACATGGCCTTTAGCTGAAACTAGACTCAGAGTGGACACCTTGCTCGAACTTCCACCTAAACCATTTGCTATGGTCTGAATATTTGTGTCCCCCAAAATTCATATGCTGAAAGCTAATCTCCAAGGTGATGGTTGAGGAGATGAGACCTTTCGGAAGTAAGTCATGAGGGCACAGCCTTTATGAATGGGATTAATGCTCTTACAAGAGAGCTCTCCGGAGTGAATCCAGAGACATGGAAAGACAGAGAGCAAGAGCGAGCAATATCCCTAACCCCTTTGGCCATGTGAGGATACAACAAGAAGTCTGCAATCCAGAACAGGGCCCTCATCTGACCGTGCTGGGACCCTTGATCCCAGACTTCTGGCCTCTAGAACTGTGAAAAATAAATTTCTGTTGTTTATAAGCCACCCAGCCTCTGATATTTTGTTATCACAATTGGAACATAATAAGACACTATTATAGCCTTCTTTACCCATAACTCCTACCGAATGGGCAGTGGGCCTCATTACTCTTCCCACCACAGTTGATCGGGTAAGAAGTGAACATTTGATCTAAAGAAAGAGGCATCTACAGAGAAATCTGAGCCAATAAGATCCCTTCATTTTTTTATTGTTTTAAAAGATTTTAGTTTTTAGAACAGTTTTAGGTTAACAGCAAAATTGAAAGAAAGGTACAGACTTCCCATATTCTTCTTGTCCTCACACATGTATAGCATCCACATATCAATGAGCCCCACTAGAGTGGTACATTTATTACAATTGATGAACCTATAGTGGCACATTAATCACCCAAAGTCCATAGTTTATTTTAGGATCCACTCTTGGTGTTGTACATTCTATGGGTTTTCATAAGCTTATAATGACATAAACCCATCATTATAGTATCATTTATACTATTTTCACAGCTATAAAAATTATGTGTGCTCCTATTCATACCTCCCCGCAACCCAACTCTTGGCATCCACTAATCCTTTCATGTCTCAATAGATTTGCCTTTTCCAGAATTTCATAGAGTTGGAATAACACAGAATGTAGCCTTTTAAGATTAACTTATTTCACTTAGTAATATGTATTTTCATCTCTTTTCATGGCTTGATACCTCATTTCTTTTTAGCACTGAATAATAGCCCATTGTGTGGCTGTGCCATCGCTTATTTATCACCTAGAGGCCCGGTACACGGTATTCGTGCACTGGTGGGGGTATTGGCCTGCTGTGGGAGCGCTGCTCATCCCAGTCTGCCAAGGGGCTGTGGACCCACCCTCTGAGTGGCTGCCCCCTGGTCTGGCATCTTCCATAGAGCCAGAGCACTCATCTCCCCAGGGGACCCGGTTGTGGCCGGGCCCAGGGATAATAGCACTGAGAGGTAGTGGAGTAGGCTTCAGTCCCACGGTGGCCACGAACCCACCTCCCAGCCTCCAGGGTCAGCTCTGCGAGCCCAGCGGCACTGTGTGGCCTGCGGGCATCTGGAGGAGGCGGCAGGGAGCGAGATGGAAAAGCCTGGGGCGAGGAGGTGACGATCACAGCCCAGGTTCCTGCCCATTGGCCCAAGCTTCACAGTGGGAGGAGCCGCTCATCCCGATCAGCTGAGCAGCACTCCCACTATGGTAGCGCACTGATCACCAGGGGGCAGCTCTTGCATTGTGTGTCTGCCCCTGATGGTCAGTGCGCATCATAACGACTGGTCGACTGGTCGTTCTGATCGTTCTACCATTCGGTTCCTGGGCTTTTATTATATAGGATTCACCTACTGAAGAGCAACTTGATTTCTTCCAAGTTTTGGCAATTATGAACAAAACTGCTATGAATATGCATATACAGGCCTTGTGGACATAAGTGTTCAACTCCTTTGGGTAAATGGCAAGGAGCATGATTGTGGATCATTCTTACCATGTGGTAAGAATATGTTTAGTTTTGTAAGAACCTGCCAAAATGTCTTCCAAAGTGGCTGTACTATTTTGCATTCCCATCAGCAAAGAATGTGTGTTCTTGTTGCTCCTCATCCTCACCAACATTTGGTGTCAATGTTCCAAATTGATCATTCTAATAGATGTACAGTGATATCTGATTGTTGTTTTAATTTGCATTTTCCTGATGTGGAACATATTTTCAGATACTTACTTTTCATCTGTATATCTTCCTGATGAGGCATCTGTTAAGGTCTTTGCCTTATTTTTTTATTGTTTGTTTTCTTATAGTTGAGTTTGTATATTTTATTTATTTTTATTTTTTTAAAAATATATTTTATTGATTTTTTACTGAGAGAAAGGGAGAGAGATAGAGTTAGAAACATCGATGAGAGAGAAACATCGATCAGCTGCCTCCTGCACGCCCCCTACTGGGGATGTGCCCACAACCCAGGTACATGCCCTTGACCAGAATTGAACCTGGGACTTTTCAGTCCGCAGGCTGACTCTCTGTCCACTGAGCCAAACTGGTTTCGGCAAGTTTGTACATTTTAGATACCAAATCTTCAACATATGTATCTTTTGCAAATATTTTCTCCAAGTTTGCATCTTGTCTCTCATTCTTTGACATTGACACTGCACTACTTCAAGAATTACTATAAAGCTACAGTACTCAAGATAATGTGGTATTGACAAAAAAAAAAAAAAAAAAAAACAAATTGATCAATGGAACAGAATGAAGAGCCAAGGAATAGACCCAAAAACCATATAGTCAACTGGTCTTCGACAAAAAAGCAAAGCAATACAATGGAGCCAATATAGTCTTTTTAACAGATAATGCTAGAACAATTGGACAGCCAATGCAAAATAAATAAATAAATCTAGACACAGTCCTTACACCCTTCACAAAAAATAACTCAAAATGAATCATAGAAGATAATATAGGAGAAAACCTACATGACCTTGAGTATGGTGTGACTTTGTAGAGATATATCAAAGGCATGATACATAAAATAAATTACTGATAGGCTGGACTTCATTAAAATTTTAAAAAATTGCTTTACAAAAGACAATATCAAGAGAATGAGAGAGATTATGTAAACTGGAAGAAAATATTTGCAAAAGAACATATGTGATAAAGGACTGTTACCCAAATAATTCTTTTTAAAAATATATATTTTATTGATTTTTTACAGAGAGGAAGGGAAAGGGATAGAGAGCCAGAAACATCAATGAGAGAGAAACATCAATCAGCTGCCCCCACACCAACCAAGGCACATGCCCCGGACCGGAATCGAACCTGGGACCCTTGAGTCCGCAGGCTGACACTCTATCCACTGAGCCAAACCGGCCAGAGCCCAAAGAATTCGTAAAACAACTATAAGAAAACAAACCTTTCTGTTTTGGGAAGTTGTTAATTATTTATTTTACTTCTTTCATGTATATAGGCCTATATTTTGTCTATATTTTCTTCTGTGGGTTTCCACAGATATTATCTTTCAAAGAATTGCCCCATTTCATCTAGTTTGTCAAGTTTGTGGGCATAGTGTTGTTCATAGTATTCATTTATTATTGTTTTATTGTCCATGGACTCTGTAGTGATGTCCTCTCTTTCGTTTAGGATATTACTACTTTATGTTCTTTATCTATATATCTCTCTGTCATTAGCCTGGCTAAAGGCTTACAATTTTATTTTATCTTTTCAAAGAACCAGCTTTTGGTTTCATTGATTTTTCTCTATTGATTTCCTGTTCTCAATGTCACTGATTTCTCCTCTTGTTCTTATGATTTCTTTTCTTCTGTTTACTTTGGATTTAATTTGCTCTTCTATTTCTAGTTTCCTAAGGTGGAAACATAGATGATTTATTTTAGATCTTTCTTCTTTTTAAATATATACATTCACTGCTATTAATTTTCCTCTATCCACTGCTTTTGCTGCATCCAACAAATTTTGGTAAGTTTTGTTTTCATTTTCATTTAGTCTAATATATTTTTAAATTTATTTTGAGGTTTCTTCCTTGATCCCTGTGTTATTTAGGAGTGTGTTGTTTAATCTCCACTTATTTGGAATTTTTCTATTTATCTATCCATTATTGGTTTCTGCATTAATTCCATTTTGATCTGAAAGCAGACATGGTGTAATTTCTATTCTTTTACATTTGTTATGGTGTATTTTATTTCCCAGAATGTGGTCTAGCTTGGCAAATGTTCCATGGAGCTTGACAGTAATGTATATTCTGCTGTTGTTGGTTGAAATATAGGTGTCAATTATATCCAGATGATTGAATGTATTGTTGAGTTAAACTATGTCCTTACTGATTTTCTGCCTGGTTTATCTTCCCATTTCTAATAAAAAGTATTGCAGTCTCCAACATGATAGGTAATTCATGTGTTTCTCCTTGCAGTTGTTTTTTCTTCTTCAGTTTTTTCCTCATGTAGTTTGACATACATATTAAGGATTGTCTTCTTGGAGAATTAATCCTTTTATCTTTGATAACTTTCCTTTATTTGAAGTCTGCTCTGTTTGAAAATAAGATAAGTGAAAGTAGATTGAAATAACAGACTGAAACATCAGCAGCTCTTCTAGGATCCATAAGAAAAGAGAGGGCACAGGGAAACTACTGCCCCCAAGATTGCTTCCTTTTGATTAATTTTAGGATAGCTTCTTTTTCTCCATCCATTCACTTTTAATATGTATGTGTCTTTATATTAAAAGTAGTTTCTTATAGACAATATAAATTTTTTACGCACTCTGACAATCATTGTCTTTTAATTGGTACATTTAAAAGATGTACAAAGTGATTCCTGATATAGTTGGATTAATATTAACCAATTACAGGTTTTGCTGCCCTAGCACTGGTTTCTGTGGCAGTTTCTGCTCGTGAATCTCAGCTCCAGTAAGCCATGCCTCCCTCTCCAAACCTGCAGGCAGTAGTTTCCCTGTGTCCTCTCTTTTCTTACAGATCCTGGAAGAGCTGTTGATGTTTCAGTCTCTTATTTCAATCTACTTTTTACTTGTTGCTAGAATGGAGCAATGACTTCCAAGTTCCTTACATGGAAAAACAGAAACCATAAGTCTTTGTTCTGTTTTTGAACAAAGAAACACAGAAGTCTAGTCTGTGGTAGAAACTTGAGCAAATAAGTTATAGAAATAGGCTGAGGCAGCCATGCTGGTCAACATGCAAGATAGCTAACAATAGTTAATTTTAATTTATTTTTTAATTAAAAAATTATTTTATAAATTAAAAGTCACTTTTAATTTTTTCTATTTTATTGAGTGACTATTATTTGTTAGTTTCTGTTCTTTGTGCTAAAGATACAGTGGAAAGTAACCTAATTTCCAATTTTGTGAATTCAAATTTTCATCACCATATAAATAAGTAAGAACATTAGGGACACATTAACGATAGATATGTTTCAGCCCATAGGATACAAGCAGCAAATATGGTATTTCTTAATTTATGTATTTATACTTTTTTTTTCCAGATCTATATTTTGGTTCCATTTCCTTGTTCTCTTATGTTACCTAATTATTCTAATTTTATGCCAGCGATTTGAGAGTGAAGTAGAAGTGAAAGGCAACACAAATAATCACAAACTAGCTTCTAGGTAATTCATGCCCATTTTAATTTTTCTTAAAACAACATTAGGATATTCACAAGCTAAGGTATTTAAGTTATTCAAAAAATAAAATAATGGCCCAGTGACATTTATAAATAGCCATTGCATGCCATCTTTTATATCTTAGGAATCAAGTAGCCCAGTAACTTTTCTTCTTTTGCCACCAAAGAGAAACACCTGAGAATTTTGTAAGGAGTGTTTTACATCTTTAGGAAAACAAGCTCTAAGGGAATTGCATATGTATAGCTTCACAGAAAGGTGACCCACAAAATATGGCATCGCACCCTGATCACTGTAAACTGTGCTAGTCCCGTGGATCTTAGGAAGCGGCTCTTGGTGTGTATTATGCTGCAAAATACTCTGTTTACAGTAGGAACAAATGGAGAATTTATGTAATTGTTTAAATAATACATTTTAAGATTACAAAGTCAAGTGCCTGCATGAGCCAGGCAGATAATGTCAAAGTGTGACAAGGGTCACACAGGGACTCTGACACACTGGCAAGCAAGTTCCCTTTAAACGGGCTCCTCTCAGCAAGAGCAACAGGTCCAAGTAGGAACATAGGCTCAGGTCTCCCAGAGTGTCCCAGTTTTCCACTAACGATATGGATCCTAATGTGCAGTGTCTTAATTTTAAGTGTTACAGATTATTCATGGAACTGTAAACCCTTTGCAGGACAAATCAAAAGTATTCTGCAGATCAAACATTCGCCAGCACGGTAACCATCCAGTTGCAACATCTGATCTGGCTTATTACAGCAAGTCTCTGCCTCACCTGGTCAGACTTTAGTATTGCTTCCTTTATGCAAAGAGATGATGAGCTCTAGAGAGGAAGAAGTAGAGAAGCGGGAAGTGGAGAGCCATACCATAAGAATGAGTTTAAAATCCACTGTGCCTTCAGGGATTCTATAAACAGAACCACTATGATGTCTGTTTGGACAATGGAACCTTTTAGACAGGGAATTGTCTGCTCTGTCCTGTGACACTTTAGTTATCTAAAGTGGGTTACTCACTTGATATCCTCTATCTGTTTTTGAAATTTAAAATTCAAGTGCTCTTTCCAGATTACTCCAGAGCTCAAACTTAATCCAGTGTATAGGTACTTGGATTTGTTTGTTTGTTTGTTTTTAGGATTCTTTGCTCATAATAAACATCTGAGGAATGTTAATATTGTGTTGTGTTTTTATAATGAAATTTTTATAAAGCGTGATTTTTTAAAAAGTGAGTCCAAGTTTCCCTTTCTATATGCAATCTAAAAAGAGCTTCCTACAGACTACCTTTTCTCATTTTTCCTGAAGAATCAACCAAAAAAAAAAAAAAAAGTGCCATTGGCCTCAGAAAATTTTCAGATGATCCTCATGAAAAGGGGAGTGGGGGGGAATTCCATATAGTTATGACTTTGCATAATCTATTTCCTTCATGTTCCAAATCATGTCAGATGTCTTATTGCCGTGACACACAGTGCCCAGTTGAGACAGTTCGGTATGGCTCCCATCACTTCCCATAACATATCACTCAGAGCAGTTATGCATCAGCTTGGAGTGGTTTTTTAAAAGCAGTCTCAGGAAAACCATTTTGTTTCTCCAACTCAGTCCTTCATCTGAAAATATTGTCTATAGCCCAGACCAGGACTGGCATTTGTTCACTAATCCAACATATATTTATTGAAGGCTTCCTTATTTATTGGGGCACTCTGCTAGGAATTAGGATCATAACATAAGACAAATTGACACAATCCTTGCCTTCATGGGTCCCAGGCAGCAGAAACTAATCTCACAAATAAGCATATAATCAGAAGCTTTGATAAGTACATTGAAGGAGGATCATGAAATGCTATGGGAGTTTAAAACGGGGGACATGACCCAGTCTGGGGATAGAGGGGAAGGCTTCGCTGAGGAAGTGATGCTGATACTGATACCTCTGGAGTGGTTAGGCACCAATGTGGGGAAGAGGAAGTGGGCAAGAATGTTCTACTCACAGACAACTGCACATGTAAAGAAAGGTCCAGGGAGGAAACATGCCCCTTTGAAGGGCCGAGAGCAAGCTAGTATGGCTGGGGTTCATAAAGGGAAGAGGGTACAAAATGCGGTAGGCTCAATAGGTAGGAGATACCAGCTCACGCAGGGCCTTCTAGTAGAGCAATGGAAAGCTAAGGATGGATTTGGAACTGAGGAGTGATGTCTTTATATTTGTATTTTTAAAGTTTCTTTTTTTACATTTAATTTATTGGGGTGACAATGGTTGGAAAGATTATGTAGGCTTCTAGTGTACAATTCCATGAGGCATCATACTTTTTAAAGGATCTTGCTCTGGTGGGGAGAGTGGGTACAACGTGTATTACCTAGGTGTTTCTGAGGTTTGGGCATTTGGGGATTTACTGACTTTGGAGAAACTGCCTCTCCCAGAGCAGTCCAATTTGTAGACATAGTAAAGGACCTGCCTACAAGTGCTCCTTTCAGATGCAACCCAACAAATCCAAAGCCCAAATCCCAGACCACCTCCTTTCTCCAGGCCACTATCCACCTGCCCTAATCACCACATGGCTAGGTACCAGACAGCTAGGGACAGCACTCATGCCCCAGAGACCGACAAAAGATTCAAACTAGCCAATCCTAAGCCTGCTTACACTGCATCACCCATTTCTTCCACAATAAAGGCTCTTGCTCGCATTTCCACTCACTCCTTCTGCCTCCAGATCAATCCTGGTGTTCCCCCATGTGGGCCCCTTGAGTGGCCTGCCATGCCTCCTGTTTCTAGAGATCTGTGACTATAAACTTCTTCCTTCATGATGAGGCAGGAGAGTTAGATGTTAGGAGAATGTTTGACAAGTGGGAAAAGGGAAACTGAGACAAATGGTTAGAAAAATGGAGTCAAACAATTTGAGTAATTTGCAGCCAGCTAGTATATCAGAAGATCTTATCTTCCCTAAGCAAAGACACTTGAGAGCAAATGGTTTACACCTCTCTTCCCCAACCAGAGAGTAAATAGCTTAAATAACCGTAGTCAGGGAGATAGATAACAACCCAATTAGTGCCATTAGTGCCAGCCAAACCCAAGGACAGATTAAGACAGGGGAATAAATTAAAATATCTATATCTCCCAGCCAGTTGCTCAGTGGTTGAGTGTCAACCCCTGAACCATGGTTCAATTCTTGATCTGAGCACATGTCCAGGTTTTGGGCTCAATCCCCAGTAGGGAGCGTGCAGGAGACAGAAGATCAATGATTCTCTTTCATCATGGATGTTTCTATCTCTCTCCCTTCCCCTCTGAAACCAATAAAAATAAAATAAAAAACTATTCAGTGTCATCCAATAGCACTCTCAATAAAACAAACAAACAAACAAACAAACAAACAAACACAGAGCCAAACAAATCAGGTAAAACTGATCAGAAAATAACCCTGGTCTCTCTATGCACTCATTTAGTACATCACCATATTACACCTGGAAAGTTGATGAATATTCTGCTGAGACCCTTTCCTGTAGCCTCCCCTAAAATGCCCCCCCCCCCCGCCCTCAGAAGAGATAAAAACATTCAAGAAAAAGGAGTCCAGTGTGCTCTCTCTCTGGAGCATGCCCATGCCTTTCTTACCCCTTTCTCAGGTGTGAACTTTCTTTCTCCTAAACTCTAAGGGTCCCCAAGGATTTGCAACCAGGGGAGCAGTGGGCAGCGGCTGCTTGTCCTGGGCCAACCCCCTGAACCTCTCTCTCTCCAAGGCCCCCTTTTCTCTGACTTCACAGTGAACTAACAGCAGTCCCACCTTGGCTCACTTCTATCACTGTGACTTTCACTTCTCAATGAATCCATGCAGCCCCGCTTGGCTCACTTTTTTCTTACAATGTTTCTAGAGAGCCAAAGCAGCCTCACCTAAGCTCTCTTGTGTTGCTGCTTCTATCCATGTAAGCCCTTCCATGTTTCACTGTCCCTACCCTTAATAAACATACTCTCAAAATCACCTAGACTCAAGTGTGAAATCTTTCCTCACAAAAATCAAGAATCCACACACTACAGGATGGCCCAAGGCAGATCCACTCTGGGCCTGGTCCCTTTCTGATGACAATGACAGTCATTTCCACATCTGCAGGCCTTACCATACCAGATTAAAATAAATTATGGGTACATTCAAAATGCAAGGCCATGGTGTAAGACAGGTGACTTCTGATGGTCTCAGTGGAGAGGAAGTGAACAGTTACAGAAGAGGTGGGATGGATTAGATAAGGGAGTGAGAAAAAAGGAGGTGTCTAGGATGATTTCTGGGTTTATGTTTTGTTCAATTAAATTGATGATGGTGTCATATACAAAGAGGAAATGCAGGAAGACCTCCTGTTTGGAGGAGAGGATGGTGAGTAAAATGTGCTTTCAAGACAACCAAATAGAAATGTTGTGTAGACAGTTGAACTTAAGCTCATATTCATGGAAAGGAATTCCCACTACATTTGTCCATCTACCCACAGATGAAGACTCTAGAGCAGTACTATTTAAAGACTGTGATTTTCTCCCTAATACAGTGGTCAGCAAACTCATTAGTCAACAGAGCGGCAAACCACGGCTCACAAGCTGCGTGTGGCTCGCGAGCCGCAGTTTGCCGACCACTGCCCTAATATATCACATTTCTGGTTGATGTAAATGACACTTAAATGAGAAACATTACTATATTTATATCACTGGTTGTGAAAATTTAATTTTCATAGATGCTATTTGCTACACATCTGTCTGCCTACTGTCCTTGTCAATCTAAAATCCATGCTCATAGTGAAATATTCTCCCAACTTGAGCAAATTACCTTAAAATACCCTTCATTCTATGAACCATAAGGATAGTACTTCCTTTAATGTGACAAGAAATCACATTGTCAAGTTCTCCTGACTCACCCTAATAATCACACCTACTTGACTCAAACTGCAACAGAGATTGTTCTGAGATTGGTCTTTAAATTTATGGGATGAAGATAACAGTTGCCGGGGAAATTCCAAGTTAGCTGTTATTCTTGTAATTGGCCAGTCTTTCATAGTTTTGGGATGAAAATAGGGAGACCAACAGGGTGACAAGATATTTACCACTCCCTTGAAACACTAACTGCGGAGGTGCTAAAATAATGGCTCTGCTACAACTGTTACAACCAAGGAGGTTTAAGGGTTGTTTTCTCTTTCTCTGTGTTTTGAGACATTTTTACAAAAGTGACTTCTGCAGTTGGTATCTAGCTCAATTTTGCTTAAGGGGCTAAATTGGTTGAAAGAGAGAAGTCTAGATCCTTTCATAAGGAGGCAAGGCTGTCCCATGTAACTAATTATAGTCACAGGACCCTGATCTTGGATCCTGTGAGATGTCTAAACTGCCTACAAACAGCTGCTGTTCTTTGGGAAATATAGCTGCCTGAATGCAGCAAGAGGAGGAAGGATGCAATCTGCTTTTGTAGTATCCTAATAGGGTGCAAGCAGAAGGCTGTAACTGGTGGTCACTTTCATGATGCATTATGCACCCCAGTGAAATCTTCTGACAGCTCTGAGGAAGGTTGCAGAGTCAAAACAACCTGGCATCCAATCCACAAATGGAGAAAGAAGAAAAGAATTCCAAGCCCATTTTATCTTGTTCCTTACTTATGATGGAGCAAGAAGGTGGCATCTATAACATAGTGTTACATTGCTTAATAAGAACAACATTAATAATAATAATAAACCTTTTAGAGATCTTACCAGGTATTGGCATTATACCAATGAACTTTCTTAAATGATCTCATTTAATCTTCAGTATAACTCGAAAAGGTAATTACTGCCATTATCCCCATAAAAAAAATAAATTCCATGTATGTCCAAATATATATTTCTCCAAGATGATCAGAAAAAAAATGTTGCTTCATATTCAATTCAATAGAAAGTCTTTCCATATTATATATAGGACACTGCTTTAGTTACTAGTTTTGAACATCAGAATAGTATGAGAAAGACATATTTACCTGAAATGATCATAATTGATGCTAGGTTTGAATGCTCATGAAAGTATTCTGGTAGAATTTATTTATGTAAGAAAAAACAGAAGACTCACTGAAGAGAACCCTGAAAACCGAGGACCGAAAGTGGAGACCACATAGAGACTGGCATAGAACAGGCCGGAAGAAGATTCGTGAAGATAGGAACACATTTTGATGGACATTATGGACAGCTGCTTTTTTTCTTACTTTATTTTAATTTACAAAGAACAAGACTGTTGATGTAATAAAAATAAAGTTTAAATAATTCAAAAACAAAGAAAAGAAAAAACAGAGAAGACATTTTTGGGAGGGCAACTAATAAAGCTTATGACTCAAGTCTTCTTAAATCACTCTAAGAGTTCATGTTGTAAACATAATGACTGTTCACCTAATGGATTTAAAAATCTACTTCCTAGTCCTGGCAGGTATGCTCGGTAGTTAGAGTACACCAAACCACCATATACCAAAGGATCTTGGGCTCAGTTTTCAGTCAAGAACACATACCTGAATTGCAGATTAAATCCCCAGCCCAAGATGGGGTGCACATGGGAGTAACCAATCAATGTGTTTCTCACATCGATGTTTCTCTCTCTCCTTCTCTCTCTCTCCCCCCCCCACCTTACTCTCTCTAATATCCTCAGGTGAGAATTAGAAACAACAACAAAAATAAATAATAAAATAAAAATCTACTTCCTAATGTTATGCAAACATATACTTTTAGGCAGTGGGATAAATTTTCCAGTGACAGCATCAAACACAGATTCAAAAGTTTGGATTCTCACACAATTTGAATGGATGTGAAGATAGACTCCAAAAAAGACTGTGCAGCAGCTCAGAAGTAGCCGAAGGGAACTATGGGATAGACATCTTTCTAGATCCAGGGGAGAAGTTTCATCTTTGCTTCTGGAGACATTGCATTGCCAAGTTTTATGTAGTCTGTAAAATTTCAATTATTTATATTTTTTCTCCCAACTTTTAATTTTGAAAAATTTCCAACACCCCAAAGTTTAATAAAATAATACAACAAACACCAGTATACTCTTCCTCTAGATTATTGATTTTTCCACATTTGCTTACTTAATATTTCTCATAGAGGAATAGATAATGTGTATATACACACACACTTTTTGAGCTGATGCACTGGAAATTATATTGCAGACATTATGACACATTGTCCCTAAAGGCTTCACATGTTTATCTTAAGAATCAGATATTCTCTTTCATAACCCCACAATACCGTTATCACAACCAAGAAATTTAATTCAGTATTATCATCTAATTTACAGTCCATATTCAAATCTTCCTGTTTGATGCCAACATATCTTCTCTGTTTTTTACGTTTTGATTCAGAATCCAAACAAGGTTTTAGCATTGCATTTGGTTGTTATAGCTCTTTAGTGTGTTTTAACATAGAATAGCCCATCTCTTGGATTTTGTTTCTCATGACATTGTATTTTTAAAAGAACCCAGGCCAGTTGCCTTGTACAATGACTTTTCTACATTCTGAATTTGTTTGCTTGTTTCCTCATGATTAGAGTTAAGATATTGCAAGAGCGATACACAGACAGTGCAGTGTATTCCTTATTGCATTGCATAAGGTGAGCTTGTCTTATTGGATATGTTAAATTTGATTCATCGTAAAGGTATCATTTCCCTTTATAATTAATAAATAATCTGGGGAGTGATACTTTCACACTGTGTCCAATAAACTTTAACCCCTTGGAAGTTTTAGGACCTATTATTAACCCTTGCCTTTTCTTCCCATTGCCCTGTCTACATATTCTTGGCATTCTTCTTGAAAGAAGAACTTTCTTTCTCTACCATCCCATCCCCCTTTATGAGTCATGGATTTTTTGAAAGTATTCAATATGTTACAACCCATTACCAACATTATGTTTTATGGTGCTCAAAATGGCCCAAGTTTAACATCAAAGACTTTGGTATTAAACCAAGGAAGAAAAACAGTGGCTCTTCCTTTCCAATCCACCATCTACAGTGGGACCACCACCAAGATGCAGATTTTCATGAAAACCCTTATGAGAAGAACATCACTATTGAGGTTGAACCCTTGGATACAACAGAAAATGTAAAGGCCAAGATCCAGGATAAGGGAGGAATTTCTCCCAATCAGCAAAGACTGATCTTGCCTGGCAAGCAACTGAAAGACAGATGTACTTTGTCTGACTACAACATTCAAAAGGAGTCCACTCTTCATCTGGTGTTGAGACTTCGTGGTGGTGCTAAGAAAAGGAAGAAGTCTTAATCCCAAGAAGAATGAGCATTAGAGAAAGAAAGTGATGCTGGCTGTCCTGAAATACTACAGAGTACATGAGAATGGCAAAGTCAGTTGCCGTTGTCGGGAGTGCCCTTCAGGTGAATGTGGTGCTGGAGTTTTATGGCCAGGCACTTTGACACACATTATTGTGGCAAATGTCTGACCTATTGCTTCAACAAACCGGATGTATATGAGTTAATAAAAGACATGAACTAATATATGTATGTCAGAACTTGGGCTTTCAAGTCAGGAAGCTGCCACTTCCTAACATTGTGGCAATAAGCAAGTTAAATTCATGGAGTTTCTATTTCGTCACCTACAAAAGAATGCTGATAGTGACTACTTCATAAGGCAAAAGCCAAGTCTATTTGGTTCACTGCTGCATCCCCAATATCTTCGTCAGCCAGCAGTCACTTAATAAATAACCTGTTGAGTGTATAAAGCATCTAGAACAATGCCTGTTACATAATAGTAGCTCAATAAAATGCATTGTTTTTAATGTTATTACTATTATTGTTCATATTTATACAATATGATCTGGATTTATTGGTTAACTATTAGTGAGATCTATGGTTTATGTGTAAACCATTGTACTGGCCTTCAAGAAAGAACCAGAACATGAGGCTACCTCCAATTCTACTTACTAATAAAATTAATAATTATCATTGTTACAATGATGACTCACTGTGACAGGCTGTGTTCTAAGCTATTTTTTTTATTGTTTAAAGTATTACAAATAGTAGTACATATATGTAGGGAAAGGTTATAGGGTTAAGCCTCAGACTGACCTGCTGGCAAAGCTGCAAACAAGTCCCAGCTTAGAGGGCACAGCCCTCTTAGCATAATTAAGCTTAATCTTGTGACTGCTCCCTAGATCTTTCCTGGGTAGCTAATAGGCTGTGGGAGGTGCGGCAAGTGCTGCCAAAACAAGTGAAACTTACAAGAACATTGTAAATTACCTTCTTTGCCTCTGACTATAAAATAAAGCATCAGCTTGCAGTCTGGATCTGTTCTGTGGTCTCAGTCACGCACAGAAGATCCACCTAAACCCAGTTTATTCTCTTTGTCTGTCTTTTCTTCGCCCTTTGCCGGCCCTCCCTCCAGCTCGCCGAACCCTTGGCTGTGCTGGTGCAGCACACATATATCTCCTTTTTTCCCCCATTGACCTTCTCCCAGCCTCCCCTACCCCCTGTCGCATGCCCTCAGCCCCCACCCCCACCCCCAAGCTCTTAATCAACTTATTTATTGCTCTCAACAACCATTTGGGTTAAGTACTAATATTATCCCATTTTAAGATTAGAAAACTGAGACCCAAAAGGATAAGTAACTTGCTATATAGCCAGTAAGTGGAGGAGCCAAGGTTCACACAATGTGGGATCAAAGGTGTTCTGGTTTCCACTATGCTCTGCTTAAAAAAATTTAAAAAGCAGCTTTTAAAAATGAGCTAAATATACAGAGGCAAAGAAGCATTGAACAGACTGTCAAACTACATCGGGAAGATAGGGGAGGTTGGGCGAGGGGGGCTGTAAGAGACCAACCGAAGGACTTGTACGCATGCATAT
This sequence comes from Corynorhinus townsendii, assembly GCA_026230045.1. Lineage (NCBI taxonomy): Eukaryota > Metazoa > Chordata > Mammalia > Chiroptera > Vespertilionidae > Corynorhinus > Corynorhinus townsendii. The sequence continues at coordinate 173,401,598 of JAPDVU010000003.1, read as the reverse complement.
AAGCACAACCAATGGATACAAGACACTGGGTGGGGGGGGGGGGAGGCGGGCAGGTGAAGGCATGTACTGAGGGGTAGGGGAGGCTGGGGGGAGGTCAATGGGGGGGAATAAAGGAGACATATGTACTACTATTTGTAATACTTAAAATAATTTAAAAAATGAGCTAAATAAAAGTAGAAGGCGTCCTTTGAGCAGGACAGTGTGTGTATAATTGTATACCAGAGCACATGACATTTATTTGAAGAAGGACACATTTTACTGGCACAGGATTGACCATGAAGATATCAGGTTCTTGTCCTAAAGGCTACTAGCATTAGAACTTGTTTTCAAAAGATCACATTTTGGAAGATTCTGAGACCATTTCCAGAACCTAAGGAACTAAAGGCAATTTAAGCCTTGGAAAATTACAAGTCGATGCCAGCTCTTATCTTCATCTGGTGGTTTATGGCAGCCGTTCCGTGATATACACTGTTATGTCTGAATAACCCACCAGATGGTCCAGCTGTGAGAATGTTATTGTTTTCCACCAATTTGTATTATTCCCATGGTTTCACAAGTTCTAGTACTTGAACCATTAAAGGATACCACAGCTTTTTCCTTAAGCTATGACAAAATAATAGGTATCCCAAATCCATCACGAAAGTTTCATCAGATCTGTAGTTGAATGCGCAGAAAAGTCTCAGTGCTTTTTAAAATCTCTTTAAAAGAGAATGCATCATTAGTTTATAGGCCCTTTTCCTTATGAGAAGGACTGAAGTTTTAATAGAAAGTTTTTGTCTGAGCAGGCCTGGTGCCATTGCGACCATTGTCAGTTAGTTAATGTACTTTGTGAAAAACAATCTTGGTGTCTCTCGAAGGCCATTTTATTATGTCTCTTTACACTCTTACCTTCTTCAGTTTATGCGGAATTGCTTGCCTGATGCTATCTGAGTGAGCATCCTGGTCATTCACGGGCACTCTAGCTTCCTAGCTGTTTCCTGTAAGAAAGATAAGCAATAAGAACTCACAGAGTGTGAATTATAGTCTAATAATTAGTAGCTTGTGCATTAGGAGATGCAGGGCTGAGGGCTATGCAGCCATTCACAGTTAAGCATGAATTAGCTCACCATAATTCAGGGCCTGAAGCCTCTTCTACATATGGAAGCAGATGTCTCTTTTACTAGAAGAGGGAAACCAGTAGTGATCTGGAGGGGGGGATGTTTAAACAATGCCAGAGTGGTCCCGTTATTTTTATTGGTCCCAGAACTAGGGCATCTGATATCAATCTGAATCCCTCTGAAGCAGCCCTTCCATGGACCCCTCCCTGTGGTATGTGCAGGACCAGCAATGCATTCCTGCATTTCTCCAACTCATGTAATTTTCCCTGGTAACAGTGCAAAGGAGTCCTTCTGATCATGAAGAATTACAACTAAAACAACAATGTCCCCCCAGAAACTCTACGGGAGGCTACATTTGAGGTATGCTCCTGTATGTGTGTCCAGCAATACGTTCCCCATGGCGTTTCAGGGGAAGGAGGCACTCTAGAAACTTCTTATCACAGCAGCATCTCCTTCAAGTTGTGCTTCAGACCCGATCACCCTGCACTCTCCTCTAACACACTGCTCCAGCCACACTTGCCACATTGCTGTTTCTCACACAAGCCAAGTAGTCACGCATGTACCAAGTATACGCATCAGGGTATATGTCCTTCCTTCTGCCTGGAAGACTCTTCCATCAGACACCTGCATGGCTAGCTATCTTACTTCATTCAGGTCCCTGCTCAAATGTCAGCCCCTCAGCCCGGGCCAGTGCTGCTCAGTGGGTTGAGCGACATCCTGATACCAAGAGGTCATCAGTTTGATTCCCAGTCAGGGCACATGTCCAGGTTCCAGGGCTCGATCCCTAGTAGGGGGTGTGCAAGAGGCAGCTGACTGATGATTCTAACTCCCTCTCCCTTCCTCTTTCTAGAAAAAAAAAATCAATTAAAAAATGTCAACCCCTCAAAGATGACGTAAAGATACAGAATAAGGAATAGAGCATGGCCAGAGAAAGAAGGCCACAGGGAGTCTTTTCTAGACCATCACTCACAATAGCATCCCATGCCATTTTTGTTTGTTTCTTTACCTGAATTCTTCTTCTTCCAAGCACTTATCACTACCTGGTGTTAAATTATATATTGATGTGTTTGGGTCTGTCTCTCTCACTACAATTTAATCTCCATGAAGCTAGTTCCTTTGTTTTGCTCACTGCTTTTTCAGCTTCATATCATTAGCCCTTAGAGAAGTGCCTGATGCATAGTAAACCCTAAAATATTTGTCAAATGGAAGAATGATTTAATGCACTTCCCGTTTCAAGGAATGGAAGAACTGGTCTTTCCTTTTTTGTTTTAGAGAAGTATGAACACAAAGTCCTTCAATTCAGCCTTTTGAGTGCTTTCCTCACATCTAGCCCCTTTCCACTTGAATAACCAACTAATATGCAATGTAATGGTGGGGCCATGCCTCCTGGGATTTGCTCTGGAAGCAGAAGTCCCTTCCACTTACAGAGACTACAGGCTGGCTGAGAAAAAAACCTGAGCCCTTTTTCTAAAATGTGATCTTGAATTTTGAAAGTATTAAAGAAAAGCTGTCATTTCAAAGCTTCTACCATTGTGTGTGTGTGTGTGTGTGTGTGTGTGTGTGTGTGTGTGTGTGTGTGTGTTGAGGTGTGTTTTATGTTACAGAATATAGTTTACCTCGGTGAGTGTTCCATGTACAACTGAAAAGAGTGTGTATTCTGCTGCTGTTGGCTTTAGTGGACTATCACTGTCAATTACATACTTATACAGAAGACAGAGTTCTTCAAGTCTTCTGTATCCTTAATGATTTCCTGCCATCGTGTTCTCGCGCTTTCTGAGATGGAGTGCTGAAGCCTCCGCCTGTACCTGGGTTTCTCTAATTCTCCTTCCAGTTCTACCAGTTTTTGAGGCTCTGTTGTTAGATGCATCTACAGTTAGGATTGCTATATCTTCCTGGTGAACTGACGCGGCATCATCATGTAATGCCCTTCTTTATCCCTAGTAATAGTCTTTGTTCTGAATTTCACTTAGTCTGATATTCATATGACCACTCCAACTTTCTTTTGATTGGTGTTTGCATGGTATGTCGTTTTTTATTCTTTCACTTTTAACCAACCTATGTCATTATTGAAATGTTTCTTATATACAGGTCATTTTTCCCCCTTCTGGCAGTCCCTGGTGTTTTTTTTAATTGGTATATTCAGACCATTTACGTTTAATATAATTAATGATATGATTGGGCTATAATCCACAATCTCACTAGCTGTTTTCTAGTCATTCCATCTGTTCTTTGTTCTTTGGCCTGCTTTTTTTCCTTCTTGTTTTATATTTCCACAATGGGCTGGGTTTGTTTGTTTTTTAATTTCTTTTTAAATGTTTTAGTGGTTACCTTAGTGTTTATATCATGCTACTTCAAATAATACTATTTCATGTTTAGTAAAGAACTTAACGTTACAACTATATATTTCCAATTTCATCCTCCCATCTTTTGTGCTATTGTTTGCATGTATCTTTCTTCTACATGTGCTTTAAACCAAACTACATTGCTACTTCTTTACAAAATGTCACTTACTTTTAGAGCAATTAAAAATTACTTGTGCGGAGGTTGGCTTGGCAAGGGGATTTTCTCAACATTCCTACTCCATCTTCAGCTTTATGTTTTATCCGTAACCTGTGCCTTAGAAAGAACCTGTCCTTCCTCTAGAAGACTGCCGCTGCTTGTTACTCAGTGCTTCCCAGCTGGGTGGGAGTGGAGGCTGGGAGAAGGGGGAGGAGAATGTCTGTTGTTTTAGTCCAGCCTAAGCCTTAGGTAGGCTCTGGATCTCTGCATTTCAGAGGTAAGATTTTCTATATAAATTTTTTATTAATTTCAGAGAGAGGAAGGGGGAGAGAGATAGAAACATCAATGATGAGAGAGAATTATCAATAGGCTGACTCCTGCAGGCCCTCCACTGGGGATCAAAACTGCAACCCAGACATGTGCCCTGACTGGGAATCAAATCGTGATCTCCTGGTTCATGGATCGATGCTCAACCACTGAGTTATACAGGCTGGGCTCAGAGGTAAGACTTTCTTAGTGATCTTACCTCTCACCTAGGTATAAGAGGCATAAGAGACCTCAAATGTCCTGGGTTCTAAGTGGTTTCTTGCCCTATCTCTTTAAATATAAGACTTATTTTCTTTTTCCTTTTACCCACCCCTCAGCCACACAGGTCCTCACAATGCCTTTGGGGTTTCAGGGTTTGCTGCTCTCCCCCCAGTGTCTTAAGACCTTTGTTCTTTGCACGGCCAGCATGGCTCAGTGGTTGAGCATTGACCTATGAACCAGTAAATCACGGTTCAATTCCTGGTCAGGGCACATACCCGAGCTGCAGGTTCAATCCCCAGTGTCGGGGTGCAGGAGGCAACTGATCAATGATTCTTTCTTATCATTGATGTTTCTATCTCTCTCTCCCTCTCCCTCTCCCTTCCTCTCTGAAATCAATATACACTGAGTGGCCAGATTATTATGATCTCTGAACGCATAATAATCTGGCCACTCAGTGTATATCCTATATAATAAAAGGCTAATATGCAAATTGTCCCCTCAACCAGGAGTTCGACCAGCAGGGAGGCCGGCCAACCGCCCATGTGCCCTCCCCTGACCAGGCTGGCCAGATCCCACCCATGCATGAATTCATGCACCAGGCCTCTAACATATAATAGGGCTTCTTGCGGCCTTCTCTGCCACCTGGCCTGCTTCCCTTCCTTCTCCACCACCCCCCTGCTTCCCTCCCTTCTCCACAGCCCCACTTGCTTCTCTGCAGCTTCGCTCCCTTCTGCAGCACTTGGCTTCCTTCTACGCTGTCCTCAGTTTTTGCTGGATATGCAAATTAACTGCCATCTTGGTTGGGTTAACTTGCATATTCGCTCCTGATTGGTTTGCAGGCATGGCTTGTGGGTGTAGTAGAGGTACGGTCAATTTGCATGTTTCTCTTTTATTAGATAGGATATATATATATATATATATATATATATATATATATATATATATTTATACTGAGTGGCCAGATTATTATGCATTCAGATATCATAATAATCTGGCCACTCAGTGTGTGTGTGTGTGTGTGTGTGTATATATATATATATATATATATATATGTGTGTGTGTGTGTGTGTGTGTGTGTGTGTGTATATACTAGAGGCCCGAATATATAAAATTTGTGCATGGGGGTGGGGGAGGGTCTCCTCAGCCCAGCCTGCATCCTTTCCAATCTGGGACCCCTCGGGAGATGTCTGGCAGTCGGACATCCCTCTCACAATCTGGAACCACTGGCTCCTAACTGCTCACCTGCCTGCCAGCCTGGTCGCCCCTTACTGCTCCCCATGTCAGCCTGGTCACCCCCAATTGCCCGCCCCCGCTGGCCTGGTCGCCCCTAACTGCTCCCCCCCTGCGGGCCTGGTCACCCCATGCAGCCTGCTGCTCAGTTGTTTGATCGTTCCTCACTGACCCCCCCCCTGCTGGCCTGGTCATCCCACTCAGCCTATTCAATTGTCCATTCGGTTGCGATGGTCACTTTATATATATAAAGACCTTCGTTCTTCAAAGAGAAAATATTTCAGGCAAAGTTTTATGGCTTTTCCACAGAAGTATCTACTTCCTTCTTCTAAGCCTGCATCACTGAGGTAGGCTTCCAATCTGTGCCTTATCTTCCTTGTGAACATTGGTAAAGAAGGGTCTATGAGTAGATGTGGATTTTTCTTGCTTGGGTGGCACCTAGTCTTTAGCAATTCATTAACATATTTAAACCAACTCTCAGGTGGCTCCTGAGTTCTGCCAGGGTTAACCACCTCCCTGTCCTTAGAGATCCTTAACTTTCCTTAGACTTTAGTCTAGTTGTTTGTCCCGTGAACTCAGTTTTCTGAGAGCTTCAAGAAAATTTATGATTTTGTCAATTTTGTAAGGTTTTCTTGTTGGTAGGGTGGTAACAACACTTCAGCTTTCTACATCCTGGTTGGAAACCAAAATTCATTTTTAGTTGTTTCCTGTTCTACGATGTAATTTCCCACTGAGTCCCTAACTTTCATTAGAAGTTCATCCCATTACATAACATTGTTAAGAGAGTCTTTTGCAAAGAAGGAAAGAAAAGCATCCTTGGGCTGAAGCAGCAGAGAGATCAGTAGCTGGCGGATGACCAAGAGGAGATCAAGAATTATGTTGACAGCAGATATTTGCAATCAAGGGTGAAAGGCAACCACCAGGAAAATACACGCAACTCTTCCCACACTGGGGAGTATTTGGAAAGGCTCTTTCACTTTCCACAGTTGTGTATAAAGAAGCATTCAACTTTTTTACATGACTCTAAAAGGAAAGTGTTTAGGCGGTGCTATTGGACTTACTAGTAGGTCACTCAAATTATAGGGATATAGCCAAATCATTACAAACCTAAGGAAGGTGGCTGTGGTCTAAAGATGGGAGATTAAGCTCTTTGCTTAGACTCATGAGTTATCTGACTCTCACCACAAGAGAGAAAAGCAGGCTCAGAACATTTGGGTGCCTTCTTTCTTTAGAAGAAATAATACCGTTTGCTTCCTGTGTTATCTTATTTATTAGGCATTCCAATGAGGGAACTCGAGGTTTAATTTTTGTCATAAGGGGGAAAGGCCATCTCAGCACCTGAGTAATTTTTTTCAATCCAGCAAGATCAGATGGTCTGATTTCCTTGCTTGGTGTTTCTGGCAGAAAAGGCAATTTTCAAGACTGAAATAGCAATTTCTTAGCCATCAGCAAGGCTCTTAAAACCCATTTTTTAAACTTCCATAGACTTCCATGTGTAAATGAAAGAAGACTCCTGGAAATATACATTTTTCTATTTTGAGAGATAACTCACTCAAGCAAAAAGTTAATACAATTTATTACACCAAAAGTAAAGTTGCATTAGAGTGAGCTCATAACAGATGAGTAAATGCACTTCACAGGAACGGGGCTGGCATGTCTGCTTTCCGGAGTGTGGCTCCTTCAGCTTCAATACCTCCTTCAATATCTCATTCCAACCTCGGCCCTGCTGCCATCAGACAGGCCTGTGCTCCTTAAAATGCCATCAGACCCTTGAAACTTCAGAGCTAACCCTTAGATGGGTAACCAGCCTTTGATTTTTCTTAGACATCATAGTCAATCAGTCCTTTCAAATGAAAGTGACAAAATCAAGTTTAAGGGCTCCTGAGTCAGGCTGCTCAGGTTCACATAGTAGGTTTAATAAAAACTTACCAGCTGCATGACCTCTGTCGAGAGGGTACATTTCTCTGAGCCTCAACTGCTTCAATTGGAATGAAAATGGTAATAATAATGCCTGTCTCATAGGGTTGTTGTGAGAAGAATTATACACAAAGCACTTAGCACAGTGTATAGCACACAGCAGACATGTGGTAAGGGTTGAATATTTATTGTTCTCATCATCATTATTACTACTTCTACATCAACCACCAGGCCAACTTGCTACCCGACCTACCACCTCTGGTTATTCTTTGGGGAAGTTATTGAGCATTAGCTGTGTGCCAGGCTCTGCTCTAAAAGCTTGCGGATAGTAAAGTAAGAATACAGGCACTGTCTCCTCTGCCACCTGCAGCAAGATACTGCATCTCCCTGAACCTGTGTTTCCTTGTCAATAAAATGGGGCTTCATCAGGACCAGGACTGGGCTGAGGACTTGCACAAACCTGAAAGTGCCTCCTTAAATTTGGTACCCAGACCACCTTGCTTGCCTCACCATTATCCAAGCCTCTGGGAATAATAATAACTGCCTCACATGGTTATTATATGAATCATGAAGTTGAAGAAGCAGAGAGAGAGTAGATACTACTTGCCTGGCATGGGAGTGGGATTTGGGAAGCCTTGTCAGCCAGCCAGGTGCTGCCGTCCAGGGGGAATCAATGGATGTCCGCCCAGTCCCTGGATGAGGTTTACTAAGATGAGGTTTACTAGGCAGGCATTGTGTTGTTCCCTGTAAATAAAAGAGTGAATGATAGGTTATCCTTGGAAATGACAATATGGTTTGGAAGGAAATGATGATGAGAGCTCAGAACTATTATTTGTTCAGCACCAACTATGGTTAAGCATTTTACAAATATATTTTTTAAACCTCACAATAGCCTTAAAAAGTTGGAATAGCTTCAAAGAAGCTAAGCCCAAAGAGGAAAAAGAAAAGCTGCACAGTGTATTAATTTTCTATCACTGGAGACTCGGGGATTGCTCTAGAATCTATTTCCTTGCCTTTTAGCTTCTAGAAGCTGCTAGCATTGTTGGCTTCTGGCCTCCTTCCTCCATCTTCAAAGCTAGCTAGTCAAGTCCTTCTCACATTGCATCGCTGTGACTTTCATCTGTAGTCATGTTTTCCCCTGATTCTTTCTTCCACTTTTTAAGGACCCTTTGTGATATATTAGGCCTACCTATATACCAAGATTAATCTCCTTGTTTTTAGTTCAATTGATAAACAACAATAATTCTGTCTGCAACCTTATTCCCTTTTGCCATGTAATCTAACATAGTCACAGGTTTCAGGATTATGACATGGAGATCCATGTGTGTTGGGTGTCTGTGTAATTATTCTGTCTAACTCACAGGGTTTGTTAGTGGCAAAGCTGTTATGTGAGGGTCAGTTAGGGTTTCATCCTGGGTTGACAGGGAGGCACTGAAGATTTTTAAGGGTTGAAGTGGCATAAACAAATTGGTATTTTACATAAATAATCCTTGAATCAGAATGCAGCAAGGAACTGTTGGAGAAGAAAACAAATGGTTGGACATGCAGAGGAAAGATGAAAGAAGATTCAAAGATGAATCCTAGATTTCCTAGTTAGGCGACGAGGGGCAGTGATTTATCCTTGCATTTCAATTTATTTGCAACTGCTTTGCAGTTCATGCATTAATTTTAACCATTCATTTGTTCACCAAACATTTGCTCAGGGCCTACTATACTATTGTTGTAGGCACTTGGGATGCATCAATGAACCCAAAACACAAAAATCCCTGCCCTGTAGGAACTTACCTCCTGATTGGGGGAGAAATACATAAACAAAAATCATAATAAAGAAGTAAATATTAGTATATAGAAAGTGGTGAGAGCTGTTGAAATGAGTAAAAAAAGCAGGGCACGTGGTATCCGGAATAGTGACAGTGAGAGGGTGGGTGCGGCTGTGACAGGGTGGTGGGAGTAAGCCTCAAGTAGGTGATATTTGAGGAAGAACCTGGAGGAGGAAAGGAAGTAACCCAGGGATGTGTGGGAAATGCATCCCTGGCAGAGGGAACAGCTAGGGCAGGGACCTCACTGGGAGCCCACCTGGTGTGTCTGAGGAAAAGAAGGCGCCAAGGGAGCAAGGGAACATGTAGGAGCAGATGACGCTTCCCCTAACCCTCAGGGAGACAATGACCTGACAGGTAACTGGGTTCTCACAAGGAAGGGAGGACGAGAAGGGAAGAGGGGACAGTGTTCCCTCCTCCCCCGACCGCTCACTCTCTCAGGAACCTGGCTCCTTGTGAGGCACATGTAACCGAAGAGCAGCTGGGGTTTGTGGGGCTCTAACTATGCAGCAGGCTCCGCCAAATGCATTCATTTCATCCTCAAAACAACTCTAGGAGGCAGAGCGGATGGTTAGTCCCAGTTCACAGCAGACGAAACGCTGACGATGACACAGCTAGAAAGTGGCCAACTAGGACTCCATCACAGACTGACCAGCTGCACAGGAAGCTCACTTAGCTGCTCCTCCCCACACCCAGGCTGCACAGGGAGCTGAAGAGTACCTGAATGAGTCCTTATATCTGAAACATCTCCTCACTAGTCCCTAAAATCCCATCATTAAACCTCCCATTCCTGCCATAGCATTTCCCAAAACTTAAACGGGTGACATGATGAGCCCCTTATACCTTATGGTGAATGAGTCCATCAGCAGTCCATGAGAGCTACCGTCACTTTTCTCCATGGCGGGAAGGACTCAGCAGCGGGGAAGTGTGTGCCAAAAAGAAGACTGGGGCCAAAAGGACAGTTTTCATTCATTTGAAATTTTGCCTCGGGAGATGTCCCCATTCATCACTTAGTAACCATTAAGTCAACACCCGGTATGATGATGCTCATCCTTTCTGCCGGATGACTCTCCCTCCACAGCTAATTGCCTTACATCTATAGTCTACTTCTTGTCAGTTTTGTCACACTGTTATTACATACAGTAATGGTGTGTAAGATATTAGCCTGTCATTATATATAAATGTGTCTCAGGAAAACTCATTTCCAAGAATCATTTTTGAAAATGAATCCAGAAGAGAGGGAAGAGCGTATTTTCTGTCTCCAAGGACAATGTAAGGTAACCCTGAGGCTTGTCTGAGAATCATGTAAGGTGGGCTTCATGCCCCCAAGAATATCAAGGCCACACATGCATTTTGGGTGGGATGTACAGCCCAGGAAAGAGTTAAGCTGGAAAGACACAGCCGCTTTCATCGCCTGCCAACTGTGCCATGCTTTGAGGGTAGGGACAACCCAGCCCTTTCCCCCTCACCATTCCTCTATTAATTTTATTATGGTTAATAACATGTGACCAGAAAGTCATTTTTACTATTTTCCCTCTGGTGCCATTAAGTTTAATTTTCTTGTTTTAATAATACAGCATCAGTGACTTGTCTGACATTAGAACTTTTTCCGCCCAGTTATCTATTAAAGAGCAGTGGTTCTCAACCTTTCTAATGCCGCGACCCTTTAATACAGTTCCTCATGTTGTGGTGACCCCCAACCATAAAATTATTTTCATTGCTACTTCATAACTGTAATTTTGCTACTGTTATGAATTGTAATGTAAATATCTGTGTTTTCCGATGGTCTTTCACAACCCACAGGTTGAGAACCACTGCTGTAGAGCCTAAGACTATCAGAAAACACAGATATTTACATTACGATTCATTAACAGTAGCAAAATTACAGTTATGAAGTAGCAACAAAAATAATTTTATGGTTGGGGCTCACCACAACATGAGGAACTGTATTAAAGGGTCGCGGCATTAGAAAGGTTGAGAACCACTGTATTAAAGTAACACTATATTACAGAATAAACATTTCAGACAACTGTCGTGGCAGTTTGTGATATCCTTAAGGGTCGAGCGCTATCAGTGTTCCCAGTGTATTCCCAGTTTACAACTTTGACCACTGAGATGTCAACTCCGTGAAACCCAAGACTTTGTGTCTTATTGTGTCCCCAAAACACTGCCTGCATGTGACAGGCATTCAGGAATGCACATTGATGCCTGGGTGGCATGGCTCAGTGGTTGTGTGTCGACCTATGAACCAGGGGGTCACAGTTGGATTCCCGGTCAGGGCACATGCCTAAGTTTCAGGCTCGATCCCCAGTAGGCTTGCAGGAAGCAGCCAATCAATGATTCTCTCCCATCATTGATGTTTCTCTCTCTTTCTCCTTCTCCCTTCTTCTCTGAAATCAATAAAAAAATATATTTTTTTAAAAAGAATGCACATTGATGACTAACAAAATGCACACTTTCTCTAACCTCTTATGCCCTCTCTCCTCTGGCCATACACGGAACAGTCAAACCCTTTTCCACATGAATAATTTGTCCACGACAAGGAATGAAAGTGGATTCTAACCACACTAAGAAAATGAATTAATCTTATATTACTTTAAATACAACAAGTATGTGTCAAATACCTGTTGTATATAAGGGGAAGACTTGATTCTGGGTGCTGAGGGGGGAATGTGCCCCAGATACTGTGTTTGTCCCACAGGGGCTCAGAGTCTGGAAGGAACCTGGTTATTACCTGCAGAGAGGACCCAGCGTGACCTCAAGTCTTTACATCCCTTCCCCTCCAAAGGCCTCCAGTGCTCCCTGAGGCCATCCATCTGCCACTTGCAAATGAAGATTCAGCTTATGGGCTCTGAGGCCAGATTGCCTGAGTTCAAGTTTTGACTCAACCAAATACTAGTTCTGTGACTCTGGGCAACGTAGTCACCTTTTCTCTGACTCTGTTTCCTCATTTGTAAAATAAGAATGCATATTGGACTAATCTCAAAGAGTTGTGGTAAGTAAATGAGTTCATGTATGCAAAATGCTTGGAACCACACCAGGTACAGAGTAAGCATTTGATTAATATTAGCTATTATTTAGCTTATTATTTCCACTTTGTGATAAATTATATTTTGCATGGCTATCTTGAGCTACTATTAATTTACATCACGGTATATTTTAAGTAAACATATCTTTATTGCTCTTCAGAATGATACATGATCATTATAAAACATTTAAATTACATAGAGAAAGAGAATATTTCTCTGTAATCTCATTTCACATTTTGGCAAAACTTCCTCCACATGACTATTTGCCTATTTAAGAAGGTATAGATATATTTTCAACATACAAGTATTATGCTATACATACTGCTCCACAAATAGCTTACTTATTAAATTCACTGTGTAGAGATCATCTATCTATCCTACACAATAAAAGCCTAATATGCAAATTGTCCCCTCGGGCGGGAATTCGACCAACCGGGAGCTTGACCACTCACTATGATGTATGCTGACCACCAGGGGGCGGCACGGAACATGGCAGGAGTTGGCAGCATAGCACTAGCAGCGGGCAGCAGTAGAGGCACTGCCAGCGCTGATGGGCCTGAGGAGAGCAAGACCATGGAGTAATGGTGGAGCAGGTGAGTGGGCGGCACCAGGCCAAGGCGGGTGCAAGCAGGGGCCCGATTGCCCTGCCAAAAGCCCCGCAGACCGTGACTAGCAGAGGTGGGCGGGGGGGGGGGGGGGGGGGGGGGGGGGGGGACGCGGGCTGGCGAGTGGGTGGTGCCAGGCCAAGGCGGGGTGCCAGGCGGGGCTGCAAGGCTGGGAGCACAAGCTAGGGCCCAATCTCCACAGGCCACCCCAAGGGACCCCACTCATGCATGCATCCAGGCCTCTAGAAAATATATAAAGATCTATTCAAAAATTTAAATAACCATTACCTTATTAGCAAACATTTAGACCATTTGCTGGTTATACTGTATTTATAAAGATTTGTACTATAGTGTTGAACCTAAAGCTCATGTTTCTTAAAGGAAATATTATTGCATTCTCAAAAAGCTCTGCAGATAGGAACTTTTGAGTAAAATATTTCTTTATTGACCATTTTAGGAGAATTGAACAAGCAGCAGAGTAAGCTTCAACTATAGAAAGTTCTATTTCTAAACTTTTTCCAAAGCGTCTAAAAAAGATTTTGACTAGTATGATATACCTACAGATTTTTCAGAGTTGTGGCGAAGACAAAATAAGGTCATGCATGTAAAGTGTCCACACCCTGTCAATGCTGAATACATGCTATAGTTGCTATTAGGATGGCAATTAATGGGGAGAAAAAATTAGACACCATCTGTCTTCGAAGACTTAGTCACTGACCTAAGGAAGGTGAAACAGATATCTCTGGCAACCACCCTGGATTCTAGGATTCTACTCTTTAATGATTAGGTATTGCATTAAAGATAAAGTAGAGCATGGAAATAAAAACATAGACTAACTGCTCATCCCGATCCTTCCAGCAGCTAAAAATTGTCTACATGTTTGTTAATTAATAAGAAAAGTTAAAAATAGTGTTTATCAAATTTGCTTCCTCTGTCTAATGACCTGTAAAAGGAGTGGCACTTTCAATTAGCATTTCATTACCTCAATTCAGCCTGCCCACAGGAGAGATTAGTTAGCAGAGCGTCTGTAAGCACAGTTAGACATGGGAGAAGAGCTGGGGAGAGGATGATTATTGAACAAGACTCAATTTCTGCTTTTTTTTTTTATCATACTCAGGTTTTCTCAACCTTGGCATATTGACGTGTGGGGCCAGATAATTCTTTATTGTGGGGACTGTTCTATTACAGGATATTTAGCAGCATTCATGGACTCTACCTACTCGATACCAATCTCCCCCCCCACACACACACCAAATTCTGACCCCCAGAATGTCTCCAGACATTGCTAATGTTCCCTGGGGGAGGCAAAATCACCCCCAAATGAGACCCACTGATAAATGTGTATGTATATATGTTTTGTATAGCATTTTATACTTTGCAAGTGCATTTAATATTCACAATAACTATGTGGGTAGGCTGGGTAGATAGTCTCCATTTTATAGATTGGGAAAACATGATTCTATAATGCGAAGTGTTGTAAAATCAAAATTTAAATTATGAATCATTGAGGTGACACTGTGGATCAGACAGGAAGAAATTAGTCTGCAGTTTTGTTTTTAATATTTTAGTAAAAAGTCAGAGTTTTTCCTCCTTACTTGAGGACCACAAAAGGGATGATTATGCAGCCAGCCTCAAAGAGGAACCTCTAAACAAAAAACAAGTGTGAGATGCAGCCATGTATTTCACAGTTAATTTTAGGTTCAATTCATTAGCTGTAGAGATAATGGTTTTAAGAAAAATTTGCCTCCTCCTACAGAGATGGAAAACGGGATAGCGTTTAAATAAATGATTCTAATAGGTGTGATGATATATCTTTAGGAGGTATGAGCATTCCATCTATAAAGAAAGTCTGCCCATTAATTAAAATTGTTATGGAGAGATGCAAAGAAGATTAAAATAGATCAAAGTTATAGCACCAACAGGTCTAAAAACCAATATCTTGGAAATTAAAGAAATAGCCTAGACAGGGATTTATAATCTACAGACATTAAAAGAAGAGAGGTTTCTAGATGCCGGGGAAAACTGGAATCCCAAGGAGATGGGGAGTAGATGAGGAACTAGAGGAAATTCACCAAAGTCATCAACACTCAAGCTGAACCCCTAAGTGATGCAAGGAGACATCTGTTAATTTGCACATGTCATTTCACTGGGTGTGTGGCTATCAGCCCAGCTGCTTATATCTGCTGAGTTTTTTTTACTACACCAGAACTCAGGTTTGTAGACAGTGGAAATGTCATCACATTAAAAACAATTTGCTTCACACGTGTGAGATAATAGGCTTTGGGGTTAATGCGCTCATGTCTGGGATATTGATCCAAATGTGAATAACCAGTTATTGCCCATCACTCATTGCCAGCTTTTAACCCATCCAGGCTATATGAATGGCACACTTTGTTCGCTAAAATAACTACAGAACCACAAAAACCAAAACTTCCTCACAGAACTGGCCAATTGCCAAACAATATTGCCCTTCCTCCCTCTTCCCTCACCCTCTCATTTCCAGTTAAATACTCAATTGCTAGGAAAATATAAGATAACTAGAGGCCCAGTGCACAGATACATGAACCGGTGGGGGGTCCCTCAGCCTGGCCTGTGGGGATCGAGCCAAAACCCACTCTCTGACATCCCCCAAAGGGTCCCAGATTGAGAGAGGGCACAGGCCAGGCTGAGGGACCCCACCGGTGCATGATCAGAGCCGGGGAGACACCGCAGGATGGCTCCAGGGCGTGTCCAGTCTGTCTCACCCAGTCCTGATCCGCTGGACCCCAGCAACAAGCTAACTTAATGGTCAGAGCGTCTGCCCCCTGGTGGCCAGTGTGTGTCATAGTGAGTGGTCAAATGGTCAAACAAATGGTCAGCCACTTAGCATATTAGGCTTTTATTATATAGGATACATAGGCCCCCTCATAAATTACTGGCATGACAGGCCCCATGTGTAGAATGAAAAAGCTGTAATTTAAGACATAACAAAAGGCCTACCTTTTCACCAAGCATCACTTGTATTATCTGGCCATCACAACCCCAGGTTTTAAAAGATCATCAAATACTAAGTTTGTTTAAATGATGTCCCATCCAGCTCTAATTTCCTACAATTCCAATCTAAGGTGCCAACCACCCTTTTGGGAAAAGATACTTTCTAAGACAGTTAGCCATAAATCAACATATTTTCCAGGAATAATAAAATTGGCAATTTATCAGGTCAACTATCAAAGTAATAGTACAGAGACCAAAAACTATGGATACTAGGACTGGTAAGTTAATTGTAGAAAAGAATTCAAAAAAATATGAGATGTCAGCCTCTACTCAGCGGTGGCTGGAACTGCTGAGTCACCCCCATGAGCCTCCAGGGAAGCCAAGGGCAGCAGGTTGAGCAGCAAAGTGTAAAGAATAGAGCATGGGCCTTGGAGTTGAGTTTGAAGACGACATTTACCATGTACTCAATGTGCAATAATTGGGTAAGCCCCTAAAGCTCTCTGAGCCCCAGTCCTCATCACTATGGTAAACTAATGCCTGCCTTAAAAGTTATTATGTGAACTGAAAAGAGGGTGGTTGTTAAGCACCTTGTGACTTAGTAGACACCTCATGAAAACTAGCTTCTTTTCTTTACTTACACCGGTGTTGTTCAAGTCAACCTTATACTGGATTGTAGAGTTACTACTACTAATCCTGCACTGATAAAGTTAAGCATCTTAAAACTAAATGATTTTTTTTAAAGGGGCAGGACATCTGTAAATATATTAAGTATTTAACAGTGTGTGGCTGCATTCATCCATGGTTAATATAAAACACTTCATATGTTAGATAAATCCCCATTTCTGCTGCTGCAGAACTGGGACTCCAAACTCTGGATCAAAGTAACCCAAAAGGCCTCTTTTAGAGCCTGGTGGGGTTCAGATCCTTCTGCACAAAGACCAACACTAGGGGGAGACTCTCTCCCTCTCAGCAGAGAAAGACGTCCATCTCCTTGCTCACTCACCACCCTGATGCTCTTTGAACATTTCCTGAATAGCATCAAGTTCAATAATTGATGAAGAGAATTGGGCAGGCAGCAAATGCCACTTATGCGATGGGGGATGAAACTCAACTAAGTGACAAGAAATTATTTTCCCAAAGTCATTCAGAAAAACCTTTTAAAAAATGTTAAGATTAAAAAGCCACATTTTTAATCCACTAATATTATTAATTATTCAGCAATATGTTTTTGTAATCATAATTTTTCTTGTTAGAAAAGTGATATTTAATGATTAACAATATCAGTAACAACATATTAGTGGTATTAATGATAAAAATAAAAGTAATAATATCCAATGTGTACAAAGCTATATATATATATATATATATATTTTTTTTTTTTTTTAATTCTTCCAACAATCCAGTGAATACATATTTTAATCAACTGTTCTGTTAGAAAAAAATAAGATATATAGAGGTCAAATGACTTTTTTAAAAAAGTGTGCAATAATGGTTAAGAGCACAGGTTGCAGAATCAGACTGACTAGATCCAAATCTCAACCTCTACCACTCACTAGCTGTGTGACCTGGCAAGGTAATTAATCTAACAGTCCTTTATCTTCTTCATTTATAAAAAAAAAGAATAGTAATAGTACCTACCCCTTTGGGCTGTTGAGAGAATTTAATGAGTTAATACATGTAAAACACTTAGAATTATGCTTGGCAAACACTTAATATGTTTAGTTATTACATGGGCCAAAGTCCCATGTTTATTTATTAATATATAAAACAACTGCTTAAATACCACTTGTGTCAGATATTGTCTTAGGCATTTGGGAAAAGCGATGAAAAGGGTCTTGTAATGTATTGGGAAAGATAGACCTATGTAATTCTAGTTAAAACTAGAGGCCCGCCCTAACCGGTTTGGCTCAGTTGATAGAGTGTCGGACTGCAAACTGAAAGATCCCAGGTTCGATTCCAGTCAAGGACATGTCCCTTGGTTGTGGGCACACCCCCAGTAGGGGGTGTGCAGGAGGCAGCTGATCAATGTTTCTCTCTCATTGATGTTTCTAACTCTCTATCCCTCTCTCTTCTTCTGTGTAAAAAAAATCAATAAAATATATTTTTAAAAAAACACAACTAGCAGCCCGGTGCACAAAATTCGTGCACGGGGGGCGGGGGTGTCCCTCAGCCCAGCCTGCACCCTCTCTAACCTGGGACCCCTTGAGGGATGTCCGACTGCCCATTTACATCCCTCTCACAATCCAGGACTGCTGGCTCCCAACTGCTCGCCTGCCTGCCTTCCTGATTGCCCCTAACCACTGCTGCCTGCCAGCCTGATCACCCCTAACCACTCCCCTGCCAGCCTGTTTGCCCCCAACTTCCCTCCTCTGCCAGCCGGGTCACCCCTAACTGCCCTCCCTTGCAGGCCTGGTCCCTCCCAACTGCCCTCCCCTGCTGGCCATCTTGTGGTAGCCATCTTGTGTCCCCATGGGGGCAGCCATCTTGTGTGTTGGAGTGATAGTCAATCTGCATATTACTCTTTTATTAGATAGGATAGAGGCCTGATGCACGGGTGGGGGCCACCTGGTTTGCCCTGAAGGGTGTCCTGGATCAGGGTGGGATTTCCCTTGGGGCGTGGGGCAGCCTGGGTGAGGGGCCTGTGGTGGTTTGCAGGCTGGCCACACCCCCCAGCGACCCAAGTGGAGACCCTGGTATCTGGGATTTATTTATCTTCTACAATTGAAACTTTGTAGCCTGGAGTGGAGCCAAGCCTCCTGTTTGCTCCATGGCCGCAGCCATTTTTGTTTGGATTTATGTATCTTCTATAATTGAAACTTTGTAGCCTTAAGCGGACACCAAGGCAGGCCAGGGCTGTGGAAGCTTGGCTTCCTCCATCACCGGGGGCAACTTAAGCCTCCTGCTCTGTCCAGCTCCATGGCTGCCACCATTTTTGTTGGGATTTATTTATCTTCTATAATTGAAACTTTGTAGCCTTGAGGGGATGCCTGGCTGGCTAGAGTGTGTGGAAAGCTTGGCTTCCTCCATTGCCGGGGAAACCCAAGCCTCCTGCTCGCTCTGTGGCCGCAGCCATCTTGGTTGGGTTAATTTGCATAGTTGCTCCTGATTGGCTGTTGGGCGTGGCTTGTGGGTGTAGCAGAGTGCTGGTTAATTTGCATGTTACCCTTTTATTAGATAGGATGTGATGACTATTATAGCAGAGTATGTAGGTACTATTACAGCACACAGGGGAGAGCGGTTAGGGGCTAGGTAAGTGATAGGTAATGCCAGAGTCAGGACTGGAGACCAGCTGCATTTGAAACATCAGCAGCAGAAAAAAAAGGAATGTTCATCAACAGCTCTGAAGCTATTTTCAATATGGATGAGGAAGGCTAAGAATTTTAATATCTAGTCCTAATTCTGAAACTTTCTGGACAAATCATTTGACCCTTCAGTTTTCATTTCTAGACACATAAAATGTGAATCTCCTAGGGTTGCTCTGGGAAAGAATTAAAATTACTGTGTGGGATTCCATGATTTGTAAAGAATCCATGCTTACAAAAGCACAAAAATCTGGCAGTGGGATCAAAAGGTAGCTGTCAGATCAACTATATATCTTTCCTTAGAAGACCTCATGTCAGAGTGATACACTTAGGGGAATACCAGGTGCTTTCTCCATAGAATCATGGGGTGAGAAAATATCTTTGGGTTCTTACTAGTGGCTTTCAAACATTTCACTACTAAGGATACCTTTTACTAGTTGTCCATCATGAAATCCATGGTTTAAAAGATTTGAGCTACCATGTTGACTATATTAAGTAAAAAGTATTAAATTCCTCACTTTGATTCATTAGAGAGTATTCTAAGCATGTAAGATTGCTACAATACAATCAGAATAAAAGTTTCCCATTACACATTGATTGGGAAAAGTTAGGAAAATACAGAAAAGAGTAAAGGAGTAGAAACACACCCATAATTCAATTACCACTGTCAAGATTTGGATATATGTCCTTTCAGTCTTTATTTTAGGCACTGTTATTTTACAAAAGAGTTCAGACCATATTGCATATCCATAAGGCAATGAAAATGGACATTTCTATAGGTGGGGTGGAGCTCACACTTTGAGACTCCATACCACCATGTAATACCCTTATCATAGAACTTCCCACATGGTACTAAGTTAATCTATTATTAGTGATGATTCTCCTTCTGCTGTGGTCTAAATATTTATGTCCACACAAAATTCACATTGGAACCTAATTCCCAGTTTGATAGTGTTTGAAGGTGGGGCCTTTGGGAGGCAATTAGGTCATGAGGATGGGGCCCTCTTGAATCAGATTAGTGCCCTTACAAAACAGACCCCAGAGAGATCCCTCACCCCTTCCACCATAAAAAGTTATACTGTAGAAAAAAGACAGCTGTCTATGAACCAGGAAGTGGGTCTGCACCAGACACTGAATCTGCCAGCACCCTGATCTTGGACTTCCAGCTTCCAGAACTGTGAGAAGTAAATGTATGTTGTTCATAAGCCACCCATTGTATAGTATTTTTGCTATAACAGCCTGAATGGACTAAGATACCCTCTATACTATAAAACTGTCATAGTCATCTCTATTCCCCAGCACTCTGTAATCTACCTGGCACACAGTACACATTAAATATTTTTTTTGCTCTACTGAATTAAACTTGAAATTAAACAAAATTATTGAAACCCTATTTATTGCCTTTGTACATCACAGAAGCCTTGGTTCAGTTCTCTTATTTCACATATGAAAACACTGAAAAACAGAGTGGGTAAGGGACAGAGGTTTTCATGTATAAAACTGAGTGGTTGCCAAAAAGCAACAGATGACGATAGAAGCTGGCATTTCATGAAATTCCACCACTTTGAGATAACAACTATTAGTGTTTTAGTGACCATCTTTAGAGCAATTTGTACAAATGGGAGATGTTCTTTTTCATCATGGACAGTTTTTTTTAAAATGTAGTCTTTTTCTTTCAAACCTTCTCTTACCCTCTTTTCTCCCATTCTCTATAGGAAATCCCTCTGCCCCATTAATGATCTGTATGTATCATTTCATGACATTTCCATGCTGCTAGAATCATAAACAAACAAATACACATATAAGGTGGGGGGGGTTTGTTTTTTCAAAAATGGGAGTGTATATATATATGTGTATATATATATATATATATATATATATATATATATATACACACATATATATATATATTTCTCTAGATGTTGCTTTTTGCACTTAACAATACATTTCAGAAATATGTCCAAGTTAACTAGTGTTAACCTACCTCTTGTGAAGTAGGGGCCATGGTCGGTTGACATGCTATACTGGATCCACAACTGTGGATCAGGCATTCTGTAAGCTCCTGCGTGAGTTTTGGCTGCAGCTTTGCAGATAGGAAAGGCTAACCCATACCAAGAATATGTATCTATGCCTGTAAGGACAAACCACCAGTCCTCAAGGAAACGGATTCTCCCCTAGAGCCTCCAGAAGGTACGGAGTCCTGCCAACATCTTGATTTTAGCCCAGTGAAACCCATTTTGGACTTTAAGCTTCCAAAACTTTAAGATAATAAATTTGTGGTGTGTGTGTGTTTAAATATATTTTTATTGATTTCAGAAAGGAAGGGAAAGGGAGGGAGAGAGAGAGAAACATCAATGATGAAAGAGAATCATTAATTGGCTGCCTCCTGCATGCTCCCCACTGGGGATTGAGCCCACAACCCGGGCATGTGCCCTTCAGTTAGAATCAAACCCGGGACCCTTCAGTTAGACCGGCACTCTATCCACTGAGCCAAATCAGCTAGGGCTAAATTTGTGAGTTTTAAGCCACTAAGTTTGTGATAATTTTTTACATCAGCCATAAGACACTGATACAGATAGGACGAGGCCTTTCCTTTCCAGTAGCAAATGATCAAGCCCCAACCCCATATTCTTTCTCAGACCACTCCTGGTATCACCTGGGTGTTAGGGTCCTCTGAGAAGCACTCACCAAGACAAAATTGACCTGCAAATAATGTTTTGGGGGAAACATTTCTGAAACATAAAATGGAAAGAAAGGAAGAGTAAGCAAGGATTTAACGCAGGTCTTCAGATTTTAATGCAGGTCTGTTATGCTTGATGTTGTACATATATGCAATAGAATATTATTCAGCCATAAAAAAGAATAAAATCTTGCCACTTGCAACAACATGGAATGACCTAGAGAGTATTATGCTAAGTGAAATAAGTCAGACAGAGAAAGGCAAATACTATATGATTTCACTTACATGTGTAATCTAAAGAACAAAACAAACAAAACAGAAATAGACTCATAGATACAGAGAAGAAACTGATGGTTATAAGATAGGAGGGAGCTAGGGGGTTGAGTGAAAAAGGTGAAGGTATTAATAAATACAAATTGGTAGTTACAAAATAATTATACAATGTAAAGAACATTATACTAGTATCTTATCTAATAAAAGAGTAATATGCAAATTGACTGTCACTCCAACACACAAGATGGCCACCCCCATTGGCCAAATATGGCCACCCCCATGTGGACACAAGATGGCCACCACAAGATGGCTGCCACAAGATGGCCTGCAGGGGAGGGCAGTTGTGGGTGATCAGGCCAGCAAGGGAGGGCACTTAGGGGTGACCAGGCCTGCAGGGGAGGGCAGTTAGAGGGGACCCAGGCCTGCTGGGAGGGCAGTTGGGGGGAACCAGGCCTGCAGGGGAGGGTAGTTGGGAGGGACAAGGCCTGCAGTATTGTAATAACTAGGTATGGTGCCAGGTGGGTATTAGACTTACCACTTTGTAAATTACATAAATGTCTAACGATTATGCTGTACACCTGAAACTAATATAAAATAATGTTGAATGCTAACTTTAATTGACAGACAAAGTTTTATAAAACAATGCAGATATGACACCTGTGCAAAGTATGAGGGAAGGAACGGTTGGATACAAAAAGCCTGCAGTGTAGTTCTGAAAAAGTCTCATCCTGATCATTGGAGGGCCCCAGGGAGAGTGTGGCCTCGGCATGAGTGCTGTAGCCGATCTCAAGGTGGAGCAGCTAAAGGCTGTCAACCTGTTGTGCTTCTCATAGCAAGTTATCTTGAAAGGAGATCTAAGGAACCCATCTCCATAGTCACCACCCCACCCACTTTCATCGAGGCTCAGGCAGTGCTACCAGTAACTAACCATAGGCCTCCCCTAGGGGCAGACACTTGAGCCTGAGCTTACTATATGCCAAGGAAGAATCAGAGCACATGGTCTCTGCAGATGGGTATATCGCTATTGGAGAAGGAGGGGGGCTGAGCTACACATGCCTAAGGCCTGAACTCGAATTTACCAGTCACATAATTCACTGCTCCTCAATTGCTGAAGAGAGTTTGGAGGGGTAAAGTAAAGCCAGGATTGGTCCTCAAATGGGATTCACTCCACATGGAAAAAATGCTAAAAGAGGAAATTACCGTGTCCCTTTATCAGATTGCTGGAACAATACCTTTCAATTTTATTGCCAGATTGCTTTCCAAAAATGTTAAAACATTTCACACATTTACCAAGCTGTGTTCAAAGGACTGCCTTCTCCTAGATCGGTACAGCCTTAGGCACTCTCACTCTTTCTGCCATTCTGATGGGCATCAAATATTTCATTTTTATTTCATCTGCATTTGCCTAACTGCTAGGAAAATGGAACACCTTGTCATATACCTTTTGTTTTTGTATGGACTGCCTATCCATATGCCTAGTCCATTCTACTATTGGGTTGTTTGTTGTTGCTATTAATGTGTTTACAGAGGTTATGTGTATATTATAGCTATTAACCCCTTACCTGCTGTATGCATTGCAAATATTTTCAGCCTTTTTTTGCACATTTTTATGTTTTGTTTTTTTTTTATGAGACAAAACATTTTAGGTCTTATAAAGTCAAATATATTTTTCTTCTCTCTTATAGTTTCTGGATTCCCTATCTTTGTTTGCAGGACCTCCCTGTTCCCACATTTTAAATAGTCTCCTGAATTTTCTTTGAAGATTTTTACTATTTTAATTTTACATTTACTGCTTCATCCACCTGAAATTTATATTTGTATTGTTTCATTTTATATATCACAAAATAATGCATGTTTCTTATAGACATTTTGGGAAACTTTAGATAAACAAGATAAAAATTTTCATTATTCACAATTCCCCATTCTCCCAATACATAGTCTCTCTGAATGTTTCTCGCTGTGCCCTTTCAGTCTTTTTACCTATGCATTGCACAGTATCTTAAAATTTAAAAATATATATATTGTAAATTTCATTATACTACCTGCTTTTGACACTTAACAATATAATTAAAATACTTTTTCATGTCATAGACTAATCCAATGTAGAAATGTGCCATCATTTGTTTAATCAACATTTACTTTGGGACATCTACACAATTCCCAATGTTTTGCTATGCCATGATGATGCCTCTCACTTGTTAGACAACATTTTGCACTTTGTTAAAGAGCTCACTCACTTTCAAGTATATTTGTTTAACTTTAATAGCACCCACAATCAGATAAGGAGAGGAAAAGAAGACCCCCCCCCCTTTTTTGAATGTTGTATTGAGATACCTGACTTGAATAGAACATTTGGAACTACCTTTTAAAAAGAACTGGAAGCCTGGCTGGCATGGCTTAGTGGTTGAGCATCAACCTATGAACCAGGAGGTCACAGTTGGATTTAAGGTCAGGGCACATGCCCAGGTTACAGGCTCAATCCCCAGTGTGGGGCATACAGGAGGCAGACAATCAATGATTCTCTCTTATCATTGATGTTTCTGTCTCTCTCTTCTTTTCTCTTCCTCTCTGAAATCAATCCTATCTAATAAAGAGGGAATATGCTAATTGGCCCTCATGCTATCGCAAAGATGGTGGCGCCCACAGCCAAAAGGAGGGAATATGCCAATTGACTGCCCCGCCCTCAAAGATGGCTGTGTCCACAGCCACAAGATGGCAGCACCCAGTCCCCTCAGCCCCGCCAAGGAGGCAGGCATCCTAGGGGAGGGCCCAGCCACACTGAGCGCCTGCCTCTGGAGTCCTCCAGTCCCCTCAGCCCCCCAGCCACCCAGGGCTGGCCCAAGGTGCAGGCAAGCGTCGGATGGCAGCTGCCCAGCTGATGCCTGAGGCACAGGAAAGCCTCATATGTCAGCTGCCCAGCGCTGCCCAAGGCTCAGGTAACCAGGGCTGGCCGAGGCTTGCGCTGCCGGCAGTGGTAGCAGCAGAGGTGTGATGGGGGCATCGCCTTCCCCTGATCGCCTCCCGCCCCTGAGGGCTCCCAGACTGTGAGAGGGGGCAGGCCGAGCTGAGGGACCCTCCCCCCCCATCCAGTGCATGAATTTTCATGCACCGGGCCTCTAGTAAAAATATATTTTAAAAAAGAACAACAACAACAAAAAGAACTGGCTCTTCAGAGTGCAAATGATGGCTTTAGAAATATTTCTAAAAACATCAGCTAGAAAGAGTATGAAGAGTTTGGAGTTAAAAAAAATAAACAGTATACATAATAGGGGGGAAATCACCAGGTGGAACGATCAGAAAATCCTAAAACACCAGCAACTGCATGAAGGCACAACAGGGTAACAATGCCAGTTGTCTAATACCACCAACACCTACACACCAAGAAGCCACCTCCACACTTTTGGGAAGAGACAGACATAAATCAATATTCATTCCATTTCAGGATTTTACTAGAATCTCAAAACAAACAAAAAAATGAGTAGTAGAAATTCAGAGTAGAATTTTTTTAAAAAATGAGCACAGAGCATATTTTAAATAAATATAATTAAAAAATAAATCTGAATATTTGAAAAATATTCTGAGTGAGCAAACGTGGGCACATTAATCTACTATCATCATATTTCTACTTAGCTTTGAATTCATTATGATTTGGGAATTTCTCTGTCACTGCTCCATTCCATGACTAACTATATCCCAAACAAGAAAAAAATAATTGAGTTATAGACAATAAACCAGGGAATGTGATGTTAGAAGGGAGTTTACAGCTCAGCTACTCTGGCCCCAATATTTACCATCGGGGAAATTGAGGTCCCAAATAAAGAAAGTAACTTTTTAAAGAACAGATAGCTAGTCAACTGTTAAGCCAGGAGTAGAAATGCAGATCTCCTGCCTTTTAACACAAAGCTCCCGCCACTAGCATCACAAATCAGCAATGCAGTCATACTTGTTCTGGTATCTGTAGTCATGAGTCACACATCAAATCAGGAAGGCAGCAAGAAGAAATCTACATATAAATGTGTAATCACAATTATTTGCCCACTGATATCAGTCCTCTAGCTGTTCTATGCCTTTAATGTTCATATGTGAAGCTTTCTGAAAAGGAGCTACCAGGCATAAGTCAAGTCTAGATACCTGACTTATGTATCAGGTATCCAGGTACCTGATATATAAAGTACCTGGAGCCGCCTCCACAGTACAGTCCAACGTTGAATGGGAGGGGTCTGATGTGATTGTCTCTTTGTTCAATGTATGGTTCCCCAAGGTAAAACCCTTCAACACTTTCCTCTGAGAGAATTTGATAGTTAAGAGCCAAGTAGAGCTTTGACCAGGTAGCTCAGTTAGTTAGAGAGCCCTCTCCATACACCAAGGTTGTGTGTTCAATCCCCAGTCAGGGTACACACAAGAATCAACCAACAAATGCATAAATAGGTGGAACAACAAATCGATGTTTCTCTTTCTCTCTCTCTTTCTCTCTTCCCCCGCCCCCCCCGCTTCCTTTCCCTCTCTCAAATCAATAATTAAAATTTAAAAAATAGCCCTAACTGGTTTGGCTAAGTGGATAGAGCATCAGCCTGTGGACTGAAGGGTCCTAGGTTCGATTCATACCCCAGGTCAAGGGCATGTACCTTGGTTGCGGGCACATCCCCAGTAGGGGGTGTGCAGGAGGCAGCTAATCAATGTTTCTCTCTCATTGATGTTTCTAACTCTCTATCCCTCTCCCTTCCTCTCTGTAAAAATCAATAAACTATATATTTTTTAAATTAAAAAATAGCCAAGTGGAAAATGTTCAAAATGATGGGATCTAACACTACCAAGTAGAAAATTATAAATATATAACATTACAAATAAATAAATAATATATATATATATATATATATATATATATATATATATATATATATATATATATAACATTACAAAGAACATTTTTGGTCTTTTTTTTTAAGTTTAAGGTTAAAGAAAATTAGGAAGGTATAGCCTCAAGAAAAAATTCTTGACTTTTTTCCAACACAACATATGTCCCATCTGTAAAAGTAAATTGCAACCAGGTAGGAGTTTCTGCACAGAATATGGTTTGCTGAATATAGTTCTATCCTCTTCACTACTACCACTGGAACATCACAATTAGAATAATATTTGGATATTTTAAAATAAAATCTGACCCAGGAGTTAGGCTCCTCTTTAATCCAAAAGCTGTAGTTGTTATGACTATGTGCATCATGTCTTTATTGTTACTAGGAATAATAAGGACCAGAATGGCCAAAATATTCTAGTTGGGAATTAATTGTATGTAACCATAGTTATTTTAATAATAATAACTACAATAATGAGTTACTTGGAGGAAATATATATATATATATATATATATATTTTTTTTTTTTTAAATGCTTACTATAAAGCCTGGCACACAGAATACTCAATATATTTTAGGTGATATTATCATTGTTGAAAACAACTACCAACTACCAATTACATGTAACTATTTTATAATCAGGATATCTGGTGCCCCCAAAAGCAGAACTTCCATGTAGTGGGTGCCTCTGGTGTCTTTGTCATATGTTCTTTGCCCACCTCTGATGTCAGCTATAGCAGCAATGGACAGTTATATGTGAGCTCTCCATCTCAACAGCAACCAACCTCAAATGGACACTGCACTCAGCATTCTGCACACCTTGAAGCTCACTCACCTGGGCATGAGGTGCATAGCCTGGAAGTGCAGGGGAGGTAAAACAGATGGAGAAACCCTCCATTGACAGGGATCAGGAGCCATTGTCTTTTAGAAAGACAATTCTGAGTGTGCTACTCAGTAATCTCAGCAGAATGGCCCTCCCCACAGGGCTCCCAGCAGATTACTCATCCCTGTCCAATCCCCTGGTTTCCTCACTCACCTCCCAAAATAACCACCTGCACCCAACTCCTTGACTCAGGCTCTGCTTTCAAGGGAACCTAAATTAAGTAATTCCATTCCCCAAATCTAAGTGATTTTCAGCAATATAAACTAGAAATAAGTCAGATGGATGCTCCCCAACACAAGGCAATATCAGATTATTTTTGTTTTGCATTAAAATATTTGAAATGGGCAAAACCAAGATGGCAGCATAGGTAAGCACCTAAACTGCTGCCTCGCACAACAATTTCAAAACTACAACTAAAAGACAGAACAGACACCATCCAGAACCACAGGAAAGCTGGCTGAGTGGAAATTCTACAACTAGAAGGAAAGAGAAAAGCTCATGGAGAATTGGAGGAACAGCAAAGGGTTGAGGTACGGTAAAGGGTCTTTGTGCATGCAGAGAGGAAGGGTGGCTGAGAGCCTGGCTGACTTTCTCTGGTGGGAGGGTAAAGGAAGCCCCCAACTGCACTGAACCCCAGTTCCGACTGCACTGAACCCCAGTTCCAGGCAAAACCCCGTGGACCCAGGCTCATACAGGGGGAGTCTGGACTGTCAGGTAGAGAGAACTGCACTCGGAGACTCGGAGACCTGGGGGAGGGGGTCTGGAGGTGCGTGCACCAGTGCGCACAAAGACTGCGGAGGTTGCCACAAGCTTTCCCTAGCAGAAGGGAGTTGGAAGCTCCTGACTGCACTGAACCCCATTCCTGACTGCACTGAACCCCAGTTTCAGGCGAGCCCCTGGGGACCCATGCTCTTGCAGGGGGAATCTGGACTCTCGGGCAGAGGCTCAGGAGCCGGGAATGCAGAGGTCTAGAGGCCTGGGCACACAAGGGCAGGGCTGATGGGAAGCCAAGACTGTCTGCTCCGCCCTGAGACTCCACCCCATCCAATCTGAGCACAGAGGCTTATGCAATTTGGCAAATCTAATCCTATAAGGCTGTCTCCAGCACCGAACTTCTCCAGCATAGACACAGCTGATCCTCACAGCCAACTGGCCTGGAGGTCAATTCCTCCCAGTGATATCAACAACAATCAAGACTTAACTACAACAAGGCTGTACACACAGACCACAAAGGGATGCACCAAGGGTGTCCACCTCGGGTAACTGGGAAGCTGACCCACTGGGCCATATAGGAAACCTAGCACACAAAGCTATCCTACCAACTCAGGGAAGCAGTGAAAATGCAGCGACAAAAAAACAGATCACAAACAAAAGAAGTGGAGGAAAACAAAGATTAGATATAGAATTCAAAACCACGGTTATAAGGCTTTTCAAGAATATCCTAGAAAAGGCTGATAAATATAATGAGACCCTCGAAGATATGAAAAAGGACCAACTAGAAATTAAACATACACTGACTGAAATAAAAAATATTATACAGAGACCCAACAACAGACTAGAGGAACTCAAGAATCAAGTCAAAGAATTGAAATACAAAGAAGCAAAAAACACTCAACCAAAAAAGCAAAAAGCAAAAAAAATCCAAAAAGTTGAAGATATTGTAAGAAGCCTCTGGGACAACTTCAAGCATACCAACATCAGAATTATGGGGGTGCCAGAAGAAGAGAGAGAGCAAGATACTGAAAACCTATTTGAAGAAATAATGACTGAAAACTTCCCCCACCTGGTGAAAGAAATAGACTTACAAGTCCAGGAAGCACACAGAACCCCAAACAAAAGGAATCCAAAGAAGACCACACCAAGACACATCATAATTAAAATGCCAAGGGCAAAAGACAAAGAGAGAATATTAAAAGCAGCAAGACAAAAACAGTTAATTACCTACAAGGGAGCACCGATACGATTGTCAGCTGATTTCTCAACAGAAACTATGCAGGCCAGATGGGAGTGGGAAGAAATCTACAAAGTGATGAATAACAAGAACCTGCAACCAAGATGACTCTACCCAGCAAAGTTATCATTTAGAATTGAAGGGCAGATAAAGAGCTTCACAGATAAGAAAAAGCTAAAGGAGTTCATCACCGCCAAACCAGTATTATATGAAATGCTGAAAGGTATTCTTTAAGAAGAGGAAGAAGAAAAAAGTAAAGATAAAAATTATGAACAACAAATACATATCTATCAACAAGTGAACCTAAAAATCAAGTGAATTAAAAACCTGAGAAACAATATAAACTGATGAATATAATAGAATCAGGGGCATAGAAAGGGAGTGGACTCACAATTCTCAGGGGGAAAGAGGTTTGGGGGTGCAGGAAGACACTGGACAAAAATCGTACATCTATGGATGAGGACAGTGGGGGTGCGGTAAGGGCAGAAAGTGGAGTGGGAACTGGGTGGAGGGGAGCTATGGAGGGAAAAAGGAGAAACAATTGTAATAATCTGAATAAAGATTTATTTTAATAAATAAATAAATAAATAATAAATAAAATATTTGAAATGGAAAAGTGCCGGAAACTGATCATTGTCTCACTAATAGAAAGGTGTGGACAAGGAACCCGGAAGTCTGATCAACCTTGAAGCTCTGAAAGGTCAGAGCCAACCATTCTCTATCTAATTAAGACAATGGTAACTGAGGCTACTTCCCACCACATAATCATGCAAATCCTTACTGATAAAATAATCTGCCTGTTATAGAATTGCCTGCCTAAGGGCAATGGGTGTATCCGAAACCTGAATAAAAGGGATGGCAAGGCCAAAGCAAAGCGTAATCCTCCCCCTAGAGGTGGACTCCCGCCTGGCCCCCAATATTCCCAAATTAATGCTTTTCTAGTCTCTTTTCATTTGTGTGCGGCCTTCTCCAGAACCTGAACCCTGAACGGGAACCCTGAACCACGTGGGACGTGAAAGCGGTTCCCACATCTGGCGCCTGACCGTGGGACATCTGAAGGAGATGATATTTTTCACCTAAGAGCGAAGGAGGAAAATACACTGAGAAAGGTGTGGAAAAAATTCACAGAGAAAAAGGTGAGGGAGGTTCAGCGCACGCAAAGCCCACAGACTAACTGCAGAGTCGAGATCTGTAAGTACTGTGAGAACGTCTTTTTCAGCCAGGCTAATGGGGAAGAATTAGATTATAAAATAATGTGGTTTCTTGTTCAAATTAAAATCTTAATTGGTATTTGGAATTTAAAAACTGTAAAAAGTGAAACTCTACTGATAAAACTGTCTCTGGTGTGGAGACATTCAAAGGTGGTAGAGAGGGCAGGGTTATCTGATCTCCCACAATGAGATTACTCAATGCTTTGTTTAAAAATTATAAAAGAACTCACAGGGAAATGCAAATTTGGGCCAAATTCGGTGTTAATTATTGCTTCGGAAAGCGAAAAAGAAGGAAAAAAGTTTAAGATCTATCTTTATCTATTAAGCATGAAAAGAAATTCAGCCAGATCTGTTGCTGAAACTTCCCCCGAAGTAAGCAGGATTTTGTTATTAATCTAGGGACTGCTAAATGTTTGACTTGCCAGTTTTAAAAGTACAAAGTTCAAATTAAATTGGAGAAATTATATAGATGTGGTAATTAAATGTCTAAAGTATAATAACTTATTTTTGAGAAAATAAAATGTGTTTTCTCTAATAATTAGGAATTCAAAATAAGTTGCTTATTATTGGTCTAATTAAAAAAGAAGGATTAATTCTGTGATTCCCAACTGAAAAATTTTAATATAAAGACCAGTTTAAAATCTAATTGATATCTTAAGATAATTATAAAAAGTACTATAATCTTTAAATTATATATAGATATATATATATTTGGTGGTTTTTTCCATGTTAAAATTTCAAGGCTTTAACAGAGATGTTCTTGGAAAGCTCCAAGGACCCGGAGTAATACAAGAAATTTATTCTCTCTTCTTAAAGAAATATTTTAAATTTAACCGATTGATACTTGAAATCACATGGAAAGCTTTATCAAATAAAAATTAATAAATATATTTTAAATGTTATGAAGAGTTTTGGCCTCTAAGAAGGGCAAAATGAAGTAATTAAATATTTCTCATAATCCAACTGCAGAATTTAAAATGACAAAAAGCCTGTAGCCACCTGCATTCTTAATTAAGCTAGAGGTGGGGCAACATTTGCAGCTTGTGAATCAGACGTAAACATTTACTAAATTTGCTTTGCTTATAAAATGAAGATACTTTAATTACTCAAAAAAATTAGCTTTTTAAATTATAATCAAGGTTTTCAGCTAAATGAAAAGCCAATATTTTTATAAACAATTCTAATAAAGACCAGAAACAGGTAGTGAGATTTTTGTTTGTCTGCAATATAAATTTGACTGTCTTTTAACAGAACGGATTAGACAGCCGCCAAGATGGCCACATGGCTTGCTGGTCCCCTTGGAAGCCGTAGGGGCCAACCCCTTCCTTTGGAATAAGCCAATGTCTTTGTAAGCAATTTGGTTAAGTATTCTAAGAAAGCTACTGAAAGCCTCCCATGGTCCCTCTGTGGATGCAAATAAGCCTAAGGGGATAGGCTTTAAAAAATAAAATTCCAGCTTAATAAAAAGGAGAAATTTGAAAATTTTGAAATCTCTTTCACTGGTATTTATAGGATAAACTGAGAATTGTTATTAAAATATTAAATATAATCTGTACTAGTGGTCACCATAACCTTAAGAGAAATTGTTTCATGTGACCAAGATTTTTAAGTGAAACTCTGTAGCCTGAAAATTATTTTGGAAGGAAATAAAGAGAGGTTTCCTTCAAATATAAGGATTGTAATTGAAAACCAATGCATTAGGCCTCAGAAGGTGGAGATAAGAAAAGACTGTCTTAAAACTTTAAATGACTTTCAGAAATTATTAGGGGACATTAGCTGGTTAAGACCTTATCTGAAGATCTCTACAGGAGAAATGACAAATTTATTTAATTTACTTAGAGGTAATACGTCTATTATCACTACTTGCTCCTGGGAGAGGTGCAAAAAATGTAACTAGACCTTGTCTATACAAAAAGAAATTGACAGCCAGTTTGAAATTGAATTGCCATGGCCCAGAGCAAAGAATATCCTTACATGATATTATTCTATAATGTCATTATAGTTTTTGATATTTTACAACAGCATATTGTACAATTATCCCAAACAAACTTACAAACTAATTCTTTGAATGTTTGGCAGCATTTTAAAAAAGGACATGAAAGGATTTAATCCCTTCCAGAAGGAATTAAGGCACTGGAAGAGCACTTTAGCATTCTATATTGGCCTCTCTTGCCCTTTTTGCCAAGAGGAACCCTCTTCTCACAACCCAATTGCCTGGGAAATTCAAGCTGTTGCCTGAGTTTTCTGTTCACAGCTGTTGCCTGAGTTTTCTGTTCACGCTGAGGTTGAAGCCTCATGGTGGCTGGTACCATGACTCTGTCTCTCACCCAATGGTGTGAGCTGGGCCCTCCCTGGAGAAGAAACCTGGGTTCCCCAAGATATGTGATCAGCACCGGGACCCCGCCAGCAGGCCAGGGGTTCCCAAGGCAGGTGCTGGGTGTGGAGGCCATGGGGGCATAGGCTACCAAGGAGACAGAACTGAACCTCACATCACCCTGCTTGGCCCTGGTTAGCCAGAGACGGGTAAGATTCCTCAGGGAAGGAACAACCTAAGACAGGCACAGTCACAGAGGGGCCATCAGGAGAGAACTTGGGGGTCAACAGAGATGGGGCACAGACCCTCACCCCCCAACCTTGCAGGAGCCTGAACCCTAGGCCCTTCTGAGGGAGATCTCCTGCCCCATGGTTGCTTTGCTTCCCATGCCCAGCTCAGATTGGGATCCAGGTAACAGAGACATGGCCTAGCTCAGATTCAGGACCTAGGCAACAGACAGAGACTTGACCAACAGCAGCTGCCCTATATCTAAATTCAGCTTAGCATCGGGAATGCTGAGAGCCTATTCAAGAATGCAAATAATCCTTTCCACTAACATTTACAGGGCAAACTAAGATTGTTGTTAGAGTATTAAATTTAACAGTAAAATAGTAGTCAAGTTTTCAGATTAATTTAAATTGGCTAATTGAAATAAGTGAATATTCAAGAAAATTTAATTGTACTGGACAAAAAGCTGTTCCTAAAGTATTAACTAAAATTTCTATTGGTAGTTCATCTCATGGTAAAATTGCTTAACATGCAATGAACCTGAAGCAGTCATATTTTTATGCAAAAAATTAAAATTTAAAGTTATCAAGACTGCATTAAAATTTTTCCAAAAGCCTTCTAATAATTAAATAAAAAAGGGGGGATAGTGGAGTAATATCATGTAAGGAAAAATATCCTGAAAGTAAATTACATCTAGAAAAATTTTTACTTTGAAAATTAATTTTCATTTGTAATGCTAACAGCAAGACACACATGAAAAACACACGTGGTATCAAAATAAGCAAAAGGAAAATCGTTTGGGCACAAATAAAAAGGATCCCAAGTTAAATTTACAGAAAAGACTCCTTTATTAACTTTTGGTCTAGAATAAATTTGTATATTTTCAGAAAACAACTCCAAGACCATGTGGATTCCTGCAACAGAGAGGAATTGACAGGAATGCTCCAACCACGAAGACAAGAGGAGAAACAGTCCAGAGATGGAAGATGCTGACAACGCCTTGCCATGCTAGCAGTCAGTAGCTGTGCATCACTGCAGGTTGCCCAGGACCAAACCAGAGAGGGTCGGACCTGCATTGCCACCATTTGTCCACCATCCAGAACTGAAATATCATTGCTGACATGTACACATAAGGAACTGTTTGACACTGAAACTAGGACTCAGAACTGTTGGACATTGAAATTGGGACTCAAACATTTTTTGTTTTCATATGTTTATTTCTATTCTGCAGATGCAAGATTTTTTAAAGAAAAGAAACGAAGGAGATGCCGGAAACCAGTCATTGTCTCACTAATAGAAAGGTGTGGACAAGGAATCCGAAGGCTGGTCAACCTTGAAGCTCTGAAACGTCAGAGCCAACCGCTCCCTATCTAATTAAGACAATGGTAACTGAGGCAACTTCCCCACCAAATAATCATGCAAATCCTTACTGATAAGATAATCTGCCTGTTTTAGAATTGCCTGCCTAAGGGCAATGAGTGTATCCCAAACTTGAATAAAAGGGATGGCAAAGCCAAAGCAAAGCGTAGTCCTCCCACTAGAGTTGGGCTGCCGCCTGGCCCCCATTTCCCAAACTAATGCTTTTCTAGTCTCTTTTCATTTGTGTGCAGCCTTCTCCAGAACCCGAACCCTGAACTGGAACCCTGAACCATGCAGGACATGAAAGGGGTTTCCACAGAAAAGAGAATATTATCAGTCATGACCTTTTGTAAACTAAGTTCATAGTATCATGGGAACAATAGTTTGATGATTATTCCCATGCTCTGCATTGAGGAGCCAGGGCCCATTGGCCCAATTCAGTTCTTTCTAATGCATGCCCTCAAGAGCATTTACTGTGTAACTACTTGGTTGTCTGGTCAATTCAAGCTTGAGTTCTTTGGTTGAATGGGGTCTTGGCAACATTCCAGAGGCTAATGGATAATTTGGAGGGACCATATCATGGGTATTTGGCTGTATGTCCAATGATGTGGATAATAGTCAGCAAAATAGTCAGCATTCATTAGAACATTTTAAGGCCCTTAACAATTGTTGTGAGTGACAAAACCAAATTAGAATATCATAAAACTCTAAGGAAATCAAGTGACCAGGAGAAACACTCAAGTCTTTCTATGTAATTGCCTTGAGAGTACTGACCATATAAAATTTAATGCAATAGGTACATTTAGAGCACTTACTATGATACAACAATTAAGTTATAGAGCAGTTTCACATCTATTATCTCATTTGAGCCCAACATAACCTGTAAGATGGATATTATTTATTCTCTCCACTTCACAGATGATACAACTAAGATTCAAAGAAGTGATGAGTACCTGGAAGGTGCTCCATGAATGTTGGTGAACTGAATAACTTACCTGAGGTTAGACCTCAAACAGGAATCCAGATCTAATTCCCAATTCTTTGCTCTTTCCCCTACTTTCTGCTGCCTAGTTGGACAGTATTAAGTATCGCCTCTAACGCAACATGTTGAGGAATAGTCCTTGTTCTCTGCCTTAAGGACTCTTACTATTGGAGAGTGAGAAGAGTGCTATATTTGATTAAGTGAATTGACCCTGTATCATATAAATTTACAAAAGAGAGAGACTAGTGCTGGCTTGCAAGATTAGGGAAACCTCTCTAAAGAGGAATATGAGTAGAGCTGGTCCCTGAAGGATGATCAGAATTTTCATGGGGCAAAAGGAGAAACTGAACACATTGAAGCCAGTTAGGAGAACACTGAGGAGATGACAGCTTTGGGTTTTGAAAATCTCACAGGTCTTGGTGACTTACTATTTAACATTCTTTAATTTCCTCAAAGTAAAGTTTTTATGGACTACAATTTTCTTAAGTTTTGTACCTAAATCACTTTTCATTAAGGACTAATATTAAGGATTAATTAGCTCATTTTGGTGGTTTTCCAATATTTTTGAACACATGGACTCAGAATCTTACACAGAAGCCAAATACTTTGGATGGATGCAGAGGTAGATGTAGATAATTAGAGACCCAATGGAAAGGGGGTTGTTCACACAAGACAATTCATATCAGCCACCATTCTGCTATGTCAGACAAAATGCACCTATCCACTCCAGGTCCAGCCAGGAAAACAATGTACCTTAATTACTACAACAGTGAAAATAAGAGAGAAAGAACTGTATGGACAGTGATGGAGGGCTGGAAGGCAGAAAGGGAACACAAACAGAAGGCAGCTTCTCCCCTGGGGGCTGGGGAAAACAAGGGAAAGGAGTTTTTAAAACCTATGAGCTTGGAGGAAGTGTTGCACTGAGTTTGTATTCAGACATCAAGGAAGGAGACACTACCCAGCTGGTATTAACAGCTGACGGGGAATGACGAGGCTGGTTCTGGGAGAGCTGGTAATAAAAATGCTGGGGACTGGAACAAACAGCCACTAAGAGGACAAAGGGCCATTACTGGGTGATGCTGGTGGTAGCCCCAAATAACCAGGAAGAATCAAGTCCCCCTTTCCTCCTTCTGTCTTCCAGTCTCCCTTTAGCATCTCCTATTGGTGGGACTCAATGGGAACCAGCTGGTGCAGAAAAGGGTGAAATGCAGAGTCCCAACCTCAACATCATATAGCAGGTTGTCAAGATAGAGCCGAGAAGCGTTTGCTTCATAACCAAATGGTGCCTCAGACCACAAGAAGGAGCAGACTAGAGAATAAGAATAAGAGAATAATCCTGCCCTGAATTTTCATGATTGTTGAGAAAATAACTCAGAGTTTAGGTCTTACAGATAGCAGATCAGTTGTCCTGTTTTTATCTCTGAAGGACAATATGATGGTATGTTAAATAGAGCATGAACTACAAGTTAGTATGTACAACTTACTGATAGGAACAGCCCAGGGCAATAGGATGAAGGAACAAATTAGATCCTCAAATTCTGAGATATCTCATATTGCCATAATTCCTGGTTCAAAATTTATTATTAAACTAGAGGCCTGGTGCACGAAATTCATGCACAGGGAGGGGGGTGTATCCCTCAGCCCAGCCTGCACCCTCTCCAATCTGCGACATCCCTCTCACAATCCAGGACTGCTAGCTAAAAACACTTGCCTGCCTGCCTGCCTGATTGCCCCTAACTGCTTCTGCCTGCCAGCCTGATCACCCCCCAACTGCCCTCGCCTGCAGACCTGGTCCCCCCAACTGCCCTCCCCTGCAGGCCTGATCCCCCCCAACTGCCCTCCCCTGCTGGCCTGATTCCCTCCAAATGCCCTCCCCTGCAGGCCTGGTCCCTCCCAACTGATCTCCCCTGCCAGCTTGGTCTCCCCCACCTGCCCTCCCCTGCAGGCCTGGTCTGCCAGCCTGGACGATCCCAACTCACCTCCCCTGCAGGCCTGGTTGCCCCCAAATGTCCTCCCCTGCAGGCCTGGTCCCTCCAACTGCCTTCCCCTGCTGGCCTGATCACCCACAACTGCCATCCCCTGCCAGCCATCTTGTGGTGGCCATCTTGTGTCCACAGGGAGGCAGCCATCTTTGAACACATGGGGGCAGCCATCTTGTGTGTTGGAGTGACAGTAAATTTGCATATTATTCTTTTATTAGATAGGATAATGATTTATTCTTTTCAGACAGATTAATTTTCTTTTCTGCAACTTACTTGGACAAAGTCCATACATCAGAATGAATAAGTCAAGTGATAAGCCACAATCTGCAAATACATTAAATGTAGGTCTGTGAGACGGTGATGATTAAGAGATTATATGCAGAAATGAGGATTCTCTTGACAGTGATTATTCATTCAAAAAATATATTTAGAAAATAAAGATGGCGACCGGCAGGAAGGTAGGGAGGGAGAGAGTGTGAGAGTGAGGAATCCATAGAGGAGAGTGTAGACGTGTGTGGTGTGTGTGTGTATGAGCTAGGGACAGTTAGATTCTGCAGGTCCTCCAAGCGGCTGCCAAACCGGGCAGTCCTAGACGGCGGAGCCCCACGCACAAAGCGGACACTTCTGGGAAGCTAGTGCGGGCACAGAGACCACGCCATCTTGAGAAACAGAGCTGCTTGAGACTAGGATCCTGGTCTCAGACATAAAGCAGGACCCTGCAGCCACTGGGGACAGAGAACTGTGACCACAGCTTCAGACCAACAGACAACAAGAATCCAGACTTCCTGGCAGCAGATTTCTGTGAGTCAAAGAGCCTATCCCCCTCCCCGCAGGCTGTGGATAGCACTATAGTAACTGATAGAACTGCCCCTCACTCTAGCCACAGCACCCCTACGGGGAATTCGAGCTTGAGAGCCTGCACCAGACTCAGCTCCCCTACGGGGTATTCAAGCTGGAGAGCGCGCGCAGGACACAGCTCCCCTACTGGAATTTGAGCTTGAGAGTGTGCACACAGACTGCAGCGCTGCTACTGGGATTTGAGAAACTGGAATCTTCTCCCCACAACACAATCGGGCAAACAAACCCGAAGCCCACGCAGGGCGGCAGTGCTACCTGACTTTGATTCTGGGCAAGTGCACATGGAAGTCAGTTTCCCGCAGCGCAGGCACGCCACAGAGCTATTGTGCAACCCAGTCCCCCATGGTGACTGGGACCCAAATTCTTCCAGCAAGAGGCAGTACTGAGTACCACCGACTTGATTCTGTTTCTTACCATGTGCGCCTGGGATCCCTGACTCACAGCACATTCACACTAAGAGCCAGTGACTCCAATTCTTGGTGCATGCACACACGGGGACCCTGTTTCTCAGCGAGAAGCCACATGAGGCAACAGAGACTCTGATACTCGATTCTTGGTGCAGACACAGGGAAACTCTGACTCCTGGCACGCGCTAGGGGACTCATTTTCAGCATACACCAACAGTGTAGTGCAGGCAGGGTCCCTGACTCTAAGTGCACACACGAAATTAAAAGCATCCTGGAAACTAATGACAACAAAACACAATAATCCAAAATCTATGGGACACAATGAAAGCAGTCTTGAGAGGGAAGTTTATAGCTCTACAGGCCTACCTCAAAAAACAAGAAAAAATGGTAGTAAGTCATCTAACTCTACAACTCAAAGAATTAGAAAGAGAGCAACAAGAAAAGCCCAGAGTGAGCAGAAGGAAGGAGATAATAAAGATTAGAGCAGAAATAAATGATATAGAGACAAAAAATAAAATAAAATACAAAAGATCAATGAAACCAAGAGCTGGTTCTTTGAAAGGATAAACAAGATTGATGAACCTCTAGCCAGGCTCACCAAGAAGCAAAGAGAGAGGACTCACATAAACAAAATCAGAAATGAGAGAGATGAAATAACAACAGACCCCACAGAAATACAAAGGATTGTTAAAAAATACTATGAACAATACTCCAACAAACTAGACAACCTAGAGGAAATGGACATATTCCTAGAAAAATACAACCTGCCAAAACTCAATTGGGAAGATTCTAAAAATCTCAATAGGCCAATAACTATGGAAGAAATTGAAGCAGTCAACAAAAAGCTCCCAGCAAGCAAAAGCCCAGGGTCAGATGGCTTCATAGTGGAGTTATACCAAACATTCAAGGAAGGACTAAAACCTATCCTCCTCAGACCATTCCAAAAAATTCAAGAGGAAGGAACACTTCCAAGCTCATTCTATGAAGCCAGCATCACCCTAATACCCAAACCAGATAAAGACAACACAATGAAAGAGAATTACAGGCCAATATCCCTCATGAACATAGATGCCAAAATCCTCAACAAAATTCTACCAAATCAGATTCAGCACTACATCAGAAAGATCATACACCTTGACCAAGTAGGATTTACCCCAGGGATGCAAGGATGGTACAATACCCACAAATCAATAAACGTGATACATCACATAAACAAATTGAGAGATAAAAATCACATAGTCATATCAATTGATGCAGAAAAAGCATTTGACAAAATCCAACACCCTTTCTTGATAAAAACTCTCAGCAAGGTGGGAATAGAAGGATCATACCTCAACATAATAAAAGCCATATATGATAAACCCACAACTAACATCATACTCAATGGACAAAAACAAACTATTTCCCCTAAGAACAGGAACAAGAGAGGGATGCCCACTCTTACCACTCCTGTTCAACATAGTACTGGAAGTACTAGCCATTGCGATCAGACAAGAAGAAGAAATAAAAGGCATCCAAATTGGAAAAGAAGAAGTAAAACTGTCCTTATTTGCAGATGACATGATATTGTACATAGAAAACCCTAAAGACTCCATCAAAAAGTTATTAGACTTAATAAATGAATTTGGCAATGTAGCAGAATACAGAATTAATGCCAAGAAATCTATGGTATTTCTTTACACCAATAGTGAACTTATAGAAAGAGAGACTGAAAAAGCAATCCCATTTACCATTGCAACAGAAAAACTAAGATACCTAGGAATAAATTAACTAAGGAGGTAAAAGACCTATATGCGAAAAACTATAGAACACTGAAAAAAGAGATAGAGGAAGACATAAATAGATGGAAGAACATACTATGTTCATGGATTGGTAGAATCAACATCATCAAAATGTCCATACTACCCAAAGCAATCTACAGATTCAATGCAATCCCCATTAAAATACCAACAGCATATTTCACAGACCTACAATGAACTTTCCAAAAATTTATCTGGAATAAAAAAAGACTCTGAATAGCTGCAGCAATCCTGAGAAAGAAGAACAAAGTAGGTGGGATCTCAATACCAGATTTCAAGCTGTATTACAAAGCCACTGTTCTCAAAACAGCCTGGTACTGGCACAAGGACAGACATAAAGCTCAATGGAATAGAATAGAGAACCCAGAATTCGACCCAAACCACTATGCCC
Organism: Corynorhinus townsendii; assembly: GCA_026230045.1. NCBI lineage: Eukaryota > Metazoa > Chordata > Mammalia > Chiroptera > Vespertilionidae > Corynorhinus > Corynorhinus townsendii. The sequence goes on along the minus strand of JAPDVU010000003.1, from coordinate 173,360,431 downwards.
AATTAATATTTGACAAAGGAGGCATGAACATAAAATGGAGTCAAGATAGTCTCTTCAATAAATGGTGTTGGGAAAATTGGACAGATACATGCAAAAAAATGAAACTAGACCACCAACTTACACTGTATACAAAAATAAACTCAAAATGGATAAAGGACTTAAACATAAGACAGGAAACCATAAAAATACTAGAGGAATCCACAGGCAGCAAAATCTCAGACATATGCCAAATTAACTTCTTCACTGATACTGCTCCTAGGGCAATGGAAACTAAAGAGAAAATAAACAAGTGGGAATACATCAAAATAAAAAGCTTTTGCACAGCAAAAGAAACCATCAACAAAACAACAAGAAAGCCCACTGCATGGAAGAACATATTTGCCAATGACATCACCGATAAAGGTTTAATCTCCAACATTTACAGGGAACGCATACAACTTAACAAAAGGAAGATAAACAATCCAATCAAAAAATGGGCAACAGACCTAAATAGACACTTTTCAAAGGAGGACAGAAGGAAGGCTAAGAGACATATGAAAACCTGCTCAAAGTCACTAATTATCTGAGAGATGCAAATCAAAACAACAATGCGATATCATTTCACAGCCGTCAGAATGGCTATCATCAACAAACCACAAGTGCTGGCGAGGATGCGGAGAAAAAGGAACTCTTTTGCACTGCTGGTGGGATGCAGACTGGTGCAACCACTGTAGAGAACAGTATGGAGTTTCCTCAAAAATTTAAAAATGGAGCTCCTGTTTGACCCAGTGATCCCACTTCTAGGAATATATCTCAAGAAACTAGAAACACGAACCAGAAAGAATATATTCACCCCTATGTTCATAGCAGCACAATTCACCATAGCTAAGATTTGGAAACAGCCTAAGTGCCCATCAGCAGATGAGTGGATTAAAAAACTGTGGTACATCTACACAATGGAATACGCTGCGGTAAAAAAAGAAGGAGTTCTTACCATTTGCAACAGCATGGATGGAACTGGAGAGCATTATGCTAAGTGAAATAAGCCAGTCAGAGAAAGACAAATACCACATGATCTCACTCATTTGTGGAATATAAAGAACAACATAAACTGATGAACAGGGACAAATCCAGAGGCAGAGAAGCATCGATCAGACTGCCAGACCTCAGAGGGAAGGTAGGGGAGGGTGGGGGAAAGGAGGAGAGATTAACCAAAAGACTTGCATGCATGAATATAAGCCTAACCAATGGACATGAACACCAGGAGGGTCAGGGCATGACTGGGGGAGGGGGTTAATGGAGGGATGAAGACATATGTAATACCTTAATCAATAAAGAAATATATATATATATATATTATGTCTACTATATGCCAGGCCATGTTTTGAGGCTAGGGGTAAAACACTGAATAAAATAGACAAGCACCCATATCAGTTAGGAACCCCTATGGCTCAAATTAATGGAAAGTCCCCTGACAATGGCTTTAGCATTCAGGGATTCATGATTTTCACTTAACAAGAAATCATAAAGAAGTCAACCAGGGTTGTGAGGGCTGTGATGTCATCAGGGGCCCAGTTTCTCACTACCTTTCTGCTCACCTGCTTTAAAGGGCTACTTTTCATACTCATACTTGTCATTTCATGGTCTCAAGTCACCTATTCCACTGCCAGGAATCATATCTGCATTTCAAACAAGCAGAAGGAGAAAAGAGAATAAGGAAGAGGCAATGCCCATGTTAGGAAAGCAAAGACTTGCAGAAATCCCCAACAGACTTCTGCTCAGGTCATAGCTACCCCTAACTGCAAACCAGAATGTGAGGGACATATTTCCACCCCCAAATAAAACGGAGAACGTATTAGTAAAGAAGAAAGGGCTCTGGGTGGTTCCCTAGTAGTCTGTGCCACAGCCCCTGCGTCATGGAGCTCGTAATCTAGTTGAGTGGGTTGTATCCCTAGGGCTCAATAGTTGCAGCAACGAGAACCAACAGAAAAGGAATTTGTTGGAAGGATGTAAACCAGCTCTCATAATCAAAGGAAAGTTGGAGAGTCAGGCTGTGGAAAGATGGGAACCAGGCAGCCTCTGAATGGGCTCATTAGTTAAACAAAGCCCAACCAACAGAAGAGGTGGTGCAAAATCTTAAAGAGGAGTCCAACCACTGGCTTGGGTTCTAGAAATCCCACCAAGTCTTTACTTATTGGGAGAGGTGTCTCCCCCAAAGGAAGTCAGAGAGTACTTACCAAAAAAAGAGATCAGGTCACTGAGAGGTCCGGCAGGTCCCTGGCATGGACCCCAGGGCCAATATTTGTCAACTGATTTAAGTTTCCCAGATGACAAGGACTCAAGTGCTATTAAGCACCATGATCTTAATATTGTACCCAAATCTTAAAAACACGCCTTTGCTCCAACTGTTTAATACCTCAGAAAAATCCAATTTTCACTTTGCTAAACTGAATCAGAACTGCAAAAAATAAAAAGTTCACACTAAAAGAAAAGCAGACAGACACACATTAGATGGTTTTGTTATTAAGACTGTCTTCTGGTTACATTTTATATAGAACTTCTTCTGAATGTAGGTTAGGGAACTATTAAAATATTAAATAAGAGTACAGCATCGCTTCTGCTATTTGACTTGAAGATGATCACAGCGGGGCAACATAAAATCAGATTTCTAATAGTGTTGCCTGAAAATAATAGCGTACACTGAACTAGAAGCCCATAGGAAGATCAGGCTGTTGAGGACTATTACCCATGTTATTACTGCTAAAATATTTATATATTATAATTTTGTAATAAGGTATTTCCAAAGAAAATAATGTTGGTTTAAGCTGCACATATTAGTAAAGCTATTCCAGGATAGAATTGTTTGAAAATCTCTGCAGGAACAAAAGCCAAAAACGCCAAACAGTTATTGTAAGTTTGGATTTTGCCCCTCTTGATGCCTTTTTCCTGCTCCTTGAAAACAGTTACAGCAAATGAAAACCAATAAAATCAAGCACAGGAGTAAAATTTATTAAAAATATAAAAGAAATGATATCGGTCCAGGTGCCATTGTTATTCACATTCTTTTTCTGCAGCAGAATTATTTCAACTTTGAATCAGTTTTGAGATCATTTGGTTATTCAAAAAATATGTATTGAATCTGTCTAGTAGGGCACACATTATACTTGTCTATTCATAGTCATTTTCCTTACAAATATAATCCCATATTTTTCAAGATGTCAATGTGTCCTGCTAAAACAGTAACTTCCCAGATATACTTGCATTAGGGCATGGCATGTGACCTAGTAAGGGGAGAGTTGTTTGTTTTAAAGGGGAGAGACTAATTTTGCAGTATCTTTGACTTTTCTGTCTAGAATGCAGATGCAATTCCTAGAACTGTGGCAGCTATTTCACAATCATGAAAATATAGGGCAGAAGAAGGGGTGGATCATAGAAATTTGATGACATTATGGAGATCCTGTACCAGCCCTAGATGACCTATCTCCAGCCTTCTCCCTGTGTGATGAAAGTAAAGCTCTATTTGGTTTAGCTACTGCAATCAAGTTCTATTATTTGCAGCCAGAAGTATTACTGACTGATATATGTACTATGTATCAGGAGATATAGCAGTGAACAAGATGTGGACCTTAGCCTCAGGAAGCTTGTTATTTAATGAGAGAAACATGAAACAAATAATTACAGAATTAACTATTTAATTACAACTGCTCCAAAGGGTGAGTAGTGGGGTATCTAAACTAGTTTGGAGGAAGGCAGTGGTCAGAAAGACCTTTTAAAATAAGTGACATATAAACTGACACTTGGCCTAGTCAGTGTGGCTCAGTAGTTGAGCATCAACCTATGACCCAGAAGGTTCAATTCCTAATCAGGATACATGCCTGGGTTTCAGGCTCGATCCCCAGTAGGGGGCGTGCAGGAGGCAGCTGATCCATGATTCTCATCATTGATGTTTCTATCTTTCCCTCTCTCTTCCTCTCTGATATATATACTTGAGGTCCAGTGCACAGAATTTGTGCATGGGTAGGGTCCCTAGGCCTGGCTAGCAATCAGGGCCGATCTGTGGGGCGACTGGCAGGGTGATCAGGACCCCCACTCACACCTGCCTTGGCCAGCCTAGCACCACCCGCTCGCCAGTCCCACCCCCCACCACTGCCTCCGGTCACCTCCCTCTGCAGGGTGACCCGCTGGCACCCACTTCAGCTGGCCTGGGGCCTGCAAGCTGGGGGCAGCTCCTGCATTGAGTGTCTCCCCCTTCCCCTCCCCAACCTGCCCCCCCTCGTGGTCAGTGCGCATCATATCGACCCATTGTTCCACTGGTTGTTCCGCCGTTCAGTTGATTTGCATATTAGGCTTTTATTATATAGGGTGTGTGTGTGTGTGTGTGTGTGTGAACTGAGACTTGGATAATTAGAAATTAACTAGCAGTAGCAGTTGGAGAGAGCATTCCAGGAGGGAAGAATGGAATAAAATATGGAGACTGAGGGAAATGATACTTCATGAAGCTGGAGCAGTAGTCAGATGAGAAAGTGCAGGGCCTTTTGGCCATGATAAGAATTTGAGACTTGTAGAGCAATGGGAACAGTGGTACATGTGAAATGGCCAGGTTTCGGTTGTGAGGAGATCATTCTGGTTGAGTATAAAGGAGTGGGAAGGGAGCAGCAGTGGCTGAGGGGAGTAAGAAGCTTTTGAGTAGTCCAGATCAGGGCTCAGCAAACTACTTCCAAGGGTCTGCTTTCATAAATAGAATTATAATGGAACTCAGCTATACCCATTTGCACACATACTGTCTATGGCTGCTTTTGTGCTGCAATGGCAGAGTTCAGCAGTTGCCACAGAGAATGCATGGCCCACATAGGCACATATATTTACCATCGGCCAAGTGTGTCAACTGCTGCTCTAGACAAGAGAAGATGGTGGCTTGGACTAGTTCAACAGGGATGTAGAAAAGTGGACAGATTTGAGTTATATTTGAGATGTGCTGATGTGTTAAATTTGGGAGCTGAAGGAGAGAGAACAATATGAACAAAGACTTAAACATAGCACTAAAGAAGATGAAAAAGCAAGTTTTGGAGGGTAAAGTTCAAGTGTTCTGTCTAACCAATATTGAGTTGAAGTATCTTAGAGAGAGAGAGAGAGAGAGAGAGAGAGAGAGAGAGAGAGAGAGAGAATATTATGGTCCCTCTCCTGTTAGAATATGGAAATCCTATAATGTGGGAGTTTTCCTTGCATTCCACATTGTAATCAGTACTGCTCGGTAAGCATCATACTTTGGCATACTGATTTTTACACACAGAAAGTCTTCACAAGTAGAATTCAGTTCAGTGTAGTTCAATTGTAAAATTAAGCAAAAGTTAAAAGAAACAGAGGCAAACAGATTATAATAAAGTCATGGTATGAGAAAAGACATCCGTTCCCTAGTAGAGCAGTAAGCCTCTCCAGTAATTATTATGTACACATTTTCAAGATTTACTATTCATACAACCACATTTCCCCCAGTATTTTCAAGCCACTAAATACTGTCCTATTGATCTCATTAAAATAACAAAATAATGGGCCTGTTGTGGGTAAGGTATAATTTGTTGAGAACTGATGCAGAGTCTTTGGGTTCGCCCCATCTTCTGTATCCTTATAAATAAAATGACTGTATTTCTCTGTCAGTATCTAGGACACAAGGCTTGACAACTGGAAAAAAATGTTTGGGCTTGTGGAAGTCCAAGAAAATATCAGAAATATGGCTGTCACATATTTCTATGCCAGATCCTAAGGCATGAAACATTAGAATCTCCACTTGTCCCCCTGTGAAAGGTCAGGTCTCAAGCAAGCACAGAAGGGGAAGTAATCAACTGTCATGGGAAATGGTGTGGCCCAACATTTGAAATAAGACACCTTGGTGCTGTTCTTTGAATTTCAGAAGTGTTTGGCAATATGGATATACAATCCTTTTGATGAGACCTCCTACTGAGACTGTTTGGGGGGGAAGCAAATCTTCCAAAATGTAATAATATCCAGGATAATATTTGACCTGCACTCTTGTGCTCAGAATTTCTTCACAGCTGTGAAACTAGTTTCGAGAGGGCAGGAACCTTCTGAGTGCCGCCTCCCAATTTTTCAGTGTTGTGTTATTGCTCCCTATCACAATGAAAGTTGTGGCTCGTTTTGTTTTTGTTCTTGTTTTTTGGCAAAACACCTTGGAAATTTTCCTTGTATCATAAATATGAGACTATTTCTTTTGGGATGCACGCGTTTTGAGATGTGGGAAGAAATTATCCGAGGCAGAGAATGCAGAATGTAATGAAGTGTGAAAATTAGAAAAGACAAACCTCCCTTCTGAAGATGACTTTAACTCACCCGCAAACTGGGTTAATTAAAAAGTATTCAAGTCAGATAGGCCCCTTTACATTTGATAAAGTTTTTTAATTACTCTTTTCAAGCGGGGGTGTTTTGTTTTGCTTTTGTTTTTGGCGCTGTCTTCCCTGGATGAAGCAAGGCATACTCAGCCAAACGGTGCTGCGCGAATGCTCAGAAAGTGGAGCTTCCTCCTTCCCTCCTGAATCCACCTGCTCCTGACCATAAGCCCAGCTCCAGGCTGGGACAGTGTTTGGAGCAGCAGCTGGAGCAGAAGAGATGTTGGAATAGCCACATGGAGCTGATGCTGATGCTCATCATTTTATTCACACCCCCTTTCTTTATGAGGCCTGAAAGTATTGCTCTTAAATCGAAGTATAATTGACAAACAGTAAATTCATCTTCTAAAATGTACAGCTCCATGTGTTCTGAGCAGTTTATACAGGCATGCCTCTTTCTGTTGTGCTTCACTTTACTGCACTTGACAGATGTTTCGTTTTTACAAATGGAAGGCAAGACCCTCCGCCAGTAAAAAGATGACAGCTCACTTTATTGCTGTGGAACCAAACCCACAACATCTCTGAGGCATGCCTGAAGAGTCATGTAACCACCCCCACATGAAGGCAGAGACACTTTCGTGTCCTTACAAAGATCCTCCATGCCATTTTGTAGTCAATCCCACACTCCTACCTCCGCCTTAGTAGCTGGCAACTACACGTCTGATTTTTATATTTCTGCCTTTTTCCAGAATGTCATATAAGTGGAATTATACAGTATATAGCCTTTTCAATCTGACTTTTTCCACTTAGCAAAATGCTTTTAAATTCAGCAGTGCTGTGCAGGCATTTTTTTTTCTTTTTATTGCTGAATAGTATTTCATTATGAATATGTGGATATACCACAACTTATTTATCTAGTCAGTATTTGGTTGTTTCTAGTTTCGGATAATTATAAATAAAGCTGCTGTAAATATTCATGCATAGTTTTTTTGGACCTATAAAAACTGTCAAACTTTTTCTCTAAGTGGCTGTACCACTTTCATTCCCACCTGTAAAAGTATGAGAGTTCTAGTGGCCTCACACCCTCACCAGCATTTTGTATTGTCAGTTTGTTGTTGTTTTTGAGTTATTATAGCAGGTGTGTAGTGGTACCTCAGTGTCCTTTTAGTTTTACATTTCTCTATTGACTAACAATACTGAGCATCATTTTATGTGCTTACTTGCCATGTGTATTTCTTCTTTGAGGAAGTATTTGTTCAATTTTTTGCCCGCTTTAATGGTTTATTGCTTTCTTCATTGAGTTTTGAAAGTTCTGAGAGTATATACTGATTACAAGTCCTTAATCAGATGAGTATTTTATAAATACGTTCTTCTATCTGTGGCCTGCCTTTCCATTCTCTTTACAATGTCACTTGAAGAGCAAAAGTTTTTAATTTTAATGAAATCTAATTTTATCAACATTTGTATTTTATGGATCATGTCTTTTGTGTCTTAATAAATGTTTGCCTGACCCATTGTTGCAAAGATATTTTCCTACATTTTCTTCCAGACATTTTATAGTTTTAAATTTAAATTTAGGCCTTTTGTCCATTTATAGTTAAATCTGAAACAGTGTGAGGCATGAATTGATTTTTACATATGGATGTCACTTTTTACAAATATATATTCAAATTATCCAGCCATTTATTGAAAAGGCTATGCTTTCTATATTGTATTGCCTTTACACCTTTGCTAAAAATCAGTTAATGTTTGTGGCCTATTTCTGTGCTCTCTACTCTGTTCAATTGATCTATGTGTCTACTGTTTTGCCAATTCCTTGTTGTCTTGATTACTGTAGCTTAAAGTGAGTCTTAAATCAGGTAGGGTTAGTCCTCCTACTCCGTTCTTCAAAAAAATTGTTTAGGTTATTATATATCTTTTTATTTCCCATATACTTTTTTATAATCAGTTTGTCAATTTCTGCAAAAAGCCTCCCAGAATTTTCACTGAAATTATAGTTAGTTTATGAATCAATTTGAGGGAACTTGACTTCTTGACAATAATGAGTCTTGATCCATTCATTTAGGTCTTTTGTTATTTCTGTCATCAATGTTTTTTAATCTTTACTATACAAATTTTGCCGATATTCTATTATGTTTATTCATGTTTTGGATCCTATTTAAAATGTGACTTTCAAAAACTTTCTGTTTCCAATTATCCCTTACTAGTATCTAGAAATACAATTGTTTTATTGTATTCTGAAACTTGGCTAAAGTTACTTATAAGATCAAGCAGCTTTTTGATAGTTCTTTGGGATCATCTATGTATATAATCATATCATCTGAAAATATAAAAAGTGTAAAAATTTTTCTATCCAAAATATATGCCTTTTATTTGTTTTTTCTTGCCTCATTATACTTGCTGAGACCTCCAGTATAATGAAAAACCCTTCTTGTTTCTGCTCTTGGTGGGAAGATTTTCTTTTTTTTTTTTTTTGGTAGATGCACTCTATCAGGTTGAGGGAACGCCTTTCTATTCCTAGTTTCCAAATGAATGGGTCTTTTTTTTTTTTAATTCTCACCTGAGGAAATGTTTATTGAGTTTAGAGAAAGAGAAAGGGAAAGAGGGAGAGAAACATCGATGCAAGAGAGAAACAGTGATGGGTATGTGCCCTGATTGGGAATCAAACCCACAACCTAGGTATGTGCCCTGACTTGGAATCGAACCTGCAACCTTTTTGTGTACAGGATGATGCTCCAATCAACTGAATCACTCAGGCTGCGGCTGATGAATGAATCTCAAATTTTGTCAAAGTCTTTTTTGCATCTATTGAGATGATCACATGGTTTTTCTTTTTTAGACTGTCCATATAGCGAATTAAATTGGTTTTAAAACGTTGAATCAACCTTGCATTCCTGGGATAAACCTTACTTCTCATATTTTATTAGTCTTTTTATATATTGCTGGATTCAATTACAATTACTTTGTTAAGGTCTTTTACATCTGAGTTAATGAGGAATATTGGATAGCTCTCAAGATAATGCTGCTCTAACAAATGAGTTGGAAGTATTCCCTCCTCTTCAATTTTCTGGAAGACTTTTGAATATAACTGATATTATTTTTTATGTAATATTTGGTAGAATTCACCAGTGAAGACATCTGAACCTAGAGGGTTTTTTTTTTTTAGTGTTGTGTGTGCGTGTGGGGAAGCGGGAGGTGGGGGGGGTGGGGAGGGGGACTGTGGATTTAATTTATTTAATAGATATGGCACTTTTCCATTTATTTTTTATCTATTGAAGTTTCTTAGTTTGTAGTTTTCTTATTTATTTAGCTATCAGTTTGTATTTTCAAGACTTTTATGGCATATTTAGTTTTAACAGATGAACTAAGAAAATCTGATTCTTCTATCTCACTGAAATAATTTATTTGAGAAAGCTGAGCTATTTAATTATGAAATGGCATGAAAAGTGTGAGAAGCTATGGATTTAAAGCAGTGTTATAAATTGTAATGTAAATATCTGTTTTCCAATGGTCTTAGGTGACCCTGCTAGCGGTTCTCAACCTGTGGGTCACGACCCACAGGTTGAGAACCACTGCTGTAGAGCATAAGACCATCAGAAAATACAGATATTTACATTACGATTCATTAACAGTAGCAAAATTACAGTTATGAAGTAGCAATGAAAATAATTTTATGGTTGGGGGTCACCACAACATGAGGAACTGTATTAAAGGGTCACGGCATTAGGAAGGTTGAGAACCACTGATCTAAAGTTAAAAAATGTATATGTTTAAAGCATATTTATATTCTGCAAATCATTTCCTCTGGTGATGGGTTTCCTTCTAAGCATGGGTCTAGATTGGACCTTGCAATTCAAAATAGAAATTGCTCATGATATGGATATCTGTGAGCTTCTGATTGAGTAGCTGCTACTGGGATATTAGGAGCTGAGATTATAAGAATATAGTCACAGGCACAATTTTCACTTCATACTTAGAAAATGCATAAAGAAAAGCTGGACTAAATTTGCAAAATGCAATATACCTGATGTTGTTTAAAACTTTTAAACCCAAACTTTGAGAAATTAGAAAAGGAGGCACCATTTTTTCTTTTGTACTTTGGAAGGAAGAAATACAAGGAAGTGACCCTCCTGCATCTGTTTACCCATTGTATGACGCTGATGGTTGGGTGCTGTTATGGTTTCGTGACAACAAGGCCTCAGCTGTGGATAGGAAATTAGGTTTCTCCTAATGGCAGAGGACTTTGCCACTCCCCATTCTCTGGGAAGAGGCAGATATAAGGACTGAGAGTGACAATTGGGAAGGCAGACCTTAAACTGGACATGAGGAGGGAATTCCTTTTTCTTGGGGCTTTACTCTCTTTATCTGGGAGCCCCAAATATCCAGGCTGCTTGGGTGGTGGCATCAGAAGGGCAGTGGTATGGCAGATGTTGGATAGAAAATTCTATGGCCAGCGTTTCAAAAGTCTCCATATTTAATAACCAGTTTAAATTGTATTGCTGAAATTTCCTCTGTGTTCCTCACCTTTCAGTAGAGTTTTGGTTAACATCAAAGCCTGGACTCAGTAGGACTGGGAAGACTTAAGGAAAGAGTCTGTGTGTGCTCAGTCTGGTAACAAAGAAGTAACTCACCTTGAAGTCAGCATGGCAGAGCCAGCATCTATCCTTGGCCAGCATAGGAATCAACAGACTGGAATATAGGCATGTGCAGAGGGCTGGGAGACCATGTAAAACAGTCCTGGAGACCCCCTAAAAGAAATTAGAAGGAACCTGAGAAGAGCATCCTTCTCTTATGCAGGATAGGTTAAACTGGGATCTAAATATATGGATCTAAATATCCACTATATTTGCACTAGCGAGGCTGGAGGGTATAGGTGACAAATACAATCCAGAGTGTGTGCTTCCTTGGGACTGTGATGCTCATGGAAGTCTGTCTGCCAAGTGGAAATTATTAGGACACTAGTGACCCAGTGCACGAAATTCGTGCACATTAAAAGGGATTAATTAGAGCAGTGGTTGGCAAACTGCAGCTTGCAAGCCACATGTGGCTCTGTGGCCCCTTGAGTGTGGCTCTTCCACAAAATACCATGACCTGGGCGAGTCTATTTTGAAGAAGTGGTGTTAGAAAAAGTTTAAGTTTAAAAAACTTGGCTCTCAAAAGAAATTTCAATCATTGTACTGTTAATATTTGGCTCTGTTGACTGAGTTTGCCAACTACTGAATTAGAGGAAATAATTTAATATTGCTATTTGCCCTTCCTCTATAATAGAAGTGTCAGAGATGAAAGAAAATTAGTAAAATGTATATGAAAACCTTCCTCCTGTCAGATTCTGGGGCTCACCACGGGACCCAGAGTCAAGTCCCCACCCATCCACATGCACCTCAAAATCGCATGAGACCCAGACCCAGCCGGCCCCCCTCCCCAATTGGGCTAGATCCAGACCAGGCCAGTCCCACCCTTGTCAAGCCTTGCCAGATGGGGGGTGTGGCCTGAGGTCCCCCAGCCCAGACCGGGGTGGGAGACCTGCCTTGAGGTCTTCTGTCAAGCCCCGCCAGGTGGGGGACACGGCCTGAGATCCCGTCAAGCCCCACTGGGCAGGGGCGCAGCCTGAGTTCCCCGACCCAGCACTGGGCGTGCATCTTGACATCCCCTGTCAAGCCCTGTTGAGTGGGGGGCATGGCCTGAGGTCCCCTGTCAAGTCCAGCCAGGCAGGGGGGTGCAGCCTCACGTCCCCTGGCCTGACACTGGGGCGGGGGGAGCAGCCTGATGTCCTCTAGCCCAGCACCAGGACGGGAAGTGCACCTTGAGGTCCCCCATCAAGCCCTGCTGGGTGGGGGATGCGGCCTGAGATCCCCTGTCAAGTCCCACAGGAGTGGGGGAGGGCATAGCCTCAGGTCCCTACTGATTGCTTGTTAAGGCTCCTTATGGGAACTTGGCCTCAGCTGTGGGTGCAGCCAGCTTTGTGATGGAGTGATGGTCAATTAGCATATTCTCTCTTTATTAGATAGGATGTGTTGGGCGAAAAAAAGTTGAGACATTCTCTTCTAGGCAATGGGGACCCTCTGTGGGCTTTCAGATGGGGAAGTGAGGAGATGAAAACAAGAATATTTTGAATTTTTACAATTTTCTAATATCATCACAGTGAACAAAGGCCTTTTTTTTCTATAAATACCCTATTAAGAAAGCTATAAACATTGTCAGGGAAGTGTGTTTTCAGTTGAAATGAGACAGTAAATCAAGCTTTAAGCTTTTGGATTTAGTTAAGTGGAATGTAGGTTAAACAAAATCTCAATAAATCAAGACAGCCAACCTTAATGTAAGCAGTTCATTAATTAAAACTCACAGCCAAGTATAAGATTTACACAATTCTGAAATGACAGTACTGAAATAGCATCTGTTTCTAAGCAACTTTGTTCTTGCTGAACAATGGGATAAATCACAATCCTCCCAGAATCCTTTTAGGATTTTTGGCAGTGTTTCCCATGGAGTTTTCAAATGGCCCGGGCATGCTCATTTCCCTGCAATTTGCTCTCTTTACAACTTTGAAGTAGCAATCACGAAAAGCTCCCATTGTAGATGTTGGAGAAGGAAGGTTAAAACTGAAAGGGGCGCTGAGGAGACGGAAGGGAAGGAGAGAAAACGTGGAAAGCCATTTTCTACAGAGCAAGGGTGCCTGGGAGTGAAATAACTGAGGGTAAAGAGTCATTGGTACCAAAACTAGAAATAACGTGAAGAAAATGTCTGATGAAGAAGCCAGTGTGCTTACAGTGCAGTTGCATTATATGTGGGTTTAACTTTCTGAAGTTCAACCACAGGTGATAAAGGAAACCACACAGATAAAGGAAAAGAGAGAGAAGTAACAACCTACATAGGTATGGCTGATTTTGCATGCTCTTCCCACTCAATGAACCATACTCTGTAGTGAAAATGAGAAGAGCAGCATCAATCTGTTTTTCTCTTAGCTTATAAGCGTCTCTCCCACTGTGTGGACATCCTACTGCACTGAATATGAATCGAGGGTTTTAAGATGTGTATTTTTTTTAACAACATGGTTCTTAAACTCAGGCCAACTACTTCAGTGGGTGCCTGATAGGAAAGGGGTTAAAGATGGCACGGTAAGAAATAGGGAAATCATGTCAATTGATTAATTAAAAGATGTATATTAGCCTCTGTATTAAGGGGAGTCAGGCAGATAAACAGAACCACTATGAGAGATGTGGAATAAGGAATATAAGTACCTTACACACTTAGGGAAGTTGGTAAAAGTTTATGAAAAGCTGTTGCCTGGACATGTGGTGGTGGGTCTGAAGTTGCTGTAGACTGGGATTGAGAAGAAAAGCTGGATGTGAGGTAGGAAGGGCAAAGGCAAACTAGAACCCACTGGAACCCAAAGGACAAAATGGAACCTGCATCTGTCTCTTACCACCTCCAGACTTGATGAGGCTGGTGACCTATGGAAGTAGATGGTGCCTTTCACCACGGAGCTACACATGCACTTGGTCCAGGACTTAGAGAAGCTAAAGGAGGAAATGTGGCAGCAGCTGAAGGAGCCACTGGCCTAGCTGCAGCACAGCCAAGAGGTAAGGCAGTAGGTGAGCAATAACGTTCACAGGCTGCTACAGCAACAGGGGCCTCAGACCAACCTTAGAAGCATAACGACTGCCCCTTCCCTTCTGCCTTCCAGATCACATGCAAGCTTTACTTGTAGCCAACCCTAATCCAGAACCAGACGCAGAAGGGAATCCTGAGAAAAGTAGTTCCAATCTTGCTAAGTTGACACACTACAAAAAGACACTAGTCTCCAACATCAGGCTTCTCTCTAAAGATATCCACGGATAGTGCTGCTGAAATGTTTACCTAGGTACTGTATTTAGAACTCAACCCTTGGGAAGGATGTAACTCCAGTAATTCTACTGACATGTACTAACATTCTAAGTGGGAAAATTGCCTCTCACTTCTGGTACCAACATTCTGGCTGGTATATTCTTCCCTCTTCCATCATTCAGGCAATTATGGTCTGCCTGCTGAGACCAAGGCAATTGAGTCTACAATATGATGTTATCAGCATTCTTTCCAGACATTCTCTGTGCTTGAAAAAGTTATTACTAAATACAAACTTTTTCCTATATGTGTTGTGATTTTTTTTATTCTTACCCAAGAATATGTTTATTGATTTGAGAGAGGGAAAGGGTGGGGGAGAAAGAGAGAGAGCGAGAAACATCATTTTGTTGTTCCATTTATTTATGCATTCATTGGTTGATATTTGTCTGTGCCTGCAACCTTGGCATGTTAGGTTGATTCGCTAACCAACTGAGCTACCCAGCCAGGGCTATGTGTTGTGATTTTTTAAAAAATACTTGAAAAGCCCCTATCTGTTGCCACTGACCTGCAAACCTGACATTTAATCTTAAAACAAAACAAAACATTTCTTTTTAAGCCTCGGTAGCACTAACACTATACATTTCCTATTTCTTCCTATTTACTAAAGTGTTTGTATTGGTGAAACTTTCAATACTCATAACTCTGAGACTTGACATTTTTTTTTGTGAAAACAATTCCATTATGGGAAAAGGTTATGGCACTTTATTCCCTTTAAGTAATGGTTTACACAAATATATGATCCACCCCAGTAATTTCTCAGAGTGCCCAAGAGCTTAGTGATAGCTGAATTCTGAGTAAAAACCATTAGCTTGGATGACCATTAACTAGTAACTGCTCTATGTGCTATTTAATGATACAGTGAGCTCATTGAGGTCAGGACCATGTCTCATTCGTATTTCTATTCAAGGCACCTGGCACATACTAAGCACTCAATAAATATTTAGCAAAAGACTGGATGATTTTTTGTGTGACTTTAAACACTTCGCTTTAAAAGCCTGACTCTGGATGAGAGACTCAGGCCCAGAACTGCAAAGACTAGGCGAGTATAGAAAACACAAATCAGGTTAGTGGACAAAGACAGGGAGTCATTTTCAATCTAGTTGCCCTTATTTATTATATACTGTATAGCAACCATTGCATCAGGCGGTAGAAATATAAAAATAAACAAGACAGAGGTCTCACCCTCAAGTATTTCATAGCCTTGCCTGGCCTCAAGACATGGAGGCAAATAACTAACTGTAAGGTAAGTGCTTTTACTAGACATGTGTACACAGAGCAAGAAGTGAGCAAATATATTCTCCGGTTAGAGTCTTAAATTACCCAAAAGAGATGACTAAAGTTCTAGGACTGAGAATGGTATGGTTGCAATTTTTTTTTAATATATTTTATTGATTTTTTACAGAGAGGAAGGGAGAGAGATATAGAGTTAGAAACATTGATGAGAGAGAAACATCGATCAGCTGCCTCCTGCACGCCCCCTACTGGGGATGTGCCTGCAACCCAGGTACATGCCCTTGACCAGAATTGAACCTGGAACCTTTCAGTTCACAGGCTGACGCTCTATCCACTGAGCCAAACCGGTTTCGGCAGGTTGCAGTTTTTTTGCTACCTAAATTTAAATGCCCATTCAGGGTTAGGAGAGGGGAGTTTACTAGGTTCCACCTCACTTATAGTCCAGGTCCACCCACAGTTTAAGAAAATTATTGCTTATTAACATACCTGAGCCTGTAAAACTGGAAAAGTCACTTAGATATGGTTTTCCCAACCTACTCAGGAGGCATCCATTCACTCCAGTAACATATTACTCAGATACACAGAGGATTGTATAAGTAGATTGAATCTTTGAGAACTGAGTTTGAGACTATAGGGTTATTCACTTATTTGACTGATCCTTACAGACCACCTGGAAGGGCCTGATTGATTCCTGATTGGTTGCCAGGCATGAAACCAAGGACCAGTAATTGCTAACATCAGGTTGAACATCAAGGAACTTGAGTCAGATTACATATAATTTCAAAACAATATGATAATATCTAAGCAGGTAGTTATGGCACCCTGTATATCAGGAGCCACAGAATGTTGTTGGGACACTGTGGAGGAGCCATTAACTTTGCTAGTATGAGAGTTTGGCAGAACTTCAGAAAAGAGATATTTCCACTGAATTTTGAAGAATAACTAGGGGTCCACCAGATACAGAAAAGCAAAGGCTGCCACAAATACTTAGTGAAATTAAACCAAGCATATTTTAGGCAATATATTTTTTTTAAGCTTGGAGAGAGAGAGAGAGAGAGAGAGAGAGAGAGAGAGAAATATCAATCAGTTGCCTCCTACACATGCCCGACTAGGGATTCAACCTGCAATCTGGGTATGTGCCTTGACAGGGAATCAAACCTGCAAACTTTTGGTATACGGCACCACAGGCAACCAACTGGGTCATACCAGCCAGGGTAGGCAACACTTTTAATTACTTCCTAATCATTCACTTTAGGTACTGACTGTCCCCAAAGGTAACCATTGAAGCAAATTATCCAGCATAATTTGGAATGTTGTGTGGCTACTAAAGAATTGGGGACAAGTGAGACATTCAAATACACATACTGAATCGCTCTGTTAACTGACTAAGCATAAGAAAAGTGAACTATATAGCTCAGGGCACATGAGCAGGTCAAATCTGACCTACCTTCAAACACCTTTCTTCCTTCACTAGTAGTGAAAGATCAGCCTCCCCAAGAATGCACTTGGGTCCACCAGTCAACAAATATTTACTTGATGGCTAGTCTGTGCAAAGCACTTTTCTAGGTTTTTGATCAGTGTAGAGCTTGATAAAAGAAAGGAATTTCCAAATGACAAACATATCCATACTTCTAGGGGGCATGAGGAGGCCTTCCATTTGGTCTTTATAGGGCCAAAAAAAAGGATGGTTCAGTTCCCAATTATGTTTCCCACCTAACACCACTCATTCACTTATTCCCCTGTATATCTTGTTCCTGACTTTGTGTTCTGTAATGCTTTCTTGTTGTTTTTAGAAAAATTCACTAAACTGAAATCAAATAGTGAATAGCTTTCATTTGCTATCATTATGTTTATGATTTTTTTCTAACCTTTGGTGTTAAAATTTCAGAAGCTCAGTAAGTACAATCTTGGGAGCATTAGCTCCTCAGGAGCCCATTACTGTTATTTACTATTTTGTTTTCATTAAAATTTCCATTAACCTTTTCTCTATCAGCATATAGATTATAAATTGCAATCAATTGTCTGTTGAATAAAAGGAAATCTTGCTTGTAACTAGTCAAACAACTAAATAAATTATTCTGCCCCTATTTTTATCCTGTTAGTTCTTGAGAGCTACCTGCTAATAATTTCACAAATAGGTTAGTAACTTTTTACCAATGGTTATAAAAAGTAACTTTTGTAAAAGTAAAACTTCATCCAAAAATATTAGGTCTTCAAATATGTAGATCAAGCCCTACATATAGTCAAACTACATAGAGTCAAACCCTACGTAGTATAGTCAACTCCCAGTTATTTATATCGAGGCACAGATCTTGGCACACTAACACACAAAACTGAGAGAGCAGCTGAGTTAGGCAATGCTTCAAAGACTTGTTTAAAGTTCCATTTAAGATACATACATGAGGAAATGACAGGAGCTATTATTTGCATAGCATATCGAAAGTTGAATAGCATAGTAGAGACTATTTCAACTCCAGGAACTCTTCCATCAACAAAGGAAATATATTTCAACTATTTCACCTTGTGGTCAGAGATCTCATTACCAGGTAGAAGTTCTAGAAGTCTTAGGAATGTATTCCAGAACATTCTTTCTCTGTGGCAGAGTACTTCCTCCTACCCTGTATTTTACACAAAGCAAGAGAGAACAACTGAGGCCTCTTGGCCTTTCAGAAAGGTACTCATGCCTGTCTTAGGAAAATTACTTAAATTGTGACAATAATAAAAATGAAGAGCTAAAATGTATTGAGCTATGATTATGTTTTAGGAACTTAGTATGTATTGTCATATTTAATCCTAATAATAGCTCCCTAACAAAGATAATGATTTCCATTTTACAGGTGAGATAATTAAGTTTCCAAGGAGCTTAAGTAATTTGCCAAAGAGCCATAACTGTAACATGTCAGAGTCAAAACTCAAACACTGGTCTGATTCAGAAGCCCAAGTTCTCGACACTTCTCCAAGCCACAAGGGCTGACATTTTATAGCCCTGTCATTACTGATCTCCAAGTCACGACTCCCATGGCACTCTAGTTACAATCCCAATGTGCTAGTCCCCAGAGCCTGCTCCGATCTGATGGGTTGTCCTCCCCAGCCTCACCACAGACCATTGTCCTCTCTTGTCCTCTCTGCTCTGCTCACAACCTTCAAGGGCCAGGTTCTCTCCTGCCTTAGGGTCTATATAAATGCTGGAATCCAAGCCCCATCCCCTTCCCACTTAGCTAGTGCCTGCTGATTTCAAACACCCCTTCCTCAGGAAATCCTTTCCACCCTCTCTCCAACATCCCACCAAAGTTCCCTCCATTCACCACACCCCCAACTAGATTAGGCACACTTTTATATGCTCTCTGAGCATCCTATGATTTCCTTCTAGGCTCTTACACATTTTAAAATTATGATGTGTGATTTTTTTTAAGTGTCTCTTTCCCTTTCTGACCATAAGCTCCATGCGGGCAAAATCTGGGACTGTAATGATCACCATGTCGTCTTCCATGCTTCATCCAGTCCAGACACAGCACTCAGTAGATACCTGCTGAATGCACAAATGATCTCAAGTTCACATCAGTCTTGGCTGATAGAAGGGGCAGTAAAAAAAGCACAGGACCCCAAGTCAGAATGCCTGAATTCATCAGCTTGGGCCCTGCCCCTGGCTACTCGAGTACAAGGACCCAGTTATCCCCTACAATGCATCACATCTATAATAATAAAAGCATAATATGCTAACTAGACTGGACGTCCTTCCAGACAACCTTCCGGACAAAGCCAGGGTTGCGAGGGAAGCCCGGGTCCTGGGTGCCAGAGGGAAGCCAGTGCCAGCAGCCGGGGGAAGGAAGGCCTACTCTTGCATGAATTTCGGGCATTGGGCCTCTAGTTTAAAATAATACCTGCTTCACAGGGCCGTTGCCCTGAGCCCACTGTCCGGGCATAAGTGCCTTATAAGCTATAAAGTGCATGTCACTGTTATGATCCCAGTTCCCCAAAGAGAAGCTATTGCTCACACGAGTCCAAAGGGACAGAAAAGCTACTAGACTTGTTCCCAGGAGGGGAGGGTGAGTGGTTTGAGGGAGGGCCGGACTTCCTGGGGTGTTGGTGAAACCAGGTGAATTTAGTCCAGAAAGAGTCCATGGAGTATATGATACAGCAGAGATTTGAACAAAGATGATGTGGCGATTATGTTCTAAGAAAAGAGGTTATTGTCTGAGAGCAGAGAGGTGAGCAGTTTAACCCGCCCAGAACTACTGAGTCAAAGTGTTTCCTCTCCAGAAGTAAACATGTGTCTGGGCAATAGGATGCTGGCATTTGCCTTCAATAAATTCAACTCTGAAACAGGGAAGGGGGAAGGAAAGAATTTTTAAAAGAAAACTATGGTGAGTCAATGTTTTGAGATTTTTAGTGTGATTCCTCCTATTACCAACTCATTTTGTATTCTAGTACCCCTTGCTATTTTTCACATGTTTGGGAAGCATCATCGATTCCCTCAGGAATAAGAAGATTCAACTAAAAGCCATAGCTTTTGAGTTTCGGATGCTTTGTTTTTTGGATTGTATAAACCTAAGCCCTGAGTAAACTCAGGGCGTAAGATAAAAGCTTTGGAAGAATACATAGGGATCTAAAAGTAGAGTCATTGGAGGGAGCTATGAAGAGGGGAACCTTAGGGAAGTAAAAAAATATTCTATTTCTCAGAAAGAGGCCCACGCTCTGCCACTGCCACTTGCCTGAGCCCAGATACTGGATGAGGAGAGGAAGACTGGAGACACGTGGCAACGGCAAGGGCTCCAGACAGGCTCAGAGACTCCACTTGCCCAGGTGCAGCCCAGCTTTCTCTATGCCAACCCAATAGGGCAACAGAAGGTCTGCACCAGGGGGCTAAGCAGGAGCCCCCAAGGCAGTCTGAGGACGTTTATTAGGTGCCCAAGAGCTGTCACAGTGACCTGCATGGACCCGGTCAAAGCCTCATTGGGAACAAGGATGTCAGCCTGGATGCCCGAGGGGATGCTGACAAGGCAGAGCCCAAGCAACCCTCAGCAGCCAGCACAGCAGGGGCAGAGCCTCTGAGATTAAACTTTAGCTGGCTTTTAGAAAAATGATGATTGGTTTATCTCTTATACACCTGAGCAAGTGGACTGAAAATCTAACCCACTTCAGAAGTAGTAACAAGATGGAATATGCATTAAAGTGTCAAATGAGGTGGAGAAGTGTGGATCGGAGGAGCTCGGGGCCCCGCCTCCCTTACACACACTTACTTTCAGAGCATTTTTTCTTTACCTCATATTGATTTCACCTCCTTATTTAAACAAACTCGCACAAGAGGGACCGCACTGTAGCTCTTTCTGAGCACAATCCCGTTGTTCAGCATCCCTGAATGGCTCAGCCTGTAAATTATGAAGGTTTATTCCAATGTCCCTTAGAGCCTCCACAGGTAGTCTTGCCTGTCAAACATTTTTTTTTCATGGTAATAAGAAAACAACTCTAGTTGTGTTTAACACAGCAGCCAAGGTGTACCCAAGGGGTGTAATTAGCTCTTGCTATGTTAGAAAGAAAAGGCAAGCTTAATGTAGAACCACTTTCCTAAAAGAAAACAGTAAAATACAAGGGGAAAAGAACTGCTTCAAACTCCTCTTTCTTCCTGAGGTACTCACACGTGATATTTACCGTGGTTCTGTTCATTATGGAGTAAAACAGGGGACTACTTAGCATAAGCCAGGCAGCCAGCCACTCTCTCACTGAGGGAGTAAATCAGGCTGCCCGTGGATTGCTAATGTTGATTACAGGGAAGACACCACTGAGGTTTCCAGGCTCCTAGTTGGGTGCAGGGCACAGATGACAACTGATACTATTAACAGCACTTAACTTTTTTTTTTTTTTCATAAACGTGGGTGTGTGTGGAGACTTATTATGGACTTCTGGGCTTTGTTTCAGTTTTACCCATTCCTTCTGCAGGAGTGGTTGAATAACTGGCTCTTTGCCTTTATAATAAAGGATTCCAAACTCTCTTTCTGCTGTTTTGTCTTGTTTCCCTTCTTCAAATTATGTTTTTAAAAGCACTATGACGCATACTCAGAATGTTTCTAATTTTGCCTGACTGGTAGCACCTTCCTATCGCTTGCACCCTGTTCTTGGATTGAAGTAATCACTCCCAAATATTAGGCTGTTTTACAGACGTAATTTCCTATCAGGTGAAAGCATAGTTTTGTGTATCAGGAGTTTTAAAATGCCACCAAAATGATATGTCGTAGGTGATTTTGAATTCAAAAGCTCAGATATTTTTTTAGTCTCACACACATTTTAACAATTTTATTGAAATAGAAGGCATGGGAAAATGTGAAGTGAATTTCAGGACCAAAATGATTTCATTTGATTTAAATTACTTATTAATTTGATGCAGCTGGGTAAAAGACAGGGCATTTTCTTTGCATCTTAAGAAATGAAATGAAAGTATTAAATAGGATGGGATAATACTTAATGTTCTAAATAGTAAGACTTGCCATTGAGTTTAAATCACTTCAAAGTTTGAGATGGTTCTAGTGATAGAAGCCAGATTTCTGCCTTGGCTTTTAAGATGTCTCAGACATTGAAGGTGGAACCACAGGGGGCCTCAATGAAGTTTCGAAAGCAAGGTTAGATAAGTGTAAGAATTTCTTTTGAACTGCCTTGAGCCAAAAGCTAAAGGCTTAGAAAACTTTAAAGATGATGCTACCACAAACTCACAAGGGAAATAATATATCATCACTTAGTTCTGAAGTTAGTTGCATTCTGTATTAACCACACCACATATTCTGGCACTTGGACAAGAAGTATGATGTGCTAAATAAAAGAAAGAGCAAAAGTAAGTGAATATGTTTTGGGGAGAATCAAGTAAAAAAATAATAATAGGTGTCAACATATCTAGCCCTGCCCATAATATCTACACCAATAAAAGAGTAACATGTTAATTGACCTTACCTTCGCAACACCTACCAGCCAATCAGGAGTGAGGATGCAAATTAACCCAACAAAGATGGAGGGTTAATTTGCATATGCAAGCACTGAGTAGCTGGGGGCGGGGCATTCTGCACCACCCCAGCTGCTCTGGGCCTCTGGGCAGTGTGGGAAGGTGGAAAGTCAGCTCCAGGCCAGAGCATAAAGGTGGCTCCGGCCAGAGCAAAGCAGTGCTGGCCAGGGGAAGGAAGGCCCATTCTTGCAGGAATCTTCGTGCATCAGGCCTCTAGTCAATACATATGTGTCATTTCTTGATCATTTTAGGAACACTTATTAATGTTGTGGTTGTTATTTCAATTCCTACAGCCATATATTTTACCTTAAAATTAAGCTAAAGCCCTCGCTGGATTTGCTCAGTGGATAGAGCATTGGCCTGTAGACTGAAGGGTCCTGGGTTTGATTATGATCAAGGGCACATACCTGGGTTGCAAGCGAGATTCCCGGTCCTGATCAGGCACATGCAGGAGGCAATCAATTGATATGTCTCTCTCAAAACAATGTTTCTCTCTATCTCTCCCTCTCCCTTCTACTTGCTCCAAAAATCAATGGAAAAATATCCTCGGGTGAGGATTAACCAAAAGAAAATAATAATAATTAGTTAATTTTTGAAAATTAAGCTAAAGTAGAAATGATACTGCCCATTATTAACTCTCTATGATAATAGTGACCTAAATCATACTAGAGGTAAATAGAAAAAAAGGTGACATTTGAAAATTATCCAGGAAATCACCAAAATAACCAAGGTACCATTTTTCATTAATTTGAAAATTAATTTTTCCTAATGTTTAAAAATCTCTAAAATTGGGATGTCTCTGGCACATAATAGTGTCTTTCAATTACAACTGACATTCTACATTCTACAGAATATGGTATTTTGGGGTCATGGATATTTTTACAAAGTGAGGGAATAAAAAAACCTTCCATGACTTTCTCAGAGTTGATGGATAGTCTTCACCTAGGTTATCTAGAGTTATTTGGTTTTCTAGAGCTGCACTGCCAGTTATGATAGGCACTAGCCATATGTAGTCACTTAAAATTAAATTGATTAAAACCAATAAAAATCAGTTCCTTAGGGGTACCAGCCAAATTTCAAGTGCTGAATATAGCCATGTGTAGCTATTGGCTACCATATTGGACAATGTGGATTTATAAGGCATCTTCAACATCACAGAAAGTTCTGTTGGTCAGCACCAATGTATGTAGAGTACTGACTTTATCTGAAAAATTCTTCAGATCTGAGCAATAGTACAGAAAGGCCCTCAAACTTTTAGTATCTGACTCAGGGGCAGCAGTTTGGACTCAAGTCAAGCAGACCTAGGTTTGCACCTTGAATGCTGACCTGGCTAAGGTCAGGTTGTTTGACCTCTCTAAGATTCAGTTTTTTGCCTGGCCTGTGTGACTCAGTGGTTGAGTGTTGACCTATGAACCAGGTCATCCTGGTTCCATTCCCAGTCAGGCACTTGCCAGGATTGTGTGCTCAATCACCAGTGGGGGGTGTGCAGGAGGTAGCCGATCAATGATTCTCTCTCATCATTAATGTTTTTATTTCTCTCTCCCTCTCTCTTCCTCTCTGAAATTGATAAAAAGTTTTTTTAAAAAAGACTCAGTTTTTCATAGGTAAGATAAGGGATAATTGTTGTAAATACTTCATAGGGTTATTTAAAAAGAGAGTATCATCCACAATTAATAGAGTAAGCATTCAATAAACACTAGCTTCCATGATTAGTTTTTTATAATTTTAGTGACTACATCTTGCCTTGCCCTTGCCCTACCTTGCCTTGCCTTCCACATAGCCTTTTCTCCTATTTCCCCAACTCCATCTATTCTCAAAACAACAGAGGGATCCTCTTTTGGCATAAATTAGGTCACTCCATTCGAAATCCTCCAATGACTTTCCATCCTATCTAATAAAGAGGGAATATGCAAATTGACCATCAGGCCGTCACAAAGATGGCAGCACCCATAGCCACAAGATGGTGGCACCCAGTCCCCTCAGCCCCATATGAGTCCCCCAGTCCTTTCAGCCCAGCCCAGGGTCGGGGGACAGCAGGTGCAAGGTGCAGCCAGACCCGCCCTAAGCCCCCCAGCTGCCCAGGGCCAGCCCGAGGCTCTGTCAAGCCTTGGATGGTAGCTGCCCAGCTGACACCCGAGGCTCAGTCAAGCCTGGATGGTGGCTGCCCAGCTGACACCCGAGGCTCAGTCAAGCCTTGGATGGTGGCTGCCCAGCTGACGCCCGAGGCTTAGTCAAGCCTTGGATGGTGGCTGCCCAGCTGACACCCGAGGCTCAGTCAAGCCTTGGATGGTGGCTGCCCAGCTGATGCCCGAGGCTCAGTCAAGCCTTGGATGGTGGCTGCCCAGCTGACGCCCGAGGCTCAGTCAAGCCTGGATGGTGGCTGTCCAGCTGATGCCCGAGGCTCAGTCAAGCCTCGGATGTCGCTGCCCAGCTGCCTAGGGCTGGCCCAAGGCACAGGCAAGCCTCAGATGGCGGCTGCCCAGCCAACACCCAAGGCACAGGCAAGCCTTGGATGGCAGCTGCTCAGCTGCCCAGGGCCGCCCAAGGCTCAGGTAAGCAGGGCCGGCTGAGGCTTGCGTCGTCAGCAATGGCAGCAGTAGAGGTGTGATGGGGGCGTTGCCTCCCGCCCCTGAGGGCTCCCAGACTGTAAGAGGGGGCAGGCCGGGCTGAGGGACCGGTGCCTCCAGTGCATAAATTCTCATGCACTGGGCCTCTAGTTTCCAAATAAAAGTCAGAGACATTAAAATTACCCACATGCCCCAATACAATCTGCGCATCCTTTCCTTCTCTGATGTCTCCTTCTCCTTCTCTTGCTCACTCTACTCCAGCTACGAGGAACCTCCTTTCCATTTCCTGAACATGACTAGCCCTCTTCTACCTCAGAGCCTTTGCACTTGCTGTTCTCACTGCTAAGCATATCCTTCCTGCCCCCTCACCTCAGCTCCACCCCACCACCTGCATGGCTTACTTCCATACCTGCCCTAGGTGTTTAGTCAAATGCCATTTTCTCAGTGAAGCCTTCCCTGCGCTCCCTATTTTACATTGAACACCACCTCTCAACACACTCCCTATGCCTTTACCTACTTAACTTTTCCCTATAGCATTTATCACTATTAAATACTATATAGTTTACTTATTTGTTTCTTTTATTATCTTTTCTTTAGCTGGAGTATAAGCTCCACAAGGGCAGGGAGTTTTGACTGCTTTTGTTCACTGCTGTACCCCCAGAGCTTACTATAGATCCTGGCACGTAAGTTAATGCACATCTTTGCTTCTTTGTGGGGGCTGAGGTTCATAGGAGAAGCGAGAAGTCATTCATGTATTTACTCTATAACATTTAGTGAGCATCTCCTATAGCCAAGTACTGTACTAGAAGCTAAATTCCAGGTGATTCCAGCAGTTGGGTGTGTGGTGATGCCATCAACCAAGACAATGACTCTAGAGAAGGAAGAGGAGTACTGGGGACACTTGCTGAATTGAGGGCTTATAGGACACACAAGTGTAGATTCTAATCACAACCTGGAATCAATTCCAAAATCTACATCTCTCCACCATGCAGGAGCCAGAATGAGAGGCAAGATTACAGGCCCTCCCTGGAGCTCTAAGCCACATGAACTCCTGGGCAGTAACACTATCCTCTGTGCTGTCTTTGACTACAAAGAACAAAGTAAACATTCGTAATACTTGGCTCTTAGCATTAATTGACCTCATATGTGGAAAGCCCTCAGCATCCCAGATGAAAGGTGCTACAGAACTACAAAATTACTCTTACTGACTCGGGGAAGCCTGGCACCCTGAATCACCAATGCCCTGAATTACCATGACCCATACCAGGGTGTTCTGGATATGTCTCATGTTCTTCTCCAAGAGTTCACCCAGCTGCTCCCTAGCCTCCCATTGAGATCTAAAATGTCCTCAGAAAGCCCTGACCAGTGTTGCTAAGTGCTTATAGCATCTGTCCACACACTAAAGAGTCTCAGGCTTGATTCCCAGTCAAGGGCACATACCTGGGTTGTAGGTTGGATCCTGGAGCACATATGGGAGGCAACCAATCAATGTGTCTCTCTCACATCAATGTTTCTCTCTCTCTCTCTCTCCCTCTACCCTTTTCTCTCTCTCTAAAAATCAATGAAAAAAATGTCTTCAGGCAAGGATTAACAAAAAAGAAAATAAAATGTCCTCAGAAAGCAAATCAAGAATACTTAATAAAGAGTAAAAATTTGACGGAGAAACCAAGATGGAGACATAGGTAAACTGCTGCCTCGCACAACAATTTCAAAACTACAACTAAAAGACAAAATGACATCATCCAGAATCACAGGAAGGCTGGCTGAGTGGAAATTCTACAACTAGAAGGAAAGAGAAAAGCACACTGAGACTCAGAGGAGCTGCAGGAGGCAGAGGTACTGAGACACGTGTGCGGAGAGGACTGGCAACTGAGTGCATGGCTGGCTTTCTCAAGCGGGAGGGAGACAAAAGCTCCCGACTGCACTGAACTCCAGTTCCGGGCAAGACTCTGGGGACCCAGACTCATACAGGGTGAAACTGGACTGTCAGGAAAGAGAAAAGTACACTGAGACTCAGAGGAACTGTGGAAGGCAGAGGTACCAAGGCACGCACACGCGGAGAGGGCAGGCAACTGAGTACGTGGCTGGCTTTCTCAAGTGGGAGGGAGACAAAAGTTCCCAACTGCATTGAACTCCAGTTCCGGGTGAGACTCTGGGGACCCAGACTCATTCGGGGAGAAACTGAACTGTCTGGCAGTAGGCAGAACTCAAGGGCGGCTTTCTCTCAGAGGTGCTTACAGCGATTACCACGGGACACTGAGACGCAGGGGACTATTAAGGCAGAGCTGATGGGAACCCAATGCTGTCTGCTCCACCCTGAGACTCTGCCCCATCCAAGCTGAGCACAGAGGCTTTTGCAAGTCTTATCTCATAAGGGTGTCTCCAGCACAGAAGTTCTCCCAGCACAGACACAGCTGATCCTCACAGCCAATTGGCCTGGAGGTCAATTCCTCCCAGTGATACCAACAACAATCAAGGCTTAACTACAACAAGATTGTGCACACAGCCCACAAAGGGGTGCACCAAGAGTGTCCACCTCAGGTAACTGGGGAGGCTGAGCCACTGGGCCCTATAGGACACATAGCACACAAAGCCACTCTATCAACTCAGGGAAGCAGCCAAAATGCGGAGACAAAGAAACAGGTCACAAATGAAAGAAATGGAGGAAAGCAAATGACTGGATATAGAGTTCAAAACCACAGTTATAACGTTTTTCAAGAATTTTCTAGGAAAGGCCGATAAATTTAGTGAGACCCTCGAGGATATGAAAAAGGACCAACTAGGAATTAAGCATACACTGACTGAAATAAAAAATACTATACTGAGATCTAACAGCAGACTAGAGGATAGCAAGAATCAAGTCAAAGATTTGAAATACAAAGAAGCAAAAAACACTCAACCGGAAAAGCAAAAAGAAAAAAGAATCCAAAAATATGAAGATAGTGTAAGGAGCCTCTGGGACAACTTCAAGCTTACCAACATCAGAATTATGGGGGTGCCAGAAGAAGAGAGAGAGCAAGATGCTGAAAACCTATTTGAAGAAATAATGACAGAAAACTTCCCCCACCTGGTGAAAGAAATAGACTTACAAGTCCAGGAAGCACACAGAACCCCAAACAAAAAGAATCCAAAGAGGACCGCATCAAGACACATCATAATTAAAATGCCAAGAGCAAAAGACAAAGAGAGAATATTAAAGACAGCAAGAGAAAAACAGTTAGTTACCTACAAGGGAGCACCCATATGATTGTCAGCTGATTTTTCAACAGAAACTATGCAGGCCAGATGGGAGTGGCAAGAAATATTTAAAGTGATGAATAGCAAGAATCTATAACCAAGATGACTCTACCCAGCAAAGCTATCATTCAGAATTGAAGGGCAGATAAAGACCTTTACAGATAAGAAAAAGCTAAAGGAGTTCATCACTGCCAAACCAGTATTATATGAAATGCTGAAAGGTATTCTTTCAGAAGAGGAAGAAGAAGAAAAAGGCAAAGATAAAAATTATGAACAACAAATACATACCTATCAACAAGTGAATCTAAAAATCAAGTGAATAAAAAAATCTTATGAACAGAATAAACTGGTGAATATAATAGAATCAGGGGCATAGAAAGGGAGTGGACTGACAATTCTCAGGGGGAAAGGGGTGTGAGGGTTGCGGGAAGAGACAGGACAAAAATCGTACACCTATGGATGAGGTAAGGGCAGAGGGTGGGGTGGGAACCGGGTGGAGGGAAGCTATGGGGGGAAAAAGAGGAACAACTGTAATAATCTGAACAATAAAGATTTATTAAATTTAAAAAGAGAGTAAAAATTTGTTATAATTATGTTCCTCAGGGGGGAAAAAATCACTTCAAATAGATTAGTCAAGACAGAGCGTTCTTTTGCAAAGAAAATTTTTTTAATTAAAAAATACTTTGGGATGATTTCCAGTAATGCAAGACTTCAAACACAGCATGAAGAGGAGGTCAAGGAAGCTTGTTTTCTCCTTGAAGAGGAGGTGGATAGTTCGCACAGAGAACTAAGGATCGCTTGTCAGTGTACAGCTTACCTGTGCTAAGTAAGAATTAACTGCAAGAAGCAAATATAAAAGAAGTAAATGGGTTGGATCCTCCATACTGACAAAGAAAGAATGTGACTGTGAGGGTCTGTTTCCCAGAACTTGAAGGAATTTGCTGCAAGAAAGCTTAGTTTGGAGGAACAAGGGTTTATTGAGAGTAGGTGGGGAAAGAAGAAGGTGTTTGAATTCTGGAACCTTTATTAAAGTTTGTTTTCCTCGTCTGGATCTTTTGGTTCCTGTGCCTGTGACAGTATTCATAACTCATCCCCAGTGTGCCAACAAAACCCATATGTTTTGGTTCTCTTCTTATCGTTTAAGCCAAGATAAAGTTGAAATTAGTGTATTGCCAGAGATCCGCGATAGCCTACACACACAAACACACACACGGTGGCAAAGGGTGGGGACGGGGCTTACTCATCTTTGTTTTCTTCAACACAACACAAGACTTACACAAAGAAGGCACTCAATGAAGGCTTCTTAAATGTGCACACCCTTAAAACACAAAAGAAAAAGTCCTCCATGGGGAATGTCTTTATTTACAGATGGAGTGGAAGTAGTTGTGAGTCAGATAATAGGACTCTGAGCAGAGAAACCATCTCTAGTCATATTGAGAGAACAAGCATTGTCTTCTGTCCCCACTCTGCTTCTCATTCACCTACTCATCTGACTGGCTTTCAATCACTATAGAAATTTGAGTGGCTACCTTCTGCCAAGCACTGCTTTGGATGCTGGGGACATAGAGAGGAATAGGACAAAGTCCTCATGTAAAACTGATAGAGCAGTGTGAGAGAAAGAGGTTAACAGTAATAATATTTAATATCAGGTACTATGATAAGCTCTTTTCCAAACACTTTTTTTTCATTTAATCTAATTCTTCTCAGATTTTAACACACCTATGAATAATCATCTGGGAATTCTGTTAAGATGCAAACCTGATTCAGTAAGTCTGGGATGGGGTCTGGGATTCTGCTTTCCTAACACGCTTCTAGGTGATGGCTAGTCTAATGATTCTGAAATCACAGTTCTTGAGTATTAAGAATTTAAACATTCCAATAACCGTTTGTGGAAGGAACTATGATTATCTCCATTAAAGATGATGAAACGAAGATTTGGTGAGATTACATAATTCCTTGGTGGTCATAGAGCTAGTCAACTCCAGAAACAGATGCAAATCCAAATTTATTAACCACTCCCCCAACAGTCTCTCTTAAACCAACTCCTAGAGCTATGGGACCAGAAGGGCTACATAGGGGTAAAATGGTATGAAGTTCAGAGAAGACCTCTCTAGGGAGGGAATATAACCATCACTGGGACCTACTAATATACTGTGGAGCCTAGAGCAGTATTTGTGAACCTATTTTTCAGCTCTAGTCACTGACTCCCTCCATCCAGCTTTTTTAGACATTTTCTTCCTAATCCCCACCTGCCATAAACTTTTAACACCACAGATATACTGTAAGCTGTTTATGCAATGTGGCCCTTTGGAGACCACAAACGCATTGTAATAGCTAAATTTTTTTTTTCCACACATTTCTCTCTCCCCCAAATTTCTGCCCCCATTGAGAATGCATGATCTAGCACAACACTTCGCTCACCTTGTGAGACATATCATTGATTTCACAGAATTGCAAAATCTCAGGATTGAAAATAAAGGCATTTACCCTTCTGCAAGAACCTTGACTAGTGATCATCTACATTGTGCTTGGACACTTACAGTGATGGTGAAATCACTACCTTACATAGCAGCCCATCCATCTTAGGATGCAAAACTTTTACTAGAAAGCTTTCTTATTTTGAGCCTAGATCTGGCATGTCTCATTTTTCATTCACTAGTTGGAGCTCTACCTTTTGTTGCTGAACAAAGGAGCAAAGCTAGGTGGAATGGAAGGTATAAATATATAGAATATTTGTTTCCTATTTCTAGGGACCAGACAGTCATCGTGTGTTTGGGAGTGTTATGAAAATTCTCTTGTGAACCACCTATTTCAAATTTTATGCGTATTGACTTTATATCTCTAAAAACACAGTGTAAAGTTTCTCTAGCTCCTACAGTGGTTCTCAACCTTTCTAATGCCGCGACCCTTTAACACAGTTTCTCATGTTGTGGTGACCCCCAACCATAAAATTATTTTTGCTGCTACTTCATAACTGTAATTTTGCTACTGTTAATGAATCGTAATGTAAATATCTGTGTTTTTCGATGGTCTTAGGCAACCCTGCTAGCGGTTCTGCTAGCGGTTCTCAACCTGTGAGTCGCGACTATAGAGCCTAAGACCATCGGAAAACACAGATATTTACATTACGATTCATTAACAGTAGCAAAATTACAGTTATGAAGTAGCAATGAAAATAATTTTATGGTGGGGGGGTCACCACAACATGAGGAACTGTGTTAAAGGGTCGCGGCATTAGAAAGATTGAGAACCACTGTTAGAAGCCACATCACACTTTAATACATCTTACTGTCAACTAAAACTTTTCAGTATTGGTGTTGTTTTTAGAGGTGTTGTAAGTGGTGCAAAAGAAAAAGCAATGGTAAGGGGGTGATAAGAAATAGAGGACTACATTTTTTACTTAAAAGAACATAGGTAATCAATTATAGAACTAAAAATAATAGTATAAATAGAAAACAGGTGGGGGTGGGGAGAAGAGAGGAGGAGATGGGTGATAGTAAAAGGGAGCTAAGCCCTCATCCTTCATTGTGGGAAGTCAATAGGGTTGTCTAAAATGAATAAATTAAGGAGAGTCAATCATGATATCTTGAATTATGAAAACAGCTATGATTGTCTAAAAACTGAAGCAGACACGGGGAGTGGGAAAGGGGGGGGCCTTGATTTTCCTCACAATTTCTTCTAAACCATCTGACATTTACAAAATATATATGTATATTAATTAAAATTAAAAACCAGTCCTAACTGGTTTGGCTCAGTGGATAGAGCATTGGCCTGCAGACTGAAGGGTCACAGGTTTGATTCCAGTCAAGGGCATGTACCTTGGTTGTGGGACATCCCCAGTAGGGGGCATGCAGGAGGCAGCTGATCAATGTTTCTCTCTCATCAATGTTTCTAACTCTCTATCCCTCTCCCTTCCTCTCTGTAAAAAATCAATAAAACATATTTTTTAAAAATTAAAAACTAAAGAATGATGGAATAAAAAGCAATCAGAGTAGTGTTCTATCACCAACTACTGGCCTGACTTGAATAAGTCACTGAATCTTGAATTTAAGTTTCTCACTTATAAAATGGGTTAAGTCAGTGATTTCAATGTGTTTAAAATAGTATACAGAATCCCAATACATTTTTTAAAAATTTAATGGTGCCCTTCTGATGGCAGACAGGAATGGTACCAGGAGTATAGCCCACTACAACTCCCCTTTATCCTTGTCCTCCTCCTCACTCTATCCCCACTGCAGGCAGCCCTGAGGCACCTCTCAAAGAATTTCAAGAATTTAGTTTGAAAACCATTAGC
Organism: Corynorhinus townsendii; assembly: GCA_026230045.1. NCBI lineage: Eukaryota > Metazoa > Chordata > Mammalia > Chiroptera > Vespertilionidae > Corynorhinus > Corynorhinus townsendii. The sequence goes on along the minus strand of JAPDVU010000003.1, from coordinate 173,327,911 downwards.
CATGATTGCTTTTCAAATTATGGTCAGAACCCATTAATTTAGAAGCTTTTAATCAGAATAGAATAGAATAGAATAGAATAGAATAGAATAGAATAGAATAGAATAGAATAGAATAGAATAGAATAGAATAGAATAGAAAGATTAGGATGCAATCCATTGTATTGTTTTGTACAACTCTTAATTCCATTCCATGTGTATTCACTACCTTCCTGGCTAGCTGGGTGGAAAGAGGTTCCCAGAAGAGTTGGTCCTGTTAAGGACCTCAACAACAGGACAGGGCGGATGTCTGATGTTGGGAGTAACTGACCTGAGCTTGCTGATTAAAATGGGGCGAGAGGGCATCTCAGCGGGCACGCTAGTCCAGTCGACTTCCACCCTCAGGCCAGGCCTCCTATGCAGAGCCATGCCTGCCTCAATCCAAGCCACAGGGCTGTGTGGGAAGGGCTGTGGGTTCACACAGAAGCCAGGCAGGGATCACATTTCTGCTGCTGTACACATTCGGGTTGTTTGGTAGTGAGACGGCTAAATAAAAGCATTGCCATCTTTTTAAAGAATGAAGAATGAAGATGGGTAACGTGTTTCTTGCTACCAGTCACAACCCAAACTTTTACTATATGTGTTTTTCCCATCTCTCACATTCTCTAATTCTGTGACTTCTACCCTCTCTTAGGACACAAAATTACAATAAGCAGCACAATTGTCATAGAGTTTGTACCTTTGGCTAGAAAGTCTTCATATTTCCACTTAGGTGTCACAAAAACTGCTGGTTGTATAACTGGACAAACAATGGGTCCATGCTGCCTGTCACTACTTGTGCCAATTAAGCAGAGACAGGGTGGAGTCATATATGAGCATTTATTCCAATACTGCCAGCAGTAAGGGAGAGCAGCAGGTCATCCACAAAAATCTGCTCTGCACCCCATCATAAGCCAGCTGCTTATATTGGGTAGAAAGACAAAGATTACATGGGGAAGTAGCCAAAGGGTATGTCAAATGGGCAGTTTATAGGTAATGGGAACTGGAGATGTTCAAAGGCCTGCAGTATGTAAAGGCTGGGAGTCTTCAAAGGGGGTCTTCAAACCTGGTTTCTGCAACAAGGTTGTTAATCTTTCTATGATAATAGGCAGCTCCCTGATGGGGAGGATGGGCTGCATTTCCAGGTGAGCCCCTGGGTCTCACGTGCAACTCCCAACCAGGTTAGAATGTGCCTTCTTTAATCAGAACAAAACAATCATGGTTAACAGAGCATGATTAATATTTCTTACAATTCTAGCTGGTCCCCAATATTCTATTTTGCCCCTATCATGGTCTGCAACTCCAACTCCTGGCTTGGGAGGAGGAAATGGGGCATAGTTTGAAAATTTCTCCAGGTGATTCTGATACATACTCATCCTCCAGCACACTCCTTCCCCCTCGCATCCCTGGGCCAAGAGTAGAAACAGCTGGTAATGCAAACAGCAAAATCCATCGGAGAGAAATGACTAAGTGTCAATTATTGGCTCAAATGGCCAATGGTTCTTCTAGATTAGTGAATGTTTATGCTGTAGAGTCCTAAACTGATAAGGAATATCTCAGATTTCATTTGTGGATGCCAACATAAATACAGTGTTTTATATTATACTAGAGGCCCAATGCACAAAATTTGTGCACATGGGCGGGGGGGGGGGGGGGCGGTGTGTCCCTCAGCCCAGCCTGCACCCTCTCCAATCTGGGACCCCTCTCACAATCCAGGACTGCTGGCTCCCAACTGCTCAACTGCCTGCCTTCCTGATTGCCCCTAACTCCTTCTGCCTGCCAGCCTGATCACCCCCTAACCACTCACTCCCCTGCCAGCCTGATTGATGCCTAACTGCTCTCCTGCCAGCCCGATTGCTCCTAACTGCCCTCCCCTGCTGGCCTGGTCACACCTAACTGCCCTCATCTGCCAGCCTGGTCACCCCTAACTGCCCTTTGCAGGCCTGGTCCCCCCCAACTGCTCTCCCCTTCAGGCCTGGGTCCCCCCCCCCAACTGCTCTCCCCTGCAGGCCTGGGTCCCCCTCCCCCCAACTGCCCTTGCCTGCAGGCCTGGTTACCCCCAACTTCCCTCTACTGCAGACCTAGTACCCCCCAACTGCCCTCCCCTGCAGGCCTGAACACCCCTAACTGCCCTCCCCTGCAGGCTTGGTTGCCCCTAACTGCCCTCCCTTGCAGGCCTGGTCCCTCCCAACTGGCCTCCCCTGCTGGCCATCTTGTGGTGGCCATATTGTGTCCACATGGGGGACAGCAATCTTGTTTGTTGGAGTGACAGTCAATTTGCATATTACTCTTTTATTAGATAGGATTACTACAAACTCCAAAAAGCACTATGTTCTCATATATAAAAGAAAACTAAAATAGATACAGGAGAGGGAGGGGTTACTTTGAGTCCTCATAACCCTAGGGCTTTCATGAACCAACCCTTTGAAAATGCACAATATTTTGTATGGATGTGCATTTATTTTCCTAGGGTCAATCACTTTTGTCAGCTTCTCAAAGGAAGACGGAATCTAAGAAAGGTTAAAGCACAGGGTTAGAGGATAATGTTCATTACAAGCTCAGTATAAACAGTCTGCAGGTTAAACAAATTTTGACTTAATCAGTACAGGCTTTGTTTTTCCTCCTTTGGAAAGGCCTTTAAACAACCTGCACATCTGCCTTCACCAATTCAGAGCAGACAGCCTTAGATGGCATACACCTGGGCAGCAAGGCCTCTGCATCAGTTACACCTGCCACTCTGGCAGGGCGCCCGGCACCAGCACCCATGAGAACACCCTCCACAAATCATTGAGACTCAACAGGGGGCAGCAGGGCACAGTGGGAAAACAAGAAGACCACCCTTATGATTGAAGATTTGCTGAGTATTTTACAAGATAAGACTATTAAAAATAATGAACGGTAAATACTTTTTATCACTATATTTATTAAAATTTCTAGTTATTTCCTTAAGCGATACTTCCAGAATTAATGGACCAATGGGATGAATATACTCAAAGCTGTTGTTACTTTTGGTCAAATCACTGTGTTTCAGTAATAGCCTATTCCACTCCCTCCCTGAGTAGCCAGGGCCTATTTCAACACACGCTGGCCTGCATCAGGTATTCTCTCTCTTCTTGATCATTTACACCAGAAACTGATATCTCATTGTCTGAGTGCATCTCGTTTGCTTATGTGTGAGTCGGAACATTTTTTCATGTTTACCTAACACTTGTGTTTCCCCTTTGTGACTTGTCTGCACATGAAGGACATTCGTTCTTTCCAAACCTCGTTATGCTCGCAGAGATTAAATGCACACTCTTCGTTTATTTCAACAGTAACCTAAAGATTCGTTCTCTCTTCCTCCTCAGCTTGAAGGTTCTCAGCCTTTACCAGGTCCTCCAAGGACGGTTGCTGCCAGTTTTTCTTGAAACAGGCTTTGCTCACCAGCTCCCAGCGGCTCAGTGGGTTCCTGACAGTGTTTCCTCACGATGGCTCAGTTATCAGGTCCAACTTTTAGCTGGCAAACCTTCCAACAGATCCAGACTCCTTTGCCCTGCCTGCTGCCTTTCCACACTGGCTTCATTTCCCTATATTCCCTCCAGCACCTCCCTCCTACTCACTCTAGTTCAATTTCTTGAGAGAAGGAGCCTTCCGTCTCCTGTCAGGGTAGGGAAGAGGTAGCAGCCTGCTGTGACTGGTACCGAGGTCTAATTGCTTCTCTGGTAAATGTTCCCCAGTACTCCTGGTTCAGCCCCACCCTCCACCTCTGCTTCCACAGCTCCACGTGCCTCAGGGTCTAAGATTTGCCCTGGTTATTCGGTTTCTTTGGGTTGTCTCCCTCTGTAAAAATTTCCATTTCAGTGGTCCCTCTTCTGCTAAATTAATCACATTTCCACTGACTTTTAAGTTTGTTTTTAATCTTTACCTGAAGATACGTTTTTATTGATTTTGGGGGCGGGGGAGGGAGAGAGAGAAACATCCATCCATGTGAGAAAGAGACAACTACCGGCTGCCTCCCATAGGCTCCCCCACACCACCCCCTACCCTTACCTAGGACTGAACCTCATGCTCCAACCAACTGAGCCACCCGGCCAGAGCTTCACTGACTTTTCATCTCCTAAAATCGTAGTGGTATCTCTCACCTGCTCTTGTCTTGCTGTTCTCCTAGTTCTTATAGATTTATAAAGGAATTTTAAACTCCGTTACTGACATTTTCACAGTGTTTGGGAATCTCCTAAAATCGTAGTGGTATCTCTCACCTGCTCTTGTCTCTCTATTCTCCTAGTTCTTATAGGTTTATAAAGGAATTTTAAATTCCATTACTGACATTTTCACAGTGTTTGGGGAGCAAATGTTCAATCAATCTTGTTTTTCTTCTTTAATCTCTGGCTTGGAGAACATGGTCTTTTTCTCCTCCAATTGTCCTTATAATGCTTCTTTACTTCTCTTTTTTGCTTTCCAAAGCAATCCTTCTCTCATCTCTTCATGCAATGTATCTCCCTCAATTCCTTAAATAATATTAGGCTTTTACAAAAGACTAGAAGTGCCATGATATATATCTCCCACATTTTATACACAATAAAATCTACAGAGCACATGGCTGGACTGCACTGCCAAGCCCCATCCAGGTTCCTAATGCCAGCCTTCCCAAAGGTCTTCCTGCATTTCTCGCACTCTGACAGAGAATGGTGACTTTTATGTGCCACCGATAGGACATGGCATCAGGAGAACACCCCCCAGTTATAACTCACAGGCAATTTGTTCAGATCACAGTCAGGAAACTTCAAAGATACCCAAATGCCACTTAAAAGGCATTCCAGGCTCACAACTGTGCTGGCCTTTATTATAAACTATCACTGTTTTCCAAATCACTTATCTTGACTATGAAGTCATTGTGTTCAAAGGTTAGAGGTGATGGAAGTGGGTGCGAAGAAACAAGATGACAACACGTATCTTGACATCTTTGATAACTTAATCTCAAGAAAAGGGTTCTTAAACTCGTTTTCCTATTTCCAAATTAACTGTGGACATAAGATCAGAGACATCTCAACTTTCCCAGAGTTTTCATTCTAAACATTACAAGCCACCTGTGATATATTGAGTATAAGCCAAGAATGTGCCAAAATAGCTCCCAAATATCCTAAAATTTCACCTTAAAGGACAGTAAAAATTTGGAGTTAAGATCATATATCAGCTTTAAAAAATAATCGAACCCTGTAAGTCATTAATTGCAAAAGAAAAGAAAAAAGATAAGTGGCTCCATGGGAAAGAATCATATTAACAAGGGAAGGAAATTCTAAATCCCTGTACGTGTTAGAGAATCACATTAGGAGGTATATGAGAATATATGATTACCTTCCACATTAGTCCCAAGCACAAACTATAAATTAGATTCTTCCTTGTTCTTGTAACTTGATGCTTTTTAAATCTATTCAGTTACAGCCTTTGGGTCAATTTTCAAAATTTAAGAGAATGCATTCCAGAGGAAAAGACAGAAAATTCATTACTATTACCAGTACAGTCACTATGGACAACTTCATATCATTGTCATAATTTCTAAACAGAACCTTAGTGCTGCTCATAACTGCTTACTTTTTAAAAACTCTGAATGAGTTTTAAAATACCGCCCCCTCGCAATTCCATTAACAAGTAGCAAAAATAAATCTCCCCAGAGTCTGAGTATCTCACTGTGGCTCCACCTATTTCCCCAAACATAGACCTATCTTCTTCCCATTGAACTTCAGAAGCTGATCCCCAAACTACACCTTGCAGAATGGGATACAGGTTTTAAAAATACAGTGTTATTTCTGCATTCTATTTCTTATAAGACTTATAAAATATGTATGCTAAGGCTGGTGGTTAAACCCCTGGACCTGAGTATCAAACTGTCTCTTTCAACTTCATTTCATTGGAGTTATGTAAAACTGGGCGATCTCTAGTCGTAACTGGGTGGCTCAGTTGGTTGGGGCATTTCCCCATGCACTGAAAGGTTGCAGGTTCAATCCCTGTGGGAAGTGTACACAAGGCATTTGATTGGTGTTCCTCTCCCTCCCTTCCCCTCTCTCAAAAAATCAATTTTAAAAAAAGCCCACATATCCTCTGGTGAGTATTTAAAAACAAAACCTGTGTGGTGTGTTCTCTAAAGTTCTTCTAGACTGAGAAATAGAATGTGTCTATGGTATCCATTATGATAAATAGATTTAAGTAGAGTTGATATGTATGTATTTCCTAGCCATCAAAATCATCTGACACGTTACTTTAGTGTCAGACACCTTAATATTATTTGGTTTTTATAAAGCACAGTGACTGCTTAGGTGCAGAGCTCAGAACTGAGTTTACCAGTGGCCCTTTATCACAGTTTAATAGCTCTGTGGAAAAATATTAGCTCCATTATTAATGACTAGAGGCCCGGTGCACGAAATTTGTGCGGGGGCCAGTGGGTGTCCCTCAGCCCAGCCTGAACCCTATCCAATCTGTGACCCATCAGGGGATGTCCAACTGCCAGTTTAGGACCGACCGGCAGTTGGACATCCCTCGCACAATCCGGGACCGCTGGCTCCTAACTGCTCACCTGCCTGCCTGCAGAACTGTTCCTAGAACTAATTTGTAGTCAAGGATGTTGTCTTCTTTCTCCAAAGAGGTTTTATGTATTCATATATCAGGTCACTGAAGTCATGAGCAAGATGAGATAACGTCAATCCAATTTCTGGGATTGAGATCGTTTTAAATTAAAACGATCCCTTAGGTTTACCCTTTTATTTTGAGTATGAACCTTCAAAAACACCCTAATTGAGGCAGCTTCACCAGTAGTACCCCAAACAACTTGGCAAGTCCTTGACTTTATTTACCATGATGCTATCAAAAGCTCATCACAAAGAAAACATATGCCTTTCCTTTTTTTTTTTGTATCTATAGCATAAGATGATGGATATTAACTAAACTTATTTTAGTAATCATTTCACCATATATGTAGGTCAAGCCATTATGCTGCACACCCTAAACTTATACAGACTTGTATGTCAATTCTGTCTCAATAAAACTGGGAAAATAAATGAACAAAAAAATTCTGATCAACCTCTCAGGCTCTCAGTATCACCTCCAGATTTGGCAAGTACCCCCAAAGGAAAAATGGCCCTGAGTTCTGGGCTCATCTCCCTATGGCTCTATTTCCTCTATATCCTCGACAATAATTCTGTTATATCATGTTAGCTGTCTCATGTTTTCAAACAGATTTTTTTTTAATTTGTCCAGTATTTCTGATTGTCCTTAGTAGAAAGCTGATTTAAATTACCTAGGCTGCCATTGTTGGAAACACAATTCTCTAGGATTTTTGTTTATTCATGGATCATGTTAGTCATTTCTGTAGCTGAACATCAACAATCAGGCTCACCTTGAAATTGATGGCCTTTCCCGTGTCAATGCAACTACAGTGATAGAGCAAGATTCTGAAGGTGCACTAACTTCAACGTAATTGTTTTATGCCTATCTTCAGCCCACTTTGTTTCAGATAAGAGTCCCTATGTTTCATTTCCATTGGCTTTATTTAACAAAATTGTTTACTACTGCCACAGAAAATGCTATTAAAGGCAGGATGGTGTAATAGAAAGAACACTGGAATTAAAGTTAGAAAACTCAGATTTGACTCCATTTTCACTATAGTGTTTATTGCCTTTGTTTCAGAGTTTCTCTGACTGTGCACCAAGCATGCAGACTACAAAAGTAAATGAAATTCAGTCTTTGGCTTCTACTTAGTTTGTGTAAGCCTTAACATGTTTGTCTGTAAATTAGGAATTACATCTATCTCACAAGGTTGTTGTAAGGGTTCACTGAAGTTATAGCATTTAATTCACAACCACTGACACATAGGAGTACTTAATTACTATTTGTTGAGTGATTTCAATTTTAGACACAGCATTCTTGGCAACCGATTTGTTTCTAAAAGTTATTGTAAACTAGAGGCCCGGTGTACAACATTCGTGCACTGGGTGAGGGGGTCCCCTCAGTCCAGCCTGTGCCCTCTTGCAGTCCAGGACCCCTCGAGGGATACCCACCTGCCACAGAGGTGGGAGAGGCTCCCACCACCGCCACTGCACTCGCCAGCCGTGAGCCCAGCTTCTGGGTGAGTGGTGCTCCCCCTATGGGAGAGCACTGACCACCATGGGGCAGCTCCTGCATTGAGCATCTGCCCCCTGGTGGTCAGTGCTCATCGTAGCGACCAGTTGTTCCACCCTTCAGTTGATTTGCATATTAGCCTTTTATAATATAGGATTAAATCATGCTTTACATGCACTAAGGGAGCTAAGTTTTGAAAGAATATTTATTGAAGATGTGGGGAAAATTCTCCTTCTACAGAATATTAAATCCATTTCATTTAATCTTGTAATAATATGTATTTTTATCAAATTAATTTGATCAGAGTTAAGTTATATCTGCAATAAAGACACAAGCACTTCCTATAATCAGATGGTCTTGGAAGCCACATCCAGTTGATGGCACCCCTTGGTGGGACTATAAACAGTGATGTGGTTCCATGTGTCTCTAACAGCAAAGCATTGACCAGGGCAGGCACAAATGATCTAAGTTAAATGTCGAGTATATCTCACAAGAATATCATATGAGGCCATGAGGTTTAGTAAGCTCTAGGAAAAGGGCCTTACAGTCAATTTCTTAAGGCCATAATCCCAGATATTAATTAAAACATGATTGTTTGGTTTTGAAGGGTGAAATGTTTTATTTTATGACATTATTGCATTTCAGAAGATTTCATCATTTATTATGTTGACTGGAATTTTATTATTGTTTTAAGTAGCACTCTTTATGAGATCATTTTTGTCCCTTTAGAATCTAAATCTGGGTAATTACTTTAATGTTTTCAGTTTCCAATTGTTTGTAAGTTTCATTTTTGAATTAAAAAAAAAAAACAAATACCATTTGATTCTAATAGAAATGTAAACACCCTGAGTTCATTTTGATAATGTGCTAGTTCTGAGTATAAATGATAACAAACAAATGTGAATTCATTACCATAACTCAGGAAGCCAATATTACCTTAGAAATTCTAGATAATCTTTTGGGGGTGGATGTAGACTTGAAACATTGTATAAACTCACTACTAAAAAAGTTCCAATAATAATTAGCTTCTTAGTAATGCAGAGATATTTTTAATATAAGAATCTGTTGTAAATATTAATATAAAGGAGATATTTTCATGGAAGTTTTACTTAAATGTGTCAATCACTTTATAAAATGCTTTAAAAGGGCAATATTTTATGATGCCCAGTTTTGCATATTTACTGTCATTTCATTTCAAAATTGGTTCAAAAGTACTTTCTTCTTACTGTGGATCCTTGCAACTATGGTAACTCATTTCCAATAGATTTCAAAAATAAACAGTGATTTATTGGTAGCACAGCACATGGAGTTGGACTGCCAGGATCCAAGTCTTTGCTTTACCACTTAGTAGCTATGTTGAGGCAAATAAACTGAATTTCCTTAAGACTCAATTTTATCATCTTTAAAATGGGAATCATAATAATAGCACCTACCTCATAGAATTTAGTGAAGATTAAATGAAATCAACCATATAAAGCGATTTGCATAAGGGGGGTACATATAATAAGTATTCCTTAAGTAATAGCTATAGGTAGTATATCCTAAAACATATATTAAATACATAGTTCATGTTAGGAAGGAGCAATAAAAGTAAGGATAGATAACAATTATATATTCAGCCATAGTGCTCAGTAGTTCTGTGGGTCACTTACCAAATCCATTATATCATCCCTGCAACCTTAGCTCTACCACTCAGAAGGAAAATGGGACATTCATAAACAGACTTACATAGAAAAATGAGACAAGATTTTTAAAAGGGTCAAATTTTCTCATCAATGTAATTTTAAATATGAAAACAGACCAGACCCTCATAGAACATAAAACAGAAATTCAGTTATACCTCTTCACATGTTTCCAATTGCTTCCATATTTAAGCATCTCTCGGGGATAAAAAAGACATCCTTAATATGATTATTTTAAAAACATTACACAATGCCAATATCAATAGTGACCAGAGACATTCCTAGTAAAACCAGAAAGAAAACAAACGTGTCTTATAAGGCTACCATTATTCAAAATTGCTTTGAAAGTTCTGGACAATGTAATAAGACATGAAACAGAAATGAGACATAGCAACTGCAAGAATAAATGTATTTATCACATTGTAGATTACAATGTTAAACAATATGAGAATGTACTGGGAAAACTAGAATTAACTAATTTTAGTGAAGTGCATGGATGCACTCCATATCCAAAAATCAGTAGGTTTTCTGCATAACATTATATTGTATACACACCTATGTTAATAGCTATTATTTATTCTCCCACTCAGTTAAACTATCCTATCCCAGTGCCTCAAATCCTCCCTGCCTTAATTATTTATGCAATTTATGTTCATTGAGTTAGGCTTTTATTTACTTGCTTAAATGACAAAACACTAATAAGAGTAGTCTAGGAGATTCTTGGGGTGGCTTTGGCTATGATATGTCCTCCTAGGGAAAGCTATTCCACCTTCTTCTGAGAGCTGAAAGAGAACCAGGCTGAGGTGAGGCTTCTGTTTATTCAACAAACACTTCCTGAGTGCCCAGCAGACACTGTGCTGACACTGGGAACACAATAACAACGTGGCTCCTGCCCTCCTGGAGCTTGCAGTCTAATGAGCAGAAATTTTAGAAATTAGCCCTGACCGGTTTGGCTCAGTGGATAGAGCGTCGGCCTGCGGACTGAAGGGTCCCAGGTTCAATTCTGGTCAGGAGCACGTACCTTGGTTGCGGGCACGTACCCAGTAGGGGGTATACATGAGGCAGATGATCAATGTTTCTCTCTCATCGATGTTTCTAACTCTCTATTCCTCTCTTCCCCTCTGTAAAAAATCAATAAAATATACTTTAAAAAAAATTAACCCAGGAGCTCTAGCTGGTTTGGCTCAGTGGATAGAGCATCAGCCTGCAGACTGAAGGGTCCTGGGTTGAATTCCGGTCAAGGGCACATGCCCAGGGTTATGGCTCGATCCCCAATAGGGGCCATGCAGGTGGCAGCTGATCAATGATTCTCTCTCATCATTGATGTTTCTATCCCTCTCTCTCCCTCTCCCTTCTCTGAAATAAAAAATTAAAAAATTAACCCAAGAAAACATTTATTAAGTGCAATTGGTGGTAAGGTCTGTGAAGAACTAACAGAAAAATAGAAAGTGGCAGGGGTGAGGGAGGAGGGGGGAAGGGAGGTAAATAAGTATGTTCAAAGAAATTGCATCTAGGCTCAGACCTGAGGAACCAGGAAGGAGCTGGCCATGCGAAGCAGGGAGAAGGGGAGTAGCAAATGGCAAAGAGTTAGAAACAAAAGTAAGCCAATGGCAAAGAGCTACAAACAAAAGGCCAGGGTGCTAGGGGAAGAACGGGGGGGGGGGGGGTTGGGAAGGGGGGGAAATGGCATTAGAAAGGTAGACACAATCCAGATGATGTTGTTTGTGTAAATCCAGATGCTTTCTGTGGTTAATAACAGAAGGACTAATTAAGAGGAGCTCAAACAGTAAGTTTACGATCTAACATACCAAGAGCCCAATGGCATGCAGTTCCAAGGATAGGTCAGCTGCTCAACTACATCGTCAAGGATGAAGCCTCTTCCCATGTTGCCCCTGCTGCTCTTGGGAATCATATCTGCTTAGACTGGACCTCCTGTGGTCCTTCGACCCCTGCCATAACTAGTCAGCTGCCTCCTTTACCTGGGCCCTACTGACCCAAAGCTAGAGTCTTGTCGGCTAGTCAGATAAGTCACTTAAAGAGGAAACCTTGGCATGTCATCCTTCACTGCTTTATGTTTCTGGATATCCCTCTCTGGACTATCAGATCCTGAAAGCTGTGTTTTACGACGCCTTCCCACCCTAGTCCATGTGTCCTTCTGGGACATCAGTCTGAGCTTTCACTCTCCCTAAAAGTTCCATTCTCCCCCACTAACTTACCTTTAAATTTCCAATGGTCTAAATATTATGTCATATTTGTACAAACAGACCAGAGTCTCATAGAATGGAAAAACAGACATTCAATTATACCTCTTCACAAGTTTCCAAATGCTGCTGTATTTAAGCATCTCTTAGGGATTAAAAAAAAAAAAAAAGATAGCCTTAACACGTTAAGTGCCCTGTCAGTCACCAACTGACGCTATACTTTCTGTCCCAAAGACAAAACAGGCTGAGTGCTTAACGTGTTAATATGATTGTGTATATAGACATTGTATTTTAGATAACATGTACATTTTAAATGTCTACTAAATGCATATACTAATATGTACACAAAATTTTGTTTCCTGTTTATGTCCCAGATCAGATTTATTTAATATTGTTTGGGTACTCAGGCCTAAAACTTTGGAAATTTCTATTTCCTTTTTTCTACCCACTACTTTTACCACTTTCCCTTGCCTACACTTAATCTTCATTTCTCGCCCTTTCTCCCCTACTGCTCCCCATCCCATTCTATACCCTTCAATTAAAAAAAAGTGCAAATGGACTATTATACTGCTGTAAAAAAGAAGGAATTCTTACCATTTACAACAGCATGGATGGAACTGGAGAGCATTATGCTAAGTGAAATAAGCCAGTCAGAGAAAGATAAATATCACATGACCTCACTCATTTGTGTAATATAATGAACAACATAAACTATGAACAAAAATAGAACCAGAGTCACAGAAGCATCGAACAGACTGTCCAACCTATGAGGGAAGGCAGGGAGTAAGGAGATAAGAAATCAACCAAAGGACTTGTATGCATGCATATGAGCATAACCAACGTACACAGAAAGCGGGGGAGTGGTGAGGGCATGTGCTGGGGGGTGGGGCAGCTGGGGAGAGGTCAATGGGGGAAAAAGGAGACTAATGTAATACTTTAAACAATAAAGACTTTAAATTAAAAAAAGAAGTTAAAAGTGTAGAACGCAAGAGAAAAAATCAAAGCCTTCTACTCTCCTCTCCCCTCTCTCTTCCCTTTCCTTCCTTCCCTTCCATTCTTTCTCATTATAAAATTAGGGTAGCACCAGAGTAGGTAACCACTCAGGGCTTGGTCTCTGGGTTTGAAGAGAGTCTCATAGTTTCAAGTAGTGAGCCTTGGACAAGTGACAGAACCTCTTTGAGCCTTAATTTACCCATTAGTAAAATGAAGGCAATCATAATAATATCAGCATCACAGATGAATAAATGCATGAGAAGTGCTTATATGGTGTCTGACACATAGTAACTGACTAATGGATGGATGTCTCTTATTACTAATAGCATGTGAGAAAATTATCCTATGACTAAGTACCGGATGTGGTCCCTTCTTGATTACATACATCACATGTACGTATCCAGTTATAAAGAGATTTTTTTTTCCCTCTCTGTTGCCCACTAAGAAAATTTATTCATGTATTCAACAAATACCTATTAAGCACATACTAGGTTTTCAGTAGGGGCATGGCTAAATAAACTCCTGTATAAACACACAATGGAATATGGTGCTGCAACTAAAGAGATCTAAATATAGTTATCTATTATCATGGAATGATCTGCAAAGATGGGAGATCTTTGGAATTCAGTGGGAGAAAAAAGTTGGGACAGTTTATCCAGAGTGACACTATCCCTATAAAATTGTGCACACACAACCAGCATATTTTGTATGGACCAATACATGTTATGTAAATGTCTAACGGACGTTCTAAACTGGCAGATACCAAACTGGGAAGGAAATTCAAATGGGGATGTGCAGAGTGGTTTAAAGGAATATTTGTCTTATTTTTTATGTTCAAATTTTTACAGGGAGAAGGAATTCATACAATATCTAAATAATATTTTAAAATTGAAACAAGTAATAATGTGGCCCCTACCAGGTTTCCTGAAGTCAACTGCCACAGCCTCTGGAATTACTGACTTTGAGCAAGGATTCATTTACACATTTCAGAAAGCCTACCCACACACACAAGACCCACCCAGCTCCCAGACCTGTCACTGTCCCCTTCAATGCCTTGAAAAGCAGGCAGAGGCATATTCAGATAAGCACACCTACATGAAGTTCTAACTGTGCCTGGATAGGAACGTACATGCATGCACACGCGCCTCCCAGGAGCCTCGTGGTCCATGGGCTGGTGCTGAGGTCCGTGCGCAGCAGCTTAGCTGCCTGTCTTCCTCCTGCCAGCCCTACCTTGCTTCCATGGACAGCACCTTCCACTTTTTCACCAGCTTGAGGCTCAACAATATCCGCCTGGAGGAAGCAATAAAAAAAAGTCCTGGGTGACAGTTTTCACTTCCAATATGTGGGACGCTGAAGACCTAAGTTGTAACCTTTTGGGGCTTGCTTTGTGTTCCTGGCAAATCAGATTACCGTATTTTTCTGTGTATAAGACTAGTATAAGAGACCCCCCCCCAACTTTTCCAACCCAAAATTAAGAAATCAATATTTTAAACATAAAACAGAACATATTTTTATTTAGTAATTACCGCGGGTAATGTTTACATACCAGTACTATGATATTATGCAGCATATCACTTTATTCAGCTTCTGTTGCATACTGCTCTCTTCTTCATCGCTATTAGTTCCAGACATATCAATTTCTTCAACTTCTATTGTATTACTGCTGTCTTCTAAGCCACTGTCTATATATGTGAGATCATCCTCATAAACTGGTGGCATTTTCTGAGCTAACTTTGTTTGTGTTCTCATGCCCAACCCTTCTCTCCTCATGAAATTGAAGCACCATTTTGCCTTTCCTGTAAAATCAACAATGTTCATTTCACTTGCAAACATTCTTGCCTGACATTGAATAAGCTTGGGTGACAGACATAAGCCACTCTGGTGCTGCTCCATAATCCAAGTCTTAAACCTCTGCTCCAAGTTTGCCCATTTTGCTGGTTTTGCTCTGAAGGCCTTCTTCTTTTTTGGCATCTCAAGGAGTTGTTCTTCCTGTTTTCTCCATGTCTGATCATACACTCAGTGGAAGGAGGTCCAAATTGTCTCTCTGAAGCTCTATTTCCATGTTCTTTTGCATAGCTGATTACATTCAGATTGAATTTTGCAGAGTAAGACAATCGCTTACTGGTATTTATCTTACGCTCCTGTCCCTGTTGCATCTGCACACTCTCCACCTCCACCTCCAATTAGGGCATCAGCTGACGTCAGTAACAATAAGGCTTTTGATTGGAGGAAGCCCGTTAGACAAGAGATGGGCAGCTATGCACCCACAGGGCTTCCTCCTCAGCTAACTTCCATGTATAAGACTAAATTCTTATGGGTATCCATAATTAAGACATAATAGCTATCAGCAGAGCATACAGGTGTAAACTGCATAATTCATAACTATCCAGTTGCGAGGTATTTCTAATACAGGGTTAGTAAAGTATAATTTAAAAATCAAGGCTGGGACTAGGGTGAAGCCAATTAGATGTTTAGGATGAAAAATCTGAGGCACTCACTCTCAGGTTCCTGCAAATATCACATGCCTCACCCTAATTGCAGCCCTGATAAAATGCCTCTGCTTCTCCTATCATCCAAGCACTGTTCGATTCACTCTGCATATGTTAACCTATCTAAAGAAACATTGTGACTACAAATAACATGATGTTCAAGTGAATTACAAGAAATTGGACCTAATAAGGAAAATGTTTTGTTTTGCTTTTTAATCTTCACTGTAGGATCATGCTGAAATGGGAAGAGGGAGGAAGGAAGAGAGAGAGGAAAATACCCATTGCTTGCCTTCCCTACATGCCCCAAACCCAAAACCCAGGTATGTGCCCTGACCAGAATGGAACTGGCAACCTTTCAGTGCACGGGTTGATGCTCAACCAACTGAGCCACTATGGCCAGGTGGGAAACGTTTGTGAAAATCATAAATGCAAAGCCCAAGCTAGACACAACCTCTGATGAGGCCTTAGCAGTCAAGCGATGAGTCCAGATGTCCCAGGAAGTCATAGCACCCGCGTTAAAATCCAGCCCTCTCTCCTCTGCGTTAGGCATGGTGATGTTTTTCTTTGAAGATACACTGCATCAGGTGTCCTCTATTGATCTCTCTCCTTGTTGGGGCAGTTTGACAGGCAGCAGGCTTCAAATCTATCTGCCTACGTGTAATATAATTGACAAATTTCAAAAGGAAGAAGAATACATATTTCCACTTCCTGTATCACTACTCCTACTCTAAAACTTGAGGTAGATAATGGAGATTATGATAGCCTAACTGTACTTCAACAAGATAATACGTTTCTATTTAAACTCATACATACACCAAGGAAGGGGGATTTACACAACACATTATCTAGTGTCTAGCTACAGGTGATTTACTGTTGTGCACTGAAATGTGGCTGAAGTACAAGATGGATATTAATATTATATTGTGGTGTATATCCTGTTCACATCAGGTCTTCGTAATAAAAGCCGAGCAGCAATCTACAGAACCTGTCTTAAATCTGCCATCTAAGATACTGATTGTAAAATAAAATGATCAAAGTGCAGGTTATCTCTATACCGCCTTCCCCCTGAGAGAGTGGTATGTAAAGAACTTCCTACTTGTTATTTATTTACATTCAGTCAACAGAAACATAAATTAAATTAAAAACCTTGGTGTTATGTGGACTGAATAAAGCACACCGGATATGTCACTAACTAGATTTTTTTTTTCCATATTACAGACTACAGTCTGCATTGTACTTTTATCCACTGCACCTTTTACTACTGACTGACACCAAATATATGCTTATAAAAATAATAGACTAAAATGAATTTTGCAAACTAGCAATTTTACCTGCTACAATCTTGCTGAGAGTAAACAATTTTTAGTGGGTCCTTTTATTTGACACATGGAATCAAGCATTCCTGCAAATTGATTTCATTTTAAATAATTTCTGCGGGATGCAATGGAAACACATCAACACAAACAAGTTAACACTGTATAAAGAAATCACAAATGAATTTTAAGAAAACCTTTTTATCTTTACAAAGTCATTGTAAGAGCATTAAAGGCCAAACTTCCCAAAAGGAAATGTCCTTGTGTGTTGTAGACTGCAGAAGGCAGAAAAGTGTGAAGTCTGGGGTAAATCAGCCTTTCTTCTAAATGTGTGTACATATGTGCTCAGGTTAAAGTGAAGGTCAAGAGAAAGCCTTGGATGGGCTTTGATCATATTTCTGTTCTACCCAGGAGTTAGATACTCTCTTCTCGGTGCTTCCCGGGCTCCTGACACAAACCCTTACTGTGACATTCATCTCAATGAATTATAATAATTTTTGTCACGTATTTTTGTTGTGTATCTAGAAAACCATAGTAATATCTATATATTAATATGTATCATATATATTGCATGTCATATTTAGACATCTAAAACATTTATATAATTATATTAAATGTTATAGATAGAAATTACTTACTTGTCTTCCCAACTGGACTGCAAAGTCCTTGAGAAGAGATATTGCCTTATTCATCCTGTGTTCCCAGCACCTTGTCCAGGACTTAGCACTGAGTAGGTGCTCTGTAAATGCCTGGTGACATTGATATTGAAAATGATACATATAACTTGAAAGAATGAGAGAGGAATATGGAAGGAACAACAGTCCCATTGGTTTGACCTTGTGGAAATGAGAACTGTTTATAGGTAGATTTGACACATGGAGCTTTTTAAGGTCAACTATTGAACCGCTTCCTTCTCCCACTTGGGCCAGTCATTTCCCTCATTCATTCATTCATTCATTCATTCAAAAAATATCTGCTGAGTACCAGCTGTGTGCTAGACAACCACTACCTCCTACAGTTGCCTGACATCAAGAAGCCACAGAATGACTATAATTTGTTATGATTTCATTAGAGATATTACAGAGTCAGAGCTGGGTTTTAAGTTTAAGCTCAAGTTACACTTTGGACATTTAAATATATCTTGCCATTAACTAAGTAGTTTGTTCTCCTTAAGACTCAGTAGTTTACTCTACTATACATTTGACAACATAACCAGATCTTCTTTAGATTCCAGCTTAATGGTCTAACTTTGCCAGTAATATGCTAAGTGCCACTTATAATTATCCTGAAGTGGGCCTCATTTTCCCTAAGTGTTTCACATCAGACTGGAGGCCCTTGGGTAGGGTACTTGTCTTTTTCTGTACTTGATTCTATGCGGAATGTCTTAATTTTCCCTCAACAAATAATACCTACCTCTAATATAGGAAAGAGAAAAGAGGACACAAAATTGGGTTATCTTGCATTCTCAGTCTTAAAAGATCATTTAAAATGACCACTCATGTAGTTTATTAAAAAACAAACATTTGTCTTTTAATAAATGATAGAAAATCCCAATAAGTGTCAAAAAAAATTCTGTCCACTCAAATGAAGACAGGTATCTTTTAGAACTGTGTAGTCTTTGATGTCTTTTTCTTTTTTGCATTATTTATGGGTTGGGAGTAGGTCCTTCAGTAAAATGTGAGTGTAGAAAATAATACTACAAATGCATGCTACTACACTTATACAAATTTACTGCAGAATATCATATTTTTTCCTGCTTGTTTCTTGCTATTATGATTCTCTCCCATTAATGTGGTTAATAAAAAAATGGTTGAGATTCAAAAAAAAAAAGAAAAGAAAATGATACTACAGTTTTTGCTTAAGATAGGAATAAAGGGCTATTTTTTCTTGCTATTTCCCCTTATTAAACTGACAAAAACATCTCTTAGAATTCTGTGAAAAGCAAGCTTGTTTACTTATAGGTCAAAGAAGAGAAACAGCAAAATTAGAAGTAAAAGAGATCCATCCATATTATTGCCAGGGTGGTGTTACTTCTTTCTATGGCCTTTCTGGTTATAAATGTCATACTGACCATGGATTCAGCATTTATATTTTAAAATGATTTGTAATTGAGCAGTTCTCTACCAAAATAGGTAATGGACTTAGCATTTGTTCAATCAGCACTGTTAAAAATTCATATTTACCTTGCTAATTAATTCTACCCTATTTTATTCTTCTATATATATATATATATATATATATATTTTTTTTTTTTCCCTCTACATCACACCTAAATATAAAGGTAAGTGTTGTCCTCATTTTGAGACTGCACCATGCTGTCCTTTTGGCCATTGCTTTAACCAAAAAATATATTCCACAAATGAATCTTTCTTCATAACTCAATGCCCTCCTTTCATTAATCATTTTTGTTATTTATCTCTGGATTCCTTCCAAATCTGTCAGCATCATTTGTTTGTTTAGGTGCTCAAAACTGAATACAGTTCCCAGAGTCATTTCCGCCGCACTTGGATGAGAGGTGCCAACCTTCCGGCCCCGCACCACCACGCCTCCTCCAACAGCCTTGCTCTCCCTGTTTTCACATTTACTGCGCACCTGTCCCCATGTCTCCCAGCCCTCCCTCCTTTTTAGGCTGCTGCTAGCAATCCACGTCTCCAGATCCTCTGCTCCTCTCCAGCAAATGCTTCTACTGTGATTTTTGTCAGATAACAATTTCTTTTTTGCTTATCCCCTATTTTTTACTTGTTTTTGTCTTTTTGAACCAAACTGCTGTTCATATCTTGGCCATTTTGCAAAGCTTGTAACACCTCCCAATTTAGTCTTTTCAGCAACTGTCATTAGCATTCTGTTCATTCCCTCTTTCAGATGACTAATACATACACAAAGCACAAACTGCAGTGACCCGCTGAAAGACAAGCCCTCAGAACTTCACACAATGCCACTGCTGTTATCTTTTCCAGGTGGCCTATCAGCCATCTTCAGTCTGCATGGCGGTGGTGATATCAAGGCCACACGGAACTAACGCACCTAGGAAAATTGTACAGCATGCTAAATTAAACGTTTTGCTCAAGTCTGAATATAACATAAATGTCCTGCTGAGTTCCCATCACGGGCCCCTGTCTCCTCCGTGGATAAAAATCTGTAAAATCTGACCTTGCTTCACAGGGATTTGGAGCATGTGAATTGGTTTTATTTCATAGTTCTGTTTAGATTCGTTTGAAGTTTGTTTTGGTTAGACTTGTAAGCATCCCTGCCCCAGAGGATGTTATTCCTTCATGTGATGCATTTTGGTTGTGTCAAATTCATCTTCAGGGGAGTTTGAGGGAGAACCAGAAATTGCTCAAAAATGTGTGGCAAAAGGCTCATATTCTGAATGCTCTGGTGGTGTCCGTAGAGGTTGCCATCGCCTTCCACTGGCAGGTCAGAAAGCTCCCTGCACACTGCTGGTTGTGGTTGTTCTTAATGCTTCTCTCCCGCCAAATCTACTCCCAGGCTTTGCTTTAAAACTGTGCCTGGCTAGTATAGCTCAGTCGACCTATGAACCAGGAGGTCACTGTTCGATTCCTGGTTGGAGCACATTCTCCAGGTTGCAGGCTTAATCCCCAGTAGGGGATGTGCAGGAGGCAGCCAATCAATGATTCTCTCTCATCATTGATGTTTCTATCTCTCTCCCTCCCTCGCCCTTCCTCTCTGACATCAATAAACAATAAAAATAAATTAAAAAAAGAGTAACTCACTGACTATATCTCCACCCTGTCACAAAACTGGCCAACTTCATGGAGAAAGAAGTTTTGTAGTGATTGTCAATGGCCATGCGCCCATCTCCAGTGGACATTATTCGCACTGTACTTTGTGATTGGTGTCCTCACTCCCAGCACACAGTGAATGGTGCCTCTGGGGTTATGCAACCTGGGGCGCTCTGAGTCTTTAGCTGTTAAACTGATCAATCTGATTAGATTATTAAATATTAAGATAATTATTTATTATATTATTATTATTAAGAGCTCTGAGCAACTGAAGTAGCTTTACAGAGTACATTCATGAAATTGCATGTAGGCTCTTCACAGGGGAGGCCCAAACTCAGGGCCCATTAGTGCTTTGCATACAGTTCTGGAAGCACAAACTGCAGTGACCTGTCTTCTACATCTATTAAGCCTGTGAATTTGAAATGAAGCAGAGTTTCTTTCTCTAGGTCATCATTCTGAGAGATGTCAACAATGTATTCCAGAAGAACCAGAAAAACAAAACACTGAACACGACGGCAAAGTCACTACACTTAGGACAAATAGCCCCATGCACCTCAGATGACTCTGATGATCCTACTGTGATCTACCACCACCCTCTAGTTATTCATTGCAGCTCATAATAATGTTATGTCCATTGTATTTATAGGGTTTCCTCGTGAGGCAAAGAAGAAAATGATCTCTTTTAAATGAACTTCCATCTAGAATAATTTTTCAATTTTTGTTGTTTAAAACAGCTATTTTTTTTAAAGGCTATCTAGAACAACTGGATCTGCAAAAGATTAACTAAGCTTTTCTATAAGTGGCACAATATTTCTCATGTCCTCCTTGGCATATCTATTTATATATATATACCAATGTCCAAACTTTTGAGAATATAAAATCCTCAATAGCAAGGCCTGGTTTTGTTCTATTTGCTTTGGATATAAAATAGCTATCTGAGTGCACAATAAGAGTTTAGAATCCTAACCTTTAGAATTAAAGAAACCTCAGAGAGCATTCTATTCCAATCCATTTTCCCATAGAAGTATGCATAAACATTGCATTACAGTTAATATGGCATTTTCCTCCAAAACTATACACAGCAACAGTAAGTCTTCTTTCCAAACAGAATACCAGTGCCCTAGTTTTTCTCTCTTAATACAGTTACCAGTTTCTTTTATAAAGAAAAAAACAAAACAAAATTCTATGTAAATATAAGGACATACTTAGAGTTTTAGAAAATATAAACAATAGTATAAGATAAATACTGCTTTGCAACTTGCTTTTTTCCTTAAGATACTTGATTAATTTTTTAAATAATGAATCTGTATGCAGTGAAAATTATAACATAGACACTAAAATTAAGCTTTCTCAGAATATCACTTAAGTTTATTACTAATAAGTCATTAATAAATACAGTATACCCTCAAAGTTTACTTCAGGCTATATAAGTGCTTTATTTAAATGTTGGAATGTAATAATCTCTCCAGAAGTAAGTGAAGAATATATAAAGAGTCTTTTTCCTATAAGAATACCCCCCTACACATATGGCCTCACCTGTCCAAGTTATATTCTTAATATTCTTGTTATTAAAGGTTATTATAGTGTCAGAACTAGGAAGATACCCCAAGATCCATTTACTATGGTATTTGCAAACTGCAGGTCACAAATGATAAGTGGGCCCGAAGGTCCATTTAGTGGATTACAACCAGTATTTTTAAAAATAAAATAAAAAAAGAAAAAGAAAGTATCAGAATGCATTCCATTTAGTGAGGGTAAAATTGGTTTATAAAAATTCACTGTGTGTGCCTGTGGGTGTACACTGGGTTGTGATAGAGGTATTCCTTGCTGTGGATCACGGGCACAAAAGGCTGAAAGTCTCTGATCTGATTCAGCCCCTGCCTCCGATGAGGTGTAAGTGTTCTCAGAGAGGGAGGTGTCTGCACATTCCTTGCTCTCTTAAACCAAGCCTCTCCCAGAGAACCATCTTCACTTTGGCTCATTGAAGTGCCATGTCAAGTTCTCTTTCTATCAAGGTTACTGGAGGCTTAATTCCAAACTTACCCTCTTTGCAACATAACTTTACCTAGCTAAGTAACTGAATAAAACCCAGTAGAAAGTCATTTCATCATTACTTATCATTACTACTTCAATTATGGGAGCACAGCAATAGCATAAAGAGCTTAGCTCTATCTACACATGGATCTCACATTCTTTGGCAGAGTTCCTTTTTTCCTCACAATCAGTGAGGCACAGCCTGCTGACCCATCCCCAAATCCGGAGGCATGTGCAAAGCACTGACAGTCTCAATTTGGTTAAACCAAAAGGAACAGTATGTTTATACTTCCAGTCTTTATTTTTAAATATATATATATATATTTTTATTTCAGAGAGGAAAGGAGAGGGAGAAAGAGATAGAAACATCAATGATGAGAGAATCATTGATGGGCTGCCTCCTGCATGCCCCCTACTGGGGATTAAGCCTGCAACCCAGGCACGTGCCCTGACTGGGAATCGAACTGTGACCCACACTGGCCAGGCTATACTTACAGTCTTAATGAAAAATACAACTTTCTTTGCCACAATCCTTCTTTCGGAAACAGTGCAGAAATAGTAATGGGGATTTAAAAAAAAAGATATGTCTGGACACTTCTGTGATTCCCTGGCTTCTTGTTCGAATAAGGAGGAAATGGAGTAGCCGCTACTCCACCCGCTACTCAGTAGAGGGCGGTGTGAGGGTGAAGACTTGTGCATTCTGGGTTGAAGCTGAGTTTGGTTATAATTTGAACCAAGTCTTTGGATCACTCCGAGCCTTCCATGTCTTCATTTCTAAAAGTGGGGACGTGCCACAGCAGTTTAGCCAGGAATAATAACCAGAGCTGCACTTAACGTGGCATTCACTATGACACAGTCTGTTTCAAGCATTTTACATAACTGACTGATTTAACCTTCACAACAACACTAATAGGCAGGAAAAAAAAAATTTCCCCTTAGTTTTCAAATGGATATGGATGAATGAGTGGCAAAGGGGTTAAGTAACTTGTCCAAAGTTAAACACAGGATGGAGCAGAGATGGGATTCAAACTTGGGCACTTTCCAGATGCTGTGCTCTTAACATCATGCAATAATGCCTCAGCCAAGACCTTCTCAATCACTTATTCTATCCCAACAAACCTGTAAAGCCCATGTTGCTAAATATATTTTCTACTAAATAAGTAAAGTCACTGAGAAGTATTTAATTCATTTTCTATTTTCATTAATCAAGATACATTGACTGGTCAGGCACAATTTCTGCTTAGCATAAAACAGAGTGACTACACACATTAACAGAATTCCTGACCAAAGTGAAAATGAATGTTTTTGTAAACCTTATAGTTAAATCGTATATGATTTTGGTTAGCTCAGGGACCCCAGTTACCACTGGGGCCCTCCTTCTATCTGGGGATATCAGATTTCCCCCAAATAATTTCATAAGTTCATAGAGATAAAGTAACTATTTGACTTACCATTCCAAGATGTCCACAACTTACATGCTGCAACGGATGCGCATTATATAATTCTGCTTTCATTTTTTTAGTTCCTCTAATTCTCAAGGGCAGGGAAGTTACAACCATCCCGGAGGGTGTTTGGAAATTGGGTGGGGACAGTTTGGTTTGTCACAATGACTAGAGGGAGGAGATGCCGCATGGGGGTTGGATACCTGGCATTTAATGGGCAGAGACCAGGGACAATAAAAGCCCCCTGCTTTGCCATGGGACAGTTCCACCCAAGGACAAATTTCCCAACCAAAGGCCAAGAGTACCCTTGCTAAGGACCCCAGCCCAAGGGCTGGCTGCTGGAGATGGCAGAACTAAAGGAGAGAGGTGGTGCCTTTATTCCTATCGTTACCCCTCACCTCTGCCCTCACTTCACTGGGAGAACCTCACCTCCTCTGGTCTCTTTTGAGGCCCAGGAGAGACCCTCTTATACTCTTCCCTTAATGTTTTCAGCCTTTCCTCTGTTTTATGCTGGTCCTGCACATACACCAAGACACCATTTGAGAAAATGTACTACCTTCATGCACTGATGGTGTCTGTTCTTCAGAGTTAAAGCTTAGAAAAGACTTCTGTGCCCAGGCCAAACTCCTCAGCAGCCCACTAGATTGCCATGGATTACTTTTTATTTTCCAGTTGTTCTGGGAATGCTCAGGGGAGCATCCTCACAGGGTAATCAGAGAGCGGCAGAGAAAAACACATATCAAATGAGGTTCTTGACCCAGATTGATCGGCACTTTAAAACATAGGTATCAAAAGCTTCAATGAAATACTGCTTTATATCCACTAGGATAGCTAAAACTAACAAGATAATAACAAGGGTCAATGGGGATGAGGGGAAATTTCCCACTGCTGATGGGAATGTACAATGGTGCAAGCACTTTGGAAAATAGGTTAGCAATTCCTCAAAAGTTAAACTTAGAGCTACCATATGATCCAGCAATTTTACTCCCAGATACCAAAGAGAATTAAAAACATGTCCACACGAAAACCTATAGATAAGTTTTATAATAGCCCCAAACTGAAAATAACCCAAGTGACCCATACAACTTAACAAAAGAAGATAAACAATCCAATAAAAAAAAAAAATGGGCAAAGGACCTAAATAGACACTTTCCAAAAGAGAACATAAAGAAGGCCAAGAGATGTGAAAACATGCTCAAAGTCACTAATCATCCAAGAGATGCAAATCAAAATGACAATGCAGTACCATCTCACACTTGTCAGAATGGCTGTCATCAACAAATCAACAAATGACAAGTGCTGGCGAGGATGCGGAGAAAAAGGAACCCTCTTGCATTGCTTGTGGGAATGCAGACTGGTGCAGCCACTGTGGAAAACAGTATGGAGTTTCCTCAAAAAATTAAAAATGGAACTTCCATTTGACCCAGTAATCCCACTTCTAGGAATATATCCCAAGAAATCAGAAATACCAATCAGAAAAGATATATGCACCCCTATGTTCATTGCAGCACAATTTACAATAGCAAAGATTTGGAAACAGCCTAAGTGCCCATCAGCAGATGAGTGGATCAGAAAACCGTGGTACATCTACACAATGGAATACTATGCTGCTGTAAAAAAGAAGGAACCCTTACCATTTGCAACAGCATGGGTGGGACTTAGAAAGCATCATGCCAAGCAAAATAAGCCAGTTGGAGAAAGATAAATATCACATGATCTCACTCATTTGTGGAATATAATGAACATAAACTGATAAATAAAAATAGAGCCAAAGGGGGGGGGGGATCCTATATAATAAAAGCCCAGCGATTGAATGGTGGAAAAACCAGAACCACCAGTCAACCAGTTGCTATGACGCATACTGACCACCAGTGGGCAGATGTTCAATGCAGGAGCTGCCTCCTGGTGGTCAGTGTGCTACCACAGTGGGAGTGCCTCTCGGCTGACCGGGATGAGTGGCTGCTCCCACTGCAAACCCCAGGCTGACAGGCAGGAACCTGGGCTGTAATTATTGCCTCCTCGCCCCAGGCTCCTCCTCCTCCTCACTCTCTGTCACCTCCTCCAGATGCTGCAGGCCTTATAGCGCTGCTGCTGGGCTCACAGAGCTGACTTTGGAGACAGGAAGGCAGGTTCGTGGCCACCACAGGACTGAGGCCTACTCTGCCACCTCTCAGTGCTATTGTCCCTGGGCCTGACCCTGACTGGGTCCCCTGGAGAGGTGAGTGTTCCAGCTCCACGGAAGATGTCAGACCAGGGAGCAGCTGCTCAGAGGTAGGTCCACAGCTGCTCCACTGAATGGGATGAGCGGTGCTCCCACAGTGGGCTGATCCCTGCAGGCCATGCCCCCCACCAGTGCACAAATCCTGTGCACTGGGTCTCTAGCTTTAGAATAAAATAGAAGTAATACTGTTATTTGTAGAATTTTAATATTTCCTACAACTATTGTGATATCATACAATGTTAATACAGTTTTGGTAATATTATTATACTTAAAATCCTTTTTTCTTGAAATATTAATATTTATTGCATGTAATATTATATTTAAGATCATTTTTCTTGAATAATTTGTGTTTAATGTATGTAACGTTATATTTTAAAATCGTTTTTCTTGAGATAAAAAAAAAAAGAACCCAAATGTCTATCAACTGATAAATGGATAACCAAATGTGGTATATTCATGCAGTGGAATACTATTGAGCCACAAAAAGGAACAAAATACTGATACATGCTACAATGTGGATGAACCTTGAAAACATCATGCTAAGTAAAATATGTCAGTCACAAAAGGCCATTTACATATTATTATTCCACTTATACAGAATGTCAAGAATACATGAATCCACATAAACAGAAAGTAAATTAGTGGTTGTTAGGGGCTAGGAGTAGGAAAGATTAGATAGTCAATGCTAATGGGGATGGGATTTTTTTGGGGGGTGATAAAAATATTCTGGAATTAGACAGTGGTGATGGTTGTACAACTTTATGAATATATTAAAACCCACTAAAAGAGTGAATTTTAAGGTATATGGAATATATTTTAATTTTTTTTAATTCAGTCTTGACATTGTAGAGAAGAAAAAAGTTTTCCTCAACTCTCTTAAGGTCCCTAGCTGGGTCTGAAAACCCTCTTAAGGTCCTTAGCTGGGTCTGAAAATTAAATTGGTAAAAACCTATTAACAGGGGAAAAGCATACAAATTTATTTAAGGTAAGTTGTACATAACACAAAAGCCTTCATAAGGAAATGAAGACCCAAAGAAATAATTAGATCTGAGTACTTTCATGCTGGGTTGACGAAGAGTGGACAGTCATTGAGGGACATGGTAGGTTAAGGAGTATGAAGTGAGTGAAGTAAACTGAGGGAAATTGAGCAAGGCCTGTTTGTTAAGATTGTTCTTGGTGTCCCTTTATCTTCAGAGATAAGGCTGCTCCTTTCCAAAAAAAAAAAAAAAAAATTATAGTTTCCAGGAGCTGGTGGACAGGGGAAATGGAAAATGACTGCTAATGGGTTTCTTTTTGGTGTGATGGAAATGTTTTGAAATTAGATAGTGGTGATAGTTGCACAACTCTGAATATACTAAAATCCATCGAGCTGTACCATTTGAAAGGGGTAAATTTTATGGGACATGAATCATACTGCAATAAAGTTATTATTAAAAAATAAAAAACATGTACCTTCCTTGTGGCAGACACTCTTCTAAAGACTGAGGGGACTCGGCAACGAACAAAGTAGACCAAATACTTAATCCCACAGAATTTGCAATTCTAGTAAATTAATAAACAAATAAAAGTTAACTTCATGCTCCTGCAGACTGAACCCTGGGGCAAGCCTGGGGCACAGCCAGTGTTTAGTTCCCACTCCTGTGGGCTCCTGGCAAGCACTCTCGCCCAATATAGCTCCAGGTGCTCAAACGGGCCTTCTCGGTGCTCCTCTCACAGCCATGTACACAGCAGCGTCTGGGCCAGGCCCCAGTCCAGGAATTCACTCCAGGCTCCAGACATCAAAGCTCTCGACTGACCAACCCTTCCACGCTCCTCCCAGCCTCCCTGGCTTTCTTCCCACTCACTTTTACCCTTATTCATTCATTTAATACATTATTTAACAAATATTTACTGAGGGCTTCATTGGTTAGAATGCTTTAGGATAAAAGATATAGGAAACTGACGTGCAATGTTTGAAACAATAAGGAAAATTATTATTTCCTGTAACAGGATGTCCAAACTCCAGGCAAAGGGCCCTGGCTCTGCTTCTCTGGTATTCATTTGGCTCTGCCCTCATCAGTGTGCTGTCATTGTCCTCGGTCAGACAGTAGGACAACCAGCAACAATGGGCCAACGTGCTCCTTTGGTTACATCTAACAAGGAAGAAAGAGGGGGGGAAACTACCCAACCATGGAATAAAAATTCCCTTTCAGTCCTTCAGAGACAGCTTAGATCAAGTACCTAAGGGGGCAGTGGAATGCCCTGTGATGACTGCTTTCAGCTGTGCTCCTCCCAGACCAGTCACTATGGAGGAGATTGGAATTCCCAGGACTGACTGAGGACTCAGTCCTGGAGCTGGAGAAGGGGTTGGCCTCCTCAGGATCCTGTGGACTGCCGAGGAAGGAGAAAGGCTTCAGTCTGACTTACCATCCAATAGAATAAAAGCCTAATATGCAAATTGACTGAACAGCAGAATGTCCGGCGGAATGACTAGTCGCTATGATGTGCACTGACCACCGGGGGCAGACGCTCAATGCAGGAGCTGCTCCCACCCCACAGGACCCAGGCCAGCCAAGGCAGGTGCAAGCAGGGGGGCCCCCCCAATCGCCCCACCAGTCACCCCACAGAGGGAGGCAACTGGCAGCGGAGGCAGGGAGTGGGGTCGGCAAGCAGGCGGCACCATGCTGGCCAAGGCAGATGCCAGTGGGGGACCCCTGACTGCCCCACCAGTTGTCCCGCAGAGGGAGGCGACTGGCGGCGGCAGAGGGAAGGGCTGGCTAGTAGGTGGCACCAGGCCGGCCAAGGCCCTTGATCGCCCTGCCAGTCATCCCACAGATTGGCCCTGATTGCCAGCCAGGCCTAGGAACCCTACTGTGCATGAATTTTGTGCACTGGGCCTCTAGTTTATTATAAAATATTTAACATTTGTTGTGTTTTACCCAGTTCCAGGCACTCTGCACATATTACCTGGTTTAAACCTCATCATTACCTTAAACCCAATCCAGATACTAAGTGCTTCTCTGTGTGTTAGGGGTAGTATGCCTTTTATTAAAGAGGGTCTATTTTTGCCCTAACCAGTTTGGCTCAGTGGATAGAGCATCAGCCTGCGGACTGAAAGGTCCCAGATTCGATTCTGGTCAAGGGCATGTACCTTGGTTGCACATCCCCAGTAGTGGGTGTGCAGGATGCAGCTGATCGATGTTTCTCTCTCATTGATGTTTCTAACTCTCTATCCCTCTACCTTCCTCTCTGTAAAAAATCAATAAAATATATATATTTTTTTAAAAAGAGCATCTGTTTTTATAATTATAGTTGTTTCTAAATCCACTCCCTCTCCCCTTACCCCCCTCCCCCGACCCCCGCCTCAAGGAACCATGTGTTATCTCTCCAAGTGGTGGCATTTCAAGATCTATAGATCTATTACACTTGGGGGTGGGCGTCTATTTGAGAACAAGTACCTGACAGTCCAAATATCAAACACATCCTGTAAGCAGCCACTCACTCATTCTGCTTATAGTCAACCCTGCACATATTCCACAAGATCCTCACAAGTGCAGGTGTGCCCTCTAGGAGAAAGTTCTATCACTTCTGTCCCGTCATGCAATGTGCTAGAAAATGTGAATGCCAAGTTTTCTGCTAGAAAGCTCTATATTTCATTCCCAGAAAGCTGAGTCAAGCATTAGTCAAGTTATCAGCCTATGTTTAAAAAGTTCTTCAGACTCTTTGGACACCTCCCAGAAATATTTTAGAAACAAGATTACAGATTATTCATGTCACTAGAAATAATAATAAAAAAAAAAAACACTTTAGGAAAGTCCTGAGGCAATTGACATTTTTTTGTTTCTTAATTCCTACACAAAGGGGAATTTAAGAGGGTTTTCAAAGTATAAGGCTACTCTGCTGCCACATACATGCATGACAAAATTTCCTCACCTACTAAAAATGTAATTTCCGGTGGCATCAAGGATGAATATGAGCATTAATTCTAAACTCCATTTGTGCTTAATCAGAATCACAATCCTGTCTATACAATCTTGTAAGTGCAAGGCGAAGAGATTTGCCAATGTAGCAGGAAGGAGAAAGGCCAACTGGTTGGAAGAAACACATAATCAGTGGATTACATTTATAAGCAGCAAAGGCAGAAATGCTGGTCCGGTTTCTAAGGAAAGAAAAAGCTTTCGAAATAATACTGAGACCTAAATCCAACTGATATTATTAGTAACAATACTAATTATTCTTGCTTTATTATTTTTAAAATTCTTTTATCTTCATTAACTCCTTTGGACATTATAGTAATCCTATTAGGAGAGGAGGTATTTTCATTTTATGGAAGAAGAAACTGACAAGGCAAAGTGTAAGATTACATCCTGAGCCCCAAAGGTAGCAAGTTCAGGAGGTGACACTCGCTCCCAGGTTTGATATCCCTGAACTGCACCTGGCTCTCTGACACCCATTCTCCTGTGGGGAGGGTTTATAGTTCATCATGCCCAGTGGGAAGGATAAGCTCAAAATTACCTAATTTCTGGACTAGACAAATGGATGGAAGGAAGAAATAGATGCATAATCTGGAACAAGTTACAGTGAAATCTAGAACTGCCAATAAGGAAACTTTTAGGAACAGGGGGAGGTAAGTAATGTAAGTAATGTAAACTGTCTTCAAGTATATATGGAAAATTGAACATAGGCAAAGTTGAGGAATTTTGTTCACTGATTTAACACTTACCTTTTTAAAAATGTAAACCATAAACCTTGACTGTTGCTGTGAACTAAAAAGGTCTTTAATGTCTCTATTATTTTCTATGAATATTGTACTTATCCAGTTCCAGGCACTCTGCACATATTACCTGGTTTAACCCTCACCATCACCCTGCAAATGGAAGTTATTAATTGCATTTTGTAGATAAGGAAGCTGCAGTTGGAAGTATTGTTAAATATGCCTGAGCTCACACGGAAGAAAGGAACATTATTATAACTCAACTAGAAGCCCGATGCACGAAGATTTGTGCTAGAATGGGCTTTCCTTTCCCTGGCTGCCAGCACTGCCTTTCCACTCTGGCCCAGCCTCTTTCCGCTCAGGCCCTGGAGCTGCCTCTTTCTGCTCTGGGAGCCACCTCTTTCCGCTCCAGCCCCACCTTCCCACACTTCCCAGAGGCCCTGAGAGACCAGGGGTGGGGCAGAACACCTGCGTCCCACCCCAGTCACTCAGCGCCTGTGTATGCAAATTAACCACGATCTTTGTTGGGTTAATTTGCATATCACTCCTGATTGGCTGCTGGCGTAGCAGAGGTACGGTCAATTTACATGTTTGTCTATTACTAGGTAAGATGCTTTTCTTCTGGGTCAGGCTCTGTTTTTGGAAGACAGGTTACTTAACTCCTTGGAAAGAGCTGATGCAAAAATTATAGTTCTTAGTAGCAATAGCATGGGCCAATATTGTTAGAAATATCTGAAATTTATTTAGCAAAATACAAACCTCAGTTGCAGCTTGTAAATTCAAAGTGAAAAAGAGACTAAAATAAGGTACATCTGGGCAATTTCATTTTTTTCCTTATAATTTTAAGTGATCAAATATATGGGGGTTTAGTTCACACTCTTGTAATTAATGTTAAAACTATTCAAGGTATCAGGATTTTAATTACATGTTCCCAGAATACCAAGAAATGCTGTAAATATTTTATTATAAAAATGCATGCATCTTCCCTACTAACTAATGATGTGCGTTTCCTCCACCCTCTGATGTGTAAGACATAGGGGACCATCTATATTTTTAATGCTAAATTTCTTGTATTGGCAAACCTTTAAAAGCTATTGTTTATATTATTAGTGCCCCGCTAGAAAGACACCCAAAGAATGATTTTGGTATCAGAGGGAATTATCATTGTTCAGTGAAATTGTTCGAGACTAATCCAGCCTGGCAGGTGTGGCTCAGTGGTTGATCATCAATCTATGAACCAGGAGGTCACAGTTCAATTCCCAGTCAGGGCACATGCCCAGGTTGTGGGCTCAGTCCCCAGTGGGGGGCATGTAGGAGGTAGTCAATCAATGACATCTCTCTCTCATCATTGGTGTTTCTCTCTCTCCTGCTCCCTTCCTCTCCAAAATCAATAAAAAATCTATACTGATAAAAGGTAATATACAAATTGGTCAGGATGCCCTCACAGTAACAATCAAACAGCAGGCTGTGTGGGGTGACCAGGCTGGCAGAGGGGGGCACTTGGGGGCAAACAGGCCAGCAGGGGGGTGGGCACTAAGGGGTGACCAGGCCAGCGGGGGGGGGGACCATTGGGGCAACCAGGCCAGTGGGGGGGGGACAGTTAGGGGTGATCAGGCTGGCGTGGGGGGGCAGTTAGGGGCAATCAGGCAGACAGGCAGGTGAGCAGTTAGGAGCCAGCAGTCCCGGATTGTGAGAGGGATGTCCAACTGCCAGTTTCAGCCCAATCCCTGGGATTGGGCCGAAACCAACAGTCAGACATCCCCTGAGGGGTCCTGGATTGGAGAGGGTGCAGGCTGGGCTGAGGGGACCCCCTCTCCCCAGGCACAAATTTTGTGCACCAGGCCTCTATTAAAAAATAAAAGACTAATCCAGCAGCAGCATCTGTAATATTGCCCAAGATTGAACAAAAAAGTATTCCAGGTGTTCTGCAGCCACAAAGCGTGTGCGCGCGCGTGCGCGCACACACACACACACACACACACACACACACACAGGTGGTAGCCCTGCCCTCCAGTAGTTTAAATCATAATGGAAGTGGATAAGGAAAGCAGAGCTAGCCATATGTTTTGTAGATCATTAGCCAAGCTCTAGAGGACAAGATGGCATCAGGAAGACAAACAGGTTACTATGAAAACACTGAAATCCAGATTCCTTGAGAGGTAAATGCTGCCCTGTCCCTGTAGCCTGGTTAGTGAGCTCTTCAGCAGATGGCTGATTTACTTTTCTTATTTCACTCTTGCAGTTAACCTCAAAGAGGGAGAATTCTCAATTTCCAAACCAGATGCGTATAACTATTTAACTCCAGGAAAATACACAGAGAAATAGCTGGTGACTTTCTCATTACTAGGCAATGTTACAGAGATGAGGACTGGGGTTTCTTTTTGCAGCGAATGCTATGTGACTGTTATTCCTGTGAAAAGCACTAAAGATTCCTAACTTTGCCAAGGGAAAGAAGACTAAAGAATGCATCCACTTATGGGAAATTCTGCCGGAACAGTTCCTCCCCAATTCACCCATACCTCTTGCTATTAGAAAGAGCTGTGATTTGGGGACAACTCAGAGCATGGTGCTTTTTCCTTATGAACACGATCTGCATCCGATAATTTGCATAGGCTTTCCTTTGAAGAAAGAAGATGAGTAATAAATTTAATTAGTCAGTGGTTTTATTGAAATGTATCTGAAAGCAGATGACAGATATCCATAATCAAACCATCATCACCCACACTTGATATTTACACTATTTTCTCAAAAGGAACATGTACTGGTTTGTAACTGTCATTGCTTATAAATACATGCAATTATTTTTATCTTGTTTTCTATACTGGATGTGGCTTTTGCCTATATATAAATTCGTGAGAAAGAGCTGCCTTTGCAAAGGAAAATTTATAATGTATAATTCACTGCTGATGTGCCCTACTAATTGCATAGAATAAATGTGTGTACTATCAAACACTGAAAACGGCTTCCACTGGCCCAGTGCATATAACATTTCGTGTTTTGCTTCAATTAACAGATTTTTGTGTGTAATTATTTGGAAATAATGGCTAATTCATCTGACTGCAACATTTTAGAAATATTTTAAGGATGGTTTAAGTCTAGCATCCCACCACTTAAAATGTAATGCTACACACATATTTCAAATGTGTGATATCATAATAAAAGTTATCTTCATCCATTCTGCTTACTGTTTGCAATGGCTGACTTCCCCTCACAGAACTTCATTGAGATTGTGCATTCATGAAGCATTTACAGAGTAGCTACTATGAGGCAGGTACCAGGGATACAAAAAAATGCCTTACGGCATAATTCTTTTCCTAGGAGAGCAAAATCTAGTCTGGGAGACAGACACATAAACAAGTAACTATAAAGTGCTCTGAGATCCCAGAGGGACAAGTAAAGTATTCTTCTAGGGAGGTGTGTATGGGAAGCCTTCATGGGTACTGATATTCAAGCAAGGTCCAGAAGACAAAGGAAAAATTCAACAAGTGAAAGGTAGAAAGAAAAGCATGACTGGAGATTTTCCAGGATTGCTGTGTTTTCTGAGGTTCAATACAGGTGAAGATAGGTGCTTATTAATGCCAAAATGGATACATTTATTAAAATACAATTGTCACCTGCCAGTGTTGCTCAGTGGTTTGGCCTCAACCTATGAACCAGGAGGTGAGGTTTGATTCCCTGTTGGAGCACATGCCTAGGTTACAGGCTCTGTCCCCAATAGGGGGCATGCAGGAGGCAGCCGATCAATGATTTTTCTCTCATCATTAATGTTTCTATCTCTCTCTCCTTCTCCCTTCCTCTCTGAAATCAATAAAAAAATTTTTTAAAAAACTCAGACTTATAAGTAGTAATAAGAAAAATTCCTTTAAAAAACAATTGTCATGGTCTACTAAATGTTAGTTGTTGACTATGCCTTCATTTTCTAAAGAGATTTTAATAATGCAATGCTACACATAAAATAAGCACTATAACATTGTTAATGACAAAAGGCAGGGAGGCCCTGGCCAGCTTGGCTCAGTGGATAGAGTGTTAGCCTGCGGACTGAAGGGTCCCAGGTTCAATTCTGGCCAGGGACACATGCCTGGGTTGCGGGCTTGATCCCCAGTGTGGGGGTGTGCAGGAGGCAACCGATCAATGATTCTCTCTCATCATTTATATTTCTATCTCTCTCTCCTCCCTTCCTCTCTGAAATCAATAAAGAAATATATTTTAAAAAGGGGCAGGGAAGAATAAAACCAAGAAATAAGCACTCAATTCAACAGTGGGCTGTTAGTATTTGTATTAGTTTGTATATAATAATTTTACATATTTGTATACATGTGTATGTGTATATATGATATTTAAATATATAAACATGTGTTTAATATATTTTATATATGCATAATATATCATAAAGAAAAATATATCCTATATAATAAAGAGGTAATATGCAAATTGACTGTCACACCCTTACACAAGATGGCTGCCACAAGTTGGCTGGCAGGGGAGGGCAGTCAAAGGCAATCAGGCCAGCAGGAGAGGGCAGTTGGGGGCAATCGGGCCGGCAGGGGAGCAGTTAGTCGATCAGGCTGTCAGGGGTGTGGTTTGGGGGTGATCAGGCTAGCAGGCAGAAGCAGTTAGGGGCAATCAGGCAGACAGACAGGAAGGCAGTTGGGGGAGACCAGGCCTGCAGGGGAGTCAGACATCCCCCAAGGGGTCCCAGATTGGAGAGGGTGCAGTCTGGGCTGAGGGACAACCCCCCTCCAGTGCACAAATTTCATGCACTGGGCCTCTAGTAATAATATATACAGCAACATAATAAAAATACATAATAAGTATAAGCTGGGCTTTCCCTACTTGGTATTTGTTACCTTCCAGGCTATGTTCTAGTTGTCAAGAAGACAGAGTAAACAAGGCAGGTGAGGCTCCTGCCCTCACAAGACTCACATTACAAGCAAATGCGGGCAGCAAATAAATGTAAAATAATGTAATGCTATAGGGGCTTGGCGAGGTATTGAAGCATTAATGACAATAAGAAGTAGGTGTGCTGTGATTCCTGATGCTAGCTTGCCCTCTAAAACCAGCTTAATCATTATCAACTTTTAAAATAGTGTGTGTGTCATAGATTTACCATTTCTAAAGTTTTCTGAGTAAATACACTTTTCTGTATTTATCATGTAAAATGTAAAGTTGAAAGGCAGTATTAATGGTTTTCTTAAAGAGAGGCAGTAAACTGTATGGTGATGAAGAGCAAAGGTTCTAGAACGAAAGTACCTGCGCTCATCTCCCATAGCTGGATGGCCGTGGGCACATTAATTAACCTTTCTGCACTTCAGATCCTGCGACTGTAAATAACAACAACAATAACAATACCCACCCCATGGAGTTGCTCCAGTAGTGAATGACTTAATACACGTCAATCACTTAGAACGGTACTAAGCACATAGCAAGCACTCCATGAACACCACCTCCTATTATTAAAACACGAACATACCCTGTGTAACAGGCCAGTGTTTGAAATAACTTCAAGTCTCAAAAAAAGTCATAAAAATTATGTTGTATAAGACTTTCTCTTGGCACATAGTATATACCATGAATGGTCATAACATTCAAAATAAAACAAAGGAAAAAAGAAAAGGGGGGAAAAAACACATTTGGAAGGAAGTGTCCTATTGTCCCCAGCAGAGAGTTAGAGTTTAGTTGACCGAGAATTTGGGAGTTCTTCCCACAACTACAACATGCCACTTCTCCTGGGCAGATGATTATTCATCTCTATGGTAATGGGCAAAGCAAACTATTTCCCTACTGTCATCGATGCTGCAGCTTTTCAAACAAATTTAAAATAGCCTTCTGCAATTAGCAACTGTTTCTCTAGTGGTATCAACGCCACTTGATCCTCCTAGACTGCTTTATTTCCGCACGTTATTCATACATATGTTGAGAAACCAACATAATGATATGATTGCTCCGTTAAACTTTCACTTAGTCAACTTTACTCATTCAAGTCAACGATCATTTAGTTTCTTCTCTTCCTGGGAGAGTTGGAAAGGCTTCACAGAGGAGATGATATTTGAGTTGAATCATGAGAGAGGTAGAGTTTAGGAGTATATCTTGTAGAGAAGGGCAGAATATGCAAGTTCTGCAAGTGGTGAAAAGCTTGGGGTATAACATCTACAAGGCTTATAAATCATATTCCACTTAAAAATGAACAGTATTAATATAATGGGTCATCTTTTGCTGGCTGTTGCCAATAGAGATAACGTTTCTTCTCTCTTGCCACTGTCTCCCCTTCCCCCAAAACAGACTCTGCAAATTAATACTCACACATATTCAGAATCACAGGAGATGTTTAACATTTGAAAGGAGAAAGGATGTGTTTGGTGAGTAAGGAACAAAAAGTGAAGAAAAAAGCATGTGAGAGAATCTAATCCTTTAAAAACTAGTTTTGTGCCCTCCATAGAGAGAGGGGAGTAAGAAAATAATCTGATGAACCTATTCAACAGTGGCTTGTGATATTCTGGACACATAGATGGTCCATAGACTCAGCCAACAAGGTATGGCGGGGGGCTACAGACATTCCTTCCCCACCCTTATCCCCACTATGAAGACTCCAGTAGCAACTGATGCCCAAGGATTGGACGTTTCAGGAGCTTCCAGTCATTCCAAATAAATGAGACATCTCAGTAATAAAACGCAGGGTTCTTGCTGTATAGACATAGCTCAACACCATCCCCTAGTCCTCTCTTCCATTCAGACTGCTCCTCCTCTAAAGAAAGTCTGGGGAAGAAAACAGCCCAGGAAGTGCCTGCCATATATAGAACATTGCTCTTCTCCAAGGTGAGACCTCTCTAGGTGGTGTCACATGAGCAGGGACCAGGGGGATGAATAGGCCAGACACTAAGTGTTGACCGCAGCTGGTAAACCAGCCTGCATGGCGAGGCACTGATGAGACATCATGATGGAAACTCCCCGAGATAAAGGTATGCGCACTTTTGCACGTTTTCAGCTATCATAGCTAATGAAGAGTTTGTACTGAGAATGGGAAGAGTGTTGGTTCTACGGTTTTTCACCATTATCCAACATAACTACATGGTCTGCCATGCTGTAGGCACTATTCTAAGCACTGGCAGTACCGCAGCAAAGAAGATATCCCTGTCCTCCTGAAGCTTACATCAGAGCAGATAATAGGATAATAAGTAAATTATAAGCTATGTTGGAGGATGATAAATGCTAGAGTAAAAAATAACAATAATAAAGCAAGATGAAGGGAATGAGTCATACGGGGGTGGGTGTTGCAATTTTAAGTGATGGTCAGGTGACATGTGAGTAAAGACTAGGTGGAGGTAAGGGAGTAAGCCTTGCCAAAAACTGAGGGAAGAGCATGTCAGGCAGAGGGACAAGCCAGAACAAAAGCCTTGAGGTGGGATGTGGCCAGTGCGTCTGAAGAACAGCAAAGAGACCAGCGTGTCTGGAGAAGAGTATGTAGGGGGATGGGTCTTACTACTCTTGTGCTTACATTATTAGTATAACCTTCAATATTTTGTCATTTAGATATTTTATAAAGTTTGCTTTAACTGGATGTAGACAATACAACCTATATAACTCATTTACCCAGGCATGTATAAATTGTAATATTTGGCAATAAGCTGAAAATAAAGAATGAGGATGCCACTGTCATCCCCTTCTGCAATATGGAACTGTCATTCTTGCTGTAGAATAGGTCACATCCTATATAATAAAAGCCTAATATGCTAAGTGGCCAGTCGTCTGGTTGTCCGTTCAACCAATCAAAGCATAATATGCTAATGAATGCTAAGGCCACTCAACTGCTTGCTATGATGTGCACTGACTACCAGGGGGCAGACAATCAACCAGTCGACCAGTCACTATGACGTGCACTGACCACCAGGGGACAGATGCTCTGACGGGTAGGTTAGCTTGCTGCTGGGGTCCGGCCTATTGGGACTGAGCGAGATGGGCCAGACATGCCCTGGAGTCCTCCTGCAGTCCCTCCCGGGCTGGCCAACCTCCGGCATCCTTCCCCAGCCCCGATCATACACCAGTGGGGTCCCTCAGCCTGGCCTGCACCCTCTTGCAATCCAGGACCCCTCAGGGGATGTTGGAGAGCCGGTTTCAGCCCAATCCTGCAGACGTAAAAGGCTAACATGCAAATTGACCAAACAGCAGAATGACCAGTCACTATGGTGTGCACTGACCACCAGACGCTCAATGCAGGAATTGCCCCCTGGTGGTCAGTGCGCTCCCACAAGGGGAGCACCACTCAGCCAGAAACCGGGCTCATGGCTGGCGAGTGCAGCAGTGGTGGTGGGAGCCTCTCCTGTCTCCACAATAATGCTAAGGATAAGCCGTCAGTTGGACATCCCCCGAAGGCTCCCAGACTGCAAGAGGGTGCAGGCCGGGCTGAGGGACAACACCCTCACCCCCACCCCCGACTGCACAAAATTCGTGCATTGGGCCTCTAGTATTGTATATATTCTGTGACCATCTGACACCACATTGAGTGTGGGTGTTGGTGTCAGCTCATCAGTTGATATTAAAAACATGTAATTTCTGCCCTGGCTGGTGTTTCTCTGTGGTTAGATTATCAGCCTATGCACTGGAGGATCACAGATTTGATTCCTGTCAAGGACACGTACCTGGGTTGTAGGTTTGATCCTTGGTCCTGGTTTGGGTGAGTGCAGGAGGCAACCAATCAATGTGTCTCTCTCACATTGATGCACTGATGTTTCTCTCTTCTCTCGCCCTTTTTACTTCTCTCCCTCTTTTTCTCTCCCCCTTCCTTCTCCCTTCCACTCTCTATAACAACAATAAAAAATAGATCAATGGAAAAAATATCCTGGGGTGGGGATTAACAACAACAAAAACATGTAATTTCTTATTTTTCACTAGACTAAAATATAAATATCAAAGTAAGTTTTATCTTCCATCCTGCCCCTAACCCCCTGCCTGCCCCGATGACCTTGTACACCTCTAAGAAAGATGCACTATTGATGGCCCCTCTGCACTAGAGAAGCAGGAAAAGATGGTCCCCAGATCAGGCTAGGGTGAGTCCCGGGACCTCTCCTGGGCTGCTCTATTGAAGAAGGGACTTGTCTATGAATTACAGAGGATGGAGGCCAGAAAAGTGACACAAAGGGCACCACTATCTATAATAATAAAAGTGTAATATGCTAATTAGACCGGAAGTCCTTCCAGACAAAGCCAGGGCTGTGAGGGAAGCCCAGGTCCCTGGTGCCTGCCAGTGGCCGGAGGGAAGCCCGGATCCTCCAGAGAGAAGCTGGTGCCAGCAGCTGGGGGAAGGAAGGCCTACTCTTGCATGAATTTTGTGAATCAAGCCTCTAGTATAAGAAAGAAATTAAAACACAAAATGGGACAAGGTGTCCCAAAAAAGCTACCAGTCCAAAGGAGCAGGGAAAACACAGAAAAAGCCAGAAAGAGGTAATGAAATAGAAACTGTGAAAATAGAAGTCAGTTCTTAACTATGCATTTCAAAAAGTATTCAATCCCTGAAAGATTTAGAGTGGAAAATTTATGCCAGAAACAAAAGATTTTGAAGAATTCTTGATCATTCAGAGCCAGTTTTCCCCTTCATCACTCATTCCCACTCCCATATAAGGTGATATTTGGTTGTGTGTGCCAAAGCCTCTTCCAACATTGTCTTGTATTCCTTATCAGATTGTAACCTAGAAGTTTGGAATATTACTATTTCTCAGCATACATGAAGAATATTCCTTAACTCCAATTACAAATAAACTTTTGGTCTTAGGGAAAACGCTATGTGTTTTCTGTATGCCCAAGAGGAGCTTAAAGAGTCAAATACAAGAAGGTTTGAAAATGAGCATAAAAAAGACACAACAGGGCTTTGCATGGACCAGATGAGCAGGAATGACTAAACAACCTGAATGGATAACCAAGGACCAGTTGGTTAAATGACGGATGACCCAGGACTACCTCAGCCCCTTCCCCAACCTCCAAAACCTTGACACCTTCTAAGCCTCTGGAATTTAGATACAACCTGGGTGAAGGGGGTGTGGAGGGAGAGAACAACTAGGACAACTCTGAATTAACTGTGATTTCTTTCCCCACAACCTAGCATAAAGGGATTTAACATACAAATTCAATTCAATTATAAAAGAATAAATTTACATTTTCTACACGCCTGAGTCTGTGGCCTGAAATTTATAGTTTTTCTCTTTCTCTAAAACACACACACACACACACACACACACACACACACACACGCAAACACACACGGTCCTGGAAGAATACATACCAAATGGTAAACAATAGTAAGCTCTGAAAGGGGGAGTGGGTTGATTTTGAAGGTCAATATAACTTTTTACTCTTTATGGTTCTTAATTGTCTAAATTTTTAATAAGATGAATTTATCATTTGTATAATTTAAAAATTAACAAAAGAAAGAAAATATGGATTTTTCCTGCAAGAGTAGCATATACTTATTTTATTACTGTTGTGCTGCTAATGAACAGATCAGCAAAAGATAGAGAAGGAGGCTATGCAAAAGATTCAATGTGAGCAAAGGAGGAAACCCAGTGAAGAGCGATTGTTCTAATGTGATAGAGGTGGAGAAAAGCTGAATTTTGTTTTGTGGGGTTGTGTTGTATCTTAGGAAAAGTTTCGGTAGGCTAATAGAAAACAAAAGCAACTTTGATAGTAGAGAAACAAAGGAGGTTTTTAAAAGCAGAAAAGGCTCTGACTCAAAACAAGATTCAACAGTCCTTCATCAGCTTCATCCTCAGCAGCTTTGGGACAGCATTCAACACGGGACTGCCCTACCTCCCTGGCTGCTCCTCTCCTGGCTTGCTTGGAGTCTCTCTCTTTTCTCTCTCTCTCTCTGGGCCTCTCCTCTGGCAGCCTCCAATCTGCCCCATGGGTTTAATTAGCACTTTCCACAGACAATTCCCAAAGCTATATCCGGAGATGACCTCTCTCCCAGGTCACATTCTTCATATCTAGTTCCCTGCTAGTTTCCCATCCCAATATAGAGAAGCAGATCCATAATGCCCCTCATCCTCCTGGTTCCATACCAGTTAACGATACTTCTATCACTCCCCAGCCATTTCATTTGGGGTCAGAATCTCTCTCTCTCTCTCTCTTTCTCTCTCTCTCTCTCTCCATTAATAATATCGATATTAATACTAACAACATGATGATCATTAAATGTAGTTTAAGATACCTTTGCAGTTCTTTCTGTCCTTAGGATATATTTCACTAAGAATGCATTTTCAAATTATATGTGTATGTTTGTTTCTTTTTAGGTGAGAAGAGCAAACTTTATTTAACACTTCATGAAGTGGACAGTCTCCTTTCTCAGAACTGCAAATGGGGTGAAAGGCAGGAAGCTCTTATAGGAGAAAAAAAAGAAGAAAGAACAAGGAGGAGAAAAAATAGAAAATGTCTAATTGGCTGGGACCATATAGTCAACCTTGTTTGAAGTGAGAAGACCCAGAGTTTGATTGGCAGTTGGGGGACTGGCTGACTGGATATACTGTGTTTCTGGTTAAGCAGAGTATTTAGAGAGTCATGAAAGTTACCTGTTTCAGGTAGAAGCAACCACATCTTGGGCCTAGAAAGTTATTAGCACAAATAGCCACATGACCCTTCCCTTAGTATTCTTGGAGCATCTCTTTCCTAGAGTGAATGTTTAAACATGACTTTACTAAAGGAAATAGGTGGAGGGTATAGCATGAAACTCGATTTTCCAGTTTAACAAGACATAATTTCTCCTCCACAGCTTGTTGTCCACCACAGGGATTCCTTTTAAATTCCTAGTCTGTCCCCAGGAGGCAGGGATGGCGGGCATAGTGGAAGTCACTATTATCTTAGCACACCCACTACCCAAATACCTACCCCATGACTTCATCGACTCCAGCTACTCTGCTGCCCAAATTTCCCTCTTTTCTTGTGCAAGGTCTCCTCATCCCTGGATGTTGGTGCTGGGGATGAGGGCCTCCTTTCCAGAGGACCGAGCTATCTGCCACTCTAAGAGTCATCCACAGTCTATACATATACACCTGCTCTGGCAGGAAGGGGTGGGTCCTTTCCTACTTTTGCCTTTGGCATCTCAAATCATTCTCTCTTAAAGGCTTTCTCTCTCTAGACACCTACTCTAGTGGTTAAGAGCCCAGATTCTGGGGAAAGACTTCTACTAGTTTTCCAATCAGAAGTCTCCCTAAATGAGTGCATTCAGCATTTACTTCACCTCTGAGTCTGTTCTTCGTCTGTGAAGCACATGAAATAATCCTCTATGTTACTAAGACACAAACCTACAAATTTAAAATACATATGCTTTACTTTGTTCCATTTTGTTTCCAGTTGCTATGGATTGCCTTATTTGTTGTTGTTTTCTTTATTTTTATCTCATTTTGTTTTAAAATATTTACATGTCCCCAAGGTCAAGCTATCAAACCAACTATATTTAGAGAAGTTTTTAACATTCACCCTTATCCCCCACCACCCTGTTAATACCCTCCTCACTTCTTACCAGAAAACCATTTAGTTTTTTGTT
The DNA here is from genome assembly GCA_026230045.1 of Corynorhinus townsendii. Classification (NCBI taxonomy): domain Eukaryota; kingdom Metazoa; phylum Chordata; class Mammalia; order Chiroptera; family Vespertilionidae; genus Corynorhinus; species Corynorhinus townsendii. The sequence continues at coordinate 173,284,468 of JAPDVU010000003.1, read as the reverse complement.
TATCCTTCCAATGTTTTATTAACATCATATATACTCATATCCCACCCCCTCTTAAATAAAAGGTAGCATATTATAAACACTGTCCTACTCTTGGCTTTATATATATATATATATATATATATATATATATATATATGTTTCAGAGAGGAAGGGAGAGGGAGAGAAAGATAAAAACATCAATGATGAGAATCATAGATCGGCTGCCTCCTGCACGCCCCCTACTGGGGATCGAGCCTGCAACCCAGGCATGTGCCCTTGACCAACGAACCTGGGACCCTTTAGTCCACAGGCCAACGCTCTATCCACTGATCCAAACTGGCTGGGGCTGCCCCTGGCTTTTTTCAACTAATTATATCCATAGGAGAATATAGAGATCATCTATATTTCTGGATTTTCGTTTCCTTCAACCACTTCATGGTCCTCCATTGTATGAATGTACTATAGTTTATTTCAACTAATCTCATGTTGTTGGACATTTGGCTTATTTTCTATTTTGCAATTACAAATAGGGTGACTGTGAATTGCCTTATACATATGTCATTGAGTACTTTCCCAAGTAAATCTTTAGGAAAGATCCTTGAAGTGGATTGGCAAGCCAAAGCATAAATGCTTATGTAGTACTAGAGGCCAGATGCACAAAATTAGTACAAGAGTAGGCCTTCCTTCCCCGGGCTGCCGGCACCAGCTTCCCTCTGGCACCCGGGACCTGGGCTTCCCTCACAGCCTTGGCTTCATCCGGAAGGTCGTCTGGAAGGATGTCCAGTCTAATAAGCATATTACGCTTTTATTATTATAGACTAGGGGCCCAGTGCATGAATTTGTGCACTTTGAAAGGAACTGTGGACCACGAGGCTGCAATGGGCACAGGGGTGGGTCTTGGCCCATCCTCCGTGCCCCTGCCCGGCCCCTCCCACCATGGCACCTGGTCCCCTGCCTGCCGGCAGCCACCGCTCACACCTGCTGATGGTGCCAAACAATCGGGACAGGCACTGGGTGCCGGCAGCAGGTGCAAGTGCCCGGCGGGACCCTGGCACGCGGGAGCAAAATATTTTCAGTAACCACCAGAGGCTCGCCCCAATGACAGCAACCGGCACCCCACCTTGGTCTGGCATTCTCGTTCACCTGCCCCACCATCCCACCATGGCCAATGTCTGCCATGTTCCATGCTCTGCCACCTGCTACAGTCACCCACCATGTTCCGCGTGCACTCCCTTGTGGTCAGTACATGTCATAGCGACCGGTTGTTCAGTTGTCTGGCCATTTGGTCTATTCATATATTAGGGTTTTATATATATAGATTGCTAGATATGGACAGGTTCCTCCACCAGGACTATACTCCCACCAGCGAAGAATTTCTCCTCAGCCTTGCCCATAGAATCCAATTGTTGCACTCTGGGGTCTTTGCCAATTTGATAGATAAGAGATGGTGTTTTAATTTATATCTCTTATTATGAGCAAGGTTGAGTATCTTTTCATATCTTTAAGTGCTATTTGCATTTCTTTTCTTGTGAACTATATATGTGTATTTCTTGTCCAGTTTTATAAGGTTTTGTTTTCTCAATCTGTAGAAAATTTTTAGATATTAGAGATATTAACCCTTTTTCTATGAAATAAAGTGCAAATATTTTTTGTAGATGTCACCTGTATTTTTTCATGTTTAATGGCATTTTGCCACGCAGAACTTGAAAGAAATATTCAAAGTTATCAACATTTTCCCTTAATTTGGAAAATTTTCACTCACATGTTATGATTCACCCATGTTTTCTCCTATTATTTGTAAAGTTTCATTTTTTATACTCAGATATTTTACTCATTTTGAATTTATATTAGCATATGATATACAGATTAATTTATTTTTTAACTTTTTCATATGGTTATCCAGTTGTTCCAATGTCACTTTTTAAAAAGTCTTTCTTTTCCACTAATTTCAAATGCTGCTTTTATCATGGCTTGAATTTCCATGTGCAATTAGGTTTATTTCTGGATTTTCTATTTGGTTCCATTATTTTGTCTGTTTATTCACTTGTCAATATAATTTTCTTCTAATTATAGAGACTTTGTAATATGTTTTAACATCTGGTCTAAGATCTAGCCCCCACCATTGTTTTTCTTTTTTAAGGTTTTCCAGGCTATTTATGTTTAATTACTTTTCTAAATGAAATATAGTCAATTTGTTCAACATCAAGGAAAAAAATCTATTAATATGTGTTATCAGAATAAAGATCATTACAATATTGAGTCTCTTCCTATCTATATCCATGGTATGTCTTACTACTTGTTCATGTCTACATTTTTGTCATTCAGGTATATTTTATAGTTTCTTCATATCTATTTTGGTCATTTCTTATTAGATTTATGTCTAGGTACTTTGGTTATGTTTGTTACAATTATAAAAGGAATCTTTATGTCTTCCAACCAATTATTTTTCATATATGAAAGCTATTGCTTTCTATATATTGATTTGATAGCCTGGTGTCTAACTAAAGTATCTTAAAGTGTTTTGGTATTTTTTTCAATGATTCCCCCTCCCCAGATATATATTAATATCTGTAAGTAGAGATGATTTTACCTCTTCCTCTCTAATTCGTATGCCTCTCTCTAGCAGCACTAGATGATCATTTTTTAAAAAGGTTTTAAATAATAATGATGATATTGTCCATCTTTGTCTTATTCCTGACTTTGGCAGGTGTTTCCTCATTAAATAAGAGGCTGCCTTTGGGGATAAGATACATATAATTATTGGATGCATTTTTAATTCCTAGTAAACCTGTCACCTTCTCTGCATTGTGGCTGAGAGAATATTTCAGGAATACAGTGGAAGTTACCAAGAAGGGTCGCTTTAAAAATTTTAATGTACATACGAATCACCAGGGGGTCCTGTTGAAGTGCCGATTGTGATTCACCAGGGATAGGAAGGGGATTGAGTGTCTGTATGTTTAACAAGCACCCAGGGTAGGCTGGGAAGCTACTGCCCAGAGGGGACCACACTTTAAGTAGCAATGATCTAAAACAAATAAGTCATTTTCTAGCTTTGATTTTCAAACTACACTTAAAAATAATTCAAAGGAAAGGAAATAATCATGAAAATTCTGTTTTTCAATTTTAAGAGCCAGACACTTGAGAGAGAGCAAAGGGTTTGTTTGCTTCTTTGTTTTATTTTTTTGTTTGTTTGTTTTAGGAAATCTCCCAATGCTGGTATTTTAACTCTCTGTGAGCCAAGCCTGGTGGTCTAGGGCAGATGTTTTCTTATAGAATGGGAAGAGGCAGGATGTGACAAAAGGCAGCTTCCTGCCTCATAGGAAGAGGAAGCTAGTCCTTTCTGCAGCTGAAGTGGGGAGTCTGGGGAGAAGGACTTGAGATGTAGTTTCTGTAGCCCCAGTGAGAAAGCATGCTGGGGCTGGGCACAGGGATAGAAAGGCAGAGAGCCCACAGTTAGCAATATTGTGCTGTACACTTAACATTTTCCTGAGGGTAGATTTATGTTGTGTCCTTATCACAAAATAATAATAATCATCATAATGAATAAGAGCACAGGAGGAAACTTTTGAAGGTGATGTGTAGGTTTGTGGCCTAGATTGTGGTGATATTTTTGTATGTGTAGTGATTTTTTTTTTTTAATTGAGAGATGTTTTAAGTAGAAAATACACCCTGGGTTTTGAAAGCTTAGTATGAAAAAGTGTAAACTATCTCTGATAATTTTAAAATATTGATTAAATGTTAATATTTAGATATATGTGGTTAAATAAAATATTTAAAGTATATATATATATTTTTAAAAGATACTGGGTGTGAAAGTATCTAGGACTATATTTAACATATAATGGCCACTCAAAATTTTCTTGTCTCTTCCCTGGCATTGCCACTTTTGGTTAGTCAATTAACCTCTTTGAGCATTAGCCTCCTCAACTCAAACACTGAAATACTTGCCAAGTTTTGCTACAGTGAATCAAGTGAAAAATATTCTCAGGCACTCTGCAAAGCATTATGTAAATCTTAGTATTGTTATGGTAAGGACCGGTTAGCACTTTTGACGGCTTAGCATATAACTTCCCATTCTATTTTAGGAAAATCCCACAACAGGTGGGGAGCAGGGCCCACACCTCGCTATGAAAGTCAAAGAAGGGTAAATATCCCCTGACCCCTGGCAGTGCCAGCAGGCCCTCGCAGAGGCTCCTTCAAAGGCATGGGGTCAGCGCTGCATCGCAGTAGCTGCAGGACCTTGGAGCACAGTCTCTTGATGGCACACATGCAGGCAGTGCTGCCAGCTGCGGCCGGGGCAGTGCCCAGAGGCATCATCCTCAACAAAGGCAGCCCATGGCAGGAGCTTGGATGGCCCCATCTTACCTGAAACCTGCTCAGGGCTGGCTCCACAACCTTCCATTGGAATCTGTTGCACTTAACATAGGCAGAGGTCATTGCTATTTTCATAATTTAAAAATCTTGATTAGTACACATACGTCAATCCCTAAGCTCAAGGGGTTGGTAGAGTCTGGATTTAATATTCAAATTGCCAAAGATAGAATAATTTATAGATAGTTATTTAATATATGTCAGATCTTTTTAGTATCAGATGAAAGAAAAAAAATCAGTTACCTTCTTTTCCTATTCTACAAACTCTCCCCAACTCACTTAATCACACCTTTGGCTTTCACCCCAAATTGCTAATCACCTCAAATCTCTTTCACTAACTCACATTCCTTTTCTTACCTCCAGATCCATTTATCCAATCTGCAATAAATATCTATACTCAGATTTCCTCTAAGCATATTCAACTCAGTGTGTCATTCCAAACTGAATTTGTCCTTTTGCTTTCATTTTATATTAACTGGATTAATGAATGACAATCAATTTCCCAAGACATAAATCTGAGAGTCATTCTAGATTTTTCTTCTTTTTTTGCTTTCCCTGTACAAACTCTAGTTCCTACTCATTGTACCTGGTAAGCATCTCTACAACCCCTATAGACAATCTCTCTTAAGAGTACTGTTAATGGGACACCCTAACAGAGCCATCAGCCTTGCTCTTCTCTTCAGTCCTTAATTTGGAGGGTTTGGACGCCTTCCCTTTGGACTTCTCACCTCCGGGATAGACTTCTTACTCACCTTTCTCCCTCTCCACCACATCAACCCATTATGGGGAACCAGTTGCCTCTTATGGAATCTTAACCGCCTCAGCCTCACGGCCAACATCAAACCCAAATGGCTCATTTTCTACTGCAGCACAGCCGGGCCCCAATATGGGAATGAATCTGTCTGGCCTGAGAACGGCACTTTGAATCTCATTACCTTCACTGATTTAGTCAGCTATTGCCAAAGCACCTGGAAATGGTCAGAGATCCCCTATGTCCAGGCCTTCTTCCTTCTCCACAGTCGCCCTTCTCTCTGTCAGAACTGCACTGTTTACCAAATTCTTCTTCATTCTAAACCTTCCTCGATGTAGTCCCTTCCTGATAAACCTATCTTTGACTGAGCTGATCATTTGGTCCCAAAACCTACTGCTCCTCTCTAACTGTAGCACCATTCTCTCCTATAATCTCCTCTTTTCTCTTTCAAATAGAAAACCACAAAATTTACCTCTTAAATAACTAGAAAAATCTGACCCTTAAACTTTAAAAAGTTTCTTCCTCAATATCAACTCCGGGACAGGGACGTCTGGCCTGTAAATGAATCTTTAAATTTTAGTACTGTTCTCCAATTAAATTTATTTTGCTAATGCTTGTAGCCCTTTTAACAAGATAGGGATTTAAGGCACACTTTCCTCACAGCCCCAGAAAACTGTCTGCCTCTCACAAAGGCAGAACAGCCTGCTCCTCTAGCCCCCATTCCTTTCCCAGGGAGCAACAGCTGTTAACTCTTTCTTTGCAACAAGACTGCAGACACTTGTTTACAGAACTACAGGCACTTGCCTAACAGTCCTCCCACTACCAGGAGTGAAGCTCATTATCACCCAAACCTTAGCATGCTATCTCTAAGGAAAGTAACACATAAAAAAAATATTAAAAATTATTTGGATCTGTTAGGGGCCAAGAATTTTTGGAATACATTTTATCCAATAGACAGCCTTGGGCATTTAAAGAAATTACCAAAATGGTAGGTCCGTGTGGAAAGGAGCCAAGCCAAGAGACACTGTAAAAGTTGAAGAAATTTTATTACATCCTCACAGCAGGCTGAGACCATTGTGTCAGTGTACTACTATAACCTCCTAAGAAAATTCCAGTCATGCCTCCTTGACTCCTCCAGACTTCACACTAAATGCTCTCATTATAATGAAAATGAAAACCACACCCCAATTAAAAACTTTCCAATGTACAATATCACCTACATCGTTCCCCTTGGTCTCATGGTTAGGAGACTTTTGCCACAGCAATACACATATACTCTTTCACGATGGCTATCACCCCCAACTCAAACTTTCCTGTGGGAACCTGAGAGATTTTCCTAGAGAATTTCAGATACTATACTGATTTAGCCTTTTAGAGTCAGCCAAGCTGTAGACATACCCCATTTGCTGCTCATCTACAGGGTAATTAAAACAATCTTTTATAAAAATACTACAGGCCCGGTGCACAAAATTCGTGCACGGAGGGGGAGGGGGTGTCCCTCAGCCCAGCTTGCACCCTCTCCAATCTGGGACATCCCTCTCACAATTCAGGATTGCTGGCTCCCAACCGCTCGCCTGCCTGCCCCTAACCACTTCTGCCTGCCAGCCTGATCACCCCCTAACCACTCCCTTGCCAGCCTGGTCACCCCCAACTGCCCTTCCCTGCAGGCCTAGTCCCCCCCATCTGCCTTTCCCTGCAGGCCTGGTCACCCCCAACTGCCCTCCCCTGCAGGCCTAGTCCTCCACAACTGCCCTCCCCTGCAGACCTGGTTCCCCACAACTGCCCTCCCCTGAAGGCCTTGTCCCTCCAAACTGCCCGCCCCTGCAGGCCTGGTCCTCCACAACTGCCCTCCCCTGCAGGCCTTGTCCCTCCCAACTGCCTTCCCCTGCAGAACTGGTTGTCCCCAACTGCCCTCCTCTGCTGGCCTGATCACCCCTAACTGCCCTCCCCTGCAGGCCCCAACTGCCCTCCCTTGCAGGTCTGATCCCTCCCAACTGCCCTCCCCTGCTGGCCTCATCTCCCACAACTGCCCTCCTCTGCCGGCCATCTTGTGTCCACACAGGGGGTGGCCATCTTGTGTGTTGGAGTGATGGTCAATTTGCATATTACCTCTTTATTATATAGGATAGTTGGCATACAACATTATATTAGCTTCTGGTGCACAACAATGATTCAACATTCATATATGTTAGGATGTTGTGGAGAGCAGCTACAGCATTTGGACAGGTTCAAGCCTCTTACTGATGAGAGAGCACAATCCTCTTGTGGAAAATCCACATCCAAGTCCCAGCTTGGAGGCAAAGCCCTTCTAGCACAATTATAGCCAAAGACTATGGTTGTATGTAAGCTTGACCTTATAGTTCAACCCTGTAGTCCTAGGTAGCTGAGGGATGTGGGCAGTGGGAGGTGCAGCAAATACTGCCAAAACAAAGTTTGATAGAGTTCTCAGGTGCATGTAATTAAGTAGATTTGAAATTAGTAAGAACATTGTAAACATCTTGACCACTCTCTTGTTTTGCTTTGTGTGATCTGACTATAAAATAAAGACTTGGCTTACAGGCTGTGTCACTGTTTCCTCACCCAGGCGCAGTGATCCACCTGGCCCCAACTATATTCCCTTGTCTGTTTTCTTTAATCCTTCACCACCCCCTTTTCAGGTTCACCACTGGCTGTGCTGGATGCGGTTCAGAATGTGATACCATGATAAGTCTAGTAACCACCTGTCACCATGCAAAATTACTACAGTATTATTGACTATATTTATTGTGCTGTACACTACATCCCATGTGTAGGGTAATTTTTTTAGGGGCAGGCTCTGACCCTTTGAGAAAAGTGTGGGGCAGTGTAGACAGCAAATGTAATTCAGGAAGAAGTACTGAGAGGCCTACTATGAATACATCTAAGTCAGTGGTTTTCAACTGGGGTGCTGTGGAACACTGGGGTGCCACAAGAATTTTTAAAACATGCAATAGCTGACTCTTCAGTCAGGGGAACTGACCTCTTTTCTCTTAGATTGTCAAGTGGAAAAAAAATAATAATAACAACAGACAATGCAACAATAACCGTCCAGTGTGAATGAAATAAAAATTATACCTATGTTTTGGTCTGATCAGCAAAATAGATATATATTTGTGTGTGTGTGTGTGTGCATGCTGCAGAATTTTAGTAATTAGTTTGTGTTCCATGAGATGAAAAAGGTTGAAGATTGCTGATCTAAGCTATATCATCTAATCCAGTTTTTATCTGTAATAAAAGCTAATTTCCTTTTTTTCTCTTTTTACAGAATATACCAAGCGCTCATATTTCCTTCCTTTGCACATGTTATTTCCTCTGCTTCTTTTGCATTTGGAAAACTCTTCTCATGCTTCAAACCTCAGCTAACATATTACACCCAGACAGGCTCTTATCCTGCTCTCACTGAGGGTTGTCTGTATATCCATATAGGAATTATCATATTACATTGTAATTACTTATTTGCATATTTGTTTATAGCCTATAAATTCCTCTCGATCAAGAAATGTACTTTAATTCAACTTGAATTACTAGATCTTAGCACCAAGTGGCATAGTAAGCCATTAGTAAATAATTATTCAATAAATAGTAAATGAATATACTCTCATCCCTCAAGAAAAAAGAGTTCGAATTTTAAAAAGTGTTGGCAGTATAATTACATGAGTACTAAAACTGAGCAAAGAAGTCCTTTTTAAAATGTATGCCAACTTCAGTGAATAGAGAATTATTACTTCATATATGTATCTTAACAGGATACCAGTCTGAAAATAAAATCAGTTCTATTTATAACCCGCTATTCTATAAACTCCCCAAGTAAGAAATTACATATCAGATACCTAAAAAAGGAATGCAGTTGTTCTAGATAAAAATCAGTCTTACAGAAAATTGTACACAATTGATTTTCAAGCTTACATTACTTGCAATTTATGGCCTACAAAAATGCTGATAACACCATTTTATAAGACTCAATCACAGAGAACTGTATTTTGGACAGACCATGGCACCAGTATAATTCCATAGTATTGTATTGTAGAACAAGAGTATAGGTATGTGTTAACATCGAATGGTAACCCCCTCAGAACCACTCAAAAATAAGAACTGAGCTATTTTAGAACAAATGAATACTAAAACATACTTATACATCATCTCCTTGCAAACTTATTGAGGATGGGCTGCACTTACAACAGGAATGTAATTAAAGAAGGAAAAGAAAAAATAAGTATCAGAAAAACAAAATGAGCCCTAGCTGGTTTGGCTCAGTGGATTGAGCATCCTGCAGACCAAAGAGTCCCGGGTTCGATTCTGGTCAAGGGCACGTTCCTGGGTTATGGGCTTAATCCCCAGTTGGTGGCATGCAAGAGGCAGCCAATCAATGACTTCCTCATATCATTGATGTTTTTATCTCCCTCTCCATTCCTCTCTAAAATCAATAAAAAAATATTTTTTTTTTAAAAGAAAGGAATAAAAATAAGGTGACATACTCACTGGGATTATGACACAAAACCTGCCATTTGGTTCTATACACTCTTGGAGGTTGCATATAAACTTGGCCTCAAACAGCAATTGGCAAATTCCTATAATTTGCATGTTGTACATAAGCATAAACACACTAGGATCTTAACTTAATATTTAATGCATCTAAGCACATTGATAATTCACAGCAATGGAATGGAATGTAAAAAACAGTCAATAAATCATAAATAATCCTAATCCTAATCCTAATATATAAAAACTCAGGGTCTGTAATGTCCAAAACAACCGAAGGCTCAGCTGAGCAGAAGTCCGGCAACCCAGCACTGCAGAACCTACAGTGTGGGCTGAGAAGAAGTTTTAAGGGCAACAGCTGTTTTGTGTAAGGTGTAAGAAAGCAGTTCAATTTTTTAATGACTGGTTTGGCAGTATAATGCACATGGCTGGCTATCAGCCCAGATATAGGGATTATGTATTTTTTGTCTGCCAAGAGCATCTCCTCCTGAAGAAAAAGGCTTTCCCCCCCCCATTTAAGCAATCCTATCCTATATAATCTATCTATACTACAAAAAGGGTAATATTCTAATTAGACCGGGTCGACTGGCCATCTTCCACACATCAGACTTCCTTCCAGACAAAGCCATGGTGGTGGGAGCCAAGGCAGGGGCCATTAGGGGTGATCAGGCCGACAGGGGAGGGCAGTTAGGGGCGATCAGGCAGGCAGAGGGGTTAAGGCAATTAGGCAGGCAGGCAGAGGCAGTTAGGGGCGATCTGGCATGCAGGCAAGTGAGCAGTTAGGAGTCAGCAGTCCCAGCTTGTGGTCGGACATCCCCCAAGGGGTCCCCAATTGGAGAGGGTGCAGGCTGGGTTGAGGGAAAACGCCCCCCCCCCCCCATGCACAAATTTCATGCAATGGGCCACTAGTCATATGTAATCCTAACTAACCTTTTTTTCTCACAAAATGTTAAAGAATCTGTAGTGAGTAGTTAAATCTAAAGCCAGCCTGCATTTCAAGCACCATTTTGGTATGAGAGGCTCATTTTAGAACTTAAGAAGCTTGAAAAAAGTAAAATATAACCAATAGTTTTCATCCCTTTGTCTCATGCTACTCTTCATCTCCTAATGTCCCCTGGTCTAATCATGAATACAGACTCTGATGTGAAAACAATGAGATAGAAATAATCACTTTCCAACACAGGGCAGTGGGGAGTTGCCTGGAGTGGGAATGGCTGGAGGAGGGGGGGGTGGTCAGTTGGGGAAAAAGGAGATATATGTAAAACTTTAAACAATAAAAAAATGAAATAATCACTTTCCATACAATCTAAAATAGTTAAGATATAGAAACAATAACTAATCTAACCTATGATACTAGTTTCTAAAAGAAGTATGGGGAAGTTTCTCCAGATTGATCCCAGGTTCTTCCTATAAGATCCATCAGATTAGGTTACCAAATAAATATGGAGAGAAATATTCTGTAGAAAAATGTATCTGTCTTTTTTAAATGCTTCCAGAAGGAGCTCTCCCATCCCCCAACAGAAGCAATTCAACCAATTGGAAAGTATTTAGAATAAATAATAGTTGAAAAAGATGGCATATATCCAATTAAGCATTATATCCCTTGATACAGAATATGTAAGTGTGAAGGCAAATTGCATTCATCTTGCCAAGATACTAAATCAGAACCAAAGAAAGAAATTCCTGGAGTATAAATTGGAGAGCTTATCCATACTCCCCTGAGGTTAACTAGGAAAAGGCATCCAATCAACTCTCTAGCCAAAGATTTTTCTCTGATAGCTATAGATAAAAGTTCAAAATACATGAGAATATTAGAAAACGAATATTCTGAAATCCAGAGTCTGTTTTGAGCATATAATTAAAAACCACACTGCCTGAAATAAAGAATATAAAGAAACTCAACTGTAGATCAACGTACCCCAAGAATCAAACCGAAGATCTGAAATATGTGGAAACAAAAAACATCCAACCAGAAAAACAAAAAGAAAAAAGAATCCAAAAATATGAAGATAGTGTAAGGAGCCTCTGGGACAACTTTAAGTGAACCAACATCCGAATTTTTGGGGTGCCAGAAGAAGGGAGAGAGCAAAATATTGAAAACCTTTTAGAAGAAATAATGACAGAAAACTTTCCCTACCTGGTGAAAGAAATAGATGTACAAGTCCAGGAAGCGCACAGAACCCCATACAAGAGGAATCCAAAGAGGACCACACCAAGACACATCATAATTAAAATGCCAAGGGCAAAAGACAAAGAGAGAATATTAAAAGCAGCAAGAGAAAAACAGTTAATTACCTACAAGGGAGTACCCATACGACTGTCAGCTGATTTCTCAACAGAAACTATGCAGGCCAGAAGGGAGTGGCAAGAAATATTCAAAGTGATGAACAGCAAGAACCTACAACCAAGATTACTCTACCCAGCAAAGCTATCATTCAGAGTTGAAGGTCAGATAACGAGCTTCACAGACAAGAAAAAGCTAAAGGAGTTCATCACCACCAAACCAGGATTACATGAAATGCTGAAGGGTATTCTTTAAGAAGAGGAAGAAGAAGAAAAAGGTAAAGATAAAAATTATGAACAACAAAATGACATCAAATACATACCTACCAACAAGTGAATCTAAAAATCAAGTGAATAAAAAAATCTGAAGAACAGAATGGACTGGTGAATATAATAGAATCAGGGACATAGAAAGGGAGTGGACTGACGATTCTCAGGGGAAGCAGGTGTGAGGGGTGGGGGAAGAGATTGGACAAAAATCTTACTCCTATGGATGAAGACAGTGGCGGGGGGTAAGGGCATGGGGTGGGGTGGGGAATCAGGTGGAGGGGAGCTATGGGGGAAAAAATAGAGGAACACCTGTAATAATCTGAACAATAAAGATTTATTAAAAAATAAAAAAAATAAAAAACCAACAGGAAACCCAATGCATAAGAAACTTTACCTTTAGAACAGCAACAAACTAAGTCCTAGCAGAGTCTACTGTGAAGGGACTCAGTCTACTATTAAGTCATGTGAAGGACACTCAGTGTGCTGATCCTGGTGGCTTTCATTACCGAGATTCACTGGCTCAGTGCCCAGTGGCTGCCTTCCTCCGCTGGCCTTGCTCCTGGCTCCCAAGCCATTCTAATTAAAAGAAGTTACAGTATTTTGCTCACACTCAGACCTGAAATGTTACTAGTAAAGACTGACTGACCATTGTTAAAGGAAATAGTCCAGACACCAAAATATAAAAGGAGTGCATAAATTGTTGGGACAAATGGTGCCCATCTGAAAAAAATGAAGTTGGATTAATATCTCCCACTTAACATGAAGCCAAACCCAACATGGTCAAAATTTTTAATGTAAAAAAGTAAAACTGAAAGCTTATGAACTTAAAACATTTTTACTTAGAATATTTAAAATACTGTCCATATTAATCCAACTTAGGTAAAACTATCATCTATAGCTAGACTCAGCCAAAATAATATGAAGACTAATTAGTTTGATGTATTTGATATTTTTTCTTACTGTAAAAAATATGATGATGCCTCATCTTTGAAATATTTGAAAATGGTTAAATATAAAGACATGGTTTAAGCTGTATAGTGATCATTGTTTTACTTTTATTATTTGTTTTTTATTCATTATGTTAATAGTTCATTTCCTTTTTAAATATTCTTTAATGTTCTTGCCAATCATGAGATTCTATAATTTAGTGGATTTAGGGTCCCTGGCAATCTATCAAGGAATCTGTAGTTTCACCTTCATTATAATACTTATTCAACAAGAGCCTGGCATTTCCCAACACTTGCTAGTTTTATTGACTTGTTGGGAAAAGAAACAAATTATGGCTCAGGCAGTGTGTGTGTCTCAGTGGTTAAGTGTTGACCTATGAACCAGGAGGTCACAGTTTGATTCCTGTTCAGGGCACAAGCCTGGGTTGCAGGCTCAATCCCCAGTTGGGGTGTGCAGGAGGCAGCTGATTGATGATTTCCTCTCATCATTGATGTTTCTATCTCTCTCTCCCTCCCTCTCCCTCCCTATTCCTTCCTCTTGTTGAGATCAATAAAAACATATTTTAAAAAGAAATAAATTATGTATTGTTGGGTGTATTTAAATTTTTATATGTTTTCATTGATTTTTAGAGAGAGGAAGGAAGAGGGAGAGAGAGAGAGAGAAGAGACATTGATGTGACAGAGAAACATCAATTGGTTGCCTCCTGCACAAACTCCAACTGGGGATTGAACCCACAACCTTGGCATGTGCCCTGACCTGGCATCAAACCAGTGACCTATCAGAGCACAGGATGATGCTCAACCAACTGAACCTCACCGGCCAGGGCAGTGTATTTAAATTTTAAATAACATACTTTTTTATTATTTTAAAAAGTAAAACTAAAGGACTAGAAGAAAACATAGAATTTTTTTTTTAATAACCTTAAAGCAGGGCTGGCCTTTAACTATACACAGAACCCAGAAGCCATTTAATTAAGGTGAATTTAAGCACATCAAAATCAAAAACAACTGCAAGGCAAAAACACATCTGGCTTAGTCTGTTTGGGCTGCTATAACAAGTACCACAAACTGAGTAGTTTATAAACAGAATTTTATTTCTCACAGTTCTGGAGGCTGTGAAGTCCAAGATCAAGGAACCAGCAGATCGGGTGTCTATGGGGTAATAACCTTCCTGTTTCACTCACAAATAGGAAGAGAGCTCTCTCAGGCCTCTTTTATAAGGGCACTAGTCCCATTCATGAGCTCACCATTGTCATCACCTGGTTACCTTCTAAAGACCCAACTTCTAATGCCATTACCATGGCGGTTAGGTTTCAACATATGATGCAAACATTCAGACCATAGCAACACTGTAAGCAGAATATAAAAGGAAAGCAAAATGTATTGGCAACTCATATCACAGACAACGTATAAAAAAACTTGTAAACTTGATTAAGAAATTGATTTTAAAGCTAATTAGAAAAATGGGCAAAAGATTTATAAAGACAGAGAATCCAAGATGGTGGTGTAGGTAAACACCAAAATGCTGCCTTGCACAACAATTTCAAAACTACGACTAAAAGACAAAACGTCTATCACCCAGAACCAAGGGAAAGCTGGATGACTGGAAGTTCCACAACTAGAAAAAAAGAGAAAAGAGCATTGAGACGTGCACAAGCACTGAAAAGCTGAGGTATGAAGGCGCACACTATCTGGGCTGGTGTTGCTTTTTTCAACCCAAAGGGAGACAAGCCCCTGATTACTCTGAAATCCAGTTTTGGTGAGACGCGGGGGACCCAAACTTCTACGGGGAGAAGCTGGACTGTCTGCTATCAGGTCGGAAAGGGAGGGTGGCTTGCTTGCAGAGCTGCATGCAAGAATAATTGTTTACTGCACTGGGGCGTGGGACGCAGTTGGAGATGCAGAGCCAGCTAATTAGCAGCAATCACTGTTTGCCACACCCTAGCCTAGTGACGCCCCACACAACCTACAAGCCCACCCAAGCTCCAAGCAGCGGCTTTAGCATAAGAAAGGCCTGTCCTATTGCAGCTTAACCTAGCAAACTTGCAGCCCGGGTCAGACAGCTCCAAAACCTCCAAACCCCAAGCAAAGAGAAGAAAAGTGTAGCTCTCACTGTAGCTCCTGCTGGGTGGCCTCAGACAGTAGCTGACCTGCACCCCATTGGAGATCCAGAAGCCAGTGTACCTAGTGGTCAATGTGAGACACCAGATTTCAACTCATCACATCCATAAGTGACACATCCAAGAGGCAGGCTCAGTGAGCACCAAAGCCCCACTGAAACAAGTCCTGCACCATAAGCATGTCTCCAGCGCAGCAGTTCTTCCATTATAGACACAGTGAGTCCTCACAGCCAATTGGCCTGGAGGTCAATTCCTCCTAGTGTACCAACAGCAATCAAGGCTTAACTACACCAAGACTTTGCACTTAGCCCACAAAGGGGTATACCAAGAGCGTCCACCTCAGATGATTGGGGAGACAAAGAAACATGTCACGAATGAAAGAAACAGAGGAAAGCAAACTACTGGATGACATAGAGTTCAGAACCACATTTATAAGGTTACTCAAGAATCTTCTAAAAACCGCTGAGAAATTTGATGAAACCTTTAAGGATCTTAATGAGAATACCAAAAAAATGGAAAAGGACCAGTCAGAAATGAAGCATACACTGTCTAAAATAAAGAATATACAGAAACTCAACTGTAGATCAACGTACCCCAAGAATCAAACCAAAGATCTGAAATATGAGGAAACAAAAAACACCCAACCAGAAAAACAGAAAGAAAAAAGAATCCAAAAATATGAAGATAGTGTAAGGAGCCTCTGGGACAACTTTAAGCAAACCAACATCCGAATTTTTGGGGTGCCAGAAGAAGAGAGAGAGCAAAATATTGAAAACCTTTTAGAAGAAATAATGACAGAAAACTTTCCCTACCTGCTGAAAGAAATAGACTTACAAGTTCTGGAAGCGCACAGAACCCCATACAAGAGGAATCCAAAGAGGACCACACCAAGACACATCATAATTAAAATGCCAAGGGCAAAAGACAAAGAGAGAATCTTGAAAGCAGCAAGAGAAAAACGGTTAGTTACTTACAAGGGAGTACCCATACGACTGTCAGCTGATTTCTCGGCAGAAACTATGCAGGCCAGAAGGGAGTGGCAAGAAATATTCAAAGTGATGAACAGCAAGAAACTGCAACCAAGATTACTCTACCCAGCAAAGCTATCATTCAGAGTTGAAGGTCAGATAAAGAGCTTCACAGACAAGAAAAAAGCTAAAGGAGTTCATTGCCACCAAACCAGGATTACATGAAATGCTGAAGGGTATTCTTTAAGAAGAGGAAGAAGAAGAAAAAGGTAAAGATAAAAATTATGAACAACAAAATGACATCAAATACATACCTACCAACAAGTGAATCTAAAAATCAAGTGAATAAAAAATCTGAAGGACAGAATGGACTGGTGAATATAATAGAAGCAGGGACATAGAAAGGGAGTGGACTGACAATTCTCAGGGGGAAGCGGGTGTGAGGGGTGCGGGAAGAGATTGGACAAAAATCTTGCTCCTATGGATGAAGACAGTGGCGGGGGGTAAGGGCATGGGGTGGGGTGGGGGATCAGGTGGAGGGGAGCTATAGGGGAAAAAACAAAAGAGGAACATCTGTAATAATCTGAACAATGAAGGTTTATTTTAAAAAAGGATTTGTGAAGACAATTTCTAGAAAAAGAAGTAAAATGGCTCTTAAATGTTTTAAACTGTTTAACCTCACTCATAACAAGAAACATGCAAATGAAAACTATGTTGATACTAATTTTCACATCATAGTAACAAGTATCCCCAAGTCTGATAATATACTGTATTAGGGGTTTATGGGGGTGGAGAGGGTGGAAGACATTCTTAAACATTGCAGGTTGGGACAACCCCTATGGAGGTTCATTTGGCAGTATCTACCAAAATATAAAATTCATTATTACCCTTTGCCCAAATAGTTGTGTTTATTTAAATTTATCCTATAATATACTTGCACACATGCAAAATACCACATGTACAGTATTATTCACTGAGGCATTGTTGTAAGAATCTGATTAAATAAATTATAGCATATTTCCAAAACTGAATCCTACATTTGAAAAAAAAAAAAAAACACCACAAGGAAGCTTTTTATTAAAAAAAGAAAAAAATATACATAGGATACATTATTAAGAGAAAAGAAAACAAAATATAGAACAGTGTGTATAGTATGTTATATTTGGGCTAAATAAAGTAAGATACATATTCTCATTTGCTTGGTAATGTCAGCTTTTCGGTAATCAGACCTATACAACTCTACTCAGATCAATACAAACCCAGGCTACCTAGTTATATTAATTAACATGGTCCTTTATTCTTAAATATAAACAGGAAATCGAACATTTGAGAAACTTAAAGCACAAAAGAAAAAGGTTAATAAACAACAAACACCAATTGATCAAGAAGAGAGATAATACATGGAACAAAAAAAGAACTTTCATAAATTATAGTATTCCCAAGGAGATTTAAGAGTATTTTTCAAAAATAGAACAAGAACAGGCTGCTATAAAAACAGATCATTAAGAGTATAAGAAAGAAGCCTTAAAATATGACTATTAAAAGAAAAACTAGGTAATAGAATAGAATAAACAAGGTTAAAGACCAAATTTATTTTTAGTGATTTTAAAAATAAAGTTGCAGAAATGGTAGATATTACCAAAGAAGAGAACAGAGATAATGCAAGGAAGAAACATTAATAATGTTAATTAGAATAAAATGGCACTGAGAGAAAACTTAGAACCCTCAGAATGAAAGAGTTCACTGAGTATTAATAAATATGAAAGAAAAACACTATACCTAGACACATCCTGGTGAAATTTTAGAATTTCAAGTGTAAAGAGAAAATACAAAAAGAGCCCAGAATAGTTGTAAGATGAAAATAGAAAAGCAGGTCATTTACAAAGGAAATAAAAGTTAGCATCTCAATAGTAACACAAGTTCTTGCAGAACTTTAAGAGAATATAACTTTGAATCTAGGACTTTATACTCAGATTAACTGTTAGTCAAGAGTGAGGGAAAATAATGACATTTTCAGGCTGATAGTAATGGCTAATATTTATTTAACTCTTTATGAACCAAGTAAAGCTCCAAGCTCTTTGCAATTATTAACTTATTTATTTAATCCTCTCCCAGTAATTTGGTACCAGTATTATTCCTGGTTTTACAGAGAGAACAGAGGCATTAAGAGGTTGGGAAACTTGCCAAAGATCATGCCACTCAGGAGGCAGATCTGGGCTTTCAACCCGGGACACTTGGCCGCAGAGTGCAGCTCTTACTTATTGCACAATAGTGCCGATCTGTGCTTTAGGTCCTCAGGAAATGTATGCACCATGTTGTCTCCTTGGGAAAAAAAAAAGAAAAAGTGACCTGACCATAAACTACAGTAACATGAAATAGAAATTCAAAGAGCAGTGCCACTGGCCTGGGAGGCCAGAGGTCTCAGGATGCCAGCTCTGCAGCATGCTGAGGGTCTAGCATACACGTTGTATAATCCAATTTCCGAAGTTCTGACTTGTCAAATAATGACATATCTCTCTCCTGTCAAGAATTTTTAAGTGTTAAAAATAAGTTAAATACTTGGTGAAAAAAAAGGTGTAGGGTTTAGCAACAATAACAACAACAACAAAACACACACAAAAAATACTCATAGACACAGACAACAGTATGGTGATTACCAGAAGGAAAGGGAGGTGAGGGAAAGAGGTAGAAGCTATAGGAGCTTGGTGATGGTGATGGAAGGAGACTGGACTTGGGGTGGTGAACACACACTATAATATACAGATGATGTGCTATAGAATTATACACCTAACACCTATATAGTTTTATTAACCAATGTTCCACTCCAATAAATTCAATAAAAAAAATAAATAAAATATAAGCTATGCTAGGGACCTGCATATAATAAAATATAAGATGTGCCTATGCACAGTTAAAAAATTAAAACATTAAAGTGATTTAAAAAGCCAAAAATTATAAATAAAAAACAGAAAATAATAAAATATCATGAGTATAAAATAGACTTTAAAGTTTAGAAATGAGGACGTATGGCAAAGCAAGGCAAGTGAAAACAACAGGAAAACAAAAAATTAAATAGGTAGCAAGAAATTGTTACATAAAGCCAGGATGCTGAGCTAGTCAACAGAGTATGTCTTTAATAAGACAAGTAAAGATAAAAGAAAGAAATGAGTCACATCATAAAGAAATCCAACTGTAGACCAGCAAGTGGCCTTCGTCCTCAGTTACGTTGTCTGGCTGCACAAGCCTTCCTGAGAAAATCCCCTCCACTCACTGTGCTCTTTATCCACTCAAATCTCAGAGAAGGAGCCACAAGATACCTTCCTCTCTCTCTTTTGCCCACAGCTGTGTTTTTACCAACTTCATGGAAGACAGCCTGACAGAAAGCAGTCTCCACCTTTCAGAAACTTCAGCACCTATGACCATTCAGTCCCTGGAACCTGCTGGCCTCTTGTAAGTCAGAGGAAAGGAATGTGGTTCTCCAGAACAACCATTTACAACTTTATTTATTCATTTACCACTGAGAGCGTACTGTCTACTGACTCGCCACGTTTTCAGAGCAGTCTTCCCTGACCATCCAATCTAAAGGTTCCCTACATTCCTGTCTCTCTTATAATAATATTCTATTCGTGTCCTTCATAGACTTTTCATAGTTTGCAATAATTTATATGCACTTAATCTCTTTTTAAAAATAAATTGTTTTATTGATTTGAGAGAGATAAAACATTGATGAGAAACATCAACGTGGATTGGCTGCCTCCTACACATCCCTCACTACGGACTGAGCCCACAATCCAGGCATGTGCCCTGATCCGGAATCAAACTGGTAACCACTTGGAGCATGGGTCAATGCTCAACCACTGAGCCACACAGGCTTGGCTGTACTTACATTCTTAAGGTCTATTTCTCTTAGTAGAGTTTAAACTGCACGAGAACAGAGATCACACTGTTTAGTTTACCTTTATAGAACAAAATATTGGCACTTACTAGGCCCTCAACAAGTATTCATTGGATGGATGGATGGATGGATGGATGGATGGATGGATGGATGGATGGATATATAGATGTATGAGTGTATATGTGAATATACCAAACCCTGTGCTATTGTGTTATTTATCTTTGTAGCCCAACACCTCCAATGGTGCTCGGTGTACAACGAAGCTCTATAAATTTGTTGCCTATAGCCTAGGCACTGGGGATGGAAAAATGAGTAGAACACTGTTCCCACCTTTCAGAACTTAAATTTCAGAGAGGGAAACATATCAATTAATAATTACAACCATGTGAGATGCATAGCGTGTTAGAAATACCAACCCAGCACTGCGGAAGCACAGAGGAGAATGTGCTTGTGGGGTTCAAAGAAGCCGCCTCAAGGAGACTGTACCTAAGTTGAATCTTCATGTATGCCAATAAAGTTTCTGAATAAAGAATAGAGGAAAAACACTCCAGAAGATGATAGGTAAAGATGAAGAGAGGCTCATGTGAAGGATCCTGAGTCATCCAACATGGCTGCAGGACAAGGTGCCACAGGGTGACAACAGATGAGGCTGGAGCCGGGACAAAGGCCAGACTGTGCTGAAAGTTTTAGCTTTGTCCTAAGTGATGACAAGGCTTAGGATGACAAGCATGAGAATGACATGATCACATTTACATTTTAGAAAGGTCACTCCGGCCGAAGCATAGCTAATAAGGTGGGAGGGCAAAGAGGTGTGGAATACAGTTGGAATTCATGTGAGAAAGAATGAGGGCTTGAATGTGGCAATGGCAGTTTAAAAAAGAAAAAAAAAGATAAATTCAGGGGATGTTTAAACATTAGAATAGGCAGAAGGAGATAGTTACCAACAGGATGTGGAGACTGATGGAGAGGGGCGTCTTGTCTTTTGAATGATTCATAGGTTTCTGGCTTGAGCATGGATGAACTATAATGCCATTAACCAAAAATTCAAAAATTAGGATGGGAAAGAAGAGAACATTTGGGGATATATTGCCTGTTATGTTCCCCAAATGAGAATGACAGAGTGACTGAGAAGATAAGTCTGTAACACATGACAGCAGTCAGAGGTGAAGGTGCGATTTGGCAATGATCAGTTCATGGGAGGTAATTACAGATATGAGTAGAGAATTGCCCAGGGAAACAGATGGGAGAAGGAAAGGGGACTAAGTGGAATATGTACGATTCATTTCAATATCAAATCATGGCTTATTTGGTGTCGATGTCTTCCATTGACTTCATTTTAATAACTTAGTTATTTACTCTGTTAGATAATTCTATAATTTAATTTTAGTAATGAGTATGCAGTTGACACGGCTGCTATTTACAATAACTCAAGGATAATATTTTAGAATGTTTTAATTATTTGTTTGTATAACTAAAACCTAACATACTACACAAATCATGGCCACTTTACATCTTTCGTTTAATTAAAAAATAAACATGTAGACACAGATGAACCTTGAAATGATTTCCTCCTTGCCTCTTCCTTCCTCTGCTTATCTACTGTGGTTTTTATTACTCAAATATTACAAGTGTGCCCTGCTTTTGAAAGAGAGAAAGCCGCCTGGCAAATTGCCATTTCAAAGTTCTTAAAGAGCTGCTGGAACAAAAATCCACAAAACAGAGCAAGTTCATTGGTATGAACACATTAATAAAATGAGATATAAGGTCAAACTCCTATTTTCATTCCAACAGTCACCTACTTATGTCATTGCTGTTTTTTGTTCCATAGCCAATAGATTAATGCTTATGCGATCTGAATAAATTCTCAGAGGCATTTATGCTTTAAAAATAAGAACATCCAGAAGAAAGATTTTTTTTTAGTAGCTAAAGATACTTGTTAAATTAAAATACTGCAGAAGTATAGGCAGCTCTGTAGATCACTTCAGAACAACATATCTTTTAACAACCTTGTAATCTCATGAAGAAACTTCCTCCCATTCATTGCTATTTGTAATAAAAACTGTGACAGCATCATGCTAAAGTAATTTCCCAGCTAATATAATGGAATTAAAATATTCAAATCATCATTGTCTCTGGCACTAAAGAAGCATGGAAATTGGGAGAATTTCTTTAGCATGATATTCATCAAGAGGCACAAAACACCTCAATGTTAATTTGGAGAGGAAAATGTATGAGAAAATACAGGGAACATTTAAAAGCTCTCTTGGACATTAAAAATCAACATGACACATACACAAAAATCAGAAGCCAGGGGTATTTTGTATATACCACATGGTACCTCCAAAGTTGGCCCAAAATTTAGGCAAAGAGGTAGCCACTTAAAGATTTGAGAGTCCCAGGCTGGCGACATGGTGAGGCAGACTGTGGATGGTCCGCTCCTCTTGCTGCTGCCTCTCCGAGGAAGCTTAAAATAAAATAAAATAAAATAAAATAAAATAAAATAAAATAAAATAAAATAAAATAAAATAAAATAAAATATAAAATAATAAAATAAAATAAAGTAAAAATAAAAATAAAATTTGATTGGAGAAAGGAATTATGAGAATGAGACAGCACTTCTACTGGTTCATTTCTTAAATTCTACTCCCCTCGAGATAAGTCAGCAGTGATGAGTGGAAGAAAGTCTTTTTCTCCTCCACCCTGGGCCCCCAATAATGCCTAGCCCCTAAAAAGGTCCTTTGTGCCTTCATAAATATAAACTGTTCCTCCCCTGTCCTTTTATGCTATTATCTTCAATAAAACAATTTGTCCCCTTAGCAAAATATCAAGTCACAGTTATATTTTTTAAATGGCTTTCACTCCCAGACACATTCCCCAGTCATACCAAGTATATTCAGCTCTGCACCTTACACATCTGTTTTCCTTGGTCTGTTTCTCTAGCATCCAGTAGCTATCCATTCCCAATACTCACTCTCATAATTTAGGGCCAGCTTGAATGTCCTCCCTCTGTGCAGCCTTCCCTGGTCCCCTTTGCCCAAATGCACATCAAATGAATTGCTTTTTTTGTAGGGTATTGCTTCCTTAGAATGGGGTTGAAGATTAAATGCATTATTCCACATAAAGTGCTTAGAATACCACCTGGAATATAATGTTTTTTATGAGTGTTGGCTGTATCACCATCATCTATAGAAAGTTCTTTCTGAAGTACCTCCTATAGATGACCTTCACTGTAGCATGACTTTCATCCTATCACTTATCCTTTCTCCTTTTTCTTTTAAATTAATTTTTAGAGCAAGAGAAGGGTAAGAGAGAGAGGGAGGAACATTTATGTGAGAAAGAAACAGCAATGGGTTGCCTCCCGTATGCGCCCTGACTGGGATTAAACCCACAACCTATGTACGTGCCCTGACCAGGAATCAAACCTACAACCTTTTGGTGTATGGGACAACGCTCCAACTAACTGAGCCATCCAGCCAGGGCTCTCCTTACTTCTTTACTCAAAATTCACTTTCTCAATGAGGGCTTCCAGCCTATCCATATAAAAATTAACACCCCCTCCCCACTTAAAACTCCTTTTCTGATTTTTAAGTCCTTATTACTTCCCACTACATATCATACATTTAGTTCATTATTTTATTATCTTGTTTATTAAATGTCTCCCTCTTCAGAATGTAAGCTCCATGAGGGCAGTAAATAGTTGTTCAATAAATGAATGAGTTTGCACATGGTTTCCCCTTATCCCCAAAGAACCTAACAGCATTTGGTACCCTGGCACTCAGATGAGTAACAGAAAGGTCTGGAATTCTGAGACTATTCCAGAGAATGGCGCATTCAGTTATATCCTGAATGCACTGAGTGTGAGGAGAGGAAGAATTCTTGACAAGGACATATTTTTTTAACATATTTTTATTTATTTCAAGAGGAAGGGAGAGGGAGAGAGAGATAGAAACATCGATGATGAGAGAGAATCATTGATCAGCAGCCTCTGGCACACGCCACATGGGGATCGAGCCCACAACCGGGCATATGCCCTGACTGGGAATCGAACCTGACTTCCTGGTTTGTAGGTCAATACTCAACTACTGAACCACACCATCCAGGCATCAACATGGCCATGTTTTATGTGTTTTTTTGGCAATGGGTACTAGGGAAGGTTCTGAGTTCCAGACACACTGTTTATAAATGATCTATCCTATATAATAAAAGCCTAATATGCTAAGTGTCCAGTCCTCCAGTCGGCCATTCAACCAATCAAAGCGTAATATGCTAATGATATGCTAAGGTCGCTCAACCACTCACTATGACGTGCACTGACCACCAGGGGGCAGACAGTCGACTGGCCGAGCAGTCACTATGACATGCATTGACCACCAGGGAGCAGATGCTCCGATTGGTAGGTTAGCTTGTTGCTGCCATCCAGCTGATCAGGACTGAGCAAGATAGGCCAGACACACCCTGGAGCCCTCCTGCAGCCACTCCCTGGCTGGCCAACCTCCTGCATCCCTCCCTGGCCCTGATCATGCACTGGTGGGGTCCCTGCACCCTCTCACAATCCGAGACCCCTCGGGGGATGTTGGAGAGCCGGTTTTGGTCTGATCCCTCAGGCCAGGCCGAGGGAACCCACTGGTGCACAAATTTGTGCACCGAGCCTCTAGTTATTAAATATAAAGATTACTAAGGCATAGTATTTGGCAAAGAAAGATAAAGCTGACATATATAGTGTTTACTTCAAAACAAACATTTAAGGTTAGATGAAAACCCTTATATTACAATACTATATGATGTATTGTATACTTTTTTAAATAGTGTCAACAATATTTTTTAAAAAGCATAATCCAGGGGCCATTTTTCTCATTATACCAAACTAGAGGCCCGGTGCATGAAATTCATGCATGGAGGGGTCCCCTCAGCCCAGCCTGCACCCTCTCCAATCCAGGACCCTTCAGGGGATGTTCGCCAGCCGGCAGGCAGACATCCCTCTCACAATCTGGGACTGCTGGCTCCTAACTGCTCACTTGCCTGCCTGCCTGATTGCCCCTAACTGCCCCCCTTGCCAGCCTGATCACCCCTAACTGCCCCCCCACATTGGCCTGGTCTTCCCCAACTGCCCCCCCCTTGCTGGCCTGGTTGCCCCTAACTGCCCCCCCCCCTGCCAGCCTGATCACCCCTAAGTGCCTCTGCCTGCCAGCCTGATCACCCCTAACTGCCCCCCCCCTTGCTGGCCTGGTAGCCCCCAAATGCCCTCCCGCTGGCCTGGTCACCCCTTACTGTCCCCCTCCCCCGCCAGCCTGGCCGCCCCAACTGCCCCTGCCCCCCTGCTGGCTGGTCACCCCACGCAGCCTGCTGTTCAGTCATTTGGTCGTCCCTCACTAACAGCCTTGTCGCCCCATGCAGACTGTTGTTTAGTCACCCGTCCAGTTGTTTCCGCCATGACGGCCCCTGGTTTTTTATATATTAGGATGGTGTTTCTGTATTGAAATTATCACCAAAATAAAATATTGTGAAAATGCAAGGTAGTTCTTAAACAGGGAGTCATTTTTTGAATGACCATGTAATTTGACATTTTCTTACTGATTATAATCAAAAGATTTCAGGGCATTTGGGGAAATGTCAAAAAATAGCTGCTGAGCAGGAATAGTATAGAAAAAAGAAGGGTTTGTTAACTGAAATAAAGTAAGCCTATTTGGAACATGGAACTCAAAAATCCCAGCTCACTTACAGGCTGTCTGCCATGCCCTGTTCACATAGGGTACATTCCTGGGCAGGAATGTTAAGTCCTAAATAATTCTATCCAGAATGAGACAGAAACTGATAAAAATAACCCAACAGCTATGGCAGACCAAAGGTCTTATCACACAGATCAGAAAAAAGTTTGAAGCTCATCCCATTTAGTGGCTGTGTGATCTCAAGAAATTTAACCGCTCTGAGCTTTCTTTGCCTCATCTCAAAATGATAACACATTGGGTGCCGCCTTACCCAATCCTTGTAAGGATCAATAAAATAGTGTGTGGGAAGACATTTGTAAAATCTGAAGTGCTACATAAATGTATAATTTTGTTTGTTTTGGAGTTCTGTGGCACCTAATGCTTGCCTCAACAAATGATCTCTCTGTTCTCAAGCTTGCTTTTGTCTTATCTTACATTGGCTCAATATTAAATTTCTTACCCATGGAAGTTATTTCTTTAGATCTTGCTTCTGCCCAGCTCTTTCTTGGACTACTGGAACTTAATTACTTTTCTGACTTCCATTTGACTTAGCATTTAATTTTAGGCCTATGTTGAACCTGCCACCATAACACTGTGAGTGAAAGCTAAGGGCACACTTCCCTGCCAAATGTAATTTATCTCAGTAACATGCACTATTTGGAAAAAGGGAAAAAAAGAGGGTGGAACACAAGATAGCAGGACTTTTTCAGATAACTAAACCAATTCCTCATCTTTAAGACTTACTTGAAAGAACTTCCAATTTTTCCTCATGAAATAATGTAGAAACCATTATTCTTTGTGTTTGTCTCTCACTTAAGCACTGAGCCAACTGCATTTACAAACTAGAACTAGAAGGCATTCTTGTTTGCAAAGCACTTTGATAGAAAACCAGAGCTGATGGCTAATGGTAGTGGTAACAAGGTCTATGTAGTAGTCTCTTCTTCATAAAAGAACTAGAGACCCACTGCACAAATTTGTGCATGTGTAGGGTCTGGCCGGCCAGGGGGAGGGGCTGTGGATGGTTGGCCAGCTGGCCCCACCCCTAATCTGGGGAGGGGGTGTTGATCAGGGGTGGAGCCAGCCAGGGGGAGGGGCCATGGACAGTTGGCCGGCCAGCCCTGCCCCCTGGTCGAACTCCCAGTCCAACTCCCGGTCAAGGGGACAATTTGCATATTAGCCTTTCATTATATAGGATATCCAATAGATATAGCACTTATTACGTGTCAGGGTCTTTACATGTATTATATATCTCATTTTCTCTTCACAACTATTAAGCCCATCTTACAGATGAGGAAACTGAGGCACAGAGAGATTAAGTGGTTTACACAGGTCAGACAGTGACAGAACTGGGACTCAAACTCCAGAGTCAGGCTATAGAGTCTATTGTTTTAACTCTATTATACTACTAATAATCATAATATTAATAGAAATTATGCTATCTATTGTTACATACTAAATTACACCAAAGCTTAGGGGGTTATAACAGCTTCACAGGTGTCTCTGGGTCAGGCATGTGGGTATAGTTTAGCAAGGTCTTCTGTTTCAGGGTCTTTCACAAGCTGTAATCAAGGTGCCATCTGTGGCTGCAGCCATTTCAGGGCTTGGCTGGGAGAGAATCCACTTCCAAGTTCACTCACCTGGTTGTTGACAGGATTTATATTTTTGCAGCCTTTTGGACAGAAGCTACCCTGATTCTGTGCCAAACTGGCAGTTTGCAAAAGTGTGCAAGCTGGGAAGGCAATAGAGAGTCCAACAAAATGGAAGTCACAGTGTGTTTTAATGTAATCACAGAAGTGCCTTCTATCACTTTTGCCATATCCTACTCATTAGCAGCAAGTCACTACATCCAGCCACGCTCAAGGAGGTGGGGATCACTGGGAGTCATGTCAGCAGCTGCTTACCCTGTAATAATGAACAGTAGCTAATGTTTACGGAGGGCTTACTAGGTGTCAGGTAATGATCCAAATATTTTACATATATCAATTTATTTAATCCATACCACAAACCCCAATCAACAGATGCATTAATAACTGGGAGGGCCATGATTACACTTAGGGGTAGAAATAATGAAGAATGCCACTTTCCTGTATGCAACAGAGATACTGTGTGTTAGAAAGCTTCAAAACTATGGTCACAAACTGACTTTACCACAACCACAATTCCCTTTAATGATCTTTTGGCTTATTCACAGAATGGGCCTTCTCTAGCTAACGGCAAACAGCACTTCCTCAACATAACTCCTCCTTTAGCTCTACTTGTCCTGGAGGTGAAGAAAAATAATTATCCTAAATAAATCACTGTTATATTGATTAAAATAGTGATTAAAAATCACTATTTCTCATTCACATAATTTATAAAAATGAATACATTTTTATACTAGCAGTTTAGTTTTAAAAACAGAATTAATAAGAATCATCTTGTTGTTTTTTATGTGAAAAGCTAGCAAGGATTCAAAATATCCAAATGAATTACAGTTTTAATTTAATTCTACATTTGTGTAGATCCTGTTTCTCTTCAAAAAGCTGAGAGGTGCTGGCTCCCAGTTGGCCAACCTTAAAGAAAGATAAGAAAAGAAGCATTTCCTCTCAGAGATTCCAGGCTCCAGGGCACTGGTGGAGGCGGGCGTGGATGCATTGATTGGCATGGATGTTTCTCTGGGTCCTGCCCTCCAAATTAGAGGCCTGGGGAAGAGGTAGAATCATTTAGGACAGTAGGGGCTGGAAGTTCTCTCCCCTATTTTTAATGGGGACTAAAGCAGTTGCTTATTATGAGAGCTACGTGGAAGACATCCCAGATTCCTAGGCCACCGGGGGTGTGTCTATTTTCAAGCCTCTGATATTTACAATGACACCTCCTTTAAACATCTAGAAGCCAGTTCCTGGTCAAGTTAAAAATATCCTCAAATGAATTTAGATTCAAAACCCCAAATAAAGTATGAACAAATGAAATTCAATAGTTTGTTATTAAAAGAATAATAAGAATAAGAATTATTTACCAAGAAAGGTAAATCCAGTAATGTAGGAAAGAGCATCTATTAATAAATTAAGAATTTATCACATTAATAAATTAAAGAAGTAACACATCTCATTAGAAGTCAAAAGGTAGTTGCGAACTTTAATAACTATTTATAATTTAAGAAGACTATCTCAGTCAGCTGGCATAGAGGAAGCTTATTTTACCATGACAAAGAATATCTAAATTTATATCATATTTAACAATGAAATCCTAGAAGAATTCCCAATAAAGTCAGAATTAGGGCAAGAATGTTCTTTATTGCATTATTTTTAAAGCACAGACATGAAAATTTAAATGTTCAGCAATTGAGTATTAAATACACTTATAATATGGATTACTATGCTGCCATTATAATCATATTGTATATGCATGTATACATTTGTATGCATGAGAACCATATACATAATACATATAAATCTATACATATATATAGGTATGTTTGTAAATAGAAAATATGTTTGAATATAATTGTGCACCAAAAGAGTTAAGAAAATAAATGCAAACTTAACAGTGGTACCTTGACAAGAGTGAGATTGGTAAAACTGATTCAAATGGAAAAGTTCTATATAAAGAGAATCCTGTGTAAAAGAGTAATTCTGTACTGTTTAATTATTTTTATAAGACATATATTTATGCAATATTTAAGCCAATTTTAAAAGACAAGTCAAAGAATACTGATAGTGAAGAAATGACATTTCTAACTGAAAAGCAACCATCCTATATAATAAAAGCATAATATGCTGAGTGTCCCAACGCTCGGCGGTTCGACCAGTTGCTATGACGCACACTGACCACTAGGGGGCAGATGCTCCGACCAGTAAATTAGCTTGCTGCTGGGGTACAGCCCATGGGGACTGGGCAAGACAGTCCAGACATGCCCTGGAGCCCTCCTGTGGTCCCTCCCCAGCCCTAATCATGCACCAGTGGGGTCCCTCTGCCTGGCCAGCAGGGATCAGGCCGAAACTACCTCTCGGACATCCCCCAAGGGGTCCCAGATTGCAAGAGGGCGCAGGCCAGGCTGAGGGACCCCACCAGTGCATGCCTCTAGTAAATATAAGATATATTAATACATTAAAAAAATAACCTAAATGATGTGCCCTCAAATTATTTATTTTTATTTTATTTTATTTATTTTATTTTTTATTGTTTGAAGTATTACAAATAGTACTACATATGTCTCCTTTCCCCCCCCCCCCCATTAACCTCCCCCCGGCTTCCCCTACCCCCCAGTACATGCCTTCACCTGCCTACCCTCCCCCTTCCCCCCCGTGTCTTGTATCCATTGGTTATGCTTATATGCATGCGTACAAGTCCTTCGGTTGGTCTCTTACAGCCCCCCTCGCCCAACCTCCCCTGTCTTCCCACTGTAGTTTGACAGTCTGTTCAATGCTTCTTTACCTCTGTATCTATTTTCCCCCCATTTCTTTCCTTTAAAAAATTTCGCCTCTGCAGACTAGAAATAAACATATAACAAACAAAAAATGTTTGAGTCCCAATTTCAATGTCCAACAGTTCTGAGTTCCCGTTACCCTAAAATTTTGATGTTGGCTGTTATAGTTGTATGATAGAATTGTGGATAGTTTTTTCTTTTGCTTTTTTTGTGTTCAAAATTCTCTCTATTAATTATATATTTATTTTGTAACTAGGTAAAAAATTAAAGGAAACTATGGTAACGTTTAATTTATAGATTACACTAGACAACTATTACAGAGTTTATAGGAAAATCTTTTTATCTTAACCTAGTTTCTGAAAGGGTCATGATGCCTCCTAATTCTATCACAATCTTATAAAACTATTGGGAAAGTGAAATGCTTCCATTTTATTACAAAGCCAAGCTCCCTTTTCTGGGCTTGCTTAACTTGGTAATTTCTCCGAGGTTCAAAATCTTGGAATCATTCTTCCTCCCTTTCTCCCTTTTCTATATGGGGTAACTCATTAAGTTCTCTCAATGAGCCTTTCTCCAGTTGACATGGCTCTTTCCCATTTGAATCCCATACCATCTCCTGTTTTAGGCCTTCATTACTTCACACACAAACCACTGAGACATCTCATTGAGTCCCCTTGTCTGCCGGGTTTGTCCCCTCTATTTACACATCTCCCTGTCTTCACCTCACACCCTTCACTGCCTATATGACCTCTTTATGTCATCCAACTGCTCTATTCCTTGTTTCTCTAACTTGTCACATTCTCATCTCCATCCCTATGGGCTTGACATTGCTCCTTGCAACAGAATCTGTTGCTCCTTACAATAGTATCTAAG
Organism: Corynorhinus townsendii; assembly: GCA_026230045.1. Lineage (NCBI taxonomy): Eukaryota > Metazoa > Chordata > Mammalia > Chiroptera > Vespertilionidae > Corynorhinus > Corynorhinus townsendii. Next base: position 173,253,407 of record JAPDVU010000003.1, on the reverse strand, counting down.
TTCCACACTTTCTTCCCAACTGCCCCTGTCCCCACCATGGTCTATCCTTCCTCTTCATCCTTTTGTATATCCAATCCCTCATTTAGTACATATTTCTTAACCATGTACTGTATACCAGGTATTGGACTAAACACAGGGGTTACTAATTTTCCAAATTAGTGACTGGACCACAAAGAGTTATGAAACTCTACTGACTGGACCACGAGAGTGATGAAACTCAAGTTCACAACATTATCTGTTTCAACCATATCTTATCATGTCCTCCAACAGCCATAGAGTTCTCTAAGAGCCCCTCATCTCTCTGCTTCTCTCTAACCCTATTCTCAAATCTTTCTTGTATTCAACAATTTGTTCTTGCCTTATATATGCACGAGGCTATATGCTAAATGCTAGGAATGGAGAGGTGAATAAAACCTGCTTTTCACTTATTGAGAGCTAATTGGGGAAGATAGACAGGAAAAAAATGCAATAGTGAGTAAAAGATACAGAAGTGCACAGAAGAACAAGAGAGTGTGTTTAATTCTACCTGGTAAGAATAAGAAAGCCTTCACATATGAGGTAATGCGTGAGCCGATGGCAGGTAGAAAAGATGAGGAAGTATTTCAAGCAGTATGAACAGTATTGCAAAGATACAGAGCATTAAATGGCACAGTGTGTCAGGAAACCTCAGGTACTTTAAAATGAGGGGAGCACAGGGAGGCTGGAGAGCTGGGCTGGGGCCAGATCTTATTTTGCCTTGCTTTGCATTAGAGAAAATGAGTAAACACTAAGGAATTTTGAGCAATGAAGTAACATGATTAGATTTGTGTTTTGAAAAGTACCCCTGGTGGCTAGGTGGAAAATAGCTGGGGAGGGGTGGCCAACAGGGCCTAGGGTAGACAGAAAGTTGCTATAGTCTAGGAAGGTAATGAGAGCCAGGCAAGAAATGAAGTAGAGGAGTGGTGGTGGGGGATGGAGAGAAGGAAATGGTTTAGAGAGATATCAAAGAGGTGAAATCAGCAGGACTTATCTACGGTTGGGTATTAGAGAATGAGTAAGAGGAGAGATCCAACTTCTGAGTTTCTGACTTGAGTTATCTAGATTCCAAGCAGAAAACAGAGGAGGAGGAGGAGGAGGAGGAGGGTAATACAGTAAGTTAGAGTGTCCGGTTGGGTATTGAGGTAGAAGGTCTCAGAAGCTGTTGCATATACACAGGGGTGGGCAAAAGTGAGGTTAATAATAATAAATACAATAATAACTAAATAAAAATGCAAAAATAAACTATTTTGCATATTCACAACTGTAAACCTACTTTTGCCAACCCTTTATATATCCCAAGACTGACTGGACTTCAGGATTTTGTTTGGATTAGAATTAGAGATTTGAAAGTTAAAGTATAAATAGTGGTCAAAATCATGAGAATGGGTAATGCTACCCCAAGGAAATATATACGATGAGAATGAGTATTAAGGACAGAGCAATGAGGAACACAAACCATGAGGAATCAGAGTAAGAGGAACCAGGACAGGGCCAGGGGAAGAAATGGTCAGAGAAGTAGGAGGGCAGTCGGAATAGGCGATTGTGGGAGTTTCCTATTATTCTGTAACAAATTACAACTTTACTATTAAAACAACACAGATTTATTACCTTAACCATTCTGTAGTTTAGATGTCCAACATGTGTCTCACTGGTCTGAGGTGCAAGTGTCAGCAGAGCGACATTCCCTTCTGGAGATTCTAAGGAAAAGTGTTTCCTTGCCTTTCCCAGTTCCTGGAGGCCACCTGCATTTTTTGGCCTTTTCATGCATCTTCACAGCCAACAACAGTAGCACCAGCCTCTCACCTCACTCTTACCTTTTGCGTCACATCACCTTCTCTGACTCTCTCCTTCTGCCTCCATCTTCTAATTTTAAGGACGCTTGTGATTATGTTGGACTCACCTGAATAATCTAGGCTACTCTCCCTATCAGCTGATTAGTCATCTTAATTCCATCTGCAACTTTAATTCCTCTTTGCCATGTAACCCACCATCTTCATAGGTTCCAGCTGTCATCTCAGAAACCAATCAATCAATGGAATTAAAGACATAGAGGTGGATGTTGATCATCTTTCAGTGGTTCTCAACCTTTCTAATGCCACGACCCTTTAATACAGTTCCTCATGTTGTGGTGACCCCCAACCATAAAATTATTTTCGTTGCTACTTCATAACTGTAATTTTGCTACTGTTAATGAATCGTAATGTAAACATCTGTGTTTTCCGATGGTCTTAGGCGACCCTGCTAGCGGTTCTCAACCTGTGGGTTGCAACCCACAGGTTGAGAACTGCTGCTGTAGAGTCGCGACCCACAGGTTGAGAAACACTTCTGTAGAGCCTAAGACCATCGGAAAACACCACAACATGAGGAACTGTATTAAAGGATCGCGGCATTAGAAAGGTTGAGAACCACTGTCTTAGATAAATGATTCAATCTCTCTCTTCTGCCTCTGTTTATCTACAAAATGGAGATAATAATGGTACCTACCTTATAGGGTTGTTATAGGATTACATGAGCTAATATTATGAAGCATATAAAACTGTGTCTGGCTTCTAATATTATTTAAAAAGCAATTAGAGCCATAGTGGGTTTGGCCCAGTGGATAGAGCATCGACCTGAGGAATGAAGGGTCCCAAGTTTGATTTCAGTCAAGGATACGTACCTTGGTTGCAGGTGCGATCCCTGCCATTGGTCAGGGCTTCAGAGGGCAAACAATCAATGTGTCTCTCTCACATCAATGTTTTTCTCTCTCTGTCTCTCCTCCTCCCTTCCACTCTCTAAAAATCAATGGAGAAATATCTTCGGGTGAGGATTAACAACAACAAAAAAAGCAATTAGAGAGATTACATAAGGTAAGGGTTAAAATTGGCCATTAGGCTTGTTAATTCGGCAGTTAGTGGTCTTCATTGCAATTTCTGGGATATGGTGATTATAGTCTAACTAGAGGCCCGTTGCATGAATTCGTGCACATGTGGGGTCTTTGGCCTGGCTGGCAATCAGGGTCAATCAGGGCCATCTCGCCCAATCCAGGGGGAAGGACTATGGGAGGTTGGCCAGCTGTGGGAGGTTGGCTGTGGGAGTGCACTGACCACCAGGGGGCAGCTCCTGTGTTGAGCATCTGCCCCCTGGTGGTCAGTGCATGTCATAGTGACCAGTCCACTGATTGGTCGACCGGTCATAACGGTCGCTTAGGCTTTTATATATATAGATCAGTGGTCAGCAAACTGTGGCTCGCGAGCCACATGCAGCTCTTTGGCCCCTTGAGTTTTTAGCAAAGGCCCCTTAGGTGTACCCTAATTAAGTTAATAACAATGTACCTACCTATATAGTTTAAGTTTTAAAAATTTGGCTATCAAAAGAAATTTCAGTCGTTGTACTGTTGATATTTGGCTCTGTTGACTAATAAGTTTGCCGACCACTGATATAGATTACAGTTAGATAAAGGTGAGAAATTGGAGAGCAGGAGTAAATACAATTATTTTGAAGAACTGTTTAGGAATGTAAGGAATAGGGAGCTGGAACAGTCTTAGCTATATGGGGATGGGTAGTTATAAGAGATTTGAACACATTTCCATGCTGTGGGGAAGGGACTAGTAGATAGAAAGACTAAATATATTAGGGAGGGAATAAGGGAATAACTGATGTTGAAAAAAATCCCAGAGGAGATAGAATAGATGTGATCAACAGCTCAGATGTGGGAGTTAATTTTGGACAGGAGAAGAAACAATTAATTCTCTGGGTCTAGAGGGAAAATTATGAGGGTGAATCCCAGGAATTAAATATAGTTCCTTTCCTTGGTTACTATCAGTAGGAATTACCCACAGGCCTCCACCTAAGGCTGGGACACCGAAGCCAGAGCTTTTCCTTCATCATCCAATAGTAGACGCCACACATTATCAAGAGAGTTTACCTCCTTCCACAAACATTTCCATTGGGTCTGTGAGTGTTCACGTTAGAATTAGCAAGCAAAAATCCCAGTTCTTTCAGGGGGGTTAATTTCACAAACAATACCTGTCCCTTTCAAAAGATGTCTCTGACTTGATGGTTGAAGAGGGGAGGGGAATTGAGGGGCTGGGTGAAAAAGGTGAAGAGATTAATAAATACAAATTAGTAGTTACAGAATAGTCACTGAGATGTAAATTATGGCATAGGTTATATAGTCAATAATCCTGTCTAATAAAGAAGGAATGTGCTAATTGACTGCCATGCCCTCACAAGATGGCAGCACCGACAGCCACAAAATGGCAGCACCCAGTCCCCTCAGCCCTATTTCATCCAGCCTCAGTCCCCCAGTCCCCTCAGCCCCACCTCACCCAGCCAGAGTCCCCCAGTCCCCTCAGCCCCGCAGGGGAAGGCAGTTGGAGGTGATCAGGCTGGCAGGGGAGGGCAGTTGGGGGCAGATCATGCCAGCAGGGAAGCAGTTAGGCATCAATCAGGCTGGCAGGGGAGTGGTTAGGGGGCTCTCAGGCTGGCAGGCAGAGTGGTTAGGGGCAATCAGGCAGGCAGGTGAGTGGTTAGGAGCCAGTAGTCCCAGATTGTGAAAGGGATGTCCGACTGCCGTATCGGGCCTAAACTGGCAGTCAGACATCTCCGAGGAGTCCCAGATTGGAGAGGGTACAGGCTGGGCTGAGGGACATGCCCCCCTCTGTGCACAAATTTCGTGCACTGGGCCTCTAGTATCATAATAACTATCTATGGGGCCAGGTGGGTACTTGAAATATAGGGGGTACTACTCTGTAAAGCACATGATTGTCTAACCACTGTGCTGTACATATGAAACTAATAAAGAATAATAAATATTTTTTTAAAAAGATGCCTCTGACCGAGGCATGTATGCTACACTGCTCCTCAGCACTATTTTGCCCCTGTTTTTCTGATATAAAAATGAAGACAAAGGACACCAGTCCAATTACGTATAACTTCATGCTAACAGAACAAGCCTTCTTTATTTATTTTTAACTTTTTATCATGGAAATTTTCACACACACTAAAATCAAGAGAATAATATAATAACCCCCATCCCATGTACCTATCACTTCAATAATTACAACCTATGGCCAATTTTGTTTCGTCTATACTCCCCCCTCAACCCCATTTCCACCCTCTCATATTTTAAAGCAAATAAGCTTCCTACAAAAGAAGAAGAAGAAGAAGAAGAAGAACTTTTATACTTAGTAATTGCATACTTCATATACCTACCTCTCTTCCATCACATCACCAAGGCACAAAATATAGTATGGCACCACTTTATACAAATTGAAATAGCACAAAAGAAATACAAATAAAGTCTTATTTTAGATACTAATTTTAAAATAATTTAATTTTTTTAAAGAATTGTGTAATTATTAAAAATTGCATAATTGCTGGAAGGCAAGTATATATGTTTCATGTTTTTGTCACAACTGCTCAACAGAAGTGCCTATCCTTGATACACTATGAACACTTCAGTTATATGGTTTGGAATTGAATAATTTGGGGACTATTTTGCTGCTTAACATTCCTCATTACTTTAATGTAAACTTGTTTTTAATTGCCATACAATGCCATCTGATGCTGGTGCTTGAAAACTTACTCCCACATCAATAACTTTGGAATAGAAGTTAAACGTGATAAATTGCTCTGAAGAAGGCCAAACTCTACAATAGCTAATATTGTTCATTTGGAAGAAGGCACACTGCAAACTGTTAGAAATGCTGCTGAGACACACAAATGGAGCAGATATATCTTTAATCTTTACAAATCCTCTAGTATCTGGGCAAGGATAATGGGGAAAAAACAATACTGGTGACTCAGCTACAAGATCAATATCACTGTAATAGATTTATAGGCTCTGAAAAAGTATTCCCCACCACCACCACCACCACCACGTATTTTCCATTTATTCCTATTGGGATACTAGATCTTCAAGAATATATCACTGCATAAAATGCAAGTGTCCTGCTCTCAAAATTAATGCAGAAACCTGAGTGCATCATTATTCAACACTATATTATAGAATCTTTAAGGTAATCAAAATAAGAAAAGGAAAAGATTAAAAATTTTATTTTTAATTAAAATACTTTGTACCAACTTCACGGGCCAACCTTCCTAACAGCTCAGTGTAACCCTGTGACTAAGTTCTGGCCAATGGGATGTAAATAAAAGTGTTACGTGGCAGTTTATAGGACCCTTTCTATAAAAGATAGTTGGTGTCTTTTAAACAAGTGGTATTGAGAAAACTAGGTGTCTACATACAAAAGAATAAAATTGGATTCTTATCTAACACCATATACAAAAATTCATTCAATATGGATCAAAGACCTAAATAAAAGGTGCAAAACTACAAAACTCTTAGAAGAAAATATAGGAAGAAAGCTTCATGACATTGAATTTGGCAGTGATTTATTGGATACGACGTAAAAAGTACAATCAACAGAAGAAAAAATAGATAAATTTCATTATACCAAAATTAAAAGCTTTTATGCATGAAAGGACACTTTCAACAATGTGGAACAGCCACCCATAGAATGGGGGGAAAATTTGTAAATCATATATCTAATTAGGAGTTATACCTAGAATTTATAAAGAACTCTTACAATTCAACAACAACAAAATCCAATTAAAAAATAGACAAAGGAGTTAGTTAAACAGACATTTTCCAAAGAAAATATACAAACGGCTAGTAAGTACATGAAAAGATACTCAACATCACTAATCATTAGGGAAATATAAACCAAACCCACAATAAAATACTACCTCATGAGCATTAAAATAGCTCTTCTGAAAAACACAAGCAGAAAATAAGTGTCAGTGAAGATGTGGAGAAATAGGAATCTTTGTACATTGCTGATGAGAATGTACAATGGTACAGCCCCTAAGGAAAACTGAATTGCCATTCTCAAAAAGTTAAAAAATAGAATTACCAGATAATTCACCAATTCCACTTATGGCTATATACCTAAAAGAATTAAAAACAGGGACACAAATACATGTTTGGACACCCGTTTCATAGCAGCATTATTGACAAGAGCCAAAGGTGAAAGCAACCCAAGTGTCTATCACTGAGTAAATGGAAAAACAAAATGTAGTAGCTTATTCATCCTTTAAAGGTAAGGAAATTCTGACACATACTTTGACAGGAACCTTGAAAGCATTATGCTAGGTGAAATAAGCTAGTCACAAAATAACAAATATTGTTTTATTCCATTCATATGAGATATGTAGAGTAGCAAATTCACAGAGATAGAAAATAGAATAGTGGTTGCCAGAAACTGGGGGGAGTAGGAAATGGGGAGTTATTGTTTAATGGGCACAAAGTTCCTGTTTAAGAAGATGGAAAAATAATTCTGGAGATGGATAATAGTGATAGTTGCACAAAAATGTGAATGTACTTGATGTCGCTAAAGTAATCATACACTTAAAAGTTGTTAAAATGATGAATTTTATGTTATGTGTATTTCACCACAGACATTAAAAAATGTTGGTAAACCCTTTGTTCTCTCTTCTTTGTTCATTTCTCCTTCCTGCTGGCTGGAATACAGAAGTGATGGCTGGATCTGGAACAGTCTCCTTGGACCTCACAAGCTGTGTCTGTATAGATCCTATATAATATATCATAGAATGTATAGATCCTATATAATAAAGATGTAATATGCAAATTGTCGTTACACCGTGAAGCGTAACGACCGACCTCGTAACAACCAGATCATGAATCAGCAGGAGGGTGGGGCAGTGAGCTACAAGCTGGCAGCGGAGAGCTACAGGAAGGGGCAGGGCAGCAAGCTCTGTGAGGGGCGGGGTGGGAGAGGGCCGGGGGGCGCTACAGGAGGGCAGGGCAGCAGGCAGAGTGCTACTGGAGGGTGGCAGCGAGCTACTGGCGCACGAATTTGTGTGCAGGGCTACTGGTATTTACATAAAAGAGAAATATTCTGTCTATTGAACTACTGTTCTTTTAGATTTGTTACTTGTAAACAAACCTAATCCTAACAGATATACCATAATAGGTTTTATATAGATGTATATCTTATAACCCAAGTATTCATAAGCAATAACCACCTGAGTCCAGAGGCATATGGACTATTACAATAAAGTGAACAAATTCCAAATGTATGTTCAATGCTGAACATCAGACGATTAGGCAGGAGAAAAGAACAATGTTTTTAAAATCCAATTTTTAAATTTATTTAGTTATCACAATAATTACCTTATAGTGATAAATGTTGTAAAAAATATGGAATGGTTCATTAATAGAGGCCTGGAACACTGTTAGAAAAGAACAAGGCAAATGTATATAAGAACAAATGTCAGAACTGCCTGTATTGTATGGTCCCATTTATATATAAAAAAAAATAAAGCTGACATATGTGCTTGCATGTGTGGGAAAGAGACATAACAATAGCTAACATTTATTAAACATGTCTCTGTCCTAAGAGCTTCTCCTAATTATCTCCATAGCTTCTCAGAACATTTCTGGGAGATATGGAACTTCATTATCCTTGTTTTATAGCTGAGGAAATTGAGCACAGATTTCATAGGATACCTTGTCCACACAAAAATTAAATGTTGGAGCCAGAATACTAAGCATTGCTACCTCTGAGAGGTGATGGTAATGGGGAATTATAGTGAGGGTAATTGTTACACTCTTTAATTCAGTATTTTTTTTATTATGAGCATGTATAACATTTAAAATAAATATTTGGGGATATGAGGAGAAATGCCAGAGAAATGTAAGTTAATGAAACCATGGTTATACCTTAGAGAATGAAACAGGGTTGAATTCAGCACACATATTTAAGATTTCTGCAAAGGAAATAAAAAGGGATCAATAGAAACTTAAAAAATGTAGTCTATGTCAAAACTCTGGGTGATAACTCTTAATACATTTAGTCCAAGCAGATAGTACTATATAATGCAACATTTGTCAAAGAGTACTTGGATACTGAACACTGCTTGGCCACCATAAAAAAATAAACCCAATATTTTATACCTTGCCCAGAGACACAAAAGAATAAAAAGTAAAAATTAGATTAGTGATGGAATTAAAATATCAGATTATACCTGCTGTTGCAGGGGCAGAATCCACCCCCACCTCAGGAATTGTAGCACACTCTGCGATGCCCATGCCTTTTGCTGTGCTCTGCCTTCCACTCTCACTGTCTGAATCTTTGCCCCTGAAAGCTCCTTCACTCCACCCATCCCAGAACCACCAAAATCCCCAGCCCTTACTTCCAGCAGGCCAGGGTGCCAAGAAATCAACACTCCCACGCCCACCCAGCAGCTCTCATCCAGGAGTTGTTGTATAAATACTACAGTTTCCTCCCCCCTCGGTTGGAATCATTCTGAGGCATGTTTTTTGAACTATTTCCCACTTTCCCCATGGAATTAAGCACCAGCCACTCCTTAGAGTAGCTAATATAATAATGCACCCTTTATTAGCCCTCTTCCTTCCTGGTATCACTTCCTCACTTTCCTGCCCTATTGTTTTCTCCACTTCACAAATAAACGCTCACTCTCAGTCCTTAGCTTGGAGTCTGCTTCTGGGAGAACCCAATTTATGATTGGGGGTGAGGGGGCGGGATCTTCATTTATATTGCAATCTATGAATAACACCCTCTGGAGTGATGCATTGCTCAACCTGTAAATATATTAGCCTTCATGTCCACAGCAGCCAGAACAAGAAAGAAGATGAAAAAATGCCATGCTCTCATCATGATTGTGATAAATGCAACCTAAAAATGACTGTTTTTCAAAGAAACAAAAAAAGTAAGAGGGCTTTAAAAGAGCAGCCGGCATGATTCAGTGGTTGAGTGTTGACCTATGAACGAAGAAGTCACAGTGCAATTCCTGGTCAGGGCACATGCGTGTGTTGCATCCTCGGATTCCCAGTGTGGGGCTTACAGCAGGCAATAAATCAATGATTCTCTCTAATCATTGATGTTTCTCTCTCTCTTCCTCTCCTTTCCTCTCTGAAATCAATAAAAAAATGTATTTTTTAAAAAAGACTAAAGAATTATAACAAACTAGAGGCCTGGTGCACGGATTTGTGCACCGGTGGGGTCCCTCGACCTGGGCTGAGGGGATCAGTGGACCTCTGTGCCATCACAGCCTAGCCTTACCCGCCAGGTCATGGGGCTCCAGCCCCCTGTTCACATCAATCCGGCATAGCAGAAAGTAGTGTGGGAAGCGGCAGGCAGCTGGGGAGGAGCCTGAGCCCGGGATGAGTGTTACACTGCTCCCGCTCATGCTCATCCTGGCCCCACTGTGCCTGCTGCTACCGCTGCTCAGGTGCCCAGGGGGAGTGTCCAGGGGAGAAGTTCACACCGCCACAGATGCACTCGCCAGCCATGAGCCCAGTCATCTGGCGCCCATCTGTCAGCTGAGCAGCACTCCCACTGTGGGAGCACACTGACCACCAGGGGGCAGCTCCAGTGTTGATCATCTGCCCCCTAGAGGTCAGTGTGCGTCATAGCTACTGCTGGTCATTCCGTTGCTTAGGCTTTTATATAGGTCCTCAGGTTACGTCGGAGATCTGTTCCTACGGCGCGACGTAACACAATTTTCACTGTTAAGGCGGAACCCACCTACATAAGCACCTACGTCACTCACATGGAGCACATACACCGCAGTAATAAAGTGAAACAGTAAAAAAAAATTAAAAGAAAGATAACAATTCCTGACCTTTACTTGTGGTAAATAAATAGTAAAAGACATAAAGCACATATGTACATACGTTGAAATGACGGAACTTTTTTTTATATAAATAAATGGGAGATAGTGACATAACCACGAAATGACGTACATCGAGTCCCACTGAGGACTGCCTGTATCTATTAATAGATAAGGAAAAAGAATCCATTGGAAACTCAGCAGGAAGATAAATCATAGCATTGTTATCCGTGCAGTATTCACTGAGCACCTATTTACAACTGTGCAACTGGCACTATAATTTGAGTATTTCGCATGTTTAAATTCTTGAACCCAGGCAAGTGTTGCTCAGTGGTTAGAGTGTCGACACGCACACGGAAGGGTTGTGTGTTTGATTATGGTCAAGGACACGTACCTGGGGTGCAGGTTCAATCCGGCCCAGGTGGGCGCACGTGGAATGCAACCAATACATGTGTCTCTTTCACATCGATGTTTCTCTCTCTCTCTCTCTCTTTCCTCCCCCTTCCCTTCCACTCTCTCAAAAACCAATGGAAAAAATTACCCTTGGGTGAAGATTAATTTAAAAAATTCTTGGGTTTAGGACAAAAAAGAAACAAACAAAAAGCATTTAAGCAGTTAAATCCTATCTAAATCTTAACTTTGCAAAAGCTATTTTGTGCATCAGGATGAAGGTCAGTGATGGATTTTCACAGTGGCTGGCCCTCTATACTACACTCTAAAAAATGCAGAAATATTTGAAATTCATATGTCTTATAGGATCAGAATGAGGACTCTGATGTTTAAATGTAATATTTTGGAAGAATTTTTTCAAACACAGAAAATAAAGTCAATCGATGTACAAATAAAAGAATCCCACCAGATAGCAGAATCTATTAGATACCTGCTGATATATGCATTTAATAAATACTAAGCACCTATTCCTAGCCACCTACTCCAGGTGCAGCATTGTGCTGGGGTGCTGTGAAGAATATAAACTTCTTAAAATTATTTAGAATTGGTGGTGTTTTTGTTAGGAATAATAACACTGTTGAGCCTCTTTCTTAGAAATTATTCAAGCCAGATCAGCAGTCCAGATCCTTACTTTTAAGAGAAATCAATTACTCTTTATATCCCTATAAAATTTAATGTGGAAATCATATCAAATACTGTATTTATATATTTTTTTCTAGGTCTCTATAGATTGAAAACAAAAAATTTTTTTCTATCATATACCTTTTGTACATCAATTCCTTTTCAAATACCATAGGTCTAACATGATGATGTGTTCCATACTTGACATCATCAGGAGTGATGATGAGTGTAGAAGGAGCAGATTTAGTGTTATTAGTTTGTGAGATTGGGCACCAACTGGCCATTTTCAATGACTCTTCCTCCAACTTTTTTTGAGTCTGTGGGAAAAGGAGAAAAATTTCCTTCATTGCAGCCAGTTTGGGGGCTGTGTAGTAGTGCATGCACTCCTGCAAAATATCACGTTGCTACTTTGATGGATTCCTTCAAATGTCAAACTACTGGTAAGGAAAGAACCACAGAAATAAGTAAAAGATCATAATAAGTTCCAGTCAACATGGTGGCATAGGTAAACACAGCACTTGCCGCCTCCCACAACCACATCAAAATTAGAACTAAAATTCAGAACAACGATCATTCAGAACCACCTGAAATCTGGTTGAAAGGAAGACCTACAAGTAGGGAATTAAATAAAAAATATCTGGAGACTGGTAGAAGGGGCAAAGACATGGGGTGGAATTGCAAAGCTGCCTGGTCCCACAGGCATGTGTGGCAGTTTAAAATCAGGAGAGATATCTTGGCAGTGGAGGTTTCCCTGAGGAGCAAGGGGTTCCAGCCCCACACCAGGCTCCCTACACCAGGAAGAGAAGTCCCCACAACTGCTGGCTGTAAAAACCAGTGGGAATTGTGGCTGAGTGACAGGGAGGTTGCTGGAGCCCCAGGCAGCTCCTCTTAAAGGGCACACACATTGACTCACTCCCTCTGAGTTCCAATGCTGGGGCACAGAAGTGCTGGCAGAGGCCATTGTTCTTTTGCTGAGCCCTCCCTGCCACAAAGTCAACAGGCAGTTGCCATATATATCTGAATCTCCATCAACCTGGTTCACGTTTTTCACTCTTCCCTAGTGATTTCCCCGTCCCTCCCTTCTTGTAGGCTTAACTAAGCCATTTCCAGTGGCTTTTCCATACAACTGGTCTCTCTTACCTCATGCTTTGAACTTTCCTAAAATCTGTCAAACAAGCAGCAGCTGGCATCAGCGTGCCCCATACCTCTCAATAAGTGGGCCCAGGACTGGCTCTAGCAGCAGCCCACCTTGGTTAATAGCTTGGCCTCTCCTGGGCACCTCCAAGCCCAGCACAAGCAGTAGCCATCTTCAGATTGCTTTGTAGCTCATGGGTGGTGGCCTGGGTCAGGGCACAGGGAGTGGCTGACTTTGAGCTTCCTGGGAGCATCCAGAGCCACTGCATGCAGTGGTCAGCTTCAACCATACTGGCTTAAAACCCTACCATCTCCACGAATGACATACTACAGGGGTGGGCCCAGTGAGCACCAAAGATACACTGAAGCAAGTCCTGGGGTTAACTCCTGCATAGCAGCTCTTCCACTGTAGTCACAGCCAATCCTAACAACTGAATGGCCTGTGGGTCAATCCCTCCCAGTGATGCCGACATCAATCAAGGCTCAACTGCAATAGGACAGTGCATACAGCTCACACAGGGATGCACCTGGCAGCTCAGGTGACTGGGGAGATTGAGCCACTGGGCCCTACAGGACACCTACTACACAAGGCCACTCTACTGAGTCTGGGAGACATAACAGATCTACCTAATACATAGAAACAATCATAGGGAAGCAGTCAAAATGTGGAAACAAAGAAACATGTCACTAATGAAAGAACAGGAGAAATCTCCAGAAAAAGAATTAAATGAAATGGAAGCAAGCAAACTACCAGATACAGAGTTCAAAACAATGGTTATAAAGATGCTCAAAGAACTTACTGAGTATTTTAAGGAACTTAGTAAGAACTTCAAGGAACTTGAGAACATCAACATAAAAAAGGACCAGTCAGAAATGCAAGATACCCTAACTGAAATAAAGAATAATTTATAGGGGCCCTAGCTGGTTTGGCTGAGTGGATAGAGCATCACCCTGCATACTGAAAGGTCCCGAGCTCAATTCTGGTCAAGTGTACGTATCTCGGTTGCAGGCGCCTGGTCAGGGCATGTGCAGGAGACAACCAAGCAATGTGCAATGTGTCTCTCTCACATTGATGTTTCTCTCTGTCTTTCCCTTTCTCTTCCACTCTCTAAAAATCAATGGAGAAATATCCTTGGGTACGGATTAAAAAAAAAAGAATAATTTATAGGGAATCAACAGTAGAGTAGAGGACAACGAGAAGAATCAAATCAGCCATTTTGAATATGAGGAAGCAAAAAACACCCAATCAAAAGAGAAAAAAAAAAAATCCAAAAGTATGAAGGTCATGTAAGGAGCCTCTGGGACAACTTCAAGTGTACCAACGTTTGCATTATAGGTGTGCCATGAGGAGAAAAGAGAGAATAAGAAATTGAAAACCCATTTGAAAAAATAATGACAAAAAATTTCCCTTACCTGGGAAAGAAATAGATGTACAAGTCTAGGAAGCACAGAGAGTCCCAAACAAGAGGAACCCAAAGAGGCCCACACCAAGACACATCATAATTAAAATGACAAGGATTAAAGACAAAGAGAGAATCTTAAAATCATCAAGAGAAAAGCAGTTAATTACCTACAAGGGAGTGCCCATACAACTGTCAGCTGATTTCTCAACAGAAACTTTGCAGGCCAGAAGGGAGTGGCAAGAAATACACAAAGTGATGAAAAACAAGGACTTACAACAAAGATTACTCTACCCAGCAAAGCTATCATTTAGTATTGAAGGTCGGATAAAGAGCTTCCCAAACAAGAAAAAGCTAAAGGAATTCATCACCACCAAACCAGTATTACAGGAAATGTTAAAGGGCCTTCTTTAAGAAGAAGAAGAAAAAAAGATAAAAAATATGAACAATAAAATGTCAAATACATATCTATCAAAAATTGAATCGAAAAATCAAAACAAATGAACAAACAGAAAAGAAACAGACTCATAGATATAGAAAACATTTTGATGTTTGCCAGATGGGAGGGGATTTGGAGGGATGGGTGAAAAAGGAGAAGGGATTTAGAAGTATAAATTAGTTATAGCCCACGGACACAGACAGTTGACAGGTGAAGGCCTGGCATGGTGTGGGAAATGGGTGGACGGGGGCAAAGATGGGAAAATGGGGGACACCTGTAATACTCTCAACAAAAAAATATAATTTTTTGAAAAACATAAAAATGGTTTAGGTTTTCTAATAATACCTTATAGGTATAAATGTGTGTGTGTGCACAAGCGCAGATGTATTGAAACACTTTAAAACTCTCTTGGATAGACATTAAGTTAATTTTTATTAAAATAGTGTGTATCAAAAATTGACTCTTTGAGTATCTTCTTTGAGGGGGTTATTTTGTTGTTTTATAAAAAATGGTATGTTTATTCAGGGAGACAAGACATATAATACAAGCTCTAAAAAATTAGTATTTATTGAGCATTGCCTTAGTTTCATATGTAAAGATCTACATATTAAAATTCTGTTTCAACTAAAATAATAGTACTGAATTGTGGGTTTATTATGTATATAGACCTAAATAATATATGTTTAATATGCCCATAAGAGAAAACATGTTCAACAATAATATAAAAGTCTAGAGGGGAGAAATGAAAGTATACTATTTTGAGGTTCTCAATTTATTATTCCCCAGAGGAATAATAGGACATAATTTTATTGATATTATACTGACTCTAGAAAAATCCTAATTTTGGAGAAACTCTACTTGCCATTGACTCTTTAAAGTTGGGAAGAAAGACATTTATGGTAATCCTGAAATAGAACTGAAATCTAGCCTATTAAAATGAACATGGTATAACACTTCAACTTCAAATACTGGCCCACATTTTATTAATAACTGCACACTCTAAAATATGAGGAAATACCAAGGAATTAGCCTTACACATTTAGCTCACACAAAGAGGCTTAAGGAAAGTAAGATATAAAAACCCACTTGTTCCCCAAAGTTCCTCCCTAGACCAGTGGTCGGCAAACTGTGGCTCGCGAGCCACATGTGGCTCTTTGGCCCCTTGAGTGTGGCTCTTCCACAAAATACCACGTGCGAAAGTGCACGTACAGTGCGATTGAAACTTTGTGGCCCATGTGCAGAAGTCGATTTTCAGCTCTCAAAAGAAATTTCAGCCGTTGTACTGTTGATATTTGGCTCTGTTGACGAATTAGTTTGCCAACCACTGCCCTAGACTAAATGTTACCGTGTAGTTGGAAGCTGTGAGGATTAGGCAATTGTAGCATATTGTGTACAAAGAGGTAAAGAGTAGTATATGACAGTGGTCGGCAAACTCATTAGTCAACAGAGCGGCAAACCGTGGCTTGCAAGCCAAGGTTTGCCGACCACTGTCTAGCCAGTTGAAAGTATGACACTGCCTTTGTTAAAATAGAGGAAGACAGCTCCTCGCCATGTCATGCTTCCACTTTAAATGAAAGGACCTGAGGTGCTTGGCTGTGTTGGCTGCCAGGATGCAAATCCCAGTTTCATTTTATGGGAATGACATTGGCAACATACTTAACCATCTCTGAGCCCTACACCCTCATCTGTAAAATGGGGAAAACTACAGTATCTCATTCATAGGGTTGTTGTCAGGATTCAATGAGGAGATTAATGTAAAGTACACAACACAGTGCCTGGCATATAGTAAGTGAGCAATAAATACTAACTTTGGGTACTCTGTTTTTTTGTACAGATGTCCAGATTTGATGGAGAGACAAAAAATCTTAGATGTAGAAAAAAAAGTTCGGTATAAAAATATTTCAAAAAATGTACAGGATCAATGGTGACAAAACTTTTAGTCACAGTTTTCAAAGTTGACTATTTTATGTCCGGCTAATAAACCCTTCAACCAAAAACTTAAATATAAAGAAAGAGAAGTAAGGCATAGCAAAGTTAACAGTACAACCGGTACTATGAAACTCTTCATGCTGTCTTTACAATTATACTCTATAAGGAAAGGCAAAGAACTTTATATCAGGGTTTGGCAAAAGTAGGTTTACAGTTGTTCATATGGAAAATAACACAATAATTAACAAATAATAATACAAAAATAAACTGTTCTGCATACTCACAACTGTAAACCTACTTTTGCCCCACCCTTTTTATTAGGGTTGTTAATCCTCACCCGAAGACATTTTTCCATTGATTTTTTTTTTAGAGAGAGTGGAAGGGAAGGGAAGAGACGGAGAGAGAGAAATATTGATGTGAGAAAGACACATCAATTGGTTGCCTCCTGCTGAATGGAATTGAACTGAACCTGGGACCCTTCAGTCTGCAGGCCAAAGCTCTATTCACTGAGCCAAACTGGCTATGGCCCCACCCGGTATTTTTTTAGGCAACCCGTCTATCATTGAATTGTTACATTTGTTGAGAATTACTAAGTGCAAAGCAAAATTCTAGGTGCTGGAGAAAATCCAGGCAAAAAGTTGACTTCGGGTTATGGACATACAATGCAATACATAGATCATATATCATGGAAGTTTATACTTGAAACCTATATGATCCTATTAACGAATGTCACCCCAATAAATTTAATTTAACAAAATGTAAAGGAATTTGCCTTTACTGGAATAGGAACATATACTATAAAGTTAAAATACTTCAAATTTACATTATGTATATACAATAGAAATATGTCTGGTGTATTTAGGATCTAATCTATGGCCATTGTAATTCAAATTCTCAAAAATACAAAATTAGCACACTGTATTGATCAATCCAATACTGTTATCAGTGCATTATTTGGTCCTAAAATAGAATTTTAAAAAGTTAAGCTAGCAACCAAAAAATATTTTCCATGTAGAGCCAATTAAGGTGGGAGAAAAGGCATCTCTCTACCCTTAATATTTGATGTTGTAGAAATAAGACATAAATCTAAAAAAATATATCCAACACTAAAAGTGTTACTAAAAGATATGAAAAAAGTGCTAATAATAATTAGGCTTTGGGGAGTTGTATGACCTGAATATAGTATTCTGATACTCTATATTTTAACCCACAGATTTTGAGGTGGAGGACTTGGGTATAAACCCTCATATGAGTCAAATGAAAACTATGGTTCCTCTCTACAGAAAAATGCACATAAAGCATGCACCGAAATGTTCACATACCATTAATTTTATTACGATGAACATTGATTTTCCTTACATAATGAACATTTTAAAAATCTTCACTAAGATTTATGTCTTCCTTGTTTCTTCACACAAAAACTAAAGCTTCATTCTGAAAATAAAACAAAAAACCATAAATTGTTTGGAGAAAACAAAAAGTTAGCTTTAATCCTGCTCAAAACAAAATTTCATGAAGATTTTGTTCATCTTGATTGTGAAGCTGATATTGAGGTGTGGTGGTCTTTGCCAGAGCAACACAGGTCATTCATAACATATGTAACAGTTTTTTAAGATTATCGGAGTAAGTAGATTTCAAAAGATTTCTTATAGTGTTTCTTTTCTTTTCTTTTTTTTATAGATTACAGTCTACAGAAAAATTGGTAAAGTGTTATTAAACGGCCCTAATCTCCCCTCTATCTCCATCCCCAAACTTTAGTTGTGGAAGTGCAACCTCCATCACTGAATGGTTTACACAGTTATTTCTCTCAAATCTCCTAACAATCTTAAACAACATTTAAAAATTTACCTCAGTAACTTATCAAAGAAGACATATTTTGCTCTGTCATACTGTTCTTAGAATGACCTTTGTTTTCTTTCTAAAAACAATAACAAAAGTAAAATGTCTTTCTGAAATTCAATCAAGCTCTTCAAAATTGTTTTTGGGGAAAGTCAGCCAATTTCTGTGTGGTAAAGAAGTGTCACAATTCTAGACAAAATTGTTTTAAGGGGCTCACTGGCTTTCCTAGCATCAAGAAACTTCTTACAGGACTGAGGCTTTGATGACAAAGCATCAAAAATGAGGTTCACTGATGCGTGAAGTGTTTTTGTGTGTGTGTGTGTGTGTTTTTACCAAACACCACATATATTCTAGAGAATATCCTGGCCTGAATGAGTTAGAGGTGTTACAGCACATCCATCCCCTCTGTCTTTGGAGCACCTGGATGGGGACAGTCTCCTCTGTAAGCAATCAGCTCTGTAGGACCACTTTACCGCACAAAGATTACAATTTTCAGCACCTGCCATGGACATAATGGGAAGGGTTAAGAAGCATAGCTGAAGTTTTACTTGTCAAAGAAGTTTTTCACCATTTCAAAGACATTAATGGCTTTTAAAGTTTCTAAAAAGGGTTCTTAAAATAGACTTTTTTTTTTCTTTTTGGATGACATGGTGTGCACATAATAGATGGAAACCAGGAACGTCTGCCCTCAGACCTGTCAGGAGTTTCATTCAGTGGCATGCTAAAGAAACTGCAGTAGCTGAAAATTCCTCCATGACCTGCTTTAAAGTAGGAAAAAACAAAAAAACAAAACACCAAAAACAGTAATTATAGAGTGGATGACATCATTTAACAGAGATATTACTTCAACTTTCTTCCTGTGCCTCAAATAACAAACTAGATTTACCATTTCCGGGGTGCATGACTTCTCCAAAGTTTCTGCAATTGTATGGCTTCTTTTGTTTTAAATCTTATTGATCCTTCAGAGAAAGTCTGTTTTGTTCAGGGTACAATCCAAATTTGGTATTTTTCCTCACTCCTTTTAGTTTCTCTCTTTAAAACACACACACACAGTTCTTTTTTAGAAGAAAAAAAATTTTTTATTGATTTCAGAGAGGAATGGAGAGGGAGAGAGAGAGAGAAACATCAATGAAGAGAGAAAATCATTGATTGGCTGCCTCCTGCATGCCCCCTACTGGGGATGGAGCCCACACCCGGGGCATATGCCCCTGACTGGAATTGAATCTGGGACCCTTCAGTTCATAGGCTGATGCTCTATCCACTGAGCCAAACCAGTTAGGGCCACACATAGTTCTTTATACTTTTGTGGGGCTCTGATAAGAGCCACTTTCAAACAGCAACATGTTAACAATTGATGCTTAACTAATTAGAGAATGGTGGAACTTATTATTTTGATTTAAGAGAGGAAAGCTGAGGCATAAAAAGGTAATGGTGACTTGTCCAACGTAATAGTTATTGGCAAATATTTATGGAGTATCTGTTTTAGCATTGTGTTTAGTACCATACTGATGTTTTCTGCTTTCTTAGCCAGGCCTTTAGAGACTAACCTGTCTCTCTTTTTTTCAAATTAAGAATCTATATATACAAAAGGCTAATATGCTAAGTGTCCCTCCGCCCGTCTGATTGGTCGCTATGACACACACTGACCACCAAGGAGTAGACGCTCAATGTGGAGCTGCCGAGCTGCAGTGACTTGGCAGTGGTGGTTCTCAGGTGATGCAGCCTGAAACCAGAGAGAAGGGAGCCCGATTCCTCACGGGGCAGTGCAATTCCACCTTGGCCGTGCGTTATGGTGTTGCTGGGGTACTGTCAGCCCCGAATCTGGTTTACTGCACACTTGCATTTGTGTTGCACACCCTATAAGACAACAACTTTGCAGAGTGCCCTCTTGCATTCTGGGATGTCGGAGTACCGGTTTCAGCCTGATCCCTGCAGGCCAGGCTGAGAGACCCCACCTGCCAGAGGAACCCT
The DNA here is from genome assembly GCA_026230045.1 of Corynorhinus townsendii. NCBI lineage: Eukaryota > Metazoa > Chordata > Mammalia > Chiroptera > Vespertilionidae > Corynorhinus > Corynorhinus townsendii. The sequence continues at coordinate 173,232,965 of JAPDVU010000003.1, read as the reverse complement.
GCTCACTCTGCTGCAGGACTGCCCCAAGTGCAGCCAGCCCAGGAGGGACTGTGGGAGGTTGGCTCCAGGGCGTGTCTGGCCCATCTGGCCCACACCTGCCCAGCCAGTCACCTTCTCATTAATTTCCTTTCAATGTACATAAATCCATGCACTGGGTCACTAGTATCTTATAAAATGAGATGCTATATTATTTTAACTTACTGAGTGTCAATATTTTTTTATTTTTCCAGCTTTATTGAGATATAGTTGACAAAAATGAGATACCCAAGGATATTTTTCCATTGTTTTATTTGTTTGTTTGTTTGGAGAAAGAAAGAGAGAGAAACATCAATGTGACATTGACTGCACATGCCTTGACTGGGACCGGTGATCAAGCCTGCAACTGAGGTACATGCCCTTGACCGGGACCCACAACCCTTTGAGCATGGCCCTGGCCTATGCTCTAGCCGGCCAGGGCCAACTTGATGCTTTGATATACATATACATTGTGAAGTAATCACCATAATCAACCTAATTAACATATTAATCACCTCATTAGTTACCATTTCCTCTTTTTAAACATTTTTATAGTGGTCTATTTGAGCTAAACTGATGACATATGCCAGAGGGCAAGCTCTCAAATGCTCCAGTGACCATTCTCTTTGGAAAAATATTTTGTGGTGAGAACATTTAAGATCTAACCACTTAGCAAATTTCAAGTATGCAATACAGTATAGTTAACTATAGTCATATTACTATACATTATATCTTCAGAACCTATTCATCTTACATAACTGAAATTTTGACCAACATCTCTCCTTTCCCACACACCCCAGCCCCTGGCATCAATCAGTCTACTCTCTGCTTCTAAGAGATTGTCTTTCTGTGTCTGGTCTATTTCACTTAGCATAATGCCCTTTTGGGTTCATCGATGTTGTTGCAAGTGGCTGGATTTCCGTTTTTTAAAAGCTGAATAATGTTCCAGTCTGTGTTGCATATATAATTTTTTTTTCAGTGCCATTGAAATATAATTACATACAGCACAATTTATGTTGAACATGCAATTTTAAGGTACACAGAGTATAAAGTGTAGCATAACGACTTGATTTATGAAATGATTATCACAATACGTTTAATTAGCATTTATCACCTCATATAGTTACAAAAAAGTTTTTTTCCTTGTGATGAGAACTTTGAGTATCACACAATAGACATGATGGGGCAAAGGTAGAATTATAGTTGTTCGTATGGAAAAGAATACAATAATTAATAAACATTAATACAAGAGTGAACTGTGTTTCTGATACTCACTAAATCTATTTGCCACACCTTATAGTATCACAGGTCTGAAATTCAGAAGACTTAAAGGAGTTTCTTTTGAAGAGTTATCCAGGTGCCCGAATAATAGCTGCAGCCAGGGTCAGGGTCTGGAATTTGAAAAAGTATCCACTTAATTTCTTGAATATTGCTGTCTTATACCCATCTTTTTTTCTCTCTCTCTCTACTATCAATGTCCTGCTTGTCAGAAGCCTCTTACTATTACTACTAGAGCATTGAAAGCTTAACCTTGAGTCTTTATTGAAAATGCTAGAATAAAACTCTGTCTCATAATATATCAGATGCCCTGTGTTGGCACCTCTCACCATAAAATATCTCCAGGTATCATATTCAAATGAACTAGTAATTTTATATGAGATAAAAATTAATTTTGTGTATTTGTATGGTCCCCTTCTATTGAGCTATGCATGTAACTTTAGTGATAAAAACCCAGAGGCACATGTTTGGATTCTTCCTCACATTTTAGAAGCCTTTAAGAAAGGTATCCAGCAGAAAAGTCTAGCAAGTCCCCAATTCAAGTTCCTGCTGAGTAAGCAAAACAGTTTTTGCTATCACAAAGAATGATCTAAACATATTAAGAAGAGATAAATAGCCAAGTGTTTTTGCTAATACCAAAACCATTGCTTATCACAAATGGAGTATCTATCATATTTTTCAAAGGAAATATTGAATTAACTATCCTGAATCTATTATGACAAGTTTGAAATAATTGCCCTGAGTTACTGTGGTGTGTATCTTCTGGATTACTTTTGGAACCAAATTATACATTTTGCTTAGTGTCCTGCAAAATCAATGTTCTACATTTTTTTACATTTGAAAGACTACATTTTTAATGGTCTAATATACAAGCAGAGATGTTTAAGAGAGAACAAACACCAAAGTCTTCAAAAAGAAGCATGTGCTAGAAAAACTGTTGTAGGGAACACATATCCTGCATAAGTTTCTTCTTCTTTTCTAGTTCACTGTGGTTTTTACCAGTAGAAATCAGTAGAATAGTTCTGATTTCTACTGTCCTAGCTGGTATCATTACAACTGAATTATTATTTCCTTAAAACAAGGACTCTCAAATACATACCTTACAGCAATTGAATCTAAAAATAAAAATAAAAGAATAAGAAATCTAATGAACAGAATAAAAGTGAATAAAATAGAATCAGAGGCATGGAAATGTGTGCCACACCAGCACAGCCAGGTTCAGTGAGCCTGAGGAGGGGTGGTGAAGGATTAAAGAAGACAGACGAGAGACTACAGCTGGTGCTAGGTAGGATCACTGTGCCTGGATGAGGAAACAGTGACCCAGCCTGCAGGGCGAAGCTTTATCTTATAGTCAGAGCACATAAAGCAAAACAAGGGAAGTGGTCAACATGTTTACAATGTTCTTGTGTGTTTCACCTTGTTTTGCACCTCCCACAGCACATTAGCTACCTAGGAAGGAACTAGTGAGGACTATAAGGTTAAGCTTAATTATACCGGGAGGGCTCTGCCCTCCCAGCTGGGATTCGTTTGTGGCCCTGCCACCAGTCATTCCGAGGCTTAACCCTATAGCCATTCCCTACAGAAATGGAACAGACTGATGCTTCTCAGGGGGAAGTGGGGTGGAGGGGGTGGGAAGAGATTAAACAAGGATCTTATATGCATATAGGTATCACCTATGGACACAGACAATAGGGTGGCAAAAGCCTGGGGCGCAGCAGGAGCCTGGAGGGCGGGGAGGGAAGAGTGACATCTGTAATAATCTCAACAATAAAGATTAAAAAAAAAAACCCACAAGGACTTGTGAATTTGAACCTTCAGTTATTTAAAAAGGACAGTTTCTTTTTTAAAAATTTTAATTATTTTCTTCATACGTACTAAAGGATACATGCAGAAACATATATGTTTTATTTTTTGTATATTTTATGCTTAGAACTTTAAAATTATAGTATCAAAGTTAGAAAGCCTATAGAAAGAAACACCAAACTAACTGGTGGCCCCTATTTTTATTTGGTTCATTTTGTTATTTTTACATTCAATGCTTAAATTTGTGTACATGCATACCGATTTCTCTAGATGTCTTTCCTACTTGCAACTTGGACTTTCTTCCTGAAATACATCCTTTTATAATTCTTAGTAGAATTTTTTGATAATAAGTCTATGTTTTTGTTTATCTAGACACATTCCACTTTCATTTTTGAAAGAGTTTTGCTGAGTATACAATTCTAAGTTACCTTCTCTTGGTAGTTTGAAAATATTATTTCACTGTCCTCTTTTTTCCGATTGTTGCTGTTGAAAAGTCTTCTGTTGATCTAATTGTTGCCCCTTTGAAGGTGATCTTTTCTCTGGCTTGCTACCAATATATCTATTTGTTTTAGAATAAACCAATTTCACTAAAATGTGTCTAAGTGTATATTTCTTCTTATTTATGCTGTTTGGGATTCACTGGGCTCCTAATGATGCTTTCTTAATTCTGGAAGGTTTAAGGCATATCCTATCTAATAAAAGAGTAATATGCAAATTAACCATCACTCCAACACACAAGATGGCTGCCCCATGTGGTCAAAGATGGCTGCCCCCATGTGGACACAAGATGGCCACCACATGATGGCCAGCAGGAGAGGGCAGTTGGGAGGGACCAGGCCTGCAAGGGAGGGCAGTTGGGGGCAATCAAGCCTGCAGGGGAGGGCAGTTATGGGTGACCAGGTCGGCAGAGGAAGGAAGTTGGGGGTGACCGGGCCTGCAGGGAAGGGCAGTTGGGGGGGACCCAGGTCTGCAGGGGAGGGCAGTTGGAGAGACCAGGCCTGCAAGGGAGGGCAGTTAGGGGCAAAGAGGCTGGCAGGGGAGCAGTTAGGAATCAATCAGGCTGGCAGGGGAGTGGTTAGGGGGTGATCAGGCTAGCAGGCAGAAGCGGTTAGGGGCAATCAGGAAGGCAGGCAGGCAAGCAGTTGGGAGCCAGCAGTCCTGGATTGTGAGAGGGATATCCGACTGCCCGTTTAGGCCCGATCCTGGTAGGATCGGGCCTAAACGGGCAGTTGGACATCCCTTGAGGGATCCCAGATTGGAGAGGGTGCAGGCTGGGCTGAGGAACACACACCCCCATGCACAAATTTCGTGCACCAGGCCTCTAGTATATATATGAATAAGAAATCTAATGAACAGAATAATATATATATATACATATATATATATTTATACACAGAATAATAATATATATAAATAATTTTCCTCTCCTCATTTTCTCTGTTCTCTTTCTCCTTCTACCCTTCATGTCTCTTTTATGTTCACATATTCCATCTGCTTAAAATTCTGTGATTCATTCTGGGTAAAGCCTTCTGATTTATCTTCCAATTTATTAATTCTCTCTTCTAGTATGCCTAATCCACTGTTTAACCTATGTATTGCTTTTTAAACTGCCATGGTTATATTTTTCTTCCTAGAAGTTGTATTTGGTTACTTTTAAAATTTTCCCAGTTTTATATTGATATTCCCCTTTTTGTCTTACTCATGTTTTCAATTTTATCTCTTACCTAAACATTTCACATTTAGTTATTTTATATTCTGCATCCCATAATGATAATATCTGAAATCCTTACTGGTCTAAATCTGTTGTTCATTGTTATCCCTTGTACATTTAAAAAAAAAAAAGTTTTGTTTTTTTTTTTTACTGTGAACTCATATTTGGCTGCATTTATTTTGAGGACATCTTAAGGGGCTTAAAGAATGCTTTTCTGCAGAAATGATTTCTGATTATTTCTGCTGGGTTGTCAGGAGGTGCTACCAATCTGGGATCATTTTAATTTCTTGGCTCTGACCAGAAGATGTGTATAAATTCCACCTCCCCCCAGACCCATGTGGTAACAGATAATACATTCTGTTATGTTTATTATTTCCTCTTGAAGCTATGACAATGATGAACACATTTTATTTATTCATTGCTGCAGGTGATTTTTTTCCAGGTCACCCATTCACTTGAGGCTGTAGCCTCTTCAAATTGTCTGTTTATTCACTGTGTGTGTGTCTCAGAATTATTCCTGTTCCCAATTTCTATGGGCTTTGGGACCTAGTTTCTTGGACTTCTGCATTCTATATAATATCCAAAACTCTAGGTTTCTGCTCTTAGCCTAAGTCTCCAAAGTAACCCCAGTTCCTCATTTAATTACCTTTCTTATTTCAGTTCAGTGTTTGATTTTACTTCTTTTTGTTGGGGATGAGTGGGATTCATGGAGACTTTCCTTCAAGCTCCCCAATACATTTAAAAGTATATTTGTTTATTGCGCTTTATCCAGTGCCTAGGTGTTTAGCTGTAGGAGAGCCTTTTCAAAAACAGCGAGCTTGTTATGCTGCCAGTAGAAAAGTCATAACTAGTTTAATTTTCAAACTTTTTTGTTGTTGGAAATAAAAGATAGATCTTACCAAGTGCAAAATTCTCAGTGTTAGTGATTTGTAAATTGCAATAACTATAATAATGGTAGGTAAAATTTATTGTGTATTTAACTGTATGTCAGGCATTTTATGTATGTTGGCTCATTTACTCTAAGAATGAAGTAATACTATCTCTAAGCTATAGGTGAAAGACTTCGGGCTTTCCAAAAGTTACATAATAAATGGCAGACAAATAAATTTGTCTGATTACAAATTTTTGTGTGCTCCCCTCCCCCCCCCATCCCCCAACACCACCACTGAGCTGGAATACCTCTCTATTCAAGCTCTGCAATCATAGAAATTATAACAATTTGAAAAAATATATTATCAGCTATATTTTGTTTCAAGATGGCAGTCTGATCACAGATCAACATGGAAGTATAATATCTTCATTTCTTTATAATGTAACAAATTTGGTCAAAATATGACAATCTCTTCAAAATTTATCATGGATCAAAGAAATAGACAAAAATGGGAAATACGAGTCAAGCAGAAAAAGAGCTGTCATTCAAGAACATCAGATAAGTCCTAGGAACAATATACTTGTTTTTGTGTTTCAAAAACTATTCTCTGCTTTATCTAAAGAAATTTAAGATAGCTAATAAGGATGCATAAAATTCTAGATATAAATTAGAAATGGGTAAGAAAAAAAGGAACAATATTTATAAACAAAGAAGTGAGATTAAAACTGTATAGCGTTGAGCTTGTTATACATTTATTTTTACAGGTGACAAATTTGGCCCTAAGTTTTCTGAGGTCAACTTAAAAAGAGATACCTGAGTAGTTATGAGTCACCATTTGTGTGTATGTGTGTGTGTGTGTGTACTCAATTGCTCAGAATAACCACAGATATGACTAATCCCTATGAATAGGATCAAAGTCTGTCAAAAAGCAACTCATAAAGAGAACATTGTATAAAGAAAAGAACAATATCCTGATTTGTGGCATTGTTTTGAGAGTGAAAGGGGAATTATTAAACATTATGCTGGGACAACATAGTAAACTGGGACTGGCCCCAAAATAAAAATGTATGCTCTCACCATACTTACAATAATCACAACTCACAACAAATGACATAGTTTATGAAGACATTTTATTATTGCATCTTGCAATACAAGCTGATGATTCCACACGAAATAGCAATTCAGTAAAGCAGTTCTACTTGAGGTTGATAAAATGATTGGTTATAACTTTCATCTGATGTAGTTGAATGGTAGATTTTAGAGCATACTGGAGCAGGATATCAAACTCATGGCTTTAGCGGTGAGGAAATTAACATAAGTGCCAAGTGGCCAGTTGCAGGATAAACAGAGAATTGTGAATGAATAAAATATTTTAAAACAATGTTCTGGAAAACAAAATCCATCTATAGTTATATTTCGTTTCCAAGTAAGTCACTGAGAGTTGGAAATAATAGCATATCCATATCGAATGCTTATTGGATTTCTATGTAAACTTCATTTAACATTCAATAGACATTTAAAACATTGAACCAGGCCTTCATTTTTTCAACTAATTCTTGCTTGTGTTTTTCTCTGTATTGAAAATGTTTAGGGAGTTTTCCAACTTAATTTAAATAACAATTTCTGAATTAATTCCCGACTTTCATAACTGGCTCATTCTTTTGAACAGTAATAATTTCTCAAATTTTTCTCTGACCCTAGCTTCCGGAGAAATGCTTTTTCTTGGTCTTTCAATATGAAAGAGCTTTTTTAAAAAATTGCTTATCCAATCAGGGGCTCTATTAGTAAAAGTATAAGATTTTGAACAAGGGAACTAACAGTTGAAAGGTGACAGTAGTCTCACTTTACATTGTGCTAGTCAGACCCCATTTACTGCAGCTCAATGTGGGTGTCATCATTACTAAAGGGAAACACTGACAAAGCATAGGGCCCCAAATGGCAATGCTGCCATTTCCCACGTTTTCCTGGTTTCTCCTCTTTTTTAAGAGACCAATTCAGGCTCCTGTACCTTAGTCCCTCCCCCATTTTGCTTATTAACTCTCAAAAGTTGACTTGGCTTCAGAGACATCAGCAAACAATTCAAGTCTCTCCCATTTAGATGTGCCTCTGTCCACATAGCTCTAGTTAATGGAGGTGCCCCTTCTTCCTGTTCAGGACATAATCCTCCACAAAATGTTGCCTTTTCTGTCTTCTCAGGAATCCTCTTTTATTATTTACTTTTATCTATTCTAATCTTCAACTTTCCCTTTCTCCACGCTCTTTTCTGTGGACAAAGAAAAAGGTCAACTCTCCTTGATCCAGCCTTCAAACTCTAGTTTCTACACTATCTTTCCTCTACTCTTCCCAGCTTCTGAAGAGGGAGCCTCCAGGCATGTCTTCTTCACCCACTTCCTATCTCAACTCCACAATCTCTGGCAATCTAGATTCTGGTCCCTTCACTACTCTGAAACAGTTCTTGCCCAATGACTTCCAAGTTGCTTAATCCAAAGAATAATTTTCTCTTATCACTGGAGCATTTGTGACTGTTGACTTACTTTAAAAATCTCTTCTCTCTTTGTTTCTGGGATAGTGCTGTTTCTCAATTTTCCTATAACACGCCTGGACATTCACTCTCAATCAACATTATGAGGTCTTCGATTACCCCTTAATGTTGGCCCTCCTCTACACATTTACATGGAGGCTTCAATTAATACCTGTTCACAAATCACAAATCTGCAGCTCCAGACCAGTTCCAAACTCCTGATATGGTCAAGTGCCTAGCCTTTTTCAAACTCTACATGTCTATAGTTGAACTTATTTGCCCCCCTCCATGCTCCCTATGAACCAATGTCATCACCTTTCACTCATTCAAGGTAACCTTTTAAGAATGACCTTAAACACCTCTTCCTTTCCTCCTGCATCTACATTTAATTGGTTATTAGGCTCTTATTCACTCTTGAATCAGTTTTGTTCTCCCCTACATCACTGCCTTATTTAAGACATTTTTCAATAGTAACACAGAAATAGCATCCTAACTGGTTTTCCTACCTCCTCTTGCCCACTTTATCCTTACTACTGCCAGAGATTTTACCAAGTTGAAAGTAAAGTGTGCAGCATGCTTTCACTAGTTCCCCATTACCTTCATGGTTCATCTTTAGTTACTTCGCATGGCATCCAAGGCCATTCGTATTTTAGCTTTCCTGAAAGCAGCCAGTCTGAACAACTGAAGTACCCTGAATGCTCCTGGCTCTCACCTCTTTCCCTGAGTTAGGTGTGCCCTTTCCAACCCCACCATTTAGTCCTACACCACTGAGTTCAGATGTTTCTTCCTGCAGGGTGTTTCCCTAGCCTCTTTAGCTAAGATTAGGTGTTTCTCTGGTATACTCCCATAACACTCTGTGTTTACTTCTTTTAGGGCATTCATATCAACACTGCAACTGCTAATTTATGAACCAGGATGCCTCTTTAAACAAAGGGATATAATAATAGCTAGAATTTGTTGAAAGCTGTATATCAGGCCTTTAATAAGTGCTTTGCACATATTATTCACTTAATCCTCAAAACAATTCTAGGAAGTAGGTACTAAATACTATCCTTGACTCCTAGGGGAGAAAAATGAATATAGAGAGGTTAAACAACTTCCTCAATGTTGCAGAATTATATTCTAACCTTTTGAGGGCAAGGATCATGTCCTATTTGTCTATGAAGAGAGCATGATGGATGTATGGTATATGGTAGTTCCCCAATTGATGTTTATGGGTTAAGTAAATGAAGAGGACAAAACTGGGACCAATAAATAGAAATTAAATAAAGACAGATTTTAGTTTAGTCCAAAAAAAAAAAAAAAGACTTTAAATTAGCGAGGGCTGTCCAACGGAATGGATCATTCAAAAGAGAGCTACATGTAGCACTTACCATACTGAAGAGTACTTGTACAATTGCATTTTCCCCCCTACTGAGTAAAGGCTGTATCTTATCTGTTTTCATTCCTCAGATCTAACCAGGGGCTAGAAATGCTCAGCAGATGTTTGTTGACTGAATTGAATGGAATTGAAAGGTCCTGAAAACAAAAAAAGTGGTTATTTACCCTTAATATAGTCTACTAGAAGTTTAACTCCCATAATAGGAAGCTTATTTCTTCCTATAATTCTTCATTTTCTTTCCAAGGAGCTTTTCTTTCTTTTCTTTTTCTTTTTTTTTTTTGTAATGTTTTTATTGATTTTAGAGGGAGAGTTAGGGAGAGGGAGAGAGCAAGAGAAACATTAATGTGAGAAACAGCAATTGGTTGCCTCCTGCATGCCCCCTACCCAGACAGAGCCCACAACCCAGGCATGTTGAAATCAAACTGGAAACCTTTGAGTGCATGGACAACAACACTCAACCAACTGAGCCACACCAAGGAGCTTTGAGAGTAGAGAGGCTAGAAAAGAATTCAGAGACTTCATTTGTTGTTTGTAAAATTCTTCCAGACTGTATCCCCTGTGAGAGCTGGAACATATCTTTTATCATGTTATATCCTTAGCCTAGGACATAATAGTTGTTTACCAAATATTTGTTGGAACACACACACACACACACACACACACACACACACACACACGCTCACCAACTGTGTGCTCTCTACTGAAGGGCATAATGGAATTGTATGTCATATAAGGAATTTCACATTAGATGGGATATTGGTCCAGACCAGTATTGTTATACTGTAAAACAGGTTAAATTACATACTTTGGATCCCCAAAGTGAGAGAAATAGAGAAGGGAAGAGAGGAAAAAAGCACTATATCACCATTTTCATTTCTAAGACTGAGGCAATATTCAGAGTAGGAAAAAATCTTCCTCAATGACCCACAGATAGGTAGTAAAGAAACAGTGTGCTGCATGACCTCTGAGGTCCCTATAAGCTCATTTTATTTTCATTTATTGATCCTAACTATCAATTGAGAGGCTATATTTCAAGACACTGGTGGTTAGATCTAAAATTCATTTATTAAACACTATTGTAAGTGCTGAGGATATAGCTAGCTGTACGTCTACCAAAAGAGACAGGAAAATTCTTAACCTAATGGAGTTTACATCTTAATGGAGTATGGCTTAGGAAGAAAAAAAGAGAAACAAATGTTTTAGAGTGTCTAAAAAAGGTAGCAAGAGGCAAGGAAGTGGCAAAATTAATGGGACAGCATTAGGGTGGTTATATTTTGAAGTTCTGAGCTCTTTGGTTATTGGTATTACTCAACAGGCCTTAGGACAGTTTTTTACAGTAACCCCTTAACACTTTAAAGATCCATTCCTTTCTCAATGTCTTATTACCTTTATTCTCCATTTAAGTTGTTAGCAACTTAAGGCTTCCAGCTTTTCCTATCCTCTGTGCATATAAAACTACTAAAATTTTATCTTGGATATCATATCAATTTTTCTTTTTAAAAGTCTTTAATAAATCTGTGAAGAAGCGTATGTCAATTTTATCATCTAATTTTCTTTCCTGCCTTTACCTCTTTCAAGTCTATTGGCAAACTCTTCTAACTCTTCATTAGTCTTTCCCTTTCCATTTCTTCAATAAACCAAAAAAACCTCCTTTCATATTTACCAAGCAATCTTCATCTCATTTAAAATATCCTGATTTTTTTTCTCCATATAACTTTACCTACTCTAGTATAAATAATGTTACATACCACATATTAGCAATTTTACAATTACTGCCAAGATTTGAAAACTAACTCATAAAACACTAAAATATGTAGGAAAGGATTGTAATTGAATTTTATGTTTTATATTTTAAATTGGTTTACCAATGTTTATTTTTCTTTTAACTTCACTGCAAGACCTTGAGACCATTTTTTGAGCTATGTTCTATGCTTTCTAACAGGAACACAAGGGACCTAATTAACATTTGACGTCTTGATAGGTTCTGATCCAAATAATAGTGATAATTTGTCTGCCATTGGAGAGTCAATACATGGAAATCACATACAAATGCCTGTTTTAATTTTCTCTCAAAGAATTATAAAGACCAATATTTGCTGTTAAAAATAGTTCTTTTTTTTTTTAGTTCTTTATTTTATTTTTATTTTTTTAATAAATAAAATTTAATAAATCTTTATTGTTCAGATTATTACAATTGTTCCTCTTCCCCCCTTCCCGCCCCTAGCTCCCCTCCACCCGGTTCCTACCCCACCCTCTGCCCTTACCTCCCCCCACTGTCTTCCTCCATAGGTGTACGATTTTTGTCCAGTCTCTTCCCACACCTCCCACACCCCTTTCCACCCTGGAATTGTCAGTCCATTCCATTTCTATGCCCCTATTCTACTATATTCACCAGTTTATTCTGTTCATCAGATTTTTTATTCACTTGATTTTTAGTTTCACTTGTTGATAGACATGTATTTGTTGTTCATAATTTTTATCTTTACCTTTTTCTTCTTCTTCCTCTTCTTAAAGAAAACCTTTCAGCATTTCATATAATACTGGTTTGGTGTTGATGAACTCCTTTAGCTTTTTCTTATTTGTGAAGCTTTTTATCTGATCTTCAATTCTGAATGTTAGCTTTGCTGGGTAGAGTAATCTTGGTTGTAGGTTCTTGGTATTCATCACTTTGAATATTTCTTGCCACTCCCATCTGGCCTGCATAGTTTCTGTTGAGAAATCAGCTGACAATCGTATGGGTGCTCCCTGGTAGGTAATTAACTGTTTTTCTCTTGTTGCTTTTAATATTCTCTCTTTGTCTTTTGCTTTTGGCATTTTAATTATAATGTGCCTTGGTGTGGTCCTCTTTGGATTCCTTTTGTTTGGGGTTCTGTGTGCTTCCTGGACTTGTAAGTCTACTTCTGTCAGCAGGTGGGGGAAGTTTTCAGTCATTATTTCTTCAAATAGGTTTACAGTATCTTGCTCTCTCTCTTCTTCTGGCACCCCCATAATTTGGATGTTGGTACGCTTGAAGTTGTCCCAGAGGCTCCTTACACTATCTTCAAATTTTTGGATTCTTTTTGCCTTTTGCTTTTCAAGCTGAGTGATTTTTGCTTCTTTGTATTTCAACTCTTTGACTTGATTCTTGTGGCCCTCTAGTCTGCAGTTAGGTCTCTGTATAATATTTTTTATTTCACTTAGTGTGTGTTTAATTTCTAGTTGGTCCTTTTTCATATCCTCTAGGGCAGGGGTCCTCAAACTTTTTAAACAGGGGGCCAGTTCACTGTCCCTCAGACTGTTGGAGGGCTGGACTATAGTTTAAAAAAAAAACACTATGAACAAATTTCTATGCGCACTGCAGGCCCCGGTCAAGTCGGCTGCTAAGCAGGACAGGTAGCAGCACCCGGCGGGCCGGATAAATGACCTTGGTGGGCCGCATGTGGCCTGTGGGCAGTAGTTTGAGGACCCCTGTTCTAGGGTCTCACTAAATTTATCAGCCTTTTCTAGGAAATTCTTGAAAAACCTTATAACTGTGATTTTGAACTCTATATCCAGTCATTTGTTTTCCTCTATTTCTTTCATTTGTGATCTTTGTCTTTGTCTCCGCATTTTTGCTGCTTCCCTGAGTTAGTAGAGTAGCTTTGTGTGCCAGGTGTCCTATAGGGCCCAGTGGCTCAGCCTCCCCAGTTTCATGAGGTGGACACTCTTGGTGCACCCCTTGGTGGACTGTGTGCTCAGCCTTGTTGTAGTTAAGTCTTGATTGTTGTTGGTATCACTGGGAGGAATTGACCTCCAGGCCAATTGGCTGTGAGGATCAGCTGGGAGAACTTCTGTGCTGGAGACACCCTTATGAGACAAGACTTACAATATTGCAAAAGCCTCTGTGTTCAGCTTGGACGGGGCAGAGTTTCAGGGCCGAGCAGACAGCCTTGGTTTCCCGTCAGCCCTGCCCTATGAGGCCCCTGGGTTTCAGTGTCCCTCAGTAATCACTGCAAGCACCTCTGAGAGAAAGCTGCCCTCAAGTTTTGCCCACTGCCAGACAGTCCAGTTTCTCCCCAAATGATTCAGGGTTCCCAGATTCTTGCCTGGAACTGGAGTTCAGCGCAGTCAGGAGCTTCCATCTCCCTCCTGCTTTAAAAAGCCAGTCATGCACTCAGCCGCCCATGCATTCAGCAGTCAGTACTCTCTGAGCACGCGTGCCTCCGGACCTCTACCTTCTGCAGCTCCTGAGTCTCAGTGTGCTTTCTCTTTTCTTGACAGTCCAGATTCCCCCCAAATGAGTCTGGTTTCCCAGCATCTTGCCCAGGACTGGAGTTCAGCGCAGTCGGGAGCTTCTGTCTCCCTCCCACTTTAGAAAGCCAGCCATGCACTCAGCCGCCCATGCACACAGCTGCCTGTCCTCTCCGCATGTGAGTCTCCGTACCTCAGCGTTTTGCAGCTCCTCTGAGTCTCAATGTGCTTTCCTCTTTCCTTCTAGTTGTAGAATTTCCACTCATCCAGCTTTCCTGTGGTTCTGGATGGTGTCTGTTTTGTGTTTTAGTTGTAGTTTTGATATTGTTGTGCGAGGCAGCAGTTTAGATGTTTACCTATGCCGCCATCTTGGTTTCTCCTCAAAAATACAGTTCTTAAATACTTATCATTCCTAGGAAAAGAGTATTTTTGTTTAAAGTCCAATGAGGCTGTATGTTCTTTATGATCACCTTATGTATTATCTTTCAACCTAAACCTGTTCCCTCTAGGGTATACTTTCAGCAGTTATCACTTCAAAATTATACAGCACCTTGTACCTAGGGTTCTCAAACAATCTAATTGATCCAATTCCATAGAAAATCTTTTCCCTATTTAAAAGAGAAATGAAGTAGAAATATAAAATTGCTTGTTCAATCTTTAAAAGTAAACTAGTACTGGAGACTAGTAATATCCAGAACTATATTTGTTTTGAACTATCCTATATAATGAAAGGCTAATATGCAAATTGACCAAATGGCGAACAGCCATTCACCATGACACGCACTTACCACCAGGGGGCAGACACTCAATGCAGGAGCTGCCCCCTGGTGGTCAGTGTGCTCCCACAGGGGGAGCACTGCTCATCCAGAAGTTGGCCTCACCAGCTAGAAGCCGGGATCACGGCTGGTGAGTGCAGTGGCAGTGGCGGGAGCCTCTCCTGCCTCTGTGGCAGTGCTAAGGATATCCGACTGAAGGCTTAGGACTGCTCCCTGGGAGTAGCAGGCCTAAGCCATCAGTCAGATATCCCCCATGGGCTCCTGGACTGCAAGAGGGTGCAGGCCGGGCTGAGAGGACCCCCCTCCCCTAAGTGCACAAGTTTTGTGCACTGGGCCTCTAGTCACTCTATATAAAAGGCTAATATGTAAAGTATCCCCTCGGAAGTTCAACCAGGAGAACGAAATTCGATCGCTCGCTATGATGTGCACTAACCAATGGGGCAGCGTGGAACATGGTGGGCAACCAGCAGCAGTAGCAGGGCACTGTGGGAGAGAGGGAAGAAGGAGGTGGGAAGGCGGAGGGGGACCATGAGGTGATGGCATGTGGGTGGCAAGGGAAGGAGGAGGCAGGGAGCGGGGGGAACCTGATCGGCCCTGATTGCCAGCCAGGGCTAGGTACCCTACCCATGCAAGAATTTCATGCACTTGGCCTCTAGTTCTTGTATATTTTGAACAGTGTCCAGCATGGCCAGGGGTGAACCTGAGGAGGGGTGGTGAAGGATTAAAGAAAACAGAGAAGAGAATATAGTTGGGACCAGGTGGATCACTGTGCCTGGATGAGGAAACCGTGACACAGCCTGTAAGCCTGAAACTTTATTTTATAGTCAGATCACACAAAGCAAAACAAGGGCAAGATGTTTACAATGTTCTTGAGAGTTTCAAATCTGCTTCTTTCCTGTTGTCATTCTCTCAACTCTATTAAGCTTTGTTTAGGCAGCACTTGCTGAACCCCCTGTAGCCCATACATCCCTTAGCTACCTAGGACTGCAGGGTTGGACTATAAAGTTAAGCTTATAACCATAGCCTTTTGGCTATAATTGTGCTGGGAGGGCAGCCCTCCAAGCTGGGACTTGTATGTGCCTTTGCCACAAATCAGTCCAAGGCTTGAGCCTGTCCAAATGCTGTAGCTGCTCTCCATGATATTTAAATATTTACTATTGCTAGAATTATTATAAATTACTAGAGGCCCAATGCATGAAACTCATGCATGGGGAGGGTCCCTCAGCCCAGCCTGCACCTTCTCCAATCCAGGATCCCTCTTGCAATCCGGAACCACTGGCTCCTAACCGCTTCCCTGCCTGTCTGATGCCCCTAGCTGCTCCCCTGCCGGCCTGATGGCCCTAACTGTTCTCCCCTGCTGGCCTGATCCCCCTAACTGCTTTCCCCTTCTGGCCTAATCCCCCTGCCTATGTGCTCTTCCCTCCTGGCGTGATCCCCCTAACTGCCTATCTGCTCTCCCTTCCTCTCTATGCCCTTCGGACCCCGGCACAAGCATGCTGAGAGCTCTCTGCCGCGGCCCTGCCCCCATCGTGATTGGTCGTAAAGTGATGGCGTCCTGGACAATTTGCATATTCTTCTATTATTAGTATAGATAATACTTACAAAAGAAAGCATTTAAGTTCTAGGATTTTATGATATTGAAAGAAATATCAATTTGTTCACTTACACAAGAAGCATGAAGAATATCCAAATGTTTAATATAACATTTCCTTTAAACTCTAATAAATGACTATGCTGGAAACAGAATTATTTTATAGTGTTGGGTCTCAGGGAACATTAATCTCATGGCAAGTAAAATCATTTTAACTTTTTAGAGCTGATTCAATCATCTGGAGTGACTGAATGAAATCTCAACCATGAATGCATCTGGTATAGGGTAGGCACTCTGCACATGTGGTTAGATCTGAATTGAGATTCTACTCTTTAAGTGAATTTGCCTGATCCAGGATTTCCTCTGCTCAGATATCCAGAAGCCATGACTGAATCAGGAAGTAGTTAGAGGGAGCTATCAAATCAATAAACATAAAGGAAATTTTTTTTCAGATTGGAATTATATATATGTATATTTACATACACACACACACACACATTATTGATTTCAGAGAGGAAGAGAGAGGGAGAGAGTGAAACATCAATCATGAGAATCATTGATCAGCTGCCTTCTACACATCCTCCACTGGGGATCGAGTCCAAAACCCGGGCATGTGCCATGACTGGGAATCGAACCATGACCTTCTGGTTGATAGGTTGATGCTCAAATATTGAGCCACACCAGCTAGGCAACATCCAAAGGTTTTTAATGTTTTTCACCACTGCATGTGTCAGAACAAATTCTAAGACAAATATATGCTTTTAGACACAATTTTTTTTTATTATGGGTGATACCTGATTGTGGGTAGTGTCAGCAATACCTATATTCTACCTGACTCTGAAGTGTTCTTTTTGTGTGTGTTTTCTTAATAGCTGTTAAGACTGACATTTAAAAAAGAAATCCTCACCTGAGGATATGTTTCTATTAATTTTTTTTAGAGAGAGAGGAAGGGAGAGAGGAATATCAATATGAGAGAGAAACATCAATGGTTTGCCTCCTGTACATGCCCCAAATGGGATTGAGCCCTCAACCTAGGTATGTGCCCTGACCAGAAAGGTTTCAAATCTGAAACCTTTTGGTATGTGGGACGATGCTCCAATTACCTGAGCTACCTGGTCAGGGCAAGACTGACATTTGAACTTTAAGCTAAGCCTTAAGCTTACATAAACTCAAAAATGGTTGGGATCTCAGTTATAATGCTTTGATAACCTAGTTATGGTCAATTAAAGTGGAGTCTTAGTCTTGTCAAAATACTCTTAAGCTAATCAAACACTGAATTTAATAAATGACATCAAAGAGTTTCTATGTTGTATTTAAAATTGTTTTTGTACACTATCCATGTCTTCCAAGACATGAGATAGAAAACAGAATGATTCCTTATACATATTTAATGGAACTTGTTATTTTATATTAGTTATCTTTGTACATTTTTAACTTTTATAAGTGTCAACTTCTTGAAGATAGTATGCAATGGGCACTTTTAATATTAACTGAATAAATAAATGGACAAACATCCAATAAGGCTACAGTAGAGGACAGATAAATGGCAGATTTATTTTTATGTGCACAGTGTAAGGTACATATTTATAAAGTAATCCAACGATGCTTACACAATGACTGGGTACATTAAAAATTCACTGACAAAAATATACCACTTAGGTGTCACACACATGCACGCATGCATGCATGTATATAAATTACATAAGCTAATGCTGAGAAAAATGTGTAGGTAGGATTAGCTCTATGTTTTATTACATCCTGTGAACTGTCAATTATAAAATCACTGCCTGAAAGCACTAAACCAATGTGATATTAAAATCTAAATACCAGCCTAATAGCTTAGCATTAAGAATATAAGAACAGAAAGCTTCATTTTATTCTTATACCAAAGCAAGGTGCTGTACCCTTGAAAGACAACACAGAACTGAAATATGTCTATACAAGGAATATTAGGAGAATCCTGATGAAAAAATGTGGCTCTGAATGAGAAATAAAAAAATTCATTTGTTTGGAAAAGAAAATGTTAGTGAAGAAGTACATAACGTTCTGAAGTATTCCTTCGGATGCTAGGGACATTGTGAAGTTGCCTAAAATGTTATGGATTTTTTTATACTAAATATACCAAGTAACATGTGCAACAGACACTCTTACTCCTCCCACTTCTTTAAGTTGTACTTACTTTATCTTTTAAATTAGAGAAAGAGGGAAGGATGAGATAATCAAAGATAAAGAATATAAGAGGCAGGACATATGCTGCATACTTGTTAATTATTTTTAAAAAGTATTTTTAAGCAGTCATTCCAAGGAGGCATGACCTATGTCAAGATAGCTACAGGAAAATGTCCTGTTTTTTTTTTTATTGTTTTAAGTATTACAAATAGTAGTACATATGTCTCCTTTTTTTTTTTTCCCCCATTGATCTCCCCCCGACCTCCCCTACCCCCCAGGACATGCCTTCACCTTCCCACCCTCCCCCCCGCCCCAGTGTCTTATATCCATTGGTTGTGCTTATATGCATGCATACAAGTCCTTTGGTTGGTCTCTTACAGCCCCCCTCGCCCAACCTCCCCTGTCTTCCCAATGTAGTTTGACAGTCTGTTCAATGATTCTTTGCCTCTGTATCTTTTTCCCACCATTTCTTTCCTTTAAAAAGTTTTGCCTTTGCAGACTGGAAATAAACATATAATAACAAAACAAGACAAAACAAAAAAATGTTTGAGTCCCAATTTCAATGTCCAACAGTTCCTTATGTGTACATGTCAGCAGTGATATCTGGATGGTGGGCACATGGTGGCAATGCAGGTCCGACCCTCTCTGGTTTGGTCCTAGGTAACCTGCAGCGGTGCACAGCTGCTGACTGCTCGCGTGGCAAGGTGTTGTCAGCGTCTTCTATCTCTGGACTGTTTTTTCCTCTTGTCTTCGTGGTTGGAGCACTCTTGTCAATTCCTTTCTGTTGCAGGAATCCATCTGGTCTTGGGGTTGTTTTCTGAAAATATACAAATATATTCTCGACCACAAGTTAATAAAGGAATCTTTTCTATATAATTGATTTGGGATCCTTTTTATTTTTGTTCAAACGATTTTCCTTTGTCTTATTTAGACACCATGTGTGTTTTTAATGGCCGTCTTGCTGTTAGCATTGCAAATGAAACTTAATTTGGTAAAGTAAAAATTTTCTAGATGTAATTTACTTATAGGATATTTTTCCTTACATGATATTGCCCTACTATCCCCCCCCTTTTTTTTATTAATGGAGGTTTTTGTAAATTTTATAATGAAGTCTTGATAACTTTAAATTAAAATTTTTTTCCCCACACATATGACTGCTTTAGGTTCATTGCATATTCAGGAATTTTACCATGAGATGAACTACCAATAGAAATTTTAGTTATTACTTTAAGAACAGCTTTTTGTCCAGTACAATTAACTTTATTTGAATATTCACTTATTTCAATTAGCCTATTTAAATTAATCTGAAAACTCGATTACTATTTTACTGTCAAATTTAATACTCTACCAACAATCTTAGTTTACCCTGTAAATATGAGTGGACCCTGAGCATTCCAGATGCTCAGCTGAATTTAGATATAGGGCAACTGCTGTGGGCCAAGTCTCTTGTCTGTTACCTGGGTCCCGATCTGAGCTGGGCCAAGTCTCTGTCTGTCACCTGTATCTCCATGTGAGCTGGGCCAGGTCTCTTTCTATTGCCTGGGTCCCGCTCTGAGCCAGGTCTCTTTCTGAGCTGGGTGTGGGAAGCGCGAAGCAGCCATGGGGGCAGGAGGAAAATGTCCTGTTTTATTTATTTATTGTATTATTTCTAATAAAAATAAATGTCCTGTTTTAAAGAAGAATTGTAATGATAATGTATTGGCCACAGCAGTGTGAAGGCAAGTAGGGGCAGTAAATGGAGAGAGATGGGGAGAGAGAGAGAGAGAGAGAGAGAGAGAGAGAGAGAGAGAGAGAGAGAGACACCATGCTGAGGAAGCAGTATTACTAGAATGGAACCATGCACTTTGGATGAGTTGTAGAAATTAGTCTAATCCTCATAGTTGTATTTCTGCACTATTTCTTGAATCCATCCTCTCTCCTCTCATTCTGTGAATAAATCCCTCACTTTCATCATATCCTTGCATATACGTATGTCTATCATTTATGTGGCAAAAGAAACATACAGTCTTCAGGAAATGAAATCCAAATTCCATATCATAGATGCCTCTTCCAGACTGACCACAATGTAGCTTTCTGACCTTTATCCTTTTTTCATCTCTACCCCTGCAAAATGGGCTCTTCCAGGGGGCTAGTCATCATTACCAAAACATAGCATACCCTTTCATACCTCTGAGACTTTTAATACCCTAACCCAGGGTTCCTCAAACTTTTTAAACAGGGGGCCAGTTCACTGCCCCTCAGACTGTTGGAGGGCCGGACTATAGTTTAAAAAAAACAACAACTATGAACAAATTCCTATGCGAACTGCGGGCCCGGGATGAGTCAGCTGCTAAGCAGGACAGGCAGCGGCACCTAGTGGGCCGGATAAATGTCCTCGGCGGGCTGCATATGGCCCGCGGGCCGTAGTTTGAGGACCCCTGCCCTAACCCTACCTTCCCCACCACCGACTATGAACATTTTTAAGACTAGAGGCCCGGTGCACGAAATTCGTGCATGGGGGGCGGGGGGGGGGGTTGTCCCTCAGCCCAGTGTGCACCCTCTCCAATCTGGGACATCCCTCTCACAATCCAGGACTGCTGGCTCCCAACTGCTTGCTTGCCTGCCTTCCTGATTGCCCCTAACTGCTTCTGCCTGCCAGCCTGATCACCCCCTAACCACTCCCCTGCCAGCCTGATTGATTCCTAACTGCTCCCCTGCCAGCCTGTTTGCCCCTGTCCTCCCCTGCAGGCCTGGTCACCCCTAACTGCCCTCCCCTGCAGGCCTGGTACCCCCCCCCAACTGCTCTCCCTTGTGGGCCTGGGTCCCCCCCAACTGCCCTTCCCTGCAGACCCAGTCACCCTCAACTTCCCTCCTCTGCTGGCAGGGTCACCCCTAACTGCCCTCCCCAGCAGGCTTGATCGCCCCCAACTGCCCTCCCTTGCAGGCCTGGCCCCTCCCAACTGCCCTCCCCTGCTGGCCTGATCGCCCACAACTGCCCTACCTTGCAGGCCTGGTTCCTCCCAACTGCCCTCCCCTGCTGGCCATCTTGTGGTGGCCATCTTGTGTCCACATGGGGGCAGGATCTTTGACCACATGGGGGCAGCCATCTTGTGTGTTGGAGTGATGGTCAATCTGCATATTACTCTTTTATTAGATAGGATACACTCAAATACCCCTATTCTATAAAGCTCCCAGGCTGTCCCAAGCACAGCCAACACCTCCATCATACTCCTTAATCATATTGTAGCACAATTATTTATATGTTCACTGCTCCCTCACATCATTATAAACTCCAACATTTAAAAAAAGATTCTGCATGTTCTTCTCACAGCGTTGGGTCTCAGTACAAGTTGCCTGGCTGGTAGCCTTCCATCAATGGTAGTTTGGAGACAGAAGAAAACAACAGCAACAAAACACCTAGTTTTAAGGGTCATGAGGAACTCTCTTCTGTCATTTACACGGTAAGACATTCATTTAAGCTACTTCATGAGTATCTATTTTAAAAGACCTTCAAGTGTTATTAGTAAATTTTTTTTTTGGTATCAGATAGCCCTTGTTAAAATTCTCTCTTACATAGGGAATTCTTACAAAACTGCAAAAAAGGTGCCTAAATTGTTAAATATGAACTTCACACTACTTAAGGGTCCTCTAAAAAGCATTATAATCCAATTAAGAAAAATATGTTTTTGCTAGGCATTTAAAATGTGTCTATTTTGAAACTGATTTAATGATTGGATAAGCGTATTATTCCGTTTTCTCTTTTTTTAAATTCAAACAATCTGTTGATATATTTTTCCTTTTCCTTTTTGTTCCTGACACTATGATTATGGTCTTTAATATCAATTAAAGGCAATGAAAACACAAACTTTTAACCAGAAAATGCATGAAAAATAGAGCAAATTTGCAAATTCTTGGGAAAATATTATAAAATATTTCTTGGGGAAATATTATAAAAATAATTAGAAGGGATTGGATTAAATGATTGGGGGAGAATAACAAATAGGATGGCTTTTCCAAACTACAGACTATTTGTAATTGTAAATAATCCTATATAATAAAAGCCCAATATGCTAAGTGTCCGGTGTCCATTCAACCAATCAAAGCGTAATATGCTAACGATATGGTAAGGCTGCTCAACCGCTCGCTATGATGTGCACTGATCACCAGGGGGCAGTCGACTGGTCTACCAGTTGCTATGATGTGCACTGACCACCAGGGGGCAGATGCTCCAACTGGTAGGTCAGTTTGCTGCTGGGGTCCGGCTGATCGGGACTGAGCAAGACAGGCCAGACATGCCCTGGAGTCCTCCCGCGATCCCACCCTGGCTGGCCAACCTCCTGCATCCCTCCCCGGCCCTGATTATGCACTGGTGGGGTCCCTCAGCCTGGCCTGCACCCTCTCACAATCCAGGCTGAAGGACCCCCACCCCCTCCTCCAGTGCACGAATTTCATGGGCCTCTAGTGGTTTATAAAGACTAAAAAAATACATTAAAATTTAAAAACAGGTGATTTAAATAGGGTTCTTTTACTAAAAATCTACTCTTGTGAATACAGATGGTTAAAAACAAGCATCTTAATTTGCCATAAATTTTACTTATATTATTAATTACATTAGAAGTCAGACACTACATACTCCATATTCCATTTTTCATTACCTTTCTGCCCTTTTATGAATTTTAAGTTTGTACCTGCTCTTCTCTCTTGATGATAGCTAATGGAATTTCAGTATTTAGGCACTTACAAATGTGGGTTAAGTAAAAAAAAAAAAAAAAAAAAAAATCCTAGCAAAATTAAAAGGGGAAAATGTACCTTCTTCCCCATAGCTGCTAAAGAGCAGACAGAATTCTATTCTGTATCATAAAACTGCCCCTGCAAATATTATTTCAAAACAGTAGTCTTGTTAGAGAAATGGATTTCAGTGTTGCTATATCCTGTGAAAATAACTTTTATAGTCTGCAATTCTGATTGGTTGTTTGACATAATTTGTAGCCTTGTTAATAATATTTAATATATTCTGACTTCTGACTGTTTTATTGCAAATTTAAGCTGAGGGGAAAAATCATTGGTATATCCCCTTTCTTGCATATAAATGGTCACACACACATACATCTTTAATTATGTATGATATATTTAAAGAAAAAGTTTTGACTACCTCATCTTGTTTAAATAATAGTTGCTATGACCAAAACAAAACACTTCTGTATAATATTGAAGAGGGAACTGGTAGCTCAGCGAAAAAATAAATTGGTCTCTGGTATGCAGTCTGTTTTCAACACAAGGTAATAAAAAGTTTTGCTTTCTCCATATTCTGTCTAGGTGGTAGGAAGTGCTGTCCTCACCTGAGATTATACTTGTACTTCTTGGAAGTCATTAACTGACTGATTCTCATCAAGCTTTCTGTTAGTTCTTGCAGACAATTATAAAAACAATAAAGGTTTGTCACTTCTGGAGGAGCTAAAATATCTAATAGTCCTTACAGTTTCTTGAGCTGTGGCTATTAGAAAAAGCTATTAATCTTACTAAACTAAGGCTGTGGTGATTTCTTGTTCAACAGGAATTGTTGCTCTTATCTTTATTAACCAACTCATTTCCTCTGCTAACTCATTCAGGTGTTACTCTTTTTCAAGAACAGGCCACAAACTAAATTAAAAAATAGAATAAACTAAACAAAATCATCCCACTTCAGGAAGCCTTCAGTAAATATTTAATATTATATATCAGCAATTTTCAACCTTTTTCAGTTCACGGCTACATAAACTAATTACTAAAATTCTGTGGCACACTAAAAAAATACATTTTTTGCTGATCTGACAAAAATAGGTACAATTTTTTATTCATTTTGCAAAGTTCTTCTGTTTTGGATTTATGCTTAATGTTAAGATGAATATCTCATCCACCAAACAATTTATTATTGATCTTTGGTTTCTTCTAGACATGGTGTTAGCTTACAGATAGCTCCTGGTAATGCTGGGTCTATTTATTTATTTATTTTTAAAAATATAGTTTAATGATTCTTTACAGAGGAAGGGAGACAGAGTTAGAAACATTGATCAGCTGCCTCCTGCAGGTCCCCCACTGGGGGATGTGCCCGCAACCCAGGCACATGCCCCTAACCAGAATTGAACCTGGGACCCTTCAGTCGGCAGGCCGACGCTCTATCCACTGAGCCAAACAGGTTTTCGGCAATGCTGGGTCTATTTAGATAACTAGTGGGCCTTCCGTTTTGACCTTGGCCTTCTAGTCAAGAAAATTCAACTTCACATTTCAAACGTGTCCAAAACCTTCCAGTCCTGTTCCAAGAAAATCCATCATGAAGCAACTAAAATCTACAGAAGATAGCACTTAACTTACCTGTCAATAGTAAGGTCTTGCCTCTGACTGCCTAGATTAGAATTTGTTTCCCTTAATTACAGTCCACGTTTTGCTTTCATGCTTTGAGGTTTGGCTTTGGCTACTTCTGAACTGGGTTCAAAGACTACAGAACTGTTTAGGCAGATCTGCTCTGAAAATCTTTCTGTAAGGAACCTATTTAATCACTTTTCCTCTTGGAAAAGATACCCTTACTTGAGACTTATCAGTTAATACAAGAGAAAGCAAGACTGATGATCTCTCATCAAGGAAGACTGGCAAACGACCACCACTAGAATGACAAGTGCATGACAATGAGCAAGCACTGTGAAGGTTGTTAATTGCTGCACTACCTTCCCTGAACTTTCTGGCTTTGTTATAGTCTTAGTTATAAGGTGAGGAGCATCTATTAACCAAGTAAAACTAACTTTACTAAAAATAATGGACCTGTACATGGTTATTGCTATTATATCCCTTGCAATGATAACTATGAAGAAACTCCAATATCAGTGTCCTTTGTCTCAATATGTGCAATGTTTGGAAAGCTGAAGATAAAAATCTCCCTTAATGTTCAAAATATGGCATTAGTTTGTCATGATAAAACTTGTGGGAAAATAAGGAAATACCTGCCTTACATTTAGCGGTTGATGTACCTGAATTCTTATACTATGTTAATGGGAAGTGAACTGTACAAAAAAAATGCTTCCTGGCACTTTGATTCCGAGTGAAACCTCCACCTATAACATGTGTCTTTAGGAAAGTACAGTAACTTGCAAAAACACACTCTTTTCATTTGTTGAGCTCATTTGAATAAACTTAATCTCTTATCTAGAGGTAGATATTTGGCCAGGCTTCATATCTTCCTATACTTCCCAGGGGGAAATAGTTACATCTGTGAAGCACAATGGTTTAGGGAAATTAACATTCCCAAGTGAGGTAATACTCAATCTCAGAAAGATAAAAAACTATGAAAATAAAGTAACAATAAGACGACTTCTCTGTATCTGCTGAGGATAGCTATTGCACCAACATCCTATAGAATCATAGGGCTCAGACTTCATCTTAGCTAGCAAAGAAAGGGTATGTGCTCTCACTACTAAAGAATGATGCCCGTTTCTGACAATTCAAGCTACTAGTATGTCAGAATTTGCCAACTTTCACCAGACTGAAAGCTGGGACCTATTTACAAGGGCTGGTAGCTCTTTATAAGACATTTAGCAGTTATAAAATTGTACAAAGTATTATAGTGAGGCAAAAAATGTTAGTTCACATGTAGCAGGGATATTTATAAATATGTTGTATAAGTTGTAGCCTTAGAAGATTAATTTCAAATAACTATCGTTAAATTATTTGGTTACTAAATAAATAGTGCACGTTGGCAAAGAAAGCCTAAGAAGTGATAAGTGAGTTCCTGCACATTCTAATTTAAGATAAAGTATTGCGTAAGAAGACCCAGACCTCATATTTGAGCTCAGTGTTCCAGATAATTCCTTAAAGGCCTTTTATCTTATTCTACTATAGTTCTATTTTTATTTTCCTTATTTTCTGTCATTTCACTGATCAATGACTTCTGTTTAAATTTTATATACTACTCTCTAAATAATAAATGACTTGGATAAAGTTATGGTTTTATGCATATGTGCTTAGCAACTAACTATGATTCTGGAAATTGGATTTTATTAACAAGACAGAAGAATGATAAGTAGAAAAAGCACTAATTTGTAAGCCAGGAGGCATATTGTGAAATGTTTACCTTTTCAGAATGAGCTCAATGTATAATATATATCAAATGCATCAGCCTAATTATTGGAGTCTGAGTAAAACACATGTTTTCTCTCAAATATGCCCTTACCCTTTGGTTCAGTTAATTTTAATGTTAATATATAAGTAAAACATGAACAGGTGCTAGCTTTCCCCCTCCTTCAAACAATGCATGGAATTGTGGATTTTAAATAACGATAATTATGCATATAAGAATCTACATAAGAAAAAAGGGCACAGAAATAATTAATGTATTAATAATATCCACTGAGCAATTTTTAGAATGGAAGTAGTTAGCATTTTTTTTTTTTAAAAAAAAGCTATGCTGAACTGCAGTCTGATGTAGTATCCTTTAAGTTCCAATTATCATACACTGGGCCCACAAATAAGCTACAGGAACCTGCTGTGGGATAAAGTAGCTCTGTCGACAGATCTATAAAAAAGCAAAGTCTGAGTCAATTCCTAGGTACATTCATCAGAAACTGCAGCAAAGAGCAGCAGAGCAAGTGAACACAAAGGAGAATAGGAAGATGGCAGTGCACCATTAGAAACATTCTGATCAATGTCACCCATGAACAGGAAGTACACACAACTATGCACATAATGGTAGTAAGTTCACATAAATCCTTAGGCATTCCCAATTAGTTGAAGAATTATATTTGGGATTTATTTTGAATAAACTTAAGTCTCTTATCTGTACATTTTCAATAGAGGGAAAATCGAAAAATAGTTAAATGCAATTAATTATAAACTTTATTTTAAAATCTATTGTAGTTCTTTAAAAACAGAAATAGATTTTTGCTTGTTTGCTGTAATTCTTACAATTGAATGAACTCAAGTGGTATTCCTTAACTAAAGTTTCAAGCCCAGAGGCCAACAACACATAAAATAAGAAACACCACCTTAGGTGATCCGCGAAACTTGTATTTAACAAATAAAAGTCCCTAGAAAAATGCAATAAACACATCTTGTTTCACAGGGTTAGTGAACTCCTTGAACAACATAAATAGACCACAAGTTGACTTATTTAGCTGGGAATATACTAATACTATTATTTCAAAAGTCTCTTCAGAAATTGACATTGAGAACAGGATAGGTGAGGAAGGAGAGTATCTGCTGTGGGCACAAGCCCAGTCAGGGCGGTGTGGTCTAAGTCTCACTACTATTTATGGTGGCCCCAACTTTAATGGAGCAGGACAACAACTGAGATTAGCAAATGGCAATATAAAGGATAAATTTAGTTCAGTGGAAAGAGAGCAAATTCCTGCATACCCTTAAGAGACGGAAGCTTCTTTTCAGTTTCCAGAGGAACAGGAGGATCATCATTTAAACCCCTGATTAGCCTTGAGGAAATCTGTCTTTAAATGCAGTTAAAAGTAATAGATATTAATTAGAAGGGCCGAAGGTCATATTTATTTAGACTATCAATAATCACTAATGGCTAACTGCTACTAATATTAGTATTGCTAAAAAGAGGGAAATTTGGTTATAAAAATGTAGAATACTCTTAAATTTCTCATCTTTAAAATACCTGGAAGCATTGTAATTAACTGCAAAATATTCAGTTATTTTGTACCCCTAAAACACTGTTTATTAGTATTTTTCATGTACATCATCACACAAAGATTATTCTAGATTGGTTTTAATTCACTTCTACATACTACAAATTATGTCAAAGAACCATGGCACTTAAAAAAAATTGTTGCCACTGAACCATTGGTTAGAATTTCCCTTAATGTACAGCAATAAGCTTCAACAAATTATACTGGCCCTGGATGACTTTTGATTTTTCGGAGAAAAACAAAAGTTAAAGAAATTACTATTAAGTCAATACTACTCTAACTCGTGTAGTTAGGAAGAAAAAACTAAACATAGTTTTATGAAATCTAATTATTACATAGTTTTGCATTTTGGATTAATTCCTATTTTATTGTTTCCTCAACAAGACTGCCAACTCCTTAAAGCTTAACGTGTCTTTGGGGTTTAAATTTTTAAATAAATAGTAAAACACAATGTCAGAAGAGTTAATGTACTAAAAAATTCAAACAGAAAATCAAAATTCATGAAAACAATTCCTGTTTGCTCAGTAGTATATTTTTTACATTCCCTGAACATTCCCTTGCCTTTCCTATAATTAAACAGTTAATTATTGAAATCAGATGTTTTGTGTATCTGAGTTTTCAAACAATGTGATTTAAATGCTGTTAATATTTTAATAGCACTTCAAATAACACTAACATTTTAACATTAATGGAGTGCTGTTTTGCACATAATTATATTTGTCTGTATTCTAAACAGAATTTTGAATTTAACTCTGTTAAAGATTCTGCTTACGTATTAAAAATTAAGAGCCCTATAGTCTGAATATTTCATTATAATCTTTTAAAGCTAGCAGTTAAGAAAAATCTAGTACTGCAGTATAATTTCCTTAAGGGTCAACTCAATTTCTCCTCCCTCACCTTTTGCTCAAGGTAGGCATCAATAAATAACGGGTGGGCAAAAGTAAGTTTACAGTTGTAATACAAATAAATAATACAACAATTAATAATAAAAATAAATGTTTCCTATTCAGACTATCCTACTTTTTAAAGTTATTAAATACTATAAACAATCTATTAATCTACTATAAACTGTGATTATACTATAATGAGCACTTTTAGTTGGGGCCTACTTTTCTTTTCAGTGATCAAAAGAGATGAAATAAATACAAATGTAGCACCTTCAACTCATACTAATTTAAAACATTCAGGGTTAGATAACTGACCTAAGCAATTGATGAGACCAGCTCCCAGTCAAAAGCATATTTGGGAATGCCTCTCCAAAGAATATTATAATTGGCTAAAATTTAATTTTTTAGTTATTAAATCTTATTAAAGTCTTAAAAAAAATAAACTGCACTGGATTTATGTACGAAACATAACCTCTAATACCTATAAAAAAACAAACAAACAAACAAACCAAAAAACTTTTCAGATGCTTTGGGGGCAAATCATCCAGAAAGTTAGCCAACATTAAAAGAGTACAGCAGTAAAGACAGTAAGAGCTGCAAGTGGTTAAAGTGTTCTTATCTTTCTTAAGATCATCTTTAAAGAAACACAAATTTAAGTTCAATAGCCTTGTTCAACCAATTCCTTTAAGCTTTGTAGTAACCTAAAATCCAAATATTTCTCCAATGAACTGACATACCAATTCCTCAATTAACTGTTTTCAGCTGTTGTAATCATATACTTGACATGCTTGATTTGTAATTTGGCATAGTTTTCTTAAAGTTTACTTGAATGAGAAAATTTTAAACATTATAATTTCTTGGTTAGATAATATTAAAATTGATAAGGATCAGAGATTCATCTAAAATAACAGAAACTTCTAATTATGGAGTTAGTTTTAAAAATGGTTTGCGTTTTTCACATCAAAAAACTTTTGTCAACAGTTCTCATCAGAACAGTAAGCTATACAAATTGAGTTTCAATAATTTTCACTGTTGTTGGTAATTTTTACAGGACTATTTTCCCATTAATGTTTGAAAATTACTAAATACATTTTATTTATGTCATCAAATTAGTTAGAGAATACCCATTGAAAAACTGTGGGAAATTAACATTTCTTGCCCAGGATCCACCTGCTCTATGCTGCCCACTACAGGAACTGCAATACGTTATAAAGAAATGTAATACTCTGCATTAGGGTTACTTTTAGTGCAACCCCATAAAAAATATTCGCTGGGTACCTGGGTGCTAAGATAAGGTATTCTTGCAAGAGATACAGACTGATTAATGGTAACCAAATTTATTAAATATAAAGAACATCAGTAGGAATAGACATGACCAGAAACTATCTTGGTAATTCACACATGGAGTAGCATCCAGGGTGCGGCAGGCGATGGGCATGGAGCTTAGAGATAGGCGCAGGCTGCAGACACACACAGTTCTGCATTAGAGCGGACATATGAGGGTCAAAAACAACACAAACCAGACTTAAAAAAAAAAAAGAGGTCATATAAAAGTACAAATGATGGCTTCCACTCGGAAAAAAACCATCTGAAGTAAATTATTCGTGTAATTAATGTTTCATCAGATGAATTTCCTTTTTCCTTAAACTATTACATACATTCCTTTTACAAGCAAATGCCGTTAATATTAAGCTTACTTTGCCTTACATTTTTCTAGTCGTGGGGAAGTTGAACCACATAGTGATGTGATAATCATCAGGTTTTGTTTTTTTTTATTTTTTCTTTGACGAGAGCATATCCAAAGTGTTATGAATTTAAATTCTAT
The DNA here is from genome assembly GCA_026230045.1 of Corynorhinus townsendii. NCBI lineage: Eukaryota > Metazoa > Chordata > Mammalia > Chiroptera > Vespertilionidae > Corynorhinus > Corynorhinus townsendii. The sequence goes on along the minus strand of JAPDVU010000003.1, from coordinate 173,202,278 downwards.
CCTTCAGACATACTTTAGGAATCCATTTTATAGATGGCAGCTTCTTCTGCAGAAAGGGAATTTTTTTTTCCCAGAGTCCATTCTCCAGGTCCATGTCACATCTTAAATTTCAAAGAAAGGCGTTTAAACGTTAGCCTCACACTCCAGGTCGTTAGCCTTGGTACCTGTACTGAAAAGGAAAACACACTCCTGTACATGCAGGTGTGTAGACACACAAACACACACTCATAGCAAGCAGTCAGTGGCTTAAAAGTGGGTACCTCCCTTTGAAAAATTAAAAAAATATAAAATGTCACTCCTCCATTCCGCCCTTCGAATGAGAAAGAAGATAAATCAGGTTTGCCCAGTGCAGAGTGAGCTACTGGAACAGACTTTCCATCGGCTAACCTGAGACCTTAACATACACCCCCAGGTCCTGAATCGGACGACTGAACCTTAACACACACTCCCAGGTCCCGAACCGGACGACTGAAAGGTCAGTGTAGGAGCCCTCGTTCCACTTCGGCCCCGTCCACACCAGCCGGAGCCCGGTCTGCGCTGCGACCCCCGGCGCGCAGGGCTGCCTGGTCCGCGAGTCGGCCCGCTCCCGGCTACGCGACTCCCGGCGACCGCGGTTCCCGGAGCGGGGCCCTCCGGTGCCCCCAAAGCCCACGACTCCGACGAGGTGGTACCGACTGGGGGCCGTGAACGCTGGCATTTAAAAACCACCGAAAAGTCTCGCTGCCCCAGTGGCGCGGCAGCGAAGGCCGGTGCCGCTCCGAGTTGCCAGATCCCGTCCCCTCCGTCAGGGCCCGGCGGCCCGGGCGACATTGCGCGGCGTCGCGCTCAGCTTTCGGGAGCGTGGGAGAGCCACCAAAAATACGCCGCGGCAAGTCCCCGGAGAAGTCAACCGCAGCCTTGCCTTCTCCCCTTAGTTACAATTACCCGGAGGCTTCTGGCGTTCCCTTCGAGAAAATGGGGAAAATTTTTTTTTAAAAGAGCGTAGAGGCTCTGGAAGGCGCTGACATGTTCCGTCGAATGAGATCCCCCTCGACTCCAACCCTTAAGCGGGATTTCCAAACTCAGATGCATCCTCAGCGGAGGTTTCCCATGTTGACAGATCTCTCGCCTCCCACAAAATGGGGCCAAGGAGGCGGCCGCCGTCTCCTCTATGGGCGCCGCCATTTTGTGAGGCGGCGGCGGCAGAGCCTGGGGTGTGTGTAATGGTTGAATAGAATGACCCCCTCTAGGGAATCCCCGGCGCTGACGGTTACGTAAGGGGCGGTGCGCAAGTGCGACGTTCAGGGAATCCGCACAGCCAGGCCGCGCTGCGCTGCGGCCCACGTCTCCGCCGGCCCTAGAAGGACCGGTCGGGGAAGGGACCGGCGGCCGGGTCTCCCTCCCACCCCGCCCCGCCCCGCTCCCACCCCGCCCCCCTCGCCGCCGGCCCGGGCCGCTGTCTCCACTCCCCCGGCCGGGTCCCCACCCCTTAGCGCCTGGCGAGACGGTCACTGGCCCTCGGGTGTCAGGAACCTCCTAGCCACAGCCTTATTCCGACCCCACGGAAGAGACAAACTTTCCTTGGGAAATAAAGCCGTTTCCTAGAGTGAGCGCCGGGAGCAGGCTGGACTACATTACATAATTTCTTTCAACATCAGAGACATGTTCCCATTGGAACCACAACCTGGAATCATCACCCATCCAGACACGGACTGGCCTGTGACCTTGGGTTGGTGGGTGACTTTGCCCGCAGTGGCCGTCACTAAAATGGGAACAATGATACCCTTCCCACAGTGTGACGCCTCGTGAACGTGGGTAGCCAAGGGTCGAGTCCAACACGCCTTGTAAATGCAAACTTAGTATTTGTTGAGATGTTGGGGCTCATTGAAGCAGCCCCCCGTTTTTGTTTACCTTCAAAAATATTTAAGCGGGGATCACATTTAAGACGTCCGAGAGAAAGCAAGGAAAACCAAGGTTTGATTCAATATTTAAGCGCATTTATCTTTCATATTCCTTAATATAAGTATATAAACGTTAATTATTGTCCAAGTTCAAAAGATTGCTTCCCAACCAGTTTAATTACCGTTTGCCTAACTCAGCACAGCATCATCGAGATTGATACGTGGAGCCAACCCAAGGCAGGATGAATCAAGAGCATTACTCTATGGCCACGGAGCTAGGGCAGTTCACACCGTATTTAATGTATAGTTTGCTAAAGTTAGTGGGTAATTCAGGGAAAATGTGCTAACCATCCCCCAAAAATACTAGCACAAGGCTTAAAAAAAAAAAAAAAGCCGATTCCTTTAGACCTTGAGGAAAAAAAAAAAAGGTAACAACTTGACTTTATTCCAATCTGTGAATGATGCGGAGCGTGCGGAGCTGCCCCCCTGCGCCTCGCTCTCCTCCCCAGCGCCACTGGGGCTGCGGGTCGGTCCGGGGGCGCCTGGCGGCCCTCGCAGCAGCCGGGCCGGGGAGCCAACGTCGCCTCCACCCCCAACCCGGGAACAGCCGGTAGTGGCCGTTTCCCCGCGCCGCCCCCCTTTCTGCCGGCTTTGTGTGCGTGTGAAATGTGCGGCACATTGCAGATGAACCCTAAACCCGGCGAGCCGAGTCTATTGTTCCCCGCGAGGAGCTGCCGGGGCGGTGCGGAGCCGGGCGCAGTGCCGCGGCCGGCCCTCGGGGGGCGCTGTGCGGCGCAGCTGCCGGCCGTGGCGGCGGCAGCAGCGAGGAAGGCTGACGGGGAGGGAAGCGAGCGGGCGGCGGCGCGGAGCAGCTAGGCTGCCGCTGCCGGTGCCTTGAGCTCCGGCCGAGGTGGCCGAGGCTGCGCGTGAATGTGTGCGAGGGCCCCGCGAAGCCGCGGCCGGAACACACGCTGTCACCCCGCTTTTCACAAACCACCACACAGACCTCCCCCTCCCCACCCCCAGCCCCGCCTGCCCCAGCCCCGCCGCCGCCGCCGCCGCCGCCGCCGCCGCCGAAACTCCCGGGCTGCCAGCCTCCCGACCCTCACCGTCCGCTCGCCTATCCCCTCGCCCGCCCGCCCGCGCGCCCCCGGCAGCAGCACCATGTTGAATCGCGGCCCCAGGCCGAGCCGCCCGAGCCGGCGGAGCTGAGAGGCGGGCGAGAGCGGGCCGCAGGGAGGGAGGGAAGGCAGGGGTGGGGGCCGCGCTCGCCCCGCCGCTTCGCGCGGATCCGGCAGTCGCCTGCCCCTCTAGTTTCGCTCCGATTTCTTTAAACTTTTTTAGAAATTCCCCTCCCTCCTTCACTCCGGTCCCCCAGGCCTCTCGCTCCCTCCTTCCCCTCCTCCTCCTCCTCCTCCTCCCCCTCCCTCCTCCCTCCCTGCGCCGCCGCCGCCGCCGCCGCCGCCGCCGCCGCCGCCACCGCCGGCCCATGACTGCGCCCCGCCGCCGCCGGCCGAGGAATGGGCTCCGGGCTCTGGTAGGAAGCGCGGGGAGCGGGGGGCGCTTTTAAAGCACCGATCTGGGTTTTTTTTAAAACCTCCTTTGAAAAAATAATGGCAAACTCGACGGGGAAGGCGCCTCCGGACGAGCGGAGAAAGGGACTCGCTTTCCTGGACGAGCTGCGGCAGTTCCACCACAGCCGAGGGTGAGAGCAGAACCGGGGGGGCAGCGCCGGGCGAGCCGGGGCGAACGGGGCTCCCGGCCGGGCGCGGGGTCCCGGCTGACAAGTGCGGGGCTTTCTCTCTCCCACAGGTCGCCTTTTAAAAAAATCCCCGCGGTGGGTGGGAAGGAGCTGGATCTGCACGGTCTCTACACCAGAGTCACTACTTTAGGCGGATTCGCGAAGGTGAGTGGAAGTTTTAATTTGTATTTCCCTCTCGCTGGCCTCCTCCAAAAAGTCTCCTTTGACCCCGGAGTGGGCGCTCGGGGCCGGGGGGGCGGCCCGCGGGGGCCCGAGGCGTCCTTTTCGCTCGCAGCCGGCGGCTCGGAGGCGGACGGCGGCGGGGCTGTTTTCGGCCTGGTGGCTGGCGTGCGCGCGGCGGGCGCGGGGCCGGGGCGGGCGGGCGGCCCGGCGCCGGCTCGCGCCCTGCCCGCTGCCTGGCCGGCCCGCGGGGTCTGAGCGCCGTGGCGGGGAGCGCGGGCGTGTGGGGTGCCCGCCGGAGCCCCGCGCCCGCCCCGTGCCCGCCCGCCGGCCGCTCGCCGCCGCCGCCGCCGCCGCCGCCGCTCTAGCACAGGCGGAGACACAGACACACACAGACTCTGAGAGCAGTTTTCGTGCAACTCAAAATTAGCGCGGGCAGGTTTCACATCGATAATCGGCTGCGAAACGATCCCGGCGGCCGGGGGCACGGCCTCGGCCCCGTCGCCCTCGGTTTATACAGCTAACAAAAGAAACCAGGACCTGTCTCCAAATAGCCATCTTAGGCTTCAAGGCTAGGCAGAAGCTGTAGGCCTCAACGAAGGGCCTATGGAGATGGATAGATCTGGGAGAGGGAGCGGAATCGGCCCGGCCCCCCCAGACCCTGCGGACGTCCCTGTCCGGAACACTATTGATCCTTTTGAACTTTTTTCTTTTCCTTTTCCTTTCTTTCTTTTTCTTTTTCTTTTTTTTTAGTGTAAACGGACCGCGTTGAGATTTAAAAGGGGGCGACAGCGGGACTTGCGATTGGTTATTGTCCGGGCTTCAAAAACAAAACAAACCCACCAGACCCCCTCTCCGACTCCCCCACACAAAACAAGTGCTGTAAAATACAGGGCTCGGGTGAAACCAGTGATTCAAGCTGTCTTTGCTCAGTAACTCTTAAGGGTCGGTCTGAAACACCCATTGATACCTGGGTATCTACAGATCTCTGTAGAATGGGTATTTATTTCATAGTTAGGTTAGAGTTTTCTTGGATTGTGTGTTTTCAGACAAGTGTGGTTGTGTTTTTAACAGGTTTCTGAGAAGAATCAGTGGGGAGAAATTGTTGAAGAGTTCAACTTTCCCAGAAGTTGTTCTAACGCTGCCTTTGCTTTAAAACAGTATTACTTGCGGTGAGTGGTATTGACTCTTGAACAGTATTTGGAAATAAGGGACTTATGGGGAGATTTGTTTTTAGAAATAAAAAATAGCGCGCGCGCGTGCGCCCGCGCGAACACACACACACACACACACACACACACAACAAACCTTGCACACCAGTTTCTAAACTCATGTTAATTTTAGTCTGGGAAACATTAAATATCCACAAAGTGAGGTTTTAAGATGGTGGGAGCTTTCCTCACCTATTGTAGGATTGTTTACATTTTTTATACAGAATCCTTACAGGTGACACCCCACCTCCATCTTGATAAACATTCTTTTGTGACATTGTTATTGATTGCTTGATATCCAAAGAGGGGCAGAAAGGTGATGTTTAGTAAAAGAGTTAAGATAGTTAATGAAACTTTGTATCCCTTGGGAAAATTTTTTCTTTGTTTTGGAAACTTCTTTGTCTTTTTAAATTCTGACTTTAAGATTTTTATAAAATGAAATCTCTTGTGTGGAACCTTGACACGGAGTAGTTTTTCAGTGCAATATTTCTACATAGCATAACATGCTGGCGCCTGAGGTGACCAGGATTGATTTTTTTTTTTTAATATCAAGCCACTTAACAATCAAAAGGATTATTATATAGTTAGGAGACTTAGGGATGCTATGAAAGGAAATGCTTTGATTTGGATTTTTCTTTCATTCTCCCCTTTATTTTGACTTTATTTGACAAAGTAAATTTCTTATTCAGTTGGTATGTGATAAGTTTAGATGGTATATTTTGTGATTCGGCTTTGTTCTTTTTCTGCCAGTTGTTTCCTAGAAATATTTTTATATTGTAACTTATTATGAGGTTCTCTTTTATTTTTAATGTTTACTTAGCCATAGAGGGTCCTTAGTTGGTGGTGGTTATTTAAAACTAAAATATTGCTCTTTATATTTATTACTTTGTAATAATGAGATTATAGGATGGCCTTTTTAAAATAATGTGGCTTCTGCATAATTTGAGCTTGGCATTCATTATTGCTCCAAATGTAATAGCCCAGTGTGGATAGTCTGTGTAATGTTTAGCATTCTGAAATAGGAATTTAGTAATTACACAGGTGTACTTTCTATTGGCTATCATAGATTGACTTAAGGCTTGAAGCTGAAGAGTTCACAGAACTTTGTGGGTACTTACTGAGCTATACAGAAGTCTAGAAATTATTAAATATGGTTAGTTGTTATCTACTGTGTGTCTGTGATGTGTTGTGTTAGAATACATTTTTAGATAAAGGACTAAAACTGAAAGCAAAATAGAACAAAATTAACCTCCAAAACATTGCTTTAATAATATGGTAAGTTGATACTTTTATACTTACAGTGATATTCACTTGCTCATTTCTATTTATAATATTGAGAGAATATTCTTAATGCATGCCCTGGCTTTCTGCTAATCAGTTTGAACCATTTGGATTTTAAACTGTTTAAAATACACATTTAAAGTTATGCCTGATACTGAATTGATTGATTGATTGAACTTTAATATCCATAAGGTACTATATGATATATATAGTTCATAAAATGTGTTTTTTCTGAAGAATTTACATTGATTCTAACAGAGTTTTAGACTTCCAATTTTTTACAAGTTATATACATATTGTTTTTCCAGTTTTAATTTCTATTTTGAGATCATGTCCACTGGTTATACTTATAGGTACTATTTTTAACTATATAGTTTCAAGATTTGCAACTTTTTACATTGTTCTCAAATCAATTTGAGCTTTATGTTCTTATTAGAAGCTGCTTTTTGATCTGTGTCTTTAGCTAAACTTGTTTTCCTCTATATGTCACTCTCTAGGTTTGTTTTTGTAGGGTTGTAGCTAGGCTACTAGGAAAAAGGTTGAGCATTTGTTTTGGAAAATAAAACCATGTGAAGATTTGAGTGGTTTCTAAAGAAATACAAAAGAAATACATTGGTCAAAAATTGGGTACTACCAAACTTGATATTTTTCATAGTGGTGTAATATTGCACAGTAGAGGACATGTATTATGCTGGATTTTACACCTTCCTCTGAAAAATCTTAACTGGCAGACAGGATGTTAAGCTTTCACAGTGATTCTGTTACTTAACCATAAAAGTGCCTCTTCATAGTAAGAAATAGTAATCAAGTAACTTTGTAAGTACCCTCTTTCATGTATCAAATTGAATGTCATAGTTTCTGATGAGCAGATAATGTGTTTTATAAATCATAGGTGGAATAATTTGACCTATTATAAGACTGTCCTTGCATGTGGTAGTTCTCATTTATTAGTTTAATATTTGCTGACATTGCTCTTTTATTTTATTACTAGAGGCACGGTGCACAGATTCCTACACCGGTGGGGTCCCTCAGCCTGGCCTGTGCCCTCGCAATCCAGGACCCCTCGGGATGTTGGAGGCCCAGATTTGGCCCGATCCCTGCAGGCCAGGCCAAGGGTCTCCACAGGTGCACGAATCGTGCTCTGGGCCTGTAGTATGCATATGAGATCTTTGGTTAATCTCTTCCTGCCCTCCCTGCTACCCCCTTCCCTCTGAGATTCATGGGTCTGTTCCATGTTTCCATGCCTGTGCATTGAGTGTCTGCCCGCTGGTGATCAATGCTCATCATAGCTATTGGTCGAATGGTTGCTTAGGCTTTTATATATGTGTGTATATATTAATTGGAGAATGGCTGTTAGCCTAGTATTTTATGATATAGCTTCATGATATTACAGACATTTAAATAAGTAAGATCAAATTAGCATGCTGGCCATGTATACATTCTAATATTTTAAAGTTTGTTTTGATACAAACATACACAGTCATTAAATACAGAGACTTGAATTTAGTGATCTGCCAAAAGTTAGCTTGGTTGTATCAAACATGTAGATCATCTACAAAGATTTCTCAAAGTCTAAAATTGAAATGATTATTTGTTTCAATGTTGGCATTTAATTTAAAAAATGTGTTTACTGATGTGTAAAAGTACTCTTTAAAAATAGATTATTAACCATCCATGATGTCTACATATTTTGTTTGTACTTCGTTCCTTTCTTGGCATGTACACTTCAATATATTCCACAAAAGCTTATTATTAGATTATCCCTAAAGTGTAAATGCATAAGGTATAATTTCACAGTAGAGGACATGTATTATATTTCATAAATGGAGAAATTAAAGTGCAAAAAAAATCAAAATGGTGTTGGGGCATTGATTAATAGGAAAGAAAAGTTGTATTCCTTACGTGTATTTAGTAATGTTTAATCTGTCTATTATGAATTCAGTTTGTTAGTCACAAATTATTTTAAGAAATTAAAATATAATTGGAAATTACATAGGGTTAAACTTATGCCCGAGTGTATCTAAACCCATTGTGTTCCTTATTTATTCTGTGAATTTTTGTTGTTGTTGTTCTGTTTTGGTATTAAGGTTGGGGGTAAAAATATTATTCTTATTTCCATTAAGAATTTGAAGCTTTGGTATGAAGATTTAGGTAAATATTTCAAATACTTACTTGAAGAATTTTGTTTAACCTGTTGACTCCAGTAGTACAGCTATAGTCAAGGCTAACTTGATGTTTCCATTAAAAAGCTTGATTTTTTGAAAGGAAGTAAAATATCATAGACATTAACAACTTATTGTACAAATTTATATGTTAATGGTTTTCTTATAACAGTAAATGATTTTTTAAATCAATTTTATTTCTTTCCCCAGTCTCTTTCAGTATATTTTTATTGATTTCAGAGAGGCAGGGAGAGGGAGAGAGAGATAGAAACATAAATGATGAAAATCATTTATTGGATGCCTCCTGCACACCCTCTACTGGGGATCTAGCTTGTAACCTAGGCATGTGCCCTGACCCAGAATCAAACTGTGACCTCCTGGTTCAGAGGTCGATGCTCAACCACTGAACCATGCCAGTTGGGCACATTAAGTGATTTCTTTTTTACTCATACCTACCTTTAGAATAGTCAGAAACTTAATTGTAGAATTCCACCCATCATAGTGAATTTTCAGTTGCACTCTAAGTTTATTCTGTTTCCCTTGGTTGATAAAGCCCTTCCTAAGTTATACCAATAGAGTTTACATTTATTAGTTAAATAGATGGATGCACTCATGTCTCCTGTGGTTAGTGTCCACCATGTAGATCACTTCTTTTAAGAGAAAACCTTTCATGAATTATTTGAGGTTAATTGAAAGAAGGCTTCAAGATTGTGATAAATATGCAAATGAAGTAATACATTGAGTTTGTGAGTTGATAAACAAAATTTATAAACAGATTGCTCTCCTTAGTCAAGGAAGGAAAATAAAAATAATATGGAGACTGGAAGAACAATTGTATCTAAATAAATTATTCATATATGTATTTAAATTTAATTTTTTAAACTATATCCTTTCATTTTGAGCAAATTTGATTTTGATATCTCCTGATATTCTGTTATACTTTAAAGGGCATGCAGATTTGTTCAAAGAAAGAATAGAAAGTGGAGAAAGTTGACTGATCAGAGCTCAGCTAGGTTAGTGTTGTGTCTTACCATATTTTAAGCAGCTTAAATTTGCCCCAAAGAAGAAACAAATCTCTTTCCAAGATAGATAGTTTACCAAAGATAAAAATTTCACTAAAGATTCAAACTGAGAACTCTTAACTCTCAAAAGTGTTTATGTGCTTTTTTTGCATTTATGTTTTCTGCCTCAGATGTTAACTAAAAAAGTCTATTTCTAAATAGGAGTACTCTTTTATAATGCCACCTCTACTCTGTTATGGATTCAGTATTTTCATAGTTGGTCATGTGTGACATCCACTGTAACTTTGATAGACAAGTATATTTCTTCTGTGACTCTTATATTCCCAAACTGAATGATATTAGAAGTTGGAAAGGAAGGAAAAACATAAATTTTAATTCATTGGAATTTAGGTGCATTGGTCAGCAAACAATTATTCAATACATATTTGTAGGTAAAGTAGAGTACTTATTACTTGGTAAAGGCTGCTTATTGCTTATTTTTCAGAGTGGTATAGACTCTATTAAGGTTTACTGGTAAAAATAGGGTTTGTTGGAATTGGGAATCAGAGAGACATATGGGGCAGGGTTGATCTGCCACTACCATCATCAACACATTCTTTGTTATTCAGGATCAATTAGAGTAGAAATTCCCAATTTGTGTTGTATTAAAAACTCATTTTCCTGAAATGTCATTGTTTCCTTGAAAAAAGCCAAATGAATTTGAGCAATAAAGCTAAACTTGGTTACTGTATTGCAGGACTTCTTAGACACTTCTGTTTGTTAGTATGCATTGTGGAACTGTTGACAATTTGGAGAAACACTACCTCCCTACCCCTACCCATTGTAAATGGTGTTTCCCAAACACCTACCACACGTCACCAGAGTGGGATGTGAAACCCTATGTTTGAGGAATGCCTATTGAGTTCTGTGGATACGGTTTGGGAAATATAACAATACTAATGGGTAAACTATAATTTGATGAGAACATGTGACCATGATTAAAATTTTTAAAAAATTTATTAATTTGAGAGAAAGAGAGAAACATTAGTTTATTGTTCACTTGTTCACTTAATTATGCATTCATTGGTTGCCTTTTGTATGCCCTGACTGTAGATCGAACCCGCAACCTTGGCGTATCTGGACAACACTCTAACCAAATTTTACATTATAACATTTATTAAAATAAAATTTATTAAATAAAACTTTTGGGGACCTGGAATAAATAGTTGGTTTAGAATAAATTGTCACTTATTCAGGTTATCTATGAATTTCATTAAACTTTCCAAGAATTATGTTATTAAAAATAGAGTCTAATGTATTTTTCTGTTTCAAAACAAATTTCACTTGTGCTTGGATACTTTTTGCATATTATGTTGTAAATTGGAAATTAATGCCTTTCTATAAGATACTAGAGGCCCAGTGCACGAAATTTGTGCATGGGGTAGGAGCCCCTCAGCCCGGCCTGCACTCAGGGGGATCGGGCCTAAACTGGCAGTCGGGCATCCCCCTCACAATCCGGGATGCTTTTCATATGGGTGAAAGGCATCTTGCTGGTGTGTGGGCAGCTATATTTTTTTGCCCTGATTATGAAAAGTAGTACACAACATGATCCTTCTGAGGCAGTAGTACCATTTTCCCAATCTTATGGGTGGAAAAACTGAAGCAGGGAGAAGTTAAGTAATTGGCTTGTCACACAGTTTTAAGTGTCAGAATCAGGCCTGACCACAAAATGTGCAAGCCAGAGTCCATGCATGTCATTGCGGCATCATCCTGTTTTTTTCAGTGTAGAGTAGCCTTGCCAGGTTTTAATTTTTAAATCTAAGAGACCCTCCCAATATATAGGGTGGGGTCCCTAGGTCTGGTCCATGATCAGGGCCGATCTTCAGGGCGACCAGTGGGTGGGACGATTGGGGGGAGGGGGAGGGCTGCTGGCACCCACCTTGGCTGGCAGCCTGGCGCTGCCTGCTGGCCGGTCCCACCCCCGGTCACTGCCACCTGTCACCTCAGTGTGCATCATAGCGATGGGTTGTTCCACCCTTTGGTCGATTTGCATATTAGAGTTTACCCTGTTGATGAAATACATTGCAATAACAGCTTCACATTCTGAATTGTTGACCAAAAATGACAAGTCCATAAATTCTATTACTAAGTCAGTGTTTGCAGGGTCTTCCACATCTTACTGAAAGAATTTTGTAGTGGGACTGAATCTGTTGTTTTGTCTGTTTTATCTCATTAGTTCGTAATAGTTCCTTTTCCTTTTCCCATTATGCCATTGATTTGTTGAAGTAATGGCTCTTTTGTCCTTTAGAATGTCCCAAATTCTGGATTTGGTTGATCCCATCCTCCTGGTGTCAAACTGTTCCTCTGTGCCCTGTATTTATTTCCTGAAAACTACTAGTTAGATCTAAAGGTTGATAACATTCAAGTTCAATATTTTAGGTATTCCTAATAGGTAGTGCTGTGTTTTTTAGATCATGAGGTGTATAACGTTTAGTTGTCCTGCTTTAGTTGGTGCAAAGATTGATCAGTAGTTTTAGATATTAATAGTCTGAAACACTGTATTTTTAAAATGTGAGGCCCAGGTGATTCTTAAGTATGCTGAAGTTTGAGAACAGCTGATCTAAGTATTGTAATGAAACCAATTTAGTTGCTGAGATAACTGGTTTAACTTGGCATCAAAATGTTGGCCAAGGCTACATCCAGAACAAAACTTCTAGGTGACATCTGGTCTAGGGCACCTGCTCAAGCTGCACCTGTCATCTCTAAGCAGAGCCTAGACACACCTTTATAGTTTGTCTCTGGGCTCAAGAGACATAGCAAGGGCTCCACTTCAGTTAATGGGGAAAAGGGTAAATGAAACTGCTAATTCGAACTTATCCTAACTGTATTTGTGTGTGAATTTTAGAAAATTAATTAAAAATAAGTTTTCCTTAATATCTAGTTTTTTTTTCTATATAGTGCTTTATAATATTCTCCACGAGTGGGATACCATTTGTTTTATTGAATTTACTGAATGCTTTTTTTCTCTGTGAGGATTTTGTTGATCTATCTTAGTACTGCTTAAGGGAGTTAACTTACATTGTATAAATGCCTATAAAAAAATAAAAACTAACAATAGCCTGTTTTGTTAAATGCGCTTTGTTTTCATTTTTTAAACCATTTTCATATGTGAGATTTTATTTTTATCATTTAAAATTTCAGAAGTAATTGCTGTTATTCAATCTTAGAAAAATAACATTTAGAGAAAATGTATTTACACTACTCCAACTTTTCTTCTGAAACATTGAGCTACTTCTTTTTAAAAATGGTTGTAGGTTATATTCAGTTCTCCAGTTTAAGTGTCAGCCATAATTGCCAGTTAGGAAAGTATATTCTGCATCTTTTCAAGCCACATTTTCTCCCTTTTATCTTTCCATTCCCTTCCCTGGTGATAGACCTGCTTTACATTTTATGAAGCATTACATAATCCTCCATTATCCATAGTTGTTAAATATTTCATGTTCTAGGTATGTTTACCTTTGTTTCTGTTACCATATAATGGGGCAATTAAAATGTTGCTTTTTATGAAGCAGTATTCAAATAAAGTTATATAAGAATCCATTGTTTGAATATACATACATCTTATTGTGAGATATGGAAAGTATGTAATTCTTATCTTTCTGATTTTTTTACTATTTGGTAAAGTCTTACAGTGTTTAATGGTCAGTTGCTGTGTGCACAAAGATGATGCTTATTATATAATCATGACATACTCATCTTTAGTCATTTTGGATGAAATTTTATTTTGTCCATTGGTTAATTTTAAATAAGTAAGATATTAAATGTACATGTGGTCAGTAGGGACATTCTTTTAAAATAGGACAAAAAAGAGACTTAAGTTAGGGCTCTATGCAGAAAATACATAACTTTTAAAAATTCTTTAGAGATGGGGCTGAATTTAAATTTGTCAGTAATAATGCCCAGGTTGATCACACTTTCCATAATGGTTTATAGATTAAGTGAATTTTAGTGTACTTGAGCTCAGATCAGACCACTTAGTGCTTCATAAACAGTAGTTAGTACCTTAGCAGGCTGCACCTCCAAGTGCACTCACAAATAATAGGTCAAGAGTGCTTAAGTGCTTTGGTATAATCTTTTTAGTTTGTACCATTAAAAAGTCAAAAACTTCTGAATTTATGAGTAGTTTTTCCAGGTAGTCCCATGTTGCAATGTATTAATTCAATCTAGTAGTAAAAAATCTACTGGATTGGTAAGAGAAATGGTGAACCTTTTTTCCTTGCCATGTTTATTTTTTTAATTAAGTTTTTTTTGTTATATATATGTGAACTCATGTTTACACTTCATTAAAATCAACCATTGTTATTTTGCCACATTTACTTTATATTTTTCTCTTTTTATGTGATAGTGGGTGTGTATTCACATATGTTATTAGTGTTACTACTTTTTAATCCTTTGATATAATTGTGGATTAATGCCCTTTACTCAGAAATATAAGTGTATGTCATCTTAGAATAAAAACATTCTCTTATGTGACAATAGTACAGTTATCAAATTTAGAAAACTTAACATGGATATAATTGTATTATCTAATATGCAGAGCTTATTTAAATATTACTAATGATTCCAAATATGTCTTTTTTAGCAATCATACCCACCTTTCTAATCCATGATCTTGTATTACATATCTTCAGTTCTTCAGCTTTCATGATACTACCATTTTTTAATAGTATAGGCCTACAAATTTGGATTTGTCAGTTGTTTTTCAGGATTAGATATAAGTTAAGCATTTTTGACAGGAGGTATGTGATGTCACTTTGTCCCATTAGTGCTGATGTTAACTTTGGTTAAGGTGGTGTCCTCTTGATTTCTCCATTGTGAAGTTTCCATTTTCTCTTTTATAACTAATAAGTAATTTGTGGGGACATACTTTGAGACCATATAAATATCTTGCTCACCATCAAACTTTTACCCAATAATTTTAACATTCATTGATAATTCTTTTTAAAAAAATACATTTTATTGATTTTTTACAGAGAGGAAGGGAGAGGGATAGAGAGTTAGAAACATCGATGAGAGAGAAACATCTATCAGCTGCCCCCTGCACACCTCCAACTGGGGATGTGCCTGCAACCAAGGTGCATGCCCTTGACTGGAATCAAACCTGGGACCTTTCAGTCCCCAGGCCAGTGCTTTATCCACTGAGCCAAACCGGTTAGGGCCATTGATAATTCTTGCTTGAATCAGTTATTATGAAGAATGTACAATGCTTACTTATTTCCTAATGTTATTATTCCTTCTACATTTATTAGCAATGTATGATAAGAAAAGTATTTTCATTCTTATGTATTAGACTTTTATTTTATACAATGGGTTAAAATCCATTATGTTATGCATTTGGCTTTTTAAATTGGGCCACTATGAAAACTTTTAAGATGGCTTCTATGTCTTTTTAACATGTTTCCATTATTTTTGAACTCTTTCTTGCTTTCTGACAAGATAAGATCTTCCAGGTTCAATTTGTGTTTTGCTTATCTAGCTCTCCAGCATCAGCTATTTCTCCAAGGAGTCCTGATTCCTATTTGTATGGGCTGGTATATAGAAACCAAGATCTGGATAGTAGGTATGCTCATTGTTACTTAGGCCCTTTCAGAGGACAGAGCCAGGAAGTTTTGCGTATTTTAGATATAAATATACATATTTTGAAAATCATAAGGCTGTACTGATATCCCTAATTATTAGTCCACACAAGTTTCTTGATGCCTTCTTCCATTGCATGCATTTCCCTTCATTTGCATTGAGAATCCTAGTTCCCACTACTCATTTTGTCAGTTTTATAATACATAAGAGAATACTTTCAGAATTGTTATACACATATCACTACAAACAGGAAACCTGCTAAGTAGTTAAAGATTTGTTTGCAGTTCTTTTTTTGTGTTCGTTCTGAAGCTATATCATCACTAAAGTATGGTGCTAAAAAATTTCAGTGATTTTCTTTAAAAAATATGTATTTTATTGATTTCAGAGAGGGAGAGAGAGACAGAAACATCAGTGATAAGAGAGAATCATTCATTGGATGCCTTTTGCACGTTCCACACTGGGGATCGAGCCCGCAATCGGGGCATGTGCCCTGACCAGGAATAGAACCGTGACCTCCTGGTTCATAGGTCAACACTCAACCACTGAGCCACAGCAGCTGGGCTATTCAAATTTTTTTGTGTCATTTAAGAATCTAAAATTTTTCTTTTATAGAGTTTGATCATTTTTTAAGTTTATTCTTAAGTATATTATCATTTTTATACTTATTATTTTATACTTACGTTGCTATTGTAAATGTTTTCCATTATATCTTCTAATTGGTTATCATTTTTTTATATGAAAGTTTTTTATTTTTGTAATCTGTCTTAACTGTTTTACTGTTGTATGATTTATTATTGATTTAAAAAATTTTAGAGATACTAGCATATCATCTGCAAATAAGGACAGTTTTACTTTTTCTCTAAATTTTATTCCTTTAATTATTTTCTTTTATCTAATTGTATTGGCCACTATTTAACAGTTGAGAAGATGAGGGCATCTTTTCCTTGACTTGATGCTGATCTTAGTTTGGTATTTCTAGTATTTCCTCATTGAGTAAGATACTGCCTGCTGTGTGTTCTTAATGCAGGCTTAATTCTGCATATCTTACTAATATAGTATTTCTATATCTGTTTATTGAATGAACAATACTATTGGACTTAGAAATCAGTTAGTGATATTTTTTATATATTTTATCTACTAGCATTTGGTTTTAATTTTTAAAATCTGTAATTATTTCTTTATTATCTGTATTCAAGAGAGGAGCTACATCAAATGTTAAAAATTTTAAATCTTATTTTGTGGATTATATTTGAACATGAATATTTCTCATCTTAGGAATTTAACATAAATTAAATCAGTTAAAATGCTGAAAGATAAATTATCTTTCCTCTCCTGTTTATTAAGCAGACTTGACTGTTTCTTTGCTGGTCATTGCATCACTTGTTATACAAAAATAGGGCAATAATTTAATTTATTGCTTGATTTTTATATTAAGACTAGTGTAAACTGATTTAATCATTGCTTAATATTTTTTTTAAGATTCTACCCACATAAGAAGTAATTATTTTAGTTTAAAAGTCTTCTTTATTAGGGTATCCAACCTGTGGAAATGAAAAGCAAATTTATCTTTTAGTTACATCAGAAATCTTATATGCTTGTTTGGGTGACTCCATTTAAGTCCATTATGACTAAATTAAATGTGTTATATTACATTGTATATTTGATCCTCAGAATTAGATATAAATTTTGATAATAAAGTCTTTCTAGTTTTGACATTTTGTTAGAACATCTTCTTTATCCCCCTCTTTATAAACTATATGTGTTAGCTTAAGTGGATGAATATATGTGCACACATGCATGCATGCATGTAGCACTATTTATTAGCTTTAAGCAAATTGCTTGGTAGTTTCTTGATCAGTTCCTGGGCATGCCAAATCATAATCTATATTTATCAAGTCTTACGCATTTAAAGGGCTAAGTTGAGGTAGATATTAGTATTATATGCAAATTCAATCTTTTGTAGAGGCCTAGTAGTAGTGTGTACTGAGCCTGAAATTTAGGTTAATAAGATAGGAGCAAAAGTATGCAGTTAGCAATAATTGGATATGGCTACTGAACCTATCAATTCATAGTATCATTCTTAGAACTGAGGGGATTAAAATAATTTTTTTTCTTCTGATTTCAGAGAGGAAAGGAGAGAGAGAGAGAAAGACAGAAACATCAATGAGAGAGCAATATTGATCAGCTGCCTCCTGCATGCCCTGCGCCCTCATGCGCCTGGATCAGAATCGAACCAGGACCTCTTGGTTCATAGGTTGATACTCAGCCACTGAGCCACGGGTGGGGCAAAACTGAGGGGATTTTAAGAAGGTGATCTAGCCTCATGCTTTCTCTAGTAGGCTATAAATAAAGCTATTTTTTCTGGTAGGCCTGCATAAGGATAATAGACTTGCATAAGATCACTATTCCTGAATGATGGGAAGGGTAACTAAAAGTTAATTCAGAGCCTCCTTTGATACTGTAGCCACTCCAGTCTGATTAAAAAAGGGCAAATGTAGAAGATTGCCAGATTTCTTTGCTACTATACAATGTGACCTTTACTTTTATGTTAAGACTAGTAGCTCTCTGCGGGGCCTGGCCACACTGTGCTGGCTGTGTGCTTTCAGTGGCTGCCCCCCTGGGACTGGGGGACTCCAGCGGGGCTGAGAGGAGTGGATGCCGCCATCTTTGTGACAGAGTGACAGTTAATTTGCATATTATCCTTTCATTAGATATGATGATTCTACTGACTTACACCATCTGTGAGGAATGTTTTAAATTGTCCAGTAGTGGTGATAAATACACCCTTGATTTATCATTTGTATCTAACAGTTTTATCTATTCCCCCTTCCTGTCCAAGGAATTATCTGTAATAATAAAAGCAGAATATGCTAATTAGACTGGGCATCCTTCTGGACGACCTTCTGGACCTAGCTGGGGCTTCAAGGGAAGCCCGGGTCCTGGGTGCCAGAGGGAAGCTGGTGCCGGCAGCCTGGGGAAGAAAGGCCTACTCTTGCACGAATTTCATGCATTGGGCCTCTAATGTTTATATAAGACAGGTGAGAATTACTGGAGAATCCGTAGCAAAACATATAACAACCATAAGGGAAAAATCCCTTTTTACTTCATATATTCCTCATTTTAAATGCTTTGCTTGGAAAAACTTAAATTTGCATATTTGATAAAGCTGGCCACTAATTTGTGTATGTGTGTTTTTAATAACCAGGAATACTAATTTAAAGTTTTCAGTCCTATACATTATTTTTTAGATGGAGACCTCTACTGGAAGTATGAAGCAATAGGTAGATTTTATTATACATTATAAAGTATATGGACAAACAGATGGTAGGGAGATTTATTTTTAAAATAGTCAATATAGGATATCCAAGAGTCCTTTTAAAAGAATCTTATGATATTTTATTTATTATTTTTATTTTATTTTATTTTTTATAAATTTTATTTTTTTAAATTTAATCTTTATTGTTCAGATTATTACAATTGTTCCTCTTTTTTCCCCCCATAGCTCCCCTCCACCCGGTTCCCACCCCACCCTCTGCCCTTACCTGCCCCCCATTGTCCTTATCCATAGGTGTACGATTTTTGTCCAATCTCCCCTCACATCCCTTTCCCCCTGAGAATTGTCAGTCCATTCCCTTTCTATGCCCCTGATTCTATTATATT
The DNA here is from genome assembly GCA_026230045.1 of Corynorhinus townsendii. NCBI lineage: Eukaryota > Metazoa > Chordata > Mammalia > Chiroptera > Vespertilionidae > Corynorhinus > Corynorhinus townsendii. The sequence continues at coordinate 173,183,525 of JAPDVU010000003.1, read as the reverse complement.
CACCAGTTTATTCTGTTCATCAGACTTTTAACTCACTTGATTTTTAGATTCACTTGTTGATTGGTATGAATTAGTTCGTAATTTTTATCTTTACTTTTTTCTTCTTCTTCCTCTTCTTAAAGAATACCTTTCAGCATTTCATATAATACTGGTTTGGTGTTGATGAACTCGTTTAGCTTTTTCTTATTTGTGAAGCTTTTTATCTGACCTTCAATTCTGAATGATAGCTTTGCTGGGTAACCTTGGTTGTATGTCCTTGCTTTTCATCACTTTGAATATTTCTTGCCACTCCCGTCTGGCCTGCATAGTTTCTGTTGAGAAATCAACTGACAATCGTATGGGTGCTCCCTGGTAGGTAATTAACTATTTTTCTCTTGGTGCTTTTAATATTGTCTCTTTGTCTTTTGCTCTTGGCATTTTAATTATGATGTGTCTTGGTGTGGTCCACTTTGGATTCCTCTTGTTTGGGGTTCTGTGTGCTTCCTGGACTTGTAAGTCTATTTCTTTCACCAGGTGGGGAAGTTTTCTGTCATTATTTATTCAAATAGGTTTTCAGTATCTTGCTCTCTCTCTCTTCTTCTGGCACCCCCATAATTCTGATGTTGGTACGCTTGAAGTTGTCCCAGAGGCTTCTTACACTAGCTTCAACTTTTTGGATTCTTTTTGTTTTTGGCTTTTCCAGCTGAGTGTTTTTTGCTTCTTTGTATTTCAAATCTTTGACTTGATTCTTACAGTCCCCTAGTCTGCTGTTAGGGCTCTGTATTTATTTCAGTCAGTGTATGTTTAATATCTGGTTGGTCCTTTTTCATATCCTCGAGGGTCTCGCTAAATTTATCGGCCTTTTTTAGGAAATTCTTGAAAAAACTTATAACCGTGGTTTTGAACTCTACATCCAGTCGTTTGATTCCCTCCATTTCTTTCATTTGTGATCTGTTTCTTTGTCTCCGCATTTTCGCTGCTTCCCTGAGTTGCTAGAGTAGCTTTGTGTGGTAGGTGTCCTCTAGGGCCCAGTGGCTCAGCCTCCCCAGTTTCCTGAGGTGGACACTCTTGGTGCACCCCTTGGTGGACTGTGTGCTCAGCCTTGTTGTAGTTAAGTCTTGATTGTTGTTGGTATCACTGGGAGGAATTGACCTCCAGGCCAATTGGCTGTGAGGATCAGCTGTGTCTATGCTGGGAGAACTTCTGTGCTGGAGACACCCTTATGAGACAAGACTTGCAAAATTGCAAAAGCCTCTGTGTTCAGCTTGGATGGGGCGGAGTCTTAGGGCGGAGCAGACAGCCTTGGCTTTCCATCACCCTGCCCTACGAGGTCCCTGGGTCTCAGTGTTCCTCGGTAATCACTGCACGCACCTCTGAGAGAAAGCTGCCCTTGAGTTTCGCCCACTGCCAGACAGTCCAGTTTCTCCCCAAATGGGTCTGGGTTCCCAGATTCTTAGCCAGGAACTGGAGTTCAATGCCGTCAGGAGCTTCCACCTCCCTCCTGCTTGAGAAAGCCAGCCGTGCACTCAGCCTCCTGTGCATTCACCAGTCCTCTCCACTTGCGATCGTGTGCTCGCCTCTGGACTGCTGCCTTTCGCAGCTCCCCTCAGTCTCTGTATGCTTTTCTCTTTTCCTGACAGTCCAGATTCCCCCATATGAGTCTGGGTCCCCAGGGTCTTGCCTGGAACTGGTGTTTAGTGCAGTTGGGAGCTTTCATCTCCCTCCTGCTTGAGAAAGCCAGCCAGACACTCAGCCGACTGTCCTCTCCACGGACGCGCATGTCTTCGTACCTCAGCATTTTGCAGCTCCTCTGAGTCTCCGTGTGCTTTTCTCTTTCCTTCTAGTTGTAGAATTTCCACTCAGCCATCTTTCCTATGGTTCTGGATGATGTCCGTTTTGTCTTTTAGTTGCAGTTTTGAAATTGTTCTGCGAGGCAGCAGTTTAGGTGTTTACCTATGCTGCCATCTTGGTTTCTCCCAATCTTATGATATTTTAGATCCGTGGTCGGCAAACTGTGGCTCGCGAGCCAGATGCAGCTGTTTGGCCCCTTGAGTGTGGCTCTTTCACAAAATACCATGGCCTAGGTGAGTCTGTTTTGAAGAAGTGGCATTAGAAGAAATTTAAGTTTAAAAAATTTGGCTCTCAAAAGAAATTTCAATCGTTGTACTGTTGATATTTGGCTTTGTTGACTAATGAGTTTGCCGACCACGCTTTAGATAATAGTGTACTTTTCTGTTTGACAGATATTTTAAAAAGCAGAATACAAAGTTTACATTTTGATTTTTTTAACTATTTATTGAATTTGCCATGTGTACTAAATGATTTATAATAACTAGTTTCTTCTTCACATCTCCCTGTATTGTTGTTGTTATCCTGATGTTATATAAAACAGGACAAAGGGAGACCTACAGTAAGTTCAGGAGCTAATATTTGAACCTAGGTCATATAGCTCTAGAAAAAATCATGCTATATTGTCTTTCTCCAAGTGCACATGATTACATTTTTAAAAGTGTATGAAGATAGAACTTGAAATGAAAAATATGAAAATTATTGGGGTAGTTGTAGGATTGTGTTTTTTTTATTTTAAAAATTTCTTCACTGCATCTTTTTATAATGAAACTTGTGTGCTGTAGTATAGTTTGTAGTATAGTTTATTTCTACAGATGTTTATTTTATTGGATTTTTATAGTTCTACAAGATGGCTATAATCCTATCGTACAGGATGAGGAACAAAGTCTCTGAGTACTGTTGCTAATAAGTAGTGGTGTGAGGATTATAGTTTAGCTTTGTGAATTATAATTCACTACTCTTATTTCATTGCCACAGTTTTGGGATCAAGCACTTTTTAATACAATGTTTATTTATCTCTTAAAGCCCCTAAGTTAACATTTGATACTTTGTAGTTGACCTGAATCAGAGCCCCTGTCTCGGGGAAGGTATTTATGAGCTCAGGAGGGTATGGTGAGCCTCATAGCAACAGAAAATGTAATTTGGGAAATTTTGAAAGAATTGAAAAATTCTAAAATACAGAGTTGGTAGCATATGGCATTATATTGATCTTGCCCTAAGCTTCCTTAACCTTTTCTCTGTGGTTTTATGAAACAAGCACCAAGAGTCAGTTTTAGTTGGAGAATATGTATTAACATTGTGATAATTGTAGCATTTTGTGCAGTTTTATATAGCACTTAAAAGTATTTTTGTAGATAGACATGAATAGACTAATGTCTCCCATTTCTCTTTACAAGCTACAATAGAATAGAATTTTATTTAAGGTGAGAATTGATCCAGAGTAATATTGATTGTGTTTCAAACTAGAATGTGAAGATCCAAGGATTTTGCAGGGTAATTACCATTTCTGAAAAAACGGATACTGGGAATGATGTGATAACTCCGTGGAGGCATTTTGGCAGCTAGGAATGTTTATTATCATAGTGATAGCTAACATTTACTGAACACTTATTATTTGCTAGGTACTGTGTTCAACTTACATTATTCTAATCCTCAAAGCCATTCTTTGAGATTGACACCATCATCATCCTATATATTAAAGCCTAATATGCTAAGTGTCCGGTCATCTGGTGACCAGTCAACTGTTCAACCAATCAAAGCGTAATATGCTAATGATATGCTAAGTCCACTCAACTGCTCGCGATGACATGCACTGACCACCAGGGGGCAGACAATTGATCAGTCGCTATGATGTGCACTGACCACCAGGGGGCAGATGCTCCGACTGGTAGGTTAGCTTGCTGCTGGGGTCGGGCGGATTGGGACTGAGCGAGATGGGCCAGACACGCCCTGGAGCCCTCTTGCAGTCCCTCCCTGGCCCTAGTTGTGCACCGGTGGGGTCCCTCGGCCTGGCCTGCACCCTCTCACAATCCGGGACCTTTGGGGGAATGTCAGAGAGCTGGTTTTGGCCCAATCCTGTAGGCCACTATCCTCGGGAGGGCACCAGATGCAGGGTTCACGGCTGGCGAGTGCCGCTGTAGCGGCGCGAGCCTCTCCTGATTGGGACTGATTGGGCTTGAGCCTGCAGCAGGTGCAGTGGGCCGGGATGAGTGGGAGCAGCAGGTAGGGAGCTGCAGGCAGCGTTGGACTACAGGTTTTGGCCCGATCCTTGCAGGCCACCCCGAGGGGCCCCACCTGTACACGAATTTGTGCACCAGGCCTCTAGTTATTTTATAGATGAGGAAACTAAGATTTAGAGAGGTTAAGTAACTGGCAGTAATTACAAAGTATAGGGGAGCTGGAATTTAATCCGGGTCTTCTGCCTCCAGCGACCAACGTTTTAGCCATGATGCAGAATAGTGTCCCTTCCTCCCTCCCTCCCTCCCTTCCATTTGCCAGACACTATTCTATGCACTGGAAATGCATGAGTGATGAAAAGAGAAAAAATGTTTTCCTGTTTGGAGCTAGGGAAAAGAGACAGGAAAAAAAAAGTAAAACAGTATATTTTAGATAATAATACTTGCAAAGAGAAAAATGAGATATTTTTTCCTTTAAATAAAGGTTTCTAATGGGAGAGTGTTATATTTTTAGATACCGTGAACAGGAAAAGTTTTTCTAAGATGGTGACATTTGAATAAAGACTCAAAGGAGATAAAGGAGCAAACCAGGTAGATATCTGGTTAAGAGTGAACAAACGGCAATGGAGCATGTCTGGTATGTTTAAGAAACAGTAAGGAGGCCATAGTGGGTGGAATAAGTGAGCAAAGTGGAGATAAGTTGGAGATTAGAATCAGAGAGAGAAGAGAGCACTGCTACTAGATTTTGGTATGGCCTTTGTAAGGTCTTTGCCTTTTACTTATGCCACGGGCGAATTTTGAGTAGTGAATTGCCATTATCTGTATCTCTCTGAGTGTTTTGTTGTAAATAGGTGAAGATGTGTGTGTGGGGGCCAATGGGGGACATGGATCAGGGGCAGAAGCAGCAAGGCATGTTAAAGGGCTTATAAAATAACCCAGGTGAAAAAATGGTGGTATGCTGGTTTGTAGTAGTGAGGCTAAAAACTCTTGAGATGGTAATAGTAGGCCATATTTTGGATATCTAAAGTTTCAAATCTAAAACCTTCAAGATTTTAATTAACAGAGACTACTTAGATACTTATTGAGAACCCATCAGGTATCAAGTTTTATACTTTTTAAATTATAAACTTTATTTTCCTTGTCAAAGTATAGTAACACATGCTCATTGTACACAATTTAGAAAATACAAAGAAAGGGAAATAATGAGCCTATTAATATCTTAGGATGTTTTTCCCAAGTCTTTTGTTATAAAGATTACACCTTAAAATCTATCCACCATAAACTGGCTCTCCGTCTCTCCTGCTAAATTGTTAGCTCCTTCAGAGCAGGAGCTGTGCTTTTTAATTTCTTTATCGTGGGTACCTATCTTGGGTATCTGGTTCATAATAAGTGTTCAGTATTGCTTGTTTTGTTTGAATTAATTGTGTTAATCAACTGGGTGCCATATCCTTGTATATTCTTTGAGGACAGATAACATAGTTGTTTTTTTTTAATATTATTAATTTTAAGGTTTGGTAAGTGGGCAGTCAGTCAGTGTTGTTAGATTTCATGTACTCTGAACTCTAGCCATGCTTGTCTATTTATAGTTCTCTAAACATGCCAAGTTTTCCTTGCTTCTGTCTTTGCATATGCTGTTTTCTCTTTCTGGAATTCCTTTCCCTTCTTTGCCTGATAGACTCCTACCTATCTTTGAAACTTAACATAAATGTCACCTTCTCTAAAAAGCCTTTTCTTATTTCCTGAATCAGCTTAAAGTGATCCTTTATGATCCCACTTTTCTCTCATTTAAACCTCTATTATAGACCCAGCTATAATGACTTTTTTCATGTCTATCTCCTTTATTGCACTCTGAACCTAAGGAAGTGGGGATTAACTTTTATGTGTCTTTGTAGCCCATTCATCATAGTCATCATAACACAGTGAATTATTAGTTCATGTGTAGGAGTTTGTGTGTGACTAAAAGAACCAATGGATGAATGCTGGGAAGGGTCATTGGAAATAAGAAAAGAAGGAAATCACTGGTTTGAGGGTAGAGAGGAGTTTATGGAACAGGCTTTGAGCTTGGCATCCAAAGACTGGTTGGATTTAGTTAGAAAAAAAGTGGGGGGAGGAGATGGTCATTTTAGGTAAGAGGAAAGGGGGAAATGACGGTATGTACAAGGTGTTGTATAAATGAACCACTGCATGTGATTGTTGGAAGGTAAGATGGGACCAAAGATGGTACCAGATTGTGGAGGATTTTGAAACAGGTCAAGGTGTTTGACCCTTATTATTCTACTAGAAGCCCGATGCACGAAAATTTGTGCAAGAGTAGGCCTTCCTTTGCCCAGCTGCTGGCACTGGCTTCCCTCCGGCACCCGGGACCTGGGCTGCTTCCCTCCTCCAGCCACCTGGAGGCACCCAGGACCTGGGCTGGCTTCCCTCAGGCCACCCACAGGCACCTCAGACCTGGGCTGGCTTCCCTCCAGCCCTGGCTTCATCAGGAAGGATGTCTGGTCTAATTAGCATTTACCCTTTTATTATTATAGATACATAATGAGGATGTAATGTTTGGGGTATCTATTTTTTAGCAAAACCATTTGATGAAAATGATGTTTGGGAAACATTATTCTTACATTTTCACTACATTTGGATAAACAGGAAGGAATGAAATTGTTGGGTTATACAGTGACTATATATTTAACTAGAGGCCTGGCACATGCATTTGTGTAAGGGTGGGGCCCCTTTTGGTGGCCTGTGGAGATTGGGCCGAAACCTGCGGTCCAATACTGCCTGCAGCTCCTACCTGCCGCTCCCGCTCATCCCGGCCCCATTGCACCTGCTGCGGCTCGTGCCCAATCAGTCCCGATCGGGAGAGGCTCGTGCTGCCACAACAGCGCTCACCATTTGTGAGCCCTGCGTCTGGTGCCCTCCCAAGGGTAGTGGCCTGCAGGATAGGGCTGAAACCAGCTCTCCGACATCTCCCAAGGGGTCCCAGATTGCGAGAGGGTGCAGGCCAGGCCGAGGGACCCCACCAGTACATGATTGGGCTGGGGACGGACTGCGGGAGGGCTCCAGGGTGTGTCCGGCCCATCTGGCTCAGTCCTGATCGTCCGAACCCCAACAACAAACTAACTTACCGGTTGGAGCATCTGCCCCCTGGTGGTCAGTGCACATCATAGCGACTGGTCTACTGTCTGTGCCCTGGTGGTCAGTGCACATCATAGCAAGTGGTTGAGCGTCCTTAGCATATCATTAGCATATTACCCTTTGATTGGTTGAACAGTCAACCAGTCACTGGATGACCGGACACTTAGCATATTAGGCTTTTATTATATAGGATTGTATAAAAAACTGCTCAGCTGTTTTTGAGAATGGCTGGACCATTTTGCATTTTTCATCAATAATGTCTGAGAGTTTCACTTGTCCCTCATCCTTGTTTTATAATTTTAGCCATGCTAAAAGTTGCATAGTATTTAATTGCATTTCCCTAAATGACTGATGATGGTGTGTGTCTTATGTTTATTTGCTATCTATATGTCTTCTTTGGTGAAGTATCTATTCATACCTTCTGCTCATTTCTTTATTGGTTGTTTTCTTACTGAATTTTTTGACTTCTTGAAATATTCTGGATAAATCCTTTTATCAGATGTATGATTTATAAATAGTTTCTCAGAAATGATTGCTTGTCTTTTTGTTCTCTGTGATTTTTAAAACAGCTTTATAAAAAACAATTGATATACAATAAGCTGAACAGGTATAAAGTATATAATTTGGTAAGTTTTGACATATGTGTATATACCTGTGAAATCATTATCACAATCAAGATAATGAATATATTCATTACCCTCAAATGTCTCCTCCTGTTCCCTTGTAATTCTTTCCTCCTCCCACCTTTCCCCAGGCAAGCACTATTTTTTTTAGTACAAATTAGTTTGCATTTTTTAGAATTTTATATAAATGAAATAATAAAATATATGTTTTTTATTTGCCTGCTGTCTTTCACTCAGGTAAATTGTTTTGAGGTTCATCTGTGTTGCATATATCAAAGTTTATTAAGTTCATTCTTGTTTTATTGCTGAGTAGTATTCTGTTGTATGGATAATACTACAGTTGGGTTATTTCTTGATTTTTGGCTATTACAAAAGCCACTATGAACATTTGTAATATTAGCCTTTTAATAGATTTATACTATCATTTCTCTAGGCGTGAAATGGCTCAATAATATGGGACATGTATGTTTAACTTTTTAAGAAGCTGCCAAACTGTTTTCCAGAGTGATTGTAACATTTTACATTCCCATCAACAGTATATTAAGAGCTGTAGTTGATCCACATTATCACCAACACTTGATGGTCAGTCTTTCATTTTAGCTGTCATAGTAGGTATGTAGTGATAACTTATTGTCATGAGAATTTGCTTTTCCCTAATACTATAAGTAGTGAGGGTCAGTTCAATTTTTTTGTGCACTTTTAAAAATTGAGTTACTGGTTTTCCTTATATTCAACTTTGAGAGTTGTTTTAATATATCCTGAATATTACCAGATATATGACTTACACCTTTTTTTTTCATTCTGTAGCTTATCTTTTTTTTATGAGAAGAGTTTTTAATTTGATAAATTTATCAAAATTTTTTTTCTTTCAAGATTCATGCTTTTGCTGTTATATCTGAGGAATCTTTGCCTAACCCAAGATCACAAATACTTTCTCATATTATCTTCCCCTACTTGTTTTATAATTTTAGTTTTTTTAAAACTTTATTGAGGATAATTGACAGATATAATTGTATATATTTAAAGTATACAATGTGATGATTTGTTATACTGTAAAATATGTAGTTTTAATTTTACATTTAAATGTATGATCATCTTGACTTAAATTTTTCATATGGTGACACATATGATTGTTTAATACTATCAATGTCCTTCTAATAAATCTCTTAGTGACATCCCACAAATTTTGATACTTTGTGTTTTTATTTTTATTCCATTCAACATAGTTTTTAATTTCCCTTTATTAGCTCTATGACTCATAGGTTATTTAGAAGTATTTAGTTTTCAAATATTTTAGGGATTTTTCCAAATATTTTATTGATAGTTATTGACTATTCATTTCATTTCATTGTATCAGGGAGCATTTTTTAATTAAAAATTTTTAATGTTGACATTATTGCCAGGTGTCCCTTCATTACCCCCTTTCCCTCTTTTTCCATCTCTACCCACCCTGGAGAGAGCTTATTGTTTTTATGTCTTTAATCCCTTAAAATTTTTTTTTTATTTAACTTTTTTAATATCTCAAGAAAAACGAATTTAAATATAATAGTTACATGCACTAAACTATATGTATGCTATCATTAGATGGTAAACTATGGTATGTTAAAGCAACCATTAAAACAAAGAGTTCTAGCCCCAGCCGGTGTGGCTCAGTGGATAGAGTGTCAGCCTGCAGACTGAAGTGTCCCAGGTTCAATTCCGGTCAGGGCACATGCCTGGGTTGTGGGCTTGATCCCATTGTGGGGTGTACAGGAGGCAGCCGATCAGTGATTCTGTCTCATCATTGATGTTTCTATTTCTCCTCTCCCTTCCTCTCTGAAATCAATAAAAGTATATTAAAAAAAAAGAGTTCTAACTTCCCCCAAAAGAAAGTAAAAGAGGAAAAAGAAACAAAGGACAAGGCAAATAAAAAACAGCAAGATGGTGGATTTAAGTCGAACCAATTATTCAAGAAAAATGATCTTAAATAAGCCCTAACCGGTTTGGCTCAGTGGATAGAGCATCGGCCTGCGGACTCAAGGGTCCCAGGTTCGATTCCGGTCAAGGGCATGTACCTTGGTTGCGGGCACATACCCAGTGGGGAGTGTGTGCAGGAGGCAGCTGATCCATGTTTCTCTCTTATAGATGTTTCTAACTATCCCTCTCCCTTCCTTTCTGTAAAAAATCAATAAAATATATTTTTTAAAATTACGTGCAATAAACATTAATATTTCAAGAAAAAAGGGATTGTAAGTATAATATTACCAAAACTGTACTAACTTAGTATGATATCACAAAAGTTGTAGGAAATATTAAAAATTTTTATTGGTTTCAGAAAGGAAGGGAGAGGGAAAGGGAGAGAGAGAGAAAAACATCAATGATGAGAGAGATTCATCGATTGGCTGCCTCCTGCATGCTCCCTACTAGGGATTGAGCCTGCAACCCAGGCATGTGCTCTTGACCAGAATCAAACCCTGGACCTTTCAGTCCGCAGGCCAATTCTCTATTCACTGAGCCAATCCAGCTAGGGCCCCTTTAAATTTATTAAGAGTTGACTTGTGGCCTGGAATATAGTCTTTCTTGGTAAATGTACTTTGTGCACTTGAGAAGAAAGTTTATTCTGCTGTTGTGAAAGTATTCTATAAACGTTAATCAAGTTAAATATGCTAAAAGTGTTGTTAAAGTCTACTATACCTTTTCTGAATTTTTGTCTACTTGTTCTATGAGTTATTGAGAGAGGAGTATTTAAATTTCTCAGTATATTTGTAGATTTGTCTTTTTCACCTTGTAGGTTAATTGTTTTGCTTGATGTATTTTTGAATCTCTGTTAATTTTGTACATAAACATTTAGGATCATATATCCTCCTGGTAAAATTACCCTTTTGTGACCAAGAAATGGCCTTTTGATATTTGGGAATATTATTTAACTTGAAATCTACTTTGTCTGATATTAATATAGCCACTCTAGCATTCTTTTGACTAATGCCAACATGGTATATTTTTGTATTCTTTTACTTTTAATCTATTTGTGTTTTTATATTTATAGTGCATTTCTTGTAGACACCATATAATTGAGTTTTCTCCCCCCGCCCCCTTGTCCTGACAATCTCTGTGTCTTTTAATTGGGGTGTTTAGACCATGTACATTTAATGTGACTAATAATCTGGTTCGACTTAAATCCACCATCTTGCTGTTTTTTATTTGCCTTGTCCTTTGTTTCTTTTTCCTCTTTTACTTTCTTTTGGGGGAAGTTAGAACTCTTTTTTTTTTTTTTTTTAATATATTTTTATTGATTTCAGAGAGGAAGGGAGAGGAGAAATAGAAACATCAATGATGAGACAGAATCACTGATCGGCTGCCTCCTGTACACCCCACAATGGGTTCAAGCCCACAACCCAGGCATGTGCCCTGACCGGAATTGAACCTGGGACACTTCAGTCTGCAGGCTGACACTCTATCCACTGAGCCACACTGGCTGGGGCTAGAACTCTTTGTTTTAATGGTGCTTTAACATACCATAGTTTACCATCTATGATAATGATAGTATACATATAGTTTATACCTTATAGTAGTATATTTACATTTCTTCCCTCTTGCTCTTTGTATTATTATTTTCTTATATTTTACTTTTATATATGTTGTAAACTAAGCACTACATGGTAGTTAATTTTTAAAAAGTTATCTCTTAAAGAGATTTAAATATTAAGAAAATACGTATTTTTTTAATTGTTGCCATTTCCAATTCTCTTACTCTTAGGTTGTACATCCAAATTTACATAAAATTTTATCACTTTATTCTAGCCTGGCTGAAAGTAGAAGTCTTACTTTTTTCTTTCTTTCTTTTTTTTTTATCATCAAGTCTTACAATTTATTTCTTTATGAGGTTAAACAAGAGCAGAGAGGCCTCTGCCCCACAATGCAACAAAACAGAAAGCAGAACACATACAGAGACTCTCACTGAAACACAGAGGGTAGGGGAAGGGAGACAACTGAATCATAGCCAGGTGAGGGAGGAAGGGACGGGGACTACTAGGAATCCAGCTTGGTGACTCAAGTCATAGAAACTAGTGTAAGAAAGTCCTACTCATGAAGCACAGTGTAGAAAATGGCGTAAGAAAGCTGTCCAGCTCTGCTGCCTGTAGCGGAGGGCAGGGCAGCTTGAGGGGTAGTGTTAAGATCTGGGTGGTGGGGTGGATAGGGACAATCAAATAACTTTGAGGTAGAGTGAGGTGCCCCTTTCCCCTAACCTCTGTCTATACCTGTACCCTTTGCTTTGGGGATTTATGATATATAAATTAATTGGTTCCAGTTGATATGCTTTTAGATACCTTAACTTTATGTTTTTAGTTCAGTTTTTGTTTTGTTTTTTTTTTACTTTATACATCACACACTGAAAGATAGTTTTCATTCTTTGAAGATAGTGTCAGTAAATGAGATTTATTCCTTCTCGTATATAGATTTCAGTATTGAATTTAGTAAGTTTCTTATAGATAATCCTATATAGTTCAGATAACTAATATTCTTACATAAGACTGATTTCTCATTTTAACTTTGAAATAACATGCTTGTTATTTTTCTTCCCTTCTCACCATTTACAGAAAAATAATATTGTTGAATATATTTTTACTGATTATTTAGGTCCTCTTGCTGAATTGGAGTTTCCAGTAGAAATGAACATTATTATAGAAAATGTAGTTTTATATGTTTGGGATCTCCCTCAGTGGTTAAATTTAAAAAATGGTATCTTAAATGGCTTAAAGCCAACCTGTAAGTTTAACTTCAATAAATGGATGTTTTCTTCTTTGGGAAAATTTGGTGGGTGAAAATCTGTATTTACGAAAAGGGTATATTTAGGGAAATATAACTTACAGTTTTTGTTTAAATGGTTTCTTGTAGAGTTAATTTAAATAATGTGTTTTTTCCATGCTTTAAGTAATTCAGTAAATGAGAAAATCTCTAATGACTGGATAGGAATGGCAAGTCACTAAAAACATCAACAAACTCTGGGTTCTGGGGAGGGTGGTGTGTGAGATAATGGGATGTATCTGTAGAAATAAAGTTCATACATCTTTTTCACTGAGGGTTTGAGAAAAACTTTAAAAAATATTTTTATTGATTTCAGAGAGGAAGGAAGAGGGAGAAAGAGATAGACACATCAGTGATGAGAGAGACTCTATTGGCTGCCTCTTGCGCGCGTGCGTGTACACACACACACACACACACACACACACCCCATAAGTCCTGACTGGGAATCAAACAGGTGACCTTCTGGTTCCTCGGTTGATGCTCGGTTGAGCCACATCCAGCTGGGCAACTTTTTTTCACCTCTGTTGTTGGTAGTCATCTCCTACTGTTGAGGGGTGAGAGGACAATGCATTAAGAAGTCCTTGAAAGACAATTGAGTTATAGCTTTTGTTAGGACAGCCCACTTCTGGCAGGTCAGCACGAGGCTCTCTGGTATAAATTGTTTTTTAAAAAGTAGTTATTTAAAGTCTTCCTAAGGGCATACAGCATATGAAGAAAGAAAATCTACTAAAAATGGTAAAAACAGTCAAAGTTGTGGTATTTGAATCAAGACTTGCTTCCTCTCTCCTTTTTCCTAGCTCAGTAAGATAAAAACTTCATTCCAGACTGGTGGAGCCAAGAATACAGGATTCTCTCTCTCCACCCCTTGTGTAGTTGGAGGGTATCTTCTTGAGAGGAACAATACATCAGCATTTCTCATTCTGTCCCCAACTACCTGTTGCTGAGGCTAAGTTCTGGGCAAACAGGGCTGCGAGACAGGGGCTTAGTTTTTCTGGCTAGTTTTCACTCCAGGCACAGAGCTCTACTTGTGCACCATGCCATTGAAAATACTGGTATAACAATCAGTCACCCATGCTTCAGCTCTTAAGGGAGCAGTTCCACACTGAAAGAGGGAAGTTGAGAAGACCTTAGTCTACTGCCCACCACTCCAACAAATGTTCAGAGCCTAAAGATGAGTTGTCACTCAGAAGTGCACTACTATCCCTTCCCCCAGCTCCAGAGCCATGATGGCTCAGAGACTTTCCTTGGGGGAGAACCATGCTGTAAAATAGCAAACTAAATTTTCTTCCAAAGGAACTAACTTCATTTGCAACAGTATGTGGAGAACTTCAAGCTTAAGGGTGCTCTCAAAAACAGTGGGTTGTGAAAGGCAATTAGGAGGAGATTGGTATATGCATTGGAAATAAATAAACCATAGGCTGGCTAGTTTGTTGGAGAGAACCAGTAAAATAAGAGCTGCTAGGAGATCTCCTGGGGTTAGAATAAATCTCAGACACTAAAACACTAACCTTGGAAACTATCCTTTTAAAGGAGCCCAGATTTTTTGGATCAGTCTATGGAACATTTTATGCTTCAGAGCATTGCTGAAAACAGTAGAGCAATCAGCTGGCAAATAGTGGTGCTTAACAGCTGGGTTTGACCAGGGGAAGAGACAGGGAGTCCTGCCAAAACCACTGTCACCTTATAGTAATTTGGGGAATACCCAAGGCTGTTCTTCCTGAAGAGGAATATTAGGGGCTTCACACTGAGTGACCATAGGGTAGTGGTCAGCAAACTCATAGTCAACAGAGCCAAATATCAACAGTACAATGATTGACATTTCCTTTGAGAGCCAAATTTTTTAAACTTAAACTTCTTCTAACGCCACTTCTTCAAAATAGACTCACCCAGGCTGTGGAAGAGCCACACTCAAGGGGCCAAAGAGCTGCATGTGGCTCGCAAGCCACACTTTACCGACTTCGGCCATCGGGGAAGAGATTTCACCGAAATAATCCAGACAATGGCTAAGTAAACAAACAAGGAAATAATAGTAACAAAACTCAAAACGGAAACAACTGGTATCCAGAGTTGCTGTAATATGGTATCTAAAATTTCGATAATATACGATATATCTAAAATAACGATATCAAGATTTGAACAAAATATTATGAAACAAGGAAAGGAACAGGAAAGTATGACCAGAAAAAAGGCAACAAACTGCCAGTGAAATTGACCAGATGTTGGTTTAACAAAGATTTCAGAGTGGCCATTATAAATACATTATAATGAGAGAACTCACTCTTAAGAGAATTCATTTAGAGAGAATAAACTCAGAGAATCTACTCCTTTTGTGAGTGAAAGAAAGGAAATCATGATTAAAGAAGTAAAATCTGATGATAATTTATATCAAGTAAAGAGACTATCAATAAAGAGAGAAATTATAAGAACTAAATGGGAAATTCTGGGTTTGAATAGTACTAAATTAAATGAAAATTTCAGTAGAGGGGCTAAATTATAAATTTGAATTGACAGAAGAAAGAATTAGCAAACTTGGAGATAGATTGATAGAGATTTTGCAATATGAAGAACAAAGGAAAAAGAAGACTGAACAGTCTCAGAGCTTTGTAGCAGAACACAGTTTAGAGTCCTGACATACACATAATGGGAGTACCAGGAGAGAAAGGAGCAAAAGAAATAATAGCTCGAAAGTCCCCAAACTTACTGAAAAATGTAAGTCTACATATTTTAGAACCTCAATGAACTCCCATGTAGGATAAACTCTGAGAGATCTAGAAATAGATATATCTTAGTAAAAATGCTGAAAGTCAGCAGATTAGGACAAAATATTATAATTGGCAAGAGAAAAACAAATCATCACAAGGGAATCCCAATAAAATTAAGACTTTCCTTAAGACAGAGGCCAGAATGCAGTGGGATAACACATTCAAAGTACTTAACAACAACAACAGAAAATACAAAACCCTGCCAACCAAAAATGCTATGTGTATGAAGCTATATTTTAAAAATCAAAATTAGGTACATTTCCAGATGAACAAAACAGAATTTGTTGCTAGTAGACCCACCTTACAAGAAAATACTAAAGGAAGCTCTTCAGGCTAAAAGCAAGTGACCCCCACACAGTGATTTGAATATACACAAATATACACAAAAGTACACCAGTAAAGTTTTTTATGTAGTAATAAAAGACAGTTTAAATGCACATTTCTTCTCAACTGATTAAAAAAGCAATTGTATAACATATCTATATAATGTATTCTGGGTCTATAATACAGAAATGCATTATATATGCCAATAACAGCAGAAAGGAGTCTTATGGAAGTAAAGCTGTATTGAACTAAAAAAGAAAAGATGGTAACTTGAATCCATAGGAACAAGGAAAGAGATAGATATAGAGAGAGATATGAGGATAACGTAACAAAAACCATAAATATATGCGTGCTCTTCTCTCAGCTTATCTCCATTTCATTTAATTCTTCTTCTGGAGAATTCCCTTATTCTTTGACTTGGGCTGCCTGTTTGGGTTTGTTTGTACTAGTAAGTATTAGGTAGATCTACTATGACTCCCAGTCTTTTTGGAGACTCTGGTGCAGGCCAATGTCAGACGCTGTTTATGACTGGCCCTGAGTACCCTGATTTTGAGCTATCAGCAATCTACAGCTTGTGGCTCCCTCTGTTGGGGCTGGGTGCATTTAGAAAGGACCAAGATTCACACCAAAATCTTCTTTTCCTAGCCCCTGTTCCAGAAGCAGATTAGTCAAAGACTCAAAGCACCCAGAGATCTGCCTCTGCCTGCAGGCTGATTGTTATTCTCAGTCTCTTAATGAGCTTCAGGCTGTAGACCACAGCAAGGTGTAAACTTCACAGGGTAGAGGGAGGCGTTTTCAAAGGGTGGGGCATTTGCTTCTCCCTTCCTCACCGCCAGGCAAAAGCTGCCTGGATAGTAAAGGTCTGTCTGAGAAAGATATCCTCTGCAGCGTGGGGGAATAACTCAGCACAGGAATCCAGGTGGCTGCCCTCCGAGCTCTTTCCCTGGAGCCACCAACTCTGGATTCTCCTCACACAGCTCTAGTCTACTCTGCCCTCCCACTGCCAGAGCTCAAGGTGGGTGAACATGAAATTTTGTGCATTGGCCCTTTAAGAGGGTGCCTGCATTTCCAGCCATCTCTCCTTATCAGACAGAAATCCCACTGCTTTTTACAGCCAAGTGTTATGTGAGCACCTTTCTATTCTGTTGTTCTGGGCTGGGGATCCCAGTTTGGGGTTTAGACCCCAGAGTTCTCGGTGGGAATCCCCCTGCAGCTCAGATATCCCTCCAGAATAGCTACTGTCTCTGGGAGCTCAGCCAGCCCTCATATGCCTCTGTACTTCCTACCCATCTCTATGTAGTCTCCACTTTACATCCTTAGTTATAAGGGTTCATCCTTAGTTATAAGGGTTTTTCTGTATTTAAGTTGTAATTCAAGTTTGATCCTGGGAGAATGTCAGTGTAGCTTCCACTTAATCTGCTGCCTTCTTGGAATCAGTCCTCTTAGCTTCTTTAAAGTTCCTAAATTATGTGAAGTAATAATTACAACTATTGTTATAACATTTATAGTTTGAGTTATAAGATTTTATTGTTGATTTTGTTATATTTGTAGGTGTAATATATATGTAGCTAATAGAATTAAAAGAGGGTGGAAGGGAGTAGAGTTACATAGGAATGACGTTTCTGTATTTTACTGGAGTTAGTATAAATCTGAAGCTGACTCTGATAAGATATATATAGGAAGACCCAGAACAATCATGAAGAAAATAACTAAAATATATATATGTGTATATATACACATATATATATAGTGAAAAAAATCACTAAAAAATTAAAATTTCTGCTTTATAAAATACATATTCACTTAATGTAAAAGAAAGTAGGAAAAAGAGGAATAAAAAACATGAGACTTATGGAAAACAAAGTAAAATGCAGACATAAATCCAACTATAGTAATAATGACATTAAATGTAAATGAATTAAATAATGCAAAGTCAGAGGTCAGTTTGGATAAAAATATGTATAGGATCTAACCATATGATCTCTATAGGAGACACGTTAGATGCAATGATGCAAATAAATTGAAAGGGAAAGCATGTTAGAAGATACATCATGAAAACAGAAAGCATAAGAAAACTGGAGTGGCCATACTAATATCAGAAAAAAGAGACTTCTAAAAGATGAAAAAATGTTGCTGGAAATAAAAGAGGTAACTTTTATATTGATAAAAATGTCAATTCATCAGGAAGATATAACATATATATCAGGGAAGATATCTGTGTTTTCCGATGGTCTTAGGTCGACCCACGGGTTGAGAACCGCTACCAGGGTCGCCTAAGACCATCAGAAAACAGATATTTACATTACGATTCATAACAGTAGCAAAATTACAGTTATGAAGTAACAACGAAAGTAATTTTATGGTTGGGGGTCACCACAACATGAGGAACTGTATTAAAGGGTCACGGCATTAGAAAGATTGAAAGGGTATAGACTAGGTATGCTGCTAAACATCATATCTAGAGGGTATAGACTAGGTATGCTGCTAAACATCATATAGTGCACAGGATGGAATATTGACCACAGTTTGGGGGAGAATGGTTCCTTTTAGTTTTTGGTTCAACTATGATATTTCCATGCCAATATTTCTCAGGACATAAGTTGGCCACCAGAATGTTTAACTGGAATGGTTTAGGTGTCTGCCATCTCAGGGAAAACCTGAAAAAACTATTTTTGGATTACTGCTCTATATTGCCTGACCCAGTCTACCAAAATGTCTATTTCTACACTGCCAGTAATTTTTCCAAGATATCTCAGTGCCAGGTGTTTTGCCCTTTGGTTTTGGTTAAAGGCACCCTCATTCCACCTGATAAGATTTAATCATTTAATCCAAGTGAGAAAGAAATTCATTTCCGTTCCTTCCCTCATAGAAGCTTCTGACTCCTTATGAAAATTTATTCATTCCTATTTTTTTTAACTTGATGCTCTGAACATCAGTAGTTTCAGGGAAGGGAGGTTATAAACTATAAGACATAATAAACTATATCTCTCTGCCGTATTAGAACTCTAAAAGAAGGAGGCAGATATTAAATCATGTTAGCTCAATGTCACATGAGCTGAGTGTTTGGTGAAGCCATGATGTAGCCTTACCTATGTGTCTGACATAAAAGCATACTATGTTTATTCTACTTCCACTCAGATACAAATAGAGCTTATCCTATCTAATAAAAGGCTAATATGCAAATTGTCCCTTTAACTGGGAGTTTGACCAGGGGGTAGGGCCGGCCAGCCAACTGCCCGCGTCCCCTCCCCTGCAGTTGCCTCCGCCCCCAATCAGCCCACCCCGATCTGTGGCAGGGCTGACCCGCTAACTGCCCACGGCCTCTCCCCCAGGCCGGCCTGGCCTGATTGGCCGCGTTTGGGGCAGGCCGGCTGGACCCCACCCATGCACGAATTTGTGCACTGGGCTTCTAGTGTGAAATAATACATTAAGGAATAAGTCTTTGTTTTATGTTATTTAGGACTCTTTTTTTTTTCCTGTTTGCTTGAAATACTTTATAGCTGACATTTATTTCAGTAGTTTTTAGCAGGTAAACTATTAACCTTCTGAAGAATGTGATTAACCTCTGTTAGTGATTGGTGAAAATCCAAATGGTACTATTTTCCTCTGAAAGAATTTATTTCTGGTAACTGTAAGGCAAGAGAGTATTTGCTTACAAGTATTTAGATTTGCATTTTATTTCTAACTAGAGGCCCAGTGCATGGGGTTCGTGCACTGTTGGGGGGTGTGGCCTGCGGGGATCGGCCCACTGTGGGAGCACTGCTCATCCCAGGTCAGCTAAGCGGCTTGGACCTGCCCTCTGAGCGGCTGCACTGTGGGAGTGCACTGACCATCAGGGGGCAGCTTCTGCATTCAGTGTCTGCCCCCCTGGTGCTCAGTGCGTGTCATAACGACTGGTCGAATGGTCATTCTGGTTGTTCTGCTCTTTGGTCGCTGGGCTTTTATTATATAAGATTAGAGATTTTCTGAAGTAAGTCAAAATTTTTATTTAACACAGTATAATTCATTATATTCCAGTGGTTCTCTAAGTGAGAACCCTAGACCAGCAGCATTGACATCATCTAGGACCTTTTAAAATATATGTATATATTTTATTGATTTTTTACAGAGAGGAAGGGATAGGGAGAGAGCTAGAAACATTGATGAGAGAGAAACATCAATCAGCTGCCTCCTGCACACCTCCAACTGGGGATGTGCCTGCAACCAAGGTACATGCCCTTGACCGGAATCAAACCTGGGACCTTTCAGTCTACAGGCTGATGCTCTATCCACTGAGCCAAATCAGTTAGGGCTAAGGGCTTTTTAAAATGAAAATTTTCAGTCCTACTGAGACCATCTCAGACCTACAGAATCAGAAACTAGGGGGTTAGGGCTAAGCAGTCTGTTTTGTATGTTCTCCAGGTGATTCTCTTGCTTGGTAAAATTTGAGAACTCTATAGAGAGTGTCTTGTGGAATTGAGTTCTCTTGATTTTAATGCGGTGCACTTGTTCTCTTTCGGTCTTGCCACATTTTAAAACTATTTGTGGGGAGATAAATTATCCAAATTATTTATTGAAATCAAATAGACTGTATTATAAAGTGTTCAAAGAAATACTTAGGCAGATTTGAGAAATATTATTTCAAGGTATCAGGATTGGTATTTGTATATCATAATAAATTAAAGCCCTCAAGAGGTTTAATTCAAAGTCCTGCATTGTGGAAATATAATTGTTTGGTACTCAGGGACTGCTGAGTTAAACAGACTTCTGAGGCATGAAATCAAGAAATATTAAAACAAACACACACACACACACACACACACACACACACACACACACGGTCCCATAGTAACTTTTAAAATGGAAATTAGGATACAAAGGCTAGGGAGTATGTTGAAAACTGTAATTGTATTTTTAAAATTTCTTAAACTGTACTCTAAAAAGTCATATTGTTTAGAGATATTATTTTAAATAGTGGTAAAAAAGAATTACAGCTTTGGGTACCTATAATACCACAGTTAGCCTATTTGAGGATTGTTATTTTTAACTAGAGGCCTGGTGCACAAATACATGCATGGGTGGTGTCCCTCAGTGTGGCTTGTGATAAGAGCTGAAACCAGCA
Organism: Corynorhinus townsendii; assembly: GCA_026230045.1. Classification (NCBI taxonomy): domain Eukaryota; kingdom Metazoa; phylum Chordata; class Mammalia; order Chiroptera; family Vespertilionidae; genus Corynorhinus; species Corynorhinus townsendii. The sequence continues at coordinate 173,162,797 of JAPDVU010000003.1, read as the reverse complement.
GTCCAATGCTGCCTGCCGATCCGGCTCATACTGGCCCTGCTGCTCCTGCCCTGTGCTCGCGCCCAGTCAGTCCTGATCGGGACTGCAGCGGTGCTCGCCAGCCGTGAGCCCTGCGTCTGGTGCCCATCCCGAGGTGGGTAGGGGAGAGCTGGGATGTGATCAGCTCTCTGGGTGGTCGGTGGGATGCCCTTGCTGGCCCAGGATCCAGATTCGTCCCACTGACGTTTGTGCCAGTTGTTGGGAGCCACCTGGAGGCTGCTTTTATATTGTTCCTTGTGGAGCATCTAGGGAGGGGAAGCAGCCACGGTGCCCGAGGACAACTTCCAGGAGGCCAGCGGCGCTGTTGGGATCGTGCCGATGGCGCCAGTCCGTCAGTGCCTGACCCGTTCTCTGGAGGCTCGACCTGCAGGACTATTGAGGAAGTGAGTGGCTGCTGCTGGGCTGGTGGGTTGCCAGACGCGTCGGTCAGCTGAGCAGCACTCCCACTGTGGAAGTGCACTGATCACCAGGGGGCAGCTCCTGGCTGAGTGCCTGCCCCCTGGTGGTCAGTGAGCATCATAGCGACCAGTTGATCGGTCCTTTGGTCACTTAGGCTTTTATATATGGGTTTTGTAGTTTAATTAGTATCAATGCTTTAATTACAATATTTATAATGATCAAATTACCATTGAAATGATAGTCTGTTACCTATAGCATATAAGAGAGATAATGACATTAATTTTAGAAAGCAGTGCTATATATGTATAGCTTCTAATCTTTGGGCCTTGCTTCTTATTGCACAAGCAGTGCATGAATACTGAGGTATTTCAACCCTGATTTTTCTCTCTGTAAGTACTATTTTTTCATAAGCAGGTTATAGTACTAAGGTCCAACTTGAGTCAGGTTCCTAATTCTCTTTCAATACAGGTGCTATATGTATAGGTGTTATATTTATTTTTGTTGGATTAATTTTTATTTTAAGTTAGCTTGCAATATGTTAAGGTTAGTTTAGCTCAGACATTAGTGATGTCTTAGATTGTAAAGTCCTAGGTCCAGGAACTATTATATCTAAAGCTTATACAGGGTCTGGATTGATCTGTATTTGCTCCCAAGTTATATACAGTAAATATAGTTTACTGAGCAATGTTTTTTTAAGTCTGTAAGAAAATCAATCTCTTCAGGACTTCTAGTTTAATACTTTTAAATTTAAATTAATTAAACATTTAAAATAAATGAATTCATTTATAAAATAATGATTTGTTGTATTATAAAATTCAAAGACTTTTATTTAATCATCCGAATTCAGCACTTTGGAAAGTAATGAGCTTTTAAATCTTAAAGCTAACACTTGCTAACTATAGAAAACATGAAAAATTCTTGTTTAATTAAATTTATTGGGGTGACATTGGTTAATAAAATTATACAGGTTTCAGTATACATTTCTATGATGTATATTTCATTGTGTGTTTACCACTCAAAATGAAATCTTCTTTGGTCAACATATATTTGATCCCGTTTATCCTTTACTACCTCCCCATCCCCCTTCCCTCTGGAAACTATCATACTGTTAATCTGTGTCAATGAGTTTTTTATTTTTATTTAAATTATTTATTGTTTAAAGTATTACATAAGTCTCCCTGCATTGACCTCTCCCCAGCTGCTCCCACCCCCCAGCACATGCCCTCACCCCACTACTGTCTTTGTCCATTGGTTATGCTCATATGTATGTCTATGAGTTTTTGTTTGTTCATTTGTTGCTTTCAGTTTTATAACCCATGCTAGAGGCCCGGTGCACAAAATTCATGCACGGGTGGGGTTCCCTAGGCCTGGCCAGCGATGAGGGCAGATCAGGTTCCCTGCCTCCTCCTTCCCTCACCGCTCGCGTGCCACCACTGCGTGGTTCCTCACCTCCTCCTTCCCTCACCTCCTGTGCACTGCCACTGTGCGGTTCTCTGCCTCCCCACCTACCCTCCTCTCCCCTCCTTCCCTCGCTGCCGCGTCTGCTGCCCGCATCCGCTGCCACCCACCCCTGGTTTCCTGTACCAGCCCGGGCGATCAGGGCCTGCTGGTTGGGGGAAGGACCCAGGAGGTTGGCCGTCGCCCCAGGGAGGGAGCCGGCCCTTGGCCCCCCTGGGAAAGGGGCCATATCCACTGCCACCCACCCCCAGTTCCCCATCCCAGCCTAGGGGCTCATCCCCAATCAGGCGATCGGGGCCTCCTGGTGGGGGGAGGGACTGGGAGTGTGGCCAGCAGGCCCCATCAGCGATTGGGGCTTGTGGGTTGGGGAACAGTCCCTGTGTTGAGCATATGCCCCCTGGTGGTCAGTGTGTATCATAGCGACTGTTTGTTTCGTTGTAACGGTCACTTAGGCTTTTATATATATATATATATATATATATATATATATATATATATATATATATATATGTTAAATCATGTGCTTCTTGACTTTTTCTGTCTCACTTATAGGTTGATATTCTCAAGATCCATACATGTTGGCTAAGTAGTATTCCACTGTATATATGTATCACATCTTTTTTATCTAATCATTTATCGAAGAATACTTTAGTTGTCTTGGTCACTGTGAATAATGCTGCAGTCAACATAGGGGTGGTGGGTCATATGATAACTCTATTCTTAATTTTTTTAGGAACCTCTATACTGTTTTCCATAGTGGGAGTACCAGTTTACATTCTCACCAGCAGTGAAGGAGCGTTTCTTTTTCTCCACAACCTCTCCAACACTTATTATTACTTGGCATTATTTGCCCATATATATGTGGGTTTATTTTTGGGCTCTCAATTCTGCTCCATTGTGTCTGTTTTTCTGCCAATACTATACTCTTTTGATTATTGTCACTTCCCATCTAATAAAGACGGAATATACAAATTGATTGTAACTACATGACAGAGATGGTGGCGCCCACAACCAATAAGGAGGAAATATGCAAATTGATGGGACAAGGCAAGAGGCGGAAGGTGGCTCTGGCTGGAGTGAAGGTGGAAGGCAGTGGCCAGAGCGAAGGCCCAGGTCCTGGGTGCCGGAGGGAAGCTGGTGCCAGCAGCCAGGGAAAGGAAGGCCTCTTCTTGCACGAATCTTCATGCATCGGGCCTCTAGTTGCAGTATAATTAGAAGTCAAGGAGTGTGATACTTCTGGCTTTGTTTTTTTCCCTTCAGGATTGCTTTATCTATTCGGGATCTTTTGTAGTTCCATACAAATCTAATCATTTTTTGTTCTGCTTCTTTAAAAAATGCCATTTAATAATGCTTTGTAGTTTTCAATGTATAAGTCCTTCACATTTTTTAAGTTTATTCCTAGACATTTTATTCTTTTTGTTGCAATTGCATAAGTAATTGCTTTTTCCTTTTTGAAATTTTATTGCCAGTATATAGGGATGCAGTGGATTTTTGTACATTAATTTAATATCTTGCAACTTTATTTGTTTATTTCTAATAATTTTTGGTGGCGTCTATAGGGTTTTCTTTTTTATTTTTATTTTCCAATATTATATTAGTTTCAGGTGGACACCCAGTGATAAGATATTTTATACCTTACTGAGTGATCATCCTGATAAATCTCGTACCCATCTGATACCACACATAGTTAATACAATCTACATATATAAAAGCCTAAGTGACCAGAACGACTGGTCATTATGACATGCACTGACCACTGGGGGGCAGACGCTCAGTGCAGGAGCTGCCCCCTGATGGTCAATGCGCTCCCACACTCAACCTCCCGCCCCCGGCCAACCTCCCGCGGTCCTTCCCCCTGTCCAGAAGGCCCCGGCCGGCAGGAAGTCGCCAGCTGGCAGCCAACAGCTGGCAGGAAAGTCCTGGCCGGCAGCCGCAAGGCCCTGATCGGCCCTGATTGCTGGCCAGGCCTAGGGATCCAACCCTCACGAATTTCATGCACTGGGCCTCTAGTCCTCTCTCTCTATAATCTATATATATATAAAAGGCTAATATGCTTAGTGACACGCACTGACCACCAGGGGGCAGGCGCTCAAAGCAGGAGGTGCTGTGATGTGCACTGACCATTTACAGAGAAACGTACCACAGACCTGGCGCCCTCAAAACAAAACCCAGCTTCCCCCAAGTGGGACATAGGCCCCGCCACCACCCTGGAGTGACACCCCACCAAATCGCAGCCAATGCTGCTGAGACCCCATGGTTCAAAATGCTGCTCACAGCCCAGCCCAGAAACGGTGGCTATGGGCGCTGGGTAATGACGTCATGTAGCAACACCTGGCTTCCTCTCTCTAGCAAGGACCAGCCTCCTTGCACTTTCTTCAGCCCAGGAAACACGACTTGCTTTATAGCCAGGTGCAAACATTTCACACTTTAATCAAATGTCTGTGAAGCATTTCCTGTGCCTCATCTCATTTGATCCTCACAGAAGTCCTGGAGTAGATAGATAGGAGACTTGGTGGAATCCTGTTTTCTTTTGGAGATTTCGAAAGCTTAGAAACTTGACCTGACTGAAAAGAAGAAATGGTGGACCTTGAAAATGACTTCAGGTTTTCTCACTCTGCAGAATATAGTCAAACACTGCTGCAGTTAAATATTTTACCCTTTGTTCTTCCTGTGTGATCTACAATAATAATCTTCGTGTTGATATTTACTGCTGTGTTGCTGACAATTACCTAAAAGAGAAATTGGGTGTTAAAAAGTTTAGCTAAATCAGAAAGCAAATCTAATTAAGCAAGTTTATTCTATATATATAAAAGCCTAAGTTGACTCACATGTGCGATACATATAAAGCTCTCACTGGTGCCAATCACGGGCGTATGTTTTGATCTGTCATGTCGATCATGAATTTGGTTGACACTTCTATTATAGAGAAAGGGCAAATAGCGGTATTAAAATATTTCTTCTAATTAGTTTCCTTTCAATGTGCACAAAATTTGTGCACGGGGGAGAGGGGGCCCCCTCAGCCCAGCCTGCACCCTCTCCAATCCGGGATCCCTCAGGGGATGACTGACTGCCGATTTAGGCCCAATCACTTAAATCAGCAGTCAGACATCCCTCTCACTACTGGGACCACTGGCTCCTAACTGCTCACCTGCCTGATTGCCCCTAACTGCCCCCCATCCCACTGGCCTGGTCACCCCCAACTGCCCCCCCCCACTGGCCTGGTCATCCCTTACTGCCCCCCTGCCAACCTGGTCGCCCCCAACTGTCTCCCCCCGCCAGCCTGGTTGCCCCTCACTGCCCCCCCCCCCCTTGCTGGCCTGGTTGCCCTATGCAGCCTGCTCCTCGGTTGTTTGGTTGCCCCTCACTAACCCCCCTGCCAGCCTGGTTACCCCACACAGCCTGCTGCTCAGCTGTTTGGTTGCCCCTCACTAACCCCGCTGCTGGCCTAGTTGCCCCATGCAGCCTGTTTGGTAGTCCATTTGGTTGAGATGGTTGCTTAGGCTTTTATATATATATAGATTCCCTTTGCTGTACTCTACATCCTCATGACTATTCTGTAACAACCTATTTGTACTTCTTAACCCCTTCACCTTTTTCACTATCTCCCTAACCTACCTCCCATCTGGCAGCTGTCAAAATGTTCTCTATATGTATGAATCGGTTTTGTTCTGCTTGTTCGCTTATTTTGTTTTTGTTTGTTTGGTTGTTTTTTTAATTGATTATAGAGAGGAAGGGAGAGAGACAGAAATGTTGTTGAGAGAGAAACATTAATCGGCTGCCTCCTATACGCCCCCTGCTGGGAATTGAGCCCACAACCCAGGCATGTGACCTGACTGGGAATTGAACCAGAGACCTCCTAGTGCATGAGTTGACACAACCACTGAGCTACACTGGCCAGGTTATTTTGTTTTTTATTTATTTTCTTTTGTATGTGTATGTTTTGTTTTTTTCTTTTCCTTTTTTTTGTTAATATATTTTTATTGATATTAGAGAGGAAGGGAAAGGGAGAGAGAGAGAAACATCCTTGATGAAAGAAGAATCATGGATTGTCTGCCTCCTGCACACCCCCTACTGGGGATTGAGCCTGCAACTGAGGTACATGCCCTTCACTGGAATTGAACCTGGGACCCTTCAGTCTGCAGATCAATGCTCTATCTACTCAGCCAAACTGGCTAGGGCGTTACTTTGTTTTTTAAATTCAATTGTTGATAGATATGTATTTATTACCATTTTATTGTTCATATTTTTTATCTTTTTTTTCCCCCCCTTCTTCTTAAAGAAAACCCTTTTAACATTTCATGTAACACTGGTTTGGTAGTGATGAACTCTTTTAGCCTTTTCTTGTCTGGGAAACTTTTAAAAAACATATATTTTTATTGATTTCAGAGAGGAAGGGAGAGGGAGAGAGAGACAGAAACATCAATGCTGAGAGGGAATCACTGATCTGCTGCCTCCTGCATACCCCCCACTGGGGATCGAGCATGCAACCTGGGTGTGTGCCCTCTTCGGGAATTGAACCCGGGACCCTTCAGTCCACAGGCTGATGCTCTATCCCCTGAACCAAACCAGCTAGGCCTGGGAAACTATATGTTCTTCCTCTTTATATGTTCTTCAATTCTAAGTGATAGCTTTGCTAGGTAGTGATAGCTTTGCTAGGTCCTTGCTTTTTGTCACTTGGAATATTTCTTGCACTCCCTTCTGGCCTGTGAAGTTTGTTGATAAATCAGCTAACAGTCTCATGGGACCTCCCCTGTAGGTAACTAATTGCTTTTCTCTTGCTACCTCTAAGGTTCTCTCTTTGTCTTTAATTTAGGCATTTTAATTATGGCGTATCTTGGTGTGTGCCTCTTTGGGTTCATCTTCTTTGTAACTGCACATACTGGACTTGTATACCTATTTCTTTAACCAGGTTAGGGAACTTTCCCATCATTCCTTTTTAAAATAAGTTTTCAATTTCTTGTTTGCTCTTTTCTTTCTGGCACTCACATGATGTGAATGTGAATGGGTACTCTTGAAGTTGTCCCAGAGGCTTCTTACAATACCCTCACTTTTTTAAATTCTTTTTCCTTTTTACTGTTCTGATTGAGTGTTTTTGCTTTCTTATATTCCGAAGTTTTGTTTTGAATCTCGGCTTCATCTACTCTGTTGATTCCCTGTAAGTTATTCATTTCAATTTGTGTATCTTTCATTTCTGTTTTATTTTTTATGGTTTCCATGTGTTGTTGTTTTTTTATGTTCTTTTTAAGTTCATCAACTCATCCCCTAAGCATTGAACATCTTTATATCCAGTGTTTTGAACTCTGTACCTAATAGGTTGCTTGGTTCCATTTTGTTTAGTTCTTTTTCTGGTGGTTTGATCTGTTCATTCACTTGGGACATGTTTCTTTTTTATTTTTTTTCCTTTTTAAATTTTTTAATTAATTGATTTGATTTTAGAGAGAGAAAACATTGATTTGTTGTTTCACTTACTTATGCATTCATTGGTTGCTTCTTAAATGTTTCCTGACTGGAGATTAAACCCACAATCTTGATGTGTTGGGACAATGCTCTTAACCAACTAAACTACCCTGCCAGGGCTAGGGACATGTTTGTCTCTTCATTTTGGCATCCTTCTTGTGTTTGTTTTTACATATTAGGTAGAGGTACTATGTCTCCTGAATTTGGTAGAGTGGCATAGTGTAGTATGTGTTCTATAGGGTCCGGTGGCACAGCCTCCCCACTCACCTGAATTGGGTACTACAGGTGTACCCCCCCCCCACGTGGGCTGTGTATACCCTCCTATTGTAGCTGAACATTGATTGTTGTTGGCATATCAATGGGAGGAATTTGTCCCCAGACTTATCAGCTTCAAGGACTGGCTAAGACCACCATGGAGGACCAGCTGTGCAGGGGCCCACCCCATGGAGCAGGACTTACTTCAGTGGGGCTCTTGTGCTTGTTGAGTCTGCCCCTTGAGTGTGTTGCTTGTGGAGGTGGTTCAGTGTTGCTTCAGTGTGGTCTGAAACTGTCCACAGCAGGGGTCCTCAAACTACGGCTCACGGGCCACATGCGGCCCGCCGAGGACATGTATCCGGCCCGCCGGGTGCCGCTGCCTGTCCTGCTTAGCAGCCGACTTGTCCCGGGCCCACAGTGCGCATAGGAATTTGTTCATAGTTTGTTTGTTTTTTAAACTATAGTCCAGCCCTCCAACGGTCCGAGGGACAGTGAACTGGCCCCTGTTTAAAAAGTTTGTGGACCCTTGGTCCACAGGGTATGCTAGCTCTGGGGCCTCCCAGGAGGTGCAGGCCAAGGTCAGCCACTGCCTGTGCTCTGCCTTGGGCCACCTGGCATGAGCTACAAAGCAATCTGCATATGTATACTATTGGCACTGGGTTTGGAGGTACCCAGGATAGGCCAAGTTGTGAACAAAGGCCTACTGCCTTATTGCTGGCTCTGGGGCCAGTTAGCTAGAGGTACAGGGCATGCTGAGGCCAGATACTGTGGGTTTGATAGATTTTAGAAAAGACTGAAGCATGAGCCAAGACAAGACATTCCTATGGGAAAGCCACTGGAAACAGCTTGGATTAGAAAGTTTGTGGGACAGGGTCCAGGGAATCACCAGGGTGGGTGAATAGTATTAGCCAGGTTGATGGATACTCAGATATGGCACCTGCCTGCAGGCTCTTTGGAGGAGGGGCTCAGAAAAGAATCAATGGCTTCTGCCAGTGCTTCTGTCTGGGAGAAAGTTGCCCCTCCTTCCTCCCAGTAAGTCCCTGGTACCTTTGGAGTTGCTGCCCCAGTGCTGGAACTCAGAGGGCATAAGTCAGTGTGCGTTCATGGGTGGGATCCTTTAGGAGGAACTACCTGGGACTCTAGCAGCTCTCTGTTTCCACTCAGTTACAATCCCTGCTGTTTTTTTAGAGCCAGAAGTTTTAGGGACTTCTCTTCACAGCACTGGAACCCTGGGCTGAAGGTCTGGTGTTGGCTGGGACCCCTCACTTGTCAGGGGAGACCTCTGCAGTTGAGATATCCTTCCTGATTTTTGGCCACCACTCATTGGTGTGGGGCCAGCCCATTCTGCATCTTCACCCCTCTTACTGGTGTCATTTTGGCTTCTTTATATCTTTAATTGTAGGACTTCCATTTAGCTAGATTTCAGGTGGTTCTTTATGATGGTTGTTTTGATTTTGTATTTTTAATGTGATTGTGGGAGGATATGAGTACCACATTTATGTATGCTACTATCCTGACCGGAAGTTTTAGGGTTTTTATGTAAAGAATCATGTCATCTGCAAAAAGTGACAATTTTACTTTTTCATTCCCAATTTGGATGCTTTTTATTTCTTTCTCTTGCCTAATTGGTCTGGCTAGGCCTTTCAATAGTATGTTGACTAACAGTGGTGAGTGGACATTCTTGTCCTATTCCTGATCTCAGAAGAAAAGCTTTCAATTGTTGTTTTTTTTTTAATATCTTACCATTGAGCAAGATATTATCTGACCGTTTGTCATGTGGCTTTATTTTGTTGAGGTACTTTCTATGTCCATTTTATTGAGTGTTTTAATCATAAATGGATTTTGTATATTGTCAAATGCTTTTTCTGCATCTATTGTGATCATATGATTTTTATACTTTATTTTGTTAGTGTGATGTATTACATAGATCAGTTTGCGTATGTTGAACCATCCTTGTGCCCCTAGAATGAACCCCACTAGATCATGATGTGTTATCTTTTTAATGTATTGCTGTATTCAGTTTACTTGCATTTAAAACATGGAAAAACCTATAAAAATATTTGGAAGAAAAATGTAAATCACATACGCTTCTACCACTCAGAAATAATCACATTTTGTTATATTTCCTTCCAGTCTTAAAAAGAATTTTTAAAATTTGAGATCACTCATATCTTCATATTTTTTAATTTAATGCATTGCAACAACTTTTCCATATCTTTAACTAGCCTTTAAAGTAATTTTACTAATTGCTACTAATTGCATATTTTTGTCATAATTTTATTTAATATTTTTATGTTGTCACACATTTGTTGCCACTTTTCTTTAATATTAAACTCAGTGAATCTTACTGTTCATAAATCTTTATTTGTATAAATCTGGAAGTATTTGTGTCTGATTATTTCCTTCTAGATTCCTAGATGGGAATTTACTGAGTCAGAAATTATAAATGTTATCAAGATTCTTAATGTGCATGGCCAAATTACTATCCAAAAACACTGATCCAGTTGAACTTCCACCAGTAGTATCTAAGATACCTATTATGAAATACTCTTGTCAACATGAGGCATCATTATTGCATTTAAAAATTGTCAGTTTCCTTCATGAAAAATTGTCTTATTCTGTCAAATATTGTCAAACACAAAAATTGCTGTTATTTTACTTTATAGTTTAAAGTGGATTAGTAGAACCTTAGAAAAATAATTAATTGGATTTATGAATTTAAGTTAGAATGTAATTAAATAGAAAAATGTCACAATGGGAAATTTGGAAATATTTGTTCAGTGTAATGCTCTGAGGGTCCATGGATACCATCTTATTATTACTATTGGAACAATGCAGGTGAAAGCAAGAGAAAATACATATTAAGAAGATATTTTTCTACTATAGAAAAATAAGTGTTTGCTGTATTTTTATCAAGTTTTAGGAATAGCAATGATAGGATAGGAGTTTAAGAGAACAGTTATCAAACTAGACTCTTTATGTATTATTAAGATTATCCCTCTTTATTACTATGTTTATATGGATAAATTATCTAGTTTCTAGACCTCAGTTTCCTTATTTATTAAATGAAAATTTAAAAAGTTGTTCCTAAGGATTATGAAATACAATGCATATAAGGTACTTAGCAGAGTGTCTGGAAGTTGGTTAATGCCAAATAAATACTAGTCATTATTTGGCAAATTTTGATAAATTTTATTTATTCAACAGATATTTACTGAGCATTTAAACAGTGTGCCTGCCACACACTTTCTAGGCATTGAGAAGAAAGCCATGAAACAAACTTTAAAAAGTCCCTATTGGAACTTATAATGTAAGTAGTGACAAGATGGGGAGGGGATATTATCTTGTAAAATACAGTAACCACAAATAAGAGTTCTTGAAATTTACAATAAATGACTTCAGATTTAAAAATGGCCTTCTAAGTAAGTTAGATAAAGAATGACTTCAGGCCCTAACTGGTGTGGCTCAGTGGATAGAGTGTCGGCCTGTGGACTGAAGGGTCCCAGGTTCGATTCTGGTCAAGGGCATGTACCTTGGTTGCCGGCACATCCCTACTGGGGAGTGTGCAGGAAGCAGCTGGTCGATGTTTCTCTCTCATCGATGTTTCTAACTCTCTATCCCTCTCCCTTCCTCTCTGTTAAAAATTAATAAAATATATTAAAAAAAAAAAAGAATGACTTTTGCCTTTTGAGGAGGGAATGCCTTGGCACTGTTTTTTTGTTGTTGTTGTTGTTGTTGTTGTTGAATTTTTATTCATTTGTAAAGTGATATGATTAGTGTCTACTCTTTTCTTTGGCAAACGCAAGCTGCTGGAAAATAAAGCATTTAGTTTTACATTAATACGCTAATGATGCTATAATTATTTCTGTGAGAAAGGAAGAAGGAATTTGCTTTGTTGAGAACTAAATAGAGTACATGTACATTTTGAGATATATTAATAGAAAATATTAGTTTTCTTTGCTTAACTAACAACAGTACTATAAAATTGGTCTTAAAATGAGAGAGAAATGTAATGTTTATTTTTAAGGTTAATATTTGTTAGAAAATTACTCATGAGATAGTTTTGAATCTCTCTAAATACCCCACCCCCAGAGTGATTAACCAAAATGCATAACCCATGGACACAGAAAATAGTATGGTGAAGGCCTGGGGGTTGGAATGGGTGTAGGGTGGAGGGAGTCAATGGGGAAAAAAAGGGGAACATCTGTAATACTTTCAACAATAAATATAAATTTAAAAAGTAAATAACTACCCCAACCCCATAAAAACAAAGCTGCAAGAGAAAGTACTAGTTATCTATGACTGCATAACAAATCCCAAAATCCAGTACTTAAAACAACAAACATTTTTTAAAGTTTCTGTGGGTTTTGAATTGGGGGACAATTTAGCTGTGTACCTTGGCTAATAGTCTTACAGTCAATTTGTGGCAATCAAAATAACAGTCACGATGTTGGCCTGGGCTACACTCTTCTAAAGGTTTGCGGGGAAATGTACTTCCTAACTTAATGAAGTGGTAGAATTCAGTTTTTTATGGGATATTGAACTGAGGGACTTAGTTCCTTGCTGTGTGTTGGCTGGAAGTTGCCCTCAGTTCTTGCTTCTCCATAGGGCAGCTTATAATAGGGCAACTGGCTTTCATCCAAGGAGAGCAAACAAAGGTAAACAAGATGGAAGCCAGCATCTTTATGTAATGTAATGTCAGAAGTAACTTCCCATCACTTCTACTGTATTGTATTCAGATCTTAGAAGTAAATCAGTAGGTTCGGCCCACACTTGAAGAAATAACCTAGGGACATGACTAGCTGTCAGGAGTCAAGAATTACTGGGAGCCTTTTTAGAAACTCTACTACAGAGAGCAAAGCAAAACATCCATGGACAACATGTGCGAAAAACTAAGTGAAAAAATATGTACATGAGCCCTAAATACAAGAAGCTGGGGCCACATCACAGTTGTAAGACCTGAGCAATCTAGGAGGGAATAAGCACAGAGAAACAGTGGATCACCTGACAGAGTAGAAAGTAGAAAAACCCTAAAATACTCTACGAACCAAAATACGGTACAGGTACTTATTAGAAATCTGAATTAGACTGGTTGCAAATGATATGTGCTAAAGTTGAATTGATTGGATCATACACTATGAACTCTCAAAACTGCAGCCTAAACTTCCTTTATAACAAACCCACACTGACAAGAAATTACTGGGATAATGTCCAAATGAGCAGTACAGAGGCAATAAGAGATAAAAGGAGACGATTCACAACAATCAACAAGTGCTGGCGAGGATGTGGAGAAAAAGGAACCCTCGTGTACTGCTGGTGGGAATGCAGACTGCTGCAGCTACTGTGGAAGACACTATGGAGTTTCCTCAAAAAACTAAAAATGGGACTCCCATTTGACCCAGTAATCACTTCTAGGAATATATCCTAAGAAATCAGAAACCCCGATCAGAAAGGACATATGCACCTCTATGTTCATAGCAGCACAATTCACCATAGCTAAGATTTGCAAACAGCCTAAGTGCCCATCAGCAGATGAGTGGATTAAAAATCAGTGGTACATCTACAGAATGGAATACTATGCTGCTGTAAAAAAGAAAGAACTTTTACCAGTCGCAGCAGCATGGATGGGCATGGAGAGCATTATGTTAAGTGAAATAAGCCAGTCAGAAAAAGATAAATATCACATGATCTCACTCATTTGTGGAATATAATAAACAACATAAACTGATGAACAACAATAGATCCAGAGACAGAGAAGCATCGAACAGACTGTCCAACTTCAGAAGGAAGGAAGGGGAGGAGGTGGGGGGTAAGAGATCAGCCAAAGGACTTGTATGCGTGTATATAAGCATAACCAGTGGACACAGACACTAGAGGAGTGAGGGTGAGGGCATGTGTGGGGAGTTGGGGTGACCGGGGAGAGGTCAATGGGGGAAAAAGGAGACATATGTAATACTTAATAAAGGATTAAGAATATATTGATTAATTAAAAGATGATTCAAATAAAAGTGAGGGAGGAGAATTCAGCCAGGATATTTCAGAAAACAAACTGCTTTTTAAAAAAATATCTGTTTTTATTGATTTCAGAGAGAAAGGGAGAGGGAGAGAGAGAGATAGAAACGTCCATGATGGGAGAGAATCATGGATCGGCTGCCTCCTGCATGCTCCCTACTGGGGATCGAGCCTGCAACCTGGGCATGTCCCCTGACTGGGAATGGAACCTGGGACCCTTCAGTCCATAGGCCAATACTCTATCCACTGATCCAAACTGGCTAGGGCAAACAAGCTTCTTTTTGAAGACCACAGAAATACATCAGAATGAGCTTTGGGATCTTGGAAAAGCTCTGCTGAACCAGGTCTCCTAAAAATTCAGGAAAAGTAATTTCATTTAAAACTGAATAACAGAAAATAATAGAAGGAAAAAAAGTTTATAACAAAGGAAAAAAGGAATAAGAAACTACTTCTTAAAAACAATGAATGCAAACCAGGAAGATGTGCCCACAAAACCAATTTCAAAACACTCTGAAATGAAGTAAGAAAATGCAATCCTATATGATAAAAGGATAATATGCAAATTGACCCTCACGCCCTCACAAGATGGCTGCCTGTGACCAGGCCAACAGGGGGATTAGCGAGGGACGACCAAACGACTGAACAAGCAGGCTGCGAGGGGTGACCAGGCTGGCAGGGAGGTTAGTGAGGGACGACCAAATGACTGAATAAGCAGGCTGCAAGGAGTGACTAGGTCGGCAGGGGGGGCAGTTGTGGGTGACCAGGCCAGCGGGGGGGGGGGGAGTTGGGGGCAATTAGGCTGGTGGGGGGTGGCAGTGAGGGGCGAGTAGGCCGGCGGGGGGTGGGGGCAGTTAGGGGCGGCCAGGCTAGCAGAGGGGGCAGTTGGGGATGACCAGGCAGGCAGGCAGGTGAGTGATTAGGAGCTACTGGTCCAGAATTGTGAGAGGGATGTCCGACTGCTGGTTTAGGACAGTGGACATCCCCAGTCGTGCACCAGGCCCCTAGTGATATATGGAAACAAACAAATTAGAATTAGAAAAACTCAAATTAGGTCATAAAACTTGAGAAAAGTTTTAGAGAAGTTTAAAATTTCATAAATGAACGCTAATTTTAGAAGAAATTAAAATGTAATAAACATCATGGGTAATTGTGAAAAGGTACAAGGTGAAAAAAGAAAAAATAAATTTTAATCAAAGAAGAAATGAAGAGAGAGATAAAAGATTCAAGAGGGAGCAACAAGGGCAGAAGGTGGGGTGGGAACCAGGTGGAGGGGAGCTATGGGGGGAAAAAGGAGAAACAATTGTAATAATCTGAATAAAGATTTATTTAAAAAAAAAAAAGAGGGAGCAACAGCCCTAGCCCGGTTGCTAAGTGGTTAGAGCATTGGCCTGGGGACTCAAGGGTCTCGGGTTCAATTCCTGGTCAAGGGCAGGTACCTCAGTTGCAGCTCGTTCCCCTGGCTAGGTCATGGCACTTGTGGGAAGCAACCAATCATTGTTTCCTCTCTCTGTGTCTCTCTCCCTCCTTTCCATTCTCTCTAAAATAATCAATGGAAAAAATATCCTCTGGTGAGGATTACAAAAACAAAAAAGGGAGCAACAAATATTAAAAACAAAACCAATCTAATGTATGGATAATTCAAGTCCCGGTAACTGTGCAGAAGAAAACCAAAGCAAGGAAAATGAACAGATATTAAAAACTGTAATTAAAAAAAAGATTTGAAACTGCATATTGAAAGGGTGCACATGGTGAACCTGAGAATTTTGACCAGGAAAAATGATAACTGATACAATGCTAGTAATACCAGTTAACTTTAAGTGGGGGGAAAAGTTGGGCACCAGGCAAAAAGACTGACTGACTTATAAAGGAAAGAAAAGATTATCAGAATTTTTAACAGCAATGCTTTATGCCAGAGGAAAATAGAATAAGTTATTTAAGATACTAAAGGAAAGAAAATGTAAGTCAAATGGGTAATATGTGGATTTATATCCAGTATAATGATTTTCAAGTGTGAAAGCTGTGAAAAATCTTTATTGCTGTATAAAAAACTCAGGGCATGTTGTTCCCATGAGATATTTCCTAAAGAACTTTACTAGAGAATAAGCTTCATACAAAATCAATAGCAAGGTATGGACATAAGTTCTTCTCTCTTGAAGATTTCTAGCTCAGAGGTACTTCATTGGCTCAAATTATTTCAAGTATTGTGCTGTAAATGTTTAGAATTTTATTACATTCTTTAATACAGCAGCCGTGAATAGGAAGAATAATAGGGTTTTTTTTATCTAGAATATTTGTTGTATAATAGTCTAACTATAGCTTCTTTTAAGATTGGATGTATTGCCAGAACTGGTTTGGCTCAGCGGATAGAGCGTCGGCGTGCGGACTGAGGGGTCCCAGGTTCGATTCCGGTCAAGGGCATGTACCTTGGTTTCGAGCACATCCCCAGTAGAGGGTGTGCAGGAGGCAGCTGATTGATGTTTCTCTCTCATCGATGTTTCTAGCTCTCTATCCCTCTTCCTTCCTCTCTGTAAAAAGTCAATAAAATATATTTAGAAAAAAAAATGGATGTACTACTTTGCTATATAGAGCAGGCTTTCTCAATTTTGGTACTTTTGACATTTTGAGGTTGGGTAATTGTTTGTTGTGGGGCTGTGCTGTGCTTTGTAGAATATGTAGCTACATCCCTGATCTGTACATACTAGAGGCCAGTAGCACCGCATCTCTGTGTGACAACCAAAAATTGCTAGATGTAGCTTAGATGGCAGAATAAGCCCTAGTGGAGAATCACTGCTACAGTGAACTTGTTAGTAAACCACTGCATTTGATCAACTATGAAAACCCACCTCAAACTGTAATTTAAAAAGACCTAATAAAAGAAATTAATCAGCCAGGATAATGCATAATAGATTACATTATATATTTCATAAACTTTGCTTTTGAAATGGGAAATTATATATATACTAGAAGCCTGGTGCACGAATTCGTGCACAGGAGGGGTCCCTTGGGGTGTCCTATGGGGATCAGGCTGAAATCCACAGTCCAACACCACCTGCTGCTTCTACCTGCTGCTCCTGCTCATCCTGGTCCCACTGCGCCAGCCACGGGCTTGCTCCCAATCAGTCCCTATCCAGAGAGGCTCACACTGCCGCAGCAGTGCTTTCCATCCCTGAGCCCTGCATCTGGTGCCCTTCTGAGGCGAGTGGCCTGCAGGATTAAGTCGAAACCGGCTCTCCGACATCCCCCAAGGGGTCCCAGATTATGACAGGGTGCAGGACAGGCCAAGAGACCCCATCGGTGCATGCTCTGATTGAGGCCAGGGAGGGACTACAGGAGGGCTCCAGGGTGTGTCCAGCCCATCTGACTCAGTCCCAATTGGCCGGACCTCAACAGCAAGCTTACCTACTGGTCAGAGCATCTGCTCCCTGGTGGTCAGTGCATGTCCTAGTGACTGGTTGACCAGTCGACTGTCTGCCCCCTGGTGGTCAGTGCACGTCATAGTGTGCAGTTGAGCTGCCTTAGCATATCATTAGCATATTACTCTTTGATTGGTTGAATGGTTGACCAGATGACCAGACACTTAGCATATTAGGTTTTTATTATATAGGATTAGAGGCCCAGTGCACGGATTTGTGCACATTGAATGGAAATTAATTAGAAGAAATATATATTTTAGAGGCCTGGGAGGGACCGCGGGAGATTGGTTAGCTGGGGAGGGACTGCGGGAGGGCTCTAGGGTTTGTCTGGCCCATCTCACCCAGTCCCAATCAGGACCATCTCACTCAGTTCCAATCAGCTGGACCCCAGCAGCAAGCTAACCTACTGGTCAGAGCGTCTGCCCCCTGGTGGTCAGTGCGCATCATAGTGACAGTTCAAACAGTCTTTTAGACTTTTATATATATAGATTTTTGGGTGTGTATGTATTATGTATGTGTGTATAGTCTATAATTAATCTATAAATAATTATCAATCTATAAGTAATTAGGTTAATCCTGAAATTAAGTTAGGTACAATATGCTAGTTACAGAGAAAGTGAAGTCAATGTAGGGTAGGATATAACAAAAACTTAATTAGTAAAATTTCAAAATTAAACATGTTTTTGTTCATATTCAATCCTTAAAGTTAAAATCTATCAAATTATTTTCAGTATTTTATATGTTAAACTATATTTTCAACATCCTGTATAATAAAAGCCTACTATGCTAAGTGTCCGGTTGTCTGTTCAACCAATCAAAGCATAATATGCTAATGATATGTTTAGGCTGCTCAACCCCTCGCTATGATGTGCACTGACCACCAGGGAGCAGACAGTTGCTGTGATGCGCACTAACAACCAGGGTGCAGACGCTCCAACCGGTTGGTTAGCTTGCTATTGGGGTCCGGCCAATCGGGACTGAGTGAGACAGGCCAGACATGCCCTGGAGCCCTCCTGCGGTCCCTCCCCAGCTGGCCAACCTCCCACATCCCTCCTAGGGCCCGTTTGTGGGGTTGCTTGGCCTGGCCTGTGCCCTCTTACAATCCAGGACCTTTTGGATGTCAGAGAGCCGGTTTCAGCCCGATCTCGCAGGCTAGGCAGAAGGACCCCACTGGTGCACGAATTTGTTCATCTGGCGTCTAGTATTAAAATAAAATAAAAATATTTTCCTGATTGTATCTTGTACTACTGTTATGGAAGGACTTGTGGTATATAGGAAAGTTACCTTTGAAGGTATATCTACTTGTAAGTATATAAGAAAATCACTCACTTAGAAATACCTACTTCTTTGAAGGTATGTAAAAGAGGCACTCATCTAGGCATGAAACTGAAATAAAGGGATACAAAATTTACTGGTGAGTATTGTCCAGCCCCTCTACGTCTACATGATATTTCCTGGAGCTTTTATACCTGAGTACCAAAATCACAAATTATGCCACTTCCAGGTGGGAATGTTTCATTTGAGGCTTCATTGATTTCCCAGTGAATACACATCCTAATATATATAAAAACCCTGGGTCCGTCACATCTTCAATGACTGGGAGGCTCGACTGTTCACCAGGCTGCGCGTGCAGCAGGTGAGTGGGCTGAACTGCTGACTCTGCTGGGGGAGAGAGGCGAGGCTGATCAGCAGCGGCAGCAGCTGCTGGCAAGGCACAGATAGAGAAGCAGGGTGATCAGACTCTGCTTTTCTCTGCCTCGCCAGCAACCAAGCCTCTCTCTCTCCCAGAGGTCAGCAGTTCAGCCCGCTTGCCAGCACTCTGGACCTAACACCAGGCTGCACACAGCAGGCTAGCAGGCTGAACTTCTGAACTCTCAGAGAGAGAGAGAGGTGGTGGGGCAGATTAGCAGCGGCTGCTGGCGTGCCAGGAGATCTCTCTCCCTCGCCAGAAGGCAAGCCTCTCTCTCTCCCCCAGAGGTCAGCAGTTCAGCCGCTCACCAGCAGCCTAGGGCAGCTGCTGATCAGCCCCACGTCTATGATCAAGCCTCGAGATAGGCTCGGAGATGCTGACTGGCATAGAAACTGACCAATCAGAACCAAATCTGGGTCAACTGTGAGGAGACAATGGCTGCCTAGGAGGCAGAGCTTTTGACTCTGACTGACATAGAAACCGACCAATCAGAACCAAATTAGCCAGCAGAGGGGGACAGTTGGGGGCAAGATCAGGCCTGCAGGGAAGGGCAGTTGAGGGTAAGATCAGGCCTGCAGGGAAGGGCCATTGTGGGCGAGATAAGGCTGGCAGGGGAGCAGTTAGATGTTAATCAGGCTGGCAGGCAGGTGAGCAGTTAGGAGCCAGCAGTCCCGGATTGTGAGAGGGATCCCAGATTGTAGAGGGTGCAGGCTGGGCTGAGGGACACCCCACCACCCCGCCTCCTGTGCATGAATTTTGTGCACTGGGCGGGCCTCTAGTTAAATAATAAAAATCATATAGTTGAAGTTCACCAAATTTTTCTCTGGAATGTTTTTTTTAAATTAAGGATAACTCTTAGGTCTCAGATTTTATCAAAATTGAATATTTTGCTCAGTAAAACTAAACCTTTAAGTATAAATTATTTTTTATATTTTAGAAAAAGTTCAGATTACCAGCAATCATTATTTGTGCTAGCTTTCCATTTAAATACCAATTATCACAAAAGTAAGGGATATAATTTCAGACAAGGTAAGGTTCTTACACTTCAGCTGTTGTAAGCTGATTTTTCTTAGAAGGTCTTTTATACCTTGGGTTGGTTTAAAGGGCCAAACCATACTTCTGGTTTTCAGGCTTTTAAAAATTGAGGTGATCTCTGCTGATTTAATATGATTCATCTCCTTCAGGCCTTGAAATTTCCCAGAGCAGCATTTTCACAAACTGCCTCATAAAATTGGTTTGGGGTGGAGATTTTCAAAGGATCTGTGAACTGGAGAAAAGCTGCCTATTGTATCCTACTTAGAAATTCACTATGCACCTTAACATATTGTGTTCATAGCTATAAAGAAAACTATTTAACCCAGTGTTTCTCAAAGTTAATAGACCATGGAATCCTTTTTGTAGAGTTTAAAACTCTTGAGAAGCAAATATTTTGTGGACCAGTTTTAGAAGCACTGCTGCTTCCTTAGCACCTGTTAAATGACCAGAGGTGGGGAGGTGTAAAAATATCCTACGCTTAGTTACTTTAAAAGCTGGAGCCTTGATTTTCCCATTATAATAAATTATCTAATTACTCGAGGCCCATTGCATGATATTCGTGCAATAATAGGCCCCTGGCTTCACTCCCAGCTGCCTGGGATCTGGCACGTCCCCACTCCCCAGCCACCCAGGAGCCAGCAAGTCCTCGCTTCTGTCTGGGGTACCACTCCAGTAGCTCCCTCCGCTGCCCACCTTCCCCTCATAGCAGGCTTCACACCATTCTGCGCCTGCATATGCAAATTAACCTCCATCTTTGTTGGGTTAATTTGCATACTCACTGATTGGCTGTGGGCGTAGCAGAGTGATGGTTAATTTGCATGTTTCTCTTTTATTAGGTAAGATGAGTAAACAACTGAAATTTATAATGAGCGTAAGAAAGGAAAACTTTATTATAATCAGAGTATTTCCTATAAGTCTTTCAGATTGTTAAGAAGCCCATCTTCTGTATTTTTTCTTGATTTCCTTGGCTAGAATGGGAGGTAATAGAAGATGAGATGAAAGCAGTAAACTGTAGTGATAAGAGCACTAGAATGCTATAAAGTTAAACAACTTTAAGCCCTAATTCTATTACTTAACTGATTTTGACCTTGGACATATTTAACTTCAGGTCTCAGTTTTCTAACTTATTAAATGCTTCTCATTACAAATGTTTCATAGTTGGTAATTAGTGTCATTGTCATCATCATGAATTACATTGAGAGGGTTCCTTAGAATTGAGTTTCTTTGTCAGAGGCATAGGAATTTTTGCCTTTAACCCTGGCATGAAGGAAAATAGTCGTAACCTGCTAATTTATGTGATAACAAAGAGAAATGATCTTTGATTCAGAAGGCCTAACTAAGTGCAAGGGCCTTGTTAGACAAATCATTACTTGGGCTTATGGTTATTATCATTAAAATAGAAATATCATCCACATATGAAGTTCCAGTGAGATGATGGATACTAATATACTCCCTAAAGTTCATTTTTTATCTTTTAACTGGAAAAATTTTAAATGGATAGACATAAAGGTAGGCTTTTAGAATATACAGTTGGGGCAAAAAGAGGCTTACAGTTGTGAGTATGTGAATCACAGAGTTTATTGTATTATTATTGGACTAAAGGTCCAGTGCACGAAATTTGTGCATGGATGGGGGTTCCTCAGCCTGGCCTGCACCCTTTCCAATCTGTGGACCCCTTGGGGAATGTCCAACTGGCAATCAGACATCCCTCTCACAATCCGGGACAACTGGCTCCTAACCACTCACCTGCCTGCCTGCCTGCCCGCCTGCCCGATCACCCCTAACCCCTCTGCCTGCTATCTTGATCGCCTCTATCTTGCCCCCCTGCTGGCCTGATCATCCTTACCTTGACCCCCTGCCAGCCTGATTGCCCCTACCTTGCCCTCCTGCCAGCCTGATAACCCCTACCTTGCCCCCCCTGCCTGCCTGATCGCCCCTAACTTCCTTTTCCTGCCTGCCTGATTGCCCCTAA
This sequence comes from Corynorhinus townsendii, assembly GCA_026230045.1. Taxonomy (NCBI): domain Eukaryota; kingdom Metazoa; phylum Chordata; class Mammalia; order Chiroptera; family Vespertilionidae; genus Corynorhinus; species Corynorhinus townsendii. The sequence goes on along the minus strand of JAPDVU010000003.1, from coordinate 173,141,067 downwards.
CTGCCCTCCCCTACCGGCCTGATCTCGCCCCCAACTGCCCTCCTCTGCCGGCCTGATCTCGCCCCCAAATGTCCTCCCCTGCAGGCCTGATCTTGCCCCCAACTGCCCTCCCCTGCTGGCCTGAACGCCTCTAACTGCCTCTGCCTTGGCCCCCACCACAATGGCTTTTTATCCTTTTATTAGTATAGATAGATTATGTAGGATAGGATTGTTTAAATGGGCGGGGGCAGGGGGGAGGGGGAGAGCCTTTTTCAGCAAGAGGAGATGCTCTTGGCAAATAAAAACACATAATCCCTAATCTGGACTGATAGCCAGTCATATGCACTATACTGCCAAATTGGTCATTAAAAAATTGAACCACATTCTTACACCTTACACCAAACAGCTGTTGCCCTTAAAACCCTTCCTCAGCCTCCACCATAGGTTCTGCCTTTGCAGTTCACCCAGACTTGGTTCTGATTGGTCGGTTTCTATGCCAGTCAGCGTCAAAAGCTCCACCTCCTAGGCAGCCATTGGCTCCTCGCAATTCACCCAGATTTGGTTCTGATTGGTTGGTTTCTATGCCAGTCAGCATCTACGGGCCTATCTCTGGACCTGATCATAGAGGTGGGGCTGATCAGCAGCCGCCCCAGGCTGCTGGTGAGCGGGCTGGAATGCTGACCTCTGCGGGGGAGAGAGCCTTGCCAACTGCTGATCAGCCCCACCTTTCTCTCTCTCCAAGAGGTCAGTAATTCAGCCCTCTCGCCTGATGTGCACGCAGCCTGGCGTTCAGTTGAGCCTTCATTCGAGCCTTTGGTCGTTTTGGATGTTATGGCCCTGGATCTTTATATATATAGATTATTCTACTATTTTTTATATGAACAACTGTAAACTGACTTTTGCCTCACCCTGCATTATCCTGATTAAGCTTCAAAATCATCATGGGGTATAGGTTATTATTCCCACATTTCCTATGCACCAAAAGTCATAACTTTTAAGAGACAAAGCTAGAATTGGAAACAAGATTTAACTTATTCCAAAATTGTTTCTCAATCCTGCCTATTGGAATTATTTTCATTCACCTTGCTTTTCTATTCCAATCATGCATTTATAGTGTGCACAACATTTAAATTTGAAACTTTAGTTAGAGCATGTAGCTTTGATTAGATATAGTGTAACAAAGTAACATTACTTTATTAGATACCACTGAGAACATTACATAATATTAGCAGCTAACAGTTATATGCAAAACACCATGTACTTAGCTCAATACACAGTCTCCTTTACAACAATACTATGTAATAGATCTTTTTTACATATAAGAAAATTGAGTATGGGATAAGGTATGTACCTCAAATTCATATATCTAATAACTAGAGGCCCAGTGCACAAAATTTGTATAAGGGGGGGTATGTCCCTCAGCCCGGCCTGCACCCTGTCCAATCTGGGACCCCTTGGGGGATGTTTGACCTCTGTTTTAGGCCCGATCGGGCCTAAACTGGCAGTCTGACATCCCTCTCACAATCTAGGACTGCTGGCTCCTAATTGCTCGCCTGCCTGCCTGCCTGATTGCCCCCATCCAACCACTTCTGCCTGCCAGCCTGATCACCCCCTAACCACTCCCCTGCCTGCCTCATTGACGCCTAACTGCTCCCCTGCCAGCCTGATTGTCCCAAACTGCCCTCCCCTACTGGCCCGATCACCCCCAACTGCCCTCCGCTGCCAGCCTGATTGCTCCCAACTACCCTCCCCTGCAGGCACGATCACCTCCAACTGCCCTTCCCTGCTGTCCTAATTGCCCCCAACTGCTCCCCCCCTTGCTGGCCTGATGGCCCCCAACTACCCTCCTTTGCCAGCCCGGTTGCCCCCAACTGCCTTCCCCTGCCAGCCTGGTCGCCCATAACTGCCTTCCCCTGCCGGCCTGGTCGCCCCCAACTGCCACCCTGCTGGCCTGGTCACCCTCAACTGCCCCCTCCACCATTCTGGTTGCGCCCAGCTGCCGCTCCCCCCGCCCCGTGCTCACCTGGTTAACCCACACAGCCTGCTGTTTAGTCATTTGGTTGTCCCTCACTAACCCCCCTGCTGGCCTTGTTGCCCCAAGCAGCCTGCTGTTTAGTCGTTGCTGTTACTGTGACAGCGTCCAGGACAATTTACATATTCCTCTATTATTACTATGGATTAGCAGCATTGGAAGTCAAATCTAGGTTTAACTTCATAACTCATACTGTATTTAAACAGTTTTTCTGGAAACAGTATGTCTTTTATAGGGAAACTAGAGGCCCGATGCACAAAATTCCTGCAAGTCTAGGCCTTCCTTCCCCCAGCAGCCGGCACCGGCTTCCCTCTGGCACCCAGGACCCGGGCTTCGCTCTGGCCGCTGGCAGGTACCAGGGACCCAGGTTTCCCTTGCAACCCCAGTTTGGAAGGACGTTGGTCTAATTAGCATATTATGCTTTTATTATTATAGATTAAATCTTTCAGAAGATAAGCCATATGAAAATTTCTTTTTTCTTTCACCAGTGTCTTCCTGGGTAATATCATAAAGTAGCCCTCCAAAAAATTGTTAATAATTACATATATGTGTGTATGTGTGTGTACACACACACACACGCGCGCGCTAGGGAAATGAATGAGAGTTTGATTAAACAATGAACTATCAGAAAAAGGATTACAGTCCTTAGGAGTTGGAACAATAGGTAGAATCTTCTCATGTAAATCTTTTCTTGTGAAATTTTTTTGTTCTTGATTAAGAACTATAAAATTGAGTACTAAGTTCATTTACACTATATTTTAGTGGTAGAGTTTATTTAATTTAATAAGTAAATAAAGCTACTTTGTGATCTGCCATTTGAAGTTAAATTTGTTTGCCTTCGGGAAAAAGAGTAAAAGCTAACATTTGCCTGCTTGATTATTAATGTACAGGAATGTGAACAGTGCATCACTGTGGTTCCTTTGAAAGAAAAGTCTCATATGCTTCAGAGATATTTTATATTCCTTAGAAAATCAACAGTAGTTTCCTTAAGAATTAATATTTGTTTATGTAACAAAAGAGGAAAGAACAGCTTTTGAGTTATTTTATGAAACCTATATTTACTGTCTAGAAAAATATAAATACCATTAATAGCACTCATGAAGGTCAAGCAATGACTACAGATAAATCTCTAATGGATCTTTTAATGCCTAGAATTCTTTTTCCAGTAATACCTGGAAAGAAGAAGATTGTATTGATTCAGGCCATGCTTTGCATCTTATAGAAATTTCTATCACAATGCTGCTATTGGGCAGATACCAAAATTCATACTTTTATGTAGTTCTTTTCTCCTTTATTTTATTTTATTTTTTCCATTTTTTTATTAAGGTATTATATGTGTACATATCTTACCATTGTCCCCCCCCACCCCACTCCCATATATGCCCTCACCCCCCCAATGTTTTGCATCCGTTGTTTATTCTTATATGCATGCATATAAGTCCTTCAGTTCATCTCTTATTTCCCCCACCTCTCCCTAACCTTCCCTAGCATCAAACAGACTGTAATTTTACAGACTGTAAAATTACAGTCTGTTTGATGCTTTATTGCCTCTGTATCTTTTTGTTCATCAGTTTATAATGTGTTTTTTATTATCCACAAATGAGTGAGATCATGTGGTATTTTTCTTTCATTGACTGGCTTATTTCACTTAGCATAATGTTCTCCAATTCCATCTAGGTTGCTACAAATGGTAAGAATTCCTTCTTTTTTTATGGCAGCATAGTATTCCATTGTGTAGATGTACCATAGTTTTCTGATCCAGTCATCTGCTGACAGGCAACTAGGCTGTTTCCAAATCTTAGCTATTGTAAATTGTGCTGCTATGAACATAGGGGTGCATATGTCCTTTCTGATTGGTGTTTCTAGTTTCTTAGGATATATTCCTAGGAGTGGGATTACTGGGTCAAATGGGATTTCCATCTTCAGTTTTTTGAGGAAACTCCATACTGTTCTCCACAGTGTCTGCACCAGTCTGCATTCCCACCAGCAGTGCACGAGGGTTCCTTTTTCTCCACATCCTCACCAGCACTTGTCCTTTGTTGATTTGTTGATGGTTGCCATTCTGACAGGTGTGAGATGGTACCGCATTGTCGTTTTGATTTGCATCTCTCTGATAATTAGTGACTTTGAGCATGTTTTCATGTGTCTATTGGCCTTCCTTCTGTCTTCTTTCGAAAAGATTCTATTTAGGTCCATAGCCCATTTTGTTAATGGATCATTTATCTTCCTTTTATTAAGTTGTATAAGCTGCCTATAGATGTTGGAGATTAAACCTTTATCAGAGATAACATTTGCAAATATGTTCTACCATACAGTGGGGTTTCTTGTTGTTTTATTGATGGTTTCTTTTGCTGTGAAAAAGCTTTTTATTTTGATGTAGTCCCATTTGTTTATTTTCTCCTTAGCTTCCATTGCCCTAAGGGTAGTATCAGTGAAGAAGTTCTTGCAGCATATGTCTGAGATTTTGCTGCCTGTGGATTCCTCTAGTATTTTTATGGTTTCCCGAATTATGTTTAAGTCCTTTATCCATTTTGAGTTTATTTTTGTGTATGGTGTAAGTTGGTGGTCTAGTTTCATTTTTTTGCATGTATCTGTCCAGTTTTCCCAACACCATTTATTGAAGAGACTGTCTTGACTTCATTGTATGTTCATTCCTCCTTTGTCAAATATTAATTGAGCATAGTGGTTTGGGTCGATATCTGTATTCTCTATTCTATTCCATTGATCTATATGTCTGATTTTGTGCCAATATCAGGCAGTTTTGAGAACAGTGGCTTTGAAATACAGCTTGAAATCTGGTATTGAGATCCCACCTACTTTATTCTTCTTTCTCAGGATTGCTGCAGCTATTCAGGGTTTTTTTTTTTTATTCTAGATGAATTTTTGGAGAGTTCTTTTTAGGTCTGTGAAATATGCTGTTGGTATTTTAATGGGGAGTGCATTGAATCTATAGATTGCTTTGGGTAGTATGGACATTTTAATGATGTTGATTCTACCAATCCATGAACATGGAATGTTCTTCCATCTGTTTACATCTGCCTCTATTTCATTTTTCAGTGTCCTGTAGTTTTCCGCATATAGGTCTTTTACCTCCTTGGTTAAGTTTATTCCTAGGTATCTTAATTTTTTTGGTGCGATGGTAAATGGGATTGCTTTTTTAGTCTCTCTTTCTGTAAGTTCATTATTGGTGTATAGAAATGCCATAGATTTCTTGGCGTTAATTTTGTATCCTGCTACATTGCTGAATTCATTTATTAAGTCTGTTAGTTTTTTGATGGAATCTTTCGGGTTTTTTTATGTACAATATCATGTCATCTGCAAATAAGGACAGCTTTACTTCTTCTTTTCCAATTTGGATGCCTTTTATTTCTTCTTCTTGTCTAATTGCAATGGCTAATACTTCCCGTACTATTTTGAACAGGAGTGGTGAGAGTGGGCATCCCTGTCTTGTTCCTGTTCTTAGGGGAAATGGTTTTAGTTTTTGCCCATTGAGTGTGATGTTAGCTGTGAATTTATCATACATAGCTTTTATTATGTTGAGGTATGATCCTTCTATTCCCACCTTGTTGAGAGTTTTTATCAAAAAAGGGTGTTGGATTTTGTCAAATGCTTTTTCTGCATCAATTGATATGACTATTTGGTTTTTATCTCTCAATTTGTTTATGTGATGTATCACTTGTATTGATTTGCGGATATTGTACCATCCTTGCATTCCTGAGATAAATCCTTCTTGGTCATGGTGTATGATCTTTCTGATGTACTGCTGGATCCAATTTGCTAGAATTTTGTTGAGGATTTTTGCATCTACGTTCAATGAGGGATATTGGCCTGTAATTCTCTTTTCATTGTGTTGTCTTTATCTGGTTTTGGTATTAAGGTGATGCTGGCTTCATAGAAGGAGCTTAGAAGTGTTCCTTCCTCTTGAATTTTTTTGGAATAGTCTGAGGAGGATAGGTTTTAGTTCTTCCTTGAATGTTTGGTAAAACTCTCCTGTGAAGCCGTCTGGCCCCGGGCTTTTGTTTGCTGGAAGCTTTTTGATGACTGCTTCAATTTCTTCCATAGTTACTGGCATATTGAGCTGTTTAGATTCTTCCTGATTGAGTTTTGGAAGGTTATATTTTTCTAAGAATGTATCCATTTCCTCCAGGTTGTCCAGTTTGTTGAAATAGAGTTGTTCGTAGTATTTTTTAACAATCCTTTGTATTTCGGTGGGATCTGTTGTTATTTCACCTTTTCATTTCTGATTTTCTTTATTTGGGTCCTCTCTCTTTACTTCTTGGTGAGCCTGGCTAGAGGTTCATCAATATTGTTTATCCTTTCAAAGAACCAGCTCTTGGTTTTGTTGATCTTTTTTATTGTTTCTTTGGTCTCAATGTCATTGATCTCCGCTTTGATTTTTATTATTTCCTTCCCTCTGCTTACACTGGGCTTTTCTTGTTGCTCTTTTTCTAACTCTTTGAGTTGTAGGGTTATGTAGTTTATTACCATTGTTTCTTGGGTTTTTTTTGGTAGTATGCTTGTAGAGCTATGAACTTCCCTCTCAAGACTGCTTTTGCTGTGTCCCATAGATTTTGGATTGTTGTGTTTTCATTGTCATGATGTTTTTTATTTCTTCCTTGATCTCTGTGGTAACCCAGTCATTGTTTAATAGCATGCTGTTTAGTCTCCATGTGTTTGACTTCTTTGGATTGTTTTTATTGTAGTTGATTTCCAGTTTTATGCCACTGTGGTCTAAGAAGATGCTTGATATGATTTCTATCTTCTTGAATTTGAAGAGACTATGTCCCAACATATGGTCTATCTTTGAAAATGAGCCATGTGCACTTGAGAAGAATGTATATTCTGTGGCTTTGGGATGAAATGTCCTGAAGATGTCAATTAATTCCATCTGGTCTAGTGAGTCATTTAGGATTGATGTTTCTTTGCTGATTTTTTTTTCGAGGATTTGTCCAGTGGTGATAGTGGGGTATTAAATTAACAGCAATGATTGTATTGCTGTTAATCACTCCCTTGATATCCTCCAGGAGTATTTTTATGTATTTGGGTGCTTCTGTGTTAGGTGCATGTATGTTTACCAGAGTTATTTCTTCTTGTTGGATTGCTTCCTTTAGTATTATGAAGTGGACTTCCTTATCTCTTGTTATGTCCTTCACTTTGAGGTCTAATTTGTCAGATATAAGTATTGCTACCCTAGCTTTTTTTTCATTTCCATTCGCCTGGAAAACCTTTTTCCATCCCTTCACTCTCAGTCTGTGTGCGTCTTTTTTTCTGAGGTGGGTTTCTTTTAGACAGCAGATATATGGGTCATGTTTTCTTATCCAGTCAGTTACCCTATGTCTTTTGATTGGGGCATTTAATCCATTTACATTTAAAGTTATTATTGATAGGTACTTATTTGTCGCCATTTTTATTCTTTACCCCTGTGTTCCTTCTTCGCTTCCTATTTCTTTTTTTTTTACTGCAGACCCTTTCGCGTTTCTTGCATTGTTGCTTTGGTGGTAGTAAATTCCCTTAGTCCTTTTTTCTCTGTGAAGCTCCTGATTTCACCTTCAATTTTGATTGAGAGCCTTGCTGGGTACAGTATTCTTGGATTCAGACCCTTCCTTTGCATGACTTTGTATATTTCATTCCATTCCCTTCTGGCCTGATGAGTTTCTGTTGAGAAATCAGTTGCTAGTCTGATGGGGGTTCCTTTGTATGTAACTTTCTGTCTCTCCCTGGCCGCTTTTAAGATTCTTACTTTGTCATTGGTGTTTGCCAATTTAATTATAATGTGCCTTGGTGTTGGTCTTTTGGGGTTCATTTTGCTTGGGACTCCGTGAGCTTCTTGGATTTGTGTGGGTTTTTTCTTCCCTATATCAGGGAAGTTTTCTGTCATTATTTCTTCAAACAGGTTTTCTATTCCTTGCTCAGTTTCCTTTCCTTCTGGAACCCCTATTATGCTGATGGTGTTTTGTTTTGTGTTGTCTCAAAGTTCCCTTAGGCTCTCTTCCTGCTTTTTAATTTTTTTTTTCTAGAAGCTGCTCTGCTTGGGTATTTTTTTCCATCTTGTCTTCTAGCTCACTGATGCGGTCCTCTGCTTCTTCTAGTCTACTCTTGATGCTTTCTATTGAGTTCTTTACAGCGGCAATGTCATTATTCATTTCTTCTTGGTTCTTCTTCATTTCCTCTTGGTACTTACTCATATTGTCGAATTTGTCTTCCATTCTTTTTAGCCACCTTATGACCATTTCTCTGAATTCTTTCTCTGGCAGGTTGCTTGCCTCTATTTCGTTTACTTCTGTTTCTGGTGATGCCTGCTTTTCTTTCCTATGCGGGCTGTTTCTTCGTCTCCCCATGTTCTCTCTTCTCCAGATGTCTGGTTATGTAGTTCTCTCTCTGCTGCGTTGACTTAAAGGCACAAAATACAACACAACCAGGTACAACACACAAGGCACTGAACAGAAATGTATTCATGATATTAATAACCTCCAATAAAGGTGACACCAGAGAAAGGCAAATTAGGGGATAGGAGAGAAAGAAGAAGAGAAAGAAAGAAAGAAAGAAAGGAGTGTCAAAAAGAAATTGGGGAAAGAAAGAGAAAAAAAAAAGAGAGACCAGAAAGAGACTAAGAGAGAAAAGGGGAACACACAATATATATGGGGAGAAAAATCCAATAGAGCTACCACTAATCCCAGCAAATGCTAGCCACAAGTACCTGGGGATTAATACAGACTACAACACCAACTAATATCAAGCAAGGCAAGGGAAAATAGAAGCAAAAAACAAACAAAAACAAAGCAAACAAAAAACAAAGAAACAAAAAGAGCAAAACAATCTCACAAAAAAGCATAAAAATTTGATATAATCAACATTCAAACAAACAACAACTAAAGGAAAGAGAGAAAATCAATTTTTTGGGTAGTTAAGACAGTAAAGAAAATTACATATATATGTAGGTGAAATTTTAATGGGGTAAACAGAAAGAATAGGGAAAATCTAAAGCAGGAAAGGGGTAAGATAAAGAGGACACCAAAAGGGGGAAAGTTAGGAAGAGAGTGATGGCATAAAGGTAGAGTTGAGATAGAGTAAAGCAATGCTAAAGGAAAGACGAAAATAGAATGTAGAACTCTAGTCTCAAAGTAAGATAAAGAGAAAATAAAATGACACTTAAAAAAAAAAGGTAAAATAGTAGTAGTAATAATACTGATTAAAAACAAAAATGTAGTAATTAAAAAGATAAAATCAAGTGAGAAAAAAAGAAAAAAATAGTTTCTTAAGTAAAAGATGCAAAAAATGAAAATAAAAAAATATATAATGTGCAATAGTGAAGGTCATTCACTTCCTCTATTGTTCTGTTTGGCATGCCTTTTTCTCCCTCCGGACAGTATTGCAGTTCCCTGTGTTCTACTGTTCCTCAGTGTTGTAAGCCAGTCCTGATTTTTAAGCAGGCGGTGTCTTAATTTCTCGTATTCCTTTATTTTTGATTACACAAGAGTCAATTTGTGTTTCAGCCCCTGGGTGGCAGTGTTTCTGGATTGACTCTGGGTCTATTTATGGCCTCTCTAGCCTGTGTTTATCCCTGTGGCACTCAATACTGGTTTGTGGGAGTGGGCTGCCTTAGAGCTGGCTCTCCAATGGTTACTCCCAGCTCCGAACCCCAGTTTCCAGAAAAAAAAAATTCCCCTGCAGTTTTCCAGGGTGTCCCAAACTGGGTGATCCTATGTATTGGGCTTAGTAATCAGAAGCAAGGATTTGAAGAGGAAAAAGACCAAGTGTGCGAACAATGGGTCTGTGCAGCCGGCACACGTATGAAATTCTTAGGCTGTCCATGCACATCAGATCAAAATGGGTTGCTTTTTAGGGATCCCTTCTGTTAGCAGCTATTAGGACCCCCTTCCACATTCACGGATCACGCCAGCCCCACCAGGCACGGAGTTTTCTAAGCACAGACTTCCCTGGTCCTCCAGCTCCCACAAAACATGCGTTTCTCTCTCCCGCGGAGACCAGAGACCTCACCTCATCCCAGGAGAAATCTGACGTTTCTGTGGTGGAATGAAGAGCTCCTTTGAATCCATGAGTTTGCGCCAATTGGGGACGGTGTTCTGGGGCTCGCAGCTGTTCAGTGGTTGCTGTAGTTGTGGATTTTCAGGCTTCTGATAAGCTCCACTTTCCTTATCAAGATGGTGCGGATGTGGAGACCTCTGGGAGGGGACCCAGCCGCAGTGGGGGCTGCCCGGTCAGGGGAACCTCGTCTAGCAGTCCCCCACCTTCTCCTGGAGTTTTGCTGTCCCTTAACTTGCCAACAAACACTCCTCGTGCGACCCTCAGCTTTCTTTCTTTCTGCTCCGGGACAAGGCTCGGAACACGTCTGTCTATTCCGCCGCCGTTTTTCTCCCCCCTCTCCTTTCTTTTAAAGAGGCATTTTACTCTGATATTAGAACAATCAACTAACTTTAGAACCTCTGAAAAGTTTTAAGAAAAGACATATTGATGAAGCTCTAATTAACATTTTTATGGGTTCTTTGTTTATTCTTTTTCTCCTTTACAATATGGGTATTTATAATAGTCATATAATGAAAAATTTGGAGGAAATTTCTCTTATTTTGTGTTCTTCAATCTGAAGATTTTCCAGCATATGATTCTTTATTTTTTAGCAGTGATAGAAGGAATTCTGAAAAAAAAAATTATTTAAAGCATATATAACAATCTGTGCTGTTTAAGAACTTTCTCTTGTGGAAAATAGAGGTAAACTTAAAGGCAATCTTTTATGAGAGTACAGATTGATAGTCACCTAATGTAAAGTAGTTTCCTCTTAAGAAAGGATTATGTATGTATATCAAATGACTTTTCCATCCTAAAAACTTAGAGCAACACACATCAAAATTGTTACTATTCTGTTGGTCTTCAGTTATCTGATATGATACTCAAGCAAGTCTGATACTCTGTTACTCATTTGACATTTATTAAATGCCTACTACAAAGTTTAAAATAGTATATAAGTTATAGGTTCAATAAATAGACAACTACGTTTCAAATACTAACTCTAAAACTCACTACCTGAAGTTTCCGTTTCCTCATCTGTAAAATACACTTGACAATATGTGACTATTTTATAAGAAAAGTAGAACACCATCCTTCTTTTTCAGATACCCTCCCTGAGAATAATGTGCAAAGTTAATTTATTATTTGCCTAGTGGAAGGCTGGTGCATTTTAGATTAAATGCAAGTTAGGACATGGGGTCTCAGGCTGATTCTTCTGGTTTATAGCCCTTCCACTGGGCCAGTAATTCTTTATCTTTTGTTGCTGACTTCTTAATATAATAGCATGGTCCAAAGATGTGGTCCATGTGATCCTAGTTTTGATATTTGTTGAAAACATTCTTCAACATGTGGTCATGTTGTGGTCAGTTATTATAAATATTCCCCAGGTGCTTGAGAAGAATGTGTATACTCTAATTTAAATATGTCTATTAGATTAAGCTTGATAGTCACTTTACTGTTCTACATATTTAATTTTTTGTCTTCCTGAACTGTCAACAGAGAGATGTGTTAAAATCTCCCACAATATTGGTAGATTTGTATATTCTGTTTGAAATTTGTAAGTGCTGACAACTATTGCTTTAAATATTTTGATGTTATTTTAATACAAGGCATACAAGTTTAGAACTATGATATCTTTCTGGTAAGTTGAAACTTTTATTATTTAGTGACCATCTTTAAACCAAATATTATTATTTGTTTTAAACCTATTTTCACTCTTACTGATATAGCAACTCTCAATTTATGTAATTAGAATATAACTGCTATAATTTTTGAACCTTCTTCTATACTTAAGAATTAGGTATCTTATAAATAACACTAGAAGCGTAGTGCACGGGTAGAGTCCTTAGGCCTGGCCGGTGATCAGGACTGGTCAGGGCCTTCCAGCTGCCAGCCGGGGCCTACTTTCCCTGGCTGCCAGCTGCCCCCTGGTGGTCAGCACACGTCATAGCGAGCAATCAAACTACTGGTCAAACTCCTGAGGGGACAATATGCATATTAGGCTTTTATATATAGACCAGGGGCCTGGTGCACGAATTCGTGTATCAGTGGGGTCCTTTGGCCTAGCCTGTGGGATCGGGCCGAAACTGGCTCTCCAACATCCCCTGAGGGGTCCCAGATTGCGAGAGGGTGCAGGCCAGGCCGAGGGACCCCACTGATGCATGACTGGGGCTGGGAAGGGATATGGGATGTTGGCCAGCTGGGGAACACCACGGGAGGGCTACAGAGCATGTCTGGCCCATCTCGTTCAGTCCTGATCGGTCGGACCCCAGTAGCAAGCTAACCTACTGGTTGGAGCATCTGCCCCCTGGTGGTCAGTGCATGTCATAGCAACTGGTCGACTGGTCGATTCTCTGCGCCCTGGTGGTTAGTGCACATCATAGCGAGCAGTTAAACGGCCTTAGCATATCATTAGCATATTACACTTTGATTTTGGTTGAACGGATGACTGGACACTTAGCATATTAGGCTTTTATTATATAGGATCATATCCTTCTATTTTGTTTTTTAATCAAATCTAATTATCTGGCTGTAAACTCTTGAGTTCATTAATGTCATTATTATTTGTGATTACTGGTATATTTGGACTTTTTTTTACTACCTTTCTTTAAATTGTTCCTTTTTCCTGCTTTAGATTGTGATTTAAAAAAAATACTTATGTTTTGATTAATGAGTTTTTATTCTACTTATAAACATCTAACTTAGAAATTGTATGCTGCTGTTTTTCAGGCTTCCCCAGAAATGGTTCCATATGTATTAACAGTCTTTTTAAGTTAAAACTTCATCTGCTCTTGAACAATAAAAGGACCTTAGCACACTTTCACTCTTAAGTCTTCTTTCAGATCTTTGATCATAGCTTGCTTTTTTTTTTTTTTTTTTATGGATCGTAATGCTGTTATTTTTGGACACTTCTATTCTTTTTTTAATAAATGACATAATTATCTTCATTATTTTATTTGAACAATGTAGATTTTGTGGGAAATATTTAATCATATGAGCAAAGATTTGTCAATAAACATTTTACAAACAAAAGTACTTACAGCATAAATGTACAATTTATTAAATTATTATCAGGTATAACCATTACCCAAGTGTTCCCATTTATTTTATGTGAATTTTTAAATATTTACTTGCAGTTTTATCAGTTTATTTGTCTACCATTTATTGGCCTTCTTAGAACTTCTTCCTGTTATTTTCTTTCTTCTTGAAGTGCATCCTTTACCATTTCCTTTAGTGTAGGTCTTTTTGCAGTAAACTGTATTTGTTGGTCTAAATATCCTTTATTTAAATTAAAATTTTAAAATATATTTTTATTGATTTCATAGAGGTGGTGAGAGGGAGAGAGATACAGAAAAATCAGTGATGAGAGAATTATTGATCTGCTGCCTCCTGAGTGCCCCACACTGGGGATCAAGCCTGCAACACAGGCATATGCCCTGGCCGGGAATAGAATTGTGACCTCCTGGTTCATAGGTCAATGCTCAACCATTGAGCCATAGGGACTGGGCTGAAAATCCTCTTTTTATCCTTTTTCTTGATAGATAGTTTTGCTGAGGACATGATTTTCTATGACAGGCTGTTGTCTGATATAATTTTGATTACATTTTTCCACATCTACTGCCTTAAAGTTATTGGTGATGGGCAGCTTAGGCCTAATTGTCATTCATTTGTTGGTGATCTGCATTTCCTTTTTGGCTGCTTTTAAGATTTCTCTCTCTCTTTTGGCTTTGTGGGGTTTTGTTTCAACTGCTTTGCTTCCACATTTCTTTAAGTGTTTTCTATATGTTTATTTTATATTTTATGTCTAATGAATTGGTTATTGTTTATGTTGATGAGCACTCATGGTAGTTTGTTTCCATGTGTGTTTGGTGGTCTTTGCATATAATATCTTCATCATCATCATTGTTTTACTACTAGAGGACCAGTGCATGAAATTCGTGCATGGGGGGGGGTGTCCCTCAGCCCAGCCTGCACCCTTTTCAATCTGGGACCCCTTGAGGGATGTCCAACTGCCCGTTTAGGCCCAATCCAGATCAGGCCTAAACGGGCAGTCGAACATCCCTCTCATACTCCAGTACTGCTTACTCCCAACTGCTCACCTGCCTGCTTTCCTGATTGCACCTAACCACTTCTGCCTGCCATCCTGATTGATGCCTAACTACTCCCCTGCCAGCCTGATTGCCCCTAACTGCCCTACCCTGCACGCTTGTTCACCCCTAACTGCCCTCCCCTGCAGGCCAGGTACCCCCCAACTGCTCTTTCCTGCTGGCCTGGGTCCCCCCCAACTGCCCTTCCCTGCAGGCCTGGTCACCCCCAACTTCCCCCCGCTGCTGCCCTGGTCACCCCTAACTGGCCTCCCCTGCAAGCTTGATTGCCCCCAACTGCCCTCCCTTGCAGGCCTGGTCCCTCCCAGCTGCCCTCCCCTGCTGGCCATCTTGTGGTGGCCATCTTGTGTCACATGGGGGCAGCCATCTTTGACCACATGGGACAGCCGTCTTGTGTGTTGGGATGATGGTCAATTTGCATATTACTCTTTTATTAGCTAGGATTCAGAAAATCTGGGTGCCCAAATTGAGGCCTTTTCTTGGAAAAAGTTTTGGGTTGTCTTACTACTAACCTAGAACTAGTTTAGCTGTCTTTCAGAATTCTTAGCTTAATATTGTTAACATATCATAACTTACCTTAGCATTAAAAATCATGGTATTTCAATCTTGAAATAATTCAAAATATTAAATGTATCACTCAAGGTATGATACTTGAACAAACAGTCTGTAAAACCACAGAAATTATTTTTCCAGATATGATTATCATGAAATTAAATAATTGTTAGCTATTTCCAAACCTTACGTATTTTCCCTTGACAGCTAGATTACATTTAAATTTAGAAAAGCAAATTCTTTTATTCATTGCCATTTTATTAAAGCAGTTCTGGCATGATGTATACTGAATGGTCAAAGTTGATCAGATTTACTGTTTTCACTATTTTCTTCAATAGTGATTTGAGATCAAGAAGCATATTTTTCAATCACTGTAGAAAAAATTTTACAGTTCCTCAAAAAGTTAAATGTAGAATTACCCAATGACTAAGCAATCCCACTCCTAGGTAGTACCCATAAAAATTTAAAACAAATATTCAAACCATTTGTTCACAAATGTGCATAGCAGCACTATTCACAATAGCTAAGAGGTGTAAATAACTCAAATGTCCATCAACTGATGAATAGATAAACAAAATATGGTAAAACATACAATGGAATATTACCTTGTCCTATATAATAAAAGAGTAATATGCAAGTTGACTCTGTCACTCCTATACACAAGATGGCTGCCCCCATGTGGACACAAGATGGCCACTTCAAAATGGCCAGCAGGGTAGGTTAGTTGGGAGGGACCAGGCCTGCAAGGGAGGGCAGTTGGGGGTGACCAGGCCTGCAGAGAAGGGCAGTTGGTGGGGACCCAGGCCTGCGGGGGAGGGCAGTTGGGGGTGACAAGGCCTGCAGGGGAGGGCAGTTAGGGGCAATCAGGCTGGCAGGGGAGCAGTTAGGCATCGATCAGTCTGGCAGGGGAGTGGTTAGGGGGTGATTAGGCTGGCAGGCAGAAGTGGTTAGGTGCAATCAGGAAGGCAGGCAGGTGAGCAGTTGGGAGCCAGCAGTCCTGGATTGTGAGAGGGATGGCCCAATCCTACTGGGATCGGGCCTAAACAGGCAGTTGGACATCCCTTGAGGGGCCCCAGATTGGAGAGGGTGCAGGCTGGGCTGAGGGATACCGCTCCCCCCACCCCCCGCATGATTTCTTGCACTGGGCCTCTAGTATATATATAAAAGCCTAACAGGCAAAGTGTCCCCTGGGAATTTGACCAACCAGGAGTTTGATGGCTTGCTATGATATGTACTGACCACCAGGGGGCGGCATGGAACAAAGGGAGACCATGTGAATTTTGTGTACTGGGCCTCTAGTTTGATCATAAAATGGAATGTGCTGATAACATGCTTCAACATGGATGAACCTTGAAAACATGCCTAAGAAGCCAGACATAAATGGTCATATATTGTATGATTTGAGTTATATTAAGAATCCAGAATAGGCAAATCCTGTTTTGAGACAGAAAGCAGTTTAGTGGTTGCCAGGGCCAAGGGTAAAAGGGGAATTGTAGTGACTGTTTAATGGGTTACAGGGTTTTCTCTGTGGTAATAAATATTTCGGAATTAGAGGCGATAGTGCATATTGATGGAAATGTTCTAAATATCACTGCATTGTATACTTAAAATGATTAATTTGATGTAACATGAATTTTATGTTAATTTTAAAAAATATGTTTTTATTGATTTTTAGAGAGAGAGGAGGGGAGAGAGAGAGAGGGAATCATCAATGGGAGATTAACATCCATAGACTGCCTCCTGCATGCCCCCAAGGGACTTCTTGGTTCAAGGGTTGACGGTCAGCCACTGAGCCACACTGGCTGAGAATGTTAATAATTTTTAAAAGGCATATTGTTAGCTTCTAATTGATTAAAATAACAAGACATCCACATACCATTCACATACAACCATTTTGACAATATTTTTCATATTTCATATTTTGCAGTTAGGGTTAGATTTGGATTAAATAACAGAGACATCCAATAACAGTGACTTAAAGAATATAGTTTATTTTGGCATCACCTAAAAGTCTGGAAGTAGGTGAAAAAGGACTAGTTATAGTAATAGTAGTTCTGTTAAACAGAGTATTCAGGAGCCAGGTTCCTTTTATCTCATTACTCTGCCATCATAAGCCTCCATTGCCAAGGTCACCTTACAAACCTAGATGGCTTCTTTAGTTTCATCCATCATCTGTATTCTATTCAGCAGGAAAGAGAAAGTAATGAAAAAGAGAAAGGCTGAGAGGACAAATGTGAACTGTCTGTTAAGAAAGCTTTCTAGAAGCTATTGTAGGTTAACTTTGTTTAGATCTTAAACTGTCCAGAATTTAGGCACATGGCCACACCTAGATATGAGAACGCTGGGAAATATATTCTTTTTTCTGATGGCATGTGCCCAGTGAAAATTTGGTTGTTGTTTTTTTTTCCTGGGAAGAATTGCATCTGCTTTATTATTATATCACTTCTACTCTCATTTCCTTAATATTTTTCTTTATGTTAGATCCTTTGTTAGTTAAATAACTGTATTTGAAAGTAAAGAGAACAAATTTGTTCTTCTGTCATCCCCAAATAATTTCTTCCCATTTTATGAAATGCCACCCTAGTGAGTATGCAGGTGCACAAGTGTATATATATGTGTGTCTGTCTATCTACACATCTCTGTATCTAGTAATATAGATAGATAAACAATTTTGCTATTTAATATAGAGTTCTTCTAGAATGAAATCTATATATATAAAAAGCCAGAGACTGTAATGCCATCATGACCATAACAACCAGTTGCTATGACACCCACTGCAGCCAGCAAACTGGCCTGATCCGGGTCAGATCGCCCCCAACACCCAAATCAGGGTGGGACCAGCCAGCCAACTGCCTAGGCTGGCAGAAATTTGGGGTCTGGAGATCTTGGAGTTGCTCAGTCTCAGTCTGGAGAAGATGTGTGGGCAAAGCTCTCCTTAGGTGGAAGTGGACCTGGGATCAGGGCGCTGGAGTCAGGGGTGGGGTGGGGAGGCTTTCCTGGTGGCCACAGCAGTCCCTATGGGCTGCGCTCAGCACCTGGGCATCTGGCCCTGGTTGGAACAGTGGCAGGAATAGAGCCAAGAGGTATGAGGCCTGACATGGGCTCTTACCATGCCCGCTGGACCCAGCAGCACCAGCAGGCGGGCCATGATGTGTAGCGAGGCACTAGGTCGCAGACAGAAGGGGAAGCGAGCCAGAAGGGAAAGGCCCTGCGCCAGACAGAGCTCTGAGTGGCGTGGGCTGGGCTGGAGCTGGAAACCCTGGCAGAGTGGGCGGGGCTGCAGCCTGCGCCTTTTCGGCCTTGGCCTTGGAATTCAGAGGTCAGCCCCACTTCAAGAGAGAGGACGTGGTGGAAAGTGGCAAAGCCACAGAAGGGATAGGAAATGTGGCCACCTTCGGGAAACACAGCTGCCATGGTCTTCAGTAACTATAAACAGATAATCTTTGGTCTCTGTTCTACAGAAGAGGAAGCTGAGACTCAAAGAAGGGAGCTTTCCGCAACACCTCACCCACTTCTCAGACCTGACCTGAACCCTGTGCAGCATTGTTTTCATTGAAAGTAGAGGATCCAAAATGTTTATAGATCTTTGCTATTTTAGGCAGGGAAGAATTTAGCACAGGGTATTGGTGCTTGGGAAATCATTGAAAACCTGGAGGTGTGGGTATTAGGCTGGGACCCAGGAAATACTCCCTTCCCAGTAGGAGGAGCTGCCCCCTCAGCCACAACTGAATCCTAGGACACTCTGGCACAGCTGTGACCCGGGGATCAGGAAACTGCTGCCCTGGCAAGTGTCCTCCATCTCGCACAAAACAGGTCACTGGGCACTGCCTCTGCCACAACTGCCTGTGCACAGCCTGGATTCTGCTGCAGAAAACCTCCACATCTCTGCAAACATGACCTCCAACAGCAAACAGTCCAAACTGCGGGAAGATGCCTCTGCCCCACTTCTGCCTTCAAAATATTGTGCAAGTGCATCCAGTTGGCAGATATGAATTCATATCCAGAAACCTAGCTGCAAAGGAGTTTGGGCAATTTCAGACTTTCATCTAGGAGTGAGATCTTGCCAATGTACCTCATGTGCCTGGTATTGATAAAAATGGGGCCTGGCTGGTGGGGCTCAGTGGTTGAGCATCGATCTATGAACCAGGAGGTCACAATATGATTCCTGGTCAAATTTCGGGCTTGATCTTCAGTAGGGGCATGCAGGAGGCAGCTGATCAATGATTCTCATCGATGTTTCTATCTCTCCTTCTCCCTTTCTCTGAAATCAATAAAAATTTTTTAAATGGGGTCATACTGTATGTATGTGTTATAACAAGTTTTTCACTTCGTAGGTCACTAATGTCTTTCCTGTTAAAACCATACTTAGAGAACATTATTTATTTATCATTCATTTTAATTGATCTCAGAGAGAAGGGGGAGAGAAACATTGTTCCATTGTTTCCTGCACTCACTGGACTGGGTATTGAACCTGCAACCTGGGCATGTGCCCTGACTGACAATCGATCCACCACTTTGTGGTGTATGGGACGATACTATGCTGGTACCCTGACCCCAAATTCCAGCCTCCAGAACTGTGAGAAAAATACATTTCTGTTGTTTAAGCCATACAAATTTATGATATTTTGTTATGGCTGTCTGAGCTGACTAATCTATACTAATAAAAGGGTAATATGCTAATTAGACTGGGTTGATAGGACATCTTCCGGTCATCCTTCTGGACAAAGCCACAGTGGCGGGGGGCCAAGGCTGAGGTGGTTAGGGGCAATCAGGCAGGCAGGCAGGTGAGCGGTTAGGAGCTAGCGATCCCGCAGTGATTAGGCCTTAACC
This sequence comes from Corynorhinus townsendii, assembly GCA_026230045.1. Classification (NCBI taxonomy): domain Eukaryota; kingdom Metazoa; phylum Chordata; class Mammalia; order Chiroptera; family Vespertilionidae; genus Corynorhinus; species Corynorhinus townsendii. The sequence continues at coordinate 173,121,546 of JAPDVU010000003.1, read as the reverse complement.
AGCAGTTGGACATCCCCCAAGGGGTCCTGGATTGGAGAGGGTGCAGGCCGGGCTGAGAGACCGCCCCCCCCCTCCATGCACGAATTTTGTGCACTGGGCCTCTAGTATATTTATAAAATTGTTTTATAGTTTAGCATTTGGTGGTTTATGAACAAATTCTTTAGATGTATTATTGAGAGAGTTTATATTTTGCTAGTAACTATTTTCTCAAGAAACTTTGGAAGTTTTTCATTTGAAAATGAAAATACTGATATTTTTGTATGCTGTATTCATATATTTTATTTTATTGCTGTTCATTTTTAGAAGCCACCTTGCTGGGTGATCTTAAGGAAGAGAAAAAGAATTATGCTTGTGACTGGGTTATGGAAGACCATTGTCATTATGTTTCTAAAATTAATATTTTGTGTAATTTTGTTATTTTGTATCTTGATTTTAAAGGCTTAAAGATAAACATATCAAGAGTGTGAGGCAAGCAAAGCTCAAAATATACTAGGAAATGTGAACTATCATCCTATATAAAGACAATATTTTTCATATTTCATATTTTGCAGTTAGGGTTAGATTTGGATTAAATAACAGAGACATCCAATAACAGTGACTTAAAGAATATAGTTTATTTTGGCATCACCTAAAAGTCTGGAAGTAGGTGAAAAAGGACTAGTTATAGTAATAGTAGTTCTGTTAAACAGAGTATTCAGGAGCCAGGTTCCTTTTATCTCATTACTCTGCCATCATAAGCCTCCATTGCCAAGGTCACCTTACAAACCTAGATGGCTTCTTTAGTTTCATCCATCATCAGTATTGCCCCCTTGTGGTCAAAGATGGCCACCCCCATGTGACACAAGATTGCCACTGCAAGATGGCCGGCAGGGGAATGCAGTTGTGGGTGATCAGGCCAGCAGGGGAGGGTAGTTGTGGGAGACGAGGCCTGCAGGGGAGGGCAGTTGGGGGTGACCAGGCCTACAGGGGAGGGAGGGTAGTTGGGGGTGCCAAGCCTGCAGGAGAGGGCATTGGGGGGGGACCAGGCCTGCAGGGAAGGGCAGTTGGGGGTGACCAGGCCTGCAGGGGAGGACAGTTAGGGGCGACCAGGCTGGCAAGGGAGGGAAGTTAGGGGTGACCAGGCTGGCAGGGGTGCAGTTAGGCGTCGATCAGACTGGCAGGGGAGTGGTTTGGGGTTGATCAGGCTGGAGACAGAAGCGGTTAGGGGCAGGCAGGCAAGCGGTTGGGAGTCAGCAGTTCTGTATAGTGCAAGGGATGTCTGACTGCCCGTTTAGGCCCGATCCCACTGGAATCAGGCCTGAATGGGCAGTTGGACATCTCTCGTGGGGTCCAAGATTGTACAGGGTGCAGGCTGCGCCGAGGGACAAACTCCCTTCCCCCTGAGCATGAATTTCGTGCACTGGGCCTCAACTAATTATATAATCACTATCCTATATAATAAAAGGGTAATATGCAAATTCTCACTAACAGCAGAATGACTGGTCGCTGTGACATGCACTGACTACCAAGGGGCAGATGCTCAATGCAGGAGCTGCCCCCTGGTGATCAGTGTGCTCCCACAGGGGGAGCTCCGCTCAGCCATATGCTGGGCTGATGGCTGGGCGGTGGTAGCACTAAGGATGTTCAACTGCAGCTTAGGTGGACATCCCCCGAGGGCTCCCGGGTTGCCAGAAGGATGTCTGATTGCCATCTTAGGGCCGATCCTCCAGGGAGTGGCTCTAAATCACCAGGTGGACATCCCCCAAGGGCTCCTGGGCTGACAGAGGGATGTCTGACTGCCAGCTTAGGCCCACTCCACCGGGGAGCGGGCCTAAGCCAGCAGGTGGACATCTCCCATGGGGTCCTGGACTGTGAGAGGGTGCAGCTGGGCTGAGGGACCTCCCCCCAGTGCATAAATTTTCGTGCACTGTGCCTCTAGTATTTAACTAAAATAGAAAATATAAAGCAATACCTTGTTTCTACTTGTATGTATTATTGTTAGGCAATGGATTACACTATTGACAGTATTCTGTTTATGGAAGTATGCATGGATTTATCTATAGTATTTATATTTATTGGAGAATAAAAATAGCAGGATTTCTCAGTACATTTATCTTTTATTGGTGGTAGCTTAAATTTAGATCCCCCAGTGCTGATACATGATCTAATTTGGGGAGAACGAAAATGTTACCAGGGGAGTTTCTAATGAATCCAAACAGGATCAAAGTTTGGATATTAAACCACGTGAAGAAAAACTATAGAGAAATGGAGATTGTTAAATCTAGAAAATAAACTTTAAAACATGATTTGGGTACTCAGCAAGCATTTATTGACCACCAACTGTGTGTTCAGAATGTTACTGCCCTTCCCCCTTGCTTCCAGAGAGAAGCAATTTTCAACCTTTTTAATCTCATGGCACACAAGTGATTTACTAAAATTCTGCATTACACCAAAAAAATATTTTAAAAAGGTATAATTTTCATTCATTCATACTGGACAACAGTTGTTGTGTTGGATGTTGTCATATTTTTATTTGACAATCTAAGGGGGAAAAGTAGGCAATAACCCTGACTAAATAGCCAGGTATTGTGTGTTTTAAAAATTCTTGTGGCACACAAGTTGAAAATCAATTTCATAGAGTATCACTAAGATGTAAAATTCAGTGGAAATGATATAGATAGGAAAAATTACTGACTGGATGAATTCAGTTTAGCTGAGTTAACATTTTCCTCTATTATGACCAACTACCATATTTGTTTTGAAGTAATAAGACAGACATTGCAAAGGAGATGAAATCAAGATGATTGTTTCTACCTTTTTTTCCTATCGTTCCATAACTTCGATTACATTTTTTTGTCTCATATCGATTCACTGTGTCATGTTCTTTTAGTTCGAAAAAAATACAGGGACTTTTATTTGGATTAAATTTGGGATTTAATCTCAAAATTCTTTTTCCCGTAATTTTTATACAGGTGACCATAAGATTAATACTATTATATAATTCATCTCTGCTATTCAGAGTAATATGAAAGTATGGATTTCTTAAAATACTGTCTGTGTTTGGTAATCCCAATATCTGGATCTCCTTAGAGTGTATTTTTACTGTCTTTTGTTCTTGTTAGTTCTTGTATCTGTTGCTTCATGATTTTTCTGGTTGTCTCTTGATAGTGTACTGAATTGTACTTGAAACCCATTTGCAGACTTAATTTGAGACCTGGGATTATATTTTTTTCTTCAGAATTTATTTTTAATAGTTTGCTTGTGACAGTACTCCGGGAGGCATTAACAGTCTAGGATCACTTTAATCCAATTTTAGGGACTAGAATTTTCTGTGCTCCCTAGATGACTCCAAATCAGTCTATAGCTCTTTTACTTCTTGTTTATCTTAATACTACAGTGGAATTTTTCAGGGTCACAATAAAAAAGGGTTGTTTTTGTTTGTTTTTCCCTAGGCTTTCTAGCTGTCAAATATACTTTTTAGCCTCAAACCAACTTTTCTACAATTCCCTCAGAGCAAACATGAACCCAAATGCTAAATTTCCCTTTCTGTATTTCTATCTTATCTCTTGATCCCATAAGTTTTCACCCAATTCTCATTCTTTAATGCCTTTCAGCAACTTAAAAAATGAATATAGTATTTTTCAGATTTCCTTGTTCTCAGTAGGAGGGCGCATTAATCTAAATGACCTGTTCTACCATTTTTGGAAATAAAATACAATTTCAGATTGGTGTTTCTTTAAGCACACACCCCCTTCAAATTCTTTTCATTTATAGTTCAAGTAACGTATTTTCTTGAGCAGAAGCCTCTGAGAGGCTGGGAGTGGTGGCCCAGCTGTGGGTAATGAGGGGGCAGGGTCTCTGGCAGTAGAGGGCGTCTGGCCTGGGGCCATGGCTAGGTTGCTGGGCTAGGAAGGGGATGCCCCCAGGCCTGCTGCGATGGCAGGCTACATGCTACCCAGGCATCACCCCACTGTTTTGGGCCGGCAGCCTTGTCATTCCAGAAGATTTTCTCTGCACAGAAAGAGGAAGTGCACTAAGCAAGATCCATTAGGGACTGAGGAGACACGTTTTGGAAATGATAAACTTGGAGATCTCGAAGAGGTAAATCCATGAGTTTCCAAAAACCAAAAACCTCAGCCTCTTGAAAGATGACAGTCAACACAGTGGACTTCATTCAAAGGAAACCATGAGGCATTCACTGGGACTATACTGCAGCTTCCGACCTCTCAATCAGTGGACTTCGGCCAGGAATACCAGCAGTCATTTTTCACTGGAGGGCCGAGTTCCTACCCCCATGGACGCTGAGTGACTCAGACTCTCATGTCTCTTCAGTGGGGAGCCCCAGCACAGACTTTGCAGCCTACGGAGAATCTCTGAGGGATAGACACCTTCCAACGCTGCAGTCTCACCTGAGGTTTCTGTGCAGATAAGTTACGAAGCACTGAAAGATGAGAATTTTAAGCTAAGAAAGCTAACCAAGGTTCAGAGCTTCTCTGAGACACAAACCAAAATAATGAGGATGCTTGAATGAAAATTATAAGAAAAATATCGAGGAGGAGAGTGACTACCACGACCTGGAATCCGTGGTTCAGCAGATGGAGCAGAATCTGGAGCTGATGACCAAATGTGCTGAAAATCAAGTCATGAAACATAAAACTTGCTCCAGGCACAGGTTTCCAACTTCAAGCGCGAGAAGGAAGCCCGGGCCAGGGCACCAGTTTTACGGTGGTCAAGCAGAACGCAGATGTTGCCTTGCAGGACCCCCACATGGTCATGAACAACCCACACGGCACCCACAAAGCTGCTGGTTTCTGGAGCTGAAACGCTGAACCTTACTGCTGAAATCCTTAAATCTATAGACAGAATTTCTGAAATTAAGATGAGGAGGAGTTTTGAGAAGCTTCTAGTTTGCAGCTTTGTTTACATCCTGAAGTCACTACTTACTGGATTTTAAAATGCCATTGTGTCTTTAAATATGCATTCTTCACTGTAAAAATATTTATCATGAGATACTAATTTCATGACCTAGATCAGTATTATTAGCCAACCCCAACAAGGAGGAGCTCTGTAGTGAAGAGTCTCACCTGAGGTTTCTGTGCAGTCCTTCCTTATTGGTGAACTTCTTGCTGTTATAGAGGCCGGATGGTCTACTAGAAGATTTTTGTACAAAACCCACTGATTTTTTAAAGTTACTGAAACACATCGACTTCTGATCACTTTGCTTCAAAGTAGTAAAAAAATCAAATCCCAATGTTTCCTTACAAGAAAATATAAAGAAGTGATGTGTGTCATCCATTCTTATTCCAGAAAGTTCATTCTAAATTCAATCCATCATCCTTGAAGGTTTGCCTCAAAGAAAACATGAGTCAAAACTTAGATGATTTGCTTTGAACAGGGACTCATGCCTTTTTGCCATTGTTCAGTGCCCCTTCTAGCCCAGTCCACTCTTACAGCCTTTACAGGGGTGGCTCCTGTGGTTGGTGGCCTGAGTGTGGACACCCCACCTGGCAGATGCTGCTATTCTCCTACAAGGACAAAGGTCGCCACAGATTCCACACTGTGAAACCGTCCAAATTCACCTCTTTAGGTTTGAAAAAATGTTTTTGGCCTTTACTGTAATGAGGTTTAGAATTCAGGAATTCTGAAGACACGCAAAGCATTCCTAGGTTAGCACAAGGTCTCTCCCAGGTTGCCTTTCCAGTTACTGTTTGATGTAGGAGGGCTTAACAGGCACTCTGTGCCTTTTTGGCTGTTTGCTGTAGATGTTATTTTTTAAAAATAAATTTTCCCTCCTGTTCAAATCGACAGCTTTCTTAATAAATTCTAAAATTAAAAAACACACACACACAAATGTATTTTCTGATAAAATAACAACCTGAAACTTCCAGTTTAATGTGTCCTTTCATATATCTTACTTTAAAGAAGTCTAATGTATAGAACAATAATAGTAAAAATAGCATATGTTCATTTTATTTGTTTCTTTTACCAAGCCCTACTATAATTTTGAAAAATTGTAAATTTATTTACTAAGATGACTGTATGGCAATCGAAATTTTTAGCAAAGTGTATTTTCTAATGATTTAACAGTTCAATATTTTCTTGTAAGGAAACATTGGGATTTAATTTTTTTACTACTTTGAAGCAAAGTGATCAGAAGTCGATACTATATTTTAATATGTAAGTTTCTTCTACAGTTAGTTACTAATACAAACATCTCTTCCTCCCTTTATTCGTTATGGGATGTTTTGGGGTTTTTGTTTTGTTTTCTTGTTTGTTTTGTTTGTTTGTTGGTTGGGTTGGCAAGAGATACTTGTAGGAAGCAGCATCTTATTAAACTCTGCATAAAAGAATGTATTGTCATTTTCTAGATGGTATAATTCAATTATTCTAAGGCTTTAATTTCCCTTGGAGACAGGGCCTCAGGACTCTTGAGGTCTTTTGTAGAATGAGTGAAATATTCATTGGGAATTTCCCAGTTCATTGGAAATTCTTAATGTTTACCTTTATAGTTGAATTGGGTTAGTATTTCTCAATGGAAATACTGTTGGCATTTGGGATAGTACAAATCTTTATCTGTGCATTGTAGCATGTTTAGCATCCCTGGCTTCTGCCTTCTGATTAGCAGTAGGCTTTTTTAGACATTGTGACAAGCGAAAATGGCTCCACACTTCTCAGAACTATCCCTGGCATAGTACTGCCATCAATTGAGAATCACTGAATTAGATCAGCAACTTTTTTACAATAGATTTTTACCATTTAACAGAAATTTAATTCTTAGATTTAGAAAGGTTAAGGATGGACTTTTTTTTTTTGCTTTTCAACATTACATGTCTAGTCATCTTTGATTCTAATTTGTTCTGATTTGTTAAATAATGTTATGTCAATAATCAGCTTAAATATTTTATTCTTAAAGCAGTAGTGTTCAGACTGCTCTAAGAGCTATTAAGTGTTCAGACTTAGAGCTCCTAAGTGTTTTGAAAGATACCTTAGGCCACAAAGAAGATGGTATTGGGATGGGAGAAGTGGACAGGATTCTCCAGCAGTTTCCTTTTACTTGTCCATGCTTTCAGGCAAGAAAGAGTTCTGTTGTCCTATGTTATGTCTTCTTTCCTCTGTCTTAACAGGAACAAATGATTAAAAATAAGAAACATGGTTTAGTGACAAAAATTTCCAAAAACTATTCTGACATAATTTTTAGGTCACTAGGTAGTATAAGAAATGTTCCTTGTAAATATTTTTAGACAAATAGATTCCCAACAATTGATTATATGTATGAGCTTCTCAGGTAAACTCTTTATGAGAGGAATCACCTCTTTTTCAAAGGACCAACAGTTGCGAGGAAAATTAAATCACTTAATAGGCCATTTGTACTAAAATTATACCTTTGATGAGAATTCTTTATTTCTGTTATACTTACCGTAAACAATCCTTCCTAAACCTATTCATATTTGTTTCCATTGCAAACTTAATGATTTTATTAATGGCTTATTTTAATACTATCTTCATTGTAAACTCTGTTAAAATCATGGTATCTGTTGGAATGCCCAAGTTATTCAAATGAAGTTTTGCATTATCTTGATTCTTTGTGGGTTTTACTTTTGTTGCACATTCTGAAGTGCAACGGAAAAGTACCTTCTATCACCCTCTCCCCCTAAATAAGTAGTAGCCATTTTCTAAATTCAAAGCATTTACTCTTGGTGATTTCCACATTGTAACTTAGGGAATTCTGGTTATCCTCCTTAGTTCATGGTAGGTGCTTAGATTCTGGAAGGATTCCTAATAATGACTTTTTCAAGACATATATATAATAAATGTATACTATTTAGGCAGTGGAATAATTGTCAATTATAGATCAGAAAGGGAAAAAAACATGTAAAGATTTACATAGTTTGTAAGAGTTGATAGAGCAGTAAAATGACGTGAGATCAATAGTCAATATTTTTTCTAGGAAGATTAATTTCTAGATATATTTAGCTGACCATATAGAATATGATTAATGTAGTGCATCTCGTGTGTGTGGGGGGGTGTGTGTGTGTGTGCATGTGTGCGCACGTGCACATACACTTTTATTTGGATTCTTTGGTACTTTGATTTTATTTTTTGGTTATTAATTACTTTTTTAAATTATTGGAAAATACAAAGAAAATGTCTTTATAGACCCATTGCTCTACCTCTATATTTTATTCATTTCCTAATAAAGTTTGAAAGAACATACTTACAGAAGCATGGGTTAATGTGTAGTTTGCTGAAATAAGGCTAATGAGAATTTAGGCAGAGTGGTCAGCAAAGATTTAGTAATAAACTTGGATTCATGATTAGAAAAACTGGTCTTTAAGTTCTATCTCAGACAGCTGGAGCCAATTGCAGCACCAGGGAGAGCTCCAAGTGTGTTCTTTGTTCTGATGGTGTCATTTTAATGATAGAGAGCATTTGTCCTGTGCACTTTAACTGGTTAAACAAGAGCAGCTCCCCTGAGGGTCATAGATTTCTCTTCCTCATTTGGTCAGAGCCTTCAGTTTTACTGTCTGAGGTTAGAAAACAAAGTGCAGCTTATTTAGTAATGAAACATATATTATGTGGTCTGTTAGAACTGATTCTGGAAAGGAATTCCATAATATTCTGCCTAGTTAGCTATTATTTTTGTCTTGAGTAATTTAGCATGATAATACTTGCCATGTCTTTTCTCAGCTATCCAGAAGACTTTTTATCACAAGTGCCATCCTTTTTCCCATTTCGGCTTGAAGCTTAACTTTCTTTTTTTTTTTTTTTTTTTCTTTAAAGCTTAACTTTCTTGTAATTTTATACTCCTGTCCTTTTTTCTTGGTGTTTCTATATTTTATTAAGATTTAAAACCAGGAAGAATTCTTAGATTATTTAAGAAATATAAGTAAATGTTATCTTTTATGATACACACATATATGAACTCAATTCACACACAGATGAAGGGTATATTTTAGTATTGGGATATTACATCACATCTTGTGGCCCCTCCATGTGCCAGTATCAAAGTTATATCTAGAACCTTCACGATATAAAGGATAATACATTTCTACTCACTGTACAACCACCTCAAGTCTTTTCATGCAGTCACAAATTTCTAGCTAACCATAATACTTGCAGTCTCTAGGTAACCCTTTTTTTTTTTTTGGAAATGAACTTTCATATTCTCAATATCTTCTTAGAGCACTCTGCTCTGCTTTCTTCTTCCCTAGTCTTCTTTTTCTTCTTTCCTACGCCTTTAGACCTTCTTCCTCTCTTATACTACCCAATTGATTTCCTCTTGGTCCATTTTCTTACTCATGTATCTCCTCTTTGCTCTTCTCTTCCTTCTTTCTTTTCCTCTCCCCTTTAAATTCTTCTTATTCTCTTTTCTGTCCTTCCTATCCACTTCCTGTCTACCCCAATTTTCTTCCTTCCAATTTAAACTACAATCTCTCTTTCTTCAGATAACACTGCTACTACCTAGGTACCATCTCAAGAAATGATCACATTCTCTTTCTCTAAAAAAGCTGTTTTAGGTTTTGTCACTTTGCTGAAATTCCCCAATTCCCACTCCTGCCTTCTATACTCTTTTTAGATATTCTTCTAATATACTAAGAGAATAGAAACTGTCATATATGATTTCTTTTTTGAAAAAAATTTAAATTCTTTATTGTTTAAAGTATTACATAAGTCTCCTTTTTCCCCCATTGACCTCTCCTTGGCCGTCCCCACCCTCCAGCACATGCCCTTTCCCACTCCCCCATCTGTGTCCATTGATTATGCTCATATGCATGCATATAAGTCCTTTGGTTGATCTTCCTCCCTCACTCCCCACCTTCCCTCATGGGTTGGACATATATGATTTCTTGTTGTACTACTTTTCCTACCTTATGTATATCTTAACTCTTTTTTTTTTTATCATGCTAGACTCAGAAGGAATAACTTTTCTACCTATACTCTATATTTTCTTGATAAAATAAAACATAGTTACTATAGAAAATTAGTAACTATAAATTAAAAAAATTTTAAATCATATACTACTTACACTAATTGCTGTCAACATTTTGTTATATAGCTTTAAGACTTTTCTTTACAATATTTACTTATGAGATGTATATTTTAAATGTTCTCCATTACATTTAAATTTGTTTATTATAATACTAGAGGTCTGGTGCATGAAATTCATGAACTTGGGGCGAGGGGTGCAGGGTCCCTCTCACAGTCTGGGAGCCCTGTGATTGATTGCCCCAAAGAGGTAGGCCCCACCCACCCAGCTGGGACTCCTTGATGGATGGCCCCCACAGAGGGAGGCTCCGCCCACCCGCCGTAGCCTGCGGGTCTGTGGCCTGGGCCTCCCTCTTTGGGTCGATCATGGAGCCCCCTGATTGATTGATCACCCCACCAGCCAGCCGGTGGCCTGGGCCTCCCTCTGCAGGGCGATCATGGGGCGATGGCCAGGCCCCCAACCAATCGCATTGCACCTGCCTTGGCTGGCATGGCGCTAGTGGGTGTCATAGCGTGGTTGTCCAGAAGGTTGTCCGGATGGTCGTTCTGCTGTTCAGTCGATTTGCATATTATACTTTTATAATTATAGATGTCAAATATGCATGATGTTATTAAGTATTCTTTTGCAATATCAATTTTATGGACTACATAGAATTCTCTTGCATAAAACTTAGTGTACCAGTTCTCTGTTGGATAGTTTTGATTTTCATCTTATAAATGGCAATGGACAGTTTTTTTGTTGTTGTTTTGTAAATTTTTGAGTATATCTTTGAACAACTTCTTTACTTCCTTAGGGTAATGGCTTAGAGGAAAGATTTTTGAGATCAAATAAAAATCATTTTTTAATGCATATTATCAAATTTCCCTCCAGAAAGTTTGTAGCAGTATATTTCCTCATTTTTTACAAATTATATAATTTGCTCCTTTAAAAATATTGTAATATTGGTCCCTTTCATAATGACTTAAAATGCTTTAAAATCTAACATGCATATGTATACACACACGTATATGAAATATTTTTCCAGGTTATTATTTTTTATCATTTAGCACTATGTTACTTTTTGCCATATACAATTTTTAAAAATTTTATGAGGTAAATGTATTACTCTTCCTTTGTGGGTGCAGCCTCTCATGCTGAAAAGGGCCTTCTCTTACTCTAGTATTATAAATACATTAACGTGTATTTACTTCCGTTGGTTGTGTTTGCTTGTTTTTTGCTTTTTTAAAATTTACATTTAAATCTCTAACTTTCCTGGAAATTAATTGGTCTTGTTTTCCAATAATAAATCTGTTATCCCAGAATTAATGATTTCTTTACAGTTTGTTTCCCACACTTGAAATGCTATCTTTTTATATTAGATAATAGTTTTCTCTGTTCTATTCCATTAATTTATCTCTGCATTCCAGTTTCAATCTTATTTATTTATTTTTAATCCTCACCGAGGACATTTTTCTCACTGATTTCTACAGAGAATGGAAGAGAGGGAGGATGGGGAGAGAGAGAGAAAGAGAGAGAAACATGGAAGTGAGAAAGACACATCGATTAGTTGCCGCCTGCATACTACTACCACGACTGTGGAATCTGCAACCTTGGTATGTGCCCTTAACTGGGACTTGAACCTGTGACACTTAGGTCGATGCTCTCACCACCGAGAAAAACTGGTCAGAACAAATCTTGTACCCTTTAATAGATTTATTTATAATTAGCCTTTTTAATTAAAGTAATCAAGAGCACTGTTTTGGGTTTTTTTGTTTTGTTTTGTTTTTGTGTTTTTTTTAGAGAGAGAAGAAGGGAGAGGAATAGAGAGATAGAAACATCAATGAGATTGATAAACTGCCTCTGCACCCCCTTACTGGGGATCCAGCCCTCCATCAGGTCATGTGCCCTGACTGGGACTCAAATCAATGACCTCTTTATTCCTTTGTTGACGCTCAACCACTGAGCCACACTAGTGGGGCAAGAGCACTGTTTAAAAACACTTTTAAAAATAACTTAAAAAACGAGAAAGTTTCTCCTAAAGGCAATCATTATTACAATTTTTAAATTTCATTCCAGAAATACTTTGTTCATATGCAAGCATATAGCTGATCTTTTTTTTAATTACATAGGTAGAAATATATCATATACACCATTTTTCTTCATTCTTTTTTATTCCATATCAGCAGATACAGTTCTAACTCACTTTTTTCATTTATATAGTTATCCAATTTAAGTGTCTATAACAATAGTTTCCTATTGTTTTAACATGTAGGATTTATTGTTGTTACAAGCTATTGTGATCTTTATCCTATTTTTTGCCAACGTGCAATAATAGGGCATATTTTTAGAAATGGAATTACTGTTATAAATTGTAACTATTTGCAAGCAACATAATTCAATCCTGGATAATTTCTGAAGAAAAGGAGTTTACAAGAAGTCTGTAAAATCAAGTTTCTCAACTCCTACTGCTACTACTATAACTAACCTATTTTTGTTATTTCCTAAAATTTCAAAGTTTCATGCAAAGTTACATTTGGATGAAAATGATTTGTATTTCATGTTGTGGCTACCATGAAGTGGAGAGAAGACTTTTCCATTCTTTTATATTGTCTTTATTGAGGCCAGGCTCTGCTACTCATCACTTTGGAAGGTTCTCAAAATACGAGGCTTCTTGAATGCTGGATATCAGCCAACAAACATTTAATACAGTTCTCATTTTGGCTGCTTAGAGTCTGTATACAACTCTTCTCGCACCTATACTTGAAGCAAACAATGAAAGCTAATAAATTGGAATGATTCCTTTTACACCTATAAATGCACTTATTATGCAGGCTCCAAGAAGAGACAGCTCAATGTTTCCTAAGCTATTCTGTCTAGCTCTAAATCCAGGATCTCTTCTTGGTAATGTCCTCTAGACATCTGTGTTCTGAAGACTTTAATTATATTTCTGAAAATGGGAAATTGGAGGCATACTCCACAGTATATAACTTAAGTATAGTTAGATAGAAATACACAAAAGGACATTTTTGATATGATAATAAAAGTAAAATTTAAAATTTTATTATTAGCCAAATATAAAGCTTTTGTGATTAAAAAAAAAAGTCTATTATTAGTTTCATTGTTTGTCTTCCCGCATGAGAATGTTAGCCTTATTTGGATGGAATATTTGTCTGTAGTCAAGACAAATATCTAACAAATGTCTATATTCCAAGCATCTAGAATGATGCCAGATGCACAGTGAATACTTAATAAATTTTTGATGATTTAATGACTGCATACTATTTTATGAGAGCAGTAAGCTTCAAATTAAAAAAAAAAAGTCAGTTTATTTATTTATTTACTTATTTATCTTCACCCAAGGATATTTTTCCCATTGGTTTTTAGAAAGAGTAGAAGGGAGGGATGTAGGTGGGAGAGGGATGAGGGAGAGAAACATTGATGTGAGAGAGATACATTGATTGATTGCTTCCTAAATGGGCCCTAACTGGAACTGGGGATTGAAACTTGCAACCTAGGTATATGCACTTGACCCGGAATCAGACCCGAAATCTTTTGATACATGGGCCCATGCTCTAATTACTGAGTCAACCAGGCAGGGCAAAATTGTCGGTTTAATAGTTTGTTATACATTGATTCAAAAGTCTGTTTCTATATTCAGTTTATTTTGGTATTTGCTTTTCTGTCGTGGAATAATGAAATGTGGATGAAAATGAAACATTTGCATCATTGTGTGTACTTAATAAACATGATCTTCCCTTTTTAAATTAGTTTTTAGAGAGAGAGGAAGGCGGAGGGAGAAAGTAACATCCATGTGAGAGCAAAACATGGAACAACTGCCTCCTGCTTGCCCCCTATCGGGGATTGAGCCCACAACCCAGGCATGTGCCCTGACTAGGAATAGGACCGATATTTTCAGTACACAATGGATGACATCCAACCACCTGAGCCACACTGGCCAGGGCACGGTCCTCCTTTTTTCAATTCCCTTTGTCAGCATGCAGTTGTTTTTCTGTTTAAATTTAAAATATTTTTCATCTTGCCTGAGATCAGTTTTTGTTGAAAATTTTGGGACACTCACATTTTTCATTTTTTAGAAAAGGATTCAAATCAATTTCTGAGCAAGTATTGATAATGATAGCTAAGGATAAATCCAAATCTCTTCATATATACTCCAATATCAATAAAGATCAACAAGAAGAACAAATAAAACTACAAATTCCATACCCTTTAGAAAGCTAGAAGACAGAATGCTACAAATTTTAAGTTTCCTGTAAGTGGAAAAAATAAGCACCAAATCCCAGAAGAGATACCTTCCTCTCTTGACACAATCATTTATGGACAACAAGGAAAGTTCTGAAAAACTGTGGAGGAAACTAGGATTGTTCTAAAATCACCATCAGAAAGATAAGCTATACCATAAATACAAAAGTGTCTTGGTTTATCAGAGCACTGGTTATAGGTCTTGGGCTTAAAAGTTCTAATTTCAAATATCTTGAAAAATATTTTTTGTGACAGAGAAGAAAGTTAAAGACAAGGAAAGACACCTTTCGGAGATTGGATGGTGAAGGATAAAGAAGCAAAAGGGGGAAATGTAAGGTCTAACAATATAAAATAGTAACTCCTCCCTCCAAATTAGAGAACATACAATGACTCTCCTTACCATTGCCACCAAGAAATAGTCATCCATTAAAGAAATTATACTTGCTACATTAACAAAAGAGGAGGCTTTTAAAACAGAAATCTTTTGAACCACCCCAAATTCAAAGTCACAATATATCAAGTCTTCCTAAATTTATGGAAAGCTACCATAAGAAGAAATCAAATACGAGAATCAAAATATCTCAGCAAATGAAACTCTCCTCAAAAGAAAACAACCAAAAAGCAGAAGAAAACAATAACTCATCTCCAGATTTGAAACAATTTAAAGCAAGCATTTGGAAATAAGAAAAACTAACTAGAATTATAATTTTTAAAACTAAAGAAATTTTCTAAAAGAAGAAAAAACTCACAAAACTAGAATGAAATCTAGGATGAATTAGGAGGGGAATTGACTGAACAAAACAAACAAACAAAAAAATAGGAGAATTGACTGAATCCCAAAAAAGGAGACGAAGATAAAAATCATCTTAGAAATAGATTCTAAATTTTAAGATGCCCAAAGGGGAATGGACACAACTGAAAATTTACAGAAGGGCATTGAAAAAAGGCAAAAATATAGTCATGGAAAATGAAAATGAATTAAAGAACTAAAAGATGAAGCTGCAAGAATGTATGGGGGGATAAATGGTGATGAGAAAATAAAGTAAAACAGGTAAAAGAGAAAGTGGTTGAGATGGAAATGTGACAAAAAGAAATTCAACATGTATAATAAAATTACAAAACTAAGCAACAGGAATAGAAATATTTAACTTTTTTTCATAAATAAAAGAAGACCCGCATCTACATATTGAAAGGACTGTAGGATACTTGGGGATATTGATATTAAGCAGTCAGTTTTGAGTCATATCCTTGTAAAATTGTTAGACTTTAAAGATAAAGAAAAAATTCTGAGAGCCTCCAGGGGGATAAAAAGACCAAATATCCTACAGGACTTGAGAATTATATTGGCACAGACTTCTAAATAGAAACATACAAAACAAAGTAACAATGGGGCAGTGTTTTCAAGAAACTATAGGGAAAAAGAACGTGAGCCAAGAATTTTACATACAGGATGGAGCAAAAATAGGTTTATAGTTGTGAATATGTGCAACATGGAATTCACTTTTGTATTATTATTTATTATTGTATTATTTTCCATATGAACAACTAAACCTTTTTTTTTCCTACTCTGTAAAACTGTTCTTCAAATATCAATAATAGAAAAAGACTTAAAAATGCAAAACTCGGAATACTATACACATGAATCCTTGAGAAAGCTACTAGAGCAGCGGTCACCAACCTTTCAGACCTCAATCACTTACTAGACCATGATCTTTATCCAACTATGAATTGACTAGTAAAACATTGAAGGATTCATGATGAGTATTAAATATATTTAACTATAGATCTAAGTCTGAAATATAGGTGGCAACAAAAGTGAAAGAATTCTATATAATAAAACCCTAATATGTAAATCGACTGAACGATGGAATGACTGGCAGAATGACCAGTTGCTATGATGTACACTGATCACCAGGGGGCAGACGCTCAATGCAGAAACTGCTTCTGACTGGGGGCAGCTCCTGTGTTGAGCGTCTGCCCCCCGAGAGGGAGATGACTGGTGACAGTGTTTGGGGTGGGATGGGGCCAGCCAGCAGGCAACGCCAAGCTGCCAGCCAAGGCAGGTGCCAGCGGGGCCCCCCAATTGCCCCGCCCACCGGTCACCCCACAGATGGCCCTGATTGCTGGCCAGGCCTAGGGACCCTACCCTATATATTGGGAACAGTCACTTAGGTTTAAAAATTAAAACCTGGCAAGGCCACTCTAACACTGAAAAAACAGGATGATGCTGCAATGACATGCATGGACTCTGGCTTGCACATTTTGTGGTCAGGCCTGATTCTGACACTTAAAACTATGTGACAAGCCAATTACTTAACTTCTCTCTGCTTCAGTTTTTCCACCCATAAGATGGGGAAAATGGTACTGTGGCCTCAGAAGGATCATGTTATGTACTACTTTTTATAATCGGGGTAAAAAAATGTAGTTGCTCACACAACAGCAAGATGCCTTTCACACGTATGAAAAGCATGGTCACTGGTGCATGCAGCATCCTGGATTGCGAGAGGGATGTCCGACTGCCGGTTTATGCCCGACATCCCCCAAGGGGTCCTGGATTGTGAGAGGGTACAGGCCGGGCTGAGAAACCCTGTCTCCCCCCTCATTCCCCTGTTCACGAATTTCTTGCACCAGGCTTCTAATAATATATAAAGCTTACATATTCTTGTAAAGAGGAAATAATTTATATATATAAAACCCTAATATGCAAGTAGACCGAACGGCGGAACAACTGGTCTCTATGACATGCGCTGACCACTGGGGGCCACGCAGAACATGGCGGGTGTTGGCAGCAGGTGGCAGAGTGCAGAACATGGCGGGCATCGGCTGTGGTGGGATGGTGGAGCAGGTGAGCGTGGGTGCCAGACCAGGGCGGGGCACTATTCGCTATTAACGGGGTGAGCCTCTGGTTGTTACTGAAAATTCTTTGTTCCCGCGGGCTGTGGTTCCACCCAGCGCTTGCACCTGCTGCCGGCCCCACTCGTACCCACTGCTGGTGCCAGAGCACCTGATCGCACCCATTGCTGGCACAAACCCTGCTCACACCCCCAGCTGGTCCCGATCGCTCAGCGCCATCAGCAGGTGTGAGTGGCGGGTGCCAGCCCCAATTGCACCTGAGGGCTTCTCCACCTCCCCCTGCTCCTAAGGGGTGATAGGGCAGCAGCAGCCGCTCGGGGGCCACAGCGGAAGGGGCCGGGAAGGGGCATTGAGGATGGGCTGAGACCTGCCCCTGTGTCCAACGCAGTTTCGCAGGCCACAGTTCCTTTCAAGTGCACGAATTCGTGCACTGGGCCCCTAGTGTAACTATACAGGAAGAGTAAAGAGAAAAGTAGAAAAGGCTTATTGTCAAAGCAATATTTGGGAGTGAGAATATTTTGAAAGTTGACATACTAGATGATAAGAAAATTGGATTAAGGCATTACAATTGTGTAAGTGCAAAAAAAAATAATAATAGGCCTTTTTAAATACGAAAAGCAACTTAAAAAGAAAATAAAAGAACGAAGAAATTGTATCACATAGATTACCTCTAATCACTGCTTTAGCTGTAAATCACAATTGAGGGTTTTTTTGTTTTGTTTTGTTTTTTGTTTTTATTATCACCTGAGGATATTTTTCCCATTTTTTTATTTTATTTTTTTACTTTTTTTTATTGTTTAAAATATTACATATATTAGTACATATATCTCCTTTTTTTCCCCCCATTGACTTTCCCCCAGCCTCCCCTACCCCCTGTCGCATGCCCTCATCCCACCCCCCAACCCCCAGTGTCTTGTGTCCATTGTTGTGCTTATATGCATGCATACAAGTCCTTTGGTTGATCTTTTTCCTTCCCTCCCCAAACAACACTCCCCAGCCTTTCTGCTGTAATTTGACAGTCTGTTCCTTGCTTGACTACCTCTGTATCTATCTTTTTATTCAGGTTATAATGTTCTTTATTTTCCATAAATGAGTGAGATCATGTGGTATTTATCTTTCATTGCCTGGCTTATTTCACTTAACATAATGCTTTCCACGTCCATCCATGCTGCTGCAAATGGTAAGAGTTCCTTCTTTTTTATAGCAGCGTAGTGTTCCATTGTGTAGATGTACCATAGTTTTCTAATCCACTCATCTGCTGATGGGTATTTAGGCTGTTTCCAAATCTTAGCTATGGTGAATTGTGCTGCTATGAACTTAGGGGTGCATAGATCCTTTCTGATTGGTGTTTCTAGTTTCTTGGGATATAATCCTAGAAGTAGGATTATTGGGTCAAATGGGAGCTCCATTTTTAGTTTTTTGAGGAAACTCCATACTGTTCTGCACACTGGCTGCACCAGTCTGCATTCCCAATGGAAGTGCAAAAGAGTTCCTTTTTCTCCGTATCCTCGCCAGCACTTGTCCTTTGTTGATTTGTTGATGGTTGCCATTCTGACAGGTGTGAGATGGTACCACATTGTTGTTTTGATTTGAATCTCTTGGATAATTAGTGACTTTGAGCATGTTTTCATATATCTCTTGGCCTTCCTTCTGTCTTCTTCGAAAAGATTCTATTTGGGTCCGTTGCCCATTTTTTTATTGGATCATTTATCTTCCTTTTATTAAGTTGTATAAGTTGCCTATAGATGTTGAAGATTAAACCTTTATCCGTGATAACATTTGCAAATATGTTCTCCCATGCAGTAGGCTTTCTTGTTGTTTTATTGATGGTTTCTTTTGCTGTGAAAAAGCTTTTTATTTTGATGTAGTCCCATTTGTTTGTTTTCTCTTTAGTTTCCATTGCCCTAGGAGCGGTATCGGTGAAGAAATTGCTTCGGCATATGTCTGAGATTTCTCTGCCTGTGGATTCCTCTAGTATTTTTATGGTTTCCTGTCTTATGTTTAAGTCCTGTATCCATTTTGAGTTTATTTTTGTGTATGGTGTAAGTTGGTGGTCTAGTTTCATTTTTTTGCATGTATCTGTCAATTTTCCCAACACCATTTATTGAAGAGACTGTCTTGACTCCATTTTATGTTCATGCCTAATTTTTGGAGAGTTTGTTCTAGGTCTGTGAAATATGCCATTGGTATTTTAATGGGAAATTGCATTGAATCTATAGATTGTTTTGGGTAGAATGGACATTTTGACAATGTTGATCTACCAATCCATGAACACAGTATGTTCTTCCATCTGTTTATATCTTCTTCTATCTCTTTTTTCAGTGTCCTGTAATTTTTTTCATATAGGTCTTTTAATTCTTTAGTTAAGTTTATTCCTAGGTATCATAATTTTTTTGGTACAATGGTAAATGGGATTGCTTTTTTAGTCTTTTTTTTCTGTAAGTTCACTATTGGTGTATAGAAATGCCATAGATTTCTTGGCATTAATTTTGTATCCTGCTAACTGGCCGAATTCATTTATTAAGTCTAATAATTTTTTGATGGAGTCTTTAGGGTTTTCTATATACAGTATCATGTCGTCTGCGAATAAGGACAGTTTTACTTTTCTTTTCCAATTTGGATGCCTTTTATTCCTTCTTCTAGTCTGACAGCAATGGCTAGTACTTCCAGTGTTATGTCGAACAGGAATGGTGAGAGAGGGTATCCCTGTCTTGTTCCTGTCCTTAGGGGAAATGGTTTTAGTTTTTGTCCATTGAGTGTGATGCTGGCTGTGGGTTTATCATATATGGCTTTTATGATGTTGAGATATGATCATTCTATTCCCATCTTGCTGAGAGTTTTTATCAAGAAAGGGTGTTCGATTTTGTCAAATGCTTTTTCTGCGTCAATTGATGACTATGTGATTTTTTTCCCCTCAATTTCTTTATGTGATGTATCATGTTTATTGATTTGCGGATATTGTACCATCCTTTCATCCCTGGGATAAATCCTACTTGGTCATGATGTATGATCTTTCTGATGTACTGCTGGATTCAATTTGCTAGGATTTTGTTGAGGATTTTGGCATCTATGTTCTTGAGGGATATTGGCCTGTAATTCTCTTTCATTGTGTTGTCTTTATCTGGTTTTGGCATTAGGGTGATGCTGGCTTCATAGAATGAGTTTGGAAGTGTTTCTTCCTCTTGAATTTTTTGGAATAGTCTGAGGAGGATAGGTTTTAGTTCCTCCTTGAATGTTTGGTATAACTCTCCTGTGAAGCCGTCTGGGCCTGGGCTTTTGTTTGCTGTAAGCTTTTTTTACGACTGCTTCAATTTCTTCCATAGTTATTGGCCTATTGAGATTTTTAGAATCTTCCTGATTGAGTTTTGGAAGGTCATATTTTTCTAGGAATATGTCCATTTCCTCCAGGTTGTCTAGTTTGTTGGAATAGAGTTGTTCATAATATTTTTTAACAATCCTTTATATTTCTGTGGGATCTGTTGTTATTTCACCTCTATCATTTCTGATTTTGTTTATTTGAGTCTTCTCTCTTTGCTTCTTGGTGAGCCTGGCTAGAGGTTCATCAATCTTGTTTATCCTTTCAAAGAACCAGCTCTTGGTTTCATTGATCTTTTGTATTGTTGTTTTTGTTTTTGTTTTGTCTCTATGTCATTTATTTCTGCTCTAATCTTTATTATCTACTTCCTTCTGCTCACTCTGGGCTTTTCTTATTGCTCTCTTTGTAATTCTTTGAGTTGTAGCATTAGATGATTTACTATAATTTTTTCTTGCTTTTTGAGGTAGGCCTGTAGAGCTATAAACTTCCCTCTCAGGACTGCTTTCATTGTGTCCCATAGGTTTGGGATTGTTGTGTTTTTATTGTCATTAGTTTCCAGGTTTTTTAAAATTTCTTCTTTGATCTCATTGGTAACCCAATCAATATTTAATAACATGCTATTCAGCTTCCAAGTGTTTGAGCATGTTGGATTGTTTTTATTGTAGTTTATTTCTATTATGCCATTGTGGTCTGAAAAGATGCTTGGTATGATTTCAGTCTTCTTGAATTTGGGTAGACTTTGCTTGTGACCCTGTATGTGGTCTATTTTTGAAAATGTCCCCTGTGCACTTGAGAAGAATGTATATTCCACAGCTTTGGGGTGAAATGTTCTGAAGATGTCAATTAAGTCCATCTGATCTAGTGAGTCATTTAGGATTGTTGTTTTTTGCTGATTTTTTTGTCGAGAGGATTTATCCAGTGATGTTAGTGGTGTATTAAAAGTCCCCTACTATGATTGTATTGTTGTCTATCTCTCTCTTGATATCTTCCAGATTTTTTATGTATTTGGGTGCTCCTGCTTTGGGTGCATATATGTTTACCAGGGTTATATCCTCTTGTTGTATTGATCCCTTTAGCATTATGAAGTGGCCTTCCTTATCTCTGGTTATGGCCTTCACTTTGAGGTCTATTTTGTCAGATATAAGTATTGCTACCCCAGCTTTTTTTTTTTTTCATTTCCATTTGCCTGAAAGATATTTTCCCATCCCTTCACTATCAGTCTGTGTGAGTCCCTTGTTCTGAGGTGGGTCTCTTGTAGACAGCATATATATTTGGGTCATGTTTTTTATCCATTCAGCCACTTGATGTCTTTTGATTGGAGCATTTAGTCCATTTATGTTTAAAGTTATTATTGAAAGGTACTTGTTTGTAGCTATTTTTATTTTTTGAGGCTGTGTTCCTTCTTACCTTTTTGTTTCTTCTTTTTACAGCATTCCCTTTAGCATTTCTTGCATTGCTGGTTTGGTAATGTTAAACTCCCTTAGCCTTTTTTTGTCTGTGAAGCTCCTGATTTCCCCTTCAATTTTGATTGATAGTCTTGTTGGATAGAGTATTCTTGGATTGAATCCCTTGCTTTGCATCACTTTGTATATCTCCTTCCATTCCCTACTAGCTTGATGTGTTTCTGTTGAGAAATAATTTGATAATCTGGTGGGGGATCCTTTGTAGGTAACTCTCTGTCTCTCTCTTGCAGCCTTTAAGATTCTCTCTTTGTCGATACATTTGCCATTGTAATTATGGCTTGTCTTGGTGTGGGTCTTTTGGGATTCATCTTGCTTGGGAATCTCTGTACTTGTGTGACTTTTTCCTTCCCCATATCAGGGAAGTTTTCTGTTATTATTTCTTCAAATAAATTTTCTAATCCTTGCTGCTCTTCTTGTCCTTCTGGCTGCCCTATTATATGTATGTTATTTCGTTTTGCCTTGTCCCAAAGCTCCCTTAGGCTTTCCTCTTGCTTTTTAATTTTTTTCTCTTGTTGCTGTTCAGATTGGGCGTGTTTCTGTACCTGATCTTCTAACTTGTTGATTCAGTCCTCCGCTTCTTCTAGTTTACTGTTGAAGCCTTCCATGGTGTATTTGATTGTAGCTATATCATTTTTCATTTCTTCCTGATATTTGCATAGGTTGTTGATTTTCTTGTCCATCCGATGTATGAACTGTATGACCGTTACTCTAAATTCTTTTTCTGTCATGTTGCATGCTTCCGTTTCACTTATTTCCTTACTTGGTGATTCCTCCTTTTCTTTCCTCTGGGGATTGCTTTGTTGTCTCCCCATTCTGACTATCACCAGCAGGTTCAGATGTCGAGTTGCAGGAGTCTGGACCATGTGCAATGGGAGTTTTGCACCCCCCCCCCAAGTGTCACTGAAGAGCTCTGATACCAAGATGTGTGGTTGCTGTGGGTTGGTGGGAACCACGCTTGCCCTGGGTCAGAGTCACAGGCGCTTAGTGTGACCTCGTGTGTGCACCTAGAATCTGGGACCCTGCCTGTGCCACGTTGAAACAGAGAACCCACTGGCGTGTGCCAAAAATCAAAGTCCCTTATTGCGTGTCAGGAGTCATAGGCTCCCTGTGTCCATGCCAAGAATCGAGTATCAGAGTCTCTGTTTCTTGGTGCTACCTCACACTGAGAATCAGGTCCCTGTGTGCACATGCGCTAAGAATTGGAGTCACTGGCTCTTAGTGTGAATGTACCGGGAATCAGGGATCTCAGGTGCACGTAATGAGGAACGGAGTCTAGTCACTGGGTGGTCAATGCTGCCTCTTGTATGGAGATTCAGGGTCCTTGATCTGCCCAGGAGACCAGGTTGCTCAGTCGCACTGTGTTGGCAGAAAGTCCACTTCTGCCCTGTGGTAAACAGCCTTCTGTGTGCGCTTGCCCTGAATCAAAGTCAGGTGGCACTGCCCCTTAGTGTGGGTGTGGGGTCTGGTCACGCGGTGTTCACTGTGGAAAACTCCCTGTGTCCATGTACCCAGGCTCAAATCCAGCACTGTCTTCCTGTGTGTGCACAGGGTCTGGTCGTTGGGAGCAAACTCCCCAGGACTGCACATCCAGGTTCAGATTCACCGCAGCCTCTCTGCGAAGGTGTAGGGTCTGGTCATGGGAAACAAACTCTCCAGGTTTGCACCCCCAGCCTCAAATTCAGTGCTGTCTCCCTGTGTGAGAGTAGGATCTGGTCGCAGAAAACAGTCTCCCCAAGGTCATGCAGCTATGCTCAAATTCAGGACTGCCTCCCTGCCTGGGCATGGAAACGAGTCGCGGGAAACAAATTCCCTGAGTTCACAAGTCCAGGCTCAAGTTCAGCACTGTCTCCCTGCCCTGCATAGGTGCAGGATCTGGTCGCAGAAGATCACCTCCCTAGGGATGAGCAGCTAGACTCAAATTCTACTCAGTCTCCCTGCCTGGGCACAGAGACTAATCGCGGGAAACAAACTTACCGTATCTGACACCAAGGCTCAAAGTCAGGCAGAGTTGCCACTGCTTTGTGTGTGCAGAAAGCCTTATTGTGCAGCTGGGGTCTGGTAGTTTCTATGTCGCTGCCGCGGGGGTGGCAGGGGAAAGGGATTGGCTTTGTGACTCACAGAAATCTGCGGCCAGGTGTCTGGAGTCCTGGTGTCCCTGGGTCTGCAGCTGTGGTGGCAGGTCTTCCACCAGAGTGGCTGTAAGGTCCTGCTTTGCTTTTGAGACCAGACTGGGTGGTGGCGAGGCTAGGATCCTAGTCTCAAGCAGTTCTGTTCTTCAAGATGGCGTGGTCTCTGTGCCACCGGTGTCCTCCCTGGAGGGTTTGCAGCAGCAGCGGGGTTTTGCCGTCTAAGACTGCCCGGATTGGCAGCCCCCTGGTAGAACTGCAGGGTCTAACTGTCCCTATTTCACTCACACACACACCCACACACATCCACACACACCTCTATCGCTCCCTCACTCTCTCATACACTCTCCCTCCCTACCTTCCTGCCGGTCGCCATCTTCGACTGCGGATTGGTTGATTCTTATATGTGCCTGACCAGGAATCAGACTCGCAACCTTGGCATATTAGCATGATGCTCTAACCAGCTGAGCTACCCAGCCAGAACCATTTTTTAAATTTAAATTATTTTTTATTGTATTTGACATACAATATTATATAAGTTTCAGGTGAACACCCCAGTGATAAGACATTATATAACTTATTAAGTGATCATCCTTATAAATTCTACTAGTAATCCGGTGCATGAAATTCATGCACATTAAAAGGGAATAAATTAGAAGAAATATTTTAATATTGCTATTTTCCCTTTATATAATATGAGATGAAAGAAAATTAGTAAAATGTATATGAAAATTTTCCTCCTGTCAGAGTCTGGGGCATGCCATGGGAACCAGAGTCAAGTCCCTGACCACCCACATCTGCCTTGAAATCGTGCAAGACCCAGACCGGGCTGTCCCCACCCCAATTGGGCTAGATCCAGACTGGGCTGGCCCCACCTCCGTCAAGCCCTGCCAGGTGAGGGGATGTGGCCTCAGGTTGCCTGGCCTGGTGCCGGGGTGGGGACACGCGCCTTGAGGTCCTCTGACCTGGGCCAGGGGGGATGGCCTAAGGTCCCCTGTCTATCCCCGCCAGGCGGGGGGTACAGCCTCAGTTCCCCCGGCCCGGGGCGGGGTGCAAGGCCTGAGGTCCCCAGACCTGGGCTTGGGCAGGGGGCATGCTTTGAAGTCCCCATCAAGCCCTGCAGGGAAGGGTCACGGCCTCAGGTCCCCTGGCCCGGACCAGGGCCGGGGGAATGCCTTGAGGTTCCCTATAAAGCTCCATGGGCAGGGGGTGCGGCCTGAGGTCCCCCAGCCTGGCGCTGGAGTGGGGGTGGGGCATGGCCTGAGGGCCCTTGTCTAGCTCTGCTGGGCGGGAGATCTGGCCTGAGGTTCCCCCAGCCAGGTGCGGGGGCAGGGGGGCGTGGCCTGAGGTCCCCTGTCAAGCCCCACCAGGCGGGGGGCGCAGCCTCAGGTCCCCTGCCCCAGCCGAGCACCAGGCAGCCTCAGGTCCCTGCTGATTGCTTATTAAGGCTCTTAATGGGAACTCGGCCTCCGCTGTGGATGCCGCCATCTTGACCGTTACGGCATGATGGTCAATTTGCATATTCCCTCTTTATTAGATAGGATACCCATCTGACAGCATACATAGTTATCAGAATATTATTGATTATACTAGTAGCCCAGTGCATGGATTCATGCACATTGAGGGGAAATTAATTAGAAGGTGGCCTGCTGGGTGTGACTGGGCGAGATGGGCTGGACATGCCCTGGAGTCAACCTCCCATGGTCCCTCCCTGGCCGGCCGCACCTGGGGCAGCACCGGGGCTTGAAGGGCATCTGCAGTCACCACAGCTGGGCAGTAACCAGATTCAGGGCCAACAGTGCCCCAGCAACAACATAACCCACGGCCAAAGGTGGAATAGCACAGCCCCGCAAGGAATCAGGCTTCCTCCTCTCTGGTTTCAGGGTGCGTCACCCGAGAACCACTGCTGCCAAGTCACCGCAGCTCGGCAGCTCCTGTGTTGATCATCTGCCCCCTGATAGTCAGTGCACGTCATACCTACTGGATGGTTGGACGGTCGCTTAGCTTTTTATATCTATAGATTTGTTGTGCTGTACATTACATCCCCATGACTATTCTGTAACAACCAGTTTGTACTTAATCCCTTCACCTTTTTCACTCATCCCTCTAACCCCCTCCCATCGGGCACCCTTCAAAATGTTCTCTGGCCCAGCTGGTGTAGCTCACTGGTTGAGCATTGATTCATGAACCAAGAGGTCCCTATCAGGGCACATGCCTGGGTTGTAGGCTCCATCCTCAGCAGAGGGCATGCAGGAGGTAGCTGATTGATGTCTCTCATGGATGTTTCTATTTCTCTATCCCTCTCCCTTTCTCTCTCAATATCAATAAAATCTCAAACAGTCCTCTGTGTCTGAGTCTTTCTGTTCTGCTTGTTTGTTTATTTTATTCTTTTAGATTCAATTGATAGATATGTATTTATTACCAATTTATTGTTCATAATTTTTATCTTTTTTTTCCTTCTTCTTAAAGAAGACCTTTTAACATTTCATGTAATACTGGTTTGGTGGTGATGAACGCCTTCAGCTTTTTCTTGTCTAGGAAGCTCTTTCTATATCCTTCAATTCCAAATGATAGCTTTACTCGGTAGAGTAATCTTGGTTGTTGGTCCTTGAAATTCATTGCTTTGTATATTTCTTGCCACTCCTTCTGGCCTGCAAAGTTTCTGTTGAGAAATCAGCAGCTGACAGTTGTATAGGGACTCCCTTGTAGGACTAACTGCTTTTCTCTTGCTGCTTTTAAGATTGGTGACTTACCAAGATTGCCAGCTCTTTTAAGTACTCTTTAATAAGATTCAATCTCTGTGGTACAAAATATTTTTTAGTCACTTCACATCTCATTGTGAAATATGTATTTCAAAGACTTTGATTTTATATAATTGACAATATTGAAATGAATCCTGTAGTATTTTGGTACTCTGTCTTCAACTGCTTTGCTTCATTACCCTGTCTGTTAATGATGCAATTAAGGTTTTCTCATGTCTAAACTTACTTTATAGCCTTCTCTCCCCTCCACCTTATCTCTTTCACTCCCCCCCTCATTCTCTCTTATCTTCCTCCATCCCCTCCTCCACATCTTTCCATTCCCATTTACAAGCATGTACTGTGTCATTGTGGCTTTAAGTAGAATTAACATATTTTTCTGAAAAATATTTTTCTAAAAAAGCCATTTGTGCCTTGGTGTGGCTCAGTTGGTTGAACATTGTCCCATGCTCTGAAAGATCACCAGTTCGATTTCTAGTCAAGGCACATAGCCAGGTTCGGGTTTGATCCCCGATCTGGGTGCATGCAGGAGGCAACTAATCGATGTTTTTCTCTGTTTCTCTCCCTCTCCCTTCCTCTCTCTAAAACCAATAAAAACATTTTAAAAAAAAATAAAAGCCATCTGCTTATGAGAATATATCTGCTCTGGTACATCTTTCCTTTAATGACACACTAAAAAGTAGTTCTTCATGAATTTCATTTTAGAAAGAGAACCTATCTAGTAAATACTCTAAACCTGGATATCTTAAAAACATCTGTACTTTAGTTCAGCTGTATAGAAAACCTCCACGTAGTGTAATGTGCTTGAATCCTTGTTTCTTCAACTTCTCAGTAGTGGTTTGTTTTTTTTTTAATCATTTGCCAACAGTATTTTGTTTTCTTGGCATATTTTTCATGTATTAGCCATTTTTATCATGAGAAAATGAAATTTTCCCCAGTGATCAGAAGTTAGCCTTTGAAAGACTCCTGTAAATATCCTCTGAGCCAGACCAGCTAGGGCTTTGTCTTTCTTTACTAGCAATGTTTTCTCTCTCAGAGGTAATTAAAAAAAAACACAAATTTTAAATCTACTGTGTTTAATTATGAGTAACAGATTTATAAAGAACATTGTAAAAATATTATTAGTGTAAGGTTTTTATTTTAAAATTCTGTATTTCATTGTTGTTTTTGTTATGTTTGGCTAAAACTTATTTAATAATGATTATCTTTAGTTTGTTTTTAACCATTGCACAGTGAGTTCAATTTTGAAAAACCATACTCTCTAAAATACCTCTGTCAGTACTGTTGCCTGAATGACTTCATGTGATCCTTGATTTACAGAAAATGTGTCACATAATATTTGAGCAGCTGTTTTTTCTAAACTTTATATACTGTTCTTTTTATGATACCTGCATTAGAAATTAAAAAAGAATAGGCCTGAGTTATTTATCTATTTAAGTCTATACTGGAGAGAGAGTGTCTCTTTTTAATCATCATTTATTTTATATTTTTGGACTGTAAATGCTATTTGCTGGCAGACATCACCAGGATCAGGGTGAAATGGGTGCAGCTGCATACTCTCCTCAATGCTTAAGGGTTATTATATCTGTGTATATGTCCCTGCTTTAGTATGCTGTAGCTCTAAAAGTAAAGAATAGTGTTAGATTCAATGGCTGTCAAGCTGTCAGCTAGGAAAAGAATTCCTTCTTCTAATTGAAGTTATATGGAGAACTTGGAAGGAATGGAAAGGGTGGTTTAATTTTTCCCCAGGTTTCAAAGATGTGATTTATTGTATCTTGTAAAACTAAAAGGGAAAAATGGGGAATGGTAATGATTTTCCATGTCATTAGTTTTTATGTTTGTAAAGTTTTAGCTTCCATTCATCCTACCTTGAAAATTTAGATTTGGTACTAAAAACAAAATAATACTTCTGAGGTCATCCTTTGTGTCAGTTGATATACCCCTCCCTCATCTCAGATGTCTAATTTAAAAAAGCCAAGATTTGGGAAATTAAATTAGCTACTAATGGACTTAATACCTGCCTGAATTAGGAATGGTAGGAGGGTTGATCTGTAAAATAACCACATCCAGAATTTTTCTATGATAAATATAAGAAATTGTATTAACTTATTTGTGAAGTATAGTAACAACTTTGTAATAGTGTTGTCTTTGACAGGGAGGTTTGACCAGTTGTTTGTTTCCCCATTTTCAAATTTTACTTGAGCCCTAACTAGTGTGCCTCAGTGGATAGAGTGTCAGCCTGCGGACTGAAGGGTCCCAGGTTTGGTTCCAGTCAAGGGCACATGCCCGGGTTGCAGACTTGATCCTCAGTAGGGGGCGTGCAGGAGGCAGCCAATCAGTGATTCACTATCAATGATATTTCTACCTCTCCCTCTCCCTTCCTCTCTGGAATCAATTTTTTTAAAAAATTGTACTTGAGGACTTAATTATAAATTGGTAGGTGATAAAAAATTGTGAATTTGGAAATTTAATTCTAATTAATATTAGGAAGATTGATCATTACTCAGAAATGGTAATACAGTGGAAGATACGAGAACTGTCTCATAAATTTGTCAAAATGTATTAGGCATATGAATTTTTTTGTTTTTTAAACAGGTTTAAAAAAATTTCTTTTTAAATTGATTTCAGAGAGGGAGAGAGAGATAGAAACATCAGTGATGAGAGAGAATCATTGATCGGCTCCCTCCTGTACGCCCACTTCTGGGGATGGAGCCCTAAACCTGGGCATGTGCCCTTGACTGGAATTGAATCTGGGAGCCTTCAGTCTTTAGGCCAAAGCTCTAAACACTGAGCCAAACCGGCCAGGGCTAGGCACATGAATTTTGGATGTGAAGTTGGCTGTATTGTTATTTAAAATGAGCATTCCATTTCCAAAAGCCTCTTCAGAGAGGAAGTGCACAGATTAAGCTTATTTCTGCATAATAGCAAAACACAAAATAGAATAGTTAAATGTATCTCTAAAGATCAGTTAAATTATGATATATCAATACACTTAAGTATTATACAGCTGTTTAAAAAGACTAAACTGGTACAGTATGTATTAACATGCTTAGCTCTCTAGTATATGTTGTTAAATAAAAATATGCACAGCCCTGGCTGGTGGTTCAGTTGGTTAGAGTGCCGTCCCATGCACTAAAAGGTTGTTGGTTCGATTCTGGTGAGGGCACATAACCTAGATTACAAGTTTGATCCCCAGTCATAGTGTGTCCAGGAGGCAACCAATCGATGTTTCTCTCTCCCTCTCCCTTTTTCTCTCTAAAATCAATTTTTAAAAACTCCACACTTTTGGAATCACTGTATTGAGTTTGTCTGCAGTATTATTGTTGAAGTGATTATTCAACAATATAAGAGTTTTGTAGTATGCTAATATATTTTTTTTAATTTAGGGCCTCTAGAAAAGGAAAACATATATATGGTAAGAGTTAAAAACTAAAATATATATCTATTTTTAAATCTCTACTGTGCTCTTTTTCTATTTCAGTTACCTAGAAAAGTACGAGAAAGTTCATCATTTTGGGGAGGATGATGATGAAGTACCGCCAGGCAATCCAAAGCCACAGCTTCCTATTGGTGCAATTCCATCTTCCTACAATTACCAGCAACACAGTGTATCAGGTAAATTGGAAATTGACAGGGCATAGGTCCACAGTTTTGAATTAGGAAAATAAATAACATCCAATGACTTAATCCCTTAATTAAAGACTTAATATAATGTTCAAAGATCAACATCTAATTGGTATCAAGGCCTTTCTATCATAGGATTCATGAGGTTTTTAGTTGCAGCAGTTTTCAGACTTACAAATACCTATACTTTTTTAAAAAATTATTTTATTGTTGAGAATATTACAGATGCCCTCCATTATCCTCCTTTCCCCTTTCCTTTCATCCTCCCCCCACCCCCCTACCCCCCCCGCACCCCTACCCCCAGCCAAATACCGATACTTTTAAGTGAAGTTTTTCTCTTACTTCTTTGGCTAATAATCAGTTTAACCTTAATAGTTACTAACATGAGAAGAGAAAGATTCAGTTAGGATTAGAGATATCAAGAATACTTAGTTAGCATCTACTAGATTTACTACAATTATTGAAATTTCCAGCACCAGAATTCCTCAGAAATGTTTCTAACTATTCAACTATTTTCCTGCTGTGGTACCAGTAATAAGATTTTCTTTTTATATTTAAGTCATTCTTGTAATAATTATAGAGGAATCTGCAGCTAAAAAGAACAGTACTCACATTGGAAATAATCAGGTGCGAGTCTAATAATAAAGAGTTCCTGAGGCAGAGTAGATGGAGGCTCTAGTGTTTAGTGAGTTTGGAGGTTGGGAATGTGGTAACTAGGAAGAAAGCTCTAAAGAGATAAACATGTCTTTTCTTTAATCATCAACAATTGGCCTAAAAAAGAGGAGATAATGTTTTTTACAGGGGTATATTCTTTATAAAATATACAATGATCTGATATTTATTATTTTTTGTTGGTGCTAGTCCCAATCTCTTATAGGTAATCCTTAAACTCATTTGTGCTTTGTATTGTTTATTTTTATAACAGGGTTTTCTTTGTTATAGAAGCAACATCGTACAATAACTTTCTTTTTAAACTTTATAATGAATCATGGGCACCCCTCCCTCTACTTTATCCTTTTTAATAGTTGTATATTCCTAGTAAAGATGTACGTTTCTTTCCTTTTTTACTTTATTTTTGACACTTTATTTGTACTTTTCAAATTTTATTTTCTATTTTTATCTATTTTCAAAGTTTCTTCCATGTTGAATTTTACTCCCTTTTTCTTCCCTAATCAGTAAAAACTGAAGAAACAATCTGTGATATCCTTTAGAAGAGGCTTCATAAATGAGATGGTTTTATATAATTGGGGCATATGGTGATGAATGCAAACCAAACCTACCTTCATTTTTTTTTCCAGCTTTTTACAGGCCTTTAATATATAACCTCACTTGTGACTCCATAGAAAAGCCAATTTAAAAATTAAGACATCTTTTAATTAGGACAGATCATTAAGCAAGACCATCTGTATTTGATTCAAAGAACCTTTGATTATACCATTGTTCCATATTTTACCTTAATCTCAGAAATGTGTCAATATGTATGTTAAAGTAACTTAATTTTCACTATCAATAGTATATAACCCAAATTTGTCTACATTTATGATTTCAAGGCCTAAAAAAATAGTCTCAGAAGTAACGAGGTAGGCTGTATGGAAAGGAACAAAAAGCCATCTTCACATGCCTGCACAACAGCACCTTTCCAAGACAACGGAGAAACAAACATCTAAAGAGATTTAAAGAAAAAACCAATTACAAATATTTATACTTAAACAAGCTGTCTTTCAAGCATGAGGGCAAAGAAAGCAATCCTTTGATATGCATCTTCTCAGAAAGTCTAGCTTCATTTTTAATGAGTAGTCATTACCTGAAGAATCAAAATTAAAGAATATTTTAAGTCACCATGTAGAAGATCTTGCTAATAGTTTAGCTGAAAATAAAATGGGATGACTTGTTACTGTGATGTTTCTGATCCTAACAAGGGTACCATTAATTATCTCACTCAGGGATATTATAGAGGTATTCTTATATTGAAAGAATCATTGTGCTAATGACTTTTAAGGCCATTTTCAGCTTCATGACTCTGTGGTTCCGATAATATAACTAAAGCATAACTGTCCATTATTGTAGCTTTAAAAGAGTTTGATGTCTGCTATTACAGATCCTTAAATTGATCCACTTCTGTGTTTGATGTTATTTAAAGAGAATTTTTTTTCTGGATCTGGTTCTCTTTTTCCTCCTCTAATTAAAACAGATTTACTTCAAGAAAGAAGATGTAAAATATTTCTGGTATTTCACAAGTCTAATGGAAGTCGTCCATAGAGCTACACAAGTTAAGGGAATGACAGAATTGCTTAACCTGGTGTTATAACTTCTTTCTGATATGCTGTCATATGTCAGTTGTTGTTGTTTTTTAAGGATAATCTGAGCAGTTATGTAACATATAATCAGCATGATTGATAAAATCAGGATTGGGAACTCATGAAAGGAAAAACACTAGGAAGTGGGAATTGCTGGGTAATATCCAACTATAATATTTCTAATTCAAACTGAAAAGACTTAGTGTTTCAGGGTAGTATTTATGAATTTTAAGGTGCTTTTTATTTTTCTAGAAGGAGCCATAGCAACAATGTTCTGAAAATTAACATGATTATCACTATGCAAAATAAATTCTTCATTAATGATTCTTTTTAAATATCATTAAGAAAAATAAAGTTTGTGTGTGTGTGTGTGTGTGTGTGTGTGTGTGTGTGTGTGTGTGTGTTTTAAATAAACACCCAAACAGAATTACATAGTGTTAGATTAAGAGCCTTTAGGAAATTTTAGTTAAAACTATAAAAGAATTGGATTTACATCTTTGATTATACAGCTTTTCTCTCCTTGTAGGTAAATGTATTTATCTAGAGATACTTATTGTTGATATTAAGAAAAACTATTCTAAAACAATATTTTGAATAATAAATTTTGATTGGCAGTCACCTCCAGGGCATTTGGTATAAATTGTAGTTCTATTTATAATTTTCATAATTGAGAGAATAAATGGAATACTGTACATTGATATGGGACCAAATTTTCCTTTAAGGATAATGGTTATTTTAGCTCAATGACTTTAAATGACAAAAAATATTAAGAAGGTTTTGCTTTGAACTTTAGAGTTATTCAACTTTGGCATCAGTACATGTGGTTGTATTCATTTGCATCATTTTTCTTGTCATAAATACCTAATCCTTTGGCTTTCCTCTTTCTCTATCCTCTCCTTCCTCCCTGCCCCTTGGTATTGATTTCAGTACAGTCAGTTCTGTGGTGTTGTAGAGTAAAATTATTAAGGATGTTTTGTTCATCTTCTCTTACATTTTTTAAAAGTAAAATTTAATTATTTTTTAATTAAAATAAAATTGTTTCTTTGCAATGTCTTCAGTAGAAAAATGGAAGGCAAAACTGAAAAATAAACAAATCGAAATTAATAGAACTATAGAATTTCAGAGCTAACCATGATTTTAGTGAAGATTTAATCCAATCCAATTATTTTGATAAAAGAAGACCAAGTACCCTGTCCATTTACATTTTTGGTATTTAAATTTGGGAAAGTTTCATGCAGGAAGATTTAGTTTTTTTAGTTTTATAAGTTGTACTTGAGCAAAAATTTTCCCTTAAGTGTCTCATATTCTAACAGACATTTGCACTGCAACAATCACTGTCCTATGAATGGAAAGAAAGCTCTCTAGGAACAATTCTCCTTTTCCTCTAAACTGAAAACAAAGAGATGTGGTTGCCTCAGATTAGATTAAGTTTGTCGGCCATGACCCATTTGTATAAACTTTGAGTCAAGAATCTGATATAGTAAAAGCCTAATATGCAAATTGTCCCCTCAACCAGGAGTTTGACCAGGTGACCAGGAGTTTGACCGCTCACTATGACATGCGCTGTCCATCAGGGGGCGGCGCGGAACATGGTGGGCGTCGGCAATACAGCGCTGGCAGCAGGCGGCAGTGGAGTCTCTGCTGTGTTTCGATCGCTGGCCAGACCTAGGGACTGAACCTGTGCACGAATTTCATGCACCCCGCCTGTAGTGGTGAAAATAATTTCCAATCCCATTTCGAGTATAAAACAGTAGTTGTTCTATCATATCTCCTTGGGTAGAGAAAGGGGAGGTTCTTCAAATCTCATAAGCATTTTTTCCTACATTATCTTGGGAATCATTACCAAGCCTGATATAATTAAAGGACTTTTCATAATTATCCTATTTATTTGTGTTTTTTCTAATTTTTAAACTTTTTAAATATTTTGGTATTTTTTTGTTTTGATTGGAGATGTCTTTGGCAAAGTTATTCAGGTAAGGATGTATTGAATTGAGTATCTGATGTAGCAGACAGAACAATTCTAAGATCATATTGAAAGCACTTACTAGTAAATAAGACTTGACAATGAATGTAGGTTCCAAATACTTTTCTGTTGAAGAGATTTGTTTAAAGGTTTCATGGAATCTAAAAACTTGCTGTGACTTGGGTTTTTATAATCAATTACCATATGTAGTATAGAAATATCAAAATCTATTCCTTTTTCACAGAAGTTTTGTTAATTTTTTCACAGGTATTTATTTTCTGGTATTTATGAGATATTTTATTTCAAGACTAGAGGCCCAGTGCACGAAATTCATACACGGGGGTGGAAGGGTCCCTCAGCCCAGCCTGCACCCTCTCCAATCTGGGACATCCCTCTCGCAATCTGGGACCGCTGGCTCCTAACTGCTCACCTGCCTGCCTGCTTCATTACCCCTAACTGCCTCTGCTTGCTGGCCTGATCACCCCCTAACGGGTCCTCTGCAGGCCCGGTCGCCCCCTAACTACCCTCCTGCCAGCCCGGGCATCCCCTAACTGCCCCCCTGCCGGCCTGGTTGCTCTCTAACTGCTCCCCTGCCAGCCTGGTTGCCCCTAACTGCCTCTGCCTCAGCCCCCACCACTGTGGCTTTGTCTGGAAGGACATCCGGAAGATGTCTAGTCTAATTAGCATATTACCCTTTTATTAGTATAGATTATTACAGTGAACAGTATGTTATTGTTCAACCTTAAATATGGTAAAGAATCTGTTCATAGTCATAACTATATTGTGGGACTTCTTCACTAATATATTATTGGAGAAATTCTTAGAATATTTTAGAATTGAAGAGGTGTCTCCTCAAATGTCTATATTGGGAAATAAAGAAATTTCTTACCTACATGATTTTCTTCAGTGGCATGTTGTGGCAATGCATCCCTACTTTGTATTCTGATTTTTTCTCAATCCATATGTTTCTGAAATTTTTTATCTAGAAGCATTTTAACTTGTTTTTTTGTTTTGTTTTGTTTTTTTGTTTTGCCTCTTCCCATTAAACTAGTTATATCTTACTAGAGACCCGGTGCACAGAATCATGCACCAGTGGGGTCCCTCAGCCTGGCCTGTACCCCCTCATAATCCAGGACCCTTCGGGAAATGTTGGACTGTGGGGATCTAGCTGAAACCAGCGGTCCAACATCCCCCGAGGGATGTAGTAGTGCATGAAGTGGCAGGCGGCCGGGGAGAAGCCTGAGTCCAGGCCGGGCACCATGCTGCTCCCGCTCAACCTGGCTCAGATGGCCTGCCGCCGCCACCACTCAGTAAGCTCTCTGAGCAGCACTCCCACTGTGGGAGCGCACGGACCACCAGGGGGCAGCTACTGCATTTAGTGTCTGCCCCCTGGTGGTTGGTATGCATCATAGCAATAGGTCTACTGGTTGAATGGTCCAGTCGTCGCTTAGGCTTTTATATATATAGACTAGAGAGGCCTGATGCATGAAATTCATGCAAGGTCCTTGGCCCCGGCCCCTGCCTGCCGCCACCACGTCCAGGGGCCTCTGCTGCCTCTGCCTCGGCCACTGCCTGCTGAGGCTTTGTCTGGAAGTACATCAGGCCTAATTAGCATATTATGCTTTTATTATTATAGATATGAAAAATGTACTTGGGGTATATGTCACAGGATACAGCTTTCAAGGCCTAAACTGCCCCAATTAAGAGTCAGTATTTCTAGAAATATAACATTTTCTTATGTGCATATGTTATGATTAAACATTAGTGTTCTGTAACCCCATATTTCCTACCTTCAAAATTCCCAAATTGTTTTAAATTAATTCTCCTGTGGAAAATTTTAGTTATGTTGTGTTACGAAAAAAATGTTTAGGACACATGAACTGTAAAGGTAAAAATGTATAAATCAAACTTCATAAAAGTAAAACTTGTACTCTGAAGATGCTGTTAAGAAAATGAAAAGACAAGCCATTATCTGGGAAAAAAATATTTAGAAAACAAATATTAGATAAGTGACTTCAGAATATTTAAAACTGACAATATCAAGTGCTGACAAGGATGCAGAGCAACAGGAACTCTGTACATTGGTGGTAGAAAAGCAAGACGTTACAGCCAACATACACTTTTGTATGAACCAGCAATCTAAAAGAAATAAATGTGAAAAAGTCTGCACAAGGTCCTATATGTAAATATTAATAGCAATCCTATATAGTAAAAGTGTAGTATGCAAATTGTCCCCTTGACCGGAGTTCTTCAGGGAGTTCGACCAGGGGCAGTCCGGCTGCGGGAAGGTGGCGGGGAAGGGAGGGAGTACCTGGCCAGCAGCCGGCAGCTACTAGGGACCCTACCAATGCATGACTTTTATGCACTGGGCCTCTAGTTATATTTATATTGCCCAAAACTGGACAGAGTACAAATGTCCCTCATCTGGGGAATAGATAAACAGATTTTGTTAACCCATACTATAACATTAAAAAGGAACAAACTACTGACATACAGATCAACATGGATATTAACCTCAGAAGCATCTTGCTAAATTAAAAAGAAACCAGGCTTAGCCAGTTTGGCTCAGTGGATAGAGCATCAGCCTGTGAACCGAAGGGTCTGGGTTTGATTTTGGTCAAGCACACGTACCTCAGTTGCAGGCTTCTTCCAGGCCCTGGCACATGCAGGAGGCAACCAATCGATGTATTTTTCTCACATTGATATTTATATTTCTCTCTGTCTTTCCCTCTCTCCGACTCTCCCTAAAAATCAGTGGAGAAATATCCTCAGGTGAGGATTAAAACAAAAGTAAATCAGACACACATACTATATGATTCCATTTATTTGGCATTCTGAAATAAAGTTATAGGAACAGAAAGATTAGTGATTGTGAGTAGAAAGGACCATAAGGGATTTGACTACAAAGGAGCATTTAAAGAAAAATTTTGGGTGATGGAATTACTATATCTTCATTGTATTGTGGTTAAAAGACTGTTTATCAAAATTCGTAACTATAGAGCTAAAAGTTATGAATTTTACTTTGTTGATTATATCATAATAAATCTAATTTTAAAAGGGAATAATTCTGCTCTGGCCTGTGTTTCTCAATGGTTAGAAAGTCGGCCCCCACACCAAAGGGTTGGGGGTTCGATTTCTGGTCAAGGGCACATACCTGGGTTGCAGGTTTAATCTCTGACTCCCATGGGGAGGCAACTAATCGATGTATCTCATGTGGATGTGTCTCTCCTCTTCCCTCCCTCCCACTCTCTCTTAAAAAAAAAAAAAATCAATGGAAAAATATCCTCAGGTGACGATTTACAAAAAAAAAAAAGAACAATTTTATAATTAGGTAAAGAAGATAGGCAGTGTGTCTAAAAACATGATATTGTTAAAAATTTAAAAGGAACCAGTCCACTAGCTTTATAGTATACTTATATAAAAATCAGAATAAGTCCTTTGAAATGCAAGAGTTTATAAAAAGTATAGATCAATTAAAATAATGACACAATAATAATTTGATAGTCATATCCAAGAGGGCATGTACATTTTTCTATTTTAATACTTGAAGAATATAATTTTAACTTATGAAGTTTACAAAATTGAACTTTTTAAAAAATATATATTTTATTGATTTTTTACAGAGAGGAAGGGAGAGGGATAGAGAGTCAGAAACATCGATGAGAGAGAAACATCGATCAGCTGCCTCCTGCACACCCCCTACTGGGGATGTGCCTGCAACCTAGGTACATGCCCTTGACCGGAATTGAACCTGGGACCCTTCGGTCCACAGGCCGACGCTCTATCCACTGAGCCAAACCGGTTAGGGCCAAAATTGAACTCTTAAAAAATGTTGAACTCTGTATTAAAAAAAAAAAAAATACACACACAACAAGCTCCTGTCTTTTATTCAGAGGATATTAACAACAGTGGTTTCTATTCCTTGATAAACATAAGGTGTTTTTGTTTTTATCTTTGTTAGATTATCTTCGTCAAAGTTATGGGCTATCTATGGACTTCAATTCGCCAAATGATTATAACAAATTGGTGCTTTCACTGTTATCTGGACTCCCAAATGAAGTGGATTTTGCTATTAATGTATGCACTCTTCTATCAAATGAAAGCAAACATGTCATGCAACTTGAAAAAGACCCTAAAATCATCACTTTATTACTTGCTAATGCTGGGGTGTTTGACGACAGTAAGTTTTAAGCTGAACACATTGAATGATCATTCTATAAAGGTGTTACAGATTTTGTTTTTAAGTTATTTAAGGAAAAAAGTACTTTTTATTAGTCAACATATTATTTGTTTTATTTAATGTATTATTTAAAATAATGAATGTTTGGATTTTTAACTAAACAGTTTAGATCAGTGCATTTTAAAACTTGCTGCCTAAATAACAAACATAGGATTTATCAAGTATTTCATATCCTTTATACTTGTAATGTTTACAGAGGTATAGGTTTTTATAAATCAAGTTTTTTATTTTCTGTGAAATTAATCTCTTACTAAATCTAGGTTTTCTTCAGACCAAATAGTTCAGTTCTCTACTTGTAGTGTAATAGTTTAATAGAGATTGAGAAAATATCTTTTGAAATCTTTTCTTTCTCATAGTTTTCCTTTTTAAAATATCCATGCTAGCTGAATGTTATTGATACAAATATTTATTTTCTCCTCAACCCTCCTATCCCAACACCATTGTAACTTTTTTTTCCATAAGTATATTCTATGAAAGGGTAAAGTATACACATATAATGAAATTATTTTATCATATAGGAACTATATATATGGCACAATCGACACAGCCTGAGAATTTCTTGTAATATTTTATAGATTCACGATTTTTTAAATCTATAAATAGCAACATGTTTGCAAATTTGTTTCTTTTTCTGTGATTTGATTTGTGTCAAGTAGTATACTTTCAAACATAAATTTATAGGGTTCATCTAAGTGGGATTCCTTAAAATTTGACATGTACTTATTTTATATGAAGGTAATTTTGAAATTAGCTTAAACAGTAGTGGGAATTCTTACTTTCCCCGAAACTATTCTTATTCTTGGTTACATGGGGAAGGAACAAAGATCAGTACTTCTCAGTTGATATCATAATTTTTAAGATCTTAATTTGGTGATTTCCATCTCAATTTTATGTTCTTGATTCCTAATATTTTCCTTAGGTTTTAAATTTTATATCTCAGTTTACATTCAATATTATTTTGAATTAGTTATTTTGGTATTTTAAAGATACCGTTCAGCATTTAATATTGAATGAAGTTTAAAATTGTTTCACTATTTTAGAAACCTTAAAATGAAGTTTTCAGAAAGAATATTTTCAAACCAGAATAATCTTTTTTGAAGTCTTATCATTGAATCACTGAATAAGGATTAAACATGTATATTTGATAGAATTAATGTTAACAGTTTTGGTTCACTGAAGTATGATTTTTTTAGACCCAGTTTATCTTACATTCTTTAAACATTTTTATTTACCTAAAAGAATAAATTACTCAGTGTAGCAATCTAAAACATTAATAATTTAGAAAATGCAAGTTTAAGAAAGTCAGAAGTTTAGCATTCCAGAGTACAGAGACTTTTTGAAGTCCCCATACTTAAAACACTGTTTTAACATTATGAAAGTGATTTATTTGAATTTGAGAATTATGAGTATATTGATTTGGTTAGGCGTTGGAGAGGTTTTGGTTTATTTTTTAGGGCATGGAATTTTAATTGAGAGAGAAATATAATGCCACTTACTTTGAAAATGTGGAATGTTGATACACTTTGTGTTTGAAGGGGTATAATAAAAGTAACAAAAAGTTAATTTTCCATCTAATATTTGTTTCCATAATTTGAAATATTATTTCAAAAGAGATTACTTTGTCTATCATTTACTATGAAACAGTTTTTAGTGAACAAGATATCTTAAAATGTGTTTTTACTGTTTTTCTACACCTACCTATTGTTAAGGAATTAAGTAATAAAAATAATTCCAGGCTACTGAATATACTATTCTTTTAGCTTTAGGATCCTTTTCTACTGTATTTGGAGAAGAATGGAAGGAGAAGACTGATAGAGATTTTGTTAAGGTAATTTGAATACATTTTTTAAAATATTGAATCATTGTATTCATGTAACCAAGGGCCAAGGGCCAGTATCATGTATATACTACTTCATATACATGATACTACCTATACATTACTCTTTATCATTATACATAGAGATACCTACTTAAAAGTTGTGATTAAGTTGCATAAAGTGCTTTTAGAATAGCCAATAAACAGAAATAAAGTTCTAATTCTATTAAACATTGATTTCTGAAAATGATAAATCTTTAACAAAACAATAAATCTGAGGAAACCCAGATTCTAAACAGCAGTGTGAGTAATTTCCTTATGGCTGTTTTTCAGTTTGTTTAATGATTCTTTAGCTGTGTCTAATATTCCACTTGACTCATCTGTTAAGTTTTATTTTAGTGATTAATTTCTAGAAATTCATTTTGTAATTTTCCAAAGTAGCTTTTAAATGTTTTTAAAATTTTTAATTTATATATATTCGAAGTATATTTTAAAAAGATAAAAGTTATTAATATCCTATCTCAATGGTCGGCAAACTCATTAGTCAACAGAGCCAAATATCAACAGTACAACGATTGAAATTTCTTTTAAGAGCCAAATTTTTTAAACTTCTTCTAACACCACTTCTTCACTTACCCAGGGTGTGGTATTTTGTGGAAGAGCCACACTCAAGGGGCCAAAGAGCTGCATGTGGCTCATGAGCCGCAGTTTGCACACCACCGTCCTATCTAATAAAGAGGGAATATGCTAATTGACCATCATGCCCTCACAAATATGGCGGCACCCACAGCCAATAAGGAGGGAATATGCTAATTTACTGCCACGCTCTCAAAGGTGGCAGTGCCCACAGCCACAATATGTCGGCATCCAGTTCCCTCAGCCCCACCCGGGCCAGCCTGAGGTGCAGGCAAGCCTCATATGGTGGCTGCCCACTGCCCAGGGCCGGCCCGAGGTGCAGGCAAGCCTTGGATGGCGGCTGCCCAGCTGACACCCGAGGGGCAGGGAAGCCTTGGATAGTGGCTGCCCAGCTGACGCCCGAGGTGCAGGCAAGCCTTGGATGGTGGCTGCCTGGCCTCCTGAGGCTCAGGTAACCAGGACCGGTCGAGGCTTGCGCTGCCAGCACTGGCAGCAGCAGAAGTGTGATGGGGGTGTCGCCTTCTCCTGATCGCCGGGTTGCCTGCCCCTGAGGACGCCTGGACTGTGAGAGGGGGCAGGCCAGGCTGAGGGACCCACCCCCTTCCCCCCCCCAGAGCATGAATTTTCATGCACAGGGCCTCTAGTATATATATAATATGTAAACGTAATATATGTTATATATAAATTGTAAATTTTACACACACAAAAAAAAATGTACATCTGATATCCAAGCCTCTTGCAACTCTTTCTACTCACTCTGACTCAAAGATTATTCTTTTGTGTTTTATAATGTTGGTTTATAAATTTCAGCAGACCTGTTTATGTCGGAATTTTTTTTATAGATTAATCCACTCTGTATTGCATTTGCCAAAAAACTGAAAAGAAATACTGATCAGAATGACTTTATATTAGTTTCTTTAGTGGAGCTTTTCAAATAACTGATATTAAAACAAAACCTATGGGGTTTCTAGAACAGGCTAGTAGTGAAATATTTAGGGGATTGTTTTTAACTCAAACCTCAAGTGGTGACGATCTTTTTATCTTCTTTTGAGGTTACTAGACCTTCACATTTCTCACATGATATGAAGTTGCATTTCAAATTCCCCACTTCACAAGCCTACACAAAGACCTATCCTTACCCTACCCATTAAAAGCTAAGCCTCTTGGTTGTAGTTAGGCAGATAATTTTTTAACTCCAGAATATTGGTAATTAAGTGTAAGATGTTCAAAATATTTGTTTACATATTTACATATGCAATCACAGAGGAGAGTGGGCCTGTCAGTATAATCACTAATCACATGAAATCAGGAAGACACAAATAAAGGATGATTAGATGATCATCTCTGTTGTACTTTTTCATTAATTTCTGGTGTTTATATTATTTTTGATATGGTATGTTCTTTGGGTTTAATTTGCTACACAATTTGTAACTTAATCTGGTGTTTACATCATTGATTTTTGTTTTTATTTTTCTAATACATTTAAACCCATAAAATTTCCTATAAGCATGCATTTAACTATATCCTTTCCATTTTAATATTTCATCTTTAATTCTGCTTAAAATATCTTCCAATTACCATTATGCTTTACTCTTTGGTACATGGATTAAATGAAGGGAATTTTCTTAATTTTCAAAAACATATGACTTTTTTAAAAAAAATAATTTTATTGATTCTTAGAGAGAGGGGGAAGGGAAGGGAGAAAAATATCAATGTGAGAGCAAAACATCGATTAGCTGCCTCCTGCACGCCCCCAACTGGGGATGGAGCCCAAAACCGGGCATGTTCCCTGACTGGAAATCGAACCACCAACCCTTTAGTGCATGGGAGAATGCCCAACTAACTGAGCCACTTCGGTCAGGGTCATATGAAGTTTTTTTTAGTTTTCTATTTCTTATTTATATCCAACTGAATTTCACTATAGTTATAGCTTTCTAGTCTGTTGTACATATTGTAAAGGATTTTTTTTTTGCCTTTAAATCTGCTTTTTTTGTTTCTGTCTGATACCAGTATAACCATGTCTACTTTCATTTGGTAGGTGTTTATATAGTTCATATTTTACTTTTAACCTTTCTTTGTGTGTGTGTGTGTGTGTGTGTGTGTGTGTGTTAATTGATTTTTTTTTAAACTCTATTTATTTAAAGTATTACATATGTCTTCTTTCCTCCTCTTTCCCCCCCCCCCCGCCCCCCATTGACCTTTCCCTGCTTGTGCCCACTCCTAGCACAGGCCCTCACCTCCCTACTGTCTGTGTTCATTGGTTCTGCTTATATGTATGCATAAAAGTCCTTTGGTTGATCTCCCTCCCCTTCCCTTGGCCCACCCCTGTCTTCCCTGTCTTCCCTCTGTTCAATGCTTCTATTACTCTGGGTCTCTTTTTGTTCATCAGTATGGAGTTTCCTCAAAAAATTAAAAATGGAACTTCCATTTGACCCAGTATTCTCACTTCTAGGAATATATCCCAAGAAATCAGAAACATCAATCAGAAATAATATATGCACCCCTATGTTCATAGCAGCACAATTTACAATAGCTAAGATTTGGAAACAGCCTGAGTGCACATCAGGAGATGAGTGGATTGAAAAACAGTGGTACATCTATACAAGGGAATACTATTCTGCTGTAAAAAAGAAAGAACTCTTACCATTTTTCACCAGCATGGGTGGGACCTAGAAAGCATCATGCCAAGCAAAATAAGCCAGTCGGAGAAAGATAAATATCACATGATCTCACTCATTTGTGGAATATAATGTTGTAATTGATTTTAAAG
The DNA here is from genome assembly GCA_026230045.1 of Corynorhinus townsendii. Lineage (NCBI taxonomy): Eukaryota > Metazoa > Chordata > Mammalia > Chiroptera > Vespertilionidae > Corynorhinus > Corynorhinus townsendii. The sequence continues at coordinate 173,077,477 of JAPDVU010000003.1, read as the reverse complement.
AGAAAGGAAGGGAGAGGGAGAGAGAGAGAAACCTCAATCGGCTGCCTCCTGCATGCCCCCTACTGGGGATAGAACTCACAACTGGGCATGTGCCCCCACCTGAAATTGAACCTGTGACCAATGAGCCACACCAGGTGGGCTGGCTCAACCTTTCGTATTCTTTAGATGACTTTTTGTAAAAAACATATTTCTCCCGTGTGAAAAACTTGGTTTTTAAATTAGTTTATTTATTCCATTTACCTTAAATGTAATTTTGATGTAATCGTATTATTATGTTTAAATTTACCATGTTTTGCGTTGGTTTCTATACATTCTGCCTGTTCCATTTTTTTGGGTTTTTCCTTCTTACCTTTTTCTTAAATTTATTTGAATGAATATTGTATGAATATGGTTTATTAATTAATTTTCCATCTTCTTAGTTTGGTATTTGTACACTTATTCTGTTCTCTTATTGATTGCGCTAGAGATTATAGTTTTAATTCTTACTAATTTAGTAAATTAGTACTTTTACTACTGTACACTTAAATAATTCAAGGACAGTAGAATGACTCCATCTCCATTTACTCACTTTGATTTACATACTACTTTTTTATGTATTACTTTGCTCTTTTTCAGGTTTCTTAAAATAGAATCTTAGACCATCGGTTTTAAACTTTTCTTGTCTAATATCAGCATATAAAGCTATAAATTCTCTCTACAAACTGCTTTAGCTCTGTCCCAAAAATTTTATGTTGATTTTTTATTTTCGTTTAAATCAAGATACTATTTTATTTCCCTTGTGATTTTTGTCTTTGATTGATAGGTTATATAGACGTATTCTGTTTAATTTATGACTGTTCATTTTCAAAATAGCTTTCACTGTCATTATTATTACTGATTTTTAATCGCATTCCATTACTATCAGAGAACATATTCTATATGTTTTTAGATCTTTTAAACTTAACAAGACTTGTTTTAGGGTTCAATATGTGGTCTTCCTTGGTGAATGTTTCGTGCGACTTGAAAAAAGTGTGTGTTCTATTGTTGGATGTAGTATTTATTGAAATCAATTAAATCAAGGTTGTTGACAGTGTTGTTCAAGAGTTCTCTATTATTACTTTTCTGTGTAATTATTCTATGATTTCTTGAGAGATGAGTGTTGAAATTATCAACTGTAATTATGAATATTTACATCCTCTTTCAGTTGTTACTTTTGGTTTCATGTATTTTGAACCTCTGTTATTAGTTGCATGTACATATAGGATTGTTATATTTTCTTGATTCAGCTTTTATTTATCCATTGCATTTAAAATTTCATGTTTGATATCTTTTTTTTGGTAAAGATTTATAAATTTATTAGGTCATCTGCAAACCAGATGGGCTGAGCCCAAAAATGGGACCAGCCTCAGGTTTGATGTCTTTCTTTGAATTTCCTGTGGCCCTGTTTTTCTTGGTTATTGAACGTTGTCTCTTTTCTTCATATTCCTAGTTCTTTTTTTTTTGTTGTTACTAAACATTTTTTAATCATGAGCATTTTGGTTTTCTTTTTGCTGGGGATCCTTTTGGTGGTGGACTTTCTCTTAGAGTTAGTTACTTTAACTGCAAAAGAACCTATTTCCCAAAGTAAAATACAATTATATTGAAACATACATATGAGAAGTTTTAGAAATAAAAAGTGAATTAATAGCCCATGTACTTCTTTGAGTACAGAAATAAGATAATGCAGTTAAATGGCATAGACAAGTTGAATTTGAAATTCATTTTATATAGACATGTCAGTATAAAAACATTTGTTTCTTAGCCTGGAAAAGAACATTAAATGAGATTTTGACTAATCTCCTCTCACATAGGACTAAAAAAAAACAGTTTGTAGATACAGAACACTGGAAAGCAACTTCAATATCTGGGTTACCAATTCAGGAACACATAACTTCACCACTTGCTGTTTGATTTCCTTCTAGATATTGATTTACTCAGTAACTGTGTCTCAGGAGTGTCTATAAACCGGAATACAGTGATTATGTGCAATTTACTATTGGGATTAGTGACTATTATAATTTTAATGAGCATGAACACTTTCTGTATATTTTTCATAGCTGTAAAGTGCTCTGAAAATATCTGATTCATATTGTTGACAATGTCACAGATAGTGCTAATATTACTGTGGTTTGTCTAATATTCAGAGTTGAAGAAAATGCTAAGGAACTGCTAAATTTTAGTTAGAGGTTATAACCATGTCATTTATGCCCTAATTCCTTTCACAGACTTTTTAAGGATCTCTGGACCCCAAGCTAAGAACCCCCAGTTCAGAATGATACTGTATTGTATAAGTTCCTTAACTATAGAAAATCAATCATTTATGTTAATGAATTAAATACACAGAATATAGTGATACCTATATGAACCAAAAACAAGTTTTATCATATGTGTGACTACTTTTAAAATAATAGAATAGTTTTTTGAAATTGTCAGAATTATGCATAATAATTTCTCATTATAGTTTTGGAAAGACATTGTTGATGATAATGAAGTCCGTGACCTTATTTCTGATAGAAACAAGTCTCATGGTAAGTCAGTAAGAAAAAATTTCAAGTAACTTTGAAATATCAATAATAACAAATGAAATATTAATGAGTATAATATATATTTTCTGTTGTAGAAGGTACATCAGGAGAATGGATTTGGGAGTCTTTATTTCATCCACCTCGAAAGCTGGGCATTAATGATATTGAAGGACAGCGGGTACTTCAGATTGCAGTGATTTTGCGAAACCTTTCTTTTGAGGAGGGAAATGTTAAGCTCTTGGCAGCTAATCGTACCTGTCTTCGTTTCTTATTACTTTCTGCACATAGTCATTTTATTTCTCTAAGGCAATTAGGCCTTGACACATTAGGAAATATTGCAGCTGAGGTAAGCATGTGACAGTAACTTGAAACAGTTTTAATAATGACAATGTTTACTTCAAATTTTCAAGATGTGGCATTATTATATTTGCCATATTTATAGAGTATTCAATGCTTACATATAGTTTTTGCCTAAAATGGTATTATAGAAGTATTACACACTTTTATGGGTAAAAGAAATATTTGAAATGATGCTCCAAATGTAGTGGTGGCTGTGCTCATACTAATTACATTTTTTAAAGTTACGCAATATTATTCTATTCATTTTTATTAAATGTGAAATATACTACATTGGAAGAGACCTACCTCAGTAATAGTGTCCTTTCTTTTTCCAGCTTTTATTGGACCCTGTTGATTTCAAAACTACTCATCTGATGTTTCATACTGTTACAAAATGCCTAATGTCAAGGGATAGATTTTTAAAGATGAGGGGTAAGTGCCCAAACTTTTTATCATCTGTTAAAAAACAAATACTAGTATAGCCTTGGTCCAGCGACTCAGTGGGTTGGGTTACTGTCCCCTACACCAAAAGGTTTTGGGTTTGATTCCCAGCCAGGGCACATACCTAGGTTGTGGGTTTGATCCTCAGTTGGGCATGTACAAGAACCAGTATTCTATCGATATATCTCACATCGATGTTCCTCCCGTCCCCCGCCTAAGATCAATTAAAATAATTTTAAAAATATGTCCTCAGATGAGGATTGAAAAAAAACCAAATACATTTTTTTATGTGTATGCTTTTCAGGCATGGAAATTTTGGGAAATCTTTGCAAAGCAGAAGATAATGGTGTTTTGATTTGTGAATATGTCGATCAGGACTCATACAGAGAGATCATTTGTCATCTCACTTTACCTGATGTACTGCTCGTAATCTCAACACTCGAGGTGCTATATATGCTCACAGAAATGGGAGATGTAGCTTGCACAAAAATTGCAAAAGTAGAAAAGAGCATAGGTAAGACTAAACCAAAGAAACATGTTTTTTTTTTAAATTGAGATGAAAATATGTAATGTGCTATATGAAATCACAATTGATATTTGGGGTTTACTGTTTGAGGAGTCATTATCCTTTCAGACACATTTGTTTGGAATATTCTTTTTGCTTACTTTAGATGAGCAAAAAACTTCTATCATAATAGAGTCCAGGATGTATGTGACTAGTAATCCCTATTCCTTCTCTTTATTTCTATTACTATACTAGTATATGAAATTTGAAATCAACAGAACTGCTATGTTTGACTCTCTGGGCAATAGGTCTTTCTAGTTCAGATGGTCAGCTGTTACTATTAAGCAACTAAAGCTGAGTGAAACAAGCTTCTTTCTGTTCCTAGAAGTTGCTGGTTAGAGGTACTATCCTTAAAACCAGTGAACTCACCTCCATGGTGGGTTGTGTGTGTTAAATATACTTACTACAGTATGTCACGTAAACATTTTACTCAGTGATTCAAATGATTTCTTTCTTTTATATAAATTCTAAAATCAGAGTTAATAAAGATTTGGAATGAAAAGTATTATTTTGGAGAAATTGTGTCACTTTCCATATAAGTAGTTTCTGAGTCTGGCTACACATCAGAATCACTTGGGAAGCTCCTTAAAAATAAAGAAACCTAACCCCCAATTCAGAGCGACTAAATCATTCTGATAGGTGGAGCCTAAAATCTTTTTTTAAAGATCCACAGATAATTCTAATGTACAACAATTTATAGAATGGATTTGAGAAGTAGTATTCTGTACAGCATGTGGTTTTAAGCAGTATGATTTTAAAATAATATTATTGATTGATAACTATTGGTTTTTTAATTTATTTTAGACATGTTAGTATGTCTGGTTTCTATGGATATTCAAATGTTTGGCCCTGATGCACTAGCTGCAGTAAAACTTGTTGAACATCCAAGTTCCAGTCATCAAGTTTTATCTGAAATTAGGACACAAGCTGTAGAGCAAGTTCAAACCCAGATCCATGTAGCATCTGCCCCAGGTTAGTGTTTTTACATATTCCTTTTTCAGTGTGGTTATTGGTGTGTAAGATTTAATACTAAGGATAATTTTAGATGTGCACTTTGGGGAACTGAGATTTTATAATAGAGTAGGCTAAAGGAGAACTTGAATATGTACTTTAATTTCTTATTTATACATTCCAGGAGCAGTGTAATATAATAATATAACAGAGAGATGAATTTAAGTGGCATTTTGAGGAGTGTTAAAGATTAGATTCACAATTGTGAGAGCAATAAGAAGTGCTGCAAGTGGGCTTTGTGTGATTTTGGTCATTGGAAATTGATAAGCCAGGAATAGGTTAATCATCTACACTAATAAAAGAGAAACATGCAAATTAACCATCACTCTGCTACGCCCACCACCCAATCAGGAGGGAATATGCAAATTAGGAGGAGAAAGATGGCAGCTGCTCCAGGTGTGGAGTGGCTGGGTGGGGCAGGATGCCTGCTATGAGAGGGAGGGTGGGGGGCGGGCGAGGGGATCTATGGGAGTGGCACTCTGGCCCCACAGCAAAGATGAAGACGGCATACTCTGGCCGGAGTCTGCAGGAAAGACAAAGATGGCAGACTCCAGCAGGAGTCTGCCGCAAAGATGAAGATGGCAGTCTGCAGCGAAGATGGCGGACTCCAGCTGGAGTCTGCAGCAAAGACGAAGACGGCAGACTCTGGCTGGAGTCTGCAGCGAAGCAGTGAAGATGAAGATGGCAACCTCCGGCCAGAGTCTGTAGCAACGATGGCAGATTCCAGCTGGAGTCTGCAGCCAAGATGAAGGCGGCAGACTCCAGCCTGAGCGAAGGCCTGGGTCCCAGGTGCCAGAGGAAAACAGGTGCTGGAAACCAAGGGAAGGAAGGCCTATTGCACAAATCTCTTCATGCAATGGGCTTCTAGTATATTATAATTTTTCTCAGGTGGTCATCAGAATACATCAGGACAATACCCACCTAATACTTCTAAATCTTGGCCCAAACAACACAGAACCAGCGTGTAGGATCACTCACATGTGCATATGTACACAAACACATGTACAAGCATGTATACTCACATTCTGTACCCTTCCGAGAGTCCCTTGAGTAAATTCTGTTTAACTCAAATATCTTTCATTAAAATTCAGACCTCTCTAATAACTAATATTCTCCTTGGACTTATTTCTTCTGGTTGAGTCATTATATTTTACCACTTTCAGCCTTTTTGTAGAGTGCTCTCTCCACCTTCATTTGTCCTATCAGAAACAATCCATCTTTCACTTTACCTGCTCTCTCACCTCTCACTATTCCCAAGACATTTTCTCTTTCCTTGTATTTTGTTTTTAATGGAGGGTGCTCATTTTTTCAGTTGATCTTACCTCTCACTTTGCAGGTAGTATGCATGCTATGTGGCATAAATTTCTTCAAACTTCTTAATCCTTCTCTTACAAGCTTATTGTCATCTGAACTTTATTCTCCTTCAGCTTCCCCTTGTCATAGGAAGAAATGTTAACTTCTTCTGAAGTTGTGCTCTAAATACCAGTCTTTCCCATTTTCTCATTCCTATGTCTTAACCTCTTTCTTTTTACCTGTGTCTTCCTTTCAGACAAGAAATACATTGAGATCTTTCTCAACCTCCTTCTACACTACCCTTAAAATCAAAATCTCATTATTCTTAATCTTTAACTACAACATTCATTTAATCACCAAATCTTGTCAAGTCTCCTAAATACCTGGACTTCTTCAATTGCCAGTGCTTATGACTCAGTTCAGACTCTAATAATATCTCTCCAGCCATCTTGTTCCCCTTTTATTTAATCATGGTCCCAATCTCTATTTTACTATAATAGAATCAAAATTATATACTGTATTTACTCAAAGTATGTAGTATGTCACATATTTCATTGATTTCCATTATGTTCTTCAGAAGTATATGGTAGAGTTGTATCACATGTGCATGTAACTTGAATTCAACCAACAGACTGGACAAATAATAGAAGGCATGAAAAAAAAAAAGGTAGTTTTGACTACTAATCTATTCAATGAGCTTTCACCCACAGGCAATAGATGTCAAATAGGTAGTGCATATTGGTGAATCAGGGGTCAGAATATTAATGGTTTCTCAATCTTTAAAAAGAAACGCGCCCTAACCAGTTTGGCTCAGTGGATACAGCTTCAGCCTGCGGACTGAAGGGTCCCAGGTTCGATTCCCGTCAAGGGCATGTACCTTGGTTGCGGGCACATCCCCAGTAGGGGGTGTGCAGGAGGCGGCTGATCGATATTTCTCTCATCGATGTTTCTAACTCTCTATCCCCGCCCCCCTTCCTCTCTGTAAAAAAGCAATAAAATATATTTTTTAAAAAAAGAAATGAAACAGTTCATATTGCCATTTAAGTAAGTGGTGGAGGTCTACGTTTATACTCAAAGAAACTTGAAGATTAAATTAATTGAGGGCCAATGAGAAACTGTCCAAGAAAGGAATTAATAAATTACCAGTGATACACTGAGTCATAATGGGCTATTTGAAAAATATTCAGGGGTATTTTTCGATGAATGCTGCTATTTTTTGCCTTGTGAGTAACCTGTGACCTTAATGAACTCACTAAGATTTGGTCCTCATTTGATAAATGGACGAAATTAAACATTGAGTTTGTGGCTTATTTATGTAGTCATTCATTTATAGAAGGTGTAAATAGGTCTCTAAGGACTAAAAGAGTTCATTTTTGACCTGGTGAGCACTTCATTACTTGCTCATTATGAATGACAGTTTTTTAATTATTTGATTAGTTTCCATTTTTAGTTTTGTGCACACCCTTCACCTCTGCCCCCCTAGTTTAATACTGCTTTCTTAGGGAATGGTCATCTTCAAACTTTTCCCTCACTTTTTCTCATCACTATGAAAAGTTAGTAATCTTTCACCCATTTTTAGGTTGACATCTAAATTTCTTCACCATAGTTTAGTTGTAAATAATACGTCTTTTATGTATATTAAATTGACATTTTAAAATAAAAGTTAAATACTTTGTTTATTCAGTGGAATCTTGTATTGTCATCAGTTTTAAAAAAACAAAACACAACTCTTAATATCAGAAATTATATGATGTCTCTCGTACTCCCTGAACTCATACTCATCACCCTATCAATACTTCTCAGTTATAAATGTAGACAGTTTAAATATTTCAATTTTCTGTTACTTTATTAAACTGTTTAAAATTTTATTCTTACAAGTTTTAGTAATATATAGTGCATCAAACAACAGTAAATACATTACAAATTTTTATAAATAATTATTAAATAAAAAGTAAAATTATTGGAAGTGCATTTATTAATGAGAGATGGACAATACTTTTTTTCCCTAGTTCTCTGGAAAGTATTACTCCAGTCTGTCTAGGAATGAATATTTTGAGTTTGGCATCTATTTTATCTCTGTTTTTTCTCTTTATAGATGTAAGTTGGAAACCTAGTTCATGTTAGTAGATGAAGGCAGAACTTAAAATTCTTTGAATTTCTTCAGAATTATTGAAAATTATTAAAATTATATTTAAGATCTTCTGACAACTTTAGTTCTCCTCTGAGTTTGTTGAAATCAAAGAATTAACAATACTTGATTCACAAGTATTTGTTGTCCAGTCAGTAGAGAAATTTATTTTTGTTTATTGAAAATATATCAAAAAGATATAAGATATAACTGTGAATTATACTTGCTACTCTTTTATTTAGATGTACCTTGTTTAACCTAATATATTTAAGAAGTGTTAGCAAAGCAATCTCAACTTAAGTGTGAATTATCTGGTGGGCTTAAATGGTGATTTTTAAGCTCCATAGCCTGAGTTTTTTATTTAGGTGGACCTGAGAATTTTCATTTCTAACAAGTTCCCATGAGATGCTGATGCTACTGGTGAGGAGACTACACTTTGATAACCACTGAGTTAGGAAGTTTAAAATATTGTTCATTTCAAGGCCAATATACAATGTTTTTTGATAAAGTGCTTTTACCATGTGCTTTAAATACATTTTTTTAAATCCTTGGTTTGGCACTGCAAATTTACCTGAATCGATTATGAAAAATGTCTGCCACATAACCGACCCAATAAAGACAGTGTTTATTATTAAAAGTATGCTTACTTTTTGTTACTTAGAAAAAAGTCCACTGTTTTTCAAACCAAGTAAGTATATGTTAATATGTATTCCTGCCTTCCTTACTTTAAAATTCTGTGGTAGTTAAAGTTGCCATGAGATTATCATATGAATGAAATAAGATGTCACCATCTTCAGTATTTCCTTAAAATATTCTCTGTGCTTTACTGACACAAGATTCTGCCTCAGAAGTATTATATTCTTTGATAGTAGTTGAGGGATAGAGTAGGAAAAGACATTAAGCAAAAATTGTCATCACTATAATATAGTTGAATTCAGAACACACCAAAGGGCTAAAATACCCAATTTCTAATGCCCAGCATTGCCCTTAAGTATCTATATAATAGAGGAACATGCAAATTAGCCGGGATGCTGTAACATCATGACCAAACAGCAGATTCCTGAGGCTGCATGGTGCCTGGCCGGGGTGAGGGACCTCAGGCCACGCACCCTGCCCAGCAGGGCTTGACGCGGGACCTCAGGCCACATGCCCCGGTGCTGGGCCGGGAGACCTCAGGCTGTCCCCCCCCACCACCACCACCACCATCACCATCACCACTGGGCCGGGAGACCTCAGGCCGCGCCCCTTGCCCAGCAGGGCTTGATGGGGGACCTCAGACTGTGGCCCCTGCCTGGTGGGGCTTGACAGGGAATCCAGGCCACACCCCCCGCCCTGGCACCAGGCCAGGAAACCTCATTACGTGCCCCCTGCCCCAGTGCAGGGCCGGGGGACCTCAGGCTGTGCCCCCTGCCTGGCATGGCTTGCCAGGGGGACTTGAAGCTGCACCCCCTGCCTGGCGGGGCTTGATAGGGGACCTGAGACTGCGCCCCCTGCCTGGAGGGGCTTGACGGGGGTGGGGCCAGCCGGGTCTGGGTCTCCGGCGTTTTTGAAGCACGTGCGGGTGGTGGGGAGGAACTTGACTCTAGGTCCTCCAGCGCGCCCCAGACTCTGACAGGAGGGAGATTTTCATGTACATTTTACTAATTTTCTTTCATCTCTGACACTTCTATTATAGAGAAAGGGCAAATAGCAATATTAAAATATTTCCTCTAATTAATTCCCTTTTAATATGTACGAATTTTGTGCACCGGGCCACTAGTCCTATATAATAAAAGCCTAATATGCAAATCAACCAAACAGTGGAATGACCTGTTGCTATGATGCACACTGACCACCAGGGGGCAGACACTCAACGCAGGAGCTGCCCTCAGCCCACAGGCCTCAGGCCAGCCAAGGCAGATGCCAGTGGGGCCCCTGCCATCCCCACTCCCCACCCCCCCACCTCCGATTGCTCCACTGGTTGCCCCACAGATCGGCCCTGATTGCCAGCCTAGGGACGCTACCCATGCATGGGCCTCTAGTAATAAATAAAACGCTGGGATAGACAGAAAGCCCTACCATAATACCTCAGTTAAAAGCAGGCTTTGTGAACATTAATGTTTCTAATTCTCCCTTTGGTGTTCCAAAGGTTTTTAAATAATAATAATAACAACAACAACAGCTAACATTTATAGTACTTACTATGTGCCAGGCATTGTTTTAGTCGCTCACATATAAACTCTAATCCTCATGACCTGTGAGGTCAATATACTATTTCTTTTTCCCATTTCAAAGAGAGGTTAAGTAATTTGCCTATAGTTACACAGCTAGCGCTAAGTGATGGAACTCTAGAGCCAGCCTCTCTAGCCCGAGTCACACATTAACCATAATCCTGCAGTATTATTAAGAATGGGTGAGATTTAAAACTTTCTGTTCCAAAGTTGGAGGAGAGCAGTTATCAAAGAGGAGGTGATGTGGTCAGGCAACACAGTTTTAGGAAAGAATATATACAAAAGTTGAGTATCTGGAAATTGATTCCTTTTAAAGTATAAGTTCCTTACTGCCCTGGCCTGGGGGCTTGGCTGGTTAGAGTGTTGTCCCGGTGTGCCTGGGTTGTGCCTTCAGTCCCAGTCAGGACATGTTCAAGGGGCAGCCAATTGATGCATGGATAGGTGGAGCACTCTGTCTCCCCACCCCCAAACCTCACTCCTTATAAAGAGAAAAATTTTGCAAAAAAAATACATACTTTTAACATATAAGTACCTTTGTATCCTTTGAAAGGTCTTCAGGTATCCTGAGGAAAATGCTTCTCAGTTTGTAGCCACTTTCATAGTAATTTTGTTTCCAGATTATATTCTTAATTTAACTGTGGCTGCATCATTCTTCCTTAGTTATGTTTGTAAAGTTTCTCATACTAACATAATTTTTAATGTTTCATGCAATTGTTAATTGATTCAGTATATTTTAGTCTAAGTAGAGTATACTCTCATGTACAGTTGGTTAAGAAAAAGGAAGATTTCTACATGGGTTCAGGCTTAGAAAGGTATTTTCTGTAACAGTGTTTTCAAGTTAGAAGGAGAAGAAAAGACAAGCTGAGGTTGCACCAGGAAAGTAATTTGGGTTCTAATTATGTTCTATTAAGAAGCAGCAGCCTTAAGATCCAGTAATTCCACTTCTGGGAATTTATCCAATGAAACCCAAAATATGAATTCAAAAGAATGTATGTACCCTTGTGTTCATTGCAGCATTATTTACAATAGCCAATATTTGGAAGCAGCCCAAGTGCCCATCAGTAGATGAGTAGATAAAAAAGCTGTGGTACATCTACATAATGGAGTACTACTCTGCTGTTGAAAGGAATAAAATTTTACCTTTTGTGACAGCCTAGATGGATCTGGAGAACATTATGTTAAGTGAAATAAGCCAGTCAGAGAAAGACAAGTACCATATGATTTTACGCATATGTGGAATTTAATGAACAAACTGAACTTACAAGCAAAATAGAGACAGACTCATAGGTAAAGAGTAGGCAGACAGCTGGGGAAGAAGGGGATTGAGCAAAAAAGAAAAGAAAGAGAGAACTCATGGACATGGACAGTAGTGTGGTGATTGCGGGTTGGAGGGGGATGGGTGGAAATAGAAGAGGGCATAGAGGGGATAAAAGGTTATGAAAATATTTTAATTTTTAAAAAGAAGAAGCATATTGTCCTGGTGATGTAGCTCAGTTGCTTAGAGCATTGTCTCCCCATACACCACCATTTCGGGTTTGCTTGGGATACATACAAGAATCAACCAATGAATGCATAAATAAGTGGAGCAACAAATCTCTCTTCTCTCTCCCTCTCCTCTCTCTTCTCTCTCTCTCTCTCCTCTCTCTCTCTCTCTCTCTCTCTCTCTCTCTCTCTCTCTCTCTCTCTCTCATCAGTCCATAAAAAAAAAAGCAGCAGCATATCACAGTATGAACTCTGAAATGTAATAAACCTGGATTCAAATCCACCACTCCTAAAAGGCTTTTCATCTACACCAGCTTTGCTGTTTTCCATCATGTGTTCCTTTGTGAACTTAGTCTCTGAGCTTTAATTTTTTAATCTGCAAAATGGGGATAATTAAATTTAGATGTATGCATAATAGTGAAACAAATAATGTAAGTGGTTTAATGCAGAGTAAATGTTCACTAAATGACTGCTATTAGGTGCTATTCCAATGTGGGGAGGCGGGGCTAATCAAACAAAGGCCAGAATTGCTTTCGATCATTCACAGATTGGATGTGCTATGGAGCGCCTCTACTTCCAGTAACTTAGAAATGCATTTGTTCTGTTGAGGATTCTGAGAAATTTTGCTAAAATGTCACCTGCCAAAAAGTGGGTTCATTTTATAAGTTTAAAAATTATAAACTCATGCTGATTCAGTGGTGAAATAGTATAATATAAATAGTTCATATAAACATGTTATATATAATAATATTAATAACATTATATATAACATGTTTATATTAACTCATTTTTAATATTTTTATTATTTCCTTTGTTATATAGCATAACATTTCAGCTTTAAGTTCATCTTATCTCAGAAATTTTATATATGCCACTAATAGAGTCAATATTCATCTTTTAAATTCAGAAAAGGTAATTTCTGATACAACCTGCTTCTGTAACTAAAGTGAGAGGTGCTTATTTACTGATAAGCTGAGCTTTGTGACTTCGGCCTAGGTATTATAATCACTTTGAGTCTCAGTTTCCTTATCTGTACCCATCTCACAAAATAATTAAGAAAGATAATGTATGTAAAGTATTTAACCTAGTGCCTGACCCATGGGAGAAAGCTTATATTAATGATATAATCCATATTATTGTTATTATTTGAATGATGGTAAGGTTTAAAATATAGTTCATATAAAGCATCTAAGACAGTGCTTGGTATAATATGTGCTTCATTATAAGTTTCTTAAATTTTTACATTTTCATTATGTTTATATACCTTTTTAAAAGGTATTCATTGTGAATATTAATTGCTCCAGTATCCATGAACTAAATATGGCATATAATGACTAAATTTTAAAAAATGATATAAATGTATTTTTTTCTTTAGCTTCCAGAGCAGTTGTAGCACAGCATGTTGCTCCACCTCCAGGAATAGTGGAAATAGATAGTGAGAAGTTTGCTTGTCAGTGGTAAGTGGTTTCTTTCTACTAAGGCTTTATCTTTGGGAAGAATAAAGCAAAAGGAAAAAGGAAATGTATTTCAGCAGTCATCCTTTTCAGTTAGAATAGAATATCATTTATATGAAGAATGGACAATGTAAAACCACTTCACCTATATTTTGGAATTATTTGAAAGAAAAATATCAGAATCTTCAGAATTATAATAGTCTTTGACTAGAATTTTATTAAATTGCACTACCTAATTTCAGAGTATAATTTGTGTTAAAAAGTTATCTTTGACTTTGTAGAAAATAAAGTTTGTCAGATTGTAGAATTTGTTTTTATTAAATTAAGGTTTTATTAAACTAAATTGGACTGAAATTAAGAAAATAAAGCCAAATTTTGTTAAGTGTTTCATCTTTTTCATCAAAAGCAAAACTTCTTATTCATTGCTAGTTAATTTTTTCTTTTTGTGAGTAAGGGGAAACTAATCAAATGATAGACTAGCCATTATGTCTATATTGAAATGAGCAATATTTCTTGTGAAGATTGAGTAGTTCTATCTCAGCCATTTTCTGAAGGAAAAAACCAAGTTTGATTTCATTTTGTCTTGGATAGTTGCCTCTACATTATTTATGAATTTTAACTTACATTATTTAGAAGATTAACAGATTGAAGTGAAGATAATTTTCCTGTGAAGTATTACTTTTAAAACTTTCTTTCCTTGATCCCTTTCTCTATTCTCCAACATTATTTGTTTCCCATTCCATACTCTGTCATTCTGTGTTCCATATTTTTGGTGCTTTCATATCTTTGTTCCTATGACAATTTTCTCTAGACTTCTCTACTTAAACCAGGTTTATGGTTTTAAATATATCTAATTATTTGCTTTCCTCATGTTATTTCCTTAGTTATACCATGACCCTTTATACTTGATAAATCTCTTCCAATAATGTTTGGAAATGTTTATCTTCTACATTGAAACCAAAAAAAGTTTTTTGTGTCTAGTTGTTTTGAAAACTCTACTCAAAGGTTTATGAAAGTTGAAAAAAGTATGTACCACATCCACTATAAAATGTGTGGTGTTAGGTATAAATTTGGTCTTATAAATCTCAGTTGCACATTGCTGCCACTTCTGGAGGGAGGAGGAAAGATTCATTTTACATTATTTTATCATACTTATTATTTGATGCAGTTTACAAGAAACAGTTGTAAGTTGGCCTGTTATATGTATAAGCCCTAGAAAGAGTCCCATAAGGGTAACTAGGCCTCCAATCCTAACTTGCAGGTGGAAATTGCTTTATGAAAAAGAAAAACTGAAGTTTGAAATAATCTATAAGAATAGATTTTTCTGAAGTGGGGAATGAGAGTGTATAGCAATAGCTCATAATTGGGAACTTCTGTTATATTTTGATTAATACAAGACAGGGACCTGAGTAGATATTCACTAAATAAAACTATTTGTTACAGAATATTTGTTGCCAACAGACAAAATCTGTTCTCGCTGGAATATGAACACAGTTTTTATTTTGTTATTAATGATGTTTGACACTAAAGTATGATTAAATAGTTAATCTCTTTATTTGATTCAGTCTGTCTAAAAGCTAGCATGTATTTTTGCTTATAATATATGAAGCAGTAAAATTTGACTAGGCATAATTATTAGTTTATAATACATTGCCTTCAAATGGTTGTAGCATACTTAAATATAGAGTCTCCTATAGTGTATTGCATAATGCAATTTATTTTTTTCCTCTTTTAGGCTAAATGCTCATTTTGAAGTAAATCCAGATTGTTCTGTCTCTCGAGCAGAAATGTATTCTGAGTACCTCTCAACTTGCAGTAAATTAGCTCGTGGTGGAATCCTAACATCAACTGGATTTTATAAATGTCTTAGGTAGGATACATAGTTCTTAACTTTAAATAAAGTTAGTTTATATCACTTACAACTCTTCTTGTTCTTGAGAAAATACCATATATATATATATATATATATATATATATATATATATATATAGTTTGAATATCTCTACTACTTAAAATTTCATATGGTTAGGTTGTAGTATGGTGGAAGTTTAAATACAGGGGAATTTTGGACATCACATCTGGTGTTTATGTTTGAACATTATGAGGTTTATCAAAGAAAGAGAAGGAAGAAATTTGTTTTCTTTCTGCCTACTTTTATATGTTAAAGACATCACTTTCGCCCTTTTTAATCTTGAATAATAATCTATAACTAACACTCTTCAAATATTAAGGTTCTTTGACATTTTAAAAAATTCATAAAATAGGCATTGCCTAGATGTAGCTTTTTTGTTAATTAAATATTCAGTAGAACTGTTTAAAACCCAACAATGTTAACAAATGATTATTTTAAAAACTGGAGAATTGATCTTTTATATTTCTTTCTCTGCTTCCCACCCTTGCAGAATATAGCTGTTTGAATCACACTGGTTCATACCTAAGTAGCAATGAATATATTGCTGCTGTTGTGTAAACATTGTTAGAAGTTAGTGTTTTTTTGCTAGCGTGCTAGTAATCAAAGCTGAGTATTGTGTACTTTACAGAACCGTGTTTCCAAATCATTCAGTGAAGAGAGTGGAGGATTCCAGTAATAGTGGGCAGGCGCATATTCATGTTGTAGGAGTAAAACGGAGGGCTATACCACTTCCCATTCAGATGTACTATCAGCAGCAACCAGTTTCTACTCCTGTTGTTCGTGTTGATTCTGTTCCTGATATATCTACAAGTCCTTCACCTGCAGGTAATAATTTTTACTGTTTTAAGTATTACCAAGTTAATGAAATGTATATTGTATACATTAAAATGTATAACTTTTCCTTGTTTTTCCAGTAGCATTTTCTATTATTTAATCATATGATGCAAAGTTGTTCGATATTAATTTCTTAAAACTATTTTCTCATCTTAAGTAAAATAATTCCTACATGCAGTTTTTCAGTCATTTCATTATAAAGTTTGATTTTTCTCCTATATTTTCAGGAATCCCTCATGGACCACAAACTGTAGGAAACCATTTTCAGAGGACTCCTGTTACTAATCAATCTTCAAATTTGACTGCAACACAAATGTCTTTTCCAGTACAAGGTGTTCATACTATGGCACAGACTGTTTCAAGAATTCCACCAAATCCTTCAGTTCATACCCACCAGCAACAAAATGCTCCGGTGACTGTCATTCAAAATAAAGCTCCAATTCCTTGTGAAGTTGTTAAAGCTACAATGATCCAGAATTCTATACCACAGACAGCAGTTCCTGTTAGTATTGCTGTGGGAGGAGGAGCTGCACAGAGTTCTGTGGTTCAGAATCATAGTACAGGGCCACAGCCTGTTACAGTTGTAAATTCCCAGACATTGCTTCATCATCCATCTGTAATTCCACAACAGTCTCCATTACACACCGTGGTACCAGGGCAGATACCTTCTGGCACTCCTGTTACTGTAATTCAACAAACTGTCCCACAAAGTCATATATTTGGCAGAGTACAGACCATGCCAGCATGTACTTCTACAGTTTCACAGGGTCAACAGTTGATCACCACATCACCCCAACCTGTGCAAACTTCATCTCAACAGACATCAGCTGGTAGCCAGCCACAAGACACTGTTATCATAGCACCCCCACAGTATGTAACAACTTCTGCATCTAATATTGTCTCAGCAACTTCAGTACAGAATTTTCAGGTAGCTACAGGACAAATGGTTACTATTGCTGGTGTCCCAAGTCCACAACCCTCAAGGGTAGGGTTTCAGAACATTGCACCAAAACCTCTCCCTTCTCAGCAAGTTTCATCAACGGTGGTACAACAGCCTATTCAACAACCACAGCAGCCAACCCAACAAAGTGTAGTGATTGTAAGCCAGCCAGCTCAACAAGGTCAGACTTATGCACCAGCCATTCACCAAATTGTTCTTGCTAATCCAGCAGCTCTTCCAGCTGGTCAGACAGTTCAGCTAACCGGACAACCAAACATAACTCCATCTTCCTCACCATCACCTGTCCCAGCTTCTAATAACCAAGTCCCTACTGCCATGTCATCTTCTTCCACCCCTCAATCACAGGGACCACCTCCTACTGTCAGTCAAATGCTATCTGTGAAAAGACAGCAGCAACAGCATTCACCAGCACCTCCACCTCAGCAGGTACAAGTACAAGTTCAGCAGCCACAAGTACAGATGCAAGTTCAACCACAGCAAACAAATGCAGTTGGTCAGCCTGCTTCTGGTGAGTCAAGCCTGATAAAACAGTTGCTGCTTCCAAAACGTGGTCCTTCAACTCCAGGTGGTAAGCTTATTCTCCCAGCTCCACAGGTTCCTCCCCCTAATAATGCAAGAGCTCCTAGCCCTCAGGTGGTATACCAAGTGGCCAATAACCAAGCAGCAGGTTTTGGAATGCAGGGGCAAACTCCAGCACAGCAGCTGTTAGTTGGGCAGCAAAATGTTCAGTTGGTCCAAGGTGCAATGCCATCCACAGGAGGAGTGCAAACTGTGCCCATCTCGAACTTACAGATATTGCCAGGTCCACTGATCTCAAATAGCCCAGCAACCATTTTCCAAGGGACTTCTGGCAACCAGGTAACCATAACAGTTGTGCCAAATACAAGTTTTGCAACTGCAACTGTGAGTCAGGGAAATGCAACTCAGCTAATTGCTCCAGCAGGAATTACCATGAGCGGGACCCAGGCAGGAGTTGGACTTCAGGTGCAAACGCTTCCAGCCAGTCAAGCATCTCCAGCTGGACAATCATCTTGTACTACTGCTACTCCCCCATTCAAAGGTGATAAAATAATTTGCCAAAAGGAGGAGGAAGCAAAAGAAGCAACAGGTTTACATGTTCATGAACGTAAAATTGAAGTCATGGAGAACCCGTCCTGCAGACGAGGAACCATGAACACCAGCAATGGGGATACAAAAGAAAATGAAATGCAGGTGGGAAGTCTTTTAAATGGGAGAAAGTACAGTGACTCAAGTCTACCTCCTTCACACTCAGGGAAAATTCAAAGTGAGGCTAATCAGTGCTCACTAATTAGTAATGGGCCATCATTAGAATTAGGTGAAAATGGAGCATCTGGAAAACAGAACTCAGAACAAGTGGACATGCAGGATATCAAAAGTGATTTGAGAAAACCTTTAGTTAATGGAATCTGTGATTTTGATAAAGGAGATGGTTCTCATTTAAGCAAAAACATTCCAAATCACAAAACTTCCAATCATGTAGGAAATGGTGAAATATCTCCAATGGAATCACAAGGGACACTAGATGCCACTCAGCAAGATACTGCCAAAGGTGATCAACTAGAAAGAATTTCTAATGGACCTGTATTAACTTTGGGTGGTTCACCATCTGTGAGCAGTATACAAGAGGCTTCAAATGTGGCAACACAGCAATTTAGTGGTACTGATTTGCCTAATGGACCTCTAACTTCAAGTTTGAATTCAGATGTGCCTCAGCAACGCCCAAGTGTGGTTGTCTCACCACATTCTACAACCTCTGTTATACAGGGGCATCAAATCATAGTTCCCCACTCAGGATCAAGAGTGTCCCATTCTCCTGCCCTACCATCTGATGTTCGGTCTACAAATGGCACAGCAGAATGCAAAACTGTAAAGAGGCCAGCAGAAGATAATGATAGGGAAACAGTCACAGGAATTCCAAATAAAGTAGGCGTTAGAATTGTTACAATCAGTGACCCCAACAATGCTGGCTGCAGTGCAACAATGGTTGCTGTGCCAGCAGGAGCAGATCCAAGCACTGTAGCTAAAGTAGCAATAGAAAGTGCTGTTCAGCAAAAGCAGCAGCAGCCACCGTCATACATACAGAATGTGGTCCCACAGGTAAGTCATTCTACTATTACATTGCTCTTTTAAAAATTCTGATCTGGAAATACTATTTTAGGGGAAAATGTACTGTTTTTCTGTCTCACCTTGAAGTGTTAAGTGTCAGCTTATCAATGTACTCAAGCTGTTGTGCTCTTTTGTTTTTCTCTGTTTTTTGTAATGTTAAACAGTTTTCAGTTGTTAAACCTGGGTGCCACAAGAGGGACATTGGTGTGCCCCAAGAATTTTTAAAACATGTGATACCTATTTAGTCAGGAGCACCGACCCATTTTCCCTTAAATTATCAAATTGAAAAATGACAACGGCTGACACAATAGCCGTCTGGTGTCAGACCGGTGGGGCAGCAGGTGCATGGCAAGGCTGGGCCTGCCCCCAGGTGGGCCTGGCCGCTCCACATGCCTGCTTCTGGAGTCCCCCAGTCCCCTCAGCCCCCCAGCTGCCCAGGACTGACCTGAAGCACAGGCAAGCCTCGGATAGTGGCTGCCCAGCCACCCAGGGCCTCCCGAGGCTCAGGTAACCAGGGCCAGCTGAGGCTTGCGCTGCCAGCGGTGGCAGCAGCAGAGGTGTGATGGGGCATCACCTTCCCCTGATCACCGGGTCGCCTCCTGCCCCTAAGGGCTCCTGGACTGTGAGAGGGGGCAGGCTGGGCTGAGGGAACTCCCCCTCTCCAGTGCATGAATTTTCATGCACCGGGCCTCTAGTTTTGTTATAAATCCAAATTAGTAATTCTATAGACCCAAGGTGGAGAAGCACTTGTAATCTAATCTTTTGGAGAATTTTTGAAATGTAATTGTCTCTTGGAGTTTGGGGTGGGGTAGTGTTGCTGCTAAGAGTACTCCAAAAGGGAATTTCTGTATTTAATTTTGACATGTGTGGGCTTTTTAAAAGCTCTTTTCATAGTACTTCTGTAAAAAGGATGAATCCCATAAGAATTATAAAGTGTGTTCTTGTTATATTTATGTATTGAATCAGTAGCCTTTGTTTTTTAAAAAATATTATTTAGTATAATTTCAGTTTGTTTCAGCTATTTGATATTTTTATTTTGTGTTTCTTATTCCATTGCTCTACTGTCATGTTTCTGCTCTTCCCTTTTTAATATCTTCTATTCCATCTGCATGCCTTTGTAAAGAAATGTATTTTCTAGGTCAGTGCTACTATATTGAGGATTCAATTAGCCTATAAAGAGTTTAAGGACAATCCTATAAGCTATTTCTACTAAAACTCGGGATTCACTTACCAGTTGTCTCCTGCTCCTTCACTCTTTCTTTCTTAATTATTACTACATAGCCAGAACCTTCTGTGACTTGCCAACTCAACTAGCACTCTTCTGGCTTGGGTTTCTTCTCTGTGCTTATGGTGATGATAGCAGATCTGTGGTCATTGTTAGCATTAGTATTAAACCTAGGTGTGGGGAAAGGAGAGGAAGCAAACAAAAGATGCAAGAACAGCCTAACTAGTTTGGCTCAGTGGATAGAGCATTGACCTGTGGACTAAAGGGTCCCAGGTTAAATTCTGGTCAAGGGATATGCCCAGGTTTTGGGCTCAATCCCCAGTATGGGGCATGCAGAAGGCAGCCAATCAATGATTCTCTCACATCATTGATGTTTCTATCTATCTCTTCCACTCCCTTCCTCTCTCTGAAATCAATAAAAATATATATTTTTTAAAAAGATGAAAGAACAGAGGATCCCTTGCTTCATAATAGTTCATCCATAATATATATCTTTGTTCATGTGAGTGCATAAAGCTGGACAGTGCTGCTCTGAGGGCATAATGAGATTGTAAACCATATGTTAGTATTGCTCAGATGTATTTCAGGGTACCTAAATACATTAATTATTCTTTAGTGGATGTTATGAACATGGCAATAATTAATATTGAGTTTGGATCGAAAATACTAAATCATCTTTACTCAAATTGAGTTTTTTATTAATCACTAAAAAAAGTTAGTGTAATGTCTAGCATGTAGTAAACATTCAATTAGTTGGGTTTTTATAATTTTCTTATATTTAATAATCTCCCAATTCATCTTGATTATGTGCCTGCTGTTTATTCCTTGTATATTCCTTTATAAATCTAAATAGTTACTATAGAGTAAGCCAAATTAGAGAAAAACTGCATTACTGTGAAGTTGTTTCAACCCTTATTTTTTGTATCTTTAATCTTTGAATGTGGTTATATTCCATAATGAAACCTAAGTAACAAAAACAATAATACTAGCTAAGACTACAACCTGTGCTAGGAACTTTGTACTAAAGCATTTTCTCATTTAATCTTCACAACTGTATTAGGTAAAAATGTTAATTATATTTTAGAGATGAGGTCCCAGGATGTAAATAAGTCACCTAGGGTCACTGCCATGTTGGCCTCATATTGGTCACCACAAATACGAAGTGGTACAAGGACTGAAACCTGGGTGTGTGTCTGAAACCAAAACTCATTTCTCCATTATTTTAAAAGGTTCCTTTTTTTAAGGTTCTAGAAAGCCCTTTTGTATCTAACATACTCATTAATTGAACTATTATGATATAGGATGTGAGTACCATTAAATGATAATTTTAGAACATTAATGCTAAAACTCATAATACATTGGACTTACATGCATCTAATTCGAGCCATAAAAGTCATCCATTTGTTCCTAATCTGGGTATTAAATTGTAGTGTATTTCTAAAATTGGCATCATCCATTTGTTCCTAATCTAGGTATTAAGTTGTAGTGTATTTCTAAAATTGGCAATTGGTTGGCATGTAAAAACTTAAAATTTGCTAGGAAAAAGAGACATATACATGGTGTCTATGAGAATGAAAGTAAAAAACAAGCATTCTTATGTATAGTACTTCGCACAGTGCCTGCTACATAGGCACTCAGTAATGGTGCAGGTAATATTTTATCTTCCTGTATAGGATACTGTTCAAGATGACATCATAGGTTTCCTTTGAAGGGTAGACTTTTGGGCCTTCTTAAGAGCCTACTAATAGCTCAGGCTGAGTAGCTCAGTTGGCTAGAGCATCATCCTGATAACACCAAGGTTGTGGGTTTGATCCCTAGTCAGGGCACATGCGGGAAGCAACCAATAAATGGAACAGCAAATTGATATTTCCCTCTCTCTCCCTCTCCCTTTCTTCTCTGTCTCTAAAATCAATACAATAAAAATTTTTTAAGAGTCTGCTAAGGGAAAACCATTTTCATTGTTGCCCAGATTCTTTAAATTTCTTTATATACTCTTAAAGTTGTATTTCAGACCTGGGTTTAACACCATTTTACATTTGAATTGATTCCTTAAAAGAGTAGAGGAAATAGAGGATTTTAAATGTGATCTTTTTTTTTTTTTTTTTTTTTTTTTAAGCCAAACATTATTTTCACAAGTTTAAGGGATCTGGAGATGTTAAGGAGGCATCTGGACCCCAAGAAGGGATTTCCAGATTTGCACAATGCTCGGATGTAGAAAGACTACAGGGAAATGACCCTGCTGAGAATGGCCAACAGCTAATCCTTTCTAATAAATACCATTGTTATTTCATTTTTTGAGTTTATTCCTTCTCATATTAATCAGCTGCATTAATTTAATTTCAGGAAAAATTTAGCAATAGAGAACGATATATGAAAGTAAATTGTATGATCATAGACTTCGTATTTTAGTAGTATTTTAAATGAGTAGTTTATATAAATACAAAATAAATTGTATTTACTTCAAGGCAAATTTTTTATTCTTAGTTACTTAATTTCATTCTGTTATATTTGCTAGATAAAGTGCAAGATACAGGATACTGTTTCTCAAAATCCTACCCTCTTTCACTTTTTAGGAATTGATATCTTCTGAAGTTATAAAGAAAAAGGAAAAATGAATTGAAAAACGAAACAAATTTTAGTTTACAAATACTTACCTAAAGACTTGTCTTTCTCAGGAGCATGTAAAGCACATGTTGAACATGCCTATATCTATTAATTTCATGGTCTGATGATATGCCAAATTCTTGTATGTAAAAATAGTTTACTTTAAGAATGTGCCTATTTCAAGTATTTTTATATGTTGCTCCCAGTCCCCTGTCCTTCACACATGAATCTTTCCTAAAATGGTACTGTGTAAATGGTGAATATTGATATCTTCCTGGTTCCTTTCTTTCTTTGTTTACTAAACTTCTATGTATTCTTCTCAAGAATGTAATTTATTGAAAATAGCAACATTCTTTATTTCTAAAATTGGTATTTGGTTGGCATATAAAAATTTGAGCCTAAAAAGTTACTCAACCCATCAGCAAGCAGATCTGTAGCCTTAAAGGGACAGCATAGATCACTTTAGCAAGAATCGGGAGAATAAGATTTGGGTTTTTTTTAGAGTACTAGTGTTCAAATTTGTAGACCAGGAGTACATAACTAAGGAAGGCATTACCACTAAACAGTTTTTTTGTTTACATCTCAGTGTATTCTTCCAAGAGAGGCTTGGAATGTATTAACTAGATTTATATTTAACAAGAGAAAAAAATCATAGTTTAAGAAAATGAGGGAATGTTAAAGCAGGAGGAGCCAGAGATGTTATCTTGTACAAAATCCTCATTTTTAAGTGAAGTAAATTTCCCACCCACACAAAGAACATCTGTTTCCCATGATTTCTATTAATGTCTTAATTCTGTCTAACGATCTGTACATTTAGACAAAGTTAGAGTAAATCTATTTCTTCTTCCCTACAAGTGTTTACAACTGTCTCTTCTTACTTCTTCATTAGAATGCACTTTCCCAGTTCCTTCAGTTAGATCTTAGATATCCTGGTGTCTGGTTTATTCATCATCTTATTTACCTCAACCAGTTTCATTTTATAAATGATTTCAAAATGAACAAAGTATATTTTTAATATTTAATAAAGAATTTATTTTGAGAAAAATAGATATGGCTATAGTTTTTCTAACAGATTGAAATATTTAAGTTTTAGAATAATCTAAATTTATTTTAAGTTAAATTTAAAGTTTAACATTAATTAATAAAAAGTAAGGATTTAAGAGCCTGAGATTCCAAGTTTTATATCAGGAAATAGTGTAATCGAGAATTTTCAGCCATAATTTACTCTTGAAAAGGTGATAAAGGAAAGCAACATTATAATTTCTCACTTTAACAAAGAGCGAGATGTTTGCCAAAACACACACACACTTGCTACATTAACTAACATTTTATGTTAATTTTACATACACAGAAATCACAGAATTGTTTCAAATCTGTTGTGTAATTTTACTTTTCTGGTCACTCACTGTGGGAGTTGTGCCTTTTCTGTCTTGATTTAAAAAAGAAACTAATAGTAAAAATTAGCTCTTTCTCAATAGAGTAGAGCATTGATATAGAATATTCTTCAAGAGTAACCATTCCAAAAAACATCACTTTGAAATCTACTTTACATTTACATTTCAGTTAGGGATGCATTAATGATTTGGCAAGTCACTGCAAACAAGAATGTAAAGAAAAAGTAAACTTTTATATCCTGAAAGAAATATGTTTTACATTCTTATGTAAACGGCCTACTTCTTAAAACAGAATTTAAATTGTAGTTTGAAAACTATGCAGTACAATACATTGTCAGATACATGTTTCCAGCATTAATTTGTGTTGATAGACATTTGTAGTTGGTGATCTGTCACTGTCCCCAAAGCAAAATCAATCATCTTTCCTCCAAAATTTTGTTTCCCTTCTGGACTTCTCTATTAGAATAATAATAATAGTAATACTTGCCATTTATTGAGAATCTAGAGCTAGGCTCTTCATGTATAATTTCTCTAGTCTTCTCATCATCTCATAACACAGATTTTATTGCTTACACTTTATAGATGAGGGAACTGAGGATCAGAGAGAATAAGTAGGTTGCCCAAGGTCACAAAGCTAGTTAAAAGGCATATTGATGAACAACATAAACTGATGAATAAAAGCAGATCCAGAGACAGAGAAACATAGATCAGATGCTCAAATCTCAGAGGAAAAGTAGGGTAGGAAGGGATAAGGATGGAGAGATCAATCAAAGGACTTGTATGCATGCATAAAAGCATAACCAATGGATACAGACACCAGGCGGTGAGGGCATGAATGGGAGTGGGGTTGGGGGGCGGGGAGACTGGGGGATAAGGACACATATGTAATACCTTATTCAATAAAGGAAAAAAAAAGGCATATTGAAATTTGAGTTCTGATCTGTCAAGCTGGAAAGTTCACATCTTCTATGACACACCTACATTGCCCTAACATGCATGTTTTTCATGCATTCTTAAGGGTGGGATCCTATTAGAGAAATAATTTCGTTATATCCCAAAAGTGGATTGTTTCTCCTTAGAGCTTGGAACTCACAATATTGTATGAATTTACATTTCTGAGAACTTTTTCAACATTTTATTTTCTTCCTGACTTTTATGGTATTATATAGCATTATATGTTTGTGTTCTGTCTATTTTTTTAAAGTTATTATGACTTTTTAATCTGAGACTTTCAGAAATTTTAAACTAAGCTTTATCCAACCATTTCCAATATTTCATAATAAACGAACAAGTACATTTTCTCAGTTTAAATTTATTGACTTTAAAGAATGCTTTGAAAATATTGTGCCACCATTTCTAGGAGAAATTCGATATTATTTTTCCCTTTGTCATTTTATAAATGAAATCTGAGTTAAGGATTCAAAGAAAATGTATTGCCTCAAATTGTTTTAAGCTACATTATAATTATTTACCTATGTATTTTTCAGAGAGAAAGGGATATGATATAGAAGGGTGGGGGAAACACCTTATATTTAAAAGGCTAATACCTACAATTAGAATCCTTTCAATTGTATTATTCATCAAAAGTTATCACTGAGCAACTTTAAAAACTAAAGTTGTTAGTTAAAACAACTTACTGTAAAATAATATTGACATTTTACTTAAATGGTTATATTATTTTTTTTTACTCTGAAATTTCCTTTGCTTTCTACTGTACACTGTTTTATGCCACATTTATTACAAAATCTAAAAGGAAATATGCAAAAAAATAATTTGTAGTTGATTTGTTCTTATGAAGAATATGCGTAAGTAAATCAAATGGGTACATTTATAGTCATTTTAATCTATAATTGTGTGTTGCTACCTAATTTATTAATATAAAAATCTTAATTCTAAATAATGTATATTCTATAACAATAATAACAATGTGATCTTGCCTCTGTAGTCAAGTGAAATAAAGGAATCTGACTTCCTAAGTATTTCTGTAAAAATAGCTATCTCCTTAAATAATTTTTTAAATTAAAAAAATATTTTTAAAAGATAGTCATTAAAACTACAAATGTAAATTTCATGTTAGAAGTGCACAACTATCAACATAATCAAACTTAGAAGCTTATACTATAAAATATGTATGTTTTCTAATCTCATCTCACAAATCATGCGGTTGTGCTTTTCCACAGAACACTCCTCTGACGCCTTCACCAGCTGTACAAGTGCAGAGCCAGCCTAACAGTTCTCAGCCTTCTCCATTCAGTGCATCTAGTCAACATGGGGATTCAGTGAGAAAACCTGGACACAACTTCATGTGTCTGTGGCAGTCTTGTAAAAAGTAAATGGCAATTTTATTTGATATACGTAAATGTTCTTCGTTTTAGAATGCTTTTACATTCCAATTTCTGTCATCTATAGTTTATGAAAATTTTCTTTTTAAACCATTTTTAGCAAAAATATTTTATGTTAATTTAAGAGTGCTGCTTATGTAGATCCAGTGGCACCTAAGCTAAGAAATTTATATAAATGTCGGAAAGAGCTTCAATGGTAGGCTGTTAGGGAATGTGTTTCGATATTAGTTTTTTTTGTTTGTTTTGCTTTTTTTGTCCTAGCATCTGACATATGTTAATACCAGATGTGAGTCATGTTATTTCCAAGGTTCTAACAAAGTAATTTGCAGAAAGTTATTAGTATGTTTGTTTGCTTTTGATTTTTAATTCATTTCATTTCATTTTTTATTTTTAAATTATAGTTGATGTACAATATTATATTAGTTTCAGAATTACAACTCCATGATTAGACACTTATATAATTTATGAAGTGATCACCCTAATAAATGTAGTACCCATCTGACACCATATATAGTTATTATAATATTATTGACTATATTCCCTATGCTGTATTTTATATCCCTGTGTCTATTCTATACCAATTTGTACTTCTAAATCCCTTTACCTTTTTCATCCATCCCCTAAGCTCCCTCCCCTTTGACAACCCTCAAAATGTCCTCTATATCTATGAGTCTGTTTCTGTTCTGCTTGTTTATTCTGTTTTTTAGATTCCACATGTAAGTGAAGTCATCTGGCATTTGTCTTTCTTTGTCTGACTTATTTCACTCAGCACAATACCCTCTTATTGTGGATCCATGTTGTTGTGGATGGCAAGATTTCATTCTTTTTTATGGCTGAATCATATTCCATTATAAAGGGTGGGGCAAAAGTAGGGTTACAGTTGTGAGTATGCAAAACAATTTATTCTTATATTTTTATTTATTAATTATTTTTCATATGAACAAACATAAAGCTACTTTTGCTTCACCCTGTATATATGCACCACTTCTTTATCTGTTTGTCTATTGATGGACACTTTAAGTTGCTTCCATATTTTTGCTATTGTAAAAAATGTTACAATAAACATATAAATATATGTCTTTTTGATTTAGTATTCTGGGTTTCTTTGAATAAACACCCAGAAGTGGAATTGCTGAACGTTTTTTTTCTCTTTTATAGTCTTTGCTTAAAGTCTATTTTGTCTGGTGTACGTTTTGCTACCCCAGCTGTTTTTTTTGTTTGTTTGTTTGTTTCCATTTTCATGAAATAACTTTTCCATCCCTTTGCTTTCAGTCTGTGTCTTTCCAACTGAAGTGAGTCTCTTGTCGACAGTATATGTAAGGGTTATATTTTCTTTTCCATTCAGTCACCATATGTCTTTGGAGCATTTAATCCATTTGATTTGCATTTAAAGTAATTGTTGTCCTGGCTGGGTAGCTCAGTTGGTTAAAATGTTGTCCTGATACACCAAGGTTGCGGGTTCCGTCTTTGGTCGGGGTACATACAAGAAGCAGCCAGTGAGTGAGTAAATAAGTGGAACAAATTGGTGTTTTTCTCCCTATGTGTCTTTCTCTTTCCATTCCTCTCTCTCTCTAAAATCAATAAATAAAAGTTATTAATTGTTGATAGATATGCATATATTGCCATTTTATTATTCATATTTTTAATTATTTTCTTAATGAGACCCTTTAATATGTCTTACATACTAGTTTGGTGGTGATGAATCCCTTTAGCTTTAGATTCATATCTAGGAAGCACTTCATGTGTGCTTTGAGCCTAAATGATAGTTTTGCTGGGTAATCTTGGTTGCTTTTCATCGCTTTGAATATTTCTTGCCAATTCCTCTGCCCTGCAAAGTTTCTGTTGGTAAATCAGCTGACAGTCTTATGGGAGCTCCCTTGTAGGTAACTAACTGCTATTCCTTGCTGCTTTTAAGATTCTCTCTTTGTCTTTAATCTTTGCCTTTTTAATCATGAGGTGTCTTGGTATGGGTCTCTTTGGGTTCATCTTATTTTGGACTCTGTGCTTATTGGACTTGTATCTCTATTCTATTCACCAGGTTAGGGAAGTTTTCTTGTCATTTTTTAAAATAGGTTTTTAGTTTCTTGCTCCTCTCTCTTCTCCTTCTGCCATCCCATGATGTGAATGTTGATACACTTGAAGTTGTCCCAGAGGCTCCTTATAGTATCCTCATTTTGAGGGAATCTTTTTCTTTTTGCTGTTCTGATTCAGTGTTTTTTGCTTCCTCATATTCCAAATCATTTATTTGATTCTCTGATTCATCTACTCTACTATTGATTCTCTGTAATGTATTTTTCATTTCAGTTATTGTGTTCTTCACTTCTGAAGGGTGCTTTTTTTTTTTTGTTTTCTATCTCTATTTTTGTTTCCTATCTCTTCGTTGAAGTTCTCACTAAGTTCATCTACTCTTCCCCTACTTTCATTGAGTATCCCTATAACTAGTGTTTTGAACTCTTGACTCTGCATCTGATAGATTCTGTTTTCATGTTGTTTATTTCTTTGTCTGGAGTTTTGTTCTGGTCTTTCATTTGAGACATATTTCTTTGTCTCCTCATTTTGGTTAACTCTCTGTGTTTGTGTCTTTGTGTAGGTAGAGCTGCTATGGCTACTAATCTTGGTACAGTGACTTTATGTAGTAGGTGTCCTGTAGGTTCCTGTGGCACAGCCTCCCCGGTCTCCTGAATTGGGTGCTCCCAAGTGTGCCCTCCATGTGAGTTACGTCCACTCTCCTGTTGTAGTTGTGCCTTGATTATTGTTAGCACATCAATGGGAGTGATTTACCCCCAGGCTGACCCCACAGAGCAGAATTCACTTTAGCAAGTCTCAGGTACCCAATGAGTCTACTGAGTTTGTTGATCATGGAGGTGGTGGGTGGTGCTTCAGCATGGTCTGAAGCTGTCTATTGGGTACATTGGATCAGTGCCTCCTGGGCGGTGGAGGCCAGTGTCAGCCATTGCTTGTGCCCTGCCCAGGGCCACTGGGCATGAGCTTCAAAATGATCTGCAGCTGGCTACTACTTGTGCTGGACTTAGAGGTGTCTGGAAGATGTCAAGCTGTGAACCAAGGGTGCTAGTGCCAGGCCTGGGGTTACTTAGCAAAAGGTAGAGTTATTCAGAGGGCAGATGCTGCTTGTTTGAGAGATTTTAGGAAAGTCTTTTAGGAAAATTGGCAGCAGGAGCCAAGACAGGCCTTTTGTATGGGAAAGTCTGAAGGGCTTGGGTGGGCCCAAAAGTTGGGTTGGGTGAGGTCTCAGGCATTCATCAGGGTGGGGCTAACTGTTAAATTAATCAGGTTGATGGAGACTCAGATATAGCGCCTGCCTTTGGGTTCTTTGGGGGAAGGGCTCAGAAAAGGAACAACAGCCTCTGCCAGCACTTCTGTCTGGGAGAAAGCTGCCCCTCCAGCTCTTGACCTGATGCCAGACAGTTCAGTTCCTCCCCGTATGCCCCCAGTGGCAGTTGAGCTACTTTGCTAGCGTTGGAGCTCAGAGGGAGTGAGTCCAAATACATCTGACTGCACCCTTTAAAGAATGCCTGCCTTATGTCCAGCCGGTGTGGCTTGGTGGTTGATGTCGACCTATGCACCAGGAGGTCGAGGTTTGATTCCCAGTCAGGGCATATTCCTGGGTTGCAGCCTTGATCTCCAGTGCAGGATGTTTAAGAGGCAGTCTTTCAGTAGTTCTCCTTCATCATTGGTGTTCTATGTCTCCCTCTCCCTTCCTCTCTGACATCAATAAAAACATTAAAAAATAAAAATAAAAAGAATGCCTAGGACTTCAGCAGCACTTTGTCTCACTCAGCCACAATCTCTGCTGGTTTTCACAGCCAGAAGTTATGGGGACTTCTCTTCCCAGCACTGGAACACTGGGCTCGGCAGGGCCAGGTGTGGGCCTGGGACCCCTGCCTCCCCAGGAAGGACCTCTGCTGCTGAGATATCCCTCCAACTTTTTAACCACAGGTGGGATAGGGACCAGCCCATTCTGCATATCTTTCCCTCCTACCAGTCTCAATGTAGCTATTCTCTATATTTTTAAATGAGTATTTCTGTTCAGGTAGATTTCAGGTGGTTTTGAAATGGTTGTTTTGTGGTGTAGTTGTAATTTTGATGTGGTTGTGGGAGGTTACTAGTACTGCATTTACCTACATCACCATCTTGACTGGAAGCCAGGTGTTAGTTTTCAACGAGAGAATCTGATTTTTTTGTATGAAAAGAGATAGGTTTTTTTAAAGTGACTCTAAGTTAGTGGACACTGAAGAATTTCTATATATTGAAACTTAAAGTTAATAATCTGTTAGGAAAAATGGCTTGTCTTAAATTTGATTAAAACAAAATCTTAGTTCCTTAACAATACTCAGCCAAGAATCTTTGCCATGTCACATTTTAGAGTTCTAAGACTAATGTATTTGTCTTAATGAAATAATATTCTCATCTTTTAGATATCAAAGATGCTCTTTCACTTTTCCTGATAGCAGAAATCAGATAATTTTAAAAATTATATTTGCTCTTCATAATATTAGACTTTGTATTTCACTGTGAACTTCATATACAGATTTGTTGTAGGATTGTGGCTATCAATAATATAGCCCAGGGATTGTTAACAGTATGCAAAATTTCTTTGGACAGTGTTTCTCATCTTAAAATCTCAGCCCGGTAGTGGGGTCATGAGATCATCTTGTTCATTCTCTACCAGTGAGTTTTTGCCTCTTTCCTTTGCAATTAAAAAATGAATAAAATATATCAGAGTCTATTCATGTTAGTAAGGGTAAGTATTGTTTCCAGTTATATATATATTACATATATGTGTGTGTATGTGCTAGATCATAGTGTATAATCTGTTTGTCAAAAAGGTTCTTTAGTCCCAGCTGTTGTGGTTCAGTTGGTTGGAGCATTGTCCCATGCACCTAAAGGTTTTGAGTTTGATTCCCAGTCCAGGCACATACCTAGGTTGCAGGTTTGATCCCTAGTCAGGATGTGTAGGAAAGGCAACTGATGGATGTTTCTTTCTCTCCCTTCCTTTCTTTCTCAAAAAAAAAATTTTTTTAAGGTTGCTTAAAAATTAGTGCTCTAGGCTGTTTCTGATTATTTTTTCATTCATTTAATTCAACCATATATCTTTTTTGTGTGTGTAGCTTTTGGAGTAGGTACTCAACTAATACTATTTGTTGACTAAAAAGTTTAATAATAGCTGCTTTACTTGAAGTGTCTAGAGTATTTTAAGAAATCACGCTGGCCAAGTAGCTCAGTTGGTTAGTGTTGCTATTTAAAGTTGCAATAATCATATGCTTTAATGCTTTCATAGAATTAAAGTGGTTTTGAATATGCATTTAACGTGGTGTGTTTTTTTTTGTTGTTGCATCTGTAGTATGATCATACTTTACATAGACTTTTTGTATTTGTAATTCTTTTTTTCTGTATATTATAAAGATTGTTTCATTGAGCCACCCACACTTGTACCATGGTACCAGTGCATACTAGGATTGTGTTTTTCATCCACAGGCATGTATCTTGAAAAAATGGAGACACCCCTCCCCCGCTCTTTAAACATAATCTACACCTCTGCAGAAAAAGAATGTTAATCCCTTCAATATAGGGTGGGCCAAAATAGGTTTACAGTTGTGAGCATGCAAAACCCTTAATGACTGTTTCTCATACTCACAACTGTAAACCTACCTTTGGCCCACTCTGAATTGAGTTCTTCAGATATTGAGTCAGTATTTACATTTCTTCATTTGTTTTGTTTATTTAGAGTTTGAATTGGTAAACAAGGTTGCCTCTGGTTGAGAAGTCCTTTAAGTCTCTTTTAATCTGTAGATTACCATCCCCCTCTCTTAATTGTTTTCCTTGCAATTTTTCGTTGATAAAAGTAGTTCATTTGTCCTGTAGAGCATTACAATCTGAATTTTGCTGGTATTGTATTGTTTGGCATGTTACTCTGGCCCTATATTTTCTCTTAGTTGGTAGTTAAGTCTAGATGTTTGATCAGATTTTGGTTTGATTTTTATAAACAACCATTTTATTTTTAATAATTCTTTATTGTTGAAAGTATTACATATGTCCCCTTTTTTTCCCCATTAACCCCCTTCCAGCCCGCCCCAGTCCTCCCCCTCCTCCCCACCCCAGGCCTTCAGCACCTTATTGTCTGTGTCCATGGGCTATGCATTCAAGGTCTTTGGTTGATTACCTCCCACCCCTCCACCCTCCCGCCTTCCCTCCAAGATTCTGTACTCTGTTTCATGCTACCATCATTTTAGAAATGACATGGGTACTTCCATCAGGAGGTATGTAATATCTTGTTTCTTTTATTTTTTTATTTATTTTTATTTTTTATTTTTACAGAGAGGAAGGAAGAGGGATAGAGAGCTAGCAACATCGATGAGAGAGAAACATCAATCAGCTGCCTCCTGCACACCCCCTACTGGGGATGTGCCCGCAACCAAGGTACATGCCCTTGACCGGAATCGAACCTGGGACCCCTCAGTCCGCAGGCCAACGCTCTATCCACTGAGCCAAACCAGTTCTGGCTGTAATATCTTGTTTCTATTTTTGTGAGGTAAACAGCCATTAGAATCATTGCATAGATCCATTAATTCACTAAATGTTTTAAAATGTAAAAGTTCTTTTATCAACACTTTGATTTCTCTGAGGAATAGTTTCTAGAGAAAAGGTTAGGTAGGTTTTTTATTATTTCTCTTATTTACCAATTTTCAAAATAATGATTTATTTACTAATACTATACAAAGGTGACCATGAGGTTTGGTTGGTTGGTGGTTTTTTATTTCAGTATCATTATAAATGAAATTATTAATTTAAACATTTTGAGATGTTTTACTCCATTGCAGTTATTATGTACTACTTGATGTTCCATCCAATTGTCGTATCTTTGGATATTGAAGGCCTGTTCAAGCTGGTTTCCAAGTCCTTTGGTTGTGATCTTAATATAATTTTTTTTGATAGCTTCCTTGCTTTCTGTTAGACAGAATGTTTCAAGCTTCTCTTGTACATTGCCTGCCCCATACCTGGAATAAAGTATTTCTGCAAGGACATCTGGTGTCTTTTAATAAGAAATGGTATTTAAGCTCCTATTCATCACTTTTAAGTTGATTATTGTTTCAAGGACTTTTCAGTTGACAAACTAGAAAAATAAATGGTTTTTATCTAATGTTTAGAAAGAAATTCTCAACTCTAAGATTATAAAATACACATTTTATTGCCTTCTACTACTTTAATATTTTAACTTTTTGTTCCATCTATAATTTAGTTTCATGTATCTAGCTTTAATGTTTTCCAAATGGCTAGCATATTAACTAGTTCATCTTTCCCTTAGGCATTTGAATTGTCACCTCTGATATATACTAAATTCTTATGTACTTTTATTTCTGAATTATTTGTTATTCTACTGGTTTGTATCCTTATCATACCTTCACTGTAAATTTTAATGTTAGATATGGCAAGTTCCCGCTCTTAATTATTTTTTTCAGAGTATTTCCCATTATCTTTTCAAGCACTTAACCTTATACCAGATACTGTACTACTTTTTTGTTTTGTTTTGTTTTTAAATCCTGACCTGAGGATATTTTTTCTTTTTTTAGAGAGAGAGAGTGAAGGGGAGGGAAGAGGGGGAGAGAAAGAGAAACATTGACATGAGAGACATTGATTGGTTGTCTCTTATACCCGCCCAGCTAAGGCCAGGATCAAACCTGCAACCAAGGTACATGTGCTTGACCAGGAATTGAACCCCAGATCCTTTGGTCTGTGGGCTGGTGCTTTAACCACTGAGAAAAACCAGCCAGGGCCTACTTTTTAAAATTAGAATGATGTATAATTCAGAGTTGGTACCTGCATAGTTATTTATTTCAAATAAACCTCAAAATGTTTCTAGAGATCCTCCAAAAAAGCATGTTGGGATTTTCATTTTAATTGCTTTTAATGAGTAGATATTTTTTGTTTGTGCTTAATAGTGAACATTTCCCAATATTGATTTTTCCCTTACAAGTAAAAGGTATCAACCCATGGTATTATATAGTCTTATTTACCCAAGTAGAACTTTAATATTTTCTTCACATAAATTATGCAACCTTATTAAGGTTATTGCCAGTTGTGTTTCTTACTTTTTGTTGCTATCATAAATGGTCTTAATTATATTTTTCAACTGATGGTTGTTTTCTATATTAATGCTGCTTATCCTCTCATCCAATTGTAATATCTAATGTTTCCAGACAGTTACATACTCATAGTGATAGTATTTATTCTTACTTTTTAAAAAAAATTAGTGGACTATTTTTTAAAGCAGTTTTAGGTTTATAGAAAAATTGAACAGAGTACCTATATACTGCCTCTTTCCTGCATAGTTTCCTTTAACATTAATTGATATCTTGAATTATTATGATACATATTTTTGATTGATGAGTAATATTTACTAGTATATGTTATTATTAACTGAAGTCCATAGTTTCCAATAGGTTTCAGTTGTTGTGTTATATAGTTCTACTAGAGGCCCAGTGCACGAATTCATGCACGGGTGGGGTCCGGCTGGCTTGCCCTGATCGAGGCCAGGCCAGCCACGGGGAGGGGCCGCGGGAGGTTGGCTGGCTGGCCCTGCCCCGGATTGGGCCATTTGGCTAGCCGCATTGTGCATCATAGCAACCTGTCATCTGGTCACTTGGCTTTTATATATACCAGTGGCCTGGTACACGAAATTCATGCATGGGGGTGTGTCCCTCAGCCCGGCCTGCTCTCTCAATCCGGGACCGCTGGCTCCTAACTGCTCACCTGCCTGCCTGCCTGATCATCCCTAACCACTCTGCCTGCCAGCCTGATCAACCCCAACTGCCCCCCCCTTTCCGGCCTGATCACCCCTAACTGCCCACCCCTGCTGGCCTGCTCGCCCCCAGCTGCCCCTCCTGCTGGTC
Organism: Corynorhinus townsendii; assembly: GCA_026230045.1. Taxonomy (NCBI): domain Eukaryota; kingdom Metazoa; phylum Chordata; class Mammalia; order Chiroptera; family Vespertilionidae; genus Corynorhinus; species Corynorhinus townsendii. The sequence continues at coordinate 173,041,703 of JAPDVU010000003.1, read as the reverse complement.
TGATTGCCCCTAACTGCCTCTGCCTCGGCCTGCCACCATGGCTTTGTCCGGAAGGTCTCCCTTTCTAATTAGCATATTACTCTTTTATTAGTATAGACTAGAGGCCGAGTGCACAAAATTCATGCACCGGGGGGGAGGTGGGGTCGTCAGCCTGGCCTGCACCCTCTTGCAATCTGGAACCCCTCAGAAGATGTCTGACTGCCAGTGTAGGGGATTGGGCTTAAATTGGCAGTTGGACATCCTCTTGCAATCCAGGACCACTGGCTCCTAACCGCTCGCCTGCCTGCCTGCTTGATCTCCCCTAACCACTTACCTGCCTGCATGATCACCCCTAACCACTCTCCTGCCTGCCTGATCACCCCTAACCACTCTGCTTGCCTGCCTAATTACCCCTAACTGCTCACCTGCTTGCTTTATCGCCCCAACTGCCTCTGCCTCAGCCCCCACGGCAGTGGCTTCATCTGGAAGGTCGTTTGACTGTCTGGTCTAATTAGCATATTTATTATTATAGTTAGATAGATTTTGATAATAATGTCATGCATCCACTATTACAGAGTCACTCAGAATAGTTTCACCACCCTCCCTTGTTTCACCTATTTATCTCTTCTCACTACCTCTATTCCCAGACCCTAGCAGGTACTGATTTTTTACTTTCTATACAGTTTTGTGTTTTCCATAATGTCATATTGTTGGAATCATACAGTATGTAACTTTCAGATTGGGTTCTTTCACTAGCAGTATAGTTGTGAGTACATGAAACTCTTACACTATTATTAATTATTGTATTATTTTCCATACGAACAACTATAAACCTACTTTTGCCCCATTCTGTATATATTTAAAGTTTCTCCAAGTCTTTTTCTGGCTTGATGGCTCATTTCTTTTTCTTGCTGAATAATATTTCTTTGTATGGATGTACCAGTTCAGTGGTTGGCAAACTCGTTAGTCAACTGAGCCAAATATCAACAGTACAACAATTGAAATTTCTTTTGAGAGCCAAATTTTTTAAACTTAAACTTCTTCTAATGCCACTTCTTCAAAATAGACTCGCCCAGGCCGTGGTATTTTGTGGAAGAGCCACACTCAAGGGGTCAAAGAGCCGCATGTGGCTCGCGAGCTGCAGTTTGCCGACCACGGTACCAGTTTACTTATCCATTCACCTGTTGACATTTTGGCTGATTCTGGATTTTGGCAATAATAAATAAAGATGTTATAAAAGTTTGTGTGCAGGTTTTTTATGGACACAATTTTTCAACTCATTTGGGTAAATACCTAGTATAACAATTGTTTGATCGTATGGTAAGACATGTGTAGTGTTGTAAGAAACTGCCAAACTGTTTACCAAAGTGGCTGTGCCACTGCATTTCTACCAACAGTGAAGGCGAGTTCCGGGTGCTCCACATCCTCATCAACACTTGGTATTGTCAGTTTTTCAGGTTTTAGCCATTCCAGTAGATGTGCACCGTATTTGTCTTAATTTGGGTTTCCCTATTGATGAAAGATCTTGAGCATCTTTTCATATGCTTATGTACCATCTATTGATTACCTTTGATGGGGTGATATAAGACATTATTTTGCTAAGTTTTTAGTAATCCATGGATATTAGATTTTGTCAAATGCTTTTTCTGTCTCTATTAATATTTTCATATGATTTTCTTTTTAGCCTGTTGATGTGATGGATTGCATCCATCAGTTTTTGAATGTTGAAATAATCCTTGTATACCTGGAACGAACAAATGAATGAATGAATGAATGAATGAGTGAATGAATTTTTGGCTTGTCTTAGGATATTTATTCACTGCTCTCACAGTTAGCCTCAATGGCTCAGCAAAAGGGCTTGCAAAGCAGGGTAGGGGCATACAGTGACACAGTGCATCCCTCATTTTTCATTGTTACATAGCAGTTTTTATACATTGTTTGCTTCAATTTGCTAATATTTTTTGTGGATTTTTACACCTATGTTCATGAGTGATAATGGTCTGTAGTTTTCCTGACTTTGCTTTTGGTATTAGAGTAATGCTGGCCTCATATAGGGAGTTGGGAAATGTTCACTCTATGATTTTCTGTTAGGAATTATAGAGAACTAAAGGCCTGATGCACAAAATTTGGACAAGGGGCTTCAGCTGCTGCGGCTTCATCTGGAAAGTCATCCAGAAGGACATATGGAAGGTCATTCAGCTGTCCGGTCTAATTAGCATATTACGCTGTTATTATTATAGATATAGATAGATTAGTATCATTTCCTCCTTAAATGTTTGGTAGAAGTCACTAGTAAAATCATCTTGTCCTGGTGGTTCCTTTTTTAGAAGGTTATTAATCAATGATACATTTACTTTAATAGTCATAGGCTTATTCAGGTTATCTGTTTCGCCTTGTGTGAGTTTTGGCAGATTGTGTCTTTTCAAGAATTAGTCTATTTCATCTAAGTTACCATATTAGTAGCATAAAGTTATTCATAATATTCCTTTCTTATCTCTCTAATGTTTTGGGCTCAGTAACAAGAGCTATTGATATTAAAATTTGTGATTTCTCCCTTTTTTTTTCTTGGATAAGCTGACTAGAGCTTTATCTATTTTATTGATCTTTTCATAGACCCAGCTTTTGATCTGGTTGATTTTTTTTCCTATTGATTCCCTGTTGTCATTTAATTGATATCTGCTCTAACTTTTATTATTACTGTTTGCTTTGAGCTTATATTGCTCTTCTTTCTCTAGTTTCTTAAGGTGGAAGCTTAAGTTATTGATTTTAGATATTTTCTAATGTGTGTATTTAATGCTATAACTTTCCCTCTAGATACTGCTTTACCTGTATTCCACAAATTTTCATAAATTGTATTTTCATTTTCACTTAGTTAAAAATATTTTTAGAAGTGTGCTATTTAATCTCCAAATATTTTGGGATATTCCAGCTATCTTTTTGTTAGTGACATCTAGTTTAATTCCATTGTGATATAAGTGCACACTTTATATGATTTTTATTCTTTTAAATTTGTTAAGGTGTCTTTTGCATCCTGGAATGTGGTCTATCTTGGTAAATGTTCCAAGTGGGCATGAGAAGAATATATTTTCTGCTGTTGTTGAAGTATTATATAAATGTCAGCTGGATTCAATTGATTCATGGTACTATTCAGTTCATCTCTATCTTTACTGATTTTCTGCCTGGTGGATCTGTCACTTACTGACAGAGTTTTACGTATAATATTTCTTTATTTCTCTTTGCAGATCTATCAGATTTTGACTCACATTTTGATGCTTTGTGTTAGGAGCATATGCCTTAAGAATTATATGTCTTTGTAAAGAATTGACCTCTTTATCATTATGTAGTGTTCCTCTTTATCCCTCATAATATTCTTACTCGGAATTCTGCTTTGTCTGTAATTAATATAATAACTCCCAACTTTCTTTTGATTAGTGTTAGCATGGTATATCTTTCAACATCCCTTTAATTTTAATCTGTCTTTATATTAAACCACACATAGTTGGGTGTTTTTTTTTCCACTCATATTTAAAATGATTATCAATACAGATGCATTAATATCATATATTTAAGTGTCTATTTCACTTGTTTTGTGCCTCCTTTGTCTTCCCATGTTATTCTGCATTCTTTGTTTTTAATTGAGTATTTTATGTTTTAATTTTTTATGGTTGTTATGGAATTTGAAATATGTATTTACAGCTAATGTAAGTCTACTTTCAAACAACAATGTCCCTTCATAGGTGGTGCAGGTATTCTTATTCCTTCCCTTATGCTGTTGCTGTCATTTATTTATTCAGAAGCTATAATCACCAAATACATTGTTGCTATTATTTTGAAACTTGACTTACTAGATCAGTTAAGAGTAAGAAAAATAAAATATTTTCTTTTACGTCCATTTATTCCTTCTCTGACATCCTTAAGGCAAATCTACTGTGCAAATGCCCTTAGTTTTTGTCTCAGAAAGTCTTTATTACTTTCACTTTTGAAAAATAATTCTGTGGACACAAAATTCTAGGTTGGTGGATGTTTTTCTTTCAACACTTTAAATATTTCACTCTACTCTTCTTGCTTGCAGGGTTCTCAAGAGACATCAGTATAATGTTACCCTTTCTCTTCTATCATTAAGGTGTGTTTTTCCTCTGGTTTCTTTCAAGATATTTTGTCTTTGATTTTCAGCAGTTTGAATATGATGTGCCTAGGTGTAGTGTGTGTGTGTGTGTTTTAACATTTATCATATTTAGTGTTCTCAGAGTTTCCTAGTTCTGTGGTTTAGTTAGTGTATTATTACTTTTTGGAAAATTCTCAGCCATTCTTCAACTACTGCTTCTGTTTTTTTCTCTTTCCATTATTTGTATATTGCACTTTTTGTAATTGTCTCACAGTTCTTGGATATTCTGTTTCCTCCATCCCCCACCCCCATTCTTTTTTTCTCATTGTTCTGCAGTTTGGGAAGTTTCTAATTAACATATCTTTAAGTTTACCAGTTCTTTCTTTGGCCATGTTTACTCTACTTATGATCCCATCAAGGCATTCTTTATTTCTGTTATAGTTTTTTTTATTCCTGGCATTTCCTTTTGATTCTTAGTGTCTCCATAACTCTGCTTATATTAGCCTTCTCTTGCAGATTGTCACTTTTCCATTAGAGCCTTAGCATATTGATCATAATTATTTTAAATATTTGTTTTTAATTCCAAAATCTCTGCCATATCTGTGTCTGGTTCTGATGTTTGCCTTGTCTCTTCAGACTCTGGTTTTTGTGTTTTTTTTGTTATTGTGTTGTATTGTTTGTTTTACATTTAGCTTGCCTTACAGGTTTTTGTTGAAAGCTGGAAATGTTGTATCAGTTAATAGGAACTGAGGTAAATAGACCTTTAGTGTGAGGTTCTATGTTAATCTGGCTAGGAGTTTGCTGTGTTTAATGTTTGCCGTGGCTATAAGTGTCAGAGGCTTCAATTTCCTTTAGTATTTTGGTGTTGTTTTTTTTTTTGCCCTCCCTTGTTGTCTTTGGGATTCCTTAGAAACTTCTTTTTAAATAGCATATGTGTCTTACAGGTCTCTCCATTGTAACCCACTGTTATATTTCTGGTGCACAGGAGTCCTGTTGATGTGGTGATAAGGGATTGGGAAGGGGAAGCATTATATAACCCTTATGATGAAGTCACACTGTTTTACTGGCCTTGATCCTAAGGGTTGTGACTTTGAGAAGAGTTTCTAACCTATTTTTTCTCTCCCCCTCCGTCCCCTATGTGACATGCAGAGTTATAAGGAAGCTGGAGTTAACTAGTTGCTCTTCCCCTAGGTCACATAAGGTTCTAATAAAGTAATTTTCTTGGAGGGCAGGCCTATAATAAGGAGAAAAGAATACTCTGGACATGTTTTTTAATGATTACTTTCTCCCTCCTCCTGCTGGAAATGGTAGGGAGTTTTTCTTCAGTCTTCACAATGAGAACCTGATAGGGTTCCTTGAAGTAAAACTCACAAAAGTATGGCTTCTCTGCAGAGAGTGGCCCACCAGGAGTTTTTAGTTTTCAAGACAGTCCATACTAGGCCTCCATCAATTCATCAATTACTGCTTAATATTTTCAAAATTTTTAAAGAATATTTTGATTTTTAGAAGGAGGAGACAGGGAGGGAGAGAGAGAGAGAGAGAAATATCACTGTGAGAACACATCGATCATTTGCCTCATGTATGACTCCTACCTGTGATTGAACCCACAACCTGGACATGTGCCCTTGACTGGGAATCAAACCAGCACTGGACAACATTTCTGGTGCACAGGAGGGCACTCAACCAACTGAACCACACTGGCCAGGTGCAGGGAATTTTTATTTTCATGTGGATACTCTTGAACTTTTCCAATTTCTTTAAATGAACATGTTTGTTGAGTGGGGTGTGGGGTAGGTTATTGATGGAAGGGAGTAGTAAGAAATTGTTTTAGATACTAATAAGCAATAGTGGCATCCCACCTCATCTTTTATTCTCCCACTCCAGCTCAGAAGAATCCATAAAATTCTGAAAACTCAACATCTGTTTTGCATTGAAATTATATTTAAACTAGAGGCCCAGTGCACAAAATTCGAGCACTCGGGGAAGGGGAGGGTCCCTCAGCCCAGATTGTGAGAAGGCGCAGGCCAGCCCGAGGGGCCCCACCAGTACACAATCTGGGCTGGGGAGGGACCACGGGAGGGCTCCAGATCATGTCCGCCTGTCTCGCTCAGTCCTGATCAGCCAGACCCCAGCAGCTAGCTAACCTACCGGTTGGAGCGTCTGACCCCTGGTGGTCAGTGCACATCATAGTGACTGGTCGACCGGTTGACTGACTGTCCCCTGGTGGTCAGTGCATGTCATAATGAGCGGTTGAGTGGACTTAGCATATCATTAGCATATTATGCTTTGATTGGTTGAATGGCCGACCAGACACTTAGCATATTAGGCTTTTATTATATAGGGTGTTTTAAATTCGGATATTTTATTTAATGGATTTGGAAACCTCTATTTGTTTCCACTCTTATGATCATTGCAATCAGCTTCATTTATTATATTAGAACTTCACTTTGCACCATATTGAATGGTTTGTAATCACTTTAGTACTTAGATAAATAGAAAATAGACTTAAAATGGGGAAAGGTAAGTAAGAGGGAAATAATAGACTCTTCTGTTGGGCAGGCAAAGTAATAAGTACTTTAAAATCCCTGTTGACTTAATCATATGCACACAGTCGTGTATATTTAGTAATTAAAATGGATTTAAAGAAATACAAACTTTGTTCTTTTTTTTCTTGTGTCTGATAAGTTCATTAATTTTGTGTATTATAAATAAACTTGATTAATTTAATATATTGTGAAATCATTTAGAAATAGCTGTCATTTGGACTAGTGACTACCAGTAGTAGTACATTTGGGTTTTGATTTATGTGTGTGTGTGAGTGTGTATAAACAGCTTTACCTTTTTAATTAATCTAGTAACATTTAAGTAAAAATTGTGAAAACCCAATAAAAAGTGCCTTTTTGTGATAATTTTTAGTTTATATAGCACAACTTCAGTCTGTTTATTTCATACTAATGAAAAAGCATTGCGAGTACAGTAGGTCCCATCTTGTCCACAGGGAATATGTTCCAAGATTCCCAGTGGATGCTTGAAACTATAGATAGTATCAAACCCTATATACTGGTACACTATGTTTTTGCTTATACATGCATATCTATGATGAAGTTTAACTTAGAAATTAGGCACAGCCCTGACCAGTTTGGTTCAGTGGATAGAGTGTTGGCCTTTGGACTGAAAGGTCCCAGGTTCGATTCCAGTCAAGGGCACGCCATACCTTGGTTGCAGGCTCCTTCCTGGCCCAGGCCCTGGTTGGGGCTCGTGCAGGGGCAACCAAATGATGTATTTCTCTCACATCAATGTTTTTCTCTGTCTTTCCCTCTCTCTTCCACTCTCCCTAAAAATCAATGGAAAAATATCCGCGGGTGAGGATAAAAATAAAAAAATTAGGCACAGCCTAGGCAGTGTGGTTCAGTTGGTTGGAGCACTGTCCCATTCACCAAAAGGTGACATGTTTAGTGCCTGGTCAGGGCACAAGGGCACATACAGACCCAGGTTGCTGGTCCAGTGCGAATGAGATCCATGTTTCTCTTTCTCAATTATGGCAATATCCTATGTAATAAAAGGCTAATAGGCAAGTAGACTGAACGGCGGAACGACTGGCCGCTATGACACGCACTGACCACCAGAAGCTAGGCACTCAATGTAGGAGCTTCCCCCTGGTGGTCAGTGCACCCCCACAGGAGGAGCGCTGCTCAGCCAGAAGCTGGGCGCAGCAGCGGTAGCGGGAGTCTCTCCTTCCTCCACCGGCAGCTCTAAGGATATCTGACTGATGGCAGGGAGCGGGCCTACGCCATCAGTCGGACATCACCCGAGGGCTCCCAGACTGTGAGAGGGCGCAGGCCAGGCCGAGGGACCTCCCTCCTCACCCCGAGTGTACAAATTTCGTGCACCGGGCCTCTAGTACTGTAATAAAAGTTATATGACTGTAGTCTCTCTCAAATATCTTATTGTGCTGACTCACCCTTCTTGTGATGTTTTAAGACAGTAGAATGTTAAACCTATGCCTGAATTTGCATAACCATCCCTTACTTGCGGTTGCAGTAAAGAGCTTGGTGTCAGTCGTTTCCAGGATCACTTGCTGAAGTCTTGTTCAATGCTTTCTGATGCAACACATTGCTGTCAGTTGGAACATATTTTTTGTTCATGTCTTCCACCCACAGATTTAAAGCCTTTTCTATCTTAACTAAGCACTTTTCACATGCTGTAGCTATAACTTTTTCAGTTTGAGGTTCAATGGCAAAACTAGCAGGATTTTTTTCTTCTTCTTCACAATTACATGGATAGAAGATTCATTCTTACATAGATCTTAGCAACCTCAGCATACAATTTTTTCCTTAATAAGCTGAGAACTTTCACCTTTTTGAAGGAACCACTTTGTGGCTTCTCTTTAGAATAGCTGAATTTTTAGCATTGCTACTCTTATGCTTTGGAGCCATTATTAAGTAAAATAAGGATTACTTGAACTCAAGCACTGCAGTGCTATGACAATCTGATAACTGAGACAGCTGCTAAATGACTAATTGGCAGGGAGTGTATAGGGCATGGATACACTGGACAAAGGAATGATTCATGTCTGAGTAGGAAGGAGCTGGATGGCACGAGATTTCATGATACTACTCAGAATGGCGCACAATTTAAAACTAATGAAATTCTTTCTTTCTGGAATGTTCTATTTACTATTTTCAGACCACAGTTGACCACAGGAAGCTGAAATTGTGAAAAGTGAAATCATGGATAAGGGGGAACAACGGTACTGAAAATTAAATTCCAAAACTAGAAATGTGCTTAGTAATGTTACTTTTACCTGAAACTTCTTTTGTATTACATCCCCATGATTTGTTTATTTTACTTTATAACTAGGGGTTTGTACCTTTTGACTCCCTTCACTCATTTTGCCCACACCTCAGTCCCCACCTCTGACAACCACTAACCTGTTCTCTTTATCTGGGAGTGTGGGGTTTTGCTTTGTGTGGCTTTTTTGTTTTTTTTTAGATTCCATATATCAGTGAGGTCATACAATATTTTTCTTTGGCTGACTTATTTCAATTGGCATTAATGACTTCATGGTCCATCCAAATGGCAACATTTCATTCTTTTTTTATTGCTGAAGGTTATTCCATTGTATATATGTACCACATTTTCTTTATACATTCATCTGTTGATGGACACTTAGGTTGTTTCCAAATCTTGGCTATTGTAAATTATGCTACAGTGAATATAGGGGTGCATACATCTTTTTGAGTTAATATTTTTGTTTTGTTTTGATAACTAAAAGTGGAATTGCTGGATTATATGATCTGCTTTTATTTTTAATTTTTTGAGGAAACTCCATACTGTGTTTCAGAGGGCTGCACCAATTTACATTCCACTAGCAGTGCATGAGGATTCCTACTTTTTCCATCCTTGCCAACACTTACTTCTTTTTAAAAAAATGTTTTTATTGATTATTTTTATAGAGAGAGGAAAGGAGCGGGAGAGAGAGATAGAAACATCAGTGAGAGAAAATCATTGATTGGCTGCTTCTCGCATGTACCCTACGAGGGATTGAGTGCGAAACCCAGGCATGTGCCCTGCTGGGAATCAAACTGGCAACCTCTTGGTGCCTGGGTCGACGTTCAACCAATTGAGCCACATTGGCCAACCTATTTCTGATCTTTTTGATAAAACCATTCTAACAGGTATGAGGTGGTGTCTCATTGTGTTTTTTTATTTGCATTTCCCTGATGATTTGTGATGTAGGACATCTTTTCATGTACCTGCTGGCCAACTGTATGTCTTCTTTATGAAAATTTCTATAAGGATCCTGTGCCCATTTTTATAATTGGATTGTTTGGTTTTCTGCTATTGAATTGTATATGAGTTCTCTATATATTTTGGATATCAACCTCTTATCAGATTTAAAATTTTCAAATATTTTCATTCAGTAGATTGCCTTTTTATTTTGTTGTTTCTTTTGCTGTGTAGTTTTTAATGTGATGTAGTCCCACTTGTTTATTTTTGCTCTTGTTGCCTTTGATTTGGTGTCAAGGAACTTTCCATCTTTGTTCTCTTCTTGGAGTTTTATGGTTTCAGGTCTTACATTCAAGTCTTTAATCATTTTTGAGTTAATTTTTTTAATTTTTGTGTATGGTGTAAGATTGTTGTCCTATTTCATTATTTTGTATGGGGCTATCCAGTTTTTCTTGCACCATTTATTAAAGAGACTATCCTTTTCCCATTGTATATTCTTGGCTCATTTGTTGTGATTAATTGATAATACATAGGTTTATTTCTGGGTGTTCTGTTCTGTTTCATTGATTTATATGTCTGTTTTTATGCCAGTACCATACTGTTGAATTACTATGGCTTTGTTATTTTGTTATTTATAGTTTGAAATCAGGGAGCATAATGCATATGCTTTTGTTCTTCTTTCTTAATATTGCTTTGACTCTTTGGAGTCTTGTGGTTCCATACAAATTTTAGTATTGTTTGTTCTATTTCTGTGAAAAATGCCATTAGCATTTAACAGGGATTATATTGAATTTGTAGATTGCTTTGGGTACTGTGGACATTTTAATAATACTAATTTTTCCAACCCATGATAGTTTCACAATAAACTTTTGGTAGGTATTTATATAAATGAATATGAATGATGTGAAATATGTAATCTATAATAATTTTGACATTGTCTTTTATAATTCAGTATTTACTCTTGATTAAAATTTGTTAAAATTTTAAGTTATTTCCTAAAGTTATTTATTTACTAATTTAAAATATTGTATAGATACTGTACATCAAAAATTGGTTCAAATATATACATGTTTATTAGCCCTAGCTGGTTTGGCTCTGTGGTTAGAGCACTGGCTGGAGGACTGAAGGGTCATGGGTTTGATTCAGGTCAAGGGACTTACCTCAGTGCAGGCTTGATCCCTGCCCACCCCCTCCCTTCCTCTCTCTCTACAAATGAAAGGAAAAAATATCCTTGGGTGAGGATTAATTTAAAAACAACAACACACACACACACAAAATAGGAACCATTGCAACGAAATTTCTCTATTTAAAATGTGTGTGTGTGTGTTTACATGACATTTAAAAAATCAAATCCTAAGGGAGCTTTGCCATAAACTTTAAAGATATTGACTGTGCAGATATTTGAGTTACTACTTAGTAATTGAAGTCTTTCAATGTATTATTTGATGTTTGCATCCCAGCATTCTCTCTCACTGCTAGGGGTTCTAATTAATGAGAGAAATAGTATCTGTCATTCTTCACGTTTGTATACTTGGCCACTTATTCACTCAGACACTTGTATCGTTAAGCCTCAGGGTAAATGAGTGAGTAGGGTATGATGTTGGAGAAATTCAAGACATGGACAAACATACAAAATGTGAATTCAACTAAAAGATAGACCTACTAAGATGGTTAGCATTTAGATTATTAGATTGTTAGGTTAAATATGCTAGAGTGTATTATATGTAAATGTTTGAGCAGCTTCTAAAAGTACAATGGAGTATGGTATTTGTATATAAAAGAATGTTCTATTGTGTTTTAAAATGATATTTCATTTACTTTTAAGGGATTCTTAGCTGACCTTCATTCAAGGTAGGAAATTAATGAAACATTAAACTGAAAACAAATAACCAAAAGTATTCATGGTAATCATTTAACATGGTCATATATGCAGAGAAATTTGTTTCAAGATAGTTTCAAAATATTCTTTGAAATGAAATGAACTTGAAATTTGCTTGCACTATTTTGCTTAATATTTCTGTATATTGATCTGGAGCTTTTGTATTAAAAGAGCAAGTTTTCTGTTATTAAGACTTTATTCAGTGTCATAAATTTTGTTATTTTTATTTTTTGTAGGTGGTTTCAGACACCCTCACAGGTTTTCTACCATGCAGCGACTGAACATGGAGGAAAAGATGTATATCCAGGGCAATGTCTGTGGGAAGGTTGTGAGCCTTTTCAGCGACAAAGGTTTTCTTTTATTACCCACTTACAGGTACACTTTCTTAATACTGTTTCGTCAGTAACTCTTTTGCATTAAAGGTTTTGATGCATATTCTTTTACTTCCTCTTTCTCAAAAAGGATAAGCACTGTTCAAAGGATGCCCTGCTTGCAGGATTAAAACAAGATGAACCAGGACAAGCAGGAAGTCAAAAACCTTCTACCAAGTAAGGAACATGAGTTTACTTCCTGTTGTATATACAGAAAGAAAAATCAGGAAAGTGGGCAAAACATATTAACAGTGAAATTTAACTTTAGCATATTAGGGGACTGGAAACCTGTGTTCTGGTCCAGCTCTACTATTCACCAGCTATGTGACCCTATTCAAATTGCTTAAATACTCTTAAGCATCACTTTCATATTTATATGAGAAATATTTTGTAAGCTGTAACTATATACAGGGGTTGGCAAAAGTAGGTTTACAGTTGTTTGAATGGAAAATAATGCAATAATTAATAAATAATATAAGAATAAACTATCACATTCACAGCTGTAAACCTACTTTTTCCACCCCTATTTTTTTATTCTTTGAGAGTAATTGAACATGTATTTGATAATGGCAAAGAGATTTCTTCTTACTACTCACATACTTGTAATGAATGTAGTGGAGTTCTGAGTTGCAGATTTCTGTAAGTTCCTTATTAGATTTATATAGTATCTCCGATTCTGTTTCTGAGGGCCTTAGTTATAGATTCTGTAACCTGAATAATATTTTTAACTCTGAAAATGTGAAAATTAATTTGCCACCACTTATTAAGATAGTGCAATGTACTAGGCATTGTGCCAGACCTAGGGAATTCTAAGAATAAGACATAGTCTCTAACTTTAGAGCTGATATTCTAGAAGAAGAACTAGAAATATGGGACTGCAGAATCTGCTTACATACTTTATTCAGTTTCTTTTAATGAGCATCTACTATGTGCTAGACACTAAGGTGTAGTATGGTTCATACAAGGCCAAGATACATTTTGCTGTTCTTAAGTGTCTGCAGATCCATCCAGTGAGAGGTGTAGGTAATTCTTACTATATAGTATAAAAGTGCTAAAATGAAGAGATGCACAATATACTATGAGAGCTCACCTAAACCAACCCAGGGAAGGCTTTCTGACAGAAAGTACCTCCAAACTGAGACCCAAAGAATGAGGAGTAAATAACAAAAAGTCTCATAAGCTATAATCATGTGTTTGAGTTTTATCCTACAGGCAACAGAAAGTCATTTTTCTGCCAAATATCTTTTCCTATAATTTTCACTGTCTTTAATTTGTATATATTACATAGCTTATAAGAATATGTTGGAATATGTTTGGTTTTGCTCAAGTTTGGAGGAAGAGATATTTGGTGTATCGATTACAATCAATCAAAAGTCTTTGTCATCCTATACAATAAAAGCCTGATATGCTAAGTGTCCAGTTGGCTGTTCAACCAATCAAAGCATAATATGCTAATGAATGCTAAGGCCTCTCACTGCTTGCTATGACATGCATTGACCACCAGAGGGCAGACGCTCAACACAGGATCTGCCCCCTGGTGTCAGTGCACTCCCACAGGGGAGCACCACTCAACCAGAAGCCGGGCTCGTGGCTGGTGAGTGCACTGGCGGTGGGACCCTCTCTCGCCTCCATAGCAGTCGGACATCCCCCGAGGGCTCCCAGACTGCGAGAGGGTGCAGGCTGGACTGAGGGACCCCTGCCCCCGAGTGCACAAATTTTGTGCACCAGGCCTCTAGTTTACACATAAAATCTAATAACAGTATATATGTAAATATTCTTTTCTTTTGACAACTATATATATTTATAAACTGATTTACAATTCAAAGATTGCTTTTACATTAACTTTTAATATTCAGAATTAGCTTACTTATGTAAAAAAGTGCCAGAAATATCCCCACTTTACATATGTGAAACCTGAAGCATAGAGGGGCAAACTGAAATATTCAAAGTCATACAACTAGTTATAGTGCCAGAAATAGACAGGATTTCCTCACATGCAAGTCAGTGCTCTTTCCACCATGGCCTCAGCAGAATACAAAGGCTATATTAATGCAATTTTCTGCTTGGCCAAGGAAATCTACAGTAGTTTGAATCTAGTTTTAGGTAAAATTCATTCCTTCAGTCTATGTTTTTAAAAGGATGTTAGAATTATACTGAAAGGGTTGATTAGAGTTATCAACCCTTTCAGTATAATGGTGAAAAATAAGATTATGTAACAAAATAGTTTGAAGTGTGTTGTTTAACATATTTTCATCCTATCTAATAAAGAGGGAATATGCTAATTGACCATCACACCCTCACAAAAGATGTTGGTGCCCACAGCCAATATGGAGAGAATATGCTAATTGACTGTCACACCCTCAAAGATGGTGGTGTCCAGTCCCCTCAGCCCCGCTGGGGCTGCAGGCATGTGGCATGTGGCACAGCGAGGCCCACCCCACGTGCCTGCCTCCGGAGTCCCCCAGTCCCCTCAGCCCCCCAACCACCCAGGGCCAGCCTATGGCGCAGGCAAGCCTTGGATGGTGGCTGCCCAACTGCCCAGAGCTGCCTGATGCTCAGGTAACCAGGGCCGGCCGAGGCTTATGCTGCCAGCTGTGGCAGCAGCAGAGGTGTGATGGGGGCGTCACCTTCCCCTGATCGCCGGGTCATCTCCTGCCCCTGAGGGCTCCCAGACTATAAGAGCGGACAGGCCGGGCTGAGGGACCCCCTGCTCCAGTGCATGAATTTTCATATAACAGGCCTCTAGTATTATTATATTAGGTTATCTTTTTCTGGATGACCTATACCTATGTCAATACATTCTTAGGTAATATTATTTTAGTCTTGGTATTATTTAGCCAAAATAATTTGCAGCTCAAATTGCAGACAACGTTTTTATTTGTTAACATCTTCACATTATATTCAATGATGTAAACTCCATAAACTTTGGTACTGTCCTGTAATTTTAAATTAAATTTATTGGGGTAACATTGGTTAATAACATTATATGTTTCAGATGTACAACTTTATAATACATCATCTGTAGATTGCATTGTGTGCTCACTGCCCAAAAACCACTCTCCTTCTATCACCATATATTTAAGCCCCCTCACCCTCTTCATCCTTCCCCCTCTGACAATAAACATACTGTTTTCTGTGTCTGTAAGTTTGTTTTTTATTGTTGTTTTTCATTCGTTGCTTTCTGAATACAGAAAGCCATATGAGTGCAATCATATGGTTTTTGTCTTTTTCCATCTGACTTATGTTGTATTTATTTTTATTGTATGTTTACTAGCATAGTAACTTTAAAAATGGATTATGCTGGAACATTTATTGTTTGCTTTAAAATTGGTAAATTGGAAAATAGAACACTTGAAATTTCACCTGAGACTAAGAGCCCCTTTGCCGAGGCGGACACAAATAATAAATATTAATGCTGGGCCATGGGAGATTTCGGTCATCCTGTATCCACCTGGAGTTGGCAGGTTGGTCATGGTCAGTCTGCAGCATCATGTTAACAGTCTCTTTTTCTGTCTGACAATTTAGGCAGCCAGTTGTAGGGGGCACAAGCTCAACTCCTAGAGCACAAAAGGCCATTGTGAACCATCCCAGTGCTGCCCTTATGGCTCTAAGGAGAGGATCAAGAAACCTCGTCTTTCGAGATTTTACAGTAAGCAAGCCTTGAAAGCCTTTCTTGTAAAGGTGTGAGCACTGTGTGATTTAGATCTTTATTCTTTTCTTTTCCTTTCTTTTTAAGGATGAAAAAGAGGGACCAATAACTAAACACATCCGACTAACAGCTGCCTTAATATTAAAAAATATTGGTAAATATTCAGAATGTGGTCGCAGGTGAGTAATCTGTTTTCCATAGCCAAAATGAATTTAGATTATTTTACTTTTCTTATACGGTAATGAAGTTAGCTATCTATACTTTATTCACTGTTTTTTTTCAGGAACTTTGTATGTCAAAAAGCTTATGCCGTCGGGATATCTTAAAAGCCAAAAAGTAGAGAGATGTTGAAACTACCAAAAGGTGTTCCTTTAACTTGTTTTATTATGTTAATTTTCTTGGTAGCCATAGACTTTAGAGTAAAAAGTAGATCTGCTAAAGAGAAAAACTTAGGGAGGAAGGAATGAATTGATCATGTAGAATTAGAATAAAATCCAGTTTGTTAATTGGCATTTTAATGAAGCTATCAAAGTTAACATTCACTACAATACATTGAAGTGTTAAAAGTTACTTTCTAATAGACTTAACCAAGAGAAAACTCGGGATTTTGTAGGTCCTTGAAAGATGAAATATTCTATTGTTGCCTTTTGGACCTTGTCTCCCTTGAAGATTAACTGGCTTCTCTAGTATTCCTCCCATATCTCAAGTTCCTTTGTTGAAAAGTTGTCCTCTACTAAGGCATCTTGTCTTCCAGATAGTGAAGATAGTGACTTTCTCACTGAGTCTCTCTTCTCTCACATTCCTATTCCTTAAATATATCTTGAATCTACCTTAGTTCTCCTTCCTTCTCCTCATTTTGCCTTTTATGATATTTCTTGCAATAACCTTACAACTGGATTTTCCAAACATAAAAACAGTGGTATCAATTACCAAAAAAAAAATAAGCAATGAATTTGACTATATCAAATTTTTAAAACTTTTATTAATTAAAGATGACTAAAACTCTTAGAACTAAAGAACTTTTGCAATGACAAAAGTTACTGTATTTATCAAGTATTCTCACAGATGAGTAAGAAAAATTCTTAATACTCAAAATTTTTAAAAATACAGCTTTTCAAAAGAAATATGAAGGTTTAGTAACCACATGAGAGCACTGGTGTCTTCCTGTTTAATTTATAACATGATTTCTTCCTACCTTTCTCACTGTTTTGCCCTTCCCACCCTTCTTTTGCTGCATAGCCTATGTTTAAGTTTCAGCCACACTAAATCACATGTAGATTCCTAATCACGCTAGACGTTCAAGTCACACTTTTGTACATTTGTTCCAATGCTCATTGTTTATTGCTCCTTGCCTGGAATGCCCTTCTCCCTGTGTTACCTGCCTATTGAACATCTGCAAACTCTTCATAATTCAGCTCAGACATCAGCTTCTGTCTGCCACCTTTCTTATGCTGTGTTCTCCTTCCCCACCAAGTTTGTTGTTCTCTATTTTTATAACATGTCTTAAAATATTAAATATTACTGTGTAAATCGTTTTGATATTACCTTTTTCCCTTACTGACCTATGTCCTGACTTTCTCTGATTAATATTTGTAGCCTGAACACCTAGCACAATGCCCAGTACATTATAGGTAATCTCTACTTCCTATTCATATTTAGGATTCAACTCAAGGTGACCTCTTCCTTTCCTGACATCTTTCTTACAAACCTACTCCTGACCTAGGGTGTAATAGGTACTCTACCACTGCACACATTGCTTGTTACCACCTGAGTTCTTTTCAAGCAGGAATTGAACATTTATTGTGTGTGTGTGTGTGTGTGTGTGTGTGTGTGTGTGTGTGTGTGTGTGTGTGTGTGTCCTTAGTGCCTAGCATACTGTTGGGAATGTAATAGTGATTCAGTAAGTATTTGATTGATAGATGGAAGAAAAGAAGTCTCACAAATTAATTTTTTTCATAGAATCTCTCTGAAATTTGTGTAGGCAGTTGAAATTATAAAAGTAATTTTAAACTTTTTCTTAGGGCTTTTCCTCACATTCTTATATATTTTTTAAATCTTTATTTGTTGAAAGTATTACATATGTCCCCTGTTTTCCCTCATTGACTTCTTCTAGCCCGTCCTTTCCCCCTACCCAAGGCCTTCATTACCCTACTGTCTTTGTCCATGAGTTATGCATACAAGTTCTTTGGTTGATCTCTTTTACCCACTCTCCCTGTCTTCCCTCTGCAATTTGACAGTGTGTCCCATGTTTCTGTGTCTCTGGATCTATTTTGTTCATTAGATTCCACATATGAGTGAGATCATGTGATACTTATCTTTCTGACTGGCTTATTTTGCTTAGCATAATGCTCTCCAGTTCCATCCATGCTGTTGCAAATGGTAAGAGGTCTTTCTTTTTTATAGCTGGGTAGTATTACATTGTGTAGATGTAACACAGGTTTTTAATCCACTCATTTGCTGATGGGCAGTTGGGCTGTTTCTAAATCTTAGCTTTGTAAATTGCACTACTACAAACATAGGGGTGCATATATTCTTTTTGATTGATGTTTCAGGATTCTTAGGATAAATTCCTAGGAGTGGAATCACTGGGTCTAAAAAGGAGTTCCATATTTAATTTTTTGAGGAAACTCCATACTGTTTTCCACAGTGGCTGCACCAGTCTGCATTACCACCAGCAGTGTATTTTACCAGTGATTCATCTCATGGGTTAATTTCCAAAATATATAGGTAACTCATACAACTTAACAAACGGAAGGCAAACAATCCAATTAAAAAATGGGCAAGGGACCTAAATAGACACTTCTCCAAAGTGGACATACAGAAAGCCAAGAGATATATGAAAAAAATGTTTAAAGTCACTAATCATCTAAGAGACGCAAATCAAAACAACGAGATAATCACCTCACACCTGTCAGAATGGCTATCATCAACAAATCAACAAATGACAGTGATGGAGAGGATGTGGAGAAAAAAGAACCCTAGTACACAGCTGGTGGGAATGCAGACTTTCCTCACATTCTTTTTGTTTTTAATGTGTTTTTATTAACATTTAGAGAGAGAGGAAGAGAGAATGAGAGAATGATAAGAAACATCAATGAGAGAGAAACATTGATCGGCTGCCTTCTACATGCCCCCCCTAACTGCGGATCAAGCCCAAAACTCAGGCATGTGCCCTTACCAGGAATCAAACCAGTGACTTGGTACATGGATGCCACTGAGCCATCCCAGCCGGGCCACATTACACATTCTTAAGCATACAGCAAAGACACTTTGGCTGACTTGAATATAATTATTGGGCCAAAAGTTTTCATTTTACTGTTTCTATGCTGTTGTTGATTTTGTTATTTTATTTAACTCTGAACCTCCCAAATGTCTTCTGGCATCTTCAGTTCCTATTATCTTAATATGGCAGAAGCAAAAGAATTAACACAACCCACTAAATTCTTTCCCTTTACCTTCCCAGTCCAGGTTGGAATCCCCAAATAGAACATCTACTGAACATCTACACTGATGAGGAGTTTTGCTTGAGTTAAAATACTGACAGAGAATCTGGCAAAACATATATATGTGGGAAGAGCGTGTAGGAAATCAGATAGCTGCACAAGATAGTTAGTTCTCTGATGTATTTCTCGTCTTGGTGAAATAAGTTACAGGGTGTGGTTTGTATTTTTCTTAGACTAAAGCAAATTCTACTTGCAGTAAAACACACACACACACACACACACACACACACACACACACACAAAACCCTGCAGCACAAAAGGAAGATACATGGATATTTAGCTTTATTCTTACAGTACATCATACTGAACAACATGAAATGTCAGTATTTTTAAATTTTGAAATTCAGAATAATTGAATAGTTTAACATGTTTAAATGCAGTTTATCTCCATTCTGATTAAGCATGAGCACTGGAGAATTGCAATGTATTTCTTTTCCTTTTGATGCATTTATTTTTTATCAGTGTAATACAGAGGTCTTATTTAAAAATCAAATGGTACTTTTCTATACAGTAATAATGAACGATTCAAAAAATAAGTTAAGAGAACAATTCCATTTACAATAAATCAAAAGAATAAAATATATAGGAATCGTATTAACCAAGAATATGGAAGAGTTATATACTGAAAATTATGAATCATTGCTGAAAGAAATTAAAGAAGACATAAATAAATGGGGAAATATCCTTTGTTCATGGATTGGAAGATTTAATGGAGTTAAAATGTCAGTACTACCCAAAGCAATCTACAGATTCAATGCAACTCCTCTCATAATCAAAATGACTCTTTTTTAAAGAAAAGTCCATTTTAAAATTTGGAATCTCAAGGGACCCTGAATAGCCAAAACTCTCTCGAAAAAGAAAGTTGGTGGACTTACACATCCTGATTTCAAAATCTACTCAAAGCTACAGTAATCAAAACTGTGGAAAAGACAGACATAACGACCAAAAAAAAAAAATAGAATAGAGAGCCCAGACATAAGATCTCACATATATGGTCAAATGATTTTCAATAAGGGTGCCAGTTCTCCATTCAAGAAGGAAAAGACAGTCTTTTCAACAAATGGAGTTGGGAAAACTGGGTAGTCACATACAAAAGAATGAAGTTTAACCCTTTAGCAAACAACCATATACAGAAATTAACTCAAAATGGATCAAAGACATAAGAGTTAAAACTATATAGCTTCATGACATTGGACTTGGCAATGAGTTCTTGGACATATGGATGTGACACCAAAGGCACAGGCAACAAAAGAAAAACAAATTGAATTTCATCAGAATTAGAAACTTGTGCATCAAAGGATATTACTGACAGAATAAAAACGCAACCCATAGAATGGAAGAAAAAAATTATAAAGCACATATCTGATAAAGGGGTTAATGTCCAGAAAATATAAAGAACAACTGAAACACAGCAACAAACCAAGTTAAAAATAAGCAAAGGACTTAAACAGACATTTCTCCAAAGAAGATAAACAAATGGCCAATAAGCACATGATAAGATGCTCAACATTACTAATCATTAGGGAAATGCAAATCAAAACCACAATGAAATACTACTTCATACCCATTAGGATGACTATTATTTAAAAAAAAAAAAATGTTGGCATAGATGTGGAAAAATTGGAAACCTTGTGTATTACTGGTGGAAATATAAAAAGGGACAGCCACTATGAAAATGGTATGGCAGTCGTCTAAAAATTAAACATAGAACACATCTCACTCATCTAGGGGGAATAATGAACAACTTAAACTGATGAACAAAAACAGACCCGGAGACAGGGAAGCATCGATCAGACTGTCAAACCTCAGAGGGAAGGTAGGGGAGGGTGGGGGTAAAGGGGAGAGATCAACCAAAGGACTTGTATGCATGCATATAAGCCTAACCAGTGGTCACGGACAACAGCGGGGTGGGGGCATGCGGGGGGGGGGGGGGGTTTGGGATGGGAATGGGGGGATGAGGACAAATACGTGATACCTTAATCAATAAAGAAATTAATAAAGAAAAAGAAAACAAAATTAAACATAGGATTATTTATGCAATTCCACTTCTGGGTATATACACAAAAGAATGGAAAGCAGGTAGTTTGAACAGATATTTATGCACCATCGTTCATAGCAGCTTGGCTGGAAGGTGGAAGTAACCCAAGTGTTCATCATTGGATGAATGGGTAACTGAAATGTGGTTTGTGTATATATACAATGGAATGTTGTTCAGCCTCAAGAATGAGAGCTTCTGGTCAAGATGGAGTAGGTAAACACAATATTGGCATCCTTCCACGACCACATCAGAATAACAGCTAAAGTACAGAATAGCCATCATTGAGAACCACCCCTGAACAGAAGTGCTATAACTATGGGTACAAAGTCATTTAAGAATTGGTAGGTGGGACGGAGATGCAGAACAGGCTGGTCCTACACCTATGTGTGGTGGTTAAACATCATGAGGGATATCTCAGCTGTGGAAGTGTCTCCTGAAATCCAGGAGTCCCAGCCCCACGGCAAGCTCCCTAGTCCAGGGTTCCAGTACCAGAAAAAGAAATCCCCATAACTTCTAGCTGTAAATACTAGCAGAGATTGCAGCTGAGTGAGACAGAGGGCTGCTGGAATCGTAGCTGTTCATCTTAAAGAACCTGTACAGGGAATTACTCAGATTAATGCTGAGCTCCAGCGCTGGGGTAGCAGCTTGAGAGGCACCAGGGACACGAGGAGGCAGTAAATTATCTGGCTTTGGGTGAGGGCTGGAGGAGCAGCTTTATCCCGGACAGAAGTGCTGGCAGTGACCATTGTTCCTTTTGTAGGCACCAAATCTGAGTCTCCATTATTCTGGCTAATAACTTTTTGCCCTGCCCTAGTGATTCCTTGAGACCCTCATTGTCCAACTTGTGGGTCCTTCCAACCCATTTCCAGTGTTTTTTCCTGTCGGCTCATGCTGCGGACAGTCCTAAACTTTCTCAAAGGTTCACAAACCGCAAACAAGCAGCATCTGGCCTCAGCATCCCTTGTACCTTTTGCCAAGTGGCCCCAGGCTTGGCACTAGCAACATCTGGCGTTGGTTTACAGTGTGGCCTCCCCTGGGAATCTGCAAGCCCATCATAAGTGATAACCATCTGCATATCGTTCTGTAGCTCATGCCTGTTAGCCCTAGGCAGGACACAGTCAGAGGCCAGTCTTGGCCTGCACCTCCCAGAAAGCCGCAGACCCAGCTCCACAGTGGCCAGCTTCAACCATGCTGGAGTACCACCCAACAACCTCCACGAGTGACACACTCAAGGGGTGGACTCTGCAGGCACCACAACTCGACTGAAGTGAGTCCTGCTCCATGGGTTGGCCTCTACACAGTAGCTTCTCTGCTATAGTTACAGCCAGTCCTCACAGCTGATTAATCTGTGAGTCGATCCTTTCCATTGACAAACCAACAACAATGAAGGCTCAACTACATCAGGAGGTTGTACACAGTCTCCACTTTTGGGGAGTGGGGAGCCAGAGCACCAGGCTTGGATGACCCCAGGAGTCTGTGCCACTGGGCCCTACAAGACACCTACTATATAAAGCCACCTTATGAAGATTTAGAGACCTAGCAGATCTTCCTAATACATAGAAACTAACAGAGAGGCAGCCAAAAGGAGGAAACAAAGAAATGGGTCCCAAATAAAAGAATGGGAAATCTCCAGAGAATGAACTTAAAGAAATGGAGGCAAGCAGCCCTAGCTGGTTTGGCTCAGTGGATAGAACAGACACCTGGGGACTGAAGGGTCCCTGGTTGGATTTTGGTTAAGGGCACATGCCCCTGTTGCAGGCTCGATCCCCAGTAGGGGGTGTGCAGGAGGCAGCTGATGAATTATTCTCATCATTGATGTTTCTATCTCTCCCTCTCCCTTCCTCTCTGAAATCAATAAAAATATATTTTTAAAAAAGAAAGGAAATGGAGGTAAGCAACTCAGATACAGAATTGAAAACAATGGTAATAAGGAACTTAGTGAGAACTTCAACACCATAAAAAAGGACATATAACTATAAAAAAGATCAGTCAGAAATGCAGAAGACAATAATTGAATACACTAGAACGAATCAGCAGATTAGATGAAGCAGAGGATCAAAGCAGCAATTTGGAAGACAAAGTATCAGAAAACATCCAATTGGAGTAGCAAAAAGAAAGAATCCCAAAAAATGAAAATAGTTTAAGGGACCTTTGGGACAACATCAGGCCTAACAACATCATAGGTGTACCTGAAGGAGGAGAGAGCATGGGATTGAGAACCTATTGGAAAAACAATGGGTGAAAATTTTCCTGTCCTGGTGAAGGAAATAGACATTCAAGTCCAGGAAGCACAGCATCCCAAACAAATAAACCCAAAGAAGCCAACACCAAGATACATCGTAATTAAAATGGCAGTTTAAAGGCAAAGAGAGACTCAAAAGCAGCATTGTCTCTAGTTCCCCTTTCTCCAACTTCTGTTTTGTGGATGCTAGACCCTTATAGATTGACTAGTAGCCCTGCGCAGCTCTCTGCCCTGCCCCTCCTGTAGCTCTGGCCCACTTGTCCTTGGCTGCCCCACCCTCCTGCAGATCCAGGATCTGGTCGTTACGACTCGGGGCATAACAGATAATTAGCATATTCCTCTCATAGGATTCTCTAATTATTTTTTCTCAGCTTTAATTTTTGTCTGTTTTCTGGAAATTTTCTTGACTTTATCATCAATCTATTGAATTTTTATTTTAGCTATTCTGCTTTAATTTCTAAGTACTCTTTCTGAGCTGCCAGTTATTGCTGTATTGTAACATTCTGTTCATATGTTAAAGAGAGTGCCTTCTCTCTCTGAGGATATTAATTCCTAGCATTTTTGAAATTTCATCTGCTGGCAGTATAGTTTCCATTTCCTTGCAATTCCTTGAATGTCTGAAATTCCTTGGCTTTATTTTATAAGAATAAAATATTTTTAAAAACTAGTTGGACCCTCTGGGTGTGTGACCTCCACTTGTCACTGGCGATTGCTATTTTAGGGTGACCCCTGATAAACCAGTTGGTTTATTAGAAGCCCACTTCTATCCCAAATGTCAGTTTCTATAGAAAGATTGTTTCTGCAGAGAAGAATCTCTGATTTTCTTGCCTTTGGAGGTGGGCAGTTTGGATAGGAGTCAATGTGAGGTCCTATGTTCTGGAAACAGAAAGGGGGAGAGGCCAGGAAGCTATCGCTGTGTTCATGTGTGTTCACTTTCACCCAGTCCCGGGTTTTGTCCAATTGATCACCTCCTAACCTTCCCAGTGTCTGTCACTGTAAGTTTTAAGCCTTTCTGGTTTAGTTTCTCCAGAAAATAAATTTATTTTGGAAGCTAAAGGAGATACACTTGTGTTCAAACTCCTGATTTGTGTCTTAAATTGTTTTCAATAATGGCACTTAAAAACTATTTCACATTATCTATTAAGTGCATTAAAGTGACACAATGTTTATGCTTTGTTAAACATATCAAAAAGAACTTTTGAATACGAAAGTGAAAGTATAATTTTTATACAACAAAACTGACATATTTCAGTTTTTATCTAGTGAGTGCTTGTTTAATTTTTATAGATTCTCCCCAAATAAAAGCTATTAATTTATATAAAAAGTGAAATTGTACCCAGCCGGTATGGCTCAGTGGTTGGAGGTTCACCTATGAACCAGGGGGTCATGGTTTGATTCCCGATTCAGGGCACATGCCCAGGTTGTAGACTCAGTCCCCAGTGTGAGATGTGCAGGAGGCAGCTGATCCTAGAGAGAATCGTTAATTCTCTCTCTCATTGATGTTTCTATCTGTCTCCCTCTTCCTTCCTCTCTGAAATCAGTAATAAAAAAAAATTTTAAGTGAAATTGTTACCTTAAAATCATCTTGGTGACTTAAATTTAGTCTTTCTAGTTTTATTGTGACATAAAAATAAACAATACTTTTTAATATGCGACTGTCAGTTTGGAAAATATGATTTTATTAAGATTTTGAAACAATGCTTTTTTGTCAAAGTGTCTACTAATTTATAAAGGGGAAATATTTTGATTCTACTTTGTGTGCTATTTTTAAATAAAGATTTTTATGACTTTCATAGAAATTTCATAGTTCATTTAAAGAGTTGTTAAATAAACTTGTGAAATAAGTTAGTCTAAAGAAAAGTGTGAAACACAGAAGTGTAAAGCCCGGTGAATTACCACAGAATGAACCCACCATCCAAGTTAATAGAACAGCCTCCCTTTGAGCCCCCGCCAGTCTTGATCCCGTCGTCTTCTCTAGGACCACTCTCTTAGTCTGTAACACCACAGATTAATTTTGCCTGATTTTGAACTTTACATAAGTAGAATCATATAGTATATATTCTCTCTTGCTTTTTTTTTCACTCAGCATTGTTTGTGAGACTAATTCATGTATAGAATTCTATTGCATGAATATACTCAAATTTATTTTTTTATTCTACTTTTGATGGGCATATGGGTTGTTTCCAGTTTGAGGCGATTAAGAAAAATGCTGCTGTGAACATTCTATACATGTTGTTTGGCTATATATATATATATATATATATACACACACACACACACACACTAGAGGCCCAGTGCACGAAATTCATGCAAGGGGCTTGGCCCTGGCAGCCCTGGCTTTGTCTGGAAGGTCGTCCAGAAGGTCGTTCTGCTGTTTGGTCTAATTAGCATATTAGCTCTTTATTATATAGGATTTCTATTGAGCTTTTATGAAGGATTGGTGATTCATAGGATATTAGAATTTAGTATGTAACAATTCCAGAGGTTTTATCACTCCCTACAGCAATGTATGAGTCTCAGTTACTCCATATACTGATTAATATTTGATATAATTTTAATGTTTGTCATTTTTTTCCGTCTATGGAGTATCTATGTATGGAAACTACATAAAAGCAAATACCCAAATAGCCAGAAAAATACGAAAATATGCTCAACTCCTTAGTCATGAATCTCAAATTTTTTTTATAGTTCTTTTGCTGTGCTTTGCTTTGCTATGGTGAAAATTACTACAGTCCCCACCTGTTAAATTTTGGCTTTGAATTTCTGTCTTTTCCCATTTATTGCTTCCTTATAATGTTTGTCATTCAAAATTTAGAAGTTTTCATCTCCCTCCTTTTCAGTTCCTTTTACCCAGGATTATTTAATGAAGGCACTGAAAGTTCTTGGATAATCTCATGCTGTTTGGTTTTTTTCTAACATGTTATATGAAAATTTTCACATGTAAGGCAAACTTGGAATAATTTTGCAGTGAACACTTACTAGTATATACCAGGCACCTAGCTTTTATCATGGATCGTTTAGTAATACAGTTGACACTTGAACAACGTGGGGGTTAGGAACATTGAGCACAACCCCTAAGTCCCCTGGTCTCCCTCCCCATTGCCTTGCACAGTTGAAAATCAGCATATAAACTTTTGACTCCCTCAAAAATCTAATAGCCCAGCCAGTGTGGCTCAGTGGTTGAGTGTTGACCTATGAAGCAGGAGATCATGGTTTGATTCCTGATCAGAGCACATGTCCAAGTTGTAGGCTCGATCCCCAGTACGGGGCGTGCAGGAGGCAGTTGATAAATGATTCTCTCTCATCGTCGTCTCCATCCCTCTCTCCTCTCCCTCTCTCAAATCAATAAGAATATATATATTTTAAAAATCTAATAGCCTAGTGTTGACTGGAAGTCTTACATAAACCGTCGATTAACACAGATTTTATATGTTATATACAATATAATCTTAAAATAAAGAAAAATTAAGAAAATAAGGGAGAAAAATATATTTACAGTTTTTATTGCATATAAGTGGAACCACACAGTAACTTTATAAATTTTTTAAAAACCAGTTTCTTTTATGGAATATTGTGGTGTTCAAATAATAGTTAAGGCAAATGTTGCCTGTTTTCACTTAATGAAGAGAAACTTTATCATACTAGGACATAATTTTTATTTTCAATTAATCTCTTAAACGCAACCATTTGTTTCCCTCCAACTGACAGGATCTGAATTTTAAAATTTTTTTTATTGAGTCAAGCACACTTACGATGAGATCTGTCCTCTTAAACTTTAGGTGTACAATACATTATTGCTGCAGTGGTTGCTAACCGGTGGTCCGTGAGGTCCGAAAGGTTGGCGACCACTGGACTAGGTACAAAGTGTACAGCAGATCTCTATAGAGCTTTTCATCTTGCTTAACTGAGACTTTATTCCCATTCATTAGTAATGCCTTATTTCCATCTCCCCCCTAGCCCCTGGCAGCCACCATTCCACTCTTTGATTCTATGAATTTCACTCTTGTAGAGATACTACCTGAATTTTCTAGAAGCATGAATGGAGATTAATGCAAATTATGCTAGGTAGTGTCCTGTATTTAAAAAGGTACCATGAAAAAAAAACAAGCCAAGAAGTTGCCTAATTCTGACCCTGCTGTTTAAGTAGCTAGAAAGTCATTTCCATTTGAGATGCCGCAGGTTGGCTCAGTTAACTCTGTAAATCGAATAGGTTTAACTAGTTTCCCAAATTCCTTTTTATCTTATAGCAATGCTATGTTTACATTTACTATGGGACTATGTATTATGTCTCTTAAACTTTTAGTTTTTAAACTTGCAAAATCCATAAGGAATCATCTCTGGGACCTTGGATGCTGATAAACTTCTTTGTTTTCTTCCAGATTGTTGAAGAGACATGAAAACAACTTATCAGTGCTAGCCATTAGTAACATGGAAGCGTCCTCCACCCTTGCCAAATGCCTTTACGAACTTAACTTTACAGTTCAGAGTAAAGAACAAGAAAAAGACTCAGAAATGCTGCAGTGAAAAATAATTCCACTTCTGTAGTGGGGAACTCAAAGTCAGATACATTTCACATGTTACTGAAGAAAGCACCAAGTCTTAATGGAGCAGAGACCATAGAATGAATTATTTTATCTCCTCCCATGATGCTGAGAGGAAGCTTCGTATTCTGATCTCTGAGTGATCCCTTTGTTCTGTTTTAAAAAAAAAATCTAAAAAGAAAAAGAAAAAAAAAAACTGCTGTGGGATTGTCAACCAGCTTATCTCCAGGATGTCTCTCAGATCTGATAAATCCTGACGGAAACTGGTATGATCAGAATTCAGTACCATCCACATTGGAATATACATGGAATATTGTAAAACCTACATGAGCAGATGAAATAGAAGCATTAAATATTTTTATCTATATCCAAAAAGGAGCACATTTTTATATTTACAAAACCGTTTAAGCTGGTTTGAATAATTAAAAAAAAAGTTTCAGCACACCTATACCCCGTATCTCTGAGGGGGCCACCAATATCTAGCTATGGATTGTGTGTTTTGTTTAGAAATCAGTAGCTTGGTTTTCTTACTTGAGCCAATATATTTTCACTTATTTATTATCATAAAAATTTACCAGTCTGAATAGATCTTGTAAATATTTGTGAATAGAATGAACACCTTTCATGCCACTGCAGCCACTGGAAATACATTCTGTGGTGTCCTAGAAGCATTACTGGTAGGTCCTAAAGTTTTCTAGACTTTCCTGTCAATTGTAAGTAATTGTGATATATTCTATGCAGTGGATGAATGTTCTTTAAATTTGTGTAAATACTTCTGCAAAGGTACTGATGCTGTAAAGTCAAAACAGTTGTGGAACTGTGATTTTTTTTTCCTTTTCTTTTTTTGTATTATACACCTTGTTAGAACTCATTTTGCTGGCTGAAAGAGTAATGAATAATATATCTCATGTCATTTTTGTAGAAGAAAAACTATTTGAAGGTATTTTTTGGTTTTCCCTAACATGTATCCACTGTAAACGTTTGTCATGTGCAAGCTCAGAGCTTGGACAGAATTTTTTTGTATTTGTAAATTGGTTTAAATACATGGAATTTTATACAGGTTTTCTCCTGTGTTATATATGCATTATGTGCAGGTATGATATTTTCTTCACTACTTTTTCTATCTTAATATAGTGTGGAATTTTATTGTATTATTCTTCCATTCTTAATACTGTATCACATTCCTGCTCAGAAACTGCTCACTTCCTTATTAAATTGTCTTTTCTCCTCAGCGTGACATGTATCCATTTATAACTGCCTATTGCCTGTTCTATTAGCACCCAAAAGTGTGGAAGGCCTCCAGCCACCATTTCTGCTGTGTCATTAGGATGTGCAGTAAAAATAGAGACCTAACAGTTATGTTATAGAATGGCTTTATTTACTTTGGTGACTGTTTATAGTTTTTAAATAAAAGACTGAACATTTTCTTGAGTCCTTCATTTCTGAGTATGGTTAAGACATTCTTTAAAAATAGAGAAATTTAAATTCAGCAGAAGGCA
The DNA here is from genome assembly GCA_026230045.1 of Corynorhinus townsendii. NCBI lineage: Eukaryota > Metazoa > Chordata > Mammalia > Chiroptera > Vespertilionidae > Corynorhinus > Corynorhinus townsendii. The sequence continues at coordinate 173,012,167 of JAPDVU010000003.1, read as the reverse complement.
AGGGCCAGTCACCTATTTCATGTATGTTTATAATACATTGAACAGAGAATAGCTAAGAGTTCCTTTACTGAGAGAGTGCAAGAGACAGGCAGGAGATTGAGAGTATTTATTTTCCATTAGACTGCAAGGCAAACCCAGATTATTGTTTGACACTGTTTCTTTGACAAATCATTCAGAACCGCAGTGCATCCAAGTACTCAATTTGAATTTCAGAGCAACTTCTGTGAAAGGGCCTTATTTTGGATCTGAAAATTTTTCTTCACTATTTTGATTCAACTACTAGCAAAGGAAAATCTCATTTCTCCCTAAAGAGGGCTCCCTTGGCATTCTGCCATGTATTAATGAATGCTTAAGAAACTTTTCCTCCAACATTGGTCACGATTATTTCCTAGGGTTGGTGGGGTTTATTCTTGGCCCATCTCCCAATAGTAGGGCTGCCTACAGACATACCGGAGATGCTGTGGTTAACACTATAATCACTCTCAAGCCCCCAAAACTTACAAGGCTACCAATAGTGGATGTCAGTTGGAGAACTATTCATTGTATTTACCTAAAAATCTCTTGAATTTTTCTAACATAATTTTGTGTAACATCAATAATTTTGTGTAACATCATTGTTTGTTTTAAAGGTATGTTTCTTTGCAAACTAAGGCTGCTATGGTAATCACATTAATAGAAAAGAAACTTCAGGTTTAGAAAAATGATTTTCGTATTCACCATTCTTCCACCTTATTGGAATTGCATGCCATAGTTCTAGCTTTTGTGCTATAATATGTAAATACGTCTGTAGTCTCCTGAAGCATTGGTCTCAGCAGAGAATTTTCTAAATATGTATTTGACCTAATGAAACCAATTATGGCTTTCCATTTAGGCTTTTCTTCTTATAGCTTTATAGAACTATATAATGAAATAACATGGACTTGCTGGGTAATGGAATTAAAGTGCTCACGCACAAGTTCTGCGTAACCCTCTCATTCATGAAAAGGTGCTCCTCGCTAGACAGAAACTTGCTGATTTCCAGTATTGTTATTTTTGTCTAAAGTTCTGTAAATACATGCTTTAATGTTATCTTTAAGAAATCTATGTAAATTATATAGTCTACAACTTAGAGACTGTACAATTCTGTGTTATATATGTGCCTAGTGCTCTGTTGGCACTCAATAAATTTTAAGTAACAAAATTGATAATCATATAGCCAAGGCATATTTTTCTTCCAAGTTCGAGACAGGATCTGACTATATACTAATGAGACTCGGTAGTTCAAGCCACACATGGAAACTTGTCTCATTACTTTATAGTCATGCCATGTATGTTTTTTTAACCATAAAATGACAATAAAAGTGATTTTTAAAATGAGAATGTTTTGGATAAGTGACTTCTGTCGTGATCTTGATCACTGTGATTGAAGTATTAGAGACCAATGAAGCATGGTGAGACTTTTTCCACAAAACAGAAGCGGTGAAGCAGCAGGAGCACAGCTACGGCATTAACCATGTGGGCACCGGGCACTTGATGCTGGGATCATTTTGATCAGATAGTATGTTAAAAGAGAAAATAAAATCCAGTGTTTATCCAAGGAAAAATTTAGCTTATCAATCACTCTCACATTACTTTAACTCTTCACAGTACATAATGCAGTCACTGGGATATTCAGAATTTTAACGACTTTTTCCTAAGGGAGCAAAAACAAATGAAGACTGTGCTACTTGCTCGTTATATTACGGCCATGGCTTTTCCACTAGCTTGATATTTGCAAATCTAGTTGCATTTGTGAATCCTCATTTCATTAAGAAAAGGAGCAAATGCTTCTATTGTTAAAAATCAGTTCTAGGATTGCACTGTACATGCCTTAGGAAGGCTGAGGCACACTGTCACATAGGTAGGTGAGCAGATTCGTTTCCTCTAAGACTACAGTTAAGTCCTCACTTAACGTTCTCAATGGGTTCTTGGGACGGGTACAACAACGTATATACCGAAATCAGTTTACCACAAGCTAATAAGTTCCTATGGCATCTCAAAACTCCAAACATTACTTGAGAACCTACTGTACTTAAATGTTAAGAGAAAAAGCTGCCATTAAGTCCTGGTTCCTGTGGATTTCAGTCTGAAATGAAGTTTTTTAAAGCAATGGTTGTGGGGTTTATTCTTGCCCACCAGTGGTTCCCAATGTGGGGCACAATTTGATTTTTAAGGGGGGCAATTCAAGAATGAGTTAAAAACTGAGTATCTTGCACTTCTCATGATTCTAGGGGCCTCATATACAATATATTAGTATATATTGTGACATTTATGCATTTCGGTTCACTTAGGTTTTGAAACTTTGCTATTTTTCCATATCACTTCCTAGTATTTCTTCCTCAGTACTTCAACTGTCCTTTTTTTCTTTTATTTTTCTTTTTCATGGATGCTGTATTCTTTGGAAGCTTGTTTAGACCAAGTTAATGGCCTTTAGGCTTCCTCCACGGGAATAGGAGCTCACTTTTTGAATAGAATTATATGTCACAGGAGTGAGCATCAGGATTTTAAAGATGCTTAGGTGGGGCCTGGACAAAAAAAGGTTGGGAACCACTGTTTTAAAGTATCTTTTGTGAGGAGGCAATACAACCATGAAATTCAATAATAAAAATGTTCAAGAGGGCCTGGCAGAGGTTGCTCAGTGGCTGAGCATCAACCTATGAACCAGGAGGTCACAGAGTTTGAATCCCAATTAGGGCACATCCCCAGGTTGCAGACTTGATCCCTAGTGGAGGGCATGCAGGAGGCAGCCAATCAATAATCCTCATCCCTGATGTTTTTCTTGCCCGCCCTCCCTCTCTGAAATCATAATTTTTTAAAAAAACTTTAAGACAGTCAATGAGAAGTCCCCCTCCAACCCCTCTCCCACCTGCTGGATCCCACCCCGTTGCCAGATAACCACTGATATCTCTGCAGTACATCTCTGGTGTTGATTACATACAAGCAATTAGGATATTTTCTCATCTTTACACAAAATATTTCATACCATTAACACTGCTGCACTTTAAAAACTGAAGGTCTTAAAATCTTTCAATACTGGTATGAAAAAAGCTCCATTTTAGGGGTGTGCCATGATCTATTTAACTAGACCCCTTACTGATGAACATTTAAGTGGTCTCCACGCTTTATGCTGGTCACTAACATTTGCTAAGCACTTCCCTCTGTCAGTCACTGTGTTAATAAGCCTTTTACATGTATCATCTCAGTCTTCACAACAACCCAATGTAATAGTTGTTTTATAAGTGGGATAATGAGGGTTTAAGAATAGTTAAGTACCTTGAATAAGGTCATACGCCAAATTAAGTGGAGCTGTTTCACCGGCACACACGGAGCCCAATTATAGAGAAACACTAGAATTCTTTCCAGGGGGAGTTAGGTTGCTAGTACAAGAAGACACCAATTTTGGGTGCCAATCATTATTTTTGTATTTGCTTCACTGGTTCCATTAAGTATTTTCTTCCTGTGCATTTTGTTATCTTTCTAAAGTTTTCCATAATTCCTCAGATTTATTTTCCAAGTATTTAATTTATTAATTTGACACCACTCCACGTTTTAGAGCCAGCAAAACTTTCTGGGAATTCCCTTAACAAAGGAACATTTCTTAGGCAGAAGATTATACTAACTTGAAACCAGTTTCCAGTCAACTACTATCCATTTTAGTGTATAGTTTGAACTGTTAGCTGACCCTTTTGGCCAGATTTGTTCAACATTTTCAGGATTTAAAAAAAAAAAAATCTGTTTAAATTATTACGTATGTCCCCTTTATTTAAGCTCAGGAACTGTGGTCGAACTATAAATTAGTATACTCCTTTTAGAGAGCAATTTGACATCTATGCAAATTAAAATGTGCATATCCTGAAATTTAATGTAACCTCATAGACAAAAAGGATGTTCATTAACATTTTCTAATAGCTAAAAGTTACTCATCAACCAAAGAATAGAACCACTGTAAAATAGACATGGGTGACAGAATATATCTTCAATTTCTTTTTTTTTTTTTAATAGAAGAGAGGGAAACAAAACATCTATGGGAGAGAAACATTGATTGGTTGCCTCCTGCATGAGCTCCAACCAGGGCCTGGGAGGAGCCTGCAACTGAGGTACGTGCCCTTGACCAGAATTGAACTTGGGACCCTCTGGTCCACAGGCTGGTGCTCTATCTACTGAGCCAATTCAGCTAGGGCTACCTTCAATTTCTTAAGGGGACAACAGATGCAGAACAGTTTACAGAACATAATTTATGTGCTGGGGTAACTGAGTATCCTGGAACCTCAAAAAGCATTTTTGTAAATGTGCTGAAGAGTATGGGAACATAAAGAAAAATACCTTTCTGATGGTTCTCTCTGGATAGAAAAACCAGCTTTAGGAAAATGGAGTTTTATACTAACTATAATTGAACTTCTAAAAATTATATATTAAGAGTATGTACATAATTACATCTTAAAATTTATGGGAAAATAAAAACTGATTGACCAAGGTATCCTACTTCTAGGAGTTAATCCCAGAAAACAATCTGATATGGGTATAATTTACTAGTATATAGTCAGATGTTTGTATCAGCCTTATTTATATAAGTACAATTTATATTTTACTAATTATATTAGTAAAAACAATATCTTACAGAGGCTGTTTAAGGAATCTATACATATAAAAGGCTAATATGCAAAGTGTCCCTGCAAAAGTTCAACCGGGAGTTCTATCGCTCGCTATAACGTGCACTGACCACCAGGGGGTAGTGCGGAATGAAGGAAGGCCCCTGCTGGCAGTTGTAAGGCCCCGATCAGCCCTGGTCACTGGCCAGGCCTAGGGACCCTGCCCTTGGACGAATTTCATGCACCAGGCCTCTAATCCTATTAATAAAAGCCTATGTGGTCGTGACACCCTCACATCATGACGCTCTCATGCTGTAACGAGCAATCACCAGAAGGCTGTGGGTGCAGCTCTGTGCACGCACAGGTGGGTGGGGCCTTGACGCTGCATGCGCGGCGCGGAGGCAGGTCCTGCAGCTCTGGCCTACCTCTTTGGGGCAATCGTGGGGCTCTCGCATTGTGAGGGCACAGGCCAGGCTGGGGGACCCCCCGCTCAGTGCACGTATTTCGTGCACCAGGCCTCTAGTATCTGGATAATAGGACACTACATAGCCATTAAAATAACACTCTAGAATAATTACTAAAACGACAACTTCTCAATACATCATTAAGTGAAAAGGAGGACTTACAACAATTATGTGCAATTTGATCAGTGTTAACAGTTGTTACCTTTAAATGGTAGAATCATGGGCGATTTTCCTCCTTTTGCTATTCCGTTTCTTCTGTCTTTATGGATTTTTTTATTTACTAAAGTGTTTCTAATTTCCTGTAATGATTATGTAATTAGGAAAAATGCTGTAAAAACAGATGCTTGTAGTTAATTCAAAGCTTGCTTTACAACTTGGACATTAATGTAACTATGATGCTAGTTACTTTGGTACAAATCCAAGAAACACTTCAACAAATGTCTGGAAAGAGTTATGAGATAAAAATCCATTTCCCAGGAATCTTAATAAGATGTTCAAGACACTACTTTGTTTATCAAAAGAATTTATTAGAAAATATTACATACTACATATCTGTTTAAGAGCATTGTTTCAGTAGACAGCACTCCATCCTCACACTACAAACCATGTCTCATGAACCATGGGCAACCACCCCTGTGCTCCTGAAACCACATCTTCTTGATGGAACATTCAAGCAGTACATACTGTGGCCATTTAAAGGGAGATGATGAAGAAAATGTGGTAATTACCAGAGGGGGAAAAAAAATCACAAAACTTTTGGAATGTTCAAATAATAACTACCTTCAATCTCAAAATTCTAGGCATCCCTACCTCTTAAAACATTGGTCAATGTGAATAGTAAGTTAAAGGGACAAGGTTTCAAAGGTCAAGTTAATACTGAATCTTCATAAATAAATCTGTAACACCACAAAATATTTTTAAGTTTGCACACATGCAAAATCAATATAAATTTCTGAAAAACCAAGAATGGGGAATGTTAAAGCAATGTATTTTTTAACATAAAGCATGCACTTTCTAATACGCTCAAATATTTCAAAGTTTGAATTCTAATGCAGTAACATTCTTCATTAGCTATTCTAAATGTGGTCTAACCAGTACGCCAACCAGATATGGATTATACCTTATTTTCAGGAAAGGTGGAAATAATTCATGACAGTGCTACCAAACATCTGAGATTTGATCACACCACCTAGTATTTCTTTAAAACTTATTTTAAACATGTTTTCAAAGGATAAATAGTAAAGCAAATTTTAAAATGTCACCCAAATCCCAAACGTCACTGAAAAAACAAACAAAGGAAAAGTAGGCATTGTGTGATTAATTGGCTTAGGCAATATGCTATAAAATTTTCAAAGGGTGAACCAGCTTTTACTCAACATAGATTTAAAGTTAACACAGTTGTTTCTAGAGCTCAAAACTGAAACAAGTGAGTATGTGTGCATTGATATTTAAAATACTGTCTTAATATTTTATTAGAAGAAATATACTTCTACACTTTCCCATAATCTAAACACAAACTTTAATTAAAAATATATATAAATCAGTAGAATACCATATTACAAATGCCCAACAATGCAGAATAAAGATCAAAAGCTGCTTGGAAATGTTTCTAATACTTTTTGGGATTATACTCATAATCTACTAAAGATTATGAACTAGCACAATCATTATTGGGGCCATCATTTCAAAATATTTTGCCTATCAAAGCTAGCACCAGGAAAGTATTATGCACATAAAATTGAGAAACACAATCTTTATTTCAGAAAAGCACAGTCCTACAGAGTATTGCTCTTGCTAGTTTAGCTAGTAAAAGGGTCAGCCTGTTTCATTGAGCCATATATCGATCTTTGTCTGAATAACTTTCCAGTTATTTGGTATCTACCAAAAATTGTTATTAAAGACAGATTATCATAGAGACAACTCATTGTTTTCTTCCAAAATGCCAATTAAAATAACAGTACTATTAATACTTTTAACTTACCTTTTATAAAAATTAGCATATTCTAATACTTAAAAAAACAACCAAATCCCTAGTCCCTGAAGGCCTAACCCAAACGCCATTATTTAATTCCTCTCCCTTTCCAAAACACAGACTTAATGTCTAGATTTTTACAATATGCTTAATGGCCATCATACGGTCACCAAATTAATACTTCATTCATTGTAAAACATTTGGATATCTCAAGCGTGAAAAGAATTTCATTAGTGATTGGACAAATGAACAACAACCAGAAAGCCACTGAAGTGAGTCTCACAATTCTACCTTAGTCCCAAGAAAAAGAGGATTGCAACCACTTACTGCAGTTCTCTGGTTGGCACAGATAATTTATCATCTCTGACTGATAGGAAATATTATGAAAAAACAATTTTTACAAAGTCAACACTTTTTTTCCACACTGATCTTCTAAATTCAACGAAGAATTTAGACTGCCAAAGCTGTAAATCTAGCAAATGTAAATGTAGCTTCATCTCAAATGGGGGTCGGGGGGAAGGCACAAAGAAAGACAAGCAGCATACCCTTTATTTGGTGATACAACAGGTCAACAGTGTTCCCAAGTTTTGAACACTGAGTTTTACTCATGTGATCATTTGTTTTCTAGCAAAGCAATTTATTCAGATGTGTGCTTTTAAAAATACAGATTAGGAATCCTGCAATTGGTATGTTCTCTTATTTTTCATGGTAATACATTACTTAACTTTCTATAATTAGAGGGGGAAATCATATAGATCATACTTTATTTTTAGCCTGACAGAATAAAGGTATTATATATATATATATCTTCCAGTGCACTTAGAAATTTCTAATTTATGCACTCTATTGTTCAAATAAAAAAGCTGTATGTACATCTTCCAGCATCCACACTGTAACACAGTCCTAGTAATAATGCACTCCTTAACTCCTTTACTTTCCCTTGAATTCGCTCTTATTGGGGTGAGGGAGGAAAGGATATAGAAGTTACAGTGCAGAACTATTATTCATTTTGAACAAAACATATTCTACGTTAAAAAAAATAATTTTATCAAAACCAAATTTCAATCACAGTTAGGTATGATTTTCAGTTAAAGGTATATGTTGAAATTGCACTTTGCAGATATCTTGACAGTGTCCTTTATAGTGCTCTCCATTTCAGCCTATGTTTTTTTCAGTAGACACAGGTTCTTCCAGAGTTTTCTTTTGGCTTCCTTTACGTGAATATTTGTATTTGTCTACATAGGCTTTAACCAAATTTGCCACTTTGGTAGAATTGACTTCTCCACTCTTACTATGACAAACCTATGAAAAAATGAGGGAAATTTTTTTTCATAATTAAAAGGAATAAAATGAAAGCTTTGTGATAAACAACCCCAAACCAGACATTTTTCCATGTTTCTTCATATCTTATATGAACTTACTCAAAAGTTAAGAAAGCAGACAAGAATTAGAAGAAGGCAGCTCTTATTATTTTAATTAGACTTAAGCATTCCATTATTAAAATAGAGATGTTTCAAAAACAATATATACAGAACTCCACTAAAGCTATAACTTACTTTATCTACTGCTTTTCGTACAATCTCTTTATATTCTTCCTTGGTGATATCTTTATTTTGGTAAAAAGGCTTAATGGCCAGTTTTACCTCCTGTGCTGCTTTCTCTTGAATTTGCAATTTCTAATAAGAAGAAAATATGTAATTATTATTTGCCCAAATGAATACTTCCAAAAACTTTATTTAAAAGTATAAAATTAAAAGTACTGTGCATTTGCATTATTAAGAGCTCTTCAAATATGAATGTTGTAAACACAAAATTTATTTACTTACATATCAAACATTTCTAAAAATAATTATGAAATATTACTAGCAACTCATTGGGCATCAACATATCTAGATAAGACCCTTCAAATAATATTAGAATTTAAGACTATCAATAAATTAATAAATTCCCTTTACCATTTATACAACAGAAAGTTGTTATTTTTTTTTCAACTGTATCAGAAACAAAATTTTGTAGGTTGCTCTCAACCTTGAACTTGCCTTGTCTGTCTTCGAGCTATCTGCGCTGGCTTCCACTGTAACACTTACTTTGCTTTCTGCCAATTTTACAGCAGCATTAGAGGCTTTGCTGTGACTTGATGACGAAGCATTACCAGAACTTGGTCCCTGAACTGTTTCCATATTTGCTGGGGCTGCTGTCGGAGCAGGCAAGACTGGTGTACTCATGTTATTAGTTACATGGGAAGCACCAGGAATACCCTGTTTTAAAGAGTTATCATCAATTAATGAATTACTTGTACTCAATAGAAATCTTTAGTTATATATTAGAAATAACATTTTAAAAATTCAAAGTAATTCAATCTTGGTACTTAAGAGAAATGTATTATTTCAGGTCTTTTATATCTAAAGGACTCTGAAGAAAAATGAGTTAACATTCTTAAAAACAGAGCCCTATTTAAAGAGGTCAACATGACTTTTAAATTATGCATGTGTATTGTAATGTTCTCACACCAACACTAAAAACAAGAAAAGCATTTAGAGAATAGTATCTTTCCTGCAAGGTTCTTTATGGAAATTAAAGTGCCCCCCTTTAAAGATCAGAGAAAATGAAGCAATGAAGTCAAGTGGCTTGCAGTGAGTTGATAGCAGAAAAAGATTTAAGATCCCATATTCTGGAATCCCATTCCCTTGTTCTTCCAACTATATCTTGCTATCAGGATTCTAGAATTTCTGAAATGTAGACACAAAACCATAAGCAACACAATGTTTACAAATTATTCAAATGATCTGTATGCCTCAGAGGCACCTCATTCTTTTTAGCATGGTAAATTCATGAAAATGAGACAGTAATAGCTAATGAACAGCTTTAACTGGCGTCTGACCAAACAAGACAATACAAGCTTCATTACAGTACTTTATCACAAGTTCCCACCCCCTAACAAGTCCAATAAATTAGGGAAAAATTTAAAGCACCCATGACAATTTTGGTTTGGCTTATTATCTGGTCCTCTTAATGTGAAAAAACCTGTTTGGAATTTAGTAACAGCATAATGTAGACTTGGTAACATGTATTCAATTCAGTTTTGTACTTGGGGAGAGGGAGGTTTAGGAGAAGAACTGTCAAAGAGGGGTTATGAAGATTTACCATAAACCCAGCAATTTTCAACCAGTGTACCACAAGAATTTTTAAAACATGCAATACCCGATGATTTAATCAAGGACACTGACCTCTTTTCCCTTAGATTGTCAAATAAAATAACAGCTAACACAACAATAGCTGTCCAGTGTCAAGGAATCAAATTTACACCTATTGTTTTTGTCAGATTGGCAAAAAATGTATTTTTTGTTGTGCCGCAAAATTTTAGTAAGTCGTTTATATGTGCCATGAGATGAAAAAGGTTGAAAATTGCTGCATAAACCTAATAAGTAAATAATTGTTTTGGATGACAGGAAGCCCTTTCTTGAATATAATAGCTAAATGTTTACAATGGCTATATTGATTAAACTTGAGTTGCTAAAAACATACCTGCAATTGCTTTCCATCTGGCTGTGAAGCAATATAGTTGACTTGTTGGGATGGTGGGGGAGGGGGTGGGGGTGGTGGTAGTCCCTGAGATACACTGGTAGGAGCAGCTACCTGCATGAGAGGTACTCCTGTGTGCAGATGCAAGGGTAGCTGAGGATGAATATTGAATGGATTGCGTTGGATGTTCATCAAAGGAGCATGAACACCCATTGGATATGGGAAGATATTCATAGGCTGGTGCTGTGCATTCATCTGTTGCTGCATTACATTCATTTGTGGTTGCATCATATTTATAGGTAGCTGAGAACCATCACCTTGTTGGTTTGTTTGGTCTTTTAGGTTAGAATCTATCAAAAGAAAAAGGCTTGTGAAAAATATGTTAAAAATTTCTTTAGAGAAACAAAGAACTGATGGTTATAGTAAAATTAAATAGCAATGAACACACTCAGACATCTAAACCAATCTCTAATTATTTGGCTTAAGCTCATCATTTCTAAATAATGTGGGCTGATTTTCTAAAAGAAAACATGCAACTAAAATAATTTTTAAGAATACAGTTACATGATAATATCCATCAATATGAGCAAAGAATAAGTAGCTCAAGAAACTTACTAAGGAAATAAATTCAAATTCATTTCGCGTTTTTAATCTTCAACAACTTTTTCTTACATTATTAACAAAAAGAAAGATAAATCTTTATTAGAAGAGTGACTTATTTATATGAGAACAATGATCAAAATAATTCATGTGTACACATCTGAAGTAAAATAAATAGAAGTTAAATCCTGCATAGAAACATCCCAAATTTTTCTATTGTAGCAAATTATACTTAAAACACTAAATTTTTTGCAAAGTTTCAGGCAGGGGTAAAATGAAAAAGAAAATAAATACTGATGTGTATATATTTATTTAAAATATAAAGTGACCTGTAAACAATTGGGATTTAATTAACATTATCCTATATAATAAAAGGCTAATACGCAAATCGACCAAATGGCAGAATGACCAGTCACTATGGTGCACTGACCACCAGGGGGCAGATGCTCAACGCAGGAGCTGCCCCCTAGTGGTCAGTGTGCTCCCACGGTGGGGGGGGGACGGGGACGGTGACGCTGCTCAGCCAGAAGCCCTGAGCCAGGCTCACAGCTGGTGAGTGCAGCAGTGGTGGCAGGAGCCTCTCCTGCCTCCGCAGCAGTTGGACATCCCCCGAGGGCTCCCGGAATGTGAGAGGGCACAGGCCAGGCTGAAAGACTCTCCACCCCCGCCCCGCTGGCTCCTTCCTCCCCCAAGTGCACAAATTTCATGCACCGGGCCTCTAGTAAAACTATAAAGGCAGAACATTTCAATTCAAATGAATAAGGCATTAAACTTACAGTCTCTTTTCTCAAATAAAAGTGTTAATAAATAAACAGAATACATTACCCTGTTCAGGTGTTTCCTCTTCCTGTCTCATCCATCCAGACTGTGAGCCTGAGGAATTCCTCCCTCGTCGTGAATAATAGTTTTGCACATCTGCTGGAAGAGTCTTTCTCACAGCCCAACTAGATGCAGATGTCCACCCGGACCTATCTGCTGGTGTATCAAATGAGAACTCTTGCTCACTTTTCCGTTTATAGGGTTGCTGTTCCACAAACTTGAAAGACTCATTCCCTGAACCATTTGAATTCCCTGAGAGGGGTTTTCGGTTTTGCCACCGATTTTCATTTTGATCTGAATAGGCAAAATTACCTCTGTAAGTGCCTCTGCCCCGGTTACCTCTACCACGGTTAGACATCCAACCTGAACCAAAGTTTTTATTCCAAGCATTCCCTGAATATTCATTTCTATTTTCTTCCCAAGGTGAATCTTTTAACTTTTCTGGATGTCTGGTCCTTGGATCAGGTCCAGAATTTATTGTTTCTGTTACCCAACTAGAACAGTCATTTCTATGTTTGTCAGCAGAATTTGGGTCATCAGCATCTGGAATGATGTCATTTTTTTCTTTTCTTGTATTTTCATTCTGTTTCTCTAGGTCATTCTTTCTGCACCGATCATTTCCACGTGGACATCTCCAACCATCATTTGCCCATCTTTCCTTCCACCGAGGAGAGTAGCTATCCCTGTCATTTCTACCAAATGATGAACTCTTACTTTTTGTTCTAGATCTTGATGGTGACCTAGAATGAGATCTGGACCTAGACCACCTTCTGGTTCTCCTTTCTCTATCTCTTTCTCTCTCTCTCCTAGGCCCATCTCTATCACTTTCTCTTTCTCTGCTCCGGGACCTGGATTTTTCTGTTGGGGAGGAATCTTTCACTCTTGACTGAGATCTTCTGTTCTCTCTAGAATTGTCTCTCTTTGGGGAGAGTGATTCTGATCTTTTGCCTTCCCTTGTGCTATCTCTTTTTGGAGATCGAGACTGTGATTGCCTTCTTTCCCTTTCAATATCCTTTCTTGGGGACTGAGAACGAGATTTTCTCCGTCCTCTTGAAGATTCTTTTTTGGGAGATGGTGATCGAGACTTCCTGCTTTCTTTTCCAGTTTCTCTTTTGGGAGATGGAGACTGAGACCGCTTCTTTTCCCGTGTAGTGTCTCTATTGGGAGACCAAGTTGTAGATGGAGAATGAAATCTAGATCTTCGCGTACGAGGCTTTTTGGCTTTATCTATCATATCTATTGGGTTTTCAAATGGCTGAGATACAGTTTCAACTTTTTCACTTACAGGATCAGAAGATGGCATATTATTTTGAGAAGCGTGCTCTGCAGAATTTTTGTTCAATTGTTTAGCATCAGTATTTACAGACAGTTCAATTCCAGATTCATTCTGATCACTGCAATAAGAATCACATTCCATGGGTATCATTTCATTATTGTCTTCACTAAAATGCTTCTGAATCTGTTCAATAGGTGTGTTAGGCAATTCTGTAGATCTGGAATGTTCAACCAGAGACTCGGCCTTTTCTTCTAAAGATGTGTCTAATTTGGTGTTAAGATTATTTTTTAATAAATTACTTTCAGAGTCTTGAATACTATTGAAATTTTCATTCCCTGAAGTATCACACATTACTTCTGCATCTCCAGTTTCAACATGCCCAGGCAACTGAACCTCTGAGATCTCAATAGAGGTTTTGTCCACTGTTTGTATAATTCCACCCTCAGAAGATTCTAATTTTGGGCTGTCTCCAAGCTGTTCTTCTTTTACTGTAGAACCATTATGATCAATAATTTCTACTATAGGACTCTCTATAACCTCTCGATCATTAACATCTATAACTTTTTCTTCATTGACCTCTACAACTTTTTCTTCATTAACCACTATCTCTGCATTCTCAGATAGCTCATCTAGGCTTGGTACAGGTTGGTGTACTTCAATTTCAGATGCTGAACATGTAAGAGAATCATTTGGAGGATGATCTGTACATGTATCTACTTTTACTTCTGATTCTGAAGGTACAGATATTTGGTCTTCATTTTCTAATGGATCACCTCCTTCTTCAGAAATAGTTTTAGAAATATCACTTTCTAAGCAAAAAACATTAGACTCGTTATCAGTATTCTCAACTTTTTGAACTTCCTCAATACCTGTATTCTCAACTTTTTGAACTTCCTCAATACCTGTATTCTCAACGTTTTGAACTTCCTCAATACCTGTATTCTCAACTTTTTGAACTTCCTCAATACCTGCATTCTCAACTTTTTGAATTTCCTCAATACCCGTATTCTCAACTTTCTGAACATCCTCCTCTCCAACTAGAATAGGAGGATTTTGTATACAAGACTCAGAATATGAAGATTCTACTTTTTCCTCTATGTCATGGTTTTCAGTATGTTCTTCACTTTCTTCTATTTGCTCACTCCAACTTTGCAAGCCATTAGCAGACTTATTTTCTACATTTGTCTGCACAGTACAAGTGTTTCTACTTTCTTCTTCTGATAGGTGCTCTTTCTCTAACACAGGTGGTGTGTCAGATTCTGCTGTTTCTTCATCTACTGAATCACTGGAAGATGCTTTTTCAGAAGGAGGTACAGAGCTTCGAAGTTTCTTTTTCAGTAAAGGTGGTTTTCTTCCTCTCCTTACAGACTTCCGTTTGGGGGCCTGTCTTGTTTGCTTTTCTGACTCAGCTGAAGAAGAAACACTTAGAGATGTATTATTGTTTTCTGGGGCATCATACCCAGAATTATTTGATGCTGGGGATCTCTGAGAATGAGTGACTGTTTCAGTTCTTGTGTTACGTGTGGATCTCCTTGTAGGAGTTGCTGCTGCAGATTTTCGTCTTGATCCTCTGGTGTTTGATGTACCAGAAGTTTGCTTCTTCTCTTCTCCTTCTTGAGTATGTGCTAATGCATATCCCTTGCAAGAAGTACCTAATATTTTTTTTAAAGAGTAAAAAGTAAGTATATGTTTCAATAAATGAGAATAGTTTGGCTTCGGCTTATTTTAGCATAAAATAGACATCAATAACATAGTGAAACAAAATATACTTATGAATCAAATTATGAATAAATGTATAGCTACTAACATCTGAGTAATATCAGATATTTATCAGCTTCTTTTAATGCTACTGAAATAAGTTATCACAAGATTTGAATCCATGTAGGCAATTTTATAGGGGGGAAAACACGGAAGATAATATGTTTGGTTTGATAACTGCCATTTGCTTTATGAATTGGTATTACCTTGGCAAAATGCAATAGAAAACAAGTTGTCACAAATAAAGACTCAAATTCTTTGTTCATAATTAATGGGAGATATGAGATGCTACTTCTAAAGGCCTATGGTTTGGACACTGAAGCCCTAAATAGAAGGGAAACTTCAAATCAGTCCTCGAAACATTAACTTGTAATTTCTTAAAGTAAAAGGGATTTCTGGTTTGAACAATTTTACAGTCAAGTCACTGACCAAATATTTACAAAAATATTTAGACTTACTATTTAAACCTTAATTTAATAGCTTTTCTAAGTCATTAATACACTATTTATGAGAATGAAGCTCATTATTTTTTTAAAAGTAGAAAAGAACTTCACAAACTTTACCAAAATTCTCTAAAGATATGGTACTTGTTGGAAAAATAGTTCTCGGCAACACAGAAGGGATGAGAGGAAGGACTTCTGTTTCAGTATTCCAGGGTATAAAACCAATTCTGAAAATTTGAAACAAAATAAAAACATTTTTGTTTAAATGGTTTAAAAAATTAAACCAGCAATTTTCCAAATCAGGTTTGCAATATGAAAACACAGGGTGCTTTAATTATTTGTTGCCCAAATAATTAAAAACGTAAATTCAAGGTTACTCATTGTTCAAGGATGGCAATTAGCTGCAAAGAAAAAAACCTTCAAGTGCATGTTTTTCAGATAAATTAATGGTAAAGGGAGATCCAGGTAAACATAAATATAAAATAGTTGTTTCTCTTTTAAGTAATATTTTATCAAGATTTTTAGCTGTTATTCATTTTTTGCTATTCTAAAAAAAGTCACTTGAATAATAAAATGCAAAGATTTTAAGGGTATAGTTTGATGACTTTTGATCACTATATATATATATCTGTGTAACCACAACCCTAATAAAAAAATACAGATAATTTTCACCACTCCAGAAAGCACCTCATGCCCCTTGCACCCCGTTTCCTTTCTAGGCAACCGAAGAAATAATTTTGTCGAATTAATCAAATCAAGGTTTTAAAGAAATTAACAGGGTCAAAGAGAAATCAGTCCATGAGTTAATAAAATTTTAAATATTGGCCCGGCCAGCGTGGCTCAGTGGGTGAGCATCAACCTATGAACCGGGAGGTCATGGTTTGATTCCCAGTCAGGGCACATGCCCTGGTTGTGGTCTCGATCCCCAGTTGGGGACGTGGCAGGAGGCATCCTATCAATGATTCTCTCACATCACTGATGTTTCTCTCTCTTTTCACTTCTTCTTTCCTCTCTGAAATCAATTAAAAGAAACAAAAACAAATTTAAATATTGGAAACAGAACTATATTACTTGAATTCTGAAGTATTTCATAAATGATATCACAGTTTTTGCTACATCTTTGTTTTACAGCATATTTCAACCCCCAAACATCAAATATGTCACTTTTTTAAAAACCTGGTTTCTGTTGCTATATTTTTTAATTCCTTCATTTAAAGATGACTCTTCAACGTTCCCTGTGTCCCCAAGGACCTGCTAATACCCTAACGTTTCTGCATCCAAACCCAATCCACTGTTAGCTTCTTTTCCGATTCATATTTGCTCATCACTTCAAGTCTCCTAACAAGAATATTTTATCCAATGTAAGTTGAGATTCTGGAGTAGGAGGAGAGAAGCTTGAAAAAAAAAATACAACATGTATATGTACAGAAATATATAACTAAGAAAAGGTCTCATCTAGGCTTCCTAATTTTATTTCTATTTGTGTTGCATTGTTATTCGTAGAGCAAGCTTGTCAAACTCATGGCCTGCGGGCTGCATGTGGCCCACAACGAATATTTTTGCAGCCCAGCCAATATAACGGTATGTAAAAAATGTTTTAATAAAAATTTTGTAACTTAACTTTTACAATATCCTCTTATATACATAATAATAACAAACTACAATGTTCGCTAATGACTGATTACTATAATTGTGTTGCATTCATTTTCCTTAGGCACCTTAAGCACAGGTGCACCATTTCTTTCCACTAATACTAGAAGCAAATATTTTAGCAGCCAACTGCCATGTCATCAGTCTTATACTGACTTTTTTGGTGTGTACAACAGGAAATATTTCACGTTCGGAGAACAAGAAAAATAGGTTTATTTGCATTATGCTTATTTATTTGTGCAGTTATCCATTGTCTGGAAAGTTAATGTTCAAGAAAAAAATATTAATTTTTATTAAAATGCTCTATTATTTTATGTTAACGATTACTCATTTTTTCAGCCCTTTGTATTCAGCACGTCTCTATTGAAAAAAAAACCTACGTTTCTATGAAAATTGATGCTTTTGTTTTTTTGAGGCCCACAGAAACTTAAACCTTATTTGGCCTGTGTTAGCCTTTGAGTTTGACATGCTTGTCCTAGAGTGTGAAGGGCCCTGTGAAGAACTACTTTACAGTGATATATAAAATAAAGTTCAAGTTATAGGCAACAAATGACCTTGATCTTTATGTATAAGCTTGATTTAAGTATATATAATATACCTAGCAATGTGCTAGGATTTAAACTAAGAAAAGGCTAGATTATTGAAAGTTATGAATGCCAGGGCAGAGTAGGGGCTTGATCAAACAGTTACTTAAAAGAACATTTTGGAGAGGAAATATCATGATAAAAACAGTGTTTCAGCTAATAGCACATAGGCATGGGGAAAGAGTAGACAAAGAATGACAGATATGAATGCTATTATTAATAATGAATCTTATTATTTAGGCACTATCCCTTTTAAATGAATCAAATGTTCATAATTATTAAACAAATTAAAAGTCCTTTAAAGGGTTCTTTAACTAGCAATCTTTGTTAGGCATCTGAAGCACCAAAATATAATCTGCACAAAACTTTCCTAGAAACATACTCACTAAATAAGGTACATTTATAGTTAAGTATTAATGATATCTTATATTCATGTTAGCAATTAAACAATTCAGTAAACAATTTTTTTTACCTTCCAACTGCAGGTAATGTATCAGGAAACCATGACAATTCCAGTTCCTGTCTCTTCTGTCTAATTAATGCACTGATTTCATTGACTTCTATAAATTCTGTACTAAAAGATAAATTTTACACCTTCATCAGAATTCTAAAAATTTTAAGTTTGGAGTAACAATTGGGTTCATGATATATATGCAGTTGTTTTCATACCTAGCATTATAAATCACATTTATAAGAATAAGAACATTTTTCTATTTAAACACTTTAAAAATGAACTAATTCCTAAAAGTTAGTAAAATATTTATATTACAAACCAAAATGATGCTTATCTGATTCATAAAAATAATGCTTGAATTTCTATTTAAGTGACAGAATTTTTAAAAAGTCAATTCAGACTAATATCCTTATTATTGAGAGAAAAACTCCTAATACTATTTCTATCTCATGAACCAAAGCTACAGCAAGCAGTTCCAGCAGAAATTGTAGGCACAATAGTTTCCACCTGAAACTAAGCAGAGGACAAAAGAAGAAAATCAAAGAAGGTACAGTTACTATAACAAAACAAAACCAAAAAAAGGGTATAGTTCAGCTTTTCAAAGACTACTCAGACTAAGCGCTTTCTTTAGTGCCTTGCCAAGCTCGTAAATTGAATTACACAATCATAAACTGTCTTGTTAGTTAAACCAATTCTATATGATTTTAAAAGTCTAACTTAGTTTTCAAATTCCACATATAGTTACTTGCCAGTCACTACGGATTCAAAGATGACGATGTACTCTGAAAGGGATCTGCTTACTACTAACCTACTTTTTTCTATCAATAAAAAGCCTGTGTAAAATAATTTATTATTAATGAAAACAAAGCCCACTAGCATAGTTGCATGACAGAGAATGTCACAAAATGATAGGTTTTTCTCTTTGCTAAAACTATTTTCCAAAAGAAACAAAAGCAAAAATCAAGGTGGGCTTTCATAATGTTTGTTGAGCCTAAGTTTAAATTTTTACCAAAAGTTAATTATAACTAAAACGTCAGGTAGAAAAAAAGCATCAATTAAAAGTAGAAAATACTAACCAGTAAGCTCTACAGGTAAAAGAAGAGTCTCCAGTGTGACTAACAGAAGACAATATATTGGAGAAAGGATTTCTCAAGGACTGACTTGTACACTGATTTGATCTTCGAAGCTATAAAAGTAAAGACAGGTTAGTGAAACAGCAAACAAAAAACCTCCATAATATAAATAACAGTAATAGTTGTATTGAAGATTTTTTTATACCTGAGGCACTAGCGTTATGTATTAAAAGCCATAAAGTTATCTAAGAAAAAGATTTTTCAACACACCTTCTTTATCTTCATTGTTGCGTTTTTCTTTCCTCCCATTTCACTGTCTTTAGTTTTTCCTGCACAAAGACACAAAAAGAGTGTGTCTTAATGTTTATTTTAAAAGGTTGTAAAACCAGTACTGATACTGACACATTGACAAAAGAAAGTTAAAATACACAGAAAAGTTGCATTTAAAATAATAGTACTGGCCCGGCTGGCGTGGTTCAGTGGTTGAACATCGATCTATGAATCAGGAGGTCACAGTTCCATTCCTGGTCAGGGCAGATGTCCAGGTTGCAGGCTCAATCCCTGGTGTCGGGTGTGCAGGAGGCAGCTGATCAATGGTTCTCTCTCATGATTGATGTTTTTATCTCTCTCTCTCTCTCTCTCTCTCTCTCCCCTCCCTCCCTCCTTCCTTCCCTCCCTCCCTCTCTGAAATCAATAAAAATATAATTTAAAAAATAAAGTAAGCCCTAGCCAGTTTTCCCAGTGGACAGAGCATTAGTCCATGGAGTGATGGGTCCTGGGTTCAATTCGTCAAGAGAGTGTGCCTCGGTTGCAGGCTTTCTTCCTGGCCCTGGTCCAGGAGTGTTCAGGAGGCAACCAATTGATGTGTCTCTCTCTACATCGATGTTTCTCTATCTCTGTCTTTCCACTCCCTTCCACTCTCTTCAAAAATCAATAGAAAAATATCCTCAGGTAATGATTAACAAAAACACATACAAAAACAACAACAAAAAACCTTGCATTTACATAAATTTTCCAAATGCTAATTTTATCTTACCTTGTTAAGCCACAAATATATGAAAAATGTAAGAGACCACAATAGAGAAAACTGATAAAGCATGTAACACTGCTATCTTAGTGCATGAGTCAACATTTCCTGGCACCCTATGAAAATTTAAGCCACCCTGTAACAAAAATCTATATATATAAAAGACAAGCGACCGGAACGACTAGAATGACCAAACGACTGGTCACTATGACATGCACTGTGGCCGACTAACTGGCCCGTTGGGGGCAGGGTCAGCCGGCCAACCTCTCGCTGCCCCTCCCTCCAGCTGGCTCCCTCACCCCAATCAGGGGCGGAGCCAGCCAGCCAACCTCCCGCAACCCTACTCACTGGCCAGCTTGCCCGTGCATGAATTTGTGCACTAGGCCTCTAGTATATATAAGTCAAATTACTTAACACATTGCAGACCAGGAGTTTTATTGCTAGCTTTACCCAGTGGCCAGATAAGTTTCTACTGAAAAAAAAAGTTTTTATATAAATGTTAAAGGCATGCTTTAAAATTAAATACCCATTGCATTTTGAAGTTATTTATTACATGCTCTTACAAGATAATATCTTTTTAAAGTGAAATACTTTGTAAAACACTGTATAATATGAAGTGAGAATTCTTGTGATCTGTCCGCAATATTTTAATATCAATAATGCTCTTCATATATGTCCTTTTTCAGCTATGACCTAAAAAACAGGTCCTGTTAACTCACCTCAAGTAAGAGCTGACTAAGGGAACTAGGTCCATCAGCCCTTGTCAACCATAAATTACCATTTAACCACTGCCACCATCTTCAAATAAGTACTCTTTCCTCCTCAATTTTTATAATTAGAATTAGGAAAAATAGAAGTGAGTCAAACAGCTTTATGGTATAGAAATGTTTCTGGCTACACTACCTATGACTTATTTTTTGGCATTACCGGTCCCATCTGGAAATTTATTTATATGGATACACTAGAGGCCCAGTGCATGAAATTCATGCACAGGGGTGGGGAGGGTCCCTCAGACTGGCCTGCACCCTCTCACAATCCAGGACCCCTTGAGGGATGTCTGACTGGCAGTCGGACATCCCTCTCACAATCCGGGACCACTGGCTCCTAACCGCTCACCTGCCTGCCTAATTACCCCTAACCACTCGCCTGCCTGTCTGATCAACCCTAACCGCCTCTGTCTGCCTGCCTAATCGCCCCTAACCACTCACCTGCCTGCCTGATCGCCCCTAACTGCTCACCTGTCTGCCTGATTGCCCATAACCACCTCTGCCTTGGCCCCCGCCACCACAGCTTCATCCGCAAGGACGTCCAGAATGACGTTCGGAAGGTCGTTCGGTTGTCCGGTCTAATTAGCATATTATGCTTTTATTATTATAGGTACTTCTAGGTTAAGAAAGATAAAGGATACCTTCTGCTAATGACAAAAACTGTGTTAGCACTTTTTATAAGACTACTGCTCTTAGTTTTTCTTTCCCATTGAGTCTACATTATTAGTCATCTATACTATCAATATACTTGTGTGCAATAAACTGTTGCTGGTACTGTCATTGCTTTCTCCTCAAAACTCTGGAAAAAGTTTATAATGTAAATGACAACTGGTCTTCAACTCTTCAGTCTTTCTTGCCTCACAAAAGGCTTACTAACTTTGTTCAAAATAAATCACCCAAACTAGGAGCCTTGTTTCCTGCTATTAGAAGACAATACTAGTATGTACTTGGGGTTTCTTCTGTCAGCCCAGTGGTTACAGCCTACTTTCTACTTAATAGCATACTGATTTCCTCTTAAATACTATACAACAGCTGTTTGGTTTCATGCTATGACCCATCCATCACACATGTCCCACCCAGAACTGTTGTAACAAATATAATCTTAACATTGGAGACAGCGGTACTGGCTGAGTTCCAGAAACTTATTTTCCTACCCTTTGATGTGTATTTAAAAGATGATACAGATGTTTTAAATTGCTTAAAGAAGCCAGAATTAAAATGTGTGATAGGTACCAGCCACTTTCTTAGAGAATTGCAATGTTGTACCTACAGAGTGTCTTTTATGCCCTAAGGGTGCAGAATTGTTTTCATTCACTCAATACTTAATGCATATGTACTGTTTACATAGCATTTCTTCACTTGGAAGCCTATCTTAAGAAGCCAGCATTAGACTAAAAGCTCTCTATGAGAAGAACTGTTAGTTTTCTGGCCAATGCAAAGTGTGAAAATCTAGTCCAAAGATATTTCTGTGTAATTCTGAAATAATAACTGAGCAGCTCTAATAAAAATCGAAAGTGTGGATTTATCTAAATTGTGGTTTCCTGGAGATCATTTCACAAATCTACCCTACTAATTTATATGCCTTTGGACAGCAGTGATATGTATTTTCATTCAATATTTATCAAAGTAATGCACACACATTAAAAAGTCAAAAAGTTGCCTAGCCAGCGTGGCTCAATGGTTGAGCCTTGACCTATGAACCAGGAGGTCACGGTTCGATTCTCGGTCAGGGCATATGCCTAGGTTGTAGGCTTGACCTCCCGTGTGAGGCATGCAGGAGGCAGCCTATCAGTGATTGTCTCTCATCACTGATGTTTCTATCTCTCTCCCCCTCTCCTTTCCTCTCTGAAATCAATAAAAAAATATTAAAAATATAAAAGAAGTCAAAAAGCACTTCTAGTCTGGCCAGTGTGGCTCAGTGGCTGAGTGTCAATCCATGAACCAGGATCATGGTTCAATTCCAGATCAGGGCACATGCCCAAGTTGCAGGCTTGATCCCCAGTAGGGGCATGAGGAGGCAGCCAATCAATGATTTTCTCTCATCCTTGGTATTTCTCTCTCCCTCTCACTTCCCCTCTGAAGTCAATAAAAACACTAAAAAAAAACACTAAAAAAAAAAAAAAGAAGCACTTCTAGGCTTTATAAAGAAAAACCACAGAAATCCCCACTCTTTATTTTGTTTCCTAAAGCACTCATCAAATCCTTTCACTTCTTCTTCTAATATTTATCTCTTTATTTCTAAACTAGAGGCCCGTTGCACCAAGAGATTCATGCAATAGGCCTTTCCTTCCCTTGGCTTCCAGCACCGGTTTTCCCCCAGCACCCAAGACCCAGGCCTTCGCTCCAGCCAAAGTCTGCCATCTTCGTCTTCGCAGCAGACTCCGGAGTCTGCAGTGTTGTCTTTGCTGCGGCACTCTGCTCCTGTAGATCTGTTCGCCCCCCGGACCCCCACCCTCCCTCTCATAGCAGGCGTCCTGCCCCACCTGGCCACTCTGCACCTGGAGCAGCTGGGGGGCGGCCATCTTTGGCCTTCTAATTTGCATACTCACTCTGATTGGCTGTGGGCATAGCGGAGGTACAGTCAATTTACATGTTTGTCTATTATTAGGTAAGATAACATGCTTATACTATTCTACCTAGTTGTTTTTTTGTTTCAGATATTTTCTAATTTTTTTTTATTTTACTTACAACCACCATTTTCAACCTTTTTCATTTCATGGCACACATAAACTAATCACCAAAATTCTGTGGCACTCTAAAAAATACTGTATTTTTTGCCAGCCTGACAAAAAAAAAATAAGTATAATTCTGAGTCATTCACACTTGGCAGCTGTTGTTCTGTTGGCTGTTGTCATTTTTTTATTTGACAATCTAAGGGAAAAGAGGTCAGTGCTCCTGACTAAATAGTCAGGTATTACATGCTTTAAAAATTCTTGCAGCACACCAGTTGAAAATTGCTGCTACAAAAGATAAAGACTTGTCTCTTATACCACTGGCCTATCTCCTTTTCTGCCTCCATCCTAATTTTTTTGATATATTAACATTTGATCTAAGCAATATTACTTTATAACTATATAAACACTAGAGGCCCAGTGCACAAAATTCGTGCATGGCGGGGGGTTATCCCTCACCCCATCCTGCACCCTCTCCAATCTGGGACCCCTCTCACAATCCAAGACTGCTGGCTCCCAACTGCTCGCTTGCTTGCCTTCCTGATTGCCCCTAACTGCTTCTGTTTGCCAGCCTGATTACCCCCTACCCACTCCCCTGCCAGCGTGATTGATGCCTAACTGCTCCCCTGCCAGCCTGATTGACCCTAACTGCCTTCCCTGGTAACCCCTAACTGCCCTCCCCTGCAGTCCTGGTCACCCCTAACTACCCTCCCCTGCAGGCCTGGTACCCCCCAACTGCTCTCCCCTGCAGGCCTGGGCCCCCCCCAAGTGCCCTTCCCTGCAGACCCAGTCACCCCCAACATCCCTCCTCTGCTGGCTGGGTCACCCCTAACTGCCCTCTCCAGCAGGCTTGATCGCCCCCAATTGTCCTCCCTTGCAGGCCTGGTCCCTCCCAACTGTCCTCCCCTGCTGGCCTGATCACCCCCAACTGCCCTCCCTTGCAGGCCTGGTTCCTCCCAACTGCCCTCCCCTGCTGGCCATCTTGTGGCGGCCATCTTGTGTTCACATGGGGGCAGGATCTTTGACCACATGGGAGCAGCCATCTTGTGTGTTGGAGTGATGGTCAATCTGCATATTACTCTTTTGTTAGATAGGATAGAGGCCTGGTGAACGGGTGGGGGCCAGCTGGTTTGCCCTGAAGGGTGTCCTGGATCAGGGTGGGGGTTCCTTTGGGGTGTTTTGCTTGGGTCACTGGGCGAGGGGCCTGTGGTGGTTTGCAGGCCGGCCACGCCCCCCAGCGACCCAAACAGAGGCCCTGGGATCTGGGATTTCTTTATCTTCTACAATTGAAACTTTGTAGCCTGGAGTGGAGCCAAGCCTTCTGCTCGCTCCATGGCAGTAGCCATTTCTGTTGGGATTTATGTATCTTCTATAATTGAAACTTTGTAGCCTGGAGCAGAGCCAAGCCTTTTGTTCACTCCGTGGTGGCAGCCATTTTTGTTGGGATTTATGTATCTTATATAATTGAAACTTTGTAGCCTTAAGTGGAGGCCAAAGCAGGCCAGGGCTGCAGAAGCTTGGCTTCCTCCATTGCCGCGGGCAACCCTAGCCTCCTGCTCTCTCCAGCTCCGTGGCTGCCGCCATTTCTATTGGGATTTATTTATCTTCTATAATTGAAACTTTGTAGCATTGAGTGGAGGCCTGGGCTGGCAAGGGCAGGCGGAAAGCTTGGCTTCCTCCATCACTGGGAAAACCCAAGCCTCCCTCCTGCTCTCTGTGGCTACAGCCATCTTGGTTGGGTTTATTTGCATATTCCCTCCTGACTGGCTGGTGGGTGTAGCAGAGGTATGGTCAATTTGCATATTACTCTTTTATTAGATAGGATTATTCACAGCTGAACCATATGCTAAATTATTATTGTTCTTGTACAACTTACTTTTCCTAGGGTTAACAACTGATTTGTTTTTTCTTTTCCTTGTATTCTTATATTATCTATCATTAATTTACCTATCTCTACAATAAAAAGATAAATCTCTTAATACACACAAGTATATCAACTCATCCATCAAGTTTGTTGCCCACTCTCTCAGAAATACCATTCCTTTTTGTTGCTCCAATCTGAACTGGTAACTGTCTAAAAGCTGCTGTTCAACTGTCATTCCAGGACTCCCCTATCATCATTCTATTATCCCCATCATCCTTTTCCTGGGTTGGAACTTATTTTATGAGTCTCATTGTTCCTTCAGTACTTTTTTATTTAGTCAAGCATACACAACCTTCAGTACAATTCTGAGAAAAGGTGCATGAGAATGAATTTTTGAGCTCTTATGTGTTTGAGAATGTCTTTAACACCTGATTGATAGTTTGGCAGGGTATAGAATTATCTAGATTAATAATTATTTTCCCATGAATTTTTAAGGCATTGCCCCCATTGCTCCATCTCTTATTCATAATATTCTTTTTTATATAGTCCGTTTTCTCTCTCTAGAAGCTCTTAGGATATTATGATTTGCAAGTTCTAGAATTTTATTAAGCACTTAATGTAGTTCTTTTCTACACTGTTAGGTTATTCTTCATCTGAATACTTACATTCTACTATTCTGAGACATTTTCTTTTATAGCAGTTTTCTTGATAACTTTCTGCCTTTTGTTTTATTTCTCCTTTCATTATTCAGTACTTTTAATTCCACTTTGAGATTTCTCAGTTTATGGTGTGTTGAATTTTTAAAATTTCTGCTATAATATTTTTAATTTCCAAAAGTTTCTTTCTTTTAGTCTTGTTTCATTGAAGAATTAACTTTTCTCTTCTCTGTAAGGATATTAACTTTTCAGTTCTTCCCTTAAAGTGTTTCCCAGTACTGTGTTTTTCTATCAGGTTCCTTTTCTTTCTGTTTTGATCTCTATTATATTGGACCAAGGCCCCCCTCAAATATTTAGTTATCCTTGATTGTTTGTGGGACACTAAAATTCTGATTGCTAATGGTGTAGATGAGTGATCAGTGCCTTGTAACTAATGAATTTCATTGTAGAGTGATCACGCAGAGATTTGGCTATTGCATTCAGAGATGCCCAACGATCACTATCTCCAAGTCTTTTCTCTTCAGCAACAGGGTATCCCAGAAGATGCCGCCTTTCTCCCACATTGGGAATAAGCAAGACTGCCAGTGCTTTGAAAAATGACCACAGGTAGAGAATCAGAGACCTCAACATTTAATTTCCTCTGTTGTTTCTTCTCTCATTTGTGCTATAGTTTAATCTGGTTTAACCACTCACTCTAGAGAGTAAGCCTCCAGTCTTTGCCTGGGTAGTCTCCTTCCCCTACCCTATTTAGCCAGGAATCTGCAGGATAAACTGTTTTAAAAATTTTTAATCACATTTTTTTTTTACACCACCCTATATACCTGCCTTCAGGGATAATGGAGACCTCCAGATCCAAGACAGTCTAAGGATCTATTGTATGTGAAGTGATTTAATTCTTAACCCCATTCACCCCATGAAAAGACTTTTGTTTCAGCTTTCTGCTAAGAGAGATTACCATTCACCTTGTACAATCACTTTCAAGCTTCTACTATAGTATATTGTGGATTCTCTTATCTGCTGTCTCTTCTCTCTAATTCTCTTCAAATTTTTCTTTTCTTTCCTCTGTCATTTTAGTAGGGTCCTGGGAGGGATTAGAGAATTAAACAGGTGCTCAATCTACTATGCTTAACTGAAAGCTTTTCTTATTTGTTTGAATTCAGCATATCTCAACACATGTTTCATGAACCACTAATCCCAATAGATGTTTTCATGAAAACAACTTTTCCTATAATATAACCCCATATAGCACAGAGCCCTGTCATTGGCAGGCACCCAATTAAAGTTTGATTAATTTATTTAAAAGTTAATAAAGATATAATTAAATGGATTTAGCATGCACTTAAAAAAGTACTCTATTAACAAACACATGAAAAGGGGATACTTTTTACATTACACCAATTATAACCTCTTAGCCCAAAGAACAAAGTACATAAGGGAGGTTAAAATTTTAAGTAGTAGTATGATAATTCAGTTATCTAGTTTAACTGAAGAATGAAAGTGACATTTCCTTAACAAATTTGCCAAAAGGCATGCTAACCTTTCTAGTAAAGCAACACCATCTTCATTAAATGGAAAAACTAAACAATTTATATAGCTTTCTTTAGAGTCAGAGATTTAATGGAAAAACCAGTACAAAACTCAAAGACAAACTTCCAATAAAATTGTCTAGTAGGCCTGCTAAGTTTTAACTAATGTTCTACTAATAATTTCTAACCCAGATAAAAGAAGTTCACAATGTCATGTTTTATTCATTAGTTTGTGTGTAACTTCAGGTAGAAAAGAAAGTCACACATAAATGTTCAAAGGCAGCCCCTTCCTGCTTCAAAAAATTTTTAAGAAATTAAAAAAGGTAAAATTAGTGGGTTTGACTCAGTGGATAGAGTGTCAGCCTGTGGACTGAAGGGGTCCCGGATTAGATTCTGGTCAAGGGCACATGCCCAGGTTGCAGACTCGATTCCCAGTAGGGGGCGTGCAGGAAGCAGTTGATCAATGATCCTTTCTAATCACAGATGTTTCTATCTATCTCTCCTTCTCCCTTCCTCTCTGAAATCAATAAAAATATATTTTTTAAAAAAGCTAAAACTGAGTTCTTCTAAAATCTAGCCAAGTGATCCTAGATAGAGAGACAACATTTTCTCAAGACGTTCTTTTATAAAAAGAAATTTAAATTATCCTTAATACACCATGATTCCTGTTCAGTGTAACTTGAGTAACTAAAGATGATCTTCCTACTAACTTTAATTCACCTTAATTTTGTCTTTTATTTCTTGCTTATTAGTTCATTTACCCTAAACTTTGAGACCATTATAAGTAACATTTACAGGTTCTCTTAGTCTTCTAATAAGGTCATTTGTTAATAATATGTAAGAAATCTCATAAGAAATGTGAAAATTAAAGGTTAAAATTTTATGGTTTATGAACTTCGTAAATGTTAGCCTAAAAAAAGACTGATATTGATCACAATGCTGAACGATAAGCCAAAATAATCAAGGTTAGTTGTTCTGTTAAGTAGGGAGCAGACACTATGCTATCAAAGTGATAATTTTATATTAGGAATTATTTTTGAACTCAAAAGTACATCCAAACAAAGTCAAAAGAATAAGGCAATAATTTGAAACAAATTCTGGACATCAGATAACTTATTGTATAAATGTTTCAGTGTATAAGTCTAAAAGATGAGTGCTCTTTGAGGGAGAAAATCTGTAATACCATTATTGCAAGTAAAAAAAAATTTTTAACTTTAATAATTCATCAATATCAAATAACCAATGTTCGATTTTCTCCAATTGTCCATAAAGTTTTATTTTTTATAATGTATTAGAATACAGACCCAAATAAGATCCACACACTCTTGACTGGCTGAATGTTTGTCTCTTAATCTACAGGTTCTGCTCCATCCTTTATTAAACTCCTTGGAATTTTTTGACTAAAGAAACCAGGTCATTTGTCTGTGGTCTAAATTTTGCTGATTGCATCCCCTTGTCACTTAACACACATCTCTGACTCTGTACATCTTGTAAATTAGTAATTAGATTTCTTAATAAGATGCAGGTTTGTTTGTTTTGGCTTTAAGGTTTTTTTTTTGGTCACACTATTGCATATTTGCTGTTATTTACTTCCATAAAGAAATACTTTAAAAATATTTTTTTTGTTACTCCTCAACGAAGGTATTTTTCCATTAATTATTTTTATAGAGTGAAAGGGAGGAGGAGAAACAGAGAGAAAGAGAAAAATCTATGTGAGACACATAGATTGATTGCCTCCCACACATGCCCTGACCGGGGCTGGGGATCGAGCCTTCAACTGAGATACGTGCCCTTAATTGGAATCGAACCCAGAATCCTTCAGTCCACAGGCTGATGCTCTATCCACTGAGCCAAACTGGCTGGGGCTAGGAGTATTTTTAATGTATTGTGTCTCTCCTTTTGTGATGCTAACAGCCATTGCTGATCACTTCTTAGATCCATTAATCCATTAGTGTACAAAATGCTGATATTCAAATTCTATACTTTTATCTTCAATTATTAGCTGAAATACTTCTAAAAATATTTAACTTTCCTTTACTACCTGTTCAATTATTCTGATGTGTAGGTTACTTAGGAAAGGCAAGATAGATGTCTCAATCTTTTCTTTTATAAATGTAGCAGTTTAACAATGAGTTAACTTCTTAGCATCCTCCAAAATAGACCCACTAGTTGTTATGTTTATTTAAATCTGAGTAATTTCATTAAACATAATACCTAAATACAAACTATTTCATTAAGAATATAATGTATTTCAATGCAGGGGGGGAAAAGTGGACAAGTTAGATGTATTAAACTCTCCAAGTAAAAAGTGACATCATAGAAAAATGAATTAAATGGATAATCAGTACCCAGGACCCCACAAATGAATCCAGACTCGTTCAATTAAAACAATTCCACATAATTACCTTGATCACGTACATATGAAAGTAAAATGAGTATTTCTGCCTATCCTAAACCACACAATGACTTCAGACATCTTCACGTAAGCAGACACAACATTAGGTTACAGGCCTTGGACATTGTTAACTTTCTGACATAAATAAACTTTTTTTTTAAGAACTATAATTTAAAATTAGCTATTCAGTATTAAATTAACTTAGGATATTTACTAAAAACTTTTTTAATATTTCATATGCTGAATAGTAAAACAAATTCTCAAATCCACATAAGTCATAGAGTCTTATAAGTGGTCTACACTACAGTGAATCACTTGAGGTTAGATCTGCCTATGTCTCTCTCTCTAAAAATAAGTCCAGGCAAGAGATATATACTTAAAGAAAATTATAGTAGACTTAAAACTAAGATCAACATAGTGAGAGCAGGCCAAATTATCTAGAGAAAATCTATCACATCATTTAATCTTTCTCAGCAGTAAATTTTATATCAGATCCTAAAGTTACCAACCAAAGTCCATCCATTAAAAAAGGATGTTTATCTACAGCAATGACACAGAAAAACAAAGAAGTTTGATATCTAAAGTTTGCTAACAAAAGAAAAATGCTCATCTAATCAGTAAATCCTTTCAATACAATTTCACTTTAATAGCAACTTATCAAAGGCAGAACACATATTAACCTATTAAATATGAGATCTATAGACATGAGAGACCATGATAATTCAAATCATAAACACAATAATAACAACCAAACTTGGTATTCAGAATGTAAAACAATGAAGTTGATAACTTTTAAGAGTAATAAATTCATTAATTCTTTATATCTATAAAGAAAAATTCATTGTAACCTAGCCTGGAAATTAAATATTCACCTCCTTGCTTACAAACAGTTAAAAGTAAGGTGTTCTTTAGAATAGAATACACAGCCTGAGCTCCAAGGAGGAATCACAAGGCACTATCGTGTCATTTTTCTCAGACCCTGCCCCAAACCTTTCCTGTACTGGAGAACTATGTACTAGGTGAGATTGAAAGACAGGAATATTTAACTGCTCATGTAGATAAATATGTAAGAGGTGCTTTATTTCCAAAGTTTCAAATTAGAAGAGACCAAACCACCACTTCCTCTAGAAACTGTGAAATAACTTCACTGTTACAAACTTCCCTTGCTACAGCTTACATACTTTATACCATCTCCCCTAAATTCTTCTACTCTTACTAGAGGCCCGGTGTACAAATTCATGCACAGGTGGGGTCCCTTGGCCTGGCCGGTGATTGGGGCCGATCGGGGCCATCTCGCCTAATCCTGACCAGGGTTGATGGGGGCTGGCTGCTGGGGAGGGACCCTGGGAGGTAAGCTGGCCGGGGCGATACCGCGGGAAGGCTCCAGGGCGTGTCCAGCCTGTCTTGCCCAGTCCTGATCGGCTGGACCCCAGCAGCAAGCTAACCTACCGGTTGGAGTGTCTGCCTCCTGGTGGTCAGTGTGTGTCATAGCGACTGGTGGAACGGTCGAACGAACAGTCGAATGAAGGGTCAGACACTTAGCATATTATGCTTTTATTATATAGGATAAGTGGAGTAAGACTGTAATGTAGGTTGCTAACCACCAAGTAATTGAAAATATCCCTCTTCTTTTCCTCTCCCCCTTTCTTTCTCCTGTTCACTTCCTCTAAGATGAGCATTAAAAAAACACACAAAATGGGTAGAGAAGAGCATAAATAACTCCCCGAAAGCAGTTTACACAGGATTTAACAGCAGAGTTCTTTGATGACTGTTTTCCAAACCAAAATGTTATTAAGAACAACTCTGGCACAAGCACTAAAGTAAGAAACAAAAAAAGGTAGAAAACAAAAGTAAAAAGCCACTTACTGTGCGTCTTCAAGTCATAAAGCTTTGTACTTAATAGATCTTCTATGTTTTTTCTGTAAATATTTAAAAAGGTGAAATAATTAAGATAAAACTGTCATTTTGCTCATCTATTTTCAATTCCCTGCCCACCAAAATATAATTTATTAGGCACAGAGTTTTATATTCCAGCAAAGAAAGTATAACTAGTTGCCCCTCCCCATCCCAGTGACTGACAATGGAGGTTTACTACCAAGAAACAAAATATCATTGCAATCCCTTTCTCTAGAACTGGCAGAAATAATCAGAAAGAAAGGGTGTCTGTCAGGGTTTTATTGCTTTAGAAAGGAGAAACAACACTGGACACTGCTGAAGTGTGAAGAGACTAGGAATGGGTAGTAAACATAAGACTGAATGGGAGGAATGCTAAAAAATTTCCCAAAGGCTCTAAACAATGTACTATAAATATCCAATAGCTGAGAAATTTTCCACTTTGGGAGAAATCATTAAGGGTCTGAGTTGATGGGCAAAAGCAAATTATTATTTTATATATTATTTCCATACACCATCCCCCCCCCACCATATATCCATGAGAAAAATCAGGTAAGCATGTGGACTACCTCAGCTGAATTAGCCCCACTGTACGACCCTGTTATAGGTCATGTAGTGATGACCACTGCACTCTCAGCAATAGCCAAGAGAATTGAGGTAATTAAGAGAAAGCACAAAAATATATATCCATGACATTGTCACAGCCAGTGATAGGAGCTATATTAATAATGAAGGTAGCAAAGGTATTTCTTCATTATACCTGGGAAAAGTGTGCTGCTATCTACTATGTAAACATATATACATAAATCAAAACTGACTCTGATAAAGTTAATAGAAAATGTAAATTAAAGCTACTTTAATGCAGCTAATGTGGGTTTATGGGTGGGTTCTTGCAGTGGATGTTTCATTAATCCCTTAAAATCATATACAAACATTGTCTGTAAGTAGGTTCTATGACATGTTTTTCTAGATGTCTGCAGTTTTCTTCAAATTCTCAAAGAAGTCTGTAACTTCCCAAAAGTTAAGGCCTAGAGAGCTATAGTATTATAAATTAGTTGCATGATTTAATAAATCTCAGGGACTACTGTCAATTATTTTGGTAACAAAACAAATGTACTCTCTTAAGAAATTAGCATTCTGATGAAATGTACTAATGAATTATAAATTTAATTATGAATCTGACAGTATATTGACTTAAGAATATCACTTTTAGATAGCCCAAAATATATTTCAGATCAAAACGGGCTTAAATTTTAAATGTACCAGAAGAAATTATTTTAAGTATTAAGAATAAATTAATTTCCAGTACATTACTAACACAATTTAGATGAAACAAAAATGATAAAAAAACTATTAAACTGGAATACTAAGCACTGTATTTCTAGGCAATTATGTTTTACCAACAGCAATTAAAGAAACAAATACAAACATGTTAAATATTTTCAAAAACATAAACATATTACAGTAGGTGGCAAAAATACAAAGAAGCACAATGAGAAAAATAATAAGTAATTTGAATTATAACTGTCTCATTAAGTATGGTGAGCTATACCATCAGTTACTTTCTACTTTTTGTACCTAAATACTAGAGCAGTGCTATTCAAAATGTGGTCTGTGCACCAATACTTATCCATTATTGCTGGTGATATGTACAAATATGAATAAGCATTTAGGAAATTTTACACTGCTGTAACATTTTTATTTTATAAAAATATCAATCTAAATCCAGGTTAGAAAAAACAACAACTAAGAAACCCAATTCCTCAGAAATATAGCTGAGTCCAGCTGGTATGGCTCATTGGTTGAGTGTCAACCTATGAACCAGGAGGTCACAATTCAATTCTTCGTCAGGGCACATGCCCAGGTTGCAAGCTTGATCTCTTATAGGGGGCATGCAGGAGGCAGCCCATCAATGATTCTCTCTCATCATTGATGTTTCTATTTCTCTTTCTTTCTCTCTCTCTTCCTCTCTGAAATCAATTTTAAAAACAAATTAAAAAAAGGTAGAGCTCAGATTATATTCTCAGATTACAACTGGTCCTTCCTTAAATTATCAAGTACATGCTTTAAAAGAAGTAATTAAATATATTTAAACCTCACATCATTAAAAAATTTGTTCAATTTTATTACTAGCTACATTCTGATTCTACACATTGGATTCCACATCTAAAGTTCATTACTAACCTCATACACCTTTTAGAATTTTCATGACAGGAGAGCTGTTTCTTAAAAGAGCTTTCGTTTATCTTGTCTTTTGCTTCTCTCAACTGTCTTTTTACTTGAACCTATGAGAAAAGCAAAATCACCTATTTAGAGTGATAATCCAGTATCACAAATAATAACCTATCAATTCTCCCTTGAAAAAAAATATTAAACAAAATTGTCTGAATGAAACTCTAGCCCAAATACATATGCTTATTCATTCGAGCATGCTAAATTAAAAACTTA
This sequence comes from Corynorhinus townsendii, assembly GCA_026230045.1. NCBI lineage: Eukaryota > Metazoa > Chordata > Mammalia > Chiroptera > Vespertilionidae > Corynorhinus > Corynorhinus townsendii. Next base: position 172,977,697 of record JAPDVU010000003.1, on the reverse strand, counting down.
ATATACATGCTAAGCTCTGGGGAAACAAATTAGGGGGAGATAGGCATGTAAACAGATTAAGTGCTCATAACAGAGATATACGCACAGATCAGCATATACATTGATTGAAAACTGATTCTAGAAAAGACTTTAATGAATACATGGTTTATGAATTGTTCTTAGAGAATGAGTAAAATTTGTCTAAGGAAAAAAATTACTCTAAATTAAGGAAAGAACCCAGAAGCCAAAGTAGATGGGGGAAGTTGATATAAAGTATTACGACCATATTATAAAGGGCCTTGAATAATAAAACAATTCTATAGGAATCAGAGAATAAGGTTTTTAAAGCAAGTAAATGAGATGATCAAATATTTTTTTTTTTTTTTTTTTTTTTAGTATTAACTTTGGCAGTAAAGTGAAGAATGAAGCAGTTAAGGAGAAACTATAAAAGCCAGAAAATCAGAAGCTCTTACAATGCATAGTCTAGATTTATGCTGAGAAAACAGTCACTAGCCACATAAGGCTATTGAGCACCTGAAATGTGGCTGGTCTGAATTGAGATGCACTCTAAGTGTAAAATATACACAGGAGTTCAAAGACTTAGGACAGCAACAAAAAAAGATAATCTCTCAACAACAATTCTTTAAAAATATTACATGTTGAAATAGATATGTTGAATTAAATACATATTATAAAAATTTGGGTTTTTTTACACTTTTCACATAACTATTAAAGCTTTTAAATTACAGATTGGCTTGTATATTTCTATTGGCAGAACCAGTTTAGATGGCAGCATGAGAGCCTACTAAGAGTTAATAGCAGAGACATGAAGAAACAAATTTAACAAGACATTGAGCAGAAGGAATAGGTAAAGATGGATGAGAGGGGAAAAAAAGGAAAATTCCCTGATACTTTTTGGATTTGTTAATGTTCATTCTTTTTGTATTATAGATGGAGATATCCAACAAGTGGTTGAAAATACAAGTCTGGTTCTAAGAAAAAATATCTAGGCTAGTGACAAAATTTTAGGAGCTATATAAATATAGATAGTACTAACAGCTACTGAAGCAGTTGAGAAGACTTAAGGGGAAAGACCTAGAGAATTGAAAGGAAGATCCTATGAGGAGTCCCAATGATTTTTTAAAAAGTAAGAAGGGCAGGGAGATGGCAAAGAAGATTGTAAAAGGTCCGTAAAAGAAACAAACATACATACATACACACATTCTTACATATATACCCATAAGAGAAGTAAACCTAGAAGCCAAAGGAAATAAAAATACTCAACAGCATTACATGCAGAAAGGATGGGACTGGCCAGTCAGAGTTTATTCTGGCCCTTATTGAGGACAGTTTTAGTAAAACAAAATGACAGAGGTGAATTGTCAATGGAACTGGGGAATTGAAAAAATGGTGTAAGTAAATGTAGATGTCTCATTCAAGTTCAGCTGTAAAGGGAAAAGAATAAGTGAAGATTCAAAAGAAGCAAAGGAAAATATTGAGAGTACAAGGATAATATCACATATAAGAAATACTTTGTTAAGTTTGACAAAATTAGATGAACAGTGCACCAAACTTTTAAGCCTCATTAAATAAAACAAATTCTTATTCCAAGAACAAAATTTCACATGAAGCAAAGGAACAAAATTTTGTAAGAAAATATATTTGGAAACTAGCTCGTGCTAATGAACCATCAGCAACATAACAAATACTCTAGAACAGTGGATCTCAACCTTTCTAATGCCACGACCCTTTAATACAGTTAGTTCCTCATGCTGTGGTGACCCCCAACCATAAAATTATTTTCATTGCTACTTCATACATGTAATTTTGCTACTGTTATGAATCGTAATGTAAATGTCTGTGTTTTCCGATGGTCTTAGGCTCTACAGCAGCGGTTCTCAACCTGTGGGTCATGACCCACAGGTTGAGAACCGCTAGCAGGGTCGCCTAAGATCACAGCGGTTCTCAACCTGTGGGTCGCGACCCACAGATTGAGAACCGCTAGCAGGGTCGCCTAAGATCATTGAAAAACACAGATATTTACATTACGATTCATAACAGTAGCAAAATTACAGTTATGAAGTAGCAACGCAAATTATTAAATATAATAATTATTAAATTATTAAATATCTGTGTTTTTCGATGGTCTTAGGCGACCCTGCTAAGACCATCAAACCATAAATAATTTTATGGTTGGGGATCACCACAACATGAGGAACTGTATTAAAGGGTTGCAGCATTAGAAAGGTTGAGAACCACTGCTCTAGAACATCTTTCAGAGAAGTCATGCTTTAATTTTTATTATAATATTACACAATTATATCTTTTCTCCAAAATATATACTAATTTGCATAGATGTGCAGACTTACATAATTACAAGCAAAATCATTTTTCATGTATATTTTTATTTGAATTGCAGTCTTATTTGTATATTGAGATTCATCTGTTAAAAATACAACAGTCTGGCTGGTGTTGCTCAGTGGCTGAGTGTCAACCTATGAACCAGAAGGTCATGGTTCGATTCCCAGTCAGGGCATATGCCTGAGTTGTGAGCTCAAGCCCATGTGCAGGAGGTTTCTCTCTCTCTCTCCCTCTCCCTTCCTCGCTGAAGTAAGAAAAAAAAAAAAAAAAGCATTCAAAGCACTATCCAATTAACCAGTAAATGTTTTTGAAATAAAGGTCCTCACACTAAAAATATTTAAAAAATTTAAATATTCTGTAACTACGACTTAAAGTGAACTTCTTTTAGAAATCTAATATATTTTGTAGAAAAATGTAATGTGACTACCATTAATATATCCTCTTTAGCGGGCAAAGAAAAAAAAAAGTATTTCTGAATCCTTGTAGAAAAGTCTGGGTTTGTCATGCTAAGGGTGAATGTTAATCACATATTAAAGTTAAAGTTGAACAAGTCACAAATTTATTCAAATTGGAACTCTTTTAAAACAAAATTGAATTAAGTTTGTATTTATACTGTTCATGTTGCAAAATAAAATCTAAGCCTTACCTTAACACAACCTTCCAATGCACTGATTTTAAACACTGCTTGAAAAGGTTTTCGGTCAATGGGACATGAAGCCTGTGTCTGAAAAATGATTTAACAATTTGTAACTTTAGAAATGTTTCTTTAGAATAAAACTTAATATATAACAAACACATTTGAACAGGAAACAGAAAAAAATTTTTCTTCTTTCAAAGGTGAAGATGAAATACTTTGTGCCAGTATCATGCCACAGAGTAATAAATACCTTAAATTTGTTGAATTCATTCAAATACTTATTGAGCATCTACTGTATGCTAGGTAAGTGGAATAAAATGATGAAGAGAAATAAGATCTCTGTATATCTAGAAGACCTGCTTGTCCAGTTGAGAACTACTGGGCTGAAATCAACAGCTCTATGATGGAAAAGCAACTCGAAATCAGCTGTAAAAGGAATGGCAGATATAGGTCCCTTACAGATTTTAATATTCTATGACAATATTGTCTCTAAAAATGAATTATTTTGAATAGGAAGTTAAGCCAGCAATAAAAACTTTTTAAAGATATGAAGAAAATGAAGGATTCCTCTACTCCTCCCCGCAGCCACCTAGATGCCCTCTTCAGAAGTAGTTTCTTACATATCCTTTCGGAGATAAACCAATGCATATACATACATATGTATCTTTTTAATATAAAATATTTCTAATTAATTCATATGCTGATTGAATTTTATTTTTCTTAATTATATACTTTAGTTCACATTACTATTTCAAAGCTGCCCCATTCTTAACAGCATAGTATGCCACAATATTTTTAATTTTATATTTCCTTTTGAGTTAGGTTGAGCATATTTTCATATTTTTAAGATAAAAACTATTCATGCCTTTTGCTTAGCTTTTTTATTAGGTTGCTTGTCTTTTCAAATGGAATTGCAGGCAATCTTTATAGATTAAGAAAAAATGTCCTTTAATCACTCTGTGATTCTAAGTGAACTTTATTTTGATGTAAATATATTTCCTATACCTTGAAAATTAATGTGCATCAGCTATAATTAAGAGTTTCTTTGATAATATTACATATTTGTATAGGAATGGGTTTATTATCTAAACAATTTAAGATGGAGTTGTCTACTAGAGTAGAAGGGTAAAGACTCCGTAGCCTGTTAAGAAAATATTAAAAGGTGGTATTATTCATACCTATGATTTATTAATAACTTAAAAAATGCCCTAGCCAGTTTGGCTAAGTGGATAGAGCGTTGGACTGCAGACTGAATGGTCGCAGGTTCGATTCTGGTCAAGGGCACATGCTGGGGTTGTGGGCTCGATCCCCAGTAGGGGACATGCAGGAGGAAGCCGATCAATGATTATCTCTCATCATTGATGTTTCTATCTCTCTCTCCCTCTCCCTTCTTCTCTGAAATCAATAAATACATATAATAAAAACTTAAAAAATATTTCAAAAAGTAAAACGGGATTTTAACAATTTAATAATAATAGTCTAAAAGACCATAGATAGTAGTGAAATTTTGATAAATTATCTTATATTCCCCAGTGAAAAAATGTGATTTTTACCACGCTGGACTTTGGCACACATCAAGATACACTTGTACAAGTACACGTAGGCCAGACTCTGTATAGCCCTTGATTACATAATACATTTTCACAAAGCCTGAGACTCACTTCGGGAACAACCAAAATATAAATTGTGTTTCTTTTATTACTCTGTTAAAATTAAGTAAGCAGGCCTCGATAAAATGCTTTTCCACATTCTGAATTAGGAAATGTGACTTTACTATATTAAATTGGATCAGACTGCTAGAAGTCAGCTCAGCTTACTTCCAAGTACTATGGGTGTAGGATGCTATTACTTTCCCTACAGAAAGCTTAACCTTAAGAAGCTTTACTACAAGTGGCAACAAACCTGTCCACATTATTTTTAATAATGCACTACAAGTACCAATTCTAGTTCAAAGAACTCAAAATCATGAATATGTGATTGTTGTTTACCACATTAGCATTTACTGTATGTAATTCTTAGTATAGGTCAGTGGTCGGCCAAATATCAACAGTATGATTGAAATTTCTTTTGAGAGCCAAATTTTTTAAACTTAAACTTTTTCTAACGCCACTTCTTCAAAATAGACTCGCCCAGGCCGTGGTATTTTGTGGAAGAGCCACACTCAAGGGGCCAAAGAGCCGCATGTGGCTCGCGAGCTGCAGTTTGCCGACCACGGGTCTAGGTTATATTAGGCAAAGAATATTATAAGTAAAAACTTAAGTACTTCTTTTTACCAAAGTTTCAAAATATATTTTTATTTCTGTTTTTAAGGTAAATTCTGATAAACATTCCTAAAAAGATAAAATAATAAATGAAAATATGTTCCCTTCAACGTTTATTAAAAAAATATTAAGATGTATAAAGGCTTTGGATTTATATTCTATTTCCATAGCCTGTCCTTGGGTATAACCTTACGCAAGTAACATAGTCTCTGTTTCTCAGTTACCTTATTAGTGAAATGGAGATACTAATAGAACTTATTTCTAAGGTGTTTATGGGGGAAAAAAAGAATTAATAATCTTAGAAGAGTGTTTGAAATATATTAAATATTGTATAAAGTCCATCAACTAGCTTTATTGGACTAACAATAAAACAGCTTGGTCCATTAATAAACCACAATATGATGTATATATACCATGGTGGGCAAAAGCAGGTTTACAGTTGTATGTTAAACAGAGTTAATAAAGCTATTGTGATAATCATACCTGCACATCTTTTTCCATACCAACAACTGTAAACCTTCTTTGCCCACCTGTGTACTTGTGAGAGACATGAGTCCTTAATAATCTTTTGTTGGAATTTGCAAAGTTTATGACATGAAAATTAAAGTTTATAATTTTATTATAGCTATTTCAATATGTAACACGAAGATCCAAAGAAAAGCCACTATCTGTGTTCAAAAAATGTACTCCATATCAGATGCACTGAATCTTTCAAAAACTCTGAAATTACACAATCCCATTTTTTTTATTAAGTGTCCTCTGTTGACATCAGCTAAATGACACTTTTTCCTTTATAATGTTCAAACTGATAGTTTTAACCTGAGCCATTCCATTTTGAACTGTTCTAAATAATGGGGTTCTGAGTAAGATTTTGTTTTTATTCTTTTTTCTGTATGCATAATTGCCATGGATTTATCTATGGATTTCATTTGAAAGGTTCCACTGCTATCATGTAAAAAAAAAAAAGAAAGAAAACAGAAGAAAAAGTAGTAGTAGTTGGAAAACCATTGCTATCTATTATCACAATCTGCATATACTTACATTTCCTAAAAACAATCTAGGTAACACTAGAAAATAAGTTAATAGATTTTCTTTGGTTCAGGCTCTGTCAATCAGAAAAATTTCTTAAAACCAAGTTATGGTCTCCAAGTTAACAAAAGTAAATAGCTCAGAAAACAAGCTACCTAGGGTAGATAAAATATCTTTGCTATTGCTAAGATATTAGCAATGATATCCATTTCTGACCTTAGAATAGTTTAGCAAAGCATTTCAAAGAGGAAACAGAAAAGAAATTCAGTTATTTTGAGTTAAATCTTCAGAGCATACTTCAATAAATTAAAACAGATATTCAAAAATTAAGCAGATCTTCAATTTTTGTTAAGGTAAGAAAAGTATAAGCTACTTCAACACAAAGTTCAAAGACACCATGATTACTAGATAGTAAAGCATAAAATTACATATATAATGTGATGATCAAATAACTATAATAGAAAAATTTTAAATAGATTTTTAAAATTATTTGCACTGCCCTAATTTTAAGGCATTTCCAAAGGTACTTCACCCTTAGATCCAGCAGATACCCATTTGGAAAATTCAAAGACATTTTAATCTTAGTTTCCAGAGTTTATATCACTAAACTAATTTAATTTTTAAGTTATATGGTTTTAAAAATTCACATTTAAAACTAATGTAGAATATTTTTAACTAACAGAACTGCCCATTCTGCTTAAGATAATTTTAGTTTTGGAGGAAATTATCCCAAATTTTGTTTCACTTATAAACAACAAAAATAAATACCCCTTGATAATTCACCATCTTGATTCCTTATATACAACAAACATACTCTTCATTAATTATTCACCTTTTAAATCAACATGGCTCTCATTTTAATAATTTTTAAAGTATCTAATTTAATTAGTTTCATTATCAAATCAGTCCAATATCATCATCAGCTTTGTGACACAGCTAGTAAATATAAAAGAACTCGATCACTGCTTTACATTGTAATGTACACTTAAAAACAGAGCTTATTTACATTTTACTTTGAATGCTCTGTATCAGTTAAGGAGGCAATATTGATAGAAAAAAAAATCTTCCTAATGATTTCAGTAAAACATACCCTAGTATTCTGAAGCGTTGTAAATTCCCAGCTCAGACAAACCCATATTTAAATGTAAGAACAGGAAACCTTCCTTATTTGGGAATTCAGGATTCTTGATTTCTAATATTTCTTGCTTCCTGCTGCTGCTCTATCCTCAATCACAAAGGCTGCCTACAGATAGCCCCTCCTAGAGAGAGAGAAGCAAGTGTTAAAGATAAGTGCTTAAAGACTAAAGCTCAGTATCTATGTTTAACATCAAGGTTTGTCTGTTCATGTGGGAATCTTTAGAACATCTATCTCTCCTACTAATAAATACAGCACATTATATAAAACTTAGTTCAAAATCAAATAAAGATGATTTAGAAATGCACACCATTAGAGGTTGATGCTTATTTTAAAGTTTTTCACCAGCACCTATCCTTTCAAGTTGATGGTTCCAAGATACCTAGCCTCGACCTCCAAAGAAAGTGCTCACCTGTAGTCCGCCTACATGTTCCCTACCACACTTAACCAGTTCTTTCAAGACAGTCCTGGAGACAGTCCTCATCATTCCATATCAGTGAAACTGTGGTTCTTTATAAAAGCTTTCAGGAATGTATTCCTAAAGGATATCAGTGAAAATTTACACAAGAAAGCATTTTATCTAACTACTCAAAGGAAATCCTTTCGGGTTCTCAAAAATAATTATCACAGTTGGGTAGAAGTACTTTTAATCTTAATTTCTGTTGACACTTAATAGTTAAGACTTTCTTTTTCTAATATAAAAACAGAAAATTCTGTAAACTACCTGTATAAATCACTTTACAAACTCTGAATATTTAAAACTAGGCTATACAGAAATATACATTAATTTACCCAACTGGTGAAAATGGACTATTAAGTGAACGTATATTACATAGGTAATGAGTGTTCACAATGTACAAATTTTCTTTGTTCTACTAAAGGTTTTACCAGAGGATTAATCTACAAGATGAAAACCATGGAGGATTTGTAAAAATTAGTCACACATTCAAGTTTTGGTGAAATCAGAACTAACAACCTCTCTAACCCACTTTAAGGATGATGATTAGATAGCCCTAAATCACTTATTGCATAGCTTGTAACAAATGAAATAATGTATCTGAGAATGTTTTATAAATGATAAAGGTAAGGACTAACAGTATAGCACTCCACAGGTATGTTTAAATTATTATTTACAGAGTGCTACACAACAGAGAGTTTCAGGAATAAAGAAAAATATAAATTTTAGGGAAAACTGATTGAAAAAATTCACATATAAAATTTTGCTGAATTTGTAATTGAAAAATAGTCTAATCATCAGAATGATGTGTAGATTTATATTTGCTGTATAAAGGAACATCTGTATATAAAATACATCAGTAGTCAAGATATAATTCAGTCATATTTTGATTTTTGATATTTAATATTACTTCAAGAATATATTCCTCACCTGTCTGCATTGAACACTGTTGTTTGACATCTTCAAGAACGGTATGTCACCATAGTAAAACTTTCTTCATTTCTAATCTCATGAGAGAAAACATAACCTTTGCCAACTGTCCAATTTTTATTTCATTAACCTTACTTTCTCAAACTGAAGCTGTCAGCATTTGATATGAAATGGAAGGCGAAGATAAATAAATCGAGGGAGGGTAATTTGCTTATAGTAAGAAAGTTAATGACATTTCAAAAATTACTTAAAAGATAAGAAAATATTTTTTATTTCTTAAAAGAGAAAAGAATCCTGGTGGATATCAAGAACCTTGTAATCAATATATTATTAAATACAGTCCCTTTAAATATAGTAAAAATTCTTGAATACTTCAAGCATGAAATGTTTCCAAGTTCTCAAACTTTTAACTTAAGAGCCAAAATTTTAACCACTACTTGGCAACCTGCCAAATCATAAACCCTATTTTCTTAACCAGTATGTGTGTGAAGGGGGTATCTTCTTGTCTATAGGGGTTCATAATTATAATCAGTGTCACTACCACAGCCATGTGGCAGACTTTTCTAGCTTTCGCCTTTCTAATTATTGACAGTTAAGTGCCACTTAACAATGGGGACACATTCTGAAAAGTGCAATTGCATCATTAGGAGACTGCATTATTGTGAAAACTACACTGTGTGTTATAGCCTATTGCTCCTAGGCTGTAAGCCTGTACAGCATGTGACTTGTATACAAAACAAGAAAGATTAAATCGAGCAAAAGATAAAATGCACTCAAGAAACATGATATTCACAATATATATGATACTGCTGCCAGTTTAATACAGCATATTGCTTTATAGCAAACTTTTAATAGGTAGAAAGAGTAACAATTCTAAAATAGCAATTAAAAGTATAGTATAGTAAATTATAACCCAGTAACATAGTTGTTTATCTTACCAAGTATTATGTACATAATGGTATGTGCTGCACTTTATATGACTGGCAGCACGGTGGGTTTGTTTACACCAGCATCACCCCAAATATGTGAGTAATGCATTGCCCTACAATGCTATGATGGCTATGACTTGAAGGTAAAAGGGATTTTTTAGCTCCATTATAATCTTACTAGAGGCCGGTGCATGAAATGCGTGCATGGGTAGGGTCCCTAGGCCTGCTGGTGATCAGAACCGGCGGGGACCTTCCTTCCGCAGCTGCCAGCTGTGGGCTGAGGCCTTCCTTCCCCAGCTGCTGGCTGCCAGCGAGGGTCTTCCTTTCCAGCTGCCGGCCGGGGCCTTCCTTCATTCCATGCAGCCCCCTGGTGGTCAGCGCACGTCATAGCAAGCAATTGAATTCCCGGTCTCCTGGTTGAACTCCCAAGGGGACACTTTGCATATCAGCCTTTTATATATATAGATGAGACCACTGTCATATACACTGAGTGGCCAGATTATGATGATCTTTGAACGCATAATAATCTGGCCGCTCAGTGTGTGTGTGTGTGTGTGTGTGTGTGTGTGTGTGTGTGTGTGTGTGTGTGTGTGTGTGTGTGTGTGTGTACACACATATATATACATAGAGAGAGGCCCGGTGCATGAATCTGTGCATGGGTGGGGTCCGGCCAGCCTGGCCAGGGGCAGGGGACATGGGCGGTTGACCAGCCTGCCTGCTGGTCGAACTCCTGGTCGAGGGGACAATTTGCATATTAGCATTTTATTATATAGGATATATACTGAGTGGCCAGATTATTATGCAATCAGAGATCATAATAATCTGGCCACTCATGAGGTGTACATGGTCTATAGCGGACCAAAATGTCATTATGCAGTACATAACTAAACTTTAAAATGTGCCAAGTTAAACTTGTGTGCAAATTAAAAACTCTCAATATATTTAGACTGTATTTTGGCTCACAGTATAGGTAAAATAAGTAACTTTCCGAGTGGCTGATAAAGTTTAGTGTATTGGCTCTGTACATATTTCATTAGTTTAAAGGCTATTTTTTAACTTGGTTTCAGATTCTCAGCTCTAATATTGATGCTTTAACAAATAATTCAGCTTCCCTTAATTACTTGTCAAATACTATGTCTTTGTTTACTTCAACATTCTATTTCTACAATTTTATAAACCAACAGGCTACCTATTATGAATTCCTTGAAACTAAACATAGTTATAGAGGGTATGCTTAACCTGGATTTGTTCTAGTGTCCTCAAGGGCAAGCAATTAGGCTATGGGCTTTTAGGCCACCATAGGTTCCATTATCCTGAATCTTTCTGCCCCTAGTAAAGTGGATTCTATGAAATACCTACAGACTAAGTCAATCACTTTAAAGTCCTTAGATGGCTTTTGTTTTAAATAACCAATGAACCCACATTTTAGACCTTGAAGAGATTGCAACTAATTTTGACTTTGGCTATAGATACTTAAAGAGCACAAAAAAGTTCAGCAATGTGTCCAAAACAAATATACTAGATTATTATATACCTTAACTTTACTTGTCCCTTACAACTTCTTCAATGCCGAAAATGTTAACGTGAAATAAATAAATGAGTCCTTCTTTTTTGGGTCTTGATATCCATTCTGAATATTTTAATGAACCTTTAGTACAAACTTTCAGATAGCTCAGCTGAATTTCTGAAAGACACATAAGACTAGGAAGATGATCCTGAATACAATTTGTACTGTTTTCTTACTATGTATATTTCCAACTGCTGTAAATCTCACTTTGATTTCTATTTTCCTATTAAAAGTGAACATTAGCAAAATTTTAAACTATGGATCAATTTTTTAAAATTATTTTAATTTCAGGATATCCCTTGAAGTATTTAGAAACAAATTAGCGTTCAGAATCCATGTCTTAAATATCAGGTAAACATTGACACAGTAATTTAAATGAAAGAATATATAAGAAAGCCTAAGCCAATTAGGAGACTTTGAATATAGATATTTCCTAATCCTGAAATCAAAAATAAACTGTATGCCTTCTCTTTAAAAACGGGAGGAGTTTTAGGAAAATGAGAGGAAAGAGCTTAATAACTAACCGTCATGAAAAAACCCCCACTAGTGCCTGGTAGGCATGGCTTCGTGGGTGAACATCAACCTATAAACCAGGAAGTCACAGTTTGGTCCCGATCAGGGCACATGCCCAAGTTGCGGGCTGGATCCCCAGTGTGGGGTGTACAGGAGGCAGCAGATCAATGATTCTCTCTCATCACTGATGTTTCCCTCTCTCTCTCTCCCCCTTCCTCTCTCTGAAATCAATAATAAATAAAAAAAACACCCACTAGCAAATCTAAAATCTGATTCTATTTGTCAAAGCATATATATACACTTTAAAACACATCTAATTTTTAACAGACCAATAAAAGATTCAAACTAAAAATTTGGTTCAAAGACTAAGTAATTTTGTTAGCCAGTATTCATTTATTATATATAATGGATAATTTATCAGTAGATTGTGCTCTTCTTAATGCTCTATTTAATGGTTTATTTAACTGATTTGATGGCTGCTATCCCCATTAGGGACAACAAAATAATTCAGAATATTCTATTTATGCTCCACTTCCATGGTTAATTACTTTTATTTAAACAATACCACGATACCACATCACAATTTATGTAATACAGCAGATAAGTACTGTCTTTTAAAAGCAATTTGGCTTCAACAAAATGTTTATATCCAAAGGAGTAACACCAAAGTAAGAAAATATTACACGCAAGAAAGGTTTTGATTGTAACACTATGTATGTTATCAAGTATTTTCAACTTTAAAATATTCAACAATTTAAAAACACAGATAAGTTTAGCACTTCTAGTAGGGTTCAATATGTACATAGTGCACACCTCTAGATACATATCCTAGAGAAACCTAGAACACATACACCGTAATAAAGCTTATGTTTGTGTGAAAGATGCATGTGGAGTGTAAGGAAGAATGGAGAATCGTGTCTATTTTATAAACTAATTTTCATAGAGAAAAACACATACTCAGATTATGTTGTTGAACTTCACAATTATGTAATCACTGAATACAATCTTATAAAAAGCACTGAATTGAAGCCTTTTACCCATCCAGTAATATTGCTTCTCTAACGGAAGCAAAAATCTCTATTTAAAAAAATTTAATCACAAAGCACAAGATGCATTAAACTCATCACAGATGAAATCTTTAGTTGAGTGGCATAGAACAGACCCTTTCTGCCAAAGACAAGTCTAGGTTTTAATCTAAACAGAACTGTTTCCAAGTATACTATTATGAATTCAATCGGTACAAATCTTTTTTTCTTCTCCCAAACCTCAGCCATAGTCAGTATACAGTTATGTTCTCCTTTCCACACTATTAATGAAAATATAAGTAAATCACAGAACTTCAAAATCCCAATTATGTAATAAGTGATTAACTCCAAGTGCTTAGGGACATCAAATAATTTGAATGTAACTAATGTTAAAAACATTTTTGAGATTTGCCTCCTTTTCTAATATTTACACACTGACAAATAACTAATTCTGAAAACATAGCATTATTAGTATGACAATAAATTTTTATTTCACAATCCATAATAATGGGCCTTATAATGAATATTCAATGTACCAGTACCAGGATCTACTTAAGTAGGCCCAAATGCAGTCAACATAATAAATACATTAAAGTTTGAAATGTTCTGGTTTTTAATCATTTAAAATCTATGAAGAAATTCAGTAATATCTCTAACTCAGATTCTGAAATTAGTTCATACTAAATTAGAAAGCAAAGTTTTAAATTCATTTCTGCACCTTAAACTATGAACCTTGGCCAAGTTATAGAATGCAAAAATCCAAATTTCCTCATCTGTAAAATAGAAGGACACTATTACATCTGCTCTGGTTATTCCACAAGGCTGACATAAAGAAGAAATCAAATAATCTATGTAAAAATCCTCTGAAAAATATAAAACACAAAGCAGACAGAAAATGTGATTACTAGTAATAAACAGTTATTATCTCAAGAGGGTCAAGTACACTGCATTCTATCAGAAAAAAAATACTTAATCTGTTATGCCTATAAGGTTTTTTTTTTAAAGGTATGCATTTAATTTTTTTAATAAAAGAATAAAAAGTTGAATAAAAAAATAAAAGAAAATATACTGACAGAATTAGAATAATACAGGGAATTTTTTCCCAAAGTAAGGGGAACACATATTACTGTGAAATAATTTATGAAAGGCAATGTCGTTTTAGATTAGGTAGAATGAAGTCATGGTAGGAAACTAAAATATAATAATATTTATTTAACATTTAATATTTAAAACTCACCTCTGCCCATTTAAGAATACAGGTCATACAGAAGACATGATTACAGCTTTCTGGAAAACCAACTTCCTTCTCTAATAGGCAATTAAGACATATTGGACATCTGTCAGCTTCACTGTACAATAAACCAGTGGTAGCAGTATTACCTTTGTCTTCTTCACCTGTAAAGTAAAGCAGCCATATATGCTTTCACATTCTCCAGACCAAATGACTTTTATCTATGTATCATGGACTACTACAAATTGTCCTTTCTACTACAAAGTAATTCGATCTAGATACATTACAGTAAATATACTCATTGAGCACAATACTCCCAATATTAATTTATGTTTTTAATAAGTGAAAATAATTTCCCATTAACTTAATTTTAAAATAATAGTGACATGGTTAAAAAATTTAGAAGTAAAAAAAGGATTATACTTGTAGTGACAAATCACCCACTCATATCTATACCTAACCATCCAGTTCTACCCAATGTTTCACAACTGTTAAGTTTCTTCTCTGTTTTTTCAAGGATTTTTTTAATGCGTAAACAAGCAAATCCTAATGCATGTTCTTTCAAACCTCCTTCATACAAATGCTAGATCACAATAACACACCAGTTTGCTTTTGTTTGGTTGACCTATTGAATGTTCACTGATTTTTAACCTTTGGCTATTACAACAACACTGCAACAAAAAACTTCGTCATTAAAAACTTCATGTTTTTAATAATACATAGGATTTAATTCATAAAAATGAAATTGTTAGATCAGTATGCATGTACATTTCTAATCTGAATGGGTACACCAAATTATACCCCTTATGGTTTGCACTAATTTAAACACCCAGCCAGCCATGTAACCAATATACAAAGTTACACATTGCTAACTCAAAATAAATATAGGAAACACCAAGATTCAACATAAAATAAAAAATAAAGAAATGGTCAGCCGAAATATGAAAAGTATACACCAAACAAATGGAAAATCTGGGATCGTCCTGGGAACAAATGTCTGCACTAGTGTTCAGATCTGGAGATTAACCCTTAGGACCAACCCAGGTGGGCAAACTGTTTCTGAGAGACTCCCATATTAATCAAAGACCCTTAAATGGTGCTAATGGTTCCAGAATCGGTTAGGGAAAAACAAATACAAATCCTCTGGAGGAAGCATCCCTAATTTAGTCCCCCAGGATTCCACAGATTATATTTACCAAATATGAGCTCATAATCAAACCTAAGAAAATAAACTGCCTTGAGTAAGAATTTGCAGAAACAATAATTTATCTTTTATATTTATATATTATCTTTATTTATTATAAACTAGAGGCCCAGTGCATGAATTTGTGCACTGGTGGGGTCCCTTGGCCTGGCTGGCAATCAGGGCCGGTTCGCCCAGTCCTGATTGGGGCTGATGGGGGCCGGCCGGCTGGCTGGGGAAGGACCGCTGGTGGGCTCCAGGGTGTGTCTGGCCCTCTCGCCCAGTCCTGATGGGCCAGACCCCAGCAGCAAGCTAACCTGTCAGTCAGAGCGTCTGCCCCCTGGTGTCAGTGTGCGTCATAGCAACTGGTCGAGCGGTTGACTGAATGGTCGACCGATCTGTCAGACACTTAGCATATTACACTTTTATTATGTAGGATTTATTTAGACACACACTGGCTTTAAATATAAGAATTTCAACTACTACATAGAATGCTTGAACAGCAGGCTAGACCTAGAAAAAAATAATGTTTGTGACTTGAAGAGAGATTTCAGGAAACTACCTAGATTGTAAGAGACAAACAAGGAGATGTAACCTGTGAAAGAGGTTGGGAAATGAGGTCAGACCAAAGTCTAACATACTAATTGAAGTCTAGAGGAAAAGAATAAAGGAGAGGCAATGGCTAAAGCAGTAATGACTAGGAAATGATAAAATTAAACAAAAAAAACCAACACAATCCAACAGATAAAGGATACACAAGGTACACTTAAACTGGAGATATGAAAATAATCCACGCCTAGAAACAATGTAGTAAAACTCTGTAACATTAAAAATGAAAATGATATTAAAAGCAAAGAGTTAGAAAAGTCAGTTTATCTAAAAGGGAATGACAATTGAGGCTAAAAAGAGATTTCTAGACAGTAAGAAAGAAAACAAAAAAAAATGGCTAAATAAGTGATAGAATAAAAAAAAAAAGGAAAAGAAAAATAAATGATAGGAGGGGGTAAAAAATTATCAATCCAGAATTGTATATCTATCTTTCAATAGTTTTGAAGAGGAAAAAATAAATACAAAAACTTATTTAGAGTTAATCATCAAGAGACTTTCCAGTAAAGGAACTTAAGTTTTTTCAGAAGAAAAGAAATGGAGACAAACAAACTCCTCAGATACTACCTGTATCAAATTTAATTTGTGATGTCCTGAAAAAAATAAACATAAGACGACAAAATGATGGAGGACTATAACCTATAAATCTAGAGTAGGATGATCAGAGTTAAGTGTTCTAAGGTTAAAATATTAACTTTAGAAACAGAGGAAAATATCAGTGCTATTTTAAAAAACAAAACAAAGAAAGTATGTAATTCCTAAAAAAGTAGGGAGAAAAAATTTAAGAAGAAAAAAAAAAAGGTCAAGAAACTAAAACCCTTGATGCAACGAAAATAAGACATGAGGGGGAGGGAGAGAATATGTATACTCCTTATTCAGGCAGCTTATTTCAGAATTTAAGAACAAAAATAAATAAAATAAAAACTTCTTGTGTATTTTGAAATGTATAAAAATGAACAGTTTAAAACACTAAGTTTGCTTTCAACATACAAGCTTTATAAAAATGAAAATTTACCTTCCATATCTTCATACTCCTGATCTCCAACATTTAAGGTATACACAGTTTTCTTCTTCATTTCTCCTTGAAAAGTGGTTTCCTATAAGATGAAATATAATAGAGACTTTTAATGTATGCCTTCTTCCAATAATATAAAAAAAGACCCAAAACTGTAAGAAATTATTTTACACATAAAAGAACACAGTACAAGCCAGTAAATTTTGTGGATAATCCAGTACATTTTTATATTCCTTGCCATCAAGTACAGGGAAAGGAAAAGCCTTACATAAGTATTAAGCAACAAAGACTAAATAATAAATTGTGTGGTCAGACATAAATAAATACAATTGGAACATAGAAAAAAGATATCAATTTGGATTAGATTTTTCATTGAAGGTGATAGGTTATATATGTTGAGGAGTTCAAGGCAACAAAGGAACAACATAGTAGAAGGGAAAAAAATAGTATTTACTGGGCCAATCTGACAAGAACAAGAGTGAATGAGTAAGTGAAACTGAGAGAGAGAGAGAGAATGTATGTACTGAGGAAGGATGAGCATGTATGCCAAGAAGTTCATCAGAAAGATTACAATGAGGGGTAATGAGAATAATAAGCAGAGCAATGTAAATCCAGTAGGGTTAGATTTTAGAGGTATCTCTCTAATGGTTGACTGAGAAGTTTAAATTCAATCTTATACCAAAAAAAAAAGATCAATGAAACCAAAGAGCTGGTTCATTGAAAGGATAAACAAGATTTATGAACCTCTAGCCAGGTTCACCAAGAAGCAAAGAGAGAGGACCCAAATAAACAAAATCAGAAATGAAAGAGGAGAAATAACAACAGACTCCACAGAAATACAAAGGATTGTAAGAAAAATACTATGAACAACTATATTCCAACAAACTGGTCAACCTAGAAGAAATAGACATATTCTTAGAAAAATACAACCTTCCAAGACACAATCAGGAAGAATAAAAAAAATCTGAAAAGGCCGATAACTATAGAGGAAATTGAAGAATAAAAAAAAAAAAAAGAAAACCTTCCAGCAAACAAAGCCCTGGGCTAGACGGAATCACAGGGGAGTTTTACCAAACATTCAAAGAGGAACTAAAACCTATCCTGCTCAGACTATTCCAAAAAATTCAAGAGGAAGGAACACTTCCAATCTCTTTCTGTGAAGGCAGCATTACCCTAAACCCAAAACCAAATAAAGACACTACAAAGAAAGAGAATTATAGCCCAATATCCCTGATAAACACAGATGCTAAAATCCTCAACAAAATTCTAGCAAATCGAATCCAGCATTACATTAGAAAGATCATACACCAAGACCAAGTGGGATTTATTCTGGGGATGTAAGGATGGTACAATAACCACAAATCAATAAACATGATACATCACATAAACAAATTGAGAGACAAAAATCACATAATCATACCAATTGATGTAGAAAAAGAATTTGACAAAATCCAACACCCTTTCTTGATTAAAAACTCTCAGCAAAGTGGGAAGAGGGATCATACCTCAACATAAAAAAAGCCTTATATGACAAATCTATAGCCAACATCATACTCAATGGGCAAAAACTAAAACCATTTACCCAAAGAACAGGAACAAGAGAGGGATGCCCACTCTCACCACTCCTGTTCCACATAGTACTAGAAGTGCTAGCAATAGCTATCAGAAAAGAAGAAATAAAAGGCATCCAAATTGGAAAAGAAGTCAAACTGTCATTATTCGCAGATGACAAGATATTGTACATAGAAAACCCTAAAGACTCCATCAAAAAACTACTAGATTTAATAAATGAATTCGGCAATGTAGCAGGATACAAAATTAACACCCAGAAATTTATGGTCTTTTTATACACCAATAATGAGGAACTCACAGAAAGAGAAACAACAGCAGCAATCCCATTTACCATTGCACCAAAAAAATTAAGACACCTAGGAATAAACTTAACTAAAGAGGTAAAAGACCTGTAACTCAGAAAACTACAGGACATTGTAAAAAGAGACAGAGGAAGATATAAACAAATGGAAGAATATACTATGTTCATGGATTGGTAGAAGCACCATCGTTAAAATGTCCATACTTCCTAAAGCAATTTATAGATTCAATGCAATACCCATTAAAATACCAATGGCATATTTTACAGAGGTAGAACAAACTCTCCGAAAATTCATATGGAACACAAAAAGACCCCAAATAGCTGCAGCAATCTTGAGAAAGAAGAACAAAGTTGGAGGGATCACAATACCAGATATCAAGCTATATTACAAAGCCACTGTTCTCAAAACTGCCTGGTACTGACACAAGAACAGACATATAGACCAATGGAACAGACCAGAGAACCCAGAAATTGACCCAAGACATTATGCTCAATTAATATTTGACAAAGGAGGCAAAAGCATACAATGCAGTCAAGACAGTCTCTTCAATAAATGGTGTTGGGAAAATTGGACAGATACATGCAAAAAAATGAAACAAGACCACCAACTTATTACACCATACACAAAAATAAACTCAGAATGGATACAGAACTTAAACATAAGACGGGAAACCATAAAAATATTAGAGGAATCCACAGGCAGCAAAATATCAGACATATGTCGTAGCAATATCATTACCTAGGGCAATGGAAACTAAGGAGAAAATAAACAAATGGGACTACATAAAAATAAAAAGCTTCTGCACAGCGAAAGAAACCATTAACAAAACAAGAAAACCCACTGCATGTGAGAACATATTTGCCAATGTTATATCCGATAAGGGCCTAACCTCCAAAATCTATATAGGGAACTCATAAATCTTAACAAAAGGAAGGTAAACAATCCAATTAAAAAATGTGCAAAGGACTTACTAGTAAATAGACACTTTTCGAAAGTGGACACACAAAAGGCCAAGAGACATATGAAATCATGCTCAAAGTCACTAACCGTCTGAGAGCTGCAAATCATAATGACAATGAGGTACCATCTCACGCCTGTCAGAACAGCTATCATCAACAAATTTACAAACGACAAGTGCTGGCAAGGATGCGGAGAAAAAGGAACCCTCGTCCAATGCTGGTGGGAATGCAGACTGGTACAGCCACTGTGGAAGACAGTATGGAGTTTCCTCAAAAAGTTAAAAATGGAACTCCCATTTGACCCAGTAATCCCACTTCTAGGAATATATCCCAAGAAATCAGAAACACCAATCAGAAAGGACATATGCAACCCTATGTTCATAGCAGCACAATTTACCATAGCTAAGATTTGGAAACAGCCTAAGTGCCCATTAGCAGATGAGTGGGTTAAAAAATTGTGGTACATCTACACAATGGAATACTAGGCTGCTGTAAAAAGGAAGGAACTCCTACCATTTGCAACAACATGGATGGTCCTGGAGAGCATTATGCTAAGCAAAATAAGTCAGTCAGAGAAAGATAAATATTGCATGATCTCACTCATTTGTGGAATATAATGAACAACATAAACTGATGAACAAAAACAGATCCACAGACAGAGAAGCACCGAACAGATGGTCAAACTTCAGAGGGAAGGCAGGAGAGAGTGTAGAGGGGGGTTGGGGGGGAAGAGATCAACCAAAGGACTTGTATGCATGCATATAAACATAACCAATGGACACAGACACTAGGGGGGGTGAGGGCATGTGGGGGGAGTGGGAGTGGCCGGGAAGAGGTCAATGGGGGAAAAGGGAGACATATGTAATACTATATGTAATACTTTAAACAATAAAGAATTTTAAAAATTCAATCTTACAGATTCCCCTGAAGAAAACTGACATGATAGTGATGTAAATAATTATTTTAAAAGATTGATCTGTCACCAACGCACAGGATGGATTACAGTGTGGAGATATTAGAAGCCAAGAGATTTGCACAGCTAGGGTAACTGGCTGTGAAGTGAACAGAAAAGCAAGAAACTAAAGAGCTGGAAAACTTCTAAGATTTGATGACCAAATAAGTACAGGGAAGGAATCAAAAATTATGCTGGCCTAGAGAACTAGAAAAATGGTGATTATAAGAGGCAAGTGAGAAATGTGGGAATGGGAATTAATTTGTTAGTCATGAGGAACAAATGCATGAGGTAAAAATTGTTTTTTAAATCAACTCAGAATTATTTCTTAAACGGATGCAAGATTTGACTGCAATGAACTATTGAAATACATTTTGGATAATTAGTTTCCTAAATAATTTACACATGCTAGTTTCTACATCTATTGCCCAGGAAAATTTTCTATTAGGTTAAATAAAAAGAAATGGAAAGGACTGATTTTGGGTCAAAAACCAACTGTAAAGTAGAAGATAAAAAATTTAGTAGCATATGTAAAAATAATTTAAAGGTTTCAGTGGAATAAAAATTTGAAATGAGTTAGGATTAGAGTTACTTAAAAAGAATCAATTCAATCACAGTCTACCTTAATAAAAGTAGAATGTCAAAAACAAGATGCTGCATTCAGTCTACATGTGCAACATCTGTTTTAGTGCTGGTGCTGTTCTTTAGGGACAAACAAAATAATGAATGTCCAAGAAGGTGACTAAAATGGTGGCAGCCCTGGAAATCATATCATATGCAGAAAGGTAGGGCAGTAAGAACGTAAAGATTAAGGAGAAGGTTAGCAGTTATCTTAAAATGGAATGGGCTGTTCTGAAGGGAGGTAGAATAATCTAACAATAAAGGTATTCAAAGATAGGCTCAATGATATATTGTGGGATTTTTTTTTTTTAGTTCAAAAATTTATTGAGTGCTATTGCCATACTATTAGGCAATGTCCTAAGTACAGAACTGATTAAGAAAGAAATTCCTGCCTTTATATTCTAGTGGGGAAGGTAAAATAAATAAAATAAAATATCTGGTATATTAGATGTTGAGAAGTGTTGTGGAGAAAAAGAAATAATACAATTATTTTTAAAAGCCATACAATTAGCATGGCTAATAAGTGAGAAAGCAGAGAAGCTATTATTTCATAAATAGTATTTAGAAAAAACCTTTCTGATAAAGTGACATGTGAACTAGCAATCTGAAAGAAGCAAGGGAGAGAGTTAGGTGGGAACTGTATTCTAGGCAAAAAGAGAAGCAAATATGAAAGTTCAAAGACAGAGGAGAGGATGTCTGGTGTGTTCAAGAAACAAAAAGAAATTAATGTAGTTAGAATAGAGTGAAAGAGAGGAAAAGCAGATGAGGACAGAAAGGTAATAGAACATCAAGTCATGCAACACCTTAAATACAGGTAAATACATTAGCTTCTTTGAGTGAGATGGGCTTATAGATTTTAAGCAGAAGAGGAGCAAAGAGAAAAGCAGAGGCCAGCAAGAAGACTACTGCAATAATCTAGAGGGGAATGACAATGCTTGTACCAGAGTAGTACCAAGGGTGATGAAAAGTACTCAGATTCCAGCTTGTTTTCAAACTACATCCATAAAGATTTGCTGACAAGGTTGAATGTGGGGTATGTGTTAAGAGAGCAAGAATCCAGGATAATTCCCAAGTATTCTGACCTGAGCAACTAGAAATGATGAACTTGCTGCGACAGATTACTTTAAAAATATTCAGAGTCACAGGTTACTCTACTTGATATTCACTCAGAACCACAGTATCAATATCACCTGGGAACTTGTTACAACTGCAGGCACTGCCCTAGATCTCGAAAATAAGAATCTGCATTTTATCAAGATCTGTACATGACCCATATGTACACTGAAGCCTAGGAAATACTGCACTAGACAACTTGCCAATTTAGTTGATTTTAGAGAAATATTGTGTTCCTGTATGATCTATAATTGATAGTAATTCTTTTTTTGGGGAAAAGTCTATAATTGAGTATAATTCTTGATTTAGAGAAAGCCATACTGTAACCTCTCTCCCATTATCCTAAATATCTAAAAATAACAATACATTTAAGTTGGAGTTAATTCAATGTGGTAAAATGTCAATTTGAAAATTAACAATATTTTTAAAACCTAGGAAATTTTCAGAAAATATACCATTCTTTCATGTAGCTAAGTAATTTATGCCCCATTGAATAATTAAATCTACACTGTTTTCATATTTCCTCCCTTTAGAATATTAAGCTTAGCTCTGGCTGGGTAGCTCAGTTGGCTGAGCATCATCAGGATACACCAGGGTTGCAGGTTCAATCCCCGGTCAGGGCACACACAAGAATCAACCAATGAATGCACAAATAAGTGAAACAACAAAATGTTCCTCTCTCTCTCTCCCTCCCTGCCCCTAAAATCAATTTAAAAAATTTTTAAACACTTACATGTACTCTAAAAATACAATATTAAGCTTATAGTATTTATACATTAATACATAAGTTAAAAATTTACAATAAATAGTGTCTTCTCTATTTTAACTCATGTGATGAAGTACATTATCACTGAGAAGCTAAGAGACCTCAATCAAGTTACAGACTGCCTTTCCTTATATGTTAGAAATATGCTTAAAAAGCTGTTTGAGTATTCCAAATTTTTAGAAGTTGTGTGCTTCTTCTGGAACTTTTCATGCATTAGCTGTTTCCAGACCTAAAAACAATTACGCCATTTTACCAGTTTATTCATCAAAAATGACAGGGTCTTAGCATTTCACTAAATCAAAGTCATAAATTTCAGTTCAACAACTTGCAACTTGTTCTTGTTTACCTGTTGTAGCTGCCTGGACTCCACTTTTTAATATAAGAATCCAGGGTTTTTAATACTAGCTTTGTTTTGAACTTCCAGTAACAGGAATATAGGAATACAATACAGACTCCTGGTCTTAGCCAGTAATTTGTGGTCAATAAAAGACCTAAGAAATAAGCTGTATGTGGCCAGGACTATCCTTCCTTGTGGTTTCTGGAAAAGTTAGAAATATCCAGGCTGGTCTGGTTCACTGGTTGAGCACAGACCTATGAACCAAGAGGTCATGGTTCAATTCCCATGTGCCCAGGGTTTTGGGCTCCACCCCAGTAGGGGGTGTGTAGGAGGCACCTGATCAATGATTCTCTATCTCTCTCCCTCTCTTAAATCAATAAAAAAATATTTTTTTAAAAGTTAGAAATAATCTGATTTCATGATCATTTATGACTCTACAATTGTAAGTCATAGTCTACCTGGACTACTTATTAGTTCTGCTAATAAGTTCTGTAAGTTAATTATCTAACAGTCAAAATGAATTTTAATTTTGACTTACCTCAAATAAATTTCTAAGAATGGATATTCAATCGAGATTTTAGGTAAACTTTTCAGATTATTTTAATTTGCAAATTTCAATCTTTAATGTCTCTTTCCAGGTTCTACCTTTCCAAGTTAAAATATCTTTCAAGTCTATTATCTCTAATATAAGGTTCTTACAGTGCTTCTACCTTCCAAGTTGCCCTTTTCTATTGCCTCTGTTATGTACTAGAAACAGTATTTCAATTATGTTCATAAAACAGTTTGGGAAGAATGAATGACCTAACCTTAAAAATTTATCCTATATAATAAGAGAGGAATATGCTAATTATCCATTTCGCCCTGAGGTGTAACGACCTGATCACAGATCTGCAGGAGGGTGGGGCAGGGCAGCAAACAAGCAGAGGCGGAGAGCTACAGGAGGAAGCAGAGCAGCAAGCTATGAAGGGAGGGTGGGGGGGGGCAGGGAGGAGCTATAGCAGGGCGGGGCAGCAGGCGGAGAGCTACAGGAGGGCAGTAGCAACCTACTGGCACACAGATTCATGAGCAGGACTACTAGTTTATCACAAAAGCCATCAACTTTTGGAATATGGAATGGAAAAGGCATTAACATAAAACAGTTTTCAGGTACTTAATACTAATTTTCTCACACAAACCCTGGAATACATGGAAGTGAGAGTGTCAGGCCAGCCATTACAGTACAATTCAAGAACAGTAATATATAAGACAGTTCAGTTCTCTAAAACAGTGCTGCCCAACAGGGAATTGTTCTATCAAGCACGTGAAATGTGGCAAGTAAAGAACTAAATTTTTTATTTAAGTTTTAATTAACTTAAGTAGTCTAATGTGGCTAATGGCTACTATGTTAGACAACACAGCTCTAGGCTATAACTACCATCCTCTATAAAAACAAAATTGCTTCAAGTTATACCAGCGATGCCAACAATGTATTTTCTACTGAAGCAGTTGCTGGGTTGCTTCAAAAAAATCAGACAAAAGAACAGAGGTTCCTGGTAATAGAAACTAATTATTTTTGTTTTGGCTGGCTCCATTTAAAATTCCTATCCTTGATCTCCCCATCTTTTCCTCTTCCAAAGTCTGTTTCCTTCCATCTACTACACAAAGAACTCCTTTCCTTTCCTGGTCACTTCAAAACCCCCTCTTCTTGCTTCCTCCTGTTCTTCAAGCAATCCCACAGTATCTAAAAATATCAACATTCTAGTTATGACTACAATGTTAGAGTCCGACAGACCTAGATTAAAATCCCATCTCCACTGCCAAGTAATAAATGGCTGTTATTATTATCATTGCCAGTAAGAAGAGAAAAATAAGGAGGGATAATAAAATTGTTGTTTGCCCAATTTCTTTGGGCAAAAGTGAAAGACAAAGGCAAACACAGGACTGAAAAAATAAAAATCAACATTTCTGACTAACTGCTCAAAGTCTATTAATATTTCGTCAAAGGGGTACAATCAGATCTGTTAGGTACAAAGAAAGAAGAGGGACATAAGAATGGCCATGAGGAAGTTTAATTCTATTTCCCACTTCCCACACCCAATACTGTCATTACAGATTCTACCATAGAAAGGCACTGAAATAATAAATGGGAGCCATGGTTGAATTAAAGGGATATTGGGAAAAAGTAAGAGCTGTCACTATGCTTGGGCACACTTAAACTAAGGACAAGCACATTTCATAAAGATATTAAGTATTATATTGATTTGTATGGCTAAAGTATTCAGAGAATCTACAGTGATTCTCAGAACCTCTCATAGACAGTCTATTCATTTTTATTCTTTATTTCTAATCTCCTATCCAAGATCAGTCCCCAAATTCAACCTGCTGTCCAAAAAATTTCAATTAAAATAGAGGGGCATTCAGGAAGGTACTCTAAGCGATGTATTTCAGCGATTAATGACTTGGGACACTGGTGTCAGGCAAACTTGTGCTTATGACATTGTCTAGCAATAATAACCATTCTAATGCAGAATCTTCCACCCAACCCATCTATTACTATTAATGCAGAATCTTCCACTCAACCCGTCTTAAAATAAAACCGTTAAGTGCCTCCCAATTATCTACTCAAAAATTTGATTCTACCTATAAGTATGTTATTTTCCCTTGGAGAAACCATAAACAAGGCTATATTTTAATGATGTCTAGGACGGTATTCTATCCATTATTATAGGCTATAGTGGTCAAAAAACTAGCTGAGTGTCTTTATAAATAAATGTTGTTGAAGCACTCCTTTACATATTGCCTGGTTGCTTCTGCACTACAAAATTGAGTAATTGCAACAGAAACCATAAAACTCTGCAGTCTAAAATAATTACAATCTGGTCCATGTTAGAAAAAGTTTGCCAACCCTATTAAAGACTATAGAAGATTGTCTAGTTTGGGAGATGTGGTTCAGTCTCTCATTATAGAAGGCTACTCAAGCTTTCTTAAGTATAGGCATCTATCCACATTTGTATTCAATCTGTACTCTAGCACATTTACTTAATACACATTTGAGCCAACGGTTCTGCAATGTTGTCTTTTGATTTCCTTTAAAATTCCCCTGAAAGCTATGTAATTTTGTTGATTTATTTTAATTTATTTTATCAATCTGGCTTAAATTATCATTAATACTTGCTCTAATGCCTTCAACTTGTTCACTTCAGAGTAAGGTGAAGGCAGTTAACTCCTTCAGTCTGATTTCCTTTCCAGCTTCTGTGCTATGTAAATCAAGGGACTCCTGCTTCTGATATGCCACTGTTGATTTTTTAAATCCTTGCAGAATACTCACAAAGTATTTTTTTTCTCACCTGATATCCACCTTATAACAATTTTGTCAGATTTTGTAAGTAGACTTCTTTGCTTCAAGTGGGCTATTCTGACATGTTTTGGTTTAGAATGTCCTTCACCTGCATGTTTGGTGCTGGAGCTTTAATACTTGTACTTTTCATACAGGAATATTCCTTTAACACAGGGTTCAGAAAAAAACTCTGGATTCAAACCTCATACTTTAATCTCCTTAAAGCCTGTTTTCTCATCTATAAAATGGAGATATAGTAGTAATGACTTCAGTCATTAAAAAGATTAAACTACATAATCACATAATCCATTTAAAATGCTTAACACGAAAGTCCTCAACTAGCATACATGCACAAACACATGAAAACCTCCCCACCCCAAATGGATTTTAGGTATATCATGATAAATCTAAGACTCCAACAATATGTTTTCATTATTAAACAAAGAAAACTCCTGTATTTCAAAGAATATCATATCACATATAGAAAAAATGGTATGTGTAAAAAGTTCACAAAATTTAAATTGTCAAATAGTTTTTCAAACAGATTTTATAGTACAAACATAAATAAGTTCTTTATTCTACACTGCTATTTATCAAGATTCTGGTTTACCTGGAAATACACTTTATTCAATAAGGGAGAAGCACAAGAAGTCACTTTCAGCATATAAGAAAAAGTCAATTGAAAACAAAGTAACAGAAAATTAGAAAACAAATATATCCCAGCAAATAGACAACAATTTCGGAAAAAATACACAAAAAGATAAACATCCATCCAGAAATTCAACTACTAGAATTCAAATTATTTCCTGAGCTAAAATAAAGATCATAAGTATCTTTAACCAGTCATCACTTTTCTTTATCCAAACAGGCTCTACACCAGACTCCTCACATTTCTCCAGTCTGTTTCTTATTTATTTATTCAATAAATATTTAGTCAGTTTCCCTATTTTCTAAGTACCACTAGGCCTTAAGCACTGGGCACACCTGATAAAAACAAAAAACAACAATTACATTATAGGATAGCAGATGCAGTAATGGGGGTAAGCACAAGCTATTACACAAGCACACAATAAGCACCAAATTCAAGATATGTGTGTTTGGGGAAAAAGGCTTTCTGAGACCAAATGAGTTAAAAATGTGTTTTTCTAGCTATCCCCCTCTCATTACAGAATTTCCAGCTCTAAAGGACTCAGAACTGGAAATGTCCATTTTAACATGATATTGAGGATTTTAATTTTCAGAACAAAGGAAAGGCAGGATACATACAAATGAGAGCACACAGGTCAGTTGATATTCTGGCCATTTTAGACCTCCTCTATGGAAATGACCAGTAGGCAAATGTGCCTAACTCTACATCATAAAGGCCTATGGCTAGAAAAAGCTTTTCAGACTGTTGAGCATATTTATTGGTGGAGAGAAGTATCTTTTCTTTTGTTTCTTCAAATTTTATAAAATAGTACATTTTCACAAATTATATGAGTATATTAGTTATCTAACTGAACACCATGAATTAAAAAACAAACATAGGTTTTTAATAAGCAAAATATTTGTCCCTTCAACACACTAAGTTCTCTCTATTCACGATCACAGTTGTTACATATTTTTCAACATCAGACTTTTTTCAGGTAAAAATAAAATCTTAATCAGGAAGCAAAATGGACAACCAGTAAATTAGGATACCCATTTATAAAAATAGCAACAAAATTTTTATTTCTACCAATAGTTTCATTACATCCAACTTTATAAATACCAACCAATAATAAAACTGAGATGGAAATGAAACTTAGAATTTCAATGTTTGTTTTAATGGAATCATTCACATAATGTTAAGTTCCGAATATTTGTATCCTACCACCCACCCAATTCATATGTTGAAATTCTAACCTCTAATAATAATGGTATTAGTAAGTGGGGCCTTTGGGAAGTACTTAAAAGTCATATGGGTGGAATCATCACAAATGGAATTCATGCATTAGAAAAGAAGCTCCAGAGAAATCCCTAGTCCTTTCTACTATGTGAGGATGCAAGGGGGAAGTCTGCAACCCAGAAGAGGGCACACACCCAACCATAGTGGCACCCTGATCTTGGATTTCCAGCCTCCAGAACTGTGAGAAATCCATTTCTGTTGTTTATAAGCCCCCAGTTTGCAGTACTTTATTACAGCAGCCCAAATGGACTAAGACACATGCTCTGTTTTCAGTTGCCAGCTCTAAAAGAACTTCTAAATGAAGTTCTTCAGAAGAGGAAATGGAACATGAGGAACAATTGAAAGAGCAACACAAGTAGTAAATATCTGGGTAAATAATTAACTATCAGCTCTTAAGTTCTTTAAAATATGATTGGCAATTAAAAGCAAATATTATAACACTTTCTAATAAGGCTTCCAATACATGCAGGTGTGATACAAGACAATTACTAGTATAACACAAAGGGGTAGGAGAAAGGGACCTATATGGTGGTAAAATTTCTGCATTTCACTTGAATTAGTAAAATATTGATTCAAGATGAAAATTAAGTATCTCTATATATATAAAAAGCCAGCGACCGGAATGCCATAATGACCCGACCAGAACAACCGGTCACTATGACACCCACTGCGGCCAGCAAACTGGCCAATTAAGAATATCATATCACATATAGAAAAAATGGTATGAGTAAAAAGTTCACAAAACTTAAATTGTCAAATAGTTTTTCAAACAGATTTCTTTTGAGAAATTTATTTTGAGAGCTGAAAACCAGCCAACCTCCTGCAGCCCCTCCCCCTGGCCAGCCCCACCTCCAATGGGCCCCCATCACCCCAATTGGCCCATGGCCCCTCCCCCCAGCCAGCTGTGCCCCTGATCGGCCCCACACACACCAATAGGGGATGTGGCCAATTGCCCTTATCTGGCCCCTCCCCCCAGCTGGCCCGGCCCTGATTGGCCCCAAGAGGGGCAGGCTGGCCAACCTCCCTCGGGATCCTTCTCCCAACAGGCCCAGACCCAATCAGCTCTGATTGGGGCCAGGTTGGCCGGACCCCACCCGTGCACAAATTCATGCACTGGACCTCTAGTATATGTTATAATCCCTAGAGCAGTGGTCAGCAAACTCATTAGTCAACAGAGCCAAATATCAACAATACAACGATTGAAATTTCTTTTGAGAGCTGAAAACCGACTTCTGCACATGGGCCACGAAGTTTCAATCGCACTGTACATGCGTGCCCGCACGTGCTATTTTGTGGAAGAGCCACATTCAAGGGGCCAAAGAACCGCATGTGGCTTGCGAGCCGCAGTTTGCCAACCACTGCCCTAGAGCAACCACTAAAATGTTATAGGCAAAAACACAATACAATAAAATGGAATCCTAAGAAGTGTTCAAATAAAGAGGTTAGAGAACAAAACAGAGAAAGAAAACGGAAAATAAAATGACAAATCTAAACACAAATGTATCAATAATTAAAATATGTGAAAGCATTACAGCATTACAGAGTTTATATCAGAAAAGGTCTCAAATCAATCACCTGAACTTCTACCTTCAGAAACTGAAAAGCAAAATATATACAAAGCAGGCAAAAGGAAGGAAACAGCAGAAATCAATGAAATTGAAAACAAAAAAAATCAATGAAACTAAAAGCTCTTTCTTTGAACAGATCAATAAAATGTAAACCTCTAGCAAGACTGATTAAGTAGAATAGCACTGAATACCCCTATTAGTATTTAAAGAAATTGAATTTATAGCTAAAAGTCTTCCAAAAAGGAAATTTCCAGGCCCAGATAATTTCCCTGGTAAATTTTACTAAACCTTTAGAGAAGAAATAACACCCATTCAATATATTCTCTTTCAGAAAATAGAAGATAAACACTTCGCAACTCATTTTATGAGTTCAGCATTACCCTGATACCAAAAACAAATGAAGATAATATAAGAAAATAAATAACTGACATACTGGATTCAATAAAAATAAAACAAAACTATAGTAACACAAACTGCCAGTTATAGAATTAAGTCGCAGGAATGTAATGCACCGCATAGGGGATTAGAGTCAATAATCCTATCCTATCTTATAAATAGGGAATATGCTAACTGACTGACACACTCTCTCAAGATGGCGGTGCCCACAGCCACAAGATGGCCATGCCCAGTCCCCTCAGCCCCACCTCATCCAGCCTCAGTCCCCAGTCCCCTCAGCCCTGCCTCATCCAGCCAGAGTCCCCCAGTCCCCTCAGTCCCACAGGGGAAGGCATTTGGGGGCGATCGGGCTGGCAGGGGAGTGCAGTTGGGGATGATCACACCAGCAGGGGAGCAGTTAGGTGTCAATCAGGTTGGCAGGGAAGCGGTTAGGGGGCAATCAGGCAGGCGAGTGGTTAGGAGCCAGCAGTCCTGGGACTGGGTCTAAATTGGCAGTCGGACATCCCCCGAGGGGTCCCAGATTGGAGAGCATGCAGGCTGGGCTGAGGGACAACCCCCCCATGCACGAATTTTGTGCACCAGGCCCCTAGTATATAATAAAAGGCTTGCTATATAATAGAAGGCTAATATGCAAATTGACTGAACAGTCACTATGACGTGCACTGACCACCAGGGGGCAGATGCTCAACACAGAAGCTGCCCCCTGGTGGTCAGTGTGCTCCCACAAGAGGGAGCGCCACTCAGCCAGAAGCCTTAAGCCAGGTTTATGGCTGGCTGGCAAGCACAGCTGTAGTGGCAGGAGCCTCTCCTACCTCCACAGCAGTGCTAAGGATGTCTGACTGCGGGTTAGGCTTTGGGGAGCAGGCCTAAGCTGTCAGTCAGACACCCCCCAAGGGCTCCCAGAATGCAAGAGGGCACAGGCCAGGCTGAGGGGGACCCCCCCACACAACAAGTGTACGAATCTCGTGCACCAGGCCTCTAGTATCATAATTTTTTATGGTGACAGTTACTAGACTTAGTGTGGTGATCACAACTTATGGTATATAAATGTCTAATCACCATGTTGTACACCTGAAACAAATGTAATATTGTATGTCAACAATAACCAAAAAATTTTTTTAACCTATGGTAAATGCATCCATACAGTGGAATACCACTCAGCCATAAAAAGGAATAAACTAGAGTTTCACTCAACCACTTGGATGAATTTAAAGGCAATATATGGAGAGCTTCTGAGTTTGTGACACATGGAGATGTGGAGAGTGGTACGCACCTGGAGATCATGGAAGCTTGGAGCCCTTTCCCACATACCTTGCTCTATGCCTCTCTTCCATCTGGATGTTCCAGAGTTATAACCTTCTACAGTAAACTAGTTATCTAGTCTTGA
The DNA here is from genome assembly GCA_026230045.1 of Corynorhinus townsendii. Taxonomy (NCBI): domain Eukaryota; kingdom Metazoa; phylum Chordata; class Mammalia; order Chiroptera; family Vespertilionidae; genus Corynorhinus; species Corynorhinus townsendii. The sequence goes on along the minus strand of JAPDVU010000003.1, from coordinate 172,945,623 downwards.
CAAATTACACAAATAAAACTTTGGACCTTTGTAGAATTAAATCAAGGTGACCATATTTGTGCATATATATTACAAGAAAAAGCCCCCTACTTTCTGCAAACAGAGCCAATGGGTCCCTCTGTCAGGAACCCCAAACCAATGAAATGCAATTCAAGTTAAAAAGAAATGTATTGCCCTAACCGGTTTGGCTCAGTGGACAGAGCATCCGCCTGCGGACTGAAGGGTCCCAGGTTCTATTCCGGTCAAGGGCATGTACCTTGGTTGCAGGCACATACCTAGTGGGAAGTGTGCAGGAGGCAGCTGATCGATGTTTCTCTCATCGATGTTTCTAACTCTCTATCCCTCTCCCTTCCTCTCTGTAAAAAATCAATAAAGTAAATTTTTTTAAAAAGACATGTATTGAGTAAAAAATAAAATAAAATAAAAGCAATATACTGAGTGAAAGAAGCCAATTTCAAAAGGTTTCAGAATACATAATAGCATATACATGACAATATCAAAAGGTTAAAACCATAGTGATGAAGAACTATTATCAGTGGTTGCCTGGGATAAGAGAAGGTTTGACTATAAAGATAGCATGAGCGCCCTAACCGGTTTGGCTCAGTGGATAGAGCATCAGCCTGCGGACTGAAGGGTCCCAGGTTCGATTCCGGTCAAGGGCATATACCTTGGTTGCAGGTACATCCCCAGTAGGAGGTGTCCAGGAGGCAGCTGATCCATGTTTCTCTCTCATCAATGTTTCTAACTCTCTATCCCTCTCCCTTCCTCTCTGTAAAAAAAAATCAATAAAATATATTTTTAAAAAGACAGCATGAGGGATTTTTTTGGGGGGTGATGAAACCAATTCTAAATCCTAACTCTGGTGGTGGTAATACAAATCTATATATGTACTAAAATTCACAAAACTACACACTCCCAAAAGGTCAATTTTACTGTATGTTAATGAAATTTTAAAAAGTTTTTAAAAGTAAAGACTAATATAGAGCAATTAATAAGAATATTAATTGTTAATATTTTCAACAAAAGTACTTTTTTACTGACAATTTCACAGTCTCAGTCTTTCCAATGGCTCTATACCAACACAATGGTGATAACCAATACATTGAAGCCACCCAAATTACATCACCACAGATAAGATTGAGAAGAGATATTTGAATTTTCTATCTCTGGTTCCTAGCATTCCTATAGCAATGAAAGGTCTGACAGACAATACATATCAACAGCCTGTGGAAACAAAGAGATTAAAAGTAATAGCACAATTTTACAACCCCACTAAATTCTAAGCCGGAGTTGTAGAAATAGGTCAATTTCAAGACTTTAGTGATGGTATGGGGCTGGCCAGTTTTTCATTGTTTGGAGAAACTAAGGCACTACAATTGGCTTCCATTTGGGTTATACTATTCTGTAACAGTTGTCCATTCTATGAGAAGAACATACCTACAATGCAATACTTTATTTAAAAAAAGATTGCCTTTTATGTTCTTGAACATTACCATAACGAGAGAAATCATAATATATGAAGGCTTCCATTATTCCTCCAAGTGAAAAAATTATAGGACAGCATGTTATATGTCCTCCAATAATTTCAATGTATATAATTACATAATTCTTATCTAATAACCCCACTCCTGCTTAAGGTATGGAAGAGGGAATAGGAGGAGCTGATTAGATCATCTTCATCTGTCCTAGAGATTCTCATCTCCATTTTCTCATTCCCATTTACTAAAGCATCTATAATAAAATAAAGGTGTAATATGCTAATTAGATCAGACAGCCAATTGTCATTCCGGACATCCTTCTGTGGTGGGGGCTGAACAGAGGCGGTTAGGGGAAATCAGGCAGGCAGGCAGAGTGGTTAGGCGTGATCAGGCAGGCAGGCAGGCAGGCGAGCAGTTAGGAGCCAGCGGTCCCATATTACCAGAGGGATGTCTGACTGTCTGTTTTGGCCTGATCCTGCAATGAGATCGGGCCTAAACCGGCAGTCAGCTATCCCAGAGGGGTCCCAGATTGTGAGAGAGCATAGGCTGGGCTGAGGGATCTCCCCTCCCCCGTGCATGAATTTCATGCACTGGGCCTCTAGTTATGACATAACTAATTTAAATGGTAAAGAGGCACACCTAAAGCTCTTACATTCTGGTTTCTTTCCATCAGCATTTCCTCAATGCCTATTATGGGTCACTTGAAGGAAAGAGTTACAAGTGTGGAAAAGTGTACATTTAAAAGATTAAGCCTATTAGAAACAAGAAGCAAAAGAACAGTGAGGCATTAGAGACTCATCTCATAACTAAACTCCCTGAAAAGGCTACAGGACCTCTGGGATCAAGAGCACTGTACCCTCATATCTGGGAAGAAGAGCCCAGAGGAGAAAGGCATCCTAGATGGATATATAGAAATAGAGAACTGGTATCTTTTTATCCTTTTTCTCTAAATCAAAACAGAAAAACTTTCAACTCTGTCAATTCTGTCTTTAATTTCACCCTGGTCTAGCTTGGCAAGACTAATGAACTGAAAAGGCAATCCCTATCTACCAACCTTCCTAAAAAGGAGATGAGGAAATTAGGCAAGGCATAGGACACACTTACAAATAAACAAATCCTAAAAATTAAAGGTGACAATTAATGACCACATGCAAATGCGGTTACAGAGAAATAGAAATGGATTTTACCTATGACAACAGAGAAAAAAGAACAATGTTCAAAACCCTGCTTCTGAAATATTGCTGTTCCGCTTAAAGAAAAATTTAAAAACCTTATTATTATAGAATTTCAACTCCAGAAATTAGTCTTTTTTTGCACAAATGCTAAATGTCACTCCGATTGGTACCTCAAGAAATGTCACTTTCTTGATACTAATCCCTTCTAAACTGGTACAAGTTGCTGTAAGCAAAACTAATCCTATCTAATAAAAGGGTAATATGCAAATAGTCCTCTCGACCCAGAGTTTGACCAGAGTTCAACCAGAGGGCGGGACCAGCCCACCAACCTGCCTCGTCCCCTCCCCCTGCCAGCCCAGCCCTATTGGACCCCACCCATGCCCCCAACCTCCCGAGTCCCCTCTCCCTGCCGGCCCAGCACTACTGGCCCCAAGCAGGGAGGGCCAGCCAGACCCCACCCATGCATGAGTTTGTGTACCAGGCCCCTAGTCCTATCTAATAAAAAAGTAATATGCAAATTAACCATCACTCCACTACACTCACAAGCCACACCCACCAGCCAATCAAGAGCGAGTATGCAAATTAACCCAACCAAGATGGCTGCGGCCACGGAATGAGCAGGAGGCTTGGGTTTCCCCAGCAATGGAGGAAGCCAAGCTTTCCGCACACCTGGCCGGCCCAGGCCTCCACTCAAGGCTACAAAGTTTCAATTATAGAAGATAGATAAATCCCAACAAAAATGGCTGCGGGATTTCTGACTGCCCGTTTAGGCCCTACCAGGGCCCTACCAGGGCCTAAACGGGCAGTCGGACATCCCTCGAGGGGTTCCAGTTTGAAGAGGGTGCAGGCTGGGCTGAGGAACACCCCCCACCTCGTGCACGAATTTCGTGCACCGGGCCTCTAGTATTGAAAATAAAAAGCAATTGTGTTGTATAAAAAAATAGGGCTTTCACTCCGTTTACTCTAGCTATGCCTATTATCTGAATTTCTTAAACTCATCCTAAATAGTTTTCTCAAATAGAGATAAATACAATTTCGTTACATCCTACCTAATAAACAGCTAATATGCAAATGGTCATCATGCTCTCATGCCGTCATGACTTAATGGCTCATATACTGAACACTGGGGAGAGAGGAATGGGGACCAGCCAGGCACAAATGAGCTCACAAAAGAGGAATGGGAACCAGCCAGGCACAAATGAGCTTGCGAGAGAGGAATGGGGACCAGCCATGCACAAATGAGCTCGTGAGAGAGGAATGGGGACCAGCCAGGCTGCGGCCTGGAGAGGGACAAGCCGCCCGTCCCATGGTTCCGGTCGCCAGCGGCTGGGGCTATGGCCCAGGAGAGGGACAAGCCACCTGCCCCGCAGTCCTGGGCGCCAGCGGCTGCGCCTGCGGCTCAAGAGAGGGACAAGCTGCACGACCCGTGGTCCTGGGTGCGAGCAGCTGTGCCTTGAGCCTGTGGCCCAGGAGAGGGACATTCTGCACGCCCCACGGTCGCTATGGTTCCTATGGTCCCGGGCGCCAGAAGCTGTGCTTGTTACCTGGGAGAGGGGCAAGCCGCCAACCCCGTGGTCCCGGGCACCAGTGGCTGCACCTGTGCTTGTGGCTCAGGCAGGCAGCCAGAGGGGTTAGGGGTGATCAGGCAGGCAGGCAGGCAAGCGGTTAGGAGCCAGCGGTCCTGGATTGGGAGAGGCAGTCGGACATCCCCTGAGGGATCCCAGATTGGAGAAGGTGCAGGCTGGGCTGAGGGACACTGCCCTCTGTGTACGAATTTCGTGCACCAGTCCTCTAGTAAGTGTATAATCAATATGTTCTCAAATGAGTATTTCACAATTTAAAGAGGTATTTCACAATTCTACGCTTCCTATGAAACACTACTACATATTCTAATCTGGAAATACGTTATTACATAGTATGGAAACTTATTTAAAAAGAAACAACAACACGCTTCTACATTAGCATCAGGCATGAGCTGCCTCCACCACACCTCCTACTAGAGATGGAACCCCAAACCCAGGGATGTGCCCTGACTGGGACTCGAACAGTGACCTCCTGGTTCATAGGTTGATGCTCAACACCACTGAGCAATACCAGCCTGGCCTAAATATAATCTTATTACAAATGCTTTGAACACCCCAAGAGCAGAATTTTTGGTTATGCTTTTATAACTATTTTTAGCTATTACTTCTGACACTAATATGTTCTCTAATTTAGCTCTTAGAGTATTTTGTGAGATTATCTCCATTTTACATACAAAGAAATAAATCAACTTGCCCAAAGTCACAAAGCCAGTGGTAATTATCCTCTCGCCAGAAAATAAAAACTATTAATTCAAGTCACTAGATATTAAAAGTATTCAAACAATTAGAAACAGAAAAACTCTTAATGATTTAATGACTTCAAAATGACTGCCTTGGTCACTATATTACAAGGATTCAGCACCCTGTCTTCAAATGAGTGCCCAATAAATAGTTCTGAATGAATGATTTATGTATAACAACCATAGGTAATATTTACTCAGCACATTTTATCTGTCATGGTTCTAAACTACACACACATACACACACACACACACACACACACACACACACACACACACACAGGCGTGCATGCACTCCATAGGGAAAAAATTAACACTTCTGCAATGAATGGAAAGACAAAGGTTTTAAGCAGCGAAACAGTAACTATAAAAAAAAAGAAACAGCCCAGCTGGTATGGCTCAGCAGGTGAGCATCGACCTAAGAACCAGGAGGTCATGGTTCAATTCCAGGTCAGGGCACATGCCTGGGCTGAGGGCGCAATCCCCAGTAGAAGAGGTACAGGAGGCAGCCAATCAATGATTCTCTGATCATTGATGTTTTTCTCTCTCTCTCTCTCCTTTCCTCTCTGAAATCAGTAAAAATATATTTTAAAAAAGGAAACAAATGGAAATTTAAGAACTGAAAAATACCGTGTCTGAAATATGGGTTTTTTAAAAAAAACAAATACAAAGGAAAGTCAGTGGATGTGATAATAGATCAATAAAAATAATCTAATCTGAAGAACAGAAAAATAAATGACTGGAAGAAAATGAAGAGTCTCGGGGCCTGTGGACAACATCCAAAGTTCTATTCATGTCATTTGAGCTCCAGAAAAAAAGAGGAGAAAGAAACAGGTACAGAAAACTATTTGAAGGAACAAGGCCCCCAAAATCTCCCAAACTTGGTGAAAGCACAAATTTAAAAATTCACAAAGTTCAGCATATACAAACTATGAATAACTCAAAAAAGATAAACATGTCCTGACAAATCATAATCAATTGCAGAAAAGCAAAAATAAAGATAAAGAAAAGAAAGAGAAAAAAAACACCTTTAAGATAGAGAAACACAACACACAGAGGAAGTTACTGCAAACTACTCATCAGGACAATGGAATCTAAGAAGACAGGAATCTTTACTGCTAGAGAAAAGAACTGTTACCCTAGAATTCTATATCCAGTGAAGCAATCTATCAGAAATGAAAGTGGAAAAGACATTTCAGTTAAGAAAAAGAATTTATCAGCAGGACTACTTTAAAAGATCCTATATAATAAAGGCTAATATGCAAATTGACCAAATGGCGGACCTACTAGTCGCTGATGCACACTGACCTCCAGGGGGCAGATGCTCAACGCAGGAGCTGCCCCCTGGTGGTCAGTGCACTTCCACAGGGGGAGCACCACTCAGCCAGAAGCTAGGCTCATGGCTGGCAAGCACAGCGGCGGTGGCAGGAGCCTCTCCTGCCTCTGCGGCAGTGGCAGTGCTAAGGAGCAGCAAGCCAAACGGTAAGGAGCAGCAAGCAAGTGGGCAGTAAGGAGCGAGGGGTCCTGAACTGTAAGAGGGCACAGGCCGGGCTGAGGAACCCCCCCACCCCCTGCCCAGTGCACGAATTTCGTGCACCAGGCCTCTAGTATGCTAATAAACTTCAGGCTAAAGAGAAATGATACCAGAGAGAAACCTGAAATTTCCTTAACAAAGAATAAGAAAATATCTAGATGAGATTATTTTTCTCTAAGTTCATTAAAAATGTATGATTACTGAAAGTAAAAATTATATAATTATTTATAGGGTTTTCACTGTATGTGTATGTAGTACATGTGACAACTATAACATAAAAGTCACTGGGGGGAGTTATAGGGTTTCAACATTTACTTCAAGTGGTAAATATTAAGTAGACTGAATGTTTAGGTATAGATATACTAGAGGCCTGATGCATGAAACTCGTGCAGGGGTAGGGTTCCTAGGCCTGGCTGGCAATCAGGGCCAACCGGGGCCTTCCAGCTGCCAGCCAGAGCCTTCCCTCATTCTGCGCCGCCCCCTGGTGGTCAGCGCACATCACAGTGAGCAATCAAACTCCCGGTCTCTCGATGGAACTCCCAAGGGGACACTTTGCATATTGGCCTTTTATATATAGAGATAGAAGATAATAATTCTCATCGTAGCAATTAAAAGAGAGATTCTCAGATTGGATTTTTAAAAAGACTGAATTAGCCAGGCCAGCTGGCCAGCTGGTGTGGCTCAGGGGTGAGCATCAACCTATGAACCAGGAGGTCACAGTTCAATTCCCAGTCAGGGCACATGCCTGGGTGGCAGTCTTGATTCCCAGTGGGGGGGGGGGGGGGGAGTGTGTGTGGGAGGCAGCTGATCAATGATTCTCTCTCATCATTGATGTTTCTCTCTCTCCCTTCCTCTCTGAAATCAATAAAAAAAATTTATTTCTTAAAAAGACTAAATTAGATTCTGTCTACAAGAAACTCACTTTAAATATAAAAACACAGACACATAAAAGTATGGAAAAGATATGCCATGCAAATAATAATCAAAGAAAGTGGGAGTGGCTATATTAACATGAGATATAGTTTAAGCTTCTCTTAAGGGCTTGATTGGATTTGTTTTTCCACCTTCAATTTTAGTCTTATGTAGTTCTATAGCAGTTTTAAAACAATAAAATTATTTTGTTTCATGCATCTGCCTCATACTAGTCATATTTGGTGTCTAAGTAACTGGACATGTACAACAGCTCCTAAGAGATATGGCCTAATGCAATAGAGCTGTCCTATCTGAAGGCTTTTCTATGACAAGGTTTTGAGGTGAATGATAGCTTACAAATTTTAAAATTATTAATATTTTATTCCCCATTAAAACAGTAGTTTAAAGAAATAATTTCTTGACAGGCCATCTAGGCATACCAAATAGTGTTACAATTATATTTATGTTAACAGATCATTTATCATTTGTAAGCTGCTTCACTGAAAACAGCTTTCAAAACAGTGTTGCTGTACTGCTCTCTTTAATGTTTATATTTGTTCTTGTTTACTTTAAGCTGCTGAACTACTACTGTGGTTAGGATATTGAGCCTGGCAGGCAGCAAAGTCTACATAAGACTGCAGGAAAGTAGAGCCCATGGCGATTGTGGTATTTCATCAAGCAGACACTGGGGAATATGTGCAACATGAAGAGACATTGGCTTAAAATGAAATAATCGCAAAGACTTATGGCTGTGTGGGTGGGCCTAGCTTTGTTTCCTGTGTCTGTATAGGCTTCACCATCATGTTGAATTTTGTCAACACTGTGACCTCTCTAGGGACTTCTTAGTTTAATATTCTCTCTATTATGGATAATTGCAGGCTAGGTCAAAAATGGAATTTTTGTGTTTGTTACCAAATAGAATATTGTGTTTTATATTTCAATCAGAGGGTTTCGTATTTTCAGTAAAAGGTTCTAAATCATTGAAATTGAGGACAAGAATAGCTTATTGTTACCTGAAACACTGTTTTCCACACTCACGATAAGAATACAACAGGTATTCGTACTTACTAATACTATGAAAGATAGATATTGCTGTATCAGAAGAGTAGGCCATGTCTAGGATTTTACCAGTACAAATAAAATTTAGATAAAATACTAAGGGCAATTTATTCTACCCATTTTCCTTAGGGCAGGTTCTGTGTGGTATGGAAGAAAACTTGGATTCTAAACCTAATTCTAATACCTACCAGCTCTATGATGCTTCAGAGGAGTCATTAAATTTTAATGAGCTTCATTTTCTTCTGTTTAAAAAACACACAAATAAACAAAAAAACCAGTTTTAACTATCTACCTAAGAATAGTTTTTAGAATTAGAAATCATGATTGTAAAGTACCCTAGCACAGTGCCTGGCAAATGTCAGGTATTGAATAAATGTAAGAATTATGTTTTTGTTGCATATACTAAGTGCTTCTGCTACTAAGAATAGGATCTAATGAGTTATAATTTCATTATATTATTCTGGCTTTTCTAAGCTGTTTTTCAATCTTTCTTTTTCCTAGATCTCAGGTTGAGCATTATTTTCATCCCATTTGTTTCCTAAAACATTTTCCTTATGAACCTTTACTTACATTACTGGACTGGACAAAAAGCACTAATCAGAGACCCTAAAATAATTTACCTCCTTCATTCCTCCCCATGCTTCCCAAAATCATTTTTAGAATTATTAAAGTATTATTTACTTACTTATTTATTTAAAATATATTTTTATTGATTTCAGAGAGGAAGGAAGAGGGGAGAGCAAGATAGAAACATCAATGATGAGAGAGAATCATTGATTGGATGCCTCCTGCACGCCCCCTGGGCATGTGCCCTTGACTGGAATTGAACCTGGGACCTTTCAGTTCACAGATCGATGCTCTATCCACTGAGCCAAACCAGCTAGGGCTATTAAAATATTTTTTAAATGAAAAACACTTCACAGAGAAATATTTTTAAAATTACTGTATTGTAAAAAATTTCCCTAATGAATATACTGCTTATTTTAAATGCCAAAGGTGACATCTCTAAAAGCAAAACAATTTTTTAACTACACACACACAAAAAGCCATATTAAAATACCCCCTTCCTGGTGCAAAAAAGTAGTGTTGGAGAAATAGGATACAGAAGATGAACAGTAAGATATGCTAAGTACCAACCATGAGGTACAGGCATTTTTCAGGATTAATTTAGTCAGAATGAATTCATTTGGGACAGCAATAGAAGATAAGGCCAAAGACATAATTATAAGCCCATGTAAAGGAACTTAGTCCAAGGTAGGACTTAAATTCTGTTTTGTAAAAAGCAGAGAATCACTAAGGAAAAATCTCTTTTTCCCATTTACCTATTTTGGAAAGGTTCCAGAGATGTTTAAATTGGGGTTTTTTAAGATAATGCAGCAGCACAAAGTGGGGGAAGAGAGGAAAGTATAAAAAATGAGTTAGAAAAACATAGAAAGAACACTGTGGAACAGTAAAGAAGGCCTGCAGATATAGATAATCAATAAACCTGGAATACAGAATTATGGGTTGAGAGAGTGCTTACTTTGTATCAGGTAATGACTGCATGCCTTTGCACGTTTAATCCTCAAAATTCCATATCACAGTATATTTAAAAAACGATGATACCACCAACATTGAATACTAGAACGCCGCATTTAAAAGGCTTGAAACTCACTCACTAAATGGAACAAGGATATGAAACATAGAGAAAGAGTTAGCTGCTATTGCCACTGGACTTAAGTAAATGTACTTAATTAAAATAGATGAGAATTTTGGGACACTGATTAAGTCACCTATAAAGGTGACAATCAGTATATGGGCCAACCAGAATTCAAAGCCAGGTCTTATTGACTCCAAAGCCTACATACAAAAAAAAAAAGTGAACTAATTTTTATTTTATTGTCAAAATTGTATTAAAAAGATGGAGAAATCCAATAATAAAAGGGAGAAAAAGGAGAAAGATTAGTCTTATCACTAATAGAGAAGAGTATCAGTTTAAATAAGGAAAGTTGAGAACATATTTCATCACCAATTCTCACTAAAATTTTTGTTGTAATAACCTTCTATAAGAAACAAGTTAGCCTGGCCAGGTGTGGCTCAGCGGTTGAGCATCAACCCAGGAACCAGGAGATTGCCGGTTTGATTCCCAGTCAGGGCATATGCCCAGGTTGTAGGCTTGATCCCCAGTAGGGGGCAGCCAATCCATGATTCTCTCTCATCATTGATGTCTCTCTCTCTCTCTCACTCTCTCCCCCTTCCTCTCTGAAATCAATAACAATATATTTTTTTAAAAAAGAAACAAGTTAATATAGCTTATTTTTATTTTTTATTAATCCTCACCTGAGGATATTTTTCCGTTGATTTTTAGAGAGAGTAAAAGGGAGGGGGAGAGACAGAGAAAGAGAGACATGGATATGAGAGAGACACATCAATTGGTTGCCCCCCATCCCAACTAAGGCTGGATATTGAGGTACGTGACCTTGACAGGAATCGAACCCAGGACCCTTTAGTCCACAGGCTGAAGCTCTATCCACTGAGCCAAACCGGTGCATATAATTTAATATAATTATAACACACACACACACACGTGCACACCCACCACCACCACCACTACCACGTCTCTATATGCTGCCATTCTGCCCTAAGTGTTGGAGCAAAATTCGTGAGCAAAGTGCCGTAAGGATGGTGAGGAAACCCAGAGTGAGGAACTCAAGCAGAAATGTGAGATCCTTACCACAATGTATGAAAAGTCTGGAGTGAAACATGCATCCTGGCACAAGGGGTTAGAGCCTAAGTAGAGTGAAAATATTATGCAACATGGAAAGAGCAACAATGCCAATGGAAAATATTAGTAGCTACAAACAGAGGATTGATCATGTAAGCAAATAAACTAAGGATAACAGGAGCAAGGTACCTATCTCTTGTAAGAGAAGGGAGTTACAAATTTAGAAAGGGAGGAAATTATAACCACTGTAGAATGAAATTGGTGCCAACCCATGGTTTTTCTATACAGATATATAAATGAATATAGCACCGAAATCTTGGTTTCTAAATACCTTTCTCCACTAAAAAAATTTCCTTGAAGAAATTATTGATTCTAGGGCAGTAACTGGAAAAGTACAGGTGAGCCTGGAACATTTTCTTGTGTCAAAAAGTAAGGAAGTTTGACAGTCTGTTCAATGCTTCTTGGGAGGTTGGGCGAGGGGGGCTGTAAGAGAACAACCGAAGGACTTGTACGCATGCATATAAGCACAACCAATGGATATAAGACACTGGGGCGGGGGGGGGAGGGCGGGCAGGTGAAGGCATGTACTGGGGGGTAGGGGAGGTCGGGGGGAGATCAATGGGGGGAAAAAAAGGAGACATATGTACTACTATTTGTAATACTTAAAACAATAAAAAAAATGGTAAAAAATTAAAAAAAGTAAGGAAGTACTCAAAGCAAGTCAAAAGAACACAGAAACTACCTTGAAAGGACTTTCACTGGCCAAAATTGAGACAATCTGAAAATGTATATATAAATAGCAAGTTTGAGAAGGAATGGATTATTTATATAGTCTCAAAATACTTCTCCACACTCATTTAATTACTAAGGGGGAGGGTGGACTTTACAGTGAAGAAGCCTGGGAGACTTTACCTTAATCAAGTGATCAAAGTGGATATCAGCAATGAGACAAACAGAAATTGTATGCCATCTGATAGGATACAGTGAGAATATAACATCATTACTGTAATACTCCTACCAAAAAAGGCACAATCTGAATCCAACCATAAGGAAATATCAGGCAAATCCAAATCGAGAGACATTTTACAACAAAACTAACCTGTAATATTTTAAAGTGTTCAGGTGAGGAAAATCAAGAAAAGACTGAGGTATACCTAGTCCTACATTGAAAGAACATAAAAAGACATTAAGACCAAAAGCAAAACAGAACTCTGAACTAGATCCTTTTGTTACAAAGGAAGTTACTGTGGAAACTGGCAAAATTTGAAGGATTAGGGTGGTAATAATATAAAAATGTCAATTTCCTAATTTTGATATAGTTTATGTAACAGAAAGTCCTTGTCCAAATGCACCTGAAATTACTCTCAAATGGCTGGAAGGGGGAGTTCTTTGTACCTGTACTTGGGACTTAAGCAGGATGCTATCTGCAACTCACTCTCAAATGATTCAGGGGGAAGTTTTTTGTATTATACTTGGAACTTTTCTAAAAGTTTGAGATTGTTTAAAAAAAAAAGATTACCTACAATATTCACTTACCGCAGCTAAAACTAGCATATAAGCAAAACAGTACTTCTTTCAAATGAAGAATACATATGTTTCTTCTTCTTGGTAAGGTAGATACCCCTTAATATGTTCCAAGATTCCCAGTGGATGCCTGAGACCATGAATAGTACGAAACCCTATATACTATGTTTTTTCCTATACACATACTGGTAAAGTTTAATGTATACACTAGGCACAGTCAGAGACGAGCAATAATAATAAAATAGAACAATTACAATATACTATAATAAAAATGATATCAATGTGGTCTCTCTTAGCAAAAGAGCACCAATTTATTTTTGCTTCTTCATAATTTCACAGATTGATTTGTTCTTACTGTAGACCTTAGCAACCTTAGCATACAATTATTTTTCTTTCCTATTGCATACAATTTTTTTTAACCTTATTTAGTCAAGAACTTTCACGTTTCCACTTACAGGAAGCACTTCATGGCTTCTCTTTGTCATATTCTTCGGCATATCACTACTCTTGCATTTTGGGGTCACTATTTAAGTAAAATAAGAATTACTTAATACAAGCACTGTGATACTGTGACTGATCTGATAACCAAGACAGCTACTAAGTGATGAGCCACTGGTAGTGCATATACAGTGTGAGCAAAACTGTGGATAAGGGGTGATTACTGTATAAGAAAAGACTACTTAATTATTTATGGGATTCTTAATGACTTTTGATCTATATTTACACTGTCCAAAACAGTAACTATTATTCTGATTGCACTAGACACATATTTCAAGCCACCTGTCGCTGTCAGCTACTGTATTAAGCAGTATATAGAATACTTCCAACAACACATTAAGTTCTATTACTAGATAACACTGATACAGAGTTTGGGAGGTCAATTCCTAACTTACTAAAGGCCACAGAGTCATATGGACTTGGGTATAGATTCTTAGGAAGTCATTTAACTTCTCTAGAGGCTCAGATTCCTTTCTGTAAAATGGACTAATACACCCAACATTGCAAGGCTGATGAAAAGATCAAATAAAAATGTATGTAAAATGTCTAGGACAGAGCATTTGGCACACAGTAAATATCTGATAAACATTAGTTCTCTTCTGTAATGTGGGTGGATAATTTCTTAATCATACTATCCTGCTTATTCAAAAGGCCAATGAGCTGCATGTTGTTAAATTCATCAACATTTGCCCTATTGACTACTCTCCCCTTGAAACACAGGCATACCTCAGAGGTATTGCAGGTTTGGTTCCAGACCACATCAATAAAACAAGCTGTAATCTTTTTGTTGATGGGGGGTCTTTTCCTTCAGTTTGTAAGAAACAACTGTGAAGTGCAAGTAAGCAAAGCGCATTAAAATGACCTTATCCTTTGGTTCTGTAATACCATACTCATCTTCCCACTTCTCTGACTTCCACAGTATTCTTTGGGAGCTCATATTCCTCCAGCAAACTTTTTTTTTATGTTAGAGGCCATTATGATTGCATTCTAGCACCTCTTTTTTTTCCAAGTTATATTCCCTTCCCTAGGCAATTCCACCTATAGTTTCAAATACCTATGTAAGAGACTTCAATTTTCTATTTCCATAACATACCTTTCGTCTGAATTTTAGAACATATATCTAATTGCCTACAATCATTTCACCCTGAAAGTTCCAAAGGTATGTTCAAACCCAATATCAGAATCAAAAGAACCATAGTTCTTACCTAGTAACAACATCAACCCAGTTGTTTAACTCAAAAGTCATCTTTGAAATTTTTCTCTCCCTTCCCTTCAATCCTTCAACTAACCGAGAGCTATTTATCTTAAATCCTATTCACTGTTGCCCATTTCCACATTTCTCATCCTAATTCAAGCTATTCTCATCTCTTCTGGATTACTATGGCTAAGTCTTAACTAATTTTCCCACATCCATTCTTACTGCCTCTCCTCCCTTTCAATATACAACACTACAATACTAGTACTGCCTTCTGAGACAGTCTAGTTTGGCTTCTAAACGACATTTTAAACAGTTAAGATAGTTATACCACTGTACTCATAGCTAAGCATTCTTAGTTCCTTCTATATTCTGACATCTGTTTCAGGGTCATATGCTGTCATAATCTCTAAAAATGTGGACCCCTTCCCCTGAACATAATGCATGGAGAGAAGTAAGTTAGTAGTTTGTGCAAAAACTGAAACTTGCACAGTTTAAAGTTTCACACCATAATGACTATTGTTAGTTTTTAAATGTTTCCAGCTGAAAGGTGTTAACCCATTAAATATATATTAAGTATCTACTGTGTGTCAGGCATTGTTCAGGTGTTTGGGGACAAAATAGTACCAAAACTGACAAACCCTGTTCTCACAGAACTTGCAATAGAATGAAGAAGAAATACAATGAACTTAAGTTAGTAAATTATACAGTATATTGGAAAGTAATAAATGCTACAGAGAAATATCTGGCTTAAAAAGCGTGAGGGAATGTGGGAGGAGAGCCTGCTATTTTATACAGAGTAGTCAGAGAAAACCTCAGTAGCACAGAAGTGTGGCTGGAGAAAGAGTGAGGTAATGAAGTCAGAGAGGAAGAAGAGGTACAAAATACTGAGCCATAATAGGACTATGAACTTTACTATGGCTGAGAAAGGAAGCCATTTGAGAAGAGAAGTAACAAGATCTAACATATTTTAACAGGGTCACTCTAGCTGTTGAGACTATAGGTGAACAAAGGTCAGTGAGACATTTTACAAAGCTATTTTGCAAGTGAGATATGATGATGGTGTTTTTACATTTTGTTTGTATGTTTTTTCTTTTATTCTCGTTTTCACATTTTATATTGAAACTTTATGTGCCTAAGCACTAAGAAATTACAAAGCCACAACTTAAAAAAAAAAAAAAAAGACTATGAGGATAATGCAAAGATGAGTTAGTTCTTGGGAATAGCAACAGATGATACTGGCTATTTTAAATCTGAGCTCTACTCTTCTGTGCTACTAACAGTTATCACCATTCAGATGCAACACGATGCAAGGCTATTAATTTATTCTTTGGGTCAGAGGACATAAATAAGAATTCAGGTTTTAAGCTTCTTTATTTCACGAGTCAAGATCCAATTTACATCACTAAAAGACAAGGGCAAGTATGGCAAAGCTTGCCAAATAAGTTACAATGAATATGCTAGAGGTGTCTGACTTGGAATTACTTTTATGCCTGCTACTCTCTTTAGTTAGGTTTTACAACTACCTCTCACTGATGTACAGTCACTATTTGAATGTAAAACGAAGTGATTAATATACTTGCAAGCACCAAAAAATATAGTGAAAAAGTGCAGCAGCAATAAGAATTGCTAATTTAAAAAAACACACAACCTCATAGTGCATAAAAACAATATAAAGTAAATTCAGATTATCTTTGATATGGCAGTATGAAATAATAATATCCAAAGATAATTTCAAAATTTCTTCTGCCCAGTAAATTAAAATAACAACACAAACAAAAAGCTCATAAACATTTTGCTGCAGCTATTTACCAATAACAAAAAAGTGAGATGATAAAGCCAACTGCCAAAGCAGGAAAGAAAAAGCAATGATCTAGACAGAAACTTCTTTATACATCAAAATTTGAATAGTACTACCAGTGAAACAAAACCACCTGTTATTTAAGAATGTTTTGCCTTTCTGCTACCAAGCTAAGTAGTTATTTGTATGAATTAACCTCTTTTAAAAAGAGAAAAATACATTTCAGCATGCCTTTTCCAAAATTCAGTAAAAATTCCCAATTTGGGAAAATTTAAGATCAGCATTTACTAGCCAAAGCATTTTATTTAAATTTTTCTGATAATTTTTGCTTAAATAGTTCACTGGTAGTATGATAAAGACGTTAGTTAAAATGTAATCCAAAATGAATGAAAAACACTCAACTTGGAGACACTGTATGTAATGTGGTATCCTATTCTATATATTAAAAACCCTAATATGCAAATCCACTGAAGAGCAGAACCACCAGTCACTATGATGTGTACTGACCACCAGGGGGTAGACGCTCAAGGCAGGAGCTGCCCCCTGGTGGTCAGTGCGCTCCCACAGGGTGAGTTCACTCAGCCAGAAGCCCAGCTCATGGCTGTGGAGCGCAACAGCGATGGCAGGAGCCTCTCCCACCTCCACTGCAGGCTGGAGGTAAGGAGTGAGAGCCCCCACTGCAAGAGGGATGTCTGACTGCTGGCCTCTTAAGATGGGGCTTAGGCAGGGCTACATCCCCCAAGAGGTCCGGGCCTGGGGGGGCGGGGGGAGGGAGAACCCCAGTGCACGAATTTTGTGCACCGGGTCTAACGATACTGGGAGTATTTTAAAAGTCAATATTTGAATTGTGAATGTTTCAATTGACTCCTTTGAATCAAGTGTTTAAAAAACAAGTTTTCAAAATGTGTGTGTAGGTAGCAAGCCCGCCAGCAATCTGAAGGTCTCTAATGGTTCCAAATCCCTGGGTCTGAGGGACGACTGATTAAGCTAAGTTCAGATCTCCTGACCCTTTTGTTGTCTGCCCAGAAAACGGATTTAAACTTTGGGGGTGGGAGAATCGTCCGAATTTCAGAGCCTGGGGCAGACGCCGACGTTAAGAAGAAAGCGCCGGCTCGTCCCCATTCGTGCGCTCGGAGAGGTCACGGCGTAGTAAAGTTTGGTTTCGCTTGCGGGCTCGGACGCAATTGACAAAGCCAAGGCTCCCCAGGAAAGCGGACACAGAGGTCGGGGAGCTCCCGGAAGCGCGGCTGGACACGTTTCCACTGCGGGGAGGGGCTGTAGGTGCGGGGACTCGGCGGTGGAGCCCCCTTCCCACCCTGCGCCCGGCGGCCACAGGCCGGGCCGGCTGAGGCGCTGGCTAGGCCACAAGGAGGAAATGGGACAGGGTGCCGACGGTGAGGCGGCGCCCGCAGCGGGGCCTTCCTTACGGGGAAGCGGACCCCTTCTCGCCGCTGCTTCCCCCGCCTCGAGAGGCAGCTCCAACTTTCCTCCAAGCGCAGGACGTCGCCTGGGCCCCGCGAGGTCCCGAAACTTTGTCCGCCCTCGCGTCGCCAGCCTGTAACCCCCACCTCGTCCCGACAGCTGCGCGAGCCCATCCAGCCCCGAGGTCGGCCCGTGTTTACCTCAGGCCGAGGTCGAAGCGCTGGCTCCGCCAGCGACGGCAGCGGCCCCACGGCAGGTCCCTAGGTCCCCGTCACGCCGCTGCCAAGTTCGCTAACATGGACTCCTTAGTCCGCTTGGAGGTGTTCCGGGGGCGCCGGGTCGGGAGGCAGCGGAGGCAATGAAGAGAGCGGACCCGAGCTGCGCTGCTCCGCGCGGCTTGCGCCACCGCTGCTCCCCCTCCCCCCGCCTTGTCTGGCCTCCTCCCTCCCTTCGGGCCCCCTCTCCCCCGCCCTCCGCTCCGCGCCGCCGCGCCGCTACTAGTCGACACACTACGGTGACGACGACGGCTGCTGGACGCGCTGCACTCCCCCCTACTCTCTAGCTCTGGCTCCGCGCGCGCCGCTGCAGAGCTAGACGGCACCTCAGGGGGGCGCTAGCAAACCACCGTTTGCGACAGAGGAACGTGGCGGGCGGAGTCACGTCACGCGGCCTGAGAGCTGGAAGGAGACAGGCAGTGAGGACTTCTGGGAAACATTCCCGGTCCCGCCTCTTTCCCCCCCTCGCCCCGCGGCCCCACTCGGGCTGTGCGCATGCGCCCTGCGTAGACTGCTGGCGTGGAAGCTGCTTTGGCGGAGGTTCGGAGAAGTGGCAGAAGACAATCCACGAGGCTCTTGGGGACCTGGATGTGAAAGGGTGCGCGCGGGCTTTGCTATCCTATTGTTATGGTAATCCGATATTAAAAGAGCGTTAATAAGGTGTTTGGCGGTGGGTTGAGTTTTTACCCGGCAGCGTTGCTCACCTGAAATACATTCTGCGCGAAGGTTGAAATATATGTAACTTGTAACCTTCCTCGTTCTTCCCAACTGGTGGGCATTTTAAAAATTCCCGAGTGTAGGTTTAGTGACTTACGATTATTCACTCACTAATTTGCCAGAGCCTACGGCTTCCCGTCGGGCTGTCAAATCTCGTCTTACCTCAGAAGTATCTCTCCAGACTTTTGCAAAATCACTGACTCTTTCACTCCATGTTTATTCTCCTGGACAATTTCTTCAAGGTACCGACGGCTCTCTCTGCCCTCGGTATCCGCCCCTTCTACCGGGTGGTCCTATCAGCCCTCCAGCCCGTGCCATCGTCCAGCCAGCCGCCCCCGCGGGATGGTCAGCCCCGGGCTGCCCCGCCACGTGGCTTTCCCAGTCTCAGCTACAGCCAGCCTTGCGGCTCGCCCCCTCTCCTGTCGTTGGTCCCCTAACTCCCTCTCTGGGCGCGCTGTCCTCTCCCAGCCTCACCGAGCTCTGCCCCGGAGGACTGGCCGCCCACTTTCTCCAGACCCCGCCCACTGGCCACCTCTGGCCGCTCTCGCGCACATGAGGCTGGTTGCCCGGTCCCCTGCTCCCCCGAAGAGTGAGCTGGCTTCTCTGGCACCTTCATCCTGTGCGTGGTGTTTGGTCTGCTCAGAGTCTGTCTCACAGTGTCTTACCACTTTTGTAACATCAGTGCCTGTCACTCAATGACTTAGTAAATAATTGCTGAAGGAATATATGAATGGCAGCCTTGTTTCTTTCTATTTCAAAGTCTTTGGAGTTTTACAATGTATCGTTTTTGATATGAAGTTTGGGCATTTAGATGGGCTTTAGTGTATTTGGGCTATTTGAACAGTGATCTAGAATAGTTAAAATGCTTTCTTCTGCTGGCAGAAGGAAATTCTTATGGAGGGCCTTTCTCCGTCACTATGAGAGCAAGCAGTACATTATAAGATATATTTTCAAGGATGATTAATACAATCACTGAAAACTTTGTTCAAAGAATTGTATGATAGAACCAGATAAAAAAATAACACTTTTATGAGCTATCCAACACTATAAGGTATAGCTTTGTTATGGATGCATGGATGCCTTCATCCTAGGAAATCAGACCTTTAGGAGTGTAACTCCAGATACTTTTTTTTTAACCCTCACCCGAGGATATTTTTTCCATTGATTTCTAGAGAGAGTGGAAGGGAGCGGGAGAGACACATTGACATGCTGCCTCCCGCACCTGCCCCAACCAGGGCCAGGTATTTGAGCCTACAACCCAGATGCATGCCCTTGACCAGAATGGAACCAGGGACCCTTCATTCTGCAGGCCCACACTCTATCCATTGAGCCAAACTGCAACATTCCATGGCAACATTCTTCTGTGTTATTTTACATAAAAATCTATTTTGGGGGAAATGTCCTGTCTTAAAACTTAAAGGTCAAATAATAACTTTTTGCCAAATAGAAATCTATGATTTTTAAATTGAAAATAACAGTATACTGTTTCAGCAAAACTGAACAATAAAATCTTTTTGTATATTTATTCACTGGTAGATCATACATTTTTCATTTTTTACAGTTGGCCTCCTAGGTATTATGTGATCATGTTTTTGTTTTTGTTTTTTAATATATTTTATTGATTTTTGGCAGAGAGGAAGGGAGAGGGAGAGATAGTCAGAAACATCGATGAGAGAGAAACATCAATCAGCTGCCTCTTGCATCTCCCCCACTGGGATGTGCCGCAACCAAGGTACATGTCCTCGACTGGAATCGAACCTGGGACCCTTCAGTGCGCAGGCCGACGCTCTATCCACTGAGCCAAACCAGTCAGGGCATGTGATCATGTTTTGAAAGAAAAATGCTCTTAATGATCATGTACTAATGGTTTCTACTTTCATGTGGAAATAGAAGAGGTTTGTGGTTTGTAACAGACCATCTCTTGCCTCCCTAGGGAAAAGACCATGTATATTTCTGTACATGCAGCATTCTTCTAATTATGTTTTCATGGTGAAGATTTATTATCTTCACTGTTGTTTCAATATTTTTACTTATAATAAAGAAATACAGATTAAAATATGAACTATAAAATGCAGAAGTAAAGATTGACATACCAATCATCACCATCAACATTTTAGTTTTGATTATAACCATTGAAAAACACAGACTATATGCATCATAAAACAACATTCAACTGAATGCTCAGTTGGTGTGTTGCAGTTTAACCGACACTTAAAATATCAAACCTGTCACAGAGCAACAGAAACTTATGGTGGCATCTTTAAAAATGAAGGGTAATCAGTGTATTGATTTTGACAGTTTTATCAGAAATAACTGCTATTATTAATTTACCATTATACATTGAATACAAAATAAATTTCAAATTAAGAGGGAGAATCTATCTATATATATAAAAGCCCAAGTGACCATCGCAACTGAATGGACGACCAAACAGGCTGTGTGGGGCGACTAGACCAGCAGGGGGGTTAGTGAGGGGCAACCAAATGACTGAACAGCAGGCTGCGGTGGGCAACCAGGCTGGCAGGGGGGTTAGTGAGGGGCAACCAAATGACTGAGCAGCAGGCTGCATGGAGTGACCAGGCCGTCATAGGGGGCAGTAAGGGGCAACCAGGCCGGCTGGCAGGGGCAGTTAGGGGTGAGCAGGCTGGCGGGGGGGGGAGGGCAGTTGGGGGTGACTAGGCCAGCAGGGGGCCAGTTGGGGGTGACCAGGCCAGCAGGGGGGGACAGTTAGGGGCGATCAGGCAGGCAGGCAGGTGAGCAGTTAGGAGCCAGTGATCCTGGATTGTGAGAGGGATGTCCGGCTGCCGGTTTAGGCCCCATCTGGCAGTCGGACATCCCTTGAAGGGTCCCAGATTAGAGAGGGTGTAGGCTGGGCTGAGGGACACACACCCAGTGCACGAATTTCATGCACCAGGCCTCTCGTATATATATATATAAAAGCCTGAGCAACTGAACGACTGAATGACCTGTCGACTAGTTGCTATGACACACACTGACCACCAGGGAGCAGACGCTCAATGCAGGAGCTGCCCCCTGGTGGTTAGTGTGCTCCCACAGCCAACCTCCTGGAGGTCCCTTCCCCACGGCCAATCTCCCGTAGCCCTGATCGGCCAGGCTGAGGGACCCCACCGTTGCACGAATTCATGCACCGAGCCTTTAGTCAATGAATAAAGACATTGGATTAAGTGGGAAACAAATATGGACTCTGTCATTTAAGATCTTTGCAGTTTTGAAACAAATCACCTAATTTTTCTGATCCTGAGTTTCCATATCTATTACAATAGAAGTTTTTATTTTAATGATCTGTTGTACTTTTACAACAGAAGCATATGAATTCAGTTTAAGCAAAACCTAACCAAATATACAATATCTTAGTAAGGAATGAAAAATAATTGCTATTAGGAAAAGTTAATTTATAGGAATTTTTAAAAGCCAATGGTTTCTGTTTTCACAACTTTGAAGAATTTTAATCAGGATTATACTGATTATCATCCAGTTGTTTTCTTTGTGGAATTAAATTTATTTCAGCAACAATCAGTTGGGTGTCTACAATCTGGGAGGTACTGTGAAATGATTATAGGTGAATGAATATTGTTTCAAAGGCAGTTTAGTAGATAAGACAAGTCTAAAAGCAAACTAAGGATGACATAAATGTTATAAAAATAATAAAAACAAAGTGTTGAGTGAGGAAGGGGATGTCAAGTGAGGGAGAGACTATAAAAAGGACCAAAGACAATTTCATAAAAGTGAAGCTGAACAAAATACAGTGTATCCTTGAACAACACAGATTTGAACTACATGGGTCCATTTACACACATATCTTTATTATCAACATATGTACAGTACTATAAATGTATTTTCCTTATGATTTTCTTAATATTTTTCTTTCCTCTAGCTTACTTTATTGCAAAAAGACAGTATATAATACATATAAACATACAAAATATATGTTAATTGGCTGTTTATATTATCAGGGTAAAGCTTCAGGTCAACAGTAGGCTATTAATAGTTAAGTTTTGGGGGAGTCAAAACTTATATACAGGTTTTCAACTTCCAGGACTGAATTGTTCAAGAGTCAATTGCATAGTCAGGTATTATTCCACATTTGAAAATTCTAGTTTCTCTCAGATTGGTCTCCCAATCCCCATAGCACCTCTTTCACATTTTTACCACTCCCCTCAAATCTCAACCTGTCAATCACTCCTGTTGAGCCCTTCAGCCCTGAACCCAGCATAAGATCTTAGTACACAGTCTTTTTTTTTTTTTTAATATTTTTATTGGTTTCAGAGAGGAAGGGAGAGGAATAGAGAGATAGAAACATCAATGATGAGAGAGAATCACTGATAGGCTGCCTCCTGCCTACCCCCAACTGGGGGGGATCAAACCCGCAACCCAGGCATGTGTCCTTGGCTGGAATCGAACCTGGGACCCTTTAGTCCACAGGCCGATGCTCTATCCATTGAGCCAAACCAGCTAGGGCTAGCACTCAGTCTTTATAGGGAATAACTTCCTCAACTTCTTATCCCTATACCTGCCAAGTATGTATATAGCTGTCTGTATCCACACACATTTGTTTTCCTCCCTCACATAGGAAGAATGAACTCTCCTCTCACTAAGGCTTGACTTTCTTTCTACTTGTCCTGTAAGTCTGTTCCAGATTTTGGGATTTACAGACCATTAACATTTCTAACCTTTTGGGAACTGACATAGGGCTGCTAGCTTTTTTAACCTTGACAAATAACAGTATACATTTTACAATCCTCCCATCTCTTATCACCATGATTTCATAAAAGAATGCATTTGCAACACCAAATACTAAGTTCTGTGCACTATTCTGTTTATTTGCATTTCCCTGTGGAACAGTGCAGCTATCTGGTGCATTTGGGACTCTGTCTGAAACAGGTTCCCTCCTTCCCCTCCGGGCCTGCTCCATGGGTTATGCTGTTTTCAGTATTTTTTAAATCTATTCTTTACTGGAGATTAATTTATCTCTCCTCTTGCCAAATCAAAAATAGTTTACATTTTAAGACTGCTTCCTCATTTCACTTTCTATTCATTTTTTAAAAAGGTAATAAGCATCTATTTTACATATTCAACACAGAGGTATATAAAACATATTCAAAAGTACATAAAGAAAAATACCGTTTTCTGCTCCCCATCCCAGTTTTAGGTAAAACCCATGTTAAAGATTGATGTTTCTCTTCATACTTTTTCCAATGGTTATAGAAACACATATAAACAGAGGTTCCAATTTTTACTTTTACAAATAACAAATCATACCATATATATTTTTCTGTAACTTTCTTTTTTTTACTCAACTGTTTATCATGGAAACGCTTCTTTTTTTTTTAATATGTTTTTTATTGATTTTAGAGAGAGTGGGAGGGAGAGATAGAAACATCAATGAGAGCGAAACATTGATTGGCTGCCTTCTGCATGCTCCCTGCTGGGGATTGAGCCCACATTCCAGGCATGTGTCCTAATTGGGTTGACGCTCAACCACTTTGTCACACCAGCCAGGTGTATCATGGATACTCTTATGTAGCTCAATCTTTTAACCAGCTGCACAATATTATATACTAGTAATATTAATGCACTATGATTTTTGAGCCATTCCTTTGTTGATTAATAATGCAGATGTGTCTAGATTTTGTGCCATTATAAATAATGCTGGAATAACTTTTCTTACACGTGTATCTTTTTTAAATTGTGCATTTAATTTTTCTGTAGAATTGACTTCTTAAAGTGATATTATAGAGACAAAAGATATATATAAATTCTATTTTAATACGTACTTCCTGTAGAAGGTATATATTGGTTTGGTTTGGTTTGCCACCCAGCATTCATCTCCTCTCTTTCTGGGTAAAAGCACCTTGGTTTTCTTTAGATAAATTAGTCCCTCCTTTATCTGAATCCATTGGGTTACAAATGGTAGTGATTCCTCCACTGGCTCCTATGTTTGGTCAATAAGAGCATAATATCCCACTAGTTGTAATGTTCTATAGTTCAGAGGTGGGCACATGACTCAATGCAGGTCAATAATAATTAGATCAAGAACTTTTACTTTCTGCTGGACTTGTTGCTGTAAGGATGTTAGCTCTTTTCATGAAGAGAGACCTTTACTGAAAATGACTTCCATGCAGAGGAAGGCAGACCTAAGACAAGGAAAGAGACTGGATTGTAATGATAACATTAGGTGGATTTGATTCAGTTACAGCTTCATTTTCATTTGTTTGACTCTATAAGTGACTTTTAGAGAGGAGGTTTGAGTTGGGTTTTTGGTTGCTTGTAACTAAAGATGTCTTGAGTGACACTGCCAGATTACCTCTAGAATTATTGCAGTCTACACTCTAATTAAAGGTAGAAGAATGTCTTGCCATGAATTTTCAATTTTTTTAGTGTAATATACATTAAATGCTGTCACTGTTATTTTAATTAGTGTTTCCCTGACAAGTGGGGTTGAACTTCTTTTTATATATTTATGGGCCATTTATAGCTTTTTATATTAAGTTGTTTGTCTTTTTCTTCTTTTTTAAAAACAATATGGTTTTACTCATTTCAGAGAAAGGAAGGGAAAGGGAGAGAGAGATAGAAACATCAATGATGAGAAAGAATCATCAATTAGTTATCTCTTGCAACCCTCCTACTGGGGTTTATGCCCACAATCTAGGAATGTGCTCTGACAGAATTGAACTATGACCTCCTGGTTCATTGGTCGACATTCAACCACTGATCCACACCGGCCGGGTTCATGTCCACTTTTATAGATTCACTCTTTATCCCTTTTTCTCCCTCTAGACTCTGACCAAGCAGACAAGCCTTAAGCCAGTGCCTATACTTTCCACACAAAGTAAAGGACCAAATACACAAGCCAAAACATTGCCCATTTAGCGGTTTTCCCCTCACTGCTGTTTTTCAGGGCCACTCCTAAGTGGCTACCTGTGGCACTTGGACATTGGGACTGCCTCTTTTTGGTCTGGAAGAAGGGAAGGCCAGACCAAGCATGAGATATAAAGTTTTTATTGGACTCAGACCAGGAGTCCATGGGTCTTGAGTGGTAGAGCTCACAGAATGAGTTGGTGTGTTTGTAGAAGACCAGGCACTGCAATGTGTTTCTGTAGAACCTGCCAGAGATGTGGATGTCCTTGCAGCGCATGTCCACCATCCTCCTGCCTAGCAGTAGTATTACTTGACCACGATCATTACCCAGTAACTCATGAGATGGCCTCGGCTATCTTTTCCTCCCATCTTTGTGGGAAAAGCCAGGAACTACTCTTTAAAAGTATGTGTATGTGTCTCCACCACAGATGATATAATCTCACTCCCGAACTCTGGGAATCTGTGTTGTGATTCTCACATTGGGGCTTGCTATCAACTTTTAAATGTTTACATAGACAAGAATATTAAAATATACAAATACATTTTTTTAAAAGCAAAAATCTTTACAAATCTCATAATTAGGAACAATTCCTATCAAATCATCAACATCCTAGTAAACATCTTTTTAGACCTTTTCCTCTATATTTAAATAAATAAATAAAACAATGTAATGCTTTTATAACTGCTTTTTGATTCAATGATATGTTAATGAATCTACATTTATATAATTCCTTTGTTTGTATATATCATAAATTAACCAGTTTGCTGTTGATACAGTTCTTAGCTGGGTAGTACTGCCCTCTAGAGTATGTTTTGTGTCTAGAGAGTATATATTGAAATATTATTTTGTTACAAATTACTTTTTTTAAATTTTTCTCTGATATTACAGTTAGGTATATTTTGTTGTAGGTATCTATGACTTTCATTTCAGAGCTGTAGAGGGCATGTTAAAATATTTATTTTAAAAAGAGAATTGAGTTGGGTAGGGTTGAGAAGCTTTGCTTATAGATGTAGGTAGAGAATTTCCAATTTTCAATATTACAAAACATGCTGTGATGAACATCTTCATGTGTTTATCCTTTGGAGTGGGTTTGGTACATTAAGAAGTATGCATGGTTAACATGTTGACACATTGCACCAATATACCTAGCTGCCACAGGGCATGAGAATGCCAATTCCCTAATACACTCACAAAAAAGAACATAATTCTGATGTTGATAGAGGTTGTTCTTTCCATAAGAGCTAGATAAGATTTTCTTAAAACTCTTATTTTATGTCTGAGCATAAACCTAGAACCTCCCCATGATTTTGAAAGTTCCAGGAACTTACTTTATTTCTAGTCGCTTCTTGGTTCAATTTCTAACTTCAACTGACTTCTTTCTCTCTTCTTTTTTTTTTTTTTTTTATAACAGCTTCCAAGCTTCTTATCATGGCTTGATGCTTCTTCTGACCTGAAACTCTCCAGGAACCCACCAAGAGTAGAACAAAAAACACTCCTACCACCCTGGAATTACAAGGACTGGGGGACTCCAGAGGCAAGTGCATGGAGCGGCCAGGCCTGCCTGGGGGTGGGCCCAGCCTTGCCATGCACCTGCTGCCCCAGCTGGGCTGAGGAGACTGGGCACTGCCATCTTGTGGCTGTGGGAGCCACCATCTTTGAGGGCATGGCAGTCAATTAGCATATTCCCTCCTTATTGGCTGTGGGCACCGCCATCTTTACAACAGTGTGAGGGTCAATTAGCATATTCCCTCTATATTCGATAGGATATCCTCAAGCTCAGCTATTCTTTCCTTAGCTGTGTCTTCATTTTTATGACTGTTTTTGACCACTAGCATTTCTTTTTTTATTCTTTCTTAGAATTTCCATCCTCTGTTTACATTATCCATTTGTTCTTGCTTGTGGTCTACTTTATGCATTGGGGTCTTAGCATATTAATTATAGTTATTATAAATTCCCACTCAGATGATTTCAATATCCCTGCCACATATGTGTCTGGTGCTGATGCTTGTTCTGTCTTTTGAAAGTGTGTCTGTGTTTTGTTTGCTTCTTAGTATGCCTTATAATTTTCTTCTTTATAGCTATTTGTGATTTATTGGGCTATAGACTGAGTGTTTGTATCCTCTAAAATTCAAAATTCCCCCCCAAAATGTTGAAACCTAATTCCCAATGTGATAGTACCAGAGATATGGGCCTTTGAAAAATGATTAGATTATCAGGGACTAGTGCCCTTATAAAAGAGACCCCAGAGAGCTCCCGTGTCTCTTCTGCCCTGTGAGAACACAATCAGAAAGTGACTGTCTGTGAACCAGGAAGTAGGCTCTCACAGACACCAGATCTGCTGCCACCTTGACTTTGCACTTTCCAGCATCCAGAACAATGGGAAATAAATTTGTTATTTGGATTTGCAACCCTGCGTTCCCTCTCCCACAATACCCCGCGCTCTTTCTTTCCAACTTGCTGGGCACGATGGCTCCCGCAAAGAAGGGTGGCGAGAAGAAGGGCCACTCCGTCATCAAGGAGGTGGTGACCAGGAAGTACACCATCGACATCCACAAGCGCATCCACTGCTTCGGTTTCAAGAAGCGTGCCCCGCGGGCACTCACGGAGATTCGGAAATTCGCCATGAAGGAGATAGGGACTCCAGACGTGGGCATTGACACCAGGCTCAACAAAGCTGTCTGGGCCAAAGGAATAAGGAATGTCCCATACAGTATCCCGGTGCGTTTGTCCAGAAAACATAATGAGGATGAAGATTCACCAAACAATCTATATACATTGGTCACCTATGTGCCTGTCACCACTTTTAAAAAATCTACAGACCGTTAATGTGGACGAGAACTAATGCTGATGATCAAATAAAGTTACGCAACTGCAAAAAAAAAAAAAATATATGTTGTTTGTAAGCTACCCATCCTATGGTATTTTTGTTATAGTAGCCTGAGTGGAATAAGATACCTTGGGTGAAAGTAACTGTTTTAAATAGGTTATTAATTGGGTGGTATGTTCTGGGGAGAGAAGTATTGTGTAGACCTATGATTAGGTCTCAAACTTTTAGTGAACCTGTGCCGTTGGATGTGGACTTCACAGGTGCTTCTCAGTACCACCACTTCCTCCTTAGGTAGGATTGTATGGCTAGTGTGAGCTGAGTTGGGTATTTCCTTTCCCCCAAGTGCGTTAGGTCGTGATAAAACTCCAATAGTTTATATTATTCTAAAATAGTTTCTCTGGAGGGTAGGCCTTATGAAGAACAGAATGCTCTGGGATATTTCAAAACAGCTCCTTTTCCTCTCCCCCTACTGGAACCAGAAGGTATTTTTCTCCTAATTAAGTATGAGGACCTGTTAGAGATCCTGGTAGAGTACCAAAGTTTGGGGGCCCCATCTACAACTGGGTCTCCCTGGTGTTTTTAACTATTAGATTCTCCACACTGAGTTTCCAGAAATTCATCAGTGACAGGTTAGGTTTTCCTACCCCAGCCCTGATTCCCATTGTGGGTTCTGCTCCAGTTAGTTGTGATTCTTTGTGTTTGCCTGTGTGTCTCTCCAATTTGGGGAATGGTGGTTTGCCCTGTGACCTCACTTCTCTGACAGATCTAAGAAGAGGTGATATTTCAATTTGTTTAACTTTATACTTGTCAGAGTGGAGTGGAAAATTCTAAGCTCATTCTATGTTGAACTGGAAATTAGAAGTAGCATGATATCATTTTAATGGTGAAAAACCTGAAGGAGTAAGAAAGAATTGTTGCATCCAAAAAATTTTTAATTCAAATATTATCCCTCTGTACACTTCAAATATTATTAATATTCAATTCAAATGTTATCCCTCTGTAAATTTAATAAGAAAAAATAATTTGTTCATGCTTCTTTTTAATTGAGCATAGAAGATTCTCAGTTTGAGGTTTGGCCGTATTTTCTGCTAGTGGAATAAAGATTCTGAATACAGCTCAGTGATTATTACTCAATCTGTCTATGGTCTAGTCCCCTGGACACATTCTGGGTGCCAAAGAGTGAAAACGAAATGGCTTCAAGTAAAAACCCAAAGAAGGGTTTGACTAAAATCTTTAACTCACTGGGTCCCAAATGTCTTTGGCACTGCACTCATAGAGTAAGTTAGAAATGTGAGGAGCCATTTGCCCACCCCTGCTATGGACAACAATGCAGTTTGGACATCTCAAGAGATAAGTGTGGTTGTTTCTGGAAAACGGCTGCACCTGGCAAAGCTGCCGGAGGGACTGTGGAATGCAGAGGAACAGCATGTGATGGTGTTAAGTTCCCACCAGTGCTCAATGGAGCAGCAGTAGTCATCAGCCAAGAATTGCTTTGCTAGATGGAACAGTAGGAGAGATTTTATTTTTTTGTAATCCAGTGAACAGATATAGTAGAAGTTTGGGACAAGTGAGACATCCTGGGAATACTTAGGGTGCACTTTGCAAGGAATCATGATCCATAGGAAGTAACTAGGGAGTAAAATTTGGGCCCTAATAAAAATGTGACATAATTTGTGATGCCAAGTATAATTTGGCTACCTTATATTAATATCTATTGACACATTAGCCCTCTCTACCTTTGTTACTATTAGTAATAAGCAGCAGATTTTTTTTAGTCTGAAGTTGTTATCAATGAGTGAATGGGGCAAATAAGTAAAAGAACTTTGCTAAATTAACATCTACTCAGCTGCTAAGAGGATAAAGCAAAATTCATGTTTGCTTTTAGTGTCAAAATGGGCAAAGTAAACCAATATTTATTACCAGTAAGTCACAATATGCCACTTTCAAAATGAGTTTGGCATTAATTTGTATTAAAGAAAGGACCCATCCTAGTTTCTTTTAAGGAAATTGAAGAATGACTCACTTCGCTCCCAAACACATTTAAAAATAAATGAAGTCCTATTTTAGAGACCACTAACATTAACACTGTTCTCTCCCAATTAAAACACACAAAAGAAATTTTAATAGCATCCAACAGAAAAAGTCCTCTTATTAGAGAACCTTTAAGAAACAGTTCCTGTGTTTTGGAGGAATAGGAAATGAGATGTTAGATAACTTTGCTATATTGTCTTCTGAGGAAGAGATTAGATAGATGGTTATCCTTAAATAGAGACCAAGTTATTTCAAGTGGAATCCCCACTGATTATTTTAATGTCATATTATTTTAGTCCTAACACTTAACATTTCCTGAAGATTCTGAAACACTTAGTACTAAAGAGAAGACACTAAAATTTATATTATCCAGGGAAAGAAAGAAATGAGCATTACGTTTCTTTTTAAATGGTGATAAAAATGAAATTCCTTGAGCTTTCTGGCTTGTTTGAAAATCTATCATTCTGAGTACTTTGACTCATTAGGAATCAGGAACATTAATTCAGTAGCAGCTTTAAATGGCCCCGTAAGCTGAGGGAACTTTTACAGTCCTTTGAAGAATCAATGTCACAGTGGCTCTCAGATTTACTCAACTTTCCCAGAAATATCAGAAATAAGTATAGGGCACTTGTTCATCTTAGCAACAAATTCATTTTAAAATTTCTTCATTGGAAAAACTAATATGGAATGTGACAGATTATCTCTTTTTTAAAATTAATTTATTACTAGTGGCCCGGTGCACGAAATTCATGCACATCAAAAGGGGGACCCAGAGTCAAGTCCCTGCCCACCCACATGCATCTCAAAATCGCGTGAGAACCAGACCCACACACACACACCCCCATTAGGCTAGATCCAGACCCAGCCAGTTCCACCCTTGTCAAGCCCCGCCAGGCAAGGGGCATGGCCCAGGTCCCCTGGTCTGGTGCCAGGACAGGGGGCATGCCTTGAGGTCCCCCGTCAAGCCCCACCAGGTGGGGGACACGGCCTGAGATCCCCTGTCAAGCCCCGCTGGGTGGGGGGCATGGCCTGAGGTCCCTCGGCCTGGTGCCAGCGTGGGGGGTCACAGCCTGAGGTCCCCTGTCAAGCCCCACCAGCAGGGGGTTGCAGCCTCAGGTCCTCTGTCAAGCCCTGCTGGGCGGGTGGCATGGCCTGAGTTCCCCCGACCCAGCACTGGGGGTGCACAATGAGGTCCCCCATTAAGCCCCACTGGGTAGGGAGCACAGCCTGAGGTCCCCTGTCAAGCCCCGCCAGGCAGGGGGATGCAGCCTCAGGTCCCCTGGTCCGGTGCTGGGGTGGGGGGACACAGCCTGAGGTCCCCCATCAAGCCCTGTGGTGGGGAGGGTGCAGCCTGAGATCCCTCGGCCTGGTGCTGGGGTGGGGGGCATGGCCTGAGTTCCCCTGACCTAGCACTGGGGGTGCACCTTGAGGTGCAGCCTGATGTCCCCTGTCAAGCCCCACCTGGTGGGGGGCGTGACCTGAGGTCCCCTGTCAAGCCCCATGGGGGCAGGGGAGGGCATAGCCTCAGGTCCCTGCTGATTGCTTGTTAAGACTCCTTATGGGAACTTGGCTTCAGCTGTGGGTGCAGCCATCTTTGTGACAGAGTGATGGTCAATTAGCATATTCCCTCTTTATTAGATAGGACTATTTTGTTGTTGCTTAAAGTATTACAAATACTAGTACATATATCTCCTTTTTTCCCCTTGACCTCCCCCCAGCCTCCCCACCCCCAAGCACATGACCTCTCTTATATGATTTTTGTCAGAAATATTGCTTTTGGATAAAAATTCTAACACTTTCAGTTCTATTATTTTTAAAGGATAGGTTTATTTGGAAGATTTTATATTCTAGTAAAATTAGATCTTTGTCATGAGTAAGGTGTTATAAGTGGTTTTTGTGATAGTGAATAGAGTCAAAATTCAAGCATTGATCTAACTAAGTCTTTTAAATGATAGATAATAATATATGGAGTCTAGGGAGCTAGGACGATAGTGTTAATTCCACATATTCCACAGTGGTTTAGAACAGCAAGCCTCATAACTTTTCTGCCCTTCCTTATGTCTTTTAAACAAACTTTCCTGTTGTTTTTCATGATTTCCTAGCAAGAGATCCTTTATTCCTTTTTCTCAAACACATGTTCCTAATATTACACACTTTAAAGATCACCGTGCTTGGCAGTTGTTCTGCTATGGTGTGCTTGAATAAAATAATTAAAGTAAAAGATACAGGTCCAAAGATGGAATAGCCAACACAAAATTGAAGGAGAAGAATAAAATTAGCACACTGACACTATTCTTTTTAAGACTTACTGTGAACCTACAATAATCAAGTATCATGGTGTTGGCAAATAATAGGCACATAAATCAATGAGACAGAATAGACATCCCAGAAATAGAGTGACACACATATAGTCAAATGAGGCAATTCAATATTTGGTTTTTCTAGATATATTATTGGAATAATTGGACATCTATATGCAAAAAAAAAAAAAAAAAGAATGTAGACACAGAACTTAACCCTTTACAAAACTTAACTCAAAATGGTTCATAGTCCTAAATATAAAGTGCAAAATTATAACACTTATAGAAGGCAACATATGAGATAAAAATAAAATAAAATAAATGGGTGTTGGACTTTGTTAAAATTAAAAACTTTTGTTTTGCAAAGGACACTGTTAAGAGAATGAAAACACACACCCACACACATATACACACAAGTCTATGGGAGAAAATATTTGCTATTTACATATCAGAAAAATGACTTGTATCCAAAATATACATAGAATTCTTAAAACTCAACAGGAAGAAAACAAACAAACAAATTTAAAAATGGGCAAAAGAAAGATCAGTGAAATGGCAAAATAGAGAACTCCAAAAGTCCATTCCTTCACAAAAGTAATGAATAAGCTGGCAAAACTCTTAAACTTGAGGGGGGAGAGGAGGTCTGGGATCCAAAGGAAAGTTTACAACAAAGCAGAGCAACTCAATAAAGAAAAAATGCTTCATTTTAGTAGGAGAATAAGTAAGGTCACAAGGATGGTCCCTAATTTGATAGAGATGCCAGAGACCTGTCTCAGGCATGCCATGTACAGAGAAAAGGCCATGGGAGGATATAGTGAGAAGGTGCTGTCTGTAGGCCTAGGAGAGAGGCCTCACCTGAAATCAATCCTGCCTGACACTTTAACCTTAGACTTCCAGCCTTCAGAACTGGGAGAAGAATAAATTTCTGTTGTTTAAGCTATCCAGTCTGTGGTATTTTGTTATGGTAGCCCTAGCAGTCTGAGATGACCAATAGTTCTATATCCAGCAAAACTATCCTTTCAAGATGGAGAAATTAAATCATACCCACATAAACTCTGAGAGAGCTAATAGACCTGCTCTACAAGAAATGCTAAAGGAAGTTCTGGCTCAAATGTAAGGACACTAAACAGTACTTCCAAGTCCACATGAAGAAATAAAGAACATTGGTAAAAATAATTACATAAAGTCAGTATTAATGTATTTTTGGTTTATAACTCTTTCTCTGTGATTTATAAGACAAATGCATCAAACCACAATTACAAATATATATTAATTGGCACACAGTATATAAAGATTTAATTTGTGACAATAACAGCATAAAGGGGAGGAACTACATAGAAGATAAGTTTTTGTATACTACTGAAACTAAGTTGGATTTGAATTAAAATCTTATAAATTAAGATGTTAATTGTAACCACCAGGTAATTATTAAGAAAATAGCTTAAAATAGCAATAAAATGGTATACCAGAAAATATCTATGAAACACAAAATAAGGCAGTAATAGAGGAATTGAGGAACAAAAACTATATGACATATAGAAAACAAACAGAAACACAAGTAGCAGTCACTCCTCCCTTATCAGTAATTAATTAAATGTTAATGGATTAAACTCTCCAATTAAAAGGAAGAGATGGTAGAATGAATTTTTGAAATGATCCAACTATATGCTGTGTATAACAGACTCACTTTAGATTTAAAAGTACAAATACATTGAAAGTGAAAGGATGAAAAATACTATGCTATGGCAAGTAAAAACCAAAGAAGAGCTAGGTGGCTATACTAATATTAGACCAAATAGACTTTAAGTCAAAAATTGTTTCAAAAGTCAAATGACATTATCCTATCTAATAAAAGAGCAATATGCAAATTGACTATACCTACACTATACCCACCAGCCACACCCACCAGCCAATCAGGACCGAGTATGCAAATTAACCCAACCAAGATGGCTGTGGCCATGGAGCAAGCAGGAGTCTTGGGTTTCCCCGACGATGGAGGAAGCCAAGCTTTCTGCCTTCCCTGTCGGGCCCAGGCCTCCACTCAAGGCTAAAAAGTTTCAATTATAAAAGATAAATAAATCCCAACAAAAATGGCTGCGGCCACAGAGCGAGCAGGAGGCTTGGCTCCACTCAAGGCTACAAAGTTTCAATTATAGATGATAAATAAATCCCAGATACCAGGGCCTCTGCTTGGGTCGCTGGTGGGTGTGGCCAGCCTGCAAACCACCACAGGCCCCTCACCCAGGCTGCCCCATGCCCCACGGGAACCCCCACCCTGATCCAGGACACCCTTCAGGGCAAACCAGCTGGCCCCCACCCATGCACCAGGCCTCTATCCTATCTAATAAAAGAATAATATGCAAATTGACCATCACTCCAACACACAAGATGGCTGCCCCCATCTGGTCAAAGATGACTGCCCCCATGTGGACACAAGATGGCTGCCACAAGATAGCCAGCAGGGGAGGGCAGTTGGGAGGGACCAGGCCTGCAAGGGAGGGCAGTTGGGGGTGATGAAGCCTGCAGGGGAGGGAAATTAGGGGTGACCAGGCCAGCAGAGAAGGGAAGTTGGGGGTTACTGGACCTGCAGGAAAGAGCAGTTAGTGGGGACCCAGGCCTTCAGAGGAGAGCAGTTGTGGGGGACCAGGCCTACAGAGGAGGGCAGCTAAGGGTGACCAGGCCTGCAGGGGAGGGCAGTTAGGGGCAAACAGGCTGGCAGGGGAGCAGTTAGGCATCAATCAGGCTGGCAGGGGAGTGGTTAGGGGGTGATCAGGCTGGCAGGCAGAAGTGGTTAGGGGCAATCAGGAAGGCAGGCAGGCGATCAGTTGGGAGCCAGCAGTCCTGGATTGTGAGAGGGATGTCTGACTGCCCGTTTTGGCTTGAACCAAGTAGGATTGGGCCTAATGGGCAGTTGGACATCCCTTGAGGGGTCTCAGATTGGAGAGGGTGCAGGTTGAGCTGAGGGACACACAACCCAGTGCACAAATTTTGTGCACTGGGCCTCTAGTATGTTGTTAAAAGGGTGCATCCATCAAGAAGATGTAGCAATTATAAATATATATCCACCTAATGACAGAGCCCCACATTATATGACAGACAGAACTGAAGGAAGGAATAGTTCTAAAATAAGAGTTGGAGACTTCAACACCCCAATTTCATTAATGGATAGAACAGCTAGACATAAGATCAAGAAGTAAACAGAGGACTTGCACAACACTATGAAATAACTGGACCTAATAGACATATAGAACACTCCACCCAACAACAAAAGAATGCATATTCCTATCAAGTGCACGTGGGACATTCTACAGGATAGATCATATGTTATGCCACCAAACAAATCTCAATAAATTTAAAGTGATAGAAATCATTCAAGTATATTCTCCAATTACAATGGAATGAATGTAGATATCAATAATAGAAGGAAGTCTAGGTACTTCACAAATATGTGAAAATTAAACAACACACTCTTTTTTTTTAATTTAATAAATCTTTATTGTTCAGATTAGTACAATTGTTCCTCTTTTTTACCCCCATAGCTCCCCTCCACTCCGTTCCCACCCCACCTCATGCCCTTATCCCACCACTGTCCTCATCCATAGGTGTATGATTTTTGTCCAGTCTCTTCCCGCACCCCCACACACCCATTTCCCCCCAAGGATTGTCAGTCCACTCCCTTTCTATGCTCCTGATTCTATTATATTCACCAGTTTATTCGGTTCATCAGATTATTTTATTCATTTGATTTTTAGATTCACTTGTTGATAGACATGTATTAGTTGTTCATAATTTTTAATCTTTACCTTTTTCTTCTTCTTCCTCTTCTTAAAGAATACCTTTCAGCATTTCATATAATCCTGGTTTGGTGGTGATGAACTCCTTTAGCTTTTTCTTATCTGTGAAGCTCTTATTCTGACCTTCAATTCTGAATGACAGCTTTGCTGGGTAGAGTAATCTTGGTTGTAGGTTCTTGCTATTCATCACTTTGAATATTTCTTGCAACTCCTGTCTGGCCTGCATAGTTTCTGTTGAGAAATCAGCTGACAGTCGTATGGGTGCTCCCTTGTAGGTAACTAACCGTTTTTCTCTTGCTGCTTTTAATATTCTCTCTTTGTCTTTTGCTCTCGGCATTTCAATTATGATGTGTCTTTGTGTGGTCCTCATTGGATTCCTTTTGTTTGGGGTTCTCTGAACTTCCTGGACTTGTAAGTCTATTTCTTTCTGCAGTGGGGGAAGTTTTCTGTCATTATTTCTTCAAATAGGTTTTCAGTATCTTGCTTTCTCTCTTCTTCTGGCACCCCCATAATTCAGATGTTGGTACGCTTGAGGTTGTCCCAAAGGCTCCTTACACTATCTTCAAATTTTTGGATTCTTTTTGCTTTTTGCTTTTCTGGCTGAGTGTTTTTTGCTTCTTTGTATTTCAACTCTTGGACTTGATTCTTGTGGTCCTCTAGTCTGCTGTTAGGTCTCTGTATAATATTTTTATTTCAGTCAGTGTATGTTTAATTTCTAGTTGGTCCTTTTTCATATCCTCGAGGGTCTCCTTAAATTTATCGAACTTTTCTAGGAAATTCTTGAAAAACCTTACAACCATGGTTTTGAACTCTACATCCAGTCGTTTGTTTTCCTCCATTTCTTTCCTTTGTGATTTGTTTCTTTGTCTCCACATTTTAGCTGCTTCCCTGAGTTGGTAGAGTAGCTTTGTGTGGTAGGTGTCCTCTAGGGCCCAGTGGCTCAGCCTCCCCAGTTACCTGATGTGGACACTCTTGGTGCACCCCTTTGTGGGCTGTGTGCTCAGTCTTGTTGTAGTTAAGTCTTGATTGTTGTTGGTATCACTGGGAAAAATTGACCTCCAGGCCAATTGGCTGTAAGGATCAGCTGTGTCTATGCTGGGAGAACTTCTGTGCTGGAGACACTCTTATGAGACAAGTCTTGCAAAATTGCAAAAGCCTCTATGCTCAGCTTGGATGGGGCAGAGTTTCAGGGTGGAGCAGACAGCCTTGGTTTCCCATCAGCCCTGCCCTATGAGGCCCCTGGGTCTCAGTGTCCCTCGGTATTCACTGCAAGCACCTCTGAGAGAAAGCCGCCTTTGAGTTTTGCCCACTGCCAGACAGTCCAGTGTCTCCCCGAATGAGTCAGGGTTCCCAGAAACTTTCCCGGAACTGGAGTTCAACACAGTCAGGAGCTTCCATCTCACTCCTGCTTTAGAAAACCAGCCACACACTCAGCCTCCCGTGTGTTCAGCAGTCAGTCCTCTCTGCACACATGTGCGCGTGCCTTTGGACCTCTGCTTTCCGCAGCTCCCAAGGCTCAGTGTGCTTTCTTTTTCCTGACAGTCCAGATTCCCCCCCAAATGAGTCTAGTTTCCCAGCATCTTGCCCGGGACTGGAGTTCAGTGCAGTTGGGAGTTTCCTTCTCCCTCCAGCTTTAGAAAGCCAGTCGTGCACTCAGTCACCAGTGCACACAGCCGCCTGTCCTCTCCATGTGTGAGTCTCCATACCTCAGCCTTTTGTAGCTCCTCTGAGTCTCAATGTGCTTTCCTCTTTTCTTCTAGTTGTAGAATTTCCACTCAGCCAAATTTACTGTGGTTCTGGATGGTGTCCATTCTGTCTTTTAGTTGTTTTGATATTGTTGTGTGAGGCAGCAGTTTAGGTGTTTACCTATGCTGCCATCTTGTTTTTTTTTCCCCTAAACAACACACTCTTAAACAACCAATTGTTAAAGAAGAAATCACAAGAGAAATTAGAAAATATTTTGCAATAAATTAAAATGAAAATTCAACAGTTACCGGGGATGAGGGAAATGGGGAATGTTGGTCAAAGGGTACAAACTTCAAATTATAAATAAGTTCTAGGACCTAATATACAACATGGTGATCAAAGTTAATTATACCGTATTATATACTTGAAAGCTGCAAAGATAGTAGATCCTAAATGTTCTCACTGCAAAAAATAAATGGTAATTATGTGACCTGATGGAGGCATTAGCTAATGCCATGGTGGCAAGAATTTTACAATATATAAGAGTATCAAATCAACACATTGTACACTCTGAATTTGCATAATGTTATACATCAATTATATCTCAGTAAAACTGGGGGGGGGGGGAGAAAGAAAACACAACACAGCCAAATGTATGGGCTTCAGCAAAAGCAGTGCTAGAGGGAAATTTATAGCTACAAACAACTACATTAAAAAAGAAGGTAGATTTCAAATAAATAACCTAGCTTCCCACCTTAAGGAACTCGAATAAGAAGAACAATTTAAGCCCCAACCAAGCAGAAGAAGGAAATAATAAAGATTAAAGTGTACAAAGCTGAACATAGTTTTACCATATGGTTCAGCAATCATGCTCCTAAGTATTTACCAAACCAATTGAAAAATTATGTCTACAGAAAACCTTCATGCAAATGTTTATAGCAGGTTTATTCATAGTTGCCAAAACTGGGAGCAATTAATATACCCTTCAATAGATGAAAGCATAAGCAAACTATAGTATATCCATACAATGGAATATTATTCAATCATATAAAGAAATGAGCAATCAACCAGGCAAAAACATGGGTGAATCTTAAATGTATATTGCTAAGAAAATTAAGCTAGTCTGAAAAGGCTACATGTATATAAACATAATCCCATTAATATGACATTCTGGAAAAGGTAAACCTATAGAGATGGTAAACAGATCAGTTGTTGCCTAAGGTTTTTTTGTTGGGGAGGGTTGATAGGTGCAGTACAGATTTTTTTTATGGTGTTAAATATTCTGTATGGCACTGTAATGGTGAATACATAACATTATGTGTTAAAGCTCATTGAACTTCATTTTTTGTTTATTATTATTATTTTTTGTTGTTGTTAATCCTCACCCAAGGATATTTTTCCATTGAGTTTTTAGAGAGAGTGGAAGGGAGTGGGAGAGACACACACAGAGAGAAACATTGATATAAGAGAGACATAAATTGGTTGCCTGCCCCCATGTGTTCCTATCCGGGCCAGAATGGAGCCTGCAACCAAGGTACATGCCCTTGACTGGAATCAAACCCAGGACTCTTCAATCTGTGGGCTGATGCTCTATCAACTGAGCCAAACTGGCTAGGGCAAAACTCATAGAACTTTACAACACATTCAGTGAAACTTGATGTATCAAATTTTAAAAATCATTTAGGAGGTTGGGGATCCTAGGATGGAATGCAGACTGCAAGAAAAGAATATAACTATTTCAAGGAGTTGGGGTGGCACAGGTACTGACCTAACTTAGGAAATGAATGGGGACTAAGACCAAAGGCAAAAGGAGCTGTACATAGCATTGTGCTTTAGTTGGTCAAGTTGTTTCTCCTGGAGGTATGAGTTAACAATCCTGAAATTACTAAAAGTGTATACTGGGAGTAAGTTCTAGTAAATGAATGGCAGATGGTGGAAGCCACATTTCTGATGGTTGGAGTGGGAGGTTACAGATAAACAAAGAGGCAAATGGTAGAATGATCTAGGCATGTAGTCAAGAATTAGAATTAGAGACATCAGTATAGGCTCATGTTTAGCTTAATATAAATACAGATGGATACATAAAGAAATATTTGTGGGTATGTGTGTATATATGTGTCAGTACACACACACACACACACACACACACAATTATTTCCTTTCTTCTCTGTCAGCTAAGAGGGGCTAGAAGCAATGACACCCCAGTAGCAATGAGCATACCCAACGTCCAGATCTTGGTTTCTAATACTATTCTCCACTAAAAGGAGCAAGGGACCCTGGAGAAATGGCTGATTCTAGAGCTGGTGCAAGGTATATATGCGATGATCATGTAGCGTTTTATAGTTTCAGAAGGTAAGGAAGTACTCAAAAACCACGCCAATGTGGGTATGTGAAAAGGACACAGAAGCCAATTGAAAGAGCTCCATATGGCCAAATTTAGCAAGAAAACAAATATGTGGCACTAGGTTATAACCCAGAGTGTAAATAAATCCTGCATAATAAAAGCCTAATATGCAAATTGACTGGTCACTATGACGCACACTGACCACCAGGGGGCAGATGCTCAATGCAGGAGCTTCCCCCAGCCCACAGGCCCTAAGCCAGCCAAGGCAGGTGCCAGCGGGCCCTCCCCGCCACCCCCCCCCACCCGCCCCGATCACCCTTCCAGTTGCCCCACAGAGGGAAGTGACTGGTGGCTGCAATGGGGGGACGGGGCTGGTGAGCGGGTGGCACCAGGCCGGCCAAGGCAGGTGCCAGCGGGGGCCTCCTGATCATCCTGCTGGTCACCCCACAGATCGACCCTGATCACCGGCCAGGCCTAGGGACCATATCCATGAACAAATTTTGTGCATCAGGCCTTTAGTATAAAATAAATATCCATGAGTCCACACTGATTTATAGAAATGATTGAATAAAAATTAAATAAGAGACAGTATGCAAATTTTCTACTCAGGAGCATTCCAAATTATATATATGTAGATACTTGGTTGTCAAGGAGGTGGGGCATATCTCCTATCCCTCATGTGTGGGCTGTGCATAGTGACTTCCTTCCAAAGAATCCTATATAATAAAAGGCTAATATGCAAATTGTCCCCTTAGGAGTTTGACCAACTGGGAGTTCAACCACTTACTATGATGTGCGCTGACCAGCAGGGGGCAGCGAGGAACAAAAGAAGGCTCCAGCCAGCAGCTGGCAGCTGGAGGAAGGAAGGCCCTGGCCGGCAGCCAGAAGGCTCCGATTGACCCTGATTGCTGGCCAGGCCTAGGGACTCTACCCGTGCATGAATTTTGTGCACTGGGCTTCTAGTACAGTGTGAAAGGAGGAAAAAAGAGATCTAGGTCAACAGTGATGTCATGTTGACAGTATGTACCTTGGATATAATGTGATGAGAATGGTACTTTACTTCTGTGGTCTTTCTCTCCAAAATGCATAAACCCCAGTCCACTCACAAGAAAAATATCAGACCGGCCCCAATTGAAGGACATTCTACAACACACCTGGCCAGTACTCATCAAAACTGTGAAGGTCACTAAAAACAAAGCAAGCCTGGGAGAAGAGCCCAAGGAGACATGGTGACTAAATGCAGTATGATGTCCCAGATGGGATCCTAAAGCAACAACAACAACAAAAAAGAAAGATCATTCGGTAAAAACTAAGGAAACAG
This sequence comes from Corynorhinus townsendii, assembly GCA_026230045.1. NCBI lineage: Eukaryota > Metazoa > Chordata > Mammalia > Chiroptera > Vespertilionidae > Corynorhinus > Corynorhinus townsendii. The sequence continues at coordinate 172,903,823 of JAPDVU010000003.1, read as the reverse complement.
GGATAAAATATGAACTTCAGTTAATACTTATGTATCTATTGGTTTATTAGTTGTGACAAATGGACCATACTAAGGTAAGATGTTAACAAAAGGGGAAAGTGGGTGGGAGACATGTGGAAACTCCTGTTCCATATTTTCAACTGTTTTGTAAGCCTGAAACTCTTCTACAATGAAAAGTTCATTTTTCAAAAGGTACAGAACGTCCTTGTCACGTGAAGGTGCACTCACGGGGGATGTAAGTAGATGAGGTCTCCCAGCTGTCTCCTTGTGGACCTAGACATCACTAGGTCTGTGAGATTGCACCCAGTGAGTCAGAGGAGACCCCACTGTGGTGGGTGCTGTGGGCTTAGAGCTCTGCCCTCAGCAGTCTTCATAGACTTTGTTATTAATAACTTACTGAATACAAACAGGAAACAGTTGGGACTACAGATGCCCACACATGACCTGCAGGTATAGCTGGTCAACTCTCCTTTGCTTCTTCTGCAGCCACATCTCATATCACTCTTCCCTTGATCGCTATACTCTAGCCATCTATACTAATAATAGACAAATATGTAAATTGACTATACCTCTACGACTCCCACAGCCAATCAGGAGTGAGTATGCAAATTAACCCGACAAAGATGGTGGGCCTATGGACAACGGGCATGCGTGCAGGCACTGAGCAGCTGGGGCGAAGCAGCCGGGGTCCCAAGGAAGCCACTAGAGTGTCCGGTCCTGTCAGCCTGTCCTGGGGGCAGCTAGAGTTCCAAGTCCTTTTGGTTTCTGCAGCCCCTGGACTGGAAGCAGAAACCAAGAGTGCAGGGAGCACCAGGAATGCTGGGAATCTTAGTTCTGGTGGCAGACGCATTGCGGGATCTCCTAGACACTAGAGCAAAGTGAGCCTGCAGCAAGTTACTGTTGCGGGTTGGGATGGAAGGAAAGCAAAGGTGAGAGACATAAGTCAGAGTGTAGAGAAAAAATTAAAAGGAAGATATCCTGCAACTTCTAGGAAATCTCCATCAATGGAACAAAGAAAAAAAAAAGAACTCTATTATTCTGTGATCACCAAACCAAACTGGGTTGAGGTGTCAGACAATTCGCTCATATGATTGCAAAGACAGACACAAACTCCCAGATTGGAAAGGGCTTCCCTGAGGGCTCCCAGATTGAAAAGGGTGCAGGTCGGGCTGAGGGATCCACCCCCCCGAGCATGAATTTCGTGCACTGGGCCACTAGTAACTATATATTTTTAATTCTTCATAGACATAGCCTCTCTCATACCTGGGTCTTTTCCTTCTGCTTGCAATTCTCTCCAAGCCCCTGTTTGCCTGTTAATTTTACCTCATCCTTCAGCTGAAATGCCATTATTTTTCAGGATGGCCTTCTCTGGTGTCCTAGACAGCACACTATGCTTCTCCATTTGTGGCATGCATCCTATGTCACTGCGTGTGTCCTCTGACTTCCCCACCAGATGATCAGCTGCCTAGCACAGAGCTTGCAACATCAGAGGTGTCTGGTAAGTGTTGTGGAATTGAAAACAATGAAGGAAGGTTTAGAACTGAACATGATGTTCAGTAAAGCAAAGGCTCTGGAACAAGTGGCCCTAGATAAGAAGGAAGGGCAGGTAGAAGAGGGACTGTGAAAGAATTCGAAAAGACTGACCATAGAGTTTAGACTTTAACCCACAGTCTTGAATGGTCTAAACCAGGGAAATGACACAAACTAACTGGTACTGAATTTCCTGAAATCTTACATGCTAAACAGATTTCTCATTGTTACAGAGAACCGGAATAATCAAACAATGCTGGAGAGTTTGGAGTCACACTTTATTCACCAGTGGCCTTAGAGAAAATGAATTCAAATTCTAAGCAAGGCTACAAGCAGAATTTCCCTTTTTATTAAAGAGCTAGCCCTATGTGCGTTTAGTAGTTATCTCGCTGCTGGCCTTGAAAACAACACAGTTCTATCCAATTAAAAAATGCACCGTGCATGGCATTGAGAGTATGGGCATATCTAGTCTCTGGCCTACCAAGTCAGACAGCTAAGTTTATCTTCCTCGTTATTCAAGCAGGCTAGAAAGCAAAGTTATTTTTTTTAGAGTAAGAGTCCATCTAAAAAACAGCAGAGAATTCCAAACAGTAGTTTTACAAAATAGGGGTTAGCCTTCTCATCATTACCTTTATACTTATCGGACAACGTGGCTTGCTGTCAGTTTTTCAGATTCCACTTCCTGTGTTCCACGTTGCAGCACCATCATCTACCATTAAGCTGTGTTATGGTGAAGTTTGAGCCCATCCGATATTTTCCCTTGTCTGTGATCTGCTTTTTCCACTTGGATGTTCCCATCATTCCTTACCCTTTAATTTTAGTCACTACACTATGAGAAGAACTAATGTTAGCTATCCCGACCCAGATATTCCTGGGATAAGATAGGCTCTATAGATCTGCAGTTTCAAGACTTTCCTGGTTTTAGAAATGCTTTGAGTATTTAAGATTAAAGAACCAGGCTGCCTAGTTTTAAATCCTGGCTCTACCATTAACTGTGTGACTTTAAGGAGGTTATTTAACTTCTCTCTGCTTCAATTTTCTCATCTGTAAAATAGGGAGGATAATAGTACCTAGTAGGTTGTTATGAGGATTAAATGAGATCATCCTCAGAACTTTTAGAATAATGCCAGGCACATAGTAAGTGCTCAAATAAATAGCTCTTATTTCATTATCACTGTTATTAATTAAACATTTTTTCCATTTGTTTTGCTTTCTTCTTCAGAAACACATATAATAGCTACTTTGTATCTGCTGTTTCTACCACTCATTAAATATTCACAAGAACCATCCCTGTAATTTGTTCAATTTTATTTTATTTCCTTATACATACTATCCACCAGAACTGTGTTTAAATTTTGTTCATTCTGTTTTCATTGCCTCTAATGTAGCTTTTTTATCTCTGTGACATTTTTATTTTTTTCGCATTTCTTTCCTAAGCTCTGCTGGCCCGGTTTTTATCTCCTATTGCTTCATAAGGTCTTCTTTGAATTATTTTACTATTTTTTTTCCCCAGCTCTTTCTAATGTAAGGTTATATTTGTAACTTCTTTGAAACTATTTAACTTTTAAAAATCTGTTTCCCTGGAATTATTTGTTTTTGTTGTTTAGATTCATGCCTTCTGTCTCTTTCTCTTTCTGTCTCTCTATCCCTTCACTTTCTTTCTTTTCTTGCCTCTTTCGTCCCTCTTTCTCCTCCTTCGCTTCTTCCTGTCTGCCCTTCTGACTATTACTCATGTTTGCTGAATAACATAGGAGAGACGGTGGGGGTGGGGTGGGGTAAGATGCAGAGGGATGAGTCCAAGCAGAGGGAGGCTGCCTCTCCTGATAGATGTAGCAAATAAAAATACAGGCCGCCCCAGCTACATTTGAATCTCAGATAAATAAGGAATAATTTCTTGAAGTATAAGGATAACATGGATATTGCACACTATATTTCATCTGGCAGCCCTATTCCCAGGGTTGTTTTTTCCAGCACCTTCTCTCTAAATCTGAGTTTTCCTTTTCCCTAGGGCAGTGTTCTGCAAAGTCATTAGTCAACAGAGCCAAATACCAAGAGTACAACGATTGAAATTTCTTTTGAGAGCCAAATTTTTAAAACTTATACTTCTTCTAATGCCACTTCTTCAAAATAGACTCGCCCAGGCCGTGGTATTTTGTGGAAGAGCCACACTCAAGGGACCAAAGAGCCGCATGTGGCTTGTGAGCCGCAGTTTGCCGACCACGGTCCTAGGGTCCATGTCACCTCCGTTTCTGGCTTTCCAGAGATTGATGGGCCTCACAGCAAAGTCTCCAAGGATCTTCCTCCTTCCTTCTACTGCATTTCAGTGGAGAACATCAGGTGGCTCAGACGGAGTATTAGAAATAACACGGTCTCCTTCTGCTTCACCGTGATTCTTTGTTACAGCTTGTGTAGGACAGCTCCTTTTGTTCCCATGGATGGCGAGTCCTTTCAGCAGACCCGCTCTGTGTAAAGTGCTCAAATGGAGGCTCTGTGGCTCTGTTCTGTAACTCAAGGGGGTGACACATATGTGTATGGACTCCCTGACTCCCTTGTCTAAGCTTCTTTCCTCCCCACTGCCTCCCAGCCACTCAGAGGCCGCCCTGTAGGCCTAAGGGTGCACACCCCGAGGAAGAGGGAGTGGATGGGAGACGTCAGCTCTGCGCTCAGCAGAACAGAGGGGAAGAGCCGTGTCTGGGCTCCAGAAGATGGCTTGTTCAGGTGAAGAGAATTCTGGCATCGTAATCCCTGGGGATGGGCATGGGGGTTCCTGGCGGGGGAGGAATGTGTGCAGTGAGCATGGACTTCAAATGGCTACATAGCCTTGACCCCATGGACTCCAGGGCCAGAATGAGACTAAAGCTGCAAGATTTCTAGCTCTAGGATGGAGCTGCCTCTCAGAGCAGCAATACAGTTTCTTGGAAATTTGAAGTTCTAGAAGGCATCTGTAAGCTTTCAGCGTTTCCCCTTTGTGCACCCAGAGCCCTTAGCAATTGGCACCACCACATTGTGTGTCTTACCTGCATCTGTGCCCAATGCATTCCCTTCTCTCCGGGTACCACGGCTGAACTGTCTGTGCCCTGGCAAAACCAGCCTTTCCCATCCAGTGTTGCCTGCTCAGGGACATCCCGTCAGTAACTTTGCTTTGTCTCTCCTGCACTGATCATTTTACCCTCTCTGCTATACCTCTCATCAGGCTACTAACATGCTATTTTTATCAACAAAAACCAAACTAAGTCGAAAAAGCCAACCAAACAACCAACCAAACAACCAACCAAACAAACCCTCTCTGGGTCCTGCCTTCCCCTCCAGCTACCGTCCTGTTTCTTCCCTTCACTTTCCAGCGCACCGAAAAGCAATGCCTTGATGGTTCTGTCTCTCCAATCAGCCTTCAGCCTTCGCCATGCAAATGAAGCTGCTCTTATCACCCTCATCAGTGGCTTCCAAATTGCTTAATCCAGTGGTCTGTTCGCAGTCCTCATCTTTCCTAACCTGGCAGCGGGCTTTGACACAGCGGACACTCCCTTTCATTGAAAGAATTTCTTGACTATATATCTCCAACCCAAATATCTATCTCCCCTGGACTCCAGACCTCACAAATCCAGATGCCATTTCACTTGGATGGGTAATAAGCATCACAAACTATATATGTAAATTGAGCTCTTATTCTTCCCCACTCCACCTTTGCCCAAACCTGCTCCTCTGTGATCTTCTTTTATATTGAAAGCACCAGACTTCCACTTACTCACAGCTAAAGCCCTGGAGTCATCCTTGTTTTTCCTTTCTCACGTTCCTCACATCCAGTCCATCAGCAGCTCCTGCCAGGTCTATCTTCAAGAAAAATCTGGAATTCAACCATTTCTCACCTTCTCTGCCGCCATCTTGGTTCAAGCTCTGGTTCCAGGGCAGAAATGGCAAATAGATTTTACTTCAAACATCAGGATTATTATAGCAAACTTCTAATTGGTTTCCCTGCTTTTACTCTTGTTTTCCCTTTAGGTTATTTATTAAAATATGTTTTTATTGGTTTCAGAGGAAGGGAGAGGGAGAGAGAGAGAAACATCAATGACGAGAGAGAATCATTGATTAGCTGCCTCCTGCACATCTGGGGATAGAGCCCGCAACCCAGGCATATGCCCTGATTGGGAATAGAACTGCAACCTCCTGGTTCATAAGTCGGCGCTCAACCACTGAGCCACACCAGCTGGGCTCCCCTTCAGTGTAGTCTCAGCACAGCGGTCAGAGTGATTCTATTAAACCAAATGTCAGATTGTGTCACTTCTTTGTTCAAAATCCTGCAATAGCTTCCTGTTTCTTTCAAAGTAAAAGCCAGAGCCCTTACAATGGCCTAGAAAACTCCACATACCGACTCCAACCCTGTTTCCTTCTGACACCATCTAACAGTACTCTCCCCTTTTGTTAGAGAAGTCTACCCACACGGCCTCGCTGCTGTGTCTTGATATGTCAAACATGTGCCTTTCAGGTCCTTTATGATCTCCTGGAATGCTTTCTGTCAGGTATTTGCATATCTAACCCAGACAAATGCTTGAGTCTTTCACTTGATTCTCCAATTTTCAGAATAATGAGCTGGTGCCCTAGCAACTTCAACATATGTCAAATGAACTTTTTTAAAATAAAAGAGTTAAAATGAACTTGTGATTTTAAATACACTTTATGTGTTTCAACTTATGGTCGTTGTTACTGTTTCTGATGCTCAAGTTGTCTCATCTTTGGCTAGGAAGAGCCCTCGCAAGTGGGACCCTAAATCCTTTGACATGATCTGGTAGTTCTTTGATACCTTGTGTCTTAATTTGAAATAAGAATTAGCCCAGCTGGTGTGCCTCAGGGGTTGAGTGTAGACCTAGGAGCCAGGAGGTCATGGTTTGATTCCCAGTCAGGGCACATGCCCGGGTTGTGGACTCCATCTCCACTATGGGGCCTGCTGGAGGCAACCAATCATGATTCTCTCTCGTCATCGATGTTTCTATCTCTCTCTCCCTTCCTTTCTGAAATCAATAAAAATATATTAAAAAACAACAACAAAAAACCCAAACAAACAGAAAAACACACACCTATTTGCCATGTCTCCCCTAGAACATGGGCTATGAAATCAGACATATCCGGATTTAATTCCAGGTTTAAAGTTACAATTTTTGCAACTCTTGGAGAGTTACTTACTGTTAATGTTGTGGAGCTAGCACGAATGAACAACCACTGAAGTCCAGACCAAATTAAAATTTAGGGAGCCTTTATTAGCTGGCCGGTTAGCGACTGCTCTGCTTTTCTCCACGCAGGGAGTCAGAGAGCAGCCCCCACCCTTTGTGCAGGACCACTTTTAAGCACATTAACCACATCCTGTTTTTGCAGAGCAAGCAACCCAAGACAAAACAGTTTTTCCTAAGCAACGTCAGAATCATGCCATTGATGACCATGTTATTTACAGGGTCATCCTGTTCTTCAGAAAGCTGACAGTGTTCTATCTTGCAAGGCCTATGTGCTAGGAAGGGGCCATAAGACCGTATCTCAAGGCCTGGCCTGGTGTCAGCACTGACAACTCTATCTGGGGCATAGTCCACAGTCTCTCTAGAATGGGCAAAAATTCCCACTCTCCAACATTACTTCTCTAGTTCAGGATTTTAACTTAAGAAGTGAGAATGATCATACATATTCAGTGAGTTCCTTTGAGGCTTAAATGAGATGCAGTATATGAGATATCTGGCAGATAGTAAACACTTAATAAATTGTAGTGCCCATTATCAAAATTAGAGACAAAACCCTGTTATCATGCAAAAGCAAAAAGTTGCCTCATAATTACCCATTAAAGATGAGGTTATAAGAAAAGTGAAGCTAGTCGTAATTTGCATTTGTTATGTACTTACTGTGTGCAAAACATGACAGTAAACATTATTGCTTTACTTTTTTAAAATAAATATTCCTCTAAACAATTCTATAAGGCAGGTATTAATATATATTATATTTTTTCATGTGGCATAATATCACCATATATTATACATTAGGAGTCTGAGACTTAGAAAGGTTAACTCACTAGTTAGAAAGTGAACTAGGAAGTGGCAGAATTCTGAATAAAACCCTTTGACCCCAGATTATGAGAAAGTTAACTCTTGAGCTATGTGAATTTATCCTGTTTAGGTGTGTTGTATTGTTCTGAAATAATAGCCTGGGTAAAATTTCTTTTAAATATTCCCAGATTTCCATAGATTATCTTGGCACTTAGTATTTACTTTCCATATCTGACTGCCTCCCTTCCCCCAACCCAACCCCCCAAAAAATTGTGTTTTAAGCAATAGCCAACCTAGAGCAATAGCCAACTGGATCAGAAACCAGGAGCTTCACTGACAGTCTTTTGTAAGGAAGGAGAATGGATGTCCATCATTCAGTGCTGGGAGAGACCAGGACAGAAAGAGCATCAGGAGGGGCTCAGTGTTAGCTCTGTTTTGTCTTTTATGCATAGATTTTTCCTATTTTTAAAAAGAGATTTTATATATACTAGAGGCCCAGTGCATGCATTCATGCACTGGTGGGGTCCCTCGGCCTGCCCTGTGCCCTCTTGTAATTCAGGATCCCTTAGGGGATGTCAGACTGCTGGTTTCAGCCCGATCCCAGCAGGTCAGGCTGAGGGACTCCACCGGTGCACGAATCCATGCACTGGGCCTCTAGTATGCATATAAGATTTTTGGTTAATCTCTTCCTGCCCTCTCCCCTCCCCCCTTCCCTCTGAGATTCATCAATCTGTTCCATGTTTCCATGCCTGTGCATTGAGCAACTGCCCCCTGGTGGTCAGTGTGTGTCATAGCTACCAGTCGAACAGTCAAATGGTCGAATGGTTGCTTAGGCTTTTATATATATATATAGACTAGGGGCTCAGTGCATGAATTTGTGCACCTTGAAAGGAACTGTGGGCTGTGAGGCCGCAGTAAGCACAGGGGTAGGTCTTGGCCCATTCTCTGCACCCCCACCCGGCCCCTACCACTGTGGCCACTGGTCCCCTGTCTGCCGGCAGCCCTGCTCCCACCATTGCCACTCTCATGTGCTGACAGTGTCAGCTCCCCTCGCACCCGTTGATGGAGTGGAGCAATTGTGACTGGCGCCAGCAGTGAGTACAAGTGGGGCCGGTGCCATCAGCTGGTGGGAGCAGTGGCTGCTGCCCCAATTGCCCCTCAGGAGCAGGGGGAAGTGGAGAAGCCCTCAGGGGTGATTAGGGCTGGCAGCTGCTACTCGCACCCCCTGATGGCGCTGAGCGATCAGGTCTGGTGCCAGGAGCCGGCAGTGGGTATGAGTGGTGGCTGCCAGCCCTGATCACCCTCAGGAGCAGGGGAGGTGGAGAAGCCCTGAGGGGTGATCAGGGCTGGCATTTGCTGCTCACACCTGCAATTTTAGGGACTTAACCCACAAATCTGTGCTGTGCAACTATTGTACAATAATGAATTGTCATTTTAAAAATCCCGTCTATGTCTATTATAAGGATATATGCTGTTATTAAAATCCATTCTTGTAGAAACATGTATCCACCCTAAAGTGGAAATGTAAAAGATAAAAATCAACTCTTTTTTCCAGTAGAGCTCACTTCACCCAAGTCTTCAACTTGGTTGAATTTGGACCTTATAATTGCTAGTCCATTCACAAACTGAAGATGAATTCTGAGTAGTGTACATAGGACTATATGTCAAACTCAAGTAATAGAATAAAGTTATTTGTATTATGCAATGTGCTTCCTTTGGGGGAAAAAATTAACTTCACGGTTCTCCCCTTTCCTGTAGTAAGCAGATTTGTTCATGGAACTTTTCAGAGCAGAAATAATAGCATATCTCCTGATATAATGTTATAGGAACAGGTATGTTGCTTCTTGTCTTTGGAAATTATGATGATTTCCTTTCCTTAATAACACTGGCCATACCAGTTAATTTCAGTGTAACGGAAATGTATGGCAAGGAGCCCAGAGGTGTCTGGGCAGAAGTGTTATTACTTTAAGGGGATTAGGAGCAGACTTATTAGCTTGAAGAGTTCCCCAGCCATTTCTGCCCATGAATTTATACAATGATGTCCATTAATCTCAAACTGCTTACCTCCTATCTCCATCCCTTTGCTCTGTGTCCACAGTCTGTCAGATACTAAGTTGTATTTTAAAGATGTTAGTGGAAAGCAAAACTAAATTTACCTACGGGATCATCTAGTTAAGAAGATTACAAGTGGACAAACCAGATGACCCTCAGTCATGTTCCTATGTCCTGTGGACACAGGTTCTTGGTGTCTCATGACTTCATTTCACTGTGGCCTCGGCCTCTTTGATGGCAACCTGTCTGCTGCCCTCTGCCACTGTCCCCAGCATGCCACCGGTAACCACTTCTTCCTCTTCTTAGATGCTCCCTACTTCCAGCCCTCACCACTGGTTTCCCTATCTCAGAATTCTCCCCTCCTTCAGGCCTTCCTGCCCACTGGTGCCATGCTAAGTCTCCAGAATGTATTGCTTTGATCCTGGCGCCAACTTGAAAGGCTCCCAATGGCCTAATGGATTAAATCCAAAATCTTCAGTCAGGGCCTTCACAGTGTGAATTCACCACCATTCTCTGCATTCATTCTTTGCCTCATCCAACTGGGCTCCTGAAGTGTGTGATGAACTAGAAGGCCTGATCATCTAGGAGAGAAAAAGCAAGCTTTTTCAATAAAGGGCCAGACAGTAAGCATTTTCAACGTTGTGGGCCGTATGGTCTGTCACAACTATTCACCTCTGCCACTGTGACATGAAAGCAGCCATAAGCAATATATGAATGAGTGAGTATGGCCATGTTCCAATAAAACCTTATTTATGGACATGGACGTTTTAATTTCAAATAATTTTTGTGTGCCGTGAAATATGATTCTTTTGATTTTTTTCTAAACCATTTAAAAAATGTAAATGGCGCCCTAACTGGTTTGGCTCAGTGGATAGAGTGTCGGCCTGCAGACTGAAGGGTCCCAGGTTCGATTCTGGTCAAGGTGCATGTACCTTGGTTGCGGGCACATCCCCATTAGAGGGTGTGCAGGAGGCAGCTGATCGATGTTTCTCTCTCATGGATGTTTCTGCCTCTCTATCCCTCTCCTTCCTCTCTGTAAAAAATCAATAAAATGTATTTTAAAAAATAAAAAATGTAAACGGCATTCTTTGCGTGCAGACTATACAAAAACAGGTGGTAGGCCTGATTTAATCCATGGGCCATACTTTGCCAGCTCCCATCCTAGGAAATCACTGATCATGGAGTTTTAGGTAAGCAAGGCCAAGGACCACAGGGTGACAAGCACAGCTCCTCCTCTCCCCATGCAGGGGCTTTTGTCACCCATTGTTAGTGTTCATCTCAGAGTGTAGCCTCGTGTCACATGAGGTGCAGACCTGCCCAACATTTCTAAGTGTTTACTCACCTACTGAGAAGAAGGCCCCCCACTGACATGAGAAGGTGGACTATCACTGCGTGTGCCTGGAGCGCTGGGCAAAGGTTGGGGTGTGTCCTTTGGAGGGAAGGCAAGTCCAAACTACTGGCGATATATATATATATATACCTCCTCTCGCTCAGCCCCACTGAAGTTCTTCTAGGAACCTCATGTCTGAATCGTCCCCTTTCAGTTGTTAGGTGAGGTGCCTCTCCTGTGGGTAGAGTCTGCTGACTGATTCCTGGCAAAGGCTGCTGATATTGTCGGTGGTCACATCATTAGGTAGGGATGTTGAACCTGTAGCTTAATGCTGCTAAAAAGCCAGCGGGGTTTTCTGGATGTCTACTGCCAAAGAGAGGCACTGCTGACCTTCAGGTACCCCCTCAGTTTTGAGAACCAGAAGACAAACCTCTCTCTATGCCTTGCCTGAAACCATAGATAAGCACTTACATAAGAGGAAAACAGGAGGGACTCTCCACTGTCTGTGAATTTCTTCAGGAGTGGTAGCAGGAGAGGGGACAATGTTGGAGGTGGTGGTAGGACAGTGTGCTGAGTTCACCTTTCAATTCCTATCCTTGCTCTGCTAGTTGGATTGCTTCCCGTGGAGGGTGGTGCCTTTGAGAGAATAGCTGGGAAGCAAGTCTAGAACGCAGCACTGACATTGCAATCCCGTCAATGGACACTAGAGGGTGCCAGAGCACGTGGTTGAGGAGCTGAAGCGCCATCTCCCCATGTGATCTGGATTCTGGACAATTATTAGCCAAGCAAGAAGCAAAGACAATAGGATACTGACCATGTGGAGCAAGACAAGCAGGGTCTCAAAAAATTCAGAGCCTTAGAGTACAACAGACCAAGTGATTTCCAGCTATGTCTAGGGCAGTGACAATTCTCATGAAATTAGGCTGGGGTGAGAACTGCTTCATGGCTGCATTGAATCAGGAAAACTCCCACCTTGGATCCTATGTTGAAATTGATAAGCACTTTTTAAAAAATGCTAAGAATTAAAATAAAGAATAAGAACAGGGTAGAGGTGCAGGGGCGTGGATAGAGAACGGTCAGGACCATGTTCAGAGGAGAGCAGGTCAGGCAACAAGGGAAGGTAAAAAATGCTCCTCGCAAAGGCAGCGGAGGCAAGGACAGGAGGAAGGCTTAGCCAGAGGCCTCGCCACTCTGCTCTTTGCCCCTCCCGGTGGTAACTGTCACAATTTGCTTTTAGAAATTCTTGGAAGCAAAGAATGTGGAGTCCAGAGGAAGATGGTTATTTCCTCAAAACTCTGTTTAGAAAATGACATTATAAAATTGGCTTGATAACTTGGAAACTGGCATAGGTTGTAAAAAATTAATAACAATCTGTAATTAAAATACAAGATTTAAATCAACATAGGTGAAGGGAAGGGAGAGTTGGCTGAGTGCAGAGGGCAGTAAGATCTTGTTATGGTTCTTATTGTTTAGGAGATATAGATTCTGATTCTTGCTACACACAGAAAAAAATTAATATGTATGTTTATAAGGAAAATCTTAAAAGAGAAATAAACTATACAATTTTAAAACCATTTGATTAAAAAAAAATGAACAAAGAAAACTCAATTCATCCAAAGCCCAAAAAAGAAGGTAGGAGAGAAGAAATACCCAGGAAGCATGGAAAACAGGAAAAGCTGGCATAAATAAATGTGGTGTTACAATGAATGAGGTAAATGTGCCTAATTAAAATGCAGAGACTTACGAATTAGCTAAAAAAAATCAATTGGCTGTCTATAAGAGACACATCTAAGACAAAATGGCACAGGGAAGTTGACAAGGATGGGAAAAGATATGCTAACAAAAAGAAGGTAGGAGTTGCCGTACAAATATAAGAGGAGGTCAAAGCAGCTTCTGCCTCTCAGTTTTGGTTGGGGGCCCAACGCTAAAAACAGCACAAATGGGTACCAGCCTCCATACAAGACCATGCTAAGTAAGAAATGGTGAGACTGTTACCCTAGCTCCCCAAAGAGTAGGGGAGTTCAAGGCATGCTTTGGAGAGAGTTGTTGGGTGCTGTGTGCTTCTTCCACCATCATGGGGAAAGCGGTGTGTGTGTGAGTCCACTTCACCTCATGTCAAGTGAGGAGGGCTTCATATAGAACGTGATTGGAGTCCTTGGAGCTAAGGGTACATATGTGCTGTATAACAATCCATGGCTGGTTTGACCTGAGGAGTCAGAGGAGAGAGAAGCAAGGCTGCGTAGGGAGCAGGCCACAGTTGTTGCTGTTGTTGTGCCAGCTGGGGCAACGGGCATGTTCCCTGTGGACCAAAATGAAACGATGGTGTGGGAGTGGAATGGGCCAGCCGGCCTGAAGGCTAGGAGAGGAGCGTGCCGGGCGAGAGCAGCCAGTTCCGTGGTGGTCCACTGGAGCCTGGGGCTGAGGCAGGAGTGGAAAGCAGCCCACACTAGTAACAAGGGATCAACAGTGGAATGTTTTCGTCGAGGGAGTCTCTGATAAACCCACCAAATGGCTCCTAAAGAAAGAGTCAGGTTGGAACGTGCAGATCTCAGTAGTATCAGGAGATAAAACTTTGTTCCTTGCCCTGGAGGAAGGAGGTGAGCAAAGGAGAGAGAAGTTGGTGACATCCCTCTCTCTGCCTGTGGTAGATTTCCACAATGGGAGCAGACTCAAGCCTACTGAAGGGATAGACTGGGAGTTCTCATTGTCACACTGGATTCACCCTCTACCTACAAAAACAAAAAGACATATTATAATTTATATCTTATCTAAGAGTGACCCAAAGAACTGCAGGACCTGTCCAAGACTTTGTCCAAGGACAGAAAATGGGTTGTTTGATGAAGCAAGTTTAAAAAGGAGTGATGGGAAAGAATAAATGTGTTTTATAACACATTCATAAATTAATTTATAACACTATTAATCTTAGCTCATTCAATATAACTGTTGCATTAAAAAAAGATGAATGAAGGTTCCAGGTGAAAAGTATTAAGTAAAACTGAGGAGGGTGTTTTATGTTACTGACATGAAGGCTATTTAACAGCGTCCTGCATCCCTCCATCAGGAGGCACTCCTTTCTCTCTGCTCCCTGAGCCTCCAATCTGCCTCCTGCTCCACGTTCTATAAACGTGACAAGGGCTCCAGCTCCCTTCCTCCTTCCTCTGTGGTCAGAAGTCTCTCTATTCCTGCATGTGACTCACCCACAAGAATTCAAGGGTGGCTCCGTCAATGCATTTCTGAGTGACCTCGAACAATGTGCCTACCCTCACTGAATTTCAATTTGTTATTTGTTAAATGTAGATAAAAGTTCCTACCTTGAGGATTAAATAAAGATAATTCTTATAAATTGCTTAGCTTGGCATCTGGAAGATAATAATAAATGGTAGTTATCAGTAAAACAAGGTTAGTGATGGGAGAATCTACATATTTCGCCATTTCACCTTCTTTCAAGAGCAGAAAACAAGCCTTCTCTGTGACATATGCCAGTCCATCGTGTATGTTGCGCATGTTGCCTCCTGATGCTGATTATGACAACTTTGAGATGGTAACAACAGCAGTAATGACTGATAATAAGATACCCCAGAAATGTAACCACTGAAAGTAAGTCACCCAGGAAAAAGACCAGTGTGGCGAATGGAGCCACAATTCCTAGATTATAACTAGGAATTGGCAGTAGTAATTGGCAGCATTGGATGGCTCAAGTGCAGCATAAATTCCATGCAGCCTCCAGAGCAAAAATATCTTCCAGGATAAATACCTTTTGGGTATAACATCTCGATAGCCCCTGCCGACCACCTTCAGTCTTTTCAGCTGCTCATATACATAGAGTAGGGCACCATCATATTTAAATAAGAAGAACAGCAATAAATCTGTTTAATTGAACGTCAGCACCATCACATAATGTCAGAAACATTAAAGGAAAATGCAAATATCTAAAGGCTAAGGGAATTATAATTTGGAGTAAGCAATGGGTTCTATAAAACAAATTGCTTCTGAGAAAACCAATGGCAGTTTTGATAGAATTATGAAACCATTTCCTTATGGGATGGCAGTTATATTTGAACATTATCAAATCATTTGCCAGTTCCTCATGCAATTTTAAATAATTCAGATTATACTTAAACATGTGCAATCATAAAATGGAACAATTCAACGAAAACTGGCTGAGGGTCTGCAGATAAAGAGGCCACGGCAATAACAATATGTGAAACTCCAAATATGGTTTGGAGGGATTGCTACCTCTGTGTTTAACATCTTGATTAATAGAGTGGGTGATGAAGTAGCAATAGAAAATGTTGTATTAGGTCCTCTTCAGGAGAGTGTTTGAATATAAAGAAAAAGAACAATAGGAGTGGAGACCTAGAGAATTAAAAATTGTAGCAGAAGAGGAAAAGCTGACTCATAGGTTGTAAAATTCAATGTAAATTATGTTATGTAAAGTATTCTGATACACAGGGCTTATTAAGAACATCTGGTGATGCCTAAGAGGTGAATGGATAATGGCAGGCAAAACACTTGAAATAAATTTATAACGACAATTCCTCTTTCCTAACCCTTTCATCCAAAAGAGAAAACTAGGAACTAACAGTTAAAATATTAGTTGAATAACTATATCGTTATAGCTTGTAAATATGACTGTATATAAGTATTTGCTAAAATTTGTTTGGATAGCAATTGAAAAAGTAAGAATCAGAGATACTGAATTGAAATTGAGACCAGCAACATTTGAGGGAAATAGTAGGAAAATAAAATCCAGCTAATGCAGGGTCTAGATGGCAGAAGAGCCTCTGAGATATCTGGTTCTATAAACTTTAGGCAGAGTTCATTATAGACAAAGTTAGGAAAATATGCTTGAATCTTAGAAACTGATTAAATGTGTGCTAATAATCAGCATTGCTAATCAAAACTGTTATTGATTAGGTTAGATATTTTCACCTGGAAACTGCCTTAGAGATCTGTATTTTATACGTGAGACATTGAAACTCAAACTGATTTATTTAGTAACTTGCTCAGAATGACAGACGTTTGAGGTAGAGCCCCTCCTTTGCTCACAAGTGGACACAGAGTGAAGGGTGGTGCTATGGCAAGTCTCCCTGTTGAGTAGTGACTGGGTGCAGAGCTTAGCCAAGCTACTTGGGTTCAAAGCCTTTACTAACAGTGTAACCTTAACTTCTCTGTCCCTGTTTCCTAGTCAGTAAAATGGGGATGATAGTAAGAGTACCTGCTTCACAGCGTTCATTGTTGAAAAGATAAAATTAGTTAGTTTGAGTGAAATGACTATAACAGGTTTGTGGCACATGGTAAATGTTAAATAAATGTCAATATTATTATATTTGTAATTAAAAGTCTAGATTTATGTTGCTAAATTTAATAGAAAGTATCATGGAGTTTTTTTGAGGAATGTTTTTGGAATTTATGAAAAAAGGAACAATGTACTTCCTGGTAAAGCTATTTGTCATTTAGTATGTCCCAAGTGTAATAGGAACCTTTACTTTTACACATGTTTCTGCATTGTTTTATTTGGGAGACTATCATAAAGAGCTATCCCTAAAGCTATTTTTATCTAGGAAACTTTGTATATATTTTCTTCCTAGTGTGCAGTGAAATGCCTGTGAAGGTAGTTCTTGTCATTGTTGCCTAAATCAATACATTCTAAGGTCAGGTCTTCGAACCAAACGGAAGATTGAATATTTATGTGTGTATATATGTATATACACACACTGACACACATATACATATACACACACTGACACATATAAATGTATATATGCACATACATATACACACAGACACACCTATACATATATACACACATACTGACACACATATACATATACACACACTGACACACATATACATATATACACACAGAGACACACATATACATATACACACATGCACATACATATACACACAGACACACCTATACGTATATACACACACATTGACACACATATACATACACAAACATCCTATATAATAAAAGCATAATATGCAAATTTTTCCTCCACTGGGAGTTATCCAGGAGTTGGACCGGGGGCAGGGCCTGCTCGGTGGAAGAGAGAGAGTACCTGGCCAGCAGCCAGCAGCCGCTAACTACTCAACCAGTGCATGAATTTTGTGCACTGGGCCTCTAGTGTATACATACATATTTAAAATGTTATTTCACTCTCATCCCTGTCATTTAGGAAAAAGCAAGAGCCAAGATACTTACTCAGATGATTGAGAACAGACTTGACTACAAAGCAACCCTTAACAACTGAAAAAACTGTTACTTTTTTTTTTTTTTTTTTTTTTGCCTTAAGCATGTAATGTGGTCTATTTTCTGAAGGAAGGAAAGCTAACAATTTCATTTAAAAATGTTTTATTATGTCTCTGGTTAGTGTGGCTCAGTTAGTTGAGCATCACCCTATACACTGAAAGGTCACCAGTTTGATTCCTGGTCAGGGCACATGCCAAGGTTGCAGGTTTGATCCCTGGTTGGGTTGTGTGTGGCAACTAGTCAATGTTTCTCTCTCACATCAATGTTTCTCTCTCTCTCCCTCTCCCTTCACTCTAAAAAAATCAATAAAACACACTAAAAATTTTTATTATGGATAACAAAATAAATTTCCAATGTACAGGATAAGGTAATGAAGTTGCTTGTACCCACTACTGAGGTCAAAATCTTATCAACTCTTTGCCAAGCTTGTGTAACTTACACACCTTCTCCAGTGGTGTCCAGGAACCAGCTCAGACCTCTAGAGAGGGACTGTGAGCATCTCTTCACAAGTCCCAGCTCTGTCACACAGCTCCCTGGCTTGGAAGCAGTCATGCTGTAAGCATTTACACTGTGGCAAGTCAGCAGATGATACAAATGGTACAGATCAGGCCTTCTCCACCTCCACCCCAAGCTGGTTGTTAAGCATTTACCAGCGTACCACTTCCCTTCTCACTTTTCCTTCACATATTATTTAAAGCAAATTATAGACATAATATTACTTTATTTGCAAATATTTCATCCTGAAAAAAAATTGTTTTGTTTAAACATAATCATACTATACAAAAATAGTAATTTATTAATATCAAATTGCCAAGCAGTGGTCTGATTTCCAATTATCTCTTTTTTTATTACTGTTCGTTGGTTTGAATTAGGATTCAGATAACATCCTCTCATTGTAATTGGTAGATATGTCTCTTAATTCTCTTTCAATATAGATTCCACCTTCATCTTTTCCTTTTTATCTTGAAATTTGTTGAAGAAACTAGTTTGTCTCTCTGGGAGCTCCCTGGAGTGTTGATTTTGCTGAATGCACTTCCCTGGTGGTATCAGGTGGCTTGTTCCTCTGTCCTTTGAATTGCCTGTAAATCAGTTTCTTGGATTCAGAGTTTTAATCACACTCAGGTTCAATTTTTTTTTTTTTGGCAGACTACTTAATAAAGTAGTATGTTATTCCACTAGGAGGCACATAATATTGGTTATCTCTAGTTTAGTGATGGTTGTCCACTGTTGTTGATGACTGCCAGATCCATTATTTCATTAGGAGTTACAAGATGGTGTTCCAATTCTAATTTATTACAAAATACTTCTATAAATGGAGAATGTTCTTCATCTTCTACTTGGTAATCCAGTAGTACAGTTTGTATATATATATAAAGGCAGAATGAGTGTTTGAATCCTTTTTTATTTAACAGTTTTTAAAATAATGAGTTGATTCACTGGCATGTCTTAATGGTGACTAATTCTGCCCTTTCACTCTTTCTCCCTCTCTTTCTCTTCCCCCTTTCCCTCCCTCCCTCCCTCCCTCCCTCCCTCCCTCCCTCCCTCCCTCCCTCCCTCCCTCCCTCCCTCCCTCCCTTCCTTCCTTCCTTCCTTCCTTCCTTCCTTCCTTCCTTCCTTCCTTCCTTGCCTTCCAAGGCCTCTTTTTCATGGCCCCAGATGTTCTGGGTGTTTCCTTGAGATCTCGTACCTTTCCTGACTCTGACCTGGAATCAGTCCTTTCCAGGAGCCCTATTTCCCTTTAGTGGGAAGTGGGATTTAGAGACTACAGTCTGGGTGGCCTTTTTAGAGCTAAGATATGTTTTATTTTGTGTTGTTTTTTAAAAAGATAAACTATGAGTTGCTACAGATATTTCAAATTCAAATTCAAGATTATAGTATTTGTACATAAACTCTTCTTATATTTGTGTCTCTTTTCTCCTATGCCAAGGACACTGCTTATTAATTATACCAGAATGATAGAATTTAAAATATTTTAATTATTAATTTTCTTCATTTTATATATATATATAATGAAGATATATATATATATATATATATATATATATGTATATATAATAGTCTCTGAATAACAATACCTCCACTATTGCCAACAATATGATTACCAAAAATAATTTGAAATTTATTTTATTTTTGGAACATTCCACCAGCTATTTGGCTATATAGTCAAATAGCTGTTTTTAAAAATTATTTGAATTATCCTCTCTGTGTAGTTCTGCCACCAACTGGATACACATGTAGGCCCATTTGTTTCACATTATTTTTTACTAGAGGTCTGTTTCAGGAAATTCATGCACTTGGAGGTGGGGGGAGTCCCTCAGCCCGGATTGCGAGAGGGCACAGGTGAGGCTGAGGGATCCCACCGGTGCATGATTGGGGCCAGGGAGGGACATGGGACCGCGTGAGGGCTCCAGGGAGTGTTCAGCATGTCTAGCTCAGTCCTGATGGGCCGGACCCCAGCAGCAAGCTAACCTACTGATCAGAGCGTCTGCCCCCTGGTGGTCAGTGCACGTCATAGTGAGCGATTGAATGGCCTTAGCATATCATTAGCGTGTTACACTTAGATTGGTTGAACGGATGACCAGATGACTGGCACTTAGCATATTAGGCTTTTATTATATGGGATTTTGGGGGGATTTTATTAAAAAGTTATTTTGCTTTTTAAAACAATATATATTTTATTGATTTTTTACAGAGAGGAAGGGAGAGGGATAGAGAGTTAGAAACATCAATCAGCTGCCTCATGCACACCTCCTACTAGGGATGTGTCTGCAACCAAGGTACATGCCCTTGACCGGAATCGAACCTGGGATCCTTCAGTCCAAAGCTGACGCTATATCCACTGAGCCAAACCAGTTAGGGCAAAGTTATTTTGTTTTATCCTTAACTAAAATATTCACATTCTCCCAAAGTCAAATCTATAGAACAAGATTTATGCCAAGAATTCTAACTCCACCCTATTTCCTCTCCCCTAGATACAACCACTCTAAAAATGTTGTGGTCTATCTTTTTAATGTAAGCAAATACACACACACACACACACACACACACACACACACACACACATATAATTTGTCTGTTCCCTTTCTTAGTAAGAAGTAGTATACAATGCACAGTTATTTCTATTTGGCTCACTTTCACTAAAAACCATAACCCAAAGATGACTTTTCTATATACTAGTAGATACTCTTCCTTCCTTTTCACAGCTGCAAAGTATCCCATTGTGTGGACATACTAAGTGGTGGTTCTCAAAGTATGGCACCTGGACCAGCAACATCACCAACCATCGCCTGGAAACTTGATAAAAATATACATTCTTGGGCTCTACCCCAGACCTACTAATCAGAAAGTGTGTGTCTTAATGGGGCCTCCAGGTGATTCTGTTACATGTAAAGTTTGAGAATCATTGGACCATAGTTTATTCAGTCAATCCCCTTTGATGAACAACAGAGCTGCTTTCAGTTTTTTTCTATTTCACAATGAAGTCCCTGTACAAGTTCATTCATAATGTTGTTAGTGTGATCTTTTTTTAATATTTTTTTATTGATTTCAGAGAGGAAGGGAGAGGGAGAGAGAGATAGAAACATTAATGATGAGAGAGAATCATTGATCAGCTGCCTCCTGCATACCTCACACTGGGGATTGAAACCACCACCCTGGGCATGTGCCCTGACCAGGGATCAAATTGTGACCTCCTAGTTCACAGGTCGACACTCAACCACTGAGCAATGCCAGCTGGGCAGCTAGTGTTATCTTTAGGACTAGAGGCCCAGTGCATGAAATTCATGCCCAGGGGTCTGTGTCCCTCAGCCCAGCCTGCACCCTCTCCAATCTGGGACCCCTCAAGGGATATCCAACTGCCCGTTTAGGCCCAATCCTACTTGGCTCAAGCCAAAACGGGCAGTCAGACATCCCTCTCACAATCCAGGACTGCTGGCTCCCAACTGCTTGCCTGCCTGCCTTCCTGATTGCCCCTAACCACTTCTGCCTGCCAGCCTGATCACCCCTAACCACTCCCCTGCCAGCCTGATTGATGCCTAACTGCTCCCCTGCCAGCCTGTTTGTCCCTAACTGCCCTACCCTGCAGGCTTGATTGCCCCCAACTGCCCTCCCTTGCTGGCCTGGTCCCTTCCAACTGCCCTTCCCAGCTGGCCATCTTGTGGTGGCCATCTTGTGTCCACATGGGGGCAGCCATCTTTGACCACATGGGGGCAGCCATCTTGTGTGTTGGAGTGATGGTCAATTTGCATATTACTCTTTTATTAGATAGTATAATGCTTTGTATTCAGATAATCTTTCAACCAAGGAACTAAAATATCCTATAAATGTTTATTATTTCCCTGGCCACATTCCATATTAAAAATTGAGGTCCAGACCTGGCTGGTGTGCTAAGTGGTTAGAGCGTCAGCCTGCACACCAAAAGGTTATAGATTTGATTACTGGTCAAGGCACATACCTAGATTTCAGGTTCAGTCCTTTGATAGGGGGCATGCAGAAGGCAGCAATAGAACTCTCTCTCTCTCTCTCTCTCTCTCTCTCTCTCTCTCTCTCTCTCTCTCTCTCTCCCCCTTTCCCCTCTCCTTCCACTCTCTAAACATACCCTCAGGTGAGCATTAAAAAAAAATTGGGGTCCAGGATTGCAGACCTTTACAGAAATTAATTTTGTGCATTTTTCACTGTAAATTTCCTTGCTTCTCCAGGCTCTGCCTTCTTATTATGCTCTCTTATCTCTATATCCCCAGCCTTAGCCCATTTTTAAGTCCCCATTCTCCCCCCGCTTCCCCTCTCCCTCCTCCTCCTCCTCCTTCTTGTCTCTCTCTCTCTCAAATTAATTGAACCCAGGGAGAGGGTCAAGGGACTCTCTTATTTATAACCAGTTGGTCAGAAGAGCACAGGTAACAATCTGAACTTGCAATTGACATCTGAAGTGGAGAGCAGTCTTGTGGGACTGAGCCCTTAACCTGTGGAATCTGGTGCCATCTCTGAGACAGTGTCAGAATTGACTTAACTGACAGGTCACACAGCTGATGTCCAAGAATTCTTGGTGATGTGGAGGAGGAAAACCCCACCACAATGGAATTGGGTGAAAAACCATCAAGTGCCACCTATCTCTTGCAATTATCATGAAGCACACATACGACCATTTATCTGAAAATAATCTACAAATATTAAAAGCATAAAACAAATATAAAATATTATTAATGTTGATGTCAAGAGTTTGTAGCATCCACATTTCTAAAACTACCTTCCACACAGGAAATTAGATCAAAGTTGACCTTCCTCTCTTCAGTTCATGCACAAAGTCTATAAAAGGAACCTGCAGCCTCTACATTGTGAACCTCCTCATGGAATTGTCACAAAAGAGCAATTGGTCCCTACCAGTTGTGCATTGATTGCTGCGCACCTGTCGACCGAAATAGAATATTTTCACTGAATTCTCTTAATTAGCTCACACCAGGGGAGTGGATATGTATAACCCATTCTTCCCATTTCCAGAGGCTTCCAAAATGTCAGGGATCTTTTTATTTTCATTACATGAATTGCTTTACAAAAAAGCACAGTGTGAAGCATCAATGCTTTATAAAAACTGCATTAATGCACCAACTTGTTCAGAAGACAAGGAGAGAATCAGAGCACAGCCCAGAGAGAATGTAATATGCCCAGCTTGAACTTTTCCCAGCCAACACCATGGAACACCTGTTAGCAATCATGGAGAAGTTACAGAGAATATTGAGCATCAACGCAGAGTCCAGCGGTGTTGATTTATTTTTTTTCTAAGATTCCCATGGCTAAGTTCCCTCACTTAAAGGGTTAACCTTGAAAAACTTCACCTCTCTCCCTACAAGACTTTCAGAGACATTTAAAATGGGCTAAAACTGAAAAGGAACCAGGCTCAATAGATTGGGTGATGAGTTAAGGAAAATGTAATTACATAACAAGAAAAACCTTTTGCTTGGAAAGAGACACTATAAGCAAAGTAAAAATAAAATGACAAATTAGGAGAAAATTGTTGCAGCATATATATCTAATAGGACCACAGAAAAAAAAATATTTAATGGTCCTATTACACAAAGAAACTTCTAAAATTACAGAACAAAAGCTCCATTAGCCCTAGAGAAAAATGCAGATGGTTCTCAACCATAACAAAAATGCAAATGAAAACTTCCCTGAAATATCATTTCTTAAATATCCAACACTCTAAAAAGGTAGACTTTTGGAAAGGCCTAAGGAAAGACATGTGGCAATATCTTGCAAAGTCATATATGAGTCTGTAATTTTCCCAAGAATCCCACATCTAGGAACCTATCCTATCTAATAAAAGAGTAATATGCAAATTGACCATCACTCCAACACAAGATGGCTGCCCCCATGTGGACACAATATGGCCACCACAAGATGGCCATCAGGGAAGGGCAGTTGGAAGGGACCAGGCCTGCAAGGGAGGGCAGTTGGGGGTGATCAAGCCTGCAGGGGAGGGCAGTTAGGGGCAAACAGGCTGGCAGGGGAGCAATTAGGCATCAATCAGGCTGGCAGGGGAGTGGTTAGGGGGTGATCAGGCTGGCAGGCAGAAGTGGTTAGGGGCAATCAGGAAGGCAGACAGGGGAGCAGTTGGGAGCCAGCAGTCCTGGATTGTGAGAGGGATGTCCGACTGCCCGTTTAGGCCCAGTGTAGGATCGGGCCTAAACGGGCAGTTGGACATCCCTCAAGGGGTCCCAGATTGGAGAGGGTGCAGGCTGGGCTGAGAGTCAACCACCCCCGGGCATGAATTTTGTGTACCAGGCCTCTAGTGTATCCATATTTTGTATAAACACAAACATTACACATTTGATGAAAACACTGACTAAAATCAACATGAAGAAATCTACATGAAGAAAATAGCCTTTTGGTTAACACTCCGTTTAAAGGTTAAACATTGACTATTTTGCTCAAAGTTTCACACAAGCTGAACATACTTCACATCATGAGAGATGTTATGCTATGCCATCCAAGGCATCTGCTTAATTATATCTTAGACTAGAGGCCTGGTGCACAAAATTCATGCACTGGCCGGGGGGGGGGGGGGTGTCCCTCAGCCCAGCCTGCAACCTCTCTAATCTTGGACCCCTCGGGGATGTCCGACTGCCGGTTTAGGCCCAATCCACAGGGATCGGGCCTAAACTGGCAGTCGGACATCCCTCTCACAATCCAGGACTGCTGGCTCCTAGCCACTCACCTGCCTGCCTGCCTGATCATCCCCTAACCACTCCCCTGCTGGCCTGATCGATGCCTAACTGCTCCCCTGCAGGCACAATCTCCCCCAGCTGCCCTCCCCTGCCAGCCCGGTCACCCCCAACTGTCCCCCCACCCCCTCGCCATCCATCTTGTGGTGGTCATCTTGTGACAATGTGAGGGCAGCCATATTGTAATGACTTGGGGGCAGCCATCTTGTGATGATGTGGGGGCAGCCATCTTGTGATGATGTGAGGGCACGAGGGCCACCTAGGTGTTATTAGTATAGATTCTTCGTCATAATTTGGACTGAAAGATTTTTACATGCTCAGCTCTGCATAATTAAGAGTGAGTGCAAGTTTATTAGCTAATTTTCAGGGTGAGATATAGTATTTGCGATACACAAAGTTAATAACAAACAATAAAGGTAAAAGAAGGCAGTGTTAACAGCAATGTTATTTGTTAATAATATGAATATTTGCTTGATATGATTGGTTTGTTCACTCATTTATTTATTCCACAATTCAAAGCTGTGGCCCCACATTCTCAGGCACTCATTGCACATAACCTGAGCACCTGCCAGCCCCTCGTACCCTCTTCAACATGCCTGACTGTGAAACCCTTTTCCGATGTCTCTATTTATGCTACTGCATCCGCCTTCTCCCCAACACCTGGGCTTGAGGTCTCAATGTTTTATTCAACTTCTCTCTTGTCCTCATTCAGTCAGTTTCTAAAGGCACTTAATTTTCTCATCCTTTTTATTTCACACCATAGCTTATAATCAACCAATTTTTTAAAATGCAAACATTCAGTTTTAGGTGAAATATAGGTGATTTGGAAAATAGTAGGTAACTTATTATTGATAAAAATCACTACTAGAGCCACAGCTTTAAAGCAATGCAACCTAGCAAATTTGAGATGCAGAATGAAGCCCAGAACCTACATCTAATTCTGAACACACCAAGAACATCAAATTCCAACCTAGGGCTGAATATCAAAGGAGAAATTTAAAGTGCTATAATTTTTTATTCATCTGTTAAAGGAGAATTTATCTAAATTCTGAACTATGGTTTGATAAGTAGGCTAGTTAAACAATACCTAAATCTATCCACTGTGTGTGTGGTGTGCAGGTTCTATCAGCAAAGACATGACGATCCTTTTGTCTTTTTACACTGCAATTTAAATTTATTCTTTAATTTTCTGAAATACATCAAATACCAGTAGCCTCTGGCTGCTTATAAAATATTTATTTTAAGAATTATTCAATAAAAAATCCAAACAGCAGCTGAGCTCATAAATAATTTAGCCAAGAGCAAACTGACTTTTATTCATCTGCATAGGCCAGACCACAGAGCTGCTGCTGCTCCGAACCCTGAAGGCAAACGTCCTTGAGAGAATTCCGGCGGAGCAAGATGAGTAAAATACAAACAGCCCACTCTCCTCTCCATCAAATTTGCATTCGGGGCAAGACTCGCTGTCTCTCTTTACTATAATTTCCATGAAATAGGACATGTCTCAGCTACTTAGGTCTTTTAGACCTCTTTCAGGGAAACACGCAGTATTTTTAAAGTGGCAAAGGAGGGGCAATGTTTTTGGAGTGGCAATGGGTTTCCTTTGGCCATTGGCTGATGTGCCACCAGTCTGGTGTCTGTGGTTCCACCCTAAATCTTTAGGCAGCATCGCTAGGTAGATTTTTATGGGACCTGCAGCTGAATTCTTTTAACTACTGACTGTAGGCTTGAAATTCCATTTTATTTATTAATGTGAATGCACAATTTCTGTGAAGCTATCATCCTGTGTTTGTGACTCTCTCCCTCTATTCACAGCAGACATAATGAGCTTTGATAAACTACTCTTGCCGGATGCCCTGAAGGCTAGGTACAGTCTGTCCAAAAATTCAGTGTCCCTCCGCAATGTTTTCCTTCCCTTATTATATACCAGAAGTGAAGGCCTCCAGTGGATTACTCTTTCCAGGTGTGTAAAGGCCCAGAGAAATAAGGAAGCATATTATCGGTGATTAGATAACAGGTACACAAATATGCTATGGCCTAGCTCAGTGGTGGCAAACTCATTAGTCAACAGAGCCAAATATCAACAGTACAACGATTGACATTTCTTTTGAGAGCCAAATTTTTTAAACTTGAACTTCTTCTAACGCCACTTCTTCAAAATAGACTCGCCCAGGCTGTGGTATTTTGTGGAAGAGCCACAATGAAGGGGCCAAAGAGCCGCATGTGGCTCGCGAGCCGCGGTTTGCCGACGACAGGGCCCTGGCTGTTCTGTATTTCAACAGAGATTTTGTTTTTAACATTTTGTGACTAACTTTTAAAATTTTGATGGTGATGTTAGCTGTAAAAATAAGTGAAATCTTATTTATTTATTACAGTGATAAATAACTTTGAAATATAAGACAGTCTCTAATGGCCACGTTTATAGTTACTTAGATGTATACTTTATTGGTCGCTAACATAAGAAATAGTAAGACAATGCATAGTATTGGCTGTAGGAATCTCTAGAACGAAACCCTCATCTTCTTTTTTTAAAGAAATGTGTGTCTAATAAAGCTGAAACATTACAGAAGGTTAGCTTATAACTGCTTCTTGGTTTTTCCTTGCATCCTTTCTTTTTGACTTTTGCTTTCCTGGGAAATAAGGTTTTGAAAATGCAGTACTTATAGTCTGTTGCTCAGAATTCAAGTGTCATAAGTTAAAGCATATACTTGGCTTCTATAAATAGTTAATATCCTCCAGGGATTATATTTTATGTATTACACAGGCGTTAGTATGAGAAAAGGGAGACTATTTCTACCTGCCTTCCATATCAGTCAAATCACATCTCTGCCTTTCTGTACTCCCAGAAGGAATGCCCCCATCTCAAATGATGGGTAATTAAATTTGATGATAAACACTATTTTTATTTAATATTACTGTTTGACTTTATTACCAAAAGAGTATACATGGGGATATTTGGTGTCTCTCCAGAACCAACCATATACTTTTCCCTCTTCTTTTTATTTATTTATTTATTTTTATTTTTTAAATAAATCTTTATTGTTCAGATTATTACAGGTGTTCCTCTATTTTTCCCCCCATAGCTCCCCTCCACCTGATTCCCCACCCCACCCCATGCCTTTACCCCCGCCACTGTCTTCATCCATAGGAGTAAGATTTTTGTCCAATCTCTTCCCGCACCCCTCACACCTGCTTCCCCTGAGAATCGTCAGTTCACTCCCTTTCTATGTCCCTGATTCTATTATATTCACCAGTCCATTCTGTTCTTCAGATTTTTTATTCACTTGATTTTTAGATTCACTTGTTGGTAGGTATGTATTTGATGTCATTTTGTTGTTCATAATTTTTATCTTTACCTTTTTCTTCTTCTTCCTCTCCTTAAAGAATACCCTTCAGCATTTCATGTAATCCTGGTTTGGTGGTGATGAACTCCTTTAGCTTTTTCTTGTCTGTGAAGCTCTTTATCTGACCTTCAACTCTGAATGATAGCTTTGCTGGGTAGAGTAATCTTGGCTGTAGGTTCTTGCTGTTCATCACTTTGAATATTTCTTGCTACTCCCTTCTGGCCTGCATAGTTTCTGTTGAGAAATCAGCTGACAGTCGTATGGGTACTCCCTTGTAGGTAATTAACTGTTTTTCTTTTGCTGCTTTTAATATTCTCTCTTTGTCTTTTGCCCTTGGCATTTTAATTATGATGTGTCTTGGTGTGGTCCTCTTTGGATTCCTCTTGTATGGGGTTCTGTGCGCTTCCTGGACTTGTACATCTATTTCTTTCACCAGGCAGGGAAAGTTTTCTGTCATTATTTCTTCTAATAGGTTTTCAATATTTTGCGCTCTCCCTTCTTCTGGCACCCCAAAAATTCAGATGTTGGTTCGCTTAAAGTTGACCCAGAGGCTCCTTACACTATCTTCATATTTTTGGATTCTTTTTTCTTTTTGTTTTTCTGGTTGGATGTTTTTTGTTTCCACATATTTCAGATCTTTGGTTTGATTCTTGGGGTACGTTGATCTACAGTTGAGTTTCTGTATATTCTTTATTTCAGACAGTGTATGCTTCATTTCTGACTGATCCTTTTCCATTTTTTTTGGCATTCTCATTAAGCTCCTTGAAGGTCTCATCAAGTTTCTCAGCGGTTTTAAGAAGATTCTTGAGTAACCTTATAAATGTGGTTCTGAACTCTATGTCATCCAGTAGTTTGCTTTCCTCCGTTTCTTTCATTCGTGACATGTTTCTTTGTCTCCTCATTTTGGCTGCTTCCCTGCGTTGATGGAGTAGCTTTGTGTGGTAGGTGATCTATAGGGGGCAGTAGCTCAGCCTCCCCAATCACCTGATGTGGACACTCTTGGTACACCACTTTGTGGGCTGAGTGCAAAGACTTAGTGCAGTTAAAGCCTTAATTGCTGTTGGTATACTGGGAGGAATTGACCTCCAGGGCAATTAGCTGTGAGCACTCACTGTGTCTATAATGGAAGAACTGCTGCGCTGAAGACACACTTATGGGGCAGGACTTGTTTCAGTGGGGCTTTGGTGCTCACTGAGTCTGCCTTTCACTGTGTCACTTATGGATGTGAGGAGTTGAAATCTGGTGTCTCACTCTGACCACTAGGTACACTGGCTTCTGGATCTCCAATGGGGTGCAGGTCAGCTACTGTCTGAGGCCATCCAGCAGGAGCTACAGTGAGAGCTACAGTTTTCTCCTCTTTGCTTGGGGTTTGGAGGTTTTGGAGCTGTCTGACCCAGGCTGCAAGTTTGCTAGGTTAAGCTGCGATAGGGCGGGGCTTTCTTCTGCTAACGCTGCTGCTTGGAGCTTGGGTGGGTTTGTAGGTTGTGCAGGGCGGGGTCTCAGGGTGTCACTAGGCTAGGGCGTGGCAAATAGCAATGGCTGCTAGTTAGCCGGCTCTGTGTCCCCAAGGGCATCCTGGAGTCCTGTGCCCCAGTGCTGTAAACAATTATTCCTGCGCGCAGCTCTGCAAGTAAGCCCCCCTCACTGGCAGACAGTCCAGCTTCTCCCCGTAGGAGTTTGGGTCCCCTGCGTCTCCCCAGAAACTGGATTTCAGAGTAATTGGGGGCTTGTCTCCCTTTGGGTTGAAAAAAGCAACGCCCGCCGCCAGCCCGGATCACGTGCCTCCGTACCTCAGCTTTTCAGCGCTCGTGCACGTCTCGATGCTCTTTTCTCTTTCCTTCTAGTTGTAGAACTTCCACTCAGCCAGCTTTCCCGTGGTTCTGGGTGATAGGCGTTTTGTCTTTTAGTTGAATTTTTGAAATTGTTGCGCGAGGCAGCAGTTTAGGTGTTTACCTACGCCGCCATCTTCTCCCTCTTCTTTTAAGAGACATTCCCCTCCCCTTTTTTTAAAGAGAGGCATTGTGGGACTCTGGTATTTCCACAGACAAGCCAGGTTCTCTTTTGCCTCAAGCTCTTTGCACTCATCTCAGATACCACATAGATTACCCCTTACTTTCTTCAGTTTCTTCTTAAAATTTTCTTATTAGAGAGGCCTTTTGACCAAGTTATCCAAATAGCAACCCTCTCCAAACCCCATACTTTTATTCTGCTGATCCCCCTCCCCCTGTTTTTCCGTTTTTCATCTTCACCCGAGGACATAGTCACTGATTCTAGAGAGAGAGAGAGAGAGAGAGGAAGAGAAAACATCAATGTGAAAGAGAAACATCTATCAACTTCCTCCTGCAAGCCCCCAACCAGGGATTGAACCAGCAACCTAGGTCTGTGCCCTGATGGGGAATCAACCCTTTTGGAGCACGGGATGATGCTGCAACCAGCTGACCCATCCAGCCCAATCTCTGCTGATCCTTTTTTGTTTCTTCATATAATTACCTGATGTATTGTTGCTCAGTCATTGTTTACACACACACACACACACACACACACACACACACACACACACACACACAATTGTATCTCTCCATTGTCTAACACAAAGTCTGGCACATGGTAGAGGCTTACTAAATGTTTTAATGAATGAATGATTAAATCATATTTATTGAGTATTCATGGCCATTTTAATCTGCTATGTGTAACAAATGCTGAGAATGGATAGATGTCAACATTTTGCCCTTATTTTCTTGAGAGCTTCCTCCTAGAGAAATAAAAAACTGACAGAGCAAAAGATCTATTTCCCCACCCCAGCAATCCCAGTAATCATGTTCCTGAAGTTATTGTGTATCGATCCCATGCACTGATACTGTAACTTTATTTAGCCACAAACAATATGTGATTTTTGTGTTTTAAATGTATATTTAAATGTATGATGCTTTACAGTTCAAATCTATTTGCAACTTTCTCTTTTCACTAGTTATTATGTTTTTAGGTGTATCTATAATTGGACATGTGTTTTAACTGATGAATAGCATTACTTTGTGTGAATAAACAAACCATCATTTATCCATTTCTCACACACATGAACTTTCTCTTTATTAAAAAAATGTTGCTACAAACTCCTTGAGAAAAAGTCTAAGAATTTCGGGAGGACTCCTGTGTCTAGTACGGGAAGCATTAGCTACATGTGGCTTTGAGCACTTGATATTCAACTTGAGTGTGCTCTAGTTATAAAATACATATCAGATTTTGAATATTTAGTACAAAATATATATAATGCCTCAATAGTTTAAAAAGTTGATTACATTAAAATGATAATGTTTTTAATATGCTGAGTTAATTAAAATATTATTAAAATTAATTTCACTTGTTTCTTTTTACTTTTTTAATGTGGCTGCTAGAACATTTAAAATTGCATAATTGGTTCACATTATATTTCTACTGGATAGAATTTCTCAGAGGGTTTTCACCTCCAGCTTTACCAGTTATTGCCAAATAGTTCTCCCACATGGTTGCCCAGTGCACGCCTCCCCAGTGCATGCCTCCTCAGGGGTGTGTTATAAGAGTTCCATTTCCTATATCCCCCCAATCCTTATTTTCAGACAACACTTTTTGCCAGTCTGATAAGGTATGAAAAATGGTATCTAGTCATTGTTTTCTTTAGCATTTCCCTGATTACTAGTGAAGTTGAGAACTTCTCAGATGCTTATGACCATCCTATCTAATAAAAGAGTAATATGCAAATTGACTGTACCTCCACTACATCCACAAGCCACGCCCACCAGTCAATCAGGCGCAAGTATACAGATTAACCCAACCAAGATGGCTACGACCACAGAGCGAACAGGAAGCTTGGGTTTCCCTGGCAATGGAAGAAGCCAAGCTTCCTGCACACCCTGGCTGGCCCAGGCCTCTGCTCAAGGCTACAAAGTTACAATTATAGAAGATAAATAAATCCCAGGTACCAGGGCCTCCCCTTGGGTCGCCAGGGGGCATGGCCAGCCTGCAAACCACCACAGGCTCCTCGCCCAGGCCGCCCCACACCCCAAGGGAAGCCCTACCCTGATCCAGAACACCCTTCAGGGCAAACCAGCTGGCCCCCACCATGCACCAGGCTTTTATCATATCTAATAAAAGAGTAATATGCAAATTGACTGTCACTCCAACACACAAGATGGCTGCCCCCATGTGGTCAAAGATGGCTGCCCCCATGTGGACACAAGATAGCTGCCACAAGATGGCTAAGAGGGGAGGGCAGTTGGGAGGGATCAGGCCAGCAGGGGAGGGCAGTTGGGAGGGACCAGGCCTGCAGGGGAGGGCAGTTAAGAATGACTAGGCTGGCAGAGAAGGGCAGTGGCAGGGGAGACCTAGGCCTGCAGGGGAGAGCAGTTGGGGGGACTAGGCCTGCAGGGGAGGGCAGTTAGGGGCAATCAGGCTGACAGGGGAGCAGTTAGGCATCAATCAGGCTGTCAGGGGAGTGGTTAGGGGGTGATCAGGTTGACAGGCAGAAGCAGTTAGGAGCAATCAGGCAGGCAGACTGGCGAGCAGTTGGGAGCCAGCAGTCCTGGATTCTGAGAGGGATGTCCGACTGCCCCTTTAGGCCCAATCCTACCGGGACAGGCCTAAATGGGCAGTCAGACATCCCTCGAGGGGGTCCCAGATTGGAGAGGGTGCAGGCTGGACTGAGGGACACACCCCCTGTGCACAAATTTTGTGCACTGGGCCTCTAGTTTTCCTAATAATGGCTTTGCCATAAGGCCCATTTTTATCTTGTTTTAGTATAGCTGTGCTACCATTTTTGTATTACTGCTTGCCAGGTTTACTGTCTGTTTTTCTATGAATTTATGTTTTGAGTTTGTATCTGATTTAATTCTTAGACCAGCCAGAAGAATCTAGAAGGGTCAAAGAAAATTTCTTCCTCCTTCCAGATGCATAAAATTTTATTAGAGAAAGTATACATATCAAAGTGTTATCCTGATGTTCTGAAGAAACATTGCCAAGTTTCTACACTACTCCTTTATACATTTAAAAATGGTATTTTCATCTTTTTACCTTGGAATTTTAACAATATAAAGATAGTTTATTTTGACATTCTATGAACTTAATAGAGATTTTAAAATCTTCTGAGAGAAAAATTAGTATGATCAATAAAAACGTTGCTCTCAAAACAAACAAAACACATGAGGGCAAACATTTAGGGTAGAGATGGTAGATTCATTCTCTGTTGCTACTGTAACATATTACCACAGATTTAGTGGCTTAAAACAACACAAATTTATTGTTTAACAGGTCTGAGGGTTAGAGGTCTGCATGGGTCTTACTAGGCTAAAATCAAAATATCGACAGGGCTGTGTTCCTTCTTGGGAGTCTCTACCTTTTCCCCCTGCATTTTCCATTTTCTAGGGTCTGCCCACATTCTTTGGCTCCTGGCCACCCTTCCTCTATTCTCAAAGCCAATCACATTGCACCTCTGACCATTCTCCCTTAGTGATATCTCCCTCTAACTCTTTTCTTGGCCTCCCTTTTCCACCTTTAAGGAAATTTGTGATTACAGTCGGCCCATCTGGATAATCCAGGATAGTCTCTCTAGTTTAAGTTTAGTTTCTCAGCAATGTTTATTCCATCTGCAACCTTAATTTCATTTTACCAAGTAATCTAATATATTTACAGGGTTTGGGGATTATGATGTGGACATTGTTGTGGGGCCATTATTCTGCCTATCATAGATGCCGTTCCATTTTGGACATGTTGAACTTAAAGCCTCTGTGGTGTGTCAAAGTGGAATTTCTTATGTGTAGCTGTGAAGATGAATTTGGAGCTCAATTAAAAAAATCTATCTATCTATCTGGTAATACAGATTTAAGGAGGTACCATTATATTTGTAGTTGGAACTGTGTATATGGAAGAACTCAAGATGGAACAGTGAATAGAATGAGAGGAGAAGGGGAAGGAGAGGACCTAAGGAGAGGAGTGAAAAGTCAAGGATAGAAGATGGGGATGGATAAAATTGAAAAGAAGGGCAATATGTGTACTTTTGGGGACCTGCCAAGTCATTGAAGGAATTCATTGATGGTTCCTATTTGACCAAAAAAAATAATGGTTTGAGTTGTTTCCTACCAGGGGCAATGGGAGGGATCTTTAAAAAAATTTTTTTTATTGATTAAGGTATTACATATGTGTCCTTATCCCCCCATTGCCCTCCCCCATCCCCCACTCATGCCCTCACCCCCCTGGTGTCTGTGGCCATTGGTGAAGCTTACATGCGTGCATGCAAGTCCTTTGGTTGATCTCTTCCCGTTACCCCCAGCCTCCCCTACCTTCCCTCTGAGGTTTGATGGTCTGATCGATGCTTCTCTGTCTCTGGATCTGTTTTTGTTCATCAGTTTATGTTGTTCATTATATTCCACAACTGAGTGAGATCATGTGATATTTATCTTTCTCTGACTTGGTTATTTCACTTAGCACAGTGCTCTACAGTTCCATCCATTCTGTTGCAAATGGTAAGAATATATTCCAAGAAATTAGAAACACCCATCAGAAAGGAAATATGCATCCCTATGTTCATAGCAGAACAATTTACCATAGCTATATTTGGAAACAACCTAAGTACCCACCAGCAGATGAGTGGATTAAAAAACTGTGGTACATCTACACAATGGAATACTACACTGTGGAATAAAAGAATGGGAGGGATCTTGAGACTGATGAAGGTTTGAAATGGTCCTTGAGGACTGAAGGAAGGGAGCTAACAATTGGTTAAAAGGATTGCTGAATTGTCCCCTGGGCTTTATTGAACTTATTCCAATAGTCTTCTGAGAGGCTGATGAACATGAAAAAATTCTTGATAATTAATGTCTAACCTATCAAGTCACTTCATGAAGAGAGGAATGTGTATACTAGGGCTACTCATGAGTTAGATCACAATCCGTAGCCTTGTTTCATATGAAAAAATAACCCATATGAATTTTAAACAACAATCTAAAAAACAAACTGTGGCACTTGATCCAATGGTGATTCCTCTGCCTGTTAATATTCTTTATTACCTGATCCCACTTACTATTCAACTGTGCCGCGCTGGCATGGGCAAGGGTTAACCTGAGTGGAGGCGGCTGAAAGGCTTAGAAAAGACAGACAAGAGAATGAAAGCTGGGTCTCGGTGGGACGTTGCTTCCTGAGAGACAGCGCCGACACCTACAAGCCGAGTCTTTATTTTATAGCAGATGCCACGAGGCAAAGTAAGGGCGTGGTCAAGATGTTTACAACATTCTTGTAAGTTTCAATCCTACTCAATTACATGCACCTGATCAAGCTTTGTTTACTTGCAGCCTATATCACTTAGGCACGTGGGGCCATGTGTTCGGACCATAGGTTCAGGCTTACAACTACAGCTGTTGGCTATAATTGTGCTGGGAGGGCTCTGCCCTCCAAGCTGGGACTTGCACGTGGCCACCAGAGAACTGTGCCCTCTCATCAGTCCAAGGCTGATGACCTGTCCAAACACTGTAGCCGCGCCCCACATTTAACCTCATTTTTTTACTCTACTGCATGTCTCCCCTGGTCTAGTTAGCCAGTTTCTTCACTGATTAATACTTTATTTTACCTGTTTGCCTTCACTTATGGTCTTCCTCTTCCACCTGACATGCAGGTGACCTCTCTCCGATGCTTCTGCCAATAGCACTTAACCTGAAAGTTTGCATGCATGCTCACTATAATGATTTCAGTCTCTATTAATCTCTCTCTCCTCTGAACTCCTTATTGGTATCTCTCATAGCTGCTTCACCTATAAGAACCCTTAGCTGTGAATTAACTTGTGTCTTTCTCTATAGCTTCTCATGTGTTAGTTTTCTCAACGTTCTTATTCAGACATTTAATTAATATTTTTATTGTTTCTTATGTGCCAGACCCTATACCAGGGGCTGGCTATAAAGTAATGTTCAAAACAGATGTGGTCCTTATTTCTACTTCTGAATTTCCCACATTGCCTGAAGTAGTGCAAAACCCATAATAGGCACCTGATCGCACATGCTATTGATTACGATATGAGGCAAGATGCCTGTCAAGGCTACCCTAGATGCTGGTGTTGCAGTCTGGAGTGAGAATACAGGACTCTGGTATGCTAGATATACTGTAGCATGTGCTTAATCTTGAAAATCCATGGGCAGGACCCAGGTGCTTTCCAGAGAACAGAGATGCTAAGTAGAAGACTGAGTAGGCTTGGCATGTAAATGCTTCAGGTGATAACAGACATTTGTTAGACTAAAGAATGAGCAGGGAAACCAAAACACAGGCTGCAGAAGTTTCTGAAATTATAGGTCACCACATGGGGAGAGTACAGAAAGAAGTATTCTGGCTTTCCTGGAAAATAAAGGACACTTTAAATCTGTCGTAATTTACAGTAAATTTGATGGCGCCTTGTTGAGCTGTCTTGTAAGTAGAAACAATATCATTTATGGAGGTCCTGGGACACACTCAAGGTGACATTAAACAGATTCAAAATCTACTTGCATAGAATTTGGTGTCTAAAATGGGCGGGGGGATAACAGCCCAATGGACCAATTGCCTTACATTGAGGGTCTTTAGGATCTCCTTCTCCCAAGGCCAAGGAGAAGATCAAAGCTGTTCTGAGTTAAATAGCTCTTTTTTTAATGGACACCACAACTTCGTTACATGTATATGTGTGAGTGCATGTGTGCGGTGTGAATAAGGGTGCGGGGAATGCTGACTTTGTGTTGGGTTAGGGTTAACAGGCAACTAAATAATTATGGGCCTGATAAGCTACAATTAGATATGACTGGGATGAAAAACTTTATAAAGAAATGAAAAAGGAGAGGGGAAAAAAACACAAAATGAAAAAGGAGAGGAAGTTAAAGGGATAATCTTTTGCAGTTGAGAAGAGCATTTGAATTGGGGTGGGAGGGAGGGTGGTGAGGCCAAGGTCCATGTACAGAGGGTTGGAGGTGGTGAGGAGAGGCTGGGGGGGGGAGGGGGAGGGAGGAGGCGGACAGCCTATGAATGTGACCAAGGCTTGGAAGGTTTGGGAGAGAAGAGTTCGAGGGTTTACTGTGGGCACAGGAGTACGTAGGAGCAAGCCCAGGGCATCAAGTACCTTCAGGAAGAGAAATTCCGTCTTGCACCTGTGAGTGGTCATGTTGAACTAGCGAGAAAGAGACCGGGACCTCACTTGATAATCAGAATAACTGTGAGAAAAATATTAACATTGTCTTTATTGTCCAGATGAGGAAACTGATTCCTAATGTGACATGTGGCTAGTAGATGGAAAATTCAGAAGTTGAATCTCACTTTAAAAAATACGCAAGCCCATTTCTCTTTTCACTGATGCGTATGAATTTGATTATTGGGGGATACATTTGATGTAAAATTGGTTGGCCCCTCCCTGGCTCTGGCTGTATGAGTCTAGTTTCCGTGGACTGAAAAAGGAAAGTGTCTCCCCAAAGGAAATCATTTTCTTTCCATTGGGGAGGTTAAGCTAATAGGTTTCCTCTTTTCTAATCCTAATCACGTACAGGCTCTTCAGCTTTCTTCCTGGGTCTTGCCCCCTGAATGTCACATTGAAAGTCAACCTTTAGCACTGAGCCCAGTTTTGCACTTCAACTGGCAATTTACTGAAAACCTAATTGATTAGTAATGTTCACTGAAGTGGAAAATTGAGGAGTTATCTTAGTGATTCAGGCCCAAGTGAATTTTTCACCAGAAATATCCAAATAATGAAGGCAACATATAAACAGGATCGTGCAGATTCTGATGCATTCCTTGGAGCTCAAACACAAAAAATGGAAGAGAAACAGAAAGAGGCTCTACTTGTTTATTCTAAATTCAACCAATATTGATGAAGTACCCTACCATATGGTGGGGACTGCACACACAGCCAGAAATATATATACTGGTGCATATTCTTCACGGTGTGTTGACTGGGAAACTACTCACCCCACCAATGAGCCACCTGGAAACATGCTTTCAAGAAGGGTGTAGATTCATTTAAGCGGTACATATAGGGTCATTGTGGGGGAATTAGGGCGTTGGAGAACACACCCCTCTCCCTATGAGGAGTATCTA
This sequence comes from Corynorhinus townsendii, assembly GCA_026230045.1. NCBI lineage: Eukaryota > Metazoa > Chordata > Mammalia > Chiroptera > Vespertilionidae > Corynorhinus > Corynorhinus townsendii. Next base: position 172,866,009 of record JAPDVU010000003.1, on the reverse strand, counting down.
ATGATCATATCCCTCCTGTACAAAATCCCTCAGTGACACAATGGATGGAACCACCAGTATATCTCAGCGCAGAAGTGCTTATGTGCCTTTGAATCTTCTTCTTGTTTATGGAATGATTCAATTGCTGCCTCAGTCCTCCACTGAAGTGTGCAGCTTAGCTTTCTAATCTTTACATTCACACACATGCATTGATTTTCTTTTTTAATTATACCAAGTTGCCTCCTAAAGTTAAGAGTCTTATAGGTGTCAATTAATATGTTTAAAATAATATTAGAAAATATAAACATGCATTCTGAAGTGTTTTTTTATTCTAAAGTTTTTAACAGTTAACAATTCAGTATTTTTGTGTTCTAGTCTACACCTTCATTCAGTTGTCAGTAGGTGGCAGCATATTATTTTATACTCACTGTTGAAGGAGAGAGAGGGGAAATAGGTTTTTCAAAGAGCCCTGTTTTGACCAGAACAAAGGCAAATAGATTCCATAGATAATCCTCATTATCTTATAAAGGCATTTCTTTAATTCTTCACAGTATTTTGTATTTGTAGTGCCTTTATTTGAATCTATTCTCATTATCTCATCACTAACACACCATTATATGTACAAAGTTGGCTTTATTTGAGTTTGGGGAAATGCGGTTTCTTGTGATTAACAGCCCAGTTAGGAGATGGAAACCCTGAGTAATATGAACTGGTTTTGGAAAACGTTCTTTGGGCTGCCGTTGGATGTTAGTGATTGGAGAACTAAGGAGAAATTATCTTTCCTGTGTCCATTTTCAGGATTGTTGTACCTCTACAGGGTGAAACAGATGAAAATAAAAATCACCAATTTATTATTTATCTATTTGGACCTTATAGCAGTCTTAGGATTTTGATCCATGCCAGTGTTTTTTAGAGGAAGGGGGCATATTTGCTCTTTAGGAAAACTCAAAATACCTTCATTTTTTTTAAAGGTATTTCACTCAAAATAATTCCAAAGTCATGTGTACTACTTGGCCTTTAAAGTCAAAAGACTTCCAAGCATTTAAAAAAAAAAAAGTGTATGAGGACAGAGTAATCGGTTCAGTTCAACATACTTATTGAGTGATGCTTTATTTAATTATCCAACAAACATTATTTTTTTACCTTTGCTCTTTGAAAGGTCTTACGCTGGGTGCTGTGGAAATACCAAGTGGAGATGGCATGCTTCCTGCCTTCAGGTCGTTGTTCTAAGACGGAGGATAAGACGTGTACCAACAAATATATATAAGGCACCTGATGTATGTTCAATAAACATCTATTATTTAACGAGGTACCTGAGTAGTTGTTACAATGTGCTATGGGGCTTCTAAGGGGGGAATCAGGTAGAAAGGTAGGGAAGCGTGCATGGAAGAACTGGTTTCTGCCAAGGCTTTGGAGGAAGGTGCGATTGAGGGGTCAGGAGGCGGAGGTACTCTGGTGCCTGGGCCACCGGAACAAAGGCACGCTGGGAAATACCAGGTAGCCCAGTTGGGCCGGAGTGTAGCTAAGGCATCAGCCTTCCGCGGAAAGAGTTAGCAAGAGGCACCGCGGGACCTCGCAACCCCGGCAGTGCATTGACTGACTCACCAGTCCATGCGGGGACTCAGACACCAGCGCTGTGTCAGCGCCCTCCAGGGCGGCCTTGAGCCAGACCCTGGTGAGGTGAGGACAAATCCCTTGCTCTTCCTTGTCAACCGAGAAAACAGCTGGTAACAACGTTCCTTTATTTATTTAGAACAATGGCTTCTTAAAAATAATATAAACCTGATGGGAAATTCAAGCAATCCTGAGAAATATGAATAAGAAGAAAATGCCCCAAATGTCATCGCTTAGGAAATAATCATCGTTAACGTTCGGTCCCAGTTTACACCTCTTGCTTTGCATATATACAGATGGCTGTCTATCTGTCTGTCTAGGAATACATCTGCAAAACTCAGACTATATTGTGCATGCTAATTTTACATTAAAGTATTACATTTAATTCTACTTGAATGTTAACAGAAGAAAAAGAAACCGATAAAAAAAAATGAAGGTATTATGGATTCTTTCTTCAATTTTATTTGCTTTTAAAAACATTGGTAATATATTCACATTGTACGTATTTTCAAAAACATGTTGGTGAAAAGGTAGTGATGATTCTGCCCTCTCTCTGCCTCCCATCTACCCACTGTCCTTCCCCAGAGGCGTTTCTGTTACCAGGTTCTTGTCCATTTCCAGAGAGTTCAATGTTGTAAAAACTTCTTTAACACAGAGGTATCCGTTTCTAAGCATAAGGGGAAAGGGGTTATAAAGCCTCAGACACTTGGAGCTATTATGTTCTTCTAATTATACATTTTCCTATTTTTTAATAGTAGTATTTAATGCTGGGCATTGTGCTAAGAACTTCACATGGGTTATTTCATTCGGTACCCACAACACTCATCCTCATCTTACCGGTAAGGGGACCAAGGCAGGTTAAATCATTCGTTTGAGGCCAAAAATGAGACTAGGCAGAGGCAAGATGGTCACTCAAGTAGTCTAAATCCTGAACTGCCAGCGACATGCACGGCCCGCTTTCAGTACTGCATATAACGCCAGTGCTTTCCCCTGGCGAGGCCCTTATTTCCTGCCTAGCTTGATTTGGCCTCTGGTAGTGTTTCCCAAGAAGGGCTGCATCTGCTCAGGCCTTCCATGTGCAGATGAGTGGATCAGAAAACTATGGCACATCTACACAATGGAATACTACGCTGCTGTAAAAAAGAAGGAGTTCTTACCATTTGCAACAGCATGCTTAGATCTGGAGAGCATTATGCTAAGTGAAGTAAGCGGGTCAGTGAAAGACAAATACCACATGATCTCACTCATTTATGGATAATAAAGCACATTACAAACTGCTGAACAAAAATAGAGGCAAAGAAGCATCGAACAGACTGTCAAACTATAGCAGGAAGGTAGGGGAGGGTTGTGGGGGGTAAGAGATCAACCCAAGGACTTGTACGTATGCATATAAGCACAACCAACAGACACAAGACACTGGGGGCGGGGCGATGAGGGCAAGTGCTGGGGGGTAGGGGAGGCTGGGGGAGGTCAGTGTGGGGGGGTTGGGGGGGAGGAGACATATGTATGTACTACTATTTGTAATACCTTAAACAATAAAATAAAATAAATTTTTCAAAAAAAGAAAGTGTGTGCTGTCTTCATTCTCAAACAATAAAACTGTCGATGTTCTTAAGTCACACTTTCTTTCGACCGGGAAGTTGTAAACAAAGCTTCATTACCTTCTGGCATTGATTGCCATGGAGAATTCTAAGCCCATCTAACTTGATTCTCCCACGGAGGTAACTTCTTTTATTTTTTTACCTTGATTTCCTCTTACTCTTCCTTTTAATTCCCAGAGGTAACCTAACCAGGCTATGTATCCATTTTAATTATCAGTTTTTCCTAGAACATGAACTGCCTAGTTTACATACAAAATTATTTCTTTGTTAATTTGGGGGAAATTTGCTTTTAAAAATACTCTTTTCTGTTTTATTTTTTCTGGTTCTCCACTTCAGAGACACCAGTTACCCTTTTCTCTTTTATGTACTTCCTCTCTAATCGCCCAATCCTTTGTTCTTTTCTCTAAATGTGCAGTGACAGTAGTAGGCTTCCCCTCTCTGCCAGTATTGCAATTCAGCCTATTTGATCTTTGATGTTTCTCATTTATTAGTTCTCTGGTGGTGGTTGTTTTAGTCCCAAGTGTTTTGCTCAGCTGTTTCCCTTTTACCTCGGTTGTTTTACCATTTTGTCTTTGAGATCCTGTTAAGTTTTTATATAATACTAGAGGCCCTGTGCGCGAAATTCATGCACGGGGCTAGGGATGTCGTTCAGCCCAGCCTGCACTCTCTCCAATCTGGGACACCTTGAGGGATGCCCAGTTGCCATTTAGGGACATCCCTCTCACAATCCAAGACTGCTGGCTCCCAACCACTTGCCTGCCTCTGCCTGATTGCCCCTAACTGCTTCAGCCTGCCAGCCTGATCGATGCCTCACTGCTATCTGGCCGGCCAATTTCCCCTAACTGCCCTCCCCTGCCAGGCTGGTCACCCCTAACTGCCCTCCCCTGCCAGGCTGGTCACCCCTAACTGCCCTCCCCTGCCAGCCTGGTCTCCCCTAACTGTCCTGCCCTGCAGGCCTGGTCTGCCCCAACTGCCCTCCCCTGCAGGCCTGCCCCCCTCCAACAGTCCTCCCTTACAGGCCTGGTCCCCCCACAACTGCCCTCCTCTGCTGGCCCACTCACCCCTAACTGCCCTCCCTGCTGGCCTGATGGCCCACAACTGTCCTCCCCTGCAGGCCTGGTACCCCCAAACTGCCCTCTCCTGCAGGCCTGGTTCCCCCCCAGCTGCCCTCCTCTGCTGGCCTGGTCCCCACTAACTGCCCTCCCCTTCAGGCCTGTTTCCCCCGCACCTGCCCTCCCTTGCTGGCCTGGTCTCCCCCAACTGCCCTCCTATGCCAGCCTGGTCATCCCTAACTGCCCACAACTGCCCGCCCCTGGCAGTCATCTTATGTCCACATGGGGGCAGCCATCTTTGACCACATGGGGGTGGCCATCTTGTGTCTTGGAGTGACAGTCAATTTGCATATTACCCTTTTATTAGATAAGATAAAACAGTGGCAAGGAATTTTTTTCTAATTGTTGAGTCATATATTCTTTCAGACTGGGTCCTTCACCTGTCTTTTATGTGCTTGTTCTTATCTGCCCTCCCTTTAACTTTTTTTCTGTAGTATGTTTGCATAATCACCATATTATTTCTTTTCCCCATGCTTGTGCTTACAGAGAAAGTAGTTGCCAAGAGTTTGTACTTACTTGGATATATTATGGGTAAATTCTTTTTAAAAATATATATACTTTATTGATTTTTTTACAGAGAAGAAGGGAGAGGGATAGAGAGTTAGAAACATCAATGAGAGAGAAACATTGATCAGCTGCCTCCTACACACCCCCTACTGAGGATACGCCCACAACCAAGGTACATGCCCTTGACCAGAATCAAACCTGGGACCCTTCAGTCCGCAGGCCAACTCTCTATCCACTGAGCAAAACCGGTTAGGGCATGGGTAAATTCTTGATTTCCTTCCCATACTGACTAGGATATGTCATTGTTCCCACTCCATTGCAGAGGAGGACTAGGATGCTGCATTAATTTTCTGTTGCCTGAGGTGTGTGCAGTGAGGGAGGGGAGGGCAATAGACATCAGATGGGGCTGTATAGCCTTGAGGGGAAAATCAATTAATTCCTATTGGATCTCTCTCCAATTCTGCTGAGAGAGAGAGAGAGAGAGAGAGAGAAATAATATACTTTAATTCCCAGAGATGGTAAAATCTATGTTTATATTTAAAAAAAACACAAAACTGTCCTTACTACAATGTAAACTCCACAACTGCTTCTGAAGACAGAGACGTTTCTCTCGCTATCACACAGGAGGCAGTATAATGTGGCGGTTAGACCTAGGTTCAAATCCTAGCTCTGTCCCTGGACTGGCTGTGTAACCAGGAACAAGGCACAGCATTTCCAAGCCTCAGCTTCCAAACTGGGGATGGTCATGGAAGCTGCCCATAAAGCTGTTGTGAGTGATGAATGGATTTGCACACAGGAAGGCTTTAGCGCCATGCCTGGCATACAGTAAGCACTCAGTTAACAGCAGCTATGATTATCCAGAAGAGGAGCCGTTTCCTTTTGTTCATCCTCCTGATTGAGAGTTTGGCGGGGAATTTCATGAATGAGGCCTGAAAGAGCAGCCTACCTTCTGATGAGCGCATCTTGGCTAACCAAGGACAAAAAGGGCATCTGGAAGTAAAAGTGTGGATCACACATACATTGATGGTGGGAAGGTAACTGACACAGTCACTCTGGAAAGCAGTTTGGCAGTTTTAAAAAAACTAAACATGCAATTACTATGCAACCCAGCAACTGTACTCTTGGGCATTCACCCCAGAAAAATGAAAACATGTTCCCTCAAAAACTGGGCATGAATGTTCATGGCAGTTTTATTTGTAGGAGCTAAAAACGAGAGTCAATCCACTTGTCCTTCAACAGGTGACCAGTTAAACAAAATGCAATACATACACCATGGAATATTACTAAGCAATAATCGAGCTGTGGAAACATGTAATAGCTCGTTGCATCTCAAGGGAATTTTGCTGAGCCAAAAAGCCAATCCCCAAAGGTGACATGCTGTATGATCCATTTATATAACATGTATGAAAGGCAACATTTTACAAATGGAGACCAGATTGGTGATTGCTAGGTTCTAGGGATTTTTTTAGGGAGTGGGGAAGGGGGAAAGAGGGTCTGTGTGAATTACGGAAGGACAACATGTGGGATCCTTGTGTTATTGGAACTGTTCATTAGCTTTACTATGATGGCGGCTATGCAAACCCACACAGATGATAAAATTGTGTAGAACTTGACGTACAGATATACACACACATATACACACACATGAGTGAGTACAAGTAAGACTGGGGAAATCTGACATGAAGAAGATAGGTGGATGGTGTCAATGTCAATATACAGGTTGGAATATTAAACTACATTATAGTTTTTCAAAACGTTACCATTGGTAGAAACTGTACAAGGGATATTTCTTACAACTAAATGTGCATCTACCATTTTTCTCAAACATTTCAATTAAAAATAAAAAGGAAAAATATTGCCCCTCCCCCCATAAAAATAGTGAAATTCTTTCTCTACTTTTGGAGCATCCACAGATTCCCAGGCAGAAAATTATTCTGTAATCTCTGCATAGGAAGGAAAGAGTGTGAGAATATATTATGTTCCCTGGTCCTCACAACTCCCCATCCCAGGGGTGTGGATGGGGCACTGACCAAGAGTGTTCTGCCAGTTGAAGGAGGGTAGGATGGGAGCAAGAGAAGAGCCTCTAAGTGATTTTGATTTTAAGCCAAGGAGTAATGGGATGTGTTTGGAGCTGTGACTCAGAAAGAATCAACCCTAGTGGAACTATGTTAAAGAGAGTAGAGGGGCCCAGCCAGCATGGCTCAGTGGTTTAATGTCAACCTATGAACCAGGAGGTCATGGTTCAATTCCTGGTCAGGGCATATGCCCCGGGTGTGGGCTTGGTCCCCAGTGGGGGGCATGCAGGAGGCAGCCGATCAATGATTCTCTCTCATCATTGATGTTTCTTTCTCTCTCTCCTTCTTCCTTGTTGTCTGAAATCTATCTATCTATCTATCTATCTATCTATCGATCTATCTATAGAGAGAAGAGGATAATTTGTCAGGAAATGTCAGATAGACCTAGGAGCTTGGGACATCACTTCCTGGTATAATTTTGGAGGTGCTCAACAGTTCCCTCAGTTTAGTAACCATCTCTTTCTGGTCTTGGTGTTTGACATTTGCCTGTTTGTCAACCCTTATATTAAGGTTTGGAATATCCCATGTGCAACGCACTTTTGTTATCTGCGATGCTGATGTATGTCATCTTTGGCATCAGTTTATCCAGCTCAAGTATCTCCAGCCAGATTAAGATTGGAGAGTAAAGCGACGGATAAGAGATTATGAAGTCTGGTGGCAGAGGTGAGGCTCAGGAAAAGACCAAAATACACTGAGTGGCCAGATTATTATGACCTCTGAACGAATAATAATCTGGCCACTCAGTGTACTTCTCTTGAGTACCTCATTTATTTGATATCAAAGATACTATAAATTGTGCACCTGATCAGTTTTCCCCTTTGCACTGGCTGACTGATAGAAAGCTCAGGGCAAATAGGTGGCTGATCTCCAGCAAAAGTCTAGAATACTTTTGGTACCCATTTGAGATACAAATGCACTGAGTGGCCAGATTATTAAGCGTTCAGAGATCATAATAATCTGGCCACTCAGTGTAGATTCGGCCGCCCAGGAGAGCTGTGTGATGGGCTGCAGAGCAGGGGCTCGAGGCCATCCAGGACGCCACTTGAGGGCGCTAGAGGACTACGGGAGAACTTTGGAACTGCCGCGTGCAGTCTTACACATTCGTTGCACAAATCATTTCATGAAATATGACAATCTTCTGTGAGCTATGTGTTATCATTATTTCAAAGAGAAGAAAGCTGAGGCTCAGATAGCTTAAGTAATTTGTCAATAGTTAGGAAGTGGCAGAGCCAGGAGAGCTTCTGAACACATACCCACGCTTTCCCGTTGTGCCACACTGCCTTCTACCGGGTAGTTGACTTTTCCAAATCTTATATTTAATGAAAAATTCAACTGATGGTGCACTGGTGAAAATAGCCAAAGGTAAAAAAAAAAAAAAATCACCTCTAGTTACCATTCAGTAGCTCTGATCTCCTCAGCCATGTTTCTGGGAAAAGTTTCCTCCATATTTGGTCCCCACTTGCTCACTTTCATTCACTCTTGGACTCCTTCCCAGCAGGCTTCAGCCCCACCAGCCACTGACAGTGCCCATGCGTGGACCACCAAGGTCCTTCCACCGATGAGAGAAGTTTTACTTGGACTTTCAATAAGGTAGGCTAATACTTTTCAATGATAGCCGCATATTAGGGTTACCCAGGAATAATAATAATTATAATAACAATAATTATTATTATTATTATTTCAGAGAGGAAGGGAGAGGGAGAGAGAGCTAGAAATATCAATGATGAGAGAGAATCGTTGATTGGCTGCCTCCTGCACGCCCCCTACTGGGGACTGAGTCCACAACCCAGGCATGTGCCCTGACCAGGAATCAAACCATGACCTCCTGGTTCATCATAGGTCAACACTCAACAACTGAGGCACACTGGGCAGGCGGAATTATTATTTTTTTAAACATTTAGGCCCGGGCTCAGTCCCCTGAGGTTGTGGTTTAATTGACCTAGGGTGAGATGTCATCATTAACACAATGGGCAGTACTCAGGGGCTTTATGTGGGATAGTAACATAATTTGATTAGGTTACTAACTAGGATTGTAAGCATTGGAGATGGAGAGAAGGAGAAGCATTTGAAAATGGATTCAATGGGATTCTGTGACTGATTGGAGACAGCACATGGTTGGCTATTTGGATCTGGAGCTCACAAGGGAATCAGAGTTGTTAGCATTACCAAAAAAAAAAAAAAAAAAAGGCAATAGCCCTGGCTGGTTTGGCCCAGTGGATAGAGCGTAGGCCCATGGACTAAAGAGTCTTGGGTTTGATTCCAGTCAAAGGGCATGTACCTTGGTTGCATGCTTGATCTGGCGATTCCTGGCCCTGCTAGAGGCTCCTGTGGGAGGCAACCAATCAATGTGTCTCTTTCACATCAATGTTTCTCTCTCTCTCTGTCTCTCCCTCCCGTCCACTCTCTCTAAAAATATCAATGGAAAAACATCTTAGGGTGAGGATTAACAACAACAACAAAAATAAAACCCAAACCCAGAAAACAACAAGGCAACAGGTCCCAAATGGAGTCACTTATGCTAAGTCCTATGTTACCAAACCAAGATTTAACTTAATTACAGTTTCAGTTCTCCCGGCAATGGGATCTTCAACCAACCAGTCAGGAATGGCCTGATAGGCCCCTGTTATCCCCCAAAGGGAAGGACCCTTGCAATAACCAATCTGCTTTTTGCCTCATATAACTTCTTTGTTCCAACTCTGTTCTGCCAATGTCTTTCATTTTGTATAGCTCCTTGAAGCTCCTTCCTGCCTGCTAGATTGGATGCTGCTTGATTTATGAATCATTGTATGAAGTCAACAAGATCTTTCAAATGTATTCAGTTGAATTTTGTTTTTTAACTGCATATAGATAATATATAAGGGTTGTTTCTCCTGCCACTGCCGACAGCCAGTCTGATTTGTAGAAGAAAGAAGAGAGAAGGCAAAAAGAAGAAAATGTAGGGAAGGAGGGAGGGATGATTCAGCTGATGGCATTTCACTTGAACCGGATGTTGAACGGGGTGATTCTTCTTTCACAGGGAGCTGGGTAATCAGTGCTGTAGTCACCTCTTAGTTTCAATAGATGATAAACTAGTAGCGTGTCTGTAAAAGTGGCACAATACTCCTTGGAATCTAATTTTCAGGAAGTAACAGAAATGCTGCCTCCTTTATAGACCGTGGGGTGCAATGGCCAGTTAGAGCTGGGAGCCCACTGTGGGCCTCTCTTCCCCACCGGGTGGCAGTGACATTCACATTGGGGACTTGGAATTGGCCACAGTTGCAGTATTTACACTATAGAAATGACAAAATACTATAAACCAGCACTTCCCCCCCCCCAGAAAGCTGGTTGTTAAATGTTCACCAGCATGTCAATATTTGCAGATAAGACATTCAAAGCTTCACCTGTATTTAGTATTAATCTGATGCCAATTTAGAAAGTCAAATGAAGAATAAAGTATTAACTACAGTAGACAATTAGAGTTTAAAGTATTGCATTTTCCAGTTATTACATTCCTTTCTTTCCCTGCTGAGTTTGCAATCAACATAAACCCGATTAAGGGTCCCTGCAGCCCTAGCCCAGTGATTGGCTCAGTGGATAGAGCATTGGCCTGTGGACTGAAGGGTCCTGGGGTTGATTCTGGTCAAGGGCACATGCCCGGGTTGCAGGCTTAATCCCCAATAGGGGGCGTGCAGGAGGCAGCCGATCAATGATTCTCTCTTATCAATGATGTTTCTATCTCTCTCTCCCTCTCCCTTCCTCTCTGAAATCAATTATATATATGTTTTTAAAAGGGTCACTGCATAGCTCTGTGGCCAAGAGGGTTTCCTAAATCCTTGTCCCTGGACTGAGTTCATCTATCTGTTGTTGGCAGAGCTGGACCCTCATGGCCTATGAGTCTCCCTCACAAGGGCATGTTGGAGAGAGAATGTGTTTGTCCCGAGCTCAGGCCATTCTGAGTAACAGAGAGACGGAGAAGAAGAGACAGACAGCGGCTGTGCCCTGCACACTCAGGCCTGCTTTCTCAGCGTCCCAATCACACTACCTGTGTGGGTCACTTCTCTTCCATGGGCAGGGACACTGACAGGAATGGAAGGAAGAGAGGGAAACCCTAGTTTATGTGCCAAGGTAGGAGCTGGAGTTGTGGCATTTTGCTCTGTAGTGCAATTGAAGTAAAGTGTGGGAACGCTTTCAAACCTTTTTATGGAAAGTTGCGGTGGTGGATTTTACCTACAGAGGCACCTAAACTATGGGCTAGGCAGATTTTATTTCTCTTTCTCCTTTTTAAGAAGTTGTCAATGTCCAGCTGGTTGAGCTCAGTGGTTGAGCATCGACCCAGGAACCAGGAGGTCATGGTTTCATTCCTGATCAGGGCACATGCCCGGGTTGCAGGCTTGATTCCCCAGTAGGGGGCCTGCAGGAGACAGCCTATCAATGATTCTCTCTCATCATTGATGTTTCTATCTCTCCCTCTCCCTTCCTCTATAAAATAAAATAAAATAAAATAAAATAAAATATTGTCAAAGACTTTTGACTTATATCTACTGATGTTAAAATATCAAACCCCTTGGAGCATTTTCATCAAGCAAGCAGTTAATTCATTGAAAATGAGATAATGAAACCAGGCATTTATTGAAACGAGTTATTGTTGAGTGAATTGGCCAGCTGCTTAAAGAACTGACATCAGTCCTGTCAGCAGTGCTGCAGGGACAGACAGCCTCTCTCTCTGTCAAATCAGCATAATAAAGTTTTGTCTACATTTCTAGTTTCACATGGAAATGTTTAAAAGAATGCACAATCCAAATATTTTTGTTTAAATCCTAACGATGACACATTATCTCTTGTACTGAGCTTTGTGTTTCCCTTTGGGAAAAATAATCTCGGGCTTTTGTGTGTCGCCTAAGGTCCCGTCAGGTCAAATACCAAGCAGAAACTCTTTACGTTAGACTCGTCTAACAAATGCGTGCTTTGAAGGATGACTGTCCTCTAAGCAGCGTGCTCTCTGAAAGGCTGACTTTGGAGATCTCCAGGTTTTGTCAAAATCCAGCCAGGTTGATGGTGATTTGAGTGTGGACACTGCACAATCTTCCACAGGAAACGAGATGTCCATTCTCAGCAGCACAGGGCCTCAGAGCTGGTACCGCGTGGCACCATTGCTGGCAAGCCCAGCGGAAGGCCAGGGCCAGGGCCATCATCGCCAGGCGCCCTCTCTGTGCCGGGCCAGGGAGGAAGTGCTGATGCACCATTGCAAGGCGGCTTGCTGTTCTGTGCATGGGCCCAGAGATGAACAGTACAGGGCACCTCAGCTCTGCAGTGAACTGTTCACAAACTCAAGCCCACACGTTACTTAGGAGAACTGATGCATTTTGCCTTTCATTTGTTTCACTTCATTTTAGGGAATGTCTTAGTCCCCAAGTTCCATTGAAAAAAGTTTCATATTGATTACATTTTGCATGCATTATTATTACTGTTGTTGTCATTTTGCTACAGTATTCCTATTAGAGAAATTATAAGATGTTTACTGGAAATAATAGACTCTGGTTTGTATATAATTTGCATTAAATTTGCATGTTGTTCATTTATAGTAAAAAATCATAGATGCCTCTTCACACCCTAATACTCCTTTCCCTCCAGAGACCTTGAACACCATTTCTTTTATTTACTTACTAGGAGCCCAGCACACGATTTGAAATTGAGTGCGCCTCCCACCCTTGAGTCACCAGTCCTGCCCTGCCTCCCTCTCCGGCCCTTGAAGCAGCTGCAGCCACTGCTAATCAGGCCCTCCCCCAGCGCAGGCACACGGAGGCCCTTGCCACCCTGCCCCCAATGCTTCTCACACAACCTCCTCTTGTCCAGTCGACCAGTTACCGTGTCCCAGTTAATTAGCATATTTCTCTATTATATATATATTTTTGAAAGTTTTTTTTAATCCTCACCTGAGGATATGTTTTTATTGATTTTAGAGAGAGAAGAAAGGAGAGAGAGCGAGAGCAAGAAACATTGATGTGAGAAACATCAGTTGTCTTCCACATGCCCCCAACAGGGGATTTGAACCTGCAACCTAGGTGTGTGCGCTGACCAGAATTGAACCTGCAACCTTTTGGTGTATGGGACGATGCTCCAATGAACTGAGCCACCCGGCCCAGGCAAACACCATTTCTTTTACACTTTATCCTCCTTACACTCTCTGTCTTCTTCACTTCAAAGAAAAAAATATCATTTGTAGGAAGGATTTTGATTATATGTATAACACATTGACATTTCACAGATGATGAAAAGACGAATAGAATATTGAAATCCCACATTTTGATGAGGCTGTGCCTGGAGTTCCAGCTGAGTTGTTATCTGTTATTGCATGTTTACTAAAGAAGATACATTGTCATTTGAAGAAATTCTTAAATGGTTATTATTATTTAAAAATGACTGTTGACGGTTATTTAAATGACTGGAACTCTTGCTACTTGATAGGCCTGTGGCATTATATTGAATTCTCCTTTGTCAGTTATTCAATATATATTTTATGGACACCTGCTATGTGCCAAGGGACATGCTAACATGCTGGGTACTGGGAATGTAAGTTGGTACTGGTGGACCTGGATATTTGTCTTAGTCTCCTCCCTTATTGCAGCTCATGGTCTAGATGTGGAGATAGACAAGTAAAGGAGGAGATATGACACTGAATTGTAAGGGTAATAATAAGGGCAGAATAGACATCCTAGTTGAGTTGAAGTTGAATCTTGACTATATATAAAGTATGAAACAAGGCAACATTTTTTCCCTTAAGCGTCTATACACACCAAGAAATGGAGAAAAACTTGGAAGTGTGTTTAACATTGAATGTAGACATAATCAAACATTGGTTATGGGTGTGAGTGTATGTCACCCCCATTTGAAGTATGTCAGGGGACATGATAGAAGCCATATTGCAAGAAGGTGGACTCTGGTATGATGAGCCAAATTTAGCAAGAGGACTAACTGATGGATGGAGTTGCTTCATATATGGCATGAAAGTGGGCTCTGAGCTCATTTAACCTTTCTAGCATCCCTGGATCTCTCTGTGTGAATTAAACACATAAGGAATTTAAGCAATCCTCTGCAGTGAGGCCCTATAAATAATCTACAACGAAGAATAAAATACATCCTCGTCATTTTGTAAGAGCTTGCAGAGAAGTCAGAGCAGGGTGAAGATATGTGGCATCAGTAGAAAAGGCAATGGCCAGTAGCAAACTGCATCTCCATAGGGCTTGGAATGACTGAGACCAGTGCGCCTGGATGGCTTGGGTTGCCCATAACTACCTTCTCCTTGCGATCTCTCTATCTAGTTTTACATCTCTGAACATTGTCTGAGGTTCCTCAAACATACTGCATGAAGTGGTCATAGAGACCAGGGCACATAGTGGTCCAGACTGGTTCTTTATATATATAATTTTTAAATCACCTGAGGATATGTTTTTATTGATTTTGAGAGAGAGAAAGAGAGAGAGAGAGAGAGAGACAGAGAGAGAGAAACTTCGACATGAGAAACATTGATCAGTTGCCTCCTATATGCACCCCAACCAAGGATCAAACCCATAAACTAGGTATGTGCCTTGATCAGGAATCGAACCCACCACCTTTTGGTGTATAGGACGATGCTCCAACTGACCGAGCCACCCAACCAGGGCCAGACTGATTTTTAAGTGTGTACAAGATCATCCTTGAGAACTCCCATGGACTCCTAAAGCACCTCACAGGGAAGTTCCCTTATAAACTAGCTAGTGGAGGCCTAGCACAATCAAGATTTGGTATGAATATTAATGAAACCTCTTCTCCCAAACTGCAAAGAACTCTAAACCCTGGATCAAATCTTTGTTACTTTGTTTTTCCAGTCCCATCTCAAACCTGCCTAAATGCCCTTCATACTGGACCCACTATTTGCTTAGTTGTTTCAACTCTCTTTCAAACTGGAACCCTAAATCTGTAAAGCCAGTACACATTGTTCTCAAGGGCACATTATCCTTGTCTGTCAAAAGCAAGAGGGATACCCTCCGTGAGGTTCTTATAGAGGGCCATCCTCAGCTGCCTCAGAGTTAAAGAGGCCTTCCTCTTGGGTGTGCAACACAAGGCACTTCTCTCTGGTATGTTGTTTGTACAACATCAGATATTGTTAACCATGACAGCAATCGCCCTGCCCAGGAGCCGGACTCGGAATTCACTCTAGTGATAAACGTAAGAAATAAATCCCTTAACAAACCAATGAGAGTAAAAGAGAAAAAGACTAAGGTTCTAAATTTAAAAACCAAATTCCAAATTGTGTTTTCTACACAATTACATAGTATTAAATATAACTTCATTTTCAGGGTAATAAAAGGTACCAAAGGGAAAGAAAGCACTGACATGTGTGCACTAGCGCGAGCACACACTCATACACACATCACCACCACCACCACCACCACCAGCACCACCACCACCACCACCACCCCAGCTTGTGTTTTGCCAAATATATTTATACTAGAGGCCTGGTGCATGAATTCCTCCCTCTGGGTGGCCTGCAGGGATCAGGCCAAAACCTGCAGTCCAATGCTGCCTGCAGCTCCTACCTGCCGCTTCCACTCATCCCGGCCCCACTGTGCCTGCCACAGGCTCACGCCCAATCAGTCTCAATCTGGAGAGGCTCTCGCTGCCTCCGCAGTCATAAGCCCTGCATCTGGCGCCCTCCCAAGGGGAGTGGCCTGCAGGATTGGGCTGAAACCGGCTCTTTGACATCCCGCAAGGGGTCCTGGATTGTGAGAGGATGCAGGCCAGGCTGAGGGACCCCATTGGAGCATGATCGGGCCAGGGAGGGACCAGGGGAGGGCTCCAGGGCATGTCCGGCCCGTCTCACTCAGTCCTGATGGGCTGGACCCCAGCAGCAAGCTAACCTACTGGTCAGAGCATCTTCCCCCTGGTGGTCAGTGCTTGTCATAGCGACTGGTTGACCAGTTGACTGCACCCTGGTGGTCATGCATATCATAGTGAGCAGTTGGGCAGCCTTAGCATATTATTAGCATATTGCACTTTGATTGGTTGTTTGGTTGGTCTGCCGTTCTGTCTATTTGCATATTACCCTTTTATTATATAGGATTTCTTTCAAATATAAAGAAAACATGAACTGTGAAATATTAATTCAGTCATGTTATTACCTAATCACTCCTTATTGAAAATTAGGTAAAATTATTTTCAAATTGTTGGGGGTACTTCAACAAATATGCTATTGTCTATTTAAATATATAAATATCTTTTAGAATAAAAAAAGAGATCTGGGCCATGTTTTCCTTAAACACATTTAACCAACCATTGGCGCACGTGAATCAACAGGTACCAGGAGAGCTCAGAATGCCTCTGCCTCTGCAGAACAACTGCCCTTTGCCTACAACCAAACGTCTGCAAAGGCCCCTTTTGTTAGGGATCTAAAATACATGGAATGGGCAAGCTCCATGCTTTGTACATGTGCCTCTGTCCTTCAATGGCTTCCATCCTTAGCAGTTTTAAAACAAGGCCTCAAATTCTTTGACCCGCCTTCCATGAAGAGGTGGCCTCTATATTCCCCTCCCTGAATCTGGAAAGGTCTGTGACTCCCCAGCCAAGAAAGGAGGATGTACATGTGTGACTTCCTCTTGGAGGCCCGAGATGCCACGTAAGAAGTCTCTCTTCCTGTGACCACCATGGGTGCTGGCGAGGCCACCTGCAGGTGCTCTGGTGGACAGTCCACGGAGTCCAGCCTTCCCAACATCCCTGCATGGGCACCAGACGTGGGAATGAGCCAGCTTGGATTCTCCAAACCCATCACCTGCCCCTGACCACTGAATGACCTCCAGCAGCATCATAAGCAACAGGTAAATTCCCCCCGAGTCCTTCAAAAATATTGTTTTCCAGGCCATTTCAAATTATCCTGGCTCATATTTAAATACCTCATTTTCTTTTTTTAAAAAAATATATTTTATTGATTTTTTACAGAGAGGAAGGGAGAGAGATAGTTAGAAACATCAATGAGAGAGGAACATCGATCAGCTACCTCCTGCATGCCCCCCACTGGGGATGTGCCCGCAACCCAGGTACATGCCCTTGACTGGAATCGAACCCGGGACCCTTCAGTCCGCAGGCCGACACTCTATCCACTGAGCCAAACCGGTTTCGGCTTAAATACCTCATTTTCAATGAAAAGTTTTCAAGTAGGAACTGTAGAAGTGAAGACAGTTTCTTCTTCAAATCTGTTCAAATCCATGCCATCATGATGAGACACAATGACTTCTGTTGTGAGCCACGTGTTTTGGGATAGTTTGTTACCCAGGAACAGAAGAGATAAGTGGAACAATCCCCTGAGGAGCCACTCTTTAGGAAGCCTGTTGGGCTCTGACATGACATGTTCTTCTTTTTGCATTTGTTCAGAATTGCATTTGTACAATGTTGAATGTATAGGGTTAAATTATGTCAAAACAGCCTTATTAGTACTGTATCTCAGTTATCTTATGGCTTGAATTAGCTTTTTTTTTTTTGAATCCTCACCTGAGGATATTTTTTCCATTGATTTTTTTTTTTTGGAGACAGTGGAAGAGAGAGGAACAGACAGAAATATTGATGTGAGAGAAACACATCTATTGGTTGCCTCCTGCACGCATCCTGACCAGGGCCCGGGCCAGCCTGCAACTGAGGTACGTGCCTTTGTCCACACTCTATTCACTGAGCCAAGCCAGCTAGGGCTTGAATTGGCCTGTATTGGCTGGTCTGGGCACTTCATCATCAATTGGAAATCATGTGTGGGTTCTAACACCTAACTGTGAATGAATTTTGGAGTTCAACTGTTTGTTGATCAGGAACTGTTTCTATGGGCAGCAACTGCAGCTCTGCGAGTAAACTCAGCAGCACAGGCAGTGCTGTCTGCAAGCTGAGTGGGCGTAGCTGCAGGAAGGATGACGGGGCGAGCTCATTAGCTGTTTAGGCAGCCCTCTCACCTGAAAGCAAGCTGAAGGTCTAACAATAGGGAAATGACTGAATATGGCACAGTCTGCAAGATGAGGCTGTTATTTTTAAAACGTACCAGATCTATAGTCACTGTCCCAGCGAGATATCCTTGTGTAGATTGTTAAATAAATTTAAAAAAGAAAATTGCAGAATAATGTGGGCAGCGTGATTCCATATTTGCCAAGGTAAAACAAACCAAAAGCAAGCAAATAAAACCTTTGTAGGTGTGTTTATGTATTCGATGGAGAAAGTGTGAAAGGCTATTACCTGAGGAAGTGAGAATGGAGGGATGGGAACAGAGGAAGGTAGTGAATGTTTTGGACTTTTAAATTAGGTGTTTTCTATTGTTTAATTTGTTACAAGGACATACTACTTTGTAAGTTAAAAAAAAAAAAAACCCTCTCCTTCAAACACTGTAATAGGGATGTATTTTTCATCTTTCTTTTTTTTTTTTTTTTTTTTAAAATAAAGGCTTACCATTCAGTTCTTTTAGAGGCTGTGCAAAAAAAGACTTTACTTTTCATTCCTTTCCATTTGCCTATGCTTTTCATTCTTGTTTGTGATCAATAAGCAAAGAACCAAAAAAATCTGTTCAATTATACTTTATAAAGTGGCTAAATCTCTAGCAAGCATGAGACTATTGGTTGGGCAGAAGCAATTCACAGGGTCTTTTGGGCCAGAAGAAGGTTTTCTGAAAACCTGTGGGTCCTCTTTGGTGTAATGATGCTCATTGGCCACAGGAGAGGGAGGGGTGAAAGAAGAGCTGTGCTGAGTGCCCCCTCCTCGGGGTAAATAGTGCGATTTGCTGGTGATCTTTCTCATGGGAAAAATTATGTAACTAAGCAATTTGCTTACTTATTCTGAGTTAGCTACTTTCAGGGAAAACTTGTAAGAGGCTAACATGAATCTATGTTTTATTTACTTCCTGTTATAAGTACTCAACTCGTATTGAGCTTCAGAGAGTGCCAGGAAGTGGTTCAGGTGCCAAAAACATAGTGGTAAATAAGACAAAGTCTCTGCCCAGATGAAGACTAGTTTCATCAACAGAATCTCTTCAAGATTGTAGGCGTTTTCGGTTGTTTGTTCTTTCCTTCCTTTCTTATTTTGTGAATATTGAGATTTGGGGAGGAAGTGGGCATGTGAATCTCCCCCATCTTCCTTCCCTTCTCTTGGAAGGCTTCTGGCTGCAGGAAACACATTCCACACTGTATGTTTAAGGGGCAGAGCCCAGGAGTGAAGGAATGGGGTTATTAAATGCTATGTGTGGGGAATGGTAACTCTAATTCTGGGTTTCAGTACTAGGAAGCCCATTTCTGCTGCAAGTCTTAGCCATGTGCTATGATCACGACTTTACTAATGATGTTGTTCATATCTTGGTCTTTATTTGTTGCCTTAAAACAATTTTGGCATTCTAGCTGGTTTGACTCAGTGGACATAGCATCAGCCTGTGGACTAAAGGATCCTGGGTTCAATTCCAGTCAAGGGCACATGCCCAGGTTGTGGGTTTGATCCCCAGTGGGGAGCATGCAGGAGGCAGCCAATCAATGATTCTCTCTCATCAGTGATGTTTCTAATTCTCTCTTCCTCTCTGAAATCAATAAAAATATATTTCAAAAAAAATTCTGGCGGGGTCTTATTTCTCAAGTGATTTAGAACTTTGGCAGGGAAAATGGGTGCTCTGTATAGGCTCTCTTGAAACACCAACTTCTTATGAATATGTCAGAAATGTTGAGAGACAGATAAAACCTGGCAAAATAACTTTAACTAGGTCATTTTTAGTTTGATGCCACTTTTCATCTTTCGTTCATTATGCCTTGGAATGATGCTGGTATTCTGTCATTATTTCCCCTTTCCCACTGAAGAAGACAACTATTTTCATCTCTCCGGGCCCAGCTCCGGCGTTCTCCCGCGATGGAGCTTTTTCACTTGCTGCCCCTGTGGGCTTTCTTTGTACCCCTGTTTGTTCCTGTGGCTTCAGCACCTATCAGAGTTCACTGTGTTTTAGGTTTGCTTCTCTGTCCGCCCTCAGCTACAACGTGAACCTTCTCAGGGTAGAGGCTGTGTTTCATGACTTCGTAAATAAACTCTGGCCCAGCCAGGGCTTAATCCGTGTTCTTTGCGTAGACAGGCTATGTCATTGAAGGACAGACTTACCTTGTCTGGTGGAGTTCATGAGCCTATTTATGGTGCTGTTCAAAAATATCATTGTTCCAGTCAGCAATCTTTTAAAAAACCTGATGATGAAGGAAATGATAAACTCTCTTATGCTCAACCTTAGTAGGAAAAAAAAATTCCCTAGGATAGTTATATTTAAATTAGCCTTGAGAGGATAAGCCCTTATATCAAGTATTTATAGTTGTAATAAAAATGGATTTTCTCCCTACTTTGCATTCACTCCTTTGCCCACCAAACACACACAAACATTGCTGACAGACCTGAACGGCGATAGGAAGGGGGTATATCATATCATATTCATCTTTTGGGGTCTTCTTTCTGTTTTGATTTCCCCAATGGAAAGTATAATTTTCTTAAAACTTGCTATAAAGTAATACCTAATTATTTCTTAAAATACATACAATGCAAAAATTCATAAAGAAGAAAGTAAAATTTACCTGCATCCTTATTATCTAGTAACTAATACAGTGAGCATTTTAACAATAAATAGTCCTCAGGCTTTTCTTCTGTGCCCATAACCACAAGTATTTTTACAAAACGAGTCACATTAATCATGCTATTTTGCAACTGGATTTTTTTCACTTAAATTAAATCTGATCATTTTCCATGTTAATAAATATAGATCTGCGTTATCACTGTTAGTGGTATTTCTTATCTGGATGTATCCTA
Organism: Corynorhinus townsendii; assembly: GCA_026230045.1. Lineage (NCBI taxonomy): Eukaryota > Metazoa > Chordata > Mammalia > Chiroptera > Vespertilionidae > Corynorhinus > Corynorhinus townsendii. Next base: position 172,845,321 of record JAPDVU010000003.1, on the reverse strand, counting down.
AATTATTGAACCAATTTTCTATTAATGGACACTTTAAGTTGCGTCTAATTTTTCTCTGGTATAAAAATATGACTTGGGATTGCTATCTTGGACTCTGCAGTTGTCTGGTTATTTTCCTGGGATAAATTCCTTATTGTGGTATTGCTAGGCCAAAGGGCACATACCTTTTAAAATTTTGGAAACGTAATGTCAAGTTTTTCTCCAGAAATATTTTCCAGTTTCTACTCTGGTCAACAGTGGACAGAGTGCCCGTTTTGCCACACTTATCTGCAGCATTGAATATTGTCACTCTTGTTAATTTGCATTTTCTTAATTACTAGTGAGGTCAAATATCCCTCATTGTTTTTCTTTGAACTGTGATTACTGAAGTTTGTATGTATGTGTTAAGAAAGTTTTAAATTTTTTATATGTTCCATCTATCAGTTTTTAAGGTATTGGCTTTTAGGATCATATTTAGAAAGTTTTTTCTCATGACTAGGATCAATATAACTATGTTTTCTATGAAATCATATTATTTTGTTTTTTCATGTTTAAGTCTTTGATCCATCTTCCAATTATTTGGGGGTAAAGTATGAAATAGAGTTCTAGTTTAATCCACCCTCCCTCCCCCCACACACACCATTTTAATTGGTTATCATACGTCCTTTAAAAAATAATTTCTCTTCCCTTTTTCAATTAAATTACAATAGCAAATATTTAAATAGTGATTTGTGTGTCAGGCACTGTTCTATGTGCTTGATATATATGAACTCCCTTAACGCTCACCACCACATGATGAGACTTAGCCTTTATTTATTTATTTATTTATTTATTTATTTATTATTGATTTCAGAGAGGAAAGGAGAGGGAGAGAGAGCTAGAAACATCAGTGATGAGAGAGAATCATTGATCGACTGCCTCCTGCATGCCCCACACTGGGGATCGAGCCTGCAGCCCAGGCATGTGCCCTGACTAGGAATTGAATAGTGATCTACTGGTTCATAGGTCAATGTTCAACCAATGAGCAACACCAGCTGGGCAGCCCCATATAAAGAGGTACTATGCAAATTAGCCGGGACACCATAACGTCACAACTGCTCAGGAGGAGGCTGCACACGCAGGTGGGCGGGAGGGGACTGCATGTGCGGTGAGGCAAGCCACAGATGGTGCAGGCCTGCAGAGAACAGGGTCTGCCAGCTGCACACATTGAAACACCTTTTCTGACCGCTCAATGGCTAACTTCCCCGTATGCCACTCTCAGTATTATTGGTAACTTGGGTAATAAGAATCCAAGAAGGTGATCTAGGGTTTTTCTACCTCACTCCTGGAGAAAAAAATGGAGGTCTGCTGCTGGAGGGGCTAAGAAATGTCATATCCTGCCCTAGCCAGTTTTGCTCAGTGGATAGAGCCTCTGCCTGCTGACCACAGGGTCCGGGTTCGATTCTGGTCAAGGGCATGTACCTAGGTTACAGGCTTCTCCCTGGCTGGGACCCAGTTTAGGGCTCATTCAGGAGGCAACTAATCAAAGTGTCTCTCTCACATTGATGTTTCTCTCTGTCTTTCCTTCTCTCTTCCATGCTCTCTAAAAATCAATGGAAAAATATCCTCAGGTGAGGATAAAAAAAAATAGAAAGAAAGAAATGTCATATCCTATGAAAGAGACATCTTGAAAATGCCTAAAGAAAGTTGTCATTTTTTTGTGGTGAAGGGACTGGAGTCTGTGTTGATGAAAACACCTTGGCAGCTGCGGTGGCCGGCAGTGGCAGAAGCAGCGGGGTGATGGGGATGGCACCTTCCCCTGATCAGCCTGGTTGCCTCCTGCAAGAGGGAGGCCAGACTGTGGCTTAAGCCCGTTCCCCATGGGGAGCCGGCCCAAGCCATCAGTAGGACATCCCCTGAGGGCTCCTAGATTGGAGAGTGTGCAGGTCAGGCTGAGGGGATCCCGCCCCCCCCCCCCCCCCCCGCACAAGTTTCATGCAATGGGCCTCTAGTTTATTAGTAAAGAAACTGAGGACAGAGAAGCTACAACACTTGCCAAAGGTCATGTGGCAAATTATTCTGGAGCCAGATTGGAATCCAGAGAACTCAGGCCCAGAATCCACTCTCCTATGCCCTACCTGCCTCAAGAGAACACCTCAAGATGCAGTTCTAAAGCTGCTTCCTGCACCCACACCTCCTCTACTCACCCCAGTGAGAGGCACTTTCCCTTCTGTTACCTGAAACCTGCGCACTCACAGCACTTCAGATCCTGCCTGGCACAAGCACGGGGTTCCTCTTCCATAACAAATGCCTGTTTCCTTGGTTGCAGGGACAGAGGATTAAGTATATTTGCTCCAAATACAGTGCTTTGGTCATAGGAGCATACATTTTTCTTTTCCCTACCATTAGTTTCTGTTTTAATTGAAAAATAACATATGAACATAATGAGCATATATGCAGCGCAAGAGTAAACACTGAAATATGTCTGTGCTCCTACAATCTCCTTGTTAGAGCCATTGACTAGAACTTTTCCTATTTATCTATAGATATACGTGTGTCCTGTTTGTTTCACAGAAATAACAATATTCCAAGTATCTCTTCATGTTTTTTCCAATTTATGTATCTTAAACCTAGTTCCATGAATTTGTATTCCACAAATACATATAGATCTAGCTCATTCTTTATTTTTTAATTTAAATTTTTTATTGCAAATGTTTCCCATTTTCCCCACCTTTGCCCACTTCCACCCAGCTCTCACCCCCCGGCCCCCCCCCCCCCCCGCACTTCCCACACTATTCTTTGCCCTTGGGCTATGCATATCTGTCCTTTAGTTAATCTTTTCACTCCTTTTATCCTGCCCTGGCACCCCCCCACCCCATGACATTTTTCAGTCTGTTCCTTTGTATCCATGCCTCTGGTTCAATTTTGTTTGTCAGTTTATTTTGTTCATTAGATTCCACATATTAGTGAGTGTTAGGTCGCTGAAGGAGGAATGCACGAGGCCAGAGTGGTGAGGGATTATGAATTTATTCCATCATCCGCCCACCAGGTGGCTGAGCCTGAACGGAGTCAGCAGCTTTGAAAGGACTTTTGGCGGGCTTTTTTTCTGGGCCGAGACTTCTTTATGCATACCCAGAGGGGAGAAAATGGAATGTGGTCACCACAAGTGAAATGTGGTCTCCGCAAAGGAAATGTCCTTGGTGAAGAAGCCTGAAAAGCCAGCTCCTGGGAGAGGAGTATCAACTCAATTGCTTGATCAAACCAACAGTAAGATCCTATGGTGTTTGTCTTTCTCTGACTACCTTATTTCACTTAGCATAGTAACCTCCAGATCCATCCATGTTATAGCAAAGGGTAAGAGTTTCCAGCTCATTCTTTTTAATGACATTAGAAAAATTGCAAGGGTCATAATTTATCTAACCAATTCCCCATGGTTGAGTGGGCATTTAGATTGTTTCCAAACTTTTGCTTTTACTATGATGAAATGAATATCCTTGTACATTAGTCTTTAAGGATAGGTAAGAATATATATAAGATAAAATTATAGCACTGGAATTGCTACTTCAAAATTTATGTGCATCATAAATTTGATTGACAATGCCAAGTTGAACCATAGTTCTTTAGAAAAGACAACTGTGATATGCATTATTGTGCATTTAATTTCTCAGGTGCTAAATGGGTACAATACCACCTATTTCACAAAGCCATGCCATGAATTAAGTGAGATAATGGGTGTGAACATGTTTTGTCAGCTGCTAAGTACTAAGATATCATCAAGCATATTATTATGCAAGGATATAATTTTGAGTGGGTATTTGTGTTTTATTGCCAGTACGGTTTTGAATGGGAAAAGGCAAGTGAATACTACAACACTAACTAATAGGGTGCAGGTGAAATAGGGTGCAGGGTGAAAATTCTCTTTTACAGTTTGCCATGAATCCTACTCCTCTGTTAGTATAGTAGCATCATCAATTTTTAAAATTAGATAATATTTTATAAATTATGTAGTTGAAATTCAATAAACTGTTATTGAATTCTGAATTACTTTTGAAGAGAGCAAATTAAACATGTGTAGACAAACATAAATACTAATATGTATGGGGGAAACTTGATTTGATACTTATTCCAAAATAAGATGAGCTTGGATTAAATTTTAAGAAGTGGAAGTGAGAGCGAACGGCAAAGACCACTGGTGACCCTGCCACCACACCCTGACTGAGAAGCAGCATTAGAGAGGTTAAAATTAGGGCATTGAACTTACTTGTATAGCTCATGGTTTTGTGGTGAAGGCCTGGGGGTTGAGGTAGGGGCTGGGCCGAGTGAGGCAAAAGTGGGGAAAGTGGGGGACATCTGTGATACTGTCAACAATTTTTAAAATATTTTTTAAAAAAAGAGGCAACGAAACTCTAAAAAAACAAAACAAAATTAGGGCATTTGAAACCAGACTGGAATGCCTCCATGGTATGCCTCTTCTTAGTTGTGTGCCTTTGGGCAAATTTACTTAACTTCTATGGACCTCACCTTCTTCACTTTTAAAAATGGGGGAAGTAACAGTGGCCACTTCATAGGATTTTAATGAGAATAAATGAGTACATATGAAACGCTCAGAACAGGTTGGTACAATGTAAGTGCTTGGTAGCCACTAGGTTAAGTGTTGTTAGAATGATACTGGTAAAGGAGAAAAGATTATCAAATGAGCTGATATTCACAGACTAGAGAACTGAAATGCAAAACTTCAATTAGGAATAGATGTAAAACCATGATTATCTGTAGTGTTCATCTGACATAGCTGGAGAATCTTTGCCTTTGTTTTCCGGAAACACAATTGTTCTTGGCTCCACTGTGGAGGATGCACATGGCTCAGTGCGGATGAGACGGATTTTGGCAACTGAATGGAACACTGGAATGTTCAGTTTTAAGGCTGACTTATGAAAACACAGTGGTAATAAAGCCATTGATTTGAACATCCTAATACAACAATACAAGAAAATGATTGTTTAGAGTGTTGGACATGATTTTTGACTCTAGAATAAATTGCTTTGTTCCATTCATGAGAACAGCCGATATTTTAACCAATATTACATAGTGTTTTCCATTTTTTGAAGAACTTTAAGTTTGCATAATTTTATATACAGTTGGGTAAAACTTACACAGAGCTATATTTGATCCACATGTGTACAGATGCCATACTATTAATGGTCCCTTGAATCTACCTGTATAGTGCTAAAAATTCTTTTACAAATTTTCAGTTTTTGAGGACTGGTTTTATTTCTTTGTTTGCTCATCATGTGCCCTAATTAATTTCTATTCTTGAAAAAAAAAGTAAGAAATTGGAACATCAAACTTATTTCATATCAGGTTAAAGAAAAAGTATTTTTCTATTATAGAGAAAATGCATAGTCAGAATGGCATATAAATAAGATTCTTGTCAAAATGTTAATTTTATAATAACATTGGCTATAAAAGAAATCATGTGAGTCTGATGCCATTAAAATTGATTGATTTCTTTAGGACACAAACTACATGAATTTTTTGTAGTAGGGCAGGGAGAAGGGAGAATAATACAATATTTTTAACTTCATTTTTAAAATGTTGTTTCTGCATTACTTTAACTTGTAAAACCTCTCAGAAAGAGACAAATTACTATACTTCTCTTCCAGCAAACACAAAACAGTGAAACCTTGCAATTTGATTCTTTCATTGCACAAACCGTAGCATTCCAGATGGTGGTGCTGTTTCCATCAAGGAAAACATTCTCAGTCTATAAGTCGGTTTTATTTTGTAAGAGGTAAATTATTATAATTACTTTTTAAAATTCAAATTAAGCTGTTAAAACAACAACACAATATGGGTACAAATTCTATTAACCTTTAAAAACTACCATTTGCCAATTTGGGATTATTTTAATCTATAGTAATTAATCAGCAATGTACTTAGCAAAAAGATAGTGGTAAGTGTAGTAGGTAGTAATGTAAAAATGTGTATCACCATTCTTTGCAGTGTTTGAAAAGCCAAATGTCCAGAAAATGCCCTTATCTTTGCAAAACACAATGCTGCATTTGTGAAGATATAAAAACCTGTGGAAAAAGTGCAAAATGCAAGACAAAACCATTACTAAGGTGGTTAAAATGGCAACGCTATTCAAATTTGAACAAGGAAGCAGGCTGTTAAAGCTACACAATATAGAACTGCCAACAGCATTGCTTTTACTTTAGATAACGTTTTGTGGTTGTTTGTTGTATTTTCAGTTTGGTCTCCTTGGTGTGAAAGTCATAAGGAGATAAAAGTACTTACAAGTTTTTATTTTTAAAAGTCACTTCCCAAGAGATAAAGATTTCTTTTTTTTTCTATAAAATTTCCTATATGAAATAATGCCTGAATATCAATATATGGCACTCAGAATACCTGTGGGTGCTTAAGGGGAAAAATATCACTACACATTTACTTAAATTAGATAAAAGTCAAGTGATTTTTGTGAAAGGTCTGCAGCAATTCTGTGAATCTGGGCAAGGAATTGCCTCTGGCATGGAAATTGTTCCCCTGGCAGAGCCCATATTAACATGATTATGGCTCAGTGGTTGAGCGTTGACCTGTTAACCAGGAGGTCATGGTTTGATTCCCGGTCAGGGATCATGCCCGGGTTGTGGGCTCGGCCCTGGTGTGGGACGTGCAGGAGGCAGCCCATCAGTGATTCTCTCTCATCATTGATATTTCTATCTCTTTCCCTCTCTCTTCCTCTCTGAAATCAATGAAAATATATATTTTTAAAAATGATTGAACAGATCTCTCACTGTGTGAAAATCAATCTCTCTTGGTCAGGAAATTAGATACCTGATGCTCCTTCCCTCAGTGAAAATGTTCTGAAAGTTTTGTGTGTGTGTTTAAAAACTATTTTCTGTTTGTTGAAGAGTAGGCAACACAATGGACTCAGAAATAAATTCAAGAAATTGGATTCTAGAATCTCATCAACTACTAACTTTGACCTTGGGCAAAGTGCCTCACTTGTCTAAGCTGTTCTTTATAAATAAACTAGTGACCTGGTGCACTAAATTCATGCACATTAAAAGGGGATTAATTAGAGGAAATAATTTAATATTGCTATTTGCCCTTTCTCTATAATAGAAGTGTCAGAGATGAAAGAAAATTAGTAACATGTATATGAAAACCTTCCTCCTGTCAGAGCCTGGGGCTCACCACGCGACCCAGAGTCAAGTCCCCACCCACCCACATGCACCTCAAAATCGCATGAGACCCAGTCCCAGCCCCCCCCCCCCACATTGAGCTAGATCCAGACCCGGCTAGTCCCACTCTTGTCAAGCCCTGCTGGGCAGGGGGCATAGACTCAGGTCCCCTGGCCTGGCACCAGGACAGGGGGCATAGCCTGAGCTCCCTCAGCCCAGACTGGGGCGGGGGCCGTGCCTTGAGGTCCTCCATCAAGCCCCACCAGGTTGGGGACACAGCCTGAGATCCCCTGTCAAGCCCTGCTGGGTGAGGGGCATGGCCTGAGGTCCCCCATCAAGCCCCACCAGGTCGGGGGGGGGGCGCAGCCTCAGGTCCCCTGGCCCAGTACGGAGGGGGGGACACAGCCTCAGGTCCCCCATCAAGCCCCGCTGGGCGGGGGCATGGCCTGAGGTCCCCTAGCCCAGCACCAGGACGGGAAGCACACATTGAGGTCCCCTGTCAAGCCCTGCTGGGCGGGGGGGGGGGGGGGGGCTGGGCCTCAGGTCCCCTGGCCTGGCATTGGGGCTGGGGTGTGGCCTGAGGTCCCCTGTCAAGCCCCATGGGTGCAGGGGAGGGCTTAGCCTCAGGTCCCTGCTGATTGCTTGTTAAAGCTCCTTATGGGAACTTGGCCTCAGCTGTGGGTGCAGCCATCTTTGTGATGAAGTGATGGTCAATTAGCACATTCATTATTAGATAGGATGAAAGGGTTGGGCTAGTAGAATATAGATGACCTCTAAAGCCACTTCTAAATCTATAACTATGGATTCCAAATTGGTTGTGGAGTAAGTGGAAGCTACCCTGACATTCTCCCAGGACCAAACTGGAAATACAACTAAAATACAGAAAAACCACCATGAAAAATCAACTGAAGATTAGTTGGAAAGAACCCTGATAACTGAGGATGGAAAGTAGAGACCATATAGAGACTGGTAGGAAGGGCAGAGGTGTGAAAGGGCTGGCCAGGTTCCCACAGACAGCAGCTAAAGATCTGGAGGGATATCTCAGCTGTGGGGGGTTCCCACTGAGGACTCTGGGGTCTAATCCCCAAGCTGGGCTCCCAAACCCCAAGCACCAGAACTGAGAAAGGTGCCCACATAACCTCTGGCTGTGAAAAGGGTTGGTGTCTGTCAGCCAGAGAAGACTAGAAATGTAGGTACCCTCTTAAAGGACCAATGCACAAAATTTCCTATGTAGCCACTCATCTTGGACTCTGGCTCAGGCAGGGCAGAGTAGACTGGAGCTGTGTGCAGAGAGTCTGGGGTTGGAGCCCAGAGGGCAGCCACCCTGGTTTCCTGTGCTGAGTCATTCCCTCAGACTGCAGAGGACATCTTTCTTAGGCAAACCTTTGCTATCCAAAATAAACAGCTTCTGCACAGCAAAAAACCCATCAACAAAATTAAAAGGGAGCCCACTGTATGGGAGAACATATTTGGCAATAATACATCTGATAAAGGTTTAATATCCAAAATATATAAGGAACTCATGCAACTTAACAAAAGGAAGACAAACAATCCAATTTTAAAAAAATGGGAAAAGGACCTAAATAGACAATTCTCCAAAGAGGACATACAGTGGCCAAGAGACATATGAAAAAATGCTCAAAGTCACTGATTGTCAGAGAGATGCAAATTAAAACCACAATGAGATATCACCTCACACCAGTCAGAATGGCTACCGTCAACAAATCAATAAATGGCAAGGATGTGGAAATAAGGGAACCCTATTGCATTGCTGTTGGGAATGCAGCCATTATGGAAAACAGTATGAAGTTTCCTCAAATAATTAAATGTAGAACTGCCATTTGACCCAGTGATCCCACTTCTAGGAATATATCCTAAGAAACCCAAAACACCAATCAGAAAGAATGTATGTACCTCTATGCTTATAGCAATGCAATTTATAATAGCTAAGATCTGGAAACAGCCCAAGTGCCTACCAGTAGATGAGTGGATACAAAAGCTGTGGTACATTTATACCATGGAATACGATGCAGCAGTAAAAGAGAAGGATATCTTACCTTTTGAGACAGCATAGAGGGACCTGGAGAGTATTGTGCTAAGCGAAATAGAAACCAGTCAGAGAAAGGCAAGTATCACATGATGTCACTCATATGTGGAATCTAATGAACAAAATAAACTGCTGAACAAAATAGACCCAGAGACATAGAAGCAAGGAACAGACTGTGGAATCTCAGAGGGAAGGCAAGGGAGGGTGGAAAGAGATCAACAAAGAACTTGTATGCATATATATATATATATATATATATATATATATATATGCATGGCCCATGGACACAGACAATAGAGTGGTGAAGGCCTGGGGGGGAGGGGCAGATGCCAGCAAGAAGAGGGTAATGAGGAGAAAAAAGGGGATGTATGTAATACTTTCAACAATAAATATTTTTTAAAAATAAATAAATCTAGAACTATGATTCTAAATCAAAGATACCAACATATAATTATGTAAATTAATACGAATATATATATAATCCTATCTAATAAAAGAGTAATATGCAAATTGACCATACATCCCCTACACCCACAAGCCACGCCCACCAGCCAATCAGGAGCGAGTATGCAAATTAACCCAACTAAGATGGCTGCAGCCATAGAGAGAGCAGGAGGCTTGGGTTTCCCTGGCAATGGAGGAAGCCTAGCTTTCTGCTTGCCCTGGCCTGCCTTGGCCTCCGCTTAAGGCTACCAAGTTTCAATTATAGAAGATAAGTAAATCCCAGATACCAAGGCCTCTGCTTAGGTCACCGGGGGGTGTGGCCGGCCTGCAAACCACCACAGGCCCCTTGCCCAGGCCGCCCCACGCCCCAAGGGAACCCCCACCCTGATCTGGGACACCCTTCAGGGAAAACCAGCCAGCCCTCACCCATGCACCAGGCCTCTATCCTATCTAATCCTCCTATCTAATAAAAGAATAATATGCAAATTGACCATCACTCCAACACACAAGATGGCTGCCCCATGTGGTCAAAGATGACTGCCCCCATGTGGACACAAGATAGCTACCACAAGATGGCCAGCAGGGGAGGGCAGTTGGGAGGGACCAGGCCTGCAAGGGAGGGCAGTTGGGGGTGATCAAGCCTGCAGGGGAGGGCAGTTAGGGGTGACCAGGCCAGCTGAGGAGGGAAGTTGGGGGCAACTGGGCCTGCAGAGAAGAACAGTTGGAGGGGACCAGGCCTTCAGGGGAGGGCAGTTAGGGGTGACTAGGCCTGCAGGGAAGGGCAGTTAGGGGTGACCAGGCCTGCAGGGGAGGGCAGTTAAGGGCAAACAGGCTGGCAGGGGAGCAGGTAAGCATCAATCAGGCTGGCAGGGGACTGGTTAGGGGGTGATCAGGCTGGCAGGCAGAAGCAGTTAGGGGCAATCAGGAAGGCAGACAGGTGAGCAATTGGGAGCCAGCAGTCCTGGATTGTGAGAGGGATGTCCTACTGCCCATTTAGGCCCAATCCAGGTAGGTCAATTTACATGTTTGTCTATTATTAGGTAATAATAATAGACCTGGATTGGGCCTAAACGGGCAGTTGGACATCCCTCAAGGGGTCCCAGATTGGAGAGAGTGCAAGCTGGGCTGAGGGACACACACCCCTGTGCACGAATATCATGCACTGGGCCTCTAGTTATATATTAAATACATATTTAAACAAAAAGCTAAAAGGAAAAATCTATTATCTTACCTAATAATAGACAAACATGTAAATTGACTGTACCTCCACTATGCCCACAGCCAATCAGAATGAGTATGCAAATTAGAAGGCCAAAGATGGCAGGACGCCTGCTATGAGAGGGAGGGTGGGGGAGAAGGGATCTATAGGAGCAGAGTGCCGCAGTGAAGACAACACTGCAGACTCTGGAGTCTGCAGCAAAGGTGAAGATGGCAGACTCTGGCTGGAGCGAAGGCCTGGGTCCCTGGTGCCAGAGGAAAGCCGGTGCTGGAAGCCAAGGGAAGGAAAGCCTATTGCACGAATCTCTTTTTGCAATGGGCCTCTAGTTTCACATAATAGGCAAGCAGATAGGGTGATTACAGGGTTGCTTAATTTATCAGTCAAGGCTAAGTTATCCATTATCAAGGATGTAGTTCTTTTCTGTCTGTCTGTTCTGTTGTCTTCACTGTCTTTAGTTTTGTCCTTCGGTTTATCGCCACATGGTTGCAAGAAGACTGCTGTAGTTCCAGGTGTTGCATGTAGACATGACCTCATCAAATAGAGGAAGAGGAGCCATTTCATTCTGTGGGTCTCTTGTTATTGGAAAGGAAAATCTTTCCTTGAAGCACCCCCACCTGAACCCCAGCAGACCTGCTTTTATGTATCATGCATTATTAGCCAAATTATATATCACATGCTTATTCCTAAGCCATGACTGGCTTAGACCAATAAAAATTTACCTCCTGGAAGTAGAAAGGACCCAGATATCCATATCTCAATGAAATTGAGATTCTATTAGCAAGAAAGAATAAGAGGAAGGAATGACAGTTGGGTAGGCAACCAACAGGGCCAGCTATACTGCTAAGTAGTGATTATGTGATGTCACCATGCCCATAGGTTAGGTTGAGAAATACATTGTATGGGTACTAACATCCTGTACCCATAATAGATGTTATTAATCAATGATGGTGTGACTCTTTTATGAGTCACTTACTCAACTTCAGATGTTAAATGGAGGGAGAGGAGAGGCAAAATAATACAAATAACTCACTATCATTACCATTTGGGCTTAAGTTGCTACCACGGTGCAACTTAAAGTATTTTCTCACAAATATTTTAGAGTGTAATTCCTACAAACATGCATATTCTTCTACATAACTATAATACATCCATTGAAATCAGAAATTAACACTGATACATTACTACCACCTCATTCTCAGAAACTATTAAAATTTACCCAATGTCCCAATAATGTTCTTCAGCTATAGAATCCAAGTCAAGATTACATGTGTGTTTTTTTTACCGCAGCGTAGTATTTCATTGTGTAGATGTATCACAGTTGTTTAATCCACTCATCTGCTGATGAGATTCTTACCATTTGCAATAGCATGGATGGAACTGGAGAGCATTATGCTAAGTGAAATAAGCCAGTCAGAGAAAGATAAATATCACATGATCTCACTCATTTGTGGAATATAGTGAACAATATAAACTGATAAACAAAATCATATCCAAAACAGAAAAGCACCAATCAGACTGTCAAACCTCAGAGGGAAGGTAGGGGAGGCTGGGGGTAAGAGAGAGAGATCAACCAAAGGACTTGTATGCATGCATATAAGCCTAACCAATGGACACAGACACCAGGGGGGTGAGAGCATGAGCTGGGGGAGGGAGGACAATGGGGGAATAAAGACACATATGTAATACCTTAATAAATAAAGAAAAAAATTACGTGTTATAGTAATTGTGTCCTTCAATCTGGAACAGTATTCCTCAGTCTTCCCTTGACTCTTATGACCTTGACACCTTTCAAGATTATATGTCAGTTCTCTTGTAGGATACTTCTCAATTTGAGTTGGTCTGATGTTTCCATATAATTAGATTCTGATAATGCATTTTTTGGCACAATTATCACAGAAATGATACTGTAATATATGTACATGTATTTATAGAAAGCCTTGATTATATACAATCCTTAAAGTTTTAATATAATTTTATACTCAAAGTATTTTTTAAGCAGTTGCTCAGGTACACATATTAGTAGTACTAGAGGCCTGGTGCATGAAACTCATGCACAGGGGTGTGTGTCCCTCAGCCCAGCCTGCACCCTCTCCAATCTGGGACCCCTCGAGGGATGTCCTACTGCCCTACCAGGATCGGGCCTAAATGGGCAGTAGGACATCCCTCTCACAATCCAGGACTGCTGGCTCCCAACTGCTCGCCTGCCTGCCTTCTTGATTGCCCCTAACTGCTTCTGCCTGCCAGCCTGATCACCTCCTAACCACTCCCCTGCCAGCCTGTTTGCCCTTAACTGCCCTCCCCTGCAGGCCTGGTCACCCCTAACTGCCCTCCCCTGCAGGCCTGGGTCTCCCCCCCCCCCCAACTGCTCTTCCCTGAAAGCCCAGTCACCCCCAACTTCCCTCCTCTGCCAGTCTGGTCACTCCTAACTGCCCTCCCCTGCAGGCTTGATCACCCCCAACTGCCCTCCCTTGCAGGCCTGGTCCCTCCCAACTGCCCTCCCCTGCTGGCCATCTTGTGGTGGCTATCTTGTGTCCACATGGGGGCAGTCATCTTTGACCACACGGGGGCAGCCATGTTGTGTGTTGGAGTGACAGTCAATTTGCATATTATTCTTTTATTAGATAGGATAGATGCCTAGTGCATCGGTGGGGGCCGGCTGGTTTTCCCTGAAGGGTGTCCCAGATCAGGGTGGGGGTTCCCTTGGGGTGTGGGGCAGCCTGGGTGAGGGGCCTGTGGTGGTTTGCAGGTCATCCATGCAACCCTACCTACCCCCCCACCCGCCACCTCAACCACCCCCTCCACCCACCCTCCCCCAACGACCCAAGCAGAGGCCCTGGGATCTGGGGCCTTTATCTTCTATAATTGAAACTTTGTAAGCCTTCAGTGGAGCCAAGCCTCCTGCTTGCTCCACGGCTGCAGCCATTTTTGTTGGGATTTATTTATTTTCTATAATTTAAACTTTGTAGCCTTAAGCAGAGGCCAAGGCAGGGCAGGGCAGGCGGAAAGCTTGGCTTCCTCCATTGCTGGGCAAACCCAAACCTCCTGGTGGGCGTGGATTGTGGGTGTAGCAGAGGTACAGTCAATTTGCATATTACTCTTTTATTAGATAGGATACTAGTAGATTCCATCTCTTGTTGGCCAAAGCTGTTTAAGTGACAAAACTGGTTAGCAAGAGAAGTAAAAAGTATCTAGAGTCTCTTCTTTGAGCAGATTACAACATGTACCTTGTTCAAAAGGGAAGGACCTAATTGAAGTGGTGAGAAGTTAAAAGTATGTGGAGAAGTAACACTAGTATATTTATATGCAGATTTTCTCCAGAGAGTAGTACTTTTTGTACAGTAGATTCTCAGTAAATATTTGTTGAATAACATTGAGTTTTAGGGTAGAACACAATGAAAATCATCTGGTGCGCATCAAATCAGGAGAAACAGAACTAGAAAATTGTTGTGGCAGAAGGCCAAGGACTTACTTGCCAGATGGAAAGAAACGATGATGTTTTCCTACTATAAATTACAAAACCAAAATTAAAGCATGATATTATAGAAATGAAGAGACTAGGGTGCATCTTTCACTTCCTTTGCTGATCCGGTTTTTGTTGTTGTTGTTGATTTTTATTGGAGGCCCCAAAGGCTATCCTGGCCTGAATTCTGACCAGCCAAAAGGAACTTATCTGTTAAGGTGCTATAGCAAGGACCTTATGAGAAAGGAGTTATGTCATTTCAATATTTTAATTCCCAAATAAGGACTTGCTGGGCATGGCTAAAATGCATATGAGGCTTGAAAAAAGCAGATGTGAGAAGTTCAGAGAAAACAATTCATCATCTGAGACATGTCAGAAATAAGATAGAATTCTGACAAGGTGAAATGCTCCCCAGGAGTGTTTGATCTTGAGTTTGATAGAAGGGTGTCAAACTAGTTGTTTATAGGGACATAAGACCAAATGACTGGGGTGAGTTACTATAGGGAGCATATGTGGAGATATAAATAGAATCTAGCAGAACAAGAGCCTACAGAGGAGCAGGCCCCTGGTTAGCAGCCGAGTTCTACAGGGAGAGAAGGGACTAAATATCACAATCGCCCTCCAGACTCCAGGTGAAAGTTCCACTTTGGAATGCAGCATGATTTATGCATAGGGTGAGATGTGTAGACAGAAGGAAAACTAGTTTTTTTAAAAATGAGGAATATATCACAGAAGAAATTTTTATCAGTTAAAAAACTGACTGGGGGAAATAGCAGGCAAGGGGGAGAGAAGGAATAAAGAAAAGAAACCAGCATTTGAGCCCAGCTGGTGTGGCTCAGTGGTTTAGTGTCGACTTAGGAACCAGCAGGTCACAGTTAGATTCCTGGCTGTGGGCTTTGGTCCCTGGTGGGGGACATGCAGGAAGGAGCTGATGGATGATTCTCTCTCATCATTGATGTTTCCATCTCTCTCTCCCTTTCCCTTCCTCTCTGAAATCAATAAAATAATAAATAAATAATAAAAGGATTTTTTAAAGAAGAAAGTAGCATTTGAATGAAATGATGCTAGCTTTTTCTTATAATGCACCTGAGGGGATCCAATTTTTGAATTACAGGAAAATTAAGCTAAAGACCCATTTAGCATCACCCCTCCTGCCCCCTTAGAGAGAACAAATTGATAGGGGCATGGTATATACTAATTTAAATAGGTTAGGTATTGAAAAGGGGGAAATAGCAGGCAAGGGGAAGATGTGTAGACAGAAGGAAAACTAATTTTCTTTGATGAGGAATTCATTACAGAAGAAATTTTTATCAGTTAGAAAGCGGATCTTCATTCAGCAAACAATCAGTAAAACTTAGGCTATGGAGCTATGAGACTGAGCTTGCTTCCCCAAGCCTAAGGGACTCTGACTTCTGTAGTGAGTCAGTGTGTTAAGCGTCATAACCACAAGGTTTGCCATGCGTCAGTCACTACCTCACTTTTCTTTCACAGCTTCCTAATTTTTCCAAGCAGAGCTGGAAAAAAGCGAATGGGCCACGGCCAACCAGCAACACAGCACATCCACCCAAACCTCACCGCCCTTTCCCCAGATCCCAAGCTGTTTGTCTGGCAGTGCTTAGAATAAAAAGTCTAGTGGGTCATAGCTCTAAACGTAAGAGCCAAAACTACAAAACCCTCAGAGGAAAACAGGAGTAAATCTTTATGACTGTGGGTTAAGTTGTGATCTCTTAGGAACAACACTGAAAGCACAAGTGATAAAAAAGGAGACTGATAAATTGGAATTCATCAAAATTAAAAATGTTTGTGCTTCAAGGACACCATCAAAAGAAAATTACCAAAACAAACAAAAAAATGACAACCTACAAAATGGTTTTTACAAGTCAAATATTTACAAGTCATATATTTGCTAAGATACTTGCATTTAGAATAAAGAACCCTTATAACTCAATAAAAAACAAATAGCCCAATTTAAAAATGGGCAAAGGACTTAATAAACGTTTCTCCAAATAAGATTTATGGATGATTAATAAGCACATGCAAAGATCTCATCGTTAGTCATTAAGAAAATACAAATCAAAATGACAATGAGCTACCAATTCAAATTCACTAGACTGTCTGTAATAAAAAGACAGAAGGTAACAGTTATGGGCAAGGATGTGGAGAAATTGGAATTTTCACACATTGCTGAAGGGAATGTAAAATGGCGTAACCACTTTGGAAGAAAGCTTGCCATTCCTCAAATGATTACACGGAAGAGCCAGAAATCCCACTCCTGGGTAGCTATACAAGAGAAATGGAAACACATGTCCACACAAAAACTCCATTATTCATAACACTCAGAAAGTAGAAACAATCCAAATGTCCATGCCCTGGACTATTATTTGGCCACAGAAGGAGTGAAGTATGGGTATATTTTAGATGATGGGTGAACTTTGAAGACATACGCTTTCATGCTAAGTGGAAGAAGCCAGTGACAAAAGACTGCACCTGTGTGATACCACTTATATGAAGTGCACTAAATAGGCAACTCTGCAGACGCAGATTGGTGGTTGCCACGGGCGGGAGGATGGGGGACCATGAGAGAGCAGGGGACAGGGATGGCAATTCACTGCTAACAGATATACGCGTTTTTGGGGGGGTGGTGGTGAAGAAATGTCTTAGAATTATAGTGGTGATGGCACAATTCAGAAAATATACTAAAGCCATTGACTTGTATACTCTAAATGGGTGAACTTTGTAGTATATAAATTACATCTCAATAAAGTTGTTCTTAAAAACATGTATATATGTAAAGCACATACATATATTTACATGCCCACATACATGTATAGAGACATGTGTGCATACACTCTAAAGTGGCATGGCATTCCTTGGCACTGCAGCGTGCAGCGTGATCTTAGAGCTTTTCTATGTAAAACATGTTGCGGGGAATGTGAGAAGGGAATGTGTAAACATGCAAAACAGTAATTTGGCTTTTTAAGATGCTCTGGACAGGCCTGGGTTCAATATTATCCTTTCCTGGAACAAAAGTGCAAGATCAAGGAGTCCTTCCATCTAGGATGCCGTATTTTGACATAAAACTTCTAAGGCTCATTTTCATTGTTCTCAAAATCCCCAGTAGGTTCATAAAAAATGTATAATCTTTGCTTCCTGAGCATAAACTTCTTTATATATATTAGACCTACTTTTTAACCATGATTCAAATCCTATGTGATTTATTTTGGCCTACCTGATTTATCCACCTCTAAGAGAAGTATGTTAGAGATTGCCAATAAAATTGTGAGTTTTGGCTATCTCTTTGCATGACCAACAGCCTTTCCCTTGTTTATTAATGACTAGAGGCCCGGCGCCCACAATGCGTGTACAAATACAGTCCCTAGGCCTGGACTGCGATCAGGGCCATCTTCCCCGGCTGCCACAGCCGGCCCCATCCCCCATCACTACCCACCCCCGGTTTCCCATTTGCCATCGGGCAATCGGTGCCTGCTAGTTGGGGGGGGGAGGTTGGGGAGGGACTGAGAGGTTGGCCAGCAGGCCCCAATCAGGTGATCAGGGCCTGCAGGCTGGGGGCAGCTCCTGTGTTGAGCGTCTGCCCCCTGGTGGTCAGTGGGCATCATAGCGACTGGTCATTCTGTGTTTGGTCAATTTGCATATTACCCTTTTATTATATAGGATGTAATGTTAGGGACATAAGGGTTATGATTCCTCTACCCTCTTAATGAATTGTTCTATCAATATGAAATGTTCCTCTTTTTCCTTCTTGATAGATGTTACCTTGACTTCTATTTTGCTTGATATGAATAGTGCTACTTGCTTTCTATTTCTTAGCATTTGCTTGGAAAATGCCTCCCTCTCCCCCCTCCCCCCTCCTCTATCCCCCCGTTCTGTTTCAGGTATGTTTCTTACAAATAACATACAGTTAAGGTTTCTTTCTTTGTTTTGTTCTGTTTAAGCCAGTCTGAGAATCTCTGCTTTTTAATAAAAGAATTTAATCTATTCATATATCATGATTATTGATTATTATATTTATTTCTGCCATATTATTTTATTTGTACTTTTTAACAATAGTTTCATACTTACAGAATATTTATAAGTCTAGTACAAGAGACTTCAATATATTTTTCACCCAGATTCACCAATTGTTACTACTTTGCCACATTATTTATCATATTATGTACATATAATCTCTCTCTATATATATACACACACACATATCAGATGTATGCATTATACATTAATAGTTATATATACACACAATTATTTTTTATTTCTGAACCATTTGAGAGTACATTATAAAAATTATATCCCTTTATTCCTATAACTTCAGTGTGAATATTCTAAGAAAAAGAAAATTATCTTACATGACCGTAGTACCATCATTAAAATCAGGATATTTAACCTTGCAGGGATACTATTATCTAACCTGCAATCCATATTTTAAATTTTTTCAATAGTGTGGCTTACAACACTTTTTTCCCACCCATGTATCCAATCCAGGATTGTGCATTGCATTTAGTTCATGTTTCTTTAGTATCCTTTACTTTGGAACATTTTTTAGCCTATATATTTTTTTACCATTTCTTTTATTTCATGATTTTGACATTTTTTGAAAAGTATAAGTCAGTTTTGTCATAGAATGCACCTCAATTTGAATTTCCTATGATCCTGTTTTGTATTTATCATTGGTATTCTCTTCTTGGTCTTTTGTTCAATGGAAGCTTTTTGTTTGTTTATTTGTTTTGTTTGGTTACATTTATTTCTCTAGTTGCTTGGAACTTGCACAATCTAGTTCTACATTTCTCATGGTTATTCTTATATGTTTACCATGCCTCTGAAACATGTTTCTCTATCGCTGTCTAGAATTACCTAGCATTTAACTTGACCCTAAAACAAGATGAACTTTTGTGTACATTCATTCATCTGCTCCTTCTACTTCTGCTGCAATTTTCTACACTGAGATAATCTGGGATTTGCATTTGTAATTGTTATTCTTTTAACACTCTCCGAACAATTAGGTTTAGCTATAATTTACTCTGGTTTCTTTTCCTGCCTCCTGTTTTTTCTATCCTATATCTTTTTCTTGGGCTATTTTTCATTACATTCTTTACTAATCTTTCCAGAGATAATTCATGAAATTGATCATTTTTTTGAAGTCCTTACATTTACAGAAATGTCTTTGCTTTCACACGTGAGTTATAGCGTAGCAAGGTCAAACTTTAGTGTTAATTTTTTCCTCAGAACTTTGGAGATGTTGTTCTAATTTTTTCTTCATGTCAGTATTATTGATGAGGTCTGATGTGAATATGGTTTTTGTTCCTCTGTAGATTACTCCCCTCCTTTTTTTTTTACTCTCTACAAGCCTGCAGTATACCCTGAGCCTTAACTTCTTCATCAATAAGTTGAGAATAGTAAGAATATCTGTTGCATATGTTCTGTGATGATGAAACATAATAGGAGTGTGAATGTGCTTTGTGAGTGTCAAAGAGCAACTCAAAGTCATTATTCAATCCTCGCTGGGTAGCTAGTTGGTTGGAGCATACATCCAATGCTCTAGGGTTGTGGGTCCGATCCCTGATTGGGGTGCATGCAGGAGTCACCAGTGGGTGCAATGGGTGCATGGATGGGTGGATCACTGGGTTGATGTTTCTCTCTCTCAGTCTCCCTCTCTCACTCTCTTCCATTTCCTCTCTCTCTAAAATCAATAAGCATTTTTGAAGCCATTATCATCATACTAAATAATGCCTCCTCAGTCCTTAGTTGTATGTGAGGGTGGGAGGTTTGGTTGGGGGAAGAGTAGTAAGAAGTAGGAGAATAAGATGGGGAAGAGGAGACTGACACAAGCTCTTGCTCCAGACTTCTGTTTCAGAAACACTACTCTCAATTCCATCAAGTTCATAGCACCAAGATTTTGTGTGTGCCAAATGCAGAAACTCTGCTTTCCCATGGTATAACACTTAGCCAAAAGAATCACTGTGAAGGTTCATAATTTAACCACAGCAGATCATTGATTATGGGGGAGGGGATATAAAAGGTGGCTATTAATACTCAGTAGATAGGATTATAAAATTATATTAACTTTATTCTAGACCTTCATCAAAGTAACCATTTTATGTGCATGTTGTCCTCCAACTTGGAGTTATCAAAAGTCTAAATTTGAAAATATGTACACTAGTAAAAGAGAAACATGCAAATTGACCATACCTCCGCTACGCCCACAAGCCATGCCCACCAGCCAATCAAGAACGTGTATGCAAATTAACCCAACCAAGATGGCTGCAGCCACAGAGCGAGCAGGAGGCTTGGGTTTCCCCGGCAATGGAGGAAGCCAAGCTTCCCGCCTGCTCTGGCCAGCCCTGGCCTCCACTCAAGGCTACAAAGTTTCAATTATAGAAGATAAATAAATCCCAGATACCAGAGCCTCTGCTTGGGTCCCTGGGATGTGTGGCCAGCCTGCAAACCACCACAGGCCCCTTGCCCAGGCTGCCCTATGCCCCAAGGGAACCCCCACCCAGATCCAGGACACCCTTCAGGGCAAACCAGCTGGCCCCCACCCGTGCACCAGACCTCTATCCTAAAAAGTAATATGCAAATTGACTGTCACTCCAGCACACAAGATGGCTGCCCCCATGTGGACACAAGATGGCCACCATAAGAAGGCCAACAGGGGAAGGCAGTTGGGAGGGACCAGGTCTGCAAGGGAGGTCAGTTGGGGACGATTAGGCCAGCAGGGGAGGGCAGTTGGGAGGGACCAGGCCTGCAAGGGAGGGCAGTTGGGGGCGATCAAGCCTGCAGGGGAGGGCAGTTAGGGGTGACCCGGCCGACAGAGGAGGGAAGTTGGGGGCAACTGGGCCTGCAGGGAAGGGCAGTTGGGGGGGACCCAGGCCTGCAGGGGAGGGAAGTTAGGGGCAAACAGGCTGGCAGGGGAGCAGTTAGGCAGAAAAATCAGGCTGGCAGGGGTGTGGTTAGGGGCTGATCAGGCTGGCAGGCAGAAGCAGTAAGGGGCAATCAGGAAGGCAGGAAGGTGAGCAGTTGGGAGCCAGCATTTCTGGATTGTGAGAGGGATGTCTGACTGCCCATTTAGGCCCAATCTCTCTCTCTCTCACACACACACACACACAGACCATTCTCGTGATTTCTTGTTATGGAGAAGTGGCCATTTGCACAGCATCTAGTACTTCCCATATTATCTCACCCTGGAATCTGCAAATTGCTAGAGGTGGTATATTATTATGGAAAATGATAGAATCTGGCAATTATTCTTCAGATTTCACTGGTAATAGTTCTGAGCAGTAGGCTTTTGCCCCGCTGGCCTGATGTGGCCCGGTAGGATTGGGCCTAAACGGGTAGTCAGACATCCTTCGAGGGGTGCCAGATTGGAGAGGGTGCAGGCTGGGCTGAGGGACACCCCCCTTCCCCTGTGCATGAATTTCATGCACTGGGCCTCTAGTCTTCTATAAAGGGAGGATTTTGTAGGTCTTTTTCCTCAATGATGAAAATCTGGATAGAACTTTAAGCATTTCAAAGAATTTCAAATCCATGTGGGCTGGAGTCCCAGCCAGAATCCCCACCAGGATCCCTCTCCTCAGAGGATTCTCATGCTTTTCCTTTCTTAAGGGAATACAATTTCCCAATCAATTCATCTCAAGATGTGCCCAGTTATAGGGACTCACTTTGAGGTCCAATGACTATCGATAATACTATGAGGCAATGGATAGATTTCCTTACAGTGCACTTTCACATAGGTTATAACAGATGGCCTTAGCTAAGTTTGGAATTTGTGTTTTACTTCTTCTAGGTTAAGTAATCCTTTGCCAAAATGTTTTCTCACTCGTGTGAAACTGTCTAGCTGAATGAAAATGGTGCTGCCTGCCTACGGATTTTTTATGTGGGTGATCATCGTACTTTAGAGAGGCAAGAATATTTGTTTCCCTCCATTTCCATTTTTCAGGATTATTCTATCATGCAGGATTCAACCTGGTTTACCCAGCACTCACTTACCCTTTTTGGGTTCAAATAAAGAATGAGTTTGGGCCAAGGTTTTATGTTTTTTACATTGGAGCCACATTGTGCTGGTCAGGATTTGGGGAGGGAGTGAATTTACTGGACCAGGAGCAGGGTAGAGACTGGACAGCATCTCTGCCTATATTCAGCTAGATTGGCCAGGTTGTTATTGACCTGAAGCTGGCAGCTTTCCGTGGCCTGCACAATATGAACACAGTGCGCTCAGTCAGTTCTCAGCTGATAGGCTCTCATATTTCTAGACATTCCAGGAGTGGTTCCCAGGATGCAATGCTCATGGACAAGTACAATTAAATATAAAAGAAGTATGGAGATGCATCAGAGACCAGAAATCTTAGACTAAAGATCAGCTCTTTGAATGGAATAATATAAAATATATTTTAAAATTTCACTATAATGTCCTTAATTTTCTCTCTTTTTTTCCCTCCTGACTAGTGAAAATCAGATGTTGGGTCAGCATTAGGACACACACCTACATGATTGAGAACCACTGTCCCTAGTACAGGGAGGAGTCTGTAAGTTTTCAATCTGCAAATCCACTTCAAGTATATGGGAATAAAAAATTGAGCAAAATTCTCCATTGTCAGTAAACTAGTGTGACTAATTGTTCAGAACACTTCACCAATAAGGTCTTACTTGAGTTCACTATTGCTTTTAAATAAAAAGATGTATTTGTGCTATTATAAGCACACAAATAGCCAGTTTTGGCTATCATTTTTTCTTTCTTTATTGATTAAGGTATTACATATGTGTCCTTATTCCCACTCCCACCCCCACTCATGTCCTCACCCCCCTGGTGTCTGTGTCCATTGGTTATACTTATATGCATGCATATAAGCCCTTTGGTTGATCTCTCCCCCTTTGGCTATTGTTTTAATCACAAATCTGAATGGCTCTGAGATGAGGAAAAGGGTAATATTTAAACATCAAGAGTGTTTTTGTATTTGAGCTGATGATTTTTAACCTCTGTTTGGTGAAAAAGTGAGAAATTATGAAGAGCATGTGCATCTAGGTGTACCCATTTCTTTGGTGTTACGTATGTGTAACTAAGAAGCCAGAACCCAGATGAATGAATTGCAATGTTAACAGCATGCTCCAGGAAGGTCAAAACTGCATTTCTCTTTTGTCAGGACTGGAAATATGCAAATTGATTGCCCAATCAAGGAAAGGTTGACTTGAAGGTGAGGAAGGTTTTACACTTCCTGCCCTTACTGCTCATCAAGCTTGTTGAACAGGCTACCTGGGAGCAGGGCAGGGTTCTGGGGTGGGCAAGGGATTACTTCTTTCCAAGACTTATTGAGCAGTTGCCAAAGACAGTAAAAAAAAAAAAAAAAGAAAAGAAAAGAAATAAAACTGCTCAAGCGTCTAATGCATAAAGTACAAGGTTGATGTGTTGGGGCCCCCAGATTTAGTTATTGCAAACTAATGACCGTACTCGTGATTTCTTGTTATGGAGAAGGGGCCATTTGCACAGCATCTAGTACTTTTCATATTATCTCATCCTGGAATCTGCAAATTGCTAGGGGTGGTATATTATTACGGAAAATGATAGAATCTGGCAATTATTCTTCAGATTTCACTGGTAATAGTTCTGAGCAGTGGGCTTTTGCCTTGCTGGCCTCATGTGGCATGGCAGCCCACAAGTCTGACATTATAATGTAAGGCTCTGCTCTCTGTCCTCTGCCAGGAGGCTCTGTAGTGGCCACACTTTCCTGATGATAATCTACTTTGCTTTGCCTCTTGACTGCATCAGTCTCTGTACTTCCTCTTGTGGAAAAAAACACACCAAGACCTCCTTTTAAAAGCATATGGTGTGTTTGGTTTTTAGACAACTCTACCTTGAGTAGCCCCTTTGGGAATTCATTATTAGGGTTGCATTTGCACTCTCTTTTTAACGACAGCGTTCTTTTGGTATTGATACTAGCCCCGAACCAGTATTTTTGTACTTGCTGCCCCCATGCCAAACAGTGATTTTTGTACTTGCTGAGTCATGTTTCCTCACCCGTTTCTGTCATCAACTCTAAGGAAACATGGATTCTGGGCCCACAAATAAGATCATCATGACAATAGGGAACCTTTACTGTGGGCTTCCTATGTGACAGATACTGTGCTAAGGCGTTCACAGTGTGCTGTCCCGTTTACTCCTCAGAACCACTTTAGGGGATCGCTATGAGCTCCCATTTTTATGATTGAGGAAACTAAGACTGGGAAAGACTAGGGAAACCTGCCCCAAATCACTTAGCTTGTATGTGGCTGAGTCAGGATTCCAGAATCAGTTTGAGTCCAAAGACATGTTCCATGTTCCTACCTCCTTATGTTTTCTCCTAGGCAAGCCCATTGTCCTTGGACCATGTGGAGAACCCCAGAAGAGAAGATCTGATATCTCTCTCTCTCTCTCACTCACACACACACACACACACACACACACACACACACACACACACACACCCCTGAGGGGCATCTCTGCTCTGCTCAGGGCATCAGTCTCTGCAGAAGGAAGCCCGGTCTTGAGGCCTCACCTGGTGGTAGGTGACACTATTGAACAGTTTGGTTGAGGCCAGTTTGGTTCCCCCAAAATGGAACTTTGCCTGTACCCCACCCACTTAAGGATCACTCCCCAAAGAAGGCCATGCCAGTTCCCCAAAAGGCAGAGCACACTGGATGCCTCTTGGGGCAGGATGGAGACATGATTCCAAGCTTATTCTCATATGACATGGAGGTTTGCTAAAAGGCTTTGCCTGATGGCGGTGCTATGGCACTGTGTGTAGGTGAAAGTGCCCAGTGAGGACGGCCTCCTTTGTCAGTTCATGCCTCCTTTCACCCACTTGCCTTCTAAGATGAACCCTCCTTACCAACTCCTCTCTGCAGTAAATGGTGTTATGAGGTTCTAGTCTAGATATAATCAATACAGGGTGGGGCAAAAGTAGGTTTACAGTTGTGAGTACACAGTTTATTCTTATATTATAATTTGTTCATTAGAGGCCTGGTGCATGAGATTCGTGCACTGGGGGTGAGGGTGGGGGTGGGGAGGGGGTGGTCCCTCAGCCAGGCCTGTGCCCTCTCGCAGTCTGGGAGCCCTCGGGGGATGTCCGACTGATGACGCAGGGAGATTTTAGGAAAATTTGAAGCCTGATCCAGGACAGGCTATTCATATGGAAAGACCACTACAAACAGCGTGGGTGGGGCTGCAATTTGGGTGGGATCACAGGGAGTTACTAAGGACAGGTGAACAGTGAGCCAGGTTGATAGAAACTCATAAATGACACCTGCCAGTCAGCTGTGAGGAGAGGGAAGGTCTAAGTATAGGAACAATGGCCTCTGCCAGCCTTTTTTTCTGGGAGAAAGTTGCCCCTCAGTTCTTGCCCTGGTGCCAGACAATTTAGTTCCTCCCTATATGTCCCTGAATCTGTTCAAGCTGCTGTTCCAATGCTGGAACTCAGTGGGAGTGAGTCTGAGTAAATCTGTGTGCTGGCCCTTTAAGAGGAATACCTGGGACTCCAGCAGTGTCCATGTCATTTAGCCACAATCCCCACTGACTTTTACAGCCTGAGGTTACAGGGACTTTTCTTCCTGGTACTGAAACCGTGGGCTGCGGGGTCTGGTGTGGGGCTGGGACCCCTTGCTCCTCACATAGACCTCTGCAGCCAAGGTATCCTTCCTATTAAAAAACGTCACAGGTGGGTATTGGACCAGCCCATTCTGTACCTCCTCCCCTCTTACCAATCTCAATGTGCTTTCTTTTTTAATTCTTTACTTGTAGGACTTCTGTTCAGCCAGATTTCAGGCAGTTCAAAATGATGGTTGTCCTGTGGTTTAGTTGTAATTTTGATGTCGTTGTGGGAGGACTCGAGTGCTGTGTTTACCTACTGAGAATTTCCTTTTATTATTATTATTATTGTTGTTGTTGTTGTTGTTGTCTAAAGTTTTACATATGTCTTCTTTTTCCCCAGTTGACCCCCCCCCCCACAGCCCCAGTGCCTGTGTCCATTGGTTATGCTAATATGCGTGCATATAAGTCCCTTGGTTGGTCTTTACCCCCCCCCACCCCCCTCACTCCCCTACCATTTGTCTCTGGATCTATTCTTGTTCATCAACTTATGTTAATCATTATATCCCACATATGAGTGAGATCATGTGATATTTATCTTTCTCTGACTGGCATATTTCGCTTAGCATAATGCTCTCCAGGACCATCCATGTTGTTGCAAATGGTAAAAGTTCCTTCTTTTTTATAGCAGCATAGTATTCCATTGTGTAGATGTACCCCAGTTTTTTTATCCACTCATCTGCTGATGGGCACTTAGGCTGTTTCCAAATCTTAGCTATTATAAACTGTGCTGCTATTATAAAATGAACATTGAGATGCATATATCCTTTCTGATTGGTGTTTCTGGTTTCTTGGGATATTTTCCTAGAAGTGGGATCACTGGGTCAAATTGGAGTTCCATTTTTAACTTTTTGAGGAAACTCCATATTGTCTTCCACAGTGGCTGCACCAGTCTGCATTCCCACCAGCAGTGCACGAGGTTTCCTTTTTCTCCGCATCCTCTCCAGCACTTGTCATTTGTAGATTTGTTGATGATAGCCATTCTGACAGGAGTGAGATGGTTCCTCATTGTCATTTTGACTTCCATATCTCAGATGATTAGTGACTTTGAGCATGTTTCCATATGTCTCTGGGCCTTTGGTATGTCCTCTTTTGAAAAATGTCTATTTAGATCCTTTGCCCATTTTTTGATTGGATCGTTTATCTTCCTTTTGTTAAGTTGTATGAGTTCTCTGTAAATTTTGGAGATTAAACCCTTATCAGAAATATCATTGGCAAATATGTTCTTCCATGCAGTGGGCTTTCTTATTGTTTTGTTGATAGTTTCTTTTGCTGTGCAAAAGCTTTTTATTTTGATGTAGTCCCATTTGTTTATTTTCTCCTTAGTCTCCTTTGCCTAGGAGCTGTGTCTGTAAAGATATTGCTACAACAGATGTCTGCTATTTTGCTGCCTATGGAGTCTTGTAGGAATTTTATGGTTTCCTGTCTTACATTTAACTCTTTTAGCCATTTTGAGTTTGTTTTTGTGTATGGTGTAAGTTGGTGATCTAGTTTTATTTTTTTGCATGTATCTGACCAAATTTCCCAGCACCATTTATTGAAGAAACTGTCTTGACTCTATTGTACGCTCTTGCCTCCTTTGTCAAATATTAATTGAGCATAATGGGTTGGATCGATTTCTGGGTTCTCTATTCTGTTCCATTGGTCTATATGTCTGTTCTTGTGCCAGTACCATGCAGTTTTGAGAACCGTGGCTTGGTAATATAGCTTGATATCTGGTATTGTGATCCTTCCAACTTTGTTCTTCTTTCTCTTCGGGGTCTTTTTTTTTTAATTATTATTATTATTCCAGATGAATTTTGGGGGAGTTTGTTCTAGATCTTTGAAATATGCCATTAGTGTTTTAATGAGAATTGCATTGAATCTGTAGATTGCTTTGAGTAATAGGGGATTCTACCAATCCATGAACATGGTATGTTCTTCCATTTGTTTATATCTTCCTCTACCTCTTTTTTCAATGTCCTGTAGTTTTCTGAGTACAGGTCTTTTGCTCTTAGTTAAGTTTATTCCCAGGTATCTTAATTTTTTTGGTGCAATGGTAGATGGGGGTTTTTTTTTTTTTTTTCATTTCTCTTTCTGTGAGTTCACTATTGATGTATAAAAAGGCCAAAGATTTCTGGGTGTTAATTTTGTATCCTGCTACATTGACAAACTCATTTATTAGGTCTAGTAGTTTTTTAGGGTTTTCTATGTATAGTATCATCTCATCTGCAAATAAGGACAGTTTTACTTCTTCTTTTGCAATTTAGATGCCTTTATTTCTTCATTTTGCCTGATCACTATGGCTAGCACTTCCAGTACTATATTGAACAGGAGTGGTGAAAGTGGGCATCCCTGTCTTGTTCCTGTTCTTAGGGGAAATAAATATAGTTTTTGCCCATTTAGTATGATGTTGGCTATAGGTTTGTTATATAAGGCTTTTATTATGTTGAGGTACGATCCCTCTATTCCCATTTTGCTGAGAGTTTTTATCAAGAAAGGGTGTTGGATTTTGTCAAATGCTTTTTCTGCATCAATTGATATGATTATGTGATTTTTGTCTCTCAGTTTATTTATGTGATGTATCACAT
This sequence comes from Corynorhinus townsendii, assembly GCA_026230045.1. Taxonomy (NCBI): domain Eukaryota; kingdom Metazoa; phylum Chordata; class Mammalia; order Chiroptera; family Vespertilionidae; genus Corynorhinus; species Corynorhinus townsendii. Next base: position 172,816,816 of record JAPDVU010000003.1, on the reverse strand, counting down.
TTATTGATTTGTAGATATTGTACCATCCTTGCATCCCTGGAATAAATCCCACTTGGTCATGGTGTATGAACTTTCTAATGTAATGCTGAATCCGATTTGCTAGAATTTTGTTGAGGATTTTAGCATCTATGTTTATCAAGGATATTGGCCTGAAGTTCTCTTTTTTTGGGGGGTGTCTTTATCTAGTTTTGGGATTAGGATAATGCTGGCTTCATAAGAAAGAGCTTGGAAGTGTGCTTTCCTCTTGGATTTTTTGGAATAGTCTGAGGAAGATAGGTTTTAGTTCTTCTTTGAACTCCCCTGTAAAGCCATCTGGACCAGGGCTTTTGTTTGCTGGAAGATTTTTGATCGCTCTTTCAATTTCTTCAGTAGTTATCAGCCTATTCACGTTTTTTTATTCTTCTTGATTGATGAGAATTTCTTTATAAAGACTATAAATACAGGAAAAACTGAAACTATTTAGTAAAGGTAGTGATATTTGACTACATAAAATCAGAAAATAAAAGGATGCAAGATATCATTAAGTCCCAAAATAAATATGATAGACTAAGAAAAAATATTTTATAACACAAGTAATAAAATAAAGGTATTCCTTTGTCCCTTTTATACATATTGATAAGAAAAAGACAACTAATGATATTGAACAATGGATGAAGAATGTGAACAGGCATTTCATAGTAAAGGAAAACTGCCAATAAATATATGTAAAAATGATCAATTTCATTAATAGTTTAGATTTTAAAAATAAAAACAGGTCCCATTTTTTGGATAAACACTTTGCAAAGCTGTGTGTCACAGCATCCAGTCCTGGTGAAGATGCAGAAAAGGGGGCACATATATATTATTTGTGGGTGTGTGGATTATTACTAATAGTTTATAAAGTAATTTTATAATTTCTATTAAAATTAAATAAACACAGACCTTTTGGCTCAGCAATTTCACTTTTAGAATTTTTATCCTAGATAAATAATACACCAAATTACAAGGACCAGTTGTCATGGATATTTATTGTAGTGCTATACGTACTGGTAAAAACTGTAAAAATCCGTATGTCTATCAATAGGGGAAAGATTGAAAAAAATTACATCCTTGGCTTATCCATGTTAGGAAATGTTATGCAATTATTCATAGAATGAATTAAATCTATAGGGACTATGTTGGAGATATAGCCAAGATCTATTGTTAAGTGGGGAAAAAATTAGATAATTTACTTTGTACCCACAGTACAACATATACTATTCTAGCTTTTGTTGTTGTTTTAATTAAGTCACTTAATCCTCACAGCAAGTCTATGAAAAGGTCCTGTTATTACTTCCATTTTACAAAGCTAAACCAGGCAACCAGATATTAAGTAACATGTCTGAGCTTGCAGAGTCTATAAATTTGAATCCAGACAGTCTGACTTTAGAGTCCATGTGTGTACCCACCAGCTGAAACTTACATTTCTGATATTTAGTATTGGTCTAGTAATAAAACAAAAACAAAAACAGAGTCAGCCCTACATCTATGTAGATCTGTATGCACATAAGAAAAAAAGGTGTTCAATGTGACTACTTCATGGTGTTGGATTTTAAGAGATTATTAACCATTTTTTTTGTTGTTGTTAATCCTCTCCATTGATTTTTTTTTTTTTTTTTTGAGAGAGAGAGAATGGAAGGGAGTGAGGGAGGAGGAGAAAGGGAAAAAGAGAGAGAAAAAGAGAGGGGAAACATTGATGTGAGAGAGACACTGCAATTGGTTGACTCCCACACATGCCCCAACCAAGCCCAGGATTGAACCTGCAACCCAGGTACATGCCCTTGACTGGGAATTGAACCCATAACCCTTCAGTGTGAAGGCAGATGCTCTAACCACTGAGAACATTGACCAAGGTGTTATTAACCATTTGTTAATGTAACTCTGTAATATCTGAATTGTTGCAAGGAGGGACTTATAATTTTTAAAACAACTATAAAGAAAAATATTTTTAAAAGTGCAAAGGGGGAGAAAATCAAATGTGGGAACATGATATTGAATACTGGGTCTGATTATTATACTTCAGAAGAACAAGGGACTTAATGTAAACTCTTTAATTTATTCATTCACTCATTTAACAGGTATTTATTGAGTGACTACCCTGTCCCCAGTGCTGGGAGATACAGCGGTGAACAAAATAGACATAGACCCAGTCTTCATGGAGTTATATTCTAGATAGAGATAGACCATAAACACGCCAACTAAAGCATTTCAGATGGAGATATGGGTTCTAGCAACAAAAATCAAGCAAGCAAAGGGATATAAGGGACTGAGGTCTGAGTGTTATGGGTAGATGAATTGCTATTTTTTATAGAATGGTCAGAAAAGGTCTTAGGGATAAGGTGACATTTGAGAAGAGACCTCCAGGTGATGAGGATAACTTCCATAAGGATAATTGTGGGAAGAGTGTAACAGCAGAAGAAATAGCAAGTTCAAAGGCCCTGAGGTCAGAGTATGCTTGGTATGTTCAAGGAACAAGCAGGCCAGTGTGGGTGGATGGGTTGAGAGGATGAGATCATGGGAAGACCATGTAGAGAAAGACAGCTTTTGCTGTGAGTCATGTGGGAAGCCGATGGAAGATCCTGAATAGTGACATGCTATGACTTAACCTATGACTTGAAGAATATTTAGCTGACCATTTCAAATATGAAGGTAGTACAGTGTTTGCCATTCACTGCACAGAAGACACACAAACACTATAGTGGGTGTCCCCCAGAACATTATTTGAAAATATCTGGAGAGAGTTTCAGAGCAGGCTGAGAGGGGGGCTGAGTGGGACGATGGAGAGAGTTTGGAAGTCCCAGCCACATTTGAGTGGACCCGGCTGACAGAGATACTGTTCTATGTGGTTAGTTTTGTGGCTCTCCCACTCTGAGAAAAAACCCTGGGAAATTGATAAGGACATTTTATTCCAGAAGGAGTAATGTTTGTTTGATTTTTGAGTGAAGGGAAGGAAGAAGGCCCATAGGACCCCCTACCCCCCAAAACAAAACAAAAAATAGCCCCCTCCCCAGGATTTTGACTTGTCAAGAAAGCTCAAAAAGTTTAGAATCTAAAATTTGGCCCCTTGACTGTGGCTCATCCACAAAATACCATGACCTGGGCGAATCTATTTTGAAGAAGTGGCATTAAGAAGAAGTTTAAGTTTAAAAAATTTGGCTCTCAAAAGAAATTTCAATCCTCGTACTGTTGATATTTGGCTCTGTTGACTAATGAGTTTGCCGACCACTGGTTTAGATCATTTAACATATATTGTACCCATTGTGGGCTGGTGCAAACTTAGTGTCTTAGGTCAGGTTCCCCAGAAGCAAATCCTGAGACAGAATTTGTGTTAAAGTGATTTACTAGGAAGTGTTTCTAAGAAGAATCCACAAAGGGTCAGGGGAGTGGGACTTGGAAGGAATTGTGCAGTTATCAAGAAAGTCCGAGGGAAATGCTCCATCCCACAGGGGAGCTCTGCAGACAGTGGGTACCCCTCCACGCCAGGCATCAGGGAAGGCTGCAGAGCTATCTCCTCATCACCCCTGTCAGTCACTGGTCAAGTGCTGTGGGAAGGGGGGTGGGAACGCGAAGTCTGCAGGCATATAGGTCACAGAGTAGAAAGCCTCAAAGAGGAAAGACTCAGGAATAAGGACATCGTTTGACTGCCAAAGGGGTCTTTGAAAACTATAATGGGAAGTAGATCTCACACTTTGCTTCGTATGCTTTCAGATCATCATGCTGCTCCCTAGGAAAATAATTCTTTACCTCAAATATAAACTTTGATGTTTGAAAAGTGAAAGCAAGCTGCTTCCCCAGCCAAAAAAGGACTGATTTTAAACTACTTAGAAGAGACATCTTTTCAAAAGGTAGGGACAGCACATAACATTTTCTCTGATGCCCAGTTTCTAAGCACTGAGCCGTCACTGAAGACCTAGTTTGCTTCCACCTGCCTAACTGAGAAAAAGGGACCAGCCAGTGGCCAGGGACCCATCCTGCTCTCAGGCATGTTTTGTTTAGCCTGCGTAAAATGTTTAAAAATCAAAAGTGCAATATTTGTCTTGAAGAGGTATTTTTCCCACAAAGAATGTATCAAAAATTATTGTGTGTCCAGAGTGTTCATCCTATCTAATAAAAGGGTAATATGCAAATTGACCATCACTCCAACACACAAGATGGCCTCCCTATGTGGTCAAAGATGGCCACCCCCATGTGGACACAAGATGGCTGCCACAAGATGGCCTGCAAGGGAGGGCAGCTGTGGGTGATCAGGCCAGCAGGGGAGGGCAGTTAGGGGTGACCGGGCTGGCAGAGGAGGGAAGTTAGGGGAGACCAGGCCTGCAGGGGAAGGCAGTTGGGAGGGACCAAGCCAGCAGGGGAGGACCGTTAGGGGTGACCAGGCTGGCAGGGGAGGGCAATTAGGGGCAATCGGCTGGCAGGGGAGCCGTTATGTGTCAATCAGGCTGGCAGGGCAGTGGTTAGGGGGTGATCAGGCAGGCAGGCAGGCGAGCAGTTAGGAGCCAGCAGTCCTGGATTGTGAGAGGGATGTCCGACTGCCCGTCTCTGCCTACTGGGATCGGGCCTAAACAGGCAGTTGGACATCCCTCCAGGGGTCCCAGATTGGAGAGGGTGCAGGCTGGGCTGAGGAACACAAACCTCCCCTACCCCCTGTGCACGAATTTCGTGCACCTGGCTTCTAATATTATGAATAAAAGGCTGAGAATCAAATATAAAAAATAATAGCATATGCTAGGAGGACAGTGAGTATGGCAACATAAAATATCATAGCAGAGATAAGATTTCACATCTATAGGAAAAATTTTTATTTTTCTGAATAAAAATAATAAGCCAAAAATAACACACAAAAAATCTGAAGTAAAATGGTAAAACCAGTGTAAAGGGAATTTTGAAGAACTGATTGTTTACTGATATTTAAAAAGGAATGATAGAATAAGACTGATAAATTAGATACAAAGTTTTTGAAGTTATATTTCTACTGAACAGGAATAATTTGCATTTCAACCAGACAAATATCTATAAGTGAACATTTAATGTTTACATTTTGTAATATATAATATTTATATACTATATGCAGTACATATAGTAATTATGTATTTACATATTACAAATTACATGTATAAATGTGTAATTATATATTATATTTAAATATTATAACATGTAATATTTACATATTACAACTTTTAGATTTAATACAAAATCTGGGCCTTTACTAAATAGTAAGCAGCACATCAAACAAAAGTCCATTCTTCTAGATGAATAATCCATGGCTTGCACTGATAATGTCCCCATCCAATATTATGTCTTGTCTTAATTCTAAGTTTTGGATAATTTAAAAAAATATTTTTGTTGTTGTTAATCCTCACCTGAGGTTATTATTTCCATTGATTTTTAGAGAGATTGGAAGGGAGGGGGAGGGGGAGAGAGAGAGAGAGAGAGAGAGAGAGAGAGTGTGTGTGTGTGTGTGTGTGTGTGTGTGTGTGCACGCGCAGAAAAATATTGATGTGAGAGAAACACATCTATTGGTTACTTCCAGCATGCACTCAGACCAAGGCCAGGAATCAAACCTGCAACCCAGGTACGTGCTCTTGACCCGGAATGGAGCCCATGACTCTTCAGTGAGCGGGCTGATGCTCTAACCACTGAGAACACCGGCAGGGCAGGTTTGGATAATTTTTAAAACATCTCTGGCTATGCCAATGTGGATTATAATTAATTGGCCTGAAGAAGAAACCTGGCATGATTATTTTCAAAGCTATTATAAATTCATAAAATATACACAACCATTTTGGAACTAATTATGAAGAATCATTGTGGTTGAACAGGGGTCTATCAATTAAAATTTTCTGATGCATATGATCAAGAAATGTCTCTAGTTTCTATCTGTGATATGGAGTTAGGCTAAGTGGGAGCCTGTATGTGGGAAATAGGGACTGGGGTTGGGTTTAAGTGGGAGGAGTGTTAACATAAAGACTGTTTAGGAGCTTATTAAGAGAAATCTATGGCATTTTTATACACCAATAATGAACTTACTGAAAGAGAGACTAAAAAAGCAATCCCATTTGCCATCGAATGAAAAAAATTAAGATACCTAGGAATAAACTTAACTAAGGAGGTAAAAGACCTATATGTGGAAAACTACAGGACACTGAAAAAAGAGGAAGACATAAATAGATGGAAGAACATACCGTGTTCATGGATTGGTAGAATCAACATCATCAAAATGTCCATACTACCCAAAGCAATCTACAGATTCAATGCAATCCCCATTAAAATACCAATGGCATATTTCACAGACCTACAACGAACTTTCCAAAAATTCATCTGGAATAAAAAAAGACCCCAAATAGCTGCAGCAATCCTAAGAAAGAAGAACAAAGTAGGTGGGATCTCAATACCAGATAGCAAGCTGTATTACAAAGCCACTGTTCTTAAAATAGCCTGGTACGGCACAAGAACAGACATATAGATCAATGGAATAGAATAGAGAACCCAGAAATCGACCCAAACCACTACGCTCCATTAATATTTGACAAAGGAAGCATGAACATAAAATGGAGTCAAGACAGTCTCTTCAACAAATGGTGTTGGGAAAATTGGACAGATACATGCAAAAAAATGAAACTAGACCACCAACTTACACCATACACAAAAATAAACTCAAAATGGATAAAGGACTTAAACACAAGATGGGAAACCATAAAAATACTAGAGGAATCCACAGGCAGCAAAATCTCAGACATATGCCAAAGAAACTTCTTCACTGATACTGCTCCTAGGGCAATGGAAACTAAAGAGAAAATAAACAAATGGGACTACATCAAAATAAAAAGCTTTTGCACAGCAAAAGAAACCAACAACAAAACAACAAGAAAGCCCACTGCATGGGAGAACATATTTGCCAATGACATCACCGATAAGGGTTTAATCTCCAACATTTACAGGGAACTCATACAATTTAACAAAAGGAAGATAAACAATCCAATCAAAAAATGGGCAATGGACCTAAATAGATGCTTTTTGAAAGAAGACAGAAGGAAGGCCAAGAGACATATGAAAGCAAGCTCAAAGTCACTAATCATCCGAGAGATGCAAATCAAAACGACAATGCGGTACCATCTCACACCTGTCAGAATGGCAATCATCAACAAATCAACAAATGACAAATGTTGGCAAGAATGCGGAGAAAAAGGAACTCTTTTGCACTGCTGGTGGATATGCAGACTGGTACAGCCACTGTGGAGAACAGTATGGAGTTTCCTCAAAAAACTAAAAATGGAACTCCCATTTGACCCAGTGATCCCACTTCTAGGAATATATCCCAAGAAACTAGAAATACTAATTAGAAAAGATATATGCACTCCTATGTTCATAGCAGCACAATTCACCATAGCTAAGATTTGGAAACAGCCTAAGTGCCCATCAGCAGATGAGTGGATTAAAAAACTGTGGTACATCTGCACAATGGAATACTACGCTGTGGTAAAAAAGGAGTTCTTACCATTTGCAACAGCATGGATGGAACTGGAGAACATTATGCTGAGTGAAATAAGCCAGTCAGAGAAAGACAAATACCACAAATGACCTCACTCATTTGTGGAATATAATGAACAACATAAACTGATGAACAAAAACAGATCCAGAGACAGAGAAACATCATCAGACCGTTAAACCTCAGAGGGAAGGTAGGGAGAGGGTGGGGGGAAGGGAGAGAGATCAACCAAAGGACTTGTATGCATGCATATAGGCCTAACCAATGGACACAGACAACAAGGGGGTGAGGGCATCAGTGGGGAGGATAGAGGGGTATTTGGGGGAATAAGGACCCATATGTAATAACTTAACCAATTTAAAAAAAGAGCTTATTAAGAAAAGAGAGGAGGAAACAGTACAAAGGAAAATAAACAGTAAAGTAAGAGAGACCGGAATCTGAATTGAGATGAAGAGATACGAAGAGAATCTGACAGTATATTGTTCATATGTTTTGTACCTTCTTGTGAGTTAGGAAAATTCACAGACATGGAATTGATGGAACCAAAGTTAAGAGCATTTATAATATTAATAAATATTGCCAAATTTCTACTCTTATCAGCTGCATATGAAAATGACTATCTCTTACATTTTTACCAGAACTATAATCTTTGCCAATATGAAAGGAAAAAATTTTGAAGGTATACATCAATGTTCTAATTTGCATTTATTTACTTATGAGTTAGATTTTTGTTAGATTGAACATCTTTCTATGTGTCTGTTTCTTTCTCTAGTAGATCCCTTTATGTTTTTGGAACCCATTTTTTTATTGGGCTTTTCATTTTCTTAGTGATTTTTTTAAAAGCTCTTAATTTGTTAGGAGATTAGTCTGGGCTATGTAGCCAAGGACTGTGTAGGCAGGACTTTAAGAAACTTCTAAACCTTCTTTGAAAAAACAATTTTGTTTTCCTTTTAAACAAGGAAAAGTCTATCATAGGGCCCCTCTAAATAGGAGACAAAGTTCTAAATAGGAGACAAAGAGTCAGGCACCACCCCAAGTTGAAGGATGTAACTGGAACATTTTGGTGGTTTAATGACTGTGCAAAGCCAAACAGCCTTTGTTGTATTGAAACCATGACTGTTGAGAGGGTCTGGCAAATTCGCAGAGGCACCCGGGAACATAGTATTAAGTCTCCCATTAGTTCCTTCCCTTTTGTGTTTTACTGGTTTTAGAACCTAGAGAGATGATCTCAGAAAGGGGCAGGAACAGTCTTAAGAGACGCAAAGAGGAACTTGGAATGAGGGACATCTAAAGCCCACACCTGGGATGGGGAAAGCGAGAGCTGGCTCTGATCCCGCGTGCAGCTATCATTGGAGCCCTTCCTGAGCCAGACAGCCTGGAGGGTTGGAAGCAAATTTGCAGCCAGCTAACATTCCTTGCTTGGGGTCCTAAGGTGACAGCCACCACAGCACTGCGTGGCTGAGGGTCATTTTTCCTCCTTCACTTCAGTGGTAGAGTCGTGGTCCTGGGAGGGCAGGACACAGCAGTAGGCACGGATGTAAGCCGTTGTGCAGAGTCAGAGCTTATCAGTGACACCACGCAGCAGACACCACAGACGCTTCACTGCGCGGGGGAGAGAAGCCTGCTGTGGGCTGATTAAACTCACCAGTTGGTTCTCTTTGCCTGCAGTTCGGAAGCAGGCACCTCTGGAGTCACATGCCCCAAGGGTTCCTGGGCAATTTGGAGTTGGACATCTTAGTAATTTGATGCAGGAATACTTTGAATAATTTTGACCTAAAACTTGTGAGTCAGGTCATACATACCATTTGCAACGTATATGTGGCAAATGTTAGTTTTGTTTCTCTTGGGAGTTTTGGATTTTTATTTATTTATGTATTTATTTTTTGCATTTTGACACTTTTGTAAGTCATGGCGTTTTGAAATATTTATTGATCAGTTACTTCCTTTGTGACTCCTGTGTTTTATACCAAGAAAGGCCTCCCCTTCTCCAAGATAATATATATATGTAAGATATAGGTACTAGTATACAGAGAATGACAGAAAAATTGTGAAAGACTTTGAAATGGGCAAAGAAGGCTACTCAGTGACTTTTCAGTTGAATACTACACAGCACTTCCAGGTTATCTGGAAAAAGACCTAGGATAGAATGCAACTTATGAGAGAACTAGAAGCCCAGTGCATGAAATCACCCAGTCCCGCCCACCCACACCTGTGTCAAGTCTTTGCTGGTGCCCGCACACTCTACAGTCTTTGGTCATTCTGCCATGATGGCAACATGACCATGGGGTTTTTATGATAGAGATGGATGCCTATGATAGAATGTATTCCAGTAACCATTAATTACCAGAATAAATTAACCGCAGTCTGTCGGTTTTATTATTATTAAATAGGTTTCTGTTTCCTGAAACTTGGCTGAGGCTATGCTATAAGCTACAGGCCAAATTCTGTTTGTTTTGTTTTGTTTAAAATATATTTTTGTTGATTTCAGAGAGGAAGGAAGAGGGAGAGAGAGATAGAAACACCAATGATGAGAGAGAATCACTGATCGGCTGCCTCCTGCACGCCCCAACTGGGGGCAGAGACTGAAACCCAGGCTTGTGTCCTGACTGGGAATCAAACTGTTCCTCCTGGTTCATTGGTTGATGCTCAACTACTGAGCCTCACTGGCTGGGCCGAATTCTGGTTCTTTAGCAAAGACACACAGCCCCAGATTCTCATGGAAAAGAGCTGTGCCCAGTATATTAAGCTATTGATATTTCAAAGAATAGAGTCTTGGGTACATGCTTCTGAGCTGACATTACTTAGGCACCTTTCAGGCTGTACTTGTGGAGGGAGTGTGGATTCACAAGACTCTTCTTAGTCCAGGCAACTTTATGAAAGCAGAATGCTAACCCAAGATCCAGCAAAACAGAATTGCACAGGAGGGAATGTGCTGATGAAGGATATTTTACTGTTGTGTTGAGGCTGTTTTAATGCTCTGTTTTCTGGATGTATAGAAGACCATTTCTCTTTCTTCCTGATCAGTCTTTAACCTACAACAATTCAGTGGACTCTACATTTGTAAAGTGAAGTTAAACATTTTTTTCTGCTCCTCACTGAATTTCCCTTTACCGCCCCCCGCCAATTAAAAATTTGTTTTCTTACAGCAGTATTATTATTTGCATAGGTTCAACAAGAAATTTTATTTCTACCAGTATATACTTTTTAAAAATATTCAAGGAAGCCTATAAGTTAATTAAAACTTGTTGAGCTTATGCAAATAATCAGGCCAGACCTAATGACACCATTCTTTTGAAAAAATTTTATTTTTATGACTGAGAATAATCTTAGAGACTTTATATTCATGAAGGGGAGGGGATGGAAAACATTTTGAAAGGCAAAAAAGATTACTATGCAATACTAGATGTCCCTTCTGGGTTACCTGACTCTATACAAATTTTGCTACTCCCCATCCCTGCCCTTTTTTGTTTGTTTTTGAGTTATTTTATAATTCTGTAAATTGTAGAAAAATGATGGAGATAGAAATTATTATTGCCCAGAGAAGCAAATGGAGTCTGTCTGGTGAGATGCAATTAATTACCCACTGTGAGGCAGGCCAGGGGGCATCTATTAGCATTCATTTCACTTCCCCGATTGCTCATACATGTGCCTGTTCTTTGAATTCTCCTCTGAACCATTTTTAAACATCTTACTTGTTCCTTCATTAATAATTAGCTAAATTAAACTTTTGTCTCATGATGACTTTGTATGAGAGTAATAGCTTTACATTTGTAAAGAAATATATATTTGCCTATGTGTCATGATTAATGTCTTTAATATGTTTGAACTCTCTCGGGATAGAAGGGACAATATAGGGATCTAACTTTATTTCCTTCAAAAAGCTAGTCATTTTTTCACCATTCATTGAGTAGCCCTTATTTTCCCTGTTGACTTGAAAGACCACTTTTCTGGTGTTATTTGGATCCTTTATGTATGTGTTCTTTATTACGTTCTATTTTTTTTAATTTCCACATCTGTATAAATCCGTTTTAAGTGCTATACACTTTGATAGTTTGATAGGTTATTTTGACATTGCATTGACCCTACTGAAAAATAACAGACTGTCCTGCCAATTTGGATTAGTCTACAATTTAAACTAATGCAAGGTAGAATGTCGGTATACAAAAAATTGACCTCATTATTTGGGTCTCATCCACCCCTCTGACTATCCTAACTGGGCAGAACACAATTATAACTCTAGAAGTAACAGAGATGCAAAGTTATCAGTAAGTCCCTAGTTTGTCTCAGAGGGGAGGAGAAGAATCGTACCCAGACAATTACGTGTAAAACAGGGCCAAGTAGAACAGTATTAGCAGTATTAGCCAAGTAGAACAGCATTATCATGAAGTCATAGTGGGAGAAGTCAGAGCCATCAAAAGCACAGCAGGACTGGGGGCCTTTGATTTAGAGTAAAGCCTGCAGTAGCCTTTTGGATGTATGCACTTTGACAATTGCTTGGGTTTGAAAGTGATAATTGCACCCTTCGGCCCTGGAGTTTTGGTCAATTAGGAAATACAAACAGGAGGCACACAAGGATAAAAAAATATCAGCTGTATTGCTAATGACGCTAGGTTAGAGTACACACCTTGGATTCCGGTGCCCCAAATTTCCACCGGAGATCCATGTATGCACCAATGTAGCCCTGCAGAATGGGCTGTCTCCCTGGGCAGGTCGGGGAGAGCCAAGATGGGCCACACACCCAGTCATGCCACGAAGGCCCGGTTGTTCGTGCACTAACTGTCCACAGGAGGACTCTGGATAGCAGACTCTGGCCACCTTGCTGGTCTGACAAAACTTTCCTAAGATCACGGGGTGGAGCTAGTGATGGACCAGAAAAGGCCAGGATGCAGCTTTCCCCTCAATGGTTCCTGGATAAATAGCAATCGGGGTAGAATTTCATGTTTTATGGTTGGCTTTCATGCGGGTAGAGGAAGACTGGAGTCCCTCTTACAACATAGCACAAAGCATGATACCTGTAAAGTTGAGCATGAGTTTAAAATGCTACGGTCAACCTACTCTGATTATGGAGAAATACTTACGTTTCAGACCAGATGGATCACTATCGGAAGAATATTTTAAATATAAGCTCTCGGGAGCTTCCAGTGTTTCAGAATGCTGACAAATGTGTACAAATCTGTCTCCACTAATTCTGAATAGTGTGTATAGTAAATACTCCATGGCCCCCTCTTCTAGTACGGCACCCCCCAAAAAAAATAAACACAAAATTCATAAATACTTTTAGTTCATGTTTTTAATGTTTAGAAACCATGTTAATAGAGCAGTTATAGAACAGAACCTCTTACATTTCTTTATTTACACCACATCCTGCGGAGGAAAAACCTCTATTTGATTAAGCATGAATAGCAGTTTGGTGACTTGTGACTCACTTAAGTCATGGCTCTGAAATTCATTTACAAGGTTTTTACATTACTAAAAGATTGATGTACTGCATGTACTGGACTTAGATGAAGTCTAAAATACACTGGACTCAAGAGTGGATTATATCCCAATGATGAAGATTGACATGTTTGGGGAAAAGATGACTTAAGACAGTCTATGTTGGGGTTATATTTTCAGTAAAATATAAGGCAAACATGCAAGACTTTCAAAAGCTTGATAAAGTAATTATTTTTTTCCCTCCTTCGAATTTGTGCTCCTAGTTAATGTTCAGATTCTTTCCCCTTTTCTAAGATCCCAAAGTTTGGGAAATGTAGTAATTCAATTTTGAAAAAAATAAAAACATTCTCCTTCTCAACTTCTGTTTTTATAAATACAGTGTATTATGAAGAAATAGTGTGTCATTTTGGGTAAATCTATTTCTATAGACAATAACTTGGTCTAAATATTCCGTAGTTGTAGCTCAGAGGACTAGCTTTAAATAATTGATCTTAATATCTTTTAAATGATCTTAATGAAACCAACACAACTATTTCTTAGACACTTCTCTTTCTAAACAATTAAAGATTTCTAGATTCCAAGTTTACATTGAGAGAACTATGTTACCTGGCAGAAAATGTAAATTTTTCTAATTCCCCAAAACCCCACTAATATCTATGAAAACTTTTATTCTTGATATGCAGACAATAGAGACTTCTATTTCAGTGTGAATCAATAACTGCAAAAATATACAGCCTCCTATTTATTTACAGTATATTTACATACAAATGAAGCATTTCCTACAATAAGCCTCAGCTGCATAGATACTTCTTTAAACACACAAATTCAAGTCTGTACACAAGATGGGCCCAGTTTCACAGTCCTTTCTCTGAGAAAACCCAAAAAAAGAATGTCTAAGCTTTGTGAATTTGATATATTTTTTGAGAACGTTCCCTTTTAGATATGGTGATTTTTTTAGTTGTTAGCCACCCTACCCCCAAGTTGTACCTGAAAGCCTTATAGCATAAATAATTAACTGTATTTTAAAAGAAGTATGTTCTGTTGCTAAAGGATTCTCAGATCTGCCATCCCTAAGGAAATCATTTGTTAGCATTGCTAAATGCTAGAGTCCTTTGTTTTGAAAGTGGCTGGAAGTTTACTATGAACTGGAATGGAGGAATTATATCCTCATGCCCTTTCTAAGCCTCAAGCTGTTTATATTGATAAACTGAGAGGAACTAATGGCTTTTGCTCTAAGGCATAAAATGAAATATCTGATCACATCACTGACCTCCTCCCCACCCCACTCAGCGGTGCCGCCCAGCATTCTGATACTCGGAGCTCTGTATTCTTTTCAAAGCAGTTTGCAGCTCCATATTCAGTGCAGACCTTTCAGCAAGGAATTCACTTTAACAAGAGGACAGGATTGGTCCTCTTGATCACCACCCAATGACCCAACATTCTGCAGAACTTACTCCTGACATGAACTCAGTGATACCTCTAAGGCTGCGTTTACAAGGGTCTGTTCTTTCAATTCCCCTAAAAACAAACAAACAACAACAAAAAACACACACTAACACCTCACTCTTTCCACAGCTCTAAAAAATGTGGCCTTATTATGCCTCAGCCCAAAGTTATACAAGCGTGCAAGCAGCCTCAATACAACTGGGCACCTGCAGCAGCCGTACCAGTGGGAGGGGAGGAGGCTTCGGGGCTGAGCCCGGTTCCTGCCCCCAGTCCTGCTTCCCATTTCTTGTCCCAGGAGTCCTCTGAACCATCCTTTGGGTAGGACTAATGGGAGAACAAAGGGGAGACAGACTGGCTTAGTGCTACTGTGATCTCCAGGAAGGCTTCTTAGCTCCTCCAACCCCCCAGCTTCCGATTTCACTGGGTCTGGGGTGGGCCTGAGAGTTTGCATTCCAACAAGTTCCAGGTGCTGCTGCTCTGGGGGTCACACTTTGAGAACCAATGGCCCAGAGGCATGAGTCCAACTCCCGTTCTGGGGTAACTGTCTGTGGTGTCCTCTGAAACACCAGGAAATCCTACCACAGGCCTTTGCCCACCCCGAGCCCATAACCATTACATCACCCAGGTGCGCCTTTCTCTACAGCGTGTGCAAATATAGAAAAAGGAAAGTGGTAGAAAGCTTTTCCACCCCCAGCTGATGACTGGGCAGTGAACCTGCGATTTGCTAGCACTGAACCCATTACAAGTGCTGCATGCTGGTTCCAATGACTGGCATGTGGAAGAGGCTATGCAGCAACATCCTTTTGTGTGTGTGCAGTGGGCAGGAAAGGAGACGAACTATAGGAGCACAAAGTCCTATAATAGAAGCAGACAGGCCAAACCTGTGACCTCCAGAGAAAAGAAGGTATCATCTGAGGAAGGTCCCTGTGGGTTACAACTCACAAGAGGCCCCCCCTCCTCCTCCTCACTCTGCCTACCCTGGGTTCTCTGGTGGCCCCTGGCTTACTCTCCCCCTCCTCTGCTGGAGACCGTGCTTCAGGCCACTCTGGTCACCTCTAGATGGTGGTGCCCCTATACCCATTATCCAGCAGGTGTGTGTCGCTGCGGTGGGCGACCCAGAGTCCACTAACAACAGGAATGACATATTCTTGGCAACACTGAACGAATACCCCTAGAAACAATATGTTTAGTGGTTAGGTTCTTTAACAACCTTGTTATATTATCCAGTTTCAGCTAAACTATGAGTTTAATAATCTTTTCTAGCTGGTCTGGGGGCCTAACCACCATGTATAACCCCGTTTGTAACAGGAAATACATTCCAGGTTGCAAATAATCAACTGGAAGTTTCACAATATGATCAGCTTATAAATTGGGACTGCCTCTGCTTAACAAGACTAAATTTCTTTCCTGTGCACACTTCATTACCCCCACGTCCATTGCGTAGCATTAAGGAAGTCAGGGGTTTACATTAGTCTGTATTGCAATAACCAGAGAACAGTTCGCAATCCAAAGTATGAAACTGGCACTGCTCGCTAGTCCTGAGATCTGGCTACCAAAGGAAAACATCCTGCTCCCAGTGGCTTAAGGTATATTATTCTTTAGTCTACTAACTTAGCAGGAAAACGTCTATAGTACGTGACTGTGTTGTTTAAATTCTACCTAACATCTGTGATACATGTATTTTTGGCTACCAGTTCACTATTCTGAACAAGATTAAGAGCAGTATACTTGATAGCTAATCCCACACAAATGATATTATCCGTGGTATTTGACAAACTACATTAGGGTCTATTGTATTCAGTCAACAACAAACTTAGATAAACATACAAAGAGTATTTTAGAAACCTGTGGTATCCTAGACATCTACACTAATGTGCCTCCTCTAAATAAATATATTTTAAATAATAATTATTCCTTTACTGACACATAAAATCCAGAGATCCAAAAATATCATTACACATCCTTTTCCCCTCAAGAGTTAAAGATACATTTCTAAATTGACTTTGGGAGTGTAAGATGAATTGTTGTAAATTAATGAGGAAAATAGAAAGTAGCAAAATATGGCTGGAAATGAAAGCATTATTATTATTATTATGTTTCAATGGAGGGATCCCACTATCTGTGGTTCTCTGGTGGCCCCGGGCTTACGCTCCCCCTCCTCTGCTGGAGACCCTGCTTCAAGCCACTCAGGTATTTCATTACTTGGTGCTCTAGACAAGCCTCCAAGGGCCAACGGACTTGTTTTGCTCAGTTTCTCTCCCTGCTCACCTAAGACATCCTTTTCATCAGTGTCTTACGAATTACTGGGTTAGGTATTCATGTCTAAGTGCCTGAATTCTGACCTAATGTGAATGTGATTCTGGAACATTACATTAAAGCTATGATGACCTTTCCTTCTCCCCAAAGAGGATTGGAACATGGTGCCTCTTCCATGGGACAGAGGTGTGTGTGTGTGTGTGTGTTGGGAGTGGAGGGTACCATTCCAGGGAGCTCCCAGCCAGTGTAGAGGCTTCTGGGGGTGTGAATGGGGGAGGAACAGAAGCCAGAGCTCAGTGCCTGGAAGCCTTGCCAAGAGTCTGCGGCTAGAGTCTACTTACCACAGGATAAGAAATCTGTGCTCGGTGAACTTCTGTGTTTGAGAAATTCAACCAGAATCTAGATGAAAACACAAGGCCTCTGTCAAGAGACCAGCTCACGGAGCACACACATTTCTTACTGTGACATGGACAATCCAACCACAGGTGATGGTCCAGCTTAGGGGGAATGCAGTTCTGGGGTTCTGGTCTTCATTTCTTCCAAACTACCTGTTCCAAACTCCCTCCTTTCTCAGTCTCTGTCGCTTCCTTTCGCCCCTTTAGAAGAGGGGCTGGGGTATGAGTGCGGGGCAGCTCTACCCTGTGTGGGGTACGTGGGGCAGGCAGGAATGGCCCAGCCTCAGCTAGGAGCGAGGAGGAACAGCGCGGACACCGAGGTCCTCATGGGGGAAAGGAAGGTACTCCGTGATTTTTGTCACAAGTTCTCCTCAAAGAGTATCTCTGAGGGTTCTCTTTCTTTTTCTAGCACTCTGGATGGATTGTTAATGGAGAAGAAATAGGAATGAGGCTTATTTAAGATACAAAAATCTTGTATTTATAATAACCTAAATTTATAGGTATAAAACAAGTCTTTTAAAGACACCCTCCCTCCCACTAAAGTACCCAATATAAAACAGGAATTACTTAGATCATCCTTGGTTAGATACACCTTATTCCCTGTGCAAAAAGCTGGTGGACATGAGGACAAGCTGCTAGGGTTATCCTTTACTCGTAAGAAAACGTTTCTCCCTTCAACAATCCAGTGTAGGATTGAAGGCTATCTGCATCAGAGGAATATTCTCTCAATTTATTGTGAAGGTGTTATGAGACTCCCCCAGTAGAAATGGACTCAGGTCAGAGTAACTTTGACACAAGTTGCCAAGAGGGAAATAAAAAGTAATTTGCTAGATTCCCCACATGTGTAGTTTAATGTGTTTACCAAGATAAGAATCATTTCACCCCTTCGCAGCTGAGAGAACACTTCACCAGGGAATGTCTTTGTATGAAGTGGACGTAGTACCAGGGAGGCCACTGGTCTGCCTGCCAGAGATCAGAGCCACCTCAAATCCCGGGTGTGCTCAGACCCGGCAACGCACGCACCCTGTGACTCCCCGACGATGATCCCTGTGTGCTATGTTAACCAAAATAGGCAAATTATTTACGAAACCTTTTTTTCTTCTGTAAAGCAAAATAAATATATACAATTCAAGATTATTTTCTCTTCTAAAAAGATACAGATAGTGTGAGCTGAACATCAGTAGGAAAATTATTTCGGAATCTGGATCTATAATAAATAAACATGATTGATGATCATGTTTTCAAAGTTCTAAGAGACCATGAAGTCACAAAAATCTGAGTTAGGAGAGTGAAAAATAACTGACTGTGGAAAGTACTAGGAAATATGATTCCATGAAATTTGAAGGGGGGGGGGAAATCCACGATCCTTAAATTGGTCCCAGATCTTGGAGGGACACGAACCAGTATAGAAACAGGTTTCTGTTTTGCGACCAAAGTGGGATTCCATTTTAAGTATCCTGTAAATTTCTGTTTGCTTCTGTAAACTTGCAAAGGAAGGGATGAGGGTTGTGATGTGTGGTCGGTGACTTGACTGAACAGCTGACGGGAATGTTGCTGGTTCCCAGCTGGTCTCAGTGGCCTTCGTCACTCCCCGATGAGCAGGCCCAGTCGTAGATGACCAGGGGAATGCTGACCAGGGAAAACAGAACCCCCAGACCCAAGAAGAGGGCAGCCTGCAGCAACAGAAAGGCATGGGTTATGTCAGTGAAGCAAACATTTCCCGCATGCACCTCGGAAATAAACATCCATGCTTTCCCTCTCCTCTGAGTACCCGTGTATTTGGAGTTTGTGACAACCACTGGGGAACTGTGAGAATCTTTCTGAAACTGTGTGTGATTCTGATTCTCCAAGGACGGGAAAGTAAGAACAAACTACACAGAGCCTCCTCTACATTCTGTTTTTTGACTGGATGCATTTGCTCTGAGATTCGGTTTTTAACTTTGTAAGCCACATTGGAGAGGCTTGGCACTTCTGCACTGTATGGGTCAGAGGACAGTAGAGAAAGATTCTCTGGCATGCTTGTTCCTCTACAGCCGACTGGGTATCCTTACAGCTTCTTTCCGACTAAGATTGCGACTTAAAAAAAAATGGCTTTGGAAAACATACAGGTCCTTTCATCTCTCTTTACCAGCCAACCTAGGTTACTGATGGTAAGCAAACATTTCTGTTTGAAACGTGGAAAAAAATATAAAAGCAAAGTAAATTTGATCAAGTGACATAGGAAACAGTGTCAAAAACTAAGTGACTTCAGTAATAACTATGTACAGGGCCGGAAATATCAGGGGAGACCACTTTGTAAAGTATGTGAGTGTCTAACCCCTACGCTGTACACGCGAAACTAATACAAAATAATATTGAAGGTAAAAAAGAAAACATCTGAATTACTTCAAGGGGTCATGAAGGCCACAGGCAGACAGATCATCAAATACAGAATCTGGAGAACACAGATTATAAATTGTGTGGCCTTGAGACTGTCCAGTGAGAACTCTATGGGGAGAAGGAGGGAGCATCATGAGAGCCGCAGGGGGCTGCCCTGGAGCCTGGAGGAAGGGCGAAGGGCAGGTGGGGTTCAGAGGGATGCACATGGGTTCACCACCATGGGTCTGGTCTAACTCCCAGTGAGTCCTCAAACGGATAGGAGCCCTTGTCTATCACTATTCAGTAGTTCCAAACCATTTTATTATGGGAGCTGGGTTGGGGAAGCCCAGAGAATTCCTGGGCAACAGGCCTCTACCATTTTCAGATCTTCGTCTATTTTACCGCTGTGCCAGAGTGACGGCTCCTTCCTCTCTGACCTGGTGAAGCAACTACTGGTAAGGGTTAGAAGGGTATGGGACCTATGGCTTCAGGGGTCATCCTGTGGGGGCAGAAGATGCATCAGTGCACAAGGATGATCCCCCCTGCCTCCACCTCTTAACCGGCTCTGTGGACTCAGGCAGTATGTGCGATTGGTCTTACACTATCTGGGAGGGCAGCGGAGAAGCCTTCTCCGAGGCCAAACAAAATGGTGCTCCAGAAGGTACCCAGGCAGCAGCCACTTCACCCTGCTTCCCTCACTGTCTCCAAGTGCACCACCTTGAAGATGCCCTTGAACTTCACCAGACCTGGAAACAAGAATCCCAATATAGAAAGGTAGTTTCTGAATCCAGGTCTGTTGCTCCAAAGCATTTCTGTCAAATCATAAAAAGACTCTTTACGCTAACTCAGCCATTTAACATAAGCATCACATGTTCCCTGAGCTAAAGGTAGGGCATCCCCTCACAGAGACAGGATGACAAACAGGCAATCTCCCAGCTGGCCCTGCCCCAGCTCAGAGCAAGCGCAAAGGCACAGCAAGAGTAATACCTGAAACGGTATTGGGAGGAAATAGGGAGGATTCTGATGAGATATTTTAAATCTCCCAAAGGGGAGAACGAGACAACTGCTGCCTCCCTTTGAGGCTGCTAAAAGTAGTCTTAGTTGGCAGAGATGGACCATTTATTTGGCACATTTAAACAAAAAACTGATCAGAAAAATTGGGGTGGCTGGCATAAGACTTACCCAAATTCTTTGAGTTCCTTTATCTTCATCCTGGTTTGTGATTTTTAAATAAAGAGATGAAGGAAGAATGAAAATAAGCATATTAGCAGATGTAACTCCTGTAAAATAAGAAAAAAAGTTTGAAGTTGCTACTATGAAATGTCAGCTTCTTAAATAGCTGCTGCAGCGTAAGTGGGAAGTCCTAATGCCATACCTACAACCCCAAAGATATCCTTCATGGACGGTATGAAGATCACCAACAAGTTGATAATGACCAAGAGTATGATGGTCACGAAGATGTGACGACACAGATTAAACTTTGTTTTCTTAGCCAGTTCAAATAAAGATGAACGAACCTGCGGGAAAAGAAAACGAAGACTCCATAAGGGCCTCCAGCTTGCCAAACTCACGCTCTCAGCAGCAACTGACATATCAGTGCACAGGGATTTGTGAAATGTTCTGTAATTTATTGATAGCATAACAGTTTGGAAAGCAGGGGGCTTGATTTAAAGTGGAAGCCTGTTTTTATTTATAAATAGATTAGAGGCACGATGCACGAAATTCGTGCAAGAGTAGGCCTTCCTTCCCCCGGCTGCCAGCACCAGCTTCCCTCTGGCAACCGGGACCCGGGCTTCCCTCACAGGCCTGGCTTCATCTGGAAGGTTGTCTGGAAGGATGTCCGGTCTAATTAGCATATTATGCTTTTATTATTATAGATTGTTTTCTTTTTTAAAATATGTTTTTTATTGATTTTACAGATAGAGGAAGGGAAAATAGAAACATCAATGATGAGAATCTCTGATCTGCAGCCTCCTGCACACCCCCTACTGGGGATCGAGCCTGCAACCCGGACAGATGCCCTGACCAGGAATCATTGAACAGTGACCTCCTGGTTCCTGAGTCAATGCTCAACCACTGAGCCACGCCGGCCTGACAATAAATGGATTGTTTTCTCTCAGGGGGAATAATTTCTGTTTTTGTTCTCTCTATGGCTAAGGGTTCTCTCCTGGTCCTTCTACATTCTCTGACTGTGTATGATTGAGCTTCAACCATTCTATCTGCATTTCTCTATAAAAAAAATGAGGGACAGATCAATTAGAATTAGGATTCCTTCCACCAGAGTCTACCCCATATCACTGATGCCACTTTCTTCCTGCAGAATCTTCACAGAGTCTTGGGCTCCTTCCCCGAGGCAGTTTCAATGACACAGGAAAGCTACCTGCAACAGGCTTTCTCTGGAACGGGCTCCTGAGACAGAAGGAAAGGTGAGACCTCAGCATTTCTCAGATGACACCGAGGCTTTACTCACCGTGAAAAATAACACCGGCACTGTGAGGATGACAGCCACGATGACAGCCACCCGCACCGTCAGGATGAGGATGTCATCTTTACTCTGGTACTTGTGAAGGAGGTCCGAGCGGACGTTTTCTAAAGAGAGGGGAAGAGGGCATGGAGAGGAAGCAAGCGCACCCCTGAACGACAGCTTTCCTGAACAACAACGCACGGGTCAGCTGACGGGCAAGGAAAGCAGCGATCTGGGCTGTCGGTTAAAACAGCGGATGGAGTTGAAAAGAGAAGTGCCCGGAGTGAGGCATGCTCCATCGAAACTTTAACTAAAGGAATTCATACTAATCATGAGAAGACGCTACACAGAGTGGCTACATTTACTTTATACTAAATTAACCCTAGGAGTAAATTGGGATTAAAAATAGCACAGGTTGAAGCATAAAGCTATTCTTAATTTAGATTTTCTCCCACTTGGTGCCACTCATCCTGAGTGGATGGGTCAACTGCAGGCCACTCGGAGCCTCTTTCAAACTTTCCTCTTACTGCTCAACTTTCAGTGGCCAAACAGCAGGGGTGCCAATGGGACTTAATCACCATCAAGAAATAATTCTTTAAAAATAAAGAAAAGAAATTCTTCTCAGCACTCTCTCCTTCAGGGAGCACACCCAAGCCATTCTCTTCCCCGTTTCTTCTCCCCCCCCTTCCCTCTCCTCTTCCCCCCTCCCCTAGCATGTATCCCCCTAACCTCTAAGGGACCCCACGAGACTTGCAACCAGGCCAGCAATGGGCAGCGGCAACTTGTCCCAGGCTAACCCCCTGAACCTGTCTCCAGGGCCCTTTTCTCTGACTTCCTAGTGAGCCACGGCAGCCCCCCAGGCTCTCCTGTTGCCTCTTCTATGCCCTTGTTTCACTCTCCTAAGAATATTTTTGCTGCAGTCAATAAATTATTGCTTGGTTTTCTACAAAACAACAACAACAAAAAAGAAAAACAAACAAAAGAAATAATTCTCTTCCATGCATGTTTTTCTTATTTAAAAAGAGAAGAGAGCATTTTGCTTATGTACCACTTTGGACTTTGCTCAGCTCTAAAGCTCAGGAAATGTTATTTCAAAGACAACCAAAGCTAGCAAGGCAGCCCCTGAGAGTGAAAGTGCTCGCTTCTCGTCTCCTTTCCAGGGCTTCCCGCTGCACCTCGGATTTCAGTCCCTTTAACTTTCTATGTCAGCCCTTCACCTCCTTGCAAGGCTCCAGCCCCGCTGGTGAAAAATTAGGCACTTTATTTTTAATTAATGTGAGGTGTCATGAGTGTGGCACTCAGCTCTTTCTGCAGTTTAGCATCTGTCTCTGTCTCTCTATTAATGGAATCTGACCCCATTCGCAACAGCAATTAGGAAATTCTCTGATATAGTTTTCACTTTCCTCAGTGCAGGTGGTATGCTTATAAAATGCTCTTCCTTTTAAGGCCAGTATGAGGAGAAAAACATTACAGTATATTGTTTCGGTAATTATTCCATTGTGCAGTTTGCGTGAATATGGAAAGCAGCCAGTGCCATTTGCTTTATGTAGAAGAGACAGCACAATCAGTGGACAGATGCGTTGCTTTTTTAACTATCATCTTAAAAGTTCCTTTGATAATTAGTTTTACGATTCACTTACAATGACCTATATTTATGTACTGACGGAAGTTACTTACCATAGAACGTCAAGTAGCCAAAAATGGCGGTCAAGAAGTACATAACAAACATGGCAAAAAAGGAGATATTCGAAACCATCTGCATCCTTTTCTGTGATCGGCTAAAAACAAAGATAAAAGAGTTTGAAAAATTAAAAACCATGTTACTGAATTTAAAGACCAGTGTTAAGACGAAAGTGTTTATAGGAACATCACTATCTATCAGGGTGGGACCAGATCTGACCAGCTGAAATCGCCCCAGGCAAGTATGCCGGTTTAGAAGAACTTCTTTTACACTGAATGGGTGTTGAGTGAGAGAGACCCAGGGAACTAACAATTCCTTGAGTGCTCTGACCCATTCTTTGGAAAGAACGTGTTCTTATCTGAAGGGCAGAAGATATATTTTTTTTAATACTTGTGTTTGGTATCTTCTCCACAGTGAGCATTCACAGGAAAGAAGGTCAGAGCTGGAACTTGACCTCAGGTGTTCTGTTGCTAATGCTGTTACTTAGGCTCCAGTTTTCCCACGGAATGGTCCCAGAGGTGCACCCAGAAGTCTGAATGTCTCCACAGCAGGAAGTACCCAAACGATCACAGAAGGTGATGACGGAGGGCTGTCTCTGAGGTCAAGTTTACTCTGAGGGTTTGAATGCACCTTTAAGTTGCTTTAACTGCCCGAATAATTAGTCTATAAGACTTGCTCTCAATAACAGACTACCAATAGTCAGATTTGGTTGTGTCATAACAGGGAGTATGGAAGACAAGAAAAACTAAGATGTACACACGAGAAAATTACAAACTAAAAGCTGGACTATAAAATTTAAAAGATGCCAAAGGCATAATTAAATACCCTAAATATAGGATCATAAAGTTACCATTGATATCGGTAAGTGTAAATATTTCAAAATTTACCTATCCGATTAAATAGGAAAGAGGAAGAATCATGAGTGAATCCAATGCTAAGTGACATCCACTTTATTTTTGTTTCAAAATGGTGTATTTTGAATATACAAAATAGCTATATTATATATCTTTTCTGAGCTTAAGACTATGCCATAATGACTTTTTACATAAAGTCTGGTAACAGTAAGCTAAAAAGAGAACCAATGAGGCAATGTATAACTAGGCCTTTAGTTCTCTCTAGAAGAGCAATCAAAAACGAATCCATAGAATCATCTTAATCATTTAAAATGACCAACAAAATTCTTTTGTCTAGTTTGTGGTCTTAGCATTAATTTCTCTCTGCCTGATTTACCAGCCTTTTCCGTCTAAGCCAACAGGCAAACCAGATATGTGTAGAGAGCGCCTGGGAAGGCACATGAGCACTTCTTTAATTATTGTCGGCTGAATCCAGTGGCGTTGGCAAAGCCATGTCCTGGAGACATACCGTGCCAGAGGCAGACTCTTAGCTGAGGTGCCAGGGAGTGGGTTTCATTATCTAAATGCAGCCAGGCGCAAGGAACGGACGCAATTATCTGGGCTTAGCCAGGAGTAACGATTACAAAGAAGCTGCAAGAATGAAAAATTATAGCTTGATCTTTAACCATGATTTCTCATAATTTCCTTTGTTTTACACTTTAGTAAAACTTCCTGGAATCATGCTGTATATAATAAACGCGCTGCCCCAGCTCTGGGTCACTGTCTCTCCCACCTGGTCCCAGCTTTCCCTATTGTCTCTGTGTTTGTCTCTATCATTTTCTCAATCCCCCGACACCCCTACTCAGGACTCCTGTCTGATCTCTAGCCACGCTGGAGGCGGTAAAGAGAGAGAAGTTAATAATCATGTGTTTAGCAGTTTACAGATATTGAATCTGAAGATCATTGTATTCTACCTGCCAAGGAAATATAAGTAACATAAAGCAACCCATATGCTTGAACTCTCCTATGAATACAGTATTTGAAAAACCAGTTTAACAAAAAAAGCCTACATAGTGTACCACTTTATATATTTACATCCAAAATACATTGCAGGTTTCTGGTTTCTGTTCCTCTTTTAGTTTTTCTTAAAATGCAGAACTTGCTCAAGAATGGCAGAAGGTAAATGTTAAAACTGGGTGATGAATCTGTGGGGTTCATTACATGAGTCTGTTTATTTTAATACAGGGCTTGCCTATTAATGAGGGGTTATAAAATGATCAAGGTAAATAAATAAAAAAACTCTTACTCTTTAAGCTCGCTGTAGATTGGCAGGACTGATGGATGGCAGACAAATGCAAATGCAATAGTAGGTAGAGCATACACAGTCTATTTGAAAGAAAAAAGATAAACATTAAAAAAAGGTATTTTTATCATAAAATTATTCAGTTCCAGTATTTCTGAGCTGTAGTTTTATCTGACAGCTCTTCAGAATCCCTGGATTATTTGGGTATTAGGAGGGCTTTGATATCTAAAATAGGAACAGCTTTCCAAAGAGAGTTTATCTAGCTTGAGACATCAGGCACTTGGTTCAGAAGGTTTTGAAACACAGTTCACCTACAGCGTATTTTACATCCTCCAGACACAGCATAGCCCATTTTTATATGGCGCTAACCAGTTACATTGTACTTTTCCTACACTATCTCTCGGAGTTCTACAACAGCCCTGAGCAGTAGGCAGGCCACTGCTGTTCTCCTGACTCACTCCAGCAGGTCAGGCGACGTGCCCCGGACTTCCACCTCTATTTGACTGCTCTTTGCTATATACACTGAGTGGCCAGATTATTATGATCACTGAATGCATAATAATCTGGCCACTCAGTGTATATCCCATATAATAAAAGGCTAATATGCAAATTGTCCCCTTGACCAGGAGTTCGATCAGCAGGCAGGCCAGCCAACCACCCATGTCCCCCCTGGCCAGGCTAGCCAGACCCCACCCATGCACGAATTCATGTACCGGGCCTCTAATATATATATACACACACTGAATGGCCAGATTATTATGCGTTCAGAGATCATAATAATCTAGCCACTCAGTGTATATAGGCTGCATCTAATCAGACTTAAAAGGTGGCTTCTAAAAAAGAAAATTAGTTCCAAATTCACTACTTTGGCTTCATTCTTAAGAGTTAAAAGGGAGGCAGAGAGCAATAGACAGATCTGTTTTCTTAGATATGACTTTTTAAAACTCAACTTCTTTTTAAAAAAGATATATTTTTATTGATTTCAGAGAAGAAGGGAGAGGGAGAGAGAGAAACACCAATGATGAGAGAGAATCATTGATTAGCTGCCTCCTGCACGGCCCACATTGGGGATCGAGCCTACAATGTGGGCATGTGCCCTGACAGGGAATTGAACTGTGACCTTCTAATTCCTAGGTATCGGCTCAACCACTGAGCCATGCCAGCCAGACTCAACATAACTTCTTATGCAAAAAGAAACTGGCAGAGAAGGAAGGAAAGGTAGCATTTGTCATGCTCTAACTTTGCCCAAGCACTGAACCCCATTCATTCTTTAAAACAACAACAAAAACCCTATAAGATACAGAATAGAATACTTGTTTTTACATGTGGGGTTTGGTAACTTGCTTGAGGGCTCAAGTCCAAGCCTGATTAGCCCCACAGTCCACTGCTCCCTATACTATTAACAATATCGCAATAGTATGACCGTTTTGTAACTACCATTCTGTGGTGGCATCTGTATTTCAAATGTGTAAGCTGGGGAAGTTGGAGGTATTTCTTTTAGTCACCACCAGATAGGAAGCAGTGGGCTGAGGATGCTATCAATCTATTTTTTATAGATCTATAGGAAAAAGAAGAGCCAAGACAATTATGGGGAAAGACATTTTCACAGAGAATGCTTCAAGTTGTCCTACATGTAAACTGGGTTAAGAGGGAGCATGAACTATAATATTTGTATATGTCCTTTTGAGATCGAATACATTCAAAACAGTTTACTTACTACAAGAATAAGAAATATAATGCCCTTAATAAAAATGCTCCTTTTTTATATTTAAAGGATAAGGAAACTTACCTTTGAATTGAAGGTAACATATTTTGGCGTACACATGTCAGCATTTGTTGAATTAGCACTCGTTGCATTTAGCCCTGGAACAATGCAGGGAATCTGAAATTTCTTGTAGATAACCTGATATTAAAAAACATAGGAGAAACAATATAGACTTTATATCAAATAGAGCCAACTAAGGAATAATTATTACATAGCACTGTACTATGGCAAAACCAAACCAACCATTCCAACCAACACTTACCACTATTAGGAAAAAAACCATACAGCTCAAGGAAAATCCACTAGTATAGCCAAGGTACCCTAAAAAAAGTTTAAAAATTAAAATTATTATTATTTCATCCATCACCTTATTTCTTTCAATGACTTTTTAAAAAATATTTTTATTGATTTTAGAGAAAGAGGAAGGGGGCGAGAGAGAGAGAGAGAGAGAGAGAGAGAGGGAGAGAGGAACATCAATGTGCAAGAGAAACATCAATTGGTTGCATCCTGGGGACTAACCCTGCAACCTGGGAACTGGCAACCTTTCTGTGCACGGGACGATACTCAACCAACTGAGCCACCCCAGCCAAGGTAATGCATTGTCTCAAGCACAGTTTGGGGTTCAAATAGTATATATACATGCCAATGTGAATATAAGATTTATTCTTTGATAGTGCTACTTTATTTGGCAAAAATGTGACTTTAAGTAAAAGCATTATCATGAGTTTTGATTCCAGTTCTCCCTGACACACTGGAGAACAGCTTCCCAGAATCCAGGGGAAAAGAGCCGCCCAAATTTTGTTATGGAATTCTTCTGCTGTACTCTGATGGATAGCTATGGCCAAATCCATTCTTCTTTATTATGTACCTATTGTATACATAATGCCATCAGCCACAATACTTCTCTTCCCAAATGAGAGGCATGCACAGAGGAGAGGGAGTGGTTTCTAGGGATAAACTGAGCATCTGGGGATCTTTACCTTGCTCCCCTTAGATTGTCTGGCAGATCTCCAAGCACCGGGGCCTCCAGAGAGGCAGAGTTATGTGGCCTCTGGGGGCTGCACTATTCTCATCCCTGGGGGAGAAGAGCCCTTCTCTACTTAAACTGAAAAGACTTATGTGTATATACATACAAAAGCCTAAACACAGACCAAGAAACCAGAACATTACATAGTTTGGGTGTGGTGGTTTTTTTAAAATATCTACTTATGGATCATGCAGAACAGAGGCTGGATATTTTTCATACAAAACAAAATAAAAAAAACCATAGTTAGCAATCATTTGGGGAAGGACTGTAAATGTCTGCCTGGAATTAGCCCAGAATGAAAGGAAATGCACTTTAGAATGTTGGACTGGACGGCAGTGTGGCCACATCGTTCGATGTGTGAAACTCCCATAAGATCAGACACACTCGTCTCTGATTATAAGCACACCTAAAAAGGTCAAAACCAAATGGATATGACCTAGCGGTTGTTTTCCACTTTCAACTTTTCACTCTCTCTTTAATGAGGCAAATAACTGAGATTGGTTAGACCTTGAGCATTTAAGAGTAATTCACAATACTCTTGGGAATAAATAGAAGCAACTTTCGGTCTTGATATTACATTTTTTTTTAAAAATCAAATTGTCTAAATAATCAGGAGAATTCAATTTTTTGGTCTTTTTTCAGAATAGCCTGTAAGTTTGTGCTACTGGAAATATGCACTGTCTGCTGCCGACCCCCATAGCTTCCTAGAATGATAGCTTAGGAAGTCACATACTGACCAGTGTTTTGTTTTGTTTATAAAAGCCTTTTTATTGATTTTAGAGAGAGAGGAAGGGGGTAGGGAGAGAGAGATCAGAGAATGAAAAATCAATCGGCTGCCTCCTGCACACTTTCTATCAGGGATTGAGCCCACAGCTCAGGCATGCTCCCTGATCAGGAATCGAACTGGTAACCTTTTGGTGCACAGGATGATGCCCAACCAACTGAACCACACTGGCCAGTGGTTTTATCCCATATTAAAGTTGAGACTGAGGAGGAATCCAAGATGGTGGTGTAGGTAAACACCTAAACTGCTGCCTCGCACAACAATTTCAAAACTACAACTAAAAGACAAAACGTCTATCACCCAGAACCACAGGAAAGCTGGCTGAGTGGAAGTTCTACAACTAGAAGGAAAGAGAAAAGAGCATTGAGACGCGCACAAGCGCTGAAAAGCTGAGGTACGGAGGCGCGTGATCTGGGCTGGCGGCAGGCGTTGCTTTTTTCAACCCAAAGGGAGACAAGCCCCCGATTACTCTGAAATACAGTTTCTGGGGAGACGGGGGGGGACCCAAACTCCTACGGGGAGAAGCTGGACTGTCTGCCACCAGGTCGGAAAGTGAGGGGGGCCTGCTTGCAGAGCTGCGCGCAAGAATAATTGTTTACTGCGCTGGGGCACTGGATGCAGTCGGAGACACAGAGCCGGATAACTGGCAGCCATCGCTGTTTGCCACGCCCTAGCCTAGTGACGCCCTGAGACCCCGCCCCACACAACCTACAAACCCACCCAAGCTCCAAGCAGCAGCGTTAGCATAAGAAAGGCCTACCCTATCGCAGCTTAACCTAGCAAACTTGCAGCCTGGGTCAGACAGCTCCAAAACCTCCAAACCCCAAGCAAAGAGGAGAAAACTGTAGCTCTCGCTGTAGCTCCTGCTGGGTGGACTCAGACAATAGCTGACCTGCACCCCATTGGAGATCCAGAAGCCAGTATACCTAGTGGTCAGTGTGAGACACCAGATTTCAACTCCTCACATCCATAAGTGACACATTCAAGAGGCAGACTCAGTGAGCACCAAAGCCCCACTGAAATAAGTCCTGCACCATAAACGTGTCTCCAGCACAGCAGTTCTTATAGACACAGTGAGTCCTCACAGCCGATTGGCCTGGAGGTCAATTCCTCCCAGCGTACCAACAGCAATTAAGGCTTAACTACACCAAGACTTTGCACTCAGCCCACAAAGGGGTGTACCAAGAGCGTCCACATCAGGTGATCGGGGAAGCTGAGCTACTGCCCCCTATAAGTCACCTACCACACAAAGCCACTCCATCAACACAGGGAAGCAGCCAAAATGCGGAGACAAAGAAACATGTCACGAATGAAAGAAACGGAGGAAAGCAAACTACTGGACGACATAGAGTTCAGAACCACATTTATAAGGTTACTCAAGAATCTTCTTAAAACCGCTGAGAAACTTGATGAGACCTTTAAGGGTCTTAATGAGAATGCCAAAAAAATGGAAAAGGACCAGTCAGAAATGAAGCATACACTGTCTAAAATAAAGAATATCCAGAAACTCAACTGTAGATCAACGTACCCCAAGAATCAAACCAAAGATCTGGAATATGAGGAAACAAAAAACACCCAACCAGAAAAACAAAAAGAAAAAAGAATCCAAAAATATGAAGATAGTGTAAGGAGCCTCTGGGACAACTTCAAGTGTACCAACATCCGAATTTTTGGGGTGCCAGAAGAGGAGAGAGAGCAAAATACTGAAAACCTATTAGAAGAAATAATGACAGAAAACTTCCCCTACCTGGTGAAAGAAATAGACTTACAAGTCCAGGAAGCGCACAGAACCCCATACAAGAGTAATCCAAAGATTACCACACCAAGACACATCATAATTAAAATGCCAAGGGCAAAAGACAAAGAGAGAATCTTGAAAGCAGCAAAAGAAAAACGGTTAGTTACCTACAAGGGAGTACCCATACGACTGTCAGCTGATTTCTCGGCAGAAACTATGCAGGCCAGAAGGGAGTGGCAAGAAATATTCAAAGTGATGAACAGCAAGGACCTACAACCAAGATTACTCTACCCAGCAAAGTTATCATTCAGAGTTGAAGGTCAGATAAAGAGCTTCACAGACAAGAAAAAGCTAAAGGAGTTCATTGCCCCAAACCAGGATTACATGAAATGCTGAAGGGTATTCTTTAAGAAGAGGAAGAAAAAGAGAAAGGTAAAGATAAAAATTATGAACAACAAAATGACATCAAATACATACTTACCAACAAGTGAATCTAAAAATCAAGTAAATAAAAAATCTGAAGAACAGAATGGACTGGTGAATATAATAGAATCAGGGACATAGAAAGGGAGTGGACTGACAATTCTCAGGGGGAAGCGGGTGTGAGTGGTGCGGGAAGAGATTGGACAAAAATCTTACTCCTATGGATGAAGACAGTGGCAGGGGGTAAGGGCATGGGGTGGGGTGGGGTGGGGAATCAGGTGGAGGGCAGCTATAGGGGGAAAACAAAAAGAGGAACACCTGTAATAATCTGAACAATAAAGATTTATTTAAAAAAAGAAAAAGAAAGAAATGTCATATCCTATGAAAGGCACATCTTGAAAAAATAAATAAATAAAGTTGAGACTGATTAATACTTATAATTTATCATTTACTTAATATTTACTGTACAAGTGAAAGTTGAGGGCAAAGCTGCTCATTTTACTAGGTTTCTGATTTATCTGGGCACTGGAGAGACTACGATAAAAGCAAGATCTTTCCTTACCTAAGTTCTTCAGGAGACACAGAGGGAGAATTATGCTGAAGGTGACAATCACCACCAGGACACGGCCATCCACGTACCAGGCTCTGAAAGACATTTCAGTGGGGAGGTCATATTTCCTTAGAAAAATGACTTTTTTCCCCTTAAGAGTAAAATTTCACAATATATTTTTACTAATTTTTTTATTGTTATTAAATTTTATCATTATTCAGGTTTTATCCAAACACTTCAACGCAACCACCACTCCTTTACTGCTGTCTTTTCTCCATGTGATGGAAGAAGGGATATTGTTCTCTTTCCTCCTCTATTGGCCAATGTGGCATTCCTTTGAATTATTTATGTGGTTTCAAAGCTGAATGCACACATTGCATTTTGTCAGATTACAACTTGTATCATCAATTATTTAAAGAGAAAGTTCCTTTTTGTTTTTGCTTGCTTAATATCCTCGAAAAACAAGTCACCCCAGGCTCCTCTCCCTTATCTCTTGTATTTGACCTTAAATCCTGATTATAGAACACTAGAGACTATGGCTTTGATGATTCTCCTTTGAAAGAAAACCAAGAAACTAAGACCCACAAGGACTATTAAACAAGAGAGAGTCAAAACATAACAGCTGTACCAAACGCAGATGCAAAGTTTTCCAGGGTTAACTACATCTTTAATGAAGGTGGCTCATGTAAGTTTTGCTTCCAAAATGCTACATCCCTTCTTTAAAAAAGGGTCTCAATTTTTTTTGCACGTTCTACATCTGTGTTAAAAAATACTCTGTATCTGTTCCATTTCACAGAAACCAGACATAGATTTCAGGCTCTTGAGAAAACGCAGCATCTACCATTTTGCAGCCTGACTGATGAGTCTGCCTTGGAAATGCTCATATTGAAGGGATTCTCTCAGCTACTTTTATTTAGATAACTCCAGAGAAAGTGTTGAAACAACAAACAGAAAAACACAGCCTGGGGAAAACTTTGTTTCAGCAATTTTCATAAAACAAACTTTGGTTAGCCCACATTTCAATTAAAAACATTTTACTTATCTTACAAAAAAAAAAAAGGGTCTATGACTTACGAAAATGTCTCTTCCTTTCCCATTAGAAACTTTATGGCAGAGGGTAGTTCATTTTTTACTATGAAGAGGTAGCTCAGCATTGCTAGAGGAAAATGAGAACGTTTTAGAAAGAAGATACTGAGGTTCATGTTGCAAGCCATATAAAAGGTTACCAGCCTGTTCTTAGACTAACCTTCAGTAAGACACAAAGACAGCGTTAGACACTCTCACAGTTTCCTTGGTTTTAAATAAGTGACTGCTGTCTCCACTTTACTTTCCATGTTCCGTTTTAGCAATGGGAATGATAACATCTTGAATTAGGTTAAAATTCATGTGACCACCCAACCACCAGAATTAGAAAACATAATAATGTTCACCTACTTTATTTTTATTTAAATGTATTTTTATTGATTTCAGAGAGAGGAAAGGTGGGGGAGAGAGAGAGAGAAACATCAATGATGAGAGAGAGAGAGAGAGAGAGAGAGAGTCATTGATCAACTGCCTCCTGTATGCACCACACTGCGGATTGAGCCCACAACTTGGACATGTGTCCTGACTAGAAATTAAACCATGACCATCTCGCTCATAGGTCGACACTCCACCACTGAGCCACACCAGCAGGGCCACCTACTTAAAATTAAGCATAAAAGCACGTTTGTGTTTGTTTTTACCTCCTGTGTTCTGTAGAGAGGTGGCTCCAAAGATGACAAACTTCCCCGTGGTGCCGAAGACCTGTTCTCCCAGCTTTTCATAAACCATGCAACCTATTTAGACATCATATTTGAGAACACAAGAAATGACAGGGCTGTAAAAGTTAAAACTAACCAAGATTCATCATGCTACTGACTATTCCTCAAGTTATTTCATGTCTTTCTCAAAACCACACAAATGGCCTTCTTGACTTTGCAAGGGTTAAGGTATTCTCGTTATAAAACAACCTTGGACATTGGTTATACTCATATGCATGCATACAAGTCCTGTGGTTGATCTCTTACCCCTTCACCGTGGCCCCCCCCCCCTCTTCCCTCATAGGTTGGACAGTCTGTTTGATACTTCTATGACTCTGGTTCTATTTTTGTTCATCAGTTTATGTTGTTTATTATATTCCACAAATGAGTGAGATCATGTGATATTTACCTTTCTCTGACTGGCTTATTTCGCTTGGGGGTTGGGGGTGGCCGGGGAGAGGTCATTGGAGGAAAAGGGAGACTTATGTAATACTTCAAGCAATAAAGAATTTAATTTTAAAAAACAAAAAAAACAACGTCTTGACATTTTTAAATGTCAGACATGACTACAAATTCTCCTTTCTCAGGTTGGCTACAAAAGCATTACAATTCAACCATTAGGTCATAAGGCTTATTGTTGACTACCTTAAATAGTCTTTTCACTTTACTGGGGGGAAATCCCCACTCTGAAGTGTTGTCAGGTCTGGTGAGTATCATTAAAATATAAAGATTTGATTTAAAAATAAAAATCTTGAGAGTTGGGATAAAAGGCTCTTTTTGAATTAATAACCTGAATGTTTAGGCTAACAAAGAACTATCTTAATCATATTCCATCAATGACTCATGTATTCTAAATATAATAACAAGTTCAGAAACATGTAATAGTCACGCCATGAGAATTCTGATTGTTTGTAAAATTTAGTTCAAAAATAAGTAACTCACCTAAGAGAGCAGTCAAGAAGTCTACCTAAACAATAATTTGGCTAGAGCCAAGTTCTAAAGTATTCAACTAGCCATTCCCAATAAATACTAAGATTCAAAGCCATTCATTTTTTAAAAAGTGCTTCTATTTCTTTATGACAATTCAGCTCACATTTTTAAAAGGTTCACAGAAAGTAATATGGGCCAGTCTAAATTAAACTTTTGTTTAATCTCTCATAAGACTGGTGTTTAAACTAGACAATGGTTAGACCCTCAATTTATTACAGAATGTTCCAGTTAAATGGAGTCGTCTATTTACAATAACAGTCGGCCAATGTAGTTTTAGCGAATGCAAAAGTCCAAGTATTACAAACATTACCCAGTATCCCAGGAATAGAAAATAAACACTTCAGGTATTACACTGCCCAGAGTACTTGAAATCTTTTCCTAGCACACTCACTCCCATAGTCCCTCCAGAGTAACATTTTCTCCTTGAAATAGCACGGAGGAGAATGAAAGCTCTGTTTACTTTTAGAACTTGGAGGCTATAATACAAAAAACATGGGATCTTTGTTCTGAATTTATAAAGACCTGAGGAAAAACCAAAGCCTTTAAAATTAAGTCTTCTTAAACTAGGGGGGAAAAAAAAAAAAGGAGGTATAATGGAGGGTTTACTTTAAATGACGACACCATTGTGCATTCTTCATGACAATTTAATTTATCGTTGCTGTATCTATTTCTCTGGGTAAATACTACTATAGGGCTTCCAGGGACTGTCGGTCAAAGCACTCTTTTTGTTTAATAACCAAGTTTCTGAGCTGGGAGAGCATCATTTGTTTCCACTTCCATCACCATCAAAATCATTCCGCCTGGCTTTAACAAAAGCAGACCTGTCAGCAGCTCACCTGTTTCCTTTGAACAGATCAGCAGAAGGTTTATTGAATATATAGACAGCAGTGTCACTGAAGACAAAAGTACCCTAAAGCAAAACAAAGAAGTCGTGTCATAACTGTAAAAGAACATACTCTGACCTTACGTTTTAGAAGGGCAGAGGCTTGTTTATATGATTAACACTATTTGTAGATGGCATCCGAATTGTGGAATCTATTAGTCATACCTTCTTTAAAATCCTTGATCAGAATGTTCCACCAAATAAAGAACTGCCCATTAGAATCTGAGTAACGAACAGTTCAAATCCTTTACGTAAGTCAAAGCCTAAATAGTAATCTGAGATCATTTCAGTTGGGATGACTCTAAAACAACATTATGAGAGAAAGATTTTGCCCTGTTCCCTCTGAGTAAGGAATGAGGAGGAGGTGTAGGGTTGGGGAGGCTGGGGGAAGGCTTACTGTGACCCTACTTAGGTCAGTGACCATGTGACTTGGGGCAACTGGCCCAATTTCTCCCATCCCTAGATCCCTCACCTATAATATAAAGGACACAAGCCAAATAATATCTAACATTCTTCTCATCCAATTATTCTATGGCTATTTATGAATCTATAGATTGGATCATTGAGATAATTCACTTTCTTTGCACCTGGTTCCTCTTGAAAGAATAAGTACCTCTTTTAATGGATGGGGAAAATTTTGATAATCAAGCACAATGAAAATACTTTTTTGGATGATGAACTCGTGTTTTTGTTTTAGTACTTCTGGCTCATTATCACATCCTCCTCAAGAAAAAGCACAGTTAAAATGATGTGGCAGATTACACAGATTATTTCTGTATATTTGGTTAAAACAGACATCATCATGGAAACCAAAGCCTATTTATTAAAAAGAAAACATTTCCAATCCCCCAGATGAAACCACTCACTTCCTGATGTAGGGAAATACATCCCTAGCATAATACATTACTGTAATTGATTCTCTGTCTGAGTAATTAAGGCAATTATTTTTCTAGCAAGTGCTATTGACAGGTCCTTGGCACAAAGTGCAGTTCTCTCTGCATGGGCTGCCTCCTTCCCAAACCCTCTCACTACCTCTCACACCTGCTGAACCTCTGCCCTCGGGCCCAGCTCAGATGTCACCTCCTCGGGTGCCTTCCCTTGCCCCAGACAGAAAGACTGCTCCTTAGCTCTCTCGGGTTTTAAGGCACTTTGTTTCGCCCCATATCCACTGGGGGTACAAAATGATCACCTGCAGAGTAGGTGGGCTGCCAGAGCTGGCCAGACAACACGAGAGGAACAGAGCTCAGCAGAAGTAAAACAAACACTGGGAGAAAGAATAGAAACCCCAGCACCTAGGAGGGAGGTTAATAAATAAAGGAGAATTTAAATAAAGATATGGCTGTAAAGGAAGTGTCTTCATATATAGACCGAGTTAGCGAAGATCCTTGAACAGGAGGGTGATAAAGAGGGTAAGTCCCTTATTATCGATTCTGGCTGAGGGACACAAGAAACTGAGAGCAAGCATGTTTTATTAACCACTCCAGTAGTTTCGAATATGCTCTGCCAGAGAGTAAGATATAGGAGACAGTTGAGGTATGATTTTTCTTTCATCTTTTAAGATAAACAGTATTTATGTGGAAGAAGGAAGATTTGAGTTTCATTCAGAGTTCACACATGATTTTAGGGGCAATGAACAGTAAGTGGCAACTGTGACATGTGCATGTGACAGGCCACCGAACCCCAGTTGAAGGTAGGATGGAGGCAATTTTAGGATAAGCCATGTGCTGCGCTAGAGTAACCACATATCCTGCTGAGTCAATTCTTCTGGGACTCACCTGGGGAAGAAGGGACTTACCACTGGGCCCCAACCTAATGAGCAAAGAGTGTGACCTTGTAGGAGCTATGTGCCTAGCAGAAGGGATAATTACTAACAGCTACGTAATGATTAACCAAAGGCCCTATGTCTGGGCAAATGGGTTACTTATTAGCAAAAGAAATATTCTAAGGAAACTTCTTGGGAACTTTAACACATTCTATTTGGTTGAATCTCTTTGTAGATGATGCTCAGCTGGCCTATGGCCCTTGGCAAGAGATAAAGAATTTCTTCATGAACTCCTATTGCTTCTTTTTCTTTTCTTTTTTTTTAATGGGAGATGGGTGTATTTTTTTTAATCTGCACCCAAGGATAAGTTTTCTCATTGATTCCAGACAGAAAGAGAGAGGAGGAGAGAGAGAAACATTGATCCATTGCCTCACACACGAGCCCCAACTGGGGATTGAACCCTCAACTTGGGCACATGCCCTGACTGGGAATCAAACCTGCAACCCTTCAGAGTTGGGGACGACATGCTAACCCCTGTGCATACCCGCCAAGGCGCTTCGTTTTCCTTTTCAGGTAAGGAAGATTTTAGCAGGGAGTTCACTTATCCTCTTCCCCACACTTAACAGCTGATGAGAACTACTGTGATGAGAACAATTCCCTGTTCATGTGCCTGACAGACATAACCTTGCGCCCCGGACAAGAGGACCTGCGCAATGAGAGTATGATAGCCTTTACCTTTGGTCACCCAATCTCTGAGGACTCTCCTCTCATCTCTCCCAAAATACAGATCTTCCCTCCAAAGACTAAAATACGAACAAAAATATTTTTCTATCAGGTCACCCCTGCAGATCCAAATTCTATATGTAAGATTCTAAGACTGCTTTAGACTATAATAGATTCTAGCATTAATAGGATTAAATTTTTAAAAAGTAGATTCTTAGAAAGGACCAATACATTGTCTAATGCAGTGGTCGGCAAACTCATTAGTCAACAGAGCGGCAAACCGCGGCTCACGAGCCGCATGTGGCTCGCGAGCCGCGGTTTGCCGACCACTGGTCTAATGGGCTATAATAGATCCTAGAAAAGTTTGAGGATCCAGTCAGAGATGTCAGAGACACAGAAATTGTGACATCTAAACGCAAGTAACCTCAAAGACACAGACAACAGGAGGATGAAAGTGGGGTGAGGGAGGGTGAAGAGGGTAAAGGGGGTCAAATGCATGGTGAAGGAGGGAGACTAGACTTTGGGTGATGAGCACACAATGCAATAAACAAGTGATGTATTACAGAATTGTACACCTGAAACCTACATAATTTTATTAACAAATGTCACCCATATAAATTAAAACACACACACGCACGCACGCACGAACACACACACACACACACACACACACACACACACACGCACGCGCACGCGCACGCGCACACACACACAGGCCTAGCTATAAAATGAAATTGTATGAGGTACTCCCACCCTGGCAGCAGAGCCCCTGGAAGAGGTGGAGGTGAAGCGGCAGTCACCTCTGCGGATCCAGAAATAGCTCGGATGGGGTTGCTACGCAGGTGAGTGCTTTCAACTCTGCCAGGACCCACTCCTCTCAAAATACAGAACCCTTGCCAGCCTCCCCAGCACGCCTCTCCCAGCCAGTGACGGGTAAAGCAGCTTTTCTTAGCTTAGTGTGTGTGTGAATGACGTCAGGATCTTGTTACAGTGAAGATTCTGACTGAGTAGGTCTGGGGTGGGACATTTCTAACAGGCTCCCAGGTGATGCCGGTGACGCTGGTCCATGGGCCCCTCTTGGAGCAGCAGGGATTTAAGCCAGTGGTTCTCAACCTTCCTAATGCCGCGACCCTTTAATACAGTTCCTCATGTTGTGGTGACCCCCAACCATAAAATTATTTTCGTTGCTACTTCATATCTGTAATTTTGCTACTGTTAATGAATCATAATGTAAATATCTGTGTTTTCCGATGGTCTTAGGCTCTACAGTCGCGACCCACAGGTTGAGAACTGCTAGCAGGGTCACCTAAGCCCCAGTTATGAAGTAGCAACGAAAATAATTTTATGGTTGGGGGTCACCACAACATGAGGAACTGTATTAAAGGGTCGCAGCATTAGAAAGGTTGAGAACCACTGATTTAAGCGGAGCTTCGGCCCCGTGGTATATACATCTCAGTGTTTCTGATTCTCACAACCACTGAAGTAGGGCTAAACCGCCTGCCACACTGTATGCAGGTGGGTGCATGCCAGCATTACAGCGCGATTACCCGTAATGTGGGCCCACAGTTGCGCAGGTGAGACTGCATTTAGAGCTGGATTATTATCATTCCCTGAGTCACTGACCTGCCCTCAGTGTAAAAGCAAGGTCTTATCTACTTCCTTTGGTTGACTTCCTTGGGGCATTAGGGCCCTGAGGTATATATTCACCAAGGTTTATATTTTCCACCCACTCCTGTCTGCCTCATCCCAGCCCGTTCCTTTCCTGGGGCTCTCTAGGCCAGAGAACCAGTGACACCAAAGGCCTGGAGTAACCTCAGTCCTCAGTCCCCAGTCCTGGGAGGCTCCGAGGAGCAGAGAGCTGGGCCCTCTGATGGGGATGGCAGATTGGCCTCCCTCACATACACAACAGGCTGGAGTCTTTTGCTGCTGCCTCCCCACTGCCTACTCCCATGGCAAGGCCCTGGGACCCAGGGCACCAGACCAAAGAGTCTTCTTTTTGTCCTTCATGGCCTCAGGCCAGTTTTTCGTAGTCTTAATAGTATCTGGCTTTGTGCTTAGAAATAAAATACATGTTCACAAAGGTATATATTTCTTATTTTCAACTCCACACTGCTCCTCCACCAGCCATGTCTCTACCGTTCCAAAAGGGATATGAGGCTCAGCGTACTCTATAACTCTTCCTCTTCTAAACCTGGTCAAAGGTATAAAACTTTTACCACCCTCAATCCAGTGAGCAGAAAGTCCGCATAAAAACTCCCTGCACTGGAGGAAAAGTGATCTTTATCACCAGTCCTCCTTTTATCCATCAGCATCTCCTACCAATCTTCAGGCCCTCACTCCAAAACTCAAGGACATATATGCTGGTTGAGGCAAAATATCTACACGAAAATGTAAAACTTCGGTACAAGGAGACATATTGTTTACTGGCCAACCATCCTCCAGTCCTTCCCTCTGCTGTGACCTCTCCCTCAGTCCCTTCTACCTCTTACTTTTCTTCTACATTTCCAAACTGTCTTCCCCTCTTGCACCTTTTCATTCATCTTTTATTGCCACTAACTCCACCTCCGATTCCTCCCAAGGGAAACATCTGTATGAAGTGAGTAAAGATTTTAAAGCACTGCTGAGCGGTGCACAGTGCTAGCTGGGGAAGAAGGGAGCTCTGGGTGTCCTGGAGAACCCAAATGAGAATGGTCAGATGTGGGGGTTTCCCGGACCAGTGTGCTGGCCAGCCCGTGAGAAAGGAAAGTTAGCAGGTGGGAAAGAGAGGGCTTTCAGTGAAAGCCCGTGCCATGTAAGCTGAGCAGGGAAGGAAACACAGACCAGCAGTTCTCAGTGACATTCAGGGACAGGGACAGTGGGAGTATGTATGCAAGGCTGGATGCTGGGAGTAGAAGAGATTGTGGTCAGAAGTCGGGTAATTGCAGAGGTGGTGGTGCAGTGTGGTTCCTGGCCCAGGGAAGCTAGGCAGGTGGGAAGCGTAAGGGGAGAGGAAAGAGGACACAGAGGAAGAATGGTTTATTTCTTGAGAGCTCAAGTAGAAGGAGATAAGGTGTCCTGGGTCCCTAATTCATGTGAAATTTCAAAATTACCTTTTACATACAAATGCATTTTCTAGAGCTTTAGTTTACTTTAATGGGAATTCAATATAATCAACAAAACACTTTCTTGATCTTTACTAAAATTAAATATAGGGGTATTCGTTATGTTAGGTCCATATCACAGCCCTCAGGCCTGGGAATCAGACTACAAAGTCCTTACCACCACCACACTATGTTGTCTGCCCAAGGCAATGTGCAGAGAATGTGTAGGAATGACGGCAGAAGACAAAAACTTAGATTAAAATACATCAAACTATTAACAGCTCAAGTTTTAACAGTGACACTTTGGGTGATTTCTTTATACTTTTTAAATTAATTTCATGCATTTTCAAAAAAGTCTTTAATGATTATCTTACCTTTACAATAAAAGTATTGAAACAAAAACTACAAGTAGCCTTTTGAATGACATATTATTATTCCAAACCCTTTTGGGGAGGGTGGTTAAATCCCAAGCCCTATTTCATTTAAAGAGCTCACAAAATACAAAAAGAAGCAGAAATATATAATCATTCAGTCCTGAAGTGGACTTCATTAAATTCTGACTAAATTTCAACGTTCTGAGGGTCAGAGACCCAGCACCCTGAGATCTGCTAGCATGTGACTGTTTATAATATTTACCACCTAAACTAGGGAAGGAAAGGATGGTTTTAAAGGTTGGACAGGGAACAGGTGGTGGTCAATTATTTGTATAATTCATTCTATGTGTTTCCTTGTAGGTAAATCTAAATTCTTTGGTGCAAGGCTGCTCTTAAAATAACCTCACTGTTGGTAAGATATTTTATTTTGTCTAGAGAAATAAATATGTATCACTGATGACCAAATCAAATAATATCTAACATATTTATTCCTAAAAAGAAATAAGTATTTAAAAGAGGTATGCAGAGGGAAATATAATTTGTCAGTTTAGTTAACACTTTGTGAGGTTAAACAAGTTAGGAAGAGGCCTGAGTTTAAATGAGGAAGTTATACCAGTAAGGAAGTCATCCGCCCTCACCACTTCCTGTTTTGCCATAGTCCTAACTAGAGAGCTACAGGTTTTGTGGGTGCTTCATTTATAACTCTTGACATGTCCTTCCTCTTCTTCCATTCCCGAGGATAACCAGTTTCCCTTCTCCTCGAATCTAGAACCTTTCCATCATTTTAAAATGATGCCCCCTTTATCATACTGTAAACACGTACCTCTTCAGTGACAGAAAAACTCCATGTGGGATTTTTGCACATGTGTGCGCAGATAACACACTCTTACCTCTCTGGGGCCAAGAGAATTGACTTCTTATCAGACACATCTTAGATGATTCACCAACTAAACACAACTGCTCAATTTTTAAAAACAATGGGTGGGACCCATCTCCTACGATTGCTAACTCTTCCGGTTTACAAAATAGGCACTCATTTTTAGCATAATACTCATCATTAAATAAAGGAATGTGCTATACTTGGTGAATATTTTGGACTTTCACTCCATTAGGAATGATGGGTTTGCGGCTTCCTTCATACTTTCCCACTGTTTCCATGGTAACGGTGCACATTTAAGGAGAGATGGGAGAGTTAAGAGGAAGACTCCCTGGGTTTGTTGTCGTTCCTTCCCTTTCCCACCTAGCCTCAATGAATCTTACTTTATCTATAAAATGAGGATGATAAATAGGATTGTTATAAAGACCCCATGAAACAATATGTACTTTATAACTACCTTTTAAAATATATATATTTAAAAAAATAAAAGCCATTCTTAGCTAGCAAGGCACACAAACAGAGGCTGCAGGTGGCTTTGGCCTGTAGGCTGTCATTGGCCGATACAGATGTAGATCAGTGATACCATGTGTCTGATGTAAGGTGAAGCCTGTGGCCACAGAGCAAAACAAAACTAACGGGCCCATACAGGGCCAGCTTTCCCAATCTACTAGACCAGTGGTCGGCAAACTGCGGCTTGAGAGCAGTGGTTCGCTGCTCTGTTGACTAATGAGTTTGCCAACCACTGGGATAGGGGCTTAATCACAAGGAACAACAACAGCCTGTAATTATTAGAATCGAGAGTCTACTAGATCAACTACCACACCGGGAGTAATAAAGTTCAAGTTAACCTTGAAAATCCAAATTTCTGGACTCTGCTGACCTATTGTGCTGATACACACCTGGCCTACTATAACCCAGAACAGTGAACGGAAAAGGCATCCTATGCATCGTGGAGGTGAATCATCCTATTAAAACCTTAGTATAGTTAAGTTGCTTCTTGCAAGTTAAGAAAAACGCAGTGCTCCAAAATGTACCGGATGCAACTCAACACCGACAGGCCTGAGCTCCGTGTA
Organism: Corynorhinus townsendii; assembly: GCA_026230045.1. Classification (NCBI taxonomy): domain Eukaryota; kingdom Metazoa; phylum Chordata; class Mammalia; order Chiroptera; family Vespertilionidae; genus Corynorhinus; species Corynorhinus townsendii. The sequence continues at coordinate 172,773,310 of JAPDVU010000003.1, read as the reverse complement.
CCCTCTCTTGCGCATGTGCGCGCAGATATGCACTCCTACCTCTCTGGGGCCAAGAGAATTGACTTCTTGGAACCCCTTATCAGGCACATCTTAGATAACTCACCAACTAAGCAAAGCTGCTCAATTTTTAAAAACAATGAGTGGGACTCATCGCCTATGATTGCCAACTCTTTCTGTTTACAAAATAGGCACTCATTTTGTTTAGCACAACGCGCACCACTTTCTCATTTCCCTATTTCTGAAAAGCTTCTTATTCCAGGGCATTTCAATAGAGTTCAGTGGCACTGTCACTGTCCTTTTTACATGTATTTCAAATGTTGGCAAGCCTGAATGTGCCATTTCTCCCCTTCCAGTATTATTATCCCCAAACAAGAGAATCTGATGCCCATGATTTTTGCTGCCAGCTGAAGGACAATTTTCTCTTCAGATCATTTCTAGGGAGCAGTGACTATAACTCAAAGAATTTAAAAAACAAGTAACTGATTGACAAGACAGAAGATGAATGCAACCAACTCATGGACCTCCTAGGATCATCCGGAAGAGCAGGGTTTCCTTACTGACTTCCTCTTTTGCCCCGTTTTTATGACAATTTGGTCTTTCCTTAGGGAGGCAAAGAACTTCTGGCATAGGAATACACAGAAAAGACAATGTAACATTTACAGGGAATAACTTGAGAAATATCACCCAGACCATCTTTGTTACGTTAAGAGCAAAATTATCATCTTGGTGGGTGTGATTCTAACTTTCTGGAATATATATAAGGTAATATAGCAATCATAGCTCAGGACTATTGTAAAGCATTTACAAAGCTACTGCAATTTCACTACCGTTTAGTAGAATTTGCTGACTTTAGAAAGCTATGTTGATGCAGAACACAAACCTCTTGATAATGAGAAGCCCATGTCTGCAACCCAACAGTAATGATCAAATACCTATAATAAATGAACAGCACTTAGAGCTATGTGCTGATGGGTCTATAGCTCCAATTCCATTTCTGTCTATCCCTTGTGTAGGCCCAACTGTAAAACACTGAATTTAAGCATAAAGGCACCTGACAGTCTGATCTTAATTTACACAGACCCTTATTTTTTAGGTCTACCCTTACTAGCATGGCTATTCACTGGCTTGTTTTGTAAACACTGTAATTATAGACAACACGATGTTGTATATTTTTGGCGGTAGGATAACGATAAGTGGTCCACAAAGGTAAATACTGTTAGAGAGACAGGTACAGAGAGACAGGTACAGAGAGACAGAATGAATTCACCTACAATCGAAGCAAACAATCAACAAAGCGAAGGTAATTGCTATAAACTGACAATGACAACTAGTATCCTTTTAGCAAATAGCAATTTGACAACAAATGTCCTTTTAGCAATGCAATACTAATCTCAAACAGTATCTACTAATCTCTTAATAGAAATACTCTGAACTATTTTGAATTTTCAGATGAAGGAGCATTCCCAGGAGAGTAACCACAATAACTTTGTGATTATTATATCATTACATCTCCACAGCCTACTTAACATTTGAGGGTGAACTAAACCTTTCAGTTCATTTCTTTTTCTTCTGATAAGTTTGCAACAACGAGAGCCACTGTTTTGCCCAAAAGCCGTGTTTTCCGTTTTGCAAATTCGAATTCTTCCTACTCATTCACTTATTCATTCATTTCAGTGAAACATTCTTGAGAATCAGCTACATTGCAAGCACCGTTCTAGATCTTGTTGTGGGGGATAGGATTGAATTCAACTAGGAAGAATTAGATGTTAATCCTGCCTTTGTAGGGCTCCCAATTTAATAGGGAAGGTTAAATATATACCTAAATAATGCCTTTCATCTGGATGAATCAGAGAAACATTTTCGGAGATGGCCCCTGACCTGGGCCTTCCAGGACCTTCAGGATGCACCATGGGACTGCACATCCCCATGGCATGGGACTGGGGAGGTGGAAAGGCCACGCTGAGAGGCATGGTGCAGGGGGCCGCTACAGAAAAAAGGAAGGTCAAGTGTGGCTGATGCAGAGGCAATCTGAAGGGAGGTAAGGTAGTTTAGACAGGTCGTAAGGCACCCATTTCTCATTCTAGCTCTCATGCATGGTCTAAATATCTACACTGAAAATATTTTTTTCTCAAGTTTTCTGTAGGTAAGAGGAAAAGGAAAACGTTGCACTCGTTTTATGTTCCTTAAAATACAGCTGGTTTTATGTTCTCTAAAAAAACAGCTGTTTTCAATAGTTCTTTCCCTAAGAGCACATGGTTAAAAAGGTAATTTAAAGACTATAAACTTTCCACTCCCAGCCCATCCCCAGACCGAATCACTATCCAGAAGTAACCACTGTCAACAGTTTTCTTGGGTTCTCTACCCAGATAGTCTGCATTTTATGCATATGTACACTATCTCACCCCACGCTCACTTCACCCAACATTCAGTTTATTTTCACATCATAATATTCCTGGGAAATTTTTTCCATACCAGTACAGATAAATATATTAGTTTATGGGACTACTATGGTTATGGAATCAATTCCCTAATAATAAACTTGGCTTTATTTGACTTTGGTGTTACTTGGTTTTTAATTCTTAAATACAAAAGTTTAGTTAAATCCTTAGAAGAAATTAAATCCAAGGGCTCCTGAAGTCAGTGGGAAATCTTAAATAGCACATGAGGCAAAGTCAGGCACAGCTCTGACACATAGGAAGCAGTTCAGAAGGTTCATTGGTTTTGCAGTATACTTTAGGCATATATGCTACTTGCTGTGACTGGGCGCGCGAACACCATCCTCCTCCCCCCTCACTCCCCGCTTTGTCTACAATTTGGTATACTCGATATTGCAAAACTCTTTCATTACAATAAAGGTGATGGTTCTTGGTGGAACAGTAGTATAATAATTCAGGAATACTGACTGATTATACAAGGTGATTTAAAAGCTAAAATATCAACTTGCAAGTTTCCATTGATAAGAATAAAATTACCCTCAGGATGTACATAAATAATGTAAGTTTGGTTTCTGAAGAAGGCATCACTGAAAGAAAGTAGTGTCTTAGATCCACAGGTTCTAGAGTCCGGGTGGAATCCTGGCTCCCCTACTTTCTAAGTCATTATCAAGCCTCAGTTACCTCATCTGTAAAAGGACACTGATATTTATAGTGCTGCTGGAGGAGACTAAATGAGATAATATGGCATATGCGGGCTGGGACAAAAGTAGGCTTACAGTTGTTCCTATGGAAAATAATACAATAATTAATAAATTATAATACAATAAACTGTGTTTCACGTACTCACAACTGTAAACCTACTTTTGCTCCACCGTGTATGGTTACCATTCTATAAATTTTAACCATTATAGTGACTACCTAATGAATACTTTCACAAGCATTAACCATGTAGTGTTAATATACAGCAGACACTACTGGTGTGCTCTCTCTCTCTCACACACACATACACAGACATCTCCATTAACTTCTTTTTCTTTTTTTAAATTTATTTTTATTGATTTCAGAGAGGGAACGAAAGACAGAAACATCAGTGATGAGAATCACTGATGGGCTGCCTCCTGCACCTCGCCCCACCAACTGGGGATCGAGCCCGCAACCCTGGGATGTGCCCTTGACCAGAATCAAACCTGGGACCTTCAGTCTGCAGGCCGATGCTCTATCCACTGAGCCAAACTAGCTAGGGCCCCATTAACTTCTCATACATAGCAGCCCTATGGGTTATTAATTAACAAATGTCTTCTTGCATACCACTTTTCAAAGTGTGCTTTTAGATACATTATCTTTTTTATTCTCACAAACACTATCCAAGTGAGATAGAAAATGGAAAACAAGGCCCACAAAAGGCTGATGTTATAATCAACCAAAATAAAATTTAAACTATTGTTTTATTCAGATGTTGTTTCACAATGAGCATTTCAAACAGATTTATCATAAACCCAGTGTTTACAAATAACTGACTTCAAGCTCTCAAAAATGTAATGAGATACATTCTCCTTTTTCGTGGTTTTAAACTTAAGGGCTACATTATTAAAAGAATAATAAATAATATTACATGCTAATAAGTTATGGAAAAATATTAAGTATTTATTGCTTAACAGATTCTGTATGGTGCAATAAACCTCTCCTTTACCTAGCACTATGAGGAGGTGATATATTCTAAAGAGATTCATTTTCTATAAAATATATGCCTTTCATAGAAATCTTTAGATAATGTAACTTTCCTATTGTGGGCTGGGGTAAAGGAGATAGTATTGTAAATAAAAAACAAGACAAACCTAAACTCACCATTCTTCCATGCCAATCCCTATTTTTGCTTTGATGGAATTATGGGAAAGCTGTGTAAGAAGATTAGCGAAAGAAGAGGCAGTCCCAGTGGAAGGAATTTCTTCCTTCCCACTGCCTTTCCTTGGACCTCCATTCTCAGGAACTCAACTCAACAGGTGCATCTCACCTTGAGGAATTTGTGCCTCCACATATTCCCAAATTGCTGCTTCAGGATACAGCCCCACTTTGTTTCCAAAAGAGAACATATACGTTCAGATCAAATGTAAACTGGGATTCCTCACGCCCACACTTCTTGTTCCTCAGAATTATGAGGCCTCAGAGTTCAGGAAAACATAAAACCTCACAGCATTCTTACAACAGGGCAGAATTCACTGAATCTGCCCTATTTCAATCAGATGTGTGTTGAACAGGGTTGACAGCCATTATGGTTAGGCTGAAAAAAAATGAACCCCAAAGTCATCCAAGAAAAAGAAATCACCCCAGCTAATTTTCACAGGAGCCCAGTGAAGAGCCCGCAGCCAGGCTCAGTGAGACACAGAGGAGCCTTCCCAGCTGCTTTTCTAAAGAAGCCTGGACAAGCTTGGACTCTTTTTCCTTGTTGGCTGATATGAGTCTGGAACAGGGCCCTGCACCAGATGAAATGTCTTGATCCTGCCAACTGCTTCTTGGCTCTGAGCAGCTGTGCGAGCAGCTGGTTTTACAACACTCAGAGTGAGTCCTTGTTCTGAAGGAGGAGGGTTCTACCTGTTGTGAGAAACTCAGAAGTTTGGGTCTTTATATACAACTACCTTCATGAGCTGTAACCTGAAAATTTGGTGTGTTGTGCTTGCTCTTCGCATGTCTTGCAAATAACCAAATGATCTACAATAGTTTTATCCAGGGGAAATCTTCCTGCAATTATAAAAGTCAAGTTTATCCAATTATTTGCTTTCAATCAGAAATTAAAGAGTCATGAGATAAGAAATCAATTATCCCTGCACCAGCATAATTAAAAATCAACTGAATTCCAGGAATCATAGATATCCTAGTAGAGATATTTTTTTTAAAGATATAAAACCTATAGGAGAGTAAAAACTTGAGAGAAGACAATAACAACAAAATTTCAACAGCTGAAAAGTAGCAGAGCTGAATCTTAAATTGGCAGTGGAGAAAGCCAAGACTAATCCAATTTATACCACAGAATTCCCAAAAGACCCTGGGGGCATTACTGGAAGTAGGTAACAATGGTAGGGCTAAAATAAAAGAGAATCTGTTTAACTTCTTTTAAGAAATAGCTAGATTCCCCAGACCAGGCACCTACTCTGAAAAGCTGTGTGACTATACCTCTCCCATCCTGGCAAAAGATACGTATCCCAAGATACATTCTCTGGAAAGTATAAAATGTAAGTCTCCGGGTAAGAGACTCAGCAAAACTTGTGGGGGAGGGGGAACTATAAGGAACACTGGGATTGGGTCAACACATGCACACTGAGATTGTCACCCCAACCCTTTGCCACCACTTGGTTTCCAGAAAGATGGCAGCAATGTGCAGACCCTCCCAGCAGGGGACTGGAAGCTCTCTGGGTGATTTGAACAGCTAAAGAGAAACCGATACTGGTGGTTCCACAAGAGCCATTAGCAGCAGCTCCAACAAGTGCCAACAAGCCCCATCAGTGTGTATCAGGCTCAAAATAACTTTGTCCTCCCTCCTCACGCTTGAATATAACAAAGAAGGATGACTTGACATTGGAGGGAAGATTCTAAAATGAAAGACAGAGTCCAAAACAAACAACAATGTCAATTTGCACCACAGGAATACAATCAGCAGAATTCAAATTGTTGGAAACTATATGACAAATGGCCTGGTTTCTTCAACAAATAAAATGCATGGAGTGGAGAACCAAGATGGCAGCATAGGTAAACACCTATACTTGCTGCCTCTCACAACCACGTCAAAATTACAACAAAAGGCAGAACAACTACCACCCAGAACCATGGGAAAGCTGGCTGAGTGGAAGTTCCACAACTAGAGAGGTGAAGAAAGCGCATTGAGACTGGTAAGAAGTGCGGAAAGTGCTGGCACCTGGATGTGCTGCTCACATCCAGGGAGGTACAAGCTCCCGCTTGCTCTGAACTCCAGTTTCCGGGCGAGACTCTGGGGGACTCAGACACATACAGGGAGAAACTGGACTGTCTGGCATCAGGACAGGAATGCGAGGGCAGCTTTCTCTCAGAGGTGCTCACAGGGATCATTGTTCCTGAGTGGGGGCGCGGGATATGGAGACCCGGGGACCTCTCCGGTGCAGGAGTGACTTGCAGCCATTGCTGTTTGCTCCACCCTGGTGATTATTCCCACCCATTTTACAACCCCACCCAAGCTGTGTGCATTGGCTTTTGCATATGAATGGCCTGTCCTTTCTTCACCTAAAAACCTGCCCAACTGCAACTGGGTCAGAGAGCCCCAGAGCTTCCAAAAGAAGGCCCGGCAGCAGCAGCCTGCCTTGCTTTACAGCTGGGCCTTGTCTGGGCACTTCCAAACCCCATACAAAGAAAAGGAGTCTGCAGATGTCTCTGTAGCTCCTGCTGGGTGGCCTCAGACAATAGGTGACCTTGCAACATCTTGGAGATCCAAGACCCAGTGTACCCAGTTGTCAGTGTGAGACCATACTAGATTACAACTCTTCACATCCATAAGAGACACACTCAAGGGTCAGACTCAGTGAGCACCAAAGCCCCACTGAAGCAAGTCCTACCCATAAGGGTGTCTCCTGTGCAACAGATCTTCCAGTGTAGACACAGCTGGTCCTCACAGCCAATTGGCCTGGAGGTCAATTCCTCCCAGTGATACCAACAGCAATCAAAGCTCACCTACAACAAGACTGTGCACACAGCCTACAAAGGGGTGCACCAAGAGTGTCCCCCTCAGGTGACTGGGAAGGCTGAGCCACTGGACCCTATAGGATACCTACCACACAAGGCCACTCTATCAACTCAAGGACACTTAGCAGCCACCCAGTACATAGAAACAAACATAGGGGAGCAGCCAAAATGTGGAGACAAAGAATCAACTCACAAATGAAAGAAATGGATGAAAGCAAAATACTGGATATAGAGTTCAAAACCACGGTTATAAGGTTACTCAAGAATCTTCTAGAAACCTCCAAGAAATTTAGGGAGACCCTCAAGGATATGAAAAAGGACCAATCAGAAATTAAGCATACATTGACTGAAATAAAGAATAATATACAGAGATCCAACAGCAGACTGGAGGATACAAGAATCAGTCAAAGCTGTGAAATACGAAGAAGCAAAAAATACCCAACCGGAAAAGCAAAAAGAAAAGTAATCCAAAAAGTTGAAGACAGTGTAAGAAGCCTGTGGGACAACTTCAAGTGTACCAACATCAGAATTATGGGGGTGCCAGAAGAAGAGAGAGCAAGATACTGAAAACCTATTTGAAGAAATAATGACAGAAAACTTCCCCTATCTGGTGAAAGAAATAGACTTACAAGTCCAGGAAGCACAGAAAACCCCAAACAAGAGGAATCCAAAGGACCACACCAAGACACATCATAATTAAAATGCCAAGGGCAAATGACAAAGAGAGAACCTTAAAAGCAGCAAGAGAAAAACAGTTAGTTACCTACAAGGGAGTACCCATACAACTGTCACCTGATTTCTCAACAGAAACTATGCAGGCCAGATGGGAGTGGCAAGAAATATTCAAAGTGATGAATGGCAAGAACCTACAACCAAGATTACTCTACCCAGCAAAGCTATCATTCAGAATTGAAGGTCAGATAAAGAGCTTCACAGAGAAGAAAAAGCTAAAGGAGTTCATCACCACCAAACCAGTATTATATGAAATGCTGAAAGGAGGAGGAGGAGGAGGAGGAGGAGGAGGAGGAGGAGGAGGAGGAAAAAATAAAAATTATGAACAACAAAGTGACAACAAATACATATCTATCAAGTGAACCTAAAAATAAATTAATTTAAAAAACCCTGATGAACAGAATAGACTGGTGAATGTAATAGAATCAGGGGCATGGAAAGGGAGCAGACTGACAATTCTTGGGGGGAAAAATTGGGGAGGGGGGGTTGCAGGAAGAGATTGGACAAAGAGCTTACACCTATGGACGAGGTCAGTGGGCAGGGGGATGGCCTTGAGTGGGTTGGGAACCAGGTGGAGGGGAGCTATGGGGGGGGGGGGGGGGAAGAGGAACATCTGTAATAATCTGAACAATTAAGATTAAAAAATAAATAAATAAAGTAAAATGCATGGGGAAAAAAAGGAGAGAGAAATGGGGGGAACCATACATTGAAAGAGACTTAAAACACATATCAACCAATTGTGCTATATGGACCCTATTTGAGTATTGATTTGAACAATCCAAGTGGTTTTTTTAAAATGAGATAACCAGAGCAATTTAAATATTGGTTGGATGTTTAATGATACTAGGAAACTGTTGTTAATTTTTCAGATATGACATATCCTAGTTGTTTTAACAGTCCTTATATTTTAGAGAAGTATGTTGAAGTATTTATGGATGAAATTATATGATAGCTGGGATTTGCTTCAAGATTGTCTGGGTAAGGGGACTGACTAAACAAGCGTGGCTATGGGATGAAGAAAATCTTTTATAATATTATCTTTACTGTATGTTTGAAACTTTCAATAACAAAGAAAACTATCATTAGAATCCTCAGAGAAGACAATAAAATCGTAAAACAGAAACAAAATAATATAAAAAGAAACATTCAAAGAATTTTTAAAAGCTCCTGTAAATAAATAATAACAGAAATAAAACATTTAGTAAAGAGTTAAAGAAAAAAATTGAGGACATATCCCAGGAAGTACAGTGAAAATTTATAGAAATGAAAACAAAGAAAAAAATAAAAATTAAAGGACTAGTTCTCTAATGTTTAAAATCTTGGTAACAGTTCCAGGAAGAGTGAAAAGAGAAAGAGGAAGAAGGAATTCAGCAACACAATAATGTAGGAAAAAGTCCCAGAACTGAAGACTATGAATTTCTAAAAGAAAAGAATTCATTCCAGCCAGGTGTGTCTCAGTGGGATTGAGCATGGACCTATGAACCAGGAGGTCACAGTTCGATTCTTAGTTAGGGTACATGCCCAAGTTGCGTGCTTGATCCTCAGTGAGGGACATGTGGGAGGCAGCCAATCGATGATTTTCTGTCATCATTGATGTTTCTATCTCTCTCTGCTTCTCCCTTCCTCTCTGAAATGAATACAAAATATATATTTAAGAAAAAAAAAAGAAAAGAATGTGGCAACTTCCTAACTCAGTATGAAACAGGCTCACATCAAAACACATTATTGGAAACTGCAGAACATTGGGAGTAGAGATTTGACAAGTTTTCAGAAAAAGAAAAACAAAAACTTGGGCTATATTTGAAAGATCGGGAATCAGAAGTACTATAGTATATAGGACTTCACAACAGAAAAAACTAGAAAACAATTAAGTAATACTTTCAAAATTCGGAAGGAAAATTATTGCCAATCTATAATTTCTATACCCAACCGAACTACCAATTAAAGATGAAGCTAGAATAAAAACATTTTCAGACATGAAGACCTCAAACATTTTATTTCTATTCATTCTTTCTCAACAACAAAGGCAAGGAAGTAAATACAGAAAGAGGAAGAAATGAAATACAGGAAACAAGGGGTCTAGCAGAGAAGAGAGGTGAAAGGAATTCCCAGAATAGTGACAAATAAAGATTTCAAAATAAAAGTTACTATCTATGACTCAGTTCCCTTGTCTGTGGAACAGGGAGCTAACAATAGTACCTGTCTCAGACTTGTAAGGATTTAGCATAAAACACTCAGAGTAGTACCTGGCACAAAGTAGAGCTACAGGGTATTATCATTATTAAAGAGTTGACTCTACTCTATGTTAACATATAACTACTTAACATCCTATCTAATAAAAGAGTAATATACAAATTAACCATCACTCTGCTACACCCACAAGCCACACCCACTAGCCAATCAGGAGCAAGTATGCAAATTAACCCCAACCAAGATAGCTGCGGCCACGGAGAGAGCAGGAGGGAGGCTTGGGTTTCCCCGGCGATGGAGGAAGCCAAGCTTTCTGCACACCCAAGCCGGCCCAGGCCTCCGCTTAAAGCTACAAAGTTTCAATGATAGAAGATAAATAAATCCCAACAGAAATGACGGCAGCCACAGGGCTGGAGAGAGCAGGAGACTAGAGTTGCCTGCCGGAAACCGATCATTGTCCCACTAATAGAGAGATGTGGAAAGGGAATCCGGAAGGGTGTTCAACCTTAATTGCTCTGAAAGGTCGGAGCTAATCACTCATTGTTTAGTTGAGAAATTGGTAGTTGAAGCAGCCTCCACCTTAGTCTTATGTAAATTCTTGCTGATTGGCTATTATTGGAATTTCCTGCCTAAAGGATATGAGTGTATCCCATAACCTTAATAAAAGGGATAGCAAAGCCAGAACGGGGTGGTAGTCCTCCCCCTAGAGGTGGACTCCTGCCTGGCCCCCAATATTCCCAAATTAATACTTTTCTAGTCTCTTTTCATTTGTGTGTGGCCTTCTCCAGAACCTAAACCCTGAACTGGAACCCTGAACCACGCGGGACGTGAAAGGGATTCCGACAGTTGCCCCCGGAGATGGAGGAAGCCAAGCTTTCTGCACACCCTGGCCGGCCCAGGCCTCCACTTAAGGCTACGAAGTTTCAATTATAGAAGATAAATAAATCCCAACAGAAATGGCTGCTGTGACAGAGGGAGCAAGAAGGCTTGGTTCCGCTCCAGGCTACAAAGTTTCAATTATAGAAGATAAATAAACCCCAGATACCAGGGCCTCCGCTTGGGTGGCCAGGGGGCATGGCTGGCCTGCAAACCAACACAGGCCCCTCACCAGGCCACCCCACACCCCAAGGGAACCCCCACCCTGATCCGGGACACCCTTCAGGGCAAACCAGCTGGCCCCCACCCATGCACCAGGCCTCTATCCTATCTAATAAAAGAGTAATATGCAGATTGACCATCACTCCAACATACAAGATGGCTGCCCCCATGTGGTCAAAGATCCTGTCCCCATGTGGACACATGGTGGCCACCACAAAATAGCCAGCAGGGGAGGGCAGTTGGGAGGGTCCAGGCCTGCAAGGGAGGGCAGTTGGGGGTGACCAGGCCGGCAGAGGAGGGAAGTTGGGGGCAAACAGGCTGGCAGGGGAGCAGTTAGGCATCAATCAGCTGGCAGGCAGAAGCGGTTAGGAGCAATCAGGAAGGCAGGCAGGCGAGCAGTTGGGAGCCAGCAGTCCTGGATTGTGAGAGAGATGTCTGACTGCCAGAGAGATGTCCGACTGCCCGTTTAGGCCCGATCCCACCAGGATCGAGCCTAAACGGGCAGTCAGACATCCCTCAAGGGTCCCAGATTGGAGGGGGTGCAGGCTGGGCTGAGGGACACCCCCCCCCATGCACGAATTTCGTGCACTGGGCTTCTAGTTAATTAGAAAGAGGTGCACCTTGCAAAGGCACAAAGGGCAAAGCTTTCTAGAGCCATTATGAGATGGCAGTCCTAATGTTGCACTCTTCCTGAGTAGGTTTGAGTGAAGTCATGCACATGCAGATGATCAACTTTGGACTTCTTTTAAGAGTGCCATCTAGGGTGGGAAATGAGATCTAGGAGAAAGTATCCTATATAATAAAAGCCTAATATGCAAATCGACCCACTGGCAGAACAGCCAGCTACTGTGATGCACTACCAGGGGGCAGATGCTCAACACAGGAGCTGCCTCCAGCCCGTAGGCCCCAGCCCTGCCAAGGCGGGTAGCAGCAGGGGTCCCCTGATCACCCCACTGGTTGACCTGCAGAGGTAGGTGACTGCTGATGGCGGCGGGGGGGCAGGTCCGGTGAGTGGGCGGTGCCAGGCTGGCCAATTTGGGTGCCAGCGGGAACCCTCCCAATCACCCTGTCTGGGTCGCCCCACAGATTGTCCCTGATCACCGACCAGTCCTAGGGACCCTATCTGTGCACGAATTTTGTGCACCAGGCCTCTAGTATTACAATAACTTAAAAAAAGAAAGAAATCAATGTAAAACACATTTCTGAACTGAACATACTTCTAGCTTTGGAATGACTAAAAAGAGTCGCAGAACCACAGGGTTTAGGAGGTTGGCAGGGTTCTGAGATTTTTCTAGTGTAATTTTCTTGTTTTAAAGTGTAGGAAATTGAAGTTCAGAGTGGCTAACCTGCTTCAGACTACACAGGCATTTATGTTTCATGTCATCACACTAAAAATCAGAAGTGCAGCTAGCCTCAGAGGGTCACACATACAAACAAAATCACAACAGAAATAGTTTGTCCATTCAGTGATTATATCCTAGAACCAGGCACTGCGCTCAAATATACATAAGCAGAAAGGCCACACAGAGAGAGCCATTCAGGGCAAAAGAGAGAGGAAGTTACTGAGTTAGGGTGACATTAAGGAAGAAAAGGTATTGAATTCATTGCACAGGAAGGACACCTCTGGTGGCTTTACACACAAAAGTGTGAATATTAGTCCCTAATGCTCTGGACCAATATGAGGCAGCATGGATGTGTATTGCTGATTCCTGAGTAAAAGGATGGGAAGCAATGCACATCCATCACAGTTTTCTAAGTCTTTCTAAAGAAATACCCACCATTTTTTAGGAATAGTAGTCTTTTTGGTCACTGCTACCAAAGTAATGATGCTCTCATCAGAATGATCTGGCAAGGAAGACTTCTGAGCAAGGCAATGAAGAGCGTGAGTATAGTCAGGGGAGAAAAGGCAAGATCCTGAGAGAAGAGAATTCCTTCCATGTCTTATCAGGCAAAGCACCACTGAGACTCCTTTGAGGTTTGAGAGGGTGAGAATTTTCCTGGTAGAAATGCTATGGTATGTCTTCATCTTGTTCCAACTGAAAATAAGCCCTCTGTACATTGGCACAAAGTCCCACTTAATAGTTTGAGATGAACTGATTTTAAAAGAAAACTGCCCATTTACTTTTCACTGAATTGCAGAACAAAAGTACGTGCTAATTTCTCTTCTTTAAAACACTGTCAGCTTCTATGCTTCTTGAATATTTATTCAAACAATGCCCAGTTACTTTTGGATATAGTAAATGTTCCAAAGCAATCCAAATACTACAGTGGTGGACTAGTTGGATTAAACACCTCTTAATATTTTGATCATTTAACAGGTTTAAAGTGACCGGTGAAAAGTTCAAAAATACAAAAAATGCTTTTAATTCTTTTTATAAATGCCTATTTTGGTATTTGTAATTAATAAGATTGTCTTCTTTCACTTTCTTATAAACATTGGGTGAATCTCGGAAAATCATTCAAATAAAAATACAAAAGTATGTACTGGTAACTTAGCAAAGTTAGTAAAAACATAAAAAGAAATAAAAACTACTTTAAAATATTTCCAATTTCTTCTGTGCTTGAACAGAAACATACAGAAAACACAGTTTAAAATTAAAAAATGCTGCAATGTCAACACTCACAGAAAAAGGAGGATTCCGGTGTTTGCCAGGGCAAAGGCGAGTCCCAAAATCCCACTGCCCATAATGGCGTTGCTTAGGTTAAAAACAGACATGCCTAATGAGGTTGTTCCTGGAATCTGAACAAAGAGACAAACATTCACACTAAGCAAAGCAGTCCCCAAATCTGTTAATCACACCAAAGCCTTTAAAGCACTATTAGAAACCAACACAAATTAAATTCAAGAAAACCTTCCTTAGTGGTTTAGTTGATAATGGGCTTCCAGAGAAAATACATAGAATCTGAGGAACATCCTGGTGAATATAGATAGCTATGCTTTTGGTACTACACTCCATGAATAAAAAACATCTGTCTCAATTTATGTGATTAGAAAATAAGCATACTTATTATAGTGACACTTACGTATTCGTCACATTTCTTTTTTTCCAAGTGGCTGTTTGTGAGACTTCTTCTGCTTTCGCGATCAGAAATAAACTTGCTGTAAAGACATGTATAATACATTTAACATCATGGTAGTGATTTCAGCTTAATGTTTTATCTAAGTGATTCATTACTTACCAAAACATATTACACATGAAAACTTAACCATCTAATTCAAGTCATTTCAATCAGAAGACATTAAAACACTGTATGCAATGTAAGTTAATTTTTACGTAGATTTTTCTCTAACGACAAATCAGATAATGTCAAAAATACTCTAATGCTGTCATGTAAAAGAATAGCAGAGGCAGAATTCCTTCTGAGCTCCCATTCCTGGAGTACAAAGTTATTAAGTAGGAATTCCCTCTCCCCTGAAAAAAAGGAAACGACTCTTTCTCCATCAAATATTGTTTCAGCACCTGGCATATGCAAGTCACCAGACAAGGTGATGAGAGAGACGTGAGGGTATGTAATACGGGATGCAGCCACTGAGCTATAGGAGTTCAGCAGAGGAAACTATAGTGGTGGGGCAGGGCATTAGTCCTTGGGTAGGGGCAGAACTAGGGCTTTAAGAAAGGGAGGGAGTTAGAAGGTGAGTTTGAATCCTCACGAGCTACAAGGCCCTAGGCTACCTCAGTTTCCTCTGTGAAAGGAGAGTAACACTATTACATTATCTCATGGCGCTCTTGGGAGAATGAAATCATCACTACAGCTCCAGACACAGAGTAGGAGCAACATGGGGGGCGTGGGACTTGAGCTGGGATGGGAAAGATTCAGGCACGCTAAGTGGAGTAAATTGTCTGCAAATACACAGAAGAAGGAATTCAGAATGCTCTCAGTACCATATTTAGCATTAACATCAGAACTTTATGGCCTAAATCTTTAAAAACTTTCACCATTAAACCCTAGGTGGCTTGGTTCAGTGGATAGAGCATTGGCCTGCGGACTGAAAGGCCCCAGGTTCGATTCCCAGTCAAGGGCACATGCCTGGGTTGTGGGCTCAATCCAGTGTAGGGAGTGCAATAGGCAGCCGATCAATGATCCTCTCTCATCATTGATGTTTCTATCGCTCTCTCCCTCTCCCTTCCTCTTTGAAATCAATAAAACCATATATATTTTTTTAAATTCACCATTAAAAAAATTAGTGGTATTGTCAAAGTCCATTTATTGGCTGCTTGTATTAGTAAAACATGTTAGGTATGCTGTTTCCTGTTCCGGAAAGTTAATTATTTGGTCTTATACGAACTAATCACAATAAGTGTTTCACTAATGAATGTAAAGCCGCTTGAGCTGAACTATTTTAAAGAAACATTCATCTTTAAACTGTACATTATATTTTCACATGCTTTTTTGAATAATGCTATGTTTCACAAGAAACCATTTTCAATGAAACCATCATCAATATTGGCTTTATTTACCTATCTTTTTCATCTTTAATCCAAGGGAGTCTGGCTTCTCCCTGGCATTACCTCTCCAAGTTTGCATTATTTTGCCAAAATAAACCAAAAACAGGCAGTATACAAACTTCCTGAGACCATCACCTGGTATAAGCAGCACAATCTGTGGTTTACTCCCTTCAGCATCTGCCTTTGCCTAGCACCTGGCCAGTTACTGTGAGACCAAAAGGAAGATGAAGAAAAAAAAACCTTGGTCTCTGAAAGAGGAGAGACCACACTGGCTAACACCAGAATAGGAATGCCAGGCTGCACAAAATTGAGATGAGATAAGGAATCCAGAGAAGGGAAAACCATTATTGGAAGGGATTAGCCAGAAGACACTTAAGGCCAGAGGCCTGATAAGTAGGATTACAGGAGAAGGACATGATGAAAGCAATATTTTGGAGACCAATCTGGCATTTATAGAGTGTTTGGCCCTTTTCTTGCCCTTAACGTTTTAGAGCTTTCCACAGAATTGAGGGTCACAGGCCTGGCTAGAGAGAGGCAAGGAAAAGCAGCCTTCCTTTTCACACAGGCAGCCCAAGAAAATGCAGGTGCTGGACTTACCAAAATGAAATCGATTTCCAAAATAAAAATACACTTGGGCCCTGGACAATTTTGCTCAGTCGTTAGAATGTCAGCCCTCGGACCTAAAGGTCATGGGTTCGATTCCCAGTCAAGAGCACGTGCCTCAGACCTGGTAGGGGTGCATACAGGAGGCAACCAATCGATGTTTCTCTCTCTCTCTCCCCCTCCTCCCTCCCTCCCACTCTCTCTCAAAATCAACGGAAAAAATATACTCGGGTGAGAATTTATACATTTTTTAAAAAAGCCATTAAATAAAATATTGTATTTAATCAGACTAATTTTAATAATCAACTCAAGTCAATCAAATATTTATTCAGAAGGTCCCCCATTTGCCTTTCTTGTGGAGGGACTTCTTTTCCATAGAGAATTTCCATTATTTTTAAATTAATGGAATAGCCTAAACATTTTCAAGCAAACTGAACAAAACACTAGCAAACCGCTTGTAGCAGATTTAAGCCCCCTGGCCTGGCCCCATGCTCCAGAATTGGTGGCAGCAGACTGGTGGGCCAGGAAGAAAGCGGTATCGTCATTGTAACATGGAAGGCATTCAGTAGGGTCAAACACTGTGCACGGAAAGGGGAGGAAGAGGAAAGAATCAAACAGAGTAATGGTGGTGTATTAAGACATGGGTCTTTTTAAAGTAGCATCTAATGCATGGAGTTGGAATAAAATAGAAAGGGAGAAAAAAGAAAAGAAAAGAAAAGAAAAAGATAAAGGAAAGGGGAAGGCAGGAAGAATGAGGCCCCTACATGATTGCCAACTCTTCCTGGTAGAACTTCTGCAGGGTAGGGATGATGAAACTGACTCACAGGGCTGTTGAAATGGGTAACTATCAAAAAGCACATTAAAATATATTGCATCTTAAGAGCCTCCCTGATTCTGCCTCTTCCGGTGCACTTTCTGCAGCAAGACCTAATAGGTTTTCCCAAAAATCGTCACTGGCTCCCCCACTGAGACCATTTCAAGTGTAAATCCCTCACCCTGCAATTCCTGATGCTGCTGAATTTGACTTTGCCTCAATGTCTCAATCTCAGCTCCCACTACTCAAAATGATCTTCCCAAGAGGGGGTGAGGACTGAGGCAAGATCATAACATTCCTAGAGACTGAAAAACAAGGCAGCAGTGGGAATCCACCTTCACTGGGAGAGAGACCCTGTATCCTCTTCTGAGCCAGCACCTTCCTGCCAGTTCGAAGCTTCATCCAGGAGCCTGCTGATACTCTGGTTTGAGCTGAATTTCCTGACTCTGACCTACTTATTACTTTTTCTGTGGCACATACTGTGCTACTAAACTCATCTCGCATCCAGAGTTGCTGTATAGTGCTCTCAGCCCCTCAGCTCCTTCTTAAATGTACCTGCCCATGCATTAGCAACTCAGAGGAACCTTTCATAAACCGAATATGCATCTTCTATTTAGGAATTAGGGAGTAGCTTAGGCTGCAGGGAAGTCAGGCTCAGTAAGAATGAAATACTCAGTAAGAATGAATAAAGAAATCCTCTTTATTCTCTTTATGATATCTCCACTTTTTCTTCTCTTTAGTTTTTAAATCTCTGCTTTGTATTTCTGAAAACTTTTTTTAAACAAATAAAACCAACCTTTTTAGTAATGGAAAAGTCCATTCAAAATAAGTAGGTCAAGCAGCTTATCACAAGTTTCTGCTATCTTACCATTTTAAAAAAATGCAATTGTGTGATAAAAACCACGGACTTCCGGCAAAGAAATTGAGTTAAATTTCTCATTATTCACTTAAAAATAGGCTATGGAAGAAGATGCCTTGGACATGTGGTCTCAGGATGATAAAAGTATTATAAAAAAGAGTTTTCACTGGGTTGGTCTGTACCCATCAAGAAGAATTCAATCAACCATTAGGTAGCCAATTGTTCTGAGAACAAAACAAAAACAAAAACGTACAGTGGCGGTCATGGTGACCTCAAACAGACAAAGCCTTCAAAAGGAGTAGGTGTTATACTGAAGTGGTGTGAAGGGAGGCTGAGCAATATGGAGCAGTTATTTAAAACCAAAAATAAATCAACAGCAACAACAATCGAACAAGGATGGGCTGTACAATAGGAAGATATTCTTCCTAGTTTAATCTCTACCAATCAGATTCTTACTAGATTATAGTGTTCTATTTGACGTTTCATAACACAGAAGAGATCAATGGTTGTACTTAGAGGACCTTTCCCAGTTCTTTTCCTGAAATTCTAACATTCTATAAAAAAAGGAAAAGAGAACAGGAGGAAAGAAGCAAGTCACAAAGAGGCTGGAGAACACGTAAGATTTAAAGAAACAGCAGGCATTTAAAGAGAAGACTGAGAGGTAAGCAAAGCCTTTCTGGTTGAATAAACTCTACTGAAAATAGGAGAAATCCAGGTTGTAACAGGATCTCTAAAAGCAAAGGAAGAATTTTCTGACCTAAGAACTGATCATCAAAAGGTGATGGAATTTTCTTCTTTCAGGTATAGAAAAGATATTAGAAGACAAAAAGGGATAACTTTTCAAGGATTGTCCCAAGTGATATAAATTTAGCACATGAACTCTGAAGCATATACAGGGACTAAATAAATAAATAAATAAATAAAGGCTGATGCAGGGGGTAGTGACAAGAATTGCCCCAAATCCTTTTAAGAACACTTTTAACGAGGGACTCTCAAACTTTGTTAGATGCTGCCTGGGTCACAACAACAATAGCCACGCAGAGAGATGAGAATAGTAAATAAATATGAAAATATGTGAATATTCGCTTAGATACAGTTAGGATAATCTACTAATATTCCAACAGCTTTAAAGTAACAACAGTCAGCAATCATCCAGACCCTAAAACATTATTATTCCTTGGTGTAGACAAGAAAGAAGTGCTGCCAACGAAAGAAGATGCATTTTTATTGATAAAGACTTATCTCACACTAAAAGGCTTACTATTGCCAGACACTTGCCAAGCGCCTTCATGGATCGTCTCATCTATTTTCACAATAATTGTATTGGTCAGTACTATTATTAGCTCCATTTTAGAGAAATTAAGTAACTTGACCAAAGTAACATTACTAATAACAAAACAACTGAGCCAGGATTTGAACCTAAACTGGCTGATGACAGAGCCTGAGTTCTTAACCTACAAACATAATACATTTACTATTCCCCGATACTCCCAGGAAGTAAGGCATTTTTTACTATCCCGGTTCTCACAGGGATGGAACTGAAGCTCAAAGGACAAGATCACAAAAGACCTATCGATAGGGCCAGGATTCAAAACAAGTCCAAATTCACACCGCTTAACTACTGGCTCTCACTCCGGTGTCTGTCTCTGTTTTTCTCTGTCGTTTAACAAATATTTTATAACTTCCACTCTATATCAGGCACTGTTATCTATCATTTCAAGGTGCAAGAGACAGAAAGATGATTCCTCCTCTCAGGAAGCTCACTCCTAAGGGAAGAGTCTAGAGCTTGCTATTCAAAGTGTGTTCCAGGGACCAGCAGTATGGGTATTACCTGGAAGCTTGCTAGAAATTAGAACCTCAGGCCCCCTCCCAGACCTACTGAATCAGAATCTGCATTTTAGCAAGGTTTCCAGGTACTTTCTATGCACATTAACATATTAGCAGAACTCCCACTACTCCACCACCCCGCCATCACCACCACCACTCTACCACACCACAAACAAACAGAAAAAATGTTAGCAGAACTGGTCTAAGTGGACATTTTGAAAGGTTTTGCTGTTCCAGGTATAGATTTCTATGACTATAACCCAAAAATTATGGCATGAAATAAACCTACTGAACTGGAATAGGGCCAGGTGTTCTAATGCCCAAATGGCTCTATTTTTGTCTAAACTTTAAAACATTTTTCTAAGAATAGGGGAGTTTCCAGGCAAAGCTGTAAGCTAGATGCCAGGTGATCAGAGATCAACATTTGTTTTCAACATTTTCTCTAGCTTCCTGCAAAAGAGGAACTGTTACATAGAAGTTCCCTGTTTCAGGGGCTGGTTCCCTTAGGTGCATATAATCGAGCCTACCTTCCTCCCATCAATGTGAAAAAGCTACAAGAAGAATGAGAGGTATAGCCCAGCTGGTGTGGCTCAGAAATCGTTATAAGGATAACCTATGAACTAGAAGGTCATGGTTCCATTCCCGGTCAGGACACATGCCCGGGTTTCGGGCTCAGTCCCCAGTGTGGGGCATGCAGAAGGCAACAATGATGTTTCTGTCTCCCTCTTTCTCTCCCCTCCTCTCTGAAATCAATAAACATATATTAAAAAAATAAATAAATAAGAATGACAGGTATTTAGGTATAGCTTTTGCAGCAATCATGGTGGAGATCCTTTCTGATTTTTATTTATCTTTTTGGCTTCTTGGCATAATATGTTGTTTTTAATTGTACTTGTCCTAGAACCAAACTAAAGAAAGGCTCATGAACTGTGTCAGTGAAAGAGGGGAGGTAAGATAAATGAAGAAATAAATGCATCACACCGCATGTGCAGTAAAGGAACCAAATTCTGCAAAACAAGGGGTCAACACCAGCAACAAACCTGCTGTACCAGCTCACTGCCTTGGTCATAGTCTCAGAAGAAGTGAGTTCACTGGGCAAGGTGCCCAGGTGCCCAAGTCAGGGGTGAGAATGGTCATCACCTCAAAAACTGAATATTGTTAGTAAATAAAACTCTTTAAGATCAAGTCCAGACTCTAAACTGAATATTAAACTGACTCCTATTTTAAGGTCTTCAAGGTTTGCATTGCTTTGGGATTGAAGCTGTGTTCTAAAACCAAAGTGTCCTACTTGTGAAATGGTTGGGATCCCATGCACCATTAAGTGGAGGTCAGCAGTGACTGCAGAACAGTCCAGGAGTACAGAGCATAAATTAGCACTGGCAGAGTTTAATTGAACTAGCTAATGCCTGAGCATTATAAGCAGAAGCAGGTGGATAGAGTTGAAAGACTAGAACTTCAGATGAACCTGTGTATGCCCTTGAGCAAGTTATTTTATTCCTCTGGGCCTCAGTTTCCTTACTTGTACACAGAAATTTAAAAATTTTCCGTATTTGCAAAAGAATGCTTTGCATGATGTTGTTATAAGGATAAATGGCAATATATGTAAACACAGCTGACAGTCAAGAAATGTTCATTATGCCCTGGCTGGTTTGGCTCAGTGGATAGAGCGTCAGCCTGTGGGCCAAAGGGTCCCAGGTTGGATTCCGGCCAAGGGCACATGCCCGGGGTTGCGGGCTCGATCCCCAGTAGGGGGCGTGCAGGAGGCAGCCAATTAATGATTCTCCCTCATCACTGATGTTTCTATCTCTCTCCCCGTCTCCCTTCCTCTCTGAAATCAATAAGGATATATTTAAAAGAAAAGAAAAAGAAATGTTCATTATTATTAATAATTTGACTCAGAAAAGGTAAAAGAAGTAAAGTTGAGTCCAACAATAAGAAATATCACAAAACAGTAAATGATACTTGGGATTATAATGAGGAAGTGTCTGGATAGAGACTTAACCTCTAAGAACATTTAAGGAAGAGAAAAAGAAGAAGCAGGGCTGAAACTTCTGAGTATGTGTGAATGATGGCAGCGACCTCCTCTGCTGGACTTCCGCTTATTTATGTACACACTACATCCGAGTATAGAGCAGACTATCAGACACTATTCCCAATACGATGCCTGGTTAGCTGATGTAATGTTGTCATCTCCCTCTACCCCGATTTCCTTCTGACAACACCTCCATCCCAAGAAAAATAGTGTAGCATCGTTACTGTTCTAATTAGGAGTCCCGTATACTCCCCTCACTTCTCCAAGCCTTTTAAGAGGCATCATGCTTCAAACAAGCCACACCACTAGCTCCCAAGCTGGAGACCTTCCTGCTACGGGATCCACACGAGCTGACTATAACTCAGTAGGTCAAGAATACCCACATCATTAAAAACATAAAGACACTGGGCCCTACTCTTGGAAATTAAGAAACTCAGAACCCAAGAGTTGGAAAGACATGCTGAGGCCAAAAGCTTCCAGGCCAGCACTCTTCCCACCTGCCTCTCTACCTCCTCTCACTCGTGGCATCTATTCTTTTTCTTTGCTCCGTGTACTATTTCTCTACTACAGTTT
Organism: Corynorhinus townsendii; assembly: GCA_026230045.1. Classification (NCBI taxonomy): domain Eukaryota; kingdom Metazoa; phylum Chordata; class Mammalia; order Chiroptera; family Vespertilionidae; genus Corynorhinus; species Corynorhinus townsendii. Next base: position 172,750,995 of record JAPDVU010000003.1, on the reverse strand, counting down.
CTCATAGAGCCATCTGGGCTCAACTGTAGTTATTATTATTTAAAATCCATCTTGCAAATGATGCTTGTAATAGTGCATTTGTAGTTTTAACACAGGAACATTGGCAAATGGGACTTTGACCATTTCTTGATTAAAAATGTGGGCGAGGTCAGACGACGATAGGACACATTCAGATATGGGTTGCAGTGAAAGCCCAAGAGTCTGTCTAATTCCTAAGCACAGAGCTTCTGAAAAGTTAGGGCTGGTTGGGGTCCAATGTATATACACTTTTATTAGACTCAATTGAAAGATTGGAAAGGATGAATAAATTGCTTTCCTATTTGCTTCATCTAGTATTGCAGACTATGCCCAACAGATGTCACATAAGAAATTCAAATTACATCTTCAAATGGAGCATAACTTTAGTAATGAATAATTCAAGAGAGTAACTGAAAATCAGAATATTTTAGAGACATTTCTTTTACTGGATAGAAAGTGTTAGGAAAACACTCACCTATTTATTTGACCATTTTCTACTTCAGTGAAGTCATTGGAATCATTGCTGATGTTGTCATCTTCAGGCACTGTCATGTTTTGCAACTCGGTTAATTCGAGTCCACTTTTGAAATGCATCATATTTATAAAGTACCTGTAGTCAAAAACTTCGTCCAAACTCTCCTGTTCTGAGCGTATTTACAACTGGATAGCAGCAAAAATATAAGCTTGACACCCCTAAAATATAACACAGTGAAATATAGTTAAACATATGAATATAACCAACAGATTAAGATAGTTTAAGTAAACAAACAGTTAATGCAACTTTTACATTTTGCTACTCAGTACATAAAAAGTGATCTTTGTACATCAAGTTATAAAGGCTCTATATTTTATGCCTTTCATAAATCTCCCTCCATTTTTAACTATAAAATGAGTTATGTCCCACAATCTTTATGCTCACATTTATAGGAATACCATGTCAGCTGCAGGCAATATAGATACTGTTTTATAAAACAGTGTATTTAAAATGAAAGTGAGTTGGTTACTTGAATGCGTCAGCTCGTAGGACACACATATAACTGGGTACAGACCACAGAGCCACAAATGCACCTCTGATTTAGCATTCCCAGTTGAATAAAAATGCAATAAATGGCATCATGAGGGATCAACCACCCAACTCAGAGGTCAAATAGCAAAGGACAAATCTGTGTTTTGAAATTTAGCAGTTTATCCATTAACTGCAAGAGATTAATTCAATCTCTGCAATGAAATCGCTCCCTGTCAGGGAATTAGAGATTTAAAAATTCATACTCAGGGGATTTAGGTTAATCCTTCTGAAACTACATTTCCTCATCAGAAACAAAAGACTTGCAGAGCTCACATTTTCCCCCACGTGGATGACTGGGATTTAAATTTCTGAGGGGTCACCAATAGTATACCAGGAGGGAACCAAGTTTCAGACACATAGCATCACAAACCAAAAAGCAAGTGGTGCCCTGCTTGGTTTGCGCAGTGGTTAGAGCGTAGGCCCACACATCAAAGGGTCGCCAGTTCAGTTCCCAGTCAAGGGCAAGTATCTTGGTTGCTGGCGGGGTGGGTGTGGGAGGCAACTGATTGATGTGTCTCTCTCACATTAATGTTTCTCTCTCTCTGCCCCCCTCCCCTTCCACTCTGAAAATCAATTGAAAAGAATATCCTCAGGCGAGAATTAAAAAAAAAAAAAAAAGTAGGTGGCAAGAGTGGCGAATGCAGTTTCAAAACTGTATTCCATATGTGCAGGAGCCTCACCGGGAGAACCTCAGTGAGGTGATGGGGACCATGGAATGAAGCAGAATGTCAATGAATTTATTTTTTTTTACCTCCAGTGGTAACTGGATGATCCTTTCATATTTTTCTGATCCCGAATTCCATAAGATGATTGTAGTTCAGTGTCAAAACACCAATGTGCCCATCTAACATCCTGCATATCTCAAGAAGCATTTGGCTACTTGATAATATGTGCAGGAGCCATAGACAGTACCCTAGAATGATATCTATCCAGGATTTTCTTCTTCTCCTCCTTCTCACACAGCCAGGCCACACATTACTCCTTTTTATTCACACAGTCTCCTATCTAGAATGAAACCTCCCTGGTTCCAGGATCCTTTACAACCTCCACAACGTACATACTTCCTAATACCTCAGGTCCCAGGAGCTCCACCTTCCTGCAGGCAGGGTCTCTCCTGGAAAGCAGGAAGCTGGGGCAGGGAGATGTGAGTTCCGTGAACTCCTGGTCTAAGCCCAACTTGGCAGCTCGGGGCTGCCTCTTCTAGCCAGTAGTACGAGAGATGGACCACTTCTAATTGCTTTTAGTGTCTTCACACAGTAGCAAGGTTTACCCCTGTCTTTACTTTGCAAAAGATGAACTGCATTAAGACAACTGAACACCACCTTACCCCTTGGCCCCCCTTGGTGAAAGCTGCACAAATGCACTGGCTCTCTCCTATATGGCTCCTCAGAAGCTACTGAAGTGATGCTACAGGGCTGGTAGGAAGTTGATTCAGTGGATGGTGTTTCCAGTCTGGATTAAGGAGCCCTTGCCTCTCCATTAACTGGTAGGAAGCAGGGCACTAGACAAAAGCTTTCTGAGGAGGGGAAGATTGACTAACCATAAATAGGGAGTCTACTGTTTGAATTTAAACTGTCATATCAATATACACTGAGTGGCCAGATTATTCTGATCTCTGAACGCATAATAATCTGGCCACTCAGTGTATATCCTATATAATAAAAGGTTAACATGCAAATTGCCCCCTTGACCAGGAGTTCGACCAGCAGGCAGGCCAGCCAACTTCCCATGTCCCCTCCTCCTGGCCAGGCTGGCCGGACCCCACCCATGCACGAATTCATGCACCGGGCCTCTAATATATATACTGAGTGGCCAGATTATTATGCATTCAGAGATCATAATAATTTGGCCACTCAGTGTATGTGTGTGTGTCTTTATACAAATAACACACACACACACACATATATGAACATATATATCCTATATAATAAAAGGCTAATATGCAAATCAACTGATCGCTATGATGCGCACTGACCACCAGGGGGCAGACCCTCAACTCAGGAGCTGCCACCTGGTGGTCAGTGCGCTCCCACAGGGGGAGCGCTGCTCAGCCAGAAGCTGGGCTCAAGGCTGGCAAGTGCAGTGGCAGTGGCAGGAGCCTCTCCCGCCTCCACGGCAGCCCTAAGGATGTCTGACTGCAGGCTTAGGCCCACTCCCTGCCTAAGCCGTCAGTTGGACATCCCCCGAGGGTTCCCAGACTGTGAGAGGGCGCAGGCCAGGCTAAGGAACCACCCCCGCTCCTGCAGTGCATGAATTTCATGCTCTGAGCCTCTAGTATATATATAAACATATATACATAAAACCAGTCATTTAAAAATGGACAAAAAGAGAAAAGAATAAAAAGAATACAGAAAGTCCTGGCCACTAAAATTATGTCAATATTGGGCAAATACCAGTACTAAGTTAATCATATAGAATACTTTTTTCCCCCTTTTGCTTAAAGAGACATTTTTTTCTCATAGTCTGGAAGCTAGCAGTCCAAGATCAAGTCCACACCTCCTTCTGAGGCCCCTCTCTTTGGTTTGCAGATAGCTGCCTCCTTACTATGTCCTCACATGGTCTTTCCTCTGTCCATGTATAGTGTGTGCCCTAATCTTCTTTTTTTTAGAATAAATATTTATTGTTGTGAAATAACCTATCTGAAATCTAATTATTCTTGAAAATGAAGACTGAAAAATGGGAAAAGTTAACAAAGTTAGTGACACCTGTCACTAAGGTTGAGGCCACATGCAGAAAACACAATCCACTCACTGTACATATTTATTGAGCGCCAGGTAAGGAAGGGATGTGAAAGTCTGGGAAAAGTCAGATTCAGGGGTCTGAGGCAGCATCCCAGAAATGTCATATTTGCACTGAGTCTTGAAAAAGAAAAAAATATCTTTTCTGATTCTAAAACTAATACAGGTTCACTGTAGAGTCTTTAGAACAGCCATTGTAAGAGAATCCCCACCATCCAAAAATGGCCACTGTTGGATTTTCATGTTTTTCCTCTTTTCTTTCTTCTTTTTCTCCCTTTCTCTGTCTCCCTCTCTTTCTATTTTATTTATAATTAGGGTTTTAGATTTTTTAAACCTATTTTTATATAGCTTTATATTGTAAGCATTTTGAGGAAGTGCTTTTAAAAAACATATCAGCTGGGCGGGGGGGGCGGGGGAGGACATGTGCCAAGCAGGGGGGGGGCGGGGGTTAGGGGTAGGGGAGGCCTGGGGAAGGTCAATGGGGAAAAAAAGGAGACATAAGTACTACCATTTGTAATACTTTAATAAAAAAATATATATAATAAAAAACATATCAGTTCCTTATTAATAAATACAGGTTTTGTATAAAAATTGTAAAAAGCAAGTTTGCAAATGAAGAAGGAAGCAAGTAAAAAGAAAAGTCACCTGTTATCTTAGCAAGCAGAGATGATCACTGTATATATATTGGAATATGACCTTCCAGGGTTTTTGTATGCACATAGAGATAGCGCCTGGTACACAGTAGGCACTCAGTGAATACCTGTTAAATAAAAAGAATGAATACAAATGAAAAATACGTATACATTTCTAAAAATGGAAATCATACCATAGAGTTTAAAAAACATATTTTTCATTTAACAAGATATGGTCTCCTACACTGAGTTATGTCAGTAAGCACAGGTCTACACAATTACTTCTAATGATTGTTTAGCCGCTTGACTATACCATAAATTGACAGCCAACTTGTTACTACTGGACAGGTACACTGCTTGGTGGATAGAAGATTGACAGGCAGAGCTGAGGCCTGGGCTGAGACTTCTCAGTGAAGGAGAAGATAATCAACACGGAGGCAGGAGGTACAGGTGGAGTTCAAGAAACAAAGAAGTATAGTGTCATTGAAAGATCAAAGCAATTATCAGACTATAAAATTAATTAAAAAGCTGAGTGCGGTCATCATGTGAAGATCTTGATGTTAACACAACCATAATTACTCTCTCTCTCAACATTTATATTAGGTAACAAATTACAATTTACTCAGCACAGACATTTCTGATCCTTCACTACATTATGATGTCAGTATGCTTATTAGTACATGTTATTAATATGAGCAATATAAAAATACACAAACTTATTCTCTGCTCTTCATGGTGTTAGGTAGCAAAGGAGAGGATATGCAAACTTGTCTGGCTTTACATGGCTTACAGCCTATTTAAACAAGCAACACCATCCCACAAAAAGTGACAATATTCCATAAAACATTTGCATGATAGAACCAAATTATATGGCAGAACAAAGAATAGGTCCAGAAGGATTTCAGAGACAGACAGACATATATATGTACATATAGGAAGGAACAACGGAAGGAGCGGTGGGTGGAAGGAGGGAGGCAGGAAAGGAAGGAAAGTAAATGGGGCCTTGAGAAATCAGGTAAGGTTTTAATCAGGTAAGTGTTAGGACCTGCACAATGTCTAAAAACATTAGACTGGGGGATAGGAAAGGCATTTCTTTTTTTCTTTCTTTTTAAATATATTTTTATTGATTTCAGAAAGGAAAAGAGAGGGAGAGAGGGAGATAGAAACATCAATGATGAGCCCTAACCGGTTTGGCTCAGTGGATAGAGCGTCGGCCTGCGGACTGAAAGGTCCCAGGTTCAATTCCGATCAAGGGCATGTACCTTGGTTGTGGACACATCCCCAGCAGGAGGTGTGCAGGAGGCAGCTGGTCAATGTTTCTCTCACTGATGTTTCTAACTCTCTAACCCTCTCCCTTCCTCTCTGTAAAAAATCAGTAATTTTTTTTTTAAAGAAACCTCAATGATGAGAGAGAATTATTGATCAGCTGCTTCCTGCATGCCCTCTATTGGGGCCCAAGCCTGCAGCCTGGTTATGTGCCCTTGACTGGAATTGAACCTGGGACCCGTTAGTTCACAGGCCAATGCTCTGTCCACTGAGCCAAACCAGCTAGGGCGGAAAGGCATTTCTTGTACAGTACTGGGAACAGCATAGGCAAAGACACAGAGACCAAATGTGCACAGAACAGCCTTGTGAGACCATTCAGATGAGCCCAGCTAGAGTAAGGAGAGCAAGGTACTGTACATGTTCCTTGAGGAATAGGAGGTTTATAGTTTATAAGAGCTGATTTAAAGATTCTACAGGGAAAACCAAACCAAAGAATGTAATGTAACTTAAACACTGTTCAAAATTACTTTGGGGGATAAATAAGCTGAAATACAATTTCAATTGCTCATATACTTTGTGGTGGATTGGTCCGCTCAACTATTTGCTCCCACTCGTTGTAGTCCAGTACTACAGAGGATGGAGAATTGAAAACTATATTTCCCATGTCCCTTTGCAGCTTGGGTTTTAGATCTGATTTAGATTCCACCAATCAGAGAGCAAGGTGCTGGGGGCAAGGCATCCATTTGGCTGGTCCAGTTCCATCAGGTGAAGCAGACAGCACTGGAGCCAACAACTGTGTCTATGGATTCCTGATAATCAGATTGGCTCAAGTGATGTGTTCCTGGAACATGCAATTGAGACAATGAGGAACCAGCTTTCTGGTTTCCCAGCTTCCTGATAGAGGCACAAGTAGCAGTTTCCTTAGCAGTTCAGTTGAATGGTGGTGGTATTCTGGTCATTATTCCAAGAGGCCTGACCTAGACCTGCTGTGTCATTTCTTCTAACAGTTTTACAGGCACTTAATTCCCTGTGTTAAATCCCTTTTGTTTAACACACATAGAAAGATGCCTGTTATACTAAACCCTGACTAATATTCATAATTTTATTTTTCTTCCCTTTTAAATTTTTTATTATGGGAACTTTTAAACATATGTAAATGTGAACAGAATAGAATAATGAGCCCCCATGTACCAACTTCAACTATTATCAATTCAAGCCAGTCTGGTTGAAATTTTACCCCCACCATCACATAGAATTATTTTAAAGCAGATTCCAGATATCCTACCTCTGTAAATATTTCAGCACATATTTCTAAAAGGGAAAAACTATTTTTTCAAACAATATTGCCATATCACTATCAAACCTAAAAAAATGACAAGAATTCTTTAATATCACTAAGTATCCAGTTACATTCTCTTAGTTTTTAAATTATTATTTATTTTATTCGAAGAACCAATAAAATTACATCTCTCCAAGCTCAACTTCTGAGAAGCAATCCTGCCAGCAAGGGCAGTGGTTCTAAGGCCCACGGGGGTCCCATTCTTCCTGCCATCTCTCCCAGTAACTGACTGAGCCTTCTTACCCATGTGAGGACTTTGAGTCAACAGGCTCTTAGATGGTAATGGTATGGATCTAAGAGCTGCTTTTCTGTATTTTGGAAAACCTCAAACAGGCTAAACAGGTTAACTAAAATATCAGGTATGCTTGCTTTTGTAGATTGCATTAATTTGATGTGATAATCCTAGATTCTAACTGGCAATTTTATATATCTTCAAGGAATAAAAATGGAAAATGAATTAATACATTAACACTGTAGTCAAGACTCATTAAACAGTATAGTTAAGACCTGGATGTTGCACTACATATCAATTATACTTCAATGAAAATAAAAGCTTAAAGTGGATACTCAAAATCTTTGAAAACCTGAGGCCCTTAGGAGGTGGGGAATAATAAAAATGGCCTTTGGTGGTGAATAGGCTGGGAGCCAGTCAGCAATCTAAGAGGAAAAAATGTTTTCTCTACCCTCACTCAAACCTCACAACGTAACCAGTGCTAGTGATCTCAGGTGTGCTAGGACCCTGTGTCGCCATTTCATCTTTACTGGCTTCCCCAACTTCTGTCAGTCACTCTTAGCTCTGTATCTGGAAAGTAACTGTGTCTAGAACCATGAACTACCACCTGCCCCTCCTCTCTTTACAGCCAACAGTCTGAACAACTTGCTCCTGGCCTCATCATTCCCCTGAAACCACGTCCGACTGGCAAACTCTGGCTCCGCCATTTAGGAGCCGTGTGACCCTGGGCAAGTAGGTTAACGCCTCTACGCCTCAGTTTCCTCTTTTGTAAAACGGAGATAAAGTAATACCCACCTCATACAGTAGTAATGATTCCACGACTGGGTCCATGTGCAGCACTTACAGCAGTGCCTGGCCTGGTTCTTCTAAGCTATGGTGACTAAGGTGGCTACTCTCTTTTTATTTTATTTTATTTTACTTATTTTATTTCTTAAATTATTACAAATACTAGTACATATGTCTCCTTTTATTCCCCCATTGACCTTCCCCCGGTCTCCCCTACCCCCCTGAGATATGCCCCCCCCCACCCCCAGTGTCTTGTGTCCATTGGTTGTGCTTATATGCAATACAAGTCCTTTGGTTGATCTCTTACCTCCCTCCTCCCCAAAACTCCCCAGCCTTCCCGCTGTAATTTGACAGTCTGTTCGATACCTCTCTGCCTCTGTACCTATCTTTTTATTCATCAGGTTATAATGTTCTTTATTACCCATAAATGAGTGAGATCATGTGGTATTTTTCTTTCACTGCCTGGCTTATTTCACTTAGCATAATGCTCCCCAGTTCCATGTATGCTGCTACAAATGGTAAGAATTCCTTCTTTTTTATAGCAGTGTAGTAGTCCATTGTGTAATGTACCATAGTTTTCTAATCCACTCATCTGCTGATGGGCATTTAGGCTGTTTCTAAATCTTAGCTACTGTAAATTGTGCTGCTAAGACAATAAAGGTGCATATATCCTTTCTGATTGGTATTTCTGTTTTCTTGGGATATATTCCTAGAAGTGGTATTACTGGGTCAAATGGCAATTCCATTTTTAAATTTTTGAGGAAACGCCATACTATTTTCCACAGTGGCTGCATCAGTCTGCTTTCCCACCAGTAGTGAAGAAGGGTTCCTTTTTCTCCACATCCTCACCAGCACTTGTCATTTGTTGATGATAGCCATTCTGACAGGTATAAGGTGGTACCTCATTGTTGTTTTGATTTGCATCTCTTGGATGATTAGGGACTTTGAGCATGTTTTCATGTATCTCTTGGCTTTCTGAATGTCCTCTTTTGAAAAGTGTCTATTTAGGTCCTTTGCCCATTTTTTGATTGGATTGTTCATCTTCCTTTTGTTAAGTTGATTGAGTTCCCTGTAAATGTTGGAGATTAAACCCTTATCGGAGATAACATTGGCAAGTATGTTCTCCCATGCAGTGGGATTTCTTGTTGTTTTCTTTTGCTGTGCAGAAGCTTTTTATTTTGATGTAGTCCCATTTGTTTATTTTTTCCTTAGTCTCTCTTGCCCTAGGATCTCTGTCTGTAAAGATATTGCTACAACATATGTCTGCAATTTTGCTGCTTATGGAGTCTTGTAGGATTTTTATGGTTTCCCATCTTACATTCAAGTCCTTTAGCCATTTTGAGTTTGTTTTTGTGTAAGGTGTAATTTGGTGATCTAGTTTCATTTTTTTACATGTAACTGACCAAATTTCCTAGCACCATTTTGGCTCCATTGTATGCTCTTGCCTCCTTTGTCAAATATTAATTGAGTATAATGGCTTAGGTTAATTTCTGGGACCTCTTTTCTGTTTCATTGGTCTATATGTCTGTTCTTGTGCCAGTACCAGGCAGTTTTGAGAACCTTGGCTTGGCACTATAGTTTGATGTTTGGTATTGTGATCCCTCCAACTTTGTTCTTCTTTCTCAGGATAGCTGTGGCTATTCGGATTCTTTTTTTTATTCCAGATGAATTTTTAGAGAGTTTGTTCTAGATCTTTGAAATATGCCATTGGTATTTTAATAGGTATTGCATTGAATCTATAGATTGCTTTAGGTAGTATGGACATTTTAATGATGTCGATTCTACCAATCCATGAACATGGTATGTTCTTCCATTTGTTTATGTCTTCCTCCATCTCTTTTTTCAACGTTCTGTAGTTTTCCAAGTACAGGTCTGTTACGTCCTTGGTTAAGTTTATTCCTAGGTATCTTAACTTTTTGGTGCAATGGTAAATGGGATTGTTTTTCTTAATTTCTTTTTCTGTGAGTTCATTATTGATGTATAAAAAGGCCATAGATTTCTGGCTGTTAATTGTGTATCCTGCTACATTGCCAAATTCATTTATTAGGTCTAGTCATTTTTTTATATAGTCTTTGGGGTTTTCTATGTCATCTGCAAATAAGGACAGTTTTACTTCTTCTTTTCCAATTTGGATGCCTTTATTTCTTCTTCTTGTCTGATCACTATGGCTAGTACTTCTAGTACTATGTCAAACAGGAGTGGTGAAAGTGGGCATCCTTGTCTTGTTCCTGTTCTTAGGGGAAATGGGTTTAATTTGTGCCCATTGAGTATGATGTTGGCTGTAGGTTTGTCATATAGGGCTTTTATTATGTTGAGGTATGATCCCTCTATTCCCACTTTGCTGAGACTTTTTTATCAAGAAAGGGTGTTGGATTTTGTCAAATGCTTTTTCTGAATCAATTGATATGATTATGTGAGTTTTGTCTCTCAGTTTGTTTATGTGATGTATCACATTTATTGATTTGCGGATATGGTACCATCCTTGCATATCTGGAATAAATCCCACTTGGTCACAAATCTGATTTGCTAGAATTTTGTTGAGGATTTTAGCATCTATGTTCATTAAGGATATTGGCCTGTAATTCTCTTTCACTGTGTTATCTTTATCTGGTTTTAGGATTAGGGTAATGCTGGTTTCATAGAAAGAGCTTGGAAGCATGCCTTCCTCTTGAATTTTTTGGAATAGTCCAAGGAGGATAGGTTTTAGTTCTTCTTTGAATGCTTGGTAGAATTCCCCTGTAAAGCCGTCCATGTCCAGGGCTTTTGTTTGCTGGAAGATTTTTGATCGCTGTTTCAATTTCTTCGGTAGTTATCAGCCTATTCATGTTTTTTGATTCTTCTTGGTTGAGTTTTGGGAGCTTGTATTTTTCTAGGAATATGTCCATTTCATCTAGGTTTTCAATTTTGTTGGAATAGAGTTCTTCATAGTATTTTTTCATAATCGTTTGTATTTTTTTTAATTTAATTTTATTTTTATTGTTTTAAGTATTACAAATAGTAGTACATATGTCTCCTTTTTTTTTCCCCTTGACCTCCCCCCGACCTCCCCTACCCCCCAGGACATGCCTTCACCTGCCCACCCTGCCCCCCCGCCCCAGTGTCTTATATCCGTTGGTTGTGCTGACATGCAAGCGTACAAGTCCTTCGGTTGGTCTCTTACAGCCCTCCTCGCCCAACCTCCCCTGTCTTCCCAATGTAGTTTGACAGTCTGTTCAATGCTTCTTTGTTTCTGTATCTTTTTCCCACCGTTTCTTTCCTTTAAAAAGTTTTGCCTTTGCAGACTGGAAATAAACATATAATAACAAAACAAGACAAAACAAAAAAATGTTTGAGTCCCAATTTCAATGTCCAACAGTTCCTTATGTGTACATGTCAGCATTGATAGCTGGATGGTGGGTACATGGTGGCAATGCAGGTCCGACCCTCTCTGGTTTGGTCCTAGGCAACCTGCAGCGGTGCACAGCTGCTGACTGCTCGCGTGGCAAGGTGTTGTCAGCGTCTTCCATCTCTGGACTGTTTTTTTCCTCTTGTCTTCGTGGTTGGAGCACTCCTGTCAATTCCTCTCTGTTGCAGGAATCCATCTGGTCTTGGGGTTGTTTTCTGAAAATATACAAATATATTCTCAACCACAAGTTAATAAAGGAATCTTTTCTATATAATTGATTTGGGATCCTTTTTATTTTTGTTCAAACGATTTTCCTTTGTCTTTATCCGGGGGATCCCTGCTCTTCCCAGCTGCAAACTGTCTCACCAGCTGTGCCTCCTTCGCCAATACGGTCGTTTGTATTTCTGTGGGATCAGTTGTTATATCACCTCTTTCATTTCTGATTTTGTTGATTCGGGTCCTCTCTCTTTGCTTCTTGGTGAGCCTGGCTAGAGGTTCATCAATCTTGTTTATCCTTTCAAAGAACCAGCTCTTGGTTTTGTTGATCTTTTGTATTGTTTTTGTGGTCTCTATGTTGTTTATCTCCGCTCTGATCTTTATTATTCTCTTCCTTCTGCTTACACTGTCTTTTCTTGTTGCTCTCTTTCTAACTCTTAGAGTTGTAGGGATAGGTGCTTTATTACCATTGTTTCTTGTTTTTTGAGGTAGGCTTGTAGAGATATGAACTTGCCTCTCAAGACTGCTTTCATTGTGTCCCATAGATTTTGGATTGCTGTTGTTTCCATTGTTTGTTCCCATGGTGCTTTTTATTTCTTCTTTGATCTCTCTGGTAACCCAGTCATTGTTTAATATCATGCTATTTAGCCTTCAGGTGTTTTATTTTTTTCAATTGTTTTTATTGTAGTTAATTTCTAGTTTTATGCCATTGTGATCTGAGAAGATGCTTGATATGATTTCTATCTTCTTGAATTTGAAGAGACTTTGCCTGTGACCCAATATATAGTCTATCTTTGAAAATGACCTATGTGTATTTGAGAAGAATGTATATTCTGTGGCTTTCGGGTGAAATGTTCTGAAGATGTCAATTAATTCCATCTGATCTAGTGAGTCAAGAAGAAGAAATAAAGGCAGCCAAATTGGAAAAGAAGAAGTAAAACTGTCCTTATTTGCAGATGACATGATACTATACATAGAAAACCCCAAAGACTATATAAAAATATTACTAGACCTAATAAATGAATTTGGCAATGAAGCAGGATACAAAATTAACACCCAGAAATCTATGGCCTTTTTATACATCAATAATGAATTCACAGAAAAAGAAATTAAGAAAAACAATCCCATTTACCATTGCACCAAAAAGTTAAGATACCTAGGAATAAACTTAACCAAGGACGTAACAGACCTGTACTTGGAAAACTACAGAACGTTGAAAAAAGAGATGGAGGAAGACATAAACAAATGGAAGAACATACCATGTTCATGGATTGGTAGAATCGACATCATTAAAATGTCCATACTACCTAAAGCAATCTATAGATTCAATGCAATACCTATTAAAATACCAATGGCATATTTCAAAGATCTAGAACAAACTCTCCAAAAATTTATCTGGAATAAAAAAAAGAATCTGAATAGCCACAGCTATCCTGAGAAAGAAGAACAAAGTTGGAGGGATCACAGTACTAGACATCAAACTATATTACCAAGCCAAGGTTCTCAAAACTGCCTGATACTGGCACAAGAACAGACACATAGACCAATGGAACAGAAAAGAGGACCCAGAAATTAACGTAAGCCATTATACTCAATTAATATTTGACAAAGGAGGCAAGAGCATACAATGGAGTCAAGACAGTCTCTTTAATAAATGGTGCTGGAAAATTTGGTCAGATACATACAAAAAAATGAAACTAGATAAACAACTTACACCACACACAAAAACAAACTCAAAATGGTTAAAGGACTTGAATGTAAGATGGGAAACCATAAAAATCCTACAAGACTCCATAAGCAGCAAAAATGCAGACATATGTTGTAGCAATATCTTTACAGACAGAGATCCTAGGGCAAGAGAGACTAAGGAAAAAATAAACAAATGGGACTACATCAAAATAAAAAGCTTCTGAACAGCAAAAGAAACCATCAACAAAACAACAAGAAATCCCACTGCATGGGAGAACATATTTGCTAATGTTATTTCCGATTAGGGTTTAATCTCCAACATTTACAAGGAACTCAATCAACTTAACAAAAGGAAGGTAAACAATCCAATCAAAAAATGGGCAAAGGACCTAAATAGACACTTTTCAAAAGAGGACATTCAGAAAGCCAAGAGAAACATGAAAACATGCTCAAAGTCCCTAATCATCCGAGAGATGCAAGTCAAAACAACAATGAGGTACCACCTTATACCTGTCAGAATGGCTATCATCAATAAATCAACAAATGAAGTGCTGGTGAGGATATGGAGAAAAAAGAACCCTTCTTCACTCCATTGTGGAAAACAGTATGGCGTTTCCTCAAAAATTTAAAAATGGAACTGCCATTTGACCCAGTAATACCACTTCTAGGAATATATCCCAAGAAAACAGAAACACCAATCAGAAAGGATATATGCAATCCTATGTTCATAGCAGCACAATTTACAATAGCTGGAATTTGGAAACAGCCTAAATGCCCATCAGCAGATGAGTGGATTTGAAAACTATGGTGCATATATACAGTACCCATTTATGATAAAATCTCTCAGCAAAGTGGGAATAGAGGGAACATAATCCTATATAATAAAAGCCTAATATGCTAAATGTCCGGTTGTCTGCTCGGCCGTTCAACCAATCAAAGTGTAATATGCTAATGATATGCTTAGGTCACTCAACCATTCTCTATGATGTACATTGACCACCAGGCAACAGACAACTGACCACACACCAGTTGCTATGATGTGCACTGACCACCAGGGGGCAGATGCTCCCACCAGTAGGTTAGCTTGCTGCTGGGGTCTGGCCAATCAGGACTGAGTGAGATGATACCTCCCTGGCCCAGGCCACAATCATGTACCGGTGGGCTCCCTCGGCCTGGCCCGCACCCTCTCGCAGTCTGGGACCCCTCAGGGGATGTCAGAGAGCTGGTTTTGACCAGATCCCACAGGCCAAGGGACCCCACTGGTGCATGAATTTGTGCACCTGGCCTCTAGTTCAACATAATAAAGGCCATATGTGAAAAACCCACATCCAACATCATACTCAATGGGCAAAAATGAAAAGTGTGTCCCTTAAGATCAGGAATAAGACAGAGATGTCCAATTTTATCACTCTTATTCAACAAAGTACTGGAAGTCCTAGCCACAGCAATCAGACAAGAAGAAATGAAAGTCAACCAAATAGAAAAGGAAGAAGTAAAACTGTCATTATTTGCAGATGACATAATATTATATAGAGAGAACACTAAAGATTCCACCAAAAAACTACTAGAACTGATAAATTCAGTAAAGTAGTAGGACACAAAATAAATATCCAGAAATCAGTTGCATTTTTATACATACATCAATAAGGGAACTATAAGAAACTATATGAACTATTAGAAAGGGAAACTTAGAAATTAATCCCATTTAAAACTGCATCAAAAAATAAAATACCTTGGAATAAGTTTAACCAAGGATGTAAAAGACCTGTACTTGGAAAATTATAAGACACTGAAAAAATAAATGAAATAGATAAAACTACATGGAAGCATATGCCATGTTCATGGATAGGAAGAATTGCTATCATTAAAACGTCCATACTACCCAAAACAATCTATAGATTCAACCCAATTTCTATCAAGATATTAGTGATGTATTTAACAGAACTAGAACAAATATTCCAAAAACTTATATGGAACCACAAAAGATCCTGAATAGCCACAACAATCTTGAGAAAGAAGAGCAAAGTTGGAATAATCATGCAAATGATATTTAACTATACTACCAGGCCATAATATTCAAAACAGCATGGTACTGTCATAAAAACATACACGTGGCTCAATGGAACAGATTAGACAGCCCAGAAATAAACTCATATATTTATGGTCATTAGTATTCAACAAAGAAGGCAAGAATATACAATGGGGTAAAGATAGTCTATTAAATAAATGGTATTGGAAAATTGTGTTGGACAGAAAGGTGCAAAAAAAAAAAAAAGAAACTAGACCACCTTCTTATACAGCACACAAAATTAAATTCAAAAAGGATTAAAGAATTAAATGTAAGACCTGAAACCATAAAAATCCTAGAAGAAAACATAGGCAGTAAAATCTTGGGTATTTCTTATAGCAACATTTTTTCTGATATGTTTCCTTGGGCAAGGGAAACAAAATAAAAAAGTAAACAAATGGGACTACATCAAACTAAAAAGCTTTTACACAGCAAGGAAACCAATCATCAACAACATGAAAAGACAACCCACTGAATGGGAGACCATATCTGCTGTTATATTTGGTAAGGGGGTTAATACCCAAAATTTATAAAGAACTTATACAACTCAACACAAAAAAACAAACAATCCAAACAAATAATCGGGCCTAAACTGGCAATCAGACATCCCTCTCACCATCTAGGACCGCTGGCTCCTAACTGTTCCTAACTGCTCCCCTGCCTGCTGGCCTGATTGCCCCTAACTGCCCTCCCTTGCCAGCCTGGTCACCCCTAACCGCCGCTGCCTCAGTCCCTGCCACTGTGGCTTTGTGTGGAAGGACATCTGGATGGATGTCCGGAAGACGTCCGGTCTAATTAGTGTATTACCCTTCTATTAGTATAGATTATACAACATAAGCTTTAAGGTTGAATTGTATTAGTAGAAATTAAGAGACATTTCATTTAAAAATGTATATTGGTTTGATATGATTCAAATCCACTTGTTTATGACAAAAATCAAGTCTTTAAGAATAGGATTGCTTGCCCTAGCTGGTTTGGCTCAGTGGCTAGAGCTTCAGCCTGAGGACTGAAGGGTCACAGGTTCAATTCTGGTCAAGGGCACATGCCTGGGTTGCGGGCTCAATCCCTAGTAGGGCATGTGCAGGAGGCAGCCGATCAATGATATTCTCTCATCGTTGATGTTTCTATCTCTCTCCCTCTCCCTTTCTCTCTGAAATCAATAAAAATCTATTTAAAAAAATAAAAGAATAAGATTGCTTTGCTATCAAAGCCAAGTAAGGTGTGTCATTGTTGTCCCTGATGAAGTCTGAGCAGCTCAGTTGCTAAGTGACTTCGCTGGGTTCTTATCAAATAAAATCCATGGAGAAGCAAACTAAGCCCACCATGCATTTAGGCTATAAAGACCGAAAGTTGGGGAGGACAGAGTGCTTCTGAGGTAGGAGACAGTGAGGGTCAATGGCTGGGAGGCAGGAAAGATGCAGGAATGACCAGTGCCTGGAAGCACCAGAGGGTCTGGGATATGCAAATCTGCTGGGGGCAGGGTCAGGCCCTGCCTCTGAGAGGTCAGGTCTGGAGAGATGGCAGGGGTGTGCTTCCAGGGAATCACCTTCCTGCGAGGCTCCTCCTCCTCCCCTTAACCCCCTAAACTGTCCATTTGGATAAAGGGGGTGGGAAGCAGTTATGCAATGCCTGGGTGGACGTCCCTCAGTCCCGGATCTCTCCAGGGAAGCGGAGGGGTGTTTGTATTGGTTTATTTGATTCTTCTTACATGTTGAAGGGAGTGGCAGGGGAGTGTCTGCCAGACATGGTTTCCTTCTGCTTGCTCAGAGCTGCCCCGCATGATGCCTTTTCCCTTCCTTCCCTGATGCCCCAAGCTAATGCGCATGGGATCGCCAGGGACGAAACTGGGGTCCCAGTTGTATTGCCTGGAGATTGCACTCCACAGGAAACTGCCTGATCCAGGGAGGGTTGGGGTCATTCACTGCTGAAAAGGCTTGATGTAAACCAAGCCATTGCTTGCTGCCACTTAGATAGGTGCTGGCTGAGCTGTTTGCAGAAGGTTTATCATCCCTTCTGGCTGTTTCCTTGGAAACCACAAACTCAAGCTAGCAGAGCTGGGGCCTCACGCTTCTCAGTGCCGGCTCTCCTCAGTCAGCTGCTGAATTTACTTGAAGGATGTAGAATAATTTTTAAACGATACTAAAGTGTGTACAATTAGTTCAAAGCACTATGCAATTGTTTCCTATTAATTTGTATGATTGAGGGTCCTGAGTGTTTGAGGATGTCAGCTCTCACAGAGCATAGTGATTTTAACTATTGAATTTAACCAAATCTCTAGTGACTCTTTGGGCAGGGCAGCCTCCAGGCTGGGCGGTGCCGTGGTCCTGCGCACACCTGCGCTGGTGGCCACTTCTGCCGGGGCCTGCTCCCAGGCCGGGTGGCCTTTGGGCCAGGTGGCGTGGTGTACCTTCTTGCACCTTCGCCCGTGGCCACTTCCGCTGGGGGCCGCTCCCAGGTCGGGTGGCTTCCAGGCCAGGCGGCACGGTGTGCCTGCTCATGCCCCCTGGCCAGGCAGCCTCTGGGCCGGGCAGCACCGCAGGCCTGAGCACGCCTCTGCCAGTGGCCACTTCTGCTGGGGGCCGCTCCCAGGCCAGGCAGCCTCCGGGCCAGGCAGTGTGGCGTGCCTGCTCATGCCTCTGCTGGTGGCCACTTCTGCAGAGGGCCACTCCCGACCGGTCATGACTGCTAAGGTTTCCGGGCTAATTAGCATATCCCTCTATTATTATATGGGACTAGAGGCCTGCTGCATGAAATTCGTACACGAGGGTTGGGGGTGTCCCTCAGGCTGGCCTGCACCCTCTCCAACCCGGGACCCCTCAGGGGATGTCCAACTGCAAACTGGCCGGCAAGGGAGGGCAGTTGGGGGTGAGATCAGGCCAGCAGGGGAGGGCAGTTAGGGATGACCAGGCCGGCGGGGAGGACAGTTGGGGACAAACTGGCCTACAGAGGAGGTCAGTTGGGGGCATTAGGCAGGCAGGCAGGCAGGTGAGGGCAGTTGGGGGCATTAGGCAGACAGGCAAGTGAGTGGTTAGGAGCCAGTGGTCCTGGATTGCGAGAGGGATGTCTGACTGCCGGGTTAGGCCCGATCCCTGTGGGCCTGGTCACCCCCAACTGCCCGCCCCTGCTGGCCTGATTGCCCCAACCCCCTGCCAGCCTGATCTGGCCCATAACTGCTCTCCCCTGCCTGCCTTCTTGCTCCTAACTGCCTCTGCCTCTCTCCCCACCACCATGGCTTTGTGTGGAAGGAAGTCAGACATCGGGAAGATGGCCGGTTAACCCAGTCTAATTAGCATATTAACCTTTTATTAGTATAGATATCAACAAAAAACAAGTGTTGGCAAGGATGTGGAGAAAAGGGAACCCTCTCCAGGTGCATTTTTGGTGGGAATAAAAACTGACGCAGCCACTGTGGAAAACAGTATGAAGTTATCTCAAAAATTAAAAATGGAACTGCCTTATGACCCAGTGATTCCACTTTTGGGAATATATCCAAAGAAACCCAAAACATTTATTCAAAAGAATGAACCCCTATGCTAATTGCAGCATTGTTTAAAATAGCCAAGATTTGGAAGCAGCCCAGGTGCCCATCAGTAGATGAGTGAATGAAAAAGCTGTGGTACCTTTATACAATGGAATACTACTCCACAGTAAAAAAAAAAAAGAAGGAAATCTTACCTTTTGCGACAACACATATGAATCTGGTGGGTATTATGCTAAGTTAATTAAACCAGTCAGAGAAAAACAAATAACATATAATCTCACTTATATGTGGAATCTAATGAACAAAAATAAACAAAATAGAAACAGATATAGAAAAAAGACTGACAGCTGTTAGAAGAGAGGGGGGTTGTAAGGCTGGGTGGAAAATTAAGCAAAATAAAACAAAACAACAAACCTCATAGACAGACAAAAATATGGTGTTTACTTGAGGTAAGGGGGGTTGGGCAGGTGGAAGAGGGTAAAGGGGGATAAACGGTGACAGAAGAAGTCTAGACTTTGGGTGGTGAGCATACAATACAATGTACAGATGATGTGTTATAAAATTGTACACTTAAAACCTATATAATTTGATTAACCAATGTCACTCCAATAAATTCAATAAAAATTAAAAAGTAATAAAAAAGGAGAAAGATTTAAAATAATAATAGTGATAAGCTCCCTTCCAACACACACCACTTTCTGATTTAATTGACCTAGGATCAGATCCAAGCACAGATATTTCAAATGCTCTCCAGAAGATTCTAATGTGCATTAAGATCTATAGATTTAGACTCAGGGTTAAAAACAAAGGCAGCCAGGGCCTAGGCAGAATAAGTGAGCAAAGCAGATCGGGCATAAGCAACTAGAGAACATGTATCCCATCTATTTTAGTAAGAAAAAGCCAGATTTTTTTTCTTTTTTTAAGAAATGCAAGAGATCCAGATTTTAAATGAAATTCTGCTATTTAAATGTTGACAACTAATTCCACATAATTTTAAAAGAAACAGCAGGTCACACAAAACACACTCGCAGGCTTCATTTGGTTCTATAGCCACCAGTTTATAACCTTAACAAAACCAGTTCAATAAAGCAAATACAACTTCTTCCCTGTACTCTGTCCTGTCTCTCTCCCACTCAGACCCCTCCCCCTCTCGCTCCCCTCCCCCCAACTCCCACTCCCCCCCCACCCCCCACATACCTTGGGCCCTATGCTATCCCTTTCCTTTTGCTTTCCATTGTCTCGTTCTTTCCCAATCTTCTTTGTCACTCCTAAGAGATGGAAACTGAGATCCCACACATTAAATCTTTATGCTGCTGTGGCTGTATCACTCACTGGACAGGCTTCTATACCTGGGGAAATTCAGGTTATAAATTGTAACCTGAGGCTGTGGCTCCATGATGTCAACAACTGGTTGGTTTAGTTGAGTCAAGGGAAAAGTCATCATGATTTCACATTACTAAGATTTTATCAAATACCATATGGAGGTCTTCATGTAATTTCTGATTCTGTTTCGTCTGCTTTTAATTCCAAACCACTGCATATTAGAATTACCCCTGGTGTTTGTTGAGTTTGTGTGTGTTTGTTTTTTAATTCTCGTGTCTTGGCTCTACCTCAGGCCAACTAAATCTGAATCTCTGGAAATGGAGTCTTGGCATTCAAAGCTTTAAAAAGACCCCAGGTAAGACCAATGTGAAGGCAGAGTTGAAAGTCACTAATCTAAACCCATCTTCTACTAAACATTAGCAGTGTGTTTAACCTCAGATGATTATAGTTCCTTTAACTTGCTCAAGGATTTTCTAGATTCCGTTCTCATTGTGTCTTCACAATTCTGTGGGTTAGGCAGCTCAGATACTATTATTAACCTTAGCCAGATGATAAATGAGGCATAAAAATGTAAAATGAATTGCCCGAGTGTACCCAGTTAATTATTGGCAAAGACACACTGTAACTTCACTTGGGGCAGAGTCCCTTGATTGCAACCCCAGTGCCTGCAGTTTCCCCAAACCATGTAATCACTAAATTTGTGATCACTAAATTCCTAACACATAGGTGGTCCCTAGAAAACCAATTAATATAAAGTGTATAAATTTCAAAAGTAAGTATAACAATGACTCAGTTTAGGGTCAGTGCTTCAGGGTGTGCTTTTTTTAAGATCTATGATGTGATTTTGAATGTGCTTACTTCCACACACATACTTTCCCCACCCCCACACCACCCTTCACAGATGCATCTTCTCCCAGAGACTGAAAAGATTCAGGTAGTTTCCCTCAGATATTATTTTCTGAAAAGCATTTTTAAATTATTAGAGTCATAGAATATCAGAGGTAAGGGGAACTTGACTGATCAACTTTCCCCACTCCTTATGATAAGTGAGAAACCCAAATTTCCTTTTAATTCAATATATATGGAATGCTAACACCATGCCAAGCACTTCACATCCATTATCTTAATTAAATCTTCAGGATGCCTCAATAAGATGGGTAGCACTATTGCCACCATCATTATGATCATTATTTCCATTAAACAAACAAACAAAAAAACAAACAAAAACCCAAAAAATACCCCTGAGGTTTAGAGATGCTAACCAACTTACCCAACGTCCCTAGGCTGGTAAGTTAAGACCTGGAACAGTCATCCCTTGGCATCCTAGAAGGATTGGTCCCATAACCCCTGTGGATACTAAAATCCATGGAAGCTCAAGTGCCTCATGTAAAATGTCATCGTTTCTGTATATCACCTACACACATCTTCCCATATACTTGAAATCACCTTTAGATTACTTATAATACCTGTAAGTGATATGTAAATAATTGTTATACTGTGTTGTTTAAAACAGACACAACCATGCTACACGTCAGCAACAACATAACATTTTTAAAAAGTATTTTTTATCTGTGGTTGGTTGAATCCAGGGATACAGGATGCCGAATACCAAGGGCCAACTTTATTTACATCTTACTCAAAGCCTGTGGCCTTATCCCCCACCTTCCTTCCATCACCTGGAGTGACAACAGTGCAAATGGTAGAAGGTAAACAAATCTTTATGAAAATGCTAAAAGGTGATCAGTGAATACATTCAAAGAGATAGAAAATTGGCATTGGGCTAGGCCTCACAAATATATAGAATTTCAGTAGGCATTCCAGTCTGGAATCAACACTGATATTGAGGCAGAAATGTGACAGGAAGGGTACAAGGTGAACTGGGACAAAGAGATGGAAAGAGGTGAGGAGTTAGATTGTGGAGGGTCCTGAGTGCCTGGCTAAGGATTTTATACTTTAATTGTGGGCAATGGGAACCCACTGAAGATTTTAGAAGATAGGTCATTAAAAAGTGCAAACTGAGCCTGGCTGGTGTGGCCCAGTGGTTGAGCGTGGACCTAGGAACCAGGAAGTCATGGTTGGATTCCTGGTCAGGGTACATGCTCGAGTTGTGGGCTCGATCCCCAGTGTGGGGCGTGCAGGAAGTAGTCAATCCATTCTCTCTCATCATTGATATTTCTATCTCTCCCTTCCTCTCTAAAATATATATATATATATATATATATATATATATATATATATATTTTTTTTTTTTTTTTTTTTTAAGTTACCTGGTAAAAGTGCTAATTGTTTTAGAAATACAGATCTCCTGGAAGTGTCGAGATTGAATTAAGGGAGCTTGGTATGGAGAAGACCAACTAGAAAGCTGTTATATCTCATCAATATAACAGCCACTTTTTTAACCACGTGTTGTGCTTCCATCTTCCTCCCTGGAGGAAGGATTTCCTGGTTTCTTCAGGGCACCTCCATGTCTTGCTTCATGATTCTTGTACCCCAACACCCTACTTGAATCACCATGTCTAGGTCAGGTGACAGAGAACTTGAACTTGGACATTGGGACTGGGGATGAGAAAACAGGTTTGAGGGGCATTTGCAAGGGCCTGGCAGCTGCTCAGAAGTGAGGAGAGGGTAAGAGAGAACGAGAGAAGCAGACTAGAAAAAGATTAATGTTTCAACCTAGGAGAAGGAGAACAAATAATGAGATGTAGAAAAGAAGGGGTAGTCAACACTAGCATAAAGAGGTGAATGAGATGAAGATTGGCCAAGATCTCAATCCAACGGGCATTTTATTAAGCAGCTACTCTGCTAGTCATTAGAGGAACAATGATGAGTAAGATTGGTTTTGGCCTCAAGAACCATCCAGA
Source organism: Corynorhinus townsendii (assembly GCA_026230045.1). NCBI lineage: Eukaryota > Metazoa > Chordata > Mammalia > Chiroptera > Vespertilionidae > Corynorhinus > Corynorhinus townsendii. The sequence continues at coordinate 172,727,895 of JAPDVU010000003.1, read as the reverse complement.
GTTAGGAAAAGACAGGACTAGCAATAGACTAAGATGCCTGGCCTCTGAGTCTCAGGACAAATGGCACCCTCTCACAGAGGCACTCCTAAAGGTCATCTACTACAAGCACCCTCCCCTACCACATGACCCTGTTTTACTTCTCCAGCACACTTACAAATATCTGAAAGTAGTTTATACATGCATATATTGCCTGTCTCCTCCCTGCCCCCCAGAATAGAAGCCTCACAGGAACTGTGTCTTGTTAGTTGCTGCCAGCCATAAAACAAGTCCCCCCCCCAAGTATTTACTGAATATGTGTTTTATTTATTGGTGTGTGTTTTTAAAGGGAATAAACCTCATCAAGGTTAAGACCTCCAACCAAACCAGGTGGGTTTGCAGATGCCTAAGGAACATACTGAGAACTGAAGTGACTAAAGAGCAAAGCCATTTGAGGTTGAGGTTGAACCAAAATCCAGGGGGCCCACAGGGGACCGACTGTTTCACATAGATTTCAAGGGTCTCAACCCTGCGTGAGATGTTTGGTAACAATGAGGGCAGCCAGCCACCTAGCTCAGGTTTTCTTTCCGTTGTCTTTCTGACGTCAGAACAAGCACGAGTTACTGCACAATTTCTTCCATCAAGGTGACAAATTACAGCCTTGCTGGGCCCTGTAGTCTGCAAACCGTAGATTTAGTCTCTCCTCCCTCTTATATTAAAAAAAATTTTTTTTAACCCTCCACAGAGATGTCAAATCCATAGGTACGATAAAAACTGGGTCTGTGCCGCAGAGCGAGACACAAAGGACTCTCAATTGTAGCACCACCCTCCCCAGCTCAAGGCAGCCTGTAAAAGGCACCAGAAACGCCCGGACGCTGTTACCGCGAAATTCCTTTTGCCGCCATATGCACTTCCACCTTCTCTGGCTACAGCTCTGCCCAAACCCAAGGGCGGGAGATTCCGCAGGGGAGCAGCGCCCAGGCACCCCCGGATGGTGTGGGGTCCCAGTGGGTGCTGAGGAGCCCGACACTCTGGTAGAAGGATGGGGTGGGTGAGGGCGGGACGCACGCTAGGGCTGTGGAGCGCTTTCCTCCCGGCACCGCGGCCAGTTTAAAGGCCTTTTGTGGCAACATTTTTAGGGATGGGGCAAGGAGGTGGAGTGGAAGAGAGACAGTCCGAACCCAGGCCACGCGCAAGCGGTGGCCTTTTGTTCGTCAGCTCCAGCGACCTTGGTACCCAGAACAGCACTTTTCTCCCTCCCTCTCCTGGATTTTGGAAAGAACCTATTCAGGGAGGGAAAGGGCAGTGATCACTGCTAGCATCCTTTAGTAATCTCCCCCGGCATCCACCTACTCCTCTCCGTTACTGATCCGAGGCCAGTCCTTGAAACCCGGCCGGCCGCACGCACACCCCCAGGACATCACACACTCTCCTCTGGGCCCTACGGACACAGGGAATTGCCCAAATGCCCAGGATGCAAACACTCCTCGGGTATGTAGTCGCGCCCTCACATCGGCTGCGCTCTCCCTACAGACCTGAGAAGTCCCTGGCCCTCGTGTAACTTAACCAGGTCGGGTGCCATGTGCTCCCACCGTGAAAACGGAACCAAAAGTAAGCCACCGCCACGGGAAGGTGAAATCAGGAACCTCTGCGCCTCCTCTCGCTGCCACGTGCATTGGGAACAACAGGAGACCTGGACTTTTCCTTTACCAAAAGCAAAAACCAAATGCATCCGGCACAGCCGCGCACCCCTTCCTTCCAGGCCCGCACGGAGGACTTCTATGTTACCGCCTCCTCCCCGCACATCTCCAACATCCCTTTCCTCCCGCTGCCGCGCCCTGGGCTCTCTCGAGCCAGGAAAATCACCTTACCTTGGGCAATAAAGGGAAAAGTGTCATAGAGTGAGAAGTCAAGGTGTCCTCCCTTCCGGATTTTATCCCCGGCGGTGTGATGTCCTTTGTGTCAAGGTCTAGCTGCCTCAGCCGGGAAAATGTGGCCTCGGTCTGCGAGGGCTGGGCGGGGAGCCTTGGCGTGGTATGGCAGATTTCCGAGGAAGGTGAAGGGCGGCGGTTGCCGGCGACCTTCAGACAGCAGCGAGGGTGCCTCAGCCCGCGCTCCCCTAGCTCTCCTCCTCCTTTAGGGGCGGATTGCATCAGAGCCTCCCCCTCCCCCCCCCCTCCCACACACACACACACTGCCCGCCACCCTCGCACTTACTGCGACACGCTCGGGAGCTGAGGGTCTCGAATCGTCGTCATTCTCCTACTGGGAGCTGCGTCGCCCGCGCTCATCCATGGCTCGTGAAGGTTTAACATGGAAAGTTAAGCCATTCCTTCTTGTCCAGCGCGCCGTTACCTCCCCTTCCGCGCGCCCGCTCTTTAACCAAAGCTGAGTACCAGTGAGCAATGCCCGTCACATGGTGTCTCTGTTGGTGGCCGAGCCTGCTGCCTCCCTCTCGCCGCTCGCTGAGGATGCAGCGACCGCGGCTGGCGGAGGTTGAACATCGGGAAAGGGGCGAGGGAGGGGTTGCGGGGTACGCATATGCCAGGCGCATCGACGGTAGCCTTGGGCGCAGAGGCTGCGCGCAGCCTGGGCACCTGCCCCATGCCCTCCTGGAGCCCGGCAGCGAATCCAGAACCGGGCTGTGGCGGTGGCTGGAGACTGGGAACCCTTGGGTATGGAAGTGGGGAGGTCAGGTGGGCGCGGGAGGAAGAGAGGAGGGCGCACTTTGGGGTACGCCGGAGTGCAGCCACGGGGCCGAAGGGAGGGGAGTTGCATTGTGGGAAGGGCGCAGAGTGGAGGATAGCCGCGAGAGTGGCTGGTCCTCGTGCAGCGCCTGGAGCTGCGGACGGCGCTGGAGTGGTGTAATGGCTCCGGGGACCGCACCGAGACCGCCTAGGTGGGCGTGAAGGGGGCCGAAGTGTCCGGGTAGCGGGGCACCTTGGGAAAGCCTTTGTCTCTAACCCGCAGTGGGAGTGGCCTCCACTCTTCCGGGATCTGCAGCGCTGACCTCGGCACCCCACGGAGATCTGTGCTCTGAAGCTTCGCTTTGGGGACTGGGTCTGACTAGACCGAAAGGATTTGCTGAGCTTGCAGCGCGCACCTGCCTGGGCGCGAAGGGGCGCGCGGGTCCCCAGCCTGGCTGCCCACGTGACTCTGCCCCGCGCGCTGGACACGCTGGAGGGACCTGGGCAGGGGCGCTTCACATCCGTGGAGCGGTGCGAGCGAGGGAGCAGGATGGAGGGGACTGGACAACTGGGCCCGGTTCCCTTTTGCTTACTCTTTGTTTCAGCACCTTTTCATTGACTGGGCACTTCCTTGCAGGGGAGTTGTGTTTCCTTAAAATGGCGACAGGAAATCCCACCTGCGCGTCAGCCACCAATTAGACTGTCATCATAGAGCGAATTTGCGGGGTGGAAACTCGAGCTTTTTATTGACAGAAATGGTTCAGTCTCCGTGTTCCATCAAAACAGGAAAGGGAAGATGAGTCTTAAATTAATCCACCTGGGGTGTTTCAAGCGGGCAGACGGTAGTCAGTGTAATGGAGTGGCTAATGCTTTTCTTTTTCTTTCTTTTTTTTTTTTTTTTAGCACCACTGGAAAAGCAAGAGGACAGCCAAATTTCACAACCCTCATAACTAAAATCCTGTTGCCATGGAATGGCAGTAAATGATCTTCTTTAGCTCAACAATGGCTTCTTGAGAACCCCATTTAGGAGGAATACTTTTGAATAAACCTGAGAAACTGAACAGTCATTGCCAACAGAAGGGGGTAAAATGATGGGCAGCCTATCTCAGACAGACCTGCCATCAAATTCTGTCTGACAGTTATTGCTTCCTTCACCCACTTTTGTCCTTATCCTGTTTCCCCACTTTGTTAAAAAAAAAAAAAAAAAAGGGGGGGGGGGTAATAGGACCCACATCATAGTAATATTCTACAGGTTATCAAAAAGTTGATTCTCCCTCTCTCCCCTTTTCATCCTAGAAGCAGCTCATTTAGTATAAAATTACTCATTTTAAGTAGCATGCATCTTGCCTGAATGGCACCATAATTCTTATGAAAAAACTAAAAAGTCTGAATAGGCAAAGTAGGTAAACTATGGGTACAGGTCCATAAGCCTGTTGAAATGTTTACCTTATTAAGCAGAATGTATATTCACTAATGATGGTTTGCAGAGCTTATCTTTTGATTATAGTTTTAACTTACTTGCTAGTTTCAGTGCACCAAAAAACTACAGTTACCTGGCATTTTTTGAATTGGATTCAATAGTGATGAATTGAGCTTCTACTCTTTGCCAGCTAAGCACTTCAGATATAAATATTCTCTCATTTAATCCTTGTAACCACTCAGTTAAGTACTATCCTCTTTGTATAAACAAGAAAGCAAGTTCTAAGTGGCTAAATTGGCCATATCACTTAAGACTAAGTGGTGAAAGGGGAAGTGAGGGAAGTGATTCCTGTTCAGGTCTCAGTTCAAAAAGTCCATGCTTAGCCTTAACCACGATGCTATAACCATTTGCAACTAGACATTCTTGGGCCTAGAATTGACAAGAATCTCCACCCGCATTTAGTTGACAACCTGTAACTGCAGTATACATGTCAACCTGGAGGCTGAAATGAAGAATTGTCACTATGTGGAGAATTGGGGGTAAGGAGGGAAGAGGTAGTATTTACGACAAGTAACTTCCTGTAAATATTTCTCTTTTCTATGTCCAGTGTGGCTAGAGAGTGGTCTGATTCCTGAGTAGGGGCTGCTGGGGATTGAGAAAATGAAAGAAAGAGAGACACAGAGATAGAAGGAAAAAGCTGGGGCCAGGTGGGACAGCTGTCCTCTGATGGAAAGACAGTGACCCAGAGCCGCTACAGTGCATTTTACCAGGAAGTTTTACTAAAGCCCAAGACAAATGAGGTTATGTGCATTCTTGTGGCTTCTTTATAATCATCACTTCTGGGTGGGCACGGATAATTGCTTTTGTTCCTGGTGCTTGGCTGGATTTAGAGAATGAAACCCATCCCCTGGCGCTTGAGCTGAAGGTCAAGCTGACAACACACCTGACTCTGGCAAGTTGTGTTTCCAGGACGTGGCCACTGGATTCAGCTGATAATAATTAAAGAAATGCTCATGTGCCTTCCCAGGTGCTCTCTACAACTTTCATGTGCATTTTTCTCCTTGACTACTTGTAGGTGAAATTTCTTTTCAGAGTAAGTAGCTCAGCTCTTAAATCCAATTGCTGTGATCTCAAATGGGGAAAAGAATGCCATGATGACAACTGTCCACTTTGTGCTTATTGAGAGATGGGTAATAGAATAAGCACTTTCCAGATAGTTTCCCATTTATTTTTTATTGAATTTATTAGGGTTACATTGGTTAATAAAATTATATTAATTGTACACATTTAATTGTACACATTGAAGGTGTACAATTCAATAATACATCATCTGTATATTGTGTGTGTGTTCACCATGCCTTTATGGTCAATTAATGTTTGACCAAGAGACAAGAACACTCAATGGGGTAAAGATAGTCTACTCTAATCAATAAATGGTGTTGGGAAAATTGGACAGATATGTGCAAAAAAAGGGGGGGAGAGGACTAAACCATACGCAAAAATAAACTCAAATTTGACTAAGGACTTAAATGTTAGACTCAAAATCATAAAAATTCTAGAAGAAAACATAGGCAATAGAATGTTGATCATGGCAACATTTTTTTTTTATCTGATGTATCTCCTTGGGCAAGGGAAACAAAAGAAAAATAAACAAATGAGACTACATTAAACTAAAAAGTTTTTGCACAGCAAAGGAAACCATCAACAAAAGGCAACCCACTTAAAAAGGGAACACATTCACTGATACATCTGATAAATGGTTAATATCCAAACTTTATAAAGAATTTATAAAACTCAACACCAAAAATATCCCCAAAACAATCCAATTAAAAATGAGCAAAAGACTTGAATAGACGATTCTCCAAGGAGGACATACAGGTGGCAGATGGTCTCTCATTTAATCCTCACAACATTCCTAAGAAGTGCAGACCATTCTAATACCTGATTCAGAGACTAAGGAACATATCCCAAGTTCACACAGCTCTAATTGGCATCTCTAGGGCTTGAATCCAGAGCTAATTCCAAAGCTGATTCTCTATGCTTGACTCTAATATGTTCCCCGACGCTGGGTGAAAAAGGTGAAGGGATTAAGTACAAATTGGTAATTACAAAATAGTCACGGAGATGTAAAGTACAGCGTAGGGAATATAGTCAATAATATTGTAATAACTGTGTGTGATGCCAGGCGGGTACTTGAATAATAGGGAGATCACTTTGTGAACTGTATGATTGCCCAACCACTATGCTGTACACATGAAACTAATACAAAATAATATTGAATGCAATCTGTAATTGAAAAATAAAATAAAATGTTCCCTGATGCTGCAACACCCCTCTTGGGAAGGTTAGGAGGTGGGACAGGTCCCAGACCACTCTGCCTTCAGATGTGAACCACTGCCCTGTGTTTAGAGAGTCCAGGGAATCAGCTTACTCTTTAAGAGGTTAGTGAGCTCCAAAGGCACTGTTGACAGATTGAATGCTCCCAAAATGGTATTGAGGTAGTCGGGACACATTAACAGGTTGTATTGTGACCTGCCCTGTGGAACTGAGAAAATAATTCTGTCTCTGCTCTGAAAGTGAAGCTGGAGAAGGAATTGGTACTGTAAAAGGAGAATTGAATCACCTCAGGTCATCTGGAAGTTTCTAGGAGTACCATAGGCCCTTTCTGTGTGGTTCCAGGAAGGAGGGACAGCTTTGTGAACAAAGACCAATCACATCCCAAAGAGGATTCAGCCTTCGCTTCAGCCACACCTGCTGCCAACCCAGCTTCGCCCTGTAGGCTTGCATTGGTTCCCCGCCTGAGTTACCCAATAGGGCAGCTGGAAGCATTACCTCCAGCAGCACTAACGGGGCGGGGGGGGGGGGGGGGGGGGAGAAAAAAAAAGAGCTTTGTGGGTTTTCAGAGCTTTCCAAATAATCTGGTCTGATACTAGCAGACCTCTTGTGTATGGGTTTCTGTAATAAGATCAAAACTATCTTCTGAATAAATAGGAGAAACTTGTAACAGAAGCAATAAAACCATCTATGAACAAATCTTACCTTGCTAGAAAGTAAGTTATTTATTCCGAAATCAGCCTTCTATTCTTATTGATAGGGTCTACCCTGAAACAACAAATGATCTTTAAAATTATTGGGTTCTCTTGACATTTCCTTGCCTGAGTAACTTTCGTGTTTTTTTTACCATCCTTAATGTTCCTTAGATCTCCTCCATAGATGACAATATTTTGACACTAGGAGTTAGTTAAACAGCCACAGCAAAAAGTAATTTGGTCATCCTTCTGCTGATACATGGCACTGGGTCCTAACCCCTTTGGTAGCACTGTGACAGGACCTACTGGCACCTCTTCCAGCTTCCTGATGAACATTCCACCTCACCAGATTTATAATTGGCTCTGGCAGGAGATCAGAAACTCCCATGGATAATAAACTGAATTTAAATTAAAATCTCACTACAGGTCTCTTTAACTATGCCTATTGTCTCTGATTTTGGCCCCAGTCAGTTTTGTAGGGTCACTTATATTTTATCTCTTAGGAGAGTGGGGAATAAGGTTCATTAGGTATTATAACTTGTCGGCAATACAATCTTACTCATCCAAGCCAAACTAAGAACCAGGGCCAGTGATCAGTCCTGAAGCTTAATGTCTAATTTACCTGACATTTATTTATTCATCATTATGCAGCTCAACTGTGTGTGTATCTTCCTAGCTGGTTGCCAAATTGGGTAATGATACCCCTCTGATGATCAAGTGGCTCAGTGTCTACAGAATACTAGCACATAATAGGTGCTCAATAAATGCTATCTGTTAATATTTTGCACACTTTGCAGAAATGAGCTCTTGGCAATGAATGTTCAAAGCACAAGTTGATAGGCACAAAGTATTTTATTATACTAACCCCATACTGGTGCAGCTTTCAAGCTCTTACCTCTATTCCCATTCCTCTCACTGTGGGAATGAGGAGACAGATGGTATTTAAAAAGTCATAATTATAGCTAATTTTTCTTGATTTATTTTTTTGGTTTGCCTTCTATTTCTATATTCATAAAATTTTTTGAAAAAAAAATTGAGGTTTTTTTTAGACCTACAAATTAATTTATCATACAGATATAATACCTACCAGAATTTGGCCTTAGTTTCTTATGACTTAGGTTTCCCCCCATTTAATTATTATTATTTTTCATTAAAAATATATTTTTTTATTGAAGAGATAGAGAGAGAGAGAGGAACATTGATGTGAATAAGAAACACCAATCAGTTGCCTCCTGTACATACCTTGACTGGGTATCGAACCTGAAACCTGGGTATGTGCCTTGACTGGGAATGGAGCCCGCCATCCTCTGGTATATAGGATGGCGCTCCAACCAACTGATTCACACCTGCCAGGGCTAATTCTTTTTTATTCTTTAAATGTGTTTTTTATTTTTTTTTTTATTGATTGATTTTAGAGACAGAGAAAGAGAAACATCGATTTGTTGTTCCACCCATTCATGCACTCACTGGATGAGTCCTGTATGTTCCCTGACCAGGGACTGAATCTCACAATCTTGGCTATGGAGATGACACTCTAACCAACTGAGGTACCCTGCCAGGGCCCATTTAATTCTTCAATCCATCTAGTGAGAGTTAAAAATTTAAATTGATTTGTTCCAAATCACTAATCAGTTATTTCAGTGCCCATTGTTAAAATCCCTCCTTAGTTGTGGTGCCTCCTTTATCAAATGTTATTACATTTAAATATATACTATACTAGAGGTCTGGTGCACTGGGCGGGGGGGAGGGGGGCCTTTCTCAGCCCGGCCTGCACCCTCTCACAGTCCAGGAGCCCTCAGGCGATGTCCAACTGACAGCTTAGGCCTGCTCCTAAGCCACAGCCTGGCCTCCCTCTGCAGGAGGCAACCCGGGCAGGTCAATCTGGGGACAGAGCTGGCCAGTGAGTGGCTGGCCCCACCCCCCATCACCCCACCACTGCTGCCCCCGGTTGGCTCCCTCTGTAGGAGGTGACTGGGCAGGCTGATCAGGGCACAGTGCTAGCTGGCCAGTGGCCAGCCCCACCTCCCAGTTGCCTCTCCCGCCCCATCGCCATCCCCTACCTCTGCCCGCTAGCACGTGCCTTGGCTGGCCTGGTGCCTCCTCCTTGTGGGCCCAGCCCTGCGGACACATCATTCCACTGTTCAGTCAATTTGCATATTATACTTCTATTATATAGGATACTATATATATACTAGAAGCCCAGTGCGGGGGGGAAACTACATGGCCCTGCCCACCCATGCGGCCTTGCTGTGCTCACAGCCCCGCTCACCCGCACAGGCATTAAGTCCCCACCGGTGCCCACGCACTCAGCCTCCAGGTGACCAGTCTTTGGTTGTTCCGCGGTGACAGGGGTTTTTTATGATAGAGATAAGGTTCTACTCCTGATCTAACTATTCTGTCCACTGATCTGTCCATGCTTTTATTACCTATTACTTAGACCCTTCTTGTGTGTTTTAATATCTACTAGGGCACAAGTCTATTCATATTTTTCTTAGTTACTGTATCTGTTTATTACTCCGGGTGAATTTTTGGGTCATTACTAAGCCAATAAAACAAAAACACTAGAATTGGAGTTTTTTTATACTTGTAAATCAACTTAAACACATGCATAAAACATTTGCAACAGAAACACCAAATATCTAAGAATTCCCTTGACAAGAAATGTGTAGGCTCTCTTTTCACATTTTTTTTTTTTTAATTCTCACCCGAGGATATTTTTCCATTGATTTTTAGAGAGAGTGGAAGAGAGGGAGAAAGACAGAGAGGAACATCATGTGAGAGAAACACATCAATTGTTTGCCTCCTGCATGCACCCAGAGGAGGGCCCTCGTTGGGGAGGAGCCTGCAACCAAAGTACATGCCCTTGGCCAGAATCAAACCTCGGAGCCTTCAGTCCGCAGGCCAACACTCTATGCTCTGAGCCAAACCACCTAGAGCTCCACAATTTTTAAAATATAAAAAGTGGCTAATATGTAAGTGAAGATCTGAATACATTGAAAAATATACTATTCAGTTGGAAGATAGCAATTTTTCCTAAATTAATTTACACAAAGTTAACTGCACATGAAATCCTTTTTTAAAAAATAAAAAATGCATCACGCTAACAATTCACAGCTAAGGCAGTCACTTTTAGGTAAATGACATTTCTACATTAAGAAAGCAAAAATAAGAACTCCTTATGTGCTTAAGTGTTAACTATTCACAATATATTTGTTGACATTTTTATTCTATAAAATAAAAATAAAAGCTACAATTCATGCTGAGTGAAAAGAGAATCTTGGTCCAAGTTGCCAAAGTTGCTTTAGAAAATCAACCAATTAGGTATCTGTTACAAGTGGGGTTCTCTGGGAAACAGCCTGGGACTGAGATTAATGGGCAGAAAGTTTATTAGGGCGTGCTCTTGGATCCACACTTGAGGAAGGGAGAAAGAGAAGCTATATCAGGAAAGAGAGAAGCTGGGCTATGACATAGTCTCTGTGAAGGCCTTGGCCAGCCCACAGGGAGCTCCAAGCCTGTGAGGCCCTTTGGAGCTGTCTTGAGTAAGGCTGAGGGGACAGATGCTTTACCCCCATATTGGATGCTGCCTGCTATGGGAGGAGAGTATGACCTTAGGTGAATCAACTTTCTGGGGCTGAGACACTCCATAAGAGGGAAGATGAATAAGAGCATCTGCCAGCAGCAATTCTGGCAACAGTCCTAAGGGGACATGCACGGTCCCTCAGTGTCCTCTTTCATATATACTTCAAGTACCCCTTATAATTTCCACATCATATAGCACTGAATATGCAATAAAAGTAAATATAAATGTAAATGCAAGAAATTTTTGGGAAGATTATTTTCATAAACACACAACCTAGTGTACTTCATGTCATAAAGACAGATAAGAAATAGAAAAGATTCCAGGGTTCTCTTTGTTCTGACTTTTCTGGCTCCTGGACATGAAAAACTAGAATGGAAGAAGTTGGGGCAGGAGGGAAGGGGGGAGAAGAGGAAGGTAACAAGAGACTGAGGTCCAAGGTTACCATATATTCTTGAACAGGGAAGAGTTCATAGTAACCTATCCATATAAATGAAAGTAGCTAAATGTTCTCACCTTTATGATGTGAGGTTAAGGGATGAGGAGACAAAGCAGGCAGAGGTAGAGGGGAGAATGGGGAGCATGTGGAAATGTGCCTGCTGAGGAAGATTGCAGGGGAGGGGGACAGAAGGAAAATGGCTGAATACCTCTTTATGCCCATCTCTGGGTCATGTGTTTGCATGTTGCCTGTTTCGACTTCACAGCAATCTTTGAGATAGATACTATTACCCTAAATTTTCAGAGGGAGGATATGAAGGGCAGAGAGGAGATGTGACTTAGTCAAGATTTCACAGACAATAGCTAAATTGGATTTCAAACTCAGATCTGTCTGCTTCCAATGACTGTTTCTATCATGTGCTATACATATGAGGGATAGAATGGGACAAAACAATCAGAAATCTCCTCCATGTGAGCATAACTCTATCACTCAGTGGTTTAATGAACATTTACTGAGTGCTTACCAGGCACTTTACTAGTTGTGGGGGATTAAAAAGACATGAGTTTCAGTCATGAAGATCCATCGAGCTTATCATTCCCATTAATTATTAGGGTGTTGGTTTTGCCATTTTGCTCCTTTACAAGTGTCAAAGTAACTGGAATAGTTATCCAATTAATTTCTGTGATAGCTTTCACCAAGTTATCTCAGTGCATGTCAAGCTGGCATTTGAAACAGAGGGTATGACCTAGGGTGGATTTCTAGAGATAAAGGGAGATATGCTGTCAAGAACTGGCAACAGGTTTTTCTAATGGAGGCAAAGTAAAAGAATGTGGTTTTAGGTGAGTAAAAATGTGAGGTAAGAGGGGCATTCCTGAATTGTTTGTTGATTTTAATGAAGAACCTAAAATGGCAAGTTAGATGCCATTCGTTTTTTTCTTTTGTTATAGGGTCCTGGTTACAAGCATGGGCTTTGCTATTGAATATACTCAATTTTAGTTTGTCCACAAGCAAGATGCATGTGTGGGCAGTGATTTAGCTTCCTTACTCTTGAGTATCTTCCATTGCAAAACAGGGATAAAAATAGTAACCTATCTCATCGGATTGTTGTGTGGACTCATGAGATACAAGCTTAAACAGGGCCTGACAGTGCTTACCATGATTAGTTCTTTTTAAGAACTAGTATTCTTTAGTTGAACACTTATTTAACTCTGTTTTATATTTAATATGGGTGACAGTAAAGTCTGGTTATTTTAAAATTAGTCTCTGGAACCAGGCAGTCTGAGTTCAAACCCAGACTCTGCCATGTGCTAACTACGTGACTTTGGACAAGATACCTAACCACATCGTTCCTCAACTTCCTTCTGCAGAGTTGAGATGTTAACAGTTCCTACTAATGGTGTTGTTGTGAAGATTGAGTTTGTGTAAATAAAGCCTCCAGAGCAGCACCATATAGGAAGAGCCATGAGACTGTTCGCTATCATCATCATCATCGCCATCCTCAACATCAATGGCTCAGATTATTAAAGACATGTGCTCCTCTAGATCCATTGACATAGCAAAACACACAAGCCCTCAGTTATACACAAACACACTGGTATGTACACACACACACACACACCAGCTACAAACAGTCCAAGTTGCTGCAGACCTAGAGAGACCAACAATGCATTCTTCCCCTGCTGAATTTCCCTGGGGAGGGGAGCTGACTTCTGTAACAAAAATCTAAGGGCAAGATAAGACAGGAGGACTGAACTGCCTGGGGCACAGCCACCCTGAGGCCAAAGGGTACCCTCCCCCCTGCCCTCCTCACCTCCCTTATCAGCTTATATTTCTTCCTTCTGCTACTCCCATCCAACTCTGTCCCCAGGGCCTCTCCTGTGCCTGGTCCCAGATTTCAGTGATTTTTACCAGTGAGCCTGCTAAAGTATGAACTCTAATTAAGGTATTTGCTGATAACAGGAGGAAAGGTCAATGCCTGCTTTGTTGCTTCCACTCTCCATCCCTCCGCCTTCTCCTTCATATCTGGGGGGGAGGGGGGGGCATGGTGAGAGCACTGGGACCCATCTCCTCTACCTGCTGCTCCTCTGGAGGTGCTAGGGTATATGTGCAAGATGTGCTGGACACATCAGCTGTACTGATCCCTTACCAGATTATGAATCAAACCGAGGGTTCCATTTTCAGTTTAGAAAGTGTTGTCTCCACGTATTTGGTCACTCTTTGACTTTTTTCTCACAAAAAACTTTTGCACTTTTAGTTTAAAAAAGAAGGGAACCACATTGCGAAAGAGGGAGAAGAAGAAAGTTTAAGTGAGGGTTTTGACAAGGCCCCTGAAAAGACTAGGCATGTCTGGAGTGTGCCAGTGTCAATTAAAGTATCAGCTAAAAGAATGACCTGATAGATCCTGAAAGCATCATTGAAACACAGCATTCCAAGCCAGGAAGCTAAAAGTCCCTGATAAGTGGTCTTCTAGCCTCTTGGGGCTATTTATTTTGTTTTCAGGTTATTCTGCTTATCCTTGCTCTGTCCTTCACCATGGTACCCTCCCCTTCCCTCTGCCGTGTGACAGACACTCCAGCTATTTGGGAGAAGCTTCTCATGTATTCTCTCTGTAGCCACCACCGTCTTCCCCCACCCCAATCTGTCTTATCTTCTCTTCCTCAGCGTATTTCTAGTTCCCTTGATCATTCCCTATATGTGTATTGGCAATATGTCCTGCACTTAAAATTTTCACATATGTGATTTGTGTTCCCTTTGGCTATTCCACTGTCAGACTAGGTATCCCAGATTTTGTTTAGAGAAGTTCTTGCTCTGAACCACCAGGCTATTCCTTCGAATTCTTCAATTCTGACCCCTGATGCTGCTTTCTTCCTCTCCCTTCAGCCCATTATAGCTTCCTAAATACTTTCCAGAGGTGTCTGTAAAAGTTGCTGATCTCTAAAGAGCTCTAAACATTATTTTAAGGTGCTGGTAGACATGGAATACAGGAGTGACCAGATTGTGTTGAAAGGTGGTACAAGCAATAAATCTTACATGGTGAAAGGGAGTGCAGAGTTAGGGTCTAAAGTTAATATAAAAGAGAAAAGATACATCCAGTCCAATTTATACCTGACATCCCTTAAAACTTTGGGTCTTTCTGTTTCTCGATAAATATTTGTCTTCTGTAGATTTTGTTTTTCCAACTCTTCATTAATTAATCTTTTTATGGTCCTCCATTAATTCTTCAATTTCTTTCTTGAGAATATCTACTCAACCCTTGCTGCTCAAGGACCAGCAGTGTCCGCATCACGTGGGAGCTTGTTAGAAATGCAGAATCCAAGTCCCTACCTCAGACCTACTGAATCAGAATCTGCTTTGAAACACATCCCTAGGTGATTAGGTGCACTCTGAGAAGCATGGTGTTAAACCATCACAGCCACCTGCAAATACACCATGCTTCTTTGTCAATGTCTGGAAAAATCTTAAAATAATAATGCTTTGTTCCAAAATTCTACCAACATGTATCGATCATTTTATCCTTGACTGCAGGCATGATTTTTTTTTTTTTATAAAAGGTGAGTATAGTTAAATGTGGTTGATGTTCTTCAAGTACAGGGATAGAGTACTTCTCTGTACTTTTAGGAGAAGATGGAGATATAAATCTTTGTCTTGTGATTTAAAAGGTAATGAAGAAAAGGAAGGGTCATAAGCAGAATCAAAAGTAATCTCAAGACTTGAGCCAAAAAGACAGATAGACATGGAATGGCCAGACTGGTTGCAGTGAGGATGAATGAACAGGCACCACCCCAATGCCCATGATTGGAAAGCTCCAGTAATGTGGGCACAGTTTATAGAATATCTTGTGGACAGTTGAGCTAAGAAGTGCGGCTACAAAGGATGTTGCCATTTTTAAAAGAAGTTGTGAAGGATGGACTGGAACTTTTGCAAGCTTCAGTTTTCCCATCTGTCATTTCTAGTTTGCATATTGTTCTAATGAATAAAAGTAAACCTTGCAGGACACAGACAATAGGGTGGTGAAAGCCTGGGGTGGGGGGTGGGGCCAACTGGAGGGGTCAAAGGGGGATAAAGTATTACATATGTAATACTTTCCACAATAAAGGTTTATTTTTTAAAATAAAAATTAAATTAAATTAACCACACACACACAAAAAGTAAACCATGCAAAGAGCTTAGACCAGGGTCAGCATATAGGAAGCACTCAATTGGCACAGAGGTAGCTATAAGTATTCTTGTGTGGGGCCTGAAAGACTGAAAATGGAGAAAGCTCCTCCAGTGCAATCGTAATAGAAACAGTGACGGGTGCTCACTGTGTGCTGGGCACTGTTCTACAAGCACGTTACGGAAAGTAACA
The DNA here is from genome assembly GCA_026230045.1 of Corynorhinus townsendii. Classification (NCBI taxonomy): domain Eukaryota; kingdom Metazoa; phylum Chordata; class Mammalia; order Chiroptera; family Vespertilionidae; genus Corynorhinus; species Corynorhinus townsendii. Next base: position 172,712,419 of record JAPDVU010000003.1, on the reverse strand, counting down.
CGGTACTCCTCAGAGCAGTGCTATGATGCAGATACTATTATCTCCATTTGTCAGAAACTGAGGGACTTGCATAAATGGCCTCAGACAGGATTCAAATGCACACGTGACTTCAAATCTGGTGCTCTCCACCACCAGGCTATCCCACTACAGGTGTCCCAGTGAAGACAGGAGGAGAATATAAAAGAAAGGGAGGCTCCCAGCCTGTGTGGCTCAGTAGTTGAGCATCCTCCTATGAACCAGGAGGTCATAGCTCCATTCTGGTCAGGGCACAGGCCCAGATTGTGGGTTCAGTCCCCAGCAGGGGGCGTGCAGGAAGCAGCCGATCAATGGTTCTCTCTCATCATTGATGTTTCTATCTTTCTCTCTCCCTCTCCCTTCCTCTCTGAAATAAATAAAACATATATATATTAAAAAGCAGAAAAGAAAGAGAGGAGCAAAAGCCCCATCCACAAGGCAGAGGTGGCAGTGTGTAAGCACACAGCCCTGGACGAATAGGCAAAGACCAAAATAACAGCAGCGGGGGTGGGGGGAGAAGGCACCGCCCAAGGCTTGTTTTGTTTCTGACTTACCATCCTTGAATGGTTTGACCAATTGCTTGATTCCTGTTGGAGCTATAAAAAAATATTTAAAAAAAAATAAGATTGTTTTTGCTTTGTGAACAAAGAACACTCAGAACCAACTGGTCATGCACCTGAGGCCCATGTGTTCAGTGATTAGTTCTGTACATAGGTGAGCATTTCTCTCAAGTAGCACATATTTAAAGAGCATAAGTGGCTTTTTTTCACACTCCATTTAATTTACACTGGGTTTATCTTCCTGCACAGATGGCCTGCTCTTTTCCTCTTCCTGTGCTTAATTCTCACTGAAGCCAGAGCGTGTTAGATGCCCATGAGGATTCAGCGGAGTGAAGGGATACAGGAAGAGGAGTCAGATGGTGCTAATACAACAAAACGGCAGGGAACGCTTCCTAAAGTTATGACATTATGCATAAAGCATTTAAACATACTTTTGCAGCACATTTAAGAAAATGGGAAGATGCAAGTAATGTCAACTGAAAATAAGATAGAAAACTGAGTAATATATTCAGTATAATTTTGGAATGGTGACACTTAAAAAGTGTATATAAAGTATGTTTTATATCACTTTTTTTTTTTTAAATGAAGTGTGCACACACATGCCCACTGGTGGGGACTAATGCTTGCATTCCCAGTCTTTTTTTTTTTTTAATATATTGTATTGATTTTTTTACAGAGAGGAAGGGAGAGAAATAGAGAGTTAGAAACATCGATGAGAGAGAAACATCAATCAGCTGCCTCCTGCACGCCCCCCACTGGGGATGTGCCCGCAACCCAGGTACATGCCCTTGACTGGAATTGAACCTGGGACCTTTCAGTCCACAGGCTGACGCTCTATCCACTGAGCCAAACCGGTTTTGGCTTATATCACATATTTTAAAAAACCAGGAATTTATTTAAAAATAATTATTCGTGGTTATTCTGAGTGAAAGGATTTGGGTGCATTTCTTTTATTCTTTAAATTTATTTTCAATTTTCTACACTGAGTACATCCTTATTTTATCATAAAAAATACCATACATTTAAAAAAGTAAAGCGACATTTAGAGTTTATGCTTTTTGGATTTTGTTTGTTTGTTTGTTTGGTTGGTTGGTTAGGTGTTTAAATCTGAATTAAAGTTGTAGTTTTTGCTTAGTGCTTTGCCAGGCGGAGGCAGTATTCGTCCCCCAGATTTCTGCAGTTGCCTTGTTACTGGCCTGTTTGGGAGAGCCTTAATGCAGGGAAGAAGGGAGGCTCTTCATCTTTCAGCACCTGTTCATTGTTTAACAACGCTAAGTAGACTTGCTCTTCCTATTAAGTGGGAGAGGGACAGAGGAGGGGGTGATGGTGAGGAAGAGCCTGACGCAGAGCCTTCCTCTTCTGCATTTTTCAGTGATGACTGCTTCAGGGACGCAGCCAGCTGCAGCCTGCAGCTGTGTTTCCAGCTGTGCCTAGTGGGGCTGGATGGTGCGTATGTCAAGGGCCCTAGTGGCCCTCTTCCGGAGCATGTAGACTAACAGGAAATATGGTAGATTGATGGCTACACCGAAACTCTAAGGAATGGGCCTTCTGGCAATTTTCAGAAAGTTGAAGTTCTAACCATCCAGGTGTCAGAAAGATCAAGTGAGCCAATGTACATAAAATTGAAACCTACAAAGCACTACATTGTTGTGTTGGTGTGAGATTATATTTCTCTCCTTAAGCTCCAAAACTTTAAAGCTTAATCGTCATTACTTTCATAAACAAAGCCAACAACATTTTTTATTGCTTAGCATATTTTATAATTCCTAAAACAACAATACAATGACCATAAAGAATGTTTTAGAACAACAAAACAATGATCCATCATTCAAGAACCCAATTATTTCCTTTTGGGGGGCTTTAAAATGTTTATGCTTATATTGTAAGAATAATTAAATTACATTTTTGGGGAAAATATCAACACTAAAATTCCACTACCCTAAGAGAACTGTCATCAATTCTGTGTATTCTCTTCCAAGTTTTTTCCAGAGGCAAATCTTTAGTTTAAATGGTGGATATAATAATTTTAAAAATCTGATTTCCTTTTTTTTTCTTCTGTTTAACACCATCCTATATAATAAAGAGGTAATATGCAAATTGACCATCATGCCCTCACACAAGATGGCCACACCCATGTGGTCACAAGATGGATGCCCCCATGTCACCACAAGATGGTTGCCACAAGATGGCCAGCAAGAGAGGACAGTTGGGGGTGAACAGGCCAGCAGGGGAGGGCAGTTGGGGGTGACTGGGCCAGCAGGGGAGTGGTTAGGGGGTGATCAGGTTGGCAGGCAGGCAAGCAGTTAGGAGCCAGCAGTCCCAGATTGTGAGAGTGATGTCTGACTGCCAATTTTGGATATCCCCCGAAGGGTCCCAAATTGGAGAGGGTGCAGGCTGGGCTGAGGGACACCCCCCCCCCCCCGCAGTGCATGAATTTTGTGCACCAGGCCTCTAGTATAAAATAGGAAACATTTTAGGGCAAGCATGTCAAACTCACGGCCAGCAGGCCGCATGCAGCCCACAATGAATATTTTTGCGGCCCAGCCAATATAATGGTATGTAAGAAACATTTTAATAAAAATTTTGTAACAATTTTTACAATATCCTGCATACATAATCCTATCTAATAAAGAGGGAATATGCTAATTAACCATCACTCCGTCACAAAGATGGCTGCACCCACAGCTGAGGCCAAGTTCCCATAAGTAGCCTTAACAAGCAATCAGCAGGGACATGAGGCTAGCCCTCTCTGGCCCACGTGGGGATTGACAGGGGACTTCAGGCCACTTTCCACACCCAGCAGGGCTTGATAGGGGACCTCAAGGTGCACTTCCCATCCTGGTGCTGGGCTAGGGGACCTCAGGCTGCTCCCCCTGCCCCAGCGCCAGGCTGGGGGACCTCAGGCCACGCCCCCCCACCTGGCAGGGCTTGACAGGGGACCTTAGGCCATGTACCCCACCAGGTGGGACTTGACAGGGGACTTCAGGCTGTGCTCTCCACCCTGGCACCAGGCCAGGGGACCACAGGCCACACCCCCCATGCCAGCACCGAACCAGGGCACCTGAGGCTGTGCCGCCCTGCCTGGTGGGGCTTGACAGGGGACCTTAAGGTGCACCCCCAGTGCTGGGTTGGAGGAGCTCAGGCCATCCCCCCCGCCCAGGAGGGACCTGAGGCTGCACCCCCCTGCTGATGGGGCTTGACAGGGAACCTGAGGCTGTTCCCTGCTCCTGGTGCCGAGCCAGGGGACCTGAGTCTGCACCCACCACCCCCTTGTCTGGTGGGGCTTGACAGGGGACCTCAGGCCATGACCCCACCCATCAGGGCTTGATAGGGGATGTCAGGCCATGTCCCACACCTGGCGGGGCTTGATGGGGACCTCAAGGCACACCCCCTCACCCCAGTCTGGGCTGGAGGACCTCAGGCCATGCACCCCCATCCTGGCGCCGGGCCAGGGGACCTGAGGCTATGTTTCCTGCCCTGTGGGGCTTGACATGGTGGGACTAGCCAGGTCTGGATCTATCCCAATGAGGTGGGGGGGCCGGCTGGGTCTGGGTCTCATGTGATTTTGCGGTGCATGTGGGTGGATGGGGACTTGACTCTGGGTCCCACGGTGTGCCCCAGACTCTGACAGGAGGAAGGTTTTCATATACATGTTACTAATTTTCTTTCATCTCTGACACTTCTATTATAGAGAAAGGGCAAATAGCAATATTAAATTATTTCCTCTAATTAATCCCCTTTTAATGTGCATGAATTTCGTGCACTAGACCACTAGTTATTAATAATGAACTACAACATTTGCTAATGACTGATAACAATAATTGTGTTGCATTCATTGCTCTTGTTCTTTTTTTTTATACTACCAGAGGCCCAGTACATGAAATTTGTGCTGGGGAGGGGGAGTCCCTCTGCCCAGCCTGCACCATCTCGCTGTCTGAGACCCCTTGGGGGATATCCACCTTCCAGCTTAGGCCCAATCCCCTTAGATCAAGGCAGCAGTCAGACATCCCTCTCGCAGTGGGGGCTCTCACAGTCTGGGACCTCTCGCTCTTTTCCACCCACCTGCAACAGAGGTGAAAGAGGCTCCCACCACCACTGCTATGCTCACCAGCCATGAGCCCAGCTTCTGGCTGAGCAGAGCTCCCCCTGTGGGAGGGCACTGAGCACCAGGGGCAGCTCCTGCATTAAGCGTCTGCCCCCTGGTCGTCAGTGCATGTCATGGGGACCAGTCATTCTGCCAGTTGTTCCACTGTTTGGTAGATTTACATGTTAAGGTTTTATTATATAGGATACTTTTCGAAATAAACCTACATTTCTATGAAAATTGAGCTTTTGTTTTTTTGCAGCCCACATAAACTTAAACCTTGTTTATTTGGCCTGTGTTATCCTTTGAGTTTGACATGCTTAGTTTAGGGTAATGTTTTTTTTTTTTTGCTCTGCAGTCCTCTTTAAGGAGTCCTCTTCTTATAAGTAGGATAGGGAGAGAGCTGGTGGAGGTGGGGGTGCTGAAAGAAAAACCTTCAAAAGAATATTAAGCCTTAGCCAGTTTGGCTCAGGAGATAGAGCCTGGGTCCTGGGTTCAATTCTGGTCAGGGCACATGCCCAGGTTGCAGGCTCGTTCCCCAATAGGGGGCATGCAAGAGGCAGCCAATCAATGATTCTCTCTCATCATTGATGTTTCTATCTCTCTCTCCTCCTTACCTCTCAGAAATCAATTTTAAAAAAAGAAAAGAAAAGAACGTTAAGTGGGGCAATACCTACTTCACAGAATTATTGTGAGACAGAAATGAAGTCATATCCACAGCATGGCTGATATATGGCCTGGGACATAGTAAGCATTCAGTACATGGTAGCTTATTGATATGTCATTCCATAGACTTTGTATAGGGTGGGGCAAAAGTAGGTTTACAGTTGTGAGTAGGCAAAACACAGTTTATTCTTGTATTATTATTTATTAATTATTGCATTTTTTCCATACAAACAACTATAAACTTACTATAGCCCCATCCTGTACTAATTATTTTAATATTGATATAAAATTTCATCAAAATGAACTCTAATATCTTTATTGTTGACCATTCATTTTCTTATAACTTGTCAGCACTATAAATAAAGCAGGGCATGGAACTTGCCACATTTTAGATTCTCTTTTGAGACTATTCATAATGTAATGGAATAAGTGTGTCCATGAACATTTTATGGTTTCTATACAGCAAACAGCAAAAGTATCTGTCAAAAGTGAGAGGGAAATGAAGTAATTCCCAGTTAAAATCTAAGGGAGTTTGTTACCTTAGAGACCTTCCCTACAAGAAATACTAGAGTGAGTCCTGCAGTTTGAAATGAAAGGACACTAGACAGTAACTAGAAACCAAATGAAGAAATAAAAAGCTCAATAAAGATAAATATATGGGCAATTATAGAATCTAGCACTATTGTAACAATGGTTTGTAATTCCACTTTTAGTTCTCTACATGATTTAAGAGACTAATATATTTAAAACAATTATTTGTCTAATAGCTAGTATTATTGCAACTTTGGCTTATAGATCAACATTTTGTTTTCTACATGATTTAAGAGACTAATGCATTTAAAAATTATTAATTTATGTCTTTGGACACACAATGTATAAAGATGCAATTTTATGACAACTGAAAGGGTTGAGGCAGAAATATTAAGGAACACAATTTTTGTTTTTTATTGAAGTTAAGGTGGTATAAACCCAAATTACAGTGCTATAACTTTAGGATGTTGAATATATTCCTCATGACAACCACAAAGAAAATCACAACCTAATTAAAAAATGGGCAAAGGACCTGAATAAACATTTCTCCAAAAAATATATTCAAATGGCCAACAAGCATATGAGAAGATGCTCAACATCACTAACCATCAGGGAAATGCAAATCCAAACTACAATGAGATACCACGTTACATCCATTATGCTGGCTACTATTTAAAAAACAACAGAAAATAGCAAGTGTTAGTGAGGATGTGGAAAAACTGGACAGTTTGTGCACTGGTGGTGAGAATGTTAAAATGGTATAGCTGCTGTGGAACATAGTATGGTTGTTTCTCAAAAAATTAAAAATTAAATTTCAATATGACCCAGCAAACCCCATTTCTGAGTGTATTCACCCCCCAAAATTGAAAGCTAAGTCTTGGGGGGATATTTCTACACACATATTCAGAGCAGCATTATTCACAATAGCTAAAACGTGGAAGCAAACCAAGTGTCTATTGATAGATGAATAATGGATAAGCAGAATGTGATACATACATACAACTGATTTCATTCATCCTTAAACAAGGAAATTCTCCAACATAGATTAACCTTAAGGATATTATGCTAGGTGAAAAAAAAAAAAAGTCATGAAAAGACAAATACTGTATGATTCCACTTACATGAGGTGAATTTTGTCTCTTTCTTGGTTCTCAGCTCTGTTCTATGCAAAGAAGTTTATCTAATAGCTCAGTTCCATAAGTGAAGTCTTTTGGTAAAATTTTAATGTTTCTTTGCCCTCACCTAGGTTCATAACATATAAAGGCATTATAATGGAGTGGTTAAAAATGTAGGCTCTGGAGTGAGAAAAAAGTAAAAAAGGTCTGGGTTTCAATGTGAGCTTCACAAGGAACTACTCTGTGACCCTGGGAAGTTACACAACCTCTCTAAGTCTCAGTTCATTTATCCTTGAAATGGAGCTAGTAAGTTTCCTTTGGGGTCTTTTGTGAAGCTCAAAGGCAAAATGCATATGTAATGATACAATGCACCATGCCTGACACCAGTAAGAGCCAGTGCATGTTATTATACTGAGAGGCCCCAGCAGGCCGGTGAGAGGAGTCACACTCTCTCATTCTATTTGATGATGAGTTGACCACACCAGCATAAGTAACGTGGAGTGGGAATTATATGCAGAGCATTGCTTTATTGTGATATTACACAATATCAACAAAATGGAGATTTGTAATGGACTGTATAGAAAATAATGATTTCTCCTTAAATTTAGAAAACAGGCAAGCAGAAAAAAATTATTACTTGAGTTTACCCTATACACAAAGTGGGCCTAAGTGAGCAAATGGCTTCTTAGAACAAAGGTTAAAGTCTTTCAAGACCTACTTGTGCAAATTTGGTTTTCCCTAAAAGACCTGGAGATATGGTATTCAAAAGAGATACTTTTTAAAATATATATTTTTATTGATTTCATAGAGAAAGGGAGAGGGAGAGATAGAAACATCAATGATGAAAGAGAGTCCATTGGCTGCCTCCTGTATGCCTCCACTGGGGATTGAGTCTGCAACCCGGATATGACTGGGATGGAAAACATATGTGCCCTGACCCAGAATCGAACCATGACCTCCTGGTTCATAGGTCAAGGCTCAATCACTGAACCATGCTGGCCAGGCTTAAAACAGATACTTTTTAAACAACATTAATATTTTCATTTGAAAGTCTTCCTTCTCAATTACTTTTTATTTACCTAGTGGAGGAAGGAGGCTTTACACACACATACACACACACACACAACACATTCATAGGTTTATGCTTATGTAAATGTATTTGTGTGTTTTCTTGGTTTGCTTACTTTCATTAGGAAAGGGGAGTTTAGGGTTCCGGGTCACCCTTCCTTTTACCTCTCTCATATACTCTCATCCACTCAGGCTTAAAGAGACTGGGAGGATGTACTTGATTATAAAGTTTCTTTCAGAAGAAGGCATACAGAAGGAAAAAACACATGTCAATAAGCTATACATACATTTAAAACATGACTGGGATGAAAAACATATGTCCAAAGACTTGTACATGAATGTTCATAGCAGCATTATTCATAACTAGAGGCCCAGTGCATGGATTCGTGCACATTGAAAGGAAATTAATTAGAAGGTAGCTGGCAGGGCGGGACTGGGTGAGACGGGCACAACACGCTCTGGAGCTAACCTCCCATGGTCCCTACCCCAGCTGACCGCAATGGGACAAAGCTGGGGTTTGAAGGGCGTCAGTGGAGTGAGCGGGGTCCCTCAGCCTGGCCTGCGGGGATCAGGCTGAAACCAGCAGTCCTACATCCTCCAAGGGGTCCCGGAGTGTGAGAGGGCACTCTGCAAAGTTGCTGTTGTTTGGCAGCTCCTGCATTGAGTGTCTGCCCCCCTGGTGGTCAGTGCGTGTCATACCTACCGGCCGGTAGGCTGGTGGCTTAGCCATATATATTGGAGGCCCAGTGCACAAAATGTGTGCACTGGGGCAGGGGGGAGGTCCCTCAACCCAACCTGCACCCTCTCCAATCTGGGACCCCTCAGGGAATGTCCGATTGCTGGTTTAGGCCCAATCCCTGTGGACATCCTTCTCACAATCCGGAACTGCTGGCTCCCAACTGCTCGCCTGCCTGCCAGCCTGATCACCCCCCAACCACTCCCCTCCCAGCCTGATCGACACCTAACTGTTCCCCTGCTGGCCCGATCACCCCCAACTGCCCTCCCCTACATATTCCCTCTTTATTAGATAGGGTTTTTTCTTTAACACATTGGACACTGTACTTGCCGCGGTCTTGACAAACACGTAAAAATGTAAACCCAAACTAAAAGTGTCATAAAATAAATTCCTTAAACAGGAATTTCATGAGACCTTGGAAGGGTGATATCATGTGGTTGTTTTCTCCTTTTTTCCTTCTCTTTCTTTTTCTTGACGTTTCATCTCCTGTCCTTTCTTTCTTTCCTCCTTTTATTCCTTTTCTGTCCTCTCTTTCTCTTAACTTTTCCGTTGGTAGAGTCGTCAGTACTTGAATCTGTCTCGCTTCCAGAAGACGAAGAAGAGGGAAACACACCGTCATCTGAAAAAAAGATGATCTATGTTGGCATCGGTGGTGTTTCTGGTTTTGCTCTTTTCCCGGTTTGTTTGTCATTTCTGCCGCCCGGCATCTTCAGGACTTGTGCGTGGGCACTTCTTATTCATGTCTACAAAACCTGCCTGCCTTGGTGAAAACTGTAGGGGAAAAGGCCTTCCTGGGTGGGCTCAAGCCTGGCCCGAGGTGCTGAGGAACCAGGGCGGGGAGGAGCCCGACCTCCGGACCACAAGGTACTCTCTAGTAATGTAACTGCAATGTAGCAGTTTGCCTTCAGAAATTAGTTGTAAGTTACTTCCGATGTGAAACCCTACCGCAGACATTTCCTTTGCAGTTTGTAAAGATTTTAAACAAAACCCATTTACCTCCCTAACCCGGTCACAAGTTTCTGCCCAATGGGGGAGAGGTTTGCTGGGCAGCGTTTCCCAGATGCCCGCCAGCCCCCCACCTCCGCTCTAATCACTGCGCTGGGGGCGAGGGACGTATGGAGGCTAACTCCCTGAGGCTGCCGGTGCGGCAGGATCACTTGCCGGGGCGTGCAAGGTTCTGAGGCTGAGACCCTGAGGCTGCAGGGGTGTGTGTGTGTGTGGGATCACTCCGTGGGGAGTGAATTTGTTTTTGTTTTTTTATAAAAGGTCAGGAGGGCCTCTGGGCAGCATTCCACCAGGCCGCTCACACTGCCTGCTCTCAGCAGCCGCCGCCCACCCCTCCGGGGACTGGGGGACTCCGGCGGGGCTGAGAGGACTGGGTGCTGCCATCTTGTGGCTATGGGCACCATCCTCTTTGTCATGGAGTGATGGTTAATTTGCATACTACTCTTTTATTAGATAGGATAGATAGCCAAAAAAGTTGACACAACCCAAATGTTCATCTCCTGATGAATAAATAAAATGTGGTGTATCCATGCAATGAAATATATTTATGCTTCCTATAAATGTAGATATATTTATAGTTAGTATGTTCAACTCTGTTTTGCACTTAAAATACTCTGAGTTGTGTGTTTTATAAGGGTAAATTGTGTGTTATGTGGATTATATCTCAATAAAGCTGCTAAAAAGGAATGGGGGAAGCATGAGTAGGTACCGATAGAACTATTATAGTTGTTTTACTACATCTATATATACTTTCACCACAGTAGAAGTTTTATAAATATTTATAAATAACTTGAAGTTTGTTTACATAAAGCCAACTTTTTCTGAAAACATCTTTTCTTTGAAAATCAGAGTTTTCCAGAAAAAGCAGGGAACATTAATAGCAAATTTGCTCAAACTCTCTTGTAGGATTATGGAAATATTTGCACTCTCTATTCACATTCACCAATTGAAGCTTCTGAGGCAATGTTTGTTTTCCGAACATTTAAAGCTTCCTGAAAAGGCAGAAGAATTCTTATTATTAAGAGTGATTCTAAAACAGCATACGCATTTGACATGAAGAATTAAAGAGAATGACTAATGAAGTCCTAGCAAGGCTACTTCTAAATTCTACCACTGTTCTCTACTTGCCCAATTTATTTAAGCAATGAATTTCTTCCAGAAATTGAGAAACCAGTAAGCAAAGATAAAGTCCATTCTAAAAACAAACTTGAGTTTTTTTATTGCTTTTCCATTTGATCCCCTTCAAGAATTAAAGTGAACAATGTCATAGATATGCTAAAGTAAGGAATCAGATTGAAATAATATTACAGGCTTTACGTTATGCAATGTTTTTAATCTTATAGGTGCAACAACTGATATTTCAGGGCTAGGGGTCATTTCTCAATAGAAAAATTTCTACACAGAAAATAATACATTATGTAATCAGACCCAGAGCTTATTTGGATCATACACTTAATTATACTAATTGAGAAAAATAAATTCTAATCTATAAAGCAGATTAGAAATGGCCACACAAATCTCCCTACCTACCCTGTCAACCAGTATTATTATCAGTTATTATCAGAACTTGTCTATAATATTTACTTAATAAATTAATCCACTACTTGCTCCCCTACAAACAGAGCTTTGAGACTAAAACAAAAATAAATTAAAAGAGAAGCAGAGAGTCAATCCTTAGCAACCTCTTTAAAATCAAATAGACTTCTCTTTCTTGAGCCTAAACAGCTCTCTTTTCAGCTGATGTCAGCAAAGAATTTCATGCCCAGCAAAGCCTGAGTGCTATAGTGGAAGTGAAGGGCCAAAAAGTGGAAACAACCCAAATGTTCATCAGCTGACAAATGGATGAACAAAATGTAGTATACCTGTACAGTGGAATATTATTCAGTCATAAAAAGGAACGAAGTACTGATGCATGCTACACGTGTGAACCTTGAAGACATCATGCCAAGTGAAAGAAACAAGTCACAAAAGGCTATATTATAACATTCCATTTATATGAAGTGTCTGACAGAAACTAAGTTAGTAGTTGCCTAGGGCTGGGGGGAGGAAGGAATGAGAAATGACTGCTAATGTACCTGAGGTTTCTTTTGGGGATGATGAAAATATTCTAAAATCAGATAGCAGTGATGGTTATATAACCTTATAAATATACTATAAATCACTTACTTTTATACTTCAAAAGGACGAATTTTATAGTGGGTGAATTATATCTTAATTTTTAAAAAGATACTAGACTCCTGGTAAAATGTTATTCAGCTCTAGCACCTGGTTCATTGAGAAGAATAAATTAAGACCAGGACTAGATGACCCAGGAAAGTGCCAGCTCAGACCGGGCAGAGTTTGCATGTATATAAAAGCCAGTGATGGGCAAAAGCTTCTACCTCACATATTTGCCTGAGTCCATCTTCCCCTTGGTTTCTTCAACCCACCTACACTGGTTAGTCTCCATTTGCTCCACCCCCAACCTCAGCCCACTGTCTGTTCTTTTCCACCCTCTACTGTGTTCTGGAGGTTGACCTTCACCAATGCATCTCCTGGGTCCTCTTCCATTTTGGAGTCCAGTTGGGTTTGGCCAATAAGAGGCACAAGAAGTTTGTTTGGAAGATGAAAGTAAGGAGAGTGGGATATTTATTCTTCTTGTCTTCTTTCCCACCCCCCATTCCCATTCCTCACTTTCTTGTGATCCTGGCAATAGCTTCATGGCTCTACGCAGTGGTTCTCAACCTTTCTAATGCCACGACGCTTTAATACAGTTCCTCATGTTGTGGTGACCCCCAACCATAAAATTATTTTCGTTGCTACTTCATAACTGTAATTTTGCTACTGTTAATGAATCATAATGTAAACATCTGTATTTTCCAATGATCTTAGGCTCTACAGCAGTGCTGTAGGGTCATGGCATTAGAAAGGTTGAGAACCACTGCCAGCCCTAGCTCCTGTCAGGCAATCCCCTCTTTCATATCTCCAGATGACAATAGGCTCCAATTTCCCTCCTTTTACCTTTCCAGACCAAGTGGTGACAATGGCTTCCTGTATTGCTTGTCCTAGATGCTTCATCTTCCCTTGTTAGTTTCTTTAATCCTGCCCACATCTATTTCTTGTTGAAATAATGACTGATATCCTACACCTTTCCCTGTGTATCTCCCTGATTTCTAACTCTGAGGCTTCCTGGTGGGACTCTCAATGACGACTTCTGAACTCCTTCCTTATTCTCTAGGGATAACCACATTGATGGGTGGGAAATGAGAAAGGATTGCATATGTACAATTCATTTCCTTCTATTTTATTCAATAAATCTTACTGAGAGATGGCAACTACTGGGACAGTGCAAGGCTTCCCCCTGTACAGAGTTTTAAAGGGACAGAGACAGAAAGGGACTTAGTGGGCAGCCTGGCTATGCACCAATGGCATTTTAAGAGACAACTTGGTACCCAAGTTGCCCTGAAGTATTTAGGACTTCAGCTATTGTTATTTCTAACCCCCATAGTATTTATGAGTGAGGGCTTGTACTATGAAATCTATCTGGCTTCATTTTTCCAGAAATGAAGTAATCATCAGAAAGCTAAGATAGTCTATGGTCAAGGCCGGGCCTGACAGGAACTTAAAATTATTTCATTCCATAAAATACAGATACTTTAAGGTCAAAAGTTTATAATGAGTTGAATGCTTTGTCTTAACCCAGTCAGCCCCAAACTAATAAAAACAAACCTTTTGGTAGGCAAAATCAGATTTATTAATCTGTTGCTGAGTGGGAGACCATCCACTAAAGAAATTGTGGGGCATCTCACCAAAGAGAAAAATAGAGTTAGGATTGAATTCTGGGGAAGAGTAGAGTTAAGGTGAAATTTAGATAAATCAGCGTTTTAATAGGCTCCAAGGCTATATAAAGTGGTGAACGTGACATCCAAACTGAAAAGTAGAACCACGTTCTTGTTTACTTAGAAAAAAACAAATGAAGCTCTGGCCGGTTAGAGCACTGGACCTCGGACTGAAGGGTCACGGATTCCATTCCCAGTCTAGGGCACATACCTCAGTTGCAGGTTCAATTCCTGGTCAGGCAAGTGCAGGAGGCAACCAGTCAATGTGACATCAATGTTTCTCTCTCTCTTTCGCCCTTCCTCCCCCTCTTCCACTCTCTCTCAAGATCAATGGAAAAAATATCCTCAGGTGAGGAATAAAAAAAAAAAAAAAAGGAAGTGAAGACTGGTGTGGAATGCTGTGTACAGAAACCCCTTATCTGAAGCTTTGCACCTGGCTGCTGATCCAGATTGCTTCTCTGTCACAGTAACTTAGACCTCCCCCCAGGCAATGGTGGGTTGTTTCATTCTTACTGACTCATTTTAAACAGTAATCTAAATCAAATTACTTAAATTTATGATAGTCTCTGATTTTAGAGAACAGTTTCTCCGTGAGTAGAAAGCAATAGCTGCCCCAGGAGGGGGGTTGTTATGACACTTTACAGCTGCAGTGTGTCCTTGGAGGAAAGAATGTTTCCGGTTAACTTTGCAGCTGGCTTTCTCTGTATCTTTTATTCCAATCTGATGAGTGGTGGGACAGATTTGCACAGTCCAAGAGATTTTTACTTTCTCATTACCTTGATGAACTTCACTGGACATGTAGCATGAGCAAGGAATAAACTTGTGTAAGATTGAACAGCTGATATTCTGGGAATTTTGGTGTGTGTGTGTGTGTGTGTGTGTGTTTGACAAAACATAACCTAGGCCAGTGGTCATTAGTCAACAGAGCCAAATATCAACAGTACAACGATTGAAATTTCTTTTGAGAGCCAAATTTTTTAAACTTAAACTTCTTCTAGCGCCACTTCTTCAAAATAGACTCGCCCAGGCCATGGTATTTTGTGGAAGAGCCACACTCAAGGGGCCAAAGAGCCGCAGTTTGCTGACCACTGACGGAGCTATCCTGGATGCATAGAAATTTTTGTTTTAATTAAATTCTCATAAAATGAGGTACTGACTTAGGGGCTGGTAACAGGTGGCAGACAATGGTTATTACTGGAGGATGGAAGGATGTACAGCATATTATGCAGTGGTAAAACATTTAGTAAAATTGGCATCTGAGATCATTTGGAAGGCACATTAAGTTCCTAATATTTTGTAATCTTAGAATAAGAGTTTGGAAAATGGATTATTTGTAGCCTGTGTTGTTTGCTGATGACTGTTTGGCAAGGTATTATAAGAAATAGATGAGTTCAGAAAAAAATGGCCATTCTATGAGTAGGAAGTGGGCTAGGAACTAGAGAGTGTCCAAAATTTGGGAAGTGGTTGTAAAAAGTAACCATTTCTGAGCCTCAAACAATAAAAAGTGGCACTGAAAAAGTAGCCCTGTGGCAAGGATCAAATCAAGGCAAAGCCATTGGACATATTGTAAAAATCTCTGTATGTGTTTAAGGTGGCATCTGTTATATCTTTCTTCCCTTTTTTTTTTTTTTTTTTTTGAGAGAGAAAGAGAGGCAATAAAGCAAAGAAATATAAAAAATTCAGGAAGCATGATTAAAGAGAAATAAGAACATGTCCATTCAAAAACTTGTAAACAAATGTTTATAGCAGCATTATTCATAACAGCCAAAATGTGGAAACAACCCAAATGTCATTGGATAAATAAAATATAGTATATTCACACAGTGGAATATTATTTGTCAATGAAAAGAAATTAAGTACAGATACCTGCTCCAACATGGATAAACCTTGAAAACATTATACTAAGTCAAAGAAGCCAGTGACAAAGAACATAATATTGTATGATTCAATTTATATGAAATGTCCATAATAGGCAAATCCATAGAGACAGAAAGCAGATTTTTGTATTTGCCTATTGCTGGGAGTAGAGTGGGTTGGGGTGGGAGAAGACGGGGTGGTTTGGTGGGGGGAGTAGAGAGTAACTGTTAATGGGTATGGAGTTTTTTTTAGGATGATAAAAATGTTCTGTAATTAGTGGTGATGGCTGTACAACTATGTGAATATACTTAAAACCAGTGAACTATATACTTTAAATTGTATATTAATTACATATCAAAGAATAAACTTAGATGGAAAAAAAAAAAGATTATGTCCAGAAAAGAAAACTGTGGGTATGACTACTGTCGTATATAATTCACCGGGATCAGATGAGTATATTACTAAATTTTTGAGAGAATTAAACTGTTAAAGGAACCACTAGCTTAGAAAAAGAAAAATTGACTTCTCAGGATTTAAAACAACCCTTGGCCCCAACCTTCTATGAGTAGGAAGTGGGCTAGGAAAATTTCTTAATCTCTAAGGGTGATGTATTCATTAATCCCCACTTTGGGTGAGGCTCAGGAGGATATCAGAAAAAGAAGACTCCTACAAAGAGTTCATTCCAGGGCTATGGAGACAAGTGGCTTGAGGAGTCCCTTCTAGAGGACAGAATGGGAGGCTAATTAAAGAACTTATCCCATCCCAGGTAGGAAGCCCTCCTCAGGTTGACCTAGCTGGATTTTAGACTTGCTACAGACCCAGACTTCCACATGTAACACTTCCCTGACCCCAAGGTGAATATGGACGCCCTTTCCTCATCATCAAGGATCAGGACCGCAAGACTCGTCTTATGGGACTGGAGGCTCTCAAGTCTCATATAATGGCAGCAAAGGCTGTAGCAAATACAATGAGAACATCACTTGGACCAAATGGGCTTGATAAAATGATGTGGATAAAGATGGTGATGTGACTGTAACTAATGATGGTGCCACCATTTTAAGCATGATGGATGTTGACCCCTAGATTGCCAAGTTGATGGTTGAACTGGCCAAATCACAGGATGACGAAATTGGAGACGGAACCACAGGAGTGGTTGTCCTGGCTGGTGCCTTGTTGGAAGAAGCCAAGCAATTGCTGGACGGTGGCATTCACACTATCAGGATCGCTGATGGCTATGAGCAAGCCGCCCGCATTGCTATCGAGTACCTGGACGAGATCAGCGATAGTGTCCTTGTTGACATGAAGTACACTGAACCCCTGATTCAGACTGCGAAAACCACACTGGGCTCCAAAGTGGTTAACAGCTGTCAACGACAAATGGCTGAGATTGCCGTGAATGCTATCCTCACTGTGGCTGACATGCAGCGCAGAGACGTTGGCTTTGAGCTCATCAAAGTAGAAGGCAAAGTGGGCGGGAGGTTGGAGGACACTAAACTTATTAAGGACGTGATTGTGGACAAGGATTTCAGTCACCCACAGATGCCAAAACAAGGACAAGATGCTAAGATTGCAATTCTCACATATCCATTTGAACCACCAAAACCAAAGACAAAGCATAAGCTGGATGTGACCTCTGTGGAAGACTATAAAGCCCTTCAGAAATATGAAAAGGAGAAGTTTGAAGAGATGATTCATCAAATTAAAGAAACTGGCGCTAACCTAGCTATTTGTCAGTGGGGCTTTGATGATGAAGCGAATCATTTACTTCTTCAGAACGACTTGTCTGCGGTTCATTGGGTAAGAGGACCTGAAATCGAGTTGATTGCCATTGCAACAGGGGGGCGGATTGTCCCCCGCTTCTCAGAGCTCACAGCTGAGAAGCTGGGCTTTGCTGGGATTGTGAAAGAGATCTCATTTGGGACAACTAAAGACAAGATGCTGGTCATCGAGCAGTGTAAGAGCTCCAGAGCTGTAACCATTTTCATCAGAGGAGGAAATAAGATGATCATCGAGGAAGCAAAGCGATCCCTTCACAATGCCTTGTGTGTCACCCAGAACCTCATCCATGATAATCGTGTGGTGTATGGTGGAGGTGCTGCTGAAATCGCTTGTGCTTTAGCCGTTAGCCAAGCAGCAGATAAGTGCCCACCCTTGGAGCGGTATGCCATGCGAGCGTTCGCCGATGCCCTGGAGGTCATCCCCGTGGCCCTTGCTGAGAACAGTGGCATGAATCCCATCCAGACGATGTCGGAGGTCCGAGCTAGACAAGTGAAGGATATGAACCCTGCTCTTGGGATCGACTGTATGCACAGGGGTACAAACGATATGAAGCAGCAACATGTCATAGAAACCTTGATTGGCAAAAAGCAACAGATCTCTCTTGCAACACAAATGCTTAGAATGATTTTGAAGATTGATGATATCCGTAAGCCTGGAGAATCTGAAGAATAAAAAAAATTTAAATAAAATGTAGTAGTAACAACCACTACTGGATTAAATAAAAGGGTATCTTATGATGCATCTACGGTTATTTATTTTGTTCTTTTTTAGACACTGTAGATGCTATAATAAAACTAGTTGTTTGGTAATAAATAAATAAATAAATAAATAAATAAATAGAGAGACCTTTCTAAATATGAATATATGCTTACCAACCTCCTTTTAAAATAAAAATAAAAACTTTTGATGATTTTCTAAGTATTTCAGCAAGATGTGTTTTATTAGAAGTACAGAATTTTGCATTTTGGAATTCAGTTATAAAAGTATTTGTAGCCCTAACTGGTTTGGCTCAGTGGATAGAGCGTTGGCCTGCGGACTGAAGGGTCCCAGGTTCGATTCCAGTCAAGGGCATGTACCTTGGTTGTGGGCACATCCCCAGTAGGAGGTGTGCGGGAGGCGGCTGATCGATGTTTCTAACTCTCTATCCTTCTCCCTTCCTCTCTGTAAAAAATCAATAAAATATATTTTTAGAAAGTATTTGTAAAATTTAGTGTGTTTGGGTTGCTTCGGGAACACATTAGATTATCAACTCAAACACCTTTGTGGGAAACCTCTCCAGACCCTTCAGCTGAGTTAGTACCCTTCTTTCACATACACTTAGAACACTATGCTTCCCTCTAAAGCAGTTTCTATCACACTGTGTAGTAATTGATGGTCCATTTACTTATCTATTATCCTCACTGGAGTGTGAGTTTTTTAAGCATCTTATGTCTTTATATTCCCAGCTCCTGGAAAAAATAAGTAATCGATAAATAAAAAGGACAACAACGATAACTTATTGAAGACTCACCATGCATCAGTACCACGTAAAAGCTTTACACACAATATCTCATTAATCCTGATAATCATGTGTAGGTCTTAACACAAATATTAGTTGAAGGAGTCCCCCAAGTCTTTTAGGCTTCAGGGGTCTCCCTATCTTTTAGCATGCAAATCAAAGTAGTGGGAGCCCTTACCGTAATTACTGTCTCCCCAAGGTTCCTGCAAATTTCCTAGGACTTCCCCCCCCCCATAGTCTCTTCTTGCTTTTATTTTTCTGTCCCTCCTGAATTTTTGACCTCACTTGGGTCTTTCCTCCTGCCTGTGTCATCTCTTAGCTCTATATTAAACAGGGAACACGGGCCTTCTCTTTAACGTCACCACTGTAACACCAGTTTAAGGCAGTGGCAGGTAGCAGATTTCTACCCAAGTTTTCAGGGGAGAAAAGTAGCATGTTTCATTGCAGCAAAGCAAGCAATACAAAGTTGAACATTAAACCGAATATCTATGCGAGAATGGACAAGAAACTGCTAATCGTAGATACCTAAGGAGGAGGGAATTGGAGGGTTAGGGACTCAGGATTGGAAGATGGGCTTTTAATTTGGACCATGGGCTTATAACATATTTTCAAGAAAAGAACATAATAAACAACTTATTAAATTGTTTTAAAAATTATTACTTTGCTCTTCTTAAAAGTCCCTTGCCCATTCTCATCCTCAGAACATGTCGTCTGGCTTACTCTCATAGCTGGACCCCTTCCTTCCCTCCTATTCCCTCTATTCTCAACCTGGACGCTCCACTTTCTCTGCTCCTTTTTTTGGTTCTCCCTTAATTGTAGTCTTTTCTTCCAGTTTTCAAGACTATGCCTAGAAGGAGAGAGCAGGGGGAGCTTTATCTTTCATGCCCAAAAAGGCCATCCTTTGATCTATGAATTAGCCATCAAGTATAGGAAGCTGCAGTTATTACTTTAAATCACATCTATTAGAATGACTAAAATGAAATAAAAAGGAAAATAGCAAGTGTTGGTGAGGATGTAGAGAAATTGAAAGCCCCATGCATGAGTTTGTAGGACTGCATAATGATGCAGCTGCTGTGGAAAACAGTTTGGCAGTTTCTCAAAAGGTTAAGCATAGAATTACCACATAACCCAGTAATTTCACTCTTAAGTATATATGCAAAAGAACTAAAAGCAGGGACTCAGATATTTGTATACTCACGTTCAATGCACAATAGCCAAAGCATTATGCACAGTAGCTAAAGGATGGAAAGAACCAGTGTCTATCAACATAGGGATGGATAAACAAGATCTAATATACACAAGCAATAAAATATTACTGAATCATAAAAAGAATGACATTTTATTATATGCTACAACATAAATGAACCTGGAAAACATTATGCCTAGTGAAATAAGCTAGATATAAGACAAATACTATATGGTTCCACTCATAACGAGGTATCTGGTGTAGGCAAATGTATAGAGACAGAAAATAGAAAAGAGGTTACAGGGACTGAGGAAAAGGAGTTAGGAGAGCTATTGTTTAATGGGCACAGAGTTTTTGTTGGGGATATTGAAATAGTTTTGGGATAGCGAGTGATGACGGTTACACAACATGAATTTAATGCCACGGAATTGTACACTTAAGAATAGTTAGAATGCTAAATATCGTTATGTAAATTTTATCATAACCCCTCCCTCCAAATACCACACTTTCTCTGCCATCTCTGTACTATTTCCTGCCATACGGAGATGCAAACTCAGGCTTGGAAAATAGCACTGTCAAGTTCACACATCTAGGAAGTACAGCATTGGGATTCAAATCTAGGTATGGTATCAAGCCTTTTCTTAATCCTATGCTACACTAACTCATGATTGCCTTATTTGCTGCACCACTTTATGACAGAACTTCTGTTAGAATGTGGCTAACTGTTGGCCTGTTCCCCTGGCTTGGCTGTGAGCTTCTTAAAAGACGGGAAAGCATTCTCTGTCATTGAATGCTTAATGATTACCTCAGGGTCTGACACATGGAGCTTTCTGGAAGCTGAAGACATAGCTCAGGATCAAGCCAAGACCCAGTTGAGGGCTTGGTCCAGAATGGGGCTGTGATGACTCAGCAAGCCCCAGTGTAGCACGTGTTCCAGGCACTGTTAGATGCTGGGGTGCAGGGACCAGAGCACACAGTCTCTGCTCTCAGGGAACTTCAGTCTGATGGGCCAGATGCACAGTAAGACGGAGTCTTCAAGAACAGCCAGACATGTGCTCAGGGAGCACACAAGGCACAGTGGAGGAAATGGTGCTTGACCTGATTCTTGATTTAAAAACAAAGGGTGTGTTGGGGGGTGGGGGGGAGGGGGCTGGCCAGTGTGGTTAAGTGGTTAGAGTGTCAACCTGTGCATCAAAGGGTCACAGGTCCAATTCCCAGTCAAAGGTACATACCTGGTCAGGGTGCATGCAGGAGGCAACCAGTTGATGTGTCTCTCACATCAATGTTTCTCTCTCTCTCTTCTCCCTCCTTCCTTCCCACTCTCTCTGAAAAGCAATGGAAAACAATATCCTCCAGTAAAGATTAACAAAAAATAAAATAAAATAAAAGAGGAGGAGATTACCAGCTGCAGAAGAGCAGTAAACGGCATTCCAAGCAGAGGACAGAACATATGCTGGTATGAAGGCTCAGAGTTATAAGAGCCTGGTGGGTTCCGGGACTCATTCTTTGTGGCTGGGATATGGGGTAATGTTGCGGGGTGGCGTGCTGGAGAGGCGGGGAAAGTCCTGATCATGAAGGGCCACAACAACCTGGGACTTCACGCCAAAGGGGATAGGAAGCCACAGCAGGGTTTTAAAAAGAGAACCTGTGGCGCAGATGCCAGAGATAGGGACTGAAAGCCACGTCAGGCGGTCTAAGGGAGCTGCTGTCCGAGAACCACTGAGAGGAGCCGGGCTGAGTCAGAAGGCAGAAAGTAGGTGCCAACAGCGGGCGTGGGTTCCAGGACTGGGATCTCGAAGAAGTGCAGAGCCTGCACTATCACAGAGGAAACCTCAAAGCAGCAATGCATGTCCCCTATGCAAGAGGTAGGACAAGAAGGAGCCAAGCTTTTGGTCCCTGAGATCTGTGCCCAAGCCTCTGTACCTATACTGCACCCATTGGAATCCCTTTCTTCTCCCATTGAACTATATTGAGATTTTGAGAGATCATTAATGCAACAATTATTCATCAATGGTGCACCTGGCCCCCTAGACTGTCACTTTTATAGAGCTCTTGGGATAGAGACCAATAATTGGTATTGGGATAGAGAACCTGTCTTTTTCATAGCCTGGGCTGGAGGATGCTGACCAGTTTAGGGTGTTGTGGGATTGTGTAGGCACCTCATTGTATCAAGCAAGCTAGAAAAAGGGTAAATAGAAGAAACCAATATTTATTGATTACATAGTCATTTAGAACATGTGCATTTCTCAGACATTTGGGGTATGTGCTTGGCTGAGGAGGGATTATAACTGAATGCCTCTAAGTCAGAACGCCATCCAGGCAGAGTGACAGGCTAGAGGATCGGGTAGCCTCACACAGAGGTTCCTGCCCTCCCTGCCAGCACACACACCCCTCATGGTGGTGCCACAAGCCCACCATGCGTTGGGACCAGGTTCCCTGCGCAGCCGTTGTGGAGAGCCCCTTGTCTCAGGAAACAGTGCAGCCGGAAAGGGAGCTACCCCCTCACCCTTCATGCAATGCGTATTCATGGGGAACCTGGTGCTAAACCAATCCTAGACGGCCTGCCTCTGGGTGGGGGTTTGGTAGGTAGCAGAGCAGCCCCCTTGCTGCAATCTATTGAAAGTCCTCTACACAAGGGTTTGTGGAAGAAAGGAAGGAAGGAAGGAAAGGAGGGAAGAAAGGGAGAGAAGGGAGGGAGGGAAGGAGGGAGGGGAGAAGGGAGGGAGGGAGGGAGGGAGGGAGGGAAGGAGGGAGGGGAGAAGGGAGGGAGGGAGGGAGGGAGGAAGGAAAGGAGAGAGGGGAAAAAAACATTAAATTTCTAGTTTTGTAGGTGAAAACTGATAGTAAATTAGCAGTTTCATGTGGTTCAGACTATGGACCTCAGAAGTGCATAATGGGGTTAATCAGTCACATTCACTGTTGGTCCTATAGGCCATTCTTGTCTATCTGTTTTCCAACTTTTCCTATGAACACGGAGAACTAAGACACTGACAATAACTTCCATCTGCCTACATGCCCTCTTCCTCTTCCAAAATAATCACTATCTTGAAAGTTATGTATGTCAATACCTTGCTTTTTTAAAAATTGTTGCATCAAATGTAGAAGTATGCTAGTCAGGATATTGTTTAGTTTTAGTTATTTTGAACTTTATAAAGAGGATATAATACTATATGTATGTAAGTATGTTACATTCTGAGACTTGCTCTTTTCATTCAAGTTTCTACTGCTAAAATGTACTGTAGTTCATTTATGTTCAATGCTATCTAATATTTCATTGTGTGATATAGGCACTGAAAGGCACTTTCTGGGTCACTTTATTTAATCTAAAAAAAAACACACACATCCTAAAAATTGGCTTTTAATATTCACCTTTACTTTGAGAGTAAATTAATTAGTAGCATGAAGTGAGGACTGAGACTTGAGTCTCAACTCCACCATTTTCTAGGCAACTTATTTAATCTCTTAAGGCTGAGGCTTAACCTCTAAGCCTCAGTTTCTTCTTTAGTAAAGTTTAAATAAAAATTTTTTTTAAAAAAAGCACCAGCCTCAGGTGACTGTAGTGATTACTCTTGGGGCAGTACCTGGCAT
Organism: Corynorhinus townsendii; assembly: GCA_026230045.1. Lineage (NCBI taxonomy): Eukaryota > Metazoa > Chordata > Mammalia > Chiroptera > Vespertilionidae > Corynorhinus > Corynorhinus townsendii. Next base: position 172,688,913 of record JAPDVU010000003.1, on the reverse strand, counting down.
GTGATAAGCACTAAATGATGTGAGTTATGTTAAATTTTATTACAAAGTGAGCTAACTGAGGCATGGGCAGGCTAAGGAACTTGCTGGAGACCACACAGCTAGTAGAGTCTTGTGCCGCATAACAACATTTTGGTCAGCAATGGAACACCTATACCATGGTGGGCCCATAAGAGTAAAACGAAGCTGAAAAATTCCTGTCACTGAGTGATGTCATAGCTGTTCTAGCTTCAAAGCGCCACGGATTACACAAATATCATCGTGTAACTGTCCCCAGGTTGTGCCACCACATCACCAGTTAATCCTTAAACTTCTCCAACCTCCTGTGTTATCTCTAACATATCCTCTGGCAAAAGTAAGCTGAACATGTCAAGAAGAGGCAGAAATTCCAGAGCTAGTTAAGACTGCTGGAAGGAATAAAATAAGAAACCCAAGGACCACCACTAAGAAACTGGTTTGCACCAGGAAAAATACAAGATGGCACCTGTAACCCCTTCCCAAGCAACCTTTGGATGAACATTTGCTCATTAGCATACTAAAAGTCAGCCCCAGAGGCGGAGGTTTAACATGAAAATGAGACAAGCCATGTGTGGCTGGGCACGGTTCCAAGCATGTGTGGGGACTTGCACATCTCCCTTAGAAACCTGGGAACTCTCTACCCTTCCTGTGGAATCCCCACCCCTGAACTGGCCCACACCCTCCCCTTGCCCCCAAACCCTGTAGCACCTTTGATGGTAAGAAAACGAGGCAGAATAGTAAGAAGCCAGGGAAATTCCCTGACAAGTGGAATAAGGGAACTGAGACAAAATAATTAAACAATTTGAGCAATTTACAGCTAACTAATGAATGACAAGGTTTTATCTTCGCTGACCAAGGACACTAAGGTGCAAATGGTTTACACATTCCAGACCATCCTGAGGCACACCAGCCTCCGTCCTGGTCCCTCTTCCATTATGTTCTTTAAAAGTGAAACTACCCAGAAAACAACCCTGACCCCTTCACACACACACATTTTGATGAATCAACATATCAAAAGACTTACCTGAAAAGTTAATGAATACTTTGTTAAGACCCTCTCCGAAACCTCCCTTAGGATTCCACTAGCTAAAGAAAGATAAAAAGTGTCAAGACAAAAGACCCTGTGTTCGCTCTCCCTAGAGCATGCCCATGCCCTTCTCTCCTAGATGTGCATCTCTGCTCTTTTTTTCCTAAAATCTGAGAGTCCCCACAAGACTTGCAACCAGGAGAGCAATGGGAAGCAGCAGCTCATCCTGGGCTTACCCCCTGAACCTGTCTCTGAGGCCCCCTTTTTTCTCTGATTTTCTAGTCTCTTCTTAGCTCCCTTCTGTCACTGTGACTTTTACTTCTTGGTGGGTTCATGCAGCCCAGTGTGGCCCACTCTTTTCCTATTACTGGAGGCCTGGTGCATGAAAATTCATGCAGTGGAAGGTGGGGTCCCTCAGCCTGGCCTGCCCCCTCTCACAGTCTGGGAGCCCTCAGGGGTAGGAGGTGATCCAGCAATCAGGGGAAGGCAACGCCCTCATCACACTTCTGCTGCTGCTACTGCCGGCAGCACAAGCCTTGGCCAGCCCTGGTTACCTGAGCCTTGGGCAGCCCTGGGCAGCTGGGCAGCCACCATCCGAGGTTTGCCTGTGCCTCGGGCCGGCCCTAGGCGGCTGGGGGGCTGAGGGTGAGTCCAGTCACACAGTGTGCCTGCCGCCCCTCCCAACGCCCCCGCGCTGGGCTGAAAGGACTGTGGGACTCTGGCGGGGCTGAGGGGACCGGGCACCGCCATCTTGTGGCTATGGGTGCCACCATCTTTGTGACAGTGTGACAGTCAATCTGCATATTCCCTCTTTATTCGATAGGATGTTTCTAAGAGAACTGAAGCAGCCCTGCCAAGGCTCTCTCCTGTTGCTTCTTCTATCCTAAGCCCTTCTTTTGTTTCATTGTCCCCAGCTTTAAGAAACATACTCTCAAAGTTACTTGGACTCATACTGTGAAATGTTTCCTGCATGGAGTCAAGAACCCACACACTACCTGGTGGCTTGAGGCAGACCCGCACTGGGCCCACTCCCTGTCCAGTAACTCTTTCCTAATTCCACAGAAATGGGAAAAGGAATCATTAGGCATTCAATTATCCTTCTCCATTCCTTGGCCAAGAAATAAAGTTTCTGATTTTCTTTTTCAAATACTGTCTCATCTTACTGATAGCATTGACACCAGGCACAACTATTGTAGGTGGCAGGAATGGCACCAGGTGTTAGGCTGGTATGGTCAGACTGGACCTGGGTTCGGTAACCTCTTGGGACTTGAGTTCTGGCTAGGAAAGAATCAGAGCCAGACCCAAACTGTAAAAGAACATGTATTTATAAAATCACAGAGGTAGTTATAGAGGTAAAGGAAGGGACCTTGGAGCTTGGGAGTGAGGAAGCTAAAGGTTAATATTCCTGGTGGGGGTGCGGGTGGGAAGGGGAAAGGGAAAGGCTCAGGGTGCTCCCAGAAGGGAGAGCTCCCAGGTCCTGGTCCTCCTCCTAAGGGTTTTTTTTTTTTAATCTTTATTGTTCAAATTATTACAATTGTTCCTCTTTTTTCCCCCATAGCTCCCCTCCACCAGGTTCCCACCCCACCCTCTGCCCTTATTCCCCCCCTCTACTGTCCTCATCCATAGGTGTACGATTTTTGTCCAATCTCTTCCCGCACCCCCCACACCCCTTTCCCTTGAGAACTGTCAGTCCACTTCCTTTCTATGCCCCTGATTCTATTATATTCACCAGTTTATTCTGTTCATCAGATTTTTTATTCACTTGATTTTTAGATTCACTTGTTGATAAATATGTATTTGTTGTTCATAATTTTTATCTTTACCTTTTTCTTCTTCCTCTTCTTAAAGAATACCTTTCAGCATTTCATATAATACTGGTTTGGTGCTGATGAACTCCTTTAGCTTTTTCTTATCTGTGAAGTTCTTTATCTGACCTTCAATTCTGAATTATAGCTTTGTTGGGTAGAGTAATCTTGGTTGTAGGTTCTTGCTATTCATCACTTTGAATATTTCTTGCCACTCCCATCTGGCCTGCATAGTTTCTGTTGAGAAATCAGCTGACAGTCGTATGGGTGCTCCCTTGTAGGTAACTAACTGTTTTTCTCTTGCTGCTTTTAATATTCTCTCTTTGTCTTTTGCTCTTGGCATTTTAATTATGATGTGTCTTGGTGTGGTCCTCTTTGGATTCCTTTTGTCTGGGGTTCTGTGCGCTTCCTGGAATTATAAGTCTATTTCTTTCACCAGATGGGGGAAGTTTTCTGTCATTATTTCTTCAAATAGGTTTTCAGTATCTTGCTCTCTCTCTTCTTCTGGCACCCCCATAATTCAGATGTTGGTATGCTTGAAATTGTTTCAGAGGGTCCTTACACTCTCTTCATATTTTTTTATTCTTTTTTCTTTTTGCTTTTCTGGTTGGGTGTTTTTTGCTTCTTTGTATTTCAAATCTTTGGCTTGATTCTTGCAATCCTCTAGTCTGCTGTTGGATCTCTGTATATTATTTTTTATTTCAGTCAGTGTATGCTTAATTCCTAGTTGGTCCTTTTTCATATCCTCGACGGTCTTGCTAAATTTATCGGCCTTTTCTAGGATATTCTTGAAAAGCCTTATAACCATGGTTTTGAACTTTATATCCAGTCATTTGCTTTCCTCCATTTCTTTCATTTGTGACCTGTTTCTTTGTCTCCACATTTTGGCTGCTTCCCTGAGTTGATAGAGTGGCTTTGTGTGCTAGGTGTCCTGTAGGACCCAGTGGCTCAGCCTCCCAGTTACCTGAGGTGGACACTCTTGGTGCACCCCTTTGTGGGCTGTGTGCTCAGCCTTGTTGTAGTTAAGCCTTGATTGTTGTTGGTATCACTGGGAGGAATTGACCTCCAGGCCAATTGGCTATGAGGATCAGCTGTGTCTACGCTGGGAGAACTTTTGTGCTGGAGACACTCTTAGGAGACAAGACTTGCAAAAGCCTCTGAGCTCAGCTTGGATGGGGCAGAGTCTCAGGGCGGAGCAGACAGCAATGGCTTCCTGCCCTAAGAGGCCCCTGGGTCTCAGTGTCCTGTGGTAATCGCTGCAAGCACGTCTGAGAGAAAGCCGTCCTTGAGTTTCACCCACTGCCAGACAGTCCAGTTTCTCCCCGAATGAGTCTGGGTCCCCAGAGTCTCACCCGGAATTGGAGTTCAGAGCCATTGGGAGCTTTTGTCTCCCTCCCGATTTGTGAAGCCAGCCGTATACTCAGTTGCCAGCCCTCTCCGTGCATGCGTGTGAGCCTCGTTATCTCTGCCTTCCACAGCTCCTCTGAATCTCAGTGTGCTTTTCACTTTCCTTCTAGTTGTAGAATTTCCACTCAGCCAGCCTTCCTGTGTTTCTGGATAATGTCTGTTTTGTCTTTTAGTTGTAGTTTTGAAATGGTTGTGCGAGGCAGCAGTTCAGGTGTTTACCTATGCTGCCATCTTGGTTTCTTTCCTCCTAAGGGTTTTAAGGGTGAAGATTTTAGGGGAGGTCCCAGAGGGAAAATCTCAATAGAATATTCAGCAGCTTTCCAGGTGTGTCCCTTCAGGTTTATAGTCTCCACTGATGGATTGGTCTGCAAAAGGGGGTCATTATTCAGTGAAGCTGGTCCTGAAGTCAGCCTTGCAATCAGTTGTCTGGTTTTGTTGCTTTCCTGGGCCTGGAGCTGAAATACAACTGAGGCCTAGAAGTTATCTCTAGAGAAGAACAGAAAGATCAGAGATATGCTAGGGTAGGAAAGGTCACTCTGGGGGCAAGGTCCCACCCTATAATCGTCCTTTGCTAGGCACTTGGGGCTTTCCACCCTGGTGCCCTTCTGTACCTGGCCCACTGTCCTTATTTTGCTCATGTCTGTCTAACTGCCTACCACAGAACGACCACAATTTGGGGTCTTTGACCTGCAAGGGTTGGTGACATAACAATCGCCTACAGCATTCAGTACAGTACCATGCCATGCAGGTTTGTGTTCTAGGAGCTATAGGGGAACAGATGTTGTCAACCCAAAATATGTCTATTTGACATAAGGATTATTTTAGGCTGGTTAATTTTAAGAAACAGCAGACATGGGAGAAGATCTAAAAACCAAGCAGAAGTTACCCTTTGTGAAAGACATTTGCATTTGTAAAGGGGAACTTACATTCATAAGGTGTCTTCCTGGCTGTACCAGGAAGGGGAGGGGGACAACTTTTTCTCTAGAAACTCCTATCAGTGCAGAAGACAGCAACTTAAATCTGCATAGCAACCTTACCTGGGCTTTTCTGGGTAACCTCCCGCTACTGACCCCCTCACCCCCAACATCTTTTTTTGTCTTTAATGAAGATGGTATTTACAGTGGTGGCTTCAGCCTTTGTGGTGAGTTACTCAGTTTTCCCGGGTCACTCCCATGTGTATACCAATGGAGATACACATCTTATTAAACTTGTGGGTGTTTTTTAAAATCTTGTTAATCCGTCTTTTATTACAGGGATGTCTTGGCCAAGAGTCCAGAAAGGTAGAGGGAAAATTATTTGTCCTCCCTGCAGAGCAATGTTATACCATATAGCTTAGGTGTGTAGTAGGCGATACCACCTAGGTTTGTATAAGTGCACTCTGTGATGTTCACACAAAGATGAAACTGTCTAACAATGCATTTCTCAGGACATATCCCAGGTTAAGTGGCATGTGACTGTAACGGCAAACCAGAACCTGAACCTATCTCTGCACAACTACAAGGTCATGCTTTTTCCCCTACAACCAGGAGAGCTTTCCATAAACAGTGTGGTATGGTAACAACTGGTGTGGAGCAATTACCGGTAACGGTTGATTATTAATTCCTCTTCAGCAAATATTGTAGTAAAGTCTGTGATAGCCTTTAAGTGTAATATTGTTTGCTTGTTTTATTGGAAAGGGACTGGACCCAGAGCTGGTCTGCCTAGGGTAGGACTGGCCTGTGTGTGTATGTATGTGTGTGTTCTTGACTTTGTGCCGGAAAGTTTTCACAATACCACTCCAGGTGATTTTGAGAGTACATGTATTAAAGCTGGGGACAGTGAAATAAAAAGAAAAGCCTAGATTAGAAGCAACAGGAGAGCTTAGGCTGAGCTGCTTTGGCTCACTGGAAAGTCAGAGAAAAGGAGGCCTTGGAACAGGTTCAGGGGGGTAGGCCAGGAGGAGCTGCCACTGCCTGTTGCTCCCCTAATTGCAAGTCTTGTGGGGACCCTTAGAGTTCAGGAGATGCTCCTCTGAGAGGGAAGAAAGGTGTGGGCATGTTCCCAGGAGGGAGAGCGCACCGTAGGTCTTTGTCTTGAGGGTTTTAAAGGCTGAGAGTTTAGGGGAGGTCTTAGAGGAAGATTTCACTAGAATATTCATCAGCCTTATGCTGGTGCACCAAAGTGAGATTTATTCCCTTAATTTCTTTCGTCCTTGGGTGTGGTTGGCACAGATGGTACCAATTGGATTTCTGCTATCTATCTCCCTGAGTAGGGTGATTTAAACTATTTACCCTCTGGTTGGAGAGGAGAAGTGTAAACCATTTACTCTTAAGTGTCCTTGGTTACAGAAGATAGGATTTTGCTATTTACTAGATGGCTGTAAACTGCTTGGCCAATTAACTCTCTCAGTTTCCCTATTCCACTTGTCCTGGCTCATTGGCCGGTCTCACGGGTGTGTGTGTGTGTGTGTGTGTGTGTGTGTGTGTGTGTGTGTTTGAAGAAGAAAGAGTGCTTGTTTAAAATGCAATTCACCAGTCTCTTCCCCCACAAGAAAGAAGGAATGTTCTCTGGTTTGCATAATTGCCTCCAATACAGGTGGTAAGTACTAAATGTTTCTTTTTGGAACAATTTATGAAAGAAAAATATTTTCAAATTTATGAGGCTCTTACGCATTTTGAAAAGAGATTTTTATACTCCACGTATTTCCTTCTTTGGTTCTTTCTATTCAGGGATTGGATTAAAAATACAGCCCCTCTATCTGGAGCAGAAGGGTTGTGAACCACGAGTTCCAGGTCTCTTGAGACTGTCAGTCTCTTTCAAGAGGAAATACAAAGAAAACAAAAGGAAATAAAATAAGAAATATAGCTTATTTTTGGCTTGGAACACAACATGATTCCAAGATAGGCTACAGTAGATTGGAGATAATGAAGAAAATCCATCATTTACCAAAACTTACAGGGTGCTTTTCTTCCCCAGAAAAATAAACAGTTGGCTGCTGGCATTGCACCCTTGAAGCAGGCATCTTAATATTATTTGGTTCTTTTTATTGCCTATTGACCAGATACCTCACTTTTAAAAACTGTATTAATGGGTGATTTTGCCAAATTTTTAGTAAGAATATATGTAACTTTGGAAGTTTAAAGTTATACATTTAGGACCTTGGGGTAATTCCCCAAATTCCCTGGGAAACATGATTCAGAGGATTGATTTACAATCACTTGTTCTTTTAAAAGTAAAGACCTCCAGCCCCGCCAGCATGGCTCAGTGGTTGAGCTAGGAAGTCACAGTTTGATTCCTATTCAGGGCACATGCCCGGGTTTCAGCCTCAATCCCCAGTAGGGGGTGTATAGGAGGCTGCCGATCAATGATTCTCTCTCATCATTGATGTTTCTATTTCTCCCTTCCTCTCTGAAATAAAAAAATATATATATTTAAAAATAATAATCCAAGTAAAGAACTCCAGAACCAGATCTAACCAAAGGTCATTCTTTTTTTAAGGTTTATTCCCCTATTTATAAACACTACACTTTCTTTCAGCAAAACCTAAGGCAATTCTCAGCAATGACTTCATTGTTGATGAGGGGACAGGAAATGAATTTTTCAATATGAGTGTGTATTTACCCACTCTACCTTAGAGATACCCGGAAGGACTTGATTATCTCCTTACCAATACATTCACAGGCAAGGAGACTTGACTTCTATGTGAACTGAGTGTCAATCTTGAGGTTTTTTAGTTATACTGGCCTAAAGGTGCCTGGGTCAGAGACAGGGGGCACTGTTCTGTCAATAGAGAGAGAAAGAGGCTGTTTCCAGAAAATGGCGACTCAGTAGCTGAGCTTCAGGTTAGCAGGATCGCGGTTAACTTGGGGTCTTAATCTCCTGAAAGAATTTAGTGCCATCGTTTTCAAACCATGATGCATGGGGCTCTAGTTTAAGGCAGCATCTGGTGGGCCATCGTGGGGAGATGAGGCAGCTCTAGACCTCACCCCTGACTATCTCAACCAGCACGGCTTTATTTCTATCTCCTTTACAGACTGAGCTCTACAGCAGATATTTTTAACATAATCAAATGAAAAGGCTAAACTTTCCAGAACTCTTTTCAGGGGAAGTACTGTAAGGAGTAAGAAAGAATACTAAGATTAAGTCCTTTTGGAAGAGTGGGAGTAGAAATGAGATCTTCAAAAGCAGCAATGAAGTGAAAATAAATGGCCAATGAAATGCCATCTCAAGAAAGTGAGTCCTGATGACTTGACAACATTTTTTACCTAAGAAGGATAGGCAGATTTGAGGACAGAGTTGAACTAAATCATGAAGATAGGGGATAGGCTGTGTATGGTATGGAAGGGGGGACAGTGAGATTCTTTAGTTCACAGCACAGCCAAACGAGAGTTTATGAAGTTGAACCTAGTGGGATGTGCAGTATAAAAAATTACCTTTGCTATTTAACCCTCCCAACATCCATAGCCAAGACAATATTTAGTAAAATTTGCTCAATACAGTAATGCTTTCATCAACTTTAGTCATGAATAGATTCTTCCTGGTGAAAGCATGGTATTGTTGTATTTCTTTTGTACGGTTTACAAACTGATTATGTACAGTAAAACAGAAACATTACATGTTTCACTTGGTGATTCACCAGAATGGCTCTCAAGACTCAATAGCAGGTAATAGGTGCTGCTAAAAATTATTACAGCAAAGGAGACAGAGCAAAAAGGAAAAAGACATGCAACAGTGGAGTCCAAGGAGGTCCAGCAAGGCTTCTAGAGGCTTCCACAGAGGTATGCTCTTTTTCTAGCATTGGACTTCAGGGACATATGTGGAATGTCTGCCCAGGGAAGGCTAAGTGAGTTTTAAGGTCCAAAGTTTTTAGTGAGGTTGGTCACGTTGACACATTCTGCTTTTCAGCCAGCCTTGGCAACCAAAACAAAGGACCCTGACAATGAAACCAGGTACACATCATTAATCTTGGCGTTTGTGTAAAGCAAGCTCAAAAGCCAGTCTAGCACGGTCCATTGCTTCAGATGTGTATAACAAAACCATCAATCACTAACATGAAAAGCGTTCTGAAGGCCACATTCCCAGGAGTTTGCCAAGGTTCACTCATGGTTCCCTTGAAGACAGAAGTAGTAAGCCACCAGACTTCCCGCGTCAGTGTTTTTCCTCACTATATGTGGAGGTCACCAAATCTGGGGCTAGGATTAAAAACAGGATTTCACAACTATAAAATCACGTACATGCGGTAGAGGCTAAAGATGGCTTCTGCCACCTGGAGGCAGATCAGAAGCTGGGCAAGAAAGCCTTTCTCTTGCAGGTAGTAGGCCTCTGGTTGAAGAGAAATAAACTACCTTTTAAGTCAGTGCTAATATCATGGTATTTGTTGTATTTCTTTTATAAGCGTTTAGTAAATTCTTGTTTAAAATGTCGAGCCTCATCTCAACTATGTTATAGGAAATGCAGGGCATATTTATTTACTCAACAAATGAAATTGAGGATTTATGTACTATTTGCTAGACACTGTTATGACTGTTGGGGATAAATTAGTGAAAAGACAGATGCCTGCTCTTGCAAAGCTTAGAACTCTGAAGGGGGCAAGGGGGAACAGAAAAAATAGTGATTTGAGGAAGCTGTAATCCACTGAGTTGGGGCAAAGTCATAAAAGAAGACTGGTGTTCTACCTGGATGTCTAGAAAAAGGAAATCCAAAAGAAATGAATGTATTGGTATCTCTAGGCTATTTTATTAGGCATTGTTGTGTGTGTGCCTTCATAACTGAGGTGACCAACTAACGGAGATAGGTTGGACTCAAAGGTTTCCCAGGATGCATTTCCAGTGCTAAAACTGCAATAGCTGGGGACCCAATTTTTGTTGTTGTTAATCCTCACCTGATGACATTTCCATTGATTTTTTAGAAAGAGCCAAAGAGAGGGAGGCGGAGGAGAGAGACACATCCATTGGTTACCTCCCATATGCCCCAATTGGGGCTGGCAATCAAACCGGACACTCAAGTACATGCCCTTGACTGGGAATCAAACCCATGACTCTTCAGTGTGCAGGTTGGTGCTCTAACCACTTAGCTACACTGGCCAAGGCTGATGACCAAATTTGCAGCCCATGACTATTTCACTCCTCCTCTGAGAACTCTTCTCTTAACCACAGGGGAGGGTCCTAGCAGCCATGTCCACCTGGCTATATAGAAGATCAGCACCTGCCCTGGCCAGTTGTTCAGTGATTAGAGCGTCAGCCCATGGACTGAAGGGTCTCGGGGTTTGATTCCTGGTCAAGGGCACGTACCTTGGTTGTGGGTTCCCTGGGCATAAGTGGGAGGCAACCAATCAATATATCTCTCTCAAGTCAATGTTCCTTTCTGTCCTCCTCCTCCTCCTTCCCTTTCACTTTCTTTCTAGAAATCAATGGAGAACATAATCTCAGGTGATAATTAAAAATTAATTAATTAATAATCAACACTCATTACTAGCCAATATTTATCTTGAGAAGTTGGCTGAGGAAATTGCTCAGAATCAAACTGTATAGTCCTATAGTGAAGTTTCTAGAACAAATCTAGTGTTTGATCTTTTGGAAGCCTGTTTAATTTTTCTCAGAAGTACCCCAATCTCCTAAGAAGTTCTCTCCATCTGCCACCATTTTTGCATTAGCTAATTTAAATGGATTTTCTTTGTTTTGTTACCAGAAATTTAAGTAAGCCAATTTTCCAGGTAAGAGTATTTTCAGTCAAGACAAATAGCTCTGGTTTAGAAATCTTTCTAGATCATTCCTCAGGCTTATTGAAATTTTTTGGGTATAGCTGGCTGCCTGGCTATAGAACTGTATTTTGATCTTCTCAGTGGACCTATTCATTAAATGTATTTCTAATTTCAGATTAATAAACTGGCCTTCTGGTTCATTTCAGTATCATTTTTTAAAAAATGGTTTAATTGAAAGTGTACAGATTTTGTTAAAACCCAAGTCTGGCCCAGACAGTGTTGCTCAATTGGTTGGGCTAGCACCATTCACCAAGAGGTCACCAGTTCAATTCCCAGCCAGGTTGTGGGCTGGATCCCCAGGAGGGGGTGTGCAGGAGGCAGCCAATCAATGATGCTTCTCTCTATCCCACCCTCTCTCTCTCTAAAAATCAAAAACATATTAAAAAGAAAATTAAGAAGAAAAAAAGAATCTGACACATAACCCTACCCTCTTTCCCATGGGCATCTTAGTTGCACATGGTAGGTATTCAAAGTTTCTCAGATGAGTAACTTTGTTGCTCAAATCCTGCTGCACTTTCTAACCACAAATTTCTTCCCACTTGACCAAGGTTAATCAGGGGTGTTCCTTGCAGAATCCCCTTGCCTTTGGAACCACTCCCAAGCACACCTGTTCTGTGGTAACCCCCGTTTTGTTTCCACTGTGGATAGCTCACTTTAGAAGCCCTAAATAGGTCTTAAACTATGCTATCTTTAGTAATTCCCTTCACTACGTGTCCATAAGGCACATCTACATACCCACCGGTTTGTCTTTCAGTCCTCTCCAGCACTTCCTCTCCTTTGCTAATTCACCAAAGTAGAACTAATCTGACTTCTTCCAGGAGAGTTTCAGCACCTTACACTGTGCATCAGATCTCACCTGGATAGCTTTCTGGGAGATGGCGGGGGGGACTAGATTGTGGGCAGCCCTGCAGACCTATGGAATCCTATTGAAGGCACTGGTTCCAGAAAGCTATTCTAAAGCTCCCCAGGTGATTCTGATCCACTATTGGCCTTCTACAGCAGGTTCAAACCTGGGTCCTTGAGTTGACTTTCAGGGTTTTTTTTTATTTCTACTCACTGTCAATTTACAATCTTTCAAGAACTTAAAAGCAGAACTTTTTCCCTGACCATTTTTTCTTCATCATTATAATCAAATCAATATGGACCTATATGCCAGGTGTTGTCCTTACAAAATACATCAGACACTGCTGATCCCATTACCCCAAAGAAAACACTGCTACTCAGGATTAAGCATGTATTTATTTTAGTTCAGTTAAAACATACATTGTTTCATTGAAACGGTGTAGCACTCTTTGCCAACAAGTCATACTGAATTGTTGGCCTCTAACAGTACAAGGGGGTTTTTACACTATATACATAAGATTAACACATGTAGGTTCTCAAAGGTCTTTTCTTATACTAGATCACATTTGATTTCATTACACTAGATCACATTTTGATTACTGCATTTTGAAAATTTAGATCTTTTTAAAATTTAAATAAGAGATCTAAATTTGCACCAAGTTTTCATGAAAAAAAAAATAATGGTTAACCAGTCTGTTTATTGCAAATACAATTTAAACAATATTTAAAATGTTTAGTGTTTACACAATTTATCAATTTGTTCCTATTGACATCTCTGTACAGGTAATTTTGGGACAATTCTTAGATATACATAATGAGAATTCATCAAAATGCAGTTAAGAAAGTTACAGGAATATATACATTTGAACCCAAGACCCAAACCCAACCCATGGAATTATATACAACCTATTTACAAATACATATGGACAGACAATGTATGTACATAGATTATCATAAATATTGAAAAATAGGTTAGCTTTAATGGATTACTGCTGTTCTATAAATAACATTACAGTTATAACTGAAACATCCACGGAAGACAGTAATGCAAAATGAGGTGACAAGACAGTGGTTTTAATACTGAAGACTGCTTATCAATGGGAATTCACTGTTCAGGAACCTCAGGACAGACAAGATAGCTCCAAGAAAATCATGCAATGGAATATATCCTAAACAAATGATTCTGAACCTCCAATAGCCAAAGAAGATTGGATGAGCCTCCCCACATCGATTAGCTGTGAGGACTTTTTTTCCATTCTTTCCTGGTTGATGGGATATTTCCTCCCCTAGGAAAGGACATAAATCTTTACTTGGTCTTCTCTGATAGGCCTTAGATCCAAAATCAGCAATTCTTTCAGGAACTCCAGCAGAAGTACCAATTCTTGGTCTGAACTAAAGGCGAGGTTCTGGATTCGAAGGGAGTACCAAAGCCCAATTAAATGAAAGCAGCGCTGTAGAATCTGCCTTCTCACTGCCTTTCTAGGTGGTCCCCAATTGCTTATTTTTGTAGAAACAAACACAAATGGACCGTTGGTTTCACCAAAGTAGCACTACAAGACGTCTTCCAGTTCCACAAGGGTCTTTAAGTACAGACATATCTGATCTATAAGCTAGTCACATATAATACAAGAATGTGTAACAAAAACCATGTCTGCCCCATTTCTGGCCCTTGCCTAGAACTAAAAATGTATAGTTCAAGAGAAAACCTTAACAGCCAGATGACCAATTGAAGATTCCATTATTTGCTTCCCTCAACCACTAATGGAATTATGTATATTAGATTTTAGACATTATGCCTGATGAGCAAAGTACCACATTATTTAATAATATATTCACCATACACCGTAACATACAATAAATGTGCTCTTAAAAGCCAACTAGTTTTTTCAGTTCTAACTGGAATTTATATGGAAGGGTGAACATGCAGTTGTACCAACTACTTACACTCAGGTTGCACTGTTTCCCCTAGCTAACCATTTGTTGGATGTAAACAAATAATTCTGTGTTGTACAAGAATGAGATGACAATCCAGTGCAAGCAAGTTTTTTAGAAAGCTTACTGCATGAAACCCAGTGGCCTATATAAAGAGAACTTACATTATTCCAAATATCGGTGTAAACTGTGGATTAGACCTCTACTGTAGACAAAACATGAACATGACTAAGCCATATAGTATCAAGTAATTCACACTTCCAGTAGTAGATGAGCATTTTGAAAAGTTGTACTCTGGCTAGAATAGTTTTGGCCTTATTGCCATCAAATGCCCATTTTCCACTGCTGGAAGCAATGTTAAAAAAGGGCTGGCCCAAAAAACCCAGAGCTGTCAATCCAACTCTGGAAACAGATGCAACTGAATAAACCCTGTTTTACCCAATTGCACTATTTGGTACCTCAAAATTAGTTATTTTACTCCCCACAGAAATATCTGCATTATCTTCCATTCTAATAGACTGAAGCCATAAATATTTGTCTGAATGAACTAAATTATTTGGGAACAGAAGAAAAATGATGAACAGGGTTCATCTGATTTGGTATAACAATAGGCAATCAATTATCCTTAAATGGTGAAGTCTGAATGGAAAAAAACTATGCTACTACTCATAGTACAATTTTTCATTACATCATTTTTTCTAAAAATCATTTTGGATAAAAAACATATTTGGCTTATTATGCCTACAAAAAGGCAATTCATTTCATAATACATTTGTTTTTAAACAATGAAAATTTTCTTACGGAATTTACTGACAACTGTTTTTGGACAATGTTCAAAAAAAGCATTTTTTTAAAAGTAAAATAGTGCTTCTGAGGTCTTTAAATATTTTTGGTACAAAAAATAATAGTGTTTTTCTCAATGGTTATTTCAATACTTTGCTGTAAATTAAGAATTGTTTCTCACATCAAATGGTTCCATTAGGCACATTCAAGTAAAACCATAAAATATCCAAGTTTAAACAATGACACAGCCAAACATGTGGCTTGATAAAAGTTAAGAGTTCGTCCATTCTCTGGAATGGAATAAAATTGTCACTTCCATTAACCCGAGACTCGTGGTTTTGTTGTTAATGTCCATTTCTATCATACAGAATAGTTCCTTTAAAAAACAAAAAAACAAAACAAAAAAAACGAACAAAACAAAAAAAGAGTTCACTTATTCTGCACTCAGAAGAACCAGCGAGGAATCTGCACTTCAAAAGGAAGTGAAACTGAAAACATTAGGTGAAATTTCATAGTAGTTGAGAGTTGACTCAACACTGGCATCAAATGGACTATTGAAGTTTTAGTAGTGCCAGTTAATGGGCATTGTGTACCCAATCCAGGATAATCAACACCATGCTTCCGATCATCACCACTACGCCACTCAACAGGAAGAACAAAGCCTGCAATGAGCACACAGAGAACACCGATCAGCAAGCAACAAAATATGTTACGTTCAATATTCCTCTTTCTACTTTGAAAAATGGGCTTGTCATGACTAAAATTATGGCAATATTTTACGGAACTACAGTTCACCCTTGCTAAAGGTATTTAAATGGTCTGAAGTAATCAAAGAGTCTTCAATAATACAAAATAACTCTCCCTGAAACCTTCTAAAATTTCACTATTAAATTTCTTTCTCTCAAATGAAAAGGTAAATCCTTTTCTTTGCTGAATAAACTACTTCGTAAAGTAGCACTGGGCTGGATTTTTTCAAAGCAAAAATTGAGGTCACAAAAACAAACCCAAGTCATCCTAAAATGCAGACTGAGTCAAGGCCAGGTCTTTCTAATGGACAGTTTACTTCTAATCCTACCCTTCAATTACTGCCACTATATACTTTGAGTAAACAAGATGACAGTTGTTGGCTTATAAACAATTCCAGTACTTGAATCAGATTAGAATGGTAGTAGAGAATAAAAATTGAAAAGCAGACCCACCAGAATCGTTTACACTTAATATATCATACCCTTTGAAAAATTAGTTATTACACTTTAAAGTAAATAATAGTATTTTAAAGTGTAGTAACAGTCCCACCCCAAGCTTTGCTTTGAAGATGGTTTTTCTTGCTTGACTAAACAACCCATCTTCTCCTCTTTCATGTACTCAAGGCCCATTTAAGTGCCTGTTACACAACAGGCAGCCCCCAAAATACTGGCTCAACAAGTGCTGAATGCTAAGTATCGTTACATTTTATACTCCATCTCTCTAATATCTAATAACTTCCTTGCAATTAAGTTAAGCATGTATTAGATGGCAAACTGTCTTTCACCTCCTTGCCCCCAATCTTACAACTGTGAAGCACACTGTTATAGAAACATTTACTAGAAACGTAAAAGTGAAACTATAACGAATGATAGCTAAGAGACTAAAACTAAAATCAATTGAGGAATTTGTTATTGGAAGATTATTAGTTTCTATAGCCATAATCTCTTACTCACCCCAATCTTTTGCACAGACTTCATAGACTCTTTCTTAACTAACTTGATATAGAAGGCAGACGGAAGAATAAAAATCAACATAGCAGCTGCAGATGCACCTGTAAAAGAACATTTACCATTTCTTGAGAGTTCAGTAAACCACTTATCATCCATCCATTGTTTAAACCTTAAATTGCTGACACTTAAATTAAGCTTGATGATACTTTCTAAAACTTACCAATGAAACCAAAGATATCTCTAATAGTTGGGACAAAGATGACAAGCAAATTGGTAAATGCCAAGATGGATACTGTAATGAGACCATGACGCCACCAAGTGAAATCTTTTGTTGGACAAAACAACTGAGTTATGGAACTCCGGATCTGCAAAAATAAACAAACAGATAAACAAATTAAAGTCTCAGCTTTAATTAATAAAAAACCCAAATAGAAAATCTATTTAAAACAAGCAGCTATTTAAATAAAATTGTGCCCCTTCCTCTACTGCTGTTTTCTAAACATATATGAACACTGAAAGATCATTTAACACCTTCAATTATAAAAAACATGCCCTGCGATGTTATAAAAATGTACAAAGTATTTTAAAAAGCCCCCTCAAAACAATCATCAATTCAATATTGCTCTAGTGGGGTTTCCCTTCTCCCAGAAGATAAAAATCTCACAAATCTTCACATTTAAACTCATTCCTGAAAAGAGAGCAAGTAATTACTTACTGGGAAAATAACCACTGGAACTGTCAGGGTGACAGCCATTAACACAGCCAAACGGACAATGAGAAGAAGGATATCAGCTCCCAAGACTTTAGAGTACGTGTGAAGCAATTCTGACTCAACTTTTTCTGTGGAGAAAGACAAAAAGACAAAAACAAAACTTTAAGTGTGTTTTCTCTGGAGATTAGGTAGAAAATCTAACTTGTGGCAAAATTTACAAAGTTATTATTAGCTACTCACAAAATAACTACCAACTAAGAGGCTAATAAGATTAATTTAGAATTAGGGTTTATGCAATTAAAGTAACATTGAAGGAAAATTTTTCTAAATACCAAGTAGAGATTTAGCCACATGACCCCCATTAAAAACAACAGGAGCTAAATAGCTAAATCCCATGATTTGGCTTAAGAGTTTGTATGTGTTATATAATTTAAAAGTGATGGGAGGAAAATGGTAGGATGAACGTTGATAGAAATATATCATATAAACAATGGCATCAAATGACTAATGGTATACTTTTGAACCTGGATTCTAAAAATTACTGATTAAATATACTATAGGAAATTCTAAGTTCTAAATTCAATTTCTTATCACAAATGAAATATACTAAAACAGGTTGAATTTTAAATAGAATTATAGATATTAAAATATCAATTTCATTTCACAATGTGATTTTTAAAAAAAAACAGACATTATTTACCATAAAATGTCAAGTATCCAAAAAGGGCAGCAAACAAGTACATGAGAAACATGGCAAAAAATGAAATCTTGGATACATTCATCATCCTTCTACGGCTGCGGCTATGTAAATTCAAAGAAAAACACAAAAATATTTATGAACAGTAGTTATAGCAGTAATCACATAATTCTTTCCAGTAAACCTATATTAAAATAGGTATAGCACTCACTCTTTCAGCTCTTCGTAAATGGGAAGAATAGCAGGATGACAAACAAATGAAAAAGTCAGAATTGGGACAGCATAGACGGTCTGCAAAAGATATAAAAATGCACTCAATATTCCAATATAACAAACTCATGTCCTATTAGTTGTGCAACTTATATTTTATATCAACTAATGTTATAATCAAAACCTACAATATTTTTCTTTACATAATTGAATTCCAAACTTCTAATTTGTTCACTATGTGTGATCAGTGCCCTAATTTCTGAATGTGTCAATTATTAACGTAATATATTTCATTTCTTATTCCAGAGAAGGGGAGTGGGAGAGAGAGAAACATTGATGATGAGAGAGATTCAATGATTGGCTGCCTCCTGCATGCCCCCTACTGGGGATTGAGCCTGCACTCGGGCATGTATCCTTGGTAGGAATCGAACTGGGACCCTTTATTCCGCAGGCTGACACTCCATCCACTGAGCCAAACCAGCTAGGGCTCATTTCTTAATCTATTTTTAAGACACAAACCAATGCTTTCTTCTCAGTCCTCAATAATAAGTTAATCATATTTTCTAAAGAGCAGCTCTTACCCCTCTTCCTTTACCCCTTAGGAGTTATTTTAAAGTTTCCAGTAGTTTCCCCCTTTCTTCCCTAAAATCTTCCTTTCAGAAAAATGAAGATTATATTTAGTTACCTGTGAGTTGAAGAAAAAATAATGTGGTCTGCAAAAATCATCAGTCGTATTAAATGCCATATGAGGTACTGAAGCTGTTGGCTGTAAGAAGGTGCTGTTTACTGCATCTTCAAAAGGACAAGCAATCTCAAATTTCTTGCAAATCACCTGAAAACATATTATTTTTCATTTGTTAAACTGAATGATGTGACAGGGCATATAAAAAAAAAATCTCTAGCTTTAAAGAAGTTATACCTACCACAATCAGAAAGAACAGCATACACAATAAGGAAAGGCCACTGGTGTATCCCAAGTATCCTGGCAGGGGGAGATAAATGCTAATTTAATGAAACAGGTTTAGGGCAAATATATTCTCTCTACTAAATAAAATAACTCAATTCTGCTTGGAAGACTTCAATATGGCTACAATATTAAGTTTCTAATTCTTACATACTAAGCTATAGAATTAGTTTAAAATAGTTGCTAATAACTAAAATAAAAACTTTCATTCATTTTGTATAATTATTACTTACAAAGTACAAGATATTATAAAATGTCAACACCATATTTTATTGCCTTGGTGGTGATCCTGCTAGGATTTTGAAAAGACCTAAAGAGGTTTGTGTGCTGCAACTCCTAAAGATATGTTTTTAGAGCTTTTTAGCTCTAAATGTCTATTAAGAGAAAGCCAATTAGCTAGTGAGAGGATCATTTCAAGTCTTTTTAGAGATGGGTTTGCTCACCTAAATTTTTCAGCAGTGATAAAGGAAGAATGAGCAGCAACGACACCAGTAGAACCAAATAGTCACCGTTCAAATACCACAGTCTGAATTAAAGAAAAGAAAAACAAGGTCAAAACCAGTCACAAATATTCTCAGAATAATATACACATCTTCTCACAGGACTCATTTTATGTAAGTACCATAAAAACATACACAAAAAAAGATAGGTTTAGAAGTATCGCTTATTCAAAAAGCCTATGAACAGGAGTAAATCTCCAACTTTGGTGCTAGATGAATGTTCACTCAGGTTAGGAATGGGGTATGAAACAGTGTAACTTTTGTCCCACTGTTTGCTCTGGGAAGGCTGCCCGTTGATTCATAACATAAAACACTTCTTAAATGCTTGCTACTAATATAGGGAACACAAAGAGGCACTGTTAAGCCAGTAATCTTATCTTTGAGCATTTTTAGAAAAACTGTACACCAAACTTTGTCATGGCTTTGGCTAGTAATTTTTAATGCTAGAAACAAGGAAATTTTAAAATAAGCTACTTTCAGAAATTTGTCAGCAAATGTACATATGAAATACTTCAACAAAGAAATTTTTTTCATACATAGACAAAATACATAGGCAAAAAAAAAAACAAACAGACAAAAACCAATCCCTAAGCCAGGACTTATTCCAGGTTTTCAAGAATGTATTTTAATACCTTGACCCACCTTAAATCTAAAAATAGTCAAAAGATCCCTTCTGAAGTTAAGAGCAAATACTACCCAGGAGTCCTAAGAGTTCTAGCAATATTTTCCCTTAATCAACTATACCCTCTCTTTTAAATCACTATTTCAAATTCTAATTGCCCTGTGAATTCTGCTCCACTCACTTCAGCAACAAAGATCCAACAGAAAACTAGTATCTATAGATCAGATTACCAAAATAAATTTCTAAAGCACAGAGATAACCACAAAACATCTGGATTTTGAGCTAAAGGGCTGCATATAAGTGGGGAAGTAAATTATCTCCCCCATGTTTACTTTAGATAAAAACGTGTTAGTAGCCTGGGATGAGTAACTTTGCTAGAAGGATAAAATGTCTACATCATAGTCATACATTTCTGGTATTACAAATTTTAAATAGATTAAGTTTTAAGAATTTCTAATTTACAAAAAGCAGATAGGAGTCTGCTCTTAACACAATTCAAAGTTGTAGTCCTAACACAGGTTGGGGTGTTATTCAGCTATAATTTCTAAAGAGTAAATATAAAGAGAAACGTTTAGAAAACCTGTTTCTACATGTAGGTTAGAACTTAAGTTATTCAGAGTTACAAGACTAGCTACCATCTTTGGCCTTTCATTCTCAAAAGTTCTCAGTTTCAACAATAACGTTTATAATAATTTACTGATAATAATTTTGTACCCAACTTTGATAAAATGTATCTAACTATTTTAGACTAGAATTGTTTCTTATGAGTAACCTTACTTAGCACCTACCCAGTTGTATCTTCAATGTTCATTAATGCCTTGATCACCAAAGGTAACTCATATTTCACTATGAAGAGGTAGCTTGACATAGCTGGAGGAAAAGAAATTATACCATTACAAGTGCAAAATGTGGCACGTGACACCAAAAGTAACGTGTCACCACTCTGCTACACAAAGCAAAAAGTCTACCCAAATCACCTTTTAAAAAATTCTTACCTCCAATATTTTGCATTGTAATCGATCCAGAGGCTGCAAGCTTTCCAACCATTCCAAATGCCTTGTGTCCCAACTGTTCATATGATAAAGACCCTGTAATTTGAAAAACGCAGTAGCGTGAAGCAAGTATTTTATACGGGGAGCAAAATCATACGGGCATAATTGTTTCAGAAATACCAAGAATGCTGCCATACCTCCTTCATTGGCAGTCTTCAAAAGGAGATGAACAGAGTACAGGGAAAATATTGACACAAATGTCAAGAGAATTCTGATGAGAGAAAGAAAAGGTACAAGGTTATAAACAAGCATAGCTCTATTTAAAGACAATTCTTCAGTGTTGTTATTTGAACATTAAATATGGAACTTGTCCTAATATTTTTGTACTGGATAGCATGTCCTCAAGAATGACACTCTACTGGCTAGAGTATCAACATATTCTCTTACCTAGCCCTAAAAAACGCACATCGTATCTCAGGAACTAGGATAGGTTCTACAGTATTAATACAGGCAGGAGTTTACCCATTGCACCAAACATGCAGGGAGTTACGGAAAGCCAAGCTTTACAGAGGTGGAGTTATGAGACTTACAATTTGATTCTGACACCATTAATAGTTAGCTGCATACTTGCCACTTGTCTGCACTTCAATAGTTCATTTCACCTGTAAAATGGTGATAATACCTGCCAGGAAACCCAGCCTACAAGGTACTTTTGAGATCCAACTGAGATAGCATAAATCAGGGAAGCAACTAATGTGACAATATATGGTGTGGAATATAGGCCCAGCATTGTCACAAAGTTAAACAATGCCTGTTCTATTTAGAGCACATAGACTTACTAGTCCAACTGTCTAGGCCAGAGGTCGGCAAACTCAGTCAACAGAGCCAAATAGCAACAGTACAACGACTGAAATTTCTTTTGAGAGCCAAATTTTTAAAACTTAAACTTCTTCTAACACCACTTCTTCAAAATAGACTCACCTAGGCCGTGGAATTTTGTGGAAGAGCCACACTCAAGGGGCCAAAGAGCCGCATGTGGCTCGCGAACCACGGTTTGCCGACCACTGGTCTAGGCTATAGCCTCCCTGGAACAGGGTGGGAGTAAAAAGAACTGGGACTAAGGTTTCCTAATGTTTCCCTTTAGGGCACAGGTTCTCTCTCATTCCAGCTTTATTTTCCTCCCCCAGGGCAAGCCAAGAAAAATATTTCTTTTTAGTAGAAGGAACAACAAATCAAAATCAGGGAAACTCTTATAGAAAACTCTAAACTCTGCAAACAAGAAGACAGTCAAATGTTTTTGATTCTGTAAGAGCAAACCAAATACAGTACCATATAAGTTCTGGCAAAGAAACTGATGTCTGTTAGTTAAACATAGGTGGTGACATCAAACTGCTCTTCTAATGCCAAATGTTTCATGGGGTCTAATCTGAGGTGGGGAAGGACATCATCAGCCTAACCTCTAAGTAGTCAAAGCTGTTGGTTTAATAAAAAACAATTTTCAAAGTATGCCGACAAATCCAGCCCTCCTTTCTTTACACTGAAATGACAATGAGGGATGTATGGACTTCAGAACCTTTGAGGTTCTCTTTCAACCTCAAGATTGATTCTACTTGATAAGGTGAGCTACAGAGTAAAATACTGATAGATTAAAAACCACTTTAGCATTCCTGATACTATTTAACCATAATCATCAAACACAGAGACCCTATTAAAACATAAATAATTTCCAAAGCACAAGGCTAATATATCCGAATTGTGGTTTTACTTATGAAACTGAGATGCCATGTAAAATACTGCACTAGAACCCCACTTAAAAGCTACTTCCAGTTTATGAAGTTAGAAAGGCTTTCAAATATTTAATAATGATGCCATTCAATTTTCCCACTAAAAACTTTGAAACTCCAGGGGCCTTTCTATGTCAATGTCTGGTCCTTCACTTTATTATGAGGTCTCAAAAGCTTCCTGTTAATGAGGGAGATTAATTCTGGCTTCCAAAACTAAAAACTGTGCTTAACTTTAGCTTGGAATTTCACCAAAAAGCAGAGCTTTGCAAAGGTCTGCTTTTCTTTTCATCAACATTTTACTCTGCTAGGAAAATAACTTGAAGACACCTGTCAGCTAACAAAATGTCTGTTACAATGGGACAATTCCATGTTTCTTCATCTGTACAACAAAATCAATCATACATCTTCCACAGAAATTGACTTAGCCATAAGCCCAAAGGTACTTAAACTTAATACCTATGACATAAACATCATTGAAAATGCATGCTGAACTTTTACTGTATTTTTTTTGTTTTGTGCTTTTTTTCCTGGAACTAAGGTCCATATTTTCTACTACATTCTGCAAGGGTCAGTGACCCCACAATGGTTAAGAACCACTGCTCTAAAATCTTCTATAGCTCTAAAACTCTATTCTAGGTACACATGCTGGAAAGCACAGGAGTAATTAATTCTAACTTGACAACTAAGAAAAAAAAAATGCCATTTAGAAGCAGGTACTTGTTAAAACATTAATTTCTTGCTATGGCATATGGCAATCAGATCTAGAATAAATATTTAAAAACCGCTTTATGACTCACTTTTCTTAATACAAACTTATTTCAGGTTAGCAAATACCACTATATCATATATATATATATATATAATATATATTTTTTTAATTTTTTGTTTTCCTTAAACATGCAGGGGCCACAGGTCCTTGGGGAGTCTATGCCAATTTACCAAACTGATTTGGAAGTACTATGCTTATTAATATTTTTTTGCTTCAGATTTTTGCCAAGTAAAATTTCTAACTACCCTGGATTTATTAATACTTCCTTTAAAATATCCACCTGTTAATACTTTGTCTTAACTATTCCCATTGACTTAAAGACTATAGACTTAATTATCAGTTTTAATTGTTGTCCTATTTTTCCCTAATTGGCTTTCTTGATATCATGCAATTATATACCAGAATAAAGTATTTTTTTCTCATATTTTAAATTTAAAGCAAATGTTTTCAAATTAGTTTCTGGGGCCAAAACGCGTTGTATCATCATATTAACTGCCCTGCATGGCAGACTCACTACTTACACATACTTACATAAACAGAGCAATTCCAGTATTAGCCATGGCATAAGAAAGCCCAAGGATTCCACTGCCCACAATCGCATTGCTCAGATTAAATACTGACATTCCAAAGGAAGTAGTACCTGGATGCTACATAGAGGGAAAACGATAACCAAACATATAACAATAATTAAATGGAGAAAACCAGCTTTGGGCAAGTTAGATTTGAAATCTAAAAGTAAAACTATTCTTTCACTCCATAAAGCCACAGACACACAAATTATTTATTATTTTTAACTTACGAAGTCTGTTTCATACTTCTTTTTCCCCAAATTCGATTCAAGTAAAAAGTTCTGGTTTTCAGGATCTACATCTACATAATGGCTGCAAAAAAAAAACCAGAAAGAAAAAAAAAAACTTAAGTTGGATAGAAATAGACAAGAGAATGCTTTAACACAAAACAGCTCTTTGTCACACACCTTTATTTAAATGCTTAAGTTTTAGGTAGGAGTCCACTTTCACGCCAGATACTGTCATTGCAATAAGACAACCCGAAGCTCTTTCAGAGATCATTCTCCAAATGCTACAGTAATTTAAAGAAACAGAAGCACAAGCCGCATTTTAAAAAAGGACAGAACTTCTCCCACCTTTTCAGGGCAGCTTGCTTGGTGGGGTAGGAGTAGTTGAAGTCGCTGTTGGAACTGTAACTGCTGCTGTCCTCATCTGGGGAAATACTGAATCTTCCCACTTCGGCTTTCTTCATGCTGGGCACCGGGAGGAATCAGACGCTTCGAGCAACACTGGACTCCTTTTGTCCTTCGCGGTGCACCGCCCGGCGTCTCCGCCTGCCTGCCTGCCTGCCTGCCAGCGAAGGTAGAGGCGGCGCGTCAGGACCCGCAGCGCCTGCCCAGCCCGGGTCACGTGACGCCGCTGGGCGGCGCAGCGCGACTGATTCAGCCCCCGCCAGGCGAGTGGAAAAGTACCAGCCTCGCGCGCGCGGGGCGGGGGCCGAGGGGCGGAAAAGTACAGACGGCGAGCCGCGGAGAACAAAGATGGTCCCACCGCGGCGCCGCGCCCGCCGAGGTCCCGCGCCCTTCAGACTCCGAAGCCCCACAGCAGATTTTAGTATTTCAGCCTTTCCGTGATCCCAAGTCTGAGGAAGGGGTGCGGGGAGGTCTGTGGCTTTACTCCCCAACCTCTCTGGTCCTGCTCAGGCACGCCGGGCGCACAGCCCACCCAGGCATTGGCTAGGTGTGCATGCCGCCCAGGCGCACAGATAGCTCCCCGTTTCCTGCATTTAAAACAGAAGTGCCGCGGAACCCGTCCTTTCATGCCCCGAGACCCAGAGGGGGGAATGCCTCTGCGGCCGTTAGCCCACTGAGGGGGCGGAAAGGGCAGACGGAGTCTCCGTCGAGCAGAGGAGAAGGACCGTCCCCGGGAGCGCAGCGGGTTTGTTTACACCGCACGCCCGTGCCCTCGAGCACTCCCGTCCACTGGCATGTGGCTGGCGAGCGCTGGCGCCGCCGGCCCCTCCTATGCCCGGAAAGGCAACTGATGCAATATCGATCGCCGATTGTCAAACGTCCTCTGCCCGTCTTCCCTAATCGTGGCCTCTGCTACACTAGAAACCCAAACCCACCTTCGTGCCCCCAAATTCCAGACACCCAGGATTTAATTATTTTTATTCATGCAAACCAGTCACAAGACTTGCCGCAGCGGAGACGCGGGCCTGGCTGGCTCCCCTCCCCCTAACGAGAGAATGCGGTTCCGCTCCGGGCGGGCACCAGGCCCCCGCGCCGCGCACCCCTCCCCTGTCCGAAGGTGGGCGGCGACCCTTCCCCCATCCCTCTAGTGGGCCGGGGGGGGGGGGGGGACAGGGGATAAGCCCGGGCCCGCTAACCGTAAACGCCTCTCTAGGGGAGGAAACGACCCCCGCAGCTGCCTTCCCGCCGCGGCCCCTCCCCCACCCCCGCCGGGGCCTCGCGCCCATTGCAAACCCCCCCGCGCTGTTACCTCGGTGGTCTCCGCTCCTGAATCCCGGAATGTCACGCAAACTCCTTCGGTGGGTTTTTCTCAAAAACCGTAAACAAAACAAAACAAAAATCCCCCCCAACAATAAGCAGGAAAAATAATTTTAATAAAAAAAGGGAAATGGCAAGTTGCCCCCCAATCGTGCGGCGTCCGCCGTCTCAGGGGAAAGGCGCGAGTGTGCGGGAACGCGTGGTCGGGCGGCGGGGGGTGGTGCGGGGCAAGACGCTCCGGGACAGCGGCGTATGGAGACTCCTGAGTGGGCACGGGGAGCGGCGGGTTATAGCGGCCACCGCGAGGACACGTCAGTGGGCGGGCCCGGGCCTCCGGGTGCTTCTCTTTGTGTATCAACATCACCTGGGCCCGCCCCCGGCCTGCAGATCCCGCCCACTGCCCACTCGCGCCCCTCCCGCCCGCTGGCGCCCCCCACGCTGCCGGAATGCCAAACCCTTCTCTCTCTAGGTCCCAGGTCAGCCTGGGAAGATCTCCTCCACCCCATGGTTCCCTGTTCATTTCTGCCAGGATTGGTGGCCAACATATGCGGTTGTCTTTAAGGAATCTTCTTCAAATTCCCCTCGGTCCGTGTTACCAGCAGTTTGCTTTCTACTCAAGGCATTTTGGGGGACACATTCCGCGCACTCAACCCTTTCCTGCTTGTTATTTTTATGATTTACCTGGGGCATTTTTTTCCTTGCAAACTTGGGCTAACGCCGGCAGCAATGTTATCTCCATAGTCAGTTTCTGTTCTCCTTTCTTCTTCATCTAGACCTGCTTTCACTCTTTAGCACTATCCCGATTAATTGGGGTGGCAACTCCGTTTCAGGATATCCTTTATGCATGAACGTGGAAAACCCTACAAGGGGAAAAGCGACATCCTGAACAGCAAGCCAGATCCCTAGATAGGGGGCCCCGGTTGGCCGCGGGGGGGGGGGGGGCGGCTATTCTAAAGAGGTGATAGGAGTCCCCAGTTTTTACTTCGCACATTTCACTCATTCCACCCTCCCCATCCCCACCCCGATTTAAGATTTAAGAGCACCTCTCGCCCTCCGCGCTTTTCTTTCCCTGTATTTACAAGGGCACTGCCTCAGTTGGGATGCTGGTCTGAGACTTCCGAGCCTGATCCTTCCGTTCCAGTCATGATGTGTCTTACTGAGCCAGGCAACTATGGGGCCCCTCCGCTGTGGAATGCTCGGTGCTGCCGGAAAGGCAGGATCCGTCCTTTGCTGGAAATAAAAGGCCTCTTATGAGAGATAAATGTTTCTTGAATGAATTAATAAACAAACGAGCTTGACCTACTTCTCTTTTCCTTTTGGGGACGTGGGAGAGGATTGGGCAGGGCATAGAGGAAACGGTTGGATGTGACGACAATTTTTGCTTTCAATGCCAAGAGCTGGAGGTGTTGGACTGTCTTTTTGGGATGGTTGTTTGATTCATACTTTCAAAGGCCAAGCTGGGGTATATCTAATTCAAGTGGCTTCCAACTGAGGCCTTATGTGCTTGGGGTTTTGCTGTTATGCTTTGGGCTAGAATGCATGGGGAAGGGAACAGTGCCCTTACCCACTTTTTGCGAAAATGTACCACCAAAGGCTTCTTGGTAAGAAGTGGTATGATTTTGCTTTATGTTCAAGCTAATGTTTTAGAAGAGCAGCATTTTTCAAACTGAAAAATGGGACCGAGCGGTAGAGAGTGATGAATTCAGTGGATTACCATGAGTTTTTATTCTTTAATGCATAGAATTAAAAACAATCAGTACGCCATATATGGTGATGCTAATTACTATTCTATAAAACTTTAATTTGATCATGCATACATATGTATATATTCTGAGTTATGACATAAAATGTATTTCTCACTATGGGTTGGTATCAAATAATTTTGAAATCTACTAAGAGCAAACCTATCCTAAGACAGAAAAATAATCACAAATACTAGTTGTCAACTCTGAATTTTCAGGAATGCATTGTGAACGTAGATGGTTAGAACTTTTTATGGGGCAGATAGTTAATCTTCTGTAGAATTATTTGACTGTTACCACCTGATAAAACAGAATGGTTTTCTTTCCTGAGGGCTATAACGAGTCCAGTGGGCCTTCCCAACTTGTTAAACAGCTGATCTTTAGGACGATTCTCAAAATTCTATTTATCCAACACCTCAATTTCCCTGAATTGGGCTTAAAGGCTAAATTTGCTACTCTCTACCCTCCATTTCCATCCAAATAGTTTTGTTCTCAGGTTGGCTTTCATGGCTTTCTTTGATCTGGCCCTAGCTTATATTTCTACCTGTATCACTCATTATTCCTCATGGTAGCCAGCTTCTAAGATAGCTCCTAAGGAATCCCACCTCCTAATATTCCTGCACATTTCTAATCCCCTCTCCTTAAATAAGGGTTGGACCTACTGATATTCTATTAAGCATAGGCGATTAGGTTACAAAAAGAGTCTGGCTTGCATCTTCTGGCTTGCATCTTGCTCCCTCTTGCTCTCCCTCATTTGCTTTGAGGGAAATCAGCTGCCATCTTTGAACTGTCCTATGGAAAGGGCCATGTGTCGTGGAACTGATGTGTCTGGCAGTAGCCAGAGAGAACCTGAGGGTTGCCCACAATCACATGACTAAGCTTGGAAGCTGACCTTGCTTGGTGGAACCTCAAGATGACTGCAGCCTTAGCTGATACCTTAGCAAGAGGGCCCAGCCCTCTCACAGAACAAAGTGATAATAAATGTATGTTGTTTTAAGCTGGTAGGTTTTGGCATAGTTTATTACTTAGCCACAGATAACATACATTCCCCTTTATATACTCTATTCTCAATACAAACCATTTCCCATTCAAACTGGTCTCATTGCTTGGAGTGTTCTTCATACCTTCTCTTCTCTGCCATTACTATAAATCTGAACTCTGTCTTGCCTTTGAAGCCCTGCTTAAATATTATACCTTTCATTAATTATTCTTTATTTGATGCTCTCATTAGAAACTGATCTCATTCTACTTTGAACTTAGTGCTTTATAATTATCTTTTTGTGACACTTTTTAAAAAATCCTCACCTGAGGACATGTTTTCCTTCAATTTTAGAGAGAGAGGAAGGAAAGGGGAGAGAGAGAGAGAGAGACAAATAATGATGTGAGAGAGAAACATCGATCAGTTGCCTCCCACAGACACCCCAACCGGAGATCGAACCCATACCCTGGGTATGTGCCCTGACCAGGACTCGAACCCAAGACCCATCAGTGCTCAGGAAATGCTGCAATCAACAGAGCCACACCAGCCAGGGATGTGGCACTTCTTTTTGTGTTTGTGTACTAGATTGTATGTTAGGGTCTTTTCAGGGTAAAACATGGTTAATCACACCCAGCCTAATCACTTATAAAAAGAAGGTACTTTTTCAGTATATGGATGAATTAAATAAGTTTTTTTCTTTGTAGCATCTATCACCACCTGAATTTTATTTATTTACTTGTTTCTTGGTCTTTCTCACTAGAATGTAAGCTCCGTGAGGGCAGGAATTTAATCTGCTTCGATCACTGTCAGCTCCAGCACCTAGAACAGTGCCTAACAATATATTGCAGGAGTAAATAGTTTTGAATTTCTCTAGGACCGGGAGAAAACACATTATCCAATACAGGTTTCTACCCCCACCCTCACTCCATCCCCATTCGAAAGTAAAGTATACCTATGAAACTTTTGTAAGCCATTATGGCTTAAAGCAGTGGCTCCCAATGTTGGGCACATGCCCCACAAGGGGCAATTTGATTTTTAAGCTGGGGGGCGGGGGGTGTCGAGAATGAGTTATTAACAGTGGTTTTTTTTTTTTTTTTTGCACTTCTTATAGTTCTGGGGGCCTCATATACAGTATATAAATATATATTGTTGTGGGAACCCCTTTCATGTCCCGCGTGGTTCAGGGTTGTGACATATGTATGCATTTCAGTCCTCTATTATATGTTTTGAAACTTTATTTGCTATATTTTTATATCACTTCATATTATTATTTTTTAAAACAATTTCTTAGTGATTTCTCCTCAGTACTTCAACTGTCCTTTTGTTCTTTTATTTTTCTCTTTCATGGATGCCATGTTCTTTGGAAGCTTGTTTAGACCAAGTTAATGGCCTTTTAGGCTTCCTCCACGTGAATAAGAGTTTACTTTTTGAATAATAAGAATTAATATGTCACAGGGGGGCATCAGGATTTTAGAGATGCTTAAGTGGGGCATGGCCAAAAAAAGGTTGGGAACCACTGGCTTAAAGCAAAGAAGCAATTAACATTAATTTATATGCTGGTGATGAGTAGCTCCCAGGGAAGGAGCTTCTGGGTGCCACTCTTGCTGCTTGGGATATGTAATGCCTCTATAACAACTTGCTGCAAAAGAAATGCTGAAAGCTGTTTTCACTTTTTTCGTAGACGTGAAATCCTTTTTGAGTTTATTTCTGTTAGTGAAAACAGGTACTACTGTAGGTCCTCTGTAAAAGCCAAGAGGAGTTAAGAGGAACTTTTGAAATGTGGGGATACCTGTATGTCTAAAGGACATCTATTGCATCCAATAAGCGTATTGGCCAAAGCAGAACTCTTGATTTCCCTAGAAAACTGTTCTCCTAATTTTTACAGTTTAAAAGACTAAAACCACCTTTCATGAAAGAGTTCAGGCCCCAGACCAGGGACTCATCTTGAGCTCTCTTTTTTTCTCAATTATCCCGTCTATTAGCAAGTTTTGAGGGATCTGCCTTCAAAAAATTCAGAATCTTGCCACTTCTTACCACCTCCACTGCTTTGGTTCTAATGTAAGCAACTACCACCTTTTCCCTGGTTCACTGCAAAACGCCATAACCTAACTCATCTCTGGTCTTCTCTACTTGGTGCTCAGGGTCCATTCTCTGCCCAACAGTCTGAAAGATCTTCTCAGACATAAATCAAATCCCTTACTTAAAGGGATAAATTATTTTCTTTATCTAAAGCCCTCCAGTGCCTCCTAATCAGAATAAAGTCCATATTCCTTACTCACCCTGGCCTTCTATGATCTCCTCCCCTTTTCTAGCATCTTCCTTACCAAACCCCTTTTTGGAATGTTAACTTCATAAAGAAAGCTTTTGTTTGGCTCATCATTGAATCTTTAGTGCCTAGAACAGTGCCTGATATATAGACGGAGTTCAATAAATCTTAGCTGAACCAGTACATTTAACTTTATCCCTCAGTGCCTACCACATAATAAACTGAATAAACATTAGTTGCAATTGCTTGATGGTGGAAAAGGATAGGTTTATCTTGAGTCCTCTTCTCTAAATCATAAGCATGAGAACTGAGTCTAAGACTTGCTTTCTAATAGCTTATTAACTAATTAATATGACCCTTTGCTATGTACACAGCCTGACATTACTGTCCAGAGAGTGCTTTTCAAAATTCAAGTATGGACACTGACATTATGGAGAAATAATGCAATTCTACCACTCAACCTCCGTCCCTCTTCAAAACACATTCTTCCCTTTATTCCAATGACTTTCATATTTTCTTAGTATCAATCTCTCCCAAGTTCCTCAATAAATTCCTCTCTCTACCCCTTTATATTATTCTTATAATTTTGCATATTATTCTTGGGATCATGTTTGGTGGGGTTGTATTTTATCTTTGCAATGCAGCTCCCAAGCCCAAAGCGATAGTTGCAGATTTTCCTGGTGTTGAAGAACACTCAATTCAGTAGTAATTGCTGTGTAACAAATTACTCCAAAACCTAGTGGCTGAAACTCTCCAAGCTTCTCCAGGTCAGACATTCAAGAGCAGTTCAGTTGTGTGTTTTGGTTTGAGGTCTCTTAGGAGGTTGCAGTCAGCTGACAACTATTCTGGGACTGGAAGATCTGTTTCTAAGGAGACTCACTCACATGCTGGCGAGTTGGTGCTGCCCAGTTGGCTGCAATCCAAGAAGGCTTCTCCACAAGCTTTCTTTAGTGCCTCACAACATGGCAGCTGGCTTATCCCAGAGCAAGTGATCCAAGAGAGATCAAGGCAGAAGCTGTAATGTCTTTCTAAACTGTCCTCAGAAGTCACACTTACTATATCTGCCATCTTCTATTAGTCACAAAGGCAAGTCTGGATTCAATGTAGGAAGGGACTCTACGAAGACCTGAATGCCAGCAGGTGAGGCCGTTTGGGGGCCACCCTGGAAGCTAGTTGCTAAGGAGAGGTTGTCAGCAGCAAACTTTTAACTTACAAGAAACACAATATGCAATAAAAAGTGGTTTAAATAATAAGGACGCTTTCTCTCTCATCCAATAGGAAGTCTACACATAGGACAATCCTAGGGTTAATTCTTGGCCTTCATGATCTCTTTAAAGACTAAGATCTCACCATGTTTTCACTCTGACACCTTGGGCATCCCGGAGATGTCTTCTGTCAGGGTCATATGTTGGATGCAGAGGTTTCAGGGGTCATATGTAAATAGGACCACATCCACTGAAAAAGAAAGGAATGTTAATTCTGTGAGTCAATTTTATTATGAGAGATAATAATATGTCCTGCTGTAGGTAGCTCAGATCCTATTGGCCAGAATTGGGTAACTTAGTCAAGCATGAAAAGCACATTATATTGTGAATTCAGATGTTTGCAAGCATTAATGTTTTTTAAGTGCACACGCCATTTCTCAGCCAGAAAAAGAAAATTGTGGTACCCACAGAAACTCAAACTTAAAAAAAAATATGTAAAAACTTTTACATTTTAGTATAAACATATTCACTTCTGTCAGGACTGTGGAACTTCCCAGACTATGACTATTCTGTTTCTCTTATTGCCTCCCCAAATAAAGGGGAAAGGAATGGTTTGAGTAACTCCCTTTTGTGGTGTTTAGCCATTGACCTTTTCATGTGACCCTGGAATGGTCCATTTTGCAAGTTTTGGAATGTACTAATGAATGTGAACAAAACAGTGTCAGAAAAATGAAGAACTTATTGACTATGGTTCTTTAACAAGGTAAACTGACACTGGCTGATAAGCAGTAAGTGGCTTGGAAAGTGAAATGTGAAAGCAAAATCACAGATGTAAGTTCTCACATATGTGCTTAGAGGTTATTAAGAATTTGCCACGATTATACTAAGAATCAAGAATTAAGGTAGAAAACAAGACGTGTGTATACTTAGTAAAGACTCACATGTTTTATTGAATAGTATACTATGCTCCATGCTTTTGGAAAATTTAAAATTTTTTCAAACTCTTACCCAAAATAAGGTAACTCAAAAAACCTTTATTTTTACACTTCTTGTTAGTGGTGTCTTTTCTTGCCCAAAGAAATGACAGCAACTGAATGATGTGTTCTCCTCAAAATACTCTTAGGCTACAATGGACTTACTTCCTGGTCTTCATTTTCCCGACCTTTCTTTATTCAAGGCTAAGGTACTGAAATGGGAATTTATTGACCTAACATACCTGCAATTCTGGTTCTTAAATGGAAAGCCTTTTAATATCTGGGATTGGTTCCGGGATCCTTACTCAGGTCAAACTCCCACTGTTTTGGTTGAAATCGTAGGCACCTTGTGTCTGTTTAAGACACCTGCTTCCAAGTCACTTCGTTTTGGGACACCTGGTGCTAACGCCACTTTTCAGCCCCTCTCCCATTCAGTGACACTCACCAGAAATGACAATCCAGACCCAACCCATCCTGCAACTGTTAAATGTTTTTCTTTTTTTAAAAAAAGATTTTTTTTAAAAAAATTGATTTCAGCAAGGAAGGTAGGAGAGACAGAAACATCGATGATGAGAATCATTGATTGGCTGCCTCCTGAACGCCTCCTACTGGGGATAGAGCCTGCAACCTGGGCATACATACCTTTGACCAGAATAGAAGCGGGGACCCTTCAGTCTGTCTGCAGGCCAACGCTCTATCCGCTGAGCCAAACCAGCTAGGGCTAAATGTGTTTTTCTTGAGGTGAACCACGTGCATAACACACCCCTTTTGAGTGAAATATTGGCATTGTGTAGCCATTTGTCACCCTGGATTGAAATCAACCAACTCTCCAAAGTTGCTGTCTCAGGAATACATTTTATCCGTGGCTGGAAGCACTAAGTGAGGGATGTTACAGGATAGGGAAAATAAGGTGTTTATTTTCCTGGTGGTTCAGTGGGGGTAAGTAAAAAAAATAAATAAATAACTGGGCCGGGCACATGCTTTGTTTGAACCACGAAGCAGTGCATCCAGGGAGTAAAAGACACAACGTCTCTCGGAAACGTCTTGCCCCTTTGTCTACAACAAAGGGGGGCGGGGGGGGGGCGGTGCCGAGTCAGGCTATCCGAGGGAGCGGGGCCGAGGGGATGGCAGCGTCCCTGAGGCGAAGGCGGAAGTGCCCGGATGCCGCTCCTTTCCTCTCAGGATGCCGGCTGGCTCCTCACAAGGTCCGGGCAAGGCCGCGGGGCAGCCTGGAGCTTCAAGAAGGGGCGCGAAGGAAGCGAGGGCAGCCGGTCCAAGGACGAGCGCTGAGCGGCGCCAGTCTGGTGGGCGGCAGCGGGCGGGGCATGCGCAGAGTACCGGGGGGGGGGGGGGCGGACGGGTATCCGACCCCGGCTTCCCGAGGGGCGGGAGCGGGGGAGGGGGAAAGAGTGAGGAGGTGGCCGGGGCCTCCGGCGCGCAGCCTCAGTAGGTCTCCGGAAATTTGCCCCGGGCCCACGTGACCGTGATTCACCAAGCACCGCCCCTCGGGAGGGAAGAGGAGGGAGTGGGAAGAGGCCAGGGAGGAGGGGGGAGGGAGGGGGAGGAGAGTGAGGGGAGGGGAGGAAGCCAGGGGAAGTGAGGGAGAGGAGGGGCAGGGAAGCGAGACCGGAGAGAAGAGGGGATGGCGGGAAACTAGACGAGCGAAAGCGTTCGCTCAGCCCCGCGGCAAGGGAGCGAGGCGCCTGGTAGCGTCCGCGTCGTCTAGCTTCCGCCAGCTGGGAGGCTGCCAAGGGCGCGCCAGCCACACTCGCCGTGGGCGCGCCGACTACTCGCCCGCAACACAAGAACCTAGAGAGTCCTGAAACGTCAGGGCGAATTCCGGGGTGCTTTGAGGAAAGCGGCACCAGGGCTTCGAGGGCCCGTGCAGTTTTCGCGGACGCGCCACGCCCGGAACGGGAGATTACCGCCTGGGAAACGAGCACGCCCTGTTGGCATCGGCCCGTGCCTGTGTACGTGGCTCATGACGTGGAGAACTGGGACTGTGGAAAGCGTGCACCGGAGGGAGGGACCAAAGGGTGAGGCCTTAGCCCATCATCTGTGCCCAAAGGCACTAGCCTCTGGCGGATGCAAGCCCCAGACCCCCAGAGGAAGTCCTCGAGGCTTGCCGTTCAGATGGTTCCCCGTTGGGGAAATCGGAAAACCAAAGGTGTCTGTCCTCTTCTGCTGTGTGGAGTAGATAATACACAAACACCCCACCCGTATCTCTCTGCTCTTGTAAAGAAACATTTATTACATTAGTCTGTTTAATATCTCGTGTCCTTTTAGATTCTTTCTAGTAATAGTGACCTTTTCCTCCCGTCATTCCGTCCAAGCCATGGAAGCAAATTTAAAAAACAAAACAAAACACTAGCCTGAATTAGAAAGCTCGGGCCTTTGTCTACCCAACCACGTTGCCCGGGAAGACGGCGTTGTGGGTTTGCTTTGTTCGGGTCTCCAGACCGGCTTCTGCTGGGGGCCTTTTTCTTTCATTCCCACCTTGAGGCAAAAGTTTAGTGTAGGGAATGCGGCCGAACCTGCCAGATGAGATGACCCTTATCTCTTTGGTTTCACCTTTGACTAGAAGTATTTGTATTGTTTTCTCCTGGGCGTCTGCAGGTAAGGTTAGTGTAACTAATAAGAATAGCTAATTTTAAGTTGTTTATAAATACATGACTACTCAGTGATTATCAGCTGTGTGAGGTAGGGCCTACTGTTTCAAGATCTACCTTTATTCCTTACTGATAGGAAACGGAAGGCAGGACAAGTTAGATAAAGCCCAAGGCCACCCAGCCTGTAAGTGGAGGAAGTGGAGTTTGAACCCAGATTGTCCAAGGTAAATCCCATGCTATGATCACGATGCTATAGAAATTCCCTATTAACAAACGTTATTGCATTGAAATACTAAATTTACATTTTGGTGGGATTTTTTTTTTCTTTTTATTTAGTTAGCCTTCCTGAAATTTATTTTGGGGAGATGTCTAAATTTAGTTTGGATAGAAAACCACACACAATTTGAAAAAGAAACTCCTGTGATAAAATCATGCATTCCAAGCTAGTATTACATTTTTCTTGTCTGTAAGATTATTGAAATATTTGCCCTAGGAATTTAATTTTTTTCAGGAGAAATTTTTGTGGTCATATACCTTTAGCTCTTAGTGTACAATGAACCCTCCAGGAAAATGACAATGAGGCTCTTCATTTGTCAGTGTTCGATAAATATATATTGACTGAAATGTACCCAGAAGTGAACACCTTGAAAATGTCGATGACATGATGCCAGATGAAAAGGGAGTTTCCAAAAGAAACAAACATTGGATAGATTCAGTAGGCAGACGCTATATTTTTTCTTTCTTTCTGAAACCTTTTCTGCCCTTCAAACCGTTTCCCGGCTCTCCAAGACTGAGTTAGAAGCCTCTTCTATGGCATCTGAGTCTACTCCTGTGGGGGACTCACCACACTGCGTTCTCATTGCTTGTTCACCTGGCTCTACCTCCCAGGAGATTCTTAAGTTTCTTGAAGGGCAGGCATTCTATCCTGTTCAATAGTATATCCCGGAAGCTCAGCATAGTTGTTTGTCCTAAAATAGGAGTTCAGCAATACTGTGTGGTTAAAAGGATGAGTTTATTGGTCAGCCTTATCTTGTTAGGATGTACTGAATTGGGACTTAACAGAAACCATGAGACTAAATTTAGTTTGACCCATTACAGTCTCTGTGCAGTCTTGTTCAGTCTGTCTGTCTATCTACCTATCATCTAACTTTACCACTAGCCAGAGGTCTGGGATATATATTTTGTTTTGGTGTGTATATATCCCATTGCCCATTTGTTATTTTGCACATAATAGTTTTTTAAAAAAATATATTTTACTGATTTTTTACAGAGAGGAAGGAAGAGGGATAGAGAGCTAGAAACATCGATGAGAGAGAAACATTGATCAGCTGCCTCCTGCACACCCCCTACTGGGGACGTGCCCGCAACCAAGGTACATGCCCTTGACCGGAATCGAACCTGGGACCCTTCAGTCCGCAGGCCGACGCTCTATCCACTGAGCCAAACCAGTTTCGGCCATAATAGTTTTTTGATATTTATTAAATAAGAACAAAAACAACCTGAAAAATTTTGTGCTGGTTAGCTAACTTTATTTCAGCACTGAATTAATGGTCAGAGACTTAACCACAGCTTTAATCTTGACTTCACAATTTTGGGTCTTTAGAATGTTAGGATCATAGGATTTTTTTATTGCCAAAGGAGACCTTATAATTGCTCTGTCCAATACATAACTACTAGACACGTGAAGCTATTGAAATTAGTAAAAATTAAATAAAAAATGAAATTCCTTAGTAGCATTAGTTACATTTCAAATGCTTAATAGCCACATGTGACTAGTAGCTACTCTTATTGGACAGCACTGACATAGACATTTCTATTATCGCAGAAAGTTCTATTCTACAAAGCTGATAAGTTACCAAAAAAAAAAAAAAGGTAAGAGGGCATAGTTTTAAATATGTTTTTAAAAAATTGATTTCAGAGAAATAAAGGGAGACGAGAGAAACATCAGTGTGAGAATAAAACATCAATCGGCTGCTTCTTGCACAACCCCTACTGGAGATCGAGCCCGAAACCCAGGCCTGTGCCCTGATGGGGATTCCAACTGTGACATCCTGGTTCATGGGTCCATGCTCAACCACTGAGCACACTGGCTGGGCAAGGGCATAGTTTTATTAGCTTAAACATATTACTATTACTAAAACTATTTCAGATTGCTTAGCAGTTCTACATACAAAGAACAAAACATTTATAGTTCATATAGGATAAAATTTTCTTCCGTAACAGTTGTGTTTAAATTAATGCACATTTAAACATATTCAGAACTAATGGTTCCAGGGGATTCCTCTTTGTGTTCCCTTAAAGTGAATATTCACCCCAATTAAGTAGAGAATCTTAATTTTTTTCTCTTTAAAAATACTCTAATCAATTTGCATCACCGAACAAGTTCGACATTCATTAGATTCAGCTGTGCATTTTAAGCTAGCATGATTGAGAAACTAAAACACTCAGTGATGTTGGTAAAGGGCAAGTGCCAGGTAGTTTTGGACTGACCAAATGTATATGTAATGACATCACACATGCAATACAGACAGTTCTCCGTTTACAGATACTCTCTTCAGAAGCAACCCAAC
Source organism: Corynorhinus townsendii (assembly GCA_026230045.1). Lineage (NCBI taxonomy): Eukaryota > Metazoa > Chordata > Mammalia > Chiroptera > Vespertilionidae > Corynorhinus > Corynorhinus townsendii. The sequence continues at coordinate 172,650,552 of JAPDVU010000003.1, read as the reverse complement.
TATAAGACATGCTGGTGTACTTTCTTTAAACTCCCTGTTAGAACAGTGTCACCAACGTAGCCATTGTACAAGCAAATTAGTGAAAAATATATATATGCTTGGAATTCTTAGAGAACGTATAGCTTGAGTTGTAGAGGCAATAAAGAAGCTGTGAAAAACCCTGGGGAATTAGTAGAGGTTATTAGTAGAGCAGATTTGCTTAAGTGGTAACCCCCTGACAAAAATAGCCTAGTTCCATCTTTCCCCACCAGGTCCGCCCCTTTTTGCTGAGTTTTTCTCCCATTCCCCCAGTCTTTGAAAATTCTCTGATTTCCTTTGTACTCCAGTTTCAGTTCCATCAATTCAGAGTTTGGTGGTCTTGGGCAAGTTTGGTAGCTTCTCGGAGCCTCAGTTTCCTAAATTATGAAATAGGAATACTACCATGCTGTTGTCAAGAATTAAAAGACATTTTATTTGAAAATACTTTATAGATTATAAAACTAATGTAAAAACAAAGGATTATGAGTGTGTATATTAATAAAACTCAAGAATACCCCCACCCCCAAGGTTAAATGGCCATCAGTCTTGTGCATATGATGGGAATCTGGTCCATTCGAATATTTAAGCCAGTTGATGGTTTGAAGGTTCTTGGTGGGGTAAGGGATAGGTGTTCTGGGAAGTGGAAGAGAGATTTTAAAAAGAAGATGGTAGGCTGTGAAAGAAAATAGTTGAAAATGTGTAAGGAGGTTGAGTAAATACTACCTTTTCCTTTAAGGAATGAATGTAATTGCTTGCAGTTTCTACTTCCTTCTTCTGTTTCATTGATTATTCTTAAGGCTAAAGTTTCTGCTTTACATTCTAATTCACCTGACATAGCGTGTTTTTAAAAACTTAGCATTGTTTACTTTGACTTTCCAGTAGTTTTTTGCTGATGAAGATTCTGTGAAGGGCAAATTCAAAGTGCAGCTGGCTGCCACAGCTCAGGGGTGGAAAGGTAATGGTTGTGGTTATAGAATGGGGGGCTAGGCAGCTATGCATTTAATCCTCAGAGAAGCAGTACCAACCAGTCACAGACACTTGCTGGCTGTAGGCAGAGGCAGCAGTAGTTAGACCAGACCAATTCAAACTAAACCAAGCAAAATTAAACAAAAATAAAAATGGGGGAAGAGGGAGAAGGAAAGAAAAAAAAAAAAGGGAGAGGGAGAGTGAGAAAGTAACAGGGGAGTAGAAGTGGGTAAAGAGGAAAGGAAGGACACCAAAGAAAATGATGGATAAGATCATATTCTAAGCACAGTTTATGTATTAACTCATTTAAGTCTCATGACAACCCTATGGGCTAAGCACTATTACTATTATTACCCCCATTTGATACATGAGGCATTTGAGGTCCAGAGATGTTGAGCAACTATTCCCAATATTATCCAGATAATTATTATTATTCCCAATAATAAATATTATTCCCAATATTATGTGATCTTAACCACTATATTAATAGTTCTCAAACTTTCTGGTCTTAGGACACTCTGCAACCCTCCTTGTACTTGCAAAAATTATTGACAACCACGAAGAGTTTTATTCAGGTGGGTTATATTTATGATATTTACCATATTAAAATTAAAACAGATTTAATTCATTAAAAAACAATAAATGCATAATATGCTAACAACATTTTTATTTTATTATTTATTTATTTTATTATTTTTAATGTATCAGGGTGACATTGGTTAATAAAATTATATAGGTTTCAGGTATACAATTCTACAATACATTATCTGTATATTGTATTGTGCGTTTACTACCCCAAGTCAAGTAAAGGGGGAATGAATGGTGATGGAAGGAAACTTGACTTGAGCTAACATAATACTTTACTTATTTTTATTTTTATTTTTAAAAACATTTTTATTGATTTCGGAGAGGGAGAGAGAGATAGAAACATCAATGATGAGAGAGAATCATTGATCAGCTGCCTTCTGCACACCCCCTACTGGGGAAAAAGCCCACAACCCAAGTATATGCCCTTGACCAGAATCGAACCTGGGACCTTTCAGCCCACAGGCCGACGCTCTATTCACTGGGCCAAACCAGCTAGGGCAATATTTTAAAGTAAAAATAGCTATATTTTTCAAAATAAAAAAAAGTTAGGGAGAAGTATGGCATTGTTTTACAGTTTTGAATATTTCTGCACTATTGTAAACCTCTTTTGGTGTGACAATGATTAATAAGAGTGAAGAAAGTAAGAGAAATTGAGGGTAATAAATGATGGGCACTCAAGGCTTGTCTCAGTGAGCGCCCCAATGTGGCCTGAATGAGGAAGACAAGATAACTAAAAACTTGTTTCTGAATAGTATGGAGCAACATCTGGATTTTTATGCCTAGTTTAACCCTCAATAGGTGTTTGGGTTCTTTCTGTATACGTATAAACATAATAGTATATTTATACACAGATTTGTGTATATATGTATATATATTTGAAGGTCAGTAAAAACTGAAGTCTAGAAAGATTCTGAATTGGAAGAGATTCTTGAGATTATCTGACTAATTCTTAATTTATTGAAGTAAATAGCTAAGGTGGGGTAGGAAAACAATTTATTGCTGGTTGAACTGCAGATTAGTGGCAAGACTGCTGCTGGTAGAATCCAGGTTTCCTATTTTCTTATTCCATAGGAATTAATAAATGTAATTATTCAGCCATTAGGTAAATCTATTTCCACCAGGAAACTCATAAATTGACAACCATATAATCTACAAGAGGCCCGGTGCATGAAATTCGTGCACTGGAGAGGTTGGTGGTCCCTCAGCCTGCCTGCGCCCTCTTGCAGTGTGGAAGCCCTCAGGAGATGTCTGCCTGCTGGGGGAGTGGGCCTAAGCTGGCAGGCAGACATCTCTCTTGCAGTCCGGGACCCCTCGCTCCTTATCGCCTGCCTTCTTGCTGCTCCTTACTGCTCAGCTCGTTGCTCCTTAGCGCTGTTGCCGTGGTGGGAGAGGTTCCCGCCACTGCTGCTGTGCTCTCCAGCAGTGAGCCTGGCTTTTGGCTGAGGCACGCACTGACCACCAGGGGGCAGGTCTTGCATTGAGCGTCTGCCCCCTGGTGGTCAGTGCATGTCATAGCAACCGGTCGTTCCACAGTTTGGTCGATTTGCACCTTTTATTATATAGGATGGTACATTCACATGCTTCATCAATGCCATTGTGAAAAATTGCCCTTCTCCCCAAATTGCCTCTCCCAAAATGTCTTGGTCTCTTTCATATTTTGTTAGGACTTGTTACAACTTCTTGCTTATTGCCTTTTGTTTCACAAGTACTGTTGAAGGGAATAGGGGATTGATATTGGAAAGAGGCTAAGAATATGAGAAGCAGCAGTTCTGAGCCATCTGAGAACACTGGCCAGTCCCTGTTATCTGCAGATCTGCTTTTCTTAAGGATGAGCATATTTTGGTCCACAGGTCTCCAAGACAAGCACATTCCTGCCAACAGGATCCTTGGACAAGCTGTTCTGGAATTTGAACTTGCTACTGAAAAGGGGTTAAGTCCAGGACACACACACTCATTTCAGTGGGGGGTGAGCCATAGTTGGCTATGTTCGCACCTCATTATACAACAGTTCCAGGATAAAGTGATTCCAGATGTGCTCTCAGCAAGTACCTAATACTTATGTGTTTAACCCATTAGGATAAAATGTACTTTCTGAATTTTGGAGAAGGCAGAAGTTAGTTAACTAACTAGTCATTCTAGTAACTTTATAAAGGTGATTCTAAATTGGCTGTAATTTGCAGTGTGCTTCATGTTAGGTGTTTATAATGCTATGAAACATATTTACATATACCTATATCACACATACATATATCTTTGATGAGAAGTTCACTTTTGAGAACTGGTTCAGTAATCATTAGGTTCCTTTTCCTTGGAAGTTTCATTTAGAAAAGTTGAGAGAACATGTGTCTGAGAAGTAGTCTAGTTTCCTTCCTTTGGTTAGTGGTCTAATAAGTGCTTCTCATTCTGAAAAGTAAATGTGGGGAAGGCCTGGTTAAAGATTTCATTCCCTCTACACACACTTTAAAGCACAATTTAAAAAGTTTTATGTCATAAGCTTTGTAACCTGAATTGACAAAGGAGTTGAAGAGAAAAGGTGCTGAATGCTTTCTCTGACAAGTTAGATTATTATTATATTTTTAAAAAAATACGAATTTTTATTGATTTTAGAGAGGAAAGGAGAGGGTGAGAGAAACATCAATGATGAGAGAGAAACATTGATCAGCTACCTCCTGCACGCCCCGCATGGGGGACTGATCCCGCAACCCTGTCATGTGCCATGACAGTAATCAAACTGTGGCCTCCTGGTTCATGAATTGACACTCAACCACTGAGCCATGCCGTCTGGGCCAGATTATTAAGAGTATGGGATTTTGTGTCACTTGGCCCTGGAAGGTAGGAGCTGAGGTGAACATTTTGCTTTAAAATATTTCAGGTTTGTCTGAAGAAATTATGTTTTCTGTTAAATACAAAGGAAAACTTCTTAGCTGGTCTCTGCTCAGTTGAGAACATTGCAACCTAATATGCTCCTCTGATATTATATTAAAAAGTATTTTTAAAAATTTAGGTATTATGTCTGGCCTCAAGGACCACAACATTCAATCAGTGTGCTGTAATAACTTTTTTTTAACCTATAGAGAATTTTTGTGAGTTAGTTGAGCCAAACTGTCGACAATTGTTTGGACAAAAATCTCAACAGATTGAGATAATGCTCCCCAGAATTTTTAAAACATTCAATACTTGACTATTTAGTCAGGGGCACTGACCTCTTCTCCCTTAAATTGTCAAATTAAGAAAAAAAGACAGCCAACACAATAATAGCTGTCTGGGAGGAATCCAAGATGGCGGCATAGGTAAACACCTAAACTGCTGCCTCCCACAACAATTTAAACTGCAACTAAAAGATAAAACGTCTATCACCCAGAACCACGGGAAAGCTGGCTGAGTGGAAGTTCTACAACTAGAAGGAAAGAGAAAAGAGCATTGAGACGTGCACAAGCGCTGAAAAGCTGAGGTACGGAGGCGCGTGATCCGGGCTGGCGGCGGGCGACTGGGTGCTTTGCTTTTTTCAACCCAAAGGGAGACAAGCCCCCGATTACTCTGAAATCCAGTCTCTGGGGAGACGCGGGGGACCCAAACTCCTACGGGGAGAAGCTGGACTGTCTGCCAGTGAGAGTGGCTTGCTAGCAGAGCTGCGCGCAGGAATAATTGTTTACGGCACTGGGGCACAGGATTCCAGGACACGGTCTGGACACAGAGCGGGCTTACTAGCAGCCATTGCTGTTTGCCACGCCCTAACCTAGTGACGCCCTGAGACCCCGCCCCACACAACCTACAAACCCACCCAAGCTCCAAGCAGCTCAATTAGCATAAGAAAGCCTGCCCTATCGCAGCTTAACCTAGAAAACTTGCAGCCCAGGTCAGACAGCTCCAAAACCTCCAAACCCCAAGCAAAGAGGAGAAAACTGCAGCTCTCACTGTAGCTCCTGCTGAGTGGCCTCAGACAGTAGCTGACCTGCACCCCATTGGAGATCCAGAAGCCAGTGTACCTAGTGGTCAGTGTGAGACACCAGATTTCAACTCCTCACATCCATAAGTGACACATTCAAGAGGCAGACTCAGTGAGCACCAAAGCCCCACTGAAACAAGTCCTGCCCCATAAGCGTGTCTTCAGTGCAGCACTTCTTCCATTATAAACACAGGGAGTGCTCACAGCTAATTGGCCTGGAGGTCAATTCCTCCCAGCGTACCAACAGCAATTCAGGCTTAACTACACCAAGACTTTGCACTCAGCCCACAAAGGGGTGTACCAAGAGCATCCACATCAGGTGATTGGGGAGGCTGAGCTACTGCCCCCTATAGGTCACCTACCACACAAAGCCACTCCATCAACACAGGGAAGCAGCCAAAATGCAGAAACAAAGAAACATGTCACGAATGAAAGAAACGGAGGAAAGCAAACTACTGGATGACATAGAGTTCAGAATCACATTTATAAGGTTACTCAAGAATCTTCTAAAAACTGCCGAGAAACTTGATGACACTTCTGAGGAGCTTAGTGAGACCTTCAAGGACCTTAATGAGAATGCCAAAAAAATGGAAAAGGATCAGTCAGAAATGAAGCATACACTGTCTGAAATAAAGAATATACAGAAACTCAACTGTAGATCAACATACCCCAAGAATCAAACCAAAGATCTGAAATATGTGGAAACAAAAAACATCCAAACAGAAAAACAAAAAGAAAAAAGAATCCAAAAATATGAAGATAATGTAAGGAGCCTCTGGGACAACTTTAAGCAAAACAACATCCGAATTTTTGGGGTGCCAGAAGAAGGGAGAGAGCAAAATATTGAAAACCTATTAGAAGAAATAATGACAGAAAACTTTCCCTACCTGGTGAAAGAAATAGACTTACAAGTTCAGGAAGCGCACAGAACCCCATACAAGAGGAACCCAAAGAGGACCACACCAAGACACATCATAATTAAAATGCCAAGGGCAAAAGACAAAGAGAGAATATTAAAAGCAGCAAGAGAAAAACAGTTAATTACCTACAAGGGAGTACCCATACGACTGTCAGCTGATTTCTCAGCAGAAACTATGCAGGCCAGAAGGGAGTGGCAAGAAATATTCAAAGTGATGAACAGCAAGAACCTACAACCAAGATTACTCTACCCAGCAAAGCTATCATTCAGAGTTGAAGGTCAGATAAAGAGCTTCACAGACAAGAAAAAGCTAAAGGAGTTCATCGCCACCAAACCAGGATTACATGAAATGCTGAAGGGTATTCTTTAAGAAGAAGAAGAAGAAGAAAAAGGTAAAGATAAAAATTATGAACAACAAAATGACATCAAATACATACCTACCAACAAGTGAATCTAAAAATCAAGTGAATAAAAAATCTGAAGAACAGAATGGACTGGTGACTATAATAGAATCAGGGACATAGAAAGGGAGTGGACTGACGACTCTCAGGGGAAGCAGGTGTGAGGGGTGCGGGAAGAGATTGGACAAAAATCTTACTCCTATGGATGAAGACAGTGGCGGGGGGTAAGGGCATGGGGTGGGGTGGGGAATCAGGTGGAGGGGAGCTATGGGGGGAAAAAAAGTGGAACACCTGTAATAATCTGAACAATAAAGATTTAATTAAGAAAAAAAAAGAAAAAAAATAATAGCTGTCTGGTGTGAATGAATCAAAATTATACCAATTTTTTTTGTCAGATCAGCAAAAATATATTTTTTGGTGTGCCATAGAATTTTAGTGGTAATTGGTCTGTGTGCCATGAGATGAAAAAGGTTGAAAATTGCTGAAATAGGGCATTATTCACGAGTGGGAATATTAGAAAACGTATTCTTCAGAGTTATCTGCTTTGTTGTAACTAGTGTGAAAACTACAGCAAGGCAATCTAGATATGAGCATGGATTCCAGATCCAGACTGTCTAATTTGGTTCCTAGTTCTGCTTTTTACTAGCTGTGTGCTTCCATTTTCACAAATGTAAAGGATGAATAGTAACTGATGAGGATTTAATGAGTCTGTACTTGTAAGGAAAGTACTTAGAACTATGCCTAGCGTATATAAACACTATGCAAGTTTTAGCTTAAAAAAATAAAAAAATCTCAGGATTTGTCTTTGCCATATCAAGTGTTAACATATCACTAGTTAAAATTAAAAGAAAAATGATCTTTAGGATTAAACCTCTCTTGTGAAACATCTAGGTGCCTCCATGCATCTGGAGCTAAAGTTGGAGGGTAAGAAGGTGAGGAAAGTATAGACAGCAGAGTGTGAATGCTATTGCTTAAAGCCTCATACTGGGACCTTGCTAGATAACGATTTTTGATGTTATTTTCAATTAGAGATAAAGACCCTTGGTGTTTCCCATCAGCCAGAGATGGAATATAGTCTGTGAGTGGATTGTTAAGCATTATAGTATAATAACGTGAAAGGCTTACCCTGAAGGAAATGAAAAAGTTGTCATTTAGGGAGTCAGTACCAAGTCATTTAAGGAGTCAGTACTGAGGCAGCTATGTAGGGCTGCCAGTCTATATGACAGTTAGGCTTGTGATATTGTAGCCCTTCAGACTCACCTGGCCTTTGACTTGGAGAAGGTTTTTCTTCCTCCTGGCTTACAGTCCCATCTCAGGGTGCAAAGCTTGACAAATACAGGCAGTCCTCAGGTTACATTGGACTTGACGTACGTCGTTTCGTGGTTACGTTGCCACCTCCCATTTATTTATAAAAAAAGAAAGTTCCGTCATTTCAGCGTATATACATATGTGCTTTATGTTTTTTATTATTTATTTACCACAAGAAAAGGTCAGGAATTGTTATCTTTCTTTTAATTTTTTTTTTTCTGTTTCACTTCATTACTGCTGTGTGTGCTCCATGTGAGTGACATAGGTGCTTATGTAGGTGGGTCTCGACTTACGGCGAAAATTGTGTTACATCACACCGCAGGAATGGATCTCCAACGTAACCTGAGGACCTTCTGTAGAGCACAGACTCGTTTTCAGCCCCCACCAGCACCTTTACCCATGATTTGGAGCACTACACAAACTGCACATTGAATATGGAGCCCTGAAGACAGGCTTTTGACTATTCTGTGCTTTAGCTCAGGAGATAGGTTGTTCATTCTTAGTTTATTTATATAGTTGGAATTGGGGAACAGATAGTCCAGTGGTTTTTGTCATTGAATCCAATAGGCAGTTGCTAAGTATTACTAAAATAATCCACAAACACCTGGCTGAGAGTCCAAGACTATTTTCTATCAGAGGTATTAAGTCACTTAATTTAGGGTTAAAGTCCTGGTGAACCTTATATGAGTTTAAAAATGAGGAGAAAGGCACTAGAATATTAGACCCTTGTAGTCATAAATCGTATTTTTACAATGCCATTGGTCCTTTTATCTACATGCACTTATTATTTAAGATGATGCATTTTATTTCCAGTGGTTTGCAAGCTGTAACTTAAGGACTGAGTGCTCTGAAAAGGCCCTGGATAAAAAACTGTTAGTCGTTTGACATAGAATCTTGGCAGGAGTGGCCTCACAAGATTTGTGGGTTCTGGCCTCTCTTGTTTTTCATTCAACATTTATTTTCAATATTATCCACAGTTAAATTCCTTTTTGGACATGCAATAGATTAAAATCACATTAAAATTTGGACTTCAACCAAACATAGCAGAAAGTTTTAATTCTTTGACATTACCTCCCCAGATTCTTATATTACAACTAGAGGCCTGGTGCACAAAATTCATGCACTGGCGGGGGTGTCCCTCAGCCTGGCCTGCTCCCTCTCACAGTCCGGGACCCCTCGCTCCTTACTGCCTGCCTGCAGCAGAGAAGGAGAGGCTCCCACCACCACTGCTGTGCTTGCCAACTGTGAGCCCGGCTTCTGGCTGACCAGCGCTCCCCCTGTGGGAGCACACTGATTACCAGGGGCTGTTCCTGCTTTGAGTGCCTGCCTCTTGGTGGTCAGTGCACATCATAGCGACCAGTCATTTCACTGGTCGTTCTGCATCTTAGGGTTTTATTATATAGAACTAGAGGCCTGGTGCACAGATTTGTGCACTGGTGGGGTCCCTTGGCCTGGCCTGCAGTGATCGGACTGAAACTGGACCCCCCAGGGGGTCCTAGATTATGAGAGGTTGGTTCTCAGATGACGCACCCCAGAATCAGGTTCCCTCCTCTCTGGTTTCGGGTGTGTCACTCGAGAACTGCAGCTGCCAAGTCACTGCAGCTTGGCAGCTCCTGCGTTGAGCATCTGCCCCCTTGGGGGTCATCATAGCTACTGGTTGGAGCGTATGCCCTCTGTGGTCATTGCACGTCATAGCTATTGGTTGGATGGTTGAACAGTTGAATGGTTAGATGGTTGCTTAGGCTTTTATATATATAGATTAATTAATGATCCTGAACTTTGGAAGATGTGAACCAGGTATAACTCTACTATTCTCTACAAAGAGAATGCCATTCGTAAATGGACACTTCGAATTTTCTTTTTATAGCAAAGGTGGAGATTTATTGAAGAACAAGTACAGACTCCCATGTGGGGAGAGGGAAGAGTACTACAGAATGGACTCCCAAGTAGGGAGGGGGAAAAGGGTCCCTGAAATGACTCCCACGTGGGGAGGGGGAAAAGAGTCCCCTGAATTTTAAATGTTTCAAATCTATTTCAAATCAAGTTCTCAGGGAAACTTGAAATAACATCCATTGTTCTGTTATTATCCAGTTGCATTTAGAAACCTTTCATTACCATTCCCATCTCCTTTGAATCTTTTCCATTCTGAAATGAGTAGGAGCTTTGCTTTTTAGCTCACTCATAGTGAGCTAGAAACAGTTGTTTTGATTGTTAAACTTCTATCTAATAATAAGCAATGTTCTCAAACATTACAGTTGTACAGGTACTTTTCAAATACCTTATCACATTTAACCTGAGATTTTGAGATGGCTGTTATGATTGTCTCCATTTTTATAAACTAGAAAACATAAGCTTTGCCATGGCTGGGTAGCTCAGTTGGTTAGAGTGTCGTCCTGTTATACCAAGATTGCGGGTTCAATCCCTGGTCAGGACATATACAACAATCAACCAGTGAATGCATGAATAAGTGAAATAACAAATCAGTGTTTCTCTCTCTCTCTCTTTCTATCTCTCTCAAATCAGTCAATAAAAAGGAAACAAAAAAGAAAACTGAAGCTCTGAGATACACATATAGTGGTATCCAGAGGATATAGGAAGAAATCCAGGCTTTTCACCTTTTATTGATTTAAAAAAGAGATTTATCCCCATATTTTTCATGGGATTAACTAGTACTACAATTATTACATCTTTTGCTTGCTTAAGTATGTGTAGCATAGCTCATGTTATATTGGTAGTTTGGGAATTTGTCTCAACGTGTTTAGGTAATCTTTAGTAACGATTTAAAATTCTTAGGCTTTTCAACCCAGGCTAGACAAAAGAACAATAAACAAATCTTGGCCAAAAAACAAAAATTATAGTAAGCATATCTGTAGCCTTTCAAAGTAATCAGTTAGAGAACCTTGTTTTTGTTTTGTTTGGCTGATTGTCCCAGATAAGCTAAAATTTTCTCTTTTTCTAGCTTTTTCTCAGGGTTTGTTGATACACAAATGAATTTTGAACTGCTTTTAAGAGTATCCAGTGCCTAGCGAAGAAATGATTGAATTGTTCACCATATGAGCAAATGGCAATTTGTAAGTAAGTATCCCTAAATGCAAATAGTCACTTTATGTTTATTGTTTTAAAATAGAAGATTTCTCATAGTCTGAAGTGGTATAGGAAGAGGAGCGAGGACTTTGGAATCTGAAAAGACCTGGGTTTGAATCTTCATCCTAGTACTCAATGTTAGTTACTACACCTTACTTAGGTAATGATTTCTCTGATCTTCAGTCTCCTCACCTGGGATTTTGGGAATATATTACCTACCTTGCAAGATTACTGTAAAGATCATCTGAAACAAAGTATACAAAATATCCAGCGCTCTACTTGATGTATAAAATGTACTCAAGCCCTAGCTGGTTTGGTTCAGTGGATAGAGCATTGGCCTGCGGGTTGAAGGGTCCCGGATTCAATTCTGGTCAAGGACACAAGCCTGGGTTGCAGGCTCGGACCCCAGTAGGAGCATGCATGTGGCAGCTGGTTCTCTCTCACCATTGATATTTCTATCTCCCTCTCCCTCTCTCTTCCTTTCTGAAATCAATTAAAAACATATGTATAACTTAAAATGTACTCCAAGTTCATGCCTGGCATTTTAAGAAAACAGACATAGCTAGCTATGGTGGCTCTAAATTATTGTAATAAAAAAAAAGATATTTCTGAGTGCCCAATATGTAGTAAACAGGTGAGAAGAATATGAAGATACTTATACTATTATCCTAGCTCTGCAAGATTCCTACATTTGCTATTGAGGCAGTGACAAGCCTGAAGTTTCTGAAGACGTGCAAAGACTAATCTAAGTCCTGTCCCAGAAGTGCAGTTAATCTTGAGAATTTTGAGGGGCAAGAAGCTTCGGGGTGCTAGGGGAGCATTGTAGATACGGCGCAGGACATTTTTCAATCTTACCTTGCACAACCACCAGTCTACCAGAGGTAGGGGTTCCTACGGTGTCTTCAGGAACCACAGAAGCTGCTACAGCTATTATTATTGGGGGGAGGGGGAGATAATTATTAGCCACTGATTGTCAATGGTAGAACTACCCAGAGCAGAGTGAGATGGCCAAAGAAAGAAGGAAGAATATTTTATTACTGGCTTTTTGCTTTGTTCTGGTGTTGTGGGACTGCTTCTTCCTTGCCATGGTAGTCCCAAATTACCCTACAGGTCTGCCAACTCTATTGTAGCTTTGGAGATCTCAGAAGATTAGCTTTTACATCTGCGTGAGTCTACCATGAGTGGAAGTAATAATTTTCATTAACTGATGCACTGAATACATTCTGTAAGTGTACTTCCTTACACAATCCACAGCGATATAAATACTAAATTCTAATTACATATGTAAAATGAGGCTATCTACTAGTAATGTGTTAAATGAGATGCACCAGTACATCATGGGTAGCATACAATATTAGTTATTACTGGATCTTTACAATTCTATTGGAAAAGAAACATGAGACCTGATGCCCTGAAAAGATAAAATGTCTTTTTCAGGCATATAAATAATAAAAACAATTCCACTGGTTTATGAAGAAATGTGTGTTCTTTTAGTAAATATTCATATGCACCAAGCCAATCCTTTTATAACTATATTCCTAAGATCATAGAAAACATGGCAGCTCTTCCAATAGCTGGAAGAATGTGTGGTTACCCTGGCAACAGCATCTTAGTTCCTGCTTCCAGTACCACCTGGTGATTTCAAGTGGAACAGCTGTGCAGCATCTACATTTCCATTGAGGAAATAAAATGTACTCATGCATCATCTCATGGAGCATTTAAGAAGAAACGAGCTTGCAAATTTAGGTAAGGAGAGAAAGAAATAGCACTGCATACTAGCAGAGCCAGTGAGGTTTAAAAGCCCTAACTGCAATTTTGGAAGCATGCCCGAAGCAGCCATGGTACCACATTAGGGCCATCGGATCTTGAGGCAAATTTTCCATCAGAACTCTTAACATTCATAGAGGCTCAGTAGCCCAAGAATGTTTTCTTATCCCTTACTAAACATGTGGAATTGGCACTCTCCATCCTAACAGACATTTAACCAAAATGGTTGTATACTCGTCACTGTGAGAGGTAGAGGAATCTGAAAAACAATAAAAAAACAACAATAGCACCCTCAGTTTCATGCTTCTTTCTCAGTGCTCCTAATTTTACCCAAAGTATTGGGACCTTCCTGAGATCTAGATATTTAAAAAGCCAAATGCTATGGTAATTTCCAATAAAATTAGTTTTATGAGAACTTCTGAATTAGGTAGTTGATATAGGAAGGAAAGAATAACATTGCTAGGCTGCAGAGGTACAGTGGGCAAGGGAATAACTTCCTGTCCTCTAAAAAAGAAATACTAAGAACAAAGAATTTAAGATATATATTTCATTTTTTTTCTTTCCCTTTCTCCCTCATTATTATGATTCTATACATATGGAAAATTTAAAAATAGAAAAAAGTATATAGAAGCAAGAAAATCACTGAAGATCCTAACATTGTTAATATATAAAGTTTCATTTATCCTTGTTGATGCATTTTTCACCTTTGTGCTTCATTTCCTCTTTTTAAAAATATTTTTATTGATTTCAGAGAGGAAGGAAGAAGGAGAGAGATAGAAACATCAATGATGAGAGAGAATCATTGATCGGCTACCTCCTGCATGTCCCCTACTGGGGATCGAGCCCACAACCCAGGCATGTGCCCTTGACCAGAATCAAACCCGGGACCTTTCAGTCTGCAGGCTGACGTTCTATCCAAACTGGCTAGGGCTTGTGCTGCATTTTCGAAGAGCTGCTCCGTTATTCATCCATACCACAGTTGATTTTCTGTGTTGTCAGTTATGATCATTATTGCTTCAAAGGAATATTTTAATTCTGAGATGGCATTTTGAGTTTGCTTGTATTTTTTCTTATTCTAGTGGCTTCATACTCTTCTCCTTTCATCTTACACTGGTAGTCTATCCTTGAATTTCCTTCCTCTTTTTTCATAGAGATCATGTCTTCATACACCTCTGTTTAGGATACCAAAGAGGACATCCACATTTTCTTTGGGACTATAGAATCTGTTCAAAGGCATCAGGTTGCTTTTGTCCTGCCTCACCATGGGACAGGGGGTGATCTATCCAGTCCAATATAAATAGGGTGCACAGAGGGTCCCTAGTACTGTTCACTTGAATTCTGACAACTTTCCCTCTCTGAACTAAACACTGAAGGCTCCTTATGTGACTGCCTTAGTCCAGTTTTTAGGACTTAGGATTCCTTCACGCAGTCATTCCATAAATACCCAAATCCTTACTATGTGCAGACACTGTTGTAGGTGCTGGGATAGGGCAGAGAACAAAACAAGTTTATAGAAAACTAGAGGCCCAGTGCACGAATTCATGTACCAGTGGGGCCCTCGGCCTGCTTGTAGGATCGGGCAGAAACCAGCTCTCCAACATCCCCAGAGGGGTCCAGGATTGTGAGAGGATGCAGACCAGGTCAAGGGACCCCACCAGTGCATGATTGGGGCAGGGAAGGGATGTGGGAGGTTGACCAGCCGGGAAGGGACTGCAGGAGGGCTCCAGGGCGTGTCTGGCCCATCTCGCTCAGTCCTGATCAGCAGGACCCCAGCAGCAAGCTAACTTACTGGTCGGAGTGTCTGTCCCCTGGTGGTCAGTACACGTCATAGCGAGTGGTTGAGCAGCCTTAGCATATCATTAGCATATTACACTTTGATTGGTTGAATGGCCGACCAGATGATTGAACACTTAGCATATTAGGCTTTTATTATATAGGATAGGATAAGTAAATCTGTAATTGTACAATGTAGATTAAAATATTAAGCTTCTGGTAAGGGAGATTGGGGGCTAGGGAGGCAGTTACTTTATTCTGGTACCGGGGAAAGATCCACAGACTGTAAAGCAGCATTTGAGCTGAACTGAGGGAATGAGTTCTCTGGTTACCTGAAGAAGAGCATTCCCAGAAGGGGAATCAAAGAGGGCCTTCTAAGCCTTTCGGAAGCTTTGACTTTCATTCTGAGTGGGATGGAGGGCCATTCTAGGGTTCTGAGCAGAACGAAGTCCCAGAAGCTAAGTGAATCAAGGGTTTTAAGAAAGAGGGAGTGACCAAGTGTTGCTGACAGAGTGAGTGAGAGGAAAACTGAGAACTAACTGTTTGATGTCACAACATGGAGGTCATTGGTAACTTTGACAGGAATTATTTCAATGAAGTTGTGAGGGGGAAAGCTGTTTGGAATGGATTCCAGAAGGAATGGGAGGAGCCGAACAGGAGGCAGACTGTAGGCTACCCTGTAGAGGAGTTTTACTCTTAAAAGGAAGAGAAATGGGGTGAGAGCTGGAGGAGGATGTGGGGCCAAGAAAGTTAAACTTTTTTTTTAAATGGAAGAAATTGTTATAGGACCTTGGTTTGCTGGAAATGATCCAGTAGAGAATAACAACTCAGTGATGCAAGAGCAAGTGGACAGTTGCTGGAACAATATTGGGGAGTAGGTGAGAGGGGATGAGCTCCAGGGCGCAAGTGGCAGGAGTATAAATGTTCAGTGGTGGCTACAGGAGGGAGGCTGGGATGTGGGCACAGAGGGACCTACATGGGTGAGAGCATGGACATTCACTCATGTGGCTCAGCTGGACTCTCAACAGCGGTTAGTATGTTTGACAGACTAAGGTGCATCTGCCATTCTTTGTAGCATGTGCACCAGTGCACTGCATGAGAGGCCAGCCCTCTGCCTCTCCCCACAGAAGCACCTACGTCCAGGTGCTATTCCCAGGCCTGTTCGTGTCCTCCCCGCTTCATATTGGTAAAGCAAGTACTACATTAATATCCATTTTGCAGTTAAAAAAAAACCGTGGGTTCAGACTGGTTTAGCCACTAATATAACGTCACATACCGATTGAACTCAGACATTTTCGCTGTTTCTGGGTTCTTTCACATTGTTATCAGAGTGGATCCAGGAAATAGAAAAGGACTTTTTTTTTTTTTTACTTCCAAAGACTTAGAGATGTGATGCTCTTCTCCTGCCCTCATCTACGTGGGAGGCCACCACAGGGATGACTGTGTGAATGCACAGTCTGTTCAGGCACACAGAGGCACCTTCACCGGGCGGAGGGGATCTCCAGGTGCATGTAGCTTACAGATTCCTCATACCCCACTCACTGAGTGGAGCCTTAAAGCTTGCTCCTTCACTACAGCCTCTGTGAGACTACTCTTGAACTGCACCTTCCTGCCTGCTTATCTCCTGACCATGACCTTTCGGTTAACACTTCATTCTTTTCTTTTGCTAAATCTTTAGACTGGGGAGAAGCAGGGTTTTGCACTGATTCAATTGCCCCTAACCAGAGAATAATAGAATTTTGAACTTGGAAGGAACCATTCCAAGGTCTCTGGTTTAATCCTCTCCATATGCACCCCACTTTCTTCACCTGACTTTCCAGGAACCACCCAGCATCTACTTCTAGAACTTTCTACCCTCAATTTAGGAAAACATACACACATATATGTATGTGTGCATGCGTGTATGCGTGTGTTTTGTTCCCTTTTGGAAGAAGCTCTAAGAAAAGAGAGTGATGGTTTAGACTGGAAACGCTCTCTGCTATTCCAAGGACTGTCACTACAATCATTGGTGGGCCACTGGAGGCAGGGCTATAACAGGGCTCTGGAAGTATCCCATTTTGATGCATTTTCCTCAAAAATCTGTTATTTTGTAGTAAGTGAACTGTACATTCTAAGTGACAGGTGTTTTTTATTACTCCACAAAAATAATGTGTATTCAGTCTCCCTAAACTATTGTGTTATATCATGGCTGATCAGTTCAAGCTCCTAATTATAATGAGGTGTTATTGAAAAAGTTCAGAGGTATTGATGAATGAAAGGGGTGCTTTAAGTCTGAAAATAGGACACATGTAACCAAGGAGCATATGCAGATGACAAACATGCCTTCAGTTTAAAATTTAGGTTAAAAAGTATTTAGAGAAAAGAATAAAGTTTGCATATATTCATATGCATATCTATAAATAAAATTACACATATAAATGAAATATTTTTAGAGCCACACATTTATGCTCCTATGGCTTAGAAGCATACCCACTAGAAAGCATCTTAGAATGGAAAAAAAGATGTTTCATTCTTCCCCCTCACAGAAAGTCTTGCAGGGGTTCTTGCTTTGATTTGCTACCCTTTGCAAAATCTCCCTGAAGGTCCCCCTTCCCTTGTGGACAAGCTCAAGTGTGGGTATGAGCAAAACCAGTCGTTTTGAAGAGATAAAGATGATGGCTTTACTAACAATTCCATATATGTTGATCATGTGGGGGTGGAGATAGACCATTAGGCAAAAGCTAGAATTAGTCATATGAATTATGTACTTGTTTGGACACTGGGCCACTCCTGCCCCAATCAGTGCCAGCAAACCCTGCAGACAGCTTTAACACCACCACTCTGTTTCTATCCCACTCGTATAAAATTCCATGCCAAGGTACAAACCACAATCCTCCCTTTCTTGGTTTTTCATGCAAAAACTATTTTAGAATAAATTTAATGTCAAACCTTCAAGAACTTTGGACAGAAGAGACTTTAGCTCTCTCAGTTCACAACATTGCTAAAAAATAAAAAAAAATTCTGAGGAAAGCACTAAAATTTGCACTGAATTTAAGTTCCAGAGAGAGACAAAATTGCTATGTTGGAGGAATAGGATAAAAGAAGAAACATTGAGGAAAGCATAGCAATCAACAGCAACACTTTTATGCCGAGGAGAGGCCCAGAGGCCCCGTTTGTGAATAACTTGCAATGGCTGCTTTATGCAGTATGTCAATAAACACGGTCTCCACACCATTTCAAATATTCAACATTGACCTAAACAGACATAGACAGAAAATGCCAGTCCAAGCATACATTTATGAATATATACATAGAACACATTGCAGGGAGAACTTGGTGCTTTCCCTCCCCCCGACCCCCCTCAGATTTTACACATACATTTCAGTAAATGCATATTCAGTGTTCATAGTCTGAGTAATAGAAAACACATTTTCAAAATCAGTCCTAGAGAGCAGGAAATACTTCCTGCGGGACTTTTTGGAGGTATAGTCTTCATTTAACAAATGCTTGTTGGAAATAGAAAGCAGGAAGTTATATGACATGTCTCTAGCTTCAAAGACCTTAAATTGTGGTAGAGATCTTCTGGGAGTCTGGTCATCAGGCAATTTAAGAGAAATTTTGTAGAGCTATATGAGAAAGGTATAAAACCATAAGGAGGAAAGAAAAGGTCAGACTTTTGATTTCAAAATTAGAAACTAAAAAAGAATGTCCAGGCAATCTGGAAAAGCCTTCAGGTAGAAATAATTGACAGAAAATGCACAGTACTATGCATTATCGAATCCAGTGCTGGCCTTAGTCCATGGGGTTTACAGTTTAAACCTAACACAATTAAATTTGCCATGGATAATGTGTTAGAACTATTGATTTACATTCCATTGCCTCCACTAGAATATAAGCATTTCTAGGATGAGGTTGCATGATGTTTTACCTTTTTATTTAAACCCCTCTGTGTGTAGCTTGTGTTATTGTAGAGAAGGCACTAAGAACATTGATGGCCTCCTGCCTTCTAAATGTCAGTCATTTGATTCACTTCCTCACAATGTTTGCCATAGCTGTTTACCACCAGTATTATTATTTACTGCAAGAAAATGATTTTTGTTGATAGATGGTGAACCAAATAATATCACATTTCACAGTGAGCATGTTATTTTCATTGTTTTCTTTCAGTTCTGCTTACACCGAGGAGAGCATTCCAGTTTACTTGTGGTTTATCTTTAATAACTCTCTGACCTTTGGAGATCTTCCTTTGGAACTAATATAGAGGCTCCTGTAGGCAATGGTATCTGGCTAGAAGTGAATAACATTACTTTGTTTTTCTTTCATTGTGTTTAGTTTTATGGAAAGTGATACTAATTTTCTATTTATGGAAATGTCAAAAATGTTCATATACTTACGTTAAAAACAAAGAATTGATTTAGAGAAAAGTAGTGCATCAGTTATTTATTGCTATGTAACTACCCCAAAACATAGTGGCTTAAAAAACAATGACTTATTAGGATTCTGTGGGTTGGCAGGGCTCAGCTAGGCAGTTATTCTCTGTGTGATGTCTGCTGGGGACATTTCTGTGGCTTGAGAACTTGGTGGGAGCAGGAAGGTCCAACATGGCTTTACTCATATGTCTGGCAGCCAGTTGGAGAGGCCAGAATGGCTGCAGCTGGCAGAGCCTCTCTCTCTCTCCATGTAATCTTCCATCAGTTAGCAGTCTGGCCTGGGTCTTTTAACATCCTGGATGAATCCCAAGAGACTGAAAAAGAGCTGCAAAGTCTCTAAAGGCCTAGACCCGGAAGTCACCGAGTATTGCTCCTGGAACATTTTATTGGTCAAAGCAAGTGGCAGGACAAGTCTAGATCCATGGGGAGGAGAAATAGACTTCATATGTTTTTGGGAGGTTAATGGTACATGTGATCAGAAGTGGGAGGAATCTGGCAATCATTTTGCAAACAGTCTACCATAAATGGTAAGTAAGCAAGTAATAGTGAAAATTGTAATAGATATGGCAAAAATTGTGAGGTTATTACTCAAACAACTGATATTTAGAAGAGGCAATATTCATCTAACGTCTAAATATACACTAGACAGTCAGTCTATTGACACTTTTTAGCACTTTGTACATACAAAGCACAGTACTATGCAAACATGGATTAAAGGAAAAAGATGAAACATGATACAAGCTTGTCTTAGAACTGCTTGTTCTAGTGAGAGAGACAGATGTATAAATAAATAATTATTTAAAAAAACCATGATGCATGTTACAGTAAGAGGTTGAAAATATAAAGTACTGACATTTTATGTAAAAGTTTGAAATAATGTGATTTTCTTGGATCCATGACTTTTATCAGATTCTTGAGAAAGTCTGAGACCCTGAAAGGACCTAAAAAGCACAGAATGAATCAAGTGACACAACGGTGTGATACACAGGGATGACAGCTGCTGACTGGGTGGTGAGACTTCCCAGAGGTGGTAACACTTACAGATGGGAGAGAGGAGTAACTGAGGAGGAAGAATTGGCTTGAATTGGAAGCCAATTAGATGGGGAAGGGGTGAGATGGATATGGGAGAAGGAGGAGGAAAATGGTGAAAGGATAGGAATGTGGGGAATTGGAGAAAGGAGAAGCAGGTGGGGGTGGGGAGGAGTTAGATCCAGGATGACTGAATTTTCTACCTGGGGTGAATGATAGATAATAGAAAATGTAGCAGGAAGAGTGGGTTTTCTGGGAGCATCTTTCCAGAATTCAGTTGTTTTCCAAGTGGTGATTAGGGTGCCCGTGTAATAAACCAGTAAACAATTGGAGATGCAGATTTAGACCTTACTGCCTTGTGCCAAGCACCTTTATAGGAACTGGATATAAAGCAGTGATGATCCTAAGAGAGGTGATGCCCACGTTCCCATGGAACTTACATTCTAGTGGGGTTGGGGTAGGGGAAGGTGGGGAGAGAGACAATTAGATTCACACAGATTTTACCTAATATTAAATGCCAAGAATAAAGTGGACCTTTTTAATGGGCTAGAGAGGGTTGGGACAACTATTTTAGCGTAGTAATGTAATTGGAGACAGACTTGAAATATAACTCAAAGCTAGAAAGAAGAACTGCCCTCTTTTAGTTTTATAAAGTAGTAAAATTGTACTAACAGGAAGGTGTTCTCACTCAGAAACCGATCATTGTGATGGACTCTTCCCCAACCACCTACCCCCACCCCTGACATTTGAATCTCTACTCTCTGAATCTTTCCTACCAGAGAAGTGGAAACTGCAGGGAGAAAGGAACTATAAGGGAAGGGGAGAGGATGTATAAAAGAGTGGCAAGGGAGAGTCACTCACTGACTACCGATGGGGTGACCCTATGGCGCCCTCAACATTAGGGGATCGTGTCCCACTCCCACAGTTAGTGCCTAGGAGTAAGTTAGCTAGTCTAGCGGTGCCACTCTCAATCCCTCATCACACTATGAATGTTGTACAGGGTGGCTTGCTTCACTGTATGAAATAGATTACATCACTGTATGACATAGATTACATCACTTGGACTTGAGTAAAGAACGGATTGTACCCTCTCCTGTGTTTGGGTGTGTTGATTTGAGGAAGTGGTAGGACATGTCTTCCCTCACCATCCCTAGGCAGTTATCTGGACCCTTCAGTGGGAATGGTGGGTTGAGAACAGGGCTGCTTTTGAATCAAGCAACCATCAGGGAGACTTTGTCTTTTGACATTCTATCCACCCCAAGGTAAAGATATATTTAATTTTTAAGAAAATTGTATATTGTAATATTATCCATTTCTAAACACATCTCCGCACTCCCATGAAGAATGTGTACAATGTTAAGTAAATTAGGCTATGTCAGTAATTTTGTTTTATTTGTTAATCCTCACTCGATATTTTTTTGCCATTGATTTTTTTTCCCCCCACAAAGCACTGTTTTTATTTATATAGAGCCCACTCAGTGCAGGAGGAATGGGAGAGGTTCCTTTTTCAATCCAAGGGCCTTCATAATGTTCATTTGTTGTTACCAAACACACAGGTAAGTGGTGTAATGGATTTGGTAAACTGACTACAATGTTTTGTCTCTGCTAGAGCAACAAGATGAGTGTCAATCTCTGTAAGAGATTCTGTAAGAATCCTGAATTTAGGATTTTCAACTGTAACTACTCCAACTTCTATTTCTGAAGGTTTGAAATCAATGGATAGAACAGTAGATAGGCAGGTAATCGCAGTTTCCACTGTCTGTTCAAATGTCCAGTCAAATTTCTTCTTTACTTTTTTTTAAGCAAGCTGGTTTACTCAGTTTGTTTAACGCCTGCTGCAGTGGCTTTAAAGCCATAGTAGTAACTTGCAGGATCACACTTGTACACCTGAGGGCCTTGTTCTTCATCTATACCAATTAAAATCATACAACAACCAAGGGGCCTCATTTCAGCATTCTGTGTGTAGAGCTGAGAAATACCAGCAATTCTTTCACATAGCATGTCCACAGGAATCTCATAGTCATACTTGTATTTCCAATTAGCTGCCTCATAACGTGCCCTCTGTACCTGGGATCTACTGTCAGCTGTCATTCTTGTAATCACATGGCCAATATTTTCGGTTATCTTGAATAAGTGAGTGACTGTGCTGGAATCCAGTAATTTGTTTGGTACTTTTTTCTGTGTGACAATTACTGCACAGTCTTTCCCTCTGACAGCTACTGATGTAAGGCCACCCTGGTTAATAGCCTTAAAAGTATATTCTACTTGGTAAAGCTGGCCCTTGGGTTAAAGAATGGTAATGTGGCTGTCAAAACCAGCGCTGGAACCACGGGACATGTTGATGCAGCCACTATTTCAAGAATGGTCTCTTGCCATTGATTTTTTAGAGAGAATGCAAGGGAGGGAGAGAGACAGAGAGAAAGAAACAACAATGTGAGAGAGACACATCACTTGGTTGGCTCCTGCATGTGCACCCACCAGGACCAGGGACTGAGCCTGCAAACAAGGTATGTGCCCTTGACTGGAATCAAACCTTCAGTCCTCAGGTTGACGCTCTAACCACTGAGTAAAACTGTCCAGGGCTATGTCAGTAATTTTGACCATACCTACTTTGAGTCATGCCGGGATGTTCCTCTAAATTGAAGGTGAACAAGGATCAATTAGTTTATGACATGTGTTGAAATTATAGGATCCTACAAAATAAAACTTTCAGTGGTTAGAACATACTGTTTTAAAGCTTATGAAGATTTCAAATACTGAATGGGCAGAAAACAATTTAAATGATTGGATTTGTTATTATTAGTTTTAAACCTTAGGTAAAATATCATTTCAAAACCACAGCCTTTGAGTGTTACTAGATACTGTGGGCAGAAGTGGCGAGCAACATGCCAGTGTACCTACCATAGCTCGAGACCTCATTCTGAGAGAGAAAGTTTGGGTTTGGGAATTATTTTAGACAATTATTTTTCTGCCATTTGCCATTGTCACCTCATTTAATCCACAAACTATGTTATTCAAACAAAAATTTATCAGGGAAGAATGAATCCATAAAACACAGGCACTATATAGGATTTTAAAATCATAAAAAATACACATTACAGGAAAGCTGAAGAAAATTTGGGCTTAGTATCATGGAGCTGCTATCTTCCTTTATCCCATTGTTTGTGACTTTGACTATTTTAGTCATGACGTAAACCAATGGAATAAAATCACTGACATGTTTATTATTCTCTAGTCACACTGGTAGTTATTAATACTATAGAGGTGGCAAGGACACTTTCAACATACAGTGCCTCCTGTCAAGAGAAAATGAAAACCTTCCGGTGAAGTCCCCGGAATGCTGGCAGTAAGCTTTGTCCTAAGTCTGTCTCCTGGCACAGACTCTTACTGTGGGGATCTGAACTCTTCACCCTAAACTTAATACAAGGGAGGGAAAGATAACAATGTTGGAATTCCTGGTGTTGGCGGCAGAGAATACTACCCTCACTACTACTGCTGTTACTACTATTGCTACTACTACCAGTAATAATAATACAAACGATAGCCATTACCTGCTATTTACTATGTTCTCAGCACCATTCTAAGTGCCTTCCACACATTAACCAATCTAATCCTCACCACAGCAATAGATACCATTACTATCTGCCTTTTACAGATGGGGAAACTGAGGCCCAGAGACGTCATCACACATCTGTGAAGTGGAGGAGCTTGGATAGGAGTAGGTGTGAAGGGTGATTTAGATGGATAGTAAAAGTGAAGAAGATAGGATTTTTCTCTAAGGTGGAAAAAGCCACTTGGGAGAAAGCTGCTCCATCTTTGGAGCCCCTACAATCTCTGAGGAGAGAGAGCCATGTCAGCCTCCCAGGCCCAGCTTTTTGCACCTCCCAGGTTCTGCCCCACCACCTGAAAAAGGCCAAGGACTGGGACAGAGGCTGTGTGGGGTCACTGCCGCAATTCTGCTTATCTGCAGCCAGGCATCCCAGCATCATGAAAGGTTTGAGCTGGATGGATAGCTGGGGATACATGAAACTCTTTCCCTTTACAGAGAGTCCCTTAAGTACCACACAGACTTAATGCCGGGTCACAGGGACACCTTTTCTTTGGTCCTAGGAAAGCAGACTTTTTGGGGGCCTGGGACGTGGGGCAGTTAACTGAGCAGGAATCTGGAGCCTAATTTAATTATTTCTTTCTTTACCTCCTGTCCTGACAGGATAAAGGAAAGGATAAAAAGGAGGAGATCCTACCAAATTTTATGGAAACATGTGAACAGGAAAGAGACTTTCAGTTGGGATTTATTTATAGCTCTGTGGGATGTACGGATTTGTGTTTATGGGTATGAGCATTCAGGAACCGTAAAGTTTAAATTCCTTTAATGTTCTTAGTAGGTGACCTTGAAGTATTCACTATTTTGGTTTTCATATTGGTGCTTATTAGTGAAAGTCAGAAAATTCAGAAAATCTCATTTCCTCACAGAAATTCTGGTTGGCCCCTCTTCATGAGTGCCTCTAGCTTGGGCATTCTTAGGTGCTCTGCATTTTGGACATGGGATCATCATGTCCCTGTGGTGTGGGCTGGGGTTCCACTCAGGCACATTGGAGAGAAGGCACCTTCCACTGCGGC
Organism: Corynorhinus townsendii; assembly: GCA_026230045.1. Taxonomy (NCBI): domain Eukaryota; kingdom Metazoa; phylum Chordata; class Mammalia; order Chiroptera; family Vespertilionidae; genus Corynorhinus; species Corynorhinus townsendii. The sequence goes on along the minus strand of JAPDVU010000003.1, from coordinate 172,625,724 downwards.
TGTGTTTTATCTCAGCCCTCTTACTAATGTGCCCAGAGAATCATTCTCTTTCCACCTCCTAATCATGCTTCTGGCATTGTACGGTAAGGGTGACATTTTTCTCTTGACACACACCATTATAGTACAGAACCATCCTTGTCACTCTTTATCACTTTTAATAACGATGAAATCTCTTACACAATGTCTAGAGCTTCATAAACATATGTTGATGGCACTATTTTATCAGCCCTCCAACAGCCAGGGTCACAGACAACGTGCCAGAAGAAGGAAGACAGTGAACATAATATTATAAATAGATGTGTAGCTTGAAAATGACCCTCTTTGGTGTGGGACATTAGTTGGCAATGAGAAGTGATGAAATGCAATAATCATGTTATTTTACTTAGGAAAGTCTCCAGGTGTTTGCCAAATGCTTGCTATGTTTAATCTGATTGGTATCTTAGCATGGCAGAGGTTGAACCATTTATCATTGTTATTTCATGACAATGGAAAAATGAATTAAATGATAAGAATAGAGCAAAAGTGCAAGTTGGATAGTGAAAAGTTAGCATATGATACATAATTTTAATTTAGGAAATTAAGTGAAACATGTAAGAACAATATGCCTTATTTATATTTTATCATTCTGAAGTTTTAAGCATAAGCATTGGGGACCATTTAGGTATTAAGTTGAAATTCTAGTACTAATCCCATTTTTTTGCCTCTTGATCTTTCATCCATCCTATATTTTAACATCCTATATTGGCTTTGTTACTTGGTGCTCAAAAATGTCCCCAATCATTGGTTTAGACTTGCCAGTACATGGGCTGATGATTCATGCATAATAGACCTCAGAACTCCCAGCATCTGGGGAGACAGGAAAGCACCAAAAACAGTATCGCCATCAACAGCAACAGCACCTGAAATAATGACAATAGCATTAATTGGTATCTGTGTACATTAATATTAACCTTTTCAGTATCCTGTTTAGACAGGTATTATGATAATAGTATAAGGGGTCAAGAGTTCAGGCAGTGAGGTTAGATCTTGGGTAAGTTAACTTCTCTCAGAATTACAATTTCTTCATCTGTAGAGGAGGAAGTAGTATTATTACTTACAATATGATTACCTTAAATTTTTTCCCTGACAATTAAATGAATAATGCGGGTAAAGTACTTAGCACAGTGCCTATTTTATGATCACTAGTTTATTATCATCATTGTCCCCATTTTTCAGATGAAGAAGTGTGAGCTCAGAGATTCAGCAAGCTGGGAAATGGAAAGCAGGAATCCAAAAAGGAGGCACCTGACTTCCAAACCCCTACTGGTCATCGACAGCCCACTACTGTGTTGCATTAGGGAATGTTGCTTTGTGGGAAAGGCGGGCATGGGAGTGAGGTTCAGGCTTTGGCTCAGAATCTAACTCTAACTTTGGGAAGAGGTGATAAGGGATGTAGGGAAAAACAGTTATTTATAGCTGGGGCCTCAGATGCTGCCTCTAATTGACACCCTTGTCCCTGCTGCATTCTGCCTTCTCCCAATGGTGTTGCCCTTTCCATTGTCATGATTGTCCAACTCTAGAAAAATGTTTAATTACGTCATTCATCTAGGTCCACTGTCTCTAAACTCGCTTAATTCCCCGGATAACTAAAAGAAGGGAAGGGGGATAACCTACCAGTTAGATATTACACCTACCCCACCCCATTTCGTTATTTAGACCTGGATGCTTGGCTTCTCTGCACAACCCTCATCAATTTATGCAGCTTCATTTGTAGCGTCGCACAGGAAAGGCAAAGTAAGGGCTATTCTTGAATGAGTCATCACAGGTTATTAATAAGTGGTTGCTCTGATTTTCTATCTTTTCATTTCCTTTTCTGCTAAAGAATAGCATTTGGACTGTGCAACTCCCCACTCCTTGCAAAAATCTGTGAGCAGAGATACTGTTTGAAGTTAAAGATTTCTTTGTGTGATATCTGATAAAAATTGATTTTGTACTCTTGTTTTTTTAAGTGTTTTTAGAAAAAAAATTCTGTAGTATAATCTGACAAGGATTGGTAACATCACCATTCACAGGTATTTAGTCACGCTTCCCTCTGTGTTTTCATCTCGAGGATTCTCCTTGGTATTAGAGTTAGTTGCTTGCACGTTTATTTTTCTTGGTTGGAGTATAGGCTTCTTGTAGGCAAGAACAAGGCTTCCTTTTCTTTGCTTGCACCACACCTGGTACAGACTGCTGTTCAGTACGCATCAGAGAAGGTAGAGCTAGTGAATCATTGTGTATTAATTCGGGCGAAACCTTCTTGCTAGTCATTAACTTGACAAATGAGTGAAAAGGAGAGGGAGCTCATAGATAGGAGTCATAAATAATTTTAGCAAGTTGGGTGCCTTTGGCAGTCACTAATTAACACCAGTATAGGGTGAGGGGAAAAAGGAGAGGGAAGAAAGATGTAGAAGAAATGACCTGAAGATAAAAAAGAGGCTACAGTTCAGTTTTACATCACCCATTATTTCTTGCTGTTCCCAACCCCTGTCTTGGGCCAGTGTGCTCTCCCATTATCCCAGCTACAAACATCTTTTAAAAAATACATATATTTTTATTGAGTTCAGAGAGGAAGGGAGAGGGAGAGAGATAGAAATATCAGTGATGAGAGAGAATCATAGATTGGCTGCCTTAACCACTGAGCTGTGCCGGCCAGACCTCAGCTACAAACATCTTTACTTATTTTTTTTTTTAAGCTTAAACAAGAGAATGGATTTCATTGGACTCTCAAATCAGAAAGAGGTAGGGGCTGAAACTATTTAGGTAGTGAAAAGTGTCACCATTTTTCTTCATTTAGCTAGATCAAGAGTTCTGGCATAGCAGGTGAGTGGATATGGTACATCTGAACATCTGAAACTAACAGTGACGATTGGGAGAGGAAGTGCAGAAGGTAGGATCAACTGTGTAATTAGGGACAATTGTGCAACCGGTCATACATTGATTGGGGGAATTAAACATATTTAGTCCAGAACTAGGCTGGGGTATTCCTACTATAAACAAGGGTCTCCAAGTGATTTCAAGCTCTTGCTTGGCACTGCTTTGAAAGACATGGCTTTCCATTTTCTGTTTTCTTTTTAAATGTATTTTTATTGATTTCAGAGAGGAAGAGAGAGATCAATGTTACATCAATGATGAGAGAGAATCATTGATCAGCTATCTCCTGCACGCCCCCCACTGGGGATCGAGCCTGAAACCTGGTCGCCCTTGACCGGAATGGAACCTGGGACACTTCAGTCCGCAGGCCGACGCTCTATCCACTGAGCCAAACCAGCCAGGGCAATTTTCTGTTTTCTTAAACTTTTTTTTTTCCTTCTTTTATTCTTCTCTGATGTCTTTCTGGACTGATAGAAAGAAAGAAGGAAAACGGGAAACAAGGGACTACTTGGTTGTAAAAAGAATAAGCAATTTCCTAAAGGCAGGCACCATAGTGGGAGCTCTGGGTACTTCTACATCTGAACCAAAAAGTCATCAGAACTGCTTTTGCCATTTATGACACATTCAGCATACTTTTATGTCAACTTAAGGTGGTTTTTACCAATCATCATGACAGGCTGCATTGGGTTTCCTAAACCTCACTGTAAACAAAATAACAGTTTCAAAGAGTTCAGCAGAATTTGTGTCAAATGGTTCAGGGCCATATGTTTTTGTTTTTTTTCCCTAATGATAACTCTGAAGAGAAGGGAAACAGGAAAAGAGAGAAGGAAAAATAGTGGGCAATGAATCAAGTTAAGAGGAAATATATTTACAGAAGTGAAACACTGATTGCAATAAGTAGATTTTATTTTTGTTGTAAGGAAGAGTTCAGGAGCTTCTCCTTATTCTTAAAGAATGAATGCAATTCACTTGGCTTGTTCTGCAGACACATGGTGATAGTCACTTTGAGTCCACTGCCAGCATTTCAGGTCAACTCCATTCATGGACTGTGGGGATGATGAGCAAACAGCATTCCCCTCCTGTTCCTAGTGTGTTCCATCTGTGACACTTTCTGTCATTTAGTTTCCAATTTGAAATAGTTTTATTTACTCTAAAGTAGGATGGTGCTATGTTGCTAGTGACAGGCTCTGCGCTCCATCATCACAAAAAATGCTGTCAGCATAGTGTTAGAGAATAAAAGCTAACAGGTGGAAGTCAGGTAAAGCAGCATACACAGATGGCAGTGCAAAACTCTATCTATTCTACTGCAGGTATGCTTTGAATTTCCATACCCTTGCTAATGAAGCACAAAGCTATCCATACTCATGGGAGAGGTAAGCCTAGAATTAAATTAAATTAATTAATTTAAAAATGTATTCTTATTGATTTCAGAGAGAAAGAGAGAGAGAGAGGGAGAGAGAGAAACATCAATGATGTGAGAGAATTATTGATAAGCTGCCTCCTGCACGCCCCACACTAGGGATCGAGCCTGCAACCTGGGCATGTGCCCTGAACAGGAATCGAACTGCAACCTCCTGGTTCATAGGTTGATGCTCAACCACTGAGCCATGCCAACTGGGCTACAACTTCATTTTAGTGACCTGGTCTCAGCATTCTTTCTCATCCTCCCAAGAAATCTGCTGTCCACTTTGCTAAAGAGTAACACAATAGGTACTGGAAGGCTCAATTCAGTTCATTTTATTGCCTGTTCTTATAGTGTTTTTACAATTGGATTATAAAGAAGATAAAAGCTTAATTCCTGACCTCACCAAGCTTATAAATTAGCCAAGAGAGACAAAGGCATAGGAAGCATTGGCTCAGGTTGAGACACTATGCTTCATAATATTTTTAGGAGAAATAAATCAAGTGTTAGATTTCTTGAACAGTACTAACAATCCATCTTGGCAAGGAAGATGGAGATAGAAAGCCAAATGGGTAAGTAGTGGTGAGGGGAAAATTTGATGATGGTGTTGTGTTAGAAAGTGATGGGAATTTTTTCCTTTCAATTTTTTTATATTGCAAAATTTCAGGCTTATGGAAAAGTTAGAAACACAGTGCAATGAGTACCATGTACTGTTTACATAGTTTTATCAATAGTTAACGTTTTTCATATTCATTTATACTTATCTCTATGTGTACTTTTTTGAACTATAAAAGTAAGTGGCAGATCACCCTGGCTGGTTGGCTTGGTTGGTTGGAGTGTCGTCCGTCCCATACACCAAAAGGTTGTGGGTTTGATTCCCAGTCATGGCACATACCTAGGTTGTGGGTCCCAGTTGGGACGAGTACGCAAGGCGACTGATCTCTCTCTCTCTCTTTCTCTCCCTCTCTCCCTCTCCTCTCCTCCACCTCACTTCTCTCTCTAAAATCAATAAAAACATACCCTTGATTGAGGATTTTAAAAAAAAGTGGCAGCAGACCTCATGACATTTTACCCCTCGGTTGTTTAATAGGCATGGTCATACCTTTAAAATAATAATTTCATAATATTATCTAATATTGAATACATATTCAAATTTCCCTAATTGTCCCAAATATAGATTTTTTTTCTCCCCAATTCACGATTTGATCAAGGTTTACACATTGCATTTAGCTGTTGTGTCTCTGTGTCTCTTTGGATTTATATTTTTGTTTTGCTTTGTTTCATGACACCGAATTTTTGAAGGGTTTAGGCTGGTTATATTGACATATATCTCATGTTGAATTTATCTTATAATATCTTCATGAATAGATTTAGGTTAAACATTTTGAGAAAAAATCCAGCAGATAGATATTGTTGTAGTATACTATTAATAACTTTAAATCTAGGGTTCATGGACTTCATGGGTTTATGTGTATATCTACTTGTGTTCAACTGGAGGTATATTTTAGTTTTTATAACATTTTCAAAGATTCTATGAGTCCCCAAAAGTTAAGAATTGTGTTAGAGGAGTAAGTCATTATTAGCCTGAGGTTAATAGGTTTCAACCTATACTTAAGTCTTCTTAATCCATTATGTGCATTTTTAATTTTAGTTTTTATTTTAATTTTTAATCCTTACCTGAGGACATGTTTATTGATTCTAGAGAGAATAAGGGAGATATATCTAGAGAGAGAGAGAGGGAGAGAGAGAAACATGGATGTGAGAGAGAAAGATAGATTGGATGCCTCCATATGCACCCAGACTGAGGATCAAATCTACCACCTAGGTATATGCCCTGACTGGGAATCAAACCTATAACCTATTTGTACAAGACAATGCTCCAACTGAGCCACCTGTCAGGGCTGTTGTGTGCATTAAAATTTTTGGGGGGTAATTTTGAAAAATTAATTTGAGAGAGAGAAACATTGTTTTGTTGTCCCACTTATTGGTTCATTGGTTGACTCTTTTTTTGTTTGTTTGTTTACCCTCACCCAAGGATATTTTTCCATTGATTTTTAGAGAGTGAAAGGGAGGGGGAAAGACAGAGAGAAACATCGATGTGAGAGAGACACATTGATTGTCTCCTGCACATGCTCAGACCAGGGCTGGGGATTGAGCCTGCAACTGAGGTATGGGCACTTAAAGGGAATCAAACCTGGAACCCTTTGGTTTGTAAGGGGGTTCCCACACACTACCCACTGAGCCACTGGGGTGGTTGATTCTTTTTAAAAAATTGAATTTATTGGGGTTATATTGGTTAATATATAGGTCTGAGGGATACAATTAAATAATACATCATACATACACTGCACTGGGTGTTCACCACCCCAAGTCATGTCTCTTTTCATCACCATTTATCTCCCCTCTTCCCTCTCCTACCTCTCCTCATCCCCCCTCAGGTATAGTCATTGACTGTTTCGAATGTGCCCTGACCAGGGATAGAACCCTCAACCTTGTATATCCAGACAGCACTCCAACCAACTGAGCTACCTAATCAGAGCTGTTGTGTGCATTTTAAAACATAAAATTTTTACTTGTACTGAAAAAAGTAATGCTACACATGGTAGAATGTTTAAATAATACAAAAATATTACAGAGTGAAGTGTCCTTCTGACTGCAGTTGTCCAGTGATCCCTGTCCTTGGCAAAAGTAACCTGCATTCTCAGTTTCTTGACTATAGTCATCCCCCCTTAGCCACAGTTTGGTTTACTGCAGTTTCAGCCAAGGTCTGAAAATATTAAATGGACAATTCTGAAATAATTCAGAAGTTTTAAGTTGCACGCCCTTCCGAGTAGTGTGGTGAAATGTCTCAAATCCCATTCCGTCCCGCCCCGGGCGTGAATCATCCTTTTCCCGGCATTCCAACCTGTGTATGCCACCCTCTCGTTAGTCACTTAGTGGCCGTCTGGGTTGTCAGATCAACTGTCTAGGTATCTCAGTGCTGCATTCATGTAACCCTTATTTTACTTAATAATGGCCCCGAAGCGCAAAAGTAATGATGCTGGCAATTTGGACATGCCAAAGAGAAGCCATAAACTTTATCATAGGTATGAATATATAGGAAAAACAGTGTATATAATGTTTGGTACTATCTGATCCACAGGGGATCTTGGAATGTATGCCCCTGAGGATAAGCAGCATAAGGAGGGACTATTGTATCCCTCCAGATAGTTTATGTACAGGTAAGTATATTGGATAGTGTACTTTCATTTAATTATTTTGCACAAGTGGGAGAATTTTACAGAGGAGGCATGTCATGTGAATTTGGTTTATGAAATCAACTGTAAATACTTGAAGTGAAAGAAAAATCAACTGCTTCTACTTGGCAAAACAAAAATATGAAAAATAAAACAAAACAAAAGCACACAAAGAAACCAAAGCAGGAGAGAATCAATGCTGGTGACTCCATATTCCATTCTCAACTAGTGCAGTGCAGTGAGCATGGGAAGGACACACCAGCCCTCTTCCTTCAGCTGGGCTTACTCTCACCATGTGCACGGCCCTGAGCTGGAGATGAGGCTAGCTTTGTATTTTACTGTTGTAAGAACACTTAACATGAGAGAGCAGGCTGACAGCGGTCGGGGGCGGAGGGGGTACTAGGAGAGGATGTGGTGGAGGGAGAGAGCCAAAAAAAAAAAAAAAAAAGAGAAAAACTCATGGACATGGACAACAGTGTGGTGATTGCCAGGGATGGGGTGGGGTGGGTGAGTGGGAGGAGGTGAAGAAGGGTATATGGGGAATAAATGGTAATGGACGGAGACTTGACTTGATGGATGAACACTCAATGTAGTGTACAGATGATGTGTTGTAGCATTGTACACCTGAAACCTATAAAAAATTTTAACTAGTGTCATCCCAATAAATTCAATAAAAAGGGAGGAAAAAAGACTGTATCTGTCATACAACATTGCCCCTATATGGAAGCCAGCTTCATCTGATGGACAACTGAAGAAATAGAAAAGCCTTTCAATGCCAGAGGCAATGCTAGCTCTCTGCAGCCTTTACCGGGAAAGGGTTTGTGAGCCTCCAAACTGGCATTGATCTCAGGGACCTTCTAGGGACAATTGAACCGTGTGCAGTTCCAGCCGTATATACACTGACTTGAGAACCCCATAAGGTGGGCTCCCCTGCTCCTTGTTCAGCTATGTGCTTTTAAAAATGTTAACAGGATGTCTTGGTTCCATATCAGCCCATAGAGAACTACTTTATTCTTTTAAAGAGCTACATAATAGTCCATTACATAAATGTACCAGAATTTGTTCAAAACCAGACCTCTATTAATGGATATTTAGTTGTTTTTAGACATTTGCTACTATTACAATGCTGTAAGTAATGATGTGTCTTTTTGTAATAATACATTTTGGGGATTTTTGTATGACCAAGAGACCATAGGAGAACAATTAGAACACTTTTGCTATATTTATTTGAAAATATGGGCTTTGTTTTGTTTTCTGGTTAGTTTTGTATTGAAACCATTTTGCTCATAATTCCTATGGTTCTAGTGTTTCCAAATCGAGTTAAGAATATCAGTTACCCTTTAAAAATTCCAATTAGCATAGTTTTTAAATCCATTTAGTGTCATTAAGATCCCAGAAGACAGCTTACCAAATATCTCTCGTAGTTAGTGTTTATTCAACAAATATTTCTTGAGCAACTCAGTGTACCAGGAATAGTATTAAGGGTTTTAGTATATTTCATGCTCTTGGTATCATTGAACATTTGCTAAAATTTAAGACTAAGAACTGTTTATTAGATTATTGCTCATTTATGCCAGTAAACTTATAACAAGACATTTATATACTAGTGAGGTGGGAGGAAGGAGAAAGGTAATAATATATTTGGATTAAAAATTGTATTTTAATATATTTCCTAGGTTGTAGTTCTCCTTCCTTCGTCCCTCCCTCCCCCTGCTCCCTTCCTCCCCTCTCTTCTTTTCTTCCTTCCTTCCTTCTTTACTTCTTTCCTCTCTCTCCCTTTTTTAAAAAAAATATATTTTACTGATTTTTTTACAGAGAGGAAGGGAGAGGGATAGAGAGTTAGAAACATCGATGAGAAACATCAATCAGCTGCCTCCTGCACACCCCCTACTGGGGATGTGCCCGCAACCAAGGTACATGCCCTTGACCGAAATCGAACTTGGGACCCCCGAGTCCGCAGGCTGACGCTCTATCCACTGAGCCAAACCAGTTAGGGCCTCTCTCTCCCTTTTTTTAAATTTATTAAATGACTATACTGAATGTTATAGCTTAATGTTAAATGGTTTTGGAAGCCTGGACTATCCTAGATTCTAGGATAAAGTTTTCAAAATATACAACATTATAAGGTATTTTCTATTACAGATGTATTAACTAATAATTCATAATTAAGATTATAAACCTAATACTCATAAATGGATTCCAGGTAGCATTTAAATGCAATTTCTAAGCTTCTCTTAATTTTATAGAACAGAAAATTATAATCTTTATCTAATTAACATCTATATATTAAAATTATTTTAGTTTTCAATTTTTGAATGGATTATACATGCATATGATATAAAATTTAAAAATAAGACAAAAGGCAATGAATTCTGTTCCACAGAGCTAACCAATATAGCCAGTTTCTTCTGAGATGTTCATTGCAGACATAAGCAATTATATAGATTTACATTTCCTCCCTTTTTTCCTTCCTTCTCTCCCTCCAGTTTTAATAATTGGTATGATCAGTCCTTCCTCATTATTCTTTTTACTTTTCCCAAGATGATTTTTTCTGGCGCTTGCTGCTTATTTATTTTTATACATGAACTTTAAAATCAAATAGTCTAGTTTGAAAAAAAAAAGTCTACTAATAACTTTGGGACTGGGATGTCCAATATTTATAAATTATTTTTGAAAGAAGTGACATCATAAGATGCTTAGTTTGTCTTTTTAATTTTATTTTTCAATTGCAGTTTACATTCAGTATTATAATGTGTTTAGTTTTAGGTGTACAGCATAGTGGTTAGACAATCATATACTTTACAAATCGTTTTTTCCCGATGTTTCAAGTACCCACCTTTCACCATAGATAGTTATTACAATATTATTGACTACATTTCCTGTGCTGTACTTTACATCCCTGTGACTGTTTTGTAGCTACCAATTTGTACTTCTTAATCCCTTCTACTTTTCAATCCAGCCTTCCAACCCCCCTCCACTCTGGCAACCATCAGTCTGTTCTCTGTATCTATGAGGCTGTTTCTATTTTATTTATTTGTTTAATTTGTTCTTTAGATTCCACATATAAGGGAAATCTTATGTTATTTGTTTTTCTCTGTCTGATTTATTTCACTTAGCATAATACCCTCCAGGTCCATCTATGCTGTCACAAATGGTAAAATTTCATTCTTTTTTATGGCTGAGTAAATATTCCATGTATATATGTACCACAACTTTTTAATCTACCTGTCTATTGAAGCACACTTGGCTACTTTCATATCTTGGCTATTGTAAATAATGCTGCAGTGAACATAAGGATGTATATATTCTCTTGAATTAATGTTTTGGGTTTCTTCAGATATATACCCAAAAGTGGAATTGCTGGGTCATAATGCAATTCCATTTTTAATTTTTTGATTTTTTTCTCCATATTGTTTTTCATAGTGGTTGCACCAATCTGCATTCCCACCAACAGTGCACAAGGTTTTCCATTTCTTCACACCCTTGCCAGCACTTGCTTGTTGATTTATTGATGATAGCTATTCTGACAGGTTCGATGTGATATCTTATTGTGGTTTTAATTTGCATTTCTCTGGTGATTAGTGACATTGAGCATTAAGATGCTGAGTCTTTTAAACTAGAAATATGATATGCCTTTCCATTTTTTTTCAGTCTTCAAAAAGGAACTTTAATTTATCTTGAGAAATTTGTGTGTGTGTGTGTGTGTGTGTGTGTGTGTGTGTGTTTGGTAGAATGAGTCCATCTATTATATTTTCTGGTCATGTTTGTATATAGGAAGACTACTGATTTTTCTATATTATTATTATTATTTTACCATACTGGGTTCTTTCATGTTTGTAATAGTTTTTCAGCTGGTTCTCTTGAGTTCCACAGCTAAGCAATCATTTTACTTGCATGTACCTCCAGAATATAAAATGATGGTGATATTAAGTTGTATGGCTTAGGTTAACTTATTTATGTGCACATTTTTGAACAAAGCCTCTCTGGCTAGCAGTTTAAATGAAAAGCAATATAAGCTGTTAAATATGTACACAAACAAAACATCCAAACCTCAGAAACAAAACAACCAACCAACAAAAAGTGTTCTCATATGTAATTGCTTATGAATCAGACTTGTCTCAATTTAGTGAAACAAAACAAAAGTGAAATATTTGGATTCTGAGGTTAGGAGTTATATAACTATAACCTTCACTTACAGTTTTTTTGTGTGTTCCTTAAAACTCATTGTTTTCATTTATTAATCTTATAAATCCATGTAACAAATTTGAGCTGATAAAATATTCTAAAAAAGTATTGTTTTTATTATCTATTTTTATGTTGTATACCCACATAAGATTTTATTTGAAAACTGAGTTTAGGCGATAAGAAAAAATTGGAAATACTGGATTTACTCCTCTTGCCTCTCACTTTCCTGGCATAGAACTTGTCATTGTAGACTTAGTGTCAGTAGGTCAATGGCCAACAGTCACTGTCTTTGTGCTGGAAATATCTGCAGAAAGGGAATCTTAGACTTCTATAAGTGAAATTATTAACAATACTAATTGTTTGCTTATCTGCAACATATGGATTGTTTAGATAAGGCTGTGTGGGAACCTGAACTCCGAGCCTTGTCTTTCATTATAATATAAAGGAAATGATTCATTGACCCTCAACCCTAAAGACCTTGCCTGGAAAACACAGCTCAGTATTGTGTAATCAAGCATTTGAAAACAAAGTGTCCGAAGAAGCAGTTTGGAAATCAATTCCCATCACTTTTTCTTATTACAGTAACTGTTTGTTTGTTTGTGTTAATAGTAGTAATTGCCAATGTGTTTTGTTTAGCAGTTTTTTTAAGTGTATTTGCCATAACCTTGTGAGGCATCCTCACTCATTTTACCAATTGAGGAAGTGAGGTTCCCAGAGGCTCCGTGACTTGTCTAAGGTTGCAGAGGCAGAAAATAGTAGATTCAGGAATGACTAAATCTAGGTCTGCCTAGGAAGTGGGAGGATGTGAATTATATAACTTCATCTTTTAGAAACTTAATTTTCTTATCTGTAGTATGAGCATAATAGTTATTTGCAGTATTGTCATAAAAGTGAGATGAGATAGTGTACAATAATGTATTTAACATATGCATGAAGGTCATACATATTTACTTCATTTATGTTTTAGCTCTTTGCTCTCAGTGCCATGTCTATAGTTCTACAGCTCTAGCCTTAATCAACACTTTAACATCTCCACTGCCTAATTCCTTATATACAATAATAGTAAATTAGGGTATTACTATATTGAATCCTCACTATAATACTCTTCCTGGGATTAATTTATACCAAATTTCTTTAGTATTTTTGTTACTAACTTCTTCCCCCGACTTTTGGGCAAAGAGTCAAGAATATTTTGAGGGGAATAAGATGAACTTAGAATTTATTGAATCACACCATTAAATAGTCAAAGTGAAGTTATATTTACAGGGTGACATATCTAAAGGGTTAGTAAGCAGCGGGTGTAAGCAAAATCATAAAAATCCATGTATCTGCCAACACATTTATGTGAGAGATTACACTACTGGTCAGGAATTTCCTGCCGGATGTCATGTTTTTTCTACGGAAGTTTTCAATAGCTTGTAATGGACTGTTGTGCTTCCTCTTCAGGCTTGGCTGTTATCAGTTCCACTCAGATAATACTTCCTATTCAACTTGTAGTGTAATGAATGAGTGCATCTGTTTTTTACCGATTACAGTGTTGATTTATATTGTAGGAGGCTCATCATTGCTGCTTCCCCACACACAGGACTGTTGTAAGGATTTACTCTTTTCAAACATACATTAATTATTTGAACCTCCAGGAAAAGGATGCCATAAAATCAAAAGCCACATGAGTTTTATAAGAAATAAATTTCTGCTAAAATAATATGCAAAGATAACAATTGAGAAAAATTTCTAGGTAGGTGAGGAAACATATTGCATTGTTTCTAATTGAGTAAATAAATACAAGTAAAAGACAGAGCACTGTGGAAATAATATTTTATGTGCAGCAAAAACCTGAGTTTGAGTCTGGACTCTGCAACCTCCCATGTGAACATGATGGCCAAGACACTTGGGGCTGCCCAGTCTCTTTTTCTTCTACTGTGAAAATGGCACCACTTCACTGCTCTTAATCTCTGCTTTTATTTTATTAGGAAAAAGGTAACTCCACAGAAAATCCTAGTTTACAGATGTGGTGTAAAACTTTACTCACACAGCCTTCTTTCAATGTAATTGAATATGCAAATTAAATATTTAGCAATTTCAGTGTTTGTACAAGAAATTGGTAAATAGAAAATAATATAAAAGAAATATGTAGATTTAATGTTTTTAACTTTCAATGGAAGAACATGGTTTTATGTTTTATTTTAAAAAATTAGATTCAGCCACTGATTCAATGAATTACTTAACCTCCTAATGTAAACCAATTTCAATCTTCTTTTTGTTTTATAAATTTTACATCAACAATCTTCCAGCAGAGAGAAGAAAATGAATATTTTTTCAAAGTGACTTTTGCATCAATTGCATACAACTTATGTCAATTGAATCATATCAGATATTTTGACTCACCTAAATTAAATTTCTGGTATGTTATATAGGCCTAAGGATTAAAAAATATTTTTTATGACTTTTCTCATTGATTATAAGAATGGAATTAATTTCAAGACATTCAAGAGTGCGTAAATACATGGACTCTTGGAAAATTTCACTGTAATAATGGATAAAAGGAGAAAGTAAACGAGATATATATCTTTGGAAAGGAGATGGCAAAATTATCAACATTTGCAGGTAATGTGATTGGTAAAACTAGAAAATCAATTGTAATACTTTTAGGAAGAAAAGAATTTAGTAAGAAGATAAATTCAAGTAAATACACAAAAGCTTTCTTATATACCAAAAAACATAAATATGCAGTATGCAGGGCCTTTCTAAGAAAATCTTTCAACTGTACTGAGGGATATAAAAGGAGACTTGAAAAAATAGGTAGTTCTTACTTGGAAGTATTCAATGCTATAAAATTATTAATTTTTCTTAATCTCTTTATTCAGCAGTGTTTCTATTAAAATCTTTTCTTTAATTGGTCAGATTAATTCTATATATCATGGAAAGCTGGTTCTGTAAAAAGAACTGGTGAATTGTTGAAAAAAGATAGTGGCTATATGTAGGATGATTTTCTCTACCAGATAGTAATTCATTCAACAAATATTTTTGAGACTCTATCTTGTGCATGGCAGTGTTCTAGTCACAGGATACAAAAGTGAGTAAAAGAGGCCAAAATCTCTGTTCTCATGGACCTAGTTTATAGATACAGACAATATGCAAATAAATAAAATATGTAGGATGCCAGATGGTGACATGTCTTAAGGAGAAAAATAAAGCAAAGAATGAAAAGATAGTGGTGGGGGCGGTGCAGGGCGGGAGTGGGAATAAACAGAAGTTGAAGTTGTAAATAGGGTGTTCAGGAAAGACCTCACAGGGCAGGTGGTATTTGAATAAAGACCTGCAGAAGATGAGTCATGAGGTTATCTGGGATATTTAAAGATGTAGTAACTAAAACTGTGGTTTTAGCTCCAAAGAACCATAGAAAAATGGAACAAAATACTTTCAGAGATTGGCCCAAATATATATGGAGATTTAGCATGTGATAAAGTGACCCAAAAGATAGACTGTTTATAAATAGTGCTGGAATAACTTACTAGCCATTTCGGGGCAAAAAATGTTGGGATTCTATCATGTATAGACAAAAATTACAAACGGATAAAGTATTTTAATGTTAAAAAACACATTAAACTTCTAGGTGAATATTTAAGTAAATATTTTATATTAATACTCTTTGTCCAAAGCAAGCTTATTAAAACATGATTAACAAAGATAGAAAACACAATTGAATTGACCCACAAATTTGACCATAAAAAATTTTATATTGCAAAAACTAACAAAAAATTTACCTCCTACAAGTTAATAAAAAAACAACACACAAAACAAAACAGCACATATCACAGAAACACTGTATATCCTTATTCTAATTTTTACAGTTCCTGAAGTTAGTGTATACATTTAATGTGGTAATGTCTTTTCCCCCTTATCTGTAAGAGCCATTAAATTGATAGTACATAGTGTACTATCTAATAAATTGCCTGTTAGAAGCCAGAAATAAACTTATATAAAGAATTTTAGAAAGAAAAAAAAATTCTTTTACATGCTCCAATAGCAAAAGTAAAAAGAGTAAGAATACAGTTCACAAAGAGAGAAATACAAATAGCCAACAAAAATGAGAAGATATTTAACTTCTTGAGTAATCAAAGAAAGGTAAGCTGAAACAACATTGGGATGCAATTTCTTACCTATTGGGTTGATGTGGTTGAGGAGGACTAATAATTATGACAGGCAAAAGGGGAATATGGCATTCTCATTTACTTACTGTGAAAATTTGCAAAGCCTTTCATCAAAACTAAACATGTTCATAACTTTAAAATTTTTTCAGATTTTCCCCCAGATATAACTGGGACTAGTGATTAAACATTATGTATGAGAATGCTTATCTCAGTAGTGTTTGCAATAGTAAAAATTGGAAATGATCCTTTAAAAAAATTTCTATTACAGTTTACATTCAATATTATTTTGCATTTAGTTTCTGGCGTGCAGCATAGTGGTTAGACAATTGTATACTTTACAAAGTGGTCCCCCCGATATTTCCAGTTACCCACTGGTACTGTACACAGTAATTGCAATATTATTGACTGTATTCCATATGCTGTACTTTACATCCATATGACTATTTTGTGACTACCAATTTGTACTTCTTAATCCCATCATCTTTTTCAGCCAGCCTCCCACCCCTCCCCTCTGGCAACCTTTGGTCTGTGGAAATTATCTTGATAAACCACACTGTACACAGAGTATGGAATACTATGCAATTATCATTTATTTACATGGAAAGATATCTACAAAAAATAATTAAAAAGAGTGATTTTGGAAGACAGTGTGATGATTTCTTACAGAGCCAAATATAGTCTCATCATATGATCAAGCTGATGCACTTCTAGGTATTTTCCCAAAGTAGTTGAAAACTTATGTCCACACAGAAACCTGCACATTAGTATTTATAGCACCTTTATTCATAATTGCCCCAAATTGGGTGCAACCAATTCTTCAGTAGTGAATAGATAAGTAAAATGATATACCCAGACCATGGAATATTATGCAGAAATAAAAAGAAATGAGCTATTACTACATCAGGAAAAGACAGAAAAGACGTATTGTTCAGTGGGAGATATTCTGAAAGGTTACATGCTGTATGATTCCAACTACATTCTAGAAAAGGCAAAACCATGGAGACAGTAAAAAGATCAGTGGTTTCTGGTGTTGGGGGAAATGAGGGTGGAGCACAGGGGTCTTTTAGGTGAGTGAAACTGTTTGGTATGGTGCTTTAATAGTGGGTACATGACATTATGTGTTTGGCAAAATCCACAGAAGAGTGAATCCTAATGTGAACTTTAGTTAATAATAGTATATCAGTATTGGTTCATCAATTGTAACAAATGTACCACATCAATGCAAGATCTTAACTATAGGAGGAATAGGTGGCGGGAGGAATTAGTGTATATGAACTCTGTCCTTTCTGTTCACTGTTTCTGTAAACCTAAAACTGCTTTAAGAAATGAAGTCTATTAGTTTAAAAATACAGACTACAAAGACCATATATGTATAATTTTCTTTTTGGTGTGTGTGTGTGTGTGTATGTGTATTTGTGCAAGAGTGTATGTGTAAAGGGATATGTGTAGAAATATTTTCAGGTGGATTATGTCAAAATGTTAACAGTGGAATCTTCTAGTGGAGGGACTATAACTTATTTTTGCTTTTTAATTGGTACCTTTCTGTACTATCTATTTTGTAGTTATTTTTATAATTAAAAAGAAAAATATTTTTGTTACCAAAAAGACACCAGCAACAAAAAGAGAAAACCAACAATGAAAAGTAAATAAAGATAAAAAATTTAATAATCCCACCATCTAGAGATAATTACTATTAATGTTTTGGTGTACATCCTTGCAGGCTAGTTATAATAAAACTAGAGGCCCGATGCATGAAATTCGTGCATGGGGGGGTCCCCTCAGCCCAGCCTGCACCCTCTCCAATCTGGGACCCCTTGGGGGATGTCTGACTGCCGGTTTAGGCAGTCGGACATCCCTCTCACAATCCTGGACTGCTGTCTCCTAACTGCTCACCTGCCTGCCTGGTTGCCCCTAACTGCCCTCCCCCCTGCTGGCCTGATTGCCCCTCACTGCCTCCCCTCCTGGCCTAGTCGCTCCTAACTGCCCCCCCCCACCAGCCTGGTCACCCCTAACTGCCCCCCTGCTGGCCTGGTCACTCCCAACTGCCCCCCTTGCCGGCCTAGTTGCCCCTCACTGTACCCCCTGCCAGCCTAATCATCCCCAACTGCCCCCCTCCCCGCTGTCCTGGACACCCCCAACTGCTCCCCCTGCTGGCCTGGTCACCCCTAACTGGCCCCCCTCCCCCACTGGCCTGGTCACCCCACGCAGCCTGCTGTTCAGTCATTTGGTCATCCTTCACTAATCTGCCTGCCGGCCTGGTTGCCCCACGCAGCCTGCTGTTCAATCATTTGGTTGTCCCTCACTAACCTGCCTGCTGGCCTGGTTGCCCCATGCAGCCTGCTTGTTCGTTTGTTTGGTTGTCCCTCACTAACCCCCCTGCCAGCCTTGTCGTAGGCAGCCATCTTGTGAGGGCGTGTGAGTCAATTTACATATTACCTCTTTGTTATATAGGAGGATATGTGATTCTCTCTCTCACACACACACACACACACACACATTTCCTGTAATTTTACAACATAATTATACTTTATATATAATTTTCTTCCCCTTGTATTAAGCTTACTTTGTTACTATTAACATTTACCATGTTCATATTAGAATGTCATATTTGGTCATAGCTCTTCTTTAATTTTAATTTTTAGAGAGAGAGAGTAGGGAGAGGGTGAGGGAGAGAAACATCCAAGAAATATCTAAGTGAGAGGGAAACATTAATTGGCTACCTCCTGCTTGCCCCCTACCGGGAATGGAACCCACAACTGGGTCATGTGCCCTAATTGGGAATCAAACTGACTATGCCCAACCAGCTGAGCCACACTAGGCAGGGCTGGTCATAGTTTTTATACTACTCAGTGTACAAGTCAAGCTGATTTAAGGTTAGACTAAATGTTGACATCCAGAACAAAATATTAGGGTAATAAAACAACAACAACAACAACAAAAACCCAAATATTTACCATGTTCAAATCCTTTGAAAGCATATTAAAAAATATGTGTATGTTATGCCTTCCTAGGATATACTATCACCAAATATTTAGTTTTTTTTTCTTCAAATATTTTGAAGTTATTAACAGCATTATGGTGAACACCGTAAGTAAAAGTTTGTATTATGTCCTTATTATTTCAGGACCAAGGATATTTTCTACGGTGATTCACAGGGAACACTTCACACTGTGCAAACAAGGTAACTAAATCCTTAAGATGAGAGAGGATTTTAAGAAACCATTTAATCCCATTTCTGTTTGCATAGAAGCATTGCAACCAACCAGTTTAGAGTCAAGTTTTCCTTCTAACCTTAAAACTTTAAAACTTTTCAAATGTATGATACCTCTATGAAAAAAGTCCTAAAATGGAAATCTGAATTTATAAGCATGCTCATTAGAAGTGGCTATTCAATTTACAAATCAAGATATCAACATTTTTTTAGAATGACTGCACTTAATTTTTTTTTTTGGCGGTGTGTGTGTGTGTGTGTGGGGGGGGGGGGGGGGGGGCGGGCATTGGCCGGAGCATAGAGGTAGAAGGAAGAGAGGAGCCAAAGATACTTGAAAACTATGGCTCCTCCACTCAGAAAAATGTCCATGTGCAGATACACTTATATTTTTGCATACCATGTTGGACATGATGATACTCCATCAGTGAATCTTAGGTAAAGGCCCTACTGTAGCACTTGAACATGACCCAGGACTTTGGTTCATTCAGGCACTTCAAATAAAGCTATTTTCCTATTTACATACGATTTTACAGAATCCTTTCCTATACGAGGTTTCATTCAAGCACCTGAACCTACTAAAATAAATAAGGGATGTAATGTTCTTAGTGGCTGAGAATGATAAGAGGTGAGAAAGAGGTTAAAGATTTGTTCAAGGTCTTTCTGTCACAGTCAGTTTGACACTTTCAATTTTATTTTATTTATTTA
The DNA here is from genome assembly GCA_026230045.1 of Corynorhinus townsendii. Taxonomy (NCBI): domain Eukaryota; kingdom Metazoa; phylum Chordata; class Mammalia; order Chiroptera; family Vespertilionidae; genus Corynorhinus; species Corynorhinus townsendii. Next base: position 172,605,939 of record JAPDVU010000003.1, on the reverse strand, counting down.
TTTATTAAAAAAATTTTTTTTATTGATTTCAGAGAGGAAAGGAGAGGGAGAGATAGATGGAAACATCAAAGATGAGAGAGAATCATTGATCAGCTGTCTCCTGCCCACCCCCTACTGGGGATCGAGCCCACAACCCGGGCATGTGCCCTTGACCAGAATTGAACCTGAGACCCTTCAGTCCACAGGCTGACGCTCTATCCACTGAGCCAAACCAGCTAGGGCAACACTTACAATTTTAAATCTGATTCTCTTTCTCTTCCATTCTGAAGGACCACTCTACTCTGCAGGCTTTGGACTCAGTAGAGTTTAGTAAAATATGCTTAGCTAGGCCTTTGTGGTCTCAGAGTTTTGCATCAGTGTAGCACAATATTTTAGTTTATACAGAGTAGGTACTCAATTGATGTAGGTTGACAATACTTAAACTTCATTTAGCAGCAAATTCTGGTTGTTAAATACTATCATTACTTATCTGTAACTCTATGCAAAGTCAAGATCTTAGTATTGTCTTGTGAAATATTATTTATGAAGAACATTGAAAGCAACTGGAGAATGTCACAGAGAACAGTTCCTTTGGGTTTAGTCTAGGTCTAGGAGGTGTATGTTGTAAATAAGGTACCTCTTATCAGAATTTGTATTTTTCAGTGAAATATTTTTTTACTGAATTTACACTATTTTTTTTTCAGTGGAACAATCAAGGATTCTTTTAATACATTTGACCTGTTTGAATTACTTACTGATATCAGAAAGGGCATCCCTGATGTATGTTTATTCATATTTTTTCAAAGTACATAACGTTCTCTGTTCATGAAGGTATTGTTCCACAGAAACGCAAGGAATGAGGTTATTTTTTTAAATCCTCACCCAAGGATGTGTTTTTATTACTTTTATAGAGAGAGAATGGAGAGAGAGAGAGAGAGAGAGAGAGAGAGAGAGAGAGAGAGAGAGAGAGAGGGAGAGAGAGAGAAGCATTGATGTGAGAAAAACATCCATTGGTTGTTTTCAGTATATGCCCCTACTAGGGATCGAACCCATGGCCTAAGTATGTGCCCTGACCAGGAATCAAACCTGCAACCTTTTGGTATGTGGAATGATGCTCCAACCAACTGAGCCACCTGGCCAAGGCTAGGGTATTTCTTATTTAATATTTTACTGATTATTGTGGATTGAGAATTAACCCATTCTATAGCTAAAGATTGATTCTGAGGAGGGGATGAGGGGAATAGAATACGAATGAGTAGAGGTAGAGGAGGGAGTGTTGGGTTATTTGGGAATTAGGGCTTTAGAGCCCTTGGAAGGCTGTGAAGGCTACTCCTGGGACTTCCTGTGCTTTTCATACTCAGTGCTGAGTGCTCTATACAGTTTCCATTATTCTCCTTAACAAGCCTGAGAGGAGGAAACTGGCTAGAGAGGTTTAAGTAAATGATGCAAGTTCTCACAGCTAGTGAATGGCAGAGTGGAGATTTGAACTCAGGAATGTTTGGACCCCATGCCTGTGTGCTTTAACAATGATGCATATGCACATCTAAGCAATGCTGATGTTACAATAATTTTTCCCAATTTGTTTTTGGTTAACTGCCCAGAATTTTTTTTAACATAAGCGACACATGCTCTGGTCTATTTTTATTCAAAGATAAGAGCACATAGAACGATGTAGGTCCTTTTATGGCTTGTTGAAGTTTATCTGTATTTAGTCATTGTTGTGCATCAGAATAACTTTATTAGTTGAAAATAGCTCCTTGATTCCTGTATAGGATCATAAAAATGTACTCTGTAAATTTCTTATTTTTTCTTTTCCTGTAGTGTGGTAATTTGCATTTGTCTCCATTCCTGTGCTTTTGGCAGTAGCCAGAGACTTCAGGTATTAAACATCAATGAACTACTGCATACGATTTTCTATATTGTATGGGAGGGAAAAAGTGAGTCTGGGGCATAGATCCTGTTGATGTGAGGTTTCAGCTGGAGTCTCATGTTCCTCTGGGCAAAGTCATAGTAGTCTGAATCCAGTTAAGATGGCACTCTGCTGCTGTTAGTTTTCTTGGCAGTATTTGGCAAAGACCACAGGAATATAACTAGATTGAGTGATTGTTTTTCTGCAGGAGAAAAAAATGTTGCATAGTTGGAAATTTTATGAAACTACTCCCAGGTTTGATAGTCATAAAATATTTGTTGGGTAGTAGATGCAGAAGTACAATGATAAGGTAGTCATTGTTCCTACTTTCAAAGAACCCATAGGACCAGCAGGGAAGACGATAAATAAATAAATTGCATACAGGGTATCAAGGGCCATAACCACAGGGCCTTTATGAGAGCACCTAGAGAGGCCCTAACTTTACTGAAGATGTCAGAGAAACTGTTCAGGAGAGGAAACATCTATTCTGAATAGGACTGGCTACATAATTTGTAGAGTCCAGTACAAGACAAAAATGCAGATCATTTATTCAAAACTGTTAAGAATTTCAACATGATAACAACAGAGCATTAAATCAAGCATAGGTACTTCTAATTGATTATCTTTCCACTTAGACTGCAACACCCATAATGGGAAAATTCCAAGCCATTGTTTAACAAAATGAACCCAGTCTGGGCCTTAAGCTATTTGTTTCTTTTGAGATATTATTATACAACTAATATCTGAGGATCTAAGAGAATATATTTAAGTCAGTTTGATGTGACCATAACTATTTTTGGAAAAACCCTAGAATATTAGAATAGGCCTTGAATGTTTATTATTTAATCCTTTATTTTAATATCTAAATATAGTTTCTTATATGTATACTAGATTATATATATTTAATATATATATAATTATAAATATAGTTTCTTATATGTTTACTAGATTATATATATTATGTCTATACTAGAGGCCCGGTGCACGAAATTTGTGCACAGGGGCGAGGGTCCCTCAGGCTGGCCTGCACCCTCTCACAACCCGGGACCCTTTGGGGGATGTCCGACTGCCAGTTTAGGCCCAATCCCGCAGGAATCTGGGACTGCTGGCTCCAAACTGCTCACCTGCCTACCTGCCTGATCACCCCTAACCACTCTGCTTGCCTGCCTCATTGCCCCTAACCACTTGCCTGCCTGCCTGCCTGATTGCCCCTAACCCCTCTGCCTGCCTGCCTAATCACCCCTAACGGCTCGCCTGCCTGCATGATTGCCCCAACTGCTCATCTGCCTGCCTGCCTGATCTCCCCTAACTGTTCTCCTTCTAGCCTGATCACCCCTAACTGCTTGCCTGCCTGCCTGATTGTGCCTAATCGCCTCTGCCTCAGCCCCCGCCACAGCAGCTTCGTCCGGAAGGATGTCTGGAAGGTCGTTTGGCTGTCTGATCTAATTAGTATATTACACTTTTATTATTATAGAATTATTACAGATATGCACATATTATATATGTCCTTCATATACATTCTATTACATATAATATAGTATTATAATATGTAACTTATTAACACTTATTAGTATGCTAGAGGCCTGTTGCACAAAGAGATTCACGCAATAGGCCTTCCTTCCCTTGGCTTCCAGCACCGGTTTTCCTCCGGCACCTGGGACCCAGGCCTTCATTCCAGCCAGAGTCTGCTGCCTTTGCTGCAGACTTCGGCCAGAGTCTACCTTCTTCATCTTTGCTGCTGGCTCTGGCCAGAGTCTGCCAACCTCGTCTTTGCTGCAGACTCTGGCCAGAGTCTGCCATCTTCACTGCAGATTGCTATCTTCGTCTTCGCTGCAGACTCTGGAGTCTGCAGTCTTCATCTTCGCTGTGGCTGGAGTGCCGCTCCTGTAGATCCCTTCGCCCCCTGCCCTCCCTCAAATAGCAGGTGTCCTGCCCCACCAGGCCACTCCATGCTTAGAGCAGCTGCCATCTTTCTCCTTCTAATTTGCATATTCCCTCCTGATTGGCTGGTGGGCATAGTGGAGTGATGGTTAATTTGCATGTTTCTCTTTTATTAGTGTAAATACCTATTTTAACGAAATTAGTATACATTGTATTGGATACATATATACATAAATTAAAATACACATGTAACCATATTCTTTATATAGGGCAGATTTAAGATAACTAGTAAAGCCTGGCCAGTGTAGCTCAGTGGTTGAGCATTGACCATGAACCAAGAGGTCATTGGTTCAATCCCTGGTCAGGGTGGGCTCGATCCTCAGTAGAGGGCATGCAGGAGGTAGTCAATCGATGATGTTTCTCTCTCATTGATGTTTCTTTCTCTCTATCTCTCTCCCTTTCTCTCTCTCTAAAAATCAATAAAAACATTTTTTTAATAAAAAGAACTAGTAAAGTATTACCTTTTCTTAAAAAAATGAGGAGGAAAAGCAGTTTTTCCCTATGAAATTTTTATTTCTTTCATACTATTTGCCAGTTTTTCTAATTGTCCCTATCAGCTGGGAACTGGAGACAAAGTGGTGAACAGGATGGAAATAGACTTGTTCTCTTTGAGTTTACCTCTTGGAAGGAGAAGGCAGAAAATAAACAATTACGCAAAAATATAAACACAATAACAGGCCAACAGAACATTAATGAATGTATAAGAATGATGCTTAACTCATAACTATTTTAAGGAAGGTAGTTAACGTTTACTGAGCACCTAAATACGAGCTAGTTTATCTGTTATTTCATTTAAATCTTATGGTAGATAACATTGTGAGTAGATTCACTGTGCAGAAGAAACAACTTTTCCAAGTCAACTAACTTTTCCAAGATTATACAGCTGGTAAATTGAAGAGTTTACTTTTTTGTTGTTGTTAATCCTCACCTGAGGCATTTTTTCCCCAGTGATTTTTAAATTTTTTTTAGAGAGAGTGGAAGGGAGGGTGAGAGAGAGAGAGAAACATCCAGGTGAGAGAGACACATCGATTGGTTGCCTCCCCCATGTGCCCTGACCAGAGCCAGGGATCAAACCGCAACCTAGGTATATGCCGTGCCCTTGACAAGGAATTGAACCCAAGAACCTTCGGTCCACGGACTGATGCTCTAACCATTGAGCAAAATAGGCCAAGGCTGAAGAGTGGACTTTTTAAAAAAAGTTTCTTTATTGATTAAGGTATTACATATGTGTTCTCATCCCTCCATTAACCCCCCACCTCCTCCCCAACTCATGCCCTCAGCCCCCTGGTGTTCATGTCCATTGGTTAGGCTTATATTCATGCATACAAGTCTTCCCCTACCTTCCCTCTGAGGTCTGGCAGTCTGATTGATGCTTCTCTGCCTCTGTATCTGTCCCTGTTCATCAGTTTATGTTGTTCATTATATTCCACAAATGAGTGAGGTCATTTGTGGTATTTGTCTTTCTCTGACTGGCTTATTTCACTTAGCATAATGCTCTCCAGTTCCATCCATGCTGTTGCAAATAGTAAGAATGCCTTCTTTTTTACCACAGCATAGTATTCCATTGTATAGATGTACCACAGTTTTTTAACCCACTCATCTGCTGATGGGCACTTAGGCTGTTTTCAAATCTTAGCTATGGTGAATTGTGCTGCTGTGAACATAAGGGTGCATATATCCTTTCTGATTCGTGTTTCTAGTTTCTTGGGATATATTCCTAGAAGTGGGATCACTGGGTCAAATGGGAGTTCCATTTTTAGTTTTTTGAGGAAACTCCATACTGTTCTCCACAGTGGCTGCACCAGTCTGCATTCCCACCAGCAGTGCAAAAGAGTTCCTTATTCTACGCATCCTTGCCAACACTTGTCGTTTGTCGATTTGTTGATGATAGCCATTCTCACGGGTGTGAGATGATACTGTATTGTTGTTTAGATTTGCATCTCTCGGATGGTTAGTGACTTTGAGCATGTTTTCATATGCCTCTGGGCCTTCTGTATGTCGTCTTTCGATAAGTGTCTATTTAGGTCTATTGCCCATTTTTTGATTGGATTGTTTATCTTCCTTTTGTTAAGTTGTATGGGTTCCCTGTAAATGTTGGAGATTAAACCCTTATCGGTGATGTCATTGGCAAATATGTTCTCCCATGCAGTGGGCTTTCTTGTTGTTTTGTTGTTGGTTTCTTTTGCTGTGCAAAAGCTTTTTATTTTGATGTAGTCCCATTTGTTTATTTTCTCTTTAGTTTCCATTGCCCTAGGAGCAGTATCAGTGAAGAAGTTCCTTCAGCATATGTCTGAGATTTTTCTGCCTGTGGATTCCTTTAGTATTTTTATGGTTTCCCGTCTTATGTTTAAGTCCTTTATCCATTTTGAGTTTATTTTTGTGTATGGTGTAAGTTAGTGGTTTAGTTTCATTTTTTTGCATGTACCTGTCCAATTTTCCCAACATCGTTCATTGAAGAGACTTTCTTGACTCCATTTTATGTTCTTGCCTCCTTTGTCAAATATTAATTGGGCATAGTGGTTTGGGTCGATTTCTGGGTTCTCTATTCTATTCCATTGATCTTTATGTCTGTTCTTGTGCCAGTACCAGGCTATTTTAAGAACAGTGGCTTTGTAATACAGCTTTCTGTCTGGTATTGAGATCCCACCTACTTTGTTCTTTCTCAGGATTGCTGCAGCTATTCGGGGTCTTTTTTCATTTCAGATGAATTTTTGGAAAGTTCGTTGTAGGTCTGTGAAATATGCCATTGGTATTTTAATGGGGATTGCATTGAATCTGTAGATTGCTTTGGGTAGTATGGACATTTTGATGATGTTGATTCTACCAATCCATGAACACGGTATGTTCTTCCATCTATTCATGTCTTCCTCTATCTCTTTTTTCAGTGTCCTGTAGTTTTTTGCATATAGGTCTTTTACCTCCTTAGTTAAGTTTATTCTTAGGTATCTTAATTTTTTTGGTGCGATGGTAAATGGGATTGCTTTTTTAGTCTCTCTTTCTGTAAGTTCACTATTAATGTAAAGAAATGCCATAGATTTTTTGGCATTAATTTTGTATCCTGCTACATTGCCAAATTTATTTATTAAGTCCAATAATTTTTTGATGGAGTCTTTAGGGTTTTTTTATGTACAATATCATGTCGTCTGCAAATAAGGACAGTTTTGCTTCTTCTTTTCTAATTTGGATGCCTTTTATTTCTTCTTCTTGTCTGATCACAATGGCTAGTACTTCCAGTACTATGTTGAACAGGAGTGGTGAGAGTGGGCATCCCTGTCTTGTTCCTGTTCTTAGGAGAAATGGTTTTAGTTTTTGTCCATTGAGTATGATGTTGGCTGTGGGTTTTTCATATATGGCTTTTATTATGTTGAGGTATGATCCTTCTATTCCCACCTTGCTAAGTGTTTTGATCAAGTATGATCCTTCTATTCCCACCTTGCTAAGTGTTTTGATCAAGAAGGGGTGTTGGATTTTGTCAAATGCTTTTTCTGCATCAATTGATATGATTATGTGATTTTTATCTCTCAATTTGTTTATGTGATGTATCATGTTTATTGATTTGTGGATATTGTACCATCCTTGCATCCCTGGGATAAATCCTACTTGGTCATGGTGTATAATCTTTCTGATGTATTGCTAGATCCGGTTTGCTACAATTTTTTGAGGATTTTGGCATCAATGTTCATGAGGGATATTGGTCTATAATTCTTTTTCATTGTGTTGTCTTTATCTGGTTTTGGTATTAGGGTGATGCTGGCTTCATAGAATGAGCTTGGAAGTGTTCCTTCCTCTTGAATTTTTTGGAATAATCTGAGGAGGATAGGTTTTAGTTCTTCCTTGATTGTTTGGTAAAACTCCCCTGTGAAGCTGTCTGGCTCTGGGCTTTTGTTCGCTGGGAGCTTTTTGATGACTACTTCAATTTCTTCCATAGTTATCGGCCTATTGAGATTTTTAGAATCTTCCTGATTGAATTTTGGAAGGTTGTATTTTTCTAGGAATATGTCCATTTTCTCTAGGTTGTCTAGTTTGTTGGAGTAGAGTTGTTCATAGTATTTTTAACAATCCTTTGTATTTCTGTGGGGTCTGTTGTTATTTCGCCTCTCTCATTTCTGATTTTGTTTATTTGAGTCCTCTCTCTTTGCTTCTTGGTGAGCCTGGCTAGAGGTTCATCAATCTTGTTTATCCTTTCAAAGAACCAGCTCTTGGTTTCATTGATCTTTTGTATTTTTTTTTTTTTTTTGGTCTCTATGTCATTTATTTCTGCTCTGATCTTTATTATCTCCTTCCTTCTGCTCACTCTGGGCTTTTCTTGTTGCTCTTTTTGTAATTCTTTGAGTTGTAGAGTTAGATGATTTACTACCATTTTTTCTTGTTTTTTTAAGGTAGGCTTGTAGAGCTATAAACTTCCCTCTCAGGACTGCTTTCATTGTGTCCCATAGATTTTGGATTGTTGTGTTTTTGTTGTCATTAGTTTTCCAGGATGCTTTTAATTTCTTCTTTGATCTCTTTGGTAACACAGTCATTATTTAATAGCATGCTATTCAACTTCCAAGTGTTTGAAATTTTTGCATTGTTTTTATTGTAGTTTATTTCTAATTTTATGGCATTGTGGTCTGAGAAGATGCTTGGTATGATTTCAATCTTCTTGAATTTGGGGATACTTTGCTTGTGATCCAACATGTGGTCTATTTTTGAAAATGTTCCTTTTGCACTTGAGAAGAATGTATATTCTGTGGCTTTGGAGTGAAGTGTTTTGAAGATGTCAGTTAAGTCCATCTGATCTAGTGAGTCATTTAGGATTACTTTGTCTTTGCTGATTTTTTGTCTAGAGGATTTATAGTGATGTCAGTGGTGTATTAAAGTCCCCTACTATGATTGTATTGTTGTAGATCTCTTCCTTGATATCTTCCAGGAGTTTTTTTATGTATTTGGTTGCTCCTGCATTGGGTGCATATATGTTTATCAGGGTTATATCCTCTAGTTGTATCAATCCCTTTAGTATTATGAAGTGGCCTTCCTTATCTCTTGTTATGTCCTTTACTTTGAGGTCTATTTTGTCAGATATAAGTATTGCTACCCCAGCTTTTTTTTCATTTCCATTTGCCTGAAAGATATTTTTCCATCCCTTCACTCTAGTCTGTGTGAGACCCTTGTTCTGAGATGGGTCTCTTATAGACAGCATATATATGGGTCATGTTTTTTTATCCATTCAGCCACTCAATGTCTTTTGATTGGAGCATTTAGTCCATTTACATTTAAAGTTATTACTGAAAGGTATTTGTTTGCAGTCATATCTATTTTTGTGTCTGTGTTCCTTCTTACCTGTTTGTTTCTTCTTTTTTCTTGCATTGCTGGTTTGGTGGTGATAAACTTCCTTAGCCTTTTTTTTGTCTGCAAAGCTCCTGATTTCCCCTTCAATTTTGATTGATAGTCTTGCTGGGTAGAGTATCCTTGGATTCAGTCCTTTGCTTTGCAACACTTTGTATACCTCCTTCCATTTCCTTCTAGCTTGATGTGTTTCTGTTGAGAAATAATTTGATAATCTGATGGGGGTTCCTTTGTAGGTAACTCTCTGTCTCTCTCTTACCGCCTTTAAGATTCTCTCTTTGTCATTGATATTTGCCATTGAAATTATGATGTCTCTTGGTATGGGTCTTTTGGGGTTGATCCTGCTTGGGACTCTGTACTTGTGTAACTTTTTTCTTTCCCATATCCGGGAAGTTTTCTGTCATTATTTCTTCAAATAGATTTTCTAATCCTTGCTTCTCTTCTTGTCCTTCTGGCAGTCCTATTATGCATATCTTACTTCATTTCATGTTGTCCCAAAGCTCCCTTAGGCTTTCTTCCTGCTTTTTAATTTTTTTCTCCAATTGCTGTTCAGATTGAGCTTGTTTCTGTACCTGATCTTCTAACTCACTAATTCGGTCCTCTGCTTCTTCTAGTCTACTGTTGAAAGTTTCCATGGTGTTTTTGATTGTAGCTATATCACTTTTCATTTCTTCCTGATTCTTGCATAGGTTGTTGATTTTCTCATCCATCCGATGTATAAATTCCACGACCATTACTCTAAACTCTTTTTTGGTCATGTTGCATGCTTCAATTTCACTAATTTCCTTTCTTGGAGACTCCTCATTTTCTTTCCTTTGGGGATTGTGTCGTCTCCCCATTCTGACTACACCAGAAGGTTCAAGCTTCAAGTTGCGTGGACCTGGGCCATGTGCCGTGGGAGCTTTGCACCACCTGAGTTTCATGGAATGCTCTGACACTAGGACGTGTGGCTGCCGTGGGTTGGTGGGAACCAGGCTTGCCCAGGATCAGTGTTCCCAGCATTCAGTGTGGTCTGGTGTGTGCACTTAGAGTCAGGGACCCTGCCTGCACCACATTGTTGGTGTGTGCTGAAAATGAGTCCCCTAGTGCATGCCAGGAGTCAGAGTTTTCCTGTGTCTGCATCAAGAATCAGAGTCTCTGTTGCCTCGTGCGGCTTCTCGCTGAGAATCAGGGTCCCCATGTGTGCATGCACCAAGAATTGGAGTCACTGGCTGTTAGTGTGAATGCGCTGTGAATCAGGGATCCCGGGAGCACACGGTAAGAAACAGAGTCAAGTCAATGGTACTCAGTGTGCCTCTTGCTGGAAGAATTTGGGTCCCGGTCACCATGGGGACTGGGTTGCACAATAGCTCTGTGGTGTGCCTGTGCTGCGGGAAACTGACTTCTGTATGTGCTTGCCCAGAATCAAAGTCAGGTGGCACTGCCGCCCTGCGTGGGCTTCGGGTTTGGTCACCCGATTGCCACGAGGGGAGCAGATTCCAGTCTCTCAAGTTCCAGTAGCAGCACTGCGTGCTCTCTCAAGCTTGAATTCCCCGTAGAGGAGTTGTGTCCTGTGCGTGCTCTCAAGCTCAAATTCCCGTAGGGGCGCTGCAGCTCGAGCTAGGGGCGGGTCTATCAGTTACTATGGCGCTATCCGCAAGCCTGCGGGGAGAGGGATAGGCTCTTTGACTCACAGAAATCTGCTGCCGGGAAGTCTGGATTCTTGTTGTCTGTTGGTCTGAAGCTATGGTCGCAGTTCTCTGTCCCCAGTGGCTGCAGGGTCCTGCTTTATGTCTGAGATCAGGATCCTAGTCTCAAGCAGCTCTGTTTCTCAAGATGGTGTGGTCTCCGTGCCCGCACCAGCCGCCCAGAAGTGTCCGCTTTGTGCACAGGGCTCCGCCGTCTAGGACTGCCCGGTTTGGCAGCCCCTTGGAGGACCTGCAGAATCTAACTGTCCCTAGCTCATACACACACACACCACACATGTCTACACTCTCCTCTATGGGTTCCTCACTCTCACACTCTCTCCCTCCCTGCCTTCCTGCCGGTGGCCATCTTGATCTCTGAAGAGTGGACTTTTAATTCTTACCTCCTCCTTCTTCTTCATGCCTAATGATTTTTTAAAAAGATATTTTTATTGATTTCAGAGAGGAAAGGAGAGGGAGAGAGAGAGAGAGTAACATCAATGATGAGAGAGAATCATTGATCAGCTGCCTCCTGCACACCCTTCCGGGAGATTAAACCGCAAACCCGGGAATTGAACCACAACCTCTTGGTCCAATAGGTCAATGCTCAACCACTGAGCCATACAGCCCGGGCGCCTAATGATTTTTTTAAAGTGAGAAAACCATGTATATTTCTGTTTGTAGAGAGAAAGTAGAGCCACAGTTCTGCTACTTGATACCTGTGTGGTTTCTGGCAGCTCAACCTCTCTAAACCCCTGTTTCCTCATCTGTAAAGGGAGAGAGTGCCAGCATTCAGGGTGATCACAAATTCTGAATCAGTGGGGTCTGACCTAATGAATTTACTAGACTTTGCACACTGATATTACGTATGGCTACAGATTCTCTCTCTGGTGATGTGCACAGGGTTTATGTAACTCAGGTCACTTCCTCAGGGGCCTTGGAGAACTAAAGGCCTGAATCCCTGAGTCCGTAGAAGGATCTCCCTTTTCTCTACAACTTACCTTCAACATTTCTACAGACGAGAAAGTTTGCCTGTGATACACTTTGCCTCTGAGGGTGAAGGGGCTCATGGTGACTTGAAAGTCTCAATGAAGGCAGAAGCACCAGGAGGTTGTCATTTTCTTTGTCTTTGGCTTTCTGGATGCGTATAGCTGTAATAGAGTACAGTAAGGAGGGCAAAAACCACTTTGGAAGAATCCCTGAAAGTGATTCAGTTTCAAGTCACAAGATCAATTATGGAAGGTTCTGGAACTACTGACACTTAGTATTACAGCAGATCCATGGCACAGGTTCAGAAGGTGATTCAGGATGTCTCCTTCCTTGTACATTAAAGCTCATTACCTGAAAATTACTCAGCCTTGGCCCTGAGGGAAATCTTAAGTGCCCAGCCCAAATGGCATAATACTATTTAATATACCAAGACCTCAGGATAATGAACAGTGTAGAAAGAGAAAGTGCACTTGTCTGGGTTAGACCACATCTGTTTGATAATATCTATGGGAAAGGACACATCTCTAGAAAACTATATGTTGGTCATATAAGGGATCTTTGGACTTTTAGCTGTGCTTAGAGTAAAATATCTAGGCAGCAGATAGAAAAAGGGAAAAAATTATCACTTTTAAATGTGCCTGCCTATAAACAATCTCTGACAGAATGAACTTCATTTGGTGATCATTTCTATTCAGGCCTGCAAATTGGGAATATTAAATCCCACCTCACAGGGTGTGGTGTGGGTATACTGCATGAGATAATGTAACTCAAGGCTTCACCTGGTGTCTGGCACGGAGGAGGTGTGGAGTGGATGTCAGTTCTCTCCTCACATTCTGCTCATCATATACCTACTTGATGCCTGTTAGGTGCCAGGCTCTGTGCTCACAAACCATGGAGGGAGATGTGAGAACTTGCCCTCCACAAGAATGGGTTCTAGGAAGGAAGATGAGATGCATATTAGACAACTACTTGTGGGGTTTGAGGGAGCCCAAGAAATAGCACCCTTTTCCTGGCTGAGTTGGGAACTAGGAGATTGAAAGAGGGACCCAGGTGTCCTGTGGATTCTGGAGAATGTGGCATGAATCTGTTAGTCTAAGGCACCTGCTAGTTCTTCAGCCAGCAAGGGGCAGTTGTTCCCAGTTGCAGCCACTGGCAGCCACAGTCTGGTACAGTCCTCACCATGGGTGGTGCGGTTTGGTTGAGTGTTGTCCCATGTACCATAAGTGTTGCCGGTTTGATCCGTGGTCAGAGCACATGCCCAGGTTGCTGGCTCGATCCCCATTAGGGGACTTGCAGGAGGCAGCTGATTGATATTTTATTCTCACATTGATGTTTCTTTCTCTCTCCATCTCCCTTTCTCTCTCTCTAAAAAATCAATTAAAAAATCTTAAAAGGAAGGAAGGAAGGAAGGAAGGAAGGAAGGAAGGAAGGAAAGGACAGACAGAAAGAAAGAAAGAAAGACAAAGAAAGAAAGAAAGAAAGAAAGAAAGAAAGAAAGAAAGAAAGAAAGAAAGAAAAAAAGAAAGAAAGAAAGAAAGAAAGAAGAAAGAAAGAAAGGAACCACAGTCCTCCTATGGGAGAGCAGAATGGTGCAGGAGGCTGCCCCACAGAGGGTGGGTGGAGGGGCTGCATGAAGTGGGCTCAGAGAGAGGTGGGAGCATTCCTGCATGGAGCCTTTTCCACATGGGAGCATGAGGCCAGAGAAAGGTATAAGACAAACTTTTAATACCGTTTGTTTTCAATTTAAATTAAATGACTAAGAATAACTGACATTAATACTAATACCTGGTTTGTGTATTTGGTTCCCAAATCCTGGCTCTGAATCACCTGTGGAGATTTAAAAAGTTACCAATATCTGGCTCTACCTGTGGTGATTATAAATTGGAGGTTTTGGGATGAGACCCAGACATCTCCATTTTAAAAACCTTCTACAGGTCATTCTGACAGACATCCAGAGTTTGCACCTACACCATTGAGCTATGGTGGGATTGGTTAATCGTTAAAAAACAACTCTTAGAAGAGGACCAATGATAATTACATTACATTTCTATGAGAACAACTTCAGATATATTTGTTTGTCAAAACAGTGAGAAGTTCAAGGGAGTAGGCAGGTAAACAGGTTAAGTCCTTCTTGTGTATAGTTTTGTGTGTGTGTGTGTGTGTGTGTGTGTGTGTAGAAATGACTCACAGGTACATTTTAGCTGATCTTTGATCTATACTTCGTATGAGCAAAGTCAATATCTGAAAAGGTAGTCTCCCTCGAAACATAAATCAGGACATAATAGATTCAGTTGCAGATTTTCCTAGTTTTTAGTGAGTGCCTATTATGTGCTAGGAACTGTGCTGTGTAATCTTATATATATTTTCTCAGATGGGAGACTATAAACATAAAAGGAGTAATGAAGACATTCTCAATTGGTGAGAATGTTTAGAGACCATGACTTAATAAAATTTTATCTGTACATAATATTTGATGCCAATGAAGACATGTATACATTACTGAAGACACTGAAAATTTGTCCAGCTACTTAAAAAATTAAATTTATTATTGAGGTAATTGGTTAATAATATTGTATAAATTTGAGGTGTATAACTTTATAATAAAAATTCTGTATACTCCATTGTGTGCTTACCATTCAAAGTCTACGTTCCTCGCATTACCCTATATTTGATCCCCTTTATCCTATTCATCTTACTCCTAAACCCCTGCCCCTTTCATAACTATTATCCTGTGGTGACATTTTTTTAATACACATTTGCTTATGTATATTAAGAACTATATGTAAATGTTCTTATCATTTCACTCATTAACCCAATTTCTTGGAATTAAGGAAATCCCTTTTTAAAAAGTGACATGCTGGAGAATCCAAGATGGCGGCGTAGGTAAACACCTAAACTGCTGCCTCGCGCAACAATTTCAAAAATTCAACTAAGGGACAAAACGTCTATCACCCAGAACCACAGGAAAGCTGGCTGAGTGGAAGTTCTACAGCTGGAAGGAAAGGGAGAAGAGCGTCGAGACGTGCACGAGCGCTGAAAGGCTGAGGTACAGAGGCACGTGGTCCGGGCTGGCGGCGGGCATTGCTTTTTTCAACCCAAGGGGAGACAAGCCCCCGATTACTCTGAGGTCCAGTTTCTGGGGAGACGCGGGGGACCCAAACTCCTATGGGGAGAAGCTGGACTGTCTGCCAGTGAGGGGGGCTTACTTGCAGAGCTGCGCGCAGGAATAATTGTTTACAGCACTGGGGCACGGGACTCCCGGACGCCCTTGGGGACACAGAGCCGGCTAACTAGCAGCCATTGCTGTTTGCCACGCCCTAGCCTAGTGACACCCTGAGACCCCGCCCTGCACAACCTACAAACCCACCCAAGCTCCAAGCAGCAGCGTTAGCAGAAGAAAGCCCCGCCATATCGCAGCTTAACCTACCAAACTTGCAGCCTGGGTCAGACAGCTCCAAAACCTCCAAACCCCAAGCAAAGAGGAGAAAACTGTAGCTCTCACTGTAGCTCCTGCTGGATGGCCTCAGACAGTAGCTGACCTGCACCCCATTGGAGATCCAGAAGCCAGTGTACCTAGTGGTCAGAGTGAGACACCAGATTTCAACTCCTCACATCCATAAGTGACACATTGAAAGGCAGACTCAGTGAGCACCAAAGCCTGAAACAAGTCCTGCCCCATAAGTGTGTCTTCAGCGCAGCAGTTCTTCCATTATAGACACAGTGAGTGCTCACAGCTAATTGGCCTGGAGGTCAATTCCTCCCAGTATACCAACAGCAATTAAGGCTTTAACTGCACCAAGTCTTTGCACTCAGCCCACAAAGGGGTGTACCAAGAGTGTCCACATCAGGTGATTGGGGAGGCTGAGCTACTGCCCCCTATAGGTCACCTACCACACAAAGCTACTCCATCAACACAGGGAAGCAGCCAAAATGTGGAGACAAAGAAACATGTCAGGAATGAAAGAAACGGGGGAAAGCAAACTACTGGATGACATAGAGTTCAGAACCACATTTATAAGGTTACTTAAGAATCTTCTTAAAACCGCTGAGAAACTTGATGAGACCTTCAAGGAGCTTAATGAGAATGCCAAAAAAATGGAAAAGGATCAGTCAGAAATGAAACATACACTGTCTGAAATAAAGAATATACAGAAACTCAACTGTAGATCAACGTACCCCAAGAATCAAACCAAAGATCTGAAATATGTGGAAACAAAAAACATCCAACCAGAAAAACAAAAAGAAAAAAGAATCCAAAAATATGAAGATAGTGTAAGGAGCCTCTGGGACAACTTTAAGCGAACCAACATCCGAATTTTTGGGGTGCCAGAAGAAGGGAGAGAGCAAAATATTGAAAACCTATTAGAAGAAATAATGACAGAAAACTTTCCCTGCCTGGTGAAAGAAATAGATGTACAAGTCCAAGAAGCGCACAGAACCCCATACAAGAGGAATCCAAAGAGGACCACACCAAGACACATCATAATTAAAATGCCAAGGGCAAAAAACAAAGAGAGAATATTAAAAGCAGCAAGAGAAAAACAGTTAATTACCTACAAGGGAGTACCCATACGACTGTCAGCTGATTTCTCAACAGAAACTATGCAGGCCAGAAGGGAGTGGCAAGAAATATTCAAAGTGATGAACAGCAAGAACCTACAGCCAAGATTACTCTACCCAGCAAAGCTATCATTCAGAGTTGAAGGTCAGATAAAGAGCTTCACAGACAAGAAAAAGCTAAAGGAGTTCATCACCACCAAACCAGGATTAAATGAAATGCTGAAGGGTATTCTTTAAGGAGAGGAAGAAGAAGAAAAAGGTAAAGATAAAAATTATGAACAACAAAATGACATCAAATACATACCTACCAACAAGTGAATCTAAAAATCAAGTGAATAAAAAAATCTGAAGAACAGAATGGACTGGTGAATATAATAGAATCAGGGACATAGAAAGGGAGTGAACTGACGATTCTCAGGGGAAGCAGGTGTGAGGGGTGCAGGAAGAGATTGGACAAAAATCTTACTCCTATGGATGAAGACAGTGGCAGGGGTAAGGGCATGGGGTGGGGTGGGGAATCAGGTGGAGGGGAGCTATGGGGGAAAAAATAGAGGAACACCTGTAATAATCTGAACAATAAAGATTTATTAAAAAAGAAAGTGACATGCTCTAGGTAAAGAGAGAATAATTAACTATATTTTTAAATTATAACAACATCTGGAAATTGTATAAATATTAATCATTAGGGAAATTATAAGTAAATTATTGCATAATGAGTAATGACTTAATTAAATGTTATGTAGACACTTAAAACCAATCCTTATAAAGTCTATGTAGCAACAGGTAAAATGCTTATGAGAAATATCAAATGAAAAAGTATGTGCTGGAACACTATGTAAGTTATTCACTAGCACTGGAAGGAGATGTGAGGATGGAAAGCGGTTTGTGTGTTTTAGTAGTAGAATTCGAAATGGTTTTTTCTTTTTTGGAGGTGCTGGATAGATATTGCTTGTATCCCTTCCCACCCTGTATAGTCCCAAGGGGGGAAAAGAAACTCCACAACTAGCCAATGAACTGAGATGATGTATGCCTAGATTTTTAGTAGCCTTGTGCTTTTTTTACCCCCTCTGCCAGCTGTTGAAAACTTGCCTGCAGTAAGAGATAATCAAAAGTTAGATAGATCAGGAGTCAGAGAAATGGAGGGACAAATAGATTGATGAACCTACCTGATGACAGTTTATAAATCCCCAAGACAGACCTCCACCTTCGTCATTTATATGAGCCCATGAAATTTCTTTCTTATGCTAGTAACCTCATTGTAGTCACTTGCAATTAAAAAAATTCTGAGGATAGAATTGATTTAATTTTTTAAAGTTTTTATTCTATATTTGAATTTGCAGAGGTTGTTACTTATTTGTTTTTAAATAAATCTCCTTTACTTTTGGAAGTTCACTGGAACATTTTGTACTTGTGTGTAAATCCTGCATTTGTGGATCATGTCTCATTAAATTACATATAGATTTTTGGTCCCTATTGAACTCTATTTTCCTCCCATGTCTCTTTCTCAATTTTTCCTGCAACATCAGCTACATTAGCTGTTTTCCCACATCCTGCTTTTGACAGGAGCCGACCTGAGTATGCTTTCAAAAGGATGGTCTGAACCAAAATGTGTATTCAAATCTGTACATGGCAGGAATGGATGGGGAATTCGGAAATAATTCAACAAATATTACTATAGCCAGGCACTGGGGCTGCAACAATGACAATAAAAGTAGACAGAGCCCCTGTCCTTAAGATGCTTCTATCTGTGGGTGCATGTGTATATTCACTGGAGGTACTGGTGAGGGTCTAGTTGGAGAGTGTGTTTAACACTTATTACTGTTGTGCTTAATATCTCTGTACAAGGCAACGGGATAATAACCAAACATTTATTGAACTTTTGTTCTGTGCCACACCTATATGCATCAATATTGTTTTCCCCATTTACCAGATGAGAAAACTGAGATGCAAGAGGATATTTAATGTGTCCAAGTGGCAGAGATGGATTTAACTTGAGAGAGTCTGGGCCTTACCTCTGGAAAATGCTGCTTACATAATATTGTAAGAAAAATCTGCTCAAAATTGCTGAATATGTTAGTTAAATACATTTTTAACATTTTTTGAAAAAAAAGTTATTAAATTAAATCTTGGTATGGTATACAGATATCTGGCCAAGATGAGATAAAGGGAGATTCCCTTTTCATCTTGTTATACTTTTAGCCATAGAGGAAAATGGCCTGAGAAAATAAGTTCATTCATACATTTATCTATTCAACAGATGTTTGCTCTTTGCTACTGAGAACATTTTGTTGAAAGCTCTCAGTTTGGTAAAGGTAGATGAAAAGCAAACAAACCCTTAAAATATACCATAGCGTGGTAAGTCCTGTAATAAAGGAATTGAAAAGGTACTGTGAGAGCATTGAGGGGAAGAGAGGGGAAAAGGTCATGAAATGGTTGACAAGCTGAGCATTGAAACACAAGTAAGAATTCTTCAGTGGACACATTGGGGGTGGGGTGTGTAGAAGGGTAGGGGTCATTTGGAAGAAAGGCCTTCTGGAAGGATCTGCTTCTAAGGGCACTCAAGAGTGTTTTTAGAATTGCAAGTGGTTCTAAGTGTAGGACTGGAAAGATAGGTAATTTAAAGGGTTGGTTCTAAGTTCAGTTTCTTTTGATTTCTAATTTTAATGAAAAGTAGATACTTCACAAAGAGATAGAGTTCCAACTAAAGAAGAATTTGTTGGCATGATTAATCAAATCATGATGGTATTTTTTTTCAATCTCAAGCACTATGCTAAAGTTTTTCTTGGAATTTAGTTAATAACTTTCCATCTTCCCCAATGTTAATCATTCTTGTAAACTGGGAGATGTTGCATTTTTGCATTGTTAGTAATTGGTTCAAAATAGGCTAGGAAAATCTGTTTCTAGTATATATTTTTAATGTTCGGATGGGTGTTGGCCAGTCTTCCGGGCAGCTCAAGGTGGGTTAGGGGAGAATCTGATTCCAAGTCCACTCACATGCCAGTTGCCCACAATGGCTATTGGCCAGAGACAGTAGTTTCTTGTCAGTGGGCTTCTCCATAAGGAGAGAGGGCAGATAAGATGGGAATCCCATTTTTTTAGAACATAATCTCAGAAGTAACTTTTGCTACATTCTATTTGTTCGAAGAGAGTTCTAGGTCTAGCCCATACTCAGTGGAGGGGATTATACAAGATCAAGGGTACCAGGAAGAGAGACGGGGTGGGGCGTGGGAGCAATCTCAGAGGCTGCCTACCACACACCTATTTTTAAAATAGCAAATTAATTTAGAAAAATGGTTACTTTCTCGTTCATCATTAAAATGTCATCTTTATCTTGAGAGACATATCAAACATTTATTTTTCTGAAAATATCTGCATAATCCTGGCAGACACTAGTGGTCACAGGAAAGGTCAGACAACTTGGGAATAGTGTCTTTCGTTACGTGAAAAATGTGGAAATCATCCTTTAGTTGGACAATTCTTTGTCATATTTTGATACAGAATAATAGCAAACTGGTATGTGTGTAAAGTTTTCATCTAACTTAAAATAATTGTAAAGATTTACTTTATAAAAGACAATTTTTATCATATTAACCATTGGTGGCATTCTTTGGCATGTAGAATGCAGTTCATTCCAATGTACTGAAAGTGAAGAAATGAGTGAGGATGCCACCATCACCCTTCATTTGTGGAACTCCCTGTCTTCTTTAGAGAAACTTAGATGTGTTAGGTGAACGGCAGACTGGGTGAGGGCACCAGTATCACTCCATACATTCAATATTAGTGCATTTAAATTACTTTCTAATCATATTCTTAGTTTTGTTTAAAATGATTAATAATATACAGGGTGGGGCAAAAATAGGTTTACAGTTGTTTATATGGAAAATAATATAATAATTAATAAATAATAATACAAGAATAAGCTGTATTTTGCAAACTCTGTGTTTCACATATTCACAACTGTAAACTTACTTTTTCTCTACCCTGTATAAAGACAGAAATGCTAATATTGCTTTTTCTGTACATAATACACCCCAGGGTGCAGACACACCCCTTTGGAGACTTCAGCACTAGACCCAGGATTCTTAACTCAGGATTTACTATTTATGGGGGATTCACTTTCAAGGAGTGGAAAAAAGCAATCAAAGGTCAAATCAGATGTCCAGAAATCACTGAAAAATGTTAAGGAGAGCATGAAGATATTTAAAATTTAGAATGCTACATGGGTATTAGAGTGGAGAGTGGCTTAGTGAGGGTGTACCTGGGGCTATGCAGTAGCTATCAGCTCCTTCAGAGAAGCAAAAAGTAACTAGGGATTCAACCAAAATAATGCCAGTGGAATGGAAAGGGGAGGCTTATGGGTAATGAAAATCAGCATGTTTTATAACCCAAGGGGGCATTAAGGCCCTACTGAGCATGTGTTCACAAAGGTAGTTTAGAAGGAAATGTGCTTAAACGGGAATTCAGAATTCAGAGATAAAGATATTTCAGTTTCTCTTCTCTGTCTTTTTAAAAAGTCATCCTCTCCTTTTATTTTATTATTATCATTATTATTATTTTCCTGGAGATTCAAGCTGGGTGTGAGGGAGAGATTCAGAAAGATATTATTAATATTTTTTTAAAAATCTAGTAATCCAGTAATAGAAGAAGGGTATGTGGAAAGAGGGGCTGTAGAATGATATTGGAGCCCCAAATTAATTTGCAGTCTCATAAACATTTTCTGGATTGGAAAAAATAATTGATTTGAATTTCACAGCTATGCCTAATTTCAGAAGAGTGAGGTATTTTATTTTCTCCTTCTAGATTTAAAATTTTTTTTCTTTCTATTGTGATGAACATCACTATGGTTTTTGTCTTAGTTGAACCATATTTCCTGGCCATTCTCTTCTCTCTCTCAAATAATAAATCACATTTCTTTTAAAAATATATATTTTTATTGATTGCGTGTTTACTAGTTCCTTGGGCAGTGCTTGAAGTATCCAATTGAGCTAAAAATGTCTCCAGGGTGTTGTTGTCACAGTGGACACTCAGTGTACTGGTAAATAATGCAGATTTTGTAATCAAAGAAAACATGACAATTTCAAGAGAAACATCAGAAGTGCTTTATTCAAAGTAATGTCCATTGCTAGGTACACATTTCCCCCATCTTTCAGGTACAAGATCTTTTAACGTGTCTTTAACTGGTTTTGAAGTGTGTGATGGTGTGTTATCATGAAGCAAAATTACTTTGCCGTGTCTTCTGGCACATTCTGGTCGTTTCACCATCAAAGCGTGGTTCAAATTGATTATTTGTTGTTGGTAGCGATCAGTATTAATGGTTTCACCTGGTTTTAGAAGCTCATAATACACCACACCATCCCATCAAAAGCAGAGCATTGTCTTCTTTTCGAAGTGATTTGGCCTTGCAGTCGATGTTGATGGTTGACCTGGATCATCCCATGATTTTGTGCATTTGGGATTCTCAAAATAAATCCACTTTTCATTGCCAGTAACAATTCGATGCAAAAAAGACTTTGTTTTGTGGCATTGAAGCAACATTTTACTGATGACTTTTCGGTTTTCCATTTGTCTTTCGTTCAGTTGATGTGGCACCCATTTTCCTTCCTTTAAAATCTTCCCCATTGCTTGTAAACGATCGGAAATTGTTTGCTGAGCAACGTTTAATCTTTCTGCAAGTTGTTTTTGAGTTTGACATGCATCTTCATCCAATAATGCTTGTAATTGTTGGTCTTCAAACTTTTTCAGTTGACCTGGACATTCTTTGTCTTATACATCGAAATTATCACTTTTAAAGTGTTTAAACCAGCGTTCACAAGTATCTTGAGATGGAGCATGTTCACCATAAGCTTCCAGAAATATACAATAACTTTTTCTTCAAAATAAAGTAATGAATTAAAACTTCCCGCAAATACTCTTTTTTTTTGGGACAAAATTCGTCATTTTTAAGTGTAAAAATATCTATGATGTTAATACCTTCAGCAAATTTGACATATGAAGTTTTGAAGCTTGCTGTCAATACAACAAAATAGCATACATATCAAATCGCATATATATCAACATATGTGTAACTCCGTCTATTGAAAAAAATTTGCATTCTTAGCCGGCACACCTATTATTTTCCTGGGGTCCTGATGAGACAATGAGCAGGGTGCAGGAGCACTGAACATCATGCTTGAAGTCGTGCAAGACAGAAGAGAGGTACCTCCGTTTCAACAAGGGCCTCTTTCAGTCCTTGCATGGCCTCATGTTTCCCTGAGCCCCAGCTTGCTAACTGATCCAGAAACAACAGTTTGGACACCCTGGCCTTTCCCCCACTGCCTCTGTAGAGGCTGTTTTTTCTGCACCCAGGCCAGGGCACCCTCCCCAGGAACGTGGAGCCAGTGTGCTGTAGGATTCCAGGCTGGTGTTGAAGTTGGCGGCTCCTTTCCACCCACAGGCACTTTCCATTGCAGGCAGAGCCTGGGCCTGAGGCTGGTCAGGGCAGTGGTTGTACCAGAGCCATCTTTCTGAGTGGCAAGTGTCCACAGGACATCATGGATTGTTTCCCATGAGAATTATCTTCCTAGTAAGATTTATTTTGCTTGCCAGTGGCAATGAAAAGAGATGTTAGACTGCAATTATTTTCAACCTGGCTGGTGTTAGACCTCAATAGCTGAGCTCCTGGCACGTGGAGGGAGGTGTTTGGGGAGCCTGAAGAAATCTGGCCTTTGTTCTATCGCTGTTTCTTGGGAAAAGAGCTCTTAGTTGGCTTAAGAATGTGGTCCCAATCTTGTGTGGTGACTGTTGGGATTTATTTACTGGGTATTTAATTTCATTTTCTATTTGAAAAACTAAAGGTATTCAAGGATAATGTTTTTTTTGTTTTTTTTTTAAGTTAAGGTATAGGTTTAAGAGAGTCTTTGTGTAATCTGTCTCATACTTGGGTAAGACCCCCATGTGGTCTTAGTGTGGAGTTAGATAGAGCTGGACTATAGTCTCCTTTCAGTGACTTACTAATTTTGTAACTTGGGAACATTGCTCCCCCACACCCCTGTTTTCTCATCTGTAATGCCATCTGGGTTATCATGGGGTGAGATTCCTTATTCATTAAGGATTGGAAATGATGAGTAAAGCACTAGAATAGTGCCTGTCCCATTGAATGAACTCATTATTATTTTACTGTATAAATTATCACCCACATGATCTTTGTAGAGGATCGAATCAAGGTTTCTCCAAAGGGATATGTGTGAGTCTTATGACCTGAGTAAGGAGCACGACCGGCTTAGTCAACAAGTATTTATAAAAACATATCCACTGACAGCACGGGGCTGCTGTATTAGACATCGTTTTTCAAAAAGCAGAAATATAAACTTTCTAGTCATGAAACACCTGCAATAGTATGTGGCAAGACATATTAACAAAAAGCATTTATAAAAATTTAGTTTTTTAAACTGTAGGTAGATCTGTAGTTTTTCTTATACTTTTTAAGAGTAAAAAAAGTTCTGCCATTACTCCTAGAGGTCTGTCTTTCAGTGATCTATATGAGGCCAATAATTCACTTCTGGGGTTATGAAATTATTCGTATTCCCACTTGTAACTGAAAGTAGAAAGCCGACTCCTGACCTGATTAATACAAATAGACATGAAAGGGAGGAATATGCAACATAATTTATATCTGCCTTCAGCTCTCTGGTTCTCTCAGACTGTGTGGGTTCCAAAGTGTTCTGGAGAAGTTTGCAAATTCCTTCACTCTTGTGCTGGTCACTCTTTGTTATCTCCTACCATCTCTGCTTTGTTCTGTTTGGTCAACTCTGAAGTCTGGCCATCACCTCACTGCCCTTCACAACTCTTTTCCTTGAAGCCTTTCCAAACAGATGCTATCTTGTTTCACTTTTGATGGTCATTCTGCTAAGCCCTGTGTCTTATGGACATTCTCCCTCCTTAACACTGACATGCCTGTCTTTATATAGCCCCAACTGCCTTTGTGTTTCCATGTCTGTCCCTTGGCATTTGCCAGTATTTATCCTGTCTCCTCCAGGATAGCTCCTGAGGCTAGAGATCCTGTGTTGCTTTGCATGCAATGTCCCACGTTGTTACAGATTAAATGAATTATAGAGACAATGAATACAGGGCGCATTGGGAACAGCTCTCAATACACTTTTTGTGTTTTAGCTTAGTAATTCTCATCTTAGTCTGATATCTTGTTATTAAATAGTTATGAGGCAAGTTTCAGAAGTTTTTTTCTCGCAGGAATGTGCACAAGTTTGGACTGGTGGATTACTCATAGACTCTAAGGAATTTAAAATCCATGTTTTACTGAGAAAGTCAGCCTAAGAAAGAGAGAAAATGAGGGGGTTAGAAAGATCTACAGATAGAACCTACTAAATGTGACCTTGCAAGGCCCTCATAACTTATCAATAATTCTCCCCAATGAGGTGGTACAGATGGCCCAAGGTGAGCACTCTGAGCTTACCTGATGAAGGAATGAAGAAAAAGGAACTTTAAGTTCTTCTCCCACTCCCAGCCCAGTTCAGTCAATAGTAGTGGTAATTGCTACCATTTATTGAGCTCCTTACTATGTCCAGACTCTATGTTATATTTTAAAAAATAAACACAATCTCACTTAATCCTGATAAAACACCTCTGAGGAATTTTCACAGAGGATACAGAAGCTCAAGGTCACACAGGTAGTGAAGGGTAGAGTCTGTCTAATCCTAAAGCCATGCTAAGGCTTGTTCTCACCTTGCTACCTGCTCATTTCGACGTGTGCTCTTTTTTTCCCTTCCCATTGGGAGGGAGGGAGGAACCTAACACTTTTTTTTTTTATTTTTAGAAGATGAGAATTTGCCTTATGCCTGGGGCTTAGCTTAGCTATGTGGTCTTGGGCAAGTAGTTTTAACTCTATACGCCTCAGAGTGTTACCTGTAAAATATAAGGCAACAGTGTGAGCTCTCCAATGCTGATTCTTGTGAGACATGGGGAAAAGGCTGTTAGATTCCTCTGTGGATATG
The DNA here is from genome assembly GCA_026230045.1 of Corynorhinus townsendii. Taxonomy (NCBI): domain Eukaryota; kingdom Metazoa; phylum Chordata; class Mammalia; order Chiroptera; family Vespertilionidae; genus Corynorhinus; species Corynorhinus townsendii. Next base: position 172,580,584 of record JAPDVU010000003.1, on the reverse strand, counting down.
TGTGTCACAGTAAAAGAGGGACGGTGGAGTTATTCATTCATGTCTGGGGTTCAGGAATTCTGCTCTCTCTTTTTATCTCAGATAACTGTATCTGTTATTTATGGTAAACTTCTCAATTTTCCTGTGGCATTTCTTCCATTCGACATGGAAATATAGCAAGACGTGCATTGGGCCTTGATTAATATATTTATTATGATCCTCAAAGTTTTATAGATGAAAATTTAGTAATTACATGTTGAGGCTTAATGACCATAAAAAGTCCATAAATATCATCTAATGAAAACACAGGTATAACAACTTCCTTAACCAGGGAAATGCTGAATTGGGATGGCATTTAATGTTCTGATTTAACTACCAATGTTTTAATAACATGAAAATATTTGTGCTTGTACCAGTTAAAGAAAGGCATCAAGAAAGCCACAGATTATTCAGACATAATACACAATTATCCCCAGTCTACATTATAATTGAACTCACTGACCATTCTTAAATTGAAATGACATTTAATCACAAAATTATTCTTATTCTTTAAATTCTTTTAGTGAGAGACTAGTCTTCAGAAAGATGAATATTATTAACATTATATAAGTACTTGTATAAGGCCACCTTTGAGTTTGATGGTCATGCTCATCTCATGATCTTTGGGATTTGGATGATCAGAATACATGTATACATTTAGAAACAAAAATTATTTAGGGAATGACATGAAACCTTCAGTGTGAATGACCAGGTGCAGGAGAAGAAAGACTGTATGTTCAGGGTTGGATCCCTTGGTATTTAGAACACATGAAGAGGAAGACATTGGCAGGTCTCATGAGGAAGAGAGCAGGCAGAGAGCAGTTGAGTTACTAACATAAGAAGACCACACAGGTAGCAGATGGCAAAAGTAAAATAAAACCCCTGATCTTTTGAGCTTTTGCTTAAGTACTCATTTACGCTACCACACCCTGGCATTGTTCCCTGTTTCTATGAGAGCTGACAACCATTTCTTGGATCTGCAAGATTAAAATAGAAAAGAACTGATAGAACTCCTTCATTGCTTAGTTATTAATCACTTCATCCACTCATGAGAGATGGTTGGAAAGGGGGAGTGCTTTTGAGAAGTTGACTGTGATCAAAAGCTGTGCTGGGAGAAATCTATATCTGGCATTATATTCAGGAATATAGCAATTAATTAAAAAAACGAGTGATGGTGGGGGTGGCATGAAGGACAAGGATGAGGGGACTTAAGGGATGAGTATTTCAAAATGGAAAAGGAGGATCTTGTCTTTCCTCTTCGCTCAAAGGTGCTTCATTTGGCAGATTCCTGTTTCCTTCTAGAAAATTTGAGTATAGTTACTCTTGAACAATCCGGGGATTAGGGGTACTGATCCACCCAGTTAAAAATCCCAGTATAACTTTTGACTCTCCAAAACTTAACTACTAATAGCCTGTTGTTGATCAAAAACCTCACTGATAACATAGTCAACTAACACATAGTTTGTATATGTGTTATGTACTGTATTCTTACAATAAAGGAAACTAGAGAAAAGAAAATCTTACTAAGAAAATCATAAGGAATAGAAAATACATTTATAATCATGTATATATTTATTGCAAAATATCTGCTTCTAAGTGGACCCTCACAGTTCAAACTTATGTTGTACAAAGGTCAACTGTATTACAAAATTTGTGATGGAACTTGCTTCCAGGTGTCTGCTTTAGAGATCTCTGTAGTTTATTCTTTCTCCTCTCTTGTTAGCTTTCAGGTGTTCACCCATTTTGTTGTAATTTAAGCCCTTTAAACTGATCCCTCACTTAACACTGGTTAACCCCAAGAATACCCTCTTTTGGCCTAGTTGACTTCATATTTCCTTTGGTAGGCAATAGATTATCTTGGTGTCTCTAACAATTGGTTTGGAAACCTGCTCAGCTGCCCCTGTCGCTCATTTTTCGAGGGTCATTTTGTCATCAACCAAATATTGAAACAGGTGAAACCTGCCGTGAGTAATGTGACCCACTGTGGAAGGAAAGTGACTCAGTCCTGGCAGCTCAAGTCAGGTTGCAGGAGGTGACCATGGGAATCCAAATGCCTCCTTGTGATGTTTGCAGCAAAGGGCCTTTGGCTTCATTCTTGAAGACAGTGGCATTCCAATGTCATAAATGTGACTAGTTCAGTGCAGCTGGACATACCCCTTTGCAGTCTCCATGCACAAAACCACCTGCCCCTTGTTCGTCCAAATTGGGGGTTGGCATGAAGGTGCAAACACAAAACTCAGTGCTGGATCAGTGGGAGTTTCAGGTAAAACCAGTGAAGAAAGGAGTTTGTTATAAAGCACTCTGTTTATCACCTTTTTCTTACATAACTTCACTTTGCTTATCTGTGAACAGTCATTTACATGTTGCTCACTGCATATCACAAAATACATGCACAGTTCTCTCAGCCTTGCTTCTCTTTCTTCCCTCTCAGAGCCACTGCAGGGTCAGGTTAACCTAACCTCCAGAATTCTTGGAATTTGCCCAGGTAGTCAGTTTATCCTACCCAGCTGTTCATCAAACTGCTTAAATTTATGTAAAGAAGAATAATCTAGTGGGAAAGCACACTACTGTATTAAAAGAGATACGAGTTCTAAGCCAAGTCTCATAAATTAATAGTTATGAGACTGTTTCATTTGAGCAAGTCGTTTCATCCCCTAGTATCCCCAGTTGTAATTTTGTATGGTAAAGACACAATGCTAGTCACATGCCTATGTACAGGGATGCTATGAAAATGAATAAACCAATGCATGACAACACAAGAATTCCTTTGAAGTAAATCCTACATAAAGTCAGTAAATTGAGATATTGTTACAATGATGTGAGTGGGTGTTAATGCTCAGCAAGTCTTAACTACATAAACATAGGGAAGTGGAAGAAATGTGTTTTTGTGTAAAAAGAATAAACGGCCAACATCCTCTTCCCTTTTTTTCTTATTTTCAGTGTATGTGAGCATTACCATTTTTAATTGCCAATTTCTTTTTGTGAAGCTTTTGCTAAAAACAGTAGGTTTAGACTGCTGAAAAATCATATCCTCTTGTTTGATGTTTCAGAACATTTAGGTATTTTGACCTAAATGAAAAAGAACAAAGTCAATTGTTTAACTAAAAATGCAGTATGTAAATATTTAGCTTAAGTATTCAGAGTATCTATTTTCACAATCACAGTACTTCCTTGCAAATATTTGAGAAAGAGTTATAATATGGCTCTTTGAAAAGTGTGGGAAATTAGGATGAAATAAAAACCTGACCATAGACTTCCTTCCTCACTCTTGAGTGAGATCTCAATAACTTTCTCTTATAACTGGATGTGGACTTTATGACCATTTATGTGACTTCATACTACTTATTTTTGGAAAATATTTAATTGCATTTTAATAGAGATGGGGCTTATAGTGAATTAAGTGAAATGCAATTCTTAGAAGAAAAAAAAGTGCTTTCCATTTTATTCCTCTTTAGATTCATTTATTCCCAGATTGTGAAGATCACTTTAAACTTTATAATTTTGTTATTAGTCATTCACTTTCTTGTTTAAGCTTTTGATTATTATTAAAAGTCTATTTATTTATTCACTCATTTATTGTCAAATATTCAGTGATGTAGTAATATGTGCCAGTCACCATTCTATGTGCATTTAAATTCTATAAAGGCATGGATTTTCATTTAGGTGTTTTTTTAAAAAAATATATTTTCCAAAACAATTTGTTTTAAAGCACATCCTGAACACTGGAGAGGCATGAATATGCCTTAGTATGTATTAAATGACCATGTTGGGAAGGCAGGCCACCAGCGACAGCAGCAATGACAATAGCTCACCCCAACGGAACCCTGCCATGGACACTTGGTGTGAAACACAAGTGTTTTCCATGAATAAAGTAGTTTAACTTTTACAATAACCATTTATGTTCTCATTTTAGAGAGGACAAACAGAGACAGGGAGCCTCAGCATAAGTAATGTTCTAAAAAGTTACTGAGTTTATTAAATGCTTGACCCAGAAGAACAATATTAAAAATCTCAAAGTGCTTTTGTGAAAATTAAAGTAGAAAAGTCATGGTTATATCTCAATAACCATAAAAGAAAAAGATTACACAAGAGTTGTTTTTGTTACTGTACCAAATGACTAATGTAAAATGTGTCTTCTGTGGGAAAACTTGAGTCCGCCACCTTCTGGCTGTGTGTCTTAGGAAGGTTGTTTCACTCCTCTGTACTTCAGTTTTTTCATTTGTCAACTGAGGAGAGAGATTATGAGGATTAAATTAAATAATGAATAGAAATAATTTAGCATGTGCCTGGCACATGATAAACATTTAATAAATATTGGCTATTTTTATAATTATTTTATTATCACTGTTTTCCACACTTCCCCATGAGAGAGGGGAAGGCTGGTAAAATGGAAAATTAAGTTAAGATACAATTTTGGAAAAAAAAGATATAATTGTGAATTAAAGCAAAGTTAGCAACTTAAACCTTATGCAACTGAAACATCATATTTTATGAAATTAATAAATTACCTACAATATATCATAGAAATTATTGTAGTACCCAAATTATAAAATGCCAAGAAGCAATTTGTCATAGAAGAACAGAACCAGTCAGAGAATAACTAATTCTTTACAATTCAGTTTGTATTTAGTGAGTGTCTTCTGTGTGTCGAGCATAGTGCCAAAGTGCCTGATATTGTGGGATAAGACAGATTTGACGGAGCTAGTCAAGAAAGTTGAAATCATTTTAATCCCTTAACATCTTCTAGTGAGCTTGCTCAGATTTTATTCTTTGAGTTATATGTGGCCTAGAAACAAGAGCATAGGCTTTGGATTTAGATTGGGTTCATATCTCAGTCCTGTCCTTTATTAGCTGTGTAAACATATCAACTTATTTAACCTTCCTGAGCCTCAGTTTCCTCATCTATAAGAGGAGCATAATTCTTATTTGGCCTCAGTAGGTAACAGTGAGGCTCCAGTGAGATAAGGGATTTGACAGTGCCTCGAGACAGTACAGAATTTTGTACAGTACAGGGATTTTTGCAGCAGTTTCTGTTTTTATTTTATTAATCGTTAATTAATTAATTTTCCTCACCTGAGGATATGTTTATTGATTTTAGAGAGAGAGAGTGGGAGAGGGTGGGGTGAGGGGGGGAGAGAGAGAGAAAGAGAGCAAGAGAGAGAGAGAGAGCAAGAAACATTGATTGGGTGCCTCCTGTACACAACCCGACTGGGGAATGACCCCAAAACCTTTTGGTGTAATGATGAAGCTGCAACCAACTGAGCCACTGGGCCAGAGCAGCACTGTCTATTTTTAAAGCTCCTACCTTTTGCTAGCCACACCTCTCCCTGTTGAAAAATATGTGTAGTCTAAGTGGTACACTAGTATAGAGCAAACTTCTTCTTTGTGTAGCCTTCTCTCTCCCCCTCTCCCCCCCTCTACCTTTAAACATTTCTGGGTTCTCAGTAATCCTTTTGTAAACCACTTCCCTTTGTTGCAATCTTGAAGCCGTCTTGCTGTAGAAATTGGCTGTTGGGGCAATGGTGAGTGAGCAGTTTATTAAAATTATCATTTGATCTTTGGAGAATGGTGGTCTCTTCTGTTTTTTTGTTTGCTTTTTTTTTTTTTTTTTGTCATGGATTGCAACTCCCAATTGTGGAAACTCATCCTTAAATACTTTGAATTGACCGCATCTTGCTGCTCTGTAATTCTAGCTTGCAAAATAAGCTCTCCTAAATATATTATCTGATGACTACTCCAGCTTGCTATGCTTTCAATTTCTCACATCTTATGTTATTTGAAGACGTTTATATTTACTTAATCCCCCAAGAAGCCCCAAGGGAAAGCAGGCTGCCACCAGGCTCCATGCATGCGGTCTGCACTCACTGGCCAGCAGGGGCAAGATTCACTTCCCTTTGTTTTTCACAAAAGTCAGGACATTTTTGACTTAGCCACACATCCCTTTCTTTGTTATATGCTTATTTGAATCATTGCTACTATTGATACCTAAATACTGGGTTAGTTTTACTTGCCTCTATGTTCCCCATCCCCTTCATTAGAAAGTCTAATACGTTGCCCCTTTCTGTCCCCCACAAAGAGTAAAGCTATTCTCATTTGATCTTCAGGTTCTATGACTGTAGATTTTATTAGTACAGTTGGTAATATTTCACATGGCTGAGGGATTGGAGGAGGGAAGAAAGCTGTTATTATAAAATTGTAATATATGTTTAAAACCAAAGTTATACTTTTAATCTTTTTCATATTCTTCAAAGCAATGCATCTTGTACTTCAGGGCTAAAATGTACCTTCCCCTCCTGAAATCTTGGATACAAACCCTTGCTCTACACTTCCCTTTTCTTTTCTAGGATACTTTGCAGTCAGCATAGAGGTTGGATTGATCAGCATAGTTTAAGAGCCCTTTGCTGTTGAAGGAAAATCTTGATGGAGAGATGAATGCTTTCATTGTGCTGTTATGTCTGATCCATCCCCTCCTCTTTTTTTTTCTCTTCTGATTTTTAATGCTCTTCAAACACCTTCTCCCCTAGCTCAGTGGGATCTAGAACTCCAACATGGCACCCTTTTACCCTAAAGTGTCCTCCCTAGTGCTCCTGTCAGCTTCGGGTGAAATAGCCTGGAGCTGGAGGTCTCTGTCTAAGCAGTCAGGCTGCAGTGAGCTCCATGTGTTGGTGTGTTTGCATCAGCTTCCTGTTGCAAGTGAGTGTGGTAACTGCCTGAGCCGGAACACTTCCTCTTCCTCTCTACATCAAAGAGAAGTTACCGGAAATAGATGCCAACTTTTTTGGTTAAGGATAAAGTAGTGTTTTAAGGAGTCCACATGAATAGAGAAAGAACCTCTGCTTCACCAGCTGCACCTGGTTTCACAGCTCAGCCTCAGTTTCCTCTTTATAAGAGGAGGCGATGTTATCTCCTTGGTAGAATTGTCATGAGAAGGCAATGAGTGGATGAAGTGCCAGGTACCTGTGTGGCACTCACTGAGTGGTAGTCATTTTTCTTAATGTACTAGTAGAATATATTCTTTTTTGTATGCCTCCTGCAGTTTGTTTTTTTAAGTTGCAGTCATGTGATTCATACTTGTAGCATGGCCCCTATATTCTGCGTAGGTGTTTATCTTTACCTTCCTCAATGCAATAAAAGCTCCTCGAGGGAGGGAGGCTTGGTGTGCTCTTCTTTGTGCTGGAGAAGAGAGGTATGGAGAGGAGGGCCTAAGAACTCAGGCTGGAGCTGGACTGTTTGAGTTTGAATTCTGCTCCTTAATTTCTAGCTGTGTGACAATGGACAAGTTACTCAGCCTTTGTGTGCTTCAGTTTCCTTATCTGTAGAATAGGGATCATATTTTTCCTGCCTCAAAGAAAGGTTGTAAGAATTAAAAGAATTCACAAATATATATAAAAGGCTTAGGACAGAATCTGGCCCAGGCTTTGCTTTTACTATTTACAACATACATCAGACTGCCCACAGCATAGTGAATGCTTCCCAAGTGCAAGCTTACATATGAGCAGGCTACAGAGACTCCCCCTGTACAGGGACCCCAAATAAAGGTGCGAATTACAGGTGCTGATAAGAGATAAAGAGTACTAAATAGAATTTAGGTTCCTGTTTATGGGGGAGCACTCTTGGAGGTGGGCCAGCATGCGGAGTCAGTCATCTCTGCACAGTTCTCTGAGCACTTACTAGGGAAATATTTTAGCCAAGACTGGCACTGGCAAATGGGCATTTGGGACATGCTAAAAGCTCAGCCAGGCCACACAGTGTCTCCTGGGCTCCCCCTTCATGGTGAGGTCCTCCTAGTTTCAGCCTATACTGGAATTCGGGATTCATAAACTTTTTTTTGGTACTTCTTCCAGAAAACCTTTCCTGGACCTTCTATTCCCTTCCTGGTTGGTATCCCGGGTTCCTGCCATATCCATTTTTGGCAGTCAGTTCCCCTGTCCAGTGTGTTTAATGCTATATCTGTAACTCCTGGCCTCTGGCATAACAGATTCTAAAAATATGTTTTACAAATGATACATGGAACACTAGAAAGTGCTATGGGACGTAAGCAGTTTTCCTGGCACTTAGTAAGGCCACGGTGCTGGAGGGGGTGGTGGTGGGGGGAATGCATGAGAACACAGCTTTAATGGGGGAATACTCAGACATTTACAAGTACAGGAAAAAGCAAATAGGCAAACTCATAATGCCTAATTTAGAAAATAGTCCTATTATAGCAGTGTTTACCTCAAAACTCAGTATTCAGTTAGGGTAGAATTTGGAGATAAAAATTGAATGAAAGATTCAGCACAGAAAAATCACACAATAAGGACTGATTAAATATTGTACATTTTTTCTAAAAGCTATCTTATAATAGCTGTTTCTTGCCTATTAATTGATGGTCTAGTGTTTAAAGGAAATAGGCCCAGGAAAGCTATCCCGTTGTATTTTTAGAAATACTTAAGTGAACTCTAACAACTCCTTGAGAATTATGGCAACATCCAGGATGTCCTATATCTTCCCAGGCATATGATATATTACTGCCTGCCGGGCTCAGTTTCTTTTAAGGAATTCTGCAGATCAAGTTCCAGGCCACAACAGGAGACTTGTTCTCAAACAATCATCGGCCAGACTGAAACAACATTTAAAATATTTCAAAGTTTGCTAAGAGCATTGTTCACAGATCCTCACCCCAGAGTTCTTTTCCTTTCCATCATCCTGTTGTTTCAACCGGGCCACCCTCTCAGTATACCTGCCACCTGACAGGGCCGTCATGTCAGGTTGAGTGTCCACCTGGAAGTCTTTCTACTTTAAAAAGAAAATTTAAAAAGAAAAATCCTTCTTGATCTTTGATTTGGGTCTCATAAATTTTTTTTATACCCAAAAGAATTTATTTTTAAAAAATGCAGATAAAATGTGAGCTATAGTACCAAAAAAACCAAAAAGTCCCATAAAACCAGTATTTAAACACATGGGACTTCAGAGCCATTGTGAGACATTATGTAATTATGTGTAGTTTTATAATTTTAACAAATGACATGAAATTTACCCTTACTAATGAAATCCTCAATTCTTCTTTCTCTTTCTCAACTAGAGGAAACTAGAAAAAGGAAAACTATTTTTGCTTTGGGATGAGATTTATTTTTGGCTTATTTGTTGATTTTGGGGCATGTTACAAGCCCCGGTGGGGGAGAGGAAGGTCCTGGAGTTCGCAGGCCAGGCTTTCCAATTTGTGTCTGCACCAGCTAGACACACACACTGGGGGAGTCACTTGACTCGCTGACAGGCAGTTTCCTCATTTGAAAATCAAGGGTAACATATTGACATATCTACCTCACATTGTTGATTTCAGTGTCCAGCACATACTGGGCAATAAGAATTTTAAAATCTGAGCTTAGTTTGTTTTTTTCTACGTAAAGAAAACTGGGCTTGCGTTATAAAACTGGAGTCTTTGTTCTGCTACTTCTTAGTTTTGAACAAGTTAACTCAAAAACTAAACTTTAGACCCAAAGGATTTTGGGGGATAATCCAATCCAGTTCCTTGTCTTAAGAATGACGAAACTGAGGTCCAGAAAAATGAAGGGCTTTGCGTAAGGTCATGCAGCAAGCTAGTGATTGGGTATTGACTGTAAACCGGGAATCAGGGTGCCTCCTCCCAGACATTTCCAGCCATACCATCCTGCCTTGGTAAAGAGCTATGTAGATGTGTTGTGATATAATAATCCTTTTTCATTGTCAACTACTTTGAAATTCTGGCTGTCAAAAAAGCTGGTTTCGATCAAAAAAGGAAAATGGCAACCGTGACTATTTGATCAAGAGAGAATTACAGAGCTGAGAACCTTAGGGTTCAGATATAGCCCGGAGAACTGGTGCTCAGAGAAGTGCATATCAACCTGGACTCACACATGGACACACAGAGCCAGAGCTCCCGATTCTCCATCTTTCCCCACATCACAGCACCATGTATTATGTGTTGTTGGAAACCTTCACAGTGGCTGGTACAGTGCTTTGCACTTCATAAGGCTCTCTAGATACTTTGTAAATTATATAATTGGTGAAAACTGCTACCAGAATTTTTGGTATAGAGTGCTGAGTGTGATTTCCAAACTGAGCTCATTCACTTAATCGGCATTCTGATCCAGACACAGAACATGATCTTTGTTCCAGAGCACCTTGCATGCCCCCAGCAAGGGTTACTTTGGTCCCTACCTCTAAAAGTATAGATTAGCTTTCTTCTGTTTTTATAGTTTAGGTCTAAATGGAATAAAACAGTACATGCTCATTTGTGTCTCACTTAATTTGGGGGAATATTTTGATGTTACCTTAGATCCATAAGAAGGTTTCTGATTGAGGGGCCCTAGTGGAGGAAAACTTCTTTTGCATACTACAGTTTCATTTTCATGATGGAAATGTAGTAGTTGATCAGTAAGAGTATGTAGTAGTTGATCAGTAAGAGTATGTAGGTATAATTGAGTTAAAACATGTCCTTTATTGCCAAGATTTTTGTACCTTAAGTAATTCATTTTACATTAAATTGAAAATTTTATTTAAGCCAGTTGATGTAAATATTGCAAAACTGAGGAGAGTGAAAAATGAAATTCTTTCTCTTGCATGCTGAGCTTGAATTTACTTTTTTAAAACAAGTTTTTGGTTTTATGGTATGTTCAAAAGAGAAGATGAATTTTCAAAGTAACTAATCCAAACAAATAGAAAATCTTGAATAAAGATTCCAGATGATTCTACCACTGTATTCCTACTGTCTACCTAAATGTCTGGCATGTAGTAGGTATTCAATCAATGATGGCTATTATAATAAACCAGAGGCCCGATGCACGAAGATTCGTGCAAGAATGGGCCTTCCTTTCCCTGGCTGCTGGCACCGCCTTCGCTCCAGCCAGCGCTGCCTTTCCGCCTTTGCTGTGGCCTGGAGCTGCCTTTCCGCCTTCCCACACTGCCCAGACGCCCAGAGCACCGGGGCCCACAGACAGACAGCAGGGCCTGGCTGCAGGGCCTATCAGCCGCAGTGCACCGACAGTCCTGCCTCTGCATGTGAGCTGCAGAGGAAATGCCTTTTCTGACCGCTCGTTGGCTTAGCTTTCTGTATGCCACTCACAGTGTTCTTGGTAACTTGGGTAATAAGAATCCAAGAAGGTGATCTAGGGTTTGTCCACCTCACGCCTGGAGGAAAAAATGAAGGTCTGCTGCTGGAGGGACTAAGAAATGTCATATCCTGCCCTAGCCAGTTTGGCTCAGTGGATAGAGCCTCAGCCTATTGACTGCCAGGTCCAGGTTCGATTCTGGTAAAGGGCATGTACCTAGGTTGCAGGCTCCTCCCTGGCCAGGGCCCAGGTCAGGGCTCATGTAGGAGGTAACCAATTGAAGTGTCCCTCTCACATTGATGTTCCTCTCTGTCTTTCCCTCTCTCTTCCACACTTTCTAAAAATCAATGGAAAAATATCCTCAGTTGAGGATAAAAAACAGAAAGAAAGAAATGTCATATCCTATGAAAGAGGCATCTTGAAAATGCCTAAAGAAAGGGACTGGAGTCTGTGTTGATGAAAACACCTTGGTGGCTGCAGCAGCCAGCAGTGGCGGCAGCAGCGGGGTGATGGGAGCAGTGCCTTCCCCTGATCAGACTGGTCACCTCCTGCAGAGGGCGGCCAGAGTGCGGCTTAGGCCTATTCGGGCCTAAGCCATCAGTAGGACATCCCCCGAGGGCTCCCAGATTGGAGAGGGTGCAGGTCAGGCTGAGGGACCCCCCCTCCCATGCATGAGAATTTCGTGTACCGGGCCTCTAGTTGTATTATAAGAGGAAAGGGAAGTCATGTAATTATTAGCCAGTAAGCAGAGACAAAAAGTAATAGAGCTCTGATAAGAGAGGTTTCTTCACTTACGGTTTGCAATCTAATGTGACTCAAAGATTAAAAGTTTGGGCCATACAAATTGGAAAATGTTTGTATTCCCAAACTGCAGTAGGTAAATTTGATGATAGAGTTCTCTCTGATGAGCCTTCTGTTAAGTGTTCTCCTTGGCAAACAATGGAAGTCAGCCCAGAGCAATGATTGGATTAAAGATATCACTTTCCCAACTGTTTCAGATGGTTGCTACTACAGGTAGTCAACATTATTGAAGGAGAGAAGGAAAGGATAGTAAATAAAAGAGGAGACTTGAATCAGGAGCTGTGACCAGAGAGATCTCTGGCTATTGTTATTTTTGCATAGAAGCCATTAGAATCTTAAGGATGGGGGTGAGTGTAGTCTCTTTGTGGAAAATAGAGTGTGTATATTGGGCAGAGGGGTAGACATGTTAGAGACTGATAAGTTACCCTAAAAACCATTTTTCTTTCTTTTTCTAACAAAATATTCAGATTCTTCCCACCACTCCCTCTTATAGTCCCCCACCACGAGCCCCAGTATTAGCAGGACACATGGTTGCCTACCTAGTGACTATGTTTACCCAGACTTCTTAGTGACTACGTGTTGCTATGTGACTCATTTCTAGCCAATGATATGAGTTTTGTATGTGTTTGAAAATCATGGGGAATTTACTCCCCCAGCCCCTATCTTCCCTTCTGGCTGAGAAATAGCCCAAACTGAAGCTTCTTTGGGCTAAAGAGAAAAGCTGCATATTGATGACCATAGAGGTACCCCACCTTTGTGCTATCACCCACTTCTGTACTCTTACATGGAAGAAAAAGGAACTTAGGAGTTATTTAAGCCATTCTGTTTTTTGTGTGTCTTTGTTTTGGTGGCTTAACCTGAAGTCTAATGAACACATTCACTTTTGCACACTGTCAGTTTCAATAAAAGAAAAGAGAAACCATTCTATTTTAAACAGGAAGGGATTTAATCCAGAGGATTAAGCTTTTACAAAAGCATTAGAAGGGTTGAAGAAGCAGGTTTTAGGTAGATCCAAAGTCATCCAGGAATGACCACAAAACTGACTCACCAGGGAGTTACTACCTCTGAGGCCAGCAAGGGAACTCTGCCAGGATCAAGAATTTGTTGCTAGTACTATTGCTGCCACAGCCTTTGGACACCAAGGCATCTATCTGTAGAATGGACCCTGGAATATGGTGCCAAAGAGCCTTAACTTCCTTGCCAGCAGAAATAGTTAAGAAGAGAAGGAGGTCTTTCTGCCTCACTTCTATTTTCTATATCTCCATGTCTCACTGAATGGATCCACCTTTTAGAACTCAACTTGCTTCCAGAACCCTAGCTTGCAAAGGAATCTGGGAGATGTAGTTTTTGTCTCTAAAGCCTCTCCAATGAGAATGAATGGACATCAAGTGGGCAAGTGCAGTCCTAGCACTCGGTTATCTGTTCTCTAGAATGGAGATAGTATGTTATCTACCTCAAAGGGCCAGTGGCAGAATTAGATGAGCTTTAATATAGGTGAAATCTGGCAATACTAAAAATTAAGAAAAATTGTAGCTGTTATAAAATAATCTAGTTACTCGAGGGTGGTGGTGGAGGGGGTTAACGGGACATCTGTAATACTTTCAACAATAAAGATAAATTAAAAAACAACAATAAAACCATACATCTGCTAAAAAATCATCTAGTTACTTAAAATTGCATACCTGTTTGCCACATTCATGTGTCCTTATCTAAAATGATTGGTTAGGTATTAATACCCTTGATTAAGATGGCTTTTTCTGTATAATAATATGAAAGTAGTCATCTCTCTATTATTACAAAAGCTAGCTTCTACTGAACATACATTTTCTTTAGTGAATGCTCCAGACAGTGAGAACACCCCGTGGTTTGGCAATAGGGTGAGGCATAGGCTGGAGAAGGCAGCAGGAACCTGATCATTTTTAGACCATCTTTAAGAGCCAGCATTCTATATTAGAGCAATGGGAACCTACTGAAAGATTTTAGGTTGGGGAGAGGCATTAGCAGACTTGCCTTTCAGGGAGCTCTCTCTGGTGGAACGGAGGATGCAGTAGAGGAGGGTGAGATGATCAGTTAGTGGGCAGTTGCAGTAATTTAGGTGAGCATGATCGCAGGTTGGACTATTTGAGCAGTGGCACTGGGAAGGGAGAGAAGCAGTTTCGGAGGCGTCCTCGGCAGAACTTGGCGTTTGCTACCCTAGAATCCTCTCGGGAATTTTAGGGTAATAGAAGGGGTTTATGTATTTCAGTTAAGATATGCAAAATGTCTGCCGGTGCATTTGGATACTTACTACCTGGTATGAATTAAAAGCCCGATTCTGATTTAATAATTAAATAAGAGGAAAGGAAGATGATGTCATCTTCTGTTGGTTTACAATTACGAAGGAAGCAGGTATTACCAGTATGTAAAATTTTCTATGAACTGGGTCCAAAGTTACCCAACAATTACTTAATGGCTATACAGAGAAGACTTTCAAGGCATAATTATGGGACACTGTTACCTAATAGTGATGAAAATATCGGTTGTTTTCTGTTAAGTGACCAGACATTTGAATGATTTAGACATTTTACTCAAATTATCCTAATAAGATATCTTGTCCAGGGAGGCCTCGCATCAATGCACGGAGAATGGTTTAGCTGTATATGCTGAGGACAATCTTGCTAGACTGCAATTTCATTAACCTGTAGCGTACGTACTTGAAAAACTTTGCTCAAGAGAGCTCCACACAGAGTAGGCATTCAATAAATAGCTTCAGTAAAGGATAACACAACTATGATTACGTTCTTACTATTTCTTTTAAAAAAGAGAGTATATGATAAATATAAAGCGTGGTATGCCCTGCTTTAAAATTACTGGTGTCTGATGTAATTATAGGACATTACAAAACTGCAGGAATAGATATCAGGTTAAATGAAGAGAAGCCATTCAGTTATCTAGCATAGAGTTCCTGTTAGCTATGTGCTGACGTCACTGGTGGCAAATGTCAGTGTTACTGGTATCATTACAGGTAAAAGGTCAGTCACATTCCCACTTGCTTAGTCTTGAGTCTTTCCTGCAGTCTAAAAATACACTGGGAGAAAGTAGGCTGAGTTCATGGGGTAGGAGCAACCTATTTTTTTTTTCCTAAGGACAGGCTGCATTTTGTTCATTAAGTGTTTAACTGTGGAATATTAAAAATATTGTCATTTAAGCAACTCCCAGACTGTTTCAATTAAAAAAGCAGTTATCAGATTTGGTGCCTATTAAGATGATTCTGGTTCTTTTTCTTCTACTCTGATAATCTAAGAGTTAGTTTCCATCCTCCTAATCCTTCTTGAATTTGGTGCAAAAAGTACAATTCAGAATAACTATTGCTTTCTGAATTATTAGTATCTTTGAGTTGTTACAGTTTTTAGAAGTTTAATTTCTAAAGATGTCATATGTTTGTGAGTTTGGTCAGTAATTTTACCTATTTGATTTATTTACTGAATATTTATTGAATGCCTACTCTGTGTGGAGCTCTCTCGAGCAAAGTTTTTCAAGTACGTACGCTACTGAGGATAAACTGTCCTGCATCCTCACAGTTCCCATGTTGTAGATACGGAAAATGACTGCTGCCCAGCCAGGAAAAATGAGTTACCCTGTGGTGACAGTGAGGGTCATTTGACTGCAGTTCCATGGATAACCCAGATGAAACATTAAGTAACTTATCCCTTCCTCATTAGTCATTTTCATGTCATGCTTCCATGGTTTGGAATAACTAAGTACACATGATGATAACTTGTTTAGGTATGCAGGAACTCCAATTAATTTCTAAGAGTAACAATTTTGTTTCTACATTCTTTTTAAGAAGAAAAATTACCATTTTAATGAAGATTATGAATATGTTAACACTTATTTTTGATACTCACTTTTATTCAAAAATCTTTTATATTTTATTCAATTGTTATTTTATATGTAAGCTCATCTTTTGTTTTCATTATTTTGCTAGTGTTTTGTATTTTTTAGCTTATTAAAAGGTTGAGTTTTATCTGTTCTAGAATTTTAATGCTTTCTAATGTGTTTATTTTCATTTTCATTAATGTTATTTCACTTTTATTTTCCTTTGGATGATTCTTTTGTTATTTCCCCCAAGTGAAATTCAATGGATATTTAATTTAATTCTTTTCTCATTCTCATTCCTAATAACAATAAAAACTGTATTTCTAAAAAACACACACACACTAATAGAAAAAAAGTCTCATTAGGATAATATTTTAACTCTTCTAAGTGCCTTTCTATCTTTCTTTTCACTTGTTTCTTCAATTAACCCCTGATGTTGGAGTTTATAATTATTTATCTCTACATGTCAGATGAAAAATCCCAGAACCCAATAAGTTAATTAAATGACTTGTTTAAGGTAGAATAGCTGATTAGTGACAAAGTAAGTCTCACAACAAATTTCAAAATTAAAATACTGTAATAATAATGCGAAAGCCTACTTTGGGAAGGCTGGCCAAAATTATAATGGATATGCTTTTTGATCTAAAGGTGTACTCATCCATTTGCAAGCTTTCGCCAGCCACATCCTCACAACTTACACATTTCTCTGTGCTCTGACCTTTCCCCCGAGCTTCAGGCTCACATATCCAAGGCTTTAACTCGAAGCTCTTTTTGGGTAGCTTATAGGCATCATAACTGAAACAGGACCAAACTGCAAGTCTCAACCCACCCCACCATGTTCTTCCTGCAGAGGTACCTGTGACACTCAATGGCAGCTTGATTCTTTCAGTCGTTTAAGATAAAAATCTTGGTGTTATCACCGTCTCCCCTCTTTCTCACATACCCTACATCATATCCATCAGCAAATCCTTTTGGTTCTACCTTCAAGACATATTTAGACCAGTTCTGTTGTAGGTTGGGATCCTAGGAAGCCAATGCAGAAAATCATTAGCAGGTAGGAAGTCATTAGGGAGTGTTCTTTGCATCACCCATCCGTGGATGGGAAGGGGCAGAAGCAGGACAGGGCAGAGAGGGCAGCTGGGCTGCAGTGTGGTCTTGGGAAAGTCTCAGCTGATCCCATGGGAGCTCTGAGACTGGAATGACTTTTCAGAACTGCCTTCATTGTGGAGAATGGACTTTCCTATTTATGCATGGACCAAACAGTGGATACAATCTTACCCCAAGAAGGAGGTGTAACCTTGGGTTAGGCAGCTCTCTCCAGCCAAGGATAGTCCAAGGAAATGTTTGTTTACTGCTGTGGAGGAAATAATTAGGGTGATATGAAAAAGTTTTAGAAACTTTATAAAGAGTGGTCAAGAAATGGTGTTGACATTGGGTTGAGACCTGGAAAAAATGAATGATGGGCAGGATCCAGCCCCTCCAAGAGCTGATGAGCTTGGTGGGTGGAAGGGTCAGAATGAAAGCCAAGGTGTCTGGAGGTACAGAGGGAAAAGGAGAGTGATAAGAAACGGATTTGAGGGAGAATCCAAGATGGCGGCGTAGGTAAACACCTAAACTGCTGCCTCCCACAACAATTTAAACTGCAACTAAAAGACAAAACGTCTATCACCCAGAACCACGGGAAAGCTGGCTGAGTGGAAGTTCTACAACTAGAAGGAAAGAGAAAAGAGCATTGAGACGTGCACGAGCGCTGAAAAGATGAGGTACGGAGGCGCGTGATCCGGGCTGGCTGCGGGCGACTGGGTGCATTGCTTTTTTCAACCCGAACGGAGACAAGCCCCCGATTACTCTGAAATCCAGTCTCTGGGGAGACGCGGGGGACCCAAACTCCTACGGGGAGAAGCTGGACTGTCTGCCAGCGAGGGTGGCTTGCTTGCAGAGCTGCGTGCAGGAATAATTGTTTACTGCACTGGGGCACGGGACTCACGGATGCTGTTGGGGATGCAGAGCCGGCTAACTAGCAGCCATTGCTGTTTGCCACGCCCTAACCTAGTGACACCCTGAGGCCCCGCCCTGCACAACCTACAAACCCACCCAAGCTCCAAGCAGAGGAGTTAGCATAAGAAAGGCCTGCCCTATTGCAGCTTAAGCTAGGAAACTTGCAGCCTGGGTCAGACAGCTCCAAAACCTCCAAACCCCAAACAAAGAGGAGAAAACTGCAGCTCTCACTGTAGCTCCTGCTGAGTGGCCTCAGACAGTAGCTGACCTGCACCCCATTGGAGATCCAGAAGCCAGTGTACCTAGTGGTCAGTGTGAGACACCAGATTTCAACTCCTGACATCCATAAGTGACACATTCAAGAGGCAGACTCAGTGAGCACCAAAGCCCCACTGAAACAAGTCCTGCCCCATAAGCGTGTCTTCAGCGCAGCAGTTCTTCCATTATAGACACAGGAAGTGCTCACAGCTAATTGGCCTGGAGGTCAATTCCTCCCAGCGTACCAACAGCAATTCAGGCTTAACTACACCAAGACTTTGCACTCAGCCCACAAAGGGGTGTACCAAGAGCGTCCACATCAGGTGATTGGGGAGGCTGTGCTACTGCCCCCTATAGGTCACCTACCACACAAAGCCACTCCATCAACACAGGGAAGCAGCCAAAATGCAGAAACAAAGAAACATGTCATGAATGAAAGAAACGGAGGAAAGCAAACTATTGGATGACATAGAGTTCAGAACCACATGTATAAGGTTACTCAAGAATCTTCTAAAAACCGCTGAGAAACTTGATGACACTTCTGAGGAGCTTAGTGAGACCTTCAAGGACCTTAATGAGAATGCCAAAAAAATGGAAAAGGATCAGTCAGAAATGAAGCATACACTGTCTGAAATAAAAAATATACAGAAGCTCAACTGTAGATCAATGTGCCCCAAGAATCAAACCAAAGATCTGAAATATGTGGAAACAAAAAACATCCAACCAGAAAAACAAAAAGCAAAAAGAATCCAAAAATATGAAGATAATGTAAGGAGCCTCTGGGACAACTTTAAGCGAAACAACATCCGAATTTTTGGGGTGCCAGAAGAAGGGAGAGAGCAAAATATTGAAAACCTATTAAAAGAAATGATGACAGAAAACTTTCCCTACCTGGTGAAAGAAATAGACTTACAAGTTCAGGAAGTGCACAGAACCCATACAAGAGGAATCCAAAGAGGACCACACCAAGACACATCATAATTAAAATGCCAAGGGCAAAAGACAAAGAGAGAATATTAAAAGCAGCAAGAGAAAAACAGTTAATTACCTATAAGGGAGTACCCATACGACTGTCAGCTGATTTCTCAACAGAAACTATGCAGGCCAGAAGGGAGTGGCAAGAAATATTCAAAGTGATGAACAGCAAGAACCTACAACCAAGATTACTCTACCCAGCAAAGCTATCATTCAGAGTTGAAGGTCAGATAAAGATCTTCACAGACAAGAAAAAGCTAAAGGAGTTCATCGCCACCAAACCAGGATTACACAAAATGCTGAAGGGTATCCTTTAAGAAGAGGAAGAAGAAGAAAAAGGTAAAGTTAAAAATTATGAACAACAAAATGACATCAAATACATACCTACCAACAAGTGAATCTAAAAATCAAGTGAATGAAAAATCTGAAGAACAGAATGGACTGGTGAATATAATAGAATCAGGGACATAGAAAGGGAGTGGACTGACAATTCTCAGGGGAAGCAGGTGTGAGGGGTGCGGGAAGAGATTGGACAAAAATCTTACTCCTATGGATGAAGACAGTGGCAGGGGGTAAGGGCATGGGGTGGGGTGGGGAATCAGGTGGAGGGGAGCTATGGGGAAAAATAAAAGAGGAACACCTGTAATAATCTGAACAATAAAGATTTATTTAAAAATAAAAATAAAAAAAAAGAAATGGATTTGAAGATCCATGGGCTTGATTGTGAAAAGCCAGGCTAAGGAGTCTGGGTTTTATCCTGTGTGCAGAAGAAAGCCATGGGAAGGTTGAATTATATAACGATTGCCCTCATTGCTATGGAGAATGGCTTTGAGTAGAGTAGAGCAGGAAGGGAAGCAGAGAAACAAAATTTGGCAGCTATTGCAGTGGTCCAGGAAGGAGATGATTTTGGCTCATACTAGAGTGGTGGCCAGAGAACTGGGAGAGGTGGAAAGATATTGGATACGATTTGTATTAGATATAATGGTGGGTTGGCTGTGGAATTGAGGGAAAGCAAGGAACTAAGAAGACTATAAAGTTCTGTGTTTGAGCAACAGAATGAAGGGTGATTTGATGTAAGGCTTAGTGACCATAAATGTATGTTAATAGAGAATATTATAGAGAATATTATAGCTAATATTTATTTCAATAAAAATTATATATATATATATATATATATATATATATATATATATATTTTGTAGTTTCAGATGTCTCTTATGGGACTTAAAAAAATTGGTGGACATTAGTTTACCTTAGATTTATTTCTCCAGATGTGGAGGCCATTTAGAATAGAACCTAGCTGTTTGTCTGTAGATCCCACATATAGCAACTGCTTGACTTCCTTGTTTTGTCTCAGATGAAGTTCACACTTCTACATTAACTGAAAAACTCTATGGAAATTTTGGTTAAACAATATGTATGGATTAGCCATATCAAACATTTCAGACATATTTACATTCCAAGATCTGCACTTCTCACAAAGTTCTGCTCCTTAAGGGAGTGGGGAGTGAATCTAGACCCATTTACATGCATTATGTTCTGAGAGTAGTATGGTTCAATGTGGAAAAAAGGAGGTAATTCTGTTGACTATTTTATATGAAGAATCTCAAGAACAGGAGCAGAAATTGACAAAAGCCACCAAAGGAACCTAAAAAAGGGCTATAGTCCACTGACTCCTCTCACCTCAATTCTGCACGTGGTCAGTACTGCTGATCAGTGAAGGTCGTAGTGTGAAAGTGTGGTTCTAAGGAATTCTGAATTATGTCCCAGCTTGCTCAAAGATCTGGCCTCAAGGTGCCAAGGTGATTAATGTTTATTGCAATGCTGTGACAGCCCTGAAGATCAAAGTCTTTTCTGTACAGAGCATCTAGCTTGCGTGACAGCATCAGAAGTGTCCTCAAGAACAGGTCAATGTTTGGGCTGTGTATCGATTTTTTAGGGATTTGAGGGCATGTCAACAGTTATGCTCCTTTGATCTTTAGCTCTTTTGCTGGATTCGTAATTGAACTTACAGTATGCATTAACAGCAAGGAAAAGTGACCTGACCAGGAGGGCTCATTATACACAGGTTTATGTTGCCAAGGTAGGCAGCACAACCCATTTTCCTACAGTGTTGGCACAATCCTTTCTGGCATCTCAGAGACGGGCAATGCACTGTACGACTGTTCTTGTGCCTGGTTTTAAATCAGGGTGATTTGGGTAGGTATAAAGTAGAACATGGAGAGGAAGCATGTGGGGGAGATGCATTGCGGGGAAGACGGGTAGCAAATCATATATCAACTTCCCATCCATAGAGATTCACCAAAGGAAAAGTTTTGGTCATGTAAGAAAACTAATCAAATTTCAGTTTCATGAAAATTTCTATCTGTCAGTAAATACTAATTAATTTCTTACCAAATGTAAAAAGTTAACAAAGTATAATAAAATGAAGCTGAAATTTCATTTTATGTGATTCCACATGGTATTTATTTAGACTTAGGTATGAACTCTTTTGCAGGACTCTATTCACCTATTTTGAAGAGAGCCATTATTTCTTTTTCGTACTTTTATATACACGGATGTCTGGTTTCAGAGTTCTTTTGCCTGTGAATTGGAATCGTGGAAGACTACGTTTTGGCTTTCTGGATCATTTACAGCCTTCATCTCTGACATTCTTACTCCCACCTGTTCAGTAAAGGCAATGATTCACTAAGAGTCACAAAACAATCAGAGGCAAAACTTGAAATTCTTCCTTTCCAAAGCCAGTTAGTTAGTCAGCAAACAATACCTATTGCCCTCTAAGCACTCAGCTAAAACCTGAAGATGCAGAGGCAGAAACAGTTGTGGTTGTGCAGGAGCAAGTACTGTTTACATGAGGCTATTTGGATGGTAGCAAAGGAGACAGAATGAGAGGAGGCAGAGAATTTGTACTTAACTTATTTTCAGTTAAATTTTTTAAAAAAGTAAATTAGGGGTTTGGGATTAAGCATCCCAAATCTAGAATAAGGGACCAGGCAGGCCTCTGCTTGCTTTATTAAGATTACTGATAGGGTGTTGTGGGTAGAAAAGGGTGAGTAGCAGAAGGAAAAACCACACAAAAAAGAAAAGAGAAAAAAAAATGTCCACAAAGCATGTATATGACTGCAGTTTTGTGAAATTATCTATTTATGAAGAGTAGATACGTTTAAAGCAAGAGCAATGGTTATTAGAGCCAGAAATGACTTTAGAGATTGTTAGATTTAGAGATTCTCTAACTGGTGTGCATCAAAATTTCTTGGGGAGTTTGTTTAAAAATAATGTGGATGCATAGACCCTACTCCATTGGCCGAGACCCTGCTCCCCAGGTGATTCCAAAATACACTGTAGTTTGAGAAGCACTTTTTTTTGGTCCAATTTTCGTGTTTTACAAAGGAGGAAACTGGCATCCCAAAGGGTTAATGTACTAGCCCAACGTCATTTCAGTTCCCTCCCTAGTTTAATCTGTATTGGCTGTATGCCCAGGTAAGAAAAAGTTACATCCACTTTGGAAAGTCCCCAGATATATATTTTTTCTGTTTTATGGTAGAAAAGAATGGAAATCAGCAAGCAAATCAGAAAAAAAATTACTGCATATGTATTTGTGATATAGTTGAGTAGATATCTTTTATAACTATACAAGTTTGTGATAGGTGAAACTATATATTTTGTTTTCTTACTTTTGTCTATAATTTTTTTAAAAAAGTATTTAATTCATGAGCTGCTCCCACCCGAGCTTATTTCTTGTTAGGTACAGTCAGCTGAATTTCACCACAACCCTGACATTGGTAGGCCAGGCTTACTTTTTTTAGATGAGGAAACAGATAGAAGATATGTCCCATCTAGCACAGCCAGATAAGTTATTAGAATTATAATGGATATAGAAAGTTCCTGACATTCACATGTGTGCTGGGCCCCATAGCCTCATTGTGCACACAAGACCTAGGTCCAAGGTACCAGATTTTATCAAAGTAAGTTTGGATGTAAGTTTATCAACCGACCTGTATTCTACATGTGCCTTTCTGGCAATGATTAACATTTGTTTAATGCATGGTCTAAAGTATGTTTAAATTTTCTTATCAAGCAGAACTTCCTTTTTTCCTTTGTTTTTCTTTTTTTTTTTCAATGAGTTGGTTCTCTAGGTGATATTGTAGCACAGGAAATTGATTCTCCGGTGGTAGAGATACAGAGTCCAGCTACCAGAGGAAACACCCACTTCCTAATGTAACTGCCTAGAAATGCTGGAGGAGAAAATATAAGCAAAGAAATTGCTTCCCTGTCTTATAAACGGTTAACTGTGTTTGACAACAGTGTACCAGGCTCCAAATCACTCATCAACTGGAGTAACTGGTTGAATTTCACTGTTAGGTGTACTTAGAAATCACATTAATCTTTCTCTTCTACATAACGTGCCAGATTTCTTTTGTAACAAGTAATCCACCTTGGGGCCTAAGTACAGTCTTGGGAACAAGGTTTTAATCAGACTCAAATTTAACTCAAAGGTCATTTTGACTTCTCTTGAATGGGGCCAGAGGAAATGCTCCTTTAGGATTGACTCAGGACATTTAAGATTTTTTCTTTGATTGCTTTAATTTTTTGTGATTATATCAATACAGCTATTAAAAAAGTAACTTTCAACGAAGATTGGAGCTAAGCCAGAGTCCCATAATGGTGTCTGGCAAGAAAACTTCCTTGACCCATACACTTGAATTCTTCTATTCTGCTGACCAGGAGCAGGGGGACTACTGGCCACTGCCTGTGTTTCCTATACCCACAGCATATTAAGCTACTTAATATGCTGTGGGTATAGGAGATCCTTCAGGATTCCATATTTTGAGCTCTGATCTCTCAGAGGTTATTCCAACTGATCACTGATTAGACTCCCTATAAGTTTTATATATTGTATAAGTGTACAAGTGAGCTTCTTGCTTATGTGAGTTGATGGTATCCTAGTTTAGTTTGCTGGACTTTGATACTTTTAACCTGTTAGTGCCTATTAAAATTCAAAATATCCACATAGAGTATGATGAATAGAAAATCTTCCATCCACCTAATTCCTCTCCCAATCACTGTTACTGGTTTATTTCTTTTCTTTTTTAAAATAAATCTTTATTGTTCAGATTATTACAGGTGTTCCTCTTTTATTTTTCCCCATAGCTCCCCTCCACCTGATTCCCCACCCCACCCCATGCCCTTACCCCCCGCCACTGTCATCATCCATAGGAGTAAGATTTTTGTCCAATCTCTTCCTGCACCCCTCACACACCATTCCCCCTGAGAATTGTCAGTCCACTCCTTTTCTATGTCCCTGATTCTATTATATTCACCAGTCCATTCTGTTCTTCAGATTTTTCATTCACTTGATTTTTAGATTCACTTGTTGGTAGGTATGTATTTGATGTCATTTTGTTGTTCATAATTTTTATCTTTACCTTTTTCTTCTTCTTCCTCTTCTTAAAGGATACCCTTCAGCATTTCGTGTAATCCTGGTTTGGTGGCGATGAACTCCTTTAGCTTTTTCTTGTCTGTGAAGCTCTTTATCTGACCTTCAACTCTGAATGATAGCTTTGCTGGGTAGAGTAATCTTGGTTGTAGGTTCTTGCTGTTCATCACTTTGAATATTTCTTGCCACTCCCTTCTGGCCTGCATAGTTTCTGTTGAGAAATCAGCTGACAGTCGTATGGGTACTCCCTTGTAGGTAATTAACTGTTTTTCTCTTGCTGCTTTTAATATTCTCTCTTTGTCTTTTGCCCTTGGCATTTTAATTATGATGTGTCTTGGTGTGGTCCTCTTTGGATTCCTCTTGTATGGGGTTCTATGCGCTTCCTGAACTTGTAAGTCTATTTCTTTCACCAGGTAGGGAAAGTTTTCTGTCATCATTTCTTTTAATAGGTTTTCAATATTTTGCTCTCTCTCTTCTTCTGGCACCCCAAAAATTCTGATGTTGGTATGCTTGAAGTTATCCCAGAGGCTCCTTACGCTATCTTCACATTTTTGGATTCTTTTTTCTTTTTGTTTTTCTGGTTGAGTGTCTTTTGTTTCCTCATATTTCAGATCTTTGGTTTGATTCTTGGGGTACGTTGATCTACAGTTGAGTTTCTGTATATTCTTTATTTTAGACAGTGTATGCTTCATTTCTGATTGGTCCTTTTCCATTTTTTTTGGCATTCTCATTAATATCCTTAAAGGTCTCATCAAGTTTCTCAGCGGTTTTTAGAAGATTCTTAAGTAACCTTATAAATATGGTTCTGAACTCTATGTCATCCAGTAGTTTGCTTTCCTTCGTTTCTTTCATTCGTGGCATGTTTCTTTGTCTCCGCATTTTGGCTGTTTCCCTGTGTTGATGGAGTGACTTTGTGTGGTAGGTGACATATAGGGGACAGTAGCTCAGCCTCCCCAATCACCTGAGGTGGACACTCTTGGTACACCCCTTTGTGGGCTGAGTGCAAAGTCTTGGTGTAGTTAAGCCTTGATTGCTGTTGGTACACTGGGAGAAACTGACTTCTAGGCCAACTGGCTCTGAGGACTCGCTGTGTCTATAATGGAAGAACTGCTGCGCTGGAGACACGCTTATGGAGCAGGACTTGTTTCAGTGGGGCTTTGGTGGTTGCTGAGTCTGCCTCTTGAATGTGTCACTTAT
Source organism: Corynorhinus townsendii (assembly GCA_026230045.1). Classification (NCBI taxonomy): domain Eukaryota; kingdom Metazoa; phylum Chordata; class Mammalia; order Chiroptera; family Vespertilionidae; genus Corynorhinus; species Corynorhinus townsendii. Next base: position 172,554,976 of record JAPDVU010000003.1, on the reverse strand, counting down.
GGATGTGAGGAGTTGAAATCTGGTGTCTCACACTGACCACTAGGTACACTGGCTTCTGGATCTCCAATGGGGTGCAGGTCAGCTACTGTCGGAGACCACCCAGCAGGAGCTACAGCGAGAGCTACAGTTTTCTCCTCTTTGCTTGGGGTTTGGAGGTTTTGGAGTTGTCTGACCCAGGCTGCAAGTTTGCTAGGTTAAGCTGCGATAGGGCAGGCCATTCTTATGCTAAAGCCACTGCTTGGAGCTTGGGTGGGTTTGTAGGTTGTGCACGGCGGGGTCTCAAGGTGTCACTAGTCTAGGGTGTGGCAAAAAGCGATGGCTGCCAGTTAGCCAGCTCTGCGTCTCTGACCATGTCCCCGTGCCCTGCGCCCCAGTGCAGTAAACAATTATTCCTGCACGCAGCTCTGCAAACAAGCCACCCTCACTTTCTCACCCGATGTCAGATAGTCCAGCTTCTCCCCATAGGAGTTTGGGTCCCCCGCATCTCCCCAGAAACTGGATTTCAGAGTAATCGGGGGCTTGTCTCCCTTCAGGTTGAAAAAAGCAATGCCTGCTGCCAGTCCGGATCGCACGCCTCCATACCCCAGCTTTTCAGCGCTTGTGCACGTCTCAATGCTCTTTTCTATTTCCTTCTAGTTGTAGAACTTCCACTCAGCCAGCTTTCCCGTGGTTCTGGGTGATGGATATTTTGTCTTTTAGTTGTAGTTTTGAAATTGTTTTGCAAGGCAGCAGTTTAGGTGTTTACCTACACCGCCATCTTGGATTCCCCGTTACTGGTTTCTTGTATAGATATTTCTAGGGGTCTGTTACATATTTACAAACATATACATATCTGTAATAATAAAAGCATAATATCCTAAGTAGACCAGACATCCTTCCAGATGTCCTTCTGGACGACCTTCCAGACAAAGCTGGGGCTGCGAGGGAAGCCCAGGTTCCAGGTGCCTATTGGCTGCCAGAGGGAAGCCCAGGTCCTGGGTGCCAGAGGAAGGCCTACTCTTGCATGAATTTTGTGCATCAGGCCTCTAGTGTATGTATATTTTTTTTCATACACATGTTAAGTATATGTATATATATATAAATACTTTTTTTCATGCAGATGGTAGCATATTCTATACGCTGTTCAGAACCATACTATTTTCCCCTTAAGTATATTTTGGAGATCTACCTATCTTACTACATAATAGCATTGTCTCAGTATTCCATGGAAGGGCATTTAGGTTGTTTCCAATCCTTTGCTATTACAAACAAAGGTGCATTTTTACCTGTGGGAATATATTTATGGGACAAATATCTACAAGTAATTGCTGGTTCAAACAACATGTGAACTTTCAGATTTAGTGATTATTGTGAAACTAGAGGCCTGGTGCACAAAATTCGTGCACTGGCAGGGGGGTGTTCCTCAGCCCAACCTGCACCCTTTCCAATCTGGGACCCCTAGGGGATGTTTAGGCAGGATCGTGCCTAAACAGGCAGTTGGACATCCCTTTCACAATCCTGGACTGCTGGCTTCCAACTGCTCACCTACCTGCCAGCCTGATCACACTCTAACCACTCCCCTGCCAGCCTGATCGATGCCTGACTGCTCCCTGCCAGCCCGATGGCCCCCAACTGCCCTCCTCTGCAGGCCTGGTCCCCCCAAACTGCCCTCCCCTGCAGGCCTGGTCACCCCCAACTGCCCTCCCCTGCTGGCCCGGTCCCCCCTAACTGCCCTCCCCTGCCGGCCCGATCTCCCCCAACTCCCCTCCCCTGCAGGCCCAGTCACCCCTAATTGTCGTCCCAGTCACCTCCCCTGCTGGCTCAGTCGCCTCCAACTGCCTTCCTCTGCCAGCCTGGTCCCCCTGAACTGCCCTCCCCTGCAGGCCTGGTCCTCCCCAACTGCCCTCCCCTGCAGGCCTGCTCCCCCCAACTGCCTTTCATGCCAGTCTGGTCACCCCCAACTGCCCTCCCCTGCTGGCCTGTTTGCCCACAACTGCCCTCCCCTGCTAGCCATCTTGTGGTGGCCATCTTTGACCACATGGGGGCGGCCATCTTGTGTGAGGGTGTGAGGGTCAATTTGCATATTATGTCTTTATTATATAGGATTGCCTTGCAAGAGGTAATGCCAAATTATATTCCTACCTGCAATGCTTCAGAAATGTACCTGTTTCTATATATTTGCTAACAGTATTTTCAAATATCCTGATCTTTGCCAATCAGATTGTTGAAAGCTGGTTTCTCATTGTAGCTTAAATTTACATCTCTTTTATTATGAATCTTTTAATATATCTAAATCATTTGTTTTCCATGGACTGTATATTCCTATACTTTGCCTATTCTAATTGATTTGTAAGAGCTTTTTTTTCATGGAAGAGGATAGTTCCTAGTCTCTGATGTAAAGTAAAATTCCTTTTGAGCTTGCCCATGGTATTTTGAGATACAAAGAAATTAAAAAATGTATGTAGTTGAATTTGTCAATCATTGCTTTTGTGACTTTGGGGTTTTATGCCAAAATTTAGAAGTGTCTTTCTTACTTTGAGGTTATTAAAATATCTTCCCATTTTTCCCCCTCTTGTTCTTTTAGTTTTATTTCACTCATTTAAATTTTGACCTATCTGGAATTTTTGTGGGTGTGTGGTGTGAGGTAGGGATCCAACTTTCCCCCAGGTAGTAATGAGGGCCTTTTGCATTCTTGCTGAGCTCTGTGTATTGGGCAGCCCTGGGCTAGACAGGCTCTGGCTGTCCCATGGAGCCCTTGTAGAGCTACACTGGGCTCTGGGGGAGTATGCCATATCTGCAATAATGATACAGGTGGGCTCTGCAGAAAGAATGTTAAGTCTTATGGGAAGAGGGGACTAGTGACTCACTGAAAGAGAGGGAACTAGGGTGAGAGGCTACTCATGGAAGAATAGGGGTGGTGGTGTAACTGGAACAAAACATTTTAGATAAAAAGAAATAGCAAGGGCTGTTTTTACCATTGGGAATGGAATTCATTTTCATATTTTGTATTCCTATTACATAGCCACACAATGATGGAGGAGGTTTTTAAAATTTGATTTAAGACAATGCTACATAAGTTTTTGAGAGTGTGATATAATAAAAAAAGTATATATTGGTCCCTGCCTCCAATTCTGAACACAGAGTTCCCTTGTAATTTCTTTTTTTTTTTTTAAATAGTGTTTTTATTTAAAAAATTTTATTAAATTTATTGGGGTGATAGGTTTCAAAGGTACAAATCAACAAAACATCTGCACACTGCATTGTGTGCCCATTGCCCAAAGCAAAGTATTTTTCCATCCCCATTTTCCCCCCCTTTGCCCATCTCCATCTCCCCCCACCCCCTTTTCCCTCTGGCTATCACCACACTGTCTATGTGTGTGTGTTACACACACACACACACACACACACACAAACACACACACACAGAATTCTGTGCACATAGACCTACTTGCAGGTATACACAGTCTCATACAAGGCCCTGTGCACAGAGATCTGCCCACAGCAAACAGACACACACACACACACACACACACACACACTCATTCTTAATTCCTTCACCTTCTTTCATTCAGCCTCAACACCCCTCCCCTCTGACAGCTGCCAGTCTGTTTCATGTATCCATGCCTCTGTTTCTGTTTTGTCAGTTTATTTTGTTCATTAGATTTCACATATTATTTGTTCATCAGATACCATTTATTGTTTTATTCATTAAATTCCACATATAAATGAAATCACATGGTATTTGTCTTTCTCTGCCTGGCTTATTTCACTTATAATAATCTCCAGGTCCATCCAAAAAAGGTAAGATTTCCTTCTTTTTTATGGCTGAGTAGCATTCCATTGTGCAAATGCACCACTCATCTACTGATGGCACTTGGGCTGTTTCCAGATCTTGGCAATTGTAAATAATGCTGCAATGAAAACCTCTTGTAATTTCTAAGTGATAAGAGCACTAGGAGCATCTCTTGCTCTAATAAGGCAACTCTGGGTATCATGAGGGCTGGGTACTAGAAAATCCAAGCCATTATTAGAAGCTTGGAATTTTCAGCTCCAATTCCCACCTTCCAGAGAGGGGAGAGGGGCTGGAAATGGAGTTAATAATTGATCATGCTTACGTGAGGAAGCCTCCACAAAATCCTAATAGTAGTGGGTTCGGAGAGCTTCCAGGTTGGTAAACAGGTGGGGGTGCAGGGAGATAGGTGTGCCCTGTGAGGGCAAGGAGAATGTGTGCCCCTTCCCATGTACCTTGTCTTATGCATCTTTTCCATCCTGGATGTTCACTTGTATCTTATAGCTATCTATATATCTAAATATATAAAAGCCTAAGCAAACATTACGACCGAAGGACTGGAATGACCAGAATGACTGGTCAATCAGTTGCTATGACACGCACTGATCACCAGGGGGCAGATGCTCAATGCAGGATCTGCCCCCTGGTGGTCAGTGCATTTTCACAGCCAACCTCTCACAGCCAGCCAACCTCCCCTGGTCCTTTCCCCTATCCCTCCCCACATCTGGCAGGCCCTGTCTTGCAGGCCCTATCCAGCACCCAGCAGGTCCCAATCAGGACTGGGTGAGATGGCCCTGATAGGCCCTGATTGCCGGCCAGGCCTAGGGACCGCACCATGCACAAATTTCATGCACCGGGCCTCTAGTCCTTTTATACTAAACTGGTAAACATCAGCACTGTTTTCCTGCATCCTGTGAGCTGCTCTAGCAACTTAATTGAATCCAAGGAGAGGGTTGTGGAAACCTTTGACTTATAGCCAGTTGGTTAGAAGCACAGGTGACAACCTGGACTTGAGATTGACTTCTAAAGTGGGGGACAGTGTGATGGGACTAAGCCCCTAACCTGTAGTACCTGATACTATATCCAGGTAGATAGTGTCAGGATTGAGTTAAATGGACATCCAGCTGGTATTGTGGAGAACTGCTTGGTAAAAATCTTCCATACATTTGGTGACAGAAGTGAAGTGTGCCATGTGATCAGTAAAGGAGACAGACAGGAAAGGACATACAGTAGAGAAGCACTGGGTTTGCTCCTGGTCAGGAGGTGGACTGAAATACATTTTTATAACAGAGGGTTTATGTTTATCTAACTTTAAATGAACCCTGTAACACTAACATCTTCTTATGCACCTATAAGTGCAAGATTGGGAACTTTCAATGAATGCATGAGGCACAAAGGAGGGTGCAAAAGGGTTCAACTTTAGTTTAGATTTTTATGTACTTGAGGGACTGATAAATCCCACAAAATGGCTACATTTGTTATATTTTTCCTCTACTCTTGGCTGGATATTTGTTTCTTTCAGCTTTTAGTGTTCACAGGAGGGATGAGGTCAGGTTATTACTGCTAAAGCTCTGATGCGTTAAACAGCTCATTCAGAATAAGAGATTATCCAGGCATTTTCAGGAAGTTTGCTGACTGGTGTCACTGAAAGTTCACAGGCTCCAGCTTCCATTGGGTCTCTGCATGCTGCTGCTAGTCCTGCTTCCTGCATCAGTTCCATCTTCCATTTTCACCTGATTCAAGTGCACTTCCATCAGTATTTTGCATCTCCACTCCTTCAGTGCACAGCAATGGAGGGAGGTTTTGACTTATTAAGAGACCGATGAAAGGTTTTGGAGGGTTTATGTACACCTGAATGTCGATGAAGCCTTTTATTTTTTAAAATTACCCTTTTCACCCCATTCTGCTCTCCATTCACAGCATATAGTCTCTCCTTCTAATTCCTAGATTGAAAAGAGACCATTGGAAAGGAACTCCTGCAAGGTCCTGCTTCTAATTTTTCTCTGTCTGCATTTCCTCCTTGTTGAAGAAGAGGAGGCATTTTTCCTTTTTTCCAAGGCCAGTCTCTCCATCTCTTACCTGGATTTTATCACCTCCCATCTGCTCGGGAACTCTGTTGTGTTAATCATCCTCTCTTTATGCCAACCTCTCCCTTCATAACAAGGTATAATCATGCTCAGAATGTCCTCTTTGGAAAGTGAATAAATAAGCAGAAACTCTGCTCATTGTTGGAACTTTTTGGAGGTTGTCTACATTTGCCTCCCATTTCCCCTTCAGCCTTCATAGTAGTTACCAAATGGATCACTTCATTGAAACTTATCTTGCCAAAGATTTTAACAACCTCCTCAATGATAAATTTACTGAAATTTCCAGTCCTTATTTTCCTTAAAGTTTGGACCTGTTTGTAGTGTCAACCACTCCCTCCTTCGTAGTGTGCAGCCTTTCATTCTTGAGGCTCCTGTATGGCTGGTTCTCTGTGTTTTCGAGACTTTTTTTCCTTTGCCCATCTCCCAAAACTAGATTTCCTCACAGTCCTCTGCATGGTCCTCATCTCTTCTCACATTATGTGAGGGAGCCACATCGGCACTTTAAGAGCAGCCCATTCATACTTAAGATCATATAGTTTGAATTAGTCAGACCTGGATTTGACTCTTAGTTCCAACCTTTTTTTGTCATCTGGACAAGTCACTTAACTCTCATAACCTTAGTTTTCTCACTTTTAAAATTAGATAAGATAAACTCTATAAAACATTTCATTTATTTACCAGCGGCCCAGTGCATGAAATTCATGCACTGGGGAGGGGGTCCCCTCAGCCCGGCCTGCGCCCTCTCGCAGTCTGGGAGTCCTCGGGGGCTGTCCTACTGATGGCTTAGGCCTTAGCACTGCCACGGAGGTGGGAGAGGCTCTCACCACCACCGCTGCACTTGCCAGCTGTGACCCTGGCTTCTGGCTGAGCAGCACTTCCCTTGTGGGAGTGCACTAACTACCAGCAGGCAGCTCCTGCATTGAGCATCTGTCCCCTGGTGGCCAGTTCGCATCATAGCGACTGGTTGTTCAGCCGTTCAGTCGATTTGCATTAGCCTTTTATTATATAGGAGGATTTATTCAAGAAAAGTTTTGAGCCAATATTATCTTACAGGTACTATGTACAATTTTTTGACTGTGACATACAAAAAGTACAATTTATAGTCCACCTAGGACACACATGCTTATAAATACATTTTCCTTAAGAAATTATTACTCTCCCTATGTTTAATGGGTTACACTTTGTTATTTTCTCTTCTATTTAAGTAAAACATATACTGGTCAGAATCTATAAATTTCCCAACCCATGAATGAAACATGGTTTATAGTTTGGAAAACATTCTTCTAGACTCTGGGGATATAGAAGTTTCTGCTGCATGGAACTTTCTATTTATTTATTTATTTATTTATTTATTTAAAATATATTTTTATAGATTTCAGAGAGGAAGGGAGAGGGATAGAAACATCAATGATGAGAATCATTGATTGGCTGCCTCCTGCACATACCCTACTGGGGATCGAGCCCGCAATCTGGGCATGTGCCCTTGACCAGAATCAACCTGGGACACTTAAGTGTGCAGGCTGGTGCTCTATCTACTGAGCCAAACCAGCCAGGACTGGAACTTTTTTTTTAAAACTGAGCTATCCTTTAGAATTTCATGCACTGATGGAAATGTTCTATATCTGTGCTGTCCAAAATGGTAGTCACATGTGGCTCTTAAGCTCTTGAAAGGTGGCTAGAGCAACTGAATTTTAAAATCTTATTTAATTTTATTTAAATTTACAAAGCCACATGTGGCTAGTGACTATGGTATTGGACAATACAATTTTAGAGTATGGGTGATAAATAAAAAAAAAGTAAATGACTAAAAGTAAAAGATAGTTTCTTAGAGTGATAAGGGCAGTGAAGATGCTATATAGGGTGATTGATAGTGACTTTGGGAAGAGTTCAGGTTGGATAGTTAGAGAAGACCTCCCTGTGGAGGTAATATCTGACTTGATATCTAAATTATAAGGAGCCAGGCATTTGGCCATCTGAAAGAAGAGGATCCCCAGTAGAAAGAACAGCAGGTGCAAAGGCTGAGAGGCAGATATGAACTGGGTGAATTTGAGGGAGAGAAGTCGTGTGTTGCTGGATCATGGTCACAGTTAGTAAGTATTAGAGGAAAGTGGTTATGCAATGATGATTCAGTCCTGATTAATAAACTTATTGTCAATATTTCCACCCAAGAGCTCTGCAGGCATTTTAAACTCAGTTTATTATATACTGAATATTTAAAATAGTTTCTCCTCTGTGCTTCCTATCTCAGGAAGTGGCACCACCATTTTATTGGCATTTATCTCCTTGCCTTCCTTCTCGCTCACTCTTTTTACCAATAGCCAAGTCCTGTCATTGACTCATCTTAATAGTTCTAGAAGATGTCTTATCTTTCCACATCCTTGTGGGATTTTAAAAAATATTTTTTTTTATTTTTCAATTAGCATTGACATACAATATTATATTAGTTTTAGGTGCACAACCCAGTGATTAGACATTTATATAACTTATAAATCCAATGTTTGGTGTTATATCTGACACCAGACATAATTATTACAATATTATTGACTATACTAGAGGCCCGGTGCATGAATTCGTGCATGGATGGGGTCCAGCCAGCCTGGCCCGATGGGGGCCAATTGGGGCTGGGTTGGTGGGGGGAAGGGGATGCAGGAGGTTGGTCAGCTGGCCCCGCCCCCTGGTCAAACTCCCAGCCAGGACAATTTGCATATTAGCCTTTTATTATATAGGATTCCCTATGCTGTATTTTATATCCCTATGACTATTCTGTAACTACCAATCTGTACTTCTCAATCCCTTACCATTTTCAACCATCTCTCTACTCCGCTTCCATGTGGCAACAGTCAAAATATTCTCTGTGTCTGTGAGTCTGTTTTTGGTCTACTTGTTTTAATTTGTTTTTTAGATTTCACATGTAAGTGAAATCATATGGCATTTATCTTTCTCTGTCTGACTTATTTCACTCAGCATTATACCCTCTAGGTCCATTCATGTTGTTACGGGCAGGATTTTATCTGCACCACTTCTTCTTTATCCATTTATTTTTTATTTTTTGCAAGACAAATATCTTTAATTCTGCAGAAGGGTGCGCACACACATGGTCTGAGAGCACACGCACACTGAGTGGCAGTTGGCTCAGGTTTTTATTCCTGACGCACGTGACCTGTCCCTTACTCTTGATTGGAAGAGCTTAGGCTCACAATCTTGCACAATTGGCTAATTTAAAGGAAGGGGTTGACCTTTGCTGTTTCAAAACGGTGGCCTGCAGGGGATCTGCAAGCCATGCAAGCCAAAATGGTGGCTGCCAAGTCACATGGGCCAAAATGGCAGCTGCCTGAACTCCCTTATTTGACAGAAAAGATTATTTGTTTATTCTCATAATTCTCCCCTTTTCTTTATTTAAACTCTTTTCTTCAAACTTGGCTAACATTCATTGACTTACATGCTCTGCAGTATCTAGGGGATTATTTTGCTGTTTGGTCAATGCGGTTTCAGTTAACATTTGGATAAGACCTCTCCTACATGGGATGATATTATTACTGTAACCCCTAATCAAAGAGGAGAATATGGATACCATCATCTCCTTCCACTTTCTGAACCATTGCTCTAGTGAATTGGAGAAAGGATCCTCAATTTCAGGATTCCCAGATAACTCATTAGCCAGAGTTGTTAATCCTTATAGGACCTTGGTGATGGTCCCGTCTGGTTGTGTTGTCAGGGATGTCCATTCATCTATTGATGGATACTTAGGTCATTCCCATATCTTGGCTATTTAATTAAGGCTGCAATGAACATGTGGATGCATATGTCTTTTTGAGTTAGTGTTTAGAGTGTCTTCAGATAAATACCCAGAAGGGGATTTAATGGATCCTTCATTATCCCTTGCTATAGACATTGTTTTATTTTTTAATCTTAATTTTTATTTACTTTTACATCATATATACATATACTTTTGTATTGTATGTTGTAAAACTCCAAAGAAACTTTTAAGCTTTTATCATTAATTTTAGTGATATTAATTTCTACATCACTGATTGATGGTGTCCATGGAGAGATGGAAGCCAGGAGCCTGGGAAAGGCATTTGTATCTTATTTGTGATCACTAATTCACTTAGGAAGTAGCCTAGTTTTTCAACAGATTTCAGGAACTACCATACTAAATTGTGATCCTGGGGTTTACATTATCACCGCAGCTTGGTGGAAATTCTGATAGATAATTGAAATGCTGATAGACTATTGTTTCGGGGCCATTTGGGGATTTTGCAGTCCAATGACATGATATGAGGAATTTTATTATACTGTTTTGGCCTGTGCCGGTCATCTTTATGGTGTTTGAACAGTTAAGTAAAGTGTCTTCCTCTTGTAAAACTCCAGGCATTTGCCAGGTTTCATCTTGTTTATTCTTTACCACATCCGTCTTCAGGAGGAGAGTGGCAATTTTGGCTCTTTTATAATGAGAAGGACAATGGAGGCCAGAGAGGTTAATTGGCTTACCTTAGGGAGACATGCAGGTTATAAAAATTCAACATCATAGAATTATGTTTCTGAATTATACTGTTCCATCTTACTGGGGAAAAAATGCATACTTTAAGGATCCATATACTTCCATGTTTATGCATTTATTCAACAATTACTTATGGTCTTGGTACTATGTGCCAAGCACTGGGGGATGTAGTAGGGAACAGAACAGATAAGCTGTCAAGAAATTTACATTCTATTTAAAGAGGGAGAACAGACCAAAAAATGTAAACATATATAAGATTTTTTTTGTTTGAAATGCTAATTTTCAATGGCCAAAATAAAAACAGAGATATGGAGAATGCCTGTGTTGGAGGAAGAAAGAATAATCACAAGGCTTCTATAAGATGGTATCGTGTAAGATAAAAGCAGAAGGATGAAAGAGAGGCAACCTTAAGAAATTTGGGAAAGAACATTCCAGGCAGAGAGAGCAGCAAGTGGAAAGGCCTCGAGGCTAGAACAAGATTGGCATGTTCAAGGAATAGAATGCCGAGTTCTTAGAGCTTTTTAAGCAGAGGAGTAATGAGATTCTCATTTTTGTTTAAACAAGTTCTCTCTGATTGCCATGCAGAGCTGACAGAAGAAGGCAAAGGATGAAAAAGGGGAACAGGAAAAGAATATTGCAGTATCCAAGGACAGATACTTTTTTTTTAAAATTATTACTATGTTTAAGATGCTATGAATGCTTCCCATACACAATTCGTATTTAATAGTCACAAAAATCCTATAATGTAATTACTATCTTCCTCTTTCAGATAAAGAAATTACAGGCTCAGAAGTTTAAATATCTTATTTAAGGCCACTCAACCTAATTAGCAAAACCAGGGTTTAATTTCAAAGTCTGTAGTTAAGTACTTTTTTTCTAGAACCAGCATATCTTACTGGCCTGCTGATATGCTCTCCATAGAAGACCTCCAGACACTTTTCAGTTATATCTAAAACCAAACTCTCTGTTTCCTTTCCCAAACCTTTCCTCTTAGTTCCTCAGTTATGTTAATGGCATTAACTACCATCTCAATAATCTAGGCTAGAAACTTCCATGTATTTTTACCTTTGTCTTTACACTGCTTTTCTTCATTAATCTGCATCAAATTTGTTGCATCATTTTATCTATTTTAACTCTGTTATCTACCCGATTTCTATGCCTATCATCATTGTTTTGGTATGGGCCAATTCAACTATTCCAATGGCTTCCTATTAGTTCCCCGATTCCAGTCAATCTCTACCCTCTCCAGTTTATTTTCATTCAGCCTCTAGGTTTAGTTCTCATCTTACTTATCACTGTTCCCAAAATTCATCCCATGGTTCCCAGTGCCCCCAGAATTGAGTTCATTATCTTTAGTATGCCATCAATATACTGTACTGAGTAGTTCCTTTGTTGCTCAGATGATTGCTTGTTATTGTAGTATTGGACTTATTTGTTTTTGCAGCAGATAACTCTTACCACCTATAGCCTGTCATACGAGGTGGAAGGTTAGGAACACAGAGTCCGGCAGATTCCTGATTGAACTGTTTAGAAGTCCAGCGTGAACTGTGCTAGCTAACCAATGGGTGAGACACAACATTCAAAGGCCAATGAGGTGTTTCCATAGCCTCCTGGAAGAGCTTGTTGACCCAACAGCTCTGGGAAGTCACTCAGCTGGATACATTTTTGTTGGACTGAATTGCAAGGATGGGACACAAGGAAAGGCCTGAGCTCTAGGGCAGATAAAAAAAAAAATCCAAACTCGCCACAAACTCTCTTAACCTCTTAATGGGAATCCAGAGGGAAAAGGCATCCAATTATGGAGTAGTAGCCTGGTGCACGAATTTGTGCATATTGAAAGGAAATTAATTAGAAGAAATATTTTAATATCGCTATTTGCCCTTTCTCTATAATAGAAGTGTCAACCAAATTCACGATCGACTATGACAGATCAAAACACACACGTGCGATTGGCGCCAGCTGAGAGCTTTATATGTATCATGCATGCATGAGTCAACTTAGCCTCTTATATACATAGAATAAACTTGCTTAATTAGACCTGCTTTCTGATGTAGCTAAACTTTTTCCAGCCCAGTGAAGCACCCCAACTTCTCTTTCAGTTGTCAGCAACACAGCAGTAAATGTCCACACAAAGTACATTATTATTGTAGATCATGCAGGGGGAACGAAGGGTAAAATATTTTAACTGCAGCAGTGTTTGACTATATTCTGCACAGTGAGAAAACCTGAAGTAATTTTCAAGGTCCACCATTTCTTACTTCTTTTCAGTCAGGTCAAGTTTCTAAACTTTCTAAATCTCCATTTTCCAGCTAATGAAAAGAAAATAGGATTCCACCGAGTCTCCTATCTACCTACTCCAGGACTTCTGAGGATCAAATGAGATGAACCATGGCAAAATGGGTCACAGACATTTGGTTAAAGTGTAATATGTTTCCACCTAACTATAAAGCAAGCCGTGTTCCTGGGCTGAAGAAACTCTAAGGAGGCTAGTCGCTAGGGAGAGGAAGCCAGGCGTTGCTATGTGACATCATTACCTGGTGCCCACAGCCACTGTTTCTGGGCTGGGCTGGGCTGTGGGCCACATTTTGCACCATGGGGTCTCAGCAGTGTCGGCTGCAATTTGGTGGGCTATTGCTCTGGGTTGGTGGCAGGGGCTATGTCCCACTTGGGAGAAGCCGAGTGTTGCTTTGTGGGCTCCAGGTCTGCGCTGCCATTTCTCTGTGCGCCTCAGGGCAGCTCCTGCCTTGAGTGTCTGCCCCCTGGTGGTCAGTGCATGTCATAACGACCAGTCGGTAGTTGGACACTTAGTATATTAGCCTTTTATATACATACATCGTAATCATTTAATTAAAAAGTAAATGGAGCCCTGACCAGGTGGCTCAGTTTGTTGTAGTGTCATCCCTTATACCAAAAGGTTGCAATTCACTTCTTGGTCAGGGCACATACTTAGGTTGGGGGTTCAAACCCCAGTTGGGATGTGTACGGGATGCAACAAATCAATGTTTCTCTCTCTCTAAAAATCAATAGAAACATATCCTCGGGTGGGTATTAATAAAGATAAGTAAATGAAAATTTCTGGACAGAAGGAAATGCCTATTCAATGTGAGATTTTTTTTAACCCTGTATTGTGCTGTTTATAGAAAACCCTGTGAGTGAAGCATTGAATAAACAGAAGGCTAAGAAAGAGGGGAACTGTGTGGTTATTTTCTGAGCTGAATTTGTAGACCTGTGATTCAATGATTCAAACCTGCCTATAAGCACCCAGCTAGCATTCTGTTTTTAAGTATTTCTAGTTAGGAGGGAAATATATGCTGAAGCAATTCTGACCTGGCCCTGCTAAGGATTCCTTAAATGTGTAGTAGTTTTTCCAGAAAGGTTTTCTGGTCTACTAGATAATTAGAAAAAAATTAATACAAAATATTTTGTTTTATAATTTCTCACTGAAGAAAATAAAATTTCTGAGGCTGTTGTCAGTGACACCAAGAAAGAGAAATTAAATTCATTCCTGTCAATTTTAAGAACTATGCTGGTTGTTCCCTGTTTTATTTTACAGAATAAACAGTAATGTTTAAAGACAAGGTAGACTGGCTCCATATTTTCCATATTTGATTTTAAGGTGGAATATGATTTTTAATGTCTGTACTATAAGTGAACTATGATTTTCCACAATATTTTAAGCATAATATATATGTTTTGCTGAAAACCTTGTATTGTACAAATAATACTATAACAACATTAACAGAAATCAAGCAAGAAAAAAGAATATATATCTTTAAACTTGCCATTCTAAAACACAGCTGTTTTAACGTTTCCTTCCAGTTACTGTCAATATATTATATAATTTTCATATAGTTACAACTTAGCATATACATAACTTTACAATCAGGTTTTTTTCCCTTCTAATATCACATGAACCTTTTTCCCCAGCCACTTTGCATTTTGAAACCCTTATGTGCTTTTATGTGCTTATTGCCAGGCAATAATAGATTTCTTCAAAAAGGTTCACTAAGTTCTGGAAGCAAGTTTTCAGTGCTATTCTCAACATTATCATATTTGTGGTTAATTGTACTTTTACTGTTTCAACTAAGACAACAGTCTGCCAGGGGCCAAACAATGCTCCTAAGAAAAACAGTCACAGGAGACCCAGGGACATACCACAGTCTGTGAGTGCTAAGATGACTTCAATTCTCATTTCTTCTTCTATAAAGAGTACAAAGCTCTTAGAATTTACCCTCAAGGCATTGAAACCACTGCATAATTTAATAACCAGCGAAAGGGAGGCACCTCAGGCCTTGTGGTTTGCTGCCTCTACTAGATACTCAATAAAAAAAAAAAGGCTATTGATAATAGTATAAATTCTAGTGACAATACAGAACCTACTGTTCACTCAGTCATTTCAAAGATACCATAATGATCCACCAAGGGAAAGAACATTTTGTTATTAGAAAAGGGAAGCGTTAAGGAAAGGGTTTACATGCTGTGGTAAAGGCAATCTTTAGGGAGTCATAGGGGATATTTTGTCTGCTTTTCCTCATATTAATCTAAGATTGTATAGCATTTCCCATGATTTAGTATTTTCCCATTAGCAGATTCCAAGAGATTTATTCAGAAAACATTTCCTAGAACACAATGTGAGCCAACTCAGTGGTCCTCCTTGGAAGAGACCTGGGGGAAAGTGACGTGGATGCAGAACCATGTGGCCTGCCCCATGAGCCCACACATCACAGTTCATGGTTAGAAGACTATGGAAGGTCACATCTCAGTGAGGGGTCCAGTTAGACATCTGCATGTATATCTATGACGCAGAAAATTATAATGGGCTAAAGGGAGCAAGGGAGATGGCTCTCTCTCAATGTTTCTCATTTGGCACATGAGATGACCTTCAAGAGCATTTGTTCTGTACTTTCCACTTACTAGTCCAATGTGTTCTGGGACTTAATGTGCTAATATTCATAAACCTTGTTAATTATAAAATTATCATCATTGCCATCATCATTTTCTTCAGCCTCAACTAAATGTCCCTGGTTAATGAGGCCTGCATGAATAAGAATTTTACCCCAGACTCTTCTACTTTCTAAAAAGTAAATATTGCTATTACAATTCACTGGTATTCATAGATGAGATGACACACTGCTAACCTGGCCTCCACTAAGCAAAAATGAAGTGACTGAATGACAAAATACTGGGTTGTTGCATAGAAGACAAGCTGGATATGCTAATCCTTACATACTCTAACCACAGTTGGGCTGCCCCTGTTTCCTGGTTCAGTCATTCATTCACTGGACAAATATTGGTTGAGTTTCTACTCTGTGTCAGGCATTGTGGTAGGGGTTGGGCTATGAACATGAGCAAAGCAGGTAAATTCCTGCTCTCAAGGAAACATCAGCCTAGTGAAGAGAGAGATGTAATTAAAAATCTTATAATAAATGCAAAATTAAATCTGATGGGTGTAAGGAAGCAGAGTACAAGGGGGCTGGGACTAGACAGAGGGGTGGAAACCTGTTAGGGAAGGCTTCTCCAGGAAGGGATGACTTCTTTCCAAGATTAGAAAGAAGAATAAAAAATAGCTGACATTTACCAAGTGGTTATTATGTGCCAGGCCCAGATTTTAGTGCTTTACATGAATTATCTGTCAGGTATGGGCTCATGTTAACATATAGGTGAGAAAACTTAGGCTTGGAGACCTAAGTAACTTGTTCAGTTTAGCATCATACATGAGTAGAGGAATAGGGATTAAAACTCAGTTTGATTCCAAAGGCTGGAGTCCTAACCACTGAGCATACTATTTCCATCTTGCCTGAAATAGAAGTTAACCAGTTGAAGGGAATGGAGGGAAAAGTGTACTGGGCAGGTGGAACAGCATGTGCAGAGCACAGAGGCGGAAGAGAGTTGGAAGTATCTGAGGAAGTGAAGGGAGGGCAGGGTGACTGGGGTTGCAGGTGGGTGGAGAGTGTGAGATGAGGCTGAAGGGGCACAGGGCCAGGCCATGCAGGGCCTGGACAGTCATGTCAGACTTTGGCCCTGTCCAAGAGGAAGCGGCTGGAGGGCTCTAAGCAGGGGTGGACATGATCAGACTTGAGTTTTGAAATGGTCACTTTAGTTATAGCACAGTGCTTAGAAGGAGGCAAAAGCAGATTTGGGGAGGTAAATGAAAACCCTTTGGTGGTGGGTGGGGTTTGAGAGCAATGGTGCTGAACTAAGTCCTAACCTCTGACTTCGGCAATCCAGTGGATAATGATACCATTTTTTGAGGAGGGAACGGTGGGAGATGATATTACTTGGAGAAAAATGTACTGAATTTGATTTGGGCAGGTTGAGTGTGAGGTGCCTTTATGACACCCAGGTGGAGTTGTTTGGCACATTATTTTATATATAGATGAGGAGCTCAGGAAGAGGTTAGGGCAGGAGATAGAAATGTGTGAGTCATCCAAAGGAGAGGTTGTAATTGTGTCCATAGGCGTGGGCCAGAAGGTAGGGAGTGAGTCTTTGTATTTTCACCGCCCCCTCCCACACTTTCTTATTTTTGAGCCTGTCTCTGAGGAGTATGCACCCTTCTGCGTGGCAAGTTAACCCCTCTGTCTACAAACCTTATTCCTTCCTCTGGTTCCCATTCAATCCTTCCTTCATTTTCATCGTCATTCTATCTCCCTCTGTCAAACTCTCTGAAATCTATTTTCTTGCCATGCTCTTGCTCACTCTTTACTCTCTTAAGTGCTGACTTTTCTGTTCTTGACATCACTGAAGTTTTTCAAAGGCAGCCAGTGACCCCGTAAGCACTAAATCCAATGGCTCATCTCACCTCAGTTTACACTTCCAGGCTTCTGCTTAGCATCTGACAGTTGATACGTCGTCCTTCAGACTTTTTCCTTCTCTGGGTTCCCTAGCTTGACCCTCAACTGTTTTCTCATCTCTCCTGTCTTATTCATATGCTTCTCTCTCCTTCTACCATATAAATGTAAACATTCCCAGGATTATTTCCTTCTTCCTCCTTCATATGGACACTTGCTATCTCAGCTATCTTGTTCAATCCCATGTTCTTAACAACCACCCCCTTGTGGATAGCACCTAAAATGGCTCTTTCTTGCTAGCACCCAGACCTGAAAGTTCAACTGCAGGCTTAACGTCTGCCCTCTACATCCTGCTGGCATCTCAACTCAGCATGGCCTATATCAAGCATTTTCTTTCCCTTTCAAACAAGTCAATGTCTTACATGGTCTATTTTAGTTGAGTTCCTCTTCTTTTTATTCTCTTTAATCTTCTTTAATGCTATTGTATTCAGAGCCCTATTAGCTCTTGCCTGGGACTTTTGCATTTTCTTCCTCATTTCTTCTTGCACTGAATGAATCCTATTCATTTGCTCTAAGTGAATCATGTATTCAACCCAGATCATATATCTTCAGCCCAAAATGTTTAATAATCCTATATTGTCACTGAGTTAAGTACTGCACGTTAGCCTAGTTTTAAAGACACCTTTAAGAAAGGATATGTGCACTCCTATGTTCATAGCAGCACAATTTACAATAGCTAAGATTTGGAAACAGCCTAAGTGCCCATCAGCAGATGAGCAGATTAAAAAACAGTGGTACATCTGCACAATGGAATACTACACCACTACAAAAAAGAAGGAACTTTTACCATTTGCAACAGCATGGATGGAACTGGAGAGCTTTATGCTAAGCGAAATAAGCCAGTCGGAGAAAGATAAATATGACATGATCTCACTCATGTGTGGGGTATAATGATCAATACAAACTAATAAACAAAAATAGATCCAGAGACAAATTGTGTGTGTGTGGGGGGGGTGGCGGGCACTGGGGAGTGGGGTTAAAGATCAACCAAAGGACTTGTATGCATGCATATTAGCATAAGCAATGGACACAGATATTGGGGTGGTGGGGGCTTGCCCTCAGGGGTGGGAATGGTGGTGGTGGGGGGTGTCAGTCAGGGAAAAAGGAGACATATGTAATACTTTAAACAATAAAATAAAAATAAAGACACACTTAGTATGGTCCTGGCATAGACTTCCATCTTTATCTCCTACTTCTACCTGAGATATAACAACTTCTTCTGAATTTTTATTTTTATTGACGTTATTGGTATTACATTAATTAATTTAATTAAGCAATACAATTGTATAGGTTTAAGGTATATGACATTTACCTTCAGAGCCAATTGTGTTGGCTTCCCCTGCAGGCTACATGACACTTAGAGACAGACATCTATGCCCTCTGAATCCTGTATCACTATAATTCACATCTGAAACAGTAGGTGCTCACTTAAGTTTTGTTGTGCTCATGAAAAAGTACTCGATATTTCCTACAAATGTCAGTGCTTCCTAGACCTTGCCTTTGCTCATGGTATACTTCCTACTTGGAGGGCCCTTCTCTTTTTGTCTTAAGAAGTAAGCTGATATATGTAGTAGTGCCATTTAAAAGTGTGGATTACATTTATTTTTGTTATTATTTTATCTGTTCAACCTTTTGGACTCATTTCCAATGCCACTTCCTTTATGAAAGTTGTTATCCCCTTAATTTAAGAACTATCTCTTTTTGGAACCTTCAAAATACCTCCCTTTCCTTTTGTTTAAAAGATTATCTTAAATACCAGAGTGGGATGCAGGGAAATTTCAAGGGAGATATGGTTCCTGTTCTTATATCTATGTTGTGTTTGATCACTAAGTGCACTTTTATTATAAACGCTTTGATTCTAAACAGTGATTCGAAGACCTGCCATCTTTCCCTATCTCCACTTGATTAAACTTTTTGAGAAATGGGGCTGTATCTTGTTCAGATTTAGGTCCCCTGAAACACTTAACACGGCACCCTTCCCACAGAAGGTTCTCAATATCTGAGGCCCTGAATTAGCTGCAGTGATGCAGATGGCTGCCCTTATCTTCCATCATAAATGAAAAGTGAGTCACAGATTTGGAGCTGTGCTTATTTGCTTCCATAGCCAGAGGAAAGAAACAGTGTTCCTCTCATAGAAGAACCAGCAAAAGGAGCAATGTAACCATATGCCCCACAATGAGTAGCTGTTTCTGCCACTCAGTTTGGGGAATAAATGAAATTAAGCCATTATGAAGGTGGAAACATGAATATTATGCAGACATAAGCATGTGTCTTGTGGACCTAATCTCTGTGTGATCTTTCATTTCCAACCCGCTGGCTCTGCTGGATTCCATTTGCCAACCAAGCCCAGGGCAGGCACTTCAAACATATTATAGCCTTGTTTCTACCACAGGGGCTGGACAGTGAGTTACAGAAAATTAAACTTTGTTTTCAGAATCATGTCTTCGTGATTTGAAGTTGGTCCACCTCTCAGTCAGTTAATGGAGAGGGGTATAATTCTCAAATCCTCCTAATTATCCCCATGGATATAAAATGTTTAGGGACCTTGTAAGAGTTTTCTCTCTAGGACATGATTCACCCCTTCTCCGTTTTAAAAATAAACAGAGAGAGTTGGCCAAAATCTCAGGATGAAAAAAATAACCCTGATGAAAGAGTTCTGGACAGCTCTCCCAAAGCAGCCTCTGAATTACGGGAAAAACATTTATGGGGAAAAACCACAAGGCATGGGAAGCAGGGCCTAATTCAGTCATCAATAAGTCCATTGTTTCTATCTGAGAATTTTATTTCTCCATGGAAGTCCTCTGAAAGGGCTCAGGCATTCAGAGCACTCCTTCAGTGCTGTATGGGGTCCCAGACAGTGACTTGGGCAGCGAATGGGAGGAGAGCTTTTGTTCTTGAAGGGAGCGGAGCCAGTCCTTGGGCGAGGGGTTGATCTGCAGGCAGGCCACTCCTTACTAGGTCAGGGTTCTTTTGAGAGGCAGGAGATCTTAGAGTGAGGACCATCAACTCTAAGGGAGAAGCATGTTATTTTATTTCTTTGCCCCCTGTATATTTATTTGTAAAATAGACACAATAACTCCTGGGCCCAGCTTACTTCACAAAGGTGTCACATTGATTAAATCCAAAATGAGAAGGAAAAAACAAAGTGATGCTGAAACTGTTACCAAAGCATTCTGCAATACCGAAAATGTTTTAAGAATAAAACATGCTCTTAGGCTTTCATTTCATTTTGAAAGAGGCGATACCATTTTCTGTTTATTAAGTACCCTCACCCCTCCCCCCCCAAATTAATGAAAGACATTCCAGTGCTCCGAGCTGCAGGGCAGAGTGGGTGTGAACACATGAACTGACAGCGTGGACGCCTGTCTTCTGTGAATTTCCAGTGGTGGTGAAAAGAAGCCCCATTCTAAGAAGTTCTTTGTGGGGTTGAAGTCTTCACCTAAACATGATTATGCAATGTTTTGAGAGTCAGTTCCAAGATCTCTTGAATTGCTTATGAGATATTTTGTTTATTAAATGATTTTCTGAAATATACCAGGTTTTGGTGACTCATAGATTCATGCAAACATATGTATGCCATTTAGAATTATAGAATTAGAGGAGGAGAGATTATCTAATGCACCCTGTGCTATACATACAGGAAAGGAAACGGGGTGCCAGGAAATCTAAGTGATTTGCCTGGAGCTTTATGATGTGTCCATGGAAAGCTGCAGCTAAAAACCAAGCCTCCAAGCTCCCCAGCTCAGTGATTTTTTTCTTTGGAACACATTTTTCATAACTATTCTGACTACATATTCTATTTTCATGGTCAATGCTAAATCCTTGGAAAAGAGCAGGAATGATTTTTTTCCCTGTGATTTCAAAATAAGAAACATTTTGTAATTGTAATACATTGTGCTTTTAAGAATATATAATTCTCTGTAAAATTTGCAGGCCATAAAGTGCTTGCAAATACATTTAACCTTTACAATAATTCTGTTGAAGACTGTTATTAACACCATATATGGAAACTACCAAGTAAGATGAAGTGGCTTGGTCAAGGTTCCTAAAAATCAAATCTGGGAACTCAAGAAGGGTTGGGTTTTCAATTCTATTTTTGGAGTTTTTTTTTATGCTACGTGAATGTTGTTACCTAGGTGTTTTTAAATCTAAGTGACTATTAGTCATGGAGATGAGACTTCCACCCTCTCTACCCCCATCACCACTGATGGCTCTAAGCTGGAGTTAGGCTGAGCCCCAGTGTACCCTTAAATATTGACATCATGCCATTGTGACATGCTGATCCATAGTGGATTGAGTTTTCCAATTCATCAGCAACACTTCATTGACTTGAGAAAGGCCTGGCTTGACTAAATTATCAATAGTGGTGGTAATAAGTTGGTATTTATAAAATACTTATTGTTTCTAGGAGCTTTATAAGTGTTAACTGATTTAATTTTCCCAACAAGCCTATGAAGTAGGCAACATTATTATCTCAACTTCATAGATGATGAAACTGAAGCACAGGGAGGTTGTTACTTGCTCCAGGAAACACAGCTAGCAAAAGGCCAGTATGTGAAATTTGCATTTTTGTTTTTCTTATTAAAAAAGATTACAGTTATTATTTTCACATACTAATCCTAGCTGTTCAATTCTTTGTCTTTGGGTGATGATCCTTCCCTCTTTGAGCTCAGTTTCTCAGTTCTAAAACAATTGGATCGAACCAGTTATCTTGAGAGTTTGCTGTAGTTGTACATGTCTAGCGGTCTGTCAGATCCTCTTACATCCTACCTTATGCTCTTTGGACCCAGGCTATCCTATCATATCTTACCCTTTTCCTAGGGATAAGCAGAAGTCATATAACATTATCACTTTTGTTTATATATAAATATCCTTCAAAACATTTTGCTTGGCCCGTGTGGTTCAGCAGTTGAGCGTTGACCTATGAACCAGGATGTCACGGTTCTATTCCCTGTCAGGACACATGCCCAGGTTGTGGGCTTGAGCCCCAGGAGGGGTCATGCAGGAGGCAGCCGATCCATGATTCTCTCTCATCACTGATGTTTCTTTCTCTCCCTCCCTCTCCCTTCCACTCTCTGAAATCAATAAAAAAATATTTTAAAAAACCATTTTAACTTGGGAAAACCAGGGGAAGGAAATAATCACTCCTTCTCTCCTCCTTTCCACTTCTTGAAATATTAATTTTAGCAAACCCTTTTCTCAAATGTAACACAGAACCTCCCACTAGCAAATATAAAGTCCAAACCCCTGCAATTCTTTCCCTTGCCCCAACATGTTTGTAGAGACAAAAACAGGTAAAAATGAACATAAGGGCAACCTGAGATGGGGAAATAGGAATGTGACGTCACTAAATAAACATCAAGGTTTGTGTACAAGCCTTTGCAAAGAGATAAGGCTTACCACTTGCGTGATGCTGTTGGGTGTGTTCTGAGGGCACTGTATTATTTGAATTTAAGGTCCTTTTCATCAGCCACTGCATGGCCACCCTCCTTGCCACCCCCTGAAGTGTGACATCCCAGAAATGCTCTCCATCTGTCATTTGAGAAACCTTGCTGTGACTTCAGTGGTGCACTTAAGTGTGGCTCAGAAGTGAATTATCACAAGTGATAACTTCCTCAATTTAGAATCGATGAGTTTTAAAAAATAAAGACATTGCAAGTTGAACCTTTTTACATGTGAGTTTTATGATATGCCTTTACCAAGCTTTGAAATCTACCCAAGTATTAGGGCAAAAGAAAATGTCAACCCATCTGGAATGGCTGGATGCTGAAAGGAATAGAAATAATTGTTTACATGTGTATTTGACATTCCAACCAGAAGGAGTTAAATTCCTGTTGGAGCTGATGCATTTTCTCCTGTATGAATTAAGCACTAAAGTATGTTCACTTCATCATTTTCCTCACACGCCTAGCTCTTCCTTTATTATGCCTTGTCTCCACTTGCCTGCAGACGGATCTGTCCATATTTTGCTTCTCCTTCTAAATAACCATGATCTCTCATGATGAGAGACCATTGGTTAATGAGATGGCTGTGAGACATTGAGAAAGTTCACTTTTGCTTATAAAGCCATGACTGTCTCTTTTATTATGTGACTTTTATCTTCTGACAGAGCTTGAATCTCACATCTCTTTTTGCTCTGTGTTTTCATTAATGGATGATGGTTGCTATTCAAGGATTTAATTCTTCAGCCATGGAGAGCTGGGTTGAAGATGGGGACACAGGTGGACGTTTCTCTCTGCTACACTGTGTCTCCCACAACCCTTTCATAGAACAGGCTGGAGAACTGTCTTCTGGAGGAGAGAAAGTTTTGTCCTTACATCATATAATTAACCTACTGTTGTGGCAAATGCATAGGCTGATATACACCCCAGGACCCATGCTAACATCATTTTCTTCCTCCTTTTCATATGAGATTTTTGTGATTCAGAACTGGCTTCTGTCACACAGAAAGGTGTGTGCCTGCTGAGTTTGTCACAGGTCATTTCCTGTAGCAGCAGAAGGGCCTGCTAAGGGAGGTCATGATGACCTTAACTTGAGTTTCTAGTTCAATCAATAACCCAGAGGCAAAGGTAGTTACTTGATGTCTAATCACCACTTGAGTTTTCTGCTTCACTGTATTTACAGTTAGAGGAAAACAAGTCTTGCAATTTGTACATGGTTTCTATCAAGGATGTAGCACAAAGGTAAACAAAGTGTCCTTTTAAATCAATATTTGCTAGGAAAAGCATAGGGTGTTCTTGGTATTATTATGGTACAAAGGCTTCACGAACTAGTAAAACATTTAATTTGCTACGTATTTTTACATAAGTACTATGAAGCGTAACAGGAAAAAAGCAGGCCTATATTTTAATAAAGTCAAATTCATACATGTTCTGAGAAGCAAGAAGTTTTGTACTTACATAGCTCAGGGATGGGGTTTTCCACCTAGTTTCTCATGGGGAGAAAACAGCTTAAAATATTTCATTGAAAGTAAAATGTGTCTTTATTGGATTTCCTTTAGATGAAACGGAATAGATGAATAAAGTATAATGCCTTATGCCAATAAAAAATCCTATAATTTGTTCGGCTGTGACTTAAAGAGCCAATTGTCACTTGAAGGCAAAGAAGATGGAAAACGAAAGAATAAGTGGGTGGAAAATTCCACAACTCAAAATCCCAAGGCTCTCTCAAGGACAAGATTGTTACTTGAGAAGGCTCTGTGGAATTTTTGGCATTCTTGCATTATCTCACTTTGAAGATGGAATGAAAACCATGGTTTTTAGCCAGTGTCATTGTTCTCTGAAGGAGACTCAGTTTGCAGCCTCATCTTTGGGACAAATTCTCTTTCCAGGGACTTTTAATGTTAACCCATTCAGAGAACCGCTCCTATCTGCAAAGCCTTTGATGAGAATTTTGCCTACTTGTATATTCTGTTAATCCTAAGGATTTTTGTTCAAAGTTAATTTGCTATAGAAATCATAAGGTCTGCCAACAGGTGAGCTTGGTGGAGGCTGGGCAGGTGCTGGGGGCTGGTGATAAAGATCTGTTCCTCTCACCTTGTACAGAGCAGTTTCATGGATAAGCTGGGAACCAATAATACGCAAGGCCTACGAGTATAAAATTACTTTTATTATTTTCTGCTGCTCAGTGCAATTTGATCATTTTCTAAGTGTGTCAAGCATGTTTGAACCAAAACAGCTTATCAAAGAAAACATCTAATAAAACTTAATTTCTTCTTCTTGCATATATATTAAAAAGAAATTAAAGAAATAGAGGGAAGATTTTTTAGGGTTATTTGTTTGTTTGTTTGTTTTTAAATTGATTTCAGAGAGGAAGGGAGAGGGAGAGAGAGAGATAGAAACATCAATGATGAGAGAGAACCATCAATCGGCTGCCTCCTGCACGCAACCCGGGCATGTGCCCTTGACCGGAATCGAACTCAGGACCCTTTAGTCCGCAGGCTGCCCCTGCGCCAAACCGGCTAGGGTGGGGGGTATTTGTTCTTAAAATAAAATATTCACTCTAACATCTGAGATTTCAGTTTCTCTTCTTCAACTAATTAGATTTTGTGTATGATGCAAAAAAGGCCAGTTTTAAGGATGCTTAAAAGATCCTTTAGCATAAATAGCATAACAGTATAAATAGCAGCATATACAATAGGATTATAAATTAATGGAGACATTACTTCTTTAGCATTTAGGAATATTTCTTTTTGGCTTATTACTGTGATTTTCAATGCCTGCTTTAAATTATAAAATTGAGTTTACTTTAATGGTTTCCAATATGGAAAGGGTTCAAAATACATTTGGTTGTTGCTGAAAAAAAAAAAAAAAAACACTGAAGAACTCCACCATGGTCTCTTCACTTAGGACTGGATTGTGTGTTAGGGGTGTTTTGTTAAGGATTGCTGCCCTGGCACGGAATCCTGTACATCTTTCAGGCTAGGTTCTCTTGGGTTTGCCTTAGATCCCACAGCATGGGAGTTGAATAGAGCATTAAAGTGAGGCTTCAGGGTGAAGGGCATTTTCCTCTAAAAATGGTTGAGAAAGATTTTCTCATAAAGTTGTCTTTTCTTGAAATTTAGACTTCTGATAAGATGCAATCAAATTCTTTCCCTTTTATCTGATAAGGCATTCTGTAACTCATGAAATGAAATAATGGAGAATATGGCCATTGAGAAATTTGAACCAAGAAGAAAAATATAGTATTGATAATTTTTAGTAATATTTCTGCCACATTAGTTAGGAAGTTTCTCTTGGTGAGAAGTCATAGGAAATGCCTTAAAAACAGAAAAACTATTAAAATGCCCTGAAGACTCTTGGGGACCTAGAAGAGTTGAACAGGTGGGCTTTGGGAAAGTGAGGCACCATGGAAATTTAGAGATCATGTCAAATGACTCAGCTCTGGAAATACTAGATTAGCACCAAATTCCAAATTCTTAGGAGAAAGTCTTATTGGGCTGATGTGGGGCAGTGTCCATTGTGGATCATAGAGTGAGAGGGCTGAGAGGGGGAGGATCACACTGCACAGACCTGGCTTCTAGGGGGCAGGGTCCCAAGAGGGAGAGCACATGTGACTCACTGTAGCTGGACATCCGACACCATGAGATGTGGTGAATTTAGGAATTACAGATTCCAAGTTCTACCTGAAATGTTTTGAATATATATATGTAATAAAAAATCATGTGCCCTAACCGGTTTGGCTCAGTGGCTAGAGCGTTGGCCTGGGGACTGAGGGGTCCCGGGTTTGATTCCGGTCAAGGGCATGTACCTTGGTTGCAGGCACATCCCCAGTGGGGGGGGAGGGGTGCAGGAGGCAGCTGATCGATGTCTCTCTCTCATTGATGTTTCTAACTCTCTATCCCTCTTCCTTCCTCTCTGTGAAAAATCAATAAAATATATTTTAAAAAAAATCATGTGATTTCTTATTCACACTTCATAGCTATAGTTCCCTCTTGTCCAACACTTACTACAAAGGTCATTGGAATAGAAATGTCATGAATGGCAAATAGCATATAATACGTATTTAGTGAATAAACATACAAGCTAAGACACCGTGTACCATCAAAATCCCAATCTTTGTCCTTCACCTGCCAGTACTTAAGAGTCCTTGTTAACTCATTCACTGATTTGATTTATTTTTCTTGATGTCTTGTTCTGTGCCAACCTATGTATTAATCATTATGAACTCAACAATAAACTTGTCATGCTTCTGGCTCTCAAAGAGTTTATAGTCTAGAAAGTAATTCAGTTCAATGGATTTGATATACAGTTTAGGATAAGTTGTGCACTGTATGGGAGTACATTTTCCCAATCCTATATAATAAAAGCCTAATATGCTAAGTGTCTGGTCAGCTATTCAATCAATCAAAGCATAAGCCTATCTAATAAAAGAGTAATATGCAAATTAACCATTACTCTGCCACACCCACCAGCCAATGAGGAGCGAGTATGCAAATTAACCAAAACAAGATGGCAGTTAATTTGCATATCCAGGAGTAGAGCAAAGACTGAAGACAGCGTAGAAGGAAGCCAAGCATTGCAGAAGGGAGCAAAGCTGCAGAGAAGGGAAGGAAGCAGGTAGGGTGGGAGGGAAGCAGATGGGGGGAGGGGCCTGTGGAGAAGGGAGGGAAGCAGGCCGCCACAGGAAGCCCTATTGCAGGAATCTTCCTGCAACAGGCCTCTAGTATGCTAATGATATGCTAAGACCACTAAACCGCTGCTATGATGTGCACTGATCACCAGGGGGCAGATGTTCTGATTGGTAGATTAGCTTGCTGCTGAGGTCCGGCCGATAGGGACTGAGCAAGAAGGGCTGGACATGCCCTGGAGCCCTCCCACAGTCTCTCCCTATCTGGCCAATCTCCTGCATCCCTCCCCAGCCCCAATCATGCACCAGTGGGGTCCCTCGGCCTGGCCTGCACCCTCTCACAATCTGGGACCCCTCGGGGAACGTTGGAGAGCTGGTTTTGGCCCGATCCCACAGGCAGGCTAAGGGACCCCACTGGTGCATGAATTCGTGCGCTGGGCCTCTAGTACAGATATAGGATGCCAGGGAAGACTTCCGGAAAGAGTACGTAGGGAAGAGTCGGGAAACTGAAGGAACGTGGAGTTGGGAAATAGGATAGACAGAAGGCAATGGAAGGACATTTCAGCCAGAATGTGCAAAATTTCAGAGGCAATATTGGGCATATTTTCATTTGAAGAACTGCAATTAGAACTGTATGGATTATGGAGACCAAGGTGGGGAGTTGTCATTATGTGAAGCTAGAAGATAAGCAGAGGTCAGCTAATAAAAGAAATGGTGAGTAACATTAAGGACTTTATTTTGAGGATAATGAGGTGTTATTAAAGTGTTTTAAATGGGGGATACATGATTATATTTTTGAAGTATAAAAATTACTGTGGAGACTGGACTTGAGCAGGTAAGACTGAAGGTAGAGACACTAGTTAGGAGAAAAACAGGAATCTGAGAAAGAGAGAGGAGAGAGAGAGAGAGAGAGAGAGAGAGAGAGAGAGAGAGAGAGAGAGAGAGAGAGAGAGAGAGAGGAAACCCAAGTGGTGCTAGTGGTGATGGAAAGAAGTGAATGGGGAATAAGAGATCGCTAAGGTGTTTTGTTTGTTGTGCTATGGGTAGTGATGAATAAAGAATTAAGGTGAGGATGAAACAAAGCTCTGGCTTGGGCAACCCAGTAGACAACAGGGCCAGTCACTGAGATGGGGAAGAGCAGGATGGAGTAGTGAGTTCTATTTATGGCATGGTGTACTTTAAATGCTCATGTTATAGACAACTAGGGGTGTCCAGTAGTCGTTACATGTCTGGTGATCAGGAAAAGGATCTGGGATAGAGATATATATTTGGGAACCTATGAGAGTAGATAGAAGTGTGCAGGCAGAATATTAAAGGAAGCTATTAATTCTTAGTCTTTTTAAAACTGAGGTAAAATTGGCATATAACACTATTAAATTTCGGGTGTGCAACATTATAATTTATTTGTATACGTTACAAAGTGATCACCACCCCAATCTCTTAGTCTTGGTGGGGCCCCTAAATGGTGACATCACAAAGATATAGGGTCTCATAGTCTATTTCAGGGAAGGGTATTGGAAGCTTCTGATATTGGCACCTTTGGGAATAATCACTGGTAAGACTGAAGCAAACCTAAACCATGCATGGAAACCCTCCTCTTGCAAGGTGGTGCAAAGGCAAAGAAGAGATTTCTCTTTCCTTACACAGTACTGTGTGTGCTCAAAAGAGTTGAAAGTAAAAAAAAAACAAACACCCAAAAACACAAAAAAACCTCCTCTTGTGCACTCTTTCCTTCCATGCATGGAACCTTGATTGACCATCTGAACACGCTGCTGCTCCTCACAACAGCTAGAGTAGGCATAGTTGGAATGCTGGCCAGGCTAATATAGGTTAGCATTCTGTGCTACGTCATGCACACATGACGTCACAGATTATATTTTATCAAAATTTCTATAGTCTCAGTTCCCTGACCAGAGCCTAGCAAGTGGCAGGTGCTCAGTAAATATTCATTGATTCTGTCCAAGTTCTTGGACAGAAGGACACCCTCATATTCTAAGGATTCCTTTTTGTGCTGTTCAAAAACTTCTTTTTTCTCAGAGTGGAGTGGGGATGTCCAGTAGGTGGATTGGACACCAGGTCCAGATCTTCTTGAAGCTTCTATTTATCTTGTATGGATTGCTTGGAAGTTTTCTGGCATGTGGGACCCCAGAATTGTGAAGAAGACCCCTAAAGTTCTATCAACAAATCTTCACCCTCAGTTTTTGTTTGATGTCTTCCTTATGGTAAACTCATTTTAAAACTTATTAGTTAAAGGTTATAGCCAGGGGAGGAATTAACATTAATGGCTATATAGGTAGAATTCTTCTGGATCTAGTAATAGAATATCTAACCCAAACTAGCTTAAGCAAAGCAAAAATATGGCTTCAGGCTTGGCTTTGAAAAGGGCTCAATGATATAGCCATGGAGAGTTTACTCTTGGCAATGTTGGTTCTCATTCTTCTGTGTTGATTCCATTTTTCTTTCATGATTGCAAGATAGTTACTAAGAGTTGTAAAATCTTTTCAAGCTGAAATACTCAAAGAAAAAAAGTCAGAGTCATTATTGTGGCACCCCCTGCCAAAGTCTCATTGGCTTGGCTTGGGTCATTTCACTATCCATAAACCTATCATCATGATTTAGAGAATGAGAAACACTGATAAGTTTAGACCTGGTCTTTTTCTCTATTATGAACCCAAGGTACACAGAGTGGCTTAGAAGGATGGGTTGTAAATCTGTGTTCAGTTACCTGGAGAAGAGGAAATGAATGCCCAGTGGGAAAACCAATTGATGGCATGTGATCTACCATTTTCCTGGCAGACGTTGATAATAATCCTGGTCCTTTTTCTCATATGGCTTTTGGCAACCTTGTCAATGCAGTGCTGAAGTCAGCCGCTAACAGTCCATCAGAGTGGGCAAGCAAGATGAACATTAGCTGTGATGGAGGAGATAACCTGGAAATTCTTAGCGAAAGTCATGCTTTTACTCACCAGCAAATGAAAGGAGAAGCAGAGTGAAAATAATTCTAGAAGGAGATGAAAATTAGAGATTGATGAGCATTTTTAGTTGCCCCCTTTTTTGTTCCTCTGGCTGTTAGTTTATATACAAGGAATATTTTTAATAGGTTTTGATAAACTCGGGGGTTGTAGAATAGTAATAACTTTTTTCTTTTCAGGGCAGACATTAAAAGTATTGGGAAACATTCTGTGATTTCAGTGGGCACAATGTGGCCAAAATAACTGCATATTTTCCTACAAGAAAAATGCAAAACATAAACAAGTGAAATCAGACTCAAACAGACAGGCTTACTTTTGGGGACCAGAGGCCAGGATTTCAGGAATTCTGAGTCAGGACCCTGACTGCACCACTGTCACTCAGAACTAGCACAAAAGTGACCAGCGGTGTGACCACAGAAGTCTCAGGAGCCCCTGCCTTCCTGTGCCATCATCATCCCGAATGCTTCAAAGAATTTTAATGATCATGGTGCTTTTTCTCATATGGCTTTTGGCACTGACTCACTTAGGCTAGATTATTAGCAGTGACTCACTTAGGCCAGAAATTCCAGGACTAAACATTCATTTTGTGATTTTAAAGCTTTTCTTCCTTTGTCTCCTCTTAAAATGCCCTTAAAGGGCCCTATGAAGAACAAATCATTAAGTTCCACCAGCCCTTTACAACTCTCTTGATAGCAGTGTTGGCTTGTTCTTTGCAAGCAAGTTTTATTACATGAGAAGTGGGGGAAAACACTGGGGGCAGGTGCCAGAAAGGGATAAAAGGGGAGGCTGAGACAGCCACAGACAAATGTTACTTCTCACTTTATTATAGGGTCTTAGCTGTAGCCTTGAGGATGCAATTTGAGACCCTCAAAATTTCAGTGTGTTTATTCTGTCCATTCATTCCATGTTAGTTTAAATTTATTGAATATCTACTACTCCAAGGCACTGAAGGGAATTACAAAGTAATTTTTGACTAAGGAATCTTAATTACCTAATTATATAAGGCAGAAAAATAGTAATGCTACCCTGTTTTGCATGGTGTTTCAAAAGTTGTCAAGGTCATTATTCTATGATTATTTATATCCTCAAGCTAGAAAAGTATGTTATTTTCTCAATCACAAAATGTAGTACTTTCTCAAAATTCTTTGGGGGTTTAACAAGTAAGCTAACATGGTAATACTGAAGAGTTTTACTTTGTCTTTAGTATATTTATATAGGTGTTCTCAGTAATTTCTACTTCTTTTTTAAAAAAATATTTTTACTGATTTCAGAAAGGAAGGAAGAGGGAAAGAGAGATAGAAACATCAATGATGAGAGAATCATTGATCGGCTGCCTCCTGCATGCCCCACACTGGGGATTGAGTCTGCAACCCGGGATGTGCCCTGAACAGGAATAGAGCCATGAACTCCTGGTTCGTAGGTCGATGCTCAACTGCTGAGCCTCGCCTCGCCTCGCCTCGCCTCGCCTCGCCTTGCCTCGCCTCTCCTCTCCGTCCCTCCCCTTCCCTGCCCTGCCCTCCCCTCCCCTCCCACCTCTTTTATCCCCTCTCTTTTTTATTACCCCTATCCCTTTCTCTTCTTTCTTCTCTATAACCTTCCTTCTATCTCTATTTATATAACTTCTCTTTCCTCCTCATTCTCTCCCTTTTAATCCTACTTCATTCTCCTCCACCTCCTCCTCCTGCTTCTACTTTTTCCTCTCCTCTTCCTCCTTCATCTTCCTATCCCCATCTCAACACATCTTTCCTCTCCTTATCAGTCTTTGCCTCTTTTCTCCATTCCTCTCCTCCAGCTTTGCTTCTTTTGGAATTTGGTCTCTTTTCTCCCACTGCACATAGACCTCTGTGTGGTGAGGAAAAAGGAGGAGTTTGACTTTAGATAGCTCTAAGTTTACAGCCTTTGCCCCACAGAAAAAGAAGAGAACTCTGGTCTTCCAATATCCATCTATAAATTGATTCAGTTAACCCAGCGTGGGTTGTGTCTATATTCCTGGGTCAGTCACTGAGGCACGGGGGATGAGCACATGATGTAGCCCATCTGATTGTGGGCTTACCTTGAGGCTAGCACCATAGTTATTGTGATTGGCAGTTTCACTAAGCTAAGTGGAGGTAGGGAGAGTGGTTACCTCACAAAGAGGGAGTGAACCACTTTATTATCAGAAGAAATTGGGGAAGAGATACTAAACAGGAAAAAGCAAAACAAAACAAAAAACAAAATACAAGGCAATATTTACTCCCTTCCCATCTCCAGAAGACAATTATTTTAAAGATTATATCTCATAAGAATACCTTAAGGTCTTTAGTAACTTTTTCAGGATAAAATTCACTGAACGTAAACTAAAGTCATGAATATTTATTTTCATGCAGCCCTGATATATTAACATTGAAGTCAAGCAATTCTCTCCTAGTGAAGGGAGAAGTTAATGTGTTGTTTAACAACTAATGGCTAAATCATTCACTCTGACATAAGGAACAGGATGTTGCAGTATCATAAATAATTAGTTTGTGAAAGTTATCACAAAGCATCTAGAGACCAATAGAATAAATAATGAAAGGATCAACTCAATTCAACTCATCCATATTTATTGAGTGTATATTTTGTGTCAGAATCACCAAATTAAATGATAAATATACCAGGAAGAAAATAATAAAATGACTAACTGGTATACATTTGAAAAAGTGGGGATCTGCTAAATATATCTTCAGCATAATTACTGAGAATGGGGTGGTGATGCTGAGGAGCAGGGGAACTGACCTCACCAGGCTGGGTGAGCTCTGCACACCTTCAGTGTCTGGAGGAGGTGTGGTGGTACCTTGTAGTCACCATTGTACATGTTTCCTCCTAGCATTTCGGTTGTGGTGTTATAATAATACCTTATAGTTCCTAGGGCCGCTCAGCCAAAAAATGTTTTCACATGTACTATCTCACTTGATTCTACGAAACTGCTCTATGAGGTGGGCCTGGTGAATCAGCATCATTCCCAGTGAATGAGGGAGGTCCAGGGAAGGGACGGGCAACATTACACAGGTCATCACAGAGAGCTAGGACTCAGGTTGAGCTTTTCTGAGTGCAAGATAGGCACGTTCCCTCACTGCATCACTGCAGCATCCTCCTCAGCAGAGGACAGTGGAGGCCAAGTCTCCTGTTCCTGGGTGCCCCTCTGCCTGGGCAACACTGGATTTGGTTGGCCCAGGTCTCTTCTTCACTGGTTCCTGATCTTTCTTGCTTACCAAGTACAGGTGCCATCCAAGGCAGTAGATTCTAAAGTTCATTAGTCATCAGAATTCCCTTGGGGAACTTCAGAACCCCTCCTAACACTCCCTCACTTCCCCTAACACGCACACACATGGAGTCCTAGTCCCAACCCCTTCTTGATTTCTGTGAACATTTTAGGTTATGTCTCTGAGACATCGTTAGAATTAAGATGCCTATTGAGGAGTGATCACTGTGAAAGGGAAAGAAAGGGAAGCAGATTGGGCATGGGGAGCCATCAGACTGCATGCAGATCTAACCGTCTCTGCCAGCCCAGTGAAGAGAGCTGGAGCAGAGATGGCCTGTGAGAGGAATACTCATTGGGTGGAAATGGCCAGGCCTTGCTCAGTTGTGGTCTGGGGGCCTCTTGAAAAGAGCATGACCTTTGCTTGAAAGCCACAGGAACTAACAGCCAGAGGCTGTCGGCTCAGCACAGTCCTTGCAGGTGGGTAGTGAGTCCTTTCTTGAAGGGGGATCTGAGCTGCATGTCTGTGTCAAGAACATCGTTTGGTATGCTGATTTTTGTTGGTCATTTAACTGCTTTATGTCTTTAGGTCTTCACTAGCTGGAGTATAACCTTATTAAGAGTCAGGGCCTTAGGACATGGACAAACACCCCAAGGTAATATATGATAAAAACAAAGAACAAAAAGGGCCATTTTTGCCATTTTTATAAACCCCCCTCTTCAGAGCAGCACATTAGATTTCCTACTAGGTCATGGATGGGATTGGGGAACAAAACAACTGGGTGCCTATGAAATGAAAAGAATGGTAAGTCTTCAAAACATCCATAGGAGGGAGATAAATATTACCTCTCAGAGAAACTTGACAAGCCGGAACTAAAAACAAATGGTAAACATGGGCTTTATTTAAAATTTAATTAAGCTTCAAACTTTTTGGTGTGTTAGACTGCAAATATTGAAAATATCAGTGGAAACAAATTCTTGAGGTTTGTGCTTTGAAAGACGAATCTGTGCAGGCCAGTCACAACTCCTGGATTTAAATGTGATTCACTCAGAGGCGCAGCTTCACAAAAGCAGCTGGCTTTCCGTTCTTGATTTCTGTTAACATTTTAGGTTATATCTCTGAGACATCGTCAGAATTACAGATGCCTATTGAGGAGTGATCTGGACCAATCAGATCACTGATAGGTAACCAGCTCTTTAGAAGTGGTAGGTAACCAGCTCTCGAGAATGGCTCTACATACTTCTGCAGTGCTCTGGAGCTCTGAGAATGACTAGCTGGTGCCACCAAGAATACCCCTCTGCAGGAGGAGGTGGAAATGGAAACCTTTGTGTGCCCAGACTTTTTGTGGAAAAAAAACCATGCCTGCATGGTTTTTCCACACGCTGAAGCTTCCTTCTCTGGGAGTAACAGTTACAGCAATTGTTTCTAAAGCTTTAGAATATATTTCCTTGGCGGCAAAATACACTTGATAAATAGAGAACTATCCTGTTGAGAGCACAAACAGTTGTCTTCCATGTTTGGCACAGAAAGGGAACAACTAAATGACTAATCTCACTAAGTATTACAATGAAAGTGCTGACGAAACCTTAACTACATACTTCACATGCTTAGTAGCCCTGTAATTGCAGTTCTAGTTTAAAAAAAAACCCAACAACTTCTAGGGTATATTTAATTGCTATCTGCTTTATCATTGCTTTCCTTCCCGTAGGAGTGTTCAGGGCTCATGCACTGAGCCCCAGTATCAGTCATTTATCAGCCCCCAAAAGGTAAAATGTGTTTTTGAATAAAACACTCATATTTAACACCATTTCTATTATCCTAGAAGATACTCTGCAGGAATAATCAATATTGGTTGATCAAAATTGGAGCTTGAACATCTTAGAGGAAACATTATGCTGCCATCTATACTTCACTAAAGCATCAACTTGCATTTCTTTTGTATCTATTCCTACATGAATGAACAAGTTCATGGGTTGCATGTATATCAGTGAAGCAGAAGCTTCTTACTAGGAAATTGTTTTAGGAAATGTTAATTTTAAGCAGTGTTTAGGGTTAACAAGGGTAAATTGGGGGAAGATTACCAAAAAAATAAAGTAGATCTTTTTATTATTCAATATATTTGAAAATTGTTCCTCAAAAGGTCATCAGTGCTATAGGTAATCTTGCAGGCATAGCTGCCTCTCCTAATATGTTTTTAACTCTGCATTTCCCTTTCAAAGCCTGCTGTGAGCTGGAGGTGGGTCTTATACATGTCTGATGTCCTTTGGAACCCACCTGAGGGACATCAGGGAGTTGTGAGCAGTATCCATGGTTGTTTCCATAACTCTCAGTCCCACCTTGGGCATCACTGTTGGCATGTAACACTGGGATGTTGGCCTTTCCCAGGTGACCACATGCCTACAAGTAGCAGTAACATGGCTTCATCCTGCTTTGTCACTTTATGTAGAAGACAAACTTTTGGGGATGGAGAAGAGTACAGGCTTCAAATTATACCGAGAAGACTTAGATTCTGGGTCTGCTACTAGAAATGCATGATCTTGGGCAATTTTACTTAACCTCTCTCACTCTGTTTTTTTACATGTGAAACAGGGATAATAGCAGTACATCAGAGGGCTCCTAGGAGAAGAAATGAGATAATGGTGAGAAGCTCTTAGCACATGGCCTAGCACAAAAGAAACTGTTCAGTAAGTGGTAGCTATGATTATTATTATAGACAAACTCACAGGAGACTTGAACTGTAATGCAGCATGTCTAGAGCTTTTTTAGACATGGCCTCTATTTGGGGGAAACTGTGTTTCAGTCAAGATTCTTTTAGTTGCAAAGAAACAAAAACTTGTTGGAGCTAGCTCCAGTCAGAAGGGACTTGAATGAAAGTTTATAGAATAATCTCACAGGATAAAAATGAAGGGTTGAATCAAGCTTAGAGGTGTTGCTAAGAACTGGGACCCACACCTGGAGTTACCCTCTGTCCCTCAGGCTCCACACGGCCTTCCTATCAATATTTCTATTCATATTTCTGTGCCCTTCTCCTCTGTCTTGGCCAGGTCCTTCTGCTTATGTATCTTGCAAATGACTCCAGTGGCCTCCCAGCCACCAAGATAGCAACAGGCTGGTGTGTCTCTTGTCAAACAATTGGTGAGAAATCTGATTGGCTTAGTTTATCTGAACTGGGTCACATGCATCACAGGCCATTGCTTAGCCAACGCATTGGCTTGTTTTTGGTCAGCTCTTCACTCATCCAGTCAGTGGTGGCTCATGCGGTTAGGGTCACATGGCAGGTTAGAACCACCTCTTGCAGGCCAGTGGATAGAGCAGGTTTTCTAGAAAAAGGGCAGGAATATCTAGTAAAGTCAGCCTGAGAGTTGACCATGGTACTGCTAGCAGCTTTGCTAATTGATCACTATTGACAAGGGCTCAATCACAGAGAAGCTGGAAAGACCTGAACACTGGTGGTCCCTCCCCTCCTCTTCCCCAGTGCAGCTTGTATTAAGGTGGTGGCTCAGTGAAGATGTATCTTTCCATCTGTACTGTGACTCCTCAGAGAGGGCAGAGGAAAGCATGCAGGGGAGGGCCTTTGGGCTCAGAGAAATGGCTGACCCAGAGGAGAAAAGGCTTTCTAAATTCCTCTGGCTCAGAGCCCCAAGGCCTGGTTTTCCTCTCTGTTTTGGCAAGGGAGGCGGCTTTTTCTGAAGAGCTGCTCACTGCAGCCGCAGCTGTGCTGGATCCTCACCCGGGGACACTGAGTTCTCTAGAGAATTGGATCAGGGCAGCATGTTAGTGAGGACAATAACTGATAAGCACCTGAAATCCTCACTCCCAGTTGTGACAAAAGCCTCGGTATTTTCCCTTTAGTCAGGAGAGGTAATAGCTTGGTTATGGGAACATCTCCCAGTCTCATTTAGTTGTACTAGCAATTGCAGTTCAGTAAATAATGTGACTCATGGGTCCAGTGGATGGGATGAAGAGGAGCTCTCTTCAACAACCAAATGGCCTTGGCCAAGAGAAACAGCAGTTGGGGTTATGGATTCATGTCCTGATGGCCCTGACAGAGAAGGGAGAGTCCAGGCAAAGGGATTGAAATTATACCAATTAAAGTAACAACAATAGAATAATAGGTTCCATTTATTTGCACCACTTAAATATCACACACTTTGCATATATTTATTTCTTCCCAAGACCTGAAAATAGCTCTTGAGATATTTGTTGTACAGATGAGGGGACCAAAGCTCAGGGAGATTCAATAACTTGCCCAAGTCTAAGTCTGATGCCAAGGCCTATGACCATTCTATTTCCTGCATTTCCATTTTGAGAC
The DNA here is from genome assembly GCA_026230045.1 of Corynorhinus townsendii. Lineage (NCBI taxonomy): Eukaryota > Metazoa > Chordata > Mammalia > Chiroptera > Vespertilionidae > Corynorhinus > Corynorhinus townsendii. Next base: position 172,517,201 of record JAPDVU010000003.1, on the reverse strand, counting down.
AGGTGGTGGTGGTGGTGGTGATGGTGTGGGTATCCAGGAGGAAGAGTGGGGATTTCATTCTAAAAGTAATATAGAGGGTGCAAACAATAAGAATGGAAGGGGGTTTTACTTTGAAATCTAGATGGATATAATGAAGGAAGACAAGGAACCAAGTCAACTAGAAGAGAAGAGGAAACTGAAGGGTGGGTGGCCCTGGTCAAGGATTTGGACATAATAAGTTCACCAAATGAAAGGTTCAGGTCACCTGGATTGGCTGGATAGAGAGGGTGAAAGAGAGAGGGGGTTTAGGACCCCTCTGCTAGGAATAAAAATGTGGTGGTTATCCCACATTACAATAAAATTTTTATGAAATTAGAGATTTTTATCTGTTTTTTCCTCCCTTTTCACTGCTTAACTCCTCTTAGAGCAGTACTTGACAAATGGTAGGTGTTTTAGACATTTTTGATGAGTGAATGGATAAACATAGATGTATCAGCCTTCCACATATGTGTGGATCTATTCTAACTGTTTATTCTGCACAAATATGACACTGTCTGGGTTATTGTACCTTTGATATAAAAAGTCTTTATAGCTTGTTCGAAAAGTTACCTATTCCTTCTACCATGACACTATATATTGACTTTCTTCAAAGTTTCTTGACTATTATTGCTTTTTTGCTGGTCCAAATACAGTTTAGAATCAGTTTGTCAAAACTGTATTGGGATTTTGATTTCAAGTGTATGGATTAATTCGGGGAAAATTCACATCTTCATAGTACTGGGTCTTCTCATGTATGACTATGTAGCAAGTTCAGTAAGTGAAGGAGCCTGGATGAGAATTCACATCTGTCAGCCTTCCACACCAGTTCTGTTTACTTCTGCCGAACTTTGTGTACCTGATTGTACATGTGGCATGGCTCTGGAACTCAACCTGCTTAGTGTCATAATCACATCCTAAAATATTGGCTGATTACCTTCCTTCACTTATAATGTGCTTTGCGTCCAACTCAGGGGGCTACTGTCATACTGTGGTCAAATGCAGTTGGTCCTGCGTCTTCTTTGAATGTAGCAATGACCTTCATCAGTGGAAAACTTTTCAGTCATCTTGGGAGGAAGGTTTTTGATTCACTTAATTACCTTGAGAATAAAAGTGAAAGTTTAAAATAAGTTGGTGGCATATAGCATGCAGGCTTCTTTTATTTCACTTTGCTAATGTATTCCTTATTAACCATGAGCATTCATGAGGCATAGCTAGAGTGCTGGAGCAATCCCTTGAGAGGTTACAGCTCCTCAACAAGCTGTGTGCTGTATGCGGCTTCTCTCTTATCCCATGTCAGGGACTGACTGCTAGCCAAACAGCACCTTCTTTTCCAGTCAGCCTACAGATCTTGGAATCTTTTCAACCTGGTACTCCAGTAAGATCTACTAATTGATAGACTTTGGTAAAGAGAGGAAACCCACTTATCATCCTTTTGTAATTTTGATCTAGTAAGTTTAGAAGCACCTAAAACTGGGACCCTCTGTGGCTTAGAAAGAGAGGGTCAGCCCCTTTGTCTAAAGGCAGGAAGCCTTGAGTGGAGGAGCCATCTGAATTTGTAATGACAGAGGTTTACTTTTGATGATGGGCTAGGTACAAAGTAGCTGTGGGTGGGAAGAGCTGGGCTTCCTAGCAAAAGGAGTTGACCAGGAAACAGGCAGATGACCCAGCAGGTGGCTTTGGTACATAATGCAATATATGAATAGAGCTTTTCTCCAAGAATAGTAATGGGCACTGCAGCCCTTTTGGGTTGAGATGTAGAATAAGTGTCATATTTATTTCAGATAGTATACCTCCATGTCAGTGAAGTCATGTGAACATCTCCCAGTATTGCTATTGTTGATTCAGGTTACCTGTTATCCGTCATTTTTGTGGATCCAGAATTTCCGCTGAGTGAGGCAGTGGCTCCACACAGCTGAGCTCTGCTGGAGTCAGATGTGGGTTCAGGTCTTTGCTCTGCCACTTTCAAGGCCTGTGACCTGGGACAACATATATAACCTTTCTGAAGCTCAGTTTTATTCTTTGTAAGCAGAGATAATAATAGAAGTTATCTAAAAGGGTTGCTTGAGGATTGAGCTAATGCATTTATTTTTATTTTTTTTAAATAAATCTTTATTCAGATTATTACAATTGTTTCTCCCCCCCCCCCACAGCTCCCCTCCACCCAGTTCCCACCCCACCTTCTCTCCTTACCTCCCTCCCACTGTCCTCATCCATAGGTGTACGATTTTTGTCCAGTCTCTTCCTGCATCCCCTCATACCCCTTTCCCCCTGAGACTTATCAGTCCACTCCCTTTCTATGCCCCTGATTCTATTATATTCACCAGTTTATTCTGTTCCTCAGGTTTTTAATTCACTTAATTTTTAGGTTCACTTGTTGATAGATATGTATTTGTTGTTCTTAATTTTTATCTTTACTTTTTTCTTCTTCCTCTTCTTAAAGAATACCTTTCAGCATTTCATGTAAGACTGGTTTGGTGGTGATGAACTCCTTTAGCTTTCTCTTATCTGTGAAGCTCTTTATCTGCCCTTCAATTCTGAATGATAACTTTGCTGGGTAGAGTCATCTTGGTTGTAGGTTCTTGCTATTCATCACTTTGAAAATTTCTTGCCACTCCAGTCTGGCCTGCATAGTTTCTGTTGAGAAATCAGCTGACAATCATATGGATGCTCCCTTGTAGGTAATTAACTGTTTTTGTCTTGCTGCTTTTAATATTCTCTCTTTGTCTTTTGCTCTTGGCATTTTAATTATGATGTGTCTTGGTGTGGTCCTCTTTGGATTCCTTTTGTTTGGGGTTCTGTGCTCTTCCTGTACTTGTAAGTCTATTTCTTTCACCAGGTGGGGGAAGTTTTCAGTCATTATTTCTTCAAATAGGTTTTCAGTATCTTGCTCTCTCTCTTCTTCTGGCACCCCCATAATTCGAATGTTGGTATGCTTGAAGTTGTCCCAGAGGCTCCTTACACTATCTTCATATTTTTGGATTCTTTTTTCTTTTTGCTTTTTCAGTTGAGTGTTTTTTGCTTCTTTGTATTTCAATTCTTAGACTTGATTCTTGCATTCCTCTAGTCTGTTGTTGGGTCTCTGTATAATATTTTTTATTTCAGTCAGTGTATGTTTAATTTCTAGTTGGTCTTTTTTCATATCTTCAAGGGTCTCATTATATTTATCGGCCTTTTCTAGGATATTCTTGAAAAGCCTTATAACCATGGTTTTGAATTCTATATCCAGTCGTTTGTTTTCCTCCATTTCTTTCGTTTGTGATTTGTTTCTTTGTTGTCGCATTTTCACTGCTTCCTTGAGTTGGTAGGGTAGCTTTGTGTGCTAGGTTTCCTATATGGCCCAGTGGGTCGGCCTCCCCAGTTAACCTGAGGTGTACATTCTTGGTGCACCCCTTTGTGGACTGTATGTACAGCCTTGTTGTAGTTAAGTCTTGATTGTTGTTGGTATCACTGGGAGGAATTGACCTCCAAGCCAGTTGGCTGTGAGGACCAGCTGTGTCTACGCTGGGAGAAGTTCGGTGCTGGAGACAGCCTTATAGGATTAGACTTGCCAAATTGCAAAAGCCTCTGTGCTCAGCTTGGATGGGGTGGAGTCTCAGGGCGGAGCAGACAGTCTTGGCTTCCCGTCAGCCCTGCCCTTGCATGCGCAGGCGTGCCTCCAGACCTCTGCCTTCCCCGGCTCCCAAGCCTCCGCCCGAGAGTCCAGATTTCCCCCACAAGAGCATGGGTCCCCAGGGGCTCGCCTGGAACTGGGGTTTAGTGCAGTCAGAACTGGGGCTCAGTGCAGTCAGGAGCTTCCGATTCCCTTACTCTAGGGAAAGCCTGTGGCAACCTCTGCAGTCTTTGTGCACACTGGCACGCGCACCTCCAGACCCCTGCCCACTGGGGCTCCCCCGGGTCTTCCCCAGGTCTCCAAGTCTCCGAGTGCCTTTCTCTCTACCTGACAGTCCAGACTTCCCCTGTATGAGCCTGGTCCATGGGGTTTCACCTGGAACTGGGGTTCAGTGCAGTCTGAACTGGAGTTCAGTGCAGTCGGGGGCTTCCTTCCCCCTTCTGCCAGAGAACGTCAGCCAGGCTCTCAGATGCCCTTCCTCTCTGCGTGCACAAAGACCCTTTGCCATACCTCAACCCTTTGCTGCTCCTCCAATTCTCCGTGAGCTTTTCTCTTTCCTTCTAGTTGTAGAATTTCCACTCAGCCAGCTTTCCTGTGCTTCTGGATGGTGTCCATTCTGTATTTTAGTTGTAGTTTTGAAATTGTTGTGCGAGGCAGCAGTTTAGGTGCTTACCTATGCCACCATCTTGGTTTCTCCTGAGCTAATGCATTTAGAGTGCTTAGCGTGGCACAGTAAGCACTCAACCCTATACTAGTATTAAAATTTTCTCCCTCTATTTATCTTACTCTCATAGTCAGTGGGCTTAAATATAAGAGAGTTTGGGGCATGCATTATTTTGGTGTCTGGGGCTTGAGTCAATATAAGTGTAACCTGATCTTTGATGCGAGAGGCCATCCATATTTGACCCACAGATTATATCTACACATCTTGAAGAATGAAATTTTGGTCTCTAAGTTACAATTTACCATTGGGTTTATAAAAAAAAAACTTTTGGTTTTCAGAGCATCATTTTAGAATCATGGACTTTGAAATTATTTCAGATATCAAGTATATATGGTTTACAAAGCCCTCTTCCCTGAAATAATAAAATTAGATTTTGCTGAAGGTATAGCTGTCTACATTTTAGTTTTTGACTTTTGGGTTATTTATAAAATAAGCAGTTTATATCTGATAGAATTTATTAAAAAATTAAGAAAAATGCAGTGGTTAAAGATTTCTGAAGGTTCTGTGTAATTAAAGAAATATATAAAAATGGGAATATTTCATACATATTTTTTATATAAACCATTTCTAGATGCTCTAGTAAGGATACAGAAAATGCAGACTTTGACTTAGTTTTCTAGAGAAGCATTTTGAGTGATTGCTGGATAGAGTGTTATGTGTGTGTTTTGTACTAATAGGGACTTAGCATATCATTCCTACCATACTCTCACAGGAACCTTTGTGTCCATGCAAATGAATAATTAGAGATGTGGATACAGGTGTTCATCTCAGCATAATTAAAAAATTGGAAACAACTCAGACATTCAAATTAATATTTAATTAAATCATGGCATATCAATTCTAGAGTGCTGTTTAAAAATCACCTTTTTATTTTTTATAAAATTAAAAGGTTTTAAAAAAGTGACATCAGAGGAATGGTGGTGTCAGAACACATCTTTTCTTCTCCCCCTGAAATTTCAACAAGTTAACCAACTATAATTCAACAGAGAAGTCCCTGCTCAACACAGATGCATGCCTGAGAGACCGGCTCATTGGAACATCTAAATGTGGGCAACCAGAAATACATGGTAAGATGAAAAAGGAGGAAAGTGTAGATGGCCCTCAGATGCATCCCTGCAACTGGGAGCTCGGGGCTCAGCCAGGAGAGAGGAGAAAGCCAATTGTAGGAGGAACAGAGAACTGCAGGGGGCAGTCCAGCAGGACTAGCAGAGCAGAGCAAACAGTGACTGAACCAGCAGACTCCTGACAGAGCATGGGGTTCTGACCTGTGGCTCTCCACTATTGGGCTGAGCAGTGGTGTTGCGGACAAAGAAATGGAACCACAGAGCCCTGCCGCCACTTGGACTCTCAAAAGTCGCCTCCTGTTGCCCTTGAGGTAGGCTTCAGGCTCATATTATCTGTAAACTAAGAGTGTTTGCAGTAGAACTGCTCTTTCCCTCTGTGACTGATCCCCAGGAGTGCTTGGGGTGGGACCTTATGGAGGTCAGGGGTCACCATTAAGATGAGGCAAAACAAACCCCACCCCCAAGCAAGTGCACCTGTACTGTTATGAAGCTGCAGAGGTTCAAGACTGGGTAAAAAAATAGTGCGATTCAGTGCCATCTTCTGGAAAGTAATAGAAAAAAACTTCAGAGATAAATGCATAAGCAAAGGAGGACAGCAAATAGCACAAAGAACCACAGTAACAAGGATGACCATAAAGAAAATGAGAAGTCCCCAGAAAGCAAACTGGAACACATGGAAATATGTGATATAAAGCAGCGGTTGCCAACCTTTCAGACCTCGCGGACCACCAGTGGTCTGCGGATCACCAGTTGGCGATCACTGATATAAATGACAGAGATTTCAATATTGCAGTTCTGGAAATACTCAATGAGATGTGAGAAAAATACTGACAGGCAATTCAGTACACTCAGAAAATAAGTCAATGAACAAAATGAGTACTTTACAAAAGAGATTGAAACTTTAAAAAAGAACCAATCAGAAATCCTGGAAATGAAGCATGCAATTAAGGAAATTAAGACTAAACTACTGCCCATAGAACCAACCAGATGGAGGAAAGAATTAGTGAATATCAAAGATAGGGATCAAGAAATGATGCAGAGGGAAGAGGAGAAAGCCCTGAGCATAAAGAAAAATGAAAGAGCTGTACAAAACCTATCTGACTCCATCAGAAAAAAAACACACAAAAAACTAGAATTATAGGCATTGAGGGGGAGGGATGGGGAACATGGAATGGAGAGCCTATTAAAACAAATAGTGGATGAGAACTTCCCAAATCTATAGAAAGAACTAGATCCTAGAATCCAAGAAGCAAACAGGACAACTTAATCCAAAGAGGCCCTCTCCAAGGCACTTGGTATTAAAGCTTTCAAAAATTAATGACAAAGAAAACATTCTCACAGCAGCCAGGGAAAAGATGGAAGTTACCTACAAAGGAAAACCCATGAGAATTTCATATGACTTCTTAGCAGAAACTCTACAAGCCAGAAGAGAGTGGAACCAAATATTCAAACATCTGAAAGAAAGAAATTACCAGCCTGAATAATATATCCAGCAAAATTATCCTTTAAATATGAAGGAGAAATAAAGACATTCCCAGACATACAGAAACTGAGGAATTTTATTACCAGAAACCTTCAATTACAGGAAATACTCAAGGGAGTTATTCTACCTGAAATGAAGAACATAAACTACAAGTAAGATCACCAAAAAAACTTACAGCATAAACAGAGATAATTTGTGACAACAAAAACATAAAAGGGGAGGGGGAAAAGTCCTGGCAAAGGAAGATGAAGATCAGATGTACTCAAAAGAAAAAACAAAACTACAGTATATGTGCAACTTTATTTTTTATAAACCTAATGGTAACCACACATAAAAATCCCTAGACCAGGATGTATAGCTTAAAAAAAGAGGAAAGAAATATGGAATACCACCAAACAAAAACAACAGAAAGAAACATAAAGGAAAAGAACCAATGGAGACACAGAGCTACCAGAAAACAAAAGATAAAATGATTATAGGAAATCCTCACACATCAATAATTACCTCAAGTGTAAGTGGTCTGAATTCTCCTATATCAAGAGGCATAGAGTAGCAGAGTGGATCAAAAAACAAAACCCAACCATATGCTCCCTTCAGGAGACATATATAAGCTGCAAAGACAAAGGTAGATTCTAAATGAAAGAGTGAAAAATGATTTTTTCAAGCAAATAACATCCACAGAGAAGCAGGTGTAGCCATACTTATATCTGACAAAATAGATTTCAAGGTAACAAAAATAATAAGAGACAAAGATGGACACTTTGTAATGATAAAGGGAGCACTACATCAAGAAAACAACATTTTGTAATATATATGCACCCAACCAGGGAGCACCAAAATATATAAAACAACTCACAGAACTAAAGGGAGAAACAGGGTTGGGGTTGGGGGAGGTATGTATGCATGCATTTAAGCAGCATAACCGATGGACGCAAGACACTGGGGGGGGAGGGGGGTGGGTGAGGGCATGTGCTGGGGGGTAGGGGAGGCCAGGGGAAGGTCAATGGGGAACAGAAGGAGACATATGTACTACTATTTGTAACTAGAGGCCTGGTACATAAAAATTCATGCACTGGAGGGTGGGTCCCTCAGCCCAGCCTGCCCCCTCACAGTCCAGGAGCCCTCAGGGGCAGGAGGTGACCCGGCGATCAGGGGAAGGCAACACCCCCATCACACCTCTGCTGTTGCCACTGCTGGCAGTGCAAGCCTCAGCCAGCCCTGGTTACCTGAGCCTTGGGCAGCTGGGCAGCTGCCATCCGAGGCTTGCCTGCACCTTGGGCCAGCCCTGGGGGGTTGGGGGGCTGAGGAGACTGGGGGACTCCAGCAGCAGGCACGAGGAGACTGGGGGACTCCAGCAGCAAGGAGACTGGCCTTGCTGCATGCCTGCCACCCTGGCGGGGCTGAGGGGACTGGACGCCACCACCTTGTGGCTGTGGGCACTGCCATCTTTGAGAGCGAAAGTCAGTTAGCATGTTCCCTCCTTATTGGTTGTGGGCGCTGCCATCTTTGCGATGGCATGAGGGTCAAATAGCATATCCCCTCTTTATTAGATAGGATACTTTAAACAATAAAATTTAATACATAAATAAATAAATAGGAAACAAGTAATCTGAAAAAACACACACACAATCATAGCTGGGGAGCTTAATACTTCATTTACAGCTCTAGACAGATCAACCAAATAAAAAATCAATAAAGAAATAGCCTAAATATTAGACCAAATGGACATAATTGACATTTATAGAACCTTTCATCCAAGAACAGCAGATTATACATTTTTCTCCAGTGCACATGGAACATTCTCAAGGATAGACCGTAAAACTAGCATCAACAAATTCAAGAAGATTGAAATTATACCAAGTATATACACTGATCACGAAGCCTTGAAATTAGAAGTCAACTGCAAGAAGGAAGTAAAGAAACTCACAAATACATGGAGATTAAACAACATACTACTAAAAAATGACAGGGTCAAAAAAGAAATAAAAGATGAGATCAAAAGATATATCAAGAATGACAATACAACATATCAAAACCTCTGGGGTACAGCAAAAGCAGTAATAAGAAGGAAGTTTATATCATTACAGGCCTATCTCAGGAAACAAGAGAAATCCCAAGTAAACAACCTAACATCACATCTTAAAGTACTAGAAAAAGAAGAACAAGGCAAATTCAGCAGAAGAAAGGAAATAATGAAAAGTAGAGAATAATTAAATGAAATAGAGAGAAGAAAGACTATACAAAAAAAATCAATAAAACAAATAACTAGTTCTTTGAAAAGATTAATAAAATTGACAACCCTCTGGCTAGACTTACTAAGGAAAAAGGGGGAAAAACCATATAAACAAAATCAGAGACAAGGGAAGAGAAGTCACCACAGACATCACAGATATACAAAGGATCATACTAGAATATTATGAAAGCTATATGCTACCAAATTCAATAACCTAGAAGTAATGGATAAGTTCCTAGAAATATATAACCTTCCTAGACTAAATTATGAAGAATTGAAAAATCTAAATAGATTGATAAGCAGTGAGGAAATTGAAACAACCATCAAAAGCCTCCCCCAAAAGTCCAGGACCAGATGACTTCACCAGTGAATTCTACTAAACCTTCAAAGAAGATTAAAAACCTATCCCTCTCAAACTTTTCAAAAAAATTGAAGAGGCAATACTTCCTAACACAATTCTATGAGGCCAATATAACCCTGATTCCAAAACCTGGCAAAGATAACATACAAAAAATAAAACTACAGACCAAGGTCTCTAATGAATACAGATGCAAAAATCCTAAACAAAATACTAGGAAATTTAATACAACAGCACATCCCCAAAGTAATACATCATGATCAAGTGGGGTTCATTCCAGGGCCACAAGGATGGTTCCACATATGCAAATCAATCAATGTAACACACCATATTAACAAAGAAAGGATAAAAATAATGTGATCTTGTCAATAGATGCAGAAAAAGCATTTGATAAGATACAACACCCATTTATGATTAAAACACTCAATAAAATAGGAATAGAAGAAAAGTACCTCAACATGATAAAGGCCCAGGTGGGCTCACTGGTGAATTCTATGAAACATTTAAGGAGGAAATTATATAAATTCTTTATAATCTCTTCTAGAAAATAGAAGCAGAGGAATTACTTCCTAACTTATCCCATGAAGCCAGTATTACCTTAATACAAAACCAGACAAAGACATCACAAGAAAACTGAAGACCAATGTCTCTCATGAACATATATACAAAAATGTTCAACAAAATATTAGCAAATCAAATTCAACAGTGTATAAAAAGAATTACATTTAAGGCCAAATGGGATTTATTCCAAGTATGCAAGGCCGGTTCAACATTTGAAAACCAATTACTGTAATCCATCTCATTAACAAGCTAAAGAATAAAAATCTGCCCAGCTGGCATGGCTCAGTGGTTGACCTATGAATGAGGAGGTCATGGTTTGATTCCCAGTAAGGGTACATGCCTGGGTTGTGGGCTCAATCTCCAGTGTGGGGCATGCAGAAGGCAGCCAATCAGTGATTCTCTGTCATCATTGATGTTTCTATCTCTCTCTCCCTCTCCTTTCCTCTCTGAAATCAATAAAAATATATTAAAAAAAGAAAGAATAAAAATCACATGACCAGAGAAGAATCCAAGATGGCGGCGTAGGTAAACACCTAAACTGCTGCCTCCCACAACAATTTAAACTGCAACTAAAAGACAAAACGTCTATCACCCAGAACCATGGGAAAGCTGGCTGAGTGGAAGTTCTACAACTAGAAGGAAAGAGAAAAGAGCATTGAGACGTGCACGAGCGCTGAAAAGCTGAGGTATGGAGGCGCGTGATCCGGGCTGGCTGCGGGCGACTGGGTGCGTTGCTTTTTTCAACCCGAACAGAGACAAGCCCTCAATTACTCTGAAATCCAGTCTCTGGGGAGACGCAGGGCACCCAAACTCCTACAGGGAGAAGCTGGACTGTCTGCCAGTGAGGGTGGCTTGCTTGCAGAGCTGCGTGCAGGAATAATTGTTTACTGCACTGGGGCACGGGACTCGCGGATGCTGTTGGGGACGCAGAGCCGGCTAACTAGCAGCCATTGCTGTTTGCCATGCCCTAACCTAGTGACACCCTGAGGCCCCACCCTGCACAACCTACAAACCCACCCAAGCTCCAAGCAGCGCAGTTAGCATAAGAAAGGCCTGCCCTATCGCAGCTTAACCTAGCAAACTTGCAGCCTGGGTCAGACAGCTCCAAAACCTCCAAACCCCAAGCAAAGAGGAGAAAACTGCAGCTCTCACTGTAGCTCCTGCTGAGTGGCCTCAGACAGTAGCTGACCTGCACCCCATTGGAGATCCAGAAGCCAGTGTACCTAGGGGTCAGTGTGAGACACCAAATTTCAACTCCTCACATCCATAAGTGACACATTTAAGAGGCAGACTCAGTGAGCATCAAAGCCCCACTGAAACAAGTCCTGCCCCATAAGCGTGTCTTTAGCGCAGCAGTTCTTCCATTATAGACACAGGGAGTGCTCACAGCTAATTGGCCTGGAGGTCAATTCCTCCCAGCGTACCAACAGCAATTCAGGCTTAACTACACCAAGACTTTGCACTCAGCCCACAAAGGGGTGTACCAAGAGCGTCCACATCAGGTGATTGGGGAGGCTGAGCTACTGCCCTCTATAGGTCACCTACCACACAAAGCCACTCCATCAACACAGGGAAGCAGCCAAAATGCAGAAACAAAGAAACATGTCATGAATGAAAGAAACAGAGGAAAGCAAACTACTGGATGACATAGAGTTCAGAACCACATGTATAAGGTTACTCAAGAATCTTCTAAAAAAGGCTGAGAAACTTGATGACACTTCTGAGGAGCTTAGTGAGACCTTCAAGGACCTTAATGAGAATGCCAAAAAAATGGAAAAGGATCAGTCAGAAATGAAGCATACACTGTCTAAAATAAAGAATATACAGAAACTCAATTGTAGATCAACGTACCCCAAGAATCAAACCAAAGATCTGAAATATGTGGAAACAAAAAACATCCAACCAGAAAAACAAAAAGAAAAAAGAATCCAAAAATATGAAGATAGTGTAAGGAGCCTCTGGGACAACTTCAAGCGAACCAACATCCGAATTTTTGGGGTGCCAGAAAAAGGGAGAGAGCAAAATATTGAAAACCTATTAGAAGAAATAATGACAGAAAACTTTCCCTACCTGGTGAAAGAAATAGACTTACAAGTTCAGGAAGCACACAGAACCCCATGCAAGAGGAATCCAAAGAGGACCACTCCAAGACACATCATAATTAAAATGCCAAGGGCAAAAGACAAAGAGAGAATATTAAAAGCAGCAAGAGAAAAACAGTTAATTACCTACAAGAGAGTACCCATACGACTGTCAGCTGATTTCTCAACAGAAACTATGCAGGCCAGAAGGGAGTGGCAGGAAATATTCAAAGTGATGAACAGCAAGAACCTACAACCAAGATTACTCTACCCAGCAAAGCTATCATTCAGAGTTGAAGGTCAGATAAAGAGCTTCACAGACAAGAAAAAGCTAAAGGAGTTCATCGCCACCAAACCAGGATTACACGAAACGCTGAAGGGTATCCTTTAAGAAGAGGAAGAAGAAGAAAAACATAAAGATAAAAATTATGAACAACAAAATGACATCAAATACATACCTACCAACAAGTGAATCTAAAAATCAAGTGAATGAAAAATCTGAAGAACAGAATGGACTGGTGAATATAATAGAATCAGGGACATAGAAAGGGAGTGGACTGACGATTTTCAGGGGAAGCAGGTGTGAGGAGTGCGGGAAGAGATTGGACAAAAATCTTACTCCTATGGATGAAGACAGTGGTGGGAGGTAAGGCATGGGATGGGGTGAGGAATCAGGTGGAGGGGAGCTATGGGGAAAAATAAAAGAGGAACACCTGTAATAATCTGAACAATAAAGATTTATTTAAAAAAAAAACACAATTCCCCCCCCCAAAAAAAATCACATGACCATATCAATAAATGCAGAAAAGCATCTAATAAAATCCAACACTCATTCATGATAAAAACCCTCAACAAACTTTGGAGGGGATTTTTTCCAACTTGACAAAGAATGTCTACAAAAACCTATAACTAACATCATACTTAGTAATGAGCCACTAGAAGATACCTCACTAAGTTCAGAATAAGGCAAGATGTCCCCTCTTACCAATGTTTTTCAATATCTTACTGGAAGTCCTAGCTAATGCAAGAAGAGTAGATAGATAGATAGATAGATAGATAGATAGATAGATAGATTGAGAGTGAAGAAATAAAACTGCCTTTGTTTGCATATGACATGATTGTGAAAGGAGTTAAAGCAAAATTAGATAGATAGGTTAAGGGATGGAAGGAGGAGGAATCGTGGAGCTAGCTGAAACAAAAAAAATGTTTTGCAGAAAAACAGGATAGATAGCAGAAAAATAGGATGGATAGCAGAAAAACAGGATGGGTAGAAGAAATATAGGGTGGATAGCAGAAAAACAGAAGAGCAGAAGAACAGGGTGTTTTGAAATAAGGATGTTTTTCTTGCAAGTGCAAAACAAAAATGTTGCAAAAAGTCCAGGAACCAATCAGAGAAAAGCACAGATAGACAAAGAGCGTGAGCCTTTATCAGATATATGGGGAAGAACAGAATGCTTGGGGGGACCCCTTTGAATCTCCCTCTGGAGCAGAGAACGTGTGCTTTTTTGCAATAAACTCCTGCCTTGTTGAACTCTGGTCTGCGGCTTCATTTTCGATTCCCTGAGACACGACTGGGAAGAATTCCTGCTCCGGAATGAATTCTCCTAAGACACTGTTCCGGTATCTATTGTCTATGCAGAAAATCTGAAAGAATCAACATCAACAACAAAAACCCAGCTGAAATTAATAAGTGACTATAGCAAGTTACAAGATACGAAGTTAATATACAAAACTCAATCTCTTTCCTATACTAGCAATGAACAAGTGGAACTTGAAATTAAAAACACAGTACTATCTGGTCAGGTGGGTCATTTGGTTGGAGCTGTGGGTTCAATTCCCGGTCAGGACATATACCTAAGTTTCAGATTCTATCCCCTGTCATGGCAAGTGTGGGAGGCAACCAATCAATGTTTCTGTCTCACACTGATGTCCCTCTCTCCTCTCTCCCTTTCTCTCTCTCTCCTACTTCCTCTCTCTCTCTAAAAATTAATGAAAACAAGACCTCTGGCGAGGATTTAAAAAATAGAAAAAACGCAATACCATTTACATTAGACCTGAAAAAATGAAATACTTTGGTATAAATCTAACAAAAATATGTAGAAGATCTATCAGGAAAATGAAAAAACTCTGTTGAAAGAAATCAAAGTACTAAATAAATAGTGAGATACTTCATGTTCATATATAGGAAGATTCAGTATTGTGAAGATGTCAGTTCTTTTCAACATGATCAACAGATTCAACAAAATCTCAATCAAACTCCAGGCAAACTGATTCCAAGATTTATATGGAGAAGCAAAAGACCCAGAATAGCCAGAACAATATTGAAGGAAAAGCATAAAGCTGGACTTACTATAAAACTATAGTAATGAAGACATTGTGGTATTGACAAAAGTATAGACAAATAGATCAATGTAGCAGAATAGAGAGCCCATAAATAAACCCATAAAAATATAGTCAATTGATCTTTGACAAAGGAGCAAAGGCAATATAATGAAGCAATGTAGTATTTTTAACAAATTAGCTGGAACAACTGGTCAGCCACATGCAAAAAAAATGAATCTAGATCTCACCTGCTTCACAAAAATTAGCTCAAAAATGGATCACATATCTAAATGTAAAACACAAAACTATAAAATTTCTGGAGGATAACAGGAAAAAATCTAGATGGCCTTAGGCAAAGTGATGACTTTTGTTATTATTATTTTTTATTTATTTATTTTTTATGTAATAAATCTTCAGATTATTACAGTTGTTTCTCCTTTTCTCCCCCATAGCTCTCCTCCACCCGGTTCCCACCCCACCTACTGCCCTTACTTCTCCCCCACTGTCCTCATCCATAGGTGTATGATTTTTGTCCAGTCTCTTCCTGCATCCCCTCATACCCCTTTCCCCCTGAGAATTATCAGTCCACTCCCTTTCTATGCCCCTGATTCTGTTATATTCACCAGTTTATTCTGTTCCTCAGGTTTTTAATTCACTTAATTTTTAGGTTCACTTGTTGATAGATATGTATTTGTTGTTCATAATTTTTATCTTTACTTTTTTCTTCTTCCTCTTCTTAAAGAATACCTTTCAGCATTTCATATAAGACTGGTTTGGTGGTGATGAACTCCTTTAGCTTTCTCTTATCTGTGAAGCTCTTTATCTGCCCTTCAATTCTGAATGATAACTTTGCTGGGTAGAGTCATCTTGGTTGTAGGTTCTTGCTATTCATCACTTTGAAAATTTCTTGCCACTCTGGTCTGGCCTGCATAGTTTCTGTTGAGAAATCAGCTGACAATCATATGGATGCTCCCTTGTAGGTAATTAACTGTTTTTGTCTTGCTGCTTTTAATATTCTCTCTTTGTCTTTTGCTCTTGGCATTTTAATTATGATGTGTCTTGGTGTGGTCCTCTTTGGATTCCTTTTGTTTGGGGTTCTGTGCGCTTTCTGGACTTGTCTTTTTCTTTCACCAGGTGGGGGAAGTTTTCAGTCATTATTTCTTCAAATAGGTTTTCAGTATCTTGCTCTCTCTCTTCTTCTGGCACCCCCATAATTCGAATGTTGGTATGCTTGAAGTTGTCCCAGAGGCTTCTTACACTATCTTCATATTTTTGGATTCTTTTTTCCTTTTTCTTTTTCAGTTGAATGTTTTTTGCTTCTTTGTATTTCAGTTCTTTGACTTGATTCTTGCGTTTCTCTAGTCCAGGGGTCCTCAAACTTTTTAAGCAGGGGGCCAATTCACTGTCCCTCAGACTGTTGGAGGGCCGGATTATAGTTTAAAAAAAACAAAAAAAACTATGAACAAATTCCTATGCACACTGCAGGCCCGGAATGAGTCGGCTGCTAAGCAGGACAGGCAGCGGCACCCGGCGGGCTGGATAAATGTCTTCAGTGGCTGCATGTGGCCCGCAGGCAGTAGTTTGAGGACCCCTGCTCTAGTCTGTTGTTGGGTCTCTGTATAATATTTTTTATTTCACTCAGTGTATGTTTAATTTCTAGTTGGTCCTTTTTCATATCTTTGAGGGTCTCGTTATATTTATCAGCCTTATAACCGTGGTTTTGCATTCTATATCTAGTCATTTGTTTTCCTCCTTTTCTTTTGTTTATGATCTGTTTCTTTGTCGTCGCATTTTTACTGCTTCTCTGAGTTGTTAGGGTAGCTTTGTGTGCTAGGTTTTCTATATGGCCCAGTGGGTCGGCCTCCCAGTTACCTGAGGTGGACACTCTTAGTGCACCCCTTTGTGGACTGTGTGTACAGCCTTGTTGTAGTTAAGTCTTGATTGTTGTTGGTATCACTGGGAGGAATTGACCTCCAGGCCAGTTGGCTGTGAGGACCAGCTGTGTCTACGCTGGGAGAAGTTCGGTGCTGGAGACAGCCTTATAGGATTAGACTTGCCAAATTGCAAAAGCCTCTGTGCTCAGCTTGGATGGGGTGGAGTCTCAGGGCGGAGCAGACAGTCTTGGCTTCCTGTCAGCCCTGCCCTTGCGCGCGCAGGTGCGCCTCTGGACCTCTGGTTTCCCCGGCTCCCGAGCCTCCGCCCGAGAGTCCAGATTCCCCCTGCAAGAGTGTGGGTCCCCGTGGGCTTGCCTGGAATTGGGGTTCAGTGCAGTCAGAACTGGGGTTCAGTGCATTCAGGAGCTTCCGACTCCCTTCTGCTAGGGAAAGCCTATGGGAACCTCCGCAGTCTTTGTGAACACTGGTGCGCGTACCTCCAGATCCCTGCCCATCGTAGCTCCCACCCCGATCTCCAAGTCTCCGAGTGCCTTTCTCCCTACCTGACACTCCAGACTCCCCCTATATGAGCCTGGGTCCATGGAGTTTCGCCTGGAACTGGGGTTCAGTGCAGTAGGAACTGGGGTTTAGTGCAGTTGGGGGCTTCCTTCCCCCTCCCACCAGAGAAAGTCAGCCAGGCTCTCAGCTGCCCTTCCTCACTGCGTGCACAAAGATCCTTGGCCATACCTCAACCCTTTGCCATTCCTCCAGTTCTCTATGAGCTTTTCTCTTTCTTTCTAGTTGTAGAATTTCCACTCAGCCAGCTTTCCTGTGCTTCTGGATGGTGTCCATTTTGTCTTTTAGTTGTAATTTTGAAATTGTTGTGCGAGGCAGCAGTTTAGGTGCTTACCTATGCCGCCATCTTGGTTTCTCTCTAAACTTCATTATTTCAAAGTGATGGCTTTTAGATATAACACCAAAGCTATAATACATGAAAGAAATTCTATATAATAAAAGTATAATATGCAAATTGTTCCCTCAACCAGGAATTCTTCCAGGAGTTCAACCAGGAGTTCTTCCGGAGTTCAACCAAGGGAAAGGACCAGCTGGGGGAAGGGAGGGAGGCCCCAGCTGGCAGCTGGCAACTGGCAGCCGCTACAGACCCTACCAGTGCTTGTATTTCATGCACTGGGACTCTAGTCCTATATAATAAAAGCCTAATATGCAAGTTGTTCAACCAGGAGTTCGACTGGGAGTTCGACCACCCGCTATGATGTGCGCTGACCACCAGGGAGCGGCGTGGAACATGGCGGGCACTGGCGATGCTGCACTGGCAGCAGGCAGCAGTGGAGGAACTGCCAGCCCCGCTGGGCCCCGATGGTGGAGCAGGTGAGTGGGCAGCCCCAGCCCAAGGTGGGTGTGAGCAGGGGCCTGATCGCCCCACTGATCACTCTGCAGATAGCAACCAGCAGTGGCAGCAGGAGGTGGGGTTGCTGCCCGGCTCCCAGGTGCTGAGGGAGCTGGGTGGGGGGCCCGGCCCTCACTGATCGTCCCGCAGATGGCGACCAGTGACCTGCAGGCCCTGTTCACCCAATTGGGGCCAGGCCCTGGGCTGGGATGGGGAACTGGAGGTGGGTGGCGACAACCAACCTCCTGTGGCACCACCCGGGTAGGGGGCTGGGACCTCTTGCCGGCTACTGGGGGTGGGGATGATGCTGAGAATGTGGGGTGTCTGCCGAGCTTGCTCTCACTCCCCCTGCTCCCCTCCCCTGGCATGCCAGGGCTCGCGTGCCAGGGAAGCCCCTGTGCTCAGATGCTAGGCGCCTGCGAAAAGCCTGAACCGCACCCGTGTGGCCTCTTCCAGGTGAGCTGGGCTGCAGCCACCAGTTGGGCTCTCCATAGGTTCGCACAGGAGCTGGTCTGCAAGGCCAGCTGGGAGAGAGCATGCTGCCCACTCGGCTTCCGTGCAGCGCTGCTGGGTGGCCCAGAGGCCCATGCTGTGCCCCGGCCCACAGCGTCCGGCCACGCTCACCGCATCTCCGCATGGGGACGTGGGCACTGTGTCTCAGGTGGAGGGGGGTGCATGGGGCTTGGGGACCCAGGTGCTGCCCAGGGCCTAGAGGTCAGCTGGGACCTGCCCTTCCACCATCCAGGCCTAGGTGTGAATTTTGTGCACCGGGCCTCTAGTAATTCATAAGTTGTACTCCATTAAAATGAAAAGTTCTGTTTTCAGAAAGACACTGTCAAGAGAATGAGGAGAAAAGCCACAGACTAGGAGAAAATATTTGCAAAAGATACAACTGATAAGGGACTGGTATCCAAAGTACACAAAGCACTCTAAAAACTCAACAATAAGAAAACAAACAACTTGATTAAAAAGTGGGCAGCAGACCTGAACAGACACCTCACCAAAGAAGATATATAGATGGCAAATACACATATAAGAAGATGTTCAACATCATATGCCATTAGGGAATTGCAAATTAAAACAATGAGATACCAGTACACACCAATTAGAATGGCCTAAATTCAAAGTACAACACTAAATGCTGACAAGGATGTGGAGCAACAAGAATTCTCATTCATTGCTGGTGGGAATGCAAAATGGTATCTCCACTTTGGAAGACTGTTTGGCAGTTTCTTACAAAGCAAAACATACTCTTACCATATAATCCAGCAACTGCACTCCTTGGTATTTACCCCAAAGACCTAAAACCTTATGTCCACATAAAACCTGCACACAAATGTCTATAGTAGCTTTATTCATAGCTACTATAGAGGCCTGGTGCACGGATTTGTGCACCAGTGGGGTCCCTTGGCCTTGCCTGCAGGATTGGGCCAAAATCAGCTCTCTGACATCCCCCGAGGGGTCCCAGATTGTGATAGGGCATATGCCAGGTCGAAGGACCCCTCCAGTGCACGATCAGGGCTGGGGAGGGACATGAGAGGTTGGCCAGCAGGGAGGGACCGTAGGAGGGCTCCAGGGCATGTCTGGCCTGTCTCACTCAATCCTGATCAGCCGGACCCTGGCAGCAAGCTAACCTACTAGTCAGAGTGTCTACTCCCTGGTGGTCAGTGAACATCATAGCAACTGGTCAACTGGTTGACTGTCTGCCCCCTGGTGGTCAGTGCATGTCATAGCAAGTGGTTTAGCGGCCTTAGCATATCATTAGCATATTATACTTGGATTGGTTGAACAGCTGACCAGACCAAACACTTAGCATATTTGGCTTTTATTATATAGGACTAGAGGCCCGGTGCATGAAATTCATGCATGGGGGTGTGTGTTCCTCAGGCCAGCCTGCAACCTCTCCAATCTGGGACATCCCTCTCACAATCCAGGATTGCTGGCTCCCAACTGCTCACCTGCCTGCCTTCCTGATTGCCTCTAATCGCTCCTGCCTGCCAGCCTGATCACCCCCTAACCACTCCCCTTCCAGCCTAATTGATGCCTTACTGCTCCCCTGCCAGCTTGATTGCCCCTAACTGCCCTCCCCTGCAGGCCTGGTCACCCCTAACTGCCCTCCCCTGAAGACCTGGTCACCCCTAACTGCCCTTCCCTGCAGGCCTGGGTTCCCCCCAACTGTCCTTCCCTGTAGGCCCGGTTGCCCCCAACTTCCCTCCCTTGCAGGCCTGATCTCTCCCAACTGCCCTCCCCTGCTGGCCATCTTGTGGCGGCCATCTTGTGTCCACATGGGGGCAGCCATCTTTGACCACATGGGGACAGCCATCTTGTGGGTTGGAGTGATGGTCAATTTGCATATTACTCTTTTGTTAGATAGGATAGAGGCCTGGTGCACAGGTGGGAGCCAGCTGGTTTTCCCTGAAGGGTGTCCGGGAACAGGGTGGGGGTTCCCTTGGGGCATGGGGCAGCCTAGGCGAGGGGCTTGTGGTGGTTTGCAGGCTGGCCATGCCCCCGGGCAACCCAAGTGGAGGCCCTGGTATCTGGGATTTATTTATCTTCTATAATTGAAACTGCAGCCCTGAGTGGAGGCCAGGGCAGGCCAGGAACTTGGCTTCCTCCATCGCCAGGGAAACCCAAGCTTCCTGCTCGCTCTGTGGCCACAGCCATTTTTGTTGGGATTTATTTATCTTCTATAATTGAAACTTTGTAGCCTTGAGTGGAGGTCTGGGCCGGCCGGGTGTGCAGGAAGGTTGGCTTCCTCCATTGCCAGGGAAACCCAAGTCTGCTCACTCCATGGCCGCAGCCATCTTGGTTGGTTAATTTGCATACTTGCTCCTGATAGGCTGGTGGTCATGACTTGTGGGTGTAGTGGAGGTATGGTCAATTTGCATATTACTCTTTTATTAGATAGGATTGCCTAAACTTGGAAACAACCAAGATGTCTTTTAGTTGGTGAATGGATATATAAACTGGTGTATTCATACAATGGCATATTCAGCACTAAGAAGAAATAAACTACCAAGTCATGAAAAAGACATGGAAGAAACTTAGATGCATATTACTAAGCAAAAGAAACCATAGCAAAACTAAGGAGACAGGAAAAGGACTGATCAGTGGTTGCCAGGACTAGGGAGGATGGAAGGATGAAAAGACAGAACATAGAGGATTTTTTAAAGCAATGACACCACTCTGCATGATACTATAATGGGGGTGGGTTGCTAGAGAGTACATGTTATTAAACATTTGCCATAATTGATTGAATGTACACCAAGAGTAAACCTTAATGTACACTATGAACTTTGGGTGATAATGATGTGTTAATATAGGCTCATTGGTTATAACAAACTAGAAGCCTGATGCACGAAATTCGTGCAAGAGTAGGCCTTCCTTCCCCTGGCTGCCGTCACGAGCTTCCCTCCGACACCTGGGACCTGGGCTCTGCTCCAACCCCAGCTTCATCCGGAAGGATGTTCAGTCTAATTAGCATATTACCCTTTTATTATTATAGATGTACCACTGTGTTGAGGGATGATAGTGGGAGAAGCTGTGCATGGGAGCGGGGTGTGTGTGCAGGGGGTATAT
The DNA here is from genome assembly GCA_026230045.1 of Corynorhinus townsendii. NCBI lineage: Eukaryota > Metazoa > Chordata > Mammalia > Chiroptera > Vespertilionidae > Corynorhinus > Corynorhinus townsendii. The sequence goes on along the minus strand of JAPDVU010000003.1, from coordinate 172,495,886 downwards.
GGGAACTCTGTATTTTCTGTTCGATATTATTATAACATAAAACTGCTCTAAAAGCAGTCTATTTAAAAAACTATGTGCCTAAAAATATAATTATTCTCTCTCATTCCTTGTCCTGTGTTCTATTCTGCCCTGCCCCCCCCCCCCCCCCCCGCCTTGGCATTCTTACTATTTAGATATTGAACTTCTTAGTTTATCTTTCGAAGTTTGTGCCTTTTGCTTTTAATGACCTATGTTTTTGTCTTTTTGTTCTACTTCCTGGGAAATTTCTTCATTATATTCCAAACTTCCTATTGACTTTTTTTCTGCTTTGGTATCCTAAAATTTCCATGATGTTCTTGTTTTCTGAGTTTTTCTTCCTCCTTCTCTCTACCTCCAGCCTCAGATTCTGTTTCTTATTTCACAGTTGTAGTATCTCCTTTTATGTATACTAGTATGTCTTTTGCATACAGTGTTATTTATTTATTTATTTATTTATTGCTGCAAAAAGCTTTATTGTTTCATTTGGCCCAGTGCATGGGAGAGGGCTCCAAGGTGGTTAAAAGTAGCGGTCACCCACTGGTGGTCTGTGGACCACCGCTGGTTTAAGGAAATCGTAAGGAAACCTTTGAAGCAGCAGTCGCCAACTGGTGGTCCGCAGACCACTGATGGTCTGTGAGGTCCTAAAGGTTGGCCGTCACTGGTTAAAAGAATGACTAGTCGTTTCGGGAAGAGGCTCAGGTAAAAGCCAGACACCACAGGATGCAGAGGGGCTCTGAAAGGCCTCTGGGCTCCAAAGGCTCCTAGTTGTGCTTGAGGGTGAGCCTTTCAAAGAGATAATCGCCCAGCCCAGCCTGGGGGCCGGCCCGCCTGAGGAGGTGAGTCAGGAGTCACTCATCTTCTTGATGAGTTTCACCTCCTCATCCAGGAAATGGTTCTCCAGAAAGTAACAGATTTGAGGGTCTGAACGAGTAGAACCCAGGGCCTGCAGCTCCAAAATGGCCTGGTTCAGGTTCCTCTCCACGCCAGGGCGGCTTCCATGGCGTCCTGAGTTTTGCCCCACTCATCTTGGGAAGGTTTCAGCACGTCCTGGAAGAGAATGCAGCCACCATGCTGGTTTTGCAACTTAAGAGATGCTCAGCGCTGCCCTCCCGCGGAAGAAGTGCCCCATGCCCTTGAGAGCCACATCTTCAGGGTTCGAAATAGAAGCCCAGAGAGAGGTAGGTGTATGAGGCCCGCAGATGCAGGTTGGCCAGGCGGTTGAATAATAATAATGATGGAATATTAATGATGAATTTGAGAACTTGGTGGAATAATAATGATGAATTTGAGAACTCATGGCTGTTCAGCAATAAGGAGTTAAAGTAGAAAAAAAAACCCCACAAAAACCCAGTGTGTTGGCTGGTCCCAGAGGTGATTCTGAAGGTGGTGACTGGATAAGATGCAGGAGAGTGGCCAGAGGTTGGAAGAAGGGGCATCCCTGGGTCTGTTCTGTCCAAACACTGTTGAAGCAGGAGACAGATCTGGGACTGCTGAGGGCACTGCCTACAATGTTATTTTTGTGTGTATTTTCTTCTTTTCTGAAATGTGTTGGGTTCCATAAAGTTCTAGTTTTTTATTGATTATATGTGTTTAATGTTGGAAGCCTTGCTCCTTCTTATGTCTGAAGATTTTGTCTCTCCCTCCATACTCAAGCGTGAGACACTACAACGCTGGTTGGAAACTAAAGGCATGCATCATTGTGGGATGATAGGGCTGAGAGTTAACTTTGCTGTTAGCTGAGCCACATGTATTAGTACTTACAGCTTTTTAAGCATCTGTGTTTGTTTAGTTTGTTTCTCCATAGAAGGATTTTCCAATTGGTTGCCTTGCCTTGGTTCTGGAGCAATCTCATCTTTTCATTTATAGGCTTTCACTCAAACTCCATTTCTTAGTCTCTTATATCACCTCTGGCTGCTCTTTTGACTTCTGCCAGGCTTGGCAATCACATATCTCGGAGGTTCTCTGGTTCATTGTCTCCAGAGAATGAATTCTCTGTCTTTGGGGTGGGAAGGGAAGTCCCTTTGCTGTGCACAGTGGGCCTGGATGTTTACTCCCAATACATAATAGAAGCCTGTTCTTCTATGCTTGGCTTCATGTCTCACTTCCACTTTTTGTGAGTCCCTTTGGAGAGGATTCTAGAGTGAATTTATTGTAGCTTGGTAAAATCCCCAGCTGTGGGCACTTAGTTTCAGCTTTTTCTATTCTACTCAAACAATTACGTATGCCTTAACTTAATTTCCATCTTGAAAAAAAAGTTGTTGCTTACTCTTCACTCTCTTTGTAATTTTCCCTTTTGATAGGAGGCAAAGAAGATGAACCTTGTGTAATGTCAAGGGAAAATGTTCAGTATGTAAAAAAATTAGGAGACAAAATTGTAAAAGAAAACATATCCAAATTTACCCCTAGTTGTGGAATTACTATTTCCTTAAAAAAAAATATTTTCTGGATGTGCCAAATTTTCTATAATAAGCATACAACACTTTCATAATAAAAAAATTATACAAATGTTTAAAAATTCATAGTGATAATAATAGCTCAATAAGGGCAACTTTGATTGCAGTGAACATTAATGACCTGGAGAAGAAAAAAAGCATTTATTTTCTCTATGTCACATGTTAAAGTTTTAATAATAAATTAAATGTAGGCAGTGGAGAAACAAGCTTCTTAGTAAGAAGTGGTGAGTTTTCCCTTCTCTGCCATGTAAATACTATTCCTATAGATAATGGTTAACAATATATATTTTAAGATTATATAACTGGTAGGTATTGAAGATTTAATATGAGAATATAATGCATAAAATATGGTTACTTTGTATTAGAAGGTGCTTTTAAATACCTGACTGTAATCTAAATCAGATTGCTCTAAAATGGGTTCCATGGAATACCAGCTCTAATTGATTTGTTGCAGAGAAATACACTTGCAAATTGCTACATCTTATTTTGCTTTCTAGGAGAAACAATTCACACCAGGGAACTGAAGCCTTTGAGGATACTGCAGTAAAGAAACTTGGTTAATTTTATTGGTTTAACTTTGATAAAAGTTTTTGTATTTTTAATTACAGTTTACTTTCAATATTATTCCGTATTAGTTTTAGGTGTACAGCATAGTGTTTAGATAATCTAAGTGGCCCCCCTGATATTTCAAGTACCTACCCAGCCCCATACATAGTTATTACAATATTATGGCTATATTCCCTATCCTATAATTTACATCCTTGTGACTATTTTCTAAGTACCAATTTATACTTCTTAATCCCTTCGCCTTTATCACCTACTCCCTCAAATCCCCTCCCCTCTGTCAACTGTCAGTCTGTTCTCTGTATTTTATTTATTTTGTTCTTTAGATTCCACATGTAATTGAAATCATATGGTATTTGTCTTTCTCTTTCTGATTTATCTCACTTAGCATAATACATTCTAGGTCCATCCATTTTATCATAAAAAGTAAGATTTTATTCTTTTTATGGCTGAGTAGTATTCCATTATGTAAATGTACCAAACTTTTTAAACCACTTGTCTAAAGTGAAATTTACTATGCTGGATATGCACTGCATTGCTTTAGGAGAGAAATATTTTACTGTTTTATTGGGGGCGTGGCGAGTAGGGTACTTTCCTTGTTTTGTTTTTGGATAAGCCTCAGGAGGTTCTGATTCCCAGCTGTTTTCCAGCAGCCATGGCATTTTGGAAAGCCTGGAGCATCATGTGGGAGTATCTGTGTTAAAATATATCTGTAGGAGCTGGCTATTGTCAAATTCTACAGCTGGAGCCCTGAGATATGAAGGTTTATTGTCTAATTTTCAAGCAAATACAATTTTAATGAAAGTAATCATTCAGGGATTTTTCTTTACCACATTTGCTTTTGCTTTTTTATGTCTGGACTCCTTTTATAAAAGGAAATAGGGGAAATCATTTGGGAATCTAAAATAAATTAAGCTTTAACTGTTCATATTCTTAAACTGCACTATCTGAGCATATAAATGGTGGCATTTACAATAAAATAAATTGCTTGGAAATAATCGGCTCTTTTAAAACAATTTTTCAAAGCCTCCTACTTCAGATAGTTTTTCCACAGTGGGAGGCCTCTGGTCTTATTGGAGCGATGGAGAGTAGAGATGTGGGTTCTAGTCCAAGCTATGGCACTAAACAGCTCCAAGGTATTGCTGTTACTACTATCAAGAGCAAATTCTATTGAGGGCTAAGTACACGCCAGCTATTGTGCTACAGGCTCTACACGCATAAGTTCTTTTCATCTTCACTATATTCCATCTGAGGGTTGGACTGAATAACTCCTTGTCCCTTTTCCAGGTTTAAATGATCCCAGGAGATAGGTCTCTGCTGCCAGACCTTTGTTCTACTCTGAGGGCAGAGAGATCAGGAAGCAAAAGAATCTTATCCTCACTAAAAGCAGAGAGTAGACAAGTTCATGGGAGCCTGAGATGGAACTCAGAACCATTTTCTATTCTATACCAATATATAATCCAGTATAATGTATATTATAATCAGGTTTCTTAAATGGGTTTTTCTGGTAGCCCACACATCAGAAAACCAAATATAATGTTGTTTTCTTAGCTCACAGCCTATTTAAGTTGGGCAAGGGGAGAGGTGGCTTTTATTGACGTTCCCACCAATGTTTGACCAAGTTAGCCATCAACTCTGCCAGTTAAGTGACATTATATATCTCCATCATAGTAACTCCACCACCTGATAATTATTAAGTGTTTTGGGGTTTTAAATATCTCTCTAAACCCATGATCTTATTTGATTTCTGGTTCTTAATACTGTTCTATATAGTTACATGTCTGAAAGACAAGACCCTCCAGAATATTACTTTTACTGTCTTATTCTCAGTTCTGACTCAAAGACTGAAAAATCTGAAAACTCAAAGACTGAAATCATCACTGCCCAATGATTTCTAACCAGTTGCTCTGCTTTGGTAGAAGGGCCTTGGTCTGAGGGGCCATTCTGGCATGGGGATGGTTTGGCAGGCAGAATCCTATTTATCTGTTTTTAACACAAATACCCCAAAGTGCAGAAATTGCAGAGTGTGTGTTATTTACATATATATTATGCCATTTTGATGTATGGGCTTGTTAGAAATCACTACCCATCCTTTATCTTCCTAAAAAGGTCTCTCATAAAACTCTCAGAGGGAGCTTTCAGAATTCCTAGGAAACCGAGCTGGATGTTTATTGAACTCTTATTCTTCTGTGCTCATCTTACTGTTTACCTTTTAGCCTGTTATCTGCTGAGAAACAACTGGGAAAAAGTTTCTCTCTACTCAGTTCTTATTAGGATTGTAATGAGTTTATTCCCACTTCCCCCATTAAATAATTAATCAAATAAGAAATATAAAATTAATTAGTATTTAAATCAGACTGCTGAGTTTAAATCTTTTAGTACGTAAAATATTTTTTTAATCTTCATTTTTTAAATGTGGAGCCCTATTTTTTAAAAACTTAAGTATTTCTTTTTTCAAGCAGCCTCAATAATTTGGTAGTTCTAAAAGAATGTCTGGATCATTCACTTTGAGGCAGACTGGTTTCCTAGGGCCCCAGATCACATAGCCAAGAGTTTACAGAGATTTTGGTGCCAATAACAGTCATGAACTCCTACACAAAATGCCACAGTGTGGGTGCAGGAACTGTGAGGGAGCCTCTGACCAGGCTTAAATCCCACAATTAGAGCTTTATTACTTTGGCTCAAGATCTTGTCACCTGGAAAATGATAAAAACCCTATGTGAGGGGACATGGTCAGCCTTACGAATTTATCAAAATCTTTAATGAGAGCAGGTTTTGATATTGATGGCTAAGACAAAACAGACAGCTAAGATTGAAGAGAGGCTTGACAGTGGCAAGGAAGTGGACATAGGGGGAGGGAAGGCCAAGAAAGAGCAGCTGGTGATGGGGAAGGATAGATGGCAAAAGATAAAATTTACCTATTTTGTTCATTTATTTATTCAACAGCTACTGAGACTCTACTTTGTTGACTGAGAAATCACTGTGTTAAGGGCTGGGGAAGAAATAATCATGCACTCTGGGCATTCTGGTATGGAATGAAAGGCAGCCACGTGAACAAGTAGTGACAGCAAAGTGTCATTAGATGGGGCAGGCAGAGAGGATGGTGCAATTGAAGAGGAAGGATGTGGAGGAAAAGTGACAAAGAAACTGATATTTAACTTTGGTTTTAAGGAAGTGAGAGAGAGACTGATATTTAAATTTGGTTTTAAGGACAAATAGAGAGGATCCAAGATGGTGCAGAGTAGGTGGAAATTATACTCACCTTGTCCCAGGACGAAACTGAAATTACAACTAAAATACAGAACAATCAACCGGAATAACTAACAGAAGACTAGTGAATAGAGGTCATATAACCAAGGATTTACAGAAGAAACAACATCAAGATTGGTAGGAAGGTTGAAGAGGAGGAAAGGGCAGGTCTGCCCCCACAGGCTGTGGCTGACATTCCAGAGGAACATCTCAGCTGTAAACATTTCCCTTGAGGAGTGTGGGTTCTCAACCCCATGCTGGGCTCCCCAGCCCAGAGCACCAGAACTGGGAAGAGGCGCCTACATAACAACTGACTGTGAAAATCAGCAGGGATTCTGTCTGCTAGAGACCCAGGCGCCCTCTTAAAGGGGAAGGACACAAAATCTCATTTGCAGCCACTCATCCTGGGCTCCAGTAGAGGAAGGGGCCTGGGAGCACAGTAGAGTTGTGTGGGGAAAGACTGGGTTGTGTGGCTCTGGGAAAGAGCTAAAGGGACAGCCATCAGGGTCCCTGTGCTGAGTCCGTCTCACACACTGCAGACACCATCTTTCTTGGGTGGAGCACTTTCCTCCATATGGCATCAGCCTGGAAGAATGCAATAGCACCACACTCCTGACTCCCTGTCGCCTACCCTGCAGAGGAGCCAACTGCATGAGCTTGGGGTGTAGGGGTGGACTCAGGTAGTGTCAAACTGAGTTGTGTAGCTCTGGGGTTGGGGCCATTCCCCCCACCTTATTGCAAGCCTGACCAGTGCCACACCCTCATGGGAGATCCACTAGCCCCACCCTCCGAACTCACAGTGGTCCCGCTATGTTGAGCTGAGGCTGTTCAGGAGGTTAGGGCATACACTGGGGCAGACTGAGTTGTGTGACTCTAGCAAGGGAGTCATTTTTCTCTTGCATGTCTGACCAGTTTAGAACCCTCCCTTCTCACTGCTAAATCTTGGTCTGTTTAGGTCTGATAAACTCTGCTGGCCTCACCCTAATGACTCCAAAGACATTGCCCCACCATAAAGGTCTGTGGTCACCTGGTATGTGGCAGCTGGACTAGGTATACCCTGAGACTTTTGCTGAGTGGACTCAGACCCAGTACTGGCACCAAGTTTGAATCTGTATCAGTCTGGTGAACACCACTCACACCTATCTGGTGACTTGCTGAGAGCCTACCTCCTATAACTTGCCTACCACCAGTGACTGAGCCTAACAGGCAGTAGGCAGGTAGAGGCAGATCTCAGGGCGTCTTGGGCCTTTTGCAGACCTGCCCTCGGACTAGGTACTGGTGGAAACTGGCTTTGGTGCACATCTTGGCCCTTCCCATGCATACCCAGGCCCAGCAGAAGCAGCCACAAACTGTGGATCACTTTGTAGCTACAAACAGGTTGCCCAGATCCAGTCACAGGCAGTGCCTGACATTGACCTATACTGGAGTCCCTCCAAAGAAGCCTCAGCCCAACATATGCAGTGACAGGCATCAGACAACATCAGAGCAAGATCTAATTAGCTCCACAAGTGCCACATCCAAAGAGATCTCGGCAGGGAAGTAAAACTTATATGCGGAATCTAAAGAACACTATAAATGAACAAACAAAACAGAAACAAACTCACAGGTTGTGAGAACAAACTGTTGGTTGTTAGAGAGGAGTGGGGTTGGGGGTCTGGGTGAAAAAAGTGAAGGGATGGAGCCCTAGCTGGGTGGCTCAGTTGGTTAAAGCAGCGGTTGCCAACTGGTGGTCCACGGACCACCAGTGGTCTGTGAGGTCCGAAAGGTTGGTGACTGCTGGCTTAGAGCATTCTCCTGTACACCAGAAAAGTTGTGGATTTGATCCCGGTTAGGGCACATACATAGATTGTGGGTTTGATGCCCAGTCAGAGCATGTACAGGAGGCAATATGTTTCTCTATCACATAGATGAATCTCTCTCATCAATAAAAACATATCCTTGGGTGAGGATTTAAAAAAGATGAAGGAATCAAGAAGTAGATTGTTAGTTACAAAACAGTCATGGGGAAGTAAAGTACAGCATAGGGAATATAGTCAGTAATCTATACAGACGGTCTTCGGGTTACATCGGACTCAATGTACGTCGTTTCGTGGTTACGTCGCCATCTCCCATTTATTTATTAAAAAAAAAAGTTCCGTCATTTCGATGTATGTACATATGTGCTTTATGTTTTTTATTATTTACTGCAAGTAAAGGTCAGGAATTGTTATCTTTCTTTTAAATTTTTTTTTTTACTGTTTCACTTCATTACTGCTGTGTATGTGCTCCATGTGAGTGAGGTAGGTGCTTATGTAGGTGGGTTCCGATTTACGGTGAAAATCTTGTTACATTGTGCCTTAGGAACGGATCTCCGATGTAACCTGAGGACCTACTGTATATATAAAGGGCTAATATGCTAAGTGTCCCTCCCTCCCTCCCTCAAACCAATCGCTGTGATGCGCACTGACCACCAGGGGGAAAATGCTCAACGAAGGAGCTGCCAAGCTGCAGTGACTTGGCAGCAGTGCTTCTTGGGTGATACACCCCAAAACCAGAGAGGAAGGAGGCATGATTCCTCCAGGGCTGTATGATTCTACCTTTGGCTGTGGGTTATGTTGTTGCTGGGGCACTGTTGGCCCTGAATCTGGTTTACTGCACACTTGCGTTTGCGTTCCACACCCTGTGTGACAGCAACTTTGCACAGTGCCCTCTCACACTCCAGAACCCCTTGAGGAATGTTGGAGAGCCGGTTTTGGTCTGATCCCCCCAGGGCAGGCCAGGAACCCCACCTGCCAGAGCTACTCTGCTCATTCTGCAGATGCCTTTCAAGCCACAGCACCATCCCAGATGTGGCCGGCAGGGGAGGGACTGTGAGAGGTTGGCTCCAGGGTGTGTCTGGCCCTGCAGGCCACCTTCTAATTAATTTCCTTTCAATGTACATGAATCTGTGCACTGGGTCACTAGTATTATAATAACTACTAGAGGCCTAGTACTCAAAATTTGTGCACGGGGAGGGGGATCCCTCAGTCTGGCCTGTACCCTCTCCAAACCGGAATCCCTTGGGGGATGTCTGACTGCCAGACATCCCTCTCGCAATCTGGGACTGCTGGCTCCTAACCACTCACCTGCCTGTCTGCCTGATCACCCCTAAACATTCTGCTTGCCTGCCTGATTGCCCTTAACCACACTGCCTGCCTGCCTGATGCCCCTAACCACTCCCCTGACTGCCTGATCACCCCTAACCACCCTCCCCTGCTGGCCTGGTCTCCCTTGACCACCCTTACCTGCTGGTCTGGTTGCCCCTTACTGCTCTCCGCTGCCAGCCTGATCGCCCCTAACTGCCTCTGCCTCAGGCCCCGCCATTGTGGCTTTGTCCAGAAGGACATCTGGGAGACATCTGGTCTAATTAGCATATTATCCTTTTATTAGTATAGATGTATGGTGCCAGGTGGGTGCTGGAAATATCAGGGGAAGTACTTTGTAAAGCATATGATTTTTCTAACCTCTGTATATGCTGTATAAATATAAGTATATGCTGTATATTGAAGTGAATACAAAATAATATTAAATGTAAACTGTAATTAAAAACATAAAAACCAAACAAATAAGCACAAATAAAACTCTTCCCGTATATCTTTAAAGAAAGGACAAATAAGAGACAAATAGAAAAGTTTACCTGTAGGACTACAGTAAAACCCTTTATTCATGGTTTCCCTTCCCTCAGTCTCAGATACCTCAGTTAACTGAAGTCTGAAAATACTGAATGGTAAATGCCAGAAAGAAACAGTTCATAAATTAAAATTTTTTATGCCATTCTGAATAGCATGATGAAATCTTGCAATGTCCCTCCTGGGATGTGAATCATCCCTTCATTTAGCGTCTCCACGCTGTAGTTTCTCCCCACCTGTTAGTCACTTAGTAGCCATCTTGATTATCAGTTTGACTGCCAATGTATCACAGTAATCTTTATTTTCAAGTAACCCTTATTTTACTTATTGGCCCCAAAGCACAAGAATAGTCATGCTGGAGATTCTGATATGCCAAGGAGAAACCTCAAAGTGCTTTCTTTAAGTGAAAAGGTAGAAGTTTTCAATTTTATACAGAAAGGAAAAAATTATATGCTGAGGTTGCAGAGAAAGTGACCAGACATTTATATACCTTACAAAATTATCACCCCATTAAGTCTAGTACCCATCTGAAGGAAATGTAATGATTAAATCTTGGGCCAGTTATATAGGTTTATGCACAAGGGTTATTATTTGTATTCATACCAAACTTTTTCATGTTATTAACCCATTTGAGTAGCCTGTGAACACAAAAACTAACAGGTGAAATTTTGTTAAACCCAACTCAAAAGTAAATGTAATGGTAAGAGTAAGACTTAATGTTGGTGTTTTGTTAAAGGGGCACTTTTAAATGTGTCAAATGAAGTGCTTTAACTTCTAGTGAAAACTTCGTCTTGATATAAAATGTGCTTTTTAGATGAAGTTTCACAAAAGGATATGATGCCCCAATTCAAATACACACTCTGGAGGTCTCCCTGTCCTCAGAAGGAAGGCAACTCCTGTGGAAGCCGGGAGCTCTTTCCATCATTTCCTGCTCTCATTTGGAATGTTCTGTGACTCAGCCACAGTGCTCCCATGGCAGTCTCACCATGTCAAGGGTTAGAGGCAGATCATGGGAAAATAAACGTTTAAAAGGGAACAACCTAGCAAAAATGAAGAGAGCAAGGCAAGCCAGATCCTCTGGCTTTGATTGCGAGATAAAAGTCGTAACAGGTGCTGGGACTTAGGTCAAAATTATAAATAGAGTATAAATTCTAATGAGAATAGCTGAGTGACTCGGGGGCTAAGACAGGGTTATGGAGGCTTTTGCGATTTCAGGTAGCAACTTTTCACATGGCCTTTTTTAGTCCCAGTTCTACTTTCCTCTTCTACTTCATTCATACTTAATTTCAGGCAATGATGTATTCCCCTTGGTACCATAGTTTGTATTATATTTAGCCTGACTAGTCCATTGAGTCTACCCATGTATTTATTTATCTCTTCTCTTGTCTGAGAGAGACTTAAGTTGGAGCTACATGGTAAGCCCCTGGAGGACAGGGAGGCATGTTATTCATACTGGTTTCCTGATAGTCCAGGGCTTTGTATGTAGTATGTGTTCTATACAGAATGGCTGAAGAGAACTTGGCTTCTGATAGATTTGATTTCCTGCTCTACTGCTCACAGCATGTGACCCACATCAAGGAGTTTAACTCCCCACCTCACTAAATCTTAGATTTCTCATTGGGTTCTGCTATTAAATGAAATAATGTCTTTCTTGCCAAAACCGGTTTGGTTCAGTGGATAGAGCGTTAGCCTGCGGACTGAAAGGTCCCAGGTTCGATTCTGGTCAAGGGCATGTACCTTAGCTGTGGGCACATCCCCAGTAGGGGGCATGCAGAAGGCAGCTGATCGATGGTCCTCTCTCATCGATGTTTCTAACTATCACTCTCCCTTCCTCTCTGTAAAAAATCAATAAAATATGTATTAAAAAAAAAAAAAGAAATAATGTCTTTCTCAAAACCCCAGTACCTAGCACCCACTATGAGCTTAATAATTGCCCATCCTATATAATAAAAGGCTAATATGCAAATAGACCAAATGTCAGAACAACCGAACAACCAGTTGCTGTGATTTGCGCTGACCACCAGGGGGTGCGTGGGGAACATGGTGGGTGTAGGCATCAGGCAAAAGAGTGCAGAACTTGGTGGGCATTGGCTGCAGTGGGATGGTGGAGCCGGTGAACGAGGGCGCCAGACCAAGGCAGGCCGCTGGTTGCTGTCACTGGGGTGAGCCTCTGGTGGTTACTGAAAATTCTTTGTTCCTGTGCACTACAATCCTGCCCAGCACCTGCACCTGCTGCCGGCATTGGCCTCACTCACACATGCAGCTGGCACTGGAGCCGCCGCTTGCACCCACTGCCAGCGCCCGGCACTTGTCCTGATAGCTCAATGCCATCAGCGGGTGCAAGTGGTGGCTGCCAGCCCCGATTGCCCCTGAGGGCTTCTCCACCTCCCCCTGCTCCTCAGGGGCAATCAGGTCAGCAGCTGCCACTCGCACCCACTGACGGCGCCAGCCCCGCTTACACCCACTGCTGGTGCTGGCTCCAATGGCTCCGCACAGTCAGCAGGTGCAAGCAGGACTGGCACTGTCAGCACGTGGGAGCGGTGGTGGCGGGAGCAGGGCTGCCAGCAGACAGGAGACTGGGGGCCGAGGTGGGAGGGGCCAGGTGGAGGCACAGAAAATGGGTTGAGACCCGCCCCTGTGCCCGCCGTGGCCTCGCAGCCCACAGTTCAAGGTGCACGAGTCCGTGCACTGGGCCCCTAGTTATTATAATTGTCAATAGCTTCAAAAGTACAATAAGTAGTAAATACAATTTTATTTCATTATAGCATACTGATAAGTGGATTATCTTATTTTTAACAAATGGCACCAAATATACCCTACCTGACAGAATTAACAGCACACTAGTTAATACAAAGAATACAAAGTCGTGGTTATATTCCCGAGAAATGATGAAAGAGGAAATGATTTCTAGATAACCTGACAATTTCACTGGCATCATAGAGTCCCAACTTAGACTTTTGTATTGAAAACAATACCATTTATATGTATTTGTCTAAGGACTTGCACATTTTACAAAGTCTCAACATTTGACAGCTGACGAGATCTGAATTCTCTAGGGAATTGCTATACTGCGTTGGCATGCAGGGGATGCCCTTGGTGTCCTTGATTGCCAGAAATGAGCATTCTGTTTGGGCCTCATGTTCCCTGTGAAATGTAAGACAGAATCTATTTTTACTTATTAGTTCCAATCCTTCCTCAGAAAGTGAGGACCAGAGAGTGATTATAAATGTGGGCTCTGGGATGGTTTTGGGTCTCTAGGATCTTACCAGGCTCTGGGACTGAAAGCTTATATTTAGTTTTTAATTTGGATTTCACTCAGCCTTGAGAGGTAGGTAGATACTATTTTTCCCTCTAAAAAACAGGCTTGAAGAGGAGAAATAATGTTTGTAAGACCACACAGCTCATATATGGAAAAGCTGGGATTTAAACCCAAGTTGGTCTCATTCCAAAAGTTAGCTTATCTATACTAATAAAAGGGTAATATGCTAATTAGACCAGATAGACCAGGTGTCTTCTGGATGTCATTCTGGATGTCCTTCCTGACAAAGCCGGTGCCTGGCCTGGTGAAAGCCTCCCGCAGTCCCGGATGCCTGCAGCTGGCAGAGGGAGGGAAGCCCGGGTCCTGGGTGCCGGAGGGAAGCCGGTGCCAGCAGCCCGGGGAAGGAAGGCCTACTCTTGCATTAATTTTTGTGCATCAGGCCTCTAGCAATTACTATACAACACTTCCTCCCCTATTACTTGTCGACACTGGACAAGCTTTGGGTTCCTTCCTTCCTTCCTTCCTTCCTTCCTTCCTTCCTTCCTTCCTTCCTTCCTTCCTTCCTTCCTTCCTTTTTTTTAACATATTTTATTGATTTTTTACAGAGAGGAAAAGGGAGGGATAGAGAGTTAGAAACATTGATGAGAAACATTGATCAGCTGCCTCCTACACACTCCCTACTGGGTATGTGACCGCAACCAAGGTACATGCCCTTGACCGGAATCGAACCTGGGACCCTTCAGTCCACAGGCCAATGCTCTATCCATTGAGCGAAACCAGTTAGGGCACGCTTTGGGTTTCTTATTTGTAAAACTTAGATGTTATCTTACAGAATTTTTGTGAAAATAAATTTAGATGGCATTTGTACATGAATGTTTGTGTCTACCAATGGGCAGCTATTGAGGTTTGGGTGGGAATTTTGAAGAGGGAGATCTTAGGTAGTCAGATCCTACAGACACTTTCCTAAAGCATCAAGGGTCACAAAACCACAGGGAACTGTGCAGTAATAGAGAGTAAATAATATGCCTCCCTCCTAGCTCAGTGTTCAGCACAGATTGGATCCTCAGTAAATGTTTGCTGAATAAATTGATTCCACATCTATGTTTGTTGCTTGCAGTGCAGGATGCAGCAAGGTGTACAATTCCTCACCTCAAGAAACTCTTTTCTAAAGAGGAGACAGACAAGTACAGGCATACTTTGGAGATATTGTGGTTCAATTCCAGACTGCCACAATAAAGCAAATATTGCAAAAAAAGCAAATCACACAAACCTTTTCATTTCCCAGTGCATAAAAAGATATGTTCACAGTATACTATAGTCTATTAAGTATGCAATAGGAGTATGTTTAAAAAACAATGTATTGAAAAAAAAAAGTACATACCTTAATTTAAAAATACTTCTTGCTAAAAAATGCTAACCATCATCTCAGTCTATTGAAAAAATGACACCGATAGACTTACCCTATGCAGGGTTGTGGCAAACCTTCAATTTATTAAAAAAAAATGCAATTTCCATGAAATGCAATAAAGTGAGGCACAATAAGACAAGGTATGCCTCTAAACAGAAAGTAAAATAGTATAATATATGAATGAGGAGTCAGGAAGATTTCTTGATGAAGAACGTTGGACATTGAGTCTTGCAGGATACATGGGAGTCCATCATGTGAAGAAAAGAATAAGAAACATGTGCTGGGGACAGAATGTAAGGCACTTGGACTTGAGGGCTGTTGTAAGAAGTACAACTTGTTCTGGGAGGAAGGAGTGTATATATAGTGAGTGGTGAGTGAGTGGTGAGATGTAGTCCTAGTAGGCCTTGAATGCTGTGCTGAGGAGTTGGGATTGCATACTGAAGGTAATGCGTGGAACTCCTGAAAGACCTTCATTAAGGGAATGTCATGAACACATTTCTATTTTAGGAAATTCACTGTTGGGAAACATGCAGATTGGTTGAAATAGAAAGAGGCTGGATACAGAAGTAGTTACAGCAAAGATGGGCAGGAGGAAATGGATATCAACTGTATTTAGGAGGTATGGTAGAGTTAATTGGACATAAGGTCAGGTTGGCTACAGAGAAAAAAAAAGGAGAGGAATGCTATTGTTTGAGTAACTAGACATATGATGATTCCATTAATAACCTGGTCTACCATTTATTGAGGCTTATTATGTACCTGGCATACTGCTTTGTATGCATTATTCCATTTTACCCTCATGTCAATCTGCAAAGTAGTTATTATCTTCATTTTATGGAGGAAGAAGGTGAAGCTCAGAGTAATTAGGAAGCTTACCCACTGTCTTATATGGAATAAGTGGTGGAGTTGGGACTTCAACCCCAGTATCTGTCTCCCAAGCCCAGGCCATCAGTCACCGTGGCATGCACAGACCCTTGCTATGCTGAGGGACCACAGGAAGAGAAGATTTGGAAAGGAAAGGGAGGAGATGATGAGTACGTGGTGTAAGTAAATCCAACCTGTCAAGTTCTATGCTGATTTTTTCTTGCATGGAAACAAAATTGCTCTTATCTGGGGGTGTTGGTGGGTGAGGGATGGGAAAATGAGCCAAGAAGGGGCCCTCTACAAAGCTTCCTGGTAACATCAGGGAGCTCTCTTCTGCCTCCTCCAGAACAGCAGTTGATCAAGGAGAAATTAAGGAGCAGAGGTCTCCAGGCCAACGTTTCCAGCTTTAGTGAGAGTAGCAGCAGAAAGGGGGCCCACAAGCTAGGAAGCTTAGGGCTCCAGGGATATAGACTCAGCTCCATGGCACGGTTAAGAACAGTACCCCACAGGCTCCTTTAAATACTGAACTCACAGCAAGTAAACACACTCCCACAATGACCATACATAATGTATTGGTGGAACTAATACAAATGGAATACAAGTGAGGAGCTGCTATTTAGTTCTCCTGGCAATTGGCATCTGAGCCAATTCAAGAATATGTGTGAATCCTTGGGCGGGCAAGCATGATTTCAGAGTCTCCAAATGGAACCTTCTTCTGTCCCTCCTCTTTAAAAACGCAGCTCTTTATTCTAAAGAAGGACCCACTTAAAGCCTCTTTAGTCATTTCTCCTGGAAGAAGACTCAGTCTCTTGAGTCCTGTCTTATGAACACATTTTGATTTTGAGAGTAGGGCAGGAGAGAACTCAGTGCATTTCAGCAGGGAGAGGAAGGAAGCCTGATTTGGAAATGCAGAAAAATGCAAACTATCTAACTCGGGTTAACCAGTATACTAATTTTTAGTGAGGTAACATTGGTTAATAACATACAAGTTTCAGGTATACAACAGAATTTGGTATCTGTATACACTATAGTGTGTTCACCCCCGAAAGTCTAGTTTCTCTCTGTCACCATACATTTGACCCCTTTTACTCATTTTTATACCCCGTTCCTTTCCCCTCTGGTAACCACCAATCTGTTGTCTGTATCTATGAGTTTTGTTTGTTTCTTTTTTATATATATATTCAACATATGAGTGAAATAATTTGGTTTTTTACCTTTTCTTTGTGATTTGTTTCACTTAGCACAATATCCTCAAAATTCATTCATATTGTCACAAATGGCAATATTTCATCTTTTTATGGATGAATAGTGTTCCATTGTGTAAAAAAAAATGTACCACATCTTATTTATTCATTCATCGGTTGATATAAGAATGGCAATTATAAAAAAACCCCATAAGAAATAACAAGTGTTGAAGAGGATATGGAGAAAAGGGAACCCTCATGCACTGTTGGTGGGATTGTAAGTTGCTGCAGCCACTATGAAACACAGTATGAAGATTCTTAAAAAAAAAAAAAAAAAAATCTACCATATAATCCAGCTATTCTACTTCTGGGTATTTATGCAAAGAATATGAAAACACTAATTTGAAAATATACATGCACCCCTATGTTTATTGCAGCATTATTTACAGTAGTCAAGATATAGAAATAACCATGATGCCATTTTTTATGCAATTCGGTACAGGTTTCTCAGTAAATTATGGGCTAATAGAAATTTATTTCATGACCATATCTGAGTCATGACTTCTCAGTGTCCTTCTGTGCTTGACATTTGTCATAGTTACTCCTTGGGGAGGGTAATCCTATATAATAAAAGAGTAATATGCAAATTGACTGTGCCTCCACTACACCCACAAGTCACGCCCACCAGCCAATCAGGAGCGAGTATGCAAATTAACCCAACCAAGATGGTTGCGGCCATGGAGTGAGCAGGAGGCTAGGGTTGCCCCCGGCAATGGAGGAAGCCAAGCTTTCCACCTGCCCTGGCAGGCCCAGGCCTCTGCTCAAGGCTACAAAGTTTCAATTATAGAAGATAAATAAATCCCAACAAAAATGGCTGCAGCCACGGAGTGAGCAGGAGGCTTGGCTCCACTCAAGGCTACAAAGTTTTAATTATAGAAGATAAATAAATCCCAGATACTAGGGCCTCTGCTTGGGTCACCAAGGGGCGTGGCCTGCCTGCAAACCACCACAGGCCCCTCGCCCAGGCCACCCCATACCCCAAGGGAACCCCCACCCTGATCCAGGACACACTTCAGGGCAAACCAGCTGGCCCCCACCCGTGCACCAGGCCTCTAACCTATCTAATCCTATATAATAAAAGGATAATATGCAAATTGACCATCACTTCAACACACAAGTGGTTGCCCCTATGTGGTCAAAGATGATGCCCCTGTGACACAAGATGGCTGCCACAGATGGCCAGCAGGGGAGGGCAGTTGGGAGGGACCAGGTCTGCAGGGAAGGGCAGTTGGGGGGACCAGGTCTGCAGGGGAGGGCAGTGAGGGGCAAACAGGCCGGCAGGAGAGTGGTTAGGGGGTGATCAGGCTGGCAGGTTAGGGGCAATCAGGAAGCGGTTAGGGGCAATGAGGAAGGCAGGCAGGTGAACAGTTGGGAGCTAGCAGTCTTGGATTGTGAGAGGGATGTCCGACTGCCCGTTAAGGCCCAATCCAAGTAGGACATCCCTCGAGGGGTCCCAGATTGGAGAGGGTGCAGGCTGGGCTGAGAGACACAACCCCTCCTCCCCCCGCCGTGCACAAATTTCATGCACCAGGCCTCTAGTTTATAAATGTACCACTAAGACTCCAACGTCTTTGAAGATATACTATGGTTTGATGGACATGTTAGTACTTCTGCTTTCTCACCTTTTGGCATGTGTTTGTGTGTTTGGAGGGGTGTTGGGCAAGATGGGAATGGGGAGTGTCAAGATTAATGGGGATTGCCCAACAAAAAGAAATCAATTGATTCTTTTTGTTGTTGTTAATCCTCACCCAAGGATATTTTTCTCATTGATTCTTGGAGAGTATGGAAGGGAGGGGGAAGAGGAGAGAGAGAGAAACATTGATGTGAGAGAGACACATTGATTGGTTGCCTCCTGCACGAGCCCTGCCCAGGGCCAGGATCAAATCTGCAATCCAGGTACATGACTTTCACTGGTAATTAAACCTGCAGCCCTTTGGTGTGCAGGATGACACGCCAACCACTGAGCAATACCAGCCAGGGATTAATTGACTTTTTAATAACTATGATATATCTGGAAGTAAAAATAACTGTGGAGCAGAAAAACCTATTATTATGCATATTGTAATTAATATCTGGGTCATGAAATGACAAGAATGTGTGCTTTGTCCATTTGGCTACTGATATTCCTATTCCCTGTTTCTAGGCACCCCAGGAGAAGTCTCATTCTCTTCCCTTACAAAAGTGACAGGGTTTCTGCTTCAAGAATGATTGAGGTGTTCCCTGACCTTGTTGCTTTACTCATCCACACACCCACAGCGAGTCAACCCTTCCTCCAATCTGAGGAGATAGGCAAAGAGTCTGAATCTTTTGTTGTTATTTCCAGGAGCTGGAAAACAGGTAGTGAGCTCAAAGGATTACCAACATCGGGCCGAATTTATCCCTCTCCCCTAATCCTTTTTAATTGGGGAATATGTTTAATTTTACAACCTAGCAAATATGCTACAAATTAGAGATCCAACAATAATAGCTATAGAAAGAATAATAAAAAAATCAGTATTTTTGCTCATAGTTTACAGAGAATCAATATAACTCCTTTTCTTAAGAGTTATTTTCCTTTAAATGACTTTAAAGAAATTAGTAATTAAGGGTTAAACAACCATGACCACAACATCAGTATTAAAGGTTAAGCAATCTTCCACTGCCCTTGTTTATTATTTGTATCATCAGTTTAGCTTTCCATTTCTTCAAAGGCCTATAGGAATGGCTGGCAATTTTTAATCATCAAATCAGAGCCTTTTGTTGGAATCATTTTCTTTGGGATAATGAAAGATATGCAGTGAGTAATTTAATCATTTCCATAATTAGAACAAGAGCACGTCTTCCTGAAATTCCATGGTCTGAAGTCACACAAAAGTAAATGCACAAAGCCCTTACGTTATGTGGTTCTAAAATAGCAGCTATTTCAAAAAGTAAATACATCTAGTAGTTTGTCCACCACCCCAGTTAGACATAGTCAGAGCTCTGCTCTATGTTTGCTTATCTGTTGATGACTAATGAAAAGCAAGTCAGAGCATTTCACCTGAAAAACATTATTTCTCTGTTTAAGGGGTGTGTCATAGATATCCACTCCCATGAGACTTACTCAGAACTTCCCTGGATTTCTCAAGGGCAGGGGAAAAGCAACATTTAAATACATTGAGTATTTCCTATTCATATTATTTACATACCTGTAGAATTTTGTGGGAGATCACCTAGGTGTAATGTGGCAAAGGCCTCATGAGATCGCTGAAATTGTAGGTGCCCTAAACTTCATTTTAAAGAAAGGGAACACATTTATCTGAGGCTTTTTGGTGGGGTAGTTTAGATGCTATGATCCAAGACTCAGGGAAGGTGGGGAGCTCACACCACTTCAAATATCTCTCTCATTCCACTGGCTTCTGGTGATCTCTCTACATTCTTTCTTCCCAACTATTGCAGAATTGAAAAAGTTCATTCACTGGGCACTAGACACTCTGGGTTAGAGGTTCAGGGTGGTGCTGGGAGCTAATTGGTCGGAGGTGAGTTAAGGTGATGGATCATTTTTTTTCAGGTCTTAAGGACAGATCTGAGATCTTTTTCCGTGTCCCTCTGCCTGGTCTCCTAGGAAAGTAGCCAGGGGGTCAGTCCACCTTAGGGTTTAGGAATTGAAACATAACTTAAGTCAAGACATTGTCATTACCCTGCCAGAGGATCCTGTGACCATTAGTCAGGTCTGGGTTACTGTCTCCTGCTATCTTGGGGGTTACTGGCTATCTTGGGGAAAGTCTAGGTCTCTGAAGGGTGTATAGAGAGAAAGAGAGAAGATTTCTAGGGCTAGGGTGTAAAACTAAATTTAATCAAAGTCATTAAAGATTCTTGGTTTCACAGCCATCCTCCACATAGAGGTTAGAATACAGTTGTTCATACCATGTTATTGTTACTCCTGATTTTCCAGCTTATAAAATTCAGACATCTCAGCTTACCATTCCTGACAGCTGGTCCCGTGTCATAGCAGCCTTGCTTCACTGGTACATGCCTTTGAATCTGCTGAATTAATAGTCTTGTCACTGCTCTGGCAATGTCTTTATCTATCCGCTCAGCCAACATGGGACCCTCTTATCTTCCGCAATAGTGATGAAGACTCTTGGTATCCAGGCAATCTTGCCTGGTGACTTTACCTGATTCTAAACACCTTTCTCATGGTGTAATTATTTAGACATTTGAGAAGTATATATCTAACTTTGCAACAAAATAAAGAGAAAAATTTTAAGAAAATGTTCTCCATAATCTTAACACCCTTACATAACTTTTCAAACTTCTTTATGTTTCCTTCTTATTCTTTCTTACCTGAGTATAAACTTCTACATGTTATGATATATACAACTTGTATTATTTTTTCATTCAACGACATTTTGTAACTATTTTTCCATGTTACTGTACTACCTTCATTTTAAATAATAGTAGTATAGTACTTTATCTATGGACAGTAAGCTGTGATAGAGAGAATAGGATATGTAACCAACTTAAGTATAACCTTGGCACAAAAACTCTTTTGAGTGTCAGTTTTGGGGATAAATGTATGTAAAACACATTGTATAGTGCCTAATATCTGATGAACACTAGCTGTGATTTATGTCCCAGTTTGACCCACATGAACTTGTTTTTATCGTTTGTTGCTTAAATTTTTTGTGGCTGTTTCATGAGCAATTGCCAGACAATTGTTAAGCTCCTCTAGAGTAAAGATGAAACTTTTATTTATTTTGTATCACTTTCTGGGTTGTCTGTTAAGAGAGAGATGCTTGCCTCAATGGACTCTCCATCATACAGTACAGAGGCTGACTTCATTTCATTCTAAATAATTTTGCTCTTGAAATTGAAACCTAGGCACTAGGTTTTGATGTTCTAAGACCCCTGAGCTTAGTTATAATTTGAAAAAAGAAGGTTCAGCTTGATCCCTTTATATTCTACACCACTTCTATCTCCCTTTAGCTGAGAAAGCTGAGTTCAGCCGGTCCTTCATGTTTCCACATTAGTACCTTAGCTCTAAAATCTAGGCCATCTCTGACATGCAGCTTAGCCTTCCTCTGAAATGGGTGTGTCCACTGCTGTGTGTATCTTACTCAGAACATTCTAGTTTATTTATGGACTAAAGAGGTGAATGAACACAATGAAAGATGGTCTGCAGCTCTGAAGTGTGTGAAAGCACTTATTTTTAACACAATAATGGGGTAGAGGTGCAGAGAGCTGGCCCTTCCTTTTTGTTCTCATTTACATATGGCTTCCTGACAGCCAATCACCAATTGCTTAGTTTGACACCCCCTCCCTCCTTTCCTGAGAAAGAGGCATCTGCTTAAAGCTAACATTTCCATGACAAGTTTAGGAGATTCAAGTTGGAGTTTTACATTAAGGAATGACCTGAGTACTCAAGGGTTCTGGTATATTCTTTTCCCTGAATTATTAACTTGTCATTTTAGAGCTAAACTCTCCCACCCCACTTCCCCCAATTTACAGAATGAGAAATAATCACCGCACACCAAGTATTTCATGGACCCAGCTGAGAAGAAAAGCGCTTCTAAAAATTCTAGTGTTACTTTTGTTTCAGCTGTTTTACATATCTTAACAACTATACGCAACTTTCCAGGTCCTCAATTTTCTGTCTAGTTGTAAAATGCTTGTTTTCTAACACATCTTCATGGCAGCTACCCCAAAGATTCCTGTTTTGTCGTACATCAGCTTATCAATGGTTAGTCATGTTTCTAGTATTTCTTTAT
Organism: Corynorhinus townsendii; assembly: GCA_026230045.1. NCBI lineage: Eukaryota > Metazoa > Chordata > Mammalia > Chiroptera > Vespertilionidae > Corynorhinus > Corynorhinus townsendii. Next base: position 172,473,451 of record JAPDVU010000003.1, on the reverse strand, counting down.
TTCAACATAGGCTTCTGATACTTGAAGTGCAAAAAGTAGTCTCTATGCTAATTCTCAAGTCAAATGAGGAGACTCATTTCTGATGATTGCCTAATCTTAATCCCCCAAAGAATCCTGCTTTTAAAAGAAAAGTCAAAAGGCATTTTTCACACCAACTTGCCTAAACACGCCTCCTTTGCTTTGTTCTTTTTTTCCTTGGCTGTTGAAATCTTCTGGCAGGACTGAAGTCTGGAAGCAACATGATTTGAGATGAAAAGGCTGTAGTCATCAACACACCTCTGTAGATGCATTTCTAGCCTCAAAACTATGTGCAGATAGAATGTGGTCAATTCAGATCTGGCTTTTCCACTTTAGAGTCTAAAGTTTAGACTAATGGCACCATTTCACATAGTGTTGTATCGACGAATTTTAGAAGAAACATTTTCTTCTGAGTAGAACTTCTATCAAACCTATGTGTAGTTTACTCTGTAATAATAATGAGAACACATTTTGCTAAAGCATGAGGATCTGATCCTCTTTTTTAAAAAAAGTAATTGCAGCCCTAGCCAGTTTGGCTCAGTAGATAAAGCATCTGCCTGTGGACTGAAGGGTCCCAGATACGATTCTGGTCAAGGGTACATGCCCAGGTTGTGGGCTCAATCCCCAGTGGGGGTCTGCAGAAGGCAGCCAATCAATGATTCTCTTGATGTTTCTAACTCTCTTTCCCTTCCTCTCTGAAATCAATAAAAATATATTTTAAAAATAATAAAAAGTAATTAGGAAATCACCTCTTTTCCTTTATTTCAGTACATCATATTTCTCATTGGAAGGAGTTGAATTTTGTTTTGCTTTGTTTTAAATGTGACTTCCACAAGGAGTTACCAAGTGGAATTTATTCTTTGTATACCCGAGAAGGGTAAAGTCACTAGAAGAACATGTGAGGAGGCAGAGATGGTTTTTGAACATGCTGTCTCAATTATTGAGCAAAACGCCCAGTTTTCAACATGCATCAAGTTCCATTGTATGAACTAGAGGCAGTACACCAAGGTGAATAAGAACACAGACTAGGTTTGAGTTTTGGCCCTACTTGCTGGCTCTGTGACATCAGGTGAATTATTTAACCCCCTTGTGCCTTATTTTTCTCATATGTACAATGGGGATAATAGCACTACCACCTACTTCAGAGGGTTATTGTGATGATTAAATAAGTTAATACTTATAAAGTGCTTAGACTCGTACCTTGGCACATAGTAAATGTGATGTGTTAGCTGTTACTATCACCAGAGATGTAGGATATTTATATTATAAAGACAGGAAGATGGCTTTTCTGTAAACATGCCCATGTCCTTCCAGGGAAGGTCTCTTAGGTCTTAAATTCCTATTTCATGACTTTATTTTTTTATTTTTAATAAATCTTTATTGTTTAGATTATTACAGTTGTTCCTCTTTTTTCCCCCCATAGCTCCCCTTCACCCGGTTCCCACCCCTCCATCTGCCCTTACCACCCCCCCCGCCACTGTCCTCGTCCATAAGTGTACGATTTTTGTCTATTCTCTTCCCACATCCCCCATACCCTTTTCCCCCTGAGATTTATCAGTCCACTCCCTTTCTATGCCCCTGATTCTGTTATATTCACCAGTTTATTCTGATCATCAGATTTTTTATTCACTTGATTTTTAGCTTCACTTGTTGATAGATATGTATTTGTTGTTTATCTTTACCTTTTTCTTCTTCTTCCTCTTCTTAAAGAATACCTTTCAGCATTTCATATAATACTGATTTGGCAGTGAGGGACTCCTTTAGCTTTTTCTTATCTGTGAAGCTCTTTATCTGACCTTCAATTCTGAATGATAGCTTTGCTGGGTAGAGTAATCTTGGTTGTAGGTTCTTGCTATTCATCACTTTGTAAATTTCTTGCCACTCCTGTCTGGCCTGCATAGTTTCTGTTGAGAAATCAGCTGACAATCATATGGGTGCTCCCTTGCAGGTAATTAACTGTTTTTATCTTGCTGCTTTTAATATTCTCTCTTTGTCTTTTGCTCTTGGCATTTTAATTATGATGTGTCTTGGTGTGATCCTCTTTGGATTCCTTTTGTTTGGGGTTCTGTGCACTTCCTGGACTTGTAAGTCTATTTCTTTCACCAGGTAGAGGAAGTTTTCAGTCATTATTTCTTCAAATAGGTTTTCAGTATCTTGCTCTCTGTCTTCTTCTGGCGCCCCCAGAATTCTGATGTTGGTACGCTTGAAGTTGTCCCAGAGGCTCCTTACACTATCTTCATATTTTTGGATTCTTTTTTCTTTTTGCTTTTCCGATTGGGTGTTTTTTTGCTTCTTTGTATTTCAAATCTTTGACTTGATTCTTGCAATCCTCTAGTCCGCTGTTGGATCTCTGTATAATATTTTTTATTTCAGTCAGTGTATGCTTAATTTCTAGTTGGTTCTTTTTCATATCCTCAAGAGTCTCACTAACTTTATCAGCCTTTCCTAGAAAATTCTTGAGAAACCTTATAACCATGGTTTTGAACTCTATATCCAGTCATTTGCTTTCCTCCATTTCTTTCATTTGTGACCTGTTTCTTTGTCTCCACATTTTGGCTGCTTCCCTGCATTGATAGAGTGGCTTTGTGTGCTAGATGTCCTATAGGGCCCAGTGGCTCAGCCTCCCCAGTTACCTGAGGTGGACACTCTTGGTGCACCCCTTTGTGGGCTGTGTGCACAGTCTTGTTGTAGTTAAGCCTTGATTATTGTTGGTATCACTGGGAAGAATTGACCTCCAGGCTAATTGGCTGTGAGGATCAGCTGTGTCTATGATGGGAGAACTTCTGTGTTAGAGACACCCTAATGAGACAAGACTTACTTCAGTGGGGCTTTGGTGCTCACTGAGTCTTTCCCCTGAGTGTGTCCCTTGTGGATCTGAGGAGTTGTAATCTGGATGGTCCCACTCTGACCCCTGGGTACACTGGCTCTTGGATCTCCAAGGAGGTGCTAATTTAGCCTCTGCCTGAGGCCACCCAGCAGGAGCTATGGAGAGATCTGCAGATTCCTCTTCTTTGTTTGGTGTTTGGAAGTGCCCAGATGAGGCCCAGCTGCGAAGCAATGCAAGCTGCTGTGGGGTCTTGGGCCTTCTTTTGGATGTTCTGGGTCTCACTGACTCAGCTACAGTTTGTTAGGTAAGTTTAGAATTCAAAGGACCAGGCCATTCATATGCAAAAGCCTCTGCATTCAGCATGGATGGGGTGGGATCCCAGGGCGGAGCAAACATCAATGGCTTCCCGTCAGCCCTGCCCTAAGAGGCCCCTGGGTCTCAGTGTCCTGCGGTAATCGCTGCAAGCACCTCTGAGAGAAAGCTGCCCTCAAGTTTTGCCCGCTGCCAGACAGTCCAGTTTCTCCCCATGTAAATCTGGGTCCCCAGAGTCTCACCCAGAACTGGAGTTCAGAGCAGTTGGAAGCTTTTGTCTCCCTCTTGATTGAGAAAGCCAGCCATGTACTCAGTTGCCAACCCTCTCCATGTGCGCACCTCCATACCTCTGCCTTTACTTCTGCTGCTCCTTTGAGTCTCAGTGTGCTTTTCTCTTTCCTTCTAGTTGTAGAATTTCCACTCAGCCAGCCTTCCTGTGGTTCTGGTAGATGTCCGTTTTGTCTTTTAGATGTAGTTTTGAAATTGTTGTGCGAGGCAGCAGTTCAAGTGTTTACCGATGCCGCCATCTTGGTTTCTCCCGCTATTTCATGACTTTAAATTTATACCAACATTTCTTCTGTTTCACTAAATGAAGACCCGATTCCATCTGAAAACCTCAGTTGTAAGCATTATCTAAAAGCCTTAACTGACAAATAACACGCTATGTTTGGAAAGTGGTTTTTAAGAATCACTTGATGATTAAAGTTAACTGATAAATAAATTAGAGAACAAGCAGAAATATTCAATAGTTAAAATACAGTATTTGCTGGATAATAAGTATGTGTTATAATTCTATACATACCAGTTCATTATTCTCTATGTGTGTGATTATTTGATCAGTTCTTGTTTTTCTAATTAGACTTTAAACTCCATGATGAGCCATAACCGATTTGGCTCAGTGGATGGAACATCAGCTGCGGACTGAAGGGTCCCAGGTGTTCGATTCCAGTCAAGGGCATGTACCTTGGTTGTGGGCACATACCCAGTGGGGAGTGTGCAGGAGGCAGCTGATCGATGTTTCTCTCTCACCGATGTTTCTAACTCTCTATCCCTCTCCCTTCCTCTCTGTAAAAAATCAATAAAATATATTTTTAAAAAATAAACTCCATGAGGAAAGGGACTCTGCTTTGCTTCAGCACCCAGTGTCTCTTATATAGGAGGCATTCAAAAGCAGTTGTTGAATGAATGAATGCATGCATGCATGGCTTGGTAATAAAAAAGAATATATAATACCTTTGAATGTCATTGTGTTTATATAAAAGCTTTTTAAAAAGTTCATTTGTAGATAATAGGATTATTCATACTCTTACTATTTCTATTAAGAAAATAGAAGACTGACAGAGAAACTGAGATATAGGGAGATTTGTTAACTTAGCAAAGAGATGGGCTTGAGGATGAGCTTTAAGTCTTCTGAGTCCCAGTCTGGGTCTATTTCCAGTAAGATGGAAAGCAAAATCAAGAAATGCCACCAGCCCCACCAGCGTGATTCCATGGTCGCCACATGTACCAAGAGATTTGCTGGTTCAATTCCTAGTTGGGGCAATGCCCAGTAGGGGGAGTGTAGGAGGTAGCTGGTTGATGATTCTACCTCATCATTGGTGTTTCTCTCTCTCTCTCTCTCTCTCTCTCTCTCTCTCTCTCTCTCTCTCTCTCTCTCTCTCTCTCTCTCTCTCTTCTCTGTTAATTCTTACCCAAGGATATTTTTCCACTGATTTTTAGAGAGAGTGGAAGGAAGTGGAAGAGACACAGAGAGAGAAACATGGATGTGGGAGAGACACATCGATTGGTTGCCTCCTGCATATGCCTCAACCAGGGCCAGGGACTGAGCCTGCAACCTAAGTACCTGCCCTTGACCAGAGTCAATCTTGGGACCCTTCAGTCTGTGGGCTGATGCTCTATCCACTGAGCCAAACTGGCTAGAGCACAATAAAAATATTTTTTAAAAAAGAGAAGAAATGCCACCTTACTTTCCTCTTTAATATTTTCCCTTCTTCTCCCCTGACGTAGTTCCATGCTTAGGTTCTATAGATGCAGAAAGAAGGAGAGAATATTCAGACCTTTGTTTAGTACTCTCCTTGGAGAGTAGACATCAGTGCCTGGTATTGCCTCATACCCATGACTCAGAGCCCTGTCTCCCAGGTGCCAGGTCCTGGTGCCAGTTTCTGACATGCTGATAAAGTTAGAGTGTGCTGCTGGCCCCATTCAAGGTGTCTTGAACATCAAAGGTTTAATATCAGCAATGAAAATTAAAATGAATGTGGCATGTTGCTGAAAAATTACCACATAGGCAAATGGATGACTTTTTATTTAGCTCCTGAAAATATCATACATAGAAGGACATTCTTAACCATCTGGAAACTATTTTGAGGAAATTAAAGTTTTAGAGTTCAACTCTATCAATGATTCCCTCTTGCCTTTATTATTATTATTATTATTATTTCCCTGTTGCCTTGCCCTCAAACCAGATCCCAAAGCTTGGTCCCTATAAAACAGCTCCCAACAAATTTGTAAGTTAGAATCTTTGCCCTCTTTTCCCTTTTAACTTTCAGACATTCCTCTGCTTTAACTCTAAGTTATGCATACATATATCACAGGCATAAAATGTTGTGTTTTTTTTTTACTCTTAGCACATGTGGAGATGATTTAGTGCCTGAAAGAGGATTCTTTGGACATTTCCCTTTTTACAAAATCCAATCCTATGGAATCAGAGAGAGAGTTTGTGTGTTTTTTTTTAAAGTCTCCTTAAAGTGTAAACCAGAAGCATAATCAAACCAAATTAAAAACAATCTAATCAGGCCATTAGAATAATATTCTGTATCACTGGCACAAGAATTTAATGTTAGATGACTTACTGCTATGCCGTGCAGAACTATATTGTTTATATCAGATGGATATGTAATTATCTTTTGGACTAGTTGGCTCTCTTGTTTTATTTTAGCCTCCATGCTGGATTAAGGTTTCATAAAACCATGATTAATTAAAATGTTTGAGGAATGAGGACTTGTGTTTCATTTAATTTTTTGGTTAACTGAAGTTTAATCAGAAAACTCTTGTCTTTAATCATTGTTGAAATACTTCTAAAATAATTTTTTTTTGCAATAAAAGGAGAGCACCATGGAAGAGTTTGTCATTGATAGTTAAGAATATTATAACTGCCTTGGGATCATTTTATGACTATTATAAAATGTAATGGAGGGAAAGTGAGAGGATGAAATGAATATGAAAACTAGATTCTTGGGGTCAAACAGCCAGTTACCTCTATCTCTTCATAGTGAGCAATAAACTAGTATTTATTGAGCACCTACTGCTTGCCAGGCCTTAGACTCTTCCCATAAGGAGTCCATTTCTGGTGGAGGAGAGAGGGATGTTTACTTATAATGACTGTACAATGTAGTAAGTGGGTAAGAAGGTATGCAGTAAATATTCGTGCAGCTCAGACCAGGAAGCTACCAATGGCCTGAGGAAGTCAAAGACCTCACCTGGGGCAGGATTGCAGTCTGAGTCTTGACACATGCATAGGAGTTACATGGAGAAGAGGAGGTAGGCTATCCTTGGCTGAAGCAGCAGGCTTTGAAATTCAAGAGTTGTAAATGAGGCTACATGTCTAGGGACCTGGTGTGTATGTCTGTGTCAGGGCAGAGACTGTTGGCAGGTGAGTCTGGACAGCAGGCTGCAGCAGGCTTTAAGGGCCGTTTATACAGAGTTCAAGTGCTATTTTGTAAGTAACATATAACAATGGAGTTAAACAACCTGATTTGTATTCCATAAAGATTACTCTGGCTATGATGGGAAAGAAACACTGGCAGGGGAAGAGATTATTTTGATCAACTAGTTGAATTTAAAAAATGATTTTACTGTTTTATTGGTCAGCATTATAGTTTATATTATTATTTCAGTTTTCTTCTCTCTTGAATATGAGGCACAATGGGCATGTGACTTCCCCAAGGTTCTAATGGAATCCATTGAAAAACTGACTTAAAGCCAGGTCTCGAAGTTTCCTCCAGCAATTGCTAGACCACACTCCCCATTTTATAGTATATTTATATGATATAATTAACTTCCAGAAAGCCATATGGCTTTTGTTACAAAGACTAAAGGAATGTGCTTTTCATAACGAATGGCATATGGCCTCCAATAGCTCTTTGCTTGCATGTTTTAACAAAATGAACTGGTACATAAATTATATGCCTCAGGTCAGTTAGCAAACTGAAGTTGATTTTCTTCTGCTCTCCCTAATTACAACTGCATTTCTGACAGATATTAAGGAGTTTTTTGGCAACCTGTGGGTGTGAACATTCATAGTGTGGCTCAGAGGATCCTTTTCTCCTATGCGCTGCCTCTTTAACATGTCTGCATTTGTCTCTCATTCACAGGGGAGTGTGTGGCTCATGCAAACGGGCATTTCTGATGAAGCTGCATGCCTTTGGAATGGTGGGGAAATTAGTTGAATTAACTGATACAATAGGCAAAAGGAACAATTGAATGAGAACCACTGAGCTGAAAGTTGACATCCATTTTTGGTCACTTAAATAGGATGTAGGGCTGATGGATACATGATAGATGCTCACATGCTGAACTAATTTAATAGCAGTTAAGCATGAGGGCCCACACTTAATCTCCCAGAGTTATTTAGAAACCTTTCTATTTTAGGTAACATGCCTTAAGTTCTGCTCTCTTAGTTCACAGTGTGTTTCATCCTATTGTTGAAGCTGGTTTTCTGGTAGAGTCTGAACGAGCTCCCTGCAACTTCACATTATCATATTACAATATTTACCACCAATTATTTGTACTCAGTGTCGATGACATTATGCCATTGGAATTCCCTGGACTCTGAATTCATAAGATAGTCCAAAATGCTCTTGTCTGTGATGGAAAAATACAGCACAATTACTGTAAGTCAGTTGGTTCATAAAGGATCTGAGTTTCAAATTTCACTCATATTGGCAAATTGCTTGCCTTACTTAATGTATTTGCTTATATTACTCTAATAATAAAATTTTAAAAATTAATTTGAAGTATATCAACTGCAAAATAAAATTTAAAATATATGTTTCTTAAGTAACAAAAGTAAAAAAATAAAAATATATTTTAATTAACATTAAAACATTTAAACCCTTCTATTCACAAGCTTAATTTCCCAAGAAAAATTTAGGATAATTTATTCATGAAGAATAAACCACAATTTATTATTTCAATTTTAAAATAATAAATTGAAATTTTAGTCTGTCTTTTTCCCATCTAAAATGACTCATTCAAATCCTGTTCATACAAAAGGGAAGTATTTTTTAACTTGTGTTTTAAATCATCTTATATTTACTATGATCTGTATTACTTTTCTGGACAAGTCATAACTTCTCCTTTCATAAAATAATATCTTCCATTATGTTATAATTATAAACTGTGGACTCAGGATCGATGAATCATAGGGCTGGATGGAATAAGACTTCAGCAATCATCTCTGCCTCCAGGGCATTGCTACACCATGAATTGAGAAACAAGTTAAGAGACACTTTTAGCCAGAAATACAGTTTTGGCTAGATAAAGAAAAAGTTAAACCTGGCAACTCTTTTCATCTTTAGCAAAAATACTTCATGCCTTTTTTCCCCCAAAGTGAAACCCACCCCAAACTGATATTATTAGAATAATAACCCCACTAGAAAACCTGTTGTGTGTGAAAATGTAAAACCATTTAGACTCACTTTATGTTTGAGAATTGAATACTAGGATGTGTGAGACTCCAGAGAAGCCGTGTTTGAGAGTGAAAGATTCTGCCCTCATCTATTTAAGCGTCACTTATTACATGACTTCAAAATATAAAGACAGTATGTAAGTACAGGATTTATAAACGAATTAATGCTACATAATCTATAGGAAGCCAGAAAACAATTTGAAAGAAAAAGTAATTAGGGTAACATTTATGTACTAACAAAAGTCATTTGGAAGTTGGAATAAATGTTACTTTCTTAACTTCACAACTCACTCATGTTAAGACCACTCCCATCTTGCTGATAGGCTCCTTATCACTTAGAGGTAGTTGTAGGACAGGATATGCTTCAAGACAGAGCCAGGACGGCTAACTGTGTGGAGAAATCAGGTCAAACTTTCAAGCAAAATTAATCCCCTGACTTTTTATAAGATAGTTCTGTCAAGACTGAGCAAACATAGACACAAAAGAGAGATGCAGCTCACTAAAATTATTTTGAGTTCAGGGTGGGGCAAAAGTAGGTTTACAATTGTTCATATGGAAAATAATACAATAATAAATAATAATACAAGAATGAATTCTGTGGTTTGTGCTCTCACAACTATAAACCTACTTTTGTTCCACCCTGTATTTGCTTTAATTTGAATTTTACATTCTAAAAGATTTATGCACAGACATGAACAAATTTTTCTCTAGATTTTCAAATCCTATACCAAATTATTTTAACAAATATGATTATAATGTAAATAGGGGAAGTGGCCAAGACCCAATGCAAAAAACTGGCTTCAAAGGAAGGTAGATGCTGTTACTCAAAGACATGTTTGTTCTGCTGAGCCCCATTTGGATCTGGATATTGTAAGGTGGTACTGGTACTGATTTTAGAGGCTGGACATGCAGATACAGGACAGGGAGAGTAAAGGAGGCGGAGAGTAGCCAGAGAGAGGTGATGCTGGGAAACCACAGAGAGTAAAGACAGTGAGTAAATATTCCAGGTGCTGGGTGAGTAAAAGAGTCTTATGGGCAAAAATGTGAAATATTTAATGATATTGCTTCTATTTCTGCAATTGTATATTATTATTCCAACTCCTCAATCTTCAGTTAAGTCTGTCCTAAGCATTCATACTTTAAGGGCTTCCTTTTTGTTTTGGATTAGAAATTATGGGAAAGAACTTATTCCATTTCAGGCTGAAAAGGGTTTGCATGAACAGGAAAAGACATAAAATGAACAAATTAGGCAGAAGCAGAGCCAAGGAAGCCCTGCAAACAGACCAGCTTCTCCTTCTTCTATCCCTCCAAATATCTAGGACTTTTGAAGTGGACTTTGGTCTTTCATAACCTATGGGATAGATGTTTGAATCAAGGAAAAATAGATCCCTTCTGAAATTTGGATTACATTGATACAGTTTGAAAATACTATATTAAGGGTGGAAAATTTTTATTTCTAGGGCTCCACTTTCTATCATAGTGTTAATCATCTAGAGCACATGATACCTTTGGCATTTTCTTCTGCAAACATACCAGACATTTAGCATTTGTTTTGATTTTTAAGTCAAGTCCAAGCTAGTCAATTGTGTGCCTGGTAAACCAAAAAATATTGTTGAAATTTGTGGTGATGGTTTTGAAACTGCTTTGTGCATTTGCATTTATTGAAAGTGTAATTATAGGTTGCTTCTCTCTGTAGCATTCCCCATGGCACGGCACGCAGGAGAATTCGTTTGTGTGTGAAAATCTTTGTAGGAAGTAGCTTTGTTGTGTGAGACTTGCAGACTGGTACTGACATGTTTGAAGGTGCCCACATTTATTTTTATTTTTTTTGGCTTATCATCACTTATGAGTAAGGGCCATGAACTACAATTAAAAAAGTATTAATGATTCATTTCTTGAACTTCTCTTTTAAAGGGGCTAATTTCACATATATGTCTTTACTAAAGATGAATTGGAGGTTTAATGTGTTTATATGAAATTTGAGTTTTTATCTACATTCCTCCATTGTATTCTGCTGCATTATTAGTGACAAAATATGTTCATTTAGCGAGAGAGAGACAGAGAAAGGAAAGGAAGGAATGAAGGGAGGAAGGAAGGAAAGCAGAGATGTTTTAAAATATGGTATAGGCAACATACTTAAATCTTTTATTTAGGAAGTCTCTCATATACTTTTTTTAAAAAATAACAACAGGTATATTTTGCATTGCCACATCTTGATGTTATGGTAGGGTCTTCTGGGAAAATTTGTTTGGTGAAGAAATTTCTATATAGTGTAACTTGACATTTGAGAACCTTCCAGAAAACACTGAAGTGTATAAACCAAACAAATGCCTTGACTACTTATCTACATTTAGCCACAACTATGCTATTCTCATAGTTATGGGAAAGGCTGAGGGTCAAGTTCTTTTCTGGCTTTGAATCTGAAACTTCAGGGCAAAGTTTAATTTTCCCAAAACTTGTAGAGTCTACTGTTTAGTGATACAAAATCATATTCTGCTCAGAAAATGACATAGTTAAACTGATTTTATGGAAATTTGAAATGGAAGCCAAATGTTAGGTGATTTTAATCCAAACAAAACGTTACCCATAAAAATCTGAAGATTGCTATTAAATTTGGAGACACTATATCTTCTGTTGCTTTATAAACTGAGTCTAGAATCATTTAGACCCCATAAAGTCAACTCGTTCCAGTATTTGGAGACCACTTCACTCTTTGGCTTCCAAGATCCCAAGTGTGTTCCCAAAAATCTGTACTTGTCTTGTGTTCTCCAACTTTTATTCATAGAGGGCTGTGTGTATGTGTGCTATTTTATAGTTGCCTATTCTATTCTGAACTTCTTAAATTGGGCCTATTTTTCCAGCCTATCAGGATTTGGGAACATTCTGATTTCTGCCAGCTTATTATTTATTCTTCTCAGACACTTGCCATTCACAAAATAGCACGTGTACCATATACAACTCATTTAAACATTGGCACAGATGGTGATAATGAGTGCAGGGCAATGAGAAGCCTATTGCATGGCACTGGCACTGCTCTGTGAGGTGATTTGGGGTCTGTTAGTCATCACTCTGTGGGTGTGGTTGTTTAACCAGTTTAAAAATTATTTGTATTCTTATCTAAAACCATGAGATATCTCTCATTTAAGTCCCACATATTTTAAAAGATGATTTTTTACATGCTATGGTTTTTTTTTGTTGTTGTTCTTAAAGCTAAGACTTTTTTCATACTTTATATACATGTTTTTTGTGGGTTTCCAAGAAAGCTATGGATCTTGACTCATTGTTTCTAGTAGTTTTTCAGGTGACTCAATTGAGTTTTATAAACCAAAAGTCATTATGTGTGAGTAATGAAAATTTAATTCTTCTTTCAAAACCTCCTATTTGGTTGTGTATTTCATCATAGTTTTGATCTTTTTGAATATCCTATATAATAAAAGGGTAATATGCAAATTGACCCTAAGGGCAGAACGACTGGTTGCTATGACGTGCACTGACCACTAGGGGGCAGACGCTCAATGCAGGAACTGCCCCCTGGTGGTCAGTGTGCTTCCACAGGGGGAGCGCTGCTCAGCTAGAATCCAGTTCATGGCTGGCCAGCACAGCAGCGGTGGTGGGAGCCTCTCCCGCCTCCGTGGCAGCACTAAGGGTGTCTGACTAACGGCTTAGGCCCGCTCCTTAACAACATTGAATAGTTGTTGCCCATATGCGGCCCCACTGGGGATCAAACCCACAAACTTTTGATGCGCAGGATAATGCTCCAACCAACTCCAACTGAGCCACCCAGTGAGGCAGAGTTATGTAATTTTGATCAACAGGTATTATATGTGGTTCAGTCCCTATTGTATATTCTTTCCATCTATGCTTCTATTTCCTGAAATAGGAGTTGCTATAATGGCAGCAGCAGCCATCCTTTTATTAGTTTTTCAAACATGGAAGGCATATGTGTATATTTGCACTTCAGGAAGGTCACTCTGATGACATGGTGAAGGATGGACAGAGGAAGACAAAACTGACAACAGACTAGTTAGGGTCTAAATACTGGAAAATAAGAAGAAGTGGGGCAGATTTGTGAGGTGTGAGGAGATAGAATCAATTTCTCATGATGAATTCGATACAGGGTTGAGTAAAGAAGAAATCAAAGATAGATCCTAGGGTTTTTGACTGGGTGACAGAGAGGACCATGATGCTAATATTGGGAATAAGAGAGGAAAAGCAGGTATGGAAGAGAAGACAGTGAGTTCATTTGTGTATACCTTGGCTTTGAGAGCCTGTGTGACATCAAGCAGAGAGAGCAGCTAATCCTACATGAATTTGGCACACAGGAAAGAAGGCAGATCCACCAGGCTTTCTTCAGTCTCCCTTTCTCTGGGGCACAAGGAAATGATCAAATGACAAATGTAAACACATTGGATTACAGTAGTGATTTTCAACCTTTTTCATCTCATGGCACACATAAACTAATTACTAAAGTTCTGTGGCACAAGAAAAAATATATTGACAACAAAAAAGGTATAATTTTTATTCATTCACATTGGATAGCTATTGTTTTGTGGGCTATTGTCCTATTTAACTTGACAATCTAAGGGACAAAGGTCAAGGTCCCTGACTAAATAGACAGGCATTGCTTGCTTTAGAAGTTCTTGTGCACACCAGTTGAAAAATCACTGGATTAAGCAAGAACATAAACAGAATACAATAAACGACTGTGTATGTGCTCATGTGAAACACTTCTAAAATTTTTTCTTTTTTATTGTGGTGAGATAACATAAAGTTGACCATTTTAATCATTAAGTTCATTTACACTGTTGCACAACCATTACTACATCCATCTCCAGAATTTGTTTTCATCTTTCCATATTGAAATTCAGTACCCATGAAACAATAACTCCCCACTTCCCCCTTTCCCAGAACCCCTGGTAACCACCATTTTACTTTCTCTTTGACTCCCCTAAATACCTCATGTAAGTGGAATCATATAGTATTTGGCTTTTTATGTCTGGCTTACATCACCAGGCATAATGTCTTTCCTCCATGTTGCAGCATTTGCAGAATTTCCTTTCTTTTTAAAGTTGAATGATATTACATTGTATGTGTATACCACATTTTGCTATTCATTTGTCGATCGCCGGGCCCTTGGATTGCTTACACATTTTGGTCATTGTGAAATAATGCTACTATAACATGTGTGCACAAATATGTTTGAATCTGCTTTCAATTCTTTTTGGGCACATACCCAGAAATAGAATTGCTGAATCTATGTTTAATTTCTTGAGGAACCACTAATTGTTTTCCACAGCAATTGTATCATTTTACATTTCTACCAGCAATGCACAGGGTTCCAATTTCTCCATTCTTACCAACACTTATACTTTCTGTTTAAAAACTTTTTTTTTTTTAATAATTACCATCCTAAGGACAATGAATTGGTATTTCCTGATTTTGGTTGCATTTCCCTAAGGATTAGTGATATTGAGCATCTTTTCATGTCATGTCAGCATCTTTTACTGGCCATTTGTATATCTTCTTTGTTGAAATGTCTCCTCAAGTCTTTTGCCCATTTTTAAATTGGATTGTTTGTTTTTTCATTGTTGAGTTTCAGAGTTTAAAACCCTATAGACAGGGGTCAAATTCTGACCATTTATAGAATTCTGATTTTCATTATTAGCAACTAATAACTTTATTCCTTTAGAAAAAAGCATAGAAAGCATTGATTTAAAATGCAATTAAGTGGAATTCATTTCAGTTACATTTGGCAAAGTTCTGACATTTCTAGCTATCTTTACCTAGCCAGATGCTTGAGATAATTTTTCCACATAATGAATCAATGCGTATTTGTTTTGTGCACATTCACAACTATTTCTGAACTCAGTCAAAAGTTTTAAGAACTGCTCTCAGACTCCTGTCTTGCCTACAAAAATACCAGATAAATATATACAAATGACAGTGTTTTTCCATTTTTAGGATATATTTGGCATTAAACTCAGGACAAAAGAAGACATAAACTTTAGCCTGTGGTTTGAGTCCCCCAACCCTCATGAAGGTGTTTACTTCCACCCACTGCCTCACAAAGGTGACATTGCTCTTGCACATCTGAACCTATTTATAATGTGAGAAGAGAGGTGAGAAAGAATGTTGGTTTTCTATTTTGTGACATTTTTGTGGTGACACAGATATTTTTATGAAATCCAGCCATGAAATTTCCCTTTTCTGAAAAGATAACACAGGAGGAATTATTTTGAAAGAGTAAACTACTTAACTAACTGCTCTTATGTGCTCCAAATAAACCTGCATCCAATTGTTTGTAATTGGTTTAGCTGGCTGATTTAGGAGCAGTAAATTTTTAATAGATTTCTATGATATTCAGCTATTTCTACATCAACAAAGGGAACTGTATGATTTTAAAATGCCCCAGCATATAAAGTAATGTTTATAGAGGCACTCAGTTAAATGTTACTTAGTAAATGTCCTAAAATTATTTTCATATGTTATCATTTACTTATCCCCAAACAGATTGTAAGCAACTCAAAGGAGCTGTTTTTAATCCCCTTTTATTGCATAATATAATGGTCTCTGTACAGTGCTAGCTAAATAAATGTTGCTGACTGATTGAACTGGCACTTGTTAGGACTTTTTTATTGGCTGTTCAATGTTGTTTT
The DNA here is from genome assembly GCA_026230045.1 of Corynorhinus townsendii. Taxonomy (NCBI): domain Eukaryota; kingdom Metazoa; phylum Chordata; class Mammalia; order Chiroptera; family Vespertilionidae; genus Corynorhinus; species Corynorhinus townsendii. Next base: position 172,457,949 of record JAPDVU010000003.1, on the reverse strand, counting down.
AAATTTTGGGTGGAAGAACAAGGGACTTTAAAAATCATAGTCTTTCTGTTAGATAACCAGTTTTCATATATTCTGAGGATTTCAAATGTAATTAATGGGTGAGTAGACCCATGTGTTCTATGTTGCAAGCCTTAAATTGCTCTCTGGCCATGCCTGTTCGATTTTATTTACCAGACCATTAATGAAATCAACATTCAACAGCCCATGGCAGGCAACTCTATTTTCAAAACCCATTTGCTCCTCCCATGCAATACTTTGAGTTCTTCCTGGGGGCCTTCTGAGTTTTGTCCCTGCCATGGCACTTGTTTACACTAGGAAAATCTTTAGTGTGAAGTTGGGTGATCACGTTTCTCATATCTTTTAAATACCAACAAAGTGAAACACATATTTACATATATGTATTATATATATATATGTATTATATATATATATATATATATGTTTCCTTTAGAAGTTACATTTTCCAATATGATCACTACTAGCCACACATGACTGTTTAGTATTTGAAATGTGGCTTATCTGAATTTTAATGTACTATAAGTGTAAAATACATAATGAATTTCAAAGACATAGTATAAAATAAAAAAAAAGAGAAAATATCTCAATTTTTAAAAAATATTGAGTCCAGGTTGAAATTAGATTATTTTTTGATATATTGGACTAAATAAAATATATTATTAAATTAATTTCTTTTCCCTTTGTTTGAATGCGGCTGTTAGAAAATTTTAGATTCCATATGTGGATCACATCAAATACCTATTGGACAGTATTGCTCTAGAACAGAGTTTCTCATCTCCAGTAGTATTGACATTTTGGGTCAGATAATTGTTGTTGTTGTATGGGTTGTCCTGTGCATTGTAAGATCTTTAGCAGCATCTATGGTCTGTATTCACTAGATCAGAGTAAACTAAACTGCACTCCCCTCAACTATGACCACCAAAAGTTTCTAGCCATTGCTAAATATTTATGAGGGCCAAAATCGACCCTGGTTGAGAACCATCCATAGAGTATAAAATACTGTTTGTAGAGGCATCTGCTAGGATGTTACTTTGTTACATGTTCTAAGGTCTTTTTCACAAATTTAAAGATTATTTTACCAAATAGATCACACACAATTCATGAGACCCTATTTTTAACCTCACTTTAGGGCATAATACATAGTATTCTGTGCAGTGGGAGGGCAATAATTGCTTACTTTTTCAACATTTTCAGTCCAAATTTTCACCACCCCAAACTTTACTAAGCAGTTAATCCACAAAGTTTAAGGAGTTGTTGGTCATACATTACTCTTTTTAAATATTGGCATTTGGTGATCACTGCCAACCGTGTTATTTTCACATACATGAGCCGTGTTGTGAGTCAATTAATCAGACCAGACTTAGAGCCCTGACAAAGTCTGCATAACCGCCATTATTCTAATTATCTGGGGAAGTGTCTAAGACCAGCCGGGACTCCTGCAAGAGTCCAAAGATACTATAATGGAAGCTCACCAATTTTAGAAGAGATGATCTTTATTTTGATAACAGCTGTCGGCATTCCAAAGGGCTCTCCTTCTGTCCATTGAAGTGAAGAGGCTCTGTTATAGATTTGGTTCTGTCTGAGGATTTGGTGACATCATTTGGAGAATTATTAGGCTGTCAGTGAATATGTTTTATGTATAGTGGATAACTATTTAAAACTAGTTTATAAGGATGGGGATGGATTCTAAAAACTGCCCAGGGGTTCAGGTCTTAGAGAAAACAGCCTCATTTATGAGAGCATTTCCCTGAATTGAAGTAGGGGGATTGCTTTTCAAGTCATCTAATGTCACTAACCACTTTTATATAGGAATCTGCTGAGGGCCACAGCAAGATTTGCTGGCCCCATAGCTATAACTCCAACCCTTTTCTTTCTTCTTCACATTTCAAGCATTTGAGTAGCTTGCTGACAATGTACATATTTACAGTGGTGGCATTGTCTTTTGAGTACCATAGTTGTGATATAGTTGTTACTTAAGAAAGCCCCTCCATCTACTGCCACAAAATTTGTAGATGTCATGTGGTCTTTTGCAGGGCCCTGACAGTTCTGTTGCATATTGGACAGTGGAGCAATTTCTAGCTCGCCTCCGGATATGTTCAGAAGCCACTCTGAATGCTGACTGTGATTATTGCCTATTTGTTTATCACCATCAAGTCTATGGCTCACTCTAGTTGAACTCAGTTAAATTTTGCTGATTTTTTTTAAAGAGCAATTTTCTATTCCCTGGAACCTAGAGTCATTGACTTACTAGGCGTTAAAAAAAAAAAAAAGTGTGCTAGTTTTCTTTTTGTTAATTTTCAAAATGGATTTCTTAAGCCAATATTCATTACCAGGCTTTTAAGTTGGCTAGCTCCCTGTTGACTCCTGACATACAGTTTGTTAACTTGTGGAGAAAAGTGATTAGGAGAAACTCTACCCAGAATACAATAATTTTGACTTAGAACTTAGAGGCTAGAGAGTTTCAAATCAAATCACCTAGTAGTTGTTCTTTTGAATATGATCTTAAATTATTAGTGTACCTGTTCCTGCCAAAAGCTGTGAGTGCAGTAAGTAAAGGAACCATGTCTTCAGAGAATATAACATGCTCAAATATGTTTAAAACAAACATTTTAACATAGCAGAAGGCAATAAGTTTTTCAGGGTATTGGAAAAGGAGGGAAACCAGAGACTTCATGTATTTAAAATATTCCACTTCCTATATATGTTGAAAGTGAACCAATTTGCCATCACTCAGACCTGGCTTTTAAGAAACGTGAAAAGCAAAATGGCAAGTCCTGTCTACTTGCCTCAGTCATTAGAAGCATTTGAATTTGCCTCCTGACTTTGTATGTCTTAAAAAATTTTGGGGGGGCAAATGATTTATTTTCTTTAACTATCCCCTAAAAAAAAAAAAAAGCCAACAACCCACTCATACCCCATCCTTTCACCAAAACACACTGTCATTGTTGCTTTTTGAGCTACATGAATAAAGCAGTTTAGAAGCTATCACTGGAAAACACTGAAACTGGGAAATTTAACCAAGTGAGTTTAGTGTCAGGAATTATACAAATTGGCTGTGGTCTAAACTTGGACATGAACCCAACACCAACACATTTGGAAGTCACTTATACTTGGCTACCTAAAATACAATTTTGTGTAATTTGAAGGCTTTGGCCAATATTAATCTGTAACTGCCAATACGAGTTTAAATAATAGGGTTACAACAAAGTTTCAGTATCCACAAAATGCTAGTTTATTCTAAATTTTAATAAATTATAGAGTATTCTTCTTTGAGCAAGCAAATAAGATGAGAGATAATAGAAATAACTCATCCTATTTTGACCACTCTATTTTGATTATACCATTTCTTTTCGGTCCTTCTCAAGTTTCAAAAAAAAATAATTTTTTTTAATCAAAACCTTTGCTTTCTCTAAGAAAGATTACCCAATGTGCCTACTAAGTACAAAGCACTTTCAGGATTTTTGAACTCTCATTGCCTGAGCCACATGTTTGGCCTTAAACCGTTTTGTATTGCTTTGCTTTTCATTGTTGTGAGCCCCTTCACAGGTGTAAGTTTTATTTTCACTTCACCCTCATGGCTAACCAAGATTATAAAACAGCAGCAGATCAATACTCAGCAGCTTTTATATAGTTTGTATTCCCAATGGCACTGAAAAGATCAGTCTAAGCACAGAGCAGACCTAGTAATATTGAATTGCCTATATTAATATCATAAAGTTGGGGATTTTTGTTGGTTTTGTTCCCTGTTATATCTTTGATACCTGTAACAGTACCTGGCATATTATAAGTGCTCAGTAAATATTTTTAAAAAAATATATTTTATTGATTTTTTACAGAGAGGAAGGGAGAGGGATAGAGAGTTAGAAACATCAATGAGAGAAACGTCGACCAGCTGCCTCCTGCACACCTCCTACTGGGGATGTGTCCACAACCAAGGTACATGCCCTTGACCAGAATCGAACCTGGGACCTTTCAGTCCGCAGGCCAACGCTCTATCTACTGAGCCAAACTGGTTAGGACTCAGTAAATATTTTTTAAATAAATGAATGAATTAACCCACAGTGATAATCAATACTAGGTAGGCCTTTCTTAAAAATGATGAAGATAGCTCATTCTAGCATTATTGGAAAGTATTTCAAGACTTTTGAGGCTTATTTCTCTCTTTTTACCACAGTGATTTGGTGAGCTTTTTAGATCAATACTGTGTAAATTACCTGAGAGACCTGCATTAATGTGGACCTGGCTTAGGATCCTACTCCAAAGAGCACTGGCAAAGAAGGAAGAAGGAAACGTCTCACCACGGGAGGCAGTCATACGCCAGCACTATCCCAATCAGGGAGGCGGGAAATGGAAGGCAGGCACCAGCTCTAAGTAAAAGGAATCCCATTTTTCTTGATGTGAGAATGAGAGAGAATTCTGTCCTTAAGCTCAATTATATAATGAGTGGCATGAAGGTGAGGTCCTGAGACAGTCTTAAGTTTTATATCTCCAGGTGAGTGAGGTAAGCCAAGGTCTTGTAAAGATTCAGCCTCTTTCCCCAAAGGCAAGTCTGAACATGTAGGTCCCCCGATTTTCATTAGTAATGGGAAGTAGGATACCCTATTTTGACCTACTGAGGTAGATCCCCCAAATCTAAGATGGGGAGTTCTTTCTTCACATATAAAGCTCTTTATCAACTATGAGGTTCATTGAGTATAGGCTTCCTCAGGAGCATGCAGGGAAGAGGGATGTTCAGTAGAACAGGATTTGGGTATTTTTGAGTTAATGGATATGCTATCTAAACTGCATCAATCTTAACATCTACCAATGTTGTCAAATTTTATAACATTCTGGACACTTCATGGCTAATAAAATATAGTTATGTTTCTATCTGAACACATGTTGGATAGCAACAGTGGGAGTTGTGTGATCACATGGTGGTTTGGAAAGTACAGACTACAGATAAATAGGATTTTGGTTAATGGGCTTATATCTAAGGAATTCATTTGTTGGACAGCCCAGGGTATTTTTCCTCCATTCCTGAAGGTCTGGTTAATGGAAAAAAGATAGAAAGTTTCCCAGTTTAAGATGCATTTTAGGACCAAAATTCTGCATTGATTATAGAATGTGGTGAAAAGGAAAGAGAACATATCTGAGAGCCAAGAGACCTGGGTTTCTCATCAGCTTGCTTTGAGAATTGGAACAGTGGACAACATTTGTGAGCTTCAGTGTCTCCATCTGCAGAGTGGAGTAAATGGCTGTGGTTTCTGTATTGCTTTCCCCTCCAGTGCTCCATGTCCCTGTTGGAAGAGGAACCTATCTTAGACCTAAATCCACTCCCTGGAGACAATTTTGGATTTCATAAATGGAAAAAATTTTAATTGCTCCTAACATTCCCTTGTCTCTCCTTTCTCCCTTTTAGTGAAATGTAGATGGCATAGTCAAGAAACTGGGATTCAAGAGTTTAATGTTCTTAGTGGAAATCATTTCTCTTACAATGCCATTAACTTTTTTATCACACTCCCCATCTTCCATTCCTCAGCCTCTCCCTTTAAGGTCTCAATGATAAGCTTGTTTATTGTAAAAATATCCCAGAAATAGCTTGATGTTGGATGGAGCAACCTGCATGGGTGACAATGACAGCTCCAGGTGCCTGTCTCCAGGGCCCAGCAGCCATGACAAACAGAATGCGTTACTGGTGTAAGGCCCAATACAACATGGGCAGAAATGTTAAGGATATGTTCTGTTTAAGGCATACAATTCTTTTCAGAAATAAGCACTTGTGGCCGGCTTTAACAAGGTGAGGTTTGTGGGAGCACATAGGTGGAAATGCTGCACACTTCAAGGGACTGAGCCCATATATTCTGACTCCTTCCTCTCCCATTCTGGGAGCAAAAATAGCCTTGAGACCTGGCAATGATCTCAGTCAGTCCTTGTGTGTCCTTTCTCTCCTTCTATGAGCTATTGTTTATTCCGTAGAATTTTTAAAAAAGTCTCTTGTAAACAGGGACCTGGTGAAGTTTTATTTTAAATCGATCACACTGACAAACTTTATAGGGATTTGTGTCCACATTTAAATCTGGCCCAGCATATCCCGCTTCTCCCACCTCAGCAAAGATTCCCTCCCCTCCTTGTAATTCCGTTGTTTGTAGGAGAGAAAAATTCTTGAACTGTTCTCTGGCAGCGTAGCATGCAAGCACAGTTACCATCTCCAATTTTGGTAAAGTTGAAACTTCTGATTTATTTCTCAATTAGAAACAAGCTAATGATTCAAAACACACACATATTTTTTATTTATGAGGAGAGGGTGTTGAAATAAGAGGTGTTTTTTTCAAACCCCTACAAAATAGACTGTTCCATCTCCATTCGTTTTTAAATTCTTCAGAGGAAGTAATCATGTTTTGCTTGTTGAGTGGGCTGTCCATGGTCACATGATGACTCTGGTTCAAGGATGATGTTTCACGTGGTGATATGACTTCAGTCACCACACATGACTGACAGTCACAAGAACATCTGGTCTCAACCTAAGGCTTACCAGTCTTCTGGAGGTTCTAAGGGAACAAAAACCACAGTTGAAAGCATGTAAAAGTGAGAAAGCTCTTGAGATTCTGTAGACAGCCAAATATTTACCATGTGTCTTTCTGGATTAGGTGCTAGGCTTGCTGCAGAGTAAACTCCTCAGGGTAGGCTTGCACTAACCTGAAAGAAGGGGACATTTTCCTGGTGATTCAGTCCAGTTCAACATGGATTTATTAAGCTACCTGACACTGTTTGTTATGGAAAATACAAAAGAAGTCCAGCAATTGAGGGCTTTATCACAGCTCTTGAGCGAATTTAGACCTGCTTTGGAAAAGAAAATCTAACAATGAAAAGTACAATATATTATTTAATTAATTTTGAAGGACAGGTACCTTCCAACTTAACATTTTTCACATGATCGTATACATAGAAAAAAATATTTAAATAGTAAATTTGGAAGTAATTAAGAGTTCCCTATATGAGATTCGGTTAAAAAATGTCGAACATTTTTATCCTGTATAATCATGATAAAAATGTAATGCAAGGTACTATAGGGTATATTAAATATTGAATTTCTGAAAAAAATTCCAAAAATAATTTCAAATATTTTAGGGAGAAATGTGAACTTGCTTTTATGAACCTAATATTTTTTATTCTTTTATTTTAAATGGGTACATGCAGTTCCTGATCAGGACATTCTAATGTGATCAATCACTTCAGTCTTGAGAACCACCATTAATGATAAAACTTGTTCAAACATATATGTAATACAAAATGTAAAACAAACTTTAGCATGATTGAAATGTTTATATTAGTTGAAATTACATTTAAAGACTCAACAGCCCTTTGTTTTTCCTTTTACTAACAAATGAAATATAATTTTTCAAGTTTTTCAACTAATGGTGAAGCTCTAATTTATAGAATTTACATGAAGTTTTTTTCTTATTAAGGAGAAACGTGTATAACACACAACCAGTTTAAAGTGTAATTCGTACATTCACAATGTTATGCAACATCCACTTCTTTCTAGTTTCAAAACTTTTCTGTCACCCAAGAATAACACTTCATACCCATTAAGCAATCACTCTCCATTCCCCTCTCCCTCCATCTCCTGGCAACCACTAATTTGCTTTCTATCTCTATGGATTTTCCTATTCTGAATATTTTATACAAAAGGAACCATACAATACGTGATCTCTGTGTCTGTTTTTTTTCACTTGACATAATATTTTGGAGGTTCATCCAAGTTGTAATATATATCAATACTTCATTTTATTCTATGGCCAAATAATATTTTATTTATATACTAGAGGCCTGGTGCACAAAATTCATGCATAGGGGAGGGGGGTTCCTCAGCCTGGCCTGCACCCTGTCTAATCAGGGACCCCTCAGGGGATGTTCCCACAGGGATCAGGCCTAAACTGGCAGTCGGACATCCCTCTCGCAATCCAGGACCACTAGATCCTAACCACTTACCTGTCTGATCACCTCCTAACTCCCCCCCTGCTAGCCTGGTCGCCCCCCAACTGCCCCCTTCCAGCCTGGTTACCCCCCAACTGCCCCCCTGTTAGCCTGGTTGCCCCCTAACTGTCCGGAAGGAAGTCAGACATCCGGAAGATGTCCAGTCACCCGGTATAATTAGCATATTACCCTTTTATTTGTATAGATAGACCACATTTTGTTTATCCATTTATTTATTGTTGGACAGCTGAGCCTTTGTTGGACATTGGATGTTTTCACCTTTTGTCTACTGTGAATGTTATGAACATGCCTGAACAAGTTTAGTTTGAGTATGTTTTCAGTTGTTTCGGTTATATGCTTAAAAGTGGAATTTCAGGGTCAAACTACAGTTAACAATTTTTAGGAACTGCCGAACTGTTTTCCACAGGAACTGCCTGATTTTACATTCTCACCAATAATTTATAAGGGTACTTATATCTCCACATCCTCAACAACCTTATTTTTTGTTTTGTTTTGTTTCTTTGTTTTGTTTTTTTAATTATAGCCATTCTAATGAGTGTGGTGTCTCATGTGTTTTTAATTTTTTTTTATTTATTTGATTGTAATAAGAACAGATGACATGAGGTCTACCCTCTTAAACTTTTACATGTAAAATATTGTTAACTTATAAGCATACTTTTGTACAGCAGGTATCTAGAACTTACTCTGTCTTTCATAATTGAAACTTTTTACCTGTTGAACAGCAACCTTCCATTTCCCATTCCTCATTCTACTTTCTGTTTCAATAAAGTTGACTATTTTAGACACCTCAAGTAAGTGGAATTATGCAGTATTTTTTTTTTCTGTGACTGGCTTATTTCACTTAGCATAATGTCTTCAAGGTTCATCATATGAATCTTGCCACATATGGCCAGAATTCCTTCTTTTTTGTGACTGAATAATATTCTCTTGTATGTATAAATCACATTTTCTTTATCTGTTCATCTATTGATGGACTTTTAGGTTGTTTTCACACCTCGGCTATTGTGAATAATGCTGTAATAAACATGGGAGTACATATATCTCATTAAAATCCTCATTGAATCAATTTTAATTCTTTGGATAAATACTCAAAGTGGGAATACTGAATCATATGGAAGTTCTGTTTTTAACTTTTTGAGAAACCTCTGTACTGTTTTCCATGGTGGCCACATCATTGTGCATTCCCACCAATCTTATACAAGAGTTCTAATATTTCCACATCTTTACCAACACTTCTTATCTTTCTTGTAAAAAACTAACAGGTGTGAGATGGTATGTCATGGTTTTGATCTGCATTTCCTTGATAATTAGTGATTTTAAATATTTTTCCACACTTGTTGGCCATTTGTATGTCTTCTTTGAAGAATATTAAAATCCTTTGCCCATTATGGACAAGTAGTATTCCATTGTGTAAATGTACCATAAATGTTGTATCTACTCATCTACTGATGGACACTTGGGCTGCTTCCAAATCTTGGCTATTGTAAATAATGCTGCAGTGAACATAGGGGTGCATATATTCTCTCAAATTAGTGTTTCTGTTGTTTTGTAAATTCCCAGAAGTGGAATTCCTGGGTCATAAGCCAATTCCATTTTTAATTTTTTGAGATAACTCCAAACCGCTTTCCACAGTAGCAGCACCAATCTGCATTCCCACCAACAGTGCACAAGTATTCCCTTTTACCACATCCTTGCCAACAGTTGTTGTGTGTTTGTTGATTTATTCATGATAGCCATTTTGACAGGTGTGAGGTGATATCTCATGGTGGTTTTAATTTGCATTTCTCTGATGATTAGTGTTTGAGCATCGTTTCATATGTGTATTAACCATCTGCATACACTCTTTGGAGAAGTATCTATTCAGGTCCTTTGCCCACTTTTAATTGGATTACTTGTTTCTTTGGTGTTCAGTTTTATAAGTTCTTTATAAATTTTAGATATTAACCACTGATCAGATGAATCGATGAATATGTTCTCCCATTTAGTGGGTTGTTTTTTCATTTTCTTAATGGTTTCCTTTACTGTGCTGCCACAACCTTTTGCAGCAAGGATTCAGAATCTGGAGAAGGGGCCAGGCACAAATGGATATACTAGATAAGAAATATAAATTTGGAAATTATTGGGGAGAGCCAGGCACAGACCTACTCTCTAGTAGAGTAGCTCCCTGAATCTCCAGACCCATAGCTTTTTATTTACTATAGTATACATTTGCCCTTTAGCAAACCAAACAGACATATCAATGGTAAGGTTTGATAAACAATAAAGGATTATCAGGTTAGGGGATTACCTTCAGTCATTCAACCAGCAGCAGGGTAATATTATGCTGATTCTCAGCCCTTGCTGAATATCAAAGTCCATCAGCCTTCTGACGGACTTCTTGCATTTATATGTTAACTACTTGTTGGTCTTTTACTCCAGCATATCCCCCTTTTTGTTTTCCTAATAAATTTAGAAGGGTGTATGGCATTTGCAGAGCTCGGGTCCTTCTAAGACTTTTACATTCAATGAAAAGGATTGAGTTATTTCATGTCCTTTTAAAAATTGTTGTCAGACATCTAAGGAACTAGCTTGCAGTAAGCTCCTTTCTGGGCCATCAGTTCTTTGAGTCTCCTTCCCAATCACTGTCCCCTGTGACATGACAGCAATGATATTCCAGTTCTGGATGGTGGAAAAACGGTGGGCAATGGCAATGCAGGTCTGACCTTCTTTGGCTTGGTCCAGGTCAACCTGCACTGATGCACAGCTGATGACTGCTAGCATGGCAAGGCGTCTTTACCATCCCCCATCTCTGGACTGTTTCTCTTCTGTCTCGTCAGTGTGTTGGTTGGGGCCACTGCTATCTGTTGTTGGAGTAGTCTGGTTAGTCTGCAGCCACAGGTACAGGGTGAGCAGTTCCTCTCTCGGATCCATTGTTTAAGTTTCCACACGGGCTTGGAGGAGTTTTCTGGAAATACACAAGGATATCCTTGACCAAAGGTTAATAAAGGGACCTTTCTATAAACTAGAATTGGGATCTTTCCATTTAGCCAAACCATTTTCCTCTGGCTTATTCGACACCAGTGTAATTTCATGGGTGTCTTCCCATCAGCATTATAAGTGAAAAAATGTAAGTGAAAAAATCTAAAGTAATTAAGGCTTGATGTAATTTACTTACAGGAGATTACTATCCCCCCTTTTTTTTTGTTTTAAATTGGGAACATGAAAGTGGGGCATTCCTTGAACTTATTTATTGCATGGTAAGCTGCTTTACTATGAGATGAACCATCAGTAAAAAATAGTTAATGCTCCAGGAATAGGTTCCTGCCTAGTACAACTAAGTTCCCCTGAATATTCACTTATTTCAATTTGCCAATTTAATTCAATATGAAATAAGGCTTATTTTCTAACTTGATTTGTCCTTGGGTATGGACAGTAAATGGCACATAATTGGATTTCTGCTATCAGTCTTTGAGTATATTGACATAAGCTTCGTGTAGGGAGGCAAAATGCAAATTATTTACTTTTCTTTTTGAGGCCTAATATATTGATTTTTAACTACAGTTTTCTAGATATTTGAAGGAAATCTTCTGTTTTTTTCTCCCAGAGTAATTTCTAGGCCACATTTAGGGAGTTTCTTTTAAAAACATTTTTCTTTCTTTTAAACAGAACAACAAACTTGGTTGCTTTTCAGATGTTAGTCAATACTGTAATGCATACATAGCAAGTAAAAGTAACTCTCTTTTCACTTATGGTGTGTTATTAATGATGAGATTTAATGCTTGAATAATAACTTTTAGTTTACTTTGTAAATAGTAGCAGAAGAAATTTAAAAATTTCCCCTTTTTTTAAGCTTAACATTTACTTTTATTTTTAAAATATATTTTATTGATTTTTCATAGAGAGGAAGGGAGAGGGATAGAGAGTTCAAAACATCGATGAGAGAGAAACATCGATCAGCCGCCTCCTACACACCCCCTTACTGGGGATGTGCCTGCAACCAAGGTACATGCCCTTGACCGAATCGAACCTGGGACCTTTCAGTCCACAGGCCGATGCTCTATCCACTGAGCCAAACCGGTCAGGGCAACATTTACTTTTAAACAGCATTCTTTTTGGCTAGTGCTCATTTGCATACATATGCAAATTTTTACTTTGGCCTTTACTAGAACCAATTGCTTATAAAAATATTGGCTTCTCATATAAATGAGATTATATGGGACCTTGATTATATTATAGAAAGCTAATTTATTAAGTAATTAAAGTAGGCATCTTTATTGAAAAAGCAAAACAAGTAAACTTACACATTTGACCTCTGAAGTATAAATGCTGTCTCCTCCCCTAGCCTATCTAAAAAGCAAGCTGCCTGAGGCTTTTTGTCTTAAAATTCTGTTGCTGAATAATCCATTTTTGCTTAAGAAGTATTCAACAACTTTGTCTTGCCCTCCCTTAGAGGATGAAACCTTTATAATATTTAGAAAATATATGTATATAAATAAAACATAGTTATTAATTTTATTTGATAAAGCTTCCCATGTGATTTCACATATATTAGATTGGCCTAATTTAGGTCAAAAATATTTCTTTTAAGTAGAGAGTAAATTCTTGAATCATTCCAGGGCCCTTGAAATGTCCCAAGGCTATTTCTTCATTAAAGTCTTGAAATTTAACTTGAAAAGACCATCAAATATACAAATATAAACCAAAGATTATATTATAACTTTTTATAATTACTCTAAAAGATATTTATTAAATTTAAACTGGTTTTTATATTAAAAATTTGGTTCAGATCATAGAATTAATCCTCTTTCTTTAATTAAGCCAATAACATATTATATCTTAGGTTGAAATTTTATCACACATAGTACACATAGGGACTACAATATATTTTGAACTACTAATTTCTCCAGAGAAAATACAAGATTTATTCTCTTCAAAAATAAATTTCTATACTTTATGCATTTTGTTATCATAACCATATAATTTCTCCCAACTCAATTTGAACTTTTAACTCTTAGAAACCTCAAATTTTAGCTGGCAAGTTAAATACTTAGCATTTCTTAGATTAGTAATTCCTTCACATTTTTAAGGATATATTTCAAATAAAATATAAGACATATTTAATTAAGAGATTCAATCTTGTCCTCTAGATATTTCATATGAGGCAAACTCAGATTAATATTTCAGTATTTTGTCATTTTAAAATAACTAGATATTTAATAACTTTTATTATTTAATTTAGTAAACTCTAAAGTTTTAAGTTGCCAAAGACTTTGGAAGCAGGCCTGGCCTAGCCGCTTGATTTTTAAAACCACCACATTTTTCTTTAGAGATAACATCTAAGTTTATTGCTGCAGGAAATTCAGCTGGCCCCCTCCTTCAATAAAGAGCAAAGCCAGTCTCCTCCTGGGCTACTTGACCCCCACCATCAACATACCCATAATTATCACTGAAAAGCTTTACTACAAATCCTTCATTTTAGTTATATCTATTTATTTATATTTTAACAATTTTGAGATTTTAAAGCCAATTATTATTATCTAAGGCATTTACTTTGGCAAATTCTGTAACAGATAATTTATTGACCTTCAGTGGCTTTAATGTTGATCTTGGAATACGGTCTATTATTATTCAAGAACAACCCTTTATTATGGAAATACTAATCTTGTTGCCTAAATCCAGCCTGTATATTTTCCTTGTGTCATTTTCACCATCTTTTAGAGAAAAACAGTCTTGGGTTTATTCTATAGTATCCATAAAAAGAGGGAGCTCAGCTTTAATAGGCCATCCAAAATCGGGCGGGCATGCCTTTCTCTTAAGCCAGGCTTTTTCTCTTCATGAGTACAGAAATCTCAGACGCATCCCTAAATTCTGCCAAATTTTAAATGACGGACTGGGAAATAAAAACATGGTGAAAATGAGACTTTTAATAGCACTCTCAAGAGTGGGTGTCCATTTTACAAGATCACCAAAAGATCTAATAATTAATGGGCCATGTGTACCACTCATATTCTTTTTCCCCACCTCCATATCCTGTTTGCTTTGGGGAAATTTAGTAATGGCCTGGCCACCTAGATTTCTTTTCTTATTAAATTAAATCAAAGGCATGCTTAATAGACTAACAATAAACACTTTAAACCAAACAAAAAGGACAGATAAAACAATAATCAATAGACAAGTTCCCATAACATATAGACAAGCCTTAATAAATCAAAGTTCTTTTCATGAATCTTTTCAGATGTTTTATGTTTTCCTGGGACTTACAGCCAGAATACAGCCTAGATCTCAGCTTATTATTCACAGATTTTATCTTCTGCTCTTCATAGCATTGACTGGCCCCAAAGCTATTCTTGCCAAAATCTGCCTGTCCCAAGGCGTCACACAGCAACTTTCAGATAAAGCATCAAAGAGTCCCCCTACGAGAGGACTGGCAGCTCCACCCTCTATGGACATTGAGCCTCTCCACACCAGAGGCGGAAAATCTGGCAGGGCCTTTTTAGTTATTATATACTTTTGATCCCCAATACGAATTAGGCATTTTGCAATTTGAACAAGAGCCCACATAGTTAAAGATGACAAGGGTGCTCATTTTCCTTGATCCTGATTTAAGAGAGTACCTTTTGACATTTTAATTTCTTTATCCTTGAGCATACAAGCTGAAAATTTACAATGATATTTTTGTCTTTTAATTGAATTCTTCCCCATTATAGCCTGGCTTGAAATAAAAGACGTCCTCGCCCATTTCGGATTGCAACTTCCAAGGCTTGGTATGAGCTTTGCATGCAGTGAATCTCCCCACCTTTTTTTGGTGATCCTCATCTCTCCAGGTGATTTTCCTTTTTTCACTCTGGCAAATCTTCTTCTCCAGATGCCCCTTGTTCGGGTGCCAGAAATGCCACAACCTTTTGCAGCAAGGTTTCAGAATCTGGAGAAGGGGCCACACACAAATGGATATACTAGATAAGAAATATAGATTTGGAAATTATTGGGGGGAGCCAGGCAGAGACCTACTCTCTAGTGGAGTGGCTCCCGAATCTCCAGGTGCATAGCTTTTTATTTACTAGAATATACATTTGCCCTTTAGCAAACCAAACAGACATATCAATGGTAAGGTTTGGTAAACAATAAAGGATTATCAGGTTAGGGGATTGCCTTCAGCCATTCAACCAGCCACAGGGTAATATTATGCTGATTCTCAGCTGTTGCTAAATATCAAAGTCCATCAGCCTTCTGACGAACTTTTCACATTTATATGTTAACTGCTTGTTGGTCTTAGCCTCCAGCACTGTGCAAAATATTTTTAGTTTGATGTCCAATTTGTTTATTTTTTTCTTTTGTTTCTTCCTGCAGAAACATATCAGAAAAAATAATGCTATGAGAAATGTCTAAGATTTTATGGGCCTATGTTTTCTTCTAGGACTTTTATGGTTTTTAGTTTAACACTTAAGTTTTTAATGCATTTGGAGTTTATTATTTTGTATAGTGTAAGAAGGTGGTCTAGTTTCATTTCTTTGCATGTATCTGTTCAATTTTCCCAGCACCATTTATTGAATAAACTATCTTTAGTCCATCATGTTTTTGCCTCCTTTGCTGATATGTTAGAAAGTGTTCCTCCCTTTTTCTATTTTTGTGGAAGAGTTTAGCAGAATTTGTATGATTTTTCCTCTAAATGTTTGTTAGAATTTATTGGTGAAGTTATTTGGTCCTGGAATTTACTTTGTTGGGAGCTTTTTGATTACTGATTCAATGTCTTGTTAAAGGTTTGATAAGATTTTTACTACTTCTTGAGTCAGATTTGGTAATATTTCTGCTCATAAGAATTTGTCCATTTTATTTAGGTTATCTAATTTATTGGTGTACAGTTGTTTATAGTGTTCTCATATAATCCTTTACATTTCTGTAAGGTTAAGAGTAATGTCCCCACTTTCATTTCTGCTTTTAGTTATTTACATATTTTCTTTCAGTCTAGCTAAATGTTTGTCTATTTGCTCTTATCAAAGAGCCAACTTTTGTTTGTTTTATAAAATTATAAAATTATCTCTATTGTTTTTTATTCTCTATTTTATCTTTGCTTTAACTTTTATTATTTACTTTCTAATATTAGTTTTGGGTTGATTTTGTTTTTATTTTTCTAGTTCCTTAAAATATAAAGTTAGATTGTTGATTTGTGATCATTTTTTCTTTTATAAGATGAGCATTTGCAGCTATACATTTTTTAAAATCACTGCTTTAACTACATTGATAAATTTTAGTATTATTTTTAAAAATTTTATCTCAAAGTAGTTTATAATTTTTCTAGTAATTTATTCTCTGATCTATTGGATGATTAAATATGTGTTATTTAATTTTTACATATTTGTGAATTTTCCAGTTTCCTTTTATTGTTGGCTTTTAGCTTCATTCTGTGTGGTCAGAGAACATATTTTTGTATGATTTCAATCTTTTAAAATTTGTTGAGAATTGTTTTACGGACTAACATGTGATTTATACTAGGGAATTTTCCATGTGCATTTAAGAAGACTATGTATTCTGCTGTTGTTAGATGGAGTGCTCTATATATGTCTGTTAGGTATAGTTGGGGTATAGTGTTTCTCTGTCAAAATGTTCTAGCTATTATTCAAAGTGGGGTATTGAAGTCTCCAACTATTCTTGTAGAACTGTCTATTTTCCTCTTCAATTCTGTCAGTGTTTCTTCATATATTTTGTTGCTCTTTTGTTTGGTACATACAGGGTGTGGCAAAAGTAGGTTTACAGTTGTGAGCATGTGAAACACAGAGTTTATTCTTGTAATATTATTTATTAACTAGAGACCCAGTGCATGAAATTCATACATGGATAGGGTCCTAGCAGCTGCCGGCTGCCAACTGGGGCCTCCCTTCCCCGGCTGCTAGCCGGGGCCTTCCTTCATTCCACGCCACCCTCTGGTGGTCAGTACACGTCATAGTGAGCAATCGAACTCCTGGTTGGTTGAACTCCCAAGGGGACACTTTGCATATTAGGCTTTTAAATATAGATTATTGTATTATTTTCCAGATGAGCAACTGTAAACCTACTTTTTCCCCACCCTATATATCATTTTTGTAATTGTTATGTCTTCTAGGTGAGTTGACCCTTTTTTCAATATATACTGTCCTCTTTGTCTCTTATAGCAATTTTTGAGTTAATATCTATCTTGTTTGGTATTAGTATGGTGACCCCAGATCTTTATTGGTTACTATTTGCATGTAATATCTTTTCCTCTTTCTCTTTAAATCTATTTGTATCCTTGGGTTTAAATTTATAGCAATATAGTTGAATTGGTACTAAGTTAGCTTTAATAACCTAGACTAACTCTTCTCTTTTCTTGTTTTGTTTTCCACATCTTATGTTGTTAATGTTACAAATCCCATCCTTATACATTGTATACCAATTGACATAAATTTATAGTTACTTTTAATCCATTTAGTTTTAACTCATATAGGAAATAAAACAGGAGGTATAAAATATAAAAATATAAAACACAAGCTTTTATATAGTTTTTTTCTTTCATCACTTAATAAACATATTATCCAATTGCCTGCTGATTTCTATTGTTTCTGATGAGCAATAGTTGTTAATCCTATTGAGAATTTCTTGTACATGACAAGGCACATTTCTCTTGTTGCTTTCAAGATTCTCTCTTTGTCTTTGTATTTTTTACACTTTGATTATAATATTCTCAGTGTGGGTCTCTTTGAGTTCAACCTGCTTGAAGTACGTTGAACTTGGAAATGTAGTTTATGTTTTCCATCTAATTTGGGAAGTTTTTAGCCATTATTTCTTTGAACAATCTGTCTTTGTGTTCTCACTTTGAGATTCTCATAATGTGTACATTAGTCTGCTAATGTACAATCTGTGGGATGGCGTCCCACAGATCCCTTATGCTCTGTTCATTTTTATTCATTTTTTTTCTTTTTGATCCTTAGACTGGGTAATTTCAATTGCCCCACCTTTAGGTTCTCCAGTTCTTCCTTCTGCCTGTTGAAGGCTGTTGTTGAATCCTTCTAGTGAAATTTTAATTTTGGCTATTATAGTTTTTTTCTATTTGGTTGCTTTTTATAATTTTGATATCTTTTATTAATAGTTTCTCCTTGATATATGATAGTTCATATATCATTGTGATAATTTCCTGTAGTTCTTTATCCCTGGTTCACCTCAGCTCTTTGGTCATATTTAAGACAGTTAATTTAAAATTGTTGTCTAGTAACAATTGTTGTTCTCAGATTTTTTTGCATTTTATTTTTCTGTGAGTGGGCCATATTTTCCTGTTTCTTTGTATTCTTTGTAATTTCTTTATTGAGAACTGGATATTTTTAATATTATAATATGGTGACTCTGGAAATCATATTCTTTCCCCTGACAGGCATTGCAGTTATTGCTTATTGAAACATTTCTCATCACGTGTAGTCACTGAATTCTCTGTTCTATTATCTCTATTTCCAGCTGATGACCTGATAGAGATTTACTTTAATGCCTGGATCTAGTAAGAAAAGGGGGGGAAAGTTTGTTTCTTTAAATCCTTTTGACAGAATCCATCAGGAAAGCTGACTTCAGCCCAAGAGAATTGAAACAATGGCCACCCTCTGTGTCAATCCCTCACGAAGATCAAAATACACAGCTGACAGATATTTAAAGGACAAAACTTTATATTCCACCCTAGCAAGCACACTAGGAAAGTAGGCCATTGTTCTCATGGATCTTGCTGCAGGTCTGAGGTGGGACATAGTAGTTGCTGTGCAAAATGCCTAAAGGCACGGAAATTTATTAGCCTCTTTCTTAATCAAGCCTTGCTTGGATACTATAAGTGTTTGATTAGACTCCAGAGGTCGAAAATAGTTGATTCTTACAGTTCTTGCCATCTCAATAGTTCCTATGGGGAGGTACTAATTCCTGGAGCTTCTTATTCTGACATTTTTTGTGGCGTTACTATTCACTTGATGTTTTTAAAATCAATCTACTGCAACTGGGTTGGATACTATTAAAAAGGCAAAAACAGCCTCAGATGGACGAAGTATCCAAAATAGGTGACCATCAAAATTTGGGTCTGCTGCTTGGAGCTGAGCCTTCCAAGAGCCTCTGTCTTGATTGTCTACTTTTACAAACCTATGTACCTGGTAAAGAGCAGATTTTGCATCCAGAACTAGATTTGTCTAATTAAAACCTTCATTTGTCACTTCTTTGCTTTGCTGCCTCTGTTTTGGTGTCTGATGAGGTTTTGAGGACCAATGTGATCAGAAAGAGCTTCCTGGAGAAGTATTTTAGGGCTTACATTGCACTTTGGTGGCCAGATAGAATTTGGAGAAGCAGAGAGCAGGGGAGGGTGCATTTCATGTAAAGAGAGCTGCAGACATTTCCAAACGTGCTAGAATGGCATTTAAAAATAAATTTGGGAAAGAACAGTAAAGATGGCACCTCAACGTGTGGTAATCCTTCTCAATTTGAGTGGTTGTTTCCAGCTAATGATGATATCTCATAACATTTTGTTCCTCTCTGAGTGGATGTGCCTGTTCTTTAAAGCAGAAAGCCTAGACAATGGAAGAGGAAGTGCCCTGAGCAGTCACAGGACCACATTCCTGACCTGGCTGTGAGATCTTGGGGAATTCATACTTCTAGCCCTTGGACACATTAAAATTTGGTTTACCTGCCTCTCAGAGTGATGGACCCAAAGCAGGCCTTGGAGTTTTCATTCACTACTGGGGCTGTTCATCATATCAATCTCAGTACTTTCACCCTTCAATGTGTAAAATAAACTAAGCCAATTAAGGCTACAAATGAGAGCGATAGACCTGTCTAAAATTATTCATTCTTTTTATAATGTCAACGAATAATCTTCCTCTTTTAAATGATCTGTTGATTATTTAAAGTTATGTTGGTGTGGTTGGGAATTAAGTTGTTTACAAGTAAAACCATTGTTGCTTGTTTTATAAGACACTTTCTTAATCTTTCAGGTTATGCAATATTCTCTCTAAATTCTCTTGGTTTCTGACCTTTAAGCAGCTTTCCAATGGTTCCTCTTCACGAAGAGTAGAGAGTTGTCAGTGTGCAACCGTCTGAGAAATGACAGCTGTGAGAGTCCACCCTTATTGTCTGTTGTTCTTGCCTTCTGTCTCCAGGGACTGCAGCTCCAAAGGACCAAGAGGCTTTCTTAGCAATGGTAAAGGCACCGGAGTGAAAGGCATGGAATTCTGGCAGGCCTATGCTTCGTGCAAGTTCCTGGCCACAGGCGAAAGCTCCGTTCTTTTTATTGCTTGTTTTAGGCAAATTGTTATGATAAGTGCAATGAATAGTTATGGTTGGAGTAGGTAGCTGGGAAGAGTATGTTTAAATTAGAAACAGATGACTAAGGGCAAGTGAGTACACATATTTCGCACACTTCCCGCAGCGAGCTGGAGCAGATCATACATATGAGTTTAGAGAAATCAAAATAATTTCTAGAAATCAATCAAAGCTCAATATTTGAATAGAATCATATGAAGGGTGCTGCTTAGGGAGCAAGAATGGTTCCCTTCATTGATTCTTGATTCCTTCATAAGTGAGTAGCTGCTTTTCTGCTTTCTACAGGTTGCCCTGCCATTGGATTCTCCCTGACACCCCCCTTGTACTGGCTTTTGGGCCCTTTACTTGCTTATTATCAACTCTATGGAAAGAGGACTGGCAGCCAGGGCCAGGAGGAAGGGCAGGGAGAGCAAACCCCAATTAGAGATCTTGTTTCTCGTTTTCGGTTCTGGCAAAAGGTTTATGATAAAGGAGACTGATGCTTATAACCATAAAATGTGGTTTGGGGGCTCTCCATAGATTTAATATATCTATGCTGCTCTTCTTTCTCTTCCTCCTTACCACATACTAGTACAACCAGGAATTCCCTGCATAGCAAGTCTCTTATGCTCCAGGAAAGTCTGTGTGAGGGTGTGTGGGGAGGGCAAAGAGAGCTGCTTTCCTTAGGCTTTCTTGATATGAATCCACCTCTTTAAGGGTACAGTGTTCTCTTGACTAGGCCGGGTTATTATCAGAGGACCAGAAGCTTTCCTCTTTCATAATTGCGATGGAAACAGCTTTCAGGGAGAACAGGTTGCTGTTTGGAAAGTTGTTGTTATTGAATCTAGTTGCAAATGGTAGCTGTTTCAGGAGGTGAAAACTCTGTTTCTAACAATGGCCCGGTGCTAAACTTTGGCTCCAGAGTTATGAGTTATGACTTTTCCCCTGACCAGAGTAGTTTATCTATTCTGATTCTGTCTAGGGGAACTACTTTTAAAAGTGTTTTCATTGAAATATGTCATCCTGCCTATCAGTATCAACAGGCACATCCCAGTGACTTGGGGTTTGTGGATTGATTGGTCATTGAGTCACAACTCCGTAGATTGTCTTTATCATGATCCTGTGACTGACAATGATAAAGGTGGTGGAGGTAATGAAATCTACAGCCCAATCTAACCTGTCCTTAAAGTCTCACATTTCAATGGAAGCTATGGAGCCTGAAGGAAGCAGAGTATCATTGGGCTCAGATAAACTGCCTGGGCCACTTGCCATCTCTCTGACTTTGGGCAAGTCATTTAACCTTGCGAAGCCTCAGGTTCTTGACCTGCAAAATAGGAATTATAATAGTGGTGATACTGAGAGTGGACATTTGTCATTTTTTTTTTATTGTGCAGCATGTAGATTCTACTTCCTATGTTTAAGGAATGCATTCACAATAAGTACAATGCCAGCTACTTGCTCTGCCGGCCTTCCTTGCAACTAAAGTGCAGGCACCTGCCTCAGAATTGCAGGTCAACGGGGATTTCTCATAGGGGTTAGGAACAGAAGGACCAAGTTGCCAAGGAACAGTGACAGCAGGGATGGCAGTCCCTGTTGTAGCATTTGATGTCCACGATTAAGAGGGTCAGCACAGGCTGTGTTAGCCACTTCCCAGAGCAGCACTCCAAGTCCTGATGGGGTTAATACTTCAGAGATGTTACCATTAAATGAGAGAATACAAGGGAAGTGCTTGGCACAGGTCATGACCTATTGTAGGGGCTGAATGAATACTATGTTAATACTAGAAGTAGTAACAGGAAAGTAACTACATTAGATGTTGTGACATCCGGGGGAAGATATTTTGAAGGTAATTGCTAGAAAAGGATCCACAAATGCAATCTTGATTTTCATAGAATTAATTCAAAGGGACTGGACTTAGTAGGAGTTTCTCATTTACAGATAAGGAAGGATCAGGGACGTTATGCGAATTACACAGTGCTACCAGCCAGTGAGTGGCAGAGGTGAGCTGAAACTCCAGTTTGATAACTTCGGAGCCTTTTATTCTTTATCCCACACACTGCTTCATATTATTTCAATTTAAGAACTTAACAAACAGTTGTGTCTGATGTGGGTTAGGTTCTATGAGCAACTGTAAAAGAACTATGGGTTGTACCTTGGATTTTTCAATGCTGATTCTCATTGTCGTAGTTGAACCTGGTGCGGCACATTACCAGAACAAATAAAGACCGCAGTAAAAGAGTATAGCACACGCTGGTCCTTGTGGCTACGGAACCACAGACAGGGCAGTCACAATGGGCTAAAGTCAGGCAAGGTCTCATAGAGAAAGTGAGAATTGAAGTGAGTGGTAGGGGTGACTTTTACCATCTGGATTAGGTGGGGTTATTTTTATAAAAAGTGTTAAGGTAAAGTCAAAGCAAGGCATTTATTTATGGGTTTATTTATTTGGTTTTGACAGAGCATCAGGGTAGACCTTTTAAAAATACCATGGAAATTATAGGATATGAATTATGATGCCTAAATAAAACAAAGTTGATTGTTTGTCTTAACCGTGTTTGCAAATTTAAATAATATTCATAATAAGTTGAAAACATTAATGAAAATATCTTTATGGAATTTTAATAACATTTGGTGGTTTTTAAAGAACATTTATATGCATGATAATAATCACTATGACAATGAAACATAGGTAAGCTAGACATTGTTTAAAAAATTTAAAGACAAGGAAGCTGAAACTCGGGATAGTTAAATGGCTTGCCCACATTATAAAGTAAGTTGGTATATTTAACAAAACTAAGTTCAGATGTTTGGACTTCTAGTCTAAAATTTTACCTGCTAAGAAAATAAAAAAAAATATCATGTGTCAAAAAACACACACAAAAAAAAACCTTTGGAAAAAATTGTATATTGTGAAAGTAGCCTCTATTTTTGTTTGGTTGGATAAGTTCCTATTCCTATCTCAAAGCTGATTTATCCCTGAGCATAAAGGAATTTCGCCAGTCTGGGCTGTCTGCAATGATGGTTATGGAATCAATCCACTGGGTTACTGAGTGCTAGCCGACTAGGAGCTCCGGGCTGGGGAGATGTCATGGACTGAATCTTATGGCTAATGGAGAGGCTCACGGAGCCTGACGTTTCCTCCTGGAGTATGCTGATGTAGGTGGTGAAAGGTTTCTTTTTTAAGCCAAAAAAATTCCACATCTAGAATTCTCCTCAAGGGAGAACACTGACAATTCTAATCTGTCAAAAGGTGAAGAACGTTGTTTTCTGCTTGCTAGCCAAAGATAATTTGAAGAGGAATCTGAAACTTGGAATTTGCAATCTATAGTTAGAGAGTGCCAAGAATCATCATGTCTCTAGTTTGTTTTGTTTTTGTCTTAAAACATTATATTCCTTTCTTCATCCATTCCTTCCTCCCTCCCTCCTTTCTCTCCTCCCTTCCTTTATTCCCTTTCCCCTCCGTAATAAGATTTTCTCTTTCAGTAATAAGATTCTCCTTAGCTGGAAACTATAACCGGTTATGGAATAGTTTGCCAATCCCATTCTCATTTTACTCGCCTTCAGCAGCATTTAACACTGTAGACCACCCCTACCTTGAAACACTCTTTTCTTCTGGCTTCCACTCTCTACTGGTTTTCCAATAAATTTTCTCTTTGTTCTTCCTCAATTCCCTTTTAGGTTCATGCTCCTCTACATGAACTGTTAGACTTTAAGTGTTAAACTTCCTAAAGGCTCAGTCCTGGGCCTGTTTGTTCTCTTCTTGCTCCGTGGATTTTTCTCAGTCAAGCTCCATGACCAAGTTTGAATCCCTTCTACATAGCGCTAACTTGAAAATTTATCTCTTTAGTCCAGGTCTTTCCTTCAAATACCAGGGCATGTAATGTCCTTGTATATCCCCCTTGGTGGTCTCAAAAACATCTTAAATTCAACATGAATATGTTAAATTAAGACCAATTAATGATGTTCCCCACCAATCCTGACTGTTACCTGCTGTTCCCAAATCTCAGTGAAATTGTAGCATCTGCAGTTGCAGTGGCCTGGGAACACCCTGTATCCATTCTATTAGCAACTGTGACATTCTCCACCTCCATCCACTTATCTCCACTTCCGCTGCCACCCTGGCCCTGACTTAAGTTGCCTTTCACCTGGACAATAACAGAGGCCTCCTACCAGCTCTGCCTACATCCTTTCAGCTTTCTTAAATCATTAAAGGTAAACAGTGAAATTCAAGTTGTGACCATATCAACATAAAGAGCCTTCAATATATTAAAGTCCAGGCACCTAATAGGCACATAGTAAAACTTGTTGGCTGTTGTATTTTCCTTGTAATGTGGCATTCCTGTGGCCTTAGTTATATAATAGGCAAGCTTATCAGGCTCTCATTACCTTTACCCTCAGTCTCCATCTTCTCCTTCTTCAACTTCAAAACAAAGGCCAGAGAAATTATGTTTTTGCAACAATATCACAAATAAAATAAGCTGAGAACATGCTGAAGTATCAGCAATATATAGTTTCAATCTTAGATGAAAAGATGGAGGGAAAAGGAGAAATGTAATAATATTAGTTTTTATATAAAATTACATACAAATACAGATAAACACATATGCAACTATAGGTATACCTTTGCACACCAAGAACACACACACACACACACACACACACACACACACACACACACCCTGTACCTAGTGCCTAATTCAGGACTGGTATATAATAAATATTTATTGAATGAATGAATTAATGAATGAAACAAAGCCAGATTCTTACCAGGTTTGGTTGGATAAAATATTAGCTGCTTAACTCATTTGTAGGTCACCAGAAAATGACATCAAAACAACAACAAAAAAATTACTATAGTTAAGATGCATTCTTTGTGTGTGTGTGTTATAATTTTTTAAAACTTTCTTTATTATTGACAGTATTACAGATGTCCCCCTTTCCCCCTCACCCCACCCCCTATTAACTCCCTCTATGCCGCTCCCACCCCCTCCTTAGGCCTTTTTCGCTGTATTATCTGTGTTCATGGGTTTGATCCTCAAGTACGGGAGATAACTGATCAATTTTTCTCTCTCACATCAATATTTCTCTTTCTCTCCCTTCCTCTCTCTAAAAATCAATTTTTAAAAATTTGCATCTTTTAAACTGTTAAGTATCACTTCGTATGAGTACATTCTCCATTTGCATGACCTGTGGCTTAGCAAAACATTTTAATTATCTGATTTCAGTGTTCTTGTCTGAAATGTGTGTATCTGGCAGAGTTGTAAGTAAATGGGAGAAGGAGGGGGGGTTTGCCACGTTGGATTAGGTGATCTCTGAGGCCCCTCCAGTTCTTGCATAATCCTGCCTCTTGTCCCTTCATGGGCAAGAGCTCAGGCCTTGGAATTTAACAGACCTGGCTTCGATTCTGGCTCTATTTCTAGCAGTGTGAGCATGGGCCAGTTACTAAAATTCAGTACCTCAGAGGTAAAATAAGGATAATATACTTCTACTGAAATGAGTTGACATATAAAATATACAAAGAAGACATCTAACACACAAAGTTGACATCCAACCCATGAAGAAGGCACAGAGAAGCTGTTCCATAAATATTCATTTTCTCCTTTCCCTATCCAGAAAAGTCTTAACACTATCAAGTTTGCAATTACGAATCTTAAGTAAATTAGGATAATTTCCAAGAGCATTAAAATGCCAACAAAATCTGTATCATTTGACCATGTAGACAAAGTATAAATGGCAAACTGATTACTAAACATATGTTCAAAGGAGGAAAGTTATATAAGGGTTAATTCTTTCCTTTATTTGTTTTAAATTAGTACTTCAAATTTTAAAGAGATACAGTCACCTCTTCAAAACAGGAAAATGCATTCTAAATAATACATATATATATATATATATATATATATATATATCTCACCACGTTTTTAACAAGTTTAATTTGGCAAATGGAATCTGTGGGCTAGTTGATGAGTGCCCTCACCCATCCATACTAATAAAAGGGTAATATGCTAATTAGACTGGGTGACCGGACATCTTCTGGACATCCAACTTCCTTCTGGACAGTTAGGGGGCAACCAGGCCGGCAGGGGGGCAGTTGGAGGGGGGCACCAAGCTGGCAGGGGGCAGTTTAGGGGTGGTCAGGCTGGCAGGGGGGTAGTTGGGGGGCAACCAGGCCAGCAGAGGGGCAGTTGGGGGGTGACCAGGCCAGCAGAGGGGCAGTTGGGGGGCGACCAGGCCGGCAGGGGGGCAGTTGGGGGTTGACCAGGCTGGCAGGGGGGCAGTTAGGGGGTGGGCCACAGGGATCGGGCCTAAACTGACAGTCGGACATCCCCTGAGGGGTCTCTGATTGGAGAGGGTGCAGGCCAGGCTGAGGGACTTCCCCCCCCCCCCCCCGTGCATGAATTTTGTGCACCAAGCCTCTGGTAAAATTATATAAGGGAACCTAAAGTGTATGCCTGTTGCTAGGCTCAAAATAAAACTGATACTCAATAACAGTATTAGACTGTCTATTTTATCTCCATTCATTGATGTTTTCATGTTTGTTTGTTGTTGTTGGGTTTTGTGTGTGTGTGTGTGTGTGTGTGTGTGTGTGTGTGTGTGTGTTTGTGTCAAATTGATAAATATTTCATATGCCTTTTTTTGGTCTAAAATCAATATGAGCTATGTAATGTTCATATTGGAAAAGTAAGTATTGGATATAGAGTGAAAAATAATTTAAAAACATAGAAAGCTATTATTTCTCTTGCCTGATTTAAAGAGGGTTTGAAAATGGAGGTAATTTGCTCATAGGTCTTTGAACCCTTTTAATTGTTTTTATTACAGTGTGTTGACTATTTCACTCAAGAATTTCAAATGTTAATTAGAAATGTTTTTGTTGTTTTTTTCATCTCATCAATCAGAGCATGCAACCAGCAGTTTGGTTTGGTAGCTGGTGCAATAGCTTATTGTTGGTTATATTAAGACTCATTTAAACCAACTAAATGGGAGTAAATGTTCCTTAAAGACAAATTAACTTTTCAACAAATAATTCAACTTAGCAAGTAGATACTGAATGCCTACTTTGTGCGGTTTGCATCTGGCTGGATGTCTCCCTGTTTCTGCTCCACCACTTCTTTGACATTTACTTTTGTTCCACCTTCCTTTTTTTATGTTGCATGCTCTTTTCTGGGAAACAGGTTGGAACTTATATTGTCAATGGAAACCTGAACCTGTGACTGCTCTAGACACAGTGTGGAGTGGCAGCAAGCTGGAAGTCCAGCTCCCTCCCACATACAATATTCAGTGTCTATCACGTCTCATGTCTTCTATACACCTTCTTCCAAATTAGATAGAGAGAGATGTTGGAAATGGATGTGAGTGGATTTTAGGACCCTGACTAGAGCACACAAACAGATAGTGTATACATGCCACTCCACTCTTCAAATGGTTAGAATGTTCTCTGCTGGTGAGCACAACTGTAGTGGTGAATGCCAAAGAGCCAGAGGCCCCTTGTAGGCCCCTTTAGGAGAGCCGTTTGTCTGACATTATAACAGAAAATATTCATTTCACAATAAACCACCCTCTCCTTTCCAGTTTTTCCATTAGAGTGAATGGAAATTATATTCAGGGCCAATCATCTAAAAAAGTGGTTCTCAACCTTTCTAATGCCGCAACCCTTTAATACAGTTCCTCATGTTGTGGTGACCCCCAACCATAAAATTACTTTCGTTGCTACTTCATAACTGTAATTTTGCTACTGTTATGAATCGTGATGTAAATATCTGTGTTTTCCGATGGTCTTAGGTGGCCCACAGGTTGAGAACCGCTAGCAGGGTCGCCTAAGACCATCAGAAAACACAGATATTTACATCACGATTCATAACAGTAGCAAAATTACAGTTATGAAGTAGCAACGAAAATAATTTTATGGTTGGGGGTCACCACAACATGAGGAATTGTATTAAAGGGTCGCGGCATTAGAAAGGTTGAGAACCACTGTTCTAAAACATTGAGAGGGAATTGAGCAACTCAGCTCTGCAAAGATGTAAATATCCCTTTCTGAGGTTGAAACAGGAGTGACCAGGCTGTAAATTTGAGCTCTGTAATGTTTGCCTCAGCCTCTAAGAAACATGCAATGAACCTTGTGCAAATAGAAAGCTGATTAGCTTCTTTTGTCAAGGATGACTTATGTGCAGGGCTGCCTAGAAATGAGAGACCAAATGACCTTTCACATTCTCCCAGGAGCCATTTATTTATGAGTCCTTGGCAGGATATTCCAGGTTCTCCCCAACTGTCTCCAAACTGTCTGCCCGAATTCATAAACCTGATCCCCTCATGTAAAATTTCTATTTCTGTCTATTTGATATTTTAGTAATAGCCTGTTCACCAACCCCTTACTCCTCCATAGAACTTATTCAACGATCACTTACTGAATGCTTACTCTATGTCAGGCCCTGTTTTAGGTGCTGGGAATCCAGTAGTAAACAAAACAAACAAAATTTCCTGTTTCATGGAGTTTACATTCTAGTGGAAGAAACAAAGAGCAAGATAAGTAATTAAAATATAAAATAGGTTAGATAGTGATAAGTACTAAAGAGAAAATCTAAAGCAGGGAAGGCAGGGTTGAAATTTTAGATAAGGTAGCCAGGGAAGGCCACACTGAGAAGGTGATTTTTGAGTTAAAGACCTGAAAAAAAAGTGAGAGGTGAGCCACTTGCATATCTAAGGGAAGCATTCCAAGCAAAAGGAACAGCATGTGCAAAGTCCCTGAGGTGGGAGCATGTAGTTTGCCTCTGTGCCTTTGCCTTCCACATATTCTTTTCCTGTCAGGCCCATTTTTCTTCCAAATTATTTTCCTTCAAGACTTCTCTTTCTCTACTTCTTTCATAGAGTCCTTCCCATTCAGTATTTTATCTCTTCCAGATTTGATCTTTTCCAGATTCTTAAAGCAATTTTTACATTGCGCCAATTCTGTAACATGTAGAATAGGCTGCCTTCTAAGTTTAATTGAGTGTATGTGTGTGTGTGTGTGTATATATATATATATATATATATATATATATATATATATATCTCCAAGCAAAGTGTAAGTCCATGAAGGTTTAGGGCCATGTGTCCTTAAAAGGACCACAGAGAGTATGAGCTCAACATGTTTCTTAATACCATTGCTGCTTTCAAACTATAAGGATATAGAGTGTCACTACATTTAGAATTATGGTTGGGCTACATTTTAATAATTAACCTCTTTCAGAGTTTCCATCAATGTGTCCAAAGATCTTAGATCATTTCCTTGGGAATCTTTTCTCCATTATCATCTAGAAAACTTTAAACAATGATTGGAAGTTAAAATCTGGAGAATTTCACCCTAGAAACAATCTTGAGCTAGCTATTACCTTTCAAACAGATATTTTCAAAGATTGGGGAAGCTTTTTAATATGAAATGTTTGTACTGAAGGAGTATGCCATTAAGGTTTGTTTTTGTAATATAAGTGCCATTTTACTTCTTCCCTCAGATTATATATATACACTGAGTGGCCAGATTATTATGATCTCGGAACACATAATAATCTGTCCACTCAGTGTATATCCTATATAATAAAAGGCTAATATGCAAATTGTCCCCTCAACCAGGAGTTCGACCAGCAGGCAGGCTGACCAACCCATGCATGAATTCATGCACTGGGCCTTCAATATATATATATTTATACACACACACACACACACACACACACACACGCACACACTGAATGGCCGATTATTATGCGTTCAGAGATCATAATAATCTGGCCACTCAGAATATAATATAGTAATTATATATATATATATATATATATATATATATATATATATATATATATTAGAAACCCAGTGCACAAAATTTGTGCACTTGGCAGGAGGGTTCCTCAGCCCAGCCTGCACCCTCTTGCACACCGGGAGCCCTTGGGGGATGTCCGACTGATGGCTTAGGCCTGCTCCCAGCCGGACATCCTTAGTGCTGCAACGGAGGTGGAAGAGACTCCCGCCATCGCTGCTGCATTCACCAGCTGTGAGCCTGGTTCAGGGCTTTTGGCTGAGCGGTGCTCTCCCTATGGGATCGCACTGACCATCAGGGGGCAACTCCTGCGGTGAGCATCTGCCCCTGATGGTCAGTGCTCATCATAGTGACCTGTTGTTCTGCCATTCAGTCTATTTGCATATTAGCCTTTTATTATATAGATATATGACATATACACACACATGCTCATATATTGCTTTATATATATATATATATTATATGTGTGTTTATATTATGTGTTATGACATCATGAATATAATGACACATTATTTTGGAATTTATAAATATTGGTATATAAAAATCAGTGTTAAACAGGTTGCACTCAAGTAACCATCAAGCAAGCTTTGTCAGATGCACCATTAAACTATGCAAGCTACTATAATGAAGTTTTAGATACGTTTTTGGTAGTTTTATTTCTTTTAGTTTTTAGACACAGATGTTTGATGGTTGAATTCTTAAGTTGGAGCTTTTCATGCCATCAGATCAGTTTCAGATTTTTTCTTTCACCCCAGCCATTGCTCCCACGTTTCCTCCATGTGGCCTTTGTGAGTAGTTATCCTCAAGGCAGCTCCTCTCATCCATACAGCTGCAAGCTAAGGCTACACCAGAATTCCTTTCGAGAACCATGAGGAAAAATTTGGAACTTTCAAAAATGTGTCATGGTACCAAAACATCTTTGAATTGGTAAAGACATTTTTCACTAAATGATTCCTAGAACTAGATGCTCAGCTGAAGATATCTCCATGGTGTAGTGTCAGGAAATGATGCATATCTAGTTCAGCCCTGTGTTTAGGATTGCTGCATTGTTCATACACTGGATCCCTGGAACATTATCTCACACCAAATACTGTGAGTTCATGTTACTTCAGTTCCCTCTCTAGTTATTTTTGAACTTTGTCTCTTGCTTTTCCTGGAGTGAGGGGCTCACCTGGTCCCTATTTATTTCATCCAATTATTTAATATTTATTTGTATGTATGATGTGCACTGGGACTACAGCAAAGATGAAATGACAGTCTCTGCTCTCAAAAATCCATAGGCACACTGGCTGAGTGGCTCAGTTGGTTGGAGCATCATTCCATGCACCAAAAAGTTGCAGGTTTGAATCCTGGTCAGGTCACATACCTAGGTTACAGGTTCAAGACCCAGTCAGGGCACTTAAGGTGGGCAATCAATAGATATGTCTCACATCTCTCTCTCTCTCTCTCCATCCCCCCTTCCTTTCCCCTCCCTCCCTTTCTCTCAAAATATCAATAAAGGCATATCCTCAGGTGAGGATTTAAAAAAAAGGATACCTTAAACTTATGTAGGAGGGACCCAAGGAAGACTTCCCTAAAGGAAGCAGTGGTTTAGGTACTTACAAAACTAAAAGTAAGTAGGATTTTTCCAAGTGAGAGAAGGATTGGATGGTAGGGGATTCCAGTCAAGGAAGTACAGGCTGGCTTAACCAAAGAGTAGTAAGCTGTCTTGGAATGGCTGTGGGCTCAGTGTACTAGGAAAGAATGGTAGAAGTTGAAGCAGGATGAGTAAGTGAAAACTTCTTTGTGAATGGCTAAGTGTGCTTAGATTTTATCTTAAAGGAACGGGAAAAGAGGAAGAATTTTAAGGAAGATACTAACAAAAAAGTTTATTTCCATATGAAAGAGGATTATTTTAGGATGGATTATCAGGAAAGAGTGAGGTTAGAGGCCAGGAGAGCAGTTAATAGATGATTACTACTAGTAAGTGACAGAGCTAGTTTCAAACACAGATGGCCTGCTCCAAAGTGAGCGCTCTGAACCACTATCCGGGCTGCCTCTCTTGCAGGGTTCAGCAGTGGAGGTTCAGGAGGCCATCTACTCAGGTTGAAAACCCTACTCTGATCCTTAGGAGTGGTGGGATTATTGGCAGATCACTTAATCTCTCTTTGCCTCTGTTTTCTCATTTGTAAAATGGGAGAATACAAATATAGTAGTACCAACCATATGACTTGTGTGCATGTTTGAAAATTAAGAGGACAAATATTTATGAAGTTCTAATAACAGTGTCAGATAGATAGTAAGCACGATGTAGATGCTGGCAGGGGTGATGGTGCTAGTTATGGCATTGATGCTGATGAGTATGTTTCATAGCAGTTCCCATTGGAGTCAGCTCACCTGGAGTTGACACTTGGCATCATCAATTTCTATACATAATGGATTTCTGGAAATCGTTGGAATTGATCTGTTACTCTGGATAGGAGAGTGGAGTCATTTCTCAAATTCTCCCGAGTATGACCTTGACAATGTATTGGCAGTGAGGTTTCCAGTGAGTTTCCAAAACACTAGAGGCACCCATATCCAGAAGCAAGTTAAACTTTTCCAAAGGCAACAAAAATGGTCACTTGATTATTCTTTGTTGTAAGGTTCTCAAATATTGATGTGTATCAGAACCACTTGGGGGATTTGTTAAACCAGATTGCTGGGTCCCACTTCCGGAATTTCTGATTGAATAGCTCTAAGGTGAGGTCCACAAATTTGTTTTTCTGACAAGTTCCAGGGTGATGCTGATGCTGCTGGTCGGGGTCCAGACTTGGAGCACCATTGCCCTGGTAGGTGCTCTGCTGTCTTGCATTGGAGACAGTGAGGCAGGCGGCCTTCCTGGTTTCCTGCTGCCTCCCAGAACCTCCTGTTGAGCAACTCTGAGTTCCCTCACTATGTCATCTCTGGCTCTGCACTCCCAGGCTGTGTACACTGTTTCGATCTTTTCTTCATTTGTATAACCGAGAGATTGGACCAAATCCCCAGACCTACTGAATCAGAATTCAGAATTTCTGTGGTTGGGGGCTAGGAACTTGCATTTTAACAAATGCTCAGGGACTTCTTATCCTTATTAGAGTCTGAGAATCACAGAACTAGATATTTCCAACACCCCTTCCAGCTCTAAACCTGCAGGATTCCAGACTCCCGCGCAGCCTCTGAGGCCAGGGGCTGCTTTCTGATGATGAGACAGGGAGGTCCTGCCCCTTCTGGCCCTGCTGATACCTGTGGCCCAGGCACCTCCCACCCAGGAGGCAAAAAACAGTCAGCTGACTACTGGAGTCTCCTTTGAGGCTTCCCTCTTGATAACACCCTGTGCCACTCTCATACTCTGATGCCACCACCTTCCTGCTCATCTCCCATATGCCTGCCTGCTCCATCAGCCTCCACTTTTGGTCATGTACTCTTGTAACAGGCAATCCAGGCCGGACCACCTCCACCTCCCAAGTAGGCTAGCAAACCCCCCTCACCTGGTGCTCAGCTGCTCAGCTGGCAGTTTGGGGCAGGTACCAGCACAAATGCCAATGGCTGAGAAGCCAGACACTTAGTAGGCATCTAACTTGCTTATACTGTGTGCCAGCTGAGTTCTAGGCAGTGGGGTCACTGCACTAAAAAGACACATACCACACCTTCAAGGAACTTACATTCAAGAAGTCAGAAAACATGTAAACATCCAATAAAATGAGGGTTTCAGATACTGCTCTCCATGAGGTAATCGGTGAGTCCTGCTGTATAAATGGCTTCTCACTTACGTACTCAGGAAGCCTGTGAACGTGATGTCATTATCCTCATTTTACAGAGAAGGAATCTGAACTGGAACTCAGAGGTTAACTAACTTACTGAGGGCACACATAAATACTGGCAATACATATAGTTCCCACAAGCAGGGACCTCTGAAGCATGTTGTGAAACGAATACAGTAAATCACCAAATAGTGTTTACAAAGTGACTATATATGTGTATATAATCATGGTTTTGTACACACACACGGAAAAGATCTTAGTGGACATGCCCCAAAAGTTCCTGTGGGAATATCTCTGAAGAGGAGAGGGGAATTGGTGAAAATAAAGGAGGAAATAAAGGACGAAGCCTTTTTCTTTTATTACTCTGTATCGTTTGGGTTGCTTAAAATGAGCATGTGTTCCTGTGTTACTTAAGAAAATAAATAAAAAATTTAAGAAACATTTTTCTTGCCAACATCCTTATACAGTGTGCTGAAGAGGGATTTGAATGCTGATCTAGTGTGCTTTTAACCACATCACAGGCCATTTCCAGGCTGATATGGAGGCACCATCACACTCCACCTTGGACAGGCGAAGTGTGGGCGGAACAGTGCAACAGGAGAGGGGAGGACACTGGAAGCCCATCAGCATGATTCTGCCACTCATGTCTCTTGCCCTCACTGGAGCCACTTGCTGGTGAAGTGCCCTATGGCTCTTTGATTTTGAGGAACACAGGTAACTCTTCCTTTTTTAAAAAAATTAAATTTATTGGAGTAACATTGATCATATAGGTTTCAGGTGTGGGTTTCTACGTTACAAGATCTGTATATTGCAGCTGTGCCCACAACCCGAAGTCAAATCTTTTTTTCCACTCTTTCTGACATTTTTTTATTTGTGATTTTGATTTTCCATCCCCTAGTTCACCAAAGGGTCACAAGCCAAAGTTTGTCAGTATCCCTAGTTAATCTGGGTAATGAATGCGAAACAAACTATTTTGGCAGCTCAATGATTATGGTAACAGGTCAGCCTGGGAATGGCGGGTTTGAGTGTCAATCTGTAACTCGAATTTCCAGGATCTGGTTTCTGCCAGTTGGCATGCTTGCTGGTTGCACCTGTCTGCAATGCTGAGCTACAGGGTTAGTCCCTGGAATGAAGTCCTGATGAAAATGACTGGGCAATTCTTAGGATGAGATAGAAGGAACTTAAGCCTCTGTGAGCAACCTCCGTACCACTAAACACTTAATATTTGAGGTGGGGCCAGTAGGATTTTAAAGGCATGTTACCTAACCATCCTCCAAGGGGACAGAATGTACGTGTCAGTGGCAGGAAAAGAAACTCAATCTGTACTACCGTAGTTAGTTATTAATAATTTAGGTGTTGCCTTATCATATTACATACTTCTGCTTATATCCTGTGGCTTACATAAGGAAATCCTTAAGTGCTAGATTCTTGGATTAAGTAATCTTTTCTTTAAAAAAACACAAGAGCTCATACAAGATACAAATAATGTATTATAGAATTGTACACTTGAAATCTGTATAATTTTATTAACCAATGTTACTCCAATAAATTCAATATCATTTTTTTAAAGTAATGAGAAAAACATAAAAGCTCAAATTGAATCCCAACTCATATTCTTTATTCACTAAGATCTATTAGAATATTTCTTTTTGGAGACTTTCAAACATTTTAGAATAACAGACATAAACGTTAATCTTAGTAACATCCCAGTGATTGTTGACAGACCTAGCATATTGTCTTGGTTTAGTATGACAGATTCTTGCTGAGTTCCTACTGGATCAGGGCACAGCCCTGGGTGCTGTGGATGTTTAAAAAAATGCTCTTGCCTTTTAACCACTTAATAGGGAAATTAATTACACATTTATGAGGTAAATTGAATATTTAAAATATGATCAGCAATACAAAATGTGATGGAAGCTGAGCAGAGGGAGGTTTTCATGTGGTTGTGGGGATTTGGAAGAGAGTGAGGAAGAGAAGGATAGAATTTGACAGGTGTGGCTGAGGGAAGGGTCATCTGTGCTGGAGTCAGGGAAGGCAAATGCTTTGACTCCCTACAAAGTCACTGCAGGACAACTACGGTGAGGTTGGTCTGGAAACACTTCTCATTCCCATTCAGAGCCTGTCTCCCAACTCCCACACATGTACTTTCTCAGAGGAAACTGCCAGACCTGGGAACTCACTGTGAAATGCTGGAGAGACTCGGAAAGGCCAAGCTTCATTCTCTTGTGCTCTCCTCAAACCATTTCAAAATTGGAGTTTGGGGAGGAATGGACTTGTCAATTGGTAGCTTATAGAAACCAGCCTTGGCTCTTTCAACCACTAGCACTGAACATCTGCTGGGGTTACAATGAACCTAGAGTAGCTGGGCTTCAGCCCTCTCGTGAAGTGAGAGTCAGGTGAGGTGGTGGGTGTGGCTGGGAAAGTTGACTGAGGGCAAGAAAGGCATTGGCTACTCCGTGTGAAGGTAACAGTAGTGCAGGGAAGTGAAGGTCAGGGTCATCAAGGTTGAAACTGAAATGTCATCAAAATGACTTTGGTTGCTCTCTATATGTGAGTAAGCATTCATAAGCGATAAACATCTTTGCATGCAAAGTAAAGTTTAGGAGAAGGCTTGCTTCCCTGTATGTGAGTGAGGACACTACAGAAGTAACTCAGGAAATTCTGTTTCCCATAAAAACGGGCACCAAGATTGTTTTTGTCCATTACCCAAGTAGGTGCAAGGCAGTGTGCACGAGAAATGGCTCACAGGGTAAGTGTCAATCCCCTATAGGCTTGCTCTTTTCATCCAATTCACCAAGAAGACACTGAATGGGGTATTTCTGCCTTTGAGCAAATTCCCATGGGAGCTAGCAGGTTAAAAAGCACCAGATTGTTGGACACCGTGTCAAGAAAGGTGGTTAAACTTTTACTCTGGGGTTGAGATGGGAGCAGGAGATAACTATGTGTTCTGCAGAAGAGAACTCAGGGGTCATCTGAACGGAGAGAAATTAAGGGTCACGTGTTTTTTTTTTACCTCAAATCATGGATGTTTCTCTTATATCTGTATTGGCCTCTTCGTTTTTTAAAACAAACCAGGCTAGTCCTGCCAGCGTGGCTCAGTGGTTGAGTATCCACCTGTAAATCAGGAGGTCATGGTTTGACTCCCAGTCAGGGCACATGCCCTCGTTTCGGGCTCAATCCCCAGTGGGGAGCATGCAGGAGGCAGCTGATCAATGATTCTCTCTCATCATTGATGTTTCTATCTCTCCCTTCCCTTTCTTCTCTGAATTCAATAAAAATGACAGTGGAGGTAAAGGGGAGAGATCAACCAAAGGACTTATATGCATGCATATAAGCCTAATCAATGGACACAGACAACAGGGGGATGGGGGCATGAATGGGAGGTAGGGGGTAATGGGAGAATAAGGACACATATGTAATACCTTAATCAATAAAGAAATTGAAATATATATATATATTTTTTAAAAAATAACAAGGCTAAAAAATGTCTAATAAATTTGTCCAATCTTAGCTATTAAAAGGTACTTAAGTATCCTCCATGGAATGACTAAGAAACAAGGAGAGGTACCAGAGACCTGTATCTTCCAATTAGTTCCTCCTATATTTCACATTAACTTAGCCATATTCTGTAAGCTTTCTTCCTCCTCCCCCCCATTTTCTGTGCAAATATCTATCCTCTGCCTTCTTTTTTTATTACCTTTATTGATTTATTTTTACTAATATTATTAGCGACTTTAGAAATAATTTGATATCAAACTAAGATGCTGGGTTTTAAAAGTAAATTTGAAAAGCTTTTATTTATTTATTTATTGTCTTAAAAAAACTTTTTTTATTTAAAAGTAAGCTTTTAATTTCCAAAGATAGGTAATTTTATGCAAAGGTTCTTAACAAAAATATGTAATTCTCTCTGGTATTTTTCAGTTGTGATTTAGACTTCCACTCCACAGTTCTCTAATTTAAAGGATCACAAACCAAAGTTTATTAACATCACCAGTTAATCTGGATAATGGATGCAAGACTATTTTGACAGTGGAGTGACTCAGATGACTGTGTAACTCCAAAAAGTACTCAGTGGGCAGGAGAAAGCCGATATGGCCAATTTGGTGAAGTGAAATGTTAAATTCTTTTTTACCACTAAAGTTTTCTTTCATTAACTAGCACTTTGTCTTCTAGAAATTTGTTCTGTATATCTTCAATCCTAACATCTGGGTTCTGCAGTTTCTTCCAGGGAAATAATTTAATCTCTTTTTCTTAAGCCAAATCAGAATGCCATCAGTTACCTTTATTTACCTGAATGTAACAGGCATGTGACATTTAACCCCAGGAGCAGCTCAGACAATGTTGTGACATTTATTCTCTTGCTTAAAGGTGAGCAGAGAAGCAGCTTTGCTCTTGCTCCCATGATTTTAGGGACTCTCTCTGGTGGACAACTGGCTTAGGCCCTAATTCTCTTTTCGGTGGTGTGTTTGTCTAGACAGGACCAGGCAGAGATAGCGTCATTCCCATCTCGCCTGACTTGACTTGGCCTTGGATGATATCACAGACAGGGTTGGACCCTTTCACAGTAGATTATATCAATTTAACCATTATTTCCAGATTTTATCTTTTTGTTTGAATAGCTTAGGTCCAAAGATAACATTTTATAGACTTGTGCCCCTTCTAAACAAATGTTTCTGTCATCTGGACCTATTCTGATATCATTCCCATAGATAATGGATTTTACTGAGTCATCCTTGGTCTGGTCTTTCTTTCCTTGATCCTCACTGGGGTATGTGTGATAGAGCTGGCCCCACCAGTGAAATCCCTGATTCTTGGCCACTGATTTTTATCTGTGCAGAGCAACCCAGAAGAGACAGGCATGAAGCTGTTTACAGAGCCTCTGCACCATCATGCGGGGCAGCACAGGCTTCGACTGCACTGGCATGGTTACTGCACAGGGAAAGGGGTGTTTGTTGCATTAGTTTGATCCTTATTACATGGTTAGCTTCAGTAGTATTTGAGTAGGTCGAAATCTCCAAAGTAACATCTGTGGAAGTAGCTTGTTGATAAAGCAGTTTTTCCTGATTCTTCCAACCAGAACTCTGAAGAAAACCCAGGGGTTCAGGCCAGGTGAGGCCATGCTACCTGGGTTCCTGGTGAAAGGCTGCCAGCTCTTCACTCTCAAGATGGTGTCCATTCTCCACTTCTTCTTTGGCAGCAGAGAATAACTCCCTTGGGTCAATAGAGCCAGAGCAGTTTGGAAGGTCAAATTTTAATATATTTAGAACTAGAAGAGCCAATTTAGACAAGTTAAGCAAAAGATTATTATCTTTGAGTATAGACTATCTGTCCAAAAACACTCAAATTCTGTGTGTGGTTATACTACTTTGTTTCAGCTGGCTGACTTATAGGTGCTGTTTTTTGCCTCTCTCCAAAGTACAAATATTGACACATCTGAATTCAATGAAATGATTAGGGAAAAGGGTTGGGTGTGATGATAGCAAGCGGATCCTGAGATTCTGTAGAGTCCCCTGCTCTGGAAGAACCTGGGCACGATTTGATTTGTTTGGATGGAGAGTGAAACATCCCAGGCAGCCAAACAGGACTCTCCACTCCTGTTCTGCTCCGTGCCACTCCTATCCTTTGAGAGCTCAGGGTTATGCCAATGCCACCTCAGTACCAAGTGTCACCCGTGTGCCCACATCCTGGCAGCAGTGCATTCTGGTTCTCATGAGGACTTCTCTGTGATGCCTCCTCTCTCAAAGCTGGGTGGGACTTACGTGTGTACCCCACCCCTCAGGACCCAGAAGACATGCCAGGATGTCCTCGCCCCATTCAGCACATCTCAGTTCTCAATACAAACCTGAGCTTAGAAGAGGGGCAGCCCTCTGCGAACCAGCAGACTACACACTTGATATAGGAACTAAGAAAGCTGCGTTCTCTCACCAAATCTGTTCTGGATGTGGGCTCTCTGCTTTCAGAGTGCTGATTATTTGTTAAATTGTGTGGCTTATTATAAATTAATCATTTATTCTTACTCCAACCCTCCAGCCTAACTAATTCAAGGACACTGAGTTGCAGGTTCTGAGGTTAGAGGAGGCAGTTGGAACCTCCTTGGCCTCAGTTTCCTATTTTCCCATGAAAATGCTCCTATTAGTCACTCTCTCGGAGTTCTCTATGGGAAAATGTTGAGATCTGTCAGGGGCTGGTCAGTCAGGTGTGGACCTGTCCTCCCCCCGTCTGTGCATTCTGACCTGCTCTTCCCAGCGCTAGAGTGCAAGCCTGTGATTTTCCGAGTACTGGTCACAACTGTGGGAGGGTCAGTGTGGCTAATTCTGGGGTTTGGCATGAAGAAATTCACGGTTCCTGCGGACTGAGCTGCCTCCTCCAGCCTGGTCTTTCTCAATCAGGAAGCTGATATTTTTATCTATGTCTGCCTTATTCTTTTGCCTTATCTTTCAGTGGGTTTAGAACTCAGGTGGGGGGGGCAGTAAGCATACTTTGTTGTACCCCTACCACTGTGCTTAATTGGCAAAGACAATTAAAATACAGTCCTACTCTCAGGAAACTCAGAGCAGTTGGGGGAGGTGGGATAGATAGGTATAGAAGCAAAATATTGTAAATTAGTGTAACGGGGGCCAGGGTAGAGTGGAATTCAAGAGCTCCAGTTCTGTCCTCATTCAACCTTACCTCTGTTACCAGATGTGTGACCCCGAGGAAGTTACCCTACTTCAGTGTCTGTTTTCCCATCTGTAAAATGGAGATAACAATAACTATCTCACAGGGTTGTTGTAAAGTTCCAATGAGATGGTATATGTAAACTAATTAGCACAGTGCTGAACACATAGAAAATATACTTTTGGGCCACAGTTATTAAAAGTATGATGCATATGCTATGGAATCACAGCAAGGCACCTGATTCTTCATGTGAGGACGATTATCCACAAAGAGGTAAAAAATGTGGAGTGATGATAAGCAAAGCAAACACACACTGTACCTAATATATGTTTTGGGTGCATCACACTCTAGGTTCTAATTTGCTTTCATTAGTAATAGTTTGTATTAATTGAGTAATAATTATTGTCCAGACTGGTGCTGGGCAAGACAGAGAGAAGGGCAGTCATTGAGTACATATGGCACTAATCTGTTTGTTTATTAAAGCAACTATTTTCCAAGAGCCAGAGAAGAAAAGAGGAGAATAGGAAAGAAGAGAAGGAAAAAATATGATTTAGTTCCTTCCCCCAGATATGGCTATGTAATAGTTTATATTAGTATCATCAAATAGTGAAATTAATTTATGGAGTCATCCTAGCTAATAAAGAGGGAATATGCTAATTGGCCGTCATGCCCTCACAAAGATGGTGGCACCCACAGCCAATAAGGAGGGAATATGCTAATTGACTGCCACGCCCTCAAAGATAGAGGCGCCCACAGCCACAAGATGGTGGTGCCCAGTCCCCTCAGTCCCCCAGCCGCCCAGGGCACCCGAGGCTCAGGTAATCAGGGCCGGCTGAGGCTCATGCTGCCGTCAGTGGCAGCAGCAAAGGTAAGATGAGGGCATCACCTTCCCCTGATCGCTGGGTCGCCTCCTGCCCCTGAGGACTCCCAGACTGTGAGAGGGAGCAAGCCAGGCTGAGGGACGCCCCCCCCCTCCAGTGCATAAATTTTCATGCACTGGGCTTCTAGTAGTATAATAATTCAAAAATGATATAAGGAAGTCACATTTCAGATTAGGAAGGACAGAATACAGGTGGAAGGGGGTATGTATAAGAGAGGGGAAAAAACATTATTAAAAAAACACAAAGGGAATAGAGAACTCT
Organism: Corynorhinus townsendii; assembly: GCA_026230045.1. Taxonomy (NCBI): domain Eukaryota; kingdom Metazoa; phylum Chordata; class Mammalia; order Chiroptera; family Vespertilionidae; genus Corynorhinus; species Corynorhinus townsendii. Next base: position 172,416,358 of record JAPDVU010000003.1, on the reverse strand, counting down.
ACAACCATTTCCTTTATTTTTCTACTTCTATACATAATCTTACACTCTCGTCATAGAATTATAAAGTTCACAGATACACTTTTTCATGGTTCATATCATCTCTATGAGAGACTCGGTCTTATGACATGACTTTTTTCATATTTAGGTCTTGCTCTTATTTCAGTGTTCTTACTTCCATGACTTGTGGGAAGAAGGAGGCCCAGCTATTAATCCCAGCATCCAATCATCTGCCTATGACAGCACCCTGACCATCCTCTCCTGCTGCTCTATTCCAGCCTCCTTGATCTTTTAGCCATGAACAGCACACCTGTTCCTCTGTGTGCGAGGTTCCTTCTGCCTTCCACACTTTTCATCTCTTCACTTCTTTAGGTCTCTGCCAATGTCATCTTATTGGAGAAGCTTTCCCTAGCCACTTTATTTAAAATAGGACTCTCATCTTTCCCAGTATACCCCTTCCTGTTTCCCTTGATGTATTATTCTCCAGAACAGTAATCACCCTCTGACACAGTGTACATTTACACCTTTACTTGCTTATTGTCTTCTCTTCTGTGTAAGGTTGGGTTCCCTAGAAGCAGAAGCTGAAAGGATTCAAATGCATATTGAGGGGAATGCTCTTTAGAGAAACCCTTTAAGGGAGGGAGTGAAGCAGAATACCACAGGGAAGCAGCCAGGCAAAGATGTGGTTTCAGGGAAAGGCTAGCCTTGGGAAAGAATTTTCTGGTCCATAAATTGCACCTGGAGACAAGGGGCTGGCCCTTTGTACCCTATCATCAGCTGTGGACTGGGGAGAGGGCATTGTGACTTCCTGGGTGAGGCAGTGCCCATCAGCTGAGGACGGTTCTCTTGATGGGGTTAGCTGGGAGCTAGGAGCCAATACAACACAGAAATTGGGAGAGGATGTGGTGTTGGGGCAAAAGGAATTTGAGACAGGCAACTGAATGACATATTGTATGCTTCCACTACAATATGATCTCCATGACATCTGGGACTTGATCTTTTTTGTTTCATGTTATATCTTTAGCACACAGAAGAGAGCCTGGTACATAGTAGGTTTTCAGTAAATATTTATGGAATGAATGAATGAACTTATTGAATTGTCACATTCTAGGTCCAGGGATACAATAGTGAATGAGTTAATTTCCTGCCCTCATGGAGCTTTGGTCTAATAGGAACACAGGTATATGCAACGGAAACACAGTGCTGTCATAGTAAAGGCAGAGTGGGCTAAGAGCACACAACAGGGACACTTAAAATCCAGAGTTTAGGAGAGGCAGGTATTACAAACCTTGTGGTATAGTCAAGAGCTGTGTTTTCCAGGGTAATTATTCTCTGCAATGGAGTGCTCATCAATAAAGTTGGGGAAATACCTGCAAGATTATAGCATTACTCGAGGTTTCCAATCCAGTGGTGTTTCACCTTAATTTGTGTCTCAAACATAAGAGAACAACCTGAGCCAGGACCTTTCCCATCTGTCCCTAGGATTGGTTTTCTCACCTACAAACTGAGAGAGTTGAATTGTGAGTTCCTTTGGGAAATGACCTTCCTCAAGCCTGATAATGGTCATAGGCACTGGACTCTGCCCATTCAGTGATAGGAAGCCAGGCACTTCCAGGCAGTCTTTTAAGTGCCACAACCAACAGTATGCCCTGGGATTGAGGAAGTCCCTTGGATATTTGGTAATTGGCTTTTTTTTTTTCTTGAAAGGTATGAGCACAATATTTAGGTTCAATGCTCAGTAGGTAGATCTGTTTTAAAAAAGAAGGCTCAAGTGCCTGGAAGAAGACAGCTATCATAGTAATCTTTGGCCTCCGTTGGTGCTCTGTAAACCCTGGCAATGGGTCTGATTTACTTGATGGATTCTACACTGAATGCACACAAGCTGCCTTCCCAGGTTTTTCAAATTTGTTTTTTTTATTGTGTATAAGGTTGCACATATTTGGGAGGATGGTGTGTGTGTGTGTGTGTGTGTGTGTGTGTGTGTGTGTGTATTGGTGTATGAGTTTTTCTGTAGTTGAGAAAAAGGGGATAGAAGTTGGCTTGGATATTGTCTTCAGTTATAACATGACTTTCAATGTTTGAGTTGTGTGCCTTAAGATGCTTTTATAATTCACCTTGGAAAATGGGGGGGAAGTAGGTTTTGGTGAAATATGAAAAGGCCACTGAAATGTCACAAAATAGTTATGTAACTGTGGATTATATAATGCCTGAGGGTAGGGACTGGATAGGAGACATTGTTCAGAAATGTTGAGTAATTTGAAGACAGTAATGTTCTCGGCCATTATCATATTTGTTGCTAACTTTTGGCAGAGCTATATTTAGGGTTGTTAGCCTCCCATGCTGGGTAGTGAATCTGAGCACATGGTTGGGTCTCTGGCTCTGAATATCTCACCTCTGCCCCATTATTGCCTGCTTTTACACCGCTCAGTGGGCACTGGTGATTGGCTGCTCTCTTACCCACCCCTTGGAACAATAGCCTGTTTAATGGGGTCCACCTGCTAATTAATTGTTCCGGCTTTGTGCTTGATTTAGAGCTTTGATTGAAAGGTTATATGTCAAAAAATTAGGTGGCTTTATTTACCAAATACTAATTTTTTGCAAAATGGTAGTTCCCTGAATGCCAGTTGGTTATTAGATACGTTTTACATAAGTTCGTTGAACATTGGAAGATTTGTGAAAATAAAGGTGCATATTGCCGTGGTTCATTTGTTGAATGCCACCTTACCTTATGATAATACGGTGTAATGAGAGGAGTCCTGGCCCAGGAAGCAGGAGAGATTGGTTCTTGGTCCTGTTTGATTGTGACCTTTAACAAGTTGCTTGACCTCTCTTGGCCTCAGTTTCTCCATAGGAATGGATAAACTTTAAGTATTGTTTTAACACTCCTTTACACTGAAGAGTAGTTCCAGGTCAGTGTAGCTGGAAAGCTTACAAAATCAGCAAGGAAGTGTGTTTTCATTCAAGTATCTTAATCTCCTTGAACTGTGGGTCAAATTTGGACTTGTGAAGAATGAAACCAAGCAGTGAAGACTTCCAGCCTATTGGACACGCTAACTTAATTTTGATCAAATGTGTTTTTAATGAAATAGATGACTACAATAATAATATGCTTGAGTGAAGGGTGTTGGCTCGGGACAAAGGGACTGTTTTTATAGCTCTCCCAGTACTGGTATGGTAAAACTGATCTTTTCAACAGAACTGGGGCATGTTATCCCTTGGGAAAGCCTATGCCGAGGAAGCCAATACATATATTGCCTTAGGGCTTAAAGGGAAATTCTATGCTGGAGACAATCAGAAATGTTCTCATATTTATTTTTTTTATAAGCACACACAACGCTTCACCAACAGATTTGGAAAGTTGTCATATTTGGATTGTTTTCTTTCAGGGGGAGAGGGGTATACAATACTGGAGAGGGGCAGAAAGACTTTTCTAGGAAATATTTGGGGTTTTCTTGGCAGGAAGAACCCCCCTTTGAGGCACAACTGTCATGAAATGTCATTTAAATGATGAGCCATATATAGAAACTGTCCTGTTGCCGATAGGCAGGCCTGTTAAGTGATGGCCAATTTCACTATCTCATTATAGCCAGAGACACCCCAGGGCCATTCACTGTTGCTTACACTAAGCAGAATAGAATAAACAGGAAAGTGGCAAATTGTGATAAAATAGGATTGTCAATTTTTGCTTGTTGGAGTCATTAATGGAAAGTCCTATATGGTCTCACTGTTAAAGCGCATTGGTTGTTTGGGTTATTTCATCAATGCTAGGTCAGAACTACCTTCACACCTTCTGTACCCTTCCAAGGTGCCAGACACTCTAGTTGGAGGGGGCGTGCGAGGCTGATCTACAGGTAGGGAAACTATCCCCAATCAAACGGACATTTCCAGGCAAGGACTTAAACTAGACCAAGACATTACATACAATTTCAGATGTTTTTCCAATGTGATAAAAAGAATTAACATTAACTTTAAATATTGTAGTTAATTTAATGGTATAAGTCGAGCCTAACTTCAGGTCTAGCCCTTGTTTTGGGCATGACTACTGCAATAGGAGATGACATAGGCAAGCCGAGATTTAACACATTACCAGGGAGGGAGCAATAGTCCTCTCACTGAGTCTGTGGGTTTTTACTTCCCTCCTTGACTTTTTAGATATCACCAGAAATTTAACGTGATATGTCCTTTGTATCAATCACTGAATGAGGGCATTTCACTTTGAGGAAATCCTATACACTAAAAAAGGAATTTAGCAATTAGGAGAGTAAAATCCATACCACTAGCAAGTTTCATTACTTCACAAAAGGCTCTTTTAATGAGCCACCTCCGAGCTTTAAAAAGAACACGCTAAGTGAGGAACATAAGCCTGTTTCCTGATTAATGATTTCAGGCAAATTGACACAAACATAGCCGAATGTTCTTTAAGCCCAGCAGGACCCAGGAGTAATCAACTAATTTATAATTATATTCCCCGGTGTCAAACCTTTTACAATTTTGGATGCAAAATTGTATTTTAGTGCTCAGAAGAGGTGTGCTGTTTTTACTTTTTCCTTGACCACCTCTGTGCCTCTAAACAAGAGGCTTTTTAAATGGGTAACACCTTTTTTATTTATGAGAAAAACATTTTCAAATCTTTTATTTTTGTTTAACTTTGTTTTCACCAGAAAATAAGGGGCCGTGTATGGTGTATTCATGGAGACCAAATTTGACTAATTGGGTTTAACTGTGGGTTGAGTGTTCTAAGGACGTGTTTGGGAACTGAACTTGCAAACAGAAGTCCAGTGTTCAGAGTCCCTGGAGAAATAATGACAGGTCCTGCTCACTGAACGTTTTGTACTTGGGGCAAGCCGCATGCGGTAGAAGAGGGGAGCTCAGAGACCAAGTGTGTGGACAAGTTATTCTGATGTTTTGACCAACCTGACCGTTAGGTATTTTTTTAAACAATGATATATGCAAGTTGTTATTTGAACAACTGATGAAATCATGTAATAAATATATTTGTGGATGACTGGTGTTGGCAGTTAAAAAGGAATGCAGGGCTGTTTTTAACACTGCCTTGCAGACTGCTGGACTCCTTCTGAATGCTGGTTGCAAGCTGCTCACAACACAGTTCCCACTGAATTGAAGCTCTTTTTATCTCTGAGCTCATGACCTCGGAGCATTTTCTTAAAGTTGTGTTAGAACCTTGTATTTTGAATAAATGGGCAAGTGAGAACAAAAGTGGAAATGTCTCTGCCTCAAAAGAGAGAAGGCATAGCTTAGAAAACCTTAAGACTTTTTTTTTAAGCACAGGAAGTTTTTATTTTTATTTTTTATTTTTCTGCTGCACATCTATATCCCCTCCCACCTGAAGGGATCAGGGAGGAGTTTAAAGAATCAAGACGATACTTTATAACTAACATTCTAATTTCTATGTACTGTGTACCCAGGAAGCAGACAGAGCCCAGCATGGCCCTTGGGTTGGGTCTTCTCTGCCCCCGATTGCCCCATTACTTCCTTTCTACGTCTTCATTTAGTCATTAGAATGTCAATGTGTAATATTGAAGTGCACTCAAAATGCCCTTCCCTTTCAGTGGGATATCCCAGTAAACATACTGACCATATGTTCTCAGAAAATTGCCCAATTGGTGGTGAGCACTTACACGACTGTACATACACCTGTACCCAGGGGCATCTGCTTCTCATCTCCAGCAGCCAGATCTACCTGTTCAACAGACCACCTCTGTTTCTATTTCTTCATTCATATTAAACAAGCAAAGGCAGTATTGCCCTTTCTAGGGGATGTAATTGAATAATTGGTATTTCATTTTCATTCTTGCTAAAAATAGGTTGTAAGTGTTGTTTAGAATAGGAAACTAGTAAATAAATATTTTTTGGAAATAACTAACATAGAATAATTTTGAAGCAGTTACAGAGAGAAGATAAGCATAGTTGCCTAGAACCTACCTGGGGTGGTGGGGAGGGTGAGAGGGGGAAGGAAGCCTTTAGAAGAAATGTAGTCACCATAGAGATCTTACTTAAACAAAGGACTCTCAGCACTAATAGGTGAGGAAGGAGGGGTTTGGGGTTAAGTAGGGAGGGGAGGGGAGAGAGAAAAAGAGAGAGAGAGGGAGACTCCACCTATCTTCAAAGAGGCAGATACCAACTTGTCCTGTTCACCAAGGCAGTTTTGTTTATCTATATATATAAAGCCCAATACGCAAATTGTCCCCACAGGAGTTCAACCAGGAGACCGATTGCTTACTATGACGTGCGCTGACCACCAGGGGCGGCGTGGAATGAAGAAAGGCCCTGGTCAGCAGCTGGAAGGAAGGCCCTGGCCGGCAGCCGGAAGGCCCCAATCAGCCCTGATCACCAACCAGGCCTAAGTACCCTACTCATGCATGAATTTCATGCACCAGGCCTCTAGTATAAAATAAACACAAATAATGTTTATGTAAAGAAATTTTCTAAGGAGTTTCTTTTTCAGGTTAAATGTTTAGTTGGATAGTTTCTAAACACAAGCACAAAGTGATCACAAACTCAACAGTTTATGCCTGTTGTCTGTCATAATTATTATTGACACCTGCTTCCACTCTCAAAACTGTCTCATGTTATGTAATAAATTATGTGGTCACACTAGTGTTAATCAGTATCAGCCTTTGAATTGGCACCTTTACTGAATTAAATGTTAGCTCATAGAATCCCATCTTTGCTGTTAAAGATTTTGCAATCTAAAACAGGAAATTCTAGGGATAGTATTCAGAGTGAGTACTTTTGTCTGTGTCAAAGCCATGTACAGTGGCTGACCTCAAGTTCTCCTTTCTGACTTCCTTTCCTGGTAACCCCTGGCCAGTATCTCTAAGAGATTCCACCTTCCTTTGTACAAGGGTAAGGAACAGAATAGGGAACAACCTTTATATGACATATATAATATTTATATACATAAATATCTTCCACATGAGCAATGCAAAACAAAACACCTTACTTTTATTTTCCTGCTAAACTTACAATGAGGCTGCTAGAAGTTTCCATGTCAGGATATTAGTAAGAACTCTGAGATCTCTGATCATTGTGATTAGAACCTAGAATCTAGTATCATTAGAAAATTCAGGAGGAGATTGTCATCTTTCTGTGGCTGTTGCAAGGAAGATGAGACACACTTGTAAATACTGATGCTGCCACCCAACCACGGCTTTGAAATAGAATTCTTTCCTTGGGCTGCTTGGCAATCCTCAGAGGACGTCTGTTCTCTCAGAGGCTCCCACATAGAAGAGAGCATTATGACCATTGCAGCTCAACAATTCACCCAGCAGGGAGAAGCCACTAGTTCCATACTGGTCCTGCTAGCTCAGTGTCCTCTAGTGGTGTCATTAATGAACAAGCTGGCACAGCAAATCCGCTGTGAGATGCATACAGATTATGGTCTTTTCATTAGTGTTTATAATGAACACAAAATCTGAGGGCCTACTAAGTGCCAGTTAGTACTAGTATGTCCTTGCAGTAACTGTGTTATATGAATTTTTAAAAAATGAAGTTCAGCCCTAACTGGTTTGGCTCAGTGGATAGAGCGTCAGCCTGCGGACTGAAAGGTCCCAGGTTCAATTCCGGTCAAGGGCATGTACCTTGGTTGTGGGCACATCCCCAGTAGGAGGTGTGCAGGAGGCAGCTGATCGATGTTTCTCTCTCATCAATGTTTCTAACTCTCTATCCTTCTCCCTTCATCTCTGTAGAAAATCAATAAAATATATTTTAAAAAAAATGAAGTTCAGAGAGCATGTTGTCAGAGTGGGAGGCACAGTTTGTAACTAGAATTCCTGAGCATTTGTCCTAAAGTTTTTATTTTATGTTTTAACTGTATGCTACCATTACACAATTCTAAGAAGACAGACATTTTCCAGCTTCAAATGAAGCACAGAGGCAGTCGGGTAAGGAGCCTTCAGAAGACTGGTGGATGCTGCTTCACTTCAGTTGCCTCTGACCTTTCTGACCTTGTGAGTACTGGGAGGCCACAGAAGAGAGTAAAAAAAGAACTGGCTTTGGACCTAGATACACCTGGGTTTCATTCCTAGCTCTACCACTCACTAAATATTTATTGAGTGCCTACTATATCCTAGGCCCTAGAGATACAGTTTTGTACAAGAGAGAAAATGCTCTTGGTCAGATTTTTATTCTTGCTGATCCTCAGTGTTGTCATCTCTAAAATAGAGGTGGGTGTACCCCTAAATATTTGTGTAAGGCAAATGTTTAAAGTTATTCAACATATTAGGGAAAGAAGGTAGTATGGTATTTGAGGGAAAAATGGTGACTCAATGCAACATAAAATGATCAAGTTTTCTAGTAGATGAATTGTGACTTTATAATAAGAGAGAAATCCTTAAAAGGCAGAGAATAGATAACACACATTGCCTATAACTGAGGTTTAACCATTGAAAAATGTAGCAATTACCAAGGCCCCAGGGTAGGCAAATAGTAAGAACCTTAGGTCCAATAGATTTTTCCAGAATGGGGATAGACATTCATAGCATCTTTACTTCTTACTATGGAAGGAAATCTGTCACCAAACAAATCTTGTATAGGATGATATTTTCTTTTCTGTATTAGTTATTATTACCAACAACATTTTTACATACATGTCTAGAATGAAAGTACACCGGTATTTACCACTTGTTAACTAGATATCAGCTCAAATATTTTCTGAAAATACTATAAAATTAAATATTTCTCAAGATAAAGAATAAAAAAGAAATTTGGTAAATGGTAGCAGTACTTAAGTTAAGCTGAAGAAAGATAAAAAACAACAACAACAAAAAAACACTGTAGATTGAAGGAACTAACAATTTCTAGCCAGTAACTTAGGTCTATAAAGCAAAATATTATTGGCAAAAAAAATCACAAAATAAAAGCTATCTTCAAATTTACCCATTACATTTGTAATGGATTTTGAGCATTCCCCAAGTGACTCTATTAAGAGCTATGAAGGAACTTATCTCTCTATTGCTTTATTTCTACATTATTACTATTGTTTTACTATTCTACCTTTGTAGCATATATTTCAGTGGACTAATATTATATGAAAATGGTAATCTCTCCACTGTTATTTCCTTTTAAAAATCTAGTTATTTATTCTTTTTTTAGATGTAATTTATAATTACTTTTATCAAATTTCTAAAAAATAATCATTATTAGGAAATTAAATAGAATATAATTAAACATATACATTTTAATAAATTTAATCTAAAAGAATTGGCCATTCTACAATATAATATTGTCCCATCAAGTTAAATTGGATTTACTTATAATTATTTTTAGTTATGTTCTTTAGTAAACTTTTGATGTTTGCTTCAAAAAAATTACACACTTTTGTTAAGTTAATTGCTATGTAAGGTCTTATTTCTATTATGAAAACCATCTTTTCCATTATGTATTCTGAGTTTTATTGGCATATAAAAACACTTTATTTCTTTAATAAGTGATCATCTTTATAAATTCCTATGTAATTTTCTAGTTAATTTTCTGGGTTGTTTTTTCCCCTCTAATCTACTGGTAATCATAATTTTGGTTCTCCTTTAATCATAATTCACAATCTCCTATCTGAAATTCAGTTTGAAAATGGAAAGTGTATAAATTTGGCACTAAAATTTGACTTGAATGGATGTGATGCTGTTTATATCTATATGTTTTCACTTTGTGTTAATGATCATACATTTTAATCTAGAAATATTGCTGATTACAGAAATCCACATCAGTTTCTATTATTACATGATACATAGTAATTAACTTGTCTAAAATATGAAAACTTCTAATTTCTAGAGTACATTCAAGCCCAGAGTCAAAAAAGGAATGTGGACTATATTAATATCTCCTTTTCTTTTACTTTTTATATTGAACTAGAGGCCTGGCGCACGAAATTCGTGCATGGGTACGGTTCCTAGGCCTAGCCTGAGATCAAGGCCATCTTCCCCGGCTGCTGGCAGTCAGCCCCACCCCCCACTGCCACCCACCCCGGGTTCCCCACTCGCCATCAGGCAATCGGAGCCTGCTGGCCAGGGGGAAGGGACAGATTGGTTCGCTGGCAGGCCCCAATCAGGCAATTGGGGCCTGTGGGCTGGGGGCAGCTCCTACATTGAGTATCTGCCCCCTGGTGGTCAGTGCGCATCATAGTTACCGGTTGTTACGCCGTTTGGTCCATTTGCATATTACCCTTTTATTATATAGGATTAGCTAGAATTTTCCATGTTGAGTAAGTGATAACTTTCATTTTATATTGTTTTTTAATTTAATAAAAATGTAATGTCTTAAAATTGAGTATGATAATGGCTAAAGTCAAGATAGGCATTCTTTATCATTATGGGGGAACGTATCTTTATTAGGTTGCTAAAAGAGATGGATTTTTCCCTTCAATTATATATTTTGTACTTATTGAGGTGATTCTATTATTTTTCTCTTTTAACTTTGTAGTAGTTCTCATCAATTCTTTACCCCGCACATGACTTGATAGTTCCTCCCACTTAAAGAAAAGAGTATTATTTCTCCATCCCTTGACTTTGGATTCAGTCACGTAACTTGTTTTGGATAACAGAACGAGGCAGAAGTGCACCCGTCCTGACTGTGTGCCTTAAGAGCGTTTGATATTTCCATTTGCTCTCTTGTACCCTTGCCACCATTGTGAGAAGAATATGTCTTTGCTAGTCAGCTGGTCCAAAGAAGATGAGAGACATGTGACTATGAAATAATGAGCTAATTTCTAACAAGTCACCCAGGAAGATTAATCATTAATTTAATGGTATTTCATATAACCTAATACTTTTTATTTTTTTTAACCTAATACTTTTTAAAAGTCTTTTGTAACTAACGACACTATACACATGACAACTAGTCAGAGCTGGAACATTTTGGCAGTGATTTGAGAGGGATTGGAGGAGGTGTATTTTTGAAAGGCATCCTGCTGGATGTGCTGGCTTAAGGAGCAATATGGTGTTTAGGTTTCTTCATGTCCTGTAGCCTGTGCTTATACCCAGACTCATCTGAAATAAGGAGACTGGCTGAGTGCAGCACACAGTTAAGAAAAATGCCAGAAGTGCCATAAAAGAGGAGTTGGTGATTGACTACTTAAGCTCTGAGTCAGTCCTTACCTGTATATTTAAGGGCTATTGGTTCAACTAATTGAGGTGACAATTTGGTGACATCACAGAAAGTCTTTGTTAAAAAGTTCCAAAGAGATTTCTTTCCTGGGACTCCATCAAATCCAAAGGGAGAGGCAATTTTCATGGCATCACCAAATGCATTTTTGGGACTTGTCTCTAAACCCAGCCCTCATAGGATGAATACTCAACACACTATCGTGAGAAGGGGACAGCATGAAGATTGAAAAGGCTACTTTTCTAAATTCTAAGATACTAGTGCACTGGCAGTTTGACCTGATAGTTCTCTATGGCCCTAAAGGAGACAGAAGATCTGCGCTCTTTCCAAGTGAACACTCTGAAACATAGGTCTCCCTTCTCCGAGAGGAGAGAGCAGTTCCCACTGTGAACATTCATAAGCAGACACCTCATTTAAAATGGAGTTGGGAGCTGGAAGAGAGAACTCTCACACACAGTCACTCAATCCACACTGCCGACCCCAAGAGGAAATCACTATACTTTGAACTTTCATTTTCCTCCAATGGACTTTTCCTTTACAACAGCTCCTCTAAAGTCCATACAAGAGTGTGCCTCTTCTTCGTTTCTCTGGACTTGCATGTGGCTTGCCTTTAAGACCCCATGTCCTGAATTGCAATTCTCTGTCTCCCTGCTGGGAAACAGAAGGGCAGAAGCAGGCAGAAGGACTAATTTGTTATTAAGCATATTTGAGCCCCCTACTGGAGAAGCCGAGAAATACTTGTGCAATGGTAGGGATTTGATAAGAGACTGGAAGTCCTATTTTAGCAGTTGAAGCCAAGCATCTATAAAATATGAACTAAAACTGAACCCTTATCCCAGCCATACCTATAAACTGGGAGATAGGTTTCAGCTAGGTATTACAGGAAAGCAATTGTGATACTTAGGATCAATAAAGGTGACTTCAAATCGGGAGCTGTTGATGTTCCTCTTGAGATCTTTGGCAAAAAGATGCTTGAATCATACTTATTTGAATCTAGAGGATGCAGAATTATTTTCTCACTTATTGACTATTATATTTGCAGCACTTGCTTGGTGCTATAGAAGATGCAAAAGAAATATAACTATCCCTGCCCTTAGAGGCTTATGGTCTGTCTAGTAGAGGAGATAACTCAGGTGCATTAAAAAACTTAGAAACAAAATAGAAGTGAGAGTTAGAAATACACAGATATTTGGTTGATTCTCATAACTAGTACTTGCAGAGCCCAAATCGGTGGACTTGAGGTGAGCCATTCCCATAGGCCAGTGGTCGGCAAACTGCGGCTCTCGAGCCACATGCGGCTCTTTGGCCCCTTGAGTGTGGCTCTTCCACAAAATACCACAGCCTGGGCGAGTCTATTTTGAAGAAGTGGCGTTAGAAGAAATTTAAGTTTTAAAAAATTGGCTCTTAAAAGAAATTTCAATCGCTGTACTGTTGATATTTGGCTCTGTTGACTAATGAGTTTGCCGACCACTGACCTAGGCTAACTTGAAATGAAAAAACAAAGCAGGTATTCAGGTATTCAGCTTTCATTCAGTCCATCTTCTAAACTCTTTTTCTCTAGGTTTGGATTTTATGCGTAACTCTCACTTTGCTTTGTCACCATACAAGTGGAAACTTGCTGGGCTTATACCTATGGCTAACACGGACTCAACTTTACATATATATTTCCACTGCTTAGAAATTTCTTTGTTTGTGCCAACTCCATAATTTCATTGCATTCAAACTGATTGGATAAATCAAATTTATAATCACCTTTATAAAATATTTCATCTAATTTAGGAAGCCATTGATTGTAAATGCACCATTATTTTATGTACCAGTACCACTAAGGGGGGAAAACACCTGCCAGTTAAACTATACCACTATGCTTCTGATCATTTAGAATTTTAAACTAATGTTTATTAAAAGAGCTCTTCAAATATTATTTATAGAGAGAATTTTATCATCTATTCCTCTTGTGCTTATATAACAGAATATATAAGCAATATAAAATACTTAAGATATGCTGAAACTTCACATTTTAGAGTTCAACTCTTGTAAATCACTTTTTAAAACATGTATTTGAGCCCTGGCCACTGTGCCTCAGTTGGTTGGGTGTTGTCCTATGTACTGAATGGTTGCCAGTTCGATTCCTCTTTAGAGAACATGCCCAGGTTTTGGGCACAATGCCCAACAGGGGGCATGCAGGAGGCAGCTGATCAATGTTTCTCTCTCACATTGAGGTTTCTCCCTCTTCTCTCCTCTCTCTCTAAAAATCAATAAAAATATTTTTAAAATAATTTATTTGAGAATTTTACATGATAGGGGTTGGAATCCATTTTCATTTTTTCTTTGATGATCAGGTGTTCTGATAGCATTTAAAAATAATCCAAAACAACAAGAAAGCCCACTGCATGGGAGAACATATTTGAAAATGATATCAATGATAAGGGTTTAATCTCCAACATATACAAAGAACTCATACAACTTAACAAAAAGAAGATAAACAACCCAATCAAAAAATGGGCAACTGATCTAAATAGATACTTTTTGAAAGAAGACAGAAGGCAGGCCAAGAGACATATGAAAACCTGCTCACAGTCATTAACATCAGAGAGATGCAAATCAAAACAACAATGAGGTACCATCTCACACCCAATGACTATTATCAACAAATCAACAAACGACAAGTGTTGGTGAGGATGCGGAGAAAAAGGAACTCTTTTGCCCAGCAGTGCAAGACTGGTGCAGCCACTGTGGAGAACAGTATGGAGTTTCCTCAAAAAACTAAAAATGGAACTCCCATTTGATCCAGTGATCCCACTTCTAGGAATATATCCCAAGAAACTAGAAACACGAATCAGAAAGGATATATGCACCCCTATGTTCATAGCAGCACAATTCACCATAGCTAAGATTTGGAAACAGCCTAAATGCCCATCAGCAGATGAGTGGATTAAAAAACTGTGGTACATCTACACAATGGAATACTACGCTGTGGTAAAAAAGGAGATCCTACCATTTGCAACAATATGGATGGAGATGGAGAATATTATGTTAAGTAAAATAAGCCAGGCAGAGAAAGATAAATATCACATGATCTCACTCATTTGTGGAATATAATGAATGGCATAGACTGATGAATAAGAACAGATCCAGAGGCTGAGAAACGTTGATCAGAACATCATACCTCAGGTAAGGTAGGGCAGGGTGGGGGTAAGGTGGAGAGATCAACCAAGGGACTTGTATGCATGTATGTGAACCTAATCAATGGACACAGACAACAAGGGGGCGGGGCATTAAGAGAAATTGTCTCATGTGACAGAAATTTTTAAATGAAACTCTCTGTAGACTGAAAATTATTTTGGAAGGAAACAAAGAGAAGTTTCCTTCAAAAGTCATAAGGATTGTAATTGAAAGTCAATATATTTGGCCTCTTGAACTAAAGTTAGTAATTTGTGTTTTTGCCTCCCTGACAAAGTTTATATAAAGTTACAAAAAGAAATTGACAGCCAGTTTGAAATGGAATTGCCAGGGCCTAGAGCAAAGAATATCCTTACATGATATTATTCTACAATGTCATTATAATTTTAGATATTTTACAACAACATATTGTACAATTATCCCAAACAAACTTACAAACTAATTCTTTGAATGGTTTGGCAGCAATTTAAAAAAAAAAAAAAAAAAGGACATGAAAGGATTTAATCCCTTTCAGAAGGAATTAAGGCACTGGGAAGGCACTTGAGCATCCTATATTGGCCCCTCTTGCCTTTTGTGCCAATATAGGATGCCTCTTCTCACAATCCAATTGTGCCAATATAGGATGCCTCTTCTCACAATCCAATTGCCCTCAGCTGTTACCTGAGCTTTCTGTTCATGCTGAGCTTGAAGCCTTGTGGTGGCTGGTACCATGGATCTGTCTCACACCCAATTGTGTGAGCTGGGCCCTCACTGGAGAAGAAACCCGAGTTCCCCGAGATATGTGATCAGCACCGGGACCCCGCCAGCAGGCTAGGGGTTCCCAAGGCAGGTGCTGGGTGTGGAGGCCACGGGGGCATAGGCTACCAAGGAGACAACTGAACCTCACATCACCCTGCTTGGCCTCGGAGGATGGCTGGTTAGTCAGAGAAGGGTAAGATTCCTCAAGGAAGGAACAACCTAAGACAGGCACAGTCATAGAGGGGCCATCAGGAGAGAACTTGGGGGGCAACAGAAGTGGGGCACAGACCCTCACCCCCCCAACATTGTAGGGGCTCCAACCCTCGCCCCTTCTGAGGGAGGTCTCCTGCCCCCACGGCTGCTTTGCGCTTCCCACACCCAGCTCAGATTGGGACCCAGGCAACAGAAAGAGACTTGGCCCAGCTCAGATCAGGACCCAGGTAACAGAGACTTGGCTGACAGCAGCTGCCCTATATCTAAATTCAGCCTAGCATCAGGAATGCTTAGGGCCTACTCAAGAATGCAAATAATCCTTCTCACTAATATTTACAGGGTAAACTAAGATTGTTGGTAGAGTATTAAATTTGATAGTAAAATAGTAATCAAGTTTTCAGATTAATTTAAATAGGCTAATTGAAATAAGTGAATATTCAAGTAAAGTTAATTGTACTAGACAAAAAGCTGTTCTTAAAGTAATAACTAAAATTTCTATTGGTAGTTCATCTCATGGTAAAATTCCTGAACATGCAATGAACCTAAAGCAGTCATATTTTTGGGCAAAAAAAAAAAATTTAAATTTAAAGTTATCAAGACGGCATTGTAAAATTTACAAAAACCTCCATTAATAAAAAAAAAAGGGGGGGGATAGTAGGGTAATATCATGTAAGGAAAAATATCCTATAAGTAAATTACATCTAGAAAATTTTTACTTTACAAAATTAATTTTCATTTGTAATGCTAACAGCAAGACACCCATGAAAAACACACATAGTGTCTAAATAAGACAAAGGAAAATCATTTGGGCAAAATTAAAAAGGATCCCAAATCAATTATATAGAAAAGATTCCTTTATTAACTTTTGGTAGAGAAAATGTTTGTATATTTTCAGAAAACAACTCCAAGACCATGTGGATTCCTGCAACAGAGAGGAATTGACAGGTCTGCTCCAACCACGAAGACAAGAGGAAAAACAGTCCAGAGATGGAAGACGCTGACAATGCCTTGCCACGCGAGCAGTCAGCAGCTGTGCACTGCTGCAGGTTGCCTAGGACCAAACCAGAGAGGGTCGGCCTGCATTGCTACCATGTGCCCACCATCCAGATATCATTGCTGACATGTACACATAAGGAACTGTTAGACATTGAAACGGGGACTCAGAACTGTTGGACATTGAAATTGGGACTCAAGCATTTTTTTGTTTGTTATTATATATTCTAGTCTGCAGAGGCAAAATTTTTTAAAGGAAAGAAATGGGGGGAAAATAGATACAGAGGCAAAGAAGCATTGAACAGACTGTCAAACTACATCAGGAAGGCAGGGGAGGTTGGGTGAGGGGGGCTGTAAGAGATCAACCGAAGGACTTGTACGCATGCATATAAGCACAACCAATGGATACAAGACACTGTGTGGGGGGGAGGGCGGGCAGGTGAAGGCATGTACTGGGGGGTGGGGGAGGCCGGGGGAGGTCAATGGTGGGGAGGGGAAAGGAGACATATGTACTACTATTTGTAATACATCAGAGAATAAAAAAATAAAATAAAATAAAAATAATCCATATTTTCCCTACAGATCTGCAATGTCAGCTCTATCATGTATCAAGTTTCCATAAATGGATGGGTCTGATAATGGGATCTCTATTCTTTTCCATTGGTCTATTTTTCTATCGCCATGCTTCAATATTAAATTACTTAAAGATTAAATCTTATTAATTGATAAAGCAAGTCTCCCAGTCTTCCTTTTCTTTAAGCCTGCCTTGGCCTCTCTTTTGCAGCTGTTTGCTCTTCCCTATACATTTTAGAATAAGCTCATCAAAGTTCTTGAAAAATCTTATTGGAATTTTGATTAAAATCTTATTAAATATGTAGTTCAGTTATTGAATCATTGATATGTTTATAATAGTTTTCCTATTCATGTATATGTGTTGTCTCTCAATTTATTATATCTTCTTTAGGTTCTTTCAATAAAGTTTTATATTTTTTTCTCACCCATCCCCCACCCCTCTCCCCTCTGGCAAACAAGCTTATTCTCTGTATTTGGGGATCTGTTTTTGTTTGGTTTGGTTTATTCATTTGTTTTGTTTTTTTAAATTCCACAAATAACTAAAAACATATGGTATTTGTCTTTCTCTGTCTGACTTACTTTACTTAATATAATACCCTCTAGCTTCATTCATGTTGTCACAATGGCATGATTTCCTCCTTTTTTATTGCTGAGTAATATTCCACATTCTTTATCCATTCATGTATTGACGGACACCTAGGTTGCCTTCATATATTGTCTATTTTATCTTTAAAAATATAATATATTTTATCTTATTTAGAGTACTTAGCCTCACTTCACTCTGATTAGTTTTCCTTATTCTTTTATTCTTCCAATAAATATTTATGTTGAACACCAACTGTTAAACCAAGAAGCTAGCTCAATATTTTTACCTCCGTTTAGCGTCCTTAAAATATTTTAATAAGACAAGATAGCTTTTTTCCTTGTTCTTCTTGGTCCTATGAGATCTTTTTGTAATCAGTGTTTAGGGACAAATGACCTTGAAATCTGGATGCTTTGAGTCCATGTAATATTTTTATTCCTTACTCACTTAGTTTCATCTCTCTTCTGCATTAATTATAAAACAATGAAAACTGGATCAATAAGTTTAGTCTCTAGGCAACAACAAGATAAAGCACCAATAAATTTAGCCTTAGGCAGAGCCTTTTGTAAACCTGATTCTTTTAAACCACTGGACTTTTCTTAAACAAATAGATAAATGTAACAAGTTTTAAAACATTTGTCTTGTTTGATATTATTTTGTGCTATAGATATGAGATCTTTTAGGAATATAAAGCACTTAATAAGCAAGTTGAGTCAATGTTGAACATTTATTGAGGAGAACAAAACATTTTCATCTTTCTTGTCTTTTCAAAAAAGGAGACTAAAAATGTAAATGCCATGCAAGACAAAGACAGACTAAGGATTCATTCCACTTTAAAAGAGGCTATGGAGATATGATAACTAAATGCAGAGTGGATCCTAAAGTAGATCTTGGACCAGGAAAAAAAGCCTATGAAGGACATTATTGGCACAATTGGGGAAATTTGAATAAGGACTAAATTAGAAAATAGTATTGTATTATGTTAAATTTCCTGATGTTCTCAGAAAATATGCTCTGAAGCATTTAGAGGCAAAGAGAAAGAGAGAATGATAAAACAAGACAAATAGTCACACTTAAATGGCACAATTGGGTGATGGGTATCAAAGAGTTCTTTGTAATAGTTCTGTGAAATTTTCTGTACATTTTTCTTTTTTCTGTTAATCCTCACCTGAGGATATATTTTTTCCATTGATTTTTTTTAGAGAGAGTGAAAGGGAAAGAGGAGGAGAAAAAGAGAGAAATAACATTACAACAAAGAAATATTTATATGTAAGTATCAAAGTTCTGTAAATTTTAAAGTATCCTATACAATAAAAGCCTAATATGCTATGTGTCTGGTCAGTCATTCAACCAATCAAAGTAAAATATGCTAATGATATACTAAGACCGCTCAACCACTTGCTATGATGTGCACTGACCACCAGGGGGCAGACGCTCCAACTGGTAGGTTAGCTTGCTGGTGGGATCTGGCCGATTGAGACTGAATGAGATGGGCTGGACACGACCTGGAGCCCCGCCCCCCGGCTGGCCAACGTCCTGTGTCCCCAGCCTCGATGGTGCACTGATGGGGTCCCTTGGCCTGGCCTGTGCCCTCTTGCAATCTGGGCTGAGGGACCTCCCCCTCCCCCCAAGTGCATGAATTTCATGCACCGGGCTTCTAGTTTTAAAATAAAAAAGTAAACAAACAAATAAAAATATAACAATGTTATAAATATGGTACCAGAAAGAATTCCCTTGGTAGAAATCAGAACTCAACTGTTAAGTGAAATTTGTGTTTCATTTATCCATGCTTCTTATTGTGTGTCAATATGTTATATTATTCTGGACTCAATGTAGCATAAAAACTAATTTAGTTCTTTTATAGTTAATGGCGATTGTAAGTTATAGAAGTTTAAATTTAATTAGGGTAACATGTCAAAGAGCCTAACACATTTTAGGCTTGCAGTAAATCCTAGCAGCCTTTACTCCCTTCCTCCTTTTCTTTTGCAACAATTTTCAACTGGATGTTGGACACATAAATATGATACTATCAGTTGTGATGTCTGGAGGAGAATTATGCATCATGCTCAAACCCAACTCAGAAGCATTTATATCAGTTTCTATACTCATGAAAGTGTCTCATATCTAAATCAGAATTGAGATGAGAAAAAGATTGAAAGTAGCTTCCTCACAATATTGGTAAGTGTTCAGTCATGTTCCATTTTCTAGAATAATTTCTTACAAATTCCATATCTTAGAGCTTAAATGTGAAGAAAATGAAATTGTTTCTAGTGATTTTAGATGGTTTTCTTTTATATTCGGTTATGATCTCCTTTATTCATTTTTAACCTAATTACAGAAAAGGCTTGGAAATATGTAAATAAAAAAAATTTACATATTTCCAAGCCTTTTCTGTAATTAGGTTAAAAATGAATAAGAGCAGGATCAATGTTTTTTCTTAAGGTGGAAAATAGGTTATCTGAATAAAGTGTGTGATTGTTTTCTAAACAGAAGAACAAGAAATATGACCTAACAACAAATTGTTTAAGACACAGTTTAGGAGCTCTAGTCAAACTTCAAAATGTTGAGAGCTTTAGGATATTTCAAAGGTACAGGGAAACAATGGGAAAAATATTGAAATTAGGATTTGTCTAGAGAATTTGGGCTCTATTTACTTCAACAAGTATGTCCCAAACAAAATTCAACTTTCTTTCATTATTTCCTATTTACTAATATAGTAAAGACAATAGTAACATATTGACTTTTCATTTGTGAAGAAACTACTTACGGATTTATTTAAAACTTGTAAAAAATATATAGATAAATATTCTTTAAGTGTTAGGTTGTTATATTTTAGCCCAGAATATTGTTCCTCCAATCTGTGTTAATTACAAATTTGAATTACATTCTATGGGTTTTATGCATTTAATAAATCATTTGGTGCAAATTATAAATAACTCCAGATCCCTTAAGGACAATATTTAAGAGAAGAAAAATGTAGTACTCTTATTAGAAATGGCTACTTGCTGGACTTGGTGGTGGTACATGTACAGGTGAGTTCCTCCTGTTCAGCAGATCTGAGGGTGGGGCCACAGAGTAGACCCATTAATTTTATCTAACTATGGCATGGTCACCAGTTTTAAAAGACTTCCCAGAAGATTCTGATTATCAGTTAAGTTTAGGTAACGTGGGTATATAGTATATATCTTCATATCTTATAAAATATTTTTGGTTGCTATATTTATTTAAGACTAGAGGCTCAGCGCACGAAATCATGTGTGGATAGCTTGCCGCCACTTGCCACAGCTTGCCACCCCACCTGCCCGCCACCGCTTGTGGGCCAGGGGGAAGGGACCGAGAGGTGGTCAATGCACCTCATGGCGACTGGTTGAGCCGTCATTCCGATTGTTATGCTTATGATCCCTGGCGTTTTATTATATAGGATACTATGTTAAACTTGATACCTGGGGGAAATTTTATGAATTTAGTTCAACAAACAGTAAATATCTACACAGCTCAGAAGTTTAATATAAGTTATCATGATATCCAGTATAATGGTGTTCACTAAAAAGAAAAGGTCTAAACTGACTTAAATAGATTAAACTTATTCAACGTATATTGTTTGACCAAAGTGCAAGGAAATTAGAAATCAATAACAGAAATTTAGAAAATTTACAAAGATGTATAAATTAAATAACACATGGTTAAACAATGCAGTCAAAGAAATATCACAAGAGCCCTAGCCAGTTTGGCTCAGTGGGTAGAGTGTTGGCCTGTAAACCAAAGGGTCCCAGGTTCGATTCCTCTAGTCAAGGGCACGTACCTTGGTTGCAGGCTCCTCCCTGGCCCGGGCCCTGGTCAGGGCTCATGCAGGAGGCAACCAATTGATGTGTTTCTTTCACATTGAGGTTTCTATCTGTCTTTCCCTCGCTCTTCCACTCTCCCCCCCCTCAAAAAAAATCAATGGAAAAATATCCTCAGGTGAGGACTAAAAAGCAAGCAAACAAAGAAACATCACAAGAAAAATTAAAACACATTTTGAGATGAATGAAAATGAAAACACAGCGTGCCAAAACTTAGAGAATGCATCTAAAGCAGCGAGTGGAGGGAACAGTAGAACTGTAGGCGCCTATATTATAAAAGAAGAAATAGAAACCAATACCTGAAACTACGACCTTAGGAAACTAGAAAAAGAAAACTAAACTGAAAATAAGCAGCAGGAAGGAAATAATAAAGATTAGAGCAGAAATAAATGAAATAGAAAAAGAACAGAGAAATCAACAAAACCAAAAAAGTTGGTCCTTTGAAAAGATGAACAAAATTCACAACCCTTTGGCTAGACTTGCCAAGATAAAAAGAAATAAGACTCAAATTAATAAAACTAGTAGCAAAAAAGAGAGGACATACTGACCTTATGGAAATAAAAACAATTACAAGGGAATAATCGTATGTCTATAAATTAGTTAACAGATGAAATTGACAAATTCTAGGAACACAAACACAAGAGAAATAGAAAATCTGCCTAGAACTTACTAATTAAAGAGATTGAATTAGTAATCAAAAACATTCCTAAAGAAATGTCTAGGCCTAGATGACTTCATCGTTAATTTTACCAAATATTTAAAGAAAATTAATAGCAAAACTTCCACAAACTTTTTTAAGAACTAGAAGAGGAGGGAAATTTTTTCAATTCATTTTATGAAGCCAATATTATCCTTATATCAAAATCTGTAAAAGATATATCCAGAGAAGAAAACAGTAGACCAATACCTCTTTTGAATATAGACACAAAAATTATTAACAAAATACTAGCAGACCAAATTTAACAATGTACAAAAAGGATTATACACCATTCCCTAATGAAATTGATGCCAGGAATGGAAAATTGGTTCAGCATGTGAAAATCAGTCAATGTAATACACCACATTAATAGAAAAAAAGGACAAAAACATAATCATCTTAATAAATTCAGGAAAAGCATTCAACAAAATCCAATAGTCATTCATGATAACAACAGTCAACAAACTAGGAATAGAAAGGAACTGTCTTAATAGGATAAAGGGCATTTTCAAAACCCCACAACTAACACACCACTTAAAGGTGAAAGACTGAAAACCTTTCCCCCAAGATCAAGAAAAGACAAAGATGTCTCTCTCACCACTTCTAGTCAACATTGTACTGAGGGTTCTAGCCAGGGCAATTATTCAAGAAAAAGAATTAAAGGCATAAAGATTGGAAAGGAAGAAATAAAACAATTCTTATTTACAGATGACATTATCTTGTATATAGAAAGTGCTAATAAATCTACAAGAAAATGATTAAAGCTAATAAGCAAGTTCAGTAAGGTTGCAGGCAATATACAAAAATTAACTATTTTTATACAGTAACAATGAGAAATCTGAAAATGAAATTAATGAAATAATTCTATTTATAATAGCATCAAAAGACTAACATATTTAAAATAAATTCAGTAAAAAGGTATAAGACTTTTAAACTGAAAACTACAAAACAGTGTTGAAAGCAACTAAAGAAGACCTAAATAAATGGAAAAACATTCCATCCTCATGAATGTTTTTAGAAATACTTAATAGTGTTAAGATGGTAAACTGACCTACAGAGTCAGTATAATCCCTATTAAACCTTTTTTTCTTTTATAGAAATTGACACATTATAAAATTCATATGGAAATCCAAAGGATCAATAGTAATCAAAACTATCTTGAAAAAAGAAAAGAAAAATGTTTTGAAAGCTTCCAGTTCCAAAACTTACTATAAGTCTCCAGTAATTTACACAAAGATAGACATAAAGATCAATGGAATAGAGTCCATAAATAATACATTTTTAAAAGAAAACATGAAAATAAATTTTCATGTGTTGATTAGACAATGATTTCTTACATATGACACCCAAAGCAGGAGTAATAAGAGAAAAATTGATAAATTGGACTTCATCAAAGTTAAAAACGTTTGTGTCTAAAGAATATCATCAAGAGACTAAAAATAGCCCCTACTGGTTTGGCTCAGAGGATAAAGCGTCAGCCTGTGGACTGTGGGGTCCCGGGTTCGATTCCGGTCAAGGGCATGTACCATGATTGCAGGCACATCCTCAGTTGGGGGGAGGGGGTGCGGGAGGCAGCTGATTGATGTTTCTCTCTCATCAATGTTTCTAACTCTCTATCCCTCTCCCTTCCTCTCTGTGAAAAAATCAATAAAATATATTTTTTTAAAAAAGAGACTAAAAGTACAAGTCACAAAATATGATAAATATTTGCAAATTAAATACCTGATAAGGGAATTGTATCCAGAATATATAAAGAATTCTTACAACTTAACAATAAAAAGATGACCCAATTTTAAAACAAAAGCAAAGGATTTGAATAGACATTTTCCCAAAGAAGATATACAAATGGCCAATCCTATATAATAAAAGGGTAATATGTAAATTGACCCTAAGGCGGAACAACCAGGAAAACTGGTCACTATGATACGCACTGACCACCAGGGGCCAAATGCTCAATGCAGGAGCTGCCCCCGGGTGATCAGTGCACTCCCACAGGGGAAGTGCCACTCAGCCAGAAGCCAGCTCATGGCTGGCCAGCACAGCAGCAGTGGTGGGAGCCTCTGCGGCAGCGCTAAGGATGTCCGCCTAACAGCTTAGGCCTGCTCCCCGTGGGCCTAAGCCATCAGTCGGTCATACCTGAGGGGTCCTGGACTGCAAGAGGGCACAGGCCAGGCTAAGGGACTCCCCCCCGCCTCCCCCCCCCCCCCGTTCATGAATTTTCATGCACTGGGCCTCTAGTACGCATATAAAAAGATGTTCAACATCATTAGTCATCAGGAAAATGCATATCAAAATCCTCTGAGATACCACTTTACGCCCACTGGGATGGCTATAATTTTTTTTTTTTTTTAAATGAAGTAAAATATAAAGCAGCAAGTGTTGATGAGGACATGGAGAAATTGGAATGCTCATACTTTTCTGGTGGGATTATAAAATGATGCAGTTACTTTGTGAAATAGTTGGACAGTTCCTCAGAATGTTAAACATTGAGTTACCATAAATCGTTGAAATTCTAACCCTAGTTATATTTCCAAGAGAATTGAAAACATATGTTCATAAAAAATGTGTACATGAATGTT
Organism: Corynorhinus townsendii; assembly: GCA_026230045.1. NCBI lineage: Eukaryota > Metazoa > Chordata > Mammalia > Chiroptera > Vespertilionidae > Corynorhinus > Corynorhinus townsendii. The sequence goes on along the minus strand of JAPDVU010000003.1, from coordinate 172,391,842 downwards.
CATATCAGCTTTATTCATAATAGCCAACAAGTGGAGACAACCTAAATGCCCATGAACTAATGAATGAATAAACAAAATGTGGTAAATCCATGTGATAAATTATTTAGCCATAAGTGGAATGAAGTATTGATACATGCTACAACATGGATGAGCCTTCAACATTATGCTAAGTGAAGAAGCCAGTCACAAAAAGGCTACATAACATATGATTCCATTTATGTGGAATGTTCAAAATAAGCAAAATCATAGAGCAGAAAGTGGTTGCCAGGGCTTGGGGGAGAGGGGGAAAGAGGAACATTTGCTGGGGAGTATGGGGTTTTTGAGGGGGTGATGAGTATGTTCTGGAGTTAGATAGTGGTGGTTTCACTGCAATACTTCTCAGAGACTACTTATAGTAATATATATTGTAATTCTCAAGTAGGGAATATAATATGCAGTGTTACTTAAATTTATCGGGCAGTGAACCACTTTCTTATAGAGCATCTCACAAGCCCAGTGTGACAGAGCACACACTGGGAAATGATGCCCTACACAATAACTAAGGAAAGCCCTTCTAGTTCTAACGTTCTGAGGTGAGCTGTCTCCTGCACCTCGGAGTTGTCCAAGCTCAAGGATATCTGAACCTCTCTGAGTTTCAGTTTTATGTCTATAAAATGGGGACAATTACTATCTGTTTACCTCACAACTTGGTGGGAGGATTAAAAATGTGTTTGAAAATGCCTTATAACTATAAAACACTCCAAAAAAGCAAGGGTCTCTTCATATCATTCTAATATTTTTTAAAACGTGAAGGTTTGCTGAGAATATTCAAGAAAATATAAACAAGAGATGTAAGCACATGTTTATACCAAATTCGAAACAGGAAAGTGTGCAAAATTTCTTTCTCCCACACCCAGAGAATTTCCTGCTTGTTGGGTTTAATTAAAAGGAGGCATTTTAAAAGTATTTGTGGTTTTTCATACTTCAAAATGCCTACTGATATACTTTCTTAACAAGTAATTAAACTGTGAAGGCCCACTGGGCTGTGTAGTTGCTGAGGGAAAGAGAACACTCACAGAGATTGTGTTTCCCATACCTGTTCTCACAGAATACTCCATAGTTTCAATGCCATATGTATGTGGCAAGTAGAATGGTTAAAGGTTGATAGGTAAAGATATAGATATGTGATGAAATGGAAAGAATGTGTTTGGAGCCAGAAGAACTGAGTGTGGTTCTGATTATTCCATTCACTGGCTGAGTGATTCTGGGCAAGACATATCCTTCTGACAATGAGATTTTTCCTCTATAAAATTGTTTATTTTTGTTTTGAAAAATAAAACATTGTATGGCTGCTGTGAAGAAAAATTGAGAAAATCCTTTGTAATTCCAATTTACTGTAGAAATACTACCTTTATGGCTTTGATAAAGCTATTTAAAGTATATCAATTTTCTCTGCAATGGTAAGTAATATACATATGGAAAAGCCATTGTGTTAGAGTGGAAGCTGGCATGGTCAAATGGATATAGTTAATATGGTTTGGCAAGAACTAGTATGAGCAGTTGACAAGAAAACAAAACAGTAAACAAGAGAGCCTAAAACATGAGAACGACAATGACAACTTGAGAAAACAGGTGACCTAGATTCTACTTTCCCATGGGCCTGTGCATCTGGATCCCTGGACAGAGTTCCTGGTGCAATTACAACATCACTAAAATTACATGATCAACTAGGGAAAACCCCAAAGACATTGATAGATTAAATGAATATACTAAAGGGTGATGTACTAGAATCTTTTCTATAGTCTTAGGCTCTAAATGTGGATGTGACACATATTGTTAGACTTGAATCGAGAAAACTTGCCATGTATTTCTGAATGAGGGTAGCTCTAATGCAGTGAAATTTCCAGTTTATTAATGGGAGAGAGATGTTCCAAATCCCTTTGGCAGATAGGTTTCTTGATGTTCAGGCCAAATTTATTTTTGTGACTTCAGGATCATGTTTATATGTGCTTTCTTATTTTTGCAAATTATATGTATAGTTTTTTATACAAATGATATATTTTTGCTCATCTAATCTTCTTCTTTAAAGCAACCACCTAATTCCTTAACTTTCTCTTCTATGAACTCTGTTCAGATGATTTATAAATGCTTAGTAATGCCTGGGCTGTTCACCTCTTCTTTGGGGAAAAAGGAGGAAAAAAAAGGAAAAGCCATTACTTATTATTTTTGTCATGTTTTAAATTAAAATGACCACAAATTCTTCCCCTTGTAATATGTGACATTACGGGTCCTCCCTTTAAGGTGTTAGTCTGTATCGTCATCCTTTGACTATGGGTTGGCCATGTGGCTTGCTCTAGCCAATAGAATATTAGCAAACCTAAAGCAGAGACTTGAAAACTACTTGCATAATGGGGATTACCTTTTTGCTGGGCTTAGAACCTTGAGACAGACCACCAGGTGAACAACCAGATCTAACCTGATAGAAGATGGAAGAGAAATGGGGATCCCTAGCCAATGACCTGCCAACCATTAGATGTGAGTGAGGGCATCCAACATCATGCATTCACTATGGAATGTACCAACTTACCACCAATGCATGACAAAGCCCAGGAAAGATTAAATGAACATGTCCAGTTCCAAAGAACTATCTAGCTGACTCACAGATCATAAGCTCAATAATGATGATTAAATAAAGTTCCCACCCTGTATAGATTTTCTATTGCTGTGTACAAACATCTATGATCTCACAGTTTCTGTAGGAATCCAGGGAGAGCTTAACTGAGTGCCTCTGACTTGAGGTCTCTCACAAGACTTAGGTCAACATGTCAGCTGAGACTGTAGTCATCTCATTCAAATGTCTACTGACAAACCTCAGGTCCTCACTGGTTGTTGGCTTCAGATATCAGTATCTTGTCACATGGGCCTCTCATCACATGACAGCTCACATGACAGCTTACTTTCTGCGGAGAGATCCAAGTGAAAGAAGACCTCCAGGACAGAAGCCACAGTCTTTTTATAACCTAGTCCTGAAGTTAACATCTTGTTACTTCTGCCACATTATGTTAACACAAGTCACTAAACCCAGCCCACATTCCAGGGAGGGAATTACACAGGAGCATGATAGCAGGAAGTCATCTTTGAGATTTCCTATTTCACATACCCTAGAAAAAGACAAATTTTTCCATATCCATGGACATGAATAGTCACCATACCAACATCTAACCCATTTAATAGATCAACTACAACTTGCCTCATTAAGCATGCTTTTGTAAGCCCAACCAATCAGTATTAGCTTCTCACTTCTGTAAATCAGTCAATCCGGAATGAATTCATTCATATAAGGACATCTCTGAGTGTGCCAATCCATCAACAAAAGTCTCACCCAATGTACTATGATTCAACAGATAATGTCAACTCACTTATGACTTTGAAAATTCACCAATTTTTAAATTCCATGAATCCCCAGACCCTTTGTCAGATTAGCAGTCTGCTCTGCTTGAAGAGACTATGCCTGATCTGTACAATTCTCCCCTATCATGTCAGCAATAAATTCATCTTTGTGTTTTGTTTGTTTGTTTGAGATATTGAGTGATGGTTTATCACCCTCTGACAATCCAACAGATGACATTTCAAGCCACTAAGGTGGTAAATTGCTAGGCAGCAAAAGTTAACTCATTCATTCTGGCAATTAACAGATCCATCACAGATCATTCTGTTTTTTATCCTCAAAAGAGTAGGATCCTGGATCATTTGACATTTAAGTTGGAGAATATAGATTGTCAATTATTAATGGAAATTATGGTTTGTGAAAGTGGGTAGGAGTCAAAGATATCACTGTTGTAAATTCTGATTAATATCTGATTCAATACATTTTATTTTGTCATTCCTGTTAAAGTCAAGAATTTCAGATGTCTTAAATGTTTCTGGAGGAGTTTTCTACTTAGCCTTTAAATGCATTAAGGGCTTGATCCTTTATCTTAGAATAATAAGGATACTACTGCTGATTTTGTAAGGGCATGTACTCTCATGTAAGTGCAGAATATTTATGAAAAGCTGTTATCTAGAAGGCACATTTTAAAAGCTCTGATTTATTTTTATGGTGGAAGAAAGAGGAATTATTAGGAAATTCTTGGAAGTGGGCTATGACTAGTTTTTTTCCCCTCTTACATACACAGGCTTTCATTTGAAGTTCCCTTAGTGAAACACTACTCAAAACATGCTTCATGGTATCTTGTGTTATTTTCCTGAAGAACAGCACATTTTTTGAAATTCTGAGGTTTGTCACATGCTGGTCTACAATCAGATGATCAGCAAAGGAGGAATATGGCAAGAAATAGTCTTAAAAAGTAAAATTGTTATTCCCACAACCAATTTTATTCATTACACATTTAACTTAACATCTTGGTGTGTAAAATGAACTGGGTTGAGGGCTGGAATTAGAGATAAAACCAAGAAAGTTGAATCTTAAACGGTATAATAAATAACTCTAAGTATATTTTTAAAGAGCACCGGGAGCTTTGGAAATGTTTAAATACAGCAATGACATAATCAGGACTGTGTTTTAGGTATATCAATATGATATGTGGGTAGGATAAATAATATTGGGAAAATAATAGATGGAAGAACAGTTAGGAAACCATCACAGTACAGTATTTCCCCCTTATCCATGTTTTCACTTTCCATGGTTTCAGTTACCTACTGTCAACAGTGATCCAAAAGTATGAAATGGAAATTCCAATAAACAAACAATTCATAAGTTTTAAATTGCTTGCTGTTCTTAGTAGCATGATGAAATCTCACATTGTCTGCTCCATCCCACCCAGACTTGAATCATCCCTTTATCCAGTGTATTCATACTGGCCGTTGGTCACTTTGTAGCCATCTATGTTATTAGATAACTGTCTTAGTATCAAGTAACCCTAATTTTACCTAATTATGACCCAAAGCCATATGCTAAGTGTCCAACCATTCGGTCGACCGTTGGACCAGTGGCTATGACTCACACTGACCACCAGGGGGCAGACGCTCTGACCGATAGGTTAGCTTGCTGCTGGGGTCCTGCAGATTGGGACTGGGCGAGAGGGCCAGGCAGGTGGTCCCTCTCCGGCTGGCCAACCGCCATTGGCCCCAAACAGGACTGGGCAAGCCGGCTCGGATCACCAGCTAGGCTGATGGACCCCAGCCATGCAGGAATTCCTGCACCAGGCCTCTAGTATTACGATAATTTTTATTTTATTATTGTTGTTGGTAAACTCTTACTGTGTCTAATTTATAAATTAAACTTTATCATAGGTATGTATATATAGAAAAAGCACTATTTATAGGGTTTGGTACTATCCACAGTTTCAGGCATCCACTGGGGATCTTGGAATGTGTGCCCTATGGATACGGGGAGACTAGTGTACTCCAGGTCATGAGTACATATCCCTGTTCTATCACTTATCAACTGTGTAACCTTGGAAACCTAACAGTGGCACCTCCACCACTCCATCAGTAAAATGAAGTGACGTTGACTTATATGATCCCTATGGTCCGTTGTAGAGCCTGAAAAACCAAGGCATAACTCTTTAACACTCTGGGTTCTATGAAGCAAAATTAAAGCAACATCAGAGTTGGGTCATTGAAAGAGCAAAAACAGTCTTGGTAAGTGTTGGTCAAGGGAAAGCCTCCTTTGTTTACTTCAACCACCTCCCAGTGCAGAAATACCGCCTACATAATAGTTGACAGATGGCCCCCAGTCTGTGCTTCAATACCTCCAAGTGATGGGGAACTCACTCTTTTGAAGGATCCCACTTCATCCATTACTGGGCAGCTCTAATTGTGTTTTCATTTGCTTTTATGTTGAGGTAAACTCTGCTCATTATTTTCAGGTCTGCTATCTGGAATTACACTGAATAAGGCTATTTTCATCAGCATGACTGTAAAACTTGAGTCCAGTCCCTGTCAGCTAACCAATCTAAAGTATTTTCTGAGGATGTGGGTTTTGTACCCTTCTTCATCTGGAGTATCCAGAGCACAATGGGTGCAGTTTTGTGAATATCTGAATGCTGCTGGGACAGCCCCAGGCTCTTCCACCCATCCACCACACACCCTTCCATTGCTGATGGAGCAAGCACACAGCTCAGACGCTAACTCCCTGATCAAAACCTGTGGCTCTTCAGGGATGGGGCTGGTGGAATCACCCAGGAGCTCTCTGTGGATTGTTAACCACTGAGCTGGCTGGGACTGAAGGTCCCATTTTCCCAGTGGGAGGGGCTGTACCTGAACCCAACTTGCCAAGAATAGGGTGGCCTCGGAACTGCTGGCTTCTTTCCCACAGCAGGAGGGGCAGCTAATTCCCATAGGCCCTCAAGGTCTATGCCCCTACCCCCCACCCCCAGCAGCTAGCATTGTCAGTATTTCCCTAATCAGCAGGCAGTTAAAGTTGGCTCAACACCTGAGTGCAAAAGTGATGGTCTCATCCACTACAAAGTTCACTTTCTAATTTATACTATCAGGAGAGCAGGGGGCTTCAAGGCCCCTCAGGTTACTTGTTTCCCCAGTAAATCTTGCCCCTGGTGCCTATTCTGAAGTCGTAGAATTCACCTTCATCCACTTCATTGCAGAGTCCCCCCGCGCCCCCCCCCCCCGCCACCACACACACACACACACACACACACACACACACTCTCGCACGCACACGTGCGCACACAGATACACACACATATATGATATGCATGCGACCAAATTTCCCCTCCTAATTTCTTCCCTTTACTGAGGGATTGGATTGAAGTTTTAGCATTGGATGTAAATTCTGTTCTTTAAACCATGTGGGTTAAATTTTTCACTTATTGGTTTTTCTGAAAGCAGAAGTATTAATTCCAGCCTTCATCAGAACAGCTTTCTTAACCCCAAGGACACACTGGTATCCCTAGGTATGCCTGCTGGCTGAAGGTAAGATCCGGGGCAGTGGTCGGCAAACTCATTAGTCAACAGAGCCAAATATCAACAGTACAATAATTGAAATTTCTTTTGAGAGCCAATTTTTTTAAACTTCTTCTAACGTCACTTCTTCAAAATAGACTCACCCAGGCTGTGGTATTTTGTGGAAGAGCCACACTCAAGGGGCCAAAGAGCCGCATGTGGCTCGCGAGCCGCAGTTTGCCGACCACGGGTCTGGGGGAAGGAGTCAGGGGCCTCCCCAGGCTTCCAGAACGGCCCTCTTTGGCTGGCTCTTCCATCCATCTGCCTTTGGAGAGCAGCCAAGCAGGAATCAGGGGCTGGTGCTTGTCTATGCAGATTTTAATCTGTGAATTTAAGGGTTCTGGAAGGTGAGGCTTTTAGTCCCTAAGAACCTGAACTATTCTTACTCAAGCTGGTTTCTGGCCTTCTGTCCACCATGATACAGTTGATCCTCCAAACACCAGCAAGCAAGAAAGGGTGATGTCTGCTATTGACTGGGGGTTCCAGGGTGGCAGCTGGCAGTCTCCCTCCTGGGGTGGAACTAGGGAACCTCATGGAGATGAGGGGCAGACAGGCATCATCCAAAGTACAGGAAGTCTAAGGGAATATTTCACACCTGCTCTTTAGCATTTGCTAAGAAAACACTATATTAACTCAACCAGGTAATGAAGCAGAGCCTTTTCTCAGATCAGAAAGCCTCATCTACCTTAGTAAAGGCAGATCATGTTTCTTCTGAAGGGTAAGCATTTGAGCATGCTTCCTGGCTGTGACACTTCATGATGACTATGTCAGCCTGCTAATAAGAACTACTTAGTATTTATTGGACTACATGCAGTCATAGTTCTAATTGCTTTACAAATTTTAACCCCTTTAATCCACAGAACAGGACAGCTGAGTGGCAAAGGCACTGTATTAACTCTGTTTTACAGACGACAGAAGAGAGGCACCGGGAGTTAGTATCCTGCTCTGGGTCACACGGTGAATAGGTATGGCAAAACCAGGAATGGGACCTAAATAATTTGACTCCAAAGCCCAGGCCTAAGCACTGTACTACCCTGCCTTTCCAGATCCTGCCACCGTTTCAGAGTGGCCCCAATTTACCTTCCCAAGTCCGTCTCTTTCCTTTTCTGTAAGAGAACCGGAGCATTTTCTGAACAAAATCCATTCTCTGTGTTCCTTCATGATTTTTTTCTCTGCCTAAAATGCCCATCTCTGTGCTCCATCTCACTCCTGTTTTTAGGGAGAGTTCATCTCAAGGATACCATCAAAGCAAAAGAAATTAACATTTGCTAACTTCCTACTATCTTTTGAGTACTGTCCGAAGGACATTAAAATAAAAGATTTTAATTAATACTCAATCTAACCCTTTGGCATGGGATGGGTAAGGAATGGCTCTGAGGTGAGTAAAGGGCGGGGCTGCCCTGACCACAGCATGTGCCCAGAGGCATAGTGGGCACTGGGCGGGTCCTCCTTTTCCTTGTTGCTCTCACTTAGCACTCTGTGCATCTCTCAGGAAACTTGACCATACCTTACAGTGCAGGTATCTGTGTAATACCCCAACAACAAGACTTCTGGCAGGAGAAACTGTATCATGCTCCTTTTCCTTGGGTGTCCAGCCTAGTCCCTTGAGCCTAAGTCAGTTAATAAATACTCATGTAATTGAATGTCACCGAATCGAGGATCAGGGAGGCAACCTTCGTGAGGAGGACAGGCTCACGCTTGCCAACTCCAACACTTCTTCCAAGTTCCAAAATAATGAGTTGTCAGTTCCCTTGGGTTGCTAAGCCTTTTGGGAAGGAAGAAGTGAGCAAAACAAGCAAGTACATGCCTCAATCCAGGAGAGGAAGCTCCTGCTTTCAGACATGACGAGCTTCCAAAATATGTGGTGTTAACTCCAACAGTGTGCATCTAGCACATCTTGCGACTGTCCAGGCGTGTGAGAACCAGCTCGGGAACAAAGAGACACCCTAACCCAAATATGCCAAAATACATGAAAACACCACAAAAGCAGCTTAACTTGAATATTACATGGCTCCTGTAAAGGAGCATAATTTGTTTGGTAACTCTCTTTTATCAGATGCCATGTTTTTACTTAACTGTGTCTAATAAGCCTGTTTGTTGTGTGCCAGGTGTGTGAATAATTACTAGTAGATAAGCAGCCCAAGGTGCTATGTCTGTTCCACCATTCCTGGATCCCAAGTTCCAGAAAATGAGGAGCCTAAAACCAAGAAATGAAAACAAATGCTTTTCTTTTCAATGTCTGCTGCTTTTCGCTCTCATTCTGAAGCAGAGGGCTGAGAGCCATAAAGATAACCTATTTTTTAAATGTATTTTTCTTTAAATCTTTATTGTTGAGACTGTTACCTAGGTCCTCCCCCCCCCCATTCACCTCTTCCAGCCCGCTCCCATCCTCCTCCCTCCCCGTCCCCAGGCCCTCACCACCCCATTGTCTGTGTCTGTGGGTTCTACATCTATGATCTCTTGCCACCCACCCTCCCCTCTCTTCCCTCTGAGGTTCAACAGTCACTCATATGTGGAATCTAATGAACCAAATAAACTGATGATCAAAGAAAACCTATTTTTTTACTTTTCAGTTACAATGTACAGTCAGTATTATTCTGTGTTAGTTTCAGATGTACAGCAAAGTGGTTAGAAAATCATGTACTTTACAGAGTGGTGCCCCTGCTGCTTCAAGTATTCACCTGGGGTCTCCAGTGCCAGCTACGCCGCTGCCGCTGCCGCTGTCACTATGACCCATTACAAAGCCGCCGACTCGGAGCGCGAGCAGTGCCGGAGGTACTTGGAGAAGTCAGGAGTTCTGGACACGCTGACCAAGGTATTGGTAGCCTTATATGAAGAACCAGAGAAACCTAATAGTGCTTTGGATTTTTTAAAGCATCACTTAGGAGCTGCTACCCCAGAAAATCCAGAAATAGAGCTGCTTCATCTAGAATTGGCAGAAATGAAAGAGAAATATGAAGCTATTGTAGAAGAAAATAAAAAACTGAAAGCAAAGCTTGCTCAGTATGAACCACCTCAGGAGGAGAAGCGTGCTGAATAGGATTCTTCTCAGTTGAAAAGACACTGAAAAATGGTTTGTAAGACTTGAAATAGTTTGTATAGTATATAATCTTTTCTGAACAGATGCTATAGTACATATATATATGTTAAATTCACTTATCACACTTTAACTGTTATAAACACATATTCTTATAATCACCAATAAAAACTCTATATAACCTTCAAAAAAAAAAGTATTCACCTGGCTCCACACATAGTTATCTCGATATTATTGACTATATTCCCTGTGCTGTACTCTACTGTAATTGAAATATTAAAGTAAAAAATTATGATTGTAGATATATAGATTCATTTCTGGACTTTCGTTTCTATTTCATTGATTATATGTCTGTATTTATGCTAGTACCACACTGCTTTAATTACCATAGCTTGTAGTAAGTTTTTGAAATCAATAAATGTGAGTCCTCCAGCTCTTTTTGAAAAAAAAAGAAAGAAAAAAAAAGATAATTTAGCCATTCATGAGCCACCAAAGAGTTTCAAGATGCCAGCCCGCTTTATCTTGTTTTGATCCCACGTGTCTGAAAAACAGGGTTGGTTTTAAAATCCATAAACCTGATTATGCAATCACAATAAAGTACTGGAGGAAGAAAAGGAGCTTAGTTACCTTTTATCCTACACATGAGAACACAGGGAACTCAGAGCAGTGGTGATAGGAATTGGATTTAAAGTTGATTAGAAAGGCTGTATTTGGAGGGAGAAAAAAGTCTGATGCGAGGCAACCAAGAGGAAACTATTGCCGTCATTTCTGAAAGATATAAGGCCATCAGAGGCCAATGTTAGAAGGAACGATGAGGCAAAGGTGGGAAGCATTGCACTTGAGAGGGGACAGGGAAGTGTTAGAAATTGATTAAGGATTGGTGAGGGATGAAGGATGCTTTCCTTCTGTAGACTGAAATAGAAAACACAGGAGCAGCAGGAGGTGTGAGGAGAAGATGATGCAGAAGTTGTAGCAGCGAAAGGCTGCTATCTTCAGTTTTCTGGGTAAAGTACAGTAGGAAGCAGTGCCATCTGCTAATAATGAGAGGAGTGGGAGTGTGTTAGGGCCCTGAGGATGAAGATTTACAATGGTAAGTGAATGTAGAGAAGATGCTGACCAAAGGTAACCAAAAATGAAGAGCAGAGCCTGGAGAAGACAGCCTGGCAAGACAGGTGATTTTCTCTAGCAGTGTCAACTGCCCAGCTATTAGAGCAGAGAGCAGAGCGTGGCAGCAATAGGCACAGGCGACATTCTGTAATACGTGCGATTACTTGTTTAGCATTTTCTGACCACCAAAATCCTGCCTGAGACAGACAGGTAATATCTAACGAGGCCAAATACTGACCCAAACAATTTGTGTTTTAAGCGAATCACTGTGTAAAACAATATGCTTAGAGTAATTGGTGTGCGAAAGACTGAAGGGAGCTGTACCTGGAGGGAGGGAGACTAGCCAGGAGAGCAGGCAGGGCAGAAGATAAAGTTCTGGTCTCAGGCGGTGTTGGTTGAGACATAACTCAAGACTTTATGACATCAACAGAAAGATGGATTTCTTTGTATTTTTATATGTTTGTTTGTCTGCCTTAATGTATGATTGAACCTTTAAAAGATAAAAAATGCAGGGTATATCATTTTTAAGAGGCAGTATGCTTTGGCAGGTAAAACCACAGGTGCTGGTAAATCAGCTCCCTGGGTTCAGATGCCAACTCTGCCACGTTAGAGTTGTGCGATCTTCAACAAATTACCTAATCCTCATGTATAAAGTGGAAATAATAATCTTACTTAGTTACTATATGGTTGTTGTGAGAATTGAGTAGGTTAATACATTAAAGGGCTTGGGAAAACTGCCTGGTACATATTAAAAACTCAGGAGCAACAGGAGGTGTGAGGAGAAGATGATACAGAAGTTGTAGTAGCATAATTAAATATTGGTAATTAAATATTAACCCAAACAGCCTCATCTCAAAGAATCATCTTGTTCTTGATAGTAAAATGAAAATGGCCCAGGGTCTGGTTCTATCTATAGTGCCCCCTTGCCTAGATTTCGATACATTCCTGTAGATTATAGCAGCTCTTGCTCACTAAACTCTTCTGTTCATTTTTCATGTCCTGTGGTTGTTCCTCTTTTTCCAACTTTGTTTGTCCAAATGTAGACCACAATCTCTTGTCCTAGATTTCCCCAAAGTATCTTCATCACAAAGCAAGGTAGAAGAATTTTATCCAAGGCTGAGAGGGTAACTGTGAATGTCCCACGTCCTGCGTGGTTCAGGGTTTGGGCTCTGGCAGCGGGGCTGCACGCAAATGAAAGAGACGAGATAAGAAACAATAATTTGGAAATATTGGGGGACTAGGCGGGAGCCCAGCTCAAGAGGAAGGACTCCGGCCTTGTCATCCTTTTATTCAATTTGGGATACACCTATAGCCTTAGGCAATTTCCAGGAACAGGCAGACTATCTTATCAGTAAGGATTTACATGACTGTCTGGTAGGGAAGTTTTTTCAGCTACCATTGTCTGGACTAAACAGTGGGTGTACAGCCCTGACCTTTGCCACAGCTCAAGGGTCACCAGCCTTCGGGGTTCCTTGTTCACACCTCCCTGCTAGTGAAGACAATGGGCAGTTTCCCCGCAGGTAACAGAGCAGCAGCTGTGCCACAGCACTGCAACTTACTGTGGACTATCATGGAGGAACGCCTGTGTTTTTGAAGGTCCATTGGATATTTCCATTGCCAGGAATGTGTTCCTGGCCACCGCTTTGTCTCTCATGGCCGAGTTACCGAGCCTCTTCCTCTTTCTTTCAGCGTGCACTGCTCGCTCGATCTCTCTCCCTTTCCAGCCTGTCTCCTCATGTCCTCTCTCCTGGCTGCCAAAGGCACCCCATCTTTGTTTTAGACCCCACGTCCCTCTACCATGGCCTATCAGGTTGTTTTGTCAAATAAAACAGTAATTATCTCACTAAAAAAAATGCTGCTGTTGACGTCTGAAATAAGTTTTACCTCATTAAATGCACTATATTACGATGAACAAATGCTACATAGTGAGTGCTGTTCTAATATAAATGTCCACCTCTGTATATCAATAACTCATGAACTCTAGTAAAAAGCCTCCTTTTATACATTGTACTACTATTTTGTGGAAGTTCACATCATTGTTTGTGAGAGAGATTAATTCACAATTTTCTTTTATTTTACCATTTTAAACAGTATTTTTGTGTCAAGGTTATACTGGCCTAAGAAAATGAGTTGGGAATGCTTATTCTTTTTCTCTGGGAGAGTTTTTGTAAAGGTATTATTATTTCTTCTTTAATGTGTATAAGAGTTTACAGGTGAAAACACTGAACCTGGATTTTGTGTGTATGTTTATGTGTGTAAAAGTTTGTTGGTGGGGTGTTTCTTATATAAAATTTTAATGTTTCTTATATATAAAAAAGAAAAATTAGTTATAAATTCCTACAGCCCATAAAACCTATACAAGCATGAGAAAAAATAAATTTATCTGCTAAAAATCAACAATGCTGTAAAAACCATAATATTCAAAATTAACAATATTATTTCAGTGTGATGGATAATTGTTTTCCTTGGCAAGGTTGCAATTTGAAATGTGAATGAGGTGTTGTTTGGGTCTTCTGAGATTGCTCTACCTAAGCTCTCTTGCATCAAAGGATTTCTCAAGTTTACCATCCCTTTTCTTCATTCAAAATATGAGAAACTTTTTTTATAAGGTACACAGTGACATCATTTGGCCTTCATGTAGCAGAAATGCCTCATCCGTGTACTAAATCCTCACATTAGCTACCAGTGTAATGCTCTTAATAAAAGGCTTTCTCCAAATATCAGTGCTGGAAGCGGGTTAGTCTTTGATGAGTAACTTTTTATTCTCTCTCTCTCTCTCATCATTAACCCTCTTTATCAATTATCTCTCCTATTGAAAGAAGTTCCACTTTCTGCCTCTCCTTTCCTCACCTTTCTGTTTCTGGATTCCCTGGGCTCCCTCCCCTCTTTCTTGCCATTCCCTGCACTCTTTGCCTCCCTTTTCTGCCTTAAGAATGGGGTTTTTACATTATTAGAAACATTTCATATTATTCTTTTCTAGAGTAAAGCCCTTTTGACTTCACTATAGTGAGTTAATATTTATAAAGGGCTTAAAATAGTTCCAGACATATAGTAGGCATTGTTTGTTATTTATTTTTATTTATTTACTAATTAAAAAATATGAACATACTCTGGGGCCCATTTGCTTTACAATGATTTTTTTTTTAAAACTTCAGGAATTAAACCACTCTGGATGGGATCCAAGATGGACCTACTTCTTCTCAGTTTCATTGAGATATAATCCTATATAATAAAAGCCTAATATGCAAATTGTCCCCTTGGGCGGTTGTTCGACTGGCAGTTCAACCACTCGCTATGACAAGCGCTGACCACCAGGGGGCGGCACAGAACATGGCAATGCACTGCGACCTCTCACTGGCTGCCTGGTGGCAGGGGTGATGGGGACAGAGGTGCGGTGAGAATGCAGGGAAGCCCCCCCCCACCCCTGTGCTCAGGTGCCGGGCGCCCGTCTGCACCCATGCAGCCTCTTCCAAGTGAACTGGGCCACAGCTGCCAGGACCAAAGGGGCCAGTCAGGCTCCCCCATAGGTTTGCGCAGGAGCTAGTCTGCAAGGCCGGCCGGCCGGGAGAGGGTGCACTGCCCGCCCGGCTTCCATGCAGCGCCACTGGGCGGCCCAGAGGCCCACTCTGCCCCCTGGACTGCAGCGTCCGGCTGCACTCACTGCGTCTCCACGTGGGAACTCAGGCGCCATGACTCGGGTGGAGGGGGGCGCGCAGAGGCCTGGGGCCCAGGTGCTGCCCAGAGATCAGCTGGGACCTACCCTTCCACTCCAGATGCCAGAGCTTCCATTGCCGGCCAGGCCTAGGGACTGCACCCATGCACAAATTTCATGCAACAGGCCTCTAATTGATATATAACGTTGTATTGGTTTAAGGTGTACAACATAGTGATTTCATATGTGTATATATTGCAACATGTTTACCACAATTTTAGTCAACATGTATCACCTCACATAGTTATAAAATTAGTCTCTCCCTGATTCAGGCAACCACTAATATGTTCTCTGTATCTATGAATTCTGCTTTTTAGATTACATGTATAGTGAGATCATACAGGACTGTCTTTCTCTGACTTATTTCACTTAGCACAATGCCCTCAAGATTCATCCATGTTGTCACAAATGTTGCAAAATGGACTTATTTTACACTAAATCTTGCTCTTGAGTGTGATTAGAGGGTGATTTCAATATTACCATGACAAAGATCCTAAACATCATTAATGCTGTAGCTGATATAGTGCAGGGAGAATCAACTGATGCTGTACATTAGGTCTAATTTCATGTGATTAAACTTAAATACTATGCATAAAAATAACTGTTGTTTTAGATGCTCAGCTTTGCATTTCTTTTAATACCCAGTTTCACACATATATTTCTGCTTAACAAGATTGGATACTGGTTTTCCAGAAAAACTCAGGAATAATTCAAAGGGAACTACACACCTATTTATCACATACATATATGTATTTGGGACAATTTTAATTATAACCTAAATGTGGGGATTTTTTTTTAAGGACCTTAAAGATAGTATGAGAGTAGAGGTATATTTACAGAGAGTAAACACTTGCAAGTCAGAGAGGATGTACCGGAATATGCATTCAGGCCCACATCCTGGGAAGCTCATAACCCGGAAAGCCTGGCCTATAAAAGATGTTGAAAACTTGCAGGATGTGGAGACAGGATGGAGTGGGAAACCCTTACTCAGGCTCACCTGGGCCCTTAACAGCTCTCAGCTGCTTTGTTTTCCTGCACTTCAAACACAATTGGTTTAATACGTTTGTTTGATGGTCTTTTCATCTACACATGCTTCCCTAGGTTTTCCTGAGCTTTGACCAGCCCATATGGATATTATGTGCAGAACTCTCAGCGCCAAAATGGCAATTTACCTCTTAAGTTCCTTCAAAGGAGCATTTTACAACCTCTGCCTCTCAGCTTTTGGGTGTGAGGAAATGATCATTTTAAACAAGGGTTGCAATAGACCTCAAATTTGGCACCTTCTTTGTTAGATGTAACCATTTTAGGAGTAAATAGGATGGCAGAGTGGGAGCTCTCCTCAGGAATGGCTATTAGCAGAGCTTAACTCAAGAACTAACGACCCTGATGTTTGTCCACCGTCCTTTACATGGAAGTACATAATTTGCAATGTAAATTCTTCAGCAATGCTGATGAAAACCCATAAATGATTTGTGGCCAAGCAAGGATCCAGCTGTTTCCTCCACCCTGACAGGGCCCTATCCAGCAAAGGGAGTGTGGCTGACAGATGGCTACCTCACAGGTAGAGTGACCATATAGCCCCATTTCCTAGGACAGCCCTGGTTTATGCATATTGCTTCCACATCGGTCCAGTTAATAGCCCTTTCACTCTCAAGCATGTTCAGATTTGGATAATAAACTTAATAGACAACTTATTTATAAACAAACAAGAGTTCAAGAAAAAGTTACATCAGGATATGTAGCATCTGCTCTTGTCCTATAGGATTTTGGGGGTTTTGATAAATTGTGATTTCTGCTCACTGAATTAGAAAGTTAATGGAAACATCAGAGGCACTGTGGGGGTGGGTCCTTCCCACCAATCTGTACTCTACTGAGCACTGTATCCTCCGCTTAAAGCATCACTTTGCTTCCTTCCTACTCTTTCTCTTCCTCTTCTTCCTTCTTCTCAATTGTTCCAGATTGTTTTATTTATTTTAATTTTTTCTTAATCTTCATCTGAGGATATTTCCCCATTGAATTTTAGAGAAAGTAAAGGGTTGGGGAGGGAGAGAGAGAGAGAGAGAGAAACATCAATGTGAAAGAGACATATCTACTGGTTGCCTCCCGCACATGCCCCTGACCGGGCCAGGGATTAAACCTGCAACCTAGGCAAGGCCCCCTGACCAGGAATCAAACCCTCCACCATTTGGTGTGTGGGCCAATGCTCTAACCACTGAGCAACATCACCCAGGACTATTTATTTATTTTGTTTTTAAAATTAAATGTATTGGGATGGTATTGGTTAATAGGATCATATAGGTTTCAAGTGTACATTTTTATGATACAAGATCATTATGTTGCATTTGTATTTACCAATGATATTGGTCTGCAGTTGTCTTTTTTGATGTTATCCTTGCCAGATTTTGGTATCAGAGTTATGTTTGCCTCATAAAATATTTTTTTGGAAGAGTTTGAGGATAGATTTCAAATCTTTGAATGTTTGGTAGAATTCATTAATAAAGCCATCTGGTCCTGGACTTTTATTTTTTGGGATGTTTTTGATGGTTATTTCAATTTCCTTACTGCTGATCAGTCTACTTAGATTTCCTAATTCTTCATGATATAGTCTAGGGAGGTAATATATTTCTAGAAACTTATCCATTTATTTTAGGTTATTAAATTTGGTTGAATAGAATCTTCATAATATTCTGGTATGATCCTTTCCATATCTGTGATGTCTATGATAACTTTTCCTCTTTCATTTCTGATTTTGTTTATATGGGTCATTTTTTTATTTTTTCCTTAATGAGTCTAGCCAGGGGTTTGTCACTTTTATTAATTATTTTCAAAGAATCAGCTCTTGTATTAATTTTTTCTGTAGTCTTTTTCTATTTCATTCAATTCTGCTCTACATTTTATTATTTCCTTTCTTTTGTTGCTTTCATTCTTCTTTTTCAAGTGCTTTAATACATAATGTTAGGTTGTTTACTTGGGATTTCTCTTGTTTCTTGAGGTAGGCCTGTCATGATATAAACTTCCCTCTCAGTACTGCTTTTGCTGCATCTCAGAAGTTTTTATGTTGTATTGTCATTTTCATTTATCTCTACATATCTGTTTTTAAATCCTCACTTGAGGATATGTTTATTGATTTGAGAGAGAGAGAGAGAGGAGAGAGAGAGAGAGGAGAGAGAGAGAGAGAGAGAAACAACGATGGGTTGCCTCCTGTACATGCCCTGACCAGGGATTGAACCTGCAATTTAGGTATATGCCATGACCGGGAATCGAACCCAGAAGCTTTTGTGTATAGGATGACACTCCAAGCAATTGAGTCACTCAGCCAGGCTGTCTCTATATATCTGTGATCTCACCTTTTATTTCTTCTCTGCCCAGTCATTTTTTAATAGTATGTTGTTTTTCTTCACATATTTGTGGGTTTCGTTACTTCCTTTTTGCAGTTGATTTCTAATTTCAAGGCATTGTGGTAAGAGAATATGCTTAGTATAATTTCAGTCTTCTTGAATTTGTTGAGACTAGTTTTATGACCCAACATATAGTCTGTCCTTGAGAATGTTCCATGTACACAGGAGAAGAATGTATAATCTGACGTTCTGGGATGAAAGACTCTGTAAAAGTTAATTATGTCCATTTGGTCTAATGTGTCACTTAAGGCTGATATTTCTTTATCGATTTTATGTTTGGATGATCTAGCTAGAGCTGTCAATGGAGTAATAAATTCCTCAACTATGATTGTGTTTTGGTCAGTGCTCCCTGGTTGCGTGCATGTATATTAAGAACGGTTATGTCTTCTTGATGTAGTGTTCCCTTTATCATTATAAAATGTCTATCTGTGTCTCTTTCTACCTTTATTATCTTGAACTCTATTCTGTCAGGTATAAGTATGGCTACACCTGCTTCTCTGTAGATGTTATTTGCTTAAGGAATCATTTCCCACCCTTTCATTTTGAATCAATCTTTGTCTTTGCAGCTTAGACATGTCTCCCGAAGAGAGCATGTGGCGGGGTTTTGTTTTTGATCCTCTCTACTACTCTGTGCCTCTTTATTGGTGTATTTAGTGCATTTACATTTAGGGTAATTATTGATGTATGAGGATTTCCTATAGTAATTTTATCTTTTGTTTTCTGGTAGCTCTGTGCCTTCATTGGTTCTTTTCCTTTGTGTTCTTATCTGTAATTTCTGATTAGTGGTATTACATACTCCTTTCCTCTTTTTTTTAAAGCTTTTTCTCAGTTCTGGTGTTTTGTGTGTGGTTACCATTAGGTTTATGAAAACAGTTTCATATATATAGTAGTTTTTTTTTCTTTTGAATGCATCTGATCTCCACTCTCCTTTGCAAATTCAGACCTTTATCCCTTCCCCTTTTATATTTTTGTTGTCACAAATTATCCCTGTTTATCTTGTTAAGTTTGGTGGTAGTCTTACGTATAGTGTTGTGACCTTTCATTCTATGTTTCAGATAGAATAACCTTGAGTTTTTCCTGCAATGGAAGTCTTCTGGTGATAATTCCCTCAGTGTCTGAAAAAAAACTTTTATTTATCCTTCATATTTAAAGGATAACTTTACTCTATGTATATTATTCTTGGCTTGTAATTTTTCTCTATCAGTAGTTTGAGTATTTGGTGCCACTATCTTCTGACTTGTAGAATTTCTGCTGAGAAGTTCTATGATAACCTAATGGACTTTCCTTTATAGGTTACTTTCTTCTTTTCTCTGTCTGCCTTGAGAATTCTTTTGTCATTAATTTTTGGCAGTTTTAACATAATGTGCCTTGGAGAAGGCCTCTTTGGATTGAGGTAACTAGGAGTTCTATTTGCTTCTTGGATTTGAGGATCTACTCTTTCCACAGGTTTGGGAAGTTCCCATCCACTATTTGTTTGAAAAAGCTCTCTGTTCCTTCTTCTTCTCTTCTTTTTTCTGGTATGCCTATTATTCTTATTTTGATTTTTCTGACGGAGTTAGATAGTTCTCATAGAGCTCTTTCACATTTTTTATGGTCAAGTCTCTCACTTATTCCTTTTGTATCATTTATAGATTTCTATCTTTAATATCATTAATTATTCCCTCCATATGGCTGGCTCTATTTCTTATGCTCTCTAGTTCATTCCTGATCTTTTTTATTGAGTTCTTCATCTCCAGAATTTCTGTTTGGTTCTTTTTTAAAGTTTTAATATCTTTGGTAAAGTACTCACTTTGTTCATTAATTTGTTTTCTGAGTACATTAAATCACCTGTCTGTATTTTGTCACATTTTACTGAGTATTTTCAGAGCTGAAATCTTGAATTTTCTGTTATTTATATCACATACTTCCATTTATTCAAGTTTACTTTCTGGAGACTTTTCATTTTCTTTTTGAGCTGCCTTGCTACCTTGGTTATTCATGATATTTGATGGGTTCCTTCTCTGTCTAGGCATCTATGTATAAGTGGCATTAGTCTAGCAGATTACTACAAAGAGGTCTTTCTGTTCTTTTCCAAAAAGTGGCACTGAATCACAAGGTTTTAGCTTTGTGAAATCCAAAAGCTGACATTCCCCCCCACCTCCGCCCCGTTGACTGCCATCAATGGTCAGTATAGCCACAATGCTTGGGAATGGGGTTGTCTGGGGGAAACCTGCTGCTTTTTTTGTTTTGCCCTCTCAGTAATGGTGATCTTAGAGCTCTGTGGCCGTCCTCTCCCCCATGTGTCCCAACCAAGAATCAGTCAAAGAGTGCACCCTTTGCTCAGGGCAAATAGTGATTCCATAGTAACACTTCTTGTGTTTGCAGATTATGTGCTCTACAATCCAATACTGAGAGTGACAAGATGTGAGTTTTGGGGGTCTATAGGTTGACAGGGTGCCCTGGCTTTTTTTCTTTGTCCAGAATTCTACTCGACAACCACGGCAGAACCCCTGGGCTGTGTTCTTGCCCAGCTGCACCTTGCACTGCTCACTCCTGTAGGAGTGCTCACTGAGGTTTTCTACTCCTCCTGGCTGAAGGAAGCACCAGCCACAACCAGCTTCCTCCCCTCTCTGGGCTGAGCCCTGCCATGAGCTCCTGGCTGCAGGGCTGCATCTGTGGCTAGTCTGATCCCTCCTCCCTGTCCCCCCCTTCCCCTTTTTGTTCCCTCTTGCCCACTTTTAGATACTTCAGTGCAGGGATCTCTGAGGCATGCCTGTATGTTGAGCAAGGGATCCTTGTTGAATTACAGCTGTTCATATTGTTGAAATTTCAGGGGGCAAGACCAAGGGGATTTCTCACACTGATTTCCTCTAGTAGTTTTTAAATTACATTTTCTATTTTAGGAATCTTTGCCCAACAATTGTAATACATACTACAGCTGCATGTTAAAAATTTGTCTTAATTATATGCATTGCTGGTTACTTGTTCTATTTCTGCTATTCTTGTTCTGTTTCTTGTCTCCTATGTCATTCCATTTCTTGGATTACATTTTTACATTGAGTAATATTTTCAGAAGGTTATGTGGGTGAAAAAATTTCTAAATTGCTTGCATATTTGAAATTATCTTCATTTTGCCTTCATACTTAAACGGCAATTTGCCTGGGAGAAGTTTCCAAATGCTTTTCACTCATACTGTTTTGCCTGTTTCTCCATGGCTTTCTAGCTTTTCCTCTTGCCAATCAGAAGTCTGATGCCAGACTCATTCTAATTTCTAATTTTTCTTTCCTTCCACCTTCTCTGATTTTGAAACTCTGTGGCATTTTATTTTTATCCTTGGAAGACATAAAAATCACCAAAATGCATTGTTTCTTAATATTTTTATAAAGCACATGGTCAGCCCTTTTAATCTGAACACACATTTCTTTCTTCAGCATATGGAAATTTCTTCCATTTTATCTTTGATTTTATCTTTCCTCTATGCTCTCTGCTCTCTCATCTCATTGGGTAAATATTAGTCCTCTGAATATTGCTCCATATTTATTAACTTTTCTCTCATTGTTTTCATTTTTCTTTCTTTTTCTGTGTTCTTGGTAAAGTTCTTATCTTAAACTTCCAGGTTGCTAACTATGCCTCTAGTCCTCTCCATTCTTCTATTCATACCTTCTACTGAATTTTCATTTGAGCAACCAGATTTTTTAACTTCCAAAGAATTATTTAGTGTTCTCATGCTTGAATTTCATACTATTTTCTTACCATTTAATAGATATGATTTTCTTGAATTCTCAGAAGACATTTCTGTAAATAACTTTTTAGTATTTACTTAATTTCTTGTATTAATTGTGCTTCCCTTGAAAGTAATCCCTCTGTTTATTCCAATAATTGGCTTTCTTTTTTCTTAAATGTTGGGGCTTGGCTTTATAGTGGGTGGGCCTGTGTGATGGGTAGGTTCTTCTGAAGGCTTGAATCTTTGGGGTTTCTGAAGAGGCAAGGTGGAGCACAAAGTGATGCCAAAATGTTAGACAAAAATTTGACCAGTCCTCTAATGATGGGGGGCACATTTAGGGCTTCAGCAGGACAAGCTTGATTGTAGATCATGTTCCTACAAAATTCTTTCAAGAAGTCAAAGAATGTTTGGAAAATGAATTTCCCATGGAATCCTGTGTGTAGTTCATGAAGTTATGAACTTCTTTTGCAGATTGTATTGTATATGTGAATGTACTGTGAAGAACTAAAACTACGCAAGATTGGTATTAATCCTGATTAAATTCTTTTGACCTGCTTTTCTTTTTTATATTCCCAGTCACCTAACTTTAAAAAAGCTAAATTTTTAAAAAACAAACACTCCATATTATAGGATTACTTCATACTTCACCCATGTACTTTCAAGTTCACAGACAGTAACATCACACTAAGCACTAAGGAGAAAATTCAAAATAAACTATAAAAATTATGAAATACTAATGTTATAACTTGATGAAAGATTATGAAAACAAAATAATACACTCAAATTTTTAAGCTGTAACTTTATTTGGAGCAGAATTATTTTTACAAAAAGTTAGCAGTTTTAAATACCTCAGAACAAACTATTGAAAAAGTAACATTTTATTTCAAAAGGGTCTTGCTTATGTGATCTACCCTCTTTTTGTTATTGTGAATATTTACTTTATAAATATATTCTCACTGTAATCAAATCAGGTGACTACTGGTACTGAGATATCTGATATCAGAAAACTTTGTTCAGGTCATTTAGGATTCACATCAGTCAATGTCTATAAGAAACTGATAATACATATTAATGTACAAAAAAATAAACATCCACACAAAAAATGGGCAAAGAATATAAGCAAACCACTTTCCAAAGGTTATAAATATATCACTAAATATATAGTCAGATTTATGCTAATTAAAATAATGAAGTACTATATTTTCTCACATAAAGGCAATTATTAAATAATGAGACTATCAAGAAGTTATCAAATTATAGGAAAATTAGTACTCTTGTGTACTACCAGTGATAAAATAAATTTATGCAGAGATTTTTGAGAGTAATTTGACAATTTCTATTAAATTAATAATGTGCAGGCTGTATGACCCAGCTAGAAAAATATTTGTATATGTATATAAGAAGATGTGAATGATAGCTGCATAATTCACTGCAGCATTTTGTGATAATAAAAATATTAGAAACAACAAATAACTCTGACTTGGGGAGTAGTTAAATGAAATGTGATAATTCATACACTGGAGTTACCATAATTAAAGCAATAAATGAAAACTTTATATAAATCAACAAAATATATCTTAAAATTATATTGAATAATAAAAAGAAAGTTATAGAATAAATATACCATATAAACTTACCTTTTAAAAGGACACAAAACAATTTTATGTTTTATTTATGATATAAAAACATAGAAAAAGTTCTGTAAAGATTCATAGAGAATGTGAAAGAAGCTTCCAGGTCTATTAAGTGTCCAGAACTGGCACAGGGTCATTTCAACTATTGGTCAAAGAAAGTCTCAAGGCCAGCTCAGATTCAAGGGGACTTCATTCCTTGATGGGAGGAGTGGCAATTATGGGCGGTGGTGGTGGTGGTGGTGACGGTGGTGGAATTGATGGGAACCAACTTTGGAGACTATCTACCATATTTTCCTTTCCCTCTTTTAAGAAGTTAATATCCTCCAGTGCTTGGCTCTTTAACTCTCCCCGATATCTCCATCAAAGCTAGCTTTTAAGATTTTATAGGATTCTTTTACTTTAATTGTGAACTTGAAACAAGATAAGCCATTCTAATGGAACATTTACATTTTATATCTCTCTCTGGTTGTGGCAAGAAATGATTTATCTTTCTTAAGACAAGTTCGGGCATTAACAAGAGGGGAAAGTGCTTTTCAGAGTTTTGCGTTTGAGTCACACCTCATGGTTTTCTAAGTGCTTCACCTCCTGCACCTTCTCAAACGCCTGCTGGGGATAAAAGGGTAATATTACCCTTCAGGGATTGAGTCCTCCATTCGCGGATGCTGCCCAGAGCTTGGCTCTGAGCTTCTGAACGGTTCTGTTACCTGAAACAGAAGTGTATAGTAACCACTTTCCCATGGCTTGCTGAGCCA
This sequence comes from Corynorhinus townsendii, assembly GCA_026230045.1. Lineage (NCBI taxonomy): Eukaryota > Metazoa > Chordata > Mammalia > Chiroptera > Vespertilionidae > Corynorhinus > Corynorhinus townsendii. The sequence goes on along the minus strand of JAPDVU010000003.1, from coordinate 172,367,557 downwards.
CAGTTAGTTATTGGCCATGTTAGATATCAAATGGGAGGGGAGGGACAACAAGAAGTTAGTGAGTCATCTACTCAAAACTATTTGTGGAGGTCAATGTAGCTGGATACTATACAAGGCACTGGGTGTACCAGACGTGAACGAGGCAGTCAGGGTCAGCTCTCACAGAGCTTATAGTCTCATGAGATACAGAGACAAGGAAACAAGAGTAATACATGTTAAGTACAAATAAAGGGAAATTATAAGGTGCTATGGAAAGACTGCAGTGGTATAAACAGTGGTATGCTGGTGTTTAACATCTGGCTCTACCAAAAAGACAAAACAAAACAAATGCCCCCCAATCATTTGTAGCATGTGTCAATTTCCATGGTCTAAAGACTCCAACCAGTTTCAAGCAACCATCGTGATGTCACTGATGGAGTTGTAAAGAGGTACAGATCTTGAAAGCCAGCACAAGACCACTGTAGTCCTCCACTGGATCTAAACGAGTTGGGGCAGGGGGAGAGGGATTTCAGATGTCAGAAAGGATCTCTGGAGGTAGAACCATCTAAGGTGAGAACTGAAGGATGGGGAAGAATGAACCAGATGAAGAGGATCACAGAGAAATGCTCCATACAGAGGGAACAGCGTGTGTCAAGGCCTGAAAGGTGGGAGAGGGCATGGCACACTCGAGAATTGCAGAGGATCAGTGGGGATCAAGGGCATAGTACTGAGTAGTATGTATGTGTGGGTCAGGGAGGGAAGGGGCAGGTGTGCATGTGTTGTGTGGTGTGTATGCATTCATGGTGTGGTGTGTACATGTATGTATCTGTGTACATGTGTATGAGTGGGTGTTGTGTGACAAATATATGTGTACATGGTACAGTAACGTGTGTGTGTGTGTGTGTGTGTGTGTGTGTGTGTGTGTGTGTGTCTTGGCTCTAACCACTATAGCAAAATACCATTGACTGGGTGGCCTAAACAGTAGACATTTATTTCTCACAATTCTGGAAGTTGGGAAGTCCAAGATCAAGGTTTCTGTAAATTTGGTTTCTGAGAAGGGCCCTCTTCCTGGCTTGCAAAAGGCTGCCTTCTGGCTGGGCCTCACATGTAAGAGAGAGAAAGAGCCCTGTTCTCTGTCTCCTCTTCTGAAGGTGCTAATCTCTTGATGGTGTAATGAGGCCATCCTCATGACCTCCGTAGTGGAAGCCCTGAAAGTTGCTTTTGTTTGTTTGTTTTGTGATGTAAGTGGCTGATTTAACACTTTGATTGCCAAAGCATCTATTTCAAAGAGGTATCCACTTTTAAGACAGGTATCTCAAACAAACACAAGCCGGGTGCTAAAAAAGAGCCAGGCTGCCTCCCTGCACTGAGGATCCTTTGTTTCAGAGATCTTGGACAGTTTCAGAAACTGATCATATGGAATGCTTGTGTGGTTTCTCTCCCTCTTCCCATGCTTTAAATTCCCGCTCTTATGTTTTAAATTCACAATAGAGAGTGACCTCACAAAAACTTAGTTCTCCACCCTTCACCCTAATAAAAACAGAATCCCAGGCTCATCTTCTATCTATCTATCTATCTATCTATCTATCTATCTATCTATCTATCTATCTATCAACTACCTACCTACCTACCTATCTCTATCACTCTCTCTCCTCCCTGCCACCTCACTGTGTGGCCCCAGGTGTGCTATGTAATTTCCAGATCCCATGATAATAAACTTTTTTCTTTCTTTTTTTTTTAAGTTTCCTGATGGTTATTTCTGAAAGGCATCTTGCAATCATAATAAGAATCACAAGGCTGGGCTGGCCACTACTTTGGTTATTGATCGGCTGAGACCAATACAAAACACCTCATCTAAACCTAATTACCTCCCAAAGGTCTAACCTCCGAATACCATCAGATTGGGAGTTTCAGCATGTGAATTTGGCAGGGACACTTTCAGTCCACCGCAGTATGTGTGTTGCTGATGAAAGAGACATGGGACTGGGATTTGAAGAGTTGTATAAACCAGGACGTTATATCCTGGCCCTTGAATTTAACACAAGATGCTGCCCAAATTGTGGGGCAATCTGTCTTTCAGGGAGATTTTGATAATATCACAAGAACCCAGCAATTTTACAACTTTCACTTGGTAGGTTTTCCTGTAGCTGAAGGCTCCTCTGTAGACTCAGAGGGTTCCTAGGGAGGATCCAGCTCAGTTCATTTCTGTTTTCTGTGGCGAGGGCTTTGATGCAGGAAGGGCCTTTCCCAGGTCACTTGGCAGGGAGGAGCGAGATGGAGATAGATAGGTAGATAGACAGATAGTTCTCAAACTTGCAACTCTCCCATGAGAGTTGCGGTTGAAAGTAAAACAATGTAATTTAGTTAGATCATGCTAAATAAATAGCCCAAATCCTTCCTAAGACTCTACTAAACAGTACTCTATTTAACAGCATTATTAAATAGAAAGTGATCCATGTGATAAGCATCCTTCATAGATATACAATCATTTGATGACAGTCTGTCTTATCCTTTCTTTCCTGCAAGGCAAGGTGAGGACTACTGTCATCTGAGTAGCTATACTCTTTCAACAGCCTATCAGTGGCTGACCAAGATTTGTACCTTTATAAAAAAAAGATAATGCAAAATGGCAACTATTTTTGGCCTTCTTTAAATTGCCGAGTTGGCATAGGCTGAAAGAAATGCTGATTATACATCTGGGAACGGAGGTTTGGGCTGCAGACCAGGTTTAGACAACCTCTTACTCACCAAGTAAAACTTGGTGAGTTTCCAAAATTTTAAGTTAAAAAGCTGATAGTAATGGAAGAAATATACCCATCACTTTATGGAGAACAGTCACATTTTCCTGTTGAGATAATAATACCAGAACCTGACTATAAAGTAATCACTCTCACATGACTTATTCACAGATAATCCTGATAAAATGCTCCATGACCCTGTGCCAGGGAAGCTTAACAAGAAAGTACTGGGTTTCTGTTTTTATCTCTCCAGGTCTGGTGGAAAAACCCCACCTTAGTGACACAAACGTAACGTCAAGCTGAAGCAGGATAGTAAGAAGCTAGGGAAAGTTCTTGACAAGCGGAATAAGGGAAACTGAGACAAAATAATTAAACAAGGCCAAAAACTTGGGGCGATTTACAGCTGGCTAATGAATCACAAGGTTTTATCTCCCCTGACCAAGAACATAGGAGCAAGTGGTTTACACATTCCAGACTCTCTCAGGGCAGGCCAGCCTTGGTCAGGTCCCTCCTCAACATCTTCCTTTAAAAATGAAGCTCATCATAAAATAACACGAATCCTCTATACACACATCATAACGAATCAACATGTGAAAGGACACACCTGAAAAGCTAATGAATATTTTGCTAAACCCTCCCCTGGACCTCCCCTCGGATTCCCAGGTGCCTCGAGACCAGGAATCACGGTGTAGCTCTCACCAGCGATACGTCCACCTTGTATTTCTGCTCTCTTTCTCCATGATCCCCATGAGACTTGCAACCAGGGGAGCAGCTTATCCAGGCTAACCCCCTGAACCTGCCTTCAAGGTCTCCCTTTTCTCGGACTTTCCAATGAGATGACAGCAGCCCTGCCTTGGCTCACTTTTTCCACTGCGACTTTTATTTCTCAGTGAGCCAAAGCAGCCCTGCCTAGGTCTCTCCTGTTGCTTCTTCTATCTTAAGCCTTTTCTTCATTTCACTGTCCCCAGCTTTAATACACATCCGCTCACAATCACACGGACTCATATTATGAAATCTTTCCTGCAAAAAGTCAAGAACTCACACATGACCGGCCGGCCCGAGGCATTTCTGCTCTGGGTCCAGTCCTCATCCAGTAACAAAACTAAGAGTAACGATGCTGCCACGGACCTATTGCTAGAACTACACACTGCCCTGGCCAGCCTTGAACTTAGGAGACCATGAGGTCAATTGCAGTGTGGTGATCATTTTGCTATTACTTCTTTATTTCTGGGCCTCCATTTCCCTTTTATAAAATGGATATAATAATTTCTTCCTAATGGATACAGTAACTTTTCTACTAAGCTAATCAATTAAACTGAAATCAGATTGATTTGGAAAATAATTCAAATTGCAGTGAGTTCATGTTTTATTGAGTTACCTTCTGTAACCCTCCTTTGGTCTGGCCTGGCCCCCTCAATCCCACCTCCAACACACACACACACACACACACACACACACACACACACACACACACAGAAATTCGAGTGGCATTTGCTGATGGTTACCATACCATTTTGTACTTCTGTGCTCAGAAACTCTAGAAAAAATGAGCCCCATATCCTTTTGACCACAGAAAGCTAATACGCTTTTTTAATTGACTTTAAGAAATTTTATTTTAAGGTGAACCATTATTTTATATGTCACTAGAAGAGGAAAACTGCTGCCAATGAAAATGATATAAAATGCTGTCTTTTCTCTTTTTATTTTTGTCAGTCTCGCTAGAGGTTTATCATTTTTATTAAGTTTTCTAAAGAAAACTTTTGCTTCATTGATTTTCTCAGTTTCCTATTTTCTGTTTCCTTGATATATGCTCTTATCTTTATTAATGTTTTTCTTCTGCTTGCTCTGGGTTTATCTTGTTCTTCTTTTTCTGGTTTCTTAATGTAAGAATTTAAAATATGGATCTGAGAGCTTTCCTCTTTTGTAATGTAAGCATTTAGTGCTATAAATTTCCCTCTCAACACTGCATTAAGTGCATCCTACTTATTTGGACACGTGTATTCATAATTACTTTTGTGATTTCTTCCATTGTGTTTTACTTTCATAGGCACCTATCAAATAGTTCTTTCTAAACAGTCTACTGGTTATGTTTTGGCTTTCATATTGAATTTTTTCATTTTGGTGTGTGATGCAAGAGAAAATGGCAACTCTTTACATATGAAAGAAATATGTCAAAATAATCTCAAACGATTAAAATATAATATACTAGAGGCCCGGTGCACAACATTTGTGCACTGGGGCGGGGAGTGTCCCTCAGCCCGGCCTGCGCCCTCTCATAGTCCGGGACCCCTTGGGGGATGTCCGTGGGGAGTGGGACTAAGCAAACATTCCCCAAGGGGTCCTTAGCGCTGCTGCAGAGAGGCTGCCACTGCGCTCACCAGCCATGGGCCTGGCTTCTGGCTGAGCAGCGCCCCCCCTGTGGGAGCGCACTGACCACCAGGGGGCAGCTCCTATGTTGAGCGTCTGCCCCCTGGTGGTCAGTGCGCATCATAGCGACCTGTCATTCCGCCCGTTAGTCAATTTGCTTATTAGGGTTTTATTATATAGGATATTTATAATTCCAGGCCCCAAAAGCTTATTTCTAAACTTATTTCTTTTTTCAATCAGTTTCTTCAATATTGTCCATTAAGTAGTGCAAAATTTTTATTGGGAAAAGACAGTCAGGAAGGTGCATCCTACAGAAGCCAAGGCTGTACATACTGCTTTTGCACGGGAGGCAGAATGCTGAGTCAAGAAAAAATGGCAAAACTTGCAATCTGGTAAATAGAAATCAAATGAAACAATTTCTCCTATTTCATTTATATGTATCTGCAACAAAGGCTGAGAAAGCTAATAAAGTTGATTTTTTGCTATCCTGGGCCTGTCTATGTAGTACTGGGTCTCAACTAAGATTCAAAGTGATTTAGAAAAAGTTACTTTTTTTTAAAAAAATAAATCTTTATTGTTCGGATTATTACAGGTGTTCCTCTTTTTTTCCCCCCATAGCTCCCCTCCACCTGATTCCTCACCCCACCCCATGCCCTTACCCCCCGCCACTGTCTTCATCCACAGGAGTAAGATTTTTGTCCAATCTCTTCCCACACCTCTCACACCTGCTTCCCCTGAGAATCGTCAGTTCACTCCCTTTCTATGTCCCTGATTCTATTATATTCACCAGTCCATTCTGTTCTTCAGATTTTTTATTCACTTGATTTTTAGGTTCACTTGTTGGTAGGTATGTATTTGATGTCATTTGTTGTTCATAATTTTTATCTTTACCTTTTTCTTCTTCTTCCTCTTCTTAAAGAATACCCTTCAGCATTTCATGTAATCCTGGTTTGGTGGCGATGAACTCCTTTAGCTTTTTCTTGTCTGTGAAGCTCTTTATCTGACCTTCAACTCTGAATGATAGCTTTGCTGGGTAGAGTAATCTTGGTTGTAGGTTCTTGCTATTCATCACTTTGAATATTTCTTGCCACTCCCTTCTGGCCTGCATAGTTTCTGTTGAGAAATCAGCTGACAGTCGTATGGGTACTCCCTTGTAGGTAATTAACTGTTTTTCTCTTGCTGCTTTTAATATTCTCTCTTTGTCTTTTGCCCTTGGCATTTTAATTATGATGTGTCTTGGTGTGGTCCTCTTTGGATTCCTCTTGTATGGGGTTCTGTGCACTTCCTGAACTTGTAAGTCTATTTCTTTCACCAGGTAGGGAAAGTTTTCTGTCATTATTTCTTCTAATAGGTTTTCAATATTTTGCTCTCTCCCTTTTTCTGGCACCCCAAAAATTCGGATGTTGGTTCGCTTGAAGTTGTCCCAGAGGCTCCTTACACTATCTTCATATTTTTGGATTCTTTTTTCTTTTTGTTTTTCTGGTTGGATGTTTTTTGTTTCCACATATTTCAGATCTTTGGTTTGATTCTTGGGGTATGTTGATCTACAGTTGAGTTTCTGTATATTCTTTATTTCAGACAGTGTATGCTTCATTTCTGACTGATCCTTTTCCATTTTTTTTGGCATTCTCATTAAGATCCTTAAAGGTCTCATCAAGTTTCTCAGCGGTTTTAAGAAGATTCTTGAGTAACCTTATAAATGTGGTTCTGAACTCTATGTCATCCAGTAGTTTGCTTTCCTCCATTTCTTTCATTCGTGACATGTTTCTTTGTCTCCTCATTTTGGCTGCTTCCCTGTGTTGATGGAGTAGCTTTGTGTGGTAGGTGATCTATAGGGGGCAGTAGCTCAGCCTCCTCAATCACATGAGGTGGATGCTCTTGGTACACCCCTTTGTGGGCTGAGTGCAAAGTCTTGTTGTTGTTAAGCCTTAACTGCTGTTGGTACACTGGGAGGAATTGACCTCCAGGCCAATTAGCTGTGAGCACTCGCTGTGTCTATAATGGAAGAACTGCTGCGCTGAAGACACGCTTGTGGTGCAGGACTTGTTTCAGTGGGGCTTTGGTGCTCACTGAGTCTGCCTCTTGAATGTGTCACTTATGGATGTGAGGAGTTGAAATCTGGTGTCTCACACTGACCCCTAGGTACACTGGCTTCTGGGTCTCCAGTGGGGTGCAGGTCAGCTACTGTCTGAGGCCACCCAGCAGAAGCTACAGCGAGAGCTACAGTTTTCTCCTCTTTGCTTGTGGTTTGGAGGTTTTGGAGCTGTCTGACCTGGGCTGCAAGTTTGCTAGTTAAGCTGCGATAGAGCAGGGCTTTCTTATGCTAAATCCGCTGCTTGGAGCTTGGGTGGGTTTGTAGGTTGTGCAGGGCAGGGTCTCAGGGTGTCACTAGGCTAGGGCATGGCAAACAGCAATGGCTGCTAGTTAGCCGGCTCTGCTTCCTGATGGCGTCCCGTGCCCCAGTGCAGTAAACAATTATTCCTGCACGCAGCTCTGCAAGCAAGCCACCCTCACTGGCAGACAGTCCAGCTTCTCCCTGTAGGAGTTTGGGTCCCCCGTGTCTCCCCAGAAACTGTATTTCAGAGTAATCAGGGGCTTGTCTCCCTTTGGGTTGAAAAAAGCAATGCCCGCCGCCAGCCCGGATCACGCGCCTCTGTACCTCAGCTTTTCAGCGCTCGTGCATGTCTCAATGCTCTTTTCTCTTTCCTTCTAGTTGTAGAACTTCCACTCAGCCAGCTTTCCCGTGGTTCTGGGTGATAGGTGTCTTGTCTTTTAGTTGTATTTTTGAAACTGTTGCGCGAGGCAGCAGTTTAGGTGTTTACCTACGCCGCCATCTTGGATTCTCTGTCCTAGAAAAAGTTACTTTTAATGAAATATCTATATAAGACAAGAGTTATATTAGTATACATTAATAAAGCAAAAAAGAAAACCAACAGAAAAAAAGAAGACTCTTACACTCCAAATTTGAAAATTTCAACATTAATTACAATACCATTTCAATTAATCATATCCTGGTTAGGCAGGAATTGTAGAGCTCCAAGCTATACATGCCTGGCCCCAGAAAGATGTAAATAAGACATATTAGGAAAATGAGTAGCATGCTATATACTGAGAAAACATACTTGCAGTTTGACAAAGGACATATATTCAGAATACAAAAAGAATTTGGCAAATCATCAATAAAAAGACAAGCCTCCTAATTTTAAAAATAAACAAAATACTCGAACAGGCACTTTACAAAAGGAAATGTGCCTGGGCATGGAACACATGGAAGTTGCCAACACCAACCATCAGGGATATGCAAATGAAAATCACAACAACATACTATAGGGTGTCCCCCAAAAATGTATACACACTTTGAATGACTATAAAGTCAGTGTTTATTAACATATGGTTTGTTTTCAACATTGAAAAGAATTTACAATAATGAATAATTTTATTTGTCAATGCCTGCTTTCAAACTGATGACTGTTCTGGTCCAAGCACTGCTAATAACGTGAAGCAATGGAATAGCAAACATCAAGAAACATTTCCTTCAGTATTTGTGACCCTCAATTAATCAACTGTTGCCAGTTTTATACCATAAACTTTATCTTTTATGTATCCCCATAAAAAAGTCTGATGGGTAAATTTTCTTTGTTCAAAGCTTAGTCTAGCTTCACCCATTATTTCAACCAGTTAAACCTGAAAAGGAATGAAAATTAAGTGAGTTATCAGAATTTGTTATAATTATAAAGGCCGTTTTTTTACTTCAACTGTGCTTTCAAACTTCCAGTAGCCTTTTTAGGATGAATTTCCTTTGTTCAAAGCTTAGTCTGGCTGAAAATAAAGAAACATCAATTCAACTATCAGCTGTTGAAGTACGACACATGTTTTTGGGACACCCTATATTTCACACTAACTTGAAAGGCTATCCAGTACAAAATACAGCAGCGAATGTCAGAGATGTGGCACAACTGGAGCTTGTATACATTACTGGGGAAAAGGAAAATGGTAGGACCACTTCGAAGAACTATTTGGAAGTTTCTTAGGAAGTTAAGCAAACACTTTACCATATGACCCATCATTCCCACTAACAGTCCATTTCTGCCCAAACCTCAACACTGCATGTTGCTTTCCTCTCTCCCAAATCTTCCACGTCTTCATCTTACTATTCTCATGTTTCTTCTAGTCCCTCTTTTTTTTTTTAATCTCAAATGAATTCTTCCTAATTAACCATAAAGGAAGTCATTTCTTCCACATTTATTCTAAGAGGTATATGTGTGATGATATAAAATAAATATGATTTAGGATTAGCTGTGTATTTTGCCTAAATAAGATGGCAACTATTTTTGACAGTTACAGATGTTAGTTCTATGTCAAGAGTAACAATGAAAATAGAACAAATACAATATTTAGATTAAAATTTTTTTTCTAATATAAATAATTCAGTCTTTAGCAATGGGAAAAAAATCACATCATAGTCATTTTGAAAAGTTCATTTATTATATACCAATATACACTTTCTGTAATAAAAAAGCCTCCCAATACATTGAACCCTCTTATAAATGAAATAAGAAAATAAAATTTTCATCTGTTTACAAATGGGGTTAAATTAACCATATGTATGTCTGCCCTGCAGTCTGAATTCATCCCGAAATGGCCATGAGAAAGAAATGGTGCTTCATTATGGGACACTGTAGTATTGCTCTTGAGTATTTTTATAATTACATATCTTGACATTTTTAAGTTAGTCATTTCAAATGTAAAACATTCAAAATATATACAGATTTTACAGTTTTCCATTTTTTTGGTTAATCATTGATATTTACATTTAAAAACATTAAAATTAAACATTTTTTTAACACTCAGAAAGTACCTTTTCCACTTGCTATCTCTTTGATGAATGAAAATACATCTTAAAGATGCTGTTTGGAAAATTTTTTCCAATAATGGTAACTTAAAAGTTATGGTAGTTTCTAGTAATGTTCAATTTCTATAACAAAGTGCACCATTTTACAGTATTGTGCCTCTAGAAAAGAATACATAAAACAAATATATATTTTCTTACAGCACATTCCAGAAAAACTATTGGAATATGATTTACTTATATGATACTTGTTTTTCATACTTGCCTTTACTAAAATATAAAATATAGACCAAATGTTCTTGCTACTGATTTAAAAAAAAAAAGGAGTAGCAAATCCAGAAATTCCAGGCAGTAAGTACTATTTTTTAAATCCATTTTATGTATGTTGTAGAAGTGAGCAAAAATAATAGTTTGCTTCTCTTTGTAGTGTTAGCATTTATTTTTATGGAGAACCACTCAACATTGTATTAAATGGCAAATAAATGTCAGCAAACACCTGTCTAAGATATAATTAACTAAATGCTATTGTAGTTATGCTAAATTAAATGAACATTATTATTAATAATTATTTGCAAATAAGAACTTATTTTCTTGTAAGTGATTATGATATTACTGTAAACATTGAAAAGGAACATTACTGAGCTATGTATAACTTAGGTTTCAAATTTAAAATATCCCCAATAGACAGATACATACAAATGGATTTTTGAGCCCATCAACTTAATTCCCTGCCCTCACCCCAAATAATATAAATGTGTTAACTGTAATGAGAGAAAAACTACACATGTAAAAAATAAAAATCAAATGTACCATACATTAAAATTCTGATGACTACAGAATAAGATTATATACACAAACATATAGCAATCACAGTTTCCTGCACTGAATGTTTATCAAATAAAAATGTATCAAACAATACTGGGTAGTGTACCTCCACATGAATTGTGGTCTTCTAAAAATTCTGAATGAGAATGGAAGACGAGAGGGAGAGCATTGTTCAATGATAAAAGTATGATAAGAGGACTAGGACTAATATGAAAAAGCAAATGCTTCCAGAACAGGCAGTTTAGCTATAAGCGTTATTTTTGTTGTTGCTCTATACTTTAAATAAGACCCCTCTCTTAATGTTTAAAACAAAATCTAAATGAAGAAGTCATTAATTCAATGTCACAAATAGGATGGGCAGAATGTTCTTTTCCCATTGACAACATGATATTCTAGCCTGGTGTCCGATCATTCATGTATCTTACACGGACAGTTTGTAAGACATGCCTTTTGTCTCTGTTATTACATAGATCCAAAGTGTTTAGTGCAAGATAGGGGAAGGCATTAAGTGGTGATAGCTCTGCCACCAGGGCATTTTGTGTGATGCTCTGAGAATACAAGTATTTGGTATATGGAAAGGGGGTGGGGCTATCTGAGGACCATTACACTCAGCTACCCTTATTCTGCTTGTACAACAGCAAAAATACATCATCTGGCAAAACCTGGGTAGAAATGTGCACCACAGATTTTAAACACATAAGCAGCCACTCTCGACAAAAATGATGATTTTCTCTTCTGAAGGTGCCTGGTGATGTTACTGGTGAGCATCTTTGGAATCTTCTTGTTATTTCTTATGAATAACATTCCAATCGTCAGGGTAAAATAGCTCACATGTCCTTTGGAGCATAATTTGCAACCACTTCCAGTAGAAAAGGAAGTATTTTTCTTTGGGTTAGTGATGCTTGGAATTCGGGGGGTTGTAAATCCAGTCCATGATAATGAGCGCCATGCTTCCACTCATGAAGATGATGCCAACCACGAGGAAAATTAAAGCCTGTAAGTCAGAGAGACCTTGTTAGGAACACAGAAACCATCCTTACTTAGCAAAGCTTGTGCTAAGTCAGTAAACAGTAAATTGTTTACCTAAGCCAGCAATCTGGTTTGCCTATTGAATTGTATTATTCTTATAGCTCAGCTATCCATGCCTAGCAATTCAGTCAATTTAGAACCCTCGTTCAGGAAAGAGGGTGAATATGTTAGAGAGATTTTAACCCAAGTGTTCAAAATATGGTAATAGTTCATTGATTTGGTACATCAAAATGATGGAATACCCTGTAATCATTAAAAAGTCAAGCAACAGAAAACAATTTAATAACCAGGGGAGAGCTGACAATCTTTTAGGTGACAAAAGGCAGGTCATAAGAGAGTAGTAGGTGTGATGAAAATTTATAAAGCAAACAAATAAAAATAAAATCCTAACATATGTTGCATATTCCTTGGGGAAAAAAACACACGAAGTGTGTATGTGTGTAATACAATGTTTTAGAATAGCAACACCAGAAACAGCCTTATTTAGTACCACACAGGTCAATCTCCCAATTCTATATACTAGGAAGCAGCTGCTAATTTCTTTTTAACTTGAAAGAATCTAGAATATAATTTTACTCATTTTTACATCTGATAAACTGAAAATGGGTCACAAAAAGGACAAGTAACTTGCCAAGCTCACACTGCTAGAAAGCCCAAGGAAGACTACATAGAGTAGAAACTTGGGGGTGAGATGACTGGAGGAGCTTTGATACCAAATTGTCCTGAAAAAACCCAGACGTGGATGACTCCCAGGCAAAATTCAGGGTAATTCCGTAAGAGGCATTATTTTCAAGTCTTAATATCAGACTTTATTAAGCAGTCATGGATAATATGTAATTATTGGAAAACAGTTATTTCTAGTATATTTTCTGTAGCTATATTACAGAAAAGAAGTACATACTCTCTAGTTTCATAAAACTATATTTTATATCTAAAGAGGTTAACTGGAAAAGGAGTGCATCTGCTCTGCATCTCAGTCCACACCAGAGGACAGCAAGCTCCTGCGGAGGGGAAACAGCAGCAATATCTTTTCTTTGGGCCTTACACACCTAACGAATATGGCCAAAACGTTTACGTTCTTTCCTAACGCCGTCCTTCCTGCGTAATTTCCCATAAAATAGTGCCACAAAAGCTGTGTGGGGGAGACCAGGGTACATGTGCGCCTGTGGGAGAGCTCCATTAGCCTCTGACAGGTAGGAAGAACTCAGGTATTTGAAGAGAAGAAATCCTGGAATCATCTGAGCCAGAACTCCAACTCCCTTTCTCTCCACCAGAGAATTCCAATTCATCTTGGATTGTTCATTCTTGTTCAGCAATTCACTTTTTTTTTTTTTGAACCATGTGTATTTTCAGGTTTATTCCAAGTAGTCAAAGAACAACTTAAATGGGGAAAATTGCAAGCCTTACTTACCCCAACCTTTTGGGGTGACCGAAGTGGTTCTTTCTTGACAAGTTTAAGATAAAAAGCTGCTGGGAGAATGAAGATCAGCATAGTGGCAGAAGAAGCCCCTGAGGAGAGAAACACCAGACAGGTCAACGTCTTACATAGCAGGTCTGACTCAGCAAGGCAAAGACGGGGGGCACACACTTTAAAGACATCAGATCTAAAGCTGCCCTAATCTCAGCACTAAATCCACTATAAGATCCTCTGGGTGCTTATTCAAATAACGTATGTTTATAAGGAAAATTAAACTGTACCTAACATCAATAGCTGCATACTAAGTACACATAACCTATAATCAATAATAAAATGACCGAATCTTACAAATTTACAGGAAATTAATAATACTGTAAGCATCTACTAAGGAGACTGAACTCACCACACACCCTTCCTATTTACTTTTAACTTTTCAAGTTGCTTATACCTAAGTTTTAGAAGTTTTATACAGTATTGCATTTAAAGTTGTAGTAAACCCCCAAATCAGCAGAATAAAAATATTAAATACTAGAGGCACGGTGCATGAAATTCGTGCATGGGGGGAGGGGCGGGGTGTCCCTAAGCCCATCCTGCACTCTCTCCAATCTGGGACCCCTTAAGGAATGTCCGACCGCCCACTTAGGCCTGATCCCAGGCCTAAAGGGACAGTTGGACATCCCTCTCACAATCCAGGACTGCTGGCTCCCAACCACTCACCTGCCTGCCTGCCTGATTATCCCTAACCGCTTCTGCCTGCCAGCCTGATCACCCCTAAGCACTCCCCTGCCAGCCTGCTCGACACCTAACTGCTCCCCGGCAGGCCCAATTGCCCCTAACTGCCCTCCCCTGCTGGCCTGGCCACCCCTAACTGTCCTCCCCTTCCAGTTTGGTCACCCCTAAGAGTCCTCCCCTGCAGGCCTGGTAACACCCAACTGCCCTCCCCTGCTGGCTCGGGAACCCCTAACTGCCCTCCCCTGCTGGCCTGGTCCCCCACAACTGCCCTCCCCTACAGGCTTGGTTCCCCCCAACTGCCCTCCCCTACAGGCTTGGTCTCCCCCAATTGCCCTGCTCTGCTGGCCCGGTCACCCTTAACTGCCCTCCCTGCTTGCCTGATCGCTCACAACTGCCCTCCCCTGCAGGCCTGGTTCCCCCCCCCCCCAACTGCCCTCCTCTACAGGTCTGGTCACCCCTAACTGCCCACAACTGCCCTCTCCTGCAGGCATGGTCCCCCCCCCCAACTGCCCTCCTCTACAGGTCTGGTCACCCCTAACTGCCCACAACTGCCCTCCCCTGCAGGCCATCTTGTGGCAGCCATCTTTGACCACATGTGGACAGCCATCTTGTGCGTTGGAGTGACAGTCAATTTGCATATTACTCTTTTATTAGATAGGATATTAGCAGGCCACTCAGTAAAGGGAAATAATATGCTTTACAAAATCAATCTCCTCCTTCTCCAAAGATATCCTTAATTCTCAGCTAATCACAGACCTAAGAGAGCACCCCAAAGGCAAAATCTGTCTCCCTTACTTTTTGATGCAGAGTTAAAACCTAAGTGCAAACCGTGGGTCCACTCCAAGGTATAGGACTTGACTTCTATGGGGCTCAGTCTCCTCATCTGTCGGAAAAGGCAGCTGGACTAGATGACCTGTGATGTAGCTTTTGGCACTAACATTTGTGAGTAACTTCCAGTGTCACCTGGGAAGGAGGGAAGGTGACAGCTGGTGCTCCCCAGGACTATTAGGAAGCCTGGGAGCCTGAGACAGATGGGGATTCTTGGCCTCCCAGCAGAGGCTCGTTCTCTGCCATTTAAGGGGCTATCAGCCTGAGCCGACTACATGAAAAGGTGGAGGGATTAAGAAGTATAAGTCAGTAGTTACAAAATAGTCACAGGGATGTAAAGTATAACATAGGGAATATAGTAAAAAATATTGTGATAACTGTGTATGATTTCAGATGGGTGCTGGAAATTTCAGGGGGAACACTTCATAAAGTATATGGTTATCTAACCACTATACGGTACACCTGAAACTAATACAAATTAATAATGAATGTAAACTGTAATTGAACAATAATTTTTTTTTAAAAAGTAGATGGAAGAAAATAAAAGCCTTTCTGAAACTTACCTATGAATCCAAAGATGTATTTTATAGTTGGCACAAGGATGACCAAAATATTGTTAAGTGCAATAAGCATGGCTGCAATCAGGATATGTCTTATCCAGCTGAAGGGCCTTCTGGGAAATAACAGTGTTGTCACTGACGTACGAATCTGCAACAACGAAGTTCAAAGGCAAGGTCATTGCTTTGTTTTTCACTTTATTATTTAAAACTATAGGCATAAATTCATGAATGGGTGGTGTCCCTCAACCTGGCAGGCGATCAGGGGCGTCCGGGGCTGATTAGGGCCATCTCACCCAGTCCGGGAGGAGGGACCGTGGGAGGTTGACTGGCCGGGACAGGTTGGCTGTGGGAGCACACTGACCACCAGGGGGCAGCTCCTGTATTGGGCGCCTGCCCCCTGGTGGTCAGTGCGTGTCATAGCAACCGGTCGTTCAGTCGACCATTTGTAACCATTGCTTAAGCTTTTATATATATAGATATTCTCATTGCTCTGGAGAATTTTCTTTGTTTCTCCTTTTTCTCCCAGAAAATACCTTGATGCTGATTTTTTTAGAATTGTCTTACTGTGGTAAAATACACATAACACAAAATTCACCACCTTAACCATTTTTAAGTGTACAGTTCAGTGGTAATAAGTAAATTCATATTCTTGTGCAACCTTGATGCTTATTTTTAATGTGTTATATTTCCTTAGTGATATATTTATCTTGTGCTCACTGTCATAATTTTTTCTTAAAATCTCAGTCAGAAAGAGATAAAATAATAGACAAGAGACATAATTCAGAGACAGTAAAACCCTTGTTGATTTCTAATTATGTCTTGTCAGACTGGATCAACCATTAAGGGCGAGCACTGAATTGATTTGCATGGGATTGCAAATGGAATCTTTACAAACCTGGGTTTTTCTTAACTTTGCATTGTACTTAACATTTTTTTTCCACCTGATTTTTTAAAAATGATAATGTATTTACTCCTTTCTCTTTCTACCCATTTAGTCCCTCCCCCTGCCCCCCCCCCCAATTATAGATTATAAATGCACAAAAGACAAAGAACAGGACCTGATAATGTTAACTTTCCTCATAGTTTCAAGCTTAGAGTCTTGCATAGAGCAGGCACTCAGTAAATGTTGAATTAAATGGAACAGAACAAATCTTTCCCCTCCCTTCAGGGTCCCTGACAGATTTCAGCCCTATTTTAGTGACTGAAATAAGTAGGTGAAGGGTCAGGAGAGGCTCCTTTGGCAGCAGCTGCTCAAGTTACTCTGATGTAACTGGATGAAAAGGTCCTTTTGAGTAGAGGGAGCGCCAGTTATGTTTGAACAGCTTAACAAAGTGGGAAATACTCTTATCTCTGGGATCTTAGAAGACACTTTTGATTTTGTGGAATTAGTCTATTGGCTTTTCAATAAGCGAGTACTTCATTTAAGCTGGAACGTCACATTTTTAGAAATGCTGGGATTGATTTGCACTTTAAAATTTTACTTCTGAAGACTCTTAATGGCATGGAGATTGGAATTTACTTAAAAGAGAAAATGTAAAATAAAGGATTTTGAAACACATGTATGAACGACAAAAACTTCGAACTGAATTGCTTGCAGTTTCTAATGTGGCATTCCTTTCATACCACTCCACCAAAATGAAAGCCATCTGTTCAGGTTTAAAAAGCAATTTCATTTCCAGAATGGCAAACCAGAGAGTCTCTGGAAATGGTTTAAGAGCGTCTTTGTAACGGGTTTTAAAAATTGGATTAGCAAAAATTATGAAAGTCATTGTGAAAAGGACCGAGGAAAGCAAATGCCTTGATTTTGTTTTCCCAGCAGCTTATAAATTCTACATTATGTCCTATTTAATACTGTCCAATCTGGTCTAATTAGTGGGCTTGAAATGAGCTTTCTATGGTACATGCATAGTGCTGAAGGGTTTATTTGTCTGCAAGTGCTAAATTTATAGAATAAACAACTAGAATATAGGTTATTTCCAGGCAGAGGTCACATCTATGTGCTTTGTAGTCCTTTGTTAAAATAATGCATTTAACTGAATAAGCTGAGTTAGAGGCAATCCTGTATGTACAGTATAAATGGTTTCTTAAGGTCATATGGCTCCCAGAGGGATGAAGGTTTAGCATAATGGACACTGGCTGGAGTGAATGGTGAAAGCTTGCTCCTCATGGTGAATAAGGAATAACAAAACCCAAACGGAACTGGAGATGTATAGAGTTGCCGATGTGCTCTTGAAGAGGGCAACAGGGCAAACAGGGAGTCAGCAGGCTGCTGGTGATGGCAGGGGGAGGTGGGAAAGAATAGAAGGAAACCTGCTGGCCATTCCATGTTAAAATGCAGCCTTGAGATGTGAGCCTGGGATCAAAAGATCCGCAGCAATTCTGTTTACCTATGTCAGGATAGAGATCACACTGGCTTATTACCCACAAAGCACTGCCTGCTGTTTTCCACTGATCTAAGTGCCCTTTTCTCTACAGACACAAACTGATAAGAACCTGGAAATGTGGGTCAGATGCTGTGGGTGGGGGAAGTCTCCAGCAACTGCCATAGCTTCCAACTCTGAATGGTTCCAGAAAAGTTCCAGAGCTCTAGAAAACTTGTTATTTCCAGAGAGAGCGTTCTGAACGGGAGCCTTACTTAGGAGGTACTATGTCCTAATGTAGGACCCAATGTGAAAGTCAGAAATGTGGAGGGAGAGGAGAAAATGGGAGCCTTAGGTCTAAATTCTAAAAAAAAAAAGTGAAAATGAATTCTATTGCTTAGGAGTAAATCACAGTTTCACTTTGTAGGATTGCTTAGGACAATACCTATGGATCACGATTCTATTCCAGTTTTCGTAGCAACATCTGCCATATTTCTATGCCTACATCTACATACACTTAAAAACAAATCTGAAGGCAACAGACATGAAAAGAATGACTTTACTATGATAAAATGAAATAGAAATAGCTAGAGAATCTGAGAATTGATCTCTCTTATCTCTTTTTTGTAAGGTGTGGCAGGTGGAATTTGAGTCT
This sequence comes from Corynorhinus townsendii, assembly GCA_026230045.1. NCBI lineage: Eukaryota > Metazoa > Chordata > Mammalia > Chiroptera > Vespertilionidae > Corynorhinus > Corynorhinus townsendii. The sequence goes on along the minus strand of JAPDVU010000003.1, from coordinate 172,349,218 downwards.
CTGTGTTCTTGATAAACCTGTTAGAATCATTTGTTTTTTCTGTTTTTCATGGTGTTGTGTGAACTGTACTATGTAAAGGGAAGTGTAAGCTAATAAACATTATTAGTCCTTGGGGAGGACTAACAGACACCCTGCCCCATATCATCTCCCTTCTACTACTAAGAAAGAGAAATGTTGGGCTGCCAGTGAGAAAGCTCGAGTCTTAATTCACTTCATTTATTCATCTGCTCAACAAACATTGCAAGCTCTCACTAGGTGCCTTTGATTAACTGGAGAAAAGAAAGATAGTAAATGGATTAATCAAAGGAAAAACCATCCAACCATCATACAGCAACAAAACCATTCTCATACCTTCCTGGGTTTGTAAGAAAGAGAGCCCAGTTACATGTTGAAAGAAAAAGAATAAAAAAACCAAAAACCAAAAACCCAACCCTAAAGTTGATATATTTTAATCCAGATTCTGTTTTATTTGCTTGTTTGTTTTATTATTTATATGGGGATATTGAGGAAAACTAAATAAACTTCTTATTGGTCAAGAGTTTGTTAACACATAGAAACCTGTCAAGAGAACCATGCTGAGACTCAGCATTTGACACATTGAAAATCCTGGCTCTAAATTGTCAGAAACAAATAAAAGCAACACTAACAACGTCCTCTGTCACCTTGGGGGAAAGTGAATGTCGCCTTGTGGCACTTGGCTGGGACAAGGAGGCTGGACCCATCCATCACATCCACAGAGCTGGGTTTATTCCGCCCCGATCCTCACCCAAACTGGAATTGCTGACAGATGTCAGCAAGGGGACTGGGCTAACACTTTTGCTAGAAAAGGCCGTTTGTACATCTCAGGAAAAGGCAGATTAATTTGAAGATGGTTTTCCTTGGAAAACATTGCTGATACTGTTGTACGCCAGTAATTCCCTAACCTCCAGGGATTTACAACCAGGAGAAAGGTGGACAAGTATACAGATCATCTCAGTGTAACAGTGTAAGGGCAAAACAGAATTACATGCACCGTGTTTCATAAATGCAAAAGTTGAGTGAAAATAAATAATGAAGGATAGTAGTTATTTTTCTGAAATTTGTTTCGAATAGTCGACTCTGGTTCTAACAGACATTGGGGGATATTTCCAACCTACTACTCTTCCTGATGGCAGTGGTGCCTTATCTATCACATAGAGGGAGAATTTCCATGGGGGTGTTGGGATTATTAATGTCAAGGTGAAAGGGTCATCAGTATATAAAAGCTGACTTTTACTTTCCATTGCCATGATCCAGCCATCACTGTCATACTATGAGTGCTACATTAGTTTAACTGGTACTGATTAGCTGTGTGACCACAGCCAAGTCTGTTAATCCTCTGACACCAAGACTTAAAAGCACTGTATTCAGGGTTTATGAATAAAGTAATACAGAAGCACATACTAGATTTCTTTTACAAATTTCTTTGATTCAACAGTGATGTGCCTACTGTGTGCCAAAATGTAGTTAGTGATCTTTACATAAAAAAAGAAGGGCTCCCAATATTCTTTCCCAGTGATGTGATTTGCTTAGAAATTCCACCCTATAATACATTTTCAGTTTATAGCTGTCTTCTACCTTGTCTCCATGATGGAGCTGATTTTAGGCTAAAGCTGTGTACCTGTCATTTGAAATACGTTCAGATATATGAGAGGCAAGACATTATTTAACAGTAAATATTAGCCAACATAGTAATAAGGATCTGATTTCATGCACTCATGAAAAAGGAATGTGCCAAAAAACATTTCCGCATACACACTGTATTTAAAGTGACCACAGAGTCATTATATGAGCAGTCCTCCTCTGCCTGGCCCTGAATTGAACATTCTGTACAGGACAGTGCCGGTTACTGTGTCGCTTATTTTCCCCCCTAAAATGAATGAGTAAATTCAGTGTTCATGAAAGGAGAAGAGTTGGCAGGAGAGCACAGACCTATGTTTATCCATAGGTGGTGGTTTTAACTCACGCAGCCCAAATCTCTACAACCAGCCTGCTCTGTGATCCCAGAAAAACTGACGCCAACGCACATGCCAGGAAGGGGCACATCAATGAGAACATGTGTCAGCTGGGGGTGGGGGGGGGGAGCAGTAGAAGAGCTAGATGATGGATAATGTAGCTTATCCAAAAAATTTGGTTTTAGGATGCCATTTACTTCACATGAATCCCTTTTAATTAGTCTTCAAGGAATTAGGTTAAATGATGCGACTTTTGGATGTTACTGTGTCACAATAAACTGGGGCGGGGGGATGAAGTACCTTCAAAACTGTGGTGAAATGTAATATGAGCTGAGAGTTATTGTGGTTTTGGCTTTCAAGTGTCAGAAGTTATATGAATTCCTACTCATTTCTACTAACCCACATGATAGAAGTTCAAGATCTGTTTTTTTAATTTGAATTTAAAAATAAATGTCAGCCTCAATAAGGCTGGAAAATAAATAAAAATAAATTTCATTATTTCCCCCACACACACACTTTAAAAATACCTAACATCTAAAAATACTTGCTCTATAGTCAATTTTAAGTGGCTCCAAAATGCTGTATAAAAATAATACTATTTCTCGGGGATTGCAATTGCAAACTCACATTATAATTAAGCCCATATCAAGTCAGAACATATGTACTAATCTATGGATTCAAGCAGGATCCTTTCATCAAAGCTCCATGTACTTACTGGGAACAGGACGATGGGCACAGTTAGTGTTACTGCCACAAGGACCGCCAGGCGTACCATGAGGAGAGGGGTGTCAAAGGTGTACACTTTGATGTAAGCATAAAGTAATTCATCTTCAACTTCTCCTACAAAGAGAAAGAATAGAAAGAGTCCATTTGGTTACCTCTGCCAACATTCTACTGAGGGAACATAGTACAGTAGAAACAGCTCATGTCAGTGAATCCTGACACTTCTGTTTTTACCATGTCTCTGAGCTTATTAGCTGTGTGACCACTGAACAAAGAGGCCCTGAAGCTTATACATTGCAGAGGCTATTATGAAATTGCTGAGGGGCTTCTCTAGCTCATTTGCATGGTGATAAATTTATTTCTGCTCTACTGAAGCATCACAAAACAGATAATAGACTGAGGCGCTCTGGTTCAAGGTTATGAAAGGCCCAAGCACCACCAGTGTCCCTCACATCCTGTCACCACCACCCCCTCTGCCCCCACCTGCCAGGTCAGCCTGAGGCAGCTTATCCTAACCCAGTATGGAAACCCTAGTACAAATGATCTATAACATTTTTCAAGCTCAATGATTATGACTCCATGACAATACTGATACACATACATTTGGATTTTTCAAGTTTTTGCTTGTCTTATGAAACTCAGAGTCAATATAAGTAACATGCAAGGGTGAGTTAGTATGAGTTTTACAGGGTCTCTCAATGAATATTGCACTAAGATTAAGATGGTGCCCTCCTGGAAAACACAGTCATTTAGAATTTCAAGCGCAAATGACAAGGAGATGCTGATAGAATCAGATTCAGTCTGTTTTTCCCATTACTCTCCTCAAAATCTGACTAAGAGGATAAAAAAAATATATTCAATGGTATTGACCAGACTTTCACTAACTCACAACCAGCAAGGACTTAATGCCCACTCTAAAGCAAGTACTTGGTTAATAGCCAAATATTGGTCAAATAGAATAAAACTCAATCAAATGGTGCTTTCCCTCCCCCCGTCTTTTCCCTCAACTTGTCTTGCAAACAATTTAATTTATGAAGCCACTCAGAAAAGTGCAAAAAGTTAAGTTTATACAAAAAGTATATTTATGATTGGTCTGAACAAATACTAGCAGGCCAATGTTTGACTCCCTGAAATTTGTCTGTAGGGCCATGCTTCGTGGAAGGGAATGACAATCCTTTTCCTTTTGTGTTCTGTTAAGATGCCATAGAGGAAGTGTTTTAGGCATAATCTAATGGGGCCATGTCACATTTTGTTTTGATAGTACATTCCCAGATTGAAGGGAATTCTGGCATGTACTTTTCTTTCTTTAGGAAACCTTCATTATTACAGAATAGAATAGGATGAGCAGAAAATGTTGCCTAATGCTCCAAACCCTCAGATTCGACTTAACTGGTAAATGAAAAACAGGTTCTAACTCTAGAATGTTGTACTTTTTCTGCCATTTGTTTGGTAGGTAGTTATTCTACCAGTAGAGCTTTACAACATGCAATTGGATTCACTCTCATTGCTTCTAGCCTGAAATGGACTAGGGAGTCAAGCCAAAGAAATACCACCTATCCCAGAAGGAAAATACTTAAATTTGAGGAATTAAAAAAATATATGAATTTACAAATTGTTGGAAACTTGTTAGCCAAGCTGGTTCAGGTCCTATTTTTTGAGGTCAAGTGACATGGTTAACAGAGCATGTTAACCAAGTACTTGTATCTACAGTAGATGCTGCTTAGGAGGGTAATTAAAAGAATGATACTTCCTGGGGTTAATGACCAGTTCAGCCAGGATTTGCACAAAGAGAATGACTTAGACAGAGTGACCTACCATAAAATGTTAGGTAACCAAAGAGGGCAGCAAGCAGGTACATGATGAGCATTCCCATGATGGAAATATTTGACACTGTCTGCATCTTCCTCCGGGACCGACTGGAAATAAAATGAACACTGAGTTTTGTTTCTTTAAATTTATGAACAGATCACTGTTTAAAACTAAAATAAGAAAATAATGAAAGTATGTATGTCATTATAAAACCTCATTTCTGATGTAGAAGCATAGCTTATTTAAATTTGTCTTATAAAGGATTTGTTTCTATTTTTCTAAAACATTACTCCTTTGGTCTTAAAAAACAACCACCTTCCTAAAAGAGGACAAGTTTATTTCCTGTTGACAAGTAGCTTGTCTACTATTTTACAATGTAATTAACACGAGAGCCTTAATATTTCATAGTGAGGTGGGTTTAATGAGGACAAGTACCTACGTGAATCAGCAAAGCCCTACCTGTAGGAGTTCTGATATTATTACCAGGATACTTGATATTATTACCTAGACAGCTTCTAGAAACCATTCAGGAAGGCACCCAGTGGCTTGACATCAATTGTCAGGCCTCTAGAGTAACTGCTACATGTGATTTTCCAAGTCAATCAAAGACATCAAAATAATTTAAAATTCCAAAAAATTTTTATGAAATAAATCAGAATTTATGGGAAAAGTTATTGCTATTTAGTAAAAACGAAGACTGAGATTGTTGATGTCTGTGTTAGAGAAGCTGAAAATTATTACATGACATTGTCCCTTAAGGGCAAAGAGGGAAGCTGCTATAGTGGGCTCAGATCCAACTCATCCTCAAGTGGATGCAACAACCTCAAAGGGCAAAAAGTATTAATGACATAGAATATCAGCTGGAAGAAACAAGATTGTCTAGCCAGTGTCTCCATTGTACAGTTAAGACAATGGAAGCCAGATATTGGCACATCTTTGTGGTCAATGCCTTCTAGACAAGGGTTAAGGACTGACCACAGGTGACATCAGTGGCTTAGTAAGGTCACCCTAACCATAATTTTTTATCTTTATGAGTGTGGTAGTTTCCAGTTCAAGTGACATCACTTCTTTCCACCAAAATTAAAATTTGAATTCTCCATGCCTGCCAAAATCCTTACAGCCACTGGCTTCTTCCCTTCCCGGGATCCTCCTCTGGACCATTAGGGTGGAGGAATAGAAGAGTAGGGCATAGAGAAGATAGTGCGGTGAGGGGTCTGTCTCACACCTTTCTGAAGAGTAGTTATAGCACAGACTCCCTAAAGAGAAAGCTATAAACATGCTACTGAATAAAGCACCTTTGAATATATGAGCCCATTTTCAAAGCAAATTAGAATGCTGAAATGATGGCTGCCTTACTCTTTAAGTTCACTGTAGATGGGAAGGACCTCAGGGTGACACACAAAAGCAAATGCTAGGATAGGAATTGCATAGGCCGTCTGAAAAACAAAAACAACACCGCATGTTTAGCATTCCAACATGGATTGCAACCCAGGCCACCTCAGCATATGAAATAAATGCTCAGAGGCCACACTGCTAGGCTCATCAGAGACCCAGGCCTCACACTTACCCGGGAGTTGAATACGAAGTATTTGGGTTGACACTTGTCATCACTGTGTGCTTCATACTCTACTCCGCTGCCATGAAGAGAGTCCTTGGCCTGGTTGTCATCGAGCCCTGCAGGATTCTGGTGGGTGTAATCTATCATGAAGTTCACACCACTGCTCTCAGAGTTGTTGGGTAACATTACCATGTGCATTGGAAATGTATTGTTGAATGTCAGATTTCCAACATTGTGATCCAGATCGGGCAGAGGGCAGGGTATTTGGAATTTCTTATAAATCACCTAGACCCAATCATAAAAAACAACAGCGTTAGCCTTTTGAACACAATGAAATGAAAATCTGTATGTGTGCCTTATGGGATGAAGGTGAGGGGCCTCTGCTGAGGATTCCTTTCAGGCTAATGGACAATGGAGACTCCCTCTAGCCTCTGTCCTAAGGAAAGAGCTGGAACTATGGTTGGAAGCCTTACCCCTTAGAGTCAATAAGACAGTATTCTGCATGAATCCATCCTAAGCGTCATTCATACTCTTCCATGAGAAAGATGATCATTTCCTTGCTCTGTTTCATGTCTTTTATTTTTTCAAACTAATAATAATATGGGTTATTAGAAACTCCCTTCCCCTCCTTTACCTCTTTGGAGGAATGCTATATAAAATCTGGCACTCATGATCTTACAAGAAATTCCTTTTTGGTGGGGATTGGGGAGAGTGAGGAGGAGAGGGGCTTCTTCTTTAATCCCACTGTGGTTGCCCTCTCTTCATAGGTAGGATGATTAAGAGAAAATGGCTAATTCATGTGGATATGGCTAATTCTGTAGCCTACTCATTTCTCTTCTGGGACTCTTCTTCTTCTGCCACCTTCTAAATACTAGGTTATTGTTATGTTCCCACTTGAAGTATTCTTTTGGTCCAAATATACATTGTGTGCCTAAAACATACTATTAGCAATAGTCTTGACATTCTAACTCAACTATCTTTAAACTCATGACTGTTCTTTTCTCATTCCAAATTAGAATACAAAAAAATATAGATGGTTTGTGATGCAAGAACTATTTCATACTATGAGGTGCTTGAACAACAACGAAAAAGAACACTAATTCGGGCACTAGACACCTCTCACGTTCCCCAAGCTATAAGAATCATGTCAGTAAATCACTTACCACGCTGACAAAAAACACCATGCAGGTAAGAGAAAATCCACTGGTATAACCAAGGTAACCTAGGAGTTAGCAGAGAAATTCTGGGAGGTGAATATGGCATCTATAATCAGCTGACTATAAATAAAAAACAAAAATTAAAATTAAAAACAACCTTACCTAAATTTTTAAGTAGAGAAAGTGGGAGAATGATTCCAACAGACACAAATATGACGAGGTAGTTGCCATCGAGGTACCATTCTCTAGAAGAGAAAGACAGTCCAGAATATTGGGATTGGAAAAGACCAACTAGAAAGTCACTTGACATCACAGAGATAACATAAGACCTACCCAGTATTTTCTTCAAGTCCCATGAATGCTTTGATTACTTCAGGTAGTTCGTATTTAATGATAAAGAGGTAGCTTGACATTGCTAAAATGAAAAGCACAACAGCTTAGTAGAGTGCACAGCATTAAAGTCACGGGCAAGTTGTGAGAAGTCCTTGCATTTGGGATACACATTCTTCCCAGTAAGGTGCACATTTAGTCCCCCAAATGGCAAGGAAAGTTACCCACTGTACTGCTTCCAAGTTCTTTCCAAAAATAGCCATTTGGCCCTCTGGCTCTTGAGTCTGGAACTTCACTAACAGTATCAATACGATTCTGTGTTCATCCTGCTCTGAGGTTTTCAGTGAAGCTGCACTTTGAATGTTTTCCCTTCATTAGTTACACGTCATCACGGACTGTGCTGGGTGATCCCGTCTTAGTGTATAAAACTCAAGGAGAGGCCTGGCAACAAAAGGCCTGGGTGCATCAGGGTAGACTACGTGTCACTCTAGCTCTCCCCAGGTGGATGCCAGTCTAGTCCTCTGTATCTCCCTGAGGGGCACACCAATCTCGGACCACTGTCTCAACTGCCGTCATGCTTGATTGATAAAAGAATACAGGAGTGGATAGCTCCTCCCCCCGTGGTCAATGAAGTTTTCCTCCTCTGCATCCTGACCTTCCTTTGGCCATATAAGAAATGATACAAAGTGGCAACATTTCTTGAGTATTTAGAGAAGTGATAGATGTGTGATCATGCACTCATCTAAAAACCTGATAAAATATAAAAACCCAATCCCTGGAAAAACGTACAGTATATGTGTATATATGCATAATATATAATTTTGCCTACAACTGTAGGGATTTATGCAACATCCCTTTCTCAATTCCATCCAGTTAGTGATTTGTTATTTGACACACCGTCAAAAGTCTCAATTAAAAATAAACGGACGGGTTTTACATTGGCAGCTTCAGCTGAATGCTACATCCTTCTGGTGAATTGTTGCTAACACATTTTAAAGCAGTTACTAAGTTGTAAATTAAACTATTAACATTAAACTAATGAATATTAGAGATATCTCCTTAACCTCAAATGGAAGTAATAATGGTGATAATAATCCCCCACACTTTTGATTCTGCACATCACTCATTTAAACAGCAAGAGGTACATTATTATCTTCATTCTGCAGCTGAGGGCAGAGGGCTTACATGGCATGTCCAAGACCATGGAGCTTGAAACTGACAGACCTCATCCAAAATGCAAGTTCCCTGCTTTCAGGCCAGTGCTTCTCCTCTATTGTGGAGCGCATTGATTCTTACAATATCTGCTGTATCTTCTGCAAACACTGTTTGGTTAATCTTTACAAAGCTTGGCTAAAGCGAAATCTTACAGAGAGTAAACAGAGGAGGTATTTCTGATTAACTGGCTTCGTGCGGTACCATTCAATTTTAGAGAGCTATTACTGCTGACTTTCAGTGACGTTACCACTGTTAATGTGTTTGGTCTTCAGAAATTCAGAATGATCCCGACCTGTCTGGTAATGTCAACATTATTCTGCCAGTGTTGAAACATCCATAGTAAATGTTAATTTTCAGGGGACTGAGAAAATTGAACATTCTAAATGTGGAGTTGCTAAATACAGAAATACAAGCGATTCCCCTTAGGGCAAAATAACCACTCATCAAATAGAGTAACCAAAGTGAGAGCATTTTTAGGAACTATATGTAAAATTTTATCTTTCTCCCTTACAGCCACACTTCTTGTCATGTGTGTGGCTTCATCACGAGACCACTTTAGAGTTTATGCCATTATTTAGAAGCATAATAGTAGCTATACTTTGAACAATAGACGGTGCTATTGCCACTTAGCCTGTTGTAGTCAGGGCTAAATATGTGTGAGGTCATTTCAGTTGTCCAAACAAATAAAATAGATCAACTGTAGCTAATCTTCTGAAATGCTTGATACTTTAAATCCTAATAAGGCTGAAAATTTGAACCAAATGTAGAGCAGTCTATTTGGTGGAGGATGGGGGGCTTACATGCTTATGACCCCAAACCAGTAAAACGAATGAAGCAATCCTGTCAATACTGCCAAATTCTGCCCAAGATTGTAGTCTTAATATATAAAAATATGAGAAGAAACAAATATAAATCAATATATTCCTGGATTTTATCTGCTTAACAACTATCCATTATCAGGAGCAGATATAGTTAGATAAGGTTATTAAAAGAATTGCTGCATTCCAGAAATCCTAGAAAACTCCAGTGATTTTATTTGTCAAAAAGGGATACTTATTTGCAAGATCTCTGTGCAAGTTTATTTACTGCAGCATCATCTGTAAGAGTAAAAAATGGGAAACAATCCAACTGTCCATCAATAAGGGATTCAGTAAGCCAATTATGCTACGCTGGCATGATAAAAAATGCAAAAGCCATTAAAAAGAATAATACGTGAATACAGTCAGGGCATATTGTTAAATTTAAAAAAACAAACTGCAAATCAGTATTATAAGAAGGTCCAATTTTAACAGAAACAATATATTTATTAAATTTGGCATAGAGAAAAACCTGAAGTTGTTATTTCTAAGGGTGACTTACATAAACATGTCTTTGTCATTTATATTTTTAAGTAAATTTTAGTTTTTCACAGTTAGCATTTATTTGTCTTATAATTATAAAAATTTCCATTTAAAAAATAATCAGAAGGGCTCCAGACATGGACATTGGATCCGAGAACCAGGGAGGAAGGAAGCATGCGCCATATGTTGTCTTCTTTCATCCTTGCAATGACCTTGTGAGGATGGAATATTACTCCCATTTTCATAGATGGAAAATTAGACTCAAAGGAGCAATGTGACTTTCCCAAGGTCACAGATAGTGACAGAAATGGACTCAAATTCAGGTGCATCAGAATCCAAAAGCCCATCATCTATGCAAGAGTTTTAAATACCTTTTAAAAATAGTAACAGACAAGATACCTACAAAGAGGGCTAAGGGAGCCTAGAGGAACAAGGAAACACTAGTTCCTAAAAGCCTAGAGAAGTGGTGGGTTGCGGGAAGAGAGAGAGAGAGAGAGAGAGAGAGAGAATGAGAATCTATGTAATTGTGTTTGTGTGTTAAGGTAGAGAACTACCAGGGGAACTGAATATAGTTTGTTATGGGATGACACAGGACACAGAAGATAGATAGGTGAGATAGGTAGGTAGGTAGGTAGGTAGATAGATAGATAGATAGATAGATAGATAGATAGATGATAGATAGATTTGAGGGGGTTGGTAGGAAAGGTATCAGAAAGGTAGGGGTAAGATGATGAAGGCCCTTATGTATCAGGCCAAAGAGTTTAAATTTTACCTTGAAAATAACGAGGAAGAATTTTATGCACAGTAGAAGCAAGAATAGATTTGATTTGAGAAAGTTAATCTGTAGGATGAATTAGAGATAGGAGCAGGGGAAACTCAAGTTCAGGTAATCACTGTAGTTGTGAGAACAGAATGAGAGGAAAGATTGAAGAGGTAGGTAAGAGATAAAATGAACAGGCGCTGGTTGGTATTTGATTGGATGTTCAGGGTTAGGGAGAAAGTGAAAAACTTAGGCTGACACCCAGATTTCAAGGAAGGTTTTACTCTATATTTTAATTCTAGAAGTCATCAGTAGGGTTTTATATAGTATTTCATTGTTACATATTGTTATTTTTAATTAAAGAGGGACAGCAAGTCTATTTTTAAAACTTACTATTTTAATTTAGAAACTACAAAGCAGCTATTTTTCTGTATGTAAAGTGCTCGTGTATTGCCCTAAGAGTTTTCTTATACAGTGAACATTCTTTAGAAAGTTTAAGTAGCCTGTTGAAGGCTATATCTCCTTACCTCCAATGTTCTGCATTGTAATGGAAATAAAAGCTGCGAGTTTCCCAGGCCATCCAAATGCCTTTTCCCCCAAGTTTTCATAAATCAAAGATCCTACAATCAAAGATAAAATAACCTTGTTAAAAAAGATTGTTTTAATGGCTAAAATATTTCTGTAATATAATTCTACACTGGAGTCTCAAATGTATGAATAAGAACCATATATAAATTATAAACTCAAAAGATGCAATATCAAAAACCAATGCAAAATATGCTAAAATATTCTGCACACAAGAAGCAGTGGCTTCATTCATGTGAGCTCCATGCAGCAAGTTAAAATTCTTATTATTTGGATTATTCACCAAAATCTTTTTATCTATTTGGCTTTAACTTGGCGTTGACTTTCACGTCTCTAAGTTGCTCAAATAACTAAAAACATCGAGAGACCATGTCATTGGGCTCAGAAGAAAATGAAATATGACATTGACCAAAATCATCCTATAGTTATGGAGCTATAGACTGAAATACCCTTTAAAGAGAATCAAAATAGGACACTTGGACTTAACAGGTAGCATACCTCCTTCCTTCGAAGTCTTTAATAAGAGGTGAACTGAATAGAGTGATAATATTGCCACAGCAAGCAGCATGATTCTGTGAGGGGAATAGAGAATAGAAATAAGTTTCTATAATACATAAGACATAATAACAGATGTTACAATAAATTATCACATTGGTCTTTTCAACCATTAACTTTCCAAAAGTATGGATTTGGGGAAGCTGAGAAATCCTTTTCAGAACTCCACACATACTCTTTAATGTTACAAAACTGGAATGTGCTATTACTTATGTACCAAAACCTACTACTTTTTTTTTTTTTTTTAGTGTAACCCAGTAGTAAAATCTGGTTCATAACTTAGGTGCTAAATTAGCAAATACCATATCTGCTTACTCAGCACACGGGTCTATATACATCATATTTGCATGGTAATTGTACCAGCATTTATAGGGCTATTCAAGTCTGGCTAAACCTTAATCTAAAACCTAAAAATAGAAAAGCCAGAGCGAGCAGAGTCTGAGCTCTATTACTACTATTCCAGCACATTAGGTGTCAAGTGGTGAACGAGAGGGTCAGGTGATAGAGAAACAGAAAGGTAAGTGTAGGGTGCAGGGAAATTGCTTTCTTGTATTAAAAAACATCATTTCTGGTTCAGGACCCTCCACATGTCTACATGCATATGTGATTTCTTTACCGAGATAGTTATCAGTGTCTCTCCAAAAACAAGACTTGAAAAACAAAAATAATATAGAGGCATTTATGTAATAACTTAAAGAGCAATACTAAATGTTACCTGACATTTTTAAAAAATCATCTGCTTTGTCTGTTTTCACATGAAGAAAGCACACTAACCAGTTTCCCACCGTTGATCGTGTCCTTTCGTAACTCCCACTGCAGTCAGTGTTGCAACTGTACATTTGGACCACAAGTTACTAATTTTTTAATGACTCTAACTTCGTTGTGCCAGAACTGACTAATCAATGACTTGTTCGTGTGCTCTTCTGTGTGCCTTATGAACTTACCTGTTCTTAAAGAATTATATAATGCAGATGACATTATTTTGTTTCTTGGAAAAATACTGGACATTCCCAGTAGGCTAAACACAGGCTTGCTTTGGCAGAAAGTACTCAGAGTAAAACCAATGAAACGCTGTGTCATTTGCTGTGAATTAGAGGAGAGAGCTGAATCCAGTCTGTGCTGCTTGCATATAAAACATACCCACAATGTAGAGCAATTTAGCTTCTCTGGCCAAATTAATCTGCCACATGTTTGTAAGCCTGAAGTGAGGCCCTTGTTTCTAAAACTGGAATATTCTCCTCCCATGAAAATGATCTGTGGCTCTAGCTTTGGGGGAAATGTTTAGTTTTTCTGTTCCTCAGTGAGCTATGCTAACTTCCTAATTATTGATAGTATGTGTAATTAATGAGAAGATATTATATATGCAGCTATATATGTGAATACATCTCTAGCTAGGAAGATTCAGAGAATTTTAAAAAAATGAGTTTATTTCAAACATGGCTTATAAAAGTAAAGCTGATATAAAAACCCATTCAGCTAAAAAATATAACTAAAACACTTCAATGAAAGCACTAACTCAATATAAATATTTATAGTCCCTCCTGATCCTTAGCCCTCAAATAGCTGTGTGATTATCTAATCATAAGTGATGTTCAGAACATAAATAGCATATATTTGTAATATAAATATTGCATTCTTAGACAGTTATTTAATGCTGTAGCATTGCATTAGAGATTGTGATCTGCATTCACACTGATGCCTGACTAATATCAGACTTGATTCCTGTGAAGAATTCCAGTGCTGCCAACTGTGTCTTGGAAAATACCAGGCAGGACGTAATGCACACAAGCATCTGTGGCTGTCTGTCACCAACAATGCAGTATCCTTCCTCCAGGTCAGCTATGTGACATTACTAATCTTAGGTAGCTTTTGACCATGTTTTATTAAAGTGCATAGGTTTAGGAGTAAACTTGGGCCACTCCCCAAATATTTCCTGTGCCAAGCCTGTACCAGATCTTGAGGATACAAACATGTGATAAGTAAAAACAGACTTGAACTCTACTCTCTGGAGGTTATAGCGTAGCAAAGGAGATAGACATTAATCAAATAAATCATACTACTATACTGAAACATTAAAAATGGTGAGGAAGTGTATAATAAAGGTGGTAAGGTGGTTTGTCCCAGTCATGGAGGTCAGGGAAGGCAGCACGGATGTGAGGCTGAGCTGAGATATCAGGAGTTAACTACATGAAAAGGAAAGAGGATTTCCAAAAGCATGTGCAAAGGCCCTGTGGTAAGAGGAAACATGGGTCTATATACAACATGTGTCCAGTATATCTGGTGCCCAAGGACATGAGGGATGAGGTGCCCAGTATATCTGGTGCCCAAGGACATGAGGGATGAGGTGCTCAGTATATCTGGTGCCCAAGGACATGAGGGATGAGGTGCCCAGTATATCTGGTGCCCAAGGACATGAGGGATGAGGTGTGACACAGAACCAGGGTATGCAAGGCCCTGGTTTAAAGTGAATCTTTTTCCCAAAAGTGTTATAAAGTCAGCTTTGTTTCTGAGAAAGATCTTTTGACTACTAAACACCAAATTATTTTAAGCACCCACTAAATAATGAATTAGTGTTTTTTAATGGTCCTATAGGCTGTGGTGAGGAGCTTCTCCATCACTATGGTTGGTTGAGAGCATAAAGTTTCTGCCATTTGATTAGGGACAGTTGGTTGAGCACGTACTATGATTTGACTACTCTGATTTTTCCTCAGGTTGCTGTTTTATCTAAAATCAAGAGGAATATGCTAATTTCTCAGGTTATTTCTGTTCAAAAAGATCAAATTTCAGATTGTTAATTAAAAGAACACCAGGTATATATGGGCTTCAAACCAAATGTGGACATGTCCATGCACTTACACAAACAGTATGATCCCTGTGTTGGCCATGGCATAGGACAGGCCCAAGATTCCACTGCCCATAATGGCATTACTCAGGTTAAACGAAGACATTCCAAACGAGGTGTTGCCAGGATGCTTGAAGAAAAAAGGGACACATTATAAGCAAATATCTACCAGAGAATGGGCCAGTTTTGGATTATTCTTATTTTCACATTATCTTTACTAGAGGAGATTATAGCCTGAGATTGAAGACTAAGATAATCTCACACGAATAAAAGCTTTTTTATTGACTCAACTTCAATAAAAGCATGTAATTTTCAATGGAATTCAGTGCTTAGCTCTAGCAAGGATCTCGGTAAAAAAAAAAAAAAATACAGGTTGAGTAACACAAAGAAGGGAAAACATGTATGATTGCAGATTACATTTGGGTTAGAATGATTTCTCCAAAAAACAAATAAATTTCATAAATGATTTATGTAGCCATATGGCGAACAGGAAAAACAAGCCTTTATTCCAGTAAGGGCCTGAATAAACAGAGAATGTGCTGATCAAGGCTTGGAAAATTTCAGTCACACTGTTTTCCCACAGAGACCTGGGTAGATCAGACACCCTCAAGTCCTGTTTATTGCCTGAAAATAGAGATTCACTTACATGTTCATCATCATAATCTGCCAGCTTCTTTTTCCCCAAAAATCCATTTGTCAGGAATTTCTGACTTTCATCATCTTCATTAGTAAATTGACTGAACGAGAATAGAAAAAGGAAAATAAGAAAGTAAACACATTTAAGCAAATGCTCTGAATTATATATGTTTCAAGTGATTTAAGTAACTGAATAAGGGGAGGAAAAACAGGACGTCTAAAACTTTTTTCTCTTTTCCTCCATACAAGTGTCCCTTCCAGCCCAATGACTGAGCTCCAGTTAGGGGAGGGAAGGAGGAAGTTATGAAAGAAGAAAATATTGGTGCTTTAGTTGGAATTTTTAAAGCTACATTTCTTCTCCTCATATTAACTATGCAATAAAAAGAATAATTAGAGCTCACTTTGTTCCCACTTAGAGCTCTTCCAAAGGAAAGATAAAGACGGGTAATGGAGGTTTTTCAACTACTCCCACACTATAATCAAATCATTTTATTAATTCAATAAATGCTTACTAACTGACTAGGCACTGTGGTCCTCATCTCACTTGGTGCTCAAATATACCCATGAGAGGGCTTTTTGTGCCCTGAGTCTAACTAAGGACAAGGTGACTATGGCTCATATAAGTGAAGTCATATGCTTACCCTCACCAGACCCCAAGTCCAGCATCTTCCACATGCCGTCCCAGGCAGGGGCCTGTAGCTGATATTTTCCTCTTTTCTGTCTCCACCTATTTATTCATATAACCCTCTCTAGAAAGTAGTTCAATGGTAGCTGGATGTTATGTTTGGTTGTTTTTGTTGTGTGTGTTTGTATATTTTAGTCACTCTGAAAATAGGCTTGGGTGATTAGACAATGGATGAAACTAAGAAAACATTAAAGAAACCCAATGAATTATTACAAGAGTTGAGAGGAAAGCAGGCCATTAAAGTGTCACTCTGGATACAACATGTGCTTATGGTTTACTTGTGCATAGGCTGGAAGCTACACACCCCTAACTGTGCTGGTTGGTTCCAATAGTTGCTTGCCAGGGGCTTTGAGGGTATGAACCTAGTACCAGCCACATTTCCAAAGGCTTGACTAATGAGTCCCAGCTGCCACCATTGCATATGGATACTGCACAATATCATACAGGGTTTCTTTTGGTCATATGAAATGCTCAACTATGCATGCTTCTTCAAAGTGCCTTACAATGAGATTGATTGTGATTTTTAGGACATTTCTTACATGTTAGAGTAAGATAAAAGAATTGGAGAATATTTTATTAAAATAAACCTTATAAATAAAAAGTAGAAAATAATTATTATGGGAGATCTGTGCCAATTACCTATACTAATAATAGAGGAATATGCAAATTGTCTGAGATGCCATCACATAACAACCAATCAGGATGGGGGCAGGGCCACAGCGGAAAGCTCTCAGCATGCCTGCGCCAGGGTCTGAAGGGTGCGGAGAGGAAGGGAGAGCAGATAAACAGTCAGAGTGATCAGGCCATGAGGGGAGAGCAGATAGGCAGTTAGGGCGAACAGGCCAGCATGGGAGAGCAGATAGGCAGTTAGGCAGGGTGATCAGGCCAGCAGTGAAGAGCAGATAGGCAGTTAGGGTGATCAGGCCAGGAGGGGAGAGCAGTTAGGCAGTTAGGAAGATCAGGCCAGCAGCAGAGAGCAGATAGGCAATTAGGGGGATCAGGCCAGCAGCGGAGAGCAGATAGGCAGTTAGGGTGATCAAGCCAGGAGGGGAGTGCAGATAGGCAGTTAGGGGGATCAGGCCAGCAGGGGAGAGCAGATAGGCAGTTAGGGGGATCAGGCCATCAGGGGAGAGCAGATAGGCAGTTAAGGGGATCAGTCCAGCAGGGGAGAGCAGTTAGGGTGATCAGGCTTGTAGGGGAGGGCAGTTAGGGCCATCAGGCCAGCAGGGGAGCAGTTAGGGGCATCAGGCAGTCAGGCAGGGGAGTGGTTAGGAGCCAGTGGTTCCAGATTGCGAGAGGGATCCCATATTGGAGAGGGTGCAGGCCAGGCTGAGGGACCCCTCCCCGCCCGTCCCCCTGCCGTGTACGAATTTTGTGCACCAGGCCTATAGTATTTAATAATAGGAACTAATCCTGAAATGAACCTTGTGAGGAAGAGGGATGACGAGGTTACTTTTTGAGAATAGAGAACAATTATCACAGGTGTTGACAGACCAGCATACAAAATCGCAAAGTTCTATGTGCTTTCTAGAACCTAAGGTGTGGGTTTTCAAGACCCTCATGTGTACATCCAAGTTGGAACATTTCCTGGCATTCTCCTCCTATTTCCCATAGGAAGTGTAACGCACTCAGATGCTGCCTTCTTCCATCTCTGTACTCCACCCCTTTGTGTTTTATTTAGTCTATAGTTAATATACTCGCTATGTGAAGACTGGTATATAATATTCATAATTGGAATATGAGACAATAAGATGAAATTGAGCCTAAAATGGGCCTAAGGATAAAAGCAAAAGTATTTAAATTCTGGAATACCCAGCATTCTACTTTTTACCTTAATCAGTAAACTAGAATCCTTTAATCCAAGAGTAGTTTTTAAAATTTAGAATGTGGAAGTAATTAGATTTTTCTCTAAGGCATTTGCATGCTCTTATTTTGGCATGGGATGAATTGTGCTCAAGAAACATGCCAAGATTGCACAAAATATGAGGAATGTCCCCAGTGTCTTAAATGTTTTGATACTGAACCCTGCATGTATTGAAAACACAGTGTAATGATTCCAAATAAATGCATTATGTTGAATTTCTCAAAAATTTACATTTCAAACCAAATAAAAACAAAACCCATTTTAAGGTGATTATAAAATTGGAAACCAGTGACCCATGTTTGAATCAGAAGTGAAAAGATAAGGCACTGTGAATGGTCCAGAACATGCTGTATGAAGCTTAACAAAAGCATTCGTTCTCTTTCCATTCTGGCTTTTAGAGGAGCAAATGGAATGGCTCCACAGGGCTGTTCTTGGGACGGTGTCTCCTTTAGCTTGGCCACCTCTGCAGAGCTCATCTCTGTGTGCATCCTTCTCAGAAACAAAAGAGCCCTCAGACTTGGATCAGTTTACCAAGGGTGATGCAGAAGAGGAGAAAGAACAGGTTTGCTGAGTATCATCTATATTCTAGGCATTTGTTTTATGCTCAGAAAAGTGGGTGCTCATTTGCCATTCTGTATTTTCTACTAACACCCAAAGAAGATAAATACCTTCTCCAGTGTTAGGCAATTACTATGCAGACTCCAGAGCCCCATGTTTTACCACATTGTTTTTTTCTGCTGTAGAAAATACCATCATTTACATCTCCAAGGTCTTTCTTTTTTATTTATTATTAACTAGAGGCCTGATGCACAAAATTCGTGCATGGGCGGTGTGTCCCTCAGCCACCCTCTCCAATCTGGGACCCCTCGAGGGATGTTCAGCTGCCCATTTAGGCCCTACCTGGATCAGGCCTAAACGGGCAGCTGGACATTCCTCTCACAATCCAGGCCTGCTGGTTCCCAACTGCTTGCCTACTTGCCTTCTTGATTGCCCCTAACCGCTTCTGCCTGCCAGCCTGATCACCCCCTAACCACTACCCTGCCAGCCTGATTGATGCCTAACTGCTCCCCTGCCAGCCTGATTGCCCCTAACTACCCTCCCCTGCAGGCCTGGGTCCCCCCCAACTGCCCTCCCCTGCAGGCCTGGTCCCTCCCAACTGCCCTCCCCTGCTGGCCATCTTGTGGCGGCCATCTTGTGTCCACATGGGAGCAGCCATCTTGTGTGTTGGAGTGATGGTCAATTTGCATATTACTCTTTTATTAGATAGGATAATCCTCACCCAAGGATATTTTTCCATTGATTTTTAGAGAGAGAGGAAAGGAGGGAGGGTAAGAGGAAGGGAGGGAAGAATGGGGGGGGGGGAGAAGGAGAGAGAGAGAGAGAAAGAGAGAGAGAGAAGAGAGAGAAGAGAGTGTGAAAGAGAAATATCAATATGAGAGAGACACATCAATTGATTGCCTTCTGCACATGCCCCGATTAGGGCTGGGGATAGAAACTGCAACTAGGTATGGGCCCTTGACCAGGAATCGAACCCAAGATCCTTTGGTGTACAAGCCAACACTCTAACCACTGATCCCACTGGCCAGGGTTCCAGGGCCTTTCTAGTCCACCAACGAAACTTCACCGCATTGACTCCTTAGGCAGTGGTTCTCAACCTTTCTAATGCCGCGACCCTTTAATACAGTTCCTCATGTTGTGGTGACCCCCAACCATAAAATTATTTTCGTTACTACTTCATAACTGTAATTTTGCTACTGTTATGAATCGTAATGTAAATATCTGTGTTTTCCAATGGTCTTAGGCTCTACAGCAGCCGTTCTCAACCTGTGGGTCATGACCCACAGGTTGAGAACCGCTAGCAGGGTCTCCTAAGACCATCAGAAAACAGTAGCAAAATTACAGTTATGAAGTAGCAACGAAAATAATTTTATGGTTGGGGGTCACCACAACATGAGGAACTGTATTAAAGGGTCGCGGCATTAGAAAGGTTGAGAACCACTGCCTTAGAGGAAGAACAGTGCTTCCTCCTGATGGCCTTTCCTGGGTGTTGTGAATAAAATGAGACATCCTTGTTTGAAGATAATATTCTTTTTGTTTGTTTGTTTGTTTGTTTAAAGTATTACATATGTCTCCTTTTTCCCTGATTGAACCCCCAGCCCCCCCCCCCCTCTGCCACTCCCACCTCCAGGACAAACCCCCATGAAGATAATATTCTGTACTTCAAAAATTCCCTTCTGGGTATCTTAAGTCATGCATAATGTGTATTACATAACATTGTTTGAGAAATTAATTTACTTATCAAGTAACTATTGTGCACCTGCTATGTACCAGGCAATGGGACATATGCTGGGACCACAGAGGCCATTGGCCTGCTGTAGTGGCATGATGAGTATCTGGATAGGGAGAGGGTGTACAAAGGAGGGGGTGCCACTACTTTCTGGGGGAAGGCTTCATGGAGACCTGCCCTTAAGCTGAATCTTGAAGGTGAGTGGAGTCACTAGAGAGAAAGGGAAAGGTGAGTAGTGATACTAAAAGAGGGCATTCCAGAGAGACCGAGAGGAATGCACGAAGGCACAAGGATGTGTGAGCGGCTCATCAAAGCGAGATAGGAGGGTAACACAGGGAACAGGCAAGAGATAGGACAGGAGAGTGAAGTAAGGGACAGATCATGAAGGGGCTTACATGCCAAACAATGTATAATCTCATCTTTATCTTATAGTTAATGGGGAGCCATGGAAAGATTTTACCCAAGAATGAAACATGAATCAATTTGCATTTGCAAAAGATTACTTTTGCCCTAGCTGGTTTGGTTCAATGGATAGAGCATTGGTCTGCGGACTGAAGGGTTCCAGGTTCAATTCCTGTCAAGGGCACATGCCCAGGTTGTGGGCTTGATCCCCACTGGGGGGCATATAGGAGGCAGCCAATCAGTGATTCTCTCTCATTTGTGTTTCTATCTCTCCCTCTCCCTTCCTCTCTGAAATCAAGAAAAATATATATTTTTTAAAAAGATTACTTTTGCAAGGAGGTGGAGGGCCAGTTAGAGGAGAACAAAATGTATAACAGGGAGCCCAATCAGGTGATAGACAGGTGAGAGAGGATGAGGGCCTAAGTAGGTAGCAATAGAATGCATAGAGAGAAGAGAGTGAATTTGAAACATTAATGAGGTGGACCCAACTGGAAGTGTTGTTTGGGGTAGGAGATATGTGGTTTTACAACTCAATGAGGTCTTTTGGTTGAGTTGTTGAATGACAGTGGAGACTTTCACCAACATGGGAATTACTAGAAGAGAAGCAGGGTTTGAAAGGAATCACAGGAGTTCCATGTTAGACATTACAACTTTGACTTCATAAATAAGGCAGTTCAGATACATGAGTCATCCAGTCGAGATGTGCAATAGACAGGGGATACAATGATTTGGACTTCAGTTAAGAAGTCTAACAGGCTGAAGATACAGCACATATTTTGTGGGTAAAAACCATGATAGTTATGAATGAGTTTCCTGATAGGCTGCTATTAGTGAGAAAAGAATCCCTACAGCACTCTGGAGATGGAGCAAATGTTAAAGGGTAGTTAAAGGAAGAAGACTCTAAGATAGAATAGTCCAATAGGTAAGAGAAGTGTTATGCTAATATCATTTAAGTTATTCTATATCATTAATGAGGATAGGAACAACCTAACTTCAATTCTAAATTAGCCACACAAAGGACTGACATATAAAAATGGTGTAATAATCAGTACTTTAGGATCAGGGAGTTGATGTGTTAACATCAATATCATTGTTATCTCTCAAATAGGTAATGCATTCAATTCTTCCTGACAAACACCTTGTTTTCCATGTCCATAAACCTGTCTAATTTTCCCATGGAACCTGATCATTTTTAACCTCATACCTGCTCATTGCTGCCTTTTCTAAGTTTCCCATCTCGGAGTAGCCATCTTGAGCACTTTCTCCACTGCTGCTCTCGTCATCGGGTCCCATGTTGACATTTGTCAGTTCCACAGGATCCATTTGAGCCGTCAGCGCTTCCTTGTCCACACACGAGCTCCTTCAGTGTCAACAATATACTGTACCTCCAGCTCAAGGCTCTTCCACTTTGTGTTGGTGTTCAGTACACTCTGTTCTACAAATAGAACATAAAATAAATCATTATAATTTTCTTTAAATGATAAAATATGAATCACCTATGTTGTGTATATTCTCTATACAAGCATGGAAAGGAAATAAACTCCTGAAAACGTCACATAAATATTCACAGAAAGATTGACTTGAATTGCAGGAAGAAAGAAAATTATTAGTAAATTGCCAAATCAGCACATGTTTATATAGTGCCTATGTATGTGAACTTGGCAGGTGCTTTGCTAGTAACCATGGGAAGAAAAAAATAAATTGTAAGATGTAGCAACAGTCTTCAAGAAACTTTAGCTATGTTTTTTATTTTTATTGAATTTATTGGGGTGACATTGGTTAGTAAAATTACATAGGTTTCAAGTGTACAATTCTACAATACATCATCTGTATATCGCTTGTGTGTTCACCACCTGAAGTCAAGTCTCTTTCTGTCACTATTTATCCTCCCTTAACCCTCTTCTACCTCCAAACCCTTAGGTATTTGTAATCAGATTGCATGACTTAAAAAGAAAGGGAAACAAAAGTAAGATGATGACAAATAAGATCTACCAATGCAGAATCTATCAATGTCTCTACTAAGAGTAACATCCAAAAATTACCACTTTAATTTGCTGATCGTGCATGAAAAAATTAACACCACCAAAATGCTTGATAACATGCAACCCAGGGTAGGATTGGGCACAGGGAGCTACTTTCTAGGCACTTGGATCATGAAGCCAATGTTAAGAATAGAAACAAAAGGAAGTTCAGGTTTATCTTTGAATCAGCATCAGTCACCATCTACACAAAATTAAAATACATTTTAACAACAAAGGTATTTAGCTTTTAGACTCCCCTCTATCTTTAATTCATGAGATCTCAGCACAAGTTATTTAACCATTTGCCCCTTAGTTTCCTCAGTTATAACTGAAAAAGGGTGGACTGGCATTGAGAAAAAAAAGAAAAGAAAACATGCTATGAATCCATCATGTTGTTGATACAATTTCATATGAAATTTCTGTTATTAGAATCATTCATTTCTTGTTAAACCATTATATTGGGGGAAATACTATCACTCTTGGAAGGTGTGGTTCTTGAATGTGCACTACCCATTTGGTAATGAAATCCTGAGCAGAGAAACAAACATAAAAATACTTCAGAACTCATTAAACCCATAAACCCCCTAACAAATATATGTATATATAAGCACATGGAAATGCTTACACAATCTGGTGTTGATGCAGCATATTTGTGGAAGGCAACTCATCTACCAACCACATATGGAAACTCCTTGGGAGAGTGTCATAGGCATGAGAACAACAGCATTCACACCTGAGTTAACTACAGATAGCAACACAATTAAAAAGGGACTTTAAATTAATATAATAAAAAAATAAAAGATTCAAAATAATAAATAGCATCTTTAGAATAGAAGATCAGGCTGGTTTTTAAAAGAGCCAAAAGAGAATTCTAAAAATAAAAAACATAGTCATTGAAATAAAGAAAACCACTGAAGGGAGAGTAATGAAACTGGAAGATAGATCTGTGGAAATCACTCAAATTATATCACAAGGAGATAAAGAAAAATATGACATTAAGAGACATGGGGGTCGCCCTAACCGGTTTGGCTCAGTGGATAGAGCGTCGGCCTGCGGACTGAAGGGTCCCAGGTTCGATTCCGGTCAAGGGCATGTACCTGGGTTGCGGCACATCCCCAGTCGGGAGCATGCAGGAGGCAGCTGATCGATGTCTCTCTCTCATCGATGTTTCTAGCTTTCTATCCCTCTCTCTTCCTCTCTGTAAAAAATCAATAAAATATAATTTTTTTAAAAAATTTAAAAGATACATGGGGGAAAACAAGAATAAGAAGTTTAAACACACTGTAATAGGTATTCTAATATGAAAGAATTGTGAGACTAGAGAGTCACAAAATAGAAAGACATAATGGTAGAGAATTGTCTGGAACTGGAAAAAAGATGGTAGTTCTTAGGGTTTAAAAAAAAACACACATAGTACTTCAAGCAGGAGGAGTGAAAATGAATATGTTCATTTGAGGTAGTTCAAGACGTCAAAGACATAGAGAAACATCTTAAAAACCACCAAAAAGAATAGAAGTCAGAGGGTTGGAACTTTCAGCACCACATCCTCCACCTCCTGGGTGTGGGAAGGGCTGAAGGTCCAGTGAATCACCAGTGGCCCATGATTTGATCAATCCTGCCTAAGTGATGAAGTCTCCATAAAAATCTTAATTGTTGCCAGGGTGGTACACCAGGAGAAAGTGTGGAAGCTTACACCCTTTTCCCATGCCTTGTCCTAGGCAACTCTGCCATCCGGCTGTTCTTGAGTTCTATATTTTTATAATAAACCAGTAATCTAGTAAGTAAACTGTTTTCCGGAGTTTCTGTAAGGAATCTAGCAAATTATTGCATTCAATTTACAGCTGGTTTGTCAGAAGTACAGGATGTCTGGACTTGCAATAACATCTGAAGTAGGGGCAGTCTTGTGGAACTGAGCCCTTAACCTGGGGATCTGACAGTCATGCCTAGTAGATAGTGTCAAATTTGAATTGAATTGTAGGATATCCAACTAGTGTTAAAGAATTAGTGAGTGTGGGAAAACACACACACACACACAGTATCAGACAGAAGTATTGAGAATAGAGTAGAAAAACATTATTTACTTTTAACCTGTAGCCATTTTATTTTTCAACCTGTCCACTAATTATTTTTCACAATCATGTTTTTAACTTCTAACTTCTAATAATTTGTTCCTATCTTCTTCCTCTTTTTTCATATTACCTTTGTTGTCTGTTTTCAGATGCAATTATTTTCTTAACTCTTTCTCAGAGTATTGATTAGAAGTTTCCAAGAGTTCCTTTTGTTCCTTAGATTATGTATTTTTTTTCTGGAGTTAGTTATTCTGCTTGTTCATTCTTGGAGGTTCTCTTTCATGCTGCTGGTTTTCCTTACATTCTTAGCAATCCTCAATTGTCTAGTCATATTTATGAATGGAGAATATATTGGTTAACTTCGACAGCTAGTACTCAGGTTGCTCTGATGTCTTGCAGGCCTGCCATTGATGGCTGCTCTCTTGGAGGGCCTGTCTGTGTGGAGTGCCCTTAGAGGAGCCCACACCCAGACACAGCTGGCCTTCTGGGAGAGAGAGGTTCCTCTGGGAGCAAAATGCTGTGATGTATGTTCCTCTTGGTGGAGCTTCCAGTCTTGCTTGTTACCCATCTTTGTCTGCTGTGGTGGCCCTTAGACCTATTGTGGAGTCCATCTTTAGTCTTATCCTATGGGCAAAAGTGGCAGCCCAAACTGGTCAAGATGTCCGAACGGAGCTTGCTTGGTGAATACTGGTCACTGGTTGCCTGTGATCCAATCCTCCTCTTTGTATATATTGACTTAACTTGAACTGCTACCAGGCTCTCACAGTCCCTCCCACTCCATACCCTGGTTTACCCTGGTTTTTTATTTCATAGATTTCCCAGCTCTATCTGCTTTCTGGCTCCTAGGAAGTCTTCAAATTTTCTGTTTGTTAATAACACTGCTATTATTTTTCAGAGCTTTTGTTTTGTTTTACTCTTCTTTTAAAAAGTATCATTTTGTTTGAAGTTTCACTGCTTGAATTCCTCAAGGCTAGGCCCTGAGTCGCCCTTCTTCCAATCCACTCCTAAGATTTCATACACCAAGAATTCCTCAAGGTCATCTTCAGCCAGGCTCTACTCTTGTCTCTAGGTCCATGTGGTCCTGTGGCCTAACTGATGTATACACTTGCATATCTCAAAGGTAGTTTAAACTCAATGTGTCCAAAATCTAATTGGTGCCAGTTTCCTCTTCTTCCAATGTTTCCTATCCAAAGAATGTTGTCACCCCTTATTCAGCTGCTCAAACCAACAAATAGCAGTCTGCTATTATAATGTTTTCTTTCTTCCCCCGGCATCCAGTCCTTCACAAACTCTGAATGACTTAACAAATAACTAAAGTATTTCTTAAATTAGTCTACTTGCATTTCTTCCACCATCACTCTTGGCCGGTACTATTTTTGTCCTTATTCCCATTTTACAGATGAGGTAATGGAGGCATAGAGAGATTAAGTAGCCTGCATGCTCTGCCACCTCTGGACTGCTTGCTATCTCTGCAACAGAGAACTCAAGCCCACATGGGGAATAGAAACTCTGGCTTTGATGATAAATAAAAGCAGGTATAAATCCTGGTCAAATTAGCTAACTTCTTACTTGTGTCTTCCCATGTGTAAAATGAGGACAATATTATTTACCATGAAGCAGTACCATGAGGGTTTAAATTATACTATGCACGTCAAAGTTTGGTGTGTAGAGGGCCCTTAATAAATTTAAATCCTTTTTCCCTCTTCCAGTTATCAGTATTTTATACCCATATCTACACATGCATGTAAGTATACCTTAGGCAATTATAAAAGAGAACTTTACAGTTCTCAGAACTTCACAAACATTGTAAGAAAGGTAGGTGCCCTTCACAAATAAGGAGATTGAGACCTAAATTCAAAGCTAGTTTACTATATTTAAAATACTTATTCCACTCCCTTTTGAGGTGATATAACATGATGTTATGCCCCTTGTAGTGGTTTAAGAACCGGCCCCTCATCCTAATTTTGGGCCCAGTCAAGAGACATCTTCTCACAAAAGTTGGAACACTTTTGCAGAGCTCACATATTTAGCTCTGAAGATTCTATTACTATTTTAAGGGAACAATAGCTAAAAGCAAAATTTTAAAAAATTGAACATTAGGAGAAACTAGTTATTCTGAACCATTTACCTACAGCACAAAGTACATGCTTTGAAGCATTTACACTACATCATAATGGCTAAAATGTATTTTCATGATTAATTACACTATTCTACTTCAATGCAGAAGTATTTTACAGGTGGCATTTATTTATTCATTCAACAAATATTGAGAATGAAACACGAGCCAGAAACTGGATTTTCCCATTCCACCTCAGGACCTTTTAACATTCTGTTCCCTCTGCCTGGGATGCTCTTCTGAACCCAGGTTTCTCCAAAAGTTAATTAAAAGAACCTGAAAATCTTTAAATGCCAGGTGGTCACAGAGGCCCCACATTGAAACTAACTCCCCTGTTACATGTTCTCATAGCATGTTCTCCTCTGCCTCAGAGTACTTGTCACACTTCGCACTTACATTTTTAGTTGTGCTTGTTTAATAAATAACTGTCTCTTCCACTAGGCAGAAAGCTTCATGAAGGTGGAAACGATGCCCAGTTTGTAGACTCTACATGTTCCCAACATCTAGCATGCTGCCTGGTGTTATATTCTACTAAGACCAATGCACCTTGATATGGTTTCCTTTGTAGATACAAGTATGCATGGGTTAATATTTCAAAGGGAAATGGAAACGTTTTCCTCTGGTTACCAGAAGAATAGCTTTGTTGCACAATGAATGTTCAAAATTATTCTTAAAAGAAAAATCAAATTTGATTTGATGGAACTTTGTGTAGTCTAGTTTTTCTTTCTGATGAATTTGTTATTCTGTGATACAAAGATGTTTTGCAGAAATAGATTGGATATTCCAGTGCAGAATTATTGCTTCAGTTCACTCATTCATGAAGATGCAAAATCAAAACTTGAAAAAAAAAGTATTTAGAATATTATCAGCATTAGAAGATCTTGTTTCATGACATTTATTAAGAGATGTCTAAATATTCCAACTAGCTGATTCCTTATATCCAAATTCTTGTTTTTTAAACACTATATTGTCCTGTTCTTAGAAAAGGTACCTAAGAAACTCAGTATAGAAGATTCTCAAAAAAGCAAATGTCTCAAATTTTTACTTATGTTGTTCAAAGAAGAACATCAACAATCTGGAATCAAACATGTCCTTGAGTCAAGAGACAAAAGTTATGACCTTCCCTAGTTACTGCAAACATTTATTTTGCCTGATAAGTGAGAGTGAGAAGGGAGCTAACGTGGCCAGAGCATTTCCCACCATCCCTATCTGTTCTGTCTTTCATGCCAACCAGCTCTGACGAATCTACTCTGAAATCCAGATTAAGGTAGCAGATAGCCTCCCATGCCATGTACCCTTTGGTTGAGCAAACAGGGTGTAGCTGGTCATGCAACTTCTAAAAGCCAACTATGTTGGATGCAAGGAACTGATTTAAATCCACATACAAAATGTACCTGAAATCTATGAACATAGCTTTGGCAATGAAATCAATCTAATATCATTTTTTTATTAAATTCTCTTAAACAACCTCCCAAACAATACTGTTTTAGTCGTACATTGATAGTCAGATGACTTGTTAGTCTCTGACATGATTTCTCACAGAAATTAACTTCCAGAGAAGCATTCACTACAGTCAGTCTGAGGTACATCTTAGAAAAGAAATGATGGCCAGTAGCAGCAGAACTGTGTTTACTTGACTACTCCCTATTGTTGGTGCTAATATTATAGCATTTTGATTCCTTTCCTCTACTTAGACACAGCTTAGAAATGATATCTAGGGAGAATTAAAAAAGTTAAAATAACCCCGTGTTGAGGTCTTTTCTCTTTGCTAAGATTATTACATGCTTGCTAATATAAGATTTAAAGCAACCATTTGAAGAGGTATAAAGGACTGTTCATAAAATCTGAATATGTTATTTTGCTTACAAACTTTCTAGCTCTGTTCTTTGGAAACACGGATTCTCTAGTCATCTTAAACATGAAGAAGCATCTTAAATTCCCACTTAATTGCAGTTCCTATTTCCCCAAACAGTAGTTTCCATAAATGTACAGGGATATGTAGCATATATCCCTATATGTAGCATGATTGAATATCATGCTAATGCATGATATTCAATAACTTACAATAAATTGTGCATACAGTAAATTCCAAAATGTGTTCATCCTACATAATTGATAGTGAGCCACCCCTGGAGGTAGTTTTTCTTTATAAAAATAAATTAAAGAACATGGTTAAAGAAAACTCAAGAGTTTAGCCACAATACTATACACTGAATGGCCAGATTATTATGATCTTTGAATGCATAATAATCTGGCCACTCAGTGTATATCCTATATAATTAAAGGCTAATATGCAAATTGTCCCCTCGACCAGGAGTTCGACCAGCAGGCAGGCCGGCCAACCACCCATGTGCCTCCCCCTGGCCAGGCTGGCCAGACCCCACCCATGCACAAATTTATGCACCGGGCCTCTAATACACACACATACACACACACACACACACACACACACACACACACACAGAGTAGCCAGATTATTATGCATTCAGAGATCATAATAATCTGGTCACTCAGTGTAAGTCTCAATACTTAAACATTGAAGTGTTTATACTTCTTAAAAATATAAATAGAAAGACTTGCAAGAAAAAACCCCAAAACATTATCTAAATATAAATCTAAATGAGTAGAAGAGATTGACCTGTAAAACAAATGCCAATCTTTTCTAGAATACACACCTAAATTTCTTTAGTTTATCAAAAAATAAAACTTTCAACCAACTGTCCATGAATATGATCTAGGTCATCAGTCAAATTAAATTTTCACTGAGTTATAAAGCACTGTTCATTTTATCACCTGGGCATTTAATAAAAACCATCACCATAGGCTCTATAAGATGCCCCAAATGCAAAGATACCCACATCCCCTGAGAATTCTCCCCCTGTCTAATTAAAAAATGCAAATATAGCTCTATTTTTAGATAATTGATTTCAGTCCTTCACAATCTAAAGCTGTGCTTCTATTCAATTTATCCATTTCTTCCAGTAAATAGCTTTAAAAATACTATATTAAAATGGTCACACAAGAAGACAAGGTGAAACACACTCTCTCTTTTTCATTTAACGGTGACACAGTCCAAGCCCTACTTAACCTTTCCCATCTGCTGCATGTGATGTTCCTTCTTGGTTACTCTTTTTGTTTTCAAGATAAAATCTTCAATGTTATAAATTGAGAATGTATTTTTAAAACTTTATATTTTTGCCTAAGACAAATTATGTTAACCCTTCACCTTATTCAGTGATTAACCAAAAGATGTAAATAACTAAACCCTTCTACCATTGGGTTTGGGCTGTTTTCCTTTCCTATTATCCACTGTCCTGATTTTATGCTCAAACTTAAAATTATCTGCAAAGGAAAGCTGCAATTAGAATCTGAGTAAATAATTCCAATGTCTGACATTATATTAAGTGGATCCTTTTTTTATATTGAGAAAAAAGCGACCCAAATAGTATCTTTAAACTTTTAAGTTTGTAGTAAACAATAAACACCATAAAAAGAAGAAAGGAAGCATTATTTTAACACTGCATATATTCATGTAAAAACAGCTTTACCTTAATTATTCATCCAGTCCTGGACAATCTTTCCAGAATTGTTTGGAATGCAGAACCCTGAAACAGAGTTGACTTATATGAACCTTTGGGCATCTAGACAATGATTTAAAGACCAGTGGGCGTAAAGGAGACAAGCCAATCACCACCACCACCTTGCCCCAACACCTCCCTCTGTCCAACTTGCGTCAGTTCTTTAAAAAAAAAGAAAAAAAGAAAAGCTAAATCAGTTTACTGTTTTTCATTTGGATTAAACAGCAGTTACACCAATTTCTATTTGCTTTTAGAATTTTGGCTTTTATTCAACAAAATACCCATTTACTGAAAGTTCTACCTTGATTATTGTCATTCTGTATCAAGATTCTGTAATCTGGTTCACTGATAAATCTAGAAATGTTAATTTTTCCAAAAGTTTATGAACTGAAGTCAAAGTAAAACAACACACTAATTATAGTTGTGGAGTTAGACTGTTAAATGAAATATTATAACTCAAATACATAGAAAAATTAATTACACAGCAGAAGAATGGTTTTCTTTTGAATTGTTGACTTATTTAGAGAAAATGTAATAGAATGACAGACACTTCCAAATGGCACCAAGTTACTCAAGGTGTCCTGAGATTGGAAATAAGCCCTGTCATTGCTGCTACCATGCCAAAGGAAGTGTGCTGAGTAAGCAAAACTCTACTTGGAGTTTTTAAAGAATTTTTAAACAGACATTTTTAAAAAACGACTTAGCTTTCCACGTATCAGAGAAAGAATTAAAATGTGCTGGCAAATAATTTGTTCTGTTACTAGACACCCGATGCATGAAATTCATGCACTTGTGGGGGGAAGGGGGGGTCCCTCAGCCCAGCCTGTGCCCTCTCGCAGTCCGGGAGCCCTCAGGGAATGTCCAACTGATGGCTTGGACCCACGGGGAGTGGGCCTAAGCCATCAGTCAGACATCCTTAGCGCTGCTACGGAAGCAGGAGAGGCTCCTGCTGCTATGCTCACCAGCCATGAGCCTGGCTTCTGGCTGAGTGACCCGTCGTTCTGCCATTCGGTCAATTTGCATACTAGCCTTTTATTATATAGGATAAAAAAGGATCAAATAGACTTAGTCTGAAAGTAAAGTGAGAAAAACATATCAGAAATCATCCATTCCCGGCCCTGGTTGGGGTGAGTGTAGGAGACAACCAATCAATGCGTCTCTCTCACATTGATGTTTCTTTCTCTCTCTCCTCCCTCCTTCCCTTCCACTCACTCTAAAAAAAAGCAATGGAAAAAATATCCTCAGGTGAGGATTAACAACAACAAAACAATATCCCCAAATTATTCAGAATTTAGGGTTGTTTGCCTTTTCAATATATCTTTATACTGTATATTGAAAAATGTTATACTTTTTCAATTTTAAAAATTGAAAATTTATAGAATGAAAATCAATTTTTATAACATGAATGAACAATCTGATAAGCTATTAGAAGAAATGTTACATTATAAGAGTTGTGTTAATTCCCTGTTTCTAGAAAAAACAACTAAATATTGTTCTTAGAACAAGAAATTCTTAAGTTAATGCAAGATCTTAAACAGTAAATAAAATACCCAGTGCCCATTTCTCTTTTCCTTATCAAATGTGCCCATTTGGTCTATTAACTTTGATATGGTATGTTTCCTTTTATTTGTCTTTTAGTTAACTTGGTCTAGGGAAAAATAATAACAAATATGCTATTTTAATATAGGGGAAATTTGAAGAATATTTCTTTTCAAACAATTTTTGTCATTTAATTGTGATCTTTTCAACTTGAAATGTCCATCTGTTTGCAAAGTTACCAGATGAGTATAAGATTAAGCAAGCACAGTCCTGAAATAATGGTTAGAAAATTAAATACTTGTATCCTAGTAAAATCCCACTTGGTAGTGGGTCAACTGAAAAAGAATGAATGTATTACAAAATGGGAATTTCATGCTATGATACCTTCATATAAAATTGGATAGAGATAAATGTATATATACCTCAAGTTTTATCTCTTTAAATCTTTAAAGTTCTAAATTCCTTATAATCCTGATCTTCTTCAAGTGTAATAAATAATTTCAGTAAGTTAGCATGTTGGATTAAAATAAAAAGCACACAAAGGGACTTCTATTTCTTTTGAAACTACACTAATTGCAAAATTCTTATCATAAAACTTGCCTAATTCTGACTCAAAAATTGAATATACACATGAAAACTGTCTTGACAAAAGTTAGCTGAATTAAAATAGCTCAGGAACTTGTTTATTTAGATATGCCAAAATTAATGAAGAAAGGTATGGTCTTGACTAAACCCACAGTAATTTTCCTTCCATAAGGAAAACACAGACTTAAACATTATAGTTTAATGTTCTGAATATTTCTAAAAATCATACCATAATGTAATTTCATATACATTTGGTAACAGGTGTAGGCTCTTTTGATATTTAGAACATGGCAAATGTAGGAAGAGGTAATGGACCAGAACATGTCTAGATTTTACAAAATGAAAAATACGTCAGCAGTGAACAATGAAGCAAGTCTGAGCAATGGGATGACAAACACTTTAACTGATCCTTCACATATGGGATTCATATAAGTGCCATCAAGAACAGGTATATGAGACTTGGTCCAGAGGGGGGCACAGTGGGTTGCAGAGGGTAAGAGATATACACATATAGGGATAGCTGGCTTTTCAAACTATAACAATTAATGTTAGTAGAATTGCACAATATGCCCACGACTCGAAAAGAGTCCCCAGGGGCTGAGGCCATCCACAAAGCTTTCAGGGAGCCCATGTACCTTGAGGAGGGCCTTAAAGTCCAGGTGAAATCCCAATAGATAGAGAAGAAAGGGAGAGGCATCCTGGATGAAAAATGCAGACATGCTAAAAAGATATTCTGGCAACAAAGAGAACCAGTCTGGCTGCAGTGGAGACTTTCTGGACCAAAACAGAACCAAATGGAATCATGCAGACCGTAAAAGGCATTCAGTCTAGGAAACCCAGATTTTTAGTGATGAGGATCTCTTGAAAGCTTCTAAAGGAAATCAGGGAAGGAGTGCAAGTGGGATAATGGGGTAGAGATGGAGGCCAGGACTGATAGATGGCCTTGGCAATGTTTGCCCATCTGAGAATGATGGCTGAGGAAAAGGCACATGGAAAGAATTTTATTGGGGTCAAAGGTAGTTTGATTCTTTCTTGTAGTACTGTTTCTGTTTATCACTTTCACTAGCTATACTAGTACATGCTATGAAAACTTTTATGTAATCATTCAATAAGAAAGAGAAACTTGCAATAAAACCTTCATTTTTATTGACATAGAGAAAGAGAATATATGGTATGATTCATGCACTTCAGCACCCCTTTCCTCTATCTCTGGCTGTCGTTTTCACATAGTCCAGAGAAGGTCCTAGAATGTACATTCCAATATACTATCTATTGAATGTACAAAATTTTTTGCTCAAAGTAAACAAAGTGATTCAGATCATACTTATGCCCATATTTAAAAATTACTGGTCATCTTTTTAAAAATTTCTACCTTCAATGATGTCCTCAAAGAGAACGTGCCAGCTGGACCAAGTCAGAATGAGTCAACAATGAAAAGTCCCTTAGCCAGACCATCATGGCATTTTGCAATGGCACAAGGAAAGATAACCTCTTGTTCTAATCATGACTGTACCCAAATTTCTAATTTTAGTCACAGGACAAAATGATACTTGGAAACAGAATCTAGTTATAGCCAAATTAGAAGAAAACAGGTAGAAATAATGATAACTAAGAAACCAAATTCCTTAATTTTTAAAAATCTCATATTCTCTTTGTACCTGCATTCACTTGTTTTTTGTTTTTTTTCTTCTCCCACTTCAAATACCCTTTAGGTCACCTTCCTTTTTTCTCCTTTCTGTTTCTTTTTAACCTTTCTATACTACCCTGCTTTTATTATGCCTTACTAGAGGCCTGGTGCATGAAATTCATGCACAGGGGGGAGGGGATGTCCCTCAGCCCAGCCTGCACCCTCTCCAACCTGGGACCCCTTGAGGGATGTTTGTCTTCCCCTTTTAGGCCCTATCCTACCTGGATCAGGTCTAACGGGCAGTCGGACATCCCTCTCACAATCCAGGACTGCTGGCTCCCAACTGCTCGCCTGCCTGCCTTCCTGATTGCCCCTAACTGCTTCTGCCTGCCAGCCTGATTGCCCCTAACTGCCCTCCCCTGCAGGCCTGGTCACCCCAACTGCCCTCCCCTACAGGCCTGGCCCCTCCCCTGCTGGCCTGATCGCCCACAACTGCCCTCCCTTGCAGGCTTGGTCCCTCCCAACTGCTCTCCCCTGCTGGCCATCTTGTAGTGGCCATCTTGTGTTCACATGGGGGCAGCCATCTTTGACCACATAGGGGCAGCCATCTTGTGTGTTAGAGTGATGGTCAATTTGTATATTACTCTTTTATTGGATAGGATTCTCCAAGAAGAGTTAGTTACCTTTTATCATTTTCAGCCTTCAGATTTATAAACGCAAAATTTAATGAAGTAGATCAAGTCCCAAGAGTATATGTCTGTCTTCATCCTATAGCCACTATTAGTGCTTCCCAATATAATAAACACTTACATTGATCCAATTGTTTTTATAGTATTATAGGTAAATGTCTATCTGACCTACCAAGTTATTCCTAAAATTGGAAGACACTAGCACAACTGCAGTTAAGAACAAGATTTTGGTGATTCCTTGTTAGCCTAGGATTTTCCCTCTAGCCTTTTGGGTTTCAGACTTACAGTGATGAAGAGAATTTGTGATCTCTTTTAATGACCTACTTTGGCACTCCAAATCCTTTATTTTATCCCTCTTAATATGGATATGGGCAAAAAGGACTAGGAGGAAGAGGAGGAGGCGGAGAAAATTCATACAGAAATATTACAGAAATCTTCCCAAATCATTCAAATGGCAGAATCCCATGTTATTCTGAAAGTGAATTGAGCACTTACATACTTGTGTTACTATATCATTTTCAGAGTGATGAAAGCTCAGTATGCTAATAAGTATCTCTCTTCATAATTATGTAGTTATTAACCTCAACTTACATAACAAAAAATCCAGACCTGGCCAGTGTGGTTAGAGTGTCGGCTCACACACCAAAAGGTCACAGGTTCTATTCCTGGCCAAAGGAACATACCTGGGTTGCAGGTTCAAACCCCGGGGTTCCAGTCCAGCCTAGTGCGAGAGGCAATGTCTCTCTCTCTCTCTCTCTCTCTCTCTCTCTCTCTCTCTCTCTCTCTCCCCTCTCTCTCTCTCCCTTCCCCTCTCACTCCCTCCCTCCCTCCCTCCTTCCTCCCCATCCTTCCCTCCCTCCCTCCCACTCTTTCTAAAAATCAATGGGGGGGAAATCCAAAACAGGATTATTAATTTGTAGTACATTTTCAATGTTCCTATTTAACAAAACAACACCTTAACACACTTATACTACAAATGATGATACCTTCAAAAAGTCTAAATTTGGGACCTTCCTAAATTGAGTCTAAAATGAGGCCCCAAAGGGGTTCCCTGTCCAAGCCCCTTGGGAGAGGCCCTGCTTTGCTGTTCTGAAAACTTGCCTAAGAGAAATGTGATGACCCAGGTGTGCTGAGGACATTGCAAAGCGGATGGCATCCCCCTCTCTTTAGAACAGCCTACATCACCTTTACTGTTATACAATGGTGCATTTGGGAAATGTTGAATAGTCAATTGCTTCATTGCAAAACTAGCAAACAAGTTTGGTGAGGGTTGACAAACTTACTGACTTTACCACAGACCTAAATAGAAAATTCCTTTTAGCCTTAGCTGACAAACAAAACAGCTCATGTTGTTGATGATACTAGCTCTCTGCCTTTCCCTTTTCAAGCAACTCAAATCCTTCTGGTCAATTCCATTTCTTGATCCCACAACGAAAGGATGGAGAGGAAAGAGTATTACAAGTTCATTCCCAGCAGATAGATTACAAGTTCTTCTACCTAAGCAGATAGATCCTGGTGAAGAAGGACAACAAGGTCTGTAAGCCTCATGGCTGAAGTAATGTATTGATTCTAAATGTTAAATTAGAGCTTTTAGAAGCTTGCTTTAAAGAATGATTCCTACCATTTAAAATGCCTGCTTGAGAAAATAGCACCACTAAGAGATATATAATTATACTGATAACTATAATGAAACTTCCTAAACAACTAAATCATCTTGTTAAGTTCTTCATATAAAATGCTATATTAATGCAGTGCTAGGTTGATTTAACTGCCTTACTAATTCATAACAGCAACTGATAATTTTTAAAAATTTTAGACACAGCACATTCATTTCCATAGCTCTCTTTCATGTTGCTATCCATCCCTTTCCTTTAAAAACAAATTCCCCAGCAGAATGGTGTCATTGCATTTTGATTCTGTAGGTTCATCAGTGATTGTACTTTATAAACCTGTCATCTTGCTTCAATTCGGACCCCCAACAGTATCTTGAGCTGTGACCCACTAGGCTGAGTGGCTAGACTGGGATGAGACAGGGCACAAACAAGGGAGAAGAGTACTCAGCAGGCTCTGTAATGGGGAGGCTCTCCTAGGAGGTGGTAACACAGACCTATGCTGGGAAAGAAGCAGTATCACTGGTAATGAATGGTATGCTAGGCTGGCATTTTCAGTATCCTATTCAGAATGTTGAAATAAGGGATGTGGGCCGACCATAAAGTAGTCTTCAAAGGAATTTGAGCAGAGTGAGATATATATATATGATAGTATATATATATTAGAGATTAACATTTCTTAATGGACTTTTTGGTGACTGCAAACAAGGATTTCCTGAGTCAGGTCTCCTAATGAAGAGGTAGGTTTCCGCCTGGGGTGCTTGCCTCTCCTGCTGGTCTGTAAGCAGTTCCAGGGCTGGGCCCTGCTGTAGGCAGAGCTCCAGGGAACTTTGCTACAAGGGTCAGCAGTGCCCAGCATGGCAAGGTTAACTGAGCTTGTTGTTGTCTATGGGTTGCACGAGTTGGGAAGTATAATTCCTGGAGGGCTGGGTATAAAGTTGGCAGTTCACTCTTTCTTTAAATATAGAAAAGCTGACTAAGAAAAAGTAAATGTCTTGACCTCATTCAAGATGACCACAGCAGAGCGGGGACGTCTGGGCAGATGGTATATATTTAGTAGGATTGGGATGGATCCAAGCATTCCAGACAGCCAATTTAGATTAGTGGTGAACGATATCTTTTGTCTGTTTACCTTGATTAACATTAGGCCATGCCTGGTTCATAGTAGATACTTTATAAACGTTGAATAAATGAAAGTCTTTATTAAAGGCACCGATTCAATCTGTACCTCCAAAACAATTCTTTAGAACTTATTTAAGGGTTTCAATAAGAAACAATCTAATAAGTATCCCAATTGGTGGATCCTGCCTTGTATTAATGCAGTAGTCCCCTCTTATGGTCAGAGCCCACTGTGAGATGGTAAAGTGAAAGTTCATGCTACATGCAAGGAGCCATTAGTCCCTGTATAGAGACCTGCCTTCCCGGAATTGTAAGCAGTAATTACCAATCATGTGTTCAAAGAATATTCAAAGAATAATAAAAGCATGGCAAAATTATAATTATAGAAAGTTTTGAAAGCAAGATACAAAATCTAATAGTAATATGATCCCTGTGCTATTTTTATAATTATGCATATAAAAGCATTAGCAAAGGAAAAAATGCCTGAGAGAACACATACCAAAATATAAATAGTGGTTATTTCCAGATTGTGGAAATGTGGATCATTTTTATTTTTTTCTCATCTTTATTTGTCAACTAACCTTTAAAAAGTATGAATTGCTTTTACTCCAAAAAAAAATAAATAAATAAGTGTTGTTTTTTTTAAAAAGCAACAAAACCAAAGAGTTCTCTTTTAGGTTTTAGAGCAATTGTTAACCAATCCCAGACATGAGCCACTAGCTAAATCCCCATTTTTAATGAGAATGTTTCACATGCTTGACCAGCAACAATCAACTCTCTAAAAACATCTTCAATTCTAGTGGGCACTTATGAGTTATTTAGAATCTACATAAAATTATATATGTCCAGTTTGTTCTGGAAGATGGATTGTTTTTTCCATCAGCAAGAGGTACTCTAATAGATCTCAAAATATTGTTGAGAAAAGTGGAGATTTTAAAATATATTTGGAGCCTCAGTATTGTTCATAATACTGTGAGATCATCAATTTTTATTATAGCATAAGGAATAATACTCATTTATTCATTCAATACATATTATTGAACACCTACGTGTCAGGCTTTACCGGAGGGGCTAAGGCCAAAGAGACAATAAAAAAATAAGACACAGTCTCTGCTCTCAAGAAACTCTGGTCTCTCACTCTGCTATAGTGTGGTGGGCGAAATGCCTGGAAGTGTGGCACTCAACTCAGAGTGAACAGGGCAGAGAAGACTACTCAGGAAGGTGATAGCTGGGCTCCAACTAAAAGAATAAACAGAGCTGGCCAGGAGCAAAGGGGTGGGGAGAGATCAAATGTTAGAGGGACAGCATAAGCAAAGGCAAGGAAGAAGGAAGCAGCTCCTGGCCACCTGGTGTTCCTGGAATGCTGAGAAATGTGACTGGAGAGGTCATCGGCGGGATCACAGGGTGTTTGGATGCTATGTCTTGTCTTTGTTCTGTCAGTTCAAATCAGTTCAGAAAAAAGACCAGGCTAGGGTGCCACATAGAGCTCCATATTTCAGATAGGTGAAGGAAATGTGCTTGTTTGTCAACAACTGTGATAATAAAGGGTACTGCAAACTAAAAATTATTAGGGTAGCAAGAGACAATTCTTGCCTGCATCGAGTCCTTGGAGAGAGCATCTACCTGGTATATGGGCTGGGTCTCTACTTTGTGCTTGGACCATTAGAATTGTTGTATTATGATTTAGCTACGGGCAGAAAAATTCAGGTCATGAGGTGTTTTGCTTCAAATAATGTAAAATATATGAAAAGGGAGCTATTACAAAACTTAAAAAAATTGAACTTTTAACTACAAAAAAATCTTGGCTCTTTCTCTAGACCTTCCTAGATATTTGAAGATTATTTTTAAGTTAGACTCTAAGGTTCAACATACTTAAACTTTTCTTCATGATTTAAAATACATCTAAATAAAGATTGATGCCTAAGTAAATCAGGAATGATTTACTGAATAATATTAATGTCTTAATTTGCAAGCACTTATAGTCTCTAATTCTTTTTTATAATGTCTAATGTAGTATAAGTCACAATTGAAAAAATGGTATTTGCTTTATAATGATGCATGATTTTACATGTGCTTAAGACAATCTTATTGGTGCACATAATTTTGCTTATGCCCTCGCCTAGAGTTTAAAAGGCTGATGGCACGTCCTTTGAAGCTTGCTTAAGATTTTTAACATTAGCTTTTTCAGAGGGATCCTGAGAGCTCACTTTTTCATATTGAAAGTGTCTCTATTCATCCCTTCTAATCGGTATCTTCCAACACCCAAAGGTTCTACATGGCTGAACAGGGTCTGCTTCCTTTGTTATACTAACACTTAGCAGTAGATTTTTATTCCAAAGATTTGAGTTAAAGTTCTAACTCCATCACTCACTAGCTATGGAGCTATCAATAATTTGGTAAACTCTCTGGGCCTTCATATTCTCATTTATAGAGTATATAATTCCTGGGTCAAAACAGAACCATTGGGAGAAAGAAATGAAATACACTCATTCATTTATTGAGGATCTACTATGTGCCAAAAATACACTTATACACACTATATAGGTCAAACTGGCAAAATAGTCATTTCTGTATTCATGTGGAGCTTCTTTTGCCACTGTTTAGACTATAAAACTTAGAAATGTAATTAGGGGATAGCTACACTTAATAGCGGTAAAAGAAACAGCAAAGTGGTTGTCCAATAGGGGCATGTTGGACATACAATTCTGATAATGTTGTCATAAAATTCTGATTCTAAATATTTTTTCATCAATATTTTCACCAAAATGAAAAGGTGAACAATGGACTGAAATGTCTGTAGGTTTTTTTCTTTCTTTCCCTTTCCTGTTTCAATCAGTTAATCAAACAAGTAATCACCATAAGTAATTGCGGAGCATTTACTGCAGGGGTCCTCAAACTACGGCCTGTGGGCCACATGCGGCCCGCCGAGGACATTTATCCGGCCCGCCGGGTGCCGCTGCCTGTCCTGCTTAGCAGCCAACTCATCCCGGGCCCGCAGTGCGCATAGGAATTTGTTCATAGTTTTTTTTTAAAACTATAGTCCAGCCCTCCAACGGTCTGAGGGACAGTGAACTGGCTCCCTGCTTAAAAAGTTTGAGGACCCCTGATTTATTGTGTCTGGGATGATGGTCACTAGTGATTCCGTGTCTTCAGGCTTTCCTTCTACTTGGAGACATCTGCCTCTGTTTTTATCTGACTGGCTGTAAGCTTTAGAATAACTGGGGAGCTATACAGTTGATTTGACACACAAAAGAGTTCTGTCCACATTTACATATATATTACATGGTGTATGTTACATACATGAAGAGAGAGATCTGTATACCTGCATTGATGTCTACATCTATATCTGTTAGGAGTCACAGTGGGGGGTCTTCCTATTCAAAGGAGCTCAGCTTTTTATCCTTTGGTTCATATGCTATGTTCCTGTAAGTGCAGTTTTGTTTTCTCACTGTGATTCCAAACCCTTTTGATCAAACACGGGGCTGCCCCATAACATGGAGAGCAGACTGGAGTTCAAGCTCCAGGGTACAGCTGTGAATCTCATCCTGCTGCCTACTCTCTGAGAGGCGTGCAACAGGACAGAATTAATCCCTCCCCCCGTGAGCTGCACGCTTTGCTGTTGTGCTACATGCTGAACGAACATATTTGCCTATAAGTCTGCCTTCTAGACTTTGAAGTCCTCAGGGGCAGACATCGTGTCTTGTTCCGTATAGCACGGGGTCAACTAGCATAGATTCTGGAGCTCAAGTGACTGGACTTAACTCCGATTCCCATCACTTACTAGCTGCCTGGCTTCAGGCAAGTTGTTTGCCGTCTCCACACCTCAGCATTCTCCTCATCAGTAAAAAGAAGATAAGAACAGTGCCTACCTCACACTGCTATTATGAGGACTAAGTTAATATTTGTAGAGCATTTAGAAGAGTGTCTGGCACACAGTAAACATTATGTATTTGTTACACGTGTGTATTTAAAGAATTGTCTCCAACTTCAAAACCTAATTATGGTTCTGATTTAGTAAGTCTTTGTTGAGTAAGTAAAATCATATAAATATTCTGGAATTCCGTTTTCTCTTTAAAATAGGGCCTAATAAAAACCATTATACAAAGTTACTGTGAGGGTTAAATGAGATCATGGATATTTACACAGTGTAAACATAAAAGGTATTCTCATTACTGTTCATTCATAAGGGCATTATGATATCAGTAAAATTGGTCATAGAATTACATTTGTTTCAAAGCCTTTTGCTTCGGAGGTGTATTGCCACTGTTCAATGGACCATTATTTCATTTGTTACACTATTGATTAGTGCTGTAGAAAGGCTAGAAAAACGACAGATTTTGACCCTGACCCATGGAATCTCAGAAAACAACCACGTAATAAGACATGGTTTGCAATGTGTTTGTTTAACGTTAACCAAACTGTGAAGCTGAACAGCACCATGGTGCATATTTACTCCTGAACCTGTCCTCAGAGCCAGTGTTTAAACATGAAAATGTGCTGGCAGATTTGGGGGGATTTGGTTGGGCTTCCTATGGTTCTTTTTCTTTTCAGTCAGATTGACAAACATGAAGACCCAAAGATGTACCAAGGCACATTTTCCAAATGCCGAAGTAAGTGACCTACATTTTGCTTACATTCTAGGATTTCAGATTGCTGGGCATTTTAGTATTCGTTTTCAAGTTGGCCAGCCACATAATTTTGATCTAATCATAGTTTATTCAAGTGTAAAACCCTTTGAATCATCCATGGATAAACTGGAAATAGGAATGGATGACTGGCTCTCTTTGAGGCAGCTTGCTGATCAAATAGGACTGTATAATTGATGGGCGTTTTCCATCATTACATCTCTTAAATATAAGGAAGTCTTATGAGCATGCTACTTCTCATTAATTTGAGGTTAACCTGGATAACACTGCTTAGAATTCGAGTTGACGTCTGACAGTCTGTAGTGTTAAACCCTTTATTAGGTCCAGCACAATTCATTCTCTAAAATTTAGAAATAAGGAGACACATATGCAGGTATTTTCAAATAGGAAGCTTTATAGAAATTAAAAATAACATTTCTTAAAAACCTTTAGTGTTGTTATAAAATATTTTTATGCTCTTTGAGAAATATAGCAGTTTATTTACCTATTAGGTGGTATGGGTAAAAATGGGAATAAATATAATGCTGATGGAAATTGGTGATGTCCACTCCGGTATGTTACATCATTTTCATCTCTTCCCCTTTCAAACAGTTGGTCTTGTAGTTGCTGACATACTGAATTGTCCTCTCAGGAGTGTAAGTATACTGACATGAATAAGTGCCTGTTTTCCTCCTAAAAGAATAATATTGAAGTACATTTATTACAGAGGTGCAGAGGTCTCTAGGCTTAGTGCCTATCCAGAGTATTAAGATTCATGGTCTCAACAATCCAGCTTAATTTGTAATGGGAAATTTAGTTTTAAAAAGGGAGTAACACTATTTGGTGGTAGGATAAGAAAAACTAGTCTGCTGAATTATTTGGTTGTCTAACATGTAGTCATCTAGACTAGTTTTCCTGGGGCAATCGTTAAGTAAACAAGATTTTTATTACTCCCATACCCAATCAACGGGAGCAAGAACTGCAATATGAAATAGAGAAAATGAGCTTCAGTGGGCTCTTGAAACACCTCCTAAGATTTTGCTCCATATTATCTGATCATTGTTTGGTCACAGGAATCATCATTTAAATATTTCTTTATTAGTTAGCATTACTTATTTTTATCACACTAATACAAGGATTTAGAAATATGTGGCGAAAAGATGAGGCACATCTTTAGATGCCCTCTCAACAGAGAAATCTCCTTAGGATTACCTCAGTAGACTAAATCACCGCAGCTATAATGAAAAATTTGAGGCTCTGTTTATTCTTTTTTCCCCTAGGACTTCAGCAAGTAAAAGTGCTCATGTGTATTATCACAAATATTTAGATATACCCATGAGAAATATTAAGGCTTATATTTATTTGTTTTCA
Organism: Corynorhinus townsendii; assembly: GCA_026230045.1. Classification (NCBI taxonomy): domain Eukaryota; kingdom Metazoa; phylum Chordata; class Mammalia; order Chiroptera; family Vespertilionidae; genus Corynorhinus; species Corynorhinus townsendii. Next base: position 172,305,548 of record JAPDVU010000003.1, on the reverse strand, counting down.
ATGTGCAGAAATAGATGAGGTCACAGGACTGTGGCACATGAGTTTTCTAAAATGTTAAAAAATAACTTTCAAAGCTTTGCATGATCTAATCACACTTAGGTATTCTATGTTGTTACCGCTGAAATTATTTGAGAATAATTGACACAGATGTACATGAGATAGTATGCCTGTGTTGAGGACATTTGGGTGAAGTGGGGGGATAACTTTTCAAGAATTTTAAGTAGTTAGAAGGTATCTATCTCACTCTCTATATGTGGCTCTATGAATCTTGAGTAGATTGATAAATTAAGGTCTATTTTTACTTTTTATTCTGTTATTCTTTTCTTCCTTCCTCCCTGCCTTCCCTCCTCCCTCCTTCCTTTCCTTCCTATTTTCTTAATTTTGCACAGAAAAGTACCATAATAAAGAAAAAAAGTGTATACTTTATTTCCTTTTCTGCAAGTTAGATAGTACATGTGAAGAGCTTACAACAGGGCCTGGGATATAGTAAGAACTAAGTAATATTAATTGCTGTTCTTGGTTGTATGTATATTTTTAAATCAGTGAACCACATAAAATAGCCTAGGTACTTAATATTTTTATGAGAACCTACTCTTAAACAGTTTGTTATTTTTGTTCAGAAGAATAATTATCATATGTTAACTAAACCGCAATTCAAAAATTTTGTTCTGCATTCTTGGCTGAAAACTAGATGACAAATTTAATTCCTAGGCAAACATTCCAGGAATGGTTCCAAAACTTCTGTTATTTGCAATATTCACAGATTCCCAGGAGATATAGCTTCCTTTACTGGGCCCCTTAAAATATTCATCCACATAGATATTAGCATTTGTTGCCTTGTGTTAACTTGTTATGAAGTTACCATTCTGTGTATATGGAATCCTGAAGATATACATATTTACAGCAGAAATAATGACACAGTCTTGATGCCTCCAGTGCTACCTCAGTCAGATGCAGTGCCTGTTGATTCTGGTCTGGTACTCAATAAAATATACAAACTTGCCATAGCAACCACTGCAACATGGGCTTATATGTGTTTCTAAGTTTAAAAGAACTTTTTTTTTTTTAAAGAAACATACAGAAATATGTTAGTTGAACAGGTACAAATTAGATATTCTGCAAAATGGAAATGTGTATGGTAATAACATTTCCATATAAAACCATAAGAATTTTTGCAAATAACAGTATTTCTAAGTACTTATTATTTACAAAAGGAATCTTAAATGTGTAGTATATTTGGATGCATAAAAATAACTCTGGCAAAGAATGCACAACCATAGCAAAGTAAGAATGTGGGTTAAAGACTGTCACTTTATAAAAAACACAACATGTAAATATAATGCCTTATTTTTATTTTGCTTAATGTTTTCTGAATATGTTTGTTAAAAGTGAACCTTGAGGAACCTGAAACAAAATCACTCTGAGACACCTATTTCTAAAGAACTAGTATGAAACATTTCTTCTATTTTTTTTGTGTGTGTGTGCAAAAATGATTTGTATTCTATTATCTAGTGGGCAGGTGACTAGGTCTTCTTTCAGTCTCAATATCCTATATAAAGCCTAATATGCTAAGTGTCCGGTTGTCCAGTCAACCAATCAAAGCATAATATGCTAATGATATGCTAAGACCGCTCAACTGCTCAATATGACATGCATTGACCACCAGGGGGCAGACATTCCAACCGGTAGGTTAGCTTGCTACTGGGTTCTGGCCGATTAGGACTGAGTGAGACAGGCTGGACAAGCACTGGAGCCCTCCCGCAGTCCCTTCCCAGCTGGCCAACCTCCTGCATTCCTCTCCAGCCCTGATCGTGCACCAGTGAGGTCCCTCGGGCTGGCCTGCACCTTCTCGCAATCCAGGATCCTTTGGGGGATGTTGGAGAACTGGTTTCAGCCTGATCCGCAGGCCAGGCCGAGGGATTTCACTGGTACACGAATTTGTGCACCAGGCCTCTAGTTTGGTATATTTGGTGGCTTAAATCCCATGAAATTTGAAGCCCACCACACTTGACTATTTCCTTGCTTTTTCTATTCAAAAAGTTGCTGCCTTCATTTATTTTTCTCTGTTAATTCTGATGGAGAATAAAGGAGTAAAAAAAATACTCACATGGGTTTTTTTAATTGCTTTTCTAAATTTTTCAAAAATTAAAAAACATACAAATTTAGAAACTCAGAAATTCATATATATATATATATAAAATATTAGTTTTATTGAAAAAAATTACAAAGGGGCACAAATTGGCTTTTTATTTCAATTCTGATCAAAATTTATGTGCAGGAAATGATAGTGCAAAGGGATGGGGAATATAGAATAACCTCCTACCAAATAAGAGAATCAAATTTCTGAAAGTCCGTGACAAGAGAATTCCAGGTTGAGTAACTTAACAGCTTATGGGGAGGATATGGTTATAGGGTTGGGGCCAAGCTTATGTGAATCTATAAAATATTTTTACATTCATAGAAGGAAAATATTACCAATGATATGCTACATATTGTAAATTGGTAATAAGAAATACAATTAAATTTCAACTTTTCATCTTTAGTTTACTAAAATGTTTCTAGAGTCTTAAATTTTGCTGTTGCATAGCTAACTGCAGTTAAAATTTAATTACTATTAAATAAATTACTTAAATGCAACACTAGTGAAATAACAGAAAATAATTCACAAAGCTCAAGATCCTTAAAATTTATTTTCTAGTATATATGGCTAGTGTAAGCATAAGTCATTAAATTCTCCTGTCTTTTCAACGATTGAACAGAATAAAAAGAACTCAGACTAAAGTTAAAAGCTGGTAGACTTTCACCTTGGAAAATAGGGCCTGCATGTTCATCTGACAAAACAGCAGGGAATGCTTGTAGGTGTGACCTTCATGGTCCATCCTAGCATATTTTCTTATGAGATGACTGAATGGTTTAGGTCATTCCTCTTCTAGGAGTCTTGTCAGCTACTGGTAGACTACAGGTACATGTCAATGAGTTTTGCCACGTGAGAACCTTAAAGGCAGCTTGGGTAGATCACAAAACCTATGAAGCACCTCTGCATGACTGGTATTTTCAATCATTCCAAACTATTTCCTTAAATATTAAATATTTTGTATACAACAATAAGAATATAAAAGAATGAAAGTAATATTTAACATAAAATGCTGAATTTTTTTTACTTCATAACTGACTTGTTTTTAGGCAAACCAGAATTGCAGAATGAGAAAAGCAAGTGCTTTTTTGTTCCTTAGACATTATTATTTTTATTGAATTTATTGGGGTGACATTGGTTAATAAAATTATATAGGTGTACAATTCTATAATGTATTATCTGTATGCTGTATTGTGTGTTCACCATCTTATACATAATTTTTTGATGATTCTTGGCAAAAGTGTTACAATATAGACAGACCCCCAAAATGAAATGCTTCATTACTTAGGTTAGGTAGAATGATAAACTTCATTTTTATTTCTTATTATGGAAATTTTCAGGTTTATACAAATGTAGATGGAATACTATAGTGAAACCTCACATATGTATTATCTAGCTTCAAAATTATTAGCCATGGCAATCTCATTACATCTAAAATACCACTCCTCCCACCATTATTTTAAAGCAAATTCCAAATATATATTTACCTAGTAAATATATCCTTATGTAATAGGAACGGAAAAGTACTTTTTAAAAGTAGTCATGTGGCACAGTTGTTAAAATCAAAACAACGCCTACTGTTTACTGGTGATTCCTTTTCAATCTTAGAGAAAGCTGAGTAAGCACTGGGTAGACCAGTACACATTTTGAAACCTGATTGAAGGGGCACTCCAGGTCAGTCGGGTTCTATCAGGAAGAAGTGTTGGTAAGTCATGGAAGATTTACTGAGGAGGAAGGATATTTGGGCAAAATGTAGACCCTCAAGAAAATGAAAATCCTCAAGGAAACAAGCAAAGGAATGACAACAAGGTACAAATTTTCTTTAAAAGAGAAGCAATTTTATGAGATTGAAGAAACACAATACTCAAGTTTGAGAATGACATTTTAAAGGTTGTATAAACAGACAAAATTCAGAATATGGGAAATTCTATAGGAGACATGACTTGGTCTCATCATCAAATAAATTGTAAAACAAAATGAGAGAGAGAGAGAGAGAGAGAGAGAGAGAGAGAGAGAGAGAGAGAGAGAGAGAGAGAGAGGAGGGGTGGTTGGTTGAACCTATGGACTAAAACAGACTTAAGAGACATATCAACCTAAGAGTGTATGAGCCCTACTTGGGTTTTGATTCAAACAAACTATGTGTAAAACAAAACATAGAGACAATCAGAGATATTTGAAAACTTCCTGGAAATGTGATAACATTAAGGAAATGTTGGTTTATTTAAGGTGTAATAATATATTAGTTATGTATTCTTCAAGACTTCTTTACCTTTTTGAGATACATACCGAATCATGTATGGATCAAATTATATGGTGACTTAGAAATAATCTAGTAATGATTATGATAGGAGTAGCAGGGAAGAGAGGTGTGGGTATAGATCAAACACAACAGACAAGTGTTAATAATTGTGAAAGATGAGTGAAGATGGAGTCTCATTATACTATTTTTTACTTTGGAATATGTTAGAAATTTTTCATATTAAAAAAAGCTTAAGCTTCCTAGTTTAGAACATATATATTTCTTAATATTCCTCCCAAAAGTTTGAAAGCAGAAGGAAGTTCCTATAAATTTCTTCAGCCAACAAGAAGTTTCTATTAACAAGCACTTGAGAGTTTTGTCATTATAATTGACTTTAACAATGGTGAACCTAAGGCACTCTGAAACATCAAAAGATTACATTATGTTCAAAAAATTATGTAACATAGAGGTTTTTTTATATCCTCAGCTAGACAAGGGAGACTTTTAAGCAGAATTTCCCTTTTCTGTGCCTGTGAAATTTATATATATCCATGTGCACATGTGCACCTCACCAAAATTTTGAAAAGTTCTGAAACACTTGCATACTTAAAGCTCCAACCACCTAACAAAGAGTAATTGTTTAAGGGTGGCCTTGGGACAGGACGAAATCAGAAGCTGCATGGGACTGCATGCCTCATCCCAAACCCAATCTGCCTTGCTATTTATTTAAAGTGTTGCCTGTTCTGTTCGTAATTGCATGCTGTGGCCCAGACAATCATTTTTAGATCTGTAATTCAAAACACAAAAGGGATTTGTTTAGACATCAGTGTTACCAAAAAACTGCTAATGGTTATGGCCTTAGTTTGATTGAAGCCATGCTTCCGTGAAACATCAACCAATTTGTAGGGGAATATCAGAAAACCTAATGAGTTTTTATTTGTAGATCAAACAACCAGTTAAGTGACATTTTCACTTTTCTAAGCCTTCAGGTTGTGCTTGTAAATACTTCAAGGATAGAGGACTCATCATGAAGCTATTTTAATTGCTCTTTGAAGCTAATATCTAGCATTTGTTCCCTTCTTTATAGAAACTCATTCATCATTTGATTACCTCTTACTAAAATAAAATCTCTGCCAAGCCACACATATTTCTGTTCTATCTAAGAAGGAAAGAATCATTCCATTTCCATCTGTTTGTGTCCAATCTCAGTGGGTGGCAACTGGAGACTCTCTCTTCCATGTCGATGGGTGTAGAGGACCCTGCCCCTTCTTATGACAGCAATTAGGGTTGACAGACACAGAGAAGCCTAAACGATCACGTTTTATGGTCTGCATCCTTCCCTCAGACCGTAGTGCTGTTAATTTTGTAAAGTCTGAAATCTCATTTTCTAAAGTTCTCTTTCGTAATCATCATATTCATGATAGCCCAGCACTGTGCCAAGCACTTCACATGTATCACATCAGTAATATCCTCACCTTTTGGGGAAGTGTAATTATTAGCCCCATTTCACAAATGAGGCAACTAACACTCAAAAAGATTTAGTAACTTACCTGAAAACCAAAGCTGGTGAACAACTAGCTGAGCGAGGACTCACACCCCATATCTGACTGCAGAGCCCCCCTCCTAATGATACTCCATGACCATTGGGAACCTTCTCTGTGCTGGACATTATTCTTAACAGGAGCACCATCTGGGAGACATGGAAGTGAATGGAGAGCTCAGCATGAGAGCTAGGGCAAACACAGCAGGTTTTATGGAGGAAGAATGGTATGACTTCAGAGTGAGGAGAGGGCTCCAGGCAGGAGAAATGGGAGTAGTTTAGCCGCAAAGCAGCTAGAGTTGGCTTTAGCGCAAATGGCATGTTTGTAGAGAGTCTGGCTGAGGTTTACCTTGACGGCCAGGTTAACGAGTTTAAACTTTATGGAATTCTGGTATGTGTATATATATATATTAGAAAGCATTGTGTTTGGTTTCATTCTTCCAAGTGTGAATACAGCTATAATATTACACAGTTGTTTGAAAGTAAAGCTAGGACTTGATTTTTGTCTACATTGACATAGTACATAAGGCATTTCTATTTCACTTTTCTTTCAGAAAAACTCTATTTCTTCTCATTAAAGAAAAAGTTCAAAAGGCAAATAAACCTTCTCATTACCCCTTAAAAAAAACAATGCCTGTGAGGTTGGAAGCCATAGCCAATGTGTTTATTTCCTGTCACACCCCCCTTCCTCCTCCCCCCCTCCCCCTGCTATTGACTATCACCATTAGTCAAATAAGTAAACAGCATAACATCAGAGAGGTCCACAAAATTCAGGGGACCTTTTGTTCAGTCGGCCGTTTACAGAGAACTGTTCAGCCCTTCAAGATGATGGGGCTGAGTCATCTGCCCCACCACACGCTATGGGATTTTATAGCCCACACCCAGGGGAGAGGACCCAGAAGAATAGCCTGCAAAGTGACATGAGGTATCTAATGTTTACACAAAATAAATCACACAGACAGCACATATGAATTTATTCCTTTTCAAAAGATTCAGAGAAGCAATTTTGCCTATGAAAAGTTATAAATTATTTTAGCTATGCCGGTTCTTCGAATGTTTAGACTTCGGATCAGCTTCGCCTACCTACCCTCCATCCTTGGGAAGGGTCTGGGACAAGCGCTATTTTTCAGATAACAGAAATCACTAAAATGAAGACCTAGGGCAGTGCCTTCAGTTAGACTTGGGTCTAGTAAGGGCTCCAGACTGATAGCTTGTATGATTTCATGAATTGACAATACATCTCTGAAAGCCCAAAGTGTGAAATTCTAAAAAACTCAAAAGGGTGTTTACACTTGCTGATAGCAGTGGGAATCTTATTCTCTCCTCTGCTTGGGGGGCAGGGTGGCGGGGGGAGAGTTCTCCAATGGGTGCTGGCTAAAGGGAGGGCTTGCACCCAATGGTTCCAGTTGCTATTCAGAAATGATGCACTTCCCTGAGCTAGTTACACCAATGTCCAGAGTCCCCATGCCTGTGGGAATTCGGGTGAAGAATAGCATTCTCATTTGAAAATCCAACTTCAGCCACCTCTGGGAGCGGCTTCTCCCACTGACAAGTGGGTTGAAAGGACAGACAAGTAGAGCACAGACCGTCTCTAGACTCTTGGTAGTTGCCCTGAGACTGAAGATGCTGTTTGACTCTCTGAGACCTGTGTCAAACTGGACAGCCACCTGCTGTCATTTCCAGCCATGCCTGTCCCTGACTTATCATCTGTGTGACTGAACATAGACTGGCAGGGAATTTCCTATAACAGAGACGATGTTCTTATTAATTTTTAAGAAATATAAGTTGTCTTAACTAAAGGTAAGATCACAGACTAGATTATCATATGGGTGTGGACATTTTTAAAGGTGCCAGGTTTCATACCTTATTGTCTGAACACATACTTATCTCTGCCCCATTCTGTTTCTTCTTTCCAATCCTCCACTGGCCTCTGTGTTAAATGGAGATGCAGTTTATACATCCTTTTGCCCTAGCACACACTAATTGTCATTTTGAAGAGGAAAAACTTATTCAGACTTTGTCCCCACACTTTTTACATCACCATAAGTCAGTGGTTCTCAACCTTTCTAATGCCACGACCCTTTAATACAGTTCCTCATGTTGTGGTGACCCCCAACCATAAAATTATTTTCGTTGCTGCTTCATAACTGTAATTTTGCTACTGTTATGAATCGTAATGTAAATATCTGATATGCAGGATGTCTTAGGCAGCCCTGCTAGCGGTTCTCAACCTGTGGGTCACGACTGTAGAGCTTAAGACCATCGGAAAACACATTACATTACGATTCATAACAGTAGCAAAATTACAGTTATGAAGTAGCAAAGAAAATAATTTTATGGTTGGGGGTCACCACAACATGAGGAACTGTATTAAAGGGTCGTGGCATTAAAAAGGTTGAGAACCACTGCCATAACTGATGTAAGTATATCAATTCAGAGAGAAAAAAATACCATTGAATATAGTCAAGCAACTGGAATACTACTTGGCAGTAAAAAGGACCCAACTATTCATACAACCTGAATGTATCTCCAAAGCATTATGCTTAATGGAGGGGGGAATCACAGAAAGGTTACATGCAGTATGATACCATGTATGTAACATTATATACATAAATAAACAAACAAACAAATAAATAAGTAGATGGAAAACATCTGGTTGCCAAGGATAGGGAGAAGGAGATGGTTTTGACTAGAGGGGTAGCACGGGGAGATCTTTGTGGCGGTAAAAGTTCTATATCTTGGTTGTGGTGGTGGTTACACTGTATGTGATAAAATGACATAGAAACTCTACATACATCTTGTGCCAAAGTCAATTCCTGGTGTTATTGTAAGAAAACTATGTCTGAGGAATCATTACAAGAAACTGAGCAAAAGGCATTTGGAACCTCTCTGAGTTACCTTTGCAACTTCCTGTGAATCTACAATTACTTCAAAATAAAAAGGTTAAATACATATGCCAACCAACTGTGTGGACTGCTGTACAGCAGGTGTGACTACAGCACAGCAACACATGCCAGACAAAGTGTCAGGTACATGTTTAAATGCACTGTGACCAAAGAACTGCTTCAAAGACAAAAAGGAATAAAAGAGTGAGGAAATGTGCTCTCAGGACTATAACCCCCTGTTACGTAGTGCTCTGAACCAGAGAATGCTTTTCAGGCATTCCCAAAGACAGGCTTGAAACACGAACCCTGTTAAATCACTTCAGCACTCAAGGTCAGTGTGGTCATGGAGTTTACAAGAACATTCGCATCCATACGCCACATTCCTCCTTGTAGAAGCATGCCAGAAAGACCAGAGCCTGTGTGGCCACACTGAAACGTTGTTTAAACAACGTTTGAAGGGCTACTACAGTCTCCTTCATGAAGCCTCCCTCTTCCCTCCTTTTTCAGTTCTTTGCTCCTTCTCCTTTCAAGCTCATCTCATTCACTCGCCGGTCTCTCCAGCAAAGGCAAGCAAAAGCAGACCAACCTGTGAGCAGTGCTGTGTCCCCAAGGCGTTGGCCTCCCGTGGTCCTCCCTGCACGCCAGGACAGGACGTAGCTCATGCTCAGGGCAACCGTGCACGCCCCGGTGGTGGCCTGCAGGACGCGCGCGCACGCGTCAACCCAGAGCCAGGCGACACTAGACACAACCGCCCCGGGATGCTGCTGGGCGGGAGTACCAGCCCTGCAAACAGAACAGCAGCTCCGCCAGCTGTCAGCCAAAGCGGCCTCTTGCTCAGGTACATCTTTTTCTCTTTAACATTTTTATAGTACTGCGAGTGTACCCAATGTTATAAAATTATGCCAAAACAAAGAGCAAAGTCCTTGTCCTGAGGCATATGCGATGTAAAAGGTGCCAATGACGCAAGGCACAATGACAGGACAAACACGGGGTGTAAGTGTGAAAGGTAAGATAGAGTCAATAAGACTTAAATGGACACAAAACAATGGAAAAGCCAAGTCAGAACCCCGACTCCTCATAGCAGACAATAGAAGTAAATATTTGCAATCAAAGCAATAGTAAAAGTAACATTTTTTGAGAGTTTATTAGGTACCACGTAGTATCATCGAATCAATTCTGTATGGTAGGTACTGTTATGATACCTAATTAGAAAACCAGGGGTTAAAAACCTGTTGAACAGACACTTCTCATGCTTCCAAAGTGCCAACTGTTCATCTTTACACGTATTAACTCATTTAATCCTCAAAAAAATCCTTATGAAATAGGAACTATTTCCCTCATTTTACAGATGAACAGAATGAAGCAGTCAGGTTAAGTGACTTGCCTAAGGTCTCTCAGAGAGAATGTGGGGAAGCCAAAACTTGATCACAGGAAGGCCAGGGATAGAGCCCAGATCTGAATCTGGGAAGCCCAACTCTAAGATGACACTGGGATTCATAGCCACACGCCCTGACACCCAAGACTGCACACGTGAACCTTGTGCACAGTGAATATGGAGTAAATAATTTAATTTGAAAATATTTATATTGACTATCAACAATGCACAAATTCACTCTGCAAAGGCCTTAAGCACTGCAATGAAGAAGTGCCTAGTTGAAGAAAAAAAATGAAACAGGTTTTCCTTCCTCCCTTCATTCTACAAACATGCACAAGTGTCTGTTTATTCCAGGCACGATATGAGGCATCAGGGTGACAGCAGTGACCAAAAGAGACAAAAACGAGAAAACAGGAAACTGGAGAAGATGTTCATTTTAATGATGGACACACGTTAGGTTTATCAGGAGCAATAGGGGCAAGTAGCCAACAGGAAATAAGGGGTCATTTCAATCTTATTATATAGGAAATGACACTATTGTGGACTGGACGGTTCTACATATGTGTTATGCAGCCCTTTTTTCATTTCCTCTCTTCTGTTTCCTTCATTTTAGTTACGACAGTTAGAGGAAAACACATTATCAAAGAACATTTAGCATGGACGTATGTTAACATTTCAAATAATGCTGCGAGTGGCAGAAGTAATAACACAAATAACAGCTATCTCATATTGAGTGCTTACTATGCATCAGAAATTAGTCTAAGCATTTTACACGTGCTAAATCATTTCACCCTTATAACAATCTCATGAGGTAGATGCTATTATGATCCTGATTTTATAGATGAAGAGATTGAAGCTCAGAAAGATTAAGAAACTTGGCTCTAAGGCAAGGATATAATGCTGAAGGGTGAAGGATTTAATCTATTAACTGAAATTAGGCTTGGGGTTATTTGCAGATTTCATTTACCCTTTGATCCCCTTCCTAATGACAATATAACTAACAGTATTTTACAAGTGTGAGAAGGGTGACAAGGCATGCAGCCCTCTGAGTCTGGGATGAAAAATTGATATAAAAGATTCTTAAAGAAAAAGCAGCATTTAACATTAAGTTTTCAAAGTCTGTTATCAAAAGCCAGAATCTTAACTTGCATAAACATGTATCCGTTATTCCTTCCTGTTACTCCATTCCCCATCTCACTTTATTTTTAATACACTTTTACTTCCTGGCTCCTCTATAACACACTGAAATAAAAAATAAAGCTATTAAAAACCAAAATAAGGAGAGGAATTCTTCCCCCTCCCTCCAGTTACCCCCCAAGGAAAAGCACAGAAGAGCATTTGCTTGGAAGTCGTTTTTCAGAATTGCGTGGATTGTGTCTACGCTAAAATAGAATATCCCCTGGAGAAACAGAAAAATAATTTGGTTTTTCCACATAGAAGACAACAAAGTCTAGTCTGTCCATTTGAGTATGGGTTTTAAAGCACTATCTAGGAGTCTAAATAACTGTAGTTCTCTATTACAGGGCCACAATAAAATGATAAAATAATAAAATGCATTGCTAATTCCTGTACAGCAGGTACTCAAATAATGTCCTTTTGTCCAACGTCATTTTGGAGGAACTTAACTCTTGTTTAGATCAGTTAGCCAGCACTGAGACTGGTCCTGTTACGTGCCTTTTTGTTTAAAGTTGCAGGGCCTATCGACCACGTTAAGTGAGGACGCACTATATTCAGTCATCCTGTTCCCTATAGCACAGTTCACTTCAGAACTCCAGGGGAGGGCCAGAGCAACGGGACACTTGCAGGGAGAATGTGCAAAAGACCTCCTAGACCGCATGTCCCTCCCAGCCCCCCCCCCCACCCCCCTTGCCTTCTCCATTTTGAGAGCTGAACGCCTATATTCCCAGAGAGGCTCCCATTTTTTTCTTTTCTCTGTTCAGACTGGTATCTTTGTTGAGCATCCTCCCCCACTTCCTTTGTCCAACTAACGTTTATTTCTGCTTCAAAACCTAGCTCAGGCATCGCCTAGTTTTGGCGTGTTCTCTGATCCCTTTTCTAAGCCAGGTTCAGTGGCAGACTACTCAAATCTGATTTCCCCTGGCCCTTAACATGCTGTTAGTGCAACTGTTTATTCTTTCCCCCACTAGACTTAGTCATTTACTTAACATTTCTTGAGTACTTAGTATTTGTTCAGGACTGTGGTAGGTGTCAGGGAGACAGGGATAAAAGAAACTTCCTACTACCGTTTCTGGAAGATAATGGTACTCAATGATTGTCTGTGGAATGAATGAATAGAATTAGGTCATTACAGAAACGGGGGAAGGAAGACCAGAGGAAGATTGGCAGTCACAGGGAAGTGATTCGGTTTTTCCATTCTCCCATCTCTCACATCGTACTCTGTTGTGCAACACCATTCTAAGCCTCTTCTTTCCTTGAGCGTTTGTTCTCATAGTAGTCTCTCCTACTGCTGTCTTTATTGGAAGCAAACTTTGACACAGGAGGGACGTATTTGATGCCAGCACTGTCGCTTCCTAGCTGTGTGATCCGTGACTGTTTCCTTAATTTTTCTGAGCTTTCGATTTCCTTCTCTGTTACATGGAGATAGCCAACACCTATAGCCTTGGGTACGGTGTGAAAATTAAGTGCAATTCGCATATGTAAAGGGCTTAGTGCAAAGTCTGACTTAGAGCATCCTCCTTCGCTTCCTTTGGTCTCTCCCTGGTGCCCACCCCTTACCCTTCCTACAGGGTGTCATCATCGCAGGATGGCATGTGAAATGATTTCAGGTGATACATGGAAGCAAAATTTTTAAAAATGTATGATTATTTTTATATATATTAAAATATGTAAATAGTCATTAAACCCCATAAAACTTTTGATTTTTATAGAAATAATTGCATTGGATATGTAAAAAGTAAAAGAAGAGTTTAGGTTTTAAAAATAGAAAATATCAGTAAGTCAGTACAAAGAATGGGGGGGGGAAGGAATAGATGCCTGAAAAACACTGATGAAAATGAACAAAAGCAATGGCATAAGAGAAGAAAAATATTTAATACAGAGTCCACAAGCTATATATTTAATACAGAGTCCACAAGCTTGCTTTCAGTATTTGATAAACTGATAGGTAACCATAGTTATACTGTGCATTTCTCAAAAACCACTTGTTCAAGCAATCCAGTCTTGGGGCTGTAAAGAGTTAGTCTTTAGCTGCATTGTCTTTCTTAGGCTAGGATTCGTCTGTAATAAACCAAGAAGTCAGCTTTGGGTCCCTAAGAAGGCACCTGTCCAGTTCTGCCCATGATAAAGTACAAAGTGAAAGAGAATTGTTCATTTACATTTAAGAGTAATGACTGTCCAGATAGAACTTCCAGTGGTGTTCTCTGTTCCCCACACTGTGTGTCCCCATTTCCTGATCTTAAAATAGGTACAATAATGGAATCTACTTCATAAGGTTATTAGGAGAGTAAGTGATAACAAAAGAAGCGCCTGGTAACAGATAAGGAATATTGTGTGTATGTGAACCACTCTGACTGGTAACCTGGTGGAGACCAGCTCCTAGAGCCCTGGGCATGGCACTCTAGCACCGAGCTCCCTTCCCAGCCTGCAGCCTGGAAGGCTGTCCATCCCCGGATGCCAGTCTTTCTGCTTGTAGATGTTTGGGATAAAATCAGCTTAAAAGCTTCCTGTCTCTGAACTCAGATGGTATTTGGTAATTTGGGAAGAGCAGGCATTTTCTTCAGTGTCTCTGTCCTTATAGATTTCCACCAGGAACACAGATTTTTTTTTTTTTCTGTAGCTTCATTTGTTAGAATGTGAGAGACTCTATTGCGCGCCCACACACATGTTCCATCTAAGACAGTCCACCAATCTCACTGACTCTTTAGAGACTTGTTTGCAGCGAGGAGGGAAAACACACTCATGGGCTAATTTTCCCACTCCAACCCTTACCCCAACTCCCAAAAGGTAAGGTCTACAAAAGGAAAGAACCAAAGCTGAGACAAGCCCAAGCTATCACCCTGGCTACCAGGCCCTGGGAATTGTGATCTAGGTGTAGGATGCTCTCCTTACAAGTAAGACATTTTAGTTATTATGATTGATTGCGCTGCGCAGAAGCAACTACAGGTGAATACTGGGAAACAGGCCATCCAAGGCCAAGGCCTGGCGGCTCTCTCCTCCCCGTATTTAAGGGTGAGAAGCTGCATCTCTCCGAAGCGAATAACAAGGAAGGCAGGTCCAGGGCCTTGGGGAAGGGGCAGCCTCGAGGAGTGCCTGGCCCGGATCGCCCACAGCTCTAGGGCCGCAGCCACTTCGCCTCAGTTCTCGGATGTAAGACCCCCCGAGACAGGTAGAGGTGCACCTTTTGCACTGAGGATCAGGCAGCTGGAGTCAACCTTCCTCGCCGGGGAACCAGGCTCAGGGGTCTGAAGGCTCTGCGGGGGACTGCGGCTGGGGGTCTCTCGCAACAACCTCAAGGCTTCCAACTGCTTGCCCCTCACAGCCCTGGCACCCCGGCGACTAAGTCTCCCTGGACTGGGTCCCCAGGTTAGCAAGTGCAGCCCCTTTCCTCTAACCACGTCGGCAGCTCGCTATGCAGCCCCTGGGCGGGTCCGGGCGCGCACATTAGGACACGCCCTGCTGAATCACGAAGAGGAAAAGGGGGCCTCGCCGGTCCCCCTCCTCCGCGCATCCATCCCCCGCGGCGCCCACCTGTACCTCCAACAGGCGAGGAGCCTCTCCCCGTGCGGCGTCTCCCGCTACCCGCGGGCTGGCCCCCGCCCTCACCCCTAGACTCCTGGACTCTGAGGTGCTCCCAACGCACTCTCCCAGGGGCTCCCCACGTCCATGCTTCCTCCTCTTCGCTCCATTCATTCTCTTTCCTCCATTTTCCTCCCACTCCCACCCTCTTGGGGTTTGGACTCTTATCACTCTTGCTTTCCCCCTCTTCCCCGACCTCCTCTCTCGGCTGCACAAATTTCATCCCTGTTTCCCGCTCGGCGTTTCTGCACCGACCCTGTCTGCTTTCCAGCGTGACCCCTACCCCACCGCCAGCGGCGCCTCCCGCGGAATCGCGGCCTCAGTCTTCGAACCCGTCCCGACCCGAGCCAAGGACCCCGACCCAGCACTGCTCCGGCTTTCATCTTCTGTAGAAGGAGACTCCCCAGGGCTCCTGGTGCCAGACACCCCCCCGCCCCAGCCCCAAACCCCGCTGGCCTCGGAGTGGCCCAGCTGTCAGGGACGACGGGTCTATTTTAAGTCCTGCACCCAGTGCTCCCACCCTGAGGGCGCGGGCACTGGTCCTGCGACTCGGGTGACACCTTGCCAGCTCCATCCTGACCGGAGGCAGAGCCAGCTGCCCCCGTGGGTCGGGCTCCTCCGATAGGCAGTTACTTCGGCCAAAGGCCATGGAACTCAAAATCCCAGAGCGGCGGGAACCCCGGGGTGCGAGCGCCCCACGCCCGGCCACCCCTTCCCGCCCCCGGGAACTGCCTGCCTTGGCACAGCCCGCTCTCGAATGGCAAAGGGAGCCACCCGAGCCCTCCCAGCCAGACTACCTCCGTGCGTCCCAGTTACTTAATTTCTATTCAGTCCGGTCATTAGCCTGCAACAACCCACCCAGAGTGTGGTCCTTTGGGAAATAATAAGAACTTGAGGCTACCAACAAGTTATGAAGAGCCACAACGCCTAACCTAAGCCCCAGACGAAATGCACACGTGTGCGGGTTTCCACGCGCGCTCGCGCCCGCGCCCGCGCACACACACACACATCCCTGCGGGGATCCAGCCACAAGTTTGCACATTGACAAGTCTCTACGGCTAACAGAAAATATAAAAACGTCCACTCACCCACCTCTTTTTCTGCCCTCTAGGGACTGGGATCCAGCGGAAGTATCAGAAAAGGGTGGATTGAGAGACCCTATTCCTTTTCTTTTCGCCTAAGAGTGGAAATTTCCGTCATGTGATAGGGGGCAGCATCCCCAGTGTCGCGTTTCCTGAGGACCTTCCCTTCCAGCCCAGCCGCCAATCGTCAGGCGGCAACCTGATATGTAAACAGAAGCATCCTCCCAGGTGGGGCTGAGTTGTCCTTTGTCCCCCAAGAGCAAAGCCTGGGAGCTAGGAGCCTCTGCTCCCTCTCTCTTGGGTCCCCCCAAACATAGAGAGAAGCTCTTAGTGTGACTGGGATTTTTTGTTTGTTTTTTTGGTTGATTATGTTTCATTAGTCAAGGTTGCATCTATTGGATCTGTTCTGTATGGGGGATACATGTTGATCTTCATTCTGCAGTCTGTAAAAAGTCTTTCTGGTAGGTGACCAAACTTCCTCTGGGTTTGGGGATGTCACTCCTGAACTTAACATGGGGGGGTGGGGGGTGGGGGGGAGAGGAAATAAATAAACAAATGGGGAAGAGGTACAAATGAAAAACCTGTCATTCACAGTTAAAGTCACCTTAGGCGAGAGGAAAGTGTGGGATAACTTGCTAACACTTAACCGTGGATAGGGGGCTTTTGTAGGGGTAATTTTTTCCCTGTGAGTCCAGTATAAGCATAATCCTCAATGTAAAAAAAGAAATTAGGATATAATAAATGACATTTCCATTTCAATTCTATTTGTTGAAGGTACTAACTACCATTTTAAGAAAAAATATTTATATTTAAAACCATTTTCTGATGTTAACTGCAATTCTTGTTTAAAAGAAAGCCCATGTAACAAATATGTTCACAATCCCCTGTTTATTTAGCACTCATTTCTCATTCTTTAGGGGGGAAATAATTCTCCTATGGAGACCTGATCCCACACTTTAGCAAACTCATCAGGCAACAAAAATTACTTTTTGAATTCTCCAATGTCCAATTTAACTTTATTCAGAGGGTCTTACTGCTTGTTCATAAAATGAATACCTAGAACTCTTTCATTTCACAGGTCCCATTAACTAAAATTCCAGCAGCACCTTAGCATTTTAAGAAACAGGGTATTAACAACAAAAAGCCATTCAGATAATTCACAATAGTAAGAAACATTAAAAACATGACTAACACACACACATCAAGTTGTACTAAAGCCATTTGACAATACAAATTCAGTAGAGGGTGATGTAATAAATATTTTCACGGGAGTTATTATTTGGAATGGAGTACATGAGAAATATTGTTTTTATGAAAGCTGATTATTCCCCATCTGACCAAACACAATATACCTCTTCAGTTTCTCATAACATTTCCATTTTGTAAAATTAGAATACATCAGAATAATTTTGAAAGTCCTTTAAACTTGTTAAAACTAGATTACCTTTACACTAGCACACTTCTGCATTTGATTCTTAATAAATATAAGCATCTTTTATAAAACTACTAAAATGTCAAAAACAGTAGGTTTGGGAGAAGATTTGTGAGAGATCAAGACAGATACGTATTTATCTCTGTCTAACCTGAGATTTAGTCAAAGTAAAACCAAGATTTCTGAAACCTCTTCCAGAAAAAAAAGCACAAATGAAGACGGATCAATGCAATTCTAAGAGAGATACTAGCTTACTATGCAACTGCTCAACTTTGTAAAGCACTGCTTGTTTAATCAGCTCTTGGCATCTCTATCTGAGCTAGTACAGAAAAGGTCAACAACGGGTTCCTTTCCCAGAGAACTATGGGTTACTCATCCATATATGCTGTTAATGTTAATTATTAACAGGTTGTGGGGTGAGGTGACATGAGTTCATTCATCCATAAAGCTATGGAGTGCTGAGCAAAGTTCAAATTCATCATCTTTTGTAGCTACATCATTAGAGTTTTAGAACAGCTCAAAGCAATGTCTGGGTGGTATGAGACAACTGATAATCCATTATCTTCTGTGCTATAATAAAAAACTTGAGCCATTGCCTGGCCGATGAGGCTCAGTGGCTGAGCATCAACCTATGAACCAGGAGGTCATGGTTCGATTCTGGTCAGGGCACATGCCCGGGTTCTGGGCTTGATCCCCAATGTGGGTTGAGCAGGAGGCAGCCAATCAATGATTCTCTCTCATCACTGATGTTTCTATCCCTCTCTCCCTCTCTCTCAATAAAAACATATTTTAAAATTAATTAAGAAAAAAAACTTGAACCATTAATGACTATGCTGAATCTACCCAACAATACTCAAGGGTTTATTTTAAACTGGCATTTGAAAGAATGTGAAGCAGCTCTAACCAGCAACATGATTATCCAGGCAGGACCACAGTGTGAAACATTTTGATTTATCATCAGATCATTCTCTAGCTCTGGAGCAAAATAGCTTGAGTTCAAATCTCACAGCCACCACCTTGGCAAAGGCGCTTAAATTCGAAGTGACTCAGTTTCTTAATACATTCTTTTCCTGACTTATTTTCAGAAAACTGCAAACTCACATAGTGAAGGAGGAACATAAACTGTTTGCAATCAAGAAAAAAAAAAGCTTACAGAGCAGTTAGAATTTATTACCATTTTGAAAAAGCTGAACTGATTGAGGCTCTCCACTCTAAAACTATATTAACACACTGGTCCTAGAATTGGTTGTTAATTTTGTTGTGGGTGCTTGTGCTTTAAGAAAAGTCTATATTAAAATATTCCCGCTCTGGCCAGTGTTGCTCAGTGGTTGGGCATCCTCCCATGCACCAGAAGATTGCTAATTCAATTCCTGGTCAGGGCACATGCTCGGGTTTCAGGCTGCATCCCCGGTAAGGGGCACGCAGGAGGCAGCTGATCAATGTTCTGCTCTCACATAGATGTTTCTATCTCTACAGTTCCCTCTCCCTTCCTCTCTCTCTAAAAATCAATAAACTATTATTTTTTAAAATTCCCAAAATACATTCTTTTGAACTAAAGCTAATACTTGAAAATGGAACTCTATGCTCCAAGAAGTTTAGAGAACATTGTATTAAAAGTTATTGTGGAGTTCCTCAGAGGTTTTCACCAGTCTCTCTAAGTTGAGTTGCAGTGTGCAGTAGTTCTCTATGATCATGAGCCCTTTTTGGAGTAGTATTTCTAAGGTCTAATGGTCTAGAGAACAGCCATTACTAATTTTAATATAAACAAATACCATAAAAAGGAAGAAGAATACAGTTATTATTGAAGCACCTTTCGTATGAAGTTTTTTGGCTTATGGATTATCATTTTTCCAACTAATCCTATATAATAAACAGTTAATATGCCTTCCAGGAACTACCAGTGGGCAGGCTGCAGGGCCAAGCCCCTTGCATGAATTTCATGCATCGGACCTCTAGTCCTGTCTAATAAAAGAGTAATATGCAAATTGACCGTCACTCCAAGACACAAGATGGCTGCCCCCAGGTGGACACAAGATGGCTGCCACAAGATGGCCTGCAGGGGAGGGCAGTTGTGGGCAGTTAGGGGTGACCAGGCCAGCAGAGGAGGGCAGTTGGGGGTGACCAGGCCGGCAAATGAGGGCAGTTGGGGGAGGCCAGGCCAGCAAGGGAGGTCAGTTGGGGGGGGGACCCAGGCCTGCAAAGGAGGGCAGTTGGGGGGACCAGGCCTGCAGGGGAGGGCGGTTGGGGGGAACTAGGCCTGCAGGGGAGGGTGGTTGGGGGGTGGGGGACCAGGCCTGCAGGGGAGGGCAGTTGTGGGCAATCAGGCAAGCAGGGAGGGCAGTTAGGGGTGACCAGGCTGGCAGAGAAGGGCAGTAGGGGGAGACCAGGTCAGCAGGGGAGGGCAGTTGGGGGCAATCAGGCTGTCAGGGGAGCAGTTAGGCATCAATCAGGCTGGCAGGGGAGTGGTTAGGGGGTGATCAGGCTGACAGGCAGAAGCTGTTAAGGGCAATCAGGCAGAGGCAGGCAAGCGATTGGGAGCCAGCAGTCCTGGATTGTGAGAGGGATGTCCGATCACCTGTTTAGGCCCGATCCCAATGGGTCCCAGATTGGAGAGGGTGCAGGCTGGGCTGAGGGACACCCCCGCCCCATGCACAAATTTTGTGCACTGGGCCTCTAGTAATTATTATAATTAGTAAAATGGCTTTAGGTTACAAAGCACCTTCGCATATGCCATGCTGCTTGATAATAACATAAGCCAACCACATAGGTATTATTATTTTCCCTATTCAATGGGAGGAAAAATTGAGATTCAGAGAAGTTAGGTGGCTTCCCCAAAGACACAGAGCCAGTAAATGACAGTCTCATGAACCAGGTTTCCTGGCTTCAAAGTCAATGTCTCCATTTCCATAGCTCACCTCTCTTCTCTTCTGAGCATTTTCTTTACTAGGACTGTTTAATTTTTTTTCTGCCTACAGTGTAGCCAACCCTAAATGGCATGCTTACCTATAAAATTATGATTTTAAAAATAACTGCTATAAAAGTGATTATTTTCTTATCATAATTATACAAGCCTCTATGAACTCTAATGTCAGCATAATGGTTTTCTTTTCCATGGGTTTAAATTTGATTTATCTGAGAAACTGAGTAATACCATGACTAATGGTTATGGTTGAGTTTCCTCAGTGCAGGTTCTCTAAATGGGCTACTATTTCTTACTGGCACCAGGAAAAAGATATTTGAATAGATCACTCACCAACTCAGTTTCACACATAATGAAACAACTAGATATTGGGTCTCAAAACAAACATAGATTTAGGATCTTAGAAAACCCAACTGTAGTGTCCAGGATTGGAATGCCAGGGCCCAGACTCCGAGGGCCCATGCAGGAGGTGAAAAGGGAGAGCAGGGCCACGTTGTACCTGGATACAGCTCCGAGAGGAGAGGGTGCTTCCTGTGCAATCCCGAGCCACACCCAGCCTCAGGGAGGTTGGATTTTGTTTCTCTGGTCAGGAAATAGCACTACATGTTGACAGCTGACCAGTCATGTCCACCTTTCTTTTCCATCTTGATGCTCATGGTACCAGTCAACTGCACTCCTTGGATAGCCCGTATTTTAAGCCACTCAGCCTCCCCTGCTCCCCAACATCACGGTCTTCCATGCCTTAGCGATTTTGCACACACTGTCCCCACCTCCTGGAAGCTCTTGCTACTGGCTCTGCCTGTCAACTTTACCTATTACTCATCTTTCAAGCCCGGCTCACATGTCACCACTTAAGTGAATGAAACCTTCCCCAGCTCCTCTAGCTATTATTTTCCTCTTGGTAGGCTGGGGACATGTAGTGGTGGAGAAGTTTGAAGAAGGGTGAAAAAGAGAATTAAACTCCATTGGACCTGGAATTTAGTATTTACAACTACCCCAGCATCTGGATGTTCCAAAGCTGTGGTACTGTTTCAGTCTTTTTCACTGTATAATAGGTTGTTTGCAGGGTTCCTCTTGAGACTGTAAGTTCTATAGATGCTTTTTCAAATGTATTTTCTGAATAAATAAATGAATGAATGGGCAGGTAAATCAGTTGATGCTTCTCTGTTTTTTTAAGGAGTTGAAAAACTGAGTGATAATTTTCTTAAAGATGGAATTTAACCAAACAAAAACATTTCAGATTGAAATACTCTTGTGAAGATTTTAGAACTTACTGGCTTGAAAATTATAACTTGGTTTACTGGGAGCCTAATCTTACTTCAGTCTGGAAGGGGATCTTTGTAACCTATGTGGGCCATTGGAGAAGTTGAATCTCCTTTGGGTATTTTGTGCCACTCCATGAGGCTGCCACTGACCGAGAGGAAGACCACCTTCTGTTCCACCTGGGATGCCAGGACTCTTCCAGCCTCCTCTCTGATGGGGCTCTCAGCAAAGTGGCGGAGGTCCACTCCCTTCTCTTTCCTGCCGTCCTGCTTGGTCAGTCTTCAAAAGCCCACAGATGCAGGACTAGGTAGATATGCCAAGTTTTGAAGAGTGAGGCAGTCTCAGAAACGTATTCCAAGGTGGAAGAGTCAATGTTGAAATTCTGGCTAATTTAACTGCACAAAGGAAGGCTCTGAAGCTTGGTGGATGCTACTCCATTTGTGACATCTGTCCCCTCTGGACTCCACATGCCCACAGGCAGCTCCCTATTC
Source organism: Corynorhinus townsendii (assembly GCA_026230045.1). NCBI lineage: Eukaryota > Metazoa > Chordata > Mammalia > Chiroptera > Vespertilionidae > Corynorhinus > Corynorhinus townsendii. Next base: position 172,283,432 of record JAPDVU010000003.1, on the reverse strand, counting down.
AAATCTGGTGAATCCATCTCCTCCTTCAGCAAACCCAGTTCAGTCCACATTTGTGCATCCTCTGATTTAACAGACATTTTGGGGGACCTACTAAGTGCTGGGCATTAGGGACAGAATCATGAACAAAATAGACACAACCGCTATCCTCTTACGTTTATAATTTGGCAGGAAGAAATGTTTTAATCAAAATGTGACACTAGTAAATATAAAATGACAAACACTGCAGTGAAGGAAGGAAGCACTGGGCCTAGGCAAAGACTCCCCTGGGGAAATGACTCTTGAAGATGAGTGAAAGGAAAGTTTTGTTTCTTAAGGGCGTAGCAACTTCAGCATAGTTATATGCCTATGGAAAAGCTCAGGCCTGCGGTTGAATCAGGACGTAGCTGGTGCTCCTAAGATGGCAGCAGGGGTGGATCCATGTCAGATGGAGCAATTGCCTTAGGTAGCAAGTTCTCTTTCCTGCCCAGTTCTTCTCTACTCATTCTCTCCAGCTGGGATAAATACCAGACCCTGATTCTAGTTTTATCTCCTGCTAGTGGGAGCCATGGGCTGGCTGGTCTGTGTTCCTAGTTCTCCTGTCAATCAACAGCCTGCAGAGATAGGCTCTACTCATCTAGAGGTAACCAGAGTTACTCCTCCTTTTGCCTGATCCTTTAGGAATAACAGAGGATCCCATCCCACCCCAAATACAGTGCTTCTGACTCTTTCTGTCCTGCCTTAGGCCAGCCACATGGCACAAAACATCATAGCACACTGGTTGTCAGTTTGCTCCCTTTGCTGTCTGGGAGGAATGATCTAGCTTCATGGAATCTTTTTGATACCAGGTCTTCTGCTGATGAGCAAGGTTGAGGAGGGAGAAATCTGTTAGTTCCAGTTGCCACAAAGAGTTCAGGAGGAAAAAAGAGTTTAGTTCTTATAATAAGTCAGATTGTAAATTGAAGGCAGCGTCTGACTGAGTTGGTAAAGAATGAGCCTCACACGCGGGGGCACTGAGCACCAGCATTTTGAGGAGGGCTTGGTACATGAAACACAGAGAGGTTCCTTTAAACCTTAATCATAAAGCCCAGCTGGTGTGACTCAATGGTTGAGCATTGACCTATGAACCAGGAAGTCATGGTTCAATTCCTAGTCAAGGCACATGCCAGGGCTGTGGGCTCAGTCCCCAGTGTGGGTCATGCAGGAGGCAGCTGATCAATGAGTCTGTCTCATCATTGATGTTTTTATTTCTCTCTCCCTCTCCATTCCTCTCTGAAGTCAATAAAAATATATTTTTAAAAATATATAAATAAATAAATAAACCTTAAACAAAAGAACAAACAAAAATGTGGGAAAGTTGATTTGAACTGAAATTTACAGTCAGTCCCCACATTTCTTCATTGACACATTGCAGCATGTAGTATGTTAGGAATGTTGTGTTGCAATATTCTGTAATATTTAATGTGTAAAGGACAGAGTCACACCTCGATCATGAGTTCTGGGTTTTGTGTTTTTTAATGTAACCATCACTCTAGCATGTTTTCACTCGAGCATTTAACTTACAGTGTAAAGGGGAATCCCACCAGGTAAACATGGTCATCCTGATTTAAAGGTATGCGGTAGTGCACAGGTTGGTCAAGATGGCCAAGACAGTTGGTTTCCAAACATCAATTCCAAATATCCTTTTCAAGTTGAGTTTTCTGCTCAAAGACCTAGAATTTTGCTTGGTCTCTCAGTAAAATCCCACTTCACAAGGGCCCCCATTCTTCACCTAAGCACATCCCTCTTTATGTTGGCCTTAGACAGAAGATTGAATCAGATGGAATGTGACATTGGCACTCTGGCCTGTTTCCCCTTGGAGTGTCCTCTGGTCCCTGCATGCCTGTTCACTACCCTATTCCTATTTTTGCAGGACTAGAAAGAGCATTCTGTCCAATCAGAAAGGCAAACTCCCTACTTTGCTCCCTAGTGTAGTGTTCCAATCTCTGGACACACCATCAAACTTAATGTATTTTCCTCATTTTACCAGGAACTTGTTCTTACTGAGATATGAGGCAGATTGAATATTTAGGGCAAGCAAGCCTTTAGGGTGCAGCCTAAACCATATTTTTTTTTAAAAAAAATAACACTTCACCAACAATTTGTATTATGTGAATTAGAACAAATAAATTTTTAAAATGTAAAATTAGGCAAAAGGATAAACTCACTCCCTGTCTCTGTTTGCATGTCTATTTATTGTATAAAGGCATTATTCAGAACTTTAATGTCTTGAAAACGTATGTGTTTTTTTTCAGTCATAAGTATTTATTGCCTCTTTATTCTAAGATAAAAAATTCTACTCTTACATAAAGTTATATTTAACTAGGGGTCCCTTGGCCTGGCCTGTGGGATCGGGCCAAAACCAGCTCTCCAACATCCCCCAAGGGGTCCCGGATTGTGAGAGGGTGCAGGCCAGGCCGAGGGACCCCACCAGTGCATGATTGGGGATAGGGAGGGGCACAGGAGGTTGGCCAGCTGGGGAGGGACCATGGGAAAGCTCCAGGGTGTGTCCAGCCCATTTCACTCAGTCCCAATCAGCCCGGCCCCAGCAGCAAGTTAACCTACCGGTTGGAGAGTCTGCCCCCTAGTGGTCAGTGCACATCATAGTGACTGGTCAATCAGTCAACTGTCTGCCCTCTGGTGGTCAGTGCATGTCATAGCGAGCAGTTGAGCAGCCTTAACATATCATTAGCATACTACGCTTTGATTGGTTGAACAGACAACTGGATGACCAGACACATAGCATATTAGGCTTTTATTATATAGGATGGATGGTAATACAATATCATATGATCTGACACAATATATAATATCATATATAATATCACATAACATCACAGAGTACTATATATTATTGACACATAAATATATCCTACATAATAAAAGCCCATCAACTGAAATGGCAGAATGACCAGAATGACCAGAGATCAGAACAACTGCAGCCTCTCACCCTGGCCTGCCCCGCCCCCCAGCAGAGACCCCCACCCTGATCCGGGGCCCCCATCAGGGCAGGCCGGCTGGCCCCCACTCATGCACCGGGCCTCTATTCTATGTAATAAAAGGGTAATATGCAAATTGACCCTAACAGCGGAACAACCAGAACAACCTCTGGATTAGTCACTGTGAGGCGCATTGACCATCTCTTGGTCCCTTTCCCCGGCCGGCAGACTTCGATTGCCTGATGGTGAATGGGGAACTAAGGGTGGGTGGCGGTGGATGTGGGTGGTGCCAGGCCAAGGCCCCCACCCTGCCAGTCACCCCACACATAGAGGGCAACCCACAGCGGGGGTGGGGTCAGTGAGCAGGCAGGAACGACCAACCTCTCAGTCCCTTCCCCTGGCCATCAGGCTCTAATCACCTGATGGCAAATGGGGAACCAAGGTGGGTGGCGGCGGGGGGCGGGCCGGCTGTGGGCAGCCAGGGAAGATGGCCCTGATCGCAGGCCAGGTCTAGGGACCATATCCATGAATTTCTGTGAGGGCGTGGGGTCTGGTTCTTCTCTTTCAGGGTGCTCCTACTTATTTCCAAGTATGTCCAAAGAGGGCATCTCACACATGCCCACATACCAGTCACTGTGGTGAACTGCAGTCACTATCCTGTTCCTCCTTCCTGCTCTGTACCTCCTCACCACTGCTGTCCCAGGAGCCACTTGGAAAAGCTCAGAGAAGGTCATCCTAGTCCACACCCACAGTATGGCCTGCAGAGTGCCCAAGTGTCCACCAAGGCCTAGATGGGCAGGGACAATGGTGGGGAGAAGGGACTTCTCTGATCCTTGCATCTCTGGGCAGAAGCAGAGGCCACACTGGCTCCTGCATCCTCCTCCTCCTTTCAGCCTCCAGTTCTGCAGATGGCGGTTGTGAGAGTAAGCAGTGCTAGGGTGGGAGAAGTGGTTTCATTATTCTCCATACCAACGACCAAAGCCATGTCCGATTAGAGATCACTTGTAGATCACCACTCTTGTTTCAGACATAGTTTGCTTCCAAATTTTAAATAATATTTCTGTTTATGTTGTCTCACAAGAGTAATATCCACTCATTAAACCAGACTAATGACTTTTATGTGCGGCCAAGGCAAATGATATTGGCCAACTTTCTGCTTCTCATTATCCTGAAATATAAATAGAGCCAGGATTTTATTTGTCATTGTCTCTACAATATTGGAAATTTCTACAAAATATCAGCAGAATCTTCCAAGATACGTCTTATTAGGTTGAGCCTAAAACCTTTCCTATTGGGGTTCCTTAGCAATATTGCTGATCTTTTACTGCTTCTGGTATTTAATTTTCTGACCTGACTTTTTATTAGCTTAGGCTTTAATTCCTGGAATATTTCATTGTTGCAGTTGTTGTTTCATTATTAAATATTTCATTCATACAAAAAAAATACAGAAACATATAACAAACACCCGTGTACCCACCCCTAGATTTAAAGAAATGCCAGTATCTTCTATGCTTTGGGATTTAAAAATAAATAAAACATTACAAATGTATTTGGGGTCAGATAAGTACAGGGTATTTTTTTTTTTACGTTCTTATTGATGTCAATATTTTAAAATTTTGTTAAGAGAAATTTTAAGAAGTGCATAAACTTCTTCAGAAAATGTTTTCCTTTTAAATGACTGTGAAGTTAGTCCTTTATATCTCTGAGTCCTCTCACTGGGTCTTGAGTTGTGTTTCCATTCCTGGCCTACTACTGAATTCCCTTGACCTTTAACTTTGCCTCATATTTTCTTTCACCTGCACTCACCCTTAAGACTTGATGACTCATTTAGCTGCTCTGGCACCCAGCCACTTTCTCCTTGGCAATCCTACTGCCCTCACCCTCAGCTGTTGCAGCTCTTGGCCAAGCTAAGCAACCACCCCACCGAGCCCCTCCCTGACTTGTCCATGTGGAGGAGAAGTGGTTCCTAAAAGAGATCACAGAAGATGAAATCAGGGACTTGGGAGTTTGCTCTGGGGCTGGAGAGAAGTGGGTGAGGAAGGTGCCAATGGAATTTACCCAGGAAGCCAACTTTGACATTTCCTTCAACAGAATTCAGTACTATTTTGTGTAGTTTTTTTTTTTTTTTTGTAACATATATGTTAAAAACAAAACTTATAAATTAGGAGAAGGAAGTACGTTTATTCAGACCACGTGCTGGGTGCTGGGGACACTGGGGAACAGGCTCCATCCCTGATTTCACAGGGAGAGCTTTCTATTTAGCAGGAAATGTGTGCAGACATTAAGCAAATAATTACACACCTATTTGCGTCAGTACAAAAGTTGGGACTCTGGGAGAGTTGACCTTCTTTTTTTCACTGAAAGGTGGAAGGCAAGGTCACTTGCTGAGAAAGGGAATGGAGTTGAGCAGGGGGCCTGAAAGGAATGAAGGCTAGAACAGGAGTTGTAGAGAAAGAGGAAACAGACGGACCAGGCATATGTAAACAAGAACAGAGCTTGGCAGAACTTTTTGCTTGCATCTCTCTAAATTCAAGTCCCAGAACTTGACTTTAAACTGGCATGTCGCATATTTGCTTTTGAAAAGCAAATTCTCTTTCTTTCAGAATCTGTTAGTTACTACTATCTTTTTAACGTGGCCAACAACAATCTCCTTTTGTATAAGTACCTCCAATTCACAGTAATTGTACCAGTAATAGATAAATCTATGGCTTCAGGTCTGAAGTGACAAGATAGATGTTCAGATTGCAAGCAATACAACTGTCTATGTCCTCATTAGGTTCTTAATTAGATTTTAATGCGCTGCTCTTAGGAGTCATTCAGCCTCTTCCCCCAGGGCCTTTCCTTCCGGGCTGAGGCACAGCAGGCAGACTTAGGTTTCAAAAGTGTTACTAATTAGCTGGCTCCAACTGTATCTTAGCATATTTAACAAATATGTCTAATTAAATTCTTGTAAATTGTAAGTGTCTCAGGACATTTTTTCTCAATCTCAAATGCACATTTCTTAATATCATTTACTAATTTATGAGAATATATTTACTGAATATTGAAAAAAAAGTGAATCGAAAATAAGACAGACATCTCTAACATTTTTCTCTTGTATGAAATAGTGTAAAATAGCTTACTTTAATTTACCCATCACAGGTTTTATCTTCTATATAGTGAATTTCTAAGTGTATGTAGAATTTGCTTTCCAATGTTTGTGCTAAAATCTTTTGTTTTAAAGAATAAAAACAAAAAAGTTGTGACAAAGAGAAGTATTTTACTGACACACTGATAGTTTATAGATAACCGATTCATTTGTTTTCTGTGTATCTTTTCTATATTCCCTCATTCCTCTCATTTGCTTTTATAGGGTATCTATCTGGGGCAAGTTGATCTGTTATGATCTGTGAGGGAAGGAGACAAAGAGAGAAAAAATATGTTGCTGAATTTCTAATAATTATCTGACCATAGTAGACAAATATTTATTCAATTGAATTAATTGAACGAGGATCAAGGACGTGTGGCTGATGGTTGAAATATATATTGCTTTGGTATCATGTTCAATCAATAGTGCTGGTGGTAGGGGAAGGAAGGGAGGGAGAAAGGAAGGAGGAAAAATACAAGAAAAGTGAGTAAATAGAAGCAAGGTTAAAAGATCACAAGCACAGAGACTGATGCATATATGTTATATATGTTACATAGTATATATACACTACCACACACACATACACATACATACATACTGCTGCCCCTATGTACATATGTGTAATGTAACTCTCTCCATCCTTGTGTGTGTGTATAGCAATAACATTACAAGGGCAAACTTTAGTAAATAAGAAATAGTGTTAATCTTAATAATATCTAGTCCTTTCATTTTAAACTAACATCTAAATTGCCACATCCCCTCATGTCACACAATGATCCACATAAATGAAACGAATCTCAGTAGGCTAAAGGACAGTACAATTATTAGGAAAAAATATATACCTATATAGATATATAGATATATATTTTAGCTAAGGTCCTCTCTTATCCATGGGCTGACCTCTTCCAGATGATTTCCTTAGTCTTCTATTGCATGTGGGCACCATCTCATTTGTCTGTGCTTAGAATGTCAGAAAGGCAAAACAGACTAAAAAAGAAACAGAGGAAACAGGAACAACAAATGAATGTGTGGCAGTCTTCTTAGCTGCACAGCCTCCTCACCCACTTCCCCTGTCTGGGGAATGCCTGACCTTTTGAGTCTTGCTGGGTGGTTCAGACCTTGCTCATCATTAAAGGGGAATATGTCAGGGACTTGCTTTCCCCACTTCCTTTGAAGTGAGAGCCAAAAGTAACTCAGGTGTTACCAGCACACTTCACTTGGGGACTTGGAGGATAGTCTCTCTGGCAGCAGTGACAGGAATGCCTGCTCTGTCACCTGAAGGATACTGGGCTCAGGGAGGTGACAGCGATGGCCTTCTGAGGCCCACCCTCTGGCGTGATGGTGTCACATCATATTGTCCACCCAAGGCCTCTGTGAGCCTGTTGAGGCCTTTGTGTGAGAAAGAAAAGGTGCTCCCTCCTGGCAGGTGCTCCGCTCTGCCAGCACATTTGATTTTTATTTCCAGCAATTTTGCTGAACTCTTTTTATTTCTACTAATCTTCTGAAGCTTCTTTTGAAATGTTTATGCACAAAATAGCATCATTTGCAAATAATTTTGTTTCTTCCTTCTAATTCTTATAGTTTTACTTATTTCTACTTGTCTTCTTTGCAAGCTTCAAAAGGAACTGTGCTGCCCTAGCTGGTTTGGCTCAGTGGACCGAAGGGTCCCGGTCAAGGGCACGTACCTTATTTGCAGGCTCCTCCCCGGTCAGGCTCGTGCAGGAGGCAACCAATCTATGTGTTTCTCTCACATCGATATTTCTCTCAGTCTTTCCTTCTCTCTTCCACTCTCTCTAAAAACCAATGGGAAAGTATCTTCGGGTGAGGATTAAAAAAAACAAACAAAAATAACTTTTAAAAAAAGGAACTGTGCTTTTCTAAGTAATGTATTACACAAATTCCACCATTATTTGTATCCATTTGCAATAGTTCATAGGTAGTAAATGAAGAGGTAAATATATAATGTAGAATGTTTAACAAAACTATTCAATATCATGTTAATGAAGATTTCTAAGATGTTGCAATGCTATATCATTTTGATGCCAGTAAGTACACTTTACAGAACTATCAAATTGTGCCACGTTAAAAATTCCATTTGAAGATTGTCCAATTGGCCAATTGGACTAATATATCTGATTATCTTGAACTAGTAAGTAAAGCTTTGATGTTGGTAGCATCACTTTTTACAACACATTTGAGAACAGGCATTTGCATTTATATTTTTAAATCAGCTGGAAGAGGTCAGCCCATGGATAAGAGAGGACCTTAACTGAAAAAAAAAAAAAAAGAAGAAGAAGAAAAAGACACCACACTTTCAACTACTACATCAAGCTTTAGCGATTTATTTTTCACAAAAGAAAACCTTCTATAATAGTAAATTCATACTCTAATTTTTACTTATATTTTCCCTAGTGTTTAATTTGTAAATTGATTTGGTTTTATAGTAGTATAAGAACTATAAGTATACATTATTTATGTCTAGTTTCATATTTAAGTAACATTGTCATTAAAATAGGTTTAATAAAGCCTAGTCACCTATGAGGGTTTTTTTTTCTTTGGAAATAGTGTCTCATCTTATTACTTACATTTGAGAGATTCTGTTCTAACAACATAGGAGACGCTCCTTAGTCTCACTTGGGGGACCCTGCTTTTGCAGGTCTTCCTAAATTGTGGGTTTCCTACTTGGGTGGGTTGTATGTACCTTACTCCATCAGCTTCATCCCTGTGTGGGCTCCTGAGTGCTTTAAAAAACAACAACAACAAAACACACAAATCTGGTTCTAACCTTAGCTTACTTAAAAGTATTCAATAATTGTCCTTTATTTTTGAGATTATGTTCAAAATTCTTAATATAACTTAGAAAGTTCTGTATAATTTGGTTCCTAGTTACCTCTCTAAACTCTTTGCAAACTGCTCCTCCCAGGGTGGACTCAGTTTCAATGAAAACTCCATTCTTTCTCTTTTTTTTTTTTTAATATACTTTATTGATTTCTACAGAGAGGAAGGGAGAGGGATAGAGAGCAGAAACATCAATGAGAGAGAAACATCGATCAGCTGCCTCCTGCACACCCCCCACCGGGGATATGCACGCAACCAAGGTACATGCCCTTGACCAGAATCGAACCTGGGACCCCCCCAGTCCGCAGGCCAACGCTCCATCCACCGATCCAAACTGGCCAGGGCTGAAAACTCCATTCTTTTAATTCGGAGGGACTGTTGGCTCCTCCCAATCACACACCAATCAACAAATCATTCAGGTTCTACCTTCAAAATATATACAGAATCTGACCATTTCTTATTTATCACGTGTGTACTGTTGTTGCCTGGACTAAAAATTTTTGCTAAAATTTTACAGTAATTTCTTGTTAGTGCTCATGTCCTTATTTCTCTATTAGTTTCCTATTGCTACTATAACAACTTATCGAAACTCAGCATCTTAAAACAACACTAATTATAATCTCATAGTTCCATAGCAACCCAATAGGCTTGGCTGGTTTTCTGGTGTAGGTAGGACCTACAAAGTCTAATGTGCTGGCAGGGCAGCATTCCTTTCTTGAAGCTCTGGGCATGAACCCACTTTTAAGCTCATTCAAGTTGTTGGCAGAATTCAGCTCCATGTGGATGTGGGCAGCATGGTGCTGCTGTCCTGAGAAAGACTTGCAGGCTGAGGGTCTTTGCAGATGGTACCTGATGCTCCAGTGGCTGAGTTGGCTCTCACTGAGCACATGCACATGCACCCACACTGCGCTGCAAGAGTGTTTTATTCATAATGTGCTGTGTATGTGTGTGTGTGTGTGTGTGTGTGTGTGTGTGTGTGTGTGTCTTTTAAAGAAAATGTTTTAAATATAAATGGTGTTACAACAAATCAATGCTGCATACATAGGCTGGCTTTAAAGGAAGTGTGTGTGCATGCGTATGACTAATATAAGGCTCTTTCCCTGCTAAACTGTGAGCTCCAAGAAGGTAGAACCCCTGCTTGTTGTTCACCCCTCTGTCCTCAGTGCCAAACATAGTACCTGGCACAGAGAAAGTTCTCAGTAAGTATATGTTGAATAAATAAATGAACAACAGTTTTATATTGGTCAGTGGAATCAGACTACAAGCATGTTTTAAATCCTAGTATTAGCTAAATGTTACCTTCATAGGGAAGATGAAACTGTTGAAGCTATCATCTGTTTCTGAGTGAGTTTAGGAGAAAATAAGTCTGTGGGACGTACACTTCTTCTGTTCCTGGCGCAATAGTCCTGGGGCAGATCAACCAGAAATGAGGAGGTTCTGTTTAATGGATGGATGTCGGTGAGGCCTCGCCCTGGGCAGGATGCAGCTGCTGTTGTATTCAGCTCACTAATTCAGGTGATGTTTTGAGACTGTCCTGTTCCCTCTGCCTTCTCCCTCTGGGCAAGAATGGAGATCAGCAGCAATCTAGTCTTGGTCTAAGAAGGAGCCCTAAAACTACATTTGTCCCAACCACAGCTCCCCAAAGGCAACTATTATATAGACTCAGAATTTATCACCTTAGAGATAAAAGAGCAGGCTATATAGGGGATAGTCTTCCTATAGAAGAAGAAAGTCTTCTTCCGGAATTTTCTTTGTTGTCTACTATTCCCTTTGAGTAGGCTCTTCTTCCTTTTCTAAGGGCCTAGCATTGAAGGCTCAGGTTGATCTGACAATGTGGGTGGATTACAATGGATGTCTTTAATTTCACTCCAACCACTTACTGGACAAGAGATCCAGATGAAACTTTGCAAAATAAAGAGAATGAACCAATGCCATTTGTGAATATTTTTCTCTACTCCCAATAGTACAGAAGCTGTAGGAATGATTGTACTGCTTTGTGGAGTCCATTCCATAAACCAGAAACTATTCAGTGAGCTAATGAGTAGGCCTTATAATGAGCCTGACTCTTTAAACAAGAATCTTAGTTCCAAGTTTAAAAAGTAATCACATTCCATAGACATTTAAAAGAATCATCATTTGATTTTTGTGAATGGTCCAAAAAGAAAAGTCTATTGGATAACCCCTGTGTGTCATGGACTTCCCAGCACAGTGGGCAGGTACACACCAAGGCCAAAGCCAAGGAGACAGACACTTTGTGGTGAGGCTAATGATCTGCCACATGACTTTAGATGTGGTTTTCTGCTCTCTCTGAGCTCAGTTCCCTAATCTCTGAGAGAGGGTGAACATTTCTCCTTAAGCGTTTTGAGAAATAATCAACGAGCTAATTACAAAACACTTTGCCAAAACACTCTGCCACACAGTGCTCAACAATAAATGTCTCTTTGTAATTGCAGAATGTTTTGAAAGCACATCAGAGATGATGAGGGTGATGTTAATTTCAGAGCTAAAGTTTGGTTAATTTTTTCCTTCCTGGTGGGTGGTCCCATGAGGAGGGTTGCACATCAGGGCGGCTGGGGAATCAGGTCTCCGCAGCCTGTGAGGCAGGCACTTTGACAAGCAATGCAGAGACATCAATGAATAAACAGTTCTTGCCTTCAAGGAGCTTAGAGAACAGGGAAAACGAAACATATTCCAGGTGGCAAGTGCCAGGTGTTATAGAGAAGGGGAACCATAGTAAAGCAGCTAACACCTGAAAGAATTATGGAGGGAAGGAGAGTCTAGAACAGTGGTCGGCAAACTGCGGCTCGCGAGCCACATGCAGCTCTTTGGCCCCTTGAGTGTGGCTCTTCCACAAAATACCACGGCCTGGGCGAGTCTATTTTGAAGAAGTGGCATTAGAATTTTAAGTTTTAAAAATTTGGCTCTCAAAAGAAATTTCAATCATTGTACTATTGATATTTGGCTCTGTTGACTAATGAATTTGCCGACCACTGGTCTAGAACATGGTCTCAGGAGAATTGTGGCTTTCCCCCATTTCTATTCTCAAGGGGGAGGGGGAGAATAACCCAGAGAGTTTGGCTTTTCCTCGGTGTTTCTTTTCACAAAGCCCTGAATCTCCATGCTGGGCACTTGCAAGGCTAAGTGGGTGAAGACTGCCCCCTCCTTTGTCCTCTAGGGCAGCTTTGAGATACTGGTTAGAGCAATAGTTACTCAAGATGTACCCCCCCACACACCCCCATACTTCTTGCATCAGCATCACATGGGAATTTGTTGGAAATGCAAATTTAGGGGCTGTACCCTACGCCTGATGCATAAGAAGCGCCTGATGCATAAGAAGCGTTCAGGATGGGGCCCTGCAATCTGTGCTTTAACAAGACCACCAGGTGGTTCTGATGAAGCTAAAGTTTGAGGCTGACTCGACCAGAGGGCAGCAAGACAGGATGTTGAGGAGCCATTTAGGATCTTTTTAGTTAAAACTAACAAGTGTGAAGGGCCTCCCAGGTATACATAACTTCAAAACAAGATGTGGCCAAAGAAACACTGAGATGTGGTTTTCTAGGATAGCGTAGGGCCTCTAGTCCGCCTACCAGTGGAGGCAGAGGCAGCGCTGGCTTACCCGATAACTTTTCTCCTCTGCAGCCAGTGCTGGTCTGATTAACCAATTAAGGGATCATGAAGCAGGCAAGAAAAATAAAGCCCAAGTGGCAATTAGTGGTATTAGGCAGTGCCCTTTATGTGCTCTTAAACATTATCAACAGGTTGCTCTGAGAAGGGAATATAGCCAGGTGTGCATGAACTGCAGGCTCTCGGGGTCCCTACAGTGTCATAGGATGAACTGCCTCTCAAAGCTTCAGGTGGTTTCATTCTGCCATCTCACAACTTAATCTCTCAGCTGCCCGTTGAAGACCAGCTTTGGTTTCTGCATGATACTGCGAGGGTCCTGGAAGTGGAGAGCAGTACAGTATCTGGTTTCTTGGTTCCCTGCTCTTCCTAGCTGTGATTTTAGAAGTGGCTGGCTGTCAACATTCAGAGATGCAGTAAGTCCTTGGGGACTACAGGCCAGGGTGCATGTGTGAGCGGGTGGGTTTGATATGGAGTCTGTGCCCAAGAGTCATAGCCGCTCTATTTGTGGAGCGAGAGGCAAAGAGCTTGGGCATCTTCAAAGCCTGACTTGGCTCTGTGGCTTTCTAAGTGATATTAAGATAAAATAACTACTCATTTACTGCTCTGCTTACAAATTAGCCGGTAAAATGTCTAAAACTTTTAACACTTTTCCAACACATTTTAGGGGAAAATTGACAGCTCTCAAAAATGCTCCTTTCTTGGCTCCCAGGAGGTCACAGAGTTCAATTCCTGGTCAGGGCACATGCCCGGATTACAGACCCCATTCCCCAGTCTGGGGTGTGCAGGAGGCAGCCAATCATTGATTCTCATCGTTGATGTTTCTCTCTCTCTCCCTTCCTCTCTGAAATCAACAACAACAACAATATATATACACACACACACACACACACACACACACACACACACACACACATATGTGTATGTATATATATATTTTTTTAATTCTCCTTTCTTGAGAACTTCCTTAAGATCTGAAATTTCTTGACAACTGCTGTCTTCATAAAGAGATAGTACTGTGAAGAGGAAAGAACCTGAGTGCTGGAATCAAACAGATTTGTGTTTGAGTAACAGAACTGCCACTCAATAGTTGTTTGACTGGTCAAGTGACTTAAATTCTCCAAGCCTCAGGTTTCCATCCATAACATGAGCTAAAAGCCATGCTTTGTGTTGTTAATCTGAGAAAAACAAAATAATACATGTATACACCTGGCATGTATTTGGCACAAAAACCTCTTGGTTTCTTTCTCCTAGTATTAAAGATAATTGCTTGATCTTGATATGAGTTTTACCCCATAAGTTTAACAGTGTATGAAAAAATCCAAGTGATTTATGATTGTTTGCTTTCCTTCCCCTCCCCCCCTCCCCCCCCCTCCCCCCCCTCCCTCCCCCCCCCCCCCCCCTACTGCTTCAAGTCAGCATAAAGTTAGTCCTGAGGTTCAGGTAGTTCTAGTCCATTTGCCAAGGATCTGATCACTCCTTTTATGGCCTAAAAAGTGATATTCATATCTGGAAAGCATCCAAATCATAATGATACTTCAGTTCATGTTTGTCAGATAGGACTCCAAAAAACTGGCTATAAAATATTAAAGGAACACAATTCTTTCCCTATACCCTTAAGGACCCAATCAATAAAGAGCCAATCAATAAAGAGCCAATCAATAAAACAACTAATGCTTAAACCAGTGTGACCAAAATCATACTGTGATATATAATTATAACAAAATGATAAAGCAGGATATAAATTGCTTTTATTCAACTCAACGAATAATAAACTCACTCTCTGTGGAGTACATTAAGCCTTTGTTAAATCTTAAAGTAAATTTTTCTTTAAAATAAGGATTTAACATGTTTGGGGTGAGAGAAAACCAACAGGCATAGAATCTAGCTGAAAATCAGTCTTATTAGACAGAATAGTATTTTGTAGAAATTAAATCCAAGTGCCTTTGGCCAGGCATGCATTCTCCAGCCAGCCTCAGTTTCTACCACCCTTGTAATTCCAAGACCACTGGCCCACCTGCTTCTTATATTATGAGGCTTACCAAGCCCCTGAAGGCATTTAAGTTTGTGGACCCAAACCCAACCATTTAGATCAAGTTACTGAGTTCCCGCTCAGACAACTGGGTTCCACCAGCAGGAGCCTTAGCGGCACTTCTGACCTGGCCTTTGGGTCAAGTTTCCCTCTTCAGCACAGAGATGGCAGCAGTTTACTGTAGTTATTAATCTTTGAGTAACTTGACCTTACTGTCTCTTGCTCCTCCAGAATTTTCAATAATCTTGTAAAGAATCTCTATATTAAATTTGATCTGTATTAACGTTTGAAATACCTAATGTGATTTCTCCTTTCCTGTTTGGACTCTGGTGGATACAGAGCCAGACTGAACACAACTATAAAGGAAACTCGAGCTCAGGATGTGCGCTTACCAATACTCATAAATATAAGCAAAAGATCGAGGGTCACTAGGCATTTGAGGAAAACAACACCATGAGAGAGAAAGAACAAGGTGAACAAAAGAAACACTAACCCTAGAGAAAAGGAGATAACTTTGTGAACAAACAAGAGCTTACACTTAAAAAAAAAATTTAGAATTAAGGCGATTTTGCAGCCAAAATGAGAACAAGCTGCTATGAAAATGAAGCAACCCAAAAATGGAAAAGACTTTGTTGCCATTAAAAATACAATTACCCTGCCCAGCAGGAGAGGCTCAGTTGATTGAGCTTCGTCCTTAGGCACCAAAAGGCTGCTGGTTGATTCCCAGCCAGAGCACATACCTGGGTTTCGGGTTCAGTCCTGGTCAGGGCACACATGAAAGGCAACCAATCAATGTTTCTCTCTCACATTGATGTTTCTCTCTCTCTCCCATTTCTCTCTATAAGCATGTCCTTGGGTGAGGATTTAAAAAAATACAAATGCCCAATGGAAAAAAATAATGAATCATCTGCATAATGAATTGGATAACTGGAAAAGTTGATGGTATGGATGGAAGGAAATTCAAGGAACTCTTTAGAAAACATAAAGAATCAATGAGGTAGGAAAACATAGTAGCCCTTAATATGCGTCGTACTAACCTAGTGTTTTGAGTGCTTTAGTTGTAATAGCTTATTTACTTTTCATAACAACTCTCTGCTAAGAATTATATTCACAGAGATGTTAAGTATCATGCCCAAAGTCACACAGCTGATGAGATAGCACAGCTGAAATTCAAATCCAGGGAATCTGACCCCAGAGACCTTACTCTGAACTAGTATTCTACATTGCCTATTTAAAAAGTGGGATGTAAGACATATGGAAGATATATTCAGGAAGTCCAATAGCCACTTATCTGTAGTTGCAATAGAAACAAACAGGATAAATAAAAGGAAAGAAATGATTGAAAAACAATAGTAGAAAATGTACTGAGCTGAAGAAAGATTTGAAAGGTGCTGAGAATAATAGCTTTAAATATAAATAACCTATAAATATAATAATTTTTAAATAAGTAACACATCAAGACATACACTTGTAAAATTTTAGAACTCCAGGAGAAAGAGAAAAATTAGCTAGCTACAGAATACTGTAAATCAGGTTAACATCAGCTATTTCATATATAGCAATGGCATACTGGTTTGTAAATTCTGAAGTTTTGGATTTAAAACTGTATATGTAGATAGATATTAATCAGATTGGTAGGTAAAATAAAATCATTTTGGACATGCAAGATTCAGATATCTAGCATCCATTGGTATTCAAAAGACAAACCAACAAAATATAAAATGTGCCTCAGTCAGCTTGGGCTGTTGTAACACAATGCCATGGACTGGGTGGCTTATGAACAACAGACATTTTTTTCTCACAGCCTGAAGGTTGGGAAGTCCAAGAGCAAGAAGCCAGCAGATTCCTTGTCTGGTGAGCCTTGGTGACCTCATATAAGCCTGATTCCTGATTCATAGACAGCTGACTCCTCCCTGTGTCCTCACATGGCAGAAGTGGTGAGAGAGCTCTGAGGGTGCCTTTTGTAAGAGCACTAATCCCATTCATGAGGGCTCCACCCTCAAGACCTAATCACCTCCCAAAGGTGATTAGGTATCCAACACCATCACATTAGGGATTAGGTTTCAACGTATGAATTTTGGGGGGACACAAACATTCAGTCTATAGCAAACTAATTCTTAAAGAACAGGAGGACTTGAGATACAAAGAACATCAGCAGTTAAGTATGATTCAGAAATGAAAGACTTCAGGAAAAAATTAAAAGTGAATTCATTTGGCTGGGGCTTGTGAAAAGTTCTCTTAAAAAAATAAAATAAAAACAACAATAATTTATTTACCTCTGATCAGTACTTGGTGCTACTAGCAAAATAGTTACATAATCATAGTGTAACTAATATGATGTGAGTTTTCTAATTCTCATTTGAGATTTTTTTAAATAATGCTCATATAATTTTTAAAATACCCAATTAATAACAAAAAAATTACTATGAACCATTAGTTACAACGAGATTTAAACCAAAAAAACAAAAACACAAATAAAATAGAGTTATCAAGCAGAATTTGACTGAAGTCAAACAACCTTTCCCACTTTGGGAAGGGTGGGAAACACTTTGCTTCTACATTTTATTTATTTATTTATTTATTTATTTATTACTAGATAACGAGGACAAATTTTTTCAAGAACAGCGTCTCAACTATTCTTGAAAAAGATAAGCAACAACACCTCCCAGCCACCACAAGGAAATGGCTACGCAGTAATCTTAGCAGTTTCCTTGTGACTTGAGACCAACTTAACAATTTAGATGTGCTCTATCTAAATTGACAAAGTAAACAGATTAAATTAAGATGTAGTAAATATATTGGCTAATACCATATAAAATTATAACCATATATTATAATGTTTTCTGCCTATTTTTCTCCTGCTTCCTCAACTTTAATAACTTATTTATAGCTATCATGGTATCTTCATAACCTCCTACAAGAAAAATATTAAACTCAAAGCAAATGTTTCAAGGCGGTGTGAATCTTCACAATAAAATGAAAGCAAATCTCATTCAAAAGAAAATACTCCTTTTATCTCTTATATGTCCCAATAGGCTTATAAAGATTAATAATTTTAAAGTACTAGTAGAGGAATCCAAGATGGCGGCGTAGGTAAACACCTAAACTACTGCCTCGCACAACAATTTCAAAAATACAACTAAAAGAAAAAACGTCTATCACCCAGAACCACGGGAAAGCTGGCTGAGTGGAAGTTCTACAACTAGAAGGAAAGAGAAAAGAGCATTGAGACGTGCACGAGCGCTGAAAAGCTGAGGTACGGAGGCGCGTGATCTGGGCTGGCGGCGGGCGTTGCTTTTTTCAACCCGAAGGGAGACAAGCCCCTGATTACTCTGAAATACAGTTTCTGGGGAGACGCGGGGACCCAAACTCCTACGGGGAGAAGCTGGACTGTCTGCCAGTGAGGGTGGCTTGCTTGCAGAGATGCGCGCAGGAATAATTGTTTACGGCACTGGGGCACGGGACTGCCGACTGGGACTCAGAGCCAGCTAACTAGCAGCCATTGCTGTTTGGCACGCCCTAGCCTAGTGACGCCCTGAGACCCCGCCCCGCACAACCTACAAACCCACCCAAACTCTAAGCAGCGGCTTTTGCATAAGAAAGCCCTGCCCTATCGCAGCTTAACCTAGCAAACTTGCAGCCTGGGTCAGACAGCTCCAAAACCTCCAAACCACAAGCAAAGAGGAGAAAACTGTAGCTCTCACTGTAGCTCCTGCTGGGTGGCCTCAGACAGTAGCTGACCTGCACCCCATTGGAGATCCAGAAGCCAGTGTACCTAGTGGTCAGTGTGAGACACCAGATTTCAACTCCTCACATCCGTAAGTGACACATTCAAGAGGCAGACTCAGTGAGCACCAAAGCCCCACTGAAACAAGTCCTGCCCCATAAGCGTGTCTTCAGCGCAGCAGTTCTTCCATTATAGACACAGCGAGTGCTCACAGCTAATTGGCCTGGAGGTCAATTCCTCCCAGTGTACCAATGGCAATTAAGGCTTAACTACACCAAGACTTTGCACTCAGCCCACAAAGGGGTGTACCAAGAGCATCCACCTCATGTAATTGAGGAGGCTGAGCTACTGCCCCCCTATAGATCACCTACCACACAAAGCTACTCCATCAACACAGTGAAGCAGCCAAAATGTGGAGACAAAGAAACATGTCACGAATGAAAGAAACAGAGGAAAGCAAACTACTGGATGACATAGAGTTCAGAACCACATGTGTAAGGTTACTCAAGAATCTTCTTAAAACCGCTGAGAAACTTGATGAGACCTTCAAGAAGCTTAATGAGAATGCCAAAAAAAAAAAAAAAATGGAAAAGGGCAGTCAGAAATGAAGTATACACTGTCTGAAATAAAGAATATACAGAAACTCAACTGTAGATCAACGTACCCCAAGAATCAAACCAAAGATCTGAAATATGTGGAAACAAAAACCATCCAACCAGAAAAACAAAAAGAAAAAAGAATCCAAAAATATGAAGATAGTGTAAGGAGCCTCTTGGACAACTTTAAGCGAACCAACATCCGAATTTTTGGGGTGCCAGAAGAAGGGAGAGAGCAAAATATTGAAAACCTATTAGAAGAAATAATGACAGAAAACTTTCCCTACCTGGTGAAAGAAATAGACTTACAAGTTCAGGAAGTGCACAGAACCCCATACAAGAGGAATCCAAAGAGGACCACACCAAGACACATCATAATTAAAATGCCAAGGGCAAAAGACAAAGAGAGAATATTAAAAGCAGCAAGAGAAAAACAGTTAATTGCCTACAAGGGAGCACCCATACGACTGTCAGCTGATTTCTCAACAGAAACTATGCAGGCCAGAAGGGAGTGGCAAGAAATATTCAAAGTGATGAACAGCAAGAACCTACAACCAAGATTACTCTACCCAGCAAAGCTATCATTCAGAGTTGAAGGTCAGATAAAGAGCTTCACAGACAAGAAAAAGCTAAAGGAGTTCATCGCCACCAAACCAGGATTACATGAAATGCTGAAGGGTATCCTTTAAGAAGAGGAGGAAGAAGAAAAAGGTAAAGATAAAAATTATGAACAACAAAATGACATCAAATACATACCTACCAACAAGTGAATCTAAAAATCAAGTGAATGAAAAATCTGAAGAACAGAATGGACTGGTGAATATAATAGAATCAGGGACATAGAAAGGGAGTGGACTGACGATTCTCAGGGGAAGCAAGTGTGAGGGGTGAGGGAAGAGATTGGACAAAAATCTTACTCCTATGGATGAAGACAGTGGCGGGGGGTAAGGGCATGGGGTGGGGTGGGGAATCAGGTGGAGGGGAGATATGGGGGGAAAAAAAGAGGAACACCTGTAATAATCTGAACAATAAAGATTTATTTAAAAAAAAATAAATAAAGTACTAGTATGCTGTTACAAATTTGGTTATCTCTTTAAAACCACCAAAGTGGATTGAATTTATTAATTCAATTTCAGAGTCATATTGGTGAACAATATCTCTTTGTCTTCTGGAGTTGGTGGGAGGAAGAATGTGGGAAGATAATTTAAGAGTAAGTTTAACTTGCTTTCAAGTCAGAGTTCTTTGAACTAAGAGTATATTCTTATACCTCATATGTCTGTGTTGACTTGCATATGGGTAAAATTCAGCTTAGCTTTGGCGCTATAGTTGAGAAACTAATATACTTCATCTACCTCCCCCAAGTCAGGATGTAAAAGTCAAGTTAGTGTATAACAGAAGGCTACCAACAATAATTGGAAACTTTGATGGGTATCATATAGTTGGTTACTCATTAATCTTTCTATTCATTTACAAAACATTTATTGAGAGCTCCCTGTGAATTAAACAGTGTTAAACTCTGAGAAATCAATAGTGAAATAAAAAACAACAACACATGTTATATCAAGGAAAATTAAACTTGTCAATTAGATGGCATCTAATACAGAATATAGACTCTAACTTAGGAAAATTATTCTCACTCTCTTTTTTACTATAAATTTACATTTGTTAAATTAGATTCTCCTCCTGAAATTAGCTATACTCTGATTTCAAATGAAGTTCTCTTGAAAGCTGTGCAAGCAGAATTGAAGAGAAATTGCCTGTTAAATGTAACATACTTATCACTTGGTTATCTTCTTTTGCTCCTGAACACCATGAAATGATGAATAATGAAACAAGAAAGGGAGATGAGACATCAGAAGACAAAGGCTTCCAATAGATTTTCAGAAGATAGCATTAGAGGAGGCATGGTTGTGACTTGGCAGAGTGCAAGAAGCCACCACTGAAGTGCCCGCTGAGAGGGACACTGATGAGGAATAAGTCAATTTGCTCCACTGAAACATACAAAGTCTCAAGACTCGGAGGCACCAAAGCATGACTACAGCAAAAGGTTAAAATCAGCAGAATAAGTTGGAAGTCTGAATTTGAAGTGGTTGAACACCCACAGACCTTCTCCTCCAACCCACACTGTACACATGACGAACTTCTCCTAACCACCTACCCATCATCTCTCTCTACGTGACCACAGGCTAATTCTTAAGAAATTAAGCAAGAAATGTTCTGGACTGGAAAGTAGCACATGCAATGGGATAAGGTGCAGGGTTGAGGACAAAATGAAATATCTCTGAATATTACCCTTTTAGGGAATTCAGGGAGAAGGCCAACTCAATGGATAATAACCCTAGAGAAAAGCCTGCTGGTTGATTAGCCCCTCTCATGCACACAGCACTCCCAGCTAGCCTTTTAGAATGGTGATGGGACAATTTATAATAAAGAATAAAATTGGACTGCTTCATACACACACAAAACAAACAAACAAAAAAAACCCTCAAAATGGATCATGGTCCTAAATGTAAGAAGTAAAACTGATAGAAGAAAATATAGGATTAAATCTTTGTAACCATTGGTTAGGTAAAACTTTCTTAGATATGATAGTAAAATAAAACAAAAATAAATTATATTTCATTAAAATTAAAAATGTTTGTGCTTCAAAGGATACCATCAAGAGCGTGAAAAAGACAACCCACAGAATTGGGTGGGGGTGGGGGATTGCAAATCATATATTTGTTAAAGGACTTGCATCTACAATATATAATAAACTCTTATAACTCAATAATAGAAAGTAAAAGTCAACAAGGGCCTGGCCAGTGTTGCTCAGCAGTTGAGCACTGATCCAGTAACCAAGAGCTCACTGGTTTGATTCCCAGTTAGGGTACATGCCCAGGTTATGGGCTTGGCCCCCAGTGGGGGTTGTACAGGAGGCAGCCTACTGATGATGTTTCTCCCTCATCAATGTTTCCATCTCTCTATCCCTCTCCCTTTCTCTCTAAAAATCAATAAAAACATATTTTTAAAAGATGCACAAGGGATCTCAAGAGACATTACTCCAAAATAAATATTACACATATCCAATAAACATGTAAGATGCTCAGTATCATTAGCAATTAGAGAATTGCAAATCAAAACCAAGAGATGACACTTCATACCCACTAGACTGGCTCTAATCAGGACAGAAAATAACACTATTGGCAAGGATGTAGAAAAAATTTAAACCTTCATACATTGCTGGTAGAAATTAATGTAAAATGGTGCAGCACTTTGGAAATACTTCTGGCAGTCCCTTAAAATATTACTCTTAGAGTTATCATATGATCCAGCAGTTTCACTCCTAGATAAAATGTTAAGAGAAATGAAAACATATATCCACATAAAAGCTTGTACATAAATATTTATACCAGCTTTATTCATAATAGTCAAAAGTGGAAAGGATCCAAATGTCCATAAACAGATGAATGGATTAAAAAAGGTGGCCTATCCATATGATGAAATACTATTCAGTAGTTAAAAGGAATGAAGTACTAATACAGGCTGCAATATGGATGACTCTTAAAAACAGTGTAAGAGAAAAAAGTCAGTCACAAAAGACTGCATATTGTGTAATTCCATTTATATGAAATGTCCCGAATAGGAACATATATAAAAATGGAAAGTGAATTAGTGGTTTCCTAGCACTGGTTCAGGAGTGGGCAGGGGAGAGCAGATTAACTGAGAGAAAATGGTAAATGACTACCAATGATTATAGGGTTTCTTTTGAGGTGATAAAATGTTCTAAAGCTTATTGTGGTGATGTAGTCACACTACACTAAAAGGCATTGAAGTGTGTACCTCACATGGATGAACTGTACGGCATGTGCAGTATATCTTAAGAAAGCTGTTGTAAAACCAAACACCTATGGAAAGCCTACAACACAAAAGACGGTAATTTGGAGAAAGAAGATACAATATAAGAAACAGAAGAAAAGGTCAAATTAAACATACTTTATTAGTATCCTCAGAAAGATATGAGAAAATATTGCATCTCAATATTTCATAGCAGACCACGCTGCTATTGGGAAATAAAGAAAATGCCCCTGAAAGTAAAAAAAAAAAACATTAAAATAAAATCAAAGAAACTATCCCAGAAAGTGAAACAAAAAGACAAAGAATTATAACCTGATAGAGGATCAACCCAGGAATTTCAATAATAAGATTTCTAAAAAACAAAGAGCAGAGAATATGGAGTAATGGAAGGTAAAATAGCAATAATAATAATAATGCCTATGACCAAAGGACAGCTTCCAG
The DNA here is from genome assembly GCA_026230045.1 of Corynorhinus townsendii. Taxonomy (NCBI): domain Eukaryota; kingdom Metazoa; phylum Chordata; class Mammalia; order Chiroptera; family Vespertilionidae; genus Corynorhinus; species Corynorhinus townsendii. The sequence continues at coordinate 172,260,259 of JAPDVU010000003.1, read as the reverse complement.
ATTTAAATACATCACAGAGCACATTGAATAACACATTATTAAAATTTTTACTTCAAGACATTTTGATATTTAAGAACACCAATATATATATAATTCCTAGAGAAGATTTAAACACCCTGAATACACACATATATCTTAACATGTACACATATGAGCATACATACATTTCTATGAATCTATGTAATAAAAGCCTAAGCAACCATTATGGCAGAATGACCAGAATGACCAGTCACTATGATGCACACTGACCACCATGGGGCAGAAGCTCAATGCAGGAGCTGCCCCCTGTTGGTCAGTGTGCTCCCACCAGGGGAGCACTGCTCAGCCAGAAGCCGGGCATATCGCTGGCGAGCGCAGTGGTGGTGGCAGGAGCCTCTTCCAACTCCATGGTAGTGCTAAGGAGCAGCGAGCCAAGTGGTAAGGAGCAGCGAGCAAGGAGGCAGTAAGGAGCGAGAGTTCCCAAACTGTGAGAGGGATGTCCGACTGCCGGCTTAGGCCCAATCCCAGGGACCCCCCCCCCCCAAGTGCATAAATTTTGTGCAACGGGCCTCTAGTATACATATAAAATCAATGTCATAGACCTTTCAGTTGTAACACTGGAAACGATAAGACAATGAATCAATGCCTTTACAATCTGAGAGGGGGAAAAAGACTTTAGGCCAAAAGTATGAAGGCAAAAGCCATTTTTAGATATAGTAGGACTCAGAAAAATAACCACCCATACACCCTTTCTTAGGAATGTACAGGAGAATATGCTTTAAAAATGAGGAAATAAACCAAGAAAGAAGTTATGTGACCCAGGACACCAGAGGCCCGACACAGGAAAATAGCAAAGGGGAGGATCAGGATGAGAACTGCATTCAAGACTAGAAAGTGACTCATGTAAATTACTTCAGAGAAAAGAAGCCTCGGGGGTGGAGATTTGGGGTGGGATGAGAGATGAAATCAATAAATATGTGCTGTAGGCATTTGGGTAACTTAATAAGTATTTTACAGATCTCATGGAGCACTGGAATAGACATATGAGAAACTACCAAAAAAAAAAGGGAAGGAAAACTAAAGAGCTCTTTATACAGGAATGAAAACATCAGACTATGATGTTTGTCTCAGCAGTGGCCAGGTTTAAATAGTGGTAATAGTGCAATCATGAACTAATAATTTAATTTTTGAAACTGTGCTATAGTTGTACTGGGGCAACAGGCAAGGGAAAGTGGCTAAGCACATGGGACTTTAAGAAAGCTAAATAATCTCAATAATAACTATTGGCTAACATTGAGAAATATCAAGATGGAGAAGTTATACTTTTCAAACATAAAAATAAAACCCATAAGAAACAGTTAAAGAAATTGAAATTTGTTTAGGGGATGGATGGAAAGAAGTGTGTTAATCAACATGGAGGTTGTTCCATTCCCATTCCTCGGTCTCCTGGATGCCACTCTTTTTGAAGACCCCTGTCTACATACCCTTGTCAGTCATATCTCATCCTTATTAGGGCTCCTGATGTTCTCAATCTCATGCACTTATTATCCTGTGATCAGAACAGTGAGCTTCTCAGACAAGGTTCCCACTTTCCACTGTCTGGGACTCCCAGGTTCCCTCTTTCAGAGAACCAAGGTTTGCTACTTATTAATAGACTAGAGGCCTAGTGCACAGATTCGTGCACTGGTGGGGTCCTTCAGCCTGGCCTGTGGGGATTGGGCCGAAACTGGCTCTCCGACATCCCCGAAGGGGTCCCAGATTGCAAGAGGACGGTTCTTGGGTGATGCACTCTGGAAACAGGCCTCCTCCTCTCCGGTTCTGGGTGTGTCACCCAAGAACCCCAGCTGCCCAATCACCACAGCTCGGCAGCTCCTGCATTGAGCGTTTGCCCCCTGGTGGCCAGTGCACATCATAGCTACTGGTCAGATGGTCGGATGGTCGGATGGTTACTTAGGCTTTTATATATATAGATGCCAAAACTCCCATGACCATAGAACCTCATGGCAGGGCTCTTGTCTAAAATGGAAAGGGGCAGATTTATTAGGTGTACCAGTGAAGAATGCAGATTTCTTTCAATAGATGGAGTTACACATATGTTGATATATATGCGATTTGATATATATGCTATTTTGTTGTATTGACAGCAAGCTTCAAAACTTCATATGTCAAATTTTCTGAAGGTGTTAACATCATAGATTTTTTTTATGCTTAATAATGTTGAATTTCATGCCACAAAAAGAGCATTTGTGGGAAGTTTTAATTCATTACTTTATTTTGCAGAAAAAGTGTTGCTGAAAGCTTTGGGGAGCTTATGGTGAACATGCTCCATCTCAAGATACTTGTGAATGCTGGTTTAAATGCTTTAAAAGTGATGATTTCAATGTGAAAGACAAAGAGCGTCCAGGTCAACTGAAAAAGTTTGAAGACTAACAATTACAAGCATTATTGGATGAAGATGTGTGTCAAACTCAAAAAACAACTGGAAGAAAGATTAAGTGTTGCTCAGCAAACAATTTTTGATTGTTTACAAGCAATAGGAAAGATTTTAAAGGAAGGAAAATGGATGCCACATCAACTGAATGAAAGACAAATGAAAAACTGAAAAGTCATCAGTAAAATGTTGCTTCAGTGGCACAAAAGAAAGTCTTTTTTGCATCGAATGTGACTGGCAATGAAAAGTGGATTTATTCTGAGAATCCCAAATGCACAAAATCATGGGTTGATCCAAGTCAACCATCAACATCGACTGCAAGGCCAAATCACTTCGGAAAGAAGACAATGCTCTGCGTTTGGTGAGATCAGGAAGATATGGTGTATGATGAGCTTCTAAAACCATGTGAAATCATTAATGCTGATTGCTACTGACAACAAATAATCAATTTGAACCACGCTTTGATCGTAAAATGACCAGAATGTGCCAGAAGACACGGCAAAGTAATTATGCTTCATTATGACACACCATCACACACTTCAAAACCAGTTAAAGACACGTTGAAAGATCTTGCCTGGAAAGTATTAACCCACCCACCGTATTCACCAGACCTTGCTCCTTCAGATTACCACTTGTTCTGATGAATGGCACATGCACTTTCTGAGCAGCACTTCAAAACGTACGAAAAAGTGGAAAATTGGGTCTCTGAATAGTTTGCCTCAAAACAAAAAAAGTTCTATTGGGACGGTATCCACAAATTACCTGGAAGATGGGGGAAATGTGTAGCTAGTGATGAACATTACTTTGAATAAGGCACTTTTGATGTTTCTCTTGAAATTATCGTGTTTTCTTTGATTACAAAATCCGCATTATTAACTGGTACACCTACTATAGTGTATGTGTAATTATCCAGCTAAGTAGAGCACAGGGTCATTAAAAATCTGACTTAGGGGATATAATTAAGAAATGGATTATAAAAATGTATCTCTTTAGGACTGTAAATGCTCTGACAGGATGATGCTCCCATCCCTTCACTTAAACACAGTTTCCAAGTCATTGCTTGTATGCAGGTTTTGTGTGCTGTAAATCAAATAAGGCCCCTACTGTGAAGGAATCTATAAGCGGTGGGAAGAGACTGGACAAGGATAAGGGATTGAAATGGTAGAAAAGGGTTAAAGTTAAGTTATATAAGAGGAGCACTAAATGTATAAGAGAAGGTGGTTGGAGGAGCTATAAATTTTATCTAGTTGGAGTAGGTAAGTACAGAGTTTATTAAATAATTTTATGCAGGAGGTGTGGAGCATCTGCTGAGTGCTATGCCAAAGACTGTATCAGAGGAAATAGAAAGTATAAAGACAAGTTTTGCTGCAAGGATGAAAAAGTGCTGGGAGATCGAGGATGAGGAGATCATTCATTCTCCTGGGGGTGGGAGTTAGGGTAGAGGTATCAGGAAAAGCTTTACTGAGAATATTGGTTTTTGAACTAGACCTTGAAAACAAGTGGGAAACTTATGGGCAGAAATGCTAAAATAGAGAGAGCATTGTAGGCATGTGTAACAGCATGAGCAAAAGCTTAGCCATTTACCATAGCTGCGTAACGTGAGGCAAATTATTTAGTCTCTCCATGTCTTGATTTTCACATCTGTACAATGGGGATAGTGATAATACCAAACACTTTGGCTTTTGTAAGCATTAAATGAGCTAGTATATGTGAAATACTTGGAATACCTGCTATATAGTAAGTGCTCAGTCCATAATGGCTATTATTATTGTTTTTCTGTACATATAAAAATGTAAAATGTCACTGCTCGCAAACTTAGTCACTGGCATATATTTTTAGGGAGAGAAGCAGAGCACTTGCAGAACAAGTTTCAGTAGAACAAGGTAGTATTTTTTTTAAATGTCACTCAAAACTTGGGACTTTTTGTGTGAATAATAACTCATTTCCTATGTTTCTGATGCAATAGTTCACATTAGTTCTAGCAATATATATTCAAATCTACAAACAAGTTTAGAGGGTCTTGAATACAGTAAACTTTATGGAAGCTGCCATTGGTCAAGGCGGTCTTAGGGTCTGAAGGACACTTTGACCTTTGGAAGTGGTACTGTATAGATGTCTGGTCTATCATTATCCACTTTGTATAGTTTTACATATGACAAAAGCATCTAAAGCTGTTTTAAGTTTTTAGCATCTGAAGCTGTTTATTAAACTTTTAATTATTTTATTTTTTCAACATGTTGGACAAAATATGCTAACAAAAATATTGTATTTCATGCAAACTGGAAAGACAGTATTCCTTCCGGTACATTTTATACGGGCTTGTTATAACGAGGCCTTAATGCCTGGTGGCTTTCTCGTCCCAGAACACCATAATTTTGAGCTTGATTCCTGCCTGTGTGACTCTGCTGGGGGCTTTGCCTAGAAAGTGTTCCCTGATCCTCTTTCTAAGTGTGTCTCCTCTTTACTTATCTCTTTTGTTCTCTCTGTCTCTTCCTCACTCCCTCTCCTTATCTCCCCTTACCACCTCAATTATCTCCGAATAGTTGGGCAGTTCTAATTCCATAAACACTGCCTTTCCTAGCTGCCGGGTAAAGACCCTTCTAAATTGCAACTTATGTTTCCACCTGAGTAATAATGGGGTTTCCCCCGGCCACAATGAGGCAAAGAGTTCAGTGAGAAGGAATCTTTACAAATGTTCTCAATTGGTATTTTTACTCCTTTCTCTGCTTCTTTACCTCCATTTTTACATGTTCTTCCTTTTATTCCCCCATCTCTCTCCACTCCCAAAACAGAAGAAATATTTCCTTAGTCTAGCTGCATATATTGTGGTTATGATGTTGATGACAGTAATATTATCGAAATATACCTTTTATTTCAGACATTTTTATTATAATTGATAACATCTACCAGACTATTTTGAGACTGATACAAAGACTCCAGGAAATGAAATATTCCTATGGAAATGTTACTTAGCTATCTTAACCATTAAAATATTCCCGACCACCACTTATAAAACATACTTGCAATGATTCAAGAGTTATCTTGAAGATCTTGAATTTGCAATATGGCTTTTATATGATAATTATCTCATTTATCAGCCCCTGAGCTAATGCAGATTAAAAAATGTTAAAGCTTTATTAATAAAACCAATAGTAACATAAAATAGATTTTAAAATAAGTCAAAGTTTATAAATATCATTAAAAGTGCATATTATTAGAATCCCTGACATGTAAATATGATGAAAAACATTGTAACAACTAATTTGGTTTAATTAAGGAAAATGAAGATAATGTTTAAACAGGAGAAATGACTGAGCAAGATATATAAATTGGGGAAGTGTTTGCATGAAGGTGGGGGTTGAAGCTATGGGAATACATGAAATCATTCAGTTAAAATAAATCCAGGGAGAAGAAAGTAGAGTTGAGGATGGAACCCCAGAGAAGATCAACATTAAGGAATGGAAAGAAGAGCAGTGAATGAGCCTGAGCTGGAGCAGCAGAGATGGGCAGAAGCAGAGAGAGGAACTAGGATGGTATCTACACTCTCTCAGAGCCAGGGGACAAGCCTGAAGTCACGTATGCCTCTTCCAACCTCCAAGGACAAGAGGTTACAAAAAGAAATAAATACCGAATAAATAAACTAAACACTGTCAGTTGCACTTTCAATTGAAGGTTAAAAAAGAAAAGTTTCTGCTAACTTAAGTATTGATGAGGATGGGTTAAGAAATGGAGTAGGCAGAATTTGAAGTTGGCTGCTAAGATTCCTGCTCATTGATATACACACCCTCCATAATTTCCTTCCCTTGAGTGTGGACGAGACCTGAAAGCAAGATGGACCTCACTTCTGTGATTAGGTTATGTTATGTGGCAAAGATAATTGTCATTACAATTTTTCTTTTAGAGTAAAATATCTCTAAGGATAATAATTCTATTTTCAATGAAGTCGATGGATGTTACATCGGATTTATACATAACTGGATTAATGTAATTTTTATAGAGAAAAACTTTTTGAGATATAATATTTAATAATCCTGACCCATATATACCAAGGATATCAGTAAAGAGTTTTAGTAAGTCTGAAGTAGGGCATGGACAATATTGTTACAAAACTCCATAACTAAGTTGGATGTGCATCCTCAATTGAGAGCAACTGACCTAGAAGATACTACACTGAAATTAAAGAAGTGGGGTTGCAGTAAAGTAAAAGTTGAAACAGTAACTAAAATGATAGCTGATAACACTAAGGCTGCCTCACAACATCAGGGCATCAGGCAACCATTAATAGCAGCGCTCATAAATACAGGAAAACCTGACACAACTCTTTCTTAGAGTTTTGGTCAGTGTTATCCCTGAAGGCTAAAATATATGTGAACAGTGGAGATACAAATCTCCAGGATTTCCATTAAAGCATTCAATTTCTGATCAATTTATATTAACAAAATTTACTTACAGCAAAGTTAACTTAGGAATGGCTGCATGTCTCTTCTGATTCAACAGTTCTCCCCATGCAACTCATCAAACAAACCTAGTTATTTCCAGCACCCCTCTTTTTATAAGGTGAAAGAACCAATATTTGTAATTTTTCAGGGGCCATCTTGGAAATCTCAAAGATAGTTTTAGGTATAAAAGATAGCTTAAATTTTTGGCTTTACTTTTTAGAGATTTAGGACCCAGTTTTTGGAAGGAAAATTAAAATTGTCAGAGGAAATTTGAGCACTTGGTTAAGACAGCCATGAGTGTCTTAAAAACAACTCTTGGTTGACTATTTAATCTTAAGACAATAAAATATTTTTTAAAAAGATTGTGACAATAGATTGTAACATTATTGAAAAGAACCTTAGCTGTTTCAAAAGTGAGCATGAAGAACCTTTGTTTTTTTGTCTCCCCTGTCCCCATATAATCAACGATTCAGGTAGGAGGAGACTTTTGGGAGGTTGGGACCGGAGAGAGAAAACCAAGAGCAGACTGGGGTGAGTAAGGAAGGAGACAGATGACCACAAGGCTTGCAGTCTGGGCGATGACCCAACATGTAAACTGGGTGGAATTAGCAGGACACAAAATTCCAAATGAAGCTCTGGTGTGGAGTTGCTCTCATAGGAGCAAGAGTGACCTGTGGCATCAGGGCATTAGATATTTGAGGACCTGGACAGTTAAAGCCAAACTAGAGCACTGCTGAAACAGATCAGCACTTGGAGAGGTTGTGTTATTAACACTCAGTACGTTGATGTGAGAAAACTTAATTCACAATAGCCTGTACTTTTTTCCCCCTTAGGACTATTTATTCTCTTTTAAATTTTTGAGCTGACATGATACCATTTGTTTTTAAGAACACAATATTTGTTTATTTCTGTAGCAATTTCTGAGGCTTTGTCTATCTTTTTTTCTTTTATTAAATAAGTAATAAAAGTCAGAAATGTAATTCCTGCTTGAAGAGTACCCTAGGTAAAGATAATGCAAATCTTTAGGACACAGAAAGCCCTTTCCAGAGTGTCAACCTAACCACTTCGGATAGCAAATGTGGTTTTGGCTCTTAAGCTCGGCAATCACGCTGCAGCTGTGCCCTGCCAAGGTACCTAGAGCAAAATGAAAAAACTGTCACTGGATGTTCCACAGATTGGGGTGTTTGGCATTATATATTTGGAACATCTGCACCATTGATTAAATTCTTCATCTGGATATTTTGGCATCATGACACCAACAGCTTTGGAATCCTTCTTTGTTCACTGTTAATTTAGACAGGAAACACACACACACACACACACACACACACACACGTTTAGTGCTGGATGTGTGAAAGCCGAGAAGAGCTGCAATCTCTTTCTTTTCCCACAGAAGTCTTTTTCACAAGTTAGACAGAGTGGATAAGTTAATATACTTTCACATTTAAAAATATTCAAACTGTTACAGAAAACCGAAGAAGAACAAAGCAATACTCAGAGAGATGGAGTTACATTTATTACGCGCGGGTCCAGAGGAAAAATGTCTCTCAAATTCTGGGCCCCAACATGCAGGAACCTTCCCTATTTATATGTTTCCACCTTCTTTGTCTCCCAAATATGGGGTGTTTCCGGCCCCTTTTACAAGTTCCCAAAGAGCCCGTATGTGCCAGGGCCTTGAGACCTCAACCAGAGGCCTGGCCTGGTGCCAGCACTGATAACCTTGTCTGGGGAAGGTTCAATGGCCTCTCTGAAGTGAGAGTAGTCTTAGCAAGCAAGAATTTACAGAAGCCAACTAGCAGGGTTAATATTTCAAACAGCAGTATTTGTATAAGATGGATGCTTCAAAACCACCCCATTTCCTCCTCACCTTTCCTCCACCTTGTCACTTTAAATAGTCAACAGGTGGTTGTCCGTTTAATCATAGGTGAGATAGGCCCCAGCATGTTGGAGGGTGGGAGGGGCAGAGAGGGAGAGTACACAGGGTCTCTGGACCATCCCAAATGGAGCACGTTTGTCCGTAATGGAAGAAGAGAATAGACACAAAAAAGAAAAAAAATTTTTCTGCCAGATTCCTATTGGCATACCTGAAAATGAATTTACATCCAAAGACAAAACTCATCTTCAAGCTGTGGATTACAGCATGCTAAGCTGCCCGCTCCTTAGGGCCTTCCCTCTGCTGGAGTGTTCTGACCTTCGCTTGCCTTGTAACTATGCCGGAGAGCATTGGTTAGCTTAGGTGGAGAATATGATGGGTTTTTTTAGAAGAGCCCTTTGGATCCTTTTCTATTCTATTGCATGAACTTGACTCTGACCTTCAAACCTCCCTCAGGCCACTTAGTCGGGGGATACTCAGTCACTCAGAGTTTAGGGAGCTCCTGCTACGAGCTCCTTTGGAGTTTACAATCCAGTGGAGAGTCAGGCCTTACAACAGGAAAGGATGAACAACACACAGCAAAGTTCTGTGACAGACCGTAAACTCTGAATGTTCAAAGAGGGTGAATAACAGTGAAAACCTAGGATTTTAGGAAAGGCACATGGAGAAAGTTCTGAGTTGGGGCTTGAAGGATGACCATGAGTTGATAATGTGGAGAGAATTCTGTAATGGACTCAATAAAAGCACAGAAATGAGCTTGACTGAAAAAGAGTGATGTGTGGTCCATTGATAGAGAGGACGGGCAGAGGCTCTTTGAGGCCAGATTGGGACATTTCAACGGGATGCCGTATGGCACAGGGAACAGCTGAATGGCTCAGAAGAACTCGGAGACTGTCACATCTGTGTCTTTTATCACACCTACCCTTAGTAGGTAATCAGTAAAGATTTCTTGAAGTGTGGCACAATGATGGATGCTTTCAAAGACTTAAATGCCACAATCAGGACCTAAAATTAACCACTTAAACTACATTTTCTGCTCATTTTTGAGAAAGAAGGAAAAGGATATGGCCTAATTCCAATATAAAAGCTACAGCCATGCTGAATGTGCCTTATTAAATAAATAAATCATACAGATAATATTTATCGCACACTTACTGTGGGCCAGGCACTCTTCCAGGCTCCTGGGGTTCCACCGTGAACAAGAGAAGCAAGAACCCCGCAAGATGTTTCACCCAGTGACAACTGCTTTGAAGACAGCAGACACAGGTGATGGGAGAGGGCGGCATGGATACACTGGTCATTATGGAGGGACTCTCTGAGGATGTGAGACCTGAGCAGAGTCCTAAATGAAAAGAAGGAGCAAGGCAAGCGAAGGTCAGAACACTCCAGCAGAGGGGAGGCCCTAAGGAGCGGGCAGCTTAGCATGCTGTAACCCACAGCTTGAAAAGGAGTTTTGTCTTCAGCTGTAAATTCATTTTCAGGTATGCCAATAGGAATCTGGCAGAAAAAATTTTTTTTCTTTTTTGTGTCTATTCTCTTAGACTTTTCAAAAATAAAATTGAATCCTTACAAGACCCCATAATAGAGGGATAAATTTATAACAGCAAAGAGCACAGCAAGTAGAACAGCTTGAAGAAAGTTTCAAAGAATATTTGTAAGCCTGGGAGAGGATGGAAGCCCAATGACACGTAAAACAGAGGGAGGGAGGATGTGGAGGGTGGGGCAGCAGCCAAGGGAGGTGCAAAGAGAATCACTCTGCCAGACACGCACCATGACCTCACCGATTAGCAACCCAAATTCCCTTCCCTCTCCCTTCCTCCATGAAAAAGAACCTGGGGATAAATAGGAAAGGTAGGTTGGAGTAAATAGCAGGAGCTTGAAACTGACTCAAAAAGACTTGAAGCAGATCAGCATGCATGGGTAGAAACCATATTTGGTTTTGATTAGATGAGAATGTGGCCAGAGCTAGAGAAAAATATTCAGTTGTAGGAAGCGACTTGTATGGTGGTGGTGGTGATGTGATGGATATTTTTCAAACAGGACAGGCTTGAAGATGTTGAAATGAAAAGTACCTGTGGAAGGGACCTTCCGAACCAGTGTTCCTATTTCCATGTTTCCCTCCCTTTGCCTATCTTGGTTAAGCTTAGCTAACTCTTCTAAAACTCAGCTCAAAGCATACTGGACTGTTTCTTATAGCTCCTTAGTAAGGACCCTAATCTGCTGTTGTCACATCTTTACTTGTGCCTCTTTGGGTATTTAAAATATCCTCTTCCCATTTCTAGCCCTGAAAGTGCCAGTGAACTTTAGGCTGCATTTCAAAGCAGCCTTCTCTTACATTTTCCTTGAAGACAAGCACTTGAACTTATTTCCTGTTTGTTTTTATTTCCCACGCTGGCCACCTAATAGCTATTCAGTGAGCCTTGTTGATTCTTCCTGCCCGAAGGCTGTCACTTTTCCTGATGTCATTTGTTGGATAGTCATCCACGTCCCCCCTTCCCATGCACAGCCTGGCTGCTGCACCCAGCACACCCAGGAAATGCTGTTTGGAGACTCTCCTGTAAGTTCTTTATTAATTCAGAAAACACTTTTCAGGCTTTTGACCCTTCATCAGATTTCAGCAAGATTTGACTCTCCAGACCACAATTTTTCCTTGAACAATCTCTCCTCTTGATTTCAATAACACACCTTTCCTGGTTTTCTTCTGACCTCTCTGCTTTTTTTTTTTTTTTTTCAGTTGAATTTTCAGGATTCCCTCCCCTCCCCGCGCCCTCCCACCGCCACCACCACCACCACTGCCTTCCCTTTAATGTCATACTCAGGGCTCTAGCCCAGCTCTGCTCCTTCTCTTATTCTGCCTGCTCAGCCTGGGTGTGCTCAACCTTGTCAATATCACCAAGTCCATCTTTCTCTCCAGCCTGGATCTCTCTCCTAAGTACCAGACTAACAAGTATAATTGTTCCCCCGACACCCTGTCTTAAACATCACAATCACACTTCAAATTTAAATTGTCCCAAACTAAGCTCATCATGGGTACTCTACTCTTCTCCAATACCCCTACTATCACAAACATTTTATCATTTTATTCTCCACTCCTATCTCAGTGAGGTAAACCCTCAGATATCTCTTCTTTTTAAATCAGATTTTTATCTGGGCACCACCCTTTATTATCAACAGTCAAGTTTACCTGTGTACCTTGGAGAATAGTGGTTCCCTTAACAGCAACTGACACTTTCAGGAAAACTTTTACATTGTTTTGTCTATTTTCTATGGACAAGGGAAGAGTGATTTATTTGGCTTAGAGAGGTTGAGTTTGAAGCCACTGGGGTAGCTATGTAAGAAATGTTGATTGGGCATTTGAAAATGTAGGTACTGAAGTTATAAAGATATTTTAGAACTAAAGTTAGATGTTTGAGAATTATCTATAGTATGTAGAGACAATAATTGAAACCATGTGAGAAGATGAGAACATCATGAAAAAGAGTACATAAAAACAGGGATATGTGGAAACAAATTGTGGTAGCAGGTCATGATTCTTTTACAGCTGATAGGACCTTACAGATCATCTGGCACAGACTTTTGTTTCACCTGAAAATTATATTGAGACTAAGAGATGAAGAGAAAAATTAGATTCTAAGGGAATATTTACTTAGAAGGTCTTTGATGTCAAGTTACTTTAAAGTTTCAAAACTCAGACCAAGAAAAGATTCAGAGTGAGTTGACTCTATTAAAATTAAGAACCTCAGAATCACACCAGCAGCACAGAGAGCTAGAAAGAACTTGGATCTTTTATGAGGTCCATGAACCAATAGATAAGAAAGCCCTAAGTCTCACCCTACTCCAGATTTCCCATAATGTAAACCAGTATCTCCCCTTATTATGCAAGCCAGTTTGATTTGTTACCAGGAAATGCTGGAGCCAGCTCATGTGGGCTCACTAGAGCTGACAATGTACATCTCTTCCCAATTGTCTTCAGTGATGTTATGTTGTTAGCTTGAAATTAACCATGACGAAACTATGTACAACTTGGAAATTGATTAATCCAGTGAACTGGAGACTTTTCCTTCACTGAAAACCTGGTTGTTAAACATTTCCCAGCATATCACTGATTACAGTCAAAAGCACCCCTATTGATACACATGTTGAATAAAAAACTTCTGGTCAGTGTTTTTCACTTAATAATTCATTTGGAAAAGTATCAATCAATGTCATGTAGCGGTAATCTAGTTACTAGAAGATATCTACCTACACTTTGTAATGTTTAGCATTTATTGGGAAGTTGGAAATCTCGAAGTTTGCATTTCCTTAGAGGGGTTGTTGGTATAAGGACACCCCTCTCCATAGGGGTGCAGATGGGGGTGTTACCCTCCTACCCTAAGTCAAATGAGAGATTTCATGAGACCCATGTGGAGAACTTTATGTGAGTCCCATAGAGATTCAAGGACATAGCGACTTAACTTGTAAATTTAGAGGGGAGACACTATGTGGCTGAAATTGCTGAGAAACAAAAAGATAGTTGTTTTGGATGGGCACCAGTTCAGAGGTATTTGCCATGGGCCTGAGTGGACCCTTCAGAAAGGAGCTGAGTGGACCATCTCAAGGATGGTGTGGAAGGCCAAAGTGGCCCAACTGATGGGCTGCCTTGGACCCAGGGGGCTTCTGGGGGAATGACAGTGGCCAGCCAAGGAGGCATCTTCATCCAAATCAAAGAGCCATTGGGAAGAAACTCTTCAGAATGGTGTTGGGGGATTGGGTCAAGGGAAGGCCACATCGTAAGAGTCCAGAATTATGCATCTCACACATCCAGAGAATACTAATACCAGATTATGACCAAAGAATACTAATACTAGTACAATTAGAATAGTTTCCCACCATTGTGTCTTCCTTTTCCCATATACTCCCACTTTAAGGGGCCCAACAAGGCAGCTAGGGAGTGAGTGTGAGTAGCAAGGAAGAAGAAGCTCAGGTGGGTCTCCTAACCCCACAGATTTCTCAGTCACAGACAGGGTTTGTTGGGGGAGGCCAAGGCTTTAAAGAATAAAAGATGGACATTTCGAGGTTAGGTTTGGAATCTGTAGTTGGGAATGCAAAAATACTGTTTTCCATTCAAGATTGGGAATCTGAGGCTGGGAAGCCAAGGCTGGGATTGTGAAAGTAGCATTTTATATCAGTGTTTGGTTGAATCCCCAGCTGCAAAACTGCAGATAGGACTGACTGTATGTATTGAAAACATCTGCCTATATGTTGACCTGTGCAGTTCAAACCATGCTATTCATTTGTCAACGGTACATTTAAAATCTGGTAAGCTTTTCCTTTTTGCACGCATCCATTCTTTTTTAGCCTTTTGGCAGATAAGGCTTAGTTTTTGCTGACCAGGGATTTGAAGGGTGACCTTGGTTTGAGATAGCTAAACTGAAACTCTCAAAATACTGTTTCAGGTCTGCAGTTGGTTGAATTGTGATGCAAAAGGCCAACTGTAGAGTCAAAAGTTATATGCAGATTTTTTACTGGGTTAGGGGAGGGTCAGCACCTCTAATCCCTGTGTTGTTCAAAGGTTGATTGTTTTTTCAAAATATTGTATCTTTTAAAACTGCTTGTACCTTTGACTCATTAGATATAATGATTTGATGGTAGACAAGTCTAGGTGGGAGACAAAAATAACTCCTTTATTGTTACCCTACAGCATAGGAACCTGCACTAAGTGTAACTATATGTGGATAGTGGAATAGTATTTTGAAATATAAGCAATTTTGTCTCCTGGTCTTTATGACTGTATTATTTTCCTCCCATTCAAAGAGAGCGGCAGCATTAGACCCCCCAGTCTTGGGACATAAATGTGACAGGATGGAAAACAAAAAGAGGCAAAAATATGCAGAAATGCAGAAGTGGTAGATGAGGGTGGTCTGTGGGGTTAGGTAGAAGAATGAGAATGAAGTGTAGGAAGAACCAGGGTGACTTAAAGGAAGAATGCGTCCCTGGAAACAAAAAGGTCTTTCAGGCTCTAGGATAGGAGAGAAGAGGGGTCTGTGGTTTCCAGGGAAGAGGAGACCAAACTCTGACTCCTGGGGGTGTTTCCCAGAGACTTAGCAAGACAGCTGAGAGGGATGAAGCCTGAGAGCAAAGGGGGAAGTCATGTGTCATCGGGAGCATGAAGGAATGCAATGTGTCAAGTGCGTATGTAAGCAGTAAGGTGGCAACTGGGACTAACTAGAGAGCACATGACCTGACTAAAGGCAAAATGGGTGCAGGTTTGTTGTTGTTTTTGCTGTTGTTTTTGCTTGTTTGTTTGTTTTGGAGGATGGGAGGTTGTGGAAAGCTTTGCTTGTCATAAAATTATGTGCAAACCAAACTTGCCTCTCCTGGGCTCCGGGGCAATATAGAGTCATAATTTGCTTTACAATCAAGTCTTGGGATATGGAAGTCACAGAGAGCCATCAAACCTGTTTAGACAATGGGAACAAAGGTAATTGTCATCTCAGTGGGAAGGTGCAGAGAGGAAACAATCACTGGAAGAGAAGACTGTCATCTCTCCTTGTTCCTGCCTCTAGTTATTTATCCTTGGACACTATTTATAACCCTCAGTTCTTGATATGAACCCAGGCAAGGGGTAGGACGTTCCATGAATGCCTGCAGTTAGGTTTCTTGATTGTCTCCATATTCATTTGAAGGTGGTAGGGCAGATGCTTTTGTGGTACAGTTTGAGATTGAGAGGGTTACACCACTTAATAAACTAATGAAAACCTATTGTGAATTGTCAGTGAAGCAGATCAGATTCCAAATGGACAGGTGGCCAAACAATGAAATAAAGACACTGCACAGGTGGGAATGGAGGCTGGAGATACAATTGGTGTGTTCCAGCAGAAGACAAGAGGTGTCTGCTAAAAAGGGAACCTGCTACTTTATTCCAGAACTTTGTTCCTACAAACCAAGAAGACATTCTCAATTAGAAAATTACAATTTGGTTTCATCACATCCTGACAGCTACGGTATAATTTTCTCTATTCTTTTCTTTTCTCCCTCCTCATTCTTTTACTGTACATAAAATAACTCATGTATGCGCACAAGTGAATTGTTTTTTTCCCAAGTGACCAATGGTATGTTTTGATCAACATCAAATGGAGATGGGATGGGGAAAATACTGCTTCTGTGAAAATAGCCCTTTATCCATTAGTGGCTTGCTCATTCAGCTTTTATCTTTATACTAAAGGCCCGGTGTGTGGATTTGTGCACTGGTGGGGATCCCTCAGCCTGGCCTGCACCCTCTCGCAATCTGGGAACCCTTGGAGGATGTTGGACTGCCGGTTTCAGCCCAATCCCTGCAGGCCAGGCCAGGAATCGGGCCGAAACTGGCAGTCCAACACCTCCTGAGGGATGTAGTAGTGCGTGAAGTGGCAGGTGGCCAGAGAGGAGCCCGAGCCCGAGCCCCAGCCCGAGCCTGGGCCAGGTGCCGTGCCATTCCCGCTCATCCCAGCCCTGCTGCACTTGCCACCGCTGCTCAGTACCACTGGCACAGAGGTGAGAGAGGCTTGCACTACCACAGCTGTGCTCGCCAGCCATGAGCCCAACATCTGGCACCCAACAGTCAGCTGAGTTGCACTCTTCCTGTGTTGAGCATCTGCCCCCTGGTGGTCAGTGTATATCATAGTGACCGGTTGACCAGTTGTTTGGTTGCTTAAGCTTTTATATATATAGATTCCAGTAAGTTATTTTGCACTCAGATTTTAACAAAAAAATGATGATGATGATAATGATAATAATAATAATAGCAATCCTTGTGTACTATGTTTGATTAGAGAATTTTAATATTTTTAATTTATCATTGTGAATCCCAGGAAAATGTTATAACTTTTTTGTATGTGGCTATTAAATGCAGACAATCTGTATGTAAGTAGGATAAATTACTCTACGAGAAATGAATCCTAGACATTTTTCCCTTCAAGTCAAGTGTTCTGTTGTTTAAATAAACTTCTTATTTAAATGAAAAAGAAAAGAAAATGTGAGCTAGCAACTCTTGTAATCTATCTTAACAAGCAGTCATCAAATGCCTAATAATCTAACAATCTAACAATCATCTATATAGTGTA
Organism: Corynorhinus townsendii; assembly: GCA_026230045.1. Classification (NCBI taxonomy): domain Eukaryota; kingdom Metazoa; phylum Chordata; class Mammalia; order Chiroptera; family Vespertilionidae; genus Corynorhinus; species Corynorhinus townsendii. The sequence continues at coordinate 172,243,456 of JAPDVU010000003.1, read as the reverse complement.
GGGGGTAAAATTTTAGTAAGATGAAATTTTCATACCCTGGAAAGTTGTGCACTAGTTGTACTTATCATGGGTAAGTACGTTAAATACAAGAGAATGTGTAATTACAACCTGAAAAGAACACAGTCTATGGGAACACAGGAGGGAAGGGCCTTTATAACTGTGGAAGGCCTGGACGATTGAGAGAAGGACCCAAATGTATTTCAGCATCTTTTGAGAATGTAATGTATTCAGTTTAAGGACCAGTCTTAAGTTGGATAGAAAATGAAAACCATTCATTGCTCCTTCATCCCTTATCTTTCCTTCAGTCTTGTCACCAGCCTTCCCCACATTTTGACATCACCACTTGACTTGTTGGTTTGACTTGCCCCTTGGATAGGTAAAAATTCTTTCCTGGTTGCTTTCTGGTCCCACCTATTAAAAGGCTACTCAGTTTAAAAAATAAATGAGTTGGCCAAGTGTATGCAGACCTTTGTTTTTCAAGCTGAGTAGTCTTTATTTTTTAAGTTCCCCCATGTTGGAATCACATGGGGAAACATAAAAAATATGATGCCTGTCATTTGCCTCCTGGTAATCATGCACTGAGGACACAGTATCACTTGGGGGTATTTCTGCCAGAAATATAGAGCTTGAATTGAATAATAAGAAAATGTATGAAAAAACCAAATTGAATGAGATTCTCTAAAATTACTAATCTGTTGGTAGTTACAAAATAGTCATGGGGATATAAAGTACAGCATGGGAAAGATAGTCGATAGTACTGTAATAATTGTACATGGTGCCAGGTGGGTACTGGAAATATTAACGGGAATATTTTGTAAAGTATATGATCGTCTAACCACTATGCTGCACCCCTGAAACTTATACAAAATAATATTAAGTGTAAAATGTAATTTTAAAGAATGTTGTAAATAAAAAAGTAACGAATTTGTTATTTAAATTTTTTCAGGTCATAAAAAATATGAAGAACCATTTCGTATTAAAGGAGACTAATGAGACATGATAACTAAATGCAATAGTGATTTTGAATTGGATCCTAGACTAGGAACTGGGCCAGAAAATGACATCAGTGGGACATTTGGAGAAATCTGAATGAGGTTGGTGGATTATATAATATAGTTATATCACTGTGGATTTCTTGATGTTGATAATAGTACTATGATTATGTAAAAGAATGTTCTTGTTTTTTGGGAATGTGCACTGAAATACACATGAGAATGTTTTGAAGTAAAAGGGAGTTGTGTCCTCAAACTTACTTTCAAATGTTTCAGAAAAAAATATGCATTTATATAGAGAAGTGCATGTGTGTGTGTGTGTGTGTGTGTGTGTGTGTGTGTGTGTGCATGTATATATATTTAGAGAGATAGAGAGAGAGGGGAGAAGAAGAGAATATAAAGGTCCTATAGAAAACCTGGATGGGTAGAATCCAGGAAATACTTATACTACTTTTGCAACCTTTTTGAAATTGTTCTATTATTTTAAAATTAAACAATAGTTTTAAATTTAAAGTACTGGTGCCTGGTTCCCACTCCCAGGGGTTCTGACTTACTTCATCAAGGGTGTGGGTTTCAGGACTTGAAATTCTCCTTTGATTCTCATGTGCACTCAAGGGGCTGAACCCATCACTTTGGTAACTTGTTGGAGTGAAGGGCATTAGGATTGGAGTGTGTTGTTTTAAAAAAGAATCTCTGACCTCAAATCCAAGATGGCGGCGTAGGTAAACACCTAAACTGCTGCCTCCCACAACAATTTAAACTGCAACTAAAAGACAAAACGTCTATCACCCAGAACCACGGGAAAGCTGGCTGAGTGGAAGTGCTACAACTAGAAGGAAAGAGAAAAGAGCATTGAGACGTGCACGAGCGCTGAAAAGCTGAGGTACGGAGGCGCGTGATCCAGGCTGGCTGCGGGTGACTGGGTGCGTTGCTTTTTTTCAACCCCAAGGGAGACAAGCCCCCGATTACTCTGAAATCCAGTCTCTGGGGAGACGCGGGGGACCCAAACTCCTATGGGGAGAAGCTGGACTGTCTGCCAGTGAGGGTGGCTTGCTTGCAGAGCTGCGCGCAGGAATAATTGTTTACTGCACTGGGGCACGGGACTCGCGGATGCCGTTGGGGACGCAGAGCTGGCTAACTAGCAGCCATTGCTGTTTGCCACCCCCTAACCTAGTGACACCCTGAGGCCCCGCCCTGCACAACCTACAAACCCACCCAAGCTCCAAGCAGCTGAGTTAGCATAAGAAAGGCCTGCCCTATCGCAGCTTAACCTAGCAAACTTGGGTCAGACAGCTCCAAAACCTCCAAACCCCAAGCAAAGAGGAGAAAACTGCAGCTCTCACTGTAGCTCCTGCTGAGTGGCCTCAGACAGTAGCTGACCTGCACCCCATTGGAGATCCAGAAGCCAGTGTATCTAGTGGTCAGTGTGAGACACCAGATTTCAACTCCTGACATCCATAAGTGACACATTCAAGAGGCAGACTCCGTGAGCACCAAAGCCCCACTGAAACAAGTCCTGCCCCATAAGCGTGTCTTCAGCGCAGCAGTTCTTCCATTATAGACACAGGGAGTGCTCACAGCTAATTGGCCTGGAGGTCAATTCCTCCCAGCGTACCAACAGAAATTAAGGCTTAACTACACCAAGACTTTGCACTCAGTCCACAAAGGGGTGTACCAAGAGCGTCCACATCAGGTGATTGGGGAGGCTGAGCTACTGCCCCCTATAGGTCACCTACCACACAAAGCCACTCCATCAACACAGGAAAGCAGCCAAAATGCAGAAACAAAGAAACATGTCACGAATGAAAGAAACAGAGGAAAGCAAACTACTGGATGACATAGAGTTCAGAACCACATGTATAAGGTTACTCAAGAATCTTCTTAAAACCGCTGAGAAACTTGATGAGACCTTCAAGGAGCTTAATGAGAATGCCAAAAAAATGAAAAAGGATCAGTCAGAAATGAAGTATACACTGTCTGAAATAAAGAATATACAGAAACTCAACTGTAGATCAACGTACCCCAAGAATCAAACCAAAGATCTGAAATATGTGGAAACAAAAAACATCCAACCAGAAAAAGAAAAAGAAAAAAGAATCCAAAAATATGATGATAGTGTAAGGAGCCTCTGGGACAACTTCAAGCGAACCAACATCCGAATTTTTGGGGTGCCACAAGAAGGGAGAGAGCAAAATATTGAAAACCTATTAGAAGAAATAATGACAGAAAACTTTCCCTACCTGGTGAAAGAAATAGACTTACAAGTTCAGGAAGCGCACAGAACCCCATACAAGAGGAATCCAAAGAGGACCACACCAAGACACATCATAATTAAAATGCCAAGGGCAAAAGACAAAGAGAGAATATTAAAAGCAGCAAGAGAAAAACAGTTAATTACCTACAAGGGAGTACCCATACGACTGTCAGCTGATTTCTCAACAGAAACTATGCAGGCCAGAAGGGAGTGGCAAGAAATATTCAAAGTGATGAACAGCAAGAACCTACAACCAAGATTACTCTACCCAGCAAAGCTATCATTCAGAGTTGAAGGTCAGATAAAGAGCTTCACATACAAGAAAAAGCTAAAGGAGTTCATCGCCACCAAACCAGGATTACACGAAATGCTGAAGGGTATCCTTTAAGAAGAGGAAGAAGAAGAAAAAGGTAAAGATAAAAATTATGAACAACAAAATGACATCAAATACATACCTACCAACAAGTGAATCTAAAAATCAAGTGAATGAAAAATCTGAAGAACAGAATGGACTGGTGAATATAATAGAATCAGGGACATAGAAAGGGAGTGGACTGACGATTCTCAGGGGAAGCAGGTGTGAGGGGTGCAGGAAGAGATTGGACAAAAATCTTACTCCTATGGATGAAGACAGTGGCAGGGGGTAAGGGCATGGGGTGGGGTGGGGAATCAGGTGGAGGGGAGCTATGGGGAAAAATAAAAGAGGAACACCTGTAATAATCTGAACAATAAAGATTTATTTAAAAAAAATAAAAAATAAAAAACAATCTCTGAGAAAAGCAGTTTATTAGGGTCTAAGATACAAATATTTCAAGGGCCCAGCAAGCTATATAAATTTGTAAAGCAGCAAAACATAAGATAACCGGGTATGGTGAGAATATGTATGAATTAAAGTCATATAATTCAGATTTTAAAATATTCTCCTGAACCATCCAAAATTGACAGGTTGATTTGGGGGCAGTGGGTCATCAGATTGGACCATCTAGACCTGGAAGAACAGAGAACTATGGTCATGATTTGTAAGCATAAAAATTAGTGCTTAGAATTCTCTGAAAATAGCCCTATTGTGGACCAAACACTATATTTAGGCATTAGATTTATGGTAAATTTAAGAAAAGTGTGTATCGAAAATAAATTTGAAAGTAAGATAATATACATTTGATAATTATTTCATTAAGCTAACTGGCTGCAAGCTACATAAAACCTCAATGTAAACTGGTTTAAACAATAAGGCAATTCAGTATCTAACATAACAGGAAATCTGGCAGCTTAATGATGTCCTTAAGGATCTGGGTTCTTTTCCTCTCCCTGTCCCACCTTCTTCAGGGGTCACCTTTGCCCTCTGGCTAGCTCTCCTTATACCCCAAAAGGCCAGCAGAAGCTCTGGGCCTCGCTCAGCTGTGGCAACCAGGCGTTCTTGTTTTTACCTCCAGGAATAAGGAGACCTTTTCCACAAAACTCTTCCCCTATGTCCCAGTGCCCTAAACTGGGTCACATGTTCATTCCTAAGCTACACATTGGAAAGAAAGTAGGACTTCTAGGAGGAAACAGTATCTGCTTGAGGACGGGGTCACCGCCCTCTGAGACATGAGAGACAGACTGGGTGCTACTCCACACTGGGGTGGGGGTGGGAAATGAGCATTAAGTAATCAAACAGTCGAGTCTGCAAAAACAAACTGTTTTTAATCAGACATTTCTCTGAGATTAAATCAGACTTTTACATAAAACAGTGGACCGTGTGAACACTAAGTCCAAGTAGAAAGCCTGGCAAATAAAGCAACTTAGAAGTTGAGAGACGTGGAGTATAGTTTACAAAAAAACAAGAGATTGGGCGCTGCATTGACCAGCTGAATGACCTTGATCAAGTAATTTAATTTTTCCATCCCTCATTTATATTTTCACCTACAAAACTAAGAGTTGAACTAGATGGCTTCTAAGACCACTTCCAATATTAATAGTCTATTAGCCTGTAATCACTGTGTACTATGCTCTCTATAAAATAAATAAAATGAACAACATGGTATTTGGGAGGATGCCTCTCAGAGTAAATAATTCTACAGGGCAGACATCAAATAAAGGCAAATGCTTTAAGAAGGACTTCCCAGCTTTTTTCAGGCATGTGAAGAGGCTGGAAGTTGTTATTCCATTCCAGTATCAAGAACTAAACAAATGGAAAAATCAACAGTCCTTCTTATATCTGTCAGAAGCGCGATCAGAGGCAATTTGCTGCACCTAAAACTGGAGAGACAGACAGGCAATACAGAGAATCACAACTTTCTGGAACAAAAACAATAACAAACACACCTATGAATAGAGAGCAGAAACCTTCTTGGGAACCAATGCCAGGGTAGGAAAACTTAAATTACAAACGACAAATTGCTGAAGGATCAGTGTGGACATCTCCAGTGGGAGGGGCCCAGTTATAGGGGAGCTGCTCCCCATGCACACACAGTTGTGTGAATTGTACCTGCAAGAGCTCTCCCAAGTTCTCATAATGAAGATCAGAGAACCTCCCCCCTCTCACACACCCACTCCCCCCCACACACACACACCCACACACACCTCTGTGCTTCCTGCAGGTGGATGGGAAAATACTCCAGAGTTGTCTGTTCTTCATAAGTCTGTCCTCAAAAGAGAAACTATTTTATCAGAGTATAAATTATTGAGATTTTATCAGAGCCTGACTGACCTGAGGGAAGAGAAATACCTAACCCTAGCCTTCTATGTGGGAGAAGGAAAATACCCAATTCCAGCCAACTCTCTCCATCCTCTACCGCCTTAAGGAGGTAACCAAGATGCGCTTGTGAAATTCAGAGCGTAGGGGCATAGGCTCACTAAAAGACTGAGATGTAATCATAAGATTAAAGAACATTTCCCCTCAAACCACCCCCCCACCACCACCACCACTATACCACTAAAGGCCCATTTACCAGAATACCAGTACATCGTGTCAGCTTTCGACAAAAAATTACAAGGAATACTAAAAGGCAAAAAATGAATAAATAAATAATTTTTAATGCAGTTCGAATAGACAGCGCAAGCATTAGAACCAGACTGAGATATGACAGGAATGTTGTACTTATCAGAACTAGAAATTTAAAACAACTATGATTAATATTGTGAGGGCTGTAATGGATAAAGTAGATAACATGCGAGAACAGATGGGAAATGTAAGCAGAGGGATGAAAATCCAAAGAAGAATAAAAAATAAATGGTAGAGATAAAAAACACTGTAATAAAAGAATATTTTTAATGGGCTCACTAGTAGACTGAACACAGCTGAGGAAAGAATCTCTGAACTTGAAGATATGTCAAAATAAACTTCCAAAATTGCAAGCCAAGGAGAAAAAAAAAAAGAATGGGGGAAAAAAGAACAGGATATCCAAGAAATATTGGACAACTACTCATACTCCCACTGGGAATACTAGAAACAAAAAAATTATTTGAAGCGATAATGACTGATGATTTCTCCCTAATTGATGATAGATATCAAACCACAGATTTAGGAAGCTCAGAATACCAAGAAGATAAGAGGAAAAAAAAATACAAACAAACAAAAAACAACAACCCTATACCTAGATATATCATATTCAAATGCAGAAAATTAAAAACAAAGAAAAAAATCTTGAAAGAATCCAGAGGGAAAAATACTTTGCCTATTGAGGAACAAAGGTAAGAATTACACCTGATTTCTCAGAATTCATGCAAGCAAGAAGGAAGTGGAGTAAAATTTTATTTTTTTATTAAATTTATTGGGGTGATACTGGTTAATGAAATCATATAGGTTTCAAGTGTACAATTTTATAACAAATCATCTATATATTGTATTGTTTGTTCACCACCTCAAATCAAGTCTCCTAAGTTGCAATGACATTTTTAAAGTGTTAAGATTAGTAAATACCAACCTATTATTCTAAAGCCCTACAAAATTATCCTTCAAAAATAAAGGAGAAATGAAGACAAATAAAAATTGTTGCCAGTAAGCCTTTAAGAAATTATTTTAAAAGTCCTTGAAAAGGAAAGAGAATTATATAGGTCAGAAACTAAGGTTTGCATAAAGAAAGGAAGAGCAATCTGAGCAGCATGGTTCAATGGTTCAGTGTCAACCCATGTGCTAAGAGGCCACTGGTTGGATTCCCAGTCAGGGCACATGCCTGGCTTGTGGACTCAGTCCCCAAAGGGAGCACACAGGAGGCAGCCAGTTTATGTCTCATCAATGTTTCTATCTCTCTTCTCTCCCTTCCTCTCTCTCTCTAAATCAATAAAAATATTTTTTAAAAGAAGAAGAAGAAGGAAAAAGCATTGGTGGAGAAGGAATAAGTGAAAGTAAAATAAAAACTTTTACTTTTCTTATTTTTATAGCATTCTTAGTCTTCATTGACCTGATAAAAATTTGTTCAAAATAATATCAGCAATATACTTAAATATGTATACTTCTATATAAATGAAATTAATAACAGCAATTTTATAAGAGAGGGGAGGGAGGAATTAGGATTATTTGTTATTATAAGGTACTAAACTACTCATGAAGTGGTACCGTATACTGTTATTTGAAAACTAGAGGCCTGGTACACAAAATTCATGCACGGGGGGGAGGAGGGGGTCGGGAGGGGTGTACCTCAGCCCAACCTGTACCCTCTCCAATCTGGGACATCCCTCTCACAATCCAGACTGCTGGTTCTCAACCACTTGCCTGCCTGCCTGATTGACCATAACTGCTTCTGCCTGCCAGCCTGATCACCCCCTAACCACTCCCCTGCCAGCCTGATCAATGCCTAACTGTTCCCCTGCCAGCCTGATTGCCCCTAACTGTCCTCCCCTCCAGGCTTGGTTGCCCCCAACTGCCCTCTCTTGCAGGCCTGGTCCCTCCCAACTCCCCTCCTATGCTTGCCTGATTGCCCACAACTGCCCTCCCCTGCGGGCCATCTTATAGTGGCCATCTTGTGTCCACATAGGGACGGCCATCTTTGACCACATGGGGGTGGCCATCTTGTGTGTTGGAGTGATGGTCAATTTGCATATCACCTCTTTATTATATAGGATGCATTTGGATTGCTTGTAAGTGCACATTGCAAACTCCAGGGCTGCCACTTAAAAACAACAACAACAAAAAAATAGAATTGATATGCTAAGAAAGGAGACAAAATGGAATCATGTAAGATGCTCACTTAAAACCACAATGGGCAGCCCAACTGGCATGACTCAGTGATTGAGCGTTCACCTATGAACCAGGAAGTCACGGTTTGATTCCTGGTCAGGCTCATGCCTGGGTTGCCGGCTCAGTTCAGGAGGCAGCCAAACAATGATTCTCTCTCATCATTGATGTTTCTATCTCTCTCTCCTTCTCCCTTCTTCTCTGAAACTAATAAAAATATATTTAAAAAAACATATAAACAATGGGCAGAAAAAAATGAAAGAAAATATAGGAATAAAGGACAAAGAAAATGAATAGAAAATAATAACAAATACAGTAGATATTAATCCAACTATATCAATAGTCACTTTAAACACCAATTGTCTAAGTACACTTATTAAAAGACAGAGGTTTTCAGAATTGTTAAGAAAATAAGACTTATCTATAGGTATGTTTCTATAAGAAACTCATTTAAGTATACAGATACATATAGAGTAAAAATAAAAGGACAGAGAAGCTATACCATGCTAACATTAATCAAAAGAAAGGGAGTAACTGTATTCATTTTAGACAGCAGATTTTAGAGGAGGAATGTTTTAAGGGATAAAGAGGGGAATTACATAATGATGGAAGGATCAATTCTCCAAGAAGACATAACAATCCTTACTGTATATGTACCAAACAACAGAGTGAAAATACATAGGACAAAAACTAATAGTACTGTAAGGAGAAATAAATTATTATAGCCACAGACTGGGAGAAAATATTTATTAAGTACATATCTGATAAAGAACTGTTATCCACAATTTACAAAGAACTCTTAAAACTCAACAGTAAGAAAACAAATAACTCAATTTTAGAAATGAGCTAACTAGGAATAGAGGAGAACTTCCTCAACTTAATAAAGAATATCTATTTTAAAAATCTACAGTTAACATAATACGTATTGTTGAAAAATTAGAACCTTTCCCACTAAGATTAGGAACTAGCCAAGGATATCCCTTCTCATCATTCCTTTTCAAATCATACTGGAAGTTCTACCTAATGCAATAAGAAGAGAAGAGAAGAGAAGAGAAGAGAAGAGAAGAGAAGAGAAGAGAAGAGAAGAGAAGAGAAGAGAAGAGAAGAGAAGAGAAGAGAAGAGAAAGGAACAGTACACTGATTGGGAAGGAAGAAATAAAACTGTCTTTGTAGATGACATGTTCATCTATGTAAAAAATCCAACAATTGACAAAAAGAAAACTGGAATTAGCAAGCAATGATAGTAAGGTTGCAGGATACAGTCAATTGTTTTCCTATATATCATCCATGAGCAAGTGAAATTTGAAATTAAAAACACAATACTATTTACATTAGCACCTCCCAAAAATGAAATCCTTAGGTATAAATCTATATATGTACATAATAGATATGAGAAAAACTATAAAATTCTGATTAAATAAATCAGAGAACTAAATAAATGGAGAGATACTCTTTATTCATTAATAGGAAGACTTAATATTGTCAATATTTTATTCCTTCCCAACTTGACTATAGCTTCAATACAGTCCCAAACACTCTGCAAGTTATTTTGTGAATTTTGATAAACTAATTCTAAAGTTTATGTGGAGAGGCAAAAGACCACAATAATCAATACAATACTGAAGAAAAACAAAGTAAAAAAACTAATGCTTCCTGACTTCAAGACTTACCATAAATCTAAGTAATCAAGACAGTGTGGTAATGGCGAAATAGACAAATAAATCAATGGAACAGAATAGAGAGCCCAAAAATAGACCTACATAAATATAGTTAATTGATCTTTGACAAAGGAGCAAGGACAATACATTGGACCAAATGTAGTCCTTTCAACAAATGGACATCCACATGTAAAAAATAAACCTAGACACAGACCTACATCCTTTACAACAATTAACTCCAATGGATCACAGTATGGGCAGTTTAATAGTTTGTGTTTAAATATAAAACACAAACTATTAAACTGCCAGAAGATAGTATAGGAGATAACCTAAATAAAGTAGGTATGGCAGTGACTTTTTCATATAGTCGCAATGATTCATAAAAGAAAGAATTTGTAAGCTGGACTTTATTAAAATTAAAAACTTCTGCTTTGCAAAAGACATTCTAAAGAGAATGAGAAGATTAGCCACAGACTGGGAGAAAATATTTATTAAAGGTATATCTGATAAAGAACTGTTATCCACAATTTACAAAGAACTCTTAAAACTCAACAGTAAGAAAACAAAGAACTCAATTTTAGAAATGAGCAAAAGACCTGAACAGACACTTCTCTAAAAAAGACATGCAGATGTCTTTCAAATAAGCATTGCATCTGAAAAGTTGCTCAACATCATATGCCATTAGGGAACTGCAAATCTATCCTATCTAATAGAAAAGTAATATGCAAATTGACCATGCCTCTGCTACATCCACAAGCCACGCCCACCAGCCAATCAGGATTGAGTATGCAAATTAACCCAACCAAGATGGCTGCAGCCACAGAGCAAGCAGGAGGCTTGAGTTGCCCTGGGCGATAGAGGAAACCAACCTCCTGCAGCCCTGGCCTCCGCTCAAGACTACAAAGTTTCAATTATAGACGATAACTAAATCCCAGATACCAGGGCCTCTGCTTGGGTCGCCAGGGGGCGTGGTCAGCCTGCAAACCACCACAGGCCCCTCACCAAGCCACCCCACACCCCAAGGGAACCCCCACCCTGATCTGGGACACCCTTCAGGGCAAACCAGCTGGCCCCCACCTGTGCACCAAGCCTCTATCCTATCTAATAAAAGAGTAATATGCAAATTGACCATCACTCCAACACACAACATAGCTGCCCCCATGTGGACACAAGATGGCTTCCACAAGATGGGACCAGGCCTGCAAAGGAGGGCAGTTGGGGGTAATCAAGCCTGCAGGGGAGGGCAGTTAGGGATGACCAGGCTGGCAGAGGAGGGAAGTTGAGGGAGACTGGGTCTGCAGGGAAGGGCAGTTGAGGGAGTACCAGGCCTGCAGGGGAGGGCAGTTAGGGTCAATCAGGCTGGCAGGGGAGGGCAGTTAGGGTCAATCAGGCTGGCAGGGGAGCAGTTAGGCATCAATCAGGCTGGCAGGGGAGTGGTTAGGGGGTGATCAGGCTAGCAGGCAGAAGCAGTTAGGGACAATCAGGAAGGCAGGCAGGCGAGCAGTTGGGATCCAGCAGTCCTGGATTGTGAGAGGGATGTCCGACTGTCCATACGAGTAGGATCGGGCCTAAACGGGCAGTCGGACATCCCTCGAGGGGTCCCAGATTGGAGAGGGTGCAGGCTGGGCTGAGGGACACACACACCCCATGCATGAATTTCATGCACCGGACCTCTAGTAATAATAATAAAAGGGTAATATGCTAATTAGACCAATGTCTTCCGGACATCATTCTGGACGTCCTTCCTGACATAGCTGGGGCCAGAGGGAAGCCAGCCCACGTCTCGTGTGCTTGTGGACGGCTCGAGGGAAGCCAGCCTGGGTTCTGGGTGCCTGCAGGCTGCCAGAGGAGGAAAGCAGCCCAGGTCCCTGGTGCCAGAAGGAAGCTGGGGCTGGCAGCCGGGGGAAGGAAGGCCTACTCTTGCACAAATTTTCGTGCATTGGGCCTCTATTTAAACAATAATGAGATACCACTACACACCTATTAGAACGGCCAAAATCCAAAACACTGACAACAGTAAATAGTGGTGAGGATGTGGATCAACAGGAGCTAACATTCATTACTGGTAGAAATGAAAAAGTGTGCAACCATTTTGAAAGATACTTTGGAAAACTAACTTTTGGAAGTTTAGTTTTCTTACAAAACTAAAGATATTCTTACCATGTGACCCATCAGTTGTACTCCTTGCTATTAACCCAAATGAGCTGAAAACAAATATTCACACAAAAATCTGCACTGAAATGTTAATTGCAGCTTTGTTAATAATTGCCAAAATTTGGAAGCAATCAAGATGTGCTTCAGTAAGTGAATAGGGAAATAAACTGTGGTACATTCAGAAATGTAATATTATTCAGGGATTTTTAAAAAAAAAAAGAGTAGTCAAGTCATGAAAATATATGGAGGAAACTTAAATGCATATTACCAAGTGAAAGAATCCAATCTGAAAAGGCTGTATACTGTACAATTTCAACTATATGACAATCTGAAAAAGCAAAAGTATACAGACAGTAAAAAGGATTAGTGGTTGCAAGGGTTAGGGGAAAGGAGGCTCGAATAGGTCAAGGGATTTTTAGGGCAGTGAGTGCTATAATGGGGGATACATGTCATTATATACTTATCAAAACCCATAAAATATACAACACCAAGCGTAAACCCTATGAATTTCTGGTGACAATGATATGTCAATGTAAGTTTATCAATTATAACAAATGTTCCTCTCTGATGAGGGATGCTGTCAGGGCAGGGGACATATGGGAAATCTCTGTATCTTCAACTCAATTTTGAACCTAAAACTGCTCTTTAAAAGAAGTCTGTTTCATAGAGCTAACTAAAGCTAACTCTGTAAGACTCTGAGATAAAAATTTTAAATAATAAAATAAGAATTTTTCTCTTTTTGACTCCAAGCCTTGACTGATGTTTTCTTCCGGAATGTCATAACAAACAGATTCATCTGGAAGTTTGATGAGCAAGAAAAGCAATCTGAAAGTAGGCAAGTTTTTCATTTGTGTTTCACATGCTTCACTCAGTGAGTGTGGGCAAATTCTCCAACCTGTTTCTTCCCAAAAGGACATTTGGATTTTTTTTTTTTTAAAGGTAAGCATCTAGTTGCCTATTTTCTTTAAAAAGACCAATTTCAGTATTTCTTGTCCTTAAGATGTTACCACTGAACAAATAACAGCATGATTTCTGTGTTGAAATATATGTGAAACCAAATGAACAAGGTTAGTGCTGACATCTACTGTTAGAACTCGGGTGTGAATTACTTCACCACAAGCCCCCTTTGTAAGGAGCTGGGCGTTGGCAGCAATAGTTGTGGAAGTAGGAGTGACTATAGGACAACAATACCGAAAGCTCCAGTATGCTGAAAAAGGGAGCCAGGGAATCACTTAACACTTTGTCAGCTAAGCATGTTACAGATTCTGGAGGCAGAAGATAAATTAATGTCAAGAGATATTTCTTAATTCTCATCCAGGAGTCTTTTTTAAGGCTCTGGCATCTTCAACAAACCTCCCACCCTGTTTCTCTTGTAATGTTTCTCTCCCTGGACTTTTAAAGAAAAAGTAGACATGGCTCCTGGATTTCATAGCAATCTTTAAGGGAGAAGGGAAGATTTCCCTGACCTTGGTCTTTCTCCTGCCCTGAGGCTTTGCTCCTCTAGATTACAAATTGGCTATCTACCTTTTGTTTTAGTTATCTTTATCTTCCTCTGGGAAATAGCTATTGAATTAGGTCACTATACCTATTTTAAAAGGTGTGCATCCTGTGAGGTCTCACACTCCATCACCTCACAGTTACTTATGTGTTTCATGAATAGCTGTTACCTAGACTGGTGAGAAAAGACGCAGGATGAAAATTCCCTCAGTCAGAGAGAAATACTGATCCTCACTATGTGCAAAAGAAACGAGCTGTATATTGCCATTGTTGGTAGGCAAGGAATTCGGTAAAAACAGAGAAGTAATGTCAGTACCCTGTGTCTGTTCGTCATTGTTGTCAACCCAGGGGAAGGTTGGACAGGCATGAGAGGATGGACAGGAGGACTCCGGAGCTCCTTAAGGAAGATTATCAACCCCCTCCCAACCTACATCTGATGTTCCTCGGGGTCTTTTGGTCTTGCTCTCACATTCTTGTCCCTTACTATTGCTTATCTGATAAATACACGCTCACGAAGAGCAATAGGCTTGTTCCTAAGTACCGTGAAGAACTAACTGTGCCCCCACGTGGTGAACATAAAGAAATCAGCCATATTTTTGCCCTCTTATTCACTTGTTTTCTAGATGATTCAAATAGGCTAATTTAACTGCCACGTTTTTCCTATATTTACTGTTATGTTATTTGAATATTTAAAATGAGATTCATTTTTTAAAAAATTGTTGGTGGTTTGCCAACATTCTTCGTGGAAGATCTAAATAAGCTAAAGGATTTGTGTTCTTTTGGGTAAAATTATAAAAATACTTATTTTGCCCATACAGATATACTCAAAGTACTCTGTACAGTGCTCTTACTTGGTTGGTGTTTTGGAACCCACAATCTATAATAATAAAATATGGCAGGGTCTCTCTTTTCCACGTCCAGCACAGAAAGAGAGATGATCCGATTCTTCGAGTAGAGGGGCTGGGGATTGAGAAATAAAAGAAAGAGACAAGACACAGAGATAGAAGGAAAAAGCTGGGACTGAGTGGGACCACCGTCCTCTTCTGAGGGAGAGACAGTGACCCAGAGCTGATGCAGTGTGTTTATTTTATACCCCCAAATACCAGGAAGGTTCACCAAAAGTCAAGACAAAGATTATTTGCATTCTTGAGTAGGCCCAAGCATTCCTAGTGCTAGACTGGATTTACATATCAAAACCCACTGCCTGACACCTGGGCAAAGATAAGAGTCAATGCTGAGAACACATCTGCCTTTTTGGTAAGATGTGTAACCAAGACGTGGTTTTGCCTACTGCCGTGGGTTCAGCTGACAATTATTAAGGAAGAATGCCCATGTGCCTTCCCAGGCGCTCTCTACAATAAAAGAGAAATATGCTAATTAGACCGGACGTCCTTCCAGATGAAGCGGGGGCTGCAGCCACAGGATCAAGGCAGCAGCCCCAGCTGTGAGGGAGGGATCCAGGCAGCCACCGCTGCTGCGAAGGCCTACTCTTGCACAAATTTCGTGCATCGTGCCTCTAGTATGCTATAACACCCCTGCCTAGGTGATAAAAAAAGTGTGAATGTGGCAGAATGGGGAAAGGTCATTATAGCCTCTAGCTGCAGGTATTAATAAGTGTCTGCTGTCCTGCCCCATTTTTTGGCTTTTGGGGAACAGAACCCCAAAGATCTGGATTCAGGTCAAGCCACATGAATATTAAACATGTAAACAAAATCTGGAGTCTCTATAGGTTATTACATTTTAAGCCAATCACTTATATAGAGAACATTGAATTAAACAAGTACCCTCTTTATCTAAAACAAACACACAAGGAAAAATAACACCAACTCCCCAGTGATTTATTTTCTCGCTATAGGATTTCAATTTCTGATGACTTTTGGTACACATGTTGCATGTTCATCTCTACAGGGATTATACATAAAGGCATACATAGAATTTAAGCTTTAAATGGATTATTAGGAGAATAGCTAAAAGTCATTTACAAAATTGGAATTAACCCAAGATGGAAGAATGAAAAAGCCCAAGTTTCAATAGATGTTTCCCAGAATTGTTCAAATTCAGACTCCTTTTGTTTAATTCCTAAAGCAGCAATTCCTAGCAGCATAGCATTCCTGAAACCTGCTGAGGAGATGATTCCTCTGCAAATAATCAGAATCAAGCTTGATGTCAGAAGGTAACATGTGTACGTTCATTTATCTGACAGATGTTTATTGAACATCTGCTTAATAAAGCACGGGGTCCAAACATGATTTCTTAGATGCACCTGTGATGCAAGATTATTCATTCAGTAACATAAGCACTTTGTGTGCAAAGTCCAGTTTGAATGAGCATCAAGGGCAGCAGTGAGAAAAAAAATGAAAAAGTTGCAACATACATTGTAAGGGTTATGTGTGTGTGTTACAAAGAGACAAAAACAACCTGAAAAAATATAAAGAAAAAAATAAATAAATGCTATTGAAATGGCATTTTCTCATCTATATATATAAAAGGTTAAGTGTTCATCCATCCGACTGGTAGCTATGATGCTCACTGACCACCAGGGGGCAGATGCTCAACACAGGAGCTGCCATGACGTGCACTGGCCATTTAAAAATAAATGGCCCCATGGACCTGGCACCAACAAACCAACACTTGGCTTCCCCCAAGTGGGACACAGGCCCCGCAACCACCCTGGAACGACACCCCACCAAATCTCAGCCAATGCTGCCAAGACCCCATGGCACAAAATGCGACACCCAGCCCAGCCCGAAAATGGTGGCTGTGGGCACCAGGTAATGACATCATGTAGCAACACCTGGCTTTCTTTCCCTAGCGACTAGCATCCTTGGAGTTTCTTCAGCCCAGGAACCCAACTTGCTTTATAGCCAGGTGCAAACATTTTACACTTTAACCAAATGTTTATGAAGCATTTTCCTGTGCTTCATCTCATTTGATCCTCACAGAAGTCCTGGAGATAGGAGATTCGGTAGAATCCTATTTTCTTTTCAGATGCAAATAGTAATATTAAAATATTTCTTCTAACTAATTTCCTTTCAATGTGCACAAATCTGTTCACCAGGACACTAGTAAATTTCATAAAAGGAATCATTAGGCCAAAGTGGTTTCATGTGGATTAAACTATGCTACCTAAACTACCAGGGGTTTAAAAAAGCAAAAGGCAGCTCAAACAAAAGAGGAATGGGTCAAAACGAAGTTAATTAATTTATCTGAGATTTGAAAATAAGCCAGAAGACAATCCAAGATTCTTATATTGCAGACGGTATTTTTCGCTGCTTCCCTTGCCTCTTGGGTACTTTGTATTTCACATCGTTTTAAGAGCAGTCTATCCCCAGAGGGTCTGGATGAACAGTCGTTTTGGTCCAGCTGAATCCATGTGTGCACATGTGTTCTCACACATCATCACTCCAAAAGATTCGCTGATGCGGCAGAAGGAGCTGTGCTCAGCACATTCTTCAGATGCTATTTGGACGGTGTTGTAAAAATGATGTACACTGTTGTTTCACCCATTCTCAGTACTGAGAGTTGTGGAAACTACTATTTCTGAGGACAACATCTGTTCTCATTAAAGAAAGTAAAGTGTTCTTAAAACCTAGCTAGGTGTTTCATTAAATGTGACGTGTGCTATAAGGTATAAGGTGTATCATTTATTCACCTTGAGATATTATTACAAATGTGCATTTGCGTGTGTCTACTGGACATAATACAGGGCACTAAAACAGGATCCTTGGATTGAAGAGCTATTTTACTATGGATTTGGGGAAACTTACAATTCTCAGGAAGTGTTTAGCTTCAATGGCTTTCTCTCTTTTTGTTAAATGTGATAGTATGTCTTAAATACATATGTGTTGGGGGTGTTTGTAGATATAATAGGTGCATAATATAAAACAAGATAGGTATTATAAATATTTGGAGGTCAAGCCACAATGGGGATTCTTTCAAGAGCAAGACGTAAAATTGCCTCTGGCAGTTAAATTTTAAACCAACACATTACCAAGATGTGCAAGGGCAGCTTCCAGGCTGTGGCATGTGGACCACCAGAACACCTCCAGCAACAGAGTGCATAACTGCCCAAGCGTCTAATTGTGTTCTGAAATCCTTCACCATATCAGCAATGAGGCCCAGCCTCCCACAGCTGCTCTCCACCAATGACCGATGACAGAGTGCAGCAGGAATGCTAAGGCAGATCTATCTCTGGGAGTTGGGGGACTCCTCTTACAGCTCACTTTGCCTCTAGCCACACCCCCACCTTACCCCTGCCCCCAACCAGCCTTGATGAAACTGCCTTAGACTGTGTGGCAGTCTGGGACACTTCCACTCTCTCTTCTCACCCTTTCTCCTTCACTATGGGTCAGACTTGCATCATGATGCAATGGCTTTCCCAGCCATTCCTGTCTCCCTCCCCTATAAAATCCATGCGTGTTTAATCCCATCTTGACATCTGCTTCCTAGACTAATACTCCAACCACACTGTAACTTGACTGATTAGTGTCCTACATAATAAAGAGGTAATATGCAAATTGACCATCACTCCAACACACAAGATGGCCACCCCATGTGGTCAAAGATCGCCGCCCCCATGTGGACACAAGATGGACACCACAAGATGGCTGGCAGGGGAGGGCAGTTAGGAGGGACCAGGCCTGCAAGGGAGGGCAGTTGGGGGTGATTAGGCCTGCAGGGGAGGACAGTTTGGGGTGACCAGGCTGGCAGGGAGGGCAGTTAGGGGTGACCAGGCCTACAGGGGAGGGCAGTTGGGGGAGACCAGGTCTACAGAGGAGGGCAGTTGGGGGCAACCAAGCTTGCAAGAGAGGGCAGTTTGGGGGGTCCAGGCATGCAGGGGAGGGCAGTTAGGGGCAATCAGGCCAGCAGGGAAGCAGTTAGGTATCAATCAGGCTGGCAGGGGAGTGGTTATGGGGTGATCAGGTTGGCAGGCAGAAGCAGTTAGGGGCAATCAGGCAGGCAGGCAGGAGAGCTGTTGGGAGCCAGCAGTCCTGGATTGTAAACGGGCAGTCAGGCATCCCTAGAGGGGTCCAGGATTGGAGAGGGTGCAGGCTTGGCTAAGGGACACCCTCCCCCCCAGTGCACAAATTTTGTGCACCAGGCCTCTAGTATTAATATGACTAAGGAAAAATGCTATTCTCAACACAAGGTTGGTCAGCTTAAGGAGCTCTGCAAAGGGTGCTGTTGGGGAGGAAGAAATTTTCTTCTCCCCTTCTAGGTTCTTCTGGCTGATCTAAGAATTAAATTGACGTGAGCCAGATTAACAGGACAAATTACCAAATTTAATTATGTGTGTACAGGTGAGAGTGCCACAAAAATATGGGGCTGGAGGCAAGGTGGGCAGTTTGGGCTTAAGTCCAATCTGAGCTAAAGAGAAGGGGGTGGTGGTTTGGGACTTATAGATGAGGAAGGCAATTTATATGAAGATGGAAAAGCAAATGTTTGGTAACCAAATGTTTGCTGGGCCATGCAAAGACAATGGATACAGAGTAGACTCTGATCTCTAGGTCCTGCTGAGTCTCCCCTATCACACCAACTTCATGTTACACTATAGTCATCTATGGTGACAGCTCCCTTCCAGAAATAGGCCCTCTATCTAAATTCTTTTAAGCTGTAAGGGGGAAGGACAAGGTTCTTCCTGAATCTTTTGTTCCTTAAAACTAAAATAATCCTAGCCCTGGCTGGTGTGGCTCAGTTGGTTAGAATGTCGTCTGGTATACCAGTGTGTGACAGGTTCAATATCTAGATTGCCAGTTTGCTCTCTGGTCAGGGCACATGCAGGAAGTGGCTGGTAGATCTTTCTCTCTCTTCCTCTCCCTCCATTCCGCTCTCTAAAAAATCAATAAAATAAAACATTTAAATTAAAAAATTTAAAACAAAATAATCATCATGCCAAAACACACTTTAGGGTGGCAAATGTTGCTTCTCAGTGCCAACATAAAGCTGAACAACTCAGTTCATGCTCCTCTGAGCAGAGGAGGGAATGACAACATTCCATCCCAAAGACTGTCTTCATTGTGAAGTGAATATGTCTGGGGCCATTAAATTTTCCATTTATCTGACCAACACATCTTTCTCTGAGTTCATGCTCCCCAACTGAAGTTCAGTTGACTTTTTAATGTCCCAGTGGTCTATCTTTAGTGAGTAAATGTGAACATGGACTGGAGCCAACAAGGACATGCTTGGAGATTTGGAGAACTGCACACAGGAGACTCTGAACTGCTGAGTGGACCAGTGGCCAAGGGCAGGATCACTGGACACTTGAGTAGCGGTGAAGGGCAGCCTGTTTTCTGTAGAGGTGATCAGGCAAGCTCTGTGGAGGAGCCCTGATGGTGTCTGGTATGTATTCAACAAGAAGTAAATGTTAACAGTAATTGTTGTTATTGGGCAATAGGTAGAATTGTCATCAAGAGAGAGAAACTTTGAGGTTTCTTCCAAATATTAGTGTATTAGTTTTCTAGGGCTGCCATAGAAAAGTGGCACAAACTGGGAGCTTAACGAAATAAAAAGTTATTAACTCACAGTGCTGGTGAGTCTATAATCAAGGAGTTGGCAAGGCTGGTTCCTTCTGAGGGCTCTAAGGGAAAATCTGTTCCATGCCTCTCACCTCGTTTTTGGTGACAGTCTTGGCACACCTTGGCTTGTAGATGCATCTCTCCAATCTCTGCTTCTGTCTTCACATGGCATTCTCCTAGTGCATCTTCGTGTCTTCTCATGGCCATCTTCATATAAGTGCACCAATCGTATTAGATTAGGGGTCCACCCTACTCCAGTATGACCTCATCTTGACTTATAGCTGCTACTGCCCTATTTCCAAATGAGATCACATTCTGAAATACTGGGGATTAGAAATTCAACATATCTTTTTAGGGAGGACACAGTTCAATCCACAATAATCAGATTTACCAGTACTGATGCTATATATTTCCTGAGAGTGTAGTTCCATAATGGATAAAAATATAAATTAGGACATAATTATAATTAAGAACATTACCAATAGTTGATATTTGTTCAAATTGGCTAAAGGAAAAAAAATTGGCTAAAGGAAGGGATAGTGTATAGGAAAGAGGAAAAGTGGCAACTTATAGAAATGGAACCCAGAGAAGGAAGGGGGCTCAGAGAGCACATGACTAATTTCCATGCAACAAAGAACTTTCTTTGCTGTTCTTGAGCTTTTGACAGATTTGTTCCCTAACTCATTCTCTCACCCCACATCCCTGCCCAGTTGTACATACGTATTTTGTCCAACTCCAGTCTCCACACATTTTCTTCTGATCCCTTTGCTCATTTTCTTTGTCCCTCCAGTTCTCCTGGGAGACCAATGCAAATAAAATATACATATTGTTCTGCAATGTTTGAATGATGAAGAAGCAATTCTAGTCTCCACATTTAAATCTGCTTGCAATGTGACATAGCTTACTCTATTTTAGCCTATTAACTATGGGCAAAATACATTAACTATGTTTTACTTCTCTATTTTGTGACATTAACATATGACTTTCAGATAATCATTTAAATGTGTGCCACTGGAAAATAAGGCTCATAATTACCTCAGTATTTATATTCCTCAGGGTTGAAGCATAGCAATTTGAACAGACGCTGTTTAAGAATTAATATGGATAGATGAAAATGATAGAGAATTCTAAAAAGGTGGGTTGGGAGCTATTCTCCAGAAATCCCTTGTGTTTGATTAAAAAGAAAAAAAAAAAAGCTAGGCAGCTGTTGGTCTTAGGCTTGTATGTATTCAGGCCACATACACAGAGAAATTTCCTGCAGTGATGTATAGATAAAAAGGTTGTGCAACTTGGTGATAATTGTGCTCCATTTATGCAAACAGTCAACTGGTACATTTTTCTATTGTTCAGAAGCACAGAAAATGCTTTGTGTGCATGTCTTCATATCAATTTTTTAGCCCCAAAGAAAATAGAATGTGTTTTGAATTGTATTTTTAATATGTTTTATTGACTTTAGAGAGAGGAGGACAAGGGGAGGAAGGGAGAGGAGAAACATCGATGAGAGAAACATGAATGAGAGAGAAACATTGATTGGCTGCCTCCTGCACAGCTCCTACTGGGGAGTGAGCCCACAACCTAGGCATGTGCCCTGATAGGAAATCGAACCAGCAACCTCTCGATGCATGGGATGATACTCAACCTACTGAGCCACACTAGCCAGGGCTTGGAATGTATTTTAATGAGAAATAAACATCGATGGGCCTTCAGAATTCATGTTTCTATATCATCTTAAACCCATTAATCCATTAGTAGTTATTTTCTGTAAAATTTAGGAGTAAGTTTTCTTCCCGTTTACCAGGAGTTGCTTTTCCAAAGCCTGTTAATATATTTTGAATATCCATCATTTCTAACTATTATTATTGTGTTAGAACAGGAGATTTAGTATCTCCTAACCATAGAAGATATTAAGATAATCTTTTTTTTTCCAGTTTAAGATATGACCTAGAGTCAAGATGAAAGATTGTGGACTGTTCATAAAATAGCTGTTCTCACCAGTTCTAGTTATTAAGCACCACTGTTATCTAACCCTTTGTGGCATATCTGTTGGACTTCTAGGTATTTCTAGAAGATAATCTTCTTCGTGTACTTGCTGGTAGCAAGTGTTGGTTTTGACTCACTGCATATCAGCAAAGCTGCCTTGGGGGCTAACTACTCAAAGATATGGAAACTAGTACAGATATACTTGGACTAGTGCAGCAAGAAATCAGTTGTTGCAAGGAAAGGATGGGCATAACACTGAAGCTATGAAGGGTTTAAGATGTTTCTTGTGGTAAACGAGATAGAAAATGTCTAACAGAATTAGAAATGTCTAACACTAATTTCCAAAGCAATTAGTGATAAGCTAGACAACTCCCTGGAAAGATGCTTTGCAAATGAAATCATTATTAAAATACTAGAGGCCCAGTGCATGAAATTCATGCACTGGGGGGAGGGGGCGGTCCCTCAGCCTGGCCTGCGCCCTCTCTCAGTCTGGGACCCCTAAGGGGATGTCCGGGACACCTTGTTCCTTACCACATGCCTGCTCACTGCTTCTTGCTGCTTGGCTCGCTGCTCCTAGCACTGCCATGGAGGTGGGAGAGGCTCCTGCCACTGCACTCGCCAGCTGTGAGCCCAGCTTCTGGCTGAGCAGCACTCCCCCTATGGGAGTGCTCTGATCACCAGGGGGACAGGTCCTGTGTTGAGTGTCTGCCCTCTGGTGGTCAGTGTGTATCATAGCAACCAGTTGTTCTGGTTGCTTAGGTTTTTATTATATAGACTAGTGGCCCAGTGCACGAAATTCGTGCATGGAGGAGGGTGTCCCTCAGCCCAGCCTGAATCCTCTCCAATCTGGGATCCCTCTCACAATCCAGGACTGCTGGCTCCCAACCATTTGCCTGCCTGCCTGCCTGATTGCCCCGAACTGCTTTTGCCTGCCAGCCTGATCACCCCCTAACCACTCCCCTGCCAGCCTGATCGATGCCTAACTGCTCCCCTGCTGGCCTGATTGCCCCTAACTGCCCTCTCCTGCAGGCCTGGTCACCCCTAACTGCCCTCCCCAGCGGGCCCAGTCACCCCTAACTTCCCTTCCTTGCCAGCCTGGTCGCCTCTAACTGCCCTCCCCTGCCGGCCTGATTGCCCCTAACTGCCCTCCCCTGATGGCCTGGTCCCCCCTAACTTCCCTCCCTTGCCAGCCTGGTTGCCTCTAACTGCCCTCCCCAGCCAGCCTGATTGCCCCTAACTGCCCTCCCGAGCCGGCCTGGTTGCCCCCAACTGCCCTCCTCTACAGGCCTGGTCCACCCCTCCAAGGTGCCCTCCCCTGTAGGCCTGGTCACCCCCAACTGCCCTCCCCTGCAGGCCCAGTAACCCCTAACTGTCCTCCCCTGCAGGCTTTGTCCCCCCCAACTACCCTCCCCTGCAGGCCTGGTCCCCCCAACTGCCCTCCCCTGCAGGCCTCGTCCTCCCCAACTGTCCTCCCCTGCAGGCCTTATCACCCCCAACTGCCCTCCCCTGTAGGCCCGGTCACCCCTAACTGCCCTCCCCTGCTGGCCTGATCGCCCACAATTGCCCTCCCCTGCAGGCCATCTTGTGGCAGCCATATTATGTCCACATGGGGGTGGCCATCTTTGACCACATGGGGGCAGCCATCTTGTGTGTTGAAGTGACATATTACCTCTTTATTAGATAAGATTATATAAATTCCCAAAGTTGAAGCAAGTCTAAGAGGGTCTTCTCTCAGTACCTCACAGCATCTTTAGTTCTCTCTTTACTTTTACATCATTCTCTGGCTCTCTATGGGGGTAGAGGGGAGCAAAAGTAGGTTTAAGTTGTGAGTATGCAAAACACAGAGTTTATTATTGTATTATTTTTCATATGAACAACTGTAAACCTACTTTTGCCCCATGCTGTATATAGCTGCACTCTCTAAAACATTAGCCACAAAGCACATGTGACTATGTAGCTATAAGTGTAAATTAATTAAAATTAAATAAAATTTAAAATTCAGTTCCTCAGTTGCACCAGCTTCATTACAAGTGCTCAGTAGCCATATGTGACTAGTAGATACTATATTGAATAACACCAGTCATAGGACATCTCCATCACTGAAGAGTGACTTGCCCTCCACTTTCTAACCATTTCTCAATAATAGGATGATAGGCAGATCCTATCTCTCCACTTTACTATTAATCTCCACTTCACTATTTTAAAAATGAGACTCAGAAAAGCAAAAATTAGTGGTCAATTTCACATAATTAATAAGTAGAATAACACTCAATCTTAGATCATTTGTCTCCTAATTAATTCTTTTTTTTTTTTTTTTTTTTTTTACCAAATCACATCTACTCTAAGTCAGTAACAAGTTTTCTTTCCATATTGATTGGAAATAAAGAATAATTAGTCAAAATAGCACAATTTAAAATAAACACTTCAAAATTATAATTACATATTTGGTTTAATCAGAGGAAATCTGAGTCATCAATCAAGTTATCAGTGAATTGATAACCTCAATTTGTGCTCAACATGGCTATTGCCTTTTTGGCCTTGGACCTTACATTTGATCTGATGGTCAAAGAATGGAATTTTTGTTGTTGTTTAATTTTCTCCCTAGAATATTCAGTTTGATGTAAAGTGGATTAGGAGGTAAGAGACCAAGAAACGTAGCCCAGGCTGTGCCAACTAACTAACTGGATATGATTTTGGACAAGTCAGTTACATTCTGAGTCAGTTTCCTTGGTAGTCAAAGATAACTTAGATGAGTGTCTCATTTAGGACAGATATTTATTTGACATGCTCCACTGTGGCCATACTGTTTTATTAAATGACTAGAGACCTGGTGCACAGGGATGGTGGGGAGGGGAGTCCCTCAGCCTGGCCTGTGCCCTCTCACAATCTGGAACCACTGGCTCCTAACCACTTGCCTGCCTGCCTGCCTGATGACCCCTAACCACTTGCCTGCGTGCCTGATTGCCCCTAACCACTCACCTGCCTGCCTGACCACCCCTAACCACTCACCTGTGTGCCTAATTGCCCCTAACCACTCACCTGCCTGCCTGATTGCCAAAAACCACTCTGCCTTCTTGCCTGATTGCCCCTAACCCCTCTGCCTGCCTGCCTGACTCCCTCAACCACTCACCTGCCTGCCTGATCACCCCTAACTGCTCGCCTGCCTGCCTGATCACCCCTAACCACCTCTGCCTCAGCCCCCACCACTGCAGCTTTGTCCAGAAGGATGTCCGGAATGACATCTGGAAGGTCCTTTGGCTGCCCAGTCTAATTAGCATATTACACTTTTATTATTATAGATGATATAGTCCCACACAAGCTCATAAACAGCACTCCTTCTACAGTCACCCCAAATCCTCCCCTGGGATCCTACAATGTTCCCATGATGTAAAAACTGAAGGATTGTCTGGCTGGCGTGGCTCAGTGGTTGAGCATTGACCTATGAACTAGGAGGTCAGGGTTTGATTCCTAGTCAGGGCACATGCCTGGGTTGTCAGGTCAGTCCCCACCCAATGTGGGGCATGCTGTGCTGAGAACCAATTCCAGCATGCAATAATACAAGAATTCCATCAAAAGGTTGATGGGACTTGGGAGGCTCAACAAGGGTGAGCCACATATGTAATTTACCTGTTGGAAATGGCTAAGGCACTTCCCCCAAACCTGAATAGGATTATTGTTAACAGCCAGACAACTCAGGGTATTTTATTGTCTCCTGTTGGCCAAACACCTGAACAGCTGTAGGCTATTCCCCAAACTGATAATGGTTCTGTATTCTACCCTTTGATACCTTACCCTTTGAAGCATATATTTCCACCTTGCCTTAGGATAAATCATGTGAATAAAAGCAGGGTCCTGAGTGAAGGAGGAGAGTCTTCTAGCTCCTTCAGCTGAAGCTCCTCTGACCCTCAATGCCTTTCAAAAATATCTTTCATCTCTGGACTCTTTAATCATCTACATGCAGCCCCTTTCTCCAGAATGCTGAACCCTTTGTAAGGCTAGGAAAATAACCCCGGCATTATGATGCCCTAACGAGGGACACCAACAATGCAGGAGGCAGCCAATCAATGATTCTCTCTCTCCCTCTCCCTTCCTCTCTGAAATCAATAAAAATATATATATTTTAAAAACTGAAGGATGAATGGCTGGAACAATATGGGTCTCACACGACCCTGCTCCAGCCACAGCTGGAATTCATTCTGATTGTTGGTTTTCATGTCATAAAAGTTATTAACTATTTTGGATGTAAATGCATCCTGCATACATCCAAATATATGTGCACAATATTCCCATTTATTGTGTGTGGGTTGTTTGTTTGGTTCAGTTTAAGTTTAAAGTATAAACTCAAAGTTGGTAAATTATTTAAGGTGTCTATCTATCTTTCAGCAAATGAGTCCAAAAGCCTTGTCCCTCTGAGGAGAAGAGAGGCAGGAAAATGAGGACAAGGTTGCAGCGTTCACAGTCTGAATTGCTCTCTGTACATCAATAATGATAAGTTCTGAGAACAAATTCATGTTGTCTGAATCACTCTGCATCAATAGCCAGTTTTGCCTTTTACATGCATTTAGATAATGGGTTGCCTCCCCCTACAAAGGAACTCGAAAGAAGAGTTTAAATTATTACCTTTGACATTTAATACATTTCAAGATCATGCACAGCAATTTCCTTCTGAAGACTCATTTTATACTTTCTGAACCAACATTAATTTACCTCTCAAAACACCTGACAACTTTGGGAAAAGAATTACAGAGCATCTAATAAATTTATTCATGAGGTCCCAGTCACTGCTGATTTTAAAAGACATATCTGTTAGCTTATTCAAAGGTTCCCCTCTCTACCCTCCTTTTAAAATTAAAAGTGCAGTTTCTTCTACAGGACTAAACAAGGAACAATTTTTAGATTATATTTCTATCTAAGTTCTCAAGTTCCCAACTGATTTTCAGAACTTGTACTCTTCCAAATATTGCTTTGGTAAATAATTAGGGCTCCTTCCATTTTTCCGTGTTGACATGCTCAGCTTTCTGCCAGGTTTCCTCATGGTAGCAAGATGGCTGCAGAAGCTCTTGGCATCACATCTTCACAAACCAACATGAAGAAAATTTCCCAGAGTCATCCTAGTAGGCTTATCCTACATCTCATTGTTCAGTATTTGGGTCCTACCTAAGTCAATTATTAAAACAGAAGAAGAGCCCTGGCTGGTTTGGCTCAGTGGATAGAGCGTCAGCTTGTAGACGACCAAAGGGTGGCCGGTTCAATTCTGGTCAAGAGCATGTACCTCGGTTGTAGGCTCCTCCCATGCCCGGGCCCTGTTGTGGAGGAGGCAACCAATCGATGTGTTTCTCTCACAACAGTATTTCTATCAGCAAGTAAGAAGATAAGAATGGCTGTTTGGTAGTCATTGTTATCATATCCTACACAGAATGGTCCTGTGGGATAATTGACTAGACTATACATAATTTGACGTGATAAGCAAGGTGCCCACAGACGAGAAGTGGTCAGTGGTAGTTATGATTTAAACAAAAATCTGTCTGGTACTAATGTAGGTGCACCTGATCACTATGCTCTACCATCTCATGGTCATACACTATGTTCACTAAAGATTTTAGCCTCTAGGTTACAGTCTTCCTCTTCACCATAATCCCTCGCATCATCATGGAGAATTTCAATATTTGTGTGGGTGACCCATCTAATCCTAGTCACATTTCCTGAGCAAAACTGAAATGGCCTTTATTTCACTTCACTGTAACCTCTTAATCCCTTGGGCTTACCTCCAAAAACTATTCCAGTCGTTGAATCTTAAACATGCTCTGAAACAACTCGTTCTTCCAGCCTCTCTTCCCTTCCTTATCACAACTACACCAGTCCTTTAAGCTCCTGGTCTCCTCCCTCATCCCTTCTATCTGGAATGCCTATTAGAATTGTGAATTTGAAGGTGTCTCAAAGACCCAGTCAAACCCCGTTGATGGGATTCAGTGACACGCTACCCCAAAATATGGCACCTTGGCATATTGACTATTATATTTTATTTTTATAAATATGTTTTTATTAACTTCAGAGAGAGGAAGGGAGAGGAGGAGATATAGAAACATCAATGAAATGAGAGAATCATTGACGGGCTGCCTCCTGCATGCCCCCCTACTAGGGACAGAACCCACAACCCGGGCATATGCCCTGACTGGGAATTAAACCATGATTTCCTGGTTCATAGGTCGCTGCTCAATCACTGAGCCAACTTCAAAAACTGAAGGAGTGTGAGAAAATAGCAGAAGCAGGAAGGTCACTCTGAAGTAAGTCATCAAACCCTCATGTGAGAAGTGCCCTCCTTATAACCCAGAAGAAAGGCGCTTATCTTGAAGACAAAGGGACCCAGAAAAGAATCCTAACAAACAGGCCTTGCTGACTTCCCCCAGGTTACTACACTTAATTCTTACTCCTTAACTTATCACATTCCTCCATGACTGTCCACTCTTCATCAACCCAGCTTAAACATACTCAGGTATGTTTCTTCAGATCTTCACCTCCTTATGAAGGCTCCCATGTCACGTCTAACTTATACTGTACAAAATAAATATGTATGCTTTTTTTCCTGCTAATGGCTCTTTGTCAGCTTAATTTTTAGTCTCAGCCAGGAACCCTAAGAGGGTCAAAGGAAATGTTTCCCTTCCTACACTCATGTAGAAGAGAAGGAAATGGAGGCTCAGATTGCTGCATGACTTGCCAAAGATCCCACTGCTAGTAATTGCATGCCATTACTAAAACACTGGTCATTTCTGGTTCCAAGTCCAGGCCAATATTTTATTTTATTTTGTTTTCCCCAATCTATCCCTTCAGGTTGAATCTTTCCTCCTGGTAAGGAATTAAAAATATACTAGGTTGGGCCCTAGCTGGTTTGGCTCAGTGGATAGAAAATGGGCCTGTGGATTGAAGGGTCCCAGGTTCAATTCCAGTCAAGGGCACATGCCCAGGTTGCAGGCTCGAGCCCCAGTAAGGGGCATGCAGGAGGCAGCTGATCAATGATTCTCTCTCATCATTGATGTTTCTATCTCTCCCTCTCCCTTCCTCTCTGAATCAATCAAAATATATTAAAAAATATATACTAGGTTGGGAAAATATTTTAGGATATTAGCCATTTACACTTTATGTTTATTTATTTTATTTATTTTCAATTACAGTTTACATCCAACATTATTCTGTATTAGTGTCAGGTGTATAGTATAGTGGTTATACAATCATATTACTTTACAGAGTGGTCCCTTTATGTTTCAAGGACCCACCTGGCCTCCTACATAGTTATTACAATATTACTGAGTATATTCCCTATGCTGTAATCTACATCTCTGTGACTATTTTGTAAACTGCTAATTTGTGCTTCTTAATCCCTTTACCTTTTTACCCAGTCCCTCCCCTCCCCTCTGTCAGACTATTCTCTGTATCTATGAGTCTGTTTCTATTTCATTTGTTTGTTTGTTTTGTTCATTAGATTCCACATATAAATGAAACCATATGGTATTTGTCTTTCTCTGTCTGACTTATATTTAGCATAATACTCTATAGGTCCATCCATACTGTCATAAGAAGTTATGATTTTATTCTTTTTATGGCCAAGTAGTATTCCATTGTATAAATATACTACTGCTTTTTTAAAAAAATAATACCACAGCTTTTTTTATCCCCTCACCTATTAATGGCATTTGGGTTGCTTTCATATCTTGGCTATTGTAAATAATTCTGCAATGACATAGGAGTGCATAAATTAGTTCAAATTAGTGTTATGTTTTTAAAGGATTTTACGACATATTTTGGTAAGGTCAGGAAAAGGATATAATGATGAGAGACCTCAACGATTTTTTTAAAAAAACTTTTTGCATATTTCCCCACTGACAACAAGTAGGTAATTGAATAGTCAGAGACAGGCACTTACGCTTGGAGAATCGCAGGAAAGTAGTTAAAAGATAGCTGAAGTTCTCTCAAGTTCTCTAGAAGGCATTGCTTAGATTCCAACTTTGAAAAAGTTTAAAAAAAAATAAATTGCCATATGAAAACATCCAGTGCTGCTCTTTTCCTGCAAAACAGGATTTTCTGGGGTGTGGCTGTTTATTTGATTGATCTGAAATTATAGTTAGGTAATCTGGACGTGAGACCTTAGTATTTTCAAACACATGCAAATGTGGCTCTTTCATAATTCACTAGATGGGTCTTCTTATTTATGTTTACTGCCTCACACAATGATAACCACTTAAACTGAAATTAGCATCAAGAAAACACAAGAGTGTTGATTAACAAGAGTGATAAAGTGTTGAGGGACCCCAAAAATTTGCAGCTTTGGTTTAATTTATACTGACTATGACACATCTTCTGGGGCAAATTTTACCAGTGTAATAAGCAGTCTTTTCAGCTTGGTATGAGGTGATATTTAAAGATTTTAGAAGATTGGGGGGCGGGGGCCAATCTTTAAGAGACTTCGTAAGTACCTGATGTAGTTCATAGTTAGGCTAAGAATAAAGAGAATCCTGATCATTTGTTTAGATAATGTATTGTATTTGTTTGAATTTTATCTAATTATAATGGCCTGGGAACAGATTTCCAACCTAGCTTCAGTTACACTGCCTTCCCCCCCTCACCCCCCCCCCCCGCCCCGACACACACACACACACTCCACTCCACTAAGGAAAAGGGAAAGGGGAAAAGAAAGGATAGGGGTGCAAAAAATTCTGTGTTTAACTGTTTTTGTAAATACCAGCAAGTGACTGAATATCTGATGGAAGGTTTCACTGTGGATCAAAGGATAGAATGTAGAGAAACTATTTTCAAGACTTCCACAGCCCCGGAGGATTTCCCTCATGGGTAGGCATGCCAAAAGTGGCCATCGGTCTTAGACCAAGGACATATGTGCTGTCCAACACACTAGTCTGTAGCCACTGCTGAGCTCTTCGGGGCCTGGTGCTATTTCAGTTCTGCCTGTTGACTGTGTGGACATCACAGACTCATCTATCTCACTGCTGCTGTGTTCCAGATTGGTCTGTCTTTTGATCAAGTATCTTGCAAACTGTTGTCGGGACTTAGAACAAGTGGTCCCAAGATATGCCTCTGAGGCATGTGGATTATTTTGAGCTGAAGGCTTTTGAAACCCTGCAAGCTTTTACAAATCCCTTAAAAAATTTAAATTGGGGCGGGGGGGGGGGCTTTCCCATAATGAGTTATGGGAAAAGATAAACTTTTTATGACCTGTCTGTTTGATAGGGCAAACATCTAAATACTAAATATCTGTTTTTATTTTCCTGTGGATTACCCTCCTCTCCTAGGATGCCTCAGATCTCTTACCTCATTCCTTAGATCAGAATGTCATACATACCTCATTTTACCTTCCTGTCTCTAAACCTCTCATGTGTATGGGGTTCCCATATATATGTATGTAATTAATTTTAGTTACTTTCTCTTATTAACCTGCCTCATGTTGATTTAATTATTAGACCAGGCAAAAGAAGAAAGAAGGGTAAAGAAAAGTTTCTTTCTTCCCAACATAGTCCCTCAGGGAGACAGAGGAATGAACCTCAAAACTCTGGAAATAAGGGAAGTAAGATTGTTTTTTGAGAATTAAACTAAAAATAAGTCCATATCATAATTTGGAGTAAAGGGAGATATATAAAGTCCCATTGAAATCATGGGCAAATCGGAATTGCACATGTCCAGGCAATGGCAACAAATAGATTTACCCAGTCTACCTGACCAATCTATTCATTTTATAGAGACACACGTGGCAGGTGGCAGAGTCTCTGCTTGTTGCACATTCTGTTCACACAACTAACTCCCTTTGGTCTGTTTCCTTTTCCCCCATAAACTTCTCATGTATTTTGCACTGATACACTGACTTGAATGTGAGGTCTCCTTGACAGTTAAATTTCTCTTTAAAATTTAATCGATTGGCATTCTGTGTTTCTACCTCACAATCAATTTGTTAGCATAAGGTACCTTTCTAAGTTCAAAGAACTTTACTGATGAGTTCAGAGCCCACAAGTCTGAGGTCATTTCCTGGGAAGTGGTGGATTCACTCAGAGTCTCTGTGTGAGCACCTGTCTTGGCAGCTAGCCAGCCCTCTCCAGGCAGTGCCCCACCTGTCTCCTACCTGCCCCTGTTTCATTGCCTCTCAACCAGCCTCAGGGAAGATGCATTGTGACCATGTTCTTTTCCTCAGGGAGTTCTTTAAACAGTTCATTTAGCAGCCATTCCTCTTCCAGTAAGGTCTTGAGGTACCCAACCCTGTGAATGGATGATGACCCCAACCTACAACAGAGAAGGAGGCATAACTGTACCTAAATCAGAGAGAGAGAGAAAAGTAACCAGTCAACCTAATAGACAACCCATCGTTCCTGTGCTGTATAGGAATAAATTATTTATCACTTTTTCCTGGAAATTTTTAATGAATGGGTAATAAGTAGATTCTCCTTTTTCATAAAATGCTTATTTCTAAGAACTCATCAACCTCAAGATTTCTCATTTAACCCTCAGGCTTTCTTGGCTAATCCAATGCCATAACGGTCACACCAAATTTATCTTTAGAGCTAAGAAATTCAACCATACCTTTTTTCTCAAGAAAAATATTTTGATAGGGGCCTTTGTAAATTGTCTTTATTTCTGAAATTAATTTTTTGTATGTGATCAGAAAATGTTTAAAAATACAGCCATGTACCACATAACAACTTTTCAGTCAGCAATAAACCACATATATGAGGTAGTCCCATAAGATGATAATGGAACTGAAAAATTCTTGTTGCCTTCTAACATAGTAGCTTTCAAGACATCATAGCAAAATACATTACATGTTTGTGGCAAGACTGGTATAAACAACCCTATTGCTAAGCATAGCAATACAATTATTCACAGTATATAATACTTGATACTGAAAATAAACTACTATGTCACTGGTTTATGTATTCACTGTACTATACCTTTTATTATTCTTATAGAGTGTGCTCTTTCTGCTTATAAGAAAAGTTTGCTGTGAAACAGTATGCTGTGTTACAACAGCAGTAGCCTCATACAACATCTCTGGATTTCAGCATTTCTCTTGTGGTTGATTTAACTTCTTGTTATTTTATAAACTTAGTGTAGCCTAAGGGGACAGTGTTTATAGAGTCTACTGTAGTGTATGGTAATGTCCCAGACCTTCACATTCACTCACCACTCACTCAGTGACTCCTCCAGAGCAACTTCTAGTCCTGCAAGCTCCATTCATGGTACATGCCCTCTACAGTTGTACCATTTTCTTTAGCTTTTATATTGTATTGTTAATGTACCTTTTCTATATTTAGATACCTAGATACTTACCATCCTATATAATAAACGGCTAGTATGCAAATCGACTGAACAACGGAATGAACAGTCCTTATGATGTGCACTGACCACCAGTGGGCAGACACTCAACGCAGGTCCCTCAGCCAGAAGCTGGGCTCATGGCTGGCGAGTGCAGCAATGGTGGCGGGAGCTTCTCCCACCTCCACGGCAGAGCTAAGGATGTCTGAATGCTGGCTTAGGCCCCCAAGGGCTCCTGGATTGTGAGAGAGCACAGGCTTGGTTGAGGGACTCCCCTTCCCCAGTGCATGAATTTCGTGCACCGAGCCTCTAGTTGTGTTATAAATGCCAACAGTATTCAATACAGTAAAATGCAGTACAAGTTTGTAGCCTAGGAGCAATAGGCTATACCAGATAGCCTAGGTGTGTAGTAAGCTATACCACCTAGGTTTAGGTGAGAACACTCCATGATGTTTGCACAATGACAAAACGGTGTAAGAATACATTTCTTCTATTGTTAAGAAGTGATGACTGTATCAAATGCTCAAATTAGGGTCAAATTTTCAAATGTGAAGTAACAAGCTTCATACCCCTTGGTAATTTGTGTTAATGTTGCCTTAATAATAAGACTTAGAGCAATATGTTTACTTAAGATTAAAGATGTCTTTAAATAAGGATGCCTAGGTGTGTATGTCACCTGCAGCATAGTTCCCTTGTGGATCACACTCTCTGATTTCAAAATTTCAGAACCTCTCCTGATCTATCAATCATTAACTGTTGTCCTTTTAGCTCCTGAGAACACTGTTATATAACAGATTGTCCCTGACTACTGGAATGATTAATTTGGGGTTGATAAGTGGGAAAGATTTTAAAAATATAAAATCAACTGAATCCAGTAAAGTTACTTTGTGACATTTCAAGGTTTAGTATCTCACAAACCAACTAAGTCTGTGTAAATTTGTTTAATAATCAGAAAAGAGAAGTGATGGTTACTAAACCGATGGAACCCCAGCTGCACTCAGGTCATCTGCCACGTGCTCAGCATTGTGGGAAATACAGAAAAGCTTCAAGCATTTTACAGAAAAGGGCTCATAGAAGAAATGGGGCAACTAGGGGCACTGCCAGGTCTAAGTGCAATGGTAACCTGCCTATCACTGCGCTTCTTTTTCTGTGTGAGTGTGTGTTTCTTTCCTCTAGAGATGGTGCGTGTCCTAGGCAATAGAACTTGAATTCATTTATGTTTCTATCACCCTCAATTCCCTGGCATTGAAGCTCTCCACTAGCTGTCAGCACAGTGATTGCTATGAATAAATAGAAAAATAAGAGTTGAAAGGGATGCATAAAGACTTCAAACTATGGTAAATCCATTTTCTTCTACAAAACAAATGGCAGAAATAAATCTTCAGAAATAATTTTCCGAATTTTTTCCTCAAGAGAGTGACTGAGCAATCAGTGATGTTTAAGCTCTTGGAGGGCACAATTCAGTGGCCTCTCCGTAGTTCATCTTGGCACCCCCTCCTCCCTTCTCCCCACCTTGTGCCTGTGGGTGACCAGGTTCACTTCTGTGATGGGAAGAGCTGATCAATTCAAACAACCCATTGATACTGGTTATAAAAATAGTCACACTGGGCTTGTCAGCAAAGTCTAGATTTCAAGGAAGCTGAGTAGTGGTCTGAGTCAGCTGCTCGTGAAATTTAAGGGGGCAGGCAGGGTGATAATAAAGAAAGAAAGCTGATGGTGACCAAAATGTCCCCAGATAACACATCACCCCCAGAAAAAATGGGGACAGAAATAAACAAGTGAGCAGAAAAATGTGCCAGTGGATTTTTAAAGAAAATAACTTCAGCTGATGTGATATTTTAAAAGATTATTTGACCTGCACTTATTGAAACATACATAGAACAATGAATTTTATGACTTGTAAATCTGAGAAGTGACATGATTATAATAGTACTGGTAGCCCTGCGCATGAATCCGTGCACCAGTAGCTCTCTGCGGGGCCTGGCTGTCCCATGCCCGCTGCCCATAGGCTCTTCGCAGCCCAGAAGCCCATCCACGGCTGCGGTGACGAAGCAAGCATTCCACCAGGCCGCTAACTCTGCCCTCTTTCAGTGGCCACCCTTCCTCTCCCCGGGGCTGAGAGGACTGGGAGCTGCCATCTTTGTGACAGAGTGATGGTTAATTTGCATATTACTCTTTTATTAGATAGGATAAGTTGTCCTAAAAAAAAGTATTACCAGAATTTAATTTTTAAATAATAAATCTGCAAGCCTTTGGGAGAGTCTACAGTTGGACCAATATATGAATTCTATTCCAAAGCCAGAAAAAAATTTTTTTATTTCCTATCAGGGTTTCTATCTAGCCAGTGGATTCAATCACAATTCACGTGTGATGGTTATTAGTTATCTTTCATCTATTTAACATTCATTTGGCTTAAAGACAAACTATTGTATCTTTAAGAAATTAAAAGGAACCCTGGCTGGTGTATCTCAGTGGTTAAAGCATCCTCCTATGCACAGAAGGATCATGAGTTCGATTCCTAGTCAGGGCACATACCCAGGTTGCAGGTTCAATCCCTGGTGTATGAGGCAACCAATCAATGTTTCTCTCTCACATCAACGTTTCTCTCTCCCATCATCTCTCTCTAGAATCAATGAAAAAATATCCTTGGGTGACAGTTTTTAAAAAAAAGAAATTAAAAGGAGTCAATTTTGTTGAATACTACTGGTTATTTTTTACATAAGTTAAGTATGTGTAATCATGCATATCTGTAGCTAGTGTGCGGTTGCCAAATTTTTCTTTACTTTTTCAACCAAAAAGTACGGGAGGCAGAAGGCTAAAGTTTAAACCAATAGTTGAAAAACAAAATGGCTCACATAAAAGTGGAATATTCATTACTAATAGTGGCTAAAAATGTTTGCACATTTATGCCACTGGGAGCATAAATGTGGGGAGCTGCCTCAACTTCTTTACTCTCAGGATAGACCCAGTGCCCCAAGGCATGCTTTCACAAACCAGTGCTTCAAGGTTCGCAGAGTACTCACATGCCTCAACAGCCGCCCATCATATTTCACAGAGGAGGAAACCGAACCACCGAAATCTGCAGTGCCTCTCCCAGTAGAACACAGCAAGAGCTAGAAACTGGGTTTAAGTCCAGGTCTTCTCTAGATCCTAAGTCCTTTTCATGGTGCAACTTGGACAAGTCTCAAGCAGATAGCACTCATTTCTCAATAGAAAGAAACAAGGCAATGTGCAACCTTGGACCATAAATGAAGTCTTTCTCCCAAAGGTTACAAGCATCTTAATTGATGAGGCCTCTTAAAATCCAAAAGAATAATGTCTTAAAACTGCCAGTTATTATTCACAGGGCATTAAAAAAAACTTGCAGATTTACATGGAAAAAATAAAATTCATCCTAGAATAACTTAAGAAATTTTCTATATATTAGTACATATACATATGTGTGTGTGTGTGTGTGTGTGTGTGTGTGTGTGTGTGTACACACACTGAGTGGCCAGATTATTATGATCTCTGAACACATAATAACCTGGCCACTCAGTGTATATTCTATATAATAAAAGGCTAACATGCAAATTGTCTCCTTGACCAGGAGTTGGACCAGCAGGCAGGCCAGCCAACTGCCCATGTCTCCTCCCCCTGGCCAGGCTGGCCGGACCCCAACCATGCACGAATTCATGCACCGGGAATTCAGAGATCATAATAATCTGGCCACTCAGTGTATATATATAAAATACTAGAGGCCCGATGAACGAAATTCGTGCAAGGGGCTTGGCCCTCGCGGCCCCAGCAGCCCCGCCCCCTGCCCACTGGTCATTCTGGAAGGTCGTTCTGCCATCTGGTCTAATTAGCATATTAGCTCTTTATTATACAAGATTCTCAAAGATGCCTTGGGAACAAGAAGGGCATAAGAATATTAATGAAATAAAGTTTGAAAAAAACAAAGATTTTGTAATTTCTTTGAAATTACACTTAGGCTGAAGGGCTGGAAGAGTATGGTGGTGATTGTATGACAGTCCAGTCTCCTCACATCTGAGAACATCAGCCAAAGCTTTGCTCTGTGTCAGTGTACCACAGGCTGTAGTTGGAATAGTCTTCTAAATGATTGAAAAAAGGTTGTCTTCTTCAGAGAAGAAGAAAGCAAACTAATGTCAGGTTTTCATCTAGAGGGGACTTGTACACACATACCCTCACCCTCCTACCCATAGATCCTATGGGGATGAAATTGGTAGACAGACCACCCCTTCAGGTCATTCTCTTGAAAAGTCAGGTCCATGGGTATTTTTAAAAGCCTTTTATCTCTAAAGATCCCTGTAATAGGGTTTGAAAGGGTTGTAAAAAATATGCATAGCCTATGGTAGATGCTTGTTGCATATTTTTTGGCTAAGTGATGCAGGATGGATTGAAGAGGGCAGAGAAAGGAGGCAGGGAGGACAGTTAGGTGACTATCTTGACAGTCTGCCAAGAGGTGATAAGGACTTATTTGGGGGCAGTGAGACACGAGGGCCATTTTACAGGTAGAGCTGACTTTCTTATTGAATATTCCATAGCTTCCTACTATGGGATACTATTGAAGACTATCCGCTAACTTCCTTTATTTTTCTGACCATACTCTTTCAATACGAAAAGGTTTGTTCTCTCCTAATCCCCTGGGAAGTAAACAAAACCAAGACACTGAAGTAATTAAAATCACTTCTATTCCAATAACATTGGAGGCAAATTGTTATACCCCTCATGATTATTACAGATAAAACATTAATATAGTCAAGTCTGTATAAGTTAAAAACATAGTTAAAAGAGGCATTCATCTTCAGAAAAATAAGATTTAAGAAAAAAGAAAATATCAGATTGCCTATCACCTATATATGTTTGCCCATTACATTTTGCTACTTTGAGAACTTAGGGAGAGTGACTCCTAAGGAGGTGAGCCCTTTTGTTGAGAGTAGTTCTTACAAGAACCAAACAGATCTCTCAGAAAGAGAAACTTCTCCTATAAACAGTGTGTCAGTTCCTTCAACTGGGGGACACATGTGAAACAGAGCCATTGGTTTCTACAGACTCATTCCTATATACAGGATTCCTGAGTGTCTGCTAGGATTTGTCCTTGGAACTTGCATGGCTTCTTGTGTTGATGATGCCTGTGGACTACTTTGCGGGGAGAGAGGACAAAAGGAAAAGAGGTCCCCTGAAATCTAATACAGACTCTACGGAGTTCAGAGAGAAATTAGGAAATCAAAACAAATGTTAGTTCAATTCAATGATTTTGTATCAAGTGCCTGCCATGTGTTTACTGCTGGGACTTACAAAAACTCTTACATTAAATTGTCACAATATTTTTTTAAATTTATGCTCTGTGCATTCGACTAGCTTTCC
The DNA here is from genome assembly GCA_026230045.1 of Corynorhinus townsendii. NCBI lineage: Eukaryota > Metazoa > Chordata > Mammalia > Chiroptera > Vespertilionidae > Corynorhinus > Corynorhinus townsendii. The sequence continues at coordinate 172,204,574 of JAPDVU010000003.1, read as the reverse complement.
TCATTCCTTCTTTTGATGCATCCCAACTTAATAAGATATGTGTCCTCTATTTTTCTGAGCAGTTAGACAAAGACCTCACATCGTTGCTCCCTGTTATCTCTTATGTGTGTCTTGTTAGCAGCTCATTGGAGATGCTAAGAAAGTGCCATTCTAGAGATAGGATTTGGTATCAGGCAGAAGTACCTGGTGAAGAATGAATCACATATGGAGAACTAATCACATATATGGATTATGGTTTGATGAAAGAAACCAAAGGACACTTAAGTCTACATGAGGATACTTTTATATATTTTTTTAAAACATGAGGATTTTTTAAAATTATGGCTCATGTGCAGCAGCTAAAAAACTATGTTAGTATTCCTTCTACTCATGTGACCTGATACTCATATGATTCGTTTCAAAATTACAAATGACCTTGTCAGTATTTTGCTTTTATTTTGAGAATTTCAACTTTTTCTTTTCCCATGCCCATATAAATGAGTCATGGCTGTCAGGGTTGGTGAGGGCATGGAGCAGGAGATGAACTCACCATGTGTGGAAATAAAGCATTTGGAATATGCTCCAGCGTAGTACCTGGACAGGTCATGTGGAGTCAACGATTGCAAACAATTCCTCTTAAGTACACTAAGGACAAGCCAGAGTGACTCCCTGGTGCCTTTGAGGTCCATGTACATTCCAAGTTCTAGAAATAGAAAAGGTTTCAACAAGTTCTGCCAGATGCCTTGTCCTGGCAGGTTTTCCTCTTATTAATCCCCTTGACTGCCAAGGAGCAACTCCCTCATTGCCATGTGCAGGTCAGCGGCTGTGCAATCAACAAATCAATCAAATAGGCAGCAATTGGCTATTAGGAACTGGCTCCATGTTCACAGTGAAGGCTCCTGTGGGGATTCAGCTCAGCCAAAGCTACCAAGGGCACATTGAGAAGGATCTGCACTGGGATGTGTAATTGTTTTTAGCTCCCAGGCATTTCTCTGTGAATTTTAGGGTTGTTTTTGACAAGGAAATATGAATTTGGGGCATTCAGTGTGAACTCATCATCTCTGCCTTTCTTGAGGTTGAGATGATGAAGGCCCATGTATAGTAACCTTGTTCTGGATTGGGAAGGGATTAGAGCAAGGGTGGATACCCGGTCTTAGTGCCTCTGGTTCCCCATCTGCATCCATGGTGGCCACCACTCATCCATCATAGAGTTCCCACTATGCAGACACAAAGCTTTCTCAATCCAACATTCCAGGAATTCTGTTGCCATTAGTCTGTGAAATATATTTGCCTAGATTAGGGCACTCCAGTTCAGAGCTGCCCCAGAGGGTTAATAAGAAAGCTGTATTTAGGACAGGATTTCTTAGCTAATCCCTGGCTTGTCCAGGAGAGGAAATTAAACCTCAGAGTAATCCAAAAACTTGCCCAGGCTTTCAAGATATGTCAGGATAAGCAGTGCTGATAGTCTTGGTCTCATCCTAGTTTGTATTAATCATAAATCTGGATTTATTTCCAGAGAAGAAAAATGCCAACCTTGCCTTTATTCAGGTTTCACTGTCTCATGTTAGGCTATGCTATCATAGAGTCCATAATTTTTATTTTAGTGGGGAAAAAAAGATTCTTTGTGACTAATCATACTCTTCAGGAATTAGGTGAAAACTCCTTTAGGAGGTTCCCCCTCTTTTCTGGAAATAATCAGATTTATGTAAGCAGGAGTGATAAAAGGAGATTATGTGCATAAAGTATTTCTGTTGAGGTAACAACATTCCCTTAACCAATATTTATTAAGTGCCAAGCATTGTTCTATTTGAAGATCAACAGAGAAGAACAGCACAAGGATCCTGCTTTTCAGAGAATGTGGGGTGAATCCTAGCCAATGGCCACACCAGTGTGTTACTCTCATGCAATATGGACTATACTCTCAATAAGGAAAATATGAACCAGATGCAATGAGAACACAAAAAAGGATGTGTCTGACACCCAGGAATCTCAGGGAAACTTCTCAGAGGAGGAGGTCATTTACTATACATTATTGTTTTACATTAGACATTCTCAGGGACATGAAAGGATCATCAAATAGTTCAGAGAACTCAACCTGTGCATAACGAAATTGGTGACTTAAAATTTGCACTTGGTTCTGTAAAAGCTTACAGCTGAAGAGTTCAGAGGAGAGTGACAAGGACTCCCCTCCCCCACTGTCACATTTTGATCCTGGTTTAATGCTACATTGAACCATCTTGACAACCTCTGGATCAGGTTTGATTTTTGGTTTTGGCTTTGGCTTTTAATATAGGGGGTGTTCTCCTTCAAGTATCTCCTCAGGTCATGCCATGGCCTCTCCAAGGAGGAGGACACCCCTGGTTTTGTAAATGGTTGAAGCATTGCTCAGAACCTCCAGAGAATAAGCCAGAGAGCTGTCACGGTCGGCCTTTACTCTTGGGATGGCTCAGCTTCTCATCGAAGCGATCCAGGATAAGCCCTGGCAGTCAAATCTGGAAAGCCTCTTGAGCCATTGAGATGGTCTTTGCAGAGCCATTGAGATGGTCTTTGCAGAGCTCCCACTGATGCAGCCCAGGGGAGGACCCTGATTTAGTACTCTCTTCTTTGGGTAAAGACACATGGTCTTGGTCAAGCGTCCACTGTGGCAATGCAATGAGTTATGAGTGAAGTGAGTGCTGGCAGGTGCTCACACACAAGTCCAGCTACTGCCCAAGGAATTCCACCAGGCAATCCAGGCTGCCCCATGGCCAAGGGCAACTGGCAGGATATTATTTTTATGCTTTTCCCAAAGGCAGAATATGAAACGCCTTTTTTTTTTTTTTATCTCTTAGAACAATGCACATAGTTGGGGGGCTTCTCAGTTATTACCACAGCCTTAAGGAATTCCTGTTGCCTGACTCTGTTTATCTGCAGGCTTCCCTTTACTCAGAATGATCTAGCTCTGAAGGTGGGTTAATTTGATGATTTTTACTTCAGGGTTGAAAGAAGAATAGTATTTGTGTTTTATCCTTTGTCAAGGCCCACCAATGTGGGCGCCACTTAGTAGGCCTGTTTTGTAGTATATGCTAGAAAAGCTTTGTTCTCTTGCAGTCTCCACATAGTTATGGAAATGGCAGAGACCAAGGGGAGATGGGGAGGAGACAGGAAGAGATTAACCAGAGAACTTATATGCATATATGCATAACCCATGGACACAGACAATAGTGCAGTGAAAGTGGCAGGGGCTGGGGAGAGGCCAATTGGGGGAGACTTCTTGTAATACTACCAACAATAAAGATAAATTTAAAAAAAAGAAAATAAAAGGCAGAGACAAAGGAACCCTGCCCTGTGGAAATAGATTAAACTTTATCTTTTTTAAGATAGAGAAGGAAAGGAAGTTCTGTTTTCTTAGAAAATTCTGACCTTCTTTGTAAAGTCTAATTCTGTCCTCACATATTATACAAAGATAAGAATTTTTCAGTTATGTCCTATAGAAGGTTGATTCACTTTACTGAGCTTGAAAAATACTAATTTGTTTAATATTCTCCTACTAGTAGGTGTTTATAATTGAGGAAGTTGGATTGGAATGAAGTTTCACAAAATTCAAGAACTTATTATTTTTCTTTAGCTACGTCCATGTCAAATTATGTGAGGCATAATTCTAAGATGGCCTTCCAGGTTCTAGTCTCCTAGAATAACCTCTGGTATAATCTCTTCCCTTTTAATGTGTGTGGGACTTATGAATATGATGAGAATTCATTCCCATGATTAGGTTACATTATGTGGCAAAAGTAAAAGGATTGAACAGATGTGATTAAGGTCTCTAATCAGTTGAATTTGAATTCATAAAAGCATGAAAGCCAAACAATCCAATTTTTAAAATGGGCAAAGAAGCCTGGCTGGTGTTGCTCAGTAGTTGAGGGTTGACCTCTGAACAGGAGGTCAGGCTTCAATTCCCAGTCAGGGCACATGCCTGGGTTTCAGGCTTGATTCCCAATGGGGGTGTGCAGGAGGCAGCCAATCAGTGATTCTCCCACACCATTGATGTTTCTATCTCTCTCTCCCTCTCCCTTCCTCTCTGAAAGCAATAAAAATATATTTTAAAAATTGTTTCATATAATAGAACATTTTAAAAAATTGGCTAAGAACTTGAATAGACATTTTTTAAAAAGATAATACAGAATGTCCAAACACATATAAAAAGATGCTCAACAACATCACTAATCATTAGGGAAATGCAAATCAAAGCTACAATGAGATACCACCTCATACTCATTATGATGACTATCTATAATAATAAAATTGTAATATGCTAATTAGATTGGATGTCCTTCCAGATGACCTTCTGGATGAAGCCAGGGCTGCAAGGGAAGCCTGGGGGTCCCAGGTGGCCTACTGGCAGCCGGAGGGAAGCCAATCCCAGGTGCCAGAGGCAAGCAAGTGCCAGCAGCCAGGGGAAGGAATGCCTACTCTTGCACGAATTTTGTGCATCGGGCCTCTAGTTATATATAAAATAAAATAAAAACAGCAAGTATTGGTATGAACTTGTACTGTTGGTAGTAAAATAGTATGGCCACTATGGAAGTTCCTCAAAAAAGTACACATTAATTTTCCATCCCATTCAGCCATTCTACTTCTGGGTATACACACAAAAGAATTAAAAGCAGAGACTCAAATAGATATTGGTACACCAGTGTTCATGGCAGTATTATTCACAAGAGCCTAAAGGTAGAAACAACCTAAATGTCCATTGATGGATGAATGGATAGACAAAATGTGATATATACATAAAATGGAATATTAGTCTTTTAAAAAAGGAATGAAATTAATACATGCTACAACATGGATAAACCTTGGGGACATTAAACTGAGTAAAATAAGCCAAACACAAAGAACAAATACTATATGATTCCATTTATATAAAGCACCTAGAATAGTCCAATTCATAGAGACAGAAAGCAGTGGTTACCAGAGAATGGGAGGTGGGGGGAAAGGAGGAGTTATAGTTTAATAGGTATGGAGTTTCAGCATAAGATATTAAAAAACTTCTGGGAACTAATAATTGTACAGCTATGAGTGAGTGCCTCTGAACTGTACACTAAAAAATGTTTTAAAAGGGGGAAGCCAGGATTATCTTGGGTGGACCTAATCAGGTAAGCTCTTTATAAGAGGGCTAGAGGCCTGGTCCACAAAATTCATGCACGGGTAGGGTCCCTGGGCCTGGCCGGCAATCAGGGCCAATCAGGACCTTCCAGCTGCCAGTCAGGGCCTTTCTTCCAGCTGCCAGCTGCTGGCCTGGACCCTCCTTCGTTCTGTGCCATCCCCTGGTGGTCAGCACACGTCATAGAGAGCAATCGAACTCCCAGTCTCCTAGGTCCAACTCCCCAGGGGACACTTTGCATATTAGACTTTTATATATATAGATTCAGGCTTTCCCTAATGCCAGAAACCAATCTTTGTCCCACTAATAGAGAGATGTGGAAAGGAAATCCGGAAGGCCGTCAACCTTAATTGCTCTGAAAGGTCAGAGCTAATCGCTTACTGTTTAGTTGTAACATTGTTAGCCAAAGCAGCCTCCACTTCTGTTTTGTCTCATGTAAATTTCTGTTATTGGAATTTCCTGCCTAAAGGTTGTGGATGTATCCCATAGTCTCAATAAAAGGGATAGCAAGGCCAGAGCAGGTGGTGGTCCTCCCACTAGAGGTGGGCTCCCACCTGGCCCTCAATATTCCCAAATTAATAGTCTCTTTTCATTTGTGTGCGGCCTTCTCCAGAACCCGAACTCTGAACCAGAACCCTGAACCACGCAGGACCTGAAAGGGGTTCCCACACCCTAAGAGTAGAGACCACTCTCCTTTTGGATTTGAAGGAGTAAACTGCCATGTTGAGGGAAGGGCATGTGGCAGGAAACAGAAGGTGACCTCTAGAAAGGTAAGTCCTTGGTCCTACAACCATAGGAAACTGAATTCTGCCAACAGCCAAGGGGCTTGGAAGAGGATCCCAAGCCTCAGGTGAAATCATAACTTCAGACAACACAAAGGTTTCATCTTTGTGAGGCTCTGAGCAGAAGGCAGAACTAAGCCATGCGTGGACTCCTGATCAAGAGAAACTATGAAATAATAAGTGCCTGTTGTTTGAAGTGGCTAAATTATTGGTGATTTCTTATGCAGAAATAGAAAATAAATATATAAACACTGCTATATTTATAAGTTCTCCTCATTAATTAAAGATAGCATAAGTATGCTATATGCTTGTCAGGAGGTCAGGGTCCTATAATAAGGAATTACTTGTACGTCTGTGTACCTTATATCTTAGAAACATGTTTTGTAGTCAAATGCTCTACTCCTGAGCTATACCCCCATTAGATGCCTATTTTGATTGATTATGATCATCCTTGATCTAAGAGATTCTATGATATCCTACTACCCCGCCCATCATTACCTCATACACTGGATCATCTTGAAATGTGTTGCAACATCCCCCCTATGCCCAGCTCAAGGTCAAGGGTCTTTGGAAACTGCAGTGCTGTACTCACATGAAAATTTTTCCTTGTGCAATAACAAGGTGAGAAGAGAGTCAAAGTGGTGGCTAATATGTTGCAGTAGGTGAAGCCCTGTGTTCTGCTGCTGCCCCCCACACTGACCTGATGCCATTTAGACAAAATTTCCCCCTGCTCCCATTTATAGATTCAGTTATCTTTCAGATTCAAGGTGGTCTCAGCATCTACCACTCACAGAACCAATGCCTTCCCCTTGCGGGCCAGTGGCTCCTATTTTTAGTTCTTCAAACACAAAATATCTGCTCACTCAACCTTTTTGGGGCCATGATTTTCTAAAGGAATACAATAGTGTTAATGGACAAGGGTAAGAAGCTGGTATAATGTTTCACACTTCAAAGATATTTACCAACCTTAGGATGATCAAGATCACAGATGCACATTCTCTGGAAGGCCATCTCCTCACAGATTTACAGCCCGGTAGGAACCCTTGAATGAACTCAGTCTCCAGGAGTATTTGGGAAAGCAATGACAGAGGAGGTAGTTTGATCCTTCTGTCATGTGGGTTACTAAATTGGGGCAATTATTAATCCCTATGATAGGAACCTGTTCAAATTTCCATACTTCTACAACTCTTCTCTCTACTTAATGAATATCTAAGGATACTATTAGTCAATATCCAATTTAATCATTTTATTAAAAAGACATTAAAATAAAATGGAATCAAATTGATAGTTTCATATCAATGGTATCTTCAATACATTTAGCAAACAGGAATATGATAAATGATGCTATTGTAGTTTTCTTTAAAAGGAGCACCAAATCAGATGACCATCTCTAATCTCTACCTAAGGTTGATAAATAAAAACCAATAAAATTATATTCCTACTGTGTACTCAACTGCTCATTTCTTAAGTTAGACAAATTATTCTTGTTTCATAGTTTAAAAAAAAAATCCTTTGCTTGAAACTGAAGTCTGGTCAACACACTAGAGCAGGGATGTTCCTGCATGTTATTAGAGTTCTTTGGCAGCTTACCCACATATAACCAGTGAAATTTCACTTGAGTATAGAATACATTCACAGAGAAAAAGAGAATGCAAATGAGATTGTAGTCAGAAACACAATATTTCCTGTTTTAAAAAATTGTTTTTGGAAGTGCCTTGTTTTTCAAAACAGCCAAATAAGGACATGAGCACATATAAACAAACAAGAAGACTTCCTCTGTAACTGTTAATTACTTTTCTCTCTAGTAGAACAAGCTCCAACCTGTATATTTGAAGACTGAAATGAAAACCAGGACAGAAAAAATTAAAGACTTGTATAGAGAAGATTCCTGCCTTCCTTCCTAGGTGAGGGAGAGACCTTGAGGTGGTCAAGATGGTGGCAGTGCCTGGAAGCTGGGCAGACACCACCAGTGTTTGGACTTGGCTTAATCCAACCTTTTACCCACTCCCCAGTCCCCAGTTCTCCCAGGCTCTGTGTCTTGGCTCAGTCTGGGAGCAGTACCTGGTTGGTGCCTCCTTGCTTTCCAGGCCTTGGCCTCCTCCTCCTGGAAGCCCTCCCTGATGCCCTGCCCCATCAGAGCCATTCTACGAGGCATGAACTCAAGGCCTGTGTCTTATCTGTGAAAGTGAGAGGCTCTCCCAGTGGAGGCAGAGGAGGCTGAGAGGGAACATATGGGCAGCTGGTGGAGGAGGCAAGGAACTGACTGAAGCTTTGTCCTCTCTGTTTGGGGTTCAGCTCTTACCCCCATTACTGGCTTGCCAGTCTCAGTTTGCAACTGAGAGCACACAGTATGCTCAAACAAATGTTTGTTGAATGAATAAACTGGTGGGAAGGAACCAGAGAGTCAAAGGGGTGTCTGAAATTCCTGGATCTCAGTGTTCTGCCCTTTCAAATATGCTGCCAGAGATTTTCAGGGGATTAGAAGGTCTTTCCTCGTGGGGGTGAGGGGTCTCCTCTTCCCTCCAGACTTAGCTGAGGCATTTCCTGCCCAGGATGCCTTTCTTAACTTCCCATTCCCTTGACAGAGCTTCCGCAGGCCTTGGTCAGTTGGAGATTAGGGGGCAGCTCACTGGGGGTTGTACATAAGCCTGATTGGAGGAGTGGGAGTGATTGTTGGTGTGTTTTCCTCAAATCAGATAATAACTGTAGGAATGCAAAATGTCCCCAGGTGCATTAACTTGGAGTCTCTCTCTCCTCAGCTCCAAAGGCCCTTCTTTTGCCTCTGTAACTTATTTTCTGAGCCCATGCAGCCCAGCTGGCTCACCTTTTCTACCTCTGTGACTTTCTAAATAAACTTTCTCTTATAATTGGAAAAATAATAAAATAGCATGTAAAATATAATAAGATGTCAGCTGAAGTAAATTCCCCAAGAAATTGTCTGTGTCAGTTCTGGATTTAAGTGAGTTCATGGTGTGCATGATACAAAGCATTCACTCACCTAAAGGAAGAGTCCTGGGCAAGATGGTGTTCTAGAGTCATCATTTAGAGTACCTGCTAAATTTTTGGAAAGTAAGGTTGTCTTATAGGAGGGAAAGATGGTCTAATCCACATATAATGAATGAGATTAGTCACGGTGGTGGTAAATCTGGAGACTGTAAATATTTGCTTGAAGAGCTTTGGTGACAAACAAAATTCTAATCAAGGGCACAGTGTAATCTCATGGAGGCAGAACTATAATGTAAAGGGAAATCTAGTCTATTTTACTCTGCCCTGTCTTACAAAAGACCATGAGAACCAAAGAGGGTGGCCATGCTGAAGCATATTCCCTCTGGCAACCACCATGCTGCTGTTTGGTGGAAAATGATTCTCCAAGCAAATAACACCCACAAAAAAAATTAGGTATAACCATAGTTATATCTGACAAAATACATTTCAAGATAACAAGAGACAAAGATGGACACTTTATAATGATAAAGGGGACACTACATCAAGAAAACATAACTTATATTAAATATATATGCCCCCAACCAGGGAGCACTGAAATATATTAAACAGCTACTCACAGAACTAAAGGGAGAAACAGATCAAAACACAATCATAGTTGGAGACCTTAATCCTCCATTGACAGCTCTAGACAGATCAACCAAACAGAAAATCAATAAAGAAATAATAGCCTTAAATGAAATATTAGACCAAGTGGATATAATTGACAGAACATCAGATTACACATCTTCTCCAGTGCATGTGGGATATAAAACTGAAACTCCTGATTTTTCTCAATAATAAACAAGAACAAATAACTTAGACAAACTTTCAGGTTAATATGGCAGCAAATTAGCATTACTTAACAGGCTTTCTCTCAATTTCTTGTCAAAATACCCAAGAAAATATGCAAAAGGATAAAAAATCTGGCCCCAGCATTGTCAACTAAAGATAAGAGAAGGTCTGTCAGAGTTCAGAGGGACTTTCCACTAACTGCATCATTAGTGGGGAGGGATTGAGAAACATTCTTGGATGCACAAACATTACCCTTTGAACCAGAACAGCCACACAACCCCAAGCGAGAAGACTTTGACTCTCCCACCACCTGCCCTGAACTCCAGGACAAGGGTTTGCACTGACCAGAAAAAATGAGTTGTCTCCCAAGCCAGCCAAAGTCATAATCTCTCTTTCTTCCCCATCAGCAATTCTATTTTTATATCCATTCAGATACTATATTTCCCAAAGTGAGCTCAGCCTGAAGAAGGGGAGCCTGGATAATAGTGTAATGAATACCAAATAGGGGTGGGGATGGGAATTGTACTAAAAACTCTGTGGTGAGTGTTGGGGGTGGGAAAGGAGTGCTGTCTTTCGTGTACTACATTTTCACAGGAATTCTATTCTGATCACTGCCAGAAATCTCAACTCCTTCTAGAAGCTGTATGCTGTGCCTATAAGGTATCATATACAGGAACCTTAACCCTCTTTGGCTAGATCTGGGAAGGAGGAAACTCTAAATCCATGAGCAGGCAGTGAGGTAAACTAAGACCAACTGAGTCACCATGTCTGTTGGCAACCCAATACTGAGGCCTAAGAAATTATTCAGTAACATCAGAAAAGGGAATATTTATACTAAAGAGTCCAAGGAGAGCTTAGTTTTTTAAATGATTGCTACAAAAACAAATAGAATTATTCCTCATTTTAAAACAATTGCTTCGGTGTTTTTGCTAGCTAAATAGTTTCAGCTTTTTTAGTGTTTGGGAGCCATTTCCTGGTTGATTCTGTTCACATGGGTTGTTTCGATCACAGCTTTTTGCAAAAATTATCCAGGATACTGGATTACCTGGCATAACTATATCTCTTGTAATGGTTCTGTCAACTGGAATATAGCAGATGGAATTCATCAACTCTATGGTTACATGTATTCTTCATTTGAAAATAAAAACCAAATAGAAATCCCTGCAGTGTTCAATAATGCACTAGATGCAGTGCAGACTGTTACCAGAAGAATTTTGTTCTGCTTTCTCTTCAATAGGTCATATGGAAAGAATGACTGTAATATTATAAACTGTCATATTATTGCAATCAAACTGGTGCTGGAAAGTGTTAGAGTCTAGAAATTGCCTTATAAAGTTAACGACTTGAATAAATGAATGGCAATCCAGAACTTGCCATTTGTCACTTTGCCATCAGGACCACAGATAGCTATAGTTTAGATCCCTTCTTCTCCCTTGCCCTAAGAGGTAATGTAATGTTTTAGGAATATAGTAATGGTTAAGAGATTTCCTCTTTTTTTCCATATCTTTAGTGCTTCACTGTAAGCATCTGGAGGTGGCCGCTGCAGCAACAGTGGTCATAGCTCACTGGCATTTGCTGAGCACACTCTGTTCCTGGGGCCACATGCCACACATTATGCTTAGCATTTCACATACATTATCTCATGTAATCTTGATAATCATTCTAAGGCATAGGTACATAATTTCTCCTATTCTGCAAATATGTGATGCAAACATCAAACATCTGGAAATCATTCTTCAAGAAAGAACATTTGTAAGGGTGAATAGGTATTGGTTCATAGAATGCTGTGATAAATTTGGTCTGTAACGAAGAGAGTTTCTACATTAATTAAATAAATATTTATTGTGTACCTACTATGACAATTTTCTAGGCAGTTAGGGATATACAATGAACAAAATAGGCAATATCATCACACTGAATATGGGTTATGGGTAGGTACAGGCCATAAACAGAACAAGTTGTAAGTTCTATGAAGAAAAATGACATGGGGTTTGACAGTGATGGAGGATGTGGAGATGGTGGCTACAGATGGTCTTCCTGAGGAGAGAGCATTTAAGTTGAGAATTCAATGATGTGAGAGTGAAACAAGTGAAACCCTGGGCAAGAAGGTTCCAAATAGAACAAAGAGCAGTTGCAAAGACTCAGGGGCAAAACAGACCAGAAGTTCAAGGACCAGAAAGCAGGCCATTGAGGCTGGATCAAAATTAGCAGGAGGAAGATTGGAGATACAGCCATGGGCCAGATTTTGTAAGAGCTTTATAACTGGTAAGGACTTTGAATTTGATTCTATGTGAGGTATTCATCCAAATTTTGCTTCTCTTTCCACTGGGCATATACCCTGACCAAATTCCATACTATATATTGCACTTAGGTGTGCGCATATAAATGAGAAACAGCCAGTGGAATATGAATGGAAATGAGGTGCACTGTTTCCAGAATTGGCCAATGCAAATCATCCACACATGCATCCCTGGGCCATTTCTCACTTCTTGCTCTCTGGGATGGAAATGTTGATGGCAACCTTCAAATCTGAATGTTGAAGATGACAGAGCCTCCATCACCTGGAACCCAAGTAATCACATTGAGAAATTTTGGCCAACACCCAGCTCACTCACCCAAAATTCTTATGTCAGAAAAAAGTAACTTCCTTTTTTTTAGCCATAATATATTTCAATTTATGTCTTACCACAACCTAATCTACCATAATACCCCAGAATACCCAGTCTCCCTTTTTGCTATTGTGATAGAACCCCTTATTCCCAGCTCAGCATATGACTATATGGAGTTAAGATAATATTTCTAAGCTTCCCTTGCAGTTAAGTGTGGAACACAACTAATTTCTAGCCAATAGGATATGAGTGGAAGTGATATGCATATTTTCAAGGTTGCATTCTTACAAGAAGGGGCATGCCCTCCTCTTTTCCACTTCTTACTGGCCTGAAAGCAGATGTGGTAGCATTGATCCATCTTGGGCCAAGTAGAGGAAGGTTACACACTATAGTGCATCGTAGAGGAATGAGATATTGGTGGCCTGGGTCCCTGACCTATGAAGCCATCTTTAACAGCCCTTCCATCTTGTTAAAGCTGCAGTTATTAGGGGTCTCAATTTCAACAATAATCTATATGCTAAATAAACCAGAGTCATTACAAGGTTTAAGTAGGACAGATATAATTAAATATAAACCTGGTTTATATTTTAAAACTCTGGTTGCTGGGTAGAGAATAAACTGTGGGGCCAGAGTAGAAGCAGGGAGACCAATTAAAAGGCTGTTTCAATAACCTGGGTAACCGAGGGTGGAGCAGGTAGAGGAGGAGAGAAGTGGGATTCAGGATGTTTTAGGAAGATTAAGCTAATGTTATTTGATGTAGATGTGAAGTAACATGGTTTCCAGAAAGAGAAAAAAATGGAATGAATCCATAATTTCTGACTTGAGCAATTGGGCAAGTGGTGTTGCTGCTAACCTAACAGGAACAGTGAGGAAAAAATGAGATTGGGGGAGGAAGTCAGAAGTTCTTTGTTTGGCTACCTCATCCAAGTGGTATATATATATATATAATCTCAAGAGGTTGTTTTAGAGCCAAAAATCCAGGTAAAACTAGAGGCAAGATCATGTTAGATTAGCCCAACATAATCCTGGATAGTTTCCTAACTGGCAATAAAATGGGACTTATTACATAGTATTTTTATTTGTGTAATTGACATGTAGAACACTAATTGATTGAGATCCAGCTCTGAGTCCTTCAAAAGATGACATAATATTTAAAAACTTTAGTAGAGGGAAACGAGTTGTTGGCCTGATACCCAAGAAGACCATAGTTGATTGTCTTCTAGGGGTTGTTTTTAATCCTGTTAACTACAGAATTGTTGCCACACTTCTGGTGTTGTCTGCCAAAGAGTGGAAAAGCCTTCATCGCTGGGAGCTCTACTTCCTGAAGAATAACAGGAAATGGCATTTGCATCTCCAGAGGAACAAAGCAAAGAGGTACCTCTCACTGTTTTCCCCTCCCTTTTAATCTCCCGCCCTCTTTGGGATACATATTCTCTGAGTAATTGTCTACTTTTGTTGTCTTATTATATTAACCTCACAACTACCCACCTAGAAAAGCATTAAATTATCATTATAATTGCATTCTAATGCTTCCTTAAGGCTCTAGGATTTATAAAGCCTGCATGCACAATAGGTTTAACTACAGAGACTTGAATGACCTTTCCCAGTTTATGTAAATACAGTTTACAAGAGTCTGCTCAATGCTTTTGAAGTGGTGAAAAGATGTATAGATGGAATTGTGAATGGTGGAACACTAAAATCAAAATAGCTTATTAAATGATGAACATTCCTGAGTGGCAAAAGATGTCCTATGTTATTTCCAATTATATTCCCTCTCATCCCCACATTCAATCCTGCCTGAATTACTTTTGCTACTTTATGTCAGCTATAACTACTAGGTCCTTGTATTAGTTTTCTAGGGATGCTATAACAAATTACCACGAAGTTATGGCTTAACCAATGGAAATTTATTCTCTCTTAGTTCTTGAGGCCAGAAGTCAGAAATCAGGTGTGGGTAGGGCTGCCCTCCATCCAAAGGCTGTAAGGGAGGATCCTTTCTGTCTCTTCCAGCTTCTGGTGGCTCCAGGCAGTCCTTGACTCATCTATAATAATAAAAGGGTAATATGCTAATTAGACCGGGTATCTTCTGCACGTTGTTCTTGACAAAGCTGGGGCTGGAGGGAAGCCCGCCCTGGTCCTGGGTGCCTGCGGGCAGCTGGAGGAGGGAAACCTGGGTCCCAAAGGGAAGCCGGTGCTGGCAGCCGGGGGAAGGAAGGCCTACTCTTGCACGAATTTTCGTGCATCAGACCTCTAGTAGCTACATAACTAACCTCTGCCTCCACCTTCGCATGGCCTCCTCTTCTTCTCTGGGTCACTGGTTAAGGCCACTTGTCATTGGATTTAGGGCCTACCTAGATGATCCAGGGTAATCTCATCTAGAGATCCTTAACTTAATTACATTTGCATAGACTCTTTCCAAATGAAGTCACATTCACAGTTTCTGGAGACTAGGCCCATCACTGGAAATATCTAGGTAACTTTACAAAATACAGATCCCTACACCCCATTCTTAGAGATTCTGATTCCATGGGCCTGGTCTGTGTGCACGTTTGTGTTTTGTTATCAGAGACGAAAACTACATCCAGGCTTTAAAAAAATTCTGGGTGGCCGAAACCGGTTTGGCTCAGTGGATAGAGCGTCGGCCTGTGGACTGAAGGGTCCCGGGTTTGATTCTGGTCAAGGACATGTACCTGGGTTGCGGGCACATCCCCAGTAGGGGGTGTGCAGGAGGCAGCTGATCGATGTTTCTCTCTCATCGATGTTTCTAACTCTCTATCCCTCTTCCTTCCTCTCTGTAAAAAATCAATAAAATATATTTTTAAAAAAATTCTGGGTGATGATTTTGAAGATCTTGGTTTTTGAAAATGTCCTTTTTTATCTGTTACATCATCAATGTAAAGAAATACAATATAACATCAAGAATGGCAAAATGGTACAGGGAAATTTTGGGGTTTGAGAATTATTCATGCCAGAGTTTGAAATCTGGCTCAATCTTAATTCTCCAGTTTTAATGGTCTCATCATAGTGTTATTGTGAAGACTAATGAGGTGACATGTAAAACCGCAGCATATGTCCAGTGATAAAGCAAATGAAAACTATTACAGTATAGCAAAGGGTAGGTTGGACAGCATACTTTATTCCACAAGTATAATACAACTATCTGAAAATAACTCATTAATCCTGTGTCATGATTTGCAAAATTTTAATATATAGAATAGTGTTTATCAGTTTTAGGATTATGGGAAAGTTAATCCTAAAATAATGAGATAATGCCACAGAAAATATTACCTTCTTACCGGCCACAATGATGACTTTACAACTTTCACATATTCTTTCAAATCCTGAGTAAATGAAAAATCTTCAATGTTCAGTTGATTCAATGGCTGCACCTAACCCCCTCTATGAACTGATTGTGTTCCACTTCCCACCCCCAAAAATTCATATATTGCAGCCCTAACCCCCAATGTGACTATATCTGGAGAGCAGGTCCTTAGGAGGAAACTAAAGTTAAATGAAGTCATAACAGTGGGGCCCTAATCCAAAACGACTGTGGCTTTATAAGAAGAGATTCTCTTCAGTCTCTCTCTCTCTCTCTCTCTTTCTCTCTCTCTCTCTCTCTCTCTCTCTCATCAAGAAGGCAGCCACCTACCAGCAAGGAAGAGGGAACTCACCAGACACTGAATTAACTAGCACCTTAATTGGACTTCCCAACCACCAGGACTATAAGAAATTTCTGTTGTTTTAAGCCCCCAGCCTGTGGCATTGTTATGGCAGCCAGAACAGAGTAAGACAACCCCCACCTAGCCTACACTCTTCTTTAGCTCTATGCTGAAAGGTATGTTCTGAGTTTTGACCAGACTCCCCAGGCCTGCTATTTCTCCTTATTTCTGATATGTGGCAGGGAACAAGATGTGTTTCCTAGAAATTAGTTTGTAATACACATGGCTTAATGAGCATAAACAAAGTCATTATTATAGATTTATTTAATTAAGAATATCAGATCCATAGTTTCTCTTAAATCAGAATCCACCTTTTCCCTTCAGTAAATTCCTTCATCACTGGATGGGTTTATTGTTCATGCCCCTGCTCACTGCATCACTACTTTCAGAATAGACCCGACGGGTCAACTCATGGTCACCTCATCTCCTCCTTCTTTTTACGTGAACTCCGATCAGGTCAGATTGGTACAACTGGTGTCCTGTTGACCGGCTCTGTTTTTCCCACCTCCACACATTTTTGCATCTCATTCCCTCTGCCTCACATGTCTTCTAGCACAGCCACCAGAGCCAATCTGAACAGCACATCCTACTTCCCCTCCTGCCTTCCCAGGCTTTGCTGAGCGCTCCAGACCAGGACTCAGTCTGAGGGAGCTGTATTCCTTTTATGCCACACTACTCCCCACCTTGCACAGGGTAACTGTCAAAAAATACATGTTGGTTTAAATATGTCTGTGATAAAACACTGCAATCCTCTTCTGACTCGAGGTGCCTTGATTCTATGAACTTTAAAGTCCATCAAAACACACTGCACAGAGGCGTCTCAGTGTTGAACAATGATGCTTTTAAAGAAGCTGCTGCATTTCCCACATTTCTCCCATTGTCCAGAAGGAGGCTTGATAAGCCCACGAAACCATTTGGAATTCATCCAGGGCTTGTGAGCCCATTGCTTGCAGTTTTCTAATTGGCACTTTACAGTTATTGGGCCCAAAGGAGGCAGTCTGAAAACTTGTTGGAAGTGATGGAATTTTCCAGTTGTGGAGAAGAAAGCTAAAAATTCAGGGACATGCCACTCCTGTAGATGCCCCTGCAAAAAGTTACTGGGAATATAATTGCCTTTCAGAATTTTCCAAGTTACCTTCTTTTGAAGATAGCTGAAAGCAGTTGTATGTGGACTCAAATTAGTGTTCCATTCAGATGATTTTTACAAAAAAAAAAAAAAAAAAAAAAAAGAAACCCAAAGGAATCTGCTCTCTTGGCTTAAATCGGAATGCCATGCTCCTTCGATTCTCATTTTCATGTGTTGGTTCAGTGCATGGGAGGTTAAATCTTTCACAGGAGGGTGTGTGTGTGTGTGTGTGTGTGTGTGTGTGTGTGTGTGTGTGTGTGTTGGTAGCACCAGGGGCACAAAGTCTAGTGATTTCAAGGACACCAAGATCCCCATCATTTCCAAATATAACCTCTCCAGTTGTCACTCAGCCTGAAGTTTCTATTTTTGGAATTGTATTTATGGAAAACACAGTGTTCTACCTGGTCAAAAAGAATACACACGTGCACATGTTTACATGTTCCTGTCCAGCCCAGCATCTCTTGTCAGAATTTTAAAAACTACTTTCTCATCTCCCATCCTCTACTGTCTCTCTGTTTCCACCCAGAGCTAAGCCAGAAACTCTGCTTAGCAACCCCCCGAGCTCTGTGTTTCTGCTGTGGAAAGTCTCTGTTCTTTGAGTGGCCTTAAGGGCTCTAGTGTAGAGCCCTAGAAGGCTCACCCCTGCCCTTCTCCCAAGCACACTGTCCTCCAGTCACACCCTTAGTCTTCACATTCTCCCAAACGACTTCCAAACGCTTAAGCATTCTACAAACATATTCGGGCCTTTGCACACACTCCTGGATGCCCTTCCCTTTCCCTGCCTGTGAAAACATGATATTCCTCCCTGGCCCTGCTCAGCCGACACACAGATATGATAGACAGAATCAGACTATAACCAAGATGCACATGATTTTAGAGTCCCAAGCTCTTCCTCCAACCCATGTTACTGTGGCTGGATTATGGAATGCAAGTTGTGACTCTGAGGCAACGTCCCCCTGGTTTCTCCTCAGCCCACCTTGTCCAGCTGAGCACAACAACCTCAGCCCTAAAAAGCCCCTGCTCATCCCCGCTCTCTCTGGCATCATCTTTCTAAGTTTCTCAAAAGGGCCTGCGACGGGGAGGTCAGACTCCAATTTAGAATTCCCAGGCCTTTGGAAGTTCCTCACTGGAATTTTAAGGAACCACACCCCTTCTCCATCTGTCCAGTATCATGAGAGGTCTCAGCCACAGGCACGTGGATACAGCATCATGGATGTCCAAACTCAATGCACACCACTCCCGTGCACCCTCCCTTGGAAGAAGAGGCTATTTGGGCAAAAATTCCAGTGTCACGAGCACCTAGAATATGTGAAGGGAGGACATGGGCTACAGGTGATCATATACCCGTGGCCCCAAGACCC
The DNA here is from genome assembly GCA_026230045.1 of Corynorhinus townsendii. NCBI lineage: Eukaryota > Metazoa > Chordata > Mammalia > Chiroptera > Vespertilionidae > Corynorhinus > Corynorhinus townsendii. The sequence goes on along the minus strand of JAPDVU010000003.1, from coordinate 172,186,081 downwards.
CTTGCATATGGGAGGGTTATAGCCACCTCCACCTGGGCCTCCCAATGGGTCCCGACAAGAGCAGGACCGTGGTGACATAGTGGAACAGGTGAGCAGGCAGCAACAGGCCAAGGCAGGTGCAAGTGGGGGTCCCGATCACCCCACCAATCACCCTGCAGACAGTGACCAGCGGCAGCAGCAGGGGGTGGGGCCACCGCCAGGCTCCCAGGTGCTGAAGGAGCTGAGCAGGGGGGCCCAGCCCTGACCAATAGCCTCATAGGTGGGGTGGTGGAGCAGGTGAGGGGGCAGCACCAGGCCAAGGCGGGGTGCCAGGCGGGGCTATGGGTCTGCGAGGCTTGGGGCACAAGCTGGGATCCGATCTCCACAGGCCACTTCAAGGGACTCCAACCCATGCATGAATTCATGCACCAGGCCTCTAGTATTTAATAACACTCCTCCCCCCAATTGCCTATAGACCAAAGTCTAAATTTCTTAGCTTGGCATTCAGTATCATTCCTGATCTGTCTACCAGTTTATTTGTTCTCAGTTATCTCCTTATGTAGCCCAAAGCCTGTGTTTACACAACAGCCAGACTTAAACATTTTAGGATGCCATGTGGCCACTTCCCGTATTTTCTTCATCAATCTTTGGCTTCCTTACCAATACCATTCCCAGTCATGAATTAAGTCTCCAGCTGGACCTTCTATGGTAAAATGTTCACAAGTCAGAGACTGTCTACACTTAGAGTTACCCAATGTCAAAGCTGTGCCAATAATATCATAATAACTAGCTCTTGGGTTTGGGAGGATTTAAAAATGATACCATGCATAAATCACTATGAAGATGTTATCATTATGATGCCCTTAGTCCTTAGTACATAATAGGTACTCAATAAAGATTATCTGTCTCACCTTATATTAGAAAAGGCATTAGAGATTGGAAAATATCTTTTGCAAATTAATTAGTTAAGGTAAAGCTACAAACTGTTTAAAAAATTAAAATGACTTAGAGCAGTAAAAGTTTATTTCTCACTCATATAAAATCCAAAACAGATGTTCCTGGTTGGAAAGGGAGGAAGTAAGAGTGGAAGAAGGCCCTGATTCACACATGAGCCCTAAGTTGATGGAGAGTTCACCACCTCCCACCTGTGGATTCCAACATCACTTTGTTTGTTGATATCCACTTGACAGATGGGGAGAGAGAAAGCACAGAGAAGGCTCCACCACTTCTTAGTTATCTTGGCTGAGAAGGGACACAGATCATTTCTGTTCATATCCCACTGGCAAGAATGGGTCACATAGTCCCACTTGGATGCAAGGGAGGCCAGGGCTTGGGAACGTGGGCACTGGCTGGTCAGGGCTTCTCAGCAGCAGCCCTAGACTATGGAAAGGGAGTCACCACCTTTGCCACAGCAAAGCAGAGGGGAGAGAGGAGATGAGGCAATAGGCAGAACAGAACTCTAGATTTGCCTGCCTAGAATACAAACTGGAGCTTCATGGCAGATGAGAATAGTGAGGCAAGGGCAGAGAGCCAGAGAGTGGGGGAACCATGACCCCATCATTTTGAATTTTTATTTTGGTTTAAGAGATAGCTATAAATCATACCTTGAAGAAGAGCTAACTTAATAGACAATGATGAGCTACTTGATAAAAATGATGTTTAAGTCAACTACTGTAGATTCAGAAAAATGTTTACTTCATTAGAAAAATGAACCTCGTTTTCATTCATAATTTAAAAAAATGAATCATTGCATCACTAAGGACTCTAGTCACAGAACCCTCACATCCCTTCCAACTATCTGTTTCAATTGGTGAGCTTTCCAGTTACTCCAGTTACACCCATGGGCCTGCAGGATCCACTTCTGCAAGTATTCACTTGCTATTCCGCTTACTGGCTCCTCTGCTGTGTTGGGTTCTCTTCCTTTCTTTGGGCCCAAACTAGTCATCACTAAAGCTCATCAGTATCCAGTGAATGCTAGGAACCACTTCAGAGAGCCTCAAAGGTATTATGAGTGGGAATTTTAGCCTCATGTGTTTGGTGCAGTTAAAATGTCATTTATTTCTCTAGTCTTATATGATGTGTCAAACATGAAATTAATCTTAACTATACAGCATTCAAATTTTAATACCTTTATTAAAGTATTAAAATAGAATTTTTCTTAAGTATGTCAATATAAAAGATACTGCTTTCCTATATGATAATTTGTATCTCCCATATTAACTTTCATTATCCAGAAACATATCTGATTTTATAATAGAAGTCAGTGAGAAAAGGAAATTTATTGTGTAGAAACTCATATTCATAGTCAACTTTTTAAATGTTCACATCCATCCAATAATATATAATGTTCTCCATGTAATCTAGTTATACCCATCTAATTTTAATTATAGATTCCAAAAATGTTATTTTTCCTCCTGATGCTAGCGCCATCACTGCTACTACTGTGCCATCTAGTGGCTCCTGTTGTGTTGTTTTCTATTCTTTGTTGAGGTGGAAGATGCCTTAAATGCCATACAGAAAGGTCCAATGAGATTCTTTATTTGGTTAAAAGGAGGGATAAGACTGTTACATAAAATATCCAATGTTAAATCATCAAAAAAAAATTATAGTAGATCATGTGTGAATTCTTATTTAGCCACTATAATTAAGAAATGAAGCTTTCAGAGCAATTGAATATATTTGTTAACTTATTGTATCACAAATACATGAACCATATGCACATGGGCGGTTTACCAAAAACCAGAATGCAACAAAATAAAGTTAACCCTAAACTTAAATTAGCTTTAATTTCGCTCGTTATTCATATCCTTTAGGGTCCAATAAGTGTATACTTAAATATTTTTTAAAATGTATATTTGAGTTTTCTGGTTGGCTTTAAAGTTAAATGTGATTCTCTATTTATAAAGGACCAAACTTACATGAGTCAATGTGAGCAGTGGCAAGTCCACTATTTTAATTGATCTTTTATAGAATTATAACTACATGATCTTATATATTGCCTTATTCCTGATGAGTATTAAATAAAGATTGAGAGATAATGATCATGGTTTTTATCATTTAGTTATAGAAATGCCTCCAGTTGCTTTGTTTTTCAATGATCTCAAAGTGATAGAAGAGATTTCTTTCTTTGCTACAAAGTTTTCCAAAGGTAAATTATGAGAGAATGAGTGCTTTTACTGTTGAAGATAAAAGGACAAAAAGCAAAATCATAGTTTCCAAACATATACAGATAATACTAGAACGAAGTATAAGAATTAGTTATTACATGTTGGCCCTTGAAACAGCAGTTATTACAATAAAACACATACTTTTATTATTAAGGTGACAGTTGTTATTACAATCTTTCGGAAAGACTTTATTTGAATCAGACACAGAAATACAAGGATAACAACTTCTACTTAAGTTCTTAATATAAACTAAGCATTTTCGCTTGCTTTGTCTCATTTCATCCAATAGCCTGACAAAATACCGTACAAACAAAGAAACTGAGGCTTGAATCATTAAGTAACTTGTTCCAGGCCAGTAAAGGACTTCATCTGGATAGAACCTAAGTGTGTCAGATTCTGGGCCTTTGCTCATGAATGTGACAAAAAGTATTTTATAACCATGTTATGAAAGCCTGCATTGTCCACACCTCTCAGCAAAGCCCAGCCAAAGGCACAGCAGACATGCACTCTCCAAGTTGCCATAAGCAAATCAATGGGACAGCAAAGCATAAACAGTAGTTAAAGCTCAAACTGGTATATTACTTGGGGTTACCTGGTGGCCAACCTGCCATTATTGCAGATGCAAGGCTACCAATCATTTGAGTAACGTGATTCTTAAATATCAAGGTAGGTCAGTGCAACATCAGACTTTTTAAAGAATATAATCATGACCACAGAAGAGTGTACTTTTTTTTCTGGTTTCCTCAAAATGACTAACATTAGGTTTTTTATTCAAAAAGATTTCTATTATAACATCTGTTATTGTTCCTCATTATGTCTTTCAACTATCTGTTAGACCAAGGTGCCAGGTCACTCTGATTTTTACCTTAAGTCAAGGTTCCCCTTAATCTTCTTTTTGTTTAAAGCACAAAACTTGACTCCCTGAACAGACCACTGTACCACAGATAGACCAAAGTACGATGGCTAAGCTTCCAACAATCAAGTTTAATATTGTGATCATATAAATATGCAAAACTGATTCCTACGTAGTGAATAGTTTTTAGAGCAGCATGCTGATTGGACACAATGCTAAGCAACCAGTGTAAAAGATTATATATAACTCATAACACTTTACACGTTTACACCAGCAATGGAAAATCTTGTCAGAGTTGTTAAAAAGCTGAAGATGTCTGAATAATGAGAAGGGACTTGTGATAGGTACCATTGTTATCCTCCCTATATCCACCTCCTCTCCACTTTACCAACCAATGGAACCTCAGGTTGCTCAGGTGGCAGCTGAGAACTCTTCCTCTCAGAGAGAACATACCCCTACCCAGTGCCAGGGATGAATCATAATTGGTCTACATCTCTCTTGGTAATCTCATTCTCTTTGTCTGGGGTGACCATGTGACCGGTTTTGGCCAATGAGATGTAAATGAACATTTTTGAGCAGGACTTCAGGGAAAACTTCTGTCTTTCTGATTAACATTAAAAAATTTGGTGAGCAAAGCTTTCTGTCTTTCTCTGCTCTTTTTCTTGGGTTTCAGGCATGGTGCCTGGAGGCTCTGCAGAAATGACCATGAGTTGACAAGCATGAGGACAAAGATCAACTATCTAAGGAGGGTAGGGCAAAATTTAGAAAGATCCTTGGTCTCTGATAGTATCTTAAATAGCCATGGCCACTTTGGATTTCTCAGGTGAGACAAACCTTTATTGGTTTGAGCCACGGTTTATTGAATTCTCTGTTACCTGCAACCTCATATGTATGTTATGTTGAACCATATTATGTATATTAGGTTGAGCCATATTAAAGTTGCCATTTTTGTAAGTCAAAATTATTAAAGATCAGAAGCTTCATATGGGTCAACCAATATAATGAACTGATGTGGAATTAAGGACCATTTCACTTCTTCAGTGGTCACCCCTCTTCTTTCCTTGTCTCCTGGTACTGATATCACCCGATATAGATCTTTCTTGAGGATTTCTGATATTTAATCTGTGATGTACTAGTAAACAAGCTTGTTGGTGGGGGGAGCCCTGATTTCTAGCATTTGCTGATGTCTGTGGTGGAAGTACTCCAACATTGCCATTTCCAGATACTATGTGGAGGTCACTAAACAAGGAGTTGGAAAGAGATGGGCACAATCAGCTCTGTGAAGCAGAAATGCAGACTCCAATTCTACTACCTATGTGATGCCCTTGCTGCAGCTCTTTGCTATGTACGATGGGCTGCACTATCGTTGTTAGAAAGTGATTTATTATACCCATCCTTGTTTCTCTTTGTACAATTGAAACAAAGATAAGAGAAAAAGAATATAATCAAAACTTGGGGAAATTGTGCAAGGGAAATGTATGTTCTTATCCTTCAGTTCATTTGGACTCTATGAGAAAGAATAAAGGAAATATGTATGGTAGTAACCACTAGAAAAACAAAACAAAACAATTAACACAATATTTTTTTACCAACTAGCACGTCTATTGCCTACGTCTATTAGTTGTCTCTAAAAGAATGGGTAAGAGAGAAAAACATAATATCCCTCATTCTGTTACTCACGTTAAAAAAAAAATAGTATTTCTGTGACAGTGAAAGAAGATGAAGCATTTGGCTTCCATTTGGGACAGTGACCTTATAAAGTCACAACTAAACTCATTGCCTCTAGCTTTTAAATGCCAAATAACTCTCTAGTTTTTAAACATTGACTTTTTCATTCGTTTTAGGTACCTGAGCCAAGGAATAATTAAAATTCTTCCTAGTTTAAGCCTGACCACAGATTACAATGCTGGAACACACCACCGGTATCAAATGCAAAGTCTTGCACTACCTGTCATATGTGTCCTTACCCTAGGCTGAGAGATTGTCTCCAGAACTGCATGCAGAATTATCTGTTACTACCTTGGCTTTCCCTAGACTCTGGAAGCTCACTTTAAGGAGTGGGAGAGCGGAAGCTCTCTCCTTGTGCACGTGCCTGACACTGAAAAGTGACACAACAGGTACCTATAGCCAATTCCGACTGGCCTAGGAAAAAAACCAAAATGCCTTCCAGTCCTGAAAGTATTTTTAATATTTTAATTTTTATGTTACAGCTAAACATATTTCTGTTGTAAATTGATTTATTTGTTTTCTTTAGAAAAATATCTGATACTCATTGATGTAAGACATACTGATAAAAGGAAAAAGACAATAAATTAGAGGAAAGTAAAATTAACATGAATTTAAGGCAGGACAGTCTTAGTAAAGAAGCAGGTAGTTAACCAGGGCTTTGAAGAATGGGGAGAGATTTAGAGACTGGTGAAGCAAAGAGGAGAGGGGAGAAGAGAAAGGGAGAATGGAGAGCTCATGTTTCCCCCTCATGGCTTCCTCTGCTTGTGAGCATCATCTGTTTGAAGAAAGACAAACCACAACAACTTCTGAAACTCATCCATATTTTCTATTATTTTAGTCAGAACTTAAGATTCTAATCTCTGAAACAAATTTGTTTTGTTGACGTTCCTGAGAGTATGGACCACTTAGGTGGGATTGCTTATTCTAGAAATACCGTGGGTAGGTGGGCCTGTCAGATGTCTTTCTCCAAATTGCCTTTAATACATATGTTGAGCGTCTCCTTTTCTTCTGTTTAAATGCTACTTAAAAACAGAAAGAACATTCAATTTTCTCTTTTAAGTTGGTGTGTTGTTCAACTTGTAGTAGTGTATTTTTTGTTTCGAAAAGAGTTAACAAAATGATGGTAATATCAAGCCTGTGAATCTCAGACAGAGACTGGAGTTCCGCAGCACGGCCATTCAGACTCTTCTTCTGTTAAGGTCCCTTGCAATTAAGTGAGGATTCATCCCGCCTAATGCTCTTGGGTCCTTAGAGTCTCCAGTCCTACCTAGTAAGGCAGTGACAACAGCAGAGAGCTAAGTGCCCTTTATGTATTGTTTCATTAAATCCCCACAATAATACAGTGTGTTAAGTTACTACTCCTATTTCACAGATGAGTGCACTGAGACACAAAGAAATTAAAAACTTCCCCCAAGTCATGCCACAGTGGCAGAGCTTGTAGAATTTGAACCGGGGAGTCTGTCTCCAATGTTTACCATTTTTATGGTCACATTCTACTACATTTCTAGAATTACAATAGATTCTCTTGCTTAATTACCTCTCAAACACATTTTTACCTTCCCTGATTTACCTACTGACTTAATACTAGTTAGATCATTCATCAGTTCTTGCCTGGATTTACTATCATAACCTCCTCACTGATCTCCCTGTCTCTGGTCTCTTTCCCACTCTCTGGTGTATCCTCTGCCCCGCTGACAGAGTGCTTCTTCCAATCTGTCAATATGATCAAGCCCCTCCCTGTGTCTTTCAGGAGAGAGCTTAAACTTCCCTTTTAGCAACCCTGGGTCTATGTGCTGTGAACCCAAGTCTTCTATGCCCCTTTCCCTACACATCCCAGCAGTCCAGCCCTACTAAACCACCTAAGTCTTCCCAAACATGCCAGGCTTTTGCTTTCTGCCTGGTGTGTGCTGACTCCCTCCTTTCCATGCAGTCATTTTCTACTAGTCTTTCCAGGGGGCATCTCTGGGAATGCCCCGCCCTGTCTATCACAGTGTCTGGGCACAGCCCATGTCACAGCTGTCCTCGAGAAGCTCCCACTCAGGTCAGGAGATAGACAACTAAACCAAGGAATGGGCAACTCCTGTTTTCTAATCACAGATCTTAAAATTCCATAATGCATAGTCTTATCCACAGATATACAAACAATTTTACAGTATTCACAAAGAAAAACTTCATGCTTTGGATTGCTATGTTTTCAATGTGAAAGATACTCTGAGTAGTCAAGGAGTCTTGGCCATGATGTGTGTTTCTAGATGCACCTATGACTTTCCTCATTTTTCAAGTCTCCTTGGAAACAAACGGTAAGGTAATTTTACAATACAGCTCATATTGTTAGTTTTATTTTCCTTGGCAGTTGTGGCTTTTGTTTTATTTATTTCTTCATGTTCTTTTTTTCATTTCCTAAAAAAGGCTGAAGATACAAAAATAACAAAAAAAATAAAATATTAAATGACATTTTATTTTTTTTAAAACTAATCACAGCCTATTAATTTATAAACTATTGAGCTTGGACACTTCATGGGTTGGCAGTTCTGGAATAAGATTAATCTACAATTAAATGAGAAGTAAGACAGGGCAACCCAGAAACAATGTGCAAGATCAGCCTGTACTCTTGGGCTCAACTCTGGCAGCTGATGAGCTTTCTCCTCAGTAACTGACCTTTTGAGCAGCTGATCAATTGAAAATGATATGCTTGTGCAAATGAAAAGCCAGGGAGAACTGGTTGCACTATACTAATATCATCGTCTAGTAGATATAAATTGTCCAAAACATTTTTACTTAAATTACACTAATAGAGTGCTGAATATAAGACATAATTGACAAAGATGTGGGAATTCTTTGGAAGCCAAGCAGAGGGAATCAAACTAGTAAGAACTACAGGCTCTCCCCTATTGTCAGACACCAGAAATACAAATATTTATGAAGCACTGTAGAAGTTTCAGTTCTTAGAAAATAAAGCCTTATAAAACTTTACAAGACTTGCAACATTTTAAACACCTTTGGGCTGGATATTAGCGAATCTTATTTGGAATCTAGCCTCATCTTCTTTTGGATGCCCTCTGAAATTTAAGGGCTAGAAATCTAAAAACTACATTTTTCAGAATCACTTGGAGCTTAGTTTTAAATGTGATTTGGGTCTGGCTAAGGACATGGACTCCTAGAAATATCGAAAGTAAAATTTCAGGGAAGCCCACCTTTGCAGCGTATAAGATGGCAAGCAAGTTCCCTCAACTGTGTTTGTAGGGGCTGGACTCTCCTCAGGTCTAGGTCTCAGTATCATGGGTGTGAGCAGCTGTGGTGGCGGCAGCTGTGACAGCAATAGCAGTAGCAGCAGTGGTGGTGGGCCCGGTAGTGCAGTGTCAGCCCCATAACCTTCCAGGGGGTTTGTAAGAGCCTAATTGCCTATGTCAAATTTCCTACTAATTGAGAAATCTGAACTGGTTTCTATGTCATGCACTGCACTCTGATGTAACATCTGAGCAGCAACTTGAAGAAGCCTGATTTATTCATGAAAAGACATGATTTTCAGCATCTATGACTAACTCTGTTGTACCCCACTATAGGTCAGAAAATAGACCCCAGAGGTCACTGTAGGTCTGTTTATGAATGTGGTACTTCCGTATGTGTCCTGTGTTTTCAAAGCATGTGAGGCAGAAACTGAGGGATTGATAGGTACAGGAGCAATCTCTATCTGTGGAAAGAGTGGCCTCAGGATTAGTGAAGAGGGTCATTAGTGAAACAGTGTTTTTACAGTTACTAGTAGTTCTCCTTCTCCTCTGTCTCCATCATCTCCTCTGCTGGATTCCTTTTTCCAGATCTCTGAATGTTTAAGCATCTCATGGTCTACACCTTGGATTTCTCTCTGCACCTGTACTCTCTCCCTAAGCCTAAGTGGTCTTATCTGGTCATATGCCTTTAAATGCCATCATGATGATGATGGCTCTAGGTCCTTATGGCAGACCCTTTCCAGTTCACCACATGGTTAGTTTGCTCATGGATGGGTCAGGGGAGAGTATTGTAGGAAGGCCTAAGTAACTAACCAACATGCAGATGTTCGGATTCTTTGGTATCCATATGATTGATGAACAGTCTTCAGAAACAACCCACAAAATGTCTCTCTGGGACTAAGGGGTACAGACTACTCACCTTACACTGAGGCTCCTGGTATATTAATAAAACAGATAGAGGACAAAACAATGTTACAAAATTGGTATATTTTAAATGTTTACATTTAATAAACGAGTGCCTTTAAAGCACACACAAATACATACAATGACTCTACTGACAGCCTTATTTGGCATGGGCCTAATGGTCTCTTGCTCCCTGTACCACTGATCCTGCACCCCAGCAAACTCCTAATACCAAGCTAGACTTTGGGGAGGTGGGAGGCACTTAAGTCAGAGGCTGACCTTTCTTTGAACAAAGGGAAATGGAGCTGTATTCCATACAATCAGAATCCCCATGTTCACCCAGTCACTCCATTGTTATCTTCAGATATTTCCATCTTTAACAAGGACTGTCTCCTTGATCTTACTGTAGTTGGGCTCTCTGACAGCTCCTCTTGACTATGCCTTCATCTTGGCCTCCTAAGCCATTTTAACTGTAGGCCTTCCCCTAGTCCAGGATGCCAGGAACACAAACATTTATGAAGAGAATCCCACCATCCTTGATACCTAGTCATGTTCCTTTCCCCCTACTTTTGATACCTATCAATTCTCTCTTATTAAATTCCATCCACTGCCCTCAACCTACCCTTTGGCTATAAATCCCTAGCAGCCCTTGCTGTGCCGAAAGTTGAATTTTCTGTACTGAAGTTTTTCTCCTCTACTGCAGTAGGTCAAATAAAGTCTGTCATTTTAAAAGAAAAAAATATTTTGTGCAATCTTTTTGATACATTATACCCTTCCTTTCTCAAAAACACAGCTTACTTAAGATGAAAAAGCATGGTAACCTCAGAAATGAGGCTGACAGAGAGCATGAAGTTGTCATATTAGATGTTCAGTGGGAGTCCTGCTAGTTCCAAGAACTCATATGGGTAATTACCATTTCCACATTTGAATGAGTCACTTAAAAACATAAGATAGGCCCAGCTGGTGTGGTTCAGTGGTTAAGCATCAACCTATGAACCAAGAGGTCATGGTTTGATTCCTGATCAGGGCACATGCCCAGGTTGCGGGCTCAATCTGCAGTGTGGGGCATGCAGGAGACAGTCGATCGATGATTCTCTCTCATCATTGATGTTTCTGTCTCTCTTTCCCTCTCCCTTCCTCTCTGAAACCAATAAAAATATATTTTTAAATTAAAAAAATGTAAGATAGGTGTTATAAAGTGTTGTTGCACTAATGGAGCATGCTAATTCTAAATATAAAAATAACTATTATGGGAATGCAAATATAGCAACATATTCATTTTGGAAGATGAAAAAGAACATACACAAGCTACCACAGGGTTTCTAAAATCTGTCTTTAAAGCTTCTAAGAGCTGAAATGTAGCAAATTTAAAGAGAGAATATGTTCAGGTGCGTTTTCTCTTATTCGCTTAATGGTGATTTTTAGTATTTCATATTCAAAAAGCCACTAGAGGGCCCTAAAGCCCACATTAAATCCAGAAGATGTTCGCTTCAAAGGAAGTGATTGACACACATAGTTCTATATAAACTGGCAAGAAGCAGAAGAAAAAAAATCTAGCCATTTTTTTCCTGAGTAAAAATAAAATACACACACACACACACACACACACCAATTTATACAAAGGCTTAAGGTCAATGCTGTGTTTATATAACTATTTAAGAGAATCAGGTTTTAGGCCCTGGTATAGTAGCATTTTTCTTTCTGGGAACATACAGGTACCTACCAGTATAACCAACTTGTTTCAACATGATGGACTTTTGTAGGTTCTAATGTATAAGTAGTTTGTTCTCCAGTTTTGAACTGATTATTAGAACTTCTAAGCAGGAAGTTTATAGTAAAGAAATTTAATTTATAAGAAATAGTAAAATTAAGTAAGGCTGCAACTCAGTGCTAAGTTGATCAGCACAAGAGCAAGAAAGAATGCCACACAAAATCTTTTATAAACATGTGCCTGCATAGTGTACCCAGAATGCCCCTGGCTCTCACGTCCCATGGTACTCTACCATGTTACTTCCACCCCTCACTGGTATTCCTGCTGGCCTGTCTGCTGCCCTGCAGAGGCAGAGACTGTGGCTCTCTTGTTCAGTTACCTTCCCATTACCTACTTTATGGGTCACTAAAGTGTCCCTGGCATGACAATGCCAGACATAGGATAGGTGCTCATACAAATGCACTAAAGAAGTTTTCTGTGTTACTTAGGAAGAAGTCACATTAGGTGATATAATTCGTTGGCTTATTCACAACAGAAATACAAATTAAGGAAAGGTCCTGAGTCCCTTAGTTGTGTTGATGCCAAAGCAAAGATGAGGAATTAGCACAAGTATAGAGTGGGAAGCACCAGTGGCTCAGGGGTAGGAAGTAAGAACCAGAGTGTCCTTGAGGCTGACACTGACTCTCCTGGGAGCTAGGGAAGTCTCAGAGAAGACGTTAGATGTTCCACAGGGATTGAAGTGGGTATTCAAGCCAATCTGATTAAAATCTTCAAGAGCTTCCCTGGCCAGGTAGCTCAGTTGGTTAGAGCGTCATCCCTATGTGCCAGAGTTGCCAGTTTGATCCCCAGTGAGGGCACATGCAACAGTCAACCAATGAATGCTTAAAATAAGTGGAACAACAGTAGATGCGCTCTCTCTTTCTCTCTCTCTTCCCCCCCCCCACACACATTTCCCTCCTCTCTCTAAAATCAATAATTCTTTTTTAAGTCTTTAAGAGCCAAAAGACCCCAGCAGAACCAAAGTCGTTACATAAGCATTTTTAAATAGAAGCTCTGCAGAGAACTGGGCAGCTGAAATGCAAGCGACAGAAAGGCTGGGGGTGAGTTAGTTCAGGAGCCTCATGATGCTGAAGGAAATTAAATCAGCCTTAGGCAGAGGAGAAAGCAAATGCGGAAAGACAGAGCCCTGAGAAATAACCTTTTGCAAGCACTTCTGTGTCCTGAGGCAGTGGCTGAGCATTCCCTGAATGAAGCTGATAAGGTCAGTGGCCACTTTCTAATCAGTCATGGCGCCAGAATCTTTAAAACACAGTACAAGTGTTTTCTGGTAAAAACAGAGGTCCTTTTCGTGTGTGAGCAGCCACATTTGCAAGGGGAGGAAAATTATTTTGCCCTTTTCTGTTTTGTTGTTCCAATCACTCCTTCTTCCATTAAGGTTAATTCTGTTTCTGCGATGAATATATGTTTTCATTAACACTAAAAATATCTGATCTTTTCTACTTATCAGCATACTTTATTTGTTTTGTTGTTGTTTGGTCATAATACATCCAGAAAAAAGGGAAACCACAAAAGTTCATTTACTGGCTCAGAGCCTCATTTCTTATAGAAGCTTTGCCCTTCCCAGCTGGACCATAGCACCCGGTTCCTAATTTGCAAGCTCCGTTAGCACAATGCAGCCAATGAAACATATTCATTTATCAAACATCTACTGAGTGCCTACTGTAAGCTTCAGATAGAGCAATAAGTAAAGCCAGTTCTATACCCGCAAGGAACTTACGGCTAGTAGGAGAGAAAGAAAACTAGCGATTATAAGATACTAAGGTAAATATTGCAATTGGGGGTCACCGGGTCTGCAGCTTTGGGCTGCAGACTATACTTATTAAGCCAGGAGTCCATTCAAAGTCAAGAAAACCCAACCAACATTCATCTGAACCAAGAGGAGTTTCTTTGTCTCTGACAACCACAAGGGCAGAGGTGAGTATTCCTGGGCTGGTGCAGGAGCTCCGATGCCACCAGGGACCCAGACTTTACTCCCTTTCCTTCCACCCTCCTTAGCTGGAAGGTATTTGCTTTCATCCTCATTACTGCGTGCTTATAAAAGGGCTGCTACCCCTTGAGACAGCACATCTCCCCATGCTCTGGCTTGAAGAAGGCAGGGGAACAAAGGGCAAAATGAGACATGCTAGCACACTCTGTCTCTTTTTTATCAGGAAAGCAAAACATTTTCCAAAAGCCCAAGAACATAAGTATTCTCTTACATCTCATTTGTTAGAACTGTGTCCACCCCTGGCAGAAGGCGGCCAATGAGAAGGGGGCTTGGGTTGGAAAGTAGGCTAGCCAGCCCACAGCTCCCCATTGTCCTCTCACCCACTCTAGCAACCACTGTCCTCCCTAATCTGAACACTGGCAGGGAAAGGCTGGGGGCTGATCCCGGATATACCGATGGTTTTTGTTCTTTCAAAACAGGACAAGGAAGTCATCCTTCTGAGAATTTCTCCCTTTTACATACAGTCTTTCAATGTTGAAATTTAAAGAAACGTCACTCTGTTTCCCCAAATAACCTTCTCCTTGGTGCTCAGTATCTGTTTTGGACTGCAGGGAACTCAGTGGCTCCAACTGGATTTCCGGGTGAGGTGGCTGATACTTCATCCTTGCACTGGGGTCCCCACTATCTCTCTCTCTCTCTCTCTTTTTTTTTTAATATATTTCTATTGATTTCAGAGAAAGGGAGAGAGAGAGAGAGAGGAACATCAATGATGAGAGAGAATCATTGATCAGCTGCCTCCTGCACACCCCCTTTTGGGGGTTCCAGCCTGCAACCCTGGCATGTGCCCTTGACCAGAATTGAACCAGGGACCCTTTGGTCCACAGGTCAACGCTCTATACACTGAGCCACACTGGCCAAGCATTACTACCTCTTTACAAGAGAACTAAATGTTTCCTCTCCAACAGGATCCTCTTTCTTCCTTTCTGGGCATGTGAGCACTCCAACCATACCCTAACTTACTGTCCATTATGGGAATGGCATTCATTAGGCTCTCACTATGTGCTGGGCACTGTGTTAAGCACCTTTAATCCTTCAACAACAACCTTCTGGGAGGTGTGAAGACACACAAAAATTAAGTTGCTTGTCCAAGGTCGTATGGCTACTAAGTAGTGTAGTGGGGATTCACACCCAGGCAGTCTGCCTCTCATGGGGATTAGGCAGGGACTCAGGAAACCACCTCTCTTCACTTGGGGAAGTGACATTCTCAGGAGCTCTTCAGGCTACAGACAGTGGGCCCTGCAGCCAGCTCTAAGTCCCATTAGTGGTTAACACTAATAATTTAAGAATGGAAGATGGCTTAAGACTTTAATTGTTCATTCTTTCAATGAACACTTATTGAACCCCTGATATGTGCCAGGAACTACTTCAGGGCCTGGAATTCAACTTTCAGCAAGACAGTCCATCCCTAAGAGATTACAGTTTTCAGAGAAGACAAGCAAATAAATGAAATTTGATGAAGGATATGGTAGGAAGACTTCAAAGTGCTGTAACAGTACATTTACAAGAGCCTGGTTCCTATTGGAGGTGGAGGTAAAGAGCTTGTCAGGGAGTGCTTCCAGGAGGAAGTGACATTAAAGCCGTCTGAGAGGTTGAAATTAGCCAAGAAACTGCTGGGAAAGAGTGTTCCAGGTAGAGTGTGTGTGTGTGTGTGTGTGTGTTCGCGCGCGCGCGTGCACATCTCAAATCAGGAAAACCTGGGAATAAGCTGCAAAAGTTCAAGGGGAAGATGCAGGTGTGGGCAGGATTTAGTTTTTACATTTAGATTCACAATGTCACCAGTAAAGAAATCAGAATGTAGATCATGTCATTTTGTTCCAAATTACTTTGTTATTTTCATGGTACATTGATCACTTAAAAATGACATTTTTGTTTCTCGTTAACTTAAATTGTTTAGAAATGAATTGCTTAACATTTGAAAATATTTCTTATGCTTTATGATGGAGGGAACAGGTGAGTGTCTGTGTGTTCTCTCACAACACATTTTGGTCTTGCTTCTCTTTATTCCATGATTCCTATAAAAGACATAGGCCTCAGCTCTTCTAGCTTATTCAGAGGTCACTTTCAAGGGTGAGGGCCACAAAGCATAATAGAGTTCTTCCCAGAACATGGGATTCAAGACATTATCTTTAGGGTGATGCAAAGATTGCTGCGCAGTCCACTTTCTCTCAATAAATAAAATTTTACAAATTAGTTGCAATAAAAACATTTGGTAAAATTCAATATCCATTCATGATTTTAAAAAACTAATACTACTAGCAAATCTGTACTACAAGTGAACCTTCTTAAGCTAATAAAGGATGTTTACAAAGCAACCTTTGAATAAAATCACACTTCATGGTAAAATGTTGAAAGTTTTTTCTTGAGACCTAGAGCAAGATAAGGATTTATTAGCACTTTAATGTAACATACATCGTTGTAGGATCTGAAGGTCATTTAATAACCAGTGCAGAATGAAAAGAAAATTAAATTGCATAATTATTGAAAATGAAGAAATGAAACATCATTATTCACAGGTGATATGATTATGTAAGTGAAAAATTAAAAAGAACCTATGGCCAAATTTAAAAAATTAATGAGTTTAGCAAAGTTATACTAGAAACTATTTTAAAATCTATTTAAATTTCTATCCTATATAATAAAAGGCTAATATGCAAATTGTCCCCTCAACTGGGAGTTCGACCAGGAGTTTGACCAGGGGGCGGGTCCAGCCAGCCAACTGCCTGTGGCCCTCCCTCCAGCCAGCTGGCCTGCCCCCAATTGGCCACCCCCACCCCGATCGGGGGCAGGGCCAGCCAACCTCCCATGTCCCCTTTCCCCGGCTGGCACAGCCCAATGAGCCCCGATCGAGATAGGCTGGCCAGACCCCACCTGAGCACAAATTCGTGCACCAGGCCTCTAGTATACTAATAAAAAATCAAATGAAAAGATACTATTCACAGTAACTGAAAAAAATATCAAGTATCAAAGAATAAATCTAACAATGGATATGCAAGACCTTAATGTAAAAACACTATAAAACATTACCAACACAAATAAAGCAATATCTAAATAATTAATGGGAAATATATTCATGGCTTAGAGGAATCAAAATTATAAAGAATAATTCTTTGCCCAGCTGGCATGGCTCAGTGGTTGAGAGAATGGCACCAAAAGAAAAACTAAACCAAGGAAATAAAAAGAGAACCAAAATAGACAGCCACACATGGACACTTGATTTATGAGAAAGGTGGCATTATACAGTGGGGGGAGAGAAGAGGATCTCTTTAATAAATAATATTGGAACAGTTAAACATCTATATGGAAATAAAATAAACTTAGCACCTACCATACACCATAAACATATGTTAATTCCAGATTTTTTTTAGAAATAAATGAAAGAACTTCAAGAATATTTAATAGGAGAATATCATCATGATTTTAGAGTATGAAAGACATTATTCTTATTATTTTGAATCCTCACCAGAGGCTATGTTTTTCACTGATTTCAGAGAGAGATGAAGGGGGTGAGAGAGGGAAAGAGAAATATCGATGTGAGAGAAATCAATTGGTTGCCTCCCATATGACCCCCATGGGGGATGGAACCAATAAACTAGTATGTGCCCTGACTGGGGAATCAAAGTGGCAACTTTTTGGTACATGGGATTGCACTCCAACCAACTGAGCCACAGCAGCCAGAGCAAGAGTTGAAATGACTTATAAAATAGGACATTAAAAATACTAACCCTAAAGGACCTATAAGAGCACAACTCATTTATTTAATTAAATTAAAATTAATAACTTCCATTCACCAAAAGACATTTTTAAGAATGAAAAGGGAAGCCCAAAATAGAAGAAAATATTTACAACACAAATAATAGTTAAAAGGTTATTCCAAACATATACATATCATCTACAAATTAATAAGAAAATAAGTAAACAATCCCATAGAAAAATGAATAAGAGCAAATCACAGCCCAGTTGGTATGGCTCAGTGGTTGAGCATTGTGCCATGAACCAAAAGGTCACCATTCAATTCCTGGTCAGGGCACATGCCTGGGTTTTGGGATCAATCCCTGATAGAGGGTATGCAGGAGGCAGCCAATCAATGATGCTTCCCTCTCATCCATGTTTCTATCTTTCCCACTCCCTTCCTCGCTCTCTAAAAATTAATTTTAAAAAACATTTTTTTAAAAAAAGGGCAAATCACAAAAGAGGTTATTCAAATGGCCAATAAATTCTTCTATTATATTAAAACTAGAGGCCCGATGCATGAATTTGTGCACAGATGGGGTTCCTCAGGGTGATCTGCGGAGATCGGGCCCCAGCTCAGGCCCCCACCCTCACAGCCCCGCAGCCCCACCTGGCACCCCACCTTGGCCTAGCGCCACCCCCTCACTCTCCACTATCCTGCCTGCGGGGCGATCAGTCAAGGCCAGGCCCCCCACTTGGATCCCTCAGCACCTGGGAGGGAGAGGAAGCACCACTTCTAGTCGCCATCTGCAGGGTGATTGGTTAAGTGATCAGGCCCCCGCACGCACCTGCCTTGACCTGGCACCGCCCCCTCACCTGTTCCACCATCCTGCCATTGTGCTGCTCTCATCAGGGCCAATTGGGGTTGGCAGCACTGACACGTGCCATGTTCTGTGCCACCCCCTGGTAGTCAGGGCATGTCATAGCGAGTGGCCGAACTCCCAGTTGAATGACCGCCGAGGGGCAATTTGCATACTAGGCTTTTATTATATAGGATTTCTCAGGAAAAAAATACCCCCAAAACAAAAGACGAGATAGAAAAATGGAGGCCTGTGACTAATTGGCAAGCAGGAAGAGTAGATGCAAGGAAACAGAGTATGCCAGGCCTTGGGCTAACAATTTGGGAGATAGTCAATAAAACTCCACTATTCTTAACTGGGAGTTTTAGGACTAGCCACTGTCCTGGAAAAATCTGTCCATTTCCTGTGGATCTTAGAATTTTTATTAAATCTTTTCCTATTCCCATCCACCAGCTCTGCCTTCTCTCTTGGTGGCTAAGTATGATCATCCTAAAGGAGGTTAAGGCTGTTTCTTTTCCCATTAAAGCTGCCTTTGGGGGCTGAACAGAGGTTTGCAATTGATTTGTTAGCGGTGGAAAGGAAGTGTAGAAAATGTAATTGCAAATTGAATTTTTCTTGGAGAGACAGCTATTGGCTCACATTTTCAGGTAATCAGTTATGATGCTGTCAAATAAAATCACTCACAGTAGTGGCCATCTAATAATAGCAAATGCAGATTACCTCATACACTCTTTTAACTTCTTAAAAACACTTGCTTGTGGCTTCAGCCAGATCTCCAGTGAGAAAAACTTGCAAGAAAATTTGACCTGAATCAAGGATGAAATCCTCTGCAGCATTTTGAGAGCAACTGTGTAACAACCATCATAGCATTCATTTAGTCACTTCTCTGAAAGTGAGCTGAATTCTTCATTGGGGGTAAAGAATCTATTTGAAAATTTTAGTCAGCAGTAGAATTTACCCTAACTGGCCCTGGAAGCACTGTCTTGGTGCAAGAAACTACCACACACATAAATATTTTAACTCCAACTCTAACTTTATTCTATAGAGACTTTATTGATGAAGTGGAAGCATTATGCATATTATATAATAACTAGAGGCCTGATGCATGAAATTTGTGCAAGGGGCTCGGCCCTCACAGCCCTGGCTTCATCTGGAAGGTCGTCGAGATAGTCGTTCCACTGTTTAGCCATCAGGTCTAATTAGCATACTACGCTTTTATTATTATATATAAGTGAGGCAGTCAGTCAGTCTTCGGAAGATTCAAACTAATATAGTAGAAGCTTCTATACACTTAAATATTCTTTAAAGTAGACCAGATTTCTTTAAAACTTTATAAAGACCAATTTTGAATATGGTGCAACTGTATGCCATTCTAGAAGATCAATCTTTATAGATTACCAATTATTCACATTAATATATCATACTCTCTATAATTTTGAACACTAATTTATTTATTTTGACAGTAAAAAATAAAGCAACCTAAAATAAAATGTGTTGCCTTAGTGAAATGTTTATTAATAATTCCAGTTGAAAATGAATGCCACAGGAAAATGCCAAACAATAGGAAATGCATTAGGGTAATGGAAGAAAATTTAAAGTAACCCTCTAAATGCTCAGAACTGGGCTATGCCCCTGCAACTGACTCTGAATGGAAACTTTAAATGAAGTATTGAGTTTCAAGTAAGGTTGAGTTAACATAACTGACCAAAATGTAGAAAATTCTTTGCCCTAATTTCAGAGAATATTGAATATAGTTGTGAGTGAAAACACTGACATAAAATATAACTTTTTTCATATTAGTTGACACCTTCGAAGTTCATAGCAATGTATATATGATTCAAAATAGTCCATTACTCAGACCCCGCACTACAGAGAGACGTAGGATTATTCCTTGGTAGGGCTGCCTTTATAGGATATGACATATGCTGTCACACTGGACACACATTTAGAAGAGCCTCACATTTGTATAATATTCTGCTGTTGCCATCTTGAAATTAGTAATAAGTTTTAAACAAGAGGTCCTGAGGTTTCATGTTGCAATGGGCCTCACAAATTATGTAACATATCCTCTTCCTTAGTGTGAAAACTGAACTGTGACTTGGATCACACTTGATGTGCCCCATTCCTAAAATATTAAGAAAAATAGTTTTGACTCTGGTCAAATGTATACCACTACTTCTTTCAAACATTTCCCCTTCCTTCCTCCCTCTTCCTCCTTGGATCTTCTCTTCCTAGCATTGACTACTGTGTAAAGGATGGAGGTCTATTATTACTGGATCTCTAGTCTGTTCCATTGGTCTAGCCTTGTGCCATACACAATGTTTTAACTGCTACTGCTTTATACTAAATCTTGATACCTGATTATACAGGACCCCACCTTCTTCAGAAGTGTCTTGGTTATTCTTGGTTCTTTGCTATTCCATGTATATTTTAAAATCAGCTTATGTTGTCAGGATTTTAGGAGAATTAAAATAATTTGATTGATTTGATGATTGTAGGGCAGATTAAAATCCGTCAAGGAGAGAAGCACATAGGGCAGAGTCCAGAAGATACCAAGCACAGAGTTGGTGTTGTCCTCATCCATGGAGTCATGGATGTATTGCCTTGCCAGTTTCAATGTGTGACAATATGCACAAAGTAACGAAGTACTATTAACCAAGGAACCTCACCAGAACCTGCTGTCCAGAGTTCTTACCAGGACTCCATTGCTTATGCATGATTGATTGCCCACGTGGCTGGTTTCTGTCCCAGTCTCCAGTTCTTCCAGGCATGACCCAAAGTCTCCACCATAAATCATACTGTTGGTCTTTCTAGTGGAGCCAGCCTCCATCCTAAATCATATTGTTAAACTATTCAGTGATCCAAAGATCCCAGACAAACAAGGACACTCCTATAAGGCACAGCATTCCAAAGATGTAGATTACCATCCATTGCAAGGATTTAGGCCAGACCTCTTTTGGGGCAAGGTGAATATCTTTACCACAGATGAGGTGAATAATATACTTGTACCTTCTAACATTAAAGCAGTTTTGTATCCCTGGAATGAGTTCAACCTGATTGTAAATTATTTACTTTTTTAGACAATTAGGAGATTTGTCTTATTTTATGCCTATGCTAAGGAATGAGATTAGACTGTAAATTTTTTAGTTAATATTATTGTAAGGGAGGCAGAACTTTACCTCTGCCTTCTTAGAGTCTCCAGCTGAGCCTGAAAATTAAATTGGCATAAGATAGATTAACAGAAAAAAAGCATACAGATCTCTACATGTGTATGGGCACTCCCTAGGAAAATAAAGTCCCAAAGGAGTGATTAGGCCTAAGTGTTTATATACTAGGGCAAGCGAAGAGTAGCCACTGTGAGAAAGTAACTAAAATATATGGGGAGACTAAAGGAAGATAAAATATTTTTTAACAGGGTCTGTTTGTACAGATTTTGTGCCATATTGACTCCCCAGCTCTGGCAATAAGAAAGTTTCTCCCTCTTGGTACTGGGAGGGCACCTTTCGTGTGGACTTTTTTTAACTCTTGCTTTTAGGAAGAAAAAGGAAGGCCAGAGTCTCCTTCTTGCCTCTGGTGTTTTTTAAATGTCTTTAGCTCCAAATAATCCTTAAACTAACGTGGCATACTGTGGGGGGCATGTTCTACCACCTCTCACTGTCCTTGTTTAGTTTGAGTATCAAGATTATGCTAACATAAAATGAATTGGGGGATGTTCTCTCTTTTTCTGGAATCTAGAAGAATTTTTGTAAAATTGGAATTATCATTTCAATTATCATTAAATATTTGGTAGAACTTGTCCTTAGTATTTAGTAGAAAACGTTAAGGTTTTTCTGAAAACTCAAAAGCGAGCATTGAATTTCATTTAATGCTTTTTTCTTAAATCTATTAAGATTAGCATATAATGTGTCTTTTTACAGTGTTCATGTAAATTATATTAATAGGATCCTAATATTGAACACTTAATATTTTGTATATTGATGGATTTGATTAATAAATATTTTTATGAAATAATGTTCGTAAGTATTTTGACATAAGAACATCAAAACATGTAGAGAATTTTTATAAAAATTTATTTGAGCTAAACAGGATACACCTGGAAGCAACATCTGATACTTAGAAAATGATTACAGGATAGTTAAGATTATGTGCTCTCTTAAGGGTGGTTATGGTTTATTTCAAAAGTCTGTTAACCTCGATGCACAAAAACAATGGACAGGGCTTGCTTAAGGCAAAGGTCAACCTTTAATTAAAGAAGTTATATGCCCCCCCAAAAAAGTTATAAGCCTAGGATGTGACTACCCACCATCACCCTACCCTCAATGAGGATTTTATGATCAGATCTCCCTATGAGGTTACTTTCTGTAGAATTCCTTTTTCTCCACAGTATAGTTGGCCTACAAATTTTATCTTGAATTAATCTTGTTATTATGAATAATATACTAAATGTACAACAATTTAATTTCCCTTTTTTCCTATAACACTTTATATAAAATAGAGATTATCTGCTCCTTTAAGGTTTGGTACAATTCACTTATAAAACCTTCTGGATCTGATGCCTTTGGGGAAGGAAAATTTGCCTACCAACCCATCATTAATGGATATGGATGTTTTTGCATTTAAAAAATACATTTATTGAGTCATGTGTCAGTTATTATATTTTTCTTAAAAATGCCTATTTCATCTATGCTATCAAAATTATTGTCATACCTTACTTATTTTATTCTTCTATAATTTAAAAAGCTCTAATAGAGCTTACTCTTCTTCATGCCTAATACTACAGTATTATTATTTCCTTATACTTCCTGTCTTTTTACTTGATGAAAATTGTCAAAATTTTTAGTGTTTTCACATAACTACCTTTGTGTTGATTATTTTTATAGGTTTTTAATTTTATTAATTTATCATTATTATCTTCTTTATTCTTACTGTGTAGACAAAAAAAAAAGGTGCTGTAATAAATAATAAATTCCTAACAGGGCAGGTCATGGTGGGTAGTCACACCCCCAACCCTATAACTTCTTTAGGAAAAAGCTTATTTTTGCCTTAAGCAAGCCCTATTCATTGTGTCTGTGCATCTAGGTTAGAAATGCCTCTTTTCAGACACCCTCGTTCTAAAGCATAACCACCCCGAAGAGAGCACATAATCTAACCAGCCTGGAATTCAATCCCCCTTTGCTTTCTCCCACCCTCAAATAATCCTCAAATATCCTCTCCTTAATCTCAAATGGATTTAAAAAAAAAACAAAAAACTGCAAACTGTTATTCTCCAGAGCCTTTCAGATCTTGCTCCCCAGCAGATGTCATCAGTTTAGCTTAAGTAAACTCTTACAGAAATCTTCCACAGGTTTGAACACGTCTGCGTTGACAACTGTCTTTGGGATTATTGGTGGTTTTGTTTTAGCTAATTGAGCTTTAACTTTAGGTCATTCATTTTCTATCTTCTTGTTTCTATTATAGATATGTTTCTGTCTATTAATAGCAAAATACTACTTTTTAAACTGTATTCCACAAATTTGACACCTGTTTATCAGCAACTAGTGCAAATCCCCTGACTCAGAAACACATGTGTGTGTGTTTGAGTGCCCACAAAGAGGGCAGCTAGACCAGGCAATGGGCTTAGGGAGGAAATGGGTCGGATCATGTGGGGCTTGTAGGCCATGGCAAGGACTTTGGCTATTATTCTGAGTAATATGGGAAGACATGGAAGAATTCGGAGCAGCAAAAAGACATGATTGGATTCATTTTAACAGGATCGCCCTGGCTGTATTGATTCCATATATGAATTTTGCAATAAAAACTAATAAAGACAGGGAAAAATTCGCTCTTTCACTTTGTCAAACAGACACATCACGGGATTTTCAAAATCAAGTCCTTCATATAATGAGCATCTATTGACAGTATTACTAAGCAGCTTTTCATCCAAATGGGACACTTCTGAAAATGAAAGAAACCACTATTAATAATTATGATAAGAAACAGGTACAGACAAGGACTGTTCCAGGCAAATCTGGATACATGGTCAGCCTGTCTATTTAGCACTGATTGTGATAAACATGTTCCGTCCCTCTGCCAGGACACAGAGCTTCATCTGAGAATAAAAGAGCATCCTCGGGGAAGGAACATGATTTCAATACAATGTGGCCAGTGATATGGAGAATAACAGAGAGAACAATCCAAGGAGTCCCTTTGTCTTCAGAGGCTATGATGGCAAATACTAACGTTTTTAATTAAGGCAATACCAGCAGCAGCATTTTTTCAGGTCTACTAACATCTTCCAGTCAACCATTTTACTTTTCTCAATGTGTCTTGCTGATTAGTATACCATGTATTGTTAAACACTTAGGCTTTTTCAGTTTTAAATTGCTGTTATATCACTGTATTCATTTCCCAGGACAGCAATAACATGTTGTTACCAATTGTACGGTTTTAAATAACAGAAATTTATTTTCTCGTAGTTTTGGAGGCTAGAAGTCCAAAATCAAGGTGTCAGCAGGGGTTGGTTCCTTCTGGAGGTTCTGAGGGAAAGTCATTCTATGCTTCTTTCCTGCCTCCTGGGGACTGCTGGCAATCCTTGGCATTCCTTTGCTTGTAGACACTTATCTCCAATCCCTGCCTCTATCATCACATCTTCTTTTGTCCTCCCCTCTTCATATAAGGACAACAGTCACAGGATTCAGGGCACAGTCTGGATCCAGGATGATTTTGTTGTTGTTGTTAATCCTCACCCAACGATGTTTTTTCCATTGATTTTTAGAAAGAATGGAAGGGAGAGAGGGAAAGGGAGAGAGACACATGGATGTGAGAGAGATACATTGGTTGGTTGCCTCCTGCACTCATCTCAACTGGGGCCAGAGGAATTGAACCTGCAACCTAGGTATGTGCCCTTGACCAGGAATCAAACTTGTGACTCTTTGGTGCACAGGGCAATGCTCTAACCACTTAGCAACACAATCCAAAGCCAGAATGATTTTATCTTGAGATCCTTAACTAATAATAGCAATAAATTCCCAAAGAGTCACTTTCTGAGGTTCAGGATGAACTGAGTTTTTAAGAAACACTATGCAATCCAGCACAATTGCTGAAAAAAACTTCCAAAAAACCCTAATATAATTCTAAAATACATTTACCCTTGAACAATACAGGGGTTAGGGGTGCTGGCTGCCTATGCAGTCAAAATGCATTTTTACGTTGGCTTTCTGCATGGATTCCCAACCACAAATCGAAAATAGTATGAAAAAATACCTTTCCTAAATGAGACTTTTGAATTTCTTCACACTTTATCCTGGATCTGAGGTAATGAAGTATATTTGAGGTGGAAGTGCTTTAAAAAGCACTCAGTTGGGAAAAATAGATGGGTCAGTCCCAAGGCCACAGATGAGAGACCATATACAGTGACAGGTGGTGACTTCTAGAGAGGACAGTCACTTATCAGATCATCTATCAAGCCTGTTAAGACAGTTCAATGTTTAAGTGTAAATAAGAATGAAAATGTCTCCGTAAGGCATTTAAAAATGTTTCTCAGTGGTTGAGCATTGACCCATGAACCAAGAGGTCACTGGATCAATTCCCAGTCAGGGAACATGCCTGGATTGCAGAATCAATCCCCAGTAAAGACGGGCAGGAGACAGCCAATCAATGATTCTCTCTCATCATTGATGTTTCTGTCTCTCTCTCTCTCCTTTCCTCTCTCTGAAATCAATAAAAACAATATATGTATACACACACACACACACACACACATTTTTAAATGCTTCCTCAACATTTAGTCAATTTGGGGGGTTTGCTGAAAGAACTAATTTTAATAACTTTGTTAGAGGCATAATAGAAAATGGATTAGCACCAGCAAGCATTTCGCTGAAGTTAGCCTCAAGTCCATTCAGTTGCTAATGATTCTAGAGTGGTTTATTGGCATGGTTTCCTTTAATCAGTGCTTGAGAGTGGCTATATTCTAATATTTAGTAATATATTTTAAAAGATAACTATACAAACCTCCTAGATTGTTGCCTCTTGCTCAGCATGCTTTTCTACAGAACCTCTCTTGGATTCCACGAGAGATTTTTTTTAGAGGAGGAAGGAGATATAAGAATGGATGTAGAACAATGTATGCAAATTACAAAGTGGCAGATAGAGCAACATTTAAAAACTCCTAATTAGAAGAGCTTCCAGCAAAGGAAGCACTGAAGCGAGAAACAGCTGGGCCACCACTGGGGACATGATAGGATGGAGACTCTTGGGATCCCTTCCACATCTAAGACTCTAAACTGTTCCTGAGCAGTGGGGATGTGAGCACTGCTGCAAATGCCAGCATGCCCACGTGAAGAGGACTAAGGCAACTGACTTGGCAACATGGAGGATAATGCTTCAAGACCTTGGACGTCCATAACCCAGGCCAAAGGTGGCCCAGGTAACAATACGGCAGAGTAATGTCATGGACATATACAGCTTCCCAAGCAGGCAGTTCTGAGTCCTGGCTCCTCTACCTCTAGCTGTGTGTGTCTCTTTTCCTTTATATACCTCAATTAGAACTCAAATGACATAAAATATGCAAAGTACCTGAGTATTAGGTACATGATAAATGGCCACTGGTATTATTCATAACTAGGAAAAAGAGAAAAAATTGTTGCATAAAAGCAAACCTTCTAGTCATAAATTTGAATCATTTACATAGAATTATAAACTTTTAAACATATGATGGTATTTTTTATTTTATCATGCAAAGTAATTCTTTCAACATAAGCAATTATCATAACATGGGCGCTGTTGACATATAACAGCACAGAAACACCACCTCAGTGGTGTACTTATTATACATGAGAATACATGCTGCTCGTGCCGCTGCTGAAAAATTGGGTTATCATAGGCTCTTTTGTACCACTTCCCAAACCAGAAAATATTTTATATGCACCAGTATGTTAAGTAAAGTATTCTTTCTTTCCTTTCTTGGAATAAGGAAATACCTTGAAAAAAATCTATTTTCCTAATTTAAAAAACTTATCAGAATGATCTCATTTGTATTGAATTATTTTTGCTGGGGTGGGTAAAAATTCATTTTCTTGCTATAAGGCTTTATTGAAACAATATGAAACTGATGTCTGATATCAAGAATTCAGTTTCTTTACACACTTTTACAATAGCCTACATTTGGTGACTTGCACAGGTCCAGTTTTCATTGTTGCATGCTGTTAGATGGTAATTCTCCATGGATCTCAAGGCTGCTCGATGGTCTCTCAACAACTCTGCACATCTTGCAAACAGAGACACGTATTGCCTTCTGTTACAGACTATCTTTTCAAGGATGTCTGTATAGAGAAAAACTTTGACAGATAAAGAAGGTGTTTCCCACTGGGGCAAAAAACAGACATGTCTGCTCTCCAGTGTAATGAATAGAATGTCTGTCCTTGAAGCTAAAAACAGGTGTGCTTACTGCCCATTATATAAAATTCAGGTCAGCGCTTCTATCCTGCAATGCAACCTGCTGCACGTGCAGGTATCATCTGGCCTTGTCATGTTGCCCTTTGGAGTTGGAATTTAGGAAACTGATGTACAAATGCTAATACTATTCTGGCTACGGCTGTTCCTTTTCATAATAAACTGCCCCTTGTCTCTGACCTGAAAGACTCGTGTCTTCTACCAGTTTCCATGAGGCTGTGGCTGGTGAACTGGTTAGCTTGCAGGTTGGAAAATCTCAGACCCTTTGCTCCTCTTGACACATATCTGGAACTTCTCTTTGCTCACTAACAGAAGGCACACAGTCTAGTAAAGTGGGTGGGGGCCCTGGGAAGCTCTTATATTCACTTTGCTGAGTTCAGATTGAAAGATGTCTCAATTACTTCTCTCTATATAATATTAAAGGCCCAGGGAGAGGGCAGAGAAGAATGAGAAATGTATTGTAAAGGGGGAAATATTTGTTAAAAAGATTTCTGCACTTCAAACTGAGATTTTCAAGTTCTTAAATTCAAATTCTAGCTCTGCTAGTGGAACCTGGGACAAGTCACTGAGCTTCTCGGAGGTTGAGGTCATCTTTAAGGTCATCCCTTTCCAAGTTCTAAAGTTTATGATCATCTATTCTGAAAGCTGTCATAATTCCTTTAAAATCAGTTTCAGCCACACAGTTTCATCTTTGTGGGAAGCTATGCCTCTAATCGTTGCAGTTACGGTACCTGAGTTGTTAGCCCATATTACCTATCAGACTTTGCTACTTACACGATGCCAATTACTAGGAAGTCTTTTGGAGATCTAAAAATAACCCATGCTACAGAGTTGGGTACAAAACTTTCCCAGTAATTTAGCTTCAATAATGAGATTTGGAAAAAACCTTCATTGCTGAGGCATAGTATAGGTCAATGGTTAAGAGTACATATTTTGAAGCCAAACCATAGAGATTCTTAACTTGACTCTGGTTGGTCAATGTTGGACAAATTAGCTACCCTCTCAGTGTTTTAATTTCCTCATATATAAAGTAGAGATAATCATCATAGCTACCTCACACAAAGCATCAAGTAATTGCTGAATTCATGTTTGTTATTTTTATGAGATCATGTCATGATTTAACTGAACTCTTAAGTACTGTCACCATTAAACAAGAGAAGATGAAAAATGAGTCTATGCATATAATTTAATAAACAGCAACAAAACAAACTTAAGGAAAGGAGGAACAAGGAAACAATAAGGTTAAAGAGAGATATAATGAGTTAGAAAACAGAAAATCAAGTGAATTAATAAATCCAAGGGGTGGCTTTTGAAATAATCAAATAAAATGGAAAAAAGCCCTAGAGCTCACAAATTAACTAGAATGTAAGCTGTATGAAGACACAGTGCCTGACATATAATGGGCACGTAATAAATATTGTTTAATTTAATAAATGGATTGAGAAAATAAGATATTAGAAAACAATTTGGCTTAATTGTGGGGTGTAATATTGATATTTGCTTAGTCTTTGCACAAATAGGGGAGAGAAAGAGAAAATGGGAACCAATGGGTTTCTAAGGGCCATGATTATGGTGGCATACAGCACTTCTGCCCATATTCCAGGGCAGAAAAGAAATATGATCCAGGAGGAAAGAAATAACATCTTCAGCTTCTTGTCCTAAACAACACCCAGCATGAGGCTCTATGTGGTCAAAAATTCCTCACTCCTACAGAGTGCATTTCAATTTACAGATTGTCTTCACAGATTTATTTATTGCTGATTGCTGAAGTGGAGGACCAGTATTTCTGACTATGATATACAAATGTTTGGATGAGCTGCACAAGGTTGAGCAAAGCAAATGTTTCCATTACATCCAGTTTAGCCAGCTATACATAGATATAACCTCTCACTTTCACTCCCAAAATAAACTCTACTGGGTCATGCTGTATATTTATTTTATTACTGTTGGCATTTTATGTAAATGTTTATATTTATATTCATAAGATATGAATATGAGATAGTGGGGTCCTTTTATATGTGCTATCTTTTCTGTTTTGTATCAGGGTTATACCTGTTGGAAATGAATGACCCCAGATGGTAGAGCCACACTTGGGAATCCCATTTCTGAATTTAAAAAAAAAAAAAAATGTTGATTTGAGAGAAAAGAAGGAAGAATCAGAGAGAGAGAGAGAGAGAGAGAGAGAGAGAGAGAGTTTTGTTATTCCACCGATTTACACATTGATTGGTTGACTCCTATGTGCCCTGACTGAACTCGCAACCATGGTGTGCCAGGATAGCACTCTAACCAACTGAGCTACCTGACCAGGGCTTGGAGTCCCTGTTTCTGAGTCTCTGTTGGAGGACAGCTACCAGGAGACCTGCCTGACCCAAACTGGACTGGGACATGAGAAGCAAATAAGCTTTTATCTTGGTAAGCCACTTAAATTTGGGGGTTCTTGTTACAGCAGCAAGCATTGCTTTTTCTGACTCATACAACCATTTCATCTCAGGTCCTGCCATCATCTTAAGTGACATTTTGTCCACATGGGTGACCCTTCAAAGCCTTAGTCTCACAGTTCCTCTTAACCCGATTAACCTATATAGCCCCATATCCTTTAAAGCTTTTTTTAATGTTACTTTTTCTTTTTCAGAGAGAGAGAAAGGGACAGGGAGAGAGACAGAGAGAGAGAGAGAGAGAGAGAGAGAGAGAGAGAGAGAGAAACATTGATCAGCTGCCTCCTAACTGGGAATTGAACCAGTGATCTCCCAGTGCATGGTATGACACTCAGCCAACTGAGCCACACTGGCCAGTGCAAGCCCCATTTCCTTCACTGCCATTTATTGACAGTCCTAGAGCCTATCACTGTCTAGAGCTTCTGTTCCTCCACAGTAGCAAATTCCAACAGTCACTCTGTACCACAACTGCCTTTCCCTGCAGCACACCCCTTACTTGTTCTTCAGCCCCTCAAGATCTCTCACACATTTTTCTGTTATACCCTTCCCGCCTTCACTTCCTTCCCTACCCATCTGTATTAGCTCGGGCTGCTCTAACAAAATACCATGGACTAGGTGGCTTAAACAGGGGAAATTTTTCAGTTCTGACGGTTAGAAGTCCAATATCAAGGCTTCAGCTGATTCAGTTTCTGATGAGAGCTCTCTTTCTGACTTGTTGGGCAGTCACCTTCTGGCTATGTCCTCACATGGCCTTTCCTTAGTGCATATGTGTGGAGAGAGGGAGAGCTCTCTTGTGTGCCTTCTTATAAGGACACTGATCCTATCAGATGAGGGCCCTACCCTTAAGACCTCATTAAACCGAAACTGCTTCCTCAGAAGCTCCATCTCCAAATACAGCCATGCAGGGGGGTATGGCTTCAAATATAGATTTTAAGGTGGCACAAACATTCAGTCATAACACCATCTTATTATCGATGACCCATAAGTTCATTCTCACGTAAACTGGTACCCTGACTACCTCAACTATTTGTCTTTCCATCACACCAGTTTGGAGAAACTACACATGGATCAATCCTAGGGCCCACTTTCTCTGCTCCTATACCAATCCTACTGGGTAATCCTGGGGAGAGGCGGGCAGGGAGTCACACACATTTGTAGACATGTTATTGTTGTTTTCAACTAGAAAACCCTTTATATTTCCCTTGTCTTGTCATCTCTTTCTTTTATTTCCCATGAAGGGCTCTAGGACATGCCACTGTGGCATAAAAGTCATTTTGAGCTTAAGGCATTTGACTCCCCCCTTCCTCTCTCTCTCACTCCCTTTCTTCCTTTGGTCTTAAGCCTTTGCTTCATTCTTTATGCCTTGTCTTAACTAGATCTTCCTTCTCTCCTTTTACTGGCTTTCCTACCCTGCATTTAAACATACCCAAACCTTCCAAATTTTAACAGGTCTCTCTTGATTCTGCATTCCGTCTTCATAGTTCAGGCTCTATCTTTTGATATCCTTTACGCACACCCAAACTCCTTGAAAGAAATGGCTGAACTTCCTTATTTCTCATGCATTCTTCAACCCACAACTATATGTCTTCCTCCTCCACTTAACTCCTTGTGCCAAGGTTACCTCTTCCTAAATCCAGCGAACTCTTGCAGGCTTTCTCTTCCTTTATCTAATGCATTTGGCCCTGCTGGATGCCATCTCCTCGTCCTCCCTTAGCTTCATGATGGTACTGTCCTGCTCTGCTTTGACTTTTACCTCTTTGACTCCTTTTCTAACTCCTACTCTTCCAAGTACTTAGAGATGTCTGTCTCCATTATTCCATCCTCTTCTCTTGCTACATAGTCTCTGATTTGTTTTTATCTACTTCCATGGCTCGAAACACTAACTAAATGTTGACTAACCACCAAAATCTAAATCTCTAGCTCAGTTCTTTCTTCTGAACTCCAGGCATTTTCTCCATCTTTGTACTGGATGTTTGATGCCCTAGGCTACTCAAACTCAACATGTCCAAAATGAAATTCATTTCCTTCTTCCTCTAACATATTTCCCATCGTGGAGAACAGCACCATCCTTTATTGAGCCACCTAAGTTATAAATCAGAAGGTAAGTCTTGATCTTCCTCCATCTAATCAGGCAGCAATCTTGCCAGTCCCAGCATTTTAATGTCTCCCAGCTATATCTCCTTCTCCGTCTTCATTACCATATCTCAATTCTTGGCCTTCATCATCTCCTCCTTAGATTATTCTTACAGTACCCTAACTAGTCTCCTACTCTATCCTCACTGTAGTCAGAAGGATGTCTCTAAATTATATAGGGGAAGAAAAACTATTTGCCTCTGCCCATCTTATGTTCATTGCCTGGGGCCCTGAGAATTAGAGTAACAAAGGACAAGTTAACAAGAGAAAAACAAACAAAAGTATATTAACGTGTGCAGCATGCACACACTGGAGAGCACTCAGTGACTACCTCAAAGGGGTAGTTAGAATCTGGGCTCATACGGCCTCTTAACAAAAGAACAATAAATTTTTAGACAAGTAACAAGATAAAGGAAAAGAACATTGAGTTCCTAGGGTAGTAAATTGTGGGAAGTGAGAACTAATGGGAGATAAGGGCTGGTTAGTAAAGTTTATTACGTGGATTCCTCTGGGCTGTCTCTGGGTTGATAAGGATCCAGAGTCATCTCTGGTGATTTAATTCTGTCTTTTTGGGTACAAAGGGAAATGGGGACACATTTACAAATTTATGGCCGGCTTTTAGGCAAATGGGGAACAGCAGAGAGCTTTTCTGGTATCAGCTTCCTCTCAATTGACTTCAGCTCAAAATAACCCTTAGACCAAAGCAGAATTTTTTAGATGACATATCTGCAACCCTTCACTTACAAATTTGTTTATATCACTCCCGCTGCTAAAACCATTCATAGGCTGACCTCATAGCTCCCAGAATAAGGTTGAAATGACTTGGAATGGCACAGAGGACCCTTCATGATTTGACTTTGCCTACTTTCCAGCTTCTCCTCTGTAGAGCTCCCACCTCTACCCACCCTCCACTATATTTCTGGCAAAACTAGACTACCTGCCATTCGCTGAGTGTACCACATTCTCTCTAGCCTCTCAGCCTTTTCCCATGTTACTCCTTTTGACTGGACTGGAATCCCTTTCCTCCTAGTCCACTTCATCTGAGAAATCCATTCTTCAGGGCTTGTCTTGAGTTATTAAGTCCTTAGGAAAACTTTCGTGGACACTCAGCACCACCACCCTTCTTCGTTCTCCCATAATGCTTTGCACATATTTTTATTATTATCCATAGGTAAGTCTGAAATGATTTGTCTGTCTAATTTCAATCAATGAAGTCCTAAAGTCTTAATCTCTTCAACAACCGATCCTATTACTACTGGCCACTGTAAAGACCGCTATGTGGTTTCCTTGCTTCCATTCTTGTCTTCTCCACACCCAACTCATCTCAACATCACTACCAGAAGGATCTTCTTCAGATGCAGAGTTAATTAATATCCCTTCTCTGCTTCAAGAAGATCTTTCAAGGTGGGCTTAAATCAGAACTGGTTCAGAAAGCATTGCTTTAACATGTGAAGAAATGAATGGCTTCATAGAAGTAGGATTTTTACTAGGTGTTTTAGGATTGATAAGCTATCAAGCAGTGGAAAATGCCAGGGGTAACATTTGACTACCTCTTTAAGGACGCTCAGTAGGCCAGATTGGAATGCATTGTTTAGATAGAAGAACTTTGGTAGCGAACACTGGAAGCATTGCCTGGAGCCAATGGAAGGAGAATTTTGAGTGCAGTCTTAAACAGTTGCACCATTAAATGTGCTTTATGAAAGACAGAATTGAGCTTGTATCCAATTCCCCTACTTCAGACTAACATGGCTTAGGAAACTTAAATGTGAAATGAAATGAATTATTTTTAATTATAATTATTAGATGACAGGTCATACACAGGGTCCCAAAAGGCTGAAAACTCAATGTTACAAAGATACCAGAAAAAAGCCAGAAAAGATGATAGGATGGATAGAACAGAGAGGGCAGACAGAAAGAATTTTGAGCTGCAAATTTAATATCCTGTTATGAAAATTACTGAAATATAGACTGACCTAGGAAATTTTTTTGAAAAGAAAATCATTAGTTACAATATTTCACTGAAGCCAGTGCCTATTTAAATGTTTAATATTTAAATGTATATCAATGCTAATCTTAGATAATCACAGTCTCAAAAAATAATTAAACCAATAAGAATTTTAAAAAGTTAGGAGGGAAATGCCATGATGTAAAGAGGGGGAAAAACGTGTTACAAAGTATTTTTGTCTTCAGAGAAAATGATAGGTTGTTTAAGAGGATGCTCTGTTGTGTAAAAGCTGGGTTATCAAATCAAATGCTTCAGAGAAAGGCCCTTATTCTGTGTACCACAAAATAAATACTTCTGCCTTAGGAAAAGTTACCCTTTCATAGTATGAATCATCTTCAACTGGCTAATAATTAAACCAGTGATTTTTAATTTTTTTAACTATTAGAAGACTAGGAAAGATTGAATTAATATAGTTTATGTTATTAATTTTAAAGGCTTTTTAGAACAATGTACTGAGAATTGGTATAAATTCCCTGACCTACAGATTGAAAAATGTCATGCTGTTGCAGTATGTCAATCAGTCATCAAATACCTTGTCATTAAAATAAATCTGCATAGTGATGTGCTAATGATCTATGTACTTTGCAAAACTAGTTTAAGGTTACAGGGTTATTTCTCAGGAACATATTAATTATTAGCTATCGTGGTTCTGAATGTGAGTTGTGACAATGTTATAGGATATTTTATGAACCTAAAGGAACATTTACGCCTAGGTAAAATGGAGGTGGGGTGAACTGAATGTGCTGACCTCCCTCCTCCTGTCCAGTGGAATGACATTAACTGAAATGGCAGCAGCCTCAGAAGTCACACGGAAGGTAATCTGTACAGGTAACACACCACCCAAGGAAGGCTGGTGAGAGCAATGACTTAATGTCAGAAGTTGAGGGGAATGATAAAACAATGTGTTTTCAGACTATAAAATGCCATATATTAGCAGACTCCAAACTATGAGATTCTAAAGTATAATCATCTGGGACAATAGCACTAAAGCTTTTCTCAACTAGAACTAAAGTTATAAAAAAAAAAAAGTAGTGATTTAATAAAAAAAAGTAAGAATTAGGCAGAGAGAGACAATAGGAGAAAAAGAAAGGAAGGAAGGGAAAAGATAAATGGGAAAAGAAGAGAAAATAAATGAAAAAGAACTGACGTAATTATTTCATGCTAAATTCAGTGGACTTTTTCCATGAGAACAAAATCAAACATAAGATTATAAACATGAATAATATGTATGAATGGAAATTCTGTAATCACTGTCAAAATGATAATGCCACTCCTATTTCAGAAATATTTTAAATGAACACATTCAGTTTATTTTTATTCAACTGTCAATAAATACTTTCTGGAAGTTGCCAGAAGGTGAATTGGATGTGAACATTTAAAATAATGAATAAGCCCTGGCCAACTTGGCTTACTGGTTAGGGTGCCCGCCTGCACACAGAGGGTCTCCAGGTCAAGGGCACATACCTGGGTTGCAGGTTCATTCCCTGGCCAAGTTGGGGTGTGTATGGAAGGCAACCAATTGATATCTCTTTCTCTCTCTCCTTTTCACTCTCTCTAAAAATCAATGGGAAAAATATCCTTAGATGAGGATTAGTAAAAAAATAATAAAGTGATGAATAAATAACCTTAATACATCCATAAGCATGAAGAAGAGCATGTGGGCTCTAGCTGGTTTTGCTCAGTGGATAGAGCATCGGCCTGCGGACTCAAGGGTCCCAGGTTTGATTCCAGTCAAGGGCATGTACCTTGGTTGCGGGCACATCCTCAGTAGGGGGTGTGCAAGAGGCAGCTGACAGATGTTTCTCTCTCATTGATGTTTCTAACTTTCTATCCCTCCCCCTTCCTGTCTGTAAAAATCAATAAAATAGATTTAAAAAAAAGAAGAAGAAGAGCATGTTGGCTAAATAGCTTCAATGTCTACTTTTTGGCACAGGTATCAAGGTGTTACTAGACCTGGTATGTGTAGGCTATGCTTTCTGTTTTTCCAACAGAAAGGTTAGATTTATGATGAATATCTTCCATCTTAAAGGATCTTCCTGAGCTAATAGTAGCATCTGTTCCTGAGATGGCTGCTGGGACTGGTTCTCTGGACCAGTGTGCTGTCTGTGGTGGGTTGATTCAGACAAGCTCAGGGAGGGATTTGGCCCATAAGCTTACACATTGAAAGTTCCTCAATACAACGGCAAGCATTCTTAATTCTTCTATCACAAGGTGTGTGTGCAGAGGGGGCGGGGGAAATGGTGTAGCTAAATTGTCTATGTACCTGGAAGCACCTGGAATTGGCTCTGACCACTGATAGACAGAGGATGGTAGGTCAAGCATAGGCTTTGGATCAAGGGATGGGGGATCACATCCCATGTGGGTACTTACCAGCTATGTTATGTAACCTCAGGCAATTTTTCCCGTCTGAAAACAGATCTCTTGATGCTTACCTCACAAGGATGACATACTTCTTTGCAGTTACGTAAACCACACCCTGGCACTGTGACAAATACACAGACCACAGTCACCGGGGCCCACAGCGATCACTTTTTGCAACTCTAATACGTTGCTGCTCAGATTTTGATGATTGGCTATAATGAAGCTAAAAATTGTAAGATTTTTATCTGACACCTAGTGATATCTGGATGCCTACTTCCAGCAAAAGTTAGGCTAATACCAAATTTAGAATATTAACAATGAATCAAAAAAATATAGGCTATATCCAAGAAGCCAATTAGAGCATAGCCAGGAACATTGAAAGCTTACAAACTTGGGTTCTGATCTTAAGATCCTTCTTAATGGCCACATGGCCTTGGGTGAGCTACTAATTTCTTTCCATTTCCTCCTATGGAAAATGGAGCAGCAGTGCTTATTTTCGGTGTGGTTTTGTCTAGACCAAATGAAACAGTGTGTATGAATACTGGCTCTGCCATGGACCAGCTGGGCGACCTTGGGCAAGTTTCTAAATCTCCCTCTGCTTCAGTTTGCTCAAAAGCCAAGTGGCTTTCGCAGTAACCCCTAACTAAGAGGCTGTCAGAGGATTAGCTCATGGAGAGCCCTTACAACAGCGGCTGGCACATGGTAAGTGTTCATTTTTCATTGTCACTTCTTATTTGTCAATGTTATTGTTAATAGCCAGAAATTAGGTTCATGAGATAACAACAGCACAGAGCTGAAAAAATGATTTCACAATACAGAGTATAATATGGTAAGAGGACCTACAGAAAGCAGTGTGTTGAGCCTTGTTTTCTTGAGTTTACATGGACTCTCAACGGAAGAGAAATGGGCCCAGGTGGAAGAGAGGAGCAATAGCTGTTCTGGAAAACACTGATGCAGGTGAGAGGGCCACTCAGCAGGTGTGAGACACCAAAACTGGCCTAGCTGCCATGTGTGATGGCCATTCTCATCTTGCTCATCACAGTTCACAAAGCACTTCACATCCACTGCCACGTACTTGACTCTTGCCTGGAGGAGGTGGGCATTCTGAGCAGCCAACCCTCCTGTTATGCATCTACCCCCTTCC
The DNA here is from genome assembly GCA_026230045.1 of Corynorhinus townsendii. Lineage (NCBI taxonomy): Eukaryota > Metazoa > Chordata > Mammalia > Chiroptera > Vespertilionidae > Corynorhinus > Corynorhinus townsendii. Next base: position 172,148,430 of record JAPDVU010000003.1, on the reverse strand, counting down.
AGTTTCTTCTTTTGCCGGGTTTTCTGTGTGATCATGTCATTTTTTCCTCATACAGGGAACGAAGTCAGAAAATATCATGGAGGTTGCTGGAAGTTTCCACGTATTGATGAGGAAAACCGCTAATTGGCCTGTCAGACCACACGACCTCCACAGGGGTCGTCACTGACTGCACTGGATGGCACTGAGTGAACACAGCATCTCTGCTGTTTATCCACTGAAGCAGTCAGACTTCCTCTCGACAGAACTTGACTCTGAAATAACCTACTGCAAAGGTAGGAGGCAGCTTATTAAATTTGTGTCAGGCCTACTGCCTGGTAACCTTTTCAGCCCAGGCTGATTCCTTTCAGGCCCTTGACACGTGCTAATTGGCATGACTCTGTTAGCAGACGCTGAGAGGGGACAGACACTGGCTGGCTCCCTGCTTCTCAAGTGCTCAGCATGACACTTTTCATAAATACCAAACAGGAGGCTGTAAACAAGTAGGAACTATATGAAAAATGGGCATGTAGATGTATTTAGACAGTTTATTCCTCACTGAAGAAGACCAATCCCTTCTCATGCTCTTCTGAGGGGTAAAGAATAGCGTTACAGACCAGCCAGCGTGGCTCAGTGGCTGAGCATTGATCCATGAACCAGAAGGTCACAGTTCGATTCCCAGTCAGGGCACATGCCCCGATTGCAGGCTAGATCCCCAGTGTGGGGCATGCCAAAGGCAGCCAGAGAATGATTCTCTCTCATCATTTATGTTCCTATCTTTCTCTCCTTCTTCCTTCGTCTCTGAAATCAATAAAAATATATTAAAACAACAAAAACAGTGACACAAACATGGGATAAGGAAGAAAAGATACCATGTGGAAATCATGTTGTGGCCTTTCCTCACCTCCTGCCCATTACAGTGGACAGTCCTCCAGCTCCTTCCCAAGCGTGTTTCGTTCACTGGATAAATGCTTATGTGCTGGGCCGGCTTCTGTTCTCAGCACTGAGAACACAACATCAAATAAAACTGATACTAGTAAACACCGCTGCCCTCGTGGAACTTCATAGTAAGTAAAATATATAGGATATCAGATGGCGATGAATGGGATGGAGCAAAATAAAGCGGAAGGAGACAGGGAAGGTGGGCTTGGGGTAGAGGCTAGGAATGTTTTTGAATGTTCTGTGTGCACCTCCAAAGAGTAGTCAGGAGTTGGGAGATGCAGAAGAAGGACATGAGCCGGCTTATGAAAAGGGTTAAGAACAAACCTAAGAGGGTCAGGGTGGAAGCAGGGAGACCAGCATGGCCACTGCAATAATCAATAACCCAGTGAGAGATGCTGGTGGCTCAGATGGGGGCAGGGTGCAGGTAGTGAGAAGCGATCAGACTCCCAGATAAATTTTGAAGACAGCGATGAGGGAATTTCCCCAGAGATGGGGTATAGGGTGTGGCATCAAGGTTTGGGGCCTGAGAAGTGAGAAAGAGGGAGTTGCCATGTGACTGAGATGAAAAGGACCATGGGAAGAACCACATTTATGCAACAATCCAGAGGCATTTCTAGGTTAAATGCAAACACGATGCATGGAAATGCTCAGAGATAGTCACATGTTTGGCACCTGGCACTTTCCAGGGTGAGTAATGCTCGTAAGAGAAAAAGTGTGGACCAGAGGGCAAGTTTCTATCCCTGAGTATCTTTAAGGTGGTTTGCTTGGGAAGTAATAAGCACATGTTCCAAGCATTTTCCAGAAGTAAGTAGAAGAAATTAAAACATAATCAGAATAAACTTCCCATAAATGCCTCTGCCTCCATCTCCTCTAAAGTTTTAGACTCTGTGGGAAGAGGCTTCATTACCTGGTAGGATCCTGGCAACTGCCCCTAAAATCAAGAGCTGCACACCAGAGAATACTATGCAGCAGTAAAAAAGAAGGACCTCTTACCCTTTGTGACGGCATGGAGGGACCTGGAGAGTAACATGCTAAGTGAAATAAGCCAGTCAGAGAAAGATAGGTATCACATGACCTCACTCATATGTGGAATCTAATGAACAAAATAAACTGATGAATAAAACAGTTCCAGAGACATAGAAGCATGGAACAGACTGTGGAATCTCAGAGGGAAGGTGTGGGAGGGTGGGTGGGTGCGAAAAAATCAATTAAAGAACTTGTATGTGTATGCATAGCCCATGGACACAGACAATAGGGTGGTGAAAACCTCAGGTGGGTGGGGTGAGAAGCAGGGGGCAGGCAGGGGGGCAGCTAGAAGAGGTCAATGAGGGATACACAAGGGGATATATGTAATACTTTCAACAATAAAGATTTATTTTAAAAATTAAAAAATAAAAACAAGAACTGTATGGGACGTTTGCCACTGGTAGATGACTCTGCCATCTTCCTGAAAGTGCAGTAAAGCAGTTAGAAAATACCCTGCATGGCCCAGGTAGTGTGACTCAGTGGTTGACCATCAACCTATGAACCAGGTCACGGTTCAATTCCCAGTCAGGGTACATGCCCGGGTTGTGGGCTTGATCCCTAGTGGGAGGCATGAAGGAGGCAGCCAATCAATTGTTCTCTTTCATCATTGATATTTCTATCTCTCTCTCCTCCTGCTCTCTCTGAAAATCAATAAAAAAATATTTTTTTTAAGGAAAAGAAAATACCTTGAGTGGCAAATAGCAGGGGAGTTAATCATTGTTATGAGTACAGAAATCCTTAAAGAGCAATGCCTAAGTCCAGTTCTGTAGGAAAATCTCAGACCTTGTAGGGGGCTCCATACGATTTCATTTTCAAAAGCCCTGCCAAGTTTCTAAGATGGTTAATGTTGACCAATTAAACAAGAAGAAGAAAAAGTAATTAACATTTGCTGTTCAAACCATTACAGATATATCACTAATGAAGGTCCTTATTACACACTTTATGTTATAATTAACAATATGATTTTTCAATTGAATCATTTTATGAATAAGATTTATTAACACAAATAGTTCCTGACAAACTTGGCCCAGGATCAAGAACTACATTTCCTCTAGGTTTTAAGAAAAAGGCAAAGTTATAAATGGTTGCTTTGGGGAGATATTTTCTATGTTCTCCACTGATTGGAAGTAGGTCAGATTGAGAACTGAAGGCTTCCCTAAGGTTGTAACTAAGTATGAATAATAAAACAACTGAAAACAAATAAACAACTTCTTTTCGGCTTCCACATCACAGGCTTCCCAGTATGTTTCCACCTCAGGCAAGATGCTTTTCTTTTCAAAAAAGGGATACTTTTTTTAAGTAGATAACACTGTACAATAACTCTATAAGTCTAGACTTCGAGAAAAATTCACTTACACATGAATGCTATGAAGAAATATTTAACCAAGCAGAGTTGGGGCAAAAATATATACAAATGCTCACTAAGCAGCCTGAACTATTGTAGTTTAATTCTGCAAGTCACGCTGATGTACTGTTTTTTCCCCCTTGAAAATCACATTTTTCTGTTTCTTCCCACCAACTCATTTTAAATCATTCACTCTTATAAAATTGGCTTAGCCAAATCAATATCTGGCTAGCAATATAAATTTAATTACAGTAAGGCTTGGATAAACATTAGCTCCAACACATTTCTTGGTCTATAGAGTGATAACTAAATTAAGTAGAATTATTTCATCTTTATGTTATTAAGCTCACGCTGTTACCCAAGAGAAGCTAATATTTCTAACTCTTTTAACCTAAAAAGTACGCTATAAGCATTTGCATGAGCCAATCCCATCTGTTTCCCCCTTGAAGAGCTCTGAGCTAGGCCTACATGGCAGCTGTGTTTTCAGTGCAGTGTGGAATGGGAAACGAGGAAGCTTCTTCCTGGATCCTATCCACAGGGTCTAGGGATCAAGCTGCTGAAGGGACTAGCACCCTTGTTCCTGCCCACTTTAGTTAAATCCCCAAGGGGCCAGGGCACAGTCGCTGTCTCACCTCCCATTGTGTCTGTGTGTCCCACTGTGGAAAGCAAGCTAGACCTCTCTAAACATAGAGACCTCCCTGACACCTCCACTCAGGCACTCCTTCCAGGCTTCTTTCCCAGACCTCCTGTCTTTGGGCATTTCTAGATCAGTAAGCTCTATGTCTGCCTCCCTTCAAAGCCTGGGAGAAGCCTGAAGGTCTTTGGTCTCCAGGTCAAGCTCAGGGACCGGCACATATTAGGTATTCAATACTGTGTGTTGAAGAAGTGAATGAGTGAATATAATTGAAAAGCTAAGACATACAAACACTTGCTATGTGCTAAGTGCTGGATAAAGAGAAGACACAGTTGAGAATCTGGTCACAAAGATAGGGAATGTGAAGAGAGGCAGAGCAGTAAAAGCTAGCATTGCTTGGTTCAGGGCGAGAGCAGTGAGCTGCCAGGGTTAGGGGGGAATTGTTGTAGGACAAGGGTATGGAGCAGAATCTTGCAAGCAAAGCAGGTGACTGAAGGAAAGGCAGCCTAAAACCAGCGGCAAGGAGGCAGGAGGACAAAGAGGGCATGATGGACAAAGCCCTCTGAGGGAGCTGAAAAGAATTCCAGTTTAGAGTATTAGAGAACAGATGTTAAAAGGCGGGTCCTGATGTATCCAGACCAAACTGGATTCAAATCCTGACTCCTTTACTACATGTTCTTTGGGAAAATCACTAACATTCCTAAGCCTTGACAAAATATATAAACCCCTGAGCATGGAGCTTATTATAAAAATGTAGTTATTATTATTGTTATGATGGTGATTCTCATTCCTCATGACATGGCTAGGACACATGTAGAAGGCTTCATCCTAAATGCAATGGAGATGAGGTTTGCGGCTCTGAGTGTGGATAGAGGATCACTGTAAAATGTTATGGTCTTTCTCCTCTAGATGTGATTACAAATGATCATGGATCAGCTGTAGACTTTTAAAGAGCATCCCTGACATTCATATCAGAGTACTATCAACTAGCTTGCACCACCTCCCTTTGCTACCCGCTTTCTGAAGGTAAGGTTCCCAGCTAATGTAACATTCAGGGTGTCTATGGGATGGCTATCTAGTGTTCAAGCCTGTGCCATTAGACCAGTTGGTTCAAGCAAGGTCTCTGCCAATTATCTTCCTTGTCTTACTTCCTATTTGCCAGTACAGTCACTGGTGGCGAAAGCAATTCTTACTCTTGAATTGCTTTAGGTTTATCTGTTTCCTCTCCCAGTTGTGCTGTGATGTTCTTTAAGGGAAAAGCGTAGTTATTATATATCATTTATGGCCTCCGCAGTATCTTAGCAAAGCTCAATAATCTTCTCGTGGTTACCACTGGCTATTCATTGTCAAGGATTTGACCCTTGATCCCATGATTCTGGACTCTATGATACTAAGATCTTACACAATTCCCTGAGAGTATGATATTTGCTATTCTGTTGAAATGATCTAATAGAGAAATTTAATCAGGCAAGCTAGGGAGGCTACCTTGTGAAATAATTTTAAAATTATTTTGAGAAATCTAATTTTAAAACTAATTGGAACCCCCACCCCAACATGATCTGAACTATCCCTACCACTCTTCTAGAAATTTAGAACAAGTTCTTAGATACCCACTCCAAAAGAACTATTTACCCTGTAAATTTGTCATTTTTAATATATAAATATTGCATTTAGGGGAGAAACCAAGATGGTGGTATAGGTAAACACCTAAACTGCTGCCCTGCACAACAATTTCAAAACTACAACTAAAAGACAAAATGGACATCATCTAGAACCATGGAAGGCTGGCTGAGTGGAAATTCTACAACTGGAAGGAAAGAGAAAAGCACACTGAGACTCAGAGGAGCTGCAGGAGGCAGAGGTACCAAGGCGCGCACACAGAGAGGGTGGGCAACTGAGTGCACGGCTGGCTTTCTCAAGTGGGAGGGAGACAAAAGCTCCCAAGTGCACTGAACTCCAATTCCAGGCAAGACTCTGGGGACCCAGACTCATTTGGGGAGAAACTGGACTGTCTGGCAACGAGCGGAACTCGAGGGCGGCTTTCTCTCAGAGGTGCTCGCAGCGATTACCACAGGACACTGAGACACAGGGGCCTATTAGGGCAGGGCTGATGGGAAGACAAGGCTGTCTGCTCCGCCCTGAGACTCCACCCCATCCAAGCTGAGCACGGAGGCTTTTGCAAGTCTAGTCTCATAAGGATGTCTCCAACAAGGGAAGTTCTCCCAGAGTAGAGACAGCTGATCCTCACAGCCAATTGACCTGGAGGTCAATTCCTCCCAGTGATACCAACAACAATCAAGGCTTAACTACAACAAGACTGTGCACACAGCCCACAAAGGGGTGCACCAAGAGTGTCCACCTCAGGTAACTGGGGAGGCTGAGCCACTGGGCCCTATAGGACACCTAGCACACAAAACCACTCTGTCAACTCAGGGAAGCAGCCAAAATGCAGAGACAAAGAAAGAGATCACAAATGAAAAAAATGGAGGAAAGAAAATGACTGGATATAGAGTTCAAAACCATGGTTATGAGGTTTTTCAAGAATATCCTAGAAAAGACCAATAAATTTAGCGAGACCCTCGAGGATATGAAAAAGGACCAACTAGAAATTAAGCATACAATGACTGAAATAAAAAATATTATACAGAGATCTAACAGCAGACTAGAGGACTGCAAGAATCAAGTCAAAGTTTTGAAATACAAAGAAGCAAAAAACACTCAACCAGAAAAACAAAAATATGAAGATAGTGTAACAACTTCAAGTGTAGCAACATCCAAATTATGGGGGTGCCAGGAGAAGAGAGAGAGCAAGATACTGAAAACCTATTTGAAGAAATAATGACCGAAAACTTCCCCCACCTGGTAAAGAAATAGATTTACAAGTCCAGGAAGCACAGAGAACCCCAAACAAAAGGAATTTAAAGAGGACCACACCAAGACACATCATAATTAAAATGCCAAGAGCAAAAGACAAAGAGAGAATATTAAAAGCAGCAAGAGAAAAACAGTTAGTTACATACAAGGGAGTACCCATACAACTGTCAGCTGATTTCTCAACAGAAACTATGCAGGCCAGATGGGAGTGGGAAGAAATATTCAAAGTGATGAATAGCAAGAACCTACAACCAAGATTACTCTACCCAGCAAAGCTATCATTCAGAACTAAAGGGCAGATAAAGAGCTTCACAGATAAGAAAAAGCTAAAGGAGTTCATCACCACCAAACCATATTATATGAAATGCTGAAAGGTATTCTTTAAGAAGAGGAAGAAGAAGAAAAAGTAAAGGTAAAAATTATAAACAACAAATACATATCTATCAACAAGTGAATCTAAAAATCAAGTGAATAAAAAAATCTGATGAACAGAATAAACTGGCGAATATAATAGAATCAGGGGCATAGAAAGGGAGTGGATTGACAATTCTCAGGAGGAAAGGGGTGTGGGGGGTGCGGGAAGAGACTGGACAAAAATCGTACACCTATGGATGAGGACGGGGGGTGGGGAGTAAAGGCAGAGGGTGGGGTGGGAACCAGGTGTAGGGGAGATATGGGGGGGGGGGGAAGAGGAACAATTGTAATAATCTGAACAATAAAGATTTATTAAATTAAAAAAATAAATAAAATAAAATGTAAATAAATATTGAATTTATTCACTTAAATATCTTGAATTTATAGCTTATACAGATAAAGCAGACATTTGTTTTGTGTTTTAAGCAATTTCATGTTTAAAGGGCAACCAGACTAAGAAGAGCCAGTACAACTGACCAAGGGAGGCCTTCTCATGTTTTCCAGTTTTGCTACTTGTGATGCATTGTGTCTTACAAAGGAAAACAAAAATAATTCCCACCTTTATTATGCTTGAATGACTTATGATCTCCTGATCTTCCCTTCTTCTTCTCCCAGATTTGCTGTGAGCATTAATTCATTCATATTCTGACATTATTTATGACCAACTCATGCTTTACGAAGTCATGCTATTGGTAGAATAGCATGTAAGAGTATTGTGAGAATTATTTTTTTTTAAATATATTTGTATTGACTTCCTAGAAAGGAAGGGAGAGGGAGAGATAGAAACATCAATGATGAGAGAGAATCATTGATTGGCTGCCTCCTGCATGCCCCCTACTGAGCATCCAACCGCAAACTGGTCATGTGTCCTGATCAGGAATCAAACTTTGACCTCCGGGTTCATAGATCAACCCTCAACCACTGAGCCACACTGGCCAGGCAAGAGTTATTTTTTAAATGATCATCTATATAATAAAGAGGTAATATGCAAATTGGTCCTAACGGTGTCATAGTAACGACCAATTTGCATATTGACAGACCAGCAGGAGGCTGCACATGCAGCAGGGGGACTTGCGTGAGGCTTGCTTCCCAGCCCCCAGCACCGGAGTCCTCTTTTTCTCCCGGGTACACCGGCCCGACAAACACCCCCGGGACACTGCGCCCCCACCGAGAGCACTCTGCCCAGGGACGCCACCAACCCCCCCGCCCTGAGGTGGGGGGAACCGAGGGGCGACACCCGCATGGCAGAAGGCCGGTTCTTGAGGCGTGGTCAACAGATGCCAACTGGGAGGGGGTGCATGCATTGGCAGTGACCCCCGGGAGGGGTCTGCACGTAAATCGGGAGGGTGTGAACCCAACACGAAGGAAAGGCCCAGGCTCGATGCCAGAGAGTGAACGTCGAGGTAAGGCACCGGACCTGGATGGGCCACTGGGTAAACAACGTGGGGGTCCCAGCTCCACAGACACACAGGGCAGCCCCGCAAGGCCCGGGATGCCAGTCAATCCTCCCAAGCACACAACCTCGAAGCCTCCCCCCCCCCCACCCCCACGTGGACCCGGCTCCGTGGACCTGCCCCGCACCGTGGAGACCACAGGTGACCCTCACACCACAGGGAAGCTGCCCCGGCTTTCTTCAGCCATCCATCCATTCATCTGCCCAGTCCGACCCGGACGGGGGCTCGCATCCTAGGCAGAACGCCCCCTGAGGACAAGCTGGGCCCCAACCATCGCTTGCCAATTCCGGAGGGGAGCAGATGGAGAGCTGCTTGAGACGTGGGAGCAGGCATGTGGAGATGGGGGGTCGGGGGGGCAAAATGGGAGAAAAGCCTCACACGCACATGAATGCACTTGCGGGCGCACGCAACGCAGCGGTCCCTGCAATGGACGCCGGCCCGGGGCAGGCTGGACCCTCCCCCAACTCGGAGTGGGGAGGCACAGGCCACAGTAGACAAGACACAGCTGCACGGTCATTGTCGTCGTCGTCGCTCGGCCCCTCAAAGCCGGTGCGAGAGGGGCCCGAGTGCCCAAACAGAGGCGGCTACAGGGCCCAGAGAGGAAAGCAGTCAGTACTAAGGACGAAAAGCATACAATTTTTAATTAGCCTGTAAAATGAGTAAAAGAGTGAGGGGGGGGGGGGGTGAAGACGGGGAAGGAGGGAGGGAAGAACTTCATAAAGGAGTCAGTAGAGAGCAGAGTTAAAGAAGGAAAGAGGATGTGTGAGTGAACTGTAGGAGCTATGATGAAAATCAAGTATAGTTGTGTGCTGGGGACAGATTTTAAAAGTAAGACTCAGGAAAGAAAAAAGATAAATGATAGTGAATAATTAGGCAGGTAGATAGATATTAAAACAGTGGAAGTAAGTAGAGAAGAATGTATGGGAAAGGTAGGATGAGAGAGAAAGAGGGAGGGAAGAAAAGTTTTAAAAGGGTGCCAACAGAGCTTAAAAAGAGAATGGGAAGAAGGAAGAAATGGGGGAGGGAGCAAAGCAGGTCCAAGGGAGGAAGTGAAGAAAAAAATTAAGGTGGGAAGGAAGGAAAAGAGGAGAGAGGGCAGGGGTAAAGACAAAGGAAAGAAGGAATGTGGGGAGGGAGGGAGGGTGGGAGAAAGACGGGAAGAAGGATAATGGAACAGAAGTAGGAAATAAGGAGGAAAGAAAAGTTTATAAATGAGTCAGTAGGAAAAAGTGTTACATAAAGGAGACAGAAAAATTGTGTGAGAGGGAGAAGCCAATAAGGAAGTCAAATACAATTGTATGTGAAGGGGATAAAATTTTTTTAAAAAAGTTAATAGGGGCAACCAGGCCGGCAGGGGAAGGCAGTTAGGGGAATCAGGCCAGCAGGGGAAGGCAAATAGGGGGATCAGGCCGGCAGGGGAGAGCAGTTAGGGGAATCAGGCCAGCATGCAGAGTGGTTAGGGCAGGCAGGCAGGTGAGTGGTTAGGAGCTAGAGGTCCTGGATTGTGAGAGGGACATCCCTCAAGGGCTCCCAGATTGGAGAGGGTACAGGTTGGCTGAGGGAACCACCCCCCCCATGCACAAATTTCGTGCACCGGGCCTCTAGTCAGCATATAAACAACTTATTAGCTGAGTCACCTGGGAAAATGACTAATCCTTGTTGAGCCTCATTTTCCTATTTGTAACTGGGGATAATATTTCCTATCTTTCAGGGCTGCTCTGATGAGAAATAATAATAAATAAATACCACCTCGCACAGTGTGTTTGCCACTTAGTAGGTACTTAATAAATTAAAGCCAGTATAAATGTTATATATGTCACATTTTATAATTTGCAAAGCGTCTGTTTTTCTACACTCCACTGATTCTGTTCTTCACTGTAAATCTCCCCACATGCAACGGTGGTCCTGTGAGCAGTCCTCTCAATTATTCGGGTTATTATGAGTTCTTAGTTCTACTTTTTATATATTACCACCCAATGATACTTTCAAAGACAAACTAGTCATCACCTTTCCATATTAACTTTCACATTATAAAAAAAAAAATCTTTTTAAATGGGTGCTGGCCCTTGGGCAGAAAAGAGAGAACTATGAAAAGAATCTTAGTACTCTCTTTAAAACAATGCTCTTTTCATATATTTCTTAAAAAACAAAGGAGCTTGGTTCTTGGTAAAGGAGATCCATACTCAAACATCCTTGGAAAATGCCCTCACTTTGAACTAATCAAATATGAAAGCTCCAAAGCTGTTGGAGTTGCTTTCAAACCAAAAATAGTTGGTTTGAAAGAATCCGAGACCTAATCATCTCAAAGTAATTATTCCATATTTCATAATTTAGAAAAATATAAATCATAACTTATAGCCAACAATTTACTCAAGTTCATTTAGTGTCAGAAAATCAAACTCGTTTTCTCAAATTATATTTTTTTTAAAGAGCACTGGGATTCTACTTTTTATTAATAAGTCCACTAGGCAGTAATAATGTATTTTGACACAGCTCAAATTTCTTATGGTCTCATTTTAGGATGTATTTCATCAAAACAGGTAGAATCAGCCCTGACCAGTTTTGCTCAGTGGATAGAGCGCTGGTCTGTGGACTCAAGAGACCCGGGTTCGATTCTGGTCAAGGGCATGTACCTTGGTTGTGGGCACATACCCAGTGGTGGGGGGGGGGGGGGCGTGTACAGGAGGCATCTGATGGATGTTTCTCCCTCATCGATGTTTCTGACTCTCTATCCCTCTCCCTTCCTCTCTGTAAAAAATCAATAAAATGTATTTTTTAAAAAATAGGTAGAATCAAAATTACATGGAATTTTTTTTTAAACATGATGGGCAGGCCTTACCCCAGACTGCCTGAACCAAATCTCTGACTAGGGGATGTGTAGAGGATAACTAATAGAAATCCTGGCTGGTCTAACTTACCCCCATGATTCTATCGAGAAGCCTGGGGTTTGAGGTCATTTAGTAAGCAAATGACACCAAAAGGTGACAGTAATTAAGCAGCAGTCATGGAAATGGAAAAGCCACAAGGGTGGAGAATGTTTCACTGTATCCTGATTTTTTTTTAATGTTTTTATTGACCTTAGAAAGGGTAAGGGAGAGCTAGAAACATCAATCGCTGCCTCCTGCACGCCCCCTACTGGGGATCTAGCCAGAAACCCAGACATGTCCCCTGACCTGGAATGGAACCTGTGACCTCTTGGTGCATGGGACAACACCCAACCAAGTGAGCTGCACCGGCCAGGGCTGGGCTGCATCCTGTTTAACAGTGCTGAGCAGGATGACCCAAGTCAGATGTCTTTCTACATCTCTTCTGATTAACATTTTAGAAAAATAAAAAGCCATTTTCCCCCAGGCAAGCAATTCAAGCAATTAAAGCTAAAAGTAAATATATTTAAATGTAAATATATTTAAATGTCTCCAGGCCAAATAGTGATTAATGCAGAAGTTAACTATAAGTAAGAAAATGTTTTAGGCCATTCTTTCAGATTATAAATCTTAAAAGTATATTTAAGAAATTTAACTCATGATTAATTAAAGAGTATATTATCATAAACTAGTATCTTCTAATTATGTGAAAAAATACTCTAAATCTAGGAAAAATTCTTGTCTATGATCTTTACTTAGTTTCTCCAAAAAGTATCCACCTCTCACAACTGCAAAATAAAAAATACTAAGCAGTTTACGCCCAGCTGGTGTGGGTCAGTGGTTGAGCATCAAGCTACAAACTAGGAGGTCACAGGTTCAATTCCCAGTCAGGGCACATGCCAGGGTTGCAGGCTCAACCCCCAGTAGGTGAGCGTGCAGGAGGCAGCCAATCGATGTTCCTCTCTCATCAAAGTTTCTATCTCTCCCCCTTCCTCTTTCTCTAAAAATCAATAAAAACGTATTTTTTTAAAAAAGATCCTATTAAAAAAATAACACTAAGCAGCTTAAAAGAATAACCCAGTTATATAAACCAGATTATTATTTGGAATGGAAATTATACATAAATTTTCAGTGGGACAAATTTATAAAGCACAAATTCGTTCTGTTTCTATATTTAAAATACACGTGATCAAGCTCCTGCCAAAAAGATACACCTAAAGAACTTGAAATTCTGCATCATAACATTCAGTTTTATGCTTTTCTATCACCATGCCTTCCTACTTTTATTCAAAATGCAGCTTTCTTTTAAGTATTCAGGATTTTTGGTTTTCTTTTGTATTGCTTATAAGCATGTTATTTTTAATCTGAGTTCAGCCTGTCTTTTACCCAAGGCTTAAACAGGACCAGCCAAGATCAAGCCCTACAACCCCCCCACTCACTAGTGTCCATGTTCCCCTGCAAAACACAACAGGCTGGAGGACTTTAGAAATCCCACCCTGCAAAGGTTCAATTCAGAGCCCCTCTCTGCAACCTCCAGGCCAGCAGGTGGACCCTGGTCTTGGGACTCCCTGTCAGGGTCACCATGCCTCCTGCACACAGCCCTCCCCTATGTCAGTGGTTCAAGAATTTTCACTTGAGTCCTGACCAGCTGTGTGAAGCTGAACAAATCACAGCATCTCTGAGCTTGAGTTTTTCTGGGAAACTTCCTGGGAGAAGTTCAAAAACTTCTTTTTGAAAGGAGTGATTATTTTAAAGATCATAATAAACAACAAAAGAATTCTTCCTAATTACTTACATGGCAGTAACTGGAATAAAATGTTGTTCTTTAACATCTTTGGTTCTGAAGGATCTTATCTACTGGGTGAGATCTGTGTTGAAAAGGCAGAGGCAATACTATTTTAACACCATGCAATAGAGAATGGGCTCTGCACCCTGTTCTCTAAGGGACATACCCTAGCCATTTACTCCTTAACCCCCTGCTGACCAATACCTGCCACTGGGAGACTGGCTTGGCATTTTTTTGGGCTGTCACCAAGTGCCCACCATTCTCTCAAAACCAAAGTCTTCCCTCCTCATCTACTTCTCTGCAGTATTTGTCACTGTTGCCCAATTCCATCTTTGAAAAACTGTCTTATTCTTTGGCTCCTACTCCATGCCCACTGTTAACAATGACCATTCTTTAACTCCCTTATCTTCACCAGGAAGAACCTTACACCCAAGCTCTTCTAATTCACTGTGTGGCCTTAAGACAACCCACAACCCTCTCTGGGCCTCATCTGTCCCTGAAAAAGGGAAGGAGGTAGACAGTGATTCAAACTGCTCTTTGAGCTCTGCAGTAATATATAGTGTATCCTAATCTCATTCTTGTTCTCTATCAGTATGTGGCACAGTTTCAGAGAGCCAGTGCAAGTCTGTGATGGAGCTAAGAACACCAGGAAATCATCACTTCCAGTGTGGAAGGAACTTAAACATCACCCAGCACGAAACTCTCATCTCACAGTTGAGGAAAGGTAGGTCCAGAGTGGGCACTCTATTTCCTCATAGCAGATGATGGAGAGAAGGAAGTCTGCTGGGCTCTCACATGTTGCAAAATCAGAGCTCACATGTCTTCCAAACCTGGTTGAGGTACATAATAGTATCAAAGTAACGTGATATAGAATGTATAAATTGAGTCTTTTTTCCCCTTTAAAAAAATAAATTCAATAGTGTAAACTCTAAGACCTCTGGAGAAACATTTTCTATAGTGCGTGCTTTACACAAAGTAGAACAATTTGATCACATAAAACATCTTAGGTTTATGTTTTTAAATAGCTAAGTAAAACAGAACATCAAGTCACACAATACATATACTTACATTAATTCAAATGTCCAACGCCCAGTACAGTAGGATCTATATCGTGGTTCATATAATTTAAGATTTACATACACACAAGCACATAAACAAGTATTAGTTGACTAGAACAAAAGTTTAAGAAGTTACCCAGATATTTTGGTATCGACACTTACATATTTATGGCAACAAGTAATGACTTTAAACTTTCAATAAGATCTTTTGTACAAGGATAGGAAATTTACAGAATGGAAAGAAGACAAACAAATGTACCTTTATTGCACTATTTATCTAACATTATACGGGATGTGATAGTACCCAGTAAACTTTATCAATGAAGTCTCTTTACTTAAGTCTGAAATGATGAATTTAGCTGAATTATCCCCAAATCTAACTTTTTGTGCTGTATAAATAATGGCTGTTTGGTTCTTCAAATGAAATAGGACACTTAACACTTTTATTTAAAATTACTCAACTTTGGTCCTAAATTAGTAAAGTCTCTTTTTAAAGTATACTAATAGTTTATTTTCTTTTCTTTCAAGAATTCTGATTAAAAGGACATGTCAGTCAAATCACCCCCAGGTCAGCTTTGACATGATCGGTGGAACTAAACCTTGGAAACAACCCCATCTTTCTCTGGCATATTGAGGAACCAAAGTGCTTTACCATGTTTCCTATCAACCATTTAAAAAGACCATTTGGTTGTATTTCAGAAACCAAAAATAATTGCAACCCTGCTGTTTATTTTGCAGACCACACACAAAGTTAAAGATGGAGAGATTAAATTACTACATCATAAAATACAGGCACAAAATTAAGCGGACGCCACAAAGGGTGTGTCTGAAAACACTGAATTGACTGAATCTGAGTCGGATTTCACCCTGGAGGACTTTAAGATGCCCTCAGCTATAACAGTTTCACTGGGAAAGAACCTGACCTTCCCATTCTGCCCTGCCGCAGTATCCTTCAGGGGTTCCAAAAACACCACTCTTTTACCGGCACCTGCCTTCCGTCCATCAGCTGGGACATCACCCGCCAGGCCAGGACTGAGAACAGATGAATGGGCATTGCTTTGGTTTAGTGCACTTTTTTGCCTCTTGGCTTTACACCTGCAGGGACACGGGGTCAGATAGAGGTACAAAAGTACCAAAACAATACTGGCCACACAGGCTGCAAGAGTGGTAAAAGCTGTGTTAAATGCCTCATGGGCGTGGGATCTGTTGATGGTGAGGTTGCTCACATTTATTGTGACATCCACAGTTTCATTCAACAGGCGTTGCCTGTTCATTGCAATACAAGAATACACTCCAGCATCCTCAAAACGAGGACTTTCTATAACCAGGGTTCCATTGTGAAACACATGGAAGTTTTTCATCTCTTTGTCCGGCTCTAGCAGTTTGTCATCTGGGCTCACCCATATGAAATCAGTATTTGAACTAGCAGTCTTGCTGTCACAGTGAACAATCAGCCTTTCCCCGACTTGAGCCTCATGAATAAAGTCAAGTGCACGGAAGGAGCCATTGATGATACTGTCGGAGCAATTCAAAAGGCCATCCTGGAGCAGAGGTACCTGGTGGGAGTGCCTAGAGTCAGACCACAGGCGACAGGTATAATCATTCTTAAAATCCATCACTGAGCTAAAGTGCCTATGATACCAAAAGGTCAGCAATGAGTACAGGGAACAGTCACAGACGAATGGGTTTCCATGAAGGTGGATGCCTCTCAGCTGCTTTCCTGGCACTAAACTTATACGGTTTGTTGGCAGGAAGGGGATCCAGTTATAAGAAACATCCAGAAACATCAGTTCTGCCAGCTTGAACCTTCCAAAGTACAAATCCATGGGAAACTGCGTGAGGAAGTTTCCACTTAAGTAGAGTTTCTGCAGTTGGAAGAGCCCTCCAAACGCTGACGGATCAAGATAGGAAATGTGATTGTTGTAAAGCAGGAGCACTTCCAGAACCTTCAACTCTTGGAACACTGCGCTTTTCACGGCCTTCAGCTTATTGGAGGATAAGTCAAGACACTTCAAATTTGGAGTTGTGGAAAAACTGCCCATGGAGATATTGGTGATGTTGTTATGACGAATAATTAGGGTGTTCAGCTTTCCAAAGGGTACTGGAATCCACTCAGAATCCAGCAGCCCAATTCTGTTATAACTCAGATCCAGTCTCTTAATCAATCTGAAAAGGTTCCCAGGCACCTTGGACAGGTTTTTGTTGGTGCAGCTCACGATGTCAGTGGCACAGATGCAAGCGGTGGGGCACACCCCGGCGGCACCCGGGCTCACGGTCACCGTGATCACCAGCAAACACAGCAGTTCCCTGCAGCAGGGTCTGACAACTCGAGGCAGGGTGGGCAGTGTGTGTAAACGCAAAGACATTCTGGTCGCCTCTCAGTCTCTTCCAGGCGTCTTCGTGGCCAGCTCAACCTCCCACCAGTGAATCTGGTAAGCAACATTTAAAGATGGGTTTAAAAATAAAAAAGCAAAGTTAACTCCCACCAAATAACCCGTAACAGTCGCACCTTGCTTTCTTCCTAGTAACTTTGGAAATGGAGGTTTTGTTTCACATTGGGGACCCTACGTTGCCTTTTTACTGTCAAAAGCAATTTTTCCTGGGTTACTCTTGTTTACAGACATTTACAGCCACAATCTACCAATACAACGGTCTCAACATCAGAAATTCAATATTGTTTTAAGGTGCATCCTGTATTTTTGTTTTAAACTCCCTCCAATAGACTAAAAAATACACAAACGCAAGCTATAAACAATTAAACGGAAATACTTAGCGAGCCACCCGGCCAGAACACAACTCACAGAGCTGAGAAGCCTCACGGACTCGGGATAGGCTGCTCACGGTGGTGTCTTCTGAAGGTCTGTGCGTCTGTCTGTCTGTCTGTCACTCTCGCATCTTCCGAATTCCTTTCCCTCTGGCTCCCGGCTGGCGGCAGCCTCTCTCTGGCTCTCAACTTTGGGAGTTTTAAGGAACCGCGGCGGCAGCAGCCACCCCGGGCGCAGGCACCGTCTCCGCCGGCTGCGGTGAGTTCTCTAGGGCTCTCTTCATGGCTCGGCTGAAGGTACCGTCTCGGTGCTCCGACCGTCTGGTGGCCGCGCGCCGGCAGCCTAGCTCCCGGAGCCGGGTCCCAGGGGCGGGGGCGCGGGCAGCCGGAGGGACCCGGCCCCGCCTCTTCGCGCTCCGCAGGCTGCCGGACCCGGGTTCTCGCGCGCTGCCGCCCGGGTTTTATCCCCGCGCGCTCGGGGTCAGGTGCGCGGCTGGGAGACGCGTCCCGCCCCTGCGCGCCCTCCCTCCTGCGGGAACCAGCTGGCAGGCTGAGGGCGGCAGCCGGCTGGGCGCAAGGCGCGGGGCACGCGGCGCGGGAAGGGACGACAGCGCAGCCAATGGGAGCGGACCCTCCGCTGCCCGCCTTCCTCCTCCGGCTCTCCCCGTCGCCGGAGAGCTGGCGAGCGCGCGGGCGGGGCGAGGGTCCGCGCGCGGGCGGGGCGAGGGTCCGCACCCGGCCGGGGCTGGAGTCCCCGGGTGAGGACGCGCTCACCCTCTCCCGCCAATTGCGTCCGTTTGCCCACTCCAGAACCGGGTAGTATTGGGGTGTTGGGAGATTAGGGGGACGTGCCCAGTCCGAGAGGGAAAGGTCGCTCCCTTGAAGACCCCACTTAGTCACAGCCGCTCAGGTCCCCTGAGCTCCCTGAGCTCTTGGGTGTTTCCTTGGGGAAGGGCCAAGCGGGCTTCCAGGGCGCTAAATGAGGCTGGTTTTAAAGGTTTGCAAAATAAACACTGAAGCAGCCTTCCGTCTCCGCCCACGTTTGGGGAGCTGGGGCAGAGGGGAAGGGGGGGGTTGGGAAACCGGGTATGTTCCCTTTGGAACTGGGAAGGCTCAGCGGGGACACTACGAGCCTCCCTGGAAAAGTTCTATCCCTTTCCTAACTCGGGAAGTAACATCAGGGGTGGTGCCCAGTTCTCCAAGGAGGAGCGCTGGAAAAAAGGCTGGGAGCCGACCTTCCGGCTGGGATGCAAAGATAAGGGTATTAAGCTTTAAAATATATCCGGCTCGCTCCGGTCAGGGACTGATTCAGGGGTGGCTGCTCGGAGATTCTTCATCCCTTCCGGAGACGCAGGGGGACAGGGGTGCCCGCTCAAGCTTGCTTTGGTCCAGCAGGCAAGGAAAGGTGCAAGCCCGGGTAGACAGACAGACAAGCCAGGGTGGAGTGGACAAATATGAGATGGAGGGCGTGGGGCTGATGAGCTTTTAGATTAAAAATCCATTTTTGTTTAGTTCCAAGGTTAGTTTTACTGATGGAATTTGACTAAGCCAAATGGCCCGTTTGTCTATTTTATTCCGATTAAAAATAAATACATTACTGCCCAGACAAGAGATACCAAACAGAAGACTGAAAAGAGCAATTGAGAAAACAATTGGAGGCAGGGCATACAACTTGTAATATGACTTAAAAAATAAGAATGATGACAAGGACAACCGGCTCCCCCTCTCCTCCCCACACATTTGAGCAACCTCGGTTTATTGAGAGTTAGTCCCTATGTTGTCCATGAATAGGTTCACGTGGTAGCACAGAGCTCCAGTGCCATAATTTAAAGAGAATGGTGTGCATTGTGAATTGAGCCGGTTTGTGTAATGAATCTGAAATAGCACTAGTAAATCAAGATTTCTCAAGTGAGAGCAGCTTGATTCAGATGAGTTTCAGTTTCTTGAAAAGTTGAATTTTGCCTTAAAAAGATTACAGCCTGAAATGTTTCAAGAAAGCATTCCTCGCTGGAAGCTCCCAGGGGAAAGGCAGAGGTTGATATTTTTCCTAAAGCCAGGCAACACTTCCTGGGATTCTCAGAAAACTTGATCTCTCAGCCTTCATTTTTACAGCGAGAATGGTTAGCACAGAGAAATAGAATTAAAATTACTCAGAGGAATCCTTTTTTAAATTACTAATAAGTAACCAGGTTTTTGCAGTGTTTCACTAAGTAACTATCTTCCTATTCCAAGGAAACCACGAAGGTGGAAGAAAGACCTGTATTTAATACAAAAGTCATCTAAAAAGAATGACTTTCAAAATGGAAACAGAAGGTTATGTTATTATAGCTGCAGGCACATCACAGAAACAGTTTGCAAAGATACACAGTATAAATAAACTAAATGCACTGAAAATCTACAGACAAGTTTATTTCTCTATTTGAATACCTGATTTGGGGGATTCTGCACATTTGTCAAGGGGAAAGGAGTTCTGGAAAGGGTGGGTTCGCTTAGGTGGAAAAGAAAAAGCTAAGAGTTGACCTTAATGGCATAACGTCTGGCCTTATTTCGTGGAGGATGCCTTTTTATCTTTCTAGCACCCCTCTGCTGCCTTCTACCTGGTCCACTCTTTCAACTAGAAGGTAAATTCCACAAGGGCAGAAATTTTGTCTTAGTCATAGCTCTTTTCTTAGCTCTTAGAATCCTGCTTGACATTCAAATTTTTTAATGAATGAATTCATAAATGGGAAACTTATTCAAAGCTTTCCCCCACCTGAGTCTGCTGGTGGCCATCCTGCTCTCTGTACATCAAAAGCTTGTGTGAAAGAGGGATGGAGGAGAGAAGGAAAGAGGAGCCTTGCAAATATTATTTGAGGCCTGGATCCATTAGTGCCTAAAGGTCTCTGTATGTTATACTTCCTTATAAATTACATTCTGTATTCATTCCCCCCCCCTTTTTTTGGCTTAAATTAATTTGAGTGTGTTTGTGTTACTTGTGCTGAAAGAGTCCTAGTATATAATGATGGTAATAGTAAATATGTATTGGGCCAGAATAATGTGCCAGAGACTGAGCTCTATTTTACATGCATTATTTCATTTATAGCTCACGACAACCTGTAACATTGTATAATCCTATAGCCCAGATGGTAACTGTGTTCCAAATTTTTGAAATGGAATGAGACTAATTTAGCTTGAGGGTCCATGTGATGGATTTCGATTACACAGAAGAAAGACATTTTTGATAGGGAGGTCCCAGCCTGGAATGGGTTGACAAGACTGATGGTTGAGCTGCCTTCTCAAGAGTTTAAAATAGGACAGATGCGTATTCCACTGGCCTTTCCCCCATGGCACAATCTGTTGGTAATTTTGACCACTCAATAATGACTCAACAGATAGTAGAAAGTGGATTGACATTTGACATGATTATGAATCTAGTGTGTTGAGGTGGGTGTGGTCATGGGAGTGTCTTGCTGGGTTTGGAAGTAACTCCTACCTGGGAGAAGGGATTTGAGTAGATGAAGCCTCTGGTGTTCTGCTGGCCCTATAATTTCCAGAATTTCTCAAGTTGCAGTAATAAAGTTAAGTTAGAGATATGAAACAATAAATTGTTATAGCACTAGCTTAACCATTCTGGTTATTCTGAGTTATTTGTAACTAATAATAAACACTTCAATAACACTTTCTACCCTATGAGGGGCTTTCATATGCCATATCTCACTTGACTATAGGATGCATCCTCTTCTGAGGTGTAGTTGGGACACCAGCAGATGTCTAATGTCTCTTTTTTAACCTGGGGGCACATTGGTGTTCTTCAGAGACAGTGCTCACCAGGCTCTCTCGCCCTGCACACAGAGCTCTCTGTTGAGGTGTCCACCCCCTGGAGTGGCACTCTTGGTAGGGTTTTTACAATGTGACAGGAGTCTGGGCCCATGGGAAACACACCTTTGCCCACTCCGCTCCTGCAGCAGCCTGCTCCAGTTGACTTATTACGATTTATGGTAGAACCATCTCTCACCCAGTGTTTCTCACTTTGTGGAGATTTGAGCTCCAGCCCCTATGCTGTTTGAACTCCAGGAGGCATGTGGCAACTTGTGGCTTCATTCTCCGGAAGCTTCGTACACTAGAAATGGAGGACCTGGGCCTGGGGGGCGAGGGGAGGGGGGAAGGGGGATTCTTAGGGGAGGTGTGCAAGACCTACATGTCCTCCCCAAGGACTTCATTGATAGGTGTTTTTTTAAAAAATTTAGTTGAGATAAAATTCACCATTTGATCATTTTAAGGTATATTATTCAGGAATTTTAATATACTAGTATTCACATTGTGCATCACCACTATCTACTTCCAGAATAATTTCATCACCCCAAAAGAAGCCCTGTACTCATTAAGCAGTCACTCCCATTCCCCACCTCTTCTCAGCCCCTAGCAACCACTAACCTACTTTCTGTCACTATGGATTTGCCTATTCAGGATATTTCATATAAATGGAATCATACAATATGTAGGCTTTGTGTCTGGCTTCTTTCACTTAACATGATGTTTTCAAGGTTTTGGTTGTGTTCTTTGGCTACAAGTACATGTTGTAGAAATAGTTAGGATCATTCCTTTGAAAGTCCTGCATAGTTGGTTTAGCTACCCATGAGCTTAGAATGTGGCGCATCTGCCCCTATTGTTGTTAGTCTTGGCCCCAAGTCCCTTTTACCCAGAGTCTTCAATTATAAGAGTATTAAACCCCTATGTGATTACAGAAATATAGCAGTTTTATGAGCTGAGGGGATCTAAATTCTAGTCTTGGGCAAAAATGTTTTACTCTCTCCACAAACCCCAAGAAACAATTAAAGATATAACAATTAATGATTTTTTAAGTTTCTTTCAACTTCAAAAAAATTGATTTGGTTTTCTGATAACAATGTATCTGCTGTTGCCCAGGCCCCAGGAAAAACCAAGTGTTAGAACACAGGTAGTAGCAGTTAGAGCAGGTCTAGGTGTACTCCCTCATCTGGGTCAGTTATCGTTGCACTGGGCATACTTGCTCCTCCCCCTTCTCCCCAGTGGATGGCGTCAGTCCCACTGCCACTCCAGGAAAAGTAACTTAGGGCAAGTTCTCCATAGTTGAGATATCACTTTAATCTATTGAATATTTTATTACAATGGGGTAGCACAAGTTCATTGCAGCATTATTTCTAACAGAAAAATAATAATAATAATGGCCCAGCCAATGTGGCTCAGTGGTTGAGTGTTGACCTATGAAGCAGAAGGTCATGGTTTGATTCCCGGTCAGGGCACATGCCCAGGTTGTAGGCTCGATCCCCAGGGTGGGAGTGCAGGAGGCAAGCCGATCAGTGATTTTCTCTCATCATTGATGTTTCTCTCACTCTCTCCCTCTCCCTTCCTCTCTGAAACCAATAAAAAAATATATTTTTTTTAAAAAAAGAAAGAAAGAAAAAGAACATGGTACACCCTTAAGTGCAACAGGGATGTAGGTGAATAAATTAGTGTACATCCATCTGGTGTCATACTATATTGTCATTAAAAATAATGTGTGTCAGAGAAATATTTGGTGATATAAGTAAAAGTTACAAAAAGGTACTATTTCAATTTTTGTAAATATATATATATGCATATGCATAGAATATCATCTGAAAGAGTACATACCTATGTCATAACAGTGGTTTTACATTTTTTCTTCTTTCCTTATCTGTATTTCTATTTTCTATAATACTTTTGTGATAAGAAAAAGCACAATGAGAACTTATGACTGTTTCAAGTTACCTATGACTATCATGTGCATCAATGTTTCTGCTTTATGGTGATTCCTACTTAATATTCAGCAATTGTAGTTTCAGAGAGCAAAACCCTCTTCTGACTTCTTAGGCAGGAAGTGACCCCGATTTCCCCTGATTTGAGGTACAGTGATTGCTGTTCCCTCTTAGCAATATAGTCATTTATTTGACAACTATTTACTGAGTGTTTACCATGTGCTAGGCAGTAATCTTTAGTAATCAGCAACACATAATGCTCTGAAGTCCTACACTAGCCACACAAGTCTTACTAGTATGAGGCAGGTATAGTCAGTTACATATTTTTTGTTGGCCAGTTGTCCACATTCCCAGGCTTGGGACTCAACATCCTTGGTTGCGATCACCTCCCAGCAACTGTGAATTCTCTCCCACAACACATTCTTAGACAAGCCTTGTGAAGGTGGCATGGTCCCCTGCCCCACACCATCATTTTATTTATTTATTTATTTATTTTTATTTTTTATTTTTAAAATGTATTTGTATTGATTTCAGAGAGGAAGGGAAAGTGAGAGAAAGATAGAAACATCAATGATGACAGAATCTTTGATTGGCTGCCTCCTGCAGGTCCCACACTGGGCATGTGCCCTTACCAGGAATCAAACCACAACCTCCTGGTTCACAGGTCAACTTTCAACCATTGAGCATGTTGGCCTGGCGCCACCCTTTGTTTTTCTTTTTCTTTCTTTCTTTTTTTTTTTTTAATAAATCTTTATTGTTCAGATTATTACATATGTTCCTCTTCGCCCCCCCCCCCCGCCCATAGCTCCCCTCCACCTGATTCCCCACCCCACCCCATGCCCTTACCCCCCGCCACTGTCTTCATCCATAGGTGTAAGATTTTTGTCCAATCTCTTCCCGCACCCCTCACACCCCTTTCCCCCTGAGAATTGTCAGTTCACTCCCTTTCTATGTCCCTGATTCTATTATATTCACCAGTCCATTCTGTTCTTTAGATTTTTTATTCACTTGATTTTTAGAATCACTTGTTGGTAGGTATGTATTTGATGTCATTTTGTTGTTCATAATTTTTGTCTTTACCTTTTTCTTCTTCTTCCTCTTCTTAAAGAATACCCTTCAGCATTTCATGTAATCCTGGTTTGGTGGTGATGAACTCCTTTAGCTTTTTCTTGTCCATGAAGCTCTTTATCTGACCTTCAATTCTGAATGATAGCTTTGCTGGGTAGAGTAATCTTGGTTGAAGGCTCTTGCTGTTCATCACTTTGAATATTTCTTGCCACTCCCTTCTGGCCTGCATAGTTTCTGCTGAGAAATCAGCTGACAGTCATATGGATACTCCCTTGTAGGTAACTAACCATTTTTCTCTTGCTGCTTTCAAGATTCTCTCTTTGTCTTTTGCCCTTGGCATTTTAATTATGATGTGTCTTGGTGTGGTCCTCTTTGGATTCTTCTTGTTTGGGGTTCTGTGCGCTTCCTGAATTTGTAAGTCTATTTCTTTCACCAGGTAGGGAAAGTTTTCTGTCATTATTTCTTCTAATAGGTTTTCAATATTTTGCTCTCTCTCTTCTTCTGGCACCCCCAAAATTCAGATGTTGGTATGCCTAAAGTTGTCCCAGAGGCTCCTTACACTATCTTCATATTTTTGGATTCTTTTTTCTTTTTGTTTTTCTGGTTGGGTGTTTTTTGTTTCCTCATATTTCAGATCTTTGGTTTGATTCTTAGGGTACATTGATCTACAGTTGAGTTTCTGTATATTCTTTATTTTAGAGAGTGTATGCTTCATTTCTGACTGGTCCTTTTCCATTTTTTTTGGCATTCTCATTAAGATCCTTAAAGGTCTCATCAAGTTTCTCAGCGGTTTTTAGAAGATCCTTGAGTAACCTTATAAATGTGATTCTGAACTCTATGTCGTCCAGTAGTTTGCTTTCCTCCATTTCTTTCATTCGAGACATGTTTCTTTGTCTCCGCATTTTGGCTGCTTCCCTGTATTGATGGAATGGCTTTGTGTGGTAGGTGACCTATAGGGGGCAGTAGCTCAGCCTCCCCAATCACCTGAGGTGGACGCTCTTGGTACACCCCTTTGTGGGCTGAGTGCAAAGTCTTGGTGTAGTTAAGCCTTGATTGTTGTTAGTACACTGGGAGGAATTGACCTCCGGACCAGTTGGCTGTGAGGACCCGCTGTGTCTACAATGGAAGAACTGCTGCGCTGGAGACATGCTTATGGGGCAGGACTTGTTTCAGTGGGGCTTTGGTGCTCACTGAGTCTGCCTCTTGAATGTGTCACTTATGTGTGAGGAGTTGAAATCTGGTGTCTCACACTGACCACGAGGTGCACTGGCTTCTGGATCTCCAATTGGGTGCAGGTCAGCTACTGTCTGAGGCCACCCAGCAGGAGCTACAGTGAGAGCTACAGTTTTTTCCTCTTTGCTTGGGGTTTGGAGGTTTTGGAGCTGTCTGACCCAGGCTGCAAGTTTGCTAGGTTAAACTGCGATAGGGCAGGCCATTCATATGCTAAAGCCACTGCTTGGTGCTTGAGTGGGTTTGTAGGTTGTGCGGGGCGGGGTCTCAGGGTGTCACTAAGCTAGGGTGTGGCAAACAGTGATGGCTGCCAGTTAGCCGGCTCTGCGTCTCCGACTGGGTCCCCGCGTCCCGCGCCCCAGCGCAGTAAACAATTATTCCTGCGCGCAGCTCTGCAAGCAAGCCACCCTCACTGGCAGACAGTCCAGCTTCTCCCCGTAGGAGTTCGGGTCCCCCGCATCTCCCCAGAAACTGGATTTCAGAGTAATCGGGGGCTTGTCTCCCTTCGGGTTGAAAAAAAGCAACGCCTGCTGCCAGCCCGGATCGTGCGTCTCTGTACCTCAGCTTTTCAGCACTTGTGCACGTCTCAATGCTCTTTTCTCTTTCCTTCTAGTTGTAGAACTTCCACTTAGCCAGTTTTCCCGTGGTTCTGGGTGATAGACGTTTAGTCTTTTAGTTGTAGTTTTGAAATTGTTGTGCGAGGCAGCAGTTTAGGTGTTTACCTACTCCACCATCTTGGATCCCCACCCTTTGTTTTTCAATGAGAAATAAAAATAACAACCAAAGGCCTTTTTTTCTAATCCTGAAAATCCTATGTGCTCACTGTAGAAAAATTAGAAGATACAGAGAAAAATGTAAAGAACCAGAGAATGCCATTTATCTTACTGGTAAATTATATTTCTGCTCAAAGAATAAATCCATTGCAGTGAGGAACCTGAGAAGTTTGCAAGAGGATGATTTTCTCTTTGTCATAATTATGTAATGAGAGAAATAAGCTGACTTTTTTTAATACTCTGAAATTCTCAGCAGAGGAAAATTTGCTTTATAAAATTCACTGTGTCAAAGCTATGCATCTAGCATTATAGTTATTTCTTGCGATTTTGGTTATAAATAGTAGGTGTTCTAATTTTCAGTTTGCTCATTATTAGCCTGAAGGGATCATCTAATTGAATTCCTAAATGCTATTATATCTCTCAAAACTGAGGCTAATTTTATCTCTCTGATAAATACAGATAATATTTAACACACCCAGCTTAGAGAACCATCTGCACCAGTTGACTCCTATTCTGTGTCCTTTTAAAAAATATGCTTTTCAGCCCTGGCTGGTATTGCTCAGTAGTTGGAGCATCATCCTATGCACCAAAGTCAAGGGTTCAATTCCTGGTCAGGGCACATACCTAGGTTTTGAGTTCGATTCCAGTTGGGGTGCGTACAGGAGGCAACCAATCAATGTATCCTTCTCACATGAATGTTTCTCTCACTTGCTCTCCCTCCCTGAAAAAAAAAAATTAATAACAAAATATTTTCCTGTAGCAGTAATTAATTTATCATACCTTTGTAAAAGTGACATCTGATTATTCAAAGAAATATCTGATTTGAAACATCACTAATTACTAGCCAACATTAACACGAAATAACATAAAATAAAATAAAATTGAGAAATAAAATAATAAACTCTCTTATATGCCAGCACTATTGCAAATACTTATTCAATTATTCTCAGCAAATACAAGGCCCTCTGTAGCAGATGTTCCATGAGTAATTGGCTCTGGAACTCTGACCTTTCCGTTTGTGACAGTGCAAAGAAACATCACATTCATATAGGGGAAGGCAGAAGGGCCTCTGGAAAGATCCAAGAAAGTGGACTTGGTAGTGATAAGACCCAATATTTATTGCATTCTCACTATGTACCAGGCTTCTCATTTAATTCTTACAAGGGCTCAAAGAGCTGGCCATTACCATCCCCATTTTCTAATGAGGGCAATGGGGCTTGGTTGGTTTCTATAACTTGCCCAAGATTGGTGGTAGAACCAGGTCTCTCACCCAAGTCTGCTTCACTCTGATCTCCTGCTGAACGATAGCTCTAATGCTTCTCATTAGGGAGTAGAAGGGTCGGCCATAATTTCAATTTCATTCAGCAAATATTATTAGTCCTGGCCACAAGCCCAGAGCCATGATAGGGCTGCTCTCCTCTAGGAATTTGTAATCTTATTTGAAATAATAATAGGATATAAGACAGTGTATAATTCAATTCTAAATTGGATATAACCAAGAACCAAAATATTTGCAACAGAAAAAAAAATGTATATTTGCAACAGAAAATATGTACTCTGGGTATTCAAAAGCTCAGTACAAGCAGAATTTTAGATCTTACTCATTTCTTGTTGACTCAACAAAGTGAATTGTATGCAAATGAAAGTATAACCTGGGAGAAACCACTTGAATGGTTAGGGATGAAAATAAACCTCAGAATTAAGTAATGATAATATGAACTCTGTGGCTTATTTTATCCATGGCATTCACAATGAAGAACTCTAAGGAAAGAAAGCATTTTTCCCCCGGCACATACAAAGGGTCTAAAACATCCTCTAATTATATGGCAAATGGCAATGCATGCGCAAAATACACACACACACACACACACACACACACGCAAAATAATAGAGCATTGAAATAAATAATCAAATCTTTGGATTCTGGTGCCAGAACTTTCATTTATTAACTGTATGTATGATTTGGGGTAAGTGACCTGGTCTTTGAGATTATCAGCTTCCCCATTCATCAAATGAAAATGCAGTACCAATAAATGCACTGTTTGATTTCACAATGATAACAGGCGACACATGTGAAAAGTGCTTTGGGAACTATAAAGCTGTAAGAGCTTTACAGTGAATCCCCATCATGTGTTATTCATCTTTATTGCCCTGTGTCTTGGACATGATCTGATGCAGCACAGATGTTTAACAAATGTTTGTTGAACTTCATGGAACTGAAGCTCGGCTTACATACAAAATAAACAGAGCTGGAGAAGTGTCTCCACAATGATGTTTGTACTAATTATGTGGCTCTCCCGAGCCCGGTTGTACCAGAGTACAGCAGGCCCTCCCGCCTCATTTGGAGGACCTCCTGTTGGCTCGACCCTGCCTTGCTCTCCAAGGTGCTCTCTCAGCTGCCGCAGGCTGGAGTGAGACACCCGTCTGTACGCCTGGGGCTTCTCAGAGCCTCTCCTTCAAGCTGGCATGTTGTGGGGAACATCCTGAGTGGAGACCTTGCGTTAGGAGTGATGATTAGCAAGCTCAGCACACACTGCAGAGTGCCCAAAGGGGTTTTGAGCTGCAGGGAAAGGCAAAATAAATAAAATAATAATTGCTCTCTCCAGAGAACCGTTTTGACGTGCTGCTGCTTGCCTCTTGCATTGTGATAGAAACGCCTGGTAGGAAACCAAGGACGGTTTCCTGGGAAGCTGTCGTACAGAAGAGGTCACGTACAAATCTAAACAAGTCGCTGGAGGATGAGTCTGCTCTTTGACATTTCCTTCTTTGCAGAAAAAGCGGGGCGATGGAAAGAAAATATGCTGTTGTGGCAGCTATCCACATTTACCTCAAAGTAGAATTTTTCATTGACTCAATTATATGTATTAAAACTATCTAGCCCTAGCCAGTTTGGCTCAGTGGATAGAGTGTCGGCCTGGGACTCAAGGGTCCCAGGTTCGATTCCGATCAAGGGCATGTACCTTGGTTGCAGGCACATCCCCAGTGGGGGTGTGCAGGAGGCAGCTGATCGATGTTTCTCTCTCATCGATGTTTCTGACTCTCTGACCCTCTCACTTCCTCTCTGTAAAAAATCAATAAAATATGTCTTTTTAAAAAAACTATTGGACATCTAAATTCCTCTTTTCTAAAGTCCCTTTGCTGGGAGGCACTGAGAATCTTAGTTATATTTCCACAAGCAGAATATGCGTTGACTCAGTGAGTATCAAATGTGCTTGTTTGTAGGGTATGTCTGGGGTAAAACTGAGTGGTGAGCTCTCCAGACAGAGTCACCTTGATAACATCAATATAGCCCAGCTTGGCAGGCCCCAAAACTTGATATTCTGGACGCCCCAGAGTCATCCTGATGCGTGACCAAAAGAATACCTACTTACCAATTTAAGGCAAAAATAAAGTGGATCAGAACTTGATATCAACCTAGTCATATTCTCAGCTTATCAGAAAGCTTTGGGAAGTCAAGCTGATAATAATAAATATTTGGTGAATGGGAAATACTAGGGAGAGTACAGTTATTTTGATTAGTTTAATGTTTAGTGGCATCAAGCTATTATAGCATGACAGATCCATTGCCACAAATGAGGTTTGTCTGTCAATAAGACCACATATTCAGGTTGGTTAAATATGGCACAGTCATTCCTGGGCAGAAGGTGCCAAGCAGTTATTCAATGAAATCTTAAGTTTATAAGAAATACAGAGGCATCATGATTCTGCCCCAATCTGAAAATTACTCTTTCTATTCAAGACACTCTCTCCCTCTTCTTTCATCAGTACCATAGCAGAAAATGCAAAGGAAAAAAACCATCAGAAATAAAGTAGAATGGTGATCGTGCAGAAGAGAGGCCAATGCACAGAGAACACAGCACTCTTATTAGAAAGAGATATCAGAAAGCTGCAAAGCCACCTAGAGAGAAAAGCCAGTCCCGAGAAGCAGGCATTTTGTAGAACCTCAATAAAACACAATGATAAATATGTATATTGAAAGTAAACTGGGTAATTTCATAAGCAAAAATTGAGTTCTGTGCAACCATTCTAATTTAAGAAAATTCCACCAAAGACAGTCATGAGACAAAAGTGATGTAACATGCACAGAAGAGGATTAGCATAGTTCGTACACTGAGTGTTTCCCACTCATCATTTGGGCAATGTCACCCAAACAAGGACCAGAACATATACCAGCACTTCAAAGGTCCCACAGATAAGGGGGACTACTGTACTAAGCTGGGACCATTTTTATGTTTATTGGCCATTTATAGATCCTCTTTTATGAATCTTTTGCTCATTTTGCTGTTGAGCTGTTTTTTATTTTCTTATTGATTTGTAAGACTTCTTTATTCTGAATTTGTTTTTTCATCATATGTATTATGTGTGCATAAATATATATCACTTAGTAAGTTATATGATGTCTGATCACTGAGTTGTACACCTTAAACTAATATAATATTGTATATCAACTGTAATTGAAAAATAAAAAAATAATTTAAAGTAAATATATTTTATCCCACCCTGTGATTTGCCTTTTTACTCACTTTTGGTTAACAAAAGTTCTTAGTTTTAATACAGTCAAGTTTATCACTTTTTTCGTGTGTGTGTGTATGTGTTTATGGTATAGCAAAGGTGGAAATTCATTGTAGAAAAAGTGCAGATTCCCACATGGGAAAGGGGAAAGAATCTCACAGCACAGACTCCCATGTGGGGAGGGGAAAGAGTCCCCTGTTATTTCCTATTTTTTAAAAGCATTGCCTACTCCAAGATCATGCAGATGTTTTCCTATAAACGCTTTATTGTTTTACTTGCTAATTTGTATCTCCAATCCATTTTGCTCTGGTCTGAATGTTTGTGTCTGCCCCCACCCCCATTCACATATTGAAATACTTACCCCTAAGGTGATAATATTAGGAGATGGAACATTTGAAAAAGATTCCTTGTCTCCTTCTACTACGTGAGTACTCAGCAGGAAGCAGTCCCTCAACAGACACCAACATTTATGGCATTTTTGTTATAGCAGCCTGAATGGACTAAGACACATTTGAAATTGATTCTTGTGTGTAATGTGAGGTAGAAGTCATATGGATATCCAATTTGTTCCAGATGGATATCCAGTTGACCCAATACAGTTTATTGAAAAGACCACCCTTTTCCTTCCTGCACTGTGTGGTCACTTTTGTCATAAATCGTGTGCTTATATGTGTGTGGGTCTATTCATGGCACGGTTATCTGTTCCTGCACCAGTGCCACAGTTTTTATTACCAGCTTTATAGTAATAGCTCCTGATATCTCATGTGTTAGGTCTTCCATATCTGTTCCTCTTCAAGAACCTTTGCTATTCTCAGCCTTTTGCAATTTCATATGAATTTTAGAATTGACTGTAAATTTTTGGTTAAAAAATAAAAATACCCACAGCTTGGATTTTGATTGAGAGTGCATAGAAGTATGTGTTAATTTTTTTTTTTTTTCTGCAAAAGGTTGTATTGTTTCCATTGGGTCCAAGGCATGGGAGAGGGCTCCAGGGTGGTTAAAAGGATGCTAGTGGTTTCAGGGAGAGGCTCAGGCAAAAGCCAGACAACAGGGGACGCAGAGTGACCCCTTAAAGGCCTCTGGGCTCCAAAGGCTAGTCATTTCAAAGAGATACTTGCCTTGCCCAGCTCAGCCTTGGGGCTGGCCAGCCTGCGGAGGTGAGTCAGGTGTCACCCATCTCCTTGAGATTCATGCCCTCCAGAGCCACATGGTCACGGTCGAAATAGAAGGCCAGACAGAGGTAGGTGTGGGCGGCCTGCAGATGCAGGTTGGCCAGGCAGTTGACGGCAGCCTCCACCTCAGTAGAATAATTCTGACACTGGAGAGTGGTCAGAAGCTAGATGAAAGAGCAACTATTGTCCCGGGTCTGTTCTGTCTAAACACTGTTGAAGCAAGAGACAGAATGGGGACTGCTGAGGGTACTGTGACAGAAGTGTATATTCATTTGAACAGAACTTACATCCTTACAATATGGAGTCATCTGACCCATAATAATACTGTGTACTTTCCTTTACTTGGTTATTTTTTCATTTTTTTCCTCAATGATATTTTGTAATTTTTGGTAGATCTTGCAAAATTTTAATTAGATTTATTTCTAGGTGTGTGACTTTGTGGGTGCTATTAAACATGTTTTATTTTCCATTTGTTTATTGCCAGTATATCCAAATATAGTCAACTCAGGTTGCTATAGCAAAATACCATAAACTGGGTGGCTTATAAACAACAGAAATTTATATCTCACAGCTCTGGAATCTGGGAAATCCAAGATCAGGGTTTGGCAGATTTGGTATCTGATGAGTACCCCTTCTTCATTCACAGAAAGAGGCTTTTTTTTGTAAGAGCAGTAATCCCATTCATGAGAGCTCCACCCTCAAGAACTAATCACCCAAATGCTGCCTTTCCTAATACCATCACATTGGGGGGTTGGATTTCAAAATATGAATTTTGGATGGCATACAAACATTCAATCTATGCAAATAATATTAGTATATTAACTTTATATCCTGTGTCCTTCCTATATTCTCTTATTAGTTCTACAAATTTGCTTATAGATTCTTTGGAAATTTTGGACGTTCACAATCTTATTGTCTATAAATGATAGGTTATTTTTCTTTCTTTCTTTCTTTTCAATCTCTATGACCTTTATTTCTTTCTCCTGCCTTTTGCACTGGCTAGAACTCCAGTTACAATGTTGAATAGCAGTGGTTGCAGGATCTATTCTTGACTCAATCCCAATATGATATGGATGTTTTCAATATTCTACCATTGAAGATGATGTTTGCTGTGGGTATTTTGTAGATATTCTTTATCACATTAAGGAAGTTCTATTCTTAGTTGGTTATAAGTTTTCATCACAAATGAATGTTGAATTAATTGAATACTTTTTGGCATTTAAAATGATCGTGTGGTTTCACTCCTCCTGTGAATGGGATAAACAGAGTTTATAATTTTTGAATGTTAAACCACACTTCCATCCCTATATTAAACTGCACTCAGTTTACTAGATCTAGTATCACTAGATTTGATTGCCCAAATATTTTGTGAATAACTTTTTAATAAGATAATATGAGAAAGGTGGGTTTTCTATTTTCTTTCTCAGAATGCTTGTCAGATTTTTAAAACCAAATTTATGCTGCTTTTATTTATTGAAATGTCTGGAAAGTTTTGCTTCTTGAAGAATTATACCAGACAGGTGGCATTTTCCCTTCAATGTCTGAAAATTTAAGTTCAGCGGACTTGGGCTTTTCTTTGGGAACAGATTTTAAATAACACGTTCAAATTTTTGATACATACAGACTTATTAATATTTTCTTTTTTCTGCTGTCAACTTTGGTAAGTTGTGTTTTTTCAAAGAATTTTTTTATTTCATTCAAATTGCAAATTTATCTATATAACATTTTTAGAATACTTTAATTGTACAATCTATGGTGATATTCTCTCTTCTATTGCTTTTGTTGCTAATTTTTGGGGTTGGGATTTCCACTTTTTATCAGTCTCTTTAGGGTTTTATCAATGTTAATCTTTTCAAAGACACAACTTTTAGACTTATTGATTTATTTCTTTAGATTTTATTGCTGCTCTTTTTCTATCTTCTTGAGATCAACACTTACGATTTTTTTTAACTTTTTTCTTTTCTAATAAATGCATTTAAGACTATATATTTCAAAAAAAGGGACTATATTTCCTTACAAGCATTATTTTAGTTTTTCCTCATAAGCTTTGCAATGTATTTTTTTATTATTCAGTTTAAAATATGTTCTACTGAGAGAAAGATGGCGGCATAGGTAAGCACCTAAACTGCTGCCTCGCACAACAATTTCAAAACTACAACTAAAAGACAGAACGGACACCATCCAGAACCACAGGAAGGCTGGCTGAGTGGAAATTCTACAACTAGAAGGAAAGAGAAAAGCTC
Source organism: Corynorhinus townsendii (assembly GCA_026230045.1). NCBI lineage: Eukaryota > Metazoa > Chordata > Mammalia > Chiroptera > Vespertilionidae > Corynorhinus > Corynorhinus townsendii. The sequence continues at coordinate 172,114,560 of JAPDVU010000003.1, read as the reverse complement.
ACGGAGAATTGGAGGAACAGCAAAGGGTTGAGGTACAGCAAAGTGTCTTTGTATGTGCAGAGAAGAAGGGCGGCTGAGAGCCTGGCTGACTTTCTCTGGCGGGAGGGGGAAGGAAGCCCCCGACTACACTGAACCCCAGTTCCGGGCGAAACCCCGTGGACCCAGGCTCATACATGGGGAGTCTGGACTGTCAGGGGCAGGACTGATGGGAAGCCAAGACTGTCTGCTCTGCCCTGAGACCCCACCCTATCCAAGCTGAGTACAGAGGCTTTTGCAATTTGGCAAGTCTAATCCTATAAGGCTGTCTCCAGCACCGAACTTCTCCCAGCGTAGACATAGCTGATCCTCACAATCAACTGGCCTGGAGGTGAATTCCTCCCAGTGATACCAACAACAATCAAGACTTAACTACAACAAGGGTGTACACACAGTCCACAAAGGGGTGCACCAAGAGAGTCCACCTCAGGTTAACTAGGGAGGCCGACCCACTGGGCAATATAGGAAACCTACCACACAAAGCTACCCTACCAACTCAGGGAAGCAGTGAAAATGCGGCAACAAAGAAACAGATCACAAACGAAAGAAATGGAGGAAAACAAACGACTGGATATAGAATTCAAAACCACAGTTATAGGGCTTTTCAAGAATATCCTAGAAAAGGCTGATAAATATAACGAGACCCTCGAAGATATGAAAAAAGGACCAACTAGAAATTAAACATACACTGACTGAAATAAAAAATATTATACAGAGACCCAACAACAGACTAGAGGAACGCAAGAATCAAGTCAAAGAATTGAAATACAAAGAAGCAAAAAACACTCAACCGAAAAAGCAAAAAGAAAAAAAATCCAAAAAGTTGAAGATAGTGTAAGAAGCCTCTGGGACAACTTCAAGCGTACCAACATCAGAATTATGGGGGTGCCAAAAGAAGAGAAAGAGCAAGATACTGAAAACCTATTTGAAGAAATAATGACTGAAAACTTCCCCTACCTGGTGAAAGAAATAGACTTACAAGTCCAGGAAGTGCAGAGAACCCCAAACAAAAGAAATCCAATGAGGACCACACCAAGACACATCATAATTAAAATGGCAAGAGCAAAAGACAAAGAGAGAATATTAAAAGCAGCAAGAGAAAAACAGTTAATTACCTACAAGGGAGCACCCATATGACTGTCAGCTGATTTCTCAACAGAAACCATGCAGGCCAGATGGGAGTGGCAAGAAATTTTCAAAGTGATGAATAGCAAGAACCTACAACCAAGATTACTCTACCCAGCAAAGCTATCATTTAGAATTGAAGGTCAGATAAAGAGCTTCACAGACAAGAAAAAGCTAAAGGAGTTCATCACCACCAAACCAGTCTTATATGAAATGCTGAAAGGTATTCTTTAAGAAGAGGAAGAAGAAAAAAGTAAAGATAAAAATGATGAACAACAAATACATATCTATCAACAAGTGAACCTAAAAATCAAGTGAATTAAAAACCTGAGGAACAGAATAAACTGGTGAATATAATAGAATCAGGGGCATAGAAAGGGAGTGAACTGATAATTCTCAGGGGGAAAGGGGTGGGGGAGTGTAGGAAGAGACTGGACAAAAATCGTACACCTATGGATGAGGACAGTGGTGGGGAGATAAGGGCAGAAGGTGGGGTGGGAACCCGATGGAGGGGAGTTATGGAGGGGAAAAGGAGAAACAATTGTAATAATCTGAATAAAAGATTTATTAAAAATAAATAAAATATGTTCTACTTGTTGTTGTTGTTTTTTTCTTTATCCCATGGAATATTTTAATTGTATTGTTTAATTTTTAAGCATTGGGGTTTTTTTCTAGATTTGTTGTTGATCTCTAGCTTATTTCCAGGGTGGCCAGAGAATATATTCTGAAAGATTTCAGTATTTTGAAATTGTTGAGACTTTCTGTATTATAATATATTGATTTTAATAAATGTTCACGAAAAGAATGAAAGTTGGTCATTAGCAAGTGCTATTTTATATGCATGGCAGTTAGATTATATCTGTTAATTATACTTTTAATATCTTCTATATCCTTACTGATTAATTTTTAATTTTTTACTTGTCCTATCAGTTATTGAGAAAGATATGCTAACGACTCCCACTGTGATTGCTAATTTGTACAATTTTTCTTTTTGTTCTGTCCATTTTTTTGTTTAGTGTATTTTGAAGCAATGCTATTGGGTACATATAGATTTGGGGTTATAATATCTTCTTATTGGATTATCCCATTTATAATTATGAACTCTGTCTTTTTATCTCTAATAAAATGTTTGCCTTAAAGTTCACATTGCCTGATTTTGGTAGAGTTGCACAAACTTTTTACCTGGCATATTTATCTTCCTTTTTATTTACATTAAACATTTCTTTATCATTATAGTTAAAGTATATAGTTGGGTTTATTTTAATCTAGTCTGACAATCATAGTCTTTTACTTCAAATTTAGTTCACTATGTAATTATTTAATTGAGTTCTAGCCACCATCTTATTTTTCATTTCCTATTAGGCTCTTCTCTTTTATATTCCTTTTTCCTATGTTCCTTTTCATCCTTTTTGCCTCTTTTCAATTATTAAAATTTTTATTATGTAATGTTTTTATTTAATAACTTGAAAATTATATATTAGTTTCTTATTCTGATAGTAGTTATCCTAGAGATTACAACACATATCCTTGACTTATTACAGAATTGTACAAATTATTATTTTTACCACTCCTCTTATATTCTTAGACCCTTAAATCCTCTGTCTAACTCTCATAATTTTTGTGTTCTCTTGCTTTGCATTTTAGTCCTACATAGCTTTTCTACTACAAATTACATTACAATTATTGTTTTTTACAATCAGTAATGATTTATAAATGCCCATATATTTATCCTTTCCAATGTCTTTTTTTCTGTATTTTCTTAGGAAATAAACTTGAAACACAGCCACTCTGTAAGTTAAGTGCACTAGTTAAAATATATTTGAGATGAAATTTCAATTAAATAATCATCAAAAATAGGTGGTAAGTTTGTGTAAAACAACTTCAGTATCGAGGTCAGACAATAATACTGATTTTTCAATAAAGCACTGAATTTATTCAGTCAAATTCAAACACTTCCCATATGGTATTTGTAGTTTTCAAAGAGCATTAACATTCAACCTTCAGTTGGTCCCAATAATAACTTGATGGATAAGCCAAAAAGACAAAGCAGTAGGGATAATGGGAGGAAAGAGATTTTTCCACATTTATACACCTTACATTGAACTCAAGTCCCTCATGCCTAGCTCAGACCTCTGACTATATGTATGAACTAAAAATAACTTGTGTTTATAAAGATAAAGATACCTATAAAAAATGCATCCCTCAAAACATACAGTTTAATTCCAACTCCTTAAATGACCACCCTCTTTTAGCTTTTTATCACTCCTCATCACTAGATTTTTATTTTTTATTTTATTTTGTATATATTTTCCTTTTTATTTTTATACTAGAGGCCAATGCACGATTGAAATCGCTCAAGGAGGCACCCCGTGGGCCGCTGTAGGCAGCCGGGACCTGCGCTTGACTTCCTTCCCAGGCTCCCCCTTCTCCCCTGCCTGTGTCCGCTCTGGGGCTGCCCGAGCCAGCGCAGTGGCTTGGCCAACCGTAGGCCCCCTCCCCAAACCCCTGCCTGTGTTCGCTCCAGGCTGCCAGAGCTGCTGCACTGGCTTGGGCAGGCTACCCTGTCTCTTGTCTTCTCCGTCTCCGCTCCTGGCCTCACCTGCATGCGCAACCTCCTCCTATCGGGTCGTCCCATTACCTCTTTTTATATTAAGAGGTAATTTGCATATTACCTCTTTATATATTAAGACTAGGGGCCCAGTGCACGAATTTGTGCACCTTGAAAGGAACTGTGGGCTGCGAGGCTGCAGTGGGTATAGAGGCAGGTCTCGGCCCATACTCTGTGTCCCTGCCTGGCCCCTCATGGTGGCCCCGATTGTCCCCCAGGAGCAGGGGGAGGTGGAGAAGCCCTCAGGGGCAATCAGGGCTGGCAGCTGCTGCTTATATCCGCTGACAGCCCTGAGTGGTCAAGACCGGCAGCGGGTGCGAGTGGCAGCTCTGGTGCTGGCAGCAGGTGCAAGCACTGGGCAGGACCGTGGTGCGTGGGAGCAAAGAATTTTCAGTAGGCTTGCCCCCCAGAGGCTTGTCCCGATGACAGTGACCAGCACGGTACTCCGCCTTGGTCTGGCGCCCCTGCTTACCTGCTCCACCATCCCACCATGGCTGACGCCTGCCATGTTCCATGCTCTGCTGCCTGCTGCTGACACCTGCCAGGTTCCGCACCCCCTGGTGGTTAGTGCATGTCATAGCAACCAGTTGTTTGGTTGTTTCGCCATTCGGTCTATTTGCGTATTAGGGTTTTATATATATAGATATTTCAGAGAGGGGGAGAGAGAGAAACATCAATGATGAGAGAAAATCATTGATTGGCCATCTCTTGCACGCCCCACACTGGGGATCGAGCCCACCACCCGGACATATTCCCTGACTGGGATTGAACTGTGCCCAAACCATGACTTCCTGGTTCATAGGTTGACACTCAACCACTTAGCCACACTGGCTGAGCTATCAGATTTTTAAAAATCAAAGCATACATAAACATCTGCCTGTAGCAAACACAGTGAGTTTCCAGTCATGAGGAAACTCACATTAAAGACAAGGCTGGTAATACACTGTTTATTTTAGTCTTTCTGCTTAGTTTTCCTTTTCAGGCACTGGACTGATCTTAGTTTTCAAAGCCAGAAATGATGATTGTTTATATATCTAAATTTATTAATACTCTGCTCATATAAATTTTTAGGTACAATTGATTCCAAGATTATTTTGGTAATTTCTCACTGGTGAAATCTAGACTGTATTCAGGGGAAAGCCAACAAACACATTCTGCAAAGAGCCATCCTATCTAATAAAGAGGGGATATACTAATTGACCCTCACGCCATTGCAAAGATGGTGGTGCCCACAGCCAATAAGGAGGGAATATGCTAATTGACTGTCACACCCTCAAAGATGGCGGTGCCCATAGCCACAAGATGGTGGCACCCAGTCCCCTCAGCCGCCTCTCCCCCCCCACCCAGGACAGCAGGCGTGCAGCAAGGCAGGGCCCACCCCCAGGCAGGCCCGGCCACTCCGCGAGCCTGCCTCCAGAGCCCCCCAGTCTCCTCAGCCCCCCAGCCACCCAGGGCTGGCCTGAGGCACAGGCAAGCCTCAGATGGCGGCTGCCCAGCCACCCAGGACTGCCTGAGGCTCAGGTAACCAGGGCCAGCCGAGGCTTACACTGCCATCAGTGGCAGCAGCAGAGATGTGATGGGGCATTGCCTTCCCCTGATCACCAGGTCATCTCCTGCCCCTGAGGGCTCTCGGACTGTGAGAGGGGGCAGGCCAGGCTGAGGAACCCCCCTCCAGTGCATGAATTTTCGTGCACCAGGCCTTTAGTTAATAATATAAACTTTTGATGTATGTAAGACTCTTCTACTCATCTAACAGAAGGCAGAATAGGTGCTCACTAAGGGTGATTAAATAAATGAAAAGTTCTTCAGTGTCTACCTCTATCTCTTCAGTTTACCCAGAGTACTAACACAAAGCAAAATAGGATAGTATTTGGATAAAAATTTGCTTTCTGATTCTCCATCTTCTCCCCCTACTACAAATTTAACAGAAAGTAAACTGCTGCTCCAATGATGTTATAGAAGGCAGGGTCCTGCCCCTCTCCAGGTAATGGGGAGAGAGCATTTGGTTTGGGGTCATAGTTGACATGCTTTGGGACAATTGGGCCGCCTCCCTACTTCTTGTCTCTGGAAATTCCTGCTGTTCATAGTCTCTGCTATAAAGGACAGGCTGAAGTGGCCCTGACCTTACCCCATGTCCACCTCACCCCATTGTAAACAGACCAGGATCAAACTCGGACAACAATCAGACTCTCTCAAGAATTTGAGCCAAATTACAGAAACCACAATCAGTGGTTATGGACCACTGCTGAGAGCTCATACCCAGTGGGAGCTGAGGTTGGCGACAGGGCACACCAAGTCAAGTACAACCAAAGTTACTTGAGGACAAAATTATAAATAATCAGAGGAAGCCAAGCCTCTAGAGAAAAGAAATTAGACAAGTTTTAAAAGGCAAGGAGAAGAGTAAAAAAATTAAAGAATCAGAGTCCAGCCGACTTTCTGTTTCCCAGCACCCGTAGCTATGAAGTCCATCTGGACTTTGTTTCCTGCTTCCGGACATCTGTAAGATTGCTGGCTTTATTTTCACTTAGATCCTCTTTTTAATTTGAGTTAATTCCAGCAAGATTCCTAGCAACGAACAATTGGTTTAATCTCTTTATTTTTTTTTTAAATTTATTGATATTAGAGAAAGAAGAAGGGAGCGAAAGAGAGAGGAACACATCTATTAGTTGTTCCACTTATTTTTGCATTCATTGGTTGATTCTTATATGTGCCCTCACCGGGAATCAAACCTGAAACCTTGGCATATTGGGACAATGGTATAACCCAGTGGTCGGCAAACTGCGGCTCACGAGCCACATGCGGCTCACGAGCAGCCGTTTGCTGCTCCATTGACTAATGAGTTTGCCGACCACTGACCTAGACTCTCAATTCCAATAATTACAGGCTGTTGTTGTTCCTTGTGATTAAGCCCCTATCCCGTGGTCGGCAAACTTATTAATCAACAGAGCCGCAGTTTGCCGACCACTGGTCTAACCAACTGAGCTACCCAGCTAGGGCCACAGTCTCTTGACTAGTAGATCTCACCCTCTCCACTAGGTACCCAGTGCTTTGGTGCAACCCTTCCCTCTCTTGTGAGGAAGGAGAGTGATCTGAAAACCTTTCACACTAGCAAATACTTGGTTTGCTGGCTTTTCCAGTAACGTTTCAGAAAACACTGCTGTGAGAAGGCAACATTAGATCCTAAGGAATAATGATTCACGATACTATTTTTAGCATTGGTTGGAATACAGTTTAGGAGGAGTTTTCCCAGATTACCTTCTATGATCTCGTAGCTGACCACTTATTTTGCCTAAGAGGGCTACTTACCATTACAGATAAACCTTTCCCTGTCCCCCACATGCCACACAATACCAAATCAACTCTTCTATCAAATTTTAAGTGCCTTGAAAATAGAGCTTATGTTTCCACCACCTTTGCATACTCAGCACCTTAGTACAGTGTCTAACAACTGTAACAAATATTCCTTCTCCACCTCATGAATATTTTGAGAACCTTGGGGCCTGATAATCAGATATCACCTTTTCAGAAACCCTCCTTTTCCCTTTACCATTCCTTCTGGACTTCCATCTATCCTTGGGGCTCTGCTAGAATTGCTTGAAGAGCTTGAGGAAAAGAGGAAAGCAGTGTCAGCCTTTACTTAGCCCAGGAAAATAAGACTTAGTGATGGCCCAGACAACATTCATAAAGTCATCATTAAAGGAGCCAGTATAGGCGATTGAAAGAGGTTTTCTGAGCCAACTGCACAACCTCTCATTCCATCTGGGCACTCCCAACATCAGCCCGCAAACTCACAAGCTCACATCCATTACATGCCAGCCATAAAACTGACTCTCTGATGAAGACACAGTGGGCATACAGAGCACCTGCATCAATGCAGGCATCAGTATACGTATAAACCCAGGGGTCCCAAAGGGCTCTGCTGTGCAATGTTTAACTCTCCTTAAAAAGAGACCATTCTCACAAATTTGATTTAAAGCCAATGAGGGAATATTAATATAAACTCTCGAATAAAGGACTAATCATAAATACTGTTTTAGAATAATTATCTTCATGCATAAAGGACTGCTTTTTTTCTGAAAGACTACCATTAACATTTTATTTCCCTTTTCTATGTCATTAAAGGCAAGAGTAATATTCAGAACCCTCAGAAGTCATATATGGAAATAAAAGAAAATTACGTTTTTAGAATGTTTGGTTTCTAGCATATTATGTATTTTATCTTTTCTGGTACAATAGTATCATTTATTTTCTAAACATTTCAAGTTCTTACAGAATGAGTCATTGTTAATGTAGAAACCAGCTGAATCATCTGTCCATCAATCAATAGTTGTGTTTCTTTTTCTTGTATGTGTTCACCATTTTACTAAAAAAGATATTAGGAATTTTTTTCGTTTGAAGTACTTTTCCCCTTTGGTTGTTTGTTTGGTCTACAAGTAATACGGTAAAGCTATCATTAACTTTATGTTTGTTTAGATTCCTATTCATAATATTGAGGCAAAAACGAGTCATATGCAATCCTCCAGTATCTCAAATGTGATGCTTTCCACATAGGAGACAAACAGAGAGTCTAGAAAGGGTGGGATAGAAAGGAGAATTTTTTCTGGTCCTCGAAAGGCCAGTTACACTTGAGATTCTGGTGATAAATCCATAACAGTTATTTCATTGCTATTTGATCATCTTCTTCCAACAAATCTGAAGAATGTAGTTATCCTATCTTAAATATAACCACCTAGGTAGGATATTGAGTTCATTTTAATATATTAACTTGTGGAGGCATATATTTTATTATATGTTCCAGATGGCACCAAAGAAAAGCAAAATGTAGGTAAATAGAAAGGAACAAAATACTACTTGTAACCAAACAGTGATTTTAGCAGGGAGAACACTGGCCTAGGAGTCGAGAGAACTGAATGCTAGTCACTGTGGAATCACAAATGAGTTGAATACCTCTTGTCATGTATTTGGCTTTCTTGTACCTCAGTTTCCCGTGACTGAAATCTCATTCTAAGACTCATTGACCCTTTTTGTTTTAAATTTATCTTTTGACCCACACTTGTGACACGAAATTTTCCTAATTATTATGCACTTAACAATTCACTGTTCAGTAGCCATCAGATATTAAATGCAATAATTATTATTAGCTGCTTTAATACTTCCCATTCTAACTATATCAGGGGAAACAACTGTGAATTAAAAGGAAGGTTTGGGTTTATTATGCATTCAGAACTCAGAGAAATAATTTGTCATAGACGATAGCTTCTATCTAAAACCACTATGCTATAGACTCCCAGGTAATTCCCAAAAAACTAAATTGCGCTGGCGAAATTATCTTCCTAATATATTCGTATTATATACTCATAGACTGCTTATCATTAAAACACATGGTCTACCAAAATCACATTTTAGCATCATTAGCTTTTAAATATTAGATACAATTTCAATGTTTGGAAAAGTCTGGTGAGCATGATTACATTGGAGATTTTCAGATGCAATGTATCAGGAAATATAAGTGGATTAAAGCATCTGTGACATGTTTTACCATTTTTTTTTTGTGCTGTTTTCATTGTCTTATAATAATAATGAATGGTGCAAAGATAATAGGTTGTTTTGCCTTTTCTCCCCACTGCCTCCCCAGGACTGCATTGTACCATTTCCCAGTCAGCACACTGCCAGGCTGCAGGTGGCATCTGTGATGTCAGGAGAGGATTTAGGTTTCCTCTCAGGGCCAGGGCATTGTAGTGGTTGGGTGGACCATAAATTGCCATTATGGGTCAGAAAGGATTGCCTGCTGGCTGTTGCATGGGACTGGAGCTAACGAGCGGCGAGTGTGAATTCCAGCCCCGAGAGTCATTGGCATGCCTTGTTCTGTGAAATGGGACAACACCCACTTTGTAGGGTTGATGTAAGGCTTAGCAATGACGTCTAGAAGCACCCTGTCTGGCCATCGTAAATGTTCCACAAATGACTAATAATACAACGTTTTTATCCATGTAAAATTTAGGGAGTTTATTTTCTCTTTAGCAATTTCTGCATATTTGGCAAAGGTGACGGTTGCTATGATTGAGAGATATGGGAAATGTTAGGCCAGCATCGTTTTTAAAGCCCAGTAGCTTTAAAGGCCTTCTATTCCTGTCCTGTATGCTCTGGTATGTCCTAGTAAGGTCACAGATAAAATTTGACACATACTGGGTAGAATATCTAAGTAGGAAATGTACTGAAGCAAATAAAGAACAGAGTTTAAAAAAAATAAAATAAAAGCACCCAGCAAACATTCTGAACTTTTGGCAGACGAATTGAACTGCCTGAATCCCCAGACTCTGAGTTATTAATAGTGGCTCATTTTGCCATATTTTGGGCAGTTACATATTTATCTATCCTACAGTGTGTGTGAGGCTTTCAAGGCTCGATGGCTTTTCGAAAAATGTGCTCCCCTGGAATAGAGCAGGGCAGCGAGGGTGCCATTTTGTCATCTGGGTGGCACCGACCTAACTGCGCTCCCGAAATGCTAAGGCAGCGTCGGGGGGCTGCTGTGATGCTCCCATCTGCTCTGCCCGAGCCGCGGCGGAGTCACGAGTTGCACAACAGTAGTAATTCGCAGCTATTTATGACCATTTTAATAGCGCAGCTCTCGATTAGAAGGCTGTGTTTACATGCCGCGCAGCAGAACGGCTCCATGAATCATTCCCACGGTAACCTTTGGTCAAACCGACCAGCCAATTAATGAGAAACCAGCCAGTTGGTCCCGCAGCTGTGATTTACAGGCCTCCGAGTTAGTCTTTCCTTTCCGGATGCTCCTCTGCGGGGTAGACTGAACTGGCTGCCCCTGCACAGCCTCCCCTCCCCGGTTCTCCCTGCAGCCCCCTCTGCGCCCAGACGCAAAACCCATGGACCCGGTAAGCCCAGAGAGTGCTGGAAACACCTGTGAACATAATTAAGCAAGCATGGCTATTTTTAGCGCGTGTTTATTTTCTTATTGTCATCGCTCGGTCTTTTGACTTCAGTTAGGGATCCTTGATAGCCCATTTGCGTCAAGACCAGTAAAGCCCTTTCATTTGGCCATTGAAACTGACATGAGGTTTTAATCAGTTATCAAGTCCTGACAGCCTGAAGGTCAGGCTGCTTCCTTTTGTTTTACCTGGAAGTTAATCCCTCTTAAGGGTGATGGAAAATGAATAATTAAACGTGTGCCATTTTCACCTTTCAGATAATGAGATAACAGGAAAGTGGTGAAGAATTTACCTCCTGCAAGCGCAGGAGTTTCTCTCCTCTGGTCTCAGGGTGAGGAAGGTCGGCTAAGACTCTCCCATGAAATTAATACAAAGCAACGTAAAAAAGCAACATCTTGGCCACTCACTGGCTCTGTGACTCGGGGCAAGGCAGCTAACCTTTTGATTTGACAGGTTTTCTTTTTTGCAAAATGGAAATCTTCATAACCAGCTTAGAGAATTGTTTGCATTAACTTGACTCTGTGGGTCACTTTGACTCCTCAGGTTAAATTGTGTTAGGCCCTGGAGAAAAAATACCCCCGTGTTGTTAAAGCCCAGTAGCTTTAAAGACCTCGTCCTCTGGGGGCCGCAGGGAATTCAAGTTACTCTGAAAAGAATTTTTGGAGGGTGGGGGCAGTAGAAAGACACAGTGGATGGTACTCACCTGGTGAGGGTGGATGCCTCTGCCCCTCCTGGTTCCCCACCTCGCTGGAAGCTGCTCACCCTACCCCTCCCTGTCCTGTTCTATTGAGACTAGCCAGGGGCCTCCTGTGGACTGTGACTCCTCTTCACCTGTTGTAGGGGGACCTGAAGCTCGCGCTAACCAAAAGTGGACTCAGACCTACTAAGGAAGTCCCGCCCCCCTGAGGGAATATCTCCAAGTCTAACCTGGTCCTTTTCTTTCCGTGCCAGGCAGTGGGCTGTAGAGTAGAGAGAGTGCCCTGCAAGATGCAGAGTTCAGGAAAGCTCTATAGAGGAAGGGGAGGTCTTGTCTGGGTTTTGAACGACCAGCAGCATTCAGAGGAGGGAAGACATTCCAAGTCAGTGAGGAGAATGAGCAAAGTGGGAAGGGTCTGGGATGAGCCTTGAACAGGGAGTCTTCCCAGGGGCTGCACCACAGGCTGAGAAGGCAGTGATGGCAGCTGGGCTGCTGAGGTAGGTTGGGTTAAGGCCTCAGATTTTCTCCTGCAGTCAATACTGACATTGGAGGGTGGAGGCAGTATTTTAGGGAGGAAAGTGGGTAGTGTTGTGCATGTGGAATTGTTGGGGACAGACTTGGTAAGAAGGCCCTGCAGCCTAAAGTAATGGAGACCTGGGAATAAAAAAAAGGAAAATAAGACCAACTGGGGCGCTTTTATGACTACACACGTTCATTATATGCAAAGGGGGTGGAAACCATTGCTCAAAACAGAATTTTAGAATTTATTTTGTCAGTGCTTTACCCTGAACTGTCATTCAGTAAATCCTGACTGGATTTTTGCGAGGAAAGAATGTTCCTCCTTTAGGAAAGGTTCTAGTGAGAAGCAGCTTGAAAACTGCTTCTGAAAAAAACAAGTCACAGGGGAAAGGGAGTGATTGAGAGAGTGACAAAGTGCTGGTGTCTCTCAGAAGAACACACCAGGAGCTGACGCTTAACGGGAAGGTTCTGTCTCGTAGCGATTTTATTCCCTCATCAATATTGGAAAATACTTTCCATGTCTTCCCAGAAAGTGTAGAAAAATATACTAATAATGATGCAGTTAGCAAGTTTTACCATTTTTAGTTGAAAAACTTATGTGAGAGTTAGAAAAGTAAATCTGGAAGAGAACTTAAATCCTCTTACAGAAGAGGAAAGAGGACAAGAGCGGGGACAAGCCACCCACAGCTGCCCAGCAGTGTGTGCGGACCCATTGCTGGAAGGTAACTGCTTTGACTCCTGCTCTAATGCTCTTCTACTTGCCACAAGAACCCCCAAAGGCCAAGTTATTGCTGACATAGTAGCGTTGGTATTTTCCATTTTCTCTTTCTAAAATCAACAACTGTTTTATCCGATACAGTTCTCACATTTCTCCTTGCAATTCTCACATTTCTCTTTCCTGTTTATGGAATTAAATAATTAATGGCAAGGGAATCTTTGTGTTAAAGATACCTTAATCCCAGGGGGGTGAGTGACGCATCGAGGGAAGGAAAGTGGGTGCGTATAGGAAAGTACTATGGCCAGCCCACTCAACTGGGGTTCAAGGTAAGGTGGATTCACAAAGCATCAGGAAACCTCTGGCTCTGAAATTCTGTGTGCCCACGTGGACTGTCATCCCACACCGCTGAGAAGAGGCATGGAGGCCCCTGCCAGGGAGTCACAGGGGCCACTCCCTGCACCCTTCCCTCTGTGCCAGTCTCCTTTCCATGTTTGGACGGGTTCTAGGATGATTCTAGTACCAAGTGCAACAGAGGGGCAGGGTTCTCCACACCACCAAGCAGTTCTTCAACACCTGCTGAGTTTCCTACAGCTCATCTCAGCTCCTGAGATGGCACCAGATCCCACTGGTTAAGGGCTCAGTCCTATAAGACTGCCCCTCGCCTCCATTTCAGTTGCAATCACAAGTCCGGTTGTCACCTGGGCTTCTGACTCACCGACTATGGATTGGGGGCTGCAACTACCCCCTCCTTGGGTTTGCTTAATTTGCTAATGCAGCTCTCAGAGATCAGGGAAACACTTTACTTGTTAGATTATTGGTTTATTGTAAAAGGATACAACTCAGGAGCAGCCAGATGGTAGAGGTGCATAAGGCAAGGCATGGGGAAAGGGCACGGAGCTCCCATGCTCTCTCCAGGAGTGCCACCCTTCCAAGATCTCCAGGTGTAAACCCACCTGGAAGCTCTTCAACCTCGCCCCGACACTGTACTTTTAGGATTTTATGGAGGCTTTCTCACATAAGTGTGATCAATTATTCAATTATTAGCTCCATTATTCAATTATTAGCTCCATTTCCAGCCCCTCTCCCCTCCCTGGAGGATGGAGGGTGGGGCTCAAAATTCCAAGTTTCTCACCATGACTTGGTCTTTCTGGTACCCAGCCCCCATCCAGGAGCCTACCCAGAGTCGCTCATTAAAACACATGCTCCTTGCCCTAACTGGTTTGGCTCAGTGGATAGAGTGTCGGCCTCCAGACTCAAGGGTCCCAGGTTCGATTCCGGTCAAGGGCATGTACCTTGGTTGCAGGCACATCCCCAGTGGGGAGGGTGCAGGAGGCAGCTGATTGATGTTTCTCTCTCATTGACATTTCTAACTCTCTATCCCTCTCCCTTCCTCTCTGTAAAAAATCAATAAATTATTTTTTTAAAATAAAATATATTTATTTTATTATAAAAATAAAACACATGATCCTTGTCCTCTTATTACTTAGGAATTTACAAAGGTTTTAGAAGCCCTGTGTCAGGGACTGAAGATATTTCTTAGTATAAATCCCAATATCACAGGGCCCCTCCCCTTGACCTTGCAGAAGTTCCCATTTCCTACAGGGCACCATTAGCCTCAAGTCCCTGTTGTCCACTTTTCCTCGAAAAAGTTTAAAGAAAAAATCAATTCGTCCTGTCAGAGCATGCTTGTTGTTGTTTTTTCCTCCAACCTTTTTCATTTATTGGGCCCTGCCTCTCCTCCAGGTGAAATTGCACTTCACCACAGGAATTCACACTTCAGGGCTCTTGATTCCTCAGCTTCCTCTCCATGGCACCTTCTCCACCTGTTTCTCTCTGTATATTAAGAGCCTTTGCTGGGGAGGGGGTACCCCAAGAACCTTCACAGGCAACTGCTGCTGACTGTCTCCCACCTTCTCAGTGACCAGGGATCAGGCACAGGGAGTCATGCTCAAGATGTTGTGGAGCGAAAGCGAGTGAACGACCACTGGAGTCCAGACCAAATTAAAATTTAGGAAGCCTTTATTAGCTGGCCAGTGACTGCTCTGCCTTTCTCCACGCAGGGAGTCCAGAGAGCAGCCCCGACCCTTTGTGCAGGACCACTTTTAAGCACATTTACCACATCTTGTTTTTGCAGAGCAAGCAATTTAAGACAAAACAGTTTTTCTTAAGTAATGTCAGGGTCATATTATTGATGACCATGTTATTTACAGGGTCATCCTGTTCTTCAGAAAGCTGACAGTGTTCTATCTTGCAAGGCTATTTTGTGAGGTGCAGCTGGGTTTCAAGGCTAAGTCGACTAGGAGGAAGCACGCTCAAATATTTTTACTCTCTAACATTCCCCACTGGTTTTATGTACATGAGTCAAATCATTGACTCTTTTGGACTATAAGCTTGATAGAATTAATTCTCTGCTGAATAAAGTCATTGGGCCTGTTTATAAGATAAGAGCCCGCAATGAGGGCCAGGACTAATCTTTAGAGTGTCCAAAGAGTCCTGGACTCTATTTTGCCTGGGCTGTCTTAAGCCAGGTATGATGAAGCTATGTCGGGATCCTGTTGACCTTGACTGCTGTGGAGGTGGTCCTTTCCAGGTAAGAGTCAGTCCTTGTGTGGCAAATTTCTTTACCCAAACAGAGTCACCAGGTTGGAAGGATAGACTGGATCAGAAGTTGGCATAGACAGAGTACCTTGGACATGCTTCTGGACTGCTTTCTGGGTGGACTGTAAAGCCTGTAAGAACTTGAGTAAAGATTGGTTATGGATTTCAGCTTTTCTAGACTGGGTTTCTATGTAAGCTGGTGAGGTGGGTAAGTCAGGGTTTGGAAGAGTCACTAGAATCTGTAGAGGCCCCATTGGTTTTAGGGCAGCCTACCGGGCTGCTTCATCTGCAGCCTCATTCCCTCTTGCTTCTGGGGAGTCCCCTTGTCGCACATAGGTAGAGATGGAAAGACTTAATTACATCTGATAGTGCTAGTTGGCCCATCGTCCTTGCTCTGCTCATATCTGTCTAACTGCCTAATATATTACCTCAAGGATCCTGGCTCTGATTCTTTTAGGGAAAGTGGACGTCAGTGGGCTCTTCTAGCTAATTCCTGCTGAGGCGGGTCAGAGGTTTCTCTCAGAGCCAAGAGATCCTTGCTGTCTGTCAGAGGGACAATGAGGCCTGGGCACAGAAGGAGGTGGGCTTGTGACCTGGCGGAGACAAACTGTAACAAATGGTCTGAAAAGAAAACCTTTCAGTTTTAATAACTTCTATTGAAATAGAATTTTTCTCCTCAAAATTACCTCTATGCTTCTCAAAAGAGCCAAATCAAGACAAATTTATCTATTGTATTCAATTTGGTCTGATTGTTTGCATAAACATAATAAGAATGGTAACTGACTACCTTTGCCAGAATTTCATGATTAAATCTTAATGTGCCCCATAGGGCCAGGAAGCCAAGCCAGCCAGCTGCTGTCAGGCCTGCCTGTAGTATCTGCTGAGTTAGGTGAAGTCCTTACCTGTAGTGGCTCTACCTGGGCCCATGCTCTAGGCTTCAAGGCCCATCTCAGCCCTCCTACTCGTCGCAGCTCAGAGTGCGTGGGGGTCCTGCAGGGATGCAGAGGCACCCTTATTGCTCCCCTTGTACTCTGACCAACCACCAGTGATGGTAGGGTATGGGCCTGATGCTCCAGTACCAGGTATTTTCAGGGCTACCAAGCAGAATACCAGACTTTCTCTATGGCACTCTTATTAGCTTCAAGTCTTCAGAGTTCAGGCAGGGCTCTTTAAAACATGACACTCCAGTCAAAGTTTCTGGTTAATAAAACCACTATTGGAAACCAGTCTTATTGAATTTATGCAAAGAAATGTATTGCCATGATTTACCTATTAAGTATTGCCAAACTTCGGAGGAATTATATAAGGAGAAAAATATACTGACCTGCTTTAAGACAGAATTTTCCTTGCCAGTCCTTTTTATGGACTTTCTAAAGTAATATTTTCTGAACAAACATAACTGTTAGATTTCTTTTATCATTCCCTCCCTAAGTACTTTGGAATAACTATTTACCCTCTGTTTAGGGAGGCAGAATGTAAATTATTTACTCTTCCTGGCTTCCTGGCCTGTATTATTTGATTTCCTTTCAACATTTCTCTTCTCCTTCTTATTACATACACATCCTTTATAAATTTTACACTTCCAAATTAGCCTTCAACCCTTCTTCATATGTCCTTTAAAAATGCATAACCATGCCTCAGACCTTCTACTCAGTATTCCTTATTCTTTGAAACCTCAATCCTTTAATGATTTCTAAAAAGTAAACAGCCAGAATTTCTTAAATTAACATTTATGACTTAGACCTTCTGTGATAAAACTAAGAGTAGGTAAAAATATTTCTTTTTAAGAGACAGAGATTTTTAAAACTTAAACGAGTTGTAACATTAAAGATATTATATCTTAAAGTTCCTTTGCTGAATATTCTACCACCACCCAAGAAGTACCCAGTAACCCAGCCCTGCCAGACTCGGACAATGAGATTTGCTTTATGTGTATTAAAAGGGTTAAAAAGAATAAGATGGGGCAGAGGAAGATCCACTGTGTTTTCTAGAAAGCCTTGAGCCTAGCATAGTTCAGATAAGTAAGAAACCAAGGATGCCAGCAGAACAGGTTGTAGCCAACAAAATAAAAATAAAAACCTATCTCTCCCTGCTCTCCCCACCGATGTCCCCCTTTTCTGCATTAACCATTTACTCTGTCCTTAGCAGGGGAAATATGGAAAGTGGTCTGAGATCCTGTATAACCAGGCTTTTTACACTTAAAGAACAGCTGCTCTCCCTCCCAGATTTTCCTTCTTTACTCCAAGGCCCCAGAGGATCTCAACCTTCACCACTTCTGATATCTCCAACCATCCCCTGTCCCCCAGCCTAGGGCTTCTGTATCTCAGCAGGTGAGAATGAATTCCACCACCTCTACCCTTCCTCACACCTGTTCCAGAGCAGTTTTCAGCTCTCTTCCTCCCCCAGAGACCCATGGTAAATCTATCAGGAAGGGTGGGCAGGTCTCAGTTCTCAGGACCACATGATTCTCTGTTTGCTAGCAGGGCTGAAAAAGGCAGCCTGCAAAGCAGTTAATTATGACTAATCTTAACCCATAAGCCTTTGTTTAAACTTCTCTGGATTGGCAACCTTCACAAATTTTATACCCTTAAATTAACCCTAGAATTCCAAAATTTTAAATTAACACAGCAAAATTATAAGTCAGGGAAAAGCAATTAAAAGTTCTCTACTGTCTTCCCTCTAAAGCAGGGTTTGCGTTATCTTTCACACAGACTCTTACACTTACATTTATACACCAGACAGTCTGAGTTTTTAACAAAATTTTTGTAAATCAAAAGCATTAACGGAGGCTCCATAGTCATCTGCTCGCCACTTGAATTTCTGAAAATTTTTCAAAAAATATTGCAGCGGAGTACAGACAGAACATGAAGCAGACTGACCCATTCTAATGATAGAGACAATTAGACCACAATAACACAGAATAACAAAGACAATGACAACCAACTGAGGATTGCCGAGCACCGTTGTGTGCCGGGATCTGGTCTCGGAAGTAGCACTGCATCCAGCCTCCCAGAGACCCTAGATGGGTGCCCACAGAACCAGAAATAAGTTTCTTACCGGGAAGAACCAGATCCAGGCGGCTCAGATCAGAGTCCATCAGGAAATTCAGCAGGCAGGGTCTCCGACCTCTACCAGTCCCAGGGCTGAGGAATGTCTCTTAGAGATCTCTGCCTGGGTCAGAGAGTCCGGGGACCCTGGTGGGCTCTAGTCACAGGACCAGTCAAAGGCTGGGTTATCTCGCTGGGGCCTCCAAATGTTTTGGAATGAATGACCACTGGAGTCCAGACCAAATTAAAATTTAGGAAGCCTTTATTAGCCGGCCAGTGACTGCTCTGCTTTTCTCCACGCAGGGAGTCCAGAGAGTAGCCCTGACCCTTTGTGCAGGACCACTTTTAAGCACATTTACCACATCTTGTTTTTGCAGATCAAGCAATTTAAGACAAAACAGTTTTTCTTAAGTAATGTCAGGGTCATATTATTGATGACCATGTTATTTACAGGGTCATCCTGTTCTTCAGAAAGCTGACAGTGTTCTATCTTGCAAAGCTATTTTGTGAGGTGCAGCTGGGATTCAAGGCTAAGTCGGCGAGGAGGAAGCATGCTCAAAAATTTCTACTCTTAACAAAGGGAAGCTGCAGGGTTAATGAACAGAAACTCAAACAGTTGTATTATATTAAAGTGTACATACAGCAAGAACATGTGCAGCTGAGGTTTTTGAAAGGCCATAATTGTTAGCACAACCCAGGGAAGCACTCTAGTACAGCAGGTCCTCTTTTACCAACGAGCTTATGGTGAAATTGGTGTCATTGTGGGTAGTTCTGTTGCAGTTCCAAGAATCTGTCAGTGATGTTACAGGAGGACTTATTGCACTAGTAAGTATGTTTTCATTAGGATGTTGTTCCATTAAACTCAGGCCAATGAAGGTGCTTTATGATATTTCCATTTCAAAATTGGGTCAAAAAGATATAGTGATAGGTGGTTTCTTAAGTTTAGATCTTTCCTTCACATATTATAAAGGTCACCTTTTTCTGTAGGAAAGCCCTTTTCAGTTATTAGAGATGGTCGCATGATTCAAAAGAGGACTATTTGAATCCTTCTGCCAGATTTTTCTAAGTGGAACTCCTGGGAGGTTTTCCCCTTGGTGGTGAAGTGGAGGGAATGTACTCTGGGCTGCTATTATTTATATTCATCATCTCTCCCCTCAAACTCCCCACTTATGCCTCTGGTTCCCTTATAGGAGACTTTAAACTATTCCCAGATCAAGTGAATTTGAGTCCATTTTTGTCACTTGCTATCAATGAGTCCACATTCATACAGAAAGCAAGTACTCCATGTTGTGACTGTTTCTTAGGATGGATTCTTCCATGCAGCTGGGCTGCCTGGGCATATTTTTGTACAGATCCCTTGAAATTCTGGTTTTCTTGCTTAATCTCCTCAAAGCAACTTTTCCTTACACGAAGTACCCTAATTCTTTGTTCTGAGTCAGTAGGGGAGGCGGGTGGCCTCAGTCTGGATATTCTTCGTTCTTGATTCCTATTCATGAAAGATTCTCAAAGTTCTGATTGGCGAATGCCTGTGCCAGGCGTCAGGTCCAAGGAGTCACCCCGCTGCCTCCACAGGAGGTTCTTCTCACATGTTTCTTGGCCCTTTGCGTTTCCTCCTCTGATTCCATTACTTGTCTTTTACAATAGAGGGGATTCATCTTTAGAATCAGCCCTGTTATTTTATGTCTGTTTTCTTCTTGTCTTTAAACTTTATGCCTCTGATTGTTTAATGTTAGAAGTGTATAACATCTCAGGCCTCACACTGACTTTGTCTTCCTCTAGCAGACTTCTGACTGTAGGTAGAATTTGTTCAAATTTGGTTTCATCACGGTTCAGGTATTGAAATGAAAACTAAAATAAACTTTCAATATGCCTTTAATCTTGACTTAAATCAGTCTAGGTTGAATAAAAATGACCTATTTGATAGTACTTTAGTTTTGCACTTCCTAAAGAATAGAATTAGAGGCAAAAATACTGTAAAAAGTTTCAGGAAGTTTAGAGCACTACACTTGAGATTTCAGTCTCTGCATTTTCTTTTTTTTTTTTTACCATTACCTGTGTCACTTTCAACACATCATTCCCTTTTCTCTAAATGGAAATGGATATGGGAGGGTTAAGCTATATCAGTGATTCTCAACCCTGGCTGCACATTAGAACTATCTGAAAAACTTAAAAAAAAAAAAAATTGGTGCCCACCCCAGGCCAGTTAAATCAGTGCTCCCGGAATGAGACCTATGTGTCAGTATTTTTTAAAAGAGCCCCGGGTGATTCTGGCAGTCACAAACATGACTTCTAATAACCCTTGTAGTAAACATCGGTTTGACCCTAAAGCCTTTTGAGACTTGGGCAGTGTATTAAACCTTTCAGTGATTTTTAAGCTGGAGGTTCTACTTTATTTTTCCACATAATGCAATAGTGTTTAGAACTGGCCAAAAATAGATGGTTTGTAAGATGCTTGCTAGTGGCTGAGGTCATTCATGAGTCCTCTTCCTTTTCCCACTCCTCCTCTGGTCTCCTTTCATCTCTAAATGAAACATTGGTACGGACTTTTTTGAACTAAAAAGTAAATGAACATACACTCTTGCTCACAGCAGTATTATTCACAATAGCTAAAACATGGAAACACCTGAGTGTCCATTAACAGAGGAATGGATGAGCAAAGTGTGAGGGAATGTGACTCAATGTTGTGAATAGATATAAAGGAATATTATTCAGCCTTAAAAAGGAAGGAAATTCTGACATATACTACAACATGGATTAACACTGAGGATGTTATATGTGAAGTAAGTCAGTCACAAAACAAAAACAACACTATATTATTCCCATATATGAGGTACTTAGAATGTCAAAATCACGGAGACCAAAAGTAGAGTTGTGGTTGCCAGGGACTCATGGCAAGTGGCCCAGGATAAGGAGTTATTACTTAATGGGTAAAGAGTTTCAGTTTTACAAGAGAAGAGTGCTGTGGGTGGATGGTTGCACAATAATATGTGTTTAATACCTCTCAACTGTATACTAAAAGTAGTTAAGATGGAAAGACCACAGATATATATTTCTCCATGTCAAAAAATAGAGTTGAGATGAAAAAATTTATATTTTGTGTATTTTACCACAGTAAAAAGAAATTTTCTTTTTAAGTAGATAAACAAAGGGGGATAAATAAATGGTCAATGTATCATATAAATCACTAACCTAGAGGACAGCCAAATTCACTTCTTCTGTTCCCACTTTGAGATTAAAATAAAAAAAACATTGGATTTAGAGTGAATAACGTGAGTTTTGCAGATATGGTTGCCAATGAAGAGGAAAGTATGGAGTTTAAAATAAAACCCACTTCAGTAAAAAATTTTATGTAATCAATAGCCATTCAGTCAACCAGTTCCTTATCACTTACTAGCATATTTCACCCAGGAAGTGTTCAATAACAGCTTGTGGTTGACAGTGTGTCCAGCACAGGGTCCAGCCTAGATTTATTAACAAAATATGACATCTCTGCTGCACAGGGACTATATTACTGGGAGGACGACACCTTTAAGGCACACAAAGATACTCCATGACACTCTTCTTTATTCCATGACAGAGACCATGAGGGTGAAAGAAGCGGTCTTACCTTGAACCTCATGTGGGAAGTGTTCTGGGAGCCCTTTGGGAGCACAATCAATTAAAGGGTCTGAGGTTCCCAGAGAAGCTGCTTTGATCACAAAAAACATGAGCTTCATTTTTAGAACAAACTACTGTTTTCTTTTGAGTAATTATTGACCAGGCTCTTCTCTGCTGAGTCAGTAACCAGCCAATACTGACCAGAGGTGGGTCAGTATTGGCTGGTTACTGCTTCCCCAGGCTACAGATGCTGGGGAACGTGAGGTTAGAGCACAAAGGCCGAGCTCTTCAGTTCAAACGCCATGTGCAGCATGAAAAAATGTGCTGCTGTTCTTTGACGTTTGGCTTATATAACTTCAAATTTCAAAGAGAAATACATTTCTCCTCCCACTGAATTCAGTTGCTTTAGAAGCACTCTGATTTCTTTTAAAATAATTTTTGTTAGACCTGAAGAGTATATTTAACATTCAGTTTATATTAATAATACAAGCCCGGGGACACTGTGAACCTCATATTTTGAGTCTCAAGGACACAGAGATGAAAGACCTTGTCCTAGATAAGCTCACGCTCTAGGGGCGACCAGCATCTACCGGAAAGGGGAAGACCATTTTTAAAATGCTTCAAAATGCATCTACTCTCATTTTATGAGAGGAGGAAGATCTTCATGGTTTTCACTGACCCTCAGAGGAAATAAATACTTATTAGATTTCTATTTATATGTTTACTAGTAGCCCTGTGCACAAATCTATGCACCAGTAGGTTGCTGCCGTCCTCCTGTAGCTCCCCCTGCCCCCTCCTCCCCTCCTATAGCTTGCTGCCCTGCCCCCTCCTGTAGGTCTCCGCCTCCCGCTTGTAGTTTGCTACCCCACCCTCCTGCAGATCTGAGATCCAGTCTTAACATGGTTGGTCGTTACACCTCAGGGCATAACAGATAATTAGCATATTCCTCTCTTATTATATAGGATTATATATTTTTTGAATTGTGGTAAAATATGCATGACATAAAATGTACCATCTTAACCATTTTTTAAGTGTATAGTTTAGTGGCATTAAGTACTCTCACATTATTGTGGTTCTACCATCCACCCACAGAACTCTTTTCATCTTATAAAACTGAAACTGTGGCCTTTAAACAATAACTCCCCACCCCCCTTCCCTAGCCTCTGGCAACCACCTTTCTCCTTTCTGCCTCTGTGAATTTGACTACTCTAAGGACCTCATATAAGTGGAATCATTCACTATTCATTTGTGACTGACTTTTTTCACTCAGCATGATGTCTTCAAGGTAGAGTTGTTTATTTATTTATTTTAAAAAGAGCTAATACTTTCCAGTGTCTCATAAACAATCAACTGTGCCTGTTCTACCTGAGATGTCCCCATTTCTTTACAGGTGTTATTAGAAAGTCACTGTTCTCGGTGGTAAAGGAGTTGATAAGATGTCATTTTGCACATACTCGAGGGAAATCAGCGTTTTTCATGAATTGTCTAGACACATCCAAAGCTCTGTGAGCTCTCAAAATCGCCAGCACCGCTCCTATGAATGTGGAGGCTGTGAAGCAATTCCACAGGAGGGAGAGAAGGCAGCGGCCTGACTCAGAGCTGCCTCGCCAGCCCCCAGCCCACACAGCTCCGCATGGCTCTGCACTTGATTACGGGTGTGTACAACCATCTGGTCTGTGGGCTTAACAGTAAGAATGAGAGACTCAGGCTCTCCATGTCACATGTTGCTATATTTTATTTAACACTGGTTATATGGTGGCCAACACTGCCCCAAGCATAGCATAAACCTGGAATTCTTCAATACAGTCTCTGTCTATTGTACAAGAGACACTTGGGCCAAACCTGCTCCAGGGGACTGGAGCCCATTTCCTAATGCCTTTCAAATAGAGTCTTGGTTGTTGAAACTCTAACAGTAGTGATATAAAAAAAATTTTTTTTAAGTAAGTGCTATTTCAGTAAGAGTCTCCAAGCAAATTTCACTATACTTCATTAGATTTCTGTCTTGGAGGAAAATATATCCCTCCATATTCCATGGTGTTAGTTCAGGAAATGAAGTAACCATTTCTACTCAATATATCGTTTGTTGTTTCTATTGAGCAAAACAGTAGTTTCAACTAAAGAGTTGTTTGTGATTTTCATCACAATCTATATATTGGACTTTAGTAAAAAGAACATTGTTTTTTCTTCATAGAAAAGCCACGTCCAAGTTACATTATCCTATCTAATAAAAGGATAATATGCAAATTAACCATCACTCTGTCACAAAGATGGCAGTGTCCATAGCAGCCGGGTTGCTGGACTACTGGTGGCGTCGCCCAGGCGACGAGCCCCAGCGTCCTGTGTGCTCCAGCCCACAGAGGGAGGGAGGGCAGGCCTCTGGCCAGAGGCTGACCGGGGTGCGGGGTGCTGGCATTGTTGCAGGCTGGGCTCTGGGACACTCCACCCCGTGAACGAATTTCTTGCACCAGGCCTCTAGTCTATAATAATAAAAGCATATTATGCAAATTGACCCAACGGCCCAACAGCAGAACAACAATCACGCTATGACATGCACTGGCACCAGGCAAGCCAAGGTGGGTGCGATGCAATTGGTCCCAGGGTGGGGGGGGGGCCACGCCATCACCCCATGATCGCCCAGCAGAGGGAGACCCAGGACACCCTCTGTGGGGTGATTGATCAGGGGTCTCTGTAGACCAGGGGAACTGGTGGGATGTGTGGCGGTGGACGTAGGCAGCGCCAGGCCAAGGTGGGTGCGGGCGGGGGGTGAGGCTTCAAAGCCAGCAGCCAGGAGAAGGAAGGCCTACCCTTGCACAAATTTCATGCATCAGGCCTCTAGTTTTACCATAATGCCTTCCAGTGTTGTAATCCTTTAATGAAAGTTTGTAAAGTCACATTATTTGCAAACATTCATAACAGACGTAACACTTGCCTTTCTCTTATGCTCTTTAAGAGTCCCCAGTTGTCCCCTGGGCTCCAGGGAGTATTGAGATTTTCAAGTGCTTCTCCCTTCAGTGAGAGATGAAAGTTCCATTTCTACAGTAAAGAGTCTCAGTCTGCAGTGAACGTCTTGGTTACATAACAGATAGTCTTTGATATGCCCCTGGCAAATCCTACTGCCCTTCTGGGTGCAAAACCAAATAAAAATTTCTTTTTCTTTCTCTTTTAATTTTCAAGTTATTTTAAAATTATAGTTGACATCCAAAATTATATTAGTTCAGGTATACAACATAGTGATTACACATTTCTATACTTTATGCAGTGATTGTCATGATAAGCCTAGTACCCACCTGTCATCATACACAGTTATTGTGCTACTATTGACTAGATCCTCATTATTGTACTTTACATCCCCATGACCTATTTTATAACTGGTAGTTTGTACTTCTTAATTTCTTTCACCTTTTTAGCCCATCCTTCCACTTCCCACTCCTCTGGCTGGCAACCATCAGTTCTTTGTATGAGTTTGCTTCTGTTTTGTTTTGTTTGTTTTGTTTTTTATTTATTTTTATTCTTTAGGAGCATCCAAATACATTTTACTTACTATTTTTTAAATAAATCTTTATTGTTCAGATTATTACATACGTTCCTCTTTTTTCCCCCATAGCTCCCCTCCACCTGATTCCCCATCCCACCTCATGTCCTTACCCCCCACCACTGTCTTCATCCATAGGTGTAAGATTTTTGTCCAATCTCTTCCCACACCCCTCACACCCCCTTCCCCCGAGAATTGTCAGTCCACTCCCTTTCTATGCCCCTGATTCTATTATATTCATCAGTTTATTCTGTTCATCAGATTTTTTTATTCACTTGATTTTTAGATTCACTTGTTGATAGGTATGTATTTGTTGTCATTTTGTTGTTCATAATTTTTATCTTTACCTTTTCTTCTTCTTCCTCTTCTTAAAGAATATCCTTCAGCATTTCATGTAATCCTGGTTTGGTGGTGATGAACTCCTTTAGCTTTTTCTTGTCTGTGAAGCTCTTTATCTGACCTTCAACTCTGAATGATAGCTTTGCTGGGTAGAGTAATCTTGGTTGTAGGTTCTTGCTGTTCATCACTTTGAATATTTCTTGCCACTCCCTTCTGGCCTGCATAGTTTCTGTTGAGAAATCAGCTGACAGTCGTATGGGTACTCCCTTGTAGGTAACTAACCGTTTTTCTCTTGCTGCTTTCAAGATTCTCTCTTTGTCTTTTGGCCTTGGCATTTTAATTATGATGTGTCTTGGTGTGGTCCTCTTTGGATTCCTCTTGTTTGGGGTTCTCTGTGCTTCCTGGACTTGTAAGTCTATTTCTTTTACCAGGTAGGGGAAGTTTTCTGTCATTATTTCTTCTAATAGGTTTTCAATATTTTGCTCTCTCTCTTCTTCTGGCACCCCAATAATTTGGATGTTGGTATGCTTGAAGTTATCCCAGAGGCTCCTTACACTATCTTCATATTTTTGGATTCTTTTTTCTTTTTATTTTTCTGGTTGGATGTTTTTTGTTTCCTTGTGTTTCAAATCTTTGGTTTGATTCTTGGGGTCCTTTGATATACTGTTGAATTTCTGTATATTCTTTATTCCATACAGTGTATGCTTAATTTCTGACTGGTCCTTTTCCTTTTTTTTTTTTTTTTTTTTTTGGCATTCTCATTAAGATCTTTAAAGGTCTCACTAAGTTCCTCAGAGGTTTTTAGCAGATTCTTGAGTAACCTTATAAATGTGGTTTTGAACTCTATGTCCAATAGTTTGCTTTCCTCCATTTCTTTCATTCGTGACATGTTTCTTTGTCTCCACATTCTGGCTGCTTTCTTGTGTTGATGGAGTGGCTTTGTGTGGTAGGTGACCTATAGGGCCCAGTGGTTCAGCTTCCCCAATCACTTGAGGTGGATATTCTTGGTGCACCCCTTTGTAGGCTGAGTGCACAGTCTTGTTATACTTAAGCCTTGATTGCTGTTGGTACACTGGGAGGAATTTACCTCCAGGCCAATTGGCTGTTAGGACTCGCTGTGTCTATAATGGAAGAACTGCTGTGCTGGAGACATGCTTATGGGGCAGAACTTGTTTCAATGGGGCTTTGGTGCTCACTGAGTCTGCCTCTTGAATGTGTCACTTATGGATGTGAGGAGTTGAAATCTGGTGTCATCTCACACTGACCACGAGGTACACTGGCTTCTGGATCTCCAGTGGGATGCAGGTCAGCTATTGTCTGAGGCCACCCAGCAGGAGCTACAGTGAGGTCTGCAGATTTCTCCTGTTCTGACCAGAGCTGCAGTTTGTTAGGTTAAGCTGCGATAGGGCAGGCCATTTATATGCAAAAGCTGCTGCGCACAGTTTGGGTGAATTTGTAAATTGGATGGGGCGGGGTCTCAGGGAGTCACTAGAGCATGGCAAACAGCCATGGTTACCAGTCAGCCGTCTCTGCATTTCCAAGTCCCCGCGTCCCGCGCCCCAGTGCAGTAAACAATGATTGCTGTGTGTACCTCTGCAAGAAAGCCACCCTCACTTTCAGACCCAATGGCAGACAGTCCAGCTTCTCCCTGTAGGGGTCTGGGTCCCCAGAGTCTCGCTGGAAACTGGAGTTCAGAGTAATGGGGAGCTGTGTCTCCCTGCAGGTTGAAAGAAACAGCACACCCACTTCGCAACCGCCAGCCCAGTTCGTGCGCCTCCGTACCTCAGCTTTTCCATGCTTGTGCACATCTCAATGCTCTTTTCTCTTTCCTTCTAGTTGTATCACTTCTACTCAGCCAGCTTTCCTGTGGTTCTGGGTGATAGACGTTTTGTCTTTTAGTTGTAGTTTTGGTGTGGTTGTGAGAGACAGCACGTACAGGTGTATACCTTATGCTGCCATCTTGGTTTCTCCTGTTTGTTTTGTTTTGTAGATGCCACATGTAAGTGAAGTTATATGGTATTTGTCTTTTCCTGTTTTATTTCCCTTAGCATAAAACCCTCTAGGTCTGTCTATGTTGTCACAAATGGCAAGATTTCATTCCTTTTTATGGCTAATATTCCATTTTGTGTGAGTGTGTGTGTGTGTGTGTGTACATATTACATATTCTTTATCCATTCATTTATCAATGGACACTTAGGTTGCTTCCATATGTTTACTATTGTAAACAATGCTGCAATGAATATAGGGGCACATATATCTTTTCAAGTTACCATTTTCCATTTCTTTGAATAAATACCCAGAAGTATGTGTGTGAGTATTGTGTGTATCCCTTAATTATTTATTGTAGTTACACATGATCTTATTAATTTTGCTTTTTAACCTTCATATTAGCTTTATAACTGGTTGATTCACTACTTTTACTAAATGTTTGCCTTTATCAGTGAGATTTTTTTCTTAAATTTCTTTATTTTTAATTTTAGCTTTTTCTTTTTTGCTTAAACATTTATTGTAGTGTTGTTTAGTGGTAATAAATTCCTTTAGCTTTTGCTTGTCTGGGGAATTATTTATCTGTCTTTCAATCTCAATGGTATCTTTGCTGAATAGAGTAATGTTGGTTATAGGTTTGCCATTCATCACTGTGAATGTATTGTGGTGTTTCCTTCTGGCCTACAAAGTTTCTGCTGCAAAATCAGCTGGTAGTCTTATGGGGATCCCTTGTACTACTAGATGATTTTCTCTTGCTGCTTTAATTTTTTAAATCATTTTTTATTTTTCAATTACACTTGACATACAATGTTATATTAGTTTCAGGTGTACATCACAGTGATCAGACATTTTAAAACTTACTAAGTGACCACCTTCAAAAATCTCCTACCTATTTGTCACCATACATAGTTATTAGAATACTATTGACTATATTCCCTATGCTGTATTTTACACCCCCTGACTGCATTATAACTACAAATTTGTACTTTTCAATCCCTTTGCCTTTTTTCACCTATCTTCCTACCCCCCTTCCATCTTGCAATCATCAAAATGTTCTCTGTATATATGAGTCTGTTTCTATTCTGCTTGTTTGTTTATTGTTTATTGTTAGAGTCAATTGTTGAGATATGTGTTTATTACCATTGTATTGTTTATATTTTTTATCTTTTTTTCTTCTTTTTAAAGAATACTCTTTAAAGGGGGAGCAAGAAATTGAAAACCTATTTGAAAAAATAATGACAGAAAATTTCCCTTACCTGGTGAAAGAAATAGACATCCAAGTCCAGGAAGCACAGAGTCCCAAACAAGAAGAACCCAAAGAGGCCCATACCAATACATGTCATAATTAAAATGCCAAAGGTTAAAGACAAAAAGAGAATCTTAAAAGCAGCAAATCAGTTAGTCACTTACAAGGGAGCACCCACAAGACTGTCAGCTGATTTCTCAACAGAAACTTTGCAGGCCAGAAGGGAGAGGCAAGAAATATTCAAAGTGATGAGTAGCAAGGATCTACAACCAAGATTACTCTACCCAACAAACTTATCATTTAGAATTGAAGGTCAGAGAAAGAGTTTCACAGACAAGAAAAAGCTAAAGGAGTTCATCACCACTAAATCACTTTACATGAAATGTTAAAGGGTCTTGCTGCTTTTAAATTCTTTCTTTGTCTTTAACCTTTGGCATTTTAAAGATGATATGTCTTGGTGTGAACCTCTTTGGGTTTATCTTGTTTGGGACTCTGTGCTTCCTGGACTTGGATGTCTGTTTCCTAACCAGGTTAGAATAGTTTTCAGCCATTATTTCTTCATGTAGGTTTTCTGTCTCTTTCTCTCTCTCTCTTCTCCTTCTGAGATCCCTCTGATGCAAATGTTGGTATGCTTAATATTGTTCTATAGGTTCCTTAAACTATCCTCATTTTTTAAAATTCTTTTTTTTTTTTTTTTTTTTTTTTTGCTGTTCCATTTGGGTGATTTTCACTACTTTAACTTCTGGATTGATGATCCATTCTTCTGCATCATCTAATCTGTTGTCAATTTTCTCTAATATTTTTTATTTCAGTTTTGATAGTTTCTTTTTAAATGTTTTTATTGATTTTTAGAGAGAAAGGAAGATAGATAGAAATATTGATGAGAGAAACATCATCAATCAGCTGCCTCCTGCACCCCTCCTACCAAGGATTGAGCCTGCAACCCAGGCATATGCCCCAACCAGGAACTGAACCAGCAACCTCTTGGTTCATGGGTCAACACTCAACCACTGAGCCACATCAGCTGGGTTAATTGGTTATTTTTTTATATTTTCTGTATCTGTTGAATTTATCACTGGGTTCATCTACTTCTGAGTTTGTTGAGCATTTTTATAACCATTGTTTCAAACTTTTTTATCTGGTAGATTGCTTATCTGTTTTATTTTGTTCTTTCTCTGTGTTTTTTCATGGTCTTTTGTTTAGAACCTATTCCTCATTTGGCTGTTTCTCTGTTTGTTTCTATGTGTCAGGTAGATCCACTACATCTTTCAGTCTTGATGAAGTGGCCTCATAAAGAAGTTCTCCTGTTGGGTTCAGTGGAACTATCTCCCCTGGTTACCAGAACCAGGTGCTCCAGGGATGTTCCCTGTATGGGCTGTGTGTGCCCATCTGTTGGAGTTGGGCTCCAGTTGCTGCAGGCTTGCTTATGGGTGGGGCTGACTCTTAGGTGACTGGCTGCGAGGGCCAGCCAAGACTACTTGGATGATCTGGTGTGCAAGGGCTGACCCCACCGAGTGGAAATTGCTTTGGAGGGGCTCCAGTGCTGGCCCCAGCTGCCTATTGGGTGTGTGTATTGTGGAGCCACTGGATGGGGCTTGGTGCTGGCCTAGGCTGGCCACTGCTTGTGCTGGACTTGTGACCACTTGGTAGTTGCTATGATTTGACCTGAGGCCAGTGCTGCTTGTGTGGAAGGTCAGGAGCACACGTGGGGAAGGCTTTGGCCAGGGCTAGCAGGTTAGGTGGGGCAGGATCTCCGGAATGCTGGGGTGGGGTGAACAGTGTTAGCCAGGTTAATGGAGAGTGACAGGTTTGGCACTTGCCTGCTGCAGGTCAGCCAGGTGGAAGGAGAGCACAGCAAAAGAAACAAAGGAACAATGGCACCTGCCAGCACTTCCACCCCAGGCAGAGTTCCCACCAATCCCTGCCCCTCCAGCCCTCCCCCTAATGTTGGTCAATCTAATTCCTCCCCATAGGTCCCAGGCACTTCTGGAACTGCTGCTTCTGCGCTGGAGCTTGGAGCGGGTGAGTGTGTGCATGAATCCTTTAAGAGCAGTGCCTCGGTCTCCCCCAGCCCTTTGTCTCTCTCTGATATGATCCCTGTTGGTTTTCAAAGCTAGATGTTATGCAGACTCCTCTTCCCAACACAGATGCCCTAGACTGGGGATCCTGGTGTAAGGGTGGGACCTCCTCATTTCTCAGGGGAACCTCTGCAGTTATGTTATCCTTTCCATTTATGGATTGCTACACCTGACCAAGCTATGTCTCTCCCCCTCCTACCCTCAGTGTGGCTTCTTTTTTTATGTCTTTAGTTACAGGAGTTCTGTTCAGCCAGTTTTCAGGTGATCAGGGGTGGTTGTTCTATATTTAGTTGTAATTTTGATGAGTTTGTGGAAGGAGGTGAGTTCAAAGTCTACTTGCTCTGCCATCTTGATTTTGGATCTCAAGACTTTCCCTTTCTGTTAACTAATATTTCCCCACTCTTGGTAGGTTTGTCTTTATAGTCTATTACCAAAAACTGGCTAGTAGAACTAGCTTTCCTTAATATCAAACACAGTCTCCTTCTAATTAAACAGGATGTCTTATTCATCCCACAAGTAAATGCTGAGTACTGAGTTAGGTCTCTGGGATATACTAAAGGGAGTCAGATGGAGTCCTCGTCCTAAAGGAGTGGGGAGAGGGCCTATACCTCCTTGCTATAACACAAGTCAGGGTATAATATGTATTATAAGAGTAGGCTATGGGGATTCAAAAGATGAGCAGATCTATGAATTCAAGATTCACAGATGAGGAGTGAAAATAACCAACTTTTCTTAAACATTTACTATGAATCAGGAACTGTGTTAGACAGCTTGCATATATTATCTAGTTCGATTCTCACAACCATTAAGCATTTTTACCCCCAGTTTAGAAATGAGGACACCGAGGCTTGTCCAGGTGTGAGTGCTCAGTTTTTCTGCCATTTAATGTCCTATTCCATGCTGGCAGCACTTCCTGTTTCATAGTCTGTCATTGACTCCAATCCCACCCTTTACCAAAAGAAAAGAAAAGGAGAAATATTGGAAGGCTTCAGACAATCAACTCTGAACTGCCTTCTAGTTTGCATTAGAAATTTGTGGGACATGTATGCAGAGAAATATATGTGCAAAAAAAAACGGGTAGCCAAAATGTGACTTTTTAAAAAGAATGTGGTTTTGTGAGTCGCATATTTTGTTTAGAGAAGCACATTGGTGAAGCCCTTTGTGTGTATACAATTATTCCTTCTTGTTTTTATTCCTATTAGAAGGGGAAAAAACTAAGTTTGGGACTCTGGATAATTTACTAAAGATTTTATGGGAATAGGAAGAGCTAAAAAGCCATAATAAATAAAGAAGCACAGTTATGTAGAGAAAGCAGTGATCAAAATTCTGATTCAGCACCACTATATTAGAGGCATATCTTTTACTATTTTATTTTCATCGCAAATCTGGCAGCTAGATGCCAATCCCCCCCTCACACACCCCCATTCCCCTCACACACACACACACATTGACAAATGAGGAAACCGAGGCCCTCATAAATAGTAAGCGATGGGACTTGGATTCAAACTCAGTGCAGTTTATGCCTTAAAAGCAGGCATGTTTGAGATCTAGCTCAGAGACTTTTCAGCTAAATACAATCTGGCCCTTCAAAGCTGACAATACAGCCTTCTCCACACTCTGATTTTTCGCCTTAGCACGGAGACAAGAGACAGAACATTGTCCCTGAGAACAGATCTGTGTTGGGGTCGTAGCACATACGCACATTCTAGCTCAAAATTAGGTTGCCCTGGGTTAGCAAGGCTGCCCCCCCTGCTATTTCTGCTATCGCTTGACCTGGAGGGCTTCCTCAAGAAAAAAGTAAATGTTCCTATCCCAGAAGCCTTAAGATTGCTGCCACTAAGCCTCTAGCTAGAACAGGAATGGGGCTCCTACTCTCAGGGACTGCCACCAAGGGACAGGCCTCAGGGAAAGCTTTCAAGAATTGGGTGATGCCAGCACCTGGCTTTCCATCATGTTCATCTTACTCTAAGAACAGCAAGCTTTTTAAAGAGATTCTACTTTCATGTTTCCTGCTGTCCATTAAGCAAGGTTTAACAACATATTCTGGAGGTATAGGTGGGAAGGTTTGGGAGCTTACACAATGCACAAATTAAGACTGTAAATTTTGTTTGAATTACTTCAAAGTTAATGCCTTTTTATTTTTTTTTTCCTAAAAGAAAAAAACACAGCAAATTAAGTCAATTCTAGTATAATGCACTGTGGTCTGATATAATGTGATGTTCAAAGCCTACCTATGAGGTTCATAGGTTATCAGTAAATCCTATATAATAAAAGGCTAATATGCAAATTATCCCCTCAGGAGTTCGACTGGGAGACTGGGAGTTCAATCACTCGCTATGACATGCGCTGACCACCAGGGGGCGGCGCAGAAGATGGCGGGTGACCAGTGGCGGTGGTGGGGCACTGAAGGAGTGAGGGAAGGAGGAGGCGGGGAGGCCTGGAGGTGGGAAACCTGATTGGCCTTGATCACTGGCCAGGCCTAGGGATCCTACCTGTGCATGAATTTTGTGCACTGGGCCTCTAGTGTTTGTATAAATGAATAAATGGATAGTGCTTTCAGGACTTTGCTGTGCTCTCTTTGGAAGCACATATACTAAAATAGGACTTTGTCAAAACTAAGGGTGACAGTGTTCTCTGGATGAGGCCTAAATTGGAATCTCTATGGTAATGCTGGGGGAAATTTCAAGCACAAGAATCAGAGTGCAGTTAAAACCTCTTTGCATGCTCCTTTATTCTCTGCCAACACCAATATTAAATCACCTTCCTGTGGTATCTGCAATCCATTCTGGCCTCTGCTGGTGGGGTTTCTTCCCCCATCTCTCCCTGCTCCTCCTGCAATGCCTGCTACTATCAGCACCTTCCATTTTGCACTTTTTAGGGGGCAAACACAAAAGCTTTTGTCTTAAAGCCATAGCCATGCTCACCAGGTACAGCTGCAAACTGCTTTTTAAAAAGATGGTGTTGTGAATACTGGATTACCTCCTCTTGGGCAGAATTCTTTTACCTCATTGGAGGTATGTTCAATGAGCAGGTCCCTCACTTGGACACCAAGGGAGTTTTCACAGGAATTTTAAAGGCATCACAAGTTCTGTATGTTGCAATAACTGTTAATGTCCTCTGGAAATGTGTTAGTGAGTCTTTAATGCAGTTACAGTGGTCCCGCTTATTAATGCCACTTGTTTTTCACAAGGGGAAAGATAATCACTCGTTGGATCATATGTGTTAGGGGAATCCAGCCTGTTAAAAGGCAGTTTGACCAAGAGTCTCCCAGAACAATTGATAAATGAATGGATTAACAGGTGAATGAATTAAGCAGTTAAGTAAGGTATATAGGAAGGCTTTATTCAACTGGCCTGCAGTCTTCCGCTTCCTTTAACACATCTTGACTGAGAATTTTAAAAGCTTTAATATTTTAAAGATTTTTTTCAATGGCTTTTTAGCTCCCCGAGTTTTGATTATTAAGATTCTTCCTTGAATTGTATTAAGTCAAATACATTGTTGTAGTTCCAGAAATAGCTTCCTTTATTTTTTTTTAGATTAAAATTCTTTTTCTTAGTGTTGATTAAATTTCCTTAAAAATGTTCAATAATTTTGGGGGCTCTTTTGTTTCAACCACCCATGAGCTCACGTGGAAAATTTAAGTTCTTAGCCTGAGTTTATACATAGCACTGATATTATTGAGTCAGCTCTTCTATACTGGTATTTAAATACTGTAACATACTTTTTAAGTTTTTCAGAGGCAGAGCCATCTGATGCCTACACACAAATAAGAAAGGAAGTTATTTATTTTCTCCCTTTTTCTTCTTGTTCTCCACCTCCTTGTCTTCCTCTTCTTCTTCCTCTTCCCCTCCTTCTTCTAGAAATATTTCAGTAAGAAAATAATCTGTTTCATTGATGTTTTAAAAAAATGTGGTATGGATTGAATCTCCTTATTCATCTTAGAGATCAAGTTGTATATTTATCCCATTGTAGGACCATTTATTCTCTAAGTGATGTGATGGTTATCAACAGCAGACTAAAGGCACCCTTTCTGATTTATACTGCTTACATCTTTAGATAATCCTTTTACATGCAACTACAATGAAAGACAATTGAACTGCTGCACTGTGTTCTGACCTGGAGAAATTGTATACATTGTTGGGGAGGAGGAGTTGCATCTGAGAGCATGTATTAGTCAGCTTAGGCTGCCGTAACAAAAGACCCGAGATTGGCTGGCTTAAACAACAGAAATCTGTTCTTTGTGGTTCTGGAGGATGAAAAGTGCACATCTTGTTGCTGGTGAGGAATCTCTTCCTGGCTTGCTAATGGCTGCCTTCTTGCTGTGTCCTCACTTGAAAAAATGAGAGCTTTGGTGTTTCTTCTTTTTACAAGGGCACCCGCCTTATCAGATTAGAACTTCACCTGAATGACCTCATTTAACTTTTATCACCTCTTCGTAGACCCCATCTCCAAATACAGTTATAGTGCGGGTTAATGATTCAACCTACGAATTTGGGGAGTACACAATTCAGTCCATAGCAGAACACTTGAGCTTTTGTTCAACATCAGTAAAAATATGTACCCTTAAGTTAACATACTAGAAATGTATATTAAAAAGACTAATGAAAAATTTTAATATACTAAGTATACAGAAGAAAATATTCCTGAATCAATCACTTCATGATTTCTATTAGTTTATTTCTTTAGTGTTTTACTTCAGAATATAACAATCATTTTCTCAATATGTTTCTATTTTAAAATTACCTCTACTAATAAGATTTTTTGTGGGTCTACATGGTATCAAGCATCTGTAAGACAAATACAGAATTTTATTGTCTAAATATTTGCCATCACATCCCTATGTGATGGGTCTTGACTACAAAAAAAGATGTTGATAAGCTCCTCTACACACCAATAATTGTTTGTTCCCTTTAGAGAGGTACACAGTTTGTCAAAAAGCCTGAACTAGTTCTAGTATGCAAATAAATTTAATGGAAGAAATACTTTTAAGGTCACAGTTTGGGAAAAGATGGTATTTTTATTATGAAAAGTGTCAAGGCCTGTTTATTAATCTGTAAAAACAAGACTGAAAACTAATTGGCCTAGATAATGTATAAGTTTCAAAACTGTAATTTACTTGAGAATTTTATTTATTTATTTATTTTTAAATAAATCTTTATTGTTCAGATTATTACAGATGTTCCTCTTCCCCCCCCCCCATAGCTCCCCTCCACCTGATTCCCCACCCTACCCCATGCCCTTACCCCCCACCACTGTCTTCATCCATAGGAGTAAGATTTTTGTCCAATCTCTTCCCGCACCCCTCACACCTGCTTCCCCTGAGAGTGGTCAGTCCACTCCCTTTCTGTGTCCCTGATTCTATTATATTCACCAGTCCATTCTGTTCTTCAGATTTTTATTCACTTGATTTTTAGGTTCACTTGTTGGTAGGTATGTATTTGATGTCATTTTGTTGTTCATAATTTTTATCTTTACCTTTTTCTTCTTCTTTCTCTTCTTAAAGAATACCCTTCAGCATTTCATGTAATCCTGGTTTGGTGGCGATGAACTCCTTTAGCTTTTTCTTCTCTGTGAAGCTCTTTATCTGACCTTCAATTCTGAATGATAGCTTTGCTGGGTAGAGTAATCTTGGTTGTAGGTTCTTGCTATTCATCACTTTGAATATTTCTTGCCACTCCCTTCTGGCCTGCATAGTTTCTGCTGAGAAATCAGCTGACAGTCGTATGGGTACTCCCTTGTAGGTAACTAACCGTTTTTCTCTTGCTGCTTTCAAGATTCTCTCTTTGTCTTTTGGCCTTGGCATTTTAATTATGATGTGTCTTGGTGTGGTCCTCTTTGGATTCCTTTTGTTTGGGGTTCTGTGCGCTTCCTGGACTTGTAAATCTATTTCTTTCACCAGGTAGGGAAAGTTTTCTGTCATTATTTCTTCTAATAGCTTTTCAGTATTTTGCTCTCCCTCTTCTTCTGGCACCCCAAAAATTCGGATGTTGGTACGCTTGAAGTTGTCCCAGAGGCTCCTTACACTATCTTCATATTTTTGGATTTTTTTTCTTTTTGTTTTTCTGGTTAGGTGTTTTTTGTTTCCTCATGTTTCAGATCTTTGGTTTGATTCTTGGGGTATGTTGATCTACAGTTGAGTTTCTGTATATTCTTTATTTTAGACAGTGTATGCTTCATTTCTGACTGGTCCTTTTCCATTTTTTGGCATTCTCATTAAGGTCCTTGAAGGTCTCACTAAGCTCCTCAGAAGTGTCATCAAGTTTCTCAGCGGTTTTTAGAAGATTCTTGAGTAACCTTATACATGTGGTTCTGAACTCTATGTCGTCCAGTAGTTTGCTTTCCTCCGTTTCTTTCACTCGTGACATGTTTCTTTGTTTCCGCATTTTGGCTGCTTCCCTTTGTAGATGGAGTGGCTTTGTGTGGTAGGTGACCTATAGGGGGCAGTAGCTCAGCCTCCCCAATCACCTGATGTGGATGCTCTTGGTACACCCCTTTGTGGGCTGAGTGCAAAGTCTTGGTGTAGTTAAGCCTTAATTGCTGTTGGTACTCTGGGAGGAATTGACCTCCAGGCCAATCTGCTGTTAGGACTCGCTGTGTCTATAAGAACTGCTGTGCTGGTGACACGCTTATGGTGCAGGACTTGTTTCAGTGGGGCTTTGGTGCTCGCTGAGTCTGCCTCTTGAATGTGTCACTTATGGATGTGAGGAGTTGAAATCTGGTTTCTCACACTGACCACTAGGTATACTGGCTTCTGGATCTCCAATGGGGTGCAGGTCAGCTATTGTCTGAGTCCACCCAGCAGGAGCTACAGCGAGAGCTACAGTTTTCTCCTCTTTGCTTGGGGTTTGGAGGTTTTGGAGCTGTCTGTCTGATCCGGGCTGCAAGTTTGTTAGGTTAAGCTGCAGGGCAGTCCATTCATATGCAAAAGCCGCTGCTTGGAGCTTGGGTGGGTTTGTAGGTTGTGTGGGGCGGGGTCTCAGGGCGTCACTAGGCTAGGGCATGGCAAACAGCAATGGCTGCTAGTTAGCCGGCTCTGTGTCTCTGACTGCGTCCCATCCCGTGCCCCAGTGCAGATAAACAATTATTCCTATGCGCAGCTCTGCAAGCAGGCCCCCCTCACTTTCCGACCCAGTAGCAGACAATCCAGCTTCTCCCCGTAGGAGTTTGGGTGCCCCACGTCTCCCCAGAAACTGTATTTCAGAGTAATCGGGGGCTTGTCTCCCCTTTGGGTTGTAAAAAGCAACACCTGCCGCCAGCCCAGATCCCGCGCCTCCGTACCTCAGCTTTTCAGCGCTTGTGCACGTCTCAATGCTCTTTTCTCTTTCCTTCTAGTTGTAGAACTTCCGCTCAGCCAGCTTTACCATGGTTCTGGGTGATATACGTTTTGTCTTTTAGTTGCAGTTTAAATTGTTGTGCGAGGCAGCAGTTTAGATGTTTACCTACGCTACCATCTTGGATTCCTCGAGAATTTTATTTTTAAAAAGCACAATTAGATAAGAAAATTTGACTTTTGTCATATAAATTGTATCCTAAATATAGTAGAAAGCAGGCAACTTTATAACTAATACTGATATAGTAGAAGATTTTAATAGGTAGTTGGATACTTTGAGCCAAATTATTTGCCAATCTAAATGCTAGTTAATCATTTATTGAAAATGTTGGAGTTGTGAGATCCTGGACTATGTCAATCATGAATGTTTGTAAAATCTTATTCTTTAAGAAACAACAGTACTGGAACTGGTATAAGTATAGTCATAAAGATCAATGGACTAGAACTTAGAGTTAAGATATAAACCAATGTGTCTGTGATCAATTTCTTTTTGACAGGGGTACCAAGATCATTCAAGAAGAAAGAATAATCTTTTAAACAAATGATCTTGGGACAACTAGATAGCCACATGAAAAAGAATGAAATTGGTCCTCACCTCATATCATATATAAAAATTAATTCAAAAAAGATCAAAGAGCAAAACTAAAAAGCTAAAACTATAAAACTCTTAGAAGAAAACGTAGGGTTAAATTTTATGTTCTCCTATTTAACAATGGATTCTTAGATATAGTACTCAAAGCATAAGCAACAAAAGAAAAAAAAATAAATTGGATTTCATCAAAACTAAAAACTTTCATGCATCAAAGGACACCATCAAGAAAGCAAAAAGACAATTCACAGAATGGGAGAAATATTGGCAAATCATCTATATATCTAAAAGCCTAAGCGACCGGCCGGTAGCTATGATGCGCAACGACCACCAGGGGGCAGATGCTCAACGCAGGAGCTGCTGAGCAACAGCAACTTTGCAGAATGCCCTCTTGCACTCGGGGACCCCTCAAAGGATATCGGCTGCTGGTTTCAGCCCCATCCCCACAGCCCAGGCTGAGGGACCCCACTTGCCAGAGGGACCCAGCTCACTCCACAGATGCCCTTCGAGCCCTGGTGCCACCCCAGGCGCGGCCAGCCTGGGAGGGACTGTGGGAGGTTGGCTCCAGGGTATGTCTGCCCTGTCTCCCCCAGTCCTGCCCCGCTAGCCACCTTCTAATTAATTTCCTTTCAATGTGCACAAATCTGTGCACTCGGC
Source organism: Corynorhinus townsendii (assembly GCA_026230045.1). Lineage (NCBI taxonomy): Eukaryota > Metazoa > Chordata > Mammalia > Chiroptera > Vespertilionidae > Corynorhinus > Corynorhinus townsendii. Next base: position 172,074,911 of record JAPDVU010000003.1, on the reverse strand, counting down.
CTCTAGTATATCTGATAAAGGACTTGTGTCCATGATTCATAAAAACTCTAATGACTCAATAATAAAAAGACAAATAAACCAATTACAGAATAGGCAAAGAATTTGAATAGACATTTCTCTAAGGGAGATATACAGTGGCCAATAAGCACACGAAAAGATGTTTAACATCAATAGTCAGTCATAAGAGAAATTCAAGTCAAAACTATAATGAAGGCCTAGTCCGTGTGGCTCAGTTGGTACCATGTACCAGAAAGTCTCTAGTTCAATTCCCAGTCAGGGCACATGCCCAGGTTGGGGGCTTGATCCCCAGCAGGGGATGTGCAAGAGGCAGCCAATTGATGTTTCTCTCTCATTGATGCTTCTATTTCTCTCATTCTCCCTTCTTTTCTCTGAAATCAATAAAAACATATGTTTTTTTAAAAAAAAACTATAATAAAGAACTACTTCACACTCAGTAGGAGGGCTAGAGTAAAAATGTCACATAATAACAAGTGTTGGCAATGTGGAGAAATTAGAACACTCTTATACTTCTGATGAGATGTAAAATGGTGCAGCCACTTGGGGGAACAATTTGGCAGTTCCTCAAATGTTTAAGCATAAAGTTGCCATATGACCCAGTAGTTCTATTCCCAGGTATATGTCCATGAAAAACTAAAATGTATGAACACACAACAGCTTGTACTTGAATGTTTACAGCAGCATTATTCATAATAGCCAAAAGGTGCAAACAACCCAAATGTCTATCAACTGATGAATGGTTAAACTAGATGCAGTGTATTTATTCAGTGGAATATTATGTGACCATAAAAAGGAATGAAGTAATCATATATACTACAACATGGGTGTACTTTGAAAAATTATGCTGAGTCAGAAAGCCAGTCACAAAGACCACATATTATATGATTCCATGTTTATGAAATATCCAGAATAGGCAACTCTATAAAGACAGGGAGTAGATTAGTAGGAGCTTAGGGCTGGAAAAAATGGAGTCGTGGAAGGGAAGATTGTTAAAGGATACAGGCTTCCTTTTTAACCAATGAAAATATTCTAAAATTGTAGTGATAGTTTCACCCTATATCGTGAATATATTAAAATCCACTAAAGCCCTAACCAGTTTGGCTCAGTGGATAGAGCGTCGGCCTGTGGACTGAAAGGTCCCGGGTTCAATTCCGGTCAAGGGCATGTACCTTGGTTGTGGGCACATCCCCAGTGGGGGGTGTGCAGGAGGCAGCTGATCGATGCTTCTCTCTCATCAATGTTTCTAACTCTCTGTCCCTCTCCCTTCTGCTCTGTAAAAAATCAATAATATATATATATTTTAAAATCCACTACAGTTTCAATAGATAAATTGTATGCTATGTGAATTATATCTTAGTAAATCTATGAAAAATTAGTTTTTAAAAGTCTTATTCTTTAAACACTGGGAAGGAAGCCATCGTGGTGGTACACTATGGTACACTATGGGGGAGGTTTATAGATGAAGCTTTGGCAAAAGGCAGGCCTCTACCATGGTTTCCCAAGGTGCTTTTCCGGGCTGCAAAGTTGTATATTAGTGGGTATTTGTCGTCCTACAAGATGGAACCTGCTCTAAAAAATCACTGACTCTTTTCAAACTACTTCCAGAGCTTATAAAACTTATGAATCAAATGAAACCCATAGTAAATTGAGTTTTTAAATTAATTTAAAATAATGAAGTTTTTTGAAAGAAACCTTTTTTTGTCATTTTTCTCAATGTTCAAGAATAAGAATGCATGTTTAACATGTTCTAATGAATCGAAAATTTAATTAAACATCCAAAGAAAAATTTTAAATGTTAAGTTGACTATCCTGCTGATAGGGGGCAGCAGAGAAATGATTAAGAGATCCATGGATTTAGGTGTCTGTCCTGACTCTGTCAAAATAAGTTGTAATATGATGTTCTCAACTTTCCTTTCTTCATCTGTAAAATGGGTATAATTATAGTCCCGTCCTCCTGAAGTTATAAAAACATTAATTGGAATAATAAAATGGATACATTTTGTATATAGGAAGCCCTTTAAATGCTCTTCATCATTATTATTTTTAATTAGGCATTCATCATTTGGCCAAATATACATGCTGTTGGAGAAAAATATACAATCTAGTGACTCACTCTGGCCTTCCTTATTTTTTTTTTTTAAGCTCCATGGCAGCTTTGCCACTGACTTCAATGTTTACAATTTGCTTCACTTGTGATTAAGCTGATGTTTCCCTGAAGTTGGGCAGAAAACCAGGCAAGCACACTTGGGTCTAGAACTTGGTATTTCACTTTGTCAAGGTGTGACATACATACATACATACATACATCTCAAACTGTATTTTGTTAAGTGTAAAAAAATGCTTGCTCCGTGGCTGGGTTGCTCAGTTGGTTGGAGCATCGTACCATACACCAAAAGGTTGTGAGTTAGATTCCTGGTCAGGGCACATACCTAGGTTGTGGGTTTGATCCCTGATCAGGGCACATATAGAAGGCAACTGATCGATGTTTATCTCTCTCTCACATTGATGTTTCTCTCTCTCTACTTCTCTCTCTCTAAAAATCAATAAAAACATATCCTCGGGTGAGGATTAAACAAACAAATGTTTTCCTTATGTTCATATTAATAGAAAGTCACTAAATATTTTGTTTAATCTTTTAATCGAGATATATAGTATATGCCTGGCCAACATGGCTCAATGACTGAGCATCAACCTATGAACCAGGAGGTCTCGGTTCGATTCCCAGTCAAGGAACATACCTGGGTTGCGGGCTCTATCCCCATTGTGAGCTGTGCAGGAGGCAGCCTATCGATGATTCTCATCATTGAGGTTTCTGTCTCTTCCTTCCTCTCTGAATTCAATAATATATATATATATATATATATATATATATATATATATATATATTGGGTTTTTTTAATATATAGAGAATGGAAGATAGATTGATGGAGCCTCTCTCCTCCTACCCTCTCCTCTCAACAACTACCATTCTTATTTAGAAAATGAACATTTCTCCAAGGCATTGAAGCAGCTTCTCTGGAGGCTGCAGTTAAGTCCCTCAGATCTGGAAAATGAGAAGTTGGAGGCAGGAACGATCCTGGGTGTTTGGATGATGAGTGATTTACAAATTTATCTTACTCCCACTTAGAGAACTTGGTGGTACAATGCAATTCTTATCAAAAATGTGGTCACCGATTGAAGATTTATTAAGAGCTCTGCAATGTCCTATCCATTTTTGAGAAATCATAAAAGAATTAGGTACTGCCTTCCTGGAGATTATAACTTCCTAAATAAAAAACAAGTACTATATGCCTATTTTCTTTCATTATTTTCTCAGAATGAGGAACATCTGAGTTTCAAGCGAAGCATAACATAGTATGGAAAGCAGAAAGCAGAAAATAAAGTTATTAGAATAGAATGAAGAATTTAACATTTGTTGATTAGAAAATTCTGCTTTCAGGATAATTACACAGTTACATCATGCCTAGATTATTTAACCAAATATGGAGCTCATCATTTTTCTGCAAAACCAGGTGCTACCTTTGATAGCAGTCACATCAGATAGCTTTATATTCAATTATAATTAACGGTCGACAAAACTTTCCCACAACTTTTATTAGGTTAAAAAAAATGTTTTCATGTTTCTGAATAGTAAAGATATAAACAGTATTATTTGAGCTTTAGAATGCCCCTCCCAACTGGTGTGTAAACACAGCTTCCTATATATCCAAGTCTGCCCAGGCATAGTTGGATTTTATTCATGTTCTTACTTTTTATGACACCAATTATCTATGGAGAACAGAGGTTGCAAAAACACTGCCCTTTAAAGGTCCTTTTTGATCTATGGTTAAGCTACATGTATTTTTATTAAAATCAACAAAACAATGCACCGAAGCTCTGTAGTAACTTCATCAGGATATTCTTATAAGGTATAATAATATTGCAGTGAAATTTTAAATTCCGTTTTGCTGAAGATGTTGAACAATGTTTTATCTTCTTATTTTCCACCTTACTTACCATTTTTGGTGATATGCTTGTCTAAATCATCCCCCCCCCTTTTTTTTATTGCATTGTTTGTTTTCTTATTATTGAATTTTTGAAGTTCTTTGCTAGTATATATTCTGGATACAGATTTTTTTCTTAGATAGATTATTTGCAAATATTTACCCTCAGTCTTTGGTTTGTCTTTTCAGTCAAATATAACAGTATCCTTTTTTTTCTTTGTTGGTGCTGCTTATTATGTTCTCAAAACAGTATATTTTAACTAGCAGATATTCTTGATTTTGGTGAAGTTCAATTCATCAAGTTTTATTGTATGGATCACATTGTTGGTGTTGTACTTGAAAAACTCAAGTTTGCCTAAATCAGGGTCACTATGTTGTCTTTTAGAAGTTTTATATTTTAGGTTTGACAGGTCAATGACCCATTTTTTGTTGTTGTTGTTAGTTTTTTAGCACTGCACAGGTATGGAATGAAGTTTTTTGTTGTTATTCTTTTTCTTTGCATGTGGATTATAAACTATTCCTGTACTATTTGTTGAAAGACTATTTTTTCTGTAGTAAATTGCTTTTGTACCTTTGTAAAAAATCAGTTGACCATATGTGTGTCAGTATGGACTTTCTGGATTGCTATTCTGTTCCACTGATCTATTTGTCTATCTTGATAACAATTCTATGATGTTTTGATTACTGCCTTTTTATAATATCACTTAGTATCAGGTAGTGTTAGCCCTTTACATTTGTTTTTTTCTAAATTGTTTGGCTGGGTTCTTCACATTTCCATATGAAGTTTACAATCAGCTTGTCAATTTTGACCAAAAAAAATAAAATAAAAAAAGAGCCTGCTTGGATTTTGATTTCAATTGTGTTGACTCTATGGATGAATTTGAGGATAATTGATATCTTACTAATATTTTTTCTGATACATAAACATAGCATATCTATCCATCTATTTAGCTCTTTAGTTTTTCTCAGGAGTGTTTTGTAGTTTTCAGTGCAAAAATCTTACACATCTTTAATCAGATTTATCCCTACGCAGTTGATATTTTTTTGATGCTATTATAAATGAAATTGCACTTTGAATTTTATTTTTTGATTGTTTATGGCTACTATATAGAAATACAGTTGACTTTTACATTTTGGTCTTATATCCTACAACTTTGCTAAACTCAGTTATTAGTTCTAGTAGTTTTCTAATAGATTATATAATATTTCCTACATCTGCAAATAAAGAGTTTTATTTTTTCCTTTCCAATTTTTTTTAAAAATGCCTTTTCTTTCTTTCTTTTTTTTCTTATTGAATTGTCTGTACCTCCAGTACAATGTTGAGTAGAAGCAGTGAGAAAGGACATCCTTGCTTTGTTTTTAATCTAATAGGGAAAACATTCAGTCAATCTTTCATTATTAGGCATGATGTTAGCTCTTTGTTTTTTTAAAACCTTTTTTTAGGTTATGATAAGACCTAAAAAGGTAATGTTATTGTTTGCATGACTTAAATCCTGTTAAATTTACTTAAACATGTTTAGTGGCTCAGAATATTGTCTATTTTGGTAAATGTTCTGTGTGTACCTGAAAAGAATGTATATTCCGCTGTTATTGGGTGAAGTGTTCTGTAAGTTACAATTAGAAAAAATTGGTTGATAGTGTTGTTCAGATTTTCTATATACAGCTGACCTTTGAACAACACCAGTTAGAACTGCTCATGTCCATTTATATGCAAATTTTTTCAATAAATATCTGTACTGTTTTTGACCAGGAGTTGGAAGTCTGCAGACAGGGAGGTTCAACTGTATGCATTGATCTATGCCATTTTATACAGGGGACTTGAGTGTCCACAAATTTTGATATTCATGAGAGGTGCTGGAACCAACCCCCCATGGGAACTGAGGTACAACTTAAGTTTCTAGGGAGTCAAAACTTACACACAGTTTTTCTACTGCCAGGGGTCAGCGCTCCTAACTCCCACATTGTTCAGGGTCAACTGTACCTATTTTCTGTCTGTTAGATCTATCAATTATTGAGTGTGGATGTTCATTTTTTTGCATGTAATACCTTTTTATGCTTCATTAATGCTTAGACAGAGGACGATGCTATGGATGCCATATGGAAGATCTTGGTATCATTCAGGTATGAAAGCGTATTTCATTAATATAAAAAAACTGAAAACAGTTACTTATAAATGTTGTTCTGCAGATTTAGATCTTGAAATAAGAAGTCTAAATAGCTGGCTGATTATGCTGGTTGGCAGTTTTAGTCAGATTCATCTATGAAGTATTTCAGTTCTGTGAACACTCTGACCCAAGTGCTGACAATGTAATTGTTTAGTGATTTCTTTTTCTTTCTTAGTTGTAGAGACATTTTCTCAATTAAAATGTTACCAGGAACTTCAATACACGTAGCAGATAAAAGTGGAGGTATTTCACGTTTATCTGGACTGCAGTTATTTGGCTTCACTCTCCTGCCCGCAGAGGCAGTCCCTGATGGGAAATATTGAAAACCATGGACCTACCCAAATACTGTGCTAACCAGGAACACATACCATTCAAAATACTAAATTGGAGTGGTAAATAGATTTCAGTGTTTGCATCAACAATATAGATTAGTACGCTGCCCAGTGAGCTGTTTGACACAATTGCTGCAGTTGATTCCTGTCTCTGCAGTAACTAAAGGTTCATGTTCAATTGCTGATGTTTGCCGGGTACAGGCATGGGAACTACAAGAGCACATGCCATGCACTTGATATTTTTTGTCTTGAAATATTGACAAATCCGGTGTCTAAACCTGGTTTCACATGATTATCTCCTGAGTTGAATTATATGTTTGATAAAGCAGGAAAATTATGCAATGGGGTTAGTTAGGCTTTGCAGACTAACTAGTTAGAGAATGCTTAAGTGACCTTGTAGAATGGAGATTTTTATAAGGACATATGGGAAAGTAAGGAAGTGCAGGAGCCATCTCAGTATTTCCTTCGGGGCCTGTGAGTGGTCCCAGTGGTTTGGCAGGGGAACTCTGAAACAGGCATTCACCGTTCCCTTCTCTGGGGTTCTGCCATCATTATAACTGAGCGGCCCTCTCCTTTTCTTGAACTGCTCCTGCCATAACAAACCAACTCCAGTTCTCTTTGCCTCAAAGCATTTGCTTTCTGCTTTCTTTTCGTTTATCTCCTTGCTACACTTCTCTCAGTGCATCTCAAGTTCAAAATCCCCACAGGGAGTGATAGGTTAAAGAGTGCCTTCCAGAATGGAGTGCCACCTTGGGCCGTATTCTCATGCCAGGTTACTTAAATGTCACTTAGCAGTCCTTAGATCAGGTGCTGATCCCTCGTCTAGTCACCTGTGTCTAAGTGGAAGAATCACAAGGTACAAAGGATAAAGAAGGGATTGTGTCTGGCTGGGACTCTGAAGGACCCCAGCAGGGCACCCCCTAGGCATGGAACATGGCCTGCCCATTACAGCCATCTTCAACAGTAGCGAGAACACTGATTGGACTTGCTTGATGTCGAATGAAGAACACATTTCCTTACGATGGACTAACGCAGTGGCTTTCAGACTGTGGTTGGCAGAAAGTCTTAAATTCCCCTCCTGAGGAGAAACTTGGCAGGCAGGGCTCTAAGTTCCGTCTGCCCTGTTTTAACCGGAGCAATTCCATATTGTTCATTTTTACATGCTGGATTTTCAACTAAAATTTCACTTGAAGATAGGATTCCACTCTTCACAAATAGTGAACTGAGAGCCATGAGCTGTACCAGTACAAACACTCTTGTTTGGATAATAGTTTCTAAGTAGTGAGGCTTCCATTTTTAAAGAATAAGAGTTGATAAGATATAAATGAAAGATGTCACTTTTTAGAGAAAACTTGGTAATTTTTACCCAGGTTTTCTTTCAAAAGCTTCTGGGAAGGATAAACAGGAAAATAGAATAAGATTATTTCAAAACATTATATTCCTCATTTTAATTGCTTTTATGTCTTGGATGTTATGAGAAATTGTTTAATTATTGCTGTCAGTATAATTGATAAGTAGGATAAAAATTTTGATACCAATGAACAGATTTGTAATTCAAAATGTTAAAATAACATATTACAGATGTCTTGTTTGATTTGTTTACAGATACAGAACTGCCACATCAGGGTAAAAGTTTATATTAATTGCTAGTTACATTGTAAGTTAACCATTCATGGTGAATTGGGATACATCACAGCAATCACACACATAACTTGTATTTTAGATCAATGCATGCATTATATTTTATTATAACAATCCTTTTTGTTATGCTCAGTCTTTCGCATGGAATGGTCATCTACCAAGAACTTTTTCTTAATATATATATATTTTTTAATTGATTTTTTACAGAGAGGAAGGGAGAGGGATAGAGAATTAGAAACATTGATGAGAGAGAAACATCAATCAGCTGCCTCCAGCACACCCCCCATTGGGGATGTGCCCACAACCAAGATACATGCTCTTGACTGGAATCGAACCCGGGACCTTTCAGTCCGTAGGCCGATGCTCTATCCAGTTAGGTCTGCCAAGGACTTTTTTTTTTTTTTTTACTGAAGGCATCTTGATGGTATTTATAAAGATGAAATACTTTTTTTTTTCAATAAATCTTTATTGTTCAGATTATTACAGGTGTTCCTCTTTTTTTCCCCCATTGCTCCCCTCCACCTGATTCCCCACCCCACCCCATGCCCTTACCCCCCGCCACTGTCTTCATCCATAGGAGTAAGATTTTTGTCCAATCTCTTCCCGCACCCCTCACACCTGCTTCCCCTGAGAATCGTCAGTCCACTCCCTTTCTATGTCCCTGATTCTATTATATTCACCAGTCCATTCTGTTCTTCAGATTTTTTATTCACTTGATTCTTAGATTCACTTGTTGGTAGGTATGTATTTGATGTACTTCTATTGTTCATAATTTTTATCTTTACCTTTTCCTTCTTCTTTCTCTTCTTAAAGAATACCCTTCAGCATTTCATGTAATCCTGGTTTGGTGGTGATGAACTCCTTTAGCTTTTTCTTGTCTGTGAAGCTCTTTATCTGACCTTCAACTCTGAATGATAGCTTTGCTGGGTAGAGTAATCTTGGCTGTAGGTTCTTGCTGTTCATCACTTTGAATATTTCTTGCCACTCCCTTCTGGCCTGCATAGTTTCTGTTGAGAAATCAGCTGACAGTCGTATGGGTACTCCCTTGTAGGTAATTAACTGTTTTTCTCTTGCTGCTTTTAATATTCTCTCTTTGTCTTTTGCCCTTGGCATTTTAATTATGATGTGTCTTGGCGTGGTCCTCTTTGGATTCCTCTTGTATGGGGTTCTGTGCACTTCCTGAACTTGTAAGTCTATTTCTTTCACCAGGTAGGGAAAGTTTTCTGTCATTATTTCTTCTAATAGGTTTTCAATATTTTGCTCTCTCCCTTCTTCTGGCACCCCAAAAATTCGGATGTTGGTTCGCTTAAAGTTGTCCCAGAGGCTCCTTACACTATCTTCATATTTTTGGATTCTTTTTTCTTTTTGTTTTTCTGGTTGGATGTGTTTTGTTTCCCCGTATTTCAGATCTTTGGTTTGATTCTTGGGGTACGTTGATCTACAGTTGAGTTTCTGTATATTCTTTATTTCAGACAGTGTATGCTTCATTTCTGACTGATCCTTTTCCATTTTTTTGGCATTCTCATTAATATCCTTAAAGGTCTCATCAAGTTTCTCAGCGGTTTTAAGAAGATTCTTGAGTAACCTTATAAATGTGGTTCTGAACTCTATGTCATCCAGTAGTTTGCTTTCCTCCGTTTCTTTCATTCGTGACATGTTTCTTTGTCTCCGCATTTTGGCTGCTTCCCTGTGTTGATGGAGTGGCTTTGTGTGGTAGGTGACCTATAGGGGGCAGTAGCTCAGCCTCCCCAATCACCTGATGTGGACACTCTTGGTACACCCCTTTGTGGGCTGAGCGCAAAGACTTGGTGTAGTTAGGCCTTAATTGCTATTGGTACACTGGGAGGAATTGACCTCCAGGCCAATTAGCTGTGAGCACTCACTGTGTCTATAATGGAAGAACTGCTGCGCTGAAGACACGCTTATGGGGCAGGACTTGTTTCAGTGGGGCTTTGGTGCTCACTGAGTCTGCCTCTTGAATGTGTCACTTATGGATGTGAGGAGTTGAAATCTGGTGTCTCACACTGACCACTAGGTACACTGGTTTCTGGATCTCCAATGGGGTGCAGGTCAGCTACTGTCTGAGGCCACCCAGCAGGAGCTATAGTGAGAGCTACAGTTTTCTCCTCTTTGCTTGGGGTTTGGAGGTTTTGGAGCTGTCTGACCCAGGCTGCAAGTTTGCTAGGTTAAGCTTCGATAGAGCAGGGCTTTCTTATGCTAACTCCGCTGCTTGGAGCTTGGGTGGGTTTGTAGGTTGTGCAGGGCGGGGCCTCAGGGCATCACTAGGTTAGGGCGTGGCAAACAGCAATGGCTGCTAGTTAGCCGGCTCTGGGTCCCTGTCGGCAGTCCTGTGCCCCAGTGCAGCAAACAATTATTCCTGCGCGCAGCTCTGCAAGCAAGCCACTCTCACTGGCAGACAGTCCAGCTTCTCCCTGTAGGAGTTTGGGTCCCCCGCGTCTCCCCAGACACTGTATTTCAGAGTAATCGGGGGCTTGTCTCCCTTTGGGTTGAAAAAAGCAATGCCCGCCGCCAGCCCAGATCACGCGCCTCCGTACCTCAGCTTTTCAGCGCTCGTGCACGTCTCAATGCTCTTTTGTCTTTCCTTCTAGTTGTAGAACTTCCACTCAGCCAGCTTTCCCGTGGTTCTGGGTGATAGACGTTTTGTCTTTTAGTTGTATTTTTGAAATTGTTGCGGGAGGCAGCAGTTTAGGTGTTTACCTACGCCACCATCTTGGATTCCTCCATGAAATACTTTTTTAATTGAAGAGCTCATGTCCTTATTCTATGATTTGGGACATCCCAATACCCGTCACTTCCTTAAAAGATGACTCAGCCAATAAAAACATCAAGCTACTGCTACTTGTTGACATGGTGAATAAAACTGCCTGAAACTCTCTTCTAAGCCTTCCACTCCATGGGCTGAGCAAATATATCCCCAGATCCTTCTCCTTAGAATGCCCCCTTAAATGCCCTTTCTAACCAATGCAAGGCAACAGCCTTCCTTTTTCTTTTCTCAGAATCTAGTGTGTCTCTGGTTTAAGCAGAAAATGATTCAGCTAGTCTCATTTCCTAGAAGCTGGTTAGAGTGAGTGGTGTATATGAAGTCATTAAGCTAAGGGAAGATGACAGTGAAATCTGACAGTGGAGTCAGTTTAGCCATTGAACGGTGTTGTAAGTCAATGACCTTATCTACATGCTCAGCCCTACCCAACTACCTCAGAAACTGTGCTGCAAGTCAGAAGGGAGTCTGGATAGGACACTGCACACGACTCAGCCCAAATGGATCACTGTTAATGGAGTAAAACCCAAATCATGACCTTCTGAGGCTGGCGAGTAATAGCCTCTTAAAGTTGAATAACAGCATTGCTACTAAAGGAGAACTAATACCCAGCTGGTGCCCGGACAGCATCTGAACAATTTAAGATACAAGTTCTTTTTAACGATCATTAAAAATATAGTAGTATTCGGGGGCAGGAAAGGGGGGTATAGTACATTCACGGAGAGAAAATGGAAGAAATATGAAATATGGTAATTGTGGGTAGATAGCAGTTCAATATACTATTCTACTTTTATATATGTGTAGGAGTTTTCATATTTAAAGCTTAAAAGCACAGTTTAAAAAGTAATTTCCCCCTTGTTCTTTTTTAAATATATTTTTATTGATTTCAGAGGAAGGGAGAGGGAGAGAGAGATAGAAATATCAATGATGCGAGAGAATCATTGATCAGCTGCCTCCTGCACCCAACTCATCGAGCCCACAAGCCACAACCTGGCATGTGCCCTGACCAGGAATTGAACTGTGACCTCCTGGTTCATAGGGCCACGCTCAACCATTGAGCCATGCCACCCCCCCATCCCCCACCCCGCTTTCTTATAAAGTAGGATCTAGAGAACATTTTCTATACATGTCATTCAATAAAATAATAATGTTAACTTAAATCACTGAGACACAAATATTATTTGCCATTTTCACGTTTATATATCTGCACAGCAAGTTGTGGAATTCAATCCTTGATAAGCTAACCTAGAAATGGCAACATGACATCAGCAATCACATTTTCAACTCCCTCAAGTGCAGGATTTCTGTAGCACTAAGAGGTAAAAGTGGACTCTGTTGTCCCTGTCCTTTGCTGGATGCCCTGATATGGCATCACTTATACCGGGCCCTGAAACAACAGAAACAAAATGGGTAGATGATTGGACCAAAAGCAGTTATGTCATTTTCATTTCAATAATAATGGCTTAGGATTAATTATGGGAGGGGACTGGTGAAAGGAGAGGGGGGTCATTATTGCCAGTGAGATTTGGAAGAATGACTGTGAGAGTTTGGGGTTTGGGCTGGATACCCTGATAATTTACTGAGACCTGTTGTGAAAGATAAACAAAGCCAGATATTAGTTAAGACAGTGAGAATAGCCCGGCTGGCTTGGCTCAGTGGTTGAGCATCGACCTATGAACCAGGAGATCACGGTTCGATTCACGGTCAGGGCACATGCCCAGTTTGGGGGCTCGGTCCCCAGTGTGGGGCTTACAGGAGGCAGCCGATCACTGATTCTCTCTCATCATTGATGTTTCTATATCTCTCTCCCTCTTCCTTCCTTCCTGAAATCAATAAGAGTATTTAAAACAAAACAAAGCAGTGAGAATAGATTTTATTCACTAATAAACTATTGCAATAAGGAAGGGGGTCCAGCATGAGCTGAACTCAACTTTGTCACAACAAAAGGCAGGGGACTTTTTTAAGGCTGAGATGTGCGAAGAGAAAGGGTGAAAGGGTGTTAAGGGGGCTGGTCCATGTGGCTGGATGATCTGGGTTTGTTAACTGGTGCTTATCCAGAAGAGAAACAAGTGTCTACTATCTCTGCGGCAGGAGGTAGTGCTGCAAGTTAAAGCAAGGCACCCACGGAAGTTAGGCCCTCACCCTCCTACAGAACTATGGGAGAGCTATCTTCCTGAAGGTTTGCACTTCACAGAGTCTCAGGTCTTTGAAAAATGCTGCTTTGGGTGGTAGTATTACATTGCAAAGGTAGAGAAAGGATTTGTAATTGCAAACTTTCTAAAATATCTGTTCAAAGAGTGGGTTCAGGGACCTATCCACCTGTCGCCAGGTTTTGGCCTGGAACAGAAGTAACTTCTCCTGGAAGTGTGTCCTTTTCCAGGCAGGTACGTTAAGAGGAGCTGGAGTCATCCTAGGAGTACAGCCTCGTTCAAACAGGGCAGGAGTGGATGGATCATTGTGCTGAGAGTCTGCAGTTTGTGTAGCCAAAGTGGAGGTCTGGTCCAGAAGAGGGCTCAGAAGAGCCCAACTATAATTTGGTCAGGGAAGGGTCCTTCGTTATGGTTCAGAGTATGCACTACTAGAATCTTGCTCATATTAAGTACATCATAGCTCCTTGGAGATCAATATCACAGACCAGGATATGGTGCATCACAGCAAGTATCTTACTTGTCAGGGCCAGGGAGAGAGGTAATCCTTGTGGTGACTTTTAAGATATGTTTTCCAGTCATGGCCGGTTGTTCAGTGGTTAGAGCATCAGTTTGCAGACTGGAGGGTCACAGGTTCAATTCCAATCAAGGGCATGTACCTCTGTTGCAGGGTCAATCCCCAGCCTGGTTGGGGAGAATGCAGGAGGCAGCCAGTTATGTGTTCTTCTCACATTGATGTTTCTTCTCTCTATCTCTCCCCTTCCCTTCTATTCTTTCTCTAAAAAAATCAATGGAAAAAATGTCCTCAGGTGAAGAGTAACAAAACAAAAAAAGATATGATTTCCAGGAACCAAGATCCCTGGCTACTTCGAGATGTGACTAGTCAGCCCAGATGTGAGAACATCTTCAAATACTCAAGAATGTGTTCCATAACGTGAGCATTTTGTGCCACACTGAACAATAAAGAGGAGATTTAGAGAATGCAAGGCCTTTAGTAGATTAGGACAGGCATTGTGAATTTACTCTGTAGATAGAACAGTTTATGTTTGTTTTCCTTATTGATGTGGAATCCCTTCCTTCCCCCTTTTCTTCCTTTTGTTTTCAAATCAATAAAAGGTAGAGAAGACATCCCTTAGTAACACTTAAAGCAAACAGAAACTATTCATGTATCTGGTTAGAAAGCAGAAAATTAAAACAGGTCAAGAACCATACAAAATGGAAATTATAAGCCACCTCTCACCTCCTAAATTGACTCCTTCCCATCCAATCTTTCACCTCACAGATAAAATCTATTTAAAAGTCTCTTTTGATTCATCCATGACAAAAAAGAATACATGTATGCATATATGCATGTACATGTTTCATGTGGATTTTTAAATTTATTTTTCATGAGGATTTTTAAAATTTATTTTTCTTTTTAATCTATAGAATAGGGATCACATTATATCACCTATTATATTTTTACTCATTATCAAATGAGTAAAAATATTGAAAATTGTTCCATGTACAGATTTACATTTTCCTTTAGGCACTAGTATTTGCATTATGGATTTATCTTTTTTTTATTTCTCCACTTCCATACTGACAGAAATTAGTTGTTTATAGGTTGTTTTTTTTCCCATTATAAATAATGCTGTAATGAAGTTTATTGTCTATAGATCTAGGTGAACTTCTATCAATATATCTGTATAGTACATCCATGTAATTGGATTGCTCCTTCAAAGAATTTTTTTGTAGATAATGACAAATTGCCGTCCAGAAGGATATTCAAATTTATGCTTCCACCAGTAGGGTACAAGAGCCTTTTAACCTCATACCTTCACCAGGACTGAGTACCATTCAACTTTTTTCCCAAGTTGATAGGTAGTTTATTATTTTGCTAGTCATTTGTTTTATCATAAGCATCTTTTATATGTTTATTAGCCATTTATATTTTTATATTACAAGTTTTGTGATAGTATCCCTTGCTCATTTGTCTATTGGTTTGCTCACCTTTGAATTTATTTGAATGAGCTTTTTGTAAACCAAGAAAATTAGCCTACCCATCTGTCAAAAGTTTCTGATGGTCAGAATAAATTGTCTTTCTTCATCATAGCAGGTAGAATTATTAAGCCTTCTTATAAAAAATCCAACTTGATTCCACTTAAAAAATGAGATATATAGACAACAAAAGTCAAACTGTTACTTACTTTAAAGGATAAGTAGGCAGAGAGAAGGCAGCATGACGTAGCCACGGAAAGTTTGATTCAGCAGAGTTGGGAAAGCAATGAAATATTCATGCCTTTATAATCTACATGAAGCTTGCACATGAGAATTTCAACAAGCTGACTATTTCGTGTAGTTTTTCCCCCCAAGTATTTCTTTATTTATATAATTTTAATTTTTTTCAATTACAGTTTACATTCAATATTACTTTGTATTAGTTTTGGGTGTACAACATAGTGATTACACAATCATACACTTTACTAATTGTTTCCCTGAGCCCTAGCTGATTAACTCACTTGGTTAGAGTGTCATCCTGATACTCCTAGATTGCAAGTTGGGTCCATGGTCAGGGCACATGCAAGAATCAATCAATGAATGCATAAATCAGTGGAATGACAAATCAATGTCTCTCTCTCTCATTTCCTCTTTCTCATTTCTTCTCTCTCTAAAATAAATAAATATTAAAATTAAAAATAAAGTGTTCTCTCTGATATTTCCAGAAGCCACCTGGCACCATACATCATTATTACATTACTAGAGGCCCGGTGCACTAAATTTGTGCATGGGGCGGGGGATCCACTCTTCCTAGCCTGCAGCCTCTCCAATCTGGGACATCCTGGACTGCTGGCTTCTAATCGCTCACCTGCCTGCCTGCCTGGTTGCCCCTAACTGCCCCCCACCCTGCTGGCCTGATCGCCCCTCACTGCCTCTGCATGCCAGCCTGATTGCCCCTAACTGACCCCCACTGCCAGCCTAGTCACCTCTTACTGCACCCCCTGCCAGCCTGGTCACCCCACATGGCCCCCCCGCCAGCCTGGTTGCCCCATGCAGCCTGCTGTTCAGTCGTTCGGTCATCCCTCACTAACCCCCCTGCCAACCTGGTCATAGGTAGCCATCTTGTGAGGGTGTGATGGTCAATTTGCATATTACTTCTTTATTATATAGTATTGTACTTTATTTCCTAAGCTGTACTTTATCATGTATCTTTTCAATATCTTTCAGAATCCTGAATCTTCTAAATTCTAAGTGATTCTGCTGACAAATTTTTAGTTTCATTCTAGGTTAAAATATCAACTTATCCTAGAAGACGAAGCATATACATTCTAGGTTAAAATATCAACTTATCCTAGAAGACGAAGCATAATACAGCAAGAGAAGCATGCTGTAGAAAGGTGATCATGATTGGGGTGGATAGACTTGGATTCTAGACTTGTCTCTCTCATGTTCCTGCCATGGAATCTTTGGGTAACTCCCTCAGGTCCTCTGTGTCTCCATTTCTCATTTATAAAATGAAAATGATGACATTTCCTATCAAATAGGTTATTTGTGAATTAAAAGGACTCAAGGTAAAGCATATAGCACTCTCAATTACTTTGATCATTGGAAAGTAACATATCTGTCTAATATGTTTAGCAAAGTCTCATTGGCTTCCTGGTTGTTCTCTAAATTGGGAGAGATTGTGATACTGCTTACCAGACCTAATATAAAATTTTCCCATGAAGTGGGTATAAATATAGCCTTAATTTCATTCATATTTGAACAATGACAAATTTTGATTACATGTATACATTTTAGCTTCTTTTATACTTGTCAATATATGACTTAAATATAGGAATGATTAGAATTGGAATCATCAAAAAGTCTGAAGCAGTCTTTTGCAAAAATAAATTATATGTTAAAGGAAATATTCAAGTTATAGAAAGACAAGAATGATATTACATAGATTTCTATTTAAGAAGTATTTCTAAAATATTCCTATTAAAATCTGCAAACATTTAGGGAAAGCTTTTTTTTTGCCTTTCAAAAAGGGAATTTTTCTTTTTAATGCTTAAAATGATAAGGATTGTATAGTCACTAGAGATTTAAAACTTTATTCAGAAACACTTAACCTTGTCACTGAAGAGAGTCTTATTCTTTAAGGGCAAATGGCCTATTTTGTTGAGATGGCCAGTGAATAGCCAGAGAAATAGTTTTATTCTGGAGGCTAATATAGCAGAAACACCCAGGCTATCATTCCTAAGAGAATATTCTTTAAAAGATGAAGAGTTGATGCCCTAACCAGTGGTCGGCAAACTGCGGCTCACGAGCCGCGGTTTGCCACTCTGTTGATTAATGAGGTTGCCAACCACTGGGAAAGGGGCTTAATCACAGGGAACAGGAACAGCCTGTAATTATTGGAATTGAGAGTGGAGGTCAGTGGTCGGCAAACTCATTAGACAACAGAGCAGCAAACCGTGGCCCTAACCCAGTGGTCGGCAAATCGCGGCTTGCAACCCACATGCAGCTCCCAAGCCGTGGTTTGCCGCTCTGTTGACTAATGAGTTTGCCTACCACTGCCCTAACCGGTTTGGCTCAGTAGATAGAGCGTCGGCCTTCGGACTCAAGGATACCAGGATCTATTCCGGTCAAGGGCATGTACCTTGGTTGCAGGCACATACCCAGTAGGGAGTGTGCAGGAGGCAGCTGATTGAGGTTTCTCTCTCATCAGTGTTTCTAACTCTCTATCCCTCTCCCTCCCTCTCCATAAAAAATCAATAAAATATTTGAGTTAGATGCACCAGATGTTAGAGACAGGATGTATCATTAAACATGTAGGGGCTACCTCCAAAATGCGTCTATTCTTTCATCTCTTTTACACACACACACACATACACACATAGGCATGTTCCCACACACTCATATGTTTCCACCTCAAGCACGAGGAGATAAAAGGAGTCCCTGAACTCCTGGTAGGTTATTTTCTCAGGAGTTGTTGCTTCTTGGTCTCTTTTTGCAAACTGGTCTGTCTTTCTTAGCTTTTAAGTTACTTGGTCTTATCTCCTGAAGTCACCAGTGGACTTTTGTCTTAGAGTAAGTGTAGATGCGACCTTCCTGCATGAGTTTGGTCTTGCCTTGTGCATGACCACCTTTGACTTCCCAAATTCCAGGAGCCTGACTTCCACTTTTAGACTGTTATTTGCTCAGAAGATTCTGTGTGCTCCTGGATTCCGAGTTATCTCTGGCCACTACCAACAACTGATAATATCTGGACTCTAAGATGGTTCATTATGCACAATGTTTTGAATGGATTCAGTCCAGATTTCACCATGTATGTTAACTGCAGTTATTGCTGCAGGGAAAGTATACCATCTAAGGTCTTTTATACTCTTCTTGCCTTGTCCAATGTTCAGAAGCTGTGCCTCCTTTTCAAATCCAAAGAAGGCCCTTGCTAAACCTTCTGCAGTCACAAGTTGCAGAAAAAAACAGATGTTTTAACATCTGGATAATTTTCAACAGACTATACCTTCATGTGCCCTTAGGATCATGTGTCTCAACTATCCCTGGCCTTTTCTTACTTCTGGCTCCTTTTTTCTTCCTGCTTTTTTTAAAGCATTAATCACTACCAAGCATTACACTATGTATTTATTTGTTTATTACCTGTCTCCTGAATAGAATGTACCCTTTCCTTACCCTGTCTTTACCCTTCCATTACCTAGTCTCTAGAATAGTGTCTGGCAGAAAGGAGCTGACTAAATATTGGCTGAATGGGTTCCCATTGTGTTATCTGCAAAATAAGAGCATTAGACTTGATTAGATGATTTCTAAGCACTATTCACATCTTGTCCTTGGGATTTAGAGTACAAGTAATTCAGTCCAGTCTGGAGAGCAAAGGGGACAGGCAGATAACACAGAGAGTGAGTGATCTGCATGCTACCCTGGAGAGAGAGCTGAGTAGGCCATGTGCATATCCAGGGAGAGAACTTCAGCATAGGGAACTCAGATACAAAGACAGGAAGGAGTGTGCTTGGCATGTTCGAGAAATGGAAGGAAATAGTAAACAAGGGAGAGAGGGTTGGAAATGAGGTTGGAAGGTAGCCAGTGGCCAGCTTATGTTTGTGGGGAGTGAGGAAGGGAGAATATGCTTGATGTGAGAGTGAATATACGTGTGGTATGGTATGTCTGGTGTGCATGTGGTAAAATTTCGTGTTTGGTGTGTGGTGTGATGTGTGTGTTTGATGTGAGAGAGAGCTATGTGTGTGTGCAATGGTATGGTGTGTGTATGTAGTATATTTATCTGTGCTTGGTGGATAAGGGAGTATATCTGTGTGGTATAGTGTGTGTAGTGAGTATGTGATATGCTGTGTGGTATGTGTATATGTGTATGATGTGTTTGGTGCACATGTGTTTGGTGTGGGTGAGGCATAAATGTGGAGTAGGGGACAGAAATTTCCCCCTTTCCCTCCTAGTTTTTCTGGCTGTTCTAATCATTAAGCTGACAGGAGAAAATAACAAAATTTAATTACGCATGTACATATGTCAGTTCCATAAGAATATGGGTCCCATAGGAAGACAGTTGAGGTTTACGTGCCACCTTGAGCATATAAAGGAGAAAGGGAAGTAGTGTTTGGATTTCAAAGGAGAGGAAGGCAATTCACAGGTAGATGAGAAAGCAAATGCTTGGTGAACACATTCTTGCTGGGCCACCCAGAAACCATGGGACAAGGGGAGTCTAACAGACTTCTCTAGGTTCCTCCCTGCCGGCCATCGTTATTTCATTTCATGCTCAGGGGATAAGGTAGCTCCCTGCCTGGAACAGGTTTTTCCGTCTGAATCTTTTTAGGCAGGTAAGGAGACAGTAAAAGGCTCTTCTTGAATTTGTTGGGCTTTAACTCTCTTTAGTTCAAAATAATCTGCGTGCCAGGATGGTACACTTTGGAGAGACTCATTCTGAACCTCTGCAATTTCTTAAGAATAATCAACTTAAATAATCACTATCCCCCACAGAAAAAGGGGCATATTTTGGGGTGACAAATGCCCTCAGATGATGTGCATGCATGCGTATGTGTGAGTGTTGTACATGTCTATTAAAATTACAACTCTTCTTACAAAAAAAGCTGGTCCAAATTCATCCTGCCAAGGTGTTTGGAAACAACAGCTTGAAAAGAAAAAAAACATTCTACTTCTGATTGTTTCCTTCTGAACAAGCTCAGGATTAAAAGACCACCTTGCATATGCCAGTCCATACTAATAAGGAATTTTGCTTATCGAAATAATCCAAAATTAAGATAATGCATTGATGTTTTCTGAGAAAGAACACTGTTTTGCTTCTGCTATATCATCATTGTTAGGGTCACCTAAGGCCAACGTAATAAGGGATTATAAATGTATTAGGTCATCTGGAGACCAGATGGGCTGAGTCCCAAAATGGTGCCAGCACCCAGAGGTGGGGAGTCAGAGGTTTTAAAGGGCTCTAGGCAGGCTTTTTCTGGAAGGAGAATTCTCTGGGTAGGTCCAGATCTGGGAAAGTCTGGAGGGGAGAGAGAATGGTCTTAGCAAGTGGAATGTGCTCTAAGGCTTACTAAGCAAAAGGGAATGTTCATTGTGAAATGGTCTAAGGTCAGTTCCCAGGGAAGGGGGTATCGATTCAGTTATTTGGTCAGACCTAACTATCATGACCTTTGAAATCTAATACCTTACAACACTGTAGGTACATAATGCAACAAAGCATTGATTTCAAAACAAATCCATACTACACTTTAAATAAGTACAGAGTTTTAAGATTCATTGTTTATGATTCTGGTAAAAATACCAGAGGGAAAGGGGGAGGAGGGAGATAGAAGAAGGTTGACGGATAAATGGTGATGGAAGGAGACTTGAGGCTGATGAGCAAGTGGAAATTAAATGAGCCAGTACCTGTAAAGTAACTGTGTGTTGGTGAACACACAATACAACATTTAGATGATGTATTAATAAAATTGTACACCTAGAACTTATATAATTTTATTAGACAATGTCAGCCCAATAAATTCAATACATAAAGTTTTTAAAATAAGTAAATGATAAAATTGAAAACAAAACCTCCCAAAAATGTGGGTTTGGAAGCCCAAGTTTTCTTGATCTATATTTTTGAGTGTCTGATGCCCCTGGCATCTTGGGCTGCCAAGAAATGTGTATCAAAGTGTCAAGGCCAGTGAAATATGTTGTCACTTTCAACTCTGTTTCAGGCATTAATATCTGTACCCAAAACCTCTCTCTTCATTTAATCAGTGAAATAAAATGATATACTGTCCCCATCTTGACCCACATAGAAAATAGAAAACACAACCCTGAGATCAGTTGTCTCAGAAGATTGTGAAATGCTTCACCTGTTTGACAGATGACAAAAGAGATTCCGCGACCCCCCTTACCCCCGCCCTAGTCATGATTGTGAGGGTTGAATGCAAGAAGAGAATCTGCTCCCAATACACGGAATAAGCAAGGAGAAAGGACAAGGGCAGCGAATCCCCCTCCTCTTGTATGCTAATGATGGTGTGTCCCTAAGCATGCCAAGATCTGTTTACTCGCTGAACATCCTGACCCAAACCAAAACCTTCTCGGATAAAACTAGTGCATTTCCTAACATGGCCTTGATCCAGGGATAGTTTCTAAGATGTTCTTGGTCCTTTTAGATGACAGACTACACGTCTTGAAGGTGTTTCAAACTTAAGAGACTGAGTTGCCGGAGCTGCGTAAACAGATTGAATTGCACTGTACAATGGCTGATTGCCTGATGCTGCAGTGAGAAGCTTGTGGCCTGAGTCTGGATACTGCTCTTTACCAGTTATAGAGCCTTGGGAAGGTTGTTTCATTCCTTCCTCACGAAAATTCCACATAAGATACAGCATGAGGCTGATGAGAGAGTGGAAATTAGATGAGCCAGTACCTGTAAATAACTGGTATCAATTCAGCACCCGGTGTTAGCGCTTACTATTCCACTTTTGTGTCGTTTTATTTATTTATTTATTTATTTATTTATTTATTTATTTATTTATTAAATCTTTACTCAGGTTATTACAATTGTTTCTCCTTCCCCGCCCCCCATAGCTCCCCTCCACCTGTTTCCCACCCCACCTTCTGCCCTTACCTCCCCCGCACTGTCCTCATCCATAGGTGTATGATTTTTGTCCAGTCTCTTCCTGCACCCCCCACACCCCTTTCCCCCTGAGAATTATCAGTCCACTCCCTTTCTATGCCCCTGATTCTATTATATTCACCAGATTATTCTGTTCCTCAGGTTTTTAATTCACTTGATTTTTAGGTTCACTTGTTGATAGGTATGTATTTGTTGCTCATAATTTTTATCTCTACTTTTTCTTCTTCCTCTTCTTAAAGAATACCTTTCAGCATTTCATATAATACTGGTTTGGTGGTGATGAACTCCTTTAGCTTTTGCTTTTCCTAACTTCTGAATGATAGCTTTGCTGGGTAGAGTAATCTTGGTTGTAGGTTCTTGCTATTCATCACTTTGAATATTTCTTGCCGCTCCCGTCTGGCCTGCATAGTTTCTGTTGAGAAATCAGCTGACAATCATATGGGTGCTCCCTTGTAGGTATTTAACTGTTTTTCTCTTGTTGCTTTTAATATCCTCTCTTTGTCTTTTGCTCTTGGCATTTTAATTATGATGTGTCTTGGTGTGGTCCTCTTTGGATTCCTTTTGTTTGTGGTTCTGTGCGCTTCCTGGACTTGTAAGTCTATTTCTTTCACCAGGTGGGGGAAGTTTTCGGTCATTATTTCTTCAAATAGGTTTTCAGTATCTTGCTCTCTCTCTTCTTCTGGCACCCCCATAATTCTGATGTTGGTAAGCTTGAAGTTGTCCCAGAGGCTTCTTACACTATCTTCAACTTTTTGGATTTTTTTTTCTTTTTGCTTTTTCGGTTGAGTGTTTTTTGCTTCTTTGTATTTCAATTCTTTGACTTGATTCTTGCGTTCCTCTAGTCTGTTGTTGGGTCTCTGTATAATATTTTTTATTTCAGTCAGTGTATGTTTAATTTCTAGTTGGTCCTTTTTCATATCTTTGAGGGTCTCATTATATTTATCGGCCTTTTCTAGGATATTCTTGAAAAGCCTTATAACCATGGTTTTGAATTCTATATCCAGTCGTTTGTTTTCCTCCATTTCTTTCGTTTGTGATCTGTTTCTTTGTTGCCGCATTTTCACTGCTTCCCTGAGTTGGTAGGGTAGCTTTGTGTGGTAGGTTTCCTATATTGCCCAGTGGGTCGGCCTCCCCAGTTAACCTGAGGTGGACTCTCTTGGTGCACCCCTTTGTGGACTGTGTGTATACCCTTGTTGTAGTTAAGTCTTGATTGTTGTTGGTATCACTGGGAGGAATTCACCTCCAGGCCAGTTGGCTGTGAGGATCAGCTGTGTCTACACTGGGAGAAGTTCGGTGCTGGAGACAGCCTTATAGGATTAGACTTGCCAAATTGCAAAAGCCTCTGTGCTCAGCTTGGATGGGGTGGAGTCTCAGGGCAGAGCAGACAGTCTTGGCTTCCTGTCAGCCCTGCCCTTGCACGCGCGCCTTCAAACTTCTGCCTTCCTTGGCTCCCAAGCCTCTGCCCGAGAGTCCAGATACCCCCACAAGAGTGTGGGTCCCTAGGGGCTTGGCTGGAATTGGAGTTCAGTGCAGTCAGAACTGGGGTTCAGTGCAGTCAGAACTGGGGTTCAGTGTAGTCAGGAGCTTACAACTCCCTTCTGCTAGGGAAAACACGTGGCAACCTCTGCAGTCTTTGTGCACACTTGTGCACACACTTCCAGAGCCCTGCCTGCGGGGTTCCCCCAGGTCTCCCCCGGGTCTCCGAGTCTCCAAGTGCTTTTCTCTCTACCTGACAGTCCAGATTCCCCCTATATGAGCCTGGGTCCACGGGGTTTCGCCTGGAACTGGGGTTCAGTGCAGTCGGAACTGGGGTTCAGTGTAGTCAGGGGCTTCCTTCCCCCTCCCACCAGAGAAAGTCAGCCATGCTCTCAGCTGCCCTTCCTCTCTGCGCGCACAAAGACCCTTTGCTGTACCTCAACCCTTTGCCATTCCTCCAATTCTCCGTGAGCTTTTCTCTTTCCTTCTAGTTGTAGAATTTCCACTCAGCCAGCTTTCCTGTGGTTCTGGATGGTGTCCGTTCTGTCTTTTAGTTGTAGTTTTGAAATTGTTGTGCGAGGCAGCAGTTTAGGTGCTTACCTAATGCCACCATCTTGGTTTCTCTCTCTTTGTGTCAAGTTTTAAAAGTACAGAATGCCTAATCATTAAAAATCCATACAGTTTTCAAAGTGTTTTCACATACATTTTCTGATGTGCTTCACATAACCCATTGTCCTAGAGCATATATTTTCCCACTTGACAGAAGAGGACAGATCAGAGATCTGTGACTTCCCCCAGCCCCCACCACTCTCGTGTCCTGGAACCACAATGTGAATCCAAATTTTCTGAGTCCCAGTGCTCTTCCCATTGGGCTGACTGACCCAGTATAATATTGAACTGATATGTGACTATAGAAAGAATAAAAGAGATTCCAACAAAGTTTCATGTTTCTGTGTAATGGAGTGCTGGGGATCCCTCGGATCACCCTCAGGTTCAATGATTCACTGTTGTAATTAGCTAATTAATATTAATAAAGAAAAGAAAGCAAAGGAAAGTCAGACTTTATAAGTGTGGTAATCTGGGAAGCTTCACTAGGAAGCTACAGCTTCACAGGGCACTATTCCTCCAAGGGAACTAGCACCCCTCCCTTCCCCCACCCAGTACTGGATTATTGTAGGGAGAAGAGGGAGACAGTGAAGTCTGGGTGATGGGTGACATAGAGAAGGTGCTTGCCTGTCAGTGTAGCCCGGGGAAAATGGGCTGGCTAGGGGGTGGACCCCCTTAGAAGTATGCAAAATCTTGGAAGGTTGACTGGTTAGCTCCTGGTTAAAATCCCCAAAGAATTTCCTCTCCTTGCTCTTATTCAGGCTTGTTCTCTCCTGCTTCTCTTGCTCCACGACCTGCACTCTCCTGTCCTGTCTCTATAGCCCTGTAGCCCTAAGCAGCCGCGTGGCCCTTGGCCGAGCAGGCTTCACATGCAATGGACTGCAGCTGGGAACACAAGCTAGGCTAGCCAGATGCTGGATGGAACTGGACTTTAATATGGAACAGAAATTCTGAGCAGGGGCCTTCATTCTTGCCCTCCTGAAGATAAGATTAGACTTCTTCCATGGCGAGACAAAAAGAGATGAGATATTGGAAGGGGACCCCCTTAATTTTATATCCACAAAATCCCATCCTCCTATGGGGGCTTCAGAATATTCTTATCTCATGCTACCCTAAGAATTCCACAACTGGAAGTATAACTGGACAATCAATGGTGCTGCCTGTACTACTTGAGCCAATTAAGCAATTAAGCAAAGACAGGGTTGAATAATATATGAGTGTTTATTCCAATACTGCCAGCAGTTTGGGAGAGCAGCAGGTCATCCACAAAAATCTGCTCTGCAGCCCCTCATAAACCAGCTGCTTATATAGGGTAGGACAAGGATTACATGAGGAAGTAGGAATTACTGGCATGGAGAAGTAGGCTATGCAGGCTGGGGTGGGACTCCATTGTTTGGGCAGCAAGGTTGTTAATCTTTCCATGATAATAGGCAGGTCTTGAGTGAGAATGGACCACATTTCAAGGTTGACTCACAGGTCCTGAGGGCATACAACTTCCAGCCAAGTTAGAATGTCCTTTTAACCAACACAGGCAACCATGGTTAACAGAGCATGATTAATATGTCCCATAACCACAGCTAGTCCCCAATATTTTATTTTTGCCCCTAACAGAAGGATTCACAGAACTCAGAAAAGCTGTTATACATGCCGTGACGGCTTATTACAGTGAAAGGATATAGGTTAAAATCAGTAAAGGCAAAGAGTCGTAGGGCACAAATTCCCAGTTATCCCCTCCCAGTCTTATGCAGCCAGTGCTTAATTCTTCCAGCAACAATGAGTGATGTGTGATAACTCCTACAAGGAGTTATTGCCAAGCAGGGCACTCCCTGAGCCTTGGTGTCCAGGGTTGTTTTGTCATGTAGGCGTAGAACACCCAGTAACCAACCTTAACTACTCAGTCTCCAGGACTCCAGAGGTCAAACGGATACAGTGTGTGGCCTAGGGCCCCAGGCAAACAAAACGTGTATTCACCATAAATCACATGTCAGCATAAATTATCTGCCCCGTTGCCAGAGCCCAAGGTCTCAGTTACACAAAGACACTCTTTTCAGTAAGGGTGTTCCAAGGGCTCCCGGAGCCTTGGAGGCCAGTGCTTCCTTTGCACCTGGAGCCTGCTGAGCAAGCCCTTTCTTGTGCAGCAGAGGTGTAGCCTGGGCAGCCTGAGGATATCAGAGCTCAGTGAGAGGTCACACAGAGGCAGACCCAGCCCACCTGTGAGCCTAAGAACCAATTTCTAAACTGGATCCACCTACCAGTCCTCTTAGCCAATGGGAATGTTCAGCCATTGCCGTGGGTTACTGGAACCTAGAAAGTTTGCCTTCGATTCTAGCTATGATGGGAGCCCCATGTCTCTACTTTGGGTCCTTTAGCATTCTGGGAGTGTCACACACTCCACTTTGGGAGACTTTCCACAGAGTAAAAGGGAGAGAGGCTTTACTATCACGCACTAATCTGCTCTGAAGTAAGGATTTTATTGTTAGCACATTCAAAATTCCATTTCCAGAGTAAGAACATGAAGTAGGTAGGACTCAGGGAACAGAACACTCGACTTAAACAGCTAATGAGTTTATTAGCATGCATAACAAGAAGCCCCAAGATTGTGCGGTCCCAGGGTTGTTCATTTAAGCACCTTGACAACATCAAGAATTCCTGTTCTTTCTTCTGCTCTTCCACCCTGAATGAATTGGTGAGCATTCCTCAAGGTTAAAAAATGGCCGCAGCAGGTCCAGGCATCACTTCCTCACACTCCATTACATAGACACAAAAATGGGACTTTTCCTTGTATGTCTTTCAAAGAGCTATGAAACCTTTCCCTACCAGCCTCCCTTCATGTTCTGATGGCCCAACCTGCTTCCTCCTAAGCCAATCACTGGCAAAGAATGACTTTTTCCCCGCCAGGTTAGTGTAATTAAACTTCAACACCTGGGACTGGGAATGGGACCAACATTCCCTAAAATCCATGGTTTCTTGGAAAAGTGTAAATGTTAGAACAAATTCGGGTTCTGTTAGAAGAGAGGGAGTAGGGAATTGAGATTGGGTAGGCAGCCGAAAGTAGCTGCCACAGCAAGTTCACAGGTAGAAAATGACACATCAGAGGTCGTTCTCCACAGCTTCTGAAATCTCTAGTCCTCATGTGAGATTTCAGGGATCCTTTGTTGCCTCGGTTTGTAGGAGTTAATTGATTCTTAGCAGAATAAAACAAAGGCCTAAAAAGTGATGTTTGATGCTCCTATAAGCTTTATTTTCCCCCTTTTTGTCCCGGTGTCCTCCATTAAGGAAAGCCCTCTAGCATTTATTTCACAAATATATGTGTCATTAATTCAGATGTGTGTATGTAGCCCACGGGCCAGATGCTGGAGTCTGCTAACCAGAGCCCCTTAAATCTCCGACATATCTCTGACACCAGTGGTACCACAGCTGTTTTCAACATTTGTCACCCTTGAGAGTCTTTCCCTTATCTCATGAGATTTTATCAAATTAGGGCTTTCTGTCCTTTTTCTCTTCCCCTCACCCATTTCATTTTCCATTTCACATACCTTCAGGTTTGGTAACATTCCAGTGGAAGATTCTCTTAATCTAGCAATCTCTTTGGCTCTTCCCAGTCTTTTCAATTTACAGAGAAACAACTTTCTAGCTACTAGTTCTTAATTTAGAAATCACTCAATTGTTTTCTCAATTTTCTATTTTGTATCTGGCTTTCAAACACTGTAACCTAGAAATGACAATACATTTCACTTAAATCTTAGGTGTTTCCCCTTCAGCGCTATTCCAACCCCCACCGCCTTCCTTGTGTTTAAAAGAGACATGGTATCTCACCCCCCATTAGAACTCAAATAGTTTTTTTCTTCAAACTTTTCTCTCTTTGTCAAATTCCCTGAGAAGTAGCAAGACAGACGCCTCGCACTCGAAAGCATTCTGTGATTGCCTTATTCTGCCTCTCCCTGTCCAATGGTTTGGGAGAGCTGTCTTTTTATAGCCTGGCTTGCACAATAGTAGGAGGTTTATCTGTAGGTGCAAAAGTGCTTCCTGATCATTTTTTAAAACAAGCTCTAAAAGTTGATTTTTTTTTTTTTTTTATGTTGGAGGCTATCAACATAAAAGACTTTTCAGGAGAATGAGAAGTGAGGAAGGTATCACAATAATTCTATAAGGAAGACTTACCCTTTAACATACGAGCGTGTAGTTTTCATAGCTTTTGCTTTTTTTTCTGATTATGAAAATCACACATGTTTGTTATGGAGATAAAGGCAGCTATTAGAAGAGATGTGGAGGAGTATATTGAAGGCAAGCATTCTAATGAATAAGACTGAATCCCATACTGCACTTGCACAGTTACTGTCATGTGCATTCGAGGCAAAGAGGCAGATTGTCAGTCCTTATGCTAGCGATTTGTTAGCAAATTGACACTTATCATTGACATCTAAAACACGGACAATATTTTCTTAAAGAAATAAGAGGCAGGTTAATTCAACAAACACTCAACAACAACATATACAAGTTTCTACTAAGTTCCAGGTACTAGTCTAGGTCAGGGAGTGTGGCCGTGAATAGAACAAAGCCCTGACAGAACTTATGTCCTTCTAACAAAGACAAAGAAATAAATGTATAAGGCACCTCTTGAACCGAAGCCTGAAGGAAGTGAGGCCTCACCCATGCTGCTATCTGGGGAAGAACAAGGCCAGGGATACTAACGTGGAGATGTATATGGGATGTTGAAGGAACAGCAAGGAGGCCAGTGTGACTGGACTGGGGGAAGCATAGGGTTGCATTGCTAGGAAACGAGGTCGGAGAGGCATAAGGAGGCGAGGTCATTAGTGCTTAGCCATGGAAGGACTTCTAATTTGACTTAGAGTAAGATGGAAAGTCGTGGATGGATAGATCTACCTATCTATCTACCTACCCATCTATCTAGACCATGATTCACATTGTTAGCTCTTAATTTTAATCCAACTCAGGACAGGTTTCACTGTAGTCTCCCTTTCCTTATCTGTTCCTTCTTTCTCCTTTGTTAAAAGAAGGGTCCCAACCACCTACATTCTCTTAGAGCTCTGGTTTTGTTATCAGTGAGATGTTCTCTGTGTCCCCACCTATTACTGGTGGAAGTAGAGCTCTTGAAGTACCATGGGAACAAGAATTTCCTGAGGCCCCCACAGCATAGTGAGGTAATGTGAGAGCTTTATTTCTGTGAAATTAAAGCCCCGAGTTTCCAAAGTCCCATCTCCCTCCGTCCTGCCATGGGAAGAGCCCTGTGTTGTCTTCAGCAGAGCCCACCCAGATGGCTGCCCCAAACCACTCCGTTCCAGACTGAAGCGCAGTTCTGCCCAGCATCTGTCTAGGCCAGCTCATGTTCCCAACTGCAGTCCACTGTATGTGGGGTCCACGTGGCATGGCCCTGGGCCATGTGGCTTCTAGGGCTACATGGCTGTGGAGGAAGCACGGGCAAGTGCAAGGAAGCAGAAGCAAAGCAAGAGGAACAACAGAGAGAATTCTTTGTTCTGAAGATTTGTTTTCCCAGATTTTCGTGGGCTTCTATTGGGGTCCACCCTCCTAGCCAGTGATCTTTTTCCCAGACTGACAGGCAAGCCCCTTCCCTATGTCACCCCAACTTCACTGCACATGTGCCCATCTCCCCCTTTGCTGGAACCCTTCTCCCAGTAACCTTCAGGGAATGGACCGGTGGTTGCCTGTGGAGTATGAAACTTCAGCTTCCTTTGCCCAGCTTCCTTTGCCCAAATGACCATGCTTATAATGCTTTCTTCCTATTATTAATATCAATAACTAGCTAATTATGACAGTAACAGTTTCAGGGGCATATGAAGAGCAGAACTCCACAGTGTGTGACAGAGTGTGTGTGTGTGTGTGTGTGTGTGTACTCACATGTTTGCATCTTCCTACTTCCTCCCGCAACAGCAAGCCTTGCCACTGTGATCAACATGTTTCAGCAAGCCCCGAAAATTACTTTCATTACATTCATGCCTGGTGTCATTTTAGAAACAGCTTTGAAAATCTCAAACGAAGTCTTTTTTGTTTTGTGTGGTTTTTAGCAGCAGCACATGTGGTGGGGCAAGGCCAGCCGAGGAGCTGAGGAAAGCTGGCACCAGCTGGTATGAATCACATAGGAGACTGACTAGATGGATGCTTCTGATGTTCTTCTCCTAGGGACAGATGTGTTGCCAGGTTGCAATAGCTCAGAAAGAGGAGATGCGTGGTTGCCACGAATCTTATCTTTTCTGTCAGAGATTTATTGAATAAGAGGAGGGTTGGCTCCTTCTTTTATCTGTTGGCCTGTAACCAAAGTAAAATGTATGATATGACGAAAGGGACTACCCTATTTCATCTAACCTAAGATTTCCTCCACTGTGAGATGCTCCATTGTTTTATGATCTACAAAGAAAGAAACACCATTGCCCACTGACCTATGACACATCATGTATTATAGGACACATCCCAATTTCAGAGATGTGAAAATGCAAAAATCAGTGCATCTGGGAATTGGTGAAATGTGATACATAACTCGGGGGTTGCAAACATTTTGCCTAGGCCAGTGGTTGGCAAACTGCGGCTCGTGAGCTCCTTTCAGCTCTTTGGCCCCTTGAGTGTGGCTCTTCCACAATGTACCATGTGCAGGCGCGCACGTACAATGCGATTGAAACTTCGTGGCCCATGCGCAGAAGTCGGTTTTCGGCTCTCAAAAGAAGTTTCAGTCGTTGTACTGTTGATATTTGGCTCTGTTGACTAATGAGTTTGCCGACCACTGGCCTAGGCCATTTCACATCTGTTTTATTATCTGACTTATCATTTGAGTATGTGACCCTGAATAAGTAATAATAACGGCCAGTTGTTGAACACATAGTACGGGCCTGCCACACTTACATTCCTTATCTCCAGTCCTTTGGGCTGTGCTGCAAAGACGAGTATAAAGCTCATTTCACAAAGCAGGAAACTGCACTCCTGGGGCTTGGGTAAGGCCTGAGGGGAAGCTGCTGGGAGTGGGAGCTGAGATTTGAATCCAGCTTCCAGTTACTCTAGGCACTGTCTCTTTGAAGAGTTAAGAGTGGTTTGAGAACCGTACCACATAAATATTTGTGGATTGTTTTAGAAACAAGTCCCCACCCATCACCCAGCTGTCACACAGCAGTAATTGTGAGACTCTGCTCCTCTCTTTCAGCTAGAGTTAGTGAAAGGAGGGGTGAGTGGGCGGATACTCACCTGCACAGAAATCACTATAGACATAATGGGGCCAATGCTTCTGGAAGCCAGGAGGCGCAGCGTCATTGTTTGCCTCTGTCAAGTCGCTGTACTCAGGAAGCAGAAAGCCCTTCACAACTCTCAGGGCTGACAGGGCTCTTGGCCTTCTCAAGGGCCTGAAATGTAAAGGGCTTCGAATTCTGAAAGCATGTGCATTAAGTACTTCTAGTACCTTATTTAAAATGTACCTCATTTTTGGGGGGTGAGGGTTGTTCGGAAGAGATCTTCACCACAGCCAAGAACAGAATTTTAACTGATGGCAAAAACATAAAGCCTTGAGGTAATATTTTATCACTGTTTATTATTGTATCCCAAGAAGAGGCCTTGACAAGTGTTGGCTGCTGCTGGGTTACCATGGCAGTGATCAAACAGCAATAGGATATTTAAAGCCTGCTTAACCCTTTTTCTTACCCAGCAGAGCAAAACTGAAAGAAGAGTTCTCGTTTTGTGCAGTTTCATCAGATCTGAGGAGTATGTCCCTTTGCAATGAGGTCCCAGCCTTGCTCCCTGGGTCATCAAGCCCCTTCCCGCCCTTGTTCTAGCCTCAGGGAACCACATGCTTGGCCTAAGTGTCCCCATGTCTCTTAGGACTCTGAGCACAGGTACTTGTCCTAGACCCACCCCCCGGTCATGTTCTGTGCTGTAAAGATGGTATCCCCTCCAGAAAGCCTTCCCATCCTTTCCTGCACTCACTGTGGGTCGGAAACAAGTCCTGAGTGTTCCAATGGCACTCTGTTTACTGCCACCTGAGCACATACCCTCTGGATTGTAGGGTTTTCGGTAGTCCTGAAGAAAGTCTAGAGCTGGTCTGCTTGGATTTGGCGCTCTCCTTCACAGCGTGGTAGCTGTGATCTTGGGCAAATCACTCGAACTCTCTGAGCCTCAGTTTCTTGCTGTGTGAAAGGAGAATAACAGCATCTACTTCATGGAGTTAGTGTGGGGATTAAATGAGATTAATGTCAGTAAAATGCTTAGAACCAGTGAAGATTCAAAACACATAGATTAAATATTTGTCTTCTGATAGAGTATAAGACCCGTGAGGGCAGGGACAAGGTCTTTATTGTGAATACTCAGGACCCAGCACACCTCAGACACGTGGTGGGCATTTCCTAACAGTCTAACACAGTATGGTCAAGGAATGCGGTCCTCTCCATAAGTGAATTTTGCACGTAACTAGAGCGTACCCCAGAACACACACACAGAAAATCCCTTCTTGTTTCTGATTATAAAAGTACTTGATGATTGTTGGTGAAAATTTGGAAAACACAGAATTATAAGGAGCAAAATAAAAGCCACGAGTGGTGCTATTATTCACTGTTAGTGTATTAGTGTATCTCTTTTCACACACACTTATATCCTTTTCTTAGGCACATGCACACATTTGTATTATACTGAACTATTCTAAGTTAACTTGTGAAAGTATTTGTTGGGGTGCTCTCCCTCCAGGGAGCACACCCCTGCCTTTCTTTTTCCCTTTCCTCTCTCCCTCCCCCAGGCACTGTTACCATTAGTTTCCTCACTCCCAAGCTCCAAGGGCCCATTCTTTACCTCTGTAACTTGTTCCCTAAGCCCATTTCTTCTAGGAATTACTTTTTCAACCTCTGTAATTTACCCAATAAAATGTTCTTTTACAAAAAATAAATAAATAAAAATAAAAGTATTTGTTGGACAATATTTCTCTACTAGAGTCCCAGTGCATGAAAATTCATGCACTGGAGGGGGGCTTCCCTCGGTCCGGCCTGCCCCCTCTCACAGTCCGGGAGCCCTCAGGGGCGGGAAGCGACCCAGCACTCAGGGGAAGGTGATGCCCCGTCACCTCTGCTGCTGCCACTGCTGGCAGCACAAGCCTCGGCCAGCCCTAGTTACCTGAGCCTCAGGTGGCCCTGGGCAGCTGGGCAGCTGCCATCTGAGGCTTTCCTGTGCCTCGGGCTGGCCCTGGGCAGCTGGGGGGCTGAGAGGACTGGGGGATTCCAGAGGCAGGCGCACAGAGCAGCTGGGCCTGCCTGGGGGTGGGCCCAGCCTTGCTGCGTGCCTGCTGCCCCGACGGGGCTGAGGGGACTGGGCGCCGCCATCTTGTGGCTGTGAGTGCTGCCATCTTTGAGGGTGGGACAGTCAATTAGCATAGTCCCTCCTTATTGGCTGTGGGTGCCACTATCTTTGAGGGTAGGACAGTCAATTAGCATATTCTCTCCTATTGGCTGTGGGCCGCTGCCATCTTTGCGACAGCATGAGGGTCAATTAGCATATTCCCTCTTTATTAGATAGGATAGATGGGCAACTTTTCATAGTGAGTGTTAATACTGCAATGAACATCCTTGTGTCATATGTCTTTGCAAAGCCTCTTGCATTGTTCTTAAAAGTTTTTTCTAGGACTGTCCCCACCATCCAACTGTTTATAAGATTCCCATGCTACCATGCCCTTATCAGCACTGGATTTATTTTAACACAGCATCTTTACCAATTTGATAGGTGAAAATATCTCATTCCCCCCCTTCGGTAAACTGATCACACAGCTCCTCATTTAAACCAAGTGACTCGGCGTGGTCATTCTGAGCATCAAGTCCTACATCCCTCTGAATCTCCTTGCCATTTCCTGGGGCTCATGAGGTGTGCGCAGCTTTGTCCCTACATGGAGTGGCTTTAGTTGGCTCAGCTTTCTCATGTATCGGCCCTTCCATTTTAGTTCTCGTTCTACACTGCCAACTGCTTATGTGACTTTGAGCTGCTTCCAACAAGACACCAACTCTTCTAATTCTCTGTTTGTGATTCATTTTGTTTAAGGAGCATTTATTGTATGCCTACAGTGTGTAAGTTTTTTGGAATGATTTTCAAGGAAAGAGGAATACAAATGTTAATTGGACATAGGAAGTACCTACTCTGAAAGAGAAGGTAGATCTATAAAGAATTATACAAGAGAGGCATCTGGGGAGAGAGGAAGTCCTGAAATAGGACTGAGGATAAAAGCAAACAGGTTTCAAAGTAGGATCTAATATTTCTTAAAGCATGGTTGCTTTAAAATTTTACCCAGGAAATTAACGTCGTATAAAAACCTTCTAACTTGTTGGCATAGAAACCAGATAAACAAAATTATTTAAGGCCTGTGCTAAATTAGATTATATAAGCTTTGATTTGGGGCTCAGGGTGTTTCTTTTATAATTAGGGCTCCAAACCTACTGGCTCTGACTCTAGGAGCCTCAGTTGGGTTTTTAGAAGCATCCTGGCTTCTTTCTTTGGTCTCAGCTATGTTTCTCAGAGGGGAGATTTGGTGCTGAGAGTATCCAGTTAATTAAACACCCCTTTGTAACAATGAGAAAGGATGAGGTTGACAGCATAGCTTCTTTGTAACTGAACATTGTGGCTTCTTTCCTCTTATCATCTCATTTAAAAAAGATGCTTATACGGCTGTGATCCAACTGGTTGAAATGTAAATATTGCTCAATATCTTAGATATTTTAGTTACATGTGGCCAACACACACATTTTGAAAATTCCACTTAACATTTATTTCCTGACTGTCTACTGTGTTCCAGGCACTAAATATTTGACTATGGGTCTGCAAATTCCTAAAGTTGAATTGTTTTCTTTAATTTTCACCCAGATCTGCTGGCATCATCTAAGCCCAAATGTGATCTGTAATAACATGACTTTTTCTTTTCTTGTTGGACCTTGTTTCTGATGTATTGAAACATTTATTTCATTTCCCTATAGTTTATTGTCCCATGTAGTGCTTCTTGTGATTGCAAAGATAAAACAATTTCACAACCAATAATGAATGAATGATGGGCAATTTCTCTAGAACTGTTTTTCATTTTTGTCAGTTTAATGGAGGTTTTCATATTTTCACATACTTATTTCCAAAGAGTGTATGTATATTGGAAAAACATTCTGATAACTAATTTGGCACATAATCTTTTATAACTCCAGAGAGAATAGATCATTTATTGCTGGTTGTTTCAATAATTTTTCTGCAATAAAAAGAATTATATAGGCTTTTGTGACTAGTCTTTGATTTTCTATCACCACTTAAAGTTGGTGGGCAAGTTGACTATTTGAGTTATGCACCCACAAAACCATTTTTAAAAAGCTGTTTACTTGGCTGACTCAAGACCATCCTTTGGAGCTGGTTGTGTACATCTTATGCTGTTACTTAGCAGTGTCTTCAGAAGCTACTGTGGCATAATGTGCAGTTGGTCTTCGATTCAATTAAAAAGTTCAATATGGCCCTAGCTGGTTTGGCTTAGTGGATAGAGCATTGGCCTGTGGACTGAAGGGTCCCCAGTTCAATTCTGGTCAAGGGCATGTACCTGGGTTGCAGTGGGCTCTATCCCCAGCCCTGGTTGGGGTGTGTGTGGGAGGCAACCAATCGATGTGT
Organism: Corynorhinus townsendii; assembly: GCA_026230045.1. Classification (NCBI taxonomy): domain Eukaryota; kingdom Metazoa; phylum Chordata; class Mammalia; order Chiroptera; family Vespertilionidae; genus Corynorhinus; species Corynorhinus townsendii. The sequence continues at coordinate 172,039,048 of JAPDVU010000003.1, read as the reverse complement.
CTCCCTCACATTGATATTTCTCTCTCTCTGTCTCTCCCCCTCCCTTCCACGCTTTTTAAAAATCAATGGAAAAATAGCCTCGAGTGAGGATTAAAAAGAATAAGAAATAAAACGTTCAATAGGTAGTATTAATTTGACTTTATATTAGTAAATGAAATTATAAACTTAGTGACAAAAGGAATTGTATGAGAACAGCTGTGATGATCAAAACGGTGAGCTGAGGTGTTTTCCCGGGGTCATGTCTCGCGACACTGAAGAATGAGCTCCACGAACAAACTTAAGCAAAAGTGTGGAAAATTTATTACAAGCAGATTCAGACTCCCCGCAAGGGGAGAGGGGACCCAATAACAGGCTGCCCGTTAAAGCCAAGTTGTCCAGGGGTATATATTTGCTACAAGCCTGCTCTATGTCTACCTGTGTCATCACCTGTTGACTCCCTCAATTGCTTTTGCCCAGCAACGGACCTGCACTTTCCCTGTTTCTGTGTGTTCTTTCTCTGTTCCTGTGCTGAACTGTCTCTGTTTCTATGGATTGTTCACGGCAGGCCCTTCCTTGGTTTCCCATGCCTCCTGCTTTGAGTCCAGAAACAGTTTATTGTTTCTGCTTGGTTGGTTCCTGTGGTTAGGCTGCTCACACTGCCCTGCCTGCCTACGCTCCACCTGCCTTTGTTTCCCCTGGACCCTGCCCTGCTGGCCTGCATTTCAAGCTAACCCTCTCAGCTGTACACATTAAGGTCATTATTGTAGCATGATTTCTTTAGGTTGCATATTTGAGAACTGTCCTTTATTCTCATCACTAATAATTTCACCCATTCCCCCACCCCTCTGCATTAAGATCTTGAACAAACACTGGCATGGCTTCTAACAGCTCAAGGCCAAGTCCCTTCCCCTTCACTTTCTGCCTGGGAAAGCTCAAGGCTGACAAGATAAGGCCCTCCTTTCCGGTCTCTGTGGCTGCTTGAGCCTTACTCCCCTAAGTGCCGATTAACAAACCCAGATGGCCTAATCACACTGGCCAATGCCCCTACCTGCTTTTTGTAGTTTTCCACTTCCCTGACTTTGCTCAGCTCCCACTTCGTCTCTACATCTCTGGATTTTTTTGAGTTGGGCTCAGTTCCATACTGAAGCCCTTTTCCCCTACTGCAGTAGTCACCCAACAAAGTCTGTTTTTACCACCTTTAATGTCCAGCTTTGTTTTTCTTTAGCATGTCCAGCCTAAAACTCAAACTACACCAATTAAAATATGGATGCATAGAAACTTTTAGCTCACCTCAGAAACATCTCTGCATTAATTATAGTAAAATGGCGTCTGGCCACAGTCATGACAACAGGTGATATACACTGAGTGGCCAGATTATTATGACCACCTGACGTTTGTAGGCAAATTAGCCGTACACGGCATCGTATGAGATATGGAAACCAAAGGCCTGTTCGAACACCTTTGCTGTTTGCAGTTACCAAGATAAAACGTCTCCAATTCGCACAGGAACACAAGAATTGGGCAGTCGAGCATTGGAAAAAATGTTGTCTGAAGAATCACGTTTCCAGTTGCATCATGTAGACGGCAGAGTGAGAATTTCGCAGAAACAGCATGAAAGCATGCACCCCACATGCATGAGTACAACCCTTCAAACTGGTGGGGGCAGTGTTATAGTTTGGGGCATGTTTTCCTGGCGTGATTTGGGGCCTTTCGTTCATGTGGAACAACGTCTGAATAGCACAACATACCTAAGTATCATTGCTGATCAAGTTCATCCTATCATGTTGATGGCGTATCCCAATGGAAATGGCTTCTTCCAACAAGACAATGCACCATGCCACGGTGCTTGTATTGTGCAGGAGTGGTTTCAAGAACATGAGGTAGACTTTACCTTGCTTTGGTGACCCCCACAATCACCAGATCTCAATCCAATTGAGCATTTGTGGGATGAAGTTAAAAGAGCCATCAGGTAGTTGGTTCCACAACCATCAAATCTCACAGAACTGGACAGTGCTATTCATCAGGCACGGTGTCAGATTCCTCGCATCACCTTTCAACATCTCATGGAGTCAATGCCAAGAATAATCGCCGCAGTATTGAAGGCAAAATGTGACCCAACGAAGTATTAATGGGGTGGTCATAATAATCTGGCCACTCCGTGTATAATCCATTATTAAGATAATTCAAAATAATGCTCTGCTCATCTCAATCATTCCCACCATAAAATGAAAGAATTCAAGATGGAAGTCTTTTTGCAAACAAGTAACTATTCAAGATGAACTGCAGTAAAAAATAAAGGATCTCTCTTATAAAAAGGGTTCATTTTTCTATTGGTGCTGACTTTATTGCTGTTGGGTATTCTTGGGAGAGATAGTGCTAGATTTCCTAACTGACCAACCAGGAAGAAGAGGTGGGGACTAAAGTGGACATTGTGGCTGGTTCTCCAGCTGTCACTCCTCAGCTCATTTGTCAAAGCCACGCTCCTTGCCTGTGATTAGGCTAATGAGCTGTGAGGCGTGGTTTGCTAGTGTTGTTCCAGGGAAAAAGCCAGTGGGGTTTGCATCCTGCACATGGACAAGGCGCGTGTGGACCCCGGGTGCTGGTGGCCATATTATGAAGTCAGTGGCATAAATAACAGAGTGGAGAAACAGAGACACTAGATTCCAGATGATATTACTGAGACCCTAAATCAACCACCCCTACAACCTGCCCCTGGTAAAAGTTACATAACAAGTTTACTTATCGTGTATGAAATTCTGAGTTGATATTCTGTTACTGGAAGCCAGAGACATCTTGAGACAGGAATCTGCATGGTTTTGCAAGGTTTCCCTCTCCACTAGCAGAAGCCCTGCCCACTGGAGGGAAGCAGTCTTCTCCAGGGAGGAAAGAGGGGTTTCTAGCTCACGGGTGTCCCCCAGGGACAAAACTGTCAGTGGGATCTGAACAGGGGAAGATGGGCCACTCAGCCTATCAGCTGCCAGAGGACACAGACATTTTGATGAGTGGGGGTGGTTGGGAGGGAACAAGGGATAATTTTAAAAGCAGCAATTCTGTGAAGGCAGCTAAATGTGTATGTATGTCCAGGTTGAAGGGTGAGGCAGCTTTGGATGAGCTAAAGGGAGAGATGAACATTAAAGAGAGGAAAAATGATGAAGAGGATAATGGAAGAGTATACTAAAGATTTCTTTTTCTATATTCTGGGAAAGTATGTTACCTTTAAATCACGTGGCTTGTTTGTTTAGATTTAAAGATTAACTAGAACTTAATAATGCTCTGCTCTGAACCCATCTGGTCCTGGTGATGTTTTAAACACTAGTTCTTTGAAACCTCTTCCAGTCTCTTCTGTGGCATTTGGTCTTCTATGAACATTCTATGGCATAGTTAAGTTTTGTATTTCCTCTTGGGTCAGTGTTGTCTATATTTTGTAAGAAAATAATTTCTTCTAGTTTTTTAAAAAAACGTTGTCATTAAAACTAATATTCTGCTATAGGGTTTTAATGTCTTATCTGTAATTATATCTTTCTCACTCCTTAGCTTTTATGTGTCTTCCTTAATCAAACTACTGTTGATTTACCTTATTAGATATAAATAATCTTTCTACTATTTTATTTATGTCTTTGCTTTTTTGTTCATTATTTATTTATTTTTCTTCTTTTGTTTGGTTTTGTTTATTTTTCTTTTCCTAATTTTTAAAAGATGAGCATGATTGACTTTTACTCTACAGTCTTTAATCTTTAATGACAAAGGCATTTACTTTGTTTGTTTGTTTGTTTGTTTGTTTTTTACAAACCCTTGTGTCAAGGGCTGACTTTCAATAGATCACAGCAAGGGAGCTGCAATGACAAAGGCATTTAAATCTACAAACATTCTCAAATTTTGTCTTATTGGTTTGACATAAATAATGTTCCTTGTAATTGGTTTCTAAATAATTTCTAATTTTAGTTTTTAATTTCTCCTTGACCCAGAACTATTAAGGTGGATGCCTTTTATTCTTAGGTATTTGGGATTTTTTTGGTCAACTCAGGATTTATTCTCTCAACAATTTTCATATATATAATACAGTAGTATTAACTATCGTCATCATGCTGTACATTACATGCCTAGTACTATGTGTCTTACAACTAGCAGTTTGTACCTTTTGACCACCTTTATCCATTCTTTGCCTTTTTGAGTCAGGGTCATCAAGACACAGCAAGTGGCACAGAATGGCCCATCAAGGGTTAAATGGTATGGTTTGAACTATGGCAAAGCATAGAAAGAAGAAACCAACCATCAAAAGAGATTAAAGAGATCTCCCTCCCCCAATGCTCTTTGCAGTCCATTCCCTTCTCTATGCCCCAGCCCTTGGCAGTTTGTTCTTTGTGACCATAATTTTGCCTTTTCCAAAATGTCATATAAATAAGCTCATATATAGTATGTACCCTTTTGTGTCTGGCTTTTTTCACTTAGCATAATACGTTTAAGATTCATCTGAGTCATTGCCTGTATCAGTAGTTCATTCCTTTTCATTGCTGAGTGGTGTTCCCTGGTATGGATTATACTTCAGCTGGTTTATCCATTTATCCCTAAGGACACCTGGGTTGTTTCCAGCTTCTCGCAACTTTAGATGGGGCTGCTATAAAATCAGGGTACAAGTTTTTGTGTAAATATGATTTTAATTCATCCAGGGTGCCAAACTGTTTTTCAAAGTGCTATGCCATTTTATATTTCCACCAAGAGTGTTGAGTTTCGGCTATTTTGCAACTTCCATAACATATAGTAATATCAATTTCATTTTATTTCAGCCATTAGAATAGGTAGTATCTCATGGTTTAATTTGCATTTTTGTAATTAATAACATTGTTGAACATCTTTTCATGTGATTATTTGACATCTGTATATCTTCTTTGATGGCCTTCAAATCTTTTGCCCATATTTTTCTGGGTTGTTTCCTTATTGCTGAATTTTGAAAGTCCTTTATATATTCTAGCTACAAGTCCTTGATTAGATATGTGTTCTGCAAATATTTTCTCTCAGTCTATAACTAGTCTTTTTATTTTCTTAACAGTGTCTTTTAAAAAAGAGAACCTTATCATTTTTTTATGGTTTGTGCTTTTGTGTCATATCTAAGAGATCTTTGATTAACCCAAGGTCACAAAGGTTTTTTAAGTTATTTTTATATAGGGTTCAAAATACAGTTGAGAGTTGTTTGTGTGTGTGTGCATGTGTGCGTGTGTTTGTATTTGCATAGGAATATCCAACTGCTCCAGCACCATTTTCCAATTCCCTGACTCCATTTGTTTTATTGGCTCTCTAGTAACAGTTTATTTTATCTTTATTGTATCTTTCAGGAATTTTACTTCATATGCATTGGCTAAGAACTGAGTTTTGAGCTTTAGTAATAAAACACTTGAATAACTTGGAAAGGAAAGGGATGGGGGAAAGAAATAAAAAGCAAAGCAAACAGAAAGTTAATTGAAAATTTTGAGCCATTGGTCCTGGCGTGCCTCCTGGCCAAGGGAGCACCAACCTTACACACAGCCAGGCTTAAGGAAAGGTCCGAGCCTAGGGTCTCGCCAGGGGTGGGATAGGCAGGGTACTTGCCTAAGGACCAAGGCCTTCCTAGGGAAGCGGTGTCAAAAGAGAAAAGAAGGCTCTGAATGGGTGCTAGAGGCTATGGAAGAATTCTCTCCCACCCCTCTGGCCGGAGTGGCTCAGTGGTTGAGCTTTGACCTATAAACCAAGAGATCATGGTTTGATTCCTAGTCAGGGCATGTGACCAGGTTGTGGGCTCAATCCCCAGTGTGGGGTATGCAGGAGGCAGCTGATCAATGATTCTCATCATTGATGTTTCTATCTCTCTCTCCCTCTTCCTTCCTCTCTAAAATCAATAAAAATATACTTTAAAAAATTCTCTTCCCGTTTCAGTTATATTCAGGCTTGAGTCATTATTTCCCATGAGAAATACCATGAGCCCCCACACCTGAGAAGGTAATCTCTTGTTCTTGCTAAGACTCAGATTAGTATATGTGAACAAGGCCAATGTAAATGTGGCAGTCTAGTGAAAAAGCAAGGGCAAAAAGTGTTCCTCTTCCTGCTCTTCCTCCTCCTTCTATCTGGAAGGCAAGGTAAAGGAACAATTAATCAACCACCCAAATAATTATTTTAACTTCAGCTGCTAAAAATTGTGTGGGCATGCATGGTGGCTGGCTGCAAGATGTAGAAATCTAGAGATGCAGTATATCTGAATTATTACTGGGATTGTAAAGCAATTAGTGAGCCACCTTGCCATTATTGCATTCCTCCTTGAAGGAGGAGGCCCCTTTGTTCCTTGGTATCGTTGCATTCAGGGGGAGACAGCTAATGTTAGTTGACTCTCTTGTGCGCTTTCACATTGTTGTCTTAAAGTCAAGAGCACACTAAGAGATGGTATGATGAGATATTTGTGTATTTCTAATATCTTGGTCATGTCCGTCAGCATTCTTAATGGAATCAGACTCACACATCCTGCTGTGATCAGCACATGTGATACAAAGTCCTGTGTCAATCCCTTGGTCCAATTGCTCCAGGCAGTAGAGCAACTACTGGTCCAGTCGCTTCAGTTAAATTGACACCATACCAACCAATCAGAAACATGAAAACAGGGAGGTTTAATGAAGATTACATACATAACAAACTAAAACTGCTAGAGCAATTCTGTGAGTTGCTGAGTTCTCTATGCTTTCATTGAACTTTACTCCTAATGTATCATACTCAGCCATAGTCACACCTGTTTCCCCCATTTTCCCTGAGCCCCTTGGGGACTAAGTATGTCTAGATCATCTAAACATCATCAATGCATGTCATTGATCCTCACATTCAGAAGAGTAGCTAACTCAGAATGTGTGCTCAATAAATACTCGTTGGTTTAAAAAAAAATACATTTTTATTGATTTCAGAGAGGAGGGAAGTGAGAGAGAGAGAAACATCAATTATGAGAGAGAATCATTGATGGGCTGCCTCCTGCACGCCCCCTACTGGGAATCAAGCCTGCTACCCGGGCATGTGCCCTGACTGAGAATCTAACCGTGACTTCCTGGCACTTAACCACTGAGCGACACTGGCCAGGCACTACTTGTTGGCTTTGATTGAAAACGGTTTAATTCACTGAAGACATAAGGGGGCAATTTATCATACCTGCAGCTATCGCAGAGCCTGAAGTGCTGACATTATTGAGTGGGTGACATAATCCTCAGGCTGGAATTCAGGCTTAACCTAGCAACTTGAAATGTTGGGCCACTAAACCCACAAAGAAATGAATAGGAATCCAGGCAAAAACCCATGTAAAAGTTATTTTTAACTGGATATCTGGCTTTATAGCTACCCTTTAAGTGGGGAAAATCTAGCAGTTTTCTGTGGCCACAGCTCAATACAAGTGGGATGTGGCAGCTTACAATGCTAATGCAATCTAAACGATAAGTAATAAAAGCTTAGGGTGCAGTTTAGGGAAGGAGCACCTATTGTACTCCCTGCTGCTCAAGCCACGTGTAGAATGAAACATGCAGTTTTCAGGACCGCATTCTAAGGGGAGAATTGGCTATTAAAGCGGGTTCTGTAAGGTGGGAACCGATGAGGGTTAACCCGGGGTGTGTACACGGCTTTGAATAATTTGTGACTCACTGAATTTAACCAGTGAGAGGGGACCCTATAATTTACAATGCAGCTAGAAAAATGTCTCCTTTGTAGGTTCAGAATGAAACGCCTCTGAGAGCTGATTTTTGCCTTTGAGAGACACGTGAACAGAATCTATTAACAGCAGTGGGCATCAGGGGGTTGAAGAAGCAAGATGCCCTGAATGTTATATATCCTAGTGCTTACCTACCTGGTATCTTGTACCGGCAGCCTTTACCCAGGATTTTCTTGTGCGTGTGCACAGATGCCGTGGATCCTTCTTCTGCCTCAGCTCAGGGCCTCAAGCTGCCTGTTGCCACTCCAGTGCCAGGAGCGTAGACTGATTCTGCTAGGACTGGCTACTGACAGGGGAACTCTTAGGAAACGTAGATGTGTGGATAGGAACAGCCAAATCAAACTTCTCTGGTACATGCTTCTGCTCTGGCGACTCCTGATGCCTCCTGCAACCCCTCTCACCCCGATCTTTTGTGTAACTGTCTACCAGCAGCATCCTTCTGCCCTTCTCACTCTTTTGCATCGACTCCTGACTTGCTCAGACTTCGGCCTCCTCTGCATTCTGCTGGCTGCTCATCGGTATACTCCACCCACTGGTCTCAGCACCAGACCCCCTTACTCTTCCCTCCTCCATCTTTTCCAGCACTTACTTTTCCAGACAGGTAGCTAATTTGAATGAATGTGACAATTTTATTTTTTTAAATAAATCTTTATTGTTCAGATTATTACAATTGTTCCTCTTTTTTCCCCCCATAGCTCCCCTCCACCTGCTTCCCAACCACCCTCTGCCTTTACCCCTCCCCCCCACCATACTGACCTCATCCATAGGTGTACGATTTTTTCCATCTCTTCCCGCACCCCCCACCCCTTTCCCCCCCAAGAATTGTAAGTTCACTCCCTATCTATGCCTCTGATTCTATTATATTCACCAGTTTGTTCTGTTCATCAGATTTTTTATTCACTCAATTTTTAGATTCACTTGTTGATAGATATGTATTTGTTGTTCATAATTGTTATCTTTACCTTTTTCTTCTTCTTCCTTTTCTTAAAGAATACCTTTCAGCATTTCATATAATACTGGTTTGGTGGTGATGAACTCCTTTAGCTTTTTCTTGTCTGTGAAGCTCTTTATCTGACCTTCAATTCTGAATGATAGCTTTGCTGGGTAGAGTAAACTTGGTTGTAGGTTCTTGCTATTCATCACTTTGAATATTTCTTGCCACTCCCTTCTGGCCTGCATAGTTTCTGTTGAGAAATCAGCTGACAGTCGTATGGATACTCCCTTGTAGGTAACTAACCGTTTTTCTCTTGCTGCTTTCAAGATTCTCTCTTTGTCTTTTGTTCTTGGCATTTTAATTATGATGTGTCTTGGTGTGGTCCTCTTTGGATTCCTTTTGTTTGGGGTTCTGTGCGCTTCCTGGACTTGTAAGTCTATTTCTTTCATGGGGGGGGGGGGTACGTTTTCTGTCATTATTTCTTCAAATAGGTTTTCAGTATCTTGCTCTCTCTCTTCTTCTGGCACCCCCATAATTCGGATGTTGGTACGCTTGAAGTTGTCCCAGAGGCTCCTTACACTATCTTCATACTTTTGGGTTCTTTTTTCTTTTTGCTTCTCCGGTTGGGTGTCTTTGCTTCTTTGTATTTCAAAACTTTGACTTGATTCTTGTGATCCTCTACTCTGCTGTTGGATCTATGTATATTATTTTTTATTTCAGTCATTGTATGCTTAATTTCTAGATGGTCCTTTTTCGTATCCTCAAGGGTCTCACTAAATTTATTGGCCTTTTCTAGAAAAATTCTTGAAAAACCTTATAACCATGGTTTTGAACTCTATATCTAGTAGTTTGCTTTCCTCCATTTCTGTCATTTATGAACTGATTTTTTGTCTCTGCATTTTGGCTGCTTCCCTGAGTTGATAGAGTGGCTTTGTGTGCTGGGTGTCCTATAGGCCCAGTGGCTCAGCCTCCCCAATTAACTGAGGTGGACCCTGTTGGTGCATCCCTTTGTGGGCTGTGTACACAGTCTTGTGGTAGTTAAGTCTTGATTGTTGTTGGTATCACTGGGAGGAATTGACCTCCAGGCCAATTGGCTGTGAGGATCAGCTATGTTTATGATGGAAGAACTTCTGTGCTGGAGACACCCTTATGGGACATGACTTGCTTCAGTGGGGCTTTGGTGCTCACTGAGTCTGCCCCCTGAGTGTGTCCCTTATGGATCTGAGGAGTTGTCATCTGGATGGTCCCATTCTGACTCTTGGGTACACTGGCTCTTGGATCTCCAAGGAGGTGCTAATATATCCTTTGCCTGAACCCACCCAGCAAGAGCTACGGAGAGATCTGCAGATTCCTCCTCTTTGTTTGGGGTTTGGAGGTGCCCAGATGAGGCCCAGCTGTGAAGCAATGCAAGCTGCTGTGGGGCCTTAGGCCTTCTTTTGGATGTTCTGGGTCTCTCTGACTCAGCTACAGTTTGTTAGGTAAGTTTAGATTTCAAAGGACCAGGCCATTCATATGCAAAAGCCTCTGCGCACAGCTTGGATGGGGCGGAGTCTCAGGGAGGAGCAAACAGCAATGGCTTCCCATCAGCCCTGCCCTAAGAGGCCCCCAGGGTCTCAATGTCCCACAGTACTCGCTGCAAGCACCTCTGAGAGAAAGTCGCCTTCAAGTTCCGCCCGCTGCCAGACAGTCCAGTCTCTCCCCGTATGAGTGTGGGTCCCCAGAGTCTCGCCTGGAACTGGAGTTCAGCGCAGTTGGGAGCTTGTGTCTCCCTGTGGATTGAAAAAGCCAGCCGCGCACTCAGTTGCCAGTCCTCTCCACGCACAGGCTCCATACCTCTGCACTTTACTTCCGCAGCTCCTCTGAGTCACAGTGTGCTTTTCTCTTCCTTTCTAGTTGTAGAATTTCTACTTAGCCATCCTTCCTGGAGTTCTGGATGCTGTTCGTTTTGTCTTTTAGTTGTAGTTTTGAAGTGGTTGTGCGAGGCAGCAAGTTCAGGTGTTTACCTATGCTGCCATCTTGGTTTCTTTTGAACGTGACAATTTTATGAGAGGATAGAAAAATAATTTATATATACTTATACTTTATATACTATTATAAAGCAATAATGTATATACATTTAACCCCATTTTTAAAGTGACTTTCTGTGCTTTCTGTCTCATAGAATAGGGGTTAAGGGTGTAACCTCTGTGGTCAGACATGTGCAGGTTCAAATGCTGGGCCTGCCACTAACAGACTACATTAATTTGGGCAAGTTATTTGGTATCATTGAACTTAGATTTTTTTCATCTGATGGGAATTAAATTTTTTCATTTAATGGGCATTAAAACTATCTAATGCATAGATTAAATGAGATAATGTAAGTAAAGTTCTGAAAAGGTATCTGGTACATAGTAAGCCTAAATAAATGGTATTTATTATTGTTACTTATAATATTTATAACAATATATCTTTATATATACCTTGTATATAAAACTATATGATTTTACCTTGTATATAAAACTATATAATTTTACCTTGTATATAAAACTATATAATTTTACATATCCAGATACTGTAACACTTGTAATTATTTTAAGATATCCCTTTAACAATCCTGATCAAATTCCTTCAGTTCTGCATTTTTGCTGTTGAGTAGAGGAGAGTGAATCACAAATTGTAGAAACATTGAATTGTTAGTTGAGAAGAATATTTACAGTTAACATATGGCCCTGGCTTTGTCTTAGGAAGTGATCTTAGAAAATTAACTTGATTTCTCTTTCTTTTGTTGACATTACATTATCCTAGAAGCAAAGTGTCCAAGTTCAATGTAAAAGTATTTATTTACTCTTGAGCTCTCATATTATTTGAGTTGGTAGATTGATATTAACTTGCACAGTATCCTCCTTCCCATGGATTCAATTAATTCAAGGCTTTTTTCCCCAAAGGAGCCAAACCTCATAATTAATTTTATTTTGTCATTATGTAGACCCGTGTTCGGCAAACTGCAGCTTGCGAGCCGCGATTTGCCGCTCTGTTGACTAATTAGTTTGCCGACCACTGGCAGATAGGGGCTTAATCACAAGGAACAACAACAGCCTGTAATTATTGGAATCGAGAGTCTAGGTCAGTGGTCGGCAAACTCATTAGTCAACAAAGCGGCAACCGTGGCTTGTGAGCTGCATGTGGCTCTCAAGCCGCAGTTTGCCGACCACTGATCTAGACTACGATAATGATTTTTAAATGTTGGGTCATAGACACATCTAATGTATAGAAACCTCATTTGGGAATTCAGAAACCTATCTGCTTGTTCCTTTTAATATTGGTGTGACTAGCCACTGGCTTTCTAGATAATATTATTGCTTAGTACTTTTCCTTTTAAAAAGTGTCTGGATTTTAGACCAGCTACAATCGGAAAACCATAAGGAAGAGAAGTCAGGGCTATCCCCTAAGGGGAGAGCAAAAAGATCCAGTTAAAGCTGAGTAAAGAAAGAAGTGAAGGAGAGAAAGCAAATAAAAGGGCCACCCTTTTGGCACAGGCCGAGCAGTCTGAGATGCAGCATCAGCTGTGAACTCTGAAAAGAATTTCCACAAAAGACCTTTAGATTCAACAAAGTGATGATTCACCCCAAGCCCTGGAAGGGATGGTGGGCAGCGCCCACCTGAGCGATGCCGTGGAGGAGGTTGTATTGCGTGTGGAGCCCGAGTGGTTAACTTTTGTTTCAGCACTGCAGAAGCAGGAGAAAGAGATTTCCTTCTTAGGAAGCATCTGACTCACTGGCTGCTCATGTGCACTTTCACCCCGTCGCCTCACTGTGCGCCCATCACACTCATGCTAAGCCCAAATGTGCCAAGTGATGTATGCGGAGCCTTCTGCTTCATGAACGGAGTTTGGTTGGAGAAAGTGCCAAAGGAGAGAGAAGAGATGAGGACTGTGCCATCTTTGCCCCAGCGGATGCCTTAGCCCAGCCTGGGCAGGGGGCGGGGGCAGGCAGGGTAGGCAGGCAACTGGAAACTTAGGGAATGTTCCCAAGAGAGTGTCAATATGGAGAGAAAGTTCACAGTGACCTACTCACCAGCAGAATTCAAAACAGGGCTGACAGGCTAAGACAGGAAGAAGTGCACCAGAAGGTGGACACCATGTAGTAACTGTCTGGCAGAGAGGTCTCTGGGCAAATGTGACTTTGGGGAGTCTCCAAAATAAATAGGGACAATGGGTGGGTGTGTGCCGAGTTACTGTTTGCTAAGATGGAGCACTGCCACAGGAAATCCCAGGGGCTGGTGAGGCCAGAGAACATCAAGTTGGCGCTGTCAAATCCTGGAACGGCAACATTGGATATCTCATATGGCTCTTGCCACCATCTCAAAAAAAAGGGAGAGAGAAAAGGTTCCTTAGATGTATCAGTATCAGAAATGTAATGTTAGACTGACTCTTTATGCTACATTATGTAAAAATTCATTACTACTGTTTAAAAAAAAAAACAACCCCAAGGTAATTGCCTATCATTTAAAACTTGTATTCCTATTATTGTAAAAAAGAATCAATGATATAAATGTTTACCTAGATATAGCTGTTACAAGCGTAGGCATTGACGTAATTTGTTTATGAAGTACCCAGTTACCTACCTTGCAGTTGCAACCACAATGTAGACCCTAACAACTGATCTCCATCTTTCCTTCTCTGTCTCTGATCTCCGTCTCTGAGAGGCTCATGCGGGACCTTCTGTGCCAGTGTTAGTCGCAATTAAATGCAAGAAAATAATATGGGGTTTAATATGAGGTAGCCTCTTCTCAAAAATGAATTGAGGGACTGAGCATCAGGTTTTTATCAAAGCTCATTAGAACATCTGGGAATGCTAGCTGGGGGAGAGATTTTCATACAGTTCTATTATCAAACGCACAGTTTGCACTAATTATGGTAATTCATAATCTCAGTGCCTACCTCCTCATTCTTTAAAAAAAAAGCTTCAACTAATTGGCGTTGGGGGACCATTCTGATGACATAATCGTTCTGATTACTGTTTTTAAAGTCAGCACTTTGTCAGCATCTTTTAAATACAAGTCAATTGCTTCCATTCTCTTATGAGGGATGTTATGTTAATCCATCATAAGAGACCTTCCAGTGCTTCTGCTTCATCATTCTATCACTTCCCACTTTCCCAGTACCAAGCATACTGTTTTTACTCATTCATCAATCAATTTGACAAGTATTGACTGACTGTCTGCTACATGCAGGGTGCTCTCCTAGAGGCTAAGAGCATAACAGAAAAAGCTCTTCTTCCATGGAGATTAAATTCTAGTACAGTGCTGTATGTATAAGGAATAAGACGTTGGACTGATTTACCCGAGTAGCTGATTTTTGATTAATCACGGAGGTCAGCTAGCTTGATGTTATTTGATGTTTTCTCCTGAAATATATTTAAGTCATGATCCCAGCAAGCTGGGTTCTGGCTGTTAAAGTTATTTTCCACTGTATTTCTGTTGAGTGAGTACAATGAGATAGAAAAGCCATATTTAGTAGAAAAAAATGTTGGATCTTTAAATTCTTTCAAATCTAAAACTTTTTTTTTACCCCCTCAGTCTAATTTATTCCCTCTACTGAAAAATAAAATAAAATGACTTTTGTCATTGCTATACAGAGGACAGAACAGCATTACCAACCATTACAACCCCTCTGCAATCTTAGTCCTGTCCCAAGAAACATCCTGTAATTTCCTCCCTTCGAAATCAGGACTAAGTCCAAGATCAGTGCAGAACTGGATGCCAGTAATAGATCACTCCCACTGGTAATGGAAAGGCTGAAGGCTTCATGAACCTTTTCAAAGAATAGTTGGATGTCAAATGGTTCTGTTTCTCTGAGCAGGCGTTTTTCAGAGGACTGAGCTCAGTTGGAAATCCTAAAACTGAAGAGAGCCAGTTAAGCTTGAATACAGTTCAGAAAAGAGCAGCTGAAGTGGCTGAACACTTGGGAGATGCTCCCAGTGAGGAGCTGCTAGAGGAACTGAGTTTTTCTCTCTGAATTGGTAAGAAAGACAGTGGACTTTGAAGAATTCAAACGTGCATAGCAGGGGGTCACCGTAAGCAATAGACCTACAGTACTGAGAGAGCTAAAATTATAATAATACTTGACATTGAGGGTTTTATATGCGTTATCTTTTAGTAAAATATATTTTTATTGATTTCAGAGGAAGGGAGAGGAAGAGAGAGACAGAAACATCAATGATGAGAGAGAACCATTGATATGCTGCCTCTGGCATGCCCCACACTGGGGATCAATCCCGCAACTTGGGCATGCGCTCTGACCGGAATTGAACCATGATCTCCTGATTCATAGGTGGATGCTCAACCACTGAACCATGCTGGCTGGGCTGTATTATCTTTTTAAAACCTTTCAATAACTCAGGTGAAAGATGTTATTATTATTCCCATTGTACAGTTGAAGAAAACTGAGGATTAAGTAACTGGCACAAGACCACACAGCTAGTAATGGAAGAGCTGGGACTTGAACCCTTGAGCCCCAGCTCTCAGTAACTGCACCATACCACCTTAAGAACAGAAACATCCAACTGTCCATAAGAATACAAAAAAAAAAAACACAAAAAAACAAAAAAAAACAGGACATATAAAGAAACAAGATTGCAATACTCATCACTCCAAAAATTGTGATGTCCTTTTTTCCCTTGAATAAAGGGCATCGAACTTGATACTAAATTGTTTTCATTTTGTCACTTGACACTTAAAATGTGCTCTGTGGAACCCTCATAGGTGAAGATCTCAAAAATGGATTCCATGGTCAAAGTAAAGATTTGCAAGCACATCAGCATCACAATAAAAGCTCTGAGAAGCTTAGCAGTAAAGAAATAACTTGTTTTAACCATCATTTCCCAAATGTATTGGCTATCAAACCATTTTATTTTTTTAAGCACCTATAAACCATCTTTTGAACTGTGTTTTACTGAACAAGTTCAGTGATCTGTTTAAAACTCACACCCAGGTTATTTTCACTGTGTGAAATTACATCATATTTTTGTTACTTTCATATTCTCACTCTGCCACCTGAGAATGTGCAGCACATGAAGATAGGGACTCCTTGTCAACACTGGTGAATATCCTAATATTACAACAACTTTTGCTCACCTAGACATTCTGATGACTATGGAATTTCTGATCATAACTCCTAGGAAGACCAGGCCCGTGTCCACTCCATGCTGATAGGCAGCAGGGATATTGTGTGAGTAGAACAGATATGGTTCCTGCTAAGGCAACTGATATTTTAGTGAGGGAAATGGAGCATCAGATCATTAAAACAAGCAATGAGAGAGAATGGTTTCTCATTGTAAAAATTTAGTTAATGAAGCCCATCTCAGCCTCATGTGTGTTTTAGCTGGTGTGAGTTATGCCTCACGTAATACCCCTGGACACTTGCGAGAGGCAAGGTCAGGGCACTGGTGTGCAGGAAAACAACCAGCTGGGGGAGGGGCTGATTTATAGCTTTTGCAAGGTTTCCATGGTGTAAATACTCCCACCACCTCGGATTTCAAGCTACCAAGGTGATTCCTGGAAATTTAACCATCTGCTCTTATGAGCCTATGCCAGAGACTCCGAAGCACATCACGAATTCTAGGCGTTTAAGGCAAATTCAGCCAGCACTCTTCATGTCACAGACTTTTGGATTTCACAAGCTTAAAAAAAAAGAGAGAGAAGAAAACATTTGAAAATTAGAGAAAGATTCTTTCTAAAATATTTTCCTTCCTTCTTCCCTTCCTCCCTTTCTTTTTTCTCCATTCCATGCTTTTTTCCATCCTGTGCCAAACAAAGACACTGAAAAACAAATGACAATTGACGATCACCATCATTTCATAAAAGAAATAATATTTTAATAAAAAAATGAGAATGGCATAACTTTGGAATAAAGAACAGCTCTTTAAATTTAATGAATCTAAATCTACAAAATTTGTATTGCCTTATTTTTCTAATTTTGTTATGAACTAGGGAAATTCATGAGGGTGTTTCTGAGTACACATGACAGAAAACTTGGCAGTGGCTTAATAGCTCACGTTATTTTCTTGTATTTCAAGAGGTCTAGAGGTTGATGCTTGCTAGCAGACACCTAACCTTTCCCTAGCTTTCCTTTACACCAGCTTTATATGATACTTTTCTCCTCATTCTTATAGCCTCATAGTGTTAGAATAGGCAGCTAGAAAGATATGAGCTGAGTAAGGCAGTTGGTGCTTGGAGGGGATATGTGTGAGACACGACAAGCCAAAATTAGGTGATGAAGACAACAGACCCCTATGTGAGGAGAGAAGATTTAAAGCCCCTCCAGGATGTGGCCTAACCAGTGGCATAACACCTGGGTGAAGGAGCCTTGTAGCTTGCCTAAGGGTATCAATTCCCCGAACCCCCAACTGAGCAGGGCACTTGGTTTGGCTTCTGCTGGCTGAATTGCATGCTCAGGCTCTATCTGAGTATATTCCTTTTCTGCAAACAAATTCTCTCCTGCCTTTGCTGCTCTTTGTTGTCTCTTGTTTGAATTCGTTGCCACAAGAAGACAAGGATGGAGGACTGTCTCTGGCTAGAGGCTACCTCCAGCCAGAGGCCATCCTGACCACCACTGACAGGCCTGTCCTTTATCCCACCTGCTCCAAGTACAGAGTTTTAATGGGCCATCTGATCTACCTGTATCTTCCTGACCCCAACAAACTCTCTGACCCATGGCTGCTTTAGTCCCAGTTTATCCTGCCTGGGAGCACCTCCCCTTCTTGCCCTTTCTGTTCCACCCTCCCCCCTTCCCATACATTTATTATAGCACTATAACATTTTGTGGCATTAATTAAATTGCATGTCTGTCTCCCCTTACTAAGAACTTTGAATTAAATATTGGATGAGTAAATTATTAAAGGCTAATCCCAAGGGAAACAGACCATGTTATAAATCCTTCTGCTGGAACTCATAGGATCAGTGATGTCCTCCACAAAAGTCTTATAGGGACAAGAATCCAGGAAGAGTATTGGCCATAGATCTTCATAGTCTATGGGAAAGCGAGGGATATACTAAGAGCCGTAAGGCAGAAATCCTTTGAACTCATCTAATTTATTTCTACAAAATTTTATGCTTAGGTAATGTGATCTCCATTTTTAATGTGAAAGTTCTGTTTTCCTTAGAAACTGAAAGGAACTGGAGCCATTTCTTAGGTAGTTTTAAGACCAAACTGCCTCTCAAAGTTAAGGACTTCCTTCTCTGAGTATGTACCAGAAGAGTAAGCAGTTAGGAATAAGAGTGGCAGAACCTTGCAGATATGAACATAATATGGAAAGTTTCATCATCCAAATTGAAATGTGAAACATAAGCTGTTGCCATCAGTTGCACTGCAGTGCTGGAGTGGGCAGAGGGGAGAGGGAGCTGGGATAAAAGCGCAGACTTGTTGCTGGTAAAATGGACTTTTTTCCAGCCCTGGTTACACAGTCACTGAGTTTAGGTGCCAGGCTCATGCTGCTTCTTACTGCAAAATGCCTCCGCATTGCCTTCAGCCCTGTTTTGATTTCTGCTGTTGAGTAGGTCACTGTGAACTTGCTCTCCATGTTTACTCCCAATACCAGAAATGTCGGGGGGACCTCCACCTAGCATGGCACCCCCTGCCTTCCTCATGATTCATCTCATTTTGCTGTTCGGTTTCATTTTCTCTACCTTATATTTTGATCATTTTTTGTCTTCATCTCTCCCCAACCCCACCCCCAGCACCACCCCCACCCCCACTTTATTGCTCACGTCATTGGTTTTCTACCCCAGAGTCTGGAAGTGACCTTAAAGTTATCTAAGCAGAAGAACATGCATTGTGCTTTCAGACCTTCGAGATGGGCTGCCACTACTCCCTGGGGTGCCTTTGTGTGAAAATGGACAAAGACTTCCCTCCTGGGCAGCCGCAGCCCCACAGCAGGGTGCATTGCTTGGTGAGCAGAGAACAGACTGACCTCCGGACCAAGTCTATAGTTCACTCTTGCACCAAGAACAACCTGCCCAACCAGAATGTGCAGTTGAAAGGGAGCAGAATGTGCTACCCCAATGTATGCCACTTTGATTATTTTGATTAGTGATTGTTTTGAATTAAAGTTACTTAAGAAATAGCCAGTACAAGGACAGACTGACTCTCGTTTTCCTCCTAAAAGAAGGATCTAAATCTCCCATGTGAAAGGTACCTGCTCTGTCCCAAGAGGGAAGAAGGCATCCTTATCACCAGAGATAGGACATTTGGGGACAAGAAGGCTGTATAAACAAACCATGTTACTTCTCATTAATTTACTACCCGAGGCCTAAACCCCTTTTTCTTGTTAATTCGTCACAAATGTTTTGTTTATTTGTCCAGAAGCCATAAAAGCGGCTTGCTTTGGTCACTTCTTTGAATCTCTCATATGTCTATGGACTCCCTTATGGAAGTTTTTTTAGTTAGCCTGTGTTATGTGGATTTACTTAATAGGCCAGTCAAAAAGCCTAGAAGAGAAGAAGGGGGAAATTTTCCTCCTCTACACAGTCCTATTCAGAAAAGAAGAGCCCATAATCTTGCTTAAATACATTGTTACAGCAACTATTATTCTCATGATGAGCATATTCTTCCTTGAAGTCCACTTAATGGATGGGTGGCCTGGGATGCATTTATTTCTTCAGTTTTCATAGTTTTAGTTTACAGGGCCTTAAACACCACCCACGGATACAGAGTGGCTTTCTGCTGCCAGTAACATCAAATCCAAACACCACGGACTTACTTGCAAGGCCATCTCTCTCGCTCTTTTTTGTTGTTGTTGTTAATCCTCACCTGAGGATATTTTTTTTCATTGATATTTACTTATTTATTATTTTTTAGAGAGAGTGGAAGGAAGGGAAAGAGACACAAAGAGAGAAATATGGATGTGAGAGAGACACATCGATTGGTTGCCTCTCCCACATGCCCGGAACAGGGCTTGGGATCAAACCTGGGACCCTTCAGTTCGCAGTCTGACTCTCTATCCACTGCGCCAAACCAACCAGGGCAACCATCTCTTCTTTTTTGCCTACACCCACCATCGCACATTTTGTCTTCATATCAGCAAACAGTGAGTGAGCCTGAACTGTGAGCCACACTCCTGAATCCTATCTTTTGTTTTTCTCCAACTTGGCATTTTCACTTCAACTAGCCCTATGACAAAATGGACATCCTTAGAATTTTAAACAGAAGGCTCCAAGATGTTTGGCAAGCCCCTCAGCATAGCTTTCTGCTGCTCCAGGCCTGGATCCACAGAGACCTCTTGAGTCAGTTCCTCCAGCCCCGCCTAGGGTCTCCCTCGTTGCTTCTTCTATCCTAAGCCCTCCCTTGTTTCGCTGACTCCAGCTTTAATGAACGTACTCGCAAAATCACCTGGATTCAAGAACCCACACACTACATGCCAGCCAAGCAGACCTGTTCCGCACCGGGTTCCTGTCGGGTAACAGTTTCTCCAACTGCCTTTGTACTAGAAACAGGGGTCCCCAGGTCTATA
Source organism: Corynorhinus townsendii (assembly GCA_026230045.1). Taxonomy (NCBI): domain Eukaryota; kingdom Metazoa; phylum Chordata; class Mammalia; order Chiroptera; family Vespertilionidae; genus Corynorhinus; species Corynorhinus townsendii. The sequence goes on along the minus strand of JAPDVU010000003.1, from coordinate 172,018,944 downwards.
CCAATCTCCAGGAGAAACCGTTTTTATCTGCAGCCATCCAAATCCTGAGTCTGGAATGCGTGATTTGTTCACACAGAACTGTCTTCTTTTCAAATAACAGTAATATTAACTCATGCTTGTTACTGTCTATATGACAGGTCTGACACTCCATTTGTGCCTATTATCCTATTTTATCTTCACAACAAACATGTAAGGTAGCTACAAGATATGCCAATTTACAAATGAGGAAGTGGAGACTGCATTTAAGCACCATTTACAAGAGCATCCAGCTGACTTCAAAGCCCTGAGCTGTCTGTTTGCAGCCTCTCTTCACCCCTTTATCTTCTGACAGCTCCACAATGCCTTAAATACAACAAAGTCCATCCCCGGAGACACAATCTTTCCTTAAAATCCCCAAGTGAGTATCTTCCCAATTCCATGCTCCAGCATCACCTCCAGCAATCCTACTGGATCTCAGAGGATCACCACTCCCAAATCCTTACCTTGATCTTCCACAAGCAAACACTAGCATATTCACAGCCCAGTACATTCACTTTACTCTCCTCTTAGTTAAACTGGAAGAGGCCACGTTTCCCCTACAGTGGGGGAAATCTCACCACAAGCCCACAGCCCTTCACACAGACTTGGAAATATTGGTCAGGCGGTCTTTGCCCTAAAGAGGGTCTCAGCCTTGGTTGCAGGTGAGAATCACCTGGGAGCTTGCCTTTCTCTTTCCCAATTCACATCCACTACCATTTTCTAGAGCTGACTCAGAATCATCCAGATATTGTCTGGAGCACGCAGCACAGCACCTGCCAAAGATATCCTTGTTTTCTCTCTCTACATCCTCATTAGCCCCTGTCCAATAGAATACCAATTTACTGTCTCCTCTGTGTACACAGTCTATCCCATATCACTGTGGAATAACAACATTATTCTAGAATTCTTGTTTTCTCATTGCATACATATCTGGCTTACTCAAACAAAAGGCTCACTATCTCAATAATGGATGCTTTGCCTCTTTTCATAGTGCCAGCAGAGTTTTAAACCATGATTACTGTAAATGGAAGTTGATTACAAGCAGAATGAGTAGAATGTATTCTTTTTGCTTTTATTTTCCTTTGATATGAAAGTCAAATAGGCTACAGAGAACAGGGTGTTTGAGGGGCTGAAATAAGAGAAATATGAAGCCGGGGTGGGGGGAGCACCCCCAGGATGTCTAGTAAGCAAAAGTGAATTTATATCTACATATGGCAAACTGATTACCTGTCAACGTGGGTAATCCTTTTAGACATGAGCTCATTCACACATTAAATGACTTCATTCATAGCTTTCCTTTGGGGAAAATTGCTGGAGTCTCTGTATGATACAAAGCCAACATTCTCTTTAAATCTCCTGTGAAAAAGTAGAATTGGATGAGTCCAGAGCTCTACTTTCATTTTGAGCATAAAATTGGCAGCTGTAACCTTGACATGTCATTGAGTCCATCAGAACGCATTGACTCCAAGAGTTCTCCACAGTAATAATGTTAATAACGACAGCTAACATTGGTGGAGTACTTGCTGTACACTGGGCACTGTGCTGAACATTTTTCATACCTTATTCCACTTAACCCTCACAATCATTCCTTGAAATGGATACTATCATTATCCCCAACTGAGGAAACTGAGGTTCACAGAGATTCATTTATCCAAGATCACAAGGAATCATTTTTGCAGAAACATATTCTTTCGAGGTTAGCTCAAGTGCTCATTCCTCTCTCTCCACATCTTCAAGCAGAGTGCATGATTCTGTCTCCTCTAATAATTCACTCACACTGACACATTGTGACGTCACCAGAAAGGGACTGGGCCAAAGTGGGTCTAGAATGTGTGGGTTCTTGACTTCATGCAGGAAAGACTTTGATATGTGAGTCCAGGTGATTTTGAGAATACATTTTAATAAAGCTGGGGATGGTGAAACAAAGGAAAGGCTTAAGATGGAACAGGCAAGATCACAGCAACAGGAGCAAGCCTAGGCAGAGCGGCCTTGGCCCTTTGGAAATGTGAGGAAAAGATTCGAGCCTGGCCCAGCTTGTGTAGCTCAGTTGGTTGAGCATCCTCCCTATGCACCCGGAGGTTGCCGGTTCCATTCCAGGTCAGGGCACATGCCCAGGTTGTGGGCTCAATCCCCAGTGGGGCTGTGCAGGAGGCTGCTGATCGATGATTCTCTTTCATTAAATGTTTCTATCTCTCCCTTTCCCTTCTTCTCTGAAATCAATAAAAACATATTGTTACTATTATTATTAATTCTCACCCATAAAAAGACATAAAAAAATTGATCCTAGGCATGCCTTGGTTGGCCCTTTTAGGAATAAAATCACAGAGACAGAAGCTAGCCATGCTGGGCTGTGTGGACTCAGGAAACAAATTACAGAGGCAGAGGAGCTAAGTCCCTTGGAGACAGGTTCAGGGGGTTAGCCCAGGACAAACTTGCCTGCCCATTGCTCCCCTGGTTGCAAGTGTCATGGGACCCTGTAGAGCTTAAGAGAAAGAAAGCAAGGATGCACTCCTAAGGAAAGAATAGGGGAGATGGTGTGGGGGGCTTTGGGAGGCTGGGGCATGCTCAAGGCATACTTTGTCTTAATGGTTTTTATCTGTTTTCTAAAGGTGGGAATTTTAGGGGAGGGTCTCAACAGAATATTCAACCGTTTTCCAGGTATGGTTTTTGATATGCTAATGCATCAAAATGAGGGTCTAGGGGAGTTTAGGATCACTCTCTGGTCAGCTTCACTTTTATTTTAAATTTGTCTGTTGATTGTTTGTTGTTATTTATTCCCCTGACTTCATCCAGTTCTGGGGTTTGGTTGGCACTAGTGGCTCTGGGCCTCTATTACCTATTTCCCTGACCAGGGTGATTTAAGCTCTTCACCCTCTGGTTGGGGGAGGAGAGGTGCAAACCATTTGGTCCTCGGTGGCCTTGGTTAGGGAACATAAGATCTTGCTTAGCTGGCTGTCTGTTTAACTGTCTGTCTCAGTTTCCCCCATCCCACTTGTCAAGGAGTTTCCTAGCTTCTTACTAACCTGCCTCAGTGGTGTGTAAATGTTTTGCATGTCTCTCCTAGCTCACGGAAAGCACTTTGAATTCAGGGCTTGGTAATTCGTAGACACTCATTATTATGTGCCAAGTTAGTGGTATAAACTCTCACTTAGTCCTCACAACAACTTTGTACATAGAACTATTTTTGCTTTTCTTGCTTTTATCTTTATTTATTTATTATTATTATTATTTATTTATTTGTTTTGCTTTTCTTGCTTTTATAGATAAAGGCTTAGAGAGGTTAAGTCACTGGCTCAAGTTCACACAGGAAGTAAAAAGTGGAGTCAGGGGCCAGCCTGTCCCTACTCTGTGCTGGCATCACTGTCCACTTTGTTGTCCAAGCCAATCTAGAAACTAGTGTTAAATTAACTAAACGAGGAGACCATTAGACTGACGTGGCTCTAATACTAAAGCATCCTACCTAAGCAAACCAAAATCTGAGCCTGTAAACGTCTCAAGGTTGTGAAATCGAAATGCTAAGGACAACCAATCACACACAGCCAGCTGGGCTATAAGCCAATCGATCATGTCCTTGCTTTGCTTCTTTGTTCTCTATGAATAGTCTCTCCTGGAGCTCCTGTTTGTGGGGTACTCATTACCACTTCTGGTTTGACACTGCTCCATTCAAATGGATATTTTGCTCAAATAAACTCTTAAAAATTTTAATGTGCCTCAGTTTATCTTAATACCAGGGAACTATTCTCTGCAATATTTCCCTGCTCGTGGTTCTTGCCTACCACCCCACTCCAGTCCAGTTGTTCAGTCCATCACCTGTCCCCATACCCTCGATCACCACCATAATTCAGGTAGCCCCATCTTCACTCACCTAGATTACTAAATAAATAGATAAGGTAAAAGACTGGGAATTCTGGCTGACCTCCAAAACAAAAATAGTAAAAACTATGAAAGGCCTTTATAAGCAGCAAGAATTTTCTTTCTCTTCCCTTAGAGACAAAGACGTACTTCCACACACTCAGCCCTGAGTAGCTCACATCATGGTTCCCTGGGAAGTTAGAATGGTATTTTCACCTTGGGATACACATTTCCAGATGAGGATCACATACTGCACTAGTCCTGTAAGTCAAATGAGGCAACTGGCTAGTCTCCAAGATTCTGACCTCATTTACTGATTGCATTTCACCAGATTATTTCAGAGTCTGCCATTTCAGTCCCAATTTTGATAACTGCGTTTGTTTTCCTGAGTCACTTCTAACTCATTTCATTGCTCAGTTTCTCTAGGGCTGGAGCCTTGGCCTTGCTCTTGCCCTCACTGAGCTGCATTCCTGGTTTCCTGCCTACGTACCTTGACATTGAGTACATCCCTCATGCTTCTGATGCCTTTTGCTGAGCTCTTCCTCCTGGAGGGACACTTGGTTACGTTGTATTAGACTCCCTGCAGCACTGGCTGCATGGCCTTTGCTGCCTGCACCCTTCAGATCACTTCTTCCCATGCTCCTGAGACATCTTCCCACTGCCTGCCTCATCTCAGGGGTGAGTCTTCTTACAAACACTGGAACCAAAGCAGACCCATAAATGTCCCTTTGATATCAACCTCTTGCAAACACAAGAGAAACTGCTTCAGAGCAAAAGAAGCCAATCATTTTTGGCAGACTGCTCAGACTGTTTTAACAATGACCCTTCTCCAAATATTAAGGCATCTTGCTCTTCTGGGAACCATGGAACAAAGTACTCTAGTTAATATTCTCAGATGACCTGCCAAGCAAAAAGGTCACATGGTAGGAGTTCCATGTGCTACTTAAAGACCGAATGCTCCTTAGATGGGAAAACAGCAGTATATGGCCAGGGTTTTAATGAGGCAGGGAAAAGTACGACATGGCAAAATTAGATACCAAATGAAACTGTTCTCTTCAAAAAGGACACTGGCCATTTATTCTGTTTGGTAATTCCATTGAAAGTTATTGTCCTCATTTTGAATATTGTGAATTATTTATTAGCATTACATATTTAATTTGCTGAATGAAAAAAAAGTGTTCTTGTATGAGAGAAAAAGAAACATTTTTTAGTCTTTTAGAATTCATCTTTAGGAATATTTCTAAAAGTTGGACATAGACTATCTCAGGGGAGAAAATGAAACAATCTCTTTCCATATTCATTATGTTTTAGTTCAATACCATCTAATAATTGATGGCTGCAAATTCATTCCTTTTCTTTCTACCTATCCTCCTTCCTCCTCTGGTTGTCTTCCCCATTTAGAGGTAGCAACTCCCAAAAAACTACACAATAGTAGCTAGAGGAGGGGTGGCCATCATGTTATGGAAGATGTAGGTCTTGTAACGTGTCACATTGAGAACCAGAAGCAAGAAGATTGCTCCTAGCAGTCCCAGCACAGTTTAATATCAGATGTTGAGGCAAGTCAGGAAAGATCTGAGAAAATCATACCAGAGTCCATCAGAGATGTCTGTTCCCAGTTTTTGCATTCTCCACTTCCATTCACTTTGGGATGAAGTTAAATATTCAATTCTCCCTATCTGTGCAAATTGTCTTTAAAACTTGTTGAGAGCACTTATCCTTTTTATTTTTACCATTGGTGTTTTTCCCCTGTTGGTAATAATTGTGTTTTTTTAAAAATTGCTGAGTGTTCTTTGTCTTTATTATAATTCCTCCCAGACCCTTCAATATTCTATCAGTCCAATTTTCTACAATATCAGTCAAACTAGGTAATATATCTATTCCAATTTCAAAATAAATGAATTCTTTTAAATTTACAAGGGTATGGCATATGACTCTATGTTTTGAAATTAGAAAATCTTAATATTTTCAAAGTAGTGTTTATGATTGTCCTTTTTTAAAATATGAGACTCATTAAAAATGTAGGTAAATCATCCATCTTCAAATGGAAGTGCATTGCTAATAGTAGAGTTTAGGGGTTAAGCTTCTGGCATTAAAGACCTAGCTTTACTGAAACAAAATTCTCACCGATGTGTACCTTAGTTTTTCACACATAAAATGGAGATAATAGTACCTACCACATGGATTGTTTGACGTTTAAGTTCGATAATATATGTAAATCACTTCATATATAATGCCTGCCATGGTAAATAATCAATGAATGTTAGGTATTATTTAGCATAACAGCAAAGGAAGAAACAATTTTAAAAATACTAAAAGACTATCCAAAACTTATGTACACAAAATTAAAAGGAAAATAATAAACTGGAATAAAACATTTGCAGCATGTATGATAGAGCAAAGTGTTAGCATATTTAATATGTAATAAGCCTTAGATAAAATAGAAAAACAAGCAAAATACATAAATTGGCAGTTTAGAAAAGAAATAAAACTGGATAAATGGAAACATATCTGCTCTTGTAATAAAACTTGTGTATGGCCCGGCCAGGTGGCTCTGTTGGTTGGAGCATTATCCTGTACACTAAAATGGTTGTGGGTTCCATTCCCCGTCAGGGCACATGCCTAGGTTGTGGGTTCCATTCCCCGTCAGGGCACATGCCTAGGTTGTGGGTTCCATTCCCCGTCAGGGCACATGCCTAGGTTGTGGGTTCAATCCCTAGTCAGGGTTCGTACGGGAGGCAACCAATCAATGTTTTGCTCACATTAATGTTCTCTCTCTCTCTCTCTCTCTCTCTCTCTCTCTCTCTCTCTCTCTCCAATAAGCATTGGGTGAAGATTAAAAAAGAAACAAACTTGTATTTTAAAATAGAATGATATACACATAAAAAAGACAGAAGACACAAATCACTAATATTAGAAATGAAAGAAAGGCATCACTACGGATCACATAAACATTGTAAGAATAATGAATATTATGAACTCTATTACCATATATATGATAACTTAGATAAAATGGACTGTTTCTTTGAAACACACAATCTATAAAAACTCATACCAAGGAGAAATAGACAATCGGAATATGCACATATCTGTTAAAGACATTGAATCAGTCATTAATAATCTTCCAAAACAGAAAGTACCAGACCAAGATGGTTCACTGGTGAATGGTACCAGATATTTAAGGAAGAAATGATTCCAATTCTCTACAATCTCTTCCAGAAATAGAAGCTGCGGAAATACTTCCAAACTCATTCTGTGAGTTCAGCTTTTCTCCAACAGCAAAATCAGACAAAAATATTAAAGGAAGGAAAACTACAGGCTTGGCCAGTGTGGCTTAGTTAGTTGAGCATCATCCCATGCACGAAGGGCCATCAGTTCAGTTCCCAGTCAGGGCACATGCCTGGGTTTTGGGTTCCATTCCCAGTCAGGGTGGATGGGGAAGGCAGCTGATCCTTGTTTCTCTCTCACATCTCTTTCTCTCTCCCTCTCTCTCTCCTCCCCCTCTCTCTCTCCAATAGAAACATTTAAAAAATAAAGGAAAACTACAGAGCAATGTCTCTCATAAACAAATGAAGAAGGAACCCACTGTATGGGAGAACATATTTGCCAATGATACATCTGAGAAAGGGTTAATATCCAAAATATATAAGGAACTCATACAACTTAACAAAAGGTAGACAAATGATCCAATTTAAAAATGGGCATAGGACCTAAATAGACACTTCTCCAAAGTGGATGTACAGATGGCCAAGAGACATGAAAAGATACTCAAAGTCACTGATCATCAGAGAGGTGCAAATTAAAATGACAATGTGGTATCACCTCACACCTGTCAGAATGGCTACCATCAACAAATCAACAAATGACAAGTGCTGGTGAGGATGTGGAGAAAAGGGAACCCTAGTATACTGCTGGTGGGAATGCAGACTGGGGCAGCCACTATTGAAAACTGTATGTAGTTTCCTCAAAAAATTAAATATGGAACTGCCATTTGACCCAATGACCTCACTTCTAGGAATATATCCTAAGAAACCCGAAATACCAGTCAGAAAGAATGTGTGCAACCCTATGCTCATAGCAGCACAATTTACAATAGCTAAGATCTGGAAACAGCCAAGTGCCCATCAGTTGATGAACGGATAAAAAAGCTAGTGTTACATTTATACCATGGAATACTACACAGCAGTGAAAAAGGATTTCTTACCCTTTGAGATAGCATGGAGGGACCTGGAGAGTATTATGCTAAGCAAAATAAACCAGTCAAAGAAAGACAAGTATCATATGGTTGCACTCTAATGAACACAATAAACGGATGAACAAAATAGATCCAAAGACAGAGAAGCATGGAGCAGACTGTCGAATCTCAGAGGGAAGGCAGAGGTAGGGGTGCGGGGGGAGAGGGAAAGACATTAACTTATATGCATATATGCATAACCCATGGTCAGAAACAATTGGGTGATGAAGGCCTGGAGCACTGGGAGGAGGGGGCCGCTAGAAGAGGTCAATGAGGAATAAAAGGAGACATCTGAAATCCTTTCAACAATAAAGATAGATTTAAAAAAAAAACACTCAGCAAACTAGGAATACAGGCAGTCCTCGGGTTACATGGGACTCGACGTACGTCGTTTCATGGTTACGTCGTTTCATGGTTACGTCGTTTCATGGTTATGTTGCCATCTTCCATTTATTTATAAAAAAAAAAGTTACATCATTTCTATGTATGTATATATGTGCTTTATGTTTTCTATTATTTATTTATCACCAGTAAAAGTCAGGAATTGTTATCTTTCTTTTAAATTTTTTTTACTGTTTCACTTCATTACTGCTTATGCAGGTGGGTTCTGACTTACGGCGAAAATAGCATTATGTCGTGCCATAGGAACAGATCTCCGAGGTAACCCGAGAACCTACTGTAGAGGGGAACTTCTCGGGAGCACATTGTGCCTTTCCTGTCCCCCTCTTCTCCTCCTAGACACATTATTTTTGTCTTTTCCTTGCCTAAGCTCAAGAGCCCTTCTTTTGCTTCTGTAACTTGTTTCCTCAGCCTAAGCAGCCCAGCTACTACCTCTATAACTTTCTAAATAAATTTTCCCTTATAATTTGGAAAAAAAAAAGAGTATCTACAAAATACCTACACCTAACATCATACTTAATGGAAACTAGATGCTTTCTCTCAGATTAGGTACAATGCAAGTATCTCCCTTCTCACCATTTTTATTCATTATTATACTACAAGTTCTAATTCATGCAGTGATATTTTTTAAAGGTATACAAATTGAATACAATGAAGGAGAATTACAAACCAATTTCCCTTATGAACATAGATGCCAAAATCCTCAACAAAATTCTAGCAAATCAGATCCAGCACTACATCAGAAAGATCATACACCATGACCAATTAGGATTTATCCTGGGGATGCAAGGAGGGTACAATAGCTGCAAGTCAATAAATGTGATACATCACATAAACAAATTGAGAGATAAAAATTACATAGTCATATCAATTGATGCAGAAAAAGCATTTGACAAAATCCAACACCCTTTCTTGATAAAAACTCTCAGCAAAGTGGGAATAGAAGGATCATACCTCAACATCATAAAAGCCATATATGACAAACCCACGGCCAACATCATACTCAATACGCAAAAACCAAAACCATTTCCCCTAAGAACAGGAACAAGACAGGGATGCCCACTCTCACGACTCCTGTTCAACATAGTGCTGAAAGTACTAGCCATTGCTATCAGACAAGAAGAAGGAATAAAAGGCATCCAAATTGGAAAAGAAGAAGTAAAACTGTCCTTATTTGCAGACGACATGATACTGTACATAGAAAACACTAAAGACTCCATAAAAAAATTATTAGACTTAATAAATGAATTTGGCAATGTAGCAGGATACAAAATTAATGCCAAGAAATCTATGGCATTTCTATACACCAATAATGAACTTACAGAAAGAAAGACTAAAAAAGCAATCTCATTTACCATTGCACCAAAATAATTAAGATACCTAGGAATAAACTTAACTAAGGAGGTAAAAGACCTATACATGGAAAACTACACGACACTGAAAAAAGAGATAGAGGAAGACATAAACAGATGGAAGAACATACCATGTTCATGGATTGGTAGAATCAACATCATCAAAATGTCCATACTACACAAAGCAATCTATAAATTCAATGGACTTCCCATTAAAATACCAATGGCATATTTCACAGACCTAGAACGAACTTTCCAAAAATTCATCTGGAATAAAAAAAGACGCTGAATGGCTACAACAATCCTGAGAAGAACAAAGTACGTGGGATCTCAATACCAGATTTCAAGCTGTATTACAAAGCCACTGTTCTCAAAACAGCCTGTTACTGGTACAAGAACAGACATATAGATCAATGGAATAGAATAGAGAACCCAGAAATCGACCCAATTCACTATGCTCAATTAATATTTGACAAAGGAGACATGAACATACAATGGAATAAAGACAGTCTCTTCAGTGAATGGTGTTGGGAAAATTGGACAAGTACATGCAAAAAAAATGAAACTAGACCACCAACTTACACAATACACTAAAATAAACTCAAAATGGATCAAGGACTTAAACATATGACGGGAAACCATAAAAATACTAGAGGAATCCACAGGCAGAAAAATCTCTGACATATGCCAAAGCAATTTCTTCACTGATACTGCTCCTAGGGCAATGGAAACTAAAGAGAAAATAAACAAATGGGACTACATCAAAATAAAAAGCTTTTGCACAGCAAAAGAAACCATTACTAAAACAACAAGAGAGCCCACTGCATGGGAGAACATATTTGCCAATGATATCAAGGATAAGGGTTTAATCTCCAACATTTACAGGGAACTTATGCAGCTTAACAAAAAGAAGATAAACAACCCAATCGAAAAATGAGCAACTGATCTAAATAGACACTTTTCAAAAGAAGACAGAAGGAAGGCCAAGAGACATATGAAAACCTGCTTAAAGTCACTAATCATCAGAGAGATGCAAATCAAAACAACAATGCAGTACCATCTCACACCTGTCAGAATGGCTATTATCAACAAGTCAACAAATGACAAGTGTTGGCAAGGATGCGGAGAAAAAGGAACCCTCGTGCACTGTTCGTGGGAATGCAGACTGGTGCAGCCACTGTGGAGAACAGTATGGCGTTTCCTCAAAAAACTGAAAATGGAACTCCCATATGACCCAGTGATCCCACTTCTAGGAATATATCCCAAGAAACTAGAAATAAGAATCAGAAAGGATATATGTACCCCTATGTTCATAGCAGCACAATTCACTATAGCTAAGATTTGGAAACAGCCTAAGTGCCCATCAGCAGATGAGTGGATTAGAAAACGGTGGTACATCTACACAATGGAATACTACCCTGTGGTAAAAAAAGAAGGAGTTCTTATCATTTGCAACAGCGTGGATGGAACTGGAGAGCATTATGCTAAGTGAAATAAGCCAGGCAGAGAAAGATAAATATCACATGATCTCACTCATTTGTGGAATATAATGAGCAACATAAACTGATGAACAAAAATAGATCCAGAGACAGAGAAACATCAATCAAAACGTCAAACCTCAGGGAAGGTAGGGGACAGTAGGAGTAAGGGGGAGAGATCAACCAAAGGACTTATATGCATGCATATAAGCCTAATCAATGGACTCAGACAACAGGGGGGTGAGAGCATAAATGGGAGGTGGGGGGTAATGGGGGAATAAGGACACATATGTAATACCTTAATCAATAAAGAAATTTTTAAAAAAAGTATACAAATTGGGGAGAAAGAAATAAAACTGTTTGCTCACAGACATGATTATCTGTGTAGAAAATCCCAAAGAATCAACAAAAAACCTGGAACTAATAAGTAATTAATTACAAAATACAAGTTAATATATGAAAGTAATTGCTTTCCCATATACCAGCAATGAACAATTGGAATTTGGAATTTAAAACACAACACCATTTACATTAGTATCAAAAAGAAAAAGAAATACTTAGTATAAATCAAAAGAGATATGTATAAGATCTATATGATGAAAACTATAAAACTTTGATGAAAGAAATAAAAAAGATCTAAATAAATGGAGAGGTATTCCATGATCATTGATGAAAAGACTCAATATTGTCAAAATATCAGTTCTTTCCAGTTTGAGCTGCAGATTCAGCTCAATCTTAATAAAAATTCCAGCAAATTATTTTGTGGCTATTGACAAATTGATTCTAAAATTTACATGGAAAGGCAAAAGACACAGAATAGCCAACATAATACTGAAGAAGAACAAATTCAGAAGACTGACACTATCTGACTTTAATTCTTATTATAAGGTTACAGTGATGTGGTATTGGTGAAAGAATAGACAAATTGATCAATGGCATAAAATGAAGAGCCCAGAAATAGACCCACAAAATATAACCAACTGATCTTTGACCAGGGAACAAAGGCAATTTAATGGAGAAAGGATAGGCTTTTCGACAAATGGTGCTGGAACAAATGAACATCCACATGCAAAAAAAGAGAGAGAGAGAAGGGAATCTACCCAGACCTTACACCTTTCACAAAAATTGACTCAAAATGGATCATAGATCTAAATGTAAAATGCACAATTATAAAACTCTTAAAAGATAAAATAGAAGAAAATTTAGGTGGCCTTATGTTTGTCAATGAATTTTTAGATTCAACACCAAAGGTACAATCCACGAAAGAAAGATTGATAAGTGGGATTTCTGCAAAAGGTTGTGTTAAAAGAATGAAAAGACAGGCCACAGACTAGGAGAAAATACTTATAAACACATATCTGACTAAGAACTTATATCCAAAATGTACAAAGAACTCTCAAATAATAGAAAACAAACCCAAGTGAGCAAAAAATTTAACAGATGCCTTACCAAAGAAGGTAATGATGGCAAATAAGCATATGAAAAGATGCTCAACATCCTGTCATCAGGGAATCACAAACTAAAACAAGAAAGACACACCTATTAGAATGGCCAAAATCCAAATCAATGACAACACCAAATGTCGAGGGATGCTGGGTAACAGAAACTCTCATTCATTGCTGCTGGAAGTGCAAAACAATACAGCCACTTTGGAAGACAGTTTGGCAGTTTCTTACAAAGTTAAACTTAGTCTTACCATACAATCCAGCAATCATGCTTCTTAGAATTTACCCGAATGAGTTGAAAATTGTGATCACACAAAAACCTGCATATGGATTCTCTATCTTCATTTCCAAAATGTGGAAGCAACAAAGGTGTCCTTCAGTAGCTGAATGCGTAAACAAACTGTGGTACATCCACACGATGGAATAGTCTTCAGGGACAACAGGAGCTAACAAGTTGTGAAAAGACAGGGATGACCATCATGTGCATGTTGCTAAATGAAAGAAGCCAGTCAGAAAAGGTCACATATTGTAGGATTCCAACTAGATATATGACATTCTGGAAAAGACAAACTATAGAGACAATGAAAAGACCAGTGGTTGCCCAGGTTTCTGGCAGAGGGAAGGATGAGTAGGTAGGTGCAGTACATAAGATTTTTAAGGCAGTAAAACTATTCTGTATGATACTGTAATGGTGGATATATGATATAGTGATCCATGATGATACATGACACCATGAAATATAGTGGATACAAACATACATTTTCCCAAACCCATAGAATTTACAACACAGAGTGAACCCTAATGTAAACTAATGAGTTTAGTCAAAATAACATATCAATATTTATTTATCAGTTGTAACAAATGTACCACACTAATGCAAAATTTAATAATAGGGGAATCTTTGAAATAGGGGAGTAGTATATATGGGAACTCTCTGTACTTTCTGCTTAATTTTTCTGTAAACCTAAGATTGCTCTAAAAAACAATCTATTGAAGAAGAGCCCAGGGAGGAATCCAAGATGGTGGCGTACGTAAACACCTACACTGCTGCCTCGTACAACAATTTAAACTGCAACTAAAAGACAAAACGTCTATCACCCAGAACCACGGGAAAGCTGGCTCAGTGGAAGTTCTACAACTAGAAGGAAAGAGAAAAGAGCACTGAGACGTGCACAAGCGCTGAAAAGCTGAGGTATGGAGGCGTGGGATCTGGGCTGGCGGCAGGCGTTGCTTTTTTCAACCCAAAGGGGAGACAAGCCCCTGATTACTCTGAAATACAGTTTCTGGGGAGACACGGGGGACCCAAACTCCTACGGGGAGAAGCTGGATTGTCTGCTACCAGGTCGGAAAGTGAGGGGGAGGGGGCTGCTTGTAGAGCTGCGCACAGGAATAATTGTTTATCTGCGCTGGGGCACGGGACTGGATGCAGTTGGAGACACAGAGCCAGCTAACTAGCAGCCATTGCTGTTTGCCACGCCCTAGCCTAGTGACGCCCTGAGACCCCGCCCCACACAACCTACAAACCCACCCAAGCTCCAAGCAGTGGCTTTTGCATATGAATGGACTGCAGCTTAACCTAACAAACTTGCAGCCCGGATCAGACAGCTCCAGAACCTCCAAACCCCAAGCAAAGAGGAGAAAACTGTAGCTCTCGCTGTAGCTCCTGCTGGGTGGACTCAGACAATAGCTGACCTGCACCCCATTGGAGATCCAGAAGCCAGTATACCTAGTGGTCAGTGTGAGAAACCAGATTTCAACTCCTCACATCCATAAGTGACACATTCAAGAGGCAGACTCAGCGAGCACCAAAGCCCCACTGAAACAAGTCCTGCACCATAAGCGTGTCACCAGCACAGCAGTTCTTATAGACACAGCGAGTCCTAACAGCAGATTGGCCTGGAGGTCAATTCCTCCCAGAGTACCAACAGCAATTAAGGCTTAACTACACCAAGACTTTGCACTCAGCCCACAAAGGGGTGTACCAAGAGCATCCACATCAGGTGATTGGGGAGGCTGAGCTACTGCCCCCTATAGGTCACCTACCACACAAAGCCACTCCATCAACACAGGGAAGCAGCCAAAATGCGGAAACAAAGAAACATGTCACGAATGAAAGAACCGGAAGAAAGCAAACTACTGGATGACATAGAGTTCAGAACCACATTTATAAGGTTACTCAAGAATCTTCTAAAAACCGCCGAGAAACTTGATGACACTTCTGAGGAGCTTAGTGAGACCTTCAAGGATCTTAATGAGAATGCCAAAAAAAATGGAAAAGGACCAATCAGAAATGAAGCATACACTGTCTAAAATAAAGAATATACAGAAACTCAACTGTAGATCAACGTACCCCAAGAATCAAACCAAAGATCTGAAATATGAGGAAACAAAAAACACCCAACCAGAAAAACAAAAAGAAAAAAGAATCCAAAAATATGAAGATAGTGTAAGGAGCCTCTGGGACAACTTCAAGCGTACCAACATCCGAATTTTTGGGGTGCCAGAAGAAGAGAGAGAGCAAAATACTGAAAACCTATTAGAAGAAATAATGACAGAAAACTTTCCCTACCTGGTGAAAGAAATAGATTTACAAGTCCAGGAAGCGCACAGAACCCCAAACAAAAGGAATCCAAAGAGGACCACACCAAGACACATCATAATTAAAATGCCAAGGCCAAAAGACAAAGAGAGAATCTTGAAAGCAGCAAGAGAAAAATGGTTAGTTACCTACAAGGGAGTACCCATACGAATGTCAGCTGATTTCTCAACAAAAACTATGCAGGCCAGAAGGGAGTGGCAAGAAATATTCAAAGTGATGAACAGCAAGAACCTACAACCAAGATTACTCTACCCAGCAAAGCTATCATTCAGAGTTGAAGGTCAGATAAAGAGCTTCATAGACAAGAAAAAGCTAAAGGAGTTCATTGCCACCAAACCAGGATTACATGAAATGCTGAAGGGTATTCTTTAAGAAGAGGAAGAAGAAGAAAAAGGTAAAGATAAAAATTATGAACAACAAAATGACATCAAATACATACCTACCAACAAGTGAATCTAAAAATCAAGTGAATAAAAATCTGAAGAACAGAATGGACTGGTGAATATAATAGAATCAGGGACATAGAAAGGGAGTGGACTGACAATTCTCAGGGGGAAAGGGGTGTGAGGGGTGCGGGAAGAGATTGGACAAAAATCTTACTCCTATGGATGAAGACAGTGGCGGGGGGTAAGGGCATGGGGTGGGGTGGGGAATCTGGTGGAGGGAAGCTATGGGGGAAAAAAAAAAAAGAGGAACACCTGTAATAATCTGAACAATAAAGATTTATTTTAAAAAATAAATAAATAAAAATAAAAAGCAATCTATTAATTAATGTATATGCTTTATATAATATATATAGTGCTATAACATGTTTCACCTATGACATTTTAGAATTATTTTTAATTCCTATATTCACTGTTGGTGATGAAAGCTACTCTGCACTCAAGGCTACAGTTATCTTTTTAAAAATTACATCTCTAATTACACATATATATGTATATACACTGAGTGGTCAGATTATTATGATCTCTGAACGCATAATAATCTGGCCACTCAGTGTATATCCTATATAATAAAAGGCTAATATGCAAATTGTCCCCTCGACCAGGAGTTCAACCAGCAGGCAAGCCGGCCAACCGCCCATGTCCCCTCCCCCTGGCCAGGCTGGCCGGACCCCACCCATGCACAAATTCATGCATTGGGCCTCTAATATATATACACACTGAGTGGCCAGATTATTATGTGTTCAGAGATCATAATAATCTGGCCAGTCAGTGTATATTAATGTGTGTGCATGCGTGTGTGTGTGTGTGTGTGTGTGTGTGTGCTTTAAAACCTCTACTTACTTCTGTGACCTCTACAGAAAAAATAAAAAGCATATCACTCCTAACTTGTAGAGCCAGAGCAGTGCTTAGTCCATTGTAGATATAATTATTTGCTATACCAATGTGGAATAACATGTCAAGTATTGAATGTAGATGGCCAGGAATACACTGAAATGTGCTGTCATCTAGCCCAGCGGTCAGCAAACTGCAGCTTGCGAGCCGCGGTTTGCCACTCTGTTGACTAATGAGTTTTCCGACCACTGATCTAGCCCATACATATTTCTCCATCTTATTTATAAGGCTACTAGAGACCTGATGCACGAAATTTGTGCAAGGGCCTTGGCCCCAGCCCCAGCCCACCACCACAACCGGGGGCCTCTGTCGCCTCTGCCTTAGGCCCTGCCCGCTGCAGCTTTGTCTGGAAGGAAGGACGTCTGGTCTAATTAGCATATTACTCTTTTATTATTATAGATAATCTAGGCATTGCCAAATGCCTTTCTCATACCAGGACACAGTGTGCCTATAGCATTCCCCTGCTATATCAGAACAGTAACTGTAATCCATCTTAGTTCCACTTGTTAGAGAGTTAGTGGAAAGGATAATGACATGTAACAAGGGCACATGAGATGCAGATTAAAAGGCACAGTTGTTCATTTAAATTCTATATACCCTCTGTTCTTAAAAACAAAATGGAAATTTGGAGTTATTTGGAAGTCTTTTAAAAGTTCTAAATAGTATGATTATTAATACTGCCCTAACAGTATCTTATTATTATTATTCCTTAATAAAGGAAACAAATATTTTTTAAGTTCATCTTTGAGTAAATCTGAGCATCTATCTGAAAACAGGCCATTGAGCTCTGCCAATTGTGAAATATTAAAAGCCATCAGATAATATCAGTATACTAGAGGACCAGTGCATGAAAATTTTTGCACTCGGGGTGGGGAGAGTGGAGGGGTCCTTCAGCCTGGCCTGCACCCTCTTGCAGTCCGGGACCCCTCGGGGATGTCCACCTGCTGGCTTAGACCCCCTCCCCAGGGGATCGGGCCTAAGCTGGCAGTCAGACATCCCTCTGGCAGCCAGGGAGCCCTCAGGGGATATCCAACTGCTAAGCTGTCATTTGGACATCCTTAGTGCCGCTGAGGAGGTGGGAGAGGCTTCTGCCACCGCCTCTGAGCTTGCAGCCATCAGCCCAGACCGTGGGTGAGTGGCGCTCCCCCTGTGGGAGTGCACTGACCACCAGGGGGCAGTTCTTGTGTCGAGTGTCTGCCCCTTGGTGGTCAGTATGCATCATAGTGACCAGTTGTTCCTGGTCGTTCCTCCACTAGGGTCAATTTGCATATTACCCTTTTATTATATTACTGGAGGCCCGGTGCACAAAATTCGTGCACGGGGGGGGGGCTTATCTCTCAGCCCAGCCCGATCCAGGTATGATCGGGCCTAAACGGGCAGTCGGACATCCCTCTCACAATCCAGGGCTGCTGGCTCCCAACTGCTCGCATGCCTGCCGTCCTGATTGCCCCTAACCACTTCTGCCTGCCAGCCTGATCATCCCCTAACCACTCTTCTGCCAGCCTGTTTGCCCCTAACTGCCCTCCCCTGCAGGTCTGGTCTCCCCAACTTTCCTCCTCTGCCGGCCTGGTCATCCCTAACTGCCCTCCCCTGCAGGCCTGGTCCCTCCCAACTGCCCTCCTCTGCTGGCCTGATCACCCACAACTGCCCTCCCTTGCAGGCCTGGTCCCTCCCAACTGCCCTACCCTGCTGGCCATCTTGTGGTGGCCATCTGTGTCCACATGGGGACAGTCATCTTTGACCATATGGGGGCAGCCATCTTGTGTGTTGGAGAGATGGTCAATTTGCATATTATTCTTTCATTATATAGAACTAGATAGGATAGAGGCCTGGTGCACGGGTGGGGGCCAGCTGGTTTGCCCTGAAGGGTGTTCTGGATCAGGGTAGGGATTCTCTTGGGGCATAGGGCGACCTAAGCAAGGGGCCTGTGGTGGTTTGCAGGCCAGCCATGCTCCCCGGCAACCCAAGCAGAGGCCCTGGTATCTGGGATTTATTTATCTTCTATAATTGAAACTTTGTAGCCTTGAGCAGAGGCCTTGACCCACCAGGGCAGGCGGAAAGCTTGGCTTCCTCCATTGCCAGGGGCAACCCAAGCCTCCTGCTCTCTCTGTGGCTGCACCCATCTTGGTTGGGTTAATTTGCATACTCGCTCCTGATTGGCTGGTGGGCATGGCTTTGTGGGTGCAGCAGGCACATGGTCCATTTGCATATTATTCTTTTATTGGATAAGATTATATAGAATTGGTGTTACAAATATCCAATTATCTGTATTCAATGTAAGCACCACAAAATAAAAGCAACAACTAAAAGATACTTATGAAGCTTTGAGGCTTTGAGAACCCGATTTCAATGAGCCACAAAGAAATGAAAATTCATTAAGAACTCTGTACTTAACAGAAGGAATAAATTTGTCACGATAAGGAATTGCTAGTCAATAGGACCATCTCAACTTCTAGTCCCGGGTTGGTAAGACTATGAGAAATTGTGCCAACATTTGCCTATCAAGAAATGATGCTGTTTTGCAGAAGCACATGTTTTCAGGCTGTGCCAGACTGGACGTTGCCTGGGAAACTGGCTTCTGGTACAGCTAGAAGGGAAATTGTTCCTGTGGCAAGAGTAGTTCAGAATTCTCTGTCCCTGGCCCTGCTGTGGCTTCTCCTTACCTGTCTTCTCCCCACTGCCCCACTGGGACCAGATTCTGTGTGGTCTCTGATTCCCTGATGTTTGCTTGAATTTGACTCCCTCACTGTTTAGACAGAAGTTAAAAAACAAAACAACAACAATAAAAAGTAACTGCAAAAGATGTTTGGTTTTACCAATATAGTGTTTTTTTTAAGCCAATGTTTTAAAAACAGAATATATCTCATGAAAATCTATATATACAGCTTTTTCTTTCTGAGAAATGGGAATACTGAAGCCATATTTCCTCATGGAGCAATTTGCTAGAGCAGAATGGCTACTGCTCACTTAAATGGCACATGATCTCCAGTTTGCCACAATTCCCTCTATTCCCTATTGCTCCAACACTGAGGCTAAGTATTACTTTTCCTTTACACCATCTTTTTACTTGGGTGTTTTTTTCCTTGTGGCAGAGAGGCATTTCTCTCTTCCTAGGATAAATGACAAAACAAGAGATATAATAAAAGCATTAAGAAGTATAATTCTTGGAGTAAACAAAGACTACTTCTGCATGTTTAATATACAAAGTGAGTACACATAACAAAGCAGAGACCCTGCTCGTTTTTTCTTATATTTATTACCTAGCCCCTAGAAACATTGGAGTTGCGCAATTCCAGGTCTGTGTCTCAGGCATCGAGGTGTTCTTAGAATGTGTATTATGCTCTGGGATTTGTCCCCAGTCCTAGCTTGCTGCCTAGTTTCCTTAGCCCACTGCTGCCTACATAGGAGAAGCAGGTCATACACCTAGAAAGTAAAGGTTTTGGTGGCTCCAATTCATGTTCCTCATTTGCCTGTCTCATTGTCTGCAAATAAGCTGATTTTTAGAGATGGGCCAAAATATTTCCTTCTAATTTAGCAATAAATGCTATATATTCAGTGATTTTTTTTTTTCCAGGATAAAAGAATCTGAATATCCTAGCTAGTTTTCTCCCTAATCATTTCATCTTCCTTGTAATTGAGAGTATGTGTAGATTATGCTATAATAATCAACTAATTTAGCCTCTAGTTATTTTTATTTTATTTTGTTTTAAATATATTTTATTGATTTTTCACAGAGAGGAAAGGAGAGGGATAGAGAGTTAGAAACATCGATCAGCTGCCTCCTGCACACCACCTATCGGAGATGTGCCCACAACCAAGGTACATGCCCTTGACTGGAATCGAACCTGGGACCCTTCAGTCCCCAGGCCGACGCTCTATCCACTGAGCCAAACCGGTTAAGACAGTTATTTTTATTTTTAATGAAAAAGAAGGAAAGGGAGAGGAGGAAGAATAAAGAAAAAAATACAAAGCCATACTAAAAAAATATTAATATTGTCAATAGTTGGCATGAGGCCTAGGGTTTTTTGCTCTACCTCCTTTCTCCTTGGTAATTCCTTAAGCTTCCTGGAGACAAGGCAAAAGTTCATTTTCTGCACTCTCTCTTTACATGAATTTACTTTTAAAATCTTAGAATTTTTAAAGGACCGTATGTTGGAAAGGAAGGGAGGAAATAGATCTCATTCTGAGAAGGTGCAGATGGTTACCCTGGTGGTCTCCAGCTGAGGGCCTCAGGGAAAAACCTTATCAGGTCCTAGGTGGTACCCGACCCCTCCCCCCTCCCCCCCACCTCCTGTCAAAGCACCAAAACATAAAAGGCTTTTGGCCTGAAGGTGACAGACTGGGGGCTAAAGTAGTTTAAGTCTTTGCTCAAATATGTAAAATAAACCATTGGTGTCATAGCAGTGTTGGTTTGAATAAGCCTGTTGGATTGGTTGAGATGAAGTAGGGAGCTGGCAGCCTGTATGTAATTAGCTCCTGAAAGAGGAAGCCCTGAGCCACCTCTACAGAGCAGTCTGAGGCCACAGGGGCATGCCCTCCAGCTGACTGAGGCCGCCCCACACCCCCCGCCCCCTGCCTGCTGACGGAAGTGCTGTCTCTATCCCGATAGGACAAGAATGACCCCGCAGATCAGCAAGTGGCCAAGAGGAGCTACCAACTGCCTCTTCCTCCTCTTAGCACGGGTGACAGTGGGGCATTTCCACTGAACTCTCTCCCTTCCTCCTCTGGACTGAGCCATGAAGGGACATGACAATAAGGAAATCATCGTTGCATGAACACGTAAGTATGCATTCCTCCTCATCAGACACAACTGCAAGGTAAAGAACCTGCATCGGGCTTGTGAGCCGGGTTCCCTATTCATTTTAAGTTTTTATTGATTTTTTTCAAGAGAGAGATAGAAAGATAGAAACATTGATGAGAGAGCAACATTGATCAGCTGCCTCCTGCACACCTCCTACCAGAGATGGAGTCTGCAGCCCAGGCATATGCCCACCGGGAATTGAACCGGTGACCTCTTGGTTCCTGGGTCGACACTCAACCACTGAGCCACACCGGCCAGACTGGGTCCCCTATTCTTAAGACATCCACTGAGAGAATTAATTCAAACAAAACATTTTGGTTTATTAGTGTTGTGTGTTTTTTCATTTGGAGCTTTTTCATTTAAAGACATAATAAGCTCTTTCTCTCGTTTTTTTTTTTTTTTTTTAACAAACTAGGTAAGGTTTGCAGATTTTTTCTTTGCCTACTTCCTCAAGAAATGTAAGTCTGTGGTTAATCAAGCTCTGTGAAAGACAGCTTCTCCTTCAGACTGTGAGCTAACATAGCTCTGTGAATAATATCTCGCATTTTGCTGTTGGTGTGTTTTTCTCTGAGGAGTGTCAGTAATTAGAATAAAATATTAAGTAAATGGGGTCTAAGAAATTTCCCCAGGGTCTCGATTCTGTGACTCCACCAAATGCCAAGGATTCTCGAGCCTGCTGTCACCAGACGCATGCCTGAAACCAAAGTAGTGACAGGTTAGGTGATGGGCTTGGTGTTTTCATCTTGGGGCCAGCCTTTGCGGCCCTCCACCCAGTAACAAAACAGCCTGCTTGGCTTTGCCACAGTGTTTCCACTTCCGTTTCCATCACCGTTCTCTGTGGCACCACTGTTGGCACGGAAGTGGCACCTGTACGGGAGGCGGTGCGGTGCCCGGGGTTGGGGATGGGCAGAGAGCAGGGGCAGGCTGACCTACGTGGGCTGGCTCTAGATCTAGCTACTTCGTAGCTGACTGGCCTGGGACCAAACCTGACCCTCTGGAAACCCTATCCCTCGTTTCATATTCCTCATGGAGACAGTAATACCTACTGCACGGTGGTTTAAAAGGTAACAACTAATGGCCATAAGATGTCAGGAACATAAAGTAGGCTCCCAATAAAGGATGGCAATCATTAGTAGTGTTGATGTTGTAAAAAGAGTTAATACACGTAAAGTGCTCAGGACAGCATACTCGGTAAGTGCTCGTTATTTATTAATGTGATCCAAGGGAACCAGGTGCCTTATCAATTTGGGATCTTCAGGCCTCACTGGGGTATGCTATGTATTTGGCTAATATGCCGGATTAAAAAAAGGCAGCAGGTTTGGTATTTTCAGGAGGATTTTGATACGATTGAACAAGTTAAATTCCCCCTATGAAAGGGAAGTGAAATTAGATGATCTGCATCTGAGAAAGAGCCAGGACTGCGGGTTAGAGCATGGGGTGGAGGAAGGAAAGAACATACATGGGCAGATGAACTAGGAAGCCACAGCGGGATTTCACATCTGTGCGGAAGTAGCGTCTGCAGGAAGAGAAGTGGACTGAGCAGAGAGTGAGGAGGAGGTAATCGACTCGGCTCCTGGTGGAAGAAGGGAAGGGAGGAGTCACAGATGATCCTACAATCTCTGTCGTGGAGCAATTAGGTGGAGAGTGACTTCCCTGACTGAAAAGAGAAGTCAGGAGTAGATTGGATCCTGGCATCATCACAGGGTTTATTCAATCAGCAGCAAAAAGACATTTCTCTATGCTTAGCTATTTTGTCATGTACTTTATTTTTTAAATTTTTAAAAATATATTTTATTGATTTTTTACAGAGAGGAAGGGAGAGGGATAGAGAGTCAGAAACATCGATGAGAGAGAAACACCAATCCTGCACACTCCCTACTGGGTATGTGCCCACAACCAAGGTACATGCCCTTGACCGGAATCGAACCTGGGACCTTTCAGTCTGCAGGCCGATGCTCTATCCACTGAACCAAACCAGTCAGGGCATTGTCATGTACTTTAAAATACTCCATAGCATGCATCACCAAGAATAAGTCTCTACATGAAAAATAAACACAGCCTTTTTTCTGATACCAATATATAAGGTGACTGAATCCATAGTTACACAACTCTTAAAAAATCATGACTAAGAAAATAGAATGCTGACATATGATTCAAAGATTTATAGTCATAGCTTAATTAAACTGGTAAACATCAGTCAGTGAAAGTGATTTTTATAGTTCTCCTACATTTATTTAAATGTATTTCAGAGACTCAACAATAAATATAACTAGAAGCCTGGTGCATGAAAATTCATGCACTGGAGGGGGGATCTCTCAGCCTGGCCCGCCCCCTCTCAAAGCTCGGGAGCCCTCAGGGATGGGAGGTGACCTGGCGATCAGGGGAAGGCAATGCCCCCATCACACCTCTGCTGCTGCTACTGCTGGTAGCACAAGCCTCGGCCTGCCTTGGTTACCTGAGCCTTGGACGGCCCTGGGCGGCTGGGCAGCCACCATCCCAGGCTTGCCTGTGCCTTGGGCCAGCCCTCAATGGCTGGGGGGCTGAGGGGACTGGGGGACTCCGGAGGCAGGCGAGAGGAGTGGCCAGACCTGCCTGGGAGTGGGCCCGGTCTTGCCGCACACCTGCTGCCCCGACAATGCTGAGGGGACTGGGCGCTGCCATTTTTGAGGGCGTGACAGTCAATTAGCATATTCCCTCCATAGTGGCTGTGGGCGCCACCATCTTTGTGAAGGCGTGAGGCTCAATTAACATGTTCTCTCTTTATTGGAAAGGATAAGGAAAGGAGGAAGGAAGGCAACAAGAAAGTAACCAGTAACATCTTTGTAAATAATTTGGAAAAATATTTTAAAGGCTGGTATTTTACCAGAAGAATTTAATAGTGATGCACAATAGATTTTTTAAATAATGATGCAATTTGGGTCAATCATTACATTTACAAAGCAAATATCCATCTGAAAAAAAATCTGGCCAGAAGCCACATTCACAGTGCTATTTTCAGTAAAAATTTTAAAATGCCTTTTCAGAAATAGAAGTGATTTCCAACATTGAATTATCATCATCTGCTTCTGCAATTTTCCCTCTGACAGAGCTCCTAAACACACAGACCCTGTCTCACGCAGCCTCAGGTTCTGGGTGCCAGCCACTGTGCCTGGCATGTGGAGGCACTCAGGGAGGTTTTATCTAAGGAAGCGAGGAAGGAAAAGCAGCGTGCACCAAACACAACTGGACAAAGCAACTTCATTTCAGGAATTTAGCAATTAAAATTACTTAAAATTTGGGAGCTTATTTTTTATACATGTACTATGACCGAGTTACAGATAGCTTTGAAAATAAAGAAAATCATTGCATTCATAATCCTACCATGCAAATACATGAAGGGTTAGCATTTTGGTTTTAGCAAAAAGTAATGTTACCACTGTTAAGACTTAATTTCTAATGCCACTTACAAGCGTACTTTTTTGGGGAAATACCATATTTTAAAAACTGACAGTGTTTTGGATAGTGCTTTCAAATATGACAAGGTGAGATGAAAAACATAAAGCATGTTAAAGAGAAATTTTAAAAATGCAGATCATGAATATGAAAGGGAAGGGAAGATTCTTTGCCAGACTCTGATTAGGAGAGAGATGATGCTCCTAGAATATTTCTGGTTTAGGATGAAGGGTTTTTCATTTGCATAGTTTATGCTAACTTGGATTGAGGAAAGGAAAATGTGTTGCAATTAATAAATAGCTAAATCAATTAACTGGTAAAACCAAATATAAATAGACTATCTGAGAGCTGCTGGCCTTCCATTTGGCAAAGCTATGCTCCTATAAATGCGGTGATCGGGTGAATTTTAGAGAACTGGACAATGAATATTATCCAGTCTTTAAAAAGAAGGAAATTCTGTCACATACTACCACATGGATGAACCTTGAAAACAATATGTTAAGTGGAATAAGCCAATCACAAAAAGACAAATACTGTGTGATTTCCTTCTATGGGTATCTGAAATAGTCAGTTCATAGAAACAGCAAGTAGAATAGTGGTTGCCAAGGGCCGGGGAGAGGGACAAAGGAAGAGTTGTTCTTTCATGGATAGAGTTTCTGATCTACAAGAAGAAAACGTTCTAGAGATGGTTCAGAACAATGTGAATATACTTAACACTACAAAACATACACTTAAAAATGGTTAAGATGGTAATA
This sequence comes from Corynorhinus townsendii, assembly GCA_026230045.1. Classification (NCBI taxonomy): domain Eukaryota; kingdom Metazoa; phylum Chordata; class Mammalia; order Chiroptera; family Vespertilionidae; genus Corynorhinus; species Corynorhinus townsendii. The sequence goes on along the minus strand of JAPDVU010000003.1, from coordinate 171,993,245 downwards.
AGAGGAGAGAGAAAGAGAGAGAGAGAGCTGGAATTAGAAAACTAAGCCAGTGGTTTAGTCTTCTAATAAAATGTAGTATTATTCAGAGGTGAGGGACATTGTTAAACTAGAGGCCCAGTGCATGAAATTCGTGCACGGGTAGGGTCCTTGGCCTGGCCGGTGATCAGGTTCCCCATCTCCCTGCCTCCTCCTTTCCTCACTCCCTCAGCGGGGGTGCCCACCATGTTCTGTGCTGCCCCTGTGGTCAGTGCACGTCCTAGTGAACGATAGAACTCCTGGTCTCACGGTCTAACTCCTGAGGGGACACTTTACATATTAGCCTTTTATATATCTAGATAATTCAAGGCCAGATTCTCCCAGGGTATTAAATTCTTTGTGAAGGGGCTATAACCCCCCTCCCTCTCCTCCTGAAACTCATGAACTGTGGCTCTGGGACTATGGGATTCAGGAGGCTGGTTCTTAATCCAAGCTTGGTTGTTAGCTTGGCTATGTGATTTGAGTGGCCACTTGACATCCCTGAGCCTCATCTTGGCCTAAGGATGATCTGTCACCCCTCCCACTTTTAAAACCGGTTTCTGCAGGGATAGGAGCATACCAGTCCCAAGTAGTATCCATCCAACAAGGTACTTCTCAATGTTTACATTTTATGCAATGGTAACATTTAAAGTTTATTTTTATATTGCTAAGTTAGTAATATAATTTAGTACTTATTTTATATTACTAAAGCATGGGTGTATGGATACTCATTTCTAGAATAAATTGAACATTTATTAAATGTATCGCACTCTGCTTAGCACTTTGCATATTCAATGTCCACTGCTGGAATTGGACCTGAGAATATTAAGTAACTTTTCCAGTCACACAGCTCATGGGTTGCAAATTGGGACTCTGACCTCAATTTTCCGCCTGTAAAGGCCATGCTCTGAACCCTAAGCTAAACTGGAGCAGAATATAGAATTTGCGTGAAACTTAAGAATTCTAAGAAAAGTTTGTAGAAAAGTTTAAGAGGTCTAACAGAATGGGGTTCTTTATAAATTCACTTCTTAAATTCCATCCATCCTGGTAAAATCACTAATTTGGCTATTTTTTTTTTTAATAAATATGTTTATTGATTTCAGAGAGGGATAGAAACATCAATGATGAAAGAGAATCATTGATCGGCTGCCTCCTGCATGCCCCCTACTGGGGATTGAGCCCACAACCCGGGCATGTGCCCTTGACGGGAATCAAACCCAGGACCCTTCAGTCTGCAGGCCAACGCTCTATCCACTGAGCCACACCGGCTAGGGCAATTTGGCTCTTCTTAACCCATAACCTCCCAAGTCCCAACACCTCTGGCCTTGCTGCTCAATACCACAAAAGTGTACATGCACTGACTTAGTGCAGAATGTAGTTCAGTTACTAAACTGAACTCACGAGAAGTTTTAATCCCAAGTGTCAAGATTCTTACCATACTATCAGAGAAGTCTCTGTGCTCCAATAGGAACAAATTATTCATATGTGCTAAGAATGCTGAAGGCAAATGCTTAGAAGAGAAAGTTTCAGGAATATGTAAACTGTTTCAAGTCAGACAAGCAAATAAAACACATATTGTTTTGTGATTTGCCAAATTTGGTCCTTCATCTTAAGGAGGCCAGGCATAGAACACAAACACACACCAGGTGGCTGAACTAAGTTTATTTACAAAGTAAATATTTAGTGGTCTGATTTCTGGCCTGCTTGAAGCACTCTGTTCCAAGAACATAAGAAAATTAAGTGTTCCTTGAAATAGAAAATGTGGATAAAATGACAATGGCCCTTGTAAAGATAAGTTTAAACTGATCTGTGACTGGAACTATTGAAGGGTTTTTAATATTAAAGGACCACTATTTTTGCCCTTGTGTTTAGAATATTTTTTGCTGTCTAAAATATTTGGCTTTTCTGAGTTTGGTTTTAACTAAATTATGGCTTAAAATAAATTATAAATTTGTAATGGCATAGTAACATGCATTAATAAAACCCAAAAGGTAAACCCCCGATCCTGAGTAAATGTAATCTTTGTCTACTCTGGATTTGCACCCATGTGGCTGAAACAGACTAGAGAGAAAAAATCAAACATCCATTTAAATAAGGGCTCCCAGCCTTTTTTTAAAAAATACATATTTTATTATTTTTTTACAGAGAAGAAGGGAGAGGGATAGAGAGTTAGAAACATCAATGAGAGAGAAACATCAATCAGCTGCCTCATGCACACTCTCTACTGGGGATGTGCCTGCAACCAAGGTACATGCCCTTGACCGGAATCGAACCTGGGACCTTTCAGTCCGCACCTTTCAGTCCGCAGGCCGACGCTCCATCCACTGAGCCAAATGGGTTAGGGCACGGCTCCCAGCTTTAAGTGGGTCTCCATGCTGCTCAATAACTACAGCCTCTCCCACCTCCTAGCTGACTCTTTCAAATCTTCTTGTTCCTCAAACCTCTAACTCCACCTTCCCCAGGTTCTCTCTCAGCTGGTGACCTTGACCTTTTTGCCTATTTCACTGACAAAGACAAAACAGGAAACCCCCCCCCCCACACACACACACACACAAGCTCGCACCTCCGCACCTACCCATACACCAGCATTACGTTCCTGTGCTGTCTCCCCCATTTTCTCTGCTTGAGCTGTCCTGGTTCCCATCCAAGGTGAACCCCTCCACTTGGGCACTAGATCCCACCCCTGTCACCAAGTCAAGGACATTGCTCCAGCAATTTCCCCCATTCTTCCTGCCCATCTGTTCCCCCTGCTTACTGAATCATTCCCATAAGCATACAAACATGCTATGATTGTTCCCATCCCAAAAGAAAATAAAACTTTCTTAACTCCACTCCGCCCTCCAGCTGACTTCTCATTCTCTGCTTCTCTTCATAGTAAAACTCTTGGAGGGCGTTATTATCTCCACTTCTCCCATCCTCTCTGAACCATTTTGATCAGCCTTTGTCCTCATCACTCCACAAGGGCACCGATGTCTCACAGGATGCAATGGTCAAACATCCTTCTTGACCCATCAATTATCCCCTGCTCATCTTCCTGACCTCCTCTGCCCGGAGTGCCCCAGGGCTCAATTCACGGACTCCTTTCTGCTCTAGCTTCACCTTCTCCTTTGGTGACAGCATCCAAACCCAATTGATATCTCCAGCTCCTCCCCTCAGCTCCAGACTTGTCTATCCAAATCTCCATTCAACATCTCAATCCGAACATGCCCAAGGCATCTACCATGCAACAAGCCCCAAACCTAACACTTGACCTCCATCCACTCCCCGAACCTGTTTCTCCCACATTTTCCCCATCTAAGTAAATGGCAACTTCATCCTTCCTGTGGTTGAGGTCAAACACCCCAGAGTCAGCTAGCCTTGTCTCCTCTCCTTTTCTCACACCCACCTCCTCTCCCAGGCAAAGCCTATGACCTCAACCGTCCACACATACCCAGAATCAGACCACTTTTCATTCCCTGGCTAATGTCACTCTTATGATGGAAGGAAGAGAGAACAAAATATTTCAGAGAAATTTAGAATATCCGTACAGAATATTTCTGGTAGAGTAAACAAGAAGCCGATGACAGTATTGCTTCTAGAGGGAAAAATGAGGGATTAGGGAAAAAGAAAGGGAAGGGGATGTACTTCTCATTCATACCCCTTGTACCTTTTGAAGTTTTGTGCCACGTGCATTAAAAGCCTTTTAAAAACAATAAAAATAACTTAAGAATGATGACAATGGCAGTAGGCCCTGTCTGGCCTCCCACTGAGAGGGGAGGGAAGATGACACTGGTCAGAAGGGCTCCAAGTCCCTGCACTGCTCCATGAAGCTTTCTGGGAGCCTCAGTTTCACTATCTGCAAAGGAAAGGTAACAATTAGAGTTTGCCTCGTTTTCTGAAGGGGGATCTGCTGTGAGATAGCACATTATAAATAAGTGTAGAACATTACATACACTGCAGGCCCGGTGCACAGATTCGTGCACATTGAAAAGAAATTAATTAGAAGGTGGCTGTCAGGGCAGACCTGGGTGAGATAGGCTGGACACACCCTGGAGCCAACCTCTCTCAGTCCCTCCCTGGGGTGGCACTGGAACGTCTGTGGAGTGAGCTGGGTCCCTCTGGCAGGTGGGGTCCCTCGGCCAGGCCTGCGGGGATAGGGCCAAAACTGGCTCTCCGATATCCCCCCTACCCCCGTCCCCCAGGAGTCCCAGAGTGCTAGAGGGCACTCTGCAAAGTTGCTGTCGCTTAGCAGCTCCTGCATGGAGCGTCTGCCCCCTGGTGGTCAGTGTGCATCATACCTACCAGCCAATGGGCAGGTCAGCCAGTCGCTTAGCCTTTTATATATATAAGTAAGTTTTCACCATCCCTTAGGAAAAAGCCACATTTGATGGATAAGAAAGCAAGCCAGCACACTGAGCTATGGAACATATGGGGCCAGAATACCAATAGTAGAACTGTCTCCATGTATCGTAAGTTCTTGGAAGTATGAAAATCAGTGGAAAATCCGTTGCTTGGTCTTAAACAACTTAATTTAAAATTTAGCAAGTATAATCAAGATTATCATTTGCTTTATTCAAGCTCCTGCGTTCTCTGGTCTTGTGAATGATTATGCAAATTTTAGTCCTGCCCCCCTCTCATTCTCCCTAGATTTTTCTCTTATTCTCACAATATACAAACTACCTGGAATCTAAAGGACTGTTAAGGTTTGCAACTCACAGAAATGCTAGAGTCAAATAATGGCAAAATTTCTAAGTTATGTAATAGACTGCTCTAAATTTTAAAATGCTAAAGTTATCAGATGGGTTCTAGGTCTGAAGCCCTGCCTTGAGACACAATAATGATTGTATTAAAATTCATGAAAAGATGCAAAATAACTTGATTTATGGCTTTTTGCGAGAGGATAAAAACAATGTGTAATGTGTGGAATTAACTTTTAAGCCACACATTGAGTATCAGTGAAGTAAAATAAAATGACGTTTCCCAAGAAAAGACAACCCTGTTTGCTTTATAGGCGGGGTTCCCTAAAGAGCATAGTGTTAAAACACAAACGAAGCACGCAGGGCGTGCATTTCAGGACTGTTTTGGAATCTGTTACTCTTGTTTGTTGCCATTTCATGTAATGGAGAAATGCTGCTTCCTGGAGTGTTTAAAACACCTACAGAAGGTTCACTATTTTTGAACAACTTTTTTAGGAGTTTATTTCCTCATTTAAAAAAATTCATTTCTTCCTCTTTCATCTTGGTATTTGCAGAGGAGGTGATATTCTCCCTCATCCAAAGCATATCCTTTCAAAGAAAAAGAAAACAAAGTTCCAAGCTGATCTACATCTAATCAATCAGAACACCACTTCCTGCCCCACCCCCACCCCCACCCCCACCCTTCCAGTTACCACTTGGTTTCAAATGGAATAGGAGAAGGAATCAGAAAAGTGTCCTGAAGCTTTGGAGTGAGCTATTCTACCCACAGGGCATTGGGAGGAGCACCGCACGGAAGTACCAGATTATTACTATTAAAATTTAATTAGAAAAGGGAGTAATCTTCCTATACTTCTCCATTTCTCTTCTCACTTCCCCTTGCTTTCCCCTCACCATCTTTCCCTCCTTGCCCACGCTAGTCGTCGTTTTTTTTCATCTGTGAACACCACACAAGCTAGAGTATTAAGTCCAAGGGTCTGAATTGGGGGGGGAGGGCGGGCCGCAGCGGAGTCCATAGAAGCTACACCCAAACTACTGAGAAATATGAAATGAAAAACAAGTTCAGAGTCAAATTCCAGGAAGATGCTATACTTTGGGCTTACTAACCAATTTGTGTCTCATATTTGCTAACGTCTTAAAGCTTCAGTCATTAGGCTTCCTAATGCGAGAAAATACATGCGGACTCCGGTCATTTGCCCCAGATGCCACCGGAAATGGCGGCATCTCCCCTGAGGCTCGCTCACCAACGTAGCAGCACCCAGAGGTGAACTTATCTGCCTTGCAGCCCAGGCTCTGAACTCTCTCTCCAAGCCCGTCCTCTGATGACAGCCGAGAAAGGAGTCTCTAGGAAAGAGATCTAGAATCAACTGAGAGGTACTTTTTACCTTTGTTGGCATTCTCATTTCTCGGGTACTTTCTGTAGGAAGGAATCAACATCCACGCCACTCCATCCCACCCCCCACTTAACTGAACAGCCCTACAGAGACAACTGTTATTTCATAATAAGAAGGATTGATAACAAACTACTAAATCTCTAAAAAGGTACAGTGAGAGGAAGCAGCAGGCTGCGAATAGGAAAGGATGTGAAGCGTCTGGTGCACATGCTATCGTGTATGCTGTGGTTAACCACAGAGGCTTGGCATCAGTTTTGACTCCCAGCTCTGCTTTTGAGAAAATGGATGACCTTGGGCAGATGACTCAGTCTGCCAAACTTCATTTTCGAATGTGTGAAATGGAGGCGGGGTAAGTACCAATTTCACAGGATTCTTAAGAGGAATGAATAGGTAAGCAGGTAAAACATGTAACGTACTGCTGGAGTGGGTACTAAATCTTTACTAAATATCAAGTTAAACTACTGTTACTAAGTAATAAGTTAAATACTTCATGTACTGGAAATCTCCCTTAACTAACTTAATCCCATCCCCCAAAAGTACTAAAGTGGCTCAGAAAAACCATAATTAACATTTGTAGAGTTTATGGAGCATTTCCTTTGGTTTCCACAATTCACCCTTCAGTAGGGCAGTGCTGAGTTCTTGGCTTATTTTTGTTCCTGAGGGATTAGGGTGAGGCTGAGAGCTGTGCAGGATATGACAAGAGAAATAGAAGCTCAAAGGTCCAAACTTAGAGCTGAAGGGAGGAAACAGGACTTAGGAAAAGCCTAGTGTCTGGAGTTAGTTCCTTGCATTATTTCCCCAGCATAGACTCTTGTTCTGTCAGCTTCCGAACCTCTTGGATCTTGTCCCTCCTTCTGTTCCCAGTCCTAGGGCTTGAAACTGGGGGACATCCTCAGGCACACTGCTAACACACACAGCAGTGAGAACCCACATCTTCCAGATCCTTCTTAGAAATCATATGCGTAAGGAGCTAGGCAGACAGAGACTGGCTTTTAAAATCCCAATTTTAAACTCAAAAACTTAAAAAAAAAAAGCCCCGGTTGGGTTGCTAAGTTGGTTGGAGTGTTGTCCCTTGCACCCAATGTTGTGGGTTCAATTCCAGGTCAGGATACATTCCCAGGTTGTGAGTTCAATTCCTGGTGGAGGTGTGTACTGGAGGCAACCGACTGGTGTCTCTCCTTCTCTCTCTGTATTTCTAAACATGTCGTCAGATGAGGCTTAAAAAATAATAATGAAATAAAAAATTTTAACTCAAATTATTTCCCCATAGAAACTTATATTCAGATACTACATTGTTAATAATGTAGCAACAATAAAATATCCATTTTAAAAGCTCTTTTGTGTAATCTCCTTAGAGGAGCATAAGGATCTTCTCCCATTTAAGGGATGTAAACAGAGGTGATTGGAGCTGCAGAGGTGGCAGGAACCCCAGCCTGCTGACTCAGCCTAATGTTCACTGGTTAAATGGCCTTTATGGCCATTCCTGGAGACAGAATTTTCAGAATCCAATCTGTGCATCAGCTGAAAGCAACTGAGTCATTATTAGCTCCACATCACCCTTCCTTTTCAACCATGGGGACTCTTTATTTAACCGCTGATTAGAATCTATAGTAGTCAGCGTAAGTATAAAAATATCACTTTAGGGCAGTGACTTAGCTTTCCATTGACACATGAATAGCAATGAGCTGTCAAGTTGATAAAAATGGCCCTCAGTTGACTTCATATCTGCTCTGCTTTCTCAGGGAAAACGGTTAAAGCTGGGCACAAAACATTGCTTTGCTTTGTTTTGTTTTTCAACAGAGAATAAAAAGGAAAACAGCATGCAAATATTTTTTTTCTAGATAAGACTATTTTTTCTCCCCTCAAAATATCAACAAACATTTATAGCTAAGGTTAAAAGCTCAGGCTCTGGAGCCATATTTCCTTTAAAGAAACAAAACAAAACCTTAAGCCTACCTACTCAATCAGAAGATTCACAGTCAGTGAAAGACAAGCTCTGCCTTCCACTAGCTGGACAACCTTGGGCTACTTACATAACCTCTCCTGGCCTCAGTTTACTCATCCATAAAATGAAGATAGTAATAGCTCCCACCTCATTAGTTTGTGAGAATAAAATAGGCCTGGTACAGAGTAAATGCTCAATGAACGCTAACTTCTATGCATAAAACACTGAGCTGTGAGTGGTACAAAGATGGGTGAAACCCACTTTGTTGACCCAGGACTCCGGACTCGGGTGGAAAGGCAAATGAGCATTTAAAAATAGTACAAAAAGGAACCACGTGCTAGGCAGAGGCATCTGTCAGAGGACCGAGAGATGTTTCTGTCTGGGAAAACAGGGAGGGCTCACAGACAGAATTGCATTTTAAACTGGGTCTTAAGGAATGAGCAGAAGTTCAGTCAAGGAGGGGGACAGGGAACATTCAATGCTGAGTTGCAGAGCAAACATGAAGAGGTGAGAAAAAGCCCTCTGAGTGTACACAAGCTCTCTAATTCACCCACGGGCTTTGGGGAGATGCACAGAAGGATCATAGCGTAGGTTAAAAAAACCAAGTTTGTACATGCAACCCACTGAAGTTATGCTAGCCTATCAAATGAAAGTGAAGATGGGAAATTTGAAAACACGTATAAAATAGAAATACCATTTTAGAAAGTATTTCACATTAAGACCCTTTCTTAAGTAAGGATTAAGAGTACCTTACAGAAAGTAAAAAAGTTAATCATAAAATCTAAGAGGTGAAATTGTTCACTGTGCTCAGCTTCCCCCAAATACATCACACCATCCTCCTTCCTCAAGTGTATTTTCAAGAATTATGTCTTATTTTTTATTATCAAGAAATGGTTACACTGCTCTATATCCAGGCTGTCATTCAATATCATTTTGGTGTTTTCGGAATAGTGGAAACAGCCACAGTCGTGAAAAATAGAAATGACTCAATTTAAGCAGTTCAGAAGCAGAACCTATTTCCACGTACTTATAGCCAATGTTTCAAGCATAAATTATACAGCAGCTCTCTGAAAATGCAGAGCAAGAAAATGCTGCCACCATTCCCACAGAGGATTGACACTTACCCTTAGGAAGAACATTCAAAGGTCGCAAGAGAATTATCTTAGGAATTCAGCCACAGTTTGTTGGGAGGATAAATGGGCGTCCAGAGAATTTAGAAGTGATAAGAGGCCCACACAGACTGGCCTACTCCTGGCCCTCCCCCTCCGCCTCCCCACCCCTCACCTCCTTGGAACTTTATTGCACTTACCTGGGTATGTCTGGAACTCAGGAGACAAGTCCTGGCTAGCGAAATTTATTGAGCATTTAAAAATGTGGCAGGCCCTAGCCAGTCTGGCTCAGTGGATAGAGCGTCGGTCTGCGGACTGAAGGGTCCCAGGTTCGATTCTGGCCAAGGGCACATTCCTGGATTACGGGCTTGATCCCCAGTGGGAGACATGCAGGAGGCAGCCGATCAATGATTCTCTCTCATCATTGATGTTTCTATATCTCTAACCCTCTCCCTTCCTCTCTGGAATCAATAAAAAATATTTTTAAAAATTGTGGCAGACCTCATGCTGATGATTTTAGATCTGTTCATTTAACCCTCACTTCTTGAGAAATCCCTAGAATAGTTCCCATTTTGTTGAGGAGGAATCTGAGGTGCTTGACCCGCCCAGGGGCTCAGAGGCTGGTGACTAGAGGAGCTGGATAGAAACCCTGAGGGCTGGCTGCAGGGCCCACCCCCTCATCCGCACTGCTTTATGGCCTCAATTCGGAGTCATCTGCATACGAATGGTAATAGATAAGGGGACCACATATTTTGTTTGCATCTAAACTGGGATGTGGGGTGGCGGGGTGAGGCGGGGGGGGGGGGGGGGGGGGGGAGAGGGTATCTATTATGCTGGTAAAACTAGGCTAAACCAGAACAGTTTGGGGCAAACAGGGATGTGTGGCCACCTTATGGATGGGTGCGATGAAAGTGGATGAATTTACCGAGGGAAAGAATGTTGATGAAAAGAAGAAAGAAGTCGATCACTGGGCCTTGAGAAAGACCAACGTTTGGGGAATTGCTGGAGAAGGAGAACTCACAAAGGATACGGGAAGGTGAGCGAGGAGAGGAGGGTGTCAGACTCTCCAGCAGTTTTTTCGAGGGCAGTGATCGCTGGTGGTCCAGCCCCCGGAGCTGCGAATGCTAGGGATTCGACAAGGACCAAGAAATGGCCATTGAAAGGAGCAACAAGGAAATCGGTGGTGACTTGCTGACAATCATCTCTTTGGTTTGATGGAGTTGGAGTCCTAATTAGAGTAAAAAAAATAAAAGAGTCAGTGGGAGGTGAGGACCCAGGAGGCAGCCAGTGCAAACAACTCTTTTAAGAAGTGGCCTTGAAGGGGAGGCCAAAGATAGGACTATCCTGGAGGTGGAGTCCAAGAAGTTTCCTTTCTTTCTTGAAGAAAGACACTGGAATGTATCTAATGCTGACGGCAGGAGCCAGGCTGAGGAGACTGAAGAAGTGGAATGCATAATTATCCCCTCTCCGGGGGACATCTTGGAGCAGTTCCCGAGGAGGTCTGAGGACGGCCACCTGAGCTGAGGATTCCCTCTGCGTCTGAGGAGGTACCACTCTGCCTCTGCAGGAGGGAGGAAAGGGGGCCTGCGGGTCTGACGGTTTGGGGAGGGAACAAAGCGAGGTGCTTGCTGTCTGTAGACTCGGCTTTCCTCGCTCGAGTCCCAGCCGGGAGCGGTTCCTGTGGCCGAGGTTTCGAGGTGTTGAATGCACGGCTGGGCCTGACCTTAGGCCCCTGATAGACATTGCCGTGACCTCTTTTCATCTTCACTGTTTGTTAGTGAGGTTGGTGATAATACTCCTGTTTGATGCCAACGAAAACTGGTCCGAATGTTGGGCAGCCAACCAAAGAGCACACAGCTGTTCAGGGCCAGAGTCCAAGCCTGACTTCAGTGTTTCCTGGAAGCGTAGCCAGGGCATTGCCTACTCTCTAACATTTATGTTACCGAGTCATAGGAAGGAAGTCGGCAAATGTAGTTTCATTAATGGTTTAGACCATAATGTGGACGTTTGTCCTAAGCAGTACATGACCGATATCTTGTTTATGTGAATTGATTTGATTTCTTTTTTTCATTTTAAGGAAGAAATCCTTTTGTTAGAAGTTTTTTTGTTTGTTTGTTTGTTTGTTTTTTTTTACTGGGGCTATTTGATTGAAGTCTCCATAGTTTTATCTTTTGCTTTTATAGGAGAAGTTACTTGCATACGAGGTCTTATAAAGCCACTTCATTCATAAAGGATGCCTCCTGCATTTATTTCTATAGCCCATAGGAAATTTTAAAAAATTATAGATTGATTTGAGAGAGAGCGACATGAGTTGTTGTTTCACTTATTTATACATTCATTGGTTGATTCTTGTATGTGTCCTGACAGCACCAAACCTGCAACCTTGGTGTGTCATGACGACACACTGAGCTACCTAGTCTAGGCGAAATTTTTAAAGTATTAGATTATTACTGTGGGAACAATAAATTGCCTTAAGGATTTTAGACTCTTAAAGTGTGTAAAATTCTTCTGTTCATTTTTTTTCTATTGCAAAAAGGTTAGAAGTTTAAAACTGTAGCCTGATAGGGGGATACAAATTGAATATGTCCATGATTCCTGCCTCTACAAGAAACACTTGTGGTTACATGGAGCCCAGTTTGAAGATCACTGCTGCAGTTTCAATTGTCCATTTATGTCATATGTATCTGATATTTTAAATATATTTTTATTGATTTCAGAGGAAGGGAAAGGGAGTGATGAGAGAGAATCAGTGATTGGTTGCCTCCTGCATGTCCTCCACTGGGGATCGAGCCTGAAACCCGACAGGGAATAGAACCGTGACCTCCTGGTTCATAGATTGAACCTCAGCCACTGAGCCACACTAGCAGGGCTATATCTGAAATTTTAATGTGTTTGAGGACCGACTGAACAGCCAAGAGAGAAATATGGGCCCTACGCTGGGGTAGGACTGGGTAACTGAGGGGTGGGTGGGGTAGAGGAACCATGATAGTTGTTGGACGTGTGGGTCAGATTTGCAGAATGACAACTGTGGCAACCACAGATAGACACAAGTGTTCTCCAAATTTTTGCTCCATTACTTACTGGGCTGAAGAACCGAAGCCTGTTTTAGAGATGAGGTTATTGAGGAATCTGTCTTTCCAATGGCTCTCGGAACGTTTTTCTGTTGCATTATTTAACATGGTATCTCTCAGTACTTTTATATATTTTTAAAAATTTGCTCCTAAAACCACTTTTTAAAATAGTAGATCTGAATTATCTCCCCCATTTTCAGGTTATATAGAGGAGTGAATATTAGCTGACTTGCCCCACATCAACCCCCAACCCACAGGCCATTCATTAAGCTTTCCCAAAGAGAAATTTGAATTGTTCGCTATTTTTTTCTTCTGAAAACTTTATATGTGGGTCACTGCACGGCTGTTAATCAAAGCACAAGGTGGGTATCAGTTACACACGTCATCCTCAGAGCCGTTCCGCAGGGTAAGTCTTATCTATGTCACACACACAGAGGGAGGTGGCTACCTAAGTGTTCAAGTCTCACCTTTAATATGTCACTCTAAGAATTCACCCTAAAATTACAAACTTATAAACTAGAAAATTATTACTATTACAATATGACATGCAATTTAATGTTTGACAAGTTTAAATTCCACTTAGAAAGCTGAGCAAATGCCAAGACATAGCTAAGTTATAGAGTTAAGTTAATGAAAAATAATTATTTTCTTATTTGTATCTTCTATTCTGTACAATTTAAGGGGATCTTGGAGAGTTCAAAGTATTGATTTGATCACCAAAAATGCAGTTGGAAGGAAATGAACTATTTATATTCCCAGTTTAATACTGCATTAAGATGGTTAGTCCTATGCAAGAAACCTCTAAACTAGTTACAAGTACTTCCTACAACTAATCAATTGAAACAACATTCTAATTGTTAGTGATTACCTCTGTGATTTAAGACTTCGCTGCAGGGTCTCTGAAGCTACTGCCCTATTAAATGTCATAAAGATCAATAAGAAAAGAAAAAATTAGCCTAATTTCTACAACACATTGATTAATGGAAAACAAATGCTATGTGTTTGGTTTGTAATAGTTATGAAGCAATAGTCAATAATTTACAAGCCATGGCTTATGAAGCTATTAAAAAATTAATTATCCCCAGAAATCTAAGCAAGATACTTGAAAGTAATTTATTACAGTAGCAGCCACTATTAATGCATTTTTCTGTTAGAGCCTTAGCCAAAAGCCAAATTTCACTTTGAAAACAGAAAATCATGGCACTACTTATAATTATGACTTGCGGAATCACCATGAAACTCTTTAAAAACTGGTTTTCATTCAATATTGGAATCCCAGATTGCAATGATCATCCATATACCTTCCCTCTCCCCCTTGACCTTTCCTACAGGCTTTGGTGTTTCTTTTGCATGCATCAATTTTTCTTGATTTCAGAGAGGAAGAGAAAGGGAATGATGAGGGAGAATCATTGATTGGCTGCCTCCTGCATGCCCCCCACTGGCCCCTTTGACATTTTTACATGCCCATTTTCACACCACGCCTCTTGAGTGAAGAGACTGCATTTTTATACCTACTCCTTCCACCTAGCACAATATCTGGTTCTCAGTGATCCTTATTGAGTGAATGAATGAATGCATGAGGGCAATCTATCTGTAACATAGTTACCCAAACTAATTAGTGAATTTAGCAAATTTGAATCAAGAAGCCTGGGCTGAAAAGACCATTGATCTGTTTTCAAATCCCTTGTTTGTTTCAGTTTTGTAAGTAGAACTTTGAAAATGGAAGTAACCAACTGTTTTTAAGATGAGAGAGAAGATTTAGGTATCCAAATTATTCTCTACTTCACCCCTTCCCCTCAAGGAGTCCCGCTCCTTCTTTTGATTGGTTTTGTTTTTAATGTTTGGCATCTTAACTGAAAGGATTCTTCCCCATAACAGTAGTCCTGCGGGGGTCTGATTTGTTAATCCTGTTCTAGTTATGACACTCTTGATCAAGAATTTCATGAATTTCCTTTTAGTTTTGGCTTCTATAACTAGAATGCTTCTTCCCAGTCATTTCCCCTCCCCTTATTTTCGACAGTCCTGTCTGCATGTTCCATTGCAGAAGAACAATGCATTCTTAGATGGACATTTCTGCCTGACTTTTTACTCTGAGCCCTTGGAGCAACATCTGGGTGGGTTAAGTTCCCTGCGCAGGATACAGGGCAGCCCAGGAGTCTGTAGAATTTTTCTTTGGTTATTCCAAAATCCAGATCTTTTAATTTTTGCATGTCACTTGTTTGAGATTATAGTATGGGATGAGAAAAAGATACATTTTTAAAATACATATATTTTTATTGACTTCAGAGAGGAAGGGAAAGAGAGAGATAGAAACATCAATGATGAGAGAAAAATCATTGATCGGCTGTCTCCTGCACACCCCACACTGGAGATCAAGCCCACAACCTGGGCATGTGCCCCGACCGGGATCGAACCGTGACCTCCTGGTTCATAGGTCAATGCTCAACCACTGAGCCACTCTGGCCTTATTTACACTCCCTACCCTACTTCCACCCTCACTCCCCATGGCCTCCCCCAACACACACAAAGCTAAGTACACATGGACCACCTCTCCTGAGCTGGCAGAGTAAATGGTTGCCTGCCTATGCGTGGAGCCACATCAAAAGACCTTCTTCTATCTCATCCCCCTGATATGAGCCTAGCTTTAGCATTCAGACTGACTTGCAGGGAGTTCTGGTCTAAAGGAGATCTCCTACAGAGACAGATTTGGGAGTCGGTGGCTTTAAGTCTTAGCTCCATCACATCAATATCCTTCCCTATAAAAGGTGAATACTAAGAATTATCTTATAAATAAGATAACATTTGTAAAGCACCTAACATCCATTAATTTTGTTTTATTCAAAATCTCTCACTTGCATCATCTCATTTGACCTTTATAAAACCCTGCTAGACATGCAGCAGAAAAACTATAATCCCCTTTTTACAGATGGTTAACCTGGTGTTCTGAAACTTTCTCAGTAATAATAGTAACTCTTATCGATGCTTACTACTTGTCAGGTATTGTTCTAAACACTACATTTAATCCTCACATCAAATCTATGAAGTGGTTACTAAAAACTGGGAAAAGTAAGGCAGAAAAGGGCTAAATAACTTGCCTAAGGCTAGAGCCAGCAAATATAAGAGTTGGGATTGAAACCTAGAAAGCTTGGCTTCCAAAACAGTGCTCTTCACCAGGATGCGATTTCCCACTGCTTTTTAAAGTAGTGGATTTGACTCACATCTGTGAGTCCAAGTCTAAGGCTCTTCACATCCTGAGAAAGAATCCATTAGACCATACAAGCTAAACAGCACTGAAGGAGACAGCACTAGGTTATCAGATCTGCTAACCTTGGGAAGAGACCTCTAATGGCTGGGGTTGATGTTCCATACCCTGGGGGGCTCGGCGCAGACTGTGGACCAGAGTGCCAGCCCAAGGAGAGCACACAAAGCTGGGTGGCTTGGGAGCCCTAGGGACAACATGCTGGGAAGAGGTCTCTCCCTGCACTTTGCACTTTGGAGACTTGGGTCTGAGGTAAACAATTACTGTCCGCAAAGACCCCTGAAAGTGCACGGCACCCGGTCATTCTGTTTTCATGGCACTTGCCCTCTCCTCTATGTGTTACAGTTATCAATGAATATGTCTAATCAGCTCCCGAAGGACAAGACCAAGTTTTGCTCGTTTTTATATCCCCCCATGTGGTGCGTTTAGTAGGAGCTTAATAATAAGTGTGAATCGGATGAATAAATGATTGTAAACAAATGAACATGCCTAAGCCCCAAAGGGATTTGGAGTTTGCTTTTCGTTTTACGTGGTTGCACCACAACCAGCTAAATCCTATTTTTAAGTGTTTTTGTTTGGTTGGTTTTTTATAGCCGAAAATTAAAACACACACACATTTGAATGGAGATTCTTTGGGGGAAATTAAGCCAATATTTTCAACTGTTGTCTTAGGGCAACTTCTATATTCTACCCATTTTCATGGTTTTATTTTTGTGCTTGTACCCATTTAAAACCACAAATAGTATAGCTTTTAAGAACCGAATGTGCCATTTAATAATAGCTATCCACCCACACCTATTAAAATGTTTACTAATGCATGAAAGCCTACAAATATCACCTACCGTGGGTTTCAACAGCTTCTGTGTGAATGGGTGACACAGTGGGTGCCATCTTCCTCATCACCTGAGAGTTGTTAGCAGTATTGATCTGTGTTTCTACCTTTTATTCATTAGTAGCTATGGTTGTAAATGGCAACCTGAAATAAAGTTCTGAAGATGAATTTCACAATTTTTAACATTTTATTCAACGTGCTGGGGAGGGAAACTTTTCCTCTACCTCTTAGGTTCAGTTTCCAGAGCCCTGTGATTAAGCTAACAAAAGACAGGTTAGTAGGAGAAAAGGCACACAATGTTTATTAATGTTGATGTGAACTGGAGCTCATAGAAAAGAAATGAAACTCAAAGAAGCAGTTAAATTCAGGGGTTTATATACCATTTTAACAAAGGAAAAAGGGCTTGGGCTTCAGGGGTTGATAATTGTGGGGAAGTGACTAGTGTGAGAAATGGCTCACCTGTCCCAGTTTCAAATGACGGACTAGGAAACAGAAGCTTGGAGAAATTGAGACTTTTAATAACACTCTCAAGGGCAGGCGCCCATTTTACAGGATCACTTGTAGGGCAAGGACTATAGCCTATTTATTTGGACCCTCCCCAGTTCCTCATTGGCTGAGCACTATTTAATCACCTATTTCCTAATAGGTTGCCTAGGTCTTGCTGCTTCCCATTGGGTTATTAAAAAAAAAAAGGGGCTGGGGCCCTCTCTAGTCGCCTCTATTGGACGTGTGCACAGCTCTCATCCTCTCTCCCCACCCCCACATCCTGTTTGCTCTGGGGAAATTCAGCAGCAGCCACCTGGCCACATGCTGTTTCTTTTCTATGAAGATAAGTCAGAAGCATAGCGCTTACACTAGGAAGTATATGGGGAAACTGATAGACAATCTGGGCTCTACGTGCAAACTCCTCTTGGTGTTGACAACACCCTGCCTTCTTTCTTCACTCTTCTCTCTGGTTGGGGTAGAGACACCTTCCTCAAAGAGGAATACACTGCTTTTAGGCAGATAAGGTGAGTGCAGACAACTCTTCTTGTGTCTGTTGATTCTCGGTGCCTTCAGCTCAAAATCATCCTTCTGACGTAGTGTCATGTTCGGGGGTGGCATATTCCATCTTCAAATGGAAAGCAAAGAATATTGCAGTGGAAACATTCTTTCCAATGTTATCTCTTTCGTACAAGACCTATTGGCCCATGTACTCTTATTTTCTGTTGCATTCCATTGAATTCTTTCTAAGTTACTAAAAGTAATATCCGATAATATAAAGTATGTTTTCAAAAAGGGGAAGGCAATTTCTCTGTAATCCTATTATTTAAAATGTTTTGCATATTTTCTTTCAATGTTATCTATGTGTATCTGTTTCCTACAGTTTCAGCGATGTGGGGCACTCGTGGTCTGTAAATTCCTCAACATATCACAAACATTCTCCATGTTCTTGCTTACTCACACTCATTATTTAGCGGCTGCAAAGTTTGCCTATCCATTCTCCAGTTGTCAGACATCTGGGCTGCCTTCCCAGTGGCAGTTTGCACCTCCAGCAGGGGGGAGGGCGGGGCAATTTGGCCCCTCCTAGCTAGGTGGAACCTGGGCCTCTAAACAGCCACAGGCAGTTCAGAGGTCAAGTCCCAAGCCTCAGCCAGGCCAAGCAGGGTTTCTGGCTCCAGGCTCCCTTCTTGCTCTCTCTCCCCACTCCCAGCCTCAAGGTGGTGGAGTTCCACCCTGCGAGTTTCCCAGGCCAAGACTTCATTCCTGGCCCACACAGAGAGCCTGCCTAAGGTGGGTTCCTCCCAGCTGCTCTCTCCTTCTGTCCTAGCTCTCTGCAGACCCACCCGCGTGCAAAGAAAGGAGCTGGGCCACTGGACCTGGGCATCATGGCCCAGCTGCTGTCCTCCGAAGTGCAGCAGCTGCTCCACAACAAGTTCGTCGTCATCCTGGGAGACTCCATCCAGAGGGCCGTGTACAAGGACCTGGTGCTCCTGCTGCAGAAGGATTGCCTGCTCACTTACGACCAGCTCAAGGTCAAGGGGGAGCCGAGCTTCGAACAGGACAAGTTGGTGGAAGGAGGCAAGAAGGATATCATGAGCAACAGCACTGACTACCGCGAAGTCCGTGAGTTCTGCACTGGCCACCACCTGGTACGCTTCTACTTCCTCACACGTGTGTACAGTGAGTATGTCCGGGCCGTGTTGGAAGAGCTGCAGTCCCACAAGCACACCCCGGACCTGGTCATCATGAACTCCTGTCTCTGGGACATCTCCAGGTATGGGCCGGACTGGTTTAGCAGCTACCGGGCAAACCTGGAGAACCTGTTCAGGCACCTGGGCCAGGTGCTGCCAAAGTCATGCCTCCTGGTGTGGAACACAGCCATGCCCCTGGGCAGGAAGGTCACTGGGGGCTTCCTCCCGAAAGAGCAGCCGGCCATTTCCTCAGCCCGGATTAAAAAGGTGATCGAAGCCAACTTCTACAGCTATGTCGAGGCGAAGAACCACAATTTAGATGTGCTGGACTTGCATTTCCACTTCCGCCACGCGGAGAGGCACCGGCAGGGAGATGGGGTACACTGGAACCAACTTGCGCACCGACGCCTCTCCCAGCTGCTGCTGGCTCATGTGGCCGACGCTTGGGGTGTGGAGCTGCCCCACCGCCAACCAGTGGGCCAGTGGATCAAGTGTGACCCTGCAAGGAGCAGACCTATCCAGAGCAGCAGAGACCTAAGGGCTTTACCCCCACCCTCCTCGTTGCCTCCTCCCAGGCACAGCCCCCTGCTGCCACTCCCAGCTCCCCGCCCACCCCTGTCCCCACTCCTGCCCTCACCGCCTCTTCCCATTCCCTGTCACCCAGCCATGCGCCCCCAGGTCTTGTTCTATCCCCAAGATACCTATTTTTCCTCAGACCAACCTTTCCAGTCCGGTCAATTTTTCTTCAGCAATTTCCATTCTACCCAGACAGGGTTTGACTTAGAAAATGACTTTGTGTTTGATCCCCAGCCACCAAGGGCCCCCTTCCCCACACCCTATTATCAGCAGCCGGCCCCTGTGGTTCATAGGGGTTTCCCTCGGAATCTACCTTCTGGCCCTTGTATGTCCTGGAGACAGTTATCCAAACCTTACAGGAGACAAGCCCGAGGCTACCCAGAGCCAAGGCCTCATTAGACTGACTTGTGCCTTTTTCCTCCTCATGGACATGCACTTGACAGATCATCTGACTGTTGCCTAAATTGACTGATCTTGTTAATAGAAGCCATTGATCCACATTGGACTTCTTTTGGTTCTTTGCTGTTACCAGTTGTTAGCTATGGCCCCTTCCTCCACGCTCTGGGGGTGACCAAGTGTTATTCCTGCCTCCCCACCCCCTGTTCTCTTTGTCTTTTTGTAAACAGAAAATTGAAATTAAAAAGTTGTTTCACAAAAGTAGTTGTGGGTTTTGTGTGTGTCGATATTTAATGGTGCCTCTTCCTTCCATTAAACAATTAGCTTTGTAAGAGCAAAGAGGATATCTGCTGAGTGAATGGTCACAGCATTTTGATAAACTACTCAAAGTGAATTTGCCTAAATAATCCTGATTGTTTCCATGAAATGGATTGGGTATAAACAAACTAACTTTTTGTGATCCTATTTTCCAGAGATTCTTAAAGAATCATTGTATTTTAGAACCGGGAAAGTAAAGACATAAAATGTAGCTACCATTTACAAACAAGGAAACTTGAGGCCAGAAAGGTGAGTTACTTGTTCTAGAGCACATAAAAAATCACTCCTCTACTGGCCTTTCATAGTTTATACTGGTTTCCAGTTTATATTAATGTTCAAACTACAGGACTGATTTATATCAAACCGAGAAGGAATGTTTACCAAACCTGGCTCGTCTATGAAAATGAAGGCAGAAAACCCCCCTATCTATCTATCTATCTATCTATCTATCTATCTATCTATCTATCTATCTAAAGAGCCAGGGCCCATCAAGTCCAAAACAACCAGAGGGACAACTGAACGCCAGGCAGGGTGGGGGGGGGAGGCACAGTGAGGTTGTTAGCCTCCTGGGCCCTCGGCCCTCCCTTCTGTGGACCAGAGGCCCTTTTCTTGATACCAGGTTCCCAGTATCTCTCAGAGCCCTTTGTGGAAGTCAGGAAACACTGTGTATGGTCATCCTGCCCTGGGGACTCCCAGGGCTGACAGCAAGAGTGGGCTTCTGTGGGGTCCCCTCTATTATGTGATCCAGAGTTGCTACACCCTAATGTTGACTCTGGCAGGACTTGGGACAGTCCTCTGCGCATCTGAGGTCCCACTCCCTATACCAAAGCCCCCAAGTCTCTGAGACCCGGATGCAGAAATTGCCTGTCATCATCCCACCCTGGGGACTCCCAGGGCTTACAGCGGGGGAGGCCCTTGGTGGGGTCCCCTCTGTTGTGGCGTCCAAAGTCCCATTAGTGTTTCCTTGGGGTCCTCACCTTGACTCTGGCAGGACTTGAGCCGGTCCTCTGCGTAGCTGAGGTCCCAGTCCCTACACCAAACCCGCCCCCTGAGTCTCTGAGACCTGGATGTAGAAATTGCCTGTTGTCGTCATCCTGCCCTGCGTGGGATGATTCTGTTCTAGGGTCCAGGGTCCCACCCTCCTCCCTCATGTTCCTCACCTTGAGCCTTGGCAGGTCCTGGCATCCTCTCTGTTGACCCAAGGCCAGACTCCTCAGATCAAGGCCTCACTACCCTGAGTCCTCTGCAGGAAGTCAGTGTACGTCACATCCGGTACCAAGCCCAGCAATTCCACAGCCTGGTGGCAGGGGCTGCGATGGATTCCATAGGGTCCTTGAGCCCTGCTTCTGATCCATACTTTGACAGGGCCTGGGCCTCCTGTCCTCTATGAACCTGAGTCTGCAATCCTCAGACCAAGGGTCTGACCACCCGAGTTCCCTGAGGAGGTGGGGTGGGGGGAGGTGCAGTTTTCAACATAAAACAGGAAGCCCAACTTCTAGAATTTAAATTCCTGCCTCATTCATCTTATACTGTTAAACCCCAAATCTAGAGACTACACCTACTATGATCACCCCCAAGATTTTAAACAAAATTAAGATTACCAGTTGAGCAACTGTATTCATTAAAGGCAGTGATTTCAACCTTGAAAACAGAAAGCTGGGGAGAGCCACATGGACAGTGGGAAAAGGGGGTGAGATGGAAAATTTCTCTGGTAGTAGCTAAGAAGTGAATCGTTTTCAAGGTGCATAAGAGCAGCCTGTACTAGGGAAGCCAGATGATTCACATCTCCACAGAGAGTCACATTACCTTGAAAAGATTTTAGGTAACTCTTAGGAAAACTAGCTAATGGTGAAGGATGAGAAAGAACAATGAACCACTGAAATGGGTGGCCTAGGGAAACATTTGGAGGAAGCATCATCTCCCTACCATGTGACCTATCAGAATTGAACATGGGGTCAATAACTTTGAGAAGGCTTAGGAGTGCTAAAGAAATGCCCCCTTTCTCTTACCAAAGCATCTTGGCCTCCTCACCCCTCCCCATGGAAGTGTCAGGATGGTGCTTTATGATGTCTAAGTTTCTGTCCCAGAGCCACCATTAGCTGGAGGAGAGAATTCCTGATTAATTAAAGCCTAGGGGGTGTGGCCCCTCATTGTCCTAGAGAAAAGCATATGTTCAGAAGGCCTGGGATAGGGCCCTGGGAAATTTTTTAAAATATATATTTTATTGATTTTTTACAGAGAGGGAGAGGGATAGAGAGTTAAAACATCGATGAGAGAGAAACATCCATCAGCTGCCTCCTGCACGCCCCCTACTGGGGATATGCCCGCAACCAAGGTACATGCCCTTGACCAGAATTGAACCTGGGACCCTTGAGTCTGCAGGCCAATGCTCTATCCACTGAGCCAAACCAGTCATGGCCCCTGGGAAATTTTGACATGGTGAAGATGACTAGGAAACCACAAACTCCTAGCACAGTTATGTAACAACCAACCCCATTCACCAAAAGAAGGTAAAAGAGGAAGAAGCCCTGTTAACCCAGGTCCAGTGTCCAGAATGAAAGGACCACACCCAAACTTCTCTTCTTTAGTGGCATATGCCCAAGACTCCCTGGTCTTGCTTAGCAGACTCCATCCTCAACCCATACTTTCTCCCATGAAGACTTTTTTCCCTTTCATCCCAGCCATTTCCCCACAAACCAATGTCCTTCTGCGCTCACTCTGTTGTCCTTCCAGGTACTAAAGACGTCCATGGGGGTGAAAAGATGTCTTTAAGGGAGTTCAAGGAAAGGAGCCTTTCCAAAAATTCCTACCCCTTCAAGAAAACCTACGAAAGCTATAAAGACAACAGGATGTGGCCATTTCACAGGCCAAATGAGGAACTGAATAAAAATGATCCAGAAAAGACCAAGACAATGTAGAAAAATTCACCATCTCAAGTGATAACTTGGGCAGCTAGTAACTTCAGAGCAAGGCCAAAGACCTCAGAACTATCTATGAAGTCTCTGAAGTCTGGCCCTCAAGAAATGCTGACAGTGTGGAAGCCAAATTTTACACCTACAGGGTACACCAATAGCGATGATTAAAATAAAATTGAAAAGTGGTTCACTTCCAGTGTAAGCATAATTTGCAGATGATTTTTATGTTAGGATAATATAGGATATATTATACCCTATAGCACGGAGGACTGTGGGAACTACAACCACTTGCTGAGATAATGTGCATTGTTCCTGAGACCACTGCCATCAGAATCACCTAAAGCATTTGTTTAAAAAAAGCATAGTGTGGCCCGGCCTGTGTGGCTCAGTGGTTGATCATTGACCTATGAACCAGATCATGGTTCAATTCCAGGTCAGGGCACATGCCGTGGTTGTGGGTTCCAGTGTGGGGCATGCAGGAGGCAGCTGATCAATGATTCCTTCTCATCATTGTTGCTTCTATCTCTCCCTCTCCCTTCCTCTGAAATCAATAAAAGTGTATTTTTTTAAAAGGCAGAGTATGTGGCCCCACCCAGGGTGCTCACTATCAGAACTGCTGGGGGGTAGGCCAATTCCTTATGTAAATAGAATGTGAAAACAAGTGTTGTAGGGAATATTGCTTAAGTTTAACGCCCTTTTCTCCTTGCAAAATTTTTTATTTTTATTTATTTTTTAAAAATTAAATATTGTTCAGATTATTACAGTTGTTCCTCTTTTTTCCCCCCACCCGGTTCCCACCCCACCCCCAGCCCTTACCCCCCCTCACTGTCCTCATCCATTGCTGTATGATTTTTGTCTCTTCCCACACCCCCCACACCCCTTTCCCCCCAAGGATTGTCAGTCCACACCCTTTCTATGCCCCTGATTCTATTATATTCACCAGATTATTCTGTTCATCCAATTCTTTATTCACTTGATTTTTAGATTCACTTGATAGATATGTATTTGTTGTTCATAATTTTTATCTTTATCTTTTTCTTCTTCTTCCTCTTCTTTTTTTTTTAAAATAAATCTTTATTATTCAGATTATTACAGGTGTTCCTCTTTTTTTTCCCCATAGCTCCCCTCAACCTGATTGCCCATCCCACGCCATGCCCTTACCCCTCGCCACTACCTTCATCCATAGGTGTAAGATTTTTGTCCAATCTCTTCCCACACCCCTGACACCTCCTTTCCCCTGAGAATTGTCAGTCCACTCCCTTTCTATGTCCCTGATTCTATTATATTCATCAGTCCATTCTGTTCATCAGATTTTTTATTCACTTGATTTTTAGATTCACTTGTTGGTAGGTATGTATTTGTTGTCATTTTGTTGTTCATAATTTTTATCTTTACCTTTTTCTTCTTCCTCCTCTTCTTAAAGATTATCCTTCAGCATTTCATATGATCCTGGTTTGGTGGTGATGAACTCCTTTAGTTTTTTCTTATCTGTGAAGCTCTTTATCTGACCTTCAATTCTGAATGATACCTTTCCTGGGTAGAGTAATCTTGGTTGTAGGTTCTTGCTACTCATCACTTTGAATATTTCTTGCCACTCCCTTCTGGCCTGCATAGTTTCTGTTGAGAAACCAGCTGACAGTCATATGGGTGCTCCCTTGTAGGTAACTAACTGTTTTTCTCTTGCTGCTTTCAAGATTCTCTCTTTGTCTTTTGCTCTTGGCATTTTAATTATGATGTGTCTTGGTGTGGTCCTCTTTGATTCCTCTTGTTTGGGGTTCTGTGCACTTCCTGGACTTGTAAGTCTATTTCTTTCATCAGGTGGGGCAAGTTTTCAGTCATTATTTCTTCAAATAGGTTTTCAATATCTTGCTCTCTCTCTTCTTCGGGCACCCGCATAATTCTGATGTTGGTACGCTTGAAGTTGTCCCAGAGGCTCCTTATACCATCTTTATACTTTTGGATTTTTTTTTTTCTTTTTGCTTCTCTGGTTGGGTGTCTTTGCTTCTTTGTATTTCAACTCTTTGACTTGATTCTTGCGATCCTCTAGTCTGCTGTTGGATCTCTGTATAATATTTTTTATTTCAGTCAGTGTGATGCTTAATTTCTAGTTGGTCCTTTTTCATATCCTCGAGGGTCTCGCTAAATTTATCGGCTTTTTTCTAGAAAATTCTTAAAAAACCTTATAACCATGGTTTTGAACTCTATATCCAGTAGATTGCTTTCCTCCATTTCTGTCTTTTGTGACCTATTTCTTTGTCTCTGCATTTTAGCTGCTTCCCTGAGTTGGCAGAGTAGCTTTGTGTGGTAGGTGCCCTCTAGGGCACAGTGGCTCAGCCTCCCCACTTACCTGAGGTGGACACTCTTGGTGCACTCCTTTGTGAGCTGTGTGCACAGCCTTGTTGTAGTTAAGTGTTGATTGTTGTTGGTATCACTGGGAGGAATTGACCTCCAGGCCAATTGGCTGTGAGGATCAGCTGTGTCTATGATAGGAGAATTTTTGTGCTGGAGGCACCCTTATGAGGCAAGACTTGCTTCAGTGGGGTTTTGGTGCTCACTGAGTCTGCCCCCTGAGTGTGTCCCTTATGGATCTGAGGAGTTGTCATCTGGATGGTCCTACTCTGAGCTCTGGGTACACTGGCTCTTGGATCTCCAAGGAGGTGCTAATTTAGCCTCTGCCTGAGGCCACCCAGCAGGAGCTAGGAGAGATCTGCAGATTCCTCTTTGTTTGGGTTTTGGAGGTGCCCAGATGAGGCCCAGCTGTGAAGCAATGCAAGGTGCTGTGGGACCTTGGGCCTTCTTTTGGATGTTCTGGGTCTCTCTGACTCAGCTACAGTTTGTTAGGTAAGTTTAGATTTCAAGGACCAGGCCATTCATATGCAAAGGCAGGTAAGTGTAGATTTCAAGGACCAGACCATTCATATGCCAAAGCCTCTTCACACTGCTTGGATTGGGTGGAGCAGACAGCAATGGCTTCCTGTCAGCCCTGCACTAAGAGGCCCCTGGGTCTCAGTGTCCCATGGTAATCGCTGCAAGCACATCTGAGAGAAAGCCGCCCTTGAGTTCCACCCGATGCCACACAGTCCACTCTCTCTCCGTATGAGTCTGGTTCCCCAGCATCTCACCTGGAACTGGAGTTCAGAGCAGTCAGGAACTTGTGTCTCCCTCCCGATTGAAAAAGCCAGCCACGTACTCAGTTGCCAGCCCTCTCCGTGCACAGCTCCATACCTTTATCTTCACTTCCGCAGCTCCTGTGAGTCTCAGTGTGCTTTTCTCTTTCCTTCTAGTTGTAGAATTTCCACTCAGCCAGCCTTCCTGTGGTTCTGGTAGATGTCCATTTTGTCTTTTAGTTGTAGTTTTGAAGTGGTTGTGCGAGGCAGCAATTTCAGGTGTTTACTTATGCCGCCATCTTGGTTTCTCTCCAAAATTTTTTATTTTTAATTTAACCTGTTCATCATATCAGAATAGCCTAGAATTTTTGGCTGGAAGAAAATTTAGCAACCATTGACTTTAGTAATTCCTAATTCCTAAATGGTAGAATGTTGTAGTAACCTGGGGAGTTTGCCCCCACCCCCTTTTTTTTTAATACAAGCACACAGGTCCTACCCCAAAACAAATCAGAAATTCTGGGTCAAAAACCTGCTCATATATGTATTTAAAAGCTTTGTAAGTAGTTCTTTTCTTTTTATTATTAAAATATATGTGATAAAATTTCTCTCAGTGTTTCTGATGTGCAGCCAGGATTAGAATCACTAATCAGGCCCAACTTCCCCACTTTGCAGGTGAGAAAAAGGAGGACTCCACAATTAAACTTACGTAAGATGATAGAGCTCTCTTTCAGAAGGTCGTGTGTAAGATGGGCTAGCTATGCACTAATGCCATGCTTTTCAGAATAAAGGTAATGACCCATTAGTGAATTGGAAAACAATTGAGTTCTTCCTGACCAGGATTTTTTAAAAATGTAATAAAATAGAATAAGAGATATCAGAGTAGACATCAAATAGTAATGATAATACTTCATGGTGTGTGTGTATTTGTGTTCTGCAAACAGATGTTAAACATGATTTTTATTATGGGTTGTTGAAAAATCCTCTTCTAAGAGTTTCCTTTTGATTATAATATCTAAGGTTAGAAGCCACTGTGTGTGCACAGAAGAAATGTAGCTGCTTCTACTGCTTGGTAAGTAGCCCACAGAGAGGATTGGGATGGCATTGAGGTAAAAACAACAACATGGGCTTGGGGATGCGAACGCACAGGGTAAATTGAGTCCGTTACCCTTACTGGGGATGAGAGCTTGTTCAAGAACCTGTACTCTTTATGGCTCATCTACTAAACTTTAAAATGAAAACAATTATGCCTACCTCACAGGATTCCTAGTTTAAATGGCAGAATATCTTTAAAACACTTAGCATAATGTCTGGCATATAGTAAATACCCTCCTCTTCCACAATACAACCAGTTAAAAATGCATCTGTGATGTATCATTTTCTGCCTCAGAGGAAAAGAACTAAAAATGTACCAGGATTAGAATCCTCTTTGGAAGAATGTGTATTCCTGATCCTAATGTTTATTTTAGAAAGACAAAAGCTAAAATAATTGCAGTGGCAGGCAAAATATTAACAACAACAATTTTCTATTTTCACAGAACTGGAAATTATGATGCCATAAAGATACCAGCTTATCTTGGAGACAAAACATTCTTTTTGTTTTTCTTTTTTTAAAGAATGGCCTTGTCTTGCAGATATACAGGCCAAGTGTGCCATCCATCAGCCTTGGTACTGTGGCTTTTTAAATTTAATTTTTAGGTTCTTTCTAGATCATTGATCATTGATCAATGTCTACATAAAAAATGTTTTGCATTTTTTCTTAGCGGTTGGATCCCAAAGAAAAAGTGGGTTGTTGGCCAAGACCTCCCTACCATGGACCTCACATCCTCTCTCAGTTCAGACCTTTGTCTGATCACAGAGGTATCTCGGTACAGCTCTCCCTTTCTAATACTTACCCCTCAATCAAGGAATAAACTCCCCCATGCTCATCCACTCTTCATCTTCATCTTGTGAAGGAGCAAGTGCTCTGGCTGTTCCTAAATAAAATAGGAGTGCCTGGGATCCTTAACATTTTTGTAGCAGCTGTTGAACACCCTTAGTTTTCTTTTTTCTCATATTCCTGTGAGAGATTATGGAAGTTCTGTGATGTCATTTGCATATACTGTACATGCATACACACATATAAAGGACTATGATTATATGTTAAGTTTATAAAGCATAAATATATTGGCTAGGCATTATAGAAGATTTAGAGATTTATCACACACTAGCCTTGTCATCAAGGAGCTTAAAATCCAGTAGAGAAGATGTGGCATATGCACAAATAATTCTATTCCAGGAGAAAATGCAGCAAGTTCCAGGAAAGAGAGAGAGACAGTGGCAGCACTGTAGAAGGTCAAAGCAGGGAGAGATTGCATGCACCTGACAGACTGCATGCACTTCCCAGCTGTGGCAGAGGAGGCATCTGAAAGATAGACAGGATTTGCCTCTGAGGTAGCATAACGTCCAAATTGGGGGGAGCATAAACAGAGATCCAGAAGTAGGAGGAGGAGCATGCCCAGGCACCTTAGGAGGTCACTTTGGCCAGAACACAGAGCCCATTAGGGGCATAGAGGTCAATAATTTGTAGAAAGAGATTATGTGGTTGTTTTCTTGGTTACTGTAATTGCCACAAACTGGTGGTTTAAGATAACACAAATGCATTATCTTATAATTCTGGAGACAAGAAATTTGCAGTTGTCCTCACTGGTCAAAATCAAGGTGTCAGCAGGACTGCGTTCTTTTCTGGAGGCTCTAAAGAAGAATCCATTTTTTTGTATTTTTCAGCCAAAAGCTGCTCACATTCCTACATTCCTTGGCTCCTGGGCCCATCCATCTTCAAAGACAGCAATGGTCGGTTGCATCTTTATCACATCATATCACATCACTGTGACACTGACTCTTCTGTCTCCCACTTCCACATTTAAGGTCTCTTCTGATTATATTAGATATAATCATGCAGCTCTCGAGCTGCGGTTTACCGCTCTGTTGACTAATGTGTTTGCTGTCCACTGACCTAGACTCTCGATTCCAATAATTACAGGCTGTTGTTCCTTGTGATTAGATAATCCAGAGTAAGAATAATCTCCCCATCTCACAGTCAGATGATTAGCAACCTTAATTCTCCTTTGTCATGAAACCTAACATATTTACAGGTTCTAGGGAACAGACATCTCTGAGGGGCCATTCTACCTACCATGGGTCAGAGCTAAAGATTAAAGGGCCCTGATTGTCAGGATTGTCATCCCCATACTTCATGCCAGGAGAGAAAACACAATGTGTTTTCAGGTAAAATATTTTCTTGCTTTTAGCTGGAATTTAGTATAGTAATCCAGGTTGGTTTATACTAGGTTGGATGTCTCATATTAGATGTTCTGGTTAGCAGTTATAGCTGACATTGATTTATTAAAAAATGGGGAAATAAATTAAATATTGATAAATGCAGTTTGATGTATTCAGTTTTTCAAGACACCGGGCCCATAGGGACAGGAAATCATTAAAGGGGATCTCAGTATTGAAAATATTTGGAATCACTGTCTTAAAAAATATGGCTTCTGTTGTTCCTACCAGTGTATGTGGCATTTTTCTCTATTATTGGCATGTCTCTAGCCTAGGAGGATAAAAAGCTTGGAAAAAAATTTTTTAAACTGATTAAGCAGATACATTTTATCTTCCAACTTGCTTATGGTGTGATCAATAATGTATCCTTTAGCATCTGTCTCTTAAAGACTGTCTTGTCTGTTGTCTGTATGGATGGTGAATTAGGGTATTGGAAAACAAAATACCTTCCTTTTAAAGTACACAACGTCTCAAATGAAATGCCCCAAATTTATGCTGTGTAGATAACCAAAACAAATGGCTGGAAGCTGTGCAACAGGCAGAGAAAGGAAAAATCTGATAAGGCAGGAAGTACAAATAAGATAACGGAAAATCCATCTGGACTTGATCATGGAGCTGTTCAAATGGTATTTTTATGCTTAGCTCATCTGAAGTTTCTTCTAAAATCATTTGAGTTAAGATGTCCTAGTAACTACTGGAGTGTAAGTTTACATAGCTGTTCATGGCACTGAGTAACGTGGAATATATTTTCCTCAAATTTCTGGTGCTTACCTTTTTATTGGAATAAAGAAATGTGAAAAGGAAGGACAAAATAGTTCTATGGATAGACATATCTGGGCAGGGAGAGGAGCGTCCGTTGAGCACAAGGACTATGCAATATTTTCACATATCACAGCTAACGCTTATTAAGCACTTACTAGGCACCAAGCACGTGCAGAATTATTGGTCCTCACAGCCACTCTGTGAGCCCTGCCTAATACCAATCTTATTTCCGATGAAGAAACTGAGGCTAAGAGAGATAAATTTGCTTGCCAAGCCTCATACTATTAATGAGTGAAGCAGTAGGGAGTCACTCTCTGGGCTATCTTTTTAAAATATAACTTAGTCATTTCACTCCCTTGCTTTGTAAACACTCTCTTTAAACCCCACAATCTTGTGCTCCTCCCCTTGGGCTTCACATTAGAATCAATTGAGGACATTCTACACGATATTATTGCCTAGCATCCACCCAAGACCACTTAAAAAAAACAGCAATGCTAATGATAGCAAGTACTTATATTGGGATAACCATGTTCCAAACACTTTTCCAATCACTGTGTACATATTCTAACTTAATCCTCAAACCAACCCTATATGAAGACACCATTAAGTATCCCCAATTTTCAAGTAAGGGAAATGAGGTTCAGAAAAGTTAAGTGTTTAAGCCCTAACCAGTTTGGCTCAGTGGATAGAGCATCAGCCTGAGGACTGAAGGGTCCCAGGTTCGATTCCGGTCAAGGGCATGTACCTCGGTTGTGGGCACATCCCCAGTGGGGGGGTGTGCAGGAGGCAGCTGATGGATGTTTCTCTCTCATCGATGTTTCTAACTCTCTATCCCTCTACCTTCCTCTCTGTTAAAAAAAATCAATAAAATATATTTTTTTAAAAAAAGAAAAATTAAGTGTTTAGCTCAAAGTCATGGGCAAAACTGGAATTCTGATTGCAGGCAGTCTGGCTTCAGAGTCTGTACTCAGAAAACAAAAATCAAACAAATATAACATCCACAATAAACATCCTCACTGATAATCTCTGGAGGATGCCAAAGAACCATGCCACTCTTTGTTTTGTTTTTTTAATCCTCACAGAAGGAGTGAGGATATTTTTTCCCCCCCATTGATTTCAGAGAAAGTGGAAGGGGGCAGGTGGCGGGGGTCGGGGGGGAGGTTGGGAAAACATTTATGTGAGAGAGACACATTGATTGGTTGCTTCCCACACATGCCCCAAGTACTGCTCTTGACCAGGAATCAAACCAGTGACCCTCTGGTGCACGCAGGCCAATGCTTTAACCACTGACCAATGCCTGCCAGATCCCATGCCACTCTTTTTAAAATGTTAAATTAAGGCCTCAGCGGGTTTGGCTCAGTAGAGCACCAGACTGCGGACTGAAGGGTCCCAGGTTTGAATCCATCAAGGGCACATGCCTGGGTTGCAGGCTAGATCCCCCAGTAGGGGGCATGCAGAAGGCAGCCAATCAGTGATTCTCTCTCATCATCGATGTTTCTCTCTCCCTCTCTCTCTCTTCCTCTCTGAAATCAATAAAAATATAATTAAAATGGTAAATTGAGGAAGAATCAAACATTTATCTTGCTTTTGTGTGTATAAACTGTACCTCAGGATAAATCATAGATGAGGGGAAATCTCTTCAACTAGTAGAATTAGCATATGATCATTTTGCAGCCCTCAATATATTAATTAATATAAGCCATGATCATCAATGGATGCCAAAAAAAGTGTCCAGCTTTTCTCTTATAGAAGTACACTTCACCTCTTATGAAGTGTTCTTGCTGGAAAAATCAAATCTATTCAAGATTCTAGATTCTAATACCATTTTTAAATAAAACAGAGACCAGAGGGACATATTACATGACATCTTGGATCACACTCCAAAATCCTGACTGTGGGGGAACTCATCAGATACAAAAGAGAACCTACAGATGAAAATATTTCTATGAACTAATCGCAATGTATGTATGCATCACATTTGAATCCTGATTTGATAAAAAAAGAAACCCGTAAAAATTAAATTTAGAGAAATTTGAACATCAACAGGATATTTGATGTCATTAAAATATAATTTTTTTTGATTATTGGTGTTATGTTTTTATTTAAGGGTTTTATTTTTAAACATGAAAGTCCTCTTTATTTTTAAAATAAGTTTTTATTGATTTTAGAGAGAGAGGAAGGGAGAGGAAGAGATAGAAACATCAATGAGGGAATAACATTGATCAGCTGCCTTCTTCATGCCCTTGACTGAGGATTGAGCCCTATAATCCGGGCATGTGCCCTGATTGGGAATGGATCCAGTAACTTCTTAATTCATGGACCGACACTCAACCACTGAGCCACACCAGCTGAAAAATATATATATTTTCCATTTCATATATATATGAAATGGAAAATATATATAGCAATATTTACTATTTTAAAGATGTGCATTTAAAGCTGAACTGACTTGACTCCTGGCTTTATCTAGCACTACTTATTAGCTTTCTCAACTATTTAATTGAAATCATAATTATCAGCGTCATCAAAATACCTTGTATATGGCAGGTATTTTTGTTTTTTTTAATTAATGCTAGTGAAGAAGATTATGTGATATTAGAGAGCAGCCCCAAATCTTTTTCTAGAGCCTTCTAACTAAGACAGTGCTACTCAAAAATAATTGACAAATTCATACACACTTGAGGAACATTATTGGCTTCATCTTTTGCTGACTTCTCTATCATATTCCACAAATGGCTATTCTGAGTCTCATCTACTTTTTTTTAAGCCCTCACATCTTCTCTCAAGACATAGAAGAGACAGTGAAGTCAATTCAAAGTTTCCATTTTCTCTTCTGGACCCTTCAAAGAGTCTCTGTAACATTTTACTTATTTTTTTCATTCATTTACTCATTCATTCATTCAGAAATGTTTCTTGAACATCTATTTTGTGCCAGGACAAGGTGCTAAGGATACAAGGTGAAAAGACAAACAGAGCTTCCTTCCTTTGGGCACTTAGAGAGCAAATGAACATTGTTTGGTATGCTTGCCATCCTTTTCTCCTTTTCTCCTCTCTTCCTTTCAAAGACTAATGGCCTCCATAGTTTATATAACTTGAAAGATTCAATTTATCCAAGTAAAAGACTTAAGAGTTAAAGTTGATCTGGGCATAAATCATTGTTCTACCACTTAGTAGCTATATAACTTTGAGCAAGTTAAGGACCCTCTAGGAGCCTATGTTCTTATATAAAAATAAGGATGATAACATCTAGTTCATAATATTGTGAGAAGAGTCTAAAGAGAGATAAATATAGTACAGAGCTTAGTAAAACACTGGCATTTGGAAGACACTTGATAACAGTAGTTGTCATTATCATCACACCATCAATTTCCCCCACTTTCACATGTATTTTAATTTTTCTTTCTCAGTTGTTTCTTCTCTATCTACAATAAGGATGCAGCCACACCACACAACACTGCCCACAAGATCATGGAGACCACGGAGGAACTTTTTCTTCCCAGCTCCCAGGTAACCCCCAGTTACATTGGAAGAAAGGTGTTCCCTTCATGAACCATCATCAGAAACACACCTTTTCCCAACTCTGTTTCTCTCATGGATGTTTATCTGTGTCTCTCGTTCTAAGAATGAGATGCTGATGACAAATGCTTATATACAGGATCTCTGGGGTCCCTGGGACCTCAGAGAAAGAAAGCTTACTGCAACAAGCTCTCACTGCACCCAGTTATCACTGTTGGCCCTCTGGTTTCATTGGGAAAAATAATCAGCACATAAAATATAGGGCTCTTAACTTTCAACAAAGTATTTTCAACTGTCCTTTTTCTTCCATTCATGCTTTGCCAGGAGATTCAGAAAACTGCTCTTATTAACCTCAGTTAGGGGTAAGAAACTGGAGTCCCAGGTTGTATAAGCAACTTGCCCAATGACAGGCAGGATGAGAGCAGCAGAAAGAGCTGCTCCACTTTTTTCTGGAGTCCGTGCTCCAGAAGAGAATTCCCTCTTCTCCAGTCATAGTACATAACAGGAAGTTTGTTGCCCATAGATAAGAGTCTAAAAAGAGAAATAAAGTAAAATAAGAAGACAAAGATTTAAAGAGAATGAAAAAAAAAATAGGATTTGAGAAATAAAAGGGGAAAGGCTAAAATAGCATTTTTAAAAAACAAATGGTCTTGTTGCTATACCAGGCTTGGCTGTCTTCCCTATGAGAGCATTATAATCTATCTGGAATAAATGAATGAGTCATTCATTCATTCATCATTGATTGCTCACCTATTGGGTGCTCCCTACACTAGTGCTAGGCAAAAGGACACTAGAAGGAAGTAAGAGTCCACACTCCAAATCATTCTCTCTGGCTAGAATTTTGTTATAAATGCAAGGAGCTTCAAGTTAGCCTGCAGTGATTCTCTGTAGAATTATCACACACACAAAAAACTCATTTTATCTCGGATTCCATCACTCTGGGGCCAAAGTACATGCTCTGCAGCAGAGTCCTGATCTGTTTCTCAGTTTAGTTACCTCTTGTCCTGGAATCCTGGCCTCATTATGGAATTCAAACAAAACTATGAAGAAACACGCTCCTTTGTAAGATATTCTTATCTGACTTCATTCCAAGAGCTCAAATTTTCTCCACTACCTTCATGTGAATTGATCAAAGGAATGCAGAATGGAAAAACAGCCCGGGGGTATCTAGAAGCAGGACTCTTCACCTTGGGCTCCCCTTTTGAAATATACATTGATACAAGGCCTTGGCTGAGATCAGATGCTTCTGGAGAGTGAAGTTGGGGAATAATCCTCTCTGGTACATATATATTTGAATCTTTGATTTACATGGGAGCTGAGAAGCCTCCTGGAAAATATATTTGAATCATGCACATCCAAGGGGATTAGGGGTGTGTGTGTGTAAACAATGCCAGTGGTTCCTAAGCAGCCAGATTACAGGGACAATGAATGACAGGGACCACTAAGGAAGAATGCATGATGAGGGAGGAAGGCTTTGGCCCTGGGAGCCCAGGATGCTGGTGGTTCTGGAAATGAGGAGCCTTTTACTGGAAGTCAGCTTTACTGACACCCAAGTACAGCAGGACTCTACTTCTAACAGCAACAGATGGTGGGATTCCAACTCATTGGCAGACATTAATTTTGACCACATCACCCTAGCATTAGGAAACACATTCCAGCTCAGTGGCACCACTGTAGCCTGTCAGGCGAGAGGAGCTGGGAAGTGAGCCATCAGCAGGGCTGATCCATGGACATGTGAACTTAACTGGAGAATTCCAGAAATTTCTGAGGGGAACATTGTTTAATCAGCTAAGCCCAGATGACCCTGCCTTTGGCCTTTCTCTGCTATTGTAGCATCTAACACACACACACACACACACACACACAACTCCATAAGTCCATTTCCAAAAGACTTGATGAATAATGTTAAGGTCTCTGAAGAAGCCTCAATAAACAGCACTCCTCTTTCCCACCTGGGTTCTGAATAAGTTGAGAAAATAAAACAAGTGTAGATTAAATAGAAGTTGCCTTTGTTGCTGCTAGAGACCAGTCTGGAAGACCAGGCTTTAGATCTAGTGGTCAAGTGAGCTGAAATTAGGTGGACTTGCACTTAGGCAGGCACTTGCCAGGGTAGGCAAGAACAGGCAAGACTTACAATACAGAGAGACATTGTGCCCTCTTAGAAGGCTCACTCTGAAAAGGAAGAAGCAGAGCTGATCCAACAGGCCCAGCGATTTTTCCAAGATTATGATCAAGTTACTCACACCAGAGCCCCAGGGATAGGATGAGTAAAGGGGTAAAAAGAGGCAAAACTTGCATTTAGGGAAATCCTCATTATAGAAGCCAGCAGAGAAGAAAAGGTGCCTGTCCTCTGTACCAATTAGGGTTCTTCCAGAAAAACAAAATTCACACCAGGGTTATTGAATAAAGGGTATTAAACACAGAGACTCAGTTACAAAGGTGTTAGAGGAGCTGCAAGAATAACCTGGATAGATGAGTCATCCCAAAGATTAGCCACTTGGAAGCCATTGCCATCCTTAGGACTCAGGACAAATGAAGAAGATGGTGTAACCTGAGCCAGGAGCTGGGGACATTTGGTTGACACTCGCATTATAAGGGGCCTTTTTGGGGCAAGAGTTAGGGCCACACAGGAGTTGCAGCTGCTGCCAGATATGCCTCCCAAAGCAGAGGGAAGGGACAAATTACCATGGCTTCTTTCCTCCCAAACTCCAATCCCCACCAATGCTTCTCACTAGCAAATCTTATCTGGAGCTGGTGGTCAAGAGAGCCTGGGAACCACTGCTCACAACAGTCAGACAGCACAGGCAGGGAGTGGGTCTAAGAGCGAACAGGTAGAGCCAGTACAACCTTCCACAAGGAAAAGTTTTATCAATGTTTTTGAAGATAGGTTAAAGAGGAAATCATATCACAAATCCCACACCAAAACTTTTCTGTTAGGGTCGCTGAAAGAGGAATGCATAAGGCCAAAGTGGTAAGGGATTACGAATTTACTAGAGGCCCGGTGCACAAAATTCATGCACGGTCGGGGGAAGGATGTCCCTCCGCCCATCCTGCACCCTCTCCAATCTGGGACCCCTTTGGGGATATCCAGCTGCCGGTTTCGGCCCAATCCCTGGGATTGGGCCTAAACCGGCCGTCGGACATCCCTCTCATAATCCGGGACTGCTGGCTCCTAACCACTTGCCTGCCTGATTGCCCCTAACCACTCCCCTGCTGGCCCGGTTGTCCCCAACTGCCCTCCCTTGCTGGCCATCTTGTGGCGGCCATCTTATGGTGGCCATCTTGTGATGATGTGGGGGTGGCCATCTTGTGACAACATGGAGGTGGCCAACTTGTGATGACATGAGGACATAACCCGAGGGTGTGAGGGCCACCTAGGCTTTTATTAGTATAGATTAGGTCTTCTGGAAACCATATGGGCTGAGTCCCAAAGTAGCATTAGCAGCCAGGGACCAGGGAGACAGAGATTTTGAAGGACTCTAGGTGGGCTTTTTTGGCAGGGAATTTTCTGGATGGTCCAGTTCCTGGGCAAGTCCAGAGGGGAAAGATAATTGTCTTAGCAAGTGGAATGGGGTCTAAGCAAAAGGGAATGTTGGTTGTGAAGTGGTCATTTCCCAGGGAAGGGGGTATGGATTCAATTATTTGATCAGACCTAACACTTTCAAAATGTCTTTTCATCATTTCTTCATCTCTCTATCCTGCAGCAGCTGCCATGTCTCTCTCCATCTTTTCTCCATCTCAGTTCTATCTCTACCCTGCTGGCTGTCACACTCTTGTTCCCCCATACCTCTCTCCCAATCCCCTCCACAAAAGCTTTGTCCATAAGCTGGGGATTCGAGTTGACCTCCTCCTCACTTTTTCTATCAAAGACCCTCTCCTTGGGACAAACGCTTAAGGCTATGTGATTGGGTAAATAGTATTGATGTGACCAATTAGATCATCGCAGTTTAGTCAAGCCTGAGGCAGCCGAGTTACCCAACTAAGGAGAGAGACCAGCTCAAAGTAAGGCCATCAGCAGGAGCTCTGCTGCTTACCTTTCCTCTTCCAAGTCACCACAATTGACAACTTTGTTAATGCCTACGTCAAAACTCAGCCCCCACCTGGCCTGCATAGGCCTTTGTAACAGAAAGGCAGCTTAAACCACAGAAGTTTATTTTCCCACAATTCTGAAGGCTAGAAGTCTGAGATCAGGGCATTGCTGGTTTAGTTTCTTCTGAAGCCTCTCTCCTTTTATGTAAATGGTTGTCTCCTCCCTGGGGCTTCCCATATTCTTCTCTCTGTGAAAATCTTTGCTCTAATTTACTCTTTCTATAGGGACACTAGTCAGATTGGATTAGGACCCACCCTAATTATTTCATTTTAACTTAATTACCTCCTTAAAGATCCTATCTATCTATCTATCATTCTATCTATCTATCTATCTATCTATCTATCTATCTATCTATCTATCTATCAAAGCTCAGTGGCGACTGGAACAGCAGAATGACCACAATGACAGGTGGCAATGATGCGCACTACAGCAGCCAACCAGCCTGATCCGGACCCCTCACCCCTAGCCAGCTCCCCCCTCCCATCAGCCCCTAACACCCTGATTGGGGGCGGGGCCAGCCAGCCAACCGCCCATGGCCCCTTCCCCCACCAGCTCTGCCCCATGAGCCCCCATTGGGGTGGGCCAGCCAGACCACACCCATGCACCAGGCCTGTAGTCTCCAAATAAGGCCACATTCTGAGGTACTAGGCAGTGAGACTTCAACATATGAATTTGGAAAACACAATTCAGCCCATAATTCAAAGTCAGACTTCATCTCACTCAATGACCTTATTGTCTGAACTACAGAGAACAACTTAAACATTTACATGGTTAACTTTATTGTTGATAGTGGCAGGACCAGGATCCATGGATTTGCTGGCACCCTGATCCATGTCTTCTGGCTCTGTTAGACTGTCTTTCCATCATGTTGGGATCAGAGCACAGTTGTTAGGTGATCAGACTGTGTGGTCATATAGGCATGGGTCCGAAGCCCAAGTTTCCTATCTATTAGCTACTTGACCTTAGACCAGCTCCTTAGCATCCCTTAGTATGGTTTCTGCATCTATACTTCCTTTCTCACTAAGAGGGATGAGGATTCAATGAGATGATGTATTTTGTTAGGGAGGAAAAATTTTCCTCTACCCTCTTTGGTGTTCAGTGTTGGGGGCCCTGAAAATTAAATTAAGAAAAGACGGATTAAAAGGAGAGAAAAACATATAATTTTTATTAATAGTTACATGCACAGAAGTTCACAGAAAAGGAGTAAAACTCAAAGAAGACGTTAGACTTGTGGGTTTATATACCATTTTAACAAAAGGAAAGGAGGTTTGGGCTTCAAGGGGGGATGACTTGTGGGGAAGGAACTAGGAACTATATGAGGAAACTAGTGGAAGATAAGGGTTGTTTTAGTAAGGTCTGTTTATGCAGACATCTCCATGTTGACTTTCCACCTCCAGGGATTAGAGGCCCCTTCATGAAGGGAAATTTATGACCTGCTTTTGGGCAGTCAAGGGGAGGGCAGAGAACTCTTCCTGTGTCTGTAGATTCTCCGCTGCCTTCAGCTCTAATTCTT
The DNA here is from genome assembly GCA_026230045.1 of Corynorhinus townsendii. Taxonomy (NCBI): domain Eukaryota; kingdom Metazoa; phylum Chordata; class Mammalia; order Chiroptera; family Vespertilionidae; genus Corynorhinus; species Corynorhinus townsendii. The sequence goes on along the minus strand of JAPDVU010000003.1, from coordinate 171,954,265 downwards.
ATGCCAAAGTGGCATATTTTGGGGTGGTATATCCTGATCCCCTTTAATATAAAATGCTTAGTACTAGTTCTAATCACAATGAGTGCAAGATAACCATCTATTATTCAAGTAGAATTTGTCCCTGAATTGTAGGACAGGAGCAGCCATAGTGGCATGGAAAAGGGACAAGCATGTTTGTCTTTCCCCCAGTGTTTCTGCCTAGGCTTTCTGCAAACAAAGCTTTCCACATTCAAACATTGCTCCACCCCGAAAGCTCACTCCTGTCTATCCTCTCCTCTGCACCCCATTGCTACAGTTCTAGTTCAGGTTCATATAGCACAGACTGCCTTCTGTCCAGCTCCTGGATTGTATGCCAGAGAAAAGGCAGAATCCTTCATATACACCTCCCCACCACCACCACCACTGCCTTCAGGGTAAAAGTTCAAGTGCAAAGCCCAGCACCATTTGCTCTGCACCTAACTTTTCCATTTATATCCCCTCTCCCCTCAGCTCACCAGTGAACTAATAGCCATTAGGGGCACATTATCCTGCCTCTGGGTCAGTGGGATATCACTGCATGAAGCCCCTCTCCCCTTTACTCACTCAGACACTGCCTGCTCTTGGTAATATTTCTCAGCTGCCCAGCTGCCACCCTCTCCCCATTATGCTCATTAAGGTGCCCTCTGTGCCCCTCTGTCCTACAGAGTTGTAATTGTGCATGTTCTTCTGTGTCTCTGCCTTTAAGTCATGAGTTCTTTGAAGAAGGGACCACATTTAGTTCATCTCAGAACTCCAGTGCCCGGCACAGGCCTGGCATAGAGCAGGCATTACTTAAGTGCTTATTAAGGGAATGATGCCACTTCGTCTGTCTATGGCGGCCCTGAAAGTCTACCATCGTTTAATTACCTCTCAGTCTGAAGTTCAGGGCTTCTGGTGAAAAATATGTAAAGGGAAGGAGACATGACTGGTAGTGATCCTGAAAAAAGGACATGGTTGAAAGAAATGGTTGTAATGTAATGAAGTAGCCTTCACAAGTTTCCTTGTGGGAGATATATGTGAATTTCTCAAATGTATGAGCATCTGCGTATTTTCGTGGGGAATATTCAGTGCCTTTTCTAGCACTGAGATTCTTGAAATGGGGTTATTTCCCTTCCAAATGGAAAAAAAACACACAAACTCAATTGAATAAATTATACCTCCCCCCCCCCCCCGGGTGCTTAGAAAGTGTGGGAGTTGTCACCAAACACTACTAAATGTTCTAATTTAGTCATAAATGGGCTGAAAGACTGTAGCATAATTAGTAAGTCCAAAGTAAGTTGTTCTAAATATTTTATCTTGTTCAGCATATGCTGTTAAAAAAAACCCTCAAACGATAATTGTCAACATCATTTCATAAAAAGTAAACAACAGCTGAGTGTAATGAGATGATAAAGAATCTCTCCATAATTCCCGACATATGGCAAAGAGTGTGTCCATGCTGAACACACGTTCATCAACTGCGTTCTTCGCTTTCTTTGAATCCTTTCTACAGGAAAAGCACCTCCAGGAAAACCAGAGCTTTTTTCCTAAAGCAGACGGGGACCTGAGAGAAAGTTGTGTGGTGCAGTTAGAGCTCAGGCAAGAGGAGTTTAGGACACCATAGTGATCAGAGGGGTGGTTAAAAAAGCCACATATTTCTGTAAGAGCTGCCATTCTAGAATTCCCATACATGAAATGAACAAGCATATGTGGGGAATGGATGGGTAAATTTCCATTTGTCAGTTTCAGAGTCTGTGAACAAACTCTCATGGGCCGGGCTCATGATTTGGATTCATGTGAAGTGCGTGGACACTTCATCTGTTAACGGGGAAGACCACTGGGCGGCTACTTGAAATTTCTCTCTCTCTCTCTCTCATTTTGCCACTGCAATTTTCTGATCATTCCTTTATAACCATCCCCCCAGAGTATCTCCCACACATGCACCTCAAGCCCAAATCTCCCTCCAGCAAATCACATTCATGTTTCTGACTCTCTGGGACACTTGCCCCCTAAGGTCCTGATAACTCCCCAACATTTGCCCCTGCAATCCTGTACCCAGGCTGGGTCCCTTCCTTTCCCCATTCACACTGAGCACATACCTGAAATGTGGGTGTCTCTTGTGTTTTTTGTTTGTTTGTATAATGCACCTGGGTCCTAGGTTTCAGCTTCCAAGCAACCAGAAGGAAGCTTTTGCTGGGTGCACCCACTAAGCAGGGTTATTACAGGGGCACAGCACGGGCTCCACACCATAAAGTAGCTTGTGGTTACGGTGCGAACAGGGGCTGGTGCTAAGCCAGATGGTCCTGGGCTGTCCTAAGTCCGTCAGAAGCCCCATCATCTCAACCTGGATTAAGGCAAGTCTCCCCAGCCTGAGAGCCCCCTCAGGGCTGCAACTCTGGGGGTGCAGGATACAGCTCCAGGCCTAAATTGCGCACCTGGCTATGTGGCCCAGCAGCTTCTCCACAGTGGCTAAGGAAAGGAGGTTTCCAGAGATGCTGAAGGCCCTGAGCTGGCGGCACAACGGCCTCCGCTTGGGAGTCCACCATCCCACAGTAAGTCCTGGAGAGTGGCTGCAACTTCCTCCAGCAGGGCTGGGAGGGGCTCAGGACTAAAATTGGTGAGGCTGAGACCTCTCAGATCCATGTCCTTCAGCTGACTGAGGTTCCGGCACTGGAACAGATATGTCAGGTCCGAATCTGTAAGCCGGCAATTCGTTACAGAGAAGGCCTTCCAGGGGGTCTTCGGGCACCTGAGCATCGGGTCCAGATGGCCTTTGAGGAAGGAGGGAGATTCCAGGTAGAAGTCCCAGAGGTGCTGCAGGCTGAGGACCTGAGTGGTGACATGGGAAACGTGTTGCTCCTGCTTCTCCTCCTCAGAGGCCGACACGTGGATGTGGGAGAGAGAGTCTCTGCTCATCGGACCCAGGTAAGGAGCAAACATCCCCGATGTGGGCAGGTCCAGGTGCAGTTCACTTCACCTCCTGATGCAGCTCAGCTGTATCAGCCGGGACCTTCTTAATATTCGCAACAAGCACCACAGAAACCTTCAGCATCTTGAGCACAGGTGCAGAGATCCTTCTCTCTGCTCGGCCCACCAGATGATGTAGGCGAAAAACGGATCCCGGGTCCTATGGCTGAAGCGAAGGCCTATGAACACCTCCAAGGGGGCCAAGAGCTGCTTCCTCCTAGAGCTGCCCACAGCCGCTGGTCCCGCTGGTGAGCACACCTGGGCCCTGGCTCTGGACCACGTTCTCCAGTTCTGACCAGTGTTCCCTAAACCCAGCACCCTCAGTTTCCACCTCCTGGGGCAAACCCATCCAACGCAGCTTTTAAGGTCCTGTACTGAGGCATCTGCACCAGGCCCACCAGAGGGAGGTGGGTGATGGGTCAGGTGTGCACCATCGCCTTCAGGGACTCGTGTCTCCCAAAGAAGGGTCCCATGAACAGTGGTGGGAAGAGTGCTGGGCAGGTGCTCCCAGCTGCTATGGCTAAGGCCTCATCCCTCGGCAGGCTCTTTCCTGCCAGGTCCAGGAATCTGGGGAGGGGCTGGATGCGCATCTTCAATCTGCTCCCAAAGGAATCCTGCGGAAATGTCTGCTCTGACGAGCTTGGTCGGGCACTCAGATCTCAGACATGGTGGAGAACCACAGCAGTGGCCGCAGAGCTGGAGGATTCTGTCACTATTTCTTTATCAAATGGTTTGTATATGTGGGTTTTAAGCTCAGAGGAGACACAGTCATGTGCCACATCACAATGTTTCAGTCAAACATAGAGGATGGTGCTCTGATAAGATGATGATGAAGCTGAAAAATTCCCATCACCTAGTGCCATTGTACTGTCTTAAGTGTCTGAGTGGCACTGGTGTGAACAAACCAATTGCACTGCCAGTCTGTAAAAGTAGAGCACATACACGTGTGTACAGCACTTAATACTTGATCATCAATGACGTATTGGTTTATGTATTTACTGTACTGTATTTTTTATTGTTATTTGAAAGTGTACTCTTTCTATTTATAAAAAAAAGTTTGCTCTAAAATGGTATGCCGTGTACACCGGCGGCAGCCTCATACATCTCATATTCACCAAGTGTCTCTCTCTTTTTCTTCAATTACAGCTGACACTAGATATTATATTGGTTTCAAGTGTATGACATGGTGATTAGACATTTATGTAAATTATGGCGTGATCCCTCCATAGGTCTAGTACCTCCTGACACCATACATACATATTACAATATTATTGACTACATTTCCTATTCTCTTCTTTCCATCCCTGTGCCTGTTCTGAAACTACCAATTTGTACTTATGAGTCCCTTCACCTTCTTCACCAAGTCTCTTGATTGCATCATTTTCTCTTGTGTTTTTTGTTTGTTTGTTTTAATTTATTCTGTGTTTGTAGAGTAACATACTGTATAGGCTTATAGCCTAGGAGCACTAAGCTACACCATATAGCCTAGACATCTTATTCTGCTGTCTCCTTGAGGCACTGTTTTAAAAAATGATAGCATTATAATTAATCAGATTAATCTCATTGAATGAAAATAAAGGCTGCCTTTCACCGAGCTTTTCATCATGCCAGGCAATGTGTCTGTCCAGACTTAGAGGCTCTACCATCTTAGTCTGGGTAATTGCATTCTGTGATGTTCATACAATCACAAATCACCCCACAATGCATTTCTCAGAATATATTTCCATCATTAAATGGCACATGGCTGTACTTATAAACCATTATTTTCAGATTTTTATTTTTTTTAATTCTTACGTGAGAATATTTTCCCCATTGATTTTTAGGGAGAATGGAAGAGAGAGGGAAAGACAGAGAGAAACATTGATGTGAGAGAAACATATCGATTGGTTGCCTCCTGCACGAGCTCTGACCAGGCTTCAGGCCTGAAGAGGAGCCTGCAACCAAGGTACATGCCCTTGACCGGAATTGAACCCGGGACCCTTTGGTCCACAGGCCCATGGTCTATCCACTGAGCCAAATCAGCTAGGGCTTAAACCATTATTTTCAGAGTGAAGCCCCAGAGGGGAAGGTGGGTGAATTCCTCCTGTTTCAACCAGCTACTTCAAAGCTGCCCTAGAAGAGAAAGGTGGGGCAATCTCCAAAAACACAGGCCTGGCATTTCTGCTGAGAGCGATAAGGAGCAGAGGCCCAGCGTGGGTACAACGGGCTTTGTGAAGAAATGTTGAGGAACAATACTATCCTGTGTTTTCACATGAATGATGACAAATCTACCTGAAATTCGTTTTGGAATAAATAGTGGGGTTTAAGAACAAATATTGAATAAATAAATTAATAAATCATTGAATTAATTAGTTAATAAATAACCACACCTAGCCCTAGCCAGGTAGCTCAGCTGGTTAGAACATCATCCCAATACACCAAAGTTACAGGTTTGATCCCTGATTAATTGATCTCTCTCTCTCTCTCTCTCTCTCTCTCTCTCTCTCTCTCTCTCTCTCTCTCTAACAAACAAACAAACAAACCAGACCTAGGCAGGAGAAGTGGACAGAGGTGCACTTAGAACACTCTATGAGGAAAGGGTATGTTCTGTGTGGTCTGGTGGGGAGTGAGGGGGAGGGGTTGGGGAATCCAGCAATTTGGAGGCAAAGAACAGCTTTCTGAACTTTAGTTTCCAGGAGATAATAATTAGGATTGTGAATATACTTTGCAACTCTAAAACCCCATAAAGTGTTACTCGTCTCATTCTGCTGTCTCCTTGAGGTGCTGTTTTAAAAAAATATGATAGCATTATAATTAATTAGATTAATCTCATTGAATAAAAATAAAGGCTGCCTTTCACTGAGCTTTTCATCATGCCAGGCAGTGTGTCTGTCCAAGCACAATGATTCTGTAAGCTCAAAAGAAGCTCCAAGGCGAAGAGAGGTGGGCGCCATAGAGATAGCACAATAACCAGGCACCCACACATTGCTCAATGATTTAAGGCTACTGGAAGGAACATAAAACCAAAGATTTCTAAGAAAACAAAAAGACTTCAAGGAAAAACTCAGGGTGACCTGCCTGAAAAAAAAAAATCTGTAAGGTTCATTGTGTGGATTCTTGATGAGAATGATGGCATTACCATTGCCTAAAAAAGAAGAGTGAGGATTCTGGAAAGAAAATGTGCCTAATGAGAAAGGTGACCTAAGTATTTGACTGATTTCACTTCTATGGATGTTTGTCAGTCCTGTCCTGGAAAAGTTGAGAAAAATAGGGCTTGAGGGTAAGACCCAGAATTGATTTAGGCATGAGGGAGTCGCATGGAGCATTCCACACTTAAGACAGTAAGGGTGGATTGCCAAAGGGAAAAGAAAGAACAATAAGAATTGGATAACAAAGTAAGAGCCTTAACATGTTAGCAGGCAGACATTTGGCCTATCTTCTTATGAAACACACAGTTATTTCTTGAATGTTTGATGATGATGATGATGGAAGGGAAATTTGTCTTAAAAATGAAATGAAATAAAAGAAAAGAAAACGCTGTGTCTTAGTTCCCATCCCAAATCACTTAATCATGAGAAATAACTGATTTTCATCTAATGTAGCATTGTAATGACACCAGATTCAAGGTATGGATCCTAAAGGCCATATTCTAGTCATTCTCTTCCTCCCACCTTCCTTCCTTCCTTCCTTCCTTCCTTCCTTCCTTCCTTCCTTCCTTCCTTCCTTCCTTCCTTCCTTCCTTCTTTCCTTCCTTTTTAAAATGTTTTTTATTGATTTCAGGGAGAGGGAGAGACAGAAACATTAATGATGACAGAGAATCATTGATTGGCTGCCTCTCCTGCATGCCTCTTCTGGGGACTGAGCCTGAAACCTGGGCATGTGCCCTGACCTGTAATCGAACCATGGCCTCCTGGTTCATGGGTCTGTGCTCATCCACTGAGTCACACAGGCTGGGCTAGTCATTCTCTTTCTTGAACAGTTTTGGTAATTTTGATTCTTTCTCGCTTGAAGTTGTTCCTTTCCATCTGTTATCTTATTTGATAGTACTTACCTAGCAACTAAATGTCGAATCAGGAGATGATAATTATATGCCATGTCTTATCCTCCTCGTTTAACTTGACCTTTTTTGATGAGGTGTTTTCTTCCCTTGAGTGCTGGCATTTTGATGCCATCAAGGCAAGGCTATTTTGAGTTGTTCCTTGCTGGGGAACTTCTCAAATGAAGGGTTTCAACATGAAAAGTCATCATTTCATTTTTTAAATTAACAACATTTTTGCTGATTTAAACAGGTTCTGCCCAACCATCTAGATAAAGGCACAGGACATATGTTTATATGACATGACAGATGACAAATGCTCCCAGAGAAATTAAACATCATTTTAGGTTCTAGATTTATCTCCACCATGTCTGACTTTCCATTACTTAACTGCCAGTCATCGTGTCCTTCCTACAGAACACATATTATTCTTTACTCAAGGAGGAATTTATACTGACCTCTTTAACATATACTTTGCAGGAACATTTGTGTGTGGCAGGAAGAGTAAATTACCAATTGAGTTTTCTCATTGATTTTTCATAAAACACTTTTCTTATTTCATTGTCCTTAGACAATTGTTGATGCTGTGGTTTGTATTTTTCCAAGGTAGATCTTTAAGTTGTTGGAACAATTACACTTGCATTTGTCTTATGCCTAAAATGTAATTGACAGTGCTTATAGAATGTTCATATTTCACATTGCCTAGCTTTATTATTGAAGATGCTCAGTTTTCTGGTCTATATTTTCTTTTTGTTTGTTTTGTTTTGAGAGACAGAGTTCAGCAGGGCCCAGAAAGCCATTTCTCTGAGATTATTAGAAAATAAAGAACTTATTGTGAAGAGCTCCAGAAAGATTTCTACAGATCCCTTCTCAAAAATTATAGTCTGTAGGCTTATAGGAAAAAGAGACCCACGCAGGGAAAATAGGCAGATTAGCTTCTCAAGGAGAAACCATGTTTAGAGGCCTCTTGAATTTATGATTTCAGGGTATTTGGTACCATAATAATTACAATATTACCATATATTATTCAACATAGTAGCACTCCAGTTTAGAGTAAATCTTTAGCATGATTTACAGGTGTGTGCTGATTCCTGCAGCATCTAGAGCAGCTACTGAGTCACTGGTCCATAAATGTTTAATAAGCCCTGTCTAGGAGCAAAACACTATGGCACTCTGTGGGAGACATAGTCTTAGATTAAATCCTAGTTAGTACTTGTTAAGATCTAGTTAAGAGAACTAAGCAATACCCTTACCATGTTCAAATGTCCACATACATTTGCAAATCCTAAATAAGTGAAACTCAAACTTACTGGGATTCAATAGCTTTGTACCACAATTTCATCACGAGCAGTGTTGTGTTCTGCCTATTTGACAGTACCTTTGCACATAATTGCAACTCAAGAAACATTTGTCCATGGAAGGCTGATAGGGTGTAGGTATTAAAAAAAGCAACCCACCTCCCATGCTCTGCACAATTGATTGCATTATATGGGGCTCCTAACCATTTTCTTCTCCATAGATATCAAATGAAATGGGACTAAACTCTGACCAAAAACTCATGTTTATAGCATCGGCCATACTGACTTTCACTATCTAAGTATGTGGGCACAAAACAGTTAAACAAAACCCAGGGCAACAGGAAGAAGACAATTTTAACCACAGTTGTCGCTACTGAAGGATGACAGGTGGGTTGGGCTTTATTGTGAAAGGTAGGACCTATTCAAAGAGAAGAAGAAAGGGCATGAACTTGTATTGAGTGCTTACTCTGTGTTAGGCACCACCCACATGCTTGCACAATCTATTCTTGGGGCTCATAGCAATCCTAAGCTGGAGGCATCTCAAGGTAGAAAGGATGAGTGTCAGAAGTAAAGTAACTTGCCCAAAGCCTCACAGCTCCCATTGGGCAGGTCCTGGACTGCAGCTCAGACCTGTCTGCTCAGAGGAACTGCTTTTTCAGGTGTGTCCATCCTATCTTCTGTGGTGAAGGGTCACCTGCATGACAAGCTGACACTTTGAGTTAGGATTTCTTGATTTTAAGAATAAGACTTAATAAGGCCCCCACAAGTAATGAAGAATATATATATATGTTACCATTGCCATTTTGTGATCTTTCCCTGCTGCTGATGACCTGGTATTGACGGGAGATCAATATTTATAATAATAAAAGCATAATATGCTAATTAGATGGGACAACCTTTCGGATGAAGCTAGTGCTGCAAGGGAAGCCTGGGTCCTGGGTGCCTGCCAGTGGCCAGAGGGAAGCCTGGGTCCTGGGTGCCTGCCAGCGGCTGAGTCCCAGGTGCCAGTGCCAGCAGCTGGGGGAAGGAAGGCCTGCTCTTGCACAAATTTCATGCATTGGGCCTCTAGTGTGTGTGTGTGTGTGTGTGTGTGTGTATATTCCTTTAGTAATGAGGAAACAATGATGTCAGCCTCACACCAAGTCTCAGAAAACCCAGGAAAAGCAGAACAACTGGACTTCAGGGAGGGTAGAATGGTATCAGAGCTGGGCTCAGGGAGACTGTAATGAGAACATCATTGAGATGCCAAGACTGTTCCAGGAGCTTAGGGGGTGGCATTTCTGGGTCTTCTGAACAGACATTCACCATGAACGTGACTCATTCACTCTGCCAGTTTGCTTCACTAGGCATCTCTGATTCTCTTCCATGATCAATTGGCTTTCCTGTCTTTTACTCACATTCCTTTCTCATAGCACCTGTGTGCCTCTTCATTCTGCTGCCTCTCAATTTCATCTTACTCCTGGCTCCTCATGGCCCCACTCTACTTCAAGTCCTCTTTTTTTTTTTACATGTCCTGAATAACTCTCACTGCAAACTGTCTCGTTCTCCCAGAGTTTCTTAATTCTGACTCTGGGAACCAGACTGCTGAAGCCAACTTATCCCTGTTGGAAAGGCTTTCATGCCCGAATATCTCATGAGCTGTGAACCAGCCTATAAATTTTGACTGCCCTTAAGTTAGGGATCCAACTGGGTCAAGTCACCCCGAGAGAGCCTTGAGTACACCTTGTTCCTTTAGGAGGGGCAAGGGACTTGGCAGGCAGGATGACTGACACGTTGGCAGTGACTGACAATAATGAAAATTGATCTCCCATCAATACCAGGTCAGCAGCAGTAGGGAAAGATCACAAAACAGCAATGGCACAAGATGGGCGCTGTGTAGAGTGGAGGGGAGGCAGAAGTGGGAAGAGACAGAAAGGCTTTCAGTAGGGAATGGAGAGTGCTTGGGATGAGCTGCAGACCGTGAGTCTCAATAAAACATCTGCTCTGAACAGACAGCTTCCTACGAGGGAACCACTGAAGACCTTCAGGAACACTTCCTTTTGGTTTTGAGTTTCATGAAAATGTGCCCAATCTCGTTGAGAGTTGAGGTTTTTCTCTTACTTCCTGCCTTGGTATAGAATCTGAAAATATGGCATTTGTTATGTATTTTCTCTGTCAACTAAACTTACTTTTCAAAATTAGTTAAATTTTAGAAATAACATCCAAATGCATTCTCACCGTAAAAATTTCAAACAGCACAGATAAAACCAACGTCTGCCTTTGACTCTGTTCTCCAAATCCTGCTTCTGCCCCAGAGGTCATTCTGGGTAGCCGTTCAGACCTATTTCTATGCATAGAGATAGCTCCATTTTATTGTTTTGTATAAATGAACAGCCACATCCAGGACTTAGCCATCTAGAACCATTTAAACTGAAGTAGATGGGTGAGATTTTTCACATTTCAGAAATAGCTGCAACCAATTTCCACTCAGATAGTGAATGGCAACAAAGGTTAAACAATTAAGTAGATAATTCAAAGGCCAAAGGAATCATTTGGCCAAAGTAGAAAAAGGCACACAGGTGATATAGCCCCTTATTCCAGGAGCGGAGACAGTCTGAGGCGTGGCTCCTGCCCCATTTGGTGCTGTGCACTCTACACATTTGTCTAATAAATAGCAGAATTGAACAAGCATAGAGGACAGGGTCAGCTGATGAAAGCAGAAGTTTTTTCACCGCAACAACAATGAAAAAATCATACACAATTGCCCTGGCCGGTTTTTCTCAGTGGTTAGAGTGTCATCCCAGAAACCAAAGGATCGGGGCTTCTATTCCTGGTTAAGGGCACAAACCTTGTTTGCTGGTTTGATCCCCAGCCCTGGTCCAGGCATATGCAGGAGGTAACCAATCTATGTGTCTCTCTCATGTCGATGTTTCTCTCCCTCTCCCCCTCCTCCCTCACTTGCACTGTCTGAAAATCAATGGAAAAAATATTTTTGGGTGAGGATTTAAAAACAAAATCACACATGAGAAAATAGGAAAGGGAGGAACTAAACAAATGAAAATTGTATTTGACAGTCCTTCCTCCCCTCACAATTATTTCCATTCCAGTCTCATCACCTAAATCTCTTCAAGAGAGAGTTGAATCGGGAATTTGACTGCATAGAATCCTCACCAATTTATAATTTAAAACTTTATGAATTTGGAAAACTTGGAAAAGAAAATCCTGAATTTTAAAATTCTCTCTTCTAAAGTGCACTTTAATGACTAATTACTAGTATATATAGAAACTTGAAAAAGGATCCTGAGACTTCTGAAATGATTGACAATCAGGGCATCAATTAGCAGTGGTTATATACAAAGATGTGCTATAATTTGTAACACCTATTTGCTTAATCCAAAATCATTCAAGCACTGATTAAACTTGGATTGTAGACCATATGAAGGCAAGGATTGTGTTGTTCTCTTCCGACATCTCTCCCTTGCCCTCCAACACATACTCTCACGGCACTTATCACATCTCATACAGGCTTGCACCAAATGCATGTTGACTATTGAAAGCATATATGTGCCCTAACCAGTTTGGCTCAGTGGATAGATAGAGCGTCGGCCTGCAGACAGGGGTCCCAGGTTCGATTCCAGTCAAGGGCATGTACCTGGGTTGCAGGCACATCCCCAGTAGGGGGCATGCAGGAGGCAGCTGATCGATGTTTCTAACTCTATCCCTCTCTCTTCCTCTCTGTAAAAAATCAATAAAATATATTTTTAAAAGAAAGCATATATTGGATGAAGCCCCAGAGATACAGGGATGAACAAGACAGACAAGATACTTGCCTTTATAGAACTAACATTGGGGTGGCTCATGAAGACAGAAAGCAACATAAAAATATGTAAAAATTATTTCAGATAGCGATCAATGGCGAAGAAAATAAAACTAAAGGCAGAGAAGGACTGAGAGTAGGTATATGTTAGTTAGGGTGGACTGGGAAGTCCTTTCTTAGGGGCATATTTAAGCTGGGACATGAATGATGAGAAAGAACCAATCAGGTTAAGGTCAAAAGTGCAGTGGGAGAAACCAAACAAATCCATATGAGGAAATTAGCAAACTATTAGGTTCTACACTAAGGGGTGGTAACCACAAAAATATTAACAGTCAGCCCTAGTCAGTTTAGCTCAATGGATAGAGCATCGGCCCAGTAACTGAAGGATCCTGGGTTCGATTCCAGTCAAGGGCATGTACCTTGGTAGCAGGCTCTGTTCCCCTGCCTAGTGCGGGAGGCAACCAATAGATGTCTCTCACATTGATGTTCCTCTCTCTGTCACTTCCCCCTCCCTTTCACTCTCTCTAAAAAAAAGCCAATGGAAAAATATCTTCTGGTGAGGATTAACAACAAAAACAACTTGGGAAAACAACATTAACAGTCAGAGTGGCAGGCGAAAGCTGTCTCTGATGCAGAGGAGGAAAAAGTTTTCCTCGATCCTCTTATGGTCCCTGACTGGGTCTGAAAATTAAACTGACAAAGACAGATTAACAAGAGCATACAAATTTACCATATTTAGTATAAGTTTTATTCAACATGGGAACCTTCATAAGAAAATGAAGGCACAAAGAAACAGACCTGAGTACTTTGACGCTGGGATGATGAGAGTGGACAGTCATGAGGAACATGGTAGGTCAGAGAGTAGACGATACGTGTAGTAAAGTGCAGGTAAGTGTAGGAGACACTCAGCAGGGCTTGTTTGTTAGGATTCTTTTGGTGACCCTTTGTCTTAGGAGATAAGTATGTTCCTTTCCTCCGGGGAGAGGGAGCGCATGTCTCACCACGTCTCACATGAGGGTTTTATGACCTTCTTCAGGGGGAAATGGGAGGAACATTCTTTGCTCAAACTCCTTCTGCTTAAAAGATTCAATATGGTGACATATTTTGGGGTAGCATGTCCTGAACCCCACCACTGGTTTCAGTGTGCCTGCATCTGGTTCAGGTGGGATTTGGGATGAGAGAAGAAGGAGGAGCAGAGGATTTGACAGAGCAGGATGGAGGTGAGGCAATCGAGGGGAGCCAGGCATGGAATTTAAGGACGCTCTCCCTGTCAGGGTCGCAGGGCAAGGCTGGTTCCTGAGAGGGAGTGCCTCCTTCAATTCCGGGCACCTCTGGCCTCACTTGCCTCACCCTAGTCCCAGCTCAGAGGTTGGGCATGTACTGACTTATTAGAAGAGAGCAAGGAGACCCTCCTAACCGAGATTGGAAAATCCAGGAGCTGGCCTGGCACTGACGGCTGGGCTTTTGGTGTTCTCCTGTTGAAGGAAAACAGGTTCACAGAACATCTACATCAGACAAGGCCACTCTATGGTCCTGATGGATGAAGAGAGAAACAGGGCCATTCCCTAATCATGTCTGAGCACAGACAAATCATGAACCTTGTCCAAGCCTCGTGATACCACACGTCTCTCCTAGGGCAAATGAGTGACAGCTGTTCTTTGCCAATTACAGCTCTAGTCTCCCTCCAGTCTGTCCTTACAATACCTAACAGTTTTTTTTACAATACCAAACATAGAGTTACCTGGCTCCCTGACAGCATCCAATCCAGAGCAGACCTGCTTCCTCAAATGACCCCCCAAATCAACCCAGACCTGAGTCTTTAAAAAAAAACCAAACATATCTTTTATTGATTTCAGAGAGGAAGGGAGAGGATAGAGAGATAGAAACATCAATGATGAGATAGAATCATTGATTGGCTGCCTCCTGCATGCCCCACACTGGGGATCAAGCCCACAACCTGGGCATGTTCCCCTGACTGGAATTGAACCCGGAACCCTTCAGTCTGCAGGCTGACGCTCTATCTACTGAGTCAAACCAGCCAGTGCCAGACCTGAGTCTTATAAGTGTTTCTAGCACCCTGGTACTGAGATACCCACGGCTACCCAGGGGGTGTGCTCCCCCTGTTGGGAGACCTCAATTCAGCCTGTGCAGGGCTGTTCCTAGTGGTCTTCACTGGAGGGCACCACTTCGGTGAGAATGCATAACACTGAGGGGTGCAGAGAAATGAGGTTGGGTGATAGGACTGGGTCAGTTTATGGGGGTGAGCATGTAGATGGTCTCAGTCTTGAAAGCTAGACTGAGGCCATGGAAAGGTAACACCTTGTCAGCCAGTTAGAAGCAAAGACTGGCCCAAATGGAAATGATGACTGTGGAAAGTTGATGTGGTCCTTTGCATGGTTAATGTGGGTGTGGGTGGGTGGCCTGGCTATAGGCTGCTTTTTACAGATGGGAAAACTGAGGTGGCAGCTCAGTGACTTCCCACAATTTGCATGTGGACCAAGGCAGGGTTTCTGGGTCTCTTGTTTTTAATACTAAAGCAGTAGCCACATGGCCTCATCTCATACTCTCACCCTAACCACATTTTATATTACTAGAAAATTAAAACCATGTCTTGGCTTTTAAAAAAGATAACCTATTACAAATCCCACTGAAGAATTTAACAACATCCATGAATCCAGAAGAGAAGGAAGCATCTTGGCTAACTGTTCAACGCTTCTTCTTGTTTTTCCAGAAACACAAACTCCTCTGTCTCTCATGGCTCCCCCAGGTTGCAGCTGTGAGGCAGCTCAGGTGAGAAAGTTCTTCCTTCAAACCCTAGTGCTGTTGGCAAGTCTCAGGAGCCCGATGCCACAGGCATTGCTGACCCCCTGAGAGGCCCAGAGGACACAGATGGCTAAGAAAACGTGACCCCTGGTGGAAATGCATAGCAATGAATAGAATGCATCCACATTGGACTTTTCGGCAAGAATTTCCAAAGAGGCCTGATTTCAAAGGGAAATAGATACTCTGGACTAGGTCACAGAGAAAGGGTGCTCAGGCTTGGAAAGTTTCTGCCTGGGCTCAGAGGCAGAAACTTCTCATTTTCTTCCCCTGCAGGTCTGTGTAGTGCCATCTCTTCCTCCGCCCCTGGTTTTGTGTGTTTTCTTTTCCTTCTAGACTCTCAGATCCCAGAGGGCAGGAGGCACTGATGGCTCACCTCGTTTCCCCAGTGCTTGCTACTGCCTGTGGCCAAGTAAGTTCTTGGTCATTGACGGACTACGCTTGTATCTGAAACGCACTGAAGAAACATTTCAAAAGCAGTTGGCTTTCTCTGATGAGAGTTTTGCTGGCTGGAAAGGTGCTGCGGGGACACTTCTCAGCAGGGCTTGGTTTTGAGTGGCAGGGAAAGAGCAGAGATTGGAAGAGAGGTGCGTTTCATTAGGATACACTCCATTATCTTTGTTTTACATTTAAATGAAACATTTGAGTCTACCTAAAACCTGGATGACACATTAAGGGCAATTTCCCCAGCATGATTCAGGTTGCTGATTAGTGAAACGAGGCCTCTTGGAGTACTCTGTTTGTGGTACTGATTGGTTAAGGGCTGTTTCCCAGCGCGGGGTGAGTTCATTTTCCCTGGAGAACTGGAGAACGGTGCCGTTCAGGCATAGACAGAGCCAACTCACTCTTCAAAGTACAGATTTCCTGAGCTGAAGCTCCTGAGCTCTCTTCCTAACTGCACAGGAAACAAAGAAATGTCAGCTGCACAGTATGGTGCTGAGCTAATCCCAGTCAAAATAACCCTGACCTTTGTCCTGAGCTTCTGGGAGGTAATCCCTAGGGTCTTTCTTCTCCTGGGGGCAGTGGAGATAGTCTAACCATGTGATTTAGGGTCGGGGCTGGTCACACAAAAGAGACCTACAGCATCACACTGTTCTTGTGCTTTGGGGCATCATTAAGTAAAATAAAGGTTACTGGAACACAACCAAGACGGGTACTAAGTGACTAGTGGGTGGGTGGTACATGCAGAAGGATATGCTAGACAAAGGGATGATTCATGTTCCTGGGAGGATGAAGCAGGAAGGCACGAGATTACGTCTGTCACACTACTCAGAATGGCGCACAATTTAAAACGTATAAGTTGTTTCTTTCTGGATCTTTCCATTTGGTATATTCATACCACAATTGACAGCAGGTAACTGAGATCATGGAAAGCAATACTGCTGATAAGGTGAGACTAATCTGTTCAACACAGCACCAGAGTGATCCTGTCAAAATCTGAATTAGATTCATGAGCTTTCCAATGGCTCGTGTTTTTTTCAGAGCAGATGTCAGAGTTCTTACAATGTCACCCAAGCTCCCTCGAGTTCTCTGCCCCTCTCCCACTTGCCTGCTCTGCTGCAGCGATAGTGGACTCCATGCTGCTCCTTGAGCACTCCAGGTACCCTCTGGCCTCAGAGCCTTTGCACGTGCTGTCCATGTCTCCTAGAATATTCTCCCCAATATCTGCCTGCCTTATTCACTGTCCTCTGTTAAGCATCTCCTTCAAATATCATCTCTTTAAATGCCTTCTTACTCTTGTTTATGATCAAAACAAGCTGCCACCTCTCAGCCCCTGTCCTGGCACCATTGATGTTCATAATCCTGCTCTAGTTCCCCCCCCCTCAACCCATGACCCTTATTACTGTCTACATATTATCTAGTGCAGTATAATTATTATGCTTTTTCTCTCCTTCCTCTATATGTAAGTTGCATAAGGGCAGAAAATAGTGTCTGTTTCATTTTCTGATGTATACCTAAAACAGTGTTTTGGATATTAGTTGCCCAATATTTATTTAGCTCAATACTAAGTAAATAAATAAGATTAATTACATGAATGAGACATGTATGGGGAACTGCTTTCTAGGCATAGAAAAGATGGAAAGGAATCACAAAGAAGAGAATTACACATTTTACTACATACAAATTTAAAACTTTATCATGTATAACGAAACATAAAAATAGGCTACTATACTATACTTTAGAAAACCCCAGATCTCTTCCAAAGGGGTTTTTAGATTTTAGAATAAATGAATGTCCATAATAACAATTCAAGCTTTAAGTCATTTTTTCCCATTCTGGGGGGAAAAAAACCCAAACAGTTGAGGTTATTTATGTGCATTTTTGCTGAGGGCTGCCTACATAGCTTTAAGTTTTCTTCATAGTAGTGATATAAACTAGGAGTTCATTATGAGACTTCTACCCACTCTTAATTCCATATTTGTTTTTTAAAAATTTCCATTAGCCCCTTGAGTCAATTTTTATTTTAAGCATTATTTTAAGCAAATGAAACCTAAAAAATTAGAAAGGGTATTTTGAGCCATCACTGGAATTTAAAGTAAGTTTGAAAATATTCAGGTGGAATTATCTTAATGATATTAAATGGTTCTGCTATAAATAATTTTCTAAGAAATTTATATAAAAAGCTTTTAGGTAATTAAGACCACTTTTTGACATTTGTTTTTCAATCAGAAAGGCTTTGAATTAAAGCTGAGAACAGACTAAGGAGACTGCCAGTTGATGTCCTGTATTCTCCCCTAAGCTGGCCCTATCCACAGATGGAAGGCACTTTCTAGCCCACCCTTCACTGTGCAGGTGAGAAAACCAAAATTTGGAAAGTAAGCATGTTCCATTTCTCAGATAATTTTGACATCTGGGTCATCTCCGTTTTGGTGTCTATTTATGACTTTCTTTTCCCATGTGAGTTGAGATTTGCTTGGTTTTTCATATGCTGAATAATTTTGGATTGTATACTGAACATTTTGAATGTTATGCTATGAGACTGGGTCTTTTCTAAATCCTATGGATAATGATGGTATTTTTCTTTTAGCAGATAATTGACCCAAATGGTTAAGGCTGCAAGTTCTGTTAGTAGTGGTTTCACCATTAGTTCTCCTTTCAAAGGCTTTGCTGTGCTATTCAGATATGTCCTGTGACTGCACCATTGGGGTGGCCAGTCTGGGATCTCGAGAGAGATCTGTTCCTTAGTTATGGTGTTCAGGATTAAATCCATGTTCAGAGGTAAGCCTGGGAGTTCATAAAGAAATTTTATAGGGTTATATAAAACGTCTCCAAAACGTCTCTCTTTATACTCTCCCTGGTCCGTCTAAGTGCCCTGGGCTTTCCCCTTTCAGTCCTTGGCCAGAAAACTGGGCTTTCATTACTTCGTCCTCCGTGCACTTCCTGTGAGGGCACCCGCATGTGGTACAGATGCAGGGAGTTGGAGGAGAGAAAGAAGAAACAACAATAGGGGTTTGTTCTCCCCTTCTTGAGATTTCAGCTTTTCAATCACAGAGAAAGTTTCCTCTTCCTGAGTTTTAGGTCTCTGTCCCGGTCATTGCTGCAGGATTGCTGGGGGGTTAGAGAGTAAGAAAATGAAGAGAGAGAAAAAGAAAAAACACCCAAGAGTTGTCCCACTCTTTCTGAGGATCAGAAACCCCTATGCATGCTTTTCAAACAGCTCTAGAAGGCTTCTAGAACTCTCTCTGCTTATGTCCTTCCAGGGTCAGGCTTGTTTGAGTCCAAGGAGAAACCAGGGTTAAAACAGCAAACTGACTGTGTGTTTGGTGGGACTTTGAATCCTGGTCCTCTTTCCTGTTTGCTTTTCAGTCATTAACTAGCCACACCATGCATTCTATCCAGACCAGAATGAAACATTACCCAGACCAGAGTGAAACATTTCAATTTAAAAAGTACAAATTTAGAAAATGTGTTTAGTAAAAAAAAAAGAGGAGAATGAACATTAGAAACTGACCACTCTAATGGAACTACTGTGTACATTTGGCATATGCAATCTTCCAGATATTTTCTGTATATATACATTAGTTTAATACATAAAAATGAACTTGATATAGATTAGTGGTAAAAGCATGAATCCTGCCTAGTTTGAATTTTATCTCAAACTTGAGTGATCTTGAACAAACTACCAAATTTCTCTTTATAAAATACTCATAAATAAACATCTGTAAAATGGGCCTGTAGACCTCACAGGTTGTGAGGGTTAAGTTAGTTAATATCTATAAAGCATTCAGAAAACTGCTTGACACATACTAAGTACTATATGTGTACAGGCTATTATGTGGTCACCCTTTAAGTCAACTCAACTAAGTCACACTGAATGTCTGCTATGTGGCTGTCATAAAGAAGCTGTAGAAAGAAAAAAAAAGATGGTGGCTGGCAGGACTGAGGTGAGGGAGAGGAAGTGAGTGAGTGAAGGTATGAAAGGAGAGTGTGTGGATGTGCGTGGTGTGTGTGTGAGTGAGTGAGTGAGTGAGGGAGGGAAAATTAAATCTCACAGGAGCAGCAGTGGCTGGCAGATAGGATCTCCTTGACAAGGAGAGACTACCATCACTGCAGGCATGCCCCAGACAGCGGGACTCCAGCACAGAGCCCATGCCATCTTGAAGGGGAGAACGGCCTATTTTTAGGAACTCATCAACACCACCAACCAGACAGGCCTTGGCACTGCCCCGCGACCCAGCAGCCACTCTAGCCAAAATCTGCTACCCCAGCTGCAGACCTGCGGACCCTGGAACCTCCCCCTCCAAAGGTGCACCACTCAGCAGCAACACCCATGAAAAATACACATGGTGTCAAAACAAGCCAAAGGAAAATCGTTTGGGCAAAAAATGAAAAAGAATCCCAAGTCAAATTTATAGAAAAGATTGCTTTATTAACTTTTGTTTGAGAATATGTTTGTATATTTTCAGAAAACAACTCCAAGACCATGTGGATTCCTGCAACAGAGAGGAATTGACAGGACTGCTCCAGCCATGAAGACAGAAGAGAAACAGTCCAGAGATGGAAGACGCTGACGACGCCTTGCCATGCTAGCAGTCAGCAGCTGTGCATTGCGGCAGGTTGCCCAGGACCAAACCAGAGAGGGTCAGACCTGCATTGCCACCGTTTGTCTACCATCCAGAACTGAAATATCATTGCTGACATGTACACATAAGGAACTGTTTGACATTGAAATTAAGACTCAAAAGAACTGTTGGCCCAGAAAGAAACTCACTGCAGACTGATTCATTTGCCTCTCAGCATAACCATTATTGCTTGTCTCATTTTCGGTTCTTATAAGTGTATTTCTAGTATCACATGATCTCACTCATCTAGGGGAAATAATGAACAACATAAACTGATGAACAAAAACAGACCCGGAGACAGGGAAGCATCGATCAGACTGTCAAACCTTAGAGGGAAGGTAGGGGAGGGTGGGGGTAAGGAGGGGATATCAACCAAAGGACTTTTATGCATGTACATAAGCCTAACCAGTGGTCACGGACAACAGGGGGTGGGGGCATGCGTGGGGAGGGGTTTGGGATGGGAATGGGGGGATGAGGACAAATATGTAATACCTTAATCAATAAAGAAATTAATTAAGAAAAGAAAAGAAACCCACAAAAAAAAAAAGAAGCTGTCGGACATTTGGACTGATGACTTACTTTTCTTTCTTTCTTTTCTTTTTTTGTTTTGTTAATCCTCACCCAAGGATATTTTTCCATTGATTTTTAGAGAGAGTGGAAGGGAGAGGGAGAGACAGAGAGAAACACAACGTGAAAGAGATGCATCAATTGGTTGCCGCCTCCATGCACCCCAACCAGGACCAAGGAATCTCCAATCAATAGTTGGGTTGGAAGGAGCTCAAATATGAGAATGGGGTGCTCTGGGAGTCACATAACATCTTGTAGTTCTGGAACATAGAAACTGGCGTGGAGGTGTGACTGCCCCACAGAGGGGCAGGTGTGCCCCTCGCTTTTCTCATTTGTCTTTTTAAAAATCGATTTTTCTCCCCTTTGGCCAAAAGATAAGGGTGTTGATGGGGTCCAGGAAATTCTACCCCAAAATGTAGCACTTTGGCATAGTGAATATTTTAAGCTGCAGGAACTTGAGAAAGGATGGGCTCAGGAAGGGCTCTCTGTCCTGCCCCTCCCCTGAAGCATGCTGTAAGGCCCTCCCTCTTGTGGGAGGTGCCTGTCCTGCACCTGGGGGAAAGGCGCATCCTCATCTCCGAAGGTGGAGGGAATCTGAGCGAACAGGTCTTGCCCAGTTTCCCCGTTTACTACTCTGAGCTCTTACCCTTTGTCCTTTCACATATTTTCCACGACTTTCTACTCTTCATTAAATATAAGATAAAAACGCTCAGCCTTAACCTTTCCTTCAGGTCTTCATTTCCTCATGAAGGCTCCCATGTCACATAAAACTCATATTAAGCAAATATGTATGCTTTTCTCCTGTTAATGCCTTTGTCAGTTTAATTTTTAGGCCCAGCCAGGGACTGAAGAGGGTCATGGAAAAGTGTTTCCTCCTCTCAAATACTAAAAAGGAATGCTAATTGCACTTTTTAAAAAATTCTTTAGTGCAAGGCCATTTGGATTGGTGAGTTTCTATCTAATAAGCTTTAGTGGCTCCTCAGGGCAGTTCCCAGTTCAGCATTGTGCAGTAATTGATGTTCAGATCAATGAAGCAATGTCAATAAGAAAATACTAAGAATCAGGCAAATTGTCCAATATGGTAATCTAAAATGTTATATATATGCATTTTATATGCACATTATAATAAATAATAGATATAAAAGCATAAAATATATTTTTAAAATTTTGATGTTTAAGGGTTTTATAATTTTATATGATATAAACTCTTAATATACTCATGGTTCCAGATAAATAAGATTCTACTGTATTGAGAATAATTATTTCTATTGGTAATATGAAAAGAAGTTATTTGCTCTAAAAATATGAATACTATCATTTAAACTTTATGATGTATGTTTTTCTTAAATAGTAATTCATATTATTTTGAAACTTAATATATTAAGACTTCTTAAACCAAGGGTATATTGAAATGTTTTATATTGAATAAATTCCTTTTTGGTCTTTTTTTAAAGTTTATTTTTTATTGTTGACATTATTACAGATGCCCCTTATTTTCACCCCCTCTTCCCCCTCCACCCAGCTCCTGCCCCAACCCAGGCCTTCACCATACTATGCATATATGCATATAAGTTCATTGGTTAATCTCATCTTGTCCCCCACCCCACTCCTTTCTGAGATCTGTCAGTCTGTTCCATGCAGCCATGGTCTTTTTAAATAGTTCACGGAGGCTAAGCATTATAGCAGATATATTAGATAAATTCTAAGAAACTAAGCATGATTCTTAAAGTTGACTATTTTCCCTCATTCCTATGCTTTTTCCCCTCTGATAGTAATTTCCCCCCTATTTTAGTCATTTCCCCCAATAATAGTGTAAATGGCTAGCATTGATTGAACACTACCTGTGCCCAGCACTGTGCTGTGCATTACATACGTTTTGTCATTTAATCCTCACCACAGTCCTATCTATTAGACTCTTGTTATTTCTTCTTCCTACGTGAGATGGCAGGAACCTAAAAATCTTAAATAGCTTTCCCAGGTCTCACAACAAGGTTTACACCCAGATCTGTTGGAAGCCAAGACCCCCAAGAAATTACCGATGATGATACAGAAATAAATGGCCCATGGAAAAGTAGGGAAGATGTTTTTCAATTTCTCCTGAGACAATTTCTTACTTCTACATTAATTCCTTCCATCCTCATCCATCGCCCCTATTTGATGTCTATAAGGGACTATTTCTCCAGGCAAAGAACACTTCTTCTGACCTCTGAAAGAGAAAAAAAAATGGAAAGACAGCTCATATTTTCCTTCGGGTTGGAAGATATTTTGCAACGACCTATCGTTTCAACAAATGATGTCATGGTAGCCTGGTCTAGTATGTGGTGAATACTCAGATATGCCCATGTGGCCAGACATTCTCAGGAACAAGGTCTCCATTTCTACTCTCTGAAATGGAGATTTCGAGTGGATGCTGGTGTCATGCAAAAGGGGGCTGTCTTTGATATTGTCATTTTACAGATGTACTATATTTTCCAGCTGCTAATCTTAGATGTGGAAATAATGATCTTGAGCTTCATTCCACCCTCTATTAGAGCTGAACCTTGTAATTTTGCTCGTCAGATTTGCAAATGAAGGTTATCTTATACTGTTTAGCTTGGGTAAGTGTTATCACTGTGGGTGGTTGTACACCTCCTGTCATGCTGATGGGAAGCTTGCCTGCCTGCATTCCCCAGGCCTCCTGCTGAAGGAGAAGCTGTGCAAAAGGCCCTGGAAATCTAGGGATGGAGCAGCTAGGAAGAGGATGGCAGGAACCAGAGCACTCCCCCTACAATGTCTCCGCTTCCCTGGTTCTTGAGAATTTAAGCATCAACTTCCCTTACTAGTCACAAGAGGGGTCCTTATTACGGTACTTTACAGATTACAAAGCACTTTCACGAATATTATCTTACTTAGCTTAGTAAGCACAGTAGCCCCGTGAGATAGGTTTCATTATCTTCATTTTCTGTGCTGGGAAACTGAGTTCTATTAAACGGGAAAATCTAATTCCAATGAGGTTTTCCAACTGGAAATCTAATGTAATTTCACCAGGCCAGAGCTCGCCCAGTGTGAAGGATTGTGATGGAAACAGGTATTGCGAGCCTCAGAAATCCCCATGTTCCTTCCCCCACCCCAGCCTTCTCTGCCCTCAGTTTTACAGCCCTCACTCCTTTTGCTTTAGTCACCTACTAGTGCTCTTGCTGTTGCTTGAGCCCTCAGCCACATTCAGGGCTCAGAACCTGAAATCCTTCTCCCCTGATAGTGGCACAGCTCATTCTCTCACTTCCCTCTGGTCTCTGCTCAAATATGACCTCATCAGAGACCACCGTCCCTGGAAACCCCGTGGAACAGTGGTCCTCATTACTTCCTACCTGCTTTATCACAGTACACTGAGGATGGGATGGAGTGTGCCCAGGCACAGGCCAACAATGAGAAGACACTAAAACTCAGTCTGCTTTTTATTATCACTGTGCACCAGGAATTTTAAACGTTGGTGATGAAATACTCTCCTGAGGGGGGGGGGGGGGACACACACACAAAACTTTGGTTAATCTAAGTTCTAAACAATTTCTGTGATTACTTTAGCACTATAAAAATCTATGTGTACACTTTAAATAAGCACATTTTATTACTTTAGCAAACATGGTATTCTATTTGGAAGTTAACTCAGAGAACTCTAAACAACATAGTTGGCACCATGGCTATACGTGTTTGTAAGTAAATTTGTAAAAGTTCAGTCATTCGAGCTTGCTTTGGGAGTAGTTGGAATTCCAACTCCTGTGATATAGAATTCCAACTCCTGTGATATAGACATATTTCTATGTAAGAGTCAACTATGGGCAGCAATAAATGGACAAATCTAGCTACAATAGTCCCCCCTTATCTGTGGGTTTGCTTTCCGAGGTTTTGCTTTCTGCAGTTTCAGTTTTCCACGGTCAACTGTAGTCCAAAAACTTAAATGGAAAATTTCAGGAATAAACAATTCATAAATTTTAAATTTCACGTCATTCTGAATAATGTGTGCCGTCCCACTCCATTCCACTACCAATGTGAAGCATCCCCTTTTCCTGTGTATCCACACTGTAGTAGCTCCCCACCCCTTAGTCACTTAGCAGCCTTCTCCATTATCTGACCCACTGTCCTGTTATCACAGTGCCTGTGTTCAAGTAACCCTTATTTTACTTAATAACACAACATTTCCATAACTTTTATTATAATTTATCGTTATAATTGTTCTATTTTATTATTAGTTGTTATTAGTCTCTTACTGTGCCTAATTTATAAATTAAACTTTATCATAGGTATGTATACATAGGAAAAAACATAGTATACATAGAGTTCAGTACAATTCTCAATTTCAGGCATTATCTGGGGGTCTTGGAACATACCCCCAATGGATAGGGGGTGACTACTGTATATTCAATTGAATATGCAAAACAAGATCTATTTTAATGAAACCATTGACAAATTTTCAGAAGTTAGGCTTAAAAACAGAAGCCAGAAATTTATTCATTTATGTGAGAGACCAACAGTTCCTCTTTTTCTAAAAAATACATTAACATATTTTAAAATTTTAATCTATTTTTCCTTTTTTAGTGTTTAATTATCTTTCATTAAAAAAATTTTTTTTTTACTGGCATGATTATAAACATACAGTTCAGCAAAACAAAAGTTTCACTCTCTACTTTGCTTTTCTGGACATTATTAACATGTTTTGTATTAGTTATCTTTTGCTACATAAAAATATTATTACAAACTTAGCAGCCTAAAAGGACACACGTTTACTATCTCACAATGTCTATAGGTCAGCAGTGAGGCTGTGGCTGGCCTGAGCTCTCTGCTTCAGGGTCTCAAGCTGCCATCAAGTTGTCAGCTGAGGTTAGTCTGGGACAGATCCGAGTTGGCTGTTGGCAGGATTTAGCTCCTCATGGGACATTGAACAGAGGGCCTCTATCTCTTGCTGGATGTTGGCCAGAGGCTGTCCTCAGCTCCTTATCATTGGGCCTTCCCAGCATGGCCCTTGCTTCCTCAAAGCTAACAAGAGAGAGAGCCTCCAAGCAAGATGAGTAACAACTTTATGCAACATTATCACCTCCCATAACCTTGCCTTAGTCTGTTGATGAGAAGCAAGTCACAGGTCCTGCCCACTTGCAAGAGGAAAATATTTCACAAGGCATGAATAGCAGAAGGTGGGCATCATGGGGTCCCCTTAGTGTCTGCCTGCTACATGTTTCTTTTTTATTTTTTTTTAAATTTAATACACCTTTATTGTTCAGATTACTACAATTGTTCCTCTTTTTTCCCCCCATAGCTTCCCTCCACCCGGTTCCCACCCCACCCTCTGCCCTTACCTCCCCCCGACTGTCCTCATCCATAGGAGTATGCTTTTTGTCCAGTCTCTTCCCGCACCTCCCACACCCCTTTTCCCTCAAGAATTGTCAATCCACTCCCTTTCTATGCCCCTGATTCTATTATATTCACCAGTTTATTCTGCTCATCAGATTTTTTATTCACTTGATTTTTAGATTCACTTGCTGCTAGACATGTATTTTTTGTTCATAATTTTTATCTTTACCTTTTTCTTCTTCTTCCTCTTCTTAAAGAATACCTTTCAGCATTTCATATAATCCTGGTTTGGTGGTGATGAACTCCTTTAGGTTTTTCTTATCTGTGAAGCTTCTTTATCTGACCGTCAATTCTGAATGATAGCTTTGCTGGGTAGAGTAATCTTGGTTGTAGGTTCTTGCTATTCATCACTTTGAATATTTCTTTCCACTCCAGTCTGGCCTGCATAGTTTCTGTTGAGAAATCAGCTGACAATCATATGGGTGCTCCCTTGTAGGTAACTAACTGCTTTTCTCTTGCTGCTTTTAATATTCTCTCTTTGTCTTTTGCTCTTGTCATTTTAATTATGATGTGTCTTAGTGTGGTCCTCTTTGGATTCCTTTTGTTTGGGGTTCTGTGTGCTTTCTGGACTTGTAAGTCTATTTCTTTCACCAGGTGGGGCAAGTTTTCAGTCATTATTTCTTCAAATAGGTTTTCAGTATCTTGCTCTCTCTCTTCTTCTGGCACCCCCATAATTCGGATGTTGGTATGCTTGAAGTTGTCCCAGAAGCTCCTTACACTATCTTCATATTTTTGGATTCTTTTTTCTTTTTGCTTTTCCGGCTGAGTGTTTTTTGCTTCTTTGTATTTCAACTCTTTGACTTGATTCTTGTGGTCCTCTAGTCTGCTGTTAGGTCTCTGTATAATATTTTTTATTTTAGTCAGTGTATATTAATTTCTAGTTGGTCCTTTTTCATATCCTCGAGGGTCTCGCTAAATTTATCGGCCTTTTCTAGGAAATTTTGAAAAACCTTATACCTGTGGTTTTGAACTCTATATCCAGTCATTTGTTTTCCTCCATTTCTTTCATTTGTGATCTGTTTTTTTGACTCTGCATTTTGACTGCTTCCCTGAGTTGGTAGAGTAGCTTTGTGTGGTAGGTGTCCTCTAGGGCCCAGTGGCTCAGCCTCCCCAGTTACCTGAAGTGGACACTCTTGGTGCACCCCTTGGTGGACTATGTGCTCAGCCTTGTTGTAGTTAAGTCTTGATTGTTGTTGGTATCACTGGGAGGAATTCACCTCCAGGCCAGTTGGCTGTGAGGATCAGCTGTGTCTATGCTGGGAAAACTTCTGTGCTGGAGACACTCTTAGGAGACAAGACTTGCAAAATTGCAAAAGCCTCTGTGCTCAGCTTGGATGGGGCGGAGTCTCAGGGTGGAGCAGACAGCCTTGGCTTCCCGTCAGCCCTGCCCTATGAGGCCCCTGGGTCTCAGTGTCCCTCAGTAATCACAGCAAGCACCTCTCGAGTTTTGCCCGCTGCCAGACAGTCCATTTTCTCCCCAAATGAGTCAGGGTTCCCAGAAACTTGCCCAGAACTGGAGTTCAGTGCAGTGGGGAGCTTCTGTCTCCCTCCCACTTTAGAAAGCCAGCCGCACACTCAGCCTCCCATGCATTCAGCAGTCAGTCCTCTCTGCGCGCGCACGCACGCCTTTAGACCTCTGCCTTCTGCAGCTCCCAAGTCTCAGTGTGCTTTCTCTTCCCGACAGTCCAGATTCCCCCCGAATGAGTCTGGTTTCCTAGCGTCTCACCCGGGACTGGAGTTCAGTGCAGTCAGAAACTTCCTTTTCCCTCCTGCTTTAGAAAGCCAGCCGTGCACTCAGCCACCCGTGCACACAGCTGCCCATCCTCTCCGCGTGCGAGTCTTCATACCTCAGCCTTTTGCAGCTCCTCCAAGTCTCAATGTGCCTTCCTCTTTTCTTCTAGTTGTAGAATTTCCACTCAGCCAGCTTTCCTGTGGTTCCGGATGGTGTCCATTCTGTCTTTTAGTTGTAGTTTTGATATTGTTGTGTGAGGCAACAGTTTAGGTGTTTACCTATGCCGCCATCTTGGTTTCCC
Organism: Corynorhinus townsendii; assembly: GCA_026230045.1. Taxonomy (NCBI): domain Eukaryota; kingdom Metazoa; phylum Chordata; class Mammalia; order Chiroptera; family Vespertilionidae; genus Corynorhinus; species Corynorhinus townsendii. The sequence continues at coordinate 171,926,327 of JAPDVU010000003.1, read as the reverse complement.
CTGCTACATGTTTCATTTCATGATTATTAAATACTAGAGGCTCAGTGCACGAATTTGTGCATAGGTGGGGTCTGGCTGACCTGCCCCAATGTGGGCCAATTGGGCTGGGCCAGTGGGGAGGAAGGGCTGTGGCTGGCTGGGGGAAAGGGCCGATTGGGGTGGGGGTACCAATCGGGGGTTGGACCAGCCAGGGAGAGGGAGTTTGGAGGGACTGATCAGTTAGCTACCACAGTGTGCATCATAGCAACCGGTCGTTCCAGTCATTCTGGTCTTTCCATCATTCTGGTTGCTTGGCATATATATATATATATATATATACTAGAGGCCCAGTGCACAAAATTCATGCACGGGGGTGGGGTTTGTGTCCCTCAGCCCAGCCTGCACCTTCTCCAACCTGGGATCCCTCTCACAATCCAGGACTACTGGCTCCCAACCACTCACCTGCCTGCCTGTTTGCCCCTAACTACCCTCCCCTGCAGGCCTGGTCCCCCCCAACTGCCCTCTCCTGCAGACCTTGTCTCCCCCAACTGCCCTTCCCTGCAGGCCTGGTCCCCCCCAACTGCCCTCCTCTGCTGTCCCAGTCACCCCTAACTGCCGTCCCCTGCTGGCCATCTTGTGGCAGCCATATTGTGTCCACATGGGGGTGGCCATCTTGTTGGTTGGAGTGACGGTCAGTTTGCATATTACCTCTTTATTATATAGGACTAATGGCCTGGTGCACGAAATTCATGCACAGGGGGGTGGGGTGTCCCTCAGCCTGGCCTGCACCCTCTCTAATCTGGGACCCCTTGGACATCCCTTTTGCAATCTAGGACTGCTGGCTTCTAACTGCTCACCTGCCTGCCTGCCTGATCACCCCTAACCACTCTGCCTGCCGGCCTGCTCACCCCCAACTGCCCCTCCCCTCCAGCCTTCTTGTCCCCAACTGCTCCCCCTGCCAGCCTGCTCACCCCAACTGCTCCCCCTTGCTAGTTTGCTCACCCCCAACTTCCCTCCCCTCCTGGCATGATCACCCCTAACTGACTCTGCCTCGGTCCTGCCACCATAGCTTTGTCTGGAAGGATGTCCGGGTGGTCTCCAGGAAGGTCTCCCGGTCTAATTAGCATATTACCCTTTTATTAGTATAGATAGATAACTTTTGACATAATCATTTTGCCACATAAAGGAGAAAAAATTAAAAAATAATCTGCTCTGGGGTATCAAATACACTAGGTCCACCAGTGCCCTTGACCCTACTTGATTTTATTCGTAGCACTTACCTGATTTATTATATGTTTTCATTGTTTTATATAACACTTAATTAATTAATTATATTAATTATAATAAGAAATATATATTTAATTAATGTATTTTCATATAATTTTATTTATTATATTATTTTATACAGTACTTATGTATTTCATATGTTATGTATTAATTTGTTCATTGCAATCTCCCCTTTATATCCTTCCTGAGAGCATAACTTTTTTTGCTGTGTTCACTGTATTCAGCACTGAGAGATCTGGCTGGCACATAGTAGGGACTTTGTAAATATTTGATGGATAAACATGTGTAATCTTCAGAAGCATTAATTTGGAAAAATAGATACCTCTCCACATGTTTTTCAATCTCATAGATATTTCAGTTAATTTTTTAAAATTGTGGTTTATGTGTACCTCGTTTAAAATAAAAATCATAGTACAAGGCTTTCATGGAGAAGAGCAGTCCTCCCTATTCGCCAGCTGCTCCCTAGAACCAACTACCCTCAAGCCTTTTATTTCTTGCCCCTTGCTTCTCCCTCCTCATTTCTAAATAATTTGTATCTCTAACCCTGTACTTCATTAATGTGATGCTAAACTGGCTGAATGAAAAGTAAGATTTAGGCCAATGGCCCATAATTTTTGTTTCAGTAATACTGAATGGCAGTTCCTGGTAACAGGTCTAGCTTCTGGCTATGCTGCAGTTTGGAAATTTGTAGCTTCTGGCAAGAATTCCACACATCTCAGGGAGAGGAGGTGAAACTGACTTTCTGAAACTTTCTTTATGGGTAAGAATGGAGTTAAAGAACAAGGCCGGAGGTGACCAGGAACAGTAATTTAAGTGTGTGTATCAGTCCTCCAGATTCAAAGACAGGACACTCTGCAGGAAGACAGAGTTTAGAGCAAAGAAAGGCCTACTGTTTTTGGAGATGGATGCTGCTTTACCCATAATTCCAGATAAATAAATAAGCAAATAAATAGATAGATAAATAAGTAAGCAAGTAAATAAATAAATAAATGTAAATACCACAAAACTCTGGTTGGCAGCAAAGAGTTAGGGATCTGATTATGACAAGAGAGAAGGACTTAAATTTTATGAGACCTGAGAGAGAGTCATGCTCTGTGACCTTGGACAAGTGAAAGAGAATCAGAGGCACATTTAAAAAATTATCTATTTTTATTGATTTCAGAGAGGAAGGGAGAGGGAGAGAGAGATAGAAACATCAGTGATGAGAGAGAATCATCAATAGACTGTCTCCTGTATACCCCACACTGAGGATTGAGCCTGCAACTGGGCATGTGCCCTCACTGGGAATCGAACCATGAACTCCTGGTTTGTAGGTCAAAGCACAACCACTGAGCCATGCCAGCTGGGCCAGAGGCACATTTTAAAAGTCACTATTATCTGGGTTTTCTGTTAAATGCAGCCAAACTTAACCAGTAACTGATAGAGATTCAAAAGCATCTGCTACTTTAGGATTATATCCAGTCTTAAAATACCAAACAAGTTATATACTGGACTGCACTCACTCTCTCTAATCCCAAATAAAATTATCCCAGACCATAAGTGTTGCAAAAATACCAGACTATTTGACTTTTCTACCCTTTCCATTGCCATAACGATAGGACCTCTTTCATAGACCTACTGGCTCAGAAATGAATATTCCACTGCTGGTTCCTTTTTCTTAAATAGGCTGTCTTTCCTAAAGTAAACACCACACAGCTATTTCCATCCTGATGAATGAAAGAAGACTACCATACTCAGAATGGAAATTCCAGGAACTTGCATTTTAATTAACATGGAAATAATTTCCATGGAATAAATACGTATCTAAAGTTTATGCAGTCCCAGGGGACAATGGAGACAAATGCAGATTGATCTAATCTGGTTGCAGTTAGGAACATGAGTATGTGTTGGGGAACATGGTGTGGAAAGTTGACATTAAATCCAATTAGGAAGGGCAAAGTAAAAATGATGAAAACAATTTCCTTCGTCCAGTTAAATTAGTCATCCAAATAACAGGCTATGCTTTGACCTTCCTGGGAAGGGTCAGGATGGCTTCTAATGGTCCATTAAATAAAGAAGCAGTCTATTCTTGCAAATGTTTAATATGCAGGACTTACGGAAATATATTTTAGGTTAAAAATCAGCCAAGGAAAAATTGGCAAGAATTTCTCTAATGTATTCTTATTGTTTTTATTTATCATTTTTTTTAATTTGGAGAAACAGAAAGAGTGCACCAGACTAAAGGGAACATGGGGTCTAATAAACAAAATGCAGAGGTCACTTTCTACTTCTTGCAAATTTCTGTGGCAGATGCTAATGTAAGGAGGTTTTTAAAAAATAGCTTCTCAGGGTGCTCCTCCAAGGTCTCACTTGAAACAGTTGAGGAGCGCCATTGGCATTTGTAAAGATACATAACTCCTAGCCCCACTGGTGTGGCTCAGTGGTTTAGCGTTGACCTATGAACCAGGAGGTCACGGTTCTATTCCTGGTCAGGGCACATGCCCAGGTTGTGTGCTTGACTCCTAGTGTGGGGTGTGCAGGAGGCAGCTGATCAATGATTCTCTCATCATTGATGTTTGTGTCTCTCTGTCTCTCTCCCTTCATCTCTGAACTCAATAAAAATATCCTATATAATAAAGAGGTAATATGCAAATTGACCCTCACACCCTCGTATTACAAGATGGCCACCCCCATGTTGTCACAAGATGGGCGCCTCCATGTAGTTACAAGATGGCCACCCCCCACGTCGTCACAGATGGCTGCCACAAAATGGCCACCCCCACGTCACCACAAGATGGCCGCCCTGATGTCATCACAAGATGGCTGCCCCCACATTGTCACAAGATGGCCAGTAGGTGAGGGCAGTTGGGGGCAACCAGGCCTGCAGGGGAAGGCAGTTGAGGGAGGACCAGGCCTGCATGGGAGGGCAGTTGGGGGTGATCAGGGCAGCAGGGGAGCAGTTAGGTGTCAATCAGGCTGGCAGGCAGAGTGGTTAGGGGTAATCAGGCAGCCAGGCAGGCAAGTGGTTAGAAGACAGCAGTCCCAGATTGTTAGAGGGATGTCTGACTGCAAATTTAGGCCCAATCCCACATCCCCTGAGGGGTCCCAGATTGGAGAGGGTGCAGGCCGGGCTGAGGGACACCCCCCCCCCCCAGTGCACAAATTTCATGCACCAGGCCTCTAGTATTAAAAATAAAGATACACAACTCCTTGATCAGACTGATGTAGACTCTAATTCCAAGCTATTGTTGCTTACAGGGATGGACACCTTGCCGTTTTCATCCAACAGCCCATGCTATAGGTGTATCCAAGTTAAATCAAATGTATTTTCTGGCTCATTAAAGTCTAAGTTGTCATGATAAAAGCAGATTATAAACACTGAATTAACAGGACAGATTTTAAGGCTATTTCCCCCCAATTCATGTATCTCTTTGCCCCTATTTTCTCATTCAGATTCAGATTCAACAAACATTTATTAAGGATTCATTAAGTGCTGAGCCCAGATTGGAGATTTCATGAAACCTTCCATTACCTAGCATTATAGTTAGAGGAGGTCTGAAGATATACCCTGAGTTAGGTGTTTTGACTCAAAATAATGCTCCTTCAAAATATCAGTGGATTATCATCCTGGTGTGTAACTACAGTAATGCAAGAAATATTTGGAGTCATATTTTAATATTATTATAGAAGTAATATGGATGTATGTGTGATTTTAACAATTCAAACAAAACAATGGCATAAATGAAAAGTAAAAGTTGTCCATTCCTCTCTTCCTCAACTTCCAGTGTTTTTTCCATTGAAATATGGAAAACTGTAAAAATGACCATAAAATCGATATGATAAAGTTTAATTTATAAGTTAGGCACAGTAAGAGATTAGCAACAATAACTACTAATACAATAGAAAAATTATAATAATACTAGTAGCCCTGTGCATGAATCCATGGGCCAGTAGCTCGCCAGTAGCTTGCTGCTGCCCTCCTGTAGCTCTCTACCCGCTGCCCCACCCTCCTGTAGCTCCCTCTGCTTGCTGCCCTCCCCCCATAGCTTGCTGCTCTGCCCCGTCCTATAGCTCTCCGCCACCTGCTTGTAGCTTGTTGCCCCACACTCCTGCTGATCCGTGATCTGGTTGTTACACGATCGGTCATTAGGCTTCATGGCATAATGACCATTTGCATATTACATCTTTATTATATAGGGTACTGTCATAAAAGTTATGGTCATGTGGCATTATTAAGTAAAATAACTCAAGCGCTGTCATCCACCTTTCTATACTATGGTTTATTACAAATGTCTCTTACCTAGTGTCAGTAAAGTTGAAGTTTGTTTTTTATTCTTTTTGTTACTTTGGGTGATTATTTACAAGAGAAAAGTGTAGAAATGTCTTTACCTTATCATCTTAAAATTAGAAGTCCTTAACCTCTACTTATTAATCCATTTATAACAGTTTGGGTCTTGACCCTTATCTGTGTTAAAGGGGGAAATTAACATCCCAAACTTGCCCCCCTACTTCTTCCTCCTGCCCTAACTTTCAAATTCTATCTGCCATATCATCCATTAAAAAAAATTTAAGGTTTAGATCCAAATATACTTGTCTATAGGTTAATTCTGAAAACTGGAAAGAGACACATCATTCACAGTGCATAAATGTATGAACACTGTTCACTGAAAAATCAAGTGATGCAGTTTGATTCTTTAAAAAAAAGAGAGAGAGAGAAATATAACTCCTTTATCAGTACACTTGGGCAACATTAGGGAGAATGTAAACATTCGATTTCTCTTACACTCCATGAGCTGCTCAAAACACCACCACATTTCAGTGCGATCCATATTCAGACCAACATTCTCAAAAACTTGATGTTTTTCTTAGAGTTTCTACAGTTGAGTTTACTGGAGGAAGAGAGGGAGCTTCTAGTCTTCTAAGGAAATGTTTGCCCTAATATGGGAATTAAAATAATAACAACCTTAAAAACTTTTGCTAATTTCTCCTGTTTGCCTGTCTTGCTTCTCACTGCAGTTAGATGACTCTTTGAATAGAAATTTGACCTTATTTCCTCAACCTACTGCCCAAATATGTTTTTAACTCTGGGAAATGTAAACTGTCAAGTTCAGATCTCCTTAAAACTTGAGCAAGAGTGCTGTAAGGCAGAATGTCTTTGAAAATCAATCTCTGTTTTTATATTAACCATACGAAGTATTGAAAAACATAAAAGTGACAGTGTTGGGTCCAGCTCCAAATATGCATTTTTCTCTGAGCATATCTCTTGTACATATATCACAGAAATTACCCTAAGACATTGCCAGTAACTTCTTGGTGTCAACTCCATTGGTAATGATTGTTAGAGAAAGTTTAACCAGAAGGCTTTAAATAACACTTCAATTGTTATTATGATTAAGGAGAGAAGACATCTAGCCTACCACATACCATGCACTGTCCTGGCTTTTATATGTGAGTATTATTTACTATAACATGTATTATTACATGTTATTATTATATCAATTGTTATATTATTTTATATTTAATATACTATGGCATAATATAGTTGCTTAAAGAATTGATCCACATTTCATGGGAGCTGAGATTGACTTCTCTGCTTCCTTCTGTTAGTGATCAGGGCATCTGACCCTACTCCTCGTTTGAGACACATTATGTAATCCTGATGCCCCATCACGTTACCCCACAGCCTCCCCCTACTGTTAGTATTGATCCTATCTTCCATCTTCTCTAAGCTCAGGTTCTTAGACCCTGAAATCCACCCTAATTCATCTCTAAAAACTTCCAGTGCTGCTCTTGGATCTGGCAATAGATAATGTCAACTTTCTTCCTAAATAAGTGAGTGTTTTCTAAGGAGCACAAATTCCCTGAATATCAGAATATCAGAGCCAGAAGGGACCTCAAGGTCATCTAGCCAGTAGTTGCCAACCTTTTGGACCTCATGGGCCACCAGTGGTCCGTGGACCACCAGTTGGCCACTGCTGAAGACCAATGGTTCCAGCCTTGACATTGGATTCACCAAGAATCTGGAGTTAGTCAAGTCTTGGAACACATACTTACTTATAGGGGTTTGTTAATTTTCTTTCACTGGACCACAAAACTGACACCATTATTATGTGGTATCCATAACTTTGTAAAATTAAAAAGAGTTTACATACTCTGAAAATATGAGAACTACTGATTCACATCAGCTTCCTCATTTTATAAATGGGGGGAAAGCCCAGAAAATGGCTTGATTTGTTCAAGGTCACAGAGTAAATTAGGATCATGTTGGGATCCAGGAGTAATCTTTGGATTCTCCAACATCAACCCATTCCTCTTTCCAGTATCCCAACCTCCCAAATATCATAATTCTCACCATTACATAGCAGCTCCCCAGACACAAGTGCAGAGGGGATTTTGAGTTCCTATCTAACTGGACTGTGCAGAAATGACTTCTCCCTCCACAGCAAATGCGAACTTTTTTGAAAAGTATTGCCAGGATAAAATAAACAAATATCCTCAGAGAGAGCACTAGTAATTTTTTAAAATTGTCCCATCATTTTTCAGACAATCTTATCTTGCCCCTGGCCCCCACCCTGAGTGAGTGAAAAGTCTACAGCCCAGAAGGCAGCTAATTAAATCTAGGGGAGGGATCCATTTTTCTGGACATCCATGGCTCTAAAAGAGAGTGTCAGAACCAGGTTTCTTCCTCAGGGATTTTGAAATTAGAACTCCAAGAGAATGAGTCAGCTGGAGAAGGAGGTTGGGCAGGAAGGGATGATGAAATGTTGAAACTGTTGGGCATTTTGAGTCACAAAGAAAGAGAATGAGAATGAGATGGGGATGGAGGTGGGGAGAGAGACAGCAAGTCTGTACATACACATGAGGGGCCCACACTGCTAGAGAAAGAGGGAGACAGAGAAAGAGGAGGAGAGAGGAAGACACAAAGAGAGCACCTTAGATTCCATCTTGCTAGTTCCTAGTTCCTGTCACTGGAGGTCCAACTTCCCTAGGCTTCCAGAAGCTCTCTGGATCTTAAAATGAGTTCTTTATACTTAAGCTGATTTGAGTGGGATTTGCAGTCAAAATCTGCAGCCGGCTTTGGGGGAATCAATTCAGACCTTGTGAATAAATACCTCTGAGCCCTCGAAGCCTGAGACATGGTAGCTACCCAAGACTGCCTCGCCGCTGAGGCCGCCTCATCCGAAAAATGAAGGACAAGGGCACGTGAGCTGCAGCCAGCACCAGCCCACACTGACCATGGACACAGGTTGGGCAGTGAAATCATCTATTACAAGAGCCTCAGGACACAGCCTACTCTGCAATACACGGCCCATAAAGACCTCATGTTAATCACAGCTGTTTCTAAATTTCATTCCTCTTCAGAAGAAGCCTTCCTAAGTACTTGAGAATAGGAAAGAAGGTTCTATATAATTACTCTACCATCCTTCGGTTTAGTAAAAAAACAAACAAACAAAAAAACCTTTTATTTTGAGGTTTCTGTTCTATAAGGCACTTGATATAAAACATCTAGTTCTGAGGCAATTTAGAAAAAAATAAAAGCATGCCCTGTGGTGTTGAGATCTATTTATCTTTTCCTGTTCTCAAGGGCAAGAAATAAAAATAATAGTAAGTAATAATAAGTTCCTAGTGTGGTGACAGAAAAAGGGTATCAGAAAATCCCGTGGTGGAAATAAAGTAGAAAACAGAAGGCAGAGCAAGATTGCAGTGGGAGAAAGACGTGGAACACAGAGAGAAAGCCGGGAAGGAAAACAGGGGATTGCTGATAAGAGCCAAGATTCTCAAAACATAGAGCTCTTTCTGGCTCACCTCTATGAGTAATGGTAACACACAAAAACAACAAACTAAAGCAAGGTATGAACAACGTGGCGCTAGGATTGGAAATCTCAGGGGTACGACATTGTTAGAATCGGAAAAGGAGATTTTTGGGAAAATAAAAACGTAAAATTGTGTGAAGTGAACTGTTGATAAGAAAAAAAGGGATATGAGAAACACTGAAAAATCTTTAAGTCGCCGTCTCTAGGACATATTGGAAGTTGTTAAAGGAGTTGGTTAATGGATTTAGATAAATTCTGATCATTATATTAAAAGAGCACTGTAGATGCAATATTTCAGAAAGTTGTCAATGTAAATACATTTCTTCAAGGTATTAGAAGAAAAAATAAGAAAGAAAAAAAAAACCCACAAGCTTACATGGACCTAATTTTCTCTTCAGTCTCCTTCCTAAAGAAAGGGCTCCCTGGAGGGCACTGTGCTAAGTGAGAAGCAGCATTTTTATGATGACTGCTTTAAAGCCGTTGTCAGCTCTTAATCTTGCTGTTGGTATCTATTGATTGTTTCATTTAGTTTGAGATCTTCCTTGTTCCTTGGTACAATGAAAGATTTTTTTTTTCTTTTGAATCCTGGACATTTGGAATATTATGTTATGAGACTCTTGCTCTTATTTAAACCTTCATTATTTATTTAATTTTATTCTGGCTTCTTCTTACACTAATTTGGCAGGGAGAAGAGAGGGGCCCACCTCATCGTTGTCAGACAAGGGTGGAAGGTCAGGTTTCTCACTTGGCCTTTGTTGACACCCAAGGTGGGGGCTCTCTTCACTGCTGGGTGTGAGTGAGAGAGTTGGACTCTGCACTAGGCCTCCACGGACATCTCCCTGGCTGGGCAGCACAGGGTAATCCTCAGACAGCCTCCACTGACATCATGGTAGGGATGTGGGGGACCTCACTACTGTTGGGCAGCGGTGGATAGCCTGACTCTCCAGTAGGCCTCCTCTGATGCATCCCAGTGGGGCTGGGGAGGAGCCTTATTATTGCCAGGTATAGGGTGGCAGTCCAGGCTCCCCAGAACTGCACAGAGAAGGCCTCATCACGTGTGGGAGAGGAAAGTCCTGGCTCTCTAGTAAATATTTTTGGACACCACTCTGACAGAGGTTTGGGCTCCTTATTAAATCCCCACAAGGGTGGAAATCTGGACTCCCCAATCAGCCTTCCTGGGGTGGGCATACTCACTGGTTTTCTGTGGTGTTTGGCTGGAGTTATTATCTAAAAGGTTTCTGTCTTGCTGGGCTGCTCCCTTTGTTGGGCTTTTTGGTCTGTTCTCATTGGCATTTTCAGATTGCCAGGCTCTTTAGTTCCATGTCTGGGATATATAAGGCAAAATAAAAGAAAACCCAGGAAACTCACACCATGTTGCTCCTTGGATTCTGAGATCTCTAGTCTGTTTGCCTTCTTCTCTGCACCTTGCAGAGTCTTCCCGTGTGTGTTCATGAATACTGTGCAAGGTTTTCAGTAGTACTTAGCGGCAGGACTAGGGAAGGGTACATCTATTCCACCTTCCTTATGTGAAGTCTTTACACATCACTTTATTGCTGATAATAACAGTATCTGCGGGTAGATACCTCAGAGGGTATTGTGAGGATTAAGTGAGTTGTTTGGACCTTTGAAACAATATCTGGCACATACTGCGCCTATGTAAGTGTTAGAGCATTTTGTTATTGCTAAGGGAACAACTCTGGGACCAGAATTCCAGGGTTTAAATCCCAGCTCTTACACTTAATAAATGTGATAATCTTTGGTAAATTATTCCATCTCTCTATGCCCAAACTTCTCCACTGTAAATGGCAATAGTAATAGTTTCTTTTTCACAAGGTTATTGTGGGAATAGTTAATATATCTAAAGCACTTAGACAATTGCCTGGCACAAAGTGAGTTCTATTTAAATATTTGATATTATTATTTTAAACTTAAGTACTTCATTTTCTCCTCAAAACAGCCATGAAGTAAGTAGTAAGGTATAATTATCTCCATTTATAGATAAACAGGAATTCTGAGGTATGCAGTGACCTGACCAAGGTCACAGAGCCAGTAACTGGCAGGGCCAGCCTCAGCCAGGTCCAGGGTTCATGCCATCATATGAGCATTGAGCTGAGGTTTGGTTAGGAGTGCAAGGTGAAGACCAGGATTCATGCTTAGAGAACATGGCAGGCATACAGGTACAGAAATCACACCTGAGTCCGCGGAGTGGCGGAGGATAGGAACAGGGTGGAGAGAGGGATAGGCAAGAGTGTGGTTGGTGGGCTAAGTCTATGTCAAGGAATTGGTATTGAAGAAATCACCCAGATTATTTCTAATGAGAGACGTCTGCCCCAGAAGGTGTTCTGTTCACAGGGCAGTGGAGGGCTTCTCTAACAGCCACCACCTGCACCCCAAGGCAGTTAAACATTCTTTAGAAAGAGTCTAGTTCCAAGAAAGCTGAGGCTATTTCTTCTCTGGTTCAGAATGTCCTCAAATCTGACTTCAAAGTGGGGCTTCCTCCTCACCCCCATGTACTATTGCCCCTGCCCAGTTGGCTGTTTATATACTTCTGGGCCTGCCCACATCCAGCTTGTATCTCAAGGGCCCGAAGCCTACTTGGAGACACCAGCCCACACTGAGCTCACCCCTTCCAAACCCTGAGCATTTCATCATTTCTGCCATATGTTTTGAGATGTATTTAATTAAGTACCATAGAATGTCTGGTCTTATATTTTTTTTTACAGGTTTCACCTAAGTCTTGTGTAACTAGCAAGACCATGGCTCTTGAGGCAGTGGTTACATGATACAGGTTTTGAGGAGGTATGGCCTCACAGCATTTGACATAGAACATAGTACTGCACAGTGAGTCAATTCGTACTTGTTATTTCTAAAACAGAAGGTCTCAGCCAAGAAGAGTTGCCCCTTCTTGTGGGGTATATAGAGGCCCAGGTACTATTTTTTTCTGCAAGGCTCTATCTAACTGAACACTTTGATTTAAAAAATGCTTTATAAGATGTGTGGGCCCCTGGAAAGTATAGTGATTTATTGGTGAAAATTCAGAATAATGGGAAGGAAGAGGTGGAAGAGATACTTTGCTATGTGCTTATTGTCAACCAGGGCAAATGTCCAGGAATTATCTCTTCATGTTTTTCTTGTCAAATGTGCCTTTCCTGGATAATTTCATGTTTTTCTTCCTAAAAACGGTGTAGCAAAGTTGTTATTACTCAGAACATGACAACTCTTTGGAACTTGTTTTTATTGAAACCATACAAAGTTTCTCATCTCTGCACTTATTTAATATTAGTTATGTCATTTGTGCATGATATTGAGGTTCTCCACCATAACTAATAAATATATATAAAATAAGTATCATTTTTATAATAAACATAACCCTGAAAAAATCTCTATGAAATTATTTGTAATTGAGTTAATTTATTAGCTTCACTATACCTTATTGACTATGTTATTATTTGCTATCTAAAAAAAAAAGATACTTCCATTCAGTGGTTAAGCACGTGCACACACACATACACATACACACACAGCCAAGAACCTTCATGAAAAATTGTTGGATCTTGATTAGCCTATACTTTGGCAACAGAAAATTCTTATAGTTTACTCAAGTAAAATTAGCCTGCCAATCTGCACAATTTTAGAGTCAGAGAAGACGAAATACTTAAGTTGGAAAGATACTCATCACCTTTTAATCAAATACTGACCTCGCACTGCCATTTGTTGTATGAATCTGGACACCTAGAGGCCCATCCTGGGGTCTTTCCATGACCTGCCTCTAGATTCTTTTCCAGTTTTATGCAAAGTCACTAAGAAATCAACACCAAAGATTTAACCCAAATTAGTTAAAATAAGTATGGTAACATTCACATTAAAGAAATGTCACTTTCTGTGTTGGCTTTGAATGCTCACAGTGAAATAAAAAATTAATAAATGTCACTTAGCTTCTTTGATTTGAGAGTCTCTTAGGCATATAAGTGGAAGCAACATTTATTATCTGGTGCCTTCTAACACTGTAGCCCAGGGATGGGCAAACTATAGCCCTCTCCCCAACCCCCAATTTTAAATAAAGTTTTAATGGACCATAGCCACACTCATTCTTTCACCTGTTGTCTAAGGCTGCTTTCATGCTACCATGGCAATGTTGATTAGTTGCAGTAACTTGGAAAGCCTAATGTTTTTACTTTTTTATCTTTTACAGTAAGGTAGGCAACCTCTGAGGCAGACAGTCAATAGGAGAAACTTTGGAATGAAATATAGCCAGGAAAAATGTAATCTCTTTTTAAAAAATATCTACCCAAAGAAATCATTTATCTTCAATAAAATAGGTCCCTAGCACAGTAACAATAAATTAGCTTTCCCGTTAAGCTCAGATTGCAAATGCTCACTAGCCCTTAGTATCATTTCGGTGATGTATCTACCAGCCATGGGCAGCATTCTACCCTGGGCCAGAAGTTGTCTTCAGTTTTGCATTATTCTTGCTTAATTGAAAGAGCCAGACCTAATTTTATTAAGGTTAATGAAGTCCCAGAACCTCATTAATGGCTAAATAACCATTCTTTCATAGCCACATGGTTATTTCAAAAAGAGTAGTTCACTTTAGAAACATATATTCCTATTGTATTTTATTAGAACACTAGAGGTCTGGTGCATGGATTCGTGCACCAGTGGGGTTCCTCTCACAATCCAGGACCCCTCAGGGGTTGTTGGACCACCAGTTTCGGCCCAGTCCCTGCAGGCCAGGCCAAGGGACCCCACTGGGGTCCCTTGCATATAAGATCTTTGGTCAATCTCTTCCCACCCCCTCCCCCCTTCCCTCTGAGATTCATCAGTCTGTTCCATTCCTATGCATTGAGCATCTGCCCCCTGGTTGTCAACAATGGCATAGTTACCAGTTGAACGGTCGAACAGTCGATTGGTTGCTTACGCTTTTATATATATAGACTAGAGGCCCAGTGCATGAAATTTGTGCATAGGGGTGTGTGTCCCTCAGCCAAGCCTGCACCCTCTCCAATCTGGGACTCCCTCGAGGGATGTCCGACTGCCTAAACAGACATCCCTCTCACAATCCAGGACTGCTGGCTCCCAACTGCTCGCCTGCCTGCCTGCCTGATTGCCCCTAACCACTTCTGCCTGCCAGCCTGAGCACCCCCTAACCAATCCCCTGCCAGCCTGATCAATGCCTAACTGCTCTCCTGCCAGCCCAATTGCCCCTAACTGCCCTCCCCTGCTAGCCTGATTGCCCCTAACTGTCCTCCCCTGCAGGCCTAGTTGCCCCCAACTGCCCTCCCCTGCAGGCCTGGTACCTCCCAACTGCCCTCTCCTGCTGGCCATCTTGTGTCCACATGTGGGTGGCCATCTTGTGTGTTGGAATAATGGTCAATTGCATATTACCTCTTTATTATATAGGATGGCTTTAGCCTGGGCTTAACTTTGGATTTCAATTTTTTTCAATATATGTCTTTCAAGTACCTGAGGTACGATTTTTATGGCTTTTCCAGACAAAAATTCACTTGTATTTGTTAGATAAATGTTACAGAAACAGAATGTGCATCAGAACGGGAAAAGCATGCCCTTAGGGTCAGAGGGACTGTGTTCAAGACTCAGGGTTCCTTCTCCCACTCTGTGTGACAACCCTATGAACCTCAGTTTCCTACCTTTAAGTAGAGGTGATCTTCATATTCTGCATACATGGGATTGTGGTAAAGATTTTAAATAATGCATGTAACACACATAGTCAGAGCTAGGCAGGTTCACAAGTGGTAATTTAGTGAATGGTAGTTAAGTGGATGCTGTCTGACTGTGTCCCCCATCACCATCCCCAACCAAATTCATATGTTGAAATCCTAATGTCCTTTGTGATAGTGTTGATAGTGTTGGAGGGTGGGGACTTGCAGAGGTGCTTAGATCATGAGGATGGAGCCTTCATGAATGGGATTAATGTTCTTATAAAAGAGACCCCACAAAGCTCAGGAACCCCTTCACCAGGTGAGGACACAGGGAGAAATTGGAGATTTCTGGCACCTGATCTTGGACTCCCAGCCTCCAGAACTGAGAGAAATCAATTTCTGTTGTTTATAAGCCACCCAATCTGTGATATCAGCAACTCAAATGGACTAAGGCAGTGGGCATAGTCAGTTTTCTTTCCAAATTGTTTAGATATAGTTAAATTTTCCTAGAAGTAAACTAGATGTCTAAAAGTAGTGAAGCATAAATTTATTTAGGTCGCCCTGGATGGTTTGGCTCAGTGGATGGAACGTTGGCCTGCAGACTAAAGGGTCCTGGGTTCTATTCTGGTCAAGGGCACATATCCTGATGGCCCACTGGATCCCCAGTAGGGGGCGTGCAGGAGGCAGCCAATCAATGATTCTTTCTCATCATTGATGTTTCCATCTCTCTCCCTCTCCCTTCCTCTCTGAAATCAATAAAAATATATTTAAAACAAATTTATTCAGGTCAACTTTAATAGGTTTAGGAAGCTATACCTTTACTGTGAACAATGGTTTCAAATCACTGTTTCTGGCTCCAACTATAAAGAAGACATGCAGGTGAGGGAACCAGCAGGCTACAGCCTGCCAGGCTGTTAAAGTAAAAATGTTGTTTGATTTTTGTTAGAAATTAGAAATACTGTTAGAACTTAGTTAAAAATCGTTTTACTCTGTGTGACTTAGGAATTGACGCGAAGCAGCTGACAGGACTGCACTCTTGATAACCATGTGTGATGACATGTACTCCTCCCCCCACTCCGCCCCCCCCCCCCCCAGAGTGAAGCTGAGTGTGTTTACGAGTTTGTTTACTGATATGCCCATTGGAACTGTTGCTAAACTTGAGATCTTGTTATGCATTTTGTTTACCAGATTGCCTCTACTCCCCCCTGGACTGCCGTGGGTACGACAGGCTATTTAAAGGGTCCCCGAACACCATTCAAGTTGATCATTGCTTGATCGCTGGACGCGCTGCCGTCGCTGATCCCAGCACTGCCCGCGTGGCTGAGCGCTGGACTGCCTTTGGCATTGCTAATCGCCCCTGGTCTGGGTGCTGTCCCCTCTCCCGCTCTGCCAGCTGAACCTCCGGTGGACCTGCGAAGGGTACCCGCGTACCTATCGCACAGGCCTGAACAGGGACGCTGCCCCTGCAGACCAGACCTGACCTGACTCCGCCAGCCTCCGCCAGCGCCGAACACGGCCTTGAGAGGACGCCACAGTCCCGGGACCCGAAACTAAGCCTGTAGCCTCGGCACCAGGAACCTGTATGTGAATAATAAAGTGTGCTGTGTGATTTGCAACTGCATAATTTTGTGTGGCGTAATTCTTCCGGCAGTCGCTATAAAATTACTCACGTGTTTTAATTATAAGGTCAGATATTAACGCCTGCCCTCGGTCCTGCCTGCTCAAAATAGTCTCTTTGCTGGCAACTATTTCATGTCCTAACACATGCACCGTTAAGTTTATCCAAAGGGACGCCTCGGAAAAGACCCCTCCTTCCTCGGACACAGGCACAGCCCAGTGACAAGGCTATGCCTAACCCTCTCCCCACCCCTGCCGTCCTTCACCAGTGCCTGCCATTGGGCACACAGCAGGCCAGGGGATGGCCATTTGGGTAATCCCCTGCATATCTCCCGTCCCCACAGGAGAGACACTCGTCATCCTTGGGAGGATGACGCCCGGCTGTACAGGGCGGTGCGCCCTTCGCGGGGAGTATGCCCAGTAGAGCGCTGAGCGCAGCTGCGAGTGGGCCCGCATGCAGCCCTGCTGCTCTGAGCCCCGTGACCTCAGGCAAGGCCTCGGTGGGACCGAAGTCAGCCACTCCGTGAAGAAGGAGATCTCTGTGGTCCTGAGTCTCTAAGACCTTCTCCCTCTGTGAAATGCCCCCTATGCGTGGACTTTCAGGGAACAGGCGACTATATGCTAACGTCAGGTATCTGCTCTCTCTGATTTGGGACAAGTTTTTCAGACATCTGTTAATATTATATTTGCTGTTTTCTGAATTGTTCAGAGTTGGCCCTGGCAATTACCTGCTTTCCAGAGGTGTTAGTAGTCCCCAGCTAGCTTCTCTCCTCCCAAATGTAAAGATTCAAAACAACCACTCTGTCCCCCATTCTAGAATCTTGTTAGGGGTAGGTGTCAGTCTAATTGGTTTGCTCTGGACAGAAATCACTTTTATCCGCTCTTTGAATATTAGGACAGTGTTTACCAATCTCTAGTTTGGGGTCATTTGCTTATGTGCCCTTAGCACAATTGCTCTTCCAGGCACTGCTCTGGTTGGTAAAGGGCCCGCATCCTCCCAACTGTGCTTTCTGCCCCCTGGCCCCGCCCCTGGCTTCCCATTGAATTCAGGCAACAGGGGGCCGGGGGAGGGAACCTGGACTGTGAGAAGAGGGGAGAAGTTATTCCCTCCCCCTCTCGGTGTCAGTGTGGGATGGAAGCTGTGGCGGCAGCTCCAGAGGCAGCCCGGCAGTCCTGGTGGCCAATGGTGACAGAAGCGGCCACAGGGGCCCCACAGGGCCAGCCCCCGGGTCTGCTGCTGATCCCTGAGTCTCCATGGCACTGGTTCAGGGAGAAATTGGTTTCCTGTGATTACTAATCTTTCAGTAACCTAATTCTCTTTTCTTGTTCCTTCAGCCTTTCCAACATCCTTGTAACCAATTTTTATAATAAGTTCCCTCTGTTTGAATATTTAAATCATTTGTTTTCCTAAATAGATCCTGACTAATATGATGCATAATTTTTCAGAGCTTGAATCCTTAAACTAATTTAAAGCTGCTCTGTGATTTTTATTTTGAAACTCAGAGCTTTAAAAATCTAGGTACAACCAGCTGCTCATTTCACAGACTCAAACCAACAGAATGTAAGGGGGGGAAAAAGTGTTCTTGTCAAACTCCAATAATATTTTTTAAAGGATCTAAATTATTTAATATATTGAAGTGTTCATAATAGTGTCTCATCATTTGTTGTTTGACAATATACTGATTATGAAAATATTTTACTGTTACCATACTCACTGTGCTGAAATTTATTCTACAAACCACTTTCTCCAGAATATATATTTTTTTAAATCTCAGGATTATACAAAGCCACCTGACAAAAATAGACACAATAATTCCTGGGCCAATCATTTCCAAGTCTGTCTTCCCATCTGTTATCCAAAGTTTAGGTCTACATAACCAAAGTAAAATAGAGGGTTGTATAATTATCCTTTGACTCAGAAACAAGTAAGAATAGAGTAAGAAAGGGACATCTGTGCTCATTTGGTTCAACACTTGTTTGGATATATGATTCCTTTGAAACATCCAATAACCATAGAGTGAATATCTGTGTTTCAATGCCTTTGTGATGGGGGTGTCATTACCTTGCTCATTCATTTTTTTTTTGGATAGCTTGGATTTCCAGACATGTGTCCCTTTTATTGGAATAAGCGGGCATGGCTGTAGCTTCTGCTCATAGGGATTAATTACTCCATTTAGGGTTATAAGAGTAAATAGATGTCCTAGTCTAGTTGAAAGCTTTTAATTTTTATTATTTATATATAAATATATATTAATATTTTTATTGATTTCAGAGAGGAAGGGAGAGGGAGAGAGAGATAGTAACATCAATGATGAGAGATGCCCCCTACTGGGGATCGAGCCTGAAACCTGGGCATGTGCCCTGACTGGGAATCGAACTGTGACCTCCTGGTTCACAAGTCAATGCTCAATCACTGAGCCACACCAGCCGGGCTAGTTGAAAGCTTTTTAAACCAATGTAAAGCTAGCCATGATGTCTCTTTATTCAGCATCTCAGTGGCAGGCCCAGTGATATGGGGAAGTTCTCAATGCCAGGCAGATCCTCTGACTAAAAACGGAAGTCTTACCACTTCTCCGGAAACAATGAACTTGAGAACAAAACAGGTGTTCCTTTCACACTTCGTACAGGCTCCTTCAGAAGGCGCAGCTCTGCCCCTTCCACCAAGTGGCAAACTTTCAGAAAAGTCCCAGCCAGAGTGACATCATGGTCAGCTACACTGGCTCTAAGGACCGCGCCCCCCCCCCCCCCCCCCCGACTCCCCGATTTATCCAAAAACATGAGAGTTGTGAGTAACCAAGAAAAATATACTTCTCTGAGAATGTGACTTAGAACTATTCATTCAACATATTTCTTGCACATCCTTGCTCTAGTGTGAATGTGCTGGCAGAGCAAGATGGAGACAAAACAAGGAGAAATGACAAGAAATACCTTTCACAGGATTGAGAGAGGGGCTTAATATTGAATGACTTCATAGGCCATACCTAGAAGCTTGATGTCTTACCACAGAGAGGCACCGCTGGAGAGTAAGAAGCGTGACTGCAGTTGCATGGCAGAAAATTTCCCCTGTGGCAGGGCACAGCATGAATTAGTGGGAGACAAGATTGGCAGTAGGACAAGCCATCAGAGACAATAATTCTGGAAAGAAGTAAGTCAATAAGATGGTGTCAGTGGGGCTGCTCAAGATCGGGATTGAGTCAAAGAGGCAAAACAACAGAATTTAGTGTCTGATGGATGTGGAGGGGAAGGGAGGGGAAAGATAAAGCCTGATTTGTAGTTTTCCGGCCTGGGCAACTGGGAGGATAGTGCGGTTTTTTTACAAAAGCAACTTAAGAGATATAGCAAATTTAGGAGGTGGGGTGGGGTTAATGAGTTCTGTTTGGGCATGCTAGATTTGAGTGTCTCTAGGTCACAGAAGCTCATATCATCTACAGGAACTTGGGTAAAGAGATCTGGTGCTCAAGAGAGAAGGCTTCCTCGGGGAGCCTGAGGCCTGGAGACTGGATTGATTCTCCAGTTATTCACTTCTCAAGTAATTTGTTCTCCTTTGTAACTCATCACAATTGGGACTAAATACTTGTTTGTTTAATGTTCATCTCCTCCTGGACAATGAGCTCAATGAGGGTAGAAAGCCTGTATGTGTGGTTCACCCCTTCTCCCCAAAGCCTTTGATTTTGCAGCAGCAGATACAGAGACTGTGCAGTGATCACCTGGGTGCACACTGATCAGCAGTTACTCTCAGATCAGGACCCAGAAACCCTTCCTCTCTGCCCAGGTGCAATCTCACTGATGCTAAGAGCAGAAATTGAAACCTAGGAGTTTAGATTCAGTCCTGGTTTCCCTTTGGTTCAGTACTTCCTTAGGGGGCAAAGGATTAGTTCAAAATGGTTTACTAGTTGTTTAACAAATAAATAAGGAGAAAATATTGGTTCTGACTGTCATTCTGTTTTTAAACAATTTAATGTTTACGGTAGGGTTACAATCATGAGGCTGTTGTAATTTTCCCTCATCTTGTACACAGTTTTAGTTCCAATGCCCCATTTTAAAGAGAAGAAATGGACTTCAAATTATGGAAAAAATCGAGAGACTGGGTAAGTAGCAATCTGCAATAGCAATCTTTCCAGATACGGAGAACCCTGGTTTCCATTTCATTAGCTTTGACCTTAAATATCTCTGGAATTGGTCCTAAAACCCATTAACTTTATTTGGATTACATAAGCGTTATTAACCACAGATATTCTACCAGCTACATGTGTTGCTTTGGGGTTCCGGTTTTGGCCATTATTTTATGTAGACAGATGCTACTTACCAGCAGCTTGGTACACAGTCTTTTTTGTTGTGTTGTTATTTCATTAAAAAAAAAAAAGCAATTTTCAATGGAGAACTTTTGTGAATAGTGGGTTTGACATTAATGGCTAAGAAATATGCCAATAAAAGGTATCTATCCAAATAGTGTAAATTCTTGCATGTAACGCATTTATTTATTTATTTATTATTTATTTTTTTCTTCATATCATCTACATTCAACCATCAACCTGTTTCACTGGATGGTAATCAACACCTATTATTATTAAGATTTGTTCCATCATTCCCATTCCACTGCTATCAAATTAGTGAATGACTAATTACTTCTTACCTGTGCTGAAATAATCTTCTTACCACTATCCTTTTATCCTCTCTTGATTCATATTATATATGGCAGACATAAATTTCAATCATGTTAGTTAAGTATACAAATCTTTCATGAATTCCTGATATGCATGAATCAAATATAGGATCCTTATTTAAATAACTAATACCTTAAACATTTAAGATAAGCCTACTTTTCCAGCATCCTTGACCACTTCTCTTTATGTCTCATGCTCAAGGAAAATGGTCAACACTTCCATAAGCATTTTTTTCACTTTGATGCTACTATTTCTCATGAAATTCTTTCTAGTCCTTCTATTTTTGCTTTCTGAAATTTAACCCAATCTTCAAAGTATATAATAAGCAATTTATCTTCAATATTTTTCTCTGATCTACCAATATATGCCTTCTATTATAATTATTTAAATATCTATTCAAGCCCAGGCTATTTTGGCTCAGTGAAGAGAACATTGGCCCTCATACTGAGAGGTCCCTGGTTTGATTCCAGTCAAGGGCATGTACCTAGGTTTCAGGCCCAATCCCCAGCCCTGGTTGGGGCATGTGCAGGAGGCAATGAGTTGATGTGTCTCTTTCAAATCAATGTTGCTCACTCTCTGTCTCTCTCCCTCCCTTCCACTCTCTCTAAAAATCAATGGGAAAAGTATCCTCAGGTTAGGATTAACAACAACAAAAAACAAACAATAAAAAATAAATATGTATTCTTTTCTTCCTAGTATAGTGCTATATTGTTTGTTTGTTTGTTTGTTTGTTTAGTGAAAGAAGAGCAATGAAGATTTGTAGATTTTGCCCAGAGATGAATCATAAGAGCAATGTCATAAATATTAGTATCTGTCTAGCAATTGTGGTTTAAGCATTAAAAAGTTAAAAAATATATTTGTAATCTGAAAATTAAACTTCTAAATAATGAAAGAACATGCCTACCCTGTGTGGCTCAGTGTTTGAGCATCAATCTATGAACCAGAAGGTCATGTTTCATTCCCGTCAGGGCACATGCCTGGGTTGCTGGCCAGATCCTCAGTAGGGAGCATGCAGGACACAGCCAATCAATGATTCTCTCTCACCTTTGATGTTTCTATCTCTGTCTCTCACTCCCCTTACCTCTCTGAAATCAATAAAGATATATTAAATAATAAAAAGACAATTCTACAGCATGTCAATAATCACAAGTAACTTTTTTATTATGAAAATCAAGAGTGATATAAAAGGCATGGCAGAGTAAGGGCACATTTTTTTTTAATTTAATAAATCTTTATTGTTCAGATTATTACAATTCACCCTCTTTTTTCCCCCCATAGCTCCCCTCCACCTGGTTCCCACCCCACCCTCTGCCCTTACCTCCCCCCCATTGTCCTCATCCATAGGTGTATGGTTTTTATCCAGTCTCTTCCCAACCCCCCACACCCTTTTCCCCCTGAGAATTGTCAGTCCACTCCCTTTCTATGCCCCTGATTCTATTATATTCACCAGTTTATTCGATTCCTCAGATTTTTAATACACTTGATTTTTAGATTCACTTGTTGATATTTGTTGTTCATAATTTTTATCTTTACCTTATTCTTCTTCTTCCTCTTCTTAAAGAATATCTTTCAGCATTTCATATAATCCTAGTTTGGTGGTGATGAACTCCTTTAGCTTTTTCTTATCTGTGAAGCTCTTTATCTGACCTTCAATTCTGGATGATAGCTTTGCTGGGTAGAGTAATCTTGATTGTAGGTTCCTGCTATTCATCATTTTGAATATTTCTTGCCACTCCCATCTGGCCTGCATAGTTTCTGTTGAGAAATCAGCTGACAATAATATGGGTGCTCCCTTGTAGGTAATTAACTGTTTTTCTCTTGTTGCTTTTAATATTCTCTCTTTGTCTTTGACTCTTGGCATTTTAATTATGATGTGTCTTAGTGTGGTCCTCTTTGGATTCCTTTTGTTTGGGGTTCTGTGTGCTTTCTGGACTTGTAAGTCTATTTCTTTCACCAGGTGGAGGAAGTTTTCGGTCATTATTTCTTCAAATAGGTTTTCAGTATCTTGCTCTCTCTCTTCTTCTGGCACCCCCATAATTCGGATGTTGGTATGCTTGAAGTTGTCCCAGAGGCTCCTTACACCATCTTCAAATTTTTGGATTCTTTTTTCTTTTTGCTTTTCCAGCTGAGTGTTTTTTGTTTCTTTGTATTTCAACTCTTTGACTTGATTCTTGTGGTCCTCTAGTCTGCTTTTAGGTCTCTGTATAATATTTTTTATTTCAGTCAGTGTATGTTTAATTTCTAGTTGGTCCTTTTTCATATCCTCAAGGGTCTCACTAAATTTATCGGCCTTTTCTAGGAAATTCTTGAAAAACCTTATAAAGAGGTTTTGAACTCTATATCCAGTCATTTGCTTTCCTCCATTTCTTTCATTTGTGATCTGTTTCTTTGTCTCCACATTTTGGCTGCTTCCCTGAGTTGGTAGAGTGGCTTTGTGTGCTAGGTGTCCTCTAGGGCACAGTGGCTCAGCCTCCCCAGTTACCTGAGCTGGACACTCTTAGTGCACCCCTTTGTGGTCTGTGTGCTCAGCCTTGTTGTAGTTATGTCTTGATTGTTTTGACCTCCAGGCCAATTGGCTGTGAGGATCAGTTGTGTCTACACTGGGAGAACTTCTATGCTGGAGACACCCTTATGAGACAAGACTTGCAAAATTGCAAAAGCCTCTGTGCTCAGCTTGGATGGGGCGGAGTCTTAGGGCGGAGCAGACAGCCTTGGCTTCCCATCAGTTCTGCCCTATGAGGCCCCTGGGTCTCAGTGTCCCTCGGTAATCACTGCAAGCACCTCTGAGAGAAAGCCACCCTCGAGTTTCACGCACTGCCAGACGTTCCAGTTTCTCCTCAAATGGGTCTGGGTTCCCAGATTCTCGCCTGGAACTGGAGTTCAGCGCAGTCAGGAGCTTCCATCCCCCCCCCCCCGCCCCCCTGCTTGAGAAAGCCAGGTGCACACTCAGCACTCAGTCCTCTCCGCTCGCGCTCACGCCCGTGCCTCCGGACCTTTGCCTTTCGCAGCTCCCCTGAGGCTCCATGAGCTTTTCTCTTTTCTTCTAGTTGTAGAATTTCCACTGATCCAGTCTTCCTGTGGTTCTGGATGATGTCTGTTCTGTCTTTTAGTTGTAGTTTTGAAATTGTTGTGCGAGGCAGCAGTTTAGGTGTTTACCTATGCTGCCATCTTGGTTTCCCAGGCCATAACTCATATTTTGAAAAGGACTTTCACAATATAAGAATCTGAAGCTTATCTGTTTAATAATGTTTGTGCAAACATCAACCTATTCTCCAAGGATCTGGAAATTATACAAATAATGTTAATGGTATAGTAGAATTATAGATGTTTTCCATTTTCTTCTGTCTGTTTAACCATCTTTTCTAAGATTTCTACAATAAAAAATATATTACTTAAGTAATAAAATTACATTTGCAGAAGATACAGAAGTTACCTTTGAAAATATATATTGCCTCAGGTTTTAGATGTATCCCAAAGCGATCACTAGAATTACATAGTAAACAAAGACCTATATATTTTTTCAGCTAAGAAGATTTGATAAGTACACTTTCAGAATCTGTGGGATTTTATCAACTATGAAGACTGTAACAATGGAGCTGAATTACATTTCAGGACTGTTGGGTTCTTGTCTTGACCTCAGCACTGAATACCATCTTTGGTTTACTGGGAGAGGTGAACAACTGTTGTCATAACACATTATTCTGCCCAATAAAGAGCAGGGAAGTTGACCCCATTCATCACAGAGTGGTACCAACACAGAAGTGGCAACACAGTGATTTTCTGGCAAGATACCAATGACCCATGCTGAAAAAGAATTCTTCATGTTACCTCCTAATCATAATAGGATTAATTTTTGAAGAACAAAGAAACCAGTTGTTTTGTGCTCTTCTAAGAGGTTATTATAAGAGCCAAGGAGCCCATAAAAGAACCTCACTTGTCCAGGAGCATTTGCTGGCCCAGGGAAAATGGATTCACGCTAGCATTGGCATCATCTCCTAGTGTTTGCCTAGACAGAACTCACTTTTCCCACCAATGCTAGTGCAAAAACTGGCTCAGCTTCCAGTTTCCTATTTACTCATTAACTCTCTCGTTCACTTTTTAATCATTTGGCAAATAATTTTTCAGTGTCAACTATATGCAAGACATGGGTGCTGGGAACAGTGGAGTGAAAATCAAAAGTCTGAGTCTTTACATTTTCATGGAGGTCACAGAGAATAAACAAATAGATACATAGCATAAGGCCAAGTATGAAGGGCCATGAAAATAAATAAAGCAGAGTCAAGGTCTAGAGAATGACAGAAGTTACTCTGTCCACTATGGTGTTCAGGGACAGTCTCTCTGGGAGGTGACATTTGAGTGACCTGAGGCGAGAGCCTGTGAAAATCTATGAGACAAGCATTCAAAGCAGAGTGAACAGCAAGTGCAAAGACACCCCAAAAGGAACACACTAATGGAACTGCAAGGATGCAGTGAGCCAGGGTGAAAAGGTAGAAAATGAGGTGGCCAGGGGGCAAAGCAAGGACAGCCTTGTACACCATGGTAAAGATATTGGATTTTGCAGTGTGATTAAAAGTTGTTAGAGGGATTTGAGTAGACCTAATTTGTCTAATGTTTGTAAGAGGATCCATTTGGCTGCTGTGCAGAGAGTGGCTGAAGAAAGTGGGGAAATCAGGACACAGATAGGAGGCTATGGCTAATTTCCCAGCAAGAGCAATCCATTTGAAGATAGTTTCTAGCATGAAAGGTAATTATAAAATCATCAAACAAAAGTTATTTGGAGGCTCAGAAAAAAACTTTAAAACCAATTATCATTGATAAGAGAAAATATTGGATCTACAAAACAAAACAGAATTTTGAAGAAGAAGAAGAAGAAGAAGAAGAAGAAGAAGAAGAAGAAGAAGAAGAAGAAGAAGAAGAAGAAGAAGAAGAAGAAGGAGGAGGAGGAGGAGGAGGAGGAGGAGGAGGAGGAGGAGGAGGAGGGGGAGGGAGAACCTTAATAAAAATAAAAGAGCTCTTAAATATTAAAAACATGATAGCTCAGTATAAGGACTGAAGGAAAGTAGGGCAAAAAGTGAAAGAGAAGGAAATAAAAGAGAGAAAGAAAAGAGAAAATTAGAGGATCAGTCCATGTCTAACATCTGAATTATAGGAGTTCCAAAAAGAGGGAACAAAAGAAACAAAGGAAGTGAAGAAATAATCAAAGGAACAATTCAAGAAAATTTCCCAGAGTTGAACCCACATGATTTCTAGATTACAAAGGCCCATCGAGAGCCCAGCATAATGGATGAAAATAGATCCATGATAAGGCATCTCATTAAGAAATTCCATATCGGCACAAAGAGATGGAAAAATAGGTTATATACAAAGGATGGAGAGTAGGAATAGTTTTGGGCTTTTTAATAAGACATTGGAAACTAGAAGTTAATGAAACTAACTTATCACATGGCTTAGTTGTGAGTAGTGTGCTAAAAGATAAACTGAAGCATATTAAATATTTTAAGAGTTTATTTGAGCAAAAATCAATTCGAATTGAGAAGTGGTTAGGAGCACTCCACCAGCAGGAGTTGGAGAGAGGCTTTTATAGAGAAAAGGCAGAAGCAAAGTAAGGAAATTATTGACTGGTTGTAGTTAGAGCCTAGTTGGTTGTTTGTGATTGGTTGTTCTTAGCCTTTTCTTTTTTTCTGTTCTATTTTATTTCACTTTATTTATTTACTAGAGGCCCGATGCATGAAATTTGTGCAAGAGTAGGCCTTCCTTCCCCAGCTGCCAGCACTGGCTTCCCTCTGGCACCTGGGACTTGGGTTTTCCTCGAAGCCCCGGCTTCATCCAGAAGGTCGTTCTTCCGGTCTAATTAGCATATTATACTTTTATTATTATAGATTTATTTATTTATTCACTGTATTGGGTGACATTGGCTTGTTTATAGCTTTTTTATTTTTAATGTTCATTTCATTTGTTAAATTTTAAATTGAATTTATTGGGGTGACATTGGGTTGTTCTCAACTTTTTTATTTCATGACCTTGAGGCATTGATGGGTTTAGATTTTGGTTTGCTTATATAAGCCATCATAGCCTTAGCACCACCTTGACCTAATGACCTTCTTGTTCAATATAACAGGTGGCATTTCATAATAATGAAAACACTGATCTAACCATCACAATATTTTACTCCATCAAGAGAGGACAGAAAGAGTATGTGTATGAGTGTGATGAGGAAGGAGTATGGGGAGCATTAAATCCATATATTCTGTAAAGAAATCATAAAAATGCCCAAACCTTGGTGAGCAATGAAGAAGTAGTTCCAGAAAATTATCTAGAATTACAGACACAAATATTTTTTAAAAGCTAAAAAAGTTAGAGGAAATGGGAAAAGGAATGAAACATCAATTGTAGAGATTTTTGGCTCCTTAAACTTTGCACATATATAAGTTTTATTTTAAAAACTTAAAAAATTTTCATGATACCATGAAATGAAGACAAAGTGTAGAGCACTACTGTCTAATAGAACTTTCTTCGATGATGGAAATTATATTCAATATAAAGCTACTTGAAATATGACTAATGTGACAGAATCAAATTTAAAATTTCATCGTTCTAATTAGTGTGCATGTAAATAGCTACACACGGCTAGTGGCTGTCATATATACAATGGCCTGCTGCTCTCTAGGACCCACTTTATTCCTATAATAGACTCTTCTTTTTCCTGCCCCCCCCCCCATTTTTTTCTGTCTCTACTGGATCATTTCCATCAGCCATGCTAAAATATCATTTATTCATCTTTTTTAAAAATGATGATTTGACTCCCATCCCTCTGTGACTCTCCACCCCATTTCTTTGTTCACTTTATAGCAAAACTCCTCAAGAGTTCTCTATACCTGCATGGTATGTCCTACATGGCACCACTAGCCACACATGGCTATTTAAATGTAAATTAATTAAAATTAAATAAAATGTAAAATGCAACTCCTTAGTTCCATTAGCCGTCTTTCAGGTACTCAATAGCCATGTGTGGCTAGTGGACACTGCATTGAACAGACACAGATCCAGGACATTCCTATCATCTCAGAAAGCTCTGCCAGGGACAACACTGAGCGGCCCTGAAGGGGCAGAGGAAGTGGGGCCAGTTGCTGGTTGTTTGGCACATTTGGTGCTGCAAGGAAGGATAAGAAAGTTATCTTGCCCAGCCAGTGTGGCTCAGTGGTGTAGCATGGACCTATGAACCAGGAGGTCACAGCTTGATTCCTGGACAGGGCACATGCCTGGGTTGCAGCCTCAGGGTTGCAGTCTCCACCCCCAGTGTGAGGCATGCATGAGGCAGCCAATCAGTGATTCTCTCTCATCATTGATGTATCTGTCTCTCTTTCTCCCTCTTCCTTTCTCTCTGAAATCAATTTAAAAAATATTTTTTTAAAAGTTGTCTTCTGATTTTTCTCAGTGGATTAGAAAATAAGTTCATCAGCTGAGAGTGCAGAAAACAGAGGGATGTTGAAGTGTGAGTAGAAAGGACATGGTAGGAAAGAACCTTGCCAGAGCAGGAGAGCTAATTGATGTGGACATAAAGAGCAGAGTTTCCTCCAAGGGAGTTGGAATCATTATGTTTATTTTAATAGGATTGTTGCTTTCCTCAAAGTCATTACTAAAGAGGCCATCCTTAAAATTGGCCATTGTATGTGGGGATGGGAGTCTGAGCCAATTTTCTGGTTTCCCTCATAATGACTTTGAAAACAGACCAGGCTGAGAAATCTGGCTGTGACCACAACCTATGCAGCAGGAAGGACGGGGAGGTCTCTTCCTGGAGATATTTTGTAGTGATAAGTTATGGGAACTTCCTCAGTTAAGGTTCTTGTGATTTTAAGAACTAGAAACCAATTCGATCAAACTTAAACAAGAACAGGAGAAGAACTAGATTCTAGAATAATACAGGGATGTCCCCTGGAACCCACAGGAACGTAGCTGGGCCTCAAGGGGACTTCAACCAGAGGGATCCAGGGGGACTAGAAGCTCTCAGGGACCGAAACAGAATCATATTTCTCTCTTTCTTTCCTTCCTCCACCTATAAACATGGTTTCTTGTTTCTGCTTTTGCACAAGAAGCACTTTGTTTTCTTTTCTCTAAAGATGAGATTTCTCTGCAGAATTCTCAGCACACTTGATGGGTGAGAGAAGGCTGCTGCCATATGCTTAGTGTTTTGTTTTTGTTTCTTCGTTAATCCTCATTTAAGGATATTTTTTCCACATTGATTTTCAGAAAAAGTGGAAGGGACAGGGAGAAACAGGGAGTGAGAAACATTGATGTGAAAGAGACACATCGATTGCCTCCCACATGCGCCCCAACTGGGGCCAGGGATAGAGCTTGCAACTGCGGTACATACTCTTGACCAGAATTGAACATGGGACACTTCAGTCCAAGTGCTGGCACTCTAACCACTGAGCAATGGGGCATGCTTAGTTCTTATTACCTCAAAACAAGAAAACATCTCAGATTAACAGGAACATCTCAATCCATCTCAAATATCTAATTGAATCTGATGAGTAAATTTAGGACAACTGTCCCACTCTGGTACAAATAACTCTGACAGGTAGCAGGGCCAAGGGTACAAACACAATGGCAGGGCCCATTCCCAGGATGGGGGGTTGTTCTCAGAGCTCCTTAGGGCCAAACCCCGGGAAGTTCCTCCTGTTCTGTTACCTTCCTCCGTCACAGCTGAAGTGGGTGTGGAGGTATTGCCTCTCCGTAGGATTGCACAGCTTTCTCAGTCCACTGCCTGCCCAGAATTAAGGCTGGGGCCTCAGGCTTTTTAGACCAGGCCCGTGGTTCCTCTGGTGCTGCTGCACAGCTCTCTGAAAACTGTAGCTTTTTGACTACAGAAATGATATCTACTTCCAGGCATTTTCATGCGCCAGTAACCACACTCAGTATTCTCTCCAACGGACTTCTTACATGAGCTTTCTTTCTATGCTTTCTTGCTCCCAAACCTCTCCACCGCTCTCTGTCTGTCTCTCTCAGTACTTGTCCTGACACAACCAATAGCCACCACATAGTGTACCAAGGGTCTGCTTTCTAACATCTTCCCCCTGAGGGGTCAATGATCTGCCTTCAAAGAAATCACAGCAACACCTTTAGCAAATTTTCTCAGCCTCTGATATCAGTTTCCTCATCGATACTGCTTCATTGATAAGCCAATATTTTAAGGCTTTGGTTTTTTTTTCAGAAGTATACCACTTTTGGTAACTTTTTCTTTCTTTCTTTCTTTCTTTCTTTCTTTCTTTCTTTCTTTCTTTCTTTCTTTCTTTCTTTTTTCTTTTTGGTATTGGTCAGGATAGGGTTATTTCAATATTGCAGTAGCAATTTACCATGAGTCTCAGTGGTCTTAATACAATAAGGATTATTTCATATGCACCCTAGGTCTGAAAGGATCCGCGTAAGTCGCCAGGGCAACTGCCTTCCATGAGGTGACTCAGATATTGAGTATCAGTCTTTGGCTCTGTCATCTCAACTGAGGGACTCAACCGACAAGGAAAGAGATCACAGGGAAAATTCACTTCCCTTTTCTGAGCTTTGATCCAGAAGTGGACACATCACTTCAGTTGCCCATTGACGGGAAATTAGTCTTACAGCTCCACCTAACTCCAAGAGGGCTGGCAATTCCAGGGAGCATGTGGATAATTGTTGAGCAGGAAATGTCTCTGCCACAGTCCACGGAGGCCTCCTATGGAGAGAGCAAAGCTGTAAGATCAAAATAGCCTGAACAGTGGGGTTACTGCAGGGAGGACCCTATCCTGGACAGTGCCGACCTGCACGGTTGGAATTTGTATGAGCGAGAAACAAAATTTTGTTGCATTAATCCACTGATGCTTAGAGATTTAATTTTTCTTGCATCATAGTTCATCCTGTCCTGATTAATACAGGAACATAAAAGAAGATAGGAGTAAATGAAACAATATAGCATACTTTCTTTGAAGTAACTGTAATGGCAATCAAAATACCAGTAGGATTTTTTTGGAGAATTTGCCAAAATGATATAAAGCTCATGTAGAAATGAGAATAGCCAGTACAACTATAAATAGAATAATGAGGAAGAACTAATTTTACCCAATCTTTTCAAAAAGTTAATAGGCAAAGAAATTCTAGGAAATACAAAAAGACATCACAGAGAAAGTACAGTAAATAACAAAGATGTTAACAGAGAATGGATATCCCAGGAATAAACCCAAGTACATTTTGAATATAAATAAGATGGTATTTTAAGTCAGTGGGAGAACATGAATAATTCAGAAACATTGTTGTGACAAAAACCAGTGGGGGAAAAAATGCTGAAGTACTTCACTTCCTGTGTCCAAATAATTTTTAGGTGGATCAATAACTTAAATGTAAAACATGAGAAATCATTGGTTATTTTTAAAAATAAATTTGAACTGGGGAAGATCAAGGGACATATAAGATGCTGACTGGCATAGAAACTGACCAATCAGAACCAAATCAGGGTGAACTGCGAGGAACCAATGACTGTCTAGAAGGTGGAGCTTTTGACTCTAACTGGCATAGAAACCGACCAATCAGAACCAAATCTGGGTGAACTGCAAAGGCAGAACCTAAGGTAGGGACTGAGGAGGGATTTTAAGGGCAACAGCTGTTTGGTGTAAGGTGTAAGAAAGCAGTTCAATTTTTTAATGACCGGTTTGGCAGTATAGTGCATATGGCTGGCTATCAGTCCAGATACAGGGTTTATGTATTTTTGTCTGCCAAGAGCATCTCCTTCTGCTGAAAAAGGCATTTCTCTCCCTGCAACCCAATTTCAGCAATCCTATCCTATATAATCTATCTATACTAATAAAAGGGTAATATGCTAATTAGACTGGGTTGACAGGTCATCTTCTGGATGTCTGGCTTCCTTCTGGACAAAGCCATGGTGGTGTGGGCCAAGGCAGAGGCAGTTAGGGGAGATCAGGCTGGCAGGGGAGGGCAGTTAGAGGCGATCAGGCAGGCAGGCAGAGGGGTAAGGGGCAATCAGGCAGGCAAGCAGGTAAGCGGTTAGGAGCCAGTGGTCCCAGATTGTGAGAGGGATGTCCCACTGTCAGTTTAGGCCCGATCCCTGTGGACATTCCCCAAGGGGTCCCTGATTGGAGAGGGTGCAGGCTGGGCTGAGGGAACCTTTCCCCCCACCCGCCATGCACATTATATGTGAGGGTGTAGGTGAAGAGATGGGCTTTTACTTTTTTTACTTTTCAGGTTATACCCATTTGTATTGTTAGAATTTAACTTGTGCATGCATTACTTTATGATAAAAAAAAACACACAAAGATTTAAACCATTAATCTTTCCAAGCAAATATCAATTTTATTTTTTTACCTGTCAATCTATAGTTAAAAAGATATTGGCAAATACAAAAAATAGTTAGACATTCAGAATATGTTCTAAATTAGTAAACTAAGTCACCAATCATAATGAAGGAGGAGCCACAATCTCTAGGAACTGTCCTGTTTCCCCTGCAAGGAAAACATCCCCAGGTTTTAACAATAGCCTTTATCAACATTCCAAAAATAAAATCAATAATAATAGTAAT
Source organism: Corynorhinus townsendii (assembly GCA_026230045.1). Taxonomy (NCBI): domain Eukaryota; kingdom Metazoa; phylum Chordata; class Mammalia; order Chiroptera; family Vespertilionidae; genus Corynorhinus; species Corynorhinus townsendii. Next base: position 171,893,764 of record JAPDVU010000003.1, on the reverse strand, counting down.
AGTTCATATTTATTGAGCAGTGACTATTCTGGATTTGGCACTGAGCACTTTTTATGAATTATCTCATTGAATCCTCACAAACTCCAAGCAGTAGGGCCAGCTATCAGTTTCATTTTAGCAGTATGGAAATTAAGAACCAGAAAAAGAAACTAAGAACTATTACAGGAGATCCAGGGCTTGTCTTTCAACGCATTTGTAACATGCTTTCATGGGGGCTTCCAGGCTGACTTCACCACTTACTCTCTGGGTGTCCTCAGGAGGGTGACTTAACATTCCCCATCAGTAACGTGAGAATAGTGACAGAACCTACCTCCCAGGGTTGTCGTGGGGATTAAATGAGGTAACACATGTGATGTGCTTAAGTCTGTGCCTAGCACATAGTTAGCTCTCAATAAAGTGAGCTATTGTGCTGGTTGTTGCAAGACCTTTAGAATGTGGTCTCTTCTTACCTGTCCAGTCTCATATCTTTCCATCCCCCTTCCCATCCTCCCTGAACTTAATCTCCAGTCTTTCTAACCTCCTTGCTCTCCCCCTGTGGATTCCCATGTCTTCTGTGCCTCTGCTGCTTGCTCTGGAAGTGTTCATACCCACCTTCCATCCCTTTTTCACCTGGCTGACCCTTACTTATTATGAAGACTCAGGACAACTTAGGAATTACTTCTTACAGGAAGCCTTCCTTGATCTCAGCTTTCTGGGTTAGGTGCTCCTTCTTGAGTTTCTGGGTTAGGTGCTCTCTCATGGTATTTGTCCAACTGCTACACTGTAATGTTCTAAATGCTTCGTCTGCCACCATCCAAATCTGTGAGTTCCTGAGGTTGGGTTCAAGGTTTTCTTCATTGAGTTCCTCCAGTGCCTAGCAATAAAGATTTGCTAAATGAGTTAAGTGGAAACTGAAAGGAGAGTAAGCTACTTTTCTGCAACCTTTGTTGACCATCCTCAGGAGGTTATTCCTTTAGGAAAGTAGAATGTAAATCAGGCAAGCGGGGTTATTCTTGTATGAGGTTATTTTATTAGTTCCTATTATTGTTCTAGGTGTAGAGGCCACCATAGTAAGCAAGACAAAGAGTTCTGCTCCCTGGTGGTTACAGTCTAGCCTGAGTGGGAAAGAGAAGGACAACAAATAAATAAGTGAACAGATTTAAACAGTGTAAGTTGTGAAACAAAAGTACAACAAGGTTAAGGGTAGAGAGTGATAGGAGCAAAGGGCTAATTTAAACTTTGCAGTCAGTGAAGGCCTCTACGGAGGTGACCTTTAAATTGAGCTCTGACTGACAGGAAAGATCCAGTCTTGCACAAGTAAGGGAGCAGAGCAAGTTGAAAGGCCCTGGGTGGGACTGAATTTTCATTTTCACCGGCAGGAAGGTCTGGGTGCCCACAGCCCAGTGCTTTGTTTTGTTTTTAAATATATTTTATTGATTTTTTTACAGAGAGGAAGGGAGAGGGAGAGAGAGTTAGAAACATCGATGAGAGAGAAACATCAATCAGCTGCCTTCTGCACACCCCCTACTGGAGATGTACCCACAACCATGGTACATGTCCTTGACCGGAATCGAACCTGGGACCCTTGAGTCTACAGGCCAACACTCTATTTACTGAGCCAAACCTGTTAGGGCCAGAGCCCAGTTTTATAAAAAATGGACCATGATGGGATCTAATAAGGCCTCTTAGGTCATGATAAGGTATCTAGATTTTGTTTTGCCCACAATAGGAAGCCACAAGGGTTTTACACAAGACAGTGAGATCATCTAATTTAATATTTTTAGAAGATGACTCTGGGATCTGTGCAGAAGGCAAGACTAGAAGTAGTATCAGGTTATCACTGTGGTTCAATGAGATAATTGCAGTTGGAGCTGGAGATGGAGAAAAGTGCATGGATTTAGGCTGTCTTGGGAAAGAGATGACAGGACTTGCTGACGGATGGAGTATTGGAAGGGAGTAACATGGAGTAAGAGGAACCAAGAATAATCCTTAAATTAGACTAGCAACTGTGTAAAACAAGGTGGTGAAGACTAGAGAAGAAACAGGTGTGTGGGACAAAAGGGTGGGGAGGAACCAAAAGCTTATTTTGGGCATATTAGGTTGGAGATGCTACTGGACATCAAAGTAGAAAGCACAGCAGCCAGTGGGCTCCATAAGCCTGAAGCTTGATGGGTGCATGTGGGTTAGAATTCCAAATCTGCTGATCACCTGCAAATGAATGACATTTCAACAGGAGCAGGGCGGGGGGGGGGGGGGGGGCGCGGGGGGGCTGGGAGTAGGACAGAAAAACAGGAGCAAATGAGTGTGGAAGGATGGTGGGGGTGTGGGAGGGAGAAGGCAAAAGGAGGGGAGGGGAGGGGAGAGGAGGGGAGAGGAGGGGAGAGGAGAGGAGAGGAGAGGAGGGGAGAGGAGAGGAGAGGAGAGGAGGGGAGAGGAGAGGAGAGGAGAGGAGGGGAGGGGAGAGGAGAGGAGAGGAGAGGAGAGGAGAGGAGGGGAGGGGAGAGGAGAGGAGAGGAGGGGAGAGGAGAGGAGAGGAGAGGAGGGGAGGGGAGGGGAGAGCAGAGGAGAGGAGAGGGGAGGGGAGGAGGGGAGAGGAGGGGAGAGGAGAGGAGGGGAGGGGAGGGGAGAGGAGGGGAGGGGAGGGGAGGGGAGAGGAGAGGAGGGGAGGGGAGGGGAGGGGAGGGGAGGGGAGAGGAGAGGAGAGGAGAGGAGGGGAGGGGAGGGGAAAGGAGAGGAGAGAAGGGGAGGGGAGAGGAGAGGAGGGGAGGGGAGGGGAGAGGAGAGGAGAGGAGGGGAGAGGAGAGGAGAGGAGAATAAGGCCCTAAATCAAGCTCAGGAATGTGAAAGGGAGAGACTGAGAAACAGTGAGTAATTTAGGTGGGAAATCCACCCAGAGAGTCCACCCAGAAGAGGGTGTCCTATAGAGGCTGAGAGAAGAACGTGAGAGGTTAAAGAAAGTGCTAAGAGGTCAAGTCAGATAAATGCAGCAAATGACTGGATTTGGCCGAAGGGAGGTCATTAATAACTTTGATAGAACCGTTTCAGTGGTGTGATGGGGTGGAAAGCTCAACTAGGGGAAGCTTAGAGAATGAGGACTGAGAGGGTGACTCTAGACAACACTTTCAAAACATTTTCTTGTGGGAAAATGAGGCCTTAGCAGTTAGGAGAAGGTCAAGGAAGAGTTGTTTTGCTTTCTTTGATAGAGTTTGTTTTTTGATAAAATTGGGGAAAGAAGGGCTGGGTGCTGAGCAAAGTCCTGAGAAGGTGAATGGGGATGGGATATGGGCACAAGTGGAAGGTGAGGTTGGCTTGAGGGAGGAGCCAGGTCATCTGCTGTGACCACAGGGAAGGCAGGAAGGCAGGGCACTGGGAAGAGGCAGGCCAGGCAGGCCAGGCAGGCCAGATGGCAGAGTTGATAGCTCAGGGAAGTGTGAGAGAGAGGCCTCAGCTGGAGTGTGAGGAAGGGAGGAAGCAGGCAGAGAAGCTGTAAAGTGCTTCCTAGCAGAGGGGAACAGTGAACAGCCAAGGGACATGTAGGCAGGTCACAGGCACTGGGGGGAGCCCATCCATGTTTGTGATTATGAGTTAAAGCGAGACTAGTCCCTATACTTTCATTTTGTCACTTTTAGCTCCTTAGATAGGCTAACAGTTGATGATATCATGGTCAGACTTTTGACCTGGAGCAAAGATGCATCAGAAATGTACATTCCTGGCATCTGAGGGGTCAGAGAGGGACCAAGGCCATACTGTGAAGCTTATTGTAGGAGTTGCCACATCTCTCCCAGCATCCTTTTCTCTCTTCTTCTTCCAGAGTACAGTTATTTTGTTCAGGTGTTCACCAGTTTATGAGATTCATGGAAATGGGAAACTGAATTCATCTTCAATTCAGCTATGGGTGCTGACATTTTAAACCATACCAATCAGGACCTAATTTCATGAGTGGATTCCTGTTTTTTCTCTCTCCCACTTGGCAAGAAGAAAACCGGAAGTCCCAGCTGTTGGAAACTGGCTGTGGCTAATGGTGTGGAGAGATGGGAATAATCTGGGACCCTGATGACAGTAAGTCCCTGACTCAACTAGTCTTAGAACTTCCTATTATTTGAAACAATAAAGCCCCCCTCCTACCCCTACACCTTTCCTTTTAAACTAGCTGAGTCAGGGTTTTTGTTACTTGCAGCAGCAGAAGCATCCTCATGGGCACAGTTGTTTTTCTGTATTTACAGCATATGAGAAATCTTCAACACTGGATTGACCGATGCTTGCCTTGCTCTCAATTGCGCATACTGTCTGATGACAGAATGAAGGCTCGTGTCCAGGAAATGGGATTTGGTGTCATTGGGCACTTCTGCTTCCACAGTTTAGGTTAACCAAGAGGCAGATATGTTTGCCCACAAACTGGTCTGGCCAGTGGTACTTGTTTTTGTAATTATGTAAACAAATGAAATGTGAATGAGGAAAAGAACTGCTGTTGTATAAAATCCAAACTGAACACTGGTAGTAATAGTAAAGGGAAAGTAGCTTAAAACAAACAAAGCAAAAAACAAAATCTTGCAGTTTGGTATGGGTGAGACATCCTATATAATAAAGAGGTAATATGCAAATTGACCCACACACTCTTGCATCACAAGATGGCTGCCCCCATGTTGTCACAAGATGGCTGCCCCCATATTGTCAGAGCTGCATGCAAAAGTGAACTCAACTGTACAACAAGCACCTCAGATTCAGAGAGAGAGTAAAGTTGGGCAAAGAGCACTGGAGCAGAGGTTGCAAGACCTGATCTCTTCATCCTGACTTGATGACAACTGGTTTGGAGCTTGAAGAAAGTCATTTGCCGTCTGGGTCTCTCTCTTTTCTTAGACCAGAGTGGCCATGTGATGGAGCCAGATCCTGCCAAGGTTGGCTGCTGGTGCACAGGAAACAACAGGCTACCTCACCTTTGCGGAACACTGTTCAGCTGTTGAACTCAAGCATCTCAAAGATTACGTACCATGTTTTGTTTTAATAGAGAGTTAGCATTTCCCCCCTCCATTTATAAAGGTCATTATAGAAACTTGGGAATATATATACTAACACAAAGGAAAGAAAAAAATATATATATTAAAATCCCACCCCTTGAAAGGAGTTTTATTCTAGAGATCTCCAGAGACTGAAGCCTGCTATTCTGAAAATGCAGAAGGAGGAGAGAGAGCAGGGTCACTGCAACCCCTCCTGTTTTTTGTTTTGTTTGTTTTTTCATTTCCATGTTGTGTAGTGGAGAGTTACAGACTTTGACTCAGAAGTGGGATTCAAATAGTTTTAACTTTGCCATATTGACTTGACACTAGTGTCCCAACTTTTTTAAAAATTTCCTTATTGATTAAGGTTACATATGTGACCTTATCCCCCATTACCCCCCCATACCCCCCACGCATGCCATTACCCCCCTGTTGTCTGTGTCCATTGGTTAGGCTTATATGCATGCATACAAGTCCTTTGGTTGATCTCTCCCCCTTACCCCCACCCTCCCCTACCTTCCCTCTGAGGTTTGACGGTCTGATCTATGTTTCTCTGTCTCTGGAACTGTTTTTGTTCATCAGTTTATGTTGTTCATTATATTCCATAAATGAGTGAGATCATGTGATATTTATCTTTCTTTGACTGGCTTATTTCACTTAGCATAATGCTCTCCAGTTCCATCCATGTTGTTGCAAATGGTAGGAATTCCCTGAGTTTGCAAGTCCGGGCTCAAGTTCAGCCCTGTCTTCCTGGCCTGTGTGGCCATGGGATCTGGTCACAGAAGACCACCTCCCTAAAGATGGAGCGGCTAGGCTGGAATTCCACTCAGTCTCCCTGCCTGGGCGCGGAGATCAGTCGCGGGAAACAAACTTCCTGTGTCCGACAGACACCAAGTCTCAAAGTCAGGCAGAGTCACCACTGCTTTGTGTGTGCAGAAAGCCTTATTGTGCTGCTGGGGTCTGGTAGTTTCTATGTCGCTGCCACGGGGGTGGCAGGGGAGAGGGATTGGCTTTGTGACTCACAGAAATCTGCGGCCGGGTGCCTGGAGTCTTGGTGTCCCTGGGTCTGCAGCTGTGGTGGCAGGTCTTCCACCAGAGTGGCTGTAAGGTCCTGCTTTGCTTCTGAGACCAGACTGGGTGGTGGCGAGGCTAGGATCCTAGTCTCCAGCAGTTCTGTTCTTCAAGATGGCGCGGTCTCTGTGCCGCTGGTGTCCTCCCTGGAGTGTTTGCGGCGGCCGCTGGGTTTTGCTATCTAAGACTGCCCGGATTGGCAGCCCCCTGGAAGAACTGCAGGGTCTAACTGTCCCTATTTCACTCACACACACACACACACACACACACACACACACACACACGCACACGTCCACACACACCTCTATGGCTCCCTCACTCTCTCACACACTCTCCCTCCCTACCTTCCTGTCAGTCGCCATCTTTAAAAATCCTCCCCAACTTTATTTTTTAATTGTGGTAAAAATAACAAATAAAATGTACTGCTTTGTTATGTATATTCACATTATTGTATAACCAATCTCCAGAACGTTTCACCTTGCAAAACCAAAACTCTGCACCCATTCAGTGACAACTCCTCATTCCCCTTCCCCCCAGCCCCTGGCAAACATCATCTACTTTCTGTTTTATGAATTTGACTACTCTAGGCACCTCATGCCAGTAGAATCACATGGCATTTTTCATTTGTGACTGGTTTATTTCACTTACATAATGTCTTCATGTTCAGCCATGTTGTAGAATGTGTCAGAATTTCCTTTTTTTTTTAATGGCTCAATAGTACTCCATTGTATGTATGTACCATGTTTTGTTTATCCATTCATCTGTCGATGGCCACTTGGGTTACTTCCATCTTTTGGTTATTGCAAATAATGCTGCTATGAACTTGTATGTACAAATATCTCTTAAGTACCCTGGTTTCCATGGCTTATCCTCTTGAGTTTCCCTATCCTTTGCTGTGAAACGGGTAAAAGAAGCACACCTGACTTTCATGACCCACAGGGAGAGTACTAGTAAAACCATGGAGGACCAATAGCGGTAGTGTTCACACTGCTACAGAGCCGGAGTGGGGATTAGATAGGGCACACTGGCCCACGCTGGAAATGCTTGGTAGGATTGATAAGGCCTGGAGAGACGAGAAAGACTGAGACCTGCAGCTATTCCCACATGAGCACCCATCCTCTGCCAACCTCACTGAGTCCCCCAGCCTGGCCCTCCCCATTGCTCTAGCTTTCCTCCTTGTCTTTCGTTTCGTTGTCTGGCTTCTTTGTAAAGCTCTTCTTCCCTTCCTCTCTGCCTGGAAATGTCCATTATTTTTCAAGACCTCTGTAAGCAAGTTTCCTGCCTACAAAGTGTCTCTCTGAGAACCCAGGCATGTTTTGTATCACACCAAGAAGTAAAGCCATCTCTACCTGAGTCACAAAAGTCAGATTATCTGAGTGTATATGTAAATTACAACACTTGATAAAGCAACTCTTTCAGAAGCATAGGGTTCAGGAGGCTAAATCCTATCCTCATGGCCCAAGGAGACATGTCTCTAAGGTGTCCTGTTTGCTTCCAGAACTCCATTGACTCAGGAGACTTAGGTCCGTAATTCCCCCAATTCTAATCCTTCATAGGCCTTTGAGGTTCCTATTAATGGAGACATGACAATGACAACAATATCTTCATGTTGAAGCACTTGTTGGTTTACAAACCATTTTTATGTGTATTGTTCTGAGTCTCACAATCCTTTGAGGTGGGCAGACAGGGATCAGCACATCTATTTCAGAGATGGAAAAGCAGGAGCTCAGAAACAAAGCCTGATGTCAAAGAGCCAAAACTGGATCACGTTTTCTGTCTCCTGCTTATGTGACCCTTACAGGTGGAGGAGTGATAGGGGTGATAAGCTGGGGGTCCCCACGGCAACATCCGGGAGCCCCCAAGTCAAAGGAATGGAGGGGATTGGAATGGCTTGGGCTTTTTAGTTCTAACTCATTATAAAACAAAGATCTAGATATAGAGACACACTAGTGTATAGAAATATGTGCATAAGGAAAGAAGCAAAAACATTTAAAATACGAGAAAAAAGGAAAAACAAATAATGCCTGATGGATTGCAGACTGTCAGGTAAATCTTGGAGTTAATTAAATTTGTAGGTAGCCATATTTGAAAGGCTCTCTTGAAGATTTATAATCCAGACTTTATCAACATACTTAAACTATTAGCAAAAGAAAAAGCATTTTCTGTTGTTTAAAATGATGCATTGACCTGTTGGGGAAAAAATCCATCACCTGTAAGTAGCTTGCTGCATTGCCATTAGGAGGAGTTCATACTGTGAGAAAAATATAATTATGACAGCTCTGAAAATGTGACCTTTTGGAGTCCCTCTGAAATTAAAGGATGTAAAAAGGATTTAGCCACATCACTAAGATGCCTGCTGCTGTTTGTTCTGCTCCAGTCATTACAACTAATTACCCCCATGTAAATAAATAGTAACATAATCCAAGGCTTTGTGCTAGTTAATTAGAATATGTGCACCATTGTCCACTCTCCCCTCAGCTCCTTCTCTCCTGGCTGTCAATGCTAAAGCAGTGGCTCGTGTTTTCATATCGCTCAGAAACATCATCTCCTTCTTTTGTTGCTCCTGTAAAATGGCAAGACCAGCACTTACACAAAGGGTGACATCTACAAATTCCTGTGTCTTCAGATGAGTTTGAGGAAAATGAAATCCCACAAGTTTTCTTTGAGTGTGTCTGAGGAATTATCTATCTTACCTAGATCTCCAGTTCATAAAAACTTTTCCCCAATGAACAGCATTATTTGTGAGTGGTCCCTGCTCAGAGGAAGTTAAATGTTCTGAGTTTCTTTGCTTCAGAAATACCCAGGGCCTGCAGAGTACCACGAAATTGGCAGTGGCTGTGCCTCTAATGTCTAAGACTAACATTTGCCTCAAGGCCACAGAGGGTCTAATCTGGGTGCTCCATGGGGATTTAGCAATATTTGCAGATATTTGGGTTTGTCACATCGGGGGCAAGAGGTGCCACTGCATCTAGTGGGTGGAGGTCAGGGGTGCAACTACATATCCTACAGGACAACCCCTCACAACAGAGTTAGCTGACCTGTATTAGTTTGCTAGGGCTGCAGTAACCAAGTACCATGGGATGCCTTAAACAACAGGAAGTTATGTCTCACAGTTCTGGAGACTAAAAGTCTGAACACCAGGCAGCATTGGTTCCTTCTGAGGCTATGAGGGAAGCATCTGTACCAGGCCTCCTTCCTGGCTTGTAGATGACTTGTCTTTTTATGTCTCTTCACACGGGCTTCACTCTATGTATATCTCTGTGTTCAAATTTCTTGTTTTTGTAAGTCACCAGTCTTACAAAAGGTGCTGGATTAGGGCCTACCCTAATGACCTCATTCTAATGTAATTACCTCTGTAAAGACCTGATCTCCAAATAAGTTTGCGTTCTGAGGTACTGAGGTTAAGACTTCAACGTATGAACTGGGGAAAGACACAAGTCAGTCCATAACACAGCCTAAAATGGGTTAAATATCTCATGTAATTTATTGAATACTGAACTGAAAATGAAAAACAGAAAAGTAGTGTGGGTACTCACCATTAACATATACAGCTGAAAGCATTCCATTGTGAAGTAAAACAATCCTAAGTCAACCATCGTAAGCTGGGACCCTGTGTATAAAGAATGTTAATAGAAAGGAAGCCTTTTAAAACAGTTTCAAGTTATGGTGAACTGACACACCTTAGCATTATACCAGTAGTGTAATGTTAAAATATGAGCTACCAGATTAGTCTGACATGGGTTCATTTCCCACTCTGTCATTATTGCTGTGTAACCTTGGGAAAGTTAATTAACCTCTCTAAATCTTCCTTTTTGGTAAAAAGGGGAGATAATAAGAATGTATGCACTACAGATGGAGCTGCAGCGAGGATTAAATGAAATAATGCATGAAGTGAGGTTTGCTTAATGTCTAGAACATAGAAGGTAAAGGAGGTTTGCTATTATCTATATACATAAAAGCCAAGCGACCTGAATGGTGGAATAATCGGAATCACCAGAATGACCCATCGTGATGATAAGCACTGCAGTGGCCAACCAGCCCGATCGGGGCCCCGATCGGGGCCCCGATCGGCACCCCCAACCTCCCACAGCCCCTCCTCCCAGCCGGCCCCGCCCCTGATCAGCCCCTTTACCCCGGTCAGGGGTAGGGCCAGCCAGCCAACCGCCAGAGGCCCCTCCCCCCAGCTGGCCCCGGCCCGAATGGCCCCCATCAGGGCAGGCCTGCTGGACCCCATCCCAGCACGAATTCATGCACCAGACCTCTAGTTATTAATAAAAAAGAAGAAAATGCCACCTTGACTTTATTCATTCATGGCAGTAAAGGAATATTGCACTTTCAATGCCCTAAGCATGTGAATGCAAGTGTGGGTAAGATCCTTGCAGTCTGGTGAAGAAGGGAAACAAGTAAATAAAAATAACAGCTGTACGTGAAGTGCCATAATAGAAGTATACACAATCCTCTACAGGAGCATGAAGAAGAATTTATGAAAAATTCCTTTGGGAAAATGTCCAGAAAATATAATAGAAACCTGAAATCATCACCTTAATTCATCCAAATGTGACTTTTTAGAGTCTATTATGACAAAAGCATGCCCCCTCCATCACTACTAGAACTAATTCAGGGTGTTCAAATATTAAATGAAAAAATGCAAGGCTTCCAGTCAAGATGGCACCATAGGTAAATGTGGTACTCTAATCCTCCCACAACCACATCAAAAATACAATTTATCTTCAGAACAACCTTCATTCAGAACCACCTAAAATCTAGCTGAATGAAAGTCCTACAAATAGGGAAAAAGAAGAAGAAGCCACATTGAAACTGGTAGAAAAGGCAGAGAGTAGGCTGGTCCTACACCCATGTGTGGCCGTTTTTAATCAGGAGGAATATCTTTAATTCAGAAGTTTCCCCTGAGGAACCAAAAAGTTCCAACTTCATACCACACCCCTCAGCCCAGGGTTCCAATGCTGGGAAAAGAAGTCCCCATAATTTTGGGCTACAAGAACCAGCGGGATTGAAGTGGAGTGACACAGAAGCTGCTGGAGTCCTGGGTAGTTCCTTTTAAAGGGCCATGCATGCACTTACTGGGACTCACTCTCTCTGAGTTCAGACTCTAGGGAAGAAGTTTGAAAGGAACCAATGACAGAGAAGAACTAAATTGTCTAGCATCAGGGCAAGAGCTGGTGGTGGGCAACTTTCTCCTAAACAAAAGTACTTGCTCCTTTGCTGAGTCATCCCCATCACAGAGCTGATAAGCCAGCACCATATCTGAGTTTCCATCAGCCTGGCTCACACTGTCGGCCCCACCCTGTGATTCCCTAAGACCCCACACCACCCAACTTGTGGGTTTATCAAAGCTGTTTCCAGTGCCTTTTCAATATAACTGACCTCTTTTGTTTCATGCTTTGGACTTGCTTAAAATATCTCAAGCAAGCAGTAGGTGGCCTCAGTGTGTCCTGTTCTTCTCACTAAGTGGCCCCAGGCCTGGCACTAGCAGCAGCCCACCTTGGTTCATAGACTGGCCTCTCCTGGGCACCTCCAAGTCCAACACAAGTAGCAGCCATCTGCAGGTTGCTTGGTAGCTCATGCTGGGTGGCCCTAGGCAGGGCACAGGCAGTGTCTTATTTTGAACCTCCTGGGAGGCCTCAGAACCAGTACACTCAGTAAACAGCTTTAGACCACACCAGATTACAACCCTACCACCTCCACTAGTGACACGCTCATGGGGCAGATTCAGTGAGCATCAAAGCCCCACTGCAGCAAGTCCTGCTCAGTAGGGTCAATTCTTGCACAGCAGCTCTTCCACTGTAGTTGCAAATGGCCCTCACAACCAAATGGCCTGAGGCGGGGGGTCAATCCCTCCCAGTGATGTCAACAGCAATCAAAGCTCAACTACAACAAGACAGTGCGCACAGCCTACACAGGGGTACATCTGGAGTACCCAGCTCAGGTGACTGGGGAGGCTGCACCACTGAACCTTATAGGACACCTATTACACAAGGCCATTCTACCAAATCCAGGAGACATAACAGCTCTACCTAATACATAGCAACAAACACTGGAAAGCAGCCAAAATGCAGAGGCAAAGAAAAAACATGTCTCAGGCAAGAGAACAGAATAAATTTTCAGAAAAAGAACTAAATGAAATGGAAGCAAGCAAACTACCAGAGGTAGATTCAAAACAATGTTTATAGAATGTTCAAGGAACCTAATGAGAACTTCAACAGGATTAAAAAGAACATGGGAACCACAAAAAAGAACCAGTTAGATATGAAGGATAAACTAACTGAAATAAAGAATAATTTACAGGGAATCAACAGAAGTGGATGCCAAGAATCAAATCAGCAATTCAAATAGAGGAAGCAAAAAATACCCAATCAGAGCAGCTAAAAGAAAAAAGAATACAAAAATATGAAGACAGTATAAGGAACCTCTGGGACAACTTCAAGTGTACTAACATTTGCATTATGGGACTGCCAGAAGAGAAGAGAGGGAGCAAGAAATTGAAAACTAATTTGAAAAAATAATGACCTTACCTGGTAAAAGAAATAGACATACAAGTTCAGGAAGAGTCAAGAGTCCCAAATAAGATGAATCCAAAGAGGCCCACACCAAAGACATATCATAATTAAAATGCCAAAGGTTAAAGACAAAGAAAAAATAATCTTAAAAGCAGTAAGAAAAAAGCAGTTAGTAACCTACAAGGGAACTCCCTTAAGACTGTCAACGGATTTCTCAACAGAAACTTTGCAGACCTGCCAAAACTGGTTTGGCTCAGTGGATAGAGCGTCAGCCTGTGGACTGAAGGGTCCCGGGTTCGATTCTGGTCAAGGGCATGTACCTTGGTTGCGGGCACATCCCCCATAGGTTAAAATATATTTTTTTAAAAAAAGAAACTTTGCAGACCAGAGGGAGTGGCAATATTTAAAGTGATGAATAGCAAGGACCTATAACCAAGATTACTCTACCCAGAAAAGCTATCATACAGAATTGAAGGTCAGAGAAAGAGTTTCACAGACAAAAGAAAGTTAAAGGAGTCCATCACCACCAAACCAATATTACAAGAAATGTTAAAGGTCTTCTTTAAGAAGAAGAAGAAGAAAAAAGATTAAAAATATGAACAATAAAATGGCAATAAATACATATCTATCAACAATTGAATCTAAAAATCAAAATAAATGAAGAAGCAGAATAGAAACAGACTCATAGATACAGAGAACATTTTGATGATTGCCAGATGGGAGGGGAGTTGGGGGCATGGATGAAAAAAGGTGAAGGGATTTAGAAATACAAATTAGTAGTTATAGCACAGTAATGTCAGTGTAAAGTACAGCATAGGGAATACAGTCAATAATATTGTAATTATGCATGGTATCAGATAGGTACAAGATTTATCAGGATGATAACTTAGTAAATTATATAATGTCTAATCACTGGGGTATACACCTGAAACTAATATAATGTTGTATGTCAATTATAATTGAAAAATAAAAAGTTATTAAATAAAAGAAAAATGCAAAGGGAAGACAGGAAAGAACAACATTTTTACAGCTAAGAAATAATTTGTTTTTGTGAAAAGAGAAATGAGGAAACTATGTGAAGTGATGATAAATTATTTCTAAATATTCCTGAATAAACTAAGCAGCTAAAAAAAATTGTGATTATTTCAGCAATAAATATAGGGTGTCCCCCCCAAAATGTATACACACTTTAACAGCTGATAACTCAAATTTCACTCCTTTTTAGTATTTGAAATAATGGCTGAAGCTTTGAACAAAGAAAATTTATCCTAAAGTGCCACTAACCTTTTTTTATGGAGATACATAAAAGATAAAATTTATGGTACAAAACTGCAACAGTTGATGAATTGAGGTTGGACAAATACCAAACGAAATGACCCTTGATGTTTGTGATTCCATTGCTTTCTATTATCAGCAGTAGGAGTGAAAAATGTAGGAACAGTTATTCCCAATAATGTTACTTTTAGAAAGAAAATAATTAGAATTTTTTAAATTACTGAAATATAGTACTTATGAAATAAAGTGTGTCAGCTTTGTGCACAACTGTATGTATTTCATTGCTTAGAACTGTGGCATGAGGTAGATTCTGAAGAAGCTGTTGAATAAATTGATTGCTTCTCAGCCAAAAGATTACAAATAAGCTAAGATGATTGGCAGGAAGTCACCTTTGAAAATGTTTACATTATAAAGGAGTCTAGAATGTCACAGTGGAAATACTAGGCCCAGAGAATTTCCTTCCAGTCTTTAGATGCTTGCTTAAGATCATTAGGTGAATAGTTCCAGGGGTCCTCAAACTACGGCCCGCGGGCCACATGCGGCCCACCGAGGACATTTATCCGGCCCGCTGGTGCCGCTGCCTGTCCTGCTTAGCAGCCGACTCGTCCTGGGCCCGCAGTGCACATAGGAGTTTGTTCATAGGTTTTTTTTTTAACTATAGTCCGGCCCTCCAATGGTCTGAGGGACAGTGAACTGGCCCCCTATTTAAAAAGTTTGAGGACCCCTGATAGACTAACCTGTGTTGAGGCCCACTATTGCGGGGCCTGGGATGCACAGAGGCTAAGGGTGCCTGCTTTAGTGGGAGGAGGTAGACAAGGAAACAGGGGCAATAGTTGCCACAACTGAGGGAAGCACAAGGACGCGGAATCCAGATGGAAAGAGTTGGCAGTTAACTTCTGGAGAAATAACACATTTTCATTTATTAAAGTCTTTTCCACATCTACCCATCATTCAATAATCACTCTTTAAGCACTTATAGTGTGCCAGGCACCAGATTTGGGGCTGGAAAGAAAATATTGTGTAGGACAGTGCCATTTCTGAGAGCCTTAAGGTCTGGTTTGAGGACACATATTGTAACTCCCAAGTGCAGTGAAGGGTGAGAGACATGCTAGAGGCGAGCCTGGCATAGGCAGGGGACCATAGAAGGGGAAGATTTAGAGGTAGGAAAGGATCAAGTCCCTCCCCACCCCCCTCCAATGAGAAAGCCCCTGTTGGGTCCACTGAGCAGCCTGGTATCCCCACCAGAAACCCACTGGCCCAGGGAAGCAGGGCAAGGGACTCAAGCTCAGATCTCTGAAAGCGCAGTTTGCCGAAAAACAATTTGTCACATCGTTAATTTATCCAGTTTACCATTTTACCAAAAGAAAATGTTTCTTTTAATCATTTATAAACTTTTGTCTTCAATGGCACAATTTTAGTAGTTTGGGAGTACTTCTATAGTTTTTATTAATAAGGTTTCATTTTTGTCTTCATAGTAGCATTTAATCATTAAGTGTTTTTCAGTTGCATTAAAATTCAGAAATCATTTCATAACTGAAATGTCAGTGCTTACTTCCCACAGATTTTTTTCAGTTTACACTGATTGCTTTAATTCTATTTTTTGTTTTGCCAATATTTTAGCATATTTGTGATTGTACTATCAATTTCACAAGTACTTTATGAACCCAATTTTTGTAATAATTTAATAATTCAAATTTACCATGTGATATAGTTGTTTCTGTAACTTTCAGTTTATTTTTCACTTTATCAGTCTCTTTAGCATTTAAGGATTTTTTTAAAAAAACCATTAAAACAAAATCTTTTCACAATTTTGTGTTTACATTTAGTGAATATCAAACTTGAGGCATTAGTCATGGAAATTATTATAATACACTATTCTGGGCATCCTTACATCCTTTTCCTGATGCTTTGGTTTATTTTATTCTAATTAGCCCTTTTTAGAAATTTCAAATATCATCATTTCTTATCAGGATAGTTTGAACTATAATTAATTTTTCAGGTGCTTTTGAATTTAAAATTTAAATAATTCTGAATTAAGTAACTGAAAATCCCTAGTTAAAATTTCATCCATTTTTCTTAAGCTTTTACCACTTTACTATATTTTTATTTAATGTAATATACATTTTTAACTATTAGAACTTCAAACTTAAGGTTGATATACCATTCAAGGAATTTGGAAAGAATGCCAAACATTGAAAAATAGAAAAATGGTATTAAAATTATTAAAAGAGACAACCCTTTGAATATTAGTAATGGTTAAAAGTTAGGTAAGTTGGTAATTGAAAAATCAAAATGCAGTGATGTGATCTCAAACCAATTTCTATTTTCCATCTCCAGCCATGCCTGGCTACATTTTCCCATAAACTCATCAGCCAGAACGGCACCAGATAATAGTGCTGAATGATTCAGATACAATATGGTCAGCATTACAAAACATACCCAATTTGCAAAATTTAGCTCTCTAGACTTCCCCTCTTTTCCTGAAATAGCTCGTGTTACCTTTCTAGCAGTCTCAATAGGTGGGTAGATGTTGTCTACCCCCAGAAGACCCATGAGACTAAGTGACATCTCCAAGGCCTCACTGATAGTGACAGGCCATGGGCTCAAATTTGTGAGTAGCTCTGGCTTTGCACCTGTGACTTGGAGCTGGACACATGCACAGGTGGAATAGGAAATTTCAGTGGCACCCCTACCAGAAGAAATACAATCCCATCTGCTGGGTCTAGCCTGAAATGTCCTCCTTAGAACTTGATCTCCTCTTAAAATGCAAATGCCCTGGAGAGAAGCCTTCCAGGGCACCCATGCTCACCCAAGTCCAGTACCAATATATCACTTCAGGCCTCAGGTGAATGGTTGCACCTGATCTTCCCAGACTGCTAGGAAAGTCCAGGATTCTCAGAAATGGTGGCCATGCTCCCAGCCAGGCTTTAGCCAGCTCCTCTTCCTGGAGCTTGCCACTCTAGTGGGCATGAATTGTGTGGAGATTCTTTAAGGTTTAAGGATGTGGGAGGAGAGGTTGTGTCTGAATCCTGCCCAGAAGGACCTCTTCAGAGAGGAGCTGCTGGAGAATCTCAAGACCTGGGTCTCTGACTAGGGTTTCCAGTTTTCAAAGAGGCTGTGATTTCTGGATTGCAAGAACCCTGGGGCCTGCTTTCCCAAAGAGCTAAGAGAGTTCCTGATATTGACCAATGGAACCTTGATATAATTAGCATTTTCTGTCTGCTGCGTCAGAGGACCACACCCAGACCAAGAAGGACTCATCCCATCTAGAGTGTATGTCTACGCAGTGCAGATGTGTGCAAGACCTTCCCACTACTCTCTTCTGCATTCAGGGAATGCTGGGTACCTTGTCATCATCCAAGGCATGAATTTGGTCTCCCCCGTGGGACCTACTCTTCCCTCCCTCCTCCAGAGTTGTCCTCTACTCTCTAGCCAGCCCGTTTCATCTTCTCAGAATCTGGCTCTCTAATAAAGTTAGTCTGATGAACAAGCCAGGGCTCTCCTGGCAGTCACACACCTGTGTTTTAGCAGGAGTCACCCACAAATCACTAAAATATTCAGACCTCGACAAGGTTAGCATGCAATTTCAAATATCATACTAAATGAAAGAAATCAGACAGAAAAGGAACCGTATGATTTCACTCATATGTGGTATAAAAGCAAAAAGTAACAAATAAACAAAACAAACAACCTCATAGATACAGTGTATTGGGCCAGATGTGGAGTCAGAACTCTTAGCCCCACCATGTATGAGGTCCAACCTAGACAAGTTCTCTCTGAGCCTCAGTTGCCCCATCTGTTAAATGGGAACCAGAGGAGATGGTACACACCACAGTTTAGCTCCATGCATGGCACAGAGAGCACTTCATAAGCAGCAATGCACCAAATAACGTATTTACAACAGTAGGGTCCACAACACCAAAAAAGTATAATGCAGTACTAATATTGTTCTCAAGTGAAAATCTTAGTCACTGAGGCAGAGCAAGTGGGAGATACATTTTAGTGGATGTGACCTCATTAGAGCAATCATTCTATGGGGCAGGGCTTGGTCCCCATCTGTGAGTAAAACATATCCTATTTCAACCTCTCTTATATCTTTGGGTCTATATCTAAAGAATCCCAAAGGTTAAAAATATGTGTGTGCCTTTCCTGAAAGAAAGGCTACTATGTTGTCTGTGTCAAAATTTTTGAGAATCAACTTGCTTGGGCCCACACCCACTTGTCAACCTGTGATCTTGCTAGCAGAATATAGAATTCCTTAAAATATATATATATTGATTTCAGAGAAGAAGGAAGAGTGAGAGAGATAGAAACATCAATGATGGGAAAGAATCATTGATAAGGCTGCCTCCCGCATGCTCCCTTCTGGGAATCCAGCCTGCCACCCAGGCATGTGCCCTGACCAGAAATCAAAACTTGATCTCCTGGGTCATAGGTCAAAGTTCAACCACTGAGCCACACTGGTAGGGCTAGAATTCCTTTTTGAAAGGTTCTCTTATTTCACAGTACTGTTATCAGAAAATGTGAAAACACTAGTTGTACAAGAGAAGAAATAGCCATCAGGGTGGAGATGGGAAAGAGCAGAGGGACTCAAGTCAGGGCAAAGCACAGAGACTGAAAGGGAGGGAGGAGGCGGTGAGGAAATAAGCAAACCAATAAGCTGGAAGCCAGCCAAGGCGGGGACTCTCAGGGAATCTGTCAGTCTGCACATTGTACCATTTTGTTTGCATTTCTGTTTCTTCTTAAGACAATGATGCATATTTCATTTCATCTTTTACTTTCCTTATGGTTGAATTATAAGAAGAGGAGAAATCTAGGCATGAAGGAAGACTTATTTTTTTTCCTCAAGTGCTACATCTGTTAGAAGTTGGATATAAGTTAATTAATTACAAAAATATCGGAAGGGAAGGCACATGTTTGTTCTTCAGTTTACTGGAGAGGGATGGCCAGGGCCTCATTCCAGCATTCTATCCTTGGTTGAAAAACAAGTCCTCCCCAGCAATGGGTGCCAACACTTAAACAAAAAGGAGGGAGTTTAATCTGAAATGATTATTTTTCTACTCCCAAATACCATTTCTCACTCAATGTAGAAGTGTACTTATAACTCCTCAAGTTAAACACACACACACACACACACACACACACACACACACACACATCCATTAAATATTTACCCTACTGCAGTTAAATTTTTAAGTATTATAATAAATATATAGATAAGTGATTTAAACCTTTTTGGTGAAGAGGAAACCTATTCAACAAGTATATTTTGTTAAACTATTTGGTTTCCACTACAGTGAAATTGTCTTAGAACATATAGGAATTTCTTGCTTTCAGAAAATTTTCAGAGACACAATAAAAGTGTATTGGGCTAACATTCTTAATATGTGTATTCATACCAATTGGTATATGGACTAAGTCTTTCTTCCTCCTTTTACAGTCAAGAAGAATTTTTCAACAGTGCCGTCCTCAGGCTAAAAGTCCTTTGACTGCTCTCCAGAGCGTCCAACCCACTTGGATTTTGTTTAAGAAGCATCTCAAACTTAACTTGTCCAAAACAAAATATTTGCTTAACAATCTCCCCAAACTTGTTTCTCTCCCAGTAATCTTCCAACTCAGGAAATAGCAGCAACGCAGTTTTCAAGTAAACACCTAAAGAGTCGTCCTTGATTCCTCCTTTTTTCTCTTCACCCTTGTAATTACTTCTCCATGGAGTCCATTGGGTGAACCTCTAAATCTAATCAAAATGGTTCTGAGGGAGTGGGGGTCAGGAGGAGTAGAATGTGGAACAGCATAGGTTCAAACCCAGGAGCTGTTCCTGGGGCTGGAGGCCACTGTCTGCCTGCCTGGACCCCAGGTCTACCAGCCTTTGCAACCCAATGCCAACCCTTCCTTCTCCAACTCCCTCACCCTCAAATCTACAGCTTTATCTTCATAAACAAATTGTTGAGCAAAAGAGTCCAGACACAAAAAAATATACTCTGTATGTCTCCATTCATGGAAAGTTGAAAACAGGCCAAACTGCTATCATCAGTGACTGGATGGAGTTTCCGGGGACTTCCAGGGAGCTGATCATTTTGTTTCTTGATCTAAATGCTGTGAAACAAATGTGTTCACTTCATGAAAATTCATCAAGTGGTACATTTAGGATTCATGCTAATTTCTGAGTGCATATTGCACTTCAATAAAAAGTTTACTTAGACAAAAGTGTTATCTAGACGTTTGGAAAAGATTAACCAGTTATTTTCAGACCGAGGATGTTTATAAACCATTAGAAATATCTGTATGTTGAAAATGTGTGATTTGATCCATGGTGCCCAGAGATTCCAAATTAATCATTTTTCAAAAACAAATGACTTTCCTCCAATAGAACAAAAATCACTCATGTTTTTAATTCAACTGAAAGAAAAATAGCAACAAGTCACTGCTAAATTGTGGAGAGTTGTAAGAACATTCAACATGTGAGGAATGTTACAGAAATTGGGTAGAAACTCTCCAAGGTAGATGTCATGATGCATGTAACAGAGTCAGGAGTCAGCCACACCTGTCAAAATTATCAGGAGACTGACACTGAATCAGATTTTTCTTCTTTTTTAAAAGAGCCCAGCAGAGCAACTGCATCTCACCACATGTCCTCTTCTTTTTCTGATTGTCCAAAATGGGAAGGATGGAAGCCAGAGATACCCTAACCAGTCATTTGCTGTCCTCCTTGTAAGCAGCTTCGTTGCAGTCCCCAGGCGGTCTGGTCTGAGCCTGTTAGTCTGTTGGGCTGCCAACAACCAAACAAAACTAGGTTTTCTGACCTGATTGCCAGCAGGCACACTACACAGTTGCCTGTGTGGTGCAATTTTCATACGACTCAGCAATCCCTCTTCTGGGTATCTACCTGAAAAATTTGAAAACACTTATACCTCAAGATATATGCACACCTATGTTCACTGCAGCATTATTTACAACAACCAAAACATGGAAACAACCTAAGTGTCCTTCAACAGATGTTTGGATAAAGAAGATGTGGTATATGTATACAATAGAATACGACTCAGCCATAAAAAATGATGAAATATCGTCATCTCAGACAACATGAATGGATCTTGAGAGTGTCATGCTAAATGAAGGAAATCAGACAGAAAAGGATAAGAACCGTATGATTTCACTCACATGTGGTATAAAAACAAAAAGTAACAAATAAACAAAATAAACAACCTCATAGATACAGACAACAGAATGGTAGTTACTAGAGGGGAAGAGGCATAGGGGGAAGATGAAGAAGGTAAAGGGGGTCAAATATATGGTGAAGAGGGAGACTACACTGTGGGTGGTGAGCACACAATGGAGTATACAGATGTTGTAAAGTTGCCCACCTGAATTTATATCATGCTACTAACCAATGCCACCCAAATAAGAAGATGATAGATCGGTCGATAGATAGATAGATAGGTGATAGATAGGTAGATAGATAGATAGATAGATAGATAGATAGATAGACAGATAGATAGATAGATGATAGATAGATAGATAATAGATAGGTAGGTAGATAGATAGATAGACAGATATATAGGTAGATAGATAGATAGGTAGGTAGATAGATTGATGATAGATAGATAGATAGATAGATAGATAGATAGATAGATAGATAGATGATAGATAGAAGACAGACAGATAGATAGATAGATAGGTAGATAGATAGATAGATAGATAGATAGATAGATGATAGATAGATAGATGATAGACAGACAGACAGATAGATAGACAGATAGACAGATTTTTTTGAAAAGGACAGGACAATGCCCAAGGACAGCCAGCCTTGAGTCCCGAATTGCACCATGAGTGCTTGTTGGCTGTCAGGCCCAACCTAAGCTCTTCCCTTTGCAGCACCCCTTGACCACCCCCCCCCCCCCCGATACTCCTGGCTCAGATGGGACCTGCCACCAGTTCCTAGAACCCACTGTGACCTGAGGCGGCACTGGGTTAACCAACTTGTAACCTAGACTATTCTTAGAGCATCAGCAAAGCAGGGGAAAAAATGGAGAGAGTTAGATGTTTGATTCATTCACTCAATAAATATTCATGGAGCACTACTTTGTCAGGCACTCTTCTAGGCACTGGGAACATGGTAATGTATACCATTAGATTTGAAAGATGTGAGATAGGCAATACACAAAATTAATAGACACATTATATAGTATATTAGGAAGTAATGAAGTCTAATGAGGGAGAGGATGGGGGAATGGGGTAGGCAGAAGCTAGACACTCTAATAAGTGGTCAGAAAAATTTTGTTGATTTAAAAAAAATAATAACATGGATATAGTGACCATTGGAAAATTTTGTCAGACCTGCGTGTGTTTATTATAAGGTTTAGTATTGTTGTATTTTGAATTGCCTGAAGGGGTGGGAGAAGTGAGCGTTTGGAAGTCCTAATCTTCTAGGACTCAGTCAGGGCTCAGCGTGGTCACCACCATCCAACTCAGCCCTTGGGTCCCAGTTCTGATCACTGGCACTTACCATCAGCTATGCCCAGACCACACCCCTCCACCATGGGCCCCCACGACTGATGAGATTCTTCAATGCCCTGATTCTGAATACCTGTTCTGACAATCTATCTGCATCCAGTCCTCCCCTGATGCACCAGTTTTACACCTGGGTTTCTGCCTTGGTCCCTCTAGTCTGGTTCCCTATTGAAAGAAACCCTGGGGCCAGGGCTGTGCCTTGTCCTTAATAGTACTCATCCCCAAAGTCTAAACACCTTCTTGAGTCCAGTCCATAGTGAAGGACCTGGAAATCCACAGCCCTACTGGAACTTGCTTGTCTGCCACTTCAGGGACATCCACTGATCACTGTCCATGTTAGGACAAGCCAGCTGTCCCCAAGCCAGCTGTCCCCATGGTCCTCAGATATGAGACCTGCCATAACTTTGGAAATAACTTTTCTCGGTGAAACACTCCACAGCTGGCCTAGACCCCTGACCTCCTTTTCACACCAGTGAGGAAGTCTAATTGCAGCACCCAGACCCTCCTCTCTGACATTGTCTACAATAACTGGCCCTTTCAAATGTATGTCTACACTATCGTTCATTTTCTTCCGAGTTCTTTCAACAGCTTGTTAAAAACAGCTTTATTAGGGAATAATTTACATTTAATTATTTTTTTAGTAAATTTAGAATTGTGCACTGATTACCACATTATAGTGCTAGAACATTTCCGTCACCCCCCAAAAGACCCCTCAGTCCATTTGAGGTCTATCCCCACTCCCACCCCCTGTTCCAGGCAACCCCTATCCTACTTTCTCTCTATATAGTTTTGCTCTTTCTGGACATTTCCTGAACCTATAATATGTGACTGTTTGCACCTGGCCTCATTCACTGAGCATACCGTTTTTGAGATGTGTCTATGTTGTAGATGTGCCAGGAGTTTTTTTTTGTTTTTATTGCATGGATACACCACGCATTACTCATCCATTCATTCCTTATTCATTGATGGATATTTGCATGGTTCTTAGTTCAGAATAATGTAGCTCAATAAATACCCACGGATAAGTCTTTGCATGCACATATGTTTTCATTTCTATTCAAATTTTTGGGTTTTTCCTCTTTCAAATTCACTTCCAAATGGGAAGAGATTTAGTCAATAATGCTTTGGCTTAAATTTCCGCAGCTTAAAAACTAAGGAGATTTAGGGAAAGAGAAATATATGAGATGAAAGGCTGGAAGAGAGGGATAACAGTGAATTCATCTCCATAAGAGGGGGATAGCAGTGAATTCATCTCCGTAGGATGAAAAGAGCGAAGGCAGAGGCAACCACGGTCCAACTCACATGTTTTGCTTGGTAGTTTGTAGGTGAGAAAAAATAAAGTGGCCTCTGGGAGAATGTAGCTCCAATGCAATTGTCATATTTAATGAAAACATTAATCAATTGTTGAGATTGTCTTAAATATGTGAATAATTTGCATGTGTTGATGGCAGATCTGGGTGTCACCCTTGACTTTTTACTCTCTCATTCAGTCCACATCCAATCACTAAGTGTATGTCCTCAGTTCCCAAACTAGTTCAATGTCTCTCAAATTTCCTCCATTCCACACCATCACCCTAGTCCAGGCCATCATCTCCCTGCTGGCCACTGATCTCCTTGTTTGCTCACTGACTCTTGTCCATACCATTCTCCAAACACTTCTTGAATAGTCTGTCACTCCCCTGATAAAACTGATCACAACCCAGAGCTTGTGTCTTGGTTTTATCTCTCACTAGCAGCTCCCTCTCCCTGCTCCTCACTCCTTAATTCCACTCTTCATGCATCAGCCTTTATAAAATAATCTTTTGCCCCCCAAATATCCTACTTTTTCTTCAGGCTTTTGATAACACCCACTGCTTCTACCTGAAATTCCTCCTTGACCTGCCAAACTCCTGCTCTTCCTCAGGTGTCACCTTAGACATCACTTCTTTCTGGAGGCCTCCTCTGGCCTGCAGGTGGGGCAGGCACCCTTCTTGGGTGCTCACATGGAGCCATCTTACCTCAGTCTTGACATTTACCACATGATGTACTTGCCTGCTTATGTGTCTGTCTTCCCCTCTAGACCAGAAGTTTCCCAATGACCTCTTCACCAGGTCTCCCAGCGTCCAGTATGGAGTCTATTAGAGTATACATTTATTGCATAAATGACACCAAGCGTCAAAGAAAAAAAAAAAAACATGTTGCCCTAGCCAATTTGGCTCAGTGGATAAAGCGTCAGCCTACAGACTAAAGGGTCCTGGGTTCAATTCTGGTCAAGGGCACATGCCCGGGTTGTGGGTTTGATTCCCAGTGAGGGGCATGCAGGAGGCAGCCAATCAATGATTCTTTCTCATCATTGATGTTTTCTCTCTTCCTCTCCCTTCCTCTCTGAAATCAATAAAAATATATATTTTTTAAAAAGACATATTAAGTTCACAAGAGCAAGACTTGAGGGAGAAATCAAGGAACAAGCTTCCCATTTTTTTATGTCTTTATTGATCAGGAAATGATATTCACAGATACACACACACAGCCAGGAAGAATGGCATAGCTTCAGCCTGGGGGCTGTTTGGACCAGCTGTGGGATTATGTGGGCTTTAGTGCTGGTTCCACTGTATTAGAGCTGAGAGACCTTGTGCAATTCATTCAGCCTTTCTCCATCTGGCCAAAGAGCTGCTTATGCTGCAGGATGATTGGGTGCATCTAGTAGGTAAAGACAGGTTGTAGATTTTAAAAGTTATAAGATGTTATATAAACATAAGGAATTACTATGTACTGGTATTCCTCAAAATAAACCTTTGTAATCTTGGAATTACACACAAAATTATTTTATTATTTAGAAAAAATTATGACAAAAATTCTTTCCCATTAGCATCATATTTAGACTTGTCAGAGTACTCTCACGTCCATTATCTCATTTGATCCTCATAAATGAGGTAGAAAAAGCAGGAAGTAGCATATCCATTTTATAACTAGTGAAACTGAGACCCAGAGATAAGGTGACTTGCCCAAGAGAGGCTACCATGAGCTTCAGGGAAAGAACTGGGTCTCCTGTCTCCTAATTGGATTCTGCAATTGCCATATCAGACTTCGAAGGTTTCAACTCTGGAACATTCCATCTACCAAAACCCCAAACAAAACACACACACACACACACACACACACACACACACACACACACAATCACCCTCAACTTCACAGAAAATTTTATCCAAGAAAATAGTTGCACCAGCCCTGGCCAGTGTGGCTCAGTTGGTTGAGCATCATCCCATGCACCAAAAGGTCACCCATTCGATTCCAGGTCAGGGCACTTGCCTGGGTTTTGCACTTGATCCCCAGTAAGAGGCCTGCAGGAGGCAGTCAATTAATGTTTCTCTCTCACATCAACTTCCTCTCTCTCTCTCTTTCTTTCTCTCCCTTCCTCTCTATTTAAAATCTTTTAAAAATAAAACACATACTAGAAAAGAAAATACTGCCCTAACCGGTTTGGCTCAGTGGATAGAGCGTCGGCCTGTGAACTGAAAGGTCCCAGGTTTGATTCCAGTCAAGGGCATGTGTGTACCTTGGTTGCGGGGGTGTGCAGGAGGCAGCTGATCGATGTTTCTCTCTCATCGATGTTTCTGACTCTCTATCCCTCTCCCTTCCTCTCTGTAAAAAATCAATAAAATATATTAAAAAAAAGAAAGAAAATACTTACACTAGGGAGATTTTGAGAGAAACACATTGCAGACTTCTGTGTGCCCCAATTAGTGGGGCAAAGCCCAAGGCTTAGTTCTGTGTAAAACTAAACGTCTCATTTCAGGAGCTAATGTGGAAAAAAAATCAAACCACAATTCTGCTTTGAGATAACAAAAATATATTTTGTTATCCCCTAAAGACAGACTGTGGATGCACTGCATGTTAATATGCTCTCAATGTATTCATTTTTACGTCATCTCCTCCAGCCAAGGGAGATTCAATTTCATTTTCCTTTCAAGGCTTGGTAACTTCTTTTCTATTTTTATTCATTCCACTTCTGCTTCCTGTCAATTTTTATATCCAAATCTGCTTCAGTTCCATTTGGCAAGGTGCAGTCATAAAAATATTTCTCATGCTTTAGTGTTTAAATTTGCCATTGCACTTTAAAATGGTTCTCTGTTTGTGCCAATGGTGCCACGTCAGCTCTTCAACTGGCGCAGCTCCTGGACTTGAAGGAGGCAGGAGCTCGATGCCTATAACCGTTCTTCATCATTGTCTGCAATTACCTTCTTTTTTTCTATTCATTGAACATGCACTGAGCGCCTATGTGCTAGGCACTCTATGATATAAGACAGTAAGTAACTGACCAAAGCCTGGGTTATGATGGCAGCACAGGTGTTCTGAGGAAGGTCACAGATGGAGGGAGGAAGAGGACCCAGACAGATACCAGCCATAGAAACCATGTGCTTTCCCCTTACCTAAAAGAGGAATGTAAACACAGTATGTTGCGATCAGTGGGCCATGGGACACAGGGAATAATCTAGAAATAAACCTCACTGGTGTGCCTGGCTAGAAGCCTGTCCCAGCAGTGGGCACTGTGGGGTGCACTATTTGAGACCACAGACATGGGTTACAGACTTGTTATCCATCCAGTTTTTTAGACTACCTGTCCTGCTTTGGGAAGGAAGAGGGCACAGAGGTGAGAATCAGGTTCTGGAGCCTAAATGCTTGGGTTCAGATCCCAACTCTGCCACGTACCACCCATGTGCCATGGAGTGAGTTGTTTGTCCCCTCTAACTCAGTTCTCTCACCTGCACAGCAAAGCGAGAGTCGTATGAGGAAGAATTGGGTTAGTTGAGGAGTAATGCCTAGAACAGTGTCTGACACGCAGTGAGCACTCAATGAGTTGTCATGATGACCCCTAGTTTTGTTTTTTTTCAGGAACCCACAGGTTCTGCAGCCCGAGCACCCTTTCTAGGATGCTCTGGTGGTGGTGTGCAGTAGCTCAAGGTTTAGAAGGTAGGATGGAGCTGGGAATTTTAGCTGGTGAGGACGCACTGCAGCCTCTCATAACTGATTTATTTATTTACTAAGCAAAGAACAGGGTAACTGCCTCATAGAAAATCTTCATGAGTAAATCATGATGCCAGGGTGGAGGTTGTTATAGTTGACATACAAAATTATATTAGTTTCAGGTGTACAACATAGAGATTAGACACTTATATACCTTTACAGTGTGTTCACCCTGCTAAGTGTAGAACCAATCTGACACCATACATAGTTACTGACTATACTAGAGGCCCGATGCACGGAATTCATGCACAGGAGTGGGGGGTCTCTCAGCCCGGCCTGCACCTTCTCCAATCCGGGACCCCTCGGGGGACATCTGACTGCCGGTTTAGGCCTGAAATGGCAGTCGGACATCCCTCTCACAATCCAGGACCGCTGGCTCCTAACCACTCACTGGCCTACCTGCCTGATTGCCCCTAACTGCCCTCCCCCACCAGCCTGATCAACCATAACTGCCTTTTCCTGCTGGCCTGATTGCCCCTAACTGCCTTCCCCTGCCACTGTGGCTTTGTCTGGAAGGATGTCCGGAAGATGTCGGTCTAATTAGCATATTACCTTTTATTAATATAGATTCCCTGTGCCACTCTCCTGACTGGGTTTGTTTTTAGGTTAAATTTATTGGAGTCACCTTGGTTAATAACATCAGTTTCAAGTGTGCAATTCTATAATACCTCTTGTGTATATTCTGTTGTGTGCTAACCCCCCAAATTCTAGTCTTCTTCCTCAAAATCACACAGCTGGCAAGAGCCAGAAGACGAATTTGGACCCAGATCCATCCAGCTTCAGATGTCTGCTCTGCCCATGCTTCAGCACATCTGAGTGGTATGGGAACATACACACTTCTGTATGTCTCCACCCTCCAGGAGCTGACTTCAGGCTCACTGCAGTCACGTTTCATGTGTGTATAATGTGGGAGGGGCAGGGGGTGTACAGGGAGTCACTGCCTCCAGGTACAACTAGAAAAGGGCCACCAAATATTTATTGTTTCCTGTTTTAGCACCCACTCATAAACCACAGGTGCTCCTCTCAGGCTTAACTATCTAAATGAACAAAATGAATGAATACGTTCACTTATTCATTAGATAAGCAATTAAATTATTAATTATTATTAACACCTACTATGTTCTATTTTTAAAAATAACTCTTTATTGTTGAAAGTATTACATATGTCTCCTTTTCCCCCTCATTGACCCCCTGCAGCCCATCCCCAACCCCACCCCAGGCCCTCACCACCCCATTGCCAGACACCACTTTAAATGCCTGGGTGTACAGCAGTGAGCAAAACTGGCAAAATGATCACATTAGGAGGTTACGTTTTATTGGTGTGAAGGTGGAGGAGGCAGGAAATAAACAAGCAAAAATAAATGGGCAAATCATTTTCAGATTATGATGAGTGCTATTTAAAAAGATAAAATAGACAATGGCATAGAGACAATCATTTTTTGCTCAGCAAGCAAAGTGAGCTTTTAAAAACGGATATCATATCATTTAAAAATATATATATTTTTTATTGATTTCAGAGAAGAAGGAAGAGGGAGAGAGAGATGGAAACATCAATGATGAGAGAGAATCATTGATCAGCTGCGTCCTCCACACCCCCTACTGGGGATCGAGCCTGCAACTCAAGCATGTGTCCTGACCAGGAATAGAACTGCAACCATCTGGTTCATTGGTTGATGCTCAACCATTGAGCCACTCTGGCGGGGTGGATATCATATCATTTTATGTCTTGGCATCAGACCTGTCCATTTATTTGTTCTTAGAATAAAATTCAAGCTCTTTTCCATGTCCTTCAAGGCCCTATATGATCTGGCCTTCCTCCAACTTCATCTCCCACCATTCTGTTTCCTGGCCTTGCTTTTGTCGTTCAAAAGTATAAAGCTCTGTTCCTTCTTCAGGCTCCGCACTTGTTCCTCTTTCTTGGGACATTCTCCTCTCCCTGCCTAGGCCTTTCCAGGACTCCAGCTCCTGAATGGCTCACTCATTCTAATTTTTCTGCTTAAAACTACCTTTCCTTACAACAGCATTATTTATTCTCTTCCTTTCTCTCTCTCCCTCTCTCTCTCTCTCTCTCCCCCCCCCCTTATTGTTGTTTTTATTAATCCTCACCTGAGGATATTTTTCACATTGATTTTTAGAATGGAAGGGAGGGGTAGAGACAAAGAGAAACACCCATGTGAGAGAGACACACTGATTTGTTGCCTCCTGTAAGCTCCCCGACTAGGGCCAGGGAGGGGGCCTGCAATCGAGGTACCCACCCTTGGCCAGAATCAAACCCAGGACCCTTCAGTCTGCAGGCTAATGCTCTAACCACTGAGAAAAACTGGGTAGAGTTATTCTCTTTCTCTTTATTTTGCTGTGTTTTTGTTTTTTATTATAGCAATTCCCGTTATCTGAAAGTATCTGATTTATTTATGTATTTGTTGTCTTCCCTTCCTGTTCATGTATGCATATTGCAAACCCTGTGAGGGCAGGGACTCTGCCTTATTCACGGCTGTATTCCCAGCAAGGAGTGGAATACTACTCCACATGTTTCTCCCTTCACTCATTCATCTCGTGCATATTTATTTACTGACAAGAGACTATGCTAGGCTCTGAGGATCTATAATAATAAAAGCATAATATGCTAATTAGACCAGATGTCCTTCCAGACATCCTTCCTTCCAGACAAAGCCACAGCAGGCGGGGGCCATGGCAGAGGCAGCGGGCAGGGGCCAGGGCCAAGGCCCTTGCATGAATTTTATGCATCGGGCCTCTAGTCTATATATATAAAAGCCTAAGCGACTGTTGCGACTGAAAGACTGGAACGACCAGAACAACTGTTCTACTAGTCGCTATGACACACACTGACCACCAGGGGGCAGATACTCAATACAGGAGCTGCCCCCTGGTGGTCAGTGCGCTCCCACAGCCAACCTCCTGCAGCTGGCCACCTCCCCCCAGCTGGCTGAGCCCCCCATCAGCCCCGATTGGGGGGGGGGGGAAACAGCCAAGTTCCTGCAGCCCCTCCCCCCTGCCAGCCAGCCCTCTCCCCATATGCCCTGATGGGGGTCCTGCTGGCCAACCCCCTGGGGTTCCTCCCCACTGGCCGTCTGGCCACCTGACTGCAGCAGCATGAATGACCTGAAGCAAGACAGCAAAAACTCACCCAGCTGAATCCCAACAACACAGCAGAATCGTGAACAAATAAAGTAGTGATTGTTTCCAGACACCAAATTTTGGGGTTCTTTGTTACATAACAATAAAAATAGAGCCAAGTACATCTTTTTAAAAAGATTCCCTCTTTTGTTTAAATTGATACCAGGTTAAGGTTTTAAATTTTGATCGATTCCTTTTTCCAATATAACTTCTGTTTTTAAATTACGTTTTCCATGTGATTATTGATATGGCACAATACTTTGTTGTAAGCATGCACATTTACTCTTATGAAGAAGAACAACCAGTAGATTATTGTCAAGGAAGGCAAAACATCAAAAACAAAAGCCAAAAACAAGTCCCAGAATTATAGGAGAAGGGAGAGAGGAGAAAGTGAAGACAGCCTGAGAGACTGAATCTTGTTGGCACGTTTTCTAGGTAAGCTGATTAACTCGTGTCTAGCAGAGAAGTCTGTCTGGACAGTCTGTTCTGAAGTAGGCTGATGAGGGGTTTGCAAAGGGAAGAATTTAACTGCTATGGATTTTCTCAAAACCTTGAGTGTTTACAGGGAGCTTACAGTACAAGCTGTCTCCGGGCAGTGGCTGGTGGTGTCTCTCCATTAGATCTGCGCCATGGCTAAGCCAGGTTTGCACCATTTTACGCATCACAATTTTACACGTTGCTTTTAATGAATTTAGCCACTTGATGCTAACCTTCTAATGAATGCTTTTAGATTTTATCAGTGTAAAGTTAGATCATTTGTACAGGATCATTTTGTCTTTTTCTTTCACTAGTGTATACATAGTCACTGGCAACCGCAACTCACGTAGGATAAAAACACAAACTGTGACGCCTTTGGCCTGCAGGGCCAGTTGGTGCTGATCTTTACGAGGACCCCTTCTTCTCAGAGGTATTTGATCAGTGTGGCTGAGGCAGCTCACACTTGGACCAAGAAACTATGGCAGATGGGCCGTGTAGAGTTAATTCACAACCGTAACAATTTTTCTGAAATCATCTGACTCCACGGGAAGTTTTGTCTTAGAATCTGGGCAGTAACAATTTTTGCTTAGATATTCAGCAGATGGTTCATTCTTATCACAGTAGCACTCCACCGCCACCCAGCTCCAGGGGATATGGAGTTTATTTCCTGTAAAATCAAAGCAAAACAAGTACCATTTGGCTGAAAATTGTTGGAATAGTATCTAACAAAATAGAGGGGTGGGTTTGTGTGTGTGTGTGTGTATTTTTGTTTTTGTTTGTTTGTTTACTTTAGAGCAAAATTTTCTAGGTAAATATGCCACTATTGTGCTCTTCTTTCTGTCTCTGATGAGTGTGCACACATGAACACGCACGTGCACGTGCACACATGAACACACACACACACACACCACCATTACCATCACCACTGCAAACCACCCACCCTACACTATACACTTGCCATCTTTGTGTGGGAATCAGATTGATACTGTGTAAAAGTTCCCTCGAGGATCTACAGTAAGGCTCTAAAAATGATCTATCCAGCCTAAGAAATGTTGTGATGCCAGGCTAAGTGGTGAGTTTCCTGTGAAAGAGGGTAAAAGCTGCTTTCTCTACTTGAAGAAGGTTGAAGTTTATCTCTAGGTGCATGGTTAAATCTCGAGGGAAAGCCCTTTTCTTCCTCCAAACCTTAGATCTCTGCAAGTCACAAGAGTTTGAATGTTTTCCCATGTAGCTGATCCTACGGCAAGCTATTTGGGACAACCACCTACTTACGTGATTCACTCAGCAATGCCGAGGGTGACCCCCACTCTTCCTCAGACACCGGAGTAACCATAACTCACACCATTCCGTTTGCAAGAGATGGAAATTTCCTATTTTAAAGACTTAAGTAATTTTGAAAACAATCTTTGGGGGATCCTGTATCAACTGTTGTCACCGCAGGAAAGAGACGTGGGATTGATGTGTTCTGATGAAGGAGGTGGGAGCAGAGGTTAAAAGCCGGAGGGGCAGTACCTAGAGGACTTTGGGGACCCAGGGGCTGAGCATTTAGACACCCTGCAGTGCAGAGATGGCAGAAGGAAGGCGAGCACAGAAAGAAAGCGTGATGATGACCGCAGGCAAACTTTGCCCCATGTCTCTGTTTTTCCAGTTCCTAAAATCTTTATCATAGCAGCTCTCTGACGAGCACTAGAAGCAGGCACACGAAGCTCTTGGTGTTATCTCATTACATCTTTACATGCCCTGGTTGGTTCACCATTGGGAGTGAGAGGGCAGCTGGGAAGATGTTCTGCTTTACAGGCTTACAGGATGTTGTGAGATAAATAGGTGCTTTGTAAGCTATAAAGCATCACAGAGTGTGGAAAGTGGTATTTCTTTCTACTATTTTCCATCATTCATCCCTTGCAACTGTTGCCAATGTCTATGAGAGAACAAGACTTTCTGCTTCCATAATTCTTATCCCCCATTTTGCAGACTGGACTCAGTAAGAGAAGCGGTGGACAGATGAAATTGATTGCCATGAATAAAATGGATTGCCTGTGATTAAAAATAAAGTTGACTACCATCAATGCCCAGGATGAACTTAACACATAAAAGATGGACAATCAATACTTGATAATTGACTAAATGTCAAACTGAGTTATTTGTGTGCCTGCAAGAGGGAGGGGGGACTGCAGACTGGCTCACTCAGCACCACCTGCTCCAACCCTTCTCCAGGTCCCCTTCCTATAGCATGGATATTAATTGTAGTTTGTTTTTCTAAGTTCTCTTCTTCTCCCAGCATTTTCATTCTTCCCTTTGGGCCCACACATCCCCCTCCCCCCCTTAAACGCCCCCCCATTGGAGGGCTCCTTCAAATGTGTGGGAGGTCCTCATTTGGCTGTTCCTACTTCAAGTGCTGCAAGGAAAAGCTAGCTTGGAGCTCCTCTATATGTGAGAAAGGGTCTGTGAATTGCTGGACTCTGCTTTAGGCTATCAGATGGGAAATCATCTGTAACGTATGTGTAAGTCTTTTCCCAAGATTCATGCTATTTTCTCCAGCAGAAACTCCAGCCTCCAGCCTCAGGGATACCCAGCTGCTGGCACTGGCTAGGAAAGTGTTGGGAGCGGGCCAGGGCGCGGGTGAGAAGTCTGTGGTGCCAAAGTCCCTTACTGCTCCCTTGGATGGGCAGCAAATAAAAACCAGTGGAGTAGCTATGGAAACCATGAAGGAGGACTGTCTTTATTTTTAAATAATGCACATGAATTAGAACAAAGTGACTGGTGTCCTTTTTCTCTTTCCCTCTGTGACAAAAGTTCTGTGTCCTGGTTTCTACCTTCACTTAGAGTAAATTAGGAGGAAAAGAACATCATGTCGACCTCTTATTGCCACAGTGGCACGTCCTCCTTCCGTGTCTCTATGGCTTCATTCCAAAGACATTTAATAGAATTAACCACATAGGTCAGCCCCACTTTCCCCAGGAATGTTCGCTCTGTGCAGGTGGTTCAGAGAGGAGTTTCTCCTAGGAGCCTCAGAGAACTCACTTTCAAGACAAGGAGACAGATGGCAACGTCCCTTCCCTATAGGCACGAGTCCCCGGTTCCACATTTGTGCCCATTCACAGATTTGAGATTTGTATGAAGTTATCTTCCCTTGGTCCATTTCCTTTATATATTAGCTTTTTTTGGCCTCAATCAGAAATACATGTTTTATGAGTTCTTAACATTTTCAACCTACCCATTTTAGTGGAAACTTTCTGCCTTTTTGTCCTTTTGTGGACAACATATTCATCTTGGGCTCTGGGCTTTTAAACGGTATAATTTTTGTTTAGTTCTAGACAACGGCAGTTCTACTTGAGCGTCTGAGCCTCCCATCATCAGCTGTCATTCTGTGCCCACTTGTTCTATTGAAGTGCCTCCAGGAAGGCACGCATTTGATCCAGGGTATAGAATCTTGCTCCGGCAGCAGATGAGTCATCCAATGGTGTGTGTCCACTGGAAAGAAAGAACTTCATGCAGCATATTCATTTCCTTAATTATTCTTTTTATGCAGTACCTTAAAGAGGACTATTATTAATTCACTATCTCAGAGATGCCCCCAATTCATCTCACAGACTCAGTACCAAGTACTGTAGGTATCTTTATGCTCTGTGCTACCTTCTAAGTCGGAGATGTCCTGTTCTATTTTTCTGTTGAGATTTATGACAGTGATGGAACAACCTTGGTCAGTACAAGTGGATCCTTCTGATTCTTGTGACTAATGTGAGACAGGCATGAGGCAGAGGGGAGAACATCCTCTTGTAACACGTGGACCAGGAGGCTGGCATCTCACTCGTCTAGGAAGAAGAAGGAGGAGGAGGAGGAGGAGGGGGAGGAGAAGGAGGAGGAGGAGGAACAGAGCTACTGGGTTCCAGTATTTCCTTGGATCTCACTCAGTTAAGAACTGAGGCTGCACTCCCCAACAGACATGATCTCTAAGAGGAGGAAAGTAGCCTAATTTGAGGAATATTTTGAGACATGTTTTTGTGCTTTGGGAAATTTTCAATGTATTATGTTGAGTATTTAGAGATTACATGTATCAAAGATTTGTACCACTGTGGGTCTGAGAGAACAGCCCACATTTAGTCAGTGTTTTCAGCTAAGTCTGAGGCACATACACAGGACTAACAACTTGAATTATGGTTTCTGGGGGGTGAAGCATGGGGCCTTTGAGAAGGCATGAGAAAGGAGATGCAGAGGGTTAGTGTTCACTAAAGTGTGTTATTGATGGAAATTTATTTCCTAGGCCTCACAAAATAGGACATATTTTCATTCTTCTGGTATGATTTCAATTCCTCCTTATGAAACCCAGGGGGAAGGACTAGAATAGTGGATCTCTAAAAGGTCAAGTTTTGACAGGTCAAAACGCCTGCTTTAATAATACTCTGAAGCCTGATGTGTATCTTTTTAATCTTTCAGCAGCAGATGCACCTTGAAATAGCTTTTTTCCCCTTTAAATATGCAAAGGCAGGAGAAAACAAGACAGGGATGATCATGTATATACTGTTATGTAACCTGGTATCAAAGAAATATTAAAATATTTTCTAGTGGAATGTACATAAAGGCCAGAATCTGATGTTATAGTGCTTTTTCTATCTCCTCAATAGACTCTTTCAACTCCAAGCTAATACTGGGATAGTCTACTCCCTCCTCTCTCTGTATCTTATTCCTAGATGGGTTATGGCTGGGTTACATAAGGCATTTTCTTTAAAAATTGTATTAATAAAAATGTAGAGTCTTAATAGGGTAAGTTTGCTGGTGTCTCAAGGTAGCTGGTGTCTCTGTAGCTGGGGAAACTTTGACAAATGCTGGATCATTTTAATTGAAATAATACAGCTCTGAGCTTCCATTAAATGGGATGAGCAGGGTTTTTCCTAATATAAGCAACCAACTGATAGGCTCACAATTGTGAGTCCCTGAAGGAAAGAGTTAGTAATGGCCCCTGGAATAACATAAAATAGAACAATCACCAGTTGCCCACGCGTGGGATGACTTGGGCAGTATTTCTCTCAGAACATACAGGGAAGAGCCAGGTGACCAATTAGTGCTGACTTTTAATAAGTGACTAATCCCCTGAGAGAAAGTGTTGCTAAAAGTACAATCTAGAAATGCAGACTATTATGACATCTTGTGTCTTGATCACTGAGTACTACTTTATGGAGCATCTCATAGGAACCAATGCTGTACACGACACTGGGAAAGTCCCCACTCTTAAGGAAGTCCTGGTTTAATGGTAGCACCTGCTATCATAACATTAATAAAAAGCTGCTAAAATACCAATGGAGAGTGCTATAACTGAGAGATATATGGCAAATTAGGGGGTGGGGGAATGGACAATTCCTTCCTTTAAGGAAGGTCAGAGAAGACTTTATGGAGGAGGTAATCTAGAACTGGGACCTATATTTGAAAAGTGTTAGGAGAACAAGGTGGGGAAAAGCATTTCAGCCAGAGGAAACAGCACCAGCCAGAAGGAATTATAGGGAGGTTAAGAAGAAAAAAAACACACAACAAAGTGGAGCACGTTAGAAGTCATTCATTGTGGGTTTAGCACAAAATGTGAGGGAGATAGAGCTAGTGGCAGGAGTTCAGTTCCAGGTGATAAGGGACCACATAGGACATATTAAGGAGTTCAGATTATGTTCTGTGGTAATTGACAGCCGTTGCATAGCTTTAAGTCAGGGTGTGAAATAATGGTGTTGCCTGTTAGAGAGCTTACCCACTCTGGGAATAGCAAGGAACATGGGTTGTGGGAATCTGAATCCAGAGACGAGGAGAGCCCCTGAGAGGCTGCGGACTATGAACTAGGGAAGCAGTCATGGGGTTGGAGGAGGAAGCAAACTCAGAAAATACACAGGGAAGGAACGGATGGGACTTTGCTGACACTCAGCGGCGTGTGCCCAGCATTGTTTTCTGTCCTGGACACTAACCTCTTCGTTTTCCTTATAGTTCACTGATTGTCCCTTTTCAGGCTTTGCTAGTTCCTGGTCCTTTTCGTGACCTCTAACAGTTGGCAGGCCTTTGGGCCCAGTCCTGGGGCCTCTTCTTTTCTTTCGCCACCCTCCCTCTCTAGGACACCTCCATAACATTAAGGATTATCCATATACTAATAACTCCAAAAATCCTACCTCCAGACCCCACCATTTCCCTCAACTCCAGTCTGTATACCCAATGGCATAGTCACTCTCTCAAAGGTAGTGGTTTCCCCCCAAGCAAGCTCATTTCCCCCTAGTATTGTGCATCTCTGTAACTGACACCACCACCCACCCAGTTGCTCAGGGGCGCAAACAAACAAAAGCCCAATTTGTCTAAGTAGAGAAAATTCTTAGAGTTTCTCTTAATTCTATGAGAGATGCTGTGTTGTACAAATCCAGGTGGGCACCCCTTTCATTGCAATCTGTTCAAACAGCACCCCCTTTTTCTTGGGCTGTGCAGTCGCCCTACTATACTTCTGTCTATCCTATTTGTTTAAAAACATTGTTTAAAGTTAAATTGCATGCCCCATTATTTTTCTAAAATTTTTTTTCTGTCAAACAAGTGTCACCTGACAGAGTACAATCAACACTCACCTTGTACTTTACATCATGAAAACAGAAACTTCCTCCAATAATTTCTTAGCCAGTAATTTATACTGAATTTTTCTGAGAACTGTAATATAGGATTCTACTTATGTTAGCATTTCAATAAATACTGAAGGATTTGTTCTTATACCCCAGGCCACAACCTCATTTCTTTAATAAGAAATACCTTCTCTGCCTTCCACATAATATTGTTTTTATTTATTGCTATTCAATTTCTATTCATCCAGGCCTCACCTCTTCATTATTATGACAGGTTCTAATAGCCTTAACTGCAACGGAGAACCACAGTTTTCCTTTCTAGAACATACACATTAAAAATACTTCCTAAAATTCACTGGTGCAAACAAAAATATGCCGTCCCTGTGCTGATTGACTGGTGACTCAGCACTGTTTAGTATAGAGAGTGGGGCAAAAGTAGGTTTACAGTTGTGAGTATGCAAAATAGCATTTATCTTTGTATTATTATTTCTTAATTATTGTATGATTTCACATATGAACAACTCTCTATCTACTTTTGTCCCACCCAATATAACTATCTGGCTTAGAAATAAGGCCAATTCATCTCTGTATCTTAGCTCC
This sequence comes from Corynorhinus townsendii, assembly GCA_026230045.1. NCBI lineage: Eukaryota > Metazoa > Chordata > Mammalia > Chiroptera > Vespertilionidae > Corynorhinus > Corynorhinus townsendii. Next base: position 171,855,625 of record JAPDVU010000003.1, on the reverse strand, counting down.
AATACTTCAGGCTGTGTGACATTAATTAATCTGTGAAGCAAGGTCCCTCATCGAAAAATAAGATAAAACCCCTGGGGCTGTTGTGTAGATTAAATGAGGTTAATATATACAAATGCCTGGAATATAGAAGACAATGAATACATGGCAGTGATTTTTTGAATTATTACTGTTTGCTCTCTCCGCGTGGTTTGAAATTCTCAGTCTACCTAATAAATGAGGTTTCATCGCAGTTGATCTTCCTGGAGCATCTTACCCTGGAACACTTAGGTTGAAAAATGGTCCAACACTAGCTCTCAAAGTCCAGATTTTGTGATGTTTTCAAGAGAAGCCGTGCATGACTCAGGAATTCATCTGAATGTGTGGGTAATGAAGTTGTTCCCCATCTGAGAGCAAATCTACACAGGGAAATGAAAAATTGAGCGAGCATTGAGTTAATTGAGAGATACGAGTTGCTCCCAAAATAAAATAAAATGAAAACAGTATGTGCATCCATTTAAGCTCTCTCTCGCCATTCTTCCTGAAGAGCAGGGCGGCAGATGCTTCAGAACCAAGAGTGTTCCTCTTGTCAGAACACCGGGAGCACTCTGTTTCTAAAACAGACTAAAGCTACCTGTGACGCAGCCAGGAATCAGGAAGTCCTGAGCTGCTGTGAATGGAGACTTTCCTATTCACCTCACATTCCAAACAGGTGCTCCGTTCAAAATGTGAGTAGTTTCAGCACATCCATTTCTTTTTTGTTCTTTCTCTTTTTTCCTCATTCCCAAGCTCCAAGAGCCCTTCTTTTATCTTTAAAACTTGTTTTCTCAGCCCATTTCTTCTACAAAATACTTGTTCTACCTCTGTGATGTTATAAATAAATGTCCTCTTATGGTTTGAGTCTTGGCTCTGAATTCTTTCCTAGCCAGAACTTCTGTACCGAGGTTGCTAAACCCAGGTCTGGCCTGAGCCCATGGTCTAACATCTGGTGCAGTCCTCGCCGCCCACACAAGACCAGTCCAGGTGATTTTTAGAGGGCGTTCTTTAAAGCTGGGAGCAGTGAAACAAGGAGGGGCCTAGGAAGGTAGAAGCAACTGGAGAGGGACTAGGTGAGGAAACAAACCTAGGCCGGGCTGCTTTGGCTCACTAAGAAGTAGCAGAAAAGGGGGCCTTGGGGACAGGGTCAGGGAGTTAGCCTATGCTCTCTGGTTTTAAGCCTTTTGGGGTCCCTTAGAGTTTAGGAGATGCATGCCTGTGGTGGAAGAAAAGGAGGAATGGAAAGCTGTGATGTGGACATGCTCCCAGAACGGAGGGAGCACCCACATCCATTTCTGTACAATAAGATATATTTCTGATCACAGTGCCTTGACACAAACGCTGCTGGGATTTCCAAATCAGACCACAGAGCGATTTGGTCTCTTGGTTCTTTCAAACATATCGGGCACAAGGAGATTGGGCTTGGTAGGGCGGGCCACTATAACTGATCCCTCAGAGAATGTTCCTTTCAGAGCTTATCACTTCACCATCCTCCAGAAGACAGGAGTACTCTGGAACTTTTACAGTTAGCCAAACATTGGCGGTCGGGGGTCGGGGGGGTCACAGTGTACATTAAGTAGTTTATCCCTATGGTTTGGGTGTCAGATGAAAGCTCTTTCTGGCTGTGATAGTGCTGGAACCAGTGATGCATGTGAGCGTGCCCTTTATTTCTACTTGTTCCTAACCCTTACAAAGCTGTTTTAAAGAGTTCTGCTTGAGAACCTAGACTCCAACGTATAAAATGGTAGGCACCTCGATCTCCCCTGCTCCAGTCTCAGCCCCCACATGTTGCTCAGGAGCCTCTAGAGATACCCGACAAAACTGAGTCCCACCAGAGCCAGGGCACCCCGGTTAGGGCTGTGGAGAGGGAGGAAACACAACAGCAACTCAGATGGTTTCAGATCCCTCAGAGAAAACCCGAAACGCTGCTTTATTTCTGCTTAAAGTAGAAAACACAATGACCGGCGTGTAAAAACCCACCATGACAGTTGAATTAGCATCTGTGGGGAGACATCCATTTCCCAGTTGTCATGACAACCCGAATGCCTCCTTTCCCAGCTTCCATGCCCATTCAGGAGTTGTATCTAATTTAGAATTTGACTTGCAGGCTGACAGAAAGACCTGGAGATCCTGAAAGATCTACCGGTTTATCAATTAAGACGACATGCAGGTACTCGAAAGGAACGTGTTCACCAGACACTGGTTTCTATAGAGATGCTATTCGCAAGGCAGCTTTGCCAAAAATAAGTGTTTACTGGTGGAGAAAGGCTGGGGGAGGGGATTTCTGAGAGGCAGGTGCGAACTGGGGCACTGGTGATTGAGAGTTTGTGCCTCTCATGGCTGTATGCCAATTTTTCATTAGTGCTCAACTGAACTACAAATAATGAAGTGTGTTTTTCAACTGAGACATGGGATTAGAATTGATAATTAAGGTGTAACATTTTGAGGGGGAAGGAAACATAAAGGGGCTCTTATTTTTCAAATGAGGAACCTGAATGGGACCAGGAAGGGAAGTGACCAGCTCCAGTCACTGGACTCACTGGGGTCAAGTGAGATCCGGTCTCCTCCCAGCACCCCTGGGGCCTCTCCTGCCCTCACCAGGGGCAGTCATCCCTTCCAAACACTTGAGCAAAAGCTGAAGCTGAAAGATCTTCCTCTCTAAGAATGAATAACTTCACCTGGGAAAAAATAGTCCCTTCCTCTTGAATCATTTAGAATCATTAAAGCTGACTCTGAACAGTGACAAATTTCCCTAATTTCAAATATGAGTTCAGGTTCCTTCCAATTATATATACAGAGTGATGAATATGCAGCATGAAGAATTAAACAAGATACATATTATAGAACATTTTTGCAATGCAGTTTTTATTACTGAAACATTTTCGTCCTCTTTATCCAGTCCCTAGGACATAAATCATCTGTAGCTGATATGATAAAAAAACAATTTTCATGAAAAATATTTTATTTATATTCTTTTTTTTCTCACCTCCGACTGATAGGTACCTTAACATTTATTAATTTGGAGGAAAAATAATACTAGCTGCTTTAACTACCTTTGTTTTTAAATGAAAATTCTGTTAAGATTTTGGATAACAATAAATAGGAAGACCTTCAGCATCTTACTAAGAAATTTATCTTATTTCAAGTGTTTATAGTGTTTTTTATTTCAAAAGTGCTTCAACATGAAGATTTTAAGACAATAGCTCTTCTCTCTAAAGATGCTTATTTCCTTAGCAGAGAACATAAAGTTACAGTTGTCAACTGAAAGTTGGAGCTTTTGAGCTGAACTTATTCCTTAACTAGAGACAACTTAAGGCGAGGCTCATGAAGGCTTTGTTCTTGCTGTGGCCAGAATTCTAGAGTATGTGTGAAACAGGAAAGTGAGGACTATACATGTGGCCAAAACTAGGGAAAAGAAAGAAGATGAAGGAGAAAGAACCCAGCATGTACTATTGGGTACTTGTTATGAATACAGTAAAGGCTTTAGGTGAGTCTGCTGTAGAGAATATTTGAAATGTAGGGAGGCGATTCAGCCTTGAATTCCTCAGACTTTTGGAGAGAATCTCCAACTATTTTAGTTTGGGGGGAGGGGAGGGGAGGGGGGAGGGAGAGGCCCAATTCCTAGCACAATCTTAAAGGTGAGTCCCTCCCTTTCTCCATTTCCTGTAGCTAAGACAGTCATGTGCCTGGGACTCAGCCCATTAGGTGTTCATGCCCAGGATTCGGTGTTTGAGGCGGCATTGAGCTCTAAACAGGATCTGGGGAAAACAAAATAAAAAGCAGCCCTGGTTTTTAGCATTTGCTGATTTCTGTGTTATAAATAACTTTACGGTGGCTGATTCCCAACTACAAACATTTTAATACCCATTTTGCACAATTCCTGAAAGTGTAATCGTTGTCTCTCACAGGCAGATTGGATTCAGAGTCAGCACATCAGCGAGGGGAAGAGTCCCCATAGCACCAATGTCTGACTTAGCTGGAGAGCAGCAGCAGGGACTAGTGTCAGTGGTAGGGGAGCCGGTGAGGGAACCCCAACAACCAACCCTTCCTGGTGTTGATCTTGGCTCTTTTCTTTTGCCCGGCTTCCCATAACACCTGCTCATTTTCTGACCCTGGTTCTTTCACCTTCCTGTCAATTCTGTGAGCACCTCAATATCTTCCCAATAATTCATTCTCTGCTTATGTCAGCCAGAATTGATTTCCATTCTCTGCAACAAAGAACCATAGCACACCTTTAATTAAACCTAGTGATAAGCCTGTGAGTAAGGTCCTATGATTATATTCTCCACTTTGCAGAGGAGAAAGTGAGGCTCAGAGAAGTTACATAACTTACCTAAGATCACACACAGCTGCTAATAGAACCCAGATGCTCTTTCCACATTTCCTCTCACAAACCAAGGTCATCTCTCCTCTGCATACTCAGTACTGGCGGCATGCCTTTGGTTCTGATCTCAGTTAAGCCTATATTATCCTAGAAACATTATTTGGGGTATAGAACTTTTGGATAACATAAGTAACTCATAAATGAGACCCAAGTAACCATTGCCCTCTAGAGCAAACAGAATAAAATTTGAGATATCCATTTGTAAAGAACAGTTGATTTCTCTTTACAGTCTATCTGTGAAGGAATTCACCCCCTTTAATATATTACACCCCAGAATCTTCAGGGTTAACTCAGGAAGGAGTATGCCCGGTGTAGAGGCACAGCTGGACAAGTGCTCCTAACTCAGACTCCTGAAATGTTCTGCCCCCGCCTTTGGGTTCACCTGCTACAACCATGATGTCTTCCAAGTGTCTGTTCTAGCTTTTTTTACTTTATTTTTATTGTTGACACTATTACAGGTATCCCCATTCCCCCTCCTATGCCCACCTGCACCCAGCCTCCACTCCCCTTTCCCTCTGACCATCACCACACTGTTGTCTGTGTCTATTGGGTTATGCATATATGTTCTTTGGCTAATCCCTTCACCTTCTTTCATCTAATTTCTCCACCTTCTCCCTCCCCCCTGACAGCTGTCAGTCTGTTCCATGTATCCATGCCTCTGGTTCTAATTAGTTCATCAGTTTATTTTGTTCATTAGATTCCACATATAAGAGAGAGAATATGGCATTTGTCGTTCTCTAACTGGCTTATTTCTCTTAGCATAATAATCTCCAGGTACATCCATGCTGTCACAAAGAGTAAAATTTCCTTCTTTTTTATAGTTGCATAGTGTTCTATGTGAAAATGTACCAATATGTTTTTGTGTAAATGGATATGTTTTTATCCATTCATCTACTGACAGCACTTCAGCTGTTTCCACATCTTGTCTATTGTGAATAATACTGCTATGAACATAGGGGTGCATATGTTTTTTCCAGTTGGTGTTTCAGAATTATTAGGATATATTCCTGGAAGTAGGGTCACTGGGTCAAATGGGAGTTCCATTTTTAATTTTTTGAGGAAACTCCATACTGTTTTCCACAGTGGCTGCACCAGTCTGCATTCCCACCACATCCCTTTTCTCTACATCCTCACCAGCACTTACTGTTTAGTGATTTATTGACAGTAGCCACTCTGGCAGGTGTGAGGTAATACCTCATTGTGGTTTTAATCTGCATCTCTCTCATGATCAGTGACGTTGAACATTTTCTCATATGTCTATTGGCTGTCTGCATGTTCTGTTCTAGATTTAATATTCCAGCAATACAGACAGAACATTTCATTTGCACATCTTTAGCACAGTGCTGATTCTGGCTGAAGTAAGAAAATGTGAATAATGAATTTAAGGCATGTAAGTAGTCTTATACATAAAGCAATGAGTTCTGGTTCTACCACAGCTAGCTTGTTTCTAGCATTGGTCAGTTTTCAGTTGTAGACAACAGAGTTCACTCTAGCCAGCCAAAGCAGAAGAAATTGGTTAAGAGATATTAGAAAGCTCACAGAATCACTGGGAGGTCTGGTAAAAGAGTGTTAGCCTATGCTTCCAGGGACAACCTGAGAACCAGCTCATAGAACTGGCCTGGTAATAGAGTGGCTCTCACCATCAACTCCAGAACCACTCTACCTCTTCTGTGATCAGGTGGTTGCCTCCACCACTGTTTATTCCAGAAACATCCTTTCTTGGCCACTCCCATACCAGCAACATGGTTGCCTCAATGCTCTTCCAGTTTCCTCAGGTAGCTGGTCTCCGAATCACAGTTTCATGTATCTGTTTGGAAGAATCTAAGACCCATATCTGCATCCTAGGGACAAGGAAGGTTGGAAAATATAATTACCTTTGGAAGGTTCTCAATGGATGGAGAACTGTTAAAATGTGAAGAAGATATTAAAAATACATAGGATTGTCCACTTACTCCCTTCACAAATGGCCTTACTTTCTACATACCAGGAGACAGAAGCTTCTCATTACAAGTTGCTGGCATAATCTCATAGACATGGGCCTGGGTTCCTCTTTTTCGTGTGAGGAACTGCTTTGTAATCATCTCAACTTCTTTTTCAGCAATTCTAGGATTAAAAAAGAAACTAAGTGAAAGACAAAACAGAAATGTATTCCCTCTGCCCTCTAACCTTTCTGTCTGAATAGAAACCAGAATCTTCCCCAGGATATTTATACCATAAACTAGAGGCCCGGTGCACGAAATTAGTGCACGGGGGCAGAGGAGGGCGGTGTCCCTCAGCCCAGCCTGCACCCTCTCCAATCTGGGACCCCTCGAGGGATGTCCGACTGCCCATTTAGGCCCAATCCTACTGGCATCGTTGGACATCCCTCTCATAACCCAGGACTGCTGGCTCCCAACTGCTCGCCTGCCTGCCTTCCTGATTGTCCCTAACTGCTTCTGCCTGCAAGCCTGATCACCCCCTAACCACTCCCCTGCCAGCCTGATTGATGCCTAACTGCTCCCCTGCCAGCCTGTTTGCCCCTAACTGCCCTCCCCTGCAGGCCTGGGTCCCCCCCACAACTGCCCTTCCCTGCAGGTCCGGGTGCCCCCAACTTCCCTCCTCTGCCAGCCTGGTCACTCCTAACTGCCCTCCCCTGAAGGCTTGATCACCCCCAACTGCCCTCCTTTGCAGGCCTGGTCCCTCCCAACTGCCCTCCCCTGCTGGCCATCTTGTGTGGCCATCTTGTATCCACATGGGGGCAGCCATCTTTGACCACATGGGGGCAGCCATCTTGTGTGTTGGAGTGATGGTCAATTTGCATATTACTCTTTTATTAGATAGGACGAGAGGCCCGGTGCACGAGATTCGTGCACTGGGGTGGGGGGTCCCTCAGCCAGGCCTGTGCCCTCTTGCAGTCTGGGACACTTTGGATTGTCTACCTGCTGGCTTAAGCCCGATCCCTGGGGGGACCTAAGCTGGCAGTCAGACATCTGTCTCACATTTTGGGGTTCTCATAGTCCAGGACAACCTCACTCCTTACTGCCTGCCTGCAGCAGAGACAAGAGAGGCTCCTGCCACCACTGCTAGGCTCACCAGCCATGATCCTGGCTTCTGGTTGGGCAGCTCTCCCCCTGCAGGAACACATTGATACCAGGGGTCAGTTTCTGCATTGAGAATCTGCCCCCTGGTGGTCAGTGCATGTCATAGTGACTGATCATTCTGCCATTTGGTCCATTTGCATATTACTCTTTTATTATATAGGATAGAGGCCTGGTGCACGAGTGGAGGCCAGCTGGTTTGCCCTGAAGGGTGCCCTGGATCAGGGTGGGGATTCCCTTGGGGTATGAGGTGGCCTGGGCGAGGGGCCTGTGGTGGTTTACAGGCTGGCCATGCCCCCCAGTGACCCAAGTGGAGGCCCTGGTATCTGGGATTTATTTATCTTCTATAATTGAAACTTTGTAGCCTTGAGCAGAAGCCAAGGCAGGCCAGGACTGCAGAAGCTTGGCTTCCTCCATCACTGGGGGCAACTCAAGCCTCTTGCTCTCTCCCAGCTCCATGGCTGCCACCATTTTTGTTGGGATTTATTTATCTTCTATAGTTGAAACTTTCTAGCCTTGAGTGGAGTTCAGGGCCGGCCAGGGTGTGCAGAAAGCTTGACTTCCTCCATTGCCAAGGAAACCCAAGCCTCCTGCTCACTCTGTGGCTGCAGCCATCTTGGTTGGGTTAATTTGCATACTCACTCCTGATTGGCTGGTGGGCGTGGCTTATGGTTGTGGCAGAGATACGGTCAATTTGCATATTACTCTTTTATTAGATAGAATGGCCTCACACCTCTTCTGAGATCTCATCTTCTACCTATAGTGGGGGTTAGTGGTCCCTGTCCCTTCTTTAGGTGCAGCAGCATAGCAACATCGTGCCAGAGATAGCTACCTTCTCACCAAAATCCATGATGTTCTTTTCTTCTCGGGCACATGAGTAAACTACATTCCCCAGTATCCTTTGCAGTTTGGTGTGACCATTGACTGTGATATAGCCAATGGAATACATATATGTTACCTGGAGTTTCTCACCCAAAACTTTTACAAAGTGGCTGTGCCCAACCCCACACTCTTTTTCTCTTTCTGCCTGCTAGATGCAGATGACAATGAGGGCCTAGGAGATAAAAGAGCCACAGATAGAAGAAGCCTGGGTCCCTGAAATACTGCATGAAGGAGATATGCCTGTCACCCAAAAACAACCACTTGCACTCTTATATGAATAAGAGATCATCTCATGTTTAAGCCATCATTAATTTGGGGTTCTATTTATTCCTGAACTTAATCTTCTCCACTAGTACAACATTTAGAACACAAACAACTCTAGTTCTTTTCTAGTAAGAATTACAGATTTATAGGCAATGAATTCTTTGGTTTATACTTAATTGTAATAGGTTAAACACCACACTTTTGTTTCTAATTTTTACTAGATCAATAGATTTATGTTCTAGGTTACAGAGGTCATGACTGAAGGTCTTATCTATTATAGAATAGCTAGTTCACTCAGTTCCCATGATGGATGCAACCAATGCCTTCCAGCTGTCTTACAAACATGTTCCCTTGGTCATCAAGAGCCATAGGGAAGAGCAGGAATTGAATATTATAAACCCATTATCACATTTTAAAAAACGTTTCAAAGTTCCCATGCTGTGGTCAAGTCAGTGGCATAATTTTTATTACCTGTCATGGGCAGCTATTTTTCCCCATAATAATATAAGCCTCATCTAGCAATCTTAGCCACTGAATAGAAAAATAGGTGGGGAAATGTGCATTATAGTTCTTAGAAAGAGGAGCAAATTATTGCCCTTTTGAAGTTACATTAACTTAGTAAGACTAATGGGATACAATTCAGTGTGTTGAAATAGGTAGTTTACTGAGTGGGCTCAAGTAGGCTTTCCCCAAAAGACTTAATGCACCTACAAAAAGTGAGCAATTTACTTCCTTTTGTAAGTAGAAAAGTTCTTTTGAGAGATAATTTCTTCACTTCTGAAAATTGGAAGAAATAAGAGCCATTAGCAATAGTTTAATTATAATAATGTAAATTTGCGAATATGTAGCAAATGAAAAACACACTCTATCCTCATTTACTAACATGCAAACATGTGTGCCTCTTTCCATGTGTGTCTGTATGTATGTGCATGTATATGTATATGTGTGTATTTATATATTTACTAGAGGCCCGGTGTATAAAAATTCATGCACTGGAGGGGAGGGGGTCCCTCAGCCCAGCCTGCCCCCTCTCACAGTCTGGGAGGTGACCCGGTGATCAGGGGAAAGTGACCCCCCATCACACCTCTGTTGCTGCCACTGCTGGCAGTGCCCTAGTTACCTGAGCCTCAGGTGGCCCTGGGCAGCTGGGCAGCCACCATCTGAGGCTTGCCTGCACCTCGGGCCGGCCCTGAAGCATGAAGGCAGGTGCACAGAGGGGACTGGGTGCCGTCATCTTGTGGCTGTGGGCGCCGCCATCTTTGCAATGGCGTAAGGGTCAATTATTATATATATGTAATAGTTGATTCTTGTTATTTGCAATAGTTTTGTTCTATAAAGGGCTAAGATACTGAACCATTATACCTGGGGCGATATATATATGTATACATATAATATTAAATATGTATATATTCTATAATAATAAAAGCATAATATGCTAATTAGACTGGGAAGCTGGACGTCCTTCCAGACGAAGCCGGGGCTGCAAGGGCCAAGGCAAGCCACCATGGCTGTGAGGGCTGAGCCCCTTGCACGAATTTTGTGCATTGGGACTCCAGTAAGGATTATAATTTTTAAATCCTAAAAACAACCCATCCTGGTAGATTCTATTCTCTTTATTTTACAAAAGTGAAAACTAGGTACTGAGTGACTTTCCTGAGGATGCCCTACTAACAGGAGCTGGAGCTGGAATTCAAACCCAGTCGAACTGATCCCAGAGCCTGAGCTCCATGCTGCACTTCATTGTCTCAGGCCTCTAGTCATCTCTGCATGAGAGCTGAAACAAGGCACAACTGTTGCCTCGTTGCACCTCAGCTGGAAGCATGCGTGGCAAGGCAACTCAAACTTTTCACCAATCTGTACATGTATGCAATTTCCCAGAAGAGCAACAAGAGTATTGATTTGGGGGGGTTACAAAAACATTTTAGTGAGTAAACAAATTCACAAATAAAGATTTCACAAATAATGAGGATTAATGGTATATACTTTTGACCTTTAACAAGTAGTCATATATTTCTCCAGCAAAATGGGTTATTTGGGAACAACAAAGAATTGCAATTCAGGACATGTGGTATAAGGGTGAACCTAAGTCCAGAGAAACAAAGGTTAGGAGTGCTCTTTTATGAACTTGGGAGTAGTTGTTGTAAAGGAAGAGTCCACTGGAGGAAACTGAGAGTTTGAAATATTGTGACTCTTCGTTGGCTAAGTTATGGCAGTCTCCCATTGGCTGAGCTGTTACTGGGCCAGGAGGAATCTTTTCTTCCTCCTACTGAGCTAGTAATGCAGTATCAGTACCTGTTGCAAGGTACTTCTCTTCCTGTTGGGGTCAGTAGTGTGCACTGAGTGACACTACTGAGGGAGTTCTTTCTTCTACCCTCCCCTCTTGACTCCATTTTAAAAGAGGTTTTTTGTTAATTTTCACAATACACATATGATATACTGTTTATATGTTTTTGTAAAATTATCAGTTCTTATTCATGAAATTAAAACATTCTAATTAAAAACAAATCATGGCAGGTAGTCATGTCCTAGGCCAGTATCTTTCTTGACAAAGGTCAATCTTTACCTTAACTGAGCCTGTCTATTGTCTCTTTGCATCTGCAATAACATGCCTTTGGAATGCCTTTAGAATCCAGACCCTTCAGGGCACAATCTCTCACCGGAGCAGAAACCACAGAACCTTTCATTGTTATCTTGTTTCCCCACATACCATCTCTATGTGCTGTGAATGTTAATTGTTAACTGTCCTATACCCACCAATGTAAAAGAGTTATGTGTCTGTCCATTTTACTTTTTATCCAATCCCAGAGATTTCCCCACTTTGCTTTCTCCCACCTCCCTAATCTACCACCAGTGGATTTCATGTAACCTCCTTATGTCTTCTTCTTTGATTCTAATGTATAAAACAAGGTGCAAAACTTCCATTATCAATCTGTTGAGATTCTGGTTCCTGGCAACTGTCATCAGTTTGGCTCAGACTCATAAAATTTTTTACAGGTTTGGATATTTATACATTGACCAAGGGCAGTTTGGTGCTGGATATGAAACCACTGTTGATACTGAGAACACACATGCAGATTGAGGCTTAGGGGGTGTAGACTGAACATAGATCATTATTCAAAGGAAATACCAAGTTAAAAAAAGGTTAATGTGTATAATTCTTGCTTCATGGTGTTAAGAAACCATGGAGTTCTCAAATGGAAAAGTACATATCACATATTTTCTGAACTTGTGGCTATAAAATTGACTCACTTCTGCATCTTAATTGCATTTTACACATTCTGTGCTTAGCTGCCTATTAATTAAGGCACAAGATGAATACGGTTTGAGAGGCTCTCAGGATCCTTGCCTGAGAGTTTTCTTTTTGAGGAGTATTTATCTGGCTCTCCACCAGCTATGATACCTGACTTTCTTTGACACATTCTGATGTTATGCAGGAAATGCATTCCTTTGACCTGGATTTACTGATACCATCCCTGCCCGACGACATGCAAAGACAGAGCGTGCCTACATTCACCACAGACAATGCAAAATAATGAGGGGAATTTGCCCTCCCCATCTATGTATAAGGAATACAAACACAGAAACTTAAAAAAGATAAATTAGAAAGTGGTTATTTGCTTTGCACAAGGAGCCTCCAGCAGGTCTCTGCAAGCAATGAACTTCCTGCAATGATTTGACACCAACTACCCAGAATTGAGCCAAACTTCACCAATGAAGGGCACATTCCTCCTTAATACCGCCTACATTACAGACACGCGCTGTAAGTTTGGGGTCCCAGGACCAACTTTTCTTCTGATCAGCTGGATATCAATCCCCATGAATGCCCTTGGGTTTGATAATTCACTAGAATTGATACTGCTGTAATTAGCTAGTCATTAATTATAAGAAAGGCGCAAAGGGAAGGCCAGACACTGTAGGCTTGTCATTTGGGCAGCTTCCCCAGGAAGCTGCAACTTTGTACTCCCCAGGGAGCCACCAGCCTAGTCCCTGTAAGAGACTGGGAGATCTAACAAAGAGAAGATAGTTGCATGCCCAGTAAAGATGGGGTGACATGAGGAAGGTTCTTGCCTGTCAATCTAACCTGGGAACAAAAATAATTGGCCAGAATGGATGTGGCCACTGCAAGTGAGTGAAAATTTGGGAATACATAATCCCCTAAACAAAGAAACTCTCACTTGTTGTTCCTCACTCTTGGCTCTTGGCTTGAGCCGCTCTCTGATTTGGCTCCTGCATGAATTTCTTCCATAGCCATGTGGCCCTGTGGGCCCTACAGGCAATGGACTGATGGACTGCAGCAGGAAACACAAATTAAGCTAACCTGATGCTAGATTGGACTATGCCTTAACATGGAAAGGAAACTCTGGACACTGGCTCTAATTTTAGCTCTGCTAAAGCCCCAGCTACGCTTTTATGACTAGACTAAGGCAAACCGGACTTTGAAAACTCAGGGATTTAATTACACACACACACACACACACATCATTCATTCTCCCATGCAAGTTTCAGAAAATTCCTTTGCTTGGGATATCACAAGAATTCCACTCCCACCAGCAACCGGGGGAGATGAGGCCCTTTACAAGACTGCCCATGCCCTAACATCAGCTGTAGGTTTGGGGTCCTCAGGAATACCTTCAGTTCTGATCAGCTGGCTATCCATTTAGGGGTCTCCATGAATGTCCTTAGGTTTGATAATTCACTAAAATGACTAAAAAATATCAGGAAAGGGCTATACTTAAATTATAAATTTTTATAGCAATTCAAAGCCAGAGGGAGAGTGAGTCATACATAGAAGGTAAGTTCTGGGAGGGTCCCAAGCAGGAAGTTTTCTGTCATCCTTGTCCTGGACAGCATTGCCTCCTACTGGCTATGAGGTGTGATAATACTCAAAGAGTATTGCCAACCAGGGATGCTCACCTGACTTTTAGTGTACATACTTTTAATTGAAATTTCATTACAATGATTGAGTCATTGGCAAGGTAATTGAAATCAATCTCCAGTCCTCCCCGCTCCCTGGAGGATGAGTGGATATCATAGGGTTTAAAGCCCCAACCCTCTAATCTCAGGTTTGGACTTTCTCAGCCCCATGCTGAGTCAACTCATTAGCACAAATGAACACTCTCTAGGGGTCCCTTTTTGAATAACCTCTTTGGCATAAACTATCAGATGTGATCTTGAGCAGCCCATCATGAATAATAAAAATGCTCCTATCACTCAGGGAAATTCCAACGATTTAAAGGCTCCCTGACAGGAATGGAAGACAAAAGCCAGTCAAAGTATTTCTTATGCCCTTGGAAGATTTATCTCTAAAATGGGAATACTTGTAATGCACCCTACATGAGGGTTTTAGAAGGACTAAATAAAATAGTATATGTTTCTGGTGTATAGTGCTCATTCAATGTGTAAATAAGTGGTAGCCATTATTATTATTTTACTGAATTTGTGGCTGCTGAGCTTCTTAAATACATCTACTGCCAACTCCATTGTAAGTTGTTTGAGGTCGGGGAAAGATTTTATTCAATTTTCTGTATGTCACAGTAGCTAACTGTGTTTTGCACAAAAGGCTACCAATTGATATTTACTGGTTTGTTCTAAAAACATAACTACTTTTTTAAAATGCTAATAAGATTATACCTATTTGGCCTTGTTTCACTTAAGGATCAGAACACTTGCATAAGAGGGATCAGAGGAGCAGCAGAAGCTGCACTGAAAACAATGGGAACAGTAGGTAACTCCACAGGTTACTGCAAACATTGCTGAGGGCTGACCCGACTTCCTGATGGAAGAAAAATATTTGTATTCATTTCTGCTCACTCTTTTGAGCTTCAAAAACATGTTCTCAACATTGAAAAGAGAAAGTGATCTTCACCTAGGAAACTTTTGCATGAAAAATAATTTTATCCCTTCCTATTCACCTGCAAAAAGCAATTGAAAAGTATATCATTCACAATAGTAACAAAACTATAAATTACCTTGAATAAACTTATCAAGATGAGCAAGACCCCTTTAGAGAAAAACATTAATATACTCCTGAAAAATATTACTGGTTGTGAATGAAAAGATACAATACTTATAAGCACTCACTTCTCCACAAATTAACCTGTAAATTCAATGCAATCCTAATGAAACCCCCAGATTATTTTTTATATTGCTTGGTAAGATTATACTGTAAGTCATATGAAAGTGTAAATGTGATGCAGTCATCAAGGTAATTTTGGAAATGAACAACTTCTGGGACTTTTAATTTCTAATATCAAACTTTATTAAGTGATAGTAACTTAAGCAATATAGTAATGGAACAGGAATAAAGTGGATCTTTGGACTGTAATAGAAATTCCACATACATATAGAAATTTAGTATATGCTAAAGGGGGCATTTCAAACCAAGTGGGTGAATTATTTAACAAATGGTGTTAGATCAAGTGAATATCCATTTGAAAAAAATAAAATATACCTGTATTTCATGCTAGCTACAAAATAAATTCCAATTGGATTGAAGTCCAAAAGATGAGATAAATATATAAAAGTTTTGCAAGTATATGTATGATCTTGGGTATGTAGGTCCTTCAAAGGACACAAAAACAAAAAATCATGAGAGAAGGGACTGATAAGGTTAGCTACTTCAAAATTTAAAATTTTTACATGACAAATAATATCATAAAAATGATTTTTTTAAGTGGTAGACCATAAGATATTTCCACCTATATGATAGCTAACATTGGGTTTCTGGACTAGACAAAGAAAATTTTCTAAAAATTGGAGTGCAAACAACATAATACAAAAATGGATCCAAAAAATGTAAGCAAGCCATTCATAGAAGGAAAATACAAATAGGGCATTAAACACTTCAAAGACAATGTTCGATTTCATTAGAAATCAAGAAAATGAAAATTAAAGCAATGATATCCCATTTTTTAACCCATTAGGTAGTCCAACATTTCAATGTTTGATAATATAAACTGTAGGCAGACAGTGTAGCAAATATGTATTCTGATTGCCAGCTAACAGAAATCTAAGTGGCAGATATCTCATGTCCCAGTAGATCTGTTTTTTAGTATATTCCTTAAAGAAATATTTGCATTTACATTTAATATCTTCAAGATATGTAAGAGTGAAATTGAAAACACCCTAAATGTTTACCAATTGAAAAATGATCAAATAACCTAAGCACATATTCACTATTGATGCACGATCATGCATCAATTAATATACTAATAGCAGACATTTACATGTGTAATATGAGATACGTAGTATATGAGATAGAGTTACATATACCAACATGGAAAGTTCTTGAAGATATATTGTTGATGATAAAGAGAAGTTGCAGAACTATACATATAGAATGCTATCATCTGTGTTAAAAAAAAAAAAAAAGTATGCTCATCCTAGCTGGTTTGGCTCAGTGGATAGAGCATTGGCCCACAGACTGAAGGGTTCCAGGTTTGATTCCTGTCAAGGGCATGTACCTTGGTTGCAGGCTCAATCACTAGCCCTGGTTGGGGTGCGTGTGGGAGGCAACCAATCGATGTCTCACATCAGTGTTTCTCTGCCTCTCCCCATCCCTTCCACTCTTTAAAAATCAATGGAAAAATATCCTTGGGTGAGGGTTAAGAACAACAAAAAAAGTATACTCAACAAAACAATAATATACATTTTCTACATTTAATAAATGTTTCTAAATGCGTTTGTAAAACATGTGCAGGAATATACACAAAGTTTCCCTATGCAGAGAATACTAGGATGGGGTGGTAGGCAAAAAAGAATTTAGCCTTATCTGTCACATTTTAATTTTTTAGGAGGTGAATGGATTAATGTATTGCACCTGACATAGCAATAATTGGAGGAAATATATTCAAGCTCCTTCTTAGCCTTTAGAGCTCCACTCCCGACATCTTTGGCTCTTTGTGGTCTGAAGCATTTACAGACTCAAGTCGGCTCTACAATTCACCTCTATTGATAACCAGATGTCAGATTGATTATATTGGGCTTCACTCTTTCCAAGTCCATTTTTCAAGTCTTTTGCTCATATTTCATTAGAGATTGTGTATCTAGCATTCTATTTTAGAAAGACAGAATGACAAAAAAAGTTTTAACGCCTGGTTTTCTCCTCAGCCCCAGTTCTCATGGTGTAATCAAAATGGATTTATCTTTTGAGAAATAGTCTTGAGGAAAAAGCAAATATTTCTCTATTTCAAGAGGCTCCAGCGGAAGAATCATTGCTTTGTTGTTTTCTCCTATGCTGATATTTCTACCTCAAATATTTCACAGTTGTCTTCAGAAACGTTGTGTACTTTAAGAGCTTAGCACATATTTTCTCTAAAAAGAAAAATTGAGAGCTATTGGCCAGTGTGCTTTTACTCTAGACCAAGGTAACGTCTTCCTCCACTGATGCTCATGGCCATGAAATGTAGCCATGCTAATAAAATGGGGACATATCTGGCCAGAATGTGATTTCTCTAGTTTTATTTTCCATCCCCTTGTTTATTTTCCTGTGTTAGTCATTTTAGAGAGCTATCTTATCTTGAATCATAAAGAAACCCCTAATTTTTATATATTTAAAAAAGACAATCTACCTACAAATTCAGAATAAAATAAACCCACACACACACATTTAGGCATAACACTGGGAAGGGGATGGGAAGTGACTCAGTTATTATTTTAGTTAACACAAAATAATAAGCAGCAAGCATCATGTGAAACTGATATATGGCATGAAGAGGAGGAGGAGGCAAGTTTAGGCATGAATCACCCCCAAGGTCATTTATCTCCAGGGGACCGGCTGCCCATCTCTGGGCTTCTGCCCTGAGGTCACCCACCAGGAAGCAGCACAAAAGCACTAAGAAGTACCCACTGACCCTCTGTGGTGGTGGACCTGTTGGCCTCCTCCCCACCAGGACCCCAATGCTTTGAACCCTAACAATGCTATGATTATTCATCTTTTCTTAAAAATTCTTTATTGATTAAAGTATTACATATAGTATTACATATGTCTCCTTTTTCTCCCATTGACCGCTTCTGAGCTACTCCCACCACCATCCTCAGCACATGCCCTTACCCCCCTAGTGTCTGTGTCCATTGGTTATGCTTATATGCATGCATACAAGTCCTTTGGTTGATCTCTTACCTCCTCCCTCCCCGCCTTCCCTCTAAGGTTTGACAATTAGTTAGATGCTTCTCTGCCTCTGAATCTATTTTTATTCATCAGTTTATGTTGTTCACTATATTCCACAAATGAGAGAGATCATGTGGTATTTATCTTTCTCTGACTGGCTTATTTCGCTTAGCATAATGCTCTCCAGGACCATCCATGTTGTTGCAAATGGTAAAAGTTCCTTCTTTTTTATAGTAGCATAGTATTCCATTGTGTAGATGTAACACCGTTTTCTAATCCACCCATCTGCTGATGGGCACTTAGGCTGTTTCCAAACCTTAGCTATTATAAACTGTGCTGCTATTATAAAATGAACATCGAGATGCATATATCCTTTCTGATTGGTGTTTCTGATTTCTTGGGATATATTCCTAGAATTGGGATCACTGGGTCAAATGGGAGTTCCATTTTTAATTTTTTGAGGAGACTCCACACTGTTCTCCACAGTGGCTGCACCAGTCTGCATTCCCACCAGTAGTGCACGAGGTTTCCTTTTTCTCCGCATCCTCACCAGCACTTGTCCTTTGTTGATTTGTTGATGAAAGCCATTCTGACAGCTGTGAGATGGTACCTCGTTGTCATTTTGATTTGCATCTCTCAGATGATTAG
This sequence comes from Corynorhinus townsendii, assembly GCA_026230045.1. NCBI lineage: Eukaryota > Metazoa > Chordata > Mammalia > Chiroptera > Vespertilionidae > Corynorhinus > Corynorhinus townsendii. The sequence goes on along the minus strand of JAPDVU010000003.1, from coordinate 171,837,249 downwards.
TGACTTTGAGCATCTTTTCATATGTCTCTCGGCCTTCCGTATGTCCTCTTCCGAAAAATGTCTGTGATTATTCATCTTAATTCATTCCATACTCACAGACTTCACAGCCACCTCCGCATCTGTTACCCACTAATGTTCTTATATAACCTGTCACAGAGATGGCTGGATGTGGAGTAAGATATGTTTCATCCCTCTCAGGGTGACCCAGTGTCAGATCTATGCACATCCAAGTGTCAAAATGGAAATGGAGGCAAGGAAGAGGGTACAGGCAAAAAAAATAAATAAAAATAAAAATAAAAATAGAGGTGACAAAAAACAGGAATCCTCCTTAAGTAGGACTCCTCCAACTAAATTGTCAATTCACCATCCACCAAACACATGCCTTGAAGTTCAAGTCTTCTAGGTCTCTGCTCCAGCCAGAGTCAAAAATATAAATATCTATCAATAACCTGCAACCTTGGCTAAAGCAGCATTGCCAATTGATTATAGCCACCCTCTTTCTCCTCACAAAGCAGCCACCACACTGACTCACATATGCTAGCACAATTCCCCTGCCCAAAGGCCCTATCCCAGTTCCACTGGCCCGTTCCACTGCATAAACTCTGTTGTTATTCTGCCTCCTATTTAAAAATCCAAACAACCTCAAAAAGAATGACAATGAGTGGACATTGGCCTTCAATAAATTCTGTAGCCAGGAAGGAGATAGTCCCAAGACAGGCAATTTGAGGGTACTGCTCCCCCTCCTGGCATAATCAGGGAACTACAAGCGTGGCTGGGCCTGTGAAGGACCCCACATAGTCCTGAACAGGGAGGAGACAGCATGATGCCAGGAGAGGAGGCAAAGTGAAGGACTGAGAGGAGAAATGAAGACATGCTGGGAGGAGCATGCTGGAAAACACCACAGTTTTGGCCAAGATTGGCTCTGGAAACAGATGAGAGCGACCCTCCCACGAAAACAGGAGTTCTAGGAGGTTATGTCAAAGAGGAACCACAGAGCTTTGGAGTCAGAAAGCACTGGGTTCAGTCCCAACGTAGTCTCTCACTAGCTCCATAAACCTGCAGACTGTCCCAGTGTGAAAAAATAATGTCCTCTGGGAGCGCCGAGGAAGACAGAGAGTTTATATGAGGGTGGTTCCCAGCCACAGTAAAATCGATACCACAGATGATTTCTGCTATGCAGAGATACGGAGCTTCCAGGGTGCCTGCCAGAGGCTAACTCAACACAAACGAACCTTTCCAAATTCCCAGCATCTTCTCATTTGTGTATCATCAGAATTGGTTATTTTAGGACAGCTCATCCCAGAGCATCTTTTTAACCAGTAGCACATTGTCAGACTTCAGACATTGTGTTATGGGAGTTTTCTTCAATCAGTACTCAGCAAATGTTGTTCATAGCAACACCTGTTCCTCGTAAGCTTTAAAAGGAGCATTCTGATCTCAAATATAGATGGTGGTTTAACCAAGGACTGTTCTCTGTTCCAATTTTAGAGAAAACCATCGTATTTTCATCCATTACGTCGGGGATTGTCTCACCTTTCACCACGTTTCTGCAAATAAGGGAAAATAAAGGTCACGGGAGACAGTTACAGAGCACTATTTGTGGTAATAAAATATTAATGTGGCTAGATTCATGACTGCCGTTGCTGAAGAGTCTTGAAAACCTAGGGTAGAGAAAAGGAAAGGGGGCAAGGGAAACAGTGGAAGGACACAGACTATTGAGGATGGAGTGTTTACTTCCAATTTAATTGCAAACAGTAATGAGACCTTTTGGGGCCACTGGCTGGCAGGAATCATCCCTAAGGTCATTTATCTCCAGGGTACAGGCTGCTGCTCTCCAGGCTTCTCCCTAGTCACCTACCAGGAAACAGCACCAAAGCACTAAGAAATGCCCACTGACCCTCTGGCTTATTTTTTTTTTCTCCTCTCACTGGATTGGATTAATGTCTTGGTCCATATTTTTCACATAAAGTGAATGTAATACTAAGGGATGCATGAATTCTTATAGCAGTATTCTCATGTACATTTATTCTGATCGCACAACAATCTTATGATGCCCATTTTACAGAAAAGAAAACTTAGGCTTACAAAGTTCAAATGACTTGGTAAGAACATGTAAATACCTTTGTTTTATTGCAGTACATAGAGCTCTATAAGTGACTCAATTATGCACATGTGAGTAGAGTTGTCAGGCTGTCATCAAGTAGACAAAGAAGCCTAAAGATGGCCCCATAATGCTTTGCTGCTACAAAGCAGAACCTTGTATAGAATCGATAATGAAGTTTGTGGTCTCTGTTAGCTTTATGGCCTCGCCATCTTTTTACCCTATTGTGTCTACATTTCTGAAAAACTGATTTAGCAAAATCAATTAACATTTGTATAACACTTTAAAATCTGCAGAGCACTTCAAATATATGAGTTCATTGGATTGACTTAGTACATTGAGTATATGTGGATTCTATAGTGCTCAGGTCTGTGTTTGTGGGTGTTTTGTGGAATCATACCATAATTCTTCTGGGAGAAAGAAGGGGTGCTTTTCTCTGACATTCTGATGTTCACAAGGGCTTCATTACTATAAGACAATGGCTATAGTGTGGCTATTTTATCCTATGGCTAAAATCCTACACATGGAAAAACTAAAAACTAAAAATAAATAAAATCCTATAAGTGGACACTAAAAACAATGGGAAATAATTTAAAATAGTAGAAGGCAGGGAATGATGGTATCTAATGATTACATCTTTTCTTTTTAGCTTCAAGGCCTACAAGTTACAGTTAAAACAAGAGTGAAGCTTTCCCTTACCATTATCCAGTCAGATACTAAAATATAAAGCAGTCCTTATAGGGTGTTTTGCTTTAGCTCTTCATTTGGGAGGCAGTATAGCACCTTGTTTAAGAGTGTAGATCTTGGTTAAGAGTCTAGCCTGCCTGGTACAAATCCAGCTTCACCACTTTACTAGGTAAATATTCTCCTGGGGAATTTATTTAAGCACTTTGATTCCAATGCCTTCTTCTGTAACCTGGGCAGCAAGAGCAGTTTCTCTTCATCCAGTCAGTGTTGTAATTTATAAGTTTATTTAACTGAATGAACTTGCCCGAGGGATGGGTTTCTTTTTGTTGTTTGTTTTCCTTAGATTCAGCCAATAATTCAGGGACAATAATTTAACTCTTGCCCAAAATGCTTTAAAGAAGTTGTATACAACCTTCCTTTTAAAGCACAGTAGGCTTCCTGTAAAATATACATGAAAATTAGATTTTTAATATTTTAATTGTATTGCATATTAAATCAGTTTAATTTGCAGTGTAACACAACATTCCCAAACTTAGAGGCTTAAAATATTTATTTATTTGTTCATAATTCTGTAGATCAGCCATTTGAGCTGGACTTGGATGAGTGGTTCCTCTGCTGGTCTTGCCTGGGCTCACGCATGCCATCACAGTCAGCTGGTGGATGGTCCAGGGTCTGGTGGGTCCCGGATGGCTCACTGTATGTCTGGTGATTGGCTGGGGCAGATAGAGTAACTGGTCCACGTGTCCCAGTGTCCAGCAGACCATTCTTGGCTTTTTTACATGGCAGCTTGGTTCCAAGAACCACAGGACAGGGAACAAGTCTGAAGGAACAAGCAGCTGTCAAGCCTCTGCTTATCCAGGCTTGCTGGTGTCCCTTGGCCAAAACAAATCATATGGCCAAGTCAAGATGCAGAATAATGCTGCTATTTTTCCCCTTAGTGTTGAACTATAATCTTCCTTAGGGAAAATGAAAGCCTCTTTGTTGCAGACAGCATGGGACATAAAAAACGATAAAAAGATTAAAATTCTTACTAGTATCTTTCGTTTTGAACTGTAGTGAAGAGTCTGGCATAGTAGGTGGGTTAAAAGTGGGGAGTGGAATCAGTTAATATATATGTATGTGGCACCTACCAAGCTCAGGTACTGTATATAATTTAATTTGGAGAGAGAGGTTGTGTTCACATACCTTGAGTGGCCATATTATTATGATCTCTGAACGCATAATAATCTGGCCACTCAGAGTGTGTGTGTGTGTGTGTGTGTGTGTGTGTGTGTGTGTGTGTGTGTGTATGTGTGTGTATATATATATATATTAGAGGCCCAGTGCATGAATTTGTGCATGGGTGAGGTCCGGCCAGCCTGGCCAGGGGGAGGGGACATGGGCAGTTGGCCGGCCTGCCTGCTGGTCGAACTCCTGGTCAAGGGGACAATTTGCATATTAGCCTTTTATTATATAGGATATACACCGAGTAGCCAGATTATTATGTGTTCGGAGATCATAATAATCTGGCCACTCAGTGTAGTTTCTGTGTTCAAGGATATTATAGTCAGTTGATTCCAGACGCATGTGCAGAAGACCATGTCCAGAAGAAGGTTGTTTGTGATAAAGATTATGGGACTGGTGTGGCTAAGAGTTATTGGAATTCTAAAAAAAAAAAAAAGGAGAGATCACTGCAGAGTATGTACTAGTATTTAGAGGGTTAGAAAACTCCTTGAGTGGGTGAGGCTTAAACAGAGCTAAAGAAATGGGATTTGCAAATTGATTTAAGGGGATGAAGATGAAATTCAAGAGTGTTCCATAGGCATGAATTCTGCATTTATGGAAACAGTGAGACCCAAAATGGCTGGGAGAGATGATACAGAAAATTGTGTTTGTGATATATAGTAGACCAATTGCTTTCACATCTAAATTAAACCTAGCACTGAAATGAAGGATTCCAGGGTCTCCAAAGGCCAGATTACTCTTCCTGAAATACCGTTCCCATCCCTGTTCTCTTTTGCCCATTGAAAATCTTCAGTGGCTCCCATTGGTGCTTAGGACAGAGTTTTGTCAATGAGCTTCTGCGACATGCCTCAGGTCACTCTTTCAGTCTTCTGACTACTTACTCTCCATTCCATTCTTAAATTTCTCAGGAGCTGTAGCCATTAAAAGCTAAGTGTAGAATCTCTCTTTACCCAGTTTAAACATAAAAGGCCTTTTGGGTTTTAAGACCTAATGTTGGAACATAGGTTCCAGCAAAGGATGAATCACCATCAATCAAGATTGAGTTTCCCAGTGAGTACCCAGCACTGTCCAGGAACTACTTTTTTTTTTAGTTATTTTTTATTAAATCTTTATTGTTCAGATTATTACAGTAGTTCCTTTTTGCCCCCCCCCCCCCCCATAGCTCCCCTCCACCCGGTTCCCACCCCAACCCCAGCCTTTACCCCCACCCCATTGTCCTCATCCATAGGTGTATGATTTTTGTCCAGTCTCTTCCCGCACCCCCCCCCCACACACACACACCTCTTTACCCTGAGGATTGTCAGTCCACTCCCTTTCTGTGTCCCTGATTCTATTATATTCACCAGATTATTCTGTTCATCATATTTTTTATTCACTTGATTTTTAAATTCACTTGTTGATAGATATGTTGTTCATAATTTTTTATCTTTAGCTTTTTCTTCTTCTTCCTCTTCTTAAAGAATACCTTTCAGCATTTCATATAATACTGGTTTGGTGTTGATGAACTCCTTTAGTTTTTTCTTATCTGTGAAGCTCTTTATCTGCCCTTCAATTCTAAATGATAGCTTTGCTGGGTAGAGTAATCTTGGTTGTAGGTTCTTGCTATTCATCACTTTGAATATTTCTTGCCACTCCCGTCTGGCCTGCATAGTTTCTGTTGAGAAATCAGCTGACAATCATATGGGTACTCCCTTGTAGGTAACTAACTGTTTTTCTTTTGCTGCTTTTAATATTCTCTCTTTGTTTTTTGCTCTTGGCATTTTAATGATGATGTGTCTTGGTGTGGTCCTCTTTGGATTCCTTTTGTTTGGGGTTCTGTGTGCTTCCTAGACTTGTAAGTCTATTTCTTTCACCAGATGGGGGAAGTTTTTGGTCATTATTTCTTCAAATAGGTTTTCAGTATCTTGCTCTCTCTCTCTTCTTCTGGCACCCCCATAATTTGGATGTTGGTATGTTTGAAGTTGTCCCAGAGGTTCCTTACACTACCTTCATATCTTTGGATTCTTTTTTCTTTTTGCTTTTCCAGTTGGGTGTTTTTGCTTCTTTGTATTTCAAATCTTTGACTTGATTCTTGCGATCCTCTAGTCTGCTGTTGGATCTCTGTATATTATTTTTTATTTCAGTCAGTGTATGCTTAATTTCTAGTTCATCCTTTTTCATATCCTCGAGGGTCTCACTAAATTTATCAGCCTTTTCTAGGAAATTCTTGAAAAACCTTATAACCGTGGTTTTGAACTCTATATCCAGTAGTTTGCTTTCGTCCATTTCTGTCATTTGTGACCAAATTTTGGCTGCTTCCCTGAGTTGACAGAGTGGCTTTGTGAGCTAGGTGTCCTATAGGGCCCAGTGGCTCAGCCTCCCCAGTTACCTGAGGTGGACACTCTTGGTGCACCCCTTTGTGGGCTGTGTACACAGTCTTGTTGTAGTTAATTAAGCCTTGATTGTTGTTGGTATCACTGGAAGGAATTGACCTCCAGGTCAATTGGCTGGAGGATCAGCTGTGTCTATGATGGGAGAACTTCTGTGCTGGAGACACCCTTATGAGGCAAGACTTGCTTCAGTGGGGTTTTGGTGCTCACTGAGTCTGCCCCCTGCGTGTGTCCCTTATGGATCTGAGGCGTTGTAATCTGGATGGTCCTGCTCTGACCACTAGATACACTGGCTCTTGGATCTCCAAGGAGGTGCTAATTTAGCCTCTGCCTGAGGCCACCCAGCAGGAGCTAAGGAGAGATTTGCAGATTCCTCTTCTTTTTTGGGTTTTGGAGGTGCCCAGATGAGGTCCAGCTGTGAAGCAATGCAAGCTGCTGTGGGGCCTTGGGCTTTATTTTGGATGTTCTGGGTCTCTCTGATTCAGCTGCAGTTTGTTAGGTAAGTTTAGATTTCAAAGGACCAGGCCATTCATATGCAAAAGCCTCTGTGCACAGCTTGGATGGGGCAGTCTCAGGGTGGAGCAAACAGCAATAGCTTTGTGGGGCAGGGACTCAGGGCGGAGCAAACAGCGATGGCTTCCTGTCAGCCCTGCCCTAAGAGACCCCTGGGTCTCAGTGTTCCTTGGTAATTGCTGCAAGCACCTCTGAGAGAAAGCCACCCTCGAGTTCCACCCACTGTCAGACAGTCCAGTTTCTCCCCGTATGAGCCTGGGTCCCCATACTCTCACCCGGAACTGGAGTTCAGAGCAGTCGGGAGCTTGTGTCTCCCTCCCTATTGAAAAAGCCAGCCACATACTCAGTTGCCAGCCCTCTTGGCACACGCGCCCCTATACCTCTGCACTTTACTTCCGCAGCTCCTGTGAGTCTCAGTGTGCTTTTCTCTTTCCTTCTAGTTGTAGAATTTCCACTCAGTCAGCCTTCCTAGGGTTCTGGATGCTGTCCGTTTTGTCTTTTAGTTGTAGTTTTGAAGTGGTTGTGCAAGGCAGCAAGTTCAGGTGTTTACTTATGCTGCCATGTTGGTTTTGGGGACTGTCCAGGAGCTATTTTAAATCCCATCTATCTCCTATTCGGCCAGGACTATCTGAACTTTTATTGCTTTTTTTTTTTTTTAATTTTAGAAGTATATCTTTCACTACCTCTGAGATATACCCCAGGAGTGAAATATAAGTTTGTGAACTTACAAAGTTTTTAGGCTGTGAGTAGCAGGATATAGCCCTTTTATTATATAGCATAACAACAAGAAGAGGTTTTACCAGCAAATATTTTCTAAATCAATAGTAGAGCAAAAGGATTTTTGTTGTTGTTGTTGTTCAAAGTTGTGAGATATTTCTGGATGGATAGTGTTCAATTTTTTTAAATAACAAAATTATCTTTGCTCAAGAACCAAAACAAAGTTTGATAAAGAAATGTCTTGATTTGTCTAAGAGTCTGTTGAGCAGTGGAATTTCTTTGGTGCAAAACTTAAATAATGTAATTTTTTTTATAACTTCTCAAAATTCTTAAATGTGATAGGCTCTGTTCTTAAATTTAGATTCCCTTACTGTTTCTAAACAAAGCAAATCAGCACAAATCAAGAATCGGCTCCTAAGCCTAGACAGCCCCAAGCCCTTATATGTGCCTGCAGAATAAATGACTTCTCTCCTCTCTGGAATCAACTGACTACAATATCTTATTGAACTGAACACTACCCTCTCTACACAGTATGAAGTTACATGATCCACGGAAGCTATCTGTGTGCAATCCAATTACTGCTCTTTTAACATAAAATATCACAGCCATTTCCATGCAGATTATTCTAGGCTACCCAGGAAATTTAATTCACTGCTTCTAAAAGGAATATAGGCTTGGTAACCTGGTCCTTTGGGAAAGTTCAGCTGCATCCAGTATCACGTGTTTTGGGCCCCATATAGGAAGCTGAAAGGCCATTAGTGTGGGTTTCGCTCAGCTGGGGAACTGCAGGCAAACAATCTCTAGAGTGCAGGTTGTTTAACAGGGAGCTTAAAATAATTACACCAAAACCATTGCCCAAGAGAGTTTCATTCCATGTACCAGTTCTGAAAAATGTCTTTCCTATGCTTAGTTCTGCTCTGTTTAATCATTCTTTTCTTCACTGGTTAATTTAATGATCATTTATCCCCTTTGCTGTGAACCTTTGATGTTAATGGCAAAGAAGTTCCAAGGTCTGTTTAAGCCAAACATTGAACAAATATTTTAATATGATATTTGTTCTTCCTCTCTGATATGGTTATTTTTGTTTGTTTTCTTATTTGGGTTTTTGGAGCAGAGAGAGTCCTGGAAAATGATAAAGAAAGCCTTAATAATTTTTTTTAATATTAAGTGAAGACTACACTATTCAAGACTTAGTATTACCTCCTAAGTGTATATATTTATCTCATGCTCTGGTCATGCATCTATATGATGCAGTGACTTGTCCTGTGTTTAAAAAGGGTTCTTGTGTTTTTCTGGTTTGGTTTGTTTTAGCCACAAATGAGCCAAGCCATGGCCAATTATGCAAACTAAAAATAATGGCACAAGTGAATTATAGAAAAACTAGAGGCCCGGTGCACAAAATTCACGCACGGGTAGGGTCCCTAGGCCTGGCCAGCGATCAGGGCTGATCTGTGGGGTGTGATTGGGGGTGGGGGGGCACCCTGCTGGCACCAGCCTTGGCTGGCCCAGCGCCGCCTGCTCACCAGACCCACCCCCTGCCCCCACCACCCATCACCCCCACAGAGGGAGGCAACTGGTGGGGCTATTGGGGGGCAGTGCCAACCCACTCACCAGCTGGCCCTGCCCCTGCCACTGCCACTGGTCACCTCCCTCTGTGGAGCAACCAGTAGGGCAATCAGGGGGCCTCTGCTGGCACTGGTCTTGGCTGGCCTGGGGCCTGCAGGCTGGGGGCAGCTCCTGTGTTGAGCATCTGTCCCCTGGTGGTCACTACATGTCATAGCAACCAGTTGTTCCACCATCAGTCAATTTGCATATTAGGCTTTTATTATATAGGATTGTCCAGCAGAAACACAAATTTATGCATTTGACACAGTGATAAAAGTGTAACTTCTATGTTTTTCATAACTGTTCTGTTTTTGTTTTTTCTTTTTCATGAGCTTCTATCCCACTGGGTGGCAAGATAAAAACATATCAAAGCACAGTCTGACAAATTCAGTTCCATCCAGGACTCCACGCCGTCTCTTATGGAAACTCATGTCTTCGGGGTAAATGCTCAGAACTCCAGATTCCCTTCTTCTGCCTAGCTCCCCTTCAAGATCACAGCTGGTGTAGACAAGAGGGATTTCTGCAGCCTCCTGAGGGTGGGGAGGAGGGGACTTGAACTAGTCCTGGCACTCAGTCTTCTGCCTCCTCTATTCTCTACAGAGGTGCCCCTTTGCCCACCTGGTCTCTGAGGACAGGAAGGGGAAATAAGAACATTTAGAATGTTCCCAGGTGTCTAAAGGGAAAGGGGCTCCCCCCTCCTCTCTTGTGTAGAGCATGCCTATGAAAGCACAATGTTTATGAATCCTTTCTCTATCCCTTTGTATGTGTGAGGCTCTTTGCAAAGGCCAGGTAAGCTTTTAGCCAGCCCCACCACCCAGAAAGGTTTTGCTAAAGGTCCTGGGAGCCATGTGTTTGAAACACAAACATCAAAGACCATAGCCCCACTCTCTGCCTGTGATGGTGGGATTTAACCTGTGTGTCCCGGTAACACATTGACACACACATTTACATGTAAATTTGTAATTGAGTTACATAGTACCTAAAACAAAGAGTCTAAACAGACGTGATTTTAAGGAGCTACTAAAAATTACTGAACGTGTCTGAATTTAAGGTATGAGCATTCATTTGCATAAAATAAGTCATCATTTCACATCACCCATAGGTTCTTAGAACTGCAGCAGAACCCCGTTTACCAGAGGCTACTTGGCATAAATGAGTTGAGGTTCTAGGGCAGGAGGCTTTGCAAGAGCCTGGACTTGGCTGCAAGCGGCCCCCCTGCCCTGTGCCGCTGACGGCCCGGCCTGAAAAATTTAGTCTAGGGCGATAATCAGTTGGGGAAATGGGCTGAACTTGGGGGTGTGAGTTCTGTGAGGATGGAACGAGGTTGTTGTAAAGTAGGTGGTGAAAGGAAATCGGAACACAGAGAACTCTAAATAGAGGCATCTCAGGAGAGGACGGAAGCCCCGGGAGAGTGAGGAGGGTCGTTTTCTGTGAGGCTTTCACTTCTGGAGAGCTTTGCCCTTGAATCTTGGGGAGATGATGTTCAGATGGACAATTTAAAATGTTCTGTATTTTCAAATTCTGCATAATTTTCGCAAACCTTCTTATAAAATATCACCTCTCTACAGCATGGTAAACCGGAGCTAATTACCCCTCTGAGTGCTGTGGGCCCACGTGAGACGGGAGCTGGAAATAGAGGTGACTTATTGGGTACTTACCATGCACCAGGGCTGCTCTTTCTGCATTAACTCACAACAGCCCTACAAGGTAGGCTGTATTTTTAGCAGCATCAGCCCCATTCTACAAACCGAGGTGCAGAGAAATGAACTAACACATTCAGCTCCAGAGTTTTCACTTTAATAACCGGGGTGTCCTGCCACGGAGGCGATGCCGCTCAGACCCCACCTCCACCCACTCCACCGAGGGCCAAGTCCGTGAGTTCTCTGCTGTGGTAGGCAGGCAAGGTCCAGATGAGTGCAAAACAACCTTGTGCCTATGCAGCCCTTCAAGTCACTGCCTCCTTAATTAAGCCTTGCTCCCTACCTGCCTCACTTACCTCATCCCGGTCCCAGCCCTGCTGGCAGCAAGGGGAGGAAACCCCCAGGGAAGCCACACTGACAGTGACAACCATATGACTCAGGACCAGGTATCACTGACTAAGGCTGAAACGAGCTATGTGACAAACCCCCTTCCTCCAAATATAACAAAGGAAAGGGCGATCGAGTCTACAACCTGGGCATGTGCTCTGACGGAGAGTTGAACTGTGACCTCCTGGTTCATAGGTGGCGGCCCAACCACTGAGCCAGGCCACCCGGCGAAAGACAGGAATTATTTAGAGGGAATAAAAAGCAGACAAGTGGGCTACTCCTAAGTAAGCTGAGATTGCTTCCTAGGAAGAAAGTCAAAGAAGGCATTGGCAGGAGAAGGCACAGGAGCTGAGACAAGGAAGCTGACTGTTATTTTCAGACTAGATGTCAGATGCACAAATATTCATGCAAGAATGGGCCTTCCTTCCCCTGGCTGCTGGCATTGCCTTCGCTCAGGCCTGGAGCTGCTTTTCTGCCTTCCCACAATGCCCAGAGGCTGGGAGTGGCTAGGGCGGTGAGGAACCCCTGAATCATAGCCATGGCCGCTGAGCACCTGTGTATGCAAATTAACCCACCATCTTTGTTGGGTTAATTTGCATATGCACTTCTGATTGGCTGGTGGGCTTCACAAAGGTACAGTCAACTTGCAACTTTCTCTTTTATTAGTGTAGATAGGTCTGACCATCTTTACTTCATCAATGCTTAACTCACTCGAGTAGCTGCTCCAGGGAGTGGTTTTTTGGAACTGGATGGTGTGTAAATTACAAATGCCTACTACCACTCTCCAGCATGGACAGTACCTCTGCCCATGCAGACTGGGGCTAATTACCAATAATGTGATTCACAAATTACAGTAAATTCTGCCCAACTCAAGAAAGTTTCAATACAAAAAAAGATTCAGAAAGAGCCTGTAAGGAGACATTACATTTTGTTTATAAACTCGCCCTTGTCCTCATCTTTTCTAACACCTTGGTGAGCTAGACGGTCCCCCTCATTTGAATTCAGTAATCCTACTGGACTTACAAGAGGCGTTTCCACCATAATCCGTACACAGAAAGCAGCTGGAAGCTTATTTGAAGAACAAACTTATCCCTTGAAAAGATGCGGTGGGAAGAACAAACCCAATATCACAGCCTATGAAGGACATTTGTCTTTTCAAAATGCCAAAGTCGTTTTCAGAGCGGTGATTTCACATGGTGCTTCAAACAGATTACTTTGAGGGAACAAGAACAAAAAATCGAAATACAATGATGGCACATGAAGCAGAAAGAGAAACACACGAGAAAGGGAAATCATTGCTTCTGGAACAATCAGAGGCTCACAGACAGGGCAGGGCAAAGTGGGCTTAAGTGGTGAGTTCATGAAACAGTTTATTCTTGTATTACTATTTCTTAATTATTGTATTATTTTCCATATGAACAACTGTAAACCTACTTTTGCTCCACCCTGTATTTGAATTATAGGCTAGTCAGATAATTTTTTTTGTTTTGTTCTGCAACCAACTTTATTGTAGTTAACATGTAACATACAGACCTACTTTGTTCTTTTAACAGTAGCAAGGGAATAGTTTAAAATAATAATTATGATGCTGATGACAGCTAATGTTTGTTGACTGCTCGCAACATGCCATTCAATGAGCTAAGTGCTTAACACATGTTTCATTTAATATCTACAACAACACAAAGAAGTAATTGCCACTGCCATGCCCATGTACGGCTGAGGACAGTTGATGCTTACAGAGTACGTGACTTGCCCAAAGGTCACAGAAAACAAGGGAGCCAGAATTCAAACCCATACTGTCTAACTCCAGGGCCGCATCATTACCACTACGCCATCCTTCTTCCCAACACACTTCTCCTTTGCCAAGTGGCAAATTCCTTAACTGAAAAACATAAGAACAAAGACCTCTTTTATCTCTTCTTCACATTGTTCAGAATATTTATTTTTTCATAAACTTTGTACTGAATGTATAAATGAATGAAACTTCTCTATCCTGTATCTTGTCAATAACTTAAACTCTTTTATTTAATTTAATAAATTTTTATTGTTCAGATTATTACAATTGTTCCTCTTTTTTCCCATAGCTCCCCTCCACCCAGTTCCCACCCCATGCTCTGTCCTTACCTCCCCCCCCAAACTGTCCTCATCCATAGGTGTACGATTTTTGTCCAGTCTCTTCCCACACCTCCAACACCCCTTTCCCCCCGAGAATTGTCAGTCCACTCCCTTTCCATGCCCCTGATTCTATTATATTCACCAGTTTATTCTGTTCATCAGATTTTTTATTCACTTGATTTTTAGATTCACTTATTAATAGACATGTATTTGTTGTTCATAATTTTTATCTTTACCTTTTTCTTCTTCTTCCTCTTCTTAAAGAATATCTTTCAGCATTTCATATAATACTGGTTTGGTGGTGATGAACTCCTTTAGCTTTTTCTTATCTGTGAAGCTCTTTATCTGCCCTTCAATTCTGAATGATGGCTTTGCTGGGTAGAGTAATCTTGGTTGTAGGTTCTTACTATTCATCACTTTGAAAATTTCTTGCCACTCCCGTCTGGCCTGCATAGTTTCTGTAGAGAAATCAGCTGACAGTCATATGGGTGCTCCCTTGTAGGTAACTAACTGTTTTTCTCTTGCTGCTTTTAATCTTCTCTCTTTGTCTTTTGCTCTTGGCATTTTAATGATGATGTGTCTTGGTGTGGTCCTCCTTGGATTCCTTTGTTTGGGGTTCTGTGCGCTTCCTGGACTTGTAAGTCTATTTCGTTCACCAGGTGGGGGAAGTTTTCTGTCATTATTTCTTCAAATAGGTTTTCAGTATCTTGCTCTCTCTCTCTTCTTCTGGCACCCCCATAATTCGGATGTTGGTATGCTTGAGGTTGTCCCAGAGGGTCCTTACACTATCTTCAAGTTTTTTGATTCTTTTTCCTTTTTGCTTTTCTGGTAGAGTGTTTTTTGCTTCTTTGTAATTCAAATCTTTGACTTGATTCTTGCGATCCTCTAGTCTGCTGTTGGATCTCTGTATAATATTTTTTATTTTTAGTCAGTGTATGCTTAATTTCTAGTTGGTCTTTTTTCATATCCTCAAGGATCTCGCTAAATTTGTCGACGTTTTCTAGGAAATTCTTGAAAAACCGTATAACCGTGGTTTTGAACTCTATATCCAGTCATTTACTTTCCTCCATTTCTTTCATTTGTGACGTGCCTCTTTGTCTCCACATTTTGGCTGCTTCCCTGAGTTGGTAGAGTAGCTTTGTGTGCTAGGTGTCCTCTAGGGCCCAGTGGCTCAGCCTCCCCAGTTACCTGAGGTGGACACTCTTGGTGCACCCCTTTGTGGACTTTGTGCACAGCCTTATTGTAGGTAAGTCTTAATTGTTGTTGGTATCACTGGGAGGAATTGACCTCCAGGCCAATTGGCTGTGAGGATCAGCTGTGTCTATGCTGGGAGAACTTCTGTGCTGGAGACACCCTTAAGAGACAAGACTTGCAAAATTGCAAAAGCCTCTGTGCTCAGCTTGGATGGGGCAGAGTCTCAGGGCGAAGCAGACAGCATTGGCTTCCTGACAGCCCTGCCTTATGAGGCCTCTGGGTCCCAGTGTCCCTCGGTAATCACTGCAAGCACCTCTGAGAGAAAGCCACCCTCGAGTTTCGCCCACTGCCAGACAGTCCATTTTCTCCCTGAATGAGTCTGGGTTCCCAGAGTCTCACTTGCAAGTGGACTTCAGTGCAGTCAGGAGCTTCCACTTGAGAAAGCCAGCCACATACTGAGCAGTCAGTCCTCTCTGCACGTGTGCGTGCCTCCAGACCTCTGTGTTTCGCAGATCCCCTGAGTCTCATTGCGCTTTTCTCTTTTTCTGACAGTCCAGATCCTCCCCCACCCACCACCACCCCGAATGAGTCTGGGTTCCCAGAGTCTCACCCAGAACTGGAGTTCAGTGCAGTCAGGAGCTTCCATCTCCCTCCTGCTTGAGAAAGCCAGCTACACACTCAGCTGCCAGTCCTCTCCGAGCACACATCTCCATACCTCAGCCTTTTGTAGCTCCTCTGAGTCTCCATGTGCTTTTCTCTTTCCTTCTAGTTGTAGAATTTCCACTCATCAGCTGGATGATGTCCGTTCTGTCTTGTAGTTTTGAAATTGTTGTGTGAGGCAGCAGTTTAGGTGTTTACCTATGCTGCCATCTTGGTTTCTCCTAGTCAGATAACTTTTAAAGTTCTCAAGCTGATCACAAGCCTCCATGGTACTTTTAGGAATTAAAAATTACAAATATTTTTATTGTGCTGTTGGCTAGAGAAGTGGAAAAACTTGAAAGTAAAGACCCAAATGGCCAGCAGTGGTCCAGGGAGGCAGCTAGGGATTCTGAAACTGGCTCAATTGCTCACTGGCTGTGTGACCTTGCTGAATTAGTTAACTTCCTTTGGCCTCAACTTCCTCATCTGTAAACTGGCATGAGAATATCAATCCCATAGGCTGTTAATGGATTAACCAAGGTAATACCTACAAAGCACTTGGAATCATGTCTGAATATGCTAAGTGCTCAGTAAATGTTAGCTCTTAGAACTATCGTTATTTTATTTTTATTAAAAATAAAAGTAAACATTTTAAACATTCTTAGCTTTAAAATCTGAGAAATCTGGTAACTATGAATACTGCATGACTAGCTTCATTGCTACAGAAGCACCTTGGGGCACTTGGTAACCATCCATGAGGTACATACTCTATCCTTACATTAAACCCAACCCCCCAGACTCTCCAGGGTCTTGATCTTGTGCCTTTAGCTCCCTGTGTGCTGTGTGCTCACCAGTGTGCATAATTTGTCTAAATTTTTCCTACCTCCATTTATGAGTAATTTATTTATACAGGCTGCCTTGTTATGTTGCACATTATGAGAGGGTTTTCATAGATATTCAATTAACTTTCTGGATCTGTTTTTGTGGCCGGAAGCTGTTACCTAATTTTACCAATGTCCTCAGTATCTCAAATTATTCACTGCAGCACTGACTGGAGTGAAAGACTGGAAATAACCTGAATGTCATGTTTAATAAATTATGGCACATATGATGGGATACTATGCAGCTGTAAAAACTCTCTTGGTAATGCACTATCACCAAGATGTGATGTGTGTGTGTTTTTAATCTTTTATTATTTTTAAAAATATGTTTTTATTGATTTTTGAGAGAGAGAAGGGAGGATAGAGATAGAAACATCAATGAGAGAGAAACATTGATTGGCCCTGACTGGGAACAGAACATGCAACCTCTTGGTTTATGGTCGACACTCAATCACTGAGCCACACCAGCTGGGAACCAAGATGTGGTTTTAAGTGCAAAGAGCAAGATGCATAACAATGTGTACACATGGTCATCTGTGAGGGAAGAAAGACAATGTAAATGGGGCTACTGGGGGACAGGGTTTAGAAGGGGCACTTTTCACCTCAGACCCTTTTGACCTTTGAATTTTGTACCATGTGATTGTATTACCTATTTAAAAAGCAAACAATCTATACTAATAAAAAGGTAATATGCAAATTGGTCAGGATGCCCTCATAGTAATGACCGAACAGCAGGCTGCGTGGGGTGACAAGGCTGGCAGGGAGGTTGGTAAGAGATGACCAAACAACTGATCATCAGGCTGCGTGAGGTGACCAGGCTGGGGGGGGGGGGGGGGGGGGAGGAGAGAAAGGGAGACAGTGAGGGGCGACCAGGCTGGAGTGGGGGGGGGGGCAGTTGGGAGCAACCAGGCTGGCAGGGGGGCAGTTGGGGGTGACCAGGCTGGCAAGGGGGGGTGGGGAGGCAGTTAGGGGAGATCAGGCAGGCAGGCAGGTGAGCAGTTAGGAGCCAGCGGTCCCAGATTGTGAGAGGGATGTCCTTGGGATCGGTCCTAAACTGGCAGTTGGACATGCCCAAGTGGTTCCAGATTGGAGAGGGTGCAGGCTAGGCTGATGGGACCCCTCCCATGTACAAATTTTATGCACCAGGCCTCTAGTATTAAAATAAGTATTAAAACATTATTTTGACATTTAAAAATAAAACAGTGTTCCTAGAGAAGGGATTATATCCCAGGTAAGGACAAATGGGCTCAGATACATGATTCAGAATTTTGTCCCTAACCAAGACGCGAGATAAACATCTTTAATTGAAGAAGTTAGGTAAAGATGATTCATAACAAATACACAACTAACTGCCTTAGCAGCAAGCTGGCCATAGGAAGGAGTAGGAGAGGGCTCACCTTCAGAGGCCTTTCTCTCATTTTCTCTGTTTTCAGCTTAAAGTGGAATGGTCAGGGGTGTGACTGATACATACCCGGGCTCTCCAAGAGTGCTTGGGAATTCTCTAGATCTGCAGGGATAGGAAGGTATGTGGGGAAGAGTTCAGCCTCTCCGGGTTGAATAAAGATTTTCCTCTGCTGAACTTCTTGGAACCTTTAATTTGGGAATGGCAACTCTAAACCTCCCAAAAGAGGGTGCACTACATAACATTTCCCAAACACTTGACCACCAAAAAGCAGAGAGCCTCATTTGTCTAGAGCTCCTCAGAGTTCACTGCAGAACCCTGGTCCACTTCGAGTCATACTGATGAAGGCAGATACAGAAATGCCTGATCTTACATAGACGAACCACTTCATAATACCTAAGATAACCACTTCCTTCCTGAGGGCCACAACCTTACCATCTGGAAAATGGTAAATGGGGTGAGAAATTCACAGCTAAATCTATCTTCCTCGTTCTTTGAAAGACCATAGTATTTAATTTATATAAGATGTGATATTTTTCTTTTTCTGCCTTATGCTACAATTACCTGTATGTAGCCTTGACCTATTTGACTCCACTGTGCTGTATACTCCTTGAGCACAGAGATTTTGCCCTTGTTTGCAAAGTGCTCAGAAGAGTTTAGTAGATGAAATAGTCCAATTATGCAACACAGAAAATAAGTATAAAAAGATTAGGGGAGGACAAGGACACTGGAGTCTGGTGGTGTTCCTGGCAGCAAAACATGAAAATGGGATGAGCAGAGAGAAGTGATGGGGTGTGTGGGGGCCAGGTCAGGGGGAGGCATGCACACCTGAGTGCATGAAGGAAGCACTGAGCTTAACATCGATAGTGACTGCAATACCACTTTGGAGTAGTCTGTTATTTTTATTTTTAAAATATTTTTTAATTGATTTCAAAGAGGAAGGGAGAGGGAGGGAGAGATAGAAACATCAATGATGAGAGAGAATCACTGATTGGCTGCCTTCTGCACGCCCCCTACTGGGGACCGAGCCCACAACCCTGGCATGTGCCCTTGACCAGAATCGAACCTGGGACCTTTCAGTCCGCAGACCGACACTCTATCCATCGAGCCAAAGCAGCTGGAGCTAGACTGTTACTTTTAAGTATTAAAATAGTGGTAGTTTTATACTAAAAAAAACAACCTTTTACTCTTAATTATTTACATATTGACATACCCAGAGAATTAGAGGTAAATTATTTTATAAAGCAATCTGACCACAATCTCCCTTTGATTAAAACCCTTCCAAAGTATTTTGCTGTTCTAACAATTAGCATAATTCTTACTTCTTGCATTTCTAATGAGGCTGAGAACATTGTCTTCAGGTATTAGTCATCTCTATCTCCTCCCGATGTATGGACTCCAGCCTGCCTTCAGACTCCTGAGTGGTGTGGAAGGCATGAGGGGAGGGGTGGGGGTAGAGAGTGGTTCTCAACATGTGACTTCCTCCTTTGAATAAGAACTTTTCTTTTTTCTTTTTTTAATAGATTTTTATTAATTTATAGAGAGGAAGGGAGAGAAAGAGAGAGGTAGAAACATCAATGATGAGAGAGAATCATTGATCAGCTGCCTCCTGCACTCCCCCTACTGGGGATCTAGCCCACAATCCAGTCATGTGCCCTGACCAGGAATCAAACAGTGACCTCCTGGTTCATAGGTCAATGCTCAACCCCTAAGCCATGCGGCTGGGCAGAATTTTCCTTTAATGATCCTCAAAGTGAATGGAATCTCCTGCACTGTAACTCAGGAGATTCTTAATCTCACTCACTGATAGCCCAGGGATTTCAATCAGCAAACACCAACCCACGGCAAAAAGATGACAGTGAGGTTTGCCTCTGCTGTGATGCCTTCGTCCCCATCAGGCTCTGAGCTACAACACTGAATTTCCTGCTCACTGCTCTGGCTGTCTCAGCCCAACCTGCAGAGCCACTCCTGGACATGTCTTCCTGGCACTGTCACCACCAGCTTTCCCCTCTAGCGACATAACTGTCCTGCCTCAGGTCCTCCTTAATTAGTTAGCTGCCACTGTAGGTTAATGGGCTTGACCTGCTAAGACACTTATTTACATTAACACAACAGCAATAGCTCAACCCAACAATTTTCAACATTTTTCATCTCATGGAAAACATAAACTAACTACTAATATTCTGTAGCACACACAAATATATATTTTTTGCAAATATGACAAATAAATAGGTATAATTTTGATTGATTAAAAAATGATAATAATAGTAGTTATCTACCCTTTTTTGTTCCAAAGAGACTTTTTCAAAAATCAAATGCCTATACTTGTATATGAGAATTTCTGGTACAAATAATTAACTAATCAGATGCGAACTTATTATGCAAAGTGACCAATAAGATGCAGCTCTAGCCCGGCCAGTGTCACTCAGTGGTTGAGCATCGATCTATGAACCAAGAGGTCATGGTTAGATTCCCTGTCAGGACACATGCCTGGGTTGTGGGGCCAATCCCCAGTGGGGGGGCGTGCAGGAGACAACTGATCAATGATTCTCTCTCATCATTGATGTTTCTATCTCTCTCTTCCTCTCCCTTCCTCTCTGAAGTCAATATATATATTTATTTATTTATTTATTTATTTATTTATTTATTTGTTTGTTTTAAAGAAGCAACTCTGTGACCTATATATTTATGGTTCAAGACAGGGCATTTACACTGGATAGCTATTGTTGTGTTGGCTGTTATCATTTTTTTATTTGACAATCTAAGGAAAAAGAGGTCAGTGCCCCTGACTAAATAGTCAGGCATTGCATGTTTAAAAATTCTTACAGCACACCAGTTGAAATCACTGGCTTAACCCAAAAGAATAATTTTAATGGTAATAATAATAACCACCATTTAATAAGTAGCTAACAGTCCTGGTGGTGTGGCTCAGCTGGTTGTAGCATTGTCCCCTACACTGAAAGGTCACAGGTTTGATTCTCAGTCAGGGCACATACTTAGGTTGCAGGTTCCATCCTGGTGTTTCTCTCCAATCCCCCCACCTCACCCCACCCCCATCTTCCGTCTTCTCTCTCTAGAAATCAATGTTTTAAAAGCATGAAAGAAAATTCTTTAAGTAGTTAACAAATGTTAAGTACTTTGAAGACATAATCTAAATCACATTAAGCCCTGGAGATAGGTTATAATGACCTCAGGAAACTATTTGTCTAAGGTCACATAGCTGACGGCACTGACAGCATCCGTGCTCCAAATCGTGCCACCTTTCCACAGGTGGTGAGAGAGGGGTGGCTTGGGGTCTTGTAGCATCCTGCAACCCAAAAGGACAAAACACTTGGAATTAGCAGGCCTGTAATCTAATCTTCACCTCTATCGTATTTCTTTCAAAATCTTGGCTAAATTACAACTTTTCTGGCATTGGTTTCTTCAGCTGAACATTAGGCTAGTGTCAACTGTTTACCTTAAAGGATTGGAGATGCTCCAGTGAGGGCACAGCTAGAAGCAATTAGTTAGCGCTCAAATTTTGCACAGATGTTAAGACATTTTTCTTCAGGTAGCAAAGCACTCTGCCTGCTTGTTGGACAAGGGCTGGTCAACACTAATTTACCTAGTTTATGAGTCCGAGATGCTGATTTCAGTGGAAAAGCACTTATGATCTGATTTCCAATTGCCTATGCTTTGATGCCCTTTTTACACTCATAAATAAACTGATATATAATAACACATTTCTCCTACTAGTGATAACTCTGTTTATAGTATATTTTCCCTGAATTATGGCATATTACAAATAAACCAAAGATAGCAAACTAAAGTATTTTTTATATCTTTTTCCTCTACTCAAATGGCCCACAAAACTGATGTTTTTACCTTGAGATAAATTCAGAAATTGAAGAGAAACGGGAAAATAAGAATAGGTCAATAAATACAAATTAATTGGGGTTTCTATTACAATTATATAAAGTTCCCCCAAAAGAAAACATTGGGTTCTTGTTGGCCTCTCACTGTAACTGTGTAAGTAAGGTTGTGCAGGACAAACTTCTTAGGGACAGACCTGAAGGTCTCAGAAGGCAATTCAGGTCAGTTCTTTGGACTGTCACTTCAATTAATGCGACCTCCTTTGGCCACAAAGAATTAACGAGAAAATGTCCTTGATCCACAGGCAGACAAACAGTAAGCTGGACAGTGGCCTATGGTGCATTAGGGAGGCTGTTGACTCCCTGAATCAATTAGATATTCTCTCTTCAAAAGTCTGAAAATGGCTCCACAATGAGAGAGCTTGTTGTTGGTAATGGAAGGAAAAAGAGAATCACAGATGAATAATGTGAATAATAAAAAACGATAAAACAGTTTTGTGTCCAGAGAGGTCTCAGTGACCAGGCTGAGCAAATTGCCCCCACAAATCTGTGTTGGGCATGTGTTGTGAGTGAGAAATAAACTTGTGGTGTTCCACCACTGAGATTTTAAAGTCGTTTTTACTATGGCATAACTTGCCCTAAGACAATTTCATTATATCCTTTTATTCTCAAACTAGAGGCCTGATGCATGAAATTCCTGCAAGGGCCTTGGCCCCAACACCCACCCACCGCAGCCACGGCCGCAGGCCTCTGCCACCTCTGCCTCAGCCCCCGCCTGCTGCAGCTTTGTCCAGAAGGAAGGACATCCGGAAGGACGTCCAGTCTAATTAACATATTATCCTTTTATTATTTTAGACTAGTGGCCCAGTGCATGAAAATTCATGCACTGGGGAGGGGGAGGGGAGAAATCCCTCAGCCCAGCTTGCCCCTTCTCACAGTCCAGGAACCCTCAGGGGATGTCCTACTGATGGCTTAGGCCCGCTTCCCACGGAGTCTGCAGTCTGAAGACGTCCACCCTAATTAGCATATTACCCTTTTATTAGTATAGATGAGAAATGGAAAAAAGTTTTGTCCTCGTTTTGTTGTTTTATCCTTTTTCTACATTTGCACTCAAGTGCTATCATCCTTTCATGCATCTGTGAGGACCTTTTTAAAGGGATGCCTCATAAAGGAAACACTATTTCCAGGTGCCCATTGCTTCACTCAACTTTCCAGCCATTACCTTAGACTCCATGCAATTCAGTTCCATGAATATTTGCTGAGTATTCACTAAGCATCTGGCTTCGTGCTGGATGCTTAAGATATTTCGGTTATCAAGACACAGATATCCCCCAGTCCTCATGCCACTTACAGCCCATCAATAGATCACTTTAAACTCAATGGTTCCAAAGAAAACTCATCATACCGACCACGCAAATAAATGCATTTACCTAGAGGCCAGATTGCTACCATGGACAGTTCTTTTTCTTTTTTAATGTGTTTTTATTTATTTTATTTTTTAATATATTTTTATCGCCGATAGTATTACAGATATCTCCCATTTTCTTGCCCTTTCCTCCCCCTCTCCCCAGCTCCAAACCACCTCCCTAGGTCTTCACTACACTATTGCCTGTGTCCATGAGCTATGCATATAAGTATATAAGTTCTTTGTTTTATTTCTTCTTGTCCTCCCAACCCCACATCAAGGTATGTCAGTCTGTTCCATGCCTCTCTGCTTCCAGTCTTATTTTGTTGGTCAATTCCTTTTGTTCATTAGATTCCACAAATAAGTGAGATCATGTGATATTTATCTTTCTCAGTTTAACTTATTTCACTTAGGATGGACAGTTCTTTTTTTAAGAAAATATGTTTTTATTGATTTTAGAGAGAGAGGAATGGAGAGGGAGAGAAAAATAGAAACACTGATGCATCAATATCAACATTAATTGGCTGAATCTTGCATGCCCCCTGCTGGGGATCAAGCCCACAACTCAGGCATGTGCCCTGACCAGGAATTGAACTGTGACCTCCTGGTTCATAGGTTGATGCTCAACCTCTGAACCACACCTGGCCGGGCCTATGGACAGTTCTTTTTCCTTATCTTAGTTTAGCGAGTGTGGGAGGTAGGTCTGGCTCTCCTCTCATCTTCGTTCCTTAAACCCAAATAGACACTAAGTCCCTTGATTCCTCTGAGTGCCCCTTCACTCTTCTTCCCTCAGACACACCTGAATCCCTCTTCCTTGCACCACTGCTGGCTGGTGTCTCTGCCTCTCACATCTACCTGGCCCAGATAAGATACATTTGGACCAAGATTTCTAAAACCATAATATCACCACCATAATATCACCAAGAGCATAAAATGAGACTTGCCTAACATTTCAAACCTCATTAAATCCAAATTCCTTATTGAGATTTTCATCATCTACTCCAAACATATTTTCCACTTCTATAAAAAAAAATAGTAATATTAGCTGTTTATTGAGCACTTATATGTATGTGGCACTATGTTAAGCTCTTTTGTTCACTCATTTATTAAATCCTTACTAAAACTCCATGAATTAGAAGAATTACTATCCTCATTTTACAGGCAAGGAAATTATAGCTTGGAGCAGTGAAGCAAGCCCAGCGTCAAATGGTAGGTGGTTTTAAACATGGGTCCTGCCCTGGCTGGTGTGGCTCAGTTGGTTGAGCATCGTCATGGGCACTGAGAGGTCACTGGTCAGGGCACATGCCTGGGTTGCAAATGAATCTCTCTCTCTCTCTTTCTCTCTCTCTCCCTCCTCTTTGCTCTCTCTGAAATAAATAAAAATACATTTTTTAAAACAATAAACTTGAGTCCAAAACCATGTTTCCTTCTGTAACATGGGATCAAGGATCATTCTTCCTACTTGCTTGTAAACCCATGGTTTTGAGCACAGTTCTGGACAAACATAATTAGGTTTATAACAGCAATTGATCAATTAACATACTCTCTCTAATCTATCCTAGTAAAGGGATAAGGTATTCTTAGAAAGATGTCTGAGAACACCTCTGCAGGGATCCTGTTTCAAATCAATATATGTTGATTTATTTTTCCTGAAAGGAGAAAGTTCAATGAGAGATCAAAAGGAGGGACAGGTCTGAGCCAGTAGCGTAGAAATTTTGGTTTGTTGCTGTTGTTGTCGTTTCTGTTACTGACAGCATTGTAATAAATGAGCCAACTAGTTACTTTGTCCTCTCAACTTCTATTTGCAATATTAAGAGGTTTTGCACCAGAGGCTATCTTGGAGAGTTCCGATAAGGGTTGCTGAGGAGGGTTGGAGAGAAAGATCGACTGAGCAGCAGCCAAGTTAAACGGGTCCCGCCAGTGTGTGTGAGCAAAACCGAGGGATGATGAAACCCTGAGGCATGATTCTGAATGGTTATCCACAATCTGACAGCTGCCTTCACCCTGACCCACCACTGCACAATTAAATGTCTTTCTAACAATTCCAGTCAAGGACTTGCCATGTGGGGGAACAAGTGATTGCCTTCCCAACAGAAAAGCTATTATGAGTACCACTGAGGAAAAAAAAAGGGGGTAACAGACAACAGAAAGCAAGGTCTGACCTGTTGCCGTGTAGAGTGAGACTGAAATGAGGTTATGTGGTCAGGAAGCACTACCATGTCGAGCTCACGAGAACTGCCAGTTTTCATTAACTGGACAAATGAAACATAAAAATGCCAACCAACAGTGATCCCTGTTTGATCGATACTGAACAGAATAGTAAGAGCAGCGAAAAGGAAGTCGAGACAGAGCACAGAGCCTGAACACAGAGACAGAACACAGAGCCTGGTTAGGTCAGATGCTTGCTAGATGGCTTTATGCCCGTCACTCAAAGGCATCATTCTCCACTCATGGAAAACAGGAAGACTGGACAGCCTCCACTATCCTCTCCAACTCAAAAAACTATATTATCCTAAGATATTTTAAAATGTGCTGTTAAAAAAAATCAAGGGAACGAGGATTAAAAATTAAACTAGGTATAGGATATTTTGATTCCTCCCTCTCATTTCCGAAGTTACTTCATGCCAGTTGAGGAAAGATATTGAAACCTTTCAGCAAATTATGGGAAAGGCTACAGTAAAACATTTTTTCCAGGAAACGCATTGTAAAGGAAAAAAGTAGAAGGAAGAAGAATGGGAAGGTGTAGATTGAAAAAGACGTGAGAGACATATCAATCAATTGCAAATTGTGGGCCTTGTTTTGATCATGAGTCAAACAAACTGTAAAAAATATTGAGAAAATCGGAGAAACTTGTATATTGCCTGTATATTGGATGATATTTGGTAGTTTTTATTAGTCATTTTAAACTTATTATAATTGTAATTTTTAAAAAGATGTTTAAATTGATTTTTAGAGAGAGAGGAAAGGAGAGGGAGAGAGAGAAAAACATCAATGTGAGAGGAAAACATCGATTGGCTGCCTCCTGCATGCCTCCTACTGAGATTGACCCTGGATCTTGGTATATACCCTCACCACAACCTTTTGGTGCATAGGATGACACCCAACACACTGAGCCACACAGCCAGGGCAATAATTGTAATTTTTAACAAGAGTTAGTTATTTTCAAAGATAGTGAAATATTTACTGACCACATGATATAATGTCTGGAATTTGCTTCAAAATAACTCACAGAGGAGAGGGGAAAGTGGGGAGTAGAGATGAAATAAGAGGAGCCATGAGTTGACTATTGTTAATGTTGCTATGTGTGTGGGGGGGGGGGTAAGATGTTGATGTATTTAGTGTTTGCTTAACATTTTCTCTGACTTAAATAATACATTGTTACTTTTACTAAAACATGAGGCATTATTATGAGATTACCAACTTGTTTTTTATTTTGCAGATATGGTGGGATATGAGAGAGAGTTGGAGGTAGAATCCACAGGGTGTGCTAAAGGGTTGGATATGGAGCTAGGGAGAGAAAAGTGTCCAGGGTGAATCCCAGGCTTCTGACTTTCAGAACTGTTGAATGGTGGTGTCACTTGCTGATGGAGAGAGAAAACACCAGACAAAACAGAGAGAAAGAGAGAGAGAGAGAACACCAGGACAGGTTTGCAGGAAGATCCTGACTCAGGTTTTAGATGTGATAAACTTTAAATGCCTTTGAGGTGTCAAGTAGGTTCAATAAAAGTCTGCTTAATGAATGAACAGATTAGCTCAGGCAATGCTGAAGGGAGGTGAAATTCAATAGCGGTGCTTCAACTTTTTTGGGTCATGGATTCTCCTGTGAATATACTGAAAGCCGTAAGCTTTTCTTCTCACACTAGAGGCCTGGTGCACATATTTGTGCACCAGTGAGATCACTTGGCCTGGCCTACAGGGATCGGGCCAAACCTGGCTCTTCAACATCCCCTGGAGGGCCCTTAATTGTGAGACAGCACAGGCCAGGCCCAGGGATCCCATCAATGCACTAATCCATGCACCGGGCCTCTAGTATGCATATAAGATCTTAGGTTAATCTCTTCCTGCCTTCTTCCCTCCCTCCTTCCCTCTGAGATTCATCAGTCTGTTCCATGTCTCCATGCCTGTAGTTTCCACTCCTGAGTTGAGCATCTGCCCCCTAGTGGTCAGTGCACATCATAGCTACAGGTCAGCCAGTTGAATAGTCAGCTGGTTGGCTGGTCAGCTGGTCACTTAGGCTTTTATATATATAGATAAGCACCAAGTTTAACACAACTTCAGAGCCCTTCGCAGAACCCCTAAGGACACTCAGACCCCAGATAAAGAACTTCTGTTGTCTTTCATTACAGCAATTATAGCTCCTTTGTCTGAAACTTGACAGCTCTCTCTATGGAAGGCAAATGGCAGACAATTGAAAGCTTTTCATGGTCTGTCTTGCTTCCTCCTGCTCTAACACAACATAAATCTCAAAAGTGAAGGGAAAGTTACAGCCTTCCTCTTGCTCCTTTAAGGCTCACCAAAGCTGAGACACCAGCATTCAGCACCCAGGACAGCGAGAAACCTTAGTAGACACGGACTAGGGCTTAGGACCAGAACTGCTTTAGAAGCACAAGGCAAGAAAAGGCTCTTGTCTTATTCATACCAACCCCACCCTGCAGAGGTAACCACCCTCAACAACTGAGAGTGAGTGTTTTAATTTGTTTGAATCTCATAAACTCATAGTATAGGAAATGAGGCATAAAATTGACTTTATGCAGTGATTTTCCCCTTTTAGGCCCAATTTTCATTTTGTTTCTCTCTTTTTCAGTATGTGCTTCCTGTTTTACAATAAGACTGTTTGTCTATCTGACTATCTTCTCCAGATACAATTTCCTGTTGGACTGCAATCATATCTTACTATCTCCGCTGCTTAGTATTGTCCCTGGCATAAACTAGACACTAAACACTATCTTTTGAATGAATAATTAAATAAGTGAAACATTAAGTATTAAAGTCCTACATCTTGAAAATACAATTGCTGTTGAGAAGAAGATTTAAACATGTCAACTGTAAATTTGGCTTCCACAGCAAACATTGACTCAGGTATTATTTTTCAGTTTTGCATATTAGATACACTAATTTTATGCTGTTATTATTCAGTCATATAGAGCTGTTAATCCTAACATCACCTGCCTCTGATTCATAATTCTTAAGGAGCTTACTAAAATAAGCATAAGAAAAATATAGGCTCTTTTCTTACAGTCCTGTCATGAGATTTGAGAGATTTCAAACGTCCTTGAGATATTTTATCTCATGAAACAGAGGCAACTCCATTTTAAACGGCCTTATGTTTTTACTGATTTCCTTTCCTAGCCAAGAGGTGTCATCTGGCAGGCAACAGAACATCCCTCTCCCTCCTTGCCTAATTAAAATGTGTCACTTACTCTCCTAAGGAGAAGAAAGTAACACCTGGCAAGGGATTGCCGGATTTAAGCACACACACAAAAAAAATAGAAATGGTATAAGATTAAGTCACAGCAGCCCTCACTTGTGTGATAATTGATATCCACACTGCACTCAAAGCTCACAGATGCTGAAGGTCTTTTAGGTTAAACACAAGAGACTTTATGACTCCCATCATTTTTTTTTTTATTTAACAATAATTTGATTCTAGCCACAGAAGCACATTAAAATCTTACTTCCAGAAAAACCTCCTCCTGTCATCTTTCTCTCCTCAAGGTGCTCATCATGGGCTGCCATGTTGATAAGCAATTCTAGAATGGAAGATGGACACCTGTCAGAATGGAAGCTTCCAGATTTCATGGTGCAGTGAAGCTAGCCTCACCAAGTATGATAAGTTAGAAATAGGCATTTGGTCAAACCTGTTTTTAAAGTAAGTGCATTTCGCCAGTAAATGCATGAGAAACCATTCAATATCATTTTAACCAGAGAAAGACAAATTAAAACTAAATTGAAATGATATAAGGGCCTATTAAAATGGCAGAAAAAATTAAGTATTGTATGTATTAAGAATTTGGGACACGTCAATTGATTTGTTTTTGTGCCAGTTTATTGATATTGATAAAAAGCTTTTTAAAAAACCATATGCCTTCTGACCCAGTAATTACATTTATAGGAATTTATCCTGAGAAAATGACTAAAAATGTGGATAAGAGATTTAACTGTAAGAGTGTTCATTGCAGCACTGTAGCAAAAAGATGAATTCCACCTAAATATCCAATAATAGAGAATGTATTAAGTACATTATGACACAATGAAATACCATGTAGCCATTTGGAAAACATTATCAAAGTAACTTTAATGACTTTGGGAGATGAGTATGCTATATTTTGAATGCCAAAACCAGTTCACACAAAAAAATCTATAGGAAATTAAGTATGGTACGATTATATACATAAAAATATATACTACAAAATAGATACAGTATAATATATCTTATAGGTGGAATTATGGCTGCTTTTAATCTACTTTTGGCTCATCTGATCAATTCTTTCTCTGCAATGGACATGAATCCCATGTGTAAATAAGTTATCCAAAATTAAATGCATTATGATGCAGCACACATGCCCTGGAAATCCCACCAAGCCAAAGAGCTTCATAGCCTTTGAAATCTGATCATGATGGGTACATCCCACAAATCCCCTTTGTTAGGGATGGCGGCATGAGCTGGGCCAGTTACAGAAAGCAAGGAAGTGAGTTCTGCCCTGTTATCAAGGCAAAGCCCCAGGAATAAGCAGAGGCTGTCAGAGTGGTATTTGAGGTGAGCCCTTCTGTGCTCTCTGAAGTCAATCTTTTTGGTTAAGTACTGGAAAGCCACTCTTTAAAAGCACAATAAATGTTTATGCTTTCACATTTGAAAACTCTACAAATTTGTGTGGGAAATAATCATATCTTATGCTGTCAGAGTAGAAATGAACTGCAAAGACTCACACTTTTGGCAAACTACAATGCTGCTCAATCTTTTGGGAAACAGTTTAGCAAATGCCTTCATAGAAAGAGGTCTAGACCTGGAGAGCATTATGTTAAGTGAAATAAGCCAGGCAATGAAAGAAAAATACCACATGATCTCACTCATTTATGGAAAATAAAGAACATTATAACCTGATGAATAAAAAGATAGATACAGAGGCAGTAAAGCACGAAACAGACTGTCAAATTACAGCGGGAAGGCTGGGAAGTGTTGGGGAGGGAGGGACATAGATCAACCAATGGACACAAGACACTGGAAGGGTGGGATGAGGGCATGTGACAGGGGGTAGGGGAGGCTGGAGGAGGGTCAATGGGGGGGAGGAGATATATGTACTAATATATGTAATATTTTAAACAATAAAAAAATATTTTAAAAAAAGAAAGAGGTCTGGGTAGTCCAGTGGAAAGCCCAGGGGTGTTGAAGTCTGACAGACCTCAGTTTACATCCCAATGCAGCCTCTTACTAGAATTGTGACCTTGAGCAAGTTACTTAACTTCTCGGAGCATCAGTTTTCTTGTCTTCAAAATAGGAATATACTAGCACTATCTCTGATGATACTGAGGAAATTAATATAATACATGTAAACACCTGGTAGCATAGTGCCTGGTACTGAACAGACACTTAACAAATGGGGGTAATTATTATAATGATGTCTATTTCTGCCACTGGACACTGAGTTCATTGAGTGCTGACTCTAGGATTCTCATTTGTGACCATGCAGGACTTAGAGGACAGTAGAACCTCAGTGAGTGTTTGTTAATTGCTCATCTCTTAATTTGTTCTTAGCCTTTGACCCATGAATTAAACTCTGGAATTTGCTCTGTGGAAATCATTCAAAAGGAAAAAAGAATTGAAGGCATCTATTTTTCAAAGCAATATTGCTGATAATGGAGAAAATCAGAAATAAGCCACACATCCAAAAAGGAAGGATGGTTAAATAAATCAGGATACCGCAATGGTGTGAAATATCATATGATCATTAAACATGATGATTCTGATATCTAGGTAACAGCATGGCAAATTGATGTAACGTTGCAGATACCGAACTGCAGCTGTGCTCTGAGGGACTGCTCTTTGAAGCAGGGAGCATGTGGACCTACACCAGCAGGAAACTCAGGAAATGAAAACAGTTGGCAGAATACAACCAAGATGGCCATGTAGGTAAATTTGGTAATCACATCCTCCCACAACCACATCAAAATTACAACTAAAATATAGAACAACCATCATTCAGAACTGCCTGCAATCTGGCTGAATGGAAGTCCTACAACTAGAGAAATAAAGAAGAAGCCCACTGGGACTGGTAGGAGGGGTGGAGGTGGGGAACCGGCTGGTCTGACACTCACATGTGGCGTGTTTTTAATCGGGAGGGCTATCTTGGCTGTGAAAGCCTCCCGTGAGGAGCAAGGGGTCCCAGCCCCACACCAGATCCTCAGCCCAGGGCTTCAGAGCTGGGAAGAGAAGTTCCTGTAACTCCGGGCTGTAAAAACCAGCAGAGGTTGTGGCTGAATGACATGGAGGCTGCTGGCATCCCAGGCAGTTCTTCTTAAAGGGTCAGCACACAGACTTACTCAGACTCACTGCCACTGAGCTCCAGCGCTGAGGCAGCAACTAGAAAGGATCCAGGTACATATGGAGAGGAACTAAATTGTCTGGCATCAGGAACTCGGTGAGCAAGATGCGGTGAGCAAGAAAGCCCCACTGAAGCAAGTCCTGCTCCCTAGCGTGTCTCCTGCACAACAACTGTTTTGCTGTAGTTGCAGCTGGTCCTCACAGCCAATTGGCCTGGGGATCAATTACTCCCAATGATGGCGACAGCAATCAAGGCTCAACTACAAAAAGACAGTTTACACACCCCACACAGGGGCACACTTAGAGTGCCCAGCTCAGGTGACTGGGAAGGCTGAGCCATGGGCCCTATAAGACACCTACTACACAAGGCCACTCTACAAATTCCAGGAGGCATAGCAGCTCCACCTAATACATATAAACAAACACAGGGAAGGAGCCAAAATACAGAGACAAAGAAACATGTCACAAATGAAAGAAAAGAAGAAATCTCCAGAAAAAAAAGCTAAATGAAATGGAAGAAAGAAAGCTAATAGATACAGAATTCAAAACAATGGCTATAAAGATGCTCAAGGAACTTAATAAAAGCTTCAAGGGACTTACTGGGAATTTCAGGGATCTTAGTGAGAACATCAAAGATATGAGAAAGGACCAGTCAGAAATGAAGGATAGGCAGGTGAAGGCATGTACTGGGGGGTAGGGGAGGTTGGGGGGAGGTCAATGGGGGGGGGAAAAAGGAGACATATGTACTACTATTTGTAATACTTAAAACAATAAAAAAAAGAAGAAAAAAAAAGAAATGAAGGATACAGTAACTGAAATGAAGAATAATTTACAGGGAAATCAACAGTAGAGTAGGGGACACCAAGAACTGAATCAGCAATTTGGAATATGAGGAAGAAAAACACACCCAATCCAAAGAGCAAAAAGGAAAAAGAATCCAAATATATGAAGATAGTATAAGGAGCCTCTGGGACAACTTCAAGCATACCAACATTTCTATTATGGGGGTGCTGAAAGGAGAAGTGAGAAGACAAGATATTGAAACCCTATTTGAAGAAATAATGACCGAAAACTTC
The DNA here is from genome assembly GCA_026230045.1 of Corynorhinus townsendii. Lineage (NCBI taxonomy): Eukaryota > Metazoa > Chordata > Mammalia > Chiroptera > Vespertilionidae > Corynorhinus > Corynorhinus townsendii. The sequence goes on along the minus strand of JAPDVU010000003.1, from coordinate 171,804,904 downwards.
CCCCACCTGGTGGAAGAAATAGACTTACAAGTCCAGGAAGTGCAGTGAGTTCCAAACAAGATGAATCCAAAGAGGCTCACACCAAGATACATCTTAATTAAAATGCCAAGGGTTAAAGACAAAGAGAGAACCTTAAAAGCAGCAAGAGAAAAGCAGTTAATTACCTACAAGGGAGTGCCCATATGACTATCAGCTGATTTCTCAACAGAAACTATGCAGACCAGAAGGAAGTGGTAAGAAATATTCAAAGTAATGAATAACAAGGAACTACAACCAAGATTATTCTACCCAGAAAAGCTATCATTTAGAATTGAAGGCCAGGTAAGAGCTTCACAGACCAGAAAAAGCTAAAGGAGTTCATCACTACCAACCCAGTATTACATGAAATGTTGAAGGATCAAGAAGGAGAAGGAGAAGGAGGAGAAGGAGAAGGAGAAGGAGAAGAAGAAGAAGAAGAAGAAGAAGAAGAAGAACAACAACAACAACAACAACAACAACAACAACAAGAAATATGAACAATAAAACAGCAATAAATACATATCAACAATTGAATCTAAAAATCAAAATAAATGAACAAAGAATCTAATGAACAAAATAAACTGATGAATAAAATAGAACCAGAGGCATGGAAACATGGAACTGACTGAAGAATCTCAGAGGGAAGGAGAGAGGGTGAGGCAAGCAGAGATTAACCAAAGAACTAACTTATATGTATATAGGCATTACCTATGGACACAGACAATAGGGTGGTGAAGACCTGGGGCAGAGCAGGAAAGGGGTAGAGGGGGACAATAGGGGGACAATGGGGGACATCTGTAATACTCTCAATAGTAAAGATATTTTTTTAATTAAGTCAAATTATGTCTTCTGTTTAAAACCCACATTCATATGCAAATCAAAAGTCCCTACCATTTTCTTTTTTAAAACAGAAGACTATCAGAGAAACCAAGATGGCAGCATAGGTAAACACCTAAACTGCTGCCTTGCACAACAATTTCAAAACTACAACTAAAAGACAAAACAGACATCATCCAGAACCACATGAAGGCTCGCTAAGTGGAAATTCTACAACTAGAAGGAAAGAGAAAAGCACACTGAGAGTCAGAGGAACTGCGGAAGGCAGAGGTACTGAGGCGCACGCAGAGAGGGCAGGCAACTGAGTACACGGCTGGCTTTCTCAAGCGGGAGGGAGACAAAAGCTCCCAACTGCACTGAACTCCAGTTCTGGGCAAGACTCTTGGAACCCAGACTCATTCGGGGAGAAACTGGACTGTCTGGCAGCGGGCGAAACTCGAGGGCGGCTTTCTCTCAGAGGTGCTTGCAGCGATTACCATGGGACAGTGAGACACAGGGCCCTATTAGGGCAGGGCTGATGGAAAACCAATGCTGTCTGCTTCTCCCTGAGACTCCGCCCCATCCAAGCTGAGCATGGAGGCTTTTGCAAGTCTTCTCCCAGAAGGGTGTCTCCAGCACAGAAGTTCTCCCATTGTAGACACAACTGATCCTCACAGCCAATTGGCCTGGAGGTCAATTCCTCCCAGTGATACCAACAACAATCAAGGCTTAACTACAACAAGACTGTGCACACAGCCCACAAAGGGGGTGTACACCAAGAGTGTCCACCTCAGGTAACTGGGGAGGCTGAGCCACTGGGCCCTATAGGACACCTAGCACACAAAGCCACTCTATCAACTCAGGGAAGCAGCCAAAATGCAGAGACAAAGAAACAGATCACAAATGAAAGAAATGAAGGAAAATAAATGACTGGATATAGAGTTCAAAACCACGGTTATAAGGTTTTTCAAGAATTTTCTAGAAAAGGCTGATAAATTTAGCGAGTCCCTCGAGGATATGAAAAAGGACCAACTAGAAATTAAGCATACACTGACTGAAATAAAAAATAGTATACAGAGACCTAACAGCAGACTACAGAATCGCAAGAATCAAGTCAAAGATTTGAATTACAAAGAAGCAAAAAACACTCAACTGGAAAAGCAAAAAGCAGAAAGAATCCAAAAATATGAAGATAGTGTAAGGAGCCTCTGGGACAACTTCAAGTGTACCAACATCAGAATTATGGGGGTGTCAGAAGAAGAGAGAGAGCAAGATACTGAAAACCTATTTGAAGAAATAATGACAGAAAACTTCCCCCACCTGGTGAAAGAAATAGACTTACAAGTCTAGGAAGTGCACAGAACCCCAAACAAAAAGAATCCAAGGAGGACCACACCAAGACACATCATCATTAAAATGCCAAGAGCAAAAGACAAAGAGAGAATATTAAAAGCAGCAAGACAAAAACAGTTAGTTACCTATAGGGCAGCACCCATATGACTGTCAGCTGATTTCTCAACAGAAACTATGCAGGCCAGACAGGAGTGGCAAGAAATATTCTCAGTGATTAATAGCAAGAACCTACAACCAAGATTACTCTACCCAGCAAAGCTATCATTCAGAATTGAAGATCAGATAAAGAGCTTCACAGATAAGAAAAAGCTAAAGGAGTTCATCACCACCAAACCAGTATTATATGAAATGCTGAAAGATATTCTTTAAAAAGAGGAAGAAGAAAAAGGTAAAGATAAAAATTATGAACAACAAATACATATCTCTCAACAAGTGAATCTAAAAACCAAGTGAATAAAAAAATCTGAGGAACAGAATAAACTGGTGAATATAATAGAATCAGGGGCATAGAAAGGGAGTGGACTGACAATTTCCCAGGGGGGAAAGGGGTGTCGGGGGTGCAGGAAGAGACTGGAAAAAATCGTACACCTATGGATGAGGACAGTGGGTGGCGGGGGGCGGGAAAGGGCAGAGGGTGGGGTGGGAACCAGGTGGAGGGGAGCAATGGGAAAAATGAGGAACAATTGTAATAATCTGAACAATAAAGATTTATTAAATTAAAAAAAAACAGAAGACTATCAAAAATAAAATAATAATAAAAGAAGAAAAAGAAAACAGTTGGCATGTTAGGGGATGGAACAGTGGCTGGATGTGGATTTTTTTTCCCATCTACTGTTGTTATTATACTGTTTTACAATGAATAAAATTCAGAGAGAGATATGCAACAATATCATGTGGAACAATAAAGACATTAGGCCATTATTCTCCTTCAATTTCTCAGTAAGAGTTCAGAACCCTGTTTTCCCAAGCAGAGTCCTGTAGAAATGGGTGATGAGGACTAAATGTTTGGACCAAAACAAAACAAAAAAGAAAACCAGGAAAGGTTTGAATCCATAGTAATGCTCAAAAGCTGCCTCAGGGACCCTGAGCGGCACTGAGTAGAGTTGGGGGTAGATAAAGGAAGAGAAGGCACCAAAGTTAGAGAGAAAGCAAGACATTTAGGACGAGGTTCCAAAGACCTTTGTCACAACTTGTCGTTTATCACAACCTTTCCAGGCCTGTCCTTTATCTCCTTCCGAATCATAATCTCTAATGTTAACAGGAAGGGAGAAACAGGGGCTTAAGCCAATACTCTATTCCCTCATGCCAACAAACACTTCCTCTTGCTAGAAACACCTAAAACAGAACGCATTTTATAAATGCTGGGTGGCCACAGTACTTGAATTTCCCTGACAGATAAATCCTATTAAGAAAGGAAGGTTGGGCTACTGGCCTTCCTCTGCAGCTCAGACAGTCATAGGGTAGAGCTGGCACCACAGATGCAGAGAAGAATCCAGGACTGAGGTCAAGTGAACTGAGATCCAGACCTGGCTCTGCCCTTTTTGACACTTTGTGTGTTTTTTTTAATAAATCTTTATTCAGATTATTACAATTGTTTCTCATTTTTCCCCCCATAGCTCCCCTCCACCCAGTTCCCACCCCATCTTCAGTCCTTACACTCCCCGCCTCCACTGTCCTCATCCATAGGTGTACGATTTTTGTCTAGTCTCTTCCTGCACCCCTTCATACCCCTTTCCCCCAGAGAATTATCAGTCCACTCCCTTTCTATGCCCCTGATTCTATTATATTCACCAGTTTATTCTGTTCCTCAGGTTTTTAATTCACTTTATTTTTAGGTTCACTTGTTGATAGATATGTATTTGTTGTTCATAATTTTTATCTTTACTTTTTTCTCCTTCCTCTTCTTAAAGAATACCTTTCAGCATTTCATATAATTCTGGTTTGGTGGTGATGAACTCCTTTTAGCTTTTCCTTATCTGTGAAGCTCTTTTTTTAAAAAAAATAAATCTTTATTGTTCAGATTATTACAGGTGTTCCTCTTTCCCCGCCCCCCCATAGCTCCCCTCCAGGTGATTCCCCACCCCACCCCATGCCTTACCTCCCACCACTGTCTTCATCCATAGGAGTAAGATTTTTGTCCAATCTCTTCCCGCACCCCTCACACCTGCTTCCCCTGAGAATCACCAGTCCACTCCCTTTCTATGTCCCTGATTCTATTATATTCACCAGTCCATTCTGTTCTTCAGATTTTTTATTCACTTGATTTTTAGATTCACTTGTTGGTAGGTATGTATTTGATGTCCTTTTGTTGTTCATAATTTTTATCTTTACCTTTTTCTTCTTCCTCTTCTTAAAGAATACCTTTCAGCATTTCATGTAATCTTGGTTTGGTGGTGATGAACTCCTTTAGCTTTTTCTTATCTGTGAAGCTCTTCATCTGATCTTCAACTCTGAATGATAGCTTTGCAGGGTAGAGTAATCTTGGTTATAGGTTCTTGCTGTTCATCACTTTGAATATTTCTTGCCACTCCCTTCTGGCCTGCATAGTTTCTGTTGAGAAATCAGCTGACAGTCGTATGGGTGCTCCCTTGTAGGTAATTAACTGTTTTTCTCTTGCTGCTTTTAATATTCTCTCTTTGTCTTTTGCCCTTGGCATTTTAATTATGATGTGTCTTGGTGTGGTCCTCTTTGGATTCCCTTGTTTGGGGTTCTGTGCGCTTCCTGAACTTGTAAGTCTATTTCTTTCACCAGGTAGGGAAAGTTTTCTGTCATTTCTTCTAATAGCTTTTCAATATTTTGCTCTCTCCCTTCTTCTGGCACCCCAAAAATTCGGATGTTGGTTCGCTTAAAGTTGTCCCAGAGGCTCCTTACACTATCTTCATATTTTTTCTTTTTGTTTTTCTGGTTGGATGTTTTTTGTTTCCACATATTTCAGATCTTTGGTTTGATTCTTGGGGTACGTTGATCTACAGTTGAGTTTCTGTATATTCTTTATTTCAGACAGTGTATGCTTCATTCCTGACTGATCCTTTTCCATTTTTTTTGGCATTCTCATTAAGGTCCTTGAAGGTCTCACTAAGCTCCTCAGAAGTGTCATCAAGTTTCTCAGCGGTTTTTAGAAGATTCTTGAGTAACCTTGTAAATGTGGTTCTGAACTCTATGTCATCCAGTAGTTTGCTTTCCTCTGTTTCTTTCATTCATGACATGTTTCTTTGTCTCCACATTTTGGCTGCTTCCCTGTGTTGATGGAGTAGCTTTGAGTGGTAGGTGATCTATAGGGGGCAGTAACTCAGCCTCCTCAATCACTTGAGGTGGATGCTCTTGGTACACCTCTTTGTGGGCTGAGTGCAAAGTCTAGGTGTAGTTAAGCCTTAATTGCTGTTGGTACACTGGGAGGAATTGACCTCCAGGCCAATTAGCTGTGAGCACTCACTATGTCTATAATGGACGAACTGCTGCGCTGAAGACACGCTTATGGGGCAGGACTTGTTTCAGTGGGGCTTTGGTGCTCATTGAGTCTGCCTCTTGAATGTGTCACTTATGGATGTGAGGAGTTGAAATCTGGTGTCTCACACTGACCACTAGGTACACTGGCTTCTGGATCTCCAATGGGGTTCAGGTCAGCTACTGTCTGAGGCCACCCAGCAGGAGCTACAGTGAGAGCTATAGTTTTCTCCTCTTTGCTTGGGGTTTGGAGGTTTTGGAGCTGTCTGACTCAGGCTGCAAGTTTACTAGGTTAAGCTGCGATAGGGCAGGCCTTTCTTATGCTAAATCCGCTGCTTGGAGCTTGGGTGGGTTTGTAGGTTATGCAGGGCGGGGCCTCAGGGTGTCACTAGGCTAGGGCGTGGCAAACAGCAATGGCTGTTAGTTAGCCGGCTCTGCGTCCCCGATGGCGTCCCAGAGTCCTGTGCCCCAGTGCAGTAAACAATTATTCCTGCACGCAGCTCTACAAGCAAGCCACCCTCACTGGCAGACAGTCCAGCTTCTCCCCGTAGGAGTTTGGGTCTCCCGTGTCTCCCCAGAGACTGGATTTCAGAGTAATCGGGGGCTTGTCTCCCTTCGGGTTGAAAAAAGCAATGCCTGCCACCAGCCCGGATCACGCACCTCCGTACCTCAGCTTTTCAGCTCTCGTGCACGTCTCAATGCTCTTTTCTCTTTCCCTCTAGTTGTAGAACTTCCACTCAGCCAGCTTTCCCGTGGTTCTGGGTGGTAGACGCTTTGTCTTTTAGTTGTAGTTTTGAAATTGTTGTGCGAGGCAGCAGTTTAGGTGTTTACCTACGCCGCCATCTTGGATTCCCTCTGTCCCTTTTTGACACTTTGCCCCGGGTCAGTTACTGCCCTCAGTTTTCTCCTCTGTAAAGTGGGATGGTAGAACAAGAATCTCGATGACCTCCAGATCCAACAGTCTGTGGCTTAAATGTTTTCTGAATCCCTAAAAAACAATTTAATATATCTATCCAAGACCCAGTGACAGGAACTGTAAATGTGAATGCTTTTTTTTTTTCTTATGCCCGCTGCCTTGCACTTCTTCTGTAGCTCTTGAAAGCTTAGTAAGCACACCCACATACATTGTCATTCTAAGAATTGTAAGGACACATTGCTAAATCCTTTTCCAGCTGGAAAAAATGGAGGGGAGAGCAGATTAAATAACAGAATCAAAGCTCAAATTCAGGTCTTCAAGTCCAAAATGAACCTTCTGTTCATGACAAATTGGAATCTCAAGAATTGGGACAATCACTGAGTGTTTTTGGAGAGCCCAGATGTGCTGAGAGCAGAACTTAGGAGAAAGACAAATGTGTAGAAAGGAGGGAAACTAAGGCAAGGAGAGAGTCCCGAAAGCAACTAAGGATGTTGGGGTGGGGCCAGCAACAAACAGACCACAGCTAACTTCAACTTCTTTCATCTCCCAAGGGTTCGGGGCATTTGACAATCCAACAGCAGAGCCCTTGTTGAGTCAGGTGACCATTTTGCAGAGGCCTCCTGTTGATGGAAATAATTGAGCACACATTTTAAAAGCCTCACTCTCATCTCCTCCATATTTAATTTAACAATGCTTTGACACATTCTGTCCAAATCAGACGCCTCATCGTCCCTTTGTTCATTGGAGGAAATTAAAGTCTGGAAAGAAGACAAGTTCTGTTTTGCTGATGTGTTTTATATTTGATCATAGGAGGGTCATTAAAATGCACTTCCAGCTCTTGCAGGAATTTACATTTGCCGCAAAGTTAATTTACTTCTTTGCCCGATGATCCTCACTGATGTTCATCTGTGAATGACCTGTATACTCGTGTATTCTGGAAGGTACTTCACTAGGGGGGACACGAAAGCACAGGACAGTATGTATCACATAATCCCATTCAGAGCAGGTGCTTGAGCTGGCCCCCAGGTCTCCATCCTTCCCAGTCACCCTTTCCCGTGACACCCCAAAAGCATGATTCAAGCTTTCATCCTCCAGCATGAAGCCAGCCTCCCAAACCGAGCGAGCTCCCAACATTTCCAAAGATTCCGAAGGAGCCCAAGGTTATGCCATTCTCCAGCCAGTGAGACTATCCTCTTATTTTTATATGCAAAGCAGCTCAGTGCCTTTTAGTTTCCACCTCTCCCTGTGGACTGGGCTCTGGACCTCACCTCTGCCTTTTCAAAAAGCTTATGAAAGGGCTTTGTTTTCCTAAAGGAAAGATCATTCCCTTTGTAGAACAAGGGACACATACAGCTGACAGCTTTTGAAAGATTAATTTTTTTTTTCTGTTTCTGCAAGAACTACATACAGATTGAGAAACTGATGGTAACATTTGAAGAGAAGAGAGTTTAGAAGGCTCCAAGGCCAACTTCTAAGGGTGATCTTTTAAAACTGGTGAGTGGGATTGAGGGAGACGAGGTCAGGGATAAATGTTTGTATTTTATTTGACACTTTGAATGATAATAGAATAAGGGTATTATATTATAAATACATTCTTTGCCATTTTCTCTCTCCCCTCTTTTAAGGAGATTGGGCCTACAGATTGCACTATCTTCTCTTTTTAAAAAATGTTTCTATTGCCCTAGCCCAGTGGTCAGCAAACTCCTTAGTCAACAGAGCCAAATATCAACAGTACAACAGTACAACGATTTCTTTTGAGAGCCAAAAACCGACTTCTGCACATGGGCCATGAAGTTTCTATCGCACTGTGCGCACACACATGGTATTTTGTGGAAGAGCCACACTCAAGAGGTCAAAGAGCCGCATGTGGCTTGCGAGCCACAGTTTGCCGACCACTGCCCTAGCCTGTTTGGCTCCACGGATAGAGTGTCAGCCTGTAAACCAAAGGGTTCCAGGTTCGATTCTGGTCAAGGGCACATACCTTAGTTGCAGGTTCCTCCCTAGCTGGGCCCCGGTTGGGGCTCATGCAAGAGGTAACCAATTGATGTGTTTCTCTCACATCGATGTTTCTCTCTGTCTTTCCCTCTTCCACTCTCCCTAAAAAAAATAAAAATAAAAAAATCAATGGAAAATCCCCTCAGGTGAGGATTAACAAAATAATAAAATAAAATATGTTTTTATTGATTTCAGAGAGGAAAAGAGGGATAGAAACATCAATAATGTGGGGATTAAACCCACAACCCAGGCATGTGCCCTGACCAGGAATCAATCTGTGACCTTCTGTTTCATAGACCCACGCTCAACCACAGAGTCACATTAACTGGATGCACTATCTTCACAAAAAAGAAAGGTTAGGGCCTGGGGGAAGGATGGTCTGCTTGGAGATGACAAGAGGAGGGGAGAGAATTTGGGAACAGCTTTTGTGAGAACTTTGGGAAAGAGAGACACTGCTAAACATGACTTGGGGCAATGAAGCCACGTGTTGTGCATGTGACATCCTTCCCCGGGCCCTTTAGGCAGGTATGTTTTTGTGTGTGTTTTTTCAAGAGCAGACATGTTTCACTTCAAAAAGTGCTGGCTTTGTGTGGTGGACATGGTAGGGATTTCACAGGGAAACACTCAGAGACCCACCACAGCCCTCCCGGAGCTCCACGTCTGAGGCGCACCACTGAGCAGAAAGTGCCGCGATGTCCTTCACGTGCAGCACCTCTCTCACCTGGCTGCCTGGCCATCCATAAAATTTTCTGGGAAGGACATGCAAGCCAACAGCAGCACCATGAAGTCTCCTTTGAATCCCCACCTTTTGGGCTTTCTGACTTCTCAGGATATTGGTAACTTTTGCATTCTGTGCAAAGGGTAAGCTCTTTGGAATTAGCCAGGCCAGGGTTATAATCATAGTGCTGTTGACTTCTGCCTATGTGCTTTTCCTCAAGTCTTTTTATTTTTAACAGTACGAGTCTAAGTTTTCTAATCTGTTTGAGGATTGGTGGTTTCTTAAAGATTAGAGATAATGTGCTAAATATAATCATTAAACACGTATCTATATAGCCTAAGTGACCGTTATAACGGAACGACCAGAATAACTGGTCGATATGATGCACACTGACCACCAGGGGGAAGACGCTCAATGCAAGAGCTGCCCCCAGCCTGCAAGCCTCAATCGCTGATGGGGCCTGCTGGCCAACCTCCTGGTCCCTCCCCCGCAGCCAGCAGGTCCCAATCGCCCAATCAGGCCTGGGCCCTGGACTGTGATGGGGAACCAGGTGTGGGTAGTGGCAGATGAGGGCAGCTAGACAGAGGAGGTAAGGAGGTGGGGAGGTGGGGAACCTGATTAGCCCAGATCACCGGCCAGGCCTAGGGACCCCATGAATTTTGTGCACCAGGCCTCTAGTATTCAATAATACTAGGTGTACCGGTTAATAATGTGGATTTTTTCCAATAGATGGAGTTACACATACATTGATATATATGCAATTTGATATGTATGCTATTTTGTTGTATTGACAGCAAGCTTCAAAACTTCATATGTCAAATTTGCTGAAGGTGTTACCATCATAGATATTTTTACACTTAAAAATGTCAAATTCTGTGCCAAAAGAAAGAGCATTTGTGGGAAGTTTTAATTCATTACTTTATGTTGAAGAAAAGTGCTGCTGAATGCTTCAGGAAGCTTATGGTGAACATGCTCCATCTCAAGATACTTGTGAACGCTGGTTTAAATGCTTTAAAAGTGATGGTTTCAATGTGAAAGACAAAGAATGTCCAGGTCAACCAAAAAAGTTTGAAGGCCAACAATTACAAGCATTATTGGATGAAGATGCGTGTCGAACTCAAAAATAACTTGCAGAAAGATTAAACATTGCTCAGCAAACAATTTCTGATCATTTACAAGCAATAGGAAAGATTTTAAAGGAAGGAAAATGGGTGCCACATTAACTGAACAAAAGATAAATGGAAAACTAAAAAAAGTCATCAGTAAAATGTTGCTTCAACAGCACTAAAGAAAGTGTTTTTGCATCAAATTGTGACTGGTGATGAAAAATGAATTTATTCTGAGAATCCCAAATGCACAAAATCATGGCTTGATCCAGGTCAACCATCAACGTCGACTGCAAGGTCAAATTGCTTCAGAAAGAAGACAATGCTCTGTGTTTGGTGGGATCAGGAAGGTGTGGTGTATTATGAGCTTCTAAAATCAGGTGAAACCATTAATAATGATCACTATTGACAACACATAATCAATTTGAACCACACTTTGATGGTGAAATGACCAGAATGTGCCAGAAGACATGGCAAAATAATTTTGTTTCATGATGACACACCATCACACACTTCAAAACCAGTTAAAGACACATTAAAAGATCTTGCCTGGGAAGTATTAACCCACCCGCCATATTCACCAGACCTTGCTCCTTCAGATTACCACTTGTTCCAACAGATGACACACACACTTTCTGAGCAGCACTTCAAAATATATGAAGAAGTGGGAAGCTGGGTCTCTGAATGGTTTGCCTCAAAACAAACAAAAAAAATTTCTTTTGGGACAGTATTCACAAATTACCTGAAAGATGGGGGAATTTTGTATCTAGCAATGGATATTACTTTGAATAAAGCACTTTTGATGTTTCTCTTGAAGTTATTGTGTCTTCTTTGATTACAAAATCCACCATTATTAACCAATACATCTAGTATGTAACTAATTATATAAAACCTTACAAATGACCAGACCTGGCTATCATATGAATGTTTTTCTGAACTTATCAAAAATCCATTGAAGCCATGTAGAGAGTGTAAAATTAAAAATGTTTTAAAACCTGTGAGGAAAAAGTGCTTCACTTCTAAGAGGTTTTAATCTGGTTGGGATGAAATACATACATGTTACACAGTCATTAACAACACAGGACTACAAATGCCAAGTATTTGACATACTGGGGAAAACATCACTGAAATGAATAGTTTGGAGACATTTATCCTGCTTGGTGCTCTCTCAGCTCCCTGGATCTGCAGTTTGGTGTCTGACATTTATTTGGGGACATTCTCAGTCATTGTTTCAATTTTTTTCCTGCTATTTTCTCTTTCTTCTCCTTCTGGGATTCCCATTACTAGTACATGTATGTTACATCTCTTGTAGTTGTCCCATAGTCCTTGATATTCTGTTTTGATGTTTCAGTCTTTGTTCTCTTGAATAGCCTCAAGCTCTAAGATTCTTTCCTCAGCCATGTTCAGTCTACTAATAAGCCCCTCAAAGGCATTCTTCATCTCTGTTACAGTGTTTTTACCTCTGGCATTTCTTCTTGGTTCTTTCTTGGGATTTCCATCTCTCTGCTTATATTGCCCATCTGTTCTTGCATGCTTTCTGCTTTTTTATCCAGTGGAGCCCTTTGCATATTAATTATAGGTCTTTTAAATTCCAATTCTGATAATTCCAACATTTCTGCCATGACTGGTTCGAATATTTATTTGCTCTATCTCAATTCAAATTGTGTGTGGGTTTTTTGCCTTTTGGTCTGCTTTGTCATTTGTTCTTGATAGCCAGGCATGATGTACCAGGTAAAAGGAACTGTTGTGCCCTAACCAGTTTGGCTCAGCAGATAGAGCGTCGGTCTGCAGACTCAAAGGTCCCAGGTTCGATTCTGGTCAAGGGCATGTACCTTGGTTGCAGGCACATCCCCAGTAGGGGGTGTGCAGGAGGCAGATGATTGATGTTTCTCTCTCATCGATGTTTCTAACTCTCTCTCCCTCTCCCTTCCTCTCTGTAAAAAGTCAATAAAATATGTGTGTGTGTTTAAAAAGGAACTGTTGTGAATGGCCTTTAGTACTGTGGTTGTAATGGGGGGGAGCGGGAAGGAGGGAGGAGAAGAGTTCTAGTCTTTTAGTGAGCCTACCTCTCTGGACTGTGAACTTCACAAGTGTTTCTCAGTTTTCTCCCCCTTATGTGGGACAGGATGGCTAAAGTGGGCTGGAGTTGGGTATTCCCCTTCTGCCACCTGGAATGCTGGAGCTGACTGGAGTTGAGTATTTTCCCTCCCTGGTCAGTTAGACTCTGATAATAACACAGCGGCCAGCTCTAGTTACCTAGTGTCCCTGAGGATAAGCCTTATAAAGGACAGAGTGGCCTAGCCCATTTCAAAATGATTCCTTTTTTCCTCTCCCTGCTGAGAGCATGAGGAGATTTTTCTCTGATATTTACTATGGGAACATGGTCAAGCTCACAAAATTGGGAAATTTTTAGCATACGTTTTTATTGATTTAAGAGAGCGGGGGCGGGAGGATAGAGAGATAGAAACATCGATCAGCTACCTCCTGCTCACCCCCTACTGGGGATCAAGCCCGAAACCTGGGCCTGGCCCTGACCAGGAATTGAACTGGTGACCTCTTAGTTCATGGGTTGACATTCAACCACTGAGCCACACCAGCCAGGCCCAAATCAGGAATTTTAAATCCTCAGAGTTGTCCACGCTGAGCTTCCAGCAATTCGTTGGCTACAGTTCTGGTATTCCTACCCCGCACTGGTTCCCAGGCAGCTCTGAGTCTCTGCTCAGATCGGCTGTTGTGCTCAGTAGTCACCTGTCTGTCTCACCAATCTTGAGGGCAGCATTTTGCCATCTCCTTGCCTCTCTTTCGGATCCCAGAAGAGTTGATGATTTTTTTTTTCCCCATTTTATTCAGTCTATTCAATTGTTAGGACGGAGTGGGGACCACCAAGCTCTTTACATGTAGAACTATCCATTTGTTTTTTTCCTGTTAGCTCCATCACTTTTTTAATAACATTTGTTTGCTTGTTTTTACATTGTTATTATGGGGAATGTCAGACATACAGAAAAGTTGAGAGACTAGTATAATGAACCTCAACACACAGATTCAACAATAAACCTCATGGACATGCTACGAAATCATGGACAAATCCAAGATAGTTTGTCCGTAAATAGTGCAGTATGTATTTTTAAAAGGTAAAGACTCCAAACCATCACCACAGTATTGTTAAAGCACCTAAAAAATAATAGTAATTCCCTAAAAATCATTAAACATCCAGCTATTGTTTCAATATCTTCATTGTTTCACTAACATTTTGTTTGTTCAAACTGGTAACCAAATAAGGTGCATAAGTTTCAAGTACTTGATATTTTTATATGTTTTTTTTTAATTTAACAAACTTGAAAGTTATAGGTAAGTTTGTTACTTTAGGACAATCAAAAGGTATAATTCTATTGGTTCACAAATTGTTTGGCAAGTATAGTTATGTCAGATAGAATAAACTTAATAACTTTAATTTTTAATTATTTTTGTCATGAGTAGAGCAGCCAGCTGCTAATCCCTAAGGAACATGTCATCTCTAATGTTCACCAAATTGTGAGAAGCAAGAAAATACTTTAGAATTAAAGAAACCATCAACATTATAGCAAAGAAAACGGGTTTTATTTTCTGAGCCTAATTCCTTTGGTCATATGTCAAGCAGTCATTCTAGAAAAAGAAATAAGAGGGAAAAAGAAGATATGTCTCTTTATTTTAAATTTGTGTTACATAAAATTTTGCCTAATCCATTCTTCTTTCTGAACTATAATATATAACATATATTATAGAGGGAGTGGAGTATCAGTTAGAAATGTATTTAACCACAAATAATAGGAAGAGAAGCTTGAATAAATAAGGGATTTGTTTTCTTCATGTTACAAGAAGTCCAGGGTTCTTGAGTCCAAGGTTGGGATAGCTGTTCTACAGTGTCATCGTGGACCTAAGCTTCTTCTAACTTCCTGCTCTGCCTTCTTTTGTGTGTGGTTTAGTCTCTGTGGTCACAAAGTGGCTGCTGCACCACCAAGCACAGTCTCCACAGCCTAGGCATGAAGAAGAAAGAAGGGCAGAGAATGAAGGGCAGAGGTCTTTCTCATAATGAGCTTTTGCCTTTTTGTTGGGAAAAAGAGGTTCCTCCCTGCAATGAAATGCTGATGCCAACTACCTAGAGCTAGGTCTGATTTCACAGGTGAAGGGCATAGTCTTTCACGAGACTACCCTCACCTCAGATATCAGTCACAAGCTTGGGGGCTTCCAGGCCACCTATACTTCAGACCAGCTGGAGACAAATTCAGGGGCTCCTACTATACTCTCAGTTTCGATAATTTGCCGCAGTAACTCACAGAACTCAGGAAAGCACTATGCCTGCAATTACAGTTTTATTACAGCAAAAGGATACAAATCAGAACCAGCCAAAGAAGAGACCCATTGACCAAAGTCTGGGAGGATCCCAAATGCAAAGCATCTGTATCCTCAGGATGCATCATCCCCCAGGTATCACCAACCAGGGAACCTCCTCAGAGCTTTGGGCAGTCAGAGTGTTTATTGGAGTTTCATTATACAGACACGATCGATAGGCTCATTGGCCACATGACTGAACTCAATCTCCGTTTCCCACAAAGACCAGACTAATATCATGTGGCTCCAAGACCCAACCCTCTAAACACGGGGATGGTCTTTCTAACAAGGCCAGCTCCATCCTGAAACTCTTTAGGCACCCCCCCCCAACCCCCAATAGGTCACCTCATTAACATAAAGTCAGGTGTGAATAGCAAAGACACCCAAGGGTTTAAAGTCTCCCTAACCAGGAACTGAGGACAAAGAGCCAGATTCTTCATTATACACATTCCTACGTCTCTTCGGCTGGATCTGCATGGCCATCCCTAGCTGTCAGAGAGGCTGGAAGACTGCGTTTTTACTTTTACAGCCTCCAAGGTAGAAGAAGACAAGGGGAACAGGGATAGAAATGAAACTGACTCAGTCAGCCCACAATGTCTGCCAAAACCATCAATTGTTTGGACACTTGAAAACTAGTTTTGTTCAGATTAAAACAAACTCCCTTTCCTTTTACATGGGACTTTATTTCCTAACATGTTATTTTTATAACCATAAAACTATCATCTCTAACTGGTTGCAGAAATTCCCACAGTGTGTGACCCAATGAATCTCAGGAAAGAAGCTTGGACAGTATGATCCACTTTTGCTGAACTAAGAGTAATTTCGTACGTTTATACAGCCTTTTGTACTTTGCAAAGCATGGTGTGCCCCTGTGAAGACATGCAGCACCAGGGAACAAGCCAGGTGGAGCTAACTGTGCCAGAGTAACCACACCTGGGATGAGTCCGTGGGAGAATTAAATAACAAAGTGTAGCTGGAACACCTGAACCAGTGCCTGACACCCGAAATTATTTACCCTGAGTCCCATAGTAACCCTTACCAAGGTCACTCTTCACACTTCCCAAGTTCATTTCCAAGTCACGGCTTGAACCAAGTCGTCCAACTATAAACCCAAAACTCTATCCACGACACCAGTCTGGTTCCCCACATTTAGCACTCAGTGAACCAAGAATCCAATCCCCCACATAAAGGGCATCTAGGGAAAGAGGTAACCCCAAATTGTTCGTATATGGAGTCCCTGGAATTCCCAGATATAATAAATATCCCCAACATGTGATGAGGCTGTCAACATTTTAGTATGTACTTTCACCAATTTAATGTTAAAAACCTATTAAGAAGAACAAAATCATTCTATCCAAGCCTCAAAAGACTTCTGTGATTACTATCCTCCCATGCGAGCTACTGAGGACGAGCCAAGCTAAAGAAGCCTCTCTGCATAGTAATCAGCCATTGTCACATCTCCACTCCGAGGAAGGAAGGGAAGCTGTGTTTAACGAAGTGAAAAGTACTTTTTAGTGCCTCAGCTTAAAGACTCCGGCTGTCCAAACAAGCATTCATTTCCCCCACCTCTCCCCATCGCTGCTTGAAGTGGACACTGTACAGATGTTTTACAAAAATGCTTCCCTTTCTACTCTTTGTCGTCAGCAGCTTACATATTCTTGGCAGCAGTTGCCAAAGAAACAGATGAGATGGAATTGCCCGGAACTGAAGAGGATGCTCCTGGACTTTTGTGGCTCTGCCTCTGAAAGAGTGTGCCCTTTGCATAAAGTCAGGGGAGCAGAAAGGCCAAACCACTCCTGGAACCTACTTCTCCTCTCTCCATGTGCTACATTAAAAAAAAAAACAACAACAAAAAACAAACAAAAAAACCCACAAACAAGCTCCCGGGCCCAGAGCTAGAAATGAGGGTATGTTTATTTTCTAAACTGTTACACTGAACCTCCACCCTCACATAAGAACTCCCCTACTTAAATATGCTTATTTTTTAAATTGATTTGGGAGACAGAGATAGAAACATGGATAGGGCTGCCCTGCTGCCTCCTGCATGCCCCCAACCTGACCTCAAATGGAGCATGTGCGCTGACCTGGAATTGAACCGGGGGTGACCTCTTGGTGCATGGGACAACGTTCAACCAACTAAACCACACTGGCCGGGCAGAACGCCCCTAAACTCTAGATCTAGGCAACCTCAACTAGAGATGTGCACAGGTCAGCAAATAGTCCCCTGGCCACAGGTAAATATCCTTTTAAATTTAGCCAGACACAGCAAGCTTTAAAAAGTAATTATGAAGCAGCACATCTCAAGTAGGCCTCTCTGTCAGCATGTAGAATCTTAATGGAAGGAAGGGAGGGAAGGAGGGAGAAGGGGAGACAAGAACATTTTATTTCCCATTTAACTATTTGATGACTATTTATCGAACCCTTTCACATGTACCATTTGATCCTCGAAGCAGGTATGTGGCAAACCCAGGTCTATCTGACCCAAACCCATGCTTTTTCAACCATGCTTAAATAAATCAATATGGTTTTATTTACTTTTTAATAAATCTTTATTGTTAAGAATATTACAATTATTCCTCTTTTTTCCCCCCATAGCTCCCCTCCACCCAGTTCCCACCCCACCCTCTGCCCTTACCCCCACCCCCACTGTCCTCATCCATAGGTGTACGATTTTTGTCCAGTCTCTTCCTGCACCCCTAACACGCCTTTCCCCCCGAGAATTGTCAGTCCACTCCCTTTCTATACCCCTAATTCTATTATATTCACCAGTTTATTCTGTTCATCAGATTTTTTATTCACTTGATTTTTAGATTCACTTGGTAGATATGTATCTGTTGTTCATAATTTTTATCTTTACTTTTTTCTTCTTCCTCTTCTTAAAGAAGACCTTTCAGCATTGCATATAATACTGGTTTGGTGGTGATGAACTCCTTTAGCTTTTTCTTATCTGTGAAGCTCTTTATCTGACCTTCAATTCTGAATGATAGCTTTGCTGGGTAGAGTAATCTTGGTTGTAGGATCTTGCTATTCATCACTTTGAAAATTTCTTGCCACTCCTGTCTGGCCTGCATAGTTTCTGTTGAGAAATCAGCTGACAGTCATATGGGTGCTCCCTTGTAGGTAACTAACTGTTTTTCTCTTGCTGCTTTTAATATTCTCTCTTTGTCTTTTGCTCTTGGCATTTTAATTATTATGTGTCTTGGTGTGGTCCTCTTTGGATTCCTTTTGTTTGGGGTTCCCTGCGCTTCCTGGACTTGTAAGTCTATTTCTTTCACCAGGTGGGAGAAGTTTTCTGTCATTATTTCTTCAAATAGGTTTTCAGTATCTTGCTCTCTCTCTTCTTCTGGCACCCCCATAATTTGGATATTGGTATGCTTGAAGTTGTCCCAGAGGCTCCTTATACTATCTTCATATTTTTGGATTCTTTTTTCTTTTTGCTTTTCCAGTTGAGTGTTTTTTGCTTCTTTGTATTTCAAATCTTTGACTTGATTCCTGCGATCCTCTAGTCTGCTGTTAGGTCTTTGTATACTATTTTTTATTTTAGTCAGTGGATGCTTAATTTCTAGTTGGTCCTTTTTCATATCCTCGAGGGTCTCACTAAATTTATCAGCCTTTTCTAGAAAGTTCTTGAAAAACCTTGTAACCGTGGTTTTGAACTCTATATCCAGTTGTTTGCTTTCCTCCATTTCTTTCATTTGTGATCTGTTTCTTTGTCTCTGCATTTTGGCTGCTTCCCTGAGTTGATAGAGTGGCTTTGTGTGCTAGGTGTCCTATAGGGCCCAGTGGCTCAGCCTCCCCAGTTACCTGAGGTGGACACTCTTGGTGTACACCCCTTTGTGGGCTGTGTGCACAGTCTTGTTGTAGTTAAGCCTTGATTGTTGTTGGTACCACTGGGAGGAATTGACCTCCAGGCCAATTGGCTGTGAGGATCAATTGTGTCTACAATGGGAGAACTTCTGTGCTGGAGACACCCTTATGAGACAAGACTTGCTTAAGTGGGGCTTTGATGCTTCCTGTGTCTGCCCCCCTGAGTGTGTCCCTAATGGATCTGAGGAGTTGTAATCTGGATGGTCCCACTCTGATGCCTGGTTACACTGGCTCTTGGATCTCCAAGGCGGTGCTAATTTAGCCTCTGCCTGAGGCCACACAACAGGAGCTAAGGAGAGCTCTGCAGATTCCTCTTCTTTTTTGGGTTTTGGAGGTGCCCAGATGAGGCCCAGCTGTGAAGCAATGCAAGCTGCTGTGGGGCCTTGGGATTTATTTTGGATGTTCTAGGTCTCACTGACTCAGCTGCAGTTTGTTAGGTAAGTTTATAATTCAAAGGACCAGGTCATTCATATGCAAAAGCCTCTGTGCTCAGCTTGGATGGGGCGGAGTCTCAGGGCGGAGCATACAGCAATGGCTTCCTGTCAGCCCTGCCCTAAGAGGCCCCCGGGTCTCAGTGTCCCTTGGTAATCACTGCAAGTACCTCTGAGAGAAAGCTGCCCTCGAGTTTCGCCTGCTGCCAGACAGTGCAGTTTCTCCCCATATGAGTCTGGGTCCCCAGAGTCTCGCCTGGAACTGGAGTTCAGAGCAGTCGGGAGCTTGTGTCTCCCTCCTGCTTGAGAAAGCCAACCATGCACTCAGTTGCCAGTCCTCTCTGCATTGTAAGTCTCAGTACCTCTGCCTCCTGCAGCTCCTCTGAGTTTCAGTGTGCTTTTCTCTTTCCTTCTAGTTGTAGAATTTCCACTCAGCCAGCCTTCCTGTGGTTCTGGATGATGTCTGTTTTGTCTTTTAGTTGTAGTTTTGAAATTGTTGTGCGAGGCAGCAGTTTAGGTGTTTACCTATGCCGCCATCTTTGCAATTCAAATTAATATGGTTTTAATTAAATGATTAAGAATTTACATTCCAAATAGATTAATAAATATTTACTCCCCTTAAACTTCATATTGCTTAATAAAATAGGTAATATAAGGCCCCACAATAAATATCATTGCATCTTACTGAAAGAATTGGCACTAACCCAAGTTAACATGGATCTTAGGATGCACTAAATTATAATCTTTCTTTAAATTAAGCTGGAGACCTATGGTACCTCCTTATTAAGTGGGTATGACAGAGACTGCTAGTTGTCACCCAAATCCCATCCCTTACTAAAAGAATCCTAATATTTTGGTGGGCACATTACCACATAGCTAAGATTACATTTTCTTAGTCTCCCTTGCAGATTGCTGTGGTCATATGACCAATTTTGGCTCAATGAGATATAAGAAGCATTATGTGCTATTTCCAGGAATTCTCCCTTTAAAGAAGGAATCCAGACCCTCCCTTTCCCTTTCCCCATCCTACTGCCTAGAACACAGCCTGTCAATTTCTCCAAAAAATCCAGCCATGATTTGATAAGGATTGTCAGGATTGTGGTGACTCTGTGGATCAGTTTGGGTAGTACAATACTTCCATCTCAACCAAATTCCATCATAAACAGGGATGTCTTTCCATTCATTTAGATCGTTAATTTATTTCCATGGCATTTTATAGTTTGCATTATAAAAGTCTTACATGTCTTTTGTTAAACTTTATTTCTAAGTTTTTTATTTTTATTGATGCTATTGTCAATGGAATTATTTTCTTACTTTCATTTTCTGATTGCTTTATCACAAGTGTATAGAAACTCTGGTTACATCTTTTCATAGTCTTCCTTACTTTTCTTTACTAGAAATTCCAGGCACAGCATTTTCTATTTAGATAAGAACTAATAGAAATTGGTTGTTCTGTGGCTTATAACCTTTTCCCCAAGGGAGAGAAAGAAGCTAAATAAATTTTACTCTTAGAAGATAAGTAGAAATGTCAGATGAGGGCAATAATAAAGTACAATTTACTGTTTGGTACCAGCTCCCGAAAATGCAATTGAGAAGCAAATCTGGAAGATTGTAAATAGAATTCAGTTTCTTATTTTCTCTTTGGAGCCTGGTACTTCTAACTAATTACATTTACAAGATCTGTTTGTTAATTGTTTAGGAGCAGCTGGTCCTAAGTAAATTGAGGCTGGATACAATGATAGTAATTTGCATATGTTATTTTATTATAATTAAAGTTCCAAAAACAAATTTGAGTCCTTACAATGTAGAGCAATTACGTAAGACTATATTTTATTAAATGTGCTTATGGACAATAAAGAATGTTGACACATTGGGTCTGTCCAATTGCTTAGAACCTTAAAGTTAACGAGTTTTTAGCACTCTATTGTGGAAAAAAAAGAAGCAAGTCATTAGAAAATATTGACAATTGACTTATTAAAAACAAAATAAAACTTACTTCTAGAAGCAGTACATGCTCCATTTCAATCTCTTGCAATTAAAGAGAGGCACTTGGCCTGGCCCGAGTGGCACAGTGGTTGAGCATCAACCTAGGAACCAGGAGGTCATGGTTCGATTCCTAGTAAGGGCACATGCCTGGGTTTGGGGCTTCATCCCCAGTAGGGAGCATGCAGGAGGCAGCAGACTGATGTCTCTCTTTCTCTTCGATGTTTCTCTCTCTCCCTTCCTCTCTCTAAAAAAATCAATGAAAACATTTTCTTTAACACTAAAGAGAAGCACTTTGGCCTGCAAGTAATTTTTTAAAAGGTTCCATTTCAGTCAGTGTAAGGGTGAATGAGGCATGTTTAAAAGATTGAAGCCTCTCTGGCAAGGTGTGTGTGTGGGGGGGGGGGGGGGGGAGGGTGGGTGCCAGTGGAGACAGGATTGGTGGGAGGGGAGGTGATCAACCAAAGAATTTGTATGCATATATCCATAACCCATGGTCACAGACAATAGGAAGGATGGTGAAGGCCTGGGGCAGAGGGTGGGGGTAGGCTGGAGGGGGTCAAAGGAGTTAAAAAGGGGATCTATGTAATACTTTCAATAATAAGGATTTTTTAAAAAGAGATTTTAGCCTCTGACAGGGCATGGCTCAGTGGTTGAGCGTCAACCTATGAACTAGGAAGTCACGGTTCAATTCCTGGTCAGGGCACATGCCTGGGTTGTGGGCTTGATCCCCAGTGTGGGACTTGCAGGAGGTAGTGGATCAATGATTCTCTCTCATCATTGATGTTTTTTTCTCTCTCTCCCTCTCCCTTCCTTTCTAAAATCAATGAAAATATATTTTTTAGAAAAAATGTTTCAGCCTCAGAGTGAAAAACAAAGGGTTCTGGCACTTCGTTAACTAGAGAAATTCATCAGTCTTAATAGCCTTAACAATCCAAAAATGAAGTGAGTTTGTATTTGTTTTTATTTAAAGTAGAGCCAATCTTATTGTTTTGATAATATCTATCATTTACTGAATGATAGTCCATGCTTTGGTGTATTATATAATTACCAGAGACCCGGTGTATGAAATTCATGCACAGATGCAGTCCCTAGGCCTGGCCAGCAATCGAAGCGCGAGCGTCTAGTGTGGAAAGGCAGGTCCCAGCTGACCTCTGGGCCCTTGGCAGCATCTGGGCCCCTGGCCCCCAAGTGCCCCCTTCCACCTGAGTCATGGCACCTGAGTCCCCACGCGGAGATGCAGTGAGCACGGCAGGATGCCGCGGGCCAGGGTGCAGCGTGGGCCTCTGTGCTGCCCACAAGAGTGGTCCTGGTGGGGTCCTGGTGGCTGCAACTGGCTCACCAGGAAGCCCATTGGGGCTGGCAGAGCCTCCACTGTCACCCACTGCCAGCACCTCATCACGGACAACTGCCATGTTCTGTACCGCCCCCTGGTGGTCAGTGCACGCCATAGCAAGCTGTTAGAGGACAATTTGCATATTTAGCTTTTATTATATAGGATTTAATCTTCACAGTAACTCTATGGATTAGTTTCCCAGGACTGACATAACAAAGTACTCAGACTAGGTTGCTTCAACAACAAGATTTATTTTCTCACAGCCCTGGAGGAGTTCTAGAAGTCCAAGACCAAGGTGTCTGCAGGATCAGTTTCTTCTGAGGTCCCTGAGGGAGGGAGCTGTTCTAAGCCTCTCTGTGGGGCTTATAGATGGTCATCTTTTCCTGTGTCTTCACATCATTTTCTCTCTGTATGTGTCTGTGTCCAAATTTCTTATAAGGATACCAGTCATGTTGGACTAGGGCCCATTTTAATATCCTCATTTTAATTTAATCATCTCTTTAAAAGACCCTATCTCCAAATATGGTCACATTCTGGACACCCTACCTCCAAATAGAGTTCAATGTATGAATTTGGGGGAAAGACACAATTCAACCAATAACAGATATATATTTTCCATTGTACAATGGAGAATACAGGTCCAGAAAGACTGTTACTTGTCCAAAGTCTCCAGTTAGTGGTGCCAGAGGCAAGACAAACCCAAATCTGTTGAATCCCAAAGCCCAGCTGTCAACCATGACAATACACTACTGCCCTTAATAAGAGTCAGATGACTTTTCCGTCAGTGTCCCCACTCAACCTCAGCTCCCACGTCCCAGGGACTCTATTATCCTACATCTTCAATACCTCCCCCACTAGCCTCGAGTTATCTCATTCTCATCTCCCCAAGGTCCTGTTGAATGTTCTAGCCAGGCCTTTCCTCCCATGAGAGTCCCTGAATGGTCCCCACCCCCACTCCCAGCCTCCACCACCCTGCTTCCATCATTCCCATGTCTATCTTCCAAGAACACACAAGTGAGACACCACTGCCTTTCACAGTAACACGTTTACACCATTTTTCACAAAGGCTCTCTGGGCCACCAATGTCTTAACCCACTAGCCAATAAATTAAGCCACAATAATGAACTCAGGAGAGCATAGAAAGGCCACCAAAGCAATGTGTGTGCTCACTGAACACCTATCTGTCACTACTCACCTCCTTCATGAGCTTTTCCTGACCCCACACACTCCTTCCCAATAGAATGACTTATGTCCCACAAGCCCCACATAGACTTTTATCAATCACCAGCAATATTTTAGTGCAGGAATTTATTTTCTCATCTACCTCTTCTCCTGATTGTGAGGTAGAAACTGCATTTTATTTATCTCTGAAACCCCAGTGTAGCATTTATTGGTGAGTATTTAATAAGTGCTTGATGAATGAATGAGTGAATGATTGAATTCTCTACCTTACACCTCAAGATACTTTCCCCATCCAGCCAAATGATGCTTAAAATTAGAGCATTAGGTATTATAGTTCGATTTTTTTTGGTCTAAGAATTTGTGCCTTATTAAAGGATGGAAGCTCTTGGGTTGTATAAGCCTCAGTGTGAGTGATTTCCTCGGGGGGCGGGGGGGGGGGGTAGATGGGGATATTAGAAGAGATGATTGCTTGAGGTGCCTAATAAGGGGTGAGGGGAAGATACAGAAAGATAGATTGAAAGACTAGAGGAACTTTTCCTCGTTAACAGCTTTTCTGAAGAGCAGCTCTGGTTGCCATAGCAACAGCTGCAATTTGTGGTACTTCCTTCGGCTTCCTACCTATTGGCGAGGAGGACTTGAAAGCGGCAACCTCTTAACCCAGCAGGACATTCGCCTGGCATCTCTTGAGAGCTTAAGACTTGGGGATGTGCAGCCTAGGCTGAATCACAGGGGTGGTGAAGGGAAGAAGCTAACAGGGGCAAGGTGGGGCCTCGGGGACCACAATGCTGCCAGGAGGGGAAGGCTAATGCGTGGGCACCAGTCACAGGAAAAACAGCCAGCAAGTAGTCGCAGCTGGGACAATAGTCCTCAGACATGATTACCCAGAGTTCCTCTGGCTTAATTAATTTTATACAACCTCCTGACTGCAAAATTGGGACCCTCACACAACAAAGGCCATTTTCAAAGGACAGCTGCTTGTTCAAATGGACACCCCACACAGAACTGTTTACTGGAGCTCCTAATGACTTATTCTTCTCAACCAAGCCAGAAAACGTTTTCCTAAACAAGAAATGGGAAGCATGCCAGCTCTGTGAATAGGAGATTGTGCATGAGAGTGTCGCTACAATGTGTAATTAGTAGTCTCATTACAAATTAGACTAATCAAATCAGCAGCTTTATTGAAAGATTTGCCCATTGCTGCAGCAGAAATATGATTCGGAAATGCTAATGAAACTGCACCAGCTTTCTAGGTTCTCCTTTCTTCTCATTCTAAGTCTTGCATATAACTCAAATCAACAGTTTGTTGTTGTTTGTTTGTGTGTTTGTTTGCAAGGTATGAGGAAAGGGGAGGATTAGGGATAATCATACGTTATCCTTGATACATGTATTCATCGACTTCATTTATTTATTGCTGAGTAACGAACAACCCAAGATGAAGACCTAAAGGAATTGTGAATTCAGAAAAATAAACATATTGGGGCTTCTAAAAATTTCTTGTAGGGAAAAGTTTCTATCAACACCAAAGGGAAAACTTATCCAAACAATTCCTAGAGTTGATCACTGTCAAAACAGCAGAGTCTTGCCATTTCAGGGCCACTCCCACCACGTGCAGCCTCTCCTCACCAGCAACAAACCACATGACTTATTTAGCAATCCTGCTGCTGGCATTTAGCCTTTGTCTTTCACACATCTGGTGCTCCAAGTCTGATGCATTCAATAAACATATGTATAAGCCAGTAATTTATTTATGGTACTATTTTTGCTTTTTTTTACACCAAACTTCATTCACAGGGAGGAAACATGTTAATTGTCTCATTGTTAAGTGACCTTTCTTATTATGTTGTTATAAGATTTTACAAAGCATGGGGATGAGTATGCTCTTTGAAATCAAACCTAGGTTAACCTATAGGTTAGCTTTCATACAGCAGTCAGAAGTGAAGCCTCGGGCCAAGGTGGGGTAAGAGGGAGATCCACCTCCAAGCATTTCCTGAAGTTTTCTCAGTCAAAACAGCCTCAGGACATCACCCTGATGTATCTCCTGCCTCCTGATGACAATGCATTAGTGTTTTCTTTTACTGCTACATATGAAGATGGAAAATCAAATAGAGCTAATTAGATTTGGTTTATAAATATTTTATGTGAAAAACAGGCCGATGGAGATTCCAGATAGTTACAGAACAACAAAGGTTGTTTGTTGTGTCTTCTAAAACAGATTATTTTTACAAAAATTTAAATGAATCTTCTTTGCATAAGAATGTCATCTGTGCACCCACATGCCCCCCCCCCAACCCCCCACCCGCCACCGCAAGTTCTCAAGGTTCTTGGAGAAAAAGTGGAGGTTCCTAGGTAAGAAGTTGACACATTTTCATTCACTTCCACCAAATGGCCACATGTTGGAGTTCAGATGTGTCTAAGTAAGCAGATGTGTGGAGTGTAGCATCTAGTTTTAACTAAACTAACTCATGAAATGGAGAGGATTGAAGAAAACAGCAGTAATACTGAGGGGGAATATAAGACAATTGGGGAGCTAGCAATCTGCATCTGTGCCCAGTAACCAGTATTCTGATGCACATTCTTGCCAGTATATAATTAAGCCCCATTCTTATCGTTAATGCTTGTCCAGCCTTGCAGAACCTGTTCCCAGAATACTTCCATTTTACAGAAGCCATAAACCATGAACCATACACAACCCCCAGAGGGCATTGGCAGTGCGGGCGCCAGCCAGGCCAGGCTTTTGGGTATAATCTCATTTCCCCCATTCCAACCCACAGGGGCTGCAAAGCCTGCCGCAGAGCCCAGAAGTTAAGAAACAAAGAACCCAGGGCTATTAGTGTTAACGTGGGAACACACTACATTCAACACGCAGGCTTTGGAGACTGACTCCCCTGAGTCACTACACTAGTGCACCTGCAATTGAAATGTTCTTTCTGAATCCTCTGAGTGCCTGGCTGATTGTTCTCCCGTGCAGCCTGGCAGCTTAACAAAACAATACACACAAGCAAACAAAAAGGCAACTGCAGAGCCTGTACTTCTCTGGTCCTTGGAACACAAGCTTTTTATCAGCCACATGATGAGGTAAAACAAGGATCTGATTGCATCTCACAAAGAAGCAAATCCACTTAAAATTAATAAAAAGATTTATAATATGGGTTTACCTCTCCTCTTGCTCCTTGTGAACTTTGCCTTGAGTTTGTAGTGTTCCTTTGATATAGGCTAACAGGGCCATGAAGGCATCAGGATTAGCAAGAAATTTTTAACAAAAAGCAGTCAGAACACTCATTGTTATAGTTGAGTGATATTATTCTATTAATAAATAAGAAAAAGACACTTATTTCATCATTAGGTCATCCTTTCAAATTGCTATTTTATGTATGCTTTATAATATGTAGATAGCACTCTGATATACTAGCACATATATTAAATTACTTATTAATATGTGATAAATTACATATAATTTATAAATAAACCTATACAGATTGGAAAAGCATGCTGACACGCTTTTCTACTAATGAGGTACATAATTAAAACAGTTGGGATACCACTGCTATAAATAACAAAAAATTAGCAGGCTAAATGGAACTATTAAACTTAGAATCACTACACTTGGAGAACACCCAGATAATAATAACTTTAATTGTGAAATAGTTCATCTTAACACTGCTCTTTCTGTTATCGGCTGATCCCAGGCTGCATTGCCCACAGAGGCCACTTCCAGGTTGCACAGGAAGAACCTCACTCCACTATTTTCTTTGGCCAATAAATAGGCATCCACATTAACCAAAGCCAGTTTCAAATCAGTAATATTTAACATTTACAAAAGGGGGTTCAAAATAGAGCCCTGCTTTATGCCACTGAACAGTTAGCTGAAGTATAGAAAGATAAGCCGGAAACAACCTAAGTGTCTATCAATAGATGAATGGTAAACTTTCAGACTTGCTTGGTTTTGTTCTGCTAAGGCAGTGAGACTCCTTTGATGAAATGAAATATTACACAGGAATTCCAATAAACAAAGCAGACAGGAGCAGAGCCCAGAGCCTGAGCTGCAGGTGTGGTTTCCCCCTGTCCCCCTGGAGTGGCTGGGGTTAGTGAGGCAGGAGGAGCGGGGAGTGGGGTGGCCCCAGGGCCCTCTGTGAAGCCTTTGAGAGTTAGAGCAGGAGAGTGGGGAGTAAAAGTTGGGGGGGGAGAGGGGGGGTGTGAAAGGAGAAACACAGGAAATAAAAAGGAAATTGCTGTAAGCTGGCTCCTTCCTTCCTTCCTTCCTTCTTAATAATTTAGGCAGAAGTGATGTGAGCTTGAGTACTCCAGCCTTTCTAAGACTCGCTAAAATGTGAAAAACACTGCTGTGGACCTAAGATGGTGAAATAAATTTCTAGGACCAAGACGGAGCCGCCCCTGCAAGGAGCACCCCTTGAAGAAACCAAAACATATCACTTCTGTGCCCCCAGTAAATGCTCTGCTTGACCAGAAACGCAGTCTCTCCAGGCAGCCAATCCCAAACACCAAGACAACGCTGGGCTCGGTACTTACCTCCTGTTCCTTATTCACTTCCGGTTTTTCTCTTCCTGTTCCTCATCCTTTACCCTATGAAAACATCTTCCTCCCACCCATTTTGCAGTTCTCTGGAATAGAAAACGAGACTGCCGGCTTCATGAAGTGTTTGTGTCGCCTAAATTGTATTTTATTCATTTTTAACACAGGGCTCAGAAGAGTTCCTCTCCTCCTCCTCCTCCTCCTCCTCCTCATCCTCTTTCTCCATCTTCATCTTTTTTTCCTTTGTTTCATGTTACAAAGCATCCAGCACCTACCAAAGAACACACTGTCTTTTCAAGTGTCAGTGTCTCCTCTGTGCCGGCCTCAGCTCTGATCTCTGATGCAGCGCCTGGCTTACGGTCAGCACTCAATAAATGGCTGTGGAATTAGGAATGGCCTGAGGGGTGATATGTATAATTTTTTTAAGTTTATTAATTTCAGATACTAAGTTCCATTCCTCTCATATTAAAAAAAAAAAAAAGAAAAAGAAATAGCAGTAGCATTTTTCAAGTGAACATTTGCTGATGACTTTGGCATTCTCTCGGTCCAACCTTCTGATACCCAGCATTGCCTGCCTTCTACAGAATAATGGCTGTTCACATGAACATAATGAGCCCACAGCTCTGCAAAACTTCGAGTTTAGAACAGGCAGTGATTCCAATGCCCCACAGGGGACACCAGCCCAAAGACTGAATGACCCTGGGAGATGGGTGAAAGTTCCCATCTAACCAGGGGAAGGGAAAGGCAGACGAGATGGTGTGTGACTCACTAATGGAATACAGCTACTTTTATATCAATAGGAACCTGGTTAAGTATATTCTGTTCTACCCACAGGAGCCCCACACAAGCAAGGAGGCGGGGCTGTACACAGGGACATGGAAAGAAGCCCATGATCTACTTTTTTGCTAAAAAAAAAAAATAAATTACAGAAGATTACATATATATAAACAATTGAAATTTTAATTTACAAAGTAAATTTTGTATGTTTGGGGGAAGAGAGGAGATTTTAAACATGCTTAGAAGTACCCATTGGCTATAGACCAGCCTGTTGGTGCTAGCGAGCTCTTAGTCATGAGAAGGGAGGAGGCCAGGAAGTGGTGGGCTTTCACTGTAATATACTTTTAGACATTTTCATCTTGCTTGAGTTTTTTACAAGTATGTAAATGATATAATCAGTCACCCAATGTGTGCTAACTTCCGTGAGCCAGCCTATGAATGTTCTGTTTCTCTCACAAAAGAGCTCACTGCCTTTGGAGCAGGAACAATAGGCCACACCCACTCCCATCTCTGCCCCAGCCAGCTGTGGGCCTTTAGGCAACTCCCTTCACCTTTGGAACCTCTAGCAAAAGAGTGGAACAGGTTTCTCTAAAGTCCTGCCTACACTCAAATTCCTTAAGTAAGAGGAGATAAACTTTATGTAAATCCCCATTTAAAAACCCGATTCAGCCACAACTACCTTAATATAGTGTTTTCTTGGTGAATCAGACAGTTCAAATATTTGAAGAAAACATATCCAGTGGGAATAAAAAGAAAAACATCTATTGGACTTTCATGTCCAATGTGATTTTCCAATAAACATTTGCCTACAAAACCAAACTT
Source organism: Corynorhinus townsendii (assembly GCA_026230045.1). Classification (NCBI taxonomy): domain Eukaryota; kingdom Metazoa; phylum Chordata; class Mammalia; order Chiroptera; family Vespertilionidae; genus Corynorhinus; species Corynorhinus townsendii. Next base: position 171,775,242 of record JAPDVU010000003.1, on the reverse strand, counting down.
TTCTCAGTTCTCTGATGCTTTGTGTGCAGTTCATTCAAAGTTACCAGAAGCTGTAAATCACTTTTTTCCACATCCTCCTGCTCTGCACATATTCATAATTTTCCATCCTCTTTGGGGGAACAAAAAAATGGAGTTATGCAAGGTTTTGCTATTGGGGATATCTAATCCCCCATTAAGCCAAGCTTTATGTCAAAGTAAGAGTTAGGAGGAGGGACAAAACAATTTATTTTGAACCTAAGTAAACATTCAAATACAGAGTGGATTATATATCAATACCATGAGATTTCATGTAAACCCTAGAAACCAGGAAATTGATTATATTTCAGTAACGTTTTAATAATAAATAAATTTTAGTTGGAGCCAGTCTAACAGATTGTGTTTATCAGTCAGAAGGAGCCAAACTAATAAACAGACCCTTAAATGCCCTTTTTAAAATGATTTGACTACCACATAAAGAACAGGGCCTAGAGCACAGATACATTAAATTGTCAACAGCAACATTAACACAGGGTTTTCGTGAAACTCCATAAAGACTGTGTGTGGTTTATGGACGGCTGGTGGACACTGGGCTAATCGGGCTGAGGCTGCACAGCCACCCCAGCCCAGACCACTCTCGTCTGAGAGGAGCCCCATTGGAACAGACGAGTCAGAGGGTGTGCGCCTTGGTCCTTGGCAGTTCCAGGCTTTGGAGTAAGAGAAGACAACGTTTAAATCCACCTCCACCTCTTACTAGGGCAGGCCACTTAACCTTTCTGAACCTCAGCTCTCTCCTCTATAAAACGGGGATAATACATACGCAGGAATGTGGTGACACGCAATGAAAGAATATGGGAACTGTGACCTACTGGTGGTGCTGTGGACACAGTAAGCACTCAGCAAATATTAGTCCCCTTCCTTCCAAGCAAAGTCTCTATTTCCAAAGCCACAGGATACCAGGGTGAACTAAGGACCAATTTTATACTCCTGATCTGATTATTTTGTTGAAGTAAAACTGACCACCATGTATTCCTAAGTAAGTTGCTTAAGCTCTCTCAATCTATTTTCTTATTTATAAAACTAGTGGCCCGGTGCATGAAATTTGTGCATGGGGGTGGGGCGGGGGGAGGTCCCTCAGCCTAGCCTGCACCCTCTCCAATCTCAGGGATCGGGCCTAAACTGGCAGTCGGACATCCCTCTCATAATCTGGGACTGCTGGCTCCTAACTGCTCACCTGCCTGCCTGCCTGATCACCCCTAACCACTCTGCCTGGCGGCCTGCTCACCCCCAACTACCCCCCCCCACCAGCCTGATCACCCCCAACTGCCCTCCCCTCCTGGCCTGATCACCCCTAATCGCCTCTGCCTCGGCCCCACCAACATGGCTTTTTCCAGAAGGACACCCGGAAGGTCTCCAGTCTAATTAGCATATCACCCTTTTATTAGTATACTTATAAAATTGGAATAATGTCTCCTTGCCAGTCTACTTCATAGGATGTCATAAAGAATGAGATTTTCTGTTTCTATAAATAAAGTATTTATTCAAGTGTAAGCAGTAAACTGGGTCCAGAGAGGTGATGCAAACTGCTCAAGATCACAGTTGTTAGGGACAGAGCTAATGTTAGCATTCAGTCTCCTGACTCTCAGAACAAAGCAGACACCACTGGACCTCAGCCAGGATGGGCAGTCAAACCCTAATAAACTTTGTGCATATGGAACTCCATCTCAAAGTCTACTTCTAGGTAACCCAACCTGTCACACATGGCCACACCCAGCTACTCAGATGGCTGATAAATGTAATATTTTACTTGGTGGCCACATGTATTCCATAATACCCCCATAGTAGGTTTTGCACAATGTCTGATAGGAGGCATTCCAAAATATTTATTGAATGAATCAATGAGAATGTAGTTCAAAGAAAGAATGAATGAATGAATGATAGGAATCCCCAGGTTAAGGACAATGAACCCAATTAAATGTATTGGGTCATGTGGGCAAACACATAAAGTAAATACTTTACTTATCAATAGTTAGAAACACATAAGCAAACTTTATGACACTCATTCTAATTTCGCTTAAAGAAAGAGAGAAGGATAGTATCAAAGTGACTTTATCATATTTGGAAAGAAGAGGGAAACTATTTTGTTATTTTCTGTGAGAATTGCTAATGCATTACACTACTTGAGAAAAGATACTTTGTTTGTTTGTTTGTTTGTTTTATTTGCTCGCTTGTTTTTGCCAAAGCAGAGAGCAGGTAGGAAAGGAGCCTGCTGTCTCCTGGGAATCTTAATTCCCTGGAACAGAAAGGAGATTAAAAAAAAAAAAATCCCAACTTTGTACTTTTCAACACATTTGGCACGCCAAGTAATTTTATAATGAAAGAAGAAATTAATTCATAAAATGTATTATGAATTAGTATATGTACTTTTGTCAGGGAAATACAAAGTTGCCAGACTCAACAGCAGGTGCTCTGTGGATGCAATACCCCTGAGCAAGGAGGGGGAGGAAGCAAGGGGAATTGGGACGATGGACAAAGAGGGCTAAGGCCACAGGGGCCGAGCCCCAGAGCCTGGAGGAAAGAGTCCGAGGCAGCCCAGAGGCCACTGTGCCCACACTGCTCTCTCCAAGGCAGGGAACTGAGTCTGTGGAACAGAACACCCCAACCCCCATGGAGCATTTAAATAGCAGCCTTCTGCAAATAACGGCTGGTGGACAAAGAAGATATTCGGGCACAGAGGTCCTCAGAGCAGCCTGATTCCGCACATCCTTGGGCACACACCCTGCATTCAAATGAGCACCAGGAGGAGAAACAAAATGTACACAGTATTCAACTTGAGAACATAGCCCAAAGGCTTTTTGATACAACAGCCCCTTTCAGAAACTTCCAGAAAGAAACAACCTGTGCCTTTAGCTCCTCCTGTGAGGAGCTGCTCTTCCCAGTGCAAACCCAGAGCCAACACTGAACCCTAGTGCTGACATTCCATTTCCATTTGTTTCATGTCCAGCCCAAGGCCAACAACATGACACACCTTCATTTTTCTTCCAGAAAGCCAAAAAACATACGGCTTTGCGCAAGAAAGAAAAAAAAAGCCAAATATGGCTATTATTCCTCATTAAAAACTTAAAAGTGTGAAGCTCTAACCCCGAGGACGATGCTGAGAGGCAATTTCCGGGAGACATTTATTGACTGGAGACAGGAAGCGACAGGTGAAAGAGGAGGGTAATACAATTTCTCCCCCTCTGCTACAGTCGGAGTCTCACTGTGGGGAGTTTTCCATCACAGGCTCGGCCACGTCTGTCATCCTCGAGCATTGGCCGCTGCCTCTGGGGCACCTCAGCCTCATTCCTAGCAGGAGGGCTGAGGGGGGAGTCTTCTCGGCACAGCAGGGACATCAGGCTCCTGACTCCCTAATGTTCCAGACACTAACAAAACCAAAGATGCATCCTCTCCGCTAATCCTCAGGGCAACCCAACGGAAAGGTACTGCTTTAATCCCCATTTTATGCACGAGAACATTAAGGTTTTGAGAGATCAAGTAAACTGAGAGATTAAAACTACTCATTGAGGATCCAGGATACTATGGAGATGCCTCCTGTTTTGGAGAAAAGGAATGGGTGTGGAAATGGCAAAAGCATTTCCTTTTAAAACAAAACTATGTCTCCTACATTTCCTGTTTGCACATGAGCGATATGCAGAGGGTGGATACGTTGAGAAGAATATATGAGATGATAACAGAAGGAGGCACAGTGGCCCCCAGTAGGCACCAGGCCAATGGTAGGCATCAACCCTCATAGCATCCCTGTGAGAAACAGGTGTCTTCCCCCATTTACCTCTGAGGAGACTGAGGTTGGCCAAATGGAGACAGGCCATCCAGGTAGGGAATGGAGTTGCTGGAAGGGGCCCCCATTTCCACCCCGTCTGCAAGCCTTTCCACCCACCTCAGCTGCCTCCCAAACGCTTCCTGCCCTCCTGGGTGTGCCCCAAGCTGCACCATGCACTCATTATTTTATTCAGTGCTCACAATAGCCTGGCAGAGGCGGTGTATCCTTGTGCGTGAAAGATAACCTAGAATTCGAGCTTTGAGACTTTCTGATGAAATGCATGTCTCTTTACTTTGCGATCCTTGTATTGTTACCAGGATCAGGGCATTCTGAAAATAGTCAGGCAGGGAACACATCATCCATTTTTGCAATATTTCAGCTCTGAGTCTGAAAGATCAAAATTAGGAGAGACAAAGATCATATAAAATGGAAGAAGATTAAAGTTTTCTGAGTGCATTTTCTACAAAAGGAAAAAAGAGAGAGAGAGAAAAGCTTATTTTCATTCAATTCAACCAGCCTAGGTAACAAGCAGCGCCTCTGGTCGCCTTTAATATCCCGCAACATAATGACTCTGCAGACACTCTCTCAAGACCAGCTTTACTCAGCTGGCACTGAGATTGTCTTAAATCACGTTTTAATTTCTTCACCCCACCAGGACAGAATTATGCATTGGCATCTGAAGACCCTTTATGACATTATGCTCTCAGAATTAGCTGTGAATCAGGACTGAGTTTGCCCCAGAGCTGCTCCACTGACTTGATATTATAAAGTGAAAACTGCATGTGTAATAATGTGTGTCTGAGTGGCACTGTTTTGTACAGCTTGGAGACTAAGAACCTTTTGAACCAGGAAAAAAATGTAAAATCTGACTTTTGGCAGGCAGAGTAAGGCCCAGAAGAATATTAAAGGTGGGATTCTGAACTTTGTCTTTGATTCTTACCATAGCTCTCAAACAGACTCTTGAGGGGAGTGTGAGGTTGTGACTTAGTGGGCAAGGAAGGAAGACTCCTGCTGATTGGCAGGGCGTTGTGGCAGGGGGCAGGGTTGTTACTGTCTGAGATTTAAGCTGTCCATCTGTATTGTGCAGTTTTCTGTTGATTTTTTTTTTTTGTATATAACAATTTTTAAAAGTTAGTTTGTTTTAAGAGACCTGCTGTGGACAAGGCTGAGTGCCAACTCCATGGACTTAAGATCCCTTTATCTGTTTTGGTCACTGCTGGAATTCAGCACCTAGAACAGCGCTTGGCCCAGAGTAGGATAAACACTTGCTAAAGAAGAATATCCAGATGAAAAAAACAGTAATTCACCCGTTTTCTCGCTGAGATGAAATACTTGACAAAATATGGATACCAACTAGGGTTTAAGCTCATTTGGAAGGTCTAGGTTGGGACTAGGAGTCAGAATTTTACACTTTCTGTTATGCATATTTTCAAACATATAGAAAAATAGAATACAATGACCACCTGTTAACTAGGTTAATAGTTGTTAACACTTTTTGGGGATGGTGAACACACAATACAGTGTACATATGATGGGTTGTAGAATTGTGCACCTGAAACCTGTATAATTTTGTTAACCAGTGTCATCCCAATAAATTCAATAACAAAGAAAAATGATAGTTATTAACATTTTTACCATGTTTGCCTCATCAATTTTTTTATTAGAGTTTTTAAAGTAAAGTACATGGACACCATGAAAATAAGAACATTTTCCTCCTTAAAATCAATGCCATTATAAACCTAACAAAATTAATGATATTTTATCATCACCTAATGCAGTGGTTCTCAACCTTTCTAATGCTGCAACCCTTGAATACAGTTCCTCATGTTGTGGTGACCCCCAATCATAAAATTACTTTCGTTGCTACTTCATAACTGTAATTTTGCTACTGTTATGAATTGTGATGTAAATATCTGTGTTTTCCGATGGTCTTAGGTGGCCCACAGGTTGAGAACCACTAGCAGGGTCACCTAAGACCATCGGAAAACACAGATATTTACATCACGATTCATAACAGTAGCAAAATTACAGTTATGAAGTAGCAACAAAAATAATTTTATGGTTGGGGGTCACCACAACATGAGGAACTGTATTAAAGGGTCGCGGCATTAGAAAGGTTGAGAACCACTGATCTAATGCCTGATCTATATTTAAATTTTGCCAGTTGTTCCAAAAGTGTAAGCTATTCATAGTTTACAGGTCCTACCAGGATCCAGTCCACATTTGGTTGTTATATCCCTTAAGTCACTTATCACCGAGAACAGCATTCCACCATTTCTTTGGCATGACGTTAACTCAGTAAAAAGACCAGTCCAGCTGTCCCTCAGAATGACCTGCTTCCTGAATTTGTCCCACTGCTAAATGTGTAGTGTCATTTACCTCACTGCACTCACCCGTGCATTCCCAGTAAACTAGAGTTTGTATCTAGAGGCTGGATTCCATTCAGGTTAAATGCCTTAGGTAAGATATGATTATTGAGACTGTATGATATTGCAGCACATCATGAGGTACATCATATCCAATGGGCCCATTAGCAGTAAGCTGGAGACAGCTTTACTCCTCCATTGTAAAGTTCCACTATTCTTTTTAAACCACCAGACAATCTGTGGAGTAAGACTTCAGCAGCACTAGGGTACCAATTCCCCATTACCTAATAGCTTTATCATCTACTGACTGTTCTTGCCTTAATCAACTACTTCATTGTGGATTGAAAGATGGTGACTTTTCTATTTCTATCATTCATTCTACATTTATTAACCAGCAATCTTTATAAGAGAAAGAGCAAGAAAGGGAGAGATTTATCTCACCAATTGCTACTGGGTCAGCAAAGTAAATAATTATCACTTTTCAGAGAAGGAGTAAGTAAAATGGTGGGGTTCTTTTTGCTTTGTTTTGCCTTTGGTTTTCTCTTTTCTTAGTATTATTTTATAGAGTCACGGATTTTTATGTATTCAGTGTGTTTCACTCCATTGCAGTCATCCTTTTTGAAGCTCAAATTGTCCCATCTTTGGCCAATGAGTCCCTTCAAACTGACTCTTTTTCAAGCACAGCTGGATGTCCCAGACTCACCTTGTACACTCCCTCACCCAGACTCAGAATCAGTCATTTCTCTAAAAAGCCCTGATTCTTTTCAGTGGAAATAGTACTTAGAGACCAAAATTTGGGTGCAAGGGGGACTCACCACTATTGGCTTGTCAATGCTTCTAGACCCTTCCAATGGACAGAGCTGGAGAGAAATATACATGTATACCTTTTTGTATATGTTCATATTAAAATTTCCTATTCAATTTTAACAATACAAAGGTTTTACTATAACATTTTTTATTGTTATACTTACTTTTCTTTTACACTAATAACTTAGTTTCTAAGAACATTAACATATCATGTATTTATTTTATCTTGCAATATACAGGGGTGGGAAAAAGTAGATTTACATTTGTTCATATGGAAAAAAACATGCAGGTAATGCTTATTATAATAGCTTCATTAACTCTGTTTCATATTTTCACAACAATTTTTGCCCACACCTCTATGCTAGTTTCAAAATAAAAATATCAGAATTATAACTTGCTTTAAACTCCTGAGTTAAGCCCTGACTGGTTTGGTTCAGTGGATAATGTCAGCCTGCAGACTGAAGGATCCCGGGTTCGATTCTGGTCAAGGGCATGTACCTTGGTTGTGGGCACATCCCCAGTAGGGGGTATGCAGGAGGCAGCTGATAGATGTTTCTAGCTCTCTATCCCTCTCTCTTCCTCTTTGTAAAAAATCTACAAAATATATTTAAACTCCTGAGTTAAATTTGCTATTTCTTTTATCTTGAGAACATATTCCATTAAGCATGTTAAAATATTGTCTTCTAAAGCATTTGAAATAATTATTTTCTTGTTGTGTTTGTTACCAATTTGATATATAATTACATTTATTTGTTTTCCATTCTTGGAACACTCTTCTATGTCAGTTCAGACTATGTAGCTTGATGGATGTAAGTCTGTTTATCCCCCTTCAAGTGCTATGAACAGATACATATTCACTTCTTCACTCCACTCCACACCCAGCACATTACTTTAGGGAAAAGAATAATTATTTGAGCAACTAAACCAACCAAAATGACACAAAGCAGCAACCTGGAGATTGGATTGTAAAAACTTTGGAATAGAAAGAATTGGTAAAGAAAACACCAAGGGGAAAGACTGAAAGAGAGAAAAGAGGGAGAGTAGTTTAAAAAAACCTGCAGGCCAAATTGGGGAGGGCTTAGGGGCAGGGAGGAAGGCAGGGCATCTGTTTATCTGGTGGCCCCACGATTCCATGGCTTACTCATTTGCTTATCAGTCCACTTTTCCATTAATCTCTGAAGTCCTGAAAAAGTCAGCACTGATAACATATAAGATGCAACTAAACAAATATTCATGTTTTTTGTTTTTGTTTTTGAATATATTTTATTGATTTTTTTTTTTTTTTTTTTTTTTACAGAGAGGAAGAGAGAGGGATAGAGAGTTAGAAACATCGATGAGAGAGAGACATCAATCAGCTGCCTCCTGCACGCCCCCTACTGGGGATGTGCCCGCAACCCAGGTACATGCCCTTGACCAGAATCGAACCCGGGATCCTTCAGTCTGCAGGCCGACGCTCTATCCACTGAACCAAACCGGTTAGGGCAATCATTCATGTTTTGTGAACAAGCTCCGTGTGTTGTTGTTTTTTTTAAGTTGCTGCTGCTTCCACTAATACCTAGCTTCTATTTCTACGTTTCTGTGTGATTACCTCTTATTGTTTTTGTATATTAAAAGTTATAAGAGCCTCCCCTGATGGGGCTCTGCTTAGTTAGTTTTTTTAACCCCTCAGGGCTCAGGGATCTAGAGAAAGCAAGCAGGCCAGCTCACCGTTGGCTGACAGCTGGCACCATGCCCCCGAAAGGGTCTGTCTAATGTCATAAGCCTCAGGCAAGCAACCCCTCGAAGGCTGCGGTGAAGCCTGTTTGTTTCCGAGGAAAGGTTTTGCCTGGAGCAAAAGGTAGGTGTCAGCTGTTGAGTTCTTATGCATCTGTAGACTGAACCGAGATCCAGGAACATTTTTGTGTTTTCAGAGATGCTCACAAAGGTGTTCTCTCTGTCTCTGAACACAGCCAGGAAAGTTTGTAAAGTACTTCCCCAGATAAACGTGGCCATGTCTGTCTCCTGATGACCGATGAAAGGAGATGTGGCCCATCCGCACTGAGCTTACAGATCACACTCAACAAACCGTCCCTGATTCAAGGACTTGTTTCCAAGTCCCCTCCATTCACTTTGGTAATGTTACATAATATTTGCAACTGCAATAGTAACTAAGTGGTCTTAATTGAGCACTTATAATGTACCATGCTCAGGGCTAAGCACTTGGCCTGGGGCATGAAATTCATGCAGGGGGAGGGGTGGGGAGGAGGGGCCTCTCAGCCCAGCCTGCACCCTCTCCAAACCAGGACCCATGGGGAGTTGTCTGACTGCTTCTTGCAATCCGGGACCGCTGGCTCCTAACCGCTCACCTGCCTGCCTGCCTGATCACCCGTAACCCCTCTGCATGCCTGCCTGATTGCCCCTAACCACCTCTACCTGCCTGATCACCCCTAACCAACTCTGCCTGCCTGCCTGATCACCCTTAATGGCTCCCCTACCAGCCTGATCACCCCTAACTGCTCCCCTGCTGGCCTGATTGCCCCTAACTGCCTCTGCCTCACCCTGCATCTGGGACCCAGGATTCTTTCCCTCTGGCCGGCCACAGGCACCCAGGACCTGGGCTGGCTTCGCCTGGGGCTGGCCACAGCCACAGGGCACTGTGGGAAGGTGGCTTGTCCCTCTCCTGGGCCACAGGAGCAGGTGCAGCCACTGGTGCCTGAGACTGCAGGATGGGTGGCTTGTCCCTCTCCCATGCCTCAGCCTGGCTGGTCCCCATTCCTCTCTCACAAGCTCATTTGTGCCTGGCTAGCCCCCATTCCTCTCTCACGAGCTCATTTGTGCCTGGCTGGTCCCCATTCCTCTCCAGTGTTGAGTGTCCAAGCCTTTATGTCATGAGGGTATATGACCATTTGCATATTAGCTCGTTATTAGATAGGATAGCGTCAGTTTTAAATAGTTTTATTTAAGACATTGTATTTCCACTTTACAATTCAGTGGTTATAAAGTGCATTATTTCCTTTCCCTGTGCACATAGCCCATAGTCAAGAATTTTAAAAGCCCAGTTATTTACCATATAGCAGCTCTACTTTTAAAACTGCCAAATTTGAATCCTTCACTATTTTGTGTGGAACAATGCTAAATCTACACGGAAGGTTGGCCTAATCAGACTCTTCAATGGTGGGCCCAGAGAAGGCACCACCAGATGGAGGGGCCCCACCCCCAGGTAGCCCCCAGGCACCCCTGGCAGGCTCCTGCACTCTGGTACAGCTTAGTAATGATGGGGTTGCAGGCTTTTTCCAACTCTTTCTGCTGGTGTTCAAATTCTTTCTTTTCTGAAATCTGGTTCTTATCAAGCCAGTTGATTTCATTGCACTTCTCAAGAATCTTCTGTTTGTTCTCATTATTGATCTTGTATTAAGTGTGTGAATGTCATGAATGACACCAAAACAGAGATTCTCTGAAAAAGGCATTGAGGAAAAGGGAAAGTTTTCCAAACTGTGTCTTTCTAAGCTTTCACTCTTTAAATTTATGCCATTGTAACACCATTTATCAGGAATTCATTCACAAAGTGTGTGGGAAGTTCTTGAATGAATGTTCTTACTGCTTCACTCTTGGACATGTTGCTTTCTCTAAGCAGAGAAAGTATCTCACCTGAGATGCACCATCATTTTGGGTGGCTGCAGAAAGGCCTATCTTTGGACCAGCATCTAAAACTAAGTGGGAAGTCCCCATAGGAGAGGCAGAATTAGCATTTTTCCCGGGCCTTGGCCTTGACCTTGGCCTTGAAGAACTACAAGTGTCAGGGAAACCAAGTGCTGACATCTGGGAACCTGGATTCTGACATCAGGGAGGAGAGAAGGTGCCCTCCACATGGAGGCAGTGTAGGAGCTGGGACTGAGGGACACAGGACACAGTGGAATTGCACAATTCAGGTCCCAGGTTGACACAAGGGACCTGAATTGTGTGAGCTAAACTTTTTATGCCTCTAGTATCATCTTCATTTACAGTCTACTAGAGGCCTGGTGCACGAATTTATGCACCAGTGGGGTCCCTCAGCCTGGCCTACGGGATTGGCGGAAACCAGATCTCTGACATCCCCCAAGGGGTCTAGATTGTGAGAGGGCGCAGGCCAGGCCGAGGGACCCCACCGGTGCACGATCGGGGCTGCGGAGGGATGCGTGAGGTTGGCCAGCTGGGGAGGGACCTCGGGAGGGCTCCAGGGCATGTTGGGCCCATCTCGCTCAGTCCCAATCAGCCAGACCCCAGCAGCAAGCTCACCTACTGGTCAGAGCAGCTTCCCCCTGGTGGTCAGTGCACATCATAGTGAGTGGTTGAGCAGCCTTAGCATATCATTAGCATGTTACTCTTTGATTGGTTGAACGGCTGACCAGACAACCATACACTTAGCATATTAGGCTTTAGTTATATAGGATGTTCTCTCTTAGAGTTGGATAAAAATCCTCTTGAAAATGCTAGTTTGTCCAAGTTCTGCTGAGGGGAACCAAAGAAAGAGGTCTGTATCTGTTTGTGGGCCTGTTTTCAAGTTTAATCCCCCCACCTTGGGAGCCAGGCCCAGGTGATAGCAGCGGCCATTCTAGCATATGTGCCCCAAGGGAAAACCAAGCCATAGCCTCTCCACACTTCCCCACCTGACAGTCCCCTCAGCCCTGGAAGAGAGATCTCCACATGCTTGGCCCTCAGGAGCACCATCGGTTACCCCATCCTCACCCCCAGCTCTACCCACAGTGTTACTGAACGCAGCAAAGGACCCAGGACGGTTAACAGCTGGCCTTCGGCAACATTCTCAACCCAGTGTGTAAATCTGAGCTCCCAGGCTCACTTCTTCTCCCTGTGGAGCTCTAGCTTGCTATTACATGTCCTTTTTTCTTAGGAGTCTATCTTCTCAAAAAAAAAAGAAAAAAAGAGCCAGACAAGCCTGAGAGTTGGAACCTCCATGCTACCCTTGGGTCTCTGACTACAGAGCCTGGGAGGGACATCTTGGAAGGACTGGTGGACGAGGGCTTGGCTTCCAGGTGTCACTGGCTGAACAATTTCCCAGGGGCAGGAAAAAAAGAAACACTAACCTTCAGAACCGCTGTGGTCTGGCTGAGTACTCAGAGCAGTCAGTGGGGAGCCCGGACTGCAGCAGGAGCCATGGGGCCTCCCGTTTTTTGAAATCCAAGTCTTGACTACTATTCTAAAAATAGGATCTGATAGCCAAAGGGCTCCCCAGTGAAAGAGAGATTTAATTTAGATAGAACACGCAGAAGGAAGCATGAAATCTGAAAAGACTGCAGATAAAGGGCTAGTATGCTGTTTTCAATATGTGACCCAGAATTTAAATGAGAGACAGTGATCTCAAACATACACGATTATTCAAGTCCGTCATTGGCATTCCTAACCACAGCGTGCTCACTGCTGGAGGGCTGCTGCCTCCACTGTGGTGAAGAGCCTGATTCTTGGGCTGTAGGTAAATGGACAAGAGCTACCAAGGGCCAAGGGAAACCTGGGAACGATTCTTCTAGCACTAGGGTGTCAATGAGGATGCTCATCAAAGAGTTTTGTTGGTTTGAGTCATGGGCTTAACTGGCTGGATATGGCTCTTCAATGAAAGCTTCATTTGGGGTAGCCTGCCCTCCACCTCTCTATCCCACTTACTACATTTTATTACATGCTTTTACAGTCCATTGTATTCTCATCAGATTCACTCCTGGTAATAATAAAACACAACACTTATTATCACTATGTTGCAAACCCAATGCCAAGCACTTTAGATGAATGTCCTCACTTAATCATGCCAACTCAGTGAAGTAGGTGTTTTATTATTAGCTCCTTTTTAAAGACGGTGAATCTGAAGTTCAGGGTGTTTGGGTCACTAGCTCCAGAGCTGGGATCCAAACCCCTGGCCACCTGACTTTTGGATTTAAGTTCTGATGTAACACCACCTCGCTACACCATAAGCACAAAGGCAGGAACAGTGCCATTCATTCATTCATTTATGCAACAAGATTTATTAAACAACTACTACAGACTCTTCTGAGCTATTTGAAGTTCCAGGAGTATAGTAAGCAGGCAAGTTTCCTATTTGAAAAAGCTAACGTTCTAGAGATCAGAAAACAAACAAGAAACAAGTAACCGTAAATAAAAAAGTTAATTCGTAAGTGGTAAGATTTCAATAGGCAAAGCACATAAGCTGGCTAGAGAATGACAGTGCAGGTGTATGGCCCCCAGAGAGAGTGCAGCTTCAGTCTGGGTGACTGGGGAGGCCCCTCTTAGGAGGTCACCTCTGAGCTGAGACCTGCAAGATAAGGAAGGAAGAGAGTCCCAGCGAAAGGCCCCAGGTTTGTTCTAGAACTAGAAAGGAATGTGGCTGGAGTGAAATAAACCAGGAAAGTCTACCAGATGCTGGAGGTGAGATTTTATTTTCATTGTAATGAAAAGCCAACATTGTCTCCTTTACCACTGGATCCAGAGAACTTAGTGATGTGTTCAAGTTTCATGTAATAGTCACTGAATAAAATGCTTGTTACCTAAAGGAATGAAAGAGTAAACTATATCCAATTTCCAGCTCTAAGGAAGAAGCTGCAGAACCATGTATCCTGCAGGGGACTAAGACCCTGACATTGACCCAGGGTGCTCACGGAGGGCCAGGCTGGGTGGTTAGAAACCCGAGAATGGAGAACTGCACATTGAAGGCCTTTGCCCCTTTGTTGCACATCTATAATACAAGGAGTAGGAGATGGGAGGGCCATTACTGTGTGTGTATGTGAATGAGACTGTGAGTGCAAGTGTGTGTGTGTGTGTGTGTGTGTGTGTGTGTGTGTGTGGTGCCTCTGCTCACAATCTGCACAATAGTTTTCGTTTTGGCTGTGTGTACAATCCTCTTTAATCTCTGGAGGACGAAACGCATGTCAATATGGAGGAGGCATTCCCTGGGGACTGTAGTCCTCATTTCTGGTGACAGATTCTTAAGAGTCATGTTTGCTACTTCTGAGGGACCCGAGTATGAGCAGGAAGGGAAGTTGGCAAAGAAGCACACCAACCTCCCCAAGGATGGGGTGGGGCATGATGGGCTTAAGCCAGCCTGTACCGAACACTGTTTGCCTGACTCACCTGTGATATGCCACGAGATGAAACAGATTATCTGATTATCTTCAAGCCCCAGATTCACCGTAGGAAGTAAGCATGCAGGCCACGTCAAATACTTGCCTGGCAGATTCTTATTTTGCCAAGAAATCTACCAGCCTATCCACATATTGCTTCTATCCCTCCAAATTCTCAAAAGAGAGCACATAAATGAGCACAAACTCTTCTGAGGGTGAGCCCAAAGTGCCACTGTGAACTGAGTGAACTTTGACCTCCATGCTCTACATCCTCACCATTTTTCCTACCATGCTCACCACCACCAGTGACCCAGGTGCTGCAGGAGGCGGGGTAGGGAGGCAGTGTTATTTGGAAGCAGACCTTGTTTCGATTTCCAGTTTTACTACTGTTAGCAGTGTGGCCTCAGTCAAGCTACCCAACCTCTGTGTGCCTCGGTGAGCCCATCTGGAAATTTAAGAGAATAGCGTGGAGTGTATTAAAATGCAAAAAGCACTGGAGCACCTAGCTCCATATTGGGCATACATTCCATGTTCATGCTGTCCTTCTCTTCACTCCCCTGGACCAAGGTCCATTCCCTTGTCTTTAAGGACACTGCCCAGCACTGAGGGAAGGTGCTCACAAGCTCATTCTCCCAGAGATGTTAATATCCAATCACAGTTTTATGTATTTCTTCTCCCAGTGGTATTTGTGTTCTAATCAGCAACATTGACTCCACAGCAAATTCCCAGTTCAGGGATTTCATGTCGTGTGGCCACATTGGCATAAGTAAGAAAGCTTCCCCTTGGCATATTGTTCTGTGCCAAGCCCATGAGTCAGCCAACCAGGTATCTGTGAGTTTACCATGCCCTTGGCCCCACTTCCACATGGTGCCACCATAGTTCATTCAAATAGCAGAGGCTAATGAGGAAAAAACGCATAAAGCTTTGGAAAAAAAAAAAAAACTTATACAAAGCAAATTTTTATTAACTCTCAGAGATAGATAAAAAATTTTTCATTAATTTTTCACTTGAATTTTGAGTCAGATTCACTTGAATGCTGACTTTGATAAACGTTTGACAGTCCAGCCTGCTTTCAGTAGCTAACAAGCTGGGATGGCCGCTCTTTCAAGTCTCTCTGCTTTCACAACTCTTCTTCACTCTACCTGGAGAGCTCTGATCACCCCTTCTGCACTGGCAAAATCCTACTCATCTTCAAAGGCCTAGCTCAAAGGCCATCTTCTCTGTAAAACTTTTCAAGATCTATATCTAACCATCCTGCAAAATTAGGCACACAATTCTTTATCTCTTAGTGTTTTGTTCCTACCTTTGGAATAAGGTTGACCACCACGATTCGCACATCACATTGTAGTACAATGAGTGGTTTGTGCTCTGTCTCCCACACCAGATGGAGCCATGAGAGGGCAAGAGCTCTGCTTTAATCCCCTTTGTACCCCTGGTATCATGCACTGTGCCTGGCATACAATGTGCCCTCAGTAAATGTTGGTGGAATTGAATTCGTTACCATTGGGGCAAGTACTGAATCTCCTCAAGCCTCAGTTTCTTCCTTTATAACAGGTGACAAAGATAACAAAAAAAAAATCAGTGTTCAGATTCAATGTCAGATGTGAAATACTGTCTTGTACCCAACATAGACCCTTATATATAATTATCTCAATAGGAATTGATTAAATTCATCCTTTCAGTAAAAAATATTTAGATACTGTGTCCCCAGTGCATCTCAGTAGACAGACTAGGCAATGACCCTGATCTCATGAAGTTTTATGTATCACAGGAAAAAGATGCCTAGAAGGCAAATAAATAAACCTGCGATATTAGTGATAAGCTCTTTGTAGAAAATTAAACAGGATGATACATAAAGTTATCTGAGTAAGGGAGCTGGTAGGAAGGCTTCTCAGAAGAGGTCCTGTTTAAGCTGGAATTCACATGAGCAAAAGGAACCTTGTGAAGACCTGGAGAAGAGCACT
Organism: Corynorhinus townsendii; assembly: GCA_026230045.1. Taxonomy (NCBI): domain Eukaryota; kingdom Metazoa; phylum Chordata; class Mammalia; order Chiroptera; family Vespertilionidae; genus Corynorhinus; species Corynorhinus townsendii. The sequence goes on along the minus strand of JAPDVU010000003.1, from coordinate 171,759,230 downwards.
CTGGGCTTGGCCATAGCAAGTGCAAAGGACATGAGGCAGGTACAAGATAGAAGATTTTAGAAGAGAAAAATGAGGTCAGAATGATGGGAGCATATTGAAAGTGTAATGAAAAAACTACTTAGAGATACTTAATCTGGGTAGTGACATGAAATAATTTGTTTTTAAAAGTTTACTCAATGACTGTTTAAAGAATGAGGTGTAGGAGCAAGCGTGGAGGCAGGAAGACCAGTTGCTCCTATCTGTAGCATAGGAAGGAGATGCTGACTTGACCTTGGCTGGTGGAAGATGGAGAGGAGAGGATCTGAATACGTTTCAGAGACAGAGCCAAGAGGACTTCCTGTTGAAAAATGAGGGAGAGTGAGAAATCAAGCATTATGAAGAGATTCTGACTTAATTTTCTGGTGATATTAAGTTGCAAAGTACATAAAATATTTTAAAACAATTAGTAGTAGGTGTACTTTTCCATATTTTTTTCTGTCTAAGTACAATTAAAAACTCTGGACATGCTGGCTGGTGTGATTCAGCAGTTGAGCATCGACCTATGAACCAGGAAGTCGAGGTTTGATTCCCAGTCAGAATACATGCCCAGGTTTCATATATATATGAAAACTGTAAAGTAGAAAGAGGTAGATTAACTAGGCACTTTGGGACTCAAAAAACAGAGCGGTGAATACCTTTGGGTTGTCTATTTGCCTCATATATGCCAAACTGAAGAGGCCAGCAGCCTGGAAATACCAATGGGTACATATGAAAAAAGCCCCCAAAAGTCTGCTCTCTCTAGCCAAAGGACAAGGAAAGGAGCAAGACAGAATCTTTCAGATAATAGCTGTTCTACTCCAGACAAACATCACAGAAAATCTACGGCTCCACGATCATTTACATCAGCAAAGGCCAAGTAGGAAGCCTAGGCTCCCACATGCACGGGGCTCTAATAAAGAGCTCCAACACCCAAAGGGATGAATGTAAATGAAGCCAAGTAGGGAGCCAGGAATTTTATCCCCTTACTAGAGGCCTGGTGCATGAGACTCATGTACTCTGGGGGCATTTCTCAGCCCAGCCTGTGCCCTCTCACAGTCTGGGAGCCCTCAGGGGATGTCTGACTGCTAGCTATGGGGAGCAGGCCTAAGCCAGCAGTCGGACATCCTTAGCGCTGGCTGAGTGGCGCTCCCCCTGTGGGAGTGCACGGACCACCAGGAGGCAGCTCCTGCATTAAGCATCTGCCCCCTGATGGTCAGTGCACATCATAGCAACTGGTCATTCCACCATTTGGTCAATTTGCATATTAGGCTTTTATTATATAGGATGATATCAATTGGGCAACTGGACTTCTATCCCCACCCAGCAGTAATGAGATGTCCATCCCCCTCCCTGGTGTCCAGGGAGGCCTAATGGAGAGTCAGGACTTTATAACATTGTCTGGCATGGTTCTAAATGGATGTAGATAAAATGTTTAAGACATAAATAGGGGAGGGTAAAGGGACATAAAGAGAGGTAAGGTTTCTATACGCCACTCAAACTGGTAAAATAACACCACCAGTGGATTGTGATAAGTTATTTATAAATAATGTAAAACTAAGAGAAACCAATAAAAATGCTATATTAAAAGATATACTTTTTAAAAAAGATAGACGAATCAGAGTGGAATTTTAAAGTATGTCTTAGTAACATATAGAAAGGTAAGGAAAAGAAGACAAATGAGAATGGCTGATATATCCTAACATATCAACAATTACATTAAATATCAATAGCCTAAATATACAAATTAAAGACAGAGATCAGCAGGTTGGAATCATCAGATTTAACTATATGCTGTCTACAAGAAACTTTTAATATGATAATACAAGAAGGTTGAAAGTAATATGATGGAAAAGGCATATCATGCAAGCATTAATCAAAGGAATGCAGGAGTGGCCATGTTAATATTAAGTAAAGTAGACTTCAAAACAAAGAAAATTACTAGAAACAAGAAGGGACCTCACATGACAAAGGGATCAGTCCACTAGGAAGACACAGCACCAAATGTGTATGCACCAAACAGCAGAGCTGCAAAGTATGGGGAGCAAAAACTGACAGCACTGAAATGAGAAATAGGCAAATCCACAATTATAGTTGGAGATTTCAACAGTCCTCTCTCAACAATTGATAGAACAACTAGACAAAAAATTAGCAAAGTACAGAAGAACGCAACACCATCAACCAATGGGTTGGCGTTTATAAAATACTTGACTCACAACAGCAGAATCCATAGTTTTTTCAAGTACCCACAAATCATACACCATATCCTGGGCCTTAAAACAAATCTCAGTAAATTTAAAACTATTGAAATTAATTTCAAGGATAAGAAAATACTACAAGCAAATCTATATACTCACATCTGACAACTTAGAAGAAATTGATCAATACCTCACAAAAAACAAACTACTATTATTATTCAACTAGAGGCCTGGTGCATGACATTTGTGCACTGGGGGGCGGCGGGTAACCTCAGCCTGACCTGTGCCCTCTCACAGTCTGGGACCCCCCTGAGGGGTCCTTAGCACTGCTGTGGAGGCGGGAAAGGCTCCTGCCACCACAACTATGCTGGCCAGCTGTGAGCCTGGCTTCTGGCTGAGCAGTGCTCCCCCTGTGGGAGCACACTGACCACCAAGGGACAGCTCCTGTGTTGAGCGTCTGCCCCTGGTGGTCAGTGCATGTCATAGCAACCGGTCATTCCACTGTTCGGTTGATTTGCATATTAGCCTTTTATTATTATTATTCAATATGAAATAATTTGGTAATATTTAAAATTTGTAATTTAAAATCTGCACACTGCCCCCAAATCTCTAGGCCTTTGCCCTGGCCAGTGTGGCTCAGTTGGTTAGAGCATCATCCCATACACTGAAAGGTCAGTCTTGGGTTCATACCCAGATTGCAGGTTCCATCCACAGTTGGGATGTATACCAGAGGCAATCAATCTCTCTCTCTCTCTCTCTCTCTCTCTCTCTCTCTCTCTCTCTCTCTCTCTCTCTCTTTCCTTCTCCCCCTCCTCCTCCTCCTCCTCCTCCTCCTCCTCTTCCTCTTGTTCCTCTGGCTCTGCCTCCTCTTCCCTAAAGACATATCCTTGGGTGGGGATTGAAAAATAAATCTGTACACCAGATTGTTTCACTGGAGAACTTGATCTAATGTTTGAGGAATTAGTACCAATCACAAACAATCTCTTCTAGAAAATAGGAGATAACATTTCCCAATTCATTTTATGAAGCCAATATTACTCTTGCACCCAAACCAGACAGCAACAGTATCAAAGAAGAAAACCACAAACCAGTATTCCTTGTGCATATAGATGTAAAAAGAAAAAAAATCCTTAACAAAACATTAGCAAACATAATTCAGCATTACATAAAAAATTCTATATCATGACCTAGTAGGGTTTATTCTGGAGATGCAATGCTAGATTAATATTTGAATATCAATCAATATAATCCATCATATTAAAAAGCTACTAAAAATATAATCTTATCATGTACAGAAAAAACTTGTGAAAATTTAGCATCCATTCTTGATTTTAAAAAAAAAAACTCTCAGAAAAATAAAGATAGAAGGAACTTTCCTCAACTTGATAAAGAACAAACAAACAACAAAAACTGCAACCAGCATCATATTTAAAGGTGAAAGAATGCTTGAGATTGGGAACAAGGCAAGGATGTGCACTCTCACCACTCTTATTCAGCATAATATTGGAAGATCTGGCCAGTACAATTTTCACAAAAATTAACTCAAAGTAAATCATAGATCTAAAGTAGAACACAGCCCTCGCCAGTTTGGCTCAGTGGATAGAGCGTGGGCCTGCAGACTGAAGGGTCCCAGGTTTGATTCTGGTCAAGGGCATGTACCTTGGTTGCGGGCACATCCCCAGGAGGGGGCGTGCAGAAGGCAGCTGATCGATGTTTCTCTCTCATCAATGTTTCTAACTCTGATGTTTCTAACTCTCTGTCTCCCTTCCTCTCTGTAAAAAATCAATAAAATATATTTAAAAAAAAATAAAGTAGAACACAAAACTTCTAACACTGAAATGCAAAGAGAAAAGAAAATGAAAAGACAGAATATTTAAGAACTGTGGGATGATTACAAAAGGCTCAACAAACATGTAATAGGAATACCAGAAGAAAAGAATGAGAGAAATATTTGAAGGAATAATAACTGAGAATATCCCAAAATTAACGACAGACACCTACCCATCATACTGATTTCCCTCAGTCCAGAGCCTCTCCAGGTCCCAGAATGTGGATAGCTTCTGTATTGGTTTGCTAGGGCTGCCATAGCCAAGTACCACAGACTACGTGGCTCAGACAATAGAAGTTTATTTTTCACAGTTCTGGAGGCTAGAAGTCAGATCCAGGTCCAGCAGGGTTGGTTTCTTCTGGACTCCTTGGCTTATAGATGTCCCTTTTTCCCATCTTCATGTGGTCTTCCCTCTGTGTGTCCTAATCTATCTATATAATAGAGGTATATGCAAATTAACCGGGACGCCATAACATCATGACTGAATAGCAGGGACCTGAGGCTGCATGGCGCCTGGCCGGGGCGAGGGACCTCAAGCTGTGCCCCCAACCCCAGCACCAGGCTAAGGACCTCAGGCTGCACCCCCTGACTGATGGGGCTTGCCGGGGGACCTCAGGCTGCACCCCTCGCCTGGCGGGGCTTGACAGGAGACCTCAGGCCACAATCCCTGCCCCGGCGCTGGGCTAGAATACCTCAGGCTGCACCCCACCCCCACTGGGCTGGGGGACCTCAGGCTGTGCCTCCTGCCTGGTGGGGCTTGACAGGGGACCTCAGGCCGTATTCCCCACCCGGTGGGGCTTGACAGGGGTCTTGAGACTGTGCCCCCCACCCAGCGCTGGGCTGGAGAACCTGAGGCTGCACCCCCTCCCCTGCCTGGAGGGGCTTGAGGGGGGTGGGGCCAGCCAGGTCTGGGTCTCACCTAATGGGGGTGGGGCCAGCCGGGTCTGGGTCTCCTGCGTTTTCAAAGCGTGTGAGGGTGGTGGGTGAGGACTTGACTCTAGGTCCCACAGCGCGCCTCAGTCTCTGACAGGAGGGAGATTTTCATATACATTTTACTAATTTTCTTTCATCTCTGACACTTCTATTATAGAGAAAGGGCAAATAGCAATATTAAAATATTTCCTCTAATTAATTCCCTTTTAATGTGCATGAATTTCATGCACCAGGCCACTAGTCTTTCTTATAAGGACAACAATCATATTGTATTAGAGTCCTCATAATTACCTCTTTAAGGACCCTACCTCCAAAAACAGTCACATTCTGAGATGCAGGGAGTTAGGACTTCAACATGTTTTGGGACCGAGTACAATTCAGCCTGTAACACCTTCCTTATGCTCCTTCATGCAAATACTTTCTATAACTCCCTTTACCTTCATTGTTCCAAAATTTGTTGGTATCTCATTTCCTAATGTCCTGTTTCCTTTTGGCTATTTATGGTTTATTCATTTTTAATCCTTTACTATAATTTACTAGAGGGAAAGAAATGAATGTGCTCAATCCCCCATCTTTATCCGGAAGCTCCTACTCATCCTTTAAATTACCAGCTCCCTCTGAGAAGTCCTCTTACCAACAAAGACCATAATAATCTCTCATTTCTCTTAACTCCTAATTCGTTGAACATATAGCTGTATTGTTTCATTTTTATTAGCCTTTGAGTTAACATATTTCTACTATACCCATTGAATATCCAGTACAGTATTGTGGTCACTATTTGATTGATAAAAATAAGTATTTTTATGAATGTATATGATCCCATTCCTATAATTCAGAACCAGTTTTTTGTTTTAATGTAGTACATCCATGAACACATTACATCATGATTTCACAATGTACCACCCTATTATACAGCACCTTACAGGAGAAGGAGGTACTGGGAGTGTTCCCCCCACGTGGTTCAGGGTTTGGGTTCTGGAGGAGGCCACACACAAATGAAAGAGACAAGAAAGTATAAATTTGGGAATATTGGGGGCCAGGCGGGAGCCCAACTCAAGGGGAAGGACTTCACCCCACTTTGGCCTTGCTATCCCTTTTATTAAGACTATGGGATATACCCATAGCCTTTAGGCAGGCAATTCCAATAATAGCCAATCAGCAATAATTTACATAAAACTAGAAGGCGGAAGTTGCTTCAAGCTACCATTGTCTCAACTAAACAGTGGGTGGAGGCTCTGACCTTTCAGAGCTTCAAGGTTGACCAGACTTCCGGGTTCCTTGTCCACACACAACTCCCTGCTAGTGAGGACAATGGGCGGCTTCCAACAAGATATAAGATTTCACATCCAAATCCCAAAGTGGAAGGCACACTGCCATCTTTTGATCAAAACTAAAAATGCAGCCCTTAAAAGGACAATAATACAGCTCCAAGTTAAGTCAAAAGCAAGCCTAAGAAAATTACACAAATGAGACTCTGATTTCCTTCTCACAAATGTTAGGGGTCATGTAACTAAAATCAGTATCGATCACTAGAATAATGAAAAATTTAGACCTGAATTCAGGTGATGCACAGAAAGTTGACCTGTTAACAGGATCTTCAAAGTTCACCTAAGGAGCCTCATTTTCTTCTGTGATTTCCTGAATTTCCTTCAGGCCTGGGCTCAAAATTCTCTGGTGGTAAGTTTTGCTGGATTGTTAGCGAAAACTTTGTTCTGCTCTGCTCTCTCAAATGCAGTGACCAGTCCAGTGTGATGAGAAATGAGATGGCAACATGCAGTGGCCTCACCGCCACGTTTCAGACCACACGGCCTGCGTTCACAGACTCCGCACCCAGTGTGGAGGTTTGCCTGACTTACTTTGATGATCCAAATCAGGCTTTCTTGGATAGAAACGAAGGGGAGTGAGTGAGGAAAAAAAGGGCTAAGTTCAAATCCCAGGTACCTGATGTAACGGACATGAAACAAACAAAACATTTAAAGCCCACGTGTAGGGAATCACAGCATTTTTTCTGCATTCTTGTGTGCTCATGGGACTCTTCTTTGGGAAGACTCTCCCATTGTTCTGGAAACACAATTTAAGTTTGGGTCAAGCATGTCTAAAAGTGCCTACCCTTTCTTCCAGGGACGTCCTGAGAGCAGGAGTGATCCAAGGGCAGGGCAGAGGCTGCAGACTGAAACGCTGAGGGGCTTCAGAGAGGTCATTTTCGCAGAGTGCAGTGACCTTGGCTGAGACTGCGGCTGGTTTCTGCTTCCTCTGGCTTCGGCCAGCTGGTAGAGAATTCTGGACTTGCGGGGGTCCCGCACAAAGCAGCAGTGGGCTCCAGGAGCACAGATGCCTCCCTCTTCTCTGTCCCATATGCTATGACGAGATCCTCAAGTATTGAGTTACGTTGTATCAGACTCTGCCTTCTAGAATGACCCGTGAATGGGAGGCTGACAACGAGGCCTGTGCCCACACTTGGGGTTCAGCAGAGGGGCAGCAGCAGGGAGAAGAGGCTGCGAGGCGGCCAGGCAGGGAAGCCTGCAGCAGCAGCCAGAGAGCTGACAAGGGGCAGTCAGGACGGATTTGTGCCTGTGCAAACACTCCCTGGGCTCAGTGTTCCTGGACCCCAGGAGAAGACTGATGTCTTCCAGGGACACGGGAAGAAGGCTCAGGCCATGTTTTGGGCCATCAGAGGGATGGATGACCCCTAGAGCAGGAGCCCTTGAGGATACCTAGAGACAATATAAGTCCATCTGAATCTGGTGCTCTCTCTGGAGTCTGCATAATGGAGGCTTCATCCTAGACCTGTCCCCAAGAGGTCTAGGATGGGTTTCAGGCACTGCAGCAGGCCAGAGGGGAGATGCCTTAGGCAAGAGGCCCCCTCCAGCACTTTGTGGTGGCTGTCTAATCCAGGGCTAGAGAAGAGGACAAGGTCAAGTCTATAACCAAGCAGGGCCTCCCCACAGCCAGACTCCGGGATACTACTATTGCCCTGGGTTTTGAATTGAAGGCTCTTAGGGTTAAAATCAGGTCAGTAGCTGAGAACCAGACTGGCATGCCAGTTGTCTCAAGTTATTGCTGGGTAATCAATAGATGAGTCCTTTCCTTTCCTTTGATCCTCTCGCCATCCTAATAAGCTACCAACATTACTACAATGTGAGCAGTAGCTACTCACAAAGAATTCAAGGATGTTTGGCACTCACGAAAAGTTTGATGCAGAATAGAAAAGAAATGGTTGAACATGGTATAATCTTTGGAATAGCAAACCAATGACCACAGAACTATGACAACTTCTTGGTCTCACCCTCACCTGTAATAGTGTCATCACAAACGCACTATTTCACCCTAGTTCAGGATCTGCCTTGACTTCATAGTTTATGCTCTGATGTTACATACATATTCAATTATCCCAGTGAGAATAAATGCCCAAATCACCATATTACTTAAATGGACTCCATAAAGTAACCATCAAAACAATTTAAAGTAAACATCAAAATAATTTATTGATGACAGAAATGGGGAGGCAGGGAAAGTATAAGAGAAGCAGGTATCTGTATGTTGGTAGTTAAAACAGACCCAAGTATCCTATACAGACTCTTACATTTCCCACCACACACACACACACACACACACACAATGTGCACATGCACACATATAACCATACACCTCCTCCCTCTCTCAGAGGAAGAACATCTACAGTCCTTTGTGACTGCACTTTTGTGACATCTCTTCCTCTCCAAAGTCCAGTCTGATACTCATTTTAGATGCAGGTCCCATGCGCTAAAGCACTGAAGGAACGTCCCTCATGCACTCTAGTCCCTAGAAAGACCCTGTGACACACTAGGAAAGGGGCCTCTGCTTGGTGGAGGCTGATGGAGCTTCTGATGTGGCCACGGCTGGGCACTGCCTTTAGGGTCCTCCCTGCCTTTGAGGTGACCTCAAACCCTCCCTGTGTGACCAAGACACAGAGGTCAGGCAACTATGCAGGACAGAGTGAATCAGGCTCAGAACAGGGCCCAAAGAAACACGAATTCCTTTCTCATGAGCCAACTAACCAATCTAACCACCACGGTGATGGGCAGGGAGGCCTCTAGGACCTACCTGTGGTTGACTGAATGAACTACAGAACTCATACAGAACTGTCGGCCACACTCCCTCCTCTCACCATCTATGCTTCCATGCTGGACATGTTTGCTAGGCATGCTGGCAGACATCTACAGATACTGAACAGCCTTGCTAAGAAATTAAAATTCACTTTCCCTATGATTCTTATCAGCATGCTTTCAGCCACATAGGCGCTATTTTCAAAGGATCCAGTGGGTGGCAGTAATACGAAGGAAATGCCAGCTGTCCTGCTTTTCTGTTACTTGTTCAACACTGACTACAGCACAGAAGAGCCCGAGTGCCTTTCAGACTAACCTCTGCATGACTCCCAGCTTCGCAGGGCAACTTATCTCCAGGAGCCTGTTTCCAGGATTAAGTGAGATGATATATGCAAAGCCCCTGGTACAGCATCTAGCACACAATAGAGTGCATATAAATGGCAGCTATATTAATCCCCACGCCTGTTTGAACTGCTATGACTAGTAAGAGAGTTCTACATGAGAAATCCCATAAAAAAATCCTATTCCCTTTAAAAGCAGTTTCCGGATGGGGAGAGGAACTATCTGAACACAATCCTGTAAAAGATAAGAAAATTAATCTCCACTGATGATGAAAAGGTCTTCAATGCCCAGGCAAGTTCTTTGAGCCACATTTAAAAGGCTCTTCATCTGGATCCTTCATCTCTTTGTATAGGGCCTGAAGTCATTCATTCATGTATTCAACAAATATTTATTAACTTCATATAATGTGCCAGGTAACAGGCTTTGGAAAGTCATCTTTTAAAAACACACTGCATGCTTGTAATCCTAACAATGTGAAGACTAATTCTGTTCACATTGAATCCATTCATCATGTCATCCATGCCACAACCTTTGGGACAACTCACTTCTTGCAGGACAGTGATGGTCTAACTTAATCTTGGAATATATGGTTTGACAAAGGCCTTTCTGACTTGAGGATTTCATTTTAAAGTCAGCAACATATATTATACTAGAGGCCTGGTGCACAAATTCATGCACAGGTGGGGTCCCTCAGCCCGGCTGGCGATCAGGGCTGATTGAGGCCGTCTCGCCCAGTCCCTGAGAGGGCCGGTCAGCCAGGCGGGTGGAGGGACTGTGGCAGGTTGGCCAGCCACAGGAGGTTGGCTGTGGGAGCACACTGACCACCAGGGGGCAGCTCCTGCATTGAGCGTCTGCCCCCTGGTGTCAGCGTGCATCATAGATACTGGCCAATCGTCCAGTCGTTAACAATTGCTTAGGCTTTTATATATAGAGATATACACCAGCCACTGTGCAAGTTGTTACAAATATAAAAATCAAAGCTACAGCCTCTGACTTCAGGGATCTCAGAGCTAGTGGGGTAATCAGTCAAGAATAGCAACTATAGTGAAGAGTGACGAATGCAATGACAGAAGTCTAGACACAGGACACAAAGCTCACCTGATGAGATCCAAGAAAGTATCCTCCAAGAGGAGACCAATCAGAAGAATATGGCAGGGAGAAACCAAGATGGCGGCATAGGTAAACACCTAAACTGCTGCCTCACACAATAATATGAAAACTACAACTAAAAGACAAAATGGACACCATCCAGAACCACAGGAAAGCTGGCTGAGTGGAAATTCTACAACTAGAAGAAAAGAGGAAAGCACATTGAGACTTGGAGGAGCTACAAAAGGCTGAGGTACGGAGATTCGCACACGGAGAGGATGGGCGGCTGTGTGCGTGGGCAGCTGAGTGCGTGGCTGGCTTTCTAAAGCAGGAGGGAGAAGGAAACTACTGACTGCACTGAACTCCAGTCCCCGGTGAGACGCTGGGAAACCAAACTCATTCAGGGGGGATCTGGACTGTCAGGAAAGCACACTGAGACTCGGGAGCTGCGGAAAGCAGAGGTCTGGAGGCACGTGTGCGCGTGCAGAGGACTGACTGCTGAACACACGGGAGGCTGAGTGCGCAGCTGGCTTTCTAAAGCAGGAGGGAGACAGAAGTTCCCGACTGCATTGAACTCCAGTTCTGGGCAAGTTTCTGGGAACCCCGACTCATTTGGGGAGAAACTGGACTGTCTGGCAGCAGGCGAAACTCAAGGGCGGCTTTCTCTCAGAGGTGCTTGCAGTGATTACTGAGGGACACTGAGGCCTGGAGGCCTCATAGGGCAGGGCTGATGGGAAACCAAGGCTTTCTGCTCCGCCCTGAGACTCCGCCCCATCCAAGCTGAGCACAGAGGCTTTTGCAATTTTGCATGTCTTGTCTCTTAAGAGTGTCTCCAGCACAGAGGTTCTCCCAGCATAGACACAGCTGATCCTTACAGCCAATTGGCCTGGAGGTCAATTCCTCCCAGTGATACCAATAACAATCAAGACTTAACTACAACAAGGCTGAGCACACAGTCTACAAAGGGGTGCACCAAGCGTGTCCACCTCAGGTAACTGCCCGAGAGGACACCTACTACACAAAGCTACTCTACCAACTCACGGAAGCAGCAAAAATACGGAGACAAAGAAACAGATGACAAATGAAAGAAAAGGAGGAAAACAAACAACTGGATATAGAGTTCAAAACCACGGTTATAAGGTTTTTTGAGAATTTCCTAGAAAAGGCTGATAAATTTAGTGAGGCCCTCAAGGATATGAAAAAGGACCAACTAGAAATTAAACATACACTGACTAAAATAAAAAATATTATACAGAGACTTAACAGCAGACTAGAAGACCGCAAGAATCAAGTCAAGGAGCTGAAATACAAAGAAGCAAAAAACACTCAGCCGGAAAAGCAAAAAGAAAAAAAGAATCCAAAAAGTTGAAGATAATGTAAGGAGCCTCTGGAGCAACCTCAAGCGTACCAACATCCGAATTATGGGGGTGCCAAAGAAGAGAGAGCAAGATACTGAAAACCTATTTGAAGAAATAATGACAGAAAACTTCCCCCACCTGGTGAAAGAAATAGACTTACAAGTCCAGGAAGCGCAGGGAACCCCAAACAAAAGGAATCCAAAGAGGACCACACCAAGACACATCATAATTAAAATGCCAAGGGCAAAAGACAAAGAGAGAACATTAAAAGCAGCAAGAGAAAAACAGTTAGTTACCTACAAGGGAGCACCCATATGACTGTCAGCTGATTTCTCAACACAAACTATGCAGGGCAAACAGAAGTGGCAAGAAATATTCAAAGTGATGAATAGCAAGAACCTACAACCAAGATTACTCTACCCAGCAAAGCTATCATTCAGAATTGAAGGTCAGATAAAGAGCTTCACAAATAAGAAAAAGCTAAAGGAGTTCATCACCGCCAAGCCAGTATTATATGAAATACTGAAAGGTATTCTTTAAGAAGAGTAAGAAGAAAAAGGTAAAGATAAAAATTATGAACAACAAATACATGTCTATCAACAAGTGAATCTAAAAATCAAGTGAATAAAAAATCTGATGAACAGAATAAACTGGTGAATATAATAGAATCAGGGGCATAGAAAGGGAGTGGACTGACAATTCTCAGGGGGAAAAGGGTGTGGGAGGTGGGAGTAGAGACTGGAGGACAGTGGGGGAGGGGAGGTAAGGGCAAAGAGTGGGGTGGGAACCAGGTGGAGGGGAGCTGTGGGGGGGAAAAAGAGGAACAATTGTAATAATCTGAACAATAAAGATTTATTAAATTTAAAAAAAAAGAAGAATATGGCAGGGCATAGGAACTAAATAATGAGCATTTGAACTAATTATAATGGAAAACAAGTTATCATTAAACAATTTTTAATGCAAATTCTAAAGCAAATCTTGGCCCAGGCTAGTTTGGCTTACTGGTTAGAGCGTCAGCCTGCAGACAAAAGGGTCATAGGTTGAATTCCCAGTAAATGGCATTGTAACTTGATTGCAGGTTCCCTAGCCCCAGTTGGGGTGCATGTGGGAGGCAACCAAGTAATGAGTCTCTCTCATGTCGATGTGTGTGTCTCTCTCTCCCTACCCACTCTCTCCCTTCCACTCTCTCTAGAAATCAAAGGAAAAAATATAATCAGGTGAGAATTTAAAAAAAAATAAAGCAAATCTTGGAATTCATACTTCTTCAGGCTAGTGCCTACCCAGACAACACAACATAAATAATGCAACTGGAGTAGTCCAAATAGCTGTAGATTAAGTTAGAAGACAGCATGTTCTGAACCCACTCTGCTATTTTTAAACTCTGTAATCATGGAAACACTGACTCTGAATCTCCTTTTCTTATGTTAAAAATGGCAATAACAATACCTGCCCTGACTACCTTGTAAGTTTCTTCTAAGGATCACATAAGAAAATATCCTACATAATAAAAGTCTAAGTGTCCTGTCATCTGGTTATCCTTTCAACCAACCAAAGAGTAATATGCTAATGATATGCTAAGGCTGCTCAACCGCTCACTATGACATGCACTGACCACCCGGGGGCATATAGTCAACCAGTCACTATGACGTGCACTGACCACCAGGGGGGCAGACATTCTGACCTATAGGTTAGCTTGCTGCTGGGGTCCAGCCGATCGGGACTGAGCAAGAGGGGCCAGACATGCCCTGGAGCCCTCCCGCGGTTCCTTCCGGCTGGCCAACCTCCCATGTCCTTCCTTGGCCCCGATCATGGGTGGGTGCATGGAAGGTAATCAACCAAAGACCATCCTATATAACAAAAGGCTAATATGCAAATCAACCAAATGGTGGAACGACCTGTCTCTATGACATACACTGACCACCAGGGAGCAGACACTCAACGCAGGAGCTTCCCCATGGTGTCAGTGCACTCCCACAGGGGGAGCGCCGCTCAGCCAGAGCTGGGCTCATGGCTTGTGAGCGCAGCAACAGTGACAGGAGCCTCTCCTGCCTCCGCTGCAGGCAGGCAGTAAGGAGCAAGGGGTCCCGGACTGTGAGAGCCTCGGACTGCGAGAGGGATGTCTGAGTTCTGGCTTAGGCCCTAAGCCAGCAGGTGTACATCCCCCAAGGGGTCCCAGACTGCGAGAGGGCGCAGGCCAGGCTGAAGGACCCCCCCCCCCCCGCCAAGTGCACAAATTTCATGCACTGGGCCTCTAATGACTTTTTTGTCTTTGTAATACTTTTCTATTCATCTAAATCAACTTCTTACTAATGGCTTGAGAAAAAACTAAAGTCATTCAAAATTCAATACACATGTGTAAGCTATACATAAAAGGCTAAATTTTATTGTTTGTCATATACCATAAAAAGACAATACATTTAGCAATGCATAACATTAATAAATTCTAACCTAAGGGCACTGTGACTATACAAACTATGATCATTTCAATAATTTATATTTGGACAATTACCTTTGTAAATAGATTATGATTACTCAAGCAATTGTAAGTATAACAATGTATGATGCAACAAAAATTATCAACAGTGTAAAATAAAGTTTTAAATTTAATGCTGATAACAGCTATAGGATGGTGACCTAGTATTTGTTGTTGTTAATCCTCACTGGAGAGTATTTTTCCATTGATTTTTAGGGAGAGTGGAAGAGAGAAGGAAAGACAGAGAGAAACATCAACGTGAGAGAAACACATTTGCAGGGAGCGGATATAAGGTAAAGCCTCGAACTGACCTGTTGGCAAAGCCGCAAACAAGTCCCAGCTTAGAGGGCACAGTCCTCTTAGCATAATTAAGCTTGACCTTATGACGCCCCCTAGATCCTATCTGGGTAGCCATTCGGCTGTGGGAGGTGCAGCAAGTGCTGCCAAAATAAGTGAAACTCACAAGAACATTGTAACTATGGTGACCACTACCTTGTTTACCTCTGGCTATAAAATAAAGGCTCAGCTTGCCCTCTGGATTTCTCTGTGGCTTTAGCCAGGCACAAGAGGTCCATCTAGACCCAGCTTATTCTCTGTCTGTCTTTTCTTCAATCCTTCGCAGCCCCCCCTCGGGCTCACCAAACCCTTAGATGTGCTGGCCTGGCACACACATTGATTGGTTGCCTCTTGCACGTACCCCACTAGGGCTTGGGCCAGGGAGGAGCCTGCAACCAAGGTATGTGCCCTTGACTGGAATTGAACCCAGGACCCTTTGGTCCGCAAGCCAATACTCTATCCACCGAGCCAAACCAGCTAGGGCAACCTAGTATGTTTTTTAACAACTTGATACTCTCTAAAATTAAATGGATTTTAACAACATTTGCAGGATGCCCAAAATTTGCTAGGTTGCTACTTTTAAATGTACTAAAATTGATTCCTGCTGTTAAATTAGATTGTACAAATATTAATCGAGCACCTAACCAGATGCAAAGGACTGTGCCAGGTACTGTACAAAACAAGGATGAGTGGAGTACTAGCCCTGCTTTTAAAGGCTTTATAGACACACACACACAACACATACACACATAAGCTATATGCGAATTACTACTTAAATATTCCCAGTTTTTAAATTTTCTACACTTTGCTTTGGATTATGTGCCTTTAGTATATATATGATGTTGATATCATGAAGAAAAAATCTGAAGTATTAAATGTAAGGATGCTGTGACTCCTCAATGAACCGCTATAAAAAGTCTAGTTAAAAGTCTCTTTTCAACATAAATACTAAAAATACTTACCCTGCAGCTAAGTAATTATGTTAGTGAACTGGCACAATGATATTAAAAAGTCTTATAAAGAAACAATCTAGTTACCTACTTAACTCTCTCTATACAAATATAACTTTACTTAAATGCTAATGAAGCAGCCTTGTCATGTAGAAATAATGTTACACTTACAGGGCACTGGAGAATGTACCTATATCTAACATTTAAATGACTTAAAAAATACTGATCTTTACAAATATACCTCATTATTTATATTTTTATTTTCAGAAAAGACTTATAAATAGATCACTTATAAAGAATACATTTCTCACTAGTTAAATCACAATTCACTTTATAGTTAATTAACTTATATCCAAAGACAGTACTTTCCTGTAAAATTTCATTTTCTTCAAGGCGAAACAAAACTTTATTTCAGTAGAAAAAAATTTACACGTGAAATTCATAGAATAATTTTAGTAAAAATGGCAATCAACCACCATATCTTTTCTTGAGTTCTTCAACAGAATTATCCTTCAACCCTGAGTTCTCTATGTGACTGAATAATACATGTGCAACTGAAAAAGAAAAGAAAAAATGTGTCCCATTTTAATCTCCATTTTTAAAAAAGTTTAGTGAAACAAAAATTAAAGGGAATAATCTGATCTGTCAAATAAAATATTTTACATTTGAAAATTACAATATAAAGATTATTTCTAAATTCTAATTCAGATATTTAAAAAGCCAATTTGAGAATAGAAAATTATGTAGCAATCCAATGTTTACCAAATATTTTGCTTTAGCAATAAAACATTTCCTCTACACCCTCAATGACATTAAAATACAGAGTAAACTTAACTCATTCTAAGCTTCCTAAAATTTTTACTCTACTTAACTATTTTACTTAATATTATAATTAACTGTTTTTCAAACTTAAATAATTTTATTTTAGAAGAAACGTTTTTATCACTACTCTAATTGAAAATTAGCAATAACATCTACAATTATATATATTATATAATAAAATATATAACTATTAAGCGTTCAAAGATCTTCCTATAAACTATGTAAAATCTTTATCTTTCACACCACTGAATGGTCCACACGCTACACTTTGGAAAATACTGTTATAGTTCGTCTATTTCTCAACATTAAAACTAGCTAACAATTGTTAATAATAATGACAATAACGGAAGAGCAGCTAATACTTATTGAAAGTTTAGGTGCATGCCAGGAACCATTATAAGTGCTTCCCATGTTTAACTTAGTGGACGAGACCCAACCAGGATGGAAGGCCAGTCTGAAGAGCCAACTCACATTCTTTGAGTACATTTTAACTTATCACATTATAGTGGCAAGAAATTCTTTCATTCTACATGCTTCTACTAAGAAGTTATTATGTACTAAACACTGTTCTATGCCTGAGGCCTAGAAAATAGTAGACAAAGTTCCTGCTCTCATGGAGCTTTAACTCTATTAGAGAAAGAAATAATAAACATATACATGGAATACTGCCAGCTAGTTATTTTGAAGAAAACTAAAGCAGGGTAAGAATACAGAGGGTGAGGAGGGAGGGGAGGCAGGCAGTTATTTTAACTAGGGCTGCTGAGGAAAGGTGTCTCTGAATGTTAGAAACTTAAATAAAGTGAGGAAGCAGGTGGGGAGATATTCTAGACTGAGGGAACAGCCAAATGCAAAGCCCCAGAGGCTAAATTAAGTCTGGTAGTTTGGTATATTAAAAAGCACCAAGCAGTGTGGTAGGGCAGAGTGAAAACAGTGGTAGAAGATGAGGTTAGAAGAGTAGTAAGTAAAAGCAATACTTCTCGGGGAATTTCAGGAATTGTTTTTGATTAACGGAAGATGAAGCAGAAATTTCTTTTGATTTAAATTCTATTTTAAAATCTCTCTAAGTTACATATTCATTTCCCTAAGTACAACATAAGGAGTATTTTTTCTTACTGATTAAGACTCATTCGATGTCACTGCTAGATACATAAAAAAGAAAAGGAGCCCAAAGTACATTTAGCCTAAGAGGTCTGAAAATGGTACAAGGTTTCCCTATCTTTAAAACTAAAAACACTGGTACTCTGGTATTCTAATGATTTTTTTTCCTATTTTTCCTAAAACTATACAGTATAGCCCAAACCTCTAGGTAAAAGAAGTTTTTGCAGCACTTGATTTTACTTAAATTAGGGTCTCCCAAACTAACACTTTCTTCCAAAGACTGAGATATACCAAGTAGAAGTAAGGGCTCTAATTCAGGCTCATCACTTGCCACTCTTTACCCCTTAACTCGTCAATCCAGCCACACTGCCCTTCCTTTAATTTTCTAAATTCAATTGGCTCTTTCCTGCCTCGGAGTTTCAGAACACATCATCCCTTCAGTCTAAAACTCTTCCCTACCCACTTCATCTAACTGAATCCTGCCCTTCATTTAGCTTAAATGAAACAAACTCAAGGGAATTAGCTGTCACAGAATGGGTTAATTTTCTGTGCACCCACACCCAGTTACCTGCCCCCTGTGGCAGGGAATCTTCACATGCTGCATGATGGCAGAAGCTCAACCATTCTGTTATTACTGCATTTTCAAATAGAAAAGCTTAGACTCTAGAGCAGGACTGCCTAAGTTTAAATCCTGGGCCTGACTTTCTAGCTGTATGACCTTGATGGCGTTCCTTACCTCCCTATGCCTCAGTTTCCTCCTTTGTAAAAGTGGAATAATAATCATACCAACACTTCCTAATGTTATTGTCAGGATTAAAATTTTTAATTTTACTTAATTATGTTTTATTTGAATTTAACTGTATGTACCTTGGACATAGTAAACATTCAACAAATGTTTGCTATCATTTGTTTAAAAAATAAAAGAGGAATATAAGAATAAAGAGATATGGAAAAGCTTTGTTCACAGATCTCACTTTTTTTCTCAGGTTCTGACATGAACATCACTGCCATATCAAACCTTCTTAATTCAGAAAGCCTTTGTAATATTTCCAAGATGAGTGATGGCTTTTCTTTCCTGAAATAAACAAAATAAAAAACAAATGATCCATTAAAAGTAGCTCATTTAATTCTTTACTAACACAACATTTCTAATTATGTATAAGTAAGGTCTTCATTTATCTTTTCTCCCTGGGCACTTAAAGAATACTGTATTTTAAGTGCCCAGGTGAAGAAATTTATCAAGTCAATTGAAGAAATAATATTCTCAAATGTGAGGCATAGCACAGATGTTATTAATCTGCTATAACACTTATTCACCTCCATGCCCTACTTTTCTCTTAAAAAAAAACAAAAACTTAATCATTTCCCTTGTTACTCCTTGCACTTATCATCTTCACAACTTCTGCCATAGGAAAATTTACTAGAGTGTTAATATTGCTATATAGAAGGTAGTAATAAAATCAAAACAAACGAATTTCTCAAACCCCTAGAAATAGCATAACACTACAGTATGAAAGTATAACTAAAAAAATTCAACTTACTCAATGTAAAAGTCATGCAGAATTTTAATGATTTGGTTGAATACATCTGGATCTAGATTTTTCTGAAACAACTTAGGATACAAGGATGGTTCAATTTTCTTGGAAAAAAATAGTTAGAAAATTAAATTATGACAACATTCACATATAAATTATATAATAACTGCTTAGGTGAATATAATAAAGAATAACTACTATGCATTAATACATAATGAATAATAATGGGGAGAGGGGGGCTGTCACACTGAAATGTTAATTAAAGATAGAAGAAAGAAGGTTAGAGGAACAGTAAGATAATTAGTTTGTACAAATCAGAGAAAAACCTCAAACAGATAGATGTAAACCACCATGAGAGAGACAGGAAACTTAGAGCTCTCAAAAAGCAAGAACAATAGAGTTTAAAAAATAAAATTACATGAGATAATGTATTTGGAATTAACTATATATTGCATAATTATAAGGAATTACTATTATAATTACAGGCCCAGTGCACGATTCATGCACCTGTGGGGTCCTTCAGCTTGGCCTGCGGGGATCGGGCCGAAACCAGCTCTCCGACATCCCCCGTGGGGTCTCGGATTTTGAGAGGGTGCAGGCCAGGCTGAAGGACCCCCCTGGTGCACTACAGGCCGGGGAGGGACCATGGGATGGCTCCAGGGTGTGTCCAGGCTGTCTTGCCCAATCCCGATCAGTCGGACCCCAGGAGCAAGCTAACCTACCGGTTGAAGCATCTGCCCCCTGGTGGTCAATGAATGTCATAGCGAGTGGCTGAACGGTCGAACACTTAGCATATTATGCTTTTATTATATAGGATTACACTGGAGAAAAATAACCCATTATTTGATAAATTTCATATGATTTGATTCTTTTTCTTGAAGCAAATGAAATCTCATTTTTAGGAGAATGACTACTTAAATATTGCAAGCATTACTTGACACAAAGAAGGCATTTAATGTATTTTAGCTTCTTTCCCCATCTTGAAGGATGAAGAAGTTCAAGTTATGATATATGAAATCAGATTAAGTTATTTTTAGAGAAGAAAATTCAAAACAGAACCTATTTCCAAAGGTTCCCTGGTTGCAAATATTCAAAATGGTCTGGCCAACCCTGGCTAGTTTGGCTCAGTGGATAGAGTGTTGGTCTGTGGATTAAAGGGTCCCAGGTTCGATTCCGGTCAAGGGCACATACCTGGGTTGGGGGCTCAATCCCCAGTGGGCAGGAGGCAGCCATTCAAT
The DNA here is from genome assembly GCA_026230045.1 of Corynorhinus townsendii. NCBI lineage: Eukaryota > Metazoa > Chordata > Mammalia > Chiroptera > Vespertilionidae > Corynorhinus > Corynorhinus townsendii. The sequence continues at coordinate 171,738,930 of JAPDVU010000003.1, read as the reverse complement.
GATTCTCTCTCATCATTGATGTTTCAATCTCTCTTTCCCGCTCCCTTCCTCTCTGAAATCAATTAAAATTTTTAAAAATAAAATAAAATGGTCTGGCCAAGGTGATGCATGTGTCAAGTAAGGAATAATAAGAGCATTTTCTACAATCATATTATACAATACAAAGAGCAAATATAACACTATTATTATATAGTGAGTGACAAAGGCGTTCTTTGACCTTTTATTTACAACAGAACTACTAGCTTCCTCTTTCTTACCGTCAAATACTGATATAACATATCTGGAGAACTTTTCAGTTGTCTAAAATCAGATTCAAGTTGGAATGAGTTTGCAGGAACTGGAGGAAGAACAGTTGTGATAAAGTGAGCAGGCAATTTGTCTCCCTCTATAGAAATCTTCTCACGGGAAGACTGACATACATCCTGTTTCATATTAACTTGAGGTCTGCAATATTGCAGAGACATCAATCAATTGAAAAGAACCAAAATTAGTCAAAGCTTATTATAAGAAAGCATCAATAAAGATTTTAAAATTTCTGATTTAACTAATATTACATTATCTATTTACATTCTAAAAATACTAAACTGTTTCAGCTGATAATATATGTATATTTTCTTGCAAGACATGCCTTTGCAAATTTTCACATGCTACACAATCACTATTCTCATTTGTTGGGCTATCAGCCTGGCCACTTTTTCAGCACAACATTTCTATATACTACATTACTACATCATATATACTTACAACTCAGCCTTTCAGAAATCTGAATTATAAGTTTCAAGAAAGATATTCTGAGAAGGAAAAAAATGCTTTCTCTTTAAAAAACAAACAAACAAAGCTACCTATTTAGTGTTTTCCCACAATCCATACTATCACTTTAAATAGAATCACTACTAAAATTCAAAGTTAAAAAAAAAATTCCAATAGAATTGTTGAGTGCAATGCAATATATGAATAAAATGTCAAGACCCCAAAACAAACCTAGTCTATATCTTTTATATTCTCACTAGAGGCCTGCAGGGATCGGGCCAAAACGGCTCTCTGACACCCCCTAAGGGGTCCCAGATTGCGAGAGGGTGAAGGCCAGACTGAGGGACCCCACTGGTGCAAGATCAGAGGTGGGGAGGGGCTGCGGGAGGGATCCAGGGCGTGTCTGACCTGTCTCACCCAGTCCCCATCAGCCAGACCCCAGCAGCAAGCTAATCTACCAGTCGGAGCGTCTGCCCCCTGGTGGTCAGTGTGCGTCATAGTGACGGGTCAAATGGTCAGACACTCAGCATATTAAGCTTTTATATATATAGCTCAAGGAAACACACCACTACTTTTAACAATTCCAAACAAGCCCTGGCTGGTCTGGCTCAGTGAATAGAGCCTATCTATTGCAGACTGAAGGGTCCCAGGTTCGATTCCAGTCAAGGGCACATGCCCGGGTTGCAGTTTGATCCCCAGTAGGAGGTGTACAGGAGGCAGCTGATCAATGATTCTCTCTCATCATTGATGTTTCTATCTCTCCCTCTCCCTTCCTCTCTGAAATCAATAAAAATACATTAAAAAAATTTTTTCCTAGCAAAATTTAAAACAACACACAAATAATCTTAAATATGAACAGCTAGAATAATGTAAATGTTTAAATTCTATATTTTTCAGAAGCTTCCTTTTAAAAAATTAAATTTGATGCTGAATTAAGAAGGGAAACAATAAACTGAAGTTTGAGGCGAAAAATGAACACAACCAACTTGTTAAAGAGTTTCTTATTATCTCTAAATTCCCCACTATGGTAAAGGAACAGTGATCATTCCTTATGCAAAATGTCTCTGAAGAGTCAGAACAAATAAAAAAGAAAAACTAGAACATGAAGTTGGGTAGTTCAAAAAATTACAGTGATGAGTATAAACCAAAACTCTCATTGGTAATATCAATTTTCTAGTGGAATTAAATCCTGGGTCTGGCTTTACCATTCTAGAGATTATCCAATATAATAATGAACTAATATGCTAATTAGACCAAACAGCAGCAGAATGAACATCTGGACGACCTTCTGGATGAAGCTGGGGCTTCGAGGGGCTGCGAGGGCCAGCCGGGGCTGTGAGGCCTGAGCCCCTTAATCGAATTTCGTGCATTGGACCTCTAGTCAAATAAAAATAGTTCTACTTACTGGAGGGCTGAAGTCTCACTGATTTCTTCTATTTTCAATACTTTTGCTTTTGGAATATCACTCGTGGGCAAAAGGTCACCTTGGCTTGAATTCTTCTTACTTGCAGTGCCTATGGTTGCTGTTACATCTGCTACATTAACAGGATTACTCTCTGGAACAGCAGCAGTAGTGCTCTCTGGCATGTCAATAGTCTGTATCAAATTACCAGTTTCTTCAATAATCACCTTCTTGAGTGGTTTCTAAAACAATTAAAATCAATTCCTTAAATCAACACATAAAGTTTTTCTATTTTAGAATTACAAATGAAAAGATTGCTGTGTTCTTACAGACACTATCCCAGTTATAAAAAAAAAAAAAATCAATTTGATGGCAAGGCAGTCTTAGGAGTCACACTCTGAGAACACAAATAAAAAGATTCATAGCACCTACCATACATAAGTCTAAATGGGGAAAGAAGATGTATATATAAATAATTACTAGGCAATGGGATACAAACCATAAAAAGTGAAAGCACAAACCTATGAGAGAACACAGAGGAAGGTAGAAAAACACTGGCATCAGCAGAGACTTCTTAGAAAAAGTACACAAGAATGGCCATGTGGAAGATTAACTGTGGTATGTATGGTCAGTGAAAAGGTGATAAGTCCAATGGCACTGATGCAAGGGGATAAGTGATGGAGACAAAGCTTGAAAGGCTCATTAAAAATAGCTTATAAAGGGACTTGTGTGCCATGAGTTTGGACTTTATTTTAGAGGTAAGAAGGCCAAGAAAAATATTACCAAACTGACAGCAGTATTGTGGGCTAACTGAAAGCAAGAAAAACAAGGCAATAACCAGCAGTCTGTATGAAACAGACTAACATTAAAAACTGAATACATCTGGTTGGTGTAGCTCAGTGGTTGAGCGTCAACCACTATAGATAGATTTATGAACCTGGAGGTAACAGTTTGATTCCAGGTTAGGGCACATGCCCGGGTTGTAGGCTCAATCCCCAGAAATGGGCATGCAAGAGGCAGCCAATCAATGAATGTCTTTTATCATTGATGTTTCTATCTTCTCTCCCTCTCCTTTTCTCTCTGATACATTTTAATAATAATCCTATAAAATAAAAGGCTAATATGCAAATAGACCAAATGGCAGAACGACCAGTTGCTATAACGCACACTGACCACTAGGGGGCAGACACTCAATGCAGGAACTTCCCCCTGGTGGTCAGTGTGCTCCCACAAGGGGAGTGCTGCTCAGCCAGAAGCCCTGAGTCGGGCTCACAGCTGGCAAGCACAGAGGCAGTGGCAGGAGCCTCTCCCGCCTCTGCAGCAGTGCTAACGATGTCTGGGGAGGCAGGCCTAAGCTGCCAGCTGGCAGGCTCCTGGACTGCAAGAGGGCACAGACTAGGCAGAGGGACACCTTCTCCCCCGCCCCCTCCCCGCCAAGTGTATGAATTTCGTGCACTGGGCCTCTAGTAATAAATAAAACCTGAATACATTTTCTATATAAGACGCTGGATAAAGCCAGCTCAGGATTAAAAGTTTTCCAAATAATATTCACAAACTTGTTAAGTAATTGACCATAATAGTGCCTTTTAATAAATTGCATTCACTATTTCAAACATTACAAGTATCAAACATTTTCAATTTCTTCTGAAGTTTACATATTGTACTCTGATTTTTAACAAAAAAACTTTCAGTATAATGTAAGTGTTATATTCAATTATATAGTTAAATTTTAAATAATAAAGTTATAAAGATAAACTCCTTTGACATATATACTAAATTTAATGTTAAAACCAAACATTCTATTAGCATTGCTAAGCTAAGACCTAATGGGAAAAATTATTACTGGATAAATGCACATAAATAAGAAAGCTGTTAGCAAATTTGTTAAAAGAATCCTGTTAGCAGTTCTATTTTAAAAGATAATCATGTTAAGCTAAGGCCTTTGCTTTGCTGAGAACTATCATCAGCAATAGATAACTATCAAGATATTGATCAAGAATGGACATGTATTAGTGTTTAAAAAATAGACTATAATTTGACAGGCAATAATTATTGAATGATATCAATACAGTATTAAGTAAAAACAAATACTTTCATGGACATTAGATGTGTAAGCATGATCCTAATTAACAAATTTCCAAATAGATAGTCTCTGTTAACTGTAGACCAGGAATGGGGGAATGACAGTAGGAACAGAAGTAAAACTCAAAAGATACCACTACAGAAAGATTTATGAAAAGATGTGAAAGGTTGAATTCATCATTTTTAAAAATTAAAAGTTAGAAACATGACATTTTATTTAGCTCTGTAAAATGGCCAATTCAAGAGGAAAAAAAAAGAAAGAAGAATAAATAGAAAGGGAGAAAGAAAAGGCTAAGGACCAAAAAGAAAGGTGAAGTTTTGATATGGGAAAAATGAAAATAAGTATTTTAGCAGAGACTAAGAGATCAGGAAAAACTCTCATTTACTACCACCCTATCAGGGAACCCCAGGCCCTTGCTTAGCTGATCTATATCACTGGTCTCCCATGCCCTCTCTCTGGAGATTTGCCTAAAGTACTCCCGGGCTATCAGCCCTTGACACACAGGCTACCCATGCCTAGCCTCTCACTTGAATAAAGCAGCCCACCCCAGAATTCTCTCTTCACTTCTTAGATTTCCTTCCTTTCCTGACCAACTTACTCAGTGACCAGGTAGACTCACAAATACGTAACTGAAAGGAAACTAACATTTATTTCACCTGACACTGCCTTAGTATTAATGGACATTATACCTTTGATCTCAACTAATCTGTGAGTTAATCTCGACTTGAGAAACAGTGAGGATCCCACAGGAATTGGGTAACTTGCCTAAGATTTCAAAGTTTATAAAGTGGGACTCAAATCAACTATAAAAAGCATTATACCAACTACACCTTCTATTTTTCAAATAAATGCCCACATTTTAATTATGGAAACCTATTATAAAATAAACAGCCTTTCCCCCCCTTGCCTACTAGGATAATAATTTTGTTTGTGATGATCATTTATAGAATAGTTTACCCCAGATCTCTCATTGCAGAGGTGTTTTGTTTTGAGATTGTGCCACAAGAGACTTAAATTAACATTGCATTTTTACAACTATTAACATAAATTGATTTTTAAAGTGAGAGAGAAGAGAACCAAAAAGATTTATAAAAGCTTGCTGAGGGTATCTTGGCCATGGGACATTGCATACACACACACACACACACACACACACACACACACACACACATATATACACACACATATATATATGCATAATATGCAAATCGACGGGACAACAGAATGACCGGTTGGCTATGATGCGCACTGACCACTAGGGGGCAGACGCTCAACATAGGAGCTGCCCCCAGCCCACAGACTCCGATCACTCAATTGGGGCCTACCAGCCAACCTCGGTTCCTCCCCCTGGCCAGCAGGCTCCGATCGCCCGATGGGGACCCAGGGTGGATGGTGGCAGAAGCACGCGGTGCCAGGGCCCCAATCGCTCCGCCAGTCGCCCCACACACAGAGGGCAACCAGCAATAGCAGCAGTGGGGCTGGCTGCTAGCAGCCAGGGAAGATCGGCCCTGATCACAGGCCAGGCCTAGGGACCCTACCTGTGCAGTGTCTTTATAATTATGGACAGCAAAGTCTGAAAATGGCTTCTTAAAAACCTGTGATTTAGTTTTTGTGAAGAAGTCAACACTCAATCACCTTTATTGAAAAGAATAAAATAGTAAATGAATGTAATGAATGAAAATTAATATAATGTATGAAAGCAACTAGCTTTATGCCTGGCACATGAAACAAATATTGTCTCAGAAAATTCAAGAGTAAAGTCACAATAAGAACACTGGGAAAGCACTAAACTAAGGATTTCTCTATCTGCTACTAATCTGAAATGTGAACTTGGCAAAACAATTAAACATCTTTTGCCTCACTCTTTCTTTAATAAAAAAGAAAATAAAAATATCCACTCTGACTTCTTATAAATTTGTTATTACTCTCAAAGTAATGTTCATACGTAACAGGGGCAAGAGAGAGAATAATCATCCATGAAGGGCATGCAGGGAAATTTGGGGGGGAGGGGAGGGTGATCCTGGTTGGTGGTTTCATAGGTGCTCACTTTTTAATTATTCTTTAAATCTTAACTTATCTTGTGTACTTTTCTACATGTATTTTATCTTTCAAAAATTTATATATATATATATACATATACATACACACACACACACACACACACACACACACACACACATATTTTAAAAACTATGTCAATGTTGAAAACTACCTTAGAGTCACATTATATATTTGCCTTAAATGAATTCAATTTTAAAAGCTTAGCACAAAACAAACTGCTGAATTCTTTTTGTTCCTAAATTGCAGGAAAAAAAAACTTGGCTTTAACTTAATGAAAAACAGTATGGTATACCAAAAACATGCAGTACATATTGTAAAATATAATCTTGGCTATATAAGATTTTGCGAAAGTGCTGATTTTAGATCTTACCCCACACAAGATGCAAGAGTATTTTAAAACAATCCCAATCTCAAATAAGAATAGTAATAAAAATTCTTAATTATTTCAAAAATGTAAAACTATTTCAAATTCCTTTAATATCAGAAAACGTGGAAATATTTAAATTTATGGTGTTAAAAACTAAAGGCACTTAACTCTAAATAGCTCATTTTCCCCCAATGTAATTACATCAATAATCCTAAAAAGTATTTTTTATTGACCCTAGGAAGAGACTTCAACATTTCCTTTAAGAAATTTTAATTCAACAGTTTGTTTCCTACTCTTATTCATACCACACTATTTACATACCAAGAAAGAAAAAGAAAGACAAGTGTTTCACTTACAGCTGATCCAGGATGATGTGGATTATCAATGGGTTTTATCACGTTCTGCCTTTGAGTAGAATCGAGAAACACATCATCCCATTGTCCTTTCTCAATTAATTCCTTGAAAATAGATTTGTAATCATGACTATAAAAATATTCTCAAGTTAATTATGCAACAAATAAATGTTTAAGTTGCAGAAAATAAAAGTATATATTGGTGAAAATAATATATTACCTTTTTAATTTTGGAAAGTTCAGTTATTGCTTGCTTATTTCCAGGTTCCAGAAGCAAAACAGTTTCAAAATCTAAAGTGAATTTTTAAGAAATATAATAAATTAGTGAAAACACTTTATAAAGTTCAAGACATATTTATTGGTTTAGTAACCCCATGTTTATCTCAGGAAGTTTTACTCAGGATGCTAGGAAACATGTAAGCAACAACAAGGACTAACATTTACTGAGTGCTATTCTTTATATGAATTCTGATGTATTCCTCACTACAACCCCATTTTACAGATTTTATGATTGAGGCCTACAGGTCACCTAACTTACCAAGCCCACACTACTAATAAATGACAAGGTAACTCACTAAATGTAAGATAGAGTCTAGTATTATTCAGCTTTAAAAAGGAGTTGAATTGTGATACATGCTACAACATGGATGAACCTTGAAGAAATTATTCTAATTGAAATAAGCCAGACACAAAAGGACAAAATACTATAAAATTCTACTTATATAAAACACCTAGAATAGTCATATTAAGGGATAGAAAGTAGAATGGTGGTTCTGAGGAGCTGGAGAAAGAGGGGAATGGAGAATTACTGTTTAATGCATAGAGTTTTCAGAATGAAATTATGAAAAAGTTCTGGAGATGAATAATGGTGATGGTTACACAACAAGGTGAATGGACTCAATGCCAATGGACTTAAAAATGGTTAGAACAGTAAGTTTTATGTTATGTGTCTTTTACCATAATGAAAAAAATGCATGGGTTATAGCTGAAGCCAGGTTTAGAGAAAAACTGACAGAATTAAATGCATGGATCAGGAAAAAAGACTGAAAATCAATTATCTAGGTACTGATGTTAAAAAATTAGAAGAAACAGCAAATTAAATCAAAAGTCAGTTCAAGGAAGGAAATAAAGAGTAAAAATAAATGAAATAGAAAACATACACAATAGAAACAAGTTGGTTCTTCAAAAACACTAATACATACTTAAAAGACAGATCAAGGAAAAATAAAAGAATAACTAGTATCAAAAAAAAAAAGGAGGGCGGGGGCATCACTACAGACTTTACATTATCCTCTATCTCTAGCTGGTGATTCCCTTCCTTTCCATTCTTGCCTTTGTCTTGCTTTTTTCCTGCTCAGCTATAATTCAAATTTTTACTAATTTTGATTGGCAACTAGCCAGATTGTACTGTATACTATCAAAAGATAATCAGGTTTACTATTGAAGCTGCATTCCTTCAAATTTGCATGCATATTCATGATTTACACTGAGAAAGAAAATATGTATGTCTTTCTCTAAATTCTGTATTCTTGAATCATGGGAAGGCTACACAAATCTCTGCTTCTGTAACTTGGGAGTCTCGTCAGAATGAGTGAGTGGCAGTTGTTATAAAAATAGTCATACCTTGTTTGGCCTCATTTAGCTTTCCCAAAAATGTTCTTGCAGTTCCTCTTCTGGCATAAGCTTTAGAATATGAGCCATCTAATAAAATAGCTCGTGTGCAGTCCTTTTCAGCCTCTTCATATCTATTAAACATAGTACAATTACCAACTGGAAAAATGCAGCCTATAAAAAATTTCATATAAGCCGAGTTTCTAATATAAAAAAGAATGCACATAATTTCAAATATCAACCCCATATCTGTGTTTGAGGGAACCGACAATTATAAAATTTTATATTCTCACCAAATCTTGAGATCATCTGCTAAGGAGGGAGAAGGTACCAGATTAAAGGAAAGTCAGAAAAGGATGGAATTAGGATGACAAAATATGAGTAGAGCAAACAAAAGAATAGTACTGCTGGAAGTCTGCCCCCGTCCACCTTCAATATACACACACTGCATTAACAATTATACCTGGCATTAATTTTCTAATAAAACTAGAGGCCCGGTGCACGAATTCGTGCACCAGTGCGGTCCCTCGGTCTGACCTGCAGGATCAGGCCGAAACCGGCTCTCCGACATCCCTGAGGGGGTCCCAGATTGCAAGAGGGTGCAGGCCAGGCCAAGGGACCCCACCGGTGCATGAGTGGGGCCAGGGAGAGACACGGGAGGTTGGCCAGCTGGGGAGGGACCACGGGAGGGCTCCAGGGAAGTCCAGCCTGTCTTGCTCCAGTCCCGATCGGTGGGACCCCAGCAGCAAGCTAACCTACAGATCAGAGCATCTGCCCCCTGGTGGTCAGAGCTCATCATATAGCAGTTGAGCAAACTTAGCATATCATTAGCACATTACTCTTTGATTGGTTGAATGGCCAACCAGACGACTGGACACTTAGCATATTAGGCTTTTATTATATAGGATTCCATTTTTACTTACAGTACACATCGCCCAAGGAAAAACAACCCACAAACATTATATATTTGTAAGTATATCATCTGACACTTCATAAATCCTACTCAGCCATGCAACCAACAACCAATTCAGTCTGACTGGGTACTGCTCTATAACAAGGCACTAAGAGCTAAAACACAAAAAGTTGAGACCCTATATATTAACACATTGCAGACAGATCATAAGAATTCTCGTGTTTTCTGTTCTAAGGCTTGTGGCTAATCACAAGAATTCTTTAAAAAGATATTAGCTTGTAAGAACATGTAATAAGTACCTTCAAAATGCAATGGATATTTAATTTTAAAGCATACCTTTAACATTTATGTAAAACGTTTTTTTGTACTCATTCAATAGAAACATATCTGGCCACTGAGTAAAGCTAACAATAAAACTACTGGTCCACAATATGTTAAAATAACATTAATAAATTATTTTTCATTTATATGGGCATGATAACAGTATTGTGGTTACACCTGAAGTACCCTTTAGGGATAAAATGTCATAATGTCTGCAACTACTATGGCTTTTTGAAACTAGATGATTTAAAACAGGGAGCTTTTTATACCACTTTCATGAAAGTTTGAAAAGTTTCATAATAAAAATACTTTTTAAAAAGAATCTCCTGTGATTACATTCTCCCCAAGGCCTAAATGAATATCATTATACCCTCAAACAAGACCTACTCTGAACAAAATTAGATCTTCTAATGAACTTAAAAATTTCTGAATTCTTGAATTTATTTCTCAACAACAGAGAAAGAATATCTTTCTGTGTGTGTGTCCATTCCCTTACCAATGTTTTCTACCTGACTGATTATATCATTCTCCCAACCATGATACTTGCATAGCCCCCACACTGTTCAGGATAAAGTCAAGCTCCTGTGAAGAACACCAAGTCAGGGGCCTGCGTGACTCTCCCGCCTTATCCTTGCCATTATCCCCAGCATAACAGAAATAACATGGACCACCTGCCCTTTCCAGAAATTACCATGAAATTTCCCATTCCTGAGCCTGTGAACTCCACTGCGACACCTGTTTATTTCACCTCACTAATGCAGACTAACCCTTTAGATCTCAGTTCAGCTCAAGTTCCTGTTTGAAAAGTTGTCCCTCTTTATATTCCTCATCTAGTCTGTAATGTCTGACAACTGTCACCATGTGGTGGAGAAAACTTCTGTATTAAGTGTGAATCTAAAAGATACACTAGAAAAAAATACAAATCAGAATCATATTTAATTTAAAATATACCATTAACTTATTATAACATACTAATGTGATTATCAACTAAAACAACATAATACAATAAATTAGAGCGCTCATAAATGTAGATATAATCTGTCACCTATTAGAAGTTATTATTCTTGGCATTGGTCAAACCTAGGAATCCAGGTCTTACAATTTTTAAATCATGCACAATTCTTGAATAGCAAAAATCAAAATTTTCATATGCTAGCAAGACATGCAATGATCTTTACTCTGACTAATCAAAATAATATATCTTTAGTTATATCTTTTAGATTCAATGAGGTTAAATATACAACCAAAATTTACTTCTATGATAGGGGTTCCTAACTTGAGGCTCTTTGAGAAACCTGAAAACTTAGATGGGAAAAACATTACATCCTTATTTTTACTAACTTTCAAATAAACTTTTGCTTTTCTTTTATTATAACTATAGATAACAAACCACAGTAGTAAAAGTAGTACCTATGCCTTTGTCACCAATAAAAATTACAGATATTTTCATATCACATTATATTTGTGAGAGATATCTCACAAATTGTTTTGAGATATCACCATTTTAGAATTACAGTAGCAACTTAACCTGTGACTTGTCTGCGTGTGATCAGCCTATCCTATATAATAAAAGGCTAATATGCAAATAGACCCAACAGTGGAATAACCGAACAACTGAACAACCGGTTGCTATGACGTGCGCTGACCACCAGGGGGCATGCCTGGAACTAGGCAGGCATCAGCAGCAGGCGGCAAAGTGCAGAATATGGCGGGCATTGGCCGTGGTCAAGATGGTGGAGCAGGTGAGCAGGGGTGCCAGACCAAAGCGGGGCGCCTATCGCTGTCATCAGGGCGAGCCTCTGGTGGTTACTGAAAATTCTTTGCTCCTGCGTGCCGCGGTCCCTCCCAGTGCTCGCATCTGCTGCTGGCCCCGCTCACACCTGCTGCCAGGAGCCAGCGCCAGCCCCAATCGCTCAGTGCCATCAGCAGGTGAGAGCGGCAGCTGCCGGTCCTGATTGCCCCTGAGGGTTTCTCAACCTCCCCCGGCTCCTGAGGGTCAATTGGGGCTAGCAGCCGCCTCTCGCGCCCACTACCAGCGATGGCCTGCTCGCACCTGCTCACGGCACTGGAGCCACTGCCAGCTCGGTGCCATCAGCAGGTGCGAGGGGCGGCTGCCGGCCCTGATCACCCCTGAGGGCTTCTCCACCTCCCCCTGCTCCTGAGGGGCGATCAGGGCAGCAGCCACCACTCGCACCTGCTGTTGGCGCCGGCCCCAAATGCTCTGCACCATCAGTGGGTGCAAGTGGGGCCGGCACTGTCAGCACGTGGGAGCAGTGGCAGCGGGAGCAGGGCTGCTGGCAGACTGGGGCTGTGGCAGGAGAGGCCAGGCAGAGGCGTGGAGTGTGGGCCGAGACCCACCCCTGTGCCCACCACAGCCTCGCGGCCCACAGTTCCTTTCAAGGTGCATGAATTCATCCACTGGGCCCCTCATAGTATCCCTGTTTATAGACGCTCCTATGTCATAGCTAGGCAACAACTGGGGAATTTTATCCCTAGGAGTCACTCAAATGGCAAAGAGTGAAGTCATATGTTATCACACTAGTAACATAATCATCAAGTATTCCTTAATTCTTGATGATTATTCCTTATCCACACTTTATTAGTTAATCATATGTGGAAGATGTGTCAAAGATCACCCCAAATTCTAGTGTCCTTATTCAAGTCTTCACATTAACATATTTTAAAAACTTTTAACTTTAACTTGCCTATATTTTAAATGTAGTTTCTCATTATATAATGTGTTTTAAAAAGTACATATATCAGGATATTGCAAATTTTAATATTTTTAAAACTATATCTCAATATAATTGGTTTCCTTTATAACCCTAAATGTATAATTATACATTTAATAATTCTGAGAACATTTTACAGTGCAGCCAAAGGAGTCCATGGCACAAAAAAATTTTTAAATCCCTATTTATAATATTTATAGAATTTAAAAAAAATTCTGTCACTAGTGTGTACAATATTATTACAAAAGACACAAAAAAATGTAAGACATAGATTCTGCCATCAGATGTTACCCTGCTGATTGCCCAACCTGGAGCCCCTGAGAATATTCAGAAACCAAGTTTTAGTTGCATATATAATCAATTAGCAGTTTCAATGACAGCAATTCCCTTTTGTGATATATGTGCATGTATAAATACACATAGAAGTATATATACAAAAAACACTTCCAGATAAGATTTTGCCCAAAGGATTCTAAAGTTAAAAATAATTTTCAAATCACTAATTCAGAATAACATGCATAAGGCAATTTAAAAATGTTAAACTGTGTAATGCCAGACTATTAAAGAGGAAAAACATTTACGAGAGCTAAATTTACTTAATATGTACTATGACATTCTCTTTCTCATTTTAATTTTAATGCTTAAGAGTAAATAAATTTTAATTTATTTAGCCAATATGCCAATTTAAGGTAAACTTCATTTTCAACGTGAAAAGCATTAAAATGTAACCAATACTTACTTCTGAATCTTCAGATAGGCCATTGCTCTGTTAGCTGGAAGAAGGGCATTAGCGCCATCTGCTGCTATTCCTCGAGTATAGCATTCAATTGCTCTTTCATACTTTCCCTCTTTGAAAAATCCATTCCCCTATCATTTTGGAAAGTATGGAGAAGAATGAAAACATATGCAAGAAAATTAGTTGAATTCACTACAAGGAAACCACTCATCAGTTTATTATATAAATAATTATAGTATATTTTAATTGTTAAAAATCTAGTCCATGACACATGTTTTAGAATTTGTTAGTTTGGGTTGTTTTATAGAATATTATTATTCTCTTCAGCTCCCCCCCAAAAAAGTATACTACTCTATTACTCCGTAGCATTAACCATTATTTTACTAATTAAGAATTACACAAAGCTCAACTTTAAACACATTTTAATAAAGAGGCCCAAATAGTTATTTAGATGCTGTACAAAAGATGTTCGTAACGCACATAATTTTTGTGAAAGAACAGAGTATCAGAACTGAACAACTCACTCTTCAGCAACATTAATAAACCTAAACATAGGATAAATTAAGCTATACTGAAATGTGTATACTAGATTTTATTGTAACGTTTACTTATAATCAAAGTCAGGTATATCACAATCCATGATCATTCCATAAGCATTTACTAGGAGTCTTCTATGGGTCCATGAAAAGCTGTTAATATATTAAATTAAAACTCAACTCAGGATTTCTACTGGAATTTTTCATCAGATAGTCTAGTGTGAACTAATGAAAAAAATTATAGGAACAAATTGTAATTTATTTCTGTTAAATTTATAACTACATGTAAATACGTTAAAATGCTCAAAAGTAATTTGTTCCCTAAAATTAAATGTTTTTTAAATTATGTAATAAGTCATCAATTACTTAAATTTTGAATTAGTAGGCTTCAGAAGTTTCATTATATTTATTTAATTTTCAGTTCCTACTGAAAAAAGAATTTTAATGTAATATTAGAAAAGACAAAAACTTAACTGATATATAAGAAATTAAGAGTAAACTCAGCAAAACAAATATATGGTGGATTTCCTCTGGTTTACCCGATCTTTCTCTGAAATTGCCTGCTGCTTATGCTGCTGCTCTTCAATTTGTTTTTTCTCTCCTTCAGTTGACTTAATCACTGTGTCAGCTTCCTTTGGGTGTGAGTTTTCTTTGGATGTTAAAGCCTAGGAGACATAGCAGCTAAACTAAAACAGGTAATGGAAGATACATACATATTTGACTCTAAAATAATAAATTACTCAACTATATTAGAATTTCTGCTACATTTCACAAAATAACATTTTTACCAATTCAAAGTCTTTCTACTTATTAAATAAAAGGCAAAAGACTATAATAAATTTAATGTGCATCTTATTCCAATTAAAATAAGTAGTATCCACTAAAGGTAGGTACTTGTTTTTATTTATTCAACAAATATTTATTGAATTTCTACACAGGCCAGTTACTGTTCAAGGAACTATTTTCAAAAAGAAAATAGGTAATTACAACCACATAACCAAATTCTCAAATTTAATTTCCATAGTTATTATTTGATTTAGGACAAAATGCAAAAATATACAGCACAGTTCACAATTATAATCATGTGGCTATATTTACCAACAGGTTTTTATGTGCAATAAATAATGGCCATATTTAGAAGCCAATTTTCCCCATTGTCACTTTTTTCTCATAATTTCAATAGATGGCAAATAATTATAACTGATTCAACAGCAAAGTGAAAGGAATATGTAACTGTTCAGTATCATGTGAAGCAAATTTTACATTTATATAACTATTTTCTTACTATTAAAAAATTATATGTAGATATAAACTACAAAGATGCAACAACTTAAAAATTACAAAATCAAAGAAATATGCAAAAATTTAGTACAGAAATCAAAGCACACGCCAAAACAAAGCAAAACAAAACAAAATTAGTAGGATAATGAAAAATAATTGTCACCGGGGGGGAAAAAGTAAAGCAACAGTAGTTCTAAAGATCTCAGACAACTTTCTAAAATGATGATTAAGGATCTTTAAATACCATTATACTACCTCTTATTTGCAAATTGTTTGGTAAAAGTCTATAGAACAAAAAATTAAAATTAGAAAAATGCCTATATTATATAATCTATAGTACAAAATCCATGCTAAAACCCTTACTTCATCAAATAAAGCTAATAAGTAATGCAGTTAATTTAAATAACTAGTTTACTTGATCAATTTTCTTGAGTTCATTTGTTGCTTCAAAGTTATTTGGTTCCAGTTCTAATACTTTTTCATAATCTGTGTAAAAAAGAAGATAAAGAATACTTGAAAGGTACATATTTAAAAATAATACTTGCTGCAACATGTGACAAACAGGCAACTGTCCTATAGCAAAATTAAGACAAACTAAGAAATACTAACATTAGACTACTGGGCTCTCTCCATTCTCTCACAAGACAGACAAAATCCTGACAGATCCCTTTCTTCCACCAGGAAGGATTCTTGCTATCATAATTTGTATATCATAAAACCAAAAAGCTTAAGAATCTTTTAGATATCATCTTTATTCAGACTATAATTTATATTACACATACCAATTTTATGGAATAATAAAATGCTGACAAATTACAAATAAATAAAAATGTAATAAGAGCTTTACAATCATTACCTATAACCTCACAATAGCCAACATCTTTTCTACAGATGAGAAACTGAAAATCAGAGACGATAGATAACTTCCCCTGGTCACACAGCTAATACATGGTGGAATGAGAATTTGAACCAAAATTTCATTGGTGGCAAATAATGCATTCTTTCCAAAAATATCAAGATAACTTTTTAAATTACAAAAATGAACTTTATTCAAATACAGAAAACTCTCTGAAGGTAATAACTATCTAATATTCTTTGTATAACATCTATTAAATTAAATTATTAAAGGTTTTGTTTTAGATAATGAAGATCTGGAAAATATTAATACCTTTTTTGGCATCCTCTAATTTTTGCAAAGCAAATCGAGCAGCACCTCGTCTTGCATAAGCCTTTGTATAACTCCTATTCAAGGCAATTGCTAAACTGCAATCAGATTCAGCAACAGCAAACCTGCAATTAAAAAAAAAAATTGAAGTGACATCATTAATAAAAATCATTTGTTAAACTAAAACTTCAAAATGTTTCTGAAATCCCCAAAAGAGGGATTAATTTCCCATCTGAAGGGATGTTTCTCATCTCCTTTTACTTAGTTAAGCCTATTAAAAGCAATAATTTTTTATAGTAAAATGTTAAGTAGCAGTACCTTTAAGGCAAAGAACACTGTTTTTTTCTCAGTATTGTATTATAGGTCCTGGTCAATATAGTTCCATAAGAAAGACAGCTAAAGGAAGGAACAAAACTGATATTCTTAGGTGATACGATAGGATACCCAGAAAGCTCAAAATAATCTAGAGACATTGTTAGAAATAACAAAGTTTAGCAAGGTGGCTACTTTAGTAGAGATCAGCAACAAAAAACTAATCTAACTAAAGATGTACAAGTTCCATACGCAGAACACTACAAGACTGTCTTAAAAAAATATCAAAAAAAGACCTAAGTGGAGGCATTTCACATTCATCTATGAGGCACAAAAACATAACTATAATTCTCTCCAAAATAATCTATAAATACAAAGCAATTGTAAGAAAAATCCCAACATAATTTTTCAAGGAATCTGACAAGATGATCCTAAATTTATATTGGTAAGCAAAAGTCCAAGAACATCCAACACCTTCTTGAAGAATAAGGCAGGATAACATGCCCTACACCAAATACCACCAAGACTTAAAATTATAATGCTATAGTAATTAAAGATAGTATGGAATGGATTTAGTAAGAGGCAACAGATCAATGTAAGAATAGAGGGATGAGAAAGAGATCCATGCAAGCTTGAGATATGACATGGCAGCACTGCAGATCCATGGGGAAAGCATGGATATTCAATAAATAGGGCTGGAACAATTGAGATATTCATATGAAAAGATATGAAATTGGAATTCTACCTTCAGCATATATAAAAATGTTTAAATGTGAAACATAAGACATAAAAACTTTTAGAATATAGGAGATTATAAACTCAGGGAAGAAAACTATTTTAACAAATCATATTTTTAAAAGTGCTAACAGTTTTTTAAAAAATACATTAAAATTATGAATTTCCATTTATCAAGACTCCATAAAGGAAATAAGCTACAAATTAGAAGATAATTAATTACTATAATCAAGCACTAAAGAATTCGTATCTAGAATAAAGTAAAAATTAATAGCAAAACAGCCCAACCGAAAAATGGCCAAAAGACAAACAATCATTTCACAGAAAATACAAGTGGTGAATAATCATATAAGATGCTCAGCCTCATTAGAAACTAGGGAAATTAAGACCGCAATTAATTACCATTTTACAACTCCTTGACTGAAAACAATTATATCAGTACTAGAGGCCCAGTGCATGAAATTCGTGCACAGGAGGGGTGTGTGTGAGAGTGTGTGTGTGTGTGGGTTCCCTCAACCAGGCCTGCGTCCTCTTGCAGTCCGGGACCCCTTGCTCCTTACCGCCTGCCTGCTCAATGCTCCTTACCACTCGGTTTGCTGCTCCTTAGTGCTGCTGTGGAGGTGGGAGAAGCTCCCGCCACCATGGCTGTGCTCGCCAGCCGTGAGCCTGACTTCTGGCTGAGCAGCGCTGCCCGCTATGGGAGCTCATGACCACCAGGGGGCAGCTCCTGTGTTGAGCATCTGCCCCCTGGTGGTCAGTGCACCTCATAGCAACCGGTTGTTCTGGTTGTTCCACCATAATGGTCGCTTAGGCTTTTATTATATAGAGTGGTAAAGATATAGAACAGGCCTTGTGGTGGTGAACACACAATACAACAACATAGAGATGATGTCATAATATTATACACCTGAAATCTGTATTTTTATTAACTAATGTCACTCTAATAAATTCAATAAAAAAGTTTAAAAAAAAAGATACAGAACAGGCATTCTTATACACTGCTAATGGGAACTGTAGCCTTGTACAACTACCTTTATTAACAGCTGGTCATCGCCATTTAAAGTTGAACATGTGCACACTCTACCACCCAGCACCAAGAAACATGTAGAAAAGTGTTCATAGTATCAATGTTTTTAAATAAGACAGGAAAGTAGAATGGGAGGTAGAGAGAGTGGGGAGAAGGAGAGAAAGAAATAAATAAACCAAAAATTCAGTAACAGGACAATGGATACATCATGGTGTATTCCTAAAAAGAAATTGTACATAACGGTGAAGAGGTCTACAGCTATATGCAAACATGAGGAATCTGAGAAATTTAATGTTCAGAGAAATTTAAGATTACTTTCAGTATAATATACTTTTATAGTTCAAAAATAAGCAAAGTTATAAAATGTATTATGTATATAATAAACTTTTTTAAATCAAAACTGATATACAACCGAAGGTAGTGGTTAACTATAAGGGAAAAGGGTCAGCAAATGGAGAGTTATAGCAAGATAGCTTCAAAAGTAATAACGTTCTGGTTCTTAAATTGTGTGATGGGTTCATGTGAGATTATTTTAAATTATTCTTCAGCACTTACATATATTGTAGATATCAAATATTATAAAATATAAATATTTCTCTAGTTTGTCAGGATATTAATAACAAATTTCAAAGATCTAAAAATACATTACTTAGCCTTGGCCAGGTGGCTCAGTAGGTTGGAGCATCATCCCGTGCACCAAAAAGGTTGTAGGTTCAATTCCCAGTAAGGCACATACCTAGGTTGTGGGTTTGATCCCCGGCTGGGGCATGTATGGGAGGACATGGATCAATGTTTCTCTCTGACACTGATGTCTCTCTTTCTCCCCGCTACCCTATTTCTAAAATCAATAAAAATATATCCTCAGGTGAGGATTAAAAATAAATATAAATATGCTATTTAAAATAGTAAAAACTCAGACACCAATATAATTCATATTTCCAAATGATAATTAAAACAGTAAGAATGTCTTCCTTGATGGTGTTTATCTTTCTAAAAATTCCCTGCATATGATAAGACCATAACACATTTATGTTCTTCAACAGTAAGAATGTATTTAGAGTCATTATAACTTAAAGATAAATGTTGGAATATATTTTAAGTTTACCATAATAAAAGTTCTCTAGTTTAAATAGTAGATAAACAATTTTTCAAAATAATGGAGAAAAATTAATTTCTAAAAAGGAAATCACCAGCTAACTTCCTTTTTCTTTTGTGAATTAGGTATAAAACATCATTATTTGATTTTTGGAGAAGGAACACTTCAGTAAAGTGAACTATGGGGCATGGTCTGAACACCTGAATGTTTTAAATAAAATAACTCAGTAAAAGGGAGTGAGCTATAAGAATTTACAGCTGAAAATAAATGTAATACCAGTACTTCCCACACATTTTGTCATAAAAATTATTTTAAAATATCAGTCTCCATATACACATAAAATATGCACACATTATAAAAATTCCTTACTTTTTCATTCGAAAGTATGCCGATGCTCTGTTTGTTGGCAACACGGGATTATATGGATCGGCATTCATGCCTTTAGTGTAGTATTCAATTGCTTCATCATATTTTCCTTGTTTGAAATACTTATTGCCCTGAAAAAAGCATATAAGTCAGATATATACTGGCACAGAATTACAGAGCCATTTTTTCCCAATATTATCCAGCTTTTTATAATTCATTAGCTGTGTGATCAAGGTCAACAAGAAAGAAATGAAAATAAAACAAAATGGTCTTTTTACAAGTGCTGAAATTCACTATACAGTCATCGTTTGGTCACAATCTAAGGGTTCTGGCAGAAAAATGAATAAAATACTTAGCATTATATACTTTTATTGATAAAATAACCCACAGAAACATAAACAAAAAAGGTATCAAGATGAATTTTAATCTGAAAAGCAATATACCTAATCCTATCTAATAAAAGCGTAATATGCAAATTGACCATCACTCCAACACACAAGGTGGCTGCCCCCATGTGGTCAAAGATGGCTGCCCCCATGTGGACACAAGATGGCCAGCAGGGGAAGGCAGTTGGGAGGGACCAGGCCTGCAAGGGAGGGCAGTTGTGGGGGATCAGGCCAGCAGGGGAGGGCAGTTGAGAGGGACTAGGCCTGCAAGGGAGGGCAGCTGGGGGCGATCAAGCCTGCAGGAGAAGGCAGTTAGGGGTGACTGAGCCTGCAGGGAAGGGCAGTTGGGGAGGGGGGGACCCAGGCCTACAGGGGAGAGCAGTTGGGGAGTACCAGGCCTGCAGGGGAGGGCATTTAGGGGAAAACAGGCTGGCAGGGGAGCAGTTAGGCATCAATCAGGCTGACAGGGGAGTGGTTAGGGGGTGATCAGGCTTGCAGGCAGGCGAGTAGTTGGGAGCCAGCAGTCCTGGACTATGAGAGGGATGTCCCAGATTGGAGAGGGTGCAGGCTGAGCTGAGGGACACCCACCCCCTGTGCACGAATTTCGTGCACTGGGCCTCTAGTTTTATAATAATGAGGCACTCCTTAGAAAGATGAACATTCCTAAAAATAACCACAGATGGCCTGTGATGTGGAGAAGTAGAATATAATATTCATGTCAAGAGTCACACACTAATTTTAAGTTACTTCAGTCTACTACTAAAATCCCAGAAATAACTCTCTATATGGTCTAAGCACTTTTACATATAAGAATTAATTTAATATTCACAACAACCCATTGAGTTTTATTAATAATATTAATCTTATTTTATAGCTGAGAAATCTTAATACTACAAGGAATTTAAAGAACTTATCACAGGATTTGAACCCAGGCAATCTGATTTCAGAACACACACTCCTAATCACTAAATTATACTGCCTTCCGATAAGGGTACAGCCAATAACAACTTAAAGAGTGAACATCCCCTAAACTATGTTGAAGAAATCCAGGGACCCACATGATTTTCTATATGTCCTGCCCACCTGAGGAAACCTAAAGCTAACCCAAAGAGTACCTTTTCTTTTAGAGCAAGGGCCTTTTGTGAATCTACATGAATTCCATCTTCTTCTGACTCTGATTCTTGAGACACAGAATCATGGGTACTCTCTTCTTTGTCAAGTTCATCAAGGATACTTTCCTGAAATTATAAGTAGAGGAACAGTGCTCATAATTACATGAACATTAAAAAAAAGTACATGCAACAGAACTTAAATTGTTATGATCTAAGGACCTAAAGGTCTATAAAAGCAAACCAAATACTCTCTCATTGTTAAGAGTACATCCAGAGAAAAAGGTGCTCTTGTTTAGAAAACCAAGATCCAAACCACTTAAAAGAATTTGACTTTGATTTCATAAAGTAAGCTAAGTCAAAAGAGTCTACAAACCACCCCTAAATCACAAACTATTAGCAGTGAAGTATTATGGTTTGATGGAAGCTTGCAAATAACCCTAAACTAACCTAATATCAACCAATAGCAAAATCAAGGGTTTGGGTTCAGTCAAGGGCATGGGCCTGGGTTGCAGGATTCGTGTGTGAAGCAACCATTTGATGTCTCTCTCACATTGATGTTTCTCACTCTCCCTTTTCCTCCTCCTCCCTCTCCTTTCCTTTCATACTCTCAAAAAACAAACAAACAAACAAACAAAAAAGGAAAAAATATCCTTGGGTGAGGATTAACAAAAACAAATTGGTGATATATTCACACAGTGAAATTCTGATGAGCAGTAAAAAGAACAAACTACTGCTACTGACAATACGCATCAATCTCAGATGATGCTAACAAAAGAAGCCAGACACAAACGTACATAGGTATGATACATTTACATGAAATTCCAAAACTGGCACAACTGATCTATAATATTAGAGACTACAATAGTGGCTGCCCTTGGAGGTAATTAACTGAACAGGGAGGCTGGTGGCATGCTGGAAATGTTCTGTTACCTTGATCTGGGTGGTGGTTTCTCAGGTGAATTCATGACTAAAAATTCAGGCAGCTGCACACATAAGGTTTTTGGACTGTATGTATCTTATATCTCAATAAAAACAGAAAAGTGCAAAGAAAGTAATAAACATAAAAATCAGAGTAGTGGTAATATCTGGGGGTAAAGAGAGAAAGGATGGAATAGGGAAGGAGCAAACTGGCAGCTTCAACAGGATTAGAAAAATTCTCTTTAAATTAGATGGTCGGTTCACCTAGTTAGTACATGGGACTTTTTTTGCTGAATTGAGCTATTCTCGGACTGGTAACTAAGACAGCACTTATTCTTGACAAGTGTAATGTTGATGCCCACATTACTGCTATAGTTCATACATTCACCAAAAGAGCTTCTGGTTTAGACATGGAGGGGGCAGAAAATCAAAGTGCATTAATTTTCTAAGCCCCCATCAGCTGACTCTTTATCAACAAAAGTCTGACTGGTTTCTCTTCTGCCTTTCAGCTTCTTTCCCAGCACCAGGTTTGTTTCTTTACAGGGTGGGGCAAAAGTAGATTCATAGCTTTGAGTACACAAAAGTTTATTCTTGAGTTATTATTAATTATACGAACAACTGGAAACCTACTTTTGTTCCAGCCTGTATTTATTTTATTACGATAAATCATGTATCTCCACATGCTCTTTTGTACAAATCAAATATTACATAATAAACTTTTTTTTCCTAAATATATTTTTCTTAATTTCAGAGAGGAAGGAAGTGGGAGAGAGAAAAACTTCAATGATGACAGAGAATCATTGATTAGCTGCCTCCTGCACACTCCACACTAGGGACTGAGCCCACAACCCGAGCATGTGCCCTGATCAGGAATCAAACCATGACCTCCTGGTTCATAGGTCGACTCTCAACCACTGAGCCACGCCAGCCAGGCCATAATAAACACTTTTAAAAAGACTAAAAGGGACTGTATATTCCAAATCAACCCTTAAGATGGGTCAGACTCTAAAACAGGCTGGCCAACAGGTTTCCTTTCACAGGTTTCCTGATTTGACAGTGGCTGCTTAGAGCACTGGGTAGAGGATTCTGAGGAGGAATACTGGTTCTCGAGTTACACAGCGTATCATGGTGGGAGATGGGAAGCACACACTATACTTCTGCTATTCCTGGTCTCTCACCTTCCTGGGATCAAAGCAGACCTGTTTTTATTGTCATACAGCCCGAGCCCTAAGACTAGACACAAAGGCATTTCCTTTTAGCTAGTATTCAACAGGTCCTTCAGTCTATATAAAAGGTATTGGCGGGAGAGAACCAAGATGGCGGCATAGGTAAAAACTTGTCCTTGCCATCTCTCACAACCACATCAAAACTACAACCAAAAGACAAAACTACTATCATCCAGAACCGCAGGAAAGCTGGCTGAGTGGAAGTTCTTCAACTAGAAGGAAAGAAAAAGTGCATTGAGACGGGTAGGAGGTGTGGAGGTGCGCACGGAACGGGGCTGGCAACCAGGTGCGCTGTTGTTTTTTCAATCAGGAGGGAGATACAAACTCCTGATTGCTCTGAACTCCAGTTCTGGGTGAGACTCTGGGGACCCAGACACATATGGGGAGAAATGGACTGTGTGGCATCGGGACAGGAATGCGAGGGCAGCTTTCTCTCAGAGGTGCTCACAGCGATCATTGTTCCTGTGCGGGGACCTCTCCAGTGCAGGGCTGACTGGCAGTCATTGCTGTTTGCTCCGCCCTGGTGATTCCCTGAGACCCCGCCCCACCCAATTTACAACCCCACCCAAGCTGTGTGCAGTGGCTTTTGCTATGAATGGCCTGTCCTTTCTCTGCCTAAAACCTGTCAAACTGCAGCTGGATCAGAGAGCCCCAGAGCTTCCAAAAGAAGTCCCAAGGCTGGCAGCAGCAGCCTGCCTTGCTTCACAGCTGGGCCTCATCTGGGCACTTCCAAACCCCATACAAAGAGGAGGAATCTACGGATCTCTCTGTAGCTACTGCTGGGTGGCCTCAGACAGTGGTTGACTTTGCACCACCTTGGAGATCCAAAAGCCAATGTACCTAGTGGTCAGTGTGAGACCATACCGGATTACAACTCTTCACATCCATAAGCGACACACTCAGGGGGCACACTCAGTGAGCACCAAAGCTCCACTGAAGCAAACCTGCCCCATAAGGGTGTCTCCTGCACAGCAGTCCTTCCATTGTAGACACAGCTGGTTCTCACAGCCAATTGGCCTGGAAGTCAATTCCTCCCAGTGATAGCAAGAGCAATTAAGGCTTAACTACAACAAAACTGTGCACACAGCCCACAAAAGGGTGCACAAGAGAGTCCACCTCAGGTGATTGGGGAGGCTGAGCCACTGGGCCCTATAGGACATCTAGCACACAAAGCCACTCTATCAACTCAGGGAAGCAGCCAAAATGGGGAGACAAAGAAACATGTCATGAATGAAAGAAATGGAGGAAAGCAAACCACAGGATATAGAGTTCAAAACCACAGTTATAAGGTTACCAAAGAATCTTCTAAAAACCTCCAAGGAACTTAGTGAGACCTCCGAGGAACTTAGTGAGACCTTCAAGGATCTTAGTGAGAATGCCAAAAAAAAATGGAAAAGGACCAGTCAGAAATTAAGCATACACTGAGTGAAATAAAGAATAATATACAGAGATTCAACAGTGGACTAGAGGATCCCAAGAATCAAATCAAAGATTTTAAACACGAGGAAGCAAAAAACACCCAACCAGAAGAGCAAAAAGAAAAAAGAATCCAAAAATATGAAGATAGTATAAGGAGCCTCTGGGACAACTTCAAGCATACCAACATCCGAATTATGGGGTGCCAGAAGAAGAGAAACAGCAAGATACTGAAAACCTATTTGAAGAAATAATGACAGAAAACTTCCCCCACCTGGTGAAAGAAATAGACTTACAAGTCCAGGAAGCACAGAGAACCCCAAACAAAAAGAATCCAAAGAGGACCACACCAAGACACATCATCATTAAAATGTCAAGGGCAAAAGACAAAGAGAGAATATTAAAAGCAGCAAGAGAAAAACAGTTAGTTACCTACAAGGGAGTACCCATAAGACTGTCAGCTGATTTCTCTACAGAAACTATGCAGGCCAGACAGGAGTGGCAAGAAATATTCAAAGTGATGAACAGCAAGAACCTACAACCAAGATTACTCTACCCAGCAAAGCTATCATTTAGAATTGAAGGTCAAATAAAGAGCTTCACAGACAAGAAAAAGCTAAAGGAGTTCATCATCACCAAACCAGTATTATATGAAATGCTGAAGGGTATTCTCTAAGAGGAAGAAGAAAAAGGTAAAGATAAAAAATTATGAACAACAAAGTGACAACAAATACCTGTCAGCAAGTGAATCTAAAAATCAAATGAATAAAAAATCTGTTGGTGAATGTAATAGAATCAGGGGCATGGAAAGGGAGCGGACTGACAATTCTCAGGTGGAAGAGGGTGCCGGGGGTGCAGGAAGAGACTGGACAAAAATTTTACACCTACGAGGACAGTGGGGGGGGGGGGGGGAGGCAGTGAGGGCATGGGGTGGGGTGGGAACCGGGAGGAGGGTAGCTATGGCAGGGGGGGGGGTTGTGGGGAGGAGGAACATCTGTAATAATCTGAACAATAAAGATTAAAAAAATAAAAGGTATTGGCAGAGTCACTCTTTTCTGGGAGTATTACTATCTTAGAATTCAGTCTGTTTAGGGATTAGAGATGGTGGGAGAAGGGAAGAGGATGCAACTATAAATGGGTAACACAAAGGAGATCTTTGTGGTAATGCAATATTTCTGTATCTTTATTGCAATGGTGGTTACCCAAATCTACCCGTGATAAAATGGCACAGAACTATACATTGTACCAATGTTAATTTCCTGGTTTTGATACTATACTATAATTAAAATGTAGCCATTGGGGAAAACAGAGTGAAAAGTACACTGGACCTCTATATGCTATTTTTATTCCACATACAATGTTTATAAGAGAAAGAAACAGGTTGTAAGAATTCAACATTATTTTTCATTTAATCCATGACTCTCAGCTAATGCCATGAAATTTTACTCAAATACTAAGAAACACATAATTAGAATAACTTACCACATCAAGTTTTGCCCATGCCTCATAATCATAAGACTTAATCCTATTTTTTGTGTTTTCATCTTTGGTTTTTTTAGAAGACTCTTTAGCTTTACCTTTCTTCTTTTTTCTAAAATTTCTATTTCGAATTGGAGGTAAATTCTAGGGAAGAAAAAAAACAACACATGTTTTTGAGCACCACTCTATTATTAATTTTTTGTATAACTAGTGATGTTTTAAATTCTCACTAAATTATATTCCATGTAAAAAGTATTTTTAAATTTAATTTTCAAGTGCTTAAAAATACCAACTTACCACCTTCACTTAGGATAATTTATGCTTAAAAAGTTTAATTCATCCTTTGACAAATGTCAAACATTGTTCAGTCACAAGAAAAGTATCGCTCAGAAATTTTAATTATACACTTAATTTGCAATCCCAAATTCAAATTTCAAAAACTACCTGGTCTTCAGCCTGAGTACAATTAATTAGCAGTGATACAATGGCAAATTGAACTGCCTCCATATCATTACATCTAGTATAAAAAATGCAGTCTTTAGAGAAACATTTTATTAAACCTAGGTACTATCTACATTTTTATAACAATAGTGTATGTTAGTGTCATTACAAAATTATATATGATATAGATGATATATCTACTCACCACACCAGCCATACTGCTATTCATTTACTTTTTAAAAGTACATATGTTTTTATTGATTTTAGAGAGGAAGGTAGAGGAGAGATGGAAACATCAATGAGAGAAACATCGATCATCGGTGACCTCTTGGTGCGTGGGACGACATTCAACCAACTGAGCCACACCAGCCATACTGCTATTCATTTACTTTAAGAATTATCATATGATCTTTCTCTCACTAAGCCTTAAAAATGTGTTACTATAATTAATACAATTATTACAAAGACTTTAAAAGCAGAATTTTCCAAAATGTTGACAGGAAGCAAATCACTTCTATTTCAATATTTTCACAAACCATTTTAAAAGATGCTTTATTTTAAAGTAAATAGTTCTGCTGGATTCTGAAGTAGGAATTTAATTAAGAAATTTACCTCTTCAGGGACACCGTTCTGTCTTCTTAGTTCCATATCCTTTTGTTTAATATCTTCTTCCCAGTTTTCTAAATCCCTCATAAAGTCTTGTAATTCTTCTGCATTTTGTTTCACTTGTAGTTGCAATTCAATTGCTTTATTAGTTGAAGTCATTATGGCCTGCAGAGTTTTGAACCAACCTCTAATAAGAATTAATTGAATTATTTACTTGTTTTATTTTTTTTTTAAATCTAGCTAATTAACTGCTTTTTACCTTGTCATAAATGGCCAAGATATATGGAGAGAAGTGATACTGAAGAAAGAAAATATTAATATATTATTTTTAAAATAGGTCAATCAGCATTTGCTAAATAAACAAAAAATTAAAAAACAAGTTTGGACATCCCCAAACTTTGAAAGGCAATCGAGAAGGAATCACTGAAATTAGCAAGTACTCATGGTAGCAGATTGGTTGCTCATCTAGTTAATAAATTTATCCTAATTAACTCCTTTCCTCCTTTTTCTTTCAACATTTATTGACCTTCTGCTATGTGATAGGTGTCCTATAATCAAGATTGAAGGATACAAAAATAAATAAGACGAAGTCCCTTGTCTAGTGTAGAAGAAAAGAAACAACCAAATACTAAGTGACAAAATATTATGTTAAATTGAATTATTTACTTGTTTCTCAACCTTGGGACTATTGACATTGTGGGCCAAACCATTCTTTATTGGAGGGGGACTGTCTTGTGCATTGTAGGATGGTTGGCAACATCCTTGGCCTCTACCGACTGGGTGCCCATATTACCACCTCCCCACTAGACTGTGACAATCAAAAATGTCTCCTTGAGAGGCATAACAAACCCTGGTTGAGAAGCATTGTGCTAGAGATACATATAAATGCTATGGGACTGACCACAAAGGACAGGCATAAATCAGATGGTAGGATGGTAGGTTCAAGAAGAGTCCCCATAGGTGCTGACTTCAGCAGAGTTTCAAAAGAGGCCATCCAAGTGATTTACATGAAGAAGTGAGCAGACACAGTGAGGGACTATGAAGGACTCTTCATGGAAGAAAAAGTGGAAATGAAACAGATCTTAAAATGCCAGAGAGCTATGTGAAAGCATTAATGCGGTAAAATAAATGGTGACTGATTAGACTGAGGAACTGCAGAGTGCAGAAGACTCCATCAGTGTCTTAGGTTTCCTGTTTGGGAGCCTGGTAAGATTAGTGGTGACATTCTGAGACAGGGATCACAATTTTAAAAGGATAAGAGGCTTCAGGATTGGAGGGCAAATGAAAAGACAGATATTTCTGTTTGGGATATGTTTTCTTTGAGTGCTTATGGGACATCAGGAGGACATGGTAGGTAGTTAGAGAAGGGTAGTTCTAAATTTGGGCATCCTTGGCATAAAGGTGGAAACTGTGACTATGGGGTGGGGGTGGGAGATTAGAGAACACTAATATTTAAACAAACCCAGGAAGAGATGCCCATCCTATCTAATAAGAGTGATATGCAAATTGACCGTACCTCTGCCACACCCATAAAGCCACGCCCACCAGCCAATCAGGAGCAAATATGCAAATAAAGCCAACCAAGATAGCTGTGACCACAGAGAGCAGGAGGGAGGCTTGGGTTTCCCCGGCAATGGAGGAAGCCAAGATTTCTGCACACCCTGGCGGGCCCAGGCCTCCACTCCAGGCTACAAAGTTTCAATTATAGAAGATAAATAAATCCCAATGAAATGGTGGTAGCCACAGAGCTGGAGAGAGCAAGGAGGCTGGGGTTGCCTCTGGCAATGGAGGAAGCCAAGCTTCCACAGCCCTGGCCTGCTTTGGCCTCTGCTTAAGGCTACAAAGTTCCAATTGTAGAAGATAAATAAATCCCAGATCCCAGGGCCTCCGCTTGGGTCGCCGGGGGGCGTGGCCGGCCTGCAAACCACCACAGGCCCCTCGCCCAGGCCGCCCCACACCCCAAGGGAACCCCCACCCTGATCCGGGACACCCTTCAGGGCAAACCAGCTGGCCCCCACCCATGCACCGGCCTCTATCCTATCTAATAAAAGAGTAATATGCAGATTGACCATCACTCCAACACACAAGATGGCTGCACCCATGTGGTCAAAGATCCTGCTCCCATGTGGACACAAGATGGCCACTACAAAATGGCCAGCAGGGGAGGGCAGTTGGGG
Organism: Corynorhinus townsendii; assembly: GCA_026230045.1. NCBI lineage: Eukaryota > Metazoa > Chordata > Mammalia > Chiroptera > Vespertilionidae > Corynorhinus > Corynorhinus townsendii. The sequence goes on along the minus strand of JAPDVU010000003.1, from coordinate 171,709,322 downwards.
GGTACCAGGCCTGCAGGGGAGAGCAGTTAGGGGTGACCAGGCCTACAGGGGAGGGCATTTAGGGGCAAACAGGCTGGCAGGGGAGCAGTTAGGCATCATTCAGGCTGGCAGGGGAGTGGTTAGGGGGTGATCAGGCTTGCAGGCAGAAGCAGTTAGGGGCAATCAGGAAGGCAGGCAGATGAGCAGTTTGGAGCCAGCAGTCCTGGATTGTGAGAGGGATGTCCGACTGCCTGTTTAGGCCCGATCCCACCGGGCAGTTGGACATCCCTCAAGGGGTCCCAGATTGGAGAGGGTGCAGGCTGGGCTGAGGGACCCCGCCCCCCGCCCCCGCCGCATGAATTTCATGCACCAGGCCTCTAGTATAGAAAATACTAGGCAGTAGCATCTAGGGAGCTGGGAGGAAAACTTGGAGAGCACCATCACAGATGAGTATTTTCAAGAGTTCAACAAGGTGTGTTAGGTTTGCAGTGCCAAATGCCGTAGAGGTTGTATGGCAGAAAGAAAATTTTAAAGATTATAATATAATCTCTGTATCTGGTCATACAAAGATTATTGATAGTTTTAATGGGGTTTTTAAGAAGAATGCAAATAAAGCAAGCTGAGTAAGGATTACCATAAGGAGATTAACAAGATTTTGTCTTTGATATTGCAAGATAGCTCCTGTGCCACATAACCACACATACAACCATGGTTCTATCTATACAATCAAAGTCTAAGTGACCATTACAACCGAATGACTGGAATGACCAGTTGACCATTCGCTATGATGCACACTGACCACCAGGGGGCAGGCGCTCAATGCAGGATGATCAGTCCGCTCCCACAGCCAACCTCCCTCAGCCAGCCAACCTCCTGCAGCCCCTACTCCCCGCCTGGCCCGACTCCCCATCAGCTCTGATTGGGGGGCCAGCCGGCCAACCTCCCATGGCTCCTCCCCCTGTCCACCCCTTCCCCACAGCCGGCTGGCCCCTCCATAGGCCTCAACCGCTGTCCAGGCCAAGGGACCTCACCAGTGCATGAATTCCTGCACCAGGCCTCTAGCAAGATAATAATGGATTAAAATAAAAAAATTTCCATTACCTAGTGACATCGTGGCCATGTAACATATGCATTACTCATGTGTTTGTGGTGATGCTGGTGCAAACAAACCTACTGCACTGCCACTCACATAAAAAAAGTAGAGCACATATAATTATACAGTACATAATACTTGATAATAAAAGACTCTATTAATGGTTTATAATCTACTATACTATACTTTTTATCATTATGGTAGAGTGTATGCTTTATACTTACTTTTTAAAAAGTATGCTGTGTTACACTAGCAGCCTCATCCATCTCCTGTTTACCAAGTCTCTTCATTCCATCATTTTCTCTCGTGCTTGATTTAGTCTAAGTTGTTTTGTACAGTAACCTGCTGTACAGGCTCCTAGCCTAGGACAACTAAGCTATACTATGGAGCCTAGGTGTGCAGGCGGCTGTACCACGTTTCTGTAAGCGCACTCAATGACTTCCACACAACTACAAATCACCTAACCATGCATTTCTCCTAACTTTCCCCAGAACGTATCTTCATGGTTAAGCGGTGCGTGACTGCTGGAGGGGTCTGGGGAGAAACACGGCGAAAGCAGATATGAGAAAGAGGTAGTGATGGTGCAAGGTCACCAAAGGGAGAGAGGGGATTCAAAGCTTAAAGGAGGAGGGGAAAGGGAAGTAGAACGCGGGAGAGAAGTGATCAAAAACGGGATTCAGGCCCTGGCCCGTTTTGCTCAGTGGACAGAGCCTCGGCCTATGGACTGAAGGGTCCGGGGTTCGATTCCGGTCAAGGGCACATGCCTGGGTTGCGGGCTCGATCCCCAGTGGGGGGCGTTCGGGAGGCAGCCAATCAATGATTCTCATCATTGATGTTTCTATCTCTCCCTCTTCCTTCCTCTCTGAAACCAATTTAAAAAAAAGTATATTTAAAAAACAAACAAACAAACAAAAACGGAATTCGGGAAAGAGATGTTGCAAATGCAGATAGGTCTTCTAACTCCCAGCCTAGACCCAGACACTACACTAAGTTTAAGCTCCTTTCGGGCAGTGCCCATGTTTGATCACATGTGTCTATCTCAGTTAAGAAACAAAACAAGTACAATGCTTTGCTGGGGACTCAAAAATACGAATAAAAGTGCAGCAAGCCAGTGAGATGCTGTAGGGGGGATCAACAGCCTCTCCATTCGCCCATCACCTCTGCTCACCTCTGCTACCCCTGCAGGCCCAACTACTCTCACGGAACCTGCGATGGACCGAGTGAGGTCCAGGCAGGCAACCAGAAACTTCCAGCGCTTGCGGGGGATCACTTCACGCCCAGTATCCAGGTGAGCACCGCGCACCCACGCGGAAAGGGGGCAGGCCCCACCGCGGACTTCTCCGGAGTGTGGACCTACCTAACCACCGCAAATCGCCCAATGCGCTGCCCGGGTGGAAGGGCCGTCAGCCTAGCAGAACGTCCAGGTCAGGTCCGGGCGGCGCGGGGCGACCCCCTCCCGGAGCCCGCCCCCCCGGGGCGCCGCTACCCGGGACACCGCTGCGCCAAATAGCGCCCGCCCTCGCCCGCTCCGTCTACCCAGCACCCGCGGCCGCGCCCCCTTCACCCGCCAGGCGACCCCAAGAGCTTCCTCGGCGGTAACTGCAAAGCCGGCTCACCTCAGCAGGCCGTTAGGGCCCGCACCTCCGCCGCTTCCAGCCCACAGCCACTCACGCCGCACCCCGCCTCCCTGGGCTTTCCCACAAGTCCGCGCGCGCTCTCGCCCCGCCCCAGGAGCGTGCGCAGAAGGTAAAACCTTCTGAATAGGGAGTTGGCAGGTGTGTTAAAGCAAAGTGGAAAGTTTGCCTGTTTCCAATATGATTAAACTTCACGGGGAGTTACCCCAAACCTTCAGGGTCATCCCGACTTGTTTCCCAAATTCTAATGCCTTGAATATTTCCTTGGACTTCCCTCAAACTACTTACTCCCGAATATTTGCCTTGGATCTTTGTGAGGATGTTAATCATGTGAGAGAGTTACTGTTTCTCTACCGCGAACAGATGATGTAAACTTGTAACTCTGGCAATTTTGCAAGGTTTCTCCTCCTCCCCTCCCCCACTTAAATGCTTATATTTGGTAAACCAGTTCTTGAATCGACCTTTGCAAGTAAACTCCTTTTCTGTGTCTATCTTTGAGTCCTTCTATAACATGTGTGAGTATTAAGGTCTGTCTTTAGATGTGTCCTGGCTTACAAGGCAGAAAGAATATGAAACTTGTAACATTTCTTGCTTCTACTTCCTATATGAGTGATTGCTCTTTTATTTTTATGACAACTCCAAAAAAATGGTAAAACAAAAATAATTTTTAAATTCCACGAAAACAAACAAATAAGCAAAACTTTTCATTTGGAACAGCTCTATGATCTTAAACATTAGCCCAAAAATTCAGATCCGTGGCTCTCAAAAGCTTGATTAGACTTTGGAATTACCTAGGGCGTATGAAAAAATGTTTGATTTCTAGGTCCCATACTCAGAGATTCTTATTTAATTCATGCAACCTGGGCATGATGATTTTTTTAAGTCACAGGACATAGTTGTATAGTTGAGGTTGGGAACCACTAAGCCAGGTAATGGTCAATGAAAAACCTCCCTTGGGCCCTTCCTTACAAGGTCATATTATTAGCACATCTTTCCCACTGTATAATTATTTGGTATCTTTGTATTTTAAAAGCATAGTGGTCAAATCATTAATCTCATTAAAATATTTAATAATAAAATTTAGTAAATTTACTTTGGTTTTTGTGTTAAGAGAATAGATAACTAAGAGTTTTTTTTGTTTTAAAAATTAATAGTAAAAAACTCAAAGCAAATATTGATGTATAGATGTTCTTAACAAAAGCAACTTGTATTTTTAAAATTAATTCTGGCAGAGTCCATTGAGATGGGAGAGTAAAGAGCCACCTGGCTAGTCTGGTAACACCTCATAGACCCTTGGGTGAATTCCCTTTCTCTCTCAACTTACAATAATCAGACAGTTGTTTAATGAGTACAGAATCAAAGTGAGAGGAGTTAGTTCAATGGTCTCCATGGCCATCATTACCTAATTCTGAGGCTTCCATTGGCCTAAAAAAAACTATGCCTATAATGGCAGCCTTCTCTCTTCAAGGGAGTTTGAGCATTTTTAATTTTGGGCAGTCATGTGCTCATCTAAAAACTAAGAATTCAATAAATAAGGAAGAAGAGGAGAGCAGATATTGAGGGGCAACCAGTAACCTCTGTCCCAGGCCTTAATAAGTATCCTCTGAAAGAAGGATGAATGAATCAGTATTGCTAGAAACCCAGGCTCACAATAACCTGAGGAAAAGGGTTGAATTTTGTAACCCTGATTCTGCTACTTACTGAGAATGTAATCTGTAAAATGAGGCATAATCTAAATCTCAGTTGTTTAGGTATAATTAAAATAGTGAAGATAAAAAAAATACCTCCCGGAGAGAGAAAATGAATGTAAAACTCCTATCTAGCACAGCTTGGGATATGGTAAGAGCTTTAACAAATGTTATTGCTCCCCCACCCTCTCAGATTAGGCTCTGACTAATTAGTTTCCTCTGACAGCAGGCTTTAAGAAGGACAGTGCTCTGGAATATTTTAAAACTAGGGGCCCAGTGCATGAAATTGCACAAGACCCAGGACCCAAAGTCCCTCGGCTCAGCGGGACCCAGAAAGAGTCCACCACCACCACCACTGCTGTGGGAAGCAGGACCTAGAAAGAGTCCTGTGGCCACCACTGCCACCATGGGAGGCGGGACCCAGAAACCCAACCACACCTCTGGTCAAGTCCTCCAGAGTCAAGTCCCCACCCAGCCTCCTGCTGATCAGTCAGTATGGCGTGATGGCATGATGACCACAGGCTTTTTATATACTAGACTAGAGGCCCGGTGCACGAAATTCATGCACGGGGGGGGGGGGGGGGCGGGGAGGGAGGTGGCGTGTCCCTCAGCCCAGCCTGCACCCTCTCCAATCTGGGACCCCTCGAGGGATGTCCGACTGCCCGTTTAGGCCCGATCCCACTGTATAATCCCTCTCACAATCCAGGACTGCTGGCTCCAAACTGCTCATCTGCCTGCCTTCCTGATTGCCCCTAACCACTTCTGCCTGCAAGCCTGATCACCCCCTAACCACTCCCCTGCCAGCCTGATTGATGCCTAACTGCTCCCCTGCCAGCCTGTTTGCCCCTAAATGCCCTCCCCTGCAGGTCTGGTCACCCCTAACTGTCCTCCCCTGCAGGCCTGGTACCCCCCAACTGCCCTCCCCTGCAGATCTGGGCCCTCTCCCCACCCCCCCGCAACTGCCCTTCTCTGCAGGCCCGGTCATTCCCAACTTCCCTCCTCTGCCAGCCTGGTCACCCCTAACTGCCCTCCACTGCAGGTTTCATTGCCCCCAACTGCCCTCCCTTGCAGGCCTGGTCCCTCCCAACTGCCCTCCCCTGCTGGCCATCTTGTGGTGGCCATCTTGTGCCACATGGGAGAGGATCTTTGACCACATGGGTGCAGCCATCTTGTGTGTTGTAGTGATGGTCAATCTGCATATTACTCTTTTATTAGATAGGATAGAGGCCTGGTGCACGGGTGGGGGCCAGCTGGTTTGCCCAGAAGGGTGTCCCAGATCAGGGTGGGGGTTCCCTTGGGGTGTGGGGTGGCCTGGGCGAGGGGCCTCTAGTGGTTTGCAGGCCAACCACGTCCCCTGGCAACCCAAGCGGAGGCTCTAGTTATCTGGGATTTATTTATCTTCTACAATTGAAACTTTGTAGCTTGGAGCAGAGCCAAGCCTTCTGCTCGCTCAGTGGCGGCAGCCATTTCTGTTGGGATTTATTTATCTTCTGTAATTGAAACTTTGTAGCCCGGACTGGAGGCCTGGGCGGGCCGGGGTGTGCGTAAAGCTTGGCTTCCTCCATTGCCGGGGAAACGCAAGCCTCCCTCCTGCTCTCTGTGGCCACAGCCATCTTGGTTGGGTTAATTTGCATACGCGCTCCTGATTGGTTTGTGGGCGTGGCTTGTGGGTGTAGCAGAGTGATGGTTAATTTGCATATTACTCTTTTATTAGATAGGATGGTTTCTTTTCTCCTGCCTGTGTCAGGTTAAAGCGCTGGTTTCTGCTCCAGAATCTCTTCTCTAGCAAGCCCTATCTATGGTCTCCTGTCTTTCCAATCTTGGGGGCAGGGATTTGCCTGTGTCCACACTTCTCTTATGAATCCAAGGAGATTTGTTGGTTTTTTCAGTCTGTTCTGTTTTCACTTGTTAGGATAGAGTGGCAACTTCCAAGCTCCTATATGTGGAACCAGAAGCCAGAAGTACACTCCTCCCATTCTTCACATTACAAGAATTCTCTCCCAATATCTGCTAGAGGGACTTGGTGAGACCTCAGGGACTTCACCGAGATACCATGTTCTCCAAGCCATCTTATAGAAACACTGAAAGCAGAAGTACCACTCCCAGCCCTGTTCCTGGGCAAAAGCAGGGAGACAGACACTTGAGGAAGGCCAGTTACAAAGAAGAGACACATTTCAAATTTTCTTAAATGACTTTAATTGGAGACTCAAACCCTCTAGTTCAAGCCTGGCTCTGTGGAATAGCATCCAGTTTTCAGTGCAGTTAGGGGAGAAATGCATAATTGAGGTTGAAATGCAGTCTCCCTGGTCTTCCCTTCTAGAGTTTGTTGCTGCTTAAGCCTTAAAATAATTGTTAATGACACCAAGCTATTGGCTCCTTTCTTCTTCTGATGCAAAATCCTCCGATGGGGGAACTCTTTCACAGATTATTTGGGATCAAAATATAGCTCTGTAACTGCACTAAAGAGCTACAAGCAGGAACATTCTTGATGCAGTTACTGAGCTGGCTGTAAAAACCACCAGGCCTGGAGAAATCCACTTCCTGCCAGCCCACTCACCGTGTCAACCCATGATCCTCTTTGTCTAGCATTGGAGTTCTCCCAGACCCTGCTCTGAGAGGATGTAACCCTAGAAAAGACCAAATACCCATGCTTGATTTCCATGACCTGATTTCTTGGAGGCCCCAACATAGGGCTGAACTGCTGTTTGCAGAGCTGTGTACAATAACAGCCATTATAGTAATCTTGAATGTCTATCAGCCGTTCTTCTTAAGAACAATTGATAACACTTTCACAGTAATAATCCATCAGGTTTGCCCTCTCCCCAACCCCAAAAAGAGGAGAGGGTGCAAACCCCTTCCCTTACATTAAAAGGAAACCTGAGGCCTGGAGAGGTTGTTCACAGTTCCAACTTTGTCAGGCCAAAGAGCTAGGGAGGGCCCCACCTTCTATGTCTGGATGCTGTTTCCAAAATGCTGGAGGACAAAGACTTGACTGTTTCCCTGCATTTTACTAATTTGTATCTTTTCTCTCTTTCTCTCTGTCTGGATTTGGGAATCCCTCCCAGTCTCCTCCATCCCTCCTCCAGCCCAGAGTGGATAGCATCTCCATCCCGCAAAAGCTCTCACTGCCCTCTTGTCCCTTTCTGGCCCCAAGCTCTATCGGGTAGAAGACACCACGTAGGCTGTGGCGATGTACTTCTTGCCATTTCCGTAGGTGGACTTGTCCCAGCTGTAGGTCTGGATGGCCAAGGGATATCCACCCAGGCTTAACTGGCACCTGTGGAGAAAGATCATCAAATCATGGGTTCCTGCTTCACTCCACCCCTGTCCCCAGACAGGAAGGAACAAGCCCAGTTCATGCAGAACTCCAGACTATCTTAACAGGCCTCTAAGAGGCTGCCACCGCTTACTTCAGCTCCCCACGTGCCTGGAGCCCTTTCAAAATCTCTGCCTGTTTCCTATCTTCTTAAAACAAACAAACAAACAAACTGCTTTTCATCTTTCCCAGAACAGTATTCTAAAATCCCAGATTCTGGAGCTGAACCCCCAGAAATTAAATGTCTGCTACGTAGGGTTTCAAAAGTAGCAGGACCCAGGGTCCTCAAATGTTAGAGCACATGAGGCCCAGTGGTTTCAACAATATTCTCTGGGGTCCCCAAGCAGCCTCAGGGGCAACCAGAGAGGCTTGGAACACCAGGGCAACTCCATTTCTCACTGTTACATACATTAAGGTCCCGCATAAGATTTCGCTTGATGGAAAGAGGGGCGGCAGTTCTTCGGCTAAGATGAAGTTTGGCAGCCTCCCATCTGATAGATTCATTTCCCAAGTGAGAACTCTGAGGCCCAGTCCATACCCTCTGCCCCCCTGGCCTGGCTGGCCCAGTACTTACGTTTTGCCTGGCCTGGCAATGAAGCACAGGGAGTAGAGCGCAAACTCAAACTCGGGGCTGCTGCCGATGAAAGCTGAGCCCACTTCCTTATAGTAGCCATCCCAGTTGAACTGCATGGCTAGCACGTCAGGGTAAGACTCCCACTGCGGACAGAGAGGGGGTATGAATGCCACAGAGTGGAGGCTGACTGAGTGGAAGCAAATGGCAGCAGTCAGCCAGGATTTGTTGAGGGCCCGTCTGTGTGAACTTTCGGGGGAGGCTGGATTCTTTAAATAAACAGTCCCTCCTACTACAGTGCGTAAGCCCCTCTCAGACCCTGTGTCTGGAGCTGCCAGCGCGTATCACCCCGGGAGGCCAAAGTCAGCATCCATATGATCGATGCCTGGGGAACAGGGACATATCTGTACCCTATGGCCCTCACACGTGGAAGAAAAGGATCATTTATCACTCCCAAATTATTTTCTGGCACCGGGCAGTAAAGTTTTCATTTTTATTAAAAGTTTAACTCAGACTAGCCAGATGAAACTTCCAGCTGACACTACATTCTAAGATAATTCAAGCAGGAAGTAATTGCATGACTGGTTCTCCCCTCTGAGAACCCTGCCCTGACCGCAACCCCATCCAGAGATGGTGCCCTCTGCCTCCTGCCCCTGCAGTTGAGGAGCCTTCACGCTTTGGAAAGGAATCCCAGTGTCCTGGCTGGCTAAACCCGCTGTCCAGCAGATGGGGAAGTCAGATCTGTAATCCCCATTAGCTGCCAATGAAGGTCAGGGTGAGAGACAAGTCTGACTGCTCGGAATGCAGAACGAGGGCAGAAAGTCTGGCTACTAACAAAGGCGTCCACGGGGTCAGCGCTCAGTACTCACAGGCCCATCATAGATGTGACTGTAATAGTCAACCAGGCCCTCCTTCTCTTGCATGTAGAAGCGGATCCAGTTATGGAAGCCGGTGACCTTGCCTTTTTTTATTTCACCTATAATAAAGAGTGCAACGTGGGTGATTGGGCCTCCCCTCTAGCCCCTCTCTCCCTCCCGTGCCAAGGCTGTCTCACTTTTCAAGTCTCTGGCTCCTAGACTTTCCACCTGCTCAGCCCCTTGCCCAGACTGCTCAGAGTCCCTTGCATTCCTAACTTTTACCTCCAGAAGAAGCTCAAGCCCTTGGGGAAATTCCTCCTCCTGGCTGACTCTGGTAACCAATCTGAGATACATTCCTCGAAGAGCAAACCAGACTTGCTGGGAGCTTTATGGGTCAGTGCAGTGGGCAGACAGACCAAGGCCCTCTTGGGAAGCAGGTAACCAAACCCTGGAAGTGGAGGACCATTCAGTGGTAGACAGCCATGGCCTCCAATATGTCTCCCTTCCTACATGTGCCCCTTGGGAGCCCGGTATCTGGTCCTCTTTCACCTTTAGACTGTTCTTCAACAGTGACTCCTCAGACCCCACCCTCTCGGCCTGGGAGTGGACATGTCCCTCCCTGCTAGCTGGTGCAGCTGTGAATTCATCAATGCCCAATCCTGAGGGAAGCTGTCTCTCCATCTCTTCCTTTCTAAGCAGAGTGATCCCACCTGAGAAGACGTGTTCAAAGCCACTTGAGTCCCCCTCTTCATTGCCTCTTGAATAGAGCCCAAACCACATGTTCTTCAAGTCATTGACAAACTCTTGTTCAGAGCTGTAGCGGTCTGGGGAGAGAAACATAGAAGATATAAGAGAGGGGAAGGCAGGATCTGATCCTGGGAAGGAAGGAAGGGCCACCTGCTCCATCATGTCAAGAGACACATGGGTTCAACCAACAAATGTATTCAATTGTTCATTCAACCGTGATCTATGGGGCAACAGTTTTGTGCGAGGCCCAGATCTAAAAGTATAGGATTCAGCAGGGAAACACAGGACTACATCACTGTTTGCATTCCAGTAGAGAAGACAAATAATAAACAAATAAACAATAAGTAAACAATATGTTTTCAAATAAGTGCTATGAAGGAAATAAAGAAGATTATCTCATGATGACTGAAGGTCGGGATGGGGATAGGAGCTCTTCTAGAAAAGGAAGATCAGAAAGGCCTCTCTGAGAAGATAGCACTAATCAGAGACAAAGGATTAAAAAAAAATTACTCCTCGCTCGGCTGGTTTGGCTCAGTTGGTTGAGCATCATTCCATGCACCAGGGGTTGCTGGTTCAATTCCCAATCAGGGCAGATGCCCAGATTACGGGCTCGATCCCCAGTAAGGGGCATGTAGGAGCAGCCGATCAATGATTCTCTCTCATCATTGATGTTTCTATCTCTCTCTCCCTCTCCCTTCCTCTCTCTGAAATCAATAAAAACACTTTTTAAAATCACTCTGGTTGTGTGTGTAAAAAAGTCAGCAGGGCATATGAGCTTCAGAAGACCAGTTTTGAGACTAAAACTTTGTCCAGGTTACAAGTGGTGGTGGCTTAGACTGTGGTGGAAGCCATGGAGGAGAAGTGAGAAGTAGGCAGATCAGGAGTAGATTTTTAAAAATAAATATGTTTTTACTGATTTTAGAGAAAGAGGGGAAGGGGGAGGGAGAAACATCAATGGGAAAGAACCATTCATTGGCTGCCTACTGAGGATTGAGCCCTCAACTTGGACATGCACCCTGACTGGAAACCAGCGACCTCTAGGTACATGGGACAATGCTCCGAACTGAGCGACTCCAGCCAGGGCCAGGGATAGATTTTGAAGGTGGACGCAATAGATGTTCCTGGTGGAGGACGTGGAAATGGGGAACAGTGAGGCAAAAAGAAGAGTCAAATATAACTCCTGGGCTTCTGACCTGAGCAACTGGATGAATGACAGTGTCATTGATGGGAAGGGAAAACTGAGGAAGCAGCAGGAACCTCTTTACACTAAGTTCTGAAGAGATGCCATTAGATAGGCAGGTAGGGATGTCGAAAAGGCAGCTGGGACCCAAGGAAAAGGTCAGGGCTGGGGGTCTAAATGAAGGAGCCATCAAATACCAACTGTTTACTGCCCAGAATTGTGTGTGGAGGATACAAACGTGATACCAGACATAGCCCCTTCTTCCAAGGACTTAAAACACAATTGGAAAACAAGATTAAATATGCACAAAATAACAGAATGGTTCCACAATCTGAATGGCAACCACCTTTTTGGTGCTAGGCTTTCCACTGGGTGTTTTATAAGCATAAGTCCTCCAAGACCCCATTTCACAGATAAGGCTCAGACAAGTAGGATAAACGTGTCCAAGGTCACTCCACTAATAAGTGGCCGAGCCAAACTCTAATCCAGTCTCTCTGGACCAAGACTATTTGGGGCCAGACCCCAAACCCTTGACCTCTGAAGAGATGATGAAAGCCAGCTAGCTGGGAGCTGTGGTAAGCACAGCTTCATACATGCAGTGGGATGTGAGCTAGAACTTTTAAGACAAGTGGAATTTGGAAAGGGAGAGGGATGAAGACAGGGTGACTAATGCAACAGCCTGGCTTCGGTATGGGAACCCTGGGTTTCAGCCTGGCTCTGCTTACAACTTCCTTTGTGGCCTCAGCCACAAAGTCACCTAGTCTGTCTGGGCCTCCATCTCACTTAGAAGGTTAAAGGGCTCAGCCTGGATCTCCAAGATTCTCTCGAGTGTTTACTACAAAGAGAACACCAGGGGGCGTTGAAAGATTGCCTCCTTTTCATAGGGATTACAAGAGTGCCTTGGACTTCACCTAAAAAACAGCATGTTACTAAGTCAAGGCCACCGAATGCATAGCCAAGATCAGATGGCCAGGAAGGGAAGACCTGGACAGAGCCGCTCTGAGGCAAAGCCCAGCTGCCTGGATTGCAGGAAAGGAATCTGGAGGACACTAGCAAACACAGCCTGTGCCAAGAAGTTCCGCAGCCCTGACCTTTTTTGGTCTGATTCAAATGTTTCTATCTGGAGTCACTCCAGTCAGAACCCTTCCTGGTAAAACCTTCCCCTATGAACCTTTGTTGATTTTCTGTTGCTGCTTCCCCAACAACAAAAGTGGAGTGGGCCGGCCTCCTTCCTGAACTTAGCAGGAGGAAGCAGTAGAATCAGGGACGCTGTAAGCCTGGAAAGTGGTGCTGAGCTGGGATCGGCTGAGGTAGCTGACCAGTTCCTGGGTGGAGTGGGCGGCTCACAGCCGTGCAGAAAACCCTGAGCTGAGGCAGTGAGTGGGAGGTAAACAAGGCAGCTGAGAGTAAATCAGAAGATGGGGTGACTTCCAGGTCAGACAGAAGATTCGTCAGCCTCTGCTTGAGTCCATGATCTTTTTGGATCTCTCTGGCCCTCTCTCCCTTCCCCCTTAAAAAATGAACACCCAGCCCTGACCAGTTTCCTCAGTGGTTAGCACATCGGCCCTAGGACCAAAGGATATCGGGTTCGATTCCCAGTCAAGGGCATGTACCTCAGTTGCAGGCTCGATCTATAGCCCCAGTCAGAGCAAGTGTGGGAGGCAACCAGTCAATGTGACTCTCTCACATTCCCTCTCTCTCTCCCCTCTTCCCTCCCTTCTACTCTCTCTCTAAAGATCAATGGAAATCCTCAGGTGAGGACTAAAAAAATAATAATAATAATAATAATAATAATAATAATACAATGGACACCAGCCTCCATGTAGTCCCCACTCATGTTCTTACTCTCCCCACTGTGGAGGCCCCAGAGGTTCCTGGGTCTCCTGCAGACAGACCTGAGCCCTCAGCACTGCCTTGGGGCCGGGGGAAGGTTCACTCACTCTGATGATGGAGGAAGCTGTAGAGTTCCTTCATGACGGCTGTCTTCATGACCTCTCTGAGGAAGGTGTCCTGCTCGGCCAGCTCCTGGGCACTGAAGTGCTCCCCCTGGCCCGTCGCCCGCTGGTAGTTGTTGAGGAGGTTGATGAAGGCTGCGTAGGTCGGCTTGGAGAACAGCTCTTCGTTGACATATGTGAAGAGCCTAGGGAGGTTGAGGGTGGCCCAGTAAGAGGCCTGAAGGTGGTGCAGAAACCCCTCCAGGAGTGCTAGATGGGCCAGGGCAGGCCTGGGAGGGTTGGGTTCAGGAGCAGCGTGGGGACCTCAGATGCTCTTGAGGGCCTGCATGAGGTCACTCTTTCCTTACACTTCAGCTCCTGGAAGGTTCGGTACGTTCTCAGCCTGGCCAGTCACAGAAACCCTCCCCACTGGATGCCCACAGTCCCTCAAGGTAGCTTTGTCTGCCTCTGGAGACCTATTTTTTTGCTCTCCCTTTGATCCTCCTGCCTGGAGGATAAAAGAGCTGAGGCATCAAAAGAAGCATGCTTGGGGGAGAAACTGCAGGAGAGGAATGACGGGAACGCACGGCTCCGGGCAGTGGTCCACTTGGTCTCTGGTCTCAGAGGGCGAGATGGCATTTTGGCTGTTGAGAATGATGTCTTCCTTCTGTGCTTTGTTGGTGTCCGCCCTGTAGATCTTCTCAGAGATGGCCTGCAGCTCCTCCTTGGTTATGGCATCACTGCTGTGGGAGAAGCCCTCTGGGAGGAATTGGGGGAAGGGTGTCTCAGAGCCAGAGGGTGGTCAGAGGGAGGCATCTGTATGAATGCATCCCCTTCAGGCACCTTCCAGAAGCTGGCAGCAAGGGAGAGGGGCTGCAGTCAGGCCCCCTTGTGGCCAGAGGACAGGGGCCTTGAGCCTTAAGGATCTTTAAAATCAGCACCTGGCCTTGCCTAGAATGTCCAGAGAATGTCCACACTGGCCCCTTTCTCTAGGAAGGTTCTCAAACTTTGACATGCATCAGAATCACCGAAGGGCATGTTAAAACAGGTTCGTGGGCCCCACCACCCCCAGAGGTTCTGATTCAGTAGGTCCAGGGTGAAGCATTTCTAATACATTCCCAGATGATGCTGACGCTGCCTGCCCAGGGACCCCACTGGGAGAACTATTGCTCTGGAGAGTCCCTCTGTCCCTGGGGCTAGGCTAAAGGGAGCAGGAGACTCACCGTGGCCACACTGGCTCTCAAAATCCTTGCAGCAGTTCCCAAACTCTGGGCAGCGGGCATTGCAGTGGCATGGGTGGTGCTTGTCGAAGGACTCATGGCAGCGGCCCCGGCAGGAGTCGGGTGCTGAGTACAGGGCTAAGAGAACAGAGGGAGGTGTGTGCCCGGAGGACCTCTAGAGGTCGCTGGGTCACAGCTAGTTCCCCACACTTAGCTTTGTTGGCTCCCCTGACTCTATTGAAGATCTCCGGGGAAGGGAAACAAACAAGCTTCATTGGTCCACACCCTTCACAGTCAGGAAGTCCTTTCTGATGCCCAACTCTCCTTTCTGGCCTGTGTTTTTATAATCTTCCCACTCTAAAAATAAAAACTCTTCCACTTCCCTCTCCGGCCTCTCCACAGGCCTCGGGCCCTCTTTCCTGCCAGAGCCCCCACCCCCAGGCTGCTGAGGGCTTCAGGCTTCTTCCTGCCCAGATCCTGAGTCCAGTGAGCCCCTCTTACCACCTACAGGTGCTGGACTTGGGGTCTGTCTGACATAGGCCTTGGCCTGTTGCCGCTGTTATGGCTGCCCCTCCCCTGTTACCCTCTCATATCCCTTCTTCTTTATCCTGAAGGTCCCCTTTGAGAAGGTAGACTCACTGCTAGCCGAGGCCGCCTCCATCTCGTCCTCCATCTCTTCCTCCAGCTCCAGGAATGGCTCTGGCTCTTTGGGGTCCTCTTCAACTGAAACAGAGAAGTAAGGTCACCATCCATCCCCGAGGGACCCCTCCCTTTATCTCTGGTTCTCAGTTTCCCCAGCCTCAGGGACAAGCATGTGTAGTAGAAGAAAATATGAAACAGGAGCTAGGGAACAGTGAACAAATACCGAGTGAAGGAGGAGAAAAACTGAAAATGGAAGACAGAAGGGGACTGATTATTGAAAAGAATCTCCCCAGGTGACAGCCCTCCTTACCACTTCACCTTCTGGTCTCAGGATGCTCATCTATACAAAGGGGAGGGGGAGGCAGAAGGCGGGCCCTTCTGGATTGAAAACTCTGATTTGGTTATGATAGGTGGACAGGCTTGACATTCTCCAAATGACAAGGCCCTTAGGAACATGCAAGACCTATCCTAACTCCCCATCAGCGTCAAGAGTGAACTCCTCCCAGGGCCTCCAGGAATAAGGACTGCTTCCTGAGAAAGCAGCTTCCCTTCTTTCTTTGCAACACTTGACAATGGCCACTAAGGCTGTGTTTAGGGGAGTGTGTGTTTAGAAAAGCCCATTCCTATTGCTGCTCCATCCCTTTGGCTTGCAAGCTGTGTGACTGCAGCCTCTGCCCTGGGCTGAGTCGGGTGAGCTGGGGTGGGGAGGAAGAGGAGAAATGTTCCTGGGACTCTGAGCTCCTTGCTCATCACACGGCGGAATACTTTCCCCCAAAGAAACAACACTTTTACAAAGTGACTGGGAATCCATGGGTGAGTTCGCTGGGTAATACTGTGTGATTACCATCAGAACCACCGGTCACGTTATTCATTCAGTCACCAGGAAGGAATCTTCTGACCACGTACCCTGTGCCAGGCTGTGTTCTGAGTGCTGACGATTCACAGGGTGCTAAACTCAGTTACATTTTATGCCAACAGACTTTTGTGAGCTGATCTAGGGTCTCAACCATCATTGGTAACATTGTGAGTTGCATATCAGAGAGAGAGATTAAACGGCTCCTGGCTGAGTGTTGTCTCTATCTAGACATGCGAGTGTGATGGTCTAAGGTGAACGGGCCTTCCTGGGTCTGCTGAGTGGGGCACAGCAGCAGCAGAAAGGGGCGGCTTCTGACAGTGAGCGCTGGGCCTGTGCTCCCACCTGCACCCGATCAGCAGAATTCATGCGAGTAATGTGGTGTGTTTGTGTAAATTGAAGAAAGGTCCCTTCTGGGTGGAAGCAGCTCTGTGGGCACAGGACTGGGTCAGCAGACACCACCTTTGGGCAAATTAGAAGAAGTCACCCCTTTCTTTCAGCAGGCACAGATCTGCCCAAGGCACATGGCTTAGCAAGAAAGATACAGATTCAATTTTGATCCGATTTGCCCTCTGACCAGGTGCCCTGGTACAGTGCACAATGCAGTGATCTTGTGGGCCATGATCTACCATGGCTCCAGGGACCGTGTTTTCCAAATTGGGAGTCAGGACACATGGTTTGGCAGAGAACGTAGCAAGGCGTTGTGTCCTGAAGCAGACGATCATTTACCTGAAAGTCTGAAACATCGGCCGCATGCAAACCAAGTGGTTATTCAAAATGATGTTTTTTTAATGACTCACTTAAGACTGTGCCATTGAAGTAACAGAAGAACCACTGGCTCTTGAGGGCAGTGCATGTCCCATTTAATCACTAGACTGGGAATGAGGGTTGGAGATGCTGCGGCCACTCGGCCTACTCACTTCAGGAAGAGTGGTGTGAACTGTGACAGTCGCTCTGTCACCACCCCATCTCCCTGGGGGCATGCACGTGGGAAAAGTATGCTGCTGTTTTTTATACTTTTGTATTTAAAGTGTTGAGTAACCATTGGTATTGGAATACATAATAAAATGAAATGTTTATCATTTTACTTTTTGGGGAATTAAACTTTCAAGATATCATTAATCTTGATAGTTCAGACAGATAATCCAGGTAAATGACATCTGTTTTATTTTAAGTTGGGGTTTTACACTGGGGGACATCCTAGAATACCTGGGACAAGTGGTGTCTACATTGCTGGTCCCTGCTGCATGCCCAAGTATCCTCATCCCAGGCCCCCTGAGCGCCGGCATCAGTCCTGAATCCCATTCTAGACTGCCGGCCATCCAAGCCAGCAGCCCCTGGGGCAGGCTTGGCATGGATGTGGCTCAACCTACTGTGCTTTCCAGACCCTTTAAACCACCCCTTCCCCCTCCCGCCCCCCCCCCCCCCCCGCAAGGAGCCTCACTAGTACACAGGTGCTGGTAGTCGGCACAGCAGTCCCAGTACCAGGGAAATGTGGTCACACTGGCAGGCAGCATCATGGTTAAATTTCTCATTACAGCGCAATGCGCATGACTCCATTTTTCCTATGGGTGGTAAGGGTCACAAACTCAGCCCTTTGAGGATCCTATTCTCCTCATCAAGGTACTCCTAGCTGGAGGGTTCACAGACAAGGGCTGGGACCCCACCTGGCAAGGAAGGTCATTGCTGTCTGCAAAACTTCCACAGCCCAAATGCCCTATGCCCAGCACCCACCCGATACCGCAGGGCTCAACATATAGACCAGGATCACACACTCAAATGCCTATGGGGCTAGACCTGTGACATAAATGAGTGAAGAAGCAGGAAGGCAGTAGGAAGAGGTGGGGACTGTGACACATTTGGGACTAATGCCCAGCCTGAAACTGGCAGTCACTGTCAGCTCTAGCCACTTGCTGCCATGTTGGGATACAGGCTCCGTGGTGCCACAACCTCTAGTTCTTCAAGAGAAGCCTTCATTTTTATGTGAAATTTTCCAATTTAAAAAAAATTCAGGCAGACCAGATAAAGAGGTCTGTGGGCTGGGTGTGGCCCCAAGGCCACTATTCACCTGTCCTGTAGATGAAAGGGATCCCCCTGCCCCCTTCCCCTGACCCATCCCCTTGCTCTCATCCTGTCCCTTTTACGTTTTCTGCTTCTTTGTTCTTTCCTCCCCTTCACTAGTCTTCTCTGCATCCTATTCCCCCCACAGTCACATCTTTCTGTTTCTTGAATCTTTGGAATGCACTCAGATTCGTTTATCTCGGGGTGGGGAATGAGGCGGGTGTGGGTGAGAATTGGCCTTTGGAATAAGCTGTTATGTAACCACAGACCACATCCCTTACTCCAGCCAAAGGGCTTGCAGAAACAAGCTTTTGGTCACAGAGGCATAAGGGCAAGACATTTTAAAAGAAATGGTACAAACCCACCACCACTCCTAAGAAAACAAGTCCCACCACGCCCACCGCAGCAAAGACAGCGGAGGGTGCAAGCCGGGGTGAAGCTGGCTGTGGGGCCCTTCCTTCCACTCTGGGCTTTAAGGGTGATAACAGAGCCTTTCTTTCCATTTGAGGTTCCTGAGGTTTGGATTCAGCGAGTGCTGGGGTCAGGGTCAGGCTGTGGGTTAGAGAATGTCAAGATCAGAGTCAGTTACTGTCGGTGCCGGAATTGGTGTGAATGAGGAAACTGAAACTTAATTTGGGCCGGGGTTGGGGTTAGTTAGGTTTAGATTAAGTGCTACAGTTAGGATTTGGGCTTGAGTTAAATTTATTGATAAAATAACAAATTTGTATTCATGTTTGGGTAAAGCATTGGGGATAGCTTTAAGACCACATTCAGGGTTGTGGAGTGTGTCAGGACTGGGAGAGAAGAAATTAGCCCAGTTTTGCCTTAGGCTAGATTTGGGATTTTGGTTCTAATTATGATCCCATGCAGGTATAGCACGTCAGTTTAGCCTGGGTTTAGGGCAGAGGTGAATATTAGGATATGAGTTAAGTTACTGCTTTGGATTCTGGGATTAGGGGTTATACTGTGCTAATGAGGGTGACACAGCAGGGAGGTGAAGAACCTGGAGTCTGGCACCCAACTGCTTGGGGCTGGAATTCTGGTTCTGCTGCTTTCTGGCTATGCAATTCTGTACAGGTTATTTGACCTTCTGTGCCTCGGTTTCCTTATCTATAAAAGTGTGATAATGAGCTCATCTCATAGAATATTTATAAGAACTAAATGAGTTAGTATTTGTAAAGCACTTAGGATAGTGCATGACAGATTAGCACCATGCAAGTGTTTGTGAGATAAATAAACAGTGGCAAACACAGGAATTCAGGCTGGCTGGAGCAGTCTTCTCTCCCAGCGACAAGTCTATCTGGCTATTCCCTCCCTGGGTTTCAGCGAGGCCTTCCCTTTGGCTGGGGTGCCCACAATGAATGTTGCTGACAGTCTCCTAGCTGACACCCCCACTATAAGTCTGTTTTCCTTACATCAAAGAGGTGTCAGGTCAAGTTTACCCAGGGCCTGAGGCAACTTCACCTTATGTACAGGGCCTCCTGTGTGGCCGGGAAGGTAGGCCTCAGATCCAGTGAGTTGTCCCTAAAAAAGAGCAGGCCCCAGGCCCCTGTCCCTTCAGGCCCAAGGGAACACCTCTTGAATCTTAAACGATGCTCCTTTAGAGCCTGAATGGGAGGACCTTAAGGAGAAATGTCCAGCCCAGGAGGAAGCCTCGGTCAGCTGCCTGCCGGTCAGCCTGGCAGTACACCCAGAATCCGAAGGAGAGAATTCAGACAAAACAGGGCAGCGTCTCTAATGGGCCAGATCAGCAGAGTCCGAGGAAAGAATTCGCTTCATTCCAGCAGCTGGCACCCGTTGAGACGGGTTGCGAGTGAATAGACAGTCTGTGGTGCTCAGGAGAACACCCCACCCCCGGCCCCAGCTGAGTGGACGTCTTCGTGTCCGTTCAAGAACTGTGTCCCCAGCAAGAAACCTGGCCCGGGATCCTGCACGCTTTCAGTAAGCTTAGGCTTCAAGACGACCTTGGGATTTGAGGGTGGAGGGGAGGGGTGGGAGGAGCTGTTCCTCAAAGGAACTTTTCCTGCTGTGCTGCTCTGGGGACACTCACCCTGACTCCTCACACCAGTCCACCACCCAATGCCTACTGTTTACACCAGTGCTGTGTGTGCCTCGCTCACCAGCCAGGCACCTGAATCCCTGCTCCAGCCACCAGCTGCCCTCATCCCTCTGCCCCTTCTCTGACTCTGCCTTTCTTCATTTTGGCCTTTCTTTTCAGACTCAGATTCTTCCTCCTTTCCCCATGAAGAGCTTAGCCATGACCACCCCACCCCACCCCCAATAAGATACCAAATTTCTCTGCACCCTCCAAGATGTCAAGATGCTAGAATGAATGCTCACTCCCTATTCATTCCGCCCACCAAGAGAGCCTGGGCGTCCCCTTATGCCAGTGTTGAGCCCCTCTGATGCTTGGGGCAACCTACATCTGTGCCTCTACAGGGGCCCAGATGCTGTTTCCATGGAGACCTAATCAATTAAGAAAATTCATTTCCAGGACCAGCTTCCTACTTCAGCCAAAGGCTCCGCAATGTGATTCATATTCTTGCATCAAAGTTCTAAGATGTTGAAATAGGATAGACAAAAGTAGAGCCTCTTCCCTCCCACCTGAGGAAAGAAGGTGGCATCAGCCACTTGACCCTCACTTCCCCAGCAATCCCACAGCCAGATGAGATCACTACCCTCAGAGGCCAGGGCTCCACCTGCATGTCCGAAGCCACTGTTGCCTCTGCCCCCCTCCTCACCAGAGACCAAAAGTCTTTTTTTTTTTTTAATTGATTTCAGAGAGGAAGGGAGAGGGATAGAGAGATAGAAGCATCAATGAGAGAGAATCATTGATTGGCTGCCTCCTGAATGCCCCCTACTGGGGGTCCGGATTGAGCCCGCAACCCAGGTGCAACACGGGCATGTGCCCTTGGCCAGAATTGAACCTGGGACCCTTCAGTCCGCAGGCCAACACTCTATCCACTGAGCTAAGCCAGCTAGGGCAGAGACCAAAAGTCTTGAGTTGCTGTCATCTCCTGAGACTGGGATGTATCAACCCTGCAGCCACTCCTTCATACAAAGCTGGAAGTTTTCCTGTCCTCCCTCCCTCTCTACCACTGGCTCTCTGCCAGGAAGGGCCCAGTCAGAGTGGATCCCCGGCTGCTCTGCAATGAGCGCCGGGGTGCAGGTACATGATCCCATCCAGGGTTGGACGCCTGGGAACAGTTTCCCCTCCAAAGGCTCTCCACTTAGGAATCCAGCCAGGGGCCCCCTTATCCACAACCTACTTGGAAATGACTCCAAGAGTAAGCTTCTCACAGGAATATTTATAGTCATAATCAAAGCCCCAATTCATTCAGATCTCACCCCATATAGAGTGCTTTTAATACATTATCTTATTTAGTCCTTACAATAGTCCTATACAGGAACCACCTGGGTTGGGTGGGATGGGTATCAAGCTCTGATTCTTTCTCTTCTAGGCCACACACCTCAGCTCAGCCTTCTCCCTTGGCACTTGGTTTCACTCACTCATTAGCCACAATTAACACAGGGCCCCAGCGTTTTGCATAGCTACTAAACAGGAAAGGGCTCCTGTTTCTCTGCTGGTCCCATCCCATCCCCTGCACCGCTAGTAGCTGTGGGCCAGGACCCTTCTCTATGTGTTAATCCCTCTAACACTAGGGCAAGACCCATTCCCCTGACCACTTGCATAGCCCCAGGTAGCACATGGCCTACTCCCTGGTCAGGGGCTCTTCCTTCCAGTTTCCCCCTGAGCCTGCCCATCTCAGAGAAAGGTCCCACCCCAGACAACCTCATTTATTCCCAGGCAGCAGAGCGGGTAACCAAGGGCAGCAGGCTATTCAAACCCAGCAGGCTCCAGCCCCAGCTTTATACCATACAATGACCACAAAAAAACAAAACTTGGGTGAGATCAAAAGTCAGGTTGGACTAAGGAATGTTTGGGGCTGGTCTTCCAAGCTGTCAAGAAGCATCTCCCAGGACATTAGTCCATCAGCCCTGAAACTCCCTCTACACAGTCCACTCCACTCCAGAGGCAACTCCTGCACCTCAGACCAGGACCGGTCTAAGGTGCTCTGTGAATTTAGGACAGAGCTGACCCTTCCTTGTCCCACTACTCTCACCCTCTACCAAGTTCCCCAAATCTCTTCTTCTTTATGCAGGAACTCTCTACCTCCACCAGATAATGACTTACCTGCCCAGGCCAGGCCGCAGAGCATGGCCAGTATCAGGGGGACACCAGCCTTCATGGTGTTCAGTTGGAAGCCAAAATGGGGTTGGCTGTCGGACTTCCACTAGAGTCAAGATGAATGTCACAGCTCTCAAGTGCGCCTTATTTCCCAGGCTCATCCTTTTAAAGACATCGGAACTTGTAGATCTGGTACCTCCAGATCCTTCCCAAAAAAGGGGGCGGGATCCCCGATGGATCGGAGGTGGATGGGGGTGGAGTTCTCCAGCTGTTTGAAGCCAGAGGGAAGGTGACTAAGCAGGCAGGTAATGCCAGATGTTTAGAACAGGTAATGCTAGCCATTTGTAGCTAGGAAATAGGTCATACAAGTAGGCAAGGCAGATGGGCCTATGTTGAGGATGTTTTGTCCAAATCGGGGGCAGCTATGGCTCATCTTTGGGTGATATCTTCCAAACATCCACCTACCTGCAAGCCACAGGCCTGACTTTACCATGGGGAAGGGGCTACAGGCTGGCTTCATCTTTGAGTTACTGGTACACAGCATAAGGAACATAGTAAGATGCTCATTACAAGTTTGACTAACAAGTGCTCAGGCAAGCGTTGGGGTTAGTGGAAGGAGAGATAAAAGCGGCATGGGTTGGAAACAAAGGCTGTTACTATTATCAAGCCGCATGTAGCTAAATCACCTTATAAATATCATGCAAATTGGCCTCTAACTCTGAGTCAGCATCTCAGCTCTTACATGTTTCAGGTCCTCAAGGATTTCAGGTTTATGAGGCCAGGGAAGGTTGAAAGGCCTCTTAAAGGACACACCCTTCCTCTTCTGGGAGTCCAGGGCCTCACTCCCTTTATCCCCTACTCAGTCTCCTCGCCCCCAAAGACCATCCCCAGAAAGATGAGGCCTCTCAGGGCTCCTTTCCTCCCAAGTCTGAGAACAGGAGTAGCCACTTGGGCTGCCAAGCTTTCTCCTACTGAAGGTTAAATCTGCTACGTAAAATGCCCTTTCCAGAAAGAGCACTGCATGGGAGTTCTCAGCTCTCTCAAAAAAGAAAACTCTCATATAAAAAGGCAAAGCTGCCCTAGCCAGTTTGGCTCAGTGGATAGAGCGTCAGCCTGCGGACTGAAGGGCCCCAGGTTCGATTCCAGTCAATGATTTTCTCTCATCATTGGTGTTTCTATCTCTCTCTCCCTCTCCCTTCCTCTCTGAAATCAATAAAAACATATATATATATATTTTTAAAAGGCAAAGCTTATGAACAGTTGAGACTACTCCACAGTTTTCTGTTTTGGGGTGTGTGTTTTTTTGGGGGGAGAGGGGGTAGCATGTCCTTCTCAGGCAGAGTAGTTTAATAATGAAACTTTTTCCTCTCTTGTCCTCTTTTCTCCTCTTTGAAAGAATAGGGTTGCATTGGACAATTCCCTTCCAAGTTCTCAGACTTTATTTTGAAGCTTCCTGCCCACATCCCAGGCCAAGCAGTTGTCAGTGGGTTAAGGAGAGCCTCCCACCCCCTTGCTGTGTGGAGATGAGATCGATTATGTCATGGTCAGGAGTGAGAGGCCAGCCTGGGCAAGCCACCTTGAAGAGAAAGCCTGGCCCTGTTAGGAAGGAAGCCAGTTACAGGGAGTAGGAGCAGAAATGGCTGCTTTGTTTGTAAGTTTCATTTGCACAACCTGAAAGCTGACTGCTGAGCGCCTGCCAGCTGGACTTCTCATTCTCAGATGCCAGTTAGTTTAGGGAATAAAGGAGAGTGTCACTGCTGGGCCAGGAAGCAATGACACCTCGGGATCTGGGATTGGATGGTCTGTCCCTCTCAAGGGCCCAGCTGGCTGGATGGACCCTGGCTGAGGCCAAAGCTATCAGAGGGCATGTGGGTTCTGGCCAGCATTGCCCTGCTATCCAACTGAACTGACTGTGGGATGGAGCTTTGTGGTGGGTGCATTGACCTCCATTAGGTGAATGTTAGGTCAAGAGCAAGGCTGAAAGATGGGCAGATAGACTGACCCCACAGAGCCAGATGATCCCCTGAGGACCCGTGTGTTTCAGACTGGGCCCTCCAACAAGAACCACAATGTCACCTTAACCATCACCAGCACTGATGGAGCCCTTTCCATGTGTCTCACACAAAGACCATCCAGTGTGCTCTCGCCTTCACGCTCACTATAGCCCTTACCAGGGACTCTTTTCATCTCATTTTACAGATGAGGAAACTGAGGCACAGAAAGGTAGGGAGATATGCCCAGAAGCACGCAATTTTTAAGCTAGCAAACACCGAGGCCACATAGCCCCAAACATCACACCTTCAAGTATAGCAGCAGCCGTTCCATTATGCCTGCATTACTATGCAAAGTGCCCTGAAATCAGATTCAATGGAATTGGGGACCTCAGAGGTCACCTAGTTTCACTTCTTATGTGATGGTGCAATGCCCTAAACAATCCTACATGGTCGTTCTGCCTCCACTTGAATACTTGTGGTGCTGAGGGATCCCACCCGTCAGGGCTGCTCATACCACATTCCCAGATCTTATTTGAAAACCCCAGGACTTGGCAACCCAAGACATGCTGACCTGGATGAAAACAATAGAATAACAGGGGGAAAATCCACTCAGCCGATATATTAGCATACATCTATACATTCGTGCAAAGATGCCTCACAATAACTTAGATGCACATATATAGGGTGTCCCCCAAAAGTGGATACACATTTTGAATGATTATAAAGTCAATGTTTATTAACATACAGTTCATTTTCAAAATTTAAAAGAATCCTCAGAAATGAATAATTTCTTTTTTTGTCAAGCCTGCTTTCAAACTGATAATCATTCTGGTCCAGGCACTGCTGATAACACAAAGCAATGGAATTGCGAACATCAAGAATCATTTTGTTCAGTATTTGTGCCCCCTCAATTCATCGACTGTTGCGGTTTTGTACCATAAACTTTATCTTTTTTATATTCCTCCCCGCCCCCAAAAAAGTCTAGTGGCACTTTAGGATAAATGTTCTTTGTTTAGTCTGGCTTCACCCATGATTTCAAACCAGTTAAACCTGAAAAGGAGTGAAAATTAAATGACTTATCAGATGTTAAAGTGTATGTACCTTTTTTGGGGGTACCCTATATATGTAATACTGGAGTGGACCAAATAAGTAGGTTTACAGTTGTGAGCACACAAAACACAGATTTTATTCTTGTGTTATTATTTATTAACCTGCATGTCTTTTTCCATATGAACAACTGTAAGCCTACTTTTGCTCACCCCTGCATGTACAGAGAGACAGACACATTAAATTGTATTGCAGTTTCTCTTCTCGGCCAGCTTGGTCTGGACAGAAAACTCATCCTTCTAAGTTCTCCCCAAGTTAGTTAGTCCTCACATCCACTTTCCACCTTCATTGTAAGCTCTTTCCCAGGAGCCACCATGGGAGGCAGTCAGCAAGGTGAGAGTCCCAGGAGGCGGGGTCCCGGACCCCTGGGGTGGGGTGTTGCCTCTATGGAGGTTTGGAGAGTGGGGAAGAGGGTGAAGCTGCCTAGGCCAGGCTCTAGGAGGCAGTCAGCGGTGAGCGCTGTGGGGAGTGGGGGTGCCAGCAGTAAATGTTTCCTGAGTGCTCACTATGTGCCTGATCCATGCTGTTACTGGACTAGCAGGGTTCAGGCTGGGCTGGAACACTTTTCTTGGAACTGGTTGGTTTCTGGTGGGACAGAGGACAGGGAAGCCGAGGCACTGGGTCGCTGTTTGAAGTAGACCCCACTCATCTCTGGGCCACCAAAGTGGCCAGCGGTCTGTCAGGACCAACGGGCTGTGAGAGACTGGCACAAGGGACACATGCCCAGGCCAGCCTATTTCACCACCCTTGCCCGCTGTGAAACCAGGACCGAGTCACTCCAGCACAGGACCAGAGACTGGAGGGACCCTGCAGCCGGCACAGCTCAGGTGAGGCCTGGACTCACACTCATGGGGACCCCTCCCCTGAAGATCCTGTGTCTCCAGCTTTCATCCCACTGTGGCATGTGAGTGCCCTGGATAGAGGCCCAGGACAGTCACCTGCATCTGATCACTTGTGAACCACATCAGTCTGTCGTGTCCTCTTACTCAGTGAGTGTTAGGTCCCATGTGTGATTTTCTCCCACACAAGCTTGTATACCGTGCACCACATGTGGGTTTCCAGGCATTTATTTTTAAGTTTGTGGGCAACTCTGACATTCAGCATCACACTCATGGCCAGCCCTGGGCACATTAGTCAGACAGGCTGCCGAGCCATTCATCACAGAGTGCCAGGCTGTGATTCTGGTTCTGCTGGCCAACCCCCATGCCAGTCCTCTGCCTGGAATGACCTCCCCCACTAGACAGCTGTCTGTCTGCTGCTCATCCCTCAGCTCCAGGGCAAATCCACCTTCCAGGAAGCTGGACTTCCTCCCACCAGCCCACAGGATCCCTTCTGCCTATGGACTCGGTTCTTGATATTTGTTTGTCCTGTGTTTGCCTTTGACACATCACAGCTGTCTCTGATAGATACTGCCCATGTGCTGGCAGTTAACCCATGCACTGCCATCTAACTTTTCATCCATATAGATGTTTGTTCAGCTCACCTCTGAAATTCCTTGAAACTGATACCCTGCCTCACAGGTCCCTTCTACTGCTCTGAATCTTTTTTTAAAAATATTTTTTATTGCCCTAGCTGGTTTGGCTCAGTGGATAGAGCATCGGCCTGTGGACTGAAGGGTCCCAGGTTCGATTCCGGCCAAGGGCACTTCCACACGGAAGGCCCGGGTTTGATTTCAGAGAGAAAAGGAGATGGAGGGAGAGACAGAAACATCAATGAGAGAAAATCATTGATTGGCTGCCTCCTGCATGCCCCCCACTGGGGATTAAGCCTGTAACCCAGGCATATGCCCTGACTGGGAATTGAACTATGACCTCCTGGCTCATAGGTCAATGCTCAAACACTGAGCCATGTTGGCCAGACCCTTCTACTGCTTTGTATTGTCATCCAATATGTGTTAGATACCAGCAACATGTGCCTAGGACCAAGAATGAATGAATGAATGAATGAATGAATGAGCCTTCCAGCCCCCATTTGTTATAAAGAAAAGATGATGAGCAAAATAGAGAGAGAGCATGTGGATCCCTCTATGAGATTTGGAGGTCCCAAAATTTGTTCATGGTGGGAGGGAAGCTTCAAGGGCAGTGGGTGTAATGGGGTCTGGGGATTCATGTGTAGTTGTGTTTCCATAGCAAAAACATAATTTTAAGCTATGTTATATGTTTATTTGGGACTAAGGGAAACTTTGGGGGACCCAAGCCCCCATACCACCTCTTGGCACCACCAATGCAAAGGGCAGCCATCACAGGAATCAGAGTGAACCCGGGATGCCAGGAGGTTCCGAATCCACAATGTAACATATAACTCAACTTGCTCTATCTTTCTAGGATCCCAGCGTAACCACCTGCCTCCGTGTTTTGCTAGCTATGCTATTGTTTGTTTCACACTTCTAACAGTGATTGAAAACAAAATTTCTATCTCATGTCCTCAAATCCCAGTGGCTTTGGAGAGGGTCTAGAGGCACAGATGGGAACAAAGAGAAGAGGATGAGACAGGCAGACAGCGACAAGGAGGCTCAGAGAGACGGGAAGGGTGTGCGCAAGGGAAGATCAAGACAGAGAGCCTGGCAGAGGCCAACCAAAGCTGGGTGCTGCCATGGGCCACCTCCCTTCCTGCTCGCCCAGGTGTGTTGGCACAGCCAGCTGCTCTGTCCTCACAAAGATGATGACAGGACTGCCTGGAGCCTTTCCTGATCCAGGGCCTGTAGATCTGCAATAAAATTATCATACTTAGTGTGCTAAGGTAGTGGGATTGTGGGCATTTCCCCCTTTCTCATTCACTCATTCATTCGCGGGCTGTGCGAAGCCAACTGGACGCTAGGGCAACGATGGACAAAGTACATTCAAATCTATGATTTGGGCCCTGGCCGGTTTGGATCAGTGGATAGAGCGTCGGCTTGTGGACTGAAGGGTCCCTAGTTCAATTCCAGTCAAGGGCAGTGCCCGGTTGCGGGCTCGATCCCCAGTGGGGGCCATGCAGGAGGCAGCCAATCAATGATTCTTTCTCATCATTGATGTTTCTATCTCTCTCTCCCTCTCCCTTCCTCTCTGAAATATATTAAAAAATATTTTTTAAAAAATCTCTGATTGGGGCAGCAATCATAATGCTGAGACCATTGGTCCTAAAGACAGACTGCCTGGGTTTGAATCCTAGCTCCGCCACTCATCAGCTGTTTATCTCAACCCCAGGCAATCTTCCTGACCTCCGTGCCTCAGTTTCCCCTGTCACTTAAAATAGAGCAAGAAAGAGTACTTTACACGCTTGTGTGAGGACCAAATGAGTTAATACTTGCAAAGCTCTTAAAATAGTGCTTAGCTCATAACAAGACCAGATAAGAGTATATTCAACCAGATAAGAGTATATTCAACAACAACAAAAAATAGGGCCGCAGAAAACCTAATTTAGATAGAATGATTGGGGAAGCACTTCCTGGGGAAAAAATGGCATTTAAAACAGACACAGAGAGTGGCAGCTTCTAGAACTTCTCTATACTATGATTTTCTTTTTAATTCAAAAAAAATAAATGTACATTTTAAATTTTTTTCGAGTTCTGTGGATAAGTCTTTAATGATGTACATGGCCTAGCTCACCAGGTTTGGTTGGCAAAGGTAAGCACCTATTTTCTGGGGGTGTGGCTGCAGCCTGGGGAGAGCTGAGCCTTGCTCTGCCATCAATGGGGAGCAAGTCCACAGCTCCAGCCTCTTGCACCTTGAGATCACCAGCAGCAACAGGGTGCAGGATCCAAGAACCAAGAGAGAGGGGAAACGAAGAAGGCTGACCACCTATCTCTTCCGCTAACTCCCTCCCTCGGGGGTCCTGTGCTCCCCAGAGCCACTGCAATATGCCCTAAGGAATATCCAGACCTTGCCCGTTGCCCCATATTATAACAACTCCCTCAGTGCCATTGCCTCAAGGCTCTGTCTTTCCTTTTCTCCCCCTTAAAGTGACCATTAGAAGTCTCCCAAGTTATATATCTATACAACAGAGGCCTTCTGCAGACCAGAAAGACTCGGGCAAGCTGCAGGCAGTTTTATTTAGGGACAGGGAACTCGCTGAGAAGCCTTCTAATAAAACCGTGCTTGCAGCTGGCTCTCCCTCTCCAGGGCAGTCTGCC
This sequence comes from Corynorhinus townsendii, assembly GCA_026230045.1. NCBI lineage: Eukaryota > Metazoa > Chordata > Mammalia > Chiroptera > Vespertilionidae > Corynorhinus > Corynorhinus townsendii. The sequence continues at coordinate 171,680,146 of JAPDVU010000003.1, read as the reverse complement.
CGGAGGCCACTGCTGGGAAGATGCTTAGAGGAGTCGCCAGCATCATGACCGAGAGAGGTCTGTGTCCCCTCACCCCGTGTGAGGCCTTGGGCTGCCTAAGTCATAGACACTAAATGCAGGAACACATCCCCTAACCCACCCAGTCCAAATCTCTGTTTGTAAGCAAGGAAACTAAGGCCCAGGGAGAGAAAGGGACTTGCCCAAAGCCACGTGGCCACTGTGTCCAAGGCTCCTCACCCCCCACACTGCTCACGGTGGGAGGACTCCCCGACGCCTGGCGATGCTGCCTCACGCTCTGGTTCACAGGGCACTTTTCTGGAAGGCAGAAAGAGCCTAACATGTCCTGCTGCCATGGCCCTAGCAAAATGTCACCCTCTGTCAACCCCTCTGCTACCCAGAGTCCTCTGAGCGCCAGGAAAGCCTGCCCTCTCCACCACTCAGCAGCCTGGAAACATCGGGCTGCCCATGGCCCACACCCCAGCCAGAGCACCGAGCCCTGAGCGCTGCCCCAGAGCCAAGAGCACGGCCCGGGGTCCATGCTGCTCAGTCTAAACACATACAAGCTCCCAGAATCTCACTTGCTTGTAAAACCAAGTGGGCCTGGGCTCTGAGTTTGGCCTTCTTCCTCCTCCCGGGGGGCCCCTGGGCCCATGCTCCTGCTTCTGTGTTCCACCCGCCGCCACCAGCAGAGCAGCCTCCTCCGGCTCCATCAATGGGAGCCCCGGAAGGCCCCGGGCATGGGAGAGAAGATGCTCTTTAAGCACAGCTGAGTCAGATTCCAAGCTCTCCAAGCACAGCTCCCAGAGGAAGGATGGCAGCCACCGGTCCCCCAGGAAGAAAGCCCCTTCGCCCTCAGGTGCCCCATCAGGCTGGGCAGCAGGAGGGCGAGGCTCAGGTCTTGAAGAGTCCAGAACCTTGGAGAGGAGTGCCTGGGGCAACTGGAGAGGCCTGAGTAGACACCCATGTAGTTCAAACCCGTGGCCCTGGCAGATGTGAGAAGCCCAGAACTCTGTGTACGGGGCAGGGATAAGGACACATTTGGAAATACATTTACTTTCTGGCCCATCCGTCCAGAGGGAAGGGAGGGAAGGATCAAGAACAACAGCCAGGTAAGAGCTTTTGCCTGAGCCACCAGCCCTGTATCTGACACTCGGGCCACTCTGGTGGCTTGTACCAGTGGGGAGCTGAGAGTGCCCCCAACTCTGGGAGGCAGAGGATTGCAGACTGGTGAGCAGGGCTCTGAGAGCGGGGGTGGGCAGTGACTGGAGCTGTGCACCTCCATTCCAACGTGGAGGAGCCGTGGGCCTGAATGCTTGGGGTGAGCAGTAAGCCCTGAAAACGAGGCGTCCCCCCACTCTCTGGACTTGCCCTCTGAGGCATCCTGTCCCCTTTGCTGGCCTTGTTCTGCATCCAGCTGCCCGGCTGGCTGGTCTACTCCCCGAGGAGCCAGGACTGCCTTTGTCATTCACAGAGCCTCTACCAGGCCTGTAGTAAGGGCTCCACAATGAAGGGAGTGAGGGGAGGACGGGAAAGGGGAATTTATATGCCTGGGCCTATGAAATGCTGGAGCTCCGGGGGCATAAGGAAAGGTCACGGATGAGCAAGGTTCATGGCATAGGCATGGCGGAAACACATCCAGTCCTTTCACCAACCACCTGTTATTAACCAGTACGGTGACCTCAGGCAAATCGTCCTGGGCTTCAATTTCTCTGACTGTAAACAGGGGTAAAAATACCTCCCTGTCATCAGGGTAAAAAGATAATAGAAGTGAAAGTGTGCTAGAAAGGATGAAAACAATTCAAGTTGATTAGCATGCTAAGTACTGGGAAAACAGCTATACTAAGAAACTTAATTTTGCCCTGGCCAGTGTGGCTCAGTTGATTGGAGCATCGTCTTGTGCACTGAAGGTTTGTGGGTTCAATTCGGAATCAGGGCATTATACCTAGGTTGTGGGTTTGATCCCCAGTCGGGGTGTGTGCAGGAGGCAACTGATCAATGTTTCTATCTCTCACATCCATCTCTCTCTCTCTCTCTCAAAGAAACAAAATAAAATACCAAAAAAAAAAACACAGAGCAGCCAGAGACCCAAGGCAGGACTAGGAGAGAGGGGAGGACTCCCTCCCAGGAAGAGGAACTGCGGCAGCTGAGGGGTTAGACTGCCCATCCTGCCCTACGCCTTCACCAGATCCTGCTCAGCCGGCTGGAGATGTGCCCCTCCCTGGTGTGCACCCCACAATTAGAGTCCTGGCCTGGTCCCCAGCCTGTCTCAGGCCTGCACAGGGAAGCTAAGGATAAGAGGTAAGGGAGGGGGAGGTGTGTGTATATTTGAGACACCCATAGGACACATGTCCTCTCTGCTTTACCTCCTTTTAGGTAAAAGGTTTTTTAAAGGCTTGACCTTGCACTTCCTTCTCTCAGCCATCCCATGAATTCCTCCTCCCTTCAGGGTTCCCCTGAAGCTGGGACACAAACTGAGAGCCCTACACACAGCCTGGCTGCCAGGACATCCCACCACCCCACCCCTGGGCAGTGAGGGAGACAGGCAACACCCCTCAGAGCTCGAGTCACTGTGACCTGGAGCCTTTCCCTCCTCTGCGGTGACGAAGCCTGGTCACTGGGGCCTCCAGCACCACGTCAGTGTCCTCCTGCCACCTTGGGCACCGGCCTCCTGGCAAGGCCTCTCCCATAGGCTCCAAGGTGTCCTGCCCAAGAGACTGAGCAGCTGGGACGTTACAGGCAGTCCAAGGCTGAGGGAGATTCAAAAGTTGCCAAAGTCCTACAGGGACGTAGGTGTGACCACAGAGGAGAAACACCGATGGGGACACAGCCCCCACCTCACTTGGCTTGCATCGCTGCAAGGCTGGTCTTGCCCTTGGGTCTTAGAGGATGGTGAAGGGCAGGCTGGTCTTACCAGAGTACTGACAGACAATGGGTCTGGAAGAGAAGGAAGCCACTAGGAGTCCTGACTCACTCAGGCTGAGGCTCAGCCTTGCGATTGCTCAGCTCTGGAAGCTTCTGTGCCCAGTGGTCCTCCACCTCCTCTCGGGGCAAGGGAACTGGCCTGGTTACTGCTGCCACCTGCTCCACGCCAGGTTCTCCCTGGGGAGCGGGCTCTGCCTGACTTCGCCACGAGGAGGCATCCCCATCAGGCTGAGGACACAGGATAGCCCACTGCTGTCACGTGGGCTCTGGAGGCAGAGCTGCAGTTTGCTTTTTCACCGAGAACTGGACTAAGATCATCACACCCATCTCACAGACGGAGAAATGGAGGCAGAGAGCTGTTCATTGACTTGCTCAGGTTCACTTAGAAACCTGAGGTTTCATCCCAGTTGTGCTGCCTGTCGCTAAGCATCTGGTGCTTCGGGGAAGCAGCTTGCATGAGTCCCTGAGCATGGGGACAAGGTCTGGCACTGCAGGGGCGAGGGGAGGTGTGTGTAGGGGCGAGGGGAGGTGTGTGTGTAGGAGCCAGGGGAGGTGTGTGTGTAGGGGCGAGGGGAGGTGTGTGTGTAGGGGCGAGGGGAGGTGTGTGTGTGTAGGGACGAGGGGAGGTGTGTGTGTAGGAGCCAGGGGAGGTGTGTGTAGGGGTGAGGGGAGGTGTGTGTGTAGGGGCAAGGGGAGGTGTGTGTGTAGGGGCGAGGGGAGGTGTGTGTGTAGGGGCGAGGGGAGGTGTGTGTGTAGGGGCGAGGGGAGGTGTGTGTGTAGGGGCGAGGGGAGGTGTGTGTGTAGGGGCGAGGGGAGGTGTATGTGTAGGGGTGTCCAGCCTGAGCCCTGGCAGATATAGCTCCTGAGCAAATGCAGGGCCCACCTCCTCCATATGCCCTGGACCCTGCAGCTCAATACCTACCCCAGGGTCATCTCCAAGGCCAAGAGGCCCCTTGTGGGGCCACACAGTGCACCTCCCCTTCCAGGCCCAGGACCATGGGGAGCAGAGAGCAGTGGAAGGGGTCCTCTCAGCAACTGGTTCCCAGGCTGAAGAGAGGACTTAACACTGACAGAGCCAGCTGGGACCATTCTTGCCACTGATGAGAAAGCCTAATTCCTGGAAGCCTGTTTGGCCTCAGCAAGGGATGGACTCCCCTCAGAAGCCTCTGCCAAGCTGTGCACCAGGCCGAAGGACGAGAAGTAGAGCGAAGGAGGCAGTGGAAGGAGATAGTTGTAGCTGGGCTGTAACTGTCCCCTCAGACCACTGTGAAGAGCAGAGGGTTACCGGGGCCAGCCAGTGGTGGGCTCCAGGCTCCAGCAGGTGCTGGGCCCGGGGTGGTGGTAGCGGGGAGTGGTGTAATATGGACAGCAGTGAGCCATCTGGAAGCCCTGCCTGGGTCCCAGAGACCACACACGGCCATGGAACTGCTCCATCAGCCTCTCTGGGTCCACTCCAGGGCACAGCACCTCCTCCTCAGCTCCTGGCCTTCCCTGCCACACCCCACAGGGCTGGGCTCACACACACAGGCATCTCTGTTAGTTTTCAGTAACAATGAGGCTCCTCAGGGACCACCACTCGCCCTGACCACACCCAACTGTTTATCTCCTGTGCTATGGAAAGAAAAGCAGGGCTGCCCCTTCCCTCTCCTCCCTCCCCACCACCGGCCCTGCCCCTGCCACACACATGCCACACAAATGCAGACACTCTCAGTCCACTGTGCAAACACACCACCGGGGCCAGGAGATGGCTGGACAACAAAGCCACGAGGCAGAGTCCGGAAAAAACCTGGTGTGGAGAGCTCTCTATTGAACGCAGAGTCCCAGCGCCTGCTCTGCTCTCCCACCCACTCTGGCCTCTCTGTCCCCAGTTCATTCTGCCTCCGCTCATTCCACTCTGAGGTCCTCCTTGGCCGACAATCATCACAGGGGACAGATGTCTCCATGCTGCCCGATCCAGGGCCTCAGGTCCATTCCTCGGAGAGCCCTGCCCAGCTGCGGCCGGCCTGTGGGCCCCTGGGCCCAGACGTGCCCTGGCTTTCCAGGCGGGAAGTGCCTGCTGCTCCAGCCCCAGCCCCCTCTTCAAGGCTCCAGCTCCCGGGAGAGGCGGGACAGTTCCCGTTGGTTGTCGATGACCTTCAGCTGCTGGACATAAGCCCAGGTGCTGGCTGGACTCCGGGTGCTCAGGGACTGCTCCGAGCCTGGAGGGATGGGGGAGGCGGTCAGGGAGGGCCTGGACACTGCTTTGTAGAGCCCATCTCTTCCCCCTCCAAGGAGCAAATCAGCCTTATTGCCCTCCACCACCCACCCGGCCACTGCCCACTCTCCACCATCCACCCAGCCACTTCCCACCCCCAGCCCTGAAGACTGCTCTCCCACCTCCCACTGACCTGGGGGCAGAACAACAGTCGGTTAAGACAGGAAGAACAGGTCCCCAAGATTACATATAGCATAGTATCTCTTTTACTAAGTTCAAAAACAACTAAAACTAAAGATTATTCTGTTGTCATTATATATATATTTATATATGAGGCATATATATGTATGTATGTGTGTGTATATATATCTGTGTGTGAATGATAAAGCTGTTTTAAAGAACAAGAAAATGACCTGGCCAGGTAGCTCAGTTGCTTAGAGCACCGTCCTGATACACCAAGGTTGTGAGTTTGATCCTGGTCAGGACACATATAGGTATCAACCAATGAATGCTTAAATAAGTGGAATGACTCTCTCTCTCAAGTCAATAAATATATATTTTTTAAAGTTTCATTAAAAAAAACAAAACAATGAGTGACTCAAAATTCAGGATAGCAGTTACCATGGGTGGGGAGGCACGGGGACAGGAGAGGAAAATATCACAGAGAGGTTTTACTGTCAGTGTGCTCATGCTTGGACTGGGTCCAGAAATGTTCATTACATTATCAGAATAAACACAGACATAAAATATAATAAAAGGCCAATGATGACAGTGTGGTATGAAGTGTGAATTATGATTAATCCCATTTCATGCAACTGAGAGTCAATGTTTAAAATGCAGGTCTTGAGTAAGCCTGCCTGGGTCTCAACTCTCTCGCTAACTAGTGTGGCCTCTGCAAGTTATTTTAACATCAAGCCCATTTGTGCATCTTTAAGTTGGGATAACATTCCACCTACTTCATAGAGGTGCTGTGAAGCTATCAGCATGTATCATAGATGTATCATGTATGCAAGTGCTTAAACATGCTAACTCATCAGCACCCACCCTGCCCCACTTACACGTGGAAACCCTCGCTGCCTGGCTGTCCTCATGGAGGTGGGAGACGCGGCTTCTGAGTGGTGAGAGCGGCACTGGGTAGGGGAAAGGTGGGAGTCAGAAAGACAGAGCCAAGCCTGGAAGGGGACATTGGGGGGGGTCCTACCCAAGGGGGCCAGCCCTCTCACCGTTGCTGTGGCTTCGGCAGTGGTGCAGCATCCGTACGGCTCTGGCCATCATTCTCTGCAGACAAAGCAAGGACATGAGACTGGGCCTGAGGGAAGAACCCCGGCCTGGCCCGTGGGGCAGCTGGGAACCCGAGCTCCCTGAGAGCAGTGTGCACCTAGAGGCTAAGAGGCTATGGGGTAGGTATGTGTGTGTGTGTGTGTGTCGGGGGGGGGGGGGGGGTGTGTCCCCTTTGCCCCAGTACAGGCAGAGGCCCAGCAGGAACCAGGAAGTGGGAGAAGAACAGAGATCAGGAAGAGCTCAGAGAGGAAGGGGACTGGGAGGGGCTCTCGCTGAAGGTTGAGAGAGTTGAGGCTGCCACCCCAGCAGCCCCAATAGAGCAGGCTCTCCGGTATACAATGGAGCTACGAAAGGCCTAATTTAAAATAAGTCTTCACATTCATATTATTAATAACTTTAGACCATCTCCTACCTGCCCTCTCCCCACCCCACCACCACTTTCTTCCAACGTCATAGTCATATCCCCCAACCTACTCCAGTAGGAGGCAACTACTTTCCTGGAACTCACCATCTTCTCAAAGTTGATGAGATTCTCCACCAGGGTGTGGTTTCCCTCATGGATAAAGGTCATGTCTGCAAAGAAACTGGTTGTGCTCAAAGATCCCCAAACACCTTTCCCCTTCAGCCGTCCAAGAAAGGTGAAGGGCCTATAATGAGCCTCGGGCCTGCTCCCTCCCTGCACCCCCTCCCCCCCGCCCCCCCACACACACACTGCCCTCTTCCTCTGGCTCCCCTCCAACTCCTGGAGTAATTTCCTTGTATCTCTTAGGCTTCATAGCAGAGGGCATCTGATGTCACCAATATCTGTTTCCATGTGCTGACTCTGCTTCTAGCCTGTGAACTTCTAGCCTGTGAACTCCTAATTTATCTCTGTGCCCCTCAAGGCGTCAGCACATTGGAATCGCTCAGAGAGGGTTGGGTGGACATACAGGCGCAGGAATGTATAATAGGATGGAGGCTGGCAGGTAAGCTCTGGTACCATTACCTTTGAGAAGGAGAGGCATGAAGGGGATGACAGGAGGAGAGAGCTTGGTGAGAGCCAGTCGATACACTCGGTGGTTCCATGAGGGGTCCTGGGAGGAAAGAAGTCACAGGGAGAAAGGGAAGGTCCCCCACACCATAGCTCACCACATACCATAACACAACCCAATGCCTCCTTCCCCCACCCCAAGAAGGGCCATATGTCCACCCCTTGGAGCTCAGCCTCTGCTCAGCCCCAGGTCTCACCAAGGCAGGCTCTGTGGCAGGCGGGAAGGCCATGTGTGCATGTGGCTTCCAATTAGCCGCCAAGGAAACTTCATAGCCATTAGTCATAGGGCCTGAGCTTTCATGGAGCTCTCTTTCTCTCTCTCTCTTCCCCCCACCCCCACCCCTCCCCCTCTCTGGCAGGCAAATTTCTTTGACCCTCTTGAGCTCCACCAGGTGAATTTTTCGCTCAAGAGCTCCCAGAGCATACTGATAAGAACACCTCTGAGCCAGTTTTCTCCTGAACATTGTCAAAAACTTTCAAACCTCCCCCCCCCCGCCCCCACAACAATTCTTAGGAGTTGGAGTTCCACTCCTCAACTCTTTCCTCGCCTTTTGGCCTAGTCTGACCACAGGCTCCTGGAGTCAGGCCCTGGCACACTGTGGGTGCTGGTGCTGGGACCTGCTTCCTGAGTCCTGGGGCAGGTCAGCTGGAGACCAGCATCCCCCAGTGCTCCCCTGGGGCCTCAGACCCAGGGCCAAATACTGCATGTGCCTGTCCCAATCTTCACACGGGACCTCAGAGCCACAGCAAATGTACCTCCCTAATTCCCACATCCTGGGGGACAGAATACCCTATGCACTCCCTCCATAATGCTAAATACCCATTCTTCAGCCAGCTCCCCAAACTCACAGACCAGAGAGAACCAGGTCCCAGTTCAGGGCTAGAAACCTTGGCAGTGACCAAGGACAAGTAGAAGGGCTGCTGGGAAGCCAAGGAGCGGGGTTTCTGGAGGGACAGGCCGAGGCCCAGCACTCACCAGCAGCCTCTCAAGGGCCGAGTACAGCTTCCGGACTTTGTGGGGCAGCCGCTGTGAAGGAGAGGTAGATGGAGATGAAGCTGCTCTGGGTCCTGTCTCCAGAGGGGTCTTGTTCCCAGGATGGGCATGGGGTCCAACCTCAGGACTGGAGTGGGGGGAGGGGCTGGCCACCCCCTCCAGGAAACACCTACCTCCCAGGTGTGGGCCAGGCGGCTGATGGCTGAGTTGCTGAGGCCAAACATGACGGCAAAGAAGGAGTTGAGGTTCTTTTGTTCCTTGAGGCTGTTAGCAGAAGAACCAGAGACCCTCATGGAAAGCAGCCATACCCACAGAACCCCACTTCAAGACAACATCCAGATTTGGCAACATACTGACCAGGGACCGGGAGGTTTAAGAAAAAGTGGCCTAAGGACTCTGCCACACATCCCATGGATCCCCAAAGGCACTCACTGGGCTGCCAACTTAATGAACTTCCTGAGCAGCTGGGCCCTGGGGCCGGGCACGGGGCAGAGACACAGCTCCGTGGCCACCCAGTACTGCAGCTCATTGAAGCGGCGCATGAAGCGCTCCAGGTTGGCGGTGGTGACATCCCGCAGGTGCTGGGGGCCCAGCACATAGTGGATCAGTTCTACCTGGGAGGGGGCAGCACAAAAGATCAGCACATGCCACTCAGGGTGCCTGCCACCTGCTGTCCTCCCCTTAGATCTGCTCCCCGCACCTGGTGGATACTGTTGAAGAGGTTCCAGTCATGGTCTGTCAGCTGGACGGCCAGGTCCTTGGCGCTCACCAGATCCAGCCCCTCAGCAGAACCCACCGTGGGCCCCAGCTGCTCAGGGTGTGGGGTCTGCAGGGGGGAGTGTATTCAGGGGCGTGCCCGAGGAGTCCAGAGGAAAGGTATCAGGTGGGAGAAGAGTTTGGGGTAGACTCTGTGCCCATGAGCAGAAGAGTGTTGGGGAGGGCAGTGGTGCTGCAGGCACTGACGGGGCCTCTAAATGATAGGGCTCCCCAAGGAGGCATCTTCCTGACGGCTCCCTGGTACCGAGACCCCTTCCTGTAGGGCTCCTATCTCCTGGGGAGCCCCTATGGGGGCAGATCTTCCTCTTTCCCCTTGAGAGCTCCCAATCAGCATTCCCCTCCCCATCCTTTGGAATACTCCATCAACTGAGGCCCACTCCTTCCTCTCTCCACTTAAGGCCCAGCAACAGCCAAACCAGGCCCCCCTTTCCTCAGTGCCCATCCCTACCACCCCCAAAATACAGATCTACCCTGGGTCCTGGCGTCCTGCCTGACCCTACCAGCTCATGCACTTCCTGTGGGTTGACAACAAAGAGCCGCTCGTTGAGCCCCAGGGATGTGGCCACACCACGGGCGTCTGGCTGCAGGCCAATAGCATCTGCAAAGAGAGCAGAGGATGCACCAGGTGGGGACAGGGAGTCAGGCCGGGGAGCAGCTGGAGGCAGGGTGGATGCCCTGTTTGGGAGGTTGGGAGGTCCTTCTCTCAGTAACAGGGTTAGAGTCCTGGACAAGTGCTCTAAATGCACAGGTGCACGTGCCCACGCATCCACACTCCTGGAGGGGAATGAAAGGGGATGCTCAGTGAGACAGAAAGACCTTGGGCAAGGTGGGAACCCCCCTGAGCCTCAGTTTCCTCCTTTGTCAAATGGAGACAATAAGATTTGCCCTCACTATGCAGTCAAATGAAAGAGTTTATATAAATAGTGGCTATACATATATGATACATGTAAAAGCTCTATGAAAATTGGGAAGTGTCTTTACAGAAGTCTTGGTGTTGATGTTCATCAGCTCTTGTGGACTGAGACTGTGTTTTCAGTCATATTTGAGTCCTCAGTTCCTAGATTGTAGCTTCAAAGTAAGGTACACAAGGCCATCCACGCATCCAGGAAACATATTAGCTCTTCTACTTAAATTTAGTTTTCTCATCTGTTTTGTACCTCTATTTTGTGTACAGTTTAATTACATAACATTAGTGTAGGAATTCATGTATATGACTTATAAGAAAATATACACATATCAGGGGGTTTGTAATAAAATACAGGTTACTGACAAGGATGTTGATCAAAATACTCTAGAAATCTGTTCTCTACACAGCACCTGGCTCAGAGTGGGTATCAATAGATGCTGGCTTTGGGCAACCGCAACTCTCCAGGTGGCCACCAGAGGGCAATGCTTCCAGAGCACGTAGGCACAGGTGACTTCATCCTGTCTCCCCAGGTCCTGAAGGGAGAAGGTTTTGCTTTTCTGCCTCCGCTCCTTGCCATTCTTCTCTGGATGCCCCTAATTCCAGCCTACTCTGGGCTCCTGTGGTCAGACCTGGGCAGTATCCTTCACAGACAACAGTGGCTTTTAATGTCCTTAAGTTCTCTGAAGGCGGGTCTTAAAAATCCATGCTGCCATGTTCTGAGCACTGACTTGGCGCCATGCACCATGTGAAATGCTTTGCACACAGCATCTCACTTCATAGTGACGGCAGACCTATGTGAAAGTCCAGTTACACCTTTGACAGACAAGGAAACAGGCTCAGAATGGTTACACGGCTTGCCCAGGATTACACAGCTTACTAGCCGTGGCTCTCAGATTCCACAGGTCTGGGAGTCCAGTTTTTGCTCTTAACCATCAAGCTACTCTATCTTACCGACCATGGCACCTCTAGCTCTGAACACATTGTTGGGCCACAGCTGATCCTCCAATATGCTTGCTGACTGACTAAATGAATGAAGGCCAGCTAAATACAAAGGCTAGCTGCACTCACTATGTGAGCTTGGGAAAATCACTTAATCCCTTTGAGCTTCAGTTTCCTTGTCTGAGATCGGATAAAAGTACCTATCTCATAACATTGTCATTGGATTAAATGAATATATAAACATGATAATAATACCAGTAGCAGCTAATACCTAAGGAGTGCTATGTGCCAGACACTGTTTTAAACGCTTCCAGAGATGAGCCATGTGGTCCTCACAATTCCTCTATGAAGCATGTCCTCTTCTCACCCCCATTTTACAGATGATGAAACAGAGCATGGGGAGATGAAGCACCCTGTATGCCCAAGGCCATGCAGACAGGAAGCTAAAAAGCCGGGTTCAGATGTGGGCAGCAGGCTCCAGAGCTCATGCTGTTAAGCACCACATTTAAAGCACTTTAAAGAGACATCACCAACCTCCCACAAATGCCAGGCATCATTAACATTGATGAAGACAATAAATATGATGATTTTAATTGGGGGATCTAGGCATGGCTCTGAGGGCCCCTCCTCCCTTGGGCCACCCTATTCAGACACACCACTCACCGCCTGCAGAGTTGACCTTCACCAGCACCTGCCCCTTGGTCCAGCCGTCCTCCTGGGCCAACGCTGCCATCACCTCTCTCACTGAAGCCGTCACAGGCAACTGCAGGGTCAGCACCGAGTGGTCTGGCCGGCAGATGTCATAGGGGACTGGAGAGGAAGATCAGGCTGAGCTGTGGGAGGAAGCTGCTTGGTCTTCCCACCTCAGGAGAGAAAGGGCAGCAAACAGTGGGAGGGGCCCTAAGGAGGCAGGCCAGGGCAGGGGCCCCAAGGAGGAAGCCTGGGTGGGCACACTGTGCAGAGCAACGAGAGGCCCTGAGCCCAGGAGAGGGGGAAGCTGGACCTGAGGCCCCAAGGAGCACAGGGTGCCATCCTTGGCCTGCCACACCGTTGTCAAGGGTGACCACAGCAGAGTGTAAGCTATGTCCTGGCTGGTGCAGGCCACCCACCTTTGTCTCCAACTCGGATGGCACAGTTGCTGCTGGGGAGGGTCTCGTCCAGGCTAGGGAGCCAAACAGACATGTTCCGGGCCTGAGAGGGAGAGAAAGTAAGGCCGGGAGGACAGAGGAGAGCATGCAGGGCCAGGGAGGGGCCTTTGTCACTGGGAGCATGGGACCTGCACAGCATGCTTGTTGAGTGAACCTGAACCAGGTGAGACCCTGGGACCAAGGCTCCAGGAAAAGAGACAGATGATGCTAAGAATGAGTGTGTGCCCCTCTACGTGTGTCACCCCTCTGCCAAATAGGCCCAGAGCTGTTCTAGTGTGAACACACCTCAGCTGTCTTTCTCCTCCCTTTCCTCCTTCAGCTACTATTTGCTAGTTTACTATTTCCTACATGCCAGGCTATGGACACACTTATTCTAAGTACCTAAATATTCAGAATCATCCTTTGACAAAAATATTATTATTATTCCCATTTTGTAGATAAATTAAGCTCAGAGAGGTTAAGGAACATGTCCAAGGCAGCACAGCTGTTAAGTGGCCCAGCTGAAGTCCTCACCTGCTCCTCCCTCTCTCTGTGCTCTTATCTATCAACTATGTCAACTGTCCTGTCAAACCCACAAGCCTTCCTTTGTGAGCCCCTCCCCCTCACACCGTGTGGCTCTCAGCTCCAACAGTTACTTCTCAAGGACACTCCCTGACCATGACCCTGGCCCTGAGTCAACCATTCCCTTCCCTGTTTTCAGAGACCCCTGTCTTAGCCCTTAGCATGAGATGGTACCTCACTTGACCCTTAAGACCAAGGATGGCTCTCCCAGCCCAGGACTGCATCGTAGGCTCCTACACAGTGTCTGGCACATGAGGACCACTCTACGCGGTTCCTGAGTGCCAGCCACAGGCAGCACCATGAGCCCAGCAGTCTAGTGGGATGTGATACTAACAACCAACGAGCAACTAGACAAATACAACAACTCTACATGGTGATCCTGCTTTGAAGAAAATCACAGTAGACACCTTGCAGGCCAGTGGCCAGTGGAGGGCTGCTCTGGACAGAGAGATGGGAAGGGGCCTCTCTGGAAACCCAACACTCTGGCTGAGATCAGAACGATAGGAAGGATCCAGGCAGTCAAAGAGCCAGAGAAAGAAAGTTCCAGGCCCTGAAGTAGGAACAAGCTTCACCTATAGAAGAGAGGGGGCCCATGAGTGTCCAGGAGCGAGGAGGGGGGCGGGTGAGGTGGGAGAAGCACGGGAAGCCCAGGGGAGGCTTTTAGATTTATTCCCAATGCAGCACCCCCCACAGTCAGCCCCAACCTACCTTTCTAGTCCCTTTCCCACCATTCCCCAGCCAAATCTCAGCTCCAGTCCCTCTTTGCTCCCCGGGCCCCGACCTGGAGCAGCACTGGCCATCTCTGACTCCCAGGAGGGGTCTGCCTTCCTCTGGACGCCCACACTGGCCACCAGGAGCCGCTGGTTCTCAGAGGCTCACCTGATGGGAACTGCTAGCTGGGTCTAGGGGTGGTGGTGGGGTGAAGGGGTGACCTTAGAACTCAGTGTCCCCATAGGACCTGGGATATGAGGGGTGTCTGTGCATGGGAACCTTCCACACAGGACCCCTCAGATGGGGGATGAAGGAGGACCCTACAGTCACGGGGGAGCAGAGGGAAGAAGCTGAGGCTGACAGAGGTGAGAAGAGCCGATTCCGAGCAGACACCTTTATCTGAGGAGATGCGCTCCCACCGCCATTTTCCAACCTGTGGAACGAGGGAGAAGGGGGTGAGACTGGAGCCAGGCAGGAGCAGGGAGGTGCCCGGGGCTCTGGATCCCATCCACCCTCACCCCAGGCGCAGAGTTTCACAGATTTGGTGAATGTCCCCTGAAAAGAGGCAAAGGGGCTGAAACTGGGGCCCTGGATCCTGATTTTCCCAAGCCAAGAGGGGAGGGAAAAGGAGTTCAAGGAAGAAATGGGCCCAGGTGTCAGATGGTTCAGGTGAGCTGTCCCCATGGGAATGTCGGGGAAGGGAAGCTAGACTCTACGAAATTGGCTGGGTGGGGTGGCAGGAACTGGCACCGGTGGTGCCGGGTAATAAATATGTACTGGATGGAGGAAGTGAGAACAGCAGGTGCACCTGGGATAGGAGTGACACACAAATGGCTGTGTGATGTGTGAGAATGGCTGAGCATGTGAGTCAGGGTGAACAGCAAAAGACTGGTGGGAAGGACTCATTGAAACAAGCAGGACTGGACAAATGAGCAAGGATAGGCAACATTCACACGGCACATGCGCAAGGCACTGCTCTGCCCTCTGAAGGAGCAGTAACCCTTTCCTGTACAATGAGGTAGGTGCTCCCCCACATTACAGACAAGAGCCCAAAGTCCTCAGGGGGTGCGGTCATGTGCTCAGGACAGCACAGCTGTGAGTGGTACAGCCTGGGTTTGAGTCCAGAGTTGGTGCGCTCAGTCCCCGCCCGAGGTGCTGCCTGTCATGCATGCGACAAGTTAACTGAGAGCCAAAGTTACCGGTGGTGGTGCCGCCGCCTCTCCGGCCAGTGCTCCCGCAGCAGGTTGCTCAGCCGGGCGTCCCTGCTCACCAGATCTGAGAGTTTCTGGGAGGAGCCAAGATTCACTGAGACGTTGTAGCCGTGTCCACCCGGGCAGCCCTGTCCAGCCTGCCTCACCCCCAGGTACCTGGAGAAAGCTGCTGGCCACAGGGTCAGTGTGGAGCATGGGGCCATACAGGGCCATCCACTGGCTGACCAGCCGCAGGATCTGCTGTCTCTTGTTGCAGATGTAGATGTTGCGCTCCTGCTCACTGCCTCCCGCGGGCTCCGCATGGAAGGTGGGCACCAGTCAAGGAAACCAGAGCTTCCCACTGAGCCACCCCCACACCTCAGGCAGAGGAAAGGCAGGATTCGTAGGGCCTGCTGACAGAGCTGGCATGAGGCTGGTACTTTGGAGGGTTTGGCACCGCCATGCTATAAGCGATCCTTTTTCCCCACTCCACACACCATCCCTGGGCCTGGAAGGATATTGGTGCAGGAGGGCAGCGCAGAGCTGGGTGCTGGGCATGAAGACTCTGTGGGTCAGGAGGAAGTCACTGAGGAATGTCTCTGTAGGACAGGCAGGGATGGGAGACAGGTGGGAGGTGGGGCTTCAGAGGTCAAGCCCATTGAACACAGGTATACGCACAGCTGGAGTGCCATCCCCCAGTGTTACCATGGTCAAAGTACCACTGATGCCCAGCCCCTGTGACTGCACTCCCTACCCAAGCCAAGAGCACAGGAATGAGGATTTACTGCCAGCTGGCCCCACGGACCAATCCAGCACCCAATCAGGTCAGAGGCAGGTGCCTAGCCCTCTCCCAGGCTGCGCTGACCACCTGATGAGTCAGAGACAGGCAGGTGTCTCCTGTCCCTACCTGTTGGATCGTGAGCACTGGAATCAGGCCTCATGGCCTCCAAGAGCAGTTCTAGGATCTTCTCCGGGGTGCCAGACATCACCGTATACCTGGTAGAAATGGCCAATCCATGCCCTTGTGCCATCACTCCCCCTCCCACAACCAGGACAGATGGCAGTAATCAGTCATCTCACTCTTCCCTATTTGTCTGCCCTGCCCCACCTTGGGGTGGAGGGGTGGCTATTCAGGGGTACAGCTGGGTCCCAGGATGTCTCTCCACCCTGGAGGCCAGCAGGCAGGGGTATGACACGGAGGAAGGGAGTAAAGCCTGGGGAAAGGAAGCAGAGGGAGCTTGGTGGGTGTGTTACCGGTTCCTGCCTGGGGTTGGGGGGCAAGAGGAGCCAGCGCCCTGAGAGGTTCTCTCCAGCACCAACACCACTTTGCCGTGCTCTTCCAGCCTCATGGTCTTTGCTTCCACGTCCTGAAGAACAAGCCACACCCGGTGCTCAGCACACACCATGCCCCTTCCCCCATTTCCGGCACCTCTCCCCACACCTCCCTCCTTCCAGATCCCGAGCCCCACAAAGACCCTCAGCCCTTCTCCCACTCTATTGGACACCCACCACATGGATCTGCCCCTCATCCTACCCCTGCTTATCCCACAGCCTGAGCCCCTCCTCTGCTCCATCCCTCCCCGCCCTCCCTCCATGGATCCAACACACTGCCCCCTCGGACCCTAGTATCTCACCCCTCGGTAGCCCCACTACCCCCATGGTCTCCTGCACAGACAGAGTGGAGTTCACGGGCTCACAGAACCTCACCAGCATGCCGTGGACTTCCTCACACTCCCCAGGGTGGGCTCCCTGCTCCAGCCATCATCTCTGAGCTTCTCCATCTCGCTTCCTGCCCCTCACAGGCTCTCTCTGGTCCCTCCCCTGCCCCACACTTCACCAGAGAACCGTCCTTGCCACCTGCCCTCCCACCCCCAGCAACAGCACCTTGATGATACGGTTGAAGTCCTGCTTGTCCACTCGGAGAAAATGACAGTTGTCTTCTCGCAGGATGATGGTGGCTGCCCGGGGTGCGTCGTTCACCAGAGCCAGCTGCCCAAAGTCATCTCCCTCATGCAGTGTGGTCACCAGCCCCTGGAGTCAGGCCTCAGTCACAGCCCGCCCGTCTAGCCCCAGCCCTCGTGAAACAGACCCATGGCGGGAAGAAGCACCGAGGCAGGAGAAGACCTGGGCATCGGCGCCTTGGGTCCACCAGAGGCACTGCCTGTGGGGGCACGACCAGGGAGCAGTTACCCCCCAGGGGGCTGGGGAGGAGGGCACACTCACCTTGCCATGGGTCACTACATTGACGGATCCCTTCCAGATAATGTACCATGAAGTGCCTTTGTCCCCCTGGCTGAACACTGAGAGGAGCGCAGGTCAGACATGCCCCAGCACCCACCACCTCTCTGGGGCCCCCAACCATGTTCAGGTCCCTGGTGCCCAGCTTCCTGCCAACTGTCTGACTTACACACAGTCCCCGCCTTGCTGTGGGGTTCAAAGAGCAGAACTGCTGCTAATTCCCGCTTCACCTGTGGGGCAGGGAGAGGGTGGTCAGTGGGCAAGTCCAGGGCAGAGGGCCAGGTCAGGGGTGAGGAAGGAAGGCCCAAAGACATGAGTGCCCGGGGGCAGAGATGTGGCTAGGCCAGGTGGCCTGGGATTTGGGGGGTGGGGGAGGGCTAAGAGAGGCAGAGGATTTTCAGACAAGGCTGCTGGGAACAGGAAATTAGATGGAAATTTCCAAGCCATAGGCAGAAGGGGAAGGATGTGTCTTCTGGGTCAGCAGCTGGCACCTCCTGGGGTGGTCACAGGAGAGGAGGCTCCTGGGGAAAGGGCAGGGCAGGGCGGGGCGGGGCCTGCGGACTGACCGAGTTGGAGAGGTGGGCCACAGCCTTGATGTGCAGCAGCTCCTCAAAGATGAGCTCCAGCTCCTCGTCTGTGCGCTGCCCTGGGCTGCAAGCCAGAGAGGACCAGAAAGCAAAGGATAAACTCCAGCCAGGGCCAGGGCTGGGACCGCTTACCCACAAAGCACAGGCCTGAGGCCAGCTGGTGCCTCAGCAAGGAGTGTTATCACTAATGGCCAGCCATTCCCACTGTGTGCCAGACACGGGACTAAGTGCTTCACACGCATCATTTCAATTGCCCTCACAACAACCCGTGACGTGGGCATTTTTATTCTCCTTTGACGGAAGAGGAAGCTGGCACAGAAAGGCCCGAGGCTACCCAGCTCACAGTTAGTAGAACCAGAATTTGAACCCAGATCTGCCTGAGGACTCGTGAGCCCACCCTCTCTCAGCCATTGCTGCCACTCAGAGTGGGCAGGGTCTTCAGAGGCCTTGTACCCCACACCCTCAGTTACAGAGGAAGAAATGGGCTCAGCGGGAAAGGAGGGCTCAGATCACTCAGCAAGTCTGGCCTCTGATCCAACCAGGGTCCTTTTCCTCAGTGAGAAGCAAGGGAGCCCCTCGGAGATGAAACTGAGACGTTATGGGGTCTGGGAGTTGTGTGGGGCCTGGGGGGTCTCAGGGTGCAGGATGCAGAGTGCCAACTCACAGCTTTCGAAGTGCCACAGTGAGCAGGGCATCCGGCCCCCGCTGGGAAAGCAGGGCCATGGCCTCAACCAACTCCTCCTCCAGCTCATGGACTCCCGAGGGCTCCGGCTCTGGACCCGGGAAACGGTAGAATTGGGTGTCTCGGTCCTGGAAGGTCCAGTCATGTTTCACTGCAGGAAGAGGCCCAGACATGGGGGAGGAGAGAAAATTGAGGCCAAGTGGGTCTGAGGCCCTATTACAATGCTCATCCCTCCTTACCCTAGATGCCTGCTCCCCAGGACTGCCCAGCCCCGGGTGCCCTGCCCTGGGCTCAGGCTCACCATGGCAGAGGGCACCTTCATCCAGCAGGACTTGACAGATTCCCACGGCTTGGCTCCGTGAATGTACCCCAAGCCCCAGGGCCAAGATCCCATCCACTAGCTCCCGGCCTGAGCAGCATTGCCTACAAGATTTAAGGGGACAGGGAAAAGGACGGAGAGTCAAATGGCAGGGAGGGGAGAGGAGAGAGGGAGCAACTCTCCACCCAAAAGGCACCTTCCTAGGCCCAGCCCCAGTTCTGCTGGAAGCAGGGCCAGGCCCAGATGCCTGGAATAGAATGAAAAGGAAGAGAAAAACAGAGGGGCTGGGCCAGGAGGCAGGCAAGGCCTCCACTCACCGATAGAGCCTAAGGTGGTGCTTTCTGTCTCGGATGAGGTTCTGGCAGGTGGCCAGGAGATGTCGATGCAGCTGCTTCCCCGCCCTGAGCACCCGCTCTGTGGAAGCCTGGGGGGTGGGCAGCACAGCTGGCTCAGGCCCTGACCCACTGGCCATGCTGCCCCCTCCCAGCTCCATCATCAGGCTTGTACCTGCTCCAGGCTCACACTGAAGTCCAGGGATTCCTCGCTGTTGGTGAGTGGTGTCTGAGGGCAATGGGAAGAGTCCGCACGTTAGTGCCAGGCCTTCCTTCAAATCTAGCTCCTGGACCCCACCCCTCCCCCATCCCTGCACCCCTTGCCCAACCCCCAACTCCAAACGCATCCATTCAGCTACTCATTCAACAAATCTGTGGTTTTGCTTTCCAAGATTTCAATCACTCATACTCAGCTGTGGTCCGAATGGAAAATTCCAGACATAAACAACTCATAATGTTAAATTGTGTGCGATTCTAAGCAGTGTGACCAAATCTTGTGTTGTCCCCCTGGACATGAATCATACCTTTGTCCAGCATATCTTCACTGTGTATACTACCCACCCATTGGTCACTTAGTAGGTCTGGGTTATCAGATCCAAAGTTGTGGTAACCCTTAGCCCTGGCCGGGTAGTTCAGTTGGTTGGAACATCTAGTGCACCAAAAAGTTGCAGGTTTGATCCCCTGTCATGGCACATACCTAGGTTTCAGGATTGATCCCTGGTCAGGGTGTATAGGGGAGGCAACTGATTGATGTTTCTCTTTCTCTCTCTCTCTCTCTCTCACCTCACTTCCTCTCTCTAAAATCAGTAACATATCCTGCAGTGAGGATTAAAAAAAAAAGTAAGCCATATTTTACTTAATACTGGCCTCAGTAGTGGTGCGTTAGAGATTCGGATATGCCAAAGACAAGTCATAAAGTGCTTCTTTTATGTGCAAAGGTATGTGTGTACAGGAAAAACAGTATGTATAGGATGCAGTCCTGTCCCTGGTTTCAGGTATGTGCTGGGGTCCTGGAACATAGCCGCTGGATGAGAGGCGACAACTGTAAACAAATACTCACTGATCACACCGTGTGCGTGGCATCGCCTCTTCCCCACCCTGCTAACCTGTCCCCAGACACCCAAGCACTTCATCCCCACAGATGAGCACCCGGAGATCCCAGTTCTGCTTACTCAGGGCCCAGAAGTGCCCAGGCTCCCAGGTACCTGCCCCTGGAAGCGCATGAGGACTTGAGATAAGAAGGCCCTGAGAGGCCAGGGGGGTGCATGGCTCGGGAGGCCTGGAACACTTGTTCCTCGGCTGGCGTCACAAGGCCTGCTCCCAGAGCCAAGGTCTGTCCCCAACCACAGGACCATGGGAAAACCTGCCCTGTGTGGGCTTCCGTGCACCCTGGTAGTTAACACAAACCTTGGAGCCAGACTCCTGGCTCCAAATCCCTGCTCCTCCATTTATCAGCAGTGTGACTCTGAATACAGCACTGCCTGGTATAGAGTTGTATGTACATGTCAGCTGTTATTACTCATCTGTGAAGCAAAGGGCGGCTGCTTGCACCAAGCTCCTGACCTCTCTGAGATGTTGCTGCTAGTCCATAACCCTGTAGAGTGAGGAGGGCTGGGAAGCGCACAGGACTGGCTCCAGAAGACGGGGTTTATTTAGAAACATCGGTTAACAGGTTTCCTGACTTTTGTATCAATCAAGCCACCCAGCCTATGTGCCCCGGATGTTGGACATGAAAACCTCTCGTGACCCTTTTCTTTGCCACCTGAGAATTGGAATTTGTGGCCATCCCTGGACAGAATGCCCTCCCTGTACAAGCCCTCCCTGAGGCAGAGCACTTTACAAAGCATGATCACCTCTGTGACTCCCTCTGATCCTGTATTAAATAAGATCAGACGTGAGCGAGGCGGGGCAGGTATACTCATCTGTCTTCTTTGATTTACAAGGAAACAAAACTCTTGAGGTGAAGTGCTCAGGTAACTCAGTCATACATACTTGAGACAGCCAGACAGCTACAGATAAACTCGAGGTCCGACCAGAAGTGCTCACATTCTTGGTCTCGCTCCACCCACCACACCTTCCCCTTCCTCTCCCTTCCCCCTTCTCACCAGTGCACTCTCTCTCTCTCTCCTGCTTTCCCATCTGCACTCAGGTCCCTGAAAACGACCTGGCTGGGGAGCTGGGGTACAATCAGCCTGAGGCCAGAACCCCCTCCCCTGGTCCTGGCATCTTCCCCTCTATGCCAGGCAGAGGCCTGAGGTCTGGCATGTGTAGATGCTTGGCCCAGCACTGAGCGGAAGTCACTAGGTGTCCCAAGGGTATCCCTGCCTGGATCATGGGGCCCAGCCTGGTGCCAGACACAGAGCCTAGAGACTTAGCAACAGGAAATGAGGAGGAGGAGGAGGAGGAGGAGGAGGAGCAGGAGGCAGGGAAAGAGGAAGGGCAGGAATGCTATCCAGCCAGCCCCCAGTGTTGGAACAAACAGTGCTGAGTGCTAATAACTTGTTGTTCATGTCAAAATGCCCAGGTGGCCCCAGTCCCTGCCCCAACTCCCTTTGGTGCCCACAACCCAGGCTCCAGCACAGGCTCCCTTCCTGGTATTATTCTGACCCCAAAGGGCACTTCAGGAGGGGAGGTGCCAGGTCATGTGGCCAAGCTGGTCACCATCCAGAT
The DNA here is from genome assembly GCA_026230045.1 of Corynorhinus townsendii. Classification (NCBI taxonomy): domain Eukaryota; kingdom Metazoa; phylum Chordata; class Mammalia; order Chiroptera; family Vespertilionidae; genus Corynorhinus; species Corynorhinus townsendii. Next base: position 171,658,664 of record JAPDVU010000003.1, on the reverse strand, counting down.
CCCTGATCCACAGGCCTTGCCTCAGCCATTTCCTGTCCTGCCCCAGGGGATGAGCGCGAGGGTCAGAGGCTCTGGCCCATCAGAGCTGAGGAGGGACCTAAAGGCAGCCCTCTCACTCTGCCAAGGAAAGCAGGTGCCCAGAGACAAAGTAGCTCACGCGCTGCTTAGAAATGGAAGATCCTACTGAATAACTGCTACCAGCGCTGACCCTGAACGTAGGTGTTTGTTTCCTATTTCACGCTAGAGAAGGAGGCTCGGAGGTTGCATAACATACCCTGAGAGTAGGTAAAATAAGCATCAGGATTCACACTGTGCCCGTCTGAGTCCAAAGCCCATGCTCTTAGCCACTATGCCCTGCCATCTCCATGGCAACTACCCCATGTTTCCCCCACTGTGCCATAGAAGTTGAAATAGCAGAGGTATTCTACCCTCAAGAATGTTCGCTCCATGGGCAAGTAAGCCTGGAGAACACTGGGTAAAACAAATTCAATAGGTTTGTTATCATAGTCCCTCTGGGCCTAAGATGTTGGGGTGTGGGTGCTATTCAGGGGCAGTGGTCACGTGTGTGGGTTCTAGAGCTGGATGCCTGGGTTCAAACCCTGGTTCTTCCATTGCCAGCTGGTTGTGTGACCCAGGGCTGCTTATTAACCTCTCTGTGCTTCAGTTTCCTCACCTGCACCTGGGATGGGTGATAAATATACCGCGCCCCCCCAAAATAAATACCTATCCCGTAGTTATTATAAGGATCAAATGAGAATAATAATGGAAAGCACTTGGAGCAGAGCCTGGCTTAGTAAGTGCTAAGTAACTTGATTAATCTTTATTTCATGTTGGGCACTGGACACTGTAAGAAATGTACCTCATTGACCCTATCCCTGACCCGATGACCCTGAATGTCAGCTTATGGGTACTCAGTGGGAAAGAAGTAGCTGACATGGGTGGAGGTGAAGGTCCTCACCTGCCTCCTCTCATGCCTTCACAGGAACTACTCAGGGCAGAAGAGGAGTTGCCAGCTAGCTCCCATGGTATCAGCACCTGACCTCCCTTCCTGTCGCTGAGTGTCAGAACCCCACTGGCAGTGCAGACAGATGCATGGGGACCTGTCAGACAATTTCCATAAGCCCATGGCTAGGGCCTCAGGCCAGGTCTATTCATGGTGGGACAGGGAGAGGATGTATGGGGCGGGACGATATTTTGGAGTGTCAGTGTTACCATCCACAACAAGAGAAAATATACCATGAACCTGGACTCTGAAGCCACATTACCCAGGACCAAAGGCCAGCTTTGTCCCTTAGCGGCTGTGTAACTCTGGACTTGTCACTTAGCCTCTCTGTGCCTCTGTTTCCTCATCTCTAAAATGAGATGATGACATTAGCACCTATCTCAGGCTGTAGTGCAAGTATTTGATATGACGAAGGCCTTACAAAACTGTCTAGGACATAAGTCCTAGATAACTACCAGCTACTACCATTATTTGGACAGGTTGGATGAAAGCATGTTTTCTGAGTCAGCACATAGACACACCATCCCCAAAACAATCACCCAAAGAGAAGCATCCCAGGCTTCTGTGAGCTCATGGGACCCACCAGAGGTCATCCAGATCTTGTCACTGCCTCTAGACAGATTGACCCCTCTGCTGGTTCCCAGACACCAAACAATCTCTCCCCTTCATGTTTTCCAAAGGAGGTGCTCTTCCATTCCATTCCAGTGTCACCTTTGTCAGGGTTGGTAAGTCCTTTCTATATCCAACGTCCAACCCTCCTGATGTAACATGCTTTTATTTTTCTCTTGTCCTGGTCCAGTAGGAACAGAAAGTGCTCTCTTTAGCCTACAGGAAGTTGATGGGTTTCCCCTTGCTTTTCTAAGAGGTAGGCAGGGGCTGCATAACTGCCTGCACTGTCCTCCTGGGACTCTGGGCTCTGCTCCCTCACAACATCCACCCTTCACCCTGTGTGTGCATATTCCCTCCCTGGAGCTTGTCTCTCTCAGGTGAGCTCTTCATGGGTAAGGCATCATCCAGAGATTCAAGGTGCAGCTTTATAGGTACCCAGAGTCACAGACACAATGAGCTGAAACGACCCCACTCCATTCCCCAGAGAAGGTCATCAGGAGAGGGTGTGGCAGCCCTAAAAATCTAAGTTCCCTCTAATCAACAATCCCCACTTGCCCCCCCCCCCCGCCCCATGGCAGGGGAGGGGCCTTGCTTCTGTGCCTTTGACCCCATTTACACTCCAACAGCTCTCACCCCCACCCTTCTGGCCTCCCCAAGCACACCAGGGGTTGGAGGGGTCAGGAGACAGCCTGGCGGCCTCATCTACCCACTCCCAGACTTTGGGTCCCAGGGGATCCTCCAGTGACCTCATTGTCCTAGCACCTGACCTTCCCCCCACTCTCCACCTTGCCTCTACAAGCTGGGAAAAGGACAGGAAATGCACAAGTAATTATAGCCTAAGAGGGAAAGAGGGAGGGAGTGTTCCAGCCCACTGGCTCCAAGAAGTAGCTACTGCCAGGGACCCGGAAGGGTGGGGGGCAGCTAAGCCCAGAAGTGACTGGCTCCCTTGCCTCCTCCAGAGCCCCATCTTGAGCAGGACCAAGGCCAGGGAGTCCCTTATCAGGAAAACCCTGGAAGGCAGGGTTGGGGGACTGCCACCTAGATTCTCCTCTCAATTCTGATTGTCAGGATGACCCCCTCATGTTGGATGACCCCCTCAGTTTTCTCAACTCAGCCTCATGTTTTGGTAAATATAAATGGCAGTTGAGAGAGGTAGGAGGGAGCAGGCAGAAGGTGGTGGTCATTCTATTCAATGGGACTTGCCCATAAGAGATGAGCTCTCCCAAGTCTGTCACCTGCTCCTATTTCTCCCCATGCCTTTACCCAAGTGCCCTCCCGGCACTCCCCTCCCCCGCCCCGCCCCCATCCCCCATACAGGGCACACAAGACACACACTGAATCTCAGGTGAAGTCACTCTATTAAGTCTAGGAGATTGAGGAGAGCTTCTCTGACAATTTGGATCCTGCAACCACTATCCTGCACCCCACCTCACCATTACCCCCTCCTGCTCCCTCTTTCACTTTTGCAGCTCCAAAGCTGTTATCCAATGACAAGGGGAACTCCAGTGGCCTCAGGTTCTCTAAACTTTTCAGAATCCTTCCCTGAGCTCCCCAATGCCAGATACCTAGCAATGTTCGCATGACCACCTCACTCCAAAATAAAAAAACAGAATTGGTGCAGTTCAGTTGCTCACTAACCAGGAATGTTGCCACGGTGATATGTGGAGAATAGTAACCAAGTTTACCTCAGCCCTGACTTGACCTGGCCTCCACCTCCACAGGGAGAACACACAAGCACCTAACCCAAGGCATGCAGAGGTTATGAATAACTGACAAATCCCTTGCCTCTTCCCCATGCCTAAATGGGGGCACTTGGGCACCACACACACACACACACACACACACACACACACATACACACACACAAACAATGCAGCTGTGTGAGCCACCCACACATACCCATACCAAAGCTAAGCTGCCTGACCAGCTGTCCATCCGGCAGTACCCCCCACACTCTCAGAGCAAGCTGGGCCACCACCAGCATGCCTGTGCTCCCTATCCAGACGCTCCAGCCCCGGTTCCTGGCCTGGGCAGGCGATGAGCACTCACCCAGCGAAGCCCCTGGATTCGGCTGGGGCGCTGGTGCTCCAGAAGCAGCTGGTAGGAGCAGCTTCGGGGCAGGTGCATCCTCCTCAGCACCATGTCGAGCAGCGTCCCCTCGGGCACCACGTCTGGTAGGCTTCCCACCTGCGGTGCTCCCAGAGCTGAGCTGTCCTCCACAATCAGGCCCACCTGCCAGCGGCTCTCACCTGGCCAGCCCACCTGTGAGGAGGGGAGGAAGGCGGACAGCCATGGGGCTGGGCAGCTGGACCAGGACACAACTCCCCCGGCAGCACGCTTCCTTAGAATCCTCTGGACTGGGCAGGCGGAGGTGCTGCAGCCCTGCCAGGAGCTGGGGGAGGGACAGGAAGACCTTCGCTGGGTCTTGTCGGTCTGGCGCACTTAGGGGTCTCGCTGGCAGGAGGTAGAGCCTTCCTTCCCAGCCTTCTTTGGACCTCTGCTCCACCCCGCTACCCAAGTCCCTGCAGGGACCTCCACCACCTCCCAGTGAAGCTATGGGCTCACTGGATCCCCCAGAAATGCAGCTTCAGCTCAAACCCTTCTTCTCTCCTCCTCCCTCCCCCAGTGACCAACCCTTTCTCTCCCACCCAAACTCGCCATCGTGTAGGCTTCCTCTTCTGCTGCTCTTCGCCCCTGGCCCCACCTTACCCACCTTCATGATCCTTCTCAAGCTCGCCCAGCCCTGCAGGCTCTCGCAAAAGGCTGGGGGGCTCCCCAGCGAGCCACGGTCAGCTCCGATAGGGGGATCCTGGAGGGCTGCGGGCTCTGAGTCCTGGACGCAGTGACCAGGGTCAGTTCCTAGCTGGACCCACCGCCAGAGCACCCAGAGGCCGGCTGAGAGGAGAGGCTCCTTTTGGCTGGGTAGAGGGCTGGGGGCCCGCGGGGGGCCTCCCCACTCAGCGACAAGGAGCCCGAGCCTCCACCTCCGTCCCAGACGAAAGAGCCAGCTGGCACGGGGCACTGAAGCGAGGCTGCAGCTGGCACTGGTCCGGGCGGGAGCTGTCACACCCCCTGTGCTGCCCGCCCCCTTCCCCTCCCGGACAAGCTGAGGGGGCAGGGAGGAGGCTCCAGCCTCGCGGTCGGGAGCGAGGGCGTAGGACAGGGGGCCGGACACGGGCTGGGGTGGAGACCCGACTCTGGGGTATGCAGAGCGGGCCAGAGCCCGAGCTCTGAGAAACCCCAGGGGGCAGGAGTGCCCCGAGGTGTGTGTGGGGGGTGCCGGGGCCACTAGGCCCAGGTGACCGGGTAGGGGCGGTGAGTGGCTGCACCGGTCGCCACGTGGCCCAAAGGACAAATGCAAACAAGGAAACCGGGGGAATGCGGGGGGGGGGGGAGGGGGAGGGGCGGGAGGTGAGTCATTGTGGCCCCACCCGGGAGGGAAATCCGGGCTGAGGCCGCTTCCCGGCTGGGGCGTTCTGCCTCCTGTTTCGGTTCAGGGTCTCAGACAGCCCGGGGGAGGGATTGGGCTGCTTTCCGGTGGGGAATCCCACTGCCTGGCCTCCCACCGCTGCGCTCCCAGATGCACACGCGGGCGCGGTTGGGGAAGCTGAGGCTGGAGGGGAAGGACTGTGCTTCGAGATGGATGAAGCTGTGGCTGAGCTTCAAAAAGAGAGGGGGTTTCGGAGGAACGCGTACTCCACCTCGCGCTCCCAGATGGCGGGCGGTGGCAGCCCAGCCCCGGGACTGCAGAGTCCCGTGCAGGCTCGTCCCCTCCTCGGATCTCAGTTTCCACCACTGCGCAGGTGGCCCAGCGCCTCCCTCGCCGCCCCACTCCCGCTTCTGACGGGGCAGAGACAGCGACTCCTTCTGCGCCCGGTAATTGCCCAGCAAGTTAATGAGCGTTTTAGGAAGAGGCGGGCGCCCCGCGCGCGACTTTCTAGGACTCCCTCCCTTTTGGCCCCATCTCTGCCCCTTTCCCTCTGCTGCGGAGCCTGCTGGACTGGGGGAACCACTTCTCTAACAATCCAAAACCTTGCGCGGGGACACTGAGTCCCCATCTTCCACCGATGATTGTGTTCTTGGAGCTGGGGTGGGGCTGCCAGTTTTCATTGTGATGATTGTGTATTAGAAAATCTTCCCAGGAGCTCATCAAAATGCAACTTCCACACCACCACCACCACCCGCCCCCCGCCCCAATTCAGATTCAGTCCTACTGGTCTGAAATGGGAAGTTTGTATTTTGAATTAACACCCTCGGGTTCTCTGCTTTGTCCACACTTTGAGAAACCATGGTGGCGTTTTAAATGCCCCTCCAGGGAAGGAGGGGGACCTGAGGATGATCTGGACCCAAGCCCCAATCCACCCATCCAGGCCCTGGGAATCCGGCAGAAGGAAGAACAGCTTAGATATTGGCAGGAAGGGAACAGGCTGGGGTCACGGATGTGCTTGGGGAAGAGTGTTGAGGGGGAGTTAGGTGTGGGGGGAGTGTTGAAGTTTCAGGTTGCTGTGGCCAGTGACCTGGTCTAGAAGCACCTGCAGGGGAGTTTCCGGAGACTGTCAGTGGGGTCAGAATACTATTCCTACTGCCCCTCCCTTGGACAGGTGGAAAAGGAGCTGGAGAATGAGGCAGGGCATCTGCTTCTATAGATCTCTCTCGGGGCCACAATGGCCTGTAAGTGCCTGGCGCTGGTCCAGGTGCTTCACATGCATATAACCTCTGCCATCACCCTATGAGTTACCACTTTGCAGATGGGAAACTGAGGCTGAAAGGTATTAAGTAACTTTTCGAGGCCACACAGCTAGTAAATAATGGAGCTGGGGCTTGAACTCAGGCTGCTGGGCTTCACTGAACCCCCATGCTATGCTGTGTTGTGTATATGTTATATTCATTTTTCTCATCTGGACTATATGTCTAAGGGAGAAAGCTAAACGGTACAAATTGAGCAGTGGGGTGCAAGGATTTAAAGAAAGTCATTCAAATCGGTGAAGATGAGAGTGTTCCAAACCCACTTTCCCCCATCTGTATTCTCCCTCAACATATCCTTTCCTTGCCTTTCTGTTTTCATGTTTCTTTCTCATTCCCCCTCCCTGAGAAGATGGCCTGGTGATTATCTGTTCACTGGTAACCCAGGGAGACCATCAAGGTTGGACCTTCCACTTATCTCATTGTTGTAACTGGCAGGCAAAGCCCCTGGCTCCCACCTGGCATATGATGGGCAGGTTTCTTTGGCTCAGGATTCCTGGGTGGGGGCTGGCCAGTGGAATGACTGCTCAGAAGAGATCTGACTGAGGCTGAGGCCTGGAGGGGCAGGGAACTAGGGTAGTGTGTCTGAGGAAGACATCCCAAGCCAGATGGTGAGTCATCTTGGGGACACATGCCAGGCCCTGCCCAGACTGGACAGATACATAATAATAATAATTAACATGCACAGGCCCTGAACTTGATGCTTTATATACATTCACTGATTTAATCATCACAAGAATCCTGAGACAGGTATTATTATTATTACCTCACTTTACAGATGAGGAAGCTGAGACACCAACAGGTCAAATGCCGTGCCTAAGGTCCCATGACTAGGAAGATGTGGAGCAGTGAGGGATTCTCCCAAGCAGTTAGAGCCCGTGTGCATTACCATGTGCAATCCTGCCTCAGACTGACTGTTCCCACCAAGGGGGAAAGCCCACATCCAGAGTCACTGTCCCCAGGCCTGGGTGCTCACAGGCTGCAGAGGTGGCGGAGGAACAGGCAGACGATGGAGGCTGAAGAGCAGGGCCTTGACTCAGTCTACCCTTTTGCCCCATTCTCTTCAGGCAGGTGGCAGAGGACCACAGAGGCTCCCAAGTAATAGTTGAGGAGGGTGAATGGGTAAGGAGGGCTTTTCAGCCCCTGGCTTTGATTCTGGGCCATATTCTTCCCACACAGGCCTGTTTGCTTGTAGAGCCTAAAGCTTCCTGAATCTTCACAGGCCCTTCTCACTAGGCAGGTCTAACACTCCCTTTCCACCCACCTGCCCCTCCTCCTGCCTTGCCCCTCTCAGCTTCCTACTCCAGGAGCCTCACCACTGCCTAAGCGAGGAACCTCATTCCCTCCTTCTCCCACATCCAATCAGCCACCAAGTCTGGTGGATTCAACTAATGAATAATCTGTTGCATCCATCCATTATACCCCCTCTCTTCTCGCCCTCAACACACACCTGCTCTAGCCCTGTGATGGTCTCTTCCAGCAGTCCTATGTGCAGGGCACTGTTTGCCATTTTATAGACACCACCTTTTAATCCTCAGAACAATCTCTATTTGCAAATGAGAATACTGAGGTCAGAGAGGTAGAGTAGCTTGCCCAAGCTCACACACTGAATTGGGCCCACCACTCTTCCCCACTATTTTGTACTGCCTCCCTGACTACTACGCTCAACATCCTCCCTATGTAATGCCATAAGAATGTGTAATTCACTCTACAACGTTCACTGCAAGTGCCAGGAACTCTGCTGTACACTAACGATCTAAAACTGAGCAGATACTGGGCTTCAGGACCACAGAGTCTAGTGGAATTTTCTTTTATCACCCTAACACACTAATCTGGTTGGGCCTCTCTACCCAGCACAGTGTCTGGCATAAAGTAGGTGCTTACTGATTATGGGTGGAAATTAAATGAATGGGAACTGTGGGAAGTCATCTGGTGCCGGCCCAGTGCCTACACCCAGGGCAGGATGAAAGGGATGGGAGGTGGTTTTTCAGTTCCTTTTCAGGGCATTTTTTGCTATCTCTCTCCCTCCTTGCTGCTTCTTTGTCTCCTACTCTTTCTCCTGTGCTGCAGACTTTGCTCACAGACTCAGCTATGTCATTTGAGGTTGATTGGTGGAAAGGAGGGTGGGAGATTGGAGGAAGTTTTAACTACCAGGGCTCCAGTGAGCCAGGCTTCCTGCAGAAAGGGCCAGTTTGGAGACCAGAGCATGTAAGGGCTCCGCCTGGTACCTTGGCCACTGCAGCCTCCCTTGGCTTCCCTGGGACTCCACCTTGGCCATGGTTGATCGACATGGAGCAGGACTGAGAAGATAGGTGCCATCATGTGGGCTCTACCTTTGGACTCTAGAAGGTTCAAGGTCCAGTGATGCTTGCCCAGGCTCCTTCCCCCAGGGGTGATTCCACTTCAATTCCCCCACCTCCCCCATGCCCATTCCTGGGGTGGGGGCAGAGGCAGGGAGCTGGAACCCTGGTGGGCACTGAGCCAAACCTCCTTAGGACTAGCAGGTCGCAGCCAGTCACTTATGACAGAGGTAGAGGAGAGATGGGCTCCTGTTTTCTCCAGGAGGGAGAGGTAGAAGGAAGTTCATGAGGGCTAGACAGGGCTGGGACCAGTGGGGAGATGACCGAGGCAAGAGCAGGCACCCCCCCCCCCCCCCCCCCCGCTTTCATGGAGGCACATTCTTCTGACTGGTGCTCACACTATCCATGCATGAGAGGGGCGAGGAAGCAATCAGTGAGCTGGCCAGTGTTGGTGACTGGGCCGTGGGGGAAGCAGAGGCGGGAAGAGCAGCAGAGACTGCAGGGGCAGGGCTGGAGCTGTGCTAAAAGGAGGGGAACAGGCCTGCCTACCAGGAAAATTGGGTGTTATATAAACGTGCATAAATCCATAGCTGAAACCTCCCTCCAGCTGCTACTTTTCAAGGTATGTGTGTTCCAAATATCCAGGAGACACTGCATCTGACCTTGAGGAATCAATGTTCTAAAATGGTGGCTCCAGTCTGGTTTTGGCCACTTTTCCTCCGGCTCGGAGTGTCCTTTTCCCCTCACTCCTGCACCATGTCCCAGCTTCTGGTCTGCACTAGCCTTCCCCCAGCTACACCACTCCCCAGCCACCACCCACACTACCTCCTCCCCCTTCTGTCTTTCCAACATTCCCAGCCTTTCCAAACCCGGTCTCAAACCTCCCATCGTCCAGCCTATCCTGGCAGCCTTTGTTCGGGACTCAGACTCTGTGCTCACTGTGTCGCATGTTTCAGAGACCAGGCAGTCAGCTACAGGGGCCTGAGGGAGCCCCAGCCCCAGCTCTGCTCGCAGATGCCCGGTTCTGTCTGGATCCAGAGCACTGGCTGAAGAGGGGGCAAGAACGTGGGTAATGAGGCCGGCAAGCCAGGGAGAGAGGCCCCTTCCTAGCATCAGAGCAGCCCCGAATCCCGCCCCGAACCCCACTCAGGAAGTGCTGGGGCCACGGAGGAAGCTGAACATTCAAAGACTTCCAGGCACCAGAGCTACTGCCCATTTCCTCCCTCCAGGGAGGACACTCTGAAAGCCCAGAAAAGGCTGCAAAGATGGGGTCCAGAGCGGGAAGCGGAGAGGGATGGGGTCCAGAGCAGGAAGTGGAAGGGAAGAAAGTCTGCAGCTATGAATGAGAGAGCCGCAGGCCACTTCCTCTCCTCCACTGTCAGCCTTTCCCTCCCTACAGAGAGGCAGCTCCTACTGCTCAGAGGTCCCAGCCCAGGTCTCTGGCAGTCTCTTCCTGCTCTTGGCTGCCCCTCCTAGCGAGGCCTTGAAAGGCCTGAATCCCAGTTTAATCTTCCGTGAGGCTTCAGTTCTCCCTAGGCCTCAGGCTCCTCGGACCTTATCCAGGGTGCTTGCAGGGGCCCTGGGAGCCAGGCAAAGCAGCCCTGACCTCAGCCTGGTTCCTCTCCCCTGAGAGAGCCCCAGCTTGTGCCAGGATTCCCCCTATTTCCCTGCTAAACGCCTGGCACTCACCACAACTGAATTGAAATCTGCCCAATTATTATCAGTGATCCCTCCTCTAGGAGAATGTAAGCTCCCAGAGCACAGGGACTGGCTCTGCTTTGCCTGAGGCTGCAGGACCTCAGAGTCAGGGGCCTGCAAGCAGAGGCCTCCAAAGAAGTTCCCTGAGTTAAATAGGTGAACTAATTTCCCCTCTCCTGCCTGGGTGCTTTCACCTCCCTCATACCCCTCCCCCCATGTGTCCTTCTTCCTGGTACCTTTCTATCCTCTTCCTCCTCCTGCAAGTGCCTTAGATGTGGCCTCTAGGGTGCTATTTTGAGGTCCCATGCACTGGACTGAGCACAGGTGACAGACAGCCTTATTTCTAGTCCCTTAACTTCACCCAGTGCCTTGCAGCTGGACTATAGGAGGATCTGTATGTATTGATTAAGCCTCCACAGTTAACTTTCTCATTCAAACATCAAATCCCCAAATTCAAATCTAAAGGACAAATATATACGCATCCCCGTGCCAGGCTTTGTCCCCTAGGAAGAGTTAATGCCCTCCCCTCCTTTTCTCAGCCTTCGGATTCTCTCCCTCCAGCCTCCCCGCTGTACCAGGTACAAGGCCACGTAGAGGTTAATTGCAGGCTTGTCCGCTCTCCTTCTCTCTCTTCTCCTCCCCTCAGCCAACAACAACCTCAAAGTGAAAGGAAAAGGAGAGTTGGAGTAGGTACCTTGATTGGGACGTTCAGGTCAGGAGATGGAAGTCGCCAGAGAATGTTAGGAGAGGTGAGCAGGCCTGGGCCCCTCCATGCTGCCCTCCCAAATGCTACTGCAGCTGCACGAGCACATGCTTCCCCTCCCCTCACCTTGATGCCTCTTACCCTGCCTCGGATACTCAGATACTCATCAAGCTCTTGAGCTCTGAGACCTGTTGCTTCCACTCAGCATCCTCTCAGCAACCTGCCCACTGTGTGGACTTCCTGACTGTCAGTGAGCAGGCAGAGGAAGTGGGCCTCAGCGAGAAGCCAGATGCCAAGCAGTTTCTCCTCGGCATCTGGGGAAGATATCCCCTTTGCGAGTCAGAAGACAGCCACAGCCCTGGGGAGCAGCAGTGGGGAGCCAAGGTGAGCCCCTGGATCAGAGACCTCAACTCAGAATGCCTTCCTGCAGCCTGGGCAGCGGGGATGTTCATGATGGGGCCAGCGCCTCCCTGCAGTGAGCCACCTGCTCCTCCTCTTTAAGACAGTCTTTTCTGCTCTGTGGTCTGAAAGCCTGACCTCAGGAGGAAGATGAAGCTGCAGAAGGGGGCCAAGGTGGGTGGAGACAGGGGACCCAGCTCTGTGTCAGGCACAACCTTAGGCTGCCTTAATCAGAGTTCGCAGCCTTGAACTCCACAAGAGCCGGGGATGGGCAAGGGAACCACATAAGATCTTTGGGGAGGAGCCTGTGGAACTCACCACCTAAATTCACGCACAGGAGATTTTAGCCCAACTTTGCAAAGCTGGGTCTCAAGTCACAAGGTTGGGGAAGGCTGCCCCCTAGAGCCAGGATCAAAGAATTCTTTATGGACAGCCAGCCCTTCTTTCCTTCATTCATTGCACAAATATTTATTGAATTCTACCTATTCACTTGGCATTAGACTAGATGCTGGGAATGCAGAAGTGATCAAGGCAGGAAATACGGTGACTAACCATCACGGTTTGCTCTAGAGCGAGTGATAAAACCAGGACAGTTCTGAACAAACCAAGAGAAGTTGGTCCCCAACAGATAAAGCCCCTGCCCTCATGAAGTTATATTCCAACGGAATGGCAGGGGCGTGGATGGAAAGGATAAACAAATACATAAGGTAATTTCACATAGTATAAGTGCTATGGGAAATAAATCAGGCGAGGGATTGTACTTCACGTAAGAACAGGATTGCCTCTCTAAGGAGGTAATATTTGAGTTGAGACTAGAGTGATGAGGGATTGATCTTATGAGCTCTCAGAGAAGAGTACGAAGACCCCGAGGCAGGAACAAACTTGGCACATTCGAGCACAGACAGAAGGCCAGTGTGCCAGAAGTGAAACGGGCAGGGCTGAGACTGGCTGGAGTTGGCGAGGCCCCATCACTGCACCCTAAGAGCTGGGGGAAGCTATTGGAGGGATTGCAGCGGGGCCGTACCATGTTCTGGTTGTTGTTGTTGTGTTGCTTTTTTGTTTTGTTTTGTTTTTAATTGATTTCAGAGAGGAAGGGAGAGGGAGAGATAGTAACATTAATGATGAGAGAGAATCATTGATTGGTTGCCTCCTGCATGTCCCCCACTGAGGGTTGAGCCTACAATCCGGGCATGTGCCCTGATTGGGAATTGAGCCATGACCTCCTGGTTCATAGGTCGATGCTCAACTACTGAGCCACACTGACTGGGCAGGTTGTTGTTTTTAAAGATCACGCCAGCTGCTGGGTGAAGAATGGATTGGAGGGGAAAGAACGAGCAGAGGAAGACCAGTTAGGAAGCTGTTGCAGGGGGCAGTGGAGGCGATGATATGACGGGACTAGGGTGGTGGCAAGGGGATGGAAAGAGGATAGGACAGACCCAGCTAATGAATTGGATGTAGCAGGTGAAGGAAAAGGAGGACTCAGTAATGACGTCTAGGTTTGGGGCTGGAGCCATAGAAAAACAAGGACATGCTCCAGATGACATCCTGCTGGGTGGGGATTAAGGACAGAGAGGAGGAAGTCCTGACAAATTTTATCAACTGGAATATAGCTTAGTGAGTAGCCTTGTGGGAGAAGATGTGTCTGGAATGTGCCTGCTTTGGGGGAATGAGGAAGAAATGCCTTAGGAGGCAAGATTCCTGCAGGTGGGAATCAGGAATCTGCCTTAATATTGGTGGGACCCAATTCTAAGTGACTTCAGAGGGATTGGTAGTTCAGACAGGTTAGCCATATAGGCTATGTCTACATGACCTGAAATGGAATGAGGATGATGTATTGTGATAATAAGGTTAACTGTTACAAACAACCCTGAAATCTCAGGGGCTTAGCCCAACAACGGTGCACTTCTCACTTGTGTTACAGTCTGATGGAGGGCTGGGGGATGGAGGAAGTGGCTTTGCTCCATTCATTCATTCAAGGGTCCTAAGCTGTCTTCAACATGTGGCCCCTAAAATCATCACAGAAGAGGAAGAGGGAATGGCAGATACATGGGAAATTTTTATGGGTCCAACCTGGTAATGGGACACATTGCTTCTGTTTTAATTCCATTGCTCAGAACTCCCTCCCATGGCATCCATTTAATTGCAAAGAATCTGGAAGTGTTCAAAGTTCAAAGTTAGTATGTCACATGCCAGAAAAAAGCTGCTAATAGTGGGCATTTGCAGTTTCTGGGGGGTGGGCAGTGGTTTCTGTCTTGGATTGGGCTGGGAGTGTGCTTTCTGAAAGTACTTCAGAAAGGAAGCTGGTGTGGGAAGAATCATATGTACACCTTTCTGCTTGTAGCTCCATAATCCTTCCATTTTTTCCATGCTCATGGGCCTTCTCAAGTAAGATTTCAACGCACACCTTACCACTGAAATAGCCTTATGAATGCTTTCTCTTTTACAGTTTTCTTTCCCATTCAATCTAACTTGGATACCACAGTCTAACTAATATTCCCAAGACATGGCTTATGTCATGCTATTCCTGTTCAATAACAATAGTAAACAATTTCAACAACAGCAATAAAAATGTGTTGAGTTATACTGTGGTGAGTGCTTTAACTGTAGAATCTCAATAAACCTTAAGCATTACAGCAAGCCTATGCAGCATCATCATTCTCATTAGATAGATGGAGCAATAGGGGCTCTGAGAGGACCACATGCTAATATGATAGCCACATGTAGTTATTTAAATTAAAATTAAAAACCACTGAAAATTCAGCGAGTCACATCCTATTTAATAAAGAGGGGATATGCTAATTGACCAGCAAGCCCTCACAAAGATGGTGGTGCCCACAGCCAATAAGGAGGGAATATGCTAATTGACTGCCACACCCTCAAAGAGGACGGCACTCACAGCCACAAGATGGTGGCACCCAGTCCCCTCAGCTCCACAAGGGCTGCAGGCGTGTGGCACAGCAGGCGTGCGGCACGGCTGGGCCCGCCCTGCATGCCTGCCTCCAGAGTCCACCAGTCCTCTCAGCCCCTCAGCTACCCAGGGCCGGCCTGAGGCACAAGCAAGCCTTGGATGGTGGTTGCCCAGCCACCCAGGGCCACCCAAGGCTCAGGTAACCAGGGCCGGCCGAGGCTTGCACTGCCAGCAGTGGCAGCAGCAGAGGTGTGATGGGGGGTTGCCATTCCCTGATTGCTGGGTCGCCTCCTGCCCCTGAGGGCTCCCAGACTGTGAGAAGGGGCAGGCTGGGCTGAGAGACCTCTCCCACTCCAGTGCATGAATTTTCATGCACCGGGCCTCTAGTGTCAAATAATAGCCATATGTGAATAATATCATTTTGGAGAGTGCAGATATAGCAAATTTTTTTCTTGGCAGAAACTTGTATTAAATTAGGGACCGAGGGCCACAGAATAAGTGGTAACCCTATCTGAGTATAAAACCCTTCAACAGTTAAGAAAAAGTTTCCACAATTAAGAAAAACTTGCAGCCTGCCCTTACCCTTCTTGTACAACCTGGGCCCAAGCTACTGTTGCATAATTATTTCCTCATTATTTTCTTGCACAATTTCATACTCCAGCCTAACAAGTTTGCTCCCTACTCTACAATACTCCTAATATGTACACTCATAATATTTTTGCTCTCCTCCTTTCTGTCGACCCAGCTAATTAATTCCTATCTGACCTTTAAGGTTCTAATAGTTTAAGTATCTCCTGAATCAGCTCCCTTGTTTCCACTCTCACTGCCTTGACCTAAACCACTTTTCAGACTCCCCACATCATTTGCCATGGCAGCTGGTCTGCTGCTACTAATCATACTTGTGGACATTCAATGAGCACCTACTATGTGTTAGGCACTCTTTTAAGCACCATGTCCTCATCACAACACTTGTAGATTTCACTGCTGTCCCCACTTTACAGGTGGGGAAGATTTCACACCCACTCTATTACTCTGGCCACATTTCTAGAACACTTAACTGTTACTCTCTTCCCTCCCCTGACTCCACAGGCAGGGGGACAGCCTTCTTAGCAGAGCACTCAAAGCCCTTTATGTTCAGAACATTTCTAACTTCAAAACCCAGCACTCCACCCACAGACCACAAACTACTTACAGATTCCTGACCTGACATGTTATTTCTTCCCTCTGTGCTGTCTGTATACATGCTGTTCCCACTGCCTGGAGTGTCATGCCAGCTGGCCAGTGTACTGTGGACTCTGAAGCCATCCAGGGCAGTGTATTGTGGACCTTGGGGCTCACTCTCTTCTCTGACCGTCAAGCTCTGCGTCTCTCCATCAGTGGTTCCCAGAGAAGGGCTGGGTTCTCACCACATTAAAATCACTTCTCATTAAAAAAAAAAAAAATACTCCCAACATTCAAATGTAATGGGCCAGGAGAGGCATCTGGGGTCTTTTTGTTTTTAAAGAAGCTCCCAGACGATTCTGAAATGAGGCAGATGGCGTTTATTTACACGGGTTTACATCACTCATTTTGCAATTAATTAATCATACCCTGCCTAGGTTTCATGTGCATGATTGCTATTTAATTCTTACGTTTATTCACTTGCATTCATTTATTTAACTAATGTGTATTAAGGGGCTATTATGTGCCAGGAATTCATCTAGGTGTTGGGGTGAACAAAGGTGGTACAGTCCCTGCTCACGGAGTTTATTTTCAGAAGGGTGTGGTAGTCAGAATAACGCCTCTCCCAAGATGTCCATGTCCTAATCCCCAGAACTTGTGAATATATTACTTTACATGGCAAAAGAGATTTCATTGATGTGATTAAGTTAAGAATTTAAAAAAAATTTTTTTATTGATTTCAAAGAGGAAGAGAGAGGGAGAGATAGAAACATCAATGATGAGAGAGAATCATTGATGGGCACCTCCTGCATGCCCCCTACTGGGCATTGAGCCCACAACCTGGGCATATGCTCTGACAGGAAGCCAACCGAACCCGTCCCCTCCTGGTTCATAGGTTGATGCTCCACCAATGAGCCATGCCGGTTGGGCAAGTTAAAGATTTTGATGTGGGCAAATTATTTTGGATTATCCAGATTCTTAATCACCAGGGTCCTTATTAGGGAAAAGAGGGAGGGAGCAGAGTCAGGGAGAGAGAAGATGTGACAACAGAAGCAGAGTTCAAAGGAATGCTTTGGAGATGAAGGAAGAGGGCCTTGAGTCAAGGAATGTAGTTAGCTATGGAAGCTGGAAAAGGGGAGGAAGCAGATTTTCTCCTTGAGCCTTCAGGGGGGCAGTCTTGCCACCCCTTTCATATTAGCCCAGAGAGACCCATTTTGGGGTCTACAGAACTAGATTATAAATGTATGCTATTTTAAGCCATTAAATTCGTGGTAATTTGTAGCGAAAAGAAATGAATACAAGAAATACTGGCTACTTATTCTGTGCAGGTATGTGATGAGCCTCCCCAGCTTGATTCTAAGTGCCCTGAGGGCTCTGTGTTAGGTTGGGTTTTCCCTTTCATCTGATTCCTTTTAGAGAGTAGAAATTTTTGAGCATGCGTCCTCCTAGTCGACTTAGCCTTGAATCCCAGCTGCACCTCACAAAATAGCCTTGCAAGATAGAACACTGTCAGCTTTCTGAAGAACAGGATGACCCTGTAAATAACATGGTCATCAATAACATGACCCTGACATTACTTAAGAAAAACTGTTTTGTCTTAAATTGCTTGATCTGCAAAAACAAGATGTGGTAAATGTGCTTAAAAGCAGTCCTGCACAAAGGGTCGGGGCTGCTCTCTGGATTCCCTGCGTGGAGAAAGGCAGAGCAGTCGCCGGCCGGCTAATAAAGGCTCCCTTTATTAATTTTTAATTTGGTCTGGACTCCAGTGGTCGTTCACTCATGTTTGCTCCACAACAATTCCGAGGGTGGAGGTGATGTTTGGTAGGGATTGGGGGTGGGGGGAGGCTTGTGGAGATGAAAAGAAAGGAGAGCTGTGAGCGATAGAAGGTGATGGTGGCAGGGATTCTCAAGCTTCAGTGTGAAGTAGCATCTGAAGAAAGTCTGGGAGGGAACCTGGCAGGGCGGAAGGAATCTTATTCACTGTGTACTTTCATGTTTCTTAATTTATGTTTCCATTTTTAACGAGGCATTTAAATCTCAAATTTTAGAAGAGAATGTGCCTCCTATCCAGAGGTTAAACTTTTAAAGCAGCCACCGCAGCTGGCTTCTATAAACATGTATTGCTAGGCCCCGCCAATGCCTAAGTACCCTGATACGGTGGGTCTGAGGACAAGCCCGGGATCTGCCCTTTTAACAGGTAACCCTCTGAGGAGCAGAAAGCCCAACAACCTCAGGACCTCAGGTGCCAAACTCTGCGGGTCTGCGGCTCCGGCGGCCTCCGGCCAGGGAGGGCGCTGTGCCGGCGGCGGCGCGAGGGAGGGGAGTAGGGGGTGGGCCTGGGCGGAGCTCGGGGCGGCCGGCGACTCCGGCTCGGGCTCTGGCTCCGGCTCCCGGCCCTGCACCTGTGACTCTCCGCAGGCTGTGCTCGCCCTCGCGCCCAGCGTCCGCAGCCCATGGCCCCGTCTCGCAGGCAGCTCGGCCTCCGCGCCGCCTACTCTGGCCTCAGCTCTGTGGCCGGCTTCTCCATCTTCATCGTTTGGACGGTGGTGTACAGCCAGCCGTGGACGGCGGCTATGGGGGGACTCGCAGGTACCCCAGGGCTCAGGGGGCGTTGGGGCCGGGCTGTGGGGCGAGGGGAGGCGCTCTGCTCCCGAGGCTCCTAGCGGGTGGCACCTCCCGGGGGAGTAGGTGGGGTGTTTAGCCAAAACATCCTTTAGCAGCGCAGGCCTCTCCCGGCCCAAGCATTCTCCGAGCCCTGGCGCTACCCCGGTGCCGACGTCCCGCTGCTGGGGCTGGCACCAGCCTGCCTGTCAGGCGCCCACGCCTGGGTTAGCTCGCGACCCCTCAGCCCGCCCACTGCCTATGACAGCCTCCTCCCGGCGCCCCGCTTCGCCCGCCACCGCTTCACAGGGCTATCCCTGGGCTAAGTGTGAAGACCCTCCAAACACACCTGTTGGGCGGGGAGGGGGGGGGGCAGGGGTCCCGCTCCTGAAGCGCCTCTTCCTTGGGGCCTGGGTGAGGTCAGAGAGGGCTAAGTGGAAAGGAGGGCTGGGGTTCCCGGGGAAGCCCACCTGCCTCTTTCTAGTGTGGACCCCACCCAGCGGAGTCCTTGGTGGAGCCCTGGAAGAGCACTCTGGGGATGTGAGGGAAACTGGACATTCTGTTTCCTCCACGTCGGTGTCTCTTTGCCACCCTTGTGCTGTGACTCTTTCACCAATATCTGCGAACCCGCCCTGGCCGCCCTTTCAGTGCCTCTAGGAGGGAAGCGGAGACAAGTACTAAAGTGAGAACGACAGCACCCTGATGGAAGCCTGGTGCTCCCCAGGGCTCTGCACTCGTTGTGCACCCTTTGGGCATGCCGTTAACCTCTCTGCGTTGTAAAATTGGTATGAAAATGAAACACATTTTTCTACTTGCCAGACACTGTTAAGCAATCTGCTTCCATTGCCTCCTTTAATCCTTATGTTAGTCCTGTGAAGTAGGGATTATTATTGTGCCTGCTTAAACTGAGGCTTAGAGTAAATAAATAGCTCGCCTGGGGTTACACAGCTGCATGAAATAGTACGTGTGGGAAAAGACCTTTGGAAAAAAACGCATGTAAGGATAATGCTTTTACATAAGATGTACTTACTCCATGACTAAAATCCTCTGCCCAGAGAGACCTTAATGGTCTAATGACAGATAACTAGATTTGCTCATTGCCCCTGAGTTTACTGAGAGCCATTCCTGGGTAGAAAAGGAGCGGGAGGTGAACGTTCTGCCTTATAAGAGGGCATACATAGCGACAGCCTAGGCAGTGCCAACCAGAGCACTAGGGAGTCACCAAGGAAGGGTGGTGGGTGCCTTGGCTGGGCTGCTCTCTGGCCTGCCTGGATGCCCCACCGCCTGTGGCTGTCTGTTCTCCCTGTGGGCCGCCAGACTACCTCTGTTCACCTATCTGCAGACCCCTGACTCCTCCCTCCACCCGGAACCCTCACCATCTACCCTGTTTCTCCTGGTTCTCTTCTTGCAGTTTTTCCCCTGTTTCTTGTCAGCCCTCTGCTTTCCCCTCAGAAAGGTGGTGTCTTCAGGCCAGGCACTGTGGTTGACTGATAAGTCCTGAGATGGGGGCTGGTTGGGGGTGAAGAGGGAGGGCCATCCCTGGGATCAGAGCTGGGTGTGTTGGAGTCTGGCCTGGTGCATTGAGCCCAGGCTGTGTGACCTTGGGCCCATCAGTGCCTCAGTTTTCTCATCTGTAAGGAGTGGGAGGAGATGCCAGTGAAGGAGATGATCTCAGAGACACCCCTCCCCTCCCTCCCCCCCTTCCCCCCCCACTCACCTCATCCCCACCTGCTTTTCAGGCCTGAAATGTTACAATTTGTGTCCTCTCTCATTCATCTCACAGCTGCCTATTGGAGGGCCATGAACTAGCTTATGCTCCAGGGAGTCTTGGGGCTTCCCTCTGACCCCAACTGTGTCCTCTCTCCCTCCCTGCAGGCTTCCCTCTGAGGTAGGCCAGCTGTGGAGTAGGGCACCAGGGCAGCGATTAGCGGGAGCAGGGTCCTGGTGCCTCCCTGACAGTCTGGCCTTGGACAACCAGGAGGTGGCCATGGAAGAGCCAAAGTTGCCTGGCAGTGGTGTGCTGGGGCGGAGAAGGGCTTGCCTGGCCAGGGCTACCCACGTGCCCTCTCCACTCTGAGTGGCTTCTCAGAGTCTGTTGCCAGACTTCTTCCTCTTTTTGGGGTGATGCATCAGCGAAATTTACTGACTTGTGAGCACCCCACTTCTGACTTGGCATTTTCTAGCTCAGAAACAGCCGAGTCACCAGAGGGCAGCCCTTGTGTGTTCCTTCTTCCTGGGTACCAGGCAGTGGCCAGTGGAGTGTTGGTTTCTGGGACAGGGTGGACCTGGGGCCCCTGGGGCCAGTGGGAAGAGCATTCATGGGTAGAGACCTGCTCTCTCCCATCCTGGTAGTGCCTGGGAAGAAGCTTGGAGGAAAAGCAGTGGCAGAAGGAAATTTTGCGGTGGGAACCCTGAGGAAACACGCACACTCTTACTCTACATCCTGCAGACAAGGAAAGAGGAAAAGAATAGAAAAGTTGCCCCAGGAGTCCAAATGGCTCTGTGTTCTTCCCGTGGGAGCTATGAGTGAGAGGAGCTCTGGGCCTTGCTTTTCCCTGAGAGCAGCAGGGTGTCTGTTCCTGGAAGCAGGTTGGGTGGAGTGAGGGGTGAGGTCTGGCATGGACATGAGTGTGGGTGGGCCTGGGGACCTGTCCATTCTGCCTGGATTGTGCAGACCAGGCTCGTGGAGCCCACAGTATCCTAGGAAAGGGAGCAGGGCTGAGGGACAGTTGCCTCCTGCCTGAGGGGCCAGTGAGGGCTCCTGCACCTTCACCTTGGGTGGAGTTGGTGAGAGAGGTCCTTCTTCCACAGAAAGTGGTGAGAGCCGGGGTAGGTGAGACTGAGCCTGCTTCCAGACTTGGCTTGTGTTTATCTGGAGGTGAGCCCTGTGTGCAGGGGAAGTGAGAGGTGGGGAAGGTTGTGCCTGCTAATTAACAAAGACCTGGGACCTGGAACACCCAAGATAGCCATCTGCCTTTTCCTCCTGCTCAGCCCTTTTTGGCATGTGGGTATATGTGGGGGTGGGTGTTTTGGGGGCACCAGTGGACTAAGATGGCATTTCCATAGGCCCGTATTTCAGCATTAGAAATTGCTGAGTCACAGAGGAATTGCTCTGACCTTTTTTTTTTCTCCTGAGCTAGCTTCCAGAATCTTTGAGTGGCAGAGGATCTTAGAGCTCAGCTACCCCAGCCACTCCATGGCATATTAAGGAGACAGAGGGCAACGGGGCTGGCCCAGACAGGTGCCATTCTGACTGTTCCTCAAACACACTCAGTGACAATGAGCCTCCTTCCTGGGCCCTTTAAGAAACCATTGGCTCTCCAAATGAACACTTAGGATGCATGTGAGAAGGTAGGGAAAGACTCTGGGAAGGGAGGCTGGCACACAACCCAGATATGAGCTGAAGCTGTGGGGTTGCTACTCTGTTCACCTCTGGCCTGCTCCCACTTCCTGCCTCGGCCATGGAGAGATGCTTGTTCGGGCTCATCCTGATCTCAGAGGTGGAAGAACCCATGTTCCAGGCCACCCACTCCTCTTGGAAGGTTGGGGTGGGCAGGGGCAGAGCTGGGAGAGTGTGGGTGAAATAGGGTAGGAGGGGAAGCTGCAGGGTTGGCAGGGCTGCGCCTCACTAGGGTGGAACTGGAGTCTCCCAAGTTTCCACGCTGGTGGGACCTTTGGGCTTAACCCTCATTAGCTGTGAAACACTAAGGCTCTGAGAGGTCATGAGGGGGTGACATGGAGTATGGCCCCAGGCTTCCTGGCTGGCAGTCTCATGGTTTTTGTCTCTTGCCAGGCTGCCTGAATTGTGACAACTTCTGGGTTGGTGACCAGAGCAGAGCTCTGTAATGATGCTCCCCTCTGCCTTTTGTTTTCCCTAACTTAAAAAACACTTTTATGAAATATTTTGGGCAACTGAAAAAGGGTAGATAATTTAACAGTCTTACACTTACCACCCAGCCTAAGAATTAAGGTATTGTAGATTCAGTCAAAGCACTTTTCCCACCCCCACCTCCTTATCAACTTCCTTTTCTTCTCTTTCTTGCCACAGATAACCAACCACTTTCCCCAACCAGATGTCCATCCTTCCTGTGCATGTGCGCACAGGTCTCCTGACTCTTAGGACCCCCGGCCTGTGTGGCTACACCTGCCAGGCTTGCAGCTGGCTCTGCCTCTTTCCTCATTCCTTGCAGGGACCCTGCAGGCCTGCTCCGGACCCTTGCCAATGGAATTGATATTTGTTCCACTCTTTAGGCTGTGCGGCAGGCACGGCCTGGCACAGAGAGCACACGTTGTATTGGCTGAGCAGCAGCTGTCACTGTAGGGGAAATGCCCAGCCTGGCCCAGAGGGTGGACCCAGGAAAGGCTGAGGGCATCAGGCCTGCCCTTTGCAGCAAACTGGAGGAGTGATGGAGTATGGTCTTGAAAGCCCTGCGGGCTGGGTGGAGGAACAGCAGGGTAGGAGGATTGCTTCCCACATCTGTGGCCCTCAGGCTGGGCCCCTTTGCACTCTTGAAAAGTAGTGAAACCCCAGGAAAGTTGTTTGTGTGGGTTATATCTAGATGTACCATATTAGAAATTAAAACTGAGAACATTTTTAAGCATTTAAAATATTAAAAATAACATTGCATTAACACTATTAGTGCGTGTGAGGAAATTGTCATGTTTTCCAAAACAAAACAAAAAATTAGGAAGGACGGTATGGTTTTATCTTTTTGCTGATCTCTTGACTGTGTGACTGAATAGAAGACAGATTCCCTTATCTGCTCTTGCAATCAGGCCCTCGTGATATCACAGGCCCTATAGCCTCCAAAAATTCCGTTCCAGAGACACGAGACTGTAAAGACCAACACTATCTTTGTATTTCAGCATTTCCTAACCCAGAAATAGGTCTGGCCTAGGGGTCCTAAAGGTCCCTGGAGGTCCCGGGGTCACTGGCTGGAGGCTGGGAGGAGAGGGTGATGGCAGAGTCTGTTCCTCTGACCAAGTCTGTCCCACAGGTGTGCTGGCACTGTGGGTCCTGGTGACGCACATAATGTACATGCAGGATTACTGGAGGACCTGGCTCAAGGGGCTGCGTGGCTTCTTCTTCGTGGGCGTCCTCTTCTCAGCTGTCTCCATTGCCACCTTCTGCAACTTCCTTGTGCTGGCCATCACCAGACACCAGAGTGAGGGCCGGTGCTTCTGGGGGGTGGGGGGGGAGTGCTTACAGCCAAGGGACTGGGCAGATCACTTAACCTCCTGTGTCTGTTTTCTCACTGTTAAGAGTGGGTTGAATGAGAGTACCCATCCCCTGGGGTTGGGAGGGTTCAGTGAAATGCGTGGGAAGTGCTGAGCACAAAGCACACTGCTGGTTAATTGCAGTACCATGTAGTAGGGTGGGAGAGCCCCCTGGTGGCTGCAACCAGCAGGAAGCTAAAGGCCCTTGTCCCTGACCCTAGGGAATCTGATGTTCAGGCAGGTTCAAGTGGGTTGGAAGTGGCCGAGGGTAAAAGTGACAAAAGCAGAAGATGCCACACACCTGTGAATGGCCATCCCTGACCTTCCCTCATCCCACTGCCTGCAAACCCTGAAGGCTGGTCCAGCCTCTATTGGAGGTTGGAGAGGGTGGCCCCAGCCTTGTGGGATGGGGCTGGGAAAGAGGGCAAGGCCCTCTAGAGTCACAGTCGGGCTCCTCTCCCTTGCAGGCCTCACAGACCCCAACAGCTACTACCTGTCCTGCGTTTGGAGCTTCATTGCCTTCAAGTGGGCCTTCCTGCTCAGCCTCTACGCCCACCGCTACCGGGCCGACTTTGCCGACATCAGCATCCTCAGCGATTTCTGATGTAGGGGGTGAGATCTCTGCACCCTGGGTCCTCAGGAACTGGACTCAGCTTCTGAGACAGTCCCTCAGGTGGGCCTGTCCCACCCTGGGGTACCCCAGCACTGTGGCAGAAAATACACAACAGGAGGACTTTGGTCTCCCAAGATGCTGTCCCGTCCCCTTTGGGAGAAACCTGGGGGTGGTGGAAAGGGGTCCTGCTCTGTTGCTCCTCATTAGCCTGGCTGGAGGGAAGCTTTTCAAATACATCTATTTTCTTAGCACTCAGTGAGGAATCCTTGTAAGGGCCAAGGCAACAGTTGAGGGGCAGAGAGGCCTTGACCCATGCCTGGGGGCAGGTGATTTGGTCCCTGCTGCCCCAGGAACTTTCCCTCAGACCAGGGTGGAAACCTGGGAAGGGAAGGTCAATAAGGGGTCTCTAGTAGAGACCTCACCCCAAACCCCAGCATCCCATCCTGTTGTTCCCCTAAGGTCTTGGGCAGAGAATTCAATGTCCCTGTTCCACCCAGAGCTGGCCTCCCGAGTATACCGATCTTATCCCACCCATAGTGGTTATGGGTGGGCCCCTAGATCCAGGACTCCCCAAATGAGGCCAGACTAAGAATCTTAGGGAAGGTGCTCCTGCCCCCAGAAGGGCTTGAGT
Organism: Corynorhinus townsendii; assembly: GCA_026230045.1. Lineage (NCBI taxonomy): Eukaryota > Metazoa > Chordata > Mammalia > Chiroptera > Vespertilionidae > Corynorhinus > Corynorhinus townsendii. The sequence goes on along the minus strand of JAPDVU010000003.1, from coordinate 171,634,078 downwards.
AGGGGGCAGCATGGTGTAGGCCGGAAGTACCCCAGATCTGTGCCTACACACCTGCAGTCCTGCATTTTCCACTCAGTCTTCTCACACCTGCCCCTGGTTACACCCAGATCACCCCCTGCTATGAGATGCCTCCCCAACTCCTGCCCCTCACCTAGAGCTTGTATCTCTGTATCTCCCTTGTGAAGGATAAAGCTGCTCTCTGCCCATACACTGGCCCAAGGGCTCCCCCGACTCGGGAGGGAAGAGGTTACTGGGACGTATGTCTTTTTATGTTAGGTTGCCATTTTGCACGGTCTACCCCTTTCCCACCTCAGCTCTTTGCCTTATCTGTGTTACTGTCACTTTAGCAGAAATACAGCGACTGTTTGTATCAGACAGCCTCTGGTTGTTTCTTGGGGAGATTGTGAGAGCAGTGTGTGGGAGGGCTGGTGGTGCTGGGTCTCTAGTTATCTCGTAATGCCATTTCCTTAGCTCACAATGTGCCTTGGCGGGCAGGGGAGGGGCTGGTGTCTCAGGGGCTGAAGACCCTCTCCCGCTGGTCCCCCCACCCGTTTGATTTTCCTCCTCTGGCTCTCCGCACACCCTGGCCAGGGTGAGGATGCCCATGGACACAGCCTCAGCCAGGACAGATGGGATTCAGTTTCTGTCACCCAAGAGGCAGGACAGATGGGAAGGGGATAGAGCCACTTGCCTTCGTATTCTCCCAGGCTGTGAGGGCTTGGGGCCAGGTCTGAGGTAATGAGGCTCTACTCCCGCAGGCTAGACAAGCCTGGCCCACTCAGAGCCATAGAGACAGGTGCTGGCAGCCCTGGCACCGTCATCTTGGCATGCGCTGAGCTTGTCCGGGCCTATGGCCTCACCTGTTCTCTCTTTGAGGCTCAGTATACGCTTAAGAAGTCATGGTGCACTAGAGCAGGAACCATAAACAGGGCCTATTTCTGGAGCCTTTAACTGGTAAACAGAGGCCCCTAGAGGTGACATGACACACCTGACCTCCCAGCTGGGACTGGAACCAGGTAAGTCTGATTCACAACTCTTTGGGGATGCCTTAGTGAGCAGGTTCTGAACAGCTATATACCCACCCCCTCCCCCCTCCCCCCACAGTGGACCCTCTGTCTATGGACTCAGCTCAAAGCTGCCACCTCCTTATTACCCCAGGTAGGGCAGGCGGGGGCAGCTAGAGTGTGTTCAGAATGGATTCTTCCTGCAGGGCAGCTCCACAAGGGGCAAGGAGCTGGAGGGGGGCTGGTCCTTTCTCCACAGCAAACAGATGCACACTGAGCTGTGTGCCCACTGCACACCCCATCCCCTGTCATGTGCACCTTTAAAGCAATTAAAACTTTTATTGTTCAGATTTTTTTCCATTTTTTTCCTCTTTTTTACAAAAACATGCATACATACACAGGGTATGGTACTCCTAGGGAAGACATGTACGCACATACACACTCGCACACACACTCTCGCACACATGCGCACACATATACTGTCCTTCTTGGCCCCAGAAGCCTTGACTTTGCCAGTCTGCCTCCCCTTCCCCATGTCTTGCATCTACTCTCCCATCCCCTTCCCCCTCAGCCAAGCTAGTCCTATGTGGGGCAGGAGTCAGCTGGGGTGGGAGAGACCCCAGAAAGAGAACACTCCTGGAGGGGGCAGTGACCGAGGGATCCCTGGGGGTCACACTGTGCTTCTGAGGAGAGATGAGGGTTTGGCACCATTGGATCAGGAAGCACGGAACTCCAAGAGCACCCATCTCCTCCACCAGGGCACTGAGATGGTCGGCACCAGAGGGGAGCCTACCGATGACTGCTCTTGAGGGAGCTTTTGTCTCACTGCCCGATGGTGGTGTGGGGGGTTAGGGTGGCTTCCATAGTCATTTGAGTAAACAGGCAAAAGGAGGGACTCCCCCTGCACTCAGGGATACGGGACCCCTTGGCTCCTCCTATCCGTCTCCCTCCCCCCCACTCCAGCCCTCAGAGCCTAGGAAGGGCTACCCTGGCTGAGGCCAAGTTCACATTTCTGTGTGGAGCCTGGGGCTGTGTGCAAAGTCCAGGGTCTACAGCGCCAAGAATAGTGGTTATGGGTGGGCCTGACTGAGCCAGTCCTCCATGCAGTCCTGAGGAATGGGGGCCCAGCAGGGCCTGGACCCCACATGGGCAGATTCTGTTTTTAGGAGAGCCCTACATGGGGTTGGCCGGCTGCCCTGCCTGCCTCCTCAGGGTCCTCTTTGGTCCCTATCCTAGACCCAGGGGCCTTTTTAGTCTCCTTGGAGTGACTGTCAAGGGACTGTTCTCCGGCCACAGCTACCTGCCCAGAGGACCTCTGAAAACCCCAGGAGCAGGTACTATTGCCAGAGGTCAGAAGAGAACCAGGTCAGAAGGGCAGGATGGGCCAGCAGAACCATTCCAAAGCCTTAGAGATTCATAGGTTCTTCCTCCTCCACCAGCTGCTCTGAGGGCCTGGGGGAGGATAAGCATGAGGTTGCTGGGGGGCCAGGGGCTACAGAAAGGGCCTCAGCCCACCTTCCCAAGAAGACCAAGAAGGCTGGGCTGGAATCTGGGATCCTCAGGTTGGAAGGGCTCAAGGGGTGGAGAGGCTGTCGGCCGGGGGTCGGTATTACCTCTCTTCAGCCAGGATGCCAACTGAGAGGGATGCCAGTGCAGTCACTGCCTCCACTTCTTCTGTGTCGGCTCCTGGCACCCTGAGCACCCAGGATTCTGGACAGGAGGCCAGGCGCTGCATGCAGCCCCAGTATTTACCTGGGACAAGAAGCCTAGTCAGAGAGGGTTGGGGAAAACAAATCCTCCAGCCTGCCTCCCCACACATCCTAGACCGGTACTGAGACCCAATATCTCAGGCCAGGGTCCAAGAGTAGCGGCCGTGTCCTCAATCTGGGGTCAGTTCTCTCACCCGCCTCTACCCTCCAGACACAACCTTCCTCGACTTGGCCCCCACAGCCCTGACAAGGGGAGCAGAGCAGATTCAGCAGGGCTATGAGGTGGCCTCATAGGTACCCAAGCCATTCTCCCCGCTTTGGCTGAAAAGTCGCCTCTAGCCTATTCCCATAGGTGTAGGGTTCCTAAGAGCATCGGCCCCAAGCAATGGTCAGCCCAGAACACAGGAAAGGAGCAAATGGTCAGTCCAGCAATGGTCAGCCCAGGACCCCGCACGGGGAGAGCCGACTGTCATCACAGGGTGGCCATCGGCTAGCCACTCATCCGCCCCGGGCTCCCACATGGACATGCCCACCCTGCCTACTGTTGTGAGAAGTCGGGTCCAAGGAACACGCCCAGAGCCTGGCCTGTATAAAGTGCCAGCGACATCTTTATGTTACCTACATGCCCTTACTGAGCCCGGGTGCAAGGAAACATATTCCTTTTTGTATCCCTAGCATAGATCATGGGTTTTTACACAAAATGCTCCGTAGACACTGAGTTGAAATGGAAATTTTAAAGTGCTTTCCAAATGTGGGATTATCTTAAGACCCAGCCCCCAAAACAGGCAGAGCTTCTGAGGCCCTTGTGGCTGGGACTGAGGGTTGTGGTGGGAAACCAGCACTGTTAACAAACAGCCAGAGTGTAGCTGTTCACTGGCCCTGGCCTGGGGCTGTGGCTGAAGATCAGAGCTCAGTCCTGCCTTGAGGAGGCAGGCCACTGTCTGGTGGTCCCTGTGGGGTCCTTGCGGAGGCTCTGAGGGTATCTACACTTTGGGTGCTGCCCCACCATCTGGCTGAGGTAACTTATGGGAAGCCTATTCCTGACCAGCCCCAAGGTTCCTGGCAGTGGAAGCTCTGGTGACTGGGAACAGCACCCCTGAGGTTCTCCTAAGGCTGGGGTCAGCGGGTGTGTTCTCCACACTCACTGTGCACCCGGATCACAGCTTCCAGAGAACGGATGGCGTTGAGGTTGGGTTTCTGTTTCCAGCCTTTTTCTGCAAGGGGATCGACCTACGGAAGAAAACAGTACATCAACCACTAGTCTTGGGGACCCATAGCCCAGGTCCCCCCATGCCAAGAGCCCTGGCTTTCTGGGCACAGATAGGCATGTGCCTCTGGCTCTGCCTAGGGCAGGAGGTTCTGGCTCCAGACCTTACCTGGGGAAGAGGCATCCACTCTGTCCCCCTTATTCCAGGCCTGGCCATCCCTGCCCTATCTGTGAGCCCTCAGGGACGCACCCCATTGGTCTGCTCTTTGGGGCAGTCCTGCAAGTGCCAGGCTCCTGTTCCCACAGAGGCATGGATGGGGGCGAGCAGCTCACCTTATTGCCCAGAAGAGCAGCCACACAGGCCTCGGAGGCGTCACAGATGGCTGTGAGGTCATGGCCACCCTCCAAGGCCAGCACTACTGCACCTCCAGCCAAGCTCATCAGCTGTTGCGTCATGTACCCAAAACCTAGATATATGAGGAAAGGAGAGGAAAGGGAGGGAGAGGGGTGGAGGAGAGGTGGACCCTCTCCACCTATTATGTCCCTGCTTGCTTCTTCCCTTATAAATAACTAGAGGCCCAGTGCACGACTTTCGTGTACTAGTGGGGGAGAGGAGGGGTCCCTCAGCCCAGACTGCACTGGTGGACATCCCCCAAGGGGTCCTTAGCACTGCCTTGGAGGCAGGAGAGGCTCCCACCACTGCCTCTGTGCTCGCCAGCTGTGAGCCCAGCTTCTGGCTGAGCAGCGCTCTCCTGTCGAAGCACACTAACCACCAGGGGGCAGCGCCTGGGTTGAGCATCTGCCCCCTGGTGGTTAGTGTGCGTCATAGCAACTGGTCGATCCACAGTTTGGTGGATTTGCATATTAGGGCTTTATTATACAGGATGATGCAGATGCAACACTCTACCATCCCAAGCGCTCTCACATGGAGTCCCATGTAAAACCTATGAGTATGCCTCACTCAGGGCTCAGAGAAGTTAAGGTCCTTGCACAAGGGTTCACAGCTAGTAAAAGGCAGGGCTAGGACTTGAACCGGGGGCATTGACTCCAGCGACATCCTGTTCAACTGAGCCTCACCGTCTTTTCTTTCTGTCCTGCAGGCCCTATGGCCCAGCAGGCTGAGGGGCTCTCTCAATTCTGAGAACACTGCTGCTCCTATCCTCCCTCAAAATCTGCAAGCCCAGCCTGGGAATGACACTGAGGGTGGCGGGAGTCCTATGGCTGAGTTTCCTGTGTCCCCAGGGTGTGACTTAGTCAATCTTTCCATGGTGAATGGAGCTGGTCGTGAGAAAGGGCTCTAGGCTATGCTAGGCTAGGAGAACCCAGGGAATCCCAGGGCCAGCTGCCATACCCCAGTCCTCATACTCATGATCCTGGCCGGACACGGCCGCCTTCCCCTCCCAGCCCAGCCCTCATTCCCCTAGGCGGGACCCTCCTTACATTTTGCGGAAACATGGTAGCCACCCAGTGGGGCTGGGTGACCCTCGGCAGCATCAAACCCAGCCGACACCAAGACCAGGTCCGGAGAGAACTCTCGGGCAATGGGCATCACGACTATCCTGTGAGGGTGCGAGAAGGAGGGCTCACCACACTGTAGCCTTGCCGGGCGGAGGTCAAGGGCCCCCACTGGTGCCAGCTCTCTCCACCACCTTTACTGTGGGGCAGCCTGCTATTAGGACTCCAAGATACCCAATCTCCCAGAAGGATTAATGAATCCCTCTGACTTCCTTTTGTTTTTTTAATCCTCACCCGAGGATATTTTTTCCATTGATTCTTAGTGAGTGGGAGGGAGAGGGAGGGAGAAAGAGACATCGACATGAGAGACACATCAATTGGTTGCCTCTCCACCCCCTACCTTCCCCCCCTCACACACACACCGCTAGAGCCCCGACAGGGGCCGAGGTCAAACCTGCCACCGAGTTATGTGCCTTTGACCACGAATTGAACCTGCAACCCTTTGGTCACTGGGCCAACACTCTAACCACTGGGCCAAACTGGCCAGGGCCCCTCTGACTTCTTTGACCTCAGCTTCTGCACAGGAATGTGCCATTACCCTGACATAGCCTAAGGGCTCAGCCACCAAGCGTGCTTAACTGGTACAAGGCAGGAAGGAGCCACGATGGGGTACCAGAGGGGATGAAAGAGTATGTGTGTGTATCTATAGAGTGCAGTGGTCAGAGCCACCAAAAAGGTACAGATCACTGAACCTCAGGGATTAGAAATACTCGGTACTTAGTTGCCACCACACCTCACCACTCACCACCCAAGAGCTTACCAGGGTGCCTAGACTCTGAGATCTTGGGCTACCCAGATGTGCTCTCTCCTCCTCAGCCCCTGCCAACCCCCACAGCTGCCTCCCTACATCCCTGACCTACCTCTAGGGTCCATTTTGGTGTCTTCCAAAGCCCTGGGCTACGGGCAGGGCTTCTACAGAATTAGCTCTCATGGAAAATGTCTCCAGGAAAGTATCTGGAGACCTACTTCCAGATTTCCTTTTCCCAAATGGAGTGGTGGAGCCCCAGAAAGAAAGATATAAGGGCTCTTGAACAGAGCCCAAAGCTGCTCTTCTAGAATGGCTTTTCCTAAGCAACTCCCCCAATATGGACATCATCTGCTTTCCCTCTTTCTCTGCAATTTAAGTTTCTCACCTTCTGCACAAAGCCCACCTCCTCCAGGCAGCTTTCTTGGACTGAATGCTCTGCTCACTCCACCTGCCTGTCTCCCAGCACTCAATTCAACATTGGCTCTCGGTCACAAGTGACTTTGCAAAGTGCCCTTTGACTATTTCATTCTATTTCCTGTCTTGCAATTGGAACTGGAGGCTACTAGAAGCCAGCATAACAGTGCCATTGCTTTTGTTTGCCTTGGTTCTGGGGCTGGCTTATCATGTCTGGTAATTGAATGAGGACAGGCTGACAAACCAACTGATCGCCTCCAACCTGGTGCTGCTGGGAAAAAGGGCAGGAAAGCGTGGCCTTGATGCACTAGGCCTCAGAGCACTTACCTGAAAGCAGCCAGGTACTCAGGATCCCCCATTGGGGGTTCCAGACCTCCGGCCCAGGCCACATTAACGTTGAAGCCCTCACCACTGCCAGCTCCCACCTGGAAAACAGGACGCAAGAGAGACATGATGAAAGCAGAGTCCCAGGGGAGGAATGCCAGATGTTAGCTCTGCAAGACCAGCTCATATACCCTTTTCACTTTCAGATGGAGAAACTGAGGATCAGAGAGGCTAAACAATCTATCCAGGATCACACAGCTAGTTGGAACAGTGGCAGAGTAAGGGTCACCGAGAGAGAGTCAATTGGGCCGGAAGAGGTAGATCCGACACGTGGTTACCTCCTCTACAGCTCCACTGCCCGGGAAGAAGTTGCCATCGTCATGGCGATGCAGGGAGATGTAGAGCACACTGGGGTCCTCGTAGAAGGTGTGCTGGGTGCCGTTGCCATGATGAACATCCTGTGGGAGATGGGCAGTGGATTAGGGAAGGTATGAAAGCAGAGAGATGGAGACTGGAGCAGGTTGGAAGGGTTTTGAGGTTAGTGACCAGTTTGAGGGTCAGGACCCTAGACAGTGGGTGAGGAAATTGGAGACCCTAGAGCCAAACTGTTGAGTGGCCCCAAGTAATAAATCCATGGGCCCTCTCTGAGCCTCAGTCTCTCCATGTATGCAGAGATGTGTATATAACATGCTGAATGGGGGTGGCTATAATATGAGAGCCTGAAGGGGAGGAAGCAGGCCTGACCGTGAGAGTGTGTGTGGGAGTGGATTAGTGGAAGAGAGGGAAGAGTCCAGGATTATACATCAGAAAATCTCACTGCTGTGTCTTGTCCAAGGTCATGGAAAGATGCGGGTGATCAGAAACAAGCTCAAGTACCGAGGGGCAGGTATGCAAGGCCCATCGCCATCCATCCTAGGGAAAGCAGTGGCTCTGCAGTCAGTAACTCATGGCCATGCATGGGTGCACGTATGGAAAGCTCCACTGTCCTCAGCTTCTGTACAGGCATGTCCCATTCACAGGTGTCAATGCAGAGTGGGGTAGCCTATACTTAGATGCACGTACGCTAGCACTAAGCAACTGGTCTCAAATCTGGCTCAGGACAGACTAGGTGTGTGGCTGTATGCAAGTTACTTAACCTCTCTGTGCTCACTTCCTTTGTCTGAAAACCAGGTAACAGTCAGGAGTAAATACATCACATGTGAAATCCATCAGTGTTTGGATGTGATTAGTGGAATGTTAACGTTATCTGCTGTTACTATTATTGTCACTACCTATAGGGGAAATGCAGAAATTAGAACTGCAGAGAGAAGCCAACAGAGGCCAAATGGCTCCTTCCTCCCATTGTGGGAGTCTGTTATGGATGAAGGCCTTCCCATACACCATCTTCTCCCACATTTTACACAAGGGGAAACTGAGGCTCAGGAGGCCAATGCCGAACTCAGACATGAAACCCCATTTCCTGACACCAGGCTCAGGACCCTTTACACAGGGCTCTGGGTCTGAAGGGGCTAGGCACCAGGACATACCCAGTCCACAATGAGGATCCGGCCGGCCTTGCCCTGTTGTTGCAGCTGCCGGCAAGCGATGGCCACAGAGTTGAAGAAGCAGAAGCCTCTGGGAGGAGGAAAGGGAAGTCCTGACAGCCCATCCTTTCTGGGCCTCCACCTGTCCGGCCTCCCCTCTCTACCCGCTCCTGGTCTGGTCCAGCCCCGAAAGGCTCACCCCACCTAGGCCTTCCCCAGACCTTACATGGCTGTGGAACGGTCCGCATGGTGTCCTGGGGGCCGAACCACAGCAAAACCATTCTGGAAATGGAAAGAATGCTTATCAACCGAAGGGCCAGCCCTCTGACCCCGTCTCCATAAACATGCCCCAGCCCCAGCTCCTCCCAGGGCCAGGATGGGTCTGAAGTGCCCGGTACTCAGCCCAGGCTTGGCATCCTCTGCTTTCAGGCTGGATGTGAACAGAGAAACCCCCGCCCGGTGTGTCTTGGCTGTTAGCATTTCGTAATAACAGCTGTTTGTTGGGCCAAAACTACGTGCCTGGCACTGTGCTAAGCCCTTTATAAACACTGGATTTCATCCTCATAACATCTCCATGAGGTAAGTATTATTATTAGCTCTAGCTTACAGACAGGAGAAATCTGAAGTTTAGGTGTGTTAAGCAATTTGTGCAAAGTTGCCTGGTTGTAAATGGTGGAGCCAGAATTCTAAACCCAGTTCTGTGCCCTTAACTGCAAAGACCCACCAAAGGGCTTTGACACTGAGGACACCGTGACCACCTTGGGCTGAGCTCCTAAACAATGCGGGGGTGGGGGGTGGGGTGGGGACCTCAGGACAAGCCCCTGTAAGGTGTCTAGCCCAGGTACCAACCCAGTCTATAAAACTTCAGCATTGCAGGGGGGCGGGGGGCCCAGCTGGTATGGCTCAGTGGTTGAGCATCAACCTATAAATCAGGAGGTCATGGGGCACATGCCTAGGGTGCAGGCTCGATCCCCAGTAGGGGGCATGCAGGAGGCAGTCGATCGATGTTTCATTGATGTTGCTTTATCTCTATCCCTCTCCCTTCCTCTCTCTCTAAAAATCAATTAACAAAAACTTCAACACTGCAAAGAAACAATCTGCCAATGCACAGAGGTCCAGAGGCACCTGCAACTCGCCTACAGTCACACGTTGGGTCTATGTTAAATGATCCTGGGTGATCATGACCAGTGTCTCTTAGAGTCCAAAGGTCCAGGGTCACAGTGGTGGACTCTCCACCAAGTAACATGAAACTACGGTTCAAACCTCATTTTGGTCCCCAGAACTCTTGATTCCCCTTCCAAAACCCTGTGGTGCTAACCAAGAGAAATGAGATGTTGGGGCTCTGGGTCTGGCCCCCGCCGCCCCATTCTGCTACCTCCTTCCGTGGCTTGCCCACCTCCGACCCAGATGTCCTACCTTCAGCTCGCGGGAAGCCACTTTGAAGGCCAGATCAGTTACGCTGCCGGCAGCCCAGCGGGCTGCATTGGAGGAGTGCAGCTCGTTCCAGATGGTGTCAGTATCCACCTGTGGGGGCCAGAGTCAGGGCCCGCATCATCCAAGGCTTCCCACAGGAGCCAGGGCCCATGGGTGGTGCCCACCCCATGGCCAGGACCCCAGGGGCAGGGAGCTGGGCAGACAGTGCTGCCTCCCCAGTGCCCCACCGCCCAAAGGCAAGGCCTCCTGTATCCCCCAGTCCCAGCATGACGTCTCCTTCCCAGCTTCAGTCCACATCACAGCCCATATCTGGCCAGCACTCCGCTGGCGGCATGGCGCCTGCCTCCCCGGTCAGAGGAGGGGGCATGGCGTTACCTGGGCGGGACTTGGGGTTTGGGCCTGGAGGGGGTTTTAAGCCCCAGCTGGCTCTGCTCAGGCCCTGCGGGACGTCGGAGCTTGAGGGGCCGTCTGCACCACTTTCTTCCACTCAGGGCCCCTAGCCCAGGCTGGGAGGCCCCCCAAACCCAGTCCCTGGGCCTCAAGGCTAGGGAGGGGCCGGGGGGCATGATGGGGAGATGGGGAGGGCGAGGCGGACCAAGAGAGGCGAGGAAGGCAGAGAGAGTCTCAAGAGGCTGGAGAAAGAGAGAGAGACAGAGAGAGAGGGAGAGGAGGGAGGAGAAAACAGAAGCAAAAACAGTTGGAAAAATCAGAAAGTGGCAAGAAATGGGAAGTTGTGAATAGGGCGCTGACTGGCTCCCAACAGTCCCCCCAGCTACAGCTCCCATTTCCCTCCAGAACCAGGCCTCCATCCCCTGCTTCCACACACCTGGCCGGGCAACCACTGCAGGGACCTTTTAGGCAAGGCGGGCACTGCTAGGGAGGCAGGCAGCCCTCCACTCAGTATGAGGAGGGAGGGAGGAAAGTGGGGAGTGGGGGGGGAAGTGCCTGAGTCCCCAAGGACACTGGAGGCACCCCACAGTCCCAGCCTAGGCAGCCCCGACTCTGCCTGGGGGCTCACTCAGTAAGTGGCCACTCCCAACCCCTGGGGTCTTATGAAGGGAGATGGATTTGGACTGCTCTCTGAGCCTCCCTCGACATTTACCAAGCACCTTCTAAGCGTGAGGCACAGGCTCCACACTTAGGAGATACTGGTGGGCTGAGGACACACCTGTCCATAAGGCGCTTCTAGTCAGCAGAGGGGCATTATGGGAAAGTCCCTGGCCCATCGGGTCTGGCAGAACCACAGGAACAAGCAGGCAGGGTGGGGCCTGGGGGAATGGAAAGGAGGCCTGAGAGCCCCTGGCAATGCCTGCTCAAGAACCCCGGGCACACTTACCCCAACCCCACCACAGGGCAGCATCACAAATATCCGCTGTGCCAGGAGCCCTGTGGAGAGAGGCCAGGGGTGTGGGAGCTGAACCATCGCAGCCTCTGGCCTGGCCAGGACACAGGGAGGCCCTGGAAAGAGGGCCAGGGTGGGTGCACAGGCGAGGGGATGGGCAGCAGAGGGGCCAGGGGAGGTGTGGGGATGTCAAGGATGCTGGGGGGACAGGCTGGCAGAGCTGGGACTGGAGAGATTTGGGATGGGTAGGCGAGATGAGTCGGTGGAGGTGCGAGGGTCCCAGACACCACTGGGCCCTACCTGCCAGCTTCCCGTTGTCCAGTTTGAGGCGGCTGAGTGGGTTGGTGCCGTAGAGGTGCACGTGCCGCTCAGAGTGCACCGACTGTAGCTCCTCCAGGGAGGCCTTCCGGCCTCGGAGACACTGAGGAAGGGCCCGCGGAGCTCCTGAGGTCCTGCTTGCCCCTTCTCTGCCATTACTGCCACCCGCCTACTCCTTCATCTCATGCGGGCTCTAGGCCCTCAGCCCCTTCCCTTCCATTACTCTTACTTCCCCGATTCCAAGCCCCCACCCACCTCCTCACCTCACACTGGCCCCGGAGGCCCCGCTCCTGCAGCCGGGACCAGATGCTCTGGATGCGGCCTGCGTGCTCCGGGTGCCTGCTGTTGTCTCCACAGGAGCACTGGTGCTTCAGCATGACCGAGTCATACACCAGCCCTGGGGGGAGCAGGGGTCAGAGCCAGGACCCCAGGGAGTCCCCAGTGCCTCCGCCTCAACATGGAACCAGGCTTGACACACATACCCCACACCCCACACCCCATCCTACACCTTGGCCCTTCCCACAAATACACACCCCCAACTGCTCACCCAGGCAGCCTCACCACCTCACATGCACACCAACACAGCCCCCCCTTCCCGACACACGATCCTCCTCACATGGCCACTACCTTTCCACGACATCAAGAACTCAGAGCCTAACAAAGGGAGGCCCGATGTTGGGGTCTCACACTAGATGTATTGACTCAAATAGCAGGAGTCAGAGGAGAAAGAATTCCACCGAAACTCCAAAACTGGGAGCTGGGAAGCCCAGAGTGATAAGGGGCCATGTGACAAGACAAATGCCATTTTGGGGAGGGTCTGTTTCAGCTTGATCAGCGAACACCTAGGAAGGCCCTGTGCCCTGCCAGTGGGACAGTCCCTTTCAGCAAGTCTAGGATGTCAGGGTCTTCAGAATTCTCACACCACTCGACCCAGGGATGCCACTCCCTGAGACCGACCCTTGGAAAACAGTGCCAAGGATGAATGAAGGTTTAGGCACAAAGAAATTCAAATGAGGAAAAACGAGTAACCGTCTAACTGCCCAACCAGTAAGAAATCTTCTGTATAATAAAAGCCTAAGCGACCTTGTGGTGGACGGACCAGAACAACCAGTGGCTCTGATATGTACTGACCACCAGAGGGCAGCTGCTCAATGCAGGAGCTGCCCTCTGGTGGTCAGTGCACTCCCACAGGGGGGAGTGCTGCTCAGCCAGAAGCCGGGCTCACTGCTGGCCAGCACAGCAGCTCTAAGTAGCAGAGAACCCAGAGGTAAGGAGCAGTGAGCACGTGGGCGGTAAGGAGCGAGGGGTCCCTGACTGCGAAAGGACACACAGGCCAAGCTGAGGGACGCCCCCCTCCCCACCCCACCCCCCCCCCCGCCCCGTGCACTGGTGCTTCAGCATGACCCACCAGTGCACTGGGCCTCTAGTCTCTAAATAAAAATAAAGTACTATGATGGAACACTATAAAAACCTCATTTCTGAAGATTAATTTTATCACAAAGTGTTCGTAATATGTTAACTGAGTAAAGTGGGGTACCGTATCTGTGGTACATACGGTGTTGTGTGTGTACAGATCGCCAGGACAAAGACAGAATAGAGCAGTGTTTCAGAGTGGCTACTTCTAGGTGGTGGGATACTGCTTGGCGACTTTTATGCTTCTGCATTTTTCAAAACTTCTAAAATGCTTTTTTTTAAAATAAAGTATTATTTATTGATTTCAGAGAAGAAGGGAAAGGGAGAGAGAGATAGAAACATCAATGATGAGAGAGAACCATTGATTAGCTGCCTCCTGCACGCCCCCCCACTGGGAACCAAGCCTGCAACCAGGCATGTGCCCTGATCAGGAATCAAAATATGACCTTCTGGTTCATAGGTTGATGCTCAACCACTGAGCCACACCAGCCGGGAAAAGCTTCTAAAATGCTTTTGAGCTCTTTCTCCAAGCAGAGCAAAAACAATAGATGGCATTTTTGAAAGGCCTGAACTAGTTGTCAGGAGCTCCTGACAATTCTTAGCCCCATCTGCCAGCTTGCCATTTGACCACAAGCTTGTCACCTTAGATTTCCTGAGCCTGGTCTTCTCGTGTGTAAAACGAGAACCACCACCTATTTTCCTGCTTCACAGATGCTGTGTGGGTCTCACGAGACCAAGAAAGTACGCTGTGGCCTCGTCCTGAGTGGTACTGTGACGCAGACATGGACCCGTGCCGAGCCTCTGTGTGTCCCAAGCCCTTCCTTCTGCCCCACTCTAATCCAGGACTTACCTGTGGTGAAGGGCAGGGTCCTGGTGGGGGCTTCTGAGCTGGGCAGGACACGGGCCTGGTTGGGGGGCTCCGGCGTTGGCAGTGAGGCAGGTGCAGCTGGGGATGACTGAGTCCTAGACAGGAGCCGGTGACCGCCCTGGGCCGGGGAGAGCAGCACAGAGTCCCCAGTGCCTATCCGTGGCAGCCGTCCGGCCAGTCGCTGCTGCTCCCAGAGGAACACCTGCGGGACACAGGGGCCTCAGTCTCCAGCTTCTCAGGATCCTGCTCCCTGTGCTTCTGCCCATCTTGGAAACCTCCAAACAGGCCCCTTTTCTGGCGTGATTCCAGGGGTGATGCCTCTAGTCTTGCCTCCCAGCCAGGCTCCAGCCTTTGACTCTAAGCTCCCTACTCCCACTAGCCTCCAAAGGTCTGCACCTCAGACTGACCAGCCCATTCCCCCGAGCTCCCTGGGCCCTCGGGACTCCAAAGCCAGAACCTAGGTGAGGGGTCGCAGGGACAAGGACCGTGCACCTGCCCGAGGACAAGGGGACCTGCATGAGCCACTGTTACCACAACTGATGGGCCCACTCATATTGATGAAGGAAATCCTAACTCCTGGTGCCTCAGAATATGGCCTTAACTGGAGACAGGGTCTTTACAGAGGTAACCAAGGTAACGTGAGGTCATTAGAGTGAGCCTTAAGCCATGACTCTTGTCCTTATACAGAGGAGGAATGGGGCTACAGACATGGACAGAAGGAAGACAGTGTGAAGACACAGGAAGAAGACAGCGTCTACGAGCTGAGGAGAGAACTGGAGCAGCTCCTTCCCTCACATCTCTCAGAAGGAACCAGTCCTGCCAACACCTTGATTGCAGGCTTTTAGCCTTCAGAACAGAGGCAGTGCATTTCTGTTGCTTCAGCTGCCCAGGGTGTAGTACTTGTGACAGCAACCCTAGCCAATGCTGACCCCGTGGCTTGACTCACTTGATGAGAGTGCCTGGTTAGCGCACTTGAGCCTGGCTCTGCCCCACTTCCTGCCCTAGGCACCTTCCTGGAAACAATTGGTCCCGGGGAGAAGTACTAGGGCAGGCATGTGTATGGCTCCATCAAAGGCTAGTCCCACTGCTGGACAAGGGACATGCTTCACCCAGAGCCTGGCACGCTGCTGGAGTGCATGTGTAAGTGAAAGTGTGCCTGCATGCATATATGCACTGTGTGCGCCGGACAACCACAGGTCTCAGAGCTGTTCCCCGCACTGATATCCTATCTCCCTCCCTTCCATCTATGCCAGGCCCCTGCATTAACTGACTACACCTCTGAGGGGCACTTGGGCACTGCCATACCTGCTGGTGCTGTTGGAGAACAGGGCCTCTGGCTTCATGCTGCCCCGAGCTCGACCCCCTGCATGCCAGGCTGTCATCCCCCGGGGGCCCCACTCCCCCACCATCCGTCTCCAGGTCCTCAGCCGAGGGTATCTGCCGTAGTCGGGGCTTCTCACTCGGCTTGGCTGACCTCTGGGGAGGGAAGATGCCCGATGAGAAGCCATGCTGGAGTGTGGAGTGTGGGGTGGGACGTGGTGGGCTAGGTGGCCATTTATTTGGCTGGGATGCCATTGGCCAAGTAGCTCTCGGCCCTCCAGATCCCTGCCCTTCCAAATCCTCCCTTCTTCTTTGAGCCCCCGTGGGCCCAGTGAAGCAACCCCTACCACCTCCCCTACCCAGTTCCCCTCACCTTGATCAGCTGGACGTGAGGGTTGAGCCGCTCCAGGCGGGGCTGCAGGGGGCCCAGTGATGGGGGGGCGGTGGCGCTTGGGGGCAAAGGCTCTGAGCGGGTCCGGCTCAGCGGCCAATGGAGGCCTGACCCAGAGAGCCGCTCGGTGGTCAGTAAGGACTGGGCAAAGTGGAAGGGCAGGGGCCCAAACCCGGGCACTGGAAAGAATGTGGGGGGTGGCATAAGGGGGGAACCATGGAGAAGAATGGAAAGAAGCAAAGTCATGGGTGGGGGGCAGGACTCAGCAGGGAGGTGCACAGAAAGATGGGGCAGTGGAGGGGGTTGGCCCTTACCAGGGTGCAGGGATCCAGCCCCTCCCCTGGGGAAGCAGCAGGACTCACCAGTCAGCAGGGGGGTGTGAGAGACTGAGGGATCCAGGAGGAGAATGGGCTGCAGACGAGAGGGCATGGTGCCCCCCGTCTCGGGCTCCAGGCCATGGGGCAGGAAGAGGGGAGCATGGGGGCTCCCTAGGACTGGCCCCCGAGGGCCCAGAGTTGGATGGGTCCTGCGGTCACCATCAGCCTGGGGGAGAGGCGGGGAGGAGTCACAGGGGAGCATGTTCCAGCAGAGAGAACAGTGAAGGCGATGGGTGAGGCAGCAGAAGGGAATACAGGAAGCTGGGGAACTTGGCATGTGGGAGGGCGCCACAGCCACTCACCCTGGCAGGGGCGGGTAGCCCCAGTGTGATTGCGGGCAGCAAGGACACTGTCGGCAAGGCGAACGGGGCCAGAGAGGTCTCCTGCCTCCGCAGCCGCTGGCCCAAGAGCGTCTGCCATGGGGAGCAGGGCAGGGGTCACTGGTCCCAGACCTCCACCCCTAGGCACGCCTTCCCCAGAACACCCAGCCCCAGCAGTCCAGCAGCCCCAGGGCCCCTGCTGAGAGGAAAACTGAGCCTCAGAACTGCCCCTGAGAGTCCACCCAGCAGGGCCTTACCTCTGAGCCAAGGATGGGGTTGGGGCCATGCTCGCTGTCATTGGGAGAGCTGCACCCTGACGCAGGTGTGCTGCTACTACTGGGGGAGGAGTCTGGGGACCGGGGGGGGGGGGGGGGGATGGGGAGGGGGGAGAGGGAGGCACAGTCAGAGGCCCGGCAGTAGCCAGTAGCCAAGAGGGCCACCTCTGCTTCCTGCTTTCCTCCCAGAAGGGCAGGAAGAAGGCAGGCCACCACTAGGCACCAGGGCCTTTGCACGCTTTTTTAAGGCACCTCTTCTGGGCAGCTTAGCCAACAGAGCAGAGATGGGCTTTCAGCCCCAACTCACCCCTGGCAAGTGTGTAGGGCACACCCTGTACAAGCACCCATGGTAACCCTAAGGAAGGGACCCATCTTGGTGGGACCTCACCCAACAGGACAAGATCAGTCACCCGTGCCTGTGCCCGTGCCCCGCTGCGGGCCCTCACCTCCGAGGGTCTCGGCAGGCCGCCGCCGGAGGCTGGGAGGGGCGCTCTCCTTCCTGAGCAGCGGATTCTTCCTCCGCTCCAGGGACTTCTTGGGCTTGTAGCGCAGCTTCAGGTTGGGCTCAGAGACTATGGGAGCACCAGCATTACTTGGCCCCACACCCATCTTCCTCCCCTCTGCCCATTAGCCCTCCTTCCCAGTCATCCCATGTTCAAGGCCTTCCCCCTAACTCCCAAAGGGTCCCTGCCTGCCTGTCCCACTCACCTGTCTTACGCAGAGGGTGGTGTTCAGGGGGGTCACTGGGCAGGCTGGGAACAGGAGGCAGGAAGCTGCTGAGCATGGAGCGGGCAGCTCCCTCTGTCTCCAGGGGCTCGAGTGTCCTGTAGGGTGAGTGCCAAGGCTGCTTCAAAGGGATGGGGGTGCCCAGAGGCCTGGCAGCAACCTCATTCCACAGAGGCCCCTTCCTCAGCATGGCCACCAGACTGGCCAGGGGAGGTAGCAGCCAGCAGGGTGGGCAGTGAAGGACTGGCAGGAACAGGGGCCATCTCCAGGTAGCAGCATCGGGCCACCCACCCTACCAGCAGCCAGCGTCCCAGACACATTGGGGACTGACTGTCTCCCTTCAGAGGAACCTGCTCTAGGAACCAGGATATTTTTGTGCTTAGGGGAGACACAAACAAGAGAAGGGACTTGTGTGGAAGAAAGCCAGTGTGGGTGGGTGTGTGCACAAAGATGGAAGCCTCAGGTGGGGGGTGGGGAGGTAACTAAAGAAGAGAGGAAGGCAGGTGTCAGTTGGGAGAGGGGGCCGGGCAGGAATTACTAAGGGAGGTGAGGCATAAGGATCAGGTGATAAGCAGCTGGGAAAGGGTAAATGAGTGCTCATAGATGGACTTATAGGGAGGCGAGGGCATGGCAGGGACAGGAGGGAACAGGTGGGAGAGGGCGTTACCTGTAGGGAATGCTGGGGCTACTGGGATGGACTGTCCTCTCTAAGGCTGCCTGCTGTTTCTTCAGAATCACCTCTGCCAACTTCTGCTTGACTACACTGCTGGCCACAGCGCCTGCGGGGGGCGGGGGGAAACCATGAGTGGGGCTGGAGTGGGTGAACAGGTGGCCTGCCTGCACATTTTCTGCCCGTTGCCTTTCCACACCCCTAGTATAGTAGTAGGTGACCCAGGATTCCTCAGGCAAGAGCCAAGACCGAGGCCCCACCTCAGAACCCCCCTGTCCCCCCCGCCCCGCCCATTTCTACCCCACCTACTAGTACATTTACAGACAACCCAGCAAACAGAGGCAGACCTGAGCTGGTGTCACTACCACCCCAGCCCTTCTGTGCCCAGGTGGGTGGGCCATGGACAGAGGCGGGAGGCCTCCATCCTTACTTCGCTTGCTCTTGTCCTTATTGAGAAGCTGCCGCAGCTCTTGCTCCTGCTGCCCCATCGGCAACTCGGGCATCGGTGTGTCCATGGAGAGCTGTGGGCAGGGCTGGCCACCCAGGAAGGAGCAAGGAGTTAAGGACTGAGATAGGGTCTGGGAGGTGGCTGAAGGGAGAGAGGGGGCTTGGGCGCTGAGCTCATATCTTTACCCTCATGGGCTCCACTGAGCGATGCTGCTGCAGGCCTGCCAGGAAGAGGTGGTGGTGCAGGTGCTGGGGGTGCTGCAGGGCCAGCAGCGCGGGCTCCAGTGGGGGCTCCACCGGGGGCCGCTGGCCCACCCGCAGGTCCATAGGCTGGGGCTGAGGGCCTGGCGTGTCTGCGTGGGGCCTGGGGCAGCCTGAGGACACACAGAAAGGAAGCAGAGTCAGCTGAAAAGTCTGTATGCAGGGGCAGGTTACAGCCTCATGGCCTCCTTCAAGGCTCACCCGACTCAAAATAAAACATGCTTTAGGGGCCTGTTCCTCACTCCATCCTCACCATGGTCCTAGAAGGTAGGTATTTTCAACTCCATTTCACCCATGAGTAAGGAGGTGACCTCAACTGTCCATGGTTAGTCTTTCGCTTGTGGGGTTCGAATTGAGCCTGACTCTGAGCATACTGCTTTTCCACTAAAAGATGGGAGGCTGGGATTGTGGGGATCTAGAAACAGCTGAGAGCCTTTTGGTGGTACATTCTGGGCCTTGCTCTCTCCTTCCCTTCTGCCCACCTAGAATGAGGATTTGACCCATTCCTCATGGGGATTTGAGCTGTGCTCAAAGACAGAGATCAGACAGGTGCACAGCCCCCCTTTATTCAGCCTCCAACCCCAAAGGGCCTCAAAGGCCCTCTCAGTCATCACCCTCCCTACTCTACCGCAGGCCATAGGATAAAGAAGCGATGCCTCGCCCAGGCCAGTTGCTCAGTGGTTAGAGCGTTGGCCCGTGGACCAAAGGAAAGATCGTGGGTTCAATTCCAGTTAAGGGCATGTACCTTAGTTGCACGTTCCGCAGCCCCAGTAAAGGCCCAGGTATGAGGCAGCCAATCACTATGTCTCTCTCACATCGATGTTTTTCTCTCTCTTCTCTCTCCCTCCCTCCTCCCTTCCGCTCTCTCTAGAAATCAATGGAGAAAATATCTTCAGGTGAGGATTGAAAAAAAAAAGAAGCTGTGCCTCCAACCTGCAGCCAAGCCCTGGCCACCACCCAAGGGCTGCACAGCCTGTGTTGCCCATGGAGCCTGCTCTCGGGTGCCCTCATGCCAGCTCTGGGCCAGCACTGGTGAGGACGCGACTCAGGTGCCTCTTCTCGAGTGTCCTCTGCACCCACGCCAGGAGCACCCTGCCAAGGCTGTGGGTGCAGGAGCTATTTATAACTAGCTGCCGGACCAGGCTCTCCACCAGCACAGCCAGCTGAGCCAGGTTGGGCTGAGCAGCCAGAGATGATCCCGGAGAAGTGAAGGCAGATAGGGGTGGGAGCAGGTGCCCTCAGAGCACAGAGCACTGAAACCTTTCTGGAGAGGCCTGCTTCGGCTCATCCAGTGCTGAGCAATCCCCATCAGGGCAGCCCCAGGCTGTCCTCGGGGCCTGAGGCTGTGGGGGACTGAAGGCACTGTGGCAAAGCACCAGCCAGGGAGTCAGGAAACACGGCCTCCAGGCCCAGCTCAACCATTACTAGTCGCTGTCCTAGCCTCTGTAGCACATGTGCACATGTGGCTGCAAAACCTCACCTCATCATCACCAGAGGCCCTGGAAGGTGGTTGCTACTATTCTTATTCCAAATAAGGAAAAGGAGGCTCAGGTAAAGGCCACCCAGCTCCGAGCAGACTGAGGGCATGGGTTCTGGTCCTGCCGAGGCCAGTGTTCCAGCTCCGCTTTCCCAGTGACTCTCAGCAAGTTGCCTCCCCTGGTGAGTGTTTCTCACTGGGCACAGAGGAGGGGCCTACAGTAGGCTGAGGCTAAGGGGCACCTGGCTCTGACATCCTCTCACCATGAAATGGACAGAGAGGAGCAGAGCTGGTGTCAGAAGACCAGAAAGAATGGCTGTGCACCCAGATGCACCCTGTAACTGGCAATGCACAGCTTTGATTCCCGGAACCCTTGTTCATACATCCATCCAGGGAACCCAGGTCATTCTGGTTGAGTATGGGCCTCCAATGCCAACACACTCCTGCCCCAGGAAAGGTCTCAGTTCTTCCTCATCTGGTGTCCTGGCTTCCTGGGGTGACTCGCCTGATGATGCAAGAGGGCTTGCAGCTGGTGGCTTCGGCCACACACGGACCGTGAGCAGCCCCATCCCTCACTCCCAGCACCTCTAGGGTCCAGAGCAGAAGTCTTCTGGAAATGGCTCTGCCTAAAACCCTGGGAATGGCTTGCAGGGTGATTCAGCATGTGGAGGTCTGAACCATCTGGTGCTAACCCTGCTTCTTTCACCTTTTCTCCTACATCTGAACATAAATCTTTCATCTCGGCCATCGGCTCCCACCCTGTCACAAGCCCATGTACCTTTTGTCCTCTGAGTTTTGCATACAATGTCCCCCTCCTGGTGCTGTCCTCACTCTTCAATTACACTTTTCCAGGTCCTACCCTTTTTTCCAAGCCCAGCTAGAATCTTCCCTCTTCCTTGGACGCAGCCTGGTGCCACATGGATTTCAATGACGTTCCCAGTTCTGTGCCCCACAAGCACTGCATGGTCTGAGTTAAGCCCCAAGGGCAGGGACTTGGCTTTGTTTATTGCTCTCTATCCCAGAACCTAGAACAGTGCCTAGCACATGACAGGCACCTAATAAACACTGGCTGAATCAATTAATACATCTCTTTATCCCCCCCAAAACGCATAGGAAGGTGCCCCTGGCACAGAGACTGGGTTAATTTTTCTTTTTCTAATTTCTGTATTTAATTTTTAGAAAATTACACATCTATGAAGACTAAATAGTAATAGATGGTGAATTTAATGTTTCTTGAATGAATGGATCAACACACTAACCAGATGTCCCCTCATTTGGCACTGGTCACATAATGCAGTCTGCTATTATTTTTCTTGATTTGTGTCTTAATCTCTCCAGCCTACCCATAAGCTTTTGGACAGCCAGGACGGATGCAAAGAGGACACCTGGCCTCATTTCTCCCTGCCATGTGTAACTATTTGGCATCAGGTATGTACCTAGTAGGTCCTCAGTGGATCCTGGCTGAAGTAAGGGAGCCCTCATCCAGCCTCAGCCCCAGCCCACAGGCATGTCCTAACCAGAGCAGCAGCAGGAAGCCCACTACCCTCCTGGCTCAGCGCAGCCTAATAGGAGGCAAGGGAGATGAGAGAGCCAGGAAGAGGGGCACGTCCCCTCTTACCTGAGCAGCACAAGGCATCCTCCATCCTGCAAGAGCTGCCATGCCACCTTAGAGGGGAGCGTGAGGACAGAACGAGCCAACAACCAAGAACATGAGCCTGACGTGAGGCAGGGGCCTGAGTATAAATATGAGCTTCCTACTTGCCTTCCTGTTTCACTGCATCCTGCCTTTCCTCTTCCTGTCATGCTTCCTAGCACTGGGGCTGGCCTGGATCCAGAATGGCCTCTTTATCTCCACTCCTCACCCTTTCCCCATGCAGCCCCAATTCACCCTCTCCCTCAGAATCCCAACCTCCTGACTCTGTGGCAGATCAGCCAGCTCCCCTGCCCAACCACTGCTTAGCTACTCACCCGTCTCATGTCCTTTCCACCCTCAGCTCCCACTTCCCACCCAGTCTCCCTCAGGACTGATGCTTACCTGTGCCAGGCGGACTGGGGCAGTGGGCACCCGGGGTCACCTGGGTCCCATCTGTAGAGAGAAGAGAAATGGAGTGAAGGGGCTGCAGGAAAGGGGTAAGGAAGAGGGAGGGACAATGTCAAGCCAGGCAGGCCCCTGCCTCTCCAGGGGCCCCCCTCCAGCTTGAGCCCTCCAAAACCTGGCACCTCCAACTGGGGCTCACCAAAAAGAGAAGACTCCATCCCATTCCTTTCCTCAAATCCCCATGCCTGATGACAGCGATCCTCAGCTCCCTCTTCCTCATCCAACCTACTAAGCGACTCAGATATCTCACCCTGCGGGAGCTCAGGCCACAGCAGGAACCCAGGGAGGCCCTGGTTCACCCAACAATGCCCTCAGCCCTCCCAATGTGCTCAGATACAATCTTCCCTGGGCCCAGGCTCCCGTAGCCCCAAGGGAAAGAAGAGGGCTGGGAGGTGAGGTGGGGCTGGAGGTGGGACAGCAGGGCTGGTGAGACCTATTGAAGATGCCAAGGTGGGGGGGGGGGGGGAGGAGGAGGAAGAGGAGGAGAAGGAGGAGGTGGCTGCAGCGGCTTGGAAAAGGGGACTCAGAGGCTTCACAGTGGGGGAGGGACTAGGTCATGGTCTAGAGGTCAAGTCAGGCCTGGTGGGCGCTGTAAAGTGATGGGTCTGGAATGCGCAGCCCAGGGACCCCATAGTAGGTACCCCTTTCCTCCTCCTGCTCCAGCCTGCGCCCTTCAGCCAGTCCCACCCCCCTCCCCGAGAAAGAACTGCTCACCCTTTTTCTTGAATAAGTTGTAACAGAAGTGCTTTCTTCTGGAAATGGCCACCTGCCCCAGCCTCCTAAGCCCAGCTCAGACCCATTCCCATTCAGAACCCATGAAACGCACGGTAGGGCCAGAGCTGGTGAGCAGCAGAGAGGCCCTGAGGAGTATAGAGACTATGGGGTGGGGGAAGACAAGGTGAGTCCAGAGGCCACCTGTCCAAAGTGGACACTTTCCCTCCTGCTGTCCCAGCTCAGGGTCGAGGAGATAGGAGGCCAGGAGATTGGAATGCTGGGAGGGGGCGTCTGGTGGACACACAGGAGCCCTCCTTAGGCACAAGGAATATTTTCTGGAGGACAACTGGTGAGTGCTGCTCTTTGGGCTGTGTCAAAGGGGCAGCCACAGTTCCTCTTCCAAAGCTGAAAAGGAGAACTCCCTGCAGGCAGGCGCTGGGGGAGGGGGCAACTCCAGGCACAGAGAGACTCCCACCAACTGGCTTCCGTCACCAGGGCCCCAAGCTTTGAATGGCAATGTTTGGGAGGGAACTACCCTCCACCTATTCAAATTCTGCCCATCTTTTGAAGTCCAGTCCAAGTCCATGTCCTCCTGAAGCTCATCATGACCTCTCCTGGCTCCCCAGAGCAGCCATGCTGTGTCTACCACCTGGACACTCCATTAATTATGGTCTCTGGGTGTCGTTTGTAAGCCATGCCCATCTGCACCTAACACCTTGCTGGGCACACGGCGGACACTGGTGAATGGAACATATGGCTCTCTCCTGGCCCCTTGCCTGGGACAGGGCAGGAACATTTCTCAAGGTCTGTGAGCCCCAAGGAACACTAGTGTGGGAGGCAGCCTCTCCACCCCAGGATATGGAAACCCCTATCCCAGGTTTCTTAGGACCTCCTCTTCCTTTTGCAGGACCTGGTCCCCAAGACAGGTTTCTGAACCAGGCTCTGGGGTACACTCTCAGAGGCCATGTCAGGCCTGGAGTCCCTGCCTCTGGGGAATTCTCTCCTACCTCGTGGGTCCCTGCCTGAGGCCTGGTCAGCAGCCTTCACTCTCTGGAACAGAACCCTGTTCTCTGCGCTTCACTCCCCTGGTAACTACGGATTCTGGACACCCTGCACTTTCTGGATAGGAGAAAAATTAATGGCCCTGAACTCCGTAGTGTTTGCTGCCTGGCCCCAAAGGGATGTTCTGTGATGCTGATTGATGGTCTAAATTCTGTTCAGAAGAAGTGTGTGTGTGTGTTGCCAACAGGGGCTGCTTCCCAAAGCAATTCCTGGGAAAAGTTCTGCTTCTCCCCTAACTCCCTGGCTCCGTGCTGACCACCTCTGAGTTCAGGAGGGCCAGAACAATAGAGAAAAGATCCCGGGAACAGCTTTCCTGGGCCCAGAGGCAGGAAAGGTATTAAAAGGGACACAGTCAGTGGTTGAACTGAAACCAGAAAGTGAACATCCTGCATCCCCGGCTTGGGGATAATGCAGGGGACCCCTCTTCTCCTTGGCCCCTCTCAGAGCACTGTTACCACTAATTTGGGGTCTAACTGTAATAAGATCAGGAGTGAACGGACCTGAGGGACCGAGAATGCTTCATAAGGCTGGATCCTTCTCCACACATCTCCTGGCCAGGGTGGGGACCTCTCCTTTTTGGAATCCTGGCTGCCCCCCATTTCTACCATTTTAGGAAGCAGCTGAAGAGGCAGTTTACTCAGCACTAAGGCACTGGGCCCACCGAGTCACCTCCCCAAACCGTAACACCAGCTCTCATCCAGAACCAAAGAGCTCCAGAAATCCCGCTCCAGTGGTCCACTCCCGGCCCTCAGCAACCTCCAGAGCAGACACAAAGGCCACTCTTCTTTCCCTGGGCACCTGCCCGAGCTGCTCTGCCCTCCTACCTTGTTGCCTTGGGCCCTTACCTGCCCCGCAGAAACCTGAGCCTGCCTGATCACCTGCTCCCCAGGTATGGCAGGCCCCTGGTCAGGGACAGGGCTTCCCGAGGAGCACTGCCACCCAGAAGCCTCCTCCCAACACCTACAAAATCTTTCTTAAGCGGTTCCACGTGGCTGGTCTCCTGACCAGCTAAGGAGGTCCAGGCCCCAGCACCCAGAGGAGAGCAGGCAGCAGCAGCAGGCCAAATGCCAGGTCAGGGCTGCAGCTCTGACACAGGCGGGACAAAGCTCGACTCCGTATCTGGCTGGCAGAGAAGAGGAAAGCTGCAGGGTGAAATGGCTTCAGGAAGATCCCCAAATAAATAAACACAAGAAAGAATAGCATGGCTGCCAGACCTCTCTGATATAGCGACATGGAGGCTGAGCAGGGAGAAGCTCTTCTTGAAGGCACTCAGGTCACAGAGTCTGAGAACTTTAGGAACTGTGGGCTTTAGAGACTGTTCAGACTAACACAGAGGAGGGAATACAGAGGGAAAGGGGCTAGGTCACGGTCACCTTGGCAGATCAGTGGCATAGCCAGGCCAGATCAGACCAATGCAGGGAAAACCCAAAAAGTCGATCCCAGACACAGATACTAAGGACCTCCATGTGAGGTCACTCATCTGGGGGTTGAAGAGATGGAAATTGGAATGAAATCTGGTTCTCACTTTCAAGGAGTTTAAAATAAAGCACACTTTTTTTAAATAAAAAAAAAATGCTATTTATAGATACTAACAAATTTTCAAGAAACCTCAAGAAGTATAAAAAAGTTTCTTACTCATCCAACTCCCTTGAACTTCCCTAGAATCGACCCTTTTTGACAGTTAATCTTGAGTCTCCCTTCCAGAAATTCTCTTACTAATTTTCTTGGCACGAAGCCGCCTATTGCTCAGATTTACCCAGAACCCAGGGAGCGGAAGCTGCCTGGAAACTCCTGCCACGTGAAGTCATGGAATTGAGGGTCCTCAGAGTAGAGGACATTGGCTTTGAAGTCAAATGGACCTGGCTTCAAACTGACGCCCTCAGTGACCAGCAGGGAGAGCCAGGGACACAATGTTACCTGGTCAAGCCTCAGCTGCCCCTGTAATGAGCGGATAAGAATATCTGTGTGGGAGCAGTCATCTGAGATTAACCGTGCTGTGCGTGAAGCACCTAGCATGTGGTTGGTGCTGCCTTAATGGCTGTGATCAATAATACTGCTTACTCCTGAACTTGCCTGCAGCCTCTCTGGCACAAGCATTTCATCCTCCTCTCCTCTACCACAGCCCATTTTCTCCCAGACGCAGTGCCCAGCTCCATCGTTTATCCCATGCCTCTCCCAACCAGTCTCATCCCTTTCTCTTCCATCTGAACTTTTGTAAACTAACACTTGACTGTATGCCAGGAGTTGCTCTAAGTGCCTTACATGTGCTAATTCATCTAACCCTCATGATAAACCAACAAGATGGTTACTGGGTTTTATTGCCATTACATAGATCAGTAGGCTGAGGCCTAGCAGTGTTGTCTGAAGTCACGTAACTTGGAAGTGGCTGAGCCGGGACTTGAGCCAGGCGAATGGGCTCCAGAATCCAAGTTCTCAACCAATACACCCAACTGCTCCCCACACTTTTCTCCCCACAGGCCAGCAAGGGAAGAGCAAAGGCAGGACTTAGCTGGGCACAGGGAAAGTCGCATAGCCCCCAGAGATCCCTACCAGCAGTAAACCCCACCCCTGCTGCAGGCTGGAGAGGAGAAGCTGCCTGTTTCATCTCTGGGCCAGTGAAGACAATCCTGAAGAATCACTTCTAGAAAGCAGCTAACTGTTGTCTTCCCAGATTCCACACAAGGACTTCCAACTGCGCGTGGGCACATGGGGTTGGCAACCGGTGGGGGGTCTTGGAGGAGCATCCGCTTCACTTCCCCTGCTCTCCAGTGCTCTGCCACATCCCTTCTCTAGAGGCTCCCAGGTCCCTCGAGGCTCTTCACTAGCATCCCAAAGCAAGGTCCACAGTGCAGGCAGAGGGGCCAGCTGCCCACGGGGGCAGAGGCTGGGCTCCCAGGTGAGCTGCCTGGGACGTGGGGCTGCCGCGACAAAGGCCTCCTGTCAGTTTAAGGCGAGGGGACTGGAGCGCTGCAGGCTCAGCAGCTGTGCACCAGCAGGAGGCTGGATGTGAGAGCCGCAAAGCTGGCCCTCCAGCCTTCGCAGCAAGCCTGCCCCTTTCCCCGCGCTGGGGCCGGGTGGCAGCTATTTTTAGCTCTTGACACCTGGGTATTTTGCAGCCGCAGGATGTCCGGTTTGGAGTCTCTTTCTGGGAATCCCGCAAGCGGCTGTTGTAAACAGCCCCACGCAGCGGTGGCCAAGCTGGGAGCCTCGCCCCCCCTCTTTCTGCTGTTTGAGATGAATCAAACAGGAAGCCGACGTAACCATGGCAGCGGCAGCTTGAGCTCTCCAGGGGTGGGAAAAGCGCCCTCCCTGGCTCCTTGCCCAGCCCCAGGTCCTCTTCCACTC
This sequence comes from Corynorhinus townsendii, assembly GCA_026230045.1. Taxonomy (NCBI): domain Eukaryota; kingdom Metazoa; phylum Chordata; class Mammalia; order Chiroptera; family Vespertilionidae; genus Corynorhinus; species Corynorhinus townsendii. Next base: position 171,606,776 of record JAPDVU010000003.1, on the reverse strand, counting down.
CATGCATCTCATGGATGGAGACCCCTGGACCCTAAGGCAGGGAGAACTGGGCATTCTGAATGTGGGCAGCCATCGGTTCTCCGGACTAGCGCTCTCAGGAGAGCCTCACAGTCCCTTAGCAAAGAAAAACGGGGTTTCCTCCAAGCCCTGCGGGCCTGGGGGGGGGGGGGGGGGCTCAGGGACCCACCACTCAGTCATCCCAGCCTGCTCCTTGTGAAGGTGTGAGGGCAAGAGCAGAGCTACTTGCTCAGGGAGGCAGCATCCACTTCCTGTCACCCACAGCCTTCTTGCAGCAGGGGAGGCCTGCCCTGCCACTTGGAATTCCTGAGCAGGCAGGCTCCCCTAGTCCCAGCCCCTCGGTCCAGACTGCCCCACTTTCTCAGGCCCTCAAGCACTCAAAAATAAAAGTTCCCACCTACTCTCTCACTCCTTGCTCCAGTAGCTCCAATCCCTAAGATAGGAAGTTCACCCAAATGTCTAACCACCATCGTTCCTATCTTAAGCAAAATATCCCGAACAATCAAGATGGGACCCCATCTGTAACATGAGGAGAAAAGTTGAGGTTTGTCAGCTTCTGCTTTTGTCTCTCCCTCTCTCCCACCTCCTGGTGTTCCACTTAAACCAGCTACTCCCTCTTAGCAGACAGTCCTAAGCAATCTTTCTCAAGGGCCAGCGCTTGCCCCAACAGGAGCGCTTCCCATGCTCTCTCTCTGAGGCCACATGCCTGGGGCTGCCTCTCAGGGCCTCTCCGTCCCCCCTCAGAGGTCTCATAGTCATTCATTTGCCCTCCTCAGCTCTGGGCCCTCCATGGCCAGACCCTACCTCCCTGTGTGTGTACCCCACTCCTGCTTGCCCACCCATCTGCCTCTCCCTGCTGCACGTGAGCCAAGAGATAGGGCTTCCTCAGCTCCTCTCACCTATGCCAACCAAGAGGCCACTCAGCCACTCCAGATACTGCCAGGGAAAAGTTTAAGTTATGTTAATAATTATCATATTATAATTAACATTAGTAATGATCAACAACCATGTACTAAATGTTCACTGTGTGCTGGTTACTGTACTAGGCATCTCTCTTTTACTGTCTTGTTTGGTCCTCAAAACCCTATTAAGGTAGATACTGTTATCACCCTCATTTTACAAAAAAGGAAACTGAGGCTCGGGGAAATGAGGAAAATCACTGAGGTCACACAGATGGCAAGAAGGGCTTCTGGGCCTCCAGAACCTAAGCTCATAATCACTACACTGGTGTGCACAACTAGTTCCACCCACCTCCACTGAGGGGCCACAGGGCACAGCTGGGGCCCAGCCTCTGAAGGCCTGGGGGTGATTCCCAGTGCCAACATGTTCCCACAGTGTGCTGGTCTTCCATCCGGAAACATCCACAACAACAAGAATGAAAACAGAGAATAATCTCTGCATGTGTCCCTCACATGTTTTTGGTCTCCAGGAGGCACTCCCCAATTCCATCTTCACTCTCTTTTTCATCCTATATTTTTCCTGCTTTTTCAATGTACATGTTACCATTTTGTTTCCTGTGCACTGCCTCCAGCAGGGCTTAACTAGCCAAGCCAACCTCCCCCGGGGGCTGCAGGGGAGGATCACAAGCTGTGTGGAAGCACTCTGGAAACTGTTGGGCCTATATAAATGCAGGTTGCATAACCACAGCAAGTCACCCTTCGTAGTGAGTAAACTCCCTTGGGAAGAGATGCTGTCCTGGGCGCTGCTTTCTCTCTCTCTCTCTCTCTCTCTCTCTGGCCACACACACTGCACCCGTGGGCTGGTAGAAGGGATGGAGCACCCACTAGTGTAGAAGGGAGCACCCACCTTCATGGCAAGCTCCTGGGGACTAAGAACATAGCCAAAGGGCTATTGACACCCTTGCACCTGGGTTAGAAGGCAGAGGCCACTGTGGGGATCCTGGCTTGCTCCATGGCCTGGGAGCATCATGGGTATGAATCTGTGAATGGCAACAAGCTATTGATGAATGCTGGCATTAACAGGGAAGCCACATGAATATTAACGACAGCAAATACCCTGGAGATTGCCATCCCACTTTAGGCCTTGGTAGGTCCCTTATTTTGCCTGTTATTTTTGGAAAATGGCCAGTGTTTAGGGCAGATTCTCCAGGTGACATGATTCCCTTTTGTGGCCACGGCTACCCTTAAGACTTGGTGAGCCGGATTTTTCCAGATCACAAATCCAGCCAGGGTGCTTACATAGCCTTCAGGGAATGCCATAGCCAGATGCCTGGTCCTGGGTACTGATTTGGACAAACCAGATGTGATCGATTTCTGGCCAACTGGGAATTCAATGAAATGAAAAGTGACCTTAGTGGAAGGTGGAAAGCACTGCCTGGGGGAACAGCACACACAATGTAATCTCACTTAGGTAAAAGGTATGGTGTATAAAGGCCTGTCAGGAAACGGGAAGGTGTGCACAGAGGTACTGTGGCAGTGATCTCCGACAGCTGGGATTGCGGCTTTTTTTGTTGTTTTTTTCAGTTTTGAATTTTTGTTTGCCTGTGTTGTCTGATTACCTGCAATGCACATAATCTGCTTCTATAATAATAAAAACAGAATACACACACACACACAAATATAAACTGACACAGCCAATGGGTTGCAGAGTCAAGACCCAACCTCTGGTTCCCAGAGACCCACACCACTGGGCTTTCATTGACTCCATTTGAATTCTTGCACCTCAAGTCTTTTGAGGTTCTGAGTGATCTGCAACCCAGCGTCCTCTGCCTCTCCTAAATCACACAGAGGACCTAGCACAGGGCTGGGCACACAGTCAGGACTTACTCAATGAATGCCTGCAGGCTGAATAATAGTCATTTACTGAGAGAAATGCCTTCTGCCCCTTCCAGGGCGCTGTGCTGGGAATACTCACTGCTGACATCACTGACCTTCCATCCCTACTCTGCCTCATGTTCCTCTTAAGAGCTGCCAGGGAAAGGCTAACCGAAAGGTCACCCCAGCAGATGCTGGCGAGGTGCTCCACATCGGGGCCATCGGGGTGGTCCCGTCTCAGGCCCTCTCCAATGCCAGCTGGACTCGAGACCCTCAGGTCCCCGGCGTCCAACCTCCCTGGGGAAGGCTGGGGGCAGTGAAGTGAGAAAGGAGTCCACCCTGTGACTTCTGGCTCCAGATGCCTGCTGCTCCAGGCCCTTATGGGTGGAGGAATCTGGAACAGAGAATTTGGCCTGATTTTTTCCTGTGAACTGGGGCTGGGCCCAGTTTCTGTTCTTAGCGACTTCAGCATTCCCTATCCCTGACCTTCAAAAATAAGAAAATAACACTAATAATAATGATGAGTATTCTGTGTACACTGACTTCACACTGGGCACGGAGTGAATACTACTTACTTTAATCTTTATAGCATCTCCATGAGGCTGAAACTATTATTATTTTCATGTTACAGATGGAGAAACTTGAGGCACATAGAACCATGTACCCAAGGTTACACTTAGCTGTTCGCAGGAGAAAGGGCTCTGCAAACATCATCCAGGCCTCCCCCTGGGTCCTTACAGGAAGGCCCTCCCGCCAAGCTCTGCAATGGGCGCAGCAGACCTAAGGTGATAATGAACTTCTGTCCGATGCTGTAGAATCCACCAAGTGCTTACATATGCATGTGAGAAAATCTCTACTTGAAAGACTAGGAAACCAAGACTTAGAGCCCTTGGCAACCTTGCCCAAGGTCTCTCAGCCATTCGGCTGGGTTTCAAACCCAGGGCTTTGGCCTCAGAACGGCACACTTCTTCCCCTATATGTCACAATCCCCCTGGCCCAGTTCTCAAGACAGCCCTGAAGGCCAGGAGGGAGCTGCACATCCTCCCGAACCCGGGATGTAAACCCCTGAGCCAGGGTCGCGGTGCCAGCACCTCCTCAGCAGCTCCACGGTGACTCACTCCTGGGACCCAGGGGAAACAGCCCTGCGCTGTGGGCAAACACTGCTTGCCACCGCCCCGCCTCCAGCTCCCCGCCTCCACATTTGCTAACTGAAACCCGGCTGCTGCTATTTTTAACCCTCCAGCTCCCCCTTGCCTGGGGCTCCCCGCCTTCACCCCACCCCCACCCCCTGACCCAACTGGGTGCCACCAGCCTGTCATTCTGAGAGCAGTTCCACAACCTGAACGCCCCAGAGGGCGCAGCGGATGCCCAAGAAGGTTTGTGGGGCAAGCAAAACAAGCCAGTTTCAGCCCAGTCCCCAAATTCCCCCACCCAGGGCTCTTTCCGACCCTGTGGCTCCCAGCCTGCCCTGCTTCTCCCTGCCATCCTGGGAGCTGGGGGAGGGAGGAATGGGGTGACTACAGAGCCAGAGCTGGGCTCCTTGAAATGGGCTCTACAGGGAGCTGAGCGGGGACTCCTGAAAGGGAAGAGGGTACCCTTCCCTCTCTCCAAGGCTCAAGCTGAGCCCTGAAGGCCCAAAGTCTCAAAGCACCAGGGTTTCCAATCCCTGCAGGCAACTGAAGGAAAAAAGGAAGTGGCTGGAGACAGGGCGGGGATGGTGAGTTTAGCCCAGGGCCCTCCTCATTAGGAGAAGTCCCCTCCCCACCTTGCTGTGGAGATTGTGGAGTGGCTAGGGTTGAGCCTGGCACAGGAGTCCAGGCGGTTTCTGCACTGAGCAGCCTAAAGGAGGCCCAGGGTGGAATGCCAGCCGAGGCGGGACAGGCGGGCCTCTTCTCTTAGATGAAGGCTCCTCTAATTCTCAGCTCTCTAGAGAGGGCTGCACCTTTCTGCAGCCTGCAGCTCCGGGTGCCCTACCAGAAGAGGTTGGAGGTGAAAGGACCTGAAGGCTGCTAGCCGATGTGAAAGTTAACTTGCCCGAGGGGGGCATGCCTTCTAGCTGATGACTCCCCCTGGGCTAAGAGTTTCAGCCAGCTTAGGGAGCAGATTCCAAGGGCCTGCAGGCCCTGCCGAAGGTTTCTTCTGTGCCCTCTCTTGGCCCTGTCCTCTACAGTATCTGCCCCAACCCTTCTTTAGGGTTCTGTCTTATTTTCCAGGGTCTAGGTCCTCTCTCAGCCTGGACCCCCTCCCTCTCTCCTCAGTGATTTTTGAGCCAGGTAAATAAATTCCAGTGGCCACAGAGGCAGCCAGGCTAGACCTAGAGGGGAGGGACTTGGCACAGGAGTTCCAGGGTGGGGAGATGGGGAGGAAGGAAATGAGGTGGGAGGAAGGTGAGGCAGGAGGGTCAGGAATGGGGCGGCGCTTGAGAGCTCCTGGAGAGAGGCTGCTACCTTCCCAACATCCAACATGCCCACAGGGCCTGGACTCGCCTATGAAGGAGCGGCTGCTCTCCCAAGCCACGGAGTGGCCTCAATGTGGACCCTGTCCAGCTCTCCATCTTTCTCTTCTCCTTGGCCAATCTCTGGGGGCTGCTTGAGGAACAGAGACCCTACTGTATCCCATGCTAGGCAAGAGGCTGGCAATTCAGATCCCCCACCTGGATCCACACAGTTTCCAAGCATGCTCAGAAGGCTCTGAGGGCTCACTTCTAGTCTGGGGAGGTGAGAGAAGGCGTCAATGTCACCTTCTCAGGCAGGCCTCCCCTGGCCACCCTTTCTAAGGAAGTCCCACCTTGTTATTCTCTATTACTGCACCCAGTTCATTTCCTTCTTAGAGCTTATCACAATGTGTAACTAGATATATATACTCATTTCTTTACTTGTTTACTTGTTCTGTCTGTCTCCTCTACTAGAGTGGAAGTTCCCTGAGGTCAGATGCTCTGCTTATGTGTTCACTGCATATCTGTGCCTGGCATCCAGTGAATGGATGAATAGCTAAATGACTGGCTCAGTAAATAGGGCCTCCTGGTTGCCAACATTACCTTTAGGATTGACGCTCAATAGTTCCAGGATTTCCCCAGGGAGATGGAAGCAGGATGTAACCAGAGAGCAAGATTAGGAAGCCTGGGACCCCGAGGGAAAGGTCAAGGCCCAGTTAGTGTGTGCATCAGCCTCACCTAGTCCCCTCCATCATGCTGAGTGTGGACAGGGGCATACCTGCATACATAGAGCATGCATGGCTAAGCCCGGACCATTCTTCATAGGCTTGAGTGCTTCCTCTCAATAGCCCCTGTGTCCCTGGACAAACTGCACACCTTCTAAAAGCCTCAGTTTCTTCAAAAGAAAAAATGAAGAGGTTGGCCCACACTGGTGGTCCTCATGTCCTCAAACGTGGCTTTGCACCAGAATTGCTAAAATCCAGATTCCCAGGCCCTTCCCCTGCAGATTCAGAATCTGTCTGGATGGGGCCTGAGGATCTTTCTTTTTAATACACTCCCAGGTGACTCCCAAACAAATGGTCCAGAAACTGAGACTTGAGGACCACGAGTGAGATGGTGCTTTCCAGCCAACATCTGGACTTTTATTAAAAAGCCATTTCTGCACAGGTATACAACCCCCCAAAACATGAACATATTCCCCACACAGAGCCATAAACTGCAAAGGTATACACTACACAGATGACATACATCTGTATTACACGTGTACATACTCCCAAAAGACCCAACACAAAGCCACTACGTGGATCACAAGCTGTCACAGAACCACACCTGCAAACATAGCCTGGGGCACACACACAGGCCCCCACTACACACCCAGTGTGCACACACACCCATCACATGTTGACCCACACTAAAGAGTCGCTATCCTGAATTTATTTTGCCTCTGGGAACTGGTCCAGGACCAAAGAAGCTATGCTCTGCTGATGAAAACACCCCTCCCGCCTCCGCCACCTCCACCCTTATCCCTTGCCTCAGGCAGCATGCTGTCCACCTCCCCCTTGTAGGGGGGATGCTGAAGGAGGGCAGTGGAGAGATGGGATGAGTACAGGCACAGAGCCCGCCCCAAAGTCCAGCAGCCCTTCTCTTCCCCTTTCCCTCACCCCAAAGAGATGCAAAAGGGCCTCTACCCAGTCATCCTTCAGTGCTCTGCCCACTTGCCTAGATTCCCAGGCCCTGGTCCTAGCAGCCAAAAGGGTTAAGGAGGTGGCCAGATTTAGGGACTCCTCCTAATACTCAGGCCTCTAAGGAAAGGGCTGTCTGGGGGCACCTTCCTGCAGCCCAAAGGCCTGGGTCCCCCAGGGAAGGTTACCACAGAAACAGGGGGAAATATCACAGGGAAACACAATACCCGGCAGGGTCACCTGGTGACCAGGCTTCCTGCTGTGTTGCCCACCACCCCCCTCATCTCAGCAGCCTCACAGCCTCCTTCTCCAGCCTCAGCCTGGGCCTCCTCACCAGTGCTCTCCATCCTGCCTTCCCTGGGTTGAGGGACAAAGCCTTTGCAACAAGTCTGCCCCCTCTGTGGTTCCAAACAACAACATCAGGGATGGCCCAGAGCTGAGCCCCCCACTCCTAATCCTACCAACGCCCCCACCACAGGAAATCAAAGCTTCCTGCACCAGAGGAAGTACCCCATCAAGTGAACAAATCCAACACACACAAACGCAGTCCTGGAGCCTCAGGGAGGACACATGCCCTCCCCCCAGCTCCCAGGCCCATGATAGGCCCCAGTCTCAGTCTGGGCTGAAGGCAGACCAGGGCCAAGCCCTGAGGGGCAGGCATGGACAGGACCTGAGCCAGGCCAGGGAGAAGGCCAGGAGAATGGGCACCGGCAGGGTTAGGTCTGCTTCCAGCTCCACTCAGCCCGCCATTCCCTACTGTGTGACCCTGGGCCTTGCATTAGCTCATCTTCTCTCAGGCGCCTGCCAACTTCTAAATTACCAGCTCGTAATGAAAAAGAGGTGGAGGTTACACAGGCTTTTTCCTCCCGGGTCCTTGGGCAAGCATGCCCACAGCCCAGAGAGGGTCCCCACTCCCCCATCACGCATGAGCTCACTCCCATTATCAGAATTAAGGAAGGGACGCAGGAAGGAAAAGTTCCAACTCTCATTCCCAGGAGCCACCAAGGATGAAAGCTGGTGTTTGTTATCCCTGAAGGTAGTGGTAGGGGGGGCGGGGGAGGATAATAGCCCTCACACTAAACATTGATCCCTCTCTTTATAGTTAACCTCTCCTCCTCTGTGTTCTGGGAAGTGCACCTGAAATTTTCTCCCCGTTTTATTGATGGGGAAACTGAACTTCAGTATCAGAGCAGAGTGACCATTTTAGATTCTTGGGAGGGTCAGTGCAAGACCTCAATGCAACTTCCCAGCGTCACAATGCCAGCCTAAGACCTGGTGGCGAAAGAGACACCCACCCATGGGCTCAAGCTAACAAACACAGAGGCCTCAGGAGAACACTTCCTCAGACCATTCCAGATATAACACCAGCGGCAGCTCTGAGCTTGGCCCTGCTAGGTTCCAGGAGCATCAGGGGACTAAAGGCAAGGGAGGAGTCCCAGCAGGTCCAGGACCTGGTTCCAGTCTTGGTTCACTGTGCATAACACAGCACGTCTGCTTTGTGCCTTAGTTCCCCTCAGAAGTGACTGCAGAAAAGAGGAAAATTACTTATTAATTGAGGTGGGTAGAAGGAACAGAGAGCAGAGAAGAATGAGATGCTAAACTATGAGGAGCTATGAGATGGCTTGCAGATGCTGAAAAGGGAGCCTAGGATGTCTAAGAGGGCTGGTGTGAAGAGATTAGTGTGCGTGGCAACCTAAGCCGCTTCATGGAAGGGTCCTGTTGGGGAGAAATGGGCTGCCAAGATGCCCCGTTAGGGGGTGGGAAACTGAGTCACAGTCTCCCTTCTTTCAGCCCAGTGCCTGGGAAGGAGTCTTAAAGAAGACCCTTGGGTCCAGGTGCAAGTCCCGAAGGAGCAGGCTGAACAGTCCAGAGGCTGAGTCCTCAGCAGGGCCACTAAAATCCAATGCCCCATTCTCACCCTAGAATTTGGCAGGTCAAGCTGGGCCTCAAGCAGATGTTGAACTGGTGTGTGGAGAGGAATGGGCAGCAGCAATACAGCCAGTGTCCAGATGCAGCGGGAGGCCTCTGGGTATGCAGGACAGCCAACAGGGACTAGGGAATGGCCTAGACTTGGTGGGAGGAGCAGCAGTGGCTGGAGAGGTCAGATCCAAATGTGCAGATCCGAATGGGCAGCCAGAGGGAAGGAAAAAGGGGTTGGGGGGGAGCTGGGTGGCCTGCAGGCCCCAGAGAGCTCTCTCTCAGCGCACAGGTCTAGAAACTCCCCGTGTCATAGCCCAGCCCAGCTTCCAGATCTGCAGCCTGCTCTCACAATTCCCTGCACCAGCAGACCCCAGGCCTGGGGGTGCGCACATCCTGTCCCCAACACTCAGGACACCGCCTGCGGTTTTACCTCTGTCAGCCCCTCGGCAGCACACTTGGGCACAGGTGTCTCTTCACCCTAATGGGTGAGCAGGGTGCAGGGCGGTGCTCAGAGAAACCTCCCAGTCCCGGACCCTTTATCCAGGGGATCACTTTGCCCCAGCCTAGGGGTCGGGGTAAGGCCCTGCGGGATCCGCGAGATGGGATGTCCAGCACCACCGGCCCAGCCACAACTCAGTGGGTCCTGCCCTTTGCCCTCGCACTTCTAAACCTTCCGCTCCAGAGCACCGCCCCCTCCCGGGGCCGCGGTAGCCGTCCCTCCTTCCCCGGTCCCCCGGTCCGTCCTCCCCAGGAATGGGGGTGAAGGGACCCTGGGCCTGAGCATCGGCGGCCCGGGGCCTCCAACTCCCTCCCTCGGGCCTGTCGCTGCCCCGGGGCGGGCGGATGTGGGCGCCCAGCGGGAGGCCCGAGCCCTCCGGCCCCGGAACCAGCCCCGGCCGGGAGCCTGCCCGAGCCCGGCGGAGCCGGGTGGGGCGGGCGCGGCCGGGGGGCGCACGCGGGACCGGGCCGCGGGGCGTCCTGAGCCCAAACCGGAGCCTGAGTCCGAGCCCAAGCCCGATCCGGGCGGACGGAGCTGAGGAACCACGCAGGGCGGGGCGGGCGGGGCTGCGGGCGGCTGCCCGGTACTCACCAGCGCGGGGACTGTGCATCCAGGGGCCGCGGCCCTCAGAGCGGGGGGCTCATGGCGGGGCTGGGGCGCTGGCCTCACATCCCCCCAGTCGCCGGAGGCTGCAGAGCGACTGAGAGACGGCAAGAGGAAGGGAGGGGGCCGGGAGGGGGAGGGCCCTGGCAGCCTGGCCGGCCGGGTAGGATGACAATGGAAGGAAATGCTTTATCTGAGGCTGAGAGCGGGCCAAGGGGGAGGGGAGGGAGGGGGCCGGCGCGCGCGGCCCTGGGACACACCACCCGGCAGACGTGCCCCGCGCGGCGGCGGACACACCGCGCGGCCGGGGAGGAGCGCGGGACGCGGCCCCTATCCGCGCGCGGTCGCCGCGCTGCCCGCCGCCCAGCCCGAGGCGCGGCGCACCGACCCGCGCACAATTCCCGGAAACTCGGCTACCTGAGCGCTCACAGCCTTGCGTGCACAACACAGACACACATCCATGTTTACACAGGGCCAGAGTCGTTTACGCAGACACACTTCGGGGAAGGACCTCTGCACGCACAAGCACAGACAAGTACAGCCCACGAGCAAGCAGTCACACTTAGGGACACGCGTGGAGTCTCAAGTCCTCTGAGATTCCTGGACACCCGCCCCCCCGCACGACTTGCCTGAGGAAAGTTCCAGGATCTGATTTGAATCACTGCCCAGCCCTCCCCCTTTACCACCCCCCACCCAACGACTGCAGAGGGGAACTGAAGGGTCCAGCCTGTTCCTATTAAAAGAAAAAGGGGATGGGGGCGGTGCGGATTTTGAAAGTTTTCCTTTTTTAAAAAAATTTCTCAAGGGATTTCCTTCCCTCCTCTCCTCTTCCTCTCTTCCTCCCATTCGTCTCCCCCCACAACCCTCCCTTTTTCTTTCCCCCTCCCGGTCCCTATGAGTCAAACTTCAGCAATGTGCCCAGTGTCTCCCAGTGCATTACAGCGGATCACAGAAATGTTCCAGTCTGTGAGTCGGAATGCAGCCGCCTCCAGCCCTCCCTCAGCTAATAAACTCAGCTCCTGCCGGCTTTTCGCAGCAGCCCTCTCTGACCCCTCCACCCTTTTAGCCGAAGGAGGTCAGATTCAGGGGTCAGAGGCTGAGGACCTCACCACTCTGCTTCCCAGCCTAGTCTATCAGCCCTGTCGCCTCTGGCAATCTGCTGGGTTAGAGACACAGTGGCTCCTGGGAAGGGAAGAGGTCCACAACCTGATCCACCAGGCTCTCCGTTCCTGCCAGGCATCACCACTGGAAGGCAGGGCGCAACCTGCATCTGACCCCAATCTTCCCTTATTCCTAGGAACCCCAAGAGTCTCAGGATTCTACAGAAGGAGAAATTGAGGCTGAGCCAGAGGCAGAGTCATGTCAGATGGAGAAACAAGAGTCCACAGTGGCCTAAGAGGGCCTGGCCATATCGAGATCCAACTTCTGGCCATAGACTCCTAGTTCCCACAAGCACAGCTCCAGCCTCACCACTTGTTGCTAACTGGGATTTTTAGCAGCCGACTTGTCTTCAGTCCCTGTGGGTGTCCCAGCACTCAGTCAGCAGGCAGTGAGGGCACTTGTTAACTTATCCTCACAAAGTCCTTTCCTGGCCTCCAAGCCCCCCTTCTGCCTGGCACATACTACACAATCTCTCTCTCTCTTTTGCTGATGTTCTGCCCAGTGCCTCCTGGTACTTAGTTCTCAGCAATGTTAGTTGCTATGATTACTATTATTATTTCAGCCAAAGTGGGCTGCTGGCTGCTCCCCATTGTGTTCTCATTCTTTCCCACTCCCTCACCTTGGCTCATCATGTTCCCTCCAAAAATGAATGTCCTCACAGTCCTTTCTCCTCCTGTTGAAATCTTTCCAATCCTCAAGTCTATACCAACTTCTCCAGGAGCCGTTCCCTGATTCCCATAGCCAGAGGGATCTTTCCTTCCATTAAAGGACCCCACCCCACGTTGTCAGTCTTTTCTCTTTACATTGACCTTTATCCTCCTAGTCTGTCTACTTGTCTCAACTCTCCTTCAAGAGTGGACATCCCTGAACCCAGCTACTGCCTTAGTCATGACTGCATTTCTTGTAGTGTCTTGCTAAGTGCCTTACACGGAATTCAAGCTCCCTATAGTTATTTGCTGAATTGGGGCAGATATTCATGGCCTTCAAGGACCATACCCCAGCTGGACACCTCCAACGCTCCCTTTTTTACCCATGACTCCCCATGCTGACTCTGCAAGACACATGTTCTTCCACCTCAGGTGTGTTCTTCCCAGACCTTACTTCCAAACCAGATCACTCTCCCTTCCAGATGCCTCTTCTGTGCCCATAGCCTCCAGAAAAATTGCTTGGTTACTTCAGACATTCAGTCTTTTCCCTGTGCTTCTCTCTTTTACCCCCCTCCCTCGCCCCACCCCCAATGCTCTCTCTTAATCCCCTCAGGACTCCTGGCGTTATTTCTGGACTGAAGTCAGGCCTTTGTATACTCATTTCTACCATGTACATCAATCATGTATTTATTTGTAAGCCTTTCTTTTCTTTTTTACATAATCACTGAGTTCTGAGAGATTTGAGCAAAAACCATCTCTCCTGCCCTAGCTGGTTTGGTTCAGTGGATAGAGCTTTGACCTGTGGACTGAAGGGTCCCGGGTTCGATTCTGGTCAAGGGCACATACCCAGGTTGCAGCCTCAATCCCCAGTAGGGCGTGTGCAGGAGGCAGCAGATCAATGATTCTCTGTCATCATTGATGTTTCTATCTCTCTCTCTCCCTCTCCCTCCTTCTCTGAGATCAATAAAAATACATTTAAAAAAAGGGGGTCTCTCCCCCTGCCTGTACCGTACCCAGCACCTGACTTTCTCCACACACCAGGACTCACTGCCCCCAAAGTATAGACAGAGAGAAAGATAGCTTGTGAGACCTGCATCTGGGAAGATGGACTGTGCCTTTCCCTCCCTTCCCAGGTTTACTTACCATTTCACACATCCTACTTCCCTCCCATGACCGAGTCTTAAGCCAGTTTCTAAGTCACATGTCCCTTGCTGGGATATGTTAGAGAGCCTCAAAGAACCCTAAGAGACATGAGGCAGAAAAGTACAGGCAACCTCTCTCTCCTCTAACCTGGTTACCATGGGAAGTTTTGTTTTTAAAGGCTCTTGAGCCCAGGCTTCTCACAGACTGCTCAGCTAAGCACCTAGCAGAAGAGATGAGCTCCATGGGACCGGCCTTGTCTCCCCTGAGTCTTCCTGGATTCTCTGCCCAGTACAAGCCTGAGGGGCTCCTCTTCTGCTCCTCTTTGTGGTCTGGGCCTACTTGACTTTTTCTTTCTCCTTTTCCTCTTCTTCCCATACTTAGTTTTTTCTTTTCTTTTTTTTTTCTGACTATTTACCATGTAACAGTCCTATACTACCCCCTTGGCAAACACCAGATCATTTATTCTTTTTTGTTTTTTTGTTTTGTTTTGTTTTTTAATATATATTTTTTATTTCAGAGAGGAAGAAAGAGGGCGAGAGAGATAGAAACATCAATAATGAGAGAGAGCCCTAGCCGGTTGGCTCAGTGGATAGAGCATCGGCCTGCTGACTGAAGGGTCCCGGGTTTGATTCCGGTCAAGGGCATGTACCTTGACTATGGGCACATCCCCAGTAGAGGGTGTGCAGGAGACAGCTGATCGATCTTTCTCTCTCATGGATGTTTCTGACTCTCTATCCCTCTCCCTTCCTCTCTGTAAAAAATTAATAAAATATATTTAAAAATAAATCATAGATCAGCTGCCTCCTGCACACCCTACACTAGGGTCAAGCCCAAAACTCGAGCTTACAACCTGGGCATGTGCCCTGACTGGGAATTGAACCATGACCTCTTGGTTCATAGGTTGACACTCAACCACTGAGCCACGCTGGCTGGAAAGATCATTTATTCTTAACAATAACCCTTATTATGGTCATGATTAAAGTATGGCTCATAAAGGGTTAAGAAACCTGACCAAAGTTACACAACTAGTAAGTGATGGGGCCATTCATTCATTCAACAAATATTACCAAGTGTCCACCTTGTGCCAGGATTCAAAACTCCAGAAGGTCATCTGGTTTAAACTCAGGGCTCAAGATCACTCCTGATCCGGCCATCCTGATATAGCAGCCAAAGCCACAATCCATCCCCAGCCTACACTTTCCACACACTCTCCACAAAGGCAATCAAAAAGCACTCTGTCCCCAAAGGCTGGTGAGATCTCTGAGGACTGTCTCATTGGGTTGGATTGGGCCTTGCATTCCAGATTCTGAACCTGGGATCAACTGCCAATTCATAGGGTTTTGAAGTGGCAGATTAATAGAGGGGGCAGGTCCCCAACTCCAAATAAAGGGTTTCATGGGACCAGATATAACAAGTGGAAAGCAGGAAGGAAGGGAGGGAAGATAATTAGGATTTACTGAGGGTCTCCTTTGTATCACATGCTGTTCAAGGCCCTTTCACTTATGTCTCATTATTATCCCTATTGTTTTAGTTAGCAAACTAAAACTCAGAAAAACAAAATGACTTCCCCCAGGCCACAGAGCCAGTAAGTGACTTAATCCTGAATATGTCTGATTCAGGGCCTGTGCAATTTCTTCTAGCAGGTCACAACATCGGAGAACCTGCTGTCAAGTCTGGTAATACCTGGCTATTTGAGGTCCCAGCTGACCTAGGTGTGACATCCTAGATGCCAAGTTTTCTTCCTCACTGACCCAGCCCTGTCATCTCATCTCTGGTTCCCACCTTTCTCAGTTGTATTGCATAGGCAGAATTAGGGAGCTACGTAAGTATTCTGGCTAGGATTGGAGAGCGGGTTGTGTGGCTTTGGGATGCAGCTAGGCAGACCCTCATCCAGGATTTCAGGATCTGAGAGAAGAAATGATAAGCCTCCTGGGCCATAATTGGATGGATAAATGAAGAAGAGGCTGGGGCATGGTTTCAAGTCCACATGGCTCTGGTTGGGAGGCCGATGACCGTGGGGACTGAGGCAGGTGGAGAGAACTAAGCAAGTCCCTTCCCCTGTGCCCCTCCCTCCCTCGGTGTCAACAAAGGTGATGTGGTTTCCCCTGTGGTCTGTCGCCCTAGACACCTGCAGTTCTGAGTATATGTATATGCGTCTATGTGCCAACAATGCTGTGAGGGGACACAAGGAGAAAGCGGTGGGACAGGATGGGGAGGGGCAGGAAGCCAAAGACAGGCTCTCCTCAACCCCAGGATGAAGAAAGAGCAACGAATATACAAGATGTCAAAGATCACCCCCTTGATAACTCCAGGTGCTCAGGAACATCAGGAGAGCTCCAAGAGAGGTATTGTGGGTATCAGGGCCCCTGGTTGGGGCTGGGATCAAGGAACTTGAATTCTAGGCCTGGTTCTGCCATTAACTTCCTGGGTCTCACCTTTCTAAGTCTTAGTTTCCTGCTTTTTAAATAACAATATTTGGCTACCTACTTCACTGGGCTGCTGAGATCATATGAATAATATATGCAAAAGTTTGGACCAATGTGAGTTTTAGAAGTACTGTCCTGAGAACATAAGAAATATTATAATTACTTACTCTAGTCCTGGGTACAACACACCACGTGCGTGCACATGCACACACACACTCCACAGTGGAGATAAAGAACATTAAAGGCAAAAACAAAAACTCAGCCTCTGCCCTCATATAGATCACAATGTGTTGAAGAAACAAAACAAACACATAAAATACTTGAAAGCCTCTTGGGAAGCCAACTATTTTAAAAATCTCACTATCTGCGCGATCTTGGCCAAGTCACAAGTCCTCTGGGCCTCAGTTTTGTCATCTGTCAAATGAGGGAGCTGGTTTGGATCATCTCTACTTATCTTTCTGAGTCTATAGCAGTTTTCTGATTCTGTTATTCCAAGTGTAAATGGGTACATAGCAAAGAGGAGAGACTTGAGCAGAGCCTGGCTGGAATGAAGCAGGCGAGCATTGAGCTGGGTTTTACAGGAGCCCAGAAATGTGAGTCAGTGTGGGGGTAGGGGGGTGACATTCCAGGTAGGGAGAAAGGCATGTGCCAGGGCAAGGCAAGGAAGCAGAGGGGTGGCAAACAGATTAGCAGGCTCAGGAATGAGGTTGGTGAGGATTGAGGGAGTCTGGGGAGGAAGTCAGGTCTGGAGGAGGAGAAGGGGCAGTCCCCAGGGCTGAGGCAGCTGAGACACGAAAGTGGGGGAGGAATATGGGTGGGAAGACTCTCTCTCAGCCCCAGAGGTCGATGCCAAAGCCCGTGCAGCCAAACTCCACCCAGGAGAGAGGGAAGGAAAGGTTCCCTTGCCAAGAGGCTCCACCCACCAGAGAAGCCCGTTCCTCCCTTCCTTTTATCCCAGTTTCACCCCCAACTTGGAGGTAAGTGAGGGTCCCCTGAAGGCAGAGCCTCATTAGTGATAGAAACAAACAGCTGGGGTCACTGCCATCTTCCTCCATAACAATAATGTCAGCATAGTAATAATAATAATAATAATAATAGTGATGATGATGCTGATAATGAAATAAACTACTCCTCGCTTGCCCTGTGATAAAACTTCCCAACACCAAAACCTCCTGATACACGCCCATTCCATTTACTAGAATCTTTGCTCCTAAGAGCTGCAAGTGATTTACAAGATTATCTCATCTGTAGGATTCCCCAACCCCAATAATACATCAAAATCACTGGGAAGAACCTGATTCCTGGGCCTCCTCACAGACCTGCTCAGACCCTTTGAGGTGGGGGTACCCAGTAATCTGCAGTTCCCAGGTAATTCTAAGGCGGGGTTAGGTTTGGGACTCCCTGGCCTAATCCAAACCACTCTTTTTACAGATGAGGAAACTGAAGATCCGTGGGGAAAATAACTTGCTAGAGACGACCTGGTTAGTCATGAATCAGAGCGGGGAGCTGGCAGAGAACTCGGGCGTCCTAGCTTCTAGGTCAGTGCTCCTTCCACAGTCCGCACTGCCCAGCCCTCAGATGCCTATGCCAGCAGATATTACAGTCAGGGAGGCAGCCACCGGCCATACACTAATCATGAGCAAGAAGAAATTCGTCTGAGTTGCAGAATGTTTTTCTGCAGCCAGCTCACGATTACTCGCTCCAATGGGCCCCTGCAGGGATGCCGGGGTCCACCCACTGGTGAGCCTGGGCCTTCAGTTTTGCTCCGTGCCCCCAGCAGCACCCTCTGTAGCCCCAGTGGCTATATTGGCTGGAGGGCAGGCTCCCACCTTGTTACAAATTGTAAAGGTGCCTCTTAGGAGGCACTGATCTGCAGCCAGGGAACCCCCAGGGAAGACCTTGAGGAGGTCCTGGCCTGAGGGCACTCACCTCTGTTCCCCAGGAGTGGCTTTTGGGGTGGGTTTGGACAGGCCCCTGCATGTCTAGGGAGTGTAGGCAAGAAAGGAGCAATGAGCTGAGGTGAGGGTGAAATGGGGTGAAGGTGGCTACGAAGGGACATGGGTGGGAGTGTCCTTACTAAGACTTTAAAGTACTCCACCCACATGTGACCACCACTACACTCTTTCTCATTGAGTGGGACTTATTTATTGAGCGTCTACTCTGTGCCAGGTTCTTGGGCACGGCACAGAGGCAATATAAGTCACAGGTCCTATCATGGAGGAATGCATCATTTCCTGGAGAGCAGGAGGCCGCTGAAAAGAGCCTGGATGAGAGAGATGTCAGACAGGGGCTCCAACAGCCTGTGCTGCCAAGGAGATGCTGGGTTCAGAGGGTCACAGCAGTTCCGTGTTGGAAAGGACCCAATGCATTACCGGGTCCTTTAGCCTGGAGCACTAATCCTGCTCTAACCTGCTCTCTCCGTGCCGGCAGAGGCAGTAGTTGGGAGGCTGAGAGACAAGGCCACTCTACTCTGGGGCAGACCCTGAGGATGGGCTCCACGCTTCTCCACACTGAGCTTTAAAGGAACCATTTAAAAACCTGTAGAGGAATGGTGAAGGGAGGCTGCGGCATATTGTGGTTAAAAGCAAGAATTTGGAATCCGGCTGCTTGGGTTGGTGTTGGTTGCTTACCCACTGCATGATCTTCAGCACGGAATTTGACCTCTCGGAGTCTCGGTTTCCTCATCTGCAGACAGCGGTATGGAGCGCCTGCCATATTAGGGTTGTTGTGAGGACTCCTGAGATCAGGACATGAAGTGCTCAGCACAGAGCCTGACGCACACAGGGCTCTGCTGGGGATGGAGCTGGATGCTGACATTAGTAATAGGAGACAGTGTCCTGTCTCGTCTCTCCCTCTAAGCTGCAGTTTCCCCCTACAAATGCAATCTCAATGATGCTGACCTAATTTATGCAAAGGAATCAAAATGGGTCTCTAACCCAAGCTGACCCCTGTAGGGCGTGCAGGGTGGCTTGGCTGGGCTATGGGGAATGGGGACACTTGCTAGACCAACCCTCCCGAGGTCCTCTGGTCTTGTCTCAGTTGCGTCAGTCAAGGGGAACCTGGACCCAGCTGCTGGGAATGCCCAAACCGGCTGTAGAAAGAGCCTTGCCTCCTCTCCCCAATCCTGGCAACAGCACATCTGGAGTCATCTGCACATGTGGCTGCATCCTTGGAGTAATAGCCACAGCTGCTGACATTTGAGGGAGGAGAGATCTAGCTCCTCAGCCAGGGCCTGGGGGGCTATAAATAACTAGCTAAGAGGACCAGGGGGACAAGGTTGACCTTTGGTAGGGCGGGAGTGGCTGGCAACTTCCCCCACCCCCTTGGGTCCAGAGCCAGAGTTTTAGCAAAACAGGAAGAGACAGCAGCAGCAGCTGCTGGGAAAGTAGGAGTGGCTCCTCTTCCCCCACTTGCCTGGGGCCTTCGGATCCCAGCCAGGACCTGGGAGAGGTGGAGTCATCTAGGCGGAGAAGGGGGGCAACCCATACAGACTGTGGTCCCAGCTCCTGGTGCCCTCCTATGGCTCTTCTGGGGCACAGGCAAGAGAGAAGGAAGTGTAGAAGGGCAGCCCAGTGGGCTGTACCCTCCCTCCTGGCTCCCTCCTTTTCTGTTCCCCCATCAGTGGGACAACAGGAAGGACAGACATTCAAAACTGAGCATAAAATACATCTGCTGACCCAGCCAATGTATCTATAGGCCCAGGGGCATGTCAAGCCCGCCTCCCTCTCTCATCCCCTTCCAGCCCACAGGTGGGCTGAGCCTAAGCACAGGTGCGTGGGAGAGAGGGTGCTAGACAGGAGGAAGGATGCCTCTGGGCTTCTGGAGAGGGGCCCAGGGCCTGGCCTCAATGAATGATGAAGAACTTCTCCATGAACTATGGAGGTGGGTGGCTCTGGTGACTGCGTGTCTGGAGTAACAGGGCATCACAGAGACAAGCTCTGGAGAGCCACACGCCAGCTCAGAGGGCCTTGTAAAATGCAGGGATAAAGGGGTTACCCAGGAAATGTTGCCTTGTCCAGGCCGCTGGGCCCTCAAAGTCTGTCCTGTGTGTCCAACTGGGTGGTAATATCTCCAGTGGGGTCTGCGTCTAAATCTGTGGGGACCTGTCATCGCTTCTTAGCCTGGAGCCCCGAGTTTTGCCTGCAGGGGGGGTCTAGATCAGCACTGTTTAATAGAAACAGAATGTGAGCCACATATGTAACTTTAAATTTTCTTTACAAAAAGTAAAAGTGAAAAGGTGAAGTTCATATTAATAGTATATTTATTTAACCTAATATATGTAAAATATTGTCATTCAACATGTAATCAAAACAAAAAATTGCTAATAGTTTACATCTTTTGTTTCATACCAAGTCTTTGAAATCCTGTTTAGATTTTATACTTATAGCATATTTCAATTCTAACTAACAAAATTGCAAGTGATCAAAAATAAAATAAAATAAAACAAAACGCCTTAGCCAGTTTGGCTCAGTGGATAGAGCATCGGCCTGTGGACCGTGGTCAAGGGCAGGTACCTTGGTTACAGGCTCCTCCCCAGCCCGGGCCCTGGTGAGGGTGTGTGCAGGAGGCAACCAATCAATGTGTTGCTCTCACATCAATATTTCTCTCGGTCTTCCGAGGAGATTGGGCTCAGTAGGAATGGACGATGCTTTAAAATCATTCTTATAGAGAGAGCTCATACAGATTGATAGGAAACACTAAAACAATGCTAGACTAAAGTTCAAAGCACAGAAACGACTCTTCAGGGAAAGAGGAAACACAGCTTGTAAGCAAAGGTAGGGAAATGTTCAAAGTAACGCCAATTAAAACAAGACAAAGGTAGAAGCCACTTTCAGACATCAGTGAGAGTGTGGTGAAATGTACACGTTGTTGTTGGTGGTGTAACCTCTTTTGAAATCCGTTTGGCAATATATAGTGAGAGCTATAAAATGTTTTTACCCTTTGGCTCAATAACTCCACCCAAAGTACCTCAACTAGCTGTCTATAGCCGAAACAGAATGGAATAAGTGCATAATGATGTCCACCACCACACGATTTGTAATGGGGAAAATTAGAAACAATTTGAACACCTACAGCTGGAAAATTGTGAAGTAAATTATATTTCCACTTAATAGAAAATTATAAAGCTGTTAAAAAGATGCATATGAATGCAGCCTAGAATCTCAGGAGAATATAAATTTGTGTATGCCCTGTGATGGCAACTGTATTACACACACACACACACACACCACATAAGCACAGAGAAAAAGATTCAGAGGAAATACATGCAATAGTAATGATTATGTAAGGTGGCATGAGTATACACATTTTTCTAGTTATTTAATAATTGTCAACCTTGTAAAGAGCTTGGTGAGTGGGGATGAAGGTTGACCAGAATCCTAGACTGAGCTACTCGTAGGCTCCTGACATCCTCTTGGAGGTCATGAATTTATTCACTTAGCAGGTGCAGGTATATACTGGGCTCTGTCCATGTGCCAGGCACTGTCACTGTGGGTGTTAGCTCAGCGCTGTCCTGATGGGAAAAGCCCAGGTTTCTGGCCTGGGTTCCCAGGTGCTCTGGCCACTGGAAGCTCCTGGTGTTCCACTGGCTCCTGTGCCCCTGCTGAACAAGACCTTGTCCTGGTCCTGGAGGGGCAGCCCCAGAGGGCAGAGCCAAGGGAGGTCAAGAGCAGATACTGGGGAAAGGGAACAGTGTCTGGGGGTAGTAGTGGCCCAGGGAGGTTAGGGGAGGGTGGGAGGGATTGCCAAGGAGCTTAGGGGATGGGAGGGCTGCTCTGCTCTGGGGGAGGGGTTGACGGGCTGTGGTCAACCACCTGCCATTTCACATCGCCTGAAGGTGCCATGAGATGTAAGTGGGCCATCACCCCCCCCCCCCCCCCCCGCTGCCACACACACACTCAGGAACTCCACCTGGGCCCCCACCTACAGGCACCATCCGCTGGGAAGCCTCCTGCTCCTCCCCCCTCAGTTATCTTCCTACAGTGACACACTGGGGCCTTGAAATAACACGTCTTTATTTACGCCATCATTTCCACATCATTTGCCTATGATTCATTTGTTGTCAAGAGGCATTAAAACCTGCAGGCCCACTTCCCAGGCACCCACCAGTCCTTGTCCCACCCTTCCTGTGCCCCCCCCCCCCCCGCCTTGCCCAGCTCTCACCCTCATCCCTGCTCCCTGAACCCAGGATCCCCCAGTCCCACCTGCACCCCCACCCCAGCTCCTCCCTCCCTGGCCTTTGTTGGGGAGTAGGAGGCAGGGGCTGGGGCTGTGAAGGGCCCAGATCACATCTGTCTGCTTCCCTGCCCAGACCCTGGCCTGAGGGAGTCCTCCAGCCCTAGGACCAGGATGACCTCATGCAAGCAGGAAGCCCTGGGAGAGGGAAGAAGCTTCTCTTTGCCTAGAAGCAGGAAGCTCTGGAACTCCCATCCCTTTCTGCGACCCCCACCCCTCACTTCCTCAGGCTGGATTTTCCTCATACCTCAAGGCTGGTCCCTGGTCCCACCCCCTCATTCTGTTTCCTACATGGCACACGGGTATAAAGTTTCCACCATGTGTGCGTGTGTGTGTGTGTGTGTGTGTGTGTGTGTGTGTGTGTGTGTGTTGTGGGTAAGAAGAATTGTCTTTCACACACTCATTACCCAGTAAGGCTATAAGGCTTTGGGGGGGCCCCAGGCCTCCCAGGGGAATCTAGGTGAACCTGGGGAGCTGTAAGATGGGGGTGGCGGGGGAGGAAGAGAGCGAGGGGCGAGAAGGGGGCTGCTAGAAGCGGGGTTGGGGCTAGGGGAGCTGCTGTGGTTGGGTTATCTGATGTGAGGAGCCAGGTGTGCTCTGGGGGTGGGGGAAGAGCCGCCTAAGAGGCAGAAACTGCAGAGCAGCCTCGAAACAAGACAGGCTGAGCGGCACTGAATCAAAAAGGAGACAGAGAGAGACCAGACTGGCTTTCCTCCTTGAGTTCTGGAGGCCACACATGGGTGGGGGCAATGTCTTCCTGGCCACCCTGTTCCTTGGTCCCCTGCCCCAGGGACACCTGCTCCTCCAGCTCCCCAACTCCCAGAGAAGCAGGCCTAGGTGGGGGTGGCCAGGGACTGTGGCGTGGGGACAGGGTCCAGCCTTATCCATGAATCAGAGCAGTTGGAGACAGTTGAGGGTCTATAATCTCGGTTGGGGGTTGACGGGTGGAGGAGGTTTTGCAGGAGGAGATAATGGGGCGAGGCAGAGTCCTGGCCTGGAACAGGGGGCCCAGGGCCAGGAGCCCCTCTACCAGCTCCCCCTCCACAGGGTCCCCTGCCTGGGGGGGGCTCCACTCAAGACAGAAGCTGCCCTGCTGCCCTAGAGCTGGGAGGGGCATGGTGAGCAGGCCGTGTGCATGGCTGGGGCGCCATCTCAGTCATTCAATGACAGGGCCCACCTGTGACTTCCAACTTCTACCCCTTCAGCCTTGACTTGGCTGTGAGGGGAGGTGACCCCTGTAAGGAAAAGGATGTCTGCTTAGAGGAGAGGATGCCCAGGTGCTGATGAACATACTAGTAAAGGCTAATAGTTCTCAAGCATTTACTACTCACCAGGCACAACTCCAGACGCTGTGTATGAACTCACACCTATGCAGTGGGTCCCATTATCTTCACTTTATGGAAGAGACAGCACAAGTACACGTTGCCGGCAGCCCCACCGAAGTTCAGATCCTGCTCCCCTTGGTGCTGCTTCTGCTGTCCTCACCTGCTACCCTAGATGAGGTCCTGCCAGGCACCACGCTGCAAACCTTTCTTTGTGTTATCTCCACAAAGACTCTATGTCCCCATGCATAGAAGAGGAAACCCAGAGGGGCCAAGTAATTTTCCCCAAGTTGTACAGCGAGTGAGAGACACTATCAGAGGCAGACGATCTACTTGTAAAGTCCATGTTCTTATGCACCACCTTGCTGCTTCCCTCCAGGCTGGGAGTGGCAGGGAGGGGGGCTGGGAGAACACCTGAGCTCTCTCTGCCTTTGCAGCCTTTACAGCCTAGCACCTTGCTGGCTTGTGGTAGGAGGAGCTCAAAGAATGAACTAACAACCAAGAGAAACAACGGCGAATGGACATCTTCCAAGGCCACTGATATCCTGCCCAGCGACAGCGGTCCCTCCCCTCCCATCCATTCCTCTACCACCTCAAGGCTTTCCTGTCAACACAGCAGAAGCAGCGAGTCCCTTGGGGTGGGGTCCCTATCAGAGCGGAAATGGGGCTGGCCTCTCTGCCACCTCCTTTATCTCGTCTCCCCATCCCCACTTTATCACCCAGGGCTCTTCCACCATCCCCTCCCTGCCACTCCCGTGGGGCTCCAGGGAGAGAGAGGGGAAGACATTTAAATCAGTGGTGGGGGGGGGGGAGGACTGGGGGGTGGGGGTGGAGAAAACAGAGGGACCCCAGAAAGGGGTTGCCCTGGCTCTCTGAAGCTGGTACTCTCAGTCCTGCAGGCTGGCTAGCCTTGATGGCAGAGCCTCTTCTGATGGGCTGCTTGATTAGGTAGGCAAATGGAGAAACAGGAACCAGGCGCAGACATGGGGCCCCTGCCTCCCCTCACCCGAGCCCTGTGCCAGCTGCCACAGATGTTCACAGGCTTCTACGGGATTCTGAATTAGATGGGGTGGCATAGGCCTTTCCAGACATCTTTAGGGTTCTCAGTGCAAGTGAAGGGAGCAGTGGGGAGGACCCATGGAGCTAGGTGAGGATGGTCAGGCTCAATGACATGTGACCTCTCCAACCCCCACCACGATAGGGACACCTACGGAGCGTTCTGCCCACTGCCCATCGCCTTTCTCCTCTCAGCAGCCAGTATCTAAGAGACAATTTCTTTCTTTCCCGAGTCCAGCTCCGGACAGAATTGGCAGAACAATTCAGCTTGGAATTTGACACTTGACCCACTCCTCCCTGCATCCCTATATCAGATATCACTGGATCTCTGATCCTTGGCTCAGATATGATTTAATTCCATAAGGATCTGTCCACACTTGGGGTGAGACTCTTGGGTCCTAAGGATGGAGGGGTTGTGGAAGCATGGACAGGTTTCCCAAGTTGCAGTGGATGCCTGGGTCTTTGCAACTATTCCCTTCTGCAACTCAGTCTCTCATCACACACCCCCTTCTCTGGCTCCCTCTGAGGTCACGAACAGCCAAACCACAGAGCACTGATATCAACCTGCAGGAGGGGCCTGGCCTAGGGCTCTGTGTGAATTAACTTTGTGTATGGTCTGCAGACCTAAGTTTTGGAAGATTCAAGACCACGAGGATGGTCAAAATACTGAATGACAAAATGAGGATTCAAAAATTTGAACAGGCTAAGATGTGGGATAAATCAAATCAGATAAATATGAAGAGGGAAAAAGGCCAATTCTGCATTTTGGTACAGAAAGCAAACTGTCCACCTACAGATAGATGCTTTAGGGAGAGGTAGTTAGCATGTGGGTTCTGAAGCCACAGGGACTTAACTTCTCAGTTTCCAAAGTTCAGGGGAAGGTGTTTAAATTTGCATAAGTCTGTTTGCATCTCATTTTCTAGTAGGGACCCGAGCAGGATTTTTTAAACTTGACATCTCTTATGTAGAGCAGACGCTCACAAAAGTGGGTAATACATGACTTTGTATTCATTCATTCATTCATCCATCCATCTTTTCAGCTAAGTTATGGAATCCCTCCCTCCTTTGCTCCAGTCTGGAAGGGAGCCCCATAGGCAAAACAGAAACTTGAAACCCACTACAATGTACACTTCATTCTACAAATAGGGTAGGTGCACAATTCTACCCAGATGGGGCAGGAGGGGGTATAGCAGGGTGACGTCCAAGGAAGAACTTATGGGAGAATGAAGCCTGAACTGGAAATCGAAGGAGCAGTAGGAGTTTGCCCAGTTGAGAAAACTGGGGGAGAGAGAGCCAGTGGAGGGCATGTCAGGAAATAACAAGTAAAAATGCATACAGTGTGGATCTCAAAGTGTAGTATGGGGATCCCTAAGCCCCATTTAGGGGCTCTGCAAGGTCAATATTCTTTTCACAATAATATTAAGAAATCATTTGCCCTCTTACTCTTATTTCCTCACTTCTGTACAGAGGAGTTGTCCAGAGCTTCCATGATGTGTGATATCCTAACAGATGGATGGTAGAAGCAGATATGAGAACTAACTGCCTTCTAGTAAGCCAGCATTGAAGAGATTTGTGAGACTGTAAAACCATACCCTGTTGTCACTAAATTTGTTCTGCTTTGGGAAAAAGGTTGTTTTAATAAAAATTATGTGAACTTATAATAGACTAGAGGCTCAGTGCACAAAATTTGTGCACTGGAGGCGGGGAGTCCCTCAGCCTGGCCTGTGCCCTCTCACAGCCCAGGACCCCTTGGGGGTTGTCTGACTGCCAGCTTAGTCTCGATCTCCCCCCCGCCCCCCAAGGATTGGGTCTAAGCTGGCAGTCAGACATCCCTCTCGCAGTCTGGGGCTCTCACAGTCCAGGACCCCTCGCTCCTTACTGCCTGCCTGCAGTGGAGGCGAGAGAGGTTCCCGCCAACCCTACTGTGCTCACCAGCCGTGAGCCCGGCTTCTGGCTGAGCACTGACCACTATGGGGCAGCTCCTGCATTGAACATCTACCCCCTGGTGGTCAGTGTGTGTCATCATAGCGAACAGTCGTTCTGCTGTTCGGTCGATTAGCATATTAGCCTTTTATTATATAGGAACCATTACTGTTATTTTTAAATATGTTTTTCAAATTTCTTAATTTGAATTTCTAACATGGTAAATATTGATGGGTATACCCCACAGAAACCAAAGCTCTTTGTAGTCCTTTTTTTTTTTTTCTCTTGAGAACAGCTGGTTCGTGGAGGCAGGCTGCCAATGCACAGGGTGGGAGACCAGTAAGTGGTTGGAGGTGGCAGGGGCTTGAGTTCCAACATCTGGATAGTGACACGTGACCCTGGAGAAGCAGACAGACCTGCTTATAGTAGGCTTTATCTCACCAAAGGAGCTAGGACCTGGGAAGTGCTTGGGTAAAAATGAGAAGCAATAACAAAACAAATACATAAAGTAAACCTGATTTTTGAAGCTCATTTTGATTCCCCTTCTCTGGGCATGAGCCACTTCTTACCAGAGAATACCAACATTAATTATGGGTTGGTTGTGTGTGCAATGAAATTGGGTGGTGGTGGTCATTGGAAGCAAAGCTGGTAAAGAAAGACCATAATTGAAGGAAGTTGGGAACCGTATTAACTAGAGTTCCATGTGTTTCAGTTTATGTGCCTACTTTCCCGTCTCTTTCCCACACTTTTCTCTCCAAGGGGACTGTTTCAGTTGGGACCCATTTAGCTTATTAAGTTGCATACCAGCCCCCTGGTGGCCAGATGGCATAATGATGCCTCCCAGCTGAAGTAGATATTCCTGGAGCCTGCAGGAGGAGCCCATAGCTCCAGAGATCACCTGGGGCCAGTCCAGAAAGCCCAGCAAGGATCAGTGGTCAGGGGATGAGAGCAGTGTCAACAACATCCGATGCAAATTGATTTGACCATTCCTCCACTCGGCAACGTAATAATGATGCTGACCAGCATTGGTGATTCATGGCTATGCCCAGGTAGTGTGATAAATGTTTTACACAGATTATAACACAACAAATCTGGACGTAAGTACTATTATGGTTATTGTTGTATAGATGAAGATTCTGAGGCTCAAAAACATTAAGTAACTTGCCCAAGGTCATACAGGTAATAAGTGGCAGAACCAGGACAGGGACCCAGTAGGTTATACTGTTAAATATTATACGTTGTGGCTTCTGCTTGTACTGCTTGGTTATGGTCTGTTTATAGGTCTGTCTTCTCCCACGGGATTGTGCCTTTCTCCAGGGCAGTGACTGTCTTATTCATCGTTGTGTCCCCAGCACTGAGTGCAGCGCTGTGTTTGCGCTTGGAAACAACCAGGCTGGACCTCAGAGGGAACCTGGGGCCTGCATGAAAGGTGCTCAGAGGCCCCAGGCACTAGAACTCAGCCTTAGAGGGCCGTTGACTAAGATGTGAGTGTCAGAATCTTCCCTGGCTGTGACTCTAGAGGTGTCCTGGAAAGCCAGAGAGCAGGTCCCTTATGTATTCTGCTAGGTCACTGGTGTGAGGAGAGATGAACACCACCAAGTGCCTGCAGTGTCAGGGACTCAACTTCACAGAAATAGGGAAAGGACAGGAGTGGGGGAGAGAGGAGAGTCGGGGAAGAGAGAAGCCAAGCCCACAGCTCAAACCTGTCCCTGTAGAGCAGTCACACCACCTAGTGGTAAAGCTCAAGATGATTTAGGAAAAGAACAGATAGTCCACAGCTGGGGAGAACCTGGCGACATCCTCCTCTAGAGGGCGTGTCTGGGACTTGTGATGACCCACTACCTAGAGCCCTAGGTAGGGCCTGGAAGCCTTCCAGCCCCTCCCCAAGGCAGAGCAGCCCATTCTGAAAGGGATCACCTGATTGTACAAAATGTGAAGGAACAGCCTTCAATCCTACCTGCCCTTGGCTGAAAAGCGCCACCTAGCTCAAGGTCACATGAAGGTCACACTCTTTGTGGGAGCAGGCAACATCCAGTGACTAGCCAATGAAGGAATATAAAAACCTGGCAAGCCCTAACCGGTTTGGCTCAGTGGATAGAGCGTCGGCCTGCAGACTGAAGGGTCCCAGGTTCGATTCCGGTCAAGGGCATGTACCTTGGTTGCGGGCACATCCCCAGGAGGGAGTGTACAGGAGGCAACTGATCCTGATCGATGTTTCTAACTCTCTATCCCTCTCCCTTCCTCTCTGTAAAAAAAACAATAAAATATATTTTTTAAAAAAACCTGGCAAGTGCCATCCCATTTCAGAGTTCCTCATGAGGGTTGGTTGAGACCTCTGTGAAGACCAACTTCTCCCTCTACCTGATCCTACTTTCTTCCCTGCCATCAAAGCTGGTGACTCAGAGACCTCTCCCCAGTACACTCCCTGCCTTTCAACCTACATTGCACAGTCAGCTTCCCCAGAACCCAACTTGCACTACCTCATGTATCATATATCAGCGGTTGCCAACCAGTGGTCCATGAGGTCCAAAAGGTTGGCGACCACTGTCATATATGACATGTCTGAATAGAGATTCAGAGCAGCTGTCTGGAGCAGGGACACCCCTCCTCCTGAATCCCCCCCATCCGCTACTGTTCCACGCCCCACGGTGCCTCTTGGTCACTTGGCACACAGACTCCTTCAGGAGCCTCACAGACTTCTTGCCCACACGAGTGCTAATGTCTGAAAGGGTGTTGGCAGGCATCCCCTGAGCCGCACTGTCTTCTTAGCGGAGGGCAGGCGGAGAGACCCCACACTGCACAGACAGCCAGCAAGGAGTCCCAGCAGAAGCTAGAGACACTGACCAGATGTCCTGGCAGGCCCTGTTTGATGCTCTCCGACTACCGAAATCGGTATTTCCCGGCATACTGCTGACCTATCTCTGCCACATGAAGCTCTAAACCTGTCAAACCCACAGCCCGTGAGTTGCTTTTCCTTTATGTCTTTTTTGAGGGCCCTGTTCACAGCATCCAGTAGCAGCATCGCTTGATGTAAAGGTAGGGTAGTCCCTATCTATCCCCTATACGATGTTGAACAGTGTAGTGACTACCTGTCCAACAGGTCACCAGGGCATGTCATCCACATTTAGTACCAGGTAAAAAGGTGCTGTGCAGACCCATGCTGTCCAGCAGGATGTTCTGCGAGGACAGGACTGTTCTGTGTCTGCATGTTTTTTCCAGTAGCCCTGGGGCCATTGAGTAATGGAAATGGGGCCAGTGCAGCGGAAGAGCTAAATGTTGGCTTTAATTTAGTTTCTATTAATTGGAAAAGTCACACGTGGCACTTAGTTGAATAGCACACATGTAGAATCAGAAACGGAATGTGAAAACGTAAAATCACTTTATCCCAACTTTAAGGTTTTCTGGGTGCATTTCTCTCAGTTTGCCTTGAGTTTATTGTAACACAGTCTTGGAGATTGCGTGTTCTTCTAGATCATCTATAAGACACCAAATAGGTTCTCCAAACAGTTTCTAAGAACTTCATCTTCTCACTTCACCAGCCAGAGACATGCACACTTAAATAGCTGTTTCTAAGTCTTTTCATTTTTTTTCATGACAAGTGGCCCTCAAGCCCTATCCTCAGTTCTTCTACTCTTACCCCAACCCCAGTGACACATTTGGTTTGAAATCTTTGCAGATACTTCTGAAAAATTAAAGTAAATCACACCTGCAGGTTCCCAGGCCAACTTATCCAAAATACATACTCTGGTCGGACATGACTTCCCCAGGTCCAGATGACCGTGTTGTTTTGGTGGGCTACTAGCATTTTTGCTTGCTGTGTTAAGCCATGTTGCCCCTTATAAACCCCATGTCCTTGGGGAACAGAGTGGGTGCATTGGCTCCTCTTGGTCCCTGCAATTCTCCATCACTGGCACAGCAGCCATTTCAAACACAAAACACATTTTTGTCAGCAGTTGCTTGGCTTTCATTCTTGAGGTTCTCAGGTAAAGGCCATACTTGAGGGGACCCCATTGAATGCTTCCTGAGAGTCGAACACCGGTTGATCTGGACCCTCCAATTCTCCCATCTCAGGGCCTCCTTTAGGAATGGGAACCTCCCTCACCTGCTCTTTAGTAGAGAGCTGGCAAGACTGTGACTTGTCAGGTCACTCGACTCAGTAGAAGCAGCAGAATGTAGCAGCTCATCAAAGGCGTTTGGAGCTAGCTGCCAAGGGTTCAAATCCCACCTCTCCACCAATGTGGCTTTGGGCAAGTTATCCCCTCTGTCAAATGGGTGTAACGGCAGTCCATCTCCCTTGGGGTCCTTATAAGGACAAAGCAAGTTGGTTTGCATAAAATTTACAGTAGCACTTGCCATGAAGTAAGTGCTATGTAGTATGAACCATTTTTATTACCACAGCAAGCCTTTCTTCATTGGGTTATTGCTGGCAAACGTTTTTTGTTTTGTTTTTCTCTTTGGAAATAACTCAGGAGGTTTTCTTTAAAGCCTTTTTTTGGCCCTAGCCAGTTTGGCTCAGTGGATAGAGGATCTGCCTATGGACTGAAGGGTCCCAGGTACCACTCTGGTTAAGGGCACGAACCCGGTTACAGGCTCCTCCCTGGCCTGGGGCCCTGGTCAGGGCTCGTACAGGAGGCAACCAATTGATGCGTTTCTCTCACGTTGATATTTCTCTCTTTCTTTCCCTCTCTCTTTCACTCTCCCTAAAAATCAATGGGAAAATATCCTCGGGTGAGGGTTAACTAACTAAATAAAGCCTGCTTTTGCCGCTTCATTCCCAGCTTTCACCAAGTCTGTTGTACAACGCAGTCTTCTCTGTTCACCTCACTTGGATTCTCCCACTTATTCCCAGTTAGGCAGCAAGCAGAAGGAGCTCTCTCCCGGAATCTTGTTTAGTTGGCATTTTGGGGCACACACTTCCCAGAGTTTCCAATAATATACTTTAAAAGTTTTTGATTTATGAACATCTGCCTTCACCTTCTCTCATTCTAAAGCGAAATAGATGATCATCACATTTAGTCAGCCCTGTGAAACCTCACTTTTCCTTTTTTTTTTTCATCCCAGCTCCCAAACTTCCCTTTGAGAGTGGGGTGGGTTGTTGTGGGGCTCAGGACTGAGGAGCTGGTGTCCGCCATGTCCAGTTAGACCCCTGGAGGAAGCAGGACCGGGGAGAGAGCTGGGAAGGTGGAGACATCACAAAGACAAATGCACTTTATTGATAAGGCAACAGCATTAGAAGGGATGAGGCAGAGACCCCATCTGGCCAGGGCCACATTGGGGGTGGGGGTTCTGATTCACATTGAGACACAGGCTGAGCTGTCCCTCACCTCCTGATGGGTCAGTGGGGTGACAACTCAGGGAAGGGAGGCAGGGGTTTGGGATCTAGACTTGCTCTGTCTAAAATCCAGCACTTCCCCCAAAGGATTGGGTTGGCCACTGGGGGAATGAGCAATGGGGTCTGAGCTCAAGCGTGGTGTAGTGAAAAGAGCACTGGACCTTAAGTCCAAAGTCAGGGTCCAGTCCTGGCGCTACTTCTAACTAGTTATATGAGTTGGGGTGAGTCACGCCCTCCTCTAAGCGGCAGTTTTCTTTAATGAGGAGGCTGAATGATGTTAGCGATTTTCAAACTTTTTTCTCCCACTGTACAGCAAGCTGGACCAATGTGTTTTGCAGCTAAAAGTCAAATAACAAGGGTCTCCCCAAAATTTACAAAACAACAACAATAACAACAATAATTACTGTATAGAATTCTCACAATATAAGTTCTCCCCCTATAAATATCTCTTAATCAGTGGTGCCTACTACCCGCTATATTAGAGTGTAGTACGAAATGGAGACTGATTCCAAAAACAGCTCACATCTAATAAACACAAGATTCGGCCATAAGGATGGCATTCTGCAATGAGGAATGTGGCTGCCAGATGTTTCCCACCTGAGGAAACACTGGGCACTGACGGCTCTGGCTGTGGTAAGTCGGGTTGCTCCCAGCATTTTCAGGGGACACAGATGCAGGTAGAAAGGTATGGTACTGATATGAACTCCTCTGTATTGAGACATCGAATATGGCTGTGTATACCAAACTCAAGAGACTGTCTGAAGGACCCTTTGGGACTCCTGCGAGAACCCTTTATGTTGGTCCCACACACCTACACTGAGGAACCGCACCCCAGAGTAAATGGGCCTAGAGTTCCCACCTCCTGGGCTGGGCTGGCTATGAAGAACACAAAGTTTGAAGTTATGTACCCCACCCCCACCCTGCCCGCCAGGCTCCTTATGACTTTGGAGTGGTGGAGCAAAAATAAGAGGGGAACCAGCCCCACACAACTCCACCCCTAAATGCTCTCTGACTAGGTACAGAGGCCAGCCCATTCTCCTGGCACCCACATCCTGAGGTCTCAGAGAACAGCAACTGAGTCTCCTGGAGGAATGGCCACCTGAGAACTACAGCTAGGTGGGCAGGGAGAGTGTGACTTAGGCTGTTGGGGTCTGGAAGGTCTTCACCTCCATCCCACCCACCAGGTGGAAAAGATATGGCCCCCACTGGTAACAGAGTAGGCACTGCTTCTCTAGACTATGGGGTGGTTTGGAGAGTGGAGAGATCTTTGGGTCATCCTTGGCCATCCTAGGGTGAGGTCCCACCAGCACCCGTGGCCACAGTGGGAGGGCCCGGGAGCATGCAGCAGGTTCTCTCTGGGGTGGGAGGTAAGGCACTGGAAGGGAGGGTGAGGACGGTGCCTGGTGCTTCCCTGCAACCCAGGGGCAACTCAGTCCTGCCACGTGGATTGTTGCAAGGAGAGCTCCTGCCTCAACTAACCTTTTAGATCCAGGCTGAGAAGCCAGGGGACTGGTGATAGGGACAGCTGTGGCCACCATCCACTATTCTTCTGTGAGGCAGGGTTTGCCTGTGTCCCACCAACTGGGCCCTGCTTTCTTCCCTCCTTGGCTCTCTCAGCAGGTGGGTTTTGGGCCAGTGGTCCAGCCATGGGGAGAAAGCTCCCTCACCATAGCTACTTCCAAGGAGAATCTTACCATGGTGATAGGATGAAAGTGGGCTCTGAAGGAAAGGCAAGTGCACTTTGGCCAGCAGAGATGGGTGAGTAGGGAGTTGTGACCTTAATCACCCTGTTTTTGGTCATTCTTGGCAATGAGTATCCTAGACAGGCCAGGGATGGGAAGACAGAGGGAGAAGGCCCCATCATGGCATGCTGCCCTGAGACAGAGCAGCACAGACTGGTGGCAGGATGAGGTGGGGATAAAGTGGGGGTTGTGGCCAGTTCTTTATCATGGTGGTGCAGGGGAGGAAGATCCCCACTAGGCTCTGGACATGTGGACCTGAATTGGGGGGAGGTATAGGTATCTGTCCCTGAGGAATGGGTGTGTTTTTCCTGCCCACCTGTTTTTCCTTTCGTAACCCTGGGCACCAGCCAGCAGCCACTTCTGGAATGGTGGGGGCATTCCCAGGTGAGGTCCTGCCTTCAGCCTTTGCCCTCTGCCCCGACTTGAGTCTCTCTGTCAAATAAACAGCAACTCCTCATAACTGAGGTCTTAAGGGACTGGGATCAGCCTGTGGCCTATAGATACTGAGGACCTGGTGTTAGGTTGGGCAGGGAGAAAAGGTAGGAGAGGAGGGGCTATACTTGAGAGTGGGTGGGAAGGGCAGTCATCCCCAGGCCCGGTCACACAGCCCTAGAGGAGCAGCCCCACCCAGGCACCACCACAGGGTGCTATAGTCAGGAGATCTCATTGCCAAACACCTCCAGCACGAGAGGTGTGAGCTTCATGCTGCACTCAGGCTGGAAGGAGAGGCAGCGGTACTGCTTGGAGTGCTCCTCGTTGAGGCTACGCAGGTCAGCCAGCTTCTGAATCATCTTGGCGTAGAGCTGGTGGCTGCCTGGGGGTGGGTGGCGGCAGCGGATATAGGTCTGCAGTGTGTTGGACAGGCGGTCCTGGATAGCCTCAATCAGCGCAGCATCCTGCACTCCGGGACGGTCTGTAGGCACAGGGAAGCAGAAGGAGGAGGTACAGGAGCTCTGAGCTGGGTCCTTACTATTCAATCTCCCCACCACCCCTCGGTCCACACAGACACCCAACTTCAGCATCCTCCTAGGTCACCCCTGTATGACTCCTGACCTGTGACATCACAGTCCTTAAAGCCCCTCAACCACTTCCTACTGCATTTAGGATCAAGCTGCAGGTAATGTTATGGGCCCATCTGGGCCTGTCCCTCTATCTTTACAATCTTTGGCCTTCAGATACACATTTATGTTCCCTCTACCTGGAACTCAACTCTTTATCATTGCCTGACTCTTACTGATCCTTCAAGGTAACAGTTTAAAAGACTTTCAAGAAAGCCATTCCTGATAACTCCCTACCTCCATGCTCTAGACTACATCAGGTTCCCTCCTTTTATTATACCCATCTGTAGTATCACACACTTCTTTATTTTTTAAAACTCTCATCACATTAGGAATTAGTTGTTAAATAGTATTTGTTTCAAGTCTTGTCTTACATTTCATGGGAGAGAAATAGTGTTTGCTGCTGAATCCCTATGCCCAGCAGAGTACTTAGTACCTGGTAGGTGCTCAGTAAATCATTGCCAAGTGCATATATGAATGAATGAATGAATGCTGGGTGAAAAGGGGAGGGGAGCCCATATCCATTCCTTGGTTCCCCAGCCTAGGAAAGCACCCCTGGGTAGAAGTCACTTACTTGTTCCCTGAGTAGAGTCCAGGCTGAGACAGGGCTGCACCACTTTGGGCCTCATCACCAAATATAGCATCCTTAGGACCACAATAACCTCCTCCTCAGCCTCTCTCCCTCTTCCCATCCCAAACAGGTAGAAGAGTTCATGGATCACAGCACACTGCCTCCAAAATTAGATAGGTATACTGTCTAGGCAGAACCATACATCGGTTCCCAGGTTTTGTTTTGTTTTGTTTTGTTTTGTTTTATTTATTTTTTTTTACCCTCCCCTCCTAGGAGAGCTCAGTGTCAAGGAAGTTCAGTGCTATTCACACAAGAGAAAACCCTGAATATTGGGACTATCCAGGATTGTCTGTGGTCTGAGAAGCCCCATTTCCTGGCTCCCAAGAATCCCACCTATGAATCACTAAAAACCTCACTAGGTAAGGCCAAGGACAGTGGGGGGCCCCTCAGTATACAAATACCATATGAGCTTTGCAAACCCAGCAAAGTGGTTGTTTCTTGGTCTGTTTAAAATGTGCTCACTTCTCTCTTAAGACTGCCATGCTGGCTCTCATCAGGGCTTCATTTTTCATATTCCCCATGTCCCAGGTCCCTGAGTTCCTCATTACTAGGCCTCATACCTGGGGAGACAATGCAGATGGCCATGAGCAGGACATGCTCTTCCTCATGCAAGTTCAGTTTCTTTAAACCAATCTGGAACTTGATGAGCGGCTCAATCAGTTCCAGGCTGTGTCCAGCTATGAGAGAGAATGGTCAGATGCTGTGGGCCGAACTGAGGAGACACCCATTGCACCCTACCCCACCTCCAACCCTGACCAGGCCTGACCCTTGCCTTTCTCTCCCTATTGCTGCCTGAGCAGGGCCCAGACCCCAGGATGGGTGGAGCCAGAGTCGGGGAGCTAAGAGAGGGTGGAGACAGAGCCCAGACATACCTTTGGCCACATCACTGATGCGATACTTGTAGTCCTCGGTCCCACAGGTCCAGGACATGTCATCCATGGTGAAGGACTGATTGGAGCGTAACATGATGACTTCGATGGCACTTGATTTCAGCAGCACAATCTGGTCCTCAGCGGTCAGATCTCTGCCAGGGAGGGTAGAGGTGAAGGTTAGATCTGCAAGTCATGCAAATCAGTGTAGTGTTTTGACAGGTCTATACCTACCAGGTGACCAGTATGTGCCCTGGATCCTCCATTGAGGAACTTAAAGCCTGGTTGGAAAGAACAAGACTGTTTCTTGAAAAAGAACAACTCAAGACTGTATGACATGATAAGAAATGAAGTAACTCAGCTACTAAAAAAAAAAAAGGAAAACTCAGTGACTTGCCAGGATTTCCCGGTTCTAATTAGCCAGAGGTATTTTAGGGATAGGAGGATAGAGCCTGAGGAAGCTCCCAGGGTTATGACATGAATATGTGGTCTACAAATGTATGGCCAGAATCATCTTCAACAGCTCCCATGCTTTTCCCCACTCTCCCTCCTCCTGTCCTCCAGTCCTTCCTAGTAGTAAAGGTCAGCCAACTCTGTCTCTAGGACATCTCTGGAACCCTTGTCCTCATCCCCACTCCCAGGTGATGGTTATAGCTCCATCATCTTTTTTAGTTGCCTCCTACTAGAATTCTGGAGTCAAAACTCTGGTGTCTCTCATTCATCTTTCTTACTGCTGTGGGAAGTATCACACTCCTGTGCTTAGAAATCCTCACTGATTATCAAATACCCAGGATCAAGCTTGTACTCTATAAATTGCCTCCAATCTATCTTTCCAGCCTGTTTCCCATTGCAAACCCCACCAACCCTCCATTCGAACAACTGTGGACCATTCCACATTCCGATGCTGTGTTCTCAACCTGTGTACCTCTGAGCATGTGACAGCTGCAGCCAAAACTGCCCTTCTTCTTTCCCCCAATCTGGTCCTCCTGATCCTACATCTGATGAGGTCTCCTTTGGAGTCCCCCACCCTCTGATTCTCTTTAATAGAATTGGAGACATTCCCTTACAACCCCCTGCACATTGTTTGTACTTCTATTTTGTCATTTTCCCTTTGGCTTTGTTTTTTATATGCCTGATCTAGACCTCAACTGTAAGCTACTTAAAGGCCAGCACCACCTCTTAATTACCCACACACTGATCACTTAGCCCTGAGCACAAGAGAAGGTCAACAAATATGTGCTAATGGATCAAAAATCCAATGACTCGTTCCACTATTTTGCATCATGAGCTGGGCTTGTCTGAACAATGACAATAAGAAAGCAGAGCCTGCAGATAAAATTGCTTCTGGTTTTTCCTG
Organism: Corynorhinus townsendii; assembly: GCA_026230045.1. NCBI lineage: Eukaryota > Metazoa > Chordata > Mammalia > Chiroptera > Vespertilionidae > Corynorhinus > Corynorhinus townsendii. Next base: position 171,569,945 of record JAPDVU010000003.1, on the reverse strand, counting down.
CCCTCTCTTCCTGACTGTATATTTCTGCCTGGATATCCTGTAGATAGGTTGTCATCCTCTCTGTGGCTATACTTTGGTTCATAAAAAGATGATTAGGGTGACTAGCAAAGAGTCTACATTGAAAAAACCCCACAGAGTGGTAGAGTTGGAAGACCTCTCTTAGAGGCTATGTGGTCCAGTGTCTTCTTCAGCATTCCTGACACATGGTTCCCACACAGCCTCCCCAGGATTCTCGAGCCAAGGAGCTCATGCCTCTAGATTCAGCCACAAACCTGTTAGCTCTTCATTAAGAGTCTTTATTCTATTGATTTATAACTCACATGGGGACACATTGCTTGTACTTCTATCTTCTCAAGGAACACAGAACCAGACCTTTCCATTAGCTATGGGCATCCCTTTAACCATTTAAAGAAAGCTACCATGTATAGAATCTTCTCCAAAATAGACTGCCCTAGTGGCACGGCGTCTAGACATCTCACCATCCTTGTCACTTTTCTCTAGATGCTCAATCCACATTTTAAAAAATAGAAATACCGTCACTTGGGTTTTAATTCATTATATAATGAATACATGTTCATCATTACATCTTTAGAAAATACAGAAAAAATATAAAAACAAATAAAACTACTCATAACCATAATGAACATTTTGGTATATTTTCTTATATTTTATTCTATGCAAATATTTTTTTTAAAAACATGCTCAAGTTCATAGTAATTCTGTGTCCCACTCCTTTTTTTCAAAATTTTTTTATTAATGTCAGAGAGAAGGCGATAGAGAGATATAAACATCAATGAGAGAGAAACATTGATCAGCTGCCTCTTGCATGCCCCCTACTGTGTACTGAGCTCGCAACTTGGGCATGTGCCCTGATTGGAATCAAACCTGTGATGTCCTGGTGCATGGGACATGCTCAACCAACTGAGCCACACCAGTTGGGCCTGTGTCCCACTTCTTACATCACTAAAATTTCTTTAGCCCAGTTCATAGGGGGTTAGATAATGTTATATTATATCAACATACTATAAGTTATTTAATCAGTCTCCTATCCACTTATTTTGGGACATTTATTTGCTTCTAATTTTTGTTATTACAAGTAATTTTGTGAGAATTATCTTAGTAGATAACCCTTTGTTCAATGGCCCACTAAAAATTAATGTGCAGAAGTGGTCAAACATCCCATGGGTGTTTGGCCAGAGAGATTGCTGGGGAGACCACTGCCTATTATGATCTGGACATGCTACTTGTATGAAAGCAAAACTAGAATGACCTTGAATTACTACCCATGGCCTGAAAATACAGGGCATTTCTAAGTGCAGCTCACAGCAAGAAATGGAACTGGTGCGAGTGAAGGTAGAGGTGGAGAAATCCTAAGTTCCTGCCATGACAGACACCAGCTCAGGCTCTTTCTTTCTCCCTGGGCCTGTATAGTGTTTATACCCTGATCAGTTTTGCACCTGTGGCCGCTTCTGGGCACCTGTGATGAGCTCTGGAAATGTGTCCCAATCTCGGCTTTCCCACCCCCCAGGCAGAATCCAGCCCCTCCCACCTGTATTCCCACGGTCCCTCTAGCAGGCTTCTCTAGAGCTCTTATCTCTTTCCAACAGTTGTTCACATGTCTATCTCTTCCATCAGACACTGATCCTGGGAGGACAGAGATTGTGTCCTTGTCAACTTTAATACCTCACAGTTTATGTAAGAAAGCAGCTGTTTGGATAGATGAACAAGTGAATGCAGAGGGAAGGGCATAGGTAGCACTCTGTCCCTCAGGTCTGAGACCCAGGAAGGAGCCCCTGGGAATGGAAATGACAGTGAGGTTGAAGGCTTTTAGCCCACAGGGCCGGGCTCCAGCTGACTTGGCCTGGGCTCTCATGCATCTTTCTTGGCAGTGAAACTGTGGTCCTTGATTCTCAGATCCAAAAATGCTCCTGGCCCCACTTCCTCCATGCATTTCTTTTGCAACAAGGAGGGAGGGATATTTGTGGGGTGCAGACTGAGAGTCTGAGGGAGGGGAGGAGGGAGTCAGGAGCAGGCCCAGGCCACACCACAGCACTGTTTATACCCAACAGTCCATCCAGTCCTATCCCACTTTGGTCCCATGCCCACATTAGTGTCTCATCCTGTTCCCCCAACCCCCACCCACTCACCCACACAGACATCTAATCCTGCCCTCCCCACACCCTCCACCCCTGCCTACAGGCAACAAGATCAAAGCCACCAAGGACATAGCCACTGTTCTTTCACTTCTTGGAAAAACAGAACCCCTAAGTACAGAAACCGGCAGAACCGGAGAGCTGATGGGCTGGCCCCACCTGGGTCCCCCCAGAACCTGGCTCTAGCCCTCTTCCAGGATCCACATCACCTCTGTATCCACATCAGTGTGCCCCCAAGAACTCTTGCCAAGGCCTGTTCCATTTATAATAGAACACAGTCCGATTAGTGACTTCTCAAGTCATGCTGAGGAGAGAGAAGCCAACCCAAGCATGTCTGGATCAAGTTACACGGTTTTGGATCCATAACTGCACAGCTCCAGTACCTGCTCATGTACATGTCACTTTGGCCATGACTGCAAGGCTAGACAAAGGAACTCTGGAAATGAGGCTTGAAAGGGAAGAAAAATGAAAGACTTCAATTCATCCTTGAGGAGAGAAATTGAAGAACTGGTAGTGTTATTTGTTTAAGGGTATATGTGCCGAGGTTAAGGGATAGGGGCCAAGGGCATGGGAGAAAAATGGGGGTTTGGGTTACATAATGGAGGGGGCTGCCATGGGGTAATCTGGTTAAATGAGTGGCTTTCTTTTTGGGACCATTTCCCTTGTGTGCCATCCCAGCCACCACTTAGAATCACCAAACCTTAGCATCAGATGGTCTTCACTCCCCCACCGCGCCCCCCCCTCCCCCGGCAACTTGGCAGGGAAGGATGGAACCTGCATAAATGAGAGCTGCTCCCTTAAATTAAGATGAAAGATGGGTGCTACCATTTATCCATTGGCACCTTGAGGTGTTTTTTTCCTCTGGCTGTTTACATAAAACAAGACTCTGGAACACATGGAGTTTGCAAACAATAACATGAAGAGTGGAGGAGAAAGTTGGAACTTGTACTAAGCGGAATGTGCTGTCTGTTCCAAGGAAACGCTCTAGAGGGTAGATCCCAAGCCCAGCACAGTGCTGAGCTCACAGGTGACAGCAGCTCGCTCCTGCCTGACTGCCAGAGTGCCCCTTACTTCCTTTGCTACAACCAAATGTACAATGCATTAAGTGTCTCACTGCCATTTGATGTTTTTTTTCTTCTTTACAATTTTCCCATTAATTCTAGGGGAAGAACATTGGAACATCCCTGGCATTTGGAGTGGTGAGAGGCATAAAATAGCACAGAGCCAGCAGTCTTGGGGTGGAAACAAACTGGGAAGTGCTGGGTTTTAGCCTTGTGAATTACCATTAGCTAGCTGACGTTGTGGTAACTTAGATAGTAACTGATGACTTTCCTATGTAGCAGAGATATTCACAAAACAATAAATGGTACCCCATTTTAGTTTCCATTCAAAGCTGGCCAATGTGAAATTGTTTTCTGGCTCTAGCACTGAGTCTGAACATCATTATCTAGGAGCCATTCTATGCCTGCTGCTACAATTGCAACGACTGCCATTACTTGAATGATGATAATATTGCGTAATATCGATTTATTTTTATTTCTCAACCACACTGTATATGTATTTTATGACAATGTTCTAAATGAACTTTTAGAAAGAATGAGGATATGAATATACGTACATATAGATATAATTACCCCCCAACTATCTACTAAAGGTGTCAACTTTTAACTATTTTAAGACTATTTGAGGTGGTAAAGAGGAGGAGGAAAAATAGTGGCCAAATAGGCAGCTATGCCCTGCGCCTTGTCCCGGAGCAGATAGAAGAAGCAACTAAATTGAATAACATCCGCCTGGAATTGGCAAATTAGACACAGCTGGCAAGACAATTTGCAGCCAGGAAGGGCAGAGGATGCCTGAGAATGGTAGGATCAAGGATCTGAGCAAGAGAGAGATGCATGACCGACCACTGGGCTGAGAGGGTCAGAAAGAAGTTGCACTGCACCAAGTTCGTGTCCCTTGGGGACAGGCATAACATCAGACTGTGGAAAAGGAGTCCATGGGGCTGCTGGCTGCTGGGGAATCTAGATCCAAATCCACAGCCACAAGAGACTACGTTCAGAAAGGCGACCTGAAGAACTGCCAAGCTGCACAGGAGGGAGGCAGGGGAGAGAGAACCTTGTAGTTGTGTGGTTGTTTGGCCTCTGTTTTGTCTTTGCTTTAATTCACTAAACCTAGTTCATAGGACCTTTCTATTACAAACACTCACCCAAGGCTGTGGTGCAGATAGAGGCGCAGATTTGTGGCGTCTGGAGAGAGGCGGTAGAGGAGAGCAGGAAAGGGAGAGGTGACCGGCAATCTGGCACTGAGACATTCCTGACCCTCCACACCTAAGCAGGCATTTTTCCCCTGAAGAGCCAGCCCCTCCCAGCAGCTTCAGGGCAGCTGATACAGCCTACACCGTGAGCTTTACAAAGGAAACAAAGACTCTGAATAATAGCCCCAAAGAGCCCTCAGGGACTGAGTTGAAGAGGGGAAGTTCAGGGCCCCGTTCAGTCTCAGAAAGTAATGCAGCACCACCCCCACCTAAAGCCCTGTCAGAAACAGATGCTTGAGTGATTAAGATTGACAGCAGGCAGACAGGCAAAGTGGGCAGATGGTCCCGCCTGCTTGCAGCCAAGGCTGTGGCGATAGACACTGAAGAGTGGTGGATCGCTTGGAACTTCAACACGGTGCTGACTACCTAACAGGAAACTGAGAAGTGGCAGACAAAATAGAAGAATGAGATCTTAAGCCAGTGCCCATGGGGCATTAAAACTCTGCTGAAGTGAACTACACTTCACTTTTTATTTTATGTTCTTATGTTTTATCTTTTAAAAATTTTTCTTTCTTTCTTTTTCTTTTACCTTTTATTTTTTGTATTATTTTTTCTTCATTATATTTTTACTACAGACCCGATGCACAAAGATTCATGCAAGAATGGGCCTTCATTCCCCTGGCTGCCAATACCGCCTTTGCTCTGGCTGAAGCCGCCTTTCCGCCTTCCCATGCTGCCCAGAGGCCCAGAGCTGCTGGGGTGGTGTGGAATGCCTACGTCATCGCCATGGTGACGATGCAAGCATCCTGCCCCACCCCTGACCACTTGGCGCCTGTGTATGCAAATCAACCTGCCAGCTTCATTAGGTTCATTTGCATACTCACTCCTGATTGGTTGGTGGGTGTCATGAAGGTACAGTCAATTAGCATGTTACTCTTTTATTAGTGTAGATTCTTTTTTGTTATTTTATTTTTCTAATTTTTTTCTTTTTTCCACCCTTTTCTTACTCACTTCTTCCCTTTTCATCCTGTTTTCTCTTCTCCTGTCCCCATTTTAGTTTCTCTCTTTCCTTCCTTTTATCCCTTGTTAAAAATTGATCTTCTTTATCTGCTTTATTGATGTGTTATTATTATTGTAGTCTCTGTTGGCTTACTCATATATCTAATTTCTTCTCCCTTGCTCCAAGTCCATACACCTTTCTCTTTTCTTTTTCTTCACTAGTAAATTTTTATTCTTTTATTTTCCTTTCTTCTCTTGCTCTCTTCTTCTCCTAATTGTTTAGATTCACTCACTAAACTCAAGTCTATCTGCTCTCTCCCCTATTCTCCTTTTCCAAAAGTAAATGAATAGCTAAATTAAATTTTTTTGTTTTATCTATCTATTATTTTTCTTTTCTTCTTATTCATTCATTTTCTTTCTACTGAACTGTGATACTTCCCCTATTCACTCAATTCCTTAATCTTACTTTCTGTATATAAGCTCTGCCTCTACAGATTCTGTCTTCCCCTTTTTCTGGGTGTTTGTTGTTTGCCATTTTTTGGTTTATTTGTTTGCTTTGTGGTGTTTTCTCCCCATATATTTTTTCTTCTTTTTCTTTTCTCTGTTATCTTTTTTTCTTTTCTTAATATCACTTTTTGTCTCTCCGAATTCTCTCTTCTCTGGTGGTCACTTTTATTGGGGTTATCGGTGTAGTGAATACATTCTTGTTTTCTTCCCTTTGTGTTGTGTCTTGTCAAGTTGTATTTTGTGCTGTTCAGTCAACATGGTAGAGAGCGATCCACATAACTAGACACCCTGAGAGGAGACTCCATCCACGAACAGAACAATAATACTCAAGACCCAACTACACCAAGAAAATGCAAATATCTCAAACAGAGGGTATCCCTAGAATACTCAGCCCAGAAGACCTGAGATATTGCACCAATGGATCCCACAAAAAAATCTACTATATAAGACAAAGTAAAAAAGTCTGGTGGCATAGCAGTTTAATCTAATACATAGAAACAATCACAATGGAACAACAAAAATGGGGAGACAAAAAAACAACCCCATATGAAAGAAAAGGAGGAATTGCCAGAAAAGAAAAGAAATGAAATGGAGGCAAGCAATTTGTCAGAGAAAGAATTCAGAGCAATGGGTATAAGGACACTGAAAAGGCTGGAAGACAAATTCAACAACATGTGTAAGAATCAAGAGGAAATTAAGAAGAATCAAGAGGAAATGAAGAATGACATAGCTGCAAAGAACACAATGGACCGTTTCAACAGTAGACTAGAAGAAGCTGAGACTGCATCAGCAAGTTAGAAGACAAGGTAGAAAAAACACCCAAGCAGAGCAGCAACTGAAAATAAAACTTAAAAAGGAAGAGGAGAGCCTAAGGGAGCTTTGGGACAACATGAAATGAAACAATATCCACATAATGGGATTGCCAGAAAGAAAGGAAGTGGAGCAAAAAATAGAAAATCTGTTTGAAGAAATAATGACAGAAAACTTCCCTGATGTTGGGAAGAAAAAAGTCACACAAATCCAAGAAGCATACAGAGTCCTAAAAAAGATGAACCCAAAAGACCAACTCCAAGACACATCATAATTGCATTGGCAAACATTAACAACAAAGTAAGAATCTTTAAAAAAATATTTTTATTGATTTCAGAGGGGAAAGGAGGAGGAAATAGATAGAAACATCAATGATGAGAGAGAATCATTGGCTGCCTCCTGCATGCCCCCCATTGGGGTTGAACCTGCAACCCAGGCATGTGCCCTTGACCAGAATCAAACCCAGGACCCTTTAGTCCTCAGGCTGACACTGTATCCACTGAGTTAAACCAGCTAGGGCAAAAGTAAGAAACTTAAAGGCTGCCAGAGAGAGAGAGAGATAGAAAGTTACCAACAAGGGACCTCCCATTAGGCTATCAACTGATTTCTCAACAGAAACACATCAAGCCAGAAGGGAATAGAATGAAATATACAAAGTGATGCAAAGTAAGGGACTGAATCTAAGAATACTATACTCAGCAAGGCTATCATTCAAAATTAAAGGTGAAATCAGGAGCTTCACTGACAAAGAAAGGCTAAGGAAGTTTATTACCACCAAACCAGCAATGCAAGAAATGCTAAAGGGACTGCTGTAAAAAGAAGAAATAAAAAGGGAAGAAGGAACACAGGCATAAAGAATAAAGCTGGCAACAAACAAGTACCTATCAATAATAACCTTAAAAGTAAATGGATTAAATGCTCCAATCAAAAGACATAGGATAGCTGAATGGATAAGAAAACATGACCCATATATTTACTGTCTCCAAGAGGCCCCCTTCAGAACAAAGGACTCACACAGACTGATAGTGAAGGGATGGAAAAATTTTTTTCAGGCAAATGGAAATGAAAAAATAGCAATACTTATCTTGGACAAAATAGACCTCAAAGTGAAGTCCATAACAAGAGATAAGGAAGGCCACTTCATAATACTACTAAATGGAGCAATTCAACAAGAGGATATAACTCTGGTAAACATATATGCACTCTATACAGGAGCACCCAAATACATAAAAAGATTTCTGGAAGATATCAAGGGAGAATCGATAGCAATACAATCATAGTAGGGGACTTTAATATGCCATTGACATCACTGGATAAATCCTCTAAACAAAAAATCAGAAAAGAAATAGCAATACTAAATGACTCACCAGATCAAGTGGAATTAATTGACATCTTCAGAACATTTTACCCCAAAGGTACAGAATATACATTCTTCTCAAGTGCACATAGGACATTTTTAAAGGTAGACCACATATTGGGACACAGGCAAAATCTCTTCAAATTCAAGAAGCTAGAAATCATATCAAGCATCTTCTCAGATCACAATGGCATAAAATTAGAAATCAACTACAATGAAAACAATGAGAAAAAATCAAACACTTGGAGGCTAAATAGCATGCTATTAAACAATGATTGGGTTACCAAAGAGATCAAAGAAGAAATAAAAAGCATCCCAGAAAAAAATGACAATGAAAACACAACAATCCAAAATCTATGGGACACAGTGAAAGCATTTCTGAGAGGGAAATTCATAGCACTACAGGCCTACTTCAAAAAATAAGAAAAACGGTAATAAATTATATAACCCTACCATTTAAAGAATTAGAAAGACAGCAACAAGAAAAGCCCAGGGTAAGCAGAAAGAAGGAAATAATAAAGATCAGAGAGGAAATAAATGACATAGAGACAAAAAATATATATATACAAAGATCAATAAAACCAAGAGCTGGTTCTTTAAAAGGATAAACAAAATTGATGAACCTCTAGCCAGGCTCACCAAGAAACAAAGAGAGAGGACCCAAATAAACAAAATCAGAAATGAAAGAAGTGAAGTAACAACTGACCCCACAGACATACAAAGGCTTGTAAAAAAAAAAATACTACAAACAACTCTACTCCAACAAACTGGAAAACCTAGATGAAATGGGCATATTGCTAGAAAAATAAAATCTTCCAAAACTCAATCAGGAAGAACAAAAAACCTGAATAGGCCAATAACTACCGATGAAATTGAAGCAGTAATCAAAAAAACTTCCAGCAAACAAAAGCCCTGGTCTGGATGGCTTCACAGGGGAGTTTTACCAAGCAATCAAAGAAAAAACTAAACCGATCCTTCTCAGATTATTCAAAAAAATTCAAGAGGAAGGCACACTTACAAGCTCTTTCTATGAAGCCAGCATTACTCTGATCCCAAAGCCAGATATAGACACCACAAAGAAAGATAATTACAGGCCAATATCCCTGATGAACATAGATGCTAAAATCCTCAACAAAATTCTAGCAAATCAGATCCAGCATTACATTAGAAAGATCATACACCATGACCAAGTGTGATTTATTCTGGGGATGCAAGGCTGGTACAATATCCACAAATCAATAAATGCTATACAACACATAAACAAATTGAGAGATAAAAATCACATAATCATATCAATTGATGCAGAAAAAGCTTTTGACAAAATCCAACACCCTTTCTTGATAAATATTCTCAGCAAAGTGGGACTAGAGGGATCATACCTCAACATAATAAAAGCCTTATATGACAAACCTACAGCCAACATCATACTCAATGGTCAAAAACTAAAACAGTTTCCCCTAAGAACAGGAACAAGACAGGGATGCCCCCTTTCACCACTCCTGTTTGACATAGTACTGGAAGTACTAGCCATAGAGATCAGACAAGAAGGGGAAATAAAAGGCATCCAAATTGGAAAAGAAGTAAAACTGTCATTATTCACAGATGACAAGATATTATTTATACATAGAAAACCCTAAAGATGCTATCAAAAAGCTAATAGACTTAACAAATGAATTTGGCAATGTAGCAGGATGCAAAATTAACACCCAGATATCTATGGCCTTTTTATACACCAATAATGAATGCACAGAAAGAAAAACTAAAAAAAAAAAAAAAATCCCATTTACCATTGCAACAAAAAAATTAAGATACCTAGGAATAAACTTAACTAAAGAGGTAAAAGACACGTACTTGGAAAACTACAGGACGTTGAAAAAAGAGATGGAGGAAGACATAAACAAATGGAATAATATACCGTGTTCATGGATTGGGAGAATCAAATCATTAAAATGTCCATACTACCCAAAGTAATCTATAGGTTCAATGCAATTCCCATTAAAATACCAACGGCATATTTCACAGACCTAGAACAAACTCTCCAGAAATTCATATGGAATAAAAAAAGACCCTGAATAGCCACAGCAATCCTGGGAAAGAAGAACAAAGTTGGAGGGATCACAATACCAGATATCAAGCTATATTACAAAACCACTGTTCTCAAAACTGCCTGGTACTGGCACAAGAACAGACATAGAGACCAAAGGAACAGAATAGAGAACCCAGAAATTGACCCAAGCCATTATGCTCAATTAATATTTGACAAAGGAGGCAAGAGCATACAATGGAGTCAAGACAGTTTCTTCAATAAATGGTGTTGGGAAAATTGGATGATACATGCAAAAAAAAAATGAAAATAACTTACACCATACACAAATATAAACTCAAAATGGATCAAGGACTTAAATGTAAGACAGGAAACCATAAAAATCTTAGAAGAATCCATAGGCAGCAAAATATACATATGTCATAGCAATATCTTTACCAGTACAGCTCCTAGGACAATGGACACTAAGGAGAAAATAAACAAATGGGGCTACATCAAAATAAAAAGTTTCTTCATAGCAGAAGAAACCATCAACAAAATAACAAGAGAGCCCACTGCATGGGGGAACATATTTGCCAATATTATATCTGATAAGGTTTTAATTTCCAAAATTTATAGGGAACTCATAGAACTTAATAAAAGGAAGATAGACAATCCAATAAAAAAAATGGGCAAAGAGCACAGCAGTAGATTAAAAAACTGAATGGAATACTATGCTGCTATAAAAAAGAAGGAACTCTTACCATTTGCAACAGCATGAATGGATCTGGAGAGCATTATGCTAAGCGAAATAAGCCAGTTGGAGAAAGATAAATATCACATGATCTCACTCATTTATGGAATATAATGAACAACATAAACTGATGAACAAAAATAGAGCCAGAGACATAGAAGCATTGAACACACTGTCCAACCTAAGAGGGAAGGCAGGGGAAGGCAGGGGTGTAAGAGATCAACCAAAGGACTTGTATGCATGCATATAAGCATAACCCATGGACACAGATAGTATGGGGGAAGGGCATGTGCTGCGGGGTGGGAATGGCTGGAGAAAGGCCAATGGGGGAAAAGGAGACATATAATATTTTAAACAATAAAGAATTTTTTAAAAAGCAGTGGTACATTTACACAATGGAATACTACTTGGCCGTAAAAAATAAAAAAGTCTATATGACACTTTCAATATGAGTATTACACATGCCATTACTACCAAGACAATAAAACACTTGAATGTGATAGGAAAAAAAATGGCGGCAGAATAGACAGACGTGTCCCAAGCCTTGTCCTGGAGCAGATAGAAAGAACAGCTGTGGGTCACAACTAAAGGACAGAGAGAAAAAATTGTTTTTCTCTCTGTCCTTTTGTTGTTGTTTGCTTGAATGTTGATTATATTGATTTTTTATGTTTGTTTGTGAGATTGTTTTGCTTATTCTTTTGTTTTGTTTTGTTTGCTTTGTTTTTGTTTGGTTTTGCTTCTGTTTTCCTTGCCTCACTTGATATTAGTTGTTGTTTGTAGTTTGTATTCATCTCCAGGTACTTGTTGCTGGCATTTTCTGGGATTAGTGGCTGTTCTATTGGAGTTTTCTTCCCATATATATACATATATATAGTTTGTTCCCTTTTTCTTTCTTATTCTCTTTCTTTTCTCTCTTACTTTCTTTTTTCCTTTTTCCCAATTTCATTTTGGCCTCCCTTTCTTTCTTTCTTTCTTTCTTTCTTTCTTTCTTTCTTTCTTCTCTTCTTCTTTCTCTCCTATCCCCTACTTTCTCTGGTGGTCACCTCTATTTGGGGTTATTAATATTGTGACTACATTTCGGTTCAGTACCTTATGTGTTGTACCTGGTTGTGTTGTATTTTTTGCCTTTAAATCAATGCAGGAGAGAGAGAAATACATAACCAGACACCCGGAGAAGACAGACCATGGGGAGACAAAGAAACAGCCCACATATGAAAGAAAAGCAGGCATCACCAGAAAAGGAAGTAAACGAAATGGAGGCAAGCAACCTGTCAGAGAAAGAATTTAGAGAAATGGTCATAAGGTGGCTGAAAAGAATGGAAGACAAATTCACAATATGAGTAAGAACCAAGAGGAAATGAAGAAGAACCAAAAAGAAATGAAAAATGACATCGCTGCTGTAAAGAACTCAATAGAACACATCAAGAGTAGACTAGAAGAAGCAGAGGACCGCATCAGTGAGCTAGAAGACAAGGTAGGAAAAAATACCCAAGTAGAGCAGCTTCTAGAAAAAAAAATTAAAAAGCAGGAGGAGAGCCTAAGGGAAGTTTGGGACAACATGAAACAAAACAACATCTGCATAACAGGGGTTCCAGAAGGAGAGGAAACTGAGCAAGGAATAGAAAACCTGTTTGAAGAAATAATGACAGAAAACTTCCCTGATATTGGCAAGAAAAAACCCACACAAATTCAAGAAGCTCAGAGTCCCAAGCAAAATGAACCCCAAAAGACTGACGCCAAGGCACATTATAATTAAATTGGCAAACACCAACGACAAAGTAAGAATCTTAAAAGTGGCCAGGGAGAGACAGAAAGTTACCTACAAAGGAATCCCCATCAGACTAGCGACTGATTTCTCAACAGAAACTCATCAGGCCAGAAGGGAATGGAATGAAATATACAAAGTCATGCAGAGGAAGGGATTGAATCCAAGAATACTGTACCCAGCAAGGCTATCAATCAAAATTGAAGGTGAAATTAGGAGCTTCACAGACAAAAAAGGACTTAGGGAATTTATTAGCACCAAACCAGCAATGCAAGAAATGCTAAAGGGACTGCTGTAAAAAGAAAAAGAAATAGGAAGGGAAGAAGGAACACAGGGGTAAAGAATAAAAATGGCGACAAATAAGTACCTATCAATAATAACTTTAAATGTAAATGGATTAAATGCCCCAATCAAAAGACATAGGATAATGGATTGCATAAGAAAACACGACCCATATATCTGCTGTCTACAAGAAACCCACCTCAGAAAAAAAGACACACACAGACTGAAGGTGAAGGGATGGAAAAAGGTTTTTCAGGCGAATGGAAATGGAAAAAAAGCTGGGGTAGCAATTCTTATATCTGACAAATTAGATCTCAAAGTGAAGGGCATAACAAGAGATAAGAAAGACCACTTCATAATACTAAATGGAGCAATCCAACAAGAAGAAATAACTCTGGTAAACATATATGCACCCAATGCAGGAACACCCAAATACATAAAAAAACTCCTGGAAGATATCAAGGGAGAGATCGACAACAATACAATCATAGTAGAAGACTTTAATACCCCACTGACATCACTGGATAAAGCCTCTAGACAAAAAATCAGCAAAGAAACAGCAATCCTAAATGACTCACTAGACCAGATGGAATTAATTGACCTCTTCAGAACATTTCACCCCAAAGCCACAGAATATACATTCTTCTCAAGTGCACATGGGTCATTTTCAAAGATAGACCATATGTTGGGTCATAGGCAAAGTCTCTTCAAATTCAAGAAGATAGAAATCATATCAAGCATCTTCTCAGATCACAGTGGCATAAAACTGGAAATCAACTACAATAAAAACAATCTAAAAAAATCAAACCCATGGAGACTAAACAGCATGCTATTAAACAATGACTGGGATACCAGAGAGATCAAGGAAGAAATAAAAAACATCATGGCAACAAATGACAATGAAAAAACAACAATCCAAAATCTATGGGATACAGCAAAAGCAGTCTTGAGAGGGAAGTTCATAGCTCTACAAGCCTACTGCAAAAAACAAGAAACAATGGTAATAAATTACCTAACCCTACAACTCAGAGAGTTAGAAAGAGAGCAACAAGAAAAGCCCAGTGTAAGCAGAAGGAAGGAAATAATAAAGTTCAGAGTGGAGATAAATTACATTGAGACCAAAGAAACAATACAAAAGATCAATAAAACCAAGAGCTGGTTCTTTGAAAGGATAAACAAGATTGATGAATCTCTAGCCAGGCTCACCAAGAAGCAAAGAGAGAGGACCCAAATAAACAAAATCAGAAATGAAAGAGGTGAAATAACAACAGACCCCACCAAAATACAAAGAATTGTTGAAAAAAAAAATACTATGAACAACTCTATTCCAACAAACTGGACAACCTGGAGGAAATGGACATATTCCTAGAAAAATACAACCTTCCAAAACTCAATCAGGACAAATCTAAACATCTCAATAGGCCAATAACTATGGAAGAAATTGAAGCAGTCATCAAAAAGCTTCCATCAAACAAAAGCCCGGGGCCAGATGGCTTCACAGGGGAGTTTTACCAAACATTCAAGGAAGAACTAAAACCTATACTCCTCAGACTATTCCAAAAAATTCAAGAGGAAGGAGCACTTCCAAGCTCCTTCTATGAAGCCAGCATCACCCTAATACCAAAACCAGATAAAGACAACACAATGAAAGAGAATTACAGGCCAATATCCCTCATAAACGTAGATGCCAAATTCCTCAACAAAATTCTAGCAAATCGGATCCAGCACTACATCAGAAATATCATACACCATGACCAACTAGGATTTATCCCAGTAATGCAAGGATGGTACAATATCTGCAAGTCAATAAATGTGATACATCACATAAACAAATTGAGAGATAAAAATCACATAGTCATATCAATTGATGCAGAAAAAGCATTTGACAAAATCCAACACCCTTTCTTGATAACAACTCTCAACAAGGTGGGAATAGAAGGATCATACCTCAACATAATAAAAGCCATATATGATAAACCCACAGCCAACATCATACTCAATGGGCAAAATCTAAAACCATTTCCCCTAAGAACAGGAACAAGACAGGGATGCCCACTCTCACCACTCCTGTTCAACATAGTATTGGAAGTATTAGCCATTGCAATTAGACAAGAAGAAGAAATAAAAGGCATCCAAATTGGAAAAGAAGAAGTAAAGCTGTCCTTATTTGCAGATGACATGATATTGTACATAAAAACCCCGAAAGACTCCATCAAAACACTAATAGACTTAATAAATGAATTTGGCAAGGTAGCAGGATACAAAATTAACACCAAGAAATCTATGGCATTTCTATAAACTAATAGTGAACTTACAGAAGGAGAGTCTAAATAAGCAATCCCATTTACCATCGCACCAAAAAAATTAAGATACCTAGGAATAAACTTAATTAAGGAGGTAAAAGACTTACACACAGAAAACTACAGGACACTGAAAAAAGAGATAGAGGAAGACATAAACAGATGGAAGAACATACCATGTTCATGGATTGGTAGAATCAACATCATTAAAATGTCCATATTACCCAAAGCAATCTATAGATTCAATGCACTCCCCATTAAAATACTGGGGAGACAAAATGGTGGCAGAATAGACGGACGTGTCCTGAGCCTTGTCCCAGAGCAAAGAGCGGGAGCAGCTGAAACGAGTGGAATCCAGCCTGAATTGGCGAAGGAGGCACAGCTGGTGAGATAGTTTGCAGCTGGGAAGGGCAGAGATCCTCAGGAAAAAGGTAAAATCAAAGATCTAGGCAGTAGAATCTGCCGGACCTCTATGCCCAGAAAGTCAGGGAGAAACTACACAGCGCCAAGCCGCGTCCCTGAGGACAGGCAAAGCATCTGACTGGAAAAAAAAAAAGGGTCCACGGGACCACGGGAGGTACTGGATTTTAGACCTTAGAGTCTGGATTTGGGATCTGAGCTCAAAGGCAGTCCTGAAGAGCTGCTGGACAGTGCAGTAACGGCAAGAGAGGAACTTGCAGAGATGCGGTCCCTCCTCGCGCTGGGTCCTGTGCCTTTCTCCACTGAACCTAGTTCATAGGACCTTTCGGATACAGACACTTACCTGTGGCTGAGGTGCAGAAGAAGGGGTGGAGTTGTGGAATCTGGGGAGAGTAGGCAGCGGATGGTCCAAGAGAGGTGGTAGCGAATCTGGTGCTGAGTCATATCTAAGCCCCAGTAGCCATTTTCTCCTGAGAGATAGCTCCTCCCTCCAGTCTCCAGGCAACCAGTATAGCCACACCCAGATTCCACCCTGAATAACACCATGGAATCTGAATATTCCCTGAGGCCATAGGATCTACCCTAAAGAGAAATCTTTAGAAGCTAGGCACCTCAATTACACGGCTGCACTGCCAGGGCCCTTCAGAGTGCTTCAGTGTGCCTCACTGGCAAACTTACCATGGGTGCTCCCGTGAGCCGCCACTGGGAGTAAGTGCCTATCCACCACAGGTGCAGCAGCGAAAGTTGAGTCTGCCCACCCCATAACTACAGAACTCTGCACCACAATCACGCCTTTCCAGAGTGCAGGCCCCCTGAGCCACATTACCCTGACAGACGGTTCCTTGGTGTCATTGTGAGTTCCCACTGGGCATGCGTGACTTCAATTAAGGGTGCAAGACAGCAAAAATTGGGATACTCCCCTCCACGGCTGCTGACTTCTAGACACCGCAGTTGTGCCTCTCAAGCTCGCAGGCCTACATCAAGAGAACCCAAATAGCTCAAGTAGGGAGCTACACTAGATTACCAAGCCCAGGAGACTGAGAGATTACACCAGTAACATCATCACCAAAAGAACCTGGGTAGCAAAGCATTTGGATCTACAATTTAAACATTACAGGAAAACATGGGGAGACAAAAAAGCAATTCCCAAAGGAAAGAAAAAGAGGAATCACTAGAAAGGGAGTTAAGTGAAATTGAGGCTAGCAGCTTAACAGAGAAAGAATTCAGAGTAATGGTTATAAGGATGTTTAAATGGCTGGCTGACAAATACACACAACTCAATGAGAACTATAAGGAGCTGAATGAAAATGTCACCAACATGAAAAGAAACCAAGAGGAGATGAAGAATGACATAGCTGCAATAAAGAACACATTGGAAGGCTTAAACAGTAGACTAGAAGAGGCTGAGGACCGCATCAGCGAATTAGAAGACAAGGTAGGAAGAAACACACAAACACAGCAGCAACTGGAAAGAAGACTGAAAAAGCAAGAGGAGAGCCTAAGGGAGCTTTGGGACAACACAAAACGAAACAATATTCGAATAATAGGGATACCAGAAGGAGAGGAAGAGAAGCAAGGAATAGAAAACCTGTTTGAAGAAATAATGACAGAAAACTTCCCTGATATTGGCAAGAAAAAACTATGCACGTCCAAGGGGTACATGGAATCCCAAACAAGTTGAACCCCAAAAGACCGACACCAAGACACATCATAATTAAATTGGCAAACACTAACGACAAAGTAAGAATCTTAAAGACTGCCAGAGAGAGACAGAAAGTTACCTACAAGGGATCTCCTATTAGAATATCAACTGATTTCTCAACAGAAACACACCAGGCCAGAAGGGAATGGAATGAAATATACAAAGTGATGCAAAGCAAGGGACTGAATCCAAGAATACTATACCCAGCAAGGCTATCATTCAAAATTGAAGGTGGAATCAGGAGCTTCACAGACAAAAAAGGGCTAAAGAGTTTATCACTACCAAGCCAGCAATGCAAGAAATGCTAAAGGGACTGCTGTAAAAAGAAGAAGGAGAAAGGCAAAAAGAAACACAAACACTAAGGAAAAATATGACAACAAACATGTACTTGTCAATAATAACATTAAATGTAAATGGATTATATGCGCCAATCAAAAGACATAGGGTAGCTAAATGGATAAGAAAACATGACCCATATATTTGCTGTCTGCAAGAGACCCACCTTAGATCAAAGGATTCACACAGACTGAGAGTGAAGGGATGAAAAAACATTTTTCAGGCAAATGGAAATGAGAAAAAAGCTGGGGTAGCAATTCTTATATCTGATAAAATAGACCTCAAAGTAAAGGCCATAACAAGAGAAGGAAGGCCACTACATAATGCTAAAGGGAGCAATTCAACAAGAAGATATAACTCTGGTAAACATATATGCACCCAATGCAGGAGCACCCAAATACATAAAAAAACTCCTGGAAGATATCAAGGGAGAGATCAACAACAATACAATCATAGTAGGAGACTTTAATACACCACTGACATCACTGGATAAATCCTCTAGACAAAAAATCAGCAAAACAAAAACAAAAACAAAAAAAAACCCCACAATAAAAACCAGCAATTCTAAATGACGCACTAGGTCAAATGGACCTAACTGACATCTTCAGAGCATTTCACCCCAATGCCATGGAATATACGTTCTTCTCAAGTGCACATGGGACATTTTCAAAAATAGACCACATATTGGGTCACAAGCAAAGTCTTCCCAAATTAAAAAAGATTGAAATCATATCAAGCATTTTCTCAGACCACAATGGCATAATATTAGAATAAACTATAATAAAAACATTCACCCCTAGACCACCAACTTACACCATACACAAAAATTAACTCAAAATGGATCAAGGACTTAAACATACGACGAGAAACCATAAAAAATACTAGAGGAATCCACTGCCAGAAAAATCCCTGACATATGCCAAAGCAATTTCTTCACTGATACTGCTCCTAGGGCAATGGAAACTAAAGAGAAAATAAACAAATGGGATTACATCAAAATAAAAAGCTTTGCACAGCAAAGGAGACCATCAATAAAACAACAAGAAATCCCACTGCATGGGAGAACGTATTTGCCAATGATGTCAACCATAAGGGTTTAATCTCCAACATTTACAGGGAACTCATGCAGCTTAACAAAAAGATCAACAACCCAATCAAAAAATGGGCAACTGATCTAAATAGACACTTTTTGAAAGAAGGCAGAAGGAAGACCAAGAGACATATGAAAACCTGCTCAAAGTCAGTAATCACCAGAGAGATGCAAATCAAGACAACAAAGCAGTACCATCTCACACCTGTCAGAATGGCTATTATCAACAAATCAACAAAAGACAAGTACTGGCGAGGATGCAGAGAAAAAGGAACCCTCGTGCACTGCTGGTGGGCATGCAGACTGGTGCAGCCACTGTGGAGAACAGTATGGCGTTTCCTCAAAAAAAAACTAAAAATGAAACTCCCATTTGACCCAGTGATCCCACTTCTAGGAATATATCCCAAGAAACTAGAAACATGAACCAGAAAGGATATATTCACCCCTATGTTCATAGCAGCACAATTCACCATAGCTAAGATTTGGAAACACCCTAAGTGCTCATCAGTAGATGAGTGAATTAAAAAACTGTGGCACATCTACACCGTAATGAAATACTACGCTGCGTTAAAAAAGGAGTTCTTACCATTTGCAAAAATGTGGATGGAGATGGAGAGCATTATGCTAAGTGAAATAAGCCAGGCAGAGAAAGATAAATATCACATGATCTCACTCATTTGTGGAATATAATGAACAACATAAACTGATGAACAAAAATAGATCCAGAGACAGAAAAACATCAATCAGAACGTGAAACCTCAGGGAAGGTAGGGGAGGGTAGGGGTAATGGGGAGAGATCAACCAAAGGACTTATATGCATGCATATAAGCCTAATCAATGGACACAGACAACAGGGGGGTGGCGTCATGAATGGGAGGTGGGGGGTAATGGGGGAATAAGGACACATATGTAATACCTTAATCAATAAAGAAATTAAAAAAAAAAACAGAAAAAAACACACACTTGAATGAGTGAAAGAAATTTGTATGAATGAATTCATAACAGGATCTCTACTCCAGTAGAACTCATTATATCCTTTTGTGCAAAAATGTCTCAGTATGGTTAGGAAATGGCCTTGGGTGAAGGGTATATTGGGTGAAGGATGCCCAGATCTTAAATGCTGGCAAATCTGTCTCCCTCTAGGACTCCTAAATGCCTTTACAAGTCTTGGTGCCCCACCCTCTCTCCCCTCTACCACTTCATCCTGGTTTCAGAATTGAGTGTGGAGGGTTAACGAGGTCTTAATTTAAAGGCACACTATGAAGATTAAGCCCAAGCCAGCTATGTGGACACAGCAGTGAGCTAAGAGTTCCAGACCTGGCTCTGACCCACGGGCTCCAACACTGGTAGTCCTGGCATTGGCCACTAAACCCTCCTAGGCTTCTGTTTCATCATCTACAGAATGTGGGGCATGAACAGCTCTCTCAAGTAATGCTGGAGGGTTGCACTTCCTAAAATACAGACCCCTGGGCTTAGCCCAGAGATTCTGATGTAGGAGGTCTGCGGTAGGGCCTCACGCTCTATTTTGAGAAGCATTGGATTTGTGATCTTCAAGCCTTCTTGCAGCTCACTCCAGGATTCTAACTCTATTCCCCAGATGTCCCCAAATCTTCTTACCTGAATCCTGGGATCATCTTGGCAAAGCCAATGACCTTTTGGATGCTGTAACTGACCAGGTCAGCCAGGTGGGGCAGCATGGAGAGTTGGGACAGGTCTAGGGTCACAGAAGAGTTATCTGAGTTTTCTTCGCTCAGATCCAGGTTGGAGAAGTTGGCCTGCTCCATCACGTCTGAGGAAGGAGGAGGGAAGAAAAGGAACTCCTAAGGATACTTGAGCCCGGCTTCCTCCTGCTGGGCCCTGTGCGGGCCTCCTGTGCCCTGGCAGCTGGGCCAGTTGGGAATCCCACAGTGACTACCTCTCCCAAGCTCACTCTTCAGCCCAGGCTTCCCTCTAGGATTCCCCTGTCTCTTTGTTCAGCAGAGCAGGGCAGTAAAGCCAAAAGTCACAGAGTCCAAAAACGAGACTTTCTCAAGTCAAGATTTTATGTTCTGCATGTTGTTCCTAATGCTGCCAAATCAAAATTAATTTGGAACCAATAAACCTGTGGGAAGCAATGTTTAACCTCACCAGTGATAAAAAAAAATTTGTCACATAAAACCTCTACACTTTTCACCTATAAACTAGAAACAAACATGCTTAGATGTTGAGACCAATAGTTATAACGATGCAGGGAACTAGGCAATTTTGTGCACGAAAGGAGGCACCGATCTTCACAAGTAACCTCGCAAGCTACCGACAATTATGCATATTCTTTAATCAATACTCCCACTTCCAGGAAGTCATCATAAGGAAGACATTCCCAATAAGTGCAAATATTTAGCAACAAGTATATGGTTATCTTAATGAAAAGCTGGGAAATAATCTAAATATCTGATAGTAGGGGATTTAGATGTTATTGTACATTCATACCCCAGACGGCCATCCAGCCTTTAAAAATAATATTCTGGATGTATGCTGAGTGAAAATATGATACAATGTATTATTGTGAGAAAAAGGCAAAGTACCAGACAGTGTATGGCATAATTCCATCTCTGAATATGCATATGTGTGTTTGTTTTTTTAAAGAAATGAGTCCTGGCCAGTGTGGTTCATTTGGTTGAGCATCGCCCAATGTACCTAAAGATCGTCTGGACTGTGGATTCAGTACTCAGTAGGGGGCTTTCAGGAGGCAGCTGATTAATGTTTCTCTCTCCCTCTCCATTCCTCTTGCTCTAAAATCAATAAGAACAGCCCGGCCAGCATGGTTCAGTGGTTGAGCATCCACCCATGAACCAGGAGGTCATGGCTCAATTCCCGTTCAGGGCACATGCCTGGGTTTCGGGCTCATCCCCAAGAGAGGGGGTGTGAAGGAGGCAGCTGATCAATGATTTTGTCTCATCATTGATGTTTCTATCTCTCTCCCTCTTCTTTCCTCTCTGAAATCTATACATACATATTAAAAAAACAAAATCAATAAAAATTTATTTAAAATACATAAATTAAAATTACAAAATGGGAGAGATACATCACAGTGCTAACAGTGATTAAATGGGTAGTAGGGTTAAAGATTATATCTATACTAATAAAAGGGTAATATGCTAATTAGACCAGGAGACCTTCCGGACATCCTTCCGGACAAAGCCATGGTGACAGGGCCAAAGCAGAGGCGGTTAGGGATGATCAGGCCAGGAGCAGGGGCAGTTGGGGGCAATCAGGCCAGCGAGGGGGGCCAGTTGGGGGCAAGCAGGCCAGCAAGGGAGGGCAATTGGGGGTGAGCAGGCCGGCAGGCAGAGTGCTTAGGGGCGATCAGGCAGGCAGGCAGGTGAGCAGTTAGGAGCCAGTGGTCCTGGATTGTGAGAGGGATGTCCGACTGCTGGTTTAGGCCCGATACCTGTAAACCGGCAGTAGGATATCCTTCGAGGGGTCCCAGATTGGAGAGGGTAGGCCAGGCTGAGGGACACCCCCTCATGCACAAACTTTGTGCACCAGGCCACTAGTGTGTGTGTGTGTGTGTGTGTGTGGTGTGTGCATGTATATATATATATATATATATAACAAATTTAGTGTTTATTTTCTTAATATCTACAATGAACATGTACTACTTTTGTATGATAATTAAAAAATAAAAAATGTTAACTAGCTTGAATTGTTAAATAAACATGTGCTTTATTGGTCATGCCATGGGGGGGTGGTGAGCATTTCAAATCAATTAACTTATAAGAGGGTATCAAAACTCCTAAATAATAGAAAATTATTATTAAAAACTGAAGTATAGACAAATGTGACATGCAAATGGACCTCATTGATGCAAAGAAATATGCCATCAAATGGGAACGATGGATTCCCAGGTGAGGGGCCGGGAGGGTTGGTCAGTCTGTGCAGAGATTAGTGCGGTGGGTAGACACAATGTCTGGCTCCACTGCCATCTCTATCCAGCTGGCAATGGGACCCCTGCCACCTGTTCTTGATTTGGGACCTATATCCATCAGTGAATCTGAAGGGTTCTAGTTCCCCCGGGCAGGGGGAGAGGAGGCCCCAGGCAGAGGGCAGCAGGGTTGGGGCTGGCTGAGAGGTAGAGGGATGAAGGACAAGAGCAGGGGAGGGTGAGGCAGGAAGATGAAGAGGAAGGCAGAAAAAAAGCACATAAGAAGAAAAGAAAGGATGGGCTGGAGGTGACAGGTCCTCTATGGCCTTAATGGTCCCCCAGGACTCTGGGGTAAAGTTGGCTGCAAGGGGTCCCTTCCATGCCAAATTCCACCTTCCAAAAGGCTCAGGCTCTGATGATTATAGTTAACAATACTGTTTTGAATATTTGAAAGTTGCTAAGAGAGTGAATCTTAAAAGTTTTCATCACACACAAAAAATCTTTGTAATTATGTAAGGTAATAGATGTTCATTTGTTACATATAAAATCATTATGTTGTACACCTTAGACTTACACAATGTGATCTGTCAATCAACCTATATAATAAAATGCTAATATGCAAATTGACCGAATGGTGGAACAACCGGTTGCTATGATGCACACTGACCACCAGGGGGCAGCTCCTGTGTTGAGTGACCCCTGGTAGTCAGTGTGTTCCCACAGTGGCAGTGCCACTCAGTCAGAAGCTGGGCTCACGGCTGGTGAGCACAGCGGTGGTGGTGAGAGCCTCTCCCACCTCTGTGGCAGCGCTAAGGATATCCAACTGTCGGACATCCCCCCAGGGCTCCCAGACTATGAGAAGGCACAGGTTGGGCTGGAGATGCCCTCCAAGTGCACGAATTTTGTGCACCAGGCCTTTAGTATTTCAATAAAACTGGAAACACTAAACAAAAACCCCATAGGGCCCAGGCTCAAAATAGAAGAACCAGGTCTCCCCCAAGGAGGAAGCCAGGGGCAGAAGCCTGGCTCAGAGGGAGTAGCAAGAGACTCCCGCAGGCAGACCTTGCCTGGGACCCCCAGCTTGGTCTCTTCCCAGCGTGGGCCCTTGGGCAAGTTCTGCCTGTTCTGAGTCCTACCTGTTCTGAAGACACCATGTGGCCCACAGTGTGACAGGACCATCCTCCCATTCACAGTCTCGGACAGGCAGGTGGGGAAGCTCTGGGCTCCTCTTCCTGCTCACCAGGGAGCAGGGTGTGCAGTCCCACTTACCTGGGGAGCAGGTGTACTGATCTGAGTAGGAGGAGGACGAGTCCGCAGAGAAGCTTGGCATGTGTCTCAAGGATGGCCCTGACAGATGGCTGCTTCCACCCTCAGGTTCTCGAACCGGAGGCTGGAAGGAAAAGATGGAGTGTCAGAAGCTCACATTTCAGGCCACCTTCCTACTTTGGCCTTGATCTCCGACAGGATGGCTTTAAGGAAGTTCCATGGGAGGGGGCCGCCTCCCTAAAGTGAGAAGGACGAAGCAACCTCCACTGTCCCTCCCCGTTGGACTGGGAGGCCTTGGACCCCGCCCCCCCTGTGCCCAGGATCCCCTTGTGGCTCATCCTTCAGGGCCAGTGGGCGGCCTACCCGGAACTGACTGAAGTCGGCATAGGTGGGGTCATAGGTCTTGTGGTGGGCATCCAGCAGGATGGTGATGATGTGCTGCTGCTCCTCTGACAGCCTGGGCCGCAGACTGTCCTTCAAGGCTTCCTCCTCCTTCCTCTTCAGAATCATCTCCCGCTTCCGTTGTACCTCCTCATCGGTCAGGATGACTGTGGGCAGGAAGGGAGCATTGGGAGGGCTGGGCCTGCAGCTCCTCCAACAAACCTTCCTCTGGCCTCTAAAGACACAAGATGGGAGGGCTGCCTCCCCCACCACACACTCAGAGCTCATGGAAGGGAGAATGGGTTCCTGCCTCAGGGGAGGCCAAACCCACTCTATGGGTAGAAAATTGGATTTTCTATGTTGAAAAGGCAGGCACCTGAGAGAGGAGGAAAGGAGGATCTGAGAGGTGGATGTCCTGGACATTAGAGAGACTAGGTTCTCATGCACATGGTGTATACATCTGGACAAACTATTTGAACTCTCTGGGCTTGTGTTTGGCCCAGCTGATGTGGCTCAGTGATTGAGTGTCAACCTATGAACCAGGAGGTCATGGTTCGATTCCCAGACAGGGCACATGCCTGGGTTGCGGGCTTCATCCCCAGTAGGGGGTGTGCCGGAGGCTGTGGATCAATGACTTTCTTTCATTGTTGTTTTTATCTCTCTCCCTCCCCCTTCCTCTCTGAAATCAATATAAACATATTTTTTAAAATGACAAGTTTGGACCATGCAATCTCTTCTAAGTCCCCCTTTTTTTGTTCCTTCCTTCATAAAATGTGTTCAGGGGTGGCGAAGTAAAATATCTGCCTGGAAAGATGGACTGCTTTGAGAACTGAATGTGATGCATGTTGAGCATAAAGCAGCTGCTTGTTCAACATTAATTCCCCCTCTTCTCCCCCTCCCCATATTCCCTGATCCTGAGGGAGACATCAGGGGGAAAAGAGGGTGAATGAGTCACGGTGGGGACAGTCACAGTGTTGGAAGCTGGGAGGTGCTAACAAGATGATCCCATGTGGCCATTCTCACATTCAACTTTCCAGGCATGGAATTCAGGCATCTGATCTATTCTGACCAGCAGTGAAAGACTTTTCATCTTTGGTTCTTTGCAAAACAATACCTCCCTAGCCTGTCCAGTCTTGAAATTTCTGCCCGAGGAAGTTTTCAACGCAAAGTCCCCGACAACCACACCTCATTGTTCTAATCTGGGAAGTTCTCTCCAGCTGCTATCCAAGTATCTGAAGATGGGGAGACCTCACACCCCTTCATGCCGTGCAGGGGCTCGGGGTGGTGCTGGGGCAGCTACCTGGAGGGCGGGGCTGGGAGCAGGGATGCCTGGCACAGAAGCCAGGCAAACAGACCTCCTGGCGGGGCTTGCCGAGAGCTGAAGGCAGGAGTGGGCACTGGGGCCCGTGGCCTGTAGCTACTTGCTCCGTGCTGGTGTTGCCAAGGCCTCTGCCCACAGAACTGGGGAGTTTCACAAGAGCAGGAAAAGCAACCAGAACCTCAGAGTGGGTGGGTTCCAGGCTCAAGAACGGCCCATTGGCCCAGGCGATTCAGGAGGGAGGAGGATGAGAGAAGTTGGTGGGGGATGAGGAAAAGCTTATGGTGGTAGGAGTGGGGCAACCAGAGCCTCAGGCACAACAGAAAAGGGATGCCTGCAGCAAAAGATGGCGCGTTCCATCCCCAGCTGAGGTAAGCCATACTAAGAGGAGGACTGGGAGGAGGCCACGAATTGCTGACTCACCGGCCCGAATTGCTGCCAACTATCCTCCCACAGAGGGTATTTGCTCAGACCCCAAGAGGTCAAGTGGAGTGGGAGCAGGGAGCATCCCAGTCAAGGCAGGGTGCCAGGCTCTAGCCTGGAGAATCCAAGAGTAAGTGTCTGGTCTTCCCTGCTCAGCCGAGGGGTGGCCAGAAGAGTGATGAGACTGGAGCTGGAGGGGCTGGTTCTGCCCGTCATGCCAGGGTGTCCACAGGCTTAGGCCATTCCTTGTGGTTCTATGATATCTCTCCTGCTCAGAAACTTCTCCTGGGTCCTTATTGCTTACCACGTGCAAACTAATGTCAAGGTTCTCCACAACTTCGCTTCTTCCTGACTTTCCAACTTCATTCCCCAGGGCCTGTGGCTGCACTTCCGCTCTAGTCGCGTTGGGATTGCTGACCCGTGAACGTGACCTGCTCTCTCTTGGCACCATATTTCCACTCCTGCTGGACACCTCTCCAGCTGGGTCTTGTCTCCCCAGTAGCTGTGCAAGTTCTACCTATTCTTCTGCACCCAGCATACAACTGGCTGTCTTTTACATGAAGCCTTTCTTGATTGCCCAGATATGCACTGACCTCTCCTTTTTTAATCCTGTGGTTTGTCTCGTTTTTCCTACATACATGGGCATCCAATTGCCTTCCACTCTGTAATATTTATGGTTAGTACGGTGTGCAATAAATGCCTGTATAGAGAGAACCTAAGAAGTTCAAGGTCTCCTTCACTGGAACTTTAAGCTACTGACTAAGGCAAGGGGCCACATCTTGTAATTCCTGTTTCCCCCATAAAGGCTAGCTCAGTGGAGCTTTCTGGCCATGGTACTTGTTCAATAGTCTGATATATTGGGTTCCAACACATCAAAACTGGCTGTACCTATTATGTGCTATTGCCCTGGGCCCAGGAAAGGACTGTGAGAGATGCACCAATACTGCATGTACCCCACAATGTCAGGTATACACACGCTGAAGGCCAGTCCACCAGATACTGAGCTGAGCTTACCTTTTTATTTAAATCATTGTTACTGAAATATTTTCAACACAGAATACCCTGTAACAGAACACCTGTAACATCATGTAATCTTTTCTTGATGATTCAGAGGCATCATTCCGAACAATTACTGGACTTTGCAGGAACAAGGTTATGACCTCAGAATTCTTCAGGGCTGTTTCCCTGCACTGCATGACTCAGCCTGCTATGATTTTTTTCTTGTGCCGCTTTCCATGGCTTTCGGTCTCCCTCTCTCTGTTAAACTATGTGTTGTCTCT
The DNA here is from genome assembly GCA_026230045.1 of Corynorhinus townsendii. Classification (NCBI taxonomy): domain Eukaryota; kingdom Metazoa; phylum Chordata; class Mammalia; order Chiroptera; family Vespertilionidae; genus Corynorhinus; species Corynorhinus townsendii. The sequence goes on along the minus strand of JAPDVU010000003.1, from coordinate 171,542,621 downwards.
TCCTTTTGCTGCCTGCCCCTAGAAGTGTGCCTTCTCCCCTGAAGAGTTACTTCAAATCTGTTGGGAGCTGGAAATTCTGGTGATCAAGTTTTTTTGCAATAAAAAAGTGTAAATAAAAATGGATAAATATATAGAGGTTTTGATGTACTGGGTACAATTCTAAGTGTGGTTTTGTTTTTTCATATTAACTCACATGTATTTAGTCCTTGTAAGAACCACCTGAAGCAGGTGCTATTATCCCCATATTGCAGATGAGAAGACTGGGGCCAAGAGGCTATATTCCTTGCTCAGAGTCACACAGCTAACAAGTGGTGGGGCTGGCATTCATCTCAGGCCAGGGTGGCTCTAGGAGGGGTGGTATCGAGGAACTCATAGGGCCTCTGATTAGAATCGGCTAAGTGCTCAGTAGGGCCCTGGTCCTCAGCATTGAACACACAAAGTGTTCCAATCCATTTGAAGAGTATGAAAAATTAATTAAAGTAGCAAAGGTTGTAAGTGATTTATTTTGAAAGGACAAAGTTAAGCAGATTCAATGTTAATCGTATGACACTGTTCCTCTGGATCACTAATATCAATAGGGACCGCCATCCTTCGTGCAGTCCCAGAGGAAGAAATGCTGGGATCTGCTGTTTTCAAACAGGGGCCACCAATCCGTGGGCCTCCCTCCAGGCCACATTGTCTGGGGACTGAATAAATCATAAGTCTCTCACATAGGCAGATACTATTGTGATTTATGAAATACATTATTTGTTTAAGGGGCTATTAATTCCGTAGGAGATTATCATTTGCCCAGTGAATTGCTACTAAAAATGCCATTACTATCATATAGGAGGACATTTTTTTTTCTTGGAGTTAAAAGCCACTGACCTAGAATAAGAGCAAATAGGTTCTGAAAGAGCATTTGATGGGCTCTCCAAAGAATAAAGAGCATGAGATGTGCAGTTAAGTCCTTACCTAGCATGCGTATAGATTCTATAATTAAGCAAAATGACAAATAACATATCCTAAATGATGTGAATAAGAGTTAGTTCCTACAACATTTCATCAATGTTATAATGAAGCAACATTGAATAAAACTTACTCGAAAATCTGCTGTACATGGATTTTGTGAAACCTGTATGGCTTCCTAGTAGCTTTTTTCGACTCCTACTAAGTTCCTTGCTGAGTGAGAAAATAGCTTTGGGCAAGTTATTCCCATGCCAGAGAATCGAGTTAGGGAGGCAAGACCTGAAAGCACAACTTAAAAACATTTCAAACTGTCACTGGTGGCCTAACATCAGGGAAGCAGACATAAAGGTTTTCCAAATGAATGACACATAATATCAGGTTTGGGGGATCTTCTTGATCTATAGACCAGTGGGAGATGTAGTGGTACAAAGAAGCATATGGGAAGCTAACATTCAATCATTCAACACATTTATTGAGCACCTACTATGTGCCAGGTTCTGTGCTAATGCTGGGCGCAAAAGATGCACAACTGTAAACATGTTCAACAAGTTAACAGAATACGTACTTCTGGGTAGGGCTGGTCTACAAGAAGCAAGAACTCAACTGTGAAATTTCTTGGGCTCCAAGGACATAAAGTCAACTAGGACTTGAAGAGAGAGAAAGGGAGATTTCAGTGGGACAAAGTTCTCTTCAACTCATCAGTAGGGCCCTAGGCAGTGCCTGGAAATGCACGATGAAGGAGCTCTGGCCCACTGGGGATACCTGGGGGCTGTGCTGGGCTGGAGCCCATATGTCTGGTCTCTGGAAACAGACAGACCTAGGTTAGAATGCCCACACCATCATCTTATTAGCTGAGAGTCATGTTCTTTTAATTCTTCTGAATTTCCTCATCTATTGAATCTTAAAGGGTAATTACATAGTTAGGAATTGAAGAATTTAACAAGAGAATGCATGTGTCTGACACATATCTGGCACTCAGTAGGTGGTCAATAAACATTGGTTCCCAGGCTCATCCCTTCCCCCTTCCTAGCCTCTTCCAGGGAAGGGCCACCTCCGTTGCCCCATCAGAAGGGACCTGGGTTTGCAGCTAGGGAGTCGGGTGTCCTATGGTTTACAAATGCTGACACTCAGTTGCCTCTAGGAGGGAGGCCTTGGGGCAACAGCCTTCCCTGGTAATAAATGAGCAGCGACCCTAGGGATATGACTGGGAACTCCAGGGCCCATGGGCATGACCAGGAGCTGACAGGCCCCCCAAAGCTGGGCTGCCCCAAGGCAGGGACCATACCTGTCCCTGGAAGACCTTCCCTTCTAGGAAGTGGCCTAAGAGCTTAGTGCTAGACCAAGGTTTCTATTCTTTTCTTTTTTTTTTTAAATTTTCACCCCAAGGATATGTTTATTAATTTTAGAGGAAGGAAGGGAGGGAGGGAGAGAGAAAAAGAGAGAGAGAGATAGAGAGAGACATCGATTGGTTACCTCCTGAACATGCCTGACTGGGGATCAAACCCACAACCTTTTGGTGTATGGAATGATGCTCCAACCAGCTGAACTACCTTCCTGGGCCAAGTTTTCTATTTTAAGTGGAGCTCTGGGGTCCATCCCTAACTCAGTGTAGCTCCCTGCACTGGCATCTAGAGAGTGGTGGGCATGGGCCACACTGGGCATACAGCAGAATCAGGGACATGGGGTTCCATTGGGGAGGACTGAGGCTATGGTTGGCATGGCTGAGGCACAAAGCTGATTGGGGGCAGGGGAGGATCCACTTCTTGGCTGGCCATACCACATGGTGGTCCTGGGCAGGGGTCCCCCTGACCCACTCAAGGTCTGCTCTTCACTATGGCTGCAATGCTCTCCATGGGGCCCAAGAGGGATCAAGGAGGGGACTCCAAGTTGGAATCGAGTCTCAACTTGCTTTCTGACTCCAATCCTGATAGCTTTACCTTCATGGGGCTCAGAGGACTTCTTGCTGCAAGATGTTAGTCATCTCCTTCCCCTGAGACACAGGAGAGGGGCCTCCCGGATATCAGTGAGGCCGGCCCTGACCAGAACTTCTGCGGCAGAGCCTTACTGAATCCCAGCGGTGTTACTCTGTGCTGCTCCTGGTTGGCTGGAGCCATAGGACATAGTCTCCCTGCCCCTGGAGGCTGTGCACACACTTGCAGGGGGTGGAGCAGGGGCTGCGGCTGCACCTGGTTGGTGTCCAGCACGGGATCACACAGAGCAGGCCGCACTGAGCCAGCGCGTGAGAAGCCCAGGAGGCACCCAGGCCTGCAGACTGCACGCTCCAGGAAAAACACAGGAGCCGGGCGGGGCAGGGGCCTGGGCATGGAGCGATGAGCATGTCGGGGCCTGCAGGCTCTCGTGGGGGCGAGGAGGAACAGGGCCTGGAAACTCCTTCCAGGGCTGCCAATGTTGTCTGGGGAGCTGGGATCAGGAGTGAGGGGCTGAGACCTGCCAGAGGGGACCCTGTCAAGGCCTGAGGAGGGGCCCCAGGTGAAGGCCTCCACTCTGCCTCTGTTTCTCAACAACGAAGATTGTTTTTTCCCATCAAGGAAGAAATTTCCCATCCCCTCAGCTCTGTACTGTGACTTTTTCTCTTGTTCCAAATACATCTTCCTTATACCTGCTCCCCGCCCCCCACCCCCCAAATAAACAGTCCCATAGCCAGGAGGGCCTCCAGGGGCACCTGTGTCTGAGCGCCAGCGCCTCCCCAACCTCCTCAGGCCTATGGCCTAGAGGGCTTAGGCCCTGTCCCATGGTTGAGTGCAGATTGCAGACAGGAGTGAGCGGCAAAGCAGGGGCTGAATGTACAAAGGGCACCCATGCCCAGGCCAGCTCAGTGCCCTTGCCTTGAGCCCCCGAAGGGGCTGGTTAGCCCCTCCCAGGATCTACTGAATTCAGTGTCTGCTCTGGTTACCAAGTAACTGGTACCAGAGCTCAGATGCAAAGTCCAGGGGCCAGAACATCTGAAACTGCCCCACCGATTGATCCACTCCTCCCGCCCCAGAGCTGGACAGAATGTCCTGTAGGGTTGCTCCTCTTTCTCTGTCTGGATCTAGAGGGTCATCGAGAGTCCAGTGCTTCCCCTCACAGAATCTTTCCACCCAGTATCCCCTGGGCACCAGCCCTCAACTTTGCTCCCAGGGCCAGAGAGACTGGAAGGCTGGGGTGGGGTGGACCCTGATGCCAGCCAGGCTCTGAACAGTCATTCTCCCCACCACTCTTCCCCACCCCGACCACAGCAGGCCCCTCTCCCAAAGGCCAAAGCACCCTGGGGTCCTTGAGCCTCATTCTTTCCCCTTGGATCCAGGGAGCTGTGAGCACAGTGATGACATCTTGGAGGAAGACTGACCTGTGAGCTCAAGAAGGCAGTGCTTGGCCTCTCCCTCCCACCAGTCTCACCGGAGGGCTCCTCCTGGCCTCCAAGACCCATACACACAGAGGCTTTCACCCTGGCGGTTTGGCCACCCTTCCCAGACTGTTGGCCCCAGATGCCAGAATGCCAGCAGCTATGGGGAAAGGGCGGGCACACCTTTCTGGCCAAACCTGCATAAACTGCAGCCAGAGATTCCTCTGCCCCCAGTCCCGTCCCAACCTCCTCCCCAGCCACTAGACACTCACACTCCTTCATCATGCCGATGTCCACACAGCGCTTGAGCCGGCAGGCCTGGCAGTGGCGGCGGTTGTCCTTGGTGATGCGGCAGTCCCCATTGAAGGGACAGGTGAACAGTGCCTTCCGCTTCATGCTGCGTCTGCCAAGAGAGGACACATCCCCCACTGGGTCACCCACCTTCCAGCTCCTCAGTCCTGGCTGCTGTGACAGCAGGAACCTGCCCACGAGGCCCCCGATGTACATTTCTCCCCCAGAGGGCTGGGCGACTCTCAGTGACCTCCCCACCTCCCACCATGGCAGCCGTGCCCTCCTCCTCCCTGTCTGCTCTGCTCCCATCATTGCTTCATTTACTTCTAAAGCACTCTACCCCTCACTCTTCTTGTTAATTACACAGGAAATATATGAGTGAATTAACTGAGTAAAATTTTTTTAAATACTGAAATCTGCAAAGTAGCCTTCACTGCTTTTACAAAGCCATTTTGAGAGGTGAGGATGCTAGTCTTGGCCTTTACTTCTTAGAGTCCAGAGATCTGGAAGGCTGGGGTAGGGCATCCCCGATCCAGGGAAAGACGTGTGCACAGGCGCAGTGAGAAGGGAGGAGAGGCCCAACCATAGCTTTAGACATCGACATAATCTGTCCAGAAGGAGAGGGGCCAGGTGAGCAGAGGGCGGGGCGGGGGGGGGGGAGGCGGCCTACGGTCTGACTTTGGTTTTCTGAAAGGCAAGGAAACAAAGATTCTGTAAGAGCAGAAAACTGTCAAAGGTTCTAGCTAGGAAGCCAACACCCACCTGGTCTCCACTGCAAACGTGTATCTATGTATGCAAACTCATTTTCCTGGTTCCGCTTCCTCTCCCGCTGCCAACCATCCAGGAGAGGCTACACCAAGGCCACCTTCCGAGAGGCCTCCCACACCTGTGTCTTAGAGGCTCTTCTCACTGCCCCCCTCCCCAGTCCCAGCAAGGGGAGGCCCCACTTCCCCCCCAGGATAGGTGGCAAGATTTAGCCAGGAAAGATGATGGCAGAATCATTTTCTCCCTGAGTAGCATCCTCCGAGGCGCTAAACCTTAGAACTGAAGGCTCAGGCCTGACCTTCTCATTTTCCTGGAGATGAGCTGATGACATCATCTTCCCCAGAAGTCACACACTCATGTTTCTTGGTGAAAAATGACTCACTGTTCACATTCACTAGAACGTACAGGAGGTTCAGGAAAAACATAATCAGTTGACATGGACACATGGGGGCCAAGCCAACCTGACCCTAGAGATAGGGGAGAAGAGACCAAAGGACCAGCTCGGCTGGCAGTCATAGTCCCTAAAACTCTCAGGGGCCCAGAGACTGTGAGTGCACCCCCTTGTTTCATGGAAGGGACCACTGATGTGAAGAAACTTATCAGTGAGGCGATTCAGCAAGCAGTGAAGGCTCCCATGTCGGAATCCTTAGGGATGTGGTGCTCAGCGTTTAGCTTCTTGGATTGAAGGTGCTATTTCATCCCCAGAAACTCAATGTGCTCCATGAAGCTGAGCCCACAGGCAAGGGGCTCCGACCAGCTGACCCTTGAGCACAGTCAAGGTGAAGGACAACCCAGTGGTCCAGAAGTAGCTGTTGTTGGTTTTGGCATTAGCCCCTGTCCCTCCTGTCACAACCCTCATCACCTGAAGCCAACCAGCAGACCAGGCTATATAGGAAGGTGGAGTAGCCTGGGCTATTGGAGGTGGTCTAGCCCCAAGCCCAGGCCACCCAAGGCTGTGTCCTGCCCCTGCGGTGACTACCTAGGGAAACACTGTGTAGCAGGCGTTTGCCCACCTTTATGGAAATGGGAAACCTTTCTCCTTGAGCCCCATTCCTCCCAGCAGCTTCCCAGGGGGACAGGAGAGTGTGGAAATACTCGGGGCACTGTGAGGGCTACCCCGGAATGACATGCTATCATCATCACAGGCTATCTCCCTCACTCCGGAATGTGAGTTTGGTCCCCGCCCTACCCCCCACTCCACCACCCCCCATTTACTCCTTTCCACTTTGCAGTTTTCGAGGCTCCACCTGTTACCACAAATGCTTACCTCAGAATGCCCATAATTCTCTAAATCTACTGAAAGACCAGAAGTTTTTAATTCAGAGCAAACTCTTATTCCCCCCCCCCTTTTTTTTTTTACAACTGGGCATTTCACCACCACCACCACCACCACCAGCCCCGCCACCGGGCCGGGGGGCTATGACCTCCCACCCACTGCCCTGTCAGGCTCAGCGATCTCCCTGTTCATTTTCTGGGCCACTGGCTCCAGGAGAGTACACACAGGGCACCTCCAGACACATGAACCAAGGCCTCTGGCCAGCCCCGGCTGTGGAAAAAGCAGTGCCCTTGCTTCCAGCTTTACAGTTGCAGTATGAAGCCTAGGAGTATTGAGAGGAAGGGAGGAGGAAGAAGATGAGGAAGGAGAAATGAGAGGAAGAAGAACGAGGAGACGGGGAAAGGGAAAGAGAGAGGGAAGGAGAAAAGCAAAATGCTGAAAGTCCTCGGGCCAGACACATTATCTCACAGCAGGGCCCAGACCTGTGGTGAGAATGCCACCCATGCTTTTCACTCTTTGCCACACCTTGTCCCAGCACTCACCAACCTTGCATTATTTGAGCAATGCAGAAAGTCACCTATAAACTTATCAAGCTCTTCAATTATTATTTAAAAAAACTCAGTAAGCAGCTCTTCCCATGCTCCTCTAAAGGCCCTGGAACGGTAGCAGGGAAGAGGAGTTTACCCATCACCTGGAGCATCATCAGGCTCTGGAGTGGGTCAGCTTTGGGGGATGGAAAGCTCCCTCGCCAGTTCAACAGGCAGCCCCAGGTCCTTCCTGGAGCCCAGATCCCAAAGCTGCCCCTCAGGTGTGTCTGGCCCAGCACGGCTGTTTGCCGGGACACAGGTCCCGCGGGCTCCACGTCCTAGCTCTTCTCCTGCCGTCTAAGGACACTTCCACACTTGTGGCTGTCATCTAGCCTATGCCCACGAGAAGTCAGGGCAGCCAGACTGGCCAGGCCGGGCTCTGTGCTCTGTCCTGAAGATGCACACCCTGCCCTGCCTTCTTCCCAACGCTGATTGCCTGTGAGCTGGTTCGGTTTTGAGAAATGAGAGCCTTGAGTTTCCATGGGAGCCTGGACCCTGTCATCCTCTGGACAGTTGGCAATTATATCCCAGTTCAGGAAGGGGGTAGGGGCGGTGCAACAGGGCTAAATATAGACACCGTTTCTAGAAAGTCAGGGGTGAGAGAGGACACGGGCCAAATCTCATGCCAGAGACCAATTCATCAAGGCACGAGAGACAAGCAGTTCACAAAAGCATCAAGTGCCTGGGGCTTGGGCCTGGGACAGCAGGGTCCTTTGCCAGGAGGTGACCCTGCCAGCAGAGACACAACTTGTAAAACCTGAGCCTGGGGCCAAGTACCAACTCTGGGCTTTGTCTCTGCTGCTGCGCTGAGTGTCACAGAAATCTCAGAACCTGGTCTGGATACAGGAGCCTGGTGGCTGGAGCTTCCAACGGGAAAGACCAATGTGGTCTGACAGGTGGAATCTACATGGCTGTTTGTATGTGGTGGCACCCCAGCGTTCTCAGCAGGTGATTTAAAAAAATCAACTTTAACAGAAGGTAGGCTAACAATGTAGCAAAGAGCACAGGCCCTTTTTTTGGAGGGCAGTTTGGCAATATCTACCACCATGTAAAAGGCACAGAGTGTCTTTAACACAGTAAATCTACTTCCAGGAATTCATCCTATGGGTAATTCAGTCCGTGGGCCCCCAAGATATGTGCAGAGGGTGGTTACTGCGGCACAGAGAAGCCGAGGACAGATCCTAGATGCCCAGCGGGGGAGCCTTGGTCATGGAGGCCAGTGCAACACACAGAAGGAGGTGGCTGTGGGCAGGACACAGGAGGAATGCTGGAACGGGAACAAGCTTGAAGAAGTGTTCTTCACCAGATAAAAGCAAGACACAGAATGGCAAATGGAATATACCTGCCCCTCCCCCACTTTTATAGAAATAATCTCGGGAGGAGATAGGGGCCTGAGAATAGGGCTGAAAAGGAGACTTACTTTTTCACTAATATGTCCTTTTGAACTGTTTGCATCTTAAAAAAAAAATACACAGGGGTTTGTTTTTTAAAACCAAAACATCTACCACCCACTATAACTATGTAACAATTTAAAAGAAGCACAAGGTGATTTTTATTTAAGGGGAGAAATGGTATTTTTTTCATTGTTTGGCTCAAAAATGCACACTGCTGGGGCAGCTTAGGTCTAAAAACTAACTTTATTTAAACTTTTGGATAGAGCCTCTTCCCAACTTTGAAATGTGCAATTAAGAATACCTATGTTTTAGTTCATGTAGCATATGTAACTGTTCAATGATTTAGAACGTCATGAAAAATATGAACATTTCCTGTGGAAATGCTATTTCCAAGAACATGTATTTCCATTTATTATCCTGTTTTTAGTGGACACCAGTTGAATGCAGAGCAATGGTGTTTATAAGCTTGCATTTTTAAAGTATCTGGTTGCAAAGACTGTTATGCTAAAAATGTTTACTAAGAGATCACTGAACTTTATCTCCCCTCTTGCTGAAGTTCTTTGTAGTGGAAGTTCATTAAAATTTGGTTATTAATGTTTCCCTCCCAAAATAAATCCTATATAATAAAGAGGTAATATGCAAATTGACCATCACTCCAACACAAAAGATAGCCGCCCCCATGTGGTCAAAGATAGCTGCTCCCATGTGGACACAAGATGGCCACCACAAGATGGCTGGCAGGGGAGGGCAGTTGTGGGCAATCAGGCCAGCAAGAGAGGGCAGTTTGGGGAGGCCCAGGCCTGCAGGGGAGGGCAGTTGGAGGGACCAAGCCCTCAGGGGAGAGCAGTTAGGGGCAACTGGGCTGGCAAGCAAGGGCAGTTAGGGGTGACCAGGCTGGCAGGGGAAGGCAGTTAGGGACATCCGGGCTGGCAAGGGAAGGCAGTTAGGGGTGACCAGGCCAGCAGGGGAGCAGTTAGGTGTTGATCAGACTGGCAGGAGAGTGGTTAGGGGATGATCAGGCTGGCAGGTAGAAGCAGTTAGGGGCAATCAGGCAGGCAGGCAGACGAGCAGTTGGGAGCCAGCAGTCCTGGATTGTGAGAGGGATTTCTGACTGCCCAGTCGGACATCCCTTGAGGGGTCCCAGATTGGGGAGGATGCAGGCTGGGACACCCCTCTCCCGTCCCCCACCCCTCCATGCATGAATTTCATGCACTGGGCCTCTAGTAAAAAAATAAAATAAAAGAAGTACAGCTTTGGTTAAATTGATCTGTTTGGGTTTAAATCCTAATACACAACCCTGGACACGTTACTTAATCTCCCCAGGCCTCAGTTTCCGCATCTGTAAAATGAAAGCAACTGTACAGAGAAGGTGTAAGGATGAACTGAAGGATGCAGGACTGGACACAAAGTACACACTCACTCGAGGGCAGGGAGAGGAAGGGGGAGGGAGTGCTGCCGGCAGCTGCAGAAGGCAGTATTGCACCATCCCAGCGAGAACCTGAGAACTGGGAGCCAACACCAGGGCTCTGCAGGCAGCAGAGGCTCAAACATGCTGCTGCTTTTTATGTTGCTGCTCCTGATGTCCTAGACCTGCAGCCCTTGTGGAAGTTACAGCGATGGTTGTCCAGTTTCCCTGAGCACCAGCCAGTTTCACACCTGATAGTTAACTTCTGTGCAGGCACCTTTTCTCAGAGATCCCTGTGGACACATCACAGTCACAGTCACGGGCATTCCAGGGTTCATGATAGAGGAGAGAAAAGGATGACCTGTTCTCAGAAATTAAGATACTGGAAAGGGAAATAATCATTGTCACTTACTGAGAGCTTCTGATGCCAGTCCTTCACATATTATCTCCAAGGCTCTCAACACCTTTCCAGAATAGGGATTATCCCCATTTTCCAGGTGATAAGAAAGGGCCCAAGTGACATCACTTGCTTCATGTCACACAGCTAATAAGTATGAAAGCTGGGGTTAGAGTCAAGTTCTGCTTGATTCCAAAGCCTCTGGGGTTCTTACATAATATGGTCCTTATCATGAGTCTCCCAGATCTCAGTCACAGAGAGAGCAGCACTCAAAAATATTCCCCCAACAGCCCAAGAGCGTGTTTAAAGGACTCCTCTGGACTCACAAGCCATGGGACAGAGGCATACCTGAGCTGTGCGGCTTGGAAGTGTGGGGTAACATCTGGCCTTCTCTCTGCTGGTCCTACATTACCTAGTGCAGAGTGGACTCATGCCAGTGCGCCCTGAGAAAAGTGCTGAGTTCCTAAAGAAACAAAACACTGGCTAAAAAGAAATGTAAGGTCTTCCTCAACTCTTTGTAGAGGCTTTCCCTGACAACTCCAGTGATCTTCCCTTTCCGAATACTCTGGCCTTCTCTACCCAAGCTTCCAACATCGCTCTGAGCCCATCCATAGAGAAAGTGCCCACTCCACCCCTGTTCTCTTCCATTCACACTCCTGAGCAGCTGTGGCGGGAGGCCAGTGCCAAGCTGACCTGGACAAAGTTCTCCCAGCAACACTGGCTTCTTGGTGATTCATTCACTTGTGCCCATTGAATGGCCTGTGCAGCCGCTCCTCCCCTCCTCTCTACTTATTTACCCCATTGACATTTAAGCACTTTGAGTTTTAAGTCATTGGACACCTGCCCCATTTCTCTGCTTCCCTTCACATCACAGCTTCTATAAATATCACCTGAGAAAACTTCCTGAAAGCACATGTCTTGCGTTCCTGCATCCTCATCAGCCTTCCCTTTGCCCCCCTGCATTCTACAAGACCCATAACTGACAAGGCCCCTGAGAACTTCAGGGCTAGCAATTGAGAAGGCATTTCTCTGCACTACATTTGTTCACTTGGCACTTTGCAACATACAGCTTCACAGTGTTCTGATTAAGGAGAGGTTAACAGGAAGAATGAAGACAAGATGGAGAGGCAAACAGTGACCTGCTTCTCAGTCTCGCCTTCCAGGACATCCTCTTAAACTTCACCATAATCTTCATTCTCTCTATCAAGGGATCCCTCTGTTTTTCTTCTCTGTCCTTTACACCATTCCCTTTATATTAGAGCCTGGACAGAGCCTTTCATGACCAGAGATTCATGCACCCCTATAGGTCATCCACTACATAATATACTCTGCAGGAGACCACATATTTTCCCCTCTGGCCCTTACTTATGCTCTGGTTGTTAACATACACTGAGTAGCCAGATTATTATGATCTCTGAACGCATAATAATCTGGCCACTCAGTGTGTGTGTGTGTGTGTGTATCTATATCTACCTATCTATATCTATCTATATCTATATCTATATCTATATCTATATCTATATCTATATCTATATCTATATCTATATCTATATTAGAGGCCTGGTGCATGAATTCGTGCATGAGTGGGGTCCGCCAGCCTGGCCAGGGGGAGGGGACATGGGTGGTTGGCCGGCCGGCCTGCTGGTCCAACTCCTAGTCGAGGGGACAATTTGCATATTAGCTTTTTATTATATAGGATATACACTGAGTGGCCAGATTATTATGCGTTCAGAGATCATAATAATCTAGCCACTCAATGTGTAGCCAAGACATATAACCATCTACAAGCGTGCCCATGCACTGGGCATGCCATCTTTCTCTGAGGATGTCCATGTACTCCAAAGGAACAGGAAGCAGGAGCAACATGAATTAGCTTGTAGGAGGACTGGCTCACAACTATCTCTAATTCCTGACCATACAGCAATAAAACTGTCCAGACTTCATAATCACACTTCACTTTGATTGTGAGTCTTGGATCTGCTGGGATGACCTACGTGTTCCTAAGTGCAAGAGAGCTGTGGTGTGCTTTACAGGGAAAATACATGTTAGATAAGCTTTGTTCAGACATAAGTTCAATGTTAGTAAATCAACAGTACATATTAAATAAGGTGCCTTTAAACAGAAAACACACAAAAAACAAGGTTATGTATTGATCTTTTGATGGAATGTTGTGATCTGAACCTCACAGGAACCTGACCCTGTATTACCCCTGGGAGCTTGATTATGAGTTTTGGACCTGCTGGGATGACCACAACTAGCTCCTAGAGCAGTTTAGTTTGCCTACCTTAGAAGTCAATTAAATACTAATGGTCAAACAGGATAACAGGTCCCCAGGGCTTGAAAAATAGCCAGTGACCCAGCACTAAAGTGATTCTCTTCCCTTGAGAACTGGCTTGAAAGGGTTGGGTGAACTCCTTGAGAGGAAGGACTTGGTTGCCTTATCTTTGTGTTGCCAAGCTTGCAGTGCTCGACATAGATGGTACCCACCAATGACACTGGGATCAGGATTTCACAGACATAGTGACAAAGGATTCTCAACCAGCTTTCTGAACTAAACTAAAATGGAAGAATACTAAGTAGATTTGAATAAAGCAAAGGAGAAGTAGGGGGAGAAGAAAAGAGAAAAGGATAAATTATGTAAATCCAGTCCATTCTTGTTTTGCGAGGTAGTTACAGTCTATAAAGTCAACTCTAACACCAAATTAGGGAATACTGAACCACTGCTTCCAGAGGAAATACAGGGTCAGCCTGTGAGCCTCCAATCGTGTTTTCGTCACCTGATTAATATATAACCTTGTTTTGTGTGTGTTTTCTGTTTAAAGACACCTTATTTAATATACTAGAGGCCCAGTGCGTGAAATTCATGCACGGGGGGAGGTGTCCCTCAGCCCAGCCTACATTCTCTCCAATCTGGGACCCCTCGAGGGATGTCTGACTGCCCTCTCACAATCCAGGACTGCTGGCTCCCAACTGCTTGCCTGCCTGCCTGCCTGATTGCCCCTAACCACTTCTGTCTGCCAGCCTGATCACCCCCTAACCACTCCCCTGCCAGCCTGATCGACGCCTAACTGCCCTTCCCTGCTGGCCTGGTTGCCTCTAACTGTCCTCCCCTGCAGGCCTGGTTGCCCCCAACTCCCCTCCCCTGCTGGCCTGATTGCCTACAACTGCCCTCCCCTCCCAGCCATCTTGTGGTGGCCATCTTGTGTCCGCATGGGGGTGGCCACCTTGTGTGTTGGAGTGATGGTCAATTTGCATATTACCTCTTTATTATATAGGATATGCTGTTGATTTGTTAACATTGAACTCATGTGTGAACAAAGCTTATCTAACATGTATTTTCATTGTAAAGCACTTCACAGCTCCCTTGCACTTGGGAACACTTGGCGGCACTTCACATCAGGCTTGGGGGCCATCTGAAAGAGTGAAATCATCAACACTAAGCACACATATGCAAAACACTTGTCACGAAGTAGACTGCCAAAAGGACACTTGTTCAGCACAAGAACTGAACAGAAGGCAGAAGAATATGGCCCTCAGCTGGGAATGTGTGCATTGCGAGACTCGAACTTTTTACCTTTCTGCACATGCCCACAAATGACTACAGAATTGCTGCAAGTATTGATTTTGAGGTTACAAGTAAATTTTAGCGGGTGGGCAAATTTGCAAATACAGAATTCACAAATAATGAGGATCAATTTTGAGTGTGTGTGTGTTTATCAAACAAAACTCAAACCAAACCCCAACAGAGATGTTGATACTTCAGACAGTGCAGCCAGGCTCAGTCATCAAGACAGGGACAGTAAAGATACAAGCAGACCGAGGACAAGGTAACAAGATAACAGACCCAGAGCCATCCATGTCACCTCAGACCAACAGTGTGGCTATGTTGCCTGTGGACACACTATGTTACCATATCCCACCCTTAGCTCCTCTCTCTAAGATTCCTTAGAGTATATTCCTGGCTCATGGCCAAAACCCCTGCCTGCAAGTTCTGGCATTATGGGCAGCATGCTGTTTTTGTCTAGTTCAAATTGTTGCTTGACAATTCCTTGTCACTTTTGTCTGTGAAATCCTAATCTCAGTGTCAGTGGTGGTTACCATCTTTGTCCATTTTGTCATCTCCTACACTTGTCCCTTGGCATGAGAGAACCCATCCTCCCTCCACCCAGATGCTTCACCCAGTCTTGTCCCAAGGATTCAGAGCCTGTCGGAGGGCAGCAAGCACAGATGCACAGAAATTCGAGCTACTCTAGTGAGGAACTGACCTCCAACATGCCATAATCCAACCAGCAGCCACCTAAGAGTCCTATCTTCCAGAGTTGAACCCAGTAGTAGGTGGCTGGAAAGAAAGGGGACTTGGGGGGGGGGGTGTCCATAATTAATCAAACAGCCCCAAGAGCTGTTGCAGACCTTTGGTGAGATGTGACCTACGGTGAGAGGCTCCATATTAGTAGCTCCTAGCCAATGTCTGGATCATAGATGCTCATTACAATCTGATGAGGGAATGTGTGAAAGAAAACACAAAAGGAGGGTGGATGGCTGGAGAAAATTTTGTTTATTTTATTAGGAAAGGGTTCTACTAAGAACATCAGTGTTGACCCATGACACTAAAAATAATATACTTATCTTGCACTTTATGTTTTTTTCAAAGCACTTTTATATATAATCCTGTTAATCCTCAGATTAACTGTACATAGTAGAGGGATTATATATTAATGTACCATGTGGTTTAGTTGAAGTAACTGTAACATAGAAAAGCCAAGAGATTTGAGCAAGAACATACAGTTAACGAATGGCATGGCCAGCTACACAGCTCACACATTTCTGACTGGTTTCGTGATAGGAAGCAGGCTCTAATGTGCACCCAGATTCCCCCATGATCACTCAGGAGCAGCTCCTCATCCTCAGGCCCTCGAAGGAAAGGTTCCTGGTACCCTCGGCCTAAGTTCTGGAAGGCCCACCCTGCAGGAAGTGCAGGCTTCAGGCCAGAGGAACAAGAGACGTGGCAACAGAATCAGAGCCAGCGATGCTGCTGGTCTGGTTCCCCAAGCTGTGGAGCAGCCTGCCGGGAAGCCAACCGGGCATCCCGTGCCAGGCCAAACAGGCAATTAGCACCCACAGAAACCCCGCTGCCCAGCGATTACTCAAGGCAATGAAACTCCAGCCCTGCTGATTCCTGGGACAGAGGGCAGGTGAGCCTGAAGCCTGTGTTTATAGAGAGCCCAGGAGCCCCTGAGACAGTGGAGATCCACACAGGTCCCAAGCCTCTGATTCACTCTGTCCTCCAAGCTGAGAGCCCTGCAGTTCAGAGAACCAGGCTGACCTCCGTGTCCTTGTTTTGGACTCGGTTTGCTCTTTCCGCCTTTGGTGGCTGCAGCCCTGCCCTTCCCTTTGCCTACCCCCACTCAAGACTCCTGCATAGAGCTCCTTTCTGGATACCTTCTTCAGGTTTCTCTCCCTCCAATATATGCCCAGTGCCAATTCCTCATGGCTCCCAGTCCCATACCGTAGTTCATCACGTTCTCATCCTCCTTTCCTTGCTTTGGATGGGAACCTTCTTCATTCCCTTACCAGTACTTTCCCCATACTGATCCCATTGGTAATGCTGCACTCACAGAGAAGGAGAAGAGGCAGCTGGCAGAGAAACTGGCACTGGCCAAACATGACACCGCTGACACTGCCTGGGCATTCTGAGGCTGGCTTTCCAACCCGGGACAAGCAAGGCACAGGGGAAGAAAGATACGGGCACAGATCAGGTATGGAGGTCCGGCCAGGGGTGCGGTTTCCCTCATGCCAAGAAACAGTTTGATTTGGATAGGAGGGCAAGCTCTGAGGTCAAGGTCTTGGGCTTCCCCAAGGACATGCCTGTCTCATGGATTAGAAAGCTGTTAATGTCAACTGGGGAGGAAGTTCACTGGGAAGGACAGACACATGGGTTAGTGCAGAGCGCTGTGGGTCAAGGGGTAATGGAAAGATGGGGACCTGCACAGTGAACTCAAGAAGGCATTTTCTTGGAGGGTCAGAGGACACAGATGGAGTGAGGAGAAGAGTGGGAGGAGATACCCTTAGCAAGACCCTGTGGCTGTGAGAACTGGCATGTGCCATGGACATGGTAAGGAAGGAGACATGAAAATGCAAGAGTTTTCTTTATGGGAAATCTTGCTTCCTCTCCTTCTTCCTGCCCTTGGGGAGGACTCACCTGAAAAAGCCTTTGCAGCCTTCACAGGTCATAGCGTTGAAGTGAAAGCCTGTGGCTCGGTCTCCGCACACCCCACAGATTCGAGGCACATTCCGATCAAAGTCGCCAGGGTCAGGCAGGGAAGTGCTGGCCGCCATCGCCTCCATCCCTGCAAGAACAGCCGGCAGGTTGTGGCCAGAGCCAGGGTCAGTGTCGGGGCCAGCGGGCATCCTTGGCACCCGCTGCCCCCATCTACCGGGAGCTCTGTGGAGCTGGGCAGCTCCCTGAGGCCTGAGCAGGAATTCTTTGGTGCCCTCACTACATGACTCTCCACATCCCAGCTTACCCTCCTGGTCACGAGCAGGAGCAGGGCTCCCTTTCCCAAGAAGTAAATCTGTGGGTGACGCTGTGGTGAAGTTGCTCATAGCCTGGGTGCAAAGG
The DNA here is from genome assembly GCA_026230045.1 of Corynorhinus townsendii. Classification (NCBI taxonomy): domain Eukaryota; kingdom Metazoa; phylum Chordata; class Mammalia; order Chiroptera; family Vespertilionidae; genus Corynorhinus; species Corynorhinus townsendii. The sequence continues at coordinate 171,525,593 of JAPDVU010000003.1, read as the reverse complement.
CTGCCTCTGCCACTTGCTAGCTGAGCTACTCTGAGTGAAGTGATTAGCTTCTCTGTGCCCTACTGTCCTTGTCTGAAGAATGGAGTTTTACTTCAAAGGTTGAGAGGAAGGACTATATGAATGAGCATATGTGCACCACTGGCGTCAGCCCCACTGGCATCAGCAGCAAGTCAGAGGCCTCTGTGTTGCCCAGTGCCCAGTGCCCCCTTTAGGAGAAAAGGAGAGGACCACCAATAGCCTTAGTCCTCACATCCCCTCGGTTCTTGATGGTGAGGGGATAAAGAACTTACACCCAAATCTGGGCCCTTGTCACTCCTGTCCCAGTTCCTCACAGCCATCCAGCTCAGGACCCACGGGCCTTGTGACCCTGCTGTACTGTACAAAGGTAATCAAGCCTTTTCCCTCCCTTCCGCCCCCCCCAGTATAAATTTAGCACATTCTTTTCAATGTCCTTCTGAGTAATGTGAGTCATATACAAAGAACTGATTTTGTTTTCAGAGATGGCTTTTATAAATAAGCATTATCATCTAGAGATGGATTTCATCTAGAGATAGAAGGAACAAACTATAATAGTTCAGAGAAATCCTTTTCAGGAAACAGCTGACGTAACTCTCCCATTAGGCACCCTGGGTCCTTGGCTCCACCTGCTGCCTTTGATCCTGAACACGATCAGCCTCAGAGCTGCTTCTGGGGTACCTTGGGCCTCCCTAAAATGGGTTCAGACCCTGCTGCCTCCCATTTTATTTGAGTCCTTGCAAGGGTGATCACAGGTGTAAGTGGCCCCTTGGCCCCACAGTAGGAGGGTCGCTTAGGTCAGAAGAAAAATAAGAGAGAAGGCCAGTTACAAGGGGATAAGCCCCCTTCACCCTCCTACCCATGGTACTACGTCCTTTCACCCCGAGGTGAGAGCGGTAGATTCTGGGGGGCCCTTGGAAGCTCTGAGCTTCTTTTCCATGACTAGGCACATGCTCCCTGGGCCAGGGGTTGACACATCAAAGCCCATGAGAGTTTTATTTCATTTCATCTTTGTATCACCCCAATGTGGAAAGTGCTATTATCACTCTCTTTATACATGAGGCCCAGAGAATCCCAAACCTTGAGGTATCTCTAGCAACTATGATTATAAAATGCACAAAATGGAGGAGAAACCAAGATGGCAGCATAGGTAAACACCTAAAATGCTGCCTCGCACAACAATTTCAAAACTACAACTAAAAGACAAAACGGACATCATCCAGAACCCCAGGAAGGCTGGCTGAGTGGAAATTCTACAACTAGAAGGAAAGAGAGGGGCACACAGAGACTCAGAGGAGCTGCAGGAGGCAGAGATATGGAGGCACGCGCATGGAGAGGGTGGGCAACTGAGTACGCGGTTGGCTTTCTCAAGTGGGAGGGAGACAAAAGCTCCCAACTGCACTGAACTCCAGTTCCAGGCGAGACTCTGGGGACCCAGACTCATTTGGGGAGAAACTTGACTGTCTGGCAGACATGAGGGCAGAACTCAAGGGCGGCTTTTTCTCAGAGGTGCTTGCAGCGATTACCACAGGACACTGAGACACAGGGGACTATTAGGGCAGGGCTCATGGAAACCCAATGCTGTCTGCTCCACCCTGAGACTCTGCTGCATCCAAGCTGAGCACAGAGGCTTTTGCAGGTCTTACCTCATAAGGGTGTCTCCAGCACAGAAGTTCTCCCATTGTAGACACAGCTGATCCTCACAGCCAATTGGCCTAGAGATCAATTCCTCTCAGGGATACCAACAATAATCAAGGCTTAACTACAACAAGACTGTGCACACAGCCCACAAAGGGGTGCACCAAGAGTGTCCACCTCAGGTAACTGGGGAGGCTGAGCCACTGGGCCCTATAGGAGACCTAGCACACAAAGCCACTCTATCAACTCAAGGAAGCAGCCAAAATGTGGAGACAAAGAAACAGATCACAAATGAAAGAAATGGAGGAAAGCAAACGACTGGATATAGAGTTCAAAACCACGGTTATAAGGTTTTTCAAGAATTTTCTAGAAAAGGCCGATAAATTTAGCAAGACCCTTGAGAATATGAAAAGAGACCAACTAGAAATTAAGCATACACTGACTGAAATAAAAAATATTATACAGAGACCTAACAGCAGACTAGAGGATCGCAAGAATCAAGTCAAAGATTTGAATTACAAAGAAACAAAAAACACTCAACTGGAAAAGCAAAAAGAATCCAAAAATATGAAGACAGTGTAAGGAGCCTCTGGGACAACTTCAAGCGTACCAACATCAGAATTATGGGGGTGCCAGAAGAAGAGAGAGAGCAAGATACTGAAAACCTATTTGAAGAAATAATGACCAAAAACTTCCCCCACCTGGTGAAAGAAATAGACTTACAAGTCCAGGAAGCCCACAGAACCCCAAACAAAAGGAATCCAAAGAGGACCACACCAGGACACATCATAATTAAAATGCCAAGAGCAAAAGACAAAGAGAGAATATGAAAAGCAGCAAGACAAAAACAGTTAGTTACCTACAAGGGAGCACCCATACAAATGTCAGCTGATTTCTCAACAGTAACTATGCAAGCCAGACGGGAGTGGGAAGAAATATTCAAAGTGATGAACAGCAAGAACCTACAACCAATATTACTCTACCCAGCAAAGCTATCATTCAGAATTGAAGGTCAGATAGAGAGCTTCACAGATAAGAAAAAGCTAAAGGAGTTCATCACTGCCAAACCAGTATTATATGAAATGCTGAAAGGTATTCTTTAAGAAGAGGAGGAAGAAGAAAAAGGTAAAGAGAAAAACGATGAGCAACAAATACATATCTATCAACAAGTGAATCTAAAAATCAAGTGAATAAAAAATCTGATGAACGGAATAAACTGGTGAATGTAATAGAATCAGGGGCATAGAAAGGGAGTGGATTGACAATTCTCTGGGAGAAAGGGGTGTGGGGGGTGCGGGAAGAGACTGGACAAAAATCGTACACCTATGGATGAGGACAGTGTGGGGAAGGGGGAGTAAAGGCAGAGGGTGGGGTGGGAACCGGGTGGAGGAGAGCTATGGGGGAAAAAAGAGGAACAATTGTAATAATCTGAACAATAAAGATTTATTAAATTAAAAAATAAAAGAAAATGCACAAAACGAATACTTCATGTTTTTAAAGTTCCACAAAGAGCTTCAAGCCAAGGGAAAGAAGTGGGATAGATAAGGATATGGAATGTCAGTCCCAAAGGCACAGAGGAGCCCTGATGCCAGACAGGTATGGTAGGTCCCCTAACTTTCTCCTTCAGCTCTGCTTTTCTTGGGAACTTTAATGTAATAATAGTGACATGTTACCTTTCCTTATTGCAGCTAGATTGACACTTGTTCAACTATAATGTTTATATATACTGAGGGGGGAGGAATGGAGAGAGAGAGAGAGAGAGAGATAGAGAGAGAGAGAGAGAGAAACACTTTAAAAAAGAACAGTGCAGCCCTGGCCTGTGTGGCTCACTTTGTTGAGTGTTATCCTGTGCACCAAGAGGTTGCAGGTTTGATTCCTGGTCAGAGCACATGCTCAGGTTGCAGGCGCAATCCCCAGTAGGGGGGGATGTTGTGTACTCACATTGATGTTTTTCTGTTTTCCTCTCTCTCTAAAAATCAATAAACTATTAAAGAAAAAAGAATAATGCAATGATTAACAGAAACCTTTGAGGGGGTGAGATGGGCATGTGGAGGTATTATGCAGTAGCCGCAATCTATTTCTTTGAGTGGTAAGTATATGGTATCTTATTATTAAAACACTATTTTATGTTTTATATGCCTGCCTGCATATATAAAACATTTCACAAATTTAAAACAATTTAAAAATAAAAGAAAAAGTGACTGGGGGGTCTGTCAATAGTGTCCCTATAATCCATCCCAAGTCTAGGCTGACTCCCTGGGCTACTAGAGTATCACACACATCTAACATTTGGGCAGGGATCCCAGAGGCCCAATAGCACTGCAGGGCAATAGGAGAAACTGTCTAGGATGCCTGTGGCTTAACCCCAGATCGGCTGAGATGTTGCAACTCCCAGTCATCATGACATTGCCACAGAGTCTACATCATCTAAGAGCCCGAACATCTGGTGGAAAAGAGAAGTCAAATGTGGGGGTGGGAGAACATCAGTCAAATCCGTATAAGAAATGTTCCGCATCTCATGGGCTCATTAGGAGATGTTATGATACAAGAGGGCTAGGAGAACTTGACATCAGCAAGGCTCCTGGCGGGGCTCTGGGTTAGGCAGGCCAGAGGGCTGGGCCCGGCAGCCAGAGGCTTCCTGTGAAAAGCACCACTTTCGGGTGAGATGAGAGAAAATGCAGCCCTGCATGGAGTTATTTGCTGATGCCAGGAAGCCAGAGTCGAGGACCAGAGTCCAGAGGTGGAAAAGAGGCCTAGGCATCTATGGCCGGGGGCCTGGCAGCCCCATGAATGGTACACAGGCAGAGACTGGAGGGCAGGAGAGAGAAAGAGGAGCTGTGAGCAGGAGAGGAGACGTCACCATGCTGGATGGTCCCCGGGGTCCCAGCCTGGGAGGCAGCAGGCCCCTCCCTCTGAGCCCCCATTCTGGCAGGTCTCTGGGCCTCAGCTGCGGGCTGCTTCGAATTCTGCTGACACAGGACCAACCCGCATGTGCGAAGCCCAGCACTTCCCATGGCCCATCCTGCCCCGGGAATCAGAAAGTCAGGGTAGAACACCCACCTGGGGGAGCAGGGGGCAGGTAAGGCGAGCCCAGGGGTGCCCTTCTGTGAGGTCTTGCAGACACTTCTGACCAAAAGGGCTCTGAAAGGAAAAAAGAGGGAACATTTTATTTATAGCTCAGCACTGACCTCACAGCCGGTCCTCTAAGGAGCCCAACAAGCCGGTGACAGAGGCTCTTTCCAGGGACATTAATCCGGGTCAGGGACTGAAACCTGACAGAAGTGACTTGTTGAGGGCAGGCGTGCCATGTCACAGCCGCCAAGGGTGAGGGGGCGGGAGCCAGGCAGCACGGCCCTCCCTGGGACAGGCATTAACAAGGAGCAGTGAGGGCAGTGCGGACTGGAGGTTCTTCCCTGGCACAGAGGGTGTCAGGGGGAGGAGGGCTTCTTTATAAGGGGGCACTCCTGCTCCATAGCCCTCACCCCAGATGTGAGGGGTGTTCGAAGAAGTAGAGCCACAGGGTGGCCTGGAGGGCACCCCATGTAGGACACAGAGGAGCCGAGGGGAGCTGGGGGCCGTAGGCTGGGGGCCAGTCCAGGGCCTGGCCGGCTTCAATGACAGGTGTCTGGGATCTCTTGTCTGTGGAGACTGGGTGTAGGCGGCACAGTGCTGCAAGGGTTAAATCCAGCTGCGCACTCGCAAACAGGATGTTTTCTGCCACTTTTAGCTCTTCCCCAGACAGTTTCTCAACTCCCCCGGCCTCAGTGAGGGCTAAAGGTGACTCTGCTGCCCGGACTCTGGGTTTTAGTGGCATGATGGGTCACCAAGGTGGGGCTGGCAGAATTTCACCCTCCCCACTTCCACCCACACCCAGCCCCACTTATCCACCCATAGACACACACACACACACACATACACTCACACTCACACACACCCTCCCTTCACTGATGCCAATAGGAGGTGGCTCAGGAGATAGAGAGATATGCAGGTGTCTGACCCTGCAACCTGGTGACAGCCTCCCAGATGGGGAACGCTCAGACCCCCAGCTTTGGTCTCCCTGCTTCCTAGTGGCCCGACTAGACAGGGGAGGGGGCGTCTGAGATCTGGGCCCAGGCCTAAGGCTGCCAGCTCACTGAGCCCACTTGCCACCCTCTCGGGCACTGCCAGCCCCCATGGAGCATCCGGAGAAGACGACAGTGAGTCATGAACTGAGGTAACCTGGGCTAGGCTGGCCCGCTGCCCAGGACCTTGGGTGGGAGGAGGCATACCTGCGGGGACAGACATGTTGTCACTTACCCCCAAGCTAAGTTCTCTTTTGCTCCCTCTACTTGTACTGCCCAAGGCCCCAGCTGACCATGCACTTCAGGATTCTACCCCTTGGCCTTATCCACCCTCAGATGCCCTGCTTGCTCCCAGAGGCTGAGGTGAGAGCCCAGTGGGAACAGAAAGGACCCCTGCTTTCCTGCCCTCCACCTCTAAGATGCTCAGAAGTCAGACATGAGATCCAGGTAGACACCACTCTTGAGTTTGAAAAATAAAGTGTATGGAGTACCTACTATGTGCCAGCCTGCTAAGCTCGCACGCATGATCTCACGTCAGCTCATAACATCCTGTGAGGTGAGCAGCAGCCCCTTCTACAGGTGGCAGCACCAAAGTCCAAAGAACTCTGACTTGTGGTGGGTTCCATGGCCCGGCAAGTGGGGTGCCAGGGGTCACATGAGGTCAGGCTGACTGCCATGCTCAAGTGTGTCCCTTGCCTCCTGCTGGCTCCTCCCATCCCAGCGATAAGCATCAGCATAGGCACTATCACTCTGCCAGGCCCTGCTCCAAGTTCTTCACATGCACTCACTCATTTAGTCCTCACAACAACCTCGAGGTGGGTACTGTTATTTAAAATACCATTCCACATACCGGCCTCCCCTCCCCATACAGCTGTGCACTACTGGATGGTCCTTGTCAGAGAGATTATCTTAGGTGTAGCTCTCAGGTCCAAGTGCATGGAATGCGAGGCAAAGACACGGTAAGAAAAAGGACAAGTGGAAAAACACCACTTACTACGTAACTCCAATTTCAGGAGTGGGAAACTGAGGCACAGAGAACTGGACTGTCTCTGGAGCTCAGATATGAACCTAGGCATCTTAGCCTGGAGTGTCTGCTCAGTTGCCTTTCCCAAGGGAAACATCTGTCATTTGCCCAAGCCAAAGCCCTGGACTTCTCTCACTTCCGAGTCAGGAAGCAATGGAAAGGATAATCCCCAAGCCACGAGGGGAAAATGTCTTTTCCTCCCAAGTCTCCCAAAATCAGGGCATGGGAGGCCTGAATCAGGACCTCCATTCTGCCAATCAACTCTTTTCTTTTTTGTAATCCTCACTCGAGGATATTTTCCCATTGATTTTAGAGAGAGTGGAAGAGAGAGGGAAAGACAGAGAGAAATATTGATGTGAGAGAAAAGCAATAGGTTGCCTCCTACATGTGCCCTGACCAGGGCCCGGGCCAGGGAGGAGCCTGCAACAGAGGTATAAGATCTTGACCTGAATCGAACCCAGGACCCTTCGGTCCATAGGACGACACTCTATCCACTGAACCAAACCAGTTAGTGCCAACCAGCCACTCTTATCTGGGAAAATACCATTCCACATACCGGCCTCCCCTCCCCTACAGCTGTGCACTACTGGATGGTCCTTGTCAGAGAGATTATCTTAGGTGTAGCTCTCAGGTCCAAGTGCATGGAATGCGGGGCAAAGACACGGTAAGGAAAAGGACAAGTGGAAAAACACCACTTACCACCAGCCCCCTTTGCCACGTCATAACTCCCACCCCCAATTCATGTTCTGAGTACACAGAACGTCCCACTACTTTTGCTGGGGCTGTCCCCACAGCAACCCCTCCTGCCCCTGCTTTAGAAATACCCAAAGCCCCAGCACAGAGCCATAGTGAGGCAGAGGGGGTGGAGCTCAGCCCTGCAGAAAGCCCCTGGCTTCCATTCCTCTAGGGTCTGCATCCCACATCAAACACCTGCCTAAACCTGACCCCAGGCCTGACCTCGCCTTTGCAAGAAATGAAGAGACAACATGTTTCCTTCCAGTCATCTAAACCAAAACCACTGCCTCTCCGGCATGTCTGCCCATCAGCTCACACAGCAGGCACCCCATCTTCCAGTGGCTTCTGAGAAATGGGCATCCCAGGCCAAGTCTCATCAGGTCAGCATCGTGGAGTGGTGTCTGCAGGTTGTCCTGGGCAAAGCCCAGGCTAGACAAGGATCAAAGAGCCACTGGGCTCAGGGTCACACCACCACATTCACTGGACTCTCCTCGGAGCCCTGAGGGTGGTGCAGCTGTGACTCTGGGAGGACAAGAGGTCTGACCTCTCAGGGCTTTGCTGCTCTGAAAACATGCCACTCCAAGGCCAGAATTCCCATCACGATGAGGCCTAAGACCATTCAGGAGTGAGATTCCCTCACTGAGCTTTCTCCCTGACCCCCAGTAACCAGATGAGTCCCAACATACGTGCTAGTGCAAGGGAGGCCCACACACCCTCAGAGGCTAAGGAGCAGAAAGGGCAGGAGTGATGTGGCCCCTAAGGAGCCCCATGAAGAAGAGAAGCCCAGGAGTGGGACCTAGCTTAATGGGTTGGAACTGGAGTGATCAAAACTGGACTTTCCAATTGTTGATATGGACATAAGATCCTTTTCCATCTAGAAAGAAATAGAAAGCTACGTGATTTCCCAGAAGGGGAGAAAACTCTGCTGCTTCCTAAAATTGGTACAGAGTCAACCACACGTGGGCTCTCTGGAGCAGGCAGGCCCGTGTGGATGCCAGCCACAACTGTACATGTGCATGCACGCCCTTTCCTCGCAGCTTCTCATTTAATCATCCGTTCAACTCTGCCCATAGAGTGGTGAACACCCCCCTTATTCTTCATTTGGCATCTTTTTATGCCACTGTAACTTAGGCACAGCAATATCATGGCCAGCCAAGGTGATGCCCTTTCTTCCTTCTCCACTAGCCCAAACATATCCCACATTCTTTTTCCAGAGCAGTCTCAGCATTACCTACTTCCCAAAAGAAGCTGAGGGGGAACAGAGCAAAAATGAGGGCAAGAAGAGAGGAAGCGTACTATAGAAATAGATACCTTGTCCAAACCATTTCTTACCCCCATTGTCTCCCCAGCTCCTGCATGCACATATTTTAAATATGGGTGACAACGGTTGGAAATTATTTTCTGCAGACTACAATGTCCAAAGTAAAACCAAAGAGATACCAGTCATCTCAGAACATCTCAAGATGAGAAGGAAACTTCACACTACCTAGTCTAACCACCTAAATCCCCCCATAACATTCCAGCCATTTTGCTAGCCTGCACTTGAACATTTTTCCTCATGGGCAATCCCCTCTTTTTGATGGCTCTATGTTTAGAAAGTTCTTCATTATGTTGCTTAGATCACTGGTCCTAAACCAGCTCTTTGCAGCCACTCAAGATAATCCTAGTAGGCCATTCCCACTGGGTCTCTAGAGGAGGGGTCAGCAGGGCCACCACATGGTGCCACTGTGCAAATTAGAAAAAGGGCCCATTTCTCATCTGCTGAAAAATTGTCATAAAAAGGAAAATTGTTATGATGTGAGTGAGGTTGCAGGGGAGAAGCATAGGAGGCTAAACTGGGCTGCACTGAATTTGATTCAACCTTATAAATTTGCCAGGTATGATCTTGAGTCCCACAGGGCAGCAAGTAAGGGTGAATGCCGACAGCATCGGCCTCCGTGGCCTTCACCTGGAGAGCACAGTCTTCAGCCCAAGAAAAGGACGTTGTGTGAACAGCTGCATGAACTCCACCAAGCCTTCCTGCCTCCTCCGTCTGGGGTTCCATTGTTTCCAGAGTAGGCTGGCCCCAGCACTGAGCTCTAAGACACATATGAGGTGTACTGAACTATTTAGTGACTGACTGAATGATGGGAAATGAAGTGGCTGATGACTCAGCAGTTGCACGAAGGAGTTTAGCCCTGAAGGTGCTTCTTTTTAAAAATTTGAGTTTAGAGAGAGGAAGGGAGTGGGGGAATAGAGAAGAGAGAGAGAAACATTGATGTGAGAGAGAACATCAATTGGTTGCCTCCCACACATGCCCCAACTGGGGATTGAACCTACAATCTCAGTAAATAACCCTTTGGGGAATAGACACACCTTGGAGAACCTTCTAAAAGTCATGGGCTGACACCCCATGAAGCGTCAAGGGTTAACAGGTCACTCCAGAGAAATGAGGCTACAAATCCCATTCTACTGACCTAGCCATTCCTTGGACGACTGTCCTGGAGTCATTCCTTGGTTGCCTCCAGGAGCGACTCTTGGGAGCACTGACAGCTTCTTGAAGTGGAGCAGTGTCTACAGGCAGGGTCCTACGAGGCCCCAGGCCATGGAGCAGGAGATACATAGCTTACTTTGATATATTTCCATTTCTTATCTACAGCAATTATTCCTGCAAGCTGCTTTTTTCCAGTGGAAACTCTGCCCTCAGCCTTGTCAACAAGATTTCTGGATTGATTACCGCTCTCCAGGTAACAGGCAGGCCATGCCCTGTCACTGCTGGAAAGTGTGGGCAGCGGCAGTAGCCAGTGAAGCATAGGGCACCAACCCATTCCTAAGCCTCAGCCCAATATCTCTGGTTTTACAGTTGAAGAAACTGAGGCCATGGGGGGGGGGGGGCGACTTGTCCAAAACCACACAACGAGGGAAAGTGACTCCACCTCCACCCTGGCCAAATCCCAAGACCTCTCATCACCAGCCTGAGCAGCTTCCATGGGGACAGAGTGGGATGAGAAAGAAATGGGCCATGGGAGGAGGGGGAATTTCATTCTTCAGAGGGGAGCTGTGGGAGGCCTCATGTAGACTGCAGTAGAACCACCCAACACAACCTCCATCCATACATGCAATACAGAAAAACAAAGAGGTGAGTGGAGGTTACCCTTGCTTCTGCCTGACCAAATCCAGCTCCCTGCTATGGCCTCCGTGGCCTAAAGAAATGGATGAGGACTGAAGACAGGGAATATTTTAAAGCAGGGATGGGGAACGTCCAGCCTGTAGGCTGTATAAGGCCAGCAAAATCATTTGGTCTGGCCCTGACAAGGCATTAGGAGTGACTTAATTAAATGTTTGACTAAATATAGGCTAATTTTTAAGTTGATAATTTTGTATGGCCTGAGAATATTATAAATGTCTAAATGACCCTTGGCAGAAAAAAGGTTCCTCATTCCCTTTTAGAGGGAAGTAGGATACACCTGACCTGCTCTCTCCCTCTTCTGGGTTGCTTTCCTTAGATACTAGGATGAGGGTACTTCCCTAGGGTATTAGCTACAGGTGAAAGTTGATAGGGCAGGGAGGCTCTGTGTCTGGTGACTTGGAGACCAAGGAATAGAAACCAAGGCAGCCCAAAGGAAAAGCATCAAGAATACAGAGAGAGTGAGGCCAGCCCTCTTCTGGGGAGACCTGAACCCCTGCTGTTGCTGATACAGCTGATGGCTAATGAAATCTCTCCTCCCCACATAAGACCCAATGGCCTCAGAACAGCAGGAGAGAGCTGCTTCTTTTTCCCAAGAGATTCCCAGCCCAGTTTTTAGCCCTCTGGGGGCCTCTACCCAGACTAAGCATTCCCAGCCCAAGTCTACCCTTGCTCAGACAGATGGCTTGGAGGCCCGCTCCACCCACAGCCTCTCTAGCCAGTCTTCTTTTCCTCATCTTTCTTCTGGGACCAGTGTGATCTCTGAATCACTCAGACTTTTTCTGTTCTGTATGAAGGACAGTACCCAGCCCCCGGGCCCGCCAGCTCTGAGATACTCAAGATCCTTGGCATCATATCCCTTGTTTACTTCACAACCAACATGGCCAGCTGACGCCCTTGGTTACCCAACCACCATCCAGCTCTCCCCAACCCATCCCCAAGACACGATAGCACTTCTGTCTCAGGGCTATTGCGGGGACCAAGATATCTGGGTCGCACTCAGCACAGCTCCTGGCACACTGTAGTTTTATATGTTAGCTCATTATTAGAACTATAGCTGTTATACACTAGTTGGTGAGCTGAGGACCTGGAAAAATGAAAAGACTTGCAGGGCCCAAAGAGGTGCTGTGGGGGTGGGAAGCCTGCTTTTACCTCAAACACTCCACCCCAAGCAAACATTGCCCAGAGAGCCACATTTCTGCTGAAGTGGGAAGAAACTGACCACCCCGCCCATTGGCTGTGGCTTCCAAAAATCTGGCTGCTCAGGGTGGGGAGAAATGGATCATTCTACTGTCTCTCCAATGAGCAGGGTGGCTGAATCACATCTCTGGACTTTTCCTCCAGAAGGACGGTAAGGCCTGTGGCCTCTAAGGTTTCACTGATTACTAACCTTTCTCCGCTCATCACCCTTCCCTTCCCTCTGTCACCCAGCACTGTCTCTCTCCTACCTCCTATGTCATCCAGAGCTTGTCGTACATTTGTCATGCATCTGTTCTCCTCTTAGTGGGGCCTGAAGCTCAGCAATCCCATCATGTACCCCTGTTTGTCATCAGGGCAGTGGCATCTCCTCCCCCACCCATCAGCGCATGCAGCAGAAGGCAGAGCACTGGGAAAGGCTGCACTGGGGTGCTGGGGCGGGGGAGGGAGGGGGTAGCAGGGAGGGGGTAGTGAAGGCTACAGATGCCCTGGCAGCAGGGGCCCCTGCTGTGGCCCCTAACCTAGACACAGGGCTGGCTGTGCTCAGTGGGCCTGGACTCCTGGTTGCCTCCAGCTCTTGGAGTCTTTGGGAGGCCATTCACTTATCGTGGGGTAGATTCTGAAGCCTCTGTCAGAATCGATAAAGGAACCCGGGTCCTCTGAGACAGGGAGGGCTGGGATAACTCTCTACCAGGCAGCTTCCATCCCATAAGGGGCTGACTTACCCAAAGGCACCCTCTCTATCTTCTGGGTTGTTAGCCAGGGTAGACACTCCTCATGTATTCATGAAGCTTCTAGGGCTGAGGCCAACAGGGAGGTTCCCATTCACCTAGAGAGCAGAGCAGTCACCTCAGGTGACACCAGCTCCTCAGGTCCTGATTAGAATGATTCCCCCTTGAGAGCTTTTCCAGAGCTTCTGTATGGTTGGGTTCCAGCATTCTTCTGTGTAGATTTCCTCTGGGGGACCCCTTGGAAAGCCGGGGGGAGGGGGGACACAGTATTTCTTCTTGGCCTCACACTGTGGCTGGCATTGGTTCTGGCCTCCAATGCCTTATCCTTGACGGTGACCCTGCCTGGTTTTTAAGTACTTGACTACTTGGCAGGCCCTGTACTAGAAGTCACAGACATGATGGCGAGCCACACACAGACACTGCCATCTTAAAGTGCACAGTGTACTGGGGGAGGCCAACAGGAACTACAATTCAGTACAGTCCATGCTGTGGTACAGGTACGCCCAGGTGTGACGAAGCATGCAGGAGAGAGCATCTGGCCTGTGTTGGCAAGGTAGAGAAGGTTCTTTAGAGGAGATGACTTCTCAGCCTCTCTACTGAGACAGGCAGTGGTAAGAAGGAGAACAAGGGTCCCTAGCAGATATAAATGTGCAAAGGCCAAGCAGCAAAAGGGAAAGATTGTAGTTGAGGCAGAGAAACTAGCTCCGTAAGGCTGGAGAGAGAGGGGGCATCAGGAAGAGATGAAACAACTGGCCATTTTTAATAGGAAGTATATTCTATTCTTTATTCTACTGCATATTCCTTCTAGTAAAACCACTGAGAATTGAATAGAAGGAATTTTAATTATTGTAATAATATTTTGAAACTGAAGACTTTCAGACTCTATTCAGATCCCCATTCCAACGTGAATCAGCCTTGAGTGTTGTAAAGTAAACTAAAATGGGCCCCTCTCCCATCGGTTTGTTTGGAAAGGGCCCCCAAGGTCAGCAAAGCAGCAGCCACCCCTGTAGCTCAGTTAAGGTCCCAGGTGCTGGTACACACTCAGAACCACCATCCCTACCCTCCTTTTTTTTGGAGGAGGGGGGGGTGGGGGTGGGAGGGTGGGGGGAGGGGAGAAATGGAATCCTTTACCCTGGACCATCAGTAACTGAGCTGGAAGGGAGAAATAGAGAAGAGAGTTCTGGAAAATTCAGTCCAGATGAACAGGGAAAACTGTTTTCTGAGAGAAAATGAAAAGAAAGAACAAAAGGTTCAACAAGGGCAGATGGAAGCTGGTGAACTCTCAGCCACACATCACCAGTTCAATCCATATTTAATGCATCAATCTATCCAGGGTGGCCAGATATGGTTGCTGGGCACAGGGAGACCCAAGTTACCACAACTGATCCCAAACCCAACTCCACCCATCCCCAGGGCTCACTCCTCTCTCCTGGTCAACAAGGTCACTTCCTCGTTTCCAGGAATTGCTCTAAGGAAGAGCATCAGCCACAAATACACCATGGTCACAAACAACGTACACCATGGACATGTGTGGGAAGTCCCCTGCACGTGTGGGCACATGCCAGCCCACACTCTGAGTCAGGGTGTCCACACTCACTGCTGGCCGATGTAATACAAGCCCAGCTTTCCCCTCAGAGCTATGATAGAAGATACCCTTTTGTTTCAATGTTTTGGGTCAAAACGTCCTAATCTGTCAGAAGGATTCTTTCCCAGGGCCTCCAAGTGGTATGAAATAACTCCCTTTGTGGTAACCCATGCACTCCCTCCAAGCTATAACCCCCCTCCCCAGCCCTATCCATTGGCCATCTTCCTCTTCCTTGTTTTTCTTTGGTGACCAGGAGCAAAGATGGCACAGATTTGCTACACAGAGCAGCATTCAACGCTGCCTCAGGAGGCGCTAAACCAGGGTCTCCAGAGGAACGACCTCTTTCCTTCCTCAGCAGTCAGCTGAGGGGTCTTCCCTGGCTGCCCCCCTCCCCTCCCCTGGCTGCCTACCTGGGCCTCTGTACAGGATAACAGACATCCTACTCCCTTCACTCAACTCTTTCCAGCAAAGGCAAGCATCCCTGGGGAAGGGATGTGATGCACCAGTTCATAGCCTGCGCCCAATTGAAGGAGCTGTGAGTGAAACTTCGCTCCAGCTGGCTGGGCAGGCTCCTCTCTGATGGGTAGGGAGGAGGCCAGGGTCTGTGGCCCATCACCGCCCAGTGGGGAGAGGTGACGGCCCCTCCACCCACCACTTCCCCTTTGCTCCCCCACCTCTTACTTTTCCCAGAACTCCCCCCTCTGACCTGAAAAACAACTCTGCAGCCAGGTTCTTCAGGGATTGAAGTTTAACAGAGACAAAAATAATTCCCTAGTGAGCTATTTTCTGCTCAGCTTTGGGAACAATAGCTCAGGGTGACAGGCGGTAGGGGTAGGCATGGGAGAAGGCTGGCCACTGGCCACCCAGATTCAGCTTAGGGATTTTTTCCTCATGTCTACCCCACACTTCCCCTGGATCGGGATTTTCAGGGAGGTGGGGACCTTAGTCAGGGGCTCAGGACCATCTGCCCCACCTAGCTCCACCTGTGGACCCCAGGTGAGGAGTGAGGGCGGCAGGTGAGGAAAGGCCGGTGGAAGCCCGGGGCTCCCTGCACAGTGACTTTCAGTCCTCCATGCCTACACTGCCACTTCACCAAGCCGCACAAAGGGGATTCCACACCCGTGGGACTGTTGTATTAGCAGAGGTGAAATATTGAAAGTGTGTTATAAAAATTGTTATAACCCATAAAAATGTTACTTAATGAGTTTACTATTATTCTCCCAGGTATTTATGAGAAGGAGGAGGACTAGATTCATGTGTAAAGTAGAGCAGAGGCTGTGAGAGAACACGCTGAAGTATTCCACGGAGCATGACCCTCTCTGGCAGCGTGAGGTCCTCACAGCCAGGAGGGCCCAAAGTGCAGATCCTACGTGATAAGCGCCATTCATTGCCTACCAAGCCCTCCAGAACATTCCATTTTTTTAATACTTAGAGACCCTTTCCTTACTGTTAGTTTCTGTTTGCTTTCTCTATTAAGAATTTTCTTTCTAATAAATGCTAGAAAAATATTTATTAGAAACAACTGACTGGGAAAACAGAGTAGGGGAGGAAAGAGGGAAGGAGGGAGAGAGGATTCATTCATGGAATATCATCAGGCCGAATGATTTCATTTTATCTCTCAGAAAAACCCTCACTCCGCATTATAAAGTACCCACGGAGAGTGCTCTGTCGTGCCTTTAGTGACAAATCCTATATAAACAAGGACTTTCCTGGTACTGTTCTATGGAACAGGTATCTATTAAAAGAAAGAAACGACCAGGGGACACACTGGAGGCCTGCAAGCCAAACGTGACCGGGGTATGTTCTGTGTGCCGCCTCACCCCCATCACCACCAGTAACCATACATTTTTAAATTAGTTGTCACTGTTTGAAAAGTAGAGAAATTGCACTTTTGAAAAAAAAACAAACAATCTGGATGTCGATTTTTCTATTTTAAAAATTAGATAATTTGGACACACTGGGCTGCAGTTCCAATGGCAACCGAGGGTGTGTATCCCTCCAGCCTCACTCTCACCTCTGGCCCTAGCCCCCCGGAACCAGCCCACAGTGACACCAGTGGAGCTCTGTGATCACGGAGACACGATGCAGAGAACAGACTGCCTGGGTGTGAACCCCGCCCTGCCTTCTGCTCCCTCCCAGCTGTGTGACCAGAACCAATGACCTGGGCTCCCCAAACTTCGGTTTTCTCATGTATAAAATGAGGAGAATAATAATACTTACCTCACAAGTCTGATGACTAAATGAAATAATGCAGGTTAAGTGCTTAGCACAGTGCCAGGCACAAGCCACTGGCGCGGAAAAGGTTATTGCTTGTTATTATGCACCCTTGGTTCAATAACTGGGGAGAATCTATGTGAGTTGCAGCCCAGCTCTTTGAAGATGTGTCAGCCACACAAAGCAGTTGCCTTTCAAACCTCCCTGCTAGCTCAGGGGACCCAGTCTACCTACAAACATATTTCCACCCAATAAGCAGCTCTTGTGTGTTTCTGCGATGGGTTAGGTATGGTTGAGAAGTGACACTGGAGAGATGCTTTTCAGGCCTGTTCTCAGGGGCTCCCAGCAGAGGGGGGCTTGCACAGTCACAGTCCTGTCAGGTGGAGTTAAGCACAAAGCTCTCCCCTCCCTGCCCTTCCCCAACTGTCCAGGAGCTCAGTGTTTGAGAAGAAACTGGGGATGTGTCTGGCTTCTTTCCTTCTAGGCTGCAGACCTTTCCGGAGCTTCACTGGGAAACACTTAATGGCACATTAGCTCCATTTCACTTCCAGATTCTCAAGCTGCACACTTGAGTTCTCCCACTGCCCACAGGTCAACATAATTCCATTTTGACAGAGCTGCTCAGATCTCAGATGGGGTTCATTATAATGGAATTTTACCTGAGGCAACCCATCCCCCACTTCTTAACATCATGGCACCCAAGACGTTGGTGCGCTTGCCAAATAGGCTGGACAGGAGTACCTTCCCACCCCTGGCAGAGGCCGGGCAATTCAGAGCGCTTGGAACAAAGAACTCTGCCCCGAAGGTGTTTTCCAGCATCCTCCGGGCCAGCCTGGAACTGCCCCACTCACCTTCCACTGGCACCACCTGCTGCTTCTTTTCCAGCCTCCTTAGAGAGCGGGGAGGTGGGGAGGGATATGAGCTGAGTGCCTGGACACTGTGTGGAAAGGTAATGAGCAGGTGAAGGGGGGACACGCATTCAGGACTTGGAGAGACCTGAACCTAAGCTTTGGTTCTGATTTAAGAGCTCTGTGGCTTTGGGCAAGAAAGGAAGCCACTTAACTGCTTTGAACCTCAGTTCTCTCCTTTGTAAAATGGGGGAAATATTATTATCTAATGCATAAGCTTATTTAGGGGCATAAATGAAAAATGCAGGAAAACATTGAACTCAGTGTCTGGAATATAGAAAGTTATAATAATCACTGGCAGCTATTATATGATATGTAAGCTTCAGAAAGGTTAAAGGTTGATGCAGAGAGAAACAGTGAGGCAGAGTTGGGGGTGGGGGATGCGGAAGAGTTGGTGGGGCCCTGCCACTGAGCCCAGCGTGGGCCTAGAGAGGAGGCCCTGAGCAGAGGTGCTCCCCTGCCTCCAGAGCTGACAGGCACCGACTAGATGAGTAATTACAGGATTTCGGGCTGAGGTGGCCCAGGCAACTGCCCAGCCAGCCACATTCTTCTGCCTGGTGAGTGGGCAGCTGGCTGCTTATGTGGCTGCCAGAACACTGGGTACATCTAGCACCTCTTAAATCCAGCACCCCCAGGAACAGTGTTCAACCCTTGGAAGGAGAAGGGGTTCTCTGTGGGAATTCTGCTCCTTCCACATGGCACCACCTCCATTGTCTCCCTGCCAATCCTTCAGCTACTCCCTGCTTCTCAGATGGAACAAATCAGACGGTCAAAGAACAAGGCCAGACTCTGAATAATCAGTCAGTGGAGACTATTAAATTCAGTTTACCTCACCTGGAGCCTTAAAATGATCAAGAAGCTCTGGACAGCCATAAATCCCATCACAGCCCCCAGCCCCATATGCTTTCATCAGCTAGTACACAAGTGGTTCTGTTACTTCCATGTCCTTTTTTTCAAAATTGATGCCCGAGGAAAAGAAAACATACATCCCTCTTAATGCACTTGACAAAAAATGCCATCCAATGGGCGTTAATTGAGCACCTCGTATGTGCTCAGCACTGACACCAGGCTTTTGAGTAAATGGAACAGAACACCAAGTGTGGGGAGGATGTGGAGCCCTGGAGTTCCTCACCCGCAGCTGATGGAAGCACAGAGAGGAAGAGCTTCAGCGGCACCCAGAGACCCTGCCTAGGCTCTCAGGCTGTGGCACGTCCGGAGCCACCTGAGCACAACACAGCAGACTGGCATAAACATAAGCCAGAAACCAGGTCCTTAGGTCAAGGACGGTACAATATTGTAGTTGAAAGGGACTTCAGAAACTCATCTAGTACAATGTTTAGAAATGAAGTCTGTACCAAATATTGAAAGAATGAAAATAAGAACTTTTATTCACTACTGTAAGGAGTAGGGGGTTTTTGAGGGGGTGCAACCACTGTGGAAACCAGTTTGGCATTGTAGAGTAATTCCAAACATAGAACTTTGTCTGAACTAACAATTCCATTCCTGGGGATGTGCCCTAAAAATGCCTACATATGCACCAGGAGACGAACACAACATATTCCAAGCTGTATTATCTCCTCACAATAACCTCCAACTGGGAACACCCCAAAAGCCCATCAACAAGAGAGAAGACGTACAAATATGGCATCTTCTCACAAACGAATACTACATGGCAGTGAAAACAGCTGGGTGTATCGGTATGGATGTCTCTCAAGAACATGACATTGCGTAAAAAAAAAAAAATGCCTCACAGAGAACATAAATGTTTGTAAACTTCAAAGACATGTAGAACTAAATATATTGTTTTGTAACACATGTGTAGATGATAACTTACAAAGAAAAGCAAGGAAATAATGAACCAAAGCTCAAAATATTAATTATTGTAGAGTAGAGAATGAGGAAGAGGATGCAAATAGGCAGGGCAAAGGGTGCTACTCAGGTACTGTAAATGTTCTATTCTGAACTTAGGTGGCAGGTACAGGATATATTATATTGTTCTTTAATCTATACATAAGTGTACTGCATACTCATGTGTGCATGATGTATTTCACAGTTTAAAAAATAAACAAAAAGAACTGAAGACTCTGAGAAGCTAAATGACTTTCCCATGCTCCCATCAGTTAACAAATGACAGAAAGAGAAATCAATGTACAGAATCTGAGTTTAGCCAAGACAGCCATTCCTGGATTCTAAAGAAACCTCTTCAATAATGAGTTTCTGGTCTAGTACATTTGAAAACAATTGTAAGAGTCTTTTCACTGTTTAAATCCCCAGTATCTTGAATACTGCCTGGCACACAGAAGGCCCTTGACATGTATCTACTGAATGACTGTCTGCACATGCTTTTCAGGGGCCTATTTCATGCCAGGCACTTGATTTACATCATCTTCAACACTCACACACTCCTACACGTGAGTTATTATAACCCCCAGTTTATAGACAAGAAAGCTGAGATTTGAAGAGATTAAGAAACTAGCCCAAGGTCACAAGCCAGAAAGTGACAAAACCAGGATTTGAACTCCAAATGCAAATCCTGTGTTTTGCTCATCCCACCAGGTTGCTGGCACAGCTTTTAACAGCACTGCCTAAAATGCCAGGCATGTATACCAAGGAACCCTGAGAACCAGGGCTGAGGTTGGTAGGCCGAGTGCTTTCTCCTTCTATCTCTGTGTCTGAGCTCTGACACTTGGAGTGGTTTGTAAGGCCAGCCCAGCACCAGCAAGCGATATAGAGCATGGTCACGGATTAACTTTGCAGCCATGAGCAGGTTATTGCACTTCTTTAAACCATATTTCCACCACATATACGCTGGAGAGAATAATAGTAATGTACTCCAAAGAGAAGCTGTGATGATGGAAGGAGACAAGCAAAGTGATGGGCACAATGCCCAGCAGAGACTATCAGATGAGGCTAGAGTCCACTTCTCCCTCCATGCGGGCTAGATCCAAGAGTATTCTTTAAGGGTAGCCAGGAAGGGAAGAGGTAAACAAGGCAAGAATAGCTCCCAGGTGACAATGGGACAATGGCCTTTTCTTTCTTGGTACACTTAGCTCAGAGAAGATTATCAATAAAGTGGCTTGCTTGAAAGTGTTTCTTATTTGCCTTCCAGACCATTCAAGTCTTATTTGCTCCCATGCAATCACCCAGCACAGAGCCACCTCTCTCCGGTTCTTGTCAGCTGTTTTTACCCAAGTTAGGTACCCAGGACTGCACGGAGGCCTGAGGGTGCTGGCAGAGAGAGCCTCCTTCTGAGAGGCCACTGTCCCCAGAGTAACCTTTGGGAAAACCAAGCTTGCCCCCAGGTCAACTTGTTCAAACTAGTTGGTGAATCTAACCCTGCCGCTCACAAACATTTATTGCAGGCCTATTATGTGCAAGGCATGGCCCTGAAAGCCCTGTGGCTGTCCATAAATGTAGAGGTGGTAGGGTTCCATGGAGGTTAAGACAGACCCAAGTGTGAGTACTGACATTCCCACTCACCAGCTGTGTCACCTTGGCACGCGTGTCAATATCACCGAGATTCAGCTTCCTGTTTGTGAAAGGATCACAGCAGCTCTATCTCTCAGGTGGCAGCAGGCTCGGAAAGCTACCCATGCACTTTCCTAGCACAGCACCTGGTACAACTGAGGGCTCCGTAAGCAACTGTTCCTGGAGCTACAGCTTCAGTGCCAGCAGGTGGCACACACTGGATGTGTTACCAGCAAAGCCTTAGGTGCCCCACAGTGCCTTGAATGTCACCTTGTGTAACACCTCAAAGCTTCAACCTGTCATCAGAAGGCCAGTGAGAGGCAGCAGCTTCCCAGGAACCAGCTGCTGTTCCTACCCAAACTCCACTTTCCCGCTGGTGCAGCTGCCCACACCCTGCTCAGGATCAGGACTCTCCCCTGTGCAGAATGGGGACTTTGTGTGGCATCTGGTTGTGGGAACACTGCCTGGTCTATTCCTTGGCACAGGACCTGCAGGGCCGGTTTGCAAAAGCATGACACACAATCAGAAGCCTGCTGCTTCTGCCTCTTACTCCTGCCATTTACTGATCAGTCCCCCCACCTCCTCTCTTTGATGGCCCAGGAGGTATCTCCCCTTCCCAACTCCCCATAAGTCACTTAAAAGGGTGGGACTTCCCAAAAGGTGTTCATTTGCCTTTGTCATTTGTCAGTGATGAGAATGACTTCCTTTCTGCAGAATAGACAGAATCACTGCACAGTCATCAAGGAGGCTCCACCCCCCCACACTGACTTCCCAATCACTCAAACACTTGCTCTGGGGACTCTCCAGAGAGTCCACTCTGAGCATCTGGACCACAAGAACCAAGGACTCAAAAGGGAGGGCAGTTTCTCTTCCACATGTCACCAGGGCAGGATACAGTCACTGCCACCAACGCCTATGGCTTGGGTTGAGCAAGAACAGCCTGTCTCCACCCTGGACCATTTCCCCAATAGTCAGACCAGACCAGGGAGTTAAACTCCAGTGGCCCAGGAACTGACCCTATCTCCTGCTAAGCAGCGTCTCTCGGGCTCTGGCTTCCACTTTGCTTACCATGTCCCTGGAACCTGATTACACGTGACCTGTGCCCTTTTCCCACATGGGCAAGGTTTGACTACACTTCCCTTTCTAGTTGTTTACCTGAGTTAGAGCTGGATGTTCCCGTGGAATGGTGTGGCCCCCAGAGATCTGGGAAGCAGAAATGGGGGAAGAGGGAAGAGGAAGCTTGGGGCTGAGTCTTGGCTCTATTATAGATCCGATTCCCCCAGGGGCAGCTAAAAGGGAATTGGCAGGCCTTCCTGTCCCTGTCTGAGGTAGGGGTGGGGCAGGAAAACCAAAGGTGAAGCTGGTCACAAGTCAAGGGTGAAAGGAAGTCACCAGAATGAGAGGTAGGCTGGGTCCTGGGAGAGGGTGGCTGGGAGCAGTGCTGCCCTCAGGTAGAAGAGTGAAATTGGCTGATAGTACGTGGGGAGCAGGCTGGGGGGCAGCTGGGGAGGCTGCCCTCAGAATTAAGCTATCCCCACCTTCCTCTCCCCATTAAGCACCACCTCCATTTTCTCCTCCTCATTAAACCCGTTTCCACCTACCTTTCCCTCTGTGACCTCCACTAGGTCTCAAGTGATATTTACTAGAATGATTAAATATGCCACTTTGCCTGGGACAGTTTTGGTTTATTGGACATAACTATTAATAGCATCTCCTTTCACGCAAAAGTCTTACTAGACAATAAATTACACGGTCACTCGCTAGCACATCCATGGGGCACTGACACAGGCGGGTCAAGGGGGAATCAGAGAAATGTAACTAGAAGTGAGGCTCTGGTGGCCCAGAGCAACAGCCAGAGCTGCTCATCCTGGAGTCAGACTGTCTCTGGGAAGAGGCCTGGTCTGGTGGGTTCTGCTTCCTCTCATCCCTCAGAGGGTCTGGCATCATTCTGAGCAGACAAGAGGCTGTTAATCAAACCCTGGCATTTCCTTACTTCTCTCTACCTGCATCCAAAACAGACTTGCAGCAGTGACAAGTGGGAAACTGGAGTCCTGTAACTCATCCTGTCCAGTAACCAACCAGAATGTCACACTAGCTCAGACTTCCAGGTGCTCCTGACTCTGGCTCTCTGGCCACTAGAACCCAACTGCTGGACATTGATGATAGCAGGCTCCCAGCAGAGGCAGATCCCGGCCAGGATGGCCACTGCCTCCTCAGGGTGTGGGGTAAAGAATTGAATGACTGAAATGCCTTCTCCTATTGTGGATAACCATTTGGCCTGGTCCACTGAGCCCCAGGCCTTTCTCCAAACATGGAAAACATTGGCTTTAGACACTAGGTATTCTGGGAGTGAAGGGTGGGGGGCCAGGAGGTCCTTTGGAGCTTTCTCAGGCACTCAGTCCCTAAAGGAGAACAGTTCTGAGGTTGAAAAGATGAAGCAGACGGAGAAACCTTAAACACCAATAACCAGTGCGCCCCAAACAAGATCAGACCTTCCACAGTATTTATATAAATAAAGTCTTGGTTGAAGAGCTGTGAGGGGTCAGGAAAGCTTTCTAACTCTCTTCCTTTTCCTCCTTCCTGTCCCACTCTCCTCTTTTCTTAACTTTTTTCTCCCTTCCTTTTTCTTATTCTTTGTCGTGGAAAGGGTCCAAGTTGTGGCTGATGAGAGATCAGCCAAACAGAAGCCATAGGACCAGCCAGAGTACAGACTGAATTCCCCAGATTTTTTCTCAGTTTCATTCAGCCCCACAACTGCTTGCGGAATCTTCTCCAATGGGTTCAGAGAGGCCAGTTGAGTGAGGGGCAATGGACTCTGGGGGCCTCTATTTCTGCTCAAGGATCTGAAGTGTCCAAAACAAAACCCAGAGAAAAAAACTGCAGTCCTACTACCTCCCAGCCTGACTGCATACCAGTCCTGACACCATTCCAAAAGCAACCCCTCCAGCACTTGGACAAGGAAGGGACGAGGGAGGCCCCCCAATACACAATACTTTGGGTCCATAGAGTTGAGACTCCAGTGTCCAAATAATCCATTTCTGCCTCAGCAAGTCACCTCCACTCCCCAGCTTGGCTTAAAACCTTTGCCAACATCATGGCTTCCCTATCTCCAGAACCTTCTGACTTCTTGTGCACACCCACCTCACTAACAGAGACGGGCAGCTAATAAGCTCACTGGGCAGACATGGAATGAGGGGCTAGAAAAGTCTGCAGTGCTAGGATGCACCTCCTGATCCTGGAAGGAGAAGAGATGTGGATTTACCACAAAGCCACAATCCCTTCACAGTCAA
Organism: Corynorhinus townsendii; assembly: GCA_026230045.1. Lineage (NCBI taxonomy): Eukaryota > Metazoa > Chordata > Mammalia > Chiroptera > Vespertilionidae > Corynorhinus > Corynorhinus townsendii. The sequence continues at coordinate 171,501,561 of JAPDVU010000003.1, read as the reverse complement.
CCCCTTCTGGAATCATATCATAGCCATCCCATAATGATGGCTGTGCTGGGTGTTTTCTTCAGAAGTGGCCACCACCGGCCATGAGGAAGACGGCCTTCCAGCTGGGAGCAGGAGGAGAGCTGAACTCTGCCCAGGAGAGCTTCAGCAATGCTCCCAAAATGCCTGCCCAACTGCTTGCCTGGGCTCTGGCCTTTCTGGCTGCAACTGAGCCCAGACAGGAGGCTGACTCACTCACCACACAGAGTAGGAGGAGGAAGAGGAGGAGGAGGAGAAAGAGGAGGAGAAGATGCGGGAAGGGCCTGGGCTCAGAGACCCAGGGCTCTCCCAGCCCCGGCAGCCTGGGTCTCAGCCTCAGTAGTCCATGGAGAGGTGGGCAATGTCCACTGCGCCCTCGAGAACATATGTGCCCTTCTAGATACTTCCCCTGAATCCTCCTCACCCACTGCACACAACATGCCAGCTCCTCACTCTTCAAACAGAAACTGCTCCCTGAGCCCCCTCCTCCATTAGATGCTTGCCCTGAGTTTGGCTGGGCATTTATGGACAGCTCCTAAAAAATAAAGTCAGTGCCATAGGGCCAACTAGGTCTAAAGTCATTAGTGGTTAAAAAGTCAAGAAAAGAAAAGATACTCTACTTAAAAGATCCACCATGGCAAGTGACCATACTTGGTTCCTACAAGATAATAAGGCTACACACAGTCCACCCCTAAGAGACATTAGCACCATCGACAGCCAATCTCTCCCTGTCTTATTCCTCTACTCCATGCCAAGGCGCCCCAACAGAGGAAGGAAACAAATGCTTCTTGTTGCCCAAGTGCTGAGCACTGTGCTAGCGGACCATGTCTGCGTTAAGCTGCTTGGGCACGAAGAGGTCGCTGCTCCCTCGCCAGCCTGGCATGAACTTCAGCTCTTCCTCAGACCACAGTCTGTCCCTTCAGTGACCCAGCCTCATGGCACGACAGCCCGGATTTTAGTCGCCAAGTTTGTTCCTGTGACTTAGACTCTAGTTTTGCACCTGGACACTCAGGCCTGGTACTCCTGACGACCCGACCTCGGGCCTAATCCCGACCCTGGGGCCCCCTTCCCCGCCGCTCCCGGGTCCGCACCTGGTCTGGCGGGTGGGCACGCTGCTCCGCATTCCCGGCGAGGTCTGGCTGCGCGGCTGCCTTTTGACAAGCAGAGACAGCCCAGCACCTGGCCCCGCCCCCGCAAGCCCCCGCCCATAAGACAGACCCCGCCCACTCGCCCCGCCCACAGGTCCAGTCCTTGCTTGCCCAGAGCTCCAACTGTGCTGCAACCATCTTGGACTTGGGATCAACCACTGCACTCTGGTTTGGGAGACTCTGCCTGGTGTAGTCCTCCCGCACTGCCGTCCGTAGGGCAGCGCATGCTTCTGTCCTCCGTGCGTGAGAGTTCTCGATGTTTAGGTGTGTGCAGATCAACGCTTCTGCCTGCGATCATCTGTGACGTATCCCCCCACTCCCTGCCGCTGTGGTTCTACCCAGCCTGCTGCGGACGGCTTTCCAGGTGCGTCACCCCCACCTGGGCTGACCCGGCCAGGACTTCGTCGTCTTAGGGGCGCTGGGGGGCGCCTGCCGCTGGCACCAACGGTTCTCACGGAGTTCCTGCGAAATTCCGGGCGCAGCTAGCCTTTGTGTTACTTATGCAGAGCTCCAGGAAGCTCAGCCCTACCCCACACCCTAAAATAAAAGAGCAAATAGAAAACGTGGCTGAAGTGTAGTTTTATCAACGCCCCCACCCGCGACCCCAGCTGACCACATTCCTGACCAGTCTTAACCTCTTCCAAGAGAGTTTAGTGTTAGCCTCGCTGGGCCCTGCCCCCGGTTCCCTCCACCCGTACCCCATCTTACAACTGGTGTGCAGAGAAGGGCGGAGTGAAGTACATCCTGAAACCTGTAATTGTAGGTGGATGCGGAAAATTCGCCATAGAAAATTTTGGCTACGAATTATTCTACTCCGCTTCTTTGGCACAGCTCTAGACGCTGGAGAAGATATGAAGACTTGGATACCTCCTTCTTAGAGTTCTCTGTCCAGTGGGAGATTGTATGCATAAATACAAAGATGCCCACCAAGTCAGGGAAGATAATCCCCTTTAACAGAGGAGGAAACTATGGCTCAGATGTACAAGCTGAGCAGGTGGGCAATTGAGGCATGGAGAGGTGAAGTGATTTGCCCAACATCACACAGATGAGACCAGATGGCGTCTGAACCATTTCTGAGACAGCTATGCTAGACTATGTGGTAACTAGCCCTTCTCAAACTCTCAATAATTGAATCAAGAAAAGTGGACTGAGTCTAAACAGAAGGAAGAACCTTCAAATGGTGAGGGTTGTTAAGCACTGAAACAGTCCATTAAGGGAGTATCATGGAAACATTCTCTCTGGAAAGATTTAACAAAATAGAAGAGAGACTCGTTGATTGGACCATCTGTTCTGAGAAACAGATGAAAGAATGTGCCCCTTTGGAGGCCCTGCCAGTCTGATGGATGTATTCTCATCTGTAATGAAAGGAAAAGGAATCTCCTTGCCCAAAGCATTGTGGGGAAGCCAGCAGTAATTCTCATGCAAAGAAAAGTATGAGAGGAAATCTCTGACAACCAACACTTTGGGACATTCTCAAGAAATACCATTAAGCCTCTGGACAAAGTTAATGACTCAGAAGTCACTTCTGTGGTGCTTACCTGGCCAAATAGGTGAACATGGAAAAAATAAAACTCGTCAAAAAGTGATAGAAGATGAGCACTAAGTGTTTCAATAGTAATGGACTGTTCGTCTCTTTTCACAGTTTTTCATTTGCTGAGTCAGGTCGATGAGAAAATACTCTCTCCATCGTAAACTGATGTGCAGAGTTGTCAAAGTTCTTATGGCCGGGGAGCAATGGAGTACTTGAACCCAGGTCTTCCCTCTGTACTTTCCACTGCTCCATGCTGCCTCTCTAAAAAAAATATGTCCATGGGCTTTTTAGCTATGGAACCACGATCTAGATTACCGAGCCTAGAGAACTCAGAGGCTCTGGTTTTGGCAGATTTGCAGGATTATAGATGTCATTGTGGTCCCTCCACATGCTGTCATCAGCCCCATCACTATGTCCCTAACCAAGTTCTTTTTATCTTACCCCAATAACCTGATTTTCCTTTTCTCATCTGTCTCTCCAGACTCTCTACTCTTTCATCCCATCTGTCACATTAGGCCTCTCCTCTTCATCTTCAGGCCAAAATGACCTATCATTCTCCGGTCTCTGTAGCATGTATTCTATGTATTGCATAGTTTATAACCTGACATTGAGTCATCCTGTACTTAATGAACAAAGATGGATTTTTTTTTTACTTCAGCTTTATTCTTAGGAATAATGCTATTTTGTAGAAGTAGAAAAGCAAAATACATGAGATTCCCTTCTCCTGGTTTTGCCATAATCACTAATTGTCTCCTGATCTTGCTTCTTCCTAGCCAGGGACTGGCTATCCATACCCTGTTCTCTTTGATGACCGACAGCATTCCTATACTCTAAGTAACAGTTTTAAACTCCTTTGCTTGACTGCTATATGCTATATGTACGAGAACCTCTGCTGAAAACACTAATTTTCTTTCTTTCCCCAAAAGTTAACATTTCTTATATTCTCACTTGTCCCTGGGAAGGGTAGTCCTTATAGAATGTTCAGATTATGGGGGGTTTTTTGTTTTTGTTTTTGTCAGTTTTCCTCTCTTAAAAATTATATCAGGGACCATCTACTAGGCACCTGGTGTGTGCCTAGTAGGTGCGATGGACTCAGTGGTCTGTATAGAAACAAAAGAGCTCTTCCAGGTGTGGCCTGCCTGGGAGAAGAGGAGATGCCAGGCTGAGGCCACCTCCGTGTACTTCCTTTCTCAAAATCGGGGGAAGGCAGAGCTGGCCTTTCGGCCTCTGCCAGGCTCCAGGTGCCTGCGGGTGGCGTGGCAGTCCTCCAGTCAGACCACAGGACTGCAGACTATCCTCAGCGAATGGTCTCCCCTTTCCTGCAGCCTGGTCACTGTCCTCTAAGCTGGCTGCCACCCTCTGAACCTCTTGCCATGGTGCCAGTGCTGGGGTAGATCACCTTGTCCCTGAGAGGTTCCCAGAGACCCTATCCCCACGGACAGGTTTAAAAGCTGTCCAGAAGCCATTCTCTGGATCCAGGTAAAATGTGCCCTTTGAGCTCTCCCTGGAACGCTCCCCTCTAACTGTTTACTTTTCCTTTATTTAGGGCCCCCTCTTCCCCTTAAAAATTTTATGGTTATGGGCATGGTGGGAATGAATGGAAGAGTCTCAATTAGCCAACTCCCAAAGAACATTCTGAGAGACAGGGTCATGGATTCATAGAGACAGAAACCACCAGGCCTCTCAGGCAGTTCCCTTGTTTTAGAGATTTTTAAAAATGTATGTTAGAGATTTCTACACTATGTTAGGGCTGTTCTCTTATGATTATGTTCTAGATAGTAAAAGTGGAATGATAAATGGAAGGAGCTGTAAACAATGAAATAAATCAACCCAAACAAAAGTGTCTTTCCAGGACAATGTTTTTCAAAATTTTAACTGCAACCCATAGTAAGAAATAAGTTTTATTATAACCTAGTTTATCTATGCTTACATATAAGTTTTATTAAACAAGAGACACCCTGTAATGCTTTCTATCTTTTTCTCTTCCCACCCTCCCTCCCCTCCTTTTATCTTTTTGTCTTTCTTTTGGGGGACCCACCAAATTGATTTCACAGTCCCTAATGGATTGTGACCCAAAGTTTGAAAAAGTCTCTCACCATAGGATGCCCTCATTTAGCATCTGCAATATGAGATCCCCAGAAAAGCCTTTGAGAGACTAGCCCAGCTTACACAGAGCACCCTCAGAACCCTAAAATGGCTCCACGGTGGCTCTGGGGTTGGAGAGGACTCTCCCTCCAAGGCTACATGGTCAGGGTTAAGTCACTGAAGCAGAATGAACCTATCTCCCCAGTGTTTGCCTTTGAGGCCTGAACTCAGCTGTTATCTTACCATGCTCCTGCATTTTCCAGCTTAGAGGAGTCTTTACAGCCTCAGGAAGTTTAATTGCATCTCAGATTAAACCCTGACTCCTCCAGAACAGGACAGCTATGGGGGAGTCGTGTGCAAAGCCATGAGAAGTGAGTGTCCACAGACTCAGCCTGCCCTAGAAAGAGTAGGGCACCTCCGGTTAGTCAAGCCAAATCTGTCTGGCTCCAGGCCTCCATTCCTAGTAGCCCAGCTCATGTCTCTGTCCTCTGGGCTTTTGGCACTTGTCTTTCCCACCTGCTCCCACCTCCTTGAGCCCTAGGCTGCCAGTCTGCTAGCCCGCACACAGCGTCTGCTGGCATGGTGAACAGAGCCTAGGGGCCGGATGAAGGAAGGTGTAGACTCCCACCTGCACCTCGAGGCAGAGGCAGCTCCAGAGTTCTCTCAAGCTCCCAGGTATTTGCTTGGCTTCCACCCAATCCCCAGCAGACAACGATGACTCTTTAAGCCCCAACCTCAACCATAGAGACCAGTGAAATACACTAGAGGCTCGGGGTCCTTTCCCATCATGACTCCTGTGGCTGTCAGTTTTGCAACCACTACAATGACTCTAGTAGGAAATGAAGTGACCCCTACTCCCTCACCCTTGGGACATTCTGATTTTGCTCCTCTAGAGAAGTGTCTTATGGGAGAGCCTAGCGAGGGAGGTAGGATGAGAGGCTCTGTGGCATGGGGGTAGGTGTCCTGGGAGCAGGTGAGAATGTCACATCACTGCTGAACAGGTCAGTTGGGGAAGGCTGACTGTTTTCAAAAGAAGCTTCCCTTCCCCAGAGGAAGGTGTCCAGGTAAGGAAGGTGATGATGCAATGATCTCCTTTTCTTCTTACCAATGAGCAGAAGCCCCACACACCTCATCCTGGGCATGCCAGCTTCTCTCTCCAAAAGAACAGAAAGGGCATTCTGTAAGCAGCCCAGGAATGCATTAAACAACTGTCTCCTGGGGCCCCAACTCTAGAAAGATGTGTATGCTGACAGTTCTCTTTTGCCTTTAGTCTCTGACCTGGAACAGACATACTGCATGACATAGGTACCTCTCTCTGTTGTATTTGCTGTGTTGTCCTCTGTCATTAAACATGTCACCATTGTTGAAAATGATGTTTCAGGTGTCCACGTCCACTTTTAGCAAAGTTTACTCTGGACTACATGGCAGTGGTGATACATTTGTATCACCCATATGTCTTATAACCAAGAAGTGGTCATTAAATGTTTTTTATTGTAAAACCCTATTGACAAAAAAGTTGTCATTCCCATCTATATATATAAAAGGCTAATATACTAAGTGTCCGTCTGACTGGTTGCTATCAAGTGCACTGACCACCAGGGGACAGATGCTCAATGCAGGAGCTGCCGAGTTGCAGTGACTTGGCAGTGGTGGTTCTCGGGTGATGCACTCTGAAACCAGAGAGGAGGGAGCCCAATTCCTGATTCCTCATGGGCCACGCTATTCCACCTTCTGCTGGCCATGTGTTATGTTGTTGCTGGGGTACTGTCGGCCCTGAATCTGGTTTACTGCATACTTGCATTTGTATTCCACACCCTATATAACAGCAACTTTGCAGAGTGCCCTCTCACACTCCAGGACCCCTGGAGGATGTTGGAGAGCAGGTTTGGGCCAGATCTTCTCAGGCCAGGTCAAGGGATTCTACCTGCCAGAGGGACCCCAGTCATTCTGCAGACTCCAGGGAGGGACTGTGGGAGGTTGGCTCCAGGGCAAGTCCAGCCTGTCTCACCCAGTCCTGCCCCACAGGCCACCTTCTAATTAATTTTCTTTCAATGTGCATGAATCTGTGCACCAGGTCACTAGTATATGAAGAGATTTTAAAACTTCTATCAGTAGTTCACATTTCAAGTCACATTACAGTTAGGTTGAGATTCATCATCAACATTAGTGAATGTAAATCTGTATGTCAAATGAGGCTCTTGATATTTTTGAGATTTTTACTGACTTCCCTGACACTACCTTCTTCATATTCATGTACCTCACCCAACAGCCCTCATATGCTGACTGCCTGATAAGAAGACAAAGTGACGTGCTATATATTAAACATATTAAAGCTTAATTTTAAAAAGGTAAAATATCAAAAAGGAACCCTTTGATACTGTCTTCCTATACCCTGTGGATCATGTAGCTCATCCTCCCTGGGAGACCTTTGCTCTAGAGAAGAAAAAAGTAGGATTTAAACTCAAAGGATACAGCAAGTTTAGGTGACTCATCTATGTTTATAATCAGTGAGTTTCAAATCAGGAACTAGAGGCCAAGTCTACTGCCTTGAAATCCAGGTCTCACTGTTCTCATCACTCTATGTCTCCTCTTCCCTCTGCTTCGTGGAGAAATGGAAGCACACCGTGTGTGTGTGTGTGTGTGTGTGTGTGTGTGTGTGTGAGAGAGAGAGAGAGAGAGAGAGAGAGAGAGAGAGAGAGAGAGCGAATGAGAGAGAGAATATCTGTTGAGGGCTGAGAAATTAAATTCTTGGCTTATGTAATCAGGGTCTGAGGCAAGATCCAGGTAGAATTCATTGTGATCTGTGTCTCACAGTGGCTAATATTCTGATGCCACAGGCTATTAAACCAGAGACAAAAATAACACAGACTCTCTAGGCAATGACTACCAGCCTAGGTGGTGGCCTACTTTTGGTATTTAGGAATAGGAGAGTGCTTGTAAATCCTTAGTTCGTCCACCACCAAAAACCGTCCTTTAACCCTCATTCTCAAGAAGCGCTGTCACTCAGTTGGGGTTCCAGAACCTGGGAAGGAGGGATGTCCAGCTTGACTGACTTTTGAGCAGCAGCTACCAAGCCCAGAAAGAATGTGGTGAAGAGGCCAAACCATCAAGGGGTTTCCATCCCTTCTTAACAGGCCTCATCTCAGTGGAATGTTTTACCCTTTAACCTTCCTCCACCCACTCTTCTCTGTCCAGAAAAGCCAAGTACTCCTTAAAACTTGCTTTTCTGCCTCCCTCTGCTCTCCGGTTTACCTCACATACCTCTGTACATTATTCATCACCAGGCTCTTCATCTGTCAAGTGATGGGGAGTTTAAGGTCCAGAGTTGGTGGTCAATGAGTCTATGACGTGGACCTGCCCAGAAAGGAGAATATCACAGTTGCCATCACTTTCCCTGCTGTTTCCTCCAGTGAAACCCAAAACACGGGTGAAGATAGGTCAAGAGAGAACATTTAAGCAAGGAGTTCAGGTGCCCAACTCATTGGCTCCTCACCGGATTTGGATGGAGATTCTGAATAGGATGCCAGATTCAGAACAATGAATTGCAGCAACTGAATTTGTGATCTATGTCCTTGAAGTAATTTTGGCATCCCAGTTCCCTGTCCTGAACCTTATGCTGGATCTCAACAGGAATTGGAAGTAAATCCCATAGGCAGATGTCAAAACCTCCATTGTTGCTTCCTAGAGATAAATGAAGTAACTCAACAGTCTCCACCATTGTTGGGAGCTGAAACTCTAGAGAAGCACATGTCTCTACATAACATTTCCCTCCCACATATTCTCCCCCTTTCCATGAGGCCTAAACTTTGGACTTATACCGTACACCCTATTCGTTGTGACAACGCTGATAGAGGTTGGTTTTGTGCCTATAGCTGGTTTACTTCCTTGTCACAGCTCTGAATGTGAGGAGACACAATCCCTGCTCTGTGATTAATAAGAGTCTCCCCCACAATCCCTTATCTGTTGCATTAAGCTGTACGTTGACATTTGATCTACAGCAATTAAAGATTTATTGCCATGTTTCTTTCTCCAAAACAGCATACACCCTTTAAGTAGAGAGCATTTGAGGGCAAATGATGTTGGAACGAGAACAATGGACAAAGAATTGTATGTGTCTAGGTTGCATTACCTTTTTCTCAACCCCAGCCTTGAAAAAGATGTTTCATTTCTAACAGTACAATGTATTACATACCCTGAGCAACCTTCCCAACTGAAGCAACAATTTTAATAACAGCAATTTTAATTAAACAACATTTTATCTTCAATATATCACCAAGCTGGCATAAAAGAAAGTAATTTAAAGTACTCAAAATAAAGTGAAAGTAGGAGCACAGGTTGGTAAGCAAGGACCAAAGCTGGTCTTTGCCCTGAAAGAGTCTTTCGAACCCTGGAAATCTTGAGCTTTCACTTTGATGGCTTCACAAAGCATAGGGACAGGAGATAGGTCTGAGGGATTATTTTGCATAAAGCTGGGCCCTCAAGAGGTACATTCCAGAACACTGCATAGGCAAATGAGAAATAAATCCTCCCATGGAAGGTGACAGCAAATAAACTGGCCTGGTTCTTGCTGGGTGGTGGGGAAAATAACAAATATCCCCTCGGAATTCACAACCACGGCCAGTGCCCAGCTGGGTTTGCAGTCCAAATTCACATGCTGCATAATTCAAAACACTCAAGTAGAAAATTTAAAGTGATTTCAAGGGGTTCTGCTCAGGTAACTGGTTGGATCTGATGTAAATCTTCTCTGTAGGACTTTTCAACCTCATCTTAGCATGCAAAGACTTGCCTCAGTTGAAAATTCAAGAAAAATTATAACTCCTGGTTAAAATCACAGAACACACATGGAAATAAAGCACATTGAATGAGAATTGGCAGAAATAGACCCACAAAAGCTTCCGATGTTGAAATTTTTAGAGACAGAATATAACTAAGTGTAATAGATTTAAAGAAACATAAAAGAAGCTCAAAAAGTGAGCAGAGCCCTGGACACTCCTATTTAGAGCAAAAGGTGGTGGGTTTGACTCCTGGTCAGGGCACATGCCCAGGTTTGTGGGTTCAATCTCCTGTTGGGCCACATACAGGAGGCAACTCACCTCTCTCTCTCTCTCTCTCTCTCTCTCTCTCTCTCTCTCTCTCTCTCTCTCTCTCTCTCTCTCCCTAAAATCAATAAAGAAAATTTTAAGAAAAAAAGTGAGCAGAGAATAAGAGACTAATTAAACTAGGAAAAGAACCAAAAAGAATTTCTAGAAATAAAAAATGTGTTGAATCTTAAAACTCAGTGGATAGGTTAAGTAGCTAATGAGACATGGCTGAGGAAAAAATTAGTAAACTGGAAGCTAGAGATGAAAAAAAAATTATCTATAGACCAGAAAGATAAAGACATGGAAAATGTGAAAGGTTAAGAGACATAAAGATGAGAGAAAATTTAATTGTGCCTAATTAGAGTTCTAGAATAAAATAGAAGAGTAGGGAAGAGGTAATATTCAAAGAGACATTGGCTACAATGTTTCCAGAACTGTGGAAAATGTGAATCCTTCAGGAAGCCCAGTGAATGCCAAAGAGATAAATAAAAAGAAATTCACATCTAAGAATACTAGGAAACTAAACACCAAAGAAAAAAGAGAAGATTGTGAAAATTGCTAAGGAAAAATATCACCTACAAAAGAATGAGGGTAACTAAACTTTATGGCCAACTTCTCAACAGTAAAAATGGGGCCAGAAGAATGAGGGATATAGCAATATCTTCAAGGTGATGAAAGAAAGTGACTATGGGTCAGAATTCTATGTCCAGTGCAACCATCTTTCAATAATGAGGGCAAAACAAAGATATTTTCTAATAAAAATTGAGAGCATTTACAACCAACACATCTTCACTAAAGGAAATTCTCACATATTTATTTCAAGCAGACAGTAAATTATCTTAGATTGGCCATTTGACATACATGCACAAATGGTGAATAGATCCTGGTGAATACACACATGAATACTAACAAATAGTAACTACTTAAAATAGTAATGATAATGTCTAATTTATGTGTGGTGGGGGAAGGCTAGAATTAAAGGAATGGACAATAAAAACATCTAGGTTGGGCAGGGGCATTTAGGGTTAAAGTGTTCTAAGATCTTTGCATTGTTCAAGAGGAAGATACAGAAATTGATTAATTGCAGTCTTCACTAAAGTAAGAATAAATATAAAAATAGGCAAGATAACCATCAAAAGTATAGATAGAGTGTATAATAACTTCAAGAAGAGCATATTAAAGAAACAGATGCAAAAATCAAGACAAAGCACTTAGTGAGGTGAAAGCAATAAATAAAAATATGTCAATAACCACAGTAAATTACAAGTGAATAAATGTTCCAGTGAAAGATGAAGATAGGTTGGATGTTTAAAATTCCAGATATGCACTGTTAAGAGTCGATCAGGAAGCTAAAAAAATAATTATTAATTTGCATGACTTAATAACAGCCTCAAAAATATAGAACAAACTGACAGGATGATAGATAATGGTAAATCATTATCATAGTAGGAGATTTGAACATATCTCACTCAGGAAGTAATAGACTAAGGAAACAAAAAATCAGTGAGGCTAGAGAAGACAGTTAACAAGCTTGATCTAATATTCATTGAAGGAGCATTATACACAACAATTAGAGAATAAATATTCTTTTTAAGCACTACATGGAATGTTTACGGAAATTGGCCACGTGGTAGCCCAATAAGCTAGTCTCAACAACTTTAAAGGACTGCTTTCGAACCAATTATATTCTTTGACCATAATTCAATTAAAATGGGAATAATACCAAAAATAGGCTAGACTATGCTGTGGTTATGACATCAAAACTTAAGTTACTTGACATTTACTTTTTACTCAAGGGGCAGATAGCCCTCCAGAGTAGCTGTCCAGAGTAGCTGCCCGCTGTGTAGCTCTGTGTTCCAGACTGCTCTGGTCTGGTGGCACCTGCATCTCAGCATGTGTTTCCTCAATCCCTGTGGAAAGAGAGAAAGCATGAAGAATTGCATGCTGCTTTCCTAAATGCTTCCACTCACATTTCATTGGTCAAAGCAAGTCACTTCGCTGTGACCAACTTCAGGGGTCGGTGAAGTGTAATCCTCCCAGAGGTCCAGGAAGGAGGACAACTGGAAATATTGATGAACACCACAGTAATCAGAAATGAAATGTTCAGGAACCTTCACAACAAGACATACTTCCGAAGAATCAGTTACAGTGGGAAAGAGAAGACACTCAGAACTTAAAAATAACAATATTATGCATCCAAACTTATGGGTATAACTAAAATAGTACTTAGAAGGAAATATACAATTCTCACATTTACGTCGATGTGTCGCGCATTGTTTTATGTGCTCTACACATTTTATTCATTTGATGTTCATAATGACCCTTGAGGCAAGTGTAAATGAAGAAACTGGAGCACAGAGAAGCAAATGAAGCCACACAGCTAGCAAGCAGCAGAGCCAGAATTGCACTCAGACAATCTGGCTTCAGAATCCATGTATTATAGTTGCAAATGCTTACATTAGAATATTTAAGTTCAAAATTAATATGCTTAAGTATCTTGTTGAAGAAGTTGGGGGGATGGCCCCAAAAAAGTATTTTAAAAAGTAGAAATTAAACTGAAATATATATATATATATATATATATATATATAAAACAGAAAAATCAACTAAGTCAAAAGTTGGTTTTTGAAACAACTAGACAAACCTATTGCAAGACAAAGGTTAAGATTAATCAAGAAAAAAAAAAAGAAGGTACAACGAAACTATATTAACAATTAAAGAGGGTTCTAATTAGAGATGTGGAAATTAAATGGTTAAAGAAATATAAACAACTTTCCATCAATAATTTGAAATTTTGGAAGAAAGAGATAAATTTATAGAAAAACACACTTTGCCAAAACTGATTAAGAATAAATAGAGTCAGGTTGGAGAAAGAGAAATAGCACATCATCTCCCTCAGTTGTGGCATATAATGAACAACATAAACTGATGAACAAAAATAGATCCAGAGGAGAGAAACACCGAACAGACCGTCAAACTTCAGAGGGAAGGCAGGGGGTGGGGGGGGGGGGTTTGGGGGGGGGGTAAGAGATCAACCAAAGGACTTGTATGCATGCATATTAGCATAACCAAAGGACATGGACACTGGGGCAGTGGGGGCTTGTCCTGGAGGGTGGGAGTGGCCAGGGAGGGTCTATGGGGGGAAAAGGAGACATATGTGATATATATATATTTTAAATAAATCTTTATTGTTCAGATTATTACAGATGTTCCTCTTCCCCCCCCCCCCCATAGCTCTCCTCCACCTGATTCCCCACCCCACCCCATGCTCTTACCCCCTGCCACTGTCTTCATCCATAGGAGTAAGATTTTTGTCCAATCTCTTCCCGCACCCCTCACACCTGCTTCCCTTGGAGTCGTCAGTCCACTCCCTTTTTATGTCCCCGATTCTATTATATTCACCAGTCCATTCTGTTCTTCAGATTTTTATTCACTTGATTTTTAGATTCACTTGTTGGTAGGTATGTATTTGATGTCATTTTGTTGTTCATAATTTTTATCTTTACCTTTTTCTTCTTCTTCCTCTTCTTAAAGAATACCCTTCAGCATTTCATGGAATCCTGGTTTGGTGGCGATGAACTCCTTTAGCTTTTTCTTGTCTGTGAAGCTCTTTATCTGACCTTCAACTCTGAATGATAGCTTTGCTGGGTAGAGTAATCTTGGTTGTAGGTTCTTGCTGTTCATCACTTTGAATATTTCTTGCCACTCCCTTCTGGCCTGCATAATTTCTGCTGAGAAATCAGCTGACAGTCATATGGGTACTCCCTTGTAGGTAACTAACCATTTTTCTCTTGCTGCTTTCAAGATTCTCTCTTTGTCTTTTGCCCTTGGCATTTTAATTATGATGTGTCTTGGTGTGGTCCTCTTTGGATTCCTTTTGTTTGGGGTTCTGTGCGCTTCCTGGACTTGTAAGTCTATTTCTTTCACCAGGTAGGGAAAGTTTTCTGTCATTATTTCTTCTAATAGGTTTTCAGTATTTTGCTCTCCCTCTTCTTCTGGCACCCCAAAAATTCGGATGTTGGTTCGCTTGAAGTTGTCCCAGAGGCTCCTGACACTATCTTCATATTTTTGGATTCTTTTTTCTTTTTGTTTTTCTGGTTGGGTGTTTTTTATTTCCTCATATTTCAGATCTTTGGTTTGATTCTTGGGGTACGTTGATCTACAGTTCAGTTTCTGTATATTCTTTATTTTAGACAGTGTATGCTTCATTTCTGACTGGTCCTTTTCCATTTTTTTGGCATTCTCATTAAGGTCCTTGAAGGTCTCACTAAGCTCCTCAGAAGTGTCATCAAGTTTCTCAGCGGTTTTTAGAAGATTCTTGAGTAACCTTACAAATGTGGTTCTGAACTCTATGTCATCCAGTAGTTTGCTTTCCTCCGTTTCTTTCATTCGTGACATGTTTCTTTGTTTCCACATTTTGGCTGCTTCCCTGTGTTGATGGAGTGGCTTTGTGTGGTAGGTGACCTATAGCAGGCAGTAGCTCAGCCTCCCCAATCACCTGATGTGGACGCTCTTGGTACACCCCTTTGTGGGCTGAGTGCAAAGTCTTGGTGTAGTTAAGCCTTAATTGCTGTTGGTACGCTGGGAGGAATTGACCTCCAGGCCAATCAGCTGTGAGGACTCGCTGTGTCTATAAGAACTGCTGTGCTGGAGACACACTTATGGTGCAGGACTTGTTTCAGTGGGGCTTTGGTGCTCACTGAGTCTGCCTCTTGAATGTGTCACTTATGGATGTGAGGAGTTGAAGTCTGGTTTCTCACACTGACCACTAGGTATACTGGCTTCTGGATCTCCAATGGGGTGCAGGTCAGCTATTGTCTGAGTCCACCCAGCAGGAGCTACAGTTTTCTCCTCTTTGCTTGGGGTTTGGAGGTTTTGGAGCTGTCTGATCCGGGCTGCAAGTTTGTTAGGTTAAGCTGCGGGGCAGTCCATTCATATGCAAAAGCTGCTGCTTGGAGCTTGGGTGGGTTTGTAGGTTGTGTGGGGCGGGGTCTCAGGGCGTCACTAGGCTAAGGCGTGGCAAACAGCAATAGCTACTAGTTAGCCGGCTCTGTGTCTCCGACTGCATCCCATCCCATGCCCCAGCGCAGATAAACAATTATTCCTGTGCGCAGCTCTGCAAGCAGGCCCCCCTCACTTTCCGCCCCAGTAGCAGACAATCCAGCTTCTCCCCGTAGGAGTTTGGGTCCCCCGCATCTCCCCAGAAACTGTATTTCAGAGTAATCGGGGGCTTGTCTCCCCTTTGGGTTGAAAAAAGCAACGCCTGCCACCAGCCCAGATCCCGCGCCTCCGTACCTCAGCTTTTCAGCGCTTGTGCACATCTCAATGCTCTTTTCTCTTTCCTTCTAGTTGTAGAACTTCCACTCAGCCAGCTTTCCTGTGGTTCTGGGTGATAGACGTTTTGTCTTTTAGTTGCAGTTTAAATTGTTGTGCGAGGCAGCAGTTTAGGTGTTTACCTACGCCACCATCTTGGATTCCTCCTCCATATGTGATATTTTAAACAATTAAAAAAAAAGAATAAATAGAGTCAGGGCACATGTCCAGGTGGCGGACTCGATCCCCAATGGGGGCGGGGGGGGGGGGACATGCAGGAGGCAGCCAATCAATGATTCTCTCTCATCATTGATGTTTCTCTCCCTTCTGCTCTGAAATCAACAAAAATATATTTAAAAAGAATAAATAAAAACCTGAATAGTCTATTTTTTTTAAAATGACTTGAGAGTGAAAAATGTTCCTATGAAGAAAGCACCAGACCAAACAGCTTAATCATAGGCAAGTGTCATAGCCTGGATTCCTCCAGAAAATAGAGCCTGAGTCAAGAGCTTGTATGTAGGTGGTTTATTTTAGAAAGTGAAATGTTTAATTGTGGGAATGGGGAACCAGGAGAAATGAAACAAGGAAAGAAGACTAGCCAACACAATGGTGTTACCCCTATGGGTAAATAGGGCACAATCCTGCTAGGTGGAATGCACCTTAGAGTTGTTTGTCTGGGGGATGGAAGAGGAAAGCATTTATCCACCACTTTCCATTCCCCATTTGTCAAGGTAATGTTAACTTTTTTGAAATTCCAGACTTGCAAACCCTCAAGTGCTAGGGGTTTCTCCAGGCTCCCCTCAACAGCAGTAGTGAAGAAAACCTAGGACTGAAAGTGATAAGATGAGGCAGCTGAGGTGAGATGCTGTCAGGTTAATGGATTGCTTTGAAATTAATTGTGTTCTTTGACCATTATTCAATTAAAATGGAAACAATACCAGGAGGATAGGCTAGATTATGCTGTGATTACAACATTAATGTTTATTTTTTGCTCAGGTGCAGACTTCCCTCCAGGGTAACTGTCCAGGGTAGCTTCCCACTATGTATAGCTCTGTGTTCCAGACTGCTCTGGTCTGGTGTCACCTGCATCTTCACACCTGTGGGAAGCTAGTTCTCACTGCAATTTCTGGAGTGAAAGTGGTGTGAAGTAGGACACAAGAGGTGATGCACTCAATAAGTTCTAGCAGACATTCAAAGACCCCACTATTTCAATCTTATATAAACACTTGCACATAATAAAGAACATTCTTCAACTCATTTTATGAGACTAGTATAACTGTGATACTAAAATAAGACAAGAACAGCGTAAGAAGGGAATATTACAAGCTAATCTCACCCATTAACATAAACAGAAAAATGTTAGACAAACTTTTAGCAAACCAAACCTAGCAATGTGTAATGCACTAGTGGATTAAAGGGGAAAGGACCACATAATTTCTAAAATATATGAAAAAAAAAAGTGTTCAATAAAATGCAACATGTGTTCTTGGCTTTTAAAAAATATTTTCAAACTTAATATAGATGGGAACTTCCATAACCTGATAAAACATATAGAAAACAACATACTTAGCAATGATGCTTTGAAATATTTCTATTAAAATCTAGAACAAAATAAAAGTGCCCATTATTACCAGTTCTATTCAACATTATACTGGATGTACTAGCCAGTTAATATAAGTCAAGAAATATAAACGGAAGCTATGGGGATTAGAAAGGAAGGAGTTAAACGGTTATTATTTGTAGGTGATGTGATTATCTATGTAGAAAACCCCAAATCATTTACAAATAAACATTAGAATTAATAACACTTTAAGACAATTGCTGGATACACAATATAAAATCACTTGCTTTTCTATATGCCATCAATTACCTGATGAAAAAATTAAAAGAGTGAAAAGAAGAAACTTGTAATAATAACAGCAATATACTGTTCCAGGAAATAAAATCTAACAAAAAGTGTTTGAGTTCTTCAAGGAGAACTCTACAGAAATGTATTAGGGAAAATCAAATAGGTGGAGAGGTACACCAGGTTCTTTGCTAAGGTGGCTCAGTATAATAAAGGTGTCAATTATTTACAAATTGAATTATGAATTCAATGCAATTCCAATAAAAACCCAACAAAATGTTTCTTGGAAATGGGTAAGCTAGTTCTAAAACTTATTTGAAAAATCAAGTGCCAATCACAGGCAAAGTATTTCTGATTAAAGAAAAGAATAAGGTGGGTTACTCACTCTGCTCAACATCAAGTAACAGTATAAAACTCTAAGAATTAATATTCTGGGATATTGAAGCAGAGAAAGACAATTAGACCAATGCATCAGAATGGAAACACAGACCCACACATGAACAGAGTCCTATTTGTAGCAGACTGGGTATTGCATGTTAGTGGAGAAAGGATGGACTGCTCAATACAGAAGGCTAGAACAACCAGTTATCCATATGAAAAAATAAAAAGATTAAATTGAATCTCTACCTCAAACACTATACATAAGCCCAGGACAAGTTGATTAAAGGTTTAAATGGGAAAATGCAAATTTAGAAAACTCTTAGAAGTTAATATGGGAGACTCCTGATAGAACACTGACTTTAAAAATGGATTTTTTATACTTTGGGTTATAACTCAATACTCTATAATTTATTTTGTTGCTCAAACTGTTTCCAACTTTGGCCACAAGGAGCTCTCAAGGCTTCTGTGTTCCTTTGACATATCCCCATCATTGTGAGATTTTGAGCACTTCCTTACTTTCTGTCCCTCTAAGATGTTCCTGGCTCATCTTGTATATTTCCTGCCTAACCCTATAATGGGACATTTCTCTAAGGTCCCTGGTTCTTTTTATTGGTGAATGGTATTAGAAATTAAAAACTGAATGTTGGGTGTGCTCATTATTGTTGGGGTATTGTAGACTCTCAGCAGACAGAGCTAGGAAATATATGTGTATACTAGTATACACACATGTAATTATTTCTATATTTTTTCATATTAAGTGTCAATATCTATATTAAGCTAAACCTGAGTTCATATAATGTCTTCAACTCCCAACTAGAACGACATGGTTTGTTCCAGCCTTGTCCCCTTACTTATCTGTAACCTTCCTCTCCAATAGTGAGAAACTTGGCTTCCACCTTCAATGGTCCATAAATAAATATCCAGGATAAGTAAATATTAATTAGTGATTGAATAAATAAACAAATAGGGGAGAATAGGCAACTCTCCCATAGAGAAGAACTCCAGATAATTTATAATACTATCCCCTTAAGGAGGTGGAGCATAATTCCCTACTCATTGAGTGTGGAATGCACATTATGACTTCCTTCTAAAGAGTAGAGGATGGAAAGCAGTGAGGGATGTAACTTTACAGTGGAGAAACCTGACAAAACTACCTCACCCAAGTGATCAAGGTTAACATCATCAGTGATGTTAAAGCAATTACCCTTGGTATGATAGAATGAAAGTGGCACTTTACCTGGCTGGTCCTCTTCCTGAAAACCCATAACTCCTGTCTAACCATAAAAAAAATCATTCATACCCAAATTGAAGAACCTTCTATAAAATACTTGACCAGTACTCCTTAAAACTTTCAAGATCACCAAAGACAATGAAAGTCTGAGAAACTGTCATAGTTTAGAAGAGCCTAAGGAGATTTGATGACTAAATATAATGTGGTAACCTGGATGGGAATCTGGAACAGAAAAACTAAGGAAATTTGAATAAAATATGGACTTTAGATCATCACAATGTACCAATATTGGTTCATTAGCTGTGACAAAAGTACTGTAGCAATGTAAGAGGTTAACAATAGGGAGAACTGGACATGGTATATAAAAATAATCTGTAATACTCTGTCAACTTTTCTATACATCAAAAACTATTCTAAAGTTAAAAGTTTATTGAATGTTTTAAAAGAAAAGTTTCTTAAACAAGAAAGGAAAGGGGTAAACTAAGAGAAGACTAACAAATTTGATTGTATCAGACTGGAGAACTTCTGTTTATAAAAAGAAACCACCAAAAGAGTAAAAAGATAAGCCAAACAGTGGAACAAGAGATTTGCCACAGGGATAACCAACAAAGGATCAGCATCAAGGATATACAAAGAACAGCTATGAGTCAATAAGAAAAATACTGTCACATAAAAAGAAATGAGCAGATAGGCATTTCACAGTAGAGAAAACACAAATGGTCCATAAGTATACGGAAAGAAGAAATCCAACTTCATTAGTAATCAGGGAAATACAAATTAAAACCACAATAAAATACTACTTTACACCTCCCAATTAAAGTCTGTCAACTCAAATTTTAGGAGAATCAGAGAGCAGGGTAAATTGGAACTAGCATAGAGAACACTTATCACTCAAACCTTACAGCCCAACAAATATTTATCAGTGGTATTTAATAGATAAATCATGGTATGTTCCAAAAATCAAATACCATAAATCAGTGAAAAAATGAAGGCAGTACAATAATACATACCCACATGGTTGGATCTCAAAATATGATATTGAGCAAAAGAGGCAAGTGACGGAATAATATATACAAAATGGTTTCATTTATTTAATGTCCAAAGCATGCAAAATTAGATCATATAATAGGTAGGGATACATACACAGGTGGCAAAACTATAAAGAAAGACAGGAAATGATTAACACAAAGTTTAGAATAGTGGTGAATTGTCAGGGGAACAGCACACAGTGGGGGCTTCTGATGTATTGATGATATTGCTTTCTTAATCTAGATATATGGGTATTCATTGTAACATGTACTAGAATTAGAATTCAACTGTGTATAATCATAATATGCTCTTTTTGAATCATATGTATGTGCCTTAGTTGATAATAACTAACTACCTCAATCAAAGGTGTGTAAGTGAGCTATGGAGACATGTTGAGATGGTGGGCATGAGCTAAGAGCAGCATTCAGTAGGTGGCATTCCTTTTTTCTTCTTCTCACTAAGGCTGACTCCATTATACAGTCCACTAGTTTCTCATTTTAAGTTTGTGTTCATAAGTCTTTTCATTTTCTATCTGATCATTTCAGGTAACTGTGGGCAAGGTCTTCCCAGTGCCCTCTGAACTTCCCAGTCATTCCTGGCACGTGCTTCCTCGCAAGGCTGCACAGTCAGGTCTGCTCTCCTCAGCTCCCACTGGGGCCGGACTTGTTCATGTTTGGACATCTCTCCACATTCCTCAGCCCCAGGCTCTAGTTTACAAATCCATCCTATTATCTGAGGCTGAAGGTCTTGTTTCACATGAACTTCTGGTTGCCATCTTTTGCGGCAATCTTGCCCACTTACATCTCAGTCTTCTTATTCTGCTGTTTGTGTTCTTCTTCTCTCAAGACAAGAAAAAAAATTAGTTTAGAGATCTGTACATTGATTTAAGATTTTTAAAAATTCCTTTTCCCCATCTTACCATCAAATTCAGCAAGTTAGTAATCAATGTTCTGCCTCCACATTTGGGCAGTGATTAGTATTATGGTTCTGGGCTCAAACTGATCTGCATTTGAATCCCAGGCTTGCCATTCAATAACTGCATGACCTTGAGCTAATTATATCACCACATGAACCCCCAGCTTCTTCATTTGTATAATGGGGATTTTTTTTTCTACTTCACGGAGGTGTCTGAACATTAAATTACATAATGTACACAAAGCACGTGGCAGGTTGTCTGAAATGTAGCAAGCACTCAATAAATGTCAGATACTATTCCTTTGCTTTTTATCTCAATAATATTGACTTGCTTTGGAAGCTGAGTTCTTTCTCGTGGTGAAACTATTTCTTGTTAAGGTTCTTGGACTCTGAAATAGTCCTTTCTCCAGATGTCTTACCCTCCACTGTTACCTTCTCTGTCTTGGCATCAAAATAAAGTTCCAGGAAGTTAACCTAAAATCTCCCCAGGCTCCTGAGCTGCTAGAACATTCTATACTATTTCTCAGGAATTTCTCGCAGGGCCACATTCTTCTGTTAGTCTTGAGGTTCTTCCTGATTTCTGATTTCAATTCCCTTTCCTGGGCCCTGGCCTGTGTGCTTATTCATTCTTCAGGGAGGATAAGGAATAACTGCCCTTTATCTTTAACTCTGTGATAAAAACTCTCCATTCCCCTCTCTTCTCTTTTCCACACAAAAGAATCTTAATTGGTTTATCCCTCCCTCCTCTCTTTCTGTTGTTCAATCATACAGATTTGAAAACATTTCAGGATATAATTTTAAAAGCCAACCTTCAAGAAACATTGACATTAAAATATTTAAAACTTACAAAACCGATAATTTACATACATAACCTTTTATAAACTTTTAAAATAACCTCTGACAACCAGGGCATGTTTTAATATTAAAATAAACATCAAAAGAGGAAAGAAAAGAAAAACTCTCCCATTTGCTTGTTGAAGTATGCAACTCTACTTTAGAGCTTTATTCTGGTGGAATAAACTCCTGTTAGAACACAAATCCCCTCAAGAGGATGCAAACATTCTGAAAGGGATAAAGCTTTTAGGCTGGGTTTTGCAAACTAGTTCTATGGCATATCGATAGATAATTGTAAACCGGCAGGGGGTGTGGGCGGGAGAGTTTTCTGATCAAATAAGGCTAGAAAATGCTGGGCAAAGGAAATACCTTTCTGAAGACGACAAGGTCCTGAGAGATCTAGGCCCTTCCTAACCATCAGCTCTCTCCTTGTTCTCCTCTAGACCAGGTGCACCTGCCTTCCATCTTTCAGACCCCAAACATGCAAAAGCTCCCTCCAGTGTGAGCACCTTTGCATCTGCTAGAACCTCTGCCAGAAATGTGCCCCCAAGATCTTCACATAGTTGGCTTCTTTTGGTCATTAGGTCTTGGTTTAAATGTCACATACCCACAGAGGGTTTTCCCTGACCTGCCATTTAAAACAGATAACCTCCGCCCTGGCCTGAGTGGCTCAGTTGGTTGAGCATTGTCCCATGTACCAAAAGGTCACTGGTTTTAGGTTCAATCCCCACTCAGGGTGAGTGTGGATGGCAGCCAATCGATGTTATTATCACTCTCTCTCTCTCTCTCTCTCTTTCTTTCTCTCTAAAACAAATAAAAACATATTTTTAAAAAATAGTAGTATAATAAGATAGATACCCCCACCACATTATTCGGCATAACAATATTTAACAGTTTGACTTGTGTATTATCTGCTCCCCCAAGTAAAGTAAAGAAAAAGAAAAAAAGACTATCGCTTTCCTATTTATTGCCATAGCTCTGGGGCCTAGAATAATGCCTGGCACACTGTAGGAACTTAATAAATATTTAAATGAATGCATGACCCAACCTTAAATAGATTTCAAACAGGACTTCTCAGAGCCATTCATGTGTAAATCTGTGTTGGAACTCTTCAAGCAGAAGATGTAAGGCGCAGAGCTGTCCAAACCTAAGTGTTCCTGGAGCAGCTAGTGGAAAACTTTTTCATGGTTCATACTTTTGGACACGCTGCTTTAAGTTTTATAAATGACTTCATACCTAAATAAATGTTATATTCTGCCTCAAAGCTAATTTAGAGGATTGGAGAGTTAAGATGATTTGTGAAGCTGTACAATGAGTGAAAGTATATAGATAATGGGAGTGGAGATGGAAAAGATCATGAATAGTACAATGGAGACCTTCACCCAAGGTTGACCTCGATATCTAGCTCATTAGGTCTTTCATAGGATAAGTCTTTGAAAGGTCTTGCTCAGACCTTTCTAGTGCAGGACTCATTTGTTTCTGCTGAAACTTTTTTTAAAAAGAAAAGTTGCCACTCTAAATAAAAACAGTTACACACACACACACACACACACACACACACTATACACAACTTTGATAAATGCTTCAGATTACATCCTGACAGGTAAATTGGAATGTAACTAGCAAGGATTCCTGCACCTCTCCAGTGTATGGCTGTTCCTGATTCGATCGTCTCAGTAATTGTCTTCTTTCTGCATCCATCCAGGGCTGCATTCAGGGCAGACAGGGAAAATGCCAGAGAAATGTTTTTGTCCACTTTCTGTCTTGTGGAGAGAAAATATTGAAATATCCTTGAAAATGTCTTCCTGAACTTTTTGACTGTTTTAAACTGGGTAGCGGCAGATGAGCTGGGAAATAAGAAGGCCATGGTGGTGAGGAGGAAAAGAGAAAGCTGCCATCCAGAGAAATTAAAATAAGACCTCATCTTCATCTTGGATGAACTGTAAACAGGTTCAGTACTTTGCTTGAAAAAATGATTTTGCTAGACACTTCTAAATTGGCTTAATAGTTCAGAGGAGAGAAAATGATCTCTATGGAAATCAGGCCCCACTTAAACTGTGTACTAGCTGCAGAAGTATTATGATTAAGCTTAGAATTCAGGTCATATAAAAATTTTTTCCGAAAGGAGCTGTAAGAAATTGTCAACAGTGGCAAACTTTTTTTTTTAAATATATTTTATTGATTTTTATTTATTTATTTTTTTTTTACAGAGAGGAAGGGAGACAGGGATAGAGAGTTAGAAACATCAATGAGAGAGAAACATCGATCAGCTGCCTCCTGCACACTCCCTACTGGGTATGTGCCCGCAACCCAGGTACATGCCCTTGATCAGAATCGAACCCAGGACGCTTGAGTCCGCAGGCCGACGCTCTATCTACTGAGCCAAACCAGTCAGGGCAACAGTGGCAAACTTTAGAGAGAGGAACTTAGGGTGGGTGAGGGATGTGTGGAGGAAGGCTTTTACTTTCTGTTTAATCTTTCTGTTCAGCTTGGGTTTTTACCATGTACATGTATTACATTTATTATTGTTTAGTGTCAATGCATTAAAAGGACGTGTTTCCTTCATCGAGTCACCTTTCTCCGTGATGGTACCTGGGTCTGGGGTAGGAAAAAGAGGAAACTGGAAACATGGGAGAAGGACCAGAAAGGACTGACTTGGGACTCCTGCAGGAGGAACTGGGGGTCTGGCTATGCCATTGGGTTTGGAGCTACTTGCTTTAAGTGAGGTATGTGTCTTACTACTAAAGAAAGAGAAGAGCTGCATTAAAGGGATCACTGCCTCCTCTCCTCCACTGGTGGAATACCAAGAAATCTGATACCCTATTGTTGAAATGTATGACTCTCCAAATAGACAAGGATTGGATTTTTTTCATTCCCTTTAAAATCGTGGTGCTAAACTCAGAGACCTCACTGGGTTCATATCTGTCTGCAGCTGGAAAAATTCCCAGACCTCCCAGCCTTTGTCCTTTGTGACCCGTCCTCTTGGTCTCTGCTTTGTGAAAGAATGACCGCTGGACTTACACTATTTAGGACAAACTTCTTGGGTGAATAGAGTATGCACTTGGGTAGGAAACAAAGGTATAAAATGTCAGTTCTTGCCTCCTGACAAGAGGCAAGAACTGACATAAACAAGTGCTGATTCTGAAACTTTTCCAAATCAAGGTTGAAGAACAAGGAAGAAAGGAGGGGCGGGTAGGGAGAAGGTGGAGCAAACTTAAAAATAAATAAATAAAGTGGTCCTAGTATCCTCAGCATCTTTATAGAAATGTGATTCCTCAAACCAGATGACCTTTCAGGTGCTTTTCATTTTGTCCTTATCGCCTTTTAAAAGCAGAAGCTTTTATCTAGCTGGTGGCAGAAGAAGGGCTCAATATGCCATCACTACTCTGCAGATGGAGGGACCATGAGAAAGAGTGGGGTGGACTTACGGAGCTGAGAGAGACCCCTGGATGACAGCCAGCAGGAAACTCAGTCCTGCAGCCACAAGGAAACGAAGTCTGTCAATAGTGCGAATGAGCATGGAAGCAGATTCTTCCCAGAGCCTCCAGACAAGAGCCTATCCTGGCTGATACCTTGATTTTGGCCTTGTGAGATCCTAAACAGAGAACCCAAGGGAGGTCATAAGTAGGTGTTGTGTTAAACAACTATGTATGTGATACTTACTACACAGCAATAGAAAAGTAACAGAGTGGTTTTCTACTCAAAGGGCAAAGCATGAGCACAATGATGGTAGAGTGCTAAAAGACTTTGGAGGAAGGCACATGGCTGGGAAACCTGAGGTGCCTGAGTGCAAGGGAGTGTCATGGAAAGTCTACAAAGTTGAATTGGAACCAGACTGGGAAAGTCACTGAGTTTCATGCACATCAAGCAGTTCAGGCTTTATCTTGAGCACCACATTCTACCTCCCTTTCCCCTTTAGCATCTACATTATCTCCTGCCCAGCATGGAAATGCTTCTCTTGCCTGGCTAATGTCTGGGATGTTCATACAGTTTTTTATGCTTCTTTCCCACTTTTCTGTTTAATATCCGCTTGCCTCATTCCTGCTCTCCACTCTTGGCGCTTGTCCCCTTCATGCAGGAGGATGCCCAAGAGTCCTTCTAGGTGATGGTGGGAAGAACCCATAAATGTGTGGCCGTTGCTTTGACAATGTCCTCCTGTTCAAGTCCAGCAGTGTCCACCACCAGGCCTTTATAACGGGACTGGCTTATGATGAGAGAGAGCAGAATCAACTTTTCCAAATGCAAGGACCAGAGTGGATCAGAGTTGGGGTATCTCATTTAGGCAGTAATAGAAGAAGTATGGGCAGCAGGGCACTGAGCATTGACCCAAGGATCCTGGGTCAAGTGCTGTCTATGTGGGCAATGAAGGAAGTGAGATGTGTTAGTCAGGCCCTAGCAGGAAATATGACCATTCCTAGATTATTCAAATGAAGAGACTTTGCAGAAGTCATTTGAAGTCAATTGACAGATGTGTGGGCAAGGTGAGGGGGGGGAAATGAACTTTAGAAATGGAAGTAAACCTTTATAACTTCTACCTCAATGGCCCGAGGGATCATAAGGAAAAAATTGTAACCAGAGCCAGATGAAAGCTGAAACCATGGAGAATGGGCCACCTGGGAGGAACCTCAGTCATGGAGGCATGAACCTTTTGCCACAGAATTACTCTGAAGCAAGGAAGAGTGGGGAGCAATACCCAAGCTGTCTCTCCTGCCACCCTCTGATCCCCTGTAAGTGCCTCCCATGGTTAGACCCACTTGGAAGCCAGTCTACAAAGGAGCTCAGTGAGATGTTGTCCAAAGGGGTCAGCCTCTGAGAATGTATCTGGAGGTGAGAAAAGAGGATCAGAGGATGTTCAGTGTATAAGGGAACCTAGAGGCTCATTGGCCTTTGCCATGATGTTGACCTTGCCATCTATGGGCTCAACCATGGTGACTCTTAACCCAGGGACCCTCACTATCACTCTACTTCATGGCCCAAATTCCCTCTAAAGCCCAGAGAGAGCTCCCAGAGCGGAAATCCCAAAGGTGTACAATCAGGCCCGCTTCCCTTGCTGGCGGGATCCAGAGGAGGGATCATCTGAAAGAGGGCAAGACCCCCTGACAACATCTTGGCCCTCCGTTTCAGGGACCCTCTATTGAGTGCAATCACCTCCCATAATAGGAGAGGATTTGGGGAAAACCACAGGAGTATCATATGTCATTGTTGGACCTTCTAGCCTGAGGACAATAGGGGCTTCCCAGAGATCACAGCCTGAACTATTTAGGGTCTACATACTCAGAGTGGTGGGAAACCATGCTTAGAGTTGTGGGCTGGACTGACCATTTCTGCCAGGGCCTTATAGCTGTGTTTTGAAGGGAGAGGGGTAGCTAAGAGATTGCACAGGGGAAGGATGTGGTTAAGTCCTTCTTTAAGAGCACAACTTGTTATCTTTTGGGTCAAGAAAATTATAGGGATTTGATAAATTTACTAGAACAGCAAGAATCACACAGTTTTATTCAGCTTTAAATAAGGTCATTTTCCCCTAAAATATCTTTCTTAGTCTTAGAATGATCCCAGGGAGTTTCTGACCGACCATAGACTTAAACATTAATTCTGATGAAGAGCCACAGTCAGTACTATAGAACAGATGGAGACCTTGAATGACCCAAATCCCATTACACATACCACCGGGCTTCCTTACCCAGTTTGGACAACCCCTGCTCCCTCTCAATGTTTGACTCAGAAAGGCTAAGTACTATCTCTCACCCCGCATCTCACCCCACACCTGGCCCAGGCCCTGGGCTCACCGAAGCAGTCTTTTCCAGCCTTGTGGGACTTTAAGGACCAGGTCAGCCACCGTGAGCTAAGGTAAGGAAGACTGAAGCCCCAGATGAAGGGCCAGGAAGGCATCAGGCACAAGAGAGGGCTCACCCTTTGGCTGAGTGCAGTGTCCCCTCCCTGAAGATGATTCTGTGTGGCCTGGCCCACAGGAGCTGGGTCTGGACACTGGGCCCTCTCCCTAAACCTCAAGCAGCTGGTTCGGGCAGTTCTTCTCGAGAACATGGCCTGTTTACTCCAGGGACCAAATTCCCTCTTGAGAAGGCCCCACAGCAGAGTTCTAATCCCAAACTTGCACAATCAGGCCCTCTTTCCTGTGTCCCCAGACACAGGGAGACCAGGCCACGATGGGGGTGGGAGGCCCGGGTCAGCATGGCCAGCGGGGAGGATGAAAGCTGAGCCCAAGACCACGCTGCCCTGTGGTATCTGCAGCCTGCCTAAGACCACAGGCGAGACGCTCACAGAGGCGTCATAGCCCCTGCTGCCCAGGCCACCATGGCTCCCCAGGGACTCCTGGAGCCCATGAGCTTGGCATGAAGTCCTCAACCAGGCTTTGTACATTAAGTGCAGACTAGAAATATGGGTGGGGGTAATGTATGGGTGGGGATAGCAGCCATCATCAGATCTTCCCTGCTTTGATGTCCAAAGACAAACTTAGGGCCAGACAGGACTTAGAGTTTACTAGCTTCACTGTAAGCAAGAAAAATCCACTGTAAGCAAGCTACACAAGTTGGGACTCTCTGGGTACCATCAGTACCCCCACCCTCATCCTAACCCTCAACTCCAGGCCCCAATGCCTCCTGGAGCAGATTCTTCCTTCGGGAGGTACCAGGTGCAAGAGTGCTCTCCCCACCAATAAGCCAGCTTTCAATATCCTAAACTCACTTTGTTAGGTTCTACACCCCTCCCTGCACACCCCTCCCGCCCCATGACACACACACACCCTAGCACAATTACACACCTCACCTGCCTGGTGGTAATCAGTAATCGGGCCAATTACTCTAATGCCGGGTGCCAGGGAGGAAGGGACCCACCCACACACCCACTGCTGAGATACTTTCTTCCAGAGCTCTGAGTGGGGCTGACACAAGTGCTCTCCGGGAACTCAGTGTACCCACTGATCCCGACAACTGCCACCAGAGGAGATAGGATCCAAAACAAGTTGGAGGAGTGGGGGCAGAGAACCCTCCCCATCCCCAAGATGCTGCAAACAAACCTCGAGTCTATCTCAGCTGAGCAAGTGGGTAACATGGGGGTGATGTCTGCACAGGATCTATGGAAAGATTTGGCTTTGTGCTGAGCTGCCTGGAGAAAAGTTGAGATCTGGGGAGATCCTAAAATTTAGACACATACCACTCTATACGCTGGATGGCTGCCCCAGCCCAGTGTTCTTTCTGGCCGGTGCCCAGAACCGAGAATGCTATCCTTATCTAGCTCTGTCCATCCAGGTAGTTCCTGATCAGCTGATGCTAGATGGCTTAGTTATATCTGGGTGTGCTCGAGACAAACCAAAGTAAGAAAGGAAGTTACCAAGTGAGAACATGCCCCTGTTCCTGTTGTAGATGAGGGGGCCACAGAGCTCACTTGGGATCAGCGTCTGAAGCTTTGACTTCTTAGCTTAAGCAGCCCCACGTGTTGTACAGATGTTCCTACGCACACGGTTATTGCCTTTTATCCCACCTGTGAGTACTGAAATCTGGGATGATTGGCCAGAGGACACTGTTTAAAAATTGTTTCAATGTTTTATTTCAGTCATTGATTTGCGTGAACATATATTTTGGTTCCCAAGCATACGTTATAGTTTCTGAGAAAACTCTTGTTGCTAAAAAACAAATGAACAAAAAAACCCCCTTGGCCTCTTCTATTGTTCCTCATCAATAGAAAGGCTTTTAAGCAATGGAAGCTACCTATCGCTGCCAGCCCCGTAGGGTCTCTGATGAGCTGGTCTTCAGATCCTGCCAAGTCAGTGGAGGTTGAATGGTGGTGATGGCCCTTTTTCACTCCCACCCCTAGGCTCTGTCTCCCCCATCTCCCTAGGTCCCTGGACTTCACCTGGTACCTGATCTGGCCCTAAGAGAGCCCCCTCTTGCTGGCCTGAAAGATGGTGTGGAATTGGGCAAAGGTTAGGTGCTCTCTTGCTCACAAGGTCTCTAGGGACCTCCCTTGACTTGCTCACATCGCATCCCCTGAGACTCCTGGTGTGCTCGTGCACATCAGGGCCCTATGCAGTGCATCAGGCCTCTGCCTCCTGCCTTTCATGCCTTTCTCTGGACCACAGACATTCACACAGCCTCCACAGTTTCCACATCCTAAGCCACTAGGGTGGGACTTTTAGAAATGATACCACCTCTCCACTCAAGCTCAGCTCAGCCTTTTGAAGTCTAACCTCAGGTTGGATGAGGAGATAGCCTGGACACTCCAATCCCATCCCTGTTCTGTGAAGGAAACATGGGACTCACAACTGAGTGACTACAGGTGCTTCTTAATTCCACCAATGTCATTTGGCCACCAGATCAGTGCCCCTACCTACACTTCCCCTTTGTCCACTCTCACCCCCAGACCAAAATATTTGCTTTGCTGAGGTCAATAAAAGCAGAAACATTTCTGCCAATGGAACTCATCAGAGCAAAATTGTCCCTAGCCAGTTTATACTGAAACCAGCATAGGAACCCACAGGCATGTGCATGTGCGTGTGTGTGTGTTTGTGTGTGTGCACTTATGTGTGCAAAGTGGGAGAGTTGAGAAGGGAACTTTGAGAAACAGTGACACAGGAAGAGGAGGACAGAGGAAGATGCAGATGGACAAAGCCTGGAAGATTAGAGGGTTTGGCTGAGACTTGCAGATGCCAGTGAGGCTCACCCTGCTGCACCAAGTCAGCCCATTTGTACATTCTTCCTATGTGCTGAGGATAAGGACACCCCAAGCCTCCTGTGGATTGTTTGAGCCAAGCAGTGGGGGAATGGAGGAGAGATCCAGGGATAATAGATACAGGTTGCTGTGAAGGAGACTGCACCTTAAATGGAAGATAAAGGTACAATAAATGCAGGTAACTTCCAGGGCTAGGTCTCAGAAGAATTGTGAGAGAATAATTCACGTTCATTTCCCTGGGAATGGTAATGTCATTCTCAATCTCTCTGGATACCTCTGGCTTAAAACCCAGGGGTACTAAAAAAAAAAAAAGTAAATGTGTATCATGATAATGAATATAATGGATCTGCTAAAGGAGAGGCCTTTCAGATTGGATTTTAAAAAATCAATTTATATTTTGTCATAATTCATAATAACACAAAAATATTGAAAGTAAAGGTATATAAAAAGAAAGTTTCTGTAGCAACATTAATGTCAGACCAAATAGACTTTAAAGCAAGAAAAAACTACAAGTGTTACAGAGTTAAAAAGAATCATCACTTAAAGATATTATACCAAGAAGATATCGTAATATCTATATTTGTGCACATTTAGCAATATAGTCTTGAAATACAGGAAGCAAATATTGATAAAATTACAAAGAGAAATCAACAAATCCACAATTAGAGTGGGAGATATTTTTTTACCTGAGCATTCAGCAGCTTTATTTATAAGAGCTAAAAAATGGAAACAACCCAATGTCTATCAATATGTGAATGAATAAATAAACTGTGATATATTCACACAATAAATACTACTCAACAATAAAAAGGAATTAACTATTGATCCATGCAAGCAAATATATGAATCTCAATTATACAGAGTGAAAGAAGCTAGAATTTTTTAAAAGTACATATTATTCCATTTATAATGTTCTAGAACATGCAGATTAATTCATAGTTACAGAAAGTAGACCAGTGTTTGCTTGGGGATGGAATGGGGAACAGAGAGAAGCAGGATTAAAATGAGGCACAAGCAAATTTTTGGGGGTGATGGACATGTTCATTACCTTGATTGCATTGATGGTTTCACACATATATATCAAAAATCACCAAATCGAGGATCCAAGATGGCGGTGTAGGTAAACACCTAAACTGCTGCCTCCCACAACAATTTAAATTGCAACTAAAAGACAAAACGTCTATCACCCAGAACCATGGGAAAGCTGGCTAAGTGGAGGTGCTACAACTAGAAGGAAAGAGAAAAGAGCATTGAGACGTGCACGAGCGCTGAAAAGCTGAGGTACAGAGGCACGTGATCCGGGCTGGCAACGGGCTACTGGGTGCGTTGCTTTTTTCAACTCGAACCGAGACAAGCCCCTGATTACTCTGAAATCCAGTCTCTGGGGAGACGTGGGGGACCCAAACTCCTACGGGGAGAAGCTGGACTGTCTGCCAGTGAGGGTGGCTTGCTTGCAGAGCTGCGCACAGGAATAATTGTTTACTGCACTGGGGCACGGGACTCGCGGAGGCCATTGGGGACGCAGAGCCGGCTAACTAGCAGCCATTGCTGTTTGCCATGCCCTAACCTAGTGACACCCTGAGGCCCCGCCCTGCACAACCTACAAACCCACCCAAGCTCCAAGAAGCAGAGTTAGCATAAGAAAGGCCTCCCCTATCGCAGCTTAACCTAGAAAACTTGCAGCCTGGGTCAGACAGCTCCAAAACCTCCAAACCCCAAGCAAAGAGGAGAAAACTGCAGCTCTCACTGTAGCTCCTGCTGAGTGGCCTCAGACAGTAGCTGACCTGCACCCCATTGGAGATCCAGAAGCCAGTGTACCTAGTGGTCAGTGTGAGACACCAGATTTCAACTCCCCACATCCATAAGTGACACATTCAAGAGGCAGACTCAGTGAGCACCAAAGCCCCACTGAAACAAGTCCTGCCCCATAAGCGTGTCTTCAGTGCAGCAGTTCTTCCATTATAGACACAGGGAGTGCTCACAGCTAATTGGCCTGGAGGTCAATTCCTCCCAGCGTACCAACAGCAATTAAGGCTTAACTACACCAAGACTTTGCACTCAGCCCACAAAGGGGTGTACCAAGAGCATCCACATCAGGTGATTGGGGAGGCTGAGTTACTGGCCCCTATAGGTCACCTACCACACAAAGCCACTCCATCAACACAGGGAAGCAGCCAAAATGCAGAAACAAAGAAACATGTCACGAATGAAAGAAATGGAGGAAAGCAAACTACTGGATGACATAGAGTTCAGAACCACATGTATAAGGTTACTCAAGAATCTTCTAAAAACCGCTGAGAAACTTGATGACACTTCTGAGGAGCTTAGTGAGACCTTCAAGGACCTTAATGAGAATGCCAAAAAAAAATGGAAAAGGACCAGTCAGGAGTGAAGCATACACTGTCTAAAATAAAGAATATACAGAAACTCAATTGTAGATCAACGTACCCCAAGAATCAAACCAAAGATCTGAAATATGTGGAAACAAAAAACATCTAACCAGAAAAACAAAAAGAAAAAAGAATCCAAAAATATGAAGATAGTGTCAGGAGCCTCTGGGACAACTTCAAGCGAACCAACATCCGAATTTTTGGGGTGCCACAAGAAGGGAGAAAGCAAAATATTGAAAACCTATTAGAAGAAATAATGACAGAAAACTTTCCCTACCTGGTGAAAGAAATAGACTTACAAGTTCAGGAAGCGCACAGAACCCCATACAAGAGGAATCCAAAGAGGACCACACCAAGACACATCATAATTAAAATGCCAAGGGCAAAAGACAAAGAGAGAATATTAAAAGCAGCAAGAGAAAAACAGTTAATTACCTACAAGAGAGTACCCATACGACTGTCAGCTGATTTCTCAACAGAAACTATGCAGGCCAGAAGGGAGTGGCAAGAAATATTCAAAGTGATGAACAGCAAGAACCTACAACCAAGATTACTCTACCCAGCAAAGCTATCATTCAGAGTTGAAGGTCAGATAAAGAGCTTCACAGACAAGAAAAAGCTAAAGGAGTTCATCACCACCAAACCAGGATTACACAAAATGCTGAAGGGTATCCTTTAAGAAGAGGAAGAAGAAGAAAAAGATAAAGATAAAAATTATGAACAACAAAATGACATCAAATACATACCTACCAACAAGTGAATCTAAAAATCAAGTAAATAAAAAATCTGAAGAACAGAATGGACTGGTGAATGTAATAGAATCAGGGACATAGAAAGGGAGTGGACTGACGATTCTCAGGGGAAGCAGGTGTGAGGGGTGCGGGAAGAGATTGGACAAAAATCTTACTCCTATGGATGAAGACAGTGGCGGGGGGTAAAGGCATGGGGTGGGGTGGGGAATCAGGTGGAGGGGAGCTATGGGGAAAAATAAAAGAGGAACACCTGTAATAATCTGAACAATAAAGATTTATTTTTAAAAAATCACCAAATCATTAACCTTTAAAGAGCTGCCATTTGTTGTATGTTAATTATACCTCAATAAGGCTGTTTGAGGGGGGAAACATTGTGTTAAGTTTTCATAAAAATGAAAGGACAAATCTGACCCTCTGCCATTAGACTGGGTAGATCGAGGGCCTGCTTCCTGTGTGGTATTCACCGCTTCTTGGATATGGGCTATTGTGATGTTTTATTACTGGACGATAGGAGCTTGTGAGTAGAATCCATTTTGGTCTTCCCCCAGCATGGTACCCTGCAGTGGGAGAAGTCCTTATCTTTTTCAGAAACTCAAAGCTTGAGGAGTCAAAACTGAATAAGAACATAAGTCATTTTAATAGAATTTATTATCACATTTTGATCTGAAGGACATGTATAAAAGCTTGTACCCAAAAACTGGCAAATATGTATTCTTTTCAAGAACATGTGACACAATATTTACAAAAGTAGGCTGTACAGCAGTCTCAGAAAAGATAAAAACATTTTTAGGTTCTGTGACCACATGAAGTAAAATAAAAATTCAATTTCAAAAAGGTCAATAAAATTTTTATTTGGCAAACTTTACTAGTAAGCGCTCTCTTAATTTATAGGTTAAAGAAAAATAATTATAGCTATGAACGTTATAACCAAATAATGAAATCAATGCATGTCAAAATTGGTGGATGCAGAGAAATCAGTGTTTATTAGAAAATGTACAGTTTAAAAATCTATTGATTAGAAAATAAGTTTAAATGTTAATGAGCTACATATTCAACTAAAAAAATCAAGAGGATATTCAAAGAAAGAAGAAACAAAAATAAAAGCAAAGATCGATGAATAAGGAAACAAACTCAAAAGCCGGTCTCTGAAAAGATTACTAAACCTGACAAACTGAAAAAAGAAAAAGAAAATGGCAAGAGTCACCTAGGAAGAAGGAAGAAAGAATAAGAACGAGGCGGAGAAACAGCCTTCATGGCAACCAGAGGTAGTGTAGTGTGATAAAAGCCTGAGAGAACGTGTCCTTAGAGGAGACATCTCTCTCTCTCCCTCTAGCTGGCCACAGAGTGTCCATGTCTTATTTATCTGTCTCTTCCAAGGCTGGCAGCCTGGTTCATAATAGATATTCGGTGGATCTATTGTATAAAATCAAATCCTGTTTTTGAGCAGGCAGTCCCTGGCCCCATATTGGAGCAAACAGAGTCTGTGGACAGAATTCTCAAGAGTGTCCATATGTCACTATATGTTCCTAAAGGTAAATAAAGCACCAAAGTTTAGGAATGCTATACTTTAAAAAATAATAATCAGAGCAAATCAAGGTTATCCTTATAATATTATTCATCTCCCTTACTTGGATGAGATTGGCCTGAACAAGAGAGAAAGGGGTGGACCCATAGCTGGGCTGGGGGCCGAGGTGGCGGTGGTATTCAGTGCCCGGGGCACTTGGAAAAGACTGTGTCCCACACGGGAGCATCCTCTGCCAAGGCCATCCCAGGGGAAGCAGACTGAGAACCTCTGGTTGGTAATGACAGCTGTGCCCAAGCTTCCACGTGGCCGGGAAACCCAGACCTGCAGATTTTCACATCAGTCCATAAAATCAAAGGAGCTGGTCTCAGCTTCCACAGACACCCAGTGGGTCAGGAGCACAGCAAGGCTGGGATGCTTCTGGCTGGAAATGGAAAATGGCAAGGCAGACAGACGCAGGACACTGAAGTCTGGGATTTCAGAGGTAACAGAGAGGCCTCCTACCCACTTCCAAAAATGCCGCCCCTTCCAGGCACTGCTGCCTGAACTGTTCCCTTGTGGTTCTAACCCTCATCTTGGCTTTGTCACCCAAGGAGAGGTCACCCCTAAGCCTTATCAGCCATTGCCAACTCTGAATTTGTGTATCAGGCGCTTTCCTGACCTGAGGTTTGATGGGGGCGGGTTGGGTGGGGTGAGCTGAGGGCAGCAGGGCATGAGGGCGTGAGGGCACTGGCTGCCTGAGGGGAAGACAGTGGAAAAACTGCCCAGTGCAGAGTTCTGCTCAGGGCCAGCCCTGGTCCTGCGGTGAGCTAAAGGGAGAGCGCCCACAGGCTGGGAGGGGGAGGAACCAGTCCCAGATGCCCCAGCACAGCTGGAAGCCATGCGTCCTCCCCGGGCCAGGAGCACAAGCTGACCTGCAATCAGAGGGCGGAGGGAGATACACAGCTTCCGGGAAACAGCTGCACGTGAACGCAGCTGTGGAGCCGAGACAGGAAGCGAGGCTATCGCTCCATCAGTCCATCTATCTACCAGGTCAGCAGCTCCCAGGAGTGTTTCAAGGTAAAGCCAGGCACCCCCGAAACAGTAACAACAACATTGTAAGGCACTTTAGGACATGGAGAAGGCTATCTCCTATAGCCTCACAGCGTCCTTTGGGAGAGTGTGTTTATGCCTGTTTTTATTTTTCAAAAGAGGAAGCTGAGGCTCAGCAAAGATAAGAAGGGATGGACAGACCTGAACTTCTCAGAGCCGGTATGTTTTATGCCTCTCTTTCTTCAAGTGTGGTCCTCGGATGGCAGCATCGGCCACCCTGGGAGCTCGTTAGAAATAAGGAATCCCAAAATGAGACCTAGAGAATCAGAACCCACATTTTAACAAGATCCCCAGGCGATTCACATTTAACATGGACACGAAAATTTGAGAAGCATTATTTCCATCATATCAGACCGCACCTTATAACACCTGATGAAACTACTTGAGTTACACACTCTTGTGTTGGGGATTGGGGAGGAGGGCGGTTCTCAGTATTTCAAAGCTAGAAGGGACTTCTCAGAAAAGACCTGGACCTACTCCATCATGATGTAAATGATGTCGCTGACACATTTTCAAAGCAAGTCTCTAGCAGAACTAAGGCGAAAACCCACCTCTCTCTTTTGTCTCAGAAGTCTTACCTGCCCTCTTCCTCTCTCTCTCTTTCTTTCTTCCTTTCTTTCTTTCTAGTTTTATATTCACTGCTATTTATTTTGGGTTCTGTTTTAAAAGCAGACTTTCTTTGCCAGGTATGTGCAATTTAGGCTAATAGTTAACTTCACTGCATTTTCTGAGCACGCATTAATAGGGAATAAAAACAATCATAACAGAAGCAATCATGGCCTTGTCTTTGTTGAGTATGTCCTACTTTCTCAGTGTTTTATATCCATGGGCCAGTCACATGATAGGCAGCTGTAGAAAACCAGCCTTGTATGAAAGATTGGTCCCAGATAATCTGGGACAATCATTGAGTCGGTTTCAAATACATATTAGATGTAATAACTATGGAAGGATAGACTTAATAATAATGTGTGGGGAGATATCTTTGTATCTGCAAGGATGTGGACCACCCTAAAACTGTGTCTGTTCAGCTAAGTGCAAGACTTTGGCAATTTTCTGGTTAATTTGCTAAGTCTACATGGCCAAACCAATAATTCAGGCCAGTGGTAGATTTTTTGAACCTAAATATTCTGGTTTGGCTGTCTTCATTTCTAAAGTTAACCTGATACTTGCCAAATCACTGCCTCGTTCACATTCTATCCAGGGAAAGACATGCTCAGGAGCGTGAAGACACGTGTATTTTAATATGTGCATTTACATGTCATTCAACTTAGGTCATTTTGTTCTTTGAAATTAGGTAATATGAACTCAAACGTTCATCCCACAGGTCCCTCCCAATATCTCTAGAAATGTTTGGGGTGGGAATGGAGTTGAGCTTGTGTCCTGGTCCTCCCCCCCCCCCCCCCCGCCGCCCCCTCTCCCAGTCACTTCTGGTTCTAAGTTCTTGCTTCTGTGGAATTTTTTTATCTCTCTTATGCTCTCATGTCTTGCCTCCAGTAAACACTTCTACTCTCCACCTGCATTGAAATCAAACATCTAATTCAGTCCATTACCATGATTTCTTCAAAACATCACTCACTAAGGTCAGTGGATGCAGGACACTTTCCCTGCAGATATGAAAGTAACCGAAGGGCAGTTCTTTGTCGCACAATAAAATAAATCATAATGTCGATTACTAGAATCTGTGTCCTTAAAAGTCTTTCAGCTATTTCCTTTCCCCCCATTCCCACCATGGGGAATTGCCTTCTACTTGGGTTCAAGCCTCCTATTATGTATGGCTCCTTCCTCATCCAAGCTCTTTCTAAGCTAAACAGCCCTCACCACAAATTCCTATGTTGATTATCTCTTTGTCTCAGTCCGAGCCCATCCCATTCAAGGACTGCCTTTCTCAACCCAAATGGCCCATCATGATGTTTGTTCAACAAAGGGTCCACGGATGAATTTTCTTACAGATTGTCAGTGATGTGGGCCCTCTCCTGACACACCAATGCCTTTTGTTACAGGGTAGAAGGATGGATGGCATGCAGGTGCTGATGTAAGTGTGTGAATGTATGTGCAAGCATGGGTGAGAGAACATGTATGTGCCACTGTGCATATGTGTCACTGTGTGTGTGCATGCACGTGTAGGGAGCAGCCCTAAGAATTAGACCAAATGTAATGAAGAAAATGTGTAAAGTGTGTGTCTAGACTCACTCATTGGATGTTGGATCCATCGCTGAGAAATCCCACGTGTCCATCCCATGAAGAACTCAAGGAGATCCTCCACACTCAAGCTACATCTCCTTGAAAATTAACTAAGTAATTGGGAAGTAACATGGAGGCACAAAGAAAATAAAGATATAAAGCCGTGGGAAACTGGAAAGACAGAAAAAGAATTAGTTAAACAAGAAATTTCAAGGTCATCTTGGTTCTCAGAGACATGGGCTCTAGCAAGTTGCCATAAATGCCACTGAAAGGGAGAAAGCTGGAAAGGTGGAAGCTTCTACTCCTCAAGCATAGAAGACTTTGGGAAGATGAGCAAGATGGGCTGTGCAGCCTCTCCTTCAGGGGTTTCTGATGCCTACTTGTCAACGTGGGGGAAGACCTGGCCTTCCTGGAGGAAGAAGGAGGGCAAGGATGCCCTCTTGGAGCCCAGACTGATCTGAGAGTCTATGAGACATGGGGTCTCCAAGCAAAGAAATGTGAGCCCAGCTGTAACCCCAGAATCAGAAGGGACAGGGGCTCTCAGGGTGGGGGCGGTGGTGGTCAGGTGGGGTTAGCATTTCACACCCCTTCTTACATACTGCCTGTATTCCCCAGGGTTTAGAAGCTTTGCGGGGGACTGAAGTCAGTAGACTATGTTTAATGTCACTGGGAGAGGGTGGTCAGACAAGGACGTGTGCAGTGGCCTGTCCTATCATGTGTCCAGGCAACTTCTCTGGGCCTGGGTGCAAAGAGACTGTTAGGAAGTTTGTGCTCTGGCCCTTGTTGCAGGGCATGAGAGAGAGTCCTGCCCCACTCACCTCCTGCAGCCCAGCTCTGGCCTGGCTCTGAGAGGGAGGAGTTCTTTTCCAGGTATTTGCTTCCAGCTCCATGTCTTACTTCCTGTGGGACATTTGCTAAGCTACAGAATCAGCTGAACAGTTATTTTCTTGCTTATGAAATGGCAGCAAAAGTGCCTTCTCCTGTGGAGGTCTTTGGAGGGTGAAACAAGATGAAGCAAGGAAGGCGTCCAGCCCTGTGACTGGGGACCATGGGTGCTGGTGATGGCTTGCCTCCCAGGGCCAAATCTTGTTGTCCAGCGCTCAGGTACGGGACACTGAAAGGAAGGGACAAGTCTTACTTATCTTTGCACCCTTAAATTTGACAAGTCAGAAGGTCATGGAAAAATGAAGGGTCTGGCAGGTTTGCCTGTGACTTGAAAGGACAAGGACCTGAATTCCCACCCCCACCTGAGGACCCAGTCCCGCAGCCCCCAACCCGATCTCCGTCACTGGCTCTTAGAACTTCCTCTGCAACTCACCCCAAGGGCACCGCACACTGGTACACTGTTCACATGCTCTGCTGTTACCTGACTAGGTCTCAGGACAGCCCCTGACTCCACTGGTCCTGCATACTGTCCCTCAGCCCTCTAACCATCAGGCTCCGGCCCCCTCCCACCCCACCCTCCTCACCCACTCCACCTTCTTCACTCACCTGGTTGCCAGATAAAATACAGGATGCCCTATTAAATTTTAATTTTGGACATACTTATACTAAAAAGGATTTGTTGTTTATCTGAAATTTGAATTTAACAGGGCATCCTGTATTTTTATTTGCTGAATCTGGAAACCCTATCTAACAAGTGTCTTTCTACCAACTATGGTCTTCCCTTCCTCCATACCTTTCTTCCAGCCCCACCAGAACCTAACTGGCTTTAGCAGCTTGGGGCCATTCATTCATTTATTCATTCACTCATTTCGGTTTTATTGCATGCCCACCAAGCACCAAGCCTCTGCTAAGCAATGATTGGGGGTACAATGTTGCAAATGTAATCGTCCTGCCCTCATGGAGCTTACATTCAACAAAAGTAAAAAAATGAAAAAATGAAAGGATTCTAAACGTAGTAAGTGCTAGTATGCAAATAAACTAAATAAAGCCAGCATGTCAAACTTGTGGCCGGCAGGCTGCAGGCCTTAAGTTTGACATGCTTGAAATAAAGGCTTGAAATAGAAATTAAAGGAGGAGGGCTGGTTTGGACAGGACAGTGAGAAACCCTCTCTGAGGCAATAATAGGCCTGAAGGATGAAAATGTGTGGGCTGCCAGCTGGGGGAGAAATTCTAGGCCCTGAGGCAGGAAAAGAACTTTGACCATTAGGAACTGCAAGAAGACCCAAGTGCCTGGCCACTGGGGAGGGCATGAGATGAAGCTGGAGAAATGGGAAAAATCCAGAATCACTGAGAGCCTAATGGGCTACAGTAACATTGTGAACCCACACACACACAGAAAGCCTTATGCGGAAAGGGTCGTAGGGTCTGAATGACGAAACTTAATGCTCAATGCACACTGAAATGGAGGAGCCTCAACTTGGAAGCAGGGAGGCCAGTTAGGAGGCCACTGAAGAATCCAGGTAAGATAGGAGGGTTGTGTAGAGAAACACTGGGTGGGGTGGCACGTGAGAGAAATGGTGGAAGTAGAAGTATACATTGGAGGTAGGATTTGCTAGGCTTGATATAAATTGGATGTGAAAGTTGAGGAGGAATCAAGGACCACAGTCTTTAGCAACTAAGGAGGTGGAGGTAATGTAGCAAGACTGGAGGTAATAGGATGAGAATCAAGAGTTCCTGTTGGGACAGATTAGGTTGAAAATGTCTGGGAGACCTCAAGAAGAAATACCAAGTGGGCACTGATTCTGAAAGTCAGCGCTCAAAGAGGAGGAACGGGCTAGAGTCAGAAATGTGGACTTGCCACCATATGGGTGGTGTCTGTGGCCATGGAAACGTAGGGAGAGAAACCCAGGACCAAGTCCAAGGGCACTGGCATTATGGTGGCTTTGAAGAGGAACCTGCCAAGAAGCCTGAGAGGGAGCCACCAGCAGGGCAGGAAGGCAACCAGGAGAGGACCCTGTGGGGGGACAGGGAGAGACAGGCTTCAGGGTGGGGGTCAGCTGAGTTTAAGTTGTTGAAAGAGGGAAGAAGGGAGGCCGAGACATGTTCATCGGCTCTGATGATTTTTTTTTTATTTTAGAGAGAAACATCGATTTGTGGTTCCACTTATTTATGTATTCATTATTTATGTTTCTTGTATGTTCCCTGACCGGGTCTTGAACCTACAACCTTGGCATATGGGGACAACACTAACCAATTGAACTACCCTGCCAGGGCCTCATCTCTGGTGAATTTACTATGAGCAGGTGCAGTGGAGAGGGTGGTGGGGCAGAAGGCACATGTGGGTGGAGGGGGTGGTGAAGAGGGAAAGTCTGGGGAGGAAGTAGCAGGTGCACCTGTTCCCCAGGCTGGTGAGGAGCGTGGCTGTGAAAGGAGCAGAGTGATGGGCGGTGGCTGGAGGGGCCTGGGTCTTGGAGAGGGATTTTATTTTTAAGATGAGAGTTAGAGCATGTTCATGTGCTGATGGGAATGGTCTAGGAGGAAGCAGGAGAATGAAGGTGTGATGGAGAGAGGGGTTAAGCCTCCCTCAGATGTGACGAGGGCGACTCTGCCCTTGGACCTGGGCCCGGCACCCAGCCTATCCAGGGCTGGATGGAAGGAAATGCCTACTGAGGCTCGGGGTGAAGGAAGTCGGGCGGGGAGGGCCTGCCTTGCTCTGGAAATAGAACACCGACACTGGTAACTGAATAACTTGTGGAGAGGGGGCAAAGGCACTGGCAGAGTCTGAAGGAGCGAAAATAATCTGTCCCGCTTGGGCAGTGAGGCGAGTCGGATGTGGACGATGGAGAGGCCTGTCCTGTCCTGGGTCCGCAGCACCCCTTTCTGGCCTGCAGGGGCGAGCACTGCTCTTCTCAGTCCTGCTCTGGCCCAGCCAGGTTCCGGGTGGACAGGGCATCATCACGTGAAGGTCTTGCACTCAGCACTCGAGCTTGATTGCCTGCACAGCCGCTGCCTGCTCCACACTCCAGACAGACGGACAGAGCAGAGCCCACCGAGGCCCAGCCAGGCAGACAGGGTTCCAGATAGGCTACCCTGCTACCCTCCACCCCACCTGCCACCTCTCCGACCACACCAGCTGGCCCAGTGTTCACTGGCCTCCCAACCCTCCAGGAAGCAGGCTTTGGTGTGCCAACCTCTCTCAGATCTCCCTCTTCTGAGTCCTAAACCTCCCATCCAAAGCCGCACATCTCCCGCACCACACCCCTTCACACACAGCTGGAGTAAAGGTCCCTCAGACGGGATGCCGATCTTCTAACAGCATCTAGGAATTGACTAGGGATAGGCTGGTGTTTGAGTACAGAAGCTGCGGAATGAAGATCTGAGCTTTTTCCCTTTTTGCTTCAGCATCTGTGTCCTCCCTCACCTTGGGCTGGTCTCCCATCTCTCTCTGCTTTACCTCTCCCTCCCCAGGCTCACCCCCAAGGTGGCAGGAAGCAAAAGGCACGTCTGCTCATCCAGCAGACAATGCCCGGAGGTGAGGTGAGACCTGAGGGGGATGCTCTGCTCTGGTTTGCCCCCAGGTCCACCCCTCTCTCCCACAGCATGCCATCCCTGAGAAAGGAAGGTGCCAGGCTCCAGAGCATGAGGGGTTGGGCCCATCTCTCCTGAGGAGGAAAGGCAGGTGAGAATCACTGACCCGAGAAGTTCCTGTGAACTCCGACCATGAGAGAGAAGGGGGGAAGAGGGCAGCAGGAGCTGGGCAAGGCGCTGGGGAGGGAAGCAACCTGGCATAGTGGTTTCCCCTGCTGTAAACTTCTCATTGGGTCCCCTGGGAAACAGACACTCTGGACCTGCCCTGAGGAATGAGAAGGACTGGGAGCCACCTGCCACTGGGACATTAGGGGACTTAGGGGTGTTCGGAACAAGGGGAACCATGGCCCTGGGACAACTGGAGGCCAATCCTGGGTGAGGGAGGCAGCTTATGCAGGAAAAACAAAGAAGACTGTGCCGATCCCTCTGCCCCCACCAAGAAGTGCGGTCTGTT
Organism: Corynorhinus townsendii; assembly: GCA_026230045.1. NCBI lineage: Eukaryota > Metazoa > Chordata > Mammalia > Chiroptera > Vespertilionidae > Corynorhinus > Corynorhinus townsendii. Next base: position 171,458,603 of record JAPDVU010000003.1, on the reverse strand, counting down.
TATAGGTAAACTACGTGGGTGTCCGTGAGAAAGAGAAGTTGTCAGGTTGACCCTCAGAAGTGCCAGTTCTGTACCCAGCTGCTGGGCTGCTGACTGAGCCACTTCCTACTGTCCCCTCTCAACACCTCCCTCCCAAGCTGACGGGAACAAAGAAGCCGAAAGTTTCCAGTAGTAAAAATCGGGGAGGAGCAGTCAAGAACAAAGATCAAAGCTTCGGATTTTCCACGACACTGGTGCCGAGGCAGAGGCACCATCCTACCTGGCACAGTTCCCATCACCCATGCCCTCTGGGAAGCAGGAAGCTGCCATCTGGGCATGAGGCAGTGCCAGCCTCACCATCAGCACAGTTCCTTCTCCTGCAGAGGCCTTCACTCATGCAGGCTGCCTTGGTCCCTGAGCCCAATTCTTCCCAGCTCTCTGAGATCAAATGGTCTCAGAGGCCAGGCGCTCACCCAGCAGCCCCCAAACCTACAGCACTACACACAGGCCCAGGGTCAGGAGGGAGAAGGGACGGGGACTGGAGAAGAAAGAGTGGACTTTGGGTGGGTGGGGTTGTAGGGAAATCTATTTGCAGGTCAAAGGGCAGCTGGGGCTGGGCTGCCTCCCAGGGTGGGGCTAACTTTTGAGGAAACACTTTCCTTGTACCCCTTTCCTTGCACCCTACTCTCTCAGCTTCTAGGAGATGAGGGGAGCGAGGACACAGAGGGGTCCACCCCGACACCCACATGATGGCACAACTATTTAATGGAGCACTCTTCAGCTGTTTTTAAAAAAGTGAAATAAATCCATGCATTCTGACAGGGAAGATGGCAAAGGTATATTCAGTGAAAAAAAAGTTTAAAAATAAGTAGGTTTTTATACTATTTTGTTAAAAATAATTAAACCTAAAAGAGCTGCATTTGGAAATTACGTCTGGGATCATTTGGATTAGAATTAGAGGAAAGACTTTTGCATTTGAATTTTTTATAATGAGCATGTATAATGAAAAGAAAAAGTTGAGGATGGGGGAGTGGTTCAGAGTGATCCAAGTGTGTAGTAGAGTGGAGCATGCACAAGGACATGCTAGGCGTGTGTGCGTGCACACACACACATGCACATGCATGTTCACACCAAGCATACCTGGCCCACCAAGGAGGGCACACCTGGTAAATATGGCAAACACTTGGACACACAACTGGCTCAGCCACATCCCAGAGTCCCAGGTGCCATTGGCATGTGTCAGGGAGGGCTCGAAGCTCTCTCTGGGCATTGATCCCATCCCACATCATCTCCCAGCGCCTCTTGCTTCTCAGACCTCCAATTGCTCTCCACTGGGCTTCCATCATTTCCTGCCAGGTACTCAGAAAGCAGAACCCTGGAGAGTCAACCAATCTAGGAGGGGAGTACCTGGCCTGGCTATGAAGTTGGCCTCCCCCTTCTCTGGGGCACAGGGGCACGGGTCTCCAATGCTGGGGCTGTCCCACCATTGCCTGTGGATTCTGGTTTGACTAAGAAACTTTCCTGGGGGCAATCAGCCAATCCAAATATGATCCTGGTTCTGCTGCTTACTGGTTGGGTGTCCTTGGACTAGTTATTTAATCTTGCTGAGCCTCAGTTTCCTCATCTGTAACATGGGAATAATAAGGTTATTGTGAAACTCAAAGATGATAATATCTAAGAGACCAAATGCTTTGAAAAACAAACAAGGAAATGACGATCACCAAAGTCAGGATAGCCCGGCTGACGTGGCTCAGGGGTTGAGCGTCGACCTATGAACCAGGAGGTCATGGTTCGAGTCTGTGTTGGGGCGCGTGCTGAGGTTGCAGGCTTGATCCTCAGTTGGGGGCGTGCAGGAGCAGCTGATCAATGATTCTCTCTCATCATTGATGTTTGTATATCTCTCTCCCTCTCCCTTCCTCTCTGAAGTCAATAAATATAGATATATTTTTTAAAAGTCAGGATACTGGTTCCCTCCAAGGAGGGGGGATGGAGTTGTGATCAGGGAAAGATACAGAAACCTCTGGGGTGCTGGCAGTATTTTATTTCTTGACCTGTGCAATAGATACATGCGTGTTTTATTTATAATTATTTATTCAGTTATAATATATTTTAATGTATATCTATGTTATGTTATGTTTCATAATAAGAAAAAAATGGTTTGGGAATTTTCATGTTCAATGTAAATGTAAAATGATATAAGAAAGCGTCAATTCCCACCTTTCTAGCCTCTGAACAGCTTCTGGGACTTTTAATTTTTCTGTGGTCCAAGGTAACTGGTGGCAAGGATCAGCTAATAGGTAGCAATTTCATTTCTAAGCCTAGATTAGTGCTGTTCTCCTTGCTGGAGGAGCCTTAGGAGGGCAGAGGTGCCTAAAGGGTGTGGATGGCTAGGGGTAGGCCTTGAACAAAGCTATAAACCAATCCATTCAAAACTGAGCAAGCTCATCCTGGCCAGACTGGCTCAGTTGGTTGGGCATCATCCTGAAAACCAAAAGGTTGCCAGTTCGATTCCCTGTCAGGGCACATGCCCAGGTTGTGGGCTTGCTCCCCGGTAGGGGGCATGCAGGAGGCAGCCAATGGATGTTTCTCACATCCATGTTTCTCTCTCTTCTTCTCTCTCTAAAAATCAAATTTTAAAAAATCTTTAAAAACAAAAAACTGAGCAAGAGTTCCCTCCCCCACAGTTCCTCCCCCACTGCAGACTGTGAGAGCGGCAGGCATTCTTTCCCATCCAGACTTTCTGCTGGTGTATAGTCTCCCCTACAAAGCCCCCAAACCCTCCTTTCCACACCTGCCCACCACCCCCTAATCCTCAACAGCACAACCCTCCGATTGGTCCACTTACCTGTTGCACTGGTATCCCACCTTGTTCCTAGAAGATCGGCTCCCCACTTCCCAGCCTTTTCTACGCCCCCGCTGCTGGCTCCCCTGGAACTGGAGGCTCTCTCTGCCACCCACAGCTCCTCAAGGCATCACCCCACTGCCAGCTCTGACTCCAGTGGAGGGAGCCCTCAGGAGAGCTGGGAGTGGAGGGCAGGGCTTCCCTGTCTGAGACCCCATGCTGGGCCCCAGCCCCCTCCTTCCCCAGCACCAGGCAGCCCTGGGGCAGAGCCCACCCTGCCATCACAGACCACAGGAATGTCCATGTGGGCCTGGCCAGGGGCACTGCCTGGTGACAGTCAATTCCCTACCCCCACATCTGACTTGCTCCCTGTCTCTTTCTGACTCGGCTTCTGTTCAACTCTATGATTTAGTTTCTCTTCCGTCCCTGATTTTCTGTGCGCCTCTGTCCCAGTCCTCCCAGCCAGCAAAGAGGCAGCGGGAGCCTCCATCACTGTGTGTGGTGGCCATGGGCTCCGCTCCTGGCTATCAGCCTAGTGCTGCCTGCTCCTGCTGGGAGTCTCCTCGCCTCAACTCCCACCCCTCTCAGGGAGGTGGTTGAGGTGAAAATTTCCATAAAGAGCATGAGGGCCTCAGTGGCAGAGCCGAGCTCAAAGGGAAGAGGAAGGATGAAGCCTGAGGTGCAGGAGGTGGGACAGCACTGCTAGGAGGATGAACAATGGGGGCGGGGGTTGGGGGGAATAGGCTGTCTGAGGTGTTATGTAGTAAGAGCTCAGAAGGAAGTCGAGTTCTGGGGAAAAACAGAGTCTTGGGGGACATAAATGTGGTTTTCTGGGATAGATTCTGATATTAATTTATTTTCAGTATCTAACCTCAATCGGCCTGTTGCAAAACCAGCTCTTCCCCATCCATTTAATCCTTGCCTCCTCAGAATCCACGCAGGGCATAAAGTGGAAGTATGCGCAAGAGATGCTTACAAGGGCAATCTTCCTCCTTGGCCTGTGAAGCCACCAGTGTGTCCCCTCCCCACCCCCAACCACCTGATGGGAGTTCTTGGCACGACCCCGAGCCAAGCTGTAGACCACAGCAGCTCCAAGCCATTCAGACAATCTTCCTTTCACAAGCTTATTTATTATTCTTTTCCCACCTCTCCAACTCTTCCCCACCAGCTGCTTAAAATATTTTTCAAACAGAAAAATCTAACCGCAGCTGGAAACCAACCCTAAAGTTAGTCCAGAACGTGGGAGCTGCCAGGGAAAATTGCCGGAGCTCAGGCAGGGCTGTGGGAGGAAGGGCCACAGCCACGGAGACAGCCCTGCTCTACAGGGGACTGAAGCAAGGACAGCAGATGAGAGAAGAGGGCACTTGAGTCCATCATCATTCCATAGCCAGTCAGTGAGGATGCCCTGTGGCCAGTCCCTGTGCTGAGATCACAGGGAGACACAAATCGGTTTAAAGTAAAAGACTGACCTCAGAAGTTGCAGGCTTCATTAAGAGACAAAATACAGACAGACACAAATACTCCAATGACAACAATAGCACACACTTAGAAAGTGTTGCCTGTGTACGGAGTCGTGAACCCACTTCAAGCCCTATCAACCCTGTAAGGAAGATGCTATTGTTATTCCCATCTTATAGAAGAGGAAAGTAAGGCACACGCAAGTTAAGAAACTCTCACGCCACCATACAATTGGTAAACGGTGGAGTCAGCCTCTGAGCCAAGGGAGTCTATCCAGAATCCACACTCTGAGCCCCTGTGCTATGCACTCTACAGGATGGGCAAAAGTAGGTCTACAGGGTTTACAGTTGTGAGTACACGTTGTATTATTATTTATTATATATTTATTACAAAGAACTGTACACCTACTTTTGCCCTCCTCTGCATATGATGCTTCAAGGGTGAGGCAGAAACCCTTGAGCTCTACAAAGCAAGCAGAGAAGTACAAATGAATCAACATGAGAATTCAAGAAGGGAGAGATGGTGTCTGGCAGGGGTCAGAATCAAGGAGTGCTTCTCTGAGCCTACGCTCAATGAGAGGGTCAGGAGGCATATAGCAGAGAAAGCTGAGGCTGGAGCAGAGGCAGAAACAGGACCCACCAAGCCCAGCTCCCACTGTGTGGTCCCCACCACTCAAGTGACCAGAGGGAAAGGATGGGCAGCCAGGCCAGGCCCAGCCATTGTGGACAGTGATTCAGATTCACGTTCCATCTCTGCAGCATCCTGAACTGCTTTCTCGACTCCCTCTGATACCTCCCTGCCCATACAATCCTCTTATTCTTACCATTTGTACTGGTCTCCTTGCAAACCTGTTCACAGGGGAGGATGAAAGACAAAACTGCAAAAACTCTTTATAATTCAAATATTGGTGGCATCTAATTTATTTTTTTAATTTGCACTTTTTCTTGTTTATTTTTTCTGAAGTATGTTGGCCATGGTATTCTTATCTTATTATAGAAGAACAGAGTTAGCCAGTGAAAAATTGACTAGTTTATATTTATAGTGGAGAAAATCTTGTAGTACATTTCAGAGATATTGAGAAAAGTTTAAGTTATACATTTCAACATACACAGATTGATGATACCAAAGATATTGATCCATCTAGAGTATTCCATATTTTGGTGGCATCTAATCTAGACGAAAAGTACCACACTGTCTTGGTTGGGATGAATGACTCCGTCAGGTAGCCACACAGCCATGTGGCCCCAAGAACCCAAGAGATAGGCTAGTTGGTCAGTGGACTGGTCCCTTCTCCCTGCCCTATTTCCACTTGTCTTTGTGATCTTTTCCAGGTTCACGTGGCATCTCTGGGTCACAGTCTCTCTTTGGATCTGTCTGGTGTGTTCGCTTTTGGGTCCAAAAGCCCTGTGAGCTCAGAGTACTAACTCCTCTTCTGCACAGAATGACCAACTGGGTGGAAGCTCAAGGCTAATCTAAAGATACAGGACCAGCTGGTGTCCTGTGCCTTCACCTGCAAGCGTCTAAGGACCTGCTGCTAGAGAATCATCATTGTGATGATAGTTTTCGGTTGTTGAATGTTTGCTACTTGACAGATACTATTCTAGAAGGCTCTCGTGGAACAGCTTATTTTGTCATTCTAACATCATTACACATGAAGATATTAAGGCATAGAGGGGTGCCCAAGGTCACACAGCTAGTGAGGTGCTAAGCCAGGATTCCCATGCAGGCCACCTGGTGGAAAGGGCACTGGTGCAGGGCTTCCATGGAGGGTGGGGTGGGGGTTCCTGGAGGGCAGGGACTATGTCCTGCTCCCCACTGTCTCCCAAGGCCCCAACTTCCTGGAAGATGGGATTGGCCTTGACTGGCATGAGGTGAAGTGGGGAGACAAAGCTATGAATTCTAATGAGTTACCAGTGTCCAGGAATTGATGCTAACGTCCTTCCCCCTTGATGTAAAGGGTTCTGAGCCTTTTCCCAGCTCTGGGCCAATTTGACTCCAGCCACAGCCTTCAGCTGCAAGGCCCTGTCTATCCCAAGATGGGCCTGATCCCAGGCAAGGGCAGGTCGGGCCAGTCCCCAGTTTGCTGCTGTGGTAACCCAGCTTTGGGTGGGCTCCTTCCCTCGGATCTTGGCTGCCTCGTGAATCCTTCTATAGAGGGAAACAACTGACCCACACCTCAGTGGGTTTTAAGGCTGAGGTCCCAACTCCCGGGCCTCTGGCGTCCCCTGGTGGAGGAACAGAGCTGTGCCCAGGCCTGCACTGCTGTCCAAATCCAATCTTCCCTCAACTCTCCTCCTCTCCATCCTCTCTCCTCCTTTTGTCTCTATTCATTCACCCTGACTGCATGTCCACTAGGTGCCAGGCACTTGCCATGAGATGGGAACACAGATTGTGCCCTGGGACTATGACGTTGTCCCTGCCCCAAGGAGCTCCCCGTCCATTCATTCAGCTCCCTCATTCCATCAATAAACTATTTATGAAGCTCCTACTCTCTGCCAGGCTCTTCTCTCAGCTCCAGGGACACTATCCCAGCCCTCGTGGGGTTTACAGTCTAACTGGACACCCAGACAGGCTCACAGGCAACAGCAGTGCGAGGAAAGCACAGACACTAGAGAAGAGCTCAGAGGCAGAGACAGGCAGGTATGAGGACAGCTGCACTGAGTGGGCAGTGTGTGTGCAGGGGCGGCGGGAGATGGGTTTGGAGGGAAGATTTCAGAGTGACTTCTGGGCTGGGCTTGCATGGTTGTGTAGGATCTCTCCGGGCACAGGAAAAGGGCTGTGGAGTGGGGTGGGACGGGGAGAAAAGAATATCCTCTGCAGAGAGGACAGAGCGAGCAGGCACATGAAGTACCGGCATGTCGAGGGAGCTACAAATAGTCCTCTGTGGCTGGAGTGTGTGGTTAGTGGGAAAGGGCAGTGGGGGAGTGGAAAGGGCCTGGCAAGCTGTGGGAGGGGGTTGGTCTTTCCCTGCAGCATCTGAGAAGCCACCGGAAGTTTTAAGAAGCAGAATGGTAGGACCGCATTTGCACTTTAGGAAAGGACCCCGAGACTAGAGCACTAGACCAATGGAGTGTGGAGTAAAGGCCGTGGCTGGGAAAGATGCGTGTATCCCAGCTGAGACCCTGGGCAAGCGGCTTCGCTTCTCTGAGCCACAGACTCCACATCCACCAAAGGGGGGCTGATGCCCAACCTGCAGAGCTGTTGAGAGGACCAAATGAGATAATGTGCAAGCAGTACCTACTATAATACATAATAGGTAGTCAGTAAATTATAATTTTTTTAAGCCAAAAAGCCTACTCAGAAGGCTACTGCCATTGCTTAGGGAAAAAAATGAAGAGGGCCTGGAGCTAACTGTGGCTGTGGATGGGGAGGAGGAACCAGGAGCTACCTCAGACTGTTGACTTCTGGGATGGGGTTGGGTATTGATTGGTTTTTCTAAAAACCTCTTGGAGTTCAGGCTCTGCCCTGTGGCTCCCTCAGTGCCACCCCCTCCCGTGTTTTTCACCGGCTGCTTTGCACAGGGTGTTCCCTTGTTCAGTGCTTGTCCCGCTTCCATTTGCCTGGCTGGCTCTCAGGCGGAGGCTGCAGAGGCTCTGCTGGCCGAGGCCCCAGGCACCGTGCCCAGCACCACAGCAGCACAGACAGGAGCTGAGTGGCGGTTTCTGAAGATAATCGCGTGTGGATCTGTTCAGCCACCAGGTTTGTCCCTGAAGCTGGCACAGTGGGTGAGAAAGGCAGCCCGGGGGGGGGGGGGGGAGGGTTTGACCACAAAGATCGGCTGACCATTGCCTGCGTTTCCTCAAACACTAACTGCAGAGTTAGCATCCAGCAAGCCCACGGCTGGACACCCCTCAGGCATAGCTTCCCAAAGTCTCCAGGAAAGGCCACCTCCCGCCACACCTGCCCTGACAGTGCCCACTCCTAACACAGTTCCCACTCAGGGGTGGCCCAGAACTTTTGGGCAGAGGAGCTCAGGGGTGGCAATTCTGGGGGGGGGGCGGGGGGGGGGGGGAATGGGCCACGCAGTTTGCACGGGTACAGCACGCACGCTGATGTGACTCAGCATGTAACGTTTATCTGAGGTGGCCGGGGCAGGGAGATTGGCAATTATTAAGGACCAAGGCCCCCAGAGCCATCACAAAGAGCCTGGGAACAGCTGCTCATGGCATTTAGGGGCCGGGCAGTATCTCCTCAGCCTGCAAGAGCCCGGCTTAGGTGTTCCCTAAAGACATCAGTGTGTGTTTGGGTTTCCCCTGTGTTTCTGTCCCCTGTTCCCAGGAGATAACAGCTCTTTGCATTACTTTGATTTCTGCGGCGGGGGGGGGGGGGGGGGGGGGGAGGGGGGGGAATCTTTCTTAAAAGATTACTTTAAGACAGCACCTTCAACTGTCTTCCGCCAATGGCTCGGTTGTTGGGAAGGCAGTATCAGGTGTTCCTGAGTTGCCATAGAAGGGAGAAAGGAAAACAGGAGGAGAGCAGGGAGAGAGGGAGCCTGGTCAGCTGGGAGGGACCTCCAGGGGAGCCTTCTGGCAGGGCCAAGGGGACAGAGACCTTCCCTGGCATGGCTGTGGGGAATGGCTGCGCTGGGCATGCCTGACCCTGGGCACCAGCTCTGGGCAAAGATTCCCCGGGCCCTGAGGTAGCAGTAACGACACCCACATCGGAGGCCTGCGTGGTGTTGGACAAGTTGGAGAGAGCGTGCCGGTTGGCTGAGCGAGATGCTCTTCCTTCCCTTGCTTCCTGCGCTTGAAGAAGCAAGTCTCCGGGACTCCTGAGTGACCTTGGTGAAGGGAAGGCAGCCTCGGTCATCAAGGAGATTAAATTCCCTGCCAGCCATCAGGATGGGGCTCTGAGTTGGCCTTAAATGCACCCGATCTAATCTTGTTTCCATGTATTAAAAATAGAACATCTTTTGTCCACCTGGGCCTATGGAGGACGAGTCCTACCTCCCACGGCAGCCAGCACAGAACAGCGTTGGCTGAGCCAGGGCGCATCCCTGGGCCAGGTAAATGGGAGCCCTCCCATCAGCCTCTTTTGTGCCCCTCAGGGAGGGAGCTGAGGAGTCCCCGGCCTTGCAGGCCACCTTGATGGACTGTAGCTTCGCGGGTCCCCTTTACCAGTTTGTGGTGAATTGTCAGTTCCTTGAACACACAAGCCCCCACAGCCCCACGGAGTCCCCCCTCATAGGGGACTTCTCAGAGCAGAGCCACCTACCTACAACTGCTGTGCAGCACACAAGCACAGCGCCCAGCCAGACCCCTTTATTTAAGCTCCCGCCGTGCCACTCCTTTCCCAGAACTGGTCTGTAAATGTCCTTCCAGTGGCCGCTCTTCACAGGAAACAGACAGGAAGAAGAGACAGGACTTGGGATCAGGAACCCCACCATCTGGCTCTGACCTCACTGCCAGTGCTGGGCAGCCTGCTTCCCTGGTTGTGTCGCGGGGGGGAAAAATGGAAATGAGCTGCCTCACAGCAAAGGAAGTGCCGGGTAAGTGGCAAAGCGCTCTGCTGCTATCAGGAGTTCCTTCTCCCCCTAGTCCTTCCCTTAGAGGACCAAACCCGGAGCTTCAGAGCATGGGCCTGTTTTCTGTTTACCCAGACAGCACTGGGCCGGAGCTCTGCGCACTGAGATCTCTGATTCGCGTTACAATAAACACAGAACCCATTACACAGGAAGGGTTGCGTGGCCCTTACGTCCCCCTGTTGTACCAGAGTGGCTGCAGCCGTGGGTCCAGGACCTGGCTTTTCCCCTACCTCTCCAAGCTCTAGCAAGTCCCTTTGCAAAGTATAGCAAACAAGCGAACAGCAGATTTGGTTCCAGTCCTGATTCTTTCTCTTACTGGGTAACATTTAACCTTAGCAAGTTTACCCAACTGTGGGATAAATACATGGGCCGAATGAGGAACATGAAAAGAGCTTCCACCGAGAAGCCCCCAGTTTCCCCCTCAGTGCAGAGGGAGGTTAACCCAGTCCTAGACATTCCCCTGCCCGGTCCTGACCTGTATGTGAGCTGAGAGGGTGCAGAGCAGGTGCCTGACCTCCCCCTACCCCTCAGAGCTTTCAGGTCAGCAGCCATTTGAGGTCTTTACTCCCCTCAACTTGTGGGGCCCGGAGGACATAATGCACAAGGAGAAACTGAGGAGGCTGGGGGTGCAGGGACCCCCAGCTGGCCCCGCTCTGCCCTGGCCCACCCGGAGAGCCCAGTGAGCTCATGTCTGCAGAAACCTCACTGCTCATAACCGGGATGATGAGATAAAGCTGGCAGCCAGGCCCAGGTGAGAAGTGATGGGTGTCTCCTTAGGAATGTGCTGCCCAATTAAAACTGCCTCCCAGATGGCTCAGGTGGGCGCTGGGACTTCTCCCCTGGGCCATGCTGGCCAGCCTCTAGGCTGAGTCTTTCTGCAAGCATTTATTGAGGGCCCGCTGGGGACCAGGTGTTGTGCTGGGTGCTGGGGAGACAAGGAGAAACAAGAGCCACACCAGAGAGTTCAGTCCGTCTGTCCTAGACACACTTTTGGAAGCAGATTGTCAGAAGGCCTTGCGGGTTCTGCTCCCCCCTCCCCCCCCCCCCCCCGCAACAGGCCCCAGCCCTTAGCCTCTTTCTCTTCCTTTCAAAGCATCCATAGCCCTCAACCTTCCTCCCACCTACTCTTCCTCTTCAGCTGGTATGGATCAGGCTGCTGCCGCCTCGCCTTCCCTGCTTCTGGGGCAGCTTGGACAACCTTCCATACTGTCCACCCACAGTATGGACTTCAGGCTTGGTGCGCCCTGTCTTTGGCAGGTTCCAGCAGAGGCCACAGACTGAGGCGACACCCATGTCACTGAAGGACAGGCTCATTCTCCAGATTCCCTCGGCGGATTCCCTGTCAGAAGTGAGTCCCCAGACAAGAAACCTGAACTTGGAAGACAGGCCTCAGACAGACAAGCGGCCTCCCTCTCTCTAAGGGAATGTACCCCAAGTGCAGACATTTTAAAAGGGTAGAAACCCAAATGTGGTCTACATGGCATGTGATTAAAGCAGTCAGACTGACTGTGTTAAAATCCAGGCTTTCCCCTTTACTCTGTGTCTGTATCTTTTGGGATTTCATCCTACTGTGAGAAAGAAACAACCCAAACCCCTCAGTGTTGAGGGGTGGTTATTTTCCTCCTGTAATGAGAAGTCAGAAGATGGGGAGCCCAGGCTCTGAATGTGGCCCCAAAGGCCATCTGGAACCCAGCTCCTCCTGCCCAGCCTTTCTCATTTGGCACTTCTCACCTCCTCCTGGTCACGAGACGGCTGCCCCACCTCCAATGTCAAGTCCAAATTTCAAAGAAGAGGAGGAAGGTCAAAGGACTAGTTGAGTCTCCATCCCTTTGAAGAAGCTTTCCTGGAAGTCCCACACAACCGCTGCTTACATATTATTGGCTTGGATTGGCAAGAAAGGCTGGGAAGCATATTTTTAATTGAGCATATTGCTGCACCCAACAAAACCAGGTTGGAATAGATAAGGAATATAAACTGGTATCGTGTTTGCAAGGAGAGAGGTGAAGACCAGATTTCAGGAAGGAGAAGGTGTGGGCAGAAGTGAAAAAGGAGGACCAATGGCTCCTTGTTGCTTCTGACAAAGATTTCTTGCTTGGCCAAACTTTAGTCAGGCTCCTGAACCTTCTGCTAGGTCCCTCTGTGCACTTATTGTAAAATTCACTTCTAGCGAGAACTCCCAAACCTCCATAGCTGATCACCTTCAAATCTGATTGGGATCGATCCCTCAGCCTCCACCAGGCGATGTCTGATCACCCTGGCCTGTCTTCAGCGAGAATTCTATTAGGTTGCTTTTGCCAGAATTCTTACTCCTAATGTTTCCTCTTAGTGATTTCCCATCCACTGACCCTCACCCTGCTCCTGGCTATAAATTCCTACTTGCCCATGTAGTATTCAGAGTTGAGCCCAGTCTCTCTTTCCCATAGCAAGACCCTACTGCAGCAGTCCCTACACCTGTTGCCATGATCCTCTTGAATAGTCTGCCTTACTGTCTTCAACTGTCACGCAATATATTTTTCTGCAGCGCTTCTTATCTTAAAGGCTCAGGGAGGTGACGGTGACCAGCAGTTGGGCAGTTGGCTAGACAGATGCAGGGCCCTTAGCCTTCCCCACAGGAGAATGAGGAAAGAGAGATGGAGGTAAACAGCCCACTCTCCATTGCCAAGCAGGCCTCTCATTCACTCAATTGAGAATCTCTCCTCTCCCCAAGCATCATCTTTAGTAACTTCAATTGCTTAATGTCCGCCCAAACTTCCTTCTGCTTGCAGGCTAAGCTCGACCTGGCAGTACCTACAGAGAAACCCACCTTCTAAAGTGTTCTCTAGGCCGGCCAGGGTCTCTAGCGCTCATGCTTCGATTCAGGGCACATGCTGGGGTTTCTGGCTCCATCCTCATGGGAGGCGTGCAGGAAGCAGCCGATCAATGATCCTCTCTCATCATTGATGTTTCTCTCTCTCCCTCTCCCTTCTTCTCTGAAATCAATAAAAACGTATATATTTTAAAGTGTTCTCTAACCCCTATGTGCGTGTCTTTTTTGCTTGTGGACGGCTAGGGGAGAGGAGGGCAGTTTTCGTGTTTTCTGCATCTTTGTACCTTCAGCATCTACACGGCCTCTGTGCTCAAAAAAATAGTTGAGAATGGCTTTGGCTGCCGGAGCCTCTTTATTCCTCCAGGGCGGAGAGACATTCTGCTCCTGAAACTTGCCTGGAGTATTTCCCAACATTTCTGGGGAACAGCGGAGCATCGAGCTCTCTCTGCTCAGTTGCCTCCCCCAGGCCGCTTGGGGCGCTGCTCTCCCCGCACCCTTCAGCCCTCTAGCGGCGCCGGCTGCTGGGCCGCGAAGAGCGCACGCGCAAGCGCAAGCGCAAGCGCAAGCCGCGTTCCGGCCCGCTCACCATTCAGCGCGTGCGCACCGAGTGCGGCGGCTCAGAGGACCCGAGAGACAGGTTAACTCGCTGAGGCGGGCAGGGGGCCGGACGGGGTAGGGTGCGCCCAGGAAGGAGTTGTGGGAGTTCGTGCCTTGCAGGTGCAGGACTGCAGCCTGCGCTCCCTGCGGGGCGGGTCGGGTAGTCTCCGAGCGTCGCTTTTTGCCAGGGGGTGTGACCTGAGCCCGCCTCCTGGGCTGACAGGCGAGTGGGAGGATCTCTAAGGCTTGTCATTAATTTGTTGTCCGTTCTTTGTGGAGGAAGGTTTTCTTGAGGAGGGCACAGAGTTGGCAGTAGTAGGCGAGAAAGAGCAAAGCTGGACCAGGTGGGAGCTGGGGTGCTCCGAGTCCTGGGACGGTGAGGAGCTGGGCAGGTTGGCGGAGGTGACCCAGTTCCTCCAGCTGCGTGTAGGAGTTGGAGGGGGAGGGGGGGCACTGCTACAAAACGAAGGCTTAGGAGAAGTTGTACAGGTGTTTGGGGTCACACTTAGAACAGCAATTTGATCGTTTTTGTGTTTTCACTTTTCTCAGTTTCTTCTCTCCTTGTGCAGCGTGGCCATTAACATGCATCACCTTGACTCTTCGCCCCCTAGGACATGACACAGGTGGCACATCCTGGCCATGGGGTCTCAGCATTCCGCCTCTGCTCGCCTTCCTTCCTACAGGCGAAAGAAAGATGACAGAGAGGATATGCTGGATGAACGGGAGCAGGAAGAAGCCATTGCCCAGTTCCCATATGTGGAGTTCACCGGGCGGGACAGCATCACCTGTCTCACGTGCCAAGGGACAGGCTACATTCCAACAGGTGAGAACCTTTGATCCTGGGAAGGATGATTCCCCAGTGAGAATCTCAAAGTACCCACAGGGCTTCTGCTCCCAGACAGAGCTTTTACTCTAGGCAGGAATGTCACTGTGGTAGATGGTGCCCTGAACAGGAACCAGCTCAGCTGACCTGATACATTTGGGCAGGTTGCACAACTTCTGTTGGTCTCCTTATATTTTGAAAGCCTTTCTTTTCTTCCCTCCACTCTTTTGTTCCTTGTTTCCTTGGTTTGGAACTTTTGGTTTTGTTAAAGAGCAAAAATTCAGTCAAGTAAATTTGAAGATCTAATTGTCTTTAGTGAGTGATTCATAAATCGAGCGGCATCCCAAGTATAGAGGAGCCCCAAGGAGCTGTACAGTGCGGATGCTTTTATAGGCAGAAACTGGGTGGGCCATGAAAGTTGTTAGCAAAAGAAAAGATGTGGGGAGCCGGCACGGCCATGGCATACTCAGCCCCAGGGTGCCTTATGTGCCCCGCCAGCTCCGCCAGGGTCAGTGACCCTGAGTGGAGGCAGTGAAAGATTAGAAAAGACAGACAAGAAAGTGAAAGCTGGGACTCGGTGGGATGCTGCTTCCCTGTTGGGGACCCAGCAGCGCCACAGACTACAAGCCGTGTTGTGGGTTTCAGTCCCACCTGATCAAGCTTTGTTTACTTGCAGCCTATATCACTTAGGCAAGTGGGGCCACGTGTTGGGACCATAGGTTCAAGCTTACCACTATAGCTGTTGGCTCTAATTGTGCTCTGCCCTCCAAGCTGGGACTTGCACGTGGCCACTGAGAGGACTGTGCCCTCTCATCAGTCCAAGGCTTGAACCTGTCCAAACACTGTAGCCGTGCCCCACAAAAAGAAAGGATTGTTTCAGGCAAAGGGAATTGTTTTTGGGGGTGGGGAGATGATGAAGAGGGTCCACATGTCGGACTTGGTACTGACCCGAAAATTCCAGACTGACTAAGATTACACTCCTGGAGAAGTCTGAAACTGTAATTAGGTCAAGTATTAAGCCAGGGTTCACTGTCATGGTTTCAGCCCAAGTGACTCCACTTTGGGCTTGTGGTTTTCTCTTTAACAGTTTGCTGTGCATTGTGGGATTTGTTGACAAGCACGTTTCTTCATTGTTGTCGCTTATAAGACTTGGAACAGCTTTGCTTGGTGGGAGGTGGGGGACCACCTTGGAAGCTTCTTTCCAAGGGAGCAGATGGTGAATCATTAACAACCTAAGGTCTGAAAGATATGTATATCAAGTTGGGAGGGAAAAACAAATGCTCAGGAGTGGAGCCTGGATTAGGTAGGTGCAGAGTCATATATCACGAAGCTGGTTCCCAGAAAGTCATAACGGTTTAGATCATCACCAAGGTTAGAAGCTGTGAGAACCATCTACTCCATCGCTTTCATATTAGAGGTGAGGAGACAGTGGCCTAAAGGGGTAATGCCTTCCCCACGGCCATGCAGGAAAGCCAGAACAAGATCCTAGATTTCTCCACTTCCACGTCACTGCCCAGGCAGCACTGATACATGTTTTGTAACTTGTGGCACTCTCTATAGATTTATTTGTTTATTTATTAGACCAAAATGCGAATCTATGTCCAATTCCAAACAAGTATACGTTGTGGCAGACTGATGTGCAATGTGAAGGAAAGTACTGCTAACACGTGAGATTTATTTTAGCAAAATAATTGTTTGGTTTTTTTATAGAGCAAGTAAATGAGTTGGTGGCTTTGATCCCACACAGTGATCAGAGACTCCGCCCTCAGAGAACGTGAGTTACCTGTCTCTCTCCTGTTAATGCCTACTTCTATCCCTAGTCCCTTTTTATACATATAAATGCCAGTTAACTTTTTGAAAACTTTTATTTGTTCTTGTCAATTCCTCCATTTTCTTTAATACTCTTTGCTCAAGAAATATATTTCTTCCCTCATCACCATCTGGGGAGGAAACTTGAAGCTAGAAACATTCTGAGGGCCAAGGGAAGGAGCCGAATTGGAAGGAATTGAAGGAGAGGTGTCCTGGGAGTTGAAAAAATGTTTCTGTCTGCACAGCTCCTCTCTCCAGCTTCCCTTCCCAGACTGCAAACAGCAAAGGCTTCTGCCTCTGCACCCATTCTTGCCTGGTTTGTGGTTCCTAGCCCTTTGTACATTCCTGTCCCTGCCCCCATCAGTCCTGGTTGTGCATTTAATCTTAACTGATTGGACCTTGATATCTGACTACCCACGTTGGTCATGTGCTGTGTCCTTTGCAGTAAGCAGTATGTCCTCCTGTCTGTCCTGCTCTGTCTCCTGGCATTTGGTTTGGTGGCTTTCTTCCTGTTTCCACATTCAGTCCTTGTGGATGATGACGGCATCAGGATGATGAATGTCACATTTAATAAGCAGGACTCCCTTGTAATCCTCGCCATCAAGGTAAGACTTAGGGCCTCCCTTCCTGGGTTGTGTATCTGCATGTCTCGGACCCAGGAAACTTACACTGATTTCCTCCCTTGCCCTGATGCAGGCCACCCTGAAAATCAGGAACTCCAACTTCTACTCTGTGGCAGTGACCAGCCTGTCCAGCCAAGTTCAGTACATGAACACAGTGGTTGGGTCATATATGACAACTAACGTCTCTCTCATTCCATCTCGGAGTGAGCAACTGGTATGCCAGTTTTTTTAGGATCCTCACCCCATAGGCCTGAGAGAAGAGTGGGGACTGTGGGAATGCCACTTGTAAGAACTGGTTGATGAGAAAGACCTGGAGAGCTCTGTAATTATGAAAAATTAGAAGGGGGGGGGGGATCAGCTAGCATTTAAATATTAGAGGAACAAAAGAATATGTAAAAGAAAGCAATTGGGTACAAATCAAGACGAGGCAAAATGATAGTCTGAGGTCCACTGGCCTCTCAGAAGGGAAGAGGTAGGAAGAATTTGTTAGGGGCTTATAGTCTGTGTGAGGTCAGTCTTAGGGAAACGTGTCTCTGAGATGGAAGGATGCTCCCAGGTCTTTAGATTTTAATGACAGTATTGTGCTGTGTCAGTCCTGCTTGGCCACAGAGCGACTCTGGTGTTCTTTCTACAGGTGGACTTCACGGTGCAGGCGGAGATGGGAGGACCATTTTCCTATGTGTAGTAAGGACGCTGTTCTCTCTCTGTGTTCTCCGCTGGATGAAAGGGATGCAGAGTTGTGCTCAGTTGATTGATTGGGACTGGTCCTGCCTTGAGTCCCAGCCTTTGGCCTATAGGCTCTCTAACTTTGGCTGTCTTGAGATTTATTTGGAGGATGTGTTTTTAGGTATGTGACTGAAGTGCTGGAATATCTAAAAGAGAACATTAAGCCACTAGAGACATTTCAAAACCCCAACATTTATGTGATGGATTTGAAAAAAACAAAGAGTATCCTGGTGTGGGAGGATGCAAGGATACTAGGGATTGGGAGCTGGTCAGCCGTGGCAGTGCCGAGGTCAGGAGAGCCAGTGTGGGGAGGGGAGGCGCCCAGACAGGGCTGACTGACCCTCCATTTGACTGGAACTCCATACTCCTTTGCTGTTTCTCATTTTTGTTTTGTTTTGTTTTGTTTTAACTAAATCGTTTCTATATTTGCTGTTTGTTAGCTTCTTCTGCACGTTACCCGATATCCAGGTGCACAACATAGTGATCTTCATGAGGTACGTGGCTCTCCTTCCCATTCCACGGCCTCTGTATTTGAGTCTGGACCATGAGGCTGTGAGAGCTCGCCACCTCCGTGCAGGAGAGCCTGTGTGACCCACCAGGCACCTAGCCAGAGAGGGGAGCCTGTGCCTTGAGGCACAGATACAGTAAACTTTTGGTGTCCTCTGGACGCCGTGTCCAAACCCCCGTCACAAATTCCCAGGCTCGCGGTGAACAATTATCTGTATAATGTTTTCTGTGAAACAAGGCCTAGTTCTGTGATCCCTTTAGAATCCCGATGAGACGGGTGAAGAACAGAAAGCTTCCTCCAGGTGTAAGTACTGAGCACTTGGCCAGGCTGTCTCTCTAGCCACACAAATGGCCTGGCACATATTATGGACCTTGAGGGTCACTCCTAGAACCATGACAAGGGTCGGCTGCAGACATTTGAAATAGGAGAGTGCAGAGCAGGGGCGGGGAAGCTTTTTCTGCCAAGGGCCATTTGGATATTTATAACATCATTCGAGGGCCATACAAAATTATCAGCTTAAAAATCGGCCTCCTATATTTGGTCAGACATTTAATTAACTCACCCCTAATGCCTTGGCAGGGCTGGACCAAAGGATTTTGCGAGCCTTATACTGCTGGAGGACTGGACGTTCCCATCCCTGATGTAGAGCAAGGTTTCCCAGCCTTGGCACTGTTGACATTTTGGCTGAGACAGTTGTTTGTTGTAGGTCCTTTCCTGTTCATAGTAGGATATCTAATGGCATCCCTGGCCTCTGCCCACCAGATGCCAGTAACACCACCTCCTTCCCCCTCCGTTGTAACAACCCAGAATGTCTGCAGACATTGCCAGAAGTCTACTGTGGGGTAAACTCCTCACCAGCTGAGAAATGTCACAGCATCTCTGTGGCTATGAAAAGACTCTCCGGGTTTCTGGTTGCATAACCATGAAAATATGTGCATGGGACACATGGATATTGTTGCCTGAGTTTGCAAGAAATTATTTGGGCAATTTTTCTTATTTCATTTCAAAAGCAGAATGAATTCTCTTTGGTTTCTTTTTCCTAGAACTTCAGTGAAGATTTCGTACATTGGCCACATGACCCAAAGCTCCTTGGAGACACATCACTATGTGGATTGTGGAACCAACTTCTCAGCTGTTTAGAAACTGCTTTTGGGAGACCACGTAGCACCTGTCAGAAGAGACACCCCATCTGTCCTAGGGCATGCGTTCTATACCTACCCAGGTGGTAGAAGTAGAGGAGAAACTGGTTCTCTTAATCCCCACTGAACACCCTCCTGCCACTTGGGAGGAAAACTCGCCTCGGTCGCACCATTTCCGTTTCTCTGAACCAGTGAATCACTGGCCAGTACCCACTCTATGCCCAGCAAATAGCAGGCACTCAAGGTTTGAAGAATTGCATTCCGATCTTGTCAGCTGTGCTTGGAGATTATAAATTGAAAGCATACCAGGATACTAAGGTATAAAACCAGAGAGGGACGTGTGGTAGGACTTTTAGTGAGGCTGCACAGCTGTCATCAGGACCTCATGGCACAGAAGAGGCAGCTGGGAGGGAACGTTTGAATACATAAAAGAAAGCGCAGACCATTCAATATGTGACTTTTTTTCATCTCCTAAATGCCTAACAACTTAAAAAGAAAAACTTTTTTTCTTGTAGAAATTTGTAATTGTGTTTACTGGGAGTCTATGTGGGGCTTGATTAACCCTGCATCCATTAGCTGGAACATGGATTGGGGTTTGGTAGAAAAATAAGTCCTGCTTTTGCTTCATCTGCGTCTTCTCTTGCCTGGATGTCTTAGACACCTCCGGGGGAGGGGTCGGTGGGGATTAGGTGCCTGCTAAGTAGGTCAGCACAGGACAGGATGGGAAAGGAAGAGAAGAATCCCTGATTGTGCCATCCCCGGAGGCTCTTATCACAGAGAACAGCCTCACTTTCCCCCATCTCTGGTGGTGACACGCTACCCTATTGCTCTTCCGAAACAGAGCACTTAATGCCCCCTGGAGGATGGAAGAAGTAGGGCAGAGATGCCTACGGAGTGAAGCTGCTGCTTGGAGCAGAATAGCTCCCCCACCCCCACCCCGGCTGTCGTTCTGATGAAAGGGGCCTGGTTTGAGTTTGAAAGTTTCTTGAACTGGCTCTAAGCTACAACCATCAAAGTGGGCTCCAGCCCCGCAGAGGGAAGCTTGAGTAGTCGGGTTTCAGACCTCAGCTGAGGTAGCCTTGGGAAGCCCTAACAGCAGCAGGTGGTGTCAGGGGTCAATCTTAGTCCTCATTCCCATAGCTTCATCCTCAATATTTGCTCATTGATTTTGACATTGAATCTCTTTTTTTTCTTGTTAATCCTCACCTGAGGATATTTTTACATTGATTTTTAGAGATAGTGGAACAAAGAGGGAGAGAGGGAGAGAGAAAAATATCTCACATAAACTGGTTGCCTCCCAACCGGGCCAGGGATCCAGCCTGCAACCGAGATACATGCCCTTGACTGGAATCGAACCCAGGACCCTTCAGTCCTCGGGAACTACGTTCTAGCCACTGAGCCAAATGTGGCTAGGGCCACACTGAACCTTTTTTTTAATTAAGGGTAAGTTTTGTGACTGCTTTACTGACATGGACCACGATTGAGTAACCGCACGCTGAGAGCTGAAAGCTGAGTTTCAGTGTTACACTGGGTCCTTTAATTGTATGAACACAGTAGTGATGACTGTTCTGTGTACTGATGATGGGACAGGACTTGCACGGAAGCAAATGTACACCATTTCTGAGAACGTTGCCCTAACACAGGAAGATGCTCACCTTGCGACATTTCCTCTTTAGTTTTCCAATTTTCCAGATAGCCTCTAGCATATATTTTTATGTAATTTTGGAAAAGCTACTCATATTGATACTTAAGTTTCAATGATTTTTGTGACTGTGCTTCAATGGCATTTCTTGCTTTTCAGAATTACCTTTAAATCCAGCTGTGATATGCAAATGAAAGCGCTTAATTGTTTTAAACAGAGCAGTAAGGCTGACCTCATAATTCTGTGAAATCTCATACCTGTTTATATTCTTAGTCCCCCAAGCTGCACTGTGGGATACTCTGCATCGTTGTGCCAGGCTATCCGTCAGTTCTTGAGCAAACGCGTACCGTTTGCTCTCAGCAACACCAAAATAGAAAGGGGAAGTGGCTGGCTCAGCTGTCACTGCCATCATCGTATTTCTAGTGGATTGAAATTTGGGAAGAAAGTGCTCCTTGAAAATGAGACTGACTCAGAGATCTCTCTTTCTCTGTAGCTTCCTGCTTGGCCTCTACTGTGACCCCTCTTTTGCTCTCAAACTACTTACGCTGTGTCACCTGGTTGAAATCTCCATTTGTTCATTTACTCATTCCAAAAAGGTATTTATTGAGCATCTGCTGTATGCTAAGGATTGCATTTTCTGATGTGTTTTGTCCAGAGTCATAGCTAGAAGTTTAAAACATCACAAGCCTTTTGTTTAAGACTTTTTTATTAAACATTTTTAATGCTGATATGATTGAAGGTGTCCCCCTTTTCCCGCCCTTTGCTCACCTTCATTCACCCCCACGTCCTCCTCCCTTGGCCTTCACCAAACTATTGTCTGTGTCCAACAATATCGAATGCTTCACAAATTTGCATGTCATTCTTGTGCAGGGGCCATGCTAACATGGAGCATATCACTTCTCTTGCACTAATCTACCCAGAGTCCTGTACCATGTTTACTGTCAATTTTTTAGTATGTGTGCTGAGAAAGCAAGCACCATCACAAGCCTTTTATATTCACCAGGCCCCATCTCTTCCTTAACTCTAGTTACCCCAAAGTAGGATCCCCTCAATCTCTGGGTCAACTGTCTAGGAATTCTAAACCCAAGTGTGAAACATTACTGAAAGAATCAGCCTATTTATAAACACACTCCATGAATCCTAGGAGTTCCCAAATATTTCCTCTGCTCAAATAGTACTTATTCTTTGCCTTCATAAGTAAGATTCTTCAGTAAGATTCTTGAGAGCACTCTTTAAGATTCTGTGTTCCTTCACTTGTTTAGAAGGGGAAGTATGTCAGAAGTTGTTCGATAATTTACCCTGGGTCTAGGGAACTTGAGTAAGTCTTGGCTGGAGCAGACTCCTGACTCCCTGTTAAAAGCCTTCAGAAACTTCGGTAGAGCTGAAGAAGCTCAAAGAGGAAAAATAATCTGAGGCCTCAAAATTAGTAAGCCAGGTCTGTCGGCTCAAGCCTCCTGGGGGTCAGGGTTTTATATGAGAGGTTATTCTAACTGCAGAGACCTGCCTTTCCTGGGGCATTAGGGTCACAGGAATTAGTATGAACCTGGTTACTCTCACCCGCTCTGAGCCAGGTTGGGACAAGGAAGCAGCAATAAGTAGCACATTCATTGCCAGCCAGGGTGGTGCATTTCAATTTGACCACACACAGGCAAGGTTCTCCATTCCTCGGCTTCTCTTCCCTTAAGCCCTACCTCAGGTTCATGCCCTGATTACTATGCAACAGTTACTATTTCTAGGGTTAACCAGGTACCCAGGAAGTGTGTGGGCTGCGAGGGATCACCTGGTGCAAATGGGACTTCACTTGCAAAGGTCGGAGCTGCTTTAGTAAGAATAAGTAACTCTGTCCTGGCCAGTGTGACTCAGTTGATTGGGCGTCACCCATGCACCAAAAGGTTGCCTGTTCCATTCCCTGTCAGGGCACATGCCCAGGTTGCAGGATTGATCCCCTGTAGGGGCATGCAGGAGGCAGCCAATAGATGTTTTGCTCTCAGTTTGATGTTCTCTCCCTTTACAAATCAATAAACTATTATTTTTAAAAAAAGGAATAAGTAGCTCTGATGCCACTGTGGGAAGCAAAGTGAGCTAGGAAGCAGAAAGGGCTCTTGGAGTGTGGTTGACAGGTTCAAACCAAACTCAACTCTTCATTTCCACCTGTTGTCTATATTTTAATAAGCCTCTGTACACCTCACTGCTCTCCCTTTGGCTCCCATTCGCTCTCTTGATAGATGGAAGGGTTGTTTATTCTAAATTATGAACTAGCCCTCTCTAGTGGAGAAGGTGTCAGCTTCCTCATTTTTACCACATACACAAGGCATTGGAAAGCAAGGGACACCTGATGGTAAGGAGAGATGGGAAGCTGTCTGTTCATAAGGCCAATGTTGGAGGAAGTGTAGAGAAGCTTTAAATGTAGGTCCAGGAAATATATAATGGGGGGACAGAGGTACAGGGGCAGGAAAGAGGAATAGGGGTGGGTTAAGTGTTCAACACTCGCACCTCTCCTTGATCTAAAAGCCTTAGGAAAAGACACAAGTAAGTAGATCACCAAGATTGCCTGATTGTGTGTACGTAACATGGGCCCCCAAGGATTCCCTCTCCTCTCCTTCCCCACTCTCCACACCCCTCCTCCCTCAGGGGCATCTTCAGCCTCGCCCACCCAGCAAGATGTAGCCCACACGTTGTCCCATCCTCTGAGCTCGGAGCTTCTCTTGCACTAATCTACCCAGAGTCCTGTGCCATGTTTACTGTCATCCCTCCGATGTCCCTCCCTTCCCAAATCTTAGTCTCTAGCCCCAGTTCACCCCTGGGTTCCACACAATGCCGAGGTTTACAAAAAGAGGCAAGTCTGTGTTCACGTGAGGTCACTGAACCAGGCAGTGTGGCCTCAGTGCCCTCCCTTTGGTTGAAAAGTTAACAAAAGAAAGCCTCGATGGCCATCTGGTCACGCCTACAGAACAAAGACTAATGGAAAATGAACAAAGCTCGAGTCCATATATACTTTCCAATAATTTTTTTGTTTTTAATATCAATCGATGTTTTAAAAAATACAGAGGTGTTTGACACAGAATAGCACCATTGTGTAGGACACACAGTTCCTGCGCCCGGCACCTGAAGTGGGTCTTCTTGCCTGGGCTGGGGGGCAGTCACTCAGGGGGCGTTTGACTCTCACCAGTTAGTTTCCTGCCTCTGCTTTGACCCAAAGGTCTTACAGGAAGACAATAAATAAATAGAACACCGAGATTTTATTTTGCAGTCTGCCCAGTTCAGGTCTCTTAGAAAGAGAGGAGAGAAAATCCAAACTGTGAAAGGGTGGGATGAATGGACATCAGGTCAGGTCGGCCATTCAGTGCAGAGTCCTAGAGTGACTGGGATTGGAAAGTACTTGGGTCCTTTGGGTTTGCAATGGATTGTGTTGTTTCTGGGTTCGGGTTTTTACAAGAAGCAGACAGGCCCTATGTCCACACCAAATTCCTGCTCGGGCCCTCCTATGTCCATGGGTGCAATGTCAATGATGGGAAGGCGTGAGGTCTTCTGTGACCGGTACTCGATCATAGTCTTGCCCCACTTACCGGTGTGTTTCTGGAGAAGAAAGAGAGGCGACACTATTCAGTGATACCTTGAAACCCAATGCCAGCTTCCCAGGACCCCAACACTGAGCATTGCAGAACACAAAGTGAAAAACACACTTGGTGCTCCTTAGACCTCTTCTTGGCTGGCCAGAACCCTCTCCACCTCTACTCCTATCCTTCCCAGCAGGGCCTCCCTTCTCCTCCTTTCCACTCCCCACAGTGAACGCCCCACCTGTGACCCCTTGTCATTCCATCTCATAGCCCATAAACATAGGAATCCTCCTACAAGAGTCTTTGGACACATTGCGTAAGGTCTTATTTCCCCTGCGCCAAGGAGAACAGCATACACCTCCCCCTCACCTGTCACTCTACATGTCTTCTCTACATGGCCCCTCACACACACCTCTGATGAGTCCATCACTTTAGGACTACGACACCTGCGGGGGGCCAACCCTCTGCCCGCTCTAGTCTGACACCTGGGCCCCGGGCAGCTCACATCTCTGGCAGCTCCAGCAGCCGACTCACCGTGCAGCCATCCTTCAGGACTGTATACGTGAACCTGCTGTTGCCCTCAGCCCGGATCTCCACATCGTTGGAACCCTGGATGAGTAGGGCCTTCTTGAGGTTGCCAGCTGCTTCGTCCAGGTAGGCAATGCTGTTCTTGCAGTGGTAAGTGATGTTCTGGGAGCCTTCAGTGGACAGCAAGCGCAGGAAGGTCATCTGGACGTTGGCAGTGTTGGGAGCCAGGTTGTCATCGCCATAGCTGAACTGTTAGGGCAGAGAGCAGTGGTGTGAGGCCTGGGAGTCACATTCAATGAGACCAGGGGTGCCAGGACCCAGAGTTCGGAGGAGCTGAAGGGGGTTGGGGGAGCAGGTCAAGGGAGGATGGTTTTGCTTCCAGGGTGTAGAGCAAGCCTCCAAAGACCTCTTCCTCCACCTCTAAATGGGAGAAAATACTATTCCTCTCCTTCCTTTCCTTTTTGGCCCCAAAGAAAACTGGTGAGAATGTGGGCAAGATGCTAAAAACTTCCAGGGTGAGAGAAGAGCTCTCTGGCCAAGAGCAACCAGGCACTCACGTGGAAGCCACCATTGATGGTTTCTCCAAACCAGATATGTTTCTTGTCTTTGCTCTTGCTGCTCCACCAGTTCTTCTTGGGAACGTTCGCTGGGTTGGGGTAGACACAGGTCTCGCCAGTCTCCATGTTACAGAAAACCTTCATGGCGTCCAAGGTGCAGCCTTGGTTGGGGTCGATCCAGTAGTCTCCTGCAGGGGGAGGAGGTGACACCCCTTCAGGGCTCACAGGACGCACCCTCCCAAGAGGCTCAAAGACAGAAGATATACCAGGGGAAAGGGGCAGGGTGTGAGGCCCACACGTGGCCCAAGGCAGGGGGGACAGAGGGATCAAGGGAAGGGGCCTGAATGGGAAAGTCAGTGCTAAATGGGGCCGTGAGCAGCAGGGCAGGTGCAGTGTCTGCCTGGAGGATGGAACTCTACCATGCAGCCACGGCAGGACAGGAGCCAGGGCTTCAGTTTCTCTGCTGTGAATGGGAGAGCAACTGTCTGCCAGAACCTTCCAGGCCCACCTCTGCCCTGCACTAAGAGGTGCCTCCTCCCTGACTCTGAAGGGGCCAAGCCCAATGGGTGCCCTCCTCCCTGGGGCAAGGTCCTGCCCTCCAGGCTCACCGCTCTTCCATTCTGGATGGCAGAGTTTCAGGTCCCGGCAGGTGCGAGCAGGGTTCTTGCGGGAGCCCTCGGGGCTGCGGATGCTCTCAATCTGGTTGTTGAGGGACTTGAGCGTGGCATCCACCTCCGCGTCATGCTGCCTCAGATTGCCGGCTGCCTGATCGGCCCGCATGTACTGCATGGGGTCGGGGCCTTTCTCTCTCCCGCCTAAGCCGGCAAAGGCTGACATGTCAATGCCAGGGCCAGGGGGACCTGGAGGGCCAGGGGGTCCAGGATTTCCAGGAGGACCCTGCATCAGAAAATGGAGAAGTCAGCCTGGAATGTGGGGAGGTGCCCTCCTGTGTCCATCCTACCTGCCAAAAGGCACTAGAGTGTTTTCTTCTCAGTCCCAGGGGTGGGAGAAGGGTGAGCAGGCCAGGACCAAAAAAACCATAGCACCTTCCCTATTTCCTCATTAGCCCCTCTTATGTTTCCCAACACCAATCATGGGAGCCCCCAGCGAGAGCCCGGGATAAAGCTCAAGCCTCTGGGATGCTGGGGACACGCCAAGCAGCAGGGAAGGAGTCAGGGCACTTACAGCGGGGCCTGTTTCGCCAGAACGTCCACGGGGACCAGGGGGTCCAATGGGGCCAGGGATTCCATTAGAGCCATCTTTGCCAGAGGGACCGACGGGGCCAGGAGGACCCTGCAGGCCGGGGAGAGAGGCAGGGAGAGAATAGTCATCAGCAGACGGATGGTCGGGAGTAGCTGGGGCTGGTTACATGACCATCCTGAGCACTGGCCACTCTGTCCCAATCTCCGCATTTCTCAGTCATAGACCCCAAACTGGTTTCACGCTCCCCTGCCTTCCTAAGATCCTCTTTGTAATTCCTCTTCCTGGGAGCTCCTTGCATGTTCATCCTACCTGTGATCTCAGGTGCTTTCCTGACCACAGTCACATTGAGCCGGTCCTCCCTCCGCTGCAGAGTGAGCCACTGAGCACAAGGCTTCCCCAGGAGCAGCAACACTTCCCTCCCACTTGGACGCCTGGCCAGCGCCCTGGCCCCACCCTGAGGAAAGGTTCACTCCATCCCACTTACTCTAGGGCCAGAAGGACCAGCAGGACCAGAAGCACCTTGGTCTCCAGAAGGACCCTGTGCAGAAGGAAGAGGCAAAGGTCAGAGGTCAGCACAGACAGGGCCCCATCTTCCAGGATGGGGGGCCTTGAATACATATATCATGGAGTTGGAGGAATAGGTATGTACCCTACCCTATTCCCATCCCACTTGTTCCTCCCTCCAACCCTGAGAAGTCCTGGAAATTTCTTAGGCTGATACCATGTCTTAGCAGCATGGGAAACCCAAGTGGGCTCTGAGCAGTGGGAGGCCGTGGGGAGCCAAGCACAGACAGCAATACTCACAGGAGGGCCGGGAAGACCCTGCAGACCAGTGAAGCCACGGTGTCCCTTCAGTCCCCTCTCGCCAGCCTCTCCAGTCTCTCCTTTGTCACCTCGGGGGCCTTGAGGGCCCTGGGAATAAGACAGACAGACACGGGTTGGGTCAGGTCTGGCTGGCCTCACCTGAGCCATGACTCCAGGATCCCAGAGCACCCACTGCCGCCCCCAGCCTGCCCCTGTCCGGGACTCATTCATTCAAATGCTCACTGGGATTCCACGGGCTCCAGCTGGTCCTGCGGGGCCCATGGGGCCTTGTGCACCCTGTGAGGAGAGGGTGGGAGCAGCGTCAGAGCCAGGCGGGGCGGGGGGGGGGGGGGGGGGGAAGGGCCGGCCTCCTCTGCGTCTGCCATCGGGCTGGGCTGGGCTGGGCTAGGCTCCCATGGTACTCACCGCTTCTCCTCGGTCTCCCTGCTTGCCAGTTGGGCCAGCGGGGCCAGGAGAGCCAGGGGGTCCAGGGGCTCCAGGAGCACCCAGGGGACCAGTTTCACCACGATCGCCCTGTCAGGAGAGAGGTCTCAGGCTCACAGAAGAATGTTCCAAAAGAGGCAAGGAAAGAAGGTACTTCCAGACTGACACAAAACTCGGACCCCAGCCTACTCCTCCGGCTGCCCTATTAGGCCCAGCGGACTGTCCTCCAGGTCCCACTGCCCACAGAGACCCCAGATACCTTGACTCCAGCTGCACCATCTCTGCCAGGGGGGCCGTCGGCGCCAGGGCTTCCCTAGGCAAAGGGAAACGATGCCATTAGAGCTGCCCCTGCCCATCGCCCACTCTGCTCCTCTCAGAGCCCCAGTGGCTCTTTCCAACTGCGGCTTTGGAGCCAAAGCTTTCCCACAGAGCTCCTCCTGTCTTCCTCCCCGAGCACCAATTCTGTCTCCTCTCTCCATCACGACCTTCCCATGGCAGCCGGTGCTTGAGCCTCTCAACCCCGGCCCATTCTGTTACCCCTTCTCTGTGGTGGGACCCACCACTCACCTCTCGTCCGGGTTCACCAGCAGGACCAGTCAGGCCAGGGGGACCCACGGGGCCAGGGGGACCTCGGTCTCCAGATGAACCAGGAGCTCCCTGCTTGCCAGGCTCGCCCTGAAGGGACAATGACAATGAGGGTGAGCGTGGCCTCTAAGTGTCCCTGCCCCAGGGAAAGGGCTGATGAAGGGACACCCAATGCTCTGAGTGAAGAGCATCCAGCCTGAGGCTGGCCCCCCTCACCCATAGGAAGGGGCACCCCTCACTCACCGATGGGCCAGGCAGGCCGGGGAATCCTCTCTCACCACGCTGTCCGGGCAGACCAACAATGCCCCTCTGACCAGCCAGACCCTGAGGACCTGGAGGACCGTCGGGACCCTAAGAGGAAAGGTGAGAGATGAGAATTTGAGGAGGACACAGAGCGGCCCAGCCACCCAGCCAGCTGGCTGCCAACTCTGCAGGGAGCAGCACTCTTCCTGCCCTGAAAGTAAACGTCTCTGCTCTCCCCTCTCCCCCCCCCCCCGCCCCCCACCGCACCCCATACCGCTGCTGCCCTCCCCCTGCCCCCTGCTCTGAGCGCAGAAGCCTCTCATCCCTGGGCCAGCCCCGGCCTGGCCTGACGAGGGACTTACAGAGGGACCGTCATCTCCAGGCTCTCCCTTCTCGCCAGGGGCTCCGGCAGGACCTTGGAGGCCGGGGTCACCAGCTCGGCCGGGAGGGCCACTGTCTCCTCGAGCACCTTTGGGACCATCTTTTCCAGAAGGACCAGGAGGACCAGGGGGTCCAGGGTTGCCCTAGAAGGAGCAAATGCAGAAAGTGAGGACTCAACTCACTTGCCCGTTGGGGCTGCAAAGCCACCGCGGCCCCAAGGACAGCAGTTCCCCTGGACCCCCCACCTCCACCCCAGTCTCTCTTCGATCGTCTCTCCCACGTGACAGTTCCGGGCAGCCAGCCCTGGCTTCTCCAGCCCCTGCATGCTTGACTTTTTCTAATCTACTTGGAGTCCCTCCTGCCTCCTTCCCTTTGGCCTGAATTCCCCCATCCATCTCTGGGGTTGCGCCCTGTTCCTCAAGAAAGGGCGCAACCCCAGTTCCTCTGCCCCCTAAGCCTGTGCACCCGCTCCCCCTGCTCTTCTGTGTTGCCGGTGAGCTGGATGCTTTTCCTGATCTCTCCTCCCTCCACTGCAAACCCCTCAGGGCAAGATGTGTGACCTGTACGGGCAGTGCACAGAGCACGCACAAGAAAGGCGTGTCTGTGATGGAGGCGGTTGTGCCAGCCGCATCCTGCCCAGCAAGCCAGAGTTTGAGGGTTCGAGCCCCAGCCAGCTGGGAAGGTTGCCCGTGACCAACAAATGGGTCACCCCTGTTCCCCTTATGCATCCCAGGAGAGGAAACAGGCACAGGGGTGAGGCCCTGTCAGGACTGGGCAAGGCTGGGCAGCCCCTGCCTGTGCCTCACGTGCCCGGAATAAGGAACCAATCAGGAGAGCACTTACGTTGGATCCTGGGGGTCCGACACGGCCAGCAGCTCCGGGGAATCCGGTGGCTCCCTATGTGAAAAGAGGAAAACCCCTGAACCCCTTGGCCCCTCGGTCCCTCGGGAGCTCCAAGAATTTAATGTAGGGGGTCTGAGAGGCCGGTGTGGAAAGGGCAAGGGGAGCCAGAGGGGAAAGGGCCTTGTTGGGCAGCTGTAGCTGCTCTGCCTCGGGCTCCTGCAGGGGTGCAGCGGGGGCACTCAGCACCCAGGGCTGTCTCCAGAATCCCTGCGCCCCCGCAGAGAGGGGAGCCCTCCCTCGGGATGGGCTCAGACTGGGGCAGGAGCAGGACTGAGGAGGGAGGAGGGGGTGAATCCCAGAACACCACAGCGGAGCCTCTGCGGCCAGGTCTTTGTGAGGCCTGGGGTGCGGGTGTGAGAGAAGCTGCTGCCCCCACAGCACCCTCCCCCAGCACCTGGGTCAGGGAGGGGGTGGGGGCCTCACTCACCGGGGGGCCTTGAGCACCTCGGGCTCCTTTAGGGCCAGTCACACCAGTAGGACCCTGGGAGAGAAGGAGGGAGAGAGGCAGTGAGGCCTGCTCGCCCCAGGGAGGGCCTGTCTGAGCCCCAACAGTGGACTCCTGAGGGCTGATTTCAGAGATGCAGCTTTCTTGGCACTAAACTCCCAGCTCAGAGAAGCTGTCACAGGCGGGTCTGCCTCCCCAGCCGGCTACCGACATCTCAGGGGAGAGCAGCCCATCAGGTATTCACAGAGCCAGTCACCTCTCCCCGTCACCCCTCTCACCTCAGGAGGCTGGCTGCTCTGTCCAGGGCTCTGCACCCTCAGGGAGACAGAGCTGCACTCTGTCCATCCCCCAGTCCCCACCACACACCCCACACCCCACACCCACGCCCAGGAAAATAAAAGCCAATTCAGCTACTTGAGCCTTTATCCCTAAGTACGAACTCCTCTCCCCCGCAGCCTTTCCCTCCTGGGGCACAGCAGCAGGCTCCGCAGTCTGCTGGGGGCGGCCCTAAACTCAGGTGGGGCATCCGCAGCCTCCCAGCCGTCCTCCGCCTGTCCGCCTCCCCCTGCCCTGTGGGAACAGTTCCTGGGGGCGCTCGCACAGCTCACCTGAGGCCCAGGAGCTCCAGAGGGGCCCTGCGGCCCTGGGGCACCAGCGTCGCCTTTCTGGCCGGCCTCTCCTTGCTCGCCCTTGGCGCCTGGCTGGCCATCAGCACCCTGTCCCAGGAAGGAAGAAGCAGTGCGTGAGGGGCAAGCCAAGTATTTGCGGTTCTTCCAAAAGGGCCAGAGACTCTGAGCGATTATGTGTGCGTGTGTCTGTCCACCCGGGCCTGGAAGTTGGGTGTGAGGATTGTTGCACCCGTGTGGAGATGTAACAGGAGAGAAGGGACGAGACCATTTCTCTCTTGTTTAAACTGCCCCTCCCTCCCCACAGGCTGCGAGGTGCCCTCAGGTCCCGGATGTGGAGCTGCCTGAGTGGAGGGGCTGGGAGGAAGGGTCCGCAGGGCACTTACAGGAGGACCAGCGAATCCAGCAGGTCCGGGAGGTCCCGTCTCTCCACGTTCACCCTGTGAGAGAGGGGGCCGAGGGGGGTAAGGCCCCACTGCCTGCCTGCTCTGTTCCCTCCTGGGAGCCCAGAGTCCCATTGGGCCCAACCCAGCCTCCTGCACTGTAACCGCCAGAGAGAAGGCATCTGAAAGTAGCTTCAGGAGGCTCCGTCCTCAATAAAGGAACCCATGCCGAGAGCCTCTCTCAATCAGAGGACCTAGTGACTCAAAAGCCCTCCACCCTGATGGCATCATGGGGGTGACATGCCTCCTCCCTTCATTTCTCATCTCCCACCCCCAGGCCCAAAGGGCAGGGAGGGGGCGGTGCCAGGGCTTGCAGGCCAGGCTGAGGCAGAGCTGGCTCTCTTGCTCCCAGGGGCCTGGGGACAGAGACAGGCTCAGGGGGCAGGTACTCACCGGGGCACCTCGAGCACCAGCGGTTCCCGCAGGACCAGGGGGGCCAACTTCTCCCTAAGGGTGGAAGGGGGAGAGGTCAGAGGGGGTCCTTTGAGAGCAAAGTGCATCCAGGAAGTCCTGAGGATGGACAGGGGCTCTGGGTTCCCCCTCCCCACAGTCTTTCTCCTGTTGCTTCAGCCAGCATGCCTGTGCGTCTTCAGGCCCCTCGCTGAGTGCATTTCCCCCCCCAGTCCCTCTCCACTCCACAGGGCACACTCCACAGCCAGTGACTTTGCTTCTAAGACCCACATCCTTTACTCCTCCCAGCCCCTGGTGGGCAGGAGGGTGGCAACTGATGGGTGAGGAGAAGAAATGACAGTCCTTGGCAAGATATGAGAAGGCTCGATGGGGGAAGGGAGCCAGGACTCACCTTCTCACCGTTGGCACCAGCCGGGCCAGGGGGGCCAATGGGACCTGTCAGACCCTGGGGAGAGAAAAGGCAGAGGTGAGGAAGGCAGGGAGAGATGGTCTGGGACGTGGAGCCCAACAGGGGCTCTGAGACCCCACACCCGATGGCCCCAGAACTCCCTTTCACCCTGTGGCTCCCAGTTTTGACAGGAAGTCCCAGTAGTTACCCAGCTCAGACAGCTGAGCTAGGACAAGGGACTGTACATATACATGGCCCCTCCTCCCCGAGTGCAGGGCTGGGGACCTATAGGGTCCTCTGCATCTGTCCCCACCCAGCCCCCAGCATTCACTTACTCGTCCACCATCCTTCCCAGGGGCTCCCTCTGGGCCTTTCTCGCCAACATCACCCTGTGGGATAGAGAAAACGGGCCACCTCAAGGGTCAGGGGTCATTCCAAGAAGCCCTTTGCCAGCTCAGTGTCACCCTGAATGGGGCTCCAGGGAGAGCTCAGACTCTGGCCAAGAGGGATTTGCTGGGGGCCTAAGGGTGAGTGACAGCAGTGAGATGGAGGGAAGGGTGGGGGGAGGATGTCACGAAAAGGCACACAGAGACTTTGGAGGGGGCGTTTCCAAGTCCCTCAAGACAGGTAGCTGGGAACCTCACCCCTGGGTTCTGTGGGACAGGGAGTGAGTGTGGGGGCCACGGAGCATGGATTTGGGGGAGGCACTGGTACTTACCCTGTCTCCCTTGGGCCCAGAAATACCAGCTGCTCCCCTCTCACCGGGCATGCCCTGCAGACCTGGAGGGCCCTGAGCCCCAGGGGGGCCAGCCGGGCCAGATGCACCCTAGGGGGAGGGGGAAAGAAGGAGTGTGTGGTGGGCAGCACCTCCCCCGGGACCCCAGTGCCCAGATGCCCCTTTCCTTCTCTTCCTCCTCTGCCCAGATCTCCTTTCTCCTTCATCTCCCACTCCTCCCTTTCTTCCCTCCTTCCTCCACCCTCAGCAGGCCTCCCAGGCCAGCCCAGAGGACCCTGCGGGCAGGACCAGCCTCACTTACTTTGGGACCATCAGTGCCGGGAGTGCCGGGGAGGCCACGGGGACCCTGGAGGCCCTGGGCACCAGGAGAGCCACGTTCACCTGGGAAACCTCGTTCACCCTGTGGCAGAGACACCAAGGAGCAATTAGGCAAAAGAGATGGGGTAGAGGCCCAGGAGAAGCAGGGAAGTGGGGAGCAGAGGGGAAGCCCAGAACTCCAGGCAGCTGTACTGCTGGGAGGCCTCGCAGGCTGCACAGGGAGAGGCAGGCCCAAGGATGCCATCAGGAGTGGTCAGCAGGACACTCACTCTGGGACCCACGAGGCCGGGGGCTCCAGCTTCGCCAGGAACGCCCTGCAGAACAAGAAGTGTGATTGAAAGACTGGAAACTTTTATGTCCGAGCCCTGGCTGAGCATCCCACCCCTGAGCTCATACTGTGTCATCTCAGAGCTCGGATGTGGTCCCAGGTATCCTGGGCCTCAGGGGCTCCTCGTGCCTGCCGGCCATTGTCTCGGGCATCAGAAGAGATCTGCCCATCTGAACAGGTTGCAGATTTGAAGAGTCCCCTACTCACCTGGTCACCTGGTTTTCCACCTTCACCTGGGGGACCGGGAGGGCCAGGAAGTCCCTAGAAGCCAAGGTGATAAGCATTAGCAAAGGGGCCAGTTTGCTGCCCCCACCCTTCAGGGAGGCCCTGCAGGGAAATCTCATTTCCCTGGTCCCCTTGAGTGGGAAGGCCTCCATCCCCAGGGCCTGCTGCTGCCCACGGAGCTCTGGAGTGGAGGGGGCTGCAGAGAAAGCCTGGGTCAGCTGCCTACCTGGAAGCCAGATGGTCCCGGAGCACCCTGCTCGCCTCGTTCACCTGAAGGTCCCTGCAGAGGAAACAGCGATGAGCTGAGCCAGCGCTCCCGAATTCTGAGAGCCTCAGCTAGTGCCCTGGGGCGGCCATGGGAGGGCAAGACAGACTCCTTCCTGCACAGCGCAGGCAAGGTGTGCTGCCTGTAGGCCTCGCTGTTCTCAAGGACAACCAGGGTGGGGTCCACACTGCCTCCTCAGGGTGGGATACCCCACCTCGGCTCAGGGTTAGCCCAGATCCACATGTGTCAGCTCCATTACTGAGTGGCCTGAGGTTCCCTGCCTCCCCACCACCATCCTACAAGGCCACCTGAATAGCTGGGCAGGTACTTACAGCGGGTCCAGGGGGGCCTGCAGCACCTGTCTCACCATCCTTGCCAGGAAGACCCTAGAGGAGAGAGAAGGGTGATGTGATAACACACTCCTTCATTTCTGCAGACCCCCGCCCCAGACAGGTACAGTGTGGCCCAGAGTTTCCACCCTCCACTATCCCGCACCTGGAACTCCGTGTCCACCTTTTCCCTCCCCTTCCTTCCCTGGCCCCTCCTGTTCCCTCGGTCTGTCTCCCTGGGCTGCTGGCTGACAGCAACCAGAAGTCCCCCTGTGGGGGCTCCCAAAGGGCCCAGAGCAGATGGGCTCGGCCACAGGAAGGCCTCTGCTAATGAGGGGTCCCAGGAGCACACCGTAGGGATCCTCTCCCTCATGGGTGTTCAGCCAACACCAAGGCAGGGCACTGGGGCAGGTACTCACTCTCAGACCAGGAGCACCTGGCAGTCCTTTCTCACCAGCTTTCCCAGGCTCGCCCTGGAGGAGAAAACGCGGGGCTGTGAGGTGGAGGCCTTGGGTGGGAGTGGAGGGGAGAGCAGGCTGTGGAGCCTGGGGCTTGGGGCCCAATGGACAGCAAAGGCTAGAGCTGAGAATCAGGCACCTTCTCTTACACCCAGAGGCATGAACTGAGAGCACTGCCCATGGAGCGATGTCATGGCTGAGTGGTCTCAGGGCTTTAGGAGCCCTGGGTGTGCCTGGGTGGCATGCACTCCTGCAGGCCATGAAGGCCCCAGCTGCCTGAGGCACCAGGGACCCTGCTCAGCCCTGCCCTTCAGTTAACTCTATTCAGGAGCCAGCCCTCTCTCCCCAGGGAAGGAGGTAGCACCACATGGAAGGAAATGGAAGGGCAGACTGTTACTTACATTAGCACCTTTGGGGCCAGGGAAACCCATGACACCGGGCTGCCCACGAGCCCCCTGAGGACCTGGAGGCCCAGGGCGACCGTCTTCACCAGGGGCTCCCTGAAAGAGAGGACACCGTTCTCAGAACAGACACTCTGACCACATTCCTCCATCCAACACTACTAAGTGCCTACTGTGTAGCAGGCCCAGGACTAGGCACCAGCCAGACATAACATGTGGGATTGACCGCGGTTGCGACCAGCAGCCCATGCCACGCAGTGGGTCCCTCGGTGACGAGGCCCTGTTTAGCTTAGAAGTTTTGTGTCTGAAAGTGCATACCAGGCTTTGTCCTCCCCCAGGGAGTGGCCCACATCCACAAGGGGGTGACACTTCCAGAGCTCACAGACACTGCACAGGCCACACCTGACCCCAGTACCTACCTACCATCTGCCCCCTCCCCAATTCTCAAAATCCACAGGCTGCTCCCACCCAAACTCCTGCCTCTCTTCCCACCTGCTTTCCCGGGGATACCCCACCCCTCCCAACACACCCGATGATGGACTTACAGAAGGACCAACTTTGCCTTGAGGACCAGCATCACCAGGACGGCCAGTGAGACCCTTTGTTCAGGAGAGAGAGGAAGGTGGGTGTCAGAGCAGGTCCTGGGACCTCCCCATCCTGGCAGCACCGGCTTGAAGGGAACACGTGGGGAAGGGCCGAGGGCAAAAGCAGCTCAGTACTTACCCGAGCTCCAGGAAGGCCAGGCTCTCCGGGACGGCCAGGGTCACCGTTGGCTCCCTTGGGTCCAGCAAGGCCGCTGGGCCCTCGCTCTCCAGGGGCTCCCTACGCGAGAGGGGGCAGGGCGTCAGCGGGAGGCCATTAGACGAGGGATGCAGGAAGGGACCCCAGCCCTTCTTCCTTGACTCACCTTGGGACCGGCCAGACCATCTTGACCAGGGAAACCACGGTTGCCAGGAGCACCCTAGGAAGAAGTGGAGAGGAAAAGCAGTGCGTTGGATGGGCCCCGAACCACCATGGCTGCAGAGAGACTAGCCAGGCTCCGGCGTCCATCCCTCCAACCACAGTTTCTATGGAGCAGTAGCTACAGTTTGCAAGATTCTGAAAGATTAATTTCTTAGGCCTATGTCCACCTGTCTGGGAAGGAGCTCAAACTATTTCATGTCATCCTGGGGTGGGGGACACGAAAAAGGAGAAAGGAGCCCTATCCCGAGGGTGGTGGGTAGAGGAAAGAGGGGCCTGATATTCAGAAGGTCACAGGACTCGGCGAGAACAGAGAGCCACAAGGACTTCACTTCCCTCTCGGGTCACACCCCAGTGAAAGTGGGGACTCCTGGCCCACTTACTCTTTCTCCAGGCGGGCCGATGGGCCCAGCACCACCAGGCTCTCCACGGGCACCTCTTTTGCCTTCTTCACCAGCAGGACCAGGGGCTCCCTGGGGGCCTGCAGGGCCCTGAAAACCAACACAAAGGAGAAACAGGGTGAGCCCTCACCTGGCCCTGTGCAAGCACCGACCGGCGCGTGAAGAAAGTGGCCGTGAGCCTTGTCTCAGGGCTGGGGGACTTGGGCCATAAAGGATCATGGTGGAAGAGCAGAAGTGACCCAGGGGAGTCAGAGGGCGTACATTCAAACTGTTCACAGCGGCCAAGTCAAAGATGAGAGCTGCAGCTGCAGCCCTGTCACATGCCCTCCCCTGGGCACAGCCTGAGAGCTCCCAGGTGAGGGGCGGGGCTACAGAGGTGGTAGGCAGTGGGTGAGGGGTGGCCCTGGGTCCCCCACCCCACCCCGAGAGCAGCAGTGTGGAAAGACAAGGACTGATGGGCAGATACTCACAGTTTCTCCCTTGGGGCCTTGTTCGCCTTTGAAGCCAGCAATACCAGGCTCACCCTTGACAGAGAAAGAGGCAGGTTCACCCTGGGTTCTCCCGTGGTCCTGCCCCCACACCTCCAGAAACCCTTAAAGGTGCCCACCCAAGGACACCAGTGCATGTGTGGGAAGGAGGGAGGGTGGGGTTTGACTGCAGGGTGTCAGTGGGACTTGGGCTCTTACCGTCTGACCTTTTGGGC
Source organism: Corynorhinus townsendii (assembly GCA_026230045.1). Lineage (NCBI taxonomy): Eukaryota > Metazoa > Chordata > Mammalia > Chiroptera > Vespertilionidae > Corynorhinus > Corynorhinus townsendii. The sequence continues at coordinate 171,421,485 of JAPDVU010000003.1, read as the reverse complement.
CCAAAGGACCAGTTGCCCCTTGAGGGCCAGGAGGACCCCGGGGCCCAGGGAAGCCGGGAGCACCAGCAATGCCGGGAGCACCCTGTCAGTGTGAGCAGAAGAGAGAGGCATCAGGAGAGGATGTGAGGGGGGACCAGCCCCACCTGAAGGAGCCAAGTCCAAAGGCAACACTCACAGCTGATCCTTTGGCTCCAGGAATTCCATCAGTTCCGGGGTTGCCCTGAAAAAGGGATGTGGTCACCACAAAATAGGCAGCAAAGCACAAACCCCAGCCTTCCCAACCCTCTCAGGCTGCGGGTCCCTGGGCTGGGCCAGCAGATGCCCTTTCCAGGCACTGTCCTGCTGATGCCGCAAGGATAGGACGGGGGCTGGAGGGAGACTGGTCGGTAGAGGTGGGGGAGGGGGACAAGCATCGGGTCAGAGTAAAGTTTCCCTCACAGCGAAGCACAGAGTCAAGTGTCAGGGCCACAGACCCCAGGCCCTTCAGGCCAAAGACAGGCTGCACTTACAGAGGCACCAGCCGGCCCGGGGGACCCAGGAGTGCCAGGTTCACCCCGAGGACCTTGAGCGCCTTCAGGACCACGAGCACCGGTGGGACCAGCTTCACCCTGGGAGAGACGGAGGGATGGGATGAGAAGACAGGGCTCGCAGACCTCTCGAGGACCAGTGACAGTGTAGGACCAGCTGTAGGCATGCACCAAAAAGCTGAGCCAGCCATGTGCATCCACCCTGCGTGCGAGCACGCGGGGCCACCCGGCCGAGCTCTCTGGCCCGGTGACTTCCTCCCCCTGACTCCTTCTCCATCTCTCCTGGGATCTGTGAACCACCAGAAGCAAGTGCACAGTTACACGCTACAGCAATGGGCACCGTGGGGGTCCCATCAGCACCCATGGGAAAGCCGGTGCCGGGGGTCCCGCCATCCCAGTGTGGGGGATGATGGACGCAGGGCTGAGACTGGCAGGTACCTCTATCTCCCCGCTCCGCCTATCTTTCTCAGTTACTGAGGGGATGGAGGCCCTGGGCCACGGCAGCTGAGGGCACTGCTCCACTGGTACTGGCTGATGTGAGGACACCACTCGCTACCCCTGGCTCAGGGCCGGCCGTTAGAATTGAGCCAGAATGCCAGGGCCAATGCAAGCTAGGACAGCGCCCACTCTGCTCTTCCCTGCTCTGACTATGGTCCGGTTCTCCCTGGCTTCTGGTAGTCCCCACCCCCAAAGTGGCTTCTGCTTTTACTTTCATTTTTTCCTCAAAGCTGCAGCTGGTGCAATCTGGGCTCTGGAAGGCAGTCCCTGGGGAGGGCTGCTGACCTGCAGGGAAGGCAGGGCCTCCTCGGGTTTCTTCTCAGAACATTCTTGCTCACTTTTGTAATTATTATTTTCTAAAAGTCAGGCCCCCTCACCTTCCGCTGTCCCTCTTCACAATGGGTCTCCTTCACTCGCTCCCAGGGCCTCAGACACTGTCTGGTTGCCATGGAAACCCCCAGGAGCTAAAAGCAACCTGATGCCAGTGACCACATGGAGGCTCCTTATTCATCTCCTGCCTGTGACAGGGAGAATTCCCAGGGACGTGTGCACTGAGATCCCTGCTGTGCCACAGGGGCCTTTCCCTGCACTGGCTGGCCTTCCACTGGCCTCTATTAATCCTCGGAAGGACTCAATTCACAGGGCTCAGAAGAGCCAACCCCCGCCCCATGAAGCCGATGAAGCCGGGAAAGGGAAGCATGGAACCGGGTCCCTGCCCCTGTCCACATTCCTCCAGCTCTCTTCTGGGTCCAGAGTCAGATGAGCTTTGCCTTCTTTCCTTCCATCCCTGGTCTTCTGCTCCCTCCCAGGTCCCCAGCATCTCTCCACCTTTCTTGGTCTTCCCCTCTCTGAAGCTGTAACTGTAGTACCTCCAGCTCCTTATCCTTCCATCTCACTCTCCCTTCTAGCTGGTGACTCTGCAAAATGCCCAGCTCTTTTCCTTGGAGAGCAGTGGCGGGGTGGGAGACATTCCTCAGAAGGGAAGGGGACTGTCCAGGAGGCAATCAGCAAAGGATGTGGGGAAAGGAGTTCCCGACTCAACCACCAGGGCACGCACCTTGGCACCGGGAGCCCCAGGGAAGCCAGGACCGCCAGCAGGACCCACGGGACCCTGGAGGAAGGAAGGGGGTAAGAGGTGAATCCCGTGTCTGGGCGGAATCTCTGCAGACCCCAGAGTGAGTGACTCCCACACTTCCCACTCCTTCCCACCTTTGTACTGACGTGGCTCTACATCCATTGTGGCTAAAAAGTCCCTGAATGAAAACTGTCCCCCCTGCCAAGTGTCCCCAGGCCTGACTTCAGACAGCAAAGCAAGACTGGTGAGAAGCAGATAATCCTCCCAGCTCTCTCTCTAGCCCTCCTCAAAAAACTGCTGAGAAGGTCGCTGAGAAAAGCAAACCATTTCTTTAAAGCTTGTTATCAACAAGCTCGAGCATCCTGCACCAATTCCTCCTCCTCCAGGAGAAGGCTGTGCTTACACCAAACAGCACTGAGACTCAGGGGGCTGCTGAAGGGGCCTCGAGACCACACCTACCGAGGATGAAATGAACTTACCGGAGGCCCTGCAGGGCCTGGTTGACCGTCGTTGCCCCGGGCACCCTATGAGCAAGGAGAAGGAAGCAGGCATTGTGAGAAGTGCCACCTCAGTCCCTCCCTGCCCGCAGTCCACCCACACAGACACTGGGGGCAACGCTGTGCCTGGGTGTCCCAAGGGCTGAGCATGAGGCTGTCGAGTAACAGGTGAGAACCTCGGACAGAGGAGAGGCCTGGGCTGGGCATGAGCAAAGGGGAACTGTGGGACAGCCCCATGGGAGGGAGCAGCCCGGGCACCCCTCCATGATGGCTGTGTGAATGCTCGTTCTCAGTTTAAATAAAGCTTGGGTAATTGGCCAGCTGTTCCACTGTTTCTTTTGTTGTTGTTAATCCTCACCCGAGGATATTTTTTCATTGATTTTTTAGAGAGAGTGGAAGGGAGGGAGGAGGAGAGAGAAACATCCATGTGAGAGAGACACATTGATTGGTGATTAGTTGCCTCCTGAATGGGCCCCAACTTGGCAGGGGAAGGAGGAGGGAATAAACCAGGTAAGTGCCCTTGACCGGGAATTGAACCCTTGGCCCTTCAATGTGCAGGCTGAGGCTCTAGCACTGAGCCACACCAGCCAGGGCCCCATCATTTCTTAAACTTCAGTGTCGATCTCAAATATCCCCACCTTCAAGGCCAAGTTACCATTTAAAGATTCAGAGAACCGAGCCAAAGGAAAATGAAACAGCCGAGGAGCAACCTTGACTGGGATGCTCCTGCCCGCTCATAGCAGGCAGGCTTCCAGGGCTTGGGAACCTCCCTGATGCAGGCTTGGTCAAGGCCTCCACAGGGTTGACTCCAGCTGCCTCTGTACTCCAGCCCCTCCCTACCTGCTCCTAAGGACACTAAGATGCTCACAGGATGTCTGCCCAGGAAGAAGCTCCATGTGGGGGAAGGTACCAGCACAGCCCGAGGACCACATCTGAGCTTGTGCCCCCGAGGCACAGACAGGCAAGGCTGTGGCTTGCTCCCTCTCTCTCTCTAGGACCTGCACTTTGAGGGTTTTCCCGGGTTTGTGGTGAGCACCCCTCAGTATATCTTTCAAGGCCCTGCAGGGCCCAGGGAACTTTCATCCAAACTCCAGGCCCCATTAGGCTAGGCTGAGCTGGGCCCGGCACCTGGTCCTTGGCAGGGGACTAGGAGGGCCAAAGGCAGCCTTTCCCCGCCCACCTGCCTCTGCCTCTCTGTGGTGGCTACAAAAGAAGGATGCTTTAGGGGGAGCTCATGTTTTAAATGAGACCCAATGCTTCTTCCTGGCTGTGCTCCATTTCTCCAGACTGGCATTACGCAGGAAAGCAAGAGAAGACTTAGAAAAATGTCAGCGGGAACATTAAGCCTCAGCATTGGCCAGAGCGCCTTCTGGGCTGCTCTGGCTGCTTCTGGAAACTCTAGGGCACCCTCCCTCCAGGGCTCGGCCGAAGGAGAGTCCCGGGCTGGGCATGAGCAGAGGGGAACTGTGGTGAGGCTCTGAGAGGCCAGAGCTGGGGTGGCCTCTGAGGCTCTCCCTGCAGCAAGCCCGGGGGGAAGACATAGTCTGACCCAAGGCGGGGGGGGGGGGGGGGACGGGGGGGGGCACATGACTGAAATAGGCAGAGGCCAACCCAGCGCAGTTCCTGGCCCAGCCTTGCCGCCAGGCCTGCATGTGGAGCTATGTGATGTTGTCAGCCTTCTACACCAAATCCTATGCACATCCTACTGGCTTGACTACCACGGGGGCCAGAACCAGAAAGGTGGACCAAGAAGCAGGGCCCACTGTGCCCGGGGAGGAGAAAAACAGGCAGGGGGTGCAGCTTGTCTCTGCCCTACACAGGGGCAGCCACCGTGGCTCTGGGCCTGACCAGAAAGCCACAAGCCAGGCCCTGCTAATCTGAAGAAACAGCAGTGTTTCTTGGCAGGCTCAGCACTCTCTAATCCCCTCACACAAAGTGACCCTGGGACAAGGCACTTCAGCAGCTCTGGGTGACAAATGGGGGTCGTGGCTGCTGGTTACTTCACTGATCTGCTTTTGAGAGCAATTTATGCCAAGCAGACATATTATCTGGAAAGCAGCACAACTGGGTGAAGCTGGTTTACTTTGGCCAGCCCTGCAAGGATCGGTGAGGAGGGGCCACAGTGCGTGGGTGGCCGGGACATGAAGTCAACAGAAAGCATAATCTTTCTTAAACACGGCTTTCATCGTACCACTCGCCTGACTGAGTGCCTACAAGGGCCTCTACTGCCACGGGATCAGAGCTAAGCACCTGCACCCTCCGGTGGCAAATCCCCTCGCTTCTCCTTGCCCACGTTTACAAGAGGCCACCAAAGTCTGAGGCTGCCAAGCATTGCCTTAAGCTATTTAACCTTTCTGTGCCTCGGTTTCTTCTTCTCTAAAATGGGGAGAAGAATAAAATCCACTCACAGGATCTGGGGGAGGATCAGATGAGGCAAGCGTGTAAGGCCTTGCACAGAGGAGGTGCCCGTGACACGGCAGGCCGGCCCAGCTGCTGGTGTTATGTCACAGTAACAGCAGCAGTAGGGTCCCGGGTAAAGGCTCTGTCAGAGGATACTAGACTGCTACACTTCCTAGGGCATCATCTGAGTAACCAAGGGAACAAAAAGTAGCACCGCACTGTAGCCAGCTTAACTGTCCGTAAATTCAAACCGGATTGGCCAGGGCGTGGGTATGTGCTATTGACGGGATTGCCCAAATAATCCAGACTGGTTAAGAGAGAGTCCTGTCCTCGCCACCACCTTCCCAGGGCCCGCCCTCTGCTCCGAGGGAGCAGACCCAGCCTGGGAATTTGTGATGGCAGATCAGAGTGCACCCTGAGGGATGATGGCACTCTACCCCTCACAGGGTCGTTCTGAGAGTCAAGTGCGGTACTCCATGTGAAAGTGCCTCGTAAACTCTAAAGTGCAGAGCAGATGGTGGCTTTGGGCCTTGTCACTCACTCACCACAGCGCCTGCAGGGCCCGTCCGTCCTCTCTCACCAGGCAGGCCACGGGGACCCTGGAACACACACCACGACAGCACAGCGTGAGTTGACTCAACAACACTAGGGGCCATCACTTCTACCCGCGGGCCCTTCCCAGACACCGCGGGGAGGAAGCACACAGGCACCCCGCAGGCAATGGTGCGGGCGCCTCCCCGCCCCCACCGGAGTCCTAGCACACCAAAGGTCTGTCTGCCCAGAAGAACATGCAGGCGCTCCTGTTACTGATCAGGATCCTGGTTACAGGCACAATTGGCCTCCTAAACAGAATGTTTAAAACTTCACGCACACAAATGGTGTGAAGGCTATTTGAAGGAACAGTTAGGGAAGCCTTGGCCAAATCATCTATTGAATACATTTTGCTTTTTGCTCATAATGTAGATCAGTCTACAAAACTGAATATCTACTTTGCACAAAGGAAACACTGTTATTTATGGAGAGGCCTCTGCTGGGCTGGATGAGGTGTCTCAGAGTGTCTGGGGCCCTGCAGGGGGGATGCTCATACTCACCATGGGGCCCGGAGAACCATTCTCACCAGGGGAGCCACTCTCGCCCTGGAAAAAAGATGCACACGGTCACTGACTGAGACCCCACTGCCTCCCCCGCCTCCGAAAACTCCCAAGGAAGAGGCTGAAAGCTCTGGTCACCTCGCCTCGCACTGACACCCCCAAGCCTCAGTTCTGTGAGGGCCAACCCCTGAGCATGCTTCGTCCGTCAGGATACAGGACTGAGTGCTCCCAACCAAAGCTGTCTGACATCCTGACTCCGCTATCTCAACAGTATCTCCTTGACTGGGAAGAAAGACTCCATCACCTCCCTGCGTGCCCTGTCCCAGAGAGCTCCCTGGTCCTCACCTTCACACCCGGAGCACCAGCTTCGCCCTTAGCACCATCCAGGCCTGGGTAGCCCTAGGGGACAAGAGAAAACATCAATCACACTTCTGGGGAACCCAGATAGGAAGACATACACATGTCCCCACATGCTTTTCTCTCCCCCAGGGCAATCCCTTCCTTCCAACAACCTCACCCACGATACTTACTCTGTGACCTTTGACACCAGGAAGTCCTGGGGTTCCTGGGAAGCCACGAGCACCCTGAATCCAAAGAGGAGGTGTCAGGGCACAGAGCAGAGGAGCCTGGTGAAGGCTGCCCGAGCTGCTCGACAGCCTTTAGAGCCACTGCCTCAACCACCAGGGAGCAGGGGAGAAGCCTGCACTTAGATTTTCTTTCAGTAAATCCCAGAACCCCCTCACCTGCCTCACCCCATCTCATGCAAAGTAGGTAGAAACAACAGCTGCCCAGCCTCCCCCGAGGACCCATGTTAGGATCATGGGCATGATCATCAGCATGAAGGTGTGATACAGGTGGGATGGCTGGAATTTCATTTTGGAAGTGAGCTAACTGAGCTGGATGAGCAAAAAGGGAGGTTTGAGGCTGGGGAAGGTGGGGCTTCACCTGAGGGCCGGGAGGGCCTCTTTCACCAGATTTTCCAGGCTTTCCAGCTTCACCCTGCAGGAAGAGATGCACCTCAGCTTCTTCAGTGACACGGTGGCGTGAGGGGCACAGTCCAGACCGCGTCTCTCCTCTCAGCCCTCCATCCTTCACCCGCCTGCTTGCTCATCTCCCTCACCTCCTTCACTTTCCAGACTGCCCCAAAGGCCTTTCCCAGGTCACAGGATTCTTGGGGACAGCTACATGTTGGGTGGGCAAGCTCCTCCATCCCTACCAGTCTCTACTTCCCCTGGGGGCCTCTCTCTCTGCCCTTCGGAGCTCTGCTGGCAGGGCTCGCGTCCCTAACTGGGGGAGGCTTGGCTCGCTAATGCCAATCGTAAGCATAGCTCAAGGGCCACCTCTGTCTCTTCACTGTGTTTGCATCCTTTGTAGACATCCTGACTCAGGCTGAGCTAGTCTGAACTCATTTACAATTAAGATAATGTTGGGTTGTTGAACGTTTCTTTCTTTGTTTTTTCTTCTCTGTATCTTTTCCCCTGGTGTTCTCCCTCTCCCTTCTCTTGTTTCTCAATTTCCCTTCCTGGAGCTAATGATGTTTTAATTATTTCCCTTCCCAGTGAGTCCACAGCAGTCCCTGGGGCACTTGAAAGGTAAGTTGCAAGCAGGAGTGTAGACAGCAGACAGGGTCCCAGACTCTGACTGACCAGTCTCACCCTTTTGGGTGCTCCCACCCAGAGCCAAGCCCATCACTGCCCAGCACACACCCTCCAGGCCTGTCACAGAGGCAGCCACTCAGGAATACTCACATCATCACCAGGCTTTCCAGGGGGGCCTGGAGGACCACGGGGACCCATGGGACCCTGCAAAGGAAGAGCGTTTAAGAGGTGGTTGAAGGGGTAAGACACTGAATCAGTGGACAAAGCTTTGAGACTGTAGTTTTGGAAGCTAGTTCCCCTCTAAGGAAGGAAGATAGGAAAACCTCACTTTGTGCTCAGAGAGAGCAAAGGTGCAGAGCAGATCTCCGTGGGAGGCAGCAGACAGCTCGGCCAATGATGGGCCAAAGGGGACAGCTAGGACATGGTCCCTGGTGGTCCTTGGCACCCTGCTTCTCTGTCAGAGTCCCTCATAGCTAAGAAGTGACACCTGGATCTCCTCTGAGCCCTCCACTGTGGGAAAGCCCAGGGCAGAGTGTGGAAAGGGGCAGTGACAGGACTGGGATCTGAGTGGTACATCTGGGAGACTCCCCAGGAGGAGGGCCCGCATTGGTACTCACTGAGACGCCGGGTTCCCCAGGTTCACCAGGGTTGCCTTGAAATCCTTGAGGTCCCTAAAAGGTAACATGAGAACCCAAGGTTGACCCCTACAAATTGACAGGGGGCTTGAAAGCAGCTGTGCTGTCCCAAAGAAGAAAAGACCCAGTACTTACGGGAGCACCAGCGGGGCCTGGAGGTCCTCGCGGTCCCATGGGGCCCTGCATTGGGACAGAAAACGAGGAGGTTCCCTGGCATTGCTTCCCCAGAGGCCTCCAGGGTGCCACCTCCTTCCGGCCAGCAGCACAGACAAAGGACAAGGAGCTACTCTGTGGGCAGGGGGCCTGCAGTGGCTGCTCCCTCTCATTTCCCACTCCCCACGCAACAATCTATTTTTATTTATAGGCACCATTTGGACAGAAAAGCTGGCCTCGCTTTCTCCTGGACAGCAGCCATGTTTACTAACGTCTGAGTTTCATTTAGCCTGTGCCAAGTCGGAGCTGCAGGGCTGAGATTTCCTGCTGGAAGTCTTGTGGATGCAGAGAACAGTCGCTGCTGTCTGCATTCTTCAGTTCCCATTCCAAAAGCAATAGCAACTGGCCTTCTAACAGATCGGTCTATATGTATCTCTCCATCCTCATTCTTCTTAGCTGCCCCAGCACATCATTAAAACTGGCATCCATGGCCATTAAACACCAAATGCTTTGGGCTAACTAAATGGGAGGTTACATAACGGATGGAGAAGAGCTGCTCTAAGCAATTAGCTGAAAGGTGAGGTTGACAGAGTCTCTGGCTCTGCTAAGGGCTGCCTCCTGCCATTTTGGTTGCAAAGACCCGGTGTCTTCTCTTACCATTGGTCCTTGCATTACTCCCATCTGGGCGCCACCAGCCTTCTCATCAAACCCTCCAGCCATCTGGGCGGCAAAGTTCTACAAATAAACCCAACAACATCAGGAGCATGAGTGGCCCTAGTTTTTTTCTACTTGGCTAGGTAAGCTATCTCTGGGTAGAAAACCCTGTTTAGATAAACTCTCAATTTTTGGAGATTAACCTAGCATTGATCAGAATTACAAGTGGTTCCTGAAAAACATTTTGGAAATGTGTTTTTAGATGACAGTGGCATAATAATGTTCCAGGAAGATTAAGCATTATTTGGAAGAGTATTAGTTATTTGCATTTCATTTGATAAAATTGTTATTTTTAATTCTAAAATATTAAATATGCTAACCTATATTGAAAAACTATGACTAAAATGTCACTTTTACAGGTGGTTCCCCACCACCACCACCAAGACTTTAATGCCCAGCAAAAGACTAAAATCAAGGTCTTGAAATATTTTAGCAAGGGATGTAGTAGGCGTCAGTGAATTTAAAGTTTAAAAATTTAAAACATAGCCAGCATCAAAATGGCAAACCTGAAGAAACTGGGCAATAATATAATTTGTTGATTGGTTTGATTCCAAAAATGACTTTAGCCACACACCTTCACTCAGTGGGGTTCTTTCATGAGAATGAATAGTGGCTTGGAATGTACTTGGCAAGGACCAAGAAGAAATGTCTTCCAAGGACAGTGGTCACCCTTCTTCCAGGGAACTACAAGTGCCCAGTCATCCTCCCCTCCAACCCCCACACCCACTCCCAAGAACTGACCACACAGTACAGACGCCGGGGAGCCAGGTAACTGGAGACTTTCTTTGCAGAAATCCAGTGAGTGAAAAAAGTCAACCCTTAGTGCCACAGTCTCATGCCTAATATGTGATTCCACTAAATTACAGGCCAGGGGAGAGGCCCATGGGCAGGCTGTGTACACACTGTTGGCAGCCCTGGGAGCCAGCCAGGTAAGTGTGAGTAGCAATTTAGAAGCCACATTTCGGGAGGCACATCCTAAAGAAAGGGGATATAAGGATACTTACTCCACCAAGGCCAGGGGGACCAGGGGGACCAGGAGGGCCAGGGGGGCCAGGATTTCCAGGGGTCCCAGGCTCTCCATCTCTGCCACGAGGTCCAGGGGCACCCTTGGCAGAAAGAGATAAAAGCACCAATGTGAAGCAGTGTTAGTGCAAGAGCCCTCTGTCCACTGGCTGCCCTTGAGGTGGTGGTCAAGCACGTAGGGGGCCTTAGAGGGCTGGCAGCACTGTTTCTCTACTCACTTTTTCACCTTTGTCGCCACGATCACCTCTGGGTCCTTGTTCGCCGGCAGGTCCCTGAAGGTGAAGAAATGTTGAGATCACAGCAGGACCAGGGCTTGCAGACCAGTAACTTGAGGAAGGGGCAGAGGGATGGCTTTCTCCCTTTCTTACCTGAGGCCCAGGGGGTCCTTTGGGTCCTACAATCTGTGAGAGAGAGACCCACAGAACAGCAGGTTAGAGGGGACCACGCGAAAATGGCCCAGCGAGAGCAACAGGAGCCACATGGCATGAGAATAATTTTTACTTACATCCTTGATGTCTCCAGGTTCTCCTTTCTGTCCCTAAAACATAACACAGTCTCAGGATAGAGCAGAGCAAGCCCACCAAGCCCCAAACAGAAAATCCTGCCCGAGGTGCCCTCTGAAACAGACCTCTGCCGACATCTAAAGAGTGACAGGCTGTGTGAGCATAGCATTGCTCCTGAAGAAGGAACTAGAAAGGCAAACGCAAAAAAGAAGAAAACCTCACCTTTGGTCCTGGTTGCCCTGCAAGTGGAGAAAACAGAGAAGGAGAAGGTAAGACTTGTGAGATAGAAGTACGAGTTCTTGTCACCCAAACACTCTTTACGGAATCACACCCAAAGAAGGACACAACCAAGGAAGGAGGCAGCTTCCTGTTCCTCCACGGACCCTCTGCTGGGGTGTTAGAGCTACTGGGGTCCTGGGGTTGCTGAGGTCCCAAGAGGAACAGAAATGACCCAGACTTTGTTATTCAAAAAGCAGCCAGCATGCAAGAGAATGGAGTGGGGCCAGTGAAAAGAGAAAACCAAGAGCTCAAGGTCTAATCAGCCACCCAGAAAGCCCCGAAAGCAGTAGGTTCAGTCTCTTCTTTCCCCCACCACGTCGGAAGCTCTTCCCGCACAAGCCCTCCCAGAGAAAGTTAGGTAGTTAAAAAGGTCTTACATTCAGGCTGGGTCTCCTTGAAGCAAGCACAAGAAAACAAAAACAGCAGGGCATAGGCGTTATAAAGGGCATTGCAGGCAGTGCCACCCCAAGCCAGTGACCTCTTGCCCTTTATAACAGCAACAATAAAGGCGACCAACACTTCCCTCAGAGGCCCCCTCAGAAATGATCTGGGAATCTGGGCCCTAAAAGCAGCTTCCCCAAGCAGCTCCCCAGGGTTGGTGACGTGTTAAGGAAAGGCAACCTCTCACTTCCTTTCAAGTTCTTCTCTGCCTGGACAGAAAGGGAACCATGAGGCCACCCACGAGGCCTGGACATGGGTCCCCATCCCTCTGCAGGGAGTCAGGGCAGGTAATGGAGTGCTGGGGAGGTCACCTGCGCATGCATCATCCGCCAGCACTGATTCTAGCTGGGAGTTAACTGCCCACCAGAGTGCAGGCACAGGACGCAGTCCCAGCCCCATCTCCACCTTCACCACTTGGACTCCCAGAGCCCCGCTCCTCCTTCTCTCACGAATGTGCTTCTGAACTGGCAGTCCAATCCATCTGCCATCGATGTTCCCAACTCAAAGACAGAGGCTGCCCTCTGTCTCCTGCGGCCAGCAGAGGCTTCTCCTCCCTGAAGACCCTGCCTTTAGAGGTCTCCTCAGGGGAAGGAGGGATTAATCTGTGGCTTGGCCAGATGGAATACTCGCTCTCCAGCGTCACTCTAATAATTTACAGGGATATTCCAGAGGCACTGTGTGGAATCACATCTGCCCTTCCATGTCCCTGGGAAGCACATATTTTGGAGGTAAGGAAGGACCCTCTAACGTCGGAGGCTCACTCAAGTTTCAACCTGCAAGCGAGAAGTGGCCTTTCCTTTCAGCCTCAGCTGCTGGGGTCCCATGGATAACCAGCCCCTCGGCTCTGCAGAGGTGACCAGCATCCATGGGAAGGCAGTTGCTGCACCTGCAAGTAATTTATTTATGTGGAACAGGAAATAAATAAATTACGACCACTGGCAGTGGCGAGGTCAGTTGAGCAGATGGGGCAGCACTCTCCGAAGGGGGTCTCGGGGCTGAGGCAGTCTTTCATGTCTTCACAGATTATGTCGTCGCAGAGGACGGTCCCAGTGTCACAGACACAGATCCGGCAGGGCTCGGGCTTCCACACATCCTTATCATTATACCTCTGCCCATCCTGCACACAGCTGCCAGCCTTCTCTGCACCAAGGGTGGAGCAGGAGAAGCAAAGAGCGAAGGGAAGGAGGGGGCGGGAGTCAGAGGAGAAAAAGAGAGAGAGGTTGCAGTCAACTTGACATCATTCGAAGGCTAAAGCATGTGGCCTCGGGCCACCCAAACATGAAGAACTGGAAAATTATTTCTCTAAGACATCATTCATTCTTCCATGTATTCAACAAATAATGATTGCGTGCCTTGCACTATGCTGTCTATTCACCAGTGAAAATCCTGAGCCAGCAACGAAGGCGGGAGGGGGAACAGCGTACTGAGTGCGCGGTACTGTCTTCTCCTCCTGCCTCTAGCATGAGCCCTGATGATGGGGGCAGGGGAGCAGCGGCAAATTAGAGTGGGAGCAGGGTGAGATGAGACTCTGAATGGGAACTCAAGGGCTGTGCAGGTAGACAAGAGGGGGAAAGGGAGACACCCTCCCCCCAGCACAGGAACAGAGGCCTTCTTTTTCCGCCTTCCCCTCAGAATGTCGGGATTCGCTAAATGTCACTGATAGCTAATAGTCAGAAGACATGTAGAAAATTCTACCCACAAAAATTAGAATCTATAAACAGCTAGGTTCCCACTGTGGACATGGGATGGAGCAGCTGAAAGAAGGAGCTATTAGAATTAGGATCTTGTCCCATTCTTTAAACTATATTTGGATTAGGGCCAATTTGGGGAAGAGGATAGGCCCATTCAAACAATACACTTGGACCCAAGCGGGCCAATAAAATGTCCCGGGAGGCAAGCAGGGCTAAAGGGCTCCCAGTGCTGATCTCCGCTGTAGCCCTCCCTGGAGAAGCCCTGCCTCCATCTGTAGGCAACACCCCAATCTGCAGGGCAGGGGGCTTTGAATGCTGGGCCTGGGCTAAGATTAACCGGTGAGGGCCTGGCCTGGGCTAAGAATGCAGACCAGGAATGGGAGGGACTAGTGCCTTCCACAGCGTCCTGCCATCTGGCATCCACCCTGCAAATGAAACCTGTGCTGACAAGAGCGCTCCGAGAGCGCCAAGGGCTGAAGAGCCCGCACCACGCGCTAGGGAGCGCCCAGCGCTGTTTTTCTCATCAAAATCCCCAAAGCAATGGCAACTGCAGGGGATGAATAATAGGAAAGAGCCACAAACCAGGTGGGCGGAGACCGAACCGGGCCTGCCCCCTGCTCTTTAAGCAGGCTCTGAAAATCTAAAGATAAACCTCTTTTCTTCTTTTCCACTAGAAGAAATCCTCTCCGCCTTTAGGCAAGACAATCAGGAGGAGGGCAGGGGATCCCAAAGCCGCTGGGACACACCCACCCCTAAAATTGCTGGCACTGTAGAAAGCCCGCTGCGGGGAAGGGGATGGAGGAGAGGTTCATGGTCTCTGGTCCGGACTAAGGAAGAGCCCACTCTCACCTAAGAAGGCCCAGAATGCAAAGAGGGGGAAATGCTGGCAGAGGGAGGTGCACCCCCAATGCGGATCGAATTTCGCTTGGCAAGGCAGCCGGGATGCGCGGGCGCAGGGGCGGGGCCAGGCGGCGCTGGGTGTGAGAGCCGCTGGGTGACTCTTTGTGGAGGCGGCTCTGGACATGGCTCGCCCACAGACACTGGGAGGGTGAAAAGTGGGATTAAATGACTGCCCCAGAAAGGAGCCAGCACCGTAACCGGATCCCCTAGGTGTGGACGGAGGAGCCCAGCACCACCATAATTGCTGTTCCAAACGGCTGCCGATAGCATCCCGGCGCGCCCGATCGGGTTCCGCTCATTACCGCAGCGCCGTATAAGTGATTCTTTGTAGCAGGCCAATTAAAAAGTTACCTCTTTCGGGGAACTGCTTCGCTCCGCCGCCGAATTGCGCAGGGCTGGAGTCCGGGAGGTGGCGGCGGGCGGGCACAGGGGGGCATTGTGGGAGAGGGTGTCGGGGAATCCGAGGGAACCCACCGGACCTCGCCTCGCATGAATGGGGCTTTTCTCGAGCGCACACAGAGCCCGATTCACAGGTCTCCGCAAGGAACCAGTTTAAATAAATACGGGCAGCGTTTCAGCCCCATCTGGAAGCCATCGCTGCCAATCTCCCAACGCAAACAAGCCTCACAAAGGAGGATTGAGGTCTTTCCCCCTAGCCGAGGAGCACTTTCGGAGGCGAGGGTTGTGAAATGCAGATGTGGGTCAAAGACGCCACCGCCAATAAGTTTCTCAAACTCTTGGAAAGATGGGGAGGAGGGGCGTGCCCGAGGTCCAGGTTTCTGACATTCCTGACGTTCACGCCGACTGCGCCTTTCCCCATGTCAAATATTTAGGTCCGCCGACCATAGGGGATGAGGTTATGGAGCTGGGATACTCCGGGGCGCAAAATCAGCTACTAGGATGCACTCTCCCCGGGCAGGAGAAGCAGCGACTGGAAGAGCTGGGCCCACAAAACCGTGGAATTCACTCCCTCTCGAGGAAGCGGCGGCGGTGAGAGAGCTCTGCCACTTAAGGGAGCGCCTCCAATACCAGGTGGAGAATTTGGGAATTATTTTACGGTCACCTAGCTAATTCCTTTGTGCACTAAAACAGAGGTCAATCAAGAAAACAGCTTTGCGAGTGTGTTCATGTAAATTTTGGACAAAATATAATCAGTCCTCCGTTTACATGACACCGTACAGACACGGTATTCCAACAGGTGCCCCAGAGCGCACCGCCAGCTTACTTCGCGCACCACCCAACCACCTGGCCAGGATCTCCTGCCCCAGGCTTCCTGCGGCTGCGCAGCGGGCTCCAGTCCTGCCCCCGCCGGGGTCAGCCGCTCTAATGAGCGGAAAGTCCTCCCAGGCCCGCAGCCTTAAAGAACCATCTCTGTGGACAGCACAGAGCCTCCTCGAGAGACTTTGATTCCCCCCTCCCCCCAAAAAAAGGTTGCCCTGCGATTGATTTACAATCTGTAACACACAAAGACAGGGCTGGAATCCCAGCCGTCGGAAACGTGCCCAAACACGTGGAAAAAAAGTCTCTCTACCTAATACACTTTCCAGGCTTCGTTTGTGCTGAATATAATCCCAGACTGAAGGACTTTGCGGAAGGAGGCCATGGCATGGTGCGGTCCCAACCGCCTTTGAACCGGATTGTAAAGCTGCCATCTATCTCTAACTATATTGGGTTAGAATAGTTATAGCAATCGACCAACTGTGTACACACACACACACACACACACACACACACACACACACACACGCAGCCTGGCTCAGTGAGTTTCAGAAACAGAAAAGTAACTCATTGTAGTACCTCGGGGGTTTAGGGGGGAAGACCGCGGAGAGGGGGCGCTATTTCCAGGGGCGTTTGAAAAGCACGGTCTGATTGGAATGTTATCACCTTTCAGATGGCCTCTCTTATGGGAAGTTCCAAGGGGAAAGCCGAGAGGCGAAAGAGGGCTGCACCTTGCTCCGGGCCAGCCCGGAGGGGGAGGGAACGGCGCTGAGGTCTCAGAGCGCCTCGCCGCAGCCTTTCTTTGTGGCCTCGGGTTTCAGCCCACCAGTTTCAGAGCATCTCCTTTGTCTACCTCCTCCCTGAACCCCCCAGCGACCAACCCCTGGACACGACTGCAAGGTCCACCCCTTGGCGCCGGCTTGCTCCTTCGCCAGTCCTTTCTTTCCTACTTCTAAGAACGATGGGCCACGACCTGTTTTGCTGAACTCTGAGTGCTTCGGGGAGGCGAGATGCGTGCGTGTGCTCCTAATGATCAAACTGGTGAAAAAGAGCGCGCTTAAATCTGTGCGCAAGCCTCTCCAACACGACGCTTTGCTTATTTAATATTCCGAGGCAGAGTAGGGACCTGCAAATGCCTCTAATCGTAACCCGCTTGGAGGACTCGGGACAGAGCCGCTGCCTTGCAGACCTTCCCTCGGCGAGCTCCTGAGCACCCTGCGCCCAAGTCTCGGCTCACTGTGACCCAGGAGCCGCTCTAACCCGGACCCGCGGGCTTCAGAGCAGCAGGCACCGGCTAGGAGGATGCGGAGGGACAGCACGGAAGGGCGGCAGGCAGGGACTTGGGCGACTTACGGACATCCTGGCCGTGACACCGAAGGACAGCGGCGACGAGCAGCGTCAGCAGCACCAGCGTCTGGGGAGCCCCGAGACGCATCATGGCTCACCGCGGGGCCTGGCAGGGCCGGCCGAGCGGAGCGCAGCGAGGTGGCACGAGCACGGCGTGGGTGCGGGTCTCACCGCGCCCTCATGCAGGAGGCCCGAGGAGCAGGAGGAGGAGGCAGGAGACCCGGCAGCCCAGCGGCACTCTGCGTCTTCTCCCCGCCGCGGCGCCCGTTATATGCGCCGGGCCCCACTGGAGGCTGGTGAACCGGCCCAAACCGCGGGCCGCCCCCGGCCCCCCGCGGGGCTGTAACCTGAGACCCCGCCCCCGGAGCCCGCCCCGGCCCCGCCAGAGCCCGCACCTGCCCGGCCCGGACCCCCTCTCAGCTAGCCCAGCTTCCTGCCCCCCACTCCCAGTGTGCCGAGTGGCCTGATCAGGCGGGGCGCGGAGTCGGCCCCTGTCCTCCCCCCTCCCATCGGGGGCTGCGGCGCTGTCCCCTCCGACCACAGTCGAGGAGGGGGGCCTCCGGCCCCTCCCCTCGGAGTGCTGCCCGATTGGAGGGGCGGGGGGTGTTTGCAGAGGCACAGGCCGCGAGCCTTGGACTGGGACGGAAAAGACTGGGGAAGGAGGAGGGGAAAGTGGCAGAAAGGAGCAGCGCGGGAGGTAGAGGGGGCACCGCGTTGTGACCTTGCACTGCGAGGGCGTGGGGGGCAGGGCGCTAGGGGAGCCCACGAAGGTATCTGGAACCCTAAATCTTAGAGACTGGCAAGCAGGGTCAATTTTGGGGGCCCCTTTCCGGGGTACCTGGCCTCCGGGCTTCCACCTGGATGTTCAGAAGACAGCCCCACCCCCTCCCCCATCCAGCTCTGCGATGAAAGAGCCTCCTCTGGAGCCTGGGCAGACGTGGGCCGGAGGATCGCCAGGAAAGGGGCCGGTGTGCCGCAGCACAGAGGGGGACCTGTGTGAGGTGGGGGAGGGCGGAGGCCGGTCCTGGGAAGGGGATCGAGGAGCCAGAGAGGACGGAGAAAGCCGAGACTAAACCGTGCACGCTGCCGAGGTGGGGGGCTGTCTAGTTCCGGGCTCAGACGTGGTGTCTGCTCTTCCTGGCCCGGCTCCGCAGTCCGGGGGGAGTGGGCGCTGCCGCCCTGGTTGAGCAGCTCCAGCCAGAGACAGTTGGTCACTCTGCAGCCCCGTCCAGGGAGCGAGGAGGCCTCTCCAGCTGGACAGAGTTCCGTGAGCCAAGGGAGATGCCAGACTTTCCTAGTTGGCCCCCTGGCCCTGCGCTTCCCACCTCACCTCACCTTCTCTGGTGAGCGCCCGCTGGCACCTCAGCCCCAGGGCTCAGCTGTGCTCCTCGCCTGGCTCCTGCTGCCTCCTTTGATAAGAGGGAGGAAAAGCCCCCAGCGGACCTTCTTCCTCTTAAGGAGCTGGTTTTCTGTCCCTGAGGATTGCACGGTTCCCCCAAAGAACTTCAGGCAAATACAAGCTTGCATGAAACTCAGAATTGAGCCCTGACTTAACCAGAACTCCCCTTCTCAGCAGTAGGGTCTCTGCAGCCCTTTCCTCCTAGAAGTTGAAAGACCCTGCTTCTACCCCCTCCCCCAGGCTTCCACAGGGGATTCCAGGCTCCCCCCGCGCCCCCCGCCCAATTGATTTGAAACTTCTGAATTCCAAGTGTGCAGAGCTTCACTTGTGTGCAAGTGTGTTGGCTGGAAAGGGGAAGACGTTCCATTGTTTAAAGAGACGCTGCCACGCTTTGTCCAGGCTGGATGGAGGTAGATGAAGGTTGGAACCACTGATCCCAGCGTCTCCTCTTGGGCCATGGGCCTTCCTTGACTCTTTCCCCATTCTCCTGTTGAACTCTTTGCGCTGAGCTCTGAGCCACTCCCCAGCCACAGCCTCTGCCAAGAGAAAGCTGGTCTCAGAGCCACAGTGTCCTGTGCCCTCCTTGGGGACATGGGTTCTGTCTTCTCCGCCTGGAAGGGAGAATGACCAAATCCCACTCATTTCTTAAGACCCTCTAGGTGAAAACCCCTCTGAGACCCTTCCCTGATTTGTCTAGAATGCAGTGTCTCTCTGCATGCCTCTGGCATTTATACCCTGAATCCACAATTACACTCTAAGCTGCACACTTTGTGTGTAGTTCTCATTTTTCCCCTTGTAGTCATTGGTCGTATCTTACCAACGAGCCTGGAAGCTCCTTGAAGACAAGCACAGGGCTCAGCACAATGCTGGCACACAGACAAATTCAGCAAAACCCCCGTGGGCTAAGGCATTCAAATGTAACCTATGATTTATGATGCAAGCAATATACCAGCAGCTATAAAGTTAGGCATTCACCCATTTGACCTCAACTACAAGTGACCATAAGAATTCAACTGAAAAATAAGGGTTTTGGTGAAAACACTAAGATATATGAAACTTTGAAATCTATTTTAAAGTGATCTAGTTCAGTGGGCAGCAAAGAGATACATAGTTCTATTGCTAAGTTGCTCTTGATTTCACTCCCTGACTCTGATGATTCATCTTTGCCAGTGAACTGTATCTACATATAAGAGCTCTGGATTTTTTCCGGTAATCATGGTTCATCTGTGAATGCCAAGTTTAGTTCTCCACTCCCTGTGGGGGGGAAAAGCTTTCTTCTCAGAGATGAGAATTGACAAAAACAAACTAAAACTTAAGTTGACAAGGCCAAAATAAACTATGGAAATTAGTTAAGTTCTAAAGTCAACTAAACACCAATATTAATATTTTACTGATTCATGAATCCAAACAACTACAATTTTAAAACTTCTAATTTGTAACTCTGACTGGGATTGAACCTATATGTGGTAAATATATATATATATATATATATATATATATATATATATATATGCTTTTTGAACATAGTAGAGTCCTTCTTTACTCCATTAGCTCATAATTTACATAGTGTATTAACAGGTAGCGTCATCTGACCTCACCATTCAGACATAGAAAGAGGTAATATAGGAGATCAGTTTTTGGATAAAGGCACAATAAGTACAAAAAGAAGGGCCCTGGCTGGTTTGGCTCAGTGGATAGAGCTTTGGCCTGCGGACTAAAGGGTCCCAGGTTCCATTCTGGTCAAGGGCACGTACCTTGGTTGCAGGCTTCTTCCAGACCCAGCCAGGGCCAGCAGGAGGCAACCAATTGATGTGTTTCTCTCACATCGATATTTCTCTCTCTCTCTTTCCCTCTCTCTTCCAGTCTCTCTAAAAACCAGTAGAAAAGTATCCTTGGGTGAGGATTTAAAAAAGAAAAAGAAAAGAAAAGAACAGCAAGAAGGGACAATAAGAGAGGAGATAGAAAAGCAAGAAGAGTTGACGCAATGAATATGGGGGAGGGACTGGGCAGAGAGGAATAAAGGGGGGGAATGGGAGACATCTGTCATACTATCAACAATAGTATATATTAAAAAACTTGGCAGCCTAGGGCCAATAGGGTGGAGTTAATAGCTCTATAGTCCTCAGTGGTTCCAGGGAATATTCTGTTTTATAGCATCGCTATAGTCCCCGCGGTTTATAATGATGAACTTAAATGTCCAACAAAATGTTAATTTAAGTGTATTTTCCTTGAGTAGACAGGAAAATACATATGTTTTCCACTTTCTAAAGGTCTCCATCAAACATAATGATAATAAATGTTTGTTCACTCAATGAGAAGAATCTATGTCCCGGCAGAGTTAGATTGACGAGGACACACTGATTTCTAGGGCTGTAGAGCTGGAATCAGAGCTGCTGTTTCCCTACTTGGCGGGAGGCCGGCTTCGGTAGCTGAGAACAAAGGTCCCACCTCCATCATTCACTTGCACCTTTAAGTACAACACGCCTAACTGTAGGTAGAACAACTAGAAATAAGAGACACAATTAGTGTACCCAAATCAGACCAACTTAGTGAGACAGATGGATTGAACCAGTCATTTTGTGTTGTGTAGACAAAATAACTGTTTCACTATTTTTCTCTTTTATGGGGATATTAAATTTAGATGTATATAAACACAGCCTTATTGGGAAAGATGTTTGTAGGTAGACTGTAAAGAGAAGATCTCTTTCTCTCCCTCGACACAAATCTCATTTTAAAATAGTGATAAAAGCGAGGAAGGATCCACATTCCAAAGAGGCGAGCCCACCCCAAATATGGCAGGTGGTGAATGCACAGCCTTCACTCAGCCTCAGCCACACTTCACACAGGCGGGCTGGCAGGGGAGAGGGTCCAGCTCCCTCAGTGACATTCCGCTTCTGTTGATCGGGCTCGGCTCAGACATCCTTTCAAGATGTGTTTATGTTTTGCTTTGGCATTTTGGAGGCAAAGTAACAGGATCAGGACTGTCCAGGATAGGATTCCCAGATTTATTACATTCTAGGAGCATAAACGTGCTATTCTGTCTTCTGGATCGCAAACAGCATTAAGAGTCCCAGCCAGTCTCCTCGGCCCTGCCCCAGCGCCACACTGGAACTGAACACCCACTCCTGTCTGAAATGGGAAAACAGGGAATATTAAGAGACTATCTTTGAATCCATTGAGGAAACAAGAAAAAAAATGACTGAAAAATGCTGCAAAGAAAAAAAAAAATGCTGCAAGGAAGGCACTCTCCTAACTCCTAAAAGACAAATAAAAATAAACAAACAAAACAGAAAGAGCAGCATTCTGGAAGCCACAGAGCAAGCTGGAGAAGGTCTCTGGGAAAAGTGAGTTTCCAAGGGTGGGTGGGATTTTGTTTTAAAGGAAATGATTTTATATATGTAAATTTCAGAGAGGAAGGGAGCAGGAGAGAGAGAAAGAAATATCAATGATGACAGAGAAACATTGATCGGCTGTCTCCTGCATGCCCCCCTCCCCTACTGGGCATGGATCCCCTGACATGTGCCCTTGACCAGAATCAAACCTGGGATACCTCAGTCTGCAGGCCGATGCTCTATCCACTGAGCCAAACCAGTTAGGGTGGGTGGTTGGATTTTGAAATGCAGTGGGATAGTAAGAGGGCAGGGCCCCTATATGAAAGCAAAGAAGGCACATGAACCAGGAGACAAGGCAGGGAACCCAAAACACTGTGGAGTCGGCCATGGGAGCCACTGGGATTAAAATGTGTCACCAGAGATGAAATCGAGGTCAGACATGGAGGACTTCACGAATAATGCCACTGGTTGTCCCACTAGTTGTCGCTGAGTCAGGCTCAGACCTGCCTTTCCCACTTCTCATTGTCCCCTCTTCTATCTGTCTCCTACTAGATAAGCTTTTGAGGGAAAGAGAAATATGTCTGGGCTATCTATCTATCTATCTATCTATACATTGATTTTTTTACAGAGAGGAAGAGAGAGGGATAGAGAGTTAGAAACATCAATGAGAGAGAAACATCGATCAGCTGATTCCTGCGCACGCTCTACTGAGTATATGCCCGCAACCAAGGTACATGCCCTTGACCGGAATCAAACCTGGGACCTTTCAGTCCGCAGGCCGACGCTCTATCCACTGAACCAAACCAGTTAGAGCTGTCTGGGCTTTTTTAAGGCTTACTTTTGGAAGCAATGGCTGTACTTTTACACAGAAATGATCTTCCCATTTCACTTTTTTTTTTTTTTAAACACACAACTCTTCATGCCAAATCTTGCATTTTCATGAAGTGTGTGGCTTTAAAAACATATGTCTCTCTCATCAGCTCCCATGGCTCTGGGGTAAAGGAAAAGGCATAAACACCCCGATGCTGAGCGGTCGGCGTGCTCCCAGCAGAGGTTGCACGTGGAGCTCACAGGTCCACATCCAATGGTGGTCCAGCCACAGCTGTCTCCAAGGGCCACACAGCATTTGCTCTAGGCACTAGTCACACACGGCACAGCCCAGTGGCCCCAGGGGACACCCTTCAAGGGGCCAACAACCTGCCAGACATATGTAAGTGGGTGGCTTCTATCTCCTGTCTCTCTCCCCATGAACTCTTCGCACTTACATATGGCCAGTATCATGGAGTTGCCCTCATTCATTCATTCATGCATGCATTTGTTCATTCACCTATTGCTCAAACATGTAGAGAAATCCTATAGGAGTCTATTCACATACCTTCTTGAGAGCAGAGGCCATAACTTGGACATTCAAAGTGTTTTCCAGTCTCCCTGTCACTGTGCTGTCACCTAGTAAATGCTCTAAATTCTTGCCACTGGAAGTGTGGGCCATTGACCAGCAGCATTAACCTACCCGGGAGCTTGTTAGAAAAACAGAATCTACAAAACCAGGATTGTCATTTTACCAAAATCTCCAGATAACTCATTTGCCAATTAAGGTTGGATATGTGCTGGTCTAAATATTGGTGGACCGGTAGTGACGCGTGGCCCTGGCTAAGAGCAGCGTGGTCTATTAGTGGCTGGGATCACGTCTGCGCTGCGAGGAGGGATGGCAGAAAGAAGTGAGTTGAGGGAGAGGGATGGACAGTGGGTTGCAGAGCAGATGACAAATGCATGACTGGAAAGCCTGCTGCTGGGGCGGGGGTGTCAACTCTTGAGGGCTGTCTCCTTCTGAAGTCTGTGGGAGGTCACTTTTCCCATGTTCCATTTCTCTGACAGGAAACGGAATTGGTGCTAGGAAGGGACTGACCCATTCCAGAGCTTCGTCCTGAATTCCCTGGGCACCAAGTAGCTGATGTCTTAACTCTTTCCCAAGGGCCTCCCAGCCCCGCCTCCTGGGAACTCCTGACCCACGAACTCTTCCGGAGTGGGAAGTACCATGGAAAATAAGGAGCTAGACTGGGGTGCCTCTGGGCTGAGCAGGATATGTGCCCCCTCAGAGAGCCAGGCACCTGGAAACCAAGTTTATTCTCTCCAGTGGGTGGGGTGGGTCTGCCCTCCAGGAAGTCCCTGAAAAGCTCAAGGCAATGTGTGGTCAGCTTCTAGTGGGCCCCTGTGCCAAGAACAACCTTGGGAAGGAACAGAAGGACAGTGCGTGCCACCCTTGCCCATGCAAAACTAGTGAGGGCGCCTTGTCTGCTCTGCCCGAGGCCTTGTCCAGGGAGGGCTGGGGCACCACTCTATTCTGCACATCTGCACCCCACTCCAGCCAGCACCCCACTCCTCACCTGGCACCACCCACTGCCTGGACACCCCTCCAGCCCTCCCAGCCTCCTGGGCTCAAACCCTTGGAGTCCTCCTTAACCGTCTCCCCTCACTCTGTCTCCTGTCCCCTTCCCCTCCCATCCCTGGGCCAGCCTTCTGTCAGCTCCACTTGCTGAGCTAGGCATTTGCTAGGTGGTGTGGGGGACACCAAGCAAGATTGTTTGATCCTGTCCTCAAAGAGAGTACCGCCTCAGAGATGTTCACATAAAAAGCCACACTTCGAGGCCAACGAGTTATAATATGATCTATTGTAACGTGGTGACACAGCTCAGCGCCATGCCACAGGTCCAGGCACTCCGTTCTGGCCTGTAGCTGAGAACAGCTCTTCCTGACACAGGCTTGAGCAGTGAGGGCAGCCTGGTCACGTCTGTCCACAGTGTTTACTAACTGTTAGGATCTGCAGCAATCTGCCTTCTTCCACCCACCTCTATCCCCAATTATGCATTTCTTCCTCTGGCACATTAACTAAGATACCCCCACAATGGTTTTCGTTCCTTGTCAACGGGTTCTAAAGGACTCCATTCTCATGGGAACAAGAGTAAAAACATCCTGCTTGCACCCAGTTTCCTCCTATGCCTGCCCATCGAGAGGCCTATCCATTTTCATCCTAAATGTGTCTAGAAATGCACAATATGCGTAATGTTTTCCTGAATTAATATATAAAGAGATAGGGTGGCCCTTCACCTTGCCAGGTTAGACATGGGAACTGCATTCCCAGCTCCATCCTCTTATCCTCTCGGGAGAGTCATTGGGCTCCTTCGAACCTCACCCACAGAGCAGGGAACTGTGCTCACGGGCTCACGGTGAGGATGAATGAAGAAACAGAGGTGAAGTCTCAGCAGAGAGCTTTGCTGAGGATGCTCAGCGCCATGGGCAGTATCCTCAGCACTGCCTTCCTTGGTCTCCACCCCATGTCTTTGCCCTTGCCCTCCGCCCCCAACATACCAGAAAGAAGCAATCTCACATCTCGATTTCTCATTTAGTT
Source organism: Corynorhinus townsendii (assembly GCA_026230045.1). Classification (NCBI taxonomy): domain Eukaryota; kingdom Metazoa; phylum Chordata; class Mammalia; order Chiroptera; family Vespertilionidae; genus Corynorhinus; species Corynorhinus townsendii. Next base: position 171,396,758 of record JAPDVU010000003.1, on the reverse strand, counting down.
GAGCCCCGTTAGCATTTTTATCTTACCAGTTATGTTTCCATGTGTTTGATTACAATGGACAGGATCTAGGTTGATTGATGAATAGCCTGGAATTTGAGGTGCGGAGTTGGAGATGTTTTAGTTGTAAAGTCAGTAAAGCAAACGCGGCATTCACAAACTTTCAATATGACCTGCAAAGGAAACTTGGCCCTAGGGACACATGGGCCCAACTCTTGGGCACAACTTTTCCCTAAGAAGGAGAACAGAACTTTCAAGGTTATCATGAAAGCTAGGAAGACTAGGAGAGCAACTGACCTCAACAGCTATCAGCTTCCACAAAAAGACACGTTTGATATAACTGTGAAAAGATCAAGATTTGAGAGGAAATGGCCTGAAAGACTTTTTGATCTGGTTTGATGAGAATCTCCAGAGGATCTAACTCTGAGATATGAGAGGGAGAAGTTGTCCTTCTCAAGTCAGCTGGTATTTCCAGGCAGGGAGAACAGTTTGAAATGAGTAAAAAAACACTTGTATCCAAGTGTTTTTGTCTCTTTAAGTCTTGCTTGAAATTGTGTAACTTTGTTTATAAATTACTTATCCTGATCCTCTGTGATCTTTATATCTAACTGTAGTAATAAAGGGATATAGTTTGTCAGGAAAGATATATTTAAATAGGAAACTGCATGTTCCGATTGCCTGCAGATAAAATAGAGCCTCCACCTGGTGGCAGAGGATCACAATTGCAGGCACAGTGCCCAGCAGCAAATGGCCTGAGGAGTGCTGATTTGGCCAATGCCACCTAAGAGCAAACATCACATCCTCTCCTCTTGTAGAAGGGCTGTAAATACCTAACATTCTACTTGTAAAGTTAGTTAGAATGTTACTCTTGGTGAGATTACACCTACTGATGCTAAGTAAATTAGACCACTTAACAAATGTTAGCTTCCCCAATATTAATGCCTTGTGAGAGTCTGTCCACTTTGGTGTATTGGTCCTTGATATTAAATTAAAGGGCAGTGGTGACTTTTGTCTAGCACCGATTCTCAATGGAGATCACACTGGGTGATGAGAACTATTGGATAATTTTCTATCCTGAAAACTTGTGAGTAACATGATCAAGACTAGGGTGGGGAAGAGATAAGGAAATTTTGAGAAATGTTGGCTGTTGTCAGTTTATGCATTCATCAAGAGCGGACTGACCACCACTTTGGCACGCTGGGCTGCACAGCTTGCAAATGTGCAGGGTGGTGTGTCTGGAGACTCACAAAAGGAGCCACTATTTCTTCTTTCCAGCTTGGAAACAGTGTTCATCGCTTCACCTTTCTTTACTCACAGTGAGTTACTCATTAAAGAGGTTGCTTTATTGCCGAGATACGTATATGTGTTGGGGGGTAGTTATCCCAGAAGGAGTGTGTCGAACACCTTGTGGTGGGTAGAGGTGAGAAGACAGGAAAAAGGCAATTTCATTATCATCCTTTCCAACAAACATTTAAAGAGCACCTGTATTGTGTACTGTGCCATAGATGCACGTGTATGCAATGTTCTATTCCTTTCCTTGAATAGCTTATACATTCTTGCAAATCTCATGGGCATGAAGCAGTAGAAAAAACACTGGCCTCAAAGTCAGGAAACCTAAATTTAACACCCATCTATGCCTCTAACTAGCCATGTGATCTTCATCAAGCTGCTTTACTCTGAGGGCCTTAGTGCTTCTCCTGGGAAATGAGGCAGCTGCCTGTGCTTTTGTGATGAGAGGCACCAGCTCATTTCTTTCCCTACCCCTTTACCCTCATCCTCACAGAATTTAGATTTACTATCAACGACCCATCAATTTAATCTGAAAATCAACCACTGGGAAGCTAAAACAAGAGATCAACTGGCTGAAGGGTTAACTTTCCCACCCAGTGTGGCTAAGCCAGCTGGACCCTCCCCTGCCTCTGGGACTCGGCACCCCGCTCCCAGCCCTACCTGTCTCCTGGGTCCAGGCCAGTTGCCCAAGAAAAGGCTGAGCAGTTGTCCACAAAGAGGAAGCAGGCCTCCTCCAGGCACTTCCCTTTCCCTAAGACCCAGAGAAAGTGCCTTGAGAGAGAGAATGTGTCTAGATTTGCTTTGTGTGCTTTGGGCTTGGAAGACGACAAGTCCCCATCAGCTGCTCGTGGGCATCTCAGCTGGTCTTCTGGGCTCTCATGACTCATGATGACAGATGCTCTGATGCTCTGACAGGAAGTTCACCTGGAGCCCTGTGTGTTCTTGCCTGAGTCATGGGCCAGCCAGAGGTAGGGAAGGAATTCCCAGAGCAACCTGGTGTTAACCTCTAGCCAAACTGACATTCCTATTGAGCTGTCCTGGGTAAAACTCTCTGAGAATGCTAATCGGCGCTCAAGTAGACATCAGTGAGTCAGCCAGTGTTTACAGGGTGGTGTCTGTGGACAAAAGCGTGACTGCCCTAACCTGAACACCTACTACAGGTCCAGCGCACAGGCACAATGTGAAGAGTACAAAAGAAATGTTTTGTAATCCCTGCCACCAATAAAGCTTCAACCACATTTAAAGAGATGGTCACTTGTCCTGGCTGGGTGGCTCAGCTGGTTGGAGCATCGTTCCATGCACCAAATGGTTGCGGGTTCAATTTCTAATCAGGGTGCACACAGGAGGCAATGTATCGGTGTTTCTCACATGAATGTTTCTCTCTCTGTCTTTCTCTCTGAAAATCAATAAAAATGTATCCTCGGGTGAGGATTTAAAGAGATGGCCACTCAAATAGGGTTTCAGGGACAGAGCTGCTCTAAGACAGCTGCCTAATAGAACTCTCAGATGATGGAAGTATTCTATATCTTCTGTCCCTTAGGGTAGCCCCTAGCCACATGTGGTGATTGAGTACTTGTAATATGATGAATACAATTGAGAAACTAAATTTTAAGTTTATTTTAATTGGTTTTACTTTTCATTAAAAAGCCAGATGTGGCTAGTAGCTACCATACTGGACCATACAACACATTCTTGCCTCTCCAGCAGCCTCACATCACCTGGGAGACTGTTAGAAATACAGACAGCCCAGCCCTACTGAATCAGAACCTTCATTCTAACAAGATCCTGAGGTCATCTGTTTGCATGTTAAGGGTGACAGGCACTAGTCTAGGGCAGGGCTTTCCATCTTGACTGCATGTTAGAATCAATTGCACATTGGGGAGCTTTTGAAACTCCTGATGCTGTGACTGCACCCCAGACAAATTAAACCAGAATTACTTGGGAGGGGGGCATGGAGTCTGGACATCAATGCTACCTAATCCCCTGTGTGATTCGGTGAGCACCCAAGGTTGAGAACAGCTGCCCTCATGCCATGTAGCCAGCTGGGGCCACACTCCGATGGCCAATGGCTGATGGCCGAGTCCATCTGAGGGCCAGCGACTTGTGTAGCCTCTGCATTCACTTGGGCCTGGCTGGGAAGCCAAAGGGAGTTATTCATCCTCAGCAAGTGTGAGAACTGGCTGGGCCTATGTTTGTTTCCAATGCCCAAGTGAGATGTTCATTAGCTTTTGACAAAACACATCCAAATGCCACACCATCAAAGCATATTGGACCGGCGGATGACTGACGGGGGAAGGGCTGATTCATTCCTTGCTCTGTGACCTGGATCACCTTGCCATCCCAGAGCAGCCCCATGAAGGGAGCTATTCTTCCCATCCAGGATGGAGGTGGCTGGTTTTTCCAATGCCACTTGTCTTCAGCTGCCACTCAGTAAGTGTCTGAGGGCCACTGGGGCCAAAGAGAAAATGTGGGTTTTCCTGAAGAGCCAGACTCTCTCATCCTGTTGATCCCAATGAGACCTGAGAGGCTCCAGCCACTTTCTAGTGACAAATGGCATTTGCAGAGATAAGCCCTCATCTCCCAGTTGGTGAAGGTTCGGGACAAGCATGTTGAAATCTGCCTCTCAGGAAATCACGTCTCAGGAGCAGCAAGGCTGTCTGAGGGCAGGAGACCGGTTTCCAGTCTCACTGAGGAATGTCACCCCTGACTTAGGTGAGATGGAGATGCAAGTGGTTCACATTAGAAATGGGATCCCCAACATATGATTATTAGCTCATTTGTCATGACATGTCTATAGGATTCATAGTTCTTGTGATCCCATGCCGACCTTAGAAGGCTTGGCCAAGACAAGGGTGCCCTTGGGAAGGTTACAAGAGAGCAAGCTGTAATGCTTTCCCATCATGGGGCAAGGGAGGCGTGAGGGTCAACCCTGGGAGTGTCCAGGACAACCTGAGCAGGTGCCTCTGCGGTTCTCCCTCCACGTCCACCTCCACAAGCCAGCTACCCAGCATCCTGCAGGTGTCCAGATATCCTTAGAAAGCTTTGTTAGCCAGCCACCCCTGGGCCACAAGCCACATCTGAATGAGCTCTCTGTGCTCCAACTGGACATGAGCTCATTTCCAGGGAAGAATCAGGAAAGAGGCAGAGGGAAGATTGTCTTCTCCATGGCCGTGTAGGGGAGGTTGTGCCCAATGGAAACAGACATGGGCCAATGTTACTCAGCTGTCTCAACTCTACTGCTGGTCCGCTGTCTCAGTGAAGACTCCATCACCCACCTGCACAGTTGTCTGTGCTGTATAGTTAGCACTTTGCAAAATGCTGCCTAATTCTTCAATGGCACTTATTAGCATGCCATAAAGCATCAGGACCCAGCAGGCCACTTGAAGGTCCAATGATCCAGCCTCTTGACTTAGAGGCAGGGAAATGAGGCCGAGGGGACAGAGCTATGAACCAGAAAGGAAGCATCAGCAACACTTTCAAAAACATAAATAAATAAATAAGGCCCTGGCTGGTTTTGCTCAGTGGATAGAGCGTCAGCCTGTGGGCTGAAGGGTCCCAGGTTCGATTCCAGTCAAAGGCACATGCCCGGGTTTCGGGCTTGATCCCCAGTAGCAGGCATGCAGGAGATAGCCAATCAGTGATTCCCTTTCATCATTGATATTTCTCTCTCTCCCTTTCCCTTCCTCTCTGAAATCAATAAAATATACCTAAAAAAAAAAAAAATCTTCCCTTCTCAGGGGAAGCAGAGGCATTAACCTGGGAAGTGGTGTTTTTTAAAAGAATAACTTTAAGATTTTTTTAAAATAAATCTTTATTGTTCAGATTACAGGTGTTCCTCTTTTTGTTTTCCCCCTATAGCTCCCCTCCACCTGATTCCCCACCCCACCCTACCCCATGCCCTTACCCCCTGCCACTGTCTTCATCCACAGGAGTAAGATTTTTGTCCAATCTCTTCCCGCACCACTCACACCCGCTTCCCCCTGAGAATTGTCAGTCCACTCCCTTTCTATGTCCCTGATTCTATTATATTCACCAGTCCATTCTGTTCTTCAGATTTTTTATTTACTTGATTTTTAGATTCACTTGTTGGTAGGTATGTATTTGATGTCATTTTGTTGTTCATAATTTTTATCTTTACCTTTTTCTTCTTCTTCCTCTTCTTAAAGAATACCCTTCAGCATTTCATGTCTTCTTCTTCCTCTTCTTAAAGAATACCCTTCAGCATTTCATGTAATCCTGGTTTGGTGGTGATGAACTCCTTTAGCTTTTTCTTGTCTGTGAAGCTCTTTATCTGACCTTCAACTCTGAATGATAGCTTTGCTGGGTAGAGCAATCTTGGTTGTAGGTTCTTGCTGTTCATCACTTTGAATATTTCTTGACACTCCCTTCTGGCCTGCATAGTTTCTGCTGAGAAATCAGCTGACAGTCGTATGGGTACTCCCTTGTAGGTAACTAACCGTTTTTCTCTTGCTGCTTTCAAGATTCTCTCTTTGTCTTTTGCCCTTGGCATTTTAATTATGATGTGTCTTGGTGTGGTCCTCTTTGGATTCCTTTTGTTTGGGGTTCTGTGCGCTTCCTGGACTTGTAAGTCTATTTCTTTCACCAGGTAGGGAAAGTTTTCTGTCATTATTTCTTCTAATAGGTTTTCAGTATTTTGCTCTCTCTCTTCTTCTGGCACCCCAAAAATTCGGATGTTGGTACGCTTGAAGTTGTCCCAGAGGCTCCTGACACTATCTTCATATTTTTGGATTCTTTTTTCTTTTTGTTTTTCTGGTTGGGTGTTTTTTTTTTCCTCATATTTCAGATCTTTGGTTTGATTGTTGGGGTACGTTGATCTACAGTTGAGTTTCTGTATATTCTTTATTTTAGACAGTGTATGCTTCATTTCTGACTGGTCCTTTTCCATTTTTTTGGCATTCTCATTAAGGTCCTTGAAGGTCTCACTAAGCTCCTCAGAAGTGTCATCAAGCTTCTCAGCGGTTTTTAGAAGGTTCTTGAGTAACCTTATAAATGTGGTTCTGAACTCTATGTCATCCAGTAGTTTGCTTTCCTCCGTTTCTTTCATTCGTGACATGTTTCTTTGTCTCCGCATTTTGGCTGCCTCCCTGTGTTGATGGAGTAGCTTTGTGTGGTAGGTGACCTATAGGGGGCAGTAGCTCAGCCTCCCCAATCACCTGATGTGGACACTCTTGGTACACCCCTTTGTGGGCTGAGTGCAAAGTCTTGGTGTAGTTAAGCCTTAATTGCTGTTGGTACACTGGGAGGAATTGACCTCCAGGCCAATCGGCTGTGAGGACTCGCTGTGTCTATAAGAACTGCTGTGCTGGAGACACACTTATGGTGCAGGACTTGTTTCAGTGGGGCTTTGGTGCTCACTGAGTCTGCCTCTTGAATGTGTCACTTATGGATGTGAGGAGTTGAAATCTGGTTTCCCACACTGACCACTAGGTATACTGGCCTCTGGATCTCCAATGGGGTGCAGGTCAGCTATTGTCTGAGTCCACCCAGCAGGAGCTACAGCGAGAGCTACAGTTTTCTCCTCTTTGCTTGGGGTTTGGAGCTGTCTGACCCAGGCTGCAAGTTTGCTAGGTTAAGCTTCGATAGGGCAGGCCTTTCTTATGCTAAAGAGAAAGCTGCTTGGAGCTTGGGTGGGTTTATAGGTTGTGTGGGGCGGGGTCTCAGGGTGTCACTAGGCTAGGGCGTGGCAAACAGCGATGGCCACTAGTTAGCCGGCTCTGTGTCTCCGACTGTGTCCCGTGCCCCAGCGCAGTAAACAATTATTCTTGCGCGCAGCTCTGCAAGCAAGCCCCCCTCACTTTCCGACCTGGTGGTAGACAGTCCAGCTTCTCCCCGTAGGAGTTTGGGTCCCCCGCATCTCCCCAGAAACTGTATTTCAGAGTAATCAGGGGGGCTTGTCTCCCCTTTGGGTTGAAAAAAGCAACGCCTGCCACCAGCCCAGATCACGCGCCTCCGTACCTCAGCTTTTCAGCGCTTGTGCACGTCTCAATGCTCTTCTCTGTCCTTCTAGTTGTAAACTTCCACTCAGCCAGCTTTCCCGTGGTTCTGGGTGATAGACGTTTTGTCTTTTAATTGTAGTTTGAAATTGTTGTGTGAGGCAGCAGTTTAGATGTTTAACTACACCGCCATCTTGGATTCTCCCCAGAACTTTAAGATTTTATTCATGGATTTTATTTTTTTTTTGCATCAATTTTCATTTTAAAATACTGTTTATTCTGATTACTGAGATTTTTTAGTGCACCTTAAACTTTGCACCCAAGGCGAGTGCCTCACTCGCCTAAACCCTATGCAGGGCCCTGGCAGGAAGGCTAGAGACTTGCCCAAGGTGACACTGGCTTGGACAAGAGGCAAAAGGAGAACTTGTGTCCTCCAACTATGTCCACCTCCTTATTCTCTATCAGCTTCCGATGCAAGCCCTGTTTCTCTCAATAAGGGAGAACGTGTCAAATAACAACACCCTTACGGGGTTATATCCCAGCCCCAGAAGCAATATTAAAAAATCCAAGAAACGGCAAAATGATTCCCTAAGTAAAGGATTATTGTTGGTGACAGTATTAAAACATGGATACCACAGTGAGATACCAATAAATACACAAACACGTGCCCAAATGTGGACCACTTCCCCAGCCCAGGCAACCCTCCTCACACCTGTCCTGCTTTGGAAACCACGGAGCCCCTTCCAATCCTCCTAACTCAGGCTGATGTTCTTCCAAAGAGTTTGCTTCTTTCACCACACTTTCTCTGCTCACAGCGCAAACGGTACCATGCTATACACACTGGTCTACATGGGACTTCACGTTGTGTGTCTTGGAGATGCTTCCATATCAGTACACTAAAAACATCCCAATTCATTTGATGGTTGCTTAGTATTCCATTGTACAAAATTATGATGGATCATCATTTCTTTTAGTCCCCTTTGATGTTCATTTGGGTTATTTCTAGTGTTTTGCTGAAAAAATATTCGTATAGATGTCCTTTGCATGCGTGTATGTTTATCTGCATGATAATTTCCTGGGAACAAAATTTCTGGGTCAAATTGATGTGCATTGAAAATTTCAAAGCTATTGCTAAATTCCCTTCCACATGGCACATGCCATTCCCGCCAGCGATGCCACAACTTATGAGAATGCATAGTCAGGTATTTAGCGTAGCCTTCGCCAACCACGGCCGTGCAGTTTACAGCCTTCTGGTCCTTGTCAGTCTGCAGAGTGAGACACGGCGTCTCGCTGTGGCTTTGACTGGCATTTCTCTTATTAAGACCAAGTTTTGTTTTGTTTTCTAGGAACTCTTTGTTCACATTCTGTATCCACTTTTCTGTTGTATTTTTGTATTTTATACTGTATTTGACTTGGATGTGCTCTCTGTACAGAATGCTAGACCTTGTTTATGAGGAAGAGTTGTGATGTGACATTTTGTCTTTGACTTTGCCCATCGGGGTTTTGTGAGTTTGCCGTACAAAATCTTTTTTTTTTTTTTATGGTTAAATTTGTCATTTTATTTTATAGTTTCTGGTTTCATTCATGGACTTTAAAATAGTCTCATGGTTTCTTTAGGGTTAGTTTTTACATTTAAACTTTTGATCCACATGCAATTTATTTCATTTTAAGGTGTAGGTAGGAATCTGACTTTATTTCCCCGAGGGCCTCCCCTTTCTCCCAGGACATTTATTGAGAAGTCCATCTCCCCTCACTGGCTGAACTGCCGTCTTTACTATATTGTAAATTCCAGTTTGTTTGTGCCTATCTCAGCTCTTCCCCAGGGCCCCCTGGCCTGCATACCCCTTCACCGGCCCCTCACTCTCTCTCCTAAGTGCAACTCAGACTTGACTGCAGACACTGGGGTGAGACACAGCAGGGGAGGGGGAATAGTAAAAGGATTTGATTCTAACATCAGAAAACGTCTAATCTCTCTCCAAAGAATCCTTCATCTAAAATGTCTTTGCTCCCATAACTCCTCTCAAAAGAAAAAACAAAAAGAAAACAAAGGAGTTTGTTTCCTCATTAAAAAATCTATTTGTTTCTCCAGCCTGGAGGGAACCCCTCTCCTCTGTGCACTCTGCTGATCCCCTCTCGGGTGCCTTCCCTCCAAGGTCAGGAGCCCCAACGCCTGGCAGCATGGGCTTTGATCGCCCAGTTGCTTCCCTCACAGGCTCCCTGCTGTCCCAGCCCAGTACTTGATGGTGGAGTGTAAATTGAGCTGGTCCTTATCTTAAAGACATTACAGCAGACCCTAAACAAACACATGAACAGCCACTAAGAGACCTAACTAAAGCCAGCCAACAAATAAGCCTTCAGGGGGTTTTGCAGAAGCATCATCCTTCCCTCATGGCCCCTGAACGCCTGCTCCCTCCCCACCAGCTCTTTCCCACACACCTCCCACTGGACTGGAAGCGCCTGGAAGGCAGCCGCCCTGACTTCAGCTTCTTCTGCTTTTCCCTGCAATAAACAAGCACAGTCCCTAAGGACTCAAAAAATAGCCATTGCAAATAAAATGAGAAAATAAACCTTAGTGAAACAGCTAATAGCTCCCAGCTATCAAAAGGAATGCTTTCCTTTGGAGTCACAGACTATCCTAGATTCCAGAGGGTCTAAATATAAAGTCGGTGAATGCGCTTTTACACACAGGTTTGGGGTGAGCATTTTTCTAAAGGGTGGAGAGGAGGGCCCCTGGTGTTCATGAGTCCAATACTAAGAAATTAAAATTAAAATTTTAAAAATCTGTAGATAAAATAATTTGATGTCTGGAATTTGCTTCAAAACATTCCAGTCAGAGGGCAGGGAATGGGTGGGGGTAGGTATAGTTATAGATGAAACAAGGCTGATAATTGTTCAAGCTAGGAAGGGAAGGAAGGAAGGAAGGAAGGAAGGAAGGAAGGAAGGAAGGAAGGAAGGAAGGAAGGAAGGAAGGAAGGAAGGGAGGGAGGGAGGGAGGGAGGGAGGGAGGGAGGGAGGGAGGGAGGGAAGGAGGGAGGAAGGAAGGAAAGATATCCTTGCTACAGAACACAATAAAAATACAGACAGGCCATAGTGCGTAGGTGTCATCTCAGTGCTAACTCTGTAGAAACAAGTTCTGCCCAGGGCTTTCCCTGGTTCGTGTTTGGAAGCCTGAACATTATTGTGGGTGCAGAAACAGGACCTCCACTCTCTATCTCAGCATTCATTACCCAGAGAGAGGGACCAGAGTCCCTGAGGCCATCTTTGCTCCTCTGCATCCCCTCTGCTGAGCCTCCTACACCCCAGTAGGGCTTCATGGGGTCAGGGAGACGGTCATCTGAGGCCCTTGGCTCTCTGCCCCGATCCAGGCAGATGGAGCCCCCGTGGTGGCCCGAGCTTGTGCAGAAGGGGCTGCGGCTGCACTGCACCGTCTGGATGTGCTTAGAGTAGAAAATTCACAAGTTCCAAGCTCTGCTCCCAAAGCAAACCTCCTGGGCCCAGGTGGCCGCACCCTCCCTGCCCTCCGAGGAGCTCCTTGGGCCGCCAAGCGGGCGACTTTGAAACCAGCTTGTGTTTGGGTTGTGAAAGCACCAATGTTTGCAGTGTTTGCCCAGCGGAAAAGGAGCATATTTTCTCCCCAAGACAAACTCAAAAGATGCTCCACGAGTTTTTCTTCAGACTTCCCATGGGAAACATAAATCAGGAAGAAAAATGGCTTTAGGTGCTGAGACCTGAAGCGGAATTTCAACCTGAAGAAACTGCTTGGAACAAGCGCTCTCTTTCTTTTGATGAAGCCACCGAGAGTCTGGGTCCACATTTCTCTCCTCTGAGCAGCTTTTGCAGATGAGGCAAAGGGAGGAAGAGGACCAGTTCTCTGGCCAGGGCGTCGCCCATCTAATGGATGCTGGCACTTCTGCTCATCAGCTTTTGAGATTTCTTAGCTAACTGTTCAGGAGAGGAAGACATCTATTTTCCTCCACGGAACTGCAGAATTCACTCTGGCTTAGACCAGCAGTTCTCAAACTTGGCTGCACATTGAAACCCCCCAGGGGGGAGCTCTTTGAAACCCCCTCCCCCAGGCTGCACCCCCATCCAATTAAGTCAGAATCTCAGTGGGGCAGACCTAGGAGCAGTGCCTTGAAAACTCCCAGGTGATCCTGGTGTGTAGCTAAGCCTGAGGACTTAAGCCTGTAGGCTCAACCATCTTGTAGTATTTTTCAGGTCTTAAGTAGTACGGCCCTAAGCCTTTTCAATCCCTGCCATATCCCATTCCCATGCTCGCACTGGACTTAGGAAGCTGAAGGAAGGGATGAGTAAAGTGTTATCTATCTTTTATATTTATTTATTTATTTATTGGTTTTAGAGAGAAAGGAAGGGGGGGAGAGAGAGAGAGAGAGAGATTGTTTTGTTGTCCTACTTATTTATGCATTCATTGGTTGAATCTTGTATGTGCCCTGACCAAGGATAGAACCTGCAACCTTGGCATATCGGGACTACGCTCCAACCAACTGAGCTACCCGGCCAGGACTTCTTTTATCTTTCTCAATTGTGTGAGAGAAGAAGAAACTTAGGTGCTTCCACCCCAGAGGCCTGCAGTTTGCTGGCCTCGATGCCCTTGTCCCTGGTCTCTGCCCTCAGGGGTTTGTAGTCCGCATGCCACACAACATAAGAGTGGTCATAGCAGTGTTGAGTGTGCATCATTCCACCCAGGGCCCTGAATAATCTTAACGACTTTCTCTGTACAGAGGATCAGAGTGGTTCTGTTCATGGGTCGTAACTACCAGCTGGCTGCTTCCGCGCTGGGAGTTTTTAGAAATTTTATATCACAGCTTGAAGGAGCTCCACAAAAGCTCCAGGCCCAAGAAACAAAGGGGTGAAGTCAGTTTGTCCACTTCTAGTGGGGCTAATGCCACACGCTGATAGATGCCTTTTGAGCGATGCATTGTGGGTTTACTAGGGCCATAGGTGGAATGCTTCTAAGCCACCATGTCTGTCTCTTGACATCTGAGAACCTTTCTTTTAGAGATGTTTCCCTCTCCTATAACATTCTATCTTTGAATGGACCCATGAGCATCTACAAGTTTTCAAAAAGTATTATCGATTCATACTGCCAGCTAAACAAAGCAGGGCACCACAGGACGGTGCTCTCACAAGAAGTTCATGCCTCCAGCTGGAATTTGGCTTTGATGTACAAGATTCAGAGAAAGACCCCAGAAACCATTTCCTTTTTGGCCAAAGTTTATTTATCCTGTTTATCTGAAGCCAGAGCCAATAACTCAAGGGCTTTGGAAGCCTAGAAAGGCTTCTCAGCACTCCTCTGTCCCCTCGCGGGAAGGCCAGCCGAGCTGCCGTGTTCCTGAGCGGTGCCAGTTCTGACAGGGGCCTGGGGAGCAGGTATCTCCCTAGTGATATGTAAGGAGAGTCCCAGCTGAGACTGGCTCTGAGAGGAGATGTGGGGGAGGAAAGGGACGGCGGTGCAGAGTGAGGAAGACGGATGCAGCAGAAGTTATCAGGGTGTGGGTGGCTTTAGGACCACAGAGATCGGGCCTGAGCCCAGCGCAGCCATGGAACATAGGTGCAACCTGACCCGCTGACAGGTGTCCTGACCTGTGAAAGTGGCACAATATTAGCACCTGCCTTTACAGTGATTGTGAGGATTACATGAGACAAATGAAGGAAGAACTCCGTACAATCCCAGCTCACAGCTAGGGCTCAGCACATGCAAGCTACCCTCATTATGACAACAAGGAAGGACAAAGGGCAAGTCAAGGCTGGGGAGAGGGGAGACAGCAGCTCCTCACCCGGCCCAGCCCCGGCCCATTACCTGGGACAACACCTCTCCCGGTGCAGAGGCTCAGATGTTTATTAAGAAACCTCCCATAAGTTGCTGGGGACTTTACATTTGCAGCACGGTCTCTGCAACTGCCTGACTGCCAGCTCTCAACAAGGCCTCATTCACTTCCCAGGCAGCACCCCCAGGGACCTCAGCCCCTCTGCCCCACACCCACTAGCTACCCCCTCTGGACCTGGTTTATGGAAGCTTTCCTTCCTCCCCCCCACCCCAACCCCTCCCCACTCCCCGCCTCCCCCCCCCCCCCCCCCCCCCCCCCGTGCCTGGCCTCCCCTCCCCTGGCTCTGAGAGATTTCTGACTTGCCTTTTCCAAATGTGAAATCTCGGATGAGGTCACTTTGACTGGGGGAGCCAGGGGAGGGTCACAGATATTTCCTCAGTGCTGATGTCACTGGGGTGATTTTCGGTGGAACATGGGATACACATTTTTCATTTTAATAGTTACGTATTTATTTTTGTAATGGATCTCTTTTAACGAGCACTGGAGGAAAAGGCATAGTCTCAATCCCATGATATAGTCTTAAATTCAAATAAACTTGAGTAAAGCAAAAGAGATGAGAATGTTGATTGAAGGAAAGTATTAAATGCGGATTTGCCCAGCTGGCCCTCAGATCTGACAAAGGTCTCTGGGAACCCTGCACCCTTGATCTCCACCCTCACCTAATGCTTCCTGGACATGGCAGCCGAACGGACACCATTTTGATCTAAACAGGCTGGCCCTGCCCTGGGCTGCTCAGAAAGAAGGGCTGCTCCGGGTCCACAGAGCTCGTGACAGGATGCAGCTCTCTTGATTGGTCGGGGTTCTGCCTGTCCCCAGCTCTCTGCACCGGGCCCCACTTGCTGTCCTCAAACACCACTCTCATCATCTCTCACTCGGACTGCTCAGAAGTCCTCTGTAACTCCCCATGGCCTCCAGATTAGTGGCCAGCTCCCCAGCCTGGCACTCGAGGCCCTTGTCAATCCACCTTTCCTGCCTCTGCCTCAGGCCCACAGTGCTCACTGTATGAACATCTGGTCTCCCTTCCGCTCAGGCTGCTCTGTGGTGTGAGCCACCCACCCACCTCCAACCTGTCCTGCTCCACCTCAACCTCCGCCCAGGCCCCCAGGCCTCCTCCTTCCTGCAGGAGGGACAGCGAGCACAGCTCGCTGCTCAAGGTCAGGCTTTGAGTCCTGATTCTAGCACTAATGCTTGCCAGCTGTGTGTCCTTGAACCCAATGTTTACCCTCTCTGTTAACCAGTTGCCTCACGTGTAATGAGAGAGTAATGGCAGCCACAATGACCTCCTCTCAGGTTTGTTGGGAGAAACTAAATAAGATAATGCTCTTGGCATATTACCAGACAGAGTAACAGCAAGTACACTGCGGTGGCTGCAGCTTCCCTGAACTAGGAATTTCATTCTTGCCAAGAGCAGCTTTGGCAGGCGTTTTCCAAGGAGTAGGTGTTTGATAGACATGTGTCGCTGGTTGTGGCTGTCCTGTGATGTGTGATGTGTTTTCTACATGCTTTTTTAAAAAATACATTTTTTATTGATTTCAGAGAGGAAGGAGAGGGAGAAAGAGAGATAGAAACAGCAACTATGAGAGAGAATCACCAATTGGCTGCCTCCTCCTCAACCCCCGCTGGGGATCAAGCCCAAAACCCAGGCATGTGCCCTGACCGAGAATTGAACTGTGACCTCCTGGTTCATAGGTCGATGTTCAACCACCGAGCCACACGGGCTGGGCTACATGCTTCTCTTGATCAGAGACTCCACGGAGCCTGAGGGCAGGGTCCCCATTCCTGGGCCTAAGAGCCCTTTGCAGCCTTGCCAAGCATCTATTCCCAGCCGTCTCACGGCCTTCTCTTCTCTGGGTCAGTTATGCTTGGTCTCCAGGACTCTTTCTGGCGCTGCCTCTTCTTCCTTTACATCTGGCCTAACAGCTAGAGGCTTTCCAGGAGCAGGTGAGACCGGTGGACAGGAAGCTTCCCCAGAGCAAGTGAGTGGACACAAGATGGTGCCCACCTTCTGCACAGCCCGCTTGCATGGACCGACTGGAGAGAGGCCACGGCACACCCCCACCCAGGGGCCACTTGTGCCAGGCACTGTGCTAGGTGCTCCCCATAAGATCCAGGCCCTGCTCCTTGGTCCCTAGCCCTCAGCAGCCAGGGGCCACCCTGGAGCAGGCCCAGAGCTAGCAGTAGCCCTCTCCCCCTACCCAGCCCTCAGCTTTTTCTGAAAGAAATGTTGTGCTCCCCGGACCCTCCCCCTGCCACATCCCTTTCCTCCCACAGAGGCAGTCCGGTCTGGGCTGCAGGCCAGCAGCCCCTCTGTGTGCAGACTCCAGTGACATGGCTTTGTTAGAAAACCTCATTAGCAGACAGAAAGGCGCGAGGCAACTCAGCACAGCATTCCAGGTGTCAGTTGAGAGGGGCCGCGGGAGCAAAGGCCATTAAACCAGACTGAGGTCAGGCCCTGGGAGATGAAAATAATAAGCTGTGACCTGAGAGAGCGGTGGGGAGTGAGCTAGCTGGTAAGCTTAGAGGGGATGCCTGTGCTCAGGCTGGGAAGGGAAGGCCCCAGATCTGGAAGGGCCACCAGCTTCTCGCCCTCGATCCTGGGAGTCCCAGAGGTCTGATCCACCTCCACTGCATGGATTCCTGGAGGGCAGAGGCTAGGCCTCCGGAGCGGGAGCCTCAGAGCCCGGCATGTGCTCTGCACACGTGGGAGTCAACAAACTTTGAGGAGTACAATGAATATTCAGCGTGTTCCCTCCTGGGGAGGAGGGCCAACAATAGCTGACGTCTTAAAAAAAAAAAAAAAAAATATATATATATATATATATATATATATATAGAGAGAGAGAGAGAGAGAGAGAGAGATAGATAGATACACACACACATATGTGTGTGTGTGTGCGTGTTTGCATACATATATATATATATATATATATATATATATATATATATATATATAAAATTGATTTCAGAGAGGAAAGGAGAGATAGAAACATCTAGGTTGAAAGAGAATCATTGATTAGCTGCCTCCTGCACGCCCCACACTAGGGATCAAGCCTGCAACCCGGGCATGTGCCCTGACCAAGAATCGAACCCCTTTGACCACCTAGTTCATATAGGTCGACACTCAACCACTGAGCCACACCGGTAGGAAATAGCTGACTTCTTAGCACTCACTAGGCACCAGGCACTAGGCGAAGTGCTGTAATCTATAAGCTCTTAGGAACGCACGCCCTAAGTATGATGGGCTCCGTTTTAAAGAGAAGGAAGTGTAGATACCAGAATGTGTTATTCGGGGCTCCTCTGGCTCTTCAAGAACTCACTGGAACTACCTCCTGACACTTGGAATTTCTGAACCAGGGACACATTCCTTCCTTCCTTCCAGTTATTCATAAAAAGGCTGAATGGGGACTGGGGCTGAGGCAGCTGAAACACTGCTCTTGCAGGGCAATTAGTGAGAATGGCTGGAATCTGGAATTCCCTGTCCTGACAGGGAGGCTGGAGGCTGCCCCAGGCCGGCTCTGCTGCGGGAAGCAAGGACAGGGCTGTTTGCCTTTGCTGGGCTGGGACGGCCGATGGGGAATGGCTTGTGATTTATGAAGTCTTTTTAACCTGAGGCTCCCTCATAAAGGAGCTTTGAGGAGACGACGGGAACTCGTTATGAAAGGCCTCCCTTTCTGGGCATCTGTCAGCACGGCGCTGCTGCCTGCCCTCAAGGACTAGGAACCCTGTGCCCAACCCAGGTCCGGACTGTGGCGATCGGGGACACCAAGAGAACTGGACAGGGATTCCAGCCTTGTCCCCACCTCTGCTCCGGCTGCTTGCCCTCTACACCCTCTTTGCAGAAGCCTGCCGGAGAGGTCTCAGAGCCCCTGGTCCTACGCTTCCCTGGACAGGCACTTCCCTGAACCCTGGTTTAACTGGCTGCAGAATGAGCACCACAGTGCCTGCCCCGAAGCCGTGCAGTCGCCATCCACCCCCACAGCCCGCTGAAAAGCTGTCTAATCTCTTCTCGCGGCACCTAACACAGGGCATGTAGCAGTGGATACCAAACTGCAGTTTGTCCAACTGGGTTCTCCTGGATTGAATGATGGGAATAAGTGAGATGTGTTTGAAAGCTCTTAGTAGGCATTTAGAAAATCTGAGTTAAATCTGGATTTGAATCGGACTCCCTACAGATGCAGAACCTGGGACCCTGGACCAGGTTATGCGATGTGGCGCAAGTTGCAACCTTCTCCTCCCAACCACTTGGGCTAGCAGCAGGGGACCTCTGTCTGCCTCCCTGGGGGGAGGGAGGGGGGTTTGTCCCTCCCCCAGCCCGACCTCTGCCTCTCCCCATCCAGGCAGCAGCCCCTGCGGCCCCTCTGGGGTGGTGGGCGTCCCTGAGTCGGCACAGCCAGGCTGGGCCCCTCTCCAGGGAAGGGGCTGAAGAGTGTGAAGGGCTGGTGTGTGTGACTTTGTTTATTTTCTCTGAAGGATCCTGCCTGAGCCCTGCTATAAAAATAACCTGCCTGGAAACCTCATCTCTGATGGGGAGAAAGAGGCTTTTGTATCCAGAGAAGTGGCTCTAACGGCCTCCCTATACTTTGCCTCAGCCCCAAGCATCAAGGAGGAGCTGACTAAGGTGATGAGGGGCCAGGGCCCAAGTGAGAGGGTGCAGGGTAGCTGCTGGGGGAGGGAAATTAAGGAGGAGGGAGGGAAAGGAGAAAGCACTGCTTAACCATCCCCCTGCCTGCTTGACTCAGGAGGTTCCTAAGTAGGAATGAAGGGAGAGAAAGAGAAAAGGAAGAAATCAACAAGAGCCCTGGCTAGTGTTGCTAAGTGGTTAGAACATCAGCCTGGGAAGGGTCACAGGTTCAATTCCAGGTCAAGGGCACGTACTTGGGTTGCAGGTTTGGTGCTTGTGGACGACAACCAATTGATGTGTCTCTCTCACATCAATGTTTCCCTCTCTCTCTCTCCCCTTCCCGCCCTTCCATTCTCTCTAAAAATCAACGGAAAAGATACCCTCAGGTGAGGATTAAAAAAAGAAATCAACAAAAGATAAAACCCAACGGAGATACACTGGCTATCAAGAGAGAAACAAAGAGTCCAGCCAGGAGACAGGAAAATCAAGTCCAACACAGAAGAGAGACATGAGGAGGGGGCTGGAGTCAAGAAACCGGAGATGCTCACCCAGTGAAACAGAGTTCAAGGGATCAGAAAGGGACTGCAGACGTGTTTCCAGATGTAGCTAAGGATTTGGTCCCTCCTGGGATCCCCACTGTGTCCCCACTGAGAGAGAAGGCCTGAAAGGTCAGAGCTGGTCTCTAGGGACCATTCCTGCCCAGCTGTATGGCCCGGCTCCCACTCTGGCTCAGGCTGGGCTAGGCATGAAGACACAAGCCTGAGTGGGTTTCTCAAGGTAACCCTCCCCAAGAGCAAGGCCCAAAGGCAAGAAGTGAATCTGCAGGAGCGACAGAAAATTGGCACTAGACTCAGGACGCCTGAATTCAAGTCCTCCTTCTCACTCCTTTTAGCTGGGCGGTCTTGTACAAACCATGTATGGTCTTCCAGCCTGGTTCTCTAACTATAAATAATTGCCTCCCTCCCACCACCACCACCCAGAGCCATTGGGCAGATTCATGGAAGGGCATCCAAATGGGCTGAGCTGTACAGTGCCAAGGAGAAACAAGAGCGGATGACCCATTCGGACCCATTTCTCCAGGCACTGGCAATGGGCTGGCATTGACCTAAGTCATCAGAGTCTTAGTCTGTCCTGAAAGCTGCAGGGAAGGTTCTCTCTGCTGTAGCAAGAAGGTCAAAGAAAAGACCACAGCATCATTTGGAGAAGAGGAGATTCCAGTGTTAACCATATAAGTGAAGTCCTTTGCTATAAGAAATCTCCCATCGTTTTTTCACCATCCAAACTTGGGATCAATCCACATAGAATCAGAAATTGGCAGGACACGTGCCATTAAAGACACCCTTGAAACTCATCTGGGAGGGAAGATTCTCTCTCCTGGGATAATTTATGGGGCCAGCGGAAGGTGACATATTAGCTCCCCTGCGGCTCAGAGCTGGTGTTGAGTGACACATTTCAGAGGAGAGACTGGAGCTGGGGTCCATGATGCCTTAAAACAATTTTTGGAGGCAGAAATTAAAATGTGGAGAGACTATAAAGGAAGCTCTACTTTGGGGACAAAGAGCCAGGCAGCACAGCTGTCCACCGAATCTAGCAGAGGGCTAGGGAGTCACAGAAGCCATGACTAAAAGCGGGCTGTTGGCACCACAGGGCCTGAAGGATTCCCAGTGGAAGAAGCTGAACAGAGTCCCAAGAGAGAAAGAAACGGAGGGGGGGCTGCAGCCACCTGGCTGCTGTGACATACCACGGGGTAGCACTGGTGATGCTACTGGGAGTGGACCTCAAAATCAAACAATGCATTTGAAAAGTGATTTGTGGCGTGTGCTCAGGATCTCAAGACAATCTATAATAATAAAAGGCCAGGCATCAAGACCAGAACAGCCAATCGACCAGTCGCTATGAGGTGCATTGACCACCTCTCGGTCCCTCCCCGCAGCCCGTAGGCTCCTGTCGCTGGTTGGCCAACGGGGAACCACGAGAACCGGGCTGGGTGGCAGCAGAGCGGGACTGGGGACTGGACTCGCAGGGCATGGGCAAGCAGCCTGGCAGAGCAGCAGACATGGCTCTGATCGCAGGCTAGACCTAGGGACCCAACACGCGCTGGGCCTCTAGTAGTTAATGGAAAACGGTACGCACTTATTGTGTGTCAGGTACTGCTCTAAACACTTTACATGAATTATCACATTTAGCCCTTACAAATGTCCTCTGTAGAGTACATGGTGGTTGCCTCCGTCACCATTGGTCACACCGCACCCCCACTGTGTAGCAGATTTGCAGTTTGGTAGGGTTGGCCCCAGTTCCAGCTCTAAGGGTAGGCCTGGTGGAGCTGGGCCAATCAGGATAATTCCACCACCTATGCCAGGGGAACTCCTTCAGTTTGGTCCAAACAGAGTGTAGGGCAGAACTTGATTTAATAATGAGGGAAGGAAAGACTTCTCTTTCCTTTTCACATCATCTCAGTGCATCTTCGCAAAAGCCTTTGGAGAAGGAAACTACTATTATCCCTATTTTTACAGATAAGGACACTGAGACTTAAACAGGCTATGGAACATGCTCATCATCACATAGCTCTTAAGCATCCAGATCTCTCCAATCTGGTGACCAGGGATGGCCTGCTCCTCTCCCTTCGAGGATAAATTGATTTCCAGTCGCTCTGTAGAGGTTGGTCCTCTCTCTCCATGGAAACTGCACAAATAAGGGAGCATTAACAGGAGGCAGGAGGTCCATTTTTGCCCAACAGTAGGAAGAGAGTTGCTATTGTCTAGCAATGGAGTGGGCTGCCTGGGAGAGTCACTCTCCATGGCTGAGGCCAGCAAGCCAGGACACAACTGGCGCCTGCCCAAGGCAGGTGCTGGGCTGACAGGAAAGGCCAGTGTTCTAGACTCCTGAAAGCCTTTCCCTCTCTGGACCTCAGTTTCCCCATCTGTACAGTGGCTGGGGCAGGACTAGGTGAGGACTGAGGTCTCTTCCAGCTCTAACATTCTTGCATTCTGGAATTCCCGGAGGCAGGACTCCAGGCCCCAGGGTCTGGCTGAGAGAACAGAGACTCGGCTGTTTGGCCAACTTGGTAGAACAGTGGAGCTTATTGAGCTCGCGGTTCCCTGAAACAGAAACAGCCACACGGTGCACGCAGAGAAGATAAATTCATCTGTGGGTCTGATGAGAGTAGCTGAAAAAAATGCAATCCTTGAGGGCTGTCCAAGGAGAGACAATTTTCAACTAGTAGGCTACGATGGTGTGCCCACACGATGGAAACAGCACACTGTGCCACATTCTGGCCCAGGAGGAGGGTGAGCTTGGAGATGACAGTCCTCAATGACACTATAGGGACCAAGAAGCCCTACCTGAGGTCTGGTGGGGCTGTGTTTGCAATTAGCAAAGGGAGTCCTTTTAGAAATTTGCCTTGAATTAAACCACTGTTGTTCACATAACCCACAGGTGTGTGTTTCAGCAACATAGAGATGACCCTCGCCAAGTTGTGAGGCCAGAATTAGACTGAGGGGCTGTGTTTCCTTCCCTAGATATCTTTGGGTTGGACTAGAACCCAAGAGGTGGACAAGGGGCACCATACAGTCTCTCCAGCATGTTCCCTCCCCATGTGCCCTAATGATGACTAATGTTGATGTAGTAACTGTTTCAATGTGCTTAGGCATTTGTGGTTCCATTTGACCTTCATTACAATCCACTGAAGTAGACAGATAATACTACACTCAGCTTAGAGAGGAGAAAATGGGGGTTCAGAGAGTGTAAGCCCAAGGTCCCTCAGGTGGTGAATAATGGCTCTGGCTTCAAACCTAAACTCTTCGGTCCCAAATCCTATGC
The DNA here is from genome assembly GCA_026230045.1 of Corynorhinus townsendii. Taxonomy (NCBI): domain Eukaryota; kingdom Metazoa; phylum Chordata; class Mammalia; order Chiroptera; family Vespertilionidae; genus Corynorhinus; species Corynorhinus townsendii. Next base: position 171,375,228 of record JAPDVU010000003.1, on the reverse strand, counting down.
CCTTTTCTATGGCAAACTGCCATCTCCCCACTGCTATTTTGGAGGCCAGAGAGGGCTGATTTTTCTAGGACAGGAAGATGCCTGAGGTGGAGCAGTAGGTGACTGCTAAGACCAGGGGCACCTGAGGAAGGTGCTCCATGAGTGGGACCCAGGTCAGCAGCAGGCACAAAGCCCATCTGGGATCAGCCTCATGCTCTCCTTTGAGAGAAAAAGGGAGGCAAGGAAACAAGGCCACAGAAATGGAGGCTCCTGCCAGTGGTAAGTCATATTCTTCCCAGGCTTGGGAAAGGCAACAGTGACTGTTGTCCCTACTCCCAGGAAGGAGGTGGAGCCCAAACCCAGAAGGGTCAGGGGAAAGGAATGAGAGGAATGGAGCCTTAGCAGTGTCCCCAGGGGGACAGGAAGGGAGTTGGAGCTTCCATGACTGCCCACTCCCTGGTGGAGCTGATCCCATCCTCCAGGACTCGTGAGGACTAGGGTGCCTTCCTGTGTTCTCTGGGTCCTTCTAGACTTCAGTCTGAGGACAAAAAGCCTGGAATTAAGCTCAGGGGGACCCATCAATAATCCAATTGTCATGATTCCCCATCTTCCCTGCTCCTCTTGATCCTGCAGGGGCTAAAGGGGGCAATGGGGAGGATTATGGGAAGAAGAGAATAGAGGATCAGTATTCACAAGTGGTTGGGGGAAATTCTGAGCCCTAACAGCAAATCAATAAGAATTTACAAAAATCTTAACATAAAAATAAACAGCAAATAAGTCTTTGATTCTCTGTCTCAAAAGAAGTAAAACGTGTTTCATTATCTGGGGAACAGCCAGCTTACAGCCCCTCCCCTCTGATTCTCCCTCATAGAGAATCAGTCCCCCCTGTCCATCCCTTCTCCCTAGCAGTCCTGCCCTGGCCCCTGAGCCATCTTCCCTTAGGGACCCCATGGTGTGATGGGAGCTATCTTTTCTCAGGGTGAACAGAGGGTAGGAGGAACTGAAGAGCCCCCATGTATGTTTGGAGCAGCACAAGTTCCCTGAGGATGGAGATGGAGGACCCTGGGTGGAGAATTCCTGGTAGAAGTCAGAGCAGTGAAACAAAGAGGCCTTTGAGCCAGGCCTTGGTGAGAGTAGGAAGAGCCAGAGCCTTCAGCCAAGCCTCCTTAGTGCCCACATACCCCCAAGGACTGGCTTGGGCAGACTACTGGCTCTGGCCCCTTCTCCCAAAAGGGGATTCCTTATGCAGCTTTCTGCCCCAAATTCTCCGGTGAGGTTCTCAATTCATCAGAAATGTCACCAGAGAGGAAGTCATCTCCTCTATGTCCTCTCATTCCTTCTCTTTTAAGAGTAAAAGTCTTTGGAGTCCGACAGACTTCCTTTTAGTGTTGGTTTCTACCACTTACTGGTTGAGTGATCCAAAGCAACTGACAGTCCCTGAGCCTCAGTTTCCTCATCTGTAAAATGGGAATAATGATTTTTTTTCACTTCATTGATTGATTACACAATGCCTGGCACATAGTAAACACTCAATAGACACCAGTATCATGGTTATTATTCCTAATATCCACCCCATCCTCCATTCTCTTTCTCCTTGACTCTTGCTGGGCTTGAACCTTCAACCTGACCCAAGTCTGACCCCATTCCAGCAAATGGGTCCATCAGATGAGAGAGCCTCAGCTGACCCTGAGCCGGGCATCTCATGGAGCTGATGTGGTGTATAGTTTCCCAATCTGGGGGTATATTAGTGGGGTTCATGTGGGAGAACTTTAGGCATTAGGTACCGGGGGCAGTTGACAGCGACCTTGGATGATTCAGTGGACTTACAATGGCCATGTTTGTATCACTTACAAAGCATTTGACTCAGAGTCCTGGAATGTCTAAGAAGTTCACTGGTTCTTAAGCTTTGAGGAAGTGCAAGGGACCTATGAGGGAGTTCAAGATACCATGAAATCTCTTTCTAACAAAATGTAGAATTCAACATTTTGTATATAATTTCAGTTGGTTTATCTATGGACCTCAGGTTTAACCCTACTCATCTCACAGGTCAGAAACTAAAGCCCAGGGAGGTTAAATGGTTTGTCTGAGGACCCACAGTTTGCAGGTGGCATAGCTGTGACTTGAACCCAGACTTTAACAGTTCTCTCTCCTTCACTGGAGGGAAATGTCTCCCTCCTATTCTTTGGCTGAGATTATGTTCCCTTCCCCCTCCAGGCACTGGGGAGGCTTTGCAAGCCCACAGTGGGCTCCCTGTGGTCCTGAGAAGTTGTTAAAGGTTAATTCAGGTGGGTCCAGGGTTGGGTAGAAGAGATTGAGAAAGGCAATGCCAGAGCCCAGGTTAAGAGCCAAGAGCCCCCTGCCCATGGCAGTGAAGGGTTAACAGAAATGAGTGTAGCTTCGTGTGTGTGTGTGTGTGTGTGTGTGTGTGTGTGTGTGTGTGTGTTCGAGAGCAAGATTGCATGTGCAAAGGTGCACGTCTCTCATTCCGTGTGTTGGTGCTATGGGACCAGGAGCACAGGCCAGCCTGGGAGAGAGGAGCCACAGTGTCCTGGTATGAATGGGCCTCTGTCCTCAAGGCTGTGTGAGCCTCTGTGTGCACAGGTCCATTAACTCGCCCTCGGCCACATGTGGAAAGGGGAGGAGAGGCCCAGAGAAGCCCAAACCACCCAGTCCTTCTGATTTGAGAATGAAGTAGAAGACACAGAAGAAAGGAACTATACAGACCCAAAATTATATATGAATAGAGTACACACACACACCCTCCGATTAGATTCTTTTCCTTAACCCTATTGTCAATCTCCTGTTACTCATCAGGGTACTTGGGGGAAGAATCTCCAACACAGTTTCTGGAGAGTGGACTCGCTTTGCTTTGGTGGCTGTTTTGGTTTTCTACAATGTGTGTCCGTGAGTCTGGTGGGGCTTCTCTTTCCCCTACTTCACCTGCAGCTCCTGCAGTGCACACTCATACCTCCCACCCAGTGAGCGGGCCTCATTGCACCACTGCCTGTAATGGACAAGCTTGGCTCAAGTCTTGTCCTGAGCCCCATGTTTCCACCCCCTCTTCTAGTCCCCTCTGGGCCCCTGTTGCCCTTGGCTATGGTTTGTTTAACGGAGCAACTCCTGTCTGGGAGCAATCCAGAGCTCAGGACACAGGGAGACACTTGTCCAAACTTGCTATTTTTTCACCAAAGGAGCCAAACCACACTGATGGGCTCAGTGGCCTGGCTGGGCACCTTCCTCATCCCTCTAACCACTAGCTTGGCCTCCATTCCCATGGTTGGCCCTGATTACCAATGGCCTCTAGTTCAGGACTTCTAGTTACCCATTGGGAGACCTCCTCAGTTGGAGTCTGGCTTCCAATGTGAGGAAAGAGGGGAGATCTGGGATCTAAGGAAGCAGCTTGAGGCTGAGAGAGATACCTTGGGACCAAAGGCTGGGCTGCAGAAACCAGCAACCTACCACATTTATCCTTGTCCCCCAGTGGCTGGCACAGACCAGGTCCTAAAAGAGTGAGTGAATGGTTAAATGCATGGATGGGATGGATGAGTACATGGGTAAATGAAGAGATAAATAAATAATAAAGATTCAGAGATCCAAGTAGACATTCTGATAAAAACCTAATCTGGTTCCTTGGTCCAAACATGGGAAAGAAGGAAGGAGAAACCGAAGTCTAGAAGGTGCAACCATCTTACCCCTGAATCTAAAGGAAGTATCTTAGCCCCGATCCTTTGTAGCATGTCTTTGAGACTCCCCTGGAGATCTGGTTAGGTGAAACTGGCCACTTCTACCTCCTCACGTCCACTCTTCAGGCTCCTTCTTGTACAGGCTGCTCTGCCCACTGGAAAGGGTGCTGTGCAGCTGAGCTAAGAAGCACTGAGTCAGTGGAAGGAGTGAGCTTCAGGCTGTGGGCCTGCCATGGAACAGGGGCAGGGACAAAATGATGTCGGCTAGAGTAGTGTTGTGTGCTTGGACCAGAGGATGGAGAACATTTCCAGCACCTGACACATATGGTAGGCCCTTATTGAATGGGTGAATAACACATTTCTATGTCCTCTTCTCTCTGGCTTATACAACAAAATCCTTTTCTAAGGGATATATAGATTCTCAAAAGCTCTGGACCACTAAGGACCTTTCTTTGGGGGTAGAATGAACCAGTCAGCAGCCCTGTTGAGGGAAAAAGGAACAATGTGTGTATCTACACCCCACTACCCACAGTCCTCCTCCTCCAGCTAATCAGCAGGATGCAATACAAAGCTGCTGCTGCTGCGCTGTGTGTGGTGCGTGCGTGCGTGCGTGCGTGTGTGTGTGTGTGTGTGTGATGGTCACAAGCTCTGGCAAAGGCCTCCTCACCCAATGGCCAGGCATAGGATGATGTATGGGGAGCGGGGTTGCGGAGGGGGGGTGGGAAGAGTTTGGTGGGTAAAGGCTGTTCTGCTGATGGGGAAGAGGGGGGCTTACCTAATAAATTAGGAAGCTCCACACCACCAAGCCCAGATAAAACTATGGGTTCGGAGACCCCATTTAGGAGTCCTGTCCCTCACGTCAAACCCAGTAGATCTTTTCCGGTGCTGAGATTTTCATGGAAGGAACTGCTCAGAGCTCCTGAGCAGCCCTGCTGCTGGGAAGTGCTCCTGAAGTTTGATCACTACTCCCCACTGGAATCTGTCTCAGGAGAGTCCCAAGGGGAGCCATGCATTGGATAAGTGGGAGTGTATCCACAGGCAAAGCTGAATTAGACCCAGAAAGCCGGGGCTTGGAGGCCCAAAGGGTTTCCTTCTGGTCTGAGTCCATTTTCTGAGCAGACACAACTGTTGGCTCAGGGCAGGCAGGGAAGGTCATTGAGAGCCAAGGGAAAATGATTAGGAGTAATTAGCATCAAGAGAGGCCTCCCTGTGGGGGTGGGAAAGGCCATCTGTTTAAGAGGAAGCTGAAAGTGGCAAACTGATTTGGGAAAAGAAATCTGAGAGAGAGGCTGGAGGAAGGCTGAGACTGTCTTTCTTCTCCCATCAGGGAGAAGGACCCCTCCCCCCTTGGCTCTAGCTGAAACTAAGTTCCTCCTCTCCAGGGGCACTGGGTATGAAGGTGGGAGGGGAAGCAGAAGGGCACAGGGCTGTGCATTCCTGAGATTCTCAATCCAGCCTGAATGGAATGGCAAAGGAAGCTTCATACTGAGGAGACAGAGCATGAGACACCGAAGTGAAAAGATCAAATAGAACACTGTGGAGCACCAGAAGTGTCTTCGCATGTCCCTGCACATACACAGCCTGATTCCTGAGGCCCTGTGGGATGCTCTTCACATGTCCCTGCATATACACAGCCTGATTCCTGAGGCCCTGTGGCATGACCTTCACATGTCCCTGCACATACACAGCCTGATTCCTGAGGCCCTGTGGCATGACCTTCACATGTCCCTGCATATACACAGCCTGATTCCTGAGGCCCTGTGGCATGACCTTCACATGTCCCTATACGCACATCCTGATTCCTGAGGCCCTGTGGCATGACCTTCACATGTCCCTGCACATACACAGCCTGATTCCTGAGGCCCTGTGGCATGACCTTCACATGTCCCTGCATATACACAGCCTGATTCCTGAGGCCCTGTGGCATGACCTTCACATGTCCCTGCATATACACAGCCTGATTCCTGAGGCTGTGTGGCATGACTTTCACGTCCCTATATGCACATCCTGATTCCTGAGGCCCTGGGGGTAATCTGGATCTGCATGGTGTCTCCCTACTCCCCACCTCCCCACCCTCCCAATCCTTAGCCCTTCCCCTTTCTGGGTTAGAACCTCAAAGGAAAAGTGTGCCAATGTGGGTAGCTTAGTGCTGGGGAGGAGTGGGAAGCAATAAGAAAAAAGGACATTTGGGGAAAGGCTTTTCATGAGAGGGGTGAAGGGAATTTCTTAGTGCCCCTTTCTGGAGAAGACAAGAGGAAATGAACCCAAAGGCAGAGAGACCCTGCCATTCCCCTTGACCTTCCAAACTAAAGTGAAGAGTTAAGTAAGGACCTCAGTCCTGCACAGGAGAAAAAAAGAGGGAGGATTGGACTTTGCACCTCAACAAAGGTTTTCTTCCCTGGTTTCACACTAGTGACCCCATGATGTCCAGGTTAGGCACTTGACCTATTGACACAAAAAATGCTGGTTGTGTGAAGCAGCAGATCACAGGGCTTTTAAAGGCTTTGAAGACATTTCCTCTTGGCTTGAAGTCCCTATTTTGTCATTGACCAATTTGTGAGACTCTGGGCAAGTTATTCAATCTCTATACTACCCATTTTTTCATCTGAGAAATGGTGATAATAATAATATCTACATCATAGACTTGTGGGGATTAAATAGGTAATGTATATAGTGTTTGGCATATAAGGTTGGGGCCAGGGCCTCAACAAATGCTTACTCTTATTACTAATGTTATTGGACGAAGATAGCTCTATCTGCTAAGTGGATGATGAATTTGAATCCAGAGACCCCAGGAGAGGGTCTCTGGTCTCACTGTAAACCAGACATGAGGAAATGAGGACTTGAATAGGCGGAGGCTATCAAAAAGGGAGGGAAGCACAACTCAGAAATGCTGAGTAACGGTAATCCATCCACTCCAAAAATTCTCACCTCCGACCATCCCAGGCACCCGGGACGCAGTATGAACAGCACTGACATTTTAGTGAGAGACAGACAAAACAAATGAGTAAATAATATAGTCAGATATCAATGCTACAGAGAAAGAAATGAAAAGATCTAGGGAATGTAAGAATTGGGGTGTGGGGCTGACATACATTCCACCAGAGCCTGGGGGAACTAAGTCAGTCAGGAGGAAATCTAGGGAAAGGCCTTCCAGACAGGAAGTAGCATGTAGAAGGGCTGTGAGATTAAAGCAAGCTTGGTTTGTTAGACAAACACCTAAGAATGTCTGTGTGGCCGGGACCAGTGAGCCTGGGCACAGTGGTAGGGGATCGTGTTGGTGAGGTGGCGGTGGGGAGAGGGGGTTGTGCAGGACCTCCTAGGCCATTGTAGGCATAATTGTCTGGTGATGGGCTGATGGTAAATGGGGCACAGGTACACAGGAAGCAAAGCATTTTTCCTGGGGTTCAAGAAGAGCATCTAGAACACAAGTTTCTCAAGGAACATGAGCTCCAAGCCCACTGCCTTTATAACTTCTGCAGCACCTATGACCAAACAAGGCACCCAGAGCAGCTGGGGGAAGAGGCAACTCTGACTCTGACTCAAAACTGGGCCCAGGTCCCCACTTTGAGGGCATTTTCTCCCCTCTGGTAATATACATGCAGACCCAGCAATCCTCAGCTATCTTTAACCACATTCAGGAACCAGGATATAGGGTGGCCTGAAGCTTTTCCTCCTCACTTCAACCACTTTCAAATGGCTGAAAAATCTTAGCCAGGCCTAGAAAAATGTTAAACTCAAGAATATTCTGGAGACCACAAGGGATTCTTCTAACTCAACACAGATAAAAATGCTTTCCCCAACATAGCGGGAGATCTTTCAGAAGCTGATGCTTTCTTATGTCTTAGTCTTTGGAGACAGAGCTTTACAGGTAGAGCAGAGGGAGCATTTCTTTGAGGTTAGATTGTAAGGAAAAGGGGTGCAGGACAGGGGCAAGGAGACAAGGGATGCTGTGATCAGGGTGGGTTAGAGTCTTGACTGGTGTGTTTGGCTCAGGAGGGTTCTCTGGCCAGTTCCACAGAAAGACCCGGTTTTAAAAAGTGCCAGGGAGCCACGGATTTGCATGTTATTTGCGTTCAGGATTCAATTCCAGGTATGTGGAATGAAATGCATGAATGAACAGCATTCAGACTCCTGGTTAAGGGGTGGACTCAGGAATCCAGACCACACTGAGGATCCAATCACTGCTTCAGCTTGGATCAGGAGACACAGACACAGGCAGAGACAGAACAAACAGTCAAAGAGACAGAGAGACAGTTATAGACAAACACCATTGAGTCTTTTCTACCAAGAGTTTCCAGTCCAAGCAAGAAAGCAAAATCCACATAATTTATTTTAAATAAATCAACTTTTAAAAACTAGGGAGTCTCTCTCCCTCTCTCTCTCTCTCTCTCTCTCTCTCTCTCTCTCTCACACACACACACACACACACACACACACACACACACACCGTCAGAGAAAGGCAACATCATCCCTGCCTCTCAATTTCTGCCTCTCTACTGCCCACCTCCAGCTTCACACTGGACCGTGTGCCTTGAGTCTGCCTTCTCCATAAGGTACATTGCTTGGTGTCTTCCTGATCTCTCAAATGTTAAACTATAGGGCCCTTGAGGACAGGTGGCTTTTATTTCTGTGGTCAAACCATCTCTTCATTCCACCCGTCGGGGCCCCCAAGCTTGGTGGTTAAACACATGCTTATTAAACACCTAGGGCAGTGGTCGGCAAACCGCGCCGCTCTGTTGACTAATGAGTTTGCCGACCACTGACCTAGGGTAACGGGCTCCCCAGAAGTATAAGGCAAATGCCCTCCAGGAACTTAGCTTTGGCTAATAGACTCAGTACAGGCAGCATGTAAAACAGCCCATTTAAAGGACAAGGCAGTCAGAAAGGGACCCACAATCTCAATGTATAAGCATTGTACAATATCACTGGAAATAAAAAAGATGGAGAAAACTATACATAATAGAAATATGTGGCCCTGGCCATTTTGTTCAGTTGGTTGGGCATTGTCCCATGTACCAAAAGGTTCAATTCTTGGTCAGGGCACATGCCCGGGTTGTAGGCTCAATCCCCTGGGGGTGGGAGGGCTGCAGGCACCAGCCAAGTGATATTCCACTCTCACATCAATGTTTCTCTTCTTCTCGAAATATCAATTTAAAAATATTTTTTTAAAAAAAATATGTGGTTAGGGAAAAAAAAGACCTTCAGTCTGTTGGGCACCCCTCATTCAGTTAATTACTTTTATTCTGATTAGCTCCCTAGGATAGGGGTTGAGACCTCCGAAGGGCATGCTGAACTGCCGAGCAAGGCCTGTTTGTTAAGGGCAGAGTAGCATATTAGGTTTGGGACCAGAGATGAACCGCTGGGGTCCACAAAGGAGGTGCAGCCTCACTGCAGGCTGCCATGAGTGGTCCTTCTTCCCCCACGTCCTACAATATTATCTTTCTAAATAAATGTTCTAGTTATCCCTCACTCCTCCCTGGCAGGCCAGAGAGCGAGCTTACACTCCTGACTTGGGGGAAAAAGCACCAAATCATTCACCTGCCCTCCTGGTGACGTCTCAGTCCATTTCTGATGTCAGAGGCAGAGTCAATGCAAACACCATGTGGAGTTATGCTGTTTTCTGATTATAAGGGCTGAAGATGCCCAGGTAAGAGATATTAAGATAATGTGATCAGGGAAGGCTTCAAGGAGATGGGATTTGGGGGTGTGCGCTCTGTAAGTATTTGTGAAAGGAATAAAAGAGTAATTAACTGAATGAGGGGCACCCAGCAGACTGAAGACTATGCTCCTTGGGCATACACCCTATCCCTTACGCACTTATATTCTGTGAAGGGTGGAAGGACAACCTCCAGAAATCAAGCAGTGGATGTTACTCCTCAGCTGAAAAAAGAAAAACTAGCAGCTATGATTACTCCCATCAGGATAAGACTGACCTGGGCCTTAACTCTTAAGACCAAGCTAATGAGAACATTGGCCTTAAACTTTAACCTTGAACCTCTCACCTTGACTGATTTCTATTCCAAGCAGCATTGTGGCTCTCATGTTTCAGAATCTTAAGACTTTGACGAGACTCTAGACATCCGGTCCAACCCCTCACAGCTGGAATGATCCCTCTACTCTACTCCTGATTGGCAGAGAGGCAGCTCACATATTTCCTCAAGCTTTATCTTCTAGCTCAAAGTTTCCTAGTTTCTTTGTCCCAGAGGATACATGTGTAAGTTCTCCCTTATCTTAATGTGTGACCAGCATGACTTCACATGCTCTTATGTTCTTTCCCACCTCCAAAGCTGGGAATTGTAGTTATGGGCTCTTAATAGAACAGATGTTAGGAGTTAGCACAGGTGAAGTAAGGCTCTGGATGGTAAGGAACTGGGCTGAATCTTACTTGTCCTTCCCAAAATTTTAGGATGAATTTTAAGGTCTCCCTAGATTGTTCTAGGGAAATATGGCAACTTTGTCACAAGCTTACCACGCAGCCTGTTTGAGTCAACAACAGGGCCTGGTAGCCTTTCACCTCCTCTTCCAATTCTCTTGGGCATGTGAAGTCACAGGGTGAAAGCGTCATATGCCACTTCACCTTGACCCATGCAGGCAGCAAGGGAGAAGACGAAGCCCTAGTGTCAGTCATTCCTCTCAGTCTGGGAGGCATATTTGAGAGCGGGAGGGATTGCCGAGGAGAAAGACCAGAGGCTGAGACAGCAAAAACACTGGGGCTCTTATATTAACCCTCTCCCTCTCCCCACTAGAGCCTTTTATGAGCATGTAAAGCCAGGTGGTGATGGATACGCTATAGCAGTGGTCGGCAAACTCATTAGTCAACAGAGCCAAATATCAACAGTACAACAATTGAAATTTCTTTTGAGAGCCAAATTTTTTAAACTTAAACTTCTTCTAACGCCACTTCTTCAAAATAGACTCGCCCAGGCTGTGGTATTTTGTGGAAGAGCCACACTCAAGGGGCCAAAGAGCCGCATGTGGCTCGCGAGCTGCAGTTTGCCAACCCCGGGGCTATAGGATGGGGTTGCTGGAAGTGCTCTTCCAGGTTATATTTCCATCCCAAGATCACTAAAACCTGCGGCTAATATTGCTAGGAACAGTGGGTAGGTGCTAGTATGATTACAGGGGCTAAAGAGAAGTTGATATTAGAGAAGTGTGAAGCACTTCATATATAGAAGAGTTAATTTACACAAAGTCTCCAGGTTGGATGAGTCCCTTAAACAGGACTCCCAGAAGCAACAATGGGTCCCAGATGACAAATGGGATGGAACTAACCTCTGTGTTTCAGACCATGTTATTTCAAATGGGCTGGAATGGTCTGGCTTTCGCTGTACAGGACCCAGGAATGACCGCTGGGCTATGGTTTCTGGTGAAGGCTTGATGTCTGGCACCTAGAGCTTATCATCCCTCAAATATTCCTCTTTTAGGGGAGGTAGCTGACTATGAGCACTGAGCCCAGGGGAAAGAGAAAAATAGGAGAAAAGAAAAGCAATAGGCTTATTTACTTTAAAGAAGGTTAAACAAAATATTGGAAACATGCCCTTGGCCATGGAATACAGGAATGTCTCCCCCCGCCCCCCTGGTCATCAAAGCCCACCCTCAGATGACGGCAAAAGTTACCAGACGTGGGTCCTGCTCTTGTTGGCGAGCCCTCTGGAAAGAACAGCCCACTCTAACAGTCTATATTTAGGTCTCCATGAGCCATCTAGGCTATAACCTAGGTCTCAGCTCAGTTCATTCCTACCATGAAGGGTGGTCTCAGGATCACTAACTCCTACCTGTATAAAACTGCATTGGTCAGAAAAGGGGGCCAAGTTCAGACAGACTCAACAATATCTTATGTATTTTTCATAGTGCTTTCGTTGCACGTTTCATTTTCTGCTATACATGGCAATAAATATTTGTTGCTTTGGTCTGTACAAAAAGTCTGTGAGGAAGGTAAAACAGATGTAATCTAAACAAACAATAAATACAGAAAACTATCTTGTTCCAAGTCCCCCAGAAATATTGAGAGAGCCTGAAAAACCCAGGTCTTCTGATTCATAGTCCAAATCTATACCATACTGCCATGTTTCAAGTTGTCTCTTAAATACATAAGTACCAGAGTCAATGTTCAGGAGTCCTGCAAAGAGGCTGCATGTCATTGCTTTCTAAAAGAGAATGTGGAAGGTCCCAGCAACTCATATATAGGAAGCTATTTATTTCCTATAGAAAACACCAAAAAAAAAAGGAAAAAAAAAGGAAGAAAAGAAAAACAAACAAAAGGTAGTCCCCCCCCACCCCCACCCCAAAAAAAAGGCAGGCAGTTATGAAAAGGGTAGAACATCTAGTTGCTGGAGTGGAAACAGTAACATTCAGTTAACAATGGAATATTTAAAAAAAAAATAGTTTTCTTTTCAAATTGTAACCTGTGGTAAAACATAGAAAAATGTACTAAACAAGCTTGGTATAAAAGAGAGTAAAATTTTCAAATAAGCCTAGGGAGAAAGCACAATGCTGGAAGGGATGAGGTACAAGGGAAGAGGAGAAAATCTTTCATACAAAACTACCTATTACAATACAGAAAAAAGTATAAAACGTTCCTATTTTGGAACTTAAGTACAAAATGACACTGGCATTGGATCGTTTCACTGTGTAGCCTGAGAAATTCTCAGAGGGGATGGGTGGTGCTAAAAAGAACAAAAGGAATAGCAGTTCTTCAATCTCAAGTTGATCAGTCCAAATTCCACCCATTTTCCAGTTGAAAAATCTTTCCTCCCTCTGTAACCTCTATGCCTAAGCCAACGTTTATCCAGGTCTCAAAATATTCTGTTAGGAAGTCCACAAACACCCTACACATAGGGGCTGGGATCTGTGCGTGCTGGAGCTAAATTTGGAAAATGGAAATAAATCTACAGGCTAAAATGATGAACACATTCAGCCTTAAAAAAAAAAAAAAAAGCATATCCCTGTGAAATATATATATATATATATATTAAATTCTCTGTGGTTAGAAACATATTTAAACTAACTAGCCACAGACCAAACTAGACTTGCATTCATCCAATGCTGGAATTTTATGCTAAAGACTGAGGTCCTTCTTCTTGGTCAGAAGTAGGCGGCAGTAAAAGTGGTGCCTTGTTGCTCCACTAACCGTTCCCTGGGTGGGTCTTCCCTGTATCATGTGTTGTGAGCACATGCAAACCCCTGCTTTTAAGAAAAGGACTGCCCAGGACTTTGGGGTCCACCCAGGGCTCATATGTTGTGCCTCAGGAGGGAGGAAGCTACAAATAGAACAGCCTGGTATAGAAGCAGACAGATTTTACAACGGGGCATATAAATAGGAAAAGTCCTAGAGGAGGGACTTGGGCATGTGCCCCAACGTCCAGTTTACAGTCACTTTCCTGACGAAACATATTGAAAACCATGTGTGTATGTATGTGTGCGTGCATATGCTGGTGGTTTTTATCCCTATGTTTTTGTCCATGCCTTTTCCTACCTCTTAGTAAGGCCTAACAACAAGAGTTTTATACGAAACCAAGAGTCTTTCCAAGCTTCTCTCAGCCCCTAATTAGGGACAGTGAGGCTGGAGCCCTTTGAAAACAAGATGGCAGAACTGAAGAAGTGAAAAGCAGTCTCTCTCTTCAGCTTAGGGATGTCCCTCACCCCTTTCACAGCACCAAAGTTTCTTTGCAAAAATAGTATCTGAGATACAAAAGGAAAGGCAGATGTGCTTGTGAATGCATCTCGCCAGGGCCTGGTCCAGGATCAAGGGCTTTACAGGAACAGAGGGTTGGGAGTGGCTGTTTCCAAGGTCTCTGGCTATAGATAACAAAGAGCTGGTCCCACAATGTCCATGCCTGCTCAATGAGACAGTCTTCACAAGAGCTTTCGGTGGAGAATCTCCCAGACCATCCGCTTCCGGAAGTATGGCATGTGTTGCTGTAGGGACACAGAGACACCCTTCATTTTCATTTCTTTAATCCCGACCCAACACTCCTTTCCCCATATGCCTTTCCTCCTTGAGGTTTTCAACTATAGTCTCAGTTGCATTTTTGGTCTTTCAAATTTCTCATTCTTGATTACATGTGATTCTTTTTCCTTTCCATTGCTTTTTCCTATTGCTATATCTACTGCTATTTTCTTTTTTTTATATTTTTTTATTGATTTCAGAGAGGAAGGGAGAGATAGAAACATCAATGATGAGAGAGAATCACTGATCAGCTGCCTCCTGCATGCCCCCTACTGGGGATTGGACCCGAAACCTGGGCATGTGCCCTAACATGGAAGTGAACCATGACCTCCTGGTTCAGATGTCGATACTCAACCACTGAGTCACACTGACCAGGCATCCCCTGCTATTTTCCATTGTGGTGTCCTTAGAAGTTTTATTGGGCATTGCCAGGTATCCCCCAGCTATACCTAAATGTCTCTAGAATTCTGAGAATGTCTATCAAGTCCTCTACATTGAAATCTTGAGGATGTAAGATCTGAGGCCTGAAAATATAGAAGTCACTTTTTAGAGGAAGAGTTATGGGAAGTGCAAGAGTCAAGGACTATGATGGAAAAATCCAGTAAAGCTATTAATTCAAACAGAAGTAAAAAGTTAGTTTAGGTTAGCAAAACTTGAGGGCTAACAAAGTATAGAGAAACTGAAGAAAATGTGCTCTGGTCCCAGTTCTCTGTTTTTTACAGGCTTTGAAGTAGGTGGGGGAGATGGGGAGAAGAAGACTCTGCTTTTGCCCAGGATTCTTTGACTTCAATGTGTGATATATGGGAACCCAGAATGTGATCTATTCTTCTTCTTCTTTGTTTTATGATGTGGCAGGCAGTAACCACCTGTGTTATAAGCTACAGGCCGAAGCAGAGCCCCCTAAGCAGAGCAAGTAGAGAAAAAAACACCTAGCGGGCACCTGGAGACAGGGTGGACAGAGAGCTCCCTTCCCCCTGAGGCCTCAGCTCACCTGTGTGAAGTTGATTGGTCTGTCTTTGGTAATGCAGTCAGCATATTTGCAGGCAAACATCCCACAATCACTTCCATTCATCTGCTGTGGAATTTCCTGAAAGAACAAAAACAATGAAAAGGTAACATCTTTCCAAGGTTTCTTCCTTCTTGTTAGACTATAAATAAGAATCAAAGCAGATACGTTTTACAGGTTTCCCTGAATTTTGAAGAGATGACCCCTCATTCCCCACTCAGAACAACACAGGCTCAGAGAAAAAAATAGAGCTTCTCAGGCCTGTGGACTTCATATTAACCACATAGGAAATTATCTCAGACTTCTATGGCACCTAAGGGTGTAAAAACTGGTCCCTCCAGTAGTGCTAAACAATCAGCAAACACATCTTACAGGAGTGAAAAGCTTAGCAAAATAGCTGGACATTTAGAAAACCTAGTTCCAAAAAGAAACACATTACCAGTTTTCCCACAAATAGCTTTCTCTATTTTCCCCAAGGAACAAAACAACCAAGCTGAAGTCAGGACAGACATTAAGAAGGTCCCTGGGAATCAAACAGTAGTACCCTTTCCTTCCCAACCACTCTCATGTCAGGAACTTTTATCTCATCAAGATCAAATGTACCTGGCTTTTCTTGCTGAAGAGCTGCCAGCCATTGGTGTCAAACTCTTTCCTTTTCTTGTCAATGCTCTCCTGCTTTAGGTATTGCCTAAAGGTATTGGGAGAGAATGAGATGAGCTGGAGAACACGAATGACCCCTGCCACCCAAAGAATGGAGCAGACAATCCTTAGGAAGAGTTTTCATATATGCTTCTGAGAAAAACAGTATATAATGTTGGGTGGGGTTATCTTTAAACTGCTAAGCCTCCTTTGGGACTCCTACAATTCATGCCTACCCTGTCATCCCAAGAGAAACACGATGCTTCTCTGATACCCAGGTTCCTTCTATCTACTATTCCTCCTGAACGAGTTTTGATTTGCTTCCTTGATTTATATGGTCCTTTAAAATTCAATCTAATGGAAGAAGAATCTTTCTCTAGCAATATCAAACTATTTATTTACTATTTTTAGTCTTGAGACTCCTGTGCAAAAATTCAATCCAAGCCAACAATCTGTTGAGTATACACTTCATGTAGAGCATTCTTCACAAGTACAACCTGTTCACCATTCTGGAATCTATCTACCAGAGTGGTACAGGGAGGAATAAGCATTTTGGAAAGAGAAACAGATAGGATATAAACATATTTGCATTTTGGTTCCCCGTTACGCCACTATCTAGTAGGATCTGGGCAAATAAAAATTACTCTGTGGGTTTGGTATCTTCACCTAAAAGTAAGTTGGATCAGATGATTTCTAAATAGTTCCTGTATCTATCTATACGTACATACCCACTCCATATTTTAGTGCACTAGGACAGTCATTGTCCCCATTAGAGCATATATTTGGTATTAGTACATTGTTAAACTTTACTTAGATGTAAAACATCCATTCTTACTTAATATGAGAATTTCCTTTATTAGTTCACTGAAGGTATAAAATAACCGAGTTCAATAGCTGGAAGACTGACACCAGACTCTTCTGTCCACAACTCCTTACTTACAAAAGGATCCTGCAGGCTTCATTGTTTATCCCACCCATAGAGTCGTAATAGGTAATATTCTTCTTTCTAAAGTCCACAACCTAGGAATTAAAAAAAAAAAAAAACCTGTGTTTATAAAGTGAAGAAGACTGGTTTCTCAGCTTTTCCCTTCCCTGGAACTTTTTGCCAGATTTCCTGTGAAATCATAACAAGTATGATTGATACTGTGCATCACACCATGCTTAATCTGCAGAAGACACAAGAATACAGAACTACAGGGGGGGCTGATCAATTGCTGACCCCATTAATTGACCTAAAATCTTTTTTTGTATTCAGGGTCCCCA
The DNA here is from genome assembly GCA_026230045.1 of Corynorhinus townsendii. Classification (NCBI taxonomy): domain Eukaryota; kingdom Metazoa; phylum Chordata; class Mammalia; order Chiroptera; family Vespertilionidae; genus Corynorhinus; species Corynorhinus townsendii. The sequence continues at coordinate 171,358,706 of JAPDVU010000003.1, read as the reverse complement.
TCCACAATGTGGGCAACAATGAAGACACAACATGTTCTTCAGAGAATATAAGTTCACTGAGGTCATTTCCACAGTTTCAGAAAGATGATAATAGATTATGGATGTCATTTCTTTACCTGCAGAATTTCCTTTGGCTTTATGTTTTTAAAATGTAATTCAAAAAAAGACCATGGAATAACTCTTATACTTTCATTAATACGCTAAGCCATGTTCTCAGAGTCATAAAAAATATTCAATTACCAAGTATGCAAGGCCAAGTCACGATTAGGCAGAAAATAATAGCCACAGGATCTGAATTGGCAGCATCATTATGAAGTCACTTTTTATACAGGTTTTGATGAATTGAGCTACATTTTATTTTGATTCTCTTGCCTTGTAGTTTATTGATATCCTTAGAAAGAGTTCCAAAATTGTCAAGTATGATCTAAGTACAAGTGAAGGAAATAAAAGATTAAACTAAAAAAAAAAAAAAAAATTTTTTTTCTCTGCAGGAATCCCTCTACAGGAGGGAATTCTTTTTGTTTAGGAAAATACCTTAAAGACACATGTAGCTTTTAAAAGATGGGATAGAGCCTGAAAAGACAGATGCAGTGGAGAAATTACTGAATTGCTCTGCATAATAAAGAAGATGGAAGTGTGAAAATTTTCCAAGTCACTTTTTCTCCCCATGCTTTTGCCTTAAGGCTGCTTAGACTTGTAATTCCTTTTTAAGTATTTCCAGAAAAGGAAATTCCACAGCTTTCTTCAAAGTCTAAGTATCTCTCACTCTTGACAGAAAGTTCATTGATCTATCCCAGTGGTCAGCAAACTGTGGCTCGCGAGCCGCCGTTTGCCACTCTGTTGACTAATGAGTTTGCCAACCACTGATCTATCCAGTTTCTAGCCAACTAAATACTACTGTTCTCTCAATCATCCAGTGAAGACATAGAACTAATACTCACTATTCTCTGTGTATTCTATAATTATATAAATTCCTTAAAAATTTTACCAAAAACAAGTGGGTACTCACAGCAAGACACCAATGCACTCCCAGGTGAATGGGCACCAAAAGAATGTCAACAGAAAATACATCCACTTTCTTTGTCCAGCGTTTCACAGCCTGGTAACCAGCTGTTTTTAACTTGGTAAAAAAAAAGGTATTAAATGCATGTACGCTTGGCAATCCCTTCTCTTTACTTCGCTCCATCAGCATATTCATGTAGAAATTGATGATCTGTGGGAAGAAAATATATGTATGTATTATATGTATCAGGCCTTTCATAATAATTGTTATATGAAGGAAAAGCAGTTGTTGTATTGTACAACATATGCTATTGTTTCCTAATTAATTCAATTAAGACTTTAACATGCAACAGCCTCATGGCCCTATATTGAATTCTGACTAGAAGGGAGGCTATAAACAGTGAGGTGGTTATAAACAGTGAAAACAAAAAGCTGAGATTATATATATAACTAGTAGCCCTGCGCACGAATCTGTGCGCCAGTAGCTCACTGCCGCCCTCCAGTAGCTCTCTGCTTGCTGCCCTGCCCCCTCCTGTAGCTCCGTGATCTGGTCATTACACAGTCAGTTGTTATGCTTCATGGTGTAACGACCATTTGCATATTACAACTTTATTATATAGGATGGAGTTGGGGATACATATGGGCAGATGCTGGCCAGAAGACAGGATTGGGTCAAATCTGTTAACAAGGCTAAGACCAACAGTTCAGTTCTTATACGTGGGTCACCTGGTTTTATACAAAGATAGAAAACTTTGGTTCAATGCTAAAGATTGTCTTTTAGCCTTTAAGCTAGCTTGCAGAGACAAATTATTTTGGTTTCAAGCAGACCTGGATAACAGGATAAATCATCAATTATACTGGACAAAACACTTATAAACTGACAGTAGTTCAGCAATGTTACCTTTTATAGAGGCACACTTGAATATAATATAAAAATCAATATAACATGAGACCTGGAAGTAAAGTTACACACCAGAGTAAAGTTCTCCCCGGTATCTGTATGGTTAGCTTTTTCATTTTTGTTGATTTATTTACGCCTTCAATGTCAAGTATGAATGAAAGAAATTAAAATGCTTGAACAGGAAATATGTGATTCTTTCTATTAATGAAGCAATGTGTTCTCTAATTGTGACTATGCTGTCTATGGTTCCTTGAGGTCCAGGACTCCTTGGTACTAAAGCTTGAAAGTTATTGGGCCGGAAGTTACTGCATACTTACTTTATGTGGTCAGATGAGGCCAGGCCAGTGTCTGTCAACTGCAAGAAATGAATGGGCTAACTGATCCACAGTTTGGAAATATGACTAAGAAAACAGGCATGTTTTTCAGAATGCTTTTTGGGGAATGGGAAAATGCCCCGGTCCTTTGACAAATATTTACACATTAGGATGCCAGAGCAATGAGCTACTGCCCAACAGTAGGCACCTACATACTGGGCAGGCAGCAGGGACCACTGCCAGGAACACACCAGAGCATGGTCTAGACTAGAGAAAGGGCCTATAGATGAGGATGCCTAGGCAGCTGCAGGGAAACCACACTTGCCATGAGGCAGAAGTGGGGGCAGGGGGGAGAGGGGATGACTAGGGTTGAAGAAAGACACTGTTCTGCCTACATCTCTGAAGACTGAGCAATGGGCCCAGCAGGCCCAGAGAGCTTAGGTTGTGGCTAATTCTCTATCTAGTGTGATTCCCAATAGATAATTGGAACTCAGTTATTTTAATATATAACTCTGCCCCAAAGGACAATGGTGCTAATGATGCTTGTAGGAATGAAGGCAGTCAGGAATACAGGAGGGTCTGCCCAGCAAGCACAGATTAGGCTGCAATTAGGCTATAAACTACATTATCTAATGAGAGAAAACCAGCAAGAAGGGACTGATTCCTCAGCATTCTACCCACCCCACAATATTAGCCATGTTAAGACACTAAATCTTCAAAGGGGTAAAGTGAATAGGCAGATGACCTGGCAGTCACTGTAAGCCAACCTTCTATGGGGCAGGCAAGTTATATATTTGAGGCAATGACGACTCAAGGGAAAGGTGGAAGGAATCAGGCAGAGATAAGGACAGCCAAGCAAATGAAAGCCATGGAGATATTTCTTCCCCAGGTGCCCATAATTATGACCTTTGGGATAATTATTCTGAAGTAAAAAAGGATGACATAAATAAATGTCAAGCTACACATGACTATCCTATTTTTTAGGAGGAAAGAATGCTATACACCAATGAGGTTTAACTGAACTTACACTGCCTGAGTTATTTGGGGTTTTTTTGTGTGTGTGTGTTTCTTTTGAAAGAGTGGACTATAGACCAACCTCTCCAAACAGAAACAAAGACCTAGCAATCAGGATACCTAACACTGTTTCCTTTAAGAATCCCTCTTCCATTGCTTTAGCTCTGCCTCCAACCAACACTTCTCCACTGAGAGGGAAATGGACTCCGCCAAAGTCAGCTTATTAATTAGCTCTAAGAAGTGATGTGGGTTCTTTTTCATTCTCTTGTATCCCAGTAGGAGGGAGTGTAGTGGCCTCAGTGTGCCCTCCCATTAGCTGAGAATGTATAATCTGACATCTGAGGCAGAATTTAGATTCAAGTTTCTCTCCTTGGTTTTCAGCAATTACTCTGTCCAAATGAAGAAAATTGCCATAGTTCAGCCAAGACACAATCATAGACAAAAAAAAACAAGCTAGGAATTAGAGAACAAAAAGAATCCTACATGTCATTTCACAAAGGAGAGATGGAGATGAAGGAGAAAGAAATGAGAGAAGGGATCACAGTACTTAAGATGAAAAAGAAGCAGTGATGGTCAGAGTATTTGCTTATATTTTGTGAAGACAAGGGTCCCTCCCTTCCCATAGAGAGAGCCTTTCTATACACAAGACTCTCTTAGTTCCAAAAGATCTTCAATTGCCTTTGAAATAAGGGGCTAAGAGTAGCAAATCATCCCTGCGCCTACTGTTTGTCTTGCCAATATATCAACATCTGAGGACGACAGCCAGTGTTAGTCCATTTGTCACTCGTTTTGGGACCCACACTTGCCTCGGCTCACTGTGGCTCCTGGTGCCTAAGGAGCTGCCCTTCCTGCTGCCTTCACAGTCTTGGCCATGAGTGCCTGCTTGTCTATGCAGTCCTTTTTGGGGGTGGGATGGTTGTTTATAGTGTCTTGTTCCTTTGTGATTTTATTTGAAGAGTGGCCAGGCTAAAGCTGGAAAAAAAAACTTCTCTTTAAAAGAAAAGCCTACAATGTTTTCAAACTAAGGACTCAATCCTTTTCCTGTATGTTACCACAATGACATAAATGGCCACTGCTATTTGTATCTTCCTTTTTGCCCACTAAACTAGCCAAGCTATTGTTTTCTCATGCATTTAGAAGTAAAACATCTCACTAACAGTAAAACCATGACTTTTAACCCTTCCCAATGATACAGTCTGAAACCCTCAAATTGGCTTAGGAAAAAAATGTTCTAAAAGTTCGGAGCATGATAGTGTTCCTGAGCAAAGATCAAGATAACTTTTATGGGAAACAAAGCTGTTTTTCATACTTTACCTCTCCTAGATTTTTCACCTTGATCTTCCCATCCTAATTTTTATTTCACTTTTTTACTAGAGGCCCGATGCACGAAAATTCATGCACTGGGGGGGCGGGGGAACGAGGGGGGTATCCCTCAGCCTGGCCTGCCCCCTCTCACAGTCTGGGAGCCCTCAGGGGTGGGATGCGACCCGATGATCAGGGAAGGCGACACCCCCATCACACCTCTGTTGCTGCCACTGCCAGCAGCTCAAGCCTCGGACGGCCCTGAGCGGCTGAGTAGCCGCCATCTGAGGCTTGTCTGAGCCTCAGGCGGGCCCTGGGCAGCGGCCATCCAAGGCTTCCTGCACCTCGGACCGGCCCTGGGTGGCTGGGCAGCCGCCATCTGAGGCTTGCCTGTGCCTCAGGCTGGCCCTGGGCAGCTGGGCGGGGGGTGGGAGGGCTGAGGGGACTCCTGAGGCAGGTGCATGGAGCAGCCAGACCCACCTGGGGGCAGCCTGGCTGTGTCGCGCACCTGCCGCCCCAGCGGGGCTGAGGGGACTGGGCGCTGTGGGTGCTGCCATCTTTGAGGGTGTGACAGTCAATTAGCATATTCCCTACTTATTGGCTGTGGGCACCACCATCTTTGTGATGGCATGACGGTCATTTAGCATACTTCCTCTTTATTAGATAGGGTTAATCCTCATCCAAGGTTATTTTTTCCATTGATTTTTTTAAAAGTTGGGAGGGAGGGCCCTAGCTGCTTTGGCTTAGTGGATAGAGCACTGGCCTGCAGACCAAAGGGTCCTGGGTTTGATTCTGGCCAAGGGCACATGCCTGGGTTGTGGGCTCAATCACAAGTAGGGAGCATGCAGGAGGCAGCTGATCAGTGATTCTCTCTCACTGATGTTTCTCTTTCTCTCTCTCTCTCTCTCTCTCTCTCATTCTCTCACTTCCTCTCTGAAATCAATATATATACATATAAAAGAGTTGGGAGGGAGGGGAGAGAGAGAAACATAGATGCAAGACAGATATATCAATTGGTTGCCTGCCACACACACCCCAACTGGGGGCTGGGGATTGACCTGCAATTCAGTTACTTGCCCTTGACTAGGATTCGAACCTGCAACCCTTCAGTGTGCGGGCCAGTGCTCTAATGACTGAGCAACAGGGGCCTGTGACTATTCTGATTTTTAAATTAAACCTATCCTAGGCAACCACAAAGCCCAAAAGACTAACCAAGCATCAGCACCTGAATATCATGAGTCAGAAGGTCATTCACGTCTAAGATTTAACCTAATAATATTATTAAAACCAAAAAGGCAGACTTCAGGTAAAGTTCTGTGTATTGCATTCCTCATTGTGAATATGTGTCCCATTTTTTTCTCACATGGAAATTTAAGCAACAAATTATTATAATTACTTACTAAAGTTTTAGAGAAAGGTAGGCAATACCGATTTTTATGGAGTCATGATAACTGTAATTACAATTCTCCATGTTATCACACATAAGTCCTTGGTTAATTAAAAGAACTAGTTCTATTAAAAAACACTTTAAAGAAGTAAACTATAATGATATTGAATCTACCAATGACTCATGTTAGAAACACTAAAACTTCCATTCTGATCATTTTATTCTACATGTGAGAGTGCATAGCATATAGTAGACCTATCAGATTCCCTTAACCAATTTATCTCATTTTGCCTAGATTTTCTCCTTCTTAAGCAATCAATATTTATTCCCTGGGTAAAATTTATTCACTGTGTTAGGTTTATCTAGTTGGACTTAATGTTTTGCAAGCTATTTCCTCTCTTTACTGAGCATCACTTAAATTTAACTCCTCCTTGGAAACAGAAAGCTATGAAAACTACCAATTCCCCATTTCCATCAAAGATTTGTGTTCTGAAAGTCAGAATGCTAGACAAAGAATTAAGTGCTCTGATTCTAGATCCTGATTCTGCAATAAAAATCAAGTGACCTTGATATACATCCCTCATAAAGTCTTCTTACTTCTCCACTATCAATCAAGGAAAAATACTTTATACACAAGGCTACTGTGATGCCGAATAGATAAGACATCTCTTTGCTTTCAGAAATAAGACTTAACAAAATAGGCAATTAGTCTGCTGTTTAGCTATGTCATTCATGAAGTCACAGTCTGCTATGTAGAGTCTACCTTAATTCCTCCTGTACTCCCTCATTTCCCGTATTTGTTATGAGTCTTTTCCTCATGGCCTTTCCCCAGCCAGTAAAGTTAGAAATACGATATCCAACAGTCTAATGCTTTTACATTTTGGAAACAACCTCTACATGTTATAAACCCCATAGTACCTTGTTTTATTTCTGCTTTAACTAATCAATTGTATTTTAGAGATATTAAAAAGTGAGAGCATTTCCACTGTTCTTTATTCCTTTGTGTAGATTGAAATTTCTACCTCATGTTTTCCTTTCCTGCCTGATGAATCCTTTAATATTTCTTTTAGTACAGGTCTGCTGGTGATAAATTCTAAAAAAGTATAACCTTGCCCTAGCCGGTTTGGCTCAGATCAGCCTGCAGATTGAAGGGTCCCAGGTTCGATTCCCAGTCAAGGGCACGTATCTCAGTTGCAGGCTCCATCCCAGCCCCAGCCAGGGCATCTGCAGGAGGCAACCAATCGATGTGTCTCTCTCACATTGATGTTTCTCTCTCTCTCTGCCTCTCCCCCTCCTTTCCACTAGAAAGACAGGAAGAAAGGAAGAAAAATATCCTCGGGTGAGGATTAACAACAACAACAACAACAAAAACCCAAAAAATAAAAAAGTATAACCTGGGTAAATCATAGGCTATCCCTTTCGTTTACTTTCTCTCAGGGACCACTATTACCCAATGTCTTAAAATTGTTGTTTCATGTTTTGTCTGGTTTTGTAGGTAAACTGAAAGGGCAAGTCTTATCTGTTTTATTCCATCATGACCAGAAGCAGAAGTCAGATCCATTCACTTGTCTGCCTAAATACTTTCCATGTATTTCTAAGTTTATGTGATGCATTATTAAACAATTCTTAGACCTTCTAAGCAGCCCTCTCCTCAGGATCACTAACCTAGAATCTTAAAGTTGGATTCCAGAAGTTATCCAATTAAATCCCCACAAATTAATAATTTCTAGTATTGTTATCCATTTTAAAATATTTCCATTTGTTTGTGACTTTCAATGTATTTTTGCAACTAATTCCTCCTCTCTATAACCTTTCCTCCTTCCCTTGATTAGATATTTCTATTAATAACGAATCACTAGACCCAGTATAGACATCCCCATCTACAATGTCCCTGATGTTACCAGCCTTCCTTTCCTATTCTTTACAAGACAGCCAGTTCCCACATTCCATTTTTGAGAAGTTTCATTTTCTTAATAGTAAGGTAAAATGTCAATCATTAGTCCTTGAAACTACACAGGAATTTAACTACACAGGAATTTAACTACTTATTCACAATAAAAATTTGTTCATAAAAATATAGTTAAAAGCCTGTTGTATGAAAGGCACTGTGGCCTACTCTTCTTTTAGGAAAAAGACCAGAGAAAGAGTAGCCTAATGGTTTTCTACACATATCCCAAATATAAAACTTCTGTATTTTATTTTCCTTATAAACTAAATCTGTTCCATTTCACTTCTAGGATCTTATATTCCTTGTCTAAAAAATGGTAAGAATAATTTGTCAGTCACCTTATTTTGGAGAAAGTCTTAATGCAGCCTATAAAACTGACAGGAGATACAAAATATAAGAAATAGTTATTAATGAAAATATCTGTTTGAGGGAAGACATATAGGATTGAAGAGAGGACAAATTACTTGCAAAAGAAGACTTGAGAGTTCACAACTGAATTAAGTATCTATAATAATAAAGCATAATATGCAAATTGACTGAACGACCAAACAGCAGAACGACCGTCCAGATGACCTTCTGGACAACCAAGCAATGACATGCACTGGCGCCAGGCCAGCCAAGGCAGGTGCGATGAGATTGGTCAGGGGCCCTGCCATCGCCCTAGGATCACCCTGCAGAAGGAGGCCCAGGCCACCCACCGGCAGGACAATCAATAAGTCGGGGGCTCCAAGATCACGGCAGGTGGGCAGGGCCTCCCTCTTTGGGGCCCAGGCTACCTGGCCACTGGCGCTGCAGCAGGTAGCCTGGGCCTCCCTCTGTGGGAGTGATCCATCGTGGAGCCCAGCTGGATGGGCAGGGCCTACCTCTTTGGCATGATCAATTGCGGGGCTCCCAGACTGGCTCCTGGACTATGAGAAGGCACAGGCCAGGCTGAGGGACCCCCCCCCCCCCCTGCCCCGCCAACCAGTGCACAAATTTCATGTTCCAGGCCTCTAGTTTTTAAAAGAATACAAATACTTAAGAAAACCTACTAATTCCCCATCAAAATGTTAGTTACTAACAGGCACTAACTTTGAAAGCCTGAGAAGTCAGGTACTTTAAAAATGGTGCCTTTTAAAATGGTTCTCATCATCATCGTGGACATGTGACTTGGCACCTGCTTTCAAGGTTACCATTATTCTGAACTCAGAACAAGTATTCCCTACAAGTTATGGCTAGGCTTGACAGAGATAAAGTAGACAAAAAATCTTTCCTTCCCCTCATCTCTTCTAAATAATGTAATTTTCATTAACTTTGCTTGCTAAAAATCCAGCCTCTGAGGGGACCGGGGAATGGAAAATATGTCCTGGTGAATGCTGCCTCTGTAAGGGATCTCACTGAGGTAACCGCCATAGTAAATAACAAGAACTCAGCTCATAGCCTACTCATTGCTGCCCCCTAGAAGGTTTTGCATAATCTACAACAAACAGGTTACATTCCTGTAGAATAATTGACCCCTTCCCACTTAGCAGTGGCAGGCAAAAAAATGGTGAGAGACCACAGATTAATGACTCCAAATCAAAAACAATTAATTGGTGGATACTTTGGACTGTCCTTGATATTCATTTTGCCTTTTGATTTGGTAAGCCTTTTTTTTTTTCTTCTGTATTTGACCCAATGTTCTAATATCACTATTTTGAGCCAAAGAAGCAAGGGTGGCCTGGCCCATGTGGCTCAGTGGTTGAGCATCAACCCATGAACCAAAAGGTCACTGATTCCATTCCTGATCAGGGCACATACCCAGATTGCGGGCTCAATTCCCATTAAGGGGCATGCAGAAAGCGTGATCAATGATTCTCTCTCATCACTGATGTTTCTATCTCTCTCTCCCTCTCCTTTCCTCTCTGAAATCAATAAAAAATATTAAAAAAAAAAAAAGAAGCAAAATTGGTTTCCCCTAAAGCAGTATCAAACCATACGTTCCTTACTATTCTTGGTCAAAGATATTATTCAGAAAATGATGAAAATTTGTATCTTATAAATTCACAGTGGCAAAGAGAAAAGGGCCAGTCCAGCTGGCTTCAGAAAATAATTAACATGCTGGGCATGACATATGGCTCTCAACCTCCATACATCTAATCCTAAAACAGAATCCAATTTAAGATTCTGAGGCAGTATGATACAATATATGCTTGAGTCTAAATCCTGGCTCTGCTATTCACTAGCCATATAACCCCACAAGTTTCTTAATCTTTCTGTATTTTGTTCCTTCATCTATAAAATAGAGATGATAAAATTATAGTATCCAAGGGTTGTGGTGGCCATTACATGAGCAGAAAGCATAAAACACTTAGAATAGTGCCTACATGAGGTAAATGCTCAATAGATGTTAACCAATTTTATTATTATTTGGAAAGTCCTTAGTATACAAGACATGGATACAGGTATGTAGACTATCTAGTACTTTCTATTCTGAGTATCTAAAAATCCTCCATAGTTGTGAAGCTTGAATATACCCCAAAATATCAGGTAGGGATGCTGCTAGTGAGCCTAAGAAAGGGGGCAGTTAGGAAAAAAGCCAACTATTTTCTTCTTTTGCTATGAAATATCCTTCTAAAATAAAACAAGCTCCTCCAGGTATAGGAATAGGACAGATCTGTTTAAAGACTATAATGTAATATATTTACTTAAAATAATTTGAACTCTCAAAAGCTGAGAGCCATAACTTTTTTTAACCCAATATATCAACTATTTAATAATATAACTTTTTTAAAATGTCAGTTTTAAAAATAGGCCATTTTGGAAAGCTTATAAATAATAACCTAAGTGACAAAGAACAAGTAGAGATAGAAGGGGAAGTAGCAGTGGATTCCTAGATGGAAACTATTCCTTCATGCTACAACATGGTAAGCTATTATTTTCTCTGAAGATGTGCGCTCCCTTAAAGACAGAAACAATACGAATGAGTGAATGTCCTCTCCCCAGTGTACAAACTGTCAATATATAAAAAGGTAAATGAGCACTTCTCAGACATTAAAGTAGATAAAAATCATCTGAGATTTTTTTTTAAATGCATATCCCTACCACACTGCTTCATAGTTATTCAGGAGAATTGAGAAGCATGTGACAGTTGATTCTGATCCAAGTCATCCAAGGACCAAACTTTGAGACTCAAACAGTAGATAATGCCTTGATTTAATTTCCACTTACTGTTCACTTACTATCCTATATAATCCTATATAATAAAAGCATAATATGCAAATCGACCAAACGGCAGAACGACAAGTTGCTATGATGCGCACTGACCACAAGGGGGCAGACACTCAACACAGGAGCTGCCCCCTGGTGGTCAGTGTGCTCCTACAGGGGGAGCACAGCTGAGCCAGAAGCCAGACTCACAGCTGGCAAGTGCAGTGGCGGTGGCGGTGGCGGAAGCCTCTCCCGCCTTCTCTGCAGGGGGCTGGTAAGGAGCAAGGGGTCCCGGACTATGAGAGCCCTGGACTGTGAGAGGGATGTCTGACTACCAGCTTAGGCCCGATCTCCCCAGGGATCGGGCCTAAGCCGGCAGGCAGACATCCCCAGTGGGGCTCCCAGACGGCAAGAGGGTGTAGGCCAGGCTGAGGGACCCCCCCCCCCCCGCCAGTGCACAAATCTCGTGCACTGGACCTCTAGTTTGAACATAAAATCAGGTGCAAGATTACCTCATCATTGAGCCAATTCAGATGGTTTAGAGTTTGAATATCTTTGCGTGTGATGGTCAAACGGAATGCTTCACTCAGAACTTCATCCTGGTTCCCATTACGAAATACATTCTTTATCTCTTTCTCCATTTCCTAGAGAAGCAAGAGGTGTCAGAGATTAAGCATACATGGCTTCAGATACACCAGATTTCTCACCAAGTCCCACACTATCCCCAGACAACTTATCTTTAGTCAACTGTTTACTTCTAACATTTTGGTTTCTATTCCTTCCAGCAGTAATCTCCCTGATTACTTCCTTCTATCCCACCTTGTTCTCCCCTTCTCTTTTCAGCACAACAGTTCAGACCCTTGTTTCATTTTATTCCTGCTATGAAATATGGTATTCTAAGTCTATGAGAAAATCTAATTATATTTTTGATCCAAACAATTTTCTGAGAAATAAAATGTTTCCCCAAAGGTAGGAAGAGCTAAGTAAAGGTAGTCTCTTTTATTTTATTTCATTTCTTTAAAGGTAGTTTCTTATAGAAACATTTTCCTGGATTTTTTGTTTATTCTTTTTTAATATAAAACATAGAATCCAATACAACTATAATACATGTATTATAATCACCAGCTATGTGAGTTTTTCAAACAGAAGGCTGGATTAAGGAACAGATTACTTTAAAATGTACACAGACTTTATGTATTTTCCAAATTTTATACTGAATTTTTAATTACTTATAAAAATAGTAAGCCTCAGCTTACTATACATGAAATGAAACACAGATTTATTAAATGCTTTTTCACTGAAGTTGCTAAAAGCCACCCATAATTCTTTCCTCAATGTGCAATAATCATTTAAAAATAAAGCCAACACAGAGCTGTAATACAAATGAAAGCAGGAGTATGCAATATAATATTTTTCATGTTTTAAAACTTTATTTTTCAATTACAGCTTACATTCATTATTATTTTGTATTAATTTCAGGTGTACAACATAAATTATATAATTTATGAAGTAATTCCCCCCCATAAGTCTAGTACCCACCTGGCACCATACATAGTTATTACACTATCATTGACTATGTTCCCTCTGTTGTGCTTTACTTCCCCCCTTGACTATTTTGTAGCCACCTATTTATATTTCTTAATACCTTCACCTTTTTCACCCAGTCCCCCAACTCTCCTCCCCTCTGGCATATGCAATATAATTTAAATACTACGTGTTCTATTACATTTATGTTTTAAACTTGTCCAGGGCATTCTTTCTAAATACACTTGCTAGTACAAGAATTATATAATTTACCTCTGTGATTTCAGGAAATTCATCTTCACTATCAGTTAATTTACGACCTTTTTTTTCTGTTTCTTGGGCAATTGTGACAGGGATCTCCTTTTCAAGAGGTACACGAAGACGCAGTTCTACTGAATCATGTACTGAATGTTCCTGTTCCTGCAATCTCTGAAAGACAGAACTTCAGAATAAGTGGAATACAGAAATACGCTATCTCTCTATGTAAACTGAGTAGTACTAGCTGGATAGACCAAGAACATTTATCATTTATCATACAATGCTGCTATGGTACCATTTCACCTTGTAATTACAACAGCTTTGACCCCTAAATACAGATAACCTTTCAAATTAGTTTCAATTTGGATATGCTATTTATTTATATCTTATCCCAATTCTTTTTACCTGGTTTTGAAGCTGTAATGCCAGTGCTTTTTGCTCTTCAATCTGGCGCCATCTTTCCCGTGCTCGAGAATCATAAACACTAGTTCTAGAAGTGAAAAGGAATGTGACACAAAAGCAGACCACTCTCTTATTATCAGCCCATTGTTGATGTACAATGAGCATTAAACATAAAACCCTCATATACACAGTCTAAAATCCTGACACTAACTTATCACTATAAGTGAAACCACATGGTATTATTCAAATTTTCCTACTGTTTTTATTGAAATAATGAAAATTATTAGTTTGTTGCCAAATATGAACAGGTGGCTTTTGCGGATATTTGTAAATGTGTAGTCTTTTTCTAAAAACATGCTTCTAAGCCCAGCCAGTGTTGCTTAATGGTTGAGCATCGACCTATGAACCAGGAGGTCACAATTTGATTCCCAGTCAGGGCACATGCCTGGGTTGCGGATTTGATCCCCAGAAGGGGGTGTGCAGGAGACATCCGATCAATGATTCTCTCTCATCATTGATATTTCTATCTCTCTCTCCCTATCCCTTCCTCTCTGAAATCAATAAAAAATATTTTTAAAACACACACACACACACACACACACACACACACACACACACACACATGCTTCTAAGATTACAGAGAAAATTAACCTTTATTTTGGAAAACCAAAAATGAGACTGAATCCCAAAGGAGAAAATAACACAAAATGTCATTGAGGTTTTAATTCAAATATTATATTTATGAACCAAAAGGAAAAATATGGGTTGTGTTTTTTTTCTTTAAAAATGAAAATCAACATTAGGGGTCTTGGATAACTTAAAGTGAGTTCTTAAAACTGGAGACTAAAAGCTTTTAGTGATTTTGCAAACTCCAGAAATATAAATTAGTCAATAAATTAGTTTTATCCACGTGAAAATAAGGGCATTTATATTCCTTTCTATATAATTGCTAACTTTGAAATATTTTTCCAATTTAAGTTAACTTCAACTATTATAAATTTAATAAACCTGAACATAGAAATGTCCTAACACCAATAGAATTAAGAACCCCCAAAACTTAAAAGTTGTTTTATAAATAACTATAAATAGGGAGTTTTTACTAAGTAAGTATAGATAGAAGAAATCAATTAGCCAATCATCCTAACTAAAATTAGGAAGTGATGAAGAAGAAAAAATGATACCAAAAATAACTTACAATTCTTTGATCCACAACTCTGCCTGGAAAAAAGTAGGACTATGGGTGGGAAAAGAAAAATATTAGCAGGCGGCTTATGAGAAAATTCAAATATTGTCAACAGAAAAACCAATCATTTAAATAATTTATAAGAATGCTTTACAAGTATTGAACAAATACAAGGACTAAATTACATAAAATTGTAACTGGGAACTAAAGAAATATAAATGAGTCATTTGCATACATTTTCCATAATAAAATACACTTTACTGATTGCATGATAACTGATTCTTTCAGAATGCATTCCTTGATTTCTGTCAAATTTCTGTATCCATAGCAACTTCGTGGTGGCAATTGACAAATGAGTATAGATAGGTCCAACATGCATGGTAGTTGATAGTTGCATTTATGTTAATAGGTAAGATAAAAGTAACAAGGACATGTCGTAACTTCAGCATTTGTCAATAATAATGTGAGCAGTTTCTTTGTTAAATAAGTTTTTAAATAATGGAAGAATTTATCTTCAATCTTTTGTACTAGTCACAATGTAATCACTGCAAACATAACACACTTTTAATTGGCATTATTGACATTTTCTCCATCACTTTCTTAAGGCTAGTCCATCAACAAAATAATAAGTCAAGCCCTGATTTGTGGTGTGGGAATTTTCCATGATGTAAAAGCTCCCACTATGGCCCACTTCAACCTACCAACATGACGTCAATGAATGTGGAATTGGGAAGAGAATTGCAATAGCACATCATTCTATAGTATTTCCACCATACAGATATGATACATGCCAATAACATTAGATGGATAATAGTAAAATGAGTAGGAAATGATGACTTTTGAATACTTATTACCTTTGTTTTCAATATAATTTATGTAACTGCAAGTTTATATAATTAAATTTTGAAATAGTAGCTGTGTTTAATAATTAGCTCTCAAAATACCTGAAAATTTAACAATTACCTCTTGTGAGCTAGCTCCACAGCTACTCACGACTGAATAAAGGTGAGTTTTTGAACTTGCAGATAGGAGATTAGGTTATGTCCCTGCTTTAATGCATGAGCATCAATATGATATTCAGGCACATTTTCATAAAATGCAGCTCTTCTAAGCAAGAACATAGCAGTAACCTGACAAATGTGTCCTGCCCCTCGGCATGAGTGAAGATGAGGTCAGATCCAAACAGATGAGGTCAGATCCAATAGAACAGGTTTCCGTCATGTCTGAGAAACTTTATGACTCATGTTCTTGGTCCAGCTCTGGGTTTTGCATCAGTAGATATTCTGACATGCAAAGCTACCTCTCTTGTGCTGCATCCCACTTATTTCAGCAAAACTGCTTTTGTATTTGGACACTCTTAAAGTCAAGAAACCCTTCTGAATATAATTGTCATGTTATTGTTTCTTACTTTTCTATTTTCTTCTACACCTGTACTATAGTTAAAAAGATGACCCAAAGTTCAGCAGAGAAACTAAGTTTAGCATAGCTCCTTACTTGGATGAGACCAACATTTGTGAAAGCGTACATCACTTTTCAAGATAGTACATTAAGCTAAAATATTACACTTCCCAAATGGTTCAGATTGACAGATTTATTAATAATTTAGTCAAATCTTACGGGTTCTTAGACTTCTTGTCAGTCCAATTGAGTCAAAATGTATTCAACCAACCAACAAACAAAACAGAAACAAACTCATAGGTACAGAAAACAAACTGATGGTTGCCAGAAGAAAAGGTGGGGTTAAGGGGATGGGTGAAAGGTGAAAGGATTAAGAAGTAGAAATTGACAATTACAAAACAGGCATGGGGTGTAAAGTACAGCATAGAGAATATAGTCAATAATATTGTAATAACTATGTATGGTGTCAAGGGGGTACTCGACTTGTTGGGGGGAATCACTTCATAAGTTATATAAATGTCTAACCACTATGCTGTACATCTGAAGCTAATATAATATTGAATGTCAACTATGATGGGGGGGGGGAGCAGCTTGACATTTTTAAGAAGTATATCTGGAACAACAACAAATTATATATATAATATAAATCTATATTTTCTTTTCCAACCAAATCAAAGTAGATACTGAAATTCCCCACCCACAGAACAATCTATATGAAACAGCTAATGAGTCAATGAATGAACCAAAACAAAGAATCAGCAACACAACTCCATTCCAAAGATGAGAGATCAAATCTATTTGATGCAGCTCTTGCTGACAACCTGAGTGAATAATGCTTAGCAGAGTCGCAGCCATTTTAACTGTATGTCCTAGGTCTTCTTGCTCTTCTCAAACTTCCTCATCTCCTTGCCAAGCACTAACTGAAAAATCTCTCACAGAAACAAATGGAAGAGTGAACTCTTTTCCAAAGAAACCTTTTAGACACGTAGAACAAATAAACAAGCTGGGAGTTAAGAGACCTGGAACTCCTGGAGCTGCCCCAATGACATTTTGTGATTTTGTGCAAGTCATTTCCATGAGACTTAGTTTTAAGATTAGTAAATTCTGGAGATTACAGTCCCTTTCAGTTCTTAAATCTCTACAATCTGTCCTAGTTAAGGTAAGAGCATGGGCTCAGAGGATATGCCTTGCTTCTTAGCCTAATTCTTGAGAATTAGTATTCCTAATCATCCTTAGGCTGGGGCTTGGCAATGAAAATGCTATTCTATTGCCTCTCCACCATCACTGAGGTTAATAAAGGTAGAACATAAGAGGAGGTGTGCAGTGAACAACTGACATAACAACCAACATAGAAAGCCACAGAGATCTGTGGCAGCACTGAGGGGCTACTTAGTGTATGATACTAAAAACATGAGAACACATATATTGCACAATATAAAAAGTTGACAAGAATACACAGAATTGCACCATATTGGGTTATGCTATTCAAATTTGTCTACTTCCATATTAGAATATAAACTTGATGTGGAAAAAATTTGTCTTTTGAATTTACTACTGTATCTTCTGCACCAAGAACAGTGCCTGGCACACAGCAGGCACTCAGTATTTATTGAATAAATGAATAATGTAAGACAAGCACTTTTCTTCAATGGACCGAGGTTATCTCCTGGCTCAGGAAAGCAAAATTCAGGGGGAAAAGCAAAATCTCTTTACTTTTCAAAGAGTAAATTATACATTGTTCCTCATATAATTGAAGCATACAGTAATAATAACTGCAACTATTTACTGAACATCTACTTAATGCTCTATATGTAAAACTCTGCTCTATTAATTAAGTCTCACAATAATTCTCATATACTAGTATTAATTAAAGCTCAATAATAGACAATAAGGAATTATTATTCATACTATATAGAAAAGGAAATTGAGGTCCAGAAGGATAATTTGTCTTGGAAGAGCCAGGATTAGAAACTATGTTTGTCCAGATTCTTTCTATTATTGTAAAATGCATTTTAATAAATCAGAGCATTAAACCAAAATGAAGATGGTAAGTACATGAACTAGTCAAGAGAGCACTGAAGGCTTTCTGGGAAATTCATTTATTTAACAAAGATTTATTTACTAAGGACCCACATCATGTACTATGATTGGCCCTGGGTGATAAATGCAAAGGTGTTAGTAACTAACAAGGTACAGGGACAGAAGTGCTCAAGGGAAAGACTTAATGCTACCTGGAGAAGTCAGAGAAAAAATAACACCCCCATCAGATTTCAAAAAGCCAGATAAGAGTTTAACAAGTGGACAAGGAAAGAAAGGGAATTCCAGACACAGAGGCATAAAATGGCATGGCATATTCTGGGAAATAAGGGCAAATCTTCATTGCTGGTAGGAGATTAAGAATAAAGAACCAATCAACCAAGCCTGTGAGAGTAACCGCCAATTTCCATGAACAGTATTATCTAATTAGTTTTACCCAGTATATCTTTCTCCTTCCATCTCATTCTTCAGTTATTACTAAGAGAAATTCTTCATAAAGGAAAGGCAGACTTGGTGAAGAATAACTATAGAACTGAAAGCACTCTTTACATGAGATCAACTTTTTCTCAAGAAAGAATTCCTACTTTTGTGTAGTACCTGTGGAAAACTTTTATAAATTCTTTATCTGTAAGTTCATCTTCACAACAATTCAAGAGTAAAGTATTAATACTGGCAACTTATTGATAAGGAAACTAAAATTCAGAAGAGTAACCTGTCCAAAGTTACATGAAGCCTGGAAAAGACAAGCTCAGAACCCAGGTGTGACTCAAAAAAAAAAAAAAAAAAAAATCCAAACTGTAAAATCTCCTTGAGAAACCATAACAAATAAATAAGTTTTTTAAATATCTAAGTTTAGAACATAGAGGGGAACTGCAAAGAGGCAGGGGGACTAAGATGAGAAAAACATTTTATTATCCCTAACCTTCTCAATAGAAAACTGATACTATGACCACCCTAGCAATTAAATTGCTAATGCCATATATGGCAAGGACATAGCAATCTAAGTAGTAACCTATTGGATTACAGAGGAAGAAGTACTCAATATCTCCCTGAGGAGTCAAGTTTCATATAGAAGATGAAATCTGAATTGAGACTTAAGCGGCAAGAAAGCACCACTGCCAGATAGACAAGCTGAGGTAGGAACAACATAATAGCAGAAAGAATACTGAATATGAAGGTAAGAAAATAGGTATCATATTATAGTTCAGCATATAATAAACACATGAAAGAGTCCCATATTTCCATATGGCTCCTTCTCTCACCTCCATCATGTATCTTGGCTGTCACCTTGCCAAGACCATCCTAAATAATGCCCCTCTTCCTATCGCCTCCCACCAGTGTATATAACTGCTTTATTTTTCTTTCATAGCACTCATCATCACCAGACATGTATTTTTATTTATTTGTTCACTATTTGTCCCCCATCCCTCCCCTTATACCATCTACAGCTAGAATGCAAGCTCCGTTTTTTTTTCTTATTAAATGCAAATTTTATTAGTGTACTTTAAAACAAATATTCTGGATAAACTACCCTATCTAATAAAACAATAATATGCAAACTGACCGCCACTCCAACACACAAGATGGCTGCCCCTATGTGGTCAAAGATCCTGCCCCCATGTGGACACAAGATGGCCACCACAAGATGGCCAGCAGGAGAGGGGCAGTTAGTTGGGAGGGACCAGGCCTGCAAGAAAGGGCAGTTGGGGGCAATCAAGCCTGCAGGGGAGGGAAGTTAGGGGTCACCAGGCCGGCAGAGGAGGGAAGTTGAGGAGGAAGGGAACCAGGCCTGCAGGGGAGGGCAGTTAGGGGTGACCAGGCCTGCAGGGGAGGGAAGTTAGGGGTGACCAGGCCTGCAGGGGAGGGAAGTTAGGCATCAATCAGGCTGTCAGGGGAGTGGTTAGGGGATGATCAGGCTGGCAGGCAGGCAAGCAGTTGGGAGCCAGCAGTCCTGGATTGTGAGAGGGATCCCAGAATGGAGAGGGTGCAGGCTGGGCTGAGGGACACACACACCCCCACCCCATGCACAAATTTTGTGCACCAGGCCTCTAATATAATATAATCACCATAATACTATCACTTTGAATTAGTATTACAGATACTTTCAACTACTTAATTATTTTCAAAATATATTCCAATATTTAAATTATGTTCAGTTCAGTGTACTTGAATGTTTGCAGCACTCTGCATCATTTACATTAGAGAAAAAGCAGCCTAAATCTACTTGCTCTGGCATTCCATGATTTGTGTACAAAGCCTGCTTGTACATCTCTAACATAAATTTATACATAGCTATCAAATGGGTACTCTAGCTATGCTGTAATTTTAAAATTTTACCTGAATTTGCACCACAAAAAGTTTATTGATTTCTTTATACTAGGAAGTGTCTTATCTGATTATTTATTTATGTTCAATATTTGCAGACTGCTTACTAGAGCTGCACACTCTTTAATTAAATATAAGTGTGTAGATTTCACGTCCCCCATCCTAACCCCAGTTCACCCTACCCCTGCTGCATTCCTGGAAATACTCTAGATTTGGATGAATCAAATTCTCTAGCAGCTAAAGGGTAAAGAGCAAGGGAAACTATATCAACTTAAAACAATACCATGAATGTAAAATGCTTGAGAAAAGAGATTTCATTTTGTTCACTGCTGTTATCCTGTGCCTGTACAAGCAACTAACACACAGTAGGCTATTAATAAGTACTTGTTAAAGAATGTGTAATTGAAAGCGGGGTTTATGAAAAAAGTGCTTTGATTATCACACTAAAAAGTTTGGGCTTGCTTCTCTATTTATAAACCACCCTTGAGGGAGTTTAGTGAATGACCAGTTATGCCTTTTAGATCACTCTGATTGAAGAATGAAGGACTAGAAAACGTGGTAGAAGATGGAATGAAGAACAAAATGGAAGCTGGGGAAAGAACTACTTAGAAAGTCATTGAAATAATTCAAACAACACACGACAGAGGTCTGAATAGAGTCAGTTTTAGTTTCATATTATGTAAATCATAGTAAAGTAACTAATTAAAGGGGGATTATGTTAATAATGTCCTTTTCCCAAAGTTTACCTGGGAGCTGGAGTCTGGGAATCTTGCACTTTGAGTAAAATCACAGAGTCTGATCCTAAACAAGAAACACAAGAGCATATCATTACTGATAAAACTGCAGTTATACATTCTAGATGTCTGTGGCTTAAGTTCCCATACTCTGTTACAATCTATTTTCATAAAAACAACACAGCATAAAAATAAAGGTGGGAGAGAGAGAGGCAGTTCCATTTTCAGAGCCAAGAATAGGGCTTAGTGAAGAGCTTGCCCCACAAATAAAGTAGTTATTCTGAAATATAAGTATATATGGCTTCAGCCTCTACTCCTGGGCCATGCCTGTTTCCTGGGAGTCCTCTTTCTATTCCTGGGAAACAAGAACATGCCAAGATATCTCAAAAGTCTTTCGCTTATGAACTACCATGAGACTGAACAAAGTGAAAGAGCAAAGGGGAGAGAGACGTAAAGGGGATGGCAACACAAAAAGAAACAGCTATACAAGTAGTTGAGTCAAAAAGTACAAACTCTATCATTCTATCATTTATTTTCTGTGTTGATAAAAGCAAGAATCATGTCCTTCTAAAGCACTATGATTAAAACCTTATTTATAATATTTATTAAATAGTACAAGGAAAGTAATTGAATAGTTCGATGTAATACATCTGTCCCAGTTTAGTTTTACCTAAGCACCTGTCATAGAATGTATGCTTCTGAGGTTAAAGGCTTTTTAAAAGAATGATAGTTCTTGGTACATCACCTCACAAAATTTAATATAAGTTTACATGAATATGTGTAGCTATATAATGATGCCACCAACAATTTTAAATCCTCAGTGAGAATTTTAAGAAAGTGAGGAATAGATTAAAAAGAAAAAAAAAATCAAATGACCTGAGGAAGGATAGTCTTCGAGATGGATCTATCAAAAGATCCTTAATGTCTAACCATTTAACCTAAAATTTATTTTATATGTTACATACCTTAAATAACTACTAGTATATAACATATCTAAAGAAGGGGAAACTAAGGAAAGAAAAAAATTGTCATAGCAAAACCTTACCTAACTAGAATGCTAAGGGACAGAATATTTTTATTAGATGAAAGTTAAGCAGAAAATTCTTTTTGTTTCCAAAACTTGCTGAGGACCATTCTAAAATGTATAAACCTATTATCCAGGTTGTATATTAGCTGATTAAGCACTTTTACTTCAATACTTAATTGATTTACTAGAACATCGGAGTACAGATGACACTTCAACAACATGGGTTTGAACTGTGCAGGTCCACTTATATGTGGATTTTTTTTTTCAATCAATACTGTAAATATATTTTCTTTTCCTTATGATTTTCTTAATATTTTTTCTCTAGCTTACTTTATTGTAAGAATACAGTATATAATACATGTAACATGGAAAGTATGTGTAAATCGACTATTCACATTATCTGTAAAGCTTCTGGTCAACAATAGGCTATTAGCAATTAAATTTGGGGGGAGTTAAAAGTCATACACATGGATTTTCGAGTGCATGGGGTAGGGGTGGTCAACACCCCCTACCCCTCATGCTGTTTAAATCATAAAATACGAGAAACAGAAAGTACTAAAGTCTTTGGGCTTAGTGAACTTTGACTTCAGATACTGCTTCGGAAGTTAATCTTTTACATACTATATAAAATCATTTGCATTTCCATGTAAGAAAAAAGTTACTTTTAGGTTTATCTGTAGCATGGCTAAGTGAATTATACATACTTAAGGTATTTCTATGTTAATTAAGTTATCTGTGCATTACAACCTTGCATTATAATTCACATAGAGCCAATAAATTGGCTATTAGGAAGTATAATTAAATTATATTGAAAATATGATATACAATACCATTTTTACCTTTGGATTGTGTATTTGAAGCTGACAAGTTATCTGGCTGATGTGGAAGAGAGTGGTGATGTTGGAGTTGATGAAGTAGATCAGAATCTTTGGATCTGAATGAAATATCTGGTGTATAAGACGATAAGGAATACCCACTGTGAGACAGTTGTTCCTGGGTAGTTAAAATGCTGGCAGATCCAGAGGATGAAGTATCAGAGCCAATAATCTGAGCTGCACAAGAGTTTCCATTTTGAAACAATGTGTCTTGTAAAGTATTCCTACTGGAATTAAGACATCGAGATCTAGCAAGAGAAGAATATATTTCAATATCATATAATGCATGCAATTATATGATAAATTAAATTCATTTGAAATATGTTTCGTGACTCACAGATGTAAAGGAAAATGTGTGGTGGGTTTGGCTACAGAAAACTGTTTCCCTGTGACCATCTGTAGCAGCTGTCTGTAAATCTCCCTTTCTTCTTCTTGAACTGTCTGTAAAAGAAAAAAAAATCTTAAACACATCCAATGAGGCAAGTGTTTCTCAAAGTAGCATCTAGATTCCCAGAAGCCCTGCCAAAGCTCAGACAGAGTCCTCAAGGTAATTAAGAATTATGATTGACTAAGGATATTCTAGAACAGGGGTCCTCAAACTACGGCCCATGGACCACATGCGGCCCGCCGAGGACATTTATCCAGCCCGCCGGGTGTTTTTGCCGCTGCTGCCTGTCCTGCTTAGCAGCCGACTCATCCCCGGCCCGCAGTGCGCATGTGTGGAATGTTTTTTTTTAAACTATAGTCCGGCCCTCCAACGGTCTGAGGGACAGTGAACTGGCCCCCTGTTTAAAAAGTTTGAGGACCCCTGTACTAGAAAATGATATACTAATAAAAGAGTAATATGCAAATTAACCATCACCCCGCTACACCCACAAGCCACACCCACCAGCCAATCAGAAGTATGCAAATTAACCCAACCAAGATGGCTGCAGCCACAGAACGAGCTGGAGGCTTGGGTTTCCCTGGCAATGGAGGAAGCCAAGCTTTCCGCACACCCTGGCGGGCCCAGGCCTCCACTCAAGGCTACAAAGTTTCAATTATAGAAGATAAATAAATCCCAACAAAAATGGTTGCGGCCAAGAAGCAAGCAGGAGGCTTGGTTCCGCTCAAGGCTACAAAGTTTCAATTATAGAAGATAAATAAATCCCAGATCCCAGGGCCTCCACTTGGGTCACCACAGGCCCCTCGCCTAGGCCACCCCACACCCCAAGGGAACCCCAACCTGATCCGGGACAACCTTCAGAGCAAACCAGCTGGCCCCCACCTGTGCACCAGGCCTCTATCCTATCTAATAAAAGAGTAATATGCAAATTGACCATCACTCCAACACACAAGATGGCTGCCCCCATGTGGTCAAAGATGGCTGCCCCCATGTGGACACAAGATGGCCACCACAAGATGGCCAACAGGGGAGGGCAGTTGGGAGGGACCAGGCCGGCAGAGGAGGGAAGTTGGGGGCATCCGGGCCTGCAGGGAAGGGCAGTTGGGGGGGACCCAGGCCTGCAGGGGAGAGCAGTTGGGGGACACCAGGCCTGCAGGAGAGGGCAGTTAGGGGCAAAGAGGCTGGCAGGGGAGCAGTTAGGCATCAATCAGGCTATCAGGGGAGTGGTTAGGGGGTTATCAGGCTGGCAGGCAGAAGCAGTTAGGGGCAATCAGAGAAAACCAAGATGGCTGCATAGGTAAGCACCTCGCACAACCATTTCAAAACTACAACTAAAAGACAGAACGGACACCATCCAGAACCACAGGAAAGCTGGCTGAGTGGAAATTCTACAACTAGAAGGAAAGAGAAAAGCTCACGAAGAATTGGAGGAACGGCAAAGGGTTGAGGTACGGCAAAGGGTCTTTGTGCACACAGAGAGGAAGGGCGGCTGAGAGCCTGGCTGACTTTCTCTGGTGGGAAGGGAAAGGAAGCCCCCAACTGCACTGAACCCCAGTTCCGACTGCAATGAACCCCAATTCCGGGTGAAACCCTGTGGACCCAGGCTCATACAGGGAAAGTCTGGACTGTCAGGTAGAGAGAAAGGCACTCGGAGACTCGGACACCTGGGGGAGCACTGGCGGGCAGGGGTCTGGAGGTGCGCGTGCCAGTGTGCACAAAGACTGCGGAGGTTGCCACAGGCTTTCCCTAGCAGAAGGGAGTGGAAGCGCCTGACTGCACTGAAACCCAGTTCCAGGCGAGCCTCTGGGGACCCACGCTCTAATGGGGAGAATCTGGACTCTTGGGCGGAGGCTCGGGAGCCGGGGAAGGCAGAGGTCTGGAGGCGCGCGAGCCAGTGTGCCCAAAGACTGCGGAGGTTGCCACAGGCTTTCCCTAGCAGAAGGGAGTTGGAAGCTCCTGACTGCACTGAGCCCCAGTTCCAGGTGAGCCCCTGGGGACCCATGCTCTTGCAGGGGGAATCTGGACTCTCGGGCGGAGGCTCGGGAGCCAGGGAAGGCAGAGGTCTGGAGGCACGTGTGCTCAAGGGCAGGGCTGACGGGAAGCCAAGACTGTCTGCTCCGCCCTGAGACTCCACCCCATCCAAGCTGAGCAAGAGGCTTTTGCAGTTTGGCAAGTCTAATCCTATAAGGATGTCTTCAGCACCGAACTTCTCCCAGCGTAGACACAGCTCCAACTGGCCTGGAGGTCAATTCCTCCCAGTGATACCAACAATCAAGACTTAACTACAACAAGTCTGTACACACAGTCCACAAAGGGGTGCACCAAGAGTGTCCACCTCAGGTTAACTGGGGAGGCGGACCCACTGGGCCATATAGGAAACCTAGCACACAAAGCTACCCTACCAACTCAGGGAAGCAGTGAAAATGCAGCGACAAAGAAACAGATCACAAACAAAAGAAATGGAGGAAAACTAACGACTGGATATAGAATTCAAAACCACGGTTATAAGGCTTTTCAAGAATATCCTAGAAAAGGCCTATAAATATAATGAGGTCCTCGAAAAAGGAACCAGGCAGGCGAGCAGTTGGGAGCCAGCAGTCCTGGATTGTGAGAGGGATGTCCGACTGCCTGTTCACTGGGATCGGGCCTAAACGGGCAGTCGGACATCTCTCAAGGGGTTCCAGATTGGAGAGGGTGCAGGCTGGACTGAGAGACACACTCCCCCGTGCACGAATTTCATGCACTGGGCCTCTAGTAATATATATAAGAGGAGTTTAGTGAAATAAATACCAGATAGTATAGTTCAGAGAATTATGGGACATATCTGTATATATAAAAGGCTAATATGCAAAGTGTCCCCTTGGGAGTTCAACCAAGAGACCAGGAGTTTGATTGCTCGCTATGATGTGCGCTGACCACCAGGGGGTGGCACGGAACATGGTGGACAACCAGCAGCAGCAGTGGGGCGCTGAGGGAGCAAGGGAAAGAGGAGGTGGGAAGGCAGGGAGGCGGCGGATGAGGGAAGCCACGTGATGGTGGTTAGTGGCACACGGGTGACAAGGGAAGGAGGAGGCGGGGAGGCAGGGCGAGGGGGAGATCCTGATTGGCCCTGATCACCAGCCAGGCCTAGGGACCCTACCCATGCATGAATTTCATGTACTGGGCCTCTAGTAAGTAAATAATAGTGCAAACAAGCGATAGAATATGAAACCAGAAGGCCAAAAGGCAACTATTTCTGAGTCAATTGAAAGAGTCCCAGAAATAAAACATTTGAGGACCTCTAAATTAAGATTCTAACAAAACCCTTGGTTCTTGATACCTGCTAGGATAATCACAAGGAAGTAATCAGAACAGTCAAGATCTGAGTGCAATATCTTTCTAACAATTTTCTATTCCATTAAATTTTTAAGAATGCTTTTTCCAGAGATGGTTTTCATCTCCAACACATATTTATTTATTTTTCTTAACTCCAAAAACTTAGGGGAAAGCACATGCTCCATAAGATTCATTCATTTATTTATTGACTTAAATACCAACTATGCTCCAGTCAGTAGTTATTGTACTGAAAAAGATAAAGTTCCTGCTCTTATGGAGTTTACCTTACAGTTAAAGGATTGAAAAACAAAACATTAGTCATTATAAACAAAATTAAAGATAAGAAAATAATAGAAAGTGATGGAGGGGCAACACTGGGAACAGGTAAGACTGCTCTTAAACTGTGATATTTCAACAAAAACCTAAATCAAGGGAGGAAGTCAAAGAAATTTATAAGAGTATTCCATACAAAGGAAAAGCAAATTCAAAAGCCCTGAGACAAGAATGTACTTTGATGTTTTCAAGGAAGAGCAAGGTCACTGTGAATCAGAAGAATAGTAAGAAATGAGGTCACTTAGCCCTGGCCGATTTGGATAGAGCGCCAGCCCATGGACTAAAGGGTTGTGGGTTTGATTCTGGTCAAAAGCAGGTACCTTGCTTGCAGGCTTGGTCCCCAGCCCCAGTGGGGGTGTGTGCAGGAGGCAACCAAAAGAGGTCTCTATCTCACAACAATGTTTCTCTCTTTCTGTCTTTCCACTCTCTCTAAATATCAATGGAAAAATACCCTCGGGTGAGGATTAATAACAACAAAATAATAAAATTTTTTTTTTAAGAAAAGAGGTCACTTAGCAGAAAAACAGATTACATAAGGACTTGTAACCATAGTAAAGCACCTATTCTATACAGATTCCCTAAAGCAATAAGCTGCATTCACTAAATAATATATATACCCAGTGTTTTTCTTCCTTTAAATCTTATATACAGTTTAATACAAACACCAATAGTCACAAAAGAATTATAATACTTTGTGCCAGGGCTAACAGCATCTTTCACTGTGCCATTTCAATATGCACATCAGCATTTTATTCAGCTACAAGTGTTTGTTAAAGGCAGAATGAACTAAGCAATGATCTATACAAAGGTAAAAAGAGACTAAATTTTTTCTTCTTAAATTTTTTTTGCTACAAATTTGAAATTTGCCACTCCTTCTACCACCACTCTGAACATCTCTCACTCTGGAATGATTTAAGAACCTCCTATTTTTCCTGTTTCTACTCTTGCCCTCTATGGTAGAATAGCTAGTGGTTCTTTTATCTTTTTTAAAAAATATATATTTTATTGATTTCAAAGAGAAAGGGAGAGGGAGAGAGAGAGAGAAACATCAATGATGAGAATCATTGATTGGCTGCCTCCTGTATGCCCTCTATTGGGGATCAAGCCTGCAACCCAGGCATATGCTCTTGACTGGAATCAAACCCGGGACCCTTCAGTCCGCAGGCCGATGCTCTATCCACTGAGCCAAACTGGCTAGAGCAATAAGTCCTTTTTGTAACTGTTGCTCAGCTCTTATCACATACTCTTGCCAGTTTGTCTATCCTTTTCCTACTATGATTTAGTAGTCCTGCCACCCTCTGCTTGAATATTTTAGAATCCAAACTTCAAACCAAAAAAATGTATAGCATTTTTACTAAGTTATAAATAATCAAGTCTTGCCACCTAAGAGATCTTCATTACCAAATTATATAATTACTAGTGACCCAGTGCACGAAATTCGTGCACGGGGTGGGGGGTGTCCCTCAGCACGGCCTGCACCCTCTCCAATCTGGGATATGCCTCTCACAATCCGGGACACCTGCCTGCCTGCCTGATCGCCCCTAACCATTCTGCCTGCTGGCCTACTCGCCCCCTACTGCCCCAACCCCCGCCGGCCTTCTCGCCCCCAACTGCCCCCCCTTGCTGGCCTGATCACCCCCAACTGTCCCCCCCGCCAGCCTGCTTGCCCTCAACTGCCCCCCCCACCAGCCTGCTCACCTCCAACTGCCCCCCCACTGGCCTGCTCACCCCCAGCTGCTCCTCCTGCCAGCCTGATCACCCCCAACTGCCCTCCCCTCCTGGCCTAATTGCTCCTAACCACCTCTGCCTCGACCCCACCACCATGGCTTTGTCTGGAAGAACATCCGGAAGGTCTCGTGGTCTAATTAGCATATTACCCTTTTATTAGTATAAGATTCTTGACTCCACAATATAGGTAAGCTGCAATGGGCAGAAACCACATCACCAGGTTGTATAACAAAAAAGCACACTAGACTAGACTCCTTCAGAAGACCAAGGTTGCAGACTACCTAATTACTAGTTGTATGACCTCTGATTTTTACTTTTCAAATCTGTAGAATGTGGATATTACCTCATTTCTACCTGTATCACAGGGTTAAACAGATTCAGAACAATAAAGCATGTGGAAAGCACACTGGAAACTCTAATGCTTTATAAATGTAAGGTCATTATTATTCATTTGTATCTCCACAGAAATCATTACAAAGCTGATAAGATGCATAAAAAATATTTAACTGAACAGGTATAAGCACATTTCCTATAGTATAAATTATCTGCTATATTATATTTACAGAATTTTTTTTCCTTTAGGTTTATTGAATAAATATAACAACCCAACTCTCAAGAGAACATCTTTCTTTTTGGAAAAATCTATGATCTCAAAGATCTTACTCATAATGAAAGGATAGAAATTATTTAGCTGGATGCTTGATTTTTCTTTTATATTGAGAAAAAATTGTCCTAGTAAGTAAGGGTGGGTATTCAATCAAATCCAGCAAGGTTAAGAGTTTTGCCACATGAAACAAGTTCCCAAAGGGTCCAAAAAAGAAAGAAGAAAGTTTGATGTATGAGAAGTATTCAGACAATAATGAAGATTAAGTCTACTGTCCAACAGGAATAAAAGATGGTAAGAAAAAAAATAAAGTCCTACACTAAAATATCTCTTCAATTTCTTTAGAACAGATAACAGCACTCAAAAAGAGTAAGAAAGGAAAACCATAGAAAAGATTAAGTAAATGGAATGGTTAATAAACATCTAAATTGGAGGGGAGAAATGGCTGAATGTAGGGAAAGATTCTAACCATAGCTCTTGTTGCATGTTTTCCTTACCTCTTCTGCTGTACTAACATGTCGCCTCTGAGTTTTCTTGGGGCTCAAAAGGTTTCGACGACATGAACCACTCCAAGATGGACTTGGAACAGATTTAATAGGAAAAGATTTTTCATATGCAGACACATGGCAGTGATGGTTTGACTTTCCTGTAAAACTGTTTGATAATCCACTAAAAAAAACACACAAAAAACAAAAAAAAAAGTTTGTAAGAAAATCTAACCCAGTGATTATTTCATTTTCAAGAAATAACAACAAAAAATTAGCAGGTAGAATGACAGATGTACCACTTCAGGGAAATATACAAGAAATGATATATGGGTTGCTGCATCAGGTTCTGCCACCTAAGAGGTCTTAGATTGCCAAACTATATAATTATCAAACACCTAAAATTGTATGTCTCAGCTTCAGGATCTGTAAGTTCCTTTAGTCAGGAACTACATACTTGTGTGGTACGACAGAAAGCATATCATATTAGACCTCTTTAGAAAATCTGAGCTCTAGGTTTACTAACATACACAATACACTTCCTTTTTACTCCTCACATCCCCCTGCCCCAAGACCTTTAGAGGGGATTATTTTAAGATTAAATTTGCAGAGATGGATAAAACCAAAGCCTCTCAACAAAGCTTTTAAACTGAATTTTAACATTTCCTAAAACACCAACAGAGGGCTCCCATCCTTCATTAAAAACAACCAAAGGCTTTTATTAGGCTGTACCACTCTCTGTGAACTCTCCTCTGGCCTTACTGTTTACCTCCTCTGAAGGAAATTTTGTTTTTGCTTCTCTATAATATTTGCACCCCAAATAATGTGAAAAATTGGCAGGAATATAGTTTTGAAACTCAAACCCAGTCTTATCTCCAAGGACAGGTAAATAATTTAAAACTTTTTAAAATGTGCTCTTTCTCATTTATTGTTACCAAATAAGTCTTAGGTACTTGCTATCAACATAATGAATTTTCTTTTCTTTTCTTTTTTTTTTCCTGAGGATGCAAAATAGAGTTACAGAACTGACTAAACTGAATTCAATAAAATCAACTCTTTAAATCAGTATATGTGGTCTAGGCCCAAATGAATCAGACTAGGTCTAAAGAAAATTAAAAAAAATACAATATTCTAACTCTTCAAACTCTAATGATTTCTATGTGTGTTAGAGTGGAGAAAGGAGCAAGGACTCAGAATTTCAGGAACTGGCTTATTTTCTTAGGATGGGTGGGTGCAGCTAGGAAAAGATGGTAATATAATTTGTTTGGTGAAGATATAATGAATTCCCCTCAATGTCTTTTATATTTATGCTTCCTAGAGAATATATTGTATCTGTGTTTTTAATAAAAGATTATTTTTTCTAAAGAAACAGTAGAAGGGCATCTTCAAATGCCAGACAGCAAGTGTACTACCAACAATTAACAATGTTGGGTCAGGCACAGAAGTAAGCTTGGACTCCCACTGGCTAAAGTTGCAAGAATGTGAGCATCAAAAAATGATTATAGTGGATTAAAACACACTAAAGCCATAGTGACACTAAAAAAAAAAGAAAAGAACAAAAAAATACATTTGAACCACTTGAAGTGGATATTAAAATAAACTTTCTTTGGCCTATCCAGTTTTCTCAGTGGTTAGAGCGTCAGCCCTTGGACGTAGGGGACCTGAGTTCGATTCCAGTCAAGGTCACGTACCTCAATTGCAGGCTTGACCCCTGGCCCTAGTTGGGTGCATGCAGGAGACAACCAATCCATGTTTCTCTCTGTCTCTACCCCTGCCTTCTACTCTGTCTGAAACCCAATGGAACCCGGCCAGCATAGTTGATCATTAAGCTATGAACCAGGAGGTCACAGTTCAATTCCTGGTCAGGGCACATGCCCAGATTTCAGCCCAATCTCCAGTAGGGGGGGATGCAGGAGGCAGCCAAGCAATGATTCTCTCTCATCATTGATGTTTCTATCTCTCTCCCTCCCTTCCTCTCTGAAATCAATAAAAATAAACTTATTTTGAAAATAGGTAATAAAAAAGAAAGACCTAATCATATATCCTGCCTTATCAGTAGGAAATGTATTCCAGGGTCACCAAATAGCCCCAGCTAATGAGAAAAAAGAGCTCTCCTTTAGCAGAGTGCCAATTAATAAGTGTAGGAAAAAATGATAAAATTAGAAAAATATTATTTTATTAACTCTAGTAAAATTATTGTAAGTTCAGAGGAAGCCCAAAGGCACAAACTTCCTGTACTAGAGGACAAAATGATGATGTTATGACAAAGAAATCTATAAAATCCAAACAAACTTCCTGTTATAAAATGTCATAGGGATGTAATGTACAGCATGGTGAATATAGTTAATAATACTGTATTGCATATTTGAAAGTTGCTAAGATTAGATCTTAAAGGTTCTCCCACAAGAAGAAGAAATTTCTGTAACCATGTATGGTGACTGATGTCAATCAGACTTATTGTGGTGACCATTTCACTATCAAATCATTACGTTGTATACTTGAAACTAATATGCTATGTCAATCATACCTCAATTTAAAAAAATTGTTCCCAGATAAGGGTTATCAATTGAGATTAATAACTATTAGAATGATTTGAAACTGGTCATTCATATAATGCCAACGTAACTTCATTTAGATTACGTTCTAGTCACAAGGGGGACAGAAATCTAACTGTACAAATAAGAACAAGACGAGTCCGAGTGGAGCGAGCGAGCTGACTGGTGGTGTAGTTGCGTCTCGGAGACCGGTAGCGCTTGCACCATGGCTGACCAACTGACTGAAGAGCAGATTGCAGAATTCAAAGAAGCTTTTTCACTATTTGACAAGGATGGTGATGGAACTATAACAACAAAGGAATTGGGAACTGTAATGAGGTCTCTTGGGCAGAATCCCACAGAAGCTAAGTTACAGGACATGACAAATGAAGTGGATGCTGATGGTAATGGCACAATCGACTTCCCAGAATTTCTGACAATAATGGCAAGAAAAATGAAAGACACAGACAGTGAAGAAGAAATTCGAGAAGCATTCCGTGTGTTTGATAAGGATGGCAATGGCTATATTAGTGCAGCAGAGCTTCGCCATGTGATGACAAACCTTGGAGAGAAGAGGTTGATGAAATGATCAGGGAAGCAGATATTGATGGTGATGGTCAAGTAAACTATGAAGAGTTTGTACAAATGATGACAGCAAAGTGAAGATATTGTACAGAATGTGTTAAATTTCTTGTACAAAATTGTTTATTTGCCTTTTCTTTGTTTGTAACTTATCTGTAAAAGGTTCCCCCTACTATCAAAAAAATACGCATGTAATTAGGACTTCATTCCTCCATGTTTTCTTCCCTTATCTTACTGTTATTGTCCTGAAACCTTATTTTAGAAAATTGATCAAGTAACATGTTGCATGTGGCTTACTCTGGATATATCTAAGCCCTTCTGCACATCTAAACTTAGATGGAGTTGGTCAAATGAGGGAACATCTGGTTATGCCTTTTTTTAAGTAGTTTTCTTTAGGAACTGTCAGCATGTTGTTGTTGAAGTGTGGAGTTGTAACTCTGTGTGGACTATGGACAGTCAACAATATGTACTTAAAAGTTGCACTATTGCAAAACGGGTGTATTATCCAGGTACTCGTACACTATTTTTTTGTACTGCTGGTCCTGTACCAGAAACATTTTCTTTTATTGTTACTTGCTTTATAACTTTGTTTAGCCACTTAAAGAAAATCTGCTTATGGCACAATTTGCCTCAAATCCATTCCAAGTTGTATATTTGTTTTCCAATAAAAAAAATTTTTACCCAAAAAAAAAAAAAATAAGAACAAGACTATTATCTCTCTAATCCAGAGATCAATCCATTATTACTAATGACAGGAGAACCAGATAGAGCAGGTTTCCTAAATGTGAAATAAGACAGCATCAACTTTCACTCAAGTCAAAAATCTAGTTTAGAAAAAATAGAGAATAGAGGACAAAATAATGACATTATGACAAAGAAACCTATAAAATCCAAAAAGTGAGATATTATGCAGGAAAAAAGTCATGTCATTAATAAAAGGGACTGTTCTAGATTGTAAGAGACTGAAGGGTAATAACTACCAGATGTAATCCTAGATTGGATACTGGTTTGAACAAAATTAGCTGTAAAGGATAGTTTGGGTCAACTAGGAAAACTTTAATATAATTTAGTTAAGTATAAGATAAAATTTACTGAGTGGTAAAAAGGAGATGATTGAAAAAAACAGATTAACAAAAGAATATGCACAGTATAAACTCATTTTGGGGGGAAAAAGTGTGTGTAAATGCAGAGAAAAAAGCTGGAAGGATATATACTAAGATATTACAAAGATGATCTCTGGTGGGAATGTGATGTTTCTATTTTTTGTTTTTGCTTATCTGCATTTTCCAATTTTTTATAAAACACATGTACTGTTTTTGCAATAATGTTACTTTAAAAAATAACAGTATGGCATTGTTAGCAAAAAAAGCAACCTGCCAAGAGACATAATATCTTTAATGAAGACAAAATGATATTATATGCGGGCACATCCCCAGTAGGGGGCGTGCAGGAGGCAGCTGATCGATGTTTCTCTCTCATCGATGTTTCTAACTCTATCTCTCTCCCTTCCTCTCTGCAAAAAAATCAATAAAATATATTCAAAATGATATTATACATTTCATCATAGTATACATAGCATATATATTATGCTATATATGAGTAAGAGATAGTGAAAGAAGAGCAAACATAGGAAAAGATTTGGAAGGAAATACACTAAGGGAAGGAGAATGAGATTGCGGGTAGTGGTCATGGATCTTTAGTTTTATGAGTAATGTTTTAATTTTGTGATGTATTCAAGAATTCAGGTATAATTGTTTAAAATATTAAGAAGTGGGAAGATGATTCTGGGAGTATTGACACATGTTTCCAGAGTCCATGTGCTAATAATCATAAAATAAAATAAAAGCCATCTTATTGATTTCAATCAACACCAGAAAGCTTAGCCTTGACTAAGCAGGAAATTAAATGATATAACATGCCTAAAACCCATCGCCACTGTAAAATTTAAGAAGTCATAAATACTGTTTAAAAGAAGCAATATTTTACTAATATAATAAAGCGCCTGATGGAAAAGTTTCTAAGCCAAACTTCATCTGCCTTTAATAATCAATATAAACTTGGTGAGAGAATAGGTAGGGCTTACAAAGTTGAGTTAAATAGTAAACAGGAGCAAGTACTTTGTGACTCTATTTTCTAACAGAAATAGCTTATGTCTAGAGGACTAAGGCCATGAGGTACAGAGCTGCCTGTGTTTAAATAGTCTCTGTTATGTGAGAGCTCACATGTGCTAGTTTCTTTCCTAATGAAGTTGTAGATACTGGTTTTCACTTTGAGGTTCATAATAGCTATATAGATCTTCAAGGGTCCTAATATATTCATATCTACCAAGATTTCCCTCAAAACTCTCCTCTAGCATGGCCAGTGTGGCAGAGTGGTTGAGCGTCAACCCACGCACCAAGAGGTCACCAGATGATTCCCAGTCAGGGCACATGCCTGGGTTGCAGGCTCAATCTCCACAGGGGGTGTGCAGGAGGCAGCCGATTGATGTTGATATCCTCATCAATGTTTCTATCTCTCTCCCTTCCTCTCTCTAAATCAATAAAAATATATCTTTGAAAAGCTCTCTCCTTTAATAAGATTTGGCTGTCACCAAAATTCAGCACCAAGTAAATTAAATGTTGAAAGTTAAAATGGACTTGTCCTTATCTCCATGGTTTAAAGTTCAAAAATGGTGTTACTCTTTTAAAATACCAATGTAACAACTATCTTATAGCCATTTTCTCTTATGTTGCAGAAAGGGCTTATGAACTAAGCAGCCAGAGTACCTACCTTGAGGTCTTTCGGGTTTCGAGGTAAAGATTTCGGCTATTTCTTGATTTTTGTGAAGTTGCACCTGATGCTGCAGTAGAATTTCTCCACTGGCCATTTGCACTCTGGCCAAAGGTTCTTAAGTCTCCTGAGCCAAGAAAACTGTCTGAGGAAGGTTTATCTAAAGGAATAAAAGTTTGAATAAATTAAATACCTACTGTGGTTCTCCATTTGACTGCAACCATGTCCAACATTGAATTCTAAAGCAATGTGGCATATTACCATGTCTCTCATGGAAGATCCCAGTCTCAACTGCCAGTAAAGTCTGCAGTAAGGGAACTTCTACAAACTATAATTGATTCAGCCATACTAACCTGAAAATTGTTGAAGGAGCTGAATCCTGCCACAGCCATGTGCCTTATCTGCATCAATGTGACTCCGTGGTGTCCACCAAAAGTCAACATTTTACCCCAACTATATCTTGCAAGCACTCCCAGGCCTGGGCCTGAAAGAAGGTAGGCCAGACCAGTAAGAAAGCAGGTGGAGGGCCGAGAATTGTAATTCAAATGAACAACAGTTATTGCTTAATAAGCAGCTGGTATCTCCTGTTTTTAATTACCATGTTCACAACTTGGAGGCTCTCTCTAAGAGGAGATAACTTAATTGCTGCTTATTCTGGTCAGTTTATGGCAAGAATGACCCATCATGTATATCTGGTTCTGATATGCTATCTCAGTCACTTAATGCCATAATCAACAGACATATCAATACTCCAATGCTTTCTGCTGCAATCAGGCTAAGTGAGAATTATTTGTTTGTTTTAATTTTCTGACTTGTGGCTTACAAGCAAGATAATAAATTTTTTTCAGTTATCAGGATTATCAGAATTCAGGGTAAGTAAGATATAAAAAAGCAGCAGTCAGGATGATTCACCAGTGGATAGACCTAATCTAATAATTAAATTTACTTTCAAAATGAATGTACCAAAAAAGTATACACACACTTTGAAGAATTATAAAGGCAATGTTTACTAAAATACATTTCTTTTTCAAAATTCAACTTAAAGTGTGTATACATTTTTTTTTTGACACCCTGTATTTTCAAGTTTCAACTAAGAATAGAGTAATTTCTATACCTTCCTCTCCTAAGCATCAAGACTGGACAATTTACATGCCTTCAAAATAACTTCAGATGTTAGGCTATGGAACTCTGAGGAGCATCAGTGGAAAAATAAGAATGATATTTCTGCTTCCTAAAATTTTTGGTCTGTCAATATCACATTGAAAATCCTCTTTCAAAGCATATTACTGTAGGACTTTTAACATTACACATTTATGTTATTTAAAATATTTAATGTAGCCTTTGATACTCTCTCCAAAAAGTATGGCAGCTGACAAAAGTATAAGTTTTGCATTGTATTGTGTGTGTTTTTTCCAGTTGGTCAGGATTATCAGAATTTAGGGTAAATAAGATATAAAAAAAGAAAGCAGTCAGGGTGAGTGATATTAGTACTAGTTGATTCACCAGTGGATAAACCTAATCTAATATTTAAATTTACTTTCAAAATGAATTATAACCTTTCTCCTTTGTAATCATTACCTATGCTTAGCATCTATTA
Organism: Corynorhinus townsendii; assembly: GCA_026230045.1. Taxonomy (NCBI): domain Eukaryota; kingdom Metazoa; phylum Chordata; class Mammalia; order Chiroptera; family Vespertilionidae; genus Corynorhinus; species Corynorhinus townsendii. The sequence continues at coordinate 171,321,575 of JAPDVU010000003.1, read as the reverse complement.
CCATTACTCTCAAGATAGAGACACGAGGCTAATGAAAATGAGTCTCATTAAATGACCAGAAAATTATCTTCAAATTAAATGCAAAGTAGTAACAATAGACATTTTTGTCTCTCATACTTCTTTGCTAAAATTTAATTAGGGAATGATCTCACTATAGATGTCTACCAAAAAATGAAAATTACCGATAGGTGTGAAATTTGAGATAAGGATAAACTAGAGTAGCCTTCTCAAGGGCATGTGACAGAGACTTCAGCTTTAAAATGCAAGGGGAATGCACAGAATCAAGCAGTCTGTTTAACCAGAATAAGGTGGTTCTATCTTTACTCAATGAAATCACTGAACAGTCCTCTATTGCTGATGTGACCAAAGATACAGAAGGACCAACGGTATTGCAGACACTCATTTTTTGGTGATGACTTAGCCTGGTTTTCTGTCATCATTAAGAAATGAGACTGCCTATGCCACAAATAAGATTAATTATCACATGTATATAAACACACATAAAACTATAAGGAAATATAACCAAATTTTAATTTTGGTTGTGTTCTAGTAAAATGATGGGTATTTTCCTACTTTTCTCTATTAATTCTCTATAAGAACAGGCAATATTTTTATGGTTATCTTAAAGTGTATCAGGAGAAAATCAAGATGGCGGCATAAGGTATACACCTGTACGTGCTGCCTCTCACAACCACATCAAAACTACAACTAAAAGACAAAACATCTATCACCCAGAACCATGGGAAAGCCAGCTGAATTTAAGTTCTACAACTAGAAGGAAAGAGAAAAGAGCATTGAGACGTGCACAAACATGGAAAAGCTGAGGTACAGAGGTGCGCGAATCAGGCTGGCGACTGATGACTGGGTGCGCTGTTTTTTTCAACCCGGAAGGGAGACACAAGCTCCTGATTACTCTGAACTCCAGTTTCCATCGAGACTCTGGGGACCCAGATTCCTACGGGGAGAAGATGGACTGTCTGGCATCAGGTTGGAAAGAGAGGGTGGCTTTCTTATAGAGGTGCACGCAGGAATCATTATTCACTGCGCTGGGGTGCGGGGCGCGGAGATGCGGAAACTCGGAGATGCAGAGAGGGCTGACTGGCAGCCATCGCTGTTTGCCACGCCCTAGCCTAGTGATTCCCTGAGACCCCGCCCCACACAATCTACAAACCCACCCAAGCTCTACACAGCGGCTTTTGCATATAAATGGCCTGACCTATTGCAGCATAACCTAACAAGCTGCAGCTCTGATCAGACAGTTCCAAAACCTCCAAACCCCAAGCAAAGAGGAGAAATCTGCAGATCTCGCTGTAGCTCATGCTGGATGACCTCAGACAGTAGCTGACCTGCACCCCATTGGAGATCCAGAGCCAGTGTACCTAGTGGTCAGTGTGAGACAACACCAGATTTCAACTCCTCATATCCATAAGTGACACATTCAAGAGGCAGACTCAGTGAGCACCAAAGCCCCACTGAAACAAGTCCGGCCCCATAAGGGTGTCTCCTGCACAGAAGTTCTTCCATTATAGACACAGCGGGTCCTCACAGCCAATTGGCCTGGAGGTCAATTCCTCCCAGTATATCAACAGCAATCAAGGCTTAACTACAAGACCTTGCACTCAGCCCACAAAGGGGTGCACCAAGAGTGTCCACCTCAGGTGATAGGGGAGGCTGAACCACTGGGCCCTATAGGTCACCTACCACAGAAAACCACCCCATTAACACAGGGAAGCAGCCAAAATGCGGAGACAAAGAAACATGTCACAAATGAAAGAAATGGAGGAAAGCAAACTACTGGACCTAGAGTTCAAAACCACATTCATAAGGTTACTCAAGAATCTGCTAAAAACCTCTGAGGAACTTAGTGAGACCTTTAAGGATCTTAATGAGAATGCCAAAAAAAATGAAAAAGGACCAGTCAGAAATTAAGCATACTCTGTCTGAAATAAAGAATATACAGAAATTCAATAGTAGACCAAAGGACCCCAAGAATCAAACCAAAGATTTGAAATATGAGGAAACAAAAAACACCCAACCAGAAAAACAAAAAGAAAAAAGAATCCAAAAATATGAAGATAGTGTAAGGAGCCTCTGGGACAACTTCAAGCGTACCAACATCAGAATTTTTGGGGTGCCAGAAGAAGAGAGAGCAAAATATTGAAAACCTATTAGAAGAAATAATGACAGAAAACTTTCCCTACCTGGTGAAAGAAATAGACTTACAAGTCCAGGAAGCACAGAGAACCCCAAACAAGAGGAATCCAAAGAGGACCACACCAAGACACATCATAATTAAAATGCCAAGGGCAAAAGACAAAAAGAGAATTTTGAAATCAGCAAGAGAAAAACAGTTAGTTACCTACAAGGGAGTACCCATACGACTGTCAGCTGATTTCTCAGCAGAAACTATGCAGGCCAGAAAGGAGTGGCAAGAAATATTCAAAGTGATGAACAGCAAGAACCAACAACCAAGATTACTCTACCCAGCAAAGCTATCATTCAGAATTGAAGGTCAGATAAAGAGCTTCACAGACAAGAAAAAGCTAAAGGAGTTCATCACCACCAAACCAGGATTACATGAAATGCTGAAGGGTATTCTTTAAGAAGAGGAAGAAGAAGAAAAAGGTAAAGATAAAAATTATGGACAACAAATGCATGCCTATCAACAAGTGAATCTAAAAATCAAAGTGAATAAAAAATCTGATGAACAGAATAAACTGATGAGTATAATAGAATCAGGGGCATAGAAAGGGAGTGGACTGACAATTCTCAGGGGGTAGGAGGTTCTGAGGGGTGCAGGAAGAGATTGGACAAAAATCTTACATCTATGGATGAAGACAGTGGCAGGGGATAAGGGAATGAGGTGGGGTAGGGAATCAGATGGAGGGGAGCTATGGGGGGAAAAAAGAGGAACATCTGTAATAATCTGAACAATAAAGATTTATTTAAAAAAATAAAAATAAAATAGAAGAGAATAAAAATAGAACATTTTGCTTATAATAAAGATAAATATTATTTCATCAAAAAAAAAAGTGTATCAGCCAATCACTTACTATGAAAGTAACCAACAGTTAAGTAGTTCCTGCTTTCCTTGGGATTTATCTAATTATAAATAGCAGGATGCTTTAAATCATTTCATCTACTAAATGCCAGCTTGGCAACCTAATTTAACGTATTTTCTAAAGAGAAGACATTGATAAAGATTCTAAGCATGAGCAAAATCTTTTCACCTTACTCTTCTTTGTTTAGGGTTTAAAATCTTCTTAATCCATTTAAGATTCGACTATTAAAAACACTGATTAAAAAACATTTTTTGGAACATGGAAAAAACACAGCACTTTCACTTTAATAACTTTGTGCTGGTCAGACTTCAAGGCCTCTTGATTAAGAGTATAATTGAATAGAAAATTAAAACATTTTAAATATATGTTTATACATATCCTCAGCAACTATTGGTTTTGAAAAGAATATATGCACATATATATATATACACACACACACACACACACACACACACACATATATATATATATATATGTATGTATCCCAAAATGTAAGAAAGTGGACTTTAAGAATATTTATTCTTTATACTTTTTTATTCAAATTTTAATTTGTAAACATTGTATGTTTACAAATGAGCATTAGGATGAAATATTATTATTATGAGATAATAATCTTATTTTCAAATAAATTAAATTATGAAATTCAAAAAAAAAAAGTAGATTTTTAAAAGCTTGATATGCCTCTCTGTCACATGCCACTGAGAAGGCTACTCATATATCAAGAGTCAGATCCAATAAAGCAATAAACAGAAAGGTCCAAACCCTACATTCTAAAGTTTGGGATTTTCCTGTGTTTATTTTTATTTTGGTGGAGGAAAGGATAGCAAGGTGACAGAGGAGACAAATACCAATACAGTCAGAATGAGAAAACTAAGGCAGGTAAACTTAGGACCCATGTCTAGCCCAATTAAGAGGTAAAGCTCAAAAGTGACTGACCACAGAAACCAATGTGGAAATTATCAGAAAATAATACATCCAAAGGAGATAGCAGAGACAAAATTCTGTAGGACATGCAATGAACTGGAATGGGTATGGCAAAGAAAGTTTTTAAAAGTACACGATAGAAAGTAGATTTAAATGAAAGACTTTATTATAAGAAAAAGGTATATAGACCCTTGACATTCAAGATTTAAAATTCTGATTGTTGGACAGTGACCTTAGAGGTCTTATAGATAAGGACAAATACAGGAAAAATGTAACTCCCAAAAATCATGTTAACTGAGAAAAAAGTCAGGAATTTGGCCAAATATCACTATAGTCAAGAACATGATGATCTGAGATGAGTTAAGGACAAGCTGAATTACAGAAGATTGTGAATATAATTTTCTCTATAAAACTGTTTATTATTGAGCAATTATTTTTAACTAAAAGCAAATATTCTGTCCAATGGTAAATCAGCATGTGAAATTACAAGGAAATACAAACTGAGTTCAAATGAAAATATTAATGATCTGATTTCATTATCCACTCAACTACCCTTCCCCTAGGATTAATAATGAGCTATCAAACCAGCTTTCAGGTTCTTTGCTCATCAGGAAGGATTTTTCAATAATAATGATGACTGCCCTGGCTGGTTTGGCTCAGTGCTTAGAGCATCAGCCCATGGACTGAAGGGTGGCAGGTTCGATTCTGGTCAACGGCAGGTACCTTGGTTGCAGACTCCATCCCTGACCCCAATCAGGGCTCACACGGGAGGCAGCCAGTTGATGTGTCTCTCTCACATCGATGTTTCTCTCTGTCTCTCCCTCTCCCTTAAACTCTCTCTAAAAATCAATGGAAAAATATCCTCAGGTGAGGATTAACAAAAAAAAAAACAATAATAAGAATCATGACAACTGATTTTTCTATACAAATTATGCACATACTATGTGGAGACCATTTCCCATCCCAACAGAGGAAATCCAGTGCCCAGGATAAATTACCACCCACCTAAATGACATGTAAATATAATATAAATCTAAAAGAGCATCATACTAACGTCTTTTTAGGGGAGGAGATCTCATCTTGCTGACAAAGAATCCTGAGGAAGCCAAATAACAACAATAATTATTACTTGCATTTCATACTTATTATCTATTTATCCTTATAAAAATCTCACTGAGGCAGGTTCAGTGGTATTACTAATATTCCTATATTTGTGATAACATGGGGAGATTAAAGCAGAGTGAAAAGACATAGGAAAACACTAATATCTTCCTGGGTCATACTGCCAGGAGGCTAACGAACAAAAATTCTTCGTTTCCCCAAGACAGAACCAGAAGATCTTTGGAAGTCCAAATCTTAGAAAGGGGAGATGCAAAGTCAGGCAGACCGGGGGCTAGAATAGCCTAGAGAATGCTGACTTCTGTCATGGATCACAAGTTGAATAGGCAAGCCCTTAAATATGCAAGCATGGCTGTGGCAGGTGCTAGATAGAGACATGTAGTTAACATTTCCTGCCCTGATGGAGGGATACACTTGGGCAGAAATAAATTTTCAGAATTCATGATTTCAAGTAGAATTGAAATAGGCTAACTTTGAGCTTTAAATCAATAAAACAAATAACCTTTACATCACATAGACATATCTTTAAACAACCCCACAAAACTGTAGTGCTTTTTACAATGACATAATGAACAAGTAGGAGAATGGATTTCAAAACAACTTTTCCATTAAAAAATATTTAATCGAGAATAGATCAGTAAAGTATCATAGCAACAACATACACATACACAGATACACAGCTTACTAAAATGATGTGTTAGTGGAGAAAATACTATTTTGCTTTTGACAATGCTTTCACTTTTACAGATGGTAAACACAAATGATACACTAGGAAGAAATCTGAAAGGTATGAAGGTCTTGACTCCAAGTAATGTATCATACCTGAATAATAATTTGGACTATAAGCTGCACTTCTTGTAGAACATGTATAAGATCCGTCCAAATTTCCTTGCCTGGAAGGTAATATCTAAATAAAGCAGAGGATTTTTCTGAAATCATATTCTGACAATAAAATGTAGTAAGAATTTACACTAGAAAAAAAAAAGTATCATTAAACAAGATTATGACCTATTTCAGAATTCAATACAGGGTGGGGCAAAATTAGGTTTACAGTTGTAAGCACATGAAACAGTCCATTTTTGTATTATTATTTATTATTATGTTATTTTCCAAATGAACTTACTTTTGCCCATCCCTGTATAACTAATTATATTTATACGTATTATAAATTAAACAACATACTACTACGTAAGAATGTCAGAATGAACAATCTGATAAAATGAGGCTTCAGGGGGGGAAAAATAGGCAAAATATCTGTTATACAACTTAATTCAAAAAATGCTCATGAGAAGGTAACTATGTATTTAGTATTTCCTGTTCTGAAAACCAGTGTATCATATATCAAAAAGGCAGACATAATCAATCTTTGATTTTTTTGAAAACTTGACAGTTTTTAATCAGGGTGGTGCTGCACACCAGTATAAATCTGGAAATGCAAGAATACATATTCAGTTATTAAAATAATTATTGGGGGCAGATGCTAAAGGTATTTAGTACACAGGTGCCAAGGATGCTAAACATTCTGCTATGCTTAAATCAGATTCACACAGCAAAGAATAACCTTATTCAAATTAGTAATGGCTTTCCTACTGAGAAAGACTGCTTTATTAATATTGCTCTTCAAACTTTAATGTGCATATAAATCAACTGGAGATTTTTAAAAACGTAGATTCTTATTCAATAGATATGGAGTGAAGCCTGAAATTCTGCATTTCCAACAAGCTCCCAGGAGATGCTGATGCTGCTGGTTTTTTGAGAATATAAATATAAGCTTTACAGCACGGAAAAATCTCAGAGCTGCTGTATAGTTACAAATATACACACCCCATTTAATGCTCAGCAATTTTAAGATACAGTTTAAAACAACACAGATCTGGGTACTGATAATTGTAAAATTCTGAGAAATAACAAAGAGTTTTCTCAAAGGTACTGTTGTCAAAGAACTCATGCATAGTCTGGTTCTTGTCTTAACTTTAATATATCAAACAGAATTTCAAACATTAGAATCACTGTTTCTAAAAAGGTTATATACTGTATATGCTTTTACTTTTGAGTTTGCCATTAAACTACATAAAAGATGAAAACTTAAGCCAAAATAATTCATTAACTGACAAAAGAAAATTATTTCTAACCTGATGGTCAGAAAGTGAAAGCTGGTCCTCTGGAAAACCTGTTTGTGACAGGAGATGGGTTTTGAATACGGAGTTGTGGTTCACTAAAGTTACTTCCCCAGCATCCATCCTCATCCTATCAGCAATATCATCTGGAGAAAGAGTCCAGATTAGTTCAAGTCACATAATGTTTTAATAACTACTTTACTATACACCAGTCTTTTCACTTAAAAAAAATAATTCCCAGCCCTGGCCGAGAGGCTCAGTTGGTTGGAACATCAGTCCATATACCAAAAGGTTGCAGGTTCAATTCCCATTTGGGGTAAGTATGAGAGGTAATTGATTGGTTTTTATCTCTCACATTCAAGTTCTCTTTCTCTCTCTCCCTCCTTTTTTCTCTCTAAAAATCAATAAAAACATGTCCTCGGGTAAGGATGATAACAACAATTCCCAAAGACTAGCCATGCAATTAAATAAGATCTCGCCTTCATAAATAACCATTGGTAAGAAATCTCAAAACTGTCAAGAGTTAAATGCAAATTTTTAAAATAATGTCATTTCCCCAAAAGAAATTTTTGAATGTTTTAACTGTAGAAAAAATTTTAATTATAAAAAGAATGGAGAAAAATTTCACAATTCAAAAAACAAACACTAGTTAATAGTAGTTGATTTCTTCTGTTTTAATTCAAAAAGTGCTTTAAAAGTTAATCGACCTAAAAATGTTCTGCCAAAAGCAACATTTATTCATATGACTCTTAACAGACATCAGCTCAATCACTGTAATATTATGGCAGAATCTTATTTCACAACCATTTTTTGAGAACTTTGTTATTTTCTTATAAAAGAGTAGAATAGAAACAAATAATAAAGGAACTCAATGAGTTATAATATCAGCAATGAGAAAAAAGGGAAACAAATGACAGAGAAGGTACACAAAGCAAAAGGGAAAAACAGAAACGAGAGAGGACCAATGTGAATTTAAAAGGAGCAAATAGAATGTTGTAAGATCTAACTGTATAGATTTTCAACGTACTCTTTTTAAAATTTTTTATTGATTTTAGAGCAACAAGGGAGGGGGAGAGAAACACTGATTTGTTGTTCCACTTATTTATGCATTCGCTGGTTGATTCCTGTATGTGCCCTAACCATGGATCAAGCCCACCACCTTTAGGGTATCGGGATGATGCTTTAAATCAGAGGTGGGAAACATCTAGCCCTTGGGCCCTATAAGGCCCCCGAAATCACTTGGTTTGGTCCTGCCAAGGCATTAGGGGTGAGTTAATTAAATGTTTGACCAAATATAGCAGGCTAATTTTTAAGATGATAATTTTGTATGGCCCAAGAATATTATAAATATCCAAATGGCCCTGGCAGAAAAAAGGTCCCCCATCCCCGCTCTACTAGTAAATGATGTTCTAACCAACTGAGCTACCCAGCCAGGGCTCTCAACCTATTCTTAATTTGGCTACTAGTCTTGAACTTATATTGAATTTACAGACATAAAGTACTGTGAATAGTGGGAAATGTTCCAGTCACAACTGTCAGTGCCACTAGCTAAATAAAACTTAAAATGTACCTTAATCAAATTATTTCTCATATAGAAGGAAATATATTTCCGCAACCTTTTGGAAATACTGAAGGACAAGGACTCTGAAACCAGGCTGCCTGAGTTTAAATCCTGGCTCTGCCAGTTACAGTTGTGTTACCCTAGGCAAGTTTCTTAACCTCTGTGTGTAAGTTTCCTCGTCGATATAATGACAATAATAACAGTGCCTATTTTATAGGTACTGTATGTACCCTTGTAAGATGATAGTAAATTGAATAAATACATTTTAAATAATTAGAACTGGGCCTGGCACATAGTAAATGTCTGCTGGTGTGTATTATTTGGCTTTTTCAATACAGTGAATGAAAAAATGCTTCCAAAATGCTATAGACAATGTCTCAACTAAAAGAAAATTGTTTGGTATACAGTATTACAAAATTAGTATGAGATCTCCCTTAAAATTATTAAGCACAAAAATGCAAATATTAAAAAATTAAGAAAATCCATTCTTCCAATTCAGCTTAACTAATCAGAGTAACTACAACTAAAAGGACTGAATGACCACTTCATAATCAGTCTTACCCATGTCAGGTCTTTTCACATCACTGACTTTAGCAAAAATACAAAGTCCTGTAAAAGAAGGCAGAAAACAGAAAGGTTATACACTGAAATATCTTCTTCATTTAATTATAAAACAGGAAACCACTCAGAAGTGAATTTTGTGTTTTTAGTGGAGAAAAATATAAGATGATAAGGAGAGTTGACTTGATGGTAAGAAAATGAGAACTATAACTAGCCTGAGGTATTTCTAAACATTTCTACAATCTATGCTATACTAAACAGCAATTATGGACTACCCACACAATCACAGAATATTCCATCAAGAAGCAAGTCAGAAGAGCCAACCTCTTGGACATTCATTTGCATTTGGTCATAAAGTTGACTAGTGACTACACTGAAATTCCCAACCCAATGCTCTTGCTATTATCTCATGCTAAACTATTTCATAAACAAGTGATAGATCTTGTGGTGGTCCTATTAAGACTTGCTTCCCATACACGTCTTATTCAGTAGCCAAACATAAAGCTACCGATATTCTGAGGACAGTCAAGGAATGTCCCAGTAGTACTATTTTCTCCCCATAGTTATTCAAACTGCTAAAATTCAAAGCTCTTTTGCCTATATGAAATTACTTTCTCCTCTGATGGATCTAATTTTCCCAGAAAAAGAAGTTAAAAGCTTAACTGCTTGGGACTAGGTTAATAAACATACCCTGGGCACACATACTTCTTGGCAGACTTCCAAGAGAAGATTAGGCATGATAATAGTCACACTTATATTATTCATAATCCTATCACCATTATTCTTAAAAAAGATGGAATACTCCATCAACTACAGATTGGTAACAGGTATTCTCTATGATCACAACAAAGTGCACACACAAAGAAAGGCTGCTTCAGCAAACAAGAAATCAAAGAATTTGAGAGATTATGTCCCGAGAGGTTAAGTGACTTGCCTAAAATCACACAGATGGAGCAAAGGAAAAACTAAAACCCAGGTATCCTGACTTCCAAGCAAATGTGATTTTCAACTAACATCACAAAACTTCTCATCCTTTAACATATCCTCAATTCAAGGACTCATACACTTTAGCAATATAAAAGCAAGCCCTAGCTAATTCTAGGGAATCTATGCTGTTTTATGATTTTAATAATTAAAGCCCTAAATTTACATTTTCATGCAAATATATCCAGCTTCTTCAGTGTGCTTATGGTACTTTCACTTTGCCACTCTGCAGTTGCATTGGGAGAAGGGACGTTTAACCCAAGATTCAACATGAAATGCTGGATCTGGAACCTTTGGTGCCACCAAAATTCTTAAAGCATAAACATTTCTTTCTTTTAAGGAAAGTATTCTAATAACTAATTTCCTAGTTCACATTGGTCATTTATTTTACTGAAAGAACATAAACAGTTACAGATACTCATGTGAAGTCAATTTAGTAACTGAACAGATGATAACAGGAAATCTGAAAGAAAAAAATGGCAAAGTCCTGACAGTAACAGAATGTAAGAAGGGTGATAAAAAATGTATATGCTTACATACATGCAAAGAGGTGATTATAAGAGAATGTTTAGAGCTATGAAGTTACTAGAAAGTATACACTATAGAGAACTACTGTACAATTAGCTTTAGCCAGGGCCAAGATGTGATTAGAACCATTTATGATATGAAAAGGGTGTGGAGCCTAACCGGTTTGGCTCTGTGGATGGAGCGTCGGCCTGCGGACTGAAAGGTCCCAGGTTCGATTCCGGTCAAGGGCATGTACCTGGGTGGCGCAAGGCACATCCCCAGTAGGGGTTGTGCAGGAGGCAGCTGATCGATGTTTCTCTCTCATCGATGCTTCTAACTCTCTATACCTCCCCCTTCCTCTCTGTAAGAAATCAATAAAATATATTTTTTTAAAAAAGAAAAAGAAAAGGGTGTGGAAGTGATCATGTGAATCACCCTACTTTGTGCTCTGGAAAACTTGGTGTATGAAACAGTTTGTACTATATCATCATGTTTTTGTTTTTGATATTTTTACATGTATTCTCTCCCAATTAGACTCTAACACCTGAAACACTTTAACACTCTAACACCTTATACACTAAGAAACTTCTTGCACACACAAACATTTACTGTATACCAATTACATACAAGATACTGAGGACAAGAAGAATAAAAACTGGTCCCTGCTGCTGAGAAGATCACTGTCTACTGGGGGAAGTAAGGTCCATAAATGGATATTTATAGCAAGACAATAAAGCTGATGCGATTAGTAGATGTGGGAGTCAGGTAAAGGAAAGACTTCCAAAGCAGTAGTTAAGAGTTACATCATCTTAGCCTGAAGTAGCAGAACCTGTTTTTTAATCCATTTGCTCCCTCTAGATTTATCTCATCAGATGGGTGATATGAAGACCATGTTAATTGTAATCAGGCAAAAATGAATGAGGCTTCCAAAATGGAACTAGAGCCCTAGCCGGTTGGAATATATTAATTGTAATCAGGTTAAAAATGAATGAGGCTTCCAAAAATGGAACGAGAGCCCTAGCCGGCTTGCCCGGAGCTTCGGCCTGCGGATGGAAGGGTCCCGGCTGGATCCGGTCAAGGGCAGGTACCTTGGTTGCAGGCTCCTCCCCGGCCTGGGCCACAGTCAGGGTGTGTGCAGAAGGCAACCAATCTATGTGTTTCTCTCACATGGATGTCTTCCACTCTCTCTAAAAGATCAATGGGAAAATATCCTCAGGTGAAGATTAACAAAAACAAAAAACAAAAAAATATTAATTCTTTAAACACACACACAAAATGGAACTGGAGGGGGGTGGGCAAGGTAGGGAATCTCTAAATCTGAAGAAAGTTAAGGAATCATGCTTAAAGAGATGCTTAAAGTTTCACTATAAATGTAATTCCCAATTTAGTGTAACTTATCTTTCAATAGGCGTCCTTAACACAAATTAACTTTAGAAAGAATAAAGGTCCGGTCTACTCCATCCAAAATGCCCAACAAGAACCCTAAGTCAAATGGTTGGTAGGCTATACAAGGTTTTACATAAATTTTATAAGAATCACCACCACTCCAATTATAACAAGTGTACCAAACGTGAAGTGAAATGACTTTAACAAGGCTGACTTGAAAGTGATAAAGGAGCGAGTTATTGCCAACAAGATAATGCAAATACTGCAGAGGCAGCGATAAACAGAAATCACCAAGCTCAAGAGAGCTGGGCATATATCCAGAGAGACCACGTTAGGGTACGCCGAGAGAGAGACGGCTCAAGTGGATTACCAGAAGGCGATGAGCCAGGTAAGCAAACCGTGGCAGGTAAGGGGATTTTCACAGCCCGGGCAGGAGGGTCCAGGCGTTTCTTTCTGGTGGTGGCACTAGCGATCTCACATCTCGGGGAGATACCACAGAGTAAACGAGTTGGAGAAATGTTTACGTGAGACGCAGAAGTAGTCGAGAAATACCATTCAGGTCTCAAGGAAGGCGGGAGAGGAAGCAGGTGTAAAAAAAAAAAAAAAAAAAAAGCTGATCTTCCCGGCGAAAACAGCTTTCCCGTGAGATGAGCCTGCTCTGGCGGGAAAGCTCCGAAATCCCAACCGGCCTATTTTCCCACAAGGAGAGCTGGGCGCTGAGACGGGGGCTGCCGTAATGACAGGGAGACCGCCTCCCCACCGCCGAAGGGGAAAAGGCCTGAAGGAACGGCTCTAGGAGCCTAACGGCCGCCGGCCAGGTCGCCGGTGGACAGCTCCGGGGAGGGGAGGTGGTCCCAGGGGGCGGGGCAGAGGAAACAGCGCCGTCCCCACAGCCGTCCTCGCTTCCGCCCAGCGCAGCCCAGGTTGCGGGGCCCGGAGCAGCACAACTTCCCGGCCCAGGCTCCCTCCATCCTCCCCCTCCCCCAGCTTCCCGCCGCCACTCACCGAACCGGAACCGGCTGCTATACGAAGGGGTTTCCGGCCGGGCGCGGAACGCAAAACCCGGGAACGGCCGCGAACCGGAACCGCCTCCCCAACACCGGAAGAGCCGCTCGGTGGCTGAGGAAGAAGGGGGTTGGGGCGGGAGGTCAAAGAGCACAGTGAAGTACCGTGAAACGCCTGCGCAGTATGGCGAGGCTCAGAAACCTAGGAAGCAGCTAAGGCTGTAGTCATAATTTCTCTGAACTTTCAGTTTGGGCTTTTTCTTGTTCCCGGAATACTATTAGTGTGTCTTTCGTCCTTCACATTTCTCTGTTCCCCCGACCCCCTCACCCGCCGTCTTCTGGTTCCGGTGGGCGATTATTGCTTACAGTTCCGGTTTCCATGGCAGCCTTCTCCGTGGCCTTTCATCTGCTGGAACCTGTTGCCACCTTGGCAGATCTAGACCTGAGAGCTAAATCAAACTCAGGCTATATTGTGTTTTGAGAATCACAGAACGTTAGTGATTGTAGAGGATTTTGGAGATAGTTTAATCTAACAGTTTCAGAAAAGTGAAATATTTTCCCAAAGTTATAAAGTGTGTAGCAGATCTGGGATTAGGAAATAAGTTTCTTAACTTGCAGACCTGTATTCTGCACCATATGATGCTTGATTGGCCATTAGGGGAAAGGAAAAAAAAAAAGCGTGTGGTGGGGGGGTGGGGAGGGGAGTTTAGGATTGGCATAGAGTAGATTCTAAACATGTAGAAATGTCCAGAACTCTTGAGGAGTTTGAAACAGGGGTGTAGGTGTGAGGAAAGCTATTGGGATCTACCAGAGATCTACTTTCCTAAATAGAGGACAGGACCAAAGGGTCTGTCCTCTGAAGAACTAAATGGCCCTGGTGGTGTTCCTGTGACTGAATTGATTAACCCGTAATCTATGCCATCCTTTTTTTTCCTTCAGATAAAATATTATAGGTTTATTTAAATGTGCCATACTTTTTAAGAGAAAATAATGGAGAGAAATGTGTTTGTTCATTCAGCTTTTTGGGCCTGTCTAGAAACCTAGGAAAAATGCTCCTGAGTAGGTACTCTAAACCCAAATGATAGCCATAGTCTGAGCTCAGACGTGAAGAATGGACGCCTCTGGAGGCCCCCAGCTTCTTACCTACTCTTAGCAGCTGGGAAAGGAGTGCTTGCTGAGTTCCGGGATCTTGCTCTGTCACATGGACGAAAGTAGATTCTTTGTATCACTTCGTAGGTTGAAGTTTAGACTGTCAGGTCATAAGTCCTGTTAGTAGTGAACTGGTCTGTGTCACTTTTGTTCATCTTAATCACTTCACAAATCTGTTCGTTCGGATTAAACTCTCTCTATTTCTAGGAGTCAGCCATGCATAAAGAGGAATTGCATCTGAAATTTTTCATGTGTGTGATTCAATCTCGCCAATTAGTCAGGACTCCTCGGAGAACAGGTACCTTTGTCTCTTGAATGGAGGCTCAATACAGGATGTGAGACTTAGCTAATGTAAATGCAGGCTTTCGGGGTCAACTGACTTATTTATTCCATGATAAAATATGTGTCACTCAGTCGTTTTATTTCCTGGTACAAGTATCCGGTGAGATTTTGGCCTGATATGTGCAGATAAGCTCTGGGCAGATGAGGAGGACTTGAGAATTGAGAGAGAATGAGATTTATAGCACACGAGCTAGTAGTTGATTTCTTGTCCTTTGTGAATTATTTTAATCTTTCTAGACTCATCTATGGGAGTCCTTGTTCCCATTGTAATTGATACTCTAAAAGTTGTAAAATAAAGAGTCCCAAAGAAAACTGGCTTTCTCTTCTACCCCAGTCTCAAAGAATCTAGTTACATTTTCTGCTTTTCCCCATTTGTATCAAAGGAGTAGAACCTTTTTGAGATAAGATAGTTGTTGAGGAGAGTCATTACTTTTCTAACTTTTCACTGGACTTATGGGAAAAGGCCCTGGAGAGCCGAGAGGCACAGGGAAAGTAAAAGTGAATAAGGGGCACTCCCTTTCCTGGCTCTCAGCTTGAGGGTGACCTAAAGATGTTGTTTCTCAGCTGAGGAAGCTTCAACTTCCAGCATGCTCACACAAAAGCCACCGCCTGAGGCAGGCGTTCCGGAGAGTCTAGACACTGTGGATGATCCAGGCACCATGGAAGGCATACCTATTTTCGCAAATGGTGAGGCGTGTGGTTAAACAAGGGAGAGGAATGTGGGAAGGAGTATTGGAAAGTGAAAAGTTTATGCATAGCATTATAATTTAGGATAGATCTACCAAATTTGAATTATGAGTTAAAACACAAGGGATTGAGAGAGAGAGGGAGAGAGATAAACAGATATCATCTTGGGAACTTTAGAAAGAGGGACAATTCTCTTCAGAATAATTGCTTCATTTAGTCAGTAGTTAAGTCGATTGGTGCCCTTATAATTGTAAGCTGCCAGTCTGGTTTATCCTATTATCAGCAACCTTGACACATAAAAATGTGAAATTTAAAAATGGATTAGATTAAGGAGTTATTATATTGCAAAGTAATTCCAAATATTGTAAAAAATATTCACCTTAGGAACCATTTAATAACAAATTTCTCTTGTATGGTTATGTAGTGTTCATCTCATAAGCAATTTATATGAAACCTCAGAAACACAACTTCGTTTCTTCTCAACTTAAATATAACTGACATATTGGAGTCAGTTCACTGCAAACAGTTATTGAGTTCCCACTATGTGCCCAGTGATATACTAAGAATGATAAAGAGGTTAAAAATATATATATACATATATGACCTAACATTACCATTGTCCCAATAGTTTGTATTTTGGAAATGCCTTAGAGTTTATTTTACTCCCACACTTTATCTTTTCAGAAGGAATTCAGACCTACAAAGGTTTTCCTCAAGAAGTTAAATTCATTGAAGTAATTACTCCCAGCACCTGTGAAATATATAATACTATTTATTCAATAATCTTTTTGAGCATTTACTATTTGAAGTCATTATACTAGACTCAGCAGGAGGTGGGAAAATGAACTGGAGATTCCCTGTCCTCCAGTAGCTGCGGGTTAAGGCGGGAAATAATAGAAGACAATGTTAAATTACTTAGGTTCAAAAAGTTGAATTTCAAAAGATATGTCAGTAGTTTCCAGGAAGCAAAATCTCAACAAATTGAGAAAATGTTCTGGAGAATGGCAATTTTACAGTTTGTTGTATACATTAGACTCAAAGTGGAGCCAATAAGGGCGTTTACATGAAATTTACTGAAGAAAGCAAAGTGGGGAAATCTCTAAGAGTGGATAAAGAGTAAAATGGAGAGACACATCTGTTACATTGGTGGGTATAGGATAGTTAACAATTCACATTTACAGCACAGAGAGATGGTATTCAGGAACAACATAACAATGAGGGGTTCTGTGGTCTCTACTCTGGTGCCCTGAGGGGTCTGGAAAAGATTACTCTGACATTCCAAAGAGGAAAAAAACACACACACACACCAGAAACAACCCAGAGTTATGTTATCTTAGATTCAAAAAGGCCATAGATAGGCTTACTCAAATAAAGACTGATCTTTGTCAAGGAAGTCACAGGCCTAGGACCTGCCATGAGCCCCTTTTAGTTAGGAATACCTATGTTTAGACCAACTGATATGGTTACTTTTAGTCTGAGTTTGTAGGGCTTATGATGCTGGCCTCCTCTTTGCTTATCAGGTTTAGTATGTGGCTCCTTTTCTGTTCATATATATCAAGTATGTGTGTGGTTTATGTCCCTTTAATCATATTTGCTTGCCCATAAATGAAAAGCCACTAGATACAAGACATAAACCCAGCTGGTGGCCTTGTCCTACAATTTCTTTTGAATTTATATAGATTATTTCTTTTTATTTATTGATTTTAGAGAGAAAGAGAGACAGCGACAGAGAGAGATATTGATTCATTGTTCCACTTATTTATGCATTTATTGGTTGATTTTTGTATGTGCCCTGACAGGAAATTAAACCCTCAACCTTGGCGTATTGGGACCACACTCTAAGCAACTGAGCCACCTGGCAGGGCTAGATTTTTCTTATTTTCCCTCAACTTTCCTGCTTTTCCCATTCTCGTTTTGCTCTATACCTAATACTCTCCTCAGACGTCCTTTGCTCTGATGACCCATTTGGACCTAATTCTGTGTTTTGAACTCGGCAGTATCCCATGGAAAAAATTCTGATGTTCAACTTCTGCCTTTAAGCATAAGAGCACATAACTCTCTGATAAGAGCACATAACTCTTCCAGCTTTCCCACTAAAGAGGAAGTACCAAATATACATCTTCCCTATTAGCCCCATTGGGATCTCCCTTCCTCCATTTCTGTCTTCTCTCTGCCTGCTTCCCTATTATATTTCCTCTTTCCTTCTTATCTCCCTCCTTCTTTTCATTTCTTCCAAGAAAATTTTCACACACTGTGTCAGGCATTATAAACAAAATAGATACATTGCCCACCCTCATGAAATTTACAGTCTTGTGGGAGTAAGATAGTAATCAACACATACATCTATATATATAAAACTCTAAACAGTCCTCCTACTGGTCAACCATTGAATCGGTCTCTATGATTCACACTGACTACCAGGGGGCAGACACTCAACACAGGAGCTGCCCCCTGGTGGTCAGTGAGCTCTCACAGTGGAGCGCTGCTCATCTGACTGATGAGTGCCAGACACCAGGCTTATGGCTGGTGAGCACAGCTGTGGTGGTGCGAGCCTTTCCCACCACAACTGCAGCAGCTTCGGCAGCCACAGCTGGGCTGGGATGAGCGAGAGCAGGGCTCAGCCTCCTCCCCAGCTGCCTGCTGCTTTGTGCACTACTACATCCCCCCCCCAGGGGTCCCAGATTGCGAGAGGGCGCAGGCCAGGCTGAGGGACCCCACCAGTGCACGAATCCGTGCACTGAGCCTCTGGTGGTTAGATAATTAGAATGGTGCTAGGCTGCCCTGGCTGGTTTGGCTCAGTGGATAGAGCGTTGGCCTGTGAACTGAAAGATCCCAGGTTCTATTCTGGTCAAGGGCACAAGCCCAGGTTACAGGCTTGATCCCCAGTGGGGAGCATGCAGGAGGCAGCCAATCATTGGTTCTCTCTCATCATTGATGTTTCTATCTCTCCCTCTCCCTCTCTGAAATCAATAAAAAAATATATATATATTTTAAAAATTGTATTAGTGCCCGGCCACTGTGGCTCAATGGTTGAGCATCAACCAGGAGGTCATGGTTTGATTCCCTCTCAGGGCACATGTCCAAGTTTTGGGCTCAAACCCCACCAGGAGACAGCTGATGGATGATTCTCTCTCATCATTAATGTTTCTATCCATTTTAAGGGAAAAAAAAAATTGTATTGGAGCCAAATCATAATATACCTTCTAGGTCTTACCATTCCTGAGCTATGGGAAATCACTAAAGAGTGACAGGATCTTTAAAGAGGGTCATATTTCTGTTTTTAAAAGGCCATTTTGGCTCCTGGGTTGAGGATGGATTGGAAGGGGCAAAAGTAGTTACCTGTTGTGGTGGTAATGCCATTGCCTTGCTCCATTTCTTAAATCTAGGCAATGCAATTCTATTGGCAGACGTGAGCCCAAAGCTACTGATGCCAAAACACCCCCAAATCCTGGCCCAATGTCCCTCTGCTGCTGTTGCCAGCCTGAAAAAAAAACATAGGGACCCCCTGCAGGATGTCTGCCCCTTGCTATAAGTGAAGCTATGTATGGAGAAGCTGGCAAAGTGGAAAACATTTTGTTTCTAGTCATACACCTGGCAGGGAAGCAGCTACAGCTGCGATTTTTTCCAACTCCCTGCCAATCAGTATAGACAAAGCATGTCAAACCTCAGGCCACATGCAGCCCACAACAAATATTTTTGTGGCCTAGGCAATATAACAGTATGCAAGAAACATTTCAATAAAAATTTCTTAACTTAATTTTTACAATATCCTGTTATACATAATCCTATCTAATAAAAGAGTAATATGCAAATTGACCATACCTCCGCTACACCCACCAGCCACACCCACCAGCCAATCAGGAGCGAGTATGCAAATTAACCCAACCAAGATGGCTGCCACCACGGAGTGAGCAGGAGGCTTGGCTCCACTCAAGGCTACAAAGTTTCAATTATAGAAGATAAATAAATCCCAGATACCAGGTCCTCTGCTTGGGTCACCGGGGGACATGGCCAGCCTGCAAACCACCACAGGCCCCTCGCCCAGGCCGCCCCACCCCCCAAGGGAACCCCCACCCTGATCCGGGATACCCTTCAGGGCAAACCAGCTGGCCCCCACTCGTGCATCAGGCCTCTATCCTATCTAATCCTCCTATCTAACAAAAGAATAATATGCAAATTGACCGTCACTCCAACACACAGGATGGCTGCTCCCATGTGGTCAAAGATGACTGACCCCAAGTGGACAAAAGATGGCCACCAGAAGATGGCCAGCAGGGGAGGGCAGTTGGGAGGGACCAGGTCTGCAAGGGAGGACAGTTGGAGGCAATCAAGCCTGCAGGGGAGGGAAGTTAGGGGTGACCAGGCCGGCAGAGGAGGGAAGTTGGGGGCAATGTTCAAGAAAAAATACTAATTTTTATTAAAATGTTCCATGATTTTGTGTTAACAATTACTCATTTATTTCAGCCCTTAGTATTCAGCATGTCTCTATCAAAATAAACCTATGTTTCTATGAAAATTGAAACTTTTGGTCTTTTGCTGCCCACATAAACTTAAACCTTGTTTATTTGGCCCATGTTAGCCTTTGAGTTTGACATGCTTGGTACAGGCAGCTTCTGGCCAATAGAGGATCAACGTCCAACATAAGGAAGGCATTTGATCTTGCATTGGAGCACAGCAAAGGAGTGAGTCACCTAGGCCCATAACCTTTGCAAAGAAAGGTGGTTAGCATTCTCAGATAGCCACTCATGGGGGACAACTACCTCCAGGACAAAGGTTCAGGGGCAGTTTTGTGGGCCAGGCTCTGGACCAGCAGATCCAACTGCTATCAAAAGTCTCTCCTGCTCTGGCTGGGTAGCTCAGTTGGTTAGAGCATTGTCCCAATATGCCAAGATTGTGAGTTTGATGCCCCATCAGGGCTCATACAAGGAGCAACCAATGAATGCATAAATAAGTGGAATAACAAATGGATATTTATCTTTCTTTTCTTCCCTCTCCCTCCCCTCATCTCTTTAAGCATGCCCTTGGCTGAGGATTAAAACTAAATAATTTTTTAAAAATCCTCTCCTATGTGTAAATCTCTCCTATTCACTGATGAGCAACAGGCCTTGGCTGGTAACCTGTGACTCCTGAGAAGACTACTTTCTGGGCTACAAGTGGAGAATCATGCCAAGATAGCAATGTTACACCCATCTGCCATCTATGCCACAGCTTATCCCCAGAAGCACAAGACCTTACTATCATATTCTTTATTTCATATAGGCTACCTGTCATCAGCACTGCCCATGCCCCCACCATCTTCTGTTCCTTTGACAGTGTACCCATACATAGGTGGTTTATGCAGACTGGGATGCAAAGTTACCCTAATATTGTGAGTGCAACTGATAAGTAGAGATGATTGCTCCCTGTAGCTCAAGTTCTTCCTAAGCAGGTACACAAGATTTCCCATATATAGATGCAATGTTATAGTGATCCCAGAACCTGCATTTTTGTTGAAGGAAAATCAATGGAGTTCTTTCTCTACCAAGATGACCTTAATCTCAACCTTGAGCTTCTGACCCCAACCTTCCAGAACCAGCTCCAGAGAACTTGGGTTTTCCTAGAGCTAAAACTCCCAGGACTCTTATATTAGTAACTAGAGGCCCAGTGCATGAAATTCGTGCATGGGGGGTGGGTCCCCTCAGCCCAGCCTGGACCCTCTCCAAACCGGGACCCTTCAGGGGATGTCCGACTGCCGGTTTCCGCCCAATCCCAGGGACGACCAAACAAAATTATTATTTATCTTCTCTGCTCTGATATCCCCAAAAGTTTACTTCTTTAAGGAAAGAAAAAGATTATGTTCCAAGCTGAAGGCTGCATATCTCAGCTAAAGAATTTGTTTACCTCTGCCCTAATCAAAACTTGAAGTAGTGCCTTTGACCTGCAGTAGGGATCGTCTTATTAGCTGTGATCTCTTCCCTGAGCTAGCTTTCTCAAGAAGTTGATACTAATTGGTGGAAATGACTCTTTAGGAGCCATCTAGGCCTTTGAGACATGTAGATTATCCTTCAAGTGATGGTGTTCTTGCACCTCCACAACCTGGAACAATGGTTCTCAAATTTTATTGTGTATCAGAATCACCTGCAGGGCTTGTTATCCACACTGCTGCATCCTGCCCCCTGAGTTTCTGATTCAGTAGGTCCCAGGTAGGCCCAAGATTTGCTTTTCTGACAAGTATTCAGGTGATGCTTAATCTATTGGACTGGACTGAGAACCATTGTCTTAATCCAGAGCTCTTTGTCAGTAACTTTGAAATTAGTGACTGGTGGAGGCTATTGTCTTCAGGAGTCATCCCTTCCCAGTTAGAGCTAAAGATGACTCTCAAGGGCAGACAATGGTTTCATAACTAAGCCCAAGGTCTGTCCTCATGGAGCTTACAGTCTAGTGGTGGAAGACAGTCTATGAGGTCAGCATTACTATAATACTAAAACCAAAGACATCACAAGAAAAGAAAACTACATATCAACATCTGTTATGAACATAAACACAAAAATCCTCAAAATATTAGCAAATCAAAAAAGTATAAAAAGAATTATCCATGATGACCAAGGGGATTTATCTCAGGTATGCAAGCCTGGCTCAACATTCAAAAATCAATTAATATAATCCATCATGTAAACAAAGCAAAACAGAAAAATCACTTGATCATATCAATATATGCAGAAAAGGCATTTGACAAATTCAACACCAAATCATAACAAATTCTCAGTAAACTAGAAATATAGAGGAACTGTCTCAATTTGCTAAAGATTACAGAAAACTTACAGCTAACATCATACTTAGTGGTGAAAAATTTGAAGCTTTCCCACTTAGATCAGGTACAGGGCAAAGATCAGGTACATCGCTCCTTTTCAACATTTTATTGGAAGTCCTTGCTAATTCAATAATGCAATAAAATGAAATAAAAAGTTACAGATTGAGAAGGAAGACATTAAACTGTTTTTTTTCCACAGATGATATGATCATCTATGTAGAAATTCTATAGCAAGTTTGCATGATAGGTTAATATGTAAAAGTCAATTGCTTTCTTATATATCAAAAATGAACAAGTGGAATTATAAACTAAAAACACAAATACCATTTTATTAGCAGCCCAAAAGTGAAATAATTAGGCATAAATTTATCAACATATATGAGATCTTTATGAGGAAAACTACAAAACTGATGAATGAAATAAAATAAATACATCCTATATAATAAAACCCTAATATGCAAATCGACCAAACAGCAAAACGACTGGCGGAATGACCAGTCTCTATGATGTGCGCTGATCATCAGGGGGCAGACGCTCAAGGCAGGAGCTGCCCCCAGCCTGCAGGCCCCAACCAGCAGTGGTGGTGGGGGACGGGGCAAGCAAACAGGCAGCACCAAGCAAACAGGCAACAGCCAAGGCAGGTGCCAGCAGGGGCTCTCTAATCGCCCTGCCAGTCACCCCACAGATCGGCCCTATCACCGGCCAGGGCTAGGGACCCTACCCATGCACAAATTTTATGCACTGGGCCTCTAGTAAGTACATAAATACATAAATAAATTCCATGTTCATGGGTAGGAAGATTCAATATTGTCTAAAAGTCAGTTCTTCTCAACTTGATTCAATGCAATCCCAGTCAAAATCCCAGAAAGTCATTTTATGGATATCAACAAACTAATTATAAAGCTTATATGGAATAGCCAAGACAATATTGAAGGAAAACTAAGTTGGAGACCTGATACTATCCAACTTCAAGATTTACTATAAAGCTGCAGTAGTCAAAACAGTGTAGTACTGGTAAAAGAATAAATGAATAGAGCAGTGGAACAGAATAGAGAGCCCAGCCACAGACCCAGATAAATATAGGCAACTATTCTTTGACAAAGGAGCCAAGACAATACAATGGAGCAAAGGTAGTCATTCCAACAAATGGTGTTGGAACAATTGGACATGTGCACAAAAATAAATGAATCCAGATATAGAACTCACGCCCTTCACAAAAACTAACTCAAAATAAGTCATAGACTTCATGTAAAATGCAGAACTACAAACTTCTAGAAGATAACATAGGAGAAAACCTAAATGACCTTGTGTTGATGATGCCTTTTTACATGCAACATCAAAGACATGTTCCATGAAAGAAATAATAGATGAGTACAAGTTCATTAAAATTAAAGTATACAATTTAATTTTTTTTACTATATTCATAGAATTGTGCAGTCATTCTAAGTTTAGGACATTTTCATCATCCAAAAAAACAAAACCCTTTACTCATTGGCAGTTACTCCTTGTTTCCCTGCAGCCTTGCATAATATAACTGCTAATCTGCTTTCTCTCTCTATAGATTTGCTTATTCTGGACATTTCATATCAATGGAATTATATATGTGTTTTTGTGTGACTGCCTTCTTCCACTTAGCATAATGTTTTCAAGGCTCATCTATGTTGTAGCATGTATTAAGACTTCATTCTTTTAATTGCCAAGTAACATTATATTGTACAGATAAGACACATTTTATTTATCCACTCATCAGTTGATGGACATGTGGGCTGCTTCCATTTTTTTTTTTTTTGGTCTATTATGAATAAAATTGCTAATGAGCATCCTCCAAGTTTAACATTTTGAGGAACTGCCAACTTGTTTTCCATATTGGCTAATCTACAAAGATTTTAATTTTCCACATGCTCTTCAACATTTGTTTTCCTTTTTGTAAAATATATTTTTAAAAATAAATTTCAGAGAGAGGAAGGGAGAGGGCAAGAGATAGAAACATCAATGATGAGAGAGAATCATTGATACATGCCCCACACTGGGAATGGAGCCTGCAACCTGGGCATATGCCCTGACAGAGAATCAAACCGTCACCTCCTGGTTCACAGGTCAATGCTCTCCTTTTTTTTTCTTTTTTTTTTTTAATCCTCGCCCAAGGATATTTTTCCATTGATTTTTAGAGAGAGTGGAAAAGAGAGGGAAAGATAGAGAGAATGTCGATGTGAGAGAAGCACATCAATTGGTTGCCTCCTGCATGAGCCCTGACCAGGGCCTGGGCCAGGAAGGAGCCTGCAACTGACGTACGTGCCCTTGACCAGAATCAAACCCAGGACCCTTTGTCCTTAGGCTGACACTCTATCCACTGAGTCAAACAGGCTAGGGCTCCTTTTTTCTTTTCTTCCTAATAGCCATCCTAATAGGTATAAAAGGGAATCTCACTGTGGTTTTGATTTGCATTTCCCTAACAATTAGTGATGTTGAGAACCTTTCCATGTGTTTATTGGTTATTTGTATATCCTCTTTAGAGAAATGTCTATTCAAACACTTGCCCATTTATTTTAATATCAGAAATTTTTTTCTATTTTAATGAACAGAATATACTTTTTATATTAATAACTAGAGGCCCAGTGCACAAAATTTGTGCACGGGAGGAGGGTGGTGGTGTATGTCCCTCAGCCCAGCCTGCACCCTCTTCAATCTGGGACCCTTTGAGGGCAGTCAAACATCCCTCTCACAATCCAGGACTGCTGGCTCCCAACCGCTCACCTGCCTGCCTGCCTGATTGCCCCTAGACACTCCCCTGCCAGCCTGATCAATGCCTAACTGCTCTCCTGCTGACCTGATTGCCCCTAACTGCCCTCCCCTGCCAATCTGGTCCCCCCCAACTGCCCTCCTCCGCTGGCCTGATTACCCACAATTGCCCTCCGCTGCTGGCCATCTTGTGTCCACATGGGGGTGGCCATCTTTGACCACATGGGAATGGCCATCTTGTGTGTTGGAGTGATAGTCAATTTGCATATTACCTCTTTATTCAATAGGATTTTATTTGTTAGAGCAGTTTTAAGCTCACAGAAAATTGAGCAGATTGTACAGAATTTCCATATATCCTCTCTCTTCTGTTTGGTCTCCCCTATGATTAACATCTTGCACCAGTGTGGTACATTTGTTACAATTGATGAACCAATATTGATACATTATTATTGACTTAAGCCCATAGTTTACATTAAAGTTTACTCTATGTATTGCACAGTTCTGTGAGTTTGACAGAGTCATGATGTAAGTGTAATCATCATTATAACATCATACAGATTAACTTCACTCCTCTAAAAATCCCCTGTGCTGGACCTATTTATCCTTCCCTCTGTACTCCAAGCCCTTGTCACCTACTAATCTTTTTACTCTCTGTATAGTCTTGCATTTTCCTCAATGTAATGTGGTTGGAATCATGCAGTATATACCATTTTCAGACTGGCTCTTTTTACTAAGCAATATGTATTTCAGTTTCTTCCATTATTTTCTTAGCTCAGTGGGTTATATCAAGGGTCGGGGGTGTGGGGGTGGGGGAGGTCTTGCCTCTTGGTATTCCCATTCCTAGCTAGATTGTCTGTATTTTCTCTTTTTATTGCTGAGTATTTCATTGTATGGATGCACCACAGTTTGTGTATCCATTCACCTTTTAGGGAACATTTTGGTTGCTTACAGTTTTTTGCAATTAGGAATGAAGCTGCTATAAACATTCATGTTCATGTTTTTGTGTGAATGTACTTTTCAACTCATTTGGGTAATCACTGGATTGTGTGGTAAGATTATATTTAGCTTTGTAAGAAACTGCCAAACTGTCTTTTAAAGTGACCATTTTGCAGTTTTACCAATGAAGAATGAGAATTGCCTCCACATTCTTGTCAGTACTGGGTATTGTCAGGGTTTTTGTTTTTTAGCCATTGTAACAGGTTGTAGTATCTCACCAATTTAATTCGCAGTTCCCAAATGACATATGATATTAAGCATTGTTTTATATGTTTATTTGACATCTCTGTCTTCTTTGGTGAGGTATGTGTTCATATCTTTTACTCATTTTTTAAACTGGGTTATTACCTTTTTAAAAAAATACTTTTATTGAGCAGAAGGGAGGGAGACAGAAACATCAATGATGAGAGAGAATCATTGATCGGCTGCCTCCTGCACCCCCCCGACTGGGAACTCAGCCAACAACCCCGCACGTGCTCTTGATGGGAATTGAACCTGGGGCCCTTCAGTCCGCAGGCCGACACTCTATCCACTGAGCCAAACTACCTAGGGTGTGTCATTAACTCTTTATTATTGAGTTGCAAGAGTTACTTATAGATTCTGGATATCCATACTCCCTTATCAGATATATGATTTGCAAAGTTTTTCTCTCCTTTTATGAGTTGTCTTTTTAATTTTTTGATGGTAACATGTGCAGCACAAAAGTTAATTTTGTGTCGTCAATGGTGTTATCTCCTAATGACTTGCATTCCTATCATTTGTGGCCAGAGGGTGTAGGGGCAGCAACAAAAGCTAGAGGCACTGACGCAAAGACATGGGTGGAGCAAAGGAAGGAGTAAAGGGGATCGGAGTAAAAGATGCACCTCTTGCTCTGGGAGTAGTTGACCAATGTTCCCAGGGGGATCCTGCTTGCTTTGTAGCCCAACAGATATGCTGGATTCACCGCCAGAATCCTGCACCCTCTTCTCTCTGCTGCAGACTCGGACAGGGTCATCCCGGCAAGGGTCTTTGTTGGTACTCCCATCCGTTGCTGACTTTTCTGTATTTCTCTGAGAAAGGGAAACGCACATGTAAAGGGAATGTTTGAGGTCCCTCTATAGTAAATACCAGTGTTTAATGTTCCTCAAGGGCTGGGACTCTGTTTCATTTATCTTTTCATCTCTCAGCACCTAAAACCCCCGCACACAGCCTTCCAATAAGTGTTCGTTCCGCGTGACAGAGGTGGGAGACCATAGATAGGGCCAGAGGGGAGGGGTTACTGTTTGTTGCTGAGGATGCTTGAATACAGTTAAGTCTCGGAGAGTCCGGGCTAGGAAAAAAGTTGTCCCTGCTGACAACAAGGGAAGCAACTAAATAATTTCTGATTCCTACTGTCTACAGGAGCTGATGGCTCCCAAGACAGATATGGGGGCCGAGAACTCTCCGGAGAGTGAAGAAACTAAAGCCCTTGTCACATCTGAGCTGCGTTCACAGGGGGAGAGGGAGGAGGAGGAAAGAGGCGAGCAGGAGGAGGCGGAGCCTCTTGGCCGGCCTCTGCCAGTGGAGGTTGGGAAGCCTCTCCTCCTTCCCCTCCCTGGTGCCTCCACCTGGCTCCTCCCCTTGTTCGCCAAGCTCCCCTCCCCCCTTCTCCAAGGACAGTGTGCAAGCAAGCCGCGTCCGAGAAGAGCTAGAACAAAAAGGCAAGAGGGGCCCTTGGGTAACAAGCGAGGGGGAAAGCTGAGAGCGACGTGGAAATGAACGTTCTGGGAGGAGGCGGTGGGGAGAACGCAAAGGAGCAGCAGGGAAAGAAGAGGTGGTGTGGCATCAGAAGCCAGAGGGGGGATGGGCAGAGCAGTCATGAAGAACCCTAAGCCCCTGGGCTCACCTCCCTCGGCTCCCACACACAGCCCGTTCCCTGGGAATCAGGGATGGGTGGAAGGTGCTTGGACCTTGTTGCTCTTGGCTGGTAGGCTCCTATCCTGGCACTCATCCAATTCAAATCAGTGCACCTATGATGCTGACTCTTATTTCCTCCCTCCTGCTTCTCTACACACGTGATTTTATGTTTAGGTTTGAGTATTTCTTCATTTTTACGTATGTGTCACTGTGGATCTATAAAGGATTCTTATATTTGAATCTGGGTGCATTTCTGTGTCCTGTCCCTATGTAACTGTCTTAGACAGGCAGAAGAATCGGAGCAGTTTTTCTGTGATCAGCACTACTAACCTCCTTGCTATGGTGAATTCTCTCCCTCACTGAAGCCCCCAGGTGTGGGTTTCTATCCCCCAGGAGCTCCCAGAGTGAATGAGAAAGAAAACAGCTTAGGGGAAAAAGGATCAGCTTACTCATGTTTTGGTTTTTTCTTTACAAATTTTTACCTTCCTATTTGCACCAGCCACTTAGTCTTTCATTTTTTGAGAACAGTAGAAATTTGGACATGAACGCTAAATAGGAGATTGTCTCTGTCCACATGTTTATACTTCTTTTAGCATTTGGTTTCTTTGGTCCTTTTTGTATCTGTATGTGTTAGAAGTACAGATAATATGAAGCTGTATCTGTATCTAAACATATTTAACATTTTTCATATATTTGTGTGCATTTTGTGTTGTTCGTCAGTTCACTAATGTTTCAACAAGTATTTATTGAACTTCTGTTATGTGCATAGACTTCACTAGACTTTGGCAGGCTGTGGGAGAGTTTTAAGAAATGGACATGATCCCTCCCTGGGTGAGAGTCTAGTCAGGGAAAATGACTTTAGTAATCATCTAGTTCAGGGGGGCTGTAAACTTTTTCAACAAAAAGACAGATGGTAAATATTTTAGGCTATGCAGGGCATCTGGTCTCTGTTGCAATAATCTACTCTCTTGTTGTAGCACAAAAGCACCCATAGATGATACATGAAAGAATGAGAGTGGTATGGACACTGATGTTACAATTTTAAATAATTTTCACATGTCATGAAATTAGTTTTTCAACCGTTTTAAAATGGGAAGGGCTAGATTTGGCCTATGGGTTGTAATTTGCTAACCCCTGATCTAGTCTAACCTTCTTTTCAATAAATAATACACAATTAAAATACTACAGAAAGTAGTAATTAAGTGCCACATGAATGATCCAGGTCCAGACAATATGTTACTAGAGGAGGTCCAAAAAGGAGCCCTCCTTGACCTGTGGTCATCGGTGAAGGCTAAATAGGTTTGATAGGGGTGCGACTAAGATGGGTCTTAAATGATGGAGCGGGATATTGATCTGTGGAAAAGGCACCAGGACAATAAGGAACTGTATCACCTTCTGGAAAAGGAATGCAGTGTGTCCAGGAACAGAAGTGGGGAGGAGCAAAGCATTATTCAGGTGATGATGAAACAGATCGTGGGAGCCAAGGTTCAAGCGCCAGGCAAGGGCTAGATCTTGGAAGTTTTGAATGCCAACCCAAGAAGTCTGGGCTTATCTGTCAGCACTGATTATATGAAGTATGTCTGTGAATCTGTGTCTCTTAATAACACTCTGTGTGTATGTATGTCTTCATGAGTCCCATTGCATGCATTTTATTGGCAAGTGTGTGGATCTGTGTTTGTGTGTGTGACCTATATCTTTATCAGCAGTTACCCTATTTTCCCAGATGCACAGCAGAGACATGATTTGTGTTTAAAGGTCATCACCCTCTGTTCATGTGAATGAATCTTCTCTCCACTGAGACCTCAGCGGTCTATGACCTTCCATGGAGGTTTATTTTGTGTCTCTAATAGAGTGGACAAGGGAAACTCAAGGAGAGGGAGACAAGCTATTGTGGTGGGCAATTCAGATGGAAAAAGGCAGTGAGGATAGACGAGACTGGAGTGATAATAAGAAGGAAGAATTGACCTAGCTAGTTTGGCTCAGTGGATAGAGCATCGGCCTGCAGACCGAAGGGTCCCAGGTTTGATTCTGGTCAAGGGCACGTACCTTGGTTGCAGGCGCCTCCCTGCCCCAGGCCCTGGTCAGGGTTCGTGCAGGAGGCGACCAGTCGATATGTCTCTCTCACATCAATGTTTCTCTCTGACTTTCCCTCTCTCTTCCACTCTCTCTAAAAATCAATGGAAAAATATCCTCAGATGGGGATTAACCAAAAAAAGAGAAGAAGAAGAAGAAGAAGAAGGGAGGAAAATAGGATTTGGTAACTTTTGATTCTGAGAGTAAGGAGGAAATAAATTTTAAAATATAAGATTTTAGCCTGGATAACTGGGAGAATGATGATTCCATTGGCATTTTATAGACACAAAAGTATGTCTTGCATGTTCCTTTAAGAGAGATAAGCCCTAAAGACAAAAATATGAAGGTGCTCACAAGTTGTGTGCACATATCTGTGTATTTGTGACAGTGATTTTGTGTTATTCTTCTCATTTGATCTTATGTAGTGTGAGGGGCAAAGGCTGAAGACAAAGGATCAAGAGATGTTCGGGAAGTGAAGAGCCTGAGAGGGATTGGAAAAACCATAGAAAGTCCCTAATTATATAATGACAGGAGAAGATTTGACTTTGGGTGGTGGGCACATGGTGCAATATACAGATCTTGTAACATAGAAACCCACACCTGAAACGTGTATGTTCATGTTGACCAATGTCACCCCAATAAATTTAATAAATAAATATTTTAAAAAATAATAATAAAAAGAAAGTCCCTAACCATTCCTGAGCCTGACACTGTTAACATGCCCAAGCTCTAATGCACCTTTAAACCTTAAAGTCCAGTTCCCACTTAGCAATTCCATAACACCCAGCCCTAATCTTAACCATAATCCAACCTATCTTCGCTTTTCTGCTTTCACTTTGCTGGGTCTCATTTGATTCCTAGGCTCTGCAACAGCCTTTCCCTTCATTAAAAGAAAGGATTCCCTAAGGCTAACTTAACTTTCTCCTTCCTTTTTCATTTCTGCCCAGTCAATCGCTCTTCTCCTTGACCTTTGCTTATTCTACAAATAGGCTCCAATTGGCAGGATCAGCCAGGACTTTTGTGGTCTCGGGCTTGATGACTGTGACATTTCAGCTTGTCACTCTGGGGGTGTGTGCCTCTCTTTTGGAAGAAGTTCAAGCTCTCAGGCTGCAAAGCCCAGACTCCGTTTAGTGAGAGAGCCTGACTCAAGTGGCTCTATCCCGTCTAACAGCCATTTCCAGAGCTCATAGCACCTTGATCCAGCTGTGTCTTAACTATTTGCATTCTAGACTGGATCATGACCCATGAAGAGCATCATGCAGCCAAAACCCTGGGGATCGGCAAAGCCATCGCTGTGTTAACCTCTGGTGGAGATGCCCAAGGTAAGGAGGAGGGCCCTACTTGGTTAGAGACAAAAACATGGCTGATGGGCCCCCTTGAGCTTCTTGACTCCCCTTAGCCTGTAGAACGAACTATCCTCCTGTTACAGATTCACACTGGAATCTTGGGTTTTCCTAAAAATCCTTCAACTGCTTTGGATTTTATTTTCTCTACTTTTATTTACCTAAATCTTCATAAAACTTCTTTCCAAATTTCTCTGAAGATGTGGGTCCATTTGGGTCCTTTGGTACCTAAAAGACTGGTGTTGTCTCAAAGAACATTGGAAAGAAAGAGACTGATGATATAAAATGATTGAGGAGGCACGTAGATAGATTCACTTCAAGTACCGTGGAAATGTTGGGAAAAGGAGGAGACCCAGAATTGGTATTAGGTGGGCTCCAGCTAGAGCTTCAGGATTAACTCTGATGTCTACAGAATTCCTGCCCTGACCAGGGTCAGGCACCTCACTCTTACAGCACATGTCCTTCTACTAGGCAGAGTTCTACTCCATTCTCTGTTTTCTCTGGCCTTCCTCCCCTTCCATCCCTTTGGCCCTTGAACACACAGAACAGCAGCAGTTATTCAATGCAGATCCATGGTGGGGTGGGCAGTGGGCAGAAAGCCAGAGGGAACCCATTTCTGAGTTGCGTTTAAGAAAAATCCTGTTTATGGAAAATGAAGTGGGAGATAGGGGATGTGTGATTTATTTTACTTTCCCCCCTCCTTTGATGATCTTGTATATTCTAACTTAATACATGGAAGAGAGGCAGAATCTCTTTGAAAGGGACACCAGGACACAGAGACTGTGATGAGAAAGAGAAAGAAAGAGGTTTCAGCTAGTGTCCCCTTCCTCTGCACCACTCTCCCTAGGCTCTCCGATACTTTGTGGTAAGCACACACTTTGTATAGAGCCCTGTCTCATATGTTGTAAAGAAGGTGATTTCCTTTGGGAACTTACAGTTTAATGAGAAAAGATGTCATACATTACTAGAATGCCTGTGTAGGACACATAAATAGCAATTATCAAGTGTGCTTAACCCAATAGAATACACTTATACAACGAAAACATAGGATTAACCAGGGAAAACTTCACAGAGGAGATAGATTTCAAGAACCTGAACTCTTCATTCAGCTAAAGTGCTTAGAACAGTGCTTGGTACATAGTAAGTGCTCAATAAATGTATTACTAATTAAATAAAGTGAATAATTGAGCATCCGCCATGTGCCAAGCAGGATGCTAAACACTAAGGCTATATTAATGAAGAAGTCACACATTGTCTGCGTAATTGTCGTTCTTGTTAGTATGCTAGACTTTAAGCATCTTTTTAAACTAACATTTATTTAGTTATAGTTGGATATATATTATGAATAGAAGAATGCTAGAATGAGGAAGCTGAGGAAGGGGGGCACAGAAGCCCAACTTTAGGAATAGTGGGAAGATTAGAATGCAGAGCCCAAGTTGAGGCTATAGAGACTGTTGACCTGGCTCCTGCCGCTTCGCTCTTCTCTCCTGGAAAGAATCCTGTGCCAATACTGAGCTCTTCAACATAAACTTTGAGTGTTGATCCTAAAACTTGGGTAGGATGGCCTGTAGAATGGATCCAATTGTAGGAAATGAGTAAAAGTGATGACCTGGTAAAAGTACCAAGTAAGTCACCCAGAGCTGAAAAAGAAGATCTCTCTGGAAAGGGAAAGAGGTAAGAGGGGAAAAATGTTTAGGATTTAACGCGGGTCTAAGAGCAACAGAGCCCTTCTGGCATCTGATCCTGAGCGGAGAGACCCTCTTATTCTAGAGATGACCATCACCTGTGTTAAACCTGTGTGAAGGGAAGGTCATCTTCTGTGAAGGCAGGGGCTATTGACAGGCTGATTTCTGGAAGGCCCACCTAGGACAAGGCCCAGGGGATTCTATGACAGAATCAGTGTACCCAGGGAGCTATCTCACTGTGAGTCCACGTAACATCACAGGGCATAGCAGTAGGCACCGAGAGTGGTGGAGGATGAAATTCTTGGGAGGCAAGGAAGCAAAGCAGAAAAGTCACAGTAGAGCTGAGAGGTCCCAACTGAAGGAGCAGCTCAGATGCAGAGGCGGCCTGGCCAGGGATAAGTTTAATGGTGCCTATTCTCTCAGGGAGAGCACAGAAGTGTGTTTTCCCTGGAGGCTTGGGTCACATGGTAAAGTGAGGTTGGGCTCTGTAAAATCCAAGGAAGTCATAGCTCTGTCATTCCCTGAGCCTTAGCAAAGCTAATAACATTTAAAAGTAGAAGAGTGGTCAGGAGTGAGGAGACATCCTGAGCTCAAAAGTTGGGCTGATTAGATACCAAATCCTAAATCTCTTCCCAGCCCGTCCCCCCTAATCCATGCCACAGTTGGCGTTAGGAAATTGGCGTGTCTGTCAGAAAGGACCTCAGTCATCTGCTCTTGCCCTCTGTCTTCAGACCGACAGTCCATTTAATTAACTTATTTCATTATTATTATTATATTTTTTAATCCTCACCCAAGGAATGAGGATTTTTTTTTCCCCATTTATTTCTAGAGAGAGAGAGAAACATGAAGTTAAGAGAGACACATTGATTGGTTGCCTTCCGCTTGCATCCTGCCCAGAGCCGGGGATTGAACCTGCAACCAAGGTATGTGCCCTTGACTGGGAATCGAACCCAAGATCTGTCAGTCTGTGGGCCAATGCTCTAACTACTGAGCAACCAGCCAGGGCCAGGCAGTTCATTTAAATGCATGTTCATTCTATTTTTACATGTTTACAGGAGCAGGGATTCTGTTCTCTTTCTGATTGCTATTCTCGGAGTTATAATTTTCAGTGACATATTCATCAGAAAGAGTAATTCACATCTAACAAATATTCCTCTTATTTGGAGTTTAATAATTTTTCTCTTATTCAAAGTTCAGTTAAGGTAGAAAGAAACATTTTAGCTTCTGCTTTAAAAAAGATAGTGATCAAGTCATATATTAGTTTTATTTCTATCTTGTAGAGAACCATCACCCATAGTTCTTCTTCCCAAAGCCTCTTTCCAACAGGCTGTAATTGGAGACCCTAAAAAATTGCATGCTTCTGATGTTCTCCAGAGCCCCTCCTAGCTGTACTCAGAATACCCCCTGGCTGCAGCCTGTAATCTTATCCTTCATCTTGCTTCTAATGCTTCTAATAGGTCAGACAGCTGCTCATAGAGAGTTATTTAGGACAACATGGAACAGCCAAGAGGAGCCTGGCCAAGACTGGCCTGGGGCCAGAGTAGGCCAATGAGTTTGGATAGCAGAGTCCAAAGAATTACTGGGACTCCCTAGTATGAACTATCTATACATCCTGGTCTGTGATTTCTAGGGGACTAGGAGTTTGAGACAGGTCCAGGGACACAAAGAGGGTCCTAAAACTTGATTTCTAAGAAAACACTCAGCTATCCCATTTAGAAGCAGGAAAGATGACCTCTAGAGGTTGGTAGGGTTGAGGTAAGAAGAAGGCAGAGGGAGGAGAGAAGAGAAAGAATCTTCTTTCCTTGTGGGATTTTTCTTCTGCCCAATGGGCTTAGATATTTTGTGCCCACCGTCTTTTGTTTCCTTTACACTTAAAACCTTTTACTTATTTATTTATTTTAAAATATATTTTTATTGATTTCAGAGATGAAGGGAGAGGGAGAGAGAGGTAGAAACATCACTGTAGAGAGAGAATCACTAATTGGCTGCCTCCTGCATGCCCCCACTGGGGATTGAGCCCACAAACCCCACATGTGCCCTGACAGGTAATCGAACCCTGACCTCCTGGTTCATAGGTTGACGTTCAACCACTGAGCCACACAGGCCGGGCACACACAGGCTTTTCTTAAAGCTTCTGAGAAGCCCCCTCCCTTCACAGATTTTTCAGTTTTGATTCCTTCAATCTGAGGGTGTTAACTCGAACTCTAGCCTTCACGAGGCTTTGCTTCAGTGATGTCGTAAATAAGCTTTGATATCCGTGCTCACCAATGATCTCTTGTTGGCATGCCCAACCTTGCGGTTGTTATTTTAATTATCAGAAGCATTAGACACTGTTCCCACATCTTAAAAAACTGTAACCTATGGCTTTGAAGACATTGCTAAGTCCTGGTCTCCTTTTGTCTTTCTGGTTGCTCCTTAGAGTTTCCTTCATGGATTCCTCCTCATCCCCTACCCATTCCTTCAATGTTGGTTTTCCTCAGGGTTTCTTTCCTTGCCCTTTTCCCTTCTAATTCTTCATATTCTCTTGAGACCGCCTCTTCCAAGTTCACATGATGTCCCACAGGAACTCAACTCAAAATATGAGTGTATCATCCCCACCCCTATCTTCCCAAATCAAAACCTGCCTCTGCTCAGTTAACTGCATGACAATTTTACCCTTTGTGAAAGTCAGTCATGGGCATTTCCTCTTCTTCCACAAAACTTTGAAATCTAATCACATTGCTGATTAGATGTAAGTCCTATTGGTTCTGTTTCCTGGGTATCTCCTGTCCAGTATCTCTGTTTTGTAACAAATAACACTCTCACAGTCTAGAACCTCATCATTTTTTGTCTGGGATACCTGATGGCCATCTAATCCTTGTGTCATTTTTTTCAGTCTGTCCTCCACACTGCCAGAGCCATCTCCTGTTATGTCGATCTCATCCTGTCCCTGTACCCTCACAGTGCTTCAATGATTCTCCATAGTCTGTAACTTTTTTTTTGGTCACAAACCCTTTTAAGAATCAAATGAAAGCTGTGGACCTTCTCCCAGAAGAAGTGCCCATACCCGCAAAACCATTACCCACGAATCCTTAGTCAAACACTGGCCTACAGAATGAAGGCCACTTTCTCATATAGCTTACAGGTGCCTGCCCATCTGTGTAGCTTCATCGCTCACCACTTCCTATTTTATATTTTATTTTTTATAATACTGAATTATTATAAAAAATTCAAGGTTATTCTTTGAAACTTGCCTTTATTTGTGTTATTCTCCCTGCCTGGAACATTTTCCCCCAAATTGTCCAACTGACAAAAAGATTAAATGGAAATTGTCCTTTAGGTCTCAGCACAAATGGTTTTCTCTATACAGCCTTCCCAGACTTCCTCCTAGCAGCTGAAATGCTCCTTCTCCTTGTTCCCACTGCACTTTGTACAAATCTCCTTCATAGGGACCCATATTGTCACCATATTATAATTCTTCACAGGTCTTGAGGACCATTACCAAGCCCTTTATCTCTGTATCCCCTAACTCTGTGTTCTTCTCTGCTGTATACTCAGTGCCTACATAGTGCCAGGAACATGATATATATTCACTAAATATTTGTTCAATGAGTGAATGGACCTTCAATATGATTTGGAGCTTACAGCCATATTAGCCTGAAAAAAACAAAACAACAACCAGAAGCAGACATTCTGGTCTTTTTGATTCTCTTCCTTTCCAGAGAGCTTTGGGTTATGCAGTAATGTGTGATGGATTTTAGGCTAGTGCTGCAGATTTTTCCACCACTGGCTTCTCTAGTGCTCACTGGTAGATGGTATTTTCCCAGGTAGGGTTAAGGAGCATGCAACTAGTTTTTAAATTGGAACAAAAATACATACTGGAATATCTTGAATAAGAAGTTGATCTCTTATGGCGCTATGATTCCTTGAACATCACCTTGAGTCCCTCCTCACATTATAAGCCAGAGAATCTCAACTGTGTGGTACACATTGGAACATACACCAACTCAAATGACACTAAAAACCTGTATATGTGTGGAGACAGGTCACTGAGCCTCAGAGAGTCATGTCTTTGTCCTGAAAAGCCTACCAAAGCTGGATGTATGTCTAGATTCAGTGCAGAAGGCAAAGAAAAACCTAGGACAGCCATTGAGATTAGGAAGACATAGCATGGAGGTCGGTAGTGTTGGTTTAAGCATTTTAGGACTTGTATTCAAATCTCAGCTTTTTAAGAGTACTAGCTCTGTGACCTTGACCTCTTGGAACTTCAGTTTCCAAAATTTGTAAAATGGAGGCAACTCCAGGGTTGTGGATAGGATTAATTGAGATGAAGTTTGATAAGCACTTAGTGGTGTCTAACACAATAAGCATTCAAAATTATTATTCCCCAGATTGTCCTGGCAAGGAAAGATAGGATTTGGGGAGGAGGGGGAATGAGGGGGGTATCTGGAGCTACATTAACATTGAGACTTGGATGAGAGGAATATTCTAGATTTAGAAAAAAGCCTAGCCCAGGCAGTGTGGGTCAGTGGTTGAGCATCAACCTATGAACCAGAAGGTCATGGTTCGATTTCCCATCAGGGCACATGCCCAGGTTGCGGCTCTGTCCCCAATGGGGTGTGTGCAGGAGACAGCTGATCAATGTTTCTCTTTCATCATTGATGTTTCTGTCTCTCTCTCTCTTCCTCTCCTTTCCTTTCTCTGAAATCAATAAAAAAATATATTTTTTAAAAAATAGGGGAAAAGCCCGGCCAGCATGGCTCAGTGGTTAAGTGTTGACCTATGAACCAGGAGGTCATGGTTTGATTCCTGGTCAGGGCACATGCTCGGGTTTCGGGCTCAATCCCCAGTGTGGGGCAGGCAGGGAGCAGCCTATTAGTGATTCTTTATCATTATTGATGTTTCTATCTTTCTCTCTCCCTCTCCCTTCCTCTCTGAAATCAATAAAATATATAAAACAAAATAAAATAAAATAGGAAAAAGAACTGTCTCTTATCTTGGATTCCAGGGCTGCTTTTCTTAGGAGTAACCTCTTTCTCACTTCTTTCTTTTCTCCTTGCAGGAATGAATGCTGCTGTCAGGGCTGTGGTCCGAGTTGGTATCTTTACTGGTGCCCGTGTCTTCTTTGTCCATGAGGTTGGTTGTCTACTTTGTTCTCCATTTCTTTCTTTTCTTTTTTTTTGCTACATGCTTAACCTGCTCCTTTCCTCTCCCCACTTCCTCTTTCTTTATCTCCCAGTTACATTGCTGTGTCTGATTTGTCTTGGCTCCCTACCCACTCTCAGCCTCAGTAATGATGGTAGGACCCAGGGATCTGAGGACCGGGTCCCCATGTTGCCTGTTCAGGTTAAAGGAAGAAGTACCTGTCTTCCCTCCACCTCCCTTCAAAACAGAGAGAGAAGCTGAAATGAGTTAGTATTTCACAGCAAATTGAGTATATCCAGAGATAGAGCCGTAGGAGGAAAGAGTCTCACTAGATTTCTGTAGTTTGCCCAACTTTCTGAGGTTATAATTCCTCTTTGTTTCCCTTCTTTTTGTTTCCTCTTGTTCTTTGTCACTCTTCTTTAGGTAAGGTCTAGCTGTCTTTTAAATTATACAGTCTCTTGTCTTTTCAAGTCACATTCCTCTCCCTCCCTCCAACATCCCCTTTTCTTCTCCTCCGCTGTTACCAAAACCATCTGTTATGTAGTTCCCCTGGGAAGCAGATTAGAGGAAATGGGATGAGCCAAGAACAGGAGGAATTAAGATTAAGTATTAGGAAGGACGTAAAAAATGGGAGAAACTAGAAGAGGGTATTGAAAAGTTAACATCTCCTTCCTTGGACTGTGTTAGTCTCACAAGTATCCAGGAATCTGTAATGGGAGCAGGTGACTTCATTCTCTGAGAACCTCTTCCCAGGTCCTGTCTTGATCCTGGGAGTTAAGGGGGAAGCCTAGCAGAGACTGAACGAGTCTAATGTGCCCCACAGGGTTATCAAGGCCTGGTGGATGGTGGCGAGAACATCAGGGAAGCCACCTGGGAGAGCGTTTCAATGATGCTTCAGCTGGTATGTTCTAGAGGACGTTTGTCCCATGTTTTGTCCTTGTTTCACCCCATGCTGCTTTGGACTCATGGTTTCCCCAGTTCCCTGCCGTGTGGTTTGATGGGAAGGGATTCAGTGATGAGGTAGGGGCTGTGCTTGCCCTTTACTCTTCGCATTTGAAAGCATCACCCTGGTTTCCTAAAGTGGAATAGAGAGTGGGGATGTGATCATAGGACAGTTTGCTCTGTATATAAAGGTCATAGGCACGACTTGGGGAACTGGCATGTAAGCAAGACCTGCTCTGGGGTCATGGGGAAGGTCTGGCCCTGAAAATAACCTTACCCGAGGACTGGAGCCAGAGCCAGAAGTAAGGCTGAAATATGCTAGTCCTCATGTGATGGTGATGAGGTGGCCTGAAAACAGACCATTTAAGGGAGGGAGGAACCCAGAGAGCCTTTCAGAGTTAAAAATCAACCAACCAAACAAACGAAAAATTAAAAATACCCCGATCATATTCACAACCGTTTGTCTTTAAGTCATTCTTTAAGCCACTATGTACTCAATTTCTGATTTACTGAAAAACTTACAAATTATATTTGTATCTTCATCCTTTGCCTCAATCCTCTACCACACCATGGAAAGAAATTTAATGTGCAGGGCTTAGTGACGGTTCTAGGCAAGTGATGGTGCCTGCCATAATGTGGCCTGGGAATGAGCCACAAGTCTCCATCAGTGCCCCAACATTCCGGATATCAGAAGCTTATATGATTTTTGAAAAATAAGTGTATTTACCTCTCTTGGGGTATCTGTAAACCCCTGGAAATTTAAGGCTTTCTATATCCAAAGCTATTTTTCCTGTGAATACCTGGGTATTGGGGTTCTTTCCACTAGCACCCTAGATCCCACAGAGCGAAGGGAGAAGACTGGCAGTGCCTGGTTCTAATTAGAAATCACAGTGTGGTGGAGATGGGAAAATACTACCAAGCACATTGAGATGATGCAATCCGTAATGTCAGGCTAGTAGGGAGAACTTCCAAAGGTGGTTCAAAAGCCAACAGACTATGTATTTGCTTTGAGGAAAATCATGTTGATAACAAGGCCTTCAAGCAAATGGGCTGATCTTAGCAGCCTTCCAAGAGGTGTAGCAGAATCTAGGAATGATGCTGTGACATCCCAGCCAGCGTTATTGCCCCTTTCCTTTCGATGGAACAAATGACTCGTAAAGATGTTAGGAAACTTCCCAGGGACCACATGGTTATGTCAGCCCATCACAGAGTTGGAATAGGGGAAATCTGAGCATGTTGAGCCCAAATTTGGCTCTGTCATCTGGTGAGCTGACTTCTCCCTCTTCCCCAAAGGGAGGCACAGTGATTGGCAGTGCCCGGTGCAAGGACTTTCGGGAACGAGAGGGACGACTCCGAGCTGCCCACAACCTGGTGAAGCGTGGGATCACCAATCTGTGTGTCATTGGGGGTGATGGCAGCCTCACTGGAGCTGACACCTTCCGTTCTGAGTGGAGTGGCTTGTTGAATGACCTCCAAAAAGAGGGTGAGACATTGTTCTCATCGGTATTGTTTGTGTGTGCACACACACACCCCTTCCCTTCCATTGGAGAAAGTCGTTACCTAGACAAAATAAGCAGTCTTTGTCCTCCTTTTTCTGCCATTGCTTACATTTCCCACTAGCTCCAGTTCCCCCTCTCTCTGGTCATCTGCTCCTTGGCATGCCGGGCACCTCACCCAGGGCTCCTGGTTTGCTTTCCATTGTCAGGTAAGATCACAGCTGAGGAGGCTAAAAAGTCTAGCTACCTGAACATCGTGGGTCTGGTTGGCTCAATTGACAATGACTTTTGCGGCACCGATATGACCATTGGCACTGACTCTGCCCTGCACCGGATCATAGAGATTGTAGATGCCATCACTACTACTGCTCAGAGGTAAGGGATTGGAGGTGGGCAACGTGGGAGGATGGCAGCTGGGACAGGCTAAGAGCTCCGAGCTAGAGAAGATGGAAGTGTTTGAGCTATGGTGACTATAATGACTAGTTTTCTGAGGCTAGAACACATTTTTAACTAGGAATTATCCCTAAAGCACTGAAATTGCACTGCTCTCGAAATGTGTAAGATTTGCCTCTTGTCTCTGTCTAGCCCACTGTCCAAACATGTAGCTCTGAGGTCTTTATACCTCTTGAGTCTCCCACATGATTAGTGTCTAGACTGAGGTGAATCCAGGGAGCCCAAAACCTGAGCCACCCTTTCCAACCACATCATAGAGATTGTAGAGGCCATTACCACCATGCTCAGTGGTTAGGGGGCTTGGAGGCAGTGTGGGAGAATGGGAGGGCAAAGGGTAACAGTTTACCCCAGGGGAATTTTAGAGCATTCCAGGTTAGTCAAGTCCTCTCTTCTTCACTTCTTTTCCCTTTCTCTCCTTCTCTTCCCGAGCCCCAGCCCTTCTGGAACAGAGCCTCAGTACTGACACCTTTGTTTTTCTGTTGTTTAAAAAAAAAAAAAAAATATATATATATATATATATATATATATATATATATATATATATATATAATGTTATTGATGTCAGACAGAAAGGGAGAGAAATAGATAGAAACATCAATGATGAGAGAGAGAATCATTGGTTGGCTGCCTCCTGCACATCCCCTACTGGAGGGAATCGAACTCACAACCTGGACATGTGCCCTTGGCCAGAATTGAACCTGGGACCCTTTAGTCTGCATGCCAATAATCTATACACTGAGCCAAACTGTCTAGGGCAGTACTGACACCTTGTACTGCTGTGTTCTCTTAGGCCTAGGAAGGACACCCTGTGGCTAAAGTGTTTCCCGTAGGTCTTCCTATTCTCTCAGGAAACCTGCTGGAAGGCCTAACAGCATAAATACATCTTCCAGAGGGGTTACTTGGTCTAAAAGTGGGTGCAGCTGATCTTAACCATAGGGACACTTGGACAGTGTAAGTGTCTGTCTCTTGCAGCCACCAGAGAACGTTTGTGCTAGAGGTGATGGGCCGGCACTGTGGGTAAGATCCCCATCTTGACTCGTTTATTCCCTGGACCCAGCACTAGCCCTTTCCTTCTCCCTGTGGAGTCCAGAGAGGCCTCCAGTGGTACAGACCTGGAGGTGCACACGCGCCTCTTGGTGTGGCCACTTTCCCTGTCTCCCCTCCAATGCATACCTACACATGCATGAATGTACGTGCACAGGCACATGCAGTGTGAAAGAGCAGGCAGTACTCTGAGATGGAAGCCACTGTGGGAGGTGAGCATGAATAGAAAGTGCCCTGCAGGGGCAGAATCCCATTGAGAAGCTATCTCAATGGTTACCCTCACCCCAAGAATGAAACTGAGGATCCTCAGTGCTTTCACCAACTATGGGGACTGGCAAATGTGTTGGGTACAGGGGAGGCTATCTGTCAAGTGTAGCTCCTAGCGTGATGCCTCTGGTTCTCATCTCAGATACCTCGCCCTTGTCACCTCTCTCTCCTGTGGTGCCGACTGGGTTTTTATTCCTGAATGTCCACCAGATGATGACTGGGAGGAGCACCTTTGTCGCCGGCTCAGCGAGGTACTGGCACTTTTTCTTTGCCCTTAAAAAATAAAATTCCTCACCCTGTTTCACTGATGTTCCATTTCCCCTCCATCGGTTTCATCCACTGACCGTTTCCCTCTTTGTGCTTGATCAGACAAGGACCCGTGGTTCTCGTCTGAACATCATCATTGTGGCTGAGGGTGCGATTGACAAGCATGGGAAACCAATCACCTCAGAAGACGTCAAGAACGTTAGTATGAATGAAGTCAGAGTTGTCTTGAACACCGTCCCACCCTGGGCCCGTTCCCTAATGATTTCTGAATCTCTCCTTAGTCCTTCTGCACATCTCTCCCAGGGTTCCCACCCCCTGGTTTCCTCCCACCAGGAATCATTGTAACACAAGATAAGTTGTCCATGCTTTTTCTATGTCTCTTTTTCTTTGACTCTGTATATCCCTTTCTCTATTCCTCTCTTGGTCTCTTCAGCTGGTGGTAAAGCGTCTGGGATATGACACCCGGGTCACTGTCTTGGGGCATGTGCAGCGGGGTGGGACACCGTCAGCCTTTGACCGAATCCTGGTAAGTCCTGGGGCTTGGTGGCCCTCCTGCCTTAGAACCCTCAGCTTGCTGTCCTTCCCTTGCAGGACTGTACCTCACCAGCACAGGGCCTTAAACTACTGGTCACGCTGCCCCGCCACCAGCCTCTGCAGTGGCTGGACCCATTTCTAAAACTCAAGAGTTCTCGTCTGTTGCAAAAAATAATGGGAAACTATATGATCCCCCAATGGTGAGGTCTCCTATCTTACAGCTATGAGCATCAGTGCAGTTGTTAAGATCTAATCTAACCTCAGACACTCAGTTTGAACCCTCTTATCCTACTTTCATCGGAAGAGAGAGGCAATATCCTTCCTTGTTTTATCAACAAGAAGGGAATATTATTAAGCCTCATCGATCCCCTTGACCACTATAGTGGAACATGTTTCTCTGGAATCAAGTAGTATCCTTGGGGTTCTGATGGCAAGAGGATGAAGAGTCATGAAGCATTAGATGCAATCTGGGTAGGGAGGTAGAGCCCAGCAAGTTCCTGGCTACAGTCTTTAAATGTGGAACTCAACCATGTGAGTTGGAAAGGGCGCTAAGTGCCCTGGTTCCCCAGGCCAGGCCAAGATAGGGAGGCCTGAACCAGACTTTGCTCCTTGGTCTCCTACAGGGCAGCAGGATGGGTGTGGAAGCAGTGATGGCACTACTGGAGGGGACTCCAGACACCCCAGCCTGTGTGGTGAGCCTCTCTGGTAACCAGGCTGTGCGCCTGCCTCTCATGGAGTGTGTCCAGGTGGTAAGTACTGACTCCAGTGCCCCTTCCTAATGCTCCAA
Organism: Corynorhinus townsendii; assembly: GCA_026230045.1. Classification (NCBI taxonomy): domain Eukaryota; kingdom Metazoa; phylum Chordata; class Mammalia; order Chiroptera; family Vespertilionidae; genus Corynorhinus; species Corynorhinus townsendii. Next base: position 171,277,757 of record JAPDVU010000003.1, on the reverse strand, counting down.
CCCATCTCTGAGCTGGAGCTTATGGGGAAGGAGACCAACTCCAGGGCTGCTGGGGGCAAGAGCAGAAGGAAGGCAGCACAGCAGAGTAAGAGACGTCTGGGGAAAGGATGCCATGGGCTTTGCATAGCAGCTGTAACCTCTCCAACCCAGCCTCAGTTTCTCCATCTCTGACATGTTCCTAAAGAATGGGAGACTACATCTTGCCTAGTAATGAGACCCATTATCTCATGATATCCAACCTCAAACCCCTTCATCAAGTCTATTAGAAGAGAAATGCAATATTTCTCCAAACTCTATTTATTTATTTAATATATGTTTTAATTAATTTTAGAGAGAGAGGAAGGGAGAGAGATAGCTAGAAACACTGATGAGAGAGAAATATCAATCAGCTGCCTTCTGCATGTCCCTACTGGACATCGAGCCTGCAACTCAGGCATGTGCCCTGACCGGGAATTGAACTGTGACCTCCTAGTTCATGGGTTGATGCTCAACCACTGATTTACACCAACCAAGCGCTCCAAACTTTATTTTCTTATTTTTTAAAATATATTTTTATTGATTTCAGAGAAGAAGCGAGAGGAAAAGAGGGATAGGAACATCAATGATGAGAGTGACTCATTGATTGGCTGCCTCCTGCACGCCCCCTACTAGAGATTGAGCCCACAACCCTGGCATGTGCCCTTGACCAGAATCAAACCTGGGTTCCTTTAGTCTGCAGGCTGACGCTCTATCCACTGAGCCAAACCAGCTAGGGCTCTCCAAACTTTATTAAAAGCAGCGGATATTATTAAGGTCTAGCTAGGTAGCTTATATCTTCCTCTGATTTCTACCCTGGACGTGCTTCTCTGAACTAACATGAGGTACTAATACCCACCTGGAGGGCTGGTATAAGGATTGGAGAGAAGCCACATGAAGGGTTTGATGCAGTGCCTAGAAACTGTTGTGTGCTCAGGAAATGGTGTGGCCCTTACAGAGGAATCACTGATACCACAGAGTGAACATTGTGGCTGAGAACTAAAGTGTCTGGCATGAATGCTCAGGGCTGGCTCCCACCTCTTGGCCTGCTTCCTTATGAGACTTGGGGTTCCAGTGACCTACAGCCCAGACAAGCTCCAGCCTTGCCTGGAAGTGGATCTCTAAAAGCCTCAGAGCTAAAGCACTGGCTCGCAGAGCAGAAGTCAGTGGTGGGGGAGCACATGGCCGGAGTCAGCTTTCCTCCCCATCTGGATGCAGGGTCTTCTTCATGCACTCACTGGTTCAGGGGCTACTTGAGGCTGGGCCCTGAGTGTGTGATGGAGGAAGATGCTGTTTTATATGTGAGCACTGCTACACTCTGCCCATCTTCTAATAAATAGAGCATTGGATCAGCTTTCTTCTATTGCTGCTCATTACTCAGAAAATTAAGGGAAAAACAAAAATACTTCTTCTGTGAAAGTTTGAGGGGCATAGGAAAGGTGGGGTGCAGGGTGGACAGGACTTAGTCACACCCCAGAGATGGGCAGAGTCTCCCTGTGGGATGGGCCTCCAGTTGTGCAAGACCTGCCCTGGAGTCATGATTGTTGCTGTGCTCCTCCCTCAGACCAAAGATGTGACCAAGGCCATGTCCGAGAAGAAGTTTGATGAAGCCCTGAAGCTGAGAGGCCGGTGAGGAAACTACCGGAAGCTCACTAGCTACAGCAATGAGATGCCAAATGAAGCCAAAAGTCACAGAAGCTTCTGACCTAAAATATGAGCCTCTGCCTCTTCCTCTTCTTATTGTCTCTGCAAACTTTCTTCCCCAAGAGAATTAGTTGTGAAGTAACCTCGAGGCTCAGTTCATCCCAAGGATGCCCTCCCTGAGACTGGCCTTTTATAATCTTATTTCTCTCTGTGGAGCCCGGCTAGATTATAAGTCTCTAAGCAAGGGGCAGTCTCTGTGCTGAGCCTGGGGAGAAGAGTGCTCAGGAGGGTTTGATGAATTAGTTCCCCCTTTGCAGACCCTGCCCAGTCCCTGCTGCTGCCCCACTTACGTCCTTAGAGATTTGCCCTGTGGAATTTCACATTGAGAGCAAAACTTCAGGCCAGATCCCATTGGCTGCTGGCTTGGGGAATGGATGGAAGACACCTCTCTCTACTTTTTACAGGAGCTTCATGAACAACTGGGAGGTGTACAAGCTTCTGGCTCATGTCAGACCCCCAGTGTCTAAGGTACTGGCAAGTTATTCACCCTGCTTCACACTGGCGTGCCCCCAGTCTCCCTCTATGAAATGCTTCTCCCAATTCCTAGTACCTCAGCCTTTCCAGCTTCTTTGACCCACTATCACCTGCAGTGCCAAGTCCCTGACCCTACTAAGATAACTTTCTGTTAGCCACCCCCAGGTACCAGCCCTGTGTTCTTAGCATGCCCTGGATATCTCTGACCAAGACCCGGGTCCAACTAAGGGCTGACGTGATAGCATGCAGGAAAGAGGGTTTAGGTATTTTTTTCTCCAGGCAAATCTAGGAACAGTCACACCTAAGTGCGTTTAAGCCACCTCTTCCACTGGAGTAGTGTTTATATTTATGTAGAGCAGAGTCCCTGGTGCTGATGCAGATTCCTGGGTCATTCCTCCAGAGGGGATTTAGATCTGGGGCAGGGTCCAGGAAGAGGTAGATTTAATGAGCTCCCTAGATGGATTCTGAAGCAAGTGGTCCGAGGATCTCACTTTGGGAAATGCTGCTCTGGAAGGTCTTATTCATTATATAATGACTAGAGGCCCGTGAGGTTGGCCAGCCGGGGAGGGACCGCAGGAGGGCTCCAGGGCATGTCCAGCCTGTCTGTCTCACTCAGTCCCGATCGGCCAGACCCCAGCAGCAAGCGCGGCTGTCTGTCTCACTCAGTCCCGATCGGCCAGACCCCAGCAGCAAGCTAACCTTCCAGTCGGAGCATCTGCCCCCTGGTGATCAGTGCACATCATAGTGAGCGGTTGAGCAGCTTTAGCATATTATGCCTTGATTGGTTGAACTGACAACTGGACAACCAGATACCTAGCATATTAAGCTTTTATTATATAGGATATCTGGGGTCAGGGACAGCGGCAATATTGACTGATTTGTGATACAGAATTTTGCTTCCATTGTATGAAGGAGCAAGCTATGCAGGCATTCCCTGAGAGAGAGGTGTGTGTTGTCAGGCAGATGTCCTGATTCAAGGACCACAAGGGACTCAGTTCAGCTTCCTTTCTGACCTGTCCCCCCTTTTCCCCTGCTCCCTCTCTGCTTGCTTCTCCACAGACGGGCTTGCACACAGTGGCCGTGATGAATGTGGGGGCCCCAGCAGCAGGCATGAATGCTGCTGTCCGCTCCACCGTGAGAATTGGCCTCATCCAGGGCAACCGAGTCCTGGTTGTACATGACGGCTTCGAGGGCCTGGCCAAGGGTCAGGTACGGGAGCCAAAAGGAAAGAGGGTGGTATTCTGGGGCCACGGAGCAGTCATGGGGGATAAGTGTAGCAGGGAGTCACCTGTCTGTTCTCTTTTCTGCTCCTGTCCCTCACTACCTTTCCGTCTCATAGTTCGAGCAGAAGTAGATAATTAATTTTAGGACAGTAGAAACAGGCAAGGGCCACTGAATCATGTCTCTTTTAATTCTCTATCCCAAAGCTCAACACCGTGCCTCACATAAGTAGGTGCTCATTATTTGGGAATGAGCAGAAAGGGTGGAAGATGTCCAACGAGGTGGGGAAAAGCCAGTCCCTGGTGGTCCTCTTCCAACCAGAGGATGTCAGGGTGGGTCAGAACTCAGCTGGGGTCAGTGTACGATCTGACCTTTCCCTGCAGATCGAGGAAGCTGGCTGGAGCTATGTTGGAGGCTGGACTGGCCAAGGTGGTTCTAAACTTGGGACCAAAAGGTAAGTGGCATTGCAGGAGCACCCCCTCCCAGTTACCCCTTCAAGGGAGTCAGTTCATCAGGTCAGGGTCCGCTGGGACCACTGCTGTTGTCTGGGATTCTCCCCCTACACTCACTGTTGTTTCAGTGAGAGCAGACAGGCCACCCTCCTCTTTTAGCAGCTCTGGGAGTTTAGAGCCCCAGTGTGTGTTCTTGGGTGGGGGTGGGGTAGGGAAGAGGGCACAAATCAAGAAATTAAAAGCAAAGTGTCCTCTAACTTTTCTCTCTCTGCTGTCTCTTCCCCAAATTTCATTATCCTCCCTCCCCACCCCCACACCTATTCCCACCCACCTCCACCCCCAATTAGGACTCTGCCCAAGAAGAGCTTAGAACAGATCAGTGCCAACATCACTAAGTTTAACATTCAGGGCCTTGTCATCATTGGGGGCTTTGAGGTGAGTGCCGGTCCCATTTCCTCCTCTCCCTCCCACCCTCCTACATGTCCGTCTCTCCCTTCATCCTGCCCTGCCGCTATCTTCTCAGGCTTACACCGGGGGCCTGGAACTGATGGAGGGCAGGAAGCAGTATGACGAGCTCTGCATCCCGTTTGTGATCATTCCTGCCACCGTCTCCAACAATGTCCCTGGCTCAGACTTCAGTGTGGGGGCTGACACAGCACTCAATACAATTTGCACGGTGAGAGCCCCCCACCCCCACCCATGCCTCTGGCCAAGATTATAAGCCCTGAACTGAGTCTGGTCCTGGAAAGTGAGGTATATTTTTTGTACCAACCAAGTGGCTGTATTTGAAAAATGCTTCTTCAAGTCCAGACATTTGCACAGACTAACCATTTATATGTGTTTATTCTCCTCATGTGAGTCCTCTGACCAAGAAATGTGTCAAGACTTTGATACCAAAAGTTTTTTTCCTTTCTGAGGTCACAGCCTAATTTCTGTGCTCTGAGCAACGGAAAGGGTAGCTTTGCAGTGTGCGAGGCAAGTGTGCCTGCCGTCCTGAAGGCAGGAATCTAAGGTGTCCCGGGAGGAGATAGTTCCAGGGTTAGGTTACGAGCAGGGCCACGGAAGTGACAAGAATCAGATTCCCGGACTGTGTCTTTCTATGACCCTTTGTCTTTGCAGACCTGTGACCGCATTAAGCAGTCAGCAGCAGGCACCAAGCGTCGGGTGTTTATCATTGAAACTATGGGTGGCTACTGCGGCTACCTGGCCACCATGGCAGGACTGGCAGCTGGGGCTGATGCCGCCTACATTTTTGAGGAGCCCTTCACCATTCGAGACCTGCAGGTAGACAGCCACCCAGAGCCTGCTAGGTGGCTCTCCCCTGCCCCAGTCTGTCCCCACCGTCCCCACAGCGACCTGAGCTGAGAGAGCTCAGGATGAGGGCAGAGCTGATTGGTCTGGGAGTCTTGCGAGGAGACTAGAGAGAGCACTGAGCAGGCATTCCTTGGTGTGACCTCACATACACGACCACAGCGCCTGCTGTTGGAGCATTCACTTAGAAGGAAGGCATGCTGCTTGGACCTTTACGTGTGTTTTTCATTTTATTTTCACAACAGACATGCTAGGGCAATACTATCCTCATACTACAGACGAGAAAGGTTTAGAGAGGTTAAAAACTTTTCTAAACTCATAGCTGATTGAGAAAGTTGGTGACCTTTCTACTATATTGCACTGCCCTTCCCAGTTTCCCTTGCTACCAACGTGGGCTCTTCTCATTCCAGTTTTGAGAAGGGGATACTCGTTCACCTCCAGGGTGAGGCTCTGACTCCTCTCTCTCAGAGGGACCATATGACCCTTACTTTCCAAGATCCCAGTTCCCTGGAGAAAAAAAAGAGCCACACAGAGGGTACTGAAGGAGTTTCCTAATCCAAGACTGCAGCCAGCCTCCGCCAGGAGTGGAGGGAGGGACTTTTTCTCCCCTACCCCCAACTCAAAGCCCAAGTGAAGGAGCAGGTTCCTCCCAGGTGAATCACTGCTGTACATACAAGCAACACATGTAAAGACTGATGCTGAGAGAAGAGTCAGCCCTCCGAGGGAACCAGAAACCCCTAGGAAGGGAGAAAGAGAGGGGTTACAAGGGGGCCAAAACTGACAGTCACCACAGCTGTCTCCAACTTCTTCCTCTGCCTGCCTCATTTGCGGTCTTCATTTAAATTTCAGTCTGTCCTGAACTTCATAAAGGGATCAGGCCCAGTTCCCTCTGGGAGAAGCCTGGTGGGGAAGAGGTCTCTGCACTTGCCCGACCTTATCTACTCCCACAGACTTAGGATTTACTGCTTCATTTTTAGGCGAATGTTGAACATCTGGTGCAAAAGATGAAAACAACTGTGAAAAGGGGCTTGGTGTTAAGGTACCTCATCCACGGTTTGCTCCTAACTGAAGAGAGAAAATAGCCAGGCTTTGGCCCTAGCCCACAGAAGGGGTCCATGGTTGGGACACTGAGGAATCTGGATACAAAGGGAGGGAACCTGAATCATGGGAGGAGATAGCAGAGAGCAGAACAGAGCCTACAGAGGCAGAAAGGGGGTGCTGGGGTAGGGAGACAACCAAAGTCACCGCATTTGGTCTCTACCTGGCAGGAATGAGAAGTGCAATGAGAATTATACTACTGACTTCATTTTCAACCTGTACTCTGAGGAGGGGAAGGGCATCTTCGACAGCAGGAAGAATGTGCTTGGCCACATGCAGCAGGTAAGGAAGATGCCCCAGTCATGCCCTTCACCAGACAACCATACCCTCCCAACCTTGAGGCTCCCACTGGCCTCTGACCTGCTGGAGGCTGTCGGTGCCGCAGAGAGCACGAGCCTACAGTCTTTTACAGTCATAGAACCAAACCACCTTTACCCTGGAAATGGCCTTAGAGATTATGTGGCCCATCCTCCTCATTTAGGGCAGGGTTTCTCAACCTTGGCACTATTGCAGTTTTCGGCAGGATAATTCTTTGTCGTAGTGGCTGTTCTGTGCATTGTAGGACAGTTTAACAGAATCCCTGGACTCTACCCATGAGACACCAGTAGCACGGCCACCCCAAGTCATCACAAGTAAAATCTGTCAATGCCCCCTGGAGGGTAAATCGTCTCCAGTTGAGAACCACTGATTGCAATGAAAAAAATGAGACCCAGAGAGGAGAAATATTTTTTTCAGGGCTATTCATTAAGCTTGGATGAGAGCCAGAATGAGCCTCAGCCATTGTTCTTCCCTCCACACCATTTCATACAGAGCCTGTGGAATATGAGTACAGGCACCTTGCTGCTGTTGGGCTCCATCTCCACTAACTGGGTTTCAAGGAAAAAGGAATTCCTTTCTACCACCCACATCCAATCCCCACATTCAATCCCCACCCAAAATAGGCCTCACTCACTTATACTACTAGTGGTCTGAGACCTCCCCCATTCCAAATGTCCCCAGCTGATGCTATCTAAGCCTTGCCCTTTGACCTTCCTCTACCCACAGATGAATTCCCAGTATCTTAGTTTGAAATAGTACCTGCAGGAATGGGGTACTATTATATGAAGTATGAAGAACTCGTTCCTGTTTTTCCTTCCCACTTTCCAACCTACTTTCTCTTAGTTCAGGAAAAAATCTACATCTATAATAATAAAAGCATAATATGCGAATTAGACCGGATGTCCTTCCGGACGACCTTCCAGACGAAGTCGGGACTGCGAGGGAAGCCTGGGTCCCAGGTGCCTGCCAGTGGCCGGAGGGAAGCCTGGGTCCCAGGTGCCAGAGGGAAGCTGGTGCCGGCAGCGGGGGGAAGGAAGGCCTACTCTGGCATGGATTTCGTGCATCGGGCCTCTAGTGTTTTATATTATTCTGAGGTGCTACCAAAAGCATCCAGACTGGGCTACAAGGAACACTTCAATGTCATCGATGATGATGACTGACAAAAGCTGCTAGGTTGAAGAGGGGTAGGGAAGTGACCGAGTGGCCAATGAGATAGAAGTACATGAACAGGATCTGGGAGTTGTGGAGCTAGGAGAGGCCATTGTGACACTGGTCATCCCTTTACCTAATTAGTAACTCTTATATCTGACAAATGGCCATATATTCCTGGCAAGCTCTCCCTGGCTCCCAGAACTATCTCAGGATTTCCTTTCATAATTAGATTTCTGTTTCTGGCAATAACCTGAGTCCATTCTTTCCTTTTTCTCTGTTTTCAGATATCTCTGCTACTTGGAGCCCTTCCCTCTGTAATTTTTGATTCTTTTTCTAGGGTGGGAGCCCAACTCCATTTGACAGGAATTTTGCCACTAAGATGGGTGCCAAGGCCATGAACTGGATGACTGGGAAAATCAAAGAGAGTTACCGTAATGGTAGGTGGGGTAAGAGGGTAAGGACCCTCTGAAGAGATTCCCCAGTATAGAAGCTGACTGACCATCCCTTATTGCAGGACGGATTTTTGCCAATACTCCAGACTCGGGCTGCGTTCTAGGGATGCGGAAGAGAGCCCTGGTCTTTCAACCAGTGACTGAGCTGAAGGACCAGACCGATTTTGAGTGAGTACCTCTGCTTCCTGGAGTGATTCCCTTCCTGGTAGTTTCAAAGTCTACTTTTCCCGGTCTGCTCACTGCCTTCAGCTTTTCTCTTAGGAGTAACATCTGTAACTGTACCTAGAATCCGATGCCCATGCCCTAAGTCCAGCCTCTTTTGCTCAACTTCTTCCCATAAGCATTTGATAGTTGATTGCCCTGCTAAAAGATTAAATCATCACCTACCTCAGGGTTGGGGAACCTTTTTTCTGTCAAGGGCCATTTGGATATTTATAACATCATTCATGGGCCATACAAAATTATCAGCTTAGCCAAAACTGGTTTGGCTCAGTGGATAGAGCGTCGGCCTGCGGACTGAAGGGTCCTGGGTTTGATTCGGGTCAAGGGCATGTACCATGGTTGTGGGCACATCCCTAGTAGGGAGTGTGCAGGAGGCAGCTGATCGATATTTCTCTCTCATCGATGTTTCTAACTCTCTATACCTCTCCTTTCCTCTCTGTAAAAAAAAATCAATAAAATACTTTTTTTTTTAAAAAAAGTTACAAAATTACCAGCTTAAAAATTAGCCTGCTATATTTGGCCAAACATTTAATTAACTCACCCTAATGCCTTGGCAGGGCCAGACCAAGTGACTTCGTGGGCCTTATATGGTCTGCAGGCCGGACACTCCCCACCCCTGATCTACCTCATTCCTTTGTAGGCACCGCATCCCCAAGGAACAGTGGTGGCTGAAGCTGAGGCCCATCCTCAAAATCCTAGCCAAATATGAGATTGACCTGGATACCTCAGAACATGCGCACCTGGAGCACATCAGTCGGAAGCGGTCTGGAGAAGCTCCTGTGTAAACACCTTTGGAGTGAGGGGAATGGATTGTCTGATCATGGTCAGCTCACCCCAATAGATCACACATTCTCAAGTGTTTTAGTTCATTTTTCATTAGGTTTCCTTTTATTCTCTAACTGCAGCCAAGATCAGCTCTGGCTAGGGGGCAATGAGTGAAAGCTCCTTTTAGGTAGAATTTATCAAGACTTTTACCCAGCTTCATCCATCACACAGGCTGGGCTCCTCAACTGCTAGATTTCAGTTACTCGGTTAGAATTTTCCTAAAAATAAGCTTTATTTATTTCTTTGTGATAACAAAGTCTTGGTTCCTCTACTGTGTTTGCTGCAGTGACAAACAATAACTACACTAATAAATGCCAACTGGTCACTGTGCTTTTGGATCTCCTGCTGCCATCTTCACAGGTAGAGCATAGCACTACCAGACTCTGCCCGGACAGGACACATGGGAAATGCAGCCCATGTGAACAGCCTATGGGCTTTTGTAGCATCTCCTGGCTTTGTACACAAGGTCCTAGAACATAGTACACTGGTCCTCACCTTCATCCACACTAGCTGCTTCTGCAGTCAGTACAACGCTCGACTCCCTTAAGCTAAAGCTGATCATATACCCATTACCCAGAGTTGCTTTTCCCCAGCCATCCCATGATCTCTGCTCCTCCACTGACAACCCAGGGTTCTCCCTTTTCAACTATTCCCTTGTACTCCTTCCTGGATAAGAGCTAGACTCCATTTGTGGGGAGACATGTGTATTTGGAAAACTTGAGAAATTTAGACAGCTAATCTGGGACTTGATTTGGTTGCAGTACTGTTTTGGAAAGATGTCCATTCTTATTCAGCTTAATTTGTTTTCTGTTCCATAACAACAGCGTCTTCCTTATTAGCCAAATGCCCATGTAATGCAGTCGGTCTTCAGGATTGGGACTACAAATTATACCCAAAATGGTCAGGATGATGCCCTGGTTTAAGCTTAGCCTCCAATAACCAGATCCTGGTTCTCAGCACAGGCAAACATATTCCTCCCAACTCAGTTTCCTCACCTGCTTGGTGAAGCAGGAAGGAGGTTCAGGCTTACAAGGAATTATAGCTAATAAATCAGTTTTGCTGGCTGTCCAAAGTATTACTTCTTTACTCTAAAAGTATTACTTCTTTATCTAGGTGTAGTGACTGAGAAGTCGTGTCAGAATTAAAGCAGCCAAATGCTCTTTATACAGGAACTAACAATAAATATCAAGCATTGTTATCACTAAATCCTCAAAATAGCCTATGAGGGGAGGGTGACAGCCCCATTTCAGAGATGAGTTCAGGGTGATTAAATAATGTGGAGAAAGGTAAGAACAGCAGAAATTGCCAGTTACTTTCAGAACTGTTTATTTTTTTAAGGAAGCAAAACACCAATAGCAAAAGAGCAAAAGCAGATATACTTTTTCAAATTAGCTAAGTCAGCAGATTGTTCATTTTTATTTGTAGTTCCCAATTGTTTTTTTAAAAAGGTTTTTCATATTTGCATACAGGTCATCTAAGACCAATAATAACTTGATCTAGCCCTATCTGGTTTGGCTCAGTGGATAGAGTGTCGGCCTTTGGACTGAAGATCCCAGGTTTTTATTCCAGTAAAGGGTACATGCCCGAGTTGCAGGCTCTGTCCCCCGTAGGGGGTGTGTAAGAGGCAACCAATCAATTATTCTCATCATTGATGTTTCTATCTCTCTCTTCCTCTCCCTTCCTCTCTGAAATCAATTGAAACATAATAATAAGTTGATCTAGTTTAGGGATATGGAAAGGAGTATTGTTGACTAAGTATTATTCACTAAAACTTTTTTGGGTAGATGGGCCATCTCTAAAGAGAATCTTATAATGTTCTTCTCCCAGCCCCAACTCCATCCCCTCTACCAGTGTCTTGTTTAGATCAGTAAAGAGCCAATTTTCCAAAACAAATGAAAGAAAAATAATTCTAAGCCCTTGGCAAAGTGAGCTTCATATAGGGAATGAGGAAGACCCACGGGGAAAGGCAGCCCAACTCCTCTCCTACTAGAGCAAACACCTTCGCCTATGGTGCAGGAAATGCCTGCTAAACCATTACAGCAAGCTGGCTTTCAGGAAGAGAAAGAACTGCAGTAGAAGAAAGTTCTTAGGACTGCTTAGAACCTGCTATCCTACTATGTGGAAAGCAGTGAGACAATCTTTCTGAAATAATGTTGCTGAATTATTGTAATCCTTAGGCAGAACCATGGAAAAGAGGCAAAGACTGCTGTTTCTTTTGATGGTGAGAAAGGGGGCCAGTCCCTTCTGAATGCCCCATGAGGTAACACTCTAGGGATACCATCCAGCCCAATTCTCCATCTGCACACTACTTGAGGCTATATAATACATTCATCTTTGGGCAAATGTTAGATGGAATTTTCTTAAACTTCTTCACAGATCAATTAAAATGCTTCTAGAGGATTGTTCCAAACTGTTAATTATGTCCCCAAAGGAAAACCAAACACACATTCTTTGAGTACTTTGTACTTTTCATCTTCCTAGAGAAAATTAGATTGCACTGTTGGCTTTTTCCCTAAAGAGGAGGAGAGATGGGAGACCTCTTCACAGGGTGCAATATAATAAGTAAACAGAAGACAAAAGCGAGAGATCTTTTTCTTGTTGTTTGGTTGCTTGGTTTGGGGAAAGGAGGTTACTGTTGTGACATGTTGCCTCAAAATATAAACAACACAACAGGAACAGCTGCTTTTCCTGTTTTCCAAGACAGAGAGACAGCAGTGCAGGGAAAACCTCACCCAGAGTTGCCTGCGTGATGGTGCAAACGTCTCCTCCAGGCTATTCTACCAGTAACAGGTATTCCTTCAGAGAAGCTGGCAGGGGGAGGCCCTTCACTGCATCTGGCAGATACTGGAGTCCCAGGCTACGGCGCACAGCATAGCGAGAGAGTGTTTTTAGAGTTCCTGGGGCTGAGCACAGAACAGTCAGTTTTTCACATAGCTGCTGGTCTCTGGCCACTTCTCGTGGCATGGTGCCATTTTTTCTTAATTCAAAGTGTCCAACAGCCCTGTGGAGGAGCTCAAAGCAGGAGTCCTCTTTCTCAGTTCCAAGTCCCCTGACTAGCAGAGCCACCAGGCGGGAGATGGGTGTCTGGCCTTTTAGGTTGATGACTCTGACCTCTGCACCATAATCAAGAAGGATGCTGACGCTCTCAAGATTTCCCTTCATGGCAGCCCAGCTGAGTGGGGTATCATTGTTGTAATCCAGGGCATTGACAGAGGCCCCACTCTCTAGGAGGGCCCGCACACAGTCAGCATTGTTCTTAAAGGCTGCCCAGTGAAGAGGGGTATCTCGGTTGCCATCCAGTGCATTGGGGTTTGCACCATACTCCAACAGGACCTCCACACAAGCCTCATCCTTCTCAGCTGCATAGTGGAGGGCTGTTCGGTTGTAACCATCCAGGGCATTCACCTGAAGAGAGGGAGGAACTATATTACAGTAGATGGACTACTGAAGACGATAGGCGGGCAAAGAAGTGTGTGTGTTTATTCACTACCTTTGCTTGTAATGTTCTGAACAAGAGGGTCAACAAGCAATTCCCAGAAGAGTCTTGATGATTAAGGTAAAGATATCACAGTAGCTTAGGAGCAAATAGGAAAAGAATTGTCCCCAAGCAACACTATTATGTGCACTTCCTGGCTGGCCTGCATTCTTTAGATGCTTGCTGCTGTTCTCATTTATTATTCACTAGAATCTCTACCACAGAATAAGGGCTAAAGAAAGAGAAGATATGTCCTGGCTAGTGTGGTTCAGTGGTTAGAGGCAACTACTCAATGTCCATGTCTCTCTCTCTCTGTCCCCCCCCCCGCCCCTCCTTTCCCCTATATGCAATAAAGAAAAACTGAAACATTTAAACTGAGTTCAACCTTGTATTTAGCTAAAAATTCTCTTTTTCTCCTCCAAGATATTTTCATTTTCATCACTGACATTAATCACTGGCTTTCATTTCAGAGTCACTCACAAAAGTGTTATGGAGCCCTGGCCAATTTGGTTCAGTGGATAGAACATTGGTCCATGGACTGAAGGGTCCTGGGTTCAGTTCCAGTCAAGGGCACATACCTTGATTGCAGGCTTGATCCCTGGCCCCAGTTGGGGTGCATGCAGTAGGCAACCAATCGATGTGTCTCTCTTTCATCAATGTTTCTCTCTGTGCGTCCCTCCCCCTCCCTTCCACTCTCTCTAAGAATCAATGGGAAAATATCCTGGGGTGAGGATTGACAAAAAAAAAAGTTATGGAAAATATCATGACAGAGAACAACAGCTGTGTGGAGATTAGATGCTGGGGCTGCCCTTTAGGCTTACTGATTAGTGTGTTTGGAGCCTGCACACCAGTTTCATGGCATGTCTTATTCAAATTAGTGCCTCTGCATGTGCACGTTAAGATAGCTCACCACGAGTCAAACTGCTTATATAATTATTTAACAAGCAGTTAGCAATTATTACATGCCAGTGTTCTAAATACTTTACAACCTTATAAAGAAGATACCATTGTCATCCCTATTAAAAAAGGTTAAGTAACTTGTTCAAGGTCACACAGCAGGGAGACAGCTAGAATTCAAATCCATGAAGTCCTGCTCCAGAGTCTATTCTTTTAATCACTCAGTATACTATGCTGCTTCTTGCTAATGCCAACATAAATTAAAGTATGGTTTTTACAGAAGCAAGATATTCTAAAACAGAAAATAATTGGTAGGCAGAAATAGCACAAATAACCCAATATTGAGGAAGGGATTGCTAAATGATATGTATCTCCCAGTGACAATGATATTAAGAATGCACGTCCGATAGCAGCAGGTCTCACGTGGTTTAGAATTAATCGGAGTCAAGGGACCGCTGCACTTGCGCTCTTGGACAGCCAATAGGCAGTGAAAGGATTAAAAGGAAGTATAAACAACTCCAGAAGGAAGGCTGGGAGAGAAAGGGAGATAAGATTCCTTCTTTCTGGACAACTTTAAAAAGGAAGTCAAAGGAATGAAATCCTTAGGATAATTTTATATATTTGCCATTGCATTTTGCTTTCATATTGGCTATGCCAATATTACCAGGAGCTAGAAGGTGGGAAGAGATGGGAGAAGAGATAAATTTTAAGAAAATGTGAAGCTCCAGTTTTAGTAAATCATTAATGTAACAGTGTTAAGAACATTACCTCAGCTCCCTTTTCCAGGAGTAACTCCACACAGTCGGCATCAGACACCATGCAGGCACAGTGCAAAGGCTTCAGCGTGCCATGGGTGCAGTTCACATCAGCTCCCTACGGCAGAGGGCAACTTCAGTCAGTGTGTTCAGCTCTGGCTCATCAAGCAGGACAGAACTCAGAACTGAGTCCAGGGGGAAGAGGGTTCTAACTCAAGTGCAAACAGACTAGTGGTCCCAGTTTCTATTCCTATTAAATAATATTGTTAATATACAAACCAAACAAAAACACTGATGATGAATAAAAGGGACTGTCAATTCCTTAAATCAAGTTATTTTCTCCACAAGAGAGCCTGCCAGTTCATTTGGACATCACTGAGGACAGAAGCTGATATGTAAAAGCGGTGGGAACCTCATCAGCAGGCAGGAAAGCCTGAAAAGCTTTCTATGAGCACTAAGCTCTGAAAAAGTCAGGAAGTCGGACTGAAGCCAGCAGAACCGAGCATGCTCTTTTTGCCATTCAACAGATGACCATCACTAATAGTAAGGTCACCTTAACATCTTTTTGTTTACAAAGATTTTCAAAGTAGCCTCTTAGTGTCAGCATTCTTTGCCATCTAGCCCTGCTGGTACTCTGTCCCCCCCACCCCCTCCAAATGTGATCAAGGAGATGGAGATACTACAGTCAGACCAAAGTCACTGAATGACTCAGCAGCAGAGCTAGAATTAGAACGTGACAAAATTTCTACTGCGGAGCCTTCGGATACCACTTTTGCTGAGAACAAGCTAACACCGTATGGCTTTTTCTTCTCAGTGCTGTGCCACACAACTCTGAAGCACCTCAGAGCTCTAGGCTGTAAGTAAGGATTCTAAAGTTGTTAAAAAGAATGTACAGAAGTAACCATCTGGATACATTTTCTAGTGATCAAAAATTACGCTGTAGCCCGAGCCCCTTTGCCTCAGTGGATAGAGTGTTGTTGACCTGTGGACTAAAGGGTCCCAGGTTCCATTCCCATCAAGGGCACATGCCCAGGTTGCAAGCTTGATCCCAGTAGGGAGCATGCAGGAGGCAGCTGATCAATGATTCTCTCTCATCATAATGTTTCCGTCTGTCTCCCCCTCTCCCTTTCTGAAATCAATAAAAATATATTTTTTAAAAATTACGCTGTAACTTCTCTGCAATAGGAATAATATGCAGAAAAAGGTATCAGAACTTCTAGGATATACTAGTCATGAATTATTGAATAGTAGTGGTTAAATATCAAATATTTAGGTATTTTCTTAAGTCAAAAATTACCATGTATTTTAGGGGTTGATACTATTCTTTACAGAACCAGAAGTGGTAGCTGTTGTTAGGAGGCAGGTGATATCTCCATGTAATCATAAAACACAAAGATTTGAAAACCACTTTTGCTTTGCTGGTCTCCTTCCTCCCTTAGTACATGTGTAGAAGACTTTGAACTTGCTGGATCCCATAGACACCATATCCAGACAGGGATTTCACAAAAAACATGAGACCGGAGTTATCTAGAACATATTTTCTGAAGGAAAATATCAGATGCTCAAAGTGAAAAGGAGAGGGGAAGAGAAGCAAAAAATAGGGAAAATATATTTCAATGGTCAAATTACTACATTTAAAAATACTGAAAAATTATTTTGTGATCTTGAGCTGAGTCAAAGCTTGCAAATCTGTAATCTATTAGGACTTCCCAGGAACTTTCACCTCCCCAAGGACTCTGTGTCAATAACAGCACACTCACCCCTCTGATGAGGTCCTCTACATTATCATGTGGGAAGGAACGAATGGCAGCAATTGTTCGGATTAAGCGCTCTGAGAGAGAGTATTTGCTCTGAATGCTCTGCATAATATACCACATACTGGAACTCATCAAGGCTCAGGGTTTGTTCACATGCTCCAAACTGCCTGAAACAAAGAAGTTTTAGGCATACACAGTATCACTGAGCTACCTGTTCTTAGGGGTAGGAGTCCTCTGAGGCCTTCCCAATACTAAAAGCAGATTTCAAAGCGATCAATGATTAGTTAATATAATTTTCTCTTAATCTAAAGAAAGAAATTAATAATAATTGCTTAGGGAGCTGGGTAAACCTGGACACAAACGACCTGACCATTAGAACCTCAGTTCTACTCTCTAACCTAGCCTAGCACAAGATTTCCCCAAGAGGTCCCAAGAACCCCATGGAGTTCTGTGTGACTTGAAACAAGTGTACACAAGGAAGGGGATTTTTTTTTTTAAGTCTAAAGATGCCACAAAACATTCTTTTCCTCCTCTGAATTTTGTGGTCTTTATTATCAGCACCACCTTTAGGTTATTTAATATGTTTGGCTTTGAAGTATAATTATAGTCATATGTTTTCTCCATCTAAATTGTAATCAGCCCTGCCCTTGTTTACTTTCACTTCAGATCCAGAGAAAACACCAAGGGGTTTTTATTGAGCAGTAACCTATGAACCAGGAGGTCATGGGTTCAACTCCCAGTCAGGGCACATGCCCAGGGTGCTGGTTTGATCCCCAGTTGGGGGCATACAGGAGGCAGTCGATCAATGATTCTCCCTCATCACTGATGTTTCTATCTCTCTCTCCCTCCAGAGGAGCTCCCTTTTATAAAAAAGAAAAGAAATTGTAATCAATTGGAAGGCAAGGCCTTTGTCTTCCACTTTTTTGCCCATGTAAGGCTATCCACAGAGACTTGCAAAAAGTAGGTATTTAATAAATATTGGTTGATTGACCAAAGGGCATGGAAGTGATTGTTACCTGTGAGGAGAGAGGGAAAAGACTTCGGAACAACTACATTTTGTTAATGACAAAGTATCTGTGAAACAGTTTAAAATGTTCTTAACAAAAAAAAAAAGGGAAATATTTGAGGCAATATTCTAAAATAAGAAAGAAACGTAAAAGTACAACAACTCTGGAGTCAATTATATTAAATTAGAAAAGAATCCAAAGTTTGCACCAATGACACATTTATAGGAAAAGAAGCAGATTTGAGTGCAAAATGAATTAAAACTTTAGTAACTGGCCATTTGTGACAACTGAGAAATAGATTTGGGCAAATATATATTGGGACCACAGGACAATTCTAGGATGGAAGAAGAAAATAATGTAATATTTGTAAATTCAACTATGATAAAAGTTTTGGCTAAATATATCAAGCATATATCAAAATTTGTAGAGAAAATATAGTATGTAGTATCAGCACTCTATGTGTAACTATTTAGACTATGTTATCTATATACATAAAAGCCTAAGCATGAATGACCAGTCAACCGGTCGCTATTACGACACAGTGACCACCAGGGGGCAGATGCTTCCACAGCCAACCACCCTTGGAAGGCCAACCGCCCTTGGTCGGCCAACCTCCTGCGGTCCCTCCCCCTGGCCAGCAGGCCCCAATCGGCCAGATTGCTGGCCAGGCTGAGGGACCCCACCCATGCACAAATTGATGCACTGGGCTTCTAGTTAAACTATAAGTTCTGCCCTGACTGGTTTGGCTCAGTGGATAGAGCACTGGCCTGCGGACTGAAGGGTCCTAGGTTCGATTCTGGTCAAGGGCATGTATCTTGGTTGCGGGCACATCCCCAATGGGGGTGTGCAGAAGGCAGCTGATCGATGTTTCTCTCTCATCGATGTTTCTAACTCTCTATCCCTCTCCCTTCCTCTCTGTAAAAAATTGATAAGATATATTTTAAAAAATAAACTATAAGTTCCTTGGGGGTAAATATAATCTTATTTTCAATAGTGCCTGGCACATGATTGGTTCTCAATAAATATTTGTTGAACCAATGTAAAGCTTATTACTTTGGATCTTAAAAAAATTCAAGACTTGTAATTAAACATTATGCATATGATGATTACTAAGGGAAAAATCCTAAAATTATTTTGGTCATTTCATATTATGTCATGTTTGCTTTTTGTGACAGAGTATCCCCTCATACATTAAGTAACATACTACAAACTCTAATAGTTTCTATTTTGCTAATCACTAGCCATTTCTGTTTAAATATATACAGTAATAATTAATAGAATGCAAGTTAAATTATTTAATTCATAGGTACCAATTATTCAAATTGGGAATTCTTCTCCCCTATGTTATTATGAATAAGCTTACACACTTGTTTATATGTCTCTAAAATTTTCTAGATAGTTTAGAATTAGCATAATCTGTCCAACAGCCGCTAAACTCCTCAGAGACAAGGGTCAGTATTTTAGATTTCTTTGTTGCAGAGGTGCATTTGAATGAGAGATTCCAAGAATGGGGACAGAAGACAGAGCATCTGAAGTGGAAGGCTTAGACCCAGTGGTCCTGTTAACCGATTCTGGGCCATGATCATCTGAAGATGCTAAATAAACCCTGCAGTCATTTTGTGGGGGGCTCAAGGAACTCCTAACTCAGAATATGACCAGGGGTTCTCTGCTGCTGCCTCCAAGTTCCTGGTGAAGAGTGATCTCCAGGGCACATTGACAACATTCACTGTCAGGAAGGGTCCATGAAATCTAAACTCGACCTATCTCCAGTCAGCAGCCATGCACGGTTTGACCCCCAAGTGACCCCTTTCCTCTCCTGGAGCTGAAAGACCTCTTTCCCCCATTTACTTTCACTTCAGATCCAGAGAAAACACCAAGGGAGTTTTATTGCGAAGCTAGAAGCGAAGTCGGAGGCGACACTTAATAGCTCTGGTGCTTCCACGGGGAGGGGAGACCCTCGGCCCAACCAGAGGAACCCCCAACCCCGCCGCACCTGCTGGGGGAGGGCTCGCGGCAGCTTAGTCTCGCCGAGACTAGCGGGCGGAGGGTAAGGGTACAAAATGCGAGGACGTGAGGTGTCATTTTCCGCATGTCTTCCCTTCAAACTGCAGCAAGCCTGGCAGGTCTCCCGGAGTCGGTACTTTGAGGGGGTCGCATAAACTGAGCTGCGGGAGCCCCAGAGGCAGACCAACCCCCTCCCTGGACTCCTAGAGGCCGGGACGAGATCTCGGGCTCGAGGGCTCGCGGACCCCGAGCGGATAGTGGAGGAAGCGTTACCGGGCTTGGTGCCCCGGGTTAGGGAACCTGGATGCAAGCATTCCCGCAGCGAGGGCCGCACTCACCGAACCGGGGGGTTGAGCTGGGTGGTGAGAGCGGCTGTCAAGGAGTGACCCGGAAGCAGAAGTTGTCACCAGAGGTCTCCTCTGTTTACAGCACTTAAAGAGCGACTAGGATAGCGCCTGCGCACCCACCAGTGTCCGTAGGAGGGCCGCGCCTGCGCAGACTCGTGAAGCATCGGTCCTTCCCAGGCCTTAAGAACCCGTCGCTCTGTCTGCTAGTCCAGAGGCTTTGCGCGCAGGCGCAATGTGGCGCTTTCCGCCGCAGCCGCGGGGCTCGGGTCCACCGCGGTGGGGATAAGCTCATTCACTGGCTGTTGGACCCACTCTGTGGGGCCGCACCTGCCTAGATGTGGCCTGCAGTGGATCCATCCATGCCCCTCGCTGCCTCCCACTGCTCCCCCTGAGATCAGTCCTGAAGACCTAGTTCCCAGATTATTCCCCAAGTCGCCACACTAGTTCAGGAGACTGACCAGTGAGTAAGAAGTGTCTTTGGCTAATAAAAGAGGCTTCCAGAATTATTCATAATATTGGAACGCATTTATGCTCCTCGGAACCCTCCTGAATATTGTCAGCCCTCACTCAGAAGGAGCTATACCAAAGGTAAACAACCACCTAAACAGTGGTCGGCAAACTCAGTCAACAGAGCCAAATACCAATGGTACAACGATTGAAATTTCTTTTGAGAGCCAAGTTTTTTAAACTTAAACTTCTAACGCCAATTCTTCAAAATAGACTCGCCCAGGCCGTGGTATTTTGTGGAAGAGCCACACTCAAGGGGCCAAAGAGCCACATGTGACTTGCGAGCCGCAGTTTGCCGACCACTGAAGAGGTGCAGTAGCCCAAATGTTGAGGACTGAAGAAGAGGTACATGCTAACAATAACAGGTCCCACCAAGAGAGATGCAGATGCCTGCGATGCACTTTCCTATAAAGCACAAACATTTCGAAGCCAGTAGCACGTAATATAGTGATGCATACAAAGAGTGAAGCAGCCGACACAGACTGTAAGTGCTGTGGTCTACTGGCAGCCTTTTTAACCAAGAGTGCCCCAGCACCCACTTGCCAAAGCTTGTTCTTGGCAACAATATTTAAAAGTAAAGCAGGGCTCAGACCATCCATGTACAACAGTTAGGGGGTGGTGAACTGGAAAAGCTCACGCCCAGTCTGAGTGTGCCTCCTCTGAATTCCAAACGCAAAAGGGTTTTGCCATGCAGAAATGTCCCCCACCTCCTCCACTCTGCTATGGTGAGATTGTCTAATATTTAAAAGAAGCTGAAATTCCGGATTTTTAAAAAGTAAATTCTCCCAAATTGCAAGTGTTGGCAACTTTTCTTTTTCTTCTTTTTAAAAATATATATATTTCTTTATTGATTTCAGAGGGGAAAGAAGAGGGAGAGAGAGGTAGAAACATCAATGATGAGAGAGAATAATTGATTGGCTGCCTCCTGCACGCCCCCTACTGGGGATCGAGCCCGCAACCCGCGCATGTACCCTTGGCCAGAATCAAACCTGAGACCCTTCAGTCCGCAGGCCCACGCTCTATCCACTGAGCAAAACTGGCTAGGACTGCAACTTTTCTTTCTTTTTTTAAAAGAATTATTTTTAAAAGCAGGTAACATTCAGCCTGCAAACCACCAATTCCAGACTCAGGATTAAAGGCAGTTTTGGTCATTGACAGCTCTGTGCGGGCAGTCCTCTGATTGGGAGTGAGTCTGGACTGAGACTTGATTTGAAGTAGTAGCTACATATTAACTCTATTGTTTTTTAATTCATAGGTTTACTTGGGAAAGTTTGAATGAGACTTTATGGAAGCTAGAGTTTCTCACCCCCACCCACCAAACTGCTCGAAGGCATTTGGATCAAATCACTGACCTGGAAATGGTTTGATTCTATATCCATTGCTTCTAACCTAGAAAAGTATATTAGGGCCCTAAAGAACATTAGACCTCCAAACATAGGATCGTGCTGATCCACAATAAAGGACTTATCTGAGAACTTAGTCTTTCCTGACCACCAGCAGGGACGATCATAAGAAAAATCAAACCGCCTGCATATCCTGTCCAGACCTAACCTCATTTCAGTCAGCATCTCTCAAATTCCCATGTTGTGTCCAGAACTGTGTGACTCACATTAATACCCCAGTGATATATTCTCCCCTGAACCCTTTAGATCCTCCTTGGCTGTGGACTTAATGAGAGGCAGAGATGTAATAAATACCGTGGGCCCAGGAAGACTGCCAAGTCTTCCTCTCTCCAGAGCAAGGTGATGCTCTGATTGGCACCACCCATACCTTTCTCAAAGTGGAGCACAGCTTCACACAACTGAACTATTGAGGTTGACTGCCTCTCTGGCCTTCATTTTGTTAAGTCTAGCTCTAGTCACCGGAGTCTAGTGGATCCACTGCTCTGTCTAAGAGAATCCACTGCACAAAAGAAGGCCCTGCCTGTCCACAACAGAAGTGATAGAGTCAAAAGGACTAAGCACAAGAAAGTAGTACATCTGAAGGGTGGCGTCCGCCCCTTCTCTGAGGTTCCATGCTTTGGCAGCTCTTGCTCAATGTCATGTGCCAACCAGGATGATAGAAAGAAAAAGCATCATATAGAATACCTAGATTTTTGCCCTGACTCTGAGATTGGTAGTTATTTTGTTCCATTTTGGGGGGTAACGGGAGAATTGGTATTCTCATTTGTAAAGTGAGAGCACAGGCTGAAGTAATCTCTAAATATCCTTCTATTTCTATAAATGCTGAATCTACCTAATTCCTAAGCAAAAATTCCTGCTCCCAAAATTTTTATTCCCTAGTCCAAATAAGAACAGCTTTATGGCTGTTGTAATACTAATACTGTATATTAATGGGACCTGTGAAGGCTTAATTTTAAGATGGCCAAGTCTACATAGTTTCTGTTACATTTTTGCTTCTTCTGGCTCCTCATTTCTAAAACAGGGTAAAGACATTGGTGATATCCAGCTCCAATTTTTAATGTCATATAGAAGATAAAATGTTTAAGCATACAAAAAAGCTAAAAAGAATAGTATGGTGAACTCTTATCCATCACCTATGTTTAATACATTAACATTTTGCTAAATATGTTAATGTAATTTTTTCTCTGTTGTTTTTTTCCAGCTTTAGGGTTTTGAAATGAAATACTAAAACAATATTTGCAGTTCTCACAGGTTTGAAGAAATTTTTTATGAAGTTCGATTTGACATCGCATAACTTTTCTACAAACCTATGCTATCTCATGTTTATTTATTCATCTCTTCCTTGAAAAAAGATGACATTTTCCCTGTGTTGTGTCATCTCTCAAAATTTATTGGCTGATAAATGCTAGAGTATATAAATTCTGGAAAACTCCATGCATGTTATAAATATAAGAATGATTAATCTCCCAGAGAGTGATAAAATAGGCTGTCTATACAGATTATTTTATAGTGTTTCTGAGAATCTACTGCACAGCCAAAAGAGAGTTCAGATCCATTCATTCATCCTTTCATCAAATATTTACTGTGCACCTACTTTGTTCAAAGGTCTGTGTTCAGCAGGCAGGGAAGATAAAGATGGAAAGATAATTCCCTTTCTATCAAGGGCTGGGAGAGAGAATTGCAAATGGTTAATTGCCATTAAAGATGATTATTTCAATGAAGTTTTTATGTACAAAGTCAGTGTTGAAGAACAGTTCTACTTCATGGTGAGATCAAGATAGTGTCAAGAGGGAGGGTCTGTGAAGGTGTTTCTTGGGGAGAAACTTGCTTGTGCTGTTGAGTTCCCACTCTCCTCACTCACAGAGAAAGAGACAGTACTTGTGCTGTACCCTCTTCTCAAGTATAAAGAGGGGCTTCTGTGGGACTAGAGAGCTTGGAAATTGTTCCCTATAGTTGTAAAACACAAGAACTGCACTGACTCTTAACTACAAACTTGAAGAAGGCAGTATCCATAAAGCAGAGGTGGCTGCATTGGGATCCACTAATACTCCCGGATTTGGTCAGGATGACGAATGAGTAAATGTTTCCCTGGACCAGATGTGGGTCACATAGAAGGCAGTCAGCATGGGGTTGCCTTTGGTCTATTCAAAAGGGCTGTCTGGAGATGTGGAGGGACCCAGTGACCAGAAGTTAGAGATGAACACAGAAATCCTAGAACCTATAGAGGTTGTCACAAGCAACCATCTGTGTCTATCTAGGACAAAGGGACTCAAGTGAGAGGTCTCTGATGATGGTAATCTCCAAAGAACCTTTAATAGCACTCTACAAGAAAGTCAACTGGAACTGTCTGCCAGACCCAGGTAGTACAGACCCATCCTATCAAAAACAGATCTGCCCTACCCCCTCAGCTGTCCAGCCTCCTCCCATTTTTACACAGCAGATCAAATAACAGTTACCTAATAGGGGTGGAGGTAAATTGGGGAGAGCTGGAGGCTGGCAGCCACTCGCTACAAAAGGCATTGTGCAGGGAGGGGGAGAAGGAGAAGTCTTAGACTAGTACTTTAGAATGAAGACTGAAGTATTCGGTTACCATCTTGGACTGGAAACATTCTATTTACTAAATTAAGACTCTCTCTCCCGCTCTCTCTCTCTTTTTTTTTTTTTTTTTTAGTTAAAGCAACTCTCAATTACAGAACAATGAACTAAAAAGTCAAGGAATATGCTCAATTTTCCATTCAGGGGCATTGGAAGATTATCACCTCCCAATAACTATCTAAAAAATATAGTAAAAGCCAAAATGTAAAATTGTATTTTGATCATATCCCATGGATCTTGCATTTAACATTCCAACTTTGTCTTTATATATTTCAGTTTATTTCTGTTTTTCATATTTTGGTTATAAGTAATTCCATAAGTTGTTTTTTTAATGTGTTGTATCTCTAAAAGACTTACTGCATTATTTTTTCTTCTCTCCCCTGCTAATTCCAGTTCTGCTCTTAAGAAGTGTTCATTAGATGGTGTTGATTGACAGAGCAACTAGTGTTCCTATTTTCAGACCTTGGCTTAAACTTAAACTAGAAATTTGATAATGATGTTTTGCTTGTAATTATTGCTGCTATCACTGTTCAACTTGTGTTAGTATCCAATCTCCGTGAGTAGAGCATTTGAGCTGTCCCAGGTTACAGATCTGGGTGTCTTGCTCTTTGAGCATTGTGGCTACCTATTGGCGACAGGCCTTTTGGAGTGAAAAACTCCTTTCTTCATCTGCTGGCTCCAAACCCTTTCCTGATTTTGAGTGCAATCCTCTAGAGCCGTGATTAGCAAACTGCGGCTTGCAAGCCACATGCAGCTCTTTGGCCCCTTGAGTGTGGCTCTTCCACAAAATACCACTGCCTGGGCGAGTCTATTTTGAAGAAGTGGTGTTAGAAGAAGTTTAAGTTTAAAAAATTTGTCTCTCAAAAGAAATTTCAATCATTGTATGTTGATATTTGGCTCTGTTGACTAATGAGTTTGCCGACCACTGCTCTAGAGTGACAGTGTGCTGGTGGAGAGGAATTCTGCCTTGCAACCTCTCTAAATGGTTACAAGAAGCCTTTCATAACAGTTTTTGTGTGTGTGTGTGTGGGGGGGAGGGGTTCTCTGTAGAGCTCATTAATTATTCTTCTGTCTAAAAAGGCCTCACCCCTCTTCAGGGGCCACTTGACTAATGTTGACGGCAGTTTTCCGGACACCTTTCCCAAAGAAAGTAAGAATAAATCATATCCCCTCAGCTGTCCCAAATAAGCATTTATCCCATCATCAAAGAAAAAGAAAAGAAACAAAAGGAAGTTTGAGATATCCTAAAGGCAAAGTAGAGAGAGGGGAATCAATCAAAATTAACAAAGTAAGGTGAAAAATAAGATCTAAGGGCCAGACTAGTTGAGAAAAATAAGCTTTCCTTTATTACTATAATAGTGTATCCTCTTTGCTTTGAATTTCTTTACATTTTTAGGGTTATTGCTTATAGCATAATCCCTATTTTAGGAACAATGTAGTATTATGTGAACACCATCAAGACCAGGCTTCCATTGCTGATAGTTACTTTATCTGTCTAAGCAAGTTACATTATCTAAATTTCTGTCATCAGGATTAAACAAGGACTTCTTCCAGAAAACTGCTCAGAGGCAGACATGCTCTCAATATTCTGTTTAAAATCATCTGTACATCAGGATGAGAGCAACAACACATACCCCAAGGGTTAATTTCACAAAACTTAGATCACATTTGTGGACAGTGGTTTTGTAAATTATATATATGTTAGATCTTATCTGTCATCTTTCTATTATTTCATACTAGAGGTCCGATGGATGAATTCGTGCATGGGTGGGGTCTGGCTGGCCTACCCCTATGGGGGCCCATTGGGCCACACCAGTGGGGGGGAGGGGCTGTGGGTGATTGGCTGGCTGGCCCCAACCCCGATCAGGGTGTTGTTGGGGCCTGATCAGGGACCAGATCAGGCTGGTTGGCTGCTGCAGTGCGGGTCATAGCCACCGGTCGTTTTGGTCATTCTGGTTGTTCTGCCATTCCAGTCGCTGGGCTTATCTATACTAATAAAAGGGTAATATGCTAATTAGACCGGGAGACCTTCCGGGTGTCCTTCCAGACAAAGCCATGGTGGCCGGGCCAAGGCAAAGGCAGTTAGGGGCGATCAGGCTGGCAGGGGGGCACAGTTGGGGGCAACCAGGCCAGCAGGGGGCAGTTGGGGGAGAGCAGGCCAGCAGGGGGGGCAGTTGGGGGTGATCAGGCTGGCAGGGTGGCAGGTGGGGGCGGTCAGGTCTACAGGAGGGCATTTGGGGGTGATCAGGCTGGCGGGGGGGGGCAGTTGGAGGTGAGCAGGCCAGCAGGGGGGGCAGTTGGGGGCGAGCAGGCTGGCAGGGGGCATTTGGGGGTGATCAGGCTGGCAGGCAAAGTGATCGGTTAGGAATCAGTGGTCCTGAATTGCAAGAGGGATGTCTGACTGCTGGTTATATATAGATATAACCAGATCAAAAGTGTGGAGGAGGTGCAGGGAGTAGGCAGTCAGACATCCCCTGAGGAGTCCCAGATTGGAAAGGGTGCAGGCTGGGCTGAGGGATCTCCCCTCCACCCCCCGTGCATGAATTTCGTGCACTGGGCCACTAGTATATATATAAATTTGTTTAAGGAGGTTACCAAATGTCTAGTCTTCCCAGTTACATTGTAAGCACCTTAAGACAGGAATTAGATTTCCTGTACTTACCTCCCTGCCATTGCACAGTCCCAAACTCAGTAGGTATTGGATAAATGCAAGCTGAATTTAACTACAGTGAACTGCCCTCCCAAAGACAGGAATAGTGGAATCCCTCTATGTACTAGGTCCTGAGAAAGAACTCCAAAACACATATAAAAGGAAAATCGAAAGGGAGCTTTGGAAATAGAGTAAAAGAAAAGAGAAAAAAGTTCAGAGAAATATAATGATAGCCTCTTGAAATTTTTTATATACTTAAACCTTGTCCTAGAGAAAGTAATTCAGCCGAGAAAAGAACAGTATTAATGTGCAGCAGGGGTAGTCTCCCAAGACGTGTCATCAGGATTAAACAAGGACTTCTTTCAGAAAACTGCTCAGAGGCAGACATGCTCTCAATATTCAAACTCCACTCTTTCTTCTTCCCTTTAACTTTCTGCAAGGCTCAGGGAAATTTATGAATCACTGTTTTATGTTTTTAAATTAGCTTTTCATCAATGTTTTATTATTATTTGGCTCTATAGTTCACCCATCTTTTTCACTATTCGAATAATTTTGGAAGATTTTGAGACTTCATAGAGAAAGGCTATTTAAGGAATTTTTTAAATTACAGTAAAAATACAAATAACAATGTTAATGATAGAATTTAAATTACATATTCATGATACTATTTTTCCAAGAATGTGAGCAGTGATAGCTACATTTCCTAGCAAATCAAGACCGCAACAGAGAAACTCTACTCAGAGAGATTTAAGATTGTTCAAGGGAAGAAAATTAACAGAGGAGATGCCACTGGCTGGGAACAGAGGGTGGTCCAGACTGACCGGGAGAATCCTACCAGCAAGAAAATGATTGAATCCTGTGAATCAATTTCAAGGGATTGACAAAATAGAGACAGACTAATAGATAGAGAGCAGGCAGACAGCTGTGGGTGGGGAGGGTGGGGGGTATGGAGGGACTGAGCAAAAAAGAAAAAAAAAGAACTTAGGACATGGACAACAGTATAGTGATTACAGGGGGTAGAGGGGGGTGAGTGGAAGTGGAAGAGATCATAGAGGGGATAAATGGTGATGGAAAAAAATAAATTTAAAAACACTCAAAACGTGGGGAAGACACTGCATCCCAAGTTCTTTTAAACTTTTAAAAATTAAGACCAAAAAATTTTCAAGGGCTGGAGTTCTGTGCTATTTCTAGTAGGAGTATGTCTCCCCCTGCAGGGGAAATAGAGCATTTGTTCCTTCAGGCTCCTCACTCAGAGTTCAATAGTAATGAGTTCTTTTGTTCATTCATTCATTCATCCATCCATTTATTCAACAAATACTTGTTTCTTGTGATAGATGCTGAATATTCAGCTGAAAATAAGATAAACATAGTCCTTGCCTCCAGGGAAATTGTACGTTTAGTGTGGGAAATAAACATTAGATAAAGAATCACCTGAAAGTCTAAAAGATCACAATGGCAATAAGGAAAACTTTGGAGGGCAATATGGCCATTCAGTAGAGTACCACAATCATACTAGGAGGTCATGGAAAACTTACCTGAGCACAGACCTCAAAAATGAATAGATATAACCAGATCAAAAGTGTGGAGGAGGTGCAGGGAGTAGGCTTTCTAGCAAAAGAAAAAGAATATTCAAAGACTCCAAGAGGAAAAGAGCTTAGGAAGTTGGAAGAAGAGAAAGAGGCCAGAATAAGGAGGGAAATACAAGTTGAGGCTGGATGCTCCAGATCAGGCAGGGTCTTGGGGGACATGTTAAGGATTCTAAACTTTATCCATAAAGAATAGGAAGCTATTGATGGGTTTTATAACCATAGTTGTGTTTTAAAGGATCACTTTGATTTTATGATAAAGAATGATAATAGAAGGGGAAGATCAAGGATTAAAATGGGAAAAACAGGATTTAGGTGATCTAGGCAAGAAATAATGGGGACTTGTACTAGGGTAGTGGCTATAAAAAGGGAGATATATGGATAAATTTGAAATATTGTAAGGTAAGAATTATTAAAACTTGGTGATTTATTACAAAATGAAAATGAAGATGTACAGATTACCAAGGATGATTCCTAGATATTTGCTGTGAGCTCCTGGATGAACTGAGAAGCCATTTACAAAGAAGGGAACTAGAGAAGAAATGTGGGGGGAGGAGAGAGCTGATCAAAGATCAGTTAATTAAATATTTATTGAGGTTACTTCTATATGGCAAGTATAGACACTGGAAGTTAAAAAGGAGAGGCAATACAGGATCCCTGTTGGCCCAAATCTTTTGGATAACAAAGTTATCCTTTGATAACTCTTGTTGCCATTAATAGATTACTTCAATATAATGTATCTATGCAAGAATGAACAATGTCCAGCAGGAGCTCAGAAAAGATATACCTTTGCACAACCTGGGGGGTTCAGAGAAGAATTCTTAGAGGAGATGATAACTGAACAAAGTCTAAGGATTAGAGGGAGTGAATATGGTGACAACAGCAGAGAGGGTTTCTCTCTGCACCCCTCCCCTCCCCCCAGAAAAAAAGAAGCCATTCTGTTGAAAACAATAAATATACTGACTAGATTTATTTTTAATATTTTTTAAAATATCCAAGTTATTTTCAAATAGGATTCTTTAAAGACCTATAATCCCAATTCTATTCCAAAGCACAGGAAAATGACAACTTCAAAAATTCTTTAATAAAATAAATATAATATTGAAACTAAAATTTGAGAGTGTACAAAAGAGAACTATATGCCAACTTCATTCATTTAACATCAATGCAAAAATCCTAAATAAAATATTAGCAAATGCAATCAAACAGCATGATATATCATGACCAAGTGGAAATTGTTTCAGAAATGCAAAAATGGTTCAATGTTAGTAAATACATGAATATATTTAATAATTTTATATATTTTTATTTATCATTATTTTTTTAATCCTCATCTGAGGGTATTTTTCCATTGATCTTTTAGTGAGAGTGGAAGAGAGAGGGAAAGACAGAGAGAAACATCGATGAGAGATAACTTGTATAACTATGTATAATATCAATATTAGGAAATTGTCATTGGTATAATTCATAAGGCTTATTCAGGTTTCATCAGTAATACATGCAGACTAATAATTTGTGTGTGTGTGTATATAGTTATATACAATTTTGTCATATGTGTAGATTATAACTATCACTATATAATTAAATCAAGAAACAGAAATTTTCCATCATCATAAGGCTTCTTTGATGAACCAAACCTGCTAGGGCTAGGTTTTTACATATTTCTTATTAATTTTATTCCTAGGAGTTTTGTAATTATGGTTTCTATTACAATTGGGATGTTGATGTTCTCTTCCATGTTAATCTTCTAACTGGTTCTTCCTTGTATCTGTGAAGCCTTCTGTAAATTGCTTTTATATCCTGCTACCTTACTGAATCATCTTTTCTTTGCAGTAGTTTTTCCATTGATTTGCTTTCGTTTTCTAGACATACCATCATGTTATCTACAAATCTCTATGTAGACGAAGAGATTTTTATGGAAAAAATAAAGAACTTCCAGGAAAACGCTAAAAAAGAAGAGCAATGAGGAGGGATTGGTCTTATCAGACATCTAAAATACTATAAAGCTTTCACAATTAAAACAGTGTAGAATTGGTACACGAATAAACAGACATACTAATGTTAAAAGTCTATGTATCAATCCATTATGTAAAGAAACTTAATATATGATAAAGATGTACTTTTAAATAAATGCTGTTGAAACCACTGGGTATCATTTGGAAAAAGGTAAAATTGAATACATAACTTATATAGCACGCCCAGATGAACTCCACATGGATCAGTTAACTAAACATAACAAAAACAGAAACCCTAAAAACTATAGAAGAAAACATTGGTAGATTTCTGTATAATAGACCTGTGGGGGTAGTCGAAAAGCATTCTCATGACTCAAAATATAGAATCAATAAAAGACTAATAAATTACATCACGTGACTTTTAAAAATTGCATGGCCCAATACCATAAGTAAGACCAAAGTCACTGGACAGAGTTAATCTTCTTAACATATAAAGAGCTTCTAGAAATAAAAAGACAGCCAAAACCGGTTTGGCTCAGTGGATAGAGGGTCAAGCCTGCGGACTGAAAGGTCCCAGGTTCGATTCCCGTCAAGGGCATGTACCTGGGTTGTGGGCACATCCCCAGTAGGGGGCGTGCAGGAGGCAGCTGATCGATGTTTCTAGCTCTCTATCTCTCTCCCTTCCTCGTTGTAAAAAATCAATAAAATATATCTATCTAAAAAAAAAATAGAAATAAAAAGACAGAAATCCAGTAGAAAAATTAGCACAAGAAATAAACAGAAAAAAAAAAATAAATAAATAAATAAACAGATGGCTTTTTAAAGTGGCCCTTAAAACAATAAAACAGACTCAACTCAATTAAAAAGAAAAGAAAATTTCATTACATTTAGAGCATTTCTTACTGTGTTGTCACAAATCTCAAAGTTTAACAGCAGTTTGTTGCCAAAACTCTGGGGAAAGAGATTCAGATATGCTGCTGGTGGAAGTATAGAATATTTGGTACTATTTAGCAAAACTACAAATAGATGCATTCACTCTTTAACCAACGGCAATCACATTCTCTATGAATCTATACTAAAAGTACATTTGCACAAACTTGAAATGATATATACACAAGGTTATTCATTGTGGCATTATTTTATGGCAAAAGACTAGAAATATTCTAAATACCACCAATAGTGGGGAATTGAATAGTCAAATAAACTATTTCTATGTGTTGCTGTAGAATAATTGTCACAGTATATTATATGAAGTGAGGTGCAGAACAGTGTATATGATAGCTACTTTTATAAAAATTGAAACATTGAAGGGTAATCCAGAAACTAATAAAAATTGTTATTATAAGAGGTGGGGAGGAGGAACTAGATATCAGGAGATATGAATGGAAAGGAGACTCTGAGGACACTAGAATCATGTAATTGTTTTACATATTCAAAAACTTGATTAAACCAAAAAGAGTACAAAGAGCAATCCCTAAAATTGAAAACAAATAAAATAAACCCAAGTATATATAAGATTGGTAACATAACCAAAGAAAGAATTCTTTCAAATGACTTCTAAACATAGGACTTTGTCCTGCTTTAGTGGGATATATTCTAGGAACAAAACAAACTGCGAAGAACTAACTTCATTGTGTAGTTTTATGGTCAGGTACTAATACTGGTATTGTGAAAGTGTTTTATGTATGTTATAAGATAAAGCAAGTACGTTCAGTATACGTCAGAAATAATACAAATGTAATATCAAATAATTTAAACATGTAGTGCTTTAATTAAATGTAAATTAAACCTAAGCTACAGGTATTCTGAAGAAAGTAACAATCTCACTGAAAAATATGAACAAACTAAATAACTTAGAGCTATGGATGAATCTCTGAGTGAAGTAACACAGAAGATTGTTCTTCCATGGGCCAAGCATGATGATTCCTCAGAAAATTTCTGTGAACCCTGACATTGAATATGTAGATTATTCTTAATCTAAGCAATACACAGTTATAAAAGATCAGATGCTTGGAAGATAGGGGATATAATAAGAAAATTGTTTCAAGTCATAATGAAAAGACCTTGAAATATTTTGGCTTTTGATCAAAGGAAATGTGAAGAGAACATTTTTCACTGATGGCTAGGAGGTCTCAGTGTAAAAACAAAAAGGGCATTCTCCAGACTTATATCTGGACTACATGAAAGCATTAATGTGCATTACAGTGACAGACAGTCTTTACAAGACACCTGTTTGGAAAAGAAATGGGGACACACATTACAGAATTTCACCAGTGGGTTTGATGGAATTTTGACTGAAGGGGAAAATCCAAGAGAACTTGTATTTTCTCTACTTAAAAGAATTAGGCCTTTATCTAAAGTACTACCATTCTCTGGACACCCAGATTTTCAACTACTCACTGGAAATGAAGTTTAATATTTAGAAAACAGTTTTTCTTGGAAATATTTCAAAAAATCAAATGAAGAAATTTCTTTTGTGAAATTCATTTTTTGCTTGGGGTAGAAAAAGGAGCAAGATAATTACAGGCAGACTTTAGAATGTACTATGGAAATCTTTCTAAAATTATAGATTGTATTGGTTAGCCTAAATGTCAACTGTGGGAAAATATTCAGACTCAGGGTTTGGGCACTGCTTTGAAGGTCTTGTTTTCAAAGAAATTGACAGCAAATATGCAGAAAGTGGGCCCACTTATGAATACCATCTTACTAGACAAGAAATAGTATCATTGTTCAATGCATTTGGAAGAAATTCAAAAGCATAAAAGAATTGGGAAACTTCAGGAACTTGCTGCAAAATATTCATTACAGAAATTAGTTGAAATGTGCCTATTTCTGGAAATGGAGGCCAAAGAGTGGAATAGCAATGAAAGTTTAAAGTCAAGCTTTTTATATAAAGCTACTTTTATTAGAGGAGAATTACATTGCTTAAGTAAACAGTTTATTTTGTAATTGAGTTTAATTTAAATATATATCATATTATTGTGAGTCAAAGTATTATTTCAATAATGTGATACAAATTTTACAGTTTAATATAGAATAAAATCAAGATTATCAAATTTTAAAATAAATGAAATTAAAAATTTTCATGGGAAAAATATAGCAAATTATAGACTACAAAACAGATTAGAGAACTTGAAGACATAAAAGTAGAAACTATTCAAAATGAAGTATTGAGAGAAAAAAGACTGAAATAGAAAGAGTCAGAGAAAAGTGATCTGTGAGACATAGCAAGCAATTTAACATACATGTAACTGAAGATTCAGAACAGCTGGGGCTAAAAAAATGATATTTAAAGAAATAATGGCTAGCCAGGCGGGCATGGCTCAGTGATTGAGCGGCAACCTATGAACCAGGAGGTCACAGTTCCATTCCCAGTCAAGGCATATGCCCAGGTTTTGGGCTCCATCCCCAGAGTGGGCTCAATCCTCATGGGGCAGCTGATCAGCTGTTCTCTCTTATCATTGATGTTTGTATCTCTCTCTCTCTCTTTCCCTGCCCCTCTGAAATCAATAAAAATATTTTTAAAAAAGAAATAAAGGCTAAAACATTTCAAAAATTTGAAAGTTCAATGAAATCCAGGCAGAATAAATTTAAAGAAAACCATGCCAAGGCACATCATAATCAAATGACTTAAACCAAGGATAAAGAAAAAAATTCTAAAAGCAGCCAGATGAAAAAAGACATATTACAGATAGAGCAGGAATTGGCAAACTATGACCCATGGGCCAATTATAGCCCACCTCTTGTATCTGTAAATAAAGTTTAGTTGGAGCGTAGCCCCTACATTTATTTATGTATTTGCTGTGGCTGCTTCTGTGCTATGATCTCAGAATTGAGTGGTTGTAGAAAAGACTATATTGTTTACAAAGCATAAAGGATTTACTACCTGGCCCTTACAAGAAAAGTTTACCATCCCCTGCTAGAGAGGGACAAAGAAAACAATGCCAGCAGATTTCTTTTAAAAGCTATGCAAGGCAGAAGCCAAGGTCAACCCAGAGATTTTTACCTAGCAAAAGTATCTTTCAAAAATAAAGGTGAAATAAATACTAAATAAACAAAAGATAAAATGTTAAAGCAGTGGTCGGCAAACTCATTAGTTAGCAGAGTGGCAAACCGTGGCTCACGAGCCACATGTGGCTCGTGAGCCACAGTTTGCTGACCACTGTGTTAAAGGAAGTTCTTCAGGCAGAAGAAAAAAATAATAGGTGAAAATTTGAATCAAAAGGGAGAGTGTGAAAGGTGATAAGTATGTAGGTAAAATATTAAAAACATTTTTCTCACACTTAAATTTTTAAACTTTTAAAAAATTTACTGATTTTAGGTAGAGAGAGAGAGAGAGAGAGACTTGTTCCACTTATTTATGCATTCATTGGTTGATTCTTGTATGTGCCCTGGTGGGGATCAAACCCACAAACTTGGTGTATCTGGACAACACTCTAACCAACTGAGCTACTGAGCTATCCAGTCAGGGCTTTCTTAGATTTTAATCTCTTGAAAATATAAATGACTGAAGTAAAAATAATAGAAGTGCACTTAAGGTTTTAGTATATGTAGAAGTAATATGTATAACAACAAAAATACAAAGGACATAAGGGAGGAAATGAAAGTATGTTGCTGTAAAGTTCTTACTCTATTTGAAGACAGACTGTGATAAGTTAAGGGTGTATCTTGTTAAACTCTTGAGCTGCATTGTCCAATAGAGTAGTTACATGCCACACATGGTTATTAAAATTAAAATTAGACAAAATTAAAAATTCAGTTTTTTAGTTATACTAGCTATACTTCAGTATTAATAAACATATGTGGTTAGTGGTTACACATACCTGACAGTGAAGATATAGAATAATTCCATCTTCACAGAAAATTCTATTGGAAAGCACTGCTCTAAAGTAATAACAACAATAAAACAAAGCAAAAGATAGAGAAAAGAAGAGGAAGAGTTAAAGAGGAATCATTTAAAAATTCAATTAGTCTAAATATTGGAATAGAAATAAAGAACAACAGATGAGACAAATAGGAAACAAATAGCAAGAATATAGATTGAAATCCAATCTTATCAATAATTATAAAAAATGTAAATGGTCTAAACATCTCAGTTAAAGGATAGAGATGTTTTATAGAAAACCCACCTTAAATATAAAGGCACAGATATGACAAATGGAAAAATATATCAAACATTAATCCAAAAATATCTGGAATGCTTCATTAATATCTATTAGAACATTGAACATTACCAGGAATAAAGGTCATTTCATAATGATCAAGCAGTCAACTCACTAAAATGATGTAACAACTTAAATTATTAAAGACATAATAGAGGAGTTTCAAAATATAAGAAGCAAAAGTTAATAGAAATGAAAAATAGATAAATTCACAAATATAGTTTAAACCCAGATATTAAATATAACTAGACTAAATGCTCTAAATAAAAGAGAAAGGCTCACAATGGATAAAAGGCAAAAACAAAATGAAATCTGACTACATGTTATCTACCAGAAATACACTTAAAACTTAAGGAAGCTGAGAGTGAGCATAGACTTGGAAAAGACATATTATGCACTGAATCCAAAAGAAAGCAATTATAATAATATCAGTAAAAATGAACTATAAGGCAAAAGCATTATTACTGAACAAGAAAACCACCCAATACTGAAAAATGTTAAATTCGGTATAGCACCAGGATATATACAGCAAAGATTATCATAACTACAAGGACAAATTCACAAACATAGTGGAAGATTACAATAACCCCTTCTAAGTAATTTATACTATAAGTAAACAAAATCACTTTAGATACAGAAGATTTTTATAGTTTATAAATTTGTTTTAAATGTACTAATGGAAATATCTAAACCTTGCATTCAACAAATGCAAAACATGTTCTTTCATGATGCATATCATATATGTTAAAAACATCAACAAAAACTTATGTAATGGGCAAGTTTTAATAACTTTCTAAAGGTTGACATTGACTAGGAAGTGTTCTTAACTACTGAATTTAAACTATTGACCAATAACAAAAAGACCATGGCATGTCTTTTAGAAAACTCCCATGCTTGGAAATTAATAAGTATTTATTTATTTAACAAATACTTAATGCATTTTTATTATGAGCTGGCACTGTTCTAGGCACTTGGGATTATGTCAGAGATAAATTAATAATTAAAAGTCTGACAATACTAAGTGTTGGAGAAAACGTGAAATAATGAGAATGTTTATCCTGTTGATGAAGTATAAATTATTATAACCACTTTTGAAAACAATTTGATATTCTCAAGTAGAGCTGAAAGTAATCATACCCTATGATTCAGCAAGTCCATCCATAGACTATATAAACTTGGGAAAAACTTCTGCATCACAAGACATGTACAAGAATATTCATGGCAGCATTGCTAGCAATAGCCTAAATTTGAAAACAGCTGAAATATCCATCAACAGTAGAATGCAGATAAATACATGGCAGTATATTCATACATTGAAATACAGTAGAACAACGAAAATAAACAAGCACAGGTACCCAAACAACATGGATGACTTTTATGAATATAATGTGAAAAAGAAGCAAAACACAAAACAATAAATTCTGTTATTCCATTCAAATAAAGTTTGAAAGAATAAATGCATTGTGATGCTATCTATATAATGTTCAAAACCAGACAAAATTATACTATATTGTTTAGGGATTTATAAATGTGTGCTTGATAAGTTATTTAAAATTAGGAAATTATTATCAAGATAATTTACCCATAGGAGGGAGAAGATTTTGATTCTAGTATAGGAATGGGGGGGACTTCAGGTGTACATGCATGTTTATTTACTTGTATATATTTGCACTATATTTCACAATTAATAAAGGTAAGAAGCATTTTAAAATGGAGAACAATATGAATAAAGGTATGGAGGCATGAATGTGTGCTGGGGGTATGGGAATTACAAATAGATTTATGCACCTTAGAGGGTAAATAGTGAGGCAGAAAGGGGTGAAAAAAAATGAGGCTGGAGGCTATGGGAAGCCTTTGGGACATTTTAAGCTGGGTTACAAAATGACTCAAATCTTAAGTATGGACCTATGAACCAGGAGGGCACGGTTTGATTCCGGTCAGGGTACAAGCCCAGGTTGCAGGCTCCATCCCTCCTGCAGCCGATCAATGACTCTCTTATCATTGATGTTTCTATCTCTCCCTCTCCCTTCCTCTCTGAAATCAATTTAAATACACACACACACACACACACACACGTGTGTGTGTGTGTGTGTGTGTGTGTGTGTGTGTGTGTGTGTATCTTTTTTTGTTTGTTTGTTTTAAAGACTCAAATCTGAATTTTAGGTAGGTTCTTCTGACTGCTATGAGGAGATGGATGCATGGGAGGAGAGAGAAGGGAGGGGGCAGAAGAAAGGTTGAAAGGGAAACCATTAAAATTCTATAGGTGTGAGATAACATGAAGTTTTCTTGTAGAAATAGGGAAGAGGAAATGGATGAGAGAGGTAACGGTAGGCATCAGAAATTATGATAATCTCCTTATTTTGAAAAACACACAATCACTCAGGACTCTTCCAACCTTTGATTCGTAGAATAAGAGTATAAGTCAGGAGTTCTTCTCCCTGACATACAGGATGGAAATACAGGCTTGGCATCATCCCATTTCAAACAACATTGAGGGTTGGGGAGAGCATGCAGCTTCTGACCTTGAGTTTTTACTTTCTATTTTGTAAGAGGTGGAGACTTTCATGTGTTTTATAGTAAACATTCCTTTATTGAAAGAAAAAAAAGCCACCAAAGGGGCCATTAATTGTGTGAGCATAAGCCATAGATCACCAAAGAAGATGGTTGAAATAAAAAAAAAAACAAAAAACAACAACAACACACAAAAACAACTAAACTGTTAAGATAGGAAAGAGTTGGAGCTCTGCAGACTACATGTCCTTATAGAAAATGTTTCTTTTTCTAGGTTTGGACTCAGGCTTCGTTCATCCATCCAGTCAACAAACATGTATTGAGCCGTTGTACCTGGGACTATTTTATGTGCTGGAGATATGGCCGTGAACAAAACCAAACCACTGCTCTAATGGATCTTATACCCTAGTTGGAAGTAAAAGACAATAAACAAACAGGCAAAAAATACTATAACAGACATTGATAATTGTTGTGGGGAAAAATAAGGCAAAGTAAAGAGACTAGGGAGTTCTGGAGTGCAGGGGATCCTTGTGCCTTTAGGTAGGAAAGTGAAAGACAATGAACAAACAAACAAAGCAGGCATTGTGCCTATAAACTGTGAATAAGTGCCTGACCCACAGGAAACAGAGCTGTTTTCATGCAAGACTTCTTAGAACATGGGCTTGACAGCCTGGGTGGAAAAGTTGAGGAAAGGGCACTTTTCCTTACTGCACTGCAGTACTTTGAAGATGCAGATATACATTTTGGGGACAGCATCTCATAGCAAAAGGGACATAGTAGAAACCACTTTTGATGGACTTTTAGGGCCTCTGAGAGGTATGGAGAGAGCATATGTAGATGTATTAGTACGAGTGAGAGCTACAAAATTTTGTGTGAATTTCTACTGTAAAATACTACCACAGACTTCTTCAAGATAGGACAGGTGAGAAGTGGCCCAGAGGCTAGCTGACAAGTCAGTATTGAGGAATGCTAAATTTCTAAAAATTCCTAAATGGAAGGGAAGTCTGTGGCAGACACACCACAGTCCATATCCTGCTCAGATACTTAGACATAATTT
The DNA here is from genome assembly GCA_026230045.1 of Corynorhinus townsendii. Classification (NCBI taxonomy): domain Eukaryota; kingdom Metazoa; phylum Chordata; class Mammalia; order Chiroptera; family Vespertilionidae; genus Corynorhinus; species Corynorhinus townsendii. Next base: position 171,238,845 of record JAPDVU010000003.1, on the reverse strand, counting down.
TCTCTAAATTAACTGATATTCTGGGAGAGGCAATTTATCAAGCAAAATTTCCCCATGGTACCAGAAATTATGAGTGTTCTCAGATGGTGTAGCATTATTTTTAAATATATTTTTATTGATTTCAGAAAGGAAGGGAAAGGGAGAGATAGAAACATCAATGATGAGAGAGAATCATTGATCGGCTCCTCCTGCACGCTCCCCACTAGGGTTCAAGCCAGAAACCTGGGCATGTGCCCTGATTGGGACTCGAACCGTGATATCCTGGTTCATAGGTCGACGCTCAACCACTGAGCCATGCTGGCTGGACTGGTATAGCATTATTAATGTCTGATGAGGATGCTGGCAACTTTCTGGGGGCAAAAATATATGAAGAGGATGGAGTGTGCAAGAGGCCCTGCACCAGAGTCTGAATGCCTACCAGTATGTATGTGGCCCATTACCCAACAACACTTAGACTGGAACTAGTCGGAATGGCGCAGGATAAACGACCGAATGTGCACTGAAAGGAGAAAAAGCCTCTGCAAGTGTTGACACAAGAGAATCTATTGCAATGGGCAATGCGGACAGGGAAGCTAGGGCAAACACCAGCAAAACAGGTTACTTGGAACGACCGGTTATTTTCAGTGGAAAATAAGACTGCAGAGAGGGTGGAAGGTTCCCTGGAATTCTTGTCCTGAGTACAGTTAACATGGAAGAGAAGGAAATGAGGGCGGGAAGTGTCCTTTAGGACTCCTAAAAGCAGTTTGGGGGCACAGAGCAAGCAACTGGAAGACCAGTTCAGGCCTTAAGTGAGGGGTGTGTATGTGGCTCCACTCCTGACCAAGTCTCTGAGACACGAGAGGATCTTGATAGTGTGGACAGTCTCTCCAGTCAGAGGCTCATAAGGGTTCAGGGTCCTTACAAACTATCAGGACCATGTCTCTTTATAAGCGTGAAGGAGATGAGCAAAAAAGATGGGCAAACCTCCATGAGAGGCAAACCACCCCCTCATACTGAGAAAAGTTAGTCTAATATGCAACAGACAAAACCCACAACAATGAGTATTTTTAGCCTCTCAATATTTCTTACCCTGTAGGAAGGGCCCTCTGTCATTGATAGCTGTGCAGATCAGGGGATTAGAGATAGAATCAAAGGAACTATAACAAGGACATGGAGTTTCTTCCTGCAGAAGAGAAAAAGAATACATCTAAGAAGTGAAGGGAGGGGGGAGTGAAAGACAAGGGCCAGGCTTGAGAGAAAGCTTGGGGGTGTTTGGGGGAAAAGAAACAGAATGGCAGACTGCTATACCATAATGTGTGAGATGAATAGAGAAGTTTAAGATGTTTGCCTCCATGCCAGGAATGTAACCCCTTGTGGAATTTTCCCAGAGCCTGTAATGAACATCTAAATTGCTTTTTAATTCTGTTTGGCTATTAGCTGTGTTTCTTTTGAATGTGATATCTTGCCGAACTGGGCCTCGAGACAAGTCAACTTCATAAAAGTTGAATTTGGGGAGTATTGTCTGGGATTGTAGGCCTAAGATGCAGCATTATAGATCTAAATGAGTTAAGCCAGCATCTTCATCATGATTGCTGGATTTATAGTGCAAAAAGCACACAAATTATATAAAATCGAGACTGGAGGTAAGGTAGGCAACAGGTAGAAGGAAATGGTACAGATTACTAAGATCTTAATTTTAGTGAGAATGTGATTTTGGAACTAGGTGTAGGTGATGGAGATCTATGTCTATGCAGCATGGAGTCTCTTCTCCTGCTTGGCCTATGAGACCGGAATAAGAACTAGAAAAGCTAGGTGATTCCCGAAGGATAGAAAAAAACAGCGGAAGAGGAGTGTGTAGAGGTTGTTTTTTTCCTTGCGATATAGCATACTTTGTAAATACTCTAATGACATGGCCAGAGTACCCATTCAGCCCCCTTTTGCTTGGGAGTGGACCCACACAATAAACCTTAGGGTATTGGTATACAGAGGGCCCGGCCTTGTAACCCAGCAGGCTTAATGAGGTTCTGCTTCACTCTCTGCCTCTATCCCCCTTATTTTTATGAGACTAGACCCTTCTCTATTCGCCCTTGTCTCACTTTCACCTAGAATTCCTAAAATAATCTGGTCGTGAATCTGATGCACCATTGTCTCCTCATATTTTCAAGTCCTGCTACTAGTCCACTCCCCCAGTTCCCACCTACCCTTGGCTCTCAAATGTCTGACCTGGAGCTTGACTGGATCAGCCGCATCCCTTGATCTCTGCACTTGTTTCCCATGTTCTCTCGTGCTTCTCCAATAATTTCCCTTCCCTCTAGGCTCATACCCCTTATACTCCCAGTGGGCTTCATGCTAGTGCCTCTGGACAGCATGATGTAATCTTATCCTGAAAGCCTTGACATACATGGTACCCTCAACAATAGTGGCAAAGGGCCTTGTATGATGGCATAATCCAGCTATGGTTAAAGTAAGGTTAAGGCTAAGATGGTAGGCCCTATACTGGGGACAGGGTCACTCCTAGTAGATCGAAGGCAGGGACTCACCTGAAGGGTGAGGAAGCTGGCAAGATGAACTCATCCATGTCAAGTGCTGGTCAAGAGATGGGAAGTAACAGACAGGCAAAAACCCTACAAGTCATGCCAGTCTTTTCTACTTATAGCAGAGCTCTCCAGGGAAGAAAGAACAGCAGGGTTGACCCTGTAAGCCCTGAGAATATGCTTGCTATAAATATGATCAGAAACTTATGCTGCGTAAGCTCAACTGGTTGTCGTGTGTGTGTGTGTGTGTGTGTGTGTGTGTGTGTGCGCACATGCACTCGTGTATCTTGTCTCTGTTTCTAGTTTTCCTATAGCACTTTGGTAAAGTCTTTTTGTAAATACCAGGCCATATTGGCGTGCTTAGGGAAACCAAGAAAAAGCATTTTTGTCTTCTCCAGAGCTTTAGGAATAATCTCTGGGGCAACTGGTAGAGGTAGGAGTGATATCCAAGGTAAGAGCACAAGTTTGTGGAATGGAATAAGGAGGAATGAGCAAGCAAATAGGATTGGATCGTTTGTTTGAGAAAATACAATATTTTAGGGGGGTTTGTTGATATATTTGTTTAGTGAAATCAAATTTCTAGTAGCGGCATAATACTTTATTATATCAGCAACACCTTATATGAAACATTCTGCTATTTAGGATATTTCCCCACTTATTTCTATTTTAATATCAGTAACATAGGCATAGGCCACACAGCTCTTTAGAGCCACGAGAGTTCCTCTGGGCCAGCCCTGCTCTTCATCAGTAGAATATGCAACCAGGGAAACCCAAGGTAACACACTTGCTATCCTTGAACCACTGGTATACAAAATACTCACACCTCGCCCTTCCCTACCTGGGAGTGATACAATTTGTTTCTCCTCCTCAGATTTATTTCTTCTTATGAACTTCGTTTTTGGTTTCTGATCACTTGGCTTCTCTAATCTACTAATTGGTAAGTATGTGCTGCCCAGGTGCTGTTTGCTTTTCAATCTAAAGTCATTTGTAAATATGTTAAATTCAGATTTTCTTCCTCCCTCATCCCTCCCGCTCCACCCCTCAATAGGAAAAGGAGCTGCCACAAAGGTTCAGACACTCAGCGTATATCTTTACCTGGGTACCCGGTCTGCCCAGGGGGAATTATCTTCATACACAGTCTCCCCTCCCCCACCCACCACCCCCACCCTCTGCCCAAAACACATCCACCCCTTCTACACACTGTCTCCTTTTCACCTGTTAGCTGATGCAGTTATTCAGAGTTAGAGATAATATTAAAAATTATCCAGTCCAATACCCTAACAAACCAGGAAAATAGTTTATTCAAGGTCTCTGAATTAAGTGGCAGGAACAAAATTGAATTCAGGTCTCTTAAATCCACTGTGTACGGGCTGGAGGGTTATGGGTGAAGGAAGGGGACATCGTAGTTCTTGTTATTCATTCAACGAATGTATTCAGCATTCACTTTCTACGTGCCAGGCACTATTTTAGGCGCTGGGGATTCCGTGATGGCGATAGAGGACTCGGAAGAGACAAAATTAACTGAGCTTTCATTCTCAAAACTGAAGTACTTTGTCTCACCATCCAGGAAAAATCCCCAGTACCCTGGGTAGGAGTGTTTAGGTCTGATATGGGAGGGAATCCCATGCTTTCTCTGTTCCTGTGCTATCTACAGTGACAGGGCTGATTTACTGCGGACACCTCCAGGGTGTCCTCCCCGCTCCTGCAACTCCCAAGGCTGGGCGGGGCCGGCGCCAGCGCGCCCCCGCGCTCCAGCTCTAATCTGGAATGATTAGCGTCCCCTTTTCTACCCTGTCTGCTTCCCTGCCAACCGCTGAAGGACAGAGAAGCAAGACTGGGCTCTGGCGCCATCCTCTGAGAAAGGATTTCGAGCAAGTTAAAATCCTACCAAGGCAGTCGCGCTCAGTATCTAGCACCCCAATGTGGGGAGGGACTACCTCTCCCGGACCTGGGGTCCATGCAGGAAACTGCTCTCTCATGCTTTCCTAGTAAACACCGCAGCCACACGCTCTCTCCAGCCTCAGCTGAGGCCACTGCAGCGTCCTCTCCCCTCCCGCCCCACCCGCCGGCTCCGACACCAGAGCCCACTGCAGCTGCCCAGCCACGCTCCGCTTTCTCCTCCACTTCCTGCTTGCCTTGGAGACACACGTCATTGACGTGCCATGCGTCGCCTTGGAAACGGGAGCATCCGCGGCTGGGAGACCCGCCCCTGCCGCTCCTGCCACACTCGCGGTTAATAGCTGAGGGGAGTCCCGAACCCGACCCGCCACGGGTCTCGGCCTCGCCCCGGCCCCTTCGCAAACGCTTCCGTGACCCGGGGACTCGGCGAGCGCTTGCTGCGCGTGGCGCCCAGAGGGCGCGCGGACACGGGCGCAGTCCTAGAGGCGAGGCGGGGCAGGCGCTTTCGCCCCGGGGTGAGCGGGACGGACGCTGCCTGGTCCCCGTCCCGCGGGCTCTTCCGGGCCTCCCGGATCCTGCCGCCCGGATTCACCTCCTCACGTCGGCTCCCCGCCCCTCTCGGAAGCCTCCTCTCACCTCGGCTCCTCCCCGTCCCTCCGGGGACCTCTCCCCTCCCTCCGCCCCATTCGGGAGGCCGGGCTGGACCTGCCCCAGAGCGGCCGCCACCGCTTCTGCCACTCCATGGAGGACGGTCTGCTGGAGATCATGACCAAGGACGGCGGCGACCTGCCGGCGCCTCTGGAGGTGTCCGCCGTGCCGGCCGTTGGGGACGTGATCTCCGGCGAGTACAACGGCGGCATGAAGGAACTAATGGAGCACCTGAAGGCCCAGCTGCAGGCCCTGTTTGAGGACGTGCGGGCCATGCGGGGGGCCCTGGACGAGCAGGCCTCGCACATCCAGGTGCTCTCGGACGACGTGTGCGCCAACCAGCGGGCCATCGTCTCCATGTGCCAGATCATGACCACTGCGCCCCGCCAGGGCGGCCTGGGCGTGGTCGGCGGCAACGGGAGCTTCCCGGGCGCCCCCCAGGAGCCCGACACCCCTTCGCCTGGGACGGAGGACAGCGGTTTGCTGGATCGCGAGCCTGAAGACGAGGAGGACGACGATGAAGAAAAGGAAAGGCCCCGCTCCTCCACACCCACTAGTCCCTTGGAGCGCCCCGAGGGCCCCTGTGCTGGTCTCCTTGCGGGGGACGGGCCACTTGTGGAGTCCCTCGATCTCCCCGATATCACCCTGCTGCAGCTGGAGGGCGAGCCCTCCCTGTGAGGGGACTCCGAGGGCCACTACTTTCCCGAGCTGGCTTTGGTTCCCGAGTGCATGAACGAGCGCGGTGCAGCACGCTCCACTCCCACCGCTGCTCGGTGGGTCAGGCAGAGAGAGAGAGAGAGAGACTCCTTGAGGAAGGATTTATAGGGTGAAGGACTTGGGGAGCATCGCGAATTCTTTCTGCCTAACCAAGCAAGAGACGTAGCAAACTGCAGAAAGGTGAGGCTCCGGGAGAGGATGCGCTCCTCTCTGGACTCCCATCCCTCCCCTACCCTGTCCTTCCGCCCCCACCCCAGCCAACAGGAGACCCCCGAATTGTGTAAATAAAACTCTGCTTTTTCTATTCTGAAAAAGTCCTTATCCAGGACTATGGCAAATAGTCTCTAACGATTTACCTAGAAATTAAAGAATTGGGATATTCTGTTCTGGCAACAGAAAATTTCCCCTTCTACTGAAATCCAAGATATTCAGCGCTCTGCAGAAGCCTCTCCCCTCACAGATCTTTGCGGCTGCTGATTGGTAAAGGAAGCTTGAGGAGGGAACGGCAGCCCTAGAAATCTAGGAGAATGGGGTTCCCAGGCTGCCTGGGCTGGGAGGAGCTGGCTCTGAATGTGCATGAAGACAAAATAGCTCAACCTCTCTAGGATTTTGCATGCAGAGCGGATCCTGCTTTGTCGCTGACTACATCTGGAATTGCTTTTGCCAGTCGCCGGGACTTAGAGAACAAAGAGCCAGTTCACAGGCAGAGACTTGGGGGTGCTCAGCAACAGCCCAGATTTAGGGGACATTTGAGAGACTTTTGGGGGCCACAGCCAAAAACTGTCTCTCTCCTGGCTACACCTGTTTAACTTCAGTTCCTCTTCCTTGTCAATATGTCCCTGCCCGCTGCCTCTCGGTCTTGCCTCCATAATGTCTTGTGTGTGTTATGTGTGCCCACTTGTGTAGTAGTATGTGAGCCCTGAGGGGCAGGGCTTGTGGCTCTGGTGTTAGGTTCGGGGGGCTTCAGACCTTTCTCTGAGCCCCAGGCTGTCTTGGCGCTCTCCCCTCTCCTTCCCTCTTTCCCCCCACAACCAGGGCATGGAGCATGTGGCTGTCCTGAGGTTCTTAACTGACGTGCCTCCCTCCCATCTCCTCAAGTGGTGACTTTGTGTGCCCTTCTCCTCTGTGTATTCCTTCTCAGTGCTTTTCTTGCTGTTAACCTTAATAAAGAGGCATCACCCCCCTCCTTGCTGACTGGTACTAGGTGGATGTCAGGGTTGGGCTTAGTGGGAACTGCAGGGACCATATCTTCCCTCCTCTCTCCTTGCTTCTAATTCCAAGGAGTTGACCATACATACCTGCCCTGGTCAGGGCAGGCATTGCCCACTCTACCTGCTTTCCTTTCCATCCTGGACATTGACCTCCAACTGCATTGGGAAAGGATAGGATATGTGTTAAGACTCCCAAACCAACAAGGATTTTTAGTAGCCAAAACTTCAGATGTGCAAGAGACCTCTTTTCAGTGAAGCACCTAGCCCCCAGTCCTGGAATGGTATGATACCTGTTTCATGGGAGGGTCAGGGAGGGGTATTGTTTGGGAGGGATTGCTGGGGATCTCTGTGAGCAGAGTGACACATCACAAAGGAAACTGCACTAACTGCCTCAGGCCTCCAGTGGGGAATGCCTTACCCCAGGGAGCACAGAGTGACACAGCTCTAGTCAGCTCTCTGGGCAATGAGGATTTCCCAAAGCTGTCCCAAACAAAATTTAGAAGAATGAGCTGGGGTGGGGTGTGTGTGTGTGTGTGTGTGTGTGTGTGTGTGTGTGTGTGTGTGTTCTTGCTGCTGGTTGCTGGTGAAAGAGCACTAGAGTGACAGATCTAGGCTTGAATATCTGTTCCAACACTGAATGGATGCCTGAGACTTAGTTTCTGCATGTGTAAAACGGTTTGGGGGGAGGAAAATGTCTAAGGCTCCTGGGACGTCTGTGCAAATGTTAGTTTTCTTATATGTAGTTCTCTTGGAATGGGGAGGAGGTTGTGGTGACTGACTCTTCTGGGAAAACAAAACTACCTAGGGAAGGTTCTAGAAGCTCTTTGTTTATATAATCTCTTCTTATATAAAGAACTCTTATCCTTCAGGATATTCAAGTAAAGGGGACAGTAAGATTCTACAGGAACCTTTTTGTCACAAATGTCACACAGTTATGGGCCGAAAAGGTCTTCAGGGCTAGCTCTGTACACACAGGATGACCAGAGGAAGCCCTAAGTTGTACAGTGTTTGGGGAATGTGGGCTGGAGCCTTAAAGAGGGCAGCTAAAGTATATTAGTGGGGAAGTATCCCTGGAAATAGGATCCTATTATCGTTCCAGTATTTATCACCATTAACAATAATAATAGCTATCATTTATTAAGCCTCTACTGTGTGCCAGACACTGCCCAATTTTATCTCCCAACCACCATATGAAGTAGGCACTATTATTATTTTCACTTAACAGTTCCAGAAACAAACTCCAAGACTTGCTCAAGGTCACAGAGCTAGTACTTGGCAAAACCAAGACTTCAAGAACCCTAGATTGAAACCATGCTGCTAATTGCTCTTCAGAAGTCTAAGAATCCTGGAAAGGAAATACTGTTAGTTACATTTTATCTTCTCAGTTGGAACAAGAAGTTGCAGCTCAGGTTTTGGTTAGTGACCCTTCTCAGAGTCCAGTGAGTGATAACACAGTAATGACACCAAGAAGATGGCCTTTCAGACCCTCCCCTTGAGAGGGAGATGTTCATGCTCCCAGACACTCCCTGCCACAGCTCCGTTTTTGTGCTTTTCGTGTTCCCTGTAACTCAGATTCTTCAATCTAACATGCATCTCAAGCCAGCACAGAACCAATCTCTGTACAAAGTTCAGGATGAGCCCTGTAATCCTTGACCCCATTTTGGTTCCCCTTTCTATGCCCATTGTCATAAATGGGTTATCAGTTCCTTAGCTCAGGGCCTCTTAGAAGTGCCCCATCTATTCCTTCCAAGTCCAGATAGATAAAAATCTCCCCAGGAAAAGCAAGTCTTCAGCTTTCTTCGGTCACCTGCACCAGCATCTAATAGGGATCCAGCACAAGTTGGTCTCCCACCTCCTTCTCCCTCTCTATTCCCCACTCACCTCTTGCATTTCTCCTTTGCATGGTCCTAATTAGTGAGTTTCAGGTGCAATTCCTAACCTGAGACTAATGGATGGGGTCACTATTGAACTTCAGGGGGTCACAGCCCCTTGAAATTGAATGCAAAAGTCATGTAAGTATGAAAACTCTAGAGAGATCTATTATTTAAACTTAATTCTTAAAGGTAAGAATTAAGTTAAAAAAAAAAACACTAAGAATCACTGAGCTAAAGAGTAATGAGACTCTTTTACTAAAAAAAAAATACCAAAGAAGAAATTATTCTGTCTGAACTGGTGCTGTATTGAACTGGCAATATGCCCTTGCCTCCTGTGGCCTCCAGAGTATTTCCACTGAATTGAAATGTTCACATCACTTTGATTACTCACGGCCTACTCAACAAATTCAGGTTATATTGGCACCCATTAGAATGTGCTAAGGATCTTCTAATACGTTCACTCTGCTAGAGCACTGCTGATATATAAAAGTGAGGAAATGGTCCCCTCCATAGCTTTGTGCGGCAGTTCATGTCTGGGCCCAACACAACACCGAGTGTGATTCATCGCAGTTCTTTCAGTTTCTGGCACTCCTGTCTCTCAATGGTCTAAGGGAAATCTCTCAGAGTTAGCTCAGTTTCAAAATGCAAACACAACTATGTAGAAATATGCTATAACTTTAGCCTGATACAGCTAAAATCTGCTCTAGAGAAATAGTTATTTCTCGAAGACTTGCAAACTACCCTCCTACATAAATCTGTAGGTTTTTTAAACAATATATTTTTAATATTTTTAAAATTGATTTCAGAGAGGAAAGGTGAGGTAGAAAGAGATAGAAACATCAATGATGACAGAGAATCATCAACCGATGGCTGCCTCCTGCACACTCCCTACTGGGGACCGAGCCCAGCAACATGGGCATGTGCCCTCACCCAGAATTGAACCATGACCTTCTGGTTCATGGGTTGATGCTCAACCACTGAGGCACACCGGCCAGCCTAAATCTGCAATTTTAGGTGTGGCCTCAGTATCACCACAGAGTATGGTCTCTGCTTGATATGTATAATGAAATGGCTTACCCAGAAATTTTCTCAGAAATAAGGAACAGTTCTTTCCTACATTTCCTATTCCTTGCAAGACAGAAAACTGCTTGCATCTTTGAAAAGGCAGGTTTTCCTAATCATCTTTCCCGATCTACATGCCTAAGAATAGAAATTCAGCCAAGATACTCAGCTACAGTAAAAAATAATATAGGACAAAAAGAATATTTTTGACTCTTTTATCCCAGCTACCCTCCTTCATCCTCTTCACCCTTCCTCTCCCTTCTAGAATGTTTCCAGAGGTGAATTCCCTCTGAGAAGCACAGCCTTTCTGCTTGGAAGCACTGTGCTCATAGAGGGATGCCTGCTCTGTAAATAATGCTGTAATGGTGCCACCTGGTGAGGAACAGAAACATTACAAGGGGACCCTACAAGTGAATTTATGCCTTTCAATTCAGTGAGCACTACCAAATGCTTACTAAAGGCCTGGCTCTCTGCCAAGTAGTGGGTGGTGGGGACAGAAGAGGAAATTAAATAAATAAAATGTATTTGAACAATATAACAATCAACTGTAATAAACTAACTGGTCTCCTCCAGCCTCTTACACACCTATAATCCTAAGGATTATTCTTCCTAAACACACACAGCTCTGAGAATTCATTCTCAGAAATATCCCCCTAATATCCTGAATTAAATATAAAATCCAGTGGTTGGGGGAAGTAAGTCTTCCCTAGAAAGGCCTGGCATACCTTTTGGCCATACATTTCATTTCCCAGGTACATTTTCTAGCCTCTGTCTCAGCAATTGGAAGCCCATGTCATCCAGTCAGCTGTAAATGATTCCCAATGATATCCCAGCTCTTTTAATCTCTGGGTGAGTGGACTGGATGAGTTCCCCCTAGCCCTTGACTTTATTTCTCTTAGTCTTCCCAAGTGCCGTCAGAAATAAATCTCTCATTCAGAAAAGGGACTTCTGCAGCCTTGGTCACCTGCGCCAGCTTTTCATGGGGGTGTCCGACAAGGCTGCTTTTCCGTTTTCCCCCTTTTATGCTACCTGGAAGTAGGAAATTCCCAGAAATAGCATGCAAAGCTTTTTATTATGAATTTGTGCTTTTCTTTCTAGGAATAGGATTCATAGCTTTCATCAAATTCTTAAGTCTGTAAAGCCAAAGATGTTAACAAACTCTATAGTCCAAATATGCTATTCACCATTTCCCAGAAATGCCCATTTTTCTGATCTGATTTTTTGCTCATTCTCTTTATTCTTCCTACTCCATTCCATCTCTGCCTGTTGGAATCCTACCCGTTCTTCGGTTCTTCGAGGCCCTCTCAACCGCCACTTCCTTGATGGAGCCTTTTCTAATGTGATCTCCTCCTCCTTTAAATGCCCAAATCTTTTTGTTTGTACCTCTTTTGGGGACAATTACTATATTTCTTTACTTCTATTATTCTTTATGTGCTTATTATTCCCCCTTCCAGGTTATTAATATCTTGAGAGATGGAACTGCTTTTCTCATTTTTATAGTCTCTGAAGCACTGACCTTAGTTTATTGACTTTAAGGCACCATTGATTGTGTGGCACATCACTATTATAAAAAATGAATTAAGAAAAAATACTGCCAATTAAGCTATTACTATGCTTTCTTATTACTTATATTTTAAAATTTCACTCCTATTTAAGAGTTCATTCAGATTTATTTTTTATATCACTACAACGCACACAAATTTAACTGAAAGTCATTACGGTATTCTTATGATTTTCTCATACTAAGCTCAACACTTCTGAATTACTTATTGATTCAGAGTTGTTGATATCTGTACTTCTCCATGCGTTCATATTTTCTGGTTCATTATCCTATATAATAAAAGCCTAATATGCTAAGTGTCCAATCGTTTGACTTTTCGACCAGTCACTATGATGTGCACTGACCACTAGGGGACAGATGCTCTGACCTGACCAGTAGATTAGCTTGCTGCTGGGGTCCAGCCAGTTGGGACTGGGTGAGACGGGCCAGACACGCCCTGGAGCCCTTCCATGGTCCCTCCCAGGCTGATCATGTACCCGTGGGGTCCCTCAGCCTGGCCTGCACCCTCTCACAATCCTGGACTCCTCAGGGGATGTCAGAGAGCCGGTTTCGACCCAATCCCTGCAGGCCAGGCCGAGGGACCCCACCGGGCATCTAGTAGTGTTAATAAAGCAGCATTTCTTAGAAAGAGCTCCGCTGTTGTCCTTGGGAATTTCTTCCAGGCCACAACACCTATTCTGTGAGTTTTAAAGCTGGGATTTTTTTAAAATCTTGCCAGAAAGTGTTCAAGAAAGATGTTCAGACAAGAAGCAAGTCAGATATTCCTTCAAATGATCTTTAAGTGGTTAATTAAATGAAACACCAAAAGATTATAATTTTCCACCATGCCACATAGAATAACAACTAGACCCAGGCATGTGCAGGCAATGACAACTCTGTCATAACTGTTGCTTGGCCAACAAGAATTATAAGCTGAATTGATTATTATTTATAAGACACATCCCATTAAGAGATGTTAAAACGTGGATGGTGGGATGTCTGGAATCAATTAAATGAGCAGCAAGGGACCTTTCTCATAAACAGAAAATAGGTATTTAATTGAGTCATAAATATATCAATGAAAAATTACAGGACTTTAGAGCTAAGAATAAACCTCTTAGAATCTTCAAAAATGCCATTGCTGAAAGAAACTTTAGTGATGCTGATATAGTCATTTTATATATAACTCAGATGTCTGAAGAGACTTCCCATGTCTCAGAGATATGATTAATTGGACCAAATTCAATTTCCAAAATCTGGGAATTCCACAGCATTTCATACAATTTCTACAATGTCCCATGTTTTGTTTTGTTTTTGTTTACCTCTGTATTGCACACCCGAGTCCATGCAAACTGCCTCAGCTGACTCCTTATCATCTCTAGGACACATGAAACAGCCCTTTCACTGGTTTCAATAAGGAATGCAACCCTACTAGGCATTTTTAAATTTTTGCTGTAGACTTGAATTTTAAAAATAGAGGGGGGAGCGATCACAAGGAAAGTTCCCATTGAAGACTATGCCTTTCACAGGCTCCTTCACCCTATCCTTCCCATACTCTCTTCCTCCTGCCTGCTCCAAGAAAATGAACAAATTCTTTCTCTTACTCTGAGAAAAATAGTTTCTCTCATATTTAATTCCCTGGGTGGGGGAAATTTACCTTATTTATACCAGTTTATTTAAAAATGGTAATATATAATATTATTATTATTAAAATATAGCCTTCTTCTCTAAGAGGATTTACAGTGAATATTTCATTTCATATATTTAAAGAAATAGATGGGGTGACATACCCAAGGTTGCATAGTTAATGACAGCATTAGGACCAGAACTCCAGTTGCCTGAATTATAGAGATCAGTGGGTTCCCCTCCTATTAAATGGTACTGCACCGTACTCTGCTATAAGTGCTTACAGTATGCTAAGGAAAGCTTAGGGTGGCTTGGATTCAGCTTTAGAAATAAAAAGGGAAAGCCAAAACTTCTTTCAGAGCAGACAAACAATTCTTATAAGCATGGTGATTAAAGATATCCTAGAAGGGAACCATGAATGAGTCAATCTGCCAGCAAATATTTACCACCTGCCTACTGTGTCTCACGAGAGAGGTTAGGCACTGGGGCAGACTCCAGGAAATCATGGCACCTGCCCGGAGTTGGGACAGAGTGCTTTATAGAATAATGAAGGCAAAAATCTGTTTTCTGTTAGCACTGTTAACTAAATTAAAAGCACTTTACTTTTAAAACGGGAATGGTGTGTGTGCACTAGCAACCACGAGGTGGGGATGACAAGATGAAATGGAGAGGACAAAAGTTTAAAAAATGCTGAAAAACTCCACAAAATTTTATGCTACAGAAGACATCAAGTGTGACATTGGAAGAAAAGCAGTAGCAGAGGTGGTATCCTGTAATTCTCTGGAAAAAAGTAAGTAGAAAGGGGTTGGGGGGAAAAGTACTTATCGCCTCTATACCAATGCACAGACCACAGAAATAAACAAAGAACTTGAGACTTTATATAATGAGAAAATAAAAACTCACAGAAATAAAGAAACTTGGAAGGATGGGAGTCATGCCTGAAACATGCAATGAAAAAAGGTGCCATACATGGTTCCAAAGAAACAGACCTGGGTTCTTATGTACAACTGGAAAAGAATTGAGAATTGTGTGGCACACACCATATGTTTGTGGGGAGCTTCCTTCTGAGACAGAAGCAGCTTCTTTGCTGTGATCTATAAAAAGTCAGCCTTGCACTCAGCATGCCCAAAATTCAAAAAGAAAGGGAAAAGGGCAGGAAGTACAGGAAGGAAAGCGACAAAAGGAAGTAAATAGGAGAAATAAAATAAAAACAAAAGAAAATAATGGAAAGAAAGTCAGAGTAGCACATTTTATCACAGAGTCTCATATGGGATTATATATCCTTGAGAGTGGAAACAAGAAAGGAATTATTTAGGTGAAGATAAAAGAGAAGAAAAAAAGTTATATCATTGTAAAAATGTGTTAGAGTCTACAAAACATAAACTGGATTATAGATCCCAGGAACAAATAAATGAAATTAGTACAAAGCCAAGTTCTAGAAGTGAAGGGAAAGTTGATTTAATCCTATATAATAAAAGCCTAATATGCTAAGTGTCCGGTCATCCATTCAACCAATCAAAGCATAATATGCTAATGATATGCTAAGGCCGCTCAACCACTCGCTGTGACATGCACTGACCACCAGGGGGCAGATGCTCCAACTGGTAGGTTAGCTTGCTGCTAGGGTCTGGCCGATCAGGACTGAGTGAGACCCAGACATGCCCTGGAGCCCTCCCCTGCTGGCCAGCCTCCCACAGCCCTCCCTGGCCCTGATCATGCACTGTTGGGGTCCCTCAGCCTGGTCTGCATCCTCTCATATCTGGGACCCCTTGGGGGATGTCAGAGAGCTGGTTTTGGCCCTATCCTGCAGACCAGGCCAAAGGACCCCACTGGTGCACCAATTCATGCACTGGGCCTCTAAGGTAATATAATCCTTCAGAAGGAAAAGGATGGCAGAGCAGAGCTGCAATTCTGGATCTAATTCTGAACCACAAGATGAAATTGATTAGTAAAATGGGAGTGAGGAAAATCTTGAGAGAAAGTAACTATGCCATTTTGGTTCTTCCTGCTAGTCAAGGGGATAAGGTGAAAGATATAAGAAGACTGACTTCAAAGAGTTAAAAGACATGATTTTCATAGCCTGAAACTCTATGGGGGGGCGGAGGGGGAAGGCTCAAGAAAGACGGGATTCTCTTAAGAATGAAATTCAGTTAGTGCAATTACTTTGGCATCCAGTGAGGAGGAGCAGATGAAATGACTACAGAGACCTCTCCATTGAACTCAGATTTAGAGATGCCAGGCAGATATAGGTATATCTAAGAGTGTAGTAGACATATTTCAACACTTTCAAAAGCACAAACCAAAAGGCAAAACTGAGGAATTTGATTACAAAACAAAGATTTATATTCTATTAAAGGAACCAGAGACAATGCTAATAGGCAGATGATAGTATGAAGAAAATATTTGCTTTGTCTAAAACGGACAAGTATGTAATATCCTAGAATATACATGGAACTCCTGCAATTGGACAGGAAAAAGACACCAATCCAATAAAAAAAAAGTGCAAAATAAATCAACAGGAAACATATAGAACAGGAAAAAGCTAATATGCAATGGAAATTTAATCAAAACCATTAGTAATCAAATGCAAATTAAACCAACAATGAGATATCAATTTACAACAAAATTAGAAATCTAGGTAATTACAAATGTTTTTAGGAATGTGGAAATATAGAATCTTGTACTGTTGAAGACTGGTTCCACCACTTCTGGAAAGCAATCTGGCATTATTTGGGCACATTAAAAAGATTCATGCACTAGAGCCAAGCAATGCCTTTCCTACGTAATATAAAACAAATTATTTACAAATCCAGAAGAGGCCAATACAAGGATGTTCTTGCCGGGTTATTTGTAGTGCCATGGAGATGGAGGCAATGTGTGTGTTCATCACTGGAGGAGTGGGTGGGTACCATGTGATGAGTGTACATCATGCAATACCAGATATCAATGTGAAGTAACAAATTAAATGTCAGCATCTGGCAGTAGGGACAGAGATGAAAAACCTAGATTTCTAATTTTGTTGTAAATTGATATCTCATTGTTGGTTTAATTTGCATTTAATTAGTGAAAAAAACTAAGAATGAGACATAGCTTGGTAGTTGGAATACATTAAAAATAGATGCCTACAAAACAACTATTTTCTGAGAACATATTTAAACAGAAATAACACATTAAGCACACAGGAAAATTGCCCATTGTGGGGGTGGCAGTGGTGATGGGAGTGGAGATAAAGGTATAAAGATAAAAAAAGAAATGAAGACATAAAACAAGAGGGCCTTTCCTTGCAGGGACCAATGATGGTGTGTCATGAACTGAAGAGGATGATGACCTCAATCCTTCAAGGAACAAAAAGTTCAAAATAGAACATAGCAACACAAACACAAATAGAACCCCAATAGAATAGCACTCAGAAGAGGAAAAACTGGAATGAGGAAAACTTGCAAAAATACCGACAGCGAAATGGGTTTGTTATTCCCAGTAAGAAGTACAAAGGACAGATAAGTACAATGCTCAGGGCACATGAGGTGCTGTTTACAATTGGAAGGGAGAAAGTAACATTTTGGAGGGCTGATTTAGATGTTTGAAACACTTTATCTAATTTAATCCTCAAAACCACATTGAGGTAGATATTATCTTAGTTAAGACTTGTTTGGTTGCAAGAAATAAAAACCCATGGAGGAAAAAAAGTTTATTATAAGGATGTAAGTTTATCTCACAAAACCCAAAAGCATACAGCTGGGCCACCTAGGCTGACTGAAACCAGGGCAGCCATTATCTCAGGCTCTTTGGAGATACAGTCTTTTCTCTCCGCTTCCCTCTGCCTCTGACTTCAACCTATTCTTCCTGCCTGCCAACTTTATTTGCCTTTTCACATACATGGAAAAAGATAACTGCTCCATAGCTTGAGTGTCTGCCTGTTCCAGCCCAGGAATGACTACCCCCACTGCATACTAATTCCAGATTCCCAGGAAAGAGGGCCTAATAGATCCAGCTTACCTGCATTGATTGTGGTGTTGGTGGAGGGTGGAGTCTCATGGTACTAACTTGGTTGCCCCTGTTGTAGGAGAATAGGTTTCTTGGAGAATGGTCTGTGTGCCATAACATTCTCTAAAATGTCTACCACAGCTAATTGGATTGTGGAACTTTTGCCAAATGAATGAATGGCATGAGACACAGTTTTGTCTAACTTGAAAACCCGTGCTCTTTCTCCTACATCATGTAGCCTTCCAAAGGATTCCATTTGAGGTAACTGTTTCCATTACCTCAGTAACAGAGAATGTTCTTGTATAAGGATATTCCCAGGAAACAGATGGCATGCTCAAATTAGGATAGATGGAGGAGAGTTTAACAAAGGATTCTTTACAAAGGTGTGGGCAGGGGGTAGGAAAATCACACTGGGGATATAGTACCCCGAATCTCATATTAGAGGAACTAAGCCTGAAAAGGTCTTGGGAGATGGTGGTTCCAGAATTTAGAAAGAGAGAACTATCCTGGGTTGGGTTCACTTCCCATAATTTTGGCCTGGGCTGTGATAACCCTAGGGCCTAGAGTCTGGTCTCAGTCCCTCCAAATACAGGTAATGGGAGATGGTGGTTCCAGAACTTAGAAATACTTAAGAGAATTAGGCAAAAGAGGGCCAGCTGACAGGAGCTGAGATCTTAGCTAAAAGGACTCAAGTGAGCTTGCCACAACCTCCACAGGGAAAGAAACAGAGGATTAAATACCCCAACCTCACACTACTCCTGCCTTTTGATCTTTGGCCAATGCTACTTACTCATTGATGGAACCCAATAGGAGGCCAGAGATAAGGGAATCTGTTAACATGGTCCATGCAGGTCAGCTTCTCAAGCCCAGAGGTAGATGAAGAGGGTGAGGAATTAACCTGAAGAGGCAAACAGATATCTAGGTCTTTAGACTAGAAAATAAAAATAAGATTGGAAGTCCAAAAAGATGAGATTTTAGGAGTGCCCATAGAGGCTCTACATGTTTAATTTTCATGACCTGGGTAAACTATATTTCTATATATGTAAACTGAGTATTTCTGCTGAAGTCACTAATAATAGGTGCCTCAAGGGCTTCCTTGAGGGTGCAGGGCTCTGGACACTCCCTCTCCACTTCTATGGGAACAATCTGGCTTTTATTTGGTTTAAGATTTCGTTGAAGAGGTAGCGCTACAGCGCCTCCTATGGCCACTGTGCTAAGGACTAAAAGATGAATCAAACTAGTGGGGAGGACAGAGAAGTAACAAGAGTACAGTGGTAGGACAACCCACAGGTTCTGACGGGAACTCAAAGAAACCAGAAAGGGGAAGGGGTCCAGGAAGGCTTTGTGGAGTGGATAACCGGAAGGGGGCGGTAGGGAAGCTCAAGGGACATTCTGTTATCCAAAAGAGGGAAGAGGAACCCAATATTTACATAATTCGTTAAAAGGGGGGCTATCACCTGGAAAGAACTAGGCTAGGGATCCGTGGACAAGGTTGGGAGCTAGATGCGATTGTCAAGATCTCCGCTCAGGCTTGCCTGCAGCCTTGCTCTTCCCCATCCCCTCCCATCCTCCGCCAAAGGGGCCGGGCATTTCAACAATTCCACTCCTCCGGGTGGGGATCCCAAGCCCGGTGTCCGCTCTGCTACTGGGGAGTGTGAGTGCCCAGTCTCCCAAAATAGCTGCTTTCTCTGAGGTGGTCGGGTTAGCGCAATCCGCCAGGGCGGGGCGGCCAAGGAGAAGGCTCTCATTGGTTGCCACGGCGGTGATCCGAGAGGCCGTGCACGGTTGATTGGCCGTAGATTCCCAGCGCAGACAGCGCCCATCTCCTCTCCGGGTTGTAACTGGGTCAGGGCCCCCACCGCCTCTTGGGTAGTGTGGGTAGCCCGGGTCGTGGAAATGAAAAGGGACTGCGTAGGGACGCGCATGTCAGGGTAGCTTCTAGTTTTTTATTACAGGGGTTTTTCCATCCTTGTGGGCTCTTTGTGCCTCCCGTGCCCTGGAACCAGAGCAGCTGCTGGGACAAGGGAGACGCGTCCAGGGCAGCGGCTTCCCCTGAGCGAGAGTCCCGCCCACCGCAGGCGTCCGTTCCTGTCTGGCGGGAGTCCAGGACCTTGAACCAGAAGGTGCTCGCCCTTGAGAAGTTGTAGGTCACAAAGCCTGATTTTCCAGCACTCCCGTCCCTATTCACCGCCTCTCCTCCACCACCACCCACCTCGAATGCAACATTTTAAGGATGAATCAGGCAGTTCTCGTCCCCGGCTTCTAACCCCTATTCCCCAATTTTCTACCTTACTGCTTATTCTTTGAGGCTTAGTTCTAACCACCTTATCGGCACACAGCCGGCCCCATTTTTCGGGGCAGTTATTTGATTACCTCCTTAGGAGTGCTAGCTTTGGAACGGGTGCCCCAGTTAGAATTGCAGCTATGCCCTTTGAAATGCCTCCAGGAGCCTCGGTTTTGCATCTCAAAATGAAGATAATGTCAGTACTTCGAGGGCTTTGTTATGATTAAATGTAAAGCTGTTAGAACATAAGTGTTTAATAAATGTAAGCTGCTGTCATTATCCCCCCCCCCCCCCATGTACTTTGTGTAGGCCTCATAACATGTGCCCTTTGTATTACGGTTGTTTCTGTCTACTCTATTAGACGTGGAGCTTAAAAGTCAGAACGGTGTCTTGTTTATGATGCCAACATAAAACAAAGCCTGGCAAATGTGTGCTATGAAATTATGTCTCATAAAACTTTTTAAAAAGCACCCCTTCTCCTTTTCCTACACTCTATTTTTTTCTTCTTCGCCTTTTTCTTTTAAAGGCTCGTTGAGACAGGAATGTTCAAACTTGAAGAAGAAGCTGAGATCCCAGGGGGAAGACTGAACCCCTCTTTTGTTCTCCATGGCGACCAAGATCTTAACACCCTCCTTTCCATGTGACTGTACTGCAGACAGGTTTGTTCTTGCCTGTGGGCCCCTGGCCTCCCTTTCCTCAGAGCACAGTCATTGCAGATTCCTTCTATGATCCTTTAAAATGTATACAAGTCTCCTGAAAAGCTTCTTACCAGTTTTGAGACCCAGGGAATGTCTTTCTCAAGGACTGGGGACCATTCCTTTGAAATGTAATCCTCAAGGAAGATAGCACCCCAATTTCCTAGTCTCTGTGAGAGGGTAAGAGCCTAACTTCAGTGGCACCTTGCTCCAAATTTTGAAACAACCTCCTGTGAACTTACTTTTCCTTTGGGTAAGATCAATCATCACACACAGGTGGCCTAAGAACCCCCTCCACCACCCACACACAGACACACACACGCACACACGCACACGCACACACACACACAGCTCTAAAAGTCCTCCCAGCAGAGTTGAGTTCAATCTCCTGTTGCAATAGTCTTAAGTCTTTCTTGCCTGTTTAACCTTGCCTGGTGTACTTTTTCTTTGATAATGGAAATCTTTAGGTTCTGCGCTTATTGTTTCTTCTCAATTACAGTGATGTCTCATTTCTTCCACCTCTCTAAGAAATCAACTTAATGTCAGCTCTGTTCCTCACATGTCCTTTGATATCTAGAGATTAACCAGTTTGGACTCAAAAAATAAAGCTTTGTGGAGTGAAGGTACTGCATTAAGTCAATGCAGAGAGTAGTATGTGATAGGATGTGGACAGGGTAGTACATCTATTTGAGGGCATCCTAAATGAGGTGCATTCATCTTATGGAAGTGGTACCAGAAAATACAGAACAGGACTATTCCCTTTTTTTCCTAACTGTTTTGAAAAGAGTATGAGAAAGGTGCCGATTTCAAAGAAAGAGAGAGAACAGCTGAGAATATAATACTCCCTGAAGGGATGCTAGGTTTGGTTAAGGAGAGAAGCTAGAGGAAACCAGAGAGGTCAGGGTTGCAAATAGATAGGCTTCTTCAATGCTGGAGGTCATGTAGAGAGATATTCCTTAAACTACAGGGAATGGAATGGGTCCATTTAAGATGAGGAGGTAAGGTGGGATAGGATTGAGTTGGAATGACATGAAAGATGATTGAGAAAAAGGAAGGCAGTAGGGAGAGGGGAGTTAATTTGGGGTATAAATAACAGGGAAACTGATAGTCTGAGAAGCTTGTTAGAGGCACTTACTACTTGGATCTAAAGGGAAATATCAAGCAGTCATGTTACTTAAAGAAACTAAAGGATTTAGACACACTGGCCTCTCACACTTGCCCTTTCCCAACAACACACAAGCATAAATAAGTTGAATGCAGTGTTGACAATTTAATGCCACCACAAATTCTCTCTCAAGGGCTAGTGGAGGGCAAGAAGATAGACTTCAGGCTGGTGATCCTTAGTTTTTCTTTTTCTTCTTTTCTCTAACTGACCTTTCTTAATGTCAACTCTGTTTCCTAATTCTCTTTTTCTTAGTTCTTCCCCTATTTTTCTCATATAGGAGCAGGGTAGATGAGAGAATATTCAGGATATGAGATTGGATGTCAGAAAGAAAAGCAGACTGAAGTGATAAATTGAAAGAGAAAAAAAAGTCTACTCCTAAATGTATATGCAAAATGCAGGCTGGGAATAGCATGTCAAGGTACTATACAAATACAGTGAAATGGAATTAAGTGCACTTATGTATTTATCAAATCATATTGGAGAACTTAGAAGAAGAAAAAAACCTCAGGAAATACTCAAATTCTACCAAGGCAAGTCCAAGAGAAAACAATGCATGAAGTGAAATCAGATAGATGAACATTAGACATCAATAGGTTCTTCCAGGTCAGATGCTAGTAGAAAGGAAGCTATGAATGTTCTTTCTTGGAGCCTTTCAGCATTGGAGAGTTACCCTACTGTCAGGGCTAAAGGAGGGAGTTTCCCCTCCAGAGGTCTTCCAGCTAGACAGACTCTGCCTGGGCCAGTCTGCCAGGCTGGTCCTCCCAAAGGCCCTCACCATGGCCCTCTTCATTTCCTTGTTTCAAAAATTGTAGATGATGGGGTTGCACATGGGGGTGATGATGGTGTAGAGGAGGGAGAGAAACTTGTCTTTGTCAAGGCTATGTGTGCGGTGGGGTTTCATGTAAGAGAACATGGCCTAGGTGCAGAAAAAGATGACCACAGTTAAATGGGAGGTGCAAGTAAAAGGAGGGCTTCCCCTGACCTAAGGAGGAGGCTCTGCCAAGGATGGAGGTCAGGATGCGGGCATAGGAGATGACAGTGAGCACCATCGGGCTGAACAGCACCATGATGGCATAGGCCCGTGATCGGCAAACTGCGGCTTGCGAGCCACATGCAACTCTTTGGCCCCTTGAGTGTGACTCTTCCACAAAGTACCACAGCCTGGGTGAGTCTATTTTGAAGAAGTGGCGTTAGAAAAAGTTTACGTTTAAAAAATTTGGCTCTCAAAAGAAATTTCAATCGTTGTACTGTTGATATTTGGCTCTGTTGACTAATGATTTTGCCGACCACTGGCATAGGCAAAGATCATTTTCAGATTAAACAGGGGGATCTCCACAAGAAAAAGTTTTTTATGTGGTTGTCTCTACAAAATGGGCCATGAAATGTCATATAATCAAGCAGTATGCCATTGGTCAGCCCAAAGAAGCAGGCAATACTCACCAGTTTCACACAGACCTGCTGGCTCATGATCTGGGCATAACTAAGTGCATAGCAGATAGCAACATAACAATCATCCTATCTAATAAAAGAGTAATATACAAATTAACCACCACTCCGCTACACCCACAAGCCATGCCACCAGCCAATCAGGAGCGAGTATGCAAATTAACCCAACCAAGATGGCTGCCACCACGGAGAGAGCAGGAGGCTTGGATTTCCCTGGCAATGGAGGGAGCCAAGCTTTCTACACACCCTGGCAGGCCCAGACCTCCACTCAAGGCTACAAAGTTTCAATTATAGAAGGTAAATAAATCCCAGATCCCAGGTGCTCTGCTTGGGTCGCCGGGGGGCATGGCCAGCCTGAAAACCATCACAGGCCCCTCACTCAGGCCATCCCATGCCCCAAGGGAACCCCCACTCTGATCCAAGACATCCTTCAGGGCAAACCAGCCTGCCCTCCCCCCACACCCCCCCCACCCCCGTGCACCAGGCCTCTATCCTATCTAATAAAAGAGTAATATGCAAATTGACTGTCATACCAACACACAAGATGGCTTCCCCCATGTGATCAAAGATGACTGCCCCCAAATGGACACAAGGTGGCCAGCAGGGGAGGGCAGTTGGGGGTGATCAAGCCTGTAGGGGAGGGCAGTTAGGGGTGACCAGGCCAGCAGAGGAGGGAAGTTGGGGGTGACCAGGCCTGCAGGGAAGGGTAGTTGGAGGTGGGGGAACCCAGGCCTGCAGGAGAGAGCAGTTGGGGTGGGAGGGGGCGGGACCAGGCCTGCAGGGAAGGGTAGTTGGGGGTGGGGGAACCTAGGCCTGCAGGGGAGAGCAGTTGGGGGGGGGGGGGGCGGGACCAGGCCTGAAGGGGAGGGCAGTTAGGGGTGACCAGGCCTCCAGGGGGAGGGCAGTTAGGGGCAAACAGGCTGGCAGGGGAGCAGTTAGGCATCAATCAGGCTGGCAGGGGAGTGGTTAGGGGGTGATCAGGCTGGCAGGCAGAAGCGGTTAGGGGCAATCAGGAAGGCAGGCAGGCAAGCAGTTGGGAGCCAGCAGTCCTGGATTGTGAGAGGGATGTCCGACTGCCCATTTAGGCCCGATCCAGGTAGGAACGGGCCTAAACGGGCAGTCGGACATCCCTCGAGGGGTCCCAGATTGGAGAGGGTGCAGGCTGGGCTGAGGGACACACACCACCGTGCACGAATTTCATGCACCGGGCCTCTAGTGTGGAATATAAAACAAAATGAACAAACTAACGACAAACAAAAACAAACTCAGAGATACAGATAACAGATTTGTGGTTACCAGAAGTGAAAATGGGTGGGAAAGGGGGGGAAGTGGGTAAAGAGGATCAAATATATGGTAACAGAAGGAAACTAGACTTCTATACACAATAGAGTATACAGATGTTGTAGACCTGAAAATTATATAATGCTATTAAACAATGTTACCCCAATAAATTCAATAAAAAGAACAAATAAAAAAGTGAAATAATTACAGCCACAAAGAAAATAAAAATAATTATGCAACAGTACTCTGCAAAACCCCATGACAATCAATTTGAAAGTCTAGAAGTAAAGATAACTTCCTATGTAGGTATATATCACTAAAATTCATTAAAGAAAATATAGAAACCAAATTAAACAATATCCTGAGAGAAATGAGAGAAATGCAGTTCTGAACCTTGGCTTAATATTACAGTCACTTGAAGAATTTTAAAACATCCCCATGCCCAGACTGCATAACAGACTAATCAAAACAGACTGTATTCAGAGAGACTCAGCCATCAGTAGTTTAAAAATCTCCCCAGATGATTCCAATGCACAGCCAAGTTTGAGAACAATTAAACTGGAGAAAGTTGACAAAGAGCTCCAGGCCCTGATAGTTCCATGAGTTCTTTCTAACCTTGCAGCAATGAGATATCTTTGAAGGCTACTGAAACTATTTATAAGAACAGAAAAAATAAGTTTCCTGGTTACAAAGTCATAAAACCATTGATACCAAAACCTGAAAAAGTATACAAAAGAAAATTATAACCAAGATAATTATTAATAATTAATAATGAAATAGGCAAAATAAATTATAAGCAAACTAGAGGCCTGATGCACAAAATTCATGCAAGAGTAAGCCTTCGTCCCCCGGCTGCCGGCACCAGCTTCCCTCTAACACCCGGGACCTGGGCTTCCCTCGCAGCCCTGGCTTTGTCTGGAAGGTCATCCAGAAGGATGTCTGGTCTAATTAGCACATTACCCTTTTATTATTATAGATAATAATAATAAAAGGGTAATGTGCTAATTACCCTTTTATTATTCAAAGAATAGTGTGAGATGACCAAGTGAAATTCATTCCAGGAACTTAAGATTTTTCTTAAATTAGGAATTCTACTAATATAACTCACCATATTAATATGTCAAAGATGAAAAACATCTAAACAATGACATGTTAAGGCATTTGGTAAAATTCAACAGTGATATCTGATATTAAAAATCATTAGTATAACAGGACTAATTTTAAAATGTATCTAAATTAAAATAATCATAATACATACTGTTAGGGATTATTTATTCAAAACAATACTATGGGATAGGTAGTCTTTCTTTTATTCTCATTTTACAGATCCACAGAAAGGGTCAGTAATTTGTCCAATGTCACACAGTAAGAAGTGAAGCTCAAATTCAAATCTGCAGAATCTGATTCCAGAAGCTGCATTGTCAACTATACCCACAGCTTCAGGCTTTGGATGGCCTACAAGCACTAACCAAAGCTTTCAACGAATTAAAGGAGTGTTGTGTTGGTAAGTGTTTAACAGATGGCTCTGAGAGGTGCATCTGATTTGTAGCATTGCCAGTTTCCATGGTGCAAACACTTGTACCATGACCTATTTCAAGCTAGAAAAGTGACACCATTAGACATGGAGTTAGGAAGGGACACACATAAGGTCACTATTACATGGTTTTTCCAACCATACAAAATAATAGATGCAAGTAACTTTGAGAGCATAGATAATCTATCTATAATAATAAAAGCATAATATGCTAATTAGACCCGACAGCTGAACGACCTTCCGGACGACCTTCTGGAAAAAGCCAGGGCTGTGAGGGCTGAGACTCCTTGCACAAATTTTGTGCATCAAGCCTCTGGTATATATATAAAAACCTACTATGCAAATTGTTCCCTCGGGAGTTCAACTGGGAGACCAGGAGTTTGATCAATTGCTATGATGTGTGCTTACCACTAGGGGGCAGCGCAGAATGAAAGGAGGCCCCGGCCAGCAGCTGGCAGTTGGGGAGGGGAGGACGCTGCCAGCAGCTGGAAGGCCCCGATCGGCCCTGATCGCTGGCCAGGCCAAGAGACCCTACCCATTCATGCACTGGGCCTCTAGTATTAAAATGTAGTAAAAAAAAAAAAAAAAAAAAAAAAGAAAGAAAGAGAAAAGAAACATAGGAAGTGATGAATTTTGAGGGTTTATTATCTTTTTTTGTAATATAATGTACTTAGTAGTAAGTTTACATATTTGTTTACACTGGCTGTGTTTAACAATCAGTTCTAAAATTCTTGAAAACTTAATAATTGGTTTTTGAGAGCTAGTACCAACTGGCTCCAGCACACCACTGGAATGAAAAGGAAAGAGCAGAATTATCACTATTTGCAGAAAACATTTCCAGGAGTAGGATGAATTTCTCCCTTTTTGTTTCTGCCTCAACTTATAGGGAGGCCAGGATTTCTACCTAGACTTCTCTTATTAGGAGAGAATAATGTTATAGAAAACATTTCTGATCTCACTTCGCTGTAGAAATAACCTGAATGTCCCTCAGTTGGGCACAAGTTACATATATTATGGTACATACATAAAATGAGAATCTTGTGGAAATCATGTCTTAACTCATTCTGTTGAGATGGCTGTAAATGGCCTGTTTGTCACCAAGTCACTGCAACAGGTCAGAAAGACAATCTTATGGGGCCTGAGGAAGAGCTACTGCAGGGAGGACATCTGGGGTCTTTTCTGGAAGTGACGGTGCCCCTGTTAGTTTATATAATCCCTCACATGAAATCTCTCAAATCATTCCAGTGAATATCTATTCAAATAAAATTTCTAATTTACAGTAATTAATAGTTAATATATTATTCCATTTAAATCTTACGAAAATCCTATGGAGTAGATACTATCTCCATTTCACAGATGAGGATATTGAGGCTTAGAGGGCTAAACTAAATTGCCCAAGTTCATCTAGCTAATAATTAAAGCAAGGAGACTCAGACCAGGCTTTTTAAGTCCTTAGAATACTTTTTCTACTAAACCACGGTGTCTAGGGGCAGAGGTGCCATGGCCTCCTGTAGGTTATATGTCTCAGTTAATCAGGAATACACACACACACACACACACACACACACACACACACACAGACGTTATAATCCACATTTTCTTATAGTTATATTCCTCATTATTTAAGTTTAACCCATGGTAAAGAAAAGTTTATTGTGACTTGAATATATTTATTAACCATTTTAGCCTTTTTCCCTCAGGCTAAATATTCACTACCCTTTACCATACCTTGCTACCCTTATTTCCTCATTATCTTTAACGTTTTCAGAAATAAGAAAAGAAACAACTAAAGAAAAAATTGGTTGGAGACATGAAGGAGAGAATAACAACTAATAAACACATACATTTTTAACACTATTTTGTTAAGATTCTGTTATTTTTATTTATTTATGTATTTATTTAAATTTTTTTATTGATTTCAGAGAGGAAGGGAGAGAGATAGATAGAAACATCAATGATGAGAATCATTGATTGGCTGCCTCCTGCAAGCCTCCCCACTGGGGAGGGGGTTTGAGCCTGCAACCAGGGCATGTGCCCCCAGCTGGAATCAAACCCGGGACCCTTTAGTCCACAGGCCAATGCTCTATCCGCTGAGCCAAACTGGCTAGGGCTAAGCACTTGCATTTTTAAAAATCAACATATATAATACCCCTGGCCATCAGGCTGATCAAATCATCCCTGAAACAAAGAATTATATATTATAAAGGGGCGTGAACTAGAAAAACACTGAATCGAGAGATTTGAGAGGTTTAGGAAGAACATTCTGGAAAATGTTCTATACAAACATGGTGACTAGCTAATCTCCAACTGTCACAAGATTGAAAAATAGGAAATGGAAGTAAGTGAAACAAGAGCTTTAGGTTAGACAAAACAAATACTTTATTAATTTAATGAAGGGTTTGAAAGCATCAAAGTAACTGACCAAGGAAGTAATGAAAAATCTTTTCTGCAGTCTTTTATGGGAATTAGAAGGGATACTGCTATCAAACACCTATGTCTATTATGGAGCAATTTATACTGTCCTAGCCTCAGCAAAGATTGAGATTTATGTTCAACCTCTTCTTTATCATTTGGTAGACAGACAACAAAGTTTTTAAAATTAAAATAATATTTTCTGTTCTCTTATCTAGATATTTTTAGAGATAAATGTGGTTTCTTTCCCTTTTTTCTAGTTTAGGTTCTACCCTTTTATAATTGGATCTACTACAAAGTCTCCATACCTCTGCAATTGAGGGACCCCGAACTACACTTCATATGGTGGCCTGACTGGCATTGTGAGGGCCCTTGCTTGACATGACAGACCTTTACTACTATGGGCAAGATAGAGGCATAAGCTCTAGTCACAAAGAAACTTCTCTGGCACCCACATGAGTGAGAGACAGCATAGATAACCTTATTTAAGATATTTATTTCAATCTCTTTTCTCAATTCTAGATAGATCACATTCCCACATATCATTTTCATTAAAATACTTGACAGTTGTTCATAGTCTCCCTTCCAGAGATTGTAATCTAAGCTATATATAAAGCAAAACTCAGCTTGGCTGGTGTGGCTCAGTGGTTGAGCGTGGACCTATGAACCAGGTCATGGTCTGATTCCTGGTCAGGGCACACCCCCAGTGTGGGGCATGCAGGAGGCAGCCAATCAATGATTTTCTCTCATTATTAATGTTTCTCTCTCTCTCTCTCTCTCTCTCTCTCTCTCTCTCTCTCTCTCTCTCCCCTCTCTCTCTCTCTTCTCTCTCTCTCTCTCTCTCTCTTCCACCTTCCCTCTCCTTTCCTCTCAGAAATCAATAAAAATATATTTTAAAAAATCAAATAAATCCAAGAATACATTCATCCTCCTGACAACAGCTTTAGCTACTTTAGGAAGAAAACAAGGCTCCCCATTCACCCCAAAACTTCCTCCCTCCCTACCAATACCCTAAAAGGTAGAGGGAAAACAAGATGAAAAAGTGACTAATTAATCCACATATAAAATGATTAGTTCCTAAATATTAAGGATTTGTACAAAATGGGTTTGTAGGAAATTATACAGAAGGACTTTGTAATTAATTGATGAGAGCAACACTGAGCATTAAATTGGCTCTTTTCAACAGTCTTAGCAGCCCTGGTTAACGTGAACTACAGTGTCATTTATGTTGATTTAAAAATTGTGCTGTTTGTAAAAATAATCAGAAACACAAAGATAGGTAGATGAGACAGTCACACCTGAAAGTCTTAGAAAGAACTAGAGATTATCTAGTCAATGACTAGATAGTATTAAGAGGTAAAATGGATACTTTTTTAGACCCAATGTCCTCATGTGAAACTCACATATGGCAGATGTACAGAAAAGGTTTAGGGTTTGGAATTAGATAAACCAGTCCTTATATCAGCCTTACCACTTACTAATAGCATTTTGGGATAACCTCTCTGATTTTTTGGTTGGTATAAAGATTAATTGATAATGAAAATAATGTATTTAATGTGACTGGCAAATAGTAATTGCTTAGTACATGTTCATTACCTTCTTTACTTCTTTTCTTCTTTGTTCCTCATATGTTGGGAAAAGATCTTTTAAGGTCTTGAACCAATATTCCACTGCCATGGAAAATTCCTGGGTAGAAACTATGGTTTTCTTTTTAAAAAAATCACATTTCTGGATCAGGAAATTCTTTTATGTAGCAGATTAAATTCCAGCCCTATCTCTAACTCCTTGTCCTACATCCTTTTAATTTTATTTATTCTGTAGATCTTACAAAAAATGGAAAAACTGAATCTTCATGTTATTGATTTTATAGTTGGAATATTTATTTCGTAAATATTCACAAACTCTTTGAGACTCCTCATCCATCTTTTTTCAAAGGAGTAGGAAAGAAAAATGCATAGATAAACAGGAAAACTACTCATGTAGGCAAATGGGTTGAGAGAAAAACACAAATGGAAAGGAGTAAAATAAATAAATCGTGAAGCAGATAAAAGGAAAAAAAGGCAGATGCTCCAAAAACAGAAGATGACGTCAAAGAGGGAAGTAATATGAATGTTTGAAATAAGAAGAGACAAGAATAGATTGTGAAAAAACAATAATCCTAACAACCCCTCCCATTTCTGTGTTCCTTACAACCATGAGGAACTTCATGCTCTAAAAAGGTGCCTCTGACATGACTTTAAAATGCGGAAATGGAGTATCAGGAAAGAGTAAGTGACCTGATTTGTTAAATAGCTAAAGACTCTAATTATGATCTTTTAGAATCCTCAAAACCTCTGTGGATCAAGTTGACTCATCAACAAAGTATTAAAACCAAAAACCATTTCCTGCTTCCTAAGATAGTGCCTTTTCTGCTATTCATATTGAAAGATGGAAAATAATAAAAGGAGGGATCTAGAGAGGGGGAGATGAAGGACATGGTGAAGGCAGAGAACTAGAAAAAGAGACAGAAAAAAAAAAAAAACCCAGAAAGATGAAAAGCCAATTAGGAAACAGCCTGAGAGGCCCATGGAAGCATAATGCCCTTGGATGATATGGAACCAAATTCCCAGTCTAGGAGTTTGGAATCCTCTCCGTCTAACCAGGTAACTTGGAGAAGAATTAGTCTGGTCTCTGAGCTCTTTCTACCTTTTAGACAGGTCACCTCAAAACTAGACCAGCCTGTAGGGAGCCATTATAGGGTTAAGCCTCGGACTGACCTGCTGACAAAGCCGCAAACAAGCCCCAGCTTAGGGGGCACAGCCCTCTTAGCATAATTAAGCTTGACCTTATGACCTCCCTAGATCCTTCCTGGGTAGCTAATG
This sequence comes from Corynorhinus townsendii, assembly GCA_026230045.1. Taxonomy (NCBI): domain Eukaryota; kingdom Metazoa; phylum Chordata; class Mammalia; order Chiroptera; family Vespertilionidae; genus Corynorhinus; species Corynorhinus townsendii. The sequence continues at coordinate 171,208,093 of JAPDVU010000003.1, read as the reverse complement.
GGCTGTGGGAGGTGCAGCAAGTGCTGCCAAAACAAGTGAAACTGACAAGAACATTGCAACTATGGTGACCACTACCTTGTTTACCTCTGACTATAAAATAAAGCATGAACTTGCAGTCTGGATCTGTTCTGTGGTCTCAGCCAGGCACAGAAGATCCACCTAGACCCAGCTCATTCTCTTTGTCTGTCCTTTCTTCATCCTTCGCCGGCCCTCCCTCAGGCTCGCCAAACCCTTGGCTGTGCTGGTGCAGCACACCAGCCCTCCCATCCAAGCCATCTGCCCCTTGGTCAGAGGCAGGAGGGCAGGCTCAGAGAGCCTGATGGAAACATGAAGGGGAGATTCAGAGGAAGAAGCAACTAAGTGGAGAGAGGTGGGAAAGCAGAGGCACAGCTAGACTTCTAGAAAGGAAAATTCAGAGCAAGGGTGAGGTTAACAGAGTCAAGATCTGTGACATCTTATCTATGGCCACTGTGTGCAGAGCCCTGGTGTGGCTGGAACACAGGTGGTTTCTGAGGGAGCCAGTAAGTGTTACTCTCTGATGAATGTCAGCAGAGGCAGTCAGCTTTCAGCACAGAAGTAAGCACATTCACTGGTCTTCTCTGCAGGCTTCAATATGAGTGAGGACGTTGGTTGTGTTTTCAGACCCAGAGTGAGGATGCAGTAAATTCTACTATAAAGCAGTTGCTCATATATAGAGTGTGAGCTCCTGATTCTCTGCTCCCTCTGACTCTGCTCTCCACAATCGCTCTTTCACTCTTTCATCACACACAACACACACACACACACACACACACGCACGCACACATGCATGCACCAAGATAGCAGGACGTCTAATAGGCTCTCAACATCAGGTAGGTAGAGGCTGCCTCTCACTGGTCACTGACTGGAAACTGACTGGAACAGATGAACAATCCATTCTGACCAGGTCTCAGGAGTTAAAGCAGATGAGACCAGTCCTAGGATTCTCTGGGAGACTACTTGCCAATTGACAATGGGCCCTGGATTTTTTTAGTTAGTTTCAGATTTTCCAGGCAGAATTTTTTCCCCACCCAAGATTGCTGTTTGGAATAACTAAGGGTCAGAATATTTCCACATTTCCTACCCCTTTATGCCAGACAAGGAAACCCCATTCTTAGAGGTAGAATCTATCTAGAATGTGATCACTCTGACCCCCAACCCAAGGGACTTAGGGAAATCCAGTCCAACATGAGATCCCAGGAAATACAAAAGGATAATAAGTTTTATTTGGGAAAATGTCTATTCAGAACAATTCCTAAGTTGAATCAACTATCCAGTCATGTTGAAAATTTTCAGCTTGTCTCATAAACTTTTTTTTTTTTACAGTCGGTTTATTAGAATGAGAATCCTAATAAGACCCAGAACTTATAAACAACCCAGGACACAGTGTTGCCGTGCCATCAAGACTAATTCTGGCCAAAACTGGTTTGGCTCACTGGATAGCGCATCAGCCTGCAGACTGAAGGGTCCCAGGTTCAATTCTGGTCAAGGGCATGTACCTGGGTTGTGGGCACATCCCCAGTGGGAGGTGTGCAGGAGCAGCTGATGGATGTTTCTCTCTCATCGATGTTTCTAACTCTCTATCTCTCTCCCTTCCACTCTGTAAAAAATCAATGAAATATATATTTTTTAAAATAGACTAATTCTGCACACCTCTGCTGACAGAGGGAGTTCTAATTTCCTCCCTTGCCTCATTCAGGTAGACTTAGCAATTGCATGGCTGAAGTTATCCTATCTAACAAAGAGGGAATATGCAAATTGACCACCACACAGTAAAGCCGAGGCAGGGATTCCGGAACACAAGATGGCTGTGCCCATAGCAGAGGTGGGGATCCCATAACACAAGATGCCTGCATCCACAGCAGAGGCCGAGTTCCCGTAACAAGCCTTAATGAGCAATCAGCAGGGACCTGAGGCTGCGCCCCTGGCCTGGTGGGGCTTGACAGGGGACCTCAAGCCGCGCCCCCTGCCCTGGAACCAAGCTGGGGTACCTCAGGCTATACCCCCCCCCCCCCCCGCAGGGCTTGACAGGCGACCTGAGGCTGTGCCCCCTGCCCTGGCACCGGGCCAGGGGACCTGAGGCCATGCCACATGCCCCAGTGCTGGGCAGGGGGACCTGAGGCCATGGAGAGATGTGGAAAGGGAATCTGGAAGGCTGGTCAACCTTAATTGATCTGAAAGGTCAGAGCTAATCACTCATTGTTTAGTTGAGATATTGGTAGTTGAAGCAGCCTCCACCTCTGTTTGTCTCATGTAAATTTCTGTTATTGGAATTTCCTGCCTAAAGGATATGAGTGTATCCCATAACCTTAATAAAAGGGATAGCAAAGCCAGAGCAGGGTGGTAGTCCTCCCACTAGAGGTGGGTTCCTGCCTGGCCCCCAGTATTCCCAAATTAATACTTTTCCAAGTCTCTTTTCATTTGTGTGCGGCCTTCTCCAGAACCTGAACCCTGAACCACGCAAGACATGAAAGGGGTTCCCACATCTGGTGTCTGAATGCAGGACTTCTGGAGGAGATGATATTTTTTGCCTAAGAACGAAGGAGGGAAAAAATACACCGAGAAAAGGTGAGGAAAATTCACCAAAAAAAGGTGAGGGAAATTTACCGCACTCAAAGCCCATGGCCAGCTACAGAAACCAGGGATCTGTAAGTAGGGTGGGAACATCTTTTTCAGCCAGGCTAATGGGGAAGAATTAGGTTATAAAATAATGTGGTTTCTTGTTCAAATTAAAATCTTAATTGGTATTTGGAATTTAAAATCTGTAATAAGAAATGAAACTCCACTGCTGAAACCACTTTTGGTGCAGAGAAATTCAAAGGTGGCAGGAGAGGGCAGGGCTATCTGCTCTCCGCAATGAGATTATTTAAGTTTTCATTTAAAAATTATAAGAGAACTCGCAGGGAAATGCAAATCTTGGCCAAATTGGGTGTTAGTTATTACTTTGGAAAGCAAAAAAGAAAGAAAAAATTGAAAATCTTTCTATCTTTTAAGCGTGAAAAGAAATTCGGTCAGATCTGTTGCTGAAACTTCCCCCAAAGTAAGCAGAATGTGGGGAAAGGAGACACGTGGAGAGCCAGTATGGATGCCCACTCTCCCAGCATGCTAATTTAAAGTTTCCTTTCTCGCCATGAAAAAGTAAAGATGGCGTAAGGGAACCAAAAGGAGAAGACCCAGGCTAGGTTCTAGCAGGAGGATTGGCATTTCCATAATAAAGAGTTTTTAAAATGCTAATGAACCTTGTTAAAAAGTTAACTTTTAAGGCCTTCAAGAAAATAAGTAAATTTGTCTCTGTTATAGAATTTATACAAAGTAAATGCTTTAAAATAATTATAATTGACTCTAGAATCTCAAAGAAATTGTTGAAATATAGATAAATAATGTATTAATTATAAAAATCTAAATAGCCCAGGTGAGGCTGGCTATGCCTTTTGTTAATGGAGGAAGAAGGGTAGATGCCCTTCCCCTAGCAGGACAGGTAGACCAGTTCCTGCCAGTAGTTGTTCTTTAAGGACAATTTTTGCATTTGAATACTTGCAGGCTTGCTACTGAATTTTCCCAGGCAAAGGAAAATCATGGCCTTTTTAAAAGGTCAAGCGGCTAGCTGGGCCTGTTAATCAAAAGATAAAAACTTGTTTAATAATCTGAGTTTGCTTCCTCATAAAAAACCTAGAGGACAGAATTGAAGCTATTAATTAAGAATATAAAAGTGTTATTAATCAAGGAACTGCTGAATGTTTGACTTGCCAGCTTTAAAGGTTCTAAGTGCAAATGAAATTGGGAGAAATTATATAGTTGTGGTAATTAAATGTCTAAAGTATAAAAAATTGTTGAGAAAAAAAATGTTGTGTTTTCTCTGAAAATAATTAGGAATTCAAAATAAGTTGCTTATTGGTCTAATTTTAAAAAAGGATTTAATTCTGTGATCCCAACCAAAACTTTTCTATGCGAAAACTAGTTTAAAATCTAATTGATATCAACATAATTATAAAAAGTATTATAATCTTTAAATCATATACGGATATATATATATATATATATATATATATATATATATATATATATGATGGGTTTTTTCCATGTTAAAATTTCAAGGCTTTAACAGAGATGATTCTTAGAAAGCTCCAAGGGCCCAGAGTAATTCAGGAAATTTGTTCTCTCTTTTTAAAGGAAAAATCTTTTTAAATTGAACAGATCTAATATACTTGAAATTGCATGGAAATCCTTATCAAATAAAAATTAATAACTATATTTTAAATGTTATGAAGGTTTTGGCCTCTAAGGAGGGCAAAATATTTCTTAAAATTCAATAGCAAAATTTTAAGATGGAATTTAAAGTGACAAAAAGCCAGTAACCGCCTGCATTCTTAATTAAGCTAGAGGTGGGGCAACATTTTCGGCTTGTGAATCAGACACAAAACATTTACTAAATTTGCTTTGCTTTTAAATGAAGATACCTACTTTAATTACTTAAATAAGTTAGCTTTATAAATTATAATCAAGGTTTTCAACTAAATGAAAAGCCAATATTTTTATAAACTGAAAGAAGAAAGCAGAACTGACTATCTCCCATCTTGCAGAGCTAGATCCTCAGCTGACCCTCCTCACTGGGGGTCACCACAGGAATGTCAGAATTGTCCTAACTCCCCCAACCACTGCCTGAGTAGACCAGTGAAGCTCCAGGAATGTAGCTAAGGTCCTAATAAGGCTATCAAGAAGCAAAGGTAGGGGGATGGCTCAGACCTTGGAATGTATTGACCACCTCCTGACCTTTGTGCTGTAAAACCCTGCAGAAAAACCCTGACCAAAGTGACCACTCTCTGTAACCCACGTCACCCACCTAAGCCCACCCAAATGACTAGCCCTATATAACCTTTGTTCCCCTGGGGCTCGCTCTCTCGTCTCGCCGCTGCGTCGGTAAAGAGGCTGGGAGCCAAGCCCGGGCTTGAATAAAGACTCTTTTGTTTCTTTACATCGGAAGTGGCTCCCTGGTGGTTGAATTTGGGGACCCCGAAATCTGGGCATAACAAAACAATTCTAATAAAGACCAGAAACAGCTAGTGAGATTTTTGTTTGTCTGCAATGTAAATTTGACTGTCTTTTAAAAGAAAGGATTAGACAGCCGCCAAGATGGCCACATGGTTTGCCGGTCCCCTTGGAAGCCTTAGGGGCCAACCCCTTCCTTTGGAATAAAGGAAGCAATTTGATTAAGTATTCTAAGAAAGTTACTGAAGGCCTCCCATGGTCTCTCTGTGGATGCAGATAAGGGGATAGTGTTTAAAAAATAAAATTCCAGCTTAATAAAAAGGAGAAATTTGAAAATTTTGAAATCTCTTTCACTGGTATTTATAGGATAAAATGAGGATTGTTATTAAAATATTAAATCTAATCCATATTAGTGGTCACCATAACCTTAAGAGAAATTGTTTCATGTGACAAAGATTTTTCAATGAAAATCTATGTAGCCTGAAAGTTATTTTGGAAGGAAATAAAGAGAGGTTTCCTTCAAATATCATAAGGATTGTAATTGATAACCAATGCATTAGGCCTCAGAAGGTGGAGATAAGAAAAGATTGTCTTAAAACTTTAAATGACTTTCAGAATTATTAGGGGACATTAACTGGTTAAGACCTTATCTGAAGATCTCTACAGGAGAAATGACAAATTTATTTAGTTTACTTAGAGGTGTCTCTAGTTTTTCCTCTCAAACATTAACAGATGAAACTAGGAATGAGTTGCTGAGAGTTAAACAGGCAATTTCCTCAGCCCAAGTAGCACGGGTACAGCCCGAATTACCTTTATTGGGAAAATTAACCCTACTGCAAATAGTCCCACTGGAGTCATCTTTCAAAATAAAAATTCTCCTGCCATTATTGAGTGGGTCCACCTAGGGCATCAATCCTCTAAAACTGCGATTACATATGTAGAACTAATGGCCCAATTAATATTTCAAATCAGAAAACGTTGTAAACAGCTTAGAGGGGAAGAGCCCCAGTGTATCTACCTCCCCCTCACTGGGAAGCAATTAGAAATGTTATTTCAGACTGATATAAATTGGCAAATTGGGTTAAGTGGATATTCAGGGGAACTTAGCTGTCACCTATTAAAGCATAAATTACTATGATTTTTATATAATACCCCCATCATTATGCCAAAAAATACTAGACAGGAAACTATTCCTGGAGCTTTAACTGTGGATCATCTAATGGGAAAGCTACCTATCATACAATAAATTCAGACCAAGTTATACTGACCAGTCATACTTATGTACAAAGAATTGAACTAGAAGCCATTAAGGCTGTATTGCAGGATTTCCAAGAGCCCCTTAATATCATCTCTATGATTCCTTTTACGCTGTGAATTTAGTGAATAGAACTGAAACTGCCCAGTTGAAATAGCTTAGTGACCAAAGTTTATTTTTACTATTTAAACAAGTTCAGCAGATTATACAACAGAGACAATGTCCTTTTTATATAACTCACATCAGGGCTCATAGTGTCACCTGGTCCTTTAACAAAAGGAAATACACATGCTGATCAATTGGTTGCTTTATTAAAAGAAGCCTTAGAATCTCATCAGCTTTTACATCAGCCTGCCAAAATTCTGTCTAAACAATTCTCAATCACTCGACAACAGGCAAAACAGATTATTAAGGAATGTCCCACTTGCATGTTACATCTACCTCAAGGGCCTAACACAGGAGTCAACCCTAGAGGTTTGCAAAGAGACCATATCTGGCAAATGGATGTAACACATTATACTTCCTTTGGACACCTTGGGGCATTACATGTCTCTGTAGACACCTTTTCAAAGGTCCTGTGGGCTACTGCATCTACAGGAGAAACGGCAAAACAGGTTATTAATCATTGCCTAGCTGCTTTTGCCATCATGGGAGTTCCAAAAATTATTAAAACTGATAATGGGCCTGCTTACACAAGCTGTCAAGTCCAGGAATTTTGTAAAAGGTGGAAAATTCAGCACGTTACAGGAATACCATATAATTCCCAAGGACAGGCCATTATTGAATGACCGCATCAGCGGCTAAAATCCCAACTTGAAAAACAAAAAGGAGGGATTATGGAGAAATCACCTTCGGGTAGGCTGCACCAAGCCTTAATTATTTTAAATTTTTTCACTCTTGATGCTGATGGAAAGACACCTATGGAGCTACATTGGTGTCAGAATAAAACAAAAGAAAATGGTCTAGTTAAATGGAAGGATCCCGAATCTGGTTTATGGAAGGGACCCGATCCATTATTAACCTTTGGCAGAGGGTATGCTTGTATATTCCCAGAGAATTTTTCCAAACCCATGTGGATTCCTGCTAGAAATATTAAACTGCAACAGGGATCCAAGAGAGAAACTAGCCAGACTAATGAGGACCTTGCACCTGGAGCCACACCATGCAGCTGTAGACAATCAACTACCTCAGCCACAGAGAGCAGCGACTCCAAGCAATCCACTGGAGATAAGCAGGAGGAGGACGAGCCGGACAACAAACAGCCCGGAGACCACCTGGGGCATGGTAAAGAAGACAGTACAGATGCCTGAGAACGTCTTTCTTGCCATGCTAGCAGTGATCAGCTGTACAGTAACATTACCTTAGGAAAAGGGGGCAAATGGGGAAGTATTTTGGACTTATGTTCCTGACCCTTCATGGGTAAGAACCTGTACGTGGGCTGATCCCCCGCCTAATGTAGTATCCAGGAGGAACATGGGTGAGGCAAGGAAGTAGGGGACAATTCACTACTTGCTCCTGGGAGAGGTGCAGAAAATATAACTAAGACCTTGTCTATACAAAAAGAAATTGACAGCCAATTTGAAATTGAATTGCCATGACCTAGAGCAAAGAATATCCTTACATGATATTATTCTACAATGTCATAATTTTTGATATTTTACAACAGCATATTGTACAATTATCCCAAACAAATCTACAAACTAATTCTTTGCATGTTTGTCAGCATTAAAAAAAAAAAAAGGACATCAAAGAATTTAATCCCTTCCAGAAAGGAATTAAGGCCTCCCTGGGAAGGCACTCAAGCATTCTATATTGGCCCTTCTTGCCCTTTTTGCCAAGAGGGACCCTCCCACAGCTGTTGCCTGAGCTTTCTGTTCATGCTGAGGTTGAAGCCTCATGGTGGCTGGTACCATGGATCTGTCTCTGGCTCAATGGCGTGAGCTGGGCCCTCCCTGGAGAAGAAACCTGGGTTTCCCAAGATCTGTGATCAGTGCCGGGGCCCCGCCAGCAGGCGAGGGGATCCCAAGGCAGGTGCTGGGTGTGGAGGCCATGGGGGCATAGGCTACCAAGGAGACAGAACTGAACTTCACATCACCCTGCTTGGCCTCGGAGGATGGCTGGTTAGTCAGAGACGGGTAAGATTCCTCAAGGAAGGAACAACCTAAGACAGGCACAGTCGCAGAGGGGCCATCAGGAGAGAACTTGGGGGGCAACAGAGTTGGGGCATAGACCCTCACCCATCCAACATTGCAGGGGCTTGAACCCTCGCCCCTTCTGAGGGAGGTCTCCTGCCCCATGGCTGCTTCGCTTCCCAGGTCCAGATCAGATCGGGACCCAGGCAACAGACAGAGACTTGGCTGACAGCAACTGCCCTATATCTAAATCCAGCCTAGCACCAGGAATGCTCAGGGCCTATTCAAGAATGCAAATAATCCTTTCCACTAATATTTACAGGGTAAACTAAGATTGTTAGAGTATTAAATTTGACAGTAAAATAGTAGTCAAGTTTTCAGATTAATTTAAATTGGCTAATTGAAATAAGTGAATATTCAAGAAAATTTAATTGTACTGGACAAAAAGTTGTTCCTAAAATATTAACTAATATTTCTATTGGTAGTTCATCTCATGGTAAAATTGCTTAGCATGCAAAGAACCTAAAGCAGTCATATTTTTGTGCAAAAAATTAAAATTTAAAGTTATCAAGACTGCATTATAAAATTTCCAAAAGCCTCCTTTAATAAAAAAAAGGGGGACTAGTGGAGTAATATTATGTAAGGAAAAATATCCTGAAAGTAAATTACATCTAGAAAAATTTTTACTTTGAAAATTAATTTTCATTTGTAATGCTAACATCAAGACAACCATGAAAAACACACATGGTGTCAAAATAAGAAAAAGAAAAAAGTCGTTTGGGCAAAAATAAAAAGGATCCCAAGTCAAATTTATAGAAAAAATTCCTTTATTAACTTTTGGTTGAGAATATGTTTGTATATTTTCAGAAAACAACTCCAAGACCACGTGGATTCCTGCAACAGAGAGGAATTAACAGGAATCCTCCAGCCATAAAGACAAGAGGAGAAACAGTCCAGAGATGGAAGACACTGGCGACTCTCTGCCATGCTAGCAGTCAGCAGCTGTGCACTGCTGCAGGTTGCCCAGAACCAAACCAGAGAGGGTTGGACCTGCATTACCACCATTTGTCCACCATCCAGATATCATTGCTGACATGAACACATAAGGAACTGTTTGACATTGAAACTGAGACTCAGAACTGTTGGACATTGAAATTGGGACTCAAACATTTTTGTTCTTATGTGTTTATTTCTGGTCTGCAGATGCAAGATTTTTTTTAAGGAAAGAAATGGGGGAGATGCCTGAAACTGATCATTGTCCCACTAATAGAGAGATGTGGAAAGGGAATCTGGAAGGCTAGTCAACCTTAATTGCTCTGAAAGGTCGGAGCTAATCACTCATTGTTTAGTTGAGATATTGGTTGTTGAAGCAGCCTCCACCTTAGTCTTATGTAAATTCTTGCTGATTGGCTATTATTGGAATTTCCTGCCTAAAGGATATGAGTGTATCCCATAACCTTAATAAAAGGGATAGCAAAGCCAGAGTGGGGTGTAGTCCTCCCCCTAGAGGTGGGCTCCCGTCTGGCCCCCAATATTTCCAAATTAATACTTTTCCAAGTCTCTTTTCATTTGTGTGCGGCCTTCTCCAGAACCCGAACCCTGAACTGCACAGGACGTAAAAGGGGTTCCCACACTGGGGGACTTCAGGTCATGCCTCCCATCATGTGGGGCTTGACGGGTGACCTCAAGGCATGACCCTGCCCCTTCCCAGGGTGGGGGACCTCAGGCCGCACACCCCGCCCCAGTGCTGGGCCAGGGGACCTGAGGCTGCATGTCCCCCCCCCCCACCTGGTGGGACTTGATGGGGGTGGGGTCAGCGAGGTCTGAATCTAGCCCAGTGGGGATGGGACCAGCCGGGTCTGGGTCTCGCGGGATTTGGAGGCTTGACTCTGGTTCCCATAGCACACTCCAGACTCTGACAGGAGGAAGATTTTCATATACATTTTACTAATTTTCTTTCATCTCTGACACTTCTATTATAGAGAAAGGCAAATAGCAATATTGAAATATTTCCTCTAATTAATTCCCTTTTAATGTGCACAAATTTTGTGCACTGGGTCACTAGTAGTAGCAATATTTTGGTCTGTGCAGTAAACTTGGCCAGGGACTAGAGGGCTGATAATGAGTTAGTATACCACATGTCAATCTCTATCACTTTTTTCATCTCTTTAAACAATCATTGGTACCATGTGCCAAGGGACAGTCTTTGCATGCTGAAAGCAGCCTTTCTTTACAAACTGCTGGTGCCCAGGACATTAGTGCAACATGAGGCGAAACCAGAGAATGAGGCAAAAACGGTCTCTCTGCCAAGAGATCAGGAGACTGTCACCTACATAACAAAGTGAGGTGCAGGGTCAGCCTCTTCTAGGAGCATCTTTAGGGAAGGGCTGCTATTTGGGAGTTAATCCATGAACTGAAGACAATGGACAGCTTCTAATCCAGGTAGTGTGGAGATAGCTTTGAACATGTCTCCCTCTAGCTTTGAATTAACATGCAGAGAGATAGTCAGACCTTTCCCCACAGTCTCGGATTTATTCCTGAGGGAAATTACGTCTGTGGTAATAAACACACTTCTCTATAAGAATAACCACAAATGAAGCACTGTAGTCTTTTTACTCACTTTTCACTAAGTCTAAAAGAGCAATATCAAATACAGGGAGCCCCCAAATCATGTGTACACATTTTAACAACTGACAACTCAATTGATGTTCCTTTCTTTTCAGCCAGACTAAGCTTTGAACAAAGGAAATTCATCCTACAATGCTAATGGAAGTTTGTGTCTTAAAAAAATTTTCCCTATCTCAATATCATGTAAATATTCTAATTATTTTCTAAAGCTTATTGTTTTGTTTACCAATTAGATCTAAATTTAAGTGAAAAGTATTTTTGTATTCTATATACACTGAGTGGCCAGATTATTATGATCTCTGAATGCATAATAATCTGGCCACTCAGTGTATATCCTATATAATAAAAGGCTAATATGCAAATTGTCCCCTAGACCAGGAGTTCAACCAGCAGTCAGGCCAGCCAACCACCCTTGCCCCTCCCCCTGGCCAGGCTGGCTGAACCCCACCCATGCACGAATTCATGCACCCGGCCTCTAATATATATATACTGAGTGGCCAGATTATTATTTGTTCAGAGATCATAATAATCTGGCCACTCAGTGTATATCAAGTAGGAGTCAGATGTCCATCTTTTCCTGTATGGATAACTAGTTGTCTAGGCACCACCAATTGAAAAAACTTCATTTCCCCACTGCTTTACAGTGCCACCTTTGTTATAAATCATATGCCCATAAATGTGTGGATTTTATATGTGCACAATTGTCTGTTAGTAAAGATTGTTTTATTTGAAAACTTTTTTTAAAATATATTTTTTATTGATTTCAGAGAGGAAGGGAGAGGAGGAGAGAGAGATAGAAACATCAATGGTGAGAGAGAATCATTGACTAGCTGCCTCCTGCACGCCCCAAACTGGGGGTCGAGCCCACAATGTGGGCATGTGCTCTGACCAGGAATTGAACTGTGACCTCCTGGTTCATGGGTCGACACTCAACCACTGAGCCACACCAACCCAGCTAAAGACTGTTTTAATTCTTCCTTTTTGCTCAGTAGGCCTTCACCTTATTTCTTCATGCCTTATTGCACTGGCTAGAAATCTAGTGTAATCTATCTACATTATCTATATAATAGAGGAATATGCAAATTAGCTGAGATGATGTGACATCACAAACGAACAGCAGGGACCTGAGGCTGCATGGTGCCTGGTCAGGGTGAGAGACCTCAGGCCGCCTCCCCCACCGCCCCCACCCCACCCCACAGGGGCTTGATGGGGGACCTCAGGACATGACCCCGCCCAGAAGGGCTTGCTGGAGGACCTCAGGCTGCACCCCCCACCCTGGCGCCGGGCCTGGAGACCTCAGGCCGTGCCCCCTTCCCCTGCACCAGGCTGGGAGAACTCAGGCTGTGCCCCCTGCTGGGTGGGGCTTGATGGGGACCTCAGGCCACGCCCCTCGAGTGGCAGGGCTTGACAGGGATGGGATCCAGCCAGGTCTGGGTCTCACCCAGTGGAGGTGGGGCCAGCCGGGTCTGGGTCTCCTGGGTTTTCGAAGCACATGTGGGTGGTGGACTTGACTCTAGGTCCCGCAGCGCACCCCAGACTCTGACAGGAGGGAGATTTTCATATACATTTTACTAATTTTCTTTCATCTCTGACACTTCTATTATAGAGAAAGGGCAAATAGCAATATTAAATTATTTCCTCTAATTAATTCCCTTTTAATTTGCACGTATTTCATGCACCAGGCCACTAGTATTAAATAAAAACACAAGGTGGGGCAAAAGTAGGTTTACAGTGGTGAGTATGTAAAACACGGAGTTTATTTTTGTATTATTTATTATTATATTATTTTCCATACCAACAACTGTAAACCTACTTTTGCCCCACCCTGTACTGAGTGGAAATAGTTGTTTTGTTCCTCACTTGAGAGAAAAAGTATTCAACATCTTGCCTTAAGTATAATATGAACTATAGGGTTTGTTTTGTGTTTTTGTTTTCTTGTAGATTCCCTTAGATTTAGAGCATCTACCTTTATTTAGCATTTCAAATTTATTTTCCCAAGGTCTGCAGTATACCTTAAAGATTCTGTAAATTTCGTGTGTTTCAATATTTATCTTTTCTTTTTGTATGTTTCTCTTTTTTCCTTAGGTTAGCTAGTAGTTTATCTATTTGTTTCAAAGAGACAGGGTTTTCAGTTAAGTAGATATATCTTTTTCTTCACTTCATTAATTTTTGCTTATCTTTATTCCTTATGTTTTGTTTCTTTTACTTCATTGTTCTTTTTAAATTAGGAATTTAATTGATTTATTTTTGTTTATACAAGTGTTTAAGACTAGGAAGTTGTCTTTGATCACTATTTAAAATGAACTTCATAAGTTCTTAAAGGTAATGTTTTCATTATAGTTACTTTTTAGATATTCTGTCATTTTGATTGTATGTCCATTGTCACCCAGGAGTTGTTTAACATAAGGTTTTAAAATATTTTGGTGGAAAGCTGTTATTAAACATTTGTTCTCTACCTACTTCCTTGTTGAATTATATCATAACTCTATTTGTCTGTTCACTTATATCCTCAACTAGAGTATAAGCACCATGAAGGCAAGAGCCAATTCTGTGTTGTTCGCTGTTGTATCCACACCTGGCCTTGACCCTGACCCTTTGTAGGATTAAAAAAAAAAAGTTGAGTGAATGAATGAATGAATGAGATAATGAAGATGTTATCCAGGGCAGTGGCCATGGAGAAAGAAATGAGAGAGCATTTGAAAAATTTAAGGGCCAGCTTAAATGTTCAGTCCTCTTTGAGGCCTCTCCTTATCTCTCTAGTTAAAAATTGAGTATAGTGTCCGGTGGCTGAACATCCTCTGATTTCTGTTTGTGCTTCATTTTTGGTACTTAACATTCCCTAACTCTTGTAGTAATTGTTTTGAATAACTTCTCTTTCCTGTCAGATTTTTACCTATATTTTATTCATGTTTCCCATAATATATAGACCCTGCTTGGCACATATGTGTTTTGAATGAAAGAATGAGAGAATAATCTGAACATTTTCCAGTTCAAGGCTGAGGGGAAGGGATCTCCATAAATTGGGTACCTGGATAAATTCCCTGTGACTCTGCCTCTTGGGGAGGAGCCCATCCTGCTTGAAAGTTTTCCAATTTCATTACAAATATTCTTTCTCCAGATGTATGAGCTTACCATACTTCTTTCTGGAGTTAACAACAACAAAAACGATGTAAATAATGGATTGATCTTTTTTCAGATGTAATAATCTCAAGTAAAATCCTGCTATTACTTCAATGAATTATAATACAAAGCATTCCCTGGTACATCCCAGTTAAGTCAATAGAAATGACTTTGAATTTCCAAACTTTTCTACCTGGGGAAACCTGGTAATAGTGTTGAGCACACTCTGAGGAGGCACTTGGGTCCCAGCCAGTCTCTGCCCAGGTTGAGCCACTTATCCTTCCTCCTTCTCTCCTGTCTCTGGGAATAGGCCTAAGGCAGTGGCCGGCAAACTGCGGCTCGCGAGCCACATGCGGCTCTTTGGCCCCTTGAGTGTGGCTCTTCCACAAAATATCATGTGTGGGCGCGCATGTACAGTGTGATTGAAACTTTGTGGCCCATGCGCAGAAGTCGGTTTTTGGCTCTCAAAAGAAATTTCAATCGTTGTGCTGTTGATATTTGGCTCTGTTGACTAGTGAGTTTGCCGACCACTGGCCTAAGGGGAGGAGAAGGTAGAGTCAAATTGAAATGCTCAGTGCCCTATTAGTATTTGCTACTTAGAGATCTCAGAGTTTGCAAGTGTGGAAATCCCTACAGGGAGCTTTAGTTCAGATCAATTAAGGTCAACCTGAGTTTTGCTTTTATTCTAAATGAGTCTCAGGAGGTTAGTTAGAAAGATGCCTACAGGAACTCCCCAAATGACAGCCCAAAGAAGATCAGGGACACCTGGGGTTTATTAAAAGTGAGAAAAGGGCACATGTCCAGGAGAAGTCCCTGTAGATCTTGTTCCCAGCATAATGAGTAACCTGGCAATTCCAGGGCCAGCTCTCCCTGCTTATGTAACTGAAAGACTGTCTCTGCAAGGCCCTCTATGCTCCTATTCTAAATCTTCCCTTTGCAGTCACTTCTGGATTAGTCAAGAGAACCTGGTCTCTGACTTTGGGTCATCCTATTAATGTGCACTTCTCTAATCTTTCTCAATCACCAATAGTCAGATTAAATCCCGTTCTGGAAACAAGACCTTCATCTCATTATACTAGTACACTGAATCACAGGTTGTTTATAATAGCAACAACAAAATAAAACAATCAAAGTAATCAACAATAGATGAACTGTTAAGTAAAATAAGGAACATGTATATAATAACATTTTATGCAGTCATCAAAATATTTATAAATTGTTTACTCCATGAATACCTATAATTTAAAGTGAAAAATCAGAAAAAGAATTCTATATATCATATGAAAATCACATTTAGACAAGGAATAAATGGAAATATACTGAAATGATAGCCATGGAAGTTAACTATGAATAATATTTCCTAATTGTTATTTTTAAAAAACTTTTCTATAGTTTTAATATCAAGTATTATGATGATAATCAGGGAAAAACACATTAAAATAGTAGTGGAGCCATTCAGCACGGAGTTATGATTTTCTAGCCTAACACTAAAGAACATTAATCATTAATTTGTTTCCTAGGGCTGTCATAACAAATTTCCACAAACTGTATAGTTTAAAATAGAAATTTATTCTTTCACAGTTCTGGAGGCTAGAAGTCCAGAGGGAGAGACCCTGAGGGAAAATTCTTTCAATGCCTCTCTCCTTGTGGTAGTTGTTGGAAATCCTTGGCATTCTTTGGATGGTAGACACTCCACCATTATATGGCCGTCTCCCAAATCGGCGTCCAAATTTCCCTCTTCCTGTAAAGATGCCAGTCATTGGATAGGGATCCACCTATTCCAGTATGACCCTCATGTTGACTTGATTACATCTACAAAGACCCCATTTCCAAGTAAAGCACGTTCACAGAGAGTTTGCTGGGAGAATAAATATACAGAACTCACTCTCTGTTCTACCTCTCATCGCCAGCCAGTGCCACTCTTGCTAGAACCCAAATGGAACCCGAAGGATAAGGAAGCCCATGATGGAGACCACCCTGATCATCCCCTGGAAACACTGAGCATCTTCATATATTTGGGCTTTCCAGTTAGCACTCTCAGGGAGAAAGAAACAAAAACAAACACAATCCTGACTCTCCAATCCCAATGCTTAGGTGAGCAAAAGAAAAGTCCTAGTCAGATTCTGAAACCCTCAGCAGTTTCAAGGAAAGGGACTTAAGGAGAAAGTAGGGCCAGTTCCTCAGGAGCTGAAATTTGAGGAGCCACCAAATTCTATCCCAGATTGTCTATAACCAGCCTCTCACTCACTCTTCTATATCTCATTAATAAGGCACATAACAACAGCCTTTCTCTTCAGAGGCAAATGACTGCAACAGCATCTTTAAGGGGAGTGCCTCCCAGGTCCCATCTCAAAACACAGGGGGTCCTGAGACTGTATTTCCCACAAGCCGCCCTCTGGTTTTCAGGTCTCAGAATGTCCCTCCTAGGGGGCGTGCGTGCTCTGATCATTAGCACAAGATGGGCCCGGGATAGGCAAGACCATTGGAGTGTAGGTCAGGCACATGTAGCTTTCAGAGTACAGGAAAGGTGTGTGCGACAGAATGAAAATTTTCCACTTTTATCCCTGCCCCCGTCCCACTGAGGTGCCCAATCTTTCTCTAGCACCTCTTAGGATAGTACTGGACCCAGCGTGGTCCATGTGTCCGATGCCTGTGGTCCCTTGAGTCCACTGCACACGTCCCATCAGCTTTAGGGAAAGAAGCAGCAGCCTAAGCACCAGGAAAGGTGCCTGAGCAAAACTGAATGGAGATTATTCCTGCAGCTTGCATAATTAGACTTGTGTAGTAGGTGGGTAGAAAAAAATTCGAATGGGAGTAAGATAAGCAGTCAATTTCTTAGCCAATCAAAGTGCAGAACTGATGTTACAGCCCTGAAAAACTTGCCTTGTTACCATGGCAACAACACAGGGATGAAAATTCTGTTTCTTTCCATTTCAAGTCAACAATCACTGATAGAGGCCCACCAAATAAGATGTGGCTCTTGCTCTCAGAAATGAAATAAGGAGGACAGTGGGTCAAACCAGAACTCTATTGAACTACTGTGTAGGCAACATACTAGACACAAAGACAAAACAATTTTTAAAAAGCTGCCCTTCCTCTTAAGCAGTGTATTCTTTTTCTTTTTCTTCTTTTTAAAATATATTTTTTATTGATTTCAGAGAAGAAAGGAGAGGGAGAGAGAGATAGAAACACTGATGAAAGAGAATCACTGATCAGCTGCCTCCTGCACGCCCCACACTGGGGATCAAGCACAACCTGTGATGTGCCCTTGACCGGAATCAAACCCAAACCCTTCAGTCCACAAGCTGTCACTCTATACACTGAGCAAAACCAGTCAGAGCTCAAGCAGACTATTCTGACAGAAGTGATGATTATTGGGATGGGTACTATGGGAACAAAATGCAAGGACTCCTAACCCAGCCTGTTGAAATGGAAAGGGAGAGTCAAGGAAAGCTGCCTAGAGAAAGTGATGAGTGTGAATTTTAATTCTGAAGTTTTGCAAAGAACTTCAATTCTCATTACTTGCACTTGAAATTAAAATCCAGAGGGATTAAAGAGCTAAACATTTAAAAGAGTAAAAGTATTGCCCTAACTGGTTTGGCTCAGTGGATAGAGCATTGGCCTGCAGACTCAAGGGTCCCAGGTTCGATTCCGGTCAAGGGCATGTACTCCGGTGGGGAGTGTGCAGGAGGCAGCTGATTGATGTTTCTCTCTCATCGATGTTTCTAACTCTCTATCCCTCTCCCTTCCTCTCTGTAAAAAAATCAATAAAATATATTTAAAAAAAATAAATAAAAGTATTAAAAGAAAATAGAGAATACTACTTTTATGATCTAAGATAGGTAAACAGTCACAAAGCTATCCTATATAATAAAACCCTAATGTGCAAATCGGCCTAACAACTAGTTTCTATGATGCACACTGACCACCAGGGGGCAGACACTCAACACAGGAGCTGCCCCTTGGTGGTCAGTGTGCTCCCACAGGGGGAGCGCCGCTCAGCCAGAAGCTGGGCTCATGGCTGGCGAGCACAGCAGCTGTGGCAGGAACCCCAGGGGGTATCAGGCCTAAGATGGCAGGCGGACATCCCCCAAGGGGTCCTGGACTGTGAGAGGGAGCAAGCCGGGCCGAGTGACATGCTCTCCCAGTGCATGAATTTCATGCATCAGGCCTCTAGTGAAGTTATAAAGGAAAAGACTGATAACCTTAACAACATAAAATTAGAAACTTACCAGTAACAGAAGCAGCATAAACAAGGTTAAGGGGCAAGAAAAGACAAGGAAAAAAATCTGTATAATGCATGAGAGCAATCAACATCTAGATGTCTGTGCCCACCAGTCTAAAGAATAGGAAGCACACCTGTAGGCAAATAAGAGTTGAGTCTATTGTTGCAACAGGCAAGATTGTACAATGTACACCATGAAGAACTGGTGGTACATCTCAGTAAGAGGGGATTAAGAGGGGATTGTTTTGTGACTTGGACTTGAGTTAGGTTTGGGAAGAATCTGTCAGAAAGTGGGGCAATTCTGATTGGATATCTTATTATCTAGGAGTGGAGGAATCAAATGGATAAAGGTGCAATTGGTAAAGCAGCAGCAAGCCCTTATGTTGTTGGGAGAGAGTTCAACACCAAGAGCAAAGCAAAATTATCCTATATAATAAAGAGATAATATGCAAATTGACCCTCACGCTCTCGCACAAGATGGCCATCCCCATGTGGTCAAAGATGGCTGTCACAGATGGCCAGCAGGGGAGGGTAGTTGGGGGTGACCAGGCTGGCAAGGGAGGGTAGTTGGGGGTGACCGGGCCAGCAGGCAAGGGTAGTTGGGGGAGATCAGGCCTGCAGGGGAGGGCAGTTGGGGGTAACCAGGCTGGCAGGGGAGGGCAGTTAGGGGTGACGGGGCCAGCAGGGGAGGGCAGTTAGGGGCGACTGGGCTGTCAGGGGAGGGAAGTTGGGGGAGATCAGGCTGACAGGGGAGGGCTGTTGAGGGCAATCAGGCCATCAGGGGAGCCGTTAGGCATCAATCAGGCTGGCAGGGGAGTGGTTAGGTGGTGATCAAGCTGGCAGGCAAGCAAGCAGTTGGGATCCAGCAGTCCTGGATTGTGAGAGGGATGTCCAATGGCTGGTTTAGGCCCGATCCCACAGGGGTCCCAGATTGGAGAGGGTGCAGGCTGGGCTGAGGGACCCCCCTGCGGTGCACAAATTTTGTGCACCGGGTCTCTAGTCTGTTATAATTCTTGAGTGAAAAACATTATATATGAGGTTTCTATTAATGGAATGTAATGAGAAAGAAAAAAAACTATCCTTAACATCAAGGTACTGATTTTACACTCCTATGCTATATGTTATCCTCCTATTGGACATAAACAATCTCACAAGAACGCCCACTTGAGACAAGATCATTGTACAACCCCCAAAAAATGTCAAATATTTCCCTGTAACCTAAATGAATGACTGTTAAATTTTTTTTAACAATTTCTGCTTCACGTTTGCTCCAGTGTGTCCTCCCTATAGATAACATTTATTAGATATTCAATCACAGAGTTGTTCCTTCTTTTTGAAAATACCAAAACCAGAACCTCTGCTTCCTTAGACCCTCCCCAAAATTATCCAACCAAAGCCCAAATCCCACAATTAGTTCTTTCTAATATCCTCTTACTGAGATACCCCACAACTCCCCATGGTGTATGTTCTCCCTTGTTACAATGAGTACTAGATTTCATTTGTTTAAATGCAGGTTTTCTTGTGACTGAAGGGCATTGACAGTAGCATAAATATAAAAGTAATCAATGATAAATTTCAATAAATATTTATTGAGCCTACCCTAGCTACAAGGTAATGTGTTAAATTCTAGGGAGGATTTGAGCCAAGGAGCTTAGAATCTATTGAGGCTGCAAAATAAATATACTAATGAAGCACAAAATGTTTTTTAAGCAGAAGCAAAGGTTATATTATGTTGAAGGAATCAGGACAACTTCATAAGAGGTGTATTTTGAGATTTGTCTCAAAGTAGAGGAGGGTTTATGATTTCCACATGTGTGAGCTAAGGCAAAAAATACTGTACTGTATTTGCTTTCTTAAGCTATAACAATACTGTCTATAAAGCACTATTTAAGTGCTCTAGAAATATTAGCCTTATTGATTCCTCATATGATCCACATTTTATATATGAAATTGAGAGAGGTTGTCATTAACCCAAGGTCAAACAACAAAGAAGTGACAGAGCTCTGATTCAAACCCAAGTTTGCCTGACTCCAAAGCCCATGCTCTTAACCATTCCAACAGTGCAAACCAGGCTTCGTGTAATGGCAAATCTGCCTTGATGCCTGCTGCTGTTGAAGTAACAGTTGCAATTTAAGCCAGTTAAATACTGGGCTCCATCAATGTTGTTAAAAAGAAGTAACCAAACATGCTCAAACTAAAAAAACAGGAAGAAAAGAAATAAATTGTTCAGTGTGAATAAAAATATTGTTTTTTAACTATATATTTTTACTGTTGATAATATTACATTAAATATTAAATATTAAACTGTCTCCCATTTCCCCCCACCTTTATCCCCTTCCTCCTAGTGCCTCCCCCTCCCCCAGGTCTTCGCCTCCCTATTGCCTGTGTCCATGGACTATGCATATAAGTATACAAGTTCTTTGGTTTATTTCTTCTCATCCCCCCAATCTCTAAGAATAATACTTGGAAGAGTTCTAGGTACTTGAGGATATCAGTAACTAAGGTACTTTCTAAGGCAAATTATTCTACCTAATTTACATTGACCAGCTAAAGGGAAGAATTTACTTCTGGAGGTAGTAGCTATCAACAGAGTAACTGCAAAATGGTGGTCCACAAAACACATAATTATGAAAGAAAGAGGTGGTGCAATTTCAACCCAAATAAGGGCTTCAATATCTTTTTAGGGTGTAATAGGCTTTTATGCAGGAGATAAGGTTTGTAAACGATGTTACATGTTTAAGGGGATTTGTCAAATATACCCTAAATGAGAACTAAATCTAAGAAGCAGCAAATAAAGTTTTACAACAAAATCTAGGTTGAATTTAAAGTTCATAACTTTATTGTTAAATATTAACTAAAGCACAAATCATTGTGCTAACCCTCCCTAATACACGTGCATGCAAGTGCCCCTCAGACATTAAAACCCACTAACACCAAGTGTGTGCTATAAGTTAGTGGAAAATTCAGCATCATTTCATTTTCCAGGGACTTTTGCCCTAAGTATGTAATGTCCTTGCTGAGATTGTAATATGAATTACATTAATTCTGCATGAATTAAATAGTTAATTTAATTAGCATAAATGACATGAATTATGTGACTCAATGTGACTAGACAAGGGTAGTCATATGAACCAGTACTTACTTCATGGACCCCAGAAGGGAAAAAACCCTGAAGAAATAGAATGTTGCCACTCACTCCAGAAACCCCTCCAATGTGCTTGTCCCAGTCATAATCCTCTCTCTTTCCCCATGGATAATCATTACTCTGACTTTTATAGTAACCACTAGAGGCCCAGTGCACGAAATTCATGCATGAGGTGGGGGCCCTTAGCCCGGCCTACACCCTCTCCAATCCAGGACCCCTCGGGGGATGTTTGACTATGGGATCAGGCCTAAACCGGTAGTCAGACATCCCTCTCGCAATCCAGGACTGCTGGTTCCTAACTGCTAACCTGCCTGCCTGCCTGATAGCCCTTAACCACCCTCTGCCTGCTGGCTTTATTGCCCCTAACTACTCCCCTGCCTGCCTGATCACTCCTATACACCTCTGCCCTCCCCTGCCAGCCTGGTCGCCCCTAACTGCCCTCCCCTGCCAGCCTGGTCACCCCTAACTGCCTCTGCCTTGGCCCCCGCCACCGTGGCTTTGTAAGGAAGGACATCTGGATGGATGTCTGGAAGACGTCCAGTCTAATTAGCATATTACCCTTTTATTAGTATAGATTATACAACATAAGCTTTAAGGTTGAATTGCATTAGTAGAAATGAAGAGACATTTCATTAAAAATGTATATTGGTTTGATATGACACAAATCCACTTGTTTATGACAAAAATCAAGTCTTTAAGAATAGGATTGCTTGCCCTAGCTGGTTTGGCTCAGTGGCTAGAGCTTCAGCCTGAGGACTGAAGGGTCCCAGGTTCGATTCTGATCAAGGGCACATGCCTGGGTTGCCGGCTCGATTCCCAGTAGGGTGCAGGCAGGAGGCAGCTGATCAATGATTTTCTCTCATCATTGATATTTCTACCTCTCTCCATCTCCTTCCTCTCTGAAATCAATAAAAATGTATTTAAAAAAATAAAAGAATAAGATTGCTTTGCTATCAAAGCCAAGTAAGCTGTGTCATTTGTTGTCCCTGGTGAAGTCTGCGCAGCTCAGTTGCTAAGCAATTTCACTGGGTTCTTATCTATCTATATAATAGAGGAATATGCAAATTAGCCAGGACGCCATAATGTCACGACTGAACAGCAGGGACCTGAGGCTGCAGGCGCCTGGCTGGGCAAGGGACCTCAGATGGCGCCCCTCACCTGGCAGGGCTTGATGGGGACTTCAGGCTGCACCCCCTGCCTGGCAGGGCTTGACGGGGAACCTCATGCCACACCCCCCACTTCAGTGCCAGGCTGGGGGACCTCAGGCTGTGCCCCTGCCTGGTGGGGCTTGACAGGGTCCTCAGGCCATGCCCCCTCAGTTCCCCCAGACATTGAGCCGGGGGGAACTGAGGCTGTGCCTCCAGCCCAGAGGGGCTTGATGGGGGACCTGAGAGTGCACACCTCACCCGACACTAGGCTGGGAGACCTGAGGCTGTGCTCCCCGCCTGGAGGGGCTTGATAGGGGTGGGGCCAGGCAGGTCTGGGTCTCACCCAATGGGGGTGGGGCCAGTTGGGTCTGAGTCTCCTGCATTTTCAAAGTGCGTGGGGGTGATGGGCAGGGACCTTATTCTAGGTCCACGGTGCACCCCAGACTCTGACAGGAGGGAGATTTTCATATACATTTTACTAATTTTCTTTCATCTCTGACACTTCTATAATAGAGAAAGGGCAAATAGCAATATTAAAATATTTCCTCTAATTAATTCCCTTTTAATGTGCATGAATTTCGGGCACCAGGCCACTAGTCAAATAAAATTCGTGGAGAAGCAACTATGCCCACCATGCATTTAGGCTATATAAAGACCAAAAGTTGGGGAGGATGGAGCGCTTCTGGGGTAGGAGACAGTGAGGGTCAGCGGCTGGGAGACAGGGAAGATGCAGGAATGCACAGTGCCTGGAAGCACCGGAGGGTCTGGGATATGCAAATCTGCTGAAGGCGGGGTCAGGCCCTGCGCTCTGAAAGATCAGGTCCGGAGGGAGGGCAGGGGTGCGGTTCCAGGGATCTCCTTCCTGCGAGGCTCCTCCTCCTCCCCTTAACCCCCTAATCTGTCCATTTGGATGAAGGGGGTGGGAATCAGGTATGCAATGCCTGGGCAGGATGCCCCTCAGTCCAGGATCTCTCCTGGGATGGGGAGGGGTGTTTGTATTGGTTTATTTGATTCTTCTTACACATTGAAGGGTGTGGCTGGGGAGTGTCTGCCAGTCATGGTTTCCTTCTGCTTGCTCGCCAGAGCTGCCCCACGTGATGCCTTTTCCCTTCTTTCCCCGCTGCCCTGAGCTAATGCACATGAGATAGCCGGGACGAAACTGGGACCCCCAATTGTACTGCATGGAGATTGCACTCCACAGGAACCTGCCTCATCCAGGGAGGGTTCAGGTCATTCACAGCGGGAAAAACTCGATTTAAACAAAGCCGCTGCTTAGACAGACGCCAGCTGAGCCGTTTATGGAAGGTTTATCATCCCTTCTGGCTGTTTCCTTGGAAACCACAAACTCAAGATAGCAGAGCCGGGCCGCCCCCAGGCTGGGCAGCGGGCCTACGTGCGCCTCTGCTGGTGGCCACCACTGCCAGCTGCCCTCCCCTGCAGCAGGCCTGGTTCCCCCCAACTGGGCCACATGGGGGCCACCTCCACCAGGGGCTGCACAGAGGTCCTCTTGGTGATGGCAGTCCCTGCCCACCCACTCCTGCTGTGCATGCGTCCTGCTGAGCCGTCATGATGTTACCGCATCCCGGCTAGTTTGCATGTTTCTCTGTTATTATATGGGATTCCTTGCTTTTTCAAAATATAGTTTTATCATTCAAATGTGCATCCCTAGTCACTATAGCTTAGTCTTGTTGATTTAAAAAATATTTTCTGTCTTTTAAGTCACTTTCAATCTATGGAGTTGTCTTTCATATTTTTCTTTTCTTTATAATATATATGCTGAGAACCCAGGCCCATTTGTCCTGTAATTTTTCACAATCTAGACTTTGCTGATTGCATACTCATGTCTAATTCAATATGTTCCTTTATCTTATGTATTCTCTGTAAATTATCATCTGGGCCACTTCATCTGTATATGTAAAGAAATATGTGGTGTTTGGCAAGACTAGGAGGCAAATAATATCTAGTTGTCTCTTTGTGATGTTAGCAGCCGTTGATGCTTGATGCATTTATCTCTTAATTCATTGGGAGTTGCAAATGGTGATATCCTTTCCATTTTGTAATGTATTAAAAAGAGACACTTCATATATTTCATCCACTACTTGGTTATGTAGTGGTACACTTCATATGGGGAAAGATGAATAAATGCTTGATCCTTTCCTTTTATTATCAGTGTTAAAAACAATGAATTGGTTTCCTATTATTTTCTGTGAGTGAATAATTACTTTCTTTTTAAAATGCCATTATGAACTCAAGAATTTAAACATGTTTGATGAGATTCAATCTGTGATATTTCTTATCCTTACTGATGCTCAAATTATCCCTTCTTTAGCCAGTATCTTCAACTGGGTTTTTGAGGCAGTCTTTGAGAGCTTTCAAACTATCTGGTGTGTTAAGAAATTCTAAGCTTATTTTGTACATTTCCTGCCCCTGACCTGGAATTGGCTACTTCTGTAAGAAGCCCTGGTTTCTTCAAATGTAAAATGCTGTTTGAAGCCTATCCTTGTTGTTTACTTTTAACCCTTTTGCTCATTGTTTTTTAGGCATTTGGGGTGACATAGCAATATATATATCAATATATCTATATCTATATCTATATCTATATATGTATATAAATATATATATACTAGAGGCTCGGTGCACAGAATTCTTGCACGGGGTGGGGGAGGGTGTCCTAAGCCCAGCCTGCACCCTCTCCAATCTGGGATCTCTCTCATAATCCAGGACTGCTGGCTCCTAACTGCTCACCTGCCTGCATGCCTGATTGCCCCTAACCGCTTTCTGCCTGCCAGACTGATCACCCCCTAACCACTCCCCTGCCAGCCTGATCGACACCTAACTGCTCCCCTGCCAGCCTTATTGCCCCTAACTGCCCTACCCTGCGGGCCTGGTCACCCCTGCAGGCCTGGTCACTCCTAACTGTCCTCCCCTGCAGGCCTGGTTGCCCCTAACTGCCCTCCCCTGCAGGCCTGGTCCCCCCATCTGCCCTCCCCTGCTGGCCATCTTGTGTCCACATGGGGGTAGCCATCTTTGACCACATGGAAGAGGCCATCTTGTGTGTTGGAGTGACAGTTGATTTACATATTACTCTTTTATTAGATAGGATATATATATATATATATATATATATACACATACTGAGTTGCCAGATTATTATGATCTCTGAACGCATAATAATCTGGCCACTCAGTGTGTGTGTGTGTGTGTGTGTGTGTGTGTGTGTGTGTGTGTGTATTAGAGGCCCGGTGCATGAATTCGTGCATGGATGGGGTCTGGCCAGCCTGGCCAGGGGGAGGAGACATGGGCAGTTGGCCGGGCTGCCTGCTGGTTAAACTCCTGGTCAAGGGGACAATTTGCATATTAGCCTTTTATTATATAGGATATATACTAAGTGGCCAGATTATTAGGCGTTCAGAGATCATAATAATCTGGCCACTCAGTGTGTGTGTGTGTGTGTGTGTGTGTGTGTGTGTGTGTATCCTATCTAATAAAAGAGTAATATGCAAATTGACCATCACTCCAATGTGCAAGATGGCTGCCCCCATGTGGTCAAAGATGGCTGCCTCCATGTGGACAAAAGATGGCCTGCAAGGGAGGATAGTTGGGGCAATGAGGCAGCAGGGGAGGGCAGTTGGGGGGACCAGGCCTGCAGGGAAGTGCAGTTAGGGGTGACCAGCCTGGCAGAGGAGGGCAGTTGGGAGGGATCAGGCCTGGAGGGGAGGACAGTTGGGTGGGACCCAGGCCTGCAGGGGAGGGCAGTTGGGGCAACCAGGCCCACAGGGGAGGGCAGTTAGGGGTAATTGGGCTGGCAGAGGAGCAGTTAGGCGTCAATCAGGCTGGCAGGGGTGTTGTTAGGGGGTGATCAGGCTGGCAGGCAGAAGCAGTTAGGGGCAATCAGGCAGGCAGGCAAGTGAGTGGTTGGGAGCCAGCAGTCCTGGATTGTGAGAGGGAAGTCCAACTGCCCATTTAGGCCCGATCCCACTGAGGTCAAGGGGTACCAGATTGGAGAGGGTGCAGGCTGGGATGAGGGACACCCTCCCATTCATGAATTTCATGCACCGGGCCTCTAGTGTGTATGTGTGTGTGTGTATGTGTATCAGGATTACTAAATTATACACACACACACACTAGAGGCCCAGTGCACGAAATTCGTGCATGGTGGTGGTGGGGGGTGTCCTAAGCCCAGCCTGCATGCTCTCCAATCGGGGACCCCTTGAGGGCAATCGGACATCCCTCTCACAATCCAGGACTGCTGGCTACCAATTGCTTGCCTGCCTGCCTTCCTGATTGCCCCTAACCACTTTTGCCTGCCAGCCTGATCACCCCCTAACCACTCCCCTGCCAGCCTGATTGATGTCTAAATGCTCTACTGCTAGCCTGTTTGCCCCCAACTTCCCTCCTCTGCCAGCCTGGTCACCCCTAACTGCCCTCCCCAGCAGGCCTGGTCCCTCCCAACTGCCCTCCCCTGCTGGCCATCTTGTGGTGGCCATCTTGTGTCCACATGGGGACAGGATCTTTGACCACATGGGGGCAGCCATCTTGTGTGTTGGAGTGATGGTCAATCTGCATA
Organism: Corynorhinus townsendii; assembly: GCA_026230045.1. NCBI lineage: Eukaryota > Metazoa > Chordata > Mammalia > Chiroptera > Vespertilionidae > Corynorhinus > Corynorhinus townsendii. The sequence goes on along the minus strand of JAPDVU010000003.1, from coordinate 171,180,869 downwards.
TTACTCTTTTATTAGATAGGATAGAGGCCTGGTGCATGGGTGGGGGCCAGCTGGTTTGCCCTGAAGGGTGTCCCAGATCAGGGTGGGGGTTCCCTTGGGGCATGGGGTGGCCTGGGTGAGGGCCCTATGGTGATTTGCAAGCTGGTCACTCCCCCCAGCGACCCAAGCAGAGGCCCTGGTATCTGGGATTTATTTATCTTCTACAATTGAAACTTTATAGCCTGAAGTGGAGCCAAGCCTTCTGCTCACTCCATGGTGGCAGCCATTTCTGTTAGGATTTATTTATCTTCTATAATTGAAACTTTGTAGCCTTAAGTGGAGGCCTGGGGGGGCCAGGGTGTGCAGAAAGCTTGGCTTCCTCCATCGCTGGGGAAACCCAAGCCTTCCTCCTGCTCTCTCCGTGGCTGCAGCCATTTTGGTTGGGTTAATTTGCATACTCACTCTTGATTGGCTGGTGGGCGTGGCTTGTTGGTGTAGCAGAGTGATGGTTAATTTGCATATTACTCTTGTATTAGATAGGATATATATAGTATTGATATTTCCAATTCAATACTAGAGTTTTTATCTTAACTTTTTTGTATTACATCTGAATCTCCTTTCTTATACTTTAGTAATCCTGATTCTTGAGAGATGACAAAATTTAAAAATCCCATAATTACTGTTGTTCTATCCCATATCACATACAGTCTCAGAATAACAATACTAAGATTACCACCATAATTATTATTGAAAACACTAAACATTTTGAGCATAAACTCTCAGCTTAGTTTTGCCTGTTTTGAATTTTATGTATATAGAATCATATAGTATGTTCTCATGTCTGACTCTTTTCAGTTTACTGAGATTCACACTTAATAGAGATTTTCCCCCCCATCCTATATAATAAAAGTGTAGTATGCAAATTGTCCCCTCGACTGGAGTTCCTTTGTGAGTTTGACCAGAGGGCAGGCCCACCAGGGGATGGGAAGGAGTACCTGGCTGGCAGCTGGCAGCTGGCAGCCTCTAGGCACCCCACCAGTGCATGAATTCCATGCAGTGGGCCTCTAATTGCCATTATATAACTTATTAAAAATGAATCATTCTTTAGAAAAATCTATCTGGTTCAAGTGTAGTGATCATTTATCATTCATGATAGGTCCAAGAATCTGGCCTCAGAGACCGCCTAATTTGTGCTCCGACTCTTTGAACTAGGCTCTAAATCTCAAGCAGTGTGATGACATAAACTTCGTGTTCATGAATTCTGTTTCCACTTCTCATTCCTACTTCATCTCTGGGCTAAAGTAAAGAAACAGAGATATTGTTGATATTATCCCACAGACTCAAGTCTAAGTCAAACCTGTTATGATTGCTGTAGTAGAAGTTTCTATAATCTATGTCAGCAGCTGCACCTACAGGAAGCCTTATCTTCAGAGAATTATATAGTGTTAGAAGGAAGAACCTTGAAAATCAGCCATTTCTGTGGTGTCAAGCCTGTGTTCTCCAAACCTCTAGGAGTTCATAAACAATTTTCAGTATTTCAAATGTTTTAACAGAAATCACATAGCTACTTAAGTCTGTGCATGCTAAATAAAATGTTGGTGGTTTTCTTTTTCTTTTGGCTTAGATATCAACTCAGGGTGGCAACCATGGTTATCTTATGCTAATCAGAAACAAAAATGTATTTAATTAATAAAAAATATAAAAAAATAGTTTCTTAACACAGGCAAAGTCTTTCAAAGCTAAGGACCATGGAGGAAAAATTGTAACAAGTTAGGACTCTTGATTGTCTAAGAGCTGTAGTTGAACCTGCCTATTTTGAGGATACCTTGGCTCAGTGAGGTGAAATTATTTGCCCCCAGCCATCTCCTAAGGCTGGGAACCCAGTCTGACAAAGGTATTTTTAACCACATCATACTTCTGTTCTATGCCTGATTACTCTTTAGAACAAAGAACAATGTGCAGCTAGTAGACAGCCTGATGGTAAAGAGGTGCGTTTTTGTAAAGTTAGCAGCTTTCTCTGAGAATGAATACTCTCAGTCATTATCCTCAGCTAGGTGTCCTCCCCTATAAGATAGAACACCTGTTATCTATCTGTTACCATTTTGATAAGAATCTCATGTAAAATAAATCACTTGTTTAGCACAATGCCTGAACTTCTATAATTTCTATTATTATTGCACTAGAGACCTGGTGCTTGAAATTCGTGCATGGGTAGGGTCCCTAGGCCTGGCCAGCGATCAGGGCCTATCAGGGCCTTCTGACTGCTGGCCGAGGCCTTCCTTCATTTCATGCTGCCCCCTGGTGGTCAGCGCACATCATAGTGAGCAATCGATCTCCTGGTCTCTTGGCCAAACTCCTGAGGGGAAGCTTTGCTTATTAGCCTTATATATATAGATAGATTATATATATAGATAGGCTAGACCAGTAATTTTCAAAATGTAGTCCCCAGAACAGCAATAATACTACCAGCTGGGAATTCATTAAAAAGGCAAATTCTTGCCCTGGCTGGGTAGCTCAGTTGGCTAGAGCTCATTCCCATGTAGCAAGGTTTTGGGTTTGATCTCCAGGGTACATACAAGAAGCAACCATGAATGCATAAATAAGTGGAACAACAAATCAATGTTCCTCTTCCTCTCTCTCTCTTTCTCTCTCTCTCTCCCTGCCCCTCTCTCTCTTGTCAATAAATAAATAAATAAAAATTTAAAAAGCCAAATGATTGGGCCTCACCCTAAACCTACTAAATCAGAAATATTTGGAGTAGGATCCAGCTTTTTAACAAGCTCTTAGGTGATTTTGATATTCTCAAAGTTTGAGAATTAGGTCCCACCATGACAAAAGAAAAACTTAATTCTCCTGGATATTTATATTTACACATATCTTATTATGTTTATCACATACACATTTTTAAAATAAATCTTTATTGTTCAGATTATTACAGATGTTCCTCTTTTTCCCGCCCATAGCTCCCCTCCACCTGATTCACCCCCACCCCCTGCCCTTACCCCTGCCATTGTCTTCATCCATAGGTGTAAGATTTTTGTCCAATCTCTTCCCATACCCCATCACACCCCCTTCCCCACAAGAATTGTCAGTCCACTCCCTTTCTACGCCCCTGATTCTATTATATTCACCAGTTTATTCTGTTCCTCAGATTTTTTTATTCACTTGATTTTTAGATTCACTTATTGATAAGTATCTATTTGTTGTTACTTTGTTGTTCATAATTTTTACCTTTACCTTTTTCTTCTTCTTCCTCTTCTTAAAGGATACCCTTCAGCATTTCATATAATCCTGGTTTGGTGATGATGAACTCTTTTAGCTTTTCCTTGTCAATGAAGTTCTTTATCTGACCTTCAATTCTAAATGATAGCTTTGCTGGCTAGAGTAATCTTGGTTGTAGGTTCTTGCTATTCATCACTTTGAATATTTCTTGCCACTCCCTTCTGGCTTGCATAGTTTCTGTTGAGAAATCAGCTGACAGTTGTATGGGCACTCCCTTGTAGGTAACTAACTGTTTTTCTCTTGCTGCTTTCAAGATTCTCTCTTTGTCTTTTGCCCTTGGCATTTTAATTATGATGTGTCTTGGTGTGGTCCTCTTTGGATTCCTCTTGTTTTGGGGTTCTCTGTGCTTGCTGGACTTGTAAGTCTATTTCTTTCACCAGGCAGGGGAAGTTTTCTGTCATTAGTTCTTCAAATAGGTTTTCAGTATCTTGCTCTCTCTCTTCTTCTGGCACCCCAATAATTTGGATGTTGGTACGCTTAAAGTTGTTCCAGAGGCTCCTTACACTATCTGCATATTTTTTGGATTCTTTTTTCTTTTTGTTTTTCTGGTTGGGTGTTTTTTGTTTCCTCATATTTCAAATCTTTAGTTTGATTCTTGGGGTCCTTTGGTCTACTGTTGAATTTCTATATATTCTTTATTTCAGACAGTATATGCCTAATTTCTGACTGGTCCTTTTCCATTTTTTTGGCATTTTCATTAAGATCCTTAAAGGTCTCACTAAGTTCCTCGGAGGTTTCTAGAAGATTCTTGAGTAACCTTATAACTGTGGTTTTGAACTCTATGTTCAATAGTTTGCTTTCCTCCATTTCTTTCATTCATGACATGTTTCTTTGTCTCCACATTTTGGCTGCTTCCCTGTGTTGATGGAGTGGTTTTCTGTGGTAGGTGACCTATAGGGCCCAGTGGTCAGCCTCCCCAATCACCTGAGGTGGACACTCTTAGTGCACCCCTTTGTGGGCTGAGTGCACAGTCTTGTTGAAGTTAAGCCTTGATTGTTGTTGGTACGCTGGGAGGAATTGACCTCCAGGCCAATTGGCTGTGAGGACCCACTGTGTCTATAATGGAAGAACTGCTGTGCAGGAGACACCCTTATGGGGCAGGCCTTGTTTCAGTGGGGCTTTGGTGCTCACTGAGTCTGCCTCTTGAATGTGTCACTTATGGATGTGAGGAGTTGAAATCTGGTGTTGTCTCACACTAACCACTAGGTACACTGGCTCCTGGATCTCCAAGGAAGTGCAGGTCAGCTACTGTCTGAGGCCACCCAGCAGGAGCTACAGCAAGATCTGCAGATTTCTCCTCTTTGCTTGGGGTTTGGAAGATTTGGAGCTGTCTGACCAGAGCTGCAGTTTGTTAGGTTAAGCTACGATGGGGCAGGCCATTCAAATGCAAAAGCCACTATGTGGAGCTTGGGTGGGTTTGTAGATTGTGGGGGGCAGTGTCTCAGGGAATCACTAGGGCATGGCAAACAGCGATGGCTGCCAGTCAGCCATCTCTGTGTCCCACATCCCACGTCCCAGCGCAGTAAACAATGATTCCTGTGGGCACCTCTGCAAGAAAGCCACCCTCACTTTCTGACCCAACGGCAGACAGTCCAGCTTCTCCCTGTAGGAGTCTGGGTCCCCAGAGTCTTGCCGGAAACTGGAGTTCAGAGCAGTCAGGAGCTTGTGTCTCCCTTCGGATTGGAAAAAAAAACAGTGCACCCAGTCTCCTACCGCCAGCCCACGCACCTCTGTACCTCTGCTTTTCCATGCTTGTGCACATCCTACCCGGTCTCAATGGTCTTTTCTCTTTCCTTCTAGTTGTAGAACTTCTACTCAGCCAGCTTTCCCGTGGTTCTGGGTGACAGACGTTTTGTCTTTTAGTTGTAGTTGGTGTGGTTGTGAGAAGCAGCACATACAGGTGTATACCTTATGCCGCCATCTTGATTTCTCCTCCACATACACATTTTAAAAGGCATAAATTAGCGGAATACTAGGAGTTAATTTTAATTATATGGCTGGTCAAAAACTTGCAAATGGGCAGGAGAACGGGGTAAAGAGAAAGGGGAAGTGCTCAGGGTCACCACACAAGTGCCAGACAGACAGCCTGTAGTGGAAAGATCATCAGAACAAACACTTGCAGGTGGACACTGGGAGGGAAAGGGAAACATCCTTAGCCACAAAGCTCTGCTCTCTGCACTGGGGAAAGGCTCTCTGTGGCTCTGCCCACGTCATTCTTTCGGATTAAATGCCTTGTTCCCTGTTCTCTGCCCAGCCCGGTCCTTTGATCAGAAACTCCTCCTCACCTCCAAAGTCTCCTCAGAGGTCCACTTGGCCCATCTGTGTCTCTCCACAACCTCACAGAAGTCATCTATCTCTGTATTCCTTTTGTTTCCTAGTTTTACTCTAAAGTACATACCTTGCCCCTTGATTTTTATGTCCTTTTTCGCTCTGCTTCTTCCTTGGTGTAGGTGTTCTTTGTGAGCAGTTACCCACCTTCCTTCCAAACTCCCTTGCTAGGCTCTGAGGAGCCGCCTCATGATAAAAAGTGAGAAAGTGGCAGGGGCAGGGCCAGGGGAACAGCTGCTCTCAATTGGCCAATGTCTGCTTTTGCCCCACCCTGCAAGGGCTTCTGGGAGGTGGCTTTTATTGGGGGGGGGGGGGAAGGGAGGTAACCTCTTGGAGGGAAGCACCGCCCTAATTATTGGGCTTCCCTGCTATTAGACCCATGGTTTCCCGGTGTCAAGGCCCATCAATTACAGCCTCTGTGAGAGGGGCAGCTCTAGGAGGCTCTGCCCTCCCTCTAAAGGAGATCCCCCTCCCCACCCTGTGAACCATCATTCTAATTTGGACTCCCCTGCCCTCCTGAGGGACATTCCACCTTCCTGCCAGGCCTTCTGCCTATAGGTCTTCCTGTTGAGAACCCTCACTTCTGGAGGTGGGCAAAACTAAGAATTTTTTTAATGGTTTTTAGAAAACACAGAAATGGAGATTTTCTGAAGATAAATGTTCCCCTGGAATGGAAGAGGCAGAGAGACCCATTATGTGATCATCACAGGGAAAGTGAACAGGAGGAAGGTAGAATAAGCAAGGAAAGTGTTGCCCACTCCATTTTCTTTGGGAAAATTTCCCTTTCTTTTATAGATTGAAAAGCCCCTACTTTTTTGTGACTACTAGATGCACAATCTTCCTTGGAAGTCTTATTTGGGGATTCTAGATTGACTCTCAGTTTTCTCTTTCTAAAAAAGGTCTGCCTTAATTTCTTCAGAGTAGACACTTTCAGTTTTAAGGCCTTTGCTCCTTTAGGAATACTCACTCACACTTTTTTTGTAGCATTTTTTGTATGTTCCACATTTCTTACAAGGCACCTATAAATGGTTGGAAAAATAGGATATAAGTATTATCTGAAAAGAAAAATAACTTCAAATTCAGAAATTGCAGACAGAGCAGAAGTAGTTTAACATATTGTTTCCATTTTTTTACAACTCAGTTGCCTTCTTCAGCTTTATTTAACTACAGGCATTGCTGTTATTGGCACATCATAAGGAGACTTGGTGCCTGTATCTTAAGGATCTTAAGGTGACTGGATCATGAACAAGGACCCATTGAATGAAGAGCATATGAAGAATGGCTAGATAAAAGCAGTTTGTGGATTAGGGAAGAGGAACAGGTATATCTGAAAATTTGCAAAGTGGCAAAATAATAATTCTCAACAAACTCAGCATTTTACCTTTTCTTCTGGAAAGTCATATTTTAGGCTTCTGAAATGTGAGATGAAGGAGGGTTTTACCCTCTTCTGGATAATTAAAGTCTTTGGATACTAATCTTGAAATCTAACATTTTTGCTAATGTTTAAAATACTTTCTTCCATCCTAAAACTTGATCAAGGCCCTAGAGAATTTTTCCCCCATTGTCTTTTTTCCCCCCATCAAAATATCCCATAAGAATTTATTACAAAACATGCCAGGTGAGGCAGGGTTCCTTCAAAGCAACCATGGGAGAAATTAAAAAAGAAACATTTAGCACACTGAACTTGCTGCTAACCACACCCAAGTGGGAACAGAATCTGAAGGCCAGGGGTGAGTCCTGTATCTGCAGCTGGTACCCAGGCGCAGGCACGCTGAGGAGTGTCTCTTTGCAGAAAGACTCACTTCATGTACTAATCCTGCCGGTCAGTCAGGATTTTGGCAGATGAGTTGGTATTGTAGAAGAGCTCACTGATCTCCTCGACATGCTCTTTATTTGTTTTAAAATCTTTATTGTTGAGCCCTGGCTGGTTTGGCTCAGTGGATGGAGTGTCAGCCTGTGGACTGAAGGGTCCTGGGTTCGATTCCGGTCAAGGGCATGTACTTTGGTTGCGGGCACATCCCCAGTAAAAGGTGTGTAGGAGGCTGCTGATCGATGTCTCTAACTCTATCCCTCTCCCTTCCTCTCTGTAAAAAAAAAAATCAATAAGATATATTTTTTTTAAAGTTAAAAAAAAATCTTTATTGTTGAAAGTATTACATATATCGCCTTTTTTCTCTTATTGCCCGCTCCCACCCCTCACCCCAGGCCTCCACCACCCTATTATCTGTGTCCATGTTATATATGCATACAAGTTCTTTGGTTGATCTCTTCCCACCCACCCCCACCTTCCCTCTGAGATTCAACAGTCTGTTCCATGCTTCTTTGTCTCTGGATCTATTTTGTATAACAGTTGATGCGCTCTTTTTTTTTTTTTTAATAAATCTTTATTGTTCAGATTATTACAGGTGTTCCTCTTTTATTTTTCCCCATAGCTCCCCTCCACCTGATTCCTCACCCCACCCCATGCCCTTACCCCCCGCCACTGTCTTCATCCATAGGAGTAAGATTTTTGTCCAATCTCTTCCCGCACCCCTCACACCTGCTTCCCCTGAGAATTGTCAGTCCACTCCCTTTCTATATCCCTGATTCTATTATATTCACCAGTCCATTCTGTTCCTCAGATTTTTCATTCACTTGATTTTTAGATTCACTTGTTGGTAGGTATGTATTTGATGTCATTTTGTTGTTCATAATTTTTATCTTTAACTTTTTCTTCTTCTTCCTGTTCTTAAAGAATACCTTTCAGCATTTCGTGTAATCCTGGTTTGGTGGTGATGAACTCCTTTAGCTTTTTCTTGTCTGCGAAGCTCTTTATCTGATCTTCAACTCTGAATGATAACTTTGCTGGGTAGAGTAATCTTGGTTGTAGGTTCTTGCTGTTCATCACTTTGAATATTTCTTGCCACTCCCTTCTGGCCTGCATAGTTTCTGTTGAGAAATCAGCTGACAGTCGTATGGGTACTCCCTTGTAGGTAATTAACTGTTTTTCTCTTGCTGCTTTTAATATTCTCTCTTTGTCTTTTGCCCTTGGCATTTTAATTATGATGTGTCTTGGTGTGGTCCTCTTTGGATTCCTCTTGTATGGGTTCTGTGCGCTTCCTGAACTTGTAAGTCTATTTCTTTCACCAGGTAGGGAAAGTTTTCTGTCATTATTTCTTCTAATAGGTTTTCAATATTTTGCTCTCTCCCTTCTTCTGGCACCCTAAAAATTTGGATGTTGGTTCGCTTGAAGTTGTCCCAGAGGCTCCTTACACTATATTCATATTTTTGGATTCTTTTTTCTTTTTGTTTTTCTGTTTGGATGTTTTTTGTTTCCACATGTTTCAGATCTTTGGTTTGATTCTTGGGGTACGTTGATCTACAATTGAGTTTCTGTATATTCTTTATTTTAGACAGTATGCTTCATTTCTGACTGGTCTTTTTCCATTTTTTTGGCATTCTCATTAAGGTCCTTGAAGGTCTCACTAAGCTCCTCAGAAGTGTCATCAAGTTTCTCAGCGGTTTTTAGAAGATTCTTGAGTAACCTTATACATGTGGTTCTGAACTCTATGTCATCCAGTAGTTTGCTTTCCTCCGTTTCTTTCATTCGTGACATGTTTCTTTGTTTCTGCATTTTGGCTGCTTCCCTGTGTTGATGGAGTGGCTTTGTGTGGTAGGTGACTTATAGGGGGCAGTAGCTCAGCCTCCCCAATCACATGAGGTGGACGCTCTTGGTACACCCCTTTGTGGGCTGAGTGCAAAGTCTTGGTGTAGTTAAGCCTTAATTGCTGTTGGTACGCTGGGAGGAATTGACCTCCAGGCCAATTAGCTGTGAGCACTCGCTATGTCTATAATGGAAGAACTGCTGCGCTGAAGACACGCTTATGGGGCAGGACTTGTTTCAGTGGGGCTTTGGTGCTCACTGAGTCTGCCTCTTAAATGTGTCACTTAGGGATGTGAGGAGTTGAAATCTGGTGTCTCACACTGACCACTAGGTACACTGGCTTCTGGATCTCCAATGGGGTGCAGGTCAGCTACTGTCTGAGGCCACTCAGCAGGAGCTACAGTGAGAGCTGCAGTTTTATCCTCTTTGCTTGGGGTTTGGAGGTTTTGGAGCTGTCTGACCCAGGCTGCAAGTTTACTAGGTTAAGCTGCGATAGGGCAGGCCTTTCTTATGCTAACTCCGCTGCTTGGAGCTTGGGTGGGTTTGTAGGTTGTGCAGGGCGGGGCCTCAGGGTGTCACTAGGTTAGGGCGTGGCAAACAGCAATGGCTGCTAGTTAGCCGGCTCTGCGTCCCCAACGGCATCCGTGAGTCCCATGCCACAGTGCAGTAAACAATTATTCCTGCGCGCAGCTCTGCAAGCAAGCCACCCTCACTGGCAGACAGTCCAGCTTCTCCCCGTAGGAGTTTGGGTCCCCCGTGTGTACCCAGAGACTGGATTTCAGAGTAATCGGGGGCTTGTCTCCCTTCGGGTTGAAAAAAGCAACGCACCCAGTTGCCCGCAGCCAGCCCGGATCACGCGCCTCCGTACCTCAGCTTTTCAGCACTCCTGCACGTCTCAATGCTCTTTTCTCTTTCCTTCTAGTTGTAGAACTTCCACTCAGCCAGCTTTCCCGTGGTTCTGGGTGATAGACATTTTGTCTTTTAGTTGCAGTTTAAATTGTTGTGGGAGGCAGCAGTTTAGGTGTTTACCTACGCCGCCATCTTGGATTCTCCAACATGCTCTTTCTTGATGCTATCATTCCCGTTGATCTTAGCAAGCAAGTTGGCCGGTGATAGCAGGAAAAAGTGGTCTTGGTACAGATCTCCCCCAGGTGGTTCAGTGTCTCCTCACTGATGTTGATTTCCTATGTCTGGGCATGGATTTTAATGATCTGTTTCATTTCCTGCGGAGTGGACAGCATGGTCCGGGTGATCATTACTCAGTCCAGAAGGTCAAGAGGGATGCTATGAGGAGAGGTGGTATCCTCAGCACCCCTGATGACACAGGTGCCTCAGTTAGATGCAAAGATGACAGTGGAGGCAACAGAAGATTCCTGGGCCCAGTGCAGTAGGTGAAGCACTCAGTGTCCAGCATATGGGCCTCATTAACAGAAAGCACGCCTGGAACCAACACAGCGATGTCCTCATCAATGTCCTTGTTCGCCACCTTGTTAATCTCCCCTCAAAGTTTGCCCGTGATTTCTGAATTCTTTTTCTTGTCCCCCCTGGGGCCGGGTGTTGGCCACGTCCGAGTCATGCAAGGTAACATCCTGGATGGTCTCTTTCTTCCTTGTACACATCCCCCTTTGGCAAGAGGACATACTCTTCAGCTTCAAGGTTGGATTCTGTATCGTAGGTATCACATCTGCCCTGCCTCTTTATGGCTCCACTGTTGCATTCAATGTAAATCACATCTCCAGCCTCCACTTGCTCTTTCTGCAAACTTTCAAAAATGCAGGGGTCCAGTTTCCATTGTTTGGTTCCTTTGGCTGTTTTGAGTTCTATGATTACATGGCTAATGTTTTTACCATATCTCCCCTCCCCCACCATGGAGTTCCGTGTCTCACATGGAGTTAGCTCTATGACTTCATCTTCATAAGCCTCCTGGTTTCCTATATCCTCAGCTCAGTGGCCCTGCAGAAGTTCTCTATCAGCAGAACTTCTCTGTCTTCTTGATCTCTGTAAGCTTCACTCCCCACCATGGGGCAGAAAGGAAGCTTACTACCCAACTCCTGAGCAATAACCACAGCTAGAGCTGTCTTGCCAGTTCCAGGAGGTCCTGCCAACAAGACAGCTCTTCTAGCCATTTTCTTGCTTTTGATTAATTCTACTATCACACCACATGCCTCTCATGGTTTCTCCTGGCCCATGAGCCCCAAGGCACCTGCTTGGTCAAGCCGATGTCATCCAGCCCCAGCCCCTTCAAGTGGCTGTGGGAGGCAATGTGCTACATCTTCCTAGTGCTCTTCACCTCCTCAGTCTTTAAAAAAACAAAACTTTATTGTTGAGAGTATTACAAATGTCCCTTATCCCCCCCCCCCCCCACATTGTCCCCTCCACCCGGTTCCTGCCACACACCAGGCCTTCACCACACTATTGTCTGTGTCCATGGATTATGCATATGCATATATAAGATTTTTGGTTATTCTCTTCCATTCCCTCTCCCTCTTCCCTCTGAGATCTGTCATTCTGTGTCATGCCTCTAGACCTATTTTGTTGGTTGGTTTATTGTATTCATTGGTTTCCACATAAAAGTGAGATTATGTGATCTCTGGCTGGCTTATTTCACTTAGCATAATACACTCCAGGTCCCTCCATGCTATCTCAAAGGTTAGAGATCTTTCTTTTTCTACAGCTGCATAGTATTCCATTGTGTAAATGTACCACCGCTTTTTTATCCACTCATCTACTGAGGGGCACTTGGACTGTTTCCAGATCTTAGCTATTGTAAATAGCGCTGCTATGAACATGGGACTGCATACAGCCTTTCTGACTGGTGTTTCGGGCTTCTTAGGATATATTCCCAGAAGTGTGATCACCAGGTCAAATGATAGTTCAATGCGCCTTCTCAATCTTCACCTTGCAAACTTCAGGAGCCAAGACCGCCATGGGAAACCAGGAGCAAGTAACCCACACCTGGGACCCAGTTTATCATGTGGCTGTTACTAGTCAGTTTATCCTCCCTATTGGTTTTTAAAGTATAAAGTTAATGTTTATTTATTCTTTTGATGGTTGAAGGAGGCAGTATGTAAGAAAGTGGGACAGGAACTATGAATGGGAACATTAATCAAGCATCCAATAAGGGAAATTAGAAATCAGTGGCAAAGAAAGAAAATCTTAGTTTTTCTGAACCTAATAAAGGTGGAAACGGATAGGTCAATGGGAATAGGATAGGCCAGTGTCATTTTTGAAGAGCAAACTGGTTGTTGAGGGACAAAGCTGCTTCTTTGGTGATGAGGGTGGGGGTTGAAATATGTGGTATTGTCTCCCAGCATTTGCTGTTGTTTCATGGCAGTTTATATGAATAGTAGAATTCAATGTTTCTTTAAATACACAAGGTTTATTTTTTTAATGAATTCTATGTTTTTAAAGATATAACTTCTGAATCCATTTAAGTGCTTTGTAAAGTTAGCTTTTTAATCTGTTAAGTTTATAGCTGATTTGTGATTGTAGTATTGGTAAATAATCTAGATTTCTAGCCTAGGTCCATAGGTCCACGGTTTTCTTTCTTTTAGGATTTTGTAGAGAAGGCTGCTCCTCTTTTTGGCATATTTGTGTATGCTAATGTCAAAGGAGACTTTTTGAATAATGCTTAGCTATAAAAATAAAATAATAATATGTAAAATAATACATATGAGCGCTCTCATGTATATTGATATATACAACCTGTCCCAAAGAGGTGGTGAGGTGGCAGGAGGCAGGACTGTGCATAACTTTCCAGGATTCCAGCACAGGCTTCTTCACGTATAAAACACAAACTCGCCCTAACCGGTTTGGCTCAGTGAATAGAGCGTTGGCCTGCGGACTGAAGGGTCCCAGGTTCAATTCCAGTCAAGGGCATGTACCTTGGTTGTGGGCACATCCCCAGTAGGGGGTGTGCAGGAGGTAGCTGATCGATGTTTCTCTCTCATCGATGTTTCTAACTTTCTATCCCTCTCCCTTCCTCTCTGTAAAAATCAATAAAATATATTTAAAAAATAAAACACAAACTCACAATAATATTATTAAGAACTTTAAGATGACAACCTCAGTATCAAACTTCAAGCATGGAGCCCTGTATGACAGCATTAGTCACATGTTCATGAAGTTGGCCCTGCTAATTACATTAAAGGAATTTTCTCCAAGGTAAATGATGTGGGGTCACATTCCTTATGTGTTCCTGTTGTGTAACTTATCTTGTGTAAAATGGAAGGCTCATTCACATTGGTGATATTTAAGTATTTATCTATATTACCTAAGGAGAGATAAATTGTCCTATACTCATTGTTACATTCATAAGACCATTCTGAATGGTCTTTTGTTATCTAAGGGATGAAGGATCAATAAATGCTTTTCAGCACTCCTTGTGTTCATAGGGATTCTCCCCACTGAGTATTCTCTTATTCATGGTAGGTTAAGAACTACAGCAGAAAGATTTTCTATACTGGTTACACTCATAGGGCTTTTCTCTGGTATGGTTTGTCATGTTTCCTAAGGGGTGAAGTAACACTCAGAGCTTTCCCAAAGTTACTGAGTTCCATTTTTTATTCTGTTGTATACAGTAAGGGAAAAGCTTCTTCTGAAGGATTTTCTCTATTAATTATAATAATGGGATTTTCCCCAATGTGAGTTCTCATGTTCATATCAAATGAGATCCCTTCCACTTTCTCTTAAAAAAAAAATAAAAAGGTTAGTTGCAATGTGAAATCTGAGACCATATCAATGAACTTTTCATACCCTGGAACATTAAAAACCAATGGTCTCTCTTCTTTTACCCATACATAATTCTGTAACCTTGCGTTGTAAAATTGCAATGCATTGGCCATTTGGAAAATATTAGTTCACTGAGTTAGGCAGATCTCCCACAAACTGACATATTTTACTATGCATTATCCAAAAATCATAATGTTAATATCACCACTGATCTCAACAGAAAGTGTTGGGATAGTGTCAAATTTATTTTAGCTGATACAGCTCTTCTAAACTGTTATTTTTTGTCTAAAACCTGGATTTTACCATTAGCAATAAATCATGTCAGTTGTTTTATATGGAATTATAGAGTCACTTTATTCATTTCTGAGAATGTTTGGTAAATACCTAATTTTGAATAACTATTGTTTGTATTTCAGTTGTTCTTTCAAGTACAAATGATGTTTCATGAAAAAGTGGCTAATTCACCTTGCAACTCAAACAATTGCACAAAGGCTTGTCCTTGAAACAATCACTAAACTTCAGCACATAGCAGAAATGCTTTATTTGCACACAGAATGTTAAAAAGAAGGGTACTCAAGGATTGAGATTTAATAAAATGATAAATTTTTATTGCTTCATCAAAGATATTTGCAGGTTAATTGCTGAGAGATTTGCCTGGTCCTCCCAGTGTGATCACCTGGATCTAGATTCTCTGAACTTGCCATTTCTGAAAAATTGTGCTCAAGAGTAAAAGGATGAGTGCTCAATTGCCAGGCTGTCTCCATGCTTTTAAGGAATCTTGTTATTTTATTTTTAACATTCCTTTTTGTGAACCACTGTAGTCTTCCCCAAAGCCCTGAAAGTACTAGCAGGCTTATTTGCTCAAATAACTATTGCAGGGTCATTTGCATTAAAGTGGGAGGCACATAGTAGTTCAGGAGGGGAAAGGGCTCTTAGAATATAAGACAAAATGAGAAAAGTTCCTTTTCAGAAAAAGAGAACTAGCAGTTTAAGGTAAGTGAGGGAGTTGTAATAGACTGTTGAACACGTTTCTGTTATTTGTTTGGAGAGAGGTAAATTGGGTCACTGCAAGATAACTAAGTCAGAAAGACCTAACACCTTGGAACTGTGGATTAAGGAGAGGCAGTGAGTTACAGATTGAGATTAGATCAGTGTGTGCTACTAATTTTTGCTGCGCTCTGGCATGGAGTTATCCTTGGTGAAGTTAGAGCTGTATAACTCTGTATGAGATTAATTGAAATTTCTGATGTTCTTACATTTTAGTATAGTAAAGGTTGCTTATTCTCTAAATCAACCAAGTTCCTCTAGAGACCTCAGAGAGGGCTAGAGGAAGAGTCTTGTTATTAACTGAGAACAAAACAATCTTGCTCTGGAACTTGAAGCAGAAGGATTTAAGCTTGACATTATCCCCTAGCATCCTCCCTCCACCCCAACTCCCATCTGCAACCCACAAGGAGTCCAGAAATTAAGAGCTGTTGCCCTTTCTCACAACAGGGTGATGATGTCCTCTCTAAGTGATAACTTCTGGTTTATAACCAGAGACCATTCAAATTGCAAGGGATAGTTGTCTTTCTAGATCTTGGGTTGGTATCACCTGATTAGGGACTAAATGCTGATTTATACTGACCCTTTTCCTAAATAAATTGTTTGTTTGTTTGTTTGTTTTTTCCTGCAGTATTTTTTCCTTTTGGGGTATCAGAAGAAGAAGGCTGGCAAGTAGATTTATTCTAAAGAGGAAGAACAGAACTCTAAGGGATCGGTCTATGAAAGATGTCTGTCAGCTGGTTTTCTTGTCCTCTGAGCCAGCTGAATGGTAGTGGGCATTTGTTTCCTACCTCGTATTTTTGTTATTCCTCTATTCCCTACAGCACATTTATACCGAAATCTATATAGAAGTAAATGATTATATATAAATGAAAATGTTTGCTTTTTTTTGCCATAGGTGTTTTTGACATGTTTTTCATATATTTATTTTTCTTTCCTTTCAGGCTAATTGGCCTCCTTTATAATTGCAGGGGTATTAATACAATGGTTGTTTGACTTGGTTCTTGTCTTTCATGATGATACCATTGTGTGCAGCCAATCTGGAATTAACTGATTTGAAGGTCAGATTTCACTTACTTTCCTCCTACTCTCAAAGTATACAGTTTTGTCTCTTTTTTTCTCCTGGTGGTTGCCCCATCCTATGGCCACTGACCTTTGCAACCAGGAAGTATAGTCAGATCAAGAGACTACACAAATGGGAGAAATCCTGCCCCATGTGGCTCCATCTGGCAACTCTCCCATGGTGCACTGTCTATGTGTTAGTCCCCTCTCCTTGGAGATCCTCAGGGTCACAGTACTCTTTTGGGAGAAGGTACAGTGAATGCTTGTAGATACTCATGATTCTGAGCTGTAATTATGGAGATAATAGAGATATGTAAGGTGGGGAGGGTCAATCTTAGAGAAAGGAAAACCAAGCACAGTATTGTAGTTAAGAACTCGGGCCTTAGAATGAAATAGACTTCAATCTGAATCCAAACTTTACTACTTACTCATCTGTGACCACTTACAGATGTGTTATTATGGTATCTGTCCTTCACATCTCAGCCCTATGCCACCTTTCCAATCTCATCTCCTGCCATATCCCTTCTCATTGTCTACTCCACACCCACCCCCACCACAACACTTGTATTTAAACCAGATAGAACTTCCTGGGAGTTCGTTAAAAAGTATACCTTCTGGCCCCATCCCAGACCTAATTACTAGAATTAGCACTCTATGAAGTGTGCATTAATGTTTAAGAAGTGCAGGTCTAAGCTACTTCCTAGAACTTTGATTCCTGGAAGAAACTATGTCACAGTAGACTGTTGAGTATATGTGACTGTCTTCTGGAAAAGTATGACATACTTTGCAATTTGAAGTATTCTTTGAATAATTCTATCAGTTAGTCCCAATTAAACAGTGTCCAAAATAAGAAATCCTTGAGCAGCTAGCTTCCTTGGTCCCTTTTTTCCAACCCTTTGAAATTCATTCTGCTCTGGTCTACTGATTTTCTGGGAGTTTTCTTCTGAATCCAGAGAAAGCCTCCTCACCAGGAGAAGTTTAGTAGACTCAATCAAATGCCTGCTATGTATGATGAAAGATAGTGTTAGGTGCAGGATGAGACATAGAATTGAAAGACTGTCTGGCTTTCAGGAAATTTTTTTATTTAGTTGGAAAGACAAACAGTCAGAATAAAACAATTTATGCCTTTTATCATCTACCATCACCTTCTCTGAACCATTGAAATAATTATGTGATGTTGGTAGGGAAGGATTACTGGCTTTTTTTTTTTAAGAAATCAGATCAAAGATATTAAGGGATTTATCAATGTCATATGGCTGTTAAAGAATTAAGATATGGCCTCGCCAGTGTGTCTCAGTCATTGAGCCTCAACCCAGGAACCTGGAGATCAGGGCTTTGATTCCTTGGTCAGGAAAACATGCCCAGGTTTCGAGCTCCATCCCCAGAAGGGGGCAGGCAGAAGACAGCCAATCAATAGTGTTTCTCTCTCATCAATGTTTCTATCCCTCTCCCTTCCTCTCTCTCTTAAAAACAATAAACATAAGGAAGAAAGGAAGAAAGAAAGGGAGGAAGGAAGGAAGGAAGGAAGGAGGGAAGGAAGGAAGGAAGGAAGGAAGGAAGGAAGGAAGGAAGGAAGGAAGGAAGGAAGGAAAGAAGGAAGGAAGGAAGGAAAGAGAATTAAGATATGTATCTATGTTTTCCAGCTTCACATCCAGAGTTGTTGGGGTTTTTTGTTTGTTTATCTTTTAAATGTTGTGGCACATTGTACCCTCTATTACCAAATTAATTTTAAAAAAAGAATAAGCAGTGTAGGAGTGTATTAGTAATTGTGGTAGTTAAGAGGAGAGAAATCACTAGCAGGATTCATCTAGGCAGAGAAAGGGGGTGGGCAATCCAAGAAGAGGCACTGGAGGGAGATGAGCATCAACAATGTATAGACCAGTGAGTGTTCTCAGGCTATTTGGAATCTGATTGTTCCAATCCAACGGAATGAGGCGTCTGAACTTCCTGGGTGTGGGTACCACTGTGGTTCCTTCTTCGTGGAGAGTCAAGACATGGCTGCAGACACAGCTGAAGGGACCTACCAGTGGGCCTTTCTAGGCCGGTTGTGTTGTATGGACTACCACGTTTACTTCTTAAAGGCATGTAGGGCTCGTTTTGGATCGTTGAGAGCAGTGTCTCTCGCCTTAGGGAAGTATGGGTAAGATGGTGTGCACTATTTTTCACAGAAAACTAGTGAACGTCAAAAAGTGGTGGAGATCAAGATCCATGAGAAGTGTGAGCATAAGAGCAGGGAACAAGCTCCGGAAGATTCTGGAGGTGATTCTTCCGGGTGCATCGGTGTGGAAGACCTGGAGTGGGTTAGACCCAGAAGGAAGTGGCAGGTGACTAACAGTAAAACAGGCCCCTACCCAGGAGGGAGCTGCCAGCCCTCTCCTAGGACTGGACCCCCGGCTGGCCCGCCTTTGTGACGTGGCCCCCAGCCTCAGCCCCAGCTCAGCCTTGGGAGGTGAGTCCCCAACCCAGCGCCCCGCGGAGCAGAGCTGGGCCATGGCTGAGACGGCCGTGCTCGGGGCTGTGGCCGGGGCCGGGGCTGAGGCCGGGACCGGGGCTGAGGCCGGGGCCGGGGCTGAGGCCGGGGCCGGGGCTGAGGCCGGGACCGGGACCGGGGCCGGGGCGGGGCCCGGGGTCGGGGCTGTGGCCGGGGCCGGGGCAGGCGCCGAGGCGGAGAAGGCTGAGCCCAGTGGCGGATCCCAAGGCGCTGAAGTTAAAACCCAGCAGCCCGCGGAAAAAATCCTCGCGGCGCCGCCGAGGCAGGTCTCGCACTCGGTGCTCAAAGTGTCCCAGCTGCTGCTCGGAGCCATCGTCTCGCACAAACGGCTGACGGTGGCCACCCTCCGGAAGGAGCTGGGGAACGCCGGCTACCAAGTGCGCAGGAAGTGCCGCTCCAGCGCCGCGCGCAAGTCTGGCATTAAGGGCACACTCATCAGGGTCAGCGGCAGCCACACCTCCGGCTACTTACGGGTCTGGAAGCCTCCAAAGCCCAAGAGAAAGCCGGGACGCCCGAGGTCGGAGGAGGGCGTTCGGTCCCGGAGGACCGCTTCGGGGCTGCGGAGCCCACGGAGGCGCCGCCGCGTGCGCTGTCGCAAGGCGGCCAGGAGGGCCCGGGAAGTCTGGAGACGGAACGCGAGGGTAAATAGCACCCTGAGGAGGCTGAGGCCGAGAGTCAGGGGCCAGGTGCGTTCCGGAGCCAAGGACACGAGGGCCAAGGTGATGGACAGGGGGAGAGGAAGAGCCGTGCAAGAAGACAGGTCTCGGTCCCGAGGGAAGAGGCCAAGGGAAGAGAAGAAGCAGGACCCCGAGAAGCCGGTAAAACGGACCATCCAGAGGTCAGCTTCGGTTAAAACTGGCCCAAGGGCTGCTCGCACAGACTGCCGCTACATTTGAAAGCCCTTGGAATCCAGCGTGGAATCCTTAGTGTGGGAGCAACTTCCCTTCCTCCAGGCACAGACGCCTTTCCCCATATGATTCCCATTAGAGCAGCTCTCACGCTCGTTGAAATGGACAAACTATTCACAAGACCTTTCAAATCACCATATTGTGTCCGGTTCCTCTTTATCCACTTGGGGGCGTGGTGGGGGTTGCTGAGGTGAGGCCTTGTAGCGGGGACAGGTGAGGTGAAGGGAGGGAAAGGAATTGAGGTTCTGTTCCTGCTACAGGACCCAGGAAAATGCCTTTCAGAAGAAAACCAGTAATTCTTGGTGTTAGACAGAAGTATTGAATTAATGTTAGATGCCCTAGCAGCTCCATATTGAGTTTGGGGGAGAGGGCATGCAAGGAGAGAAGTGGAGGAATCATTGGGGCAAGAGGAGACAGACAGCCTTTAAGTTGCGTGGTCTCACTGACCCAAAGTGTTCTTAACTGAAATTCCTTTTAGGAAAAAGTCCCTTTTCCCAGACTTGATTGTAAATGGCTTTTAGATTTTTGCTCTGATACTTTTTTTAATGTTTTATATATTAATCCTCAGTTAAATGTGTGTGAAGCATCTAGCACAGTGCTTTGGCACAGGGTAGGTCTGACTCATCTGAGAGTTAAATGAGTATCAACAATTCTTGATGAAGTGTTAACATGCTATAGCAGAAATCTGCTGGATCAGTACTTAATGAGACCAGGGTCTAGTCAAAGTTCTGCCACTCTGAGCGTAGCTGAATTACTACTTAACCACTCATGGCCATGGTTTCCTTCTCTAAGAAAGAAAGAGGAAGGAAGGGAGGGAGGGAGGGAGGGAGGGAGGGAGGGAGGGAGGAAGAAAAGAATTGGGATTGAACTAGGATGATTTTAAGTGTCAGTAGAATAAGGACTTAAATATCACATATGCTTTGATTGACAAAATTCAATAAGGGAATTTTCAACTGGGAAAGTACCAACTCCTAGAGAGTAAATTATTAAGATTTATAGAATGTATATCAGAAATACAAGGAAATGGCGAAGGTTAAATAATGAATAGCTAGTTCTTTTGCTTTTCTGAAAAAACGTATTGAGCACTATATATAAAATGTGGGACAAATGTATGATTCCTTTTAGTTCTGAATGTAGGAGTTAAGGATAGATGGGAGTAGTTCTCATGCCATAGGCAATGACAGGACACAGAAATGATTCCTAGGGAGCCCTGGCCAGGTAGCTCAGTTCATTGAGACACTATCCTGATATTCCAAGGTTTTTGAATAAGCCAAGGTTGCTTGCGGGATACACAAGGTTGCTAGGAAGGGAAACAGCAGAGTGGTTGATTCAGGGAAATGATGTTTCCAGCTGAAGCCAAAGGAGTGGGGGGAAAGGAAGCACCTAGGAGGTGCTCTTTATTCTGAAAAGAGGTGAGTGGAGGTGGGAGGTGGGGAAGTGTTAGAACAATCTGGAGAGCTTTTTGCAGAGTATGCCAAACCCAGCTTTTCCCAGAAGAGTCTGATATCTCTCTCATCCATAGATGATTTGAACTTTAAAATTTCCTCCTGCTGTAATTAGGTTTATTGTGCTCTTACATTGTCTGTGAGCAGCAGAACGAAGCAAGCAGAATCAGAATCAGAATGGGGAGCCATCTGAAGAGATTAAGAAGTACAAATTGGTAGTTACAAAATAGTCATGGGGCTGTGGAGTACCGCATAGGGAATATAGTCAATAATACTGTAATAACTATGTATGGGGTGCCAGGTGGGTAATACTTATCAGGGGGATCACTTCATAAATTATGTAAATATCTAACCACCCTGCTATACACCTGAAACTATTATATAGTAATATTGAATTGTATTGTAATTGAAATATAAACATTTAAAGAAAAAAGAATAGAGAGCCATCTAAAAGAGGCAGTGAGAAACACAATTAGAACAAACTTAAATGTTCTTATGATAGCCACATGTATTGCCCCTTTATAGTCCCAGTTATTTTTACCTAAAGAACTAGATGGTCTAGAATTAGGGTGTCTTTTCCCCTAAGATAGGTAGGAAAGAACACTGGCAACAATTTGTTTTCTAGATTTCCTAAGAACATCACACTTCTGTCTATATTATAATTACTTCATTTATTAGTAAACTTACCAAATTTATTAAATGACAGACCCTGATCTTATATAGCTAACAATGATCATTTCAGATTATTTTTCATTAATAAGCTTTAGGGTGGCTGTGCTCCAATGAAATAGAAGATATAACCTTAACTCATTGGCAGGCTATCAAAATTATCTAGATCCCAATCCTAGCGGGGTACTTCTGTGAAAGGAATTCCCAAGAATAGCTGATCTCATCACTAGTGTTCATTATGACTAAGTCCTGCAATATGCTGGGCCCTTTGCTGGGAATAAAGGTGGATAAAACATAATTCCCACTTTTCATTGCTCACAATGTAGTGGCATATTTGGGTATTTAACTTTAGTCAGAGTAAATGGAACATCTGTGACCTCAATTCTTTGCTTCCCTTTTATCTCAACAGCCTAGTGCAATGATGATCGGAAAATTGTTGGACTTTAAAAAAAGAAAATTGTTGGACTTTAGAGTTGTAATGAACCTTAAATGCTCTCTAGCATCAAATATTCAATGGTTATTGAAAAAAGTTAACAAATGGCCTTTTAAATATGAAAAATTTGCAATTTTACTCCTAAGAGAAATGCACATTAAACAATAATTTTAGTCCAAAAATGTTTGGGAACCTACTCCATTGGTGAGGCTGTGGGGAAACCAGCACTCACATACAGTGTTAGTGGGAGTGTAAATCTCCACCACCCCAGTAGAGGGAATTTGGCTTTCCAAATTGCAAATTCAGATATCCTTTGACCCAGCTGAACTACACTTAAGAATTTATCTTTTAGATATTAGTGCATTGGTGAAAACATTTATGTTCAAGGTATTTAGTGCAGCACTGCAGCAACAACAAAAAAACGAAATAATCTAAATAGCATGAGGAGATTGGTTAAAGCATGAAGCTTCCCTCCAGTAAAATAGCATGGAGCTATAAAAAAAAAGGTGGGGGGGGGAGATTTTCTATGTATTATTATGACAAGCTCCCCAAGATACATTAAGTGGGGGGAAAAAATCAAGACGACCATACCAATGAAGGAAAATGTATTTCTTTGTATTGTATAAAGAAATTTTGAAAGGATACACAAAAAACTGGTCCTCTGTTGTGAGGGGAAGGTGATGGGAATTGTAGAGGAGGCACAGAAATTAGACTTTTTATTATATCTTTTTTGTATTTGTTTTCAGAATCATATAAATTGTGTAGAAATGTCCACATAATCGTCAATTATAGCTTTTTCACTTATGATTTATGCTTTTGCATGCATTATTTCATTTCACCTTCATCTCAATCTCTTAGATCTTAAGTGAAAAAGCTAATGTTTAGAAAATGTACAATTTGTTTTAATCCTCACCCAAAGATGTTTTTCCATTGATTTTTAGAGAAAGTGGAAGAGAGGGAAAGAAATATCAATGTGTTTCACATAGATTGGTTGCCTCCTGCACATGCCCTGACCAGCAGTAAATTCGGTTGCCTCCTGCATGCGCCCTGACCAGAATCGAACATGGGACCCTTTGGTCCGCAGGCTGACGCTCTATCCACTGATCCAAACTGGTTAGGGCTTAGAAATGGACTTTTAATAGTAACTTCAGTGCTCTCTTTACTACAGTTATAGATGTTGAATGGGGCCTCACCCTCTACTCTTTAACTCTATGAACATCTTTTTTATGTAGGTAAAGGTCCGAAGTTTAGAATTCATTTCTACGCTGAATGTTTTAATGATTTGGTGGTTTCTTACAGGATGTTCTCAAACACACTGTGGAGAGGTGTTTTCAGAACATTTCCATTTGTCAGTGTTCCTTCTCCTCATCTAGGGAACTCTAACATCGCACGGCTGTCTGGTTGGGCTGGAGATGATTCAAGCCAAAATCTAAGTGCCTAGCAAGGACAGGAAGATAGGTTGTTTTGGAAATTAATACAGGGGCACCATGTCAGGAAAGGATTTGGAAGAGAGGACCTGAAGACTGAGAAGGGGAGGGAGGTGTCAGTGTGAGGCTTTGGATGAGCCTGGGGAAGGCAGTGATCTGAGAGGAAGAAGGAAGTCAGGCCTTCAACAGTCCACTGAAGCTGGCTAAGAGAACAGACACCTCCATGAACAATCACAGCTGTTTCTCCTCCCCCTTTTATCAAGTCCTTCTCTCCTCCCCCTTTTAATTAGGGGAAAGACCAGACTAGTCAAAAGTTTCACTCCAAGTGACTTGTAGAGGAGACACAGAAACTAGAAATGAAGGAGGAGTGAAAATGAACAAGAAAATACGAAAACATGAAGCACGGAGGCAGGCAACAAAACAGTCTGGCTGGTGTTGGGAAAGCTGCAGAGGGGAAGCAGCCCCTCAAACAGTAGGCTTGAAGCTCTTCAAGGCAACTCCCATGTAGGAAGAGCAAAGCCTTTGGGTTATGCCAAGGCCTGCCAAGCGGTTCCCTCTCCCTGCCCCAGTGAAGCTCCAGGGCTGGAAGGCCATGTCAGTGGGTCAAAGGTGGTTTCTCCTGTCAACTTTCCATATTTTCTCCCACACTATTTCTTATTCTATGTTCTTCATAACCTGCCAGATGCCTGACCTCTTCACCCTCAAAAGTGAATGCATCTGGTGGATCCAGTTCGGGCCTAACCCCATCTGTGTGCATCTCCTCTGGCTCCCCCCAAATCACCAAATATTGTGAATTTGTCTAGGGGTTGTTTTTGCAGTCACCACCACCAGCTGGTTCCAGACTCAGCTGTCTAAGTTTTAAGGGCTCAGCACTCTAAGGGTCTCTCAAGAGGAGACTCGGCACTTGAATAACCCTGAGACCAAGGGTTTCCTTAAATTTGCTCCCTAGGCCCTCACTCACCTGACCTGGTCTCCCCCTAAGCCTGGCCCAGCTCTATGCTCTGCTACCTCAGCCTCCAGGATGAGTTGAATCCCCAACTGACTGGGGAGTGACATCTGGGAGCCAGGATTTCAGGAGGGAGGCAGAGAGGCCTATACTGTGATGCCTTGAGGGTTTACGTTTCAGGAAGGACAGTGAGGGGACCCACACATGGCTGCCCTACTTCCCCTGGGATTTCCCTGAGCTGTCTCAGGTCCCTACTCTGTTGCAGTTTTTGTGTTGTTTTTTAATCAGGACTGAATTGCTGAGAATGGGGGAAGAGTAGAGGAGAGGACCAACAGAGGAAATCAGTGACTGAGTCAATATATTCTTTATTCAATGACAGGGACCATAAAGAGTGTATTATAGATCCCTAAGGATACAGACGAAGGTCCTCCGCTGAGTCATCTGTGGGAGGTTCACAGTCCATCTGAGGAAATTAAGTCAGACAACTGCTAGAAATCTGGCAGGCACGGAGCAATTGGACTGGACGGCAAGTAGGCATATACCCACAATGCTTCCTGGAAAAGAGCACCTTGGCACACAGTGTCATGAGGCATGGCAGGAAAGTGATGGCAGGGGAGGGCTCTGCTGAGGAACATGCTGAGAACAGGTCGGTGATCACAATCTCCCAGGCCTGGAACAGCCAGTGCCTAGCATGTAGCAAAGAACTCAAAAAATGGCTTGTAGAATTGGAACTAGTTCTCAGGAGCCACAAGAGATAGGAAGAGACTGAATAAATCAAAATAGTGAAAAGTAGAAAGCCACTTTGGAAGTTACCTCAAGGGAAGAAGAGCCTGTAGGGAATGGAGTAAAGGGCCTGGATTTGACAGTACCAGCAACTTTGGCCAAGTCCGGATATGAGAGAGAGATGTAGAGTGGTGAGATGGTAGCGGAGCTGCTATAGCCAAGCCAAGAATTTACAGGCAGTCCTCGGGTTACGTCAGACTTGACGTACGTCTTTTCATGGTTACATTCCCATCTCCCATTTATTTATAAAAAAAAAAAGTTCCGTCATTTCAACGTATGTACATATGTGCTTTATGTTTTTTATTATTTATTTACCACAAGTAAAGGTCAGGAATTGTTATCTTTCTTTTAAATTTTTTTTACTGTTTCACTTCATTACTGCTGTGTATGTGCTCCATGTGAGTGACATGGGTGCTTGTGTAGGTGGGTTCCAACTTATGGCGAAAATCGCGTTACGTCACACCGTAGGAAAGGATCTCCGACGTAACCTGAGGACCTAATGGACCCTTCTTAGTAGGGTTAAGGCTGACAGAAAAGAAACTGAACAAGAGAGAGGAACTATGATGGAAGGAAGACAGGGATTGGGAAGAACAAACACCCTCAGGAAGGTGTGGTATTTCCCAGACAAAACAAAAGAAAATGCCAAACCAAACCAATCAATCTGAAAAAGAGAAGTGGGAGTTAAGAGTGTAGGAAGCTGCGCTGGCCTGTATGGCTCAGTTGATTGGAGTGTTGTCCCATATATCAAAAGGTTGTAGGTTTGATTCCCTGCCAGGCAGGGAACATACCCAGGTTGTGGGTTCAGTCCCAGGTCAAGGTGTGTGGCAGCAGCCAATCGATGTTTCACTTTCACATCTATGTTTCTCCCTCTCTCTCTCTAAAATAAATTTTATAAATAAATAAATAAATAAATAAATAAATAAAACATGTCCTTTTATTGGGAATATGGAAGTGGTGACAAGAAGGGAAAAAGGGAAAGAGCCTGAGGTCTGGAGCTAAAGAAGGCAGTAGCCAAGCCTTTTTCTGCCTTAGGGGAGAGGGGCTGATCACCTCCCCCTAAGAGAGGTAGGCTCATTCTAACCTTTTGGTCTTGGAGATCTCCCTAGGGGTGGCAGATTTGCAACTTTCATTTCAGCCCGTCCTCATGAGGAGGCCTAGGAGAGGAGCTGG
The DNA here is from genome assembly GCA_026230045.1 of Corynorhinus townsendii. Classification (NCBI taxonomy): domain Eukaryota; kingdom Metazoa; phylum Chordata; class Mammalia; order Chiroptera; family Vespertilionidae; genus Corynorhinus; species Corynorhinus townsendii. The sequence goes on along the minus strand of JAPDVU010000003.1, from coordinate 171,154,528 downwards.
AGGAGGTAACAATCCCTTCCTGAAGCCTGAGTTGGACAGAAACTTAAAAGTAGGAGAATGTTGTGTGTTTTTAAATAGACAATTTTTAAAGTTGTTTGTTTGTTTTTTTACTGATTTTGAGAGAAAGGGAGAGGGAGAGAAACATTGATGTGAGAGCGTAACAGCAATCAACTGCCTCCCGCACAATCCCCTGTAGGGATCGAGCTTACAACCCAGGCATGTGCCCTGACTGGGAATCGAACTGGCTGCCTTCCCATGCCCAACCAACTGAGCCACACTGGCCGGGGCAGGAGAATGCACTTTTGACATAGGTGCCATGGCTATGGGTTACATTCTCTACCTAGTAGAGTCCGGGTTCAAATCTCCTTTGAGTCACATCTTACTAAATGAGCCTGGTTCCCTCTTGTGTCCTTGGGGCTCCCTGATGCTCCTGCTGCCCTTGCCCATACAGTAGACCAAATCCTGGTTAGAAATTCCTTGCATAGCACCTTATTGTTCTCCAACTCCAGCGCATTCTGAAGTCGAAAAACTTGGATTCCTAAGGGCTTGAGACAGTTGGGTTTACTCCCTACCTCTGTGCTAAATGCTCACCTAGTCTGCCTCCAGGGCAACCATTAGGCCCAGAAAAGGACCAGATAACTAGCAAAGGAGGGTCATTTCCTTGGTTGTCAGTTTTTCAGCTTTACATTGGATTTCCCCTCTTTGGTGTGTCTGTTCCTTTTGTCCTTTCAGATTTTTGGACCCACAAATCCTCAGTGTCCACTTTAGAAGCTCCAGCCCCAATCAATCACAGCAACTTGGTAGTTGCCCCACCAGTTTCTGAAATTGGTGACTGACCCAGTCCTTTCATTGATTAAAGAGTGAAGAAGGAAGGCCTTGGAACTCAAGAGGAACAGAACTGAAAAACTAGCTCGGAGAGGCTGTAGAAAATCAATCTGACAACACTGAAGAGGGTGCGATACCACTGATTGAAATGGAATTTGAATCTCTGAGCCAGAGGTTCTTAAACATTAGCATACCTCAGAGATCCAGGAAGATAGGCCAAAAGACTAATTGCTGGGCTTCCCTGTGTTTGGGGTGGAACCTGAGAATTTGCATTTCTAAAACAAGCTGCCAGGTGATGTTGATGCTGCTGGACCAAAGATCACACATTTTGAGAGCCTAGGCCTTTTAGAGCATTCCAGGGAAAAGAAAGAAATTTTGCCAGCTCAGGATCTCTAAGGGGTCTAAGAGAATAGATTTTACTTTCCTGTTATTGCCCAATCCCACTCACTCTCATCCAGAGATGGAAAGAACCTATCTTCTGGTACCTATGGTTCTGCGTCAAGGCTCACCCTGTCCTTGATACAAATAGATAACAGCAGTTTGATTGCACGAGTGCTGGAAAGGGAAGGATTTTGTTCCAAATTATATCACCTCTTCAGCTCCCTAACGGCATAACATCATTTTAACAGGGGAAAAGATTTTCCTTCCACTTCCACTACCAGATATCAGAACACTTAAAATGTAAACAGATCTGGTAAAGCTAATACTTTGGGTCAGATTCTCCTGTGTAAGGGATTCTTTACAGAGATACTTTGATGGAATGCAAAGGGGAAGATACCTGCACCCTAAATAGAGGTACCACAGAGGAGAAAAGGTGACAGGTTTCTTATATGGTACTTCTCTATTTTACATTTTGCCCAGAGAGAACAGAGGCATTTTTTATTTAAAGCAGTTAGGGTGGACATGTGGCAGAGGCAACTGGAAGATGGGAGTTTGAGGCTGATTCCCTGTGGGAAAAATCATTCAAATCTACTTGCCCATATGATAGCTGTTGCTTATTTTATTTTTTGTCCAAAAGAAGTGGTGTTGGACTGAGGTAGAGAAGAGAGTGGTACACCAGAAATGATCTAAAGGGATGCCCCTTCTGCAGAAGGCCCTTAGACTCCATGATGCCTTTCAGTTGGGTGCTGTGACTGCACCTACACTTTAGGGCTTCACTTTCTAGCCTTACAAATACTAAAACAGATTAAAAGCTGGAGGTTAACATCTAATTATTAAGAGTGTGATCTGATCGTATGGAGAGTCACCTCTTACAAGTCTTTAAAACAAGGTTTGTGAGGAGCTGGATTTGTTAGCATACCGTATCTTTAAAAAAAAAAAAAAGAGAGTTGATTGTAAGCAATACCCTTCAAGTCATTATAGACCAAACTATTCTTATATCCTACTGCCTCTGGTATCTTATTCCTTAAAATATTTAGCGACCATTGCCTTGCATTCTTGACATAAATATATAATGACCTTTCTTTGACCCCAGTTTAAGTGATTCCATGTATATGAAAAACTGAGTGAATTGCTAATGTATATTTTTTCAAAAAGGAGTTCCTGGTTTTTATCAGATCTTCAAAAGAGTCTGTGACCAAAACAGGTTCTGAACCACTGCTTAATAGAGCTGATATGCATGAATGAATGAGGCAGAGTGGGAAGGTAAAAGAAACGGCACAGTCCAGTTTCACTACTGGAAGGCAGTACTTTCCTATTCCTTGGGGCTTCCCCTAATACTGATCCTAGATCACACTATGATAGCCTAGAACAAGGCTGCCTTACAAAGGACTGGCCATTGTGCTCTAGTCATATGAATACAATCAAGAGAAGTGTATTCCAGGCAAAGAAGGAAGACTGCTCTGAGCAGCAGAAGGCAGGGACTGGGCTGATCAAGTCATATCCACTCTAAGAAGCCCATTCAGCAAAATGACCTTATTTTCACGTCCATATGGATCCAGGGCTCTGAGGAGCTGTGATTCACCCCATTTTCCCTAAGCAACTGGGACAGTCATGAAACTAGACTGTTGCAGCTCCCTTTATTACCTCTCTGGTTAATTCCACCAATTGTGGTTGAAAAATAAGTCTGTTAAGGAAAAACCAGAATCTAAGCATTTAAAGAGAAAAATACTGACTTTCATCCTCTCTGCTCCTCTCCACTCCTCTCCCTCCCTAACCCCAAACTGCTCTTACATACAAGATAATTTTTAAATTGTAACACTGGTATTAACACATCATCAATAAAGAGGAACAATGACCAATTCATCAACTAACAGATGCTAGAATGTTATGCAAGTCCTGGAGTTAAGAGTCTTAGCATGGACACTTTCCCAGAATTGTGAGGAATACCAACTGGAAAGCTCATTACCCTGCATCAGCTGCAAAATTAAACCACAGCCATTTCCCCTAAAGTTGTTTCGGAGAGAATAAGATCCTTAAGAACAGTGGTCGGCAAACTGCAGCTCATGAGCTACATGCGACTCTTTGGCCCCTTGAGTGTGGCTCTTCCACAAAATACCATGGGTGGGCGCGCACGTACAGTGCAATTGAAACTTCGTGGCCCATGCACAGAAGTCTGTTTTCGGCTCTCAAAAGAAATTTCAATTGTTGTACTGTTGACATTTGGCTCTGTTGACTAATGAGTTTGTCGACCACTGCTCAAGAATAACTCTGCTCCCTTGATGAGGCAATCAAGGTCACACAAGAGTAATGAAACAACCTGTAAGCACTGTGATTCCTGCCCTAATTTCTCAGCACTTAAAACAAGACAAGAAAACACACCACACAACAAAAACAAAAAACCTTCACTCAGCCTAAAGCTTCTATATGCATCTTGCTTGAAATCAACAAGAAAGAGCTCACCTCACTGAGGATGTTTCTTTCTCTCTCTGCCCAAGCAAAAAATATCTGTGGCCCCCGAGATTCGGACATAGAATATCCAGTTGTCTTGATCTCAGTGACATTCAAGAAGTCTTTATACCTCAACTTCCACAACATTACCCATCATATAATCCTTTCCACTAGGGCTCCCCATAATAGATGAGCTTACTTCCTATCTTGAAACAAAACAAAAACCTCATAAAATTTCCCACTACCCTCATCACCAGAACACAGCCCCTAGAAAATCTAGCTTTTACAGTTTGCACTTTGCATGCTCTCTTCAAAGACCCTGCATACAGATACACATTGACAAATAAAGACACAGTCAAGAGAAGAGGGGGACTATCCAAGGAGATGAAGTTTTTTCTTCTGTGTAAGTCTGGGTTACTTGGGAGTATAAGGTCCATCTCTTAGCATGGTAGTATGATCTCTCAGCTGGATATACATATGTGCAGGATAAAGGAGTAGGAATAATGGGTGAAAAGGTTATTATTTCTACTTTCCATCAGGTGGGGTTGAGAGGTGTGGATGTGTATTTGGGTGATTGGGGTGAAGATGATGGACCCACACAGGAATGAGATCTGCCCTTCAGCTTTCACTTGGATAAAAAGGGGGGCTCTTTTCTGTTTCCTCATTACTCTAACCCAGTGTTATCAGAGTGTTTCATGGAGTCACCAGTTCTGTGTGATGTGAGACAGAAAGAATACTGAGGTCAAATACATTTAGGAAACGCTGCGTTAAGAGGCTTAAAATTTGCTTTACTGCATACATTTTCAGAGCCTTTAATATGCCAACATGGTCCTTCTCTCTCTCATGTGTAATGTAAAGAGAATATAAGAGTTATAGTATACAGTGGTGATACTAAAAATATTTAACAACTGGTATGGCATAGGCTCCAATCAATCAGAATGGACCTCAGCCATAAACCGCCGGTACCACTGTACCCTTGAGAATGGGCTCGGGCTGAATATCAGCCCATGTAGTAAGCATTGTTTCCCAAAAGTTTTGCCCAAAGAACTCTATTTTATGTGGTATCTCACAGAAGTGGTGAAAAATGCTCTGGCCCATGCTGAAACCTCCTCTTTCTAGAGATGAGGCCAGGGCTCATGATCCTGGCTATCGGGGGCAGGAGAGGGGCAGCTCTGGCAGAGACTCCTGGCAGCACCAGCTGATAGATGTGACCACAGCTACAGCAAAAACAGATATCAGAAGACAGATGTCCCTCTGTCCCAGCCGCTCCTGGGACTCTGTCCCTGATGGGTCAGCAGGTGTCTGTCCAGGTGATGTTTACGGCCAAAGCTCTTCTCACAGCGAGGGCACTGGAAGGGCTTCTCCCCAGTATGGGTCAGCCAGTGTCTCACCAGGTGGTGCCGTCGGCCAAAGCTCTTCCCACACTCAGTGCACACGTGGCACTTTGGCACGGGTGGGGTGTGCTGCTGTTTCCTAGCCCCAGGGCTCTCTCCAGCTTCTTGGCCTTTGCAGGATTTGCCTTCCACATGCATTCTCTGGTGGCTGGCCAGATGGGAGCTGCATCGGAAATTCTTGCCACACTCAGAGCACCTGCTGGGCTTGTCATGCATGTGGGTTTTCTGGTGCCGAATCAGGTGATGTCTTCGCCCAAAGCTCTTTTCACACTTGAGGCAGCTATAGGGCCTCTCCCCAGTGTGAGTTTGCTGGTGCCTGGCAAGGTGGGAGCCCCACACAAACTGTTTCCCACACTGGGGGCATGTGTGTGGTCTTAACAGGGAATCCATCTCTGTGCTACACAGAAGATTTGAGAAGCTATCTTCCTGAAGAAATGGTGGGCCCAGGAGCATTCCTCTGGAGCTTCTGGGCATGGAATCCCAGCTCTCCTCCTGCTCTGGGTTCCAGAGAACAGTCTCTTCAGATACACTTGATAACATTCTGGGAGGTTCTGCTTCTAGTTCAGGGGTATCCCCCTCATGCTCACTTCCATCTCCTGTGGAGAAGGGAAAATACCAACCCCAAGATGGGAGTCACCAGAGAGGACCTCAGGACCCAAGTCACAGGTGAGGTTGTATGATGTCTGTTAGGGCCTAACCTTCACCCAACAAGGACTGAGAGAACAGATTTTAATGTTGTATAAAACAGTGCAAGAGGTGTAGAAGTTAGAAGCCTAGGCTTAGGAGACAGACTACCCAATTTTGAATCTCAGCTTTCCTACTTAATTTCTGCTAGCCTTCATTTCTTCTGTAAGATGTAAATAATTATAAGATAGATAGCACAGTACCTGCACATAGTAACCACTTAGTAAATGGTCTGTGCTATTGTGTTTATTTATTTATTACTGTTACTTATTTACCACTGATTTTTTCCTGTTAATTACCATCTTCCTGCCTAAGCATAAATAGAGAGTTCAGGAATGTGCTGCAGTCATCACGGGCTGGCTGGCCACCTGTCAGCAATACCAGAGACGCTGTGGAAGCCCTTTCTGTAACAGGTGGGAAGCTGAACAACACCACCAACAGTCATGGCAGCAACTAATGTTTGTTGAATGCTTTTTATGTACCTGGTGGTATTGTTCTACTATGTTAACATATTTAAGTCTCACAATAACTTACACGTGGGGAACCCAAAGAGAGGTTAATCACTTTTCTAAGGTCCTGAATTCAAATCCACAAAGTTTAGCTCCAGAAACCTGCCTTCTAAAACCATTCTGCTATACTGTCTTGCTTTTGAAGAAAAAGACCTCTAAACCTTTCGATTCTACAGCTCTCCAAGGCAGAGGAAGGATTAGAGGGACATGGAATAGTCACAGATGAAGGCTGTGCCTGAAAAGTCCACTCGAGGCTCTTACCTGTGTATGTTACCCTCAGGATGTCCCTCTCCTCTAAGTCCTGTGGGTCAGGAACCCATTGTTCTTCCCCTCCTTCTAGTTGAGAAAGCATGTCCAGCTTAGGAATTGGAAATCCTGCCATGGGAAAGGAAAATAGGGATGTCAATTAGTACAACGGTAATTCTATATTTCTGAGAAAAGCTGTTTCCTATATTATTCTTTAGAACTCTAGATAAAAGAAGGCCAGATACAAGCTTCACCCTCCTCATCCCCTCCCATTTTTTAAGTTGCTCTTCTTCCCACCCCCCCCCACCCCCCCGAAAATCACACACTATTCCCCAATGCATGTGTTCTCTTCCACTTATATTTCAAATATTTCCAACCCAAGTGTCCTTTCTGGTCACAACTTCATTTATTTAGCTCTAACACAGCTCTCTCTCCATCCCTCCCCATCCCCAACTCCCATCTTTCCCTAGATGGTTTCTGAGTTTCCATGGACTCAGTTCTATCTCTTAGATGTCCTGCTCTCTGTTTTGTAAAAACCTGCAAATTCCCAACTGAGAAGAGCCTAAAGTTCTCTTCTCCATGGTTCAGCATTATTTTGCTGCTGTCTTTAAAAAGGACGCCTCACTTCCATTCTCCTTCAATTAGTCCTAGTGCTCTTTTTCTGGTGGAAGGATAGACAGGTCCCCTGACAAGGAAAGAACCTGTGACAGACACTATCCAACAGTGCTGGAGCACAGGGCTCATCCCCCCAGAGTACAATCTTCTAGTGGCTGGGAAGATCATGCTTACTTAGAGAGACCACTATCCCACAGTTTTCTTGCATGACATATTCTCCATAAAAGTCTGTCTGAGAAGGGTCCAGGCTCCGCCATTCCTCCTGAGAGAAGCACAGTGACACATCCTTGATGGTTACCAGGCCCTGAAACAAAATGTAGCATCATCTGTCACCAGCTGTTCCTTAAGGAAAATGTGATCCCAATATAAAAGGATGGAGTAGTAAGAAGAGAGAGGGCAAGAGAAGACCTGGGAAAATAATTACCCAGAGGCCCCTGGGTAGGCCCATGGGTGAAGAGGAAATGAGGAGAGGGATAAAGGTAGTCTAGGTCAGTAAGTGAGGTTAGTGTCTCTAGAGGAGTCTCCCAAATGGGACTAAAAGTCGGAGACACCAGAAAATCATTGCTCTCTCTGTTAACTCTATGTGTCTGCCCAGTCTCTTCTTATTTCCATTGAAAAAAATTATTTTATGCTCTCCTTCCTCCACTTGACCGTTCCTTTTCTATCAGCACAAAATGATATATATACGATAAGGACACATATGTACTACCTTAATCAATAAAGAAAAAAAAATTTTTAATGATATAAACATTCACCCCACACCTACCACCATGTCATATCCTTATCATCTGAGGCAGCATAGTATGGTGTTTATAAGTCCAGATTCTGGAGCCAAATAACTCCTAGCTCTGCCATTTACTTGCATTATGGCCTTACACATGTGCCTTAGTCTCTTCCTGCCCTTTTCCATAAATGCCCCATCATCCACCCAGTCTTGTCTACTTTATGCTCTTCCAAGCTTCCTTCAGGTTCTCTTTTCCTAATCTTCACAAATTTATCTCTTAAAGAATATTAATGAATTGTTCTTAAAATCTCCCTGTGGATAGCACAGCCATCTAATAAAAACAACAACACACCTGACTTCTAGGAATTCTCCTCTTCTTGTTATATCTTCATTCATTTTTCAAGGACATTTTGAGCCTCTTGGAAAGGGATAGAATCTATTCACTTATAAGATGAACATACTATTCGTGATCATGTGAAATAACAATTCAGTGGGAGGATGCTAAGGCTTACAGAAAGGCAACAGTGATGAGACCCCTGGGAGAGGCCAAAGGCAGCACACAGCCCACCTGTGATCCGGCTGCAAGAAGTGCAGCTGCCATCTCCCAATCTCCGGTGCTCCCCTCCTGGGGAACGGCAGGAACCCAGGGAGCCGACTGAGCTGGTGAGGGGAGAAAGGAACCATTAGAGGTGTACCATTCATCCTTCCCCAATAAGAGTCTAGGCCCCATTTTAGCAGGGCTTAAGGGTTTTTCTATATCTATGCCCACTGGTAACTCAAATGCAGAAATATCGTAGAAGAGACCTTCACTCAAAATGTTCGGTAAGGGTATGGAGTGGCTTTTAGTAGATCTTTCCTGTCATCCATCTCTACTACACTGGCTATGGTATGAATTTATATTATTTAAATGTAATTTTCATCTTGTAAAGTATATCTTACTGGGTGTGTTCTTCAATAGCAAAGTGTTGCTGTCACTTCCTTAGTCTCCTACATTTGGTACCACTAAGATGCACTTGCAGCATGTGGAGGGAGTGGTTATATAAGAAGTGGGGAAAACCCTATTGTGTGGCTTGCAGAATACAGGAGCTCCTTATAATCCTGTGACCAGGGCCAAGGAAGAATGGATTAGCTGTGATATTGATTATGCTGTTCAGTTCAAGGCAATTAGGGATTTTTAACTCTACTCTCTGAACAGAGATTAGGAGACTACTCTGCACTGTACTCCGCCCACACACATCCTCCAGACGCTCACCCTTTTCCTGAAGGGACTGTGGCTCTTCCTCAAGGTCACAGCACAGGTGTTCCAGTGGCCCTGGTGCCATTCTCCATGGCCCCTCCTCTTGGCTTCCCCTTTCCACCTGGGGCTCTGCTCCATCCAGCTGGACATTCGACTCCCATCCTGTCCCTAGGGCTGCTGTCTGTTCTGAAAGCATTTTTGCTGCGAGCCCAAATTGTGACCTGGAACAAATTCATATCAACAGTTCCCATGAACATGGAAAGGGTTGATATTCCTAAGAGAGTTAGGAAGACAGCAAAGGGATAAAAGATGAAACTGGATATTAAGAGCTTGATGGAAGATGAACTTTAAAAGCTTGATACAGTCCAATCAACTAGCCTGAGCCAAGCTTCTTGCAGGAACTAAGAAATGAACAGGTGCCACAGAGCAAACTCACTAATGGCTATTTTGGGAATCTTGTGATAGAAACAGAATATCCCTGACGGCTACAGGAACTTCATTTAAGAAAAATAAAGGAACAGTCCTGGAAATTCAAAAGCTATCCATTAATTCCAACCACTGAAAAGACAGTAAACAGTCTGGAAACATGCAGGAAGGAATGCACACAGACTTGCACCCAACAAAAACGGATATAATCGCTTATAAGATTTTCTGCCACAAATTCCATTCACATTGATTAGTTTACAATAAATTATTACTATAGGTAAAAGTCCCAGCCAAAGCATGTATTTGTGTCAAGAGCACTTTTGTTTCTAACAGGAAAAAAAAAAAAAGTGAAGAAAACAGGAAATATGGCCATGGGGAAAAGTTAAAAACATGGACATAGTTTTGTGTTGGTTAAGAAAGGCTAATGAATGATACTACCAATGAATAAAGAGAAATGTTTTCAATTTCTATACAGATCTCTTCAGAGAGAGAGATTGAGAGAGAGACATCCCATGTGAGAGAGAAACATCAATCATGTGCGAGAGAACCATCGATCGGTGTACAAGATGATGCTCCAACTAACTGAGCCACACCGGCCAGGGCCAGATCTCTTCTTTTGATGGCAAGAGAAGAGGTTTAGGTTTTTAAAAATTCTTCATAATAATCGAGCAGTGCCCAGGACTGGGTGTGTGGGCTCTCCTTTTCTCTGGACATCTTAAAAGCAGGACAGGTCCCACTTGTGTTGTGATCCAGGCCTTGCTGTCTTACGGCACAGAAACAGTCTATGACACATCACAGAGTCCCTTTCTCCTTGGCAGAGCTTTGGTAACTAACTACTCTGGCTCACTCCTATCTACCCAACAACATTTGCAAGAACCCAAGATCCCAGGATGGGTAATGACAGATATCAAGTTGTTTATTTTCTTGCCATTTCTCTTTGACAAAAGAGGTAGGTGGGAACCCTAAGCCCAATGCACAGAAAGAGAACAAATTCCCCTTAAATCTCAGAAGTCCAGATGCCCCAGGGCCTCACAGGAGCATCCTGGACTGATTCCCAGTTTAGGTTTCCTTTTCAGAGATATCTCATAAGAAAGGAAAATTCCCAATAAAGCAAGAAAGAGAAACGTCCATTTTCGTTTTCTCCTCTGAATTCTGGCCCCTGCCTTCGCTTCTCTTTTAACATACACATAAGGCACCAATTCATCCTCTTCACCAGAGTTCTTCCTTGTTCTCTAGCTCCCTCCACAAACCCTCCCTCAGGACTTTACCTGGAGCTAAGTATCTGGACACCTGTCTCCCAACCTATTTCTCCATCTCCCCAGCAGCGGAGTCCCTTGATAGGAGGCCTCTCCCGCAGAGCCCACTGGGCCAGCTGTGAGCCTCCCCAGACCACTGACAAAACCGGCCAAGTGCTGGCAAGAAACCTCAGCACAGGAGGGAGGGTGGAGGTACTGGTGTCCTCAGACTGTATCTCCCAAGATGTTTGCTCTCTCCGAGCAAGCACCTGGCAGTTAAGGTGTCGGCCCTAACCTGGTTTCTCCTGGTCCCAGGACGACCCCAGGCCTACTGGAGTCGAGTTCTAGGTTTTCCATTGCCTCTTTTTTCTCACATATCTGGGGGGCGGAGGGAGGAGGCCGCGGCAGGCACCTGCAGAAGTTAGTTTTTGCAGCCAGTGCAGCTGGACGGAGAAAGGACCATGGTATTGACATGAGTAGCCCAAGGGCACAGGGACGAGCGGCGCTCAGCGGAGCAGCAAGGCCCCCGCCCCGGGCGGGCGTGGGCCCGATGGGCGCCGCTCCGGAGTAGGGTTGCTTCCTCCCTCCTTCTTGTCACAGTGCCCTGGAGGGGGGTCACATTTCAGAGTATCCGAGGCTGGCAGAGCGGGAGCCGGGGAAGTGAGGTCAGAAAACAGGTTTTCCGAGAACTGGGGCATGAGCGAGTGAAGAAAAAGGGGCCACGGGCAACCTGCGCGCGAGTGACAGCGGCGGGAACCCGGGGGACTGACAGCGACGCCGGGGACGAGGGACACTGGGCGGGCGGGCAAAAATGTCAGGAGGGGCCGACCCCGGGGAAGGCAGCGACCCGGAGGCCGCGGCGATTCTCCTCCCCGCCCCCACGGGTGACCGGCCCCCACACGCCGCCCCGGGGAGCCAGGCGTCCCTCCCTCCACTCGCGACTGCCGCCGCCCGCCCCCACTCACCCGGTCGGCCTGGCCCGCGGCCCGGTGCCTCCTCCAGGCACCGCCCGCCCCTCCCTCCGCCCTGCGCCTCGCCGGAGCTGCAGTCGCGGAGCCAGCGCCAGGCGGAGACGGCCCGGCGAGCGCGGCGGGGCGGGCACAGGAAATCCCGCCCGCTTCCGGGGCTCGGCGGCGGCGGCGCGGGGGGTGCGGGGGGCGGGCCGCGGGGCCCAGACGTCGGCTCCCGCCGCCGGAGGTCGCCACCCCGGGGGCGACGCGGGCCCCAGCGTCCCGGTCCCGGCTGCCGTGGCCGCCGGCCGCTCCCCGTCTGGCCATTTTCCGGCCCGGCCCGAGCCCTCCCAGGGGGTTCTTCGCACACGGTTCATTAATTACCGCTCGTTCTATGCCAGACAACCCACCAGCCTGGAACTCCCCGCGGAGCTTACCTTCTAGGGGTCAGGATAACGGGAATAGCTAGAGGGAGCACCTCATTCCCAATGGGGACGGCCAGGGTGACTTCACCAAGACCAGAGGCCTTGCACTGCATTGTCCAATTTGTAGGAGCCGCGAGCCGCATGTGGCTGCTGAGCTCTTGTTGTGTGGACTTCATTAACAAAATGTAAAATAGCTAATAAGCAGTATTTTGGACATATTGGGTTAAAACTTATTAAAATGAATCTTATGTACTTTTAACTTTTTCATGTGGTTACTAAAATGTTTAAATTTTATATATGTGGCTTGCATTAACTTTTATGAGACAGAGCTACTTCAAAGCATTAAGATGAATTTGACTGGGAAAGATGAGAAAGGCCTACAAACATAATAAACACATTACCATTAGAATCTTCTTTATAATCTACAAATTACATTCATTATTTCTCATCACAAGAACTCTGTAAAATCTTACAGACTTCAAAAATATGTGACTCACTTAAGATCATAGGTGACAAGCATTCCTTTAATATATATATATATATATATATATATATATATATTTTTTTTTTTTTCCTATGTGCCAGGCACTGTAACTAAATGCTGGGAGTCCAAGATCCTAAAGGAACTGTCTGTGGATTTAAGGACTCAGTTAACAAATATTTGCAATAAATGTAATGGATGCTAAAATGGAGGAATATACTTCGCACTGGGAGCAAAGGAGTGAACATGTATGGAAAGAGGTCAGAGAAGGCCTGGAAGAAGTCTTGAGACAGAAGAGTGGTGAGGGCTCCATAATGAGGAGGAGGAGAATGTGCTAGACATGCACTTGGGAATGGGTATAGAGCAGATTCTAGAGCAGATTCTAGGATATAGGGTGGGGCAGGGGGGGGAGGAGTGGTAGAACCAAGATTTGTATCTCAGGTTCTGGAACTAAGTCCAGGGGTTCTTTTCATTGATGTTAGCACTGGTGAGAAATACGAGGTGTATTACTAACAATAGGGTAGGCTAACAATACCAGATCTCTGTGGCTTAACACAATAAATGCCTGTTTCATGCATGTCACGGTGTGTAGTGGGGCCAGTGGGTGGAGTGTCTATTTCTATGTTGTGGCTCCCCATGCCCTGTTGCCTTGGAATCGTCCAATGTATAGGCCTCAGATAAGAGAGGAGAGCTGTGCCTCAGATATCAGGGCCAGCCCTGGAAATGGTGTGCATGTTTTCACCCTATTCCCTTAGCCAGAGTTCAGGTGTGTGGTCACATGGCCCAGCCTAACTGCAGGGGCAGCTGGGAAGCGAAGTGTGTGTGCCTAGTAGAAAAGGAAATGGGGTTTGATGAACACTTAGCATTGCCTCTGCCACACAATATTAAATTGAACATAACCAAGTACCTAATCTGACTTTACCTGAAAGGAATATTTGGGGAGAGCTGGCAGGTAGATATATATGAGAAACAGCATAGACTCTCCTCTCCTCTTCTTTGGGAAATAAACTAATGTGAGATTGTATCCAAAACAAACAAAACTGAGAAAAATAAGCTTTGGCCCAATGGCACCATAATGAGTCATTAATATTTAATAAATATCTACTTTATGCCGGAACCTTGTCTTAAACATCACTGGGGCCGGGGGGGGGGGGGGACGGGGAGGATGTGAAATACCTTCTTATTATGCTTTCAATGTGTCATCTCTTTAGCTGTTAATCAAGAAACTGTGAGGTGTAGATATTATCTCAGCATGGGTTCAGGGGCTTTAAGTGAGCCAAAAGGCAAAACTGGGAATTGGGCCCAGCCTTAGAGTCTTATAATCTGGTGCACTAGTCACCAGAGTGGTAGCTTAACCTTTCACAGTAATCTATGGACAAGTCCAAACTCCTACATACTAGTAAAGTTGTAAGGTGGAGTATTTAAATATGCACTGAGTAGTAAGCAGATGATCCCATCGTTTTAAGACTTTCCAGTGCAGTGGTCGGCAAACTGCAGCTTGCGAGCCACATGCGGCTCTTTGGCCCCTTGAGTCGTGGCTCTTCCACAGAATACCACGTGTGGGCACACACGCACAGTGCGATTGAAACTTCGTGGCCCGTGCACAGAAGTCGGTTTTTAGCTCTCAAAAGAAATTGCAATCGTTGTACTGTTGATATTTGGCTCTGTTGACTAACGAGTTTGCCGACCACTGTTCTAGTGGAATTGTTTCAAGATCAGCTTTGAAGGCAAAATGTAGGAAGAGCATCTTGGATAGAATCAAAAGGGAGAAATATATATGCTGTGTGGCATGCTTATGGGATGAAGAACAGAATTGTAGGGATGCCTAGAGTATAGAAAAAAATGAAATGGGGAAATTGACAGAAAGATTAGAACAGTGGGTCAAGGATTTTTATTTGCCATGTAAAGTAATAGAGAGTCACTATATTTAGTACTATAAGGCAGTGATATACCTGATGGGTCTAATTGTACCATTCTTGGTCCTTCGCTGCCCTGTTGATAGAGTTCGGAACAACAGAATGGGATGAACTGGCCAATAGCCAGATTCTAGCACAAGGAATACAGAGTTCCCAGGAACGCAGCAATGTTCTTCCTGGGGCTCAGGAAGAGCCCCCAGACACTTAAGGTTCCAAGTTCTCTACAGGACTTCAAAAAACCTCAAGAGATTGAGTCTCTTGCCTGTCAGTCTTGGCTCCTTCAATTCTGAACTCCTGTTCTGATGTGGTTTGAATAAGAAAGTGTTCACCAATTTGGGGTTGTGTTATAAAAGTTCCTTTATTAGTCTTATTTTTTGCAATGAATTATCAGCTTGGCTTATAAAAGCCTGTAGCCTGTTTCTCCATAATGAAACCATACCTTCAATGACTAATTAGGACCTACCCACCATTTATGGCACTGCTTTTCTTCCATTCAAAGTTTTGAAGCTTGACATCAGAGATGAATTTTCTATCCACAGAGCAGTGGAAATTTTTGCTTCCTCTATGTCCATGACTATAAAGGAAAGATGAAGGCTGAGGAAAGTTTCAGGTTAGGACTCCCGTGGAGAGAAAGGGTAAGGGCCTCTCCGGTCAGTAGTTAATACTTATAACTAACATTTGTGGAACACTTTACAATGTACAAAGTGCTTTTGTATACATGTGATCTTCAAAACTCAATGAGTTAAATTATCTTTATCCCTAATTTAAGGACCTCTACTTTTTGTTTCTATAATCTTGGGAAGGTGTGTGTGTGTGTGTGTGTGTGTGTGTGTGTGTGTGTGTGTGTTTCTTAATCAATAAAATGAATGTCATTATACCTACTTTGTCAGGTTGTTTTGAAAGTAAATAAGATGATGTAAATAAACAATTTAATGCATAGTAAGAATTCAATAAATGATAACACCTAAGAACTGAAGCTGGATAATGGTTGAAAAGAGGACTTTAGTAGGATGATGGACAGTGCCAAAATGGGATGAAAGATAAATGTAGTCCTGAGTCTCAATGAGGTAGACAGACCATTGGAATGGAGTGAGCTGAAGATGTAGGTGGCAGAGTGGGGTGCTTGAACTGGAGATAGGGAGGGGTTGCAGTTGTTGGTAATGACTGTGAGAGTGAGTTTCTGCAGTGATGGAAAAAGATCATTTAAGGTAAGAGAAAGTCAAGGAGCTGAGAGGCTAGGGAGTTAGGTGAGATAGTATTCAAAGTATTTAACTACTGGTGATGGCATGGACATGAATCCATCAAAATGAATGTAGGTTAAAGCGCTGGTGTGGGGTCCTGGAGGCACCAGGGGCTATGAAAGTATTTCAGTATTTTAATAATCATACTTGTACAATTTAACCCAGGGCATAAGATGAATTATCCAAATAGGTATTGAAGTCACCAGGAATGAAGATGGGGTTGTGGAGAGTGAAATAGCAATCCAGTTGAGGGAGTCTTTAGTGAAAGAAGGAGAATGACCAGGAGTATGGCAAGTGATAATAATAAGGAAAGGCAGTGTGTGCAATGGTTTGATGGCATGTGCTTCAAAGTAGCAGAGCATTATTTAGGTAGGAAGGAGGTTACTGGTACAGGAGGCAGCAAAGAACACTTCCTCTACTTCTAACCTTAGGTGGTGTAAAGCAGTGATTTTCATATAGACATTTATTTGAATATAAATATTTATTTGAAAGCAATCACTTATATAATTGAAACAAAACTTTCATGAAACAATATGCACCTTAACTACATGCAGCATATACTAATGTTTTCTATTTTATTACTTTATTTTAAAAGCATTCTATTTATACTACACACTAATGGGTTGCAGTTTAATGTTTGCAAAGCATTGTTATATAATTTGTAGGAGAAAAAATAGCCACCCCTAGAGAGGACTGCAAGGGAAGTGTGCTTGGTCCTCAAGGGGTAGCCAGATAATGGAGGTGAAAGAAACACCTATCAAAGAGGTTGAAGAATATAGGAGTGTCTTTGTTTGTTCAAGCTGCTGTAATGAGTGACAGACTGAGTGTCTTATGAACAATGAACATTTAATTCTCACATTTCTGGAGGCTGAGAAGTCTAAGGTCAAAGTGCTGTCAGATTCAGTGTCTTCTCACTGTGTCCTCACATGGTGGAAGGGGTGAGGGAACTCTCTGGAATCTCTTTTATGAGGGCACTAATCCCATTCATGAGGGCTTTACCTTCAAGATATAATCACCTCCTGAAGGCCCACCTCCAAATACTATAACATGGAGGGTTAGGTTTCAACATATGAATATTGGGTGGGGAGAGACACAAACATTCAGTCTATAGCAAGGGATTTTGTTAATGACCAACCCTAAATTCCAGAGTTCTCAGTGAAAAGAGTTAGAGGCTGCCTTGGGGGTTAGAGTTTGATTCAAATTAGGCAATGTAGGGACTCTACTAGGGCAAGAATCTTCATGGTGAGGGATGATCTGGAGGCAAAGGATTCCCGTGGCGAGTGTTATAAACAGATATAGGGCATGCTGGAATTAGTACTCTCGGCGGGAGGTAGGTAATCAGTTCTAATTATAGTCCCCTTCTTGAGACTTCTCTTAGTCAGCTTGTCAGTGGTGAGATGAGGTGTAAAGGTTGGTTGGGCTTGAGTAAGATGAGGTGTGTGTGGTAGAATGATGACTTCACAGAAGTGTCCTGAGCTCTGTGGATCTTCTTCAATCCTATTGTGGACTGAGTTAGGCTAGAGGGGCTATCTTTCCGAAAGTGCCAGAGCTCTGAGGGCCCCTGAATCCTGCTTGATAATGGGTGGTAGTGGTGGCAAGGCTTAACAAGTTCTGTGGCTTACCTTTAAATCCTCCTGTCCTTGATATTGAAGGGGAGGGAAGAAGTGGCCTTACAAGATGGTAACAGTTTCTTATGTGCTCTTTAAGTAGGACATTTTTAATTTAAAGGACTCAGTGTGGCTCAGAAGTTAGAGCCTCGGTCTCAGGTTTGATTCCCATGTAGCTGGGTTGCAGGTTCGATCCCTGGCCCTGGTCGGGGTGCGTGCAGGAGGCAACCAATCAATGTGTCTCTCTGACATTGATCTCTCTCCTCTCTCTCTTCTTGCTCCCTCCCTTCCACTCTCTCTTAAAAATCAGTGGAAAATAATATCCTCTGGTGAGGATTAACAAAACAAAAAAGACTGCTAAATTAAATAGTGGGCATAAAGATGTGCTAGAAATAGCACTAAACTAAGAACTAAAATAAAAGAGTTGGTTTTTCAGTTCTGGCTGTGCTTCTGGGTGACATATTAGAGCCTTAACCTCATCTATCAAATTGGTACTAATGTCATTCTTCTTTTCCCGAAAAGCTGTTGTGAGAATTAAATTAAGTGAAAATGTAGACGTATGGTGTAAAACTTGTGAAGCACTATTCAAAGGCAAGATGTTGGTAACGGGCATTACTCGGCAGAAATAATTTGTAGTCAGTGCAAATAGTGGACCGATGTAGGGAGCTGTCAGTTAGTAACAACTGGTGTTGCAATCAGGTGAAGACTAGGTGTTTTATAAGATTTTAAGATTTTTTTGATGGTGAGACACCATCAAAGGCAGATAGATGAAAGGCAGAACTCTTTGTTACTTACAGCTGCAAACCAGAGAAGGCTGTCATGCAGAGCCACAAGGCGGTTGCACCCAAGGACAGGGTAACAGTAAGCTGGAACTACAGGAGGTGCTTATGTGTGGCAAACAGAATGAAGTTAGCTAGGAAGAAGGTAGCTAGGTTCCACAGGCTTTCTGGGAATTGGGTGTTTCAAATAATTCTGCAGGCCTAAGAAGAGGCTATCCCTGGGCGCAGGTATCTGGGGCCTCTGGCAGTTGGGTATGTGTGTATTGTAATACAGGAGGGTGAGAGCCTGATAAGGGAAGGAGCTGGGGTGAATGGCATATTGCCAGAGAAGGGCAATTGAGAGTTTTAGCCATGGCATCAAGACTGAGTCACTTGTGAAATATTATGTTACACTGGGACAGCTTCAACGTGGTGTGATGCCAAACTGTCATTTTAACAAATAGTACAAAAGCTTACCCTAAGCAGACTTCTCATTGACATAGTAGAGTTTCTTAATTTAGCTGTTTATTAATACCTATTATTTATAAGTTACAGAAAATATAATGTTTACTTCTATTATCTCTAACTCTTAATTTCTATTTTAAGTAGACCAGATTGTTGAATCATTGTAGACAAATACCTGGCACCATCTAATACCCAGAAAGTGGCAGAAAGAGTTAGAAGCTGGGTTAAAAGTTCTTCTGAGATTATAAATGCCTATAGCATATAATGGCTGGAATAACATGAGCTCAAATTGTTTTCCACATCAGGTTAAGATTATTTTCCTATTATAGGGCTATGGTAGGCAGATTTCTAAGATGTTCCCGACATTCTGGCCCCCTGGTGCAGTTGTAAAATGAAAAATGGTATTAATTAGAATAAACTGGAGCATATACTCATTTGGTTTTAAATTAATTTGACAAACTTTACAAGGACTTATTGAGTATTTCAAGGAATTTAGTGAGAACATCAACAACATAAAAAAGAACCAATCAGAAATGAAGGATATACTAATGAAATAAAGAATAATTTACAAGGAATCAGCAATAGAGTAGAGGATCTGAGAATCAAATCAAGAATTTGGAATATAAAGAAGCAAAAAATACCCAATCAGAATAGCAAAAAGGAAAAAAGAATGTAAAAATATAGTGTAAGGAGTTTCTGGGGAAACTTCAAGTGTACCAACACTCACATAATGAGGGTGCCAGAAGGATAAAAGATGGAGCAAGAAATTGAAAACCTATTTGAAAAAATAATAACAGAAAAATTCCCTCACCTGGTGAAAGAAATAGACATAGAAAGAAAAATCAATGAAGTTTAATACATTATATGAATAATGGGCAAAAATTACAAATTACTAAAATTGATTCATGAACAAATATCAAACCCAAATGTACCACTAATCATTAGAAGAATTAAGTTGGCAATCAAAATTTTCCCTCTACAACAACAAAAAACAAGAAGTCCCCAAAACTTTATAGATGAGTTTTATAAAGCCTTCAAGAAAATCCCTTTTTAATGAAAATATTTTAAGGAAATACAAGGTGAAAGAAAGCACGCTATTAATGCCAAGATCAGATGTCTGAAATGGCAGATCCATATGGGCAAAAGATAGATTAGAGATTGCCTAGGGGGAGGGGTTGGAGTGTTACTGCCCATACGAATGGGGGTGATGAAAGTGTTTTGGGATTGGGTTGTGGTGAGAGTTGCATAACTCTGTGAATGTGCTAGAGACCATGGCATTGGATTGAATAGGTGAACACTGCGATGTGTGAAACATGTCATCAAGGCTGTTAAAAAGAAAAGACCAGATGAATGGAAGAAAAAAATTATACTCTCTCACTTATGAACATAAATAGGAAATTCTGAAGTTAAATACTGATGAAAGTTAATTCTGTTTATACTACTCTAAGTAGGGTGATTTCAGGAATGCAAAAATTCTTCAACATCAGAACACCTACTGATATGATTTATTATTTAATGTCAAATAATTACCTAGCCTGTTTGGCTGAGTGGATAGAGTGCTGGCCTTCAGACTGAAGGGTCCCAGGTTCGATTCCAGCCAAGGGCACATGCCCAGGTTGCGCCTTCAATCCCCAATAGGGAGTGTGCAGGAAGCAGCCAACCAATGATTCTCATCATTGATGTTTCTAACTCCCTCTCCCTTTCCCTTCCTCTCTGAAATTAATAAAAATATATTTTAAAAAGAAAAGTCAAATAATAAAAACCATATGACTTTTTGATAAATTTATTTTTTAGTAAACAGGTATTTATTGAAGCTTATTATGTGACAGACTATATATTAGTAAATGAAAGGGAAAAAGTACTGGTACTCAATAGAAATAAAAAACACATTTGATAAAACTTTACACCAATTCTCAGCAAAATATGGTTAGAAGAGAGCTTGTGTACTAAGTCAAAATTGATAAAAACTGGAACAAACATTATCCTTAATGTTGAAACATGAGAAACTTTCTCACTAATCCCAATAAAAAAAAATGTCTGTACTAGAGGTCCAGGCCAGTGAATTAACTTTAAGATATGAAACATATAAAAATTGCATAGAAAAATAAATTATTTCCTTTTATTTAAGATGAAATCATTAAAATGTGAAATGTAATCTAAGATAAAACATGAATATCTAATTTCCTTTTATTTAAGACAAAATAATTTGAAATCCAATAGTATTTATAAACAAGCCATTAGAACTAGGAAAATAGGTTTTCAAACTTGACAGATACAAGGTCAGTGTACAAGTAATAATTGCAGTTGAATTTTTAATTCATAGTAGAAACAAAAAATAGAATGCATTTGGTAATATAGCTAACAAAAGTTGCATATGACCTTTATCTAAATAAATTTCACCAGTGGCAACAGCAGAACAGCTTTCATGCATGAAAATCTTGTTGAACCTTTGAATAACTATCACCTTGCCCAGCCCTGGCCAAACTGTGAGTCCATGGCCCAGAACTAGACTGACATGGAAGAAAGAGATTTGCATCACATAGTAGACTATTCTGCTCATATAATTATTTCCAACTGCTTTGGTAGTAAGGTCCCTCAGGTGAGACTCCATCCTAGATATATTCTTATTTCTTTGCCCAAAATTGACACATTCAAAATTTACTTATTGTGCAATAAGCGTATTTTAAAAATTATAATATTCTTAAAAATGTAGTGCAGATGCCAAAAAATGTCCTTGACCTCTTTGAGTTTATATTCTGTGTGGCTGGAGAGTGCAAAGTTAAGGGGACAATGACAGTTGACAGTTTGTAAATAAGCAAAAACCAAAAGGGAATTTCAAAAAGAAATAATAATTAATTTGTCTTAATTTTTTTATTTTTTAGTTCATGTCTTTTATTAACCATATACAATTACTTGTCTTCTGGTTTGTTGAAGAAATAGGTCAGACAACATTTGCCACAATAATGTATGTCCAAGTGCCTGGCCATAAAAACTCCATCACCACATTCATCTGAAGGGCACTTCCAACAAAGGCAACTGATTTGGCCATTCTCATGTACTCTGTAGTATTTCAGGACAGCCAGCTTAACTTTCTTTCTCTTATGCTCATTCTTCTTTGGAGTAAGACTTCTTCCTTTTCTTAGCACCTCCACAAAGTCTCAACACAAGGTGAAGAGTGGACTCCTTTTGAATGTTGTAGGCAGACAAAGTACATCTGTCTTCCACTTGCTTGCCAGACAAGATCAGTTTGCTCATCAGAGGGAATTCCTTTCTTACTCTGGATCTTGGCCTTTACATTTTCTCTTGTATCCGATGGTTCAACCTCCAGAGTGATGGTCTTCCCCTAAAGGGTTTTCATGAAAATCTGCATCTTGGTGGTGCCTCCATTGCAGATGGCAGATTGGAAAGGACAATAATTAATTTTTTGCATAATTTTCACCCACACATCTCTCCCAAATCTCCTTCTCACTAATTCTCCAACTGTGTTTCATGATCTAAGGGACCTCTGCTGAAATTCTGTTGGTTTCTTTTTGAAGTTGCCACAGGCCTTGTGCAGCATTTGCTCTGCTATTGATGCTCTCGTGTTTTGCCATTTCTACATCATCACTGGGCTGAGTGCCAGAGCTACTTGTCTAGCAGTGCACATGAGCTGGGGAATCTTCTCTTGTCATGGAGCCCCCTCACAGGAATTTTGGCAATTAGGTAAATGGTTTGAAGCAGGATAAACAAATGTGCTATTTGTCATCTCCATTGGACATGCATAGATCCAACTAAAAACTTCAAATTTCTCCATTGTCCTCTGATGTCTATACCTGTAATTCCATGGTGGCACCAATATATGTCTTTTAGGTCTTTTCCTTGCAAATGACATCTAATTCTGACTTACTTAAGCAAAGTAAATTAAGACAACAACAATAAAGAATTAAAAAGGGAATTCATGAACTGGGTCTGGAGAAGCACATACCATCAAGGGGAGAGTCAGTGTGGCAAGGTGATAAAAAAAATAGACTTGGGGTAAGTCCATTTGGTTCCAAATTCCATCCCCACCACTTACATCTCTGAGGAAGTTTCCTCCCTCCTCTTAAAATAACAATAACTAACGCATTTCCCTAAAGCACTTGTGGTATTTAAATGGATCATGTCTGTAAAATGCTCAGCAGAGTCTGATCATGTGTTCTTATTATAATTCATGTTTATAAATCTTCCATGAAAAGGCAGAAACTTATATAACACTAGTGATCATATCAGTGGGCCACTGGGATTGACTGTCAGAGTACTGCAAACAGAATGGCTGACCTCTGCCTCTCTGAATCTCTCCTCATTAAAATTCCTACAGAGTGAATGGTCTGACATTGACCAAGTACCAGACACTGTGCCAGGAAGAATGAATGAATAATGAGCAGGGACAGGGAGAATTAGGGGACACCATGATTAACAGAATCTATGAGTAATAGTCTCTATAGAACCATACTGAGCAAATGGAGTGTAGCTGTTAGATGAGTGGCAAAGATTGATAAAGTGTAATAACATTGTCTATCATACTGTGTGTAATAAACTCAATATTTTTGTAGGAACAATTGCTATACCACCACCACCCCCCTTGCTTTGACTAGGACTGAACTGGTATCATTCCAAGAAAATTAACTCCACTTCTGCTTAAGTATTTTTTTAAAAAAGCTGTAGAGCACATTACAGATCCTGGCATCAGAGAATTCTCCTGAATATCCAGGCACTACTTATTGCAGTTCTACCCAGAATCCTCATCATTCTGATGTTATTATTTGAAGCACCAGAAACATTTTCTCAACATCCTTTTCACAGCAGCCTTCATCTCCTTGTTCTTCAGGCTGTAGATGAGGGGATTCAGCATGGGGGTGATCACACTGTACTGCAAGGAGAAGATTAACTCTCGAGTGGATCCAGAATTTGGCATGAGGTACCGTAGAAATCCTGAGCCATAAAAGAAGATCACTGCAGTGAGGTGGGAGGAGCAGGTAGAGAAGGCCTTGCTTCTGCTTGTGGTGGAGCTGATGGCCAGGATGGTGGACAAAATGCGAACATAGGAGAAAAATATCAGGAGAAAATTTCCAAAGAAATGCAGGACGCTAGAGCAGAGCAGGGCTGTAAAACTTGCAGTCACATCAGAGCAGGACAAGGGGTAGAGAGAGGACAGCTCACAGCTGAAGTGGTGGATATTTTGAGCCTCACAGAAGTCTAAATTGAGAGCTACAAGGATATTGATGAGAGCATCCAGAAAAGCCAAACCCCATGAGGCCCACACCAGCCCCATACACAGCTGTCTGTTCATCACCTGGCCATAGAGCAGAGGAGACCTGATGGCAACATAGCGGTCATACGCCATCGCAGTGAGTAGGCAGGACTCAGTGCCCCCAGAGGCAAACAGAAAGAAGACCTGCGCCAGGCAGCCCTCTACTGAGATAGTTTTCTCCTCAGACAGCAGATTCTCCAACAGCTTGGGCACAGTGACAGAGGAGTGACAGAGATCGAGGAAGGACAACTGCCTCAGGAAAAAGTACATGGGGATGTGAAGGCGGGAATCAAACCCGATCACCAGCAGCAGCATCAGATTCCCCATCAGGGTCAGGAGATAAATAACAAGGA
The DNA here is from genome assembly GCA_026230045.1 of Corynorhinus townsendii. Classification (NCBI taxonomy): domain Eukaryota; kingdom Metazoa; phylum Chordata; class Mammalia; order Chiroptera; family Vespertilionidae; genus Corynorhinus; species Corynorhinus townsendii. The sequence goes on along the minus strand of JAPDVU010000003.1, from coordinate 171,130,339 downwards.
ACAGCACAAAGAGCAGAGCCTGGATCTGGGGGTCCGCAGACAGCCCGAGGAGGATGAACTCAGAGATAACACTGTGGTTCCTCATGGCCTTCAGTATGTTCTTGGGAATGTCAGAAATAAACTGCGTGAAGCCTCTTCTAATGTCTGCTATCTCAGTATTTTAACCCTATTCTCCATTCGCAAAGTTTCATGCCTACTCAAAAGTGTATTTCTGAAATGCTAAGTCTCTAGATTTCCTAAAACCTGTAATAATCTTTTCTACAGAATCCCAATGCTAGATCAACTCCCTGTCCACATTTGTTGTCCTTTCTGTAATGTCTTAGAGTTAACTTGTTGTCTTATTATTAAATCTACAGAAGGATGTTTGTAAACAGTTGATAATAATCCAGTAGAAAGAGAAATTCCAGGAGGAATGAGATACAATTACAGAAGTGGTGTCTCTGAGAGCAGCTGGTTTTCAGAACAGAAACAGAGCATGGATGGCCTTAGGTGAGAGTGGATTTACTTCATCCACAAAACATGCATGAAGTCAGTAGATTTGGTGTTAGGAAGGAAGCACTGCTCATCTGATGGCTTTTGTTATTCACTGAGATCATTAATGGAAAGTGAAGAGGGGTTAGTGGCTGGACATTTGCCCAGTGTGGAGAAATGGGGTTAATTAGAGAGAAAGCAGCACAGAGATATCCCAGATACTACGTAATTTATCACAAGAAACTGCTGACGGATAGGAACACATACTCTGGTCATAATCTCCATGCCCAGTTTGTGTGATCTATTCAGAGTCAGCTCTTGTCAGAGCCTTCATGCCACTTGTACATATAGACTACTCTCTAACTTTCAAAAGCTGGATCCTTTTTTCCAACTGTGATCCCACAACCCAGATTACAACTATCAGCTCAGGATAACCCTTCAACACTATTAACACACCATCTTGACCTTCATGTCCTGCTCTGTCTCTTGTGTTCATACTACAAGACCAGCACATTCAGTTTCTCAAAAGCCCTGATTTCCACCCCCCACTGTTTATCCAAACAACACACAGCACTAAAGCTGCTCTTAGGAATCAACTCCACATTACTTGTATTTCTCGCCTCATTGAGCAGTAACTAACACTGAATTAAAGAAAAACCTTTGAAAATCCAGTAGCCCAGAAGACAAATAAGTTTTAATATCAGTGTGAGAATTTGGTATTAAGGTGGAGTTTAAAAATTCCTGTTGAAATAGATCTCCTCCTTGATTTCTAAAAGAGGAAAATACATAGATAAATTGTAAAAACCTAAATACTTCCAGTCATGTGGGGATTGCATTTTCTTTTGTTATTATTTTTTTTTCTTTTACTCACCACTCATGTTCTAGCTATAGTGACTGGATTCATCCAGAGAACAGTACACCAGTGGCAGAAGATGCTGGAAAAGCAAGGAATCAAACCATGAAATACAGAGAACCGCCCGTTATCATTTCGGAGGGCAGCAGAAAGAAAGCTCCCCTCTGTTCTACTCACCTCCAAATGGAGCCCCGCTACTAACACTAGAAATTCCTTGAACTTTGGGGAAACGTCCTCTCTTAGAAATAAAGGTCAAAGCATGAAACTCTTGCAGAGGACAAACCTGGAAATTGTATCCTGTCGGGCCAGACTCCCTCACAGGTAGAGGTGGACTATATTAGCTATTTGAGGGGCCACAAGAGTAAATGAAATCATCACTTTCACCTGGTGCTACAGTTTTACTGTTCTCGATGCTTCGATGCTTTGTTTATTCAGACTAGTGAGTCCAAGTGTGGAATAGAAACAGCTCTGAGAATGCTGCCACTTTATGTTTTCAGTTACTGTCACAATTAGGTGGAGTTAGCTGACTAGGTCACTTCCAAAGAAAAGCTGCCTGAGAGGAGTTCATCTCAGAATGAGACATGCAAAAGCACCTAGGAATTGTAACTGCCTCAAAGGAGTTGCTCAAAAGTGTTGTTTAAAAACAAAAGTGATGGGGCGGTGGGGCTTGCCCCGGGGTGGGAATGGCTGGGGGCAGGAGGGGGGTATCAAGCAGGGGAAAGGGAGACATATGTAAAACTTTAGACAATAAATTAAAAATAAATAAATAAATAAATACAAAAATGAGAGATGAACCAAAGGACTTGGATCCATGCATATGAGCACGACCTATGGACAATAGGAAGGTGGGGTTATGTGTTGGGGGTGTGGGAGCAGGTAGGAAGAGGTCAATTGGGGGGGGGGGAGGGAGGAGACATATGTAAAACTTTCAACAATAAAGAATTAAACACACACACACACACACACAAAAGTGAATGTGTGAATGAGTAAGTGAATGAGACTCAGGAGAAGTGTCACGGAGAACAGATCTGATTAGAAACCAGTAAGGGACTTGGATACCCTAGACTCCCATGAAACCAGATGTAGAAAGGATACCGGATAAAAATTTCACACACTGGAAAGGTTTGCACCAAAGCTGTGTCTTGTGCCCTGTTCTGAACTTCCACATACCACAGAATACATAATTATGGGGGATAACTATGACGAAAAATTTGTTTCTGGACCCTATATGTTTGAAGAGCTTATAGAGGGTTATTTTTGAGTCATGAGGTGCCCAAAAGCTACCACTGATATTCTGATCTCCTCCCAACCATAACAGTCAGCTCTCAGGTATCAGCCTCCCCAAACCTCCAGGTTTCTAGTATAATGTGGGCTTTCAGCACCAGAAATAAGGAATACAGCAAACAGACCTGTCTCAATTGTCCCACGAGTAACATGAAGACTAAAAACAATTACTTTGGAAAATTGTGAGTTCTTAACTTACTAACTTAAGTATAGTGCTGAAGACAATTGAGGTGCCAAAGAATCATTAGATTCTCTTGTCTTCACCCCCAATCCAAGTGTGTAATTTTCCCAAAAAGAAAAAGAGAAGTGGTTTTGAGGAGCAGACCAAAACATTTAAGGTAACAGAAACAAATACTATGTCAGAGAGAAATGTTCTCCTACCTCCAGACCAGGAGAATAAAGATAAGTTGAGAGGACTGAGGGGGAACAGAGTGCCTGATGCGGAATGACGAGAAGTGGTGGGAATGAGGGTAAAGGGGTCCTACAGGGAACACAGAGAAAACCATGAGAGAACAGGGAAAACATTACCTGGTTTCTGTCTTTTCCTGGCACTGAGTGTGTCTTGTTTTTGGAGTTGGTGGGCATCACTCTGAGCTCAGGAGAAATTCACAAGACAGAAAATGTCCCACAACATTGAATCATGTGAACTGACATTGCTTTTTCTATGGGAGACTTTTTGTGCATAAATAGAAATATGTAAGCTCAGTTCTCAAAAGCCTCTGCAAATAAAGACTTCAGAAAGCTCTTCTAAATTTTGAGAGTATTTTTGCCTTATCCCCTAATTGCTCCACAAAATGACAAAGAAAAGAAAAACGTAAAAATTTCAAATTCCTAATAAGTAGTACAGCAATTCTTTCATGCTTCCTCTAGCAAAATTACACAGTCATTTCTTCACAAATCTCTCTCCCTGTGACTGTTAATACATTGCTCAGAGCACCTTCCTAACAAAGGAGGCTCAGGTGTAGCCATTCAGAAGGGCTTGCGCGTTAAGGTGGCCAATAGGTTGGCAAGGTATGACCTAAAAGCCCAGGGGATGTCTAGGTCCATCCTGATTGCTGGGAAGCTCAGCCCAAAGCATACTTTGTACTCATTAGCTAAAAATGAGTACCGGAAGATCCCAATGTGAATTCCCACTGAAACTCAGTGACTCACGGCTTACCTTTAGATCATGTTAATGCTGTCATGGGTTTAATTATTATATATAGTAAAGAATTACTATTATAGAAACACTATTATGTCAATAGTAATTTAAATTTACCTACATATTTGACTTTTTTGCTCAATTTTTTTTTCTACATCTGCAATTGCAAATTCAAAAGCTTAAATTAGATTTCAGTGGATGCGTTTAACACAAATTAGACAGAGTTAAAAAGTATTAGCGAATCAGGATAGGTCAGAAGAAAGTAAGAACTTCCATCTGTGAGCATTTCTTTCTCCTTTTCACTTTTCCTTTAGTTCAAGTCTTCTAGTGATGTATTTATCTCACCTTCATTCTTAAAGGATGTTTTACTAGACATAAAATCCTAATAGGGGAGTTATTTTTTAATTCAGTACTTTCAAGATAATATCTCATTGTCCTCTGTCTCCTTGTTCATCTAATGTTTCTCCTGAAGTCAACTGTTAGTCTAATTCAGTGATTTTCCACTGGTGTGCCACAAGAATCTTTAAAACTAGCAATACCTGACTCTTTAGTCAGGGGCACTGACCTCTTTTCCCTTTTACTGTCAAACAAGAAAATGACAATAGCCAGCCAGTGTGAATTAATCTAAATTATACCTACTTTTGTCAGATTGTCAAAAATATAATAATATATTTTTGGTGTACCACAGAATTATAGTAATTTGTTTATATGTGCCATGAGATGAAAAGGGTTGAAAATATCTGGTCTAATTGTACTTCTCTGGAGTTAATTTGTCTTTTTCTTTTTTCTCTTGCGTTTTTAGTATTATCTCCTTTCATTTAGTAATTTTATTATGATGTGAAAATGTGTGACTTTCATTTTATTTATCATACTTGGGATTTATTTATAGGACTTCTAGCATTTGTAGTTGACATATAGGGTGTCCCAAAAAAATATACACATACATTGAATAATTGTAAAGGTAGTGTTTATTGAAATATATTTCATTTTCAAAATTGAGCTATCAACTGTTAAAGTGTGTATACATTTTGGGTGGGGGGCCCTGTAATTTTTTTTCAGTTTAAAAAATTTTCATCCATTATCTTACATATTGCCCCATTTCCTCATCTATTACTATTTTTTTTTCTCTCTTCCTTGGAACTCCATGTACATGGATGTTGCCTGCATTCTATACATAATGTATCTCATACTGTCTTTTTTTTTTAACTTAATAAATCTTTATTCAGTTTATTACAATTGCTTCTCCTTTTCCCCCCCATATCTCCCCTCCACCCAGTTCCCACCCCACCCTCTGCCCTACCTTCCCCCCACTGTCGTTATCCATAGGTGTATGATTTTTGTCCAGTCTCTTCCTGCACCTCCCCCCATACCCTTTTCCCCCTGAGAATTACCAGTCCATTCCCTTTCTATGCCCTTGATTCTATTATATTCACCAGATTATTCTGTTCCTCAGGTTTTTAATTCACTTGATTTTTAGGTTCACTTGTTGATAGATATGTATTTGTTGTTCATAATTTTTATCTTTACTTTTTTCTTCTTCCTCTTCTTAAAGAATACCTTTCAGCATTTCATATAATACTAGTTTGGTGGTGATGAACTCCTTTAGCTTTTTCTTATCTGTGAAGCTCTTTATCTGCCCTTCACTTCTGAATGATAGCTTTGCTGGGTAGAGTAATCTTGGTTGTAGGTTCTTGCTTTTCACCACTTTGAATATTTCTTGCCACTCCTGTCAGGCCTGCATAGTTTCCATTGAGAAATCAGCTGACAGTCATATAGGTGCTCCCTTGTAGGTAACTAACTGTTTTTCTCTTGCTGCTTTTAATATTCTCTCTTTGTCTTTTGCTCTTGGCATTTTAATTATGATGTGTCTTGGTGTGGTCCTCTTTGGATTCCTTTTGTTTGGGGTTCTGTGCACTTCCTGGACTTGTAAGTCTATTTCTTTCACCAGGTGGGAGAAGTTTTCAGTCATTATTTCTTCAAATAGGTTTTCAGTATCTTGCTCTCTCTCTTCTTCTGGCACCCCCATAATTCTGATGTTGGTACGCTTGAAGTTGTCCCAGAGGCTTCTTACACTATCTTCAACTTTTTAGGTTCGTTTTCTTTTTGCTTTTTGGGGTTGAGTGTTTTTTGCTTCTTTGTATTTCAAATCGTTGACTTGATTCTTGCATTCCTCTAGTCTGTTGTTGGGTCTCTGTATAATATTTTTTATTTCAGTCAGTGTATGTTTACTTTCTAGTTGGTCCTTTTTCATATCTTCGAGGGTCTCGTTATATTTATCGGCCTTTTCTAGGATATTCTTGAAAAGCCTTAAAACTGTGGTTTTGAATTCTATATCCAGTCATTTGTTTTCCTCCATTTCTTTTGTTTGTGATCTGTTTCTTTGTCTCTGCATTTTTGCTGCTTCCCTGAATTGATAGGGTTGCTTTGTGTGCTAGGTCTCCTATATGGCCCAGTGGGTCGGCCTCCCCAGTTAACCTGAGGTGGACACTCTTGGTGCACCCCTTTGTGGACTGTGTGTACAGCGTTGTTGTAGTTAAGTCTTGATTGTTGTTGGTATCACTGGGAGGAATTGACCTCCAGGCCAGTTGGCTGTGAGGATCAGCTGTGTCTACACTGGGAGAAGTTTGGTGCTGGAGACAGCCTTATAGGATTAGACTTGCCAAATTGCAAAAGCCTCTGTGCTCAGCTTGCATGGGGTGGAGTCTCAGGGTGGAGCAGACAGTCTTGGCTTCCTGTCAGCCCTGCCCTTGTGCGCGCGCGCCTCCAGACCTCTGCCTTCTGCGGCTCCCGAGTTTCCACCTGACAGTCCAGATTCCCCCCGTAAGAGCATGGGTTTCCAGGGGCTCGTCTGGAACTGGTGATCAGTGCAGTCAGAATTGGGTCAGTGCAGTCAGGGGCTTCTGACTCCCTTCCACTAGGGAAAGCCTGCGGCAACCTCTGCAGTCTTTGTGCGCACTCACGCACACGCCTCCAGACCCCTGCCCGCCTCAGCTTCCGAGTTTTGGCCTGACAGTCCAGATTCCCCCCGTAAGAGCGTGGGTCCCCAGGGGCTCGCCTGGAACTGGGGTTCAGTGCAGTCGGAACTGGGGTTCAGTGCAGTCGGGGCTTCCTTCCCCCTCCCGCCAGAGAATGTCAGCCAGGCTGTCAGCCGCCCTTCCTCTCTGGGTGCGTGTCTCTGTACCTCAACCCTTTGCTGTACCTCAACCCTTTGCCATTCCTCCAATTCTCCATGAGCTTTTCTCTTTCCTTCTAGTTGTAGAATTTCCACTCAGCCAGCTTTCCTGTGGTTCTGGATGGTGTCCGTTCTTTTAGTTGTAGTTTTGAAATCGTTGTGCAAGGCAGCAGTTTAGGTGCTTACCTATGCCGCCATCTTGGTTTCTCCCTCATACTTTCTTTTTATTTTTCCTGTGCCTTGCTCTACATATTTTCTTCTTATGTGTTACTAGTATACTCTCAACAATGTCTAATCTCCCTTAAATTTATACTTTAAGATCTTAATTTCAGTGATTAAGTTTTTTATTTCTAAGTTTTTTACTTAGGTGTGTTTTTTTTTTATAGTTTCCAGAAATATTATGCCAAAATTCTCAATGTTGTCTTAAGTCTCCATAAATAGTTTAAATTTTAAAGTAGTGTATCTGGGTCTATTTCCAACTTCTCTAGATTTTGTTTCCCCATATTCTGGTTTAATTTTTTTATAATAAAAACAGGATATTATTATGAAATTATGGAAATCACTGAAGACTCTGGATTGTAGTTTCTTCATCCAGAGAGAATTTTCCCTTTCTTTAGTCAGTGTACCATGGGCATCATCAGTTCTAGATCATTCTATGTAATCGCAGGGGCTGAGATGAAGATGGGCTTCAGATGATGCCAAGCAAACCTGCTTCAATCCAAATTTACTTCAGGGTGTTGTTCTTTGAGGTTCTACCCACACCCTGGTGGTCCCTGAAATCCATTTTTCCCATTAACTTTAGGAAACTGTCAAAATAACTTCTCATATTCTCAACCACCTCTTAAAGATGCCCCAATGGGGAAAAGAGAGCCCTAAATGCTGAGCTTACTTCCCTGGATTTTCTTGGGGAGGATGGTTTCATAATTCTTCACTGCTTTCTTAGCTCTCAGGTATCTTCAGAGCACATCTTAGAAATATGCTGTTCAGCTTTTTGTTTTTTTAAATGTGTATTGGTCCAAATTACCTAATTAGTAGTTACCAGATGTGGAAGTCCCTAATGATATTGTTTCAGTGCATGCCTATTATATTATTACTAGAGGCCTCATGCACAAATTCGTGCACCAGAGGGGTCCCTCAGCCTGGCCTGCGGGATCAGGCCGAAACCAGCTCTCCAACATCCACCGAGTGGTCTAGGATTGCAAGAGGGCACAGGCCAGGCCAAGGGACCCCACTTGTGCATGATTGAGGCCGGGGAGTGATGTGGGAGGTTGGCTAGCCAGAGAGGGGCCACAGGAGGGCTCCAGGGCATGTCCGGCCCATCTTGCTCAGTCCCGATTGGCCAGGCCCCAGCAGCAAGCTAACCTACTGGTTGGAGCATTTGCCCCATGGTGGTCAGTGCATGTCATAGTGAGCGGTTGAGTGGCCTTAGCATATCATTAGCATATTATGCTTTGATTGGTTGAACAGATGACCACTTAGCTTATTAGGCTTTTATTAAATAGGATTAGGTATTGCTAATTTACATATTTGATAATGCTGATTTTTTTTTCCCAGGCCTTTTTTGGTTTACTTCACTATTTTGTCTGGCTTTTTCTCCAATCCCAATTTTTATCATTTTATCTTTCCTCCCAACCCATTTTAAAGAAATGTTCATATTACATATTTCTAACGAAAGAAGCATAAGCAAATAATTTGAAAATTTTTAGTTTATTTTTCTCCTACATTGTTTTCTTCTTCTATGTTTGCATTGCATATCAGTAATGATGCATTTGGATGAAAATAAGAAAAAAACTAAATAGTCACAATTTAACTCATAAGAATGTTTATTTTCACTTAAGCATAACTATGGGAGGGCCCTGGCCAGATAACTCAGTTGGTTGGAGCATCGTCCCATACACCAAAAAATGTCGTGGATTCAATCCCCAGGTGTGCTTCTCTCTCACATCAGTGTTCTCTCTCTCTCTCTCTCTCTCTCTCTCTCTCTCTCTCTCTCTCTCTCTCTCTCTCTCTCTCTCTCTCTCTCCATTCCTTTCTCTTTCTCTAGAAGAAAAAAGCAATAAGAATGTATCCTTGAGGTTTAAAAAAAAAGAAGAAGGAGTATGGGGGTATGAGATTTGGGGTTTGGTTTCATATTACCTTAGTAAGTCAAGTTATTGATTCAATGTGACTGTAATTTTTCGCTCTTTCCCTCATTGTCTCATTAAGGCTTCTGTATCTCCTTGCATCTCATTCTCATACATCATGTCCAAATTAGAGAAGAGAGCAAAGACTATTCCACCAAAGGATTCCCTTTGCACTCATTGGCTAATACTATATCTCACAGCTACTGTTAGCTGCAAGAAAGACTGGGACACTGAGTATCTGGCAAAGGAGGGCAGAATTTCATGAATGGTTTAGACAATAGTGAAATATCCCTGGTACCAGGTATCTAAATAAAGTTAGAATTGTTAGTAAGTAAAAGGGTACAATAACAATAAAATAGGTAAGCAACAGTGTCCATCCATATGGTATGTTTCTTTCCTTCCTAATTTTGACTTTCTTTTCCACAGTATGCCAGAGTTCTCATTGTTCTCCTTACCTTGCTATTTGTCTTTTCTTTTTGCTATAGATTAAGAGTTTGAAGATGTCACTCTATGCATTTTTTGTGGCCAATATATAACCACATCTTTACCTATCTTCCTGCCTGTGATGAGATACCCCTGTATACAAACAACTATGTTTATTCCATCCTTCAGTGTGATACAAGCTATGGACTAAATTGTGCTGCCCTTTCCCCGCACACCACACACACACACACACACACACACACACACACACACACACACACACACACATACACACACACACACACATTTATATGCTATAGTCTTTACCCCCAATGTGATGGTATTTGGAAATGTGGCTTTTGGGCGATAATTAGGTTTACCTGATGTCATGAGGGTGGGGCCTCATGATGGGGTTAGCTCCCTGATAAGAAGAGACCAGAGAAGCTGCTTTCTCTCAATCTTCGCCACTCAGTCTATGATATTTTGTTATGGCAGCCTGAACTAATATACTACAGGAGATGTTCCATGTCAGTCCAACACAAATGTCTCCACCTGTGCTTCAGATATTATTTCATTCTGCTTCCTCTGGAACCTAGTTCCCTCAAACTTGTTATTTCTCTCATCGATATCTTTCTTCTCGCTTTGTGTTTAGAACATAGCACATTCAAATTATTTTCTCCATTTGTGTGTGTGTCATAACATTGTTTTTTCTAAAAATAATTTCCCAGTTCCAAATACTCTATAGCTTCTGACTAAATTCTCTCATTTTCTCAGACCCAAGTATATTAAAGTAATAATTGTATTACCTGGCTATCATTTCTGCATCAACCACTCTTCTGAAGCATCTCTATGGTTTACCAATGATCTCTGAAACCAGTATGAATTTTCTCTACAACCCTGAGATGCGTAAAACACCATTTTCTGTATTTTCCAATGTTTTTTGTTGCTTATTTTTTAAAAATGCTTATATTATGTGATTTTTCAAACATGCATAAAGACTTGAAAATATAAAGAACCTCCACTATATCATGCATACTTAGCAATTTTACCTTTTACCATATTTGCTTTGATTCATTTTAAAAAATGGGACATTATAGATTTGAAGTCTTCTTTGTACCATTAGCTCATCCTTTCTTCTACCCATAGATAACCACTACCATAAAGTCAAATATAGCCTCCTATGATAAACAGAATGGCCCCCTAAGGGTGTCCACTCCCTAATCTTTGGAACCTGTGATTATATTACTTTACGTGGCAAAAGGGACCTGCTCAGGGTGGGTGTACTCCCAGACCATGTGCTGCGCACCCTTCTGCAAAAGTAAAGATATTTGCCTTGCTGCCTGGATCCCGAGTATGCTTTGTGTTCTACCAGGACCCCTGAATTTGGGGGCTTGCCTTATTTCTTACACCTGGGCAGGCTACTTCTCTTTCTCCCATTTCCTTGCCTGGAAAATGGTCTTGCACCCCATCAGAGTTTGATTGTGGGGATTAAATGAAATGTACACATAATATTTAGCATATTATCTGACCCATTAGTACTTGCTTATTCTATATAATAAAAGGCTAATATGCAAATCAATCAAACAGCAGAACTACATGTCGCTATGACGCACACTGACCACCAGGGGGCAGATGCTCAATGCAGGAGCTGCCCCCTCATGGTCAGTGTGCTCGCACAGGAAGAGCACTGCTCAGCCAGAAACCAGGCTCACAGCTGGTGAGCACAGCGGTGGTGGTGGTGGTGGTGGTGGTGGTGGTGGTGGTGGTGGTAGCCTTTCCGCCTCTGCGACAGCAGTATGGATGTCCGACTGACAGATTAATCCATCAGTCGGACATCCACCAAGGGCTCCCAGACTGTGAGAGGGCACAGGCCGGGCTGAGGGACCCCCTCCAAGTGCATGAATTTTGTGCATTGGGCCTCTAGTTGTTAATATATTTCACTTGCAAGTTGTCATTTACTAAAAAGAGTAAACCACCTACTAATTGCTAGATTTTTTTCCTCTTTTTTTTGTCAAGTACAATAAACTATATTAAACTTACATGTCAACTGTAAGATGCATCTGAATTTTAGAAACACTAAAATATGAAAAATGTGCATCTTAGAATCAAAGGAAAGTATGTTATCATTGGCAGATAGATATAGATATATGACATTTCACAAAGGAAAATATGTTATCCTGGTATTACAGATTCTTTGCAGAGGACCAGTCTACAAAGAATCTATAATACCATGCTTAATATTTAGATTTGATCCTATTGTTAAAACCCTTCCCCTCTTGGTGGCTTCTAGGCACTCTATAGTTTTTAACTTACACATTAAGGTTAATGTTTAGTTTTCTTTCTTATGTGGTCTCTAAAAAATCTTCAGTACATACAAGACGTTCCATAGATGATAGAATTAGATTGAATCTGACCAACCTGGGGGTGCATTAGGGTGAGAGGTGATCATCAGGGTCTCATCCTAGAACTCAAAGAATGAACCATACACTTAAATGAATGCAAAGAGAAGCAGTTTTTTGTTTTAGTTTTTTTCCTGAGCGTTACAGCTGATAGATGGCTCACCTCCTCCCACTGTGTGTTTACTAATGTTAAAAAAGAAACAACCACAGGTGTGGTTACCGAACTTTAGCGGGCATCTGAATCACATGTTAAAGCATTGCAGCATTGCTCGGCCCAGAGTTTCTGATTCAGTAGGTCCAAGGATGGAGCCTAAAACCTTGACTGCAACAGTTCCCTAGGCAGCCTGATACATCTTGTCTGAGGATTACACTTTGAGAACTAGTGCAGTAGAGAAAACTGTGTCTCCAGAGCCTCAGCTAGTGACATTATTCTGATAGCCCTTGGCTCATCTGACCCTCTCTCTAGTGGGATGGCTAAGTCAGTCTCAATGTCCAGAAGGTTGTGAGCCTCCCCAGTCCACTGCCATCTCTGGCTTTGGGTCTTCTTTTTGTTTGGCATTCTCTACATTCACAATGACAGTGAAATATTGTCCTGGGAGAAGCAAGTGTGATCCCTTTGAGCATTGCCAGCCCTTTGAGGGAGTGATTACTGTGGAGTGAGATTCTGCCAAGTGTCTTGGGGTCTTGTTACGGCACACTGAACCGTCGTCTCTTCAGGCCCCAGCAATTTCTGCCTCTTTGAACAGATCACAGGAAGTTCAGTTGAGAGAAGTTTGTAGAAGCAGCTCCCCAATGTCTGAGCCCAGGAACAATTGCTTGACAGCAAGGATGTTAGCCTCCTTCATCTAGAGACTCTAAAGAAATTGGCTAGATGCCTACTTTGTTTTCAGCTTTCTCTCCACAAAAGAATAAAAAATGCACAAAAGAGAAAGTATGCCCTTGAGGCGTTCCTAGTGAGTTCCAGCCAATTATATCTACAAACTTCCCTCAGCCTCACTCACTGTAATTGTTCAGAAGCCAGCTGGGTGAATATTCTGGATTTAGTAAATATTGGTTGATTGATATAGGATAGACATCAGGCCATCAAGACCTTTAACTATTAACACTTAAAACACATAACCTGCTTGGTGGGTTTGGCTCAGTGGTTGAGTGTCAACCTATGAACCACGAGGTCATGGTTTGATTCCTGGTTAGGGCACATGCACAGGTATTGGGCTCAATGCCCAGTGGGGGATGGGGGTGCTTCTCTCTCATCATTGATGTTTCTCTCTCTCTCTCTCTCTCTCTCTCTCTCTCTCTCTCTCAGCTCCAAGTATCCTTGGGTTAAGGTCGTGGTTTTCCAGACCTCATCTTTGTTTAGTAAAAACTTGGAATACAAGGCAATGGTCTATTGAGGAGTAGATCACAATCTCAATCACCCAAACTTGGTTTTCCAGTTTGCCACATCTAAAAATGGTATTTGCCTTTCTAGCAAAATATAAAAAAACTTCAGCCCATAATAGGTAAAAGGAGATTTAGGAACCCTAATTTGAACAAATGGTTTAGATAGCAACATAATGGAGAAAGGGAAAAGATCAGAGGTGAAGCAAAAGAATCACAGTTTGGGCTGCAGTAGATTCCATCACAACTGGTCACATACAGTGATGGAAGACTAATTCTGTGCCATCGACCATCCATTTTAAAGGTCCATGAGTCTCAGAGTTCAAAAATGGCAGCAGAGTAAGGGGAAGCTATACTGGCACTCTCCTAGGACCAAAGTGGAATTACAACTAACATGAAGAAAAACCATCCTGAATTATCAACTGAAGACTAGCTAGAGAGAACCTTGATAATAAGGATCTTCTATGACTCCTTGGATCCGTGAATTAGAAGACAGGGGAGAAAATAATCATGCAATCAGAGAACCAAAAAGAACCCTGATAACTGGAGACCACAATGAGACTGGTAGGAAGTGTGGAGGTGCCAAAGGCCTGGCCAGGCTCCCATAGTCAGCAGCTGAAGTTACAGAAGGATATCTCAGCTGTGGGGGGTTCCCACTAAGAACTCTAGGGTCTAAACCCCAAGCGTGGCTCCCCAGCCCAAAGCACCAGAACTGAGAAAAGTGCCCACATAACATCTGGCTGTGAAAAGCAGGGAGAGATGGCTGGAAATATAGGCACTCTCTTAAAGCGCCAACACTCAAAATTTCACGTGCAGCCACTCACCTTGGGCTCTGGCAGAGGGAGGGCAGAATGGACTAGAGCTATGTGAGGAGAATCTAGGGCTGGGGGTTCTGTTAGAGCTCAGAAGGCACTCACCCTGGATTCCTGTGCTTAATCATTCCCTCATACTTCAGAGAACTTCTTTCTCCAGTAGACCTTTACCATCCAGGTAGCTTTTGCCTGGGGCAGAAGCAACTTCCCTACCCTACTGGAAAACCTCTCACCTCACCCTGTGGAGTCTATGCCTTGCTGTGGTCAATAGCCTGAGACTAATTAAGACTGAGTAACAACCAGACAGTAGGCAGAGGCGGGTCTCTGAAGGCTTTGAGTCTTTGCCTGATCTAATTTGGGTCTCCAGGCTAGGAAAAGCAGACCTTGCTGTACATCTGATCCTTTCCAAAGGCACCCAGCCCCAGCAGACAGAACCAAAAAACTATGGATTGCTGATAGCTCTGAACGGTACTCAGGGCCAGTTATAAACAGTGTTTGACATTGTCTAGCACTAGGAACTGGGATTCACAGCAGATCTACCTAATACATAGAAATAAACCCAAACAGGCAGGCCAAAATAGGGAGACAAAAACAAACACACACACAACAACAACAACAAAAGACACAAAAACAAATCCCAATGAAAGAACAAGAGAATTCTCCAGAAGATGAGATAAATAAAATGGAGATAAATTATCGGCTATAGAGTTCAGAATAATGATTACAAGGATTCTCAAGAGCATGAGAAAAGATAGAGAAACTATGAAAAATGGCCAATCAAAAATGAAGAATGACATAGCACTAATAAAGAACACAATGGAAGGAATACACAGCAGATGAGAGAAAAATGAGGATTGGATCCATGAATTAGAAGACAGGGTATAAAAAATTATGCAATCAGAGAACCAATAAGAAAAAAAAAACAATTAAAAACAGGAGGACAGCCTAAGGGAGCTGTCGGACAACATGAAACATAACAATGTTCACATCATGAGAGTGCCAGAGGGAGAAAAAAGTGAGCAAGAGATAGAGAACATGTTTGAAGAAATAATGGCAAAAAAAACCTTCCCTAACCTGGTGAAAGAAAATGTCACACAGGTCCAGGAGGCAGAGAGACTCTCAAGCAAGAAGAACTCTAACAGGCCCACACCCAGACACATCATAATTAAAATGCCAAAAAGTAAAAACAAAGAGAGAATCTTAAAGGCAGCAAGAGAAAAGCAATTTGTTACCTACAAAGAAGCTCCCATAAAGCTGTCAATTGATTTCTCATCAGAAACTCTACACGCAAAAAGGGAATGGCATGAAGTAATCAAGGTAATCAAAAGCAAGGATCTGAAACCAAGATTACTATATCCAGCAAGGCTATCACTCAAAATAGATGGTGAAATAAAGAGCTTCCCAGGTTTAAAAAAAAAAAAAAGGCTAAAAGATTTTATCACCACCAAACCAGCCCTGCAAGAAATGTGAAAGAGACTGCTGTAATGAGAAGAAAAAATGAGAGAGAGAGAGAGAGAGAGAGAGAGAGAGAGAGAGAGAGAGAGAGAGAAATGTAGGCATGCAAAATTAAATTGGCAATAAATAATGACCTATTAATATTAACCTTAAATGTAAATATATTAAGTGCTCCAATCAAAAGATACAGGGTGACTGAATGGATACAAATACATGACCCAACTATATGCTGTCTACAAGAGACCCACCTCAGAACAAAAGACTCAAACAGGATGAGAGTGAAGAGATAGAAAAAAAATTTTTCCATGCAAATGAAAATTGGAAAAAAAAAAAAAGCTGGGGTAGCAATGCTCATATCTGACAAAATAGAGTTCAAAATGAAGGCCAGCACAAGAGACAACAAAGGTCACTACATGATACTAAAGGGATTGATCCAATAGGAGGATATAACCCTAGTAAACATATATGCACCCAATACAGAAGTACCTAAATATATTTAAAAACAAACAAACTTCTGAAGGACTTTATGGAGAGATCAACAGCAATACAGTCATAGTAGGGGACTTTAACACCTTGCTGACATCACTGGATAGATCTTCCAGATAAAAAATTAACAAGGAAACAGTGACTCTAAATGACACATTGAATCACATAGACTTGACATTGACAAAACATTTCACTCCAAAACTACAGAATATACACTGAGTGGCCAGATTATTATGATCTCTGAATGCATAATAATCTGGCCACTCAGATTTTATATATATATATATATAATCTGAGTGGCCAGATTAGAGGCCCGGTACATGAATTCGTGCATGGGTGGGGTCCGGCCAGCCTGGCCGGGGGAGGGGACATGAGTGGTTGGCTGGCCTGCCTGCTGGTCAAACTCCTGGTCGAGGGGGAAATTTGCATATTAGCCTTTTATTATATAGGATATACCCTGAGATCATAATAATCTGGCCACTCAGTGTAAATTCTCCTCAAGTGCACATGCATCATTCTCAAAGATAGACCACACATTAAAACACAAAACAAGTCTCTATAATTTCAAGAAGATTGAAATCATATCAAGCATCTTCTCAGATCACAATAGAATGAAATTAGAAATCAACTATAGTAAAAACACTCAAAAACATTCAAACATATGGAGGCTAAATAGCATGTTATTAAACAATGAACGGGTTACCAATGAGATCAAGAAAGAAATCAAAAACTTCCTGGAAACAAATGAAAATGAGCACACAACCCAAAACCTTTGGGATACAGCAAAAGCAGTCCTGAGAGGGAAGTTCATAGCACTACAGGCCTACCTCAAAAAACAAGAAAAATTATTAATGAGCTACTTAACCCTAAAACTTACAGAATTAGAAAGATAACAACAAGAAAAGCTCAGAGTAAGGAGAAGGAAGGAAATAATAAAGATTAGAGCAGAAATAAACGACGATATATATATATATATATATATATAAATATATATATATATATATATATATATATATATATATATATATATATTCAATGAAACCAAGAACTGGTTCTTTGAAATAATAAACAAGATTGATGAACCTTTAGCCAGACTCATCAGGAAACAGAGAGAGAACCCAAACAAATAAAATCAGAAATGAAAGTGGTGAAGTAACAACTGATACCATAGAAATACAAAAGATTGTAAGAAAATACCACGAAAGACTATAAGCCAACAAGCTGGACAATGTGGATGAATTGGACAAATTACTACAGAAATACAATCTTTCAAAACTGAATTAGGAAAAATCAGAACACCTGAATAGGCCAATAACAACTGAGGAAATAGAAGCAGTAATCAAAAACTCCCAGCAAACTAAAGCCCTTGCCTGGATGGCTTCACAAGGGAGTTTTCCAAACATTCCAAGAAGAACTAGCACCTAGCCTCCTCAAACTATTTCAAACAATCCAAGAGGAAGGAACATTTCCAAGCTCTTTTTATGAGGTCAGCATTATCTTAATTCCAAAGCCAGATAAAGACACTACAAAGAAAGAAAATTATAGGCCACTGTCTCTGATATATATAGATATTAATATCCTCAACAAAATATTAGCAAATCAGATCCAGCAATATATTAAAAAGATCATACACCATGACCAAGTAGAACTTATTCTAGGGATGCAAGGCTGGTACAATATTCACAAATCAATAAATGTGATACATCACATAAACAAATTGAAAGACAAAAATCACATGATCACATCAATAGATGCAGAAAAAGCATTTGACAAAATCCAACACCCATTTTTGATAAAACTTATCAGCACAGCAGGAATAAAGGGAGCATATCTCAACATAATAAAGGCCATAGATGACAAACCTACAGCGAACATCATACTCAATGGGCAAAAGCTAAAACCCTTTCCCTTAAGAAAAGGAACAAGACATAGATGTCCACTTTCACCACTCTTACTAGTATTCAACACTAGAGGCCCAGGGCACGAATTCGTGCACCGGTTGGGTCCAGCCAGCCTGCCTCAATTAGGGCTGATCCAGGGGGGAGGGGCTGGTCGATGGCGGGGCCAGCAGGGGGGAAGGTCGTGGGTGGTTGGCAGGCTGGCCCCACCCCCTGGTCCAACTCCCACTCAAACTCCCAGTCAAGGGGACAATTTGCATATTAGTCTTTTATTATATAGGACAGTACTGGAATTTCTAGCCACCGCAATCAGTAGAAGAAAACATAAAAGGCACCCAAATTGGAAAGGAGGAAATAAAACTCTCATTATTCTCAGATGACATGATATTATACATAGAAAACCCTAAAGACTCCACACAGGAAAAAAACTAATAGATTTAATAAATGAACTTGGCAGTTTAGCAGGATACAAAATTAATACCCAGAAATTGATGGCTTTTTTATACACCAATAATGAATTCTTAGAAAGAGAAACTAAACAAACAATCCCATTTACCATTGCAACAAAAAAAATTAAGCAACTTAGAAATAAACTTAACCAGAGGTAAAAGACTTGTACTCAGCAAACTACAGGATGAAAAAAGAGATAGAGGAAGATATAAACAAGTGGAAGACTATGCCATATTCATGGATTGGTAAAATTAACATAATTAAAATGTCCATACTACCTAAAGCAATCTATAGATTCAATGCAATCCCTATTAAAATACCAACTGCATATTTCACAGATATAGAACAAACATTCCAAAAATTTATATGAAACAAAAAAAAAACCCTGAAGAACTACAGCCATCTTGAAAAAGAAGAACAAGTGTGGAAGAATCATAATGAGGAGGCAAACCCCTATTTTGTAAAAACTACTGTTTGGAATTCTCCGCTGTTTTTTCAGACAGACTCTTATTCTAAGAAAACTTACTTTGCTTTCTAACATGCTTTAGCCAGCTTGAATAATGAGGAAGATAAACTTAACTGTCTGACCTTGTAGGCCGCAGACTAGATATGCCCATACTCTCAATGCCATGCCAGGTGCATTTTTTTAATTGGATAGAACTGTGTTGTTTTCAAGGCCAGCAGCAAGATAACCACTAAGTGCACAAAGGGCTGGCTCTTTAATAAAAAGGGAAGTTCTGCTTGTAGCCGGGGCTTAGAATTTGAATTAATTTTCTCTAAGCCACCGCGGTAAATAAAGTGTTTCTCCAAACTCTCTGGCATTGTTTGATTATTCCGGTTCTCTGTAACAATAATACTAGATATCAAGTTATACCACAAAATCATTGGAATCAAAACAGCCTGGTACTGGCACAAGAACAGACATATAGATCAATGGAACAGAACAGAGACCCCAGAAATCTACCCAAGCCATTTCGCTCAATTAATATTTGACAAAAGAGGCAAGAGCATACAATGGAGTCAAGACAGTCTCTTCAATAAATTGTGTTGGAGAAATTGAACAGAAATATGCATAGAAATGAAACTAGACCACCAACTTATACCATACACAAGAATAAACTCAAAATGGATAAAAGACTTAAATGTAAGTCGTGAAATCATAAAAATCTCAGAAGAAACCATAGGCAGCAAAACCTCAGACATCTCTCGTAGCAGTATGTTTACTGATACATCTACAGCAAGGGAAACTAAGGAGAAAATAAATAAATGGAACTACATCAAAATAAAAGCTTCTGCACAGCAAAAGAAACCATCAACAAAACAAAAAGGGAGCCCACTATATGGGAGAACATATATGGCAACGATACATCTGATAAAGGTTTAATATTCAAAACATATAAGAAACTCATACAACTTAATAAAATGAAGACAAACAATCCAATTTAAAAATGGGCAAATAGACACTTCTCCAAAGTGAACATACAGATGGCTAATAGGCATATGAAAAAATGCTCAAAGTCATTGATCATCAGACAGATGTAAAATAAAACATGAAAATGAGGTATTACCTCACACCTTTCAACAAATGACAAGTGCTGGTGAGGATGTGGAGAAAAGGGAACCCTAGGACACTGCTAGTAGGAATGCATACTGGTATAACCATTATGGAAAACAATATGGCATGTCCTCAAAAAATTAAATATGGAACTTCCTTTTGACCCAGTAATCTCACTTCTTGAAATATATCCTAAGAAATCCTAAACACCAATCAGAAAAAATGCATGGACCCATATGTTATTAGCAGCACAATTACAATAGCTAAGATTTGGAAATAGCCCAAGTGCCCATCAGTAAATGAGTGGATAAAAAAACTTAGTACATTTATACCATGGAATGCTATGCAGCAGTAAAAATGGAGGATCTCTTACTCTTTGAGACACCATGGAGTGACCAGAAGAGTATTATGTAAGTGAAATATGCCAATCAGAGAAAGGCAAATATCACATGATCTCACTCATATGTAGAATCTAATGAATAAACTGATGAACAAAATAGATCCAGAGACATAGAAGCATAGAACAGACTGCAGAATCTCAGAGGGAATGCAGGGGTGGGTGGGAGGGAAGAGGTTAACCAAAGACTTTGATGCATATATGCATAATTCAGGGGACATAGACAATAGGGTGGTAAAGGTCTGGGGCAGGGGGCAGGGGGTGGGGTGGACTAGTAGGAGGTCAATGGGGGAAAAGGGAGGCATATGTAATACTTTCAACAATAAAGATTTTTAAAAATAATAAAAGTATTCTGAAATTATGACTAATATACTGAACATATAAACCAATTTGGGAACAACTGACATCTTTACAATAGTCATTCTACCTGTCCATAAGCAGAGGATACTATTCTCCATATATTTAGAAGTTTTTAATGTTTGTCAATAGGCTGCTATTATATATTTATATTTACTAATTAAGTAGATGCAGAGGAGTAGCTTTATTTTATAGTCAGATCACACAAAGCAAAGATGTTTACAATGTTCTTGGGAGTTTCAAATCTGCTTCTTTCCTGTTGTTGCCATTCTCTGAACTCTATCAAGCTTGGTTTAGGCAGCACTTGCTGCACTTCCCGTAGCCCACATCCCTTAGCTACCTAGGACTGCAGGGTCAGACTATAAGGTCAAGCTTACAACCACAGCCTTTGGCTATAATTGTGCTGGGAGGGCTTTGCCTTCCAAGCTGGGACTTGTATGTGGTTTTGCCACAAGTCAGTCTGAGGCTTGAACCTATCCAAATGCTATAGCTGCTCTCCACATCTGACAATCTATTCATTTTTCTTTTCCTTGCTGTATTGGTCATGGTTCTCCAGAAAAACAGAACTAGAAAAACAGATTACTAGTAGATATAGATGATTATAGATATAGATATAGATATAGATATAGATAGATATATTAGAGATAGATAGATGATAGATAGATAGATAGATAGATAGATAGATAGATAGATAGATAGATAGATAGATAATGTATTATGAGAGATTGACTCACATGACTATGGAGGCTGTGAAATCCCATGATCTGCTGTCTGCAAATTGGAGGCCCAGGAAAGCCAGTGGGGTAAGTCCCAATCTGAAGAACCAGGAGCACCAATATCTGAGGGCAGGAGAAGATGGGTGTTCCAGCTCAAGCAGAGAAAGCAAATTCACTCTACCTTCACAGTTTTGTTCGATTTGGGCCCACAACAGATTGGACGATACCCACCCAAGTTGATGGGAGCAATCTTCTTACTCATTCTACTCATTCAGATGCTAATCTCTTCTGGAAACAACCTGAGACACACCTAGAAATAATTGTTTTACCAGCTACCTGGGCATCCCTTAGTCCAGTGAAGTTAACACACAAATTAACCACTGTACCACCCTATCTGCAGGCATACTTGCCAATTTATTCCAGTAAATAGTACAAGGTCAGGTGAATGAATAGCTCTGACTATCTCCATTCTGGAGCATTATCTATAACTTATTCCTTCATTCTTGTAACCCCTTTCTTTATTATGTTCTTTTGTGAAAATTCCAAGAAAAGTCAGCAATTTGACCAGAGACCCTGTTCTGCTCCAATACATTTCATCTGTGTCAGCCCTCCTATCTCCGAAGATGGAGCCAAGATTCCACTCTCAGATTATTTTGCAAAGGGCTACTGGATAGGAGTCAGCATACCAAGTTTTTTTCCCCTCTCAACCTCTGCTTTTGTGAAAGTTTATTTACTTCGAAATCCAGACAAAACATTTTAATTTCATTAAAATGTAATTTCCCCAAGTGCTCTGTGCCTATAATAATCTTTCTCCTCTAGAAATAATTTTTGTTTTCCGAGAAGAATATGCACAGCGTTTTCTGAGCCTCGGGCACACTCTGTGGCCTCAGGTCCCTCTGCAAAGCAGCTCCACCTCCCGGCTCTTGAGGTTGTAGATGAGAGAGCTCAGCAAGGACATGATCACACTGAACTGAGTGCAGGCCACTCACCACAACACTGAGACTGAGTGGGGGCCGATGTCCCTCAATAGAGCCATCCCATAGAACAAGCGCACCACAGGCAGGTGGGAAAAAGCTTTGTCCTGGCCCTCAGAGGAGCAGATGCTCAGCATGGCAGACATGATTCTGGTGTAGGAGAAGAGGATCAGGGGAAGTGTCAGCAGCCGCAGAAAAGCACTGGACCCTGAGAGAGGGAATTCTTTGGAAGTGGAACAGAGGGATAGAATAGAGGGAAAAGCCAAGGCAGCTCACAGCAGAAATGGGAGATAATCGTGGACTCACAAAAATGTAACTTGTTGATGAAAAGATTATTCCCTAGTGAGTTTAGAAACCCCATCACCCATGCCACACTGACCATTGCAGTGCAGAGACCTGTTCATGACCACGGTGTAGAGTGTAGAGCAGCAGGTGGCAGACAGGAGCATAGTGGTCATAGGCATGGGAGAGAGAAGATGGGTTTCAGCATACCCAAAGGGGAGAAAAAGGATATTCTGGGTGGTGCAGTTTCTCAGGAAACTCTGAGATACCTTTCGTATGAGGCAGGAAGTTCTATAGCATTTGGGGCATAATAACTGAGAAGCAGATATCTAGGATGGACAGGTGTGCGAGGAAGAAATACATGGGTATGTGGAAGTAATAGTCCCCTCTGATCACCAGGATCATTGTCAGCAGGTAAAGCCCCAGGAACAGAACAAAGAGCAGAGCCTGGATGAGGAAGCCAGCAGACAGTCCAAGAAGGATGAACTCAGTGAACAAACTGAGATTGTTCACGAATGTTTATAAATTCCACTTTAAGAAAAAAATAATCTGTACTACAGAATCTGAGTAATTTCTAGTGATCAAAATGTCATCTCCATACTCTAAAACTTCTAAGACTATACTTCTTTCAGTTTAAGAATAGAAAAAGAACAGCTGAGTAATTCCAACTGTGACAGCTATGGGTCAAATTGGTAAAAATATATTGAGTGGCCAGATTATTATGATCTCTGAACACATAATAATCTGGCCACTCAGTGTATATCCTATATAATAAAAGGCTAATATGCAAATTGTCCCCCCAACCAAGAGTTCGACCAGCAGGCAGGCCGGCCAACCACCCATGTCCCCTCCCCTGGCCAGGCTGGCTGGACCCCACCCATTTACGAATTCATGCACTGGGCATCTAGTATATAGAGAGAGATCATAATAATCTGGCCACTCAGTGTATGTTAAGAGTGTAAAAACTGGCCAGGTAGCTCAGATGGTTGGAGTGTCATCACAATACAACAAGATTTCAGGTTCAATCCCTGGTCAGGGCACATATAGGAAACAACCAATGAATGCATAGGTGAGTAGAACAACAATCAATGTCTCTCTCTCTCACACTGTCTCTCTGTGTGTGTGTGTCTGTCTGTCTGTCTCTGTCTCTCTCTCTCTTCCCCCTCCTTTCCTCTCTCTCAAATCAATAAAAATAAATTAATTTTCATTTAAGAACAAGAAAAAAATAATATAAAACCCACAAACTGGGAGACAAGGACTGGTGCCAAGGTATATAAAAATCCCTACTATTTATTTAAAATATCCAATTTTAAAATGAGCAAAAGTCTTGAATAAAATACTTCATAAAAGAAAATACATGAATGAAAGACTACTAAATGTATGAAATAGTGTTCAATAACATCAGTCATCAGAGAAATGCCAAATAAAGTCACATAGATATTTCAATAGCCATTCACAAAAATGGCAAAAATTAAAAAGGCTGACCAAACCAAATGTTGGTGAGATGTAGAGCAACCAGTATTTGCAAACACTGTTAGTGGAAATATAAAAGGATATGATCCCTTTGTAAAAATATCTGGCAGTTTCTTGTAAAACTTAAAACTATTTATGATCTAATAATTTCAATACTAGATACTCTCCCAGAACAAATGAAAATAATTATGCACAAAAATGCTTTTATAAGAATGTTCCTTGCAGCTTTATTCATAATAGCCCCAAACTGGAAGCAGCCCAAGAGAATGGATAAGCAAATGGAGATGCATTCATACAATGATATATTACTCAATAATAAAAAGAAAGGAATTACTGATACATCGAACAACATGGATGAATCTCAAAAACATGATGGATAGAAGAAGTTTGACACAAAATCATGCATACTATGCAATGTTGTTTATATGATGTTTTGTAACAGGTAAGACTAATGTATAGTGGAAAAAGCAGAACAGTGATTATCAAGGGAGGAAGAGGATACAAAATTGACTGGAAAGAGACATGAGGTAGTTTGCTTGGGTAGTGGTAATGCTCTATACTGAATAGGCATTTGAGTTAGACAGTTGTTTATCAGAATTCACTGAATGACATTTTTAGTTTTTCAGCATGTAGATTTTACCTTAAAAGCAAAGGAGAAGAAGGTGTAGTCAAATTTTGAATTCTAGTTAATGATATGCATGCTGAAGTATTTAGAGTGAAGTATACTGATGTCTGTAACTTTTTTGAAATGCATTTAAAAAAGGCAATTGGTGAATGAATAGATGGATAGAAAGTTGATAAGGCACACATACTAAAATGTTAATAGTAAAATTTAGATGTGATTATATGGATATATAGAATTCTTTCAACTTAGCTGTATGTTTAAAGTTTTTTATTTTCAAATTAGATCAATGCTACAAAACATTGAAAAATATTAGAATATTGTAAGTAACAAAATATCAATGAAGGTTCCGGTCAAGATGGTGAAGTAGGTAAATGTGGCACTCAACGCCTCCCACAACCACATCAAAATTATAACTAAAACACAGAACAACCATCATTCAGAAATACCTGAAATCTAGCTGAAAGCCGGGGGAGGGGGAGTGGAATTGAGGAACCAGCTGGGCACACACCCACACGTGGCGGTTTAAAATCTGGAGGGATAGCTTAACTGTGGAGGTTTTCCTGAGGAGTGAGGGGTCCCAGCCCCACACCAAGGCCTCCAGCCCAGGGTTCCAGTGTTGGGAAGAGAAGTCCCCACAACTTCTGGCTGTAAAAACCAGCAGTAATTGTGGCTGAGTGGCACAGAGACTGCTGGAGCCCTAGTCAGCTCCTCTTAAAGGGCCCACACACCATCTCACTCCCTCTGAGCTCTACCACTGAGGAAGCAGCTTGAAAGGAACCTGGGACAACTGGGGAAGAACTAACTTGTCTGGAATCAGGGTGAGAGCTATAAGGGCAACTTTCTCCCAGGCAGAAGTGCTGGCAGAGGCCATTGTTTCTTTGCTGAGCCCTCCCCGCCACAGAGGCAACAGGCATTGCCATATATGAATCTTCATCAAACTGACTCATAGTTTTCACCCCACCTTGGTGAGTCCCTGAAACCCTGTCCCTCCCTATCTGCAGGCTCAACCAAGCCATTTCCAGTGTCTTTGCCATGAAACCTGTCTCTCTTGCCCCATGCTCCAGATTTTCCTAAAATCTCTCAAACAAGCAGGAACCAGCTCCAGCATGCCCCATACCTCTCAGTAAGTGGCCCCAGGCCCATCACTATTGCCAGCCTGCTTTGGTTCACAACTTGGCCTCTCTTGGGCACCCCCAAGCCCAACACAAGTAGCAGCCATCTGCAGATTGCTTTGTAGTTCATACTAGGTGTCCCTGGGCAAGGCAATGGGAGTGACTGACTTTGCACCTCCCAGGAGACTCCAGAGCCAGTGCACCTGGTGGTCAGCTTTGACCATGCCAGATTAAAACCTACCACCTCCATGAGTGACACACTCAAGAGGTGAACTCAGTGAGCACCAAAGCTCCACTCAAGCAAGTCCTACTCCATAGGGTCAGCTCCTGCACAGCAGCTCTTCTGCTATAGTTGTAGGCGATCCTTGTAACCTGGGGGTCAATCCTTCCTAGTCGTGACAATATCAAACAAGGCTCAACTTTAATAGGACAGTGCACACAGCTCACACAGGGGTGCACCTGGAGCACCCAGCTCAGATGACTGAGGAGGCTGAGCCCCTGGGCCCTATAGGATACTTTCTACACAAGGCCATTCTACCAAGTCCAGAAGACATAGCAGATCTACCTAACACATAGAAACAAACACAGGGAAGCAGCCAAAATCTAGAGACAAAGAAATGTGTTACAAATGAAAGAACAGTAGAAATCTCCAGAAAAAGAACTAAACAAAAAATCTACCAGATACAGAGTTCAAAATAATGGTTATAAGGATGACCAAGGAACTTACTGAGTACTTCAAGAAACTTAGTGAGAACTTCAAGGAACTTAGTGAGAACATCAACAATATAAAAAAGAACCAGTCAGAAATGAAGGATACATTAACTGAAATAAAGAATAATTTATAGCCCTAACCTGTTTGGCTCAGTGAATAGAGCGTCGGCCTGTGGACTGAGGGGTCCCAGGTTTGAGTCCAGTCAGGAGCAGGTACCTTGGTTGTGGGGACATTTCCAATAGGGGGTGTGCAGAAGGCAGCTGGTTGATGATGTTTCTCTCTCATCAATGTTTCTAACTCTCTATTCCTCTCCCTTTCTCTCTGTAAAAAATCAATAAAATAAAAAGAATAATTTACAGGGAATCAACAGTAGAATGGACAGTGCCAAGAATCAGATGAAGAATTCGGAATATAAGGAAGTAAAGCACACCCAATCAGAACAGCAAAAATAAAAAAAATAATCCAAAAATATGAAGATAGTGTATCTGGAGCAGCTTTAAGCATAACAACATTCGCATAATGGGGGGGGGGGGGTGCCAGAAGAAAAAAGGAGGGACCAAAAAATTGAAAAGCTATTTGAAAAAATAATGACAGAAAACCTCCTATACCTGGTGAAAGAAATAAACATACAAGTCCAGGAAGCACAGAGAGCCCCAAACAAGATGAATCCAAAAAGGCCCACACCAAGACACATCATAATTAAAATGCTGAAGGTTAAAGACAACGAGAGTCTCTTAAAAGCAGCAAGAGAGCCCTAACCGGTTTGGCTCAGTGAATAGAGTGTCAGCCTGCAGACTAAAAGGTCCCAGGTTCAATTCCAGTCAAGGGCATGAACCTGGGCTGTGGGCATGTACCTGGGTTGCAGGCATATCCCCAGTAGGAGGTGTGCAGGAGGCAGCTGACGATGATTCTTTCTCATCGATGTTTCTAACTCTCTATCCCTCTACCTTCCTCTCTGTAAAAAAATCAATAAAATATACATATATATTTTTTTTAAAAGCAACAAGAGAAAAGCAGTTAGTTACCTACAAGGGAGTGCCCATATTATGTCAGCTGATTTCTCAACAGGAACTTTGCAGGCCAGAAGGAGTGGCAAAAAATATTCAAAGTGATAAAAAACAATAATAACCTATAACCAATATTATTCTACCCAGCAAAGCTATCATTTAGAATTGAAGGTTAGCTAAAGAGCTTCCCAGACAAGAAAAAGGAGTTCATCACCACCAAACCAGTATTACATGAAATGTTAAAGGGTCTTATAGGAGAAGGAGGAAGAGGAGGAGGTGTTGGTGGAAGAGGAGGAGGAGGAAGAGAAAGAAGAGGAGGAGGAGGAGGAGGAGGAAGAGGAAGAAGAGGAGGAGGAGGAGAAGAAGACACAAAAAGTATGAACAATAAAATGGCAGTAAATACATATCTATCAACAGTTGAATCTAAAAATAAAAATAAATGAACAAGCACAACAGAATCAGACTCATAGACACAGAGAACATTTTGACATTTTCCAGGTAGGAGGGGGTGGGAGGATGGGTGAAAATGGAGAAGGGATTTAGCAGTACAAATTAGTCATAGCTCATGGACACAGACAATAGACAGGTGAAGGCCTGGGATGGGTGAGAGATAAGTGCAGGGGGGCAAGGGAGAAAAATGGGGGACATCTGTAATACTCTCAACAATAAAGTGGAGAGACAAAATGGTGGCGGAATAGAAGGATGTGTCCTGAGCCTTGTCCCGGAGCAAATAGAGGAGGCAGCTGAGACGAGCGGAATCCAGCCCGAATTGGCGAAGGAGGCACAGCTGGTGAGACAGTTTGCAGCTGGGAAGAGCAGGGATCCCCCAGATAAAGATAAAATCAAAGATCTAGGCAGTAGAATCTCCCGGACCTCTGTGCCCAGAAAGTCAGGGAGAAACTACACAGTGCCAAGCTGCATCCCTGAGGACAGGCAAGGTCTGAAGGATTTTAGACCATAGAGTCTGGATTTCGGATCTGAGTTCAAAGGCAGCCTTTAAGAGCTGCCGGACCGCGGAGTGCTGGCAAGAGAGGAACTGGCAGAGACTCGGTCATTCCCCACGCTGGGGCCTGCGCCTTTCCCCACTGAACCTAGTTCGTGGGACCTTTTGGAGACAGGTGCTTACCTGTGACAGAAGTGCGCGAGAAGGGGTAGAGTTGTGGAATCTGGGCAGAGTGGGCACGGACGGTCCAGGAGAAGTGGTAGCAAGTCTGGTGCTGAGTCATATCTAAGCCCACAGAATCCATTTTCTCCTGAGAGATAGCCCCTCCCCCCAGTATCCAGGCAACCAATATAGCCACACCCAGATTCCACCCTGATTAAAACCATGGAATCTGAATACTCCCTGAGGCCATAGGATCTACTCTAAAGAGAAATCTTTAGAAGCTAAGCACCACAATTACGCGGCTACACTGCCAGGGCCCTCCAGAGTGCTTCAGTGTACCTCGCTGGCAAACTTACCACCAGTGCTCCTGTGAGCTGCCACCTGGAGAAAGCGCCTACCCACCACAGACACAGCAGCGAAAGTTGAGTCTGCCCACCTCACAACTACAGAACTCTGGGCAGCACAGTTACCCCTTTCCAAAGTGTAGCCCCCTGAGCCACATCACCCTGACAGACGGTTCCTTGGTGCCACTGTGAAGACCCACTGGGCACACGTGATTTAAATTAAGGGTGCAAGTCAGCAAAAATTGGGACACTCCCCTCCATAGCAGCTGACTTCTAGGCACTGCAGTTGTGCCTCTCAAGCTTACAGGCCTGCATCAAGAGAACCCAAATAGCTCAAGTAGGGAGCTACACTAGATAACCAAGCCCAGGAGAACAGAAAGATTTCACCAGTAGCACCATCACCAAAAGAACCTGGGTAGCAAAGCAATTGGATCTACAATTAAAACATTTCAGGAAAACATGGGGAGACAAAAAAGCAATACCCAAAGGAAAGAAAAAGAGGAATCACCAGAAAGGGAGTTAAATGAAATTGAGGCTAGCCGCTTAACAGAGAGAGAATTCAGAGTAATGGTTATAAGGATGTTTAAACGGATGGATGACAAATACACACAACTCAATGAGAACTATAAGGAGCTGAATGAAAATGTCACCAACATGAAAAGAAACCAAGAGGAGATGAGGAACGACATAGCTGCAATAAAGAACACATTGGAAGGCTTAAACAGTAGACTAGAAGAGGCTGAGGACCGCATCAGCGAATTAGAAGACAAGATAGGAAAACACACACAAACACAGCAGCAAATGGAAAGAAGACTTAAAAAGCAAGGGGAGAGCCTAAGGGAGCTTTGGGACAACACAAAACAAAACAATATTAGAATAATAGGGATATCAGAAGGAGAGGAAGAGAAGCAAGGAATAGAAAACCTGTTTGAAGAAATAATGACAGAAAACTTCCCTGATATTGGCAAGAAAAAAACTATGCAAGTCCAAGAAGTACATAGAGTCCCAAACAAGTTGAACCCCAAAAGACCAACACCAAGACACATCATAATTAAATTGGCGAATACCAATGACAAAGTAAGAATCTTAAAGGCTGCCAGAGAGAGGCAGAAAGTTACCTACAAGGGATCTCCTATTAGAATATCAACTGATTTCTCAACAGAAACACGCCAGGCCAGAAGGGAATGGAATGAAATATACAAAGTGATGCAAAGCAAGGGACTGAATCCAAGAATACTATACCCAGCAAGGTTATCATTCAAAATTGAAGGTGGAATCAGGAGCTTCACAGACAAAAAAGGGCTAAGAGAGTTTATCACTACCAAGCCAGCAATGCAAGAAATGCTAAAGGGACTGCTGTAAAAAGAAGAAAGAGAAAGGCAAAAAGAAACACAAACACTAAGGGGAAAAATATGACAACAAACATGTACTTGTCAATAATAACATTAAACGTAAATGGATTAAATGCACCAATCAAAAGACATAGGGTAGCTGAATGGATAAGAAAACATGACCCATATATTTGCTGTCTACAAGAGACCCACCTCAGAGCAAAGGATTCACACAAACTGAGAGTGAAGGGATGGAAAAATATTTTTCAAGCAAATGGAAATGAGAAAAAAGCTGGGGTAGCAATACTTATATCTGATAAAATAGACCTCAAAGTAAAGGCCATAACAAGAGATAAGGAAGGCCACTACATAATACTAAAGGGAGCAATTCAACAAGAAGATATAACTCTGGTAAACATATATGCACCCAACGCAGGAGCACCCAAAT
The DNA here is from genome assembly GCA_026230045.1 of Corynorhinus townsendii. Taxonomy (NCBI): domain Eukaryota; kingdom Metazoa; phylum Chordata; class Mammalia; order Chiroptera; family Vespertilionidae; genus Corynorhinus; species Corynorhinus townsendii. The sequence continues at coordinate 171,099,554 of JAPDVU010000003.1, read as the reverse complement.
ACATAAAAAAAACTCCTGGAAGAGATCAAGGGAGAGATCGACAACAATACAATCATAGTAGGAGACTTTAATACACCACTGACATCACTGGATAAATCCTCTAGACAAAAAATCAGCAAAGAAACAGCAATTCTAAATGACACACTAGATCAGATGGACCTAATTGACATCTTCAGAGCATTTTACCTCAAAGCCTCGGAGTATACGTTCTTCTCAAGTGCCCATGGGACATTTACAAAAATAGACCACATATTGGGTCACAAACAAAGCCTCCCTAAATTCAAAAAGATTGAACTCATATCAAGCATTTTCTCAGACCACAATGGCATAATATTAGAAATAAACTATAATAAAAACATTCCAAAAAATTCAAACATGTGGAAACTGAATAGCATGTTATTAAACAATGATTGGGTGATCAACGAGATCAAAGAAGAAATTAAAAACATCCTGGAGAATAATGACAATAAAAACACAACAATGCAAATGCTATGGGACACAATGAAAGCAGTCTTGAGAGGGAAGTTTATAGCTCTACAGGCCTACCTCAAAAAACAAGAAAAAATGGTAATAAATCTTCTAACTCAACAACTCAAAGAATTCGAAAGAGAGCAACAAGAAAAGCCCACAGTGAGCAGAAGGAAGGACATAATAAAGGTCAGAGCAGAAATGAATGACATAGAGACCAAAAAAACAATACACAGGATCAACGAAACCAAGAGCTGGTTCTTTGAAAGGATAAACAAGATTGATGAACCTCTAGCCAGGCTCACCAAGAAGCAAAGAGAGAGGACCCAAATAAACAAAATCAGAAATGAAAGAGGTGAAATAACAACAGACCCCACAGAAATACAAAGGATTGTTAAAAAATACTATGAACAACTCTATTCTAACAAACTACACAATCTGGAGGAAATGGACACATTCCTAGAAAAATACAACCTTCCAAAACTCACTCAGGAAGATTCTAAGAATCTCAATAGGCTGATAACTATGGAAGAAATTGAAGCAGTCATCAAAAAGCTTCCAGCAAACAAAAGCCCAGGGCCTGATGGCTTCACAGGGGAGTTTTACCAAACATTCAAGGAAGAACTAAAACCTATCCTCCTCAGACTATTCCAGAAAATTCAAGAAGAAGGAACACTTCCAAGCTCCTTCTATGAGGCCAGCATCACCCTAATACCAAAACCAGATAAAGACAACACAATGAAAGATAATTACAGGCCAATATCCCTCATGAACATAGATGCCAAAATCCTCAACAAAATTCTAGCAAATCGAATCCAGCAGTACATCAGAAAGATTATACACCATGACCAAGTAGGATTTATCCCAAGGATGCAAGGATGGTACAATATTCGCAAATCAATAAACGTGATACATCACATAAACAAATTGAGAGATAAAAATCACATAGTCATATCAATTGATGCAGAAAAAGCATCTGATAAAATCCAACACCCTTTCTTGATAAAAACTCTCAGCAAGGTGGGAATAGAAGGATCATACCTGAACATAATAAAAGCCATATACGACAAACCCACAGCCAACATCATATTCAATGGGCAAAAACTAAAACCATTTCCCCTAAGAACAGGAACAAGATAGGGATGCCCACTCTTACCACTCCTGTTTAATATAGTGCTGGAAGTACTAGCCATTGCAATCAGACAAGAAGAAGAAATAAAAGGCATCCAAATTGGAAAAGAAGAAGTAAAACTGTCCTTATTCGCAGATGACATGATACTGTACATAGAAAACCCTAAAGACTCCATAAAAAAATTATTAGACTTAATAACTGAATTCGGTAATGTAGCAGGATACAAAATTAATGCCAAGAAATCTATGGCATTTCTATACACCAATAATGAACTTACAGAGAGACTAAAAAAGCAATCCCATTTACCATCGCACCAAAAAAATTAAGATACTTAGGAATAAACTTAACTAAAGAGGTAAAAGACCTATATGTAGAAAACTACACAACACTGAAAAAAAAGATAGAGGAAGACATAAACAGATGGAAGAACATACCATGTTCATGGATTGGTAGAATCAACATCATCAAAATGTCCATACTACCCAAAGCAATCTATAAATTCAATGCACTTCCCATTAAAATACCAACAACATATTTCACAGACCTAGAATGAGCTTTCCAAAAATTTATCTGGAATAAAAAATTACCCAAATAGCTACAGCAATCCTGAGAAAGAAGAACAAAGTAGGTGGGATCTCAATACCAGATATCAAGTTGTATTACAAAGCTACTGTTCTCAAAACAGCCTGGTACTGGCACAAGAACAGACATATAGATCAATGGAATAGAATAGAGAACCCAGAAATTGACCCAAATCAATATGCTCAATTAATATTTGACAAAAGAGGCACAAACATTCAATGGAGTCAAGACAGTCTCTTCAACAAATGGTGTTGGGAAAATTGGACATACATGCAAAAAAATGAAGCTAGATCACCAACTTACACCATACACAAAAATAAACTCAAAATGGATAAAGGACTTAAACATATGACGGGAATCCATGAAAATACTAGAGGAATCCACAGGCAGCAAAATCTCAGACATATGCCGAAAGAACTTCTTCACTGATACTACTCCTAGGGCAATGGAAGCTAAAGAGAAAATAAACAAATGGGACTACATCAAAATAAAAAGCTTTTGCACAGCAAAGAAAACCATCAATAAAACAACAAGAAAGCCCACTGCATGGGAGAACATATTTGCCAATGATATCAATGATAAGGGTTTAATCTCCAACATATACAGAGAACTCATACAACTTAACAAAAAGAAGATAAACAACCCAATCAAAAAATGGGCAACTGATCTAAATAGACACTTTTCGAAAGAAGACAGAAGGCAGGCCAAGAGACATATGAAAACCTGCTCACAGTCACTAATCATCAGAGAGATGCAAATCAAAACAACAATGAGGTACCATCTCACACCCGTCAGAATGGCTTTTATCAACAAATCAACAAACAACAAGTGTTGGCGAGGATGCGGAGAAAAAGGAACTCTTTTGCACTGCTGGTGGGAATGCAGACTGGTGCAGCCACTGTGGAGAACAGTATGGAGCTTCCTCAAAAAAATAAAAATGGAACTCCCATTTGACCCAGTGATCCCACTTCTAAGAATATATCCCAAGAATCTAGAAACACGCATCAGAAAGGAAATATGCACCCCTATGTTCATAGCAGCACAATTCACCATAGCCAAGATTTGGAAACAACCTAAATGCCCATCAGCAGATGAATGGATTAAAAAACTTTGGTATATCTATACAATGGAATACTACACTGCGGTAAAAAAGGAGTTCCTACCATTTGCAACAATATGGATGGAGATGGAGAATATTATGTTGAGTGAAATAAGCCAGGCAGAGAAAGATAAATATCACATGATCTCGCTCATTTGTGGAATATAATGAACGGCATACACTGATGAACAAGAACAGATTCAGAGACTGAGAAACGTCGATCAGAACATCATACCTCAGGTAAGGTAGGGGAGGGTGGGGGTAAGGTGGAGAGATCAACCAAGGGACTTGTATGCATGCATATAAACCTAATCAATGGACACAGACAACAAGGGGGCGGGGCATTAAGAGAAATTGTCTCATGTGACAGAAATTTTTAAATGAAACTCTCTGTAGACTGAAAATTATTTTGGAAGGAAACAAAGAGAAGTTTCCTTCAAAAGTCATAAGGATTGTAATTGAAAGTCAATATATTTGGCCTCTTGAACTAAAGTAAGTAATTTGTGTTTTTGCCTCCCTGACAAAGTTTATATAAAGCTACAAAAAGAAATTGACAGCCAGTTTGAAATGGAATTGCCAGGGCTTAGGGCAAAGAATATCCTTACATGATATTATTCTACAATGTCATTATAATTTTAGATATTTTACAACAGCATATTGTACAATTATCCCAAACAAACTTACAAACTAATTCTTTGAATGGTTGGCAGCAATTTAAAAAAAAAAAAAAAAGGACATGAAAGGATTTAATCCCTTGCAGAAGGAATTAAGGCACTGGGAAGGCACTTGAGCATCCTATATTGGCCCCTCTTGCCCTTTGTGCCAAGAGGGACCCTCTTCTCACAATCCAATTGCCCTCAGCTATTACCTGAGCTTTCTGTTCATGCTGAGCTTGAAGCCTCGTGGGGGCTGGTACCATGGATCTGTCTCACACCCAATTGTGTGAGCTGGGCCCTCACTGGAGAAGAAACCCGAGTTCCCCGAGATATGTGATCAGCACCGGGACCCTGCCAGCAGGCCAGGGGTTCCCAAGGCAGGTGCTGGGTGTGGAGGCCACGGGGGCGTAGGCTACCAAGGAGACAGAACTGAACCTCACACCACCCTGCTTGGCCCCGGAGGATGGCTGGTTAGCAAGAGACGGGTAAGATTCCTCAAGGAAGGAACAACCTAAGACATGCACAGTCGCAGAGGGGCCATCAGGAGAGAACTTGGGGGGGCAACAGAAGTGGGGCACAGACCCTCACCCCCCCCAACAATGCAGGGGCTTGAACCCTCACCCCTTCTGAAGGAGGTCTCCTGCTCCCATGGCTGCTTCGCGCTTCCCACACCCAGCTCAGATCGGGACCCAGGCAACAGAAAGAGACCTGGCCCAGCTCACATCGAGATATAGGTGACAGACAGAGACTTGGCCCAGCTCAGATTGGGACCCAGGTAACAGACAAGAGACTTGGCCGACAGCAGTTGCCCTATATCTAAATTCAGCCGAGCATCTGGAATGCTCAGGGCCCACTCAAGAATGCAAATAATCCTTCCCACTAATATTTACAGGGTAAACTAAGATTGTTGGTAGAGTATTAAATTTGACAGTAAAATAGTAATCGAGTTTTTAGATTAATTTAAATAGGCTAATTGAAATAAATGAATATTCAAGTAAAGTTAATTGTACTGGACAAAAAGCTGTTCTTAAAGTAATAACTAAAATTTCTATTGGTAGTTCATCTCATGGTAAAATTCCTGAATATGCAATGAACCTAAAGCAGTCATATGTGTGGGGAAAAAAAATTTTTTTAATTTAAAGTTATCAAGACTGCATTATAAAACTTACAAAAACCTCCATTAATAAAAAAAAAAGGGGGGGGGGATAGTAGGGCAATATCATGTAAGGAAAAATATCCTATAAGTAAATTACATCTAGAAAATTTTTACTTTACCAAATTAAGTTTCATTTGCAATGCTAACAGCAAGACGGCCATTAAAAACACACATGGTGTCTAAATAAGACAAAGGAAAATCGTTTGAACAAAAATAAAAAGGATCCCAAATCAATTATATAGAAAAGATTCCTTTATTAACTTGTGGTCGAGAATATATTTGTATATTTTCAGAAAACAACCCCAAGACCAGATGGATTCCTGCAACAGAGAGGAATTGACAGGAGTGCTCCAACCACGAAGACAAGAGGGAAAAACAGTCCAGAGATGGAAGACGCTGACAACGCCTTGCCACGCGAGCAGTCAGCAGCTGTGCACCGCTGCAGGTTACCTAGGACCAAACCAGAGAGGGTCGGACCTGCATTGCCACCATGTGCCCACCATCCAGATATCACTGCTGACATGTACACATAAGGAACTGTTGGACATTGAAATTGGGACTCAAACATTTTTTTTGTTTTGTCTTGTTTTGTTATTATATGTTTATTTCCAGTCTGCAAAGGCAAAACTTTTTAAAGGAAAGAAATGGTGGGAAAAAGATACAGAGGCAAAGAAACATTGAACAGACTATCAAACTACATTGGGAAGACAGGGGAGGTTGGGCGAGGGGGGCTGTAAGAGACCAACCGAAGGACTTGTATGCATGCATATAAGCATAACCAAAGGATATAAGACACTGGGGCGGGGGGGGAGGGTGGGCAGGTGAAGGCATGTCCTGGGGGGTAGGAGAAGTCGGGGGGAGATCAATGGGGAAAAAAAAAAGGAGACATATGTACTACTATTTGTAATACTTAAAACAATAAAAATAAATAAATAAGAAAAAAAAAAACACAAAGATTTTAAAAATATCAATGAAGTTTAACACATTATAGGAATAACAAACAAAAATTACAAATAGCTAAAATTCATTCATGAACAAATATCAAACCCAAATATAACACTAATCATTAAAGGGATTAAGTTGGCAATCAAAATTTTCCCTACACAACAACAAAAGACAAGAAGTACCCAAAATTTTATAGATGAGTTTTATAAAGCCATCAAGGAAATAACCCCTTTTTACTGAAAATATTTTAAGGAAACACAAAGATGAAAGAAAACATACTATTGATGCCAAGGTCAGATGTCTGAAATGGGCAAATCTACAGTATGTGGGCAAAAGACAGATTAGTGACTGCTTAGGGGGAGGGTTTGGAGTGTTACTGCCTATAGTCATGGGGATGATGAAAATAATTTGGGATTGGTTTGTGGTGATGTTTGCACACTCTGTGAATGTGCTAAAGACCATGGCATTGAATTGAATAGATGAACTCTGTGATGTGTGAAACATAATTTCATTAAAACTGTTAAAAATAAAAGACCAGATGAATGCAAGAAAAAAATTATACTATCTCACTTATGAACATAACTAGGAAATTCTTAAGTTAAATATTGATGAAAATTAATTCAATTTTTACTATTCTAAGTAGCATTATTTCAAGAGTGCAACAATTCTTCATCACCAGAACACCTACCGTAACAATTTATTATTAAAAAATCAAATAATAAAAACCATATGACTATTTTAATAAATTTATTTTTTATTAAACAGGTATTTATTCCATGCTTAATAAGTGACAGACACTATACATTAGTAAACAAAAGAGAAAAAGTCCTGGTACTCAATAGAAATTAAAAAAAACAAACACATATGAGCCCAGCTGGTTTCACTCAGTGGTTGGTCATCTATCTACCTATGAACCAGGAGGTCCCGGTTCATTCCCAGTCAAGCCACATGCCCAGTTTGCAGACTCAATCCCCAGTAGAGGGTGTGCAGGAGGCAGCCAATCAATTATTCTCTCTCATCATTGATGTTTCTCTATCTCCCTCTCCCTTCCTCTCTGAAATCAATAAAAAAATATATTCTGAAAAAATAAAAACAACACATTTGATAAAATTTACATCAATTCTCAGCAAAGTATGGTTAAAAGAGATCTTGTGTACTAAGTCAACAGTATCGATCAAAACCAGAACAAACATCATCCTTAATGCTAAAACATGAGAAGCTTTCTCACTGACCCAATAAAAAAGATGTCAATATTAGAGGCTGATGTCCAATAACTTAACTTTAAAATATGAAACATAAAAATTGCAATGAAAAATAAATTATTTCCTTTATTTAAGATAAAATAATTAAACTATACTTTAAGATAAAAAATTAAAATGTAATTTCCCTTTATTTATGATGAAATAATTAAAAACCCAATAGTATCTTAAGCCATTAGAACTAGGAAAATAGTTCCACAAACTTGATAGGTACAAGGTCAGTGTACAAACCACCAAGCAATCCTACATACTAGAAATAACGAAGTAATAAATGTAGTTGAATTTTTAATTCATAATGAAAACAAAAACTAGAATATATTTGGTTATATAGCTAACAAAAGTAGTGTATGACCTTTATCAAAATAAAATTCACCAGTGGCAACAGCAGAACATCCTTCATGCACGAAAATCTTGTTAAACCTTTGCATAACCACCACATTGCCCAGCCATGACCAAACTGTGAGTCCATGGCCCAGAACTAGGAAGGAAGAGATTTGCGTCACATAGTAGACTATTCTACTAATATAATTATTTCAAACTGCTTTGGCAGTGAGGTCCCTCTGGTGAGACCCCATCCTAGATATATTCTCATTTCTTTGCTCGTAATTGACATATTCAAAATTTATTTATTGTGCAGCAAGCATATTTTAAATTTTTTAAGATTCTTAAAAATGTAGTGCAGGTGCCAAAAAATGTCCTTGATCTCTTTGAGTTTATATTCTCTGTAGCTGAAAGTGCAAATTGAAGGGAACAATGACAGTTGATAGGTTGTAAATAAGCAAAAACCAAAGGTAATTTCAAAAAAGAAATAATAATTATTTTTTTACCACAATTTTCACCCACATATCTCTCACAAATCTCCTTATCACTAATTCTCCATGTTTCATGATCTAAGGGACCTCTGCTGAAATTCTGTTGGTTTCTTTTTGAAGTTGCCACAGGCCTTGTGCAGCATTTGCTCTGCTATTGATGCTCTCATGTTCTGCCATTTCTACAGCGTCACTGGGCTGAGTGCCAGAGCTACTTGTCTAGCAGTGCGCACGAGCTGGGGAATCTGTTTTTATCATGGGGCCCCCTCACAGGATTTTTTGGCTATTAGGTAAATGGTTTGAAGAGGATAAACAAATGGTCTTTTTGTGGTCTTTATTGGACATGCATAGATCCAACAAACACTTTAAAATTCTCCATTGTCTATACCTGCAATGCCATGCTGGCACCAATATATGTCTTTTAGGTCATTTCTTTGCAAATGACAGAATATAATTCTGATTTGCTTAAACAACGGAAATTAACACAACAACAATAAAGAGGCAATTCATGAATTTGGTTTGGGGTAGCTCACAGCATCCAGGGGAGAGTCAGTGTGGCAAGGTGGTAAAAAAAGACTTAGGGGTAAGTCCATTTGGTTCCAAATTCCATCCCCAACACATACCTCTCTGAGGCAGTTTACTCCCTCTTCTTAAAATAACAATAACTAAAGCCTTTACCTAAAGCACTGTGGTTAAATACACATCATGTACATAAAATGCTTGGCACAGTCCCTGACAACATGCAAATATCTGATCATGTGTTCTTATTATAATTCATGTTTATAAATCTGCCTTGAAAAGAAAGAATCTAGGATAACACTAGTGATCATATCAGTGGGCCATTGGGATTGGCTTCAGAGTACTGCAAACAGAATGGCTGACCTCTGCCTCTCTGAATCTCTCCTCATTAAAATTCCTACAGAGTGAATGGTCTGACATTGACCATGTACTTATTCCTGTACCAGACACTGTGCCAGGAAGAATGAATAAATAACGAGCAGGGACGGGGAGAATTTGGGGTCACCATGGTTAACAGAATCTATGATTAACAGTCTCTATGGAACCATATTGAGCAAGTGGAATTTAGCTGCTAGAAGCATAGCAAAGAAAGACAGAGTGTCATAAAAATGTGTACCATACTGTGTGTAATAATTTAAATATTTTTCTAGGAAAAATACCTAGGACCAGTTTTCTCTGACTCAGACTCAACTGGTAAAATTCTAAGAAACTTAACTCCATTTCTGCTTAAGTATTCTTAAGAAAAACTGTAGGGAACCTTGCAGATCCTGATGTCAGAGAATTCTCCTGAATATCCAGGCACTACTTATTGCAGTTCTACCCAGAATCCTCATCATTCTGATGTTATTATTTGAAGCACCAGAAACATTTTCTCAACATCCTTTTCACAGCAGCCTTCATCTCCTTGTTCTTCAGGCTGTAGATGAGGGGATTCAGCATGGGGGTGATCACACTGTACTGCAAGGAGAAGATTAACTCTCGAGTGGATCCAGAATTTGGCATGAGGTAACGGAGAAGTCCCGAACCATAAAAGAAGATCACTGCAGTGAGGTGGGAGGAGCAGGTAGAGAAGGCCTTGCTTCTGCTTGTGGTGGAGCTGATGGCCAGGATGGTGGACAAAATGCGAACATAGGAGAAAAATATCAGGAGAAAATTTCCAAAGAAATGCAGGACGCTAGAGCAGAGCAGGGCTGTAAAACTTGCAGTCACATCAGAGCAGGACAAGGGGTAGAGAGAGGGCAGCTCACAGCTGAAGTGGTGGATATTTTGAGCCTCACAGAAGTCTAAATTGAGAGCTACAAGGATATTGATGAGAGCATCCAGAAAAGCCAAACCCCATGAGGCCCACACCAGCCCCATACACAGCTGTCTGTTCATCACCTGGCCATAGAGCAGAGGAGACCTGATGGCAACATAGCGGTCATACGCCATCGCAGTGAGTAGGCAGGACTCAGTGCCCCCAGAGGCAAACAGAAAGAAGACCTGCGCCAGGCAGCCCTCTACTGAGATAGTTTTCTCCTCAGACAGCAGATTCTCCAACAGCTTGGGCACAGTGACAGAGGAGTGACAGAGATCGAGGAAGGACAACTGCCTCAGGAAAAAGTACATGGGGATGTGAAGGCGGGAATCAAACCCGATCACCAGCAGCAGCATCAGATTCCCCATCAGGGTCAGGAGATAAATAACAAGGAACAGCACAAAGAGCAGAGCCTGGATCTGGGGGTCCGCAGACAGCCCGAGGAGGATGAACTCAGAGATAACACTGTGGTTCCTCATGGCCTTCAGTATGTTCTTGGGAATGTCAGAAATAAACTGCGTGAAGCCTCTTCTAATGTCTGCTATCTCAGTATTTTAACCCTATTCTCCATTCGCAAAGTTTCATGCCTACTCAAAAGTGTATTTCTGAAATGCTAAGTCTCTAGATTTCCTAAAACCTGTAATAATCTTTTCTACAGAATCCCAATGCTAGATCAACTCCCTGTCCACATTTGTTGTCCTTTCTGTAATGTCTTAGAGTTAACTTGTTGTCTTATTATTAAATCTACAGAAGGATGTTTGTAAACAGTTGATAATAATCCAGTAGAAAGAGAAATTCCAGGAGGAATGAGATACAATTACAGAAGTGGTGTCTCTGAGAGCAGCTGGTTTTCAGAACAGAAACAGAGCATGGATGGCCTTAGGTGAGAGTGGATTTACTTCATCCACAAAACATGCATGAAGTCAGTAGATTTGGTGTTAGGAAGGAAGCATTGCTCATCTGATGGCTTTTGTTATTCACTGAGATCATTAATGGAAAGTGAAGAGGGGTTAGTGGCTGGACATTTGCCCAGTGTGGAGAAATGGGGTTAATTAGAGAGAAAGCAGCACAGAGATATCCCAGATACTACGTAATTTATCACAAGAAACTGCTGACGGATAGGAACACATACTCTGGTCATAATCTCCATGCCCAGTTTGTGTGATCTATTCAGAGTCAGCTCTTGTCAGAGCCTTCATGCCACTTGTACATATAGACTACTCTCTAACTTTCAAAAGCTGGATCCTTTTTTCCAACTGTGATCCCACAACCCAGATTACAACTATCAGCTCAGGATAACCCTTCAACACTATTAACACACCATCTTGACCTTCATGTCCTGCTCTGTCTCTTGTGTTCATACTACAAGACCAGCACATTCAGTTTCTCAAAAGCCCTGATTTCCACCCCCCACTGTTTATCCAAACAACACACAGCACTAAAGCTGCTCTTAGGAATCAACTCCACATTACTTGTATTTCTCGCCTCATTGAGCAGTAACTAACACTGAATTAAAGAAAAACCTTTGAAAATCCAGTAGCCCAGAAGACAAATAAGTTTTAATATCAGTGTGAGAATTTGGTATTAAGGTGGAGTTTAAAAATTCCTGTTGAAATAGATCTCCTCCTTGATTTCTAAAAGAGGAAAATACATAGATAAATTGTAAAAACCTAAATACTTCCAGTCATGTGGGGATTGCATTTTCTTTTGTTATTATTATTTTTTTTTCTTTTACTCACCCCTCATGTTCTAGCTATAGTGACTGGATTCATCCAGAGAACAGTACACCAGTGGCAGAAGATGCTGGAAAAGCAAGGAATCAAACCATGAAATACAGACAGAGAACCGCCCATTATCATTTCGGAGGGCAGCAGAAAGAAAGCTCCCCTCTGTTCTACTCATCTCCAAATGGAGCCCCACTACTAGCACTAGAAATTCCTTGAACTTTGGGGAAACGTCCTCTCTTAGAAATAAAGGTCAAAGCATGAAACTCTTGCAGAGGACAAACCTGGAAATTGTATCCTGTTGGGCCAGACTCCCTCAAAGGTAGAGGTGGACTATATTAGCTATTTGAGGGGCCACAGGAGTAATGAAATCATCACTTTCACATGGAGCTACAGTTTTACTGTTCTTGATGCTTCGTTTATTCAGACTAGTGAGTGCAGATGTGGAATGGAAACAGCTCTGAGAATGCTGCCACTTTATGTTTTCAGTTACTGTCACAATTAGGTGGAGTTAGCTGACTAGGTCACTTCCAAAGAAAAGCTGCCTGAGAGGAGTTCATCTCAGAATGAGACATGCACTCATAGGAATTGTAACCGCCTCAAAGGAGTTGCTCAAAAATGTTGTTTAAAAACAGAAGTGTATGTGTGCATGAATAAGTGAATGGATGAGACTCGGGAGGAGAGGAGTCACAGAGAACAGATCTGATTAGAAACCAGTAAGGGACTTGGATACCCTAGACTCCCATGAAACCAGATGTAGAAAGGATACCGGATAAAAATTTCACCCACTGGAAAGGTTTGCACCAAAGCTTTGTCTTGTGCCCTGTTCTGAACTTCCACATACCACAGAATACATAATTATGGGGGATAACTGTGACTAAAGTATCTAATTTGTTTGTAGACCCTATATGTTTGAAGTGCTTGGAGAGGGTTATTTATGAGTCATGAGGTGCCCAAAACCTATCACTTATATTCTGATCTCCTCCCAACTCCTACAGACAGTTCTCAACTATCAGCCTCCCCAAACAACCAGATTTCTGGTATAATGTGGGCTTTCAGCACCAAAAACAAGGAATATAGCAAACAAACTTATCTTAATTGTCCCACGTGTAAAATGAAGACTAAAAATAATTACCTTGGAAAGTTGTGAGTTCTTAACTTACTAACTTAAGTATAGTGCTGAAGACAATTGAGGTGCCAAAGAATCATTAGATTCTCTTGTCTTCACCCCCAATCCAAGTGTGTAATTTTCCCAAAAAGAAAAAGAGAAGTGGTTTTGAGGAGCAGACCAAAACATTTAAGGTAACAGAAACAAATACTATGTCAGAGAGAAATGTTCTCCTACCTCCAGACCAGGAGAATAAAGATAAGTTGAGAGGACTGAGGGGGAACAGAGTGCCTGATGCGGAATGACGAGAAGTGGTGGGAATGAGGGTAAAGGGGTCCTACAGGGAACACAGAGAAAACCATGAGAGAACAGGGAAAACATTACCTGGTTTCTGTCTTTTCCTGGCACTGAGTGTGTCTTGTTTTTGGAGTTGGTGGGCATCACTCTGAGCTCAGGAGAAATTCACAAGACAGAAAATGTCCCACAACATTGAATCATGTGAACTGACATTGCTTTTTCTATGGGAGACTTTTTGTGCATAAATAGAAATATGTAAGCTCAGTTCTCAAAAGCCTCTGCAAATAAAGACTTCAGAAAGCTCTTCTAAATTTTGACAGCATTTTTACCCTTATCCCCTAATGTCTACACAAAATGACCAAGAAAAGCTTGAAAATTTCAAATTCCTAATAAGTAGTACAGCAATTCTTTCATACTTCCTTTAGCAAAATTACAGTCATTTCTTCACAAATCTCTCTCCCTGTGACTGTTAATACATTGCTCAGAGCACCTTCCTAACAAAGGAGGCTCAGGTGTAGCCATTCTTAAGGGCTTGCAGATGAAGGTGCCAGTAGGTTGGCAAGGTATGACCTAAAAGCCCAGGGGATGTCTAGGTCCATCCTGATTGTTGGAAAGCTCAGCCCAAAGCATACTTTGTACTCATTAGCTAAAAATGAGTACCGGAAGATCCCAATGTGACTTCCCACTGAAACTTAGTGACTCACAGCTTACCTTTAGATCATCTTGCTAATGTTTGTCATGAGTTTATTTATTATATATAGTAAAGACAATTATTATCATAGAAACACTATCAGGTCAACAGTAATTTATATTTTCCTACATATTTGACTTCGTTGCTCAATTTTTTCTTCATCTGCAATTGCAAATTCAAAAGCTGAAACTAGATTTCAATGGGTGAGTTTAACTCAAATTGGACAGTTAAAAAGTATTAGCGAATCAGGATAGGTCAGAAGAAAGTAAGAACCTGCATCTGAGAGCATTTTCTTTCTCCTTTAAGAACTCTTTATCGTTTTTCCTTTAGTGAAAGTCTTCTAAAGATATATTTCTCATCTTCATTCTTAAAGGACATAAAATCTTAATTTTTTATATTCAGTACTTTGAAGATAATATCTCATTGTCCTTTTTAGGAGAAACATTAGATGAACAAGTGTCTCCTTGTTCATCTAATGTTTCTCCTGAAGTCAACTGTTAGTCTAATTCAGTGATTTCCAACTGATGTGCTGTAGCACACTGGTGTGTCACAAGAATTTTTAAAACTAGCAATACCTGACTATTTAGTCAGGGGCACTGACCTCTTTTCCCTTAGATTATCAAATAAGAAAATGACAACAATCAACACAACAATAGCCATCTGGTGTGAATGAGTAAAATTATATTAACTTTTTGTCAGATTGGCAAAATATATAATAATACCAGAGGCCCTGTGCACGGATTCGTGCACGGGTGGAGTCCCTCGGCCTGGCCTGTGCCCTCTCAGGGGATGTCTTATAGCCGGTTTCGGCCCAATCCCCACAGGCCTGATCCAGACAGAAGGGAGCCTGATCCCTGCAGGCCCAATCCAGACAGGAGAGAGCCCAATCCTGTGTATTGAGTGTCTGTCCCCTGATGGTCAGTGTACATCGTAGCAACTGGTTGTTCAGTCATTCAGTTGCTTAGGCTTTTATACATATAGACTAGAGGCCTGGTGCATGAAATTTGTGCATGGGGGTGTGTCCCTCAGACCAGCCTGCACCCACTTCAATCTGGGACCCCTCGAGGGATGTTCGACTGCCCCTTTAGGCCCAATCCCTGTGGGCAGTCAGACATCCCTCTCACAATCCAGGACTGCTGGCTCCCAACTGCTCGCCTGCTTGCCTTCCTGATTGCCCCTAACCGCTTCTGCCTGCCAGCCTGATCACCCCCTAACCACTCTCCTGCTGGCCTGATCAATGTCTAACTGCTCCCCTGCCAGCCTGATTGCCCCTAACTGCCCTCCCCTGCCAGCCTGGTCACTCCCAACTGCCCTCCTCTGCCAGCCCGTTCACCCCTAACTGCCCTCCCCTGCTGGCCTGATCACCCACAATTGCCCTCCCCTGCCATCCATCTTGTGGCGGCCATCTTGTGTCCACATGGCGGCAGCCATCTTTGATCACATGGGGGCCATTATCTCGTGTGTTGGAGTGATGGTCAATTTGCATATTACCTCTTTATTAGATAGGATGTTATATGTGCTATGAGATGAAAAAGGTTGAAAATCTCTGGTCTAATTGTACTTCTCTGGAGTTAATTTATCTTTTTTTTTCTTGCCACTTTCAGTATTATGTCCTTTGATTTAGTAATTTTATTATGATGTGAAAATGTGTGACTTGCTTTTTATTTATCATATTTGGAATTTATTTACAGGACTTCTAGCATTTGTAATTGATATATAGTGTGTCCCAAAAATGTATGCACACACTTTGAATAATTAAAAAGGCAGCATTTATTAAAATACAATTCATGTTTATTAAAATACATTTTATAATTGAGCTATTAGCTGTTAAAGTATGTATATATTTTTGGGGACACCCTGTATTTTTTTCAGTTTAGAAAAATTTCACCCATTATCTTATATATTGCCCCATTGTCTCATCCTTTACTCATTCTTTCTCTCTTCCTTGGAATTCCACATACATGATGGGTATGACTTTGAGTTCAGGAAAAATTCACAAGACAGAAAATGCGTTCTATACATTATGTATGTCATACTGTATTTTTTTTCTTTATTTTCTCTGTGCCTTGCTGTACATATTTTCTTCTTACCTATCTTACATGTCACTAGTATACTCCCAACAATGTCTAATCTCCTTTAAATGTATACATTGAGATTTTAATTTCAGCCACAGAGTTATTTCTAGAATTTTCACTTAAATATTTTTATAGTTTCCAAAAATAATATGCTAAAGTTCTCAATCTGTTTTCAATCTCCATAAATAGTTTAAACTTTAAAGTTGTGTATCTGGATCTGTTTCCAATGACTCTAGTTTTTGTTTCCCCATATTCTTGTTTAATTTTTTTCTATTGGGGAAAGGATATTATTATGAAATTATGGAAATTAATCAAGACTCTGGATTGCAGTCTCTTCGTCCAAAGAGAATTTTCATTTGGCATGGGTGTCATCAGTTCTGGATCATTATTTGTAACTTCAGGGGCTGAGATGAAGCTGCGTTTCAGCCCATGCCAAGCCACATACCTTTGTAGCTTCTGACTAAATTATCTCATTTTCTCACACCCAAGTATATTAAAGTAATAATTGTATTACCTGGCTATCATTTCTGCATCAACCACTCTTCTGAAGCATCTCTATGGTTTACTAATGATCTCTGAAACCAGTATGAATTTGCTCTCAACCCTGAGATGCATAAAACACCATTTTCTATATTTTCCAATGCTTTTGTTGTGTATTTTTTAAAAGTGTTTATATTATGTAATTTTTCAAACATGCATAAAGACTTGAAAATATAAAGAACCTCCATTATACCATGCATACTTAACAATCTTAACTTGTGCCATATTTGCTTTAGATTCCTTTTAAAAAATAGGACATTATAGATTTGAAGTCTTCTTGAGAGCTTGTTTGGAGGTTCTAACAGGGGAGCATAGCTACTTGTATACCCTTTACTGAAGACTGGTCTTCTCCTTTGTGGGGGAAAGTAGTCCTCTTCGACATACCGAGCAAGCAGCTTTGGGAGGGACACACGTGGATCGGTGACGGAGGAGGAGGGACACCCGACTAGCCAGCCAGATCAGCCGAATCAACCCTGGCAATCAGTGGAGTGACAGATGTCGCAACCAGATCACCCTCACACCCTGAAGTTTTCTTTTTACTATTCCCTTCCTCTACCCATAGATAACCACCACCTTAAAGTCAGAACATAGCCTTCTATGAAAGGCAGAATGGCCCCCTAATGATGTCCACTCCCTAATCTTTAGAACCTGTGAATATGTTACTTTACATGGGAAAAGGAACTCTGTAATGTCATTAAGGTTACAGACTTTTAAAAATGGGAAATTATCCTGGATTATCCAAATAGACCCAATTTAATCACATGAGTCCTTAAAAGCAGAGAACTCCCATTGGTGTGAGAGAGATGTGGCAGAAATGGAAGTCAAAGAGATTCAAAATATGAGACTTGATCCATAGTTGCTTGAGGAAGGAAATATAGAAAGCATGAGAAGTCATGCGACCAGCTTCTAGGAGCAAAGCCCAGACAACAAATGATAGGCAACAAAGAAAAAGGGACTTCAGTCCCACAATTTCTTTTTAATTATTTATTTATTTGTTTTTTAAATCTTTATTGTTGAAAATATTACAGATGTTCTTTTTTTTCCTCAATGACCTTCTAGCCCACACTCAACCCCACCCCAGACCTTCACCACACTATTGTCTGTGTACCCTGGATTATTCATATATGCATCAAGGTCTTTGGTTACCTCTTCCCTCCCACCCCCTCATTCCCTCTGCGATTCTGCAGTCTGTTCCATGCTTCTGTGTTTCTGGAACTATTTTGTTCATCAGTTTATTTTGTTCTTTAGATTCCAGGTATGAATGAGATCATGTGATATTTGTCTTTCTCTGACGGATTTATTTTGCTTAGCATAATATTCTCCAGGTCCCTCCATGCTGCCTCAAAGGGTAAGAGATCCTTATTTTTTACTGCTGCATTGTATTCCATGGAATAAATGTACCACAGCTTTTTTATCCACTTATCTACTGATGGGCACTTGGGCTCTTTCCAGATCTTAGTTATTGTAAACTAGAGGCCCAGTGCACGAAATTCATGCACATGGGGGGGAGGGTGTCCCTCAGCCCAGCCTGCACCCTCTCCAATCTGGGACCCCTCAAGGGATGTCCGACTGCCCGTTTAGGCCCAATCCCACCTGGATAGGGCCTAAACGGGCAGTCGGACATTCCTCTCACAATCCAGGACTGCTGGCTCCCAACTGCTCGCCTGCTTGCCTTCCTGATTGCCCCTAACTGCTTCTGCCTGCCAGCCTGATCACCCCCTAACCACTCCCCTGCCAGCCTGATTGATGCCTAACTGCTCTCCTGACAGCCTGTTTGCCCCTAACTGCCCTCTCCTGCAGGCCTGGTCATCCCTAACTGCCCTCCCCTGCAGACTTGGTCACCCCTAACTGCCCTTCCCTGCGGACCCAGTCACCCCCAACTTCCCTCCTCTGCCGGCCGGGTCACCCCTAACTGCCCTCCCCAGCAGGCTTGATCGCCCCAACTGCCCTCTTTTGCAGGCCTGGTCCCTCCCAACTGCCCTCCCCTGCTGGCCATCTTGTGTGGCCATCTTATGTCCACATGGGGGCAGGATCTTTGACCACATGGGGGCAGCCATCTTGTGTGTTGGAGTGATGGTCAATTTGCATATTACTCTTTTATTAGATAGGATAGAGGCCTGGTGCATGGGTGGGGGCCAGCTGGTTTGCCCTGAAGGGTGTCCCGGATCAGGGTGGGGGTTCCCTTGGGGTGTGGGGCAGCCTGGGTGAGGGGCCTGTGGTGGTTTGCAGGCTGGCCACGCCCCCTCCCCCCCCCAGCAACCCAAGCAGAGGCCCTGGGATCTGGGATTTATGTATCTTCTATAATTGAAACTTTGTAGCCTTACGTGGAGGCCAAAGCAGGCCAGGGCTGCAGAAGCTTGGCTTCCTCCATCGCAGGTGGCAACCCTAGTCTCCTGTTTTCTCCAGCTCCGTGGCTGCCGCCATTTCTGTTGGGCTTTATTTATCTTCTATAATTGAAACTTTGTAGCATTGAGTGGAGGCCTAGGCCAGCAAGGGCAGGCGGAAAGCTTGGCTTCCTCCATTGCCAAGGAAACCCAAGCCTCCCTCCTGCTCTCTGTGGCTGCAGCCATCTTGGTTGGGTTTATTTGCATATTCCCTCCTGATTGGCTGGTGGGCGTGGCTGGTGGACATTGCTGGTGGGTGTAGCCGAGTGATTAATTTACATATCACTCCTTTATTAGATAGGATTTTGCTGCTATGAACATAGGGATGCATATATTATTTCAGGTTTCTTAGGATATATTCCAAGAAGTGGGATCACTGGGTCAAAAGGAAGTTCCATATTTAATTTTTTGAGGACACTTTATACTATTTTCCATAATGGCTGCAGCAGTCTGAATTCCCACCAGCAGTGTACTAGGGTTCCCTTTTCTCCACATCCTTGCCAGCATTTGTCATTTGTTAATTTGTTGATGGTAGCTATTCCAACAGATGTGAGGTAATAGATCATTTTCATGTTTTATTTACATCTCTCTCTGATGATTAGTAACTTTCAGCATTTTCTTTCATATGTCTCTTGGCCATCTGTATGTCCACTTTGGAAAAGTGTCTATTTAGGTCCTTTGCCCATTTTTTAATAGGATTGTTTGTCTTCTTTTTGTTAAGTTGTATGAGTCCTTTATATATTTTTAATATTAATCCTTTATCAGATGTATCATTGCCAAATATGTTCTCCTAAGCAGTGGGCTCCCTTTTCATTTTATTGATGGTTTCTTTTTGCTGTGCAGAAGCCTTTTATTTTGATATAGTCCCATTTGTTTATTTTCTCTTTTGTTTCCCTTGCCCCAGGAGATATATCAGTAAACATATTGCTATAAGGTCCGAGATTTTGCTGCCTATAGCTTCTTCTAGGATTTTTATGGTTGCACAACTTACATTTAAGTCTTTAATCCACTTTGAGTTTATTCTTGTGTATGGTGTAAGTTTGTGGTCTAGTTTCATTTCTTTGCATATTTCTGTCCAATTTTCCCAGCACCATTTATTGAAGAGACTATCTTTACTCCATTGTACGCTCTTGCCTCCTTTGTCAAATATTAATTGAGCGTAATGGCTTGGGTAGATTTCTGGGGTCTCTGTTCTGTTCCATTGATCTATATGCCTGTTCTTGTTCCAGTACCAGGCTGTTTTGATTCCACTGGTTTTGTGGTACAACTTGATATCTGGTATTGTGATTCTTTCACGCTTGTTCTTCTTTCTCAGGATGGCTGTGTAGGGAGCGGCTATAGAGTTAAGCCTCGGACTGACCTGTTGGCAAAGCCACAAACAAGTCCCAGTGTAGAGTCACAGTCCTCATAGCATAATTAAGCTTGACCTTATGACAATCCCTAGATCCTTCCTGGGTAGCTAACGAATGGGCTGTGGGAGGTGCAGCAAGTGCTGCCAAAACAAGTGAAACTCACAAGAACATTGTAACTATGTTGATCACTACCTTGTTTACCTCTGGCCATAAAATAAAGGCTCAGCTTGCAATCTGGATCTTTTCTCTGTGGCCTTAGCCAGGCACAGGAGATCCAACTAAACCCAGCTTATTCTCTTTGTCTGTCTTTTCTTCATCCTTCACTGCCCTCCCTCAGGCTTGCCGAACCTTTGGCTGTGCTGTCACGGCACATGACTGTAGCTATTTGGGGTTTTTTTGGTTCCATATATCTGTGAAATATGCAGTTGGTATTTTAATAGGGATTGCATTGAATCTATAGATTGCTTTGGGCAGTATGGACATTTTAATTATGTTAATTCTACCAATACATTAACACAGTATATTCTTCTACTTGTTTATATCTTCCTCTATCTCTTTTTTCAATGTCCTGTAGTTTTCCAAGTACAAGTCTTTTACCTTCTTGGTTAAATTTATTCCTAAGTATCTTAATTTTTTTTTTTGTTGCAATGGTAAATGGGATTGGCTTTTTCATTTCTTTTTCTGAGAATTCATTATTGGTGTATAAAAATGCCATCTATTTCTGGGTGTTAATTTTGTTTTGTTTTTTTTTAATATATTTTATTGATTTTTTTACAGAGAGGAAGGGAGAGGAATAGAAAGTTAGAAACATTGATGAGAGAGAAACATCGATCAGCTGCCTCCTGCACGCCGCCCCCTCCGCCCCCCGGGGATGTGCCCGCAACCCAGGTACATGCCCTTGACCGGAATCGAACCTGGGACCTTTCAGTCCACAGGCTGACGCTCTATCCACTGAGCCAAACCAGTTTCAGCATGGGTGTTAATTTTGAATCCTGATACATTGCCAAATTCATTTATTAAATCTAGTCTTTTTTAGTGGAGTCTTTAAGATTTTCTACATACAATATCATGTCATCTGAGAATAATGAGAGTTTTACTTCCTCCTTTCCAATTTTGATGCCTTTTTATGTTTTCTTCTTGTCTGATCACTGTAGCTAAGACTTCCAGTACTATCCTATAAAATAAAAGGGTAATATGCAAATTGACCCTAATGGCAGAACAACCAGAACGACCGCTCAACTAGTCACTATGAGGTGCACTGACCACCTCTCAGGTTCTTTCGCCCGCCGGCAGGCTCTGATCGCACAATGGTGATCGGGGAACTGGGGTGGCTGTGGGTGGTGAGGCTGGCAAGTGGGCGGGGACAGCCAACCTCTCAGTCCCTTTCCCCAGCCATCAGGCTCTGATCACCCAATGGCATACAGAGAACCAGGGGTGGGTTACGGTGGAGGGGTGGGGCCAGCTGCAGGCCACTGGGGAAGATGGCCCTGATCGCAGGCTAGGCCTAGGGACCATACCCACACACGAATTTTGTGCGCTGGACCTCTAGTGTGGAATAAGAGTGGTGAAAGCAGACATCCTTGCCTTGTTCCTGTTCCTAAGGGAAACGCTTTTAGTTTTTGCCCATTGAGTATGATGTTGGCTGTAGGTTGTCATATCTGGCCTTTTTATGTTGAGGTATGATACCTCTA
This sequence comes from Corynorhinus townsendii, assembly GCA_026230045.1. Taxonomy (NCBI): domain Eukaryota; kingdom Metazoa; phylum Chordata; class Mammalia; order Chiroptera; family Vespertilionidae; genus Corynorhinus; species Corynorhinus townsendii. The sequence goes on along the minus strand of JAPDVU010000003.1, from coordinate 171,077,770 downwards.
TTCCCATCTTGCTGAGAGATTTTAGAAAAAATGGGTGTTGGATTTTGTCAAATGCTTTTTCTGCATCTATTGATGTGATTATGTGATTTTTGTCTTTGAATTAGTTTATGTGATGTATCACAGTAATTGATTTGCAAATATTATACCAGACTTGCATCCCTAGAATAAATCTCACTTAGTCATGGTGTATGATCTTTTTAATATATTGCTGGATCCAATTTGCTACTATTTGTTGAGGATTTTAGCATCTATGTCCATCAGGGATATTGACCTGTAAATTCCCTTTCTTTATAGTGTCTTTATCTGGTTTTGGAATTAGGATAATGCTGGCCTCATAGAAAGAGCTTGGTAGTGTTCCTTCCTCTTGGATTTTTTTTTTAATAGTTTGAGGAGGATAGGTGTTAGTTATTCTTTGAATGTTTGCAAAACTCCCCTGTAAAGCCATACTGACTAGGGCTTTGTTTGCTGGGAGTTTTGTTTTTTTTATTGCTGCTTCAATTTCACCAGTTATTATTGGTCTATTTAGGATTTCTGATTCTTCCTGATGATGTGTCTGTGCATAGGCCCATTTGGGCTCTTTTTGCTTGGGACTCTCTGTGCTCTCTGAACTTGTGTGACTTTTTCCTTCACCAAGTTAGGGAAGTGTTCTGCCACTACTTCTTCAAACAGGTCCTCTATCTATTGCTCACTTTATTCACCCTCTGGTACTCCTATGGTGCGAATATAGTTAGGTTTCATGTTGTCCCACAGCTTCCTTAAGCCATCCTCCTGTTTTTTAATTGTCTTTTCTTTTTGGTTCTACGATTGAGTGATATTTTCTACCCTGTCTTGTAATTCACTGATCCTATCCTCAGTTTCTCCTAATCTGCTGTGTATTCATTCCAATGTGTTCTTTATTAGTACTATGTCATTTTTCATAGTTTCTGTATCTTTTTCTCATGCTGTTGAGCATCCTTGTAATCATTATTCTGAACTCTATCATATTCTTATCTCCATTTCATTTAACTCTTCTTCTGGAGAATTCTTTGTTCTTTCATTTGGGACTTGTTGTTGCTTTTGTCTCCCCATTTTGACTGCCTGTTTGGGTTCCTGTCTATGTATTAGGTAGATCTGCAACAACTCCCAGTCTCTGGTGCAGGACAATTTCAGATGCTGTTTTTGACTGGCCTTGAGTACCATTTGGAGCTATCAGCAATGTACAGTTTGTGGCTCTGTCTGTCTGCTGGGTCTGGATGCCTTTAGAAAGGACCAAGATGTGCAACAAGGTCTGCTCTTCCTAGTCCCTGACCCCAAATTAGATCAGGCAAAGACTCAAAACCTCTAAAGACCTGCCTTTTCCTACTGTCTGATTATTATTCAGTATTGATTAGCCTCAAGCTATCTACTACAGCAAGGTTTAGACTCCACAGGGTGGGGTGAGAAGTTTTCCAAGTGGGTGGGGAAATTGCTTGGCCCACAGGCAAAAGCTGCTGGATGGTAATGGTCTACTGGAGAAAGAAGTCCTCTGCAGTATGAGGGAATGATTCAGCACAGGAATCCAGGGTGGCTGCTTTCTGAGCTTTAACCCCAGAGGTACCGAACCTACTTTCCCCTCACCCAGTTCTAGTCCACTCTCCCCTTCCTCTGCCAGAACACAAGGTGAGTGGCTTCATACAAAATTTTGAGTGTTGGCCCTCTAAGATAGTGTCTGAATTTCCAGCCATCTCTGCCTGGCAGACAACCATATGTTATGTGGGCATCTTTCTTAGTTCTGGTGCTCTGGGCTGGGGAGACCAGCTTGGAGATTAGATCCCAGAGTTCTTAGTGGGAACCCCCACACACACTCACACAGCTGACATATCCCTCTGGAACTTCACTTCTGCCTCTATGTGGTCTCCACTTTCTGTACTTGGTTATCAGGGTTCTCTCCAGCTAGTCTTCCTTGATAATTCAGGATGGCTTTGCTGTATGTTAGTTTAATTCCAGTTTGGTCCTGGGAGAGTGTCAGTGTAGCCTCCACTTAAACTGCTGCCATTTTGGAACCTGTCTCAGTCCTACAATGTCAAGAAACTGAATTCTCCTGTCAATCTGAGCTCGGAAGTGGATTCATCCCCAGCACATCCAGAAAGGAATGCAGCCCTGTTGACACCACAATTTCTTTCAGCTGAGACTCTAACTCACTTACAGAACCTTGAGATAACAAATAGGTGTTGTTTATTGTTTCCATTTGCTAAATTTGCAGTAATTTTTGAGACATAAAGCCAATTTTTTGGCACCCTGCTTTGAAATCTAAAGTAAAAAACGGGTTCTTTTTCTGGGCTTATTCCTACTGTGTCTCAGAAGCAATGGGTGTCTAACACAATGGGTGGAGGTCAGTGAAGCAGCAAATATTTCCAGAAACTAACATTTCATAACATTATCTCATTATTTTATCATTATCATTTGGATTGAATGGAGCCTGGCCTGAGAGGGTGGGAGGGAAAGCCAGTTGTTCAAATCTATGAGGTCACATTGAAATCACAGAAGAGTTGAAAAGGGCAAAGTTGATAGGGAGCAAATGAGATGGGGTTGTGAGATGTGACTCAAAGAGAAGTTCTAGGGGGAAAGGGATGGGGTGCAGTGGGATTGGGGGCACCTAACTGGTTAAGTTTCTAGGCATAATTGCTTAGTTTGTGACTGGGGTTTGAAGGTGGGGAAGGACAGGAGGAGAAAACTGGGAGCCAACTTCTCATATGTCATTGCTTTGACCTCTCAACCTCGTGGGTTTTTGACAGTCAACTATGAGGTTTCATTCCTCCCCACAAAGCACTTGAAAGCTGGAACTAAAAGTCCACCAGCCTGTAGTACTACACTTAATTGACCATGAAGATTCTGTGAGGTGAGACAGGATGGGGCATTTGCCATTGTGACTTCATTATACACTGTTTCCATTCCTTGCCCGACAGCCCTCCTCCTCCTCAAGGAGCCTCTGGCAACTCCCTAGCCCCAGTCTCAACCAGCTATTATTTTTTACTTAAGATTCTCTCTTTTTTTTTCACCCACCTTCTCACTGGAATTTCTGTTCTTACTGAAAAAATAGGACTAAGACTTCACCTGGGGCAAACACTTTCTTCTCTCACCCTATTTTTCTTTACATGTATGTAAACACAACACACACACATACACACACACACACACACACACACACACACACACTCAAAACACAGATGCTTCCTGAACTACTGAGACATCAGTCCTGGTAATTCTCCAGTGGGTAAGTGCTTCTCTTTTCACTATTAACCTGCCCTCTCCCTATTCATTTATGCCTCCCCAGGGTCTGGAGGGACCTCCATCTTCAGCTCCAGAGTCTCTGGTTTCTGCTCAAGGACAAATGGCACAGCGTACCTTCCATGATCGAGAACAAAAAGCAGGAAGGACATTCAGGCAACAGATTAGGTAAATGGGCTATTATTACCTTCAAATGTCCTTAGATTTGGATATGCTTTATGGAAGAAAAACTACAGTCACCTGTCTCCCATCCTCTTCCGGCTGCACCTATTTCCTGAATGGGTAAGGTGGGGTCTTTCATGTGTCCTCTCTCCTCTCCACCTCCTCAATGGAAGGGACAAGAGAGAATATTTACCATTCTAATTTAGAGGGTGGGCATCAATCTGAAATTCCTCTAAGAGTTAGTCGAGTATACAACCCAGGAACATTTGTTTATCTCAGAGTCAACTTTCTAAGAAATCCTTATGTCCTCTACAGTATAAATCAATGCCAGCCATCCAAAACCATGCTTCCCTTGGACTATTGGAGAGGGGGACCAGAATCTGTTGCTTGAAACTGAAGAGTAGACCCAGACAGTGTTATCCATAAAACAAAAAAAAAATGGGCTTACTGTAAGCTTATAGGACAAGAAAGTTTCCGAAAGGAATTGGGACTTGGCTTGAGCTTTTGAAGTATCCAATATGTTCTAAGAGTTTATAGGAATTCAGGAAGAGTTAAAAGTGTTTTCTAGGCTTCTGGTCGTCTATCTTATTAAAGTACTTAGAATGATTAACTGGGCCTCAAATCTGAAAGCCAGTGAGGAATCAAGAAGCCTAAAACTTGTAGAGAAATGGAAACCTGTTCTAAGAGTATGAACCCTCTCCAGACAGCTGCAGGACTCTGAGAAAAAGAGTGAGTAGAGACTGGAGTTTGAGAGTTCTACATGGGAAAGCACGTAACTACATCAGAGACTTGACTTCTCTACTAAAGAACAGATGTTCTGGCAGCAGAAGTGGCCACAACACTGTAAAATAGTAATACCAATAATATTTGAAATTAACTTTACAGTTACAAAGGCTTTCATATAATACCCCAAACCCTGTAAGATAAAGATCATGCCTCCTATTTTTCAGGTGAGGAAACATTCATAATTGACAAACAGACTTACCAAAGGCCCAGAACTGGAATTTGGTGATGCTGGAATCCAAACTTTTCCCTCTCCAAATTCTTTCCACCGCTATAGAATTAGGATTCCAATAACTCAGCTATAAAACAAGGAGAGCACAATAATTAGCTCCTTTAGAGAAGTCATATCAGAGAGTGGAGTCAAACAGACCTGACCTGAGTTGGAATATCAGCCTTTTCACTATTATTACTTAGCATATCAGAGCCTACACAGTAAAATAGTTCACCCACACCCTCACAGGGCTGTGTGAGGATAAGTGGTTCAAAGCACCCACCTCAGTGCCTGGTTCATGGAGGCTCAATCTTCTTTGGCCCAAATTCTAGTAATAAATCACTACAATTCTACTGTGAATACATCTCTTCTTCTCTTCTCTCCCCGCTAGCCTTCTCCCCTCCTCCTCCTCTTCTCCTCCCCCATGTCTCTTCATGATGTGACATATTTTCCATACAAACAGTTGTTCTATGGAAACTAATACAATAATTAATGAATAATAATATAAGAGTAAACTGTTTTGCATACTCAGAACTGTAAACCTACTTTTTTTTCTATGTATTTATGTATGTACTAGAGGTCCAGTGCATGAAATTCATGCACCAGGGCGGGGGGGGGGTGTCACTCAGCCCAGCCTGCACCATTTCCAATCTGGGACTCCCACCGGGATCGGGCCTAAACGGGCAGTTGGGCATCCCTCTCACAAACCAGGACTTCTGGCTCCCAACTGCTCGCCTGCCTAACTGCCTGATTGCCCCTAAATGCTTCTGCCTGCCAACCTGATCACTCCCTAACCACTCCCCTGCCAGCCTGATTGACGCTTAACTGCTCCCTTGCTGGCCTGATTGCCCATAAATGCCCTCCCCTGCTGGCCTGGTCACCCCTAACTTCCCTCCCCTGCCAGCCTCATCACCCCCAACTTCCCTCCCCTGCAGGCCTGGGTCTCCCCCAACTGCCCTCCCCTGCAGGCCTGGTCCCCCCCTCAACTGCCCTCCTCTTTCAGCCCAGTCACCCCTAACTGCACTGCCCTGCAGGCCTGGTCCCTTCCAACTGCCCTCCCCTGCCGGCCTCATAACCCACAACTGCCCTCCCCTGCTGGCCATCTTGTGGCAGCCATCTTGTGTCCACATGGGGGCAGCCGTTTTTGACAACATGGGGGCAGCCATCTTGTGTGTTGGAGTGATGATCAATTTGCATATTGCCCTTTTATTAGATAGGATGTATGTATGTATGTGTGTCATTCTCTTCATATCACACCACACACACACACACACACACACACACACACACACACACACACACACACAGGCACATACTTCCTAATCCTCTTCCCAATGTCCTTTATCCAGTGTGTCAATTATTCACTATACTAGAGGCCCAGTGTACAATATTCATGCACTGGGGGGGAAGGGGGGTCTCCTCAGCCCAGCCTATGCCCTCTTGCAGTCTGGGACCCCTCAGGGGATGTCCACCTGCTGGCTTAGTTGCTGCGGGGAGTGGGCCTAAGCTGGCAGGCAACATCTCCCAAGGGGTCCTTTGCGCTGCCACGGAGGTAGGAGAGGCTCCCACCACCACCTCTGCGCTCGCCAGCTATGAGCCCGGCTTCTGGCTGAGCAGCATTCCCCCTGTGAGAGCGCACTGACCACCAGGGGGCAGACGCTCAACGCAGGAGCTGCTCTCTGATGGTCAGTGCATGTCATAGTGACTAGTTGTTCCACCATTCTGTAGATTTGCATATTACCCTTTTATTATATAGGATGTTTACAAAGATTGGATTAAAATGCAGCCTACAGGATAAAATTCTAGGTGAACCCAGTTCTGTTTTATTTTCTCTTCCCTCCTCACTACCTCAGATGAAATCCTCAGGAAAACAATCTTAAAAGTAAGGGGGTTTTCAGGAAAACAGGTATGGCTTGTCCCCAGGTTCCACAGAAAAACAGCATTCTAACTGGCAGAATTCTGTGCATGAGCCATCTGATATGATGGCTCCAAGATAGTCATCTTGTTCTTTGCCACCCTGAATCTATGTTCATCAATAGTCCCTTTTGCCTGGCCTACATGGCTCAGTGGTTGAGCGTCAACCTATGAACACAAGGAACCTAGAAGGTCGCGGTTTGATTCTTGGTCAGGGCACAAGCCCAGGTTGCAGGATCCATCCCCAGTTGGGGGCGTGCAAGAGGCAGTCAATCATTGATGTTTCTATCTCCCTCTCCCTTCCTCTCTGAAATCAATAAAAAATAAGAACAAAAGAGTCCCTTTTTAACAAAGGTTCCCCCCCACACACACACACCCAGTATCTTGTGACAGCACGTTGAGAAAGCATAGTGCAGTGGCAGTGAGTGATGATCACTGTTATTAAACTTGACAGAGATGTGTTAGGCTCGATGTCCTCTTGGACTCAGTATTTGCTCTCTTCTGTGTCCCCCCTCCCTATGGCCAAATTGGCCTCCTTACCCTTGTTTGGAAAGATACATTGCTCCTTTCTATGGCAGGAGTTGTACAAGTAGGAGGTCCAGGCCAGAGATAGAGGATCCTTGAGTTCTGAACCATGCTCTCCCCTCCATTTTTCTGCTTTTTTTTTTTTTTTTTCTCAATCCTTTCTTAGGATTTTCTTCCCAATCCACACTAGGGCTCCCGAAACAATTCTAGGAAGTAATGACCAACCCTTCCTCCCTCCTGTTTGTTACCAATCCCCTCACTTCCTTTGGCCTGTCACCTCTACACAGGTCTACACTGGGCCAGAAGATCCACACTGAGTCTGCTCAGGATCCACTAGCATGGTAGATGAGACTGGTTGTCCATTTTCACCCCTCTTTTCCTGCCAGTTACCCCTCTAATCTTTTATACAACTAGTTCCTCTCCCAGGTAATTTTGACACTGATTATATTGGTCTTTAGAAACAACAGCTTGGGTTGTGCTGCCAAGAATAAGCAAAATCTTTCCATTTCTTCCTCAGCCTTAAATCCCCATCTCCACTCCATCCGGGTTGTGAAGAAAATAACACATTGTGGGGGAACAAAAAAGGAAGCAGTTTGATCATTGAATGTACTTTCTCAAGGTGGATCTGAGCTGCTCAAGTTAGGCAGGGTGAAGGGACTGGAGCGAACACCATCAAGCAGGAGAATAGTCAAGTTTAATGATAGTGACCATCACTCTTATTGCCACTGCTCTATGCTTTCGAGTTCTCAATGTGTTGTCACAAGATGCTGGGAAGATAAGGTTACTAGTTCCAGAGGAGACATGAGAGGGGGAAGGTGAGACCCTGGCTATCACGTTGAATTTTTAGTATAGAAACATCAAGAAGTCTCACTAGGAGTTGTCAGGATAGAGTTTAGGAGAAGAGAAGCCTTTGACTTATATTTCCAGTACATCAAGTTTATTTTATTTTGATTATTTTATATACTTAAGAAGTACAGTTTGAGTGTTTGATATATGTATATACTATGAAATAATCACTATAAGGGTTTGATATATGTATATACTATGAAATAATCACTATAATGAAAATTAACATTTCCATCCACTCACATAGTTTTTTGGTGATGAGAAGGACACTTATGATCTACCCTCTTAGCAAATTTCATACAGTACAGTATTGTTACCTATAGTCAACATGCTATACATTAGATCTCTGGAACTTATTAATCTTGCATAAATGAAACTTTGTACCTCTTGACCAATATTTCCTCATTTCTCTCTCACTCAAGTCCCTGATAACCACCATCTATCCTAGGTTTCTGTGAGCTTGACAATTTTAGATTCCACATATATAGATCATACAGTACTTACCTTTCTGTGTCTGGCTTATTTCATTTAGCATAATGTTTTCCAGATCCACCCATATTGTCATAAATGATAATTTTTTTCCAAGGCTGAATAATATTCCTTGTGTGTAGATGCCACATTTTCTTTAATCACTCATGCATCATGAACATTAGTTTGTTTCATATCTTGGCCTTTATGGATAATGCAATCAACGTAAGAGTACGGGTATCTGTTAAAGGACAATAATTTCAATTACTTTAGATATATACTCAGAAATGGCATTGCTGCATCATATGGTAATTCTATTTTTTAATTTTTTTAGAAAACACCACTGTTATCTATAGTGGCTGTATCCTACCAACAATGTACCAGGGTTTCCTTTTCTCCACACCCTTGCCAATACTTGACAGCTTTTTTAAAATTGAGGTAACTGATATATAACATTATATTAGTTTCAAGTATATAATGCAATGATCCTATATTTGTATATATTGCAAAATTATCACAATAAGTCTAGTTAACATATATCATCATGGTTACAAAATGTTTTTTTTATGGTGAAAACTTATAAAATCTACTCTCTTAGCAACTTTCAAATATGCAGTACACCATTACTAACAATAGTCACTATGCTGTACATTACATGCCATGACTTAATTATTTTATAACTGGAAGTTTGTACCTTTTGACCCCTTCATCCATTTTTCCCATCCCCTCATCCCCCACCTCTGGCAACCACCAAGCTGTTGTCCGTATCTGAGTTTGATTTGTTTATTTTTTTAGATTCCGCAAGTAAGGGAGAGCAGAGTATTTGTCTTTCTCTGTCTGACTTATTTCACTTAGCATAATGCCATTCATGTGGTTGCAAGCGGCAAGATTTCCTTTTTTTATGGTTGAATAATATTTCATTATATAAATATATCACATTTTCTTTATCCATCCATACAACAATGGAGATTTGGGTTGTTTCCATATCTTGGCTATTCAGATAATGCTGCAATGAACACAGTGGTACATATATCTTTGCAAGTAGTTTTCATTTTCTTTGGATAAATACCTAGAAGTGGAATTGCTGGATCATATGGTAGATCCATTTTTAATAATTTGAGGAACCTCTATACTGCTTTTCACAGTGGCTGCACCAATTTACATTACCATCAACAGTGCTCAAGGGTTCCTTTTTCTCCACATCTTCACCAACACTTGTTTATTCTTTTTTATAATAATGATTCTAACAGGCGTGGGGTGATTTTGTGGCTTTGATTTACTTTTCCTGATGATTAGTGAAGTTGAGCACTTTTCATATACCTCTTGGACATTTGTATATCTTCTTTGAAACAATGTCTATTCGGGTCCTTTGTCCATTTTTTTCAATTGGGTTGTTTTTCTGCTGTTGGGTCTGAGTTCTTCATATATTTGGGCTATTAACCCTTTATGAGATATGTAGTTTGCAAATATTTTCTCCAATTGCATAGGTTGCCTTTTCATTTTGTTGAATTTTTCCTTTGTTGTGCACAAACTTTTAGTTTGATATAGTCCCACTTATTTTTGCTTCTGTTGCAAAATAATATAACATTATATTAGTTTCAAGTATATAATGTAATGATCCTATATTTGTATATATTGCAAAATTATCGCAATAAGTCTAGTTAACAAATATCACCATGGTTACAAAATGTATTTTTATGGTGAAAACTTATAAAATCTACTCTCTTAGCAACTTTCAAATACGCAGAATGTGTATTTTGCTGCTGTTATATGAAATATGTATGTTAGATCCATTTTGTCTGTTATCATTCAAATCTATTATTTTCTTATTGATAATCTGCCTGCATGATCTTTTAAAATGTTTTTCATTTTTCAATTATACTTGACATTCAATATTATATTAGTTTCAGGTGTACAGCATAGTGGTTAGGCATGTAGATAACCCATGAAGTGATCCTCCAATAAATCTTTGCCCACCTGACACTGTATATAATTATTACAATATTCTTGACTATATTCCTTAAGCTGTACTTTATATTTCTGTGACTATTTTATAACTGCCAATATGCACTTCTTAATCCCTTCACCTTTTTTACTCAGCTTCCCAACTCCCCTTGTTTTTTTTTAATCTTTTTATTTTAGTCCTTTGATTTTTTTGGTGTTGACTTATTAGTTGCTCAGGAGTATACCATTTAATTGCCTGTATTTTTCAATTTGCCAAATTTCTCCTTTATTAATGTCTAGCTTAATACCATGTGGTAAGAAAAGATATGCTATCAGTCTTCTTAAATTTGGTAAGACTTGCTTTGTGGCTCAACATATGATCTCTCTTGAATAATATTCTATGTGTGCTTGAGAAGAATGTGTATTTTGCTGCTGTTATATGAAATATGTATATGTCTGTTAGATCCATTTTGTCTGTTATCATTTAAATCTACTATTTTCTTATTGATAATCTGCCTGCATGATCTATCCATTGTTGAAAGTGGGATATTAAAGTCTGTTTCTGGAGAAACCAAGATGGTGGCATAGGTAAGCACCTAAACTGCTGCCTCGCACAACAATTTCAAAACTACAACTAAAAGACAGAACGGAGACCATACAGAACGACAGGAAAGCTGGCTGAGTGGAAATTCTACAACTAGAAGAAAAGAGAAAAGCTCACGGAGAATTGGAGGAACAGCAAAGGGTTGAGGTACAGCAAAGGGTCTTTGTGTGCACAGAGAGGAAGGGTGGCTGAGAGCCTGGCTGACTTTCTCTGACGGGAGGGGGAAGGAAGCCCCCAACCTCACTGAACCCCAGTTCCGACTGCACTGAACCCCAGTTCCAGGCGAAACCCCATGGACCCAGGCTCATACAGGGGGAGTCTGGACTGTCAGGTAGAGAGAAAGGCATTCGGAGACTCGGAGACATGGGGGAGGGGGTCTGGAGGCACGAGCACCAGTGCGCACAAAGACTGAGGAGGTTGCCACAGGCGTTTTCTTGCAGAAAGGAGTCGGAAGCTACTGACTGCACTGAACCCCAGTTCTGACTGCACTGAAGCCCAGATCCAGGCGAACCCCTGGGGACCCACGCTCTTGCAGTGGGAATCTGAACTCTCGGGCGGAGGCTCAGGAGCCTGGAAGTCAGAGGTCTGGAGGTGTGCGCGCACGCACGCACACACAAGGGCAAGGCTGACTGGAAGCCAAGACTGTCTGCTCCGCCCTGAGACTCCACCCCATCCAAGCTGAACACAGAGGCTTTTGCAATTTGGCAAGTCTAATCCTATAAGGCTGTCTCCAGCACCAAACTTCTCCCAGTGTAGACACAGCTGATCCTCACAGCCAATTGGCCTGGTGGTCAATTCCTCCCAGTGATACCAACAAGAGTCAAGACTTAACTTCAACAAGGCTGTACACACAGTCCACAAAGGGGTGCACCAAGAGTGTCCACCTTAGGTAACTGGGAGGCCGACCCACTGGGCCATATAGGAAACCTAGCACACAAAGCTACCCTACCAACTCAGGGAAGCAGTGAAAATGCAGCGACAGAGAAACAGATCACAAATGAAAGAAATGGAGGAAAACAAATGACTGGATATAGAATTCAAACCCACGGTTATAAGGCTTTTCAAGAATATCCTAGAAAAGGCTGATAAATATAACGAGACCCTCGAAGATATGAAAAAGGACCAAATAGAAATTAAACATACACTGACTTGAAATAAAAAATATTATACAGAGACCCAACAACAGACTAGAGGAATGCAAGAATCAAGTCAAAGATTTGAAATACAAAGAAGCAAAAATACTCAACCAAAAAAAGCAAAAAGCAAAAAAAAAATCCAAAAAGTTGAAGATAGTGTAAGAAGCCTCTGGGACAACTTCAAGCGTACCAACATCAGAATTATGGGGGTGCCAGAAGAAGAGAGAGAGCAAGACACTGAAAGCCTATTTGAAGAAATAATGACTGAAAACTTCCCCCACTTAGTGAAAGAAATAGACTTACAAGTCCAGGAAGCACAGAGAACCCCAAACAAAAGGAATCCAAAGAGGACCACACCAAGACACATCATAATTAAAATGCCAAGAGCAAAAGACAAAGAGAGAATATTAAAAACAGCAAGAGAAAAACAGTTAGTTACCTACAAGGGAGTACCCATACAATTGTCAGCTGATCTCTCAACAGAAACTATGCAGGCCAGACAGGAGTGGCAAGAAATCTACGAAGTGATGAGTAGTAAGAACCTACAACCAAGATTACTCTACCCAGCAAAGCTATCATTCAGAATTGAAGGGCAGATAAAGAGCTTCACAGATAAGAAAAAGCTAAAGGAGTTCATCACCACCAAACCAGTATTATATGAAATGCTGAAAAGTATTCTTTAAGAAGAGAAAGAAGAAAAAAAGTAAAGATAAAAATTATGAACAACAAATACGTATCTATCAACAAGTGAACCTAAAAATCAAGTGAATCAAAAACCTGAGGAACAGAATATACTGGTGAATATAATAGAATCAGGGGCATAGAAAGGAAGTGGACTGATAATTCTCAGGGGAAAAAGGGTATGGGGGGGTGCAGGAAGAGACTGGACAAAAATCATTCACCTATGGATGAGGACAGTAGGGGGTAGGTAAGGGCAGAAGGTGGGGTGGGAACCAGGTGGAGGGGAGTTATGGGGGGGGGGGGAAGGAGAAACAATTGTAATAATCTGAATAAAGATTTATTTAAAAAATAAAAATAAAAATAAAAAAATAAAGTCTATTTCTTCCTTCAGTTCTGCTAATACAGGGTGGAGCAAAAGTAGGTTTACAGTTGTTTGTATAGAAAAATAATACAATAATTAATAAATAATAATGCAAGAATAAACTCTGTGTTTCATACATTCAAACTGTAAACCTACTTTTGCCTCAACCTGTGTTCCAATATTGGGTGTATATATATATATATATATTTAGAATTTAAACCATCAGTTTGTTCTCTGTAGCTATGAATTTGTTTCTATTTTGTTTATTTTGTTTTTTAGATTCCACATATAGGTAAAATCATATGGTATTTGTCTTTGCCTGATTTATTTCACTTAGCATAATACCCTTAAGGTCCATCCATATTGTCAAAAATGGTAAGATTTCATTCTTTTTCATGGCCAAGTAATATTCCATTGTATTTATGTACCACATCTCTTTATCCATTTATCTTTTGATTGGAGCATTTAACCTATTTACATTTAAAGTAATTATAAGTAGATAGTTATTACCATTTTATTGTTTTCTGATTGTTTTTATAGTTTTTCTCTGTCCCTTTCTTATTCTCTTGTAGTGTTGACTTTCTAGTGTTGTGTTTAGATTCCTTTCTCTTTATTTTTTTGTATACTCCACTCATGGGTGGGGCTCTTGGTGGAGTCTGCAAACCAGCTAATAGAATCTGCAGCTGGTTTCTGAGATCCATGTAGTGGTTACTATGCGGGCCTACCCTTTTTTTCTCTGCTGCCAGCTCCCCCCTATGGTTATTCAGCTGTGCTGATAAATTCTGTGATCTGAGTAGGGTGAGGCAAAAGTGGGTCTCTTGGGGCAATGTCTTAATAGGCTAGGAAGTAGGGTGTTCTTTTCACTCTCACTTTCCCTCATGGGAGAACCACAGGCTGAGAGGTTCTCTCTTGGCACTGAGCTATGCTGCCTCTGAGGAGGGGTGACATGGGTAAAGTGAAACTGGTGGGTTTTTTTTACCCTCTCCAATGCATCTATTCATGGGCTTTTTTGCTTAAATGAGGTGATTGGATTTCTTCACTGGACTCCTGATTTCCTACAGAGGTATTCCCATCCACAAATAGTTGTCAAAATTGATGTTTCCATGGGGAATATGAAGGTTGGAACCTCCTTTTCTGCCATCTTGCTGATGTCATCCACCCGGTGCCTCATCAGAATTATATCATCCTTTCTTTCCAGAAAGTCCACTGAAGCCAAAGGTTGGTAAGACTTCCAAATACACTGGTTCTTTTGGGGCTGATTCCTAGGGAAAATGGAGGAGAAGAAGCTGTGGCTAGAAGGCAGGAAAGCTGGCTAATAAGGACTATATATTGAAGGACTTGGGCACTGTAATTTGAAGTGCTTTTGACTAGCTGGTGGGTCACTGGCTATGAAGACTAGTAATATCTTCAATGTCCTACTACACTAGGTGAATCCATGGGAAAGCAGGCTATGTGGATATTGCTAAGGTAGGTAAATATATGAGTCTTTTTCTATCTGTCATCCACCAGATAGATCAAGAGATGACAGGATATATGGGCTGAAATTGACCCAGTTGGGCTTGAAGGAGTCTTGGGGCTACCTGACAAATGGGGTGTCTATCTCAATTCCAAAAATGCCTTGTATCCTATCAGTTTCACATGTGTCAGTTCATATTCTGGGAGAATTAGGGTAATATTACCAAGATTTGTCTCTTATTTTAATAGGAAATACAGGTAACACTCACTGAAGCCCTGTGGGACCAGGTGAGTATAACTGTCACCAGCTTGAAAGCATGGTGAGAGGTGGGAGGAGGGAGAAAGGGTTTAACAAAGGAGCAATTCACTGACTGATGGTGAAGAATTACCATACTTTGTCCCATCTTGTTCTATTACTCATCCAGTCTCAAATCCTCAGAGATTCCTAGTGTCTGCAACTCAGCACCCCTTCTTGACATCTACCAGTCCATTAGATATTGCCCTCTGCCAGCCTTTTAATAAAAACTGTATAATAAAAAAGTTAAATCTGACCCACTAGCCAAGTACCTTAGGGCAAGTACCAAGAAAACATCTACTTTAACTCTCAGATAAGAAGGCAAACTTACAATTTTGTTATGAAAAGTAAAGATCTTAATTCCATTTCTGATTGGAAAGAAAGTTATTTTACCTCTGGAGCCATTAAAATTGTCTGAAAAATATTTGACTGTGGCTCTTGATTCCTGCATCCTAAGACATAATTTTCTGAAAGATTTGGCCCCTCCAGAATGAGTTAGCTTCAAAATAAGCCTCTCAAAAAAGAAATGAATCAACCTAAAGAGTAGAAGTATTTAATTTCATCATCTGAACACCAAATTAAGTTGATAAAAATGATCAATTTTTGTATAATTGCTAGTGAACTGTTGTTTCAAAGAGTAACATGCCAAATGATTCCATTGCTTCTGAAGGTCTTGCCTGGGACATGATTAGGATCCTGTTATTAGCACAGAGGAGAATTGTTTTCTTTCACTGGCTATAGCTGAAGGTCTCTATCAAGACATTAAAAGACATAAAAATTAGATTAAGTTATTCAGATATAATTCCAGCATAATTTCAATAGTTGGAGCACCATTTTGCTTTGCATTATTTATAATGAGAAATTGTTTTGTTACCAAGGCATTTCTATCTGTCTGAATTTCTTCAGAGTATTTTAATGAAGATTCTGAATGGGCATAAATGCCATATTTGCTCTGTGGTATCACAGGTTGTCAACAACAGTTTTTAAATGCTTCAAGATATCCTACATCTTCCCAAATTTATTGACAATAGTTTAAATGAGAATAATGGCTAACAGTAGAAAATATGGCTCAAGCTTTCCTTTCTTTAATTTATTAGATTTGAGAGACTCAAAACTGCTATTTCTTGGAGAGTCCTAAGTGTTGAGAAGAAAATAAAAGAATAATAAGAATCTGTACTTTGGATGTGAAGAATTGTCCTTCCTGTGGTTAAGAAAAATATAAAATTTTAATTTCAAGGAAATTAGATTAAATCATTTAAATTGGTTTAAAGAAATCTAGTTCCGGAGGAATCCAAGATAGTGGCGTAGGTAAACACCTAAACTGCTGCCTCGCACAACAATTTAAACTACAACTAAAAGACAAAACGTCTATCACCCAGAACCACGGGAAAGCTGGCTGAGTGGAAGTTCTACAACTAGAAGGAAAGAGAAAAGAGCACTGAGACATGCACAAGCACTGAAAAGCTGAGGTATGGAGGCGCGTGATCCGGGCTGGCGGCGGGCGTTGCTTTTTTCAACCCAAAGGGGAGACAAGCCCCCGATTACTCTGAAATACAGTTTCTGGGGAGACCCGGGGGACCCAAAGTCCTATGGGAAGAAGCTGGATTGTCTGCTACCGGGTCGGAAAGTGAGGGGGGCCTGCTTGCAGAGCTGCGCACAGGAATAATTGTTTATCTGCGCTGGGGCATGGGACAGGACGCAGTCTGAGACACAGAGCCGGCTAACTAGCAGCCATTGCTGTTTGCCACGCCCTAGCCTAGTGACGCCCTGAGACCCTGCCCCACACAACATACAAACCCACCCAAGCTCCAAGCAGAGGCTTTTGCATATGAATGGACTGCCCTATCGCAGCTTAACCTAACAAACTTGCAGCCCGGATCAGACAGCTCCAAAACCTCCAAACCCAAGCAAAGAGGAGAAAACTGTAGCTCTCACTGTAGCTCCTGCTGGGTGGACTCAGACAATAGCTGACCTGCACCCCATTGGAGATCCAAAAGCCAGTATACCTAGTGGTCAGTGTGAGAAACCAGATTTCAACTCTTCACATCCCTAAGTGACACATTCAAGAGGCAGACTCAGCGAGCACCAAAGCCCCACTGAAACAAATCCTGCACCATAAGCGTGTCTCCAGCACAGCAGTTCTTATAGACACAGCGAGTCCTCACAGCCGATTGGCCTGGAGGTCAATTCCTCCCAGTGTACCAACAGCAATTAAGGCTTAACTACACCAAGACTTTGCACTCAGCCCACAAAGGGGTGTACCAAGAGCGTCCACATCAGGTGATTGAGGAGGCTGAGCTACTGCCCCCTATAGGTCACCTACCACACAAAGCCACTCCATCAACACAGGGAAGCAGCCAAAATGCAGAAACAAAGAAACATGTCACGAATGAAAGAAACAGAGGAAAGCAAACTACTGGACGACATAGAGTTCAGAACCACATGTATAAGGTTACTCAAGAATCTTCTAAAAACTGCCGAGAAACTTGATGACACTTCTGAGGAGCTTAGTGAGACCTTCAAGGACCTTAATGAGAATGCCAAAAAAAATGGAAAAGGACCAGTCAGAAATGAAGCATACACTGTCTAAAATAAAGAATATACAGAAACCCAACTGTAGATCAACGTACCCCAAGAATCAAACCAAAGATCTGAAATATGAGGAAACAAAAAACACCCAACCAGAAAAACAAAAAGAAAAAAGAATCCAAAAATATGAAGATAGTGTAAGGAACCTCTGGGACAACTTCAAGCGTACCAACATCCGAATTTTTGGGGCGCCAGAAGAAGAGAGAGAGCAAAATACTGAAAACCTATTAGAAGAAATAATGACAGAAAACTTTCCCTACCTGGTGAAAGAAATAGATTTACAAGTCCAGGAAGCGCACAGAACCCCAAACAAAAGGAATCCAAAGAGGACCACACCAAGACACATCATAATTAAAATGCCAAGGGCAAAAGACAAAGAGAGAATCTTGAAAGCAGCAAGAGAAAAACGGTTAGTTACCTACAAGGGAGTACCCATACAACTGTCAGCTGATTTCTCAACAGAAACTATGCAGGCCAGAAGGGAGTGGCAAGAAATATTCAAAGTGATGAACAGCAAGAACCTATAACCAAGATTACTCTACCCAGCAAAGCTATCATTCAGAGTTGAAGGTCAGATAAAGAGCTTCACAGATAAGAAAAAGCTAAAGGAGTTCATCACCACCCAACCAGGATTACATGAAATGCTGAAGGGTATTCTTTAAGAAGAGGAAGAAGAAGAAAAAGGTAAAGATAAAAATTAGGAACAACAAAATGACATCAAATACATACCTACCAACAAGTGAATCTAAAAATCAAGTGAATAAAAATCTGAAGAACAGAATGGACTGGTGAATATAATAGAATCAGGGACATAGAAAGGGAGTGGACTGACGACTCTCAGGGGAAGCAGGTGTGAGGGGTGCGGGAAGAGATTGGACAAAAATCTTACTCCTATGGATGAAGACAGTGGCAGGGGGTAAGGGCATGGGGTGGGGTGGGGAATCAGGTGGAGGGGAGCTATGGGGGGGAAAAAAAAAAGAGGAACATCTGTAATAATCTGAACAATAAAGATTTATTTAAAAAAAAAAAGAAATCTAGTTCCCAAAAAAGTCTTCCTTTGTAGAAGACAGTTAAATTAGATGTTTGATAATGAATAAAATTGTTGAATCCTATCAAGGAAGTATTCTGAGATTTGAAAAACTATGAGTTGAAAATGAAAAATAGATTCATTAGGTCACCAATGGGAATTTGTTACCTTCAGACATCTAACTGAAGCAATGCCATGAGAAGTAAACCTCAGAATCTATATGATTAAGCCATGCTTTTTGAAATTGTTTAAAAAATACACTTAAAATTAATGAATTTGAGATTAGCTTCTTTTAATTCTATAAAAACTGATCTTTTTCATTTTGACAAAATGTACTTGGTTTTTCAGGTACCTGAAAATGACAAAGTAGCCAACTCTCAAACATGAAAATGCCAGATTTCACTTCTTATTTTAATGGTATATCAATGCAGAAGCTGGTTATGCCCATAATATAATCAGAGCAAAGTGTTGCAAATTTTCATAACACAGACATTTACTTAGTTTCTGAGGCCTTCCCCAAAACATTAGCTACTTCAACTTCTCAATCTTAGCATTCTATTGCATGTACATTTAAACTCTTGGGGAAGAGTAAACAAGAAATACAGTACAACTGATCACTTCTAAACCCATAATATCAATTTCCCATATGGAGCCAAGCAAGAAAAGTCTGTTTATTAAATCAATGACTATAATTTTTTTATTAAAGATGAGGGAAAGTCTCCACAGCCTCTCCTGCCAGCCCTCATTGAACACTATGATATGAAATGAGTAATGAACTTCTTAATTTTCTGTGATTTTCAATGACTCTTCCTATAAATTTTACAGCAGAAAATAGTCTTCTTAATTAAAATGCTACATTAGAATAACTATTTAATGTTCTTACAATTATTATATTAGCTAAAGAATGAATTGCTTATGTAAGGGTCAGAAAACCATTCTTTTGGGAACCAGCACATAATTGGATACTTATGACATAATAAAGGGTGGATATGATATAACAGAGTGAACAAAGGGTGGCCGAGAGGCAATAAATTGATAACTGATACTGTCTACCCCATTGACTATTCTTCCATATGCACCTTTATACACATTAAAACTCCTGAATATCAACAAAAACAACTCTATTTCCACCAAAGAAGATACAGCTATCTGTCTTAAAGTCCTCATCTTTTCCTCAGTGAGGCAACTGAGGTTTCCAAATGTCACTGTATTCATCTATGGCTGGGTGAGAGACGTAGTTACATATTTCGTTTTACAAGAAACTGCCAGAGCTTTCTCCAAAGTGATCATACAATTCTACATTCCTTCCAACAGTGTATTAGAGTTCTAGCTACTCTGTATCCTCACCAACATTTGGTTTCTTCTTGTATATTATACTTTAAATACAAATATGTGTTTAATAGCTGTGTTTAGCTTCAGAACAAGAACCAATTAAACAGAAATGAAATATAATAGTGGGTTTCATTTACATTCCTTTTACAACTCAGCCCTCTTTAAACAGCTTTCTGTATTTCACCCATTTCTCATATGAAGAAATGGTGGCCCAGAAATACTTGTAGAGTGAAAGTCAATGGGATTTATTGCTAGGAAGCCATAGTCTCTTGGCATTCACACTCTATAGCCTAATGACTGGGAAATTCTATATATAAAATCCCTTTGCAATCAAGTCTATAATATTAATTTTTCCATTATGTTTTGTCTTCTGTCAGGTGAGGATGGCTTTCAGGGATATACAAAAGGAGGTAAGATTAAATATCAATTCTCTAAATTCCCTGGCCACATCACTTTCCTTTGCTCCCGTTTTTTTCCATAACCTACTGTGATGTTGACTCTGATCAAGGTTTTCGTGTCTTCATCTAGTCCAGGAAGCTGAGGCAAGAAGATGCCTAACCATTCCCTTGTGGAAATATGATCACATAGAGAGAAAACTGTTTCTACCAGAAATCCTCTCAGCAAGAATACCCTATGTGGTTATAGGAAATGCTGATAAGTGACTGAGTTGGGAGGAGTCCCCAAGTGGCATGGTAAATTGCCTTATTAAGAGAGTAGTCTATTACCTGCAGGGAAGTGCAATTTAAAAGCCAGAGCTAAATTTCTTTGCTAAACAGAAACAACCCTCCTCCTCTGCTGTTCCTCCATACAGATTTCAGTCTTTCTTCTATACATATCCTGATCAAATATTTAAAAATATAGTCAAACATGCACTGGTCTGCCCAAGCACTGAGTTATAATATTAGCTTGCTCACGGTATTGCTATATCTTAGTCCTACCAAGCCTTGGCTTTTTCTTTTTCTGTTTGTTACAGTGGAGAGCAACAGACACTATCTATACAATGTGCTTGTATTTTACACAAAACTTAGAGCAAGTACTAATATCATAAAATGGAAAATGGGAAACATCTGCACAGATTTCTTAACCTGTGTTCCTCTGAATAAAAATACAGCTTCATTTAAATTAAAATATAAAAATAATATAAGCCTCCTGTGGTCTTAAAGACAGGAGTCCTCTCTTCCTGATTGGGGAGAACGATAGGTAAAGAGATTGAGAAGCCACTGAAAATAAACTCCACTATTTCACTATCTCAACCACTCTTGGCCTTACAACTGCATCCCTTTCTATAGTTCAAGAAGCCATGTCATTGTATCCTGTGACTGTGTCTGGGACTTAGTCTAGAAAAAATTATAGCAGTCTTTTCCTCCATATGGCTGCAGGTAAAAGAGTGCAGTGAGCAGCTGCGAGTGCCCCACGCTGGGATGCCAGTTGCCAGTGTCCCCCCACATCCCGCGTGGTTCAGGGTTCAGGTTCAGGATTCGGGCTCTGGAGGAGGCTGCACACAAATGAAAGGACTAGAAAATATTAATTTGGAAATATTGGGGCCAGGCGGGAGTCTAACTCAAGGGGAAGGACTTCACCTCGCTCTGGCCTTGCTATCCCCTTTATTAAGACTATGGGATACACCTATAGCCTTTAGGCAGGCAATTCCAATAATAGCCAATCAGCAAGAATTTACATAAAACTAAAAGGTGGAAGTTGCTTTAGCTACCATTGTCTCAACTACACAGTGGGTGGAGGCTCTGACCTTTCAGAGCTTCAAGGTTGACCAGCCTTCCGAGTTCCTTGTCCACACCTCTCTGCTAGTGAAGACAATGTGCGGCTTCCAACAGGTAGGCATCAGAAGCTTCATATTTCACCCAAGTTTCACCTTGGGGTTAGGACACCTCCAATCTACCCAGCACTTTAGTCCCCTGAGTCATGAGTCTCCTCCCGGAAGAACTTGAACTAGTGGGACTTGAGTGTGTTTGATTTCTATCCTCAGGGCTTATGTAGCAATGAAAAGTCCCATCTGACATCCTCAGTTCTGAAGCGCTCTTCTGGTGCTGTTTCATAGAGTCCATCAGTCACAACCCTTGCCCTCATAGGTCCTCCAGGGTGGTGCAGACAAAATAGACATTCCAACCCAGACTTATAAGGGCAATTTTTGTACTTAAATACTAAGAGAAAGAAGAAAAGCAAAAGATAGCAGGGAGAGGCCAAATTAAAATGTACTTTCTTTCTGATGATGTAAACATTAAGACCCAGCTCCAGAGCATTTTTATATAGAAAGACCATCCAGCCGGCTCCTGAGCACTAGGGGCCCAAATCGTCTCATAAGCAGCAATGTACTTTGGCATGAGTAAGAAGGATTTTTTTAAAGGTCCTTCACAGATACTTAAAACTTCACCTCAGAGAACCACTAGAGACTCAATGGGGAGGGTAAAAGGGCCAGAGTGTCTCTTGCCCCTAAAGAAGCCAGGGCTCATCCCATTTCTTTATCCATCATTCAACAAACTTTTACTGAGCATATGCTATGTGCAGAGCATTATGTCAAGTGGTTTTGTGTGAGAGAGACAAAACAACACAAATTCTGCTTTCTAGAAACTTAGAATTTAATTTCCTTCCCAGGAAGCCCATATCTCCCACACAGACACTCCTATGTTTAACCCAGTCTATAACCAGAGGAATCTGGCCCCTGAGTCTCTGACTGACCCCTCTGAATTCTCATTATTTTTCAGCTACAGGAAGATGCTCGGACTCGAGGTAAAAAAGCAGTATTCCAAGGTTTGGATTAGCCAGGAGTGGTGGGAAGATATAAGGAGGAGTTCACCCCAAAGTATCATCATTAGACCTTCCATTTAGCTGAGAGCTAGAGTCCAGGTCCACTTTTCCTTTCCCCCTTCAGCTAAACTTGGCATTGGCTTTCCTTGATCTTCCATGAGCACTGCCAGTCTCTCTTCTGTCCAGCCCAACTAGACAGGCACAGCAAGATCCTTTTCTCCCCTTGGGATGGCTGTTGAGGACCTGGGGACACTCTCAGCCTTCAGTCAGACATGGGCTTTTTCAGTAGAGGAGAGAGAGCAAGCACAGA
This sequence comes from Corynorhinus townsendii, assembly GCA_026230045.1. Lineage (NCBI taxonomy): Eukaryota > Metazoa > Chordata > Mammalia > Chiroptera > Vespertilionidae > Corynorhinus > Corynorhinus townsendii. The sequence goes on along the minus strand of JAPDVU010000003.1, from coordinate 171,055,118 downwards.
GGTGAGCAGCTTCCCAGCTCTGCTATAAGGACTGAGCAGAGCTGGCATAGGGACTGAATAGTGGGGAGGTCATAATGCAATGATTATTCAAGATGGCCAAGTTATAGTTCTCAAATGCCCAAATGCAAATTCTAGTGTTTCAAGAATATACTCAAAATACCCAGGAGCCTAGAATTATAGTAGCATCAAAGCCATATTTGTATCACCTTCCTTCACCCATCGAAGAAGGAACTTATAAATGAGGGCTTTTCAAAATTTTGCATGTATGCAAATCACCTGGGTACCTTGTTTAAAAAGAAGATACTGATTTAGTAGGTCTAGATGGGCCTCTGACATCCTAGTTTTCTAACAGGCTCCTAATGTGATGCCAAAGCTGCTGGATCAGACTGAGTAACAAGGGTATAAATGATTGAGCCCAATGAAATATCTTCTAATGTCAGAATAAAATAAGATTTAATTCAATGACTTCCAAATCCCAAGGAAAGACTGAGGAGACTATATGTGAGTGCAGGAATCAGAGAGAGGAGAAAATAAAAAAGAGACTCTGACTACTACAGGGTCTCTCTGGGAATTGGAACTACCCTATGCTTTTCTAGCCCTCCGCAAAACAGCTTGTAAGATTCCAAGCCTTCTTGGGGATCTATAAATATAACCAGTCCAGACAGAACCCATTCTGATCTTTCTCCAAACCTGGTCAATCACCTCCACTCCACTCAAGAGTGATAAAGGAAATGGCCAAGCAGAATCCTTTATGAAATACAGAGAAAACTTTTCTTGGATGCTGATCCCTAAGGATCAACAAGTCAAAAGAGCCAAGCTTACCTCAGCTTGAAGAATGCTCTCCCTTATTCAAGGAAGGCTGACTTCCAAAAAGGTCACTGTAGGGCCCTCGGAACACCTGCCTATTGACCAATTTAGATTTAGGATCCTAACTGCTGCTGTTGCTTTTCTGCTGTCTAAAGTGATGGGTGAGGGAGAAATTCAGGATAAAATGAGAATTCAAGTCTCATATCAATTTTCCATGCAAAGAAAAGGAGACAAGTAAGAAGCCAATGACCTGCTCCAGTGGCAATGGCCCAGTACAGAGGCATTTGACAAACTCATAATGCCCAGCACTGGTTAAATAGGTCTGGTGGCCATGATTCACTATGCTTTGCAAGTGACCAGATGTCTGGTGCCATATTCTGCAACTACCCATAGATCTTTAGCTTCCCCATAAGCTCTGGCCTCTCCCACCCTGATTGGCTATACTCCAAACTAAGGATGTGAGCAGGACTCTGGACTTTTAGGGAGATACTTCCAGACCCTTGTAACAGAATGACTCCTTTCTGTATCTACCTCAGGGATGAGTAACTGCTTAATGTCACCTGCATCCAGGATTGGGTAAGTGGCCTTCCTATGATAGTCCTTAAGGGAGATAGCATCCTCCTAGAAATGGGTGTAATGGCTAGAAATATATCTGGGTCTTGAGCCTTCAGAAGCTTATACTTCCAATATATATCTCTTCTAAAGGGGAAGGAGTTGGCCTCCCATCACTCTTAACTAATCAACTATAGAGCCAGGGCTTCCTCCTCCAGCCTCATCCCCAACAAAAATCCCTGGAATCGCAGAATCAGTCCTGGACTTCACCATAATAAATACTGGGAGAGCCTCTTCATTCAAGTCAGAGAATAATGGAATAAAGAATGATGGATAAGAAAAGAAAAGCCATGAAAATGAAGTTAAACATCAGGGACTTAGAAGTAAAAGGACTTAGAAGGAGAAAATCAATAAAATGAGAGTCCAGTGCCCCAACATTGGGAGATGTCCATTTATTTACCATAAGAAACAAGACTAAAAGAAGATCAGGCTACAACACTAAAGATTTAACTTAGACATTAGAAATTACTTTCCCATCAGTGACTATTGAGAAACAGAGGTCTGGATAGTCCAGAAAGACAGAAATACCACGTTCTGCAGAGGACTTTGAAAACAGTGTTTAAAAAATCACTTTGATGTGTTTCAGGAATGGTCCCTCCTGAACCAGGAAATGGAGAAGGTGAACTCCCTAGACCCCTGTTGGAACCAAATTTGATCCTATCTGAGAGAGTTGGCTCTACTGAAATAAAATCCATTCCTCTTAAAGAGATAAACATTTATACTTTAAATTAATCAGTGTTGAAACCATCAAAAGAATAACTGACAGATAATGTCATATTTACATAAACTTTAAATATAATTATTATAAACCTTTACATATGAGGAACATTTTTGATTGGTTAAACCATATTAGATTTATGCTTTTACTTAATTTTAATATTCCTCTGAGGCAAGCATTAGAAATTTTCCTGACTTTCCTAATGAAAACACAGGCTCTGAAAAGTAATAACACTATGTCTCCTAACACCCAGCAAGAGCTCTTTCCTTTGGGCCACAAGATTATCAGGGAATTGGAGCTCCCAGAGCCAGTAATGCCTTCCAGGTAGAGAGTGATAACAAGATCCCTAAGGACAGTGGAGGCAAGGGAGGGGAGCCCCAGTGGTGGGATCTCTCTCCTTCATACACTCACAACCTCCTCTTATTTGGTACAGAAGCATCAGGCCTCCAGATTCCTGGACATCCCAAAATTTAAGAATTTTAGTGTCCAGCACTGAAGAACAGCCATCAGGGTTCCAGGCCCACAACCTGAAAAGCCAGCACTCTGATTAACCAGCTTGCTACCCTGGACCCTAATCATACAATCAAGGAAGAAGACCTCCTTGGCTTCTGCCAGGTATTTCACCCAGATGACCTGTCCCCTGAGCTCCACTCTGCCCAACCTACTGTAGTCAGGAACCCAGGCTCCATGGATCTTCACTCCAACTTGGTAGAACAGCACCCCACCAAGCAGGTAGGATCCAATACAAAGAGTGAAAAGATGGAAGAATGAGGGCAGGGCCAAGCCAGGATCTTTAGGTCTCTGGGATCAAGGCGAAGAGCCAAAGGAGCGTGTCAGCTGTGGATAGTTCTGTATAGGGAGGAACATTCAGGAATCAAAGAGAGACAATTATGCGATAGAAAGATGAAAAGGTAGAAATTTTAAAAACACACTAAGAAATGTGTGGCTATTATTCCCTTCTGGAAAGTATTCTGGAAACTTACATTACCTTTGGGGCTTAATTCAGAATCAAGAGTCAAACACAATAGGTTCATAATAAACTCCATTGTCAGAATTTTCATTAATACAGTACTTGAATGTGCTGCCCTCAGAGGCACTGCTTAAGTGATGCACTATTTCTTTCATATTTTCAACTCCCCTACACTTTCATCTGACATCCAATCCCATATGGAGAAGACTATCTCATATGCTCACGCATAGCACAGACAATGCTCAAGAAAACTGGGCTCATTTGCATGTATCTAAGTATAGTTAGTGTATATTTTCTTGAATAGTCCCTTTTCAAATACTTTATCCCAGTTTCCCCATATATTAACAAAATGGATGAAATGTTCCAATATTTTACAACCAGTTTACATCTTTCAGAAAGAACACATACACTCACAAAATCTCATTATCACTCAAAATTGTTTTGGTTCAGAAATTAAGGCAAAAAGCTTCCTTTCTCTTCAGTACAACACAGAAAGTGTAAGATACCAAAGAGTGAACACTACATAGCAAAAAAAAAAAAAAAAAAACAGAAGACAGTATGCAATCAGTGGATCTCCTCCCTTCGTTTGTGTTGGGATAGGGTCATGGAGGTAGAAGCATCACCATGAGGACTGCTTATCCTTTCACTGCCTAGTAAACTAAATTTCTTTTATCCCTACCCATGAGATTGTGACATCTAGGGCACAGCTTTGGTGCTTGAAAAATAGAAGTTATTATGCAGACATCATCACTAACTCAGAAGAGGGGGTGAGACTCATGGGCAGAAATGCCAGGGTCTATGGCATAACTGGGAACTTGGAAATCAAATGAGTCCCAAGCACATCAAAATTGCCAAGCAAGGAAACCAGCAAACAACTGATAAAAAAATGTCATGTGAAAGATATTTGCCCTATCAGCTCTTACTGGGTAGTGGAATGTAGGGATAGAATGTCCAGATATGGTATTGCATTTGGTTCAATGAACAGCACTGTATATTAGAAGGTCTGGATTATGTGGGGGTCCAGAATGAGTCACTACAAGATGTCCCTCTGTGATATGCAGATTATTTTGAGCTAAAAGCAACTTTAGCCATAAGTTCAAGAGAAACTTCTGCCCACTCCCCTTAACTACCTATGTGAATTAGAGGTCTTGCCCATAAGAGATTATCAGAGATCACTTCTTTTGATCTATTTATAGGGTAGGGCAAATTTTTATTTACTAATGGCCTGCTCTTCCTATCATCCTGCAATGACATTTTGAAGCTCATGATGTCTTACATACCCGTGTTCTCTTTATATCTATGAACCTCTCTTGCATGTGGGGTCTCTGACTCTCTCATGTATGAGTGTTTCCCGTACATATGTATGTATTAAATTTGGTTATGTTCTCTTGCTAATCTGTCTCATGTCTTTTTGATCATTAGATGACAGAAGAACCTTGAGGGTAACATGAAGTTTGTTCCTCCCCCCCAATTATAAGATCACGAACGCATATTGGCTTTGCTCAAGTTATTCTGCTTTGTGGGCCTCAGTTTCCTCCCCTGTAAAGGAGGCACAACAGGAAAGTGATGCAGGCTCCTTTTATTTCTAATATCCTGTGATCTAGATAGTCTCTCAGTCTACAATTCCAACACAGCTATTCCCCAGACTGTGAAAAAGCCACCTAGTCCAAAAATATTTCCTATAAGAAAGGACTATTTAGGATTATTTGTCAAAGGTGGTAACTTTTGCACATATAAATGTACATATTACATGAGGGGGAAAGGTAGTTTTAAACTTCTTTCTAAACAAATGAACATAAACCCAGCTGGTATGACTCAGTGGTTCAGCATCAGCCTATAAACCAGGAGACCGTGGTTTGATTCCCAGTCAGGGCACATGCCTGGGTTGCGCCTGGATTGCGGGAGCCCGATCCCCAGTGTGGGGCATGCTGAGATAGTAAGTACAGGAAATAGTTTAGGACTAAAGGGACAAAGAGAAGGGACTGGAGCATCAGCAACTAAAAGCCTGAAGGAGATTCTCCAAGAACTGAGTCTCAGATCTCTGAAGAGGGGTGCTACCCATCTGTGCTGCTGTCTCCAGAGCTCAGAGTCGGGGCTTATAGAACTGGAAGGGGCAGCTCTCTTGCTGCTGCTTTATCTGAGAGGGCAAGAGAAGACTAGTTCTGGAAGTGCTGAGAAAAAACTGGAAAGCAGAACCCCAACTATTGCTGGTGTGATGCTAACAGAAACAACAAATAGTCTCCCTTTAGTGACAGAACCTAAGAAGATTCGGTTGTCAAAGGAGAGATACACTTTCCAGATTCTGCACATCACAAAGCTTTAAGAGTGGGTTGGAAGAATAGAGAGAGTACCTCAATAACTACTATGAACCTCCATCAGGATAAATATAAAGAAACCACAGCTAAGCACTTCAAAATAAACTACGGAAAAACAAAGAGAAAACGTTTAAAGTAGCCTAAGACAAAAGACAAATTACCTTTGTGAATGAAAAAGGGGCCACGTACTAACCCTGACAAGCTCAGCAGAGGCCTGCATGGCAAGCCTTACGAATTCAGAAACCTACTGAAGTAACCATGTAGGATGGTCTGAAGTTAAAACCTCCTGACTAAGAGTGAGTCGGAGTGGGTAGTCATATCCTAGGCTGGTATCTTTGACAACGGTCAATCTTTACCTGTCTATCGTCTTTTTGCATCTACGGTAACATACCTTTGGAATGTCAGTAACCCCCTTTTATCCAGACCCCTCAGAGCCAGGAACCAAACATTATTATCTTGTTCCCCCGCATGCCATCTCTATGTGCTATAAATGTTAATTAATTATCCTATCATGAAGTATATGTCTATCTGTTTTACTTTTTATCCAATCTCAGAAATTTTGCTACTTTGTTTTCTTTCACCTCCCTAATTTACCACTAGTGGATTTCATGTAACCTTTCCTATCTTCCCCTTTGATTATAAAATAAAGTGCAAAACTTCCATTCTCCAGGGCATTTTCTCAATCCGTTGAGATTTTGCTTCCCAACAATTGTTATCAGTTTGGCTCAGATAAACTCATACTAAAAATTCTCTACAGGTTTGGACGTTTTTACCTGGACACCCTTAAACAGTACCACCTTTAGACACAGGCAAATGTGCTCTCTGTCTGGATTTGTGTTTTAGGGCTTCCTGTTGTCTGACATTCTTCACAGGATGCCAGTCCTGCAGAATCCAGCTGATACACCACCCACAGCCAGCACGCTCCATAAATCAGACTCCAAATATTTGAACCCTAAAATTCCCTGCCCAAACAGCATCGGGTCCACCTGCCGGTCTCACAAGAGTGTGCACGCCAGGCCTAAGGAGCCCGCATAGAGCTTGATTGTGTGGGATGAATTCTCTTAAGCACACAAAGACCCTCTGAGTTCATGAAGAACCACCCCAATGATGGGACAAGAAAGGGTCTTGGGTCAAGGGCCTCCATTTGTACTTTTTACCTGGGAAATAAGTGGGGGGTGAGCCTGCCATCAAAGGAACAACCATTAGACTGAAAATTGGTTTCCCAACAGAAAAACAGAAGCCTTAAGACAGTGGGTTGATATTTGAAAATAATGAAAGAAAATAAAGGCAAACTAGCATTCTATACCTCAAAATGTACCTTAAATTGGAAGAAAAAGTACCTCAACAATGAAGGGCGAGCTCCTCCGCCAGCCACCACAGGACAGGTGGGCTGGGCCGAGGGGCGGCGCGCGCTGGGGGCTGGTCCGCCCGCATTCCCAGGGTCGCAGGGTCCCAGGGCCGCAGCCGGCTCCTCCGGGCCAGGCGGCCAAGTAGCCAGCGGCAGAGGGAAGAGGGCAGCCAAGACCGCCTGCAATTGAAAGGCAGCCGGGCCCGGCCTCGGAGAGCGCGCCTCCCGCGCGGCGCCCCCACTCGTCCGCCTAGGGAAACGCCGCTGCCGCCCCGCCCCTGCGGCCGCGGGTCCACAGCCCGCGAGGCGACGCTAGGTACAGCAGGGCCGCAGCGGACCGCGAGGATGGCCCAAACTTCAAGAAGGTGGAGGGCTTCTTCCCAGCGTACTGGAGGACAAGCTGACGGAACACGTCAAGACCCGGGAGAGCGAGGAGTACAAGCAGGACCTGGTGCATGGAGACCACGTGCTGAACCTGCCCTTCCCCATCCAGCTCAACAAGGGCTCCTGGGCGGTCATTAAGGGCGCGGGAACCCAGCGCAGCCAGCACTGCACACCCTGCGAGGGAGGTGTCTCTTACAGCAAAGATGTGAGTGTAGATGAATTAAGTCTGACTTCTCTGATGACGTGTAAATGCGCTGTGGTTGATGTGCCCATCAGGGGTGCTAACGCTGGCGTTTAGATCAATCCGAAGAACTATGATAATGAACTGGAAAGGACCACAAGGAGGGTCTACATGGAACTTGCAAAAAAGGGGCTTTATTGGTCTTGGCGTTGATGCGACTTCCCCAGGTGAGCGGGAGCTGTCCGGGATTGCTGACACCTATGTCAGCACCGTAGGGCACTTTGATATGAATGCACGTGTCCGCATTACTGGTAAACCCAGCAGTCCACTCGTTATCCACAGTTGTAGCTCCACCATTGGCCGTTTCCAAGGGATTGAAAACTTCCTCAGTGAAGCTTCTTACATAAGCATTTTAGGAATGGCTTCTGAGTTTGGAGAGAAAACATTTGTTATTCAGGAATTTAGCAATGTGGGCAGCACTCTGAGATATTTGCATTGTATTGGTGCTAAATATGTTGGTGTTGGTGAATCAGGGAACACGGGAATTTAGATGGCATTGACCTAAAAAAAAACAACAAAAAAACTAGAAGACTTCAAGTTGCAACACAGATAGATCCTGGGCTTTCTCAAGGCAAAGCTCTACAAAGGAAACATCTTGGAAGCAGGCATACTGATCCCTGCTGCCAATGAGAAGCAGTTGACTGAATCCAGTGCATCCAGAGTCCAAGCCAAGATCATTGCCAAAGCCACCAATGGACCAACAACTCCAAAAGCTGTTAAGATTTTTCTGGAAAGGAACATTATGGTTATTCCTGATCTCTGCTTGAATGCTGAAGGAGTGACAGTATCTTACTTTGAGTGGCTGAAGAATATAAATCAAGTCTGCTATGGCTGTTTGACCTTCAAACATGAAAGATTCTAACTACCACTTGCTCATGTATGTTCAAAAGCGTTTAGAAAGAAAATTTGGAAAGCGCTATGGAACTATTCCCATTGTACCCACAGCAGGATTCCAAAATATTACCAAGTGCATCCAAGAGAAACATTGTGCATCTGGCTTAGCTTACGCTATGGAGTTTTCTGCCAGGCAAATCAACTGCACAGCCATAAGGTATAACCTAGGATTGTACCTGAGAACAGCTACCTGTGTTAATGATGTTGAGAAAGACTTAAGAGTATACAGTAAAGCTAGCTTGACCTTCAAATATATGGATCAAAACTACTGTCTTTATCTGTAACTTCTGCAAACCTATCACATAGTTTTACATGTAACCACAGACATCTCTTTCTCATATGGACATCATTCTCAACAAGTCAATCCAAATGAGCCCCTGAAGAAGAAAAACTTAAAGTGAGGAGATCATATACAGGTTGATGAGTGTGAACGTAGAAACTGCCTATGCCAGAGGGCCAGTTGAGAAATTTTGTCTTTAAATAAAAAGTCTCCTTTCATCTGGCTATGCTCCCTTCTCCATTGTTTTATCCCAACACTTTAGTTATCTTTTGTTTGAGATAAGCAGTCAGTTGCTTGCCTTATTTTGCTCTGTCCAAGTCTGGCATGGGACGTGCTATAACTTTGACACATTTAGGAAGTGGGTGGCTTTTTTCAGAAGATGATAGGGTCCTAAAATGATTTATTGTCATTTCACATCAGCAAAATAACTCCATTTTATGAGTTGCAAACAAAAATAAAAGCTGTTTCTCTTCATGCAGTTTATTCCTTTAGAATGAAATAAGTACATTTTGCTGTGATAAAATTGTTTTTAATTACCAAGCCTAACATTGACTCACGCAGTGAATACTTATAAACATAAATGGAAAAAAACTAGCATTCTTATGACATAAAACAATATCTTTTATAGCTCATCAGTTCTATATTGTTATCCAGAAGAAAAAAAGGCCATATGGTTAATTATCTTCATAAATGATGCAAGCGGTTTGTGTTAAGACTGTCTGAATTTGCTAAATATAATTATGACATATAGTCCAAAAATGCAGGAACCTCCTTATCATGTTAATTTTTCATTTCCTTTGAAGATCTATTGTGTTGAGTAATCACACAGTATTTCAGGTAGAGTAACACCAACCCCACCCCCACAAAAAACCTATTTGGTTTTCCTGTCTGGAGTCTGGCTGAGAACTCTAAGTATTGCCAATGTCTCCACCTCAGCCTGATTTTTAATCCCCCCCCCCTTTTTTTAGGTTTTCCATGCTACACACAAGCTTAGTTAACAAACACTAGATATTATTTATGTATTGAATGTGCCTTTTTTTAAAAAAAATAATACCCTTTCCAAAAATTTCTAATTACTTTGTAACTCCATGACTTAACCTGTTAATAAAAAGCTATTAAAATTCAGCCTTTTCAGCCCTGGCCTGGGAGCTCAGTTGGTTAGAGCACCATCCTGAAACACCAAGGTTGTGGGTTTGAACCCTGGTCAGGGCACATACAAGAATTAACCAATCTATATATATAAAAGCCTAATATGCAAAGTGTCCCCTCGGGAGTTTGACCAGGAGTTTGATTGCTTGCTATGATGTGTGCTGACCACCAAGGGGTGGTATGGAACAAAGGAAGGCCCTGGCTGGCAGCTGGCAGCCACTAGGGACCCTACCTGTGCAATAATTTGGTGCACTGGGCCTCTGGTGAATGCATAAGTAAGTGGAACAACAAATCAGTATCTATCTATCTGTCTGTCTCTCAAAATCAATAAATAAAATTTTTAAAAATTCTGCCTTTTCAAAAAAGAAATGAAAGGGAAATATTCTCAGACAAACAACAGCTTAAGACATTTGGCACCAGCATACTTGCATAACAGAAATACTGAAAGGATTTCTTTATATAGAGAAAAAATGTTCCTAAATGGAAACACTGAACTAGAGGAAAGACTTAGGAGCACCTGAAAATTTGTACATGTGGGAAAATTCAAATTAATATTGATCTGTAGAGTAACTTAATAATGTCTTGAGGAATTGTACACATACATACATATGTATACATGTATGTACACACATATAATCAAAATGCATGACAATAACAGCACAAAACGTTGGAAGAGGTAAAAAAACAAACAAACATTAAAACTATGCTAAAATCCTTATATTGCCCAGGAAGGAGTAAAAGTTCTAATTTATAGGATCAGTGTGGTAATATCCATGGCAGCAACTAAAACAGGAGTAAAAGACTGTCTCCTAATAGAAAAGAAAGAATGGAGTGATTTTTTTAAAATGATTAATCCAAAAGAAGACAAGAAAGAGAAAAAGAAATTTATAGCAGGTGTGACAAATAAAGAACAAATGGTGAGATGGGAAGTTAAATCCAACTACATCAGTAATTATATTAAATGTAAATAGCCTAAGTCAGTGTTTGATAAACTGGGGCTCGCAAGCCACGTGGGGCTCTTTGGCCCCTTGAGTGTGGTTCTTCCACAAAATACCACGGCCCGGGTGAGTCTATTTTGAAGAAGTGGCATTAGAAGAAGTTTAAGTTTAAAAAATTTGGCTCTCAAAAGAAATTTCAATCGTTGTACTATTGATATTTGGCTCTGTTGACTAATGAGTTTGCCGACCACTGGCTAAGTACTCTAACTAAAAGATTATCTTGCGACTTAAAAGAATTTTACCTTAAACATCAGGTACAGAAAGGTTGACAATAAAAGGATAAAAATGCTACATTTATAAATAATAAAAAGAAACATCAGAGGCCTGTGGCTTTCTTGACAAAGGTCAATCTTTGCCTCAAGTGAGCCATCTGTTGTCTTTTTGCATCTGAGATAACATACCTTTGAAACGTCAGCATAATCTTTTCCAGACCCCTCAAGGCACAACCATAGGCATCAGAGGGGTAAACCACAGAACCCTCACTGTCATCTTGTTCCCTGCATAACAACTCTATGTGTGATACATGATAATTATTAACTATTCTGTACCCACCAATGTAAAAGAAGTATGTCTCTCCATTTTGCTTCTTATTCAGTCTCTGCTTTGCTTGCTCCTGCCCCCTTATGGATTTCATGTAACCCTCCTTACATCACCTTTTTTTATTCTAATGTATAAAGCTGCAAAACTGCCATTCTCCAACGCATTTTTCTCAATTCTTTGAGATTTTACTCCCTGGCAATTATTGTCAATTTGGCTCAAATAAACTAAAAAAATTCTCAATTTGTTTGGACGATTTTTACATGGACATAACCACTAAAAAGGATCGTATCTAATAAAAGAGTAATATGCAAGTTAACCATCACTCCACTACACCCACAAGCCACTCCCACAAGCCACACCCACCAGCCAATCAGAAACGAGTATGCAAATTAACCCAACCAAGATGGCTGTGGCCACCCAGAGAGCAGGAGGGAGGTTTGGGTTTCCCCGGCGATGGAGGAAGCCAAGCTTTCCGCACACCCTGGCTGGCTCAGGCCTCCGCTTAAGGTTACAAAGTTTCAATTATAGAAGATAAATAAATCCCAACAGAAATGGCTGCTACCACAGAGCGAGCAGAAGCTTGGCTCTGCTCCAGGCTACAAAGTTTCAATTGTAGAAGATAAATAAATCCCAGATACCAGGGCCTCCACTTGGGTCGCTGGGGTGTGTGGCTGGCCTGCAAACCACCACAGGCCCCTCACCCAGGCTGCCCCACACCCCAAGGGAACCCCCACCCTGATCCAGGACACCCTTCAAGGCAAACCAGCTGGCCCCTACCCATGCACCAGGCCTCTATCCTATCTAATAAAAGAGTAATATGCAGATTGACCTTCACTCCAACACACAAGATGGCTGCCCCAATGTGGTCAAAGATCCTGCCCCCATGTGGAAGCAAGATGGCCACCACAAGATGGCCAGCAGGGGAGAGCAGTTGGGGGGCACCAGGCCGGCAGAGGAGGGAAGTTGGGGGCAAACAGGCTGGCAGGGGTGCAGTTAGACATCAATCAGGCTGGCAAGGGAGTGGTTAGGGGGTGATCAGGTTGGCAGGCAGAAGTGGTTGGGGCAATCAGGAAGGCAGGCAGGTGAGCAATTGGGAGCCAGCAGTCCTGGATTGTGAGAGGGGTCCCAGATTGGAGAGGGTGCAGGCTGGGCTGAGGGACACCCCCCTCCCCATGCACGAATTTCATGCACTGGGCCTCTAGTAATTATATAAGTGATAGAGGTACTAATTATTGCTACAATGGCAATCATATTGTAATATATCAAGGTTGGTCAAATACTGCATGGCTAAGTTTCCAAGCAAAGTATCTGCAGAGTTATAGTCTGTGAAAAGAGAACAAGTAATCAGCAAAACCTTTAAAATAGTCAAAGTGGTACTCCAGTTATAGTTAATCAACTCCCTGACTGTTGATGTTGCAGATAAATTCTGGAGAGAAAAGTAACCTTTGGTGACTTACATGCATAATTGGATGAAAATGTGATATCCAGAAAATACACACCACTGCATATACTTTCTACTTCTGTATATATTTAAATTTGTCCATAATAAAAAGTTTTTACCAGTAAAACAAAATAAAAATTTTGTTTTAAAGTGTTTAATCTATTTGGATTTTATTTGAATTGCAATAAATGATGACACATTTTTATTTTCTTCTTTTATCATTAAAGTATCTTTAATATATTTTTTATGTTTAAAGTATCTTCAATAACTTTTTTTCACTTTAGTCTTTTATCATTATCTTATTTTTATAATGACAAATACAAATTTAAAACATAAGAAAATGGGAAGTGAAAAGGAAGAGAAAAAGAGAGGAAGGGAGGGAGGTAGGTAAAGAAGGTGGGAGGGAAATTCAACCTTCAGAACTAAAAGGCCTTGGAATACTATGTGTTTTTTTTATTATTGATTAAGGTATTACATATGTGTTCTTATTCCCCCATTACCCCCCACTCCCCTTATATGCCCCCACCCCCCTGTTGTCTGTGTCCATTGATTAGGCTTATATGCATGCATATAAGTCCTTTGGTTGGTCTCTCCTCCTTACCCCCACTGTCCCCTACCTTCCCTCCGAGGTTTGATGGTCTGATCGATGTTTCTCTGTCTCTGGAACTGTTCTTGTTCTTCAGTTTATGTTGTTCATTATATTCCACAAATGAGTGAGATCATCTGATACTTATCTTTCTCTACCTGGCTTATTTCACTTAGCATAATGCTCTCCAGCTCCATCCATGTTGTTGCAAATGGTAAGAACTCCTTTTTTACCGCAACATAGTATTCCATTGTGTAGATGAACCACAGTTTTTTAACCCACTCATCTGCTGATGGGCACTTAAGCTGTTTCCAAATCTTAGCTATGGTGAATTGTTCTGCTATGAACATAAGGGTGCATGTATCCTTTCTAGTTCGTGTTTCTAGTTTCTTGGGATATAGTCCTAGAAGTGGGATCACTGGGTCAAATGGGAGTTACATTTTTAGTTTAGAATACTATATTCTTATCTTTAGAAATTACTGGCCATCCTAGGGCCCCAGTCATATGATGCAACCCACGGAAACAAGAGTGATACAGGAGAGGAATAGTTGGCCCTGGAGAACTCATTCAGATTCAGATCAGACTTCCTGCTTAAAGGCCTCTCCAGGGACCTCCCAGACTCTCTAGGTCAAGTCCCTCTGGACATTGTTATTTGGGCAGCAGAGTCAAAAAGGCTTCCCTTTGGATGGAAAGGCCACAGGGATTTTACCCTGCTCAGAAGTTGCACTCTGCATCTTCTGAAGGAAGGACAAGGTCAGGAAAGCCGCAGCGCCCTAACCACATCGGTGGCTTTTGTTCCAGTCTTGGGACAGACACCATTCAGGTGTCCTCCTCTGACAGCATCTCTTGTTGGTCCGTGAAGACAAATCTCCATCTCTTTGAAATGCATCTTCTTCCAAAACTATTCTCTCTGGGAACCTGTGAGTGCACAATTCATGAACAGAAATCAGATCCTCATTTATCATCTTCCTGAGTTCTCTCTCAGGAAGGGAGGGGCGACCAGTTTACCTTCCTCTGATTTAGACTAAATCCCATATCTGTCCATTTTACCAGGTGTTCTAGGAGTTCTTTTATGCTTTGTCTCTCCTTTTGTATTTTAGCTTTACCATCCCTGTGATGTGGAGAAAATGGCCCAAGTTTGACTTGGCTTTATACAAATCTCCTGAAACCAACTCAGAAAATAACCCAGTCTTCGTGGACTCATGTTAAATCCTGAGATTACAGTGCAAACAGTGGATGTTATAATTTCACAGAAACCCTGGATGGGCAGCTCTTGGAGTAAGTGATGTGCACAGCCCTCATTTCCACTGTGAGGAGTTCTTCCTGCCGGGCTTCCATGAAACCAGCAAGCACCCTTGTGTGCCACTTCTGCTTGGGTTGACACAGAAGGGGAGAAGGAGTTTCTTCTTAGTACCAGAAATACTCAAGGAAGACCATTCCTCAGTGGTTAGGATTTCTAAGCTGAAGTGGACTTTAGAAACCATACAGTTTTCCCAGGCTGTTTTTTTATTTAATGAGGCTATTGCGTTGTTTTTTAACTCACAAATTGTGGCAGGAAAGGTCTTGTACCATCACCAGGTATCCCAATACCATAGCAATCATTCAAACATTCATCATGGTCTGTCAGCTGGATGCCAGCCAAACGCTTATTACTGACTCACTATGCCAGCCAGCCCTCCTGAGGTCCGAACGCGGTTCCTTTTGGAACTGGAGACTAGCACCTCTCAGTACTCTGGCTTCTGTTCCCAACACCCTTCCTTTCCTTTTCCAGTCTGAATAATCACTGTTCTCTTCTCTTTCCTTCCTAAGTCTGATTCTCTACACTCCGCCTCCCCACCTCTCCACCTTGCCCTTGCTGCGTGGTCTGTTCTGTGTTAGCCAAGAAGCTTTACTCACAATGCCTCATCACCAGGCATGTCCTGGGACTGGTAAGCCATCTCAGCATTCTTTTCTGTTCTTGTCCCTCTAAAGGAAAACGACTGCTCCATGGAAATGGGCAACGTAACCACAGTCACCGAGTTTGTTCTCCTAGGACTATCCAACAACCCTCAGATCCAGGTAGCACTCTTTGTACTGTTCCTGGTGATTTACCTCCTGACCCTCACAGAGAACCTGCTGATGCTGCTGGTGATCAGAGCTGATTCCCACCTCCATACCCCCATGTACTTCTTCCTGAGTCACCTCTCCTGCCTGGATGCTTTCTATTCCTCAATCATTGTGCCTAAACTGCTAGAGAACCTTCTTTCCAAGTGGAAGACTATATCCCTTCTTGGGTGTTTCACCCAGATTTTCTTGGTCATATTTTCTGGAGCCACTGAAGCTTGCCTCCTTTCAGTCATGGCCTATGACCGGTTCCAGGCTGTGTGCCACCCACTGTTGTACATGATGGCTATGGACAGGAAGGTGTGTACTGGCCTGGTGGTAGCATCCTGGGCCGTAGGAATGGGGAGTAGCCTTGTTAACACCCTTCTTCTGGCTCAACAGAACTTCTGTGGCCCCAACTTCATCCACAGTTTTGTCTGCGAGCTTCCTCCAGTGCTCCTTTTGGCCTGTTCTGACTCCTACGTTAGCATCGCCTCCATCTTGACAACCGTGGGGGTCCTGGGCTTTGGCACCCTTGTCCTATTGCTGGGTTCCTACACCCGTATCATCACGACAGCCCTGAGGATCAACTCTGCCATGGGTCGGAGCAAGATCTTCTCCACCTGCTCTTCTCATGTCCTTGTGGTCATCATCTTTTATGGTTCAGGAGTTTTCAGGTATGTCATACTATATCTCATGAATATAAATATAGGATATTCCAAGTGGCCTTGATCTGTAGAACCAAGCATTGCAAAAGTAGCAGGATAATAATTGTGATGTAATTGAGAAGGCTGGGCTCTAGTCCTGTCTCTGCTGTGGACAAACTGTATGAATTATGAAAAATCCATTTTCTTTTTGAGGCCTCAATGGTCTACTCTGAAAAATGAGCTTATTCAAGGACTAAACATGTTCCTAATTACATTAACCTATGATTTGGCAGTTCTCAAAGGGAAATCAGGGAGCCTTTAGTAGATTTTTATTCAAAAAATGAAAACATATTCTTTTTTTTCTTTTCTTAAAATATATTTTATTGATTTTTTACAGAGAGGAAGGGAGAGAGATAGAGAGTTAGAAACATCGATCAGCTGCCTCCTGCACGGCCCCCACTGGGGACGTGCCCACAACCCAGGTACATGCCCTTGACCGGAATCAAACCCGGGACCCTTCAGTCCGCAGGCTGACGCTCTATCCACTGAGCCAAACCAGTTTCAGCAAAAGCATACTCTTGAAACAGAGCCCATCTTTCTTTCCTGCTGGAAGGTGATGTCTCCAAAGCTTATTTATAACTCTTTATTAGGCACCTACAAGACACCGGGTGTTTTACATGATTGATTTGGGCATGTATCATGCTACAAGAAAAATATCGATAACTCCATTTTTATATAAGG
Source organism: Corynorhinus townsendii (assembly GCA_026230045.1). NCBI lineage: Eukaryota > Metazoa > Chordata > Mammalia > Chiroptera > Vespertilionidae > Corynorhinus > Corynorhinus townsendii. Next base: position 171,038,365 of record JAPDVU010000003.1, on the reverse strand, counting down.
AACCCAAGTTTCAGGGGTAATCAGGTAATTTCTCAAAGGCCCCAGAACAAGTTAGTCATGGAGCCATAATTTAAAACAAGTTTCACTGACTTCAAGCCTCATGCTATTTCCTACCAAGCTTCTCTCAAACATAAACAGCTCCAGCTGGTGGGTCCTCACTTATAGGAGACACAGTAAGTATGGCCTGAGCTCTCTATTAGTGAAATGCAGATGGGTTTGCACAAATGGCTCCATACTCGTCTCATCTGTTTGTGACTTGGAGAGAAACCAGAGGTGGGAAAAAATTATAAAGAATTGTCTAGGAGAGCTCATCTGAGCCTGTGGACAAATCTCCTCATCTCTCTCTGTGTCAGTATCCTCCTGTGCTGTAAGAGGACAATAAGATTTCTCCTACCTACCTCACAGAAACGTCAGGAGAGATAAAGTAGATGATGAAAACTCAGAGTAAAACAAATCTCTTTTTTAACCAAGCATACCAGAACTCACAAAGAACATTTCAATGATGATGGTACCGTTGCTAAAAATAATAACAGTAATAATAATAATAATAAGTAATGCTTCTGTGGGAAATACTCCCAGTAGCACTTTAACAAGATACAGCCAAAATTTTAATCTTATCATTTTAAACATATATTGTGCTTATCACCTTTTTATCCTCCACTTTATTTACCAAGCTTGGTCTTTTCTAAGCCAGAGAAAAATGCACCTGAAAAGACAAATGTTTGTCCCCTACTCATTATCAAAATAATGTGCTGTGCTCCGGAGTTGGGAATGTTGGGAACAACGACAGTTTTAGTGGATTACGCTTACAATTTTACAAGAAACAATGATCACAGGATGAGAACATGTACAGGCAGTCCTTGGGTTACGTCGGACTCAACGTATGTTGTTTCATGGTTACGTCACCATCTCCCATTTATTTATAAAAACAAAAAGTTCCAACATTTCCATGTATGTACATATGTGCTTTATGTTTTTTATTATTTATTTACCACAAGTAAAGGTCAGGAATTGTTCTCTTTCTTTTAAATTTTTTTTTTTTACTGTTTTACTTCATTACTGCTGTGTATGTGCTCCATGTGAGTGACATAGGTGCTTATGTAGGTGGGTTCCTATTTACGGCGAAAATCGCCATAGGAACGGATCTCCAATGTAACCCGAGGACCTACTATAGCTGTATATATAGGGAAGAGACGATAAAAATTCCTCACATTGTCATCATAGCTATTAAAGAAGGGTGCTTTGGGGAGTATGAAGTGCTATGGAAATGCATGGAATTATCATTAGTTCTACTCTAACCTGCAGCACTTGATCTGCTGCAGAACTTTTTTGCCCAGGGCAGCTCCTGTAATGTTCTGCATAAGATCACTCAGTTTTGGCCCTGGCTAGTGTGCTAAATGGTTAGAGCATCAGCCCACGCACCGAAGGGTCATGGGTTCGATTCCCAGTCAAGGGCATGCACCTGCTCAAAGTCACGTACCTGCATTACAGGTTTGATCCCCAGTTCTAGTCAGAGTGCTTGTGGGCGGCAATCAATGGATGGTTCTCTCTCTCTCTCTCTCTCTCTCTCTCTTCTTTGTCCCTCCTCCCTCCTTTTCTCCTTCCCTCCCTCCCTCTTTATACTCTCTTTCTCTCAGAAATCAATGGAAAAAATATCCTCAGGTGAGGATTAACAAAAAAAATAAAATCACTCATGTTTGAAGGCATTCGAAGGCAGAAATGCTCAACTTCTCACTCACTGACCATACAGTCATTTCTAGGTGCTGCCACCAGGAACAGCTGGCTCAGCCCTGAGGACCCTCTTTGCAGAGTGTCTGGGATGGGATAGACTGTGGCTGCCAACAGTACTGTGAACATTGTCTTAAGCTCAGTTTTTCCTTTTGTGCACTTGCCTTCCAGGTACATGACTCCAGCCTCTGGTTCAGTCCTGGAGCAAGTGCTCTCCATGCAGTACAGTGTGGTGACGCCTCTGCTCAACCCCCTCATCTACAGTCTGAAGAACCAGGAGGTGAAGGCAGCTCTGAGGAGGATGCTGGCCAGGCAGCCCAGGCTGACCTTCTAACCCAGGCCCCACCGCCTCACCCGGAGGAAAAGTTACGGGAAAGAAGAGGAGGCGAAAGAGCTGTTACCACTCAGTGATCTCAGCATTCATTCTTTGCCAAAACAGAAGTCTTCGTTTTTTCTCACCCCAGTGCCCTCCCCAGTCAAGTGAGTTTGGGAAACTTCCACAAACCAGATTACACCATCCACAGGGGGCCCATTCACCACACAGGAGAATGCTCACAGCTTTCACTGGCCATTTCTACAATGATCGTTTTTCCCTCTCATTTCTTGTCTTTTCTACCCCTCCCCTTTCTGCCTCTTCCTTACTCTTCTATTTCTGTCTATGTACAAAGTGCAAATCAACCTAGCTGGCCACTAGCAAATATCCCACTGCATTCTGGGGGAGTCCAGTCTTGGAACTGTGAGACCCAACTTCTCCTTTGTTCCCTTCCCAAAAAAATTCCTGGCAAGATCTGCAGCTCCATAATAACTCAGAAAGAAAGAAAGAAGTGCATCTCCTCCTGTCTTTGTTCTTAACAACTGACATCGAAAGTGAAACCTAAAAAAATAAAATAAAACCTAGCAAATAACAAATCCTCAATAACTCCTTGTTGGCAATTTACGGAATGAAGGCTAAGTTCGTCTGAGGAGTCCTTTCTCTTAAATGATCCTAGAAAATGGGAGGAGGTGAATATCGTCCTCTGACATGTAAGTCTTGAGAGCAAAGCCCCTGTTTAATACCTATCCTCGGTGTCTAGAATAGTCCTGTCATCTAACAGATGTTCAGTTAGCATTAGATAAGTGGCTGGGGGGGGGGGGTGTGAATGAATAAAAGAGAAGGGGGAGTGAGAGAAGGAACACATTAAAAAGAATATTTAATTCTATTTAGTAAAATTCTTGCATTCACAACAATATAGATATCAGAGGAAACGTAGCAGGGAGAAAAAATTGGGATAGAAAGAGAAAAAGAATCCATATTTTGGGCACTGTCCTGGGTCCTCCTCATAGAACTCTGTGAATAGCATGCACAGAGACAGCCCCTACCCTGAGCCTCCTCACAGCCCCCCTTAGCCTGGACCACTTCAGCTCCCTGCCTCTTCAAGACATCCCAGCCTAAAGGAATGAGAAGGAGTTGGAGAGAGCAGAGCCAGTGCTCAGCTGCCATCCCACCTCCCATTCAGCTCCCAAGAAAGTTCTCAGGAGGAGAACAGTAGCAGTTTCCCTCCTGTTTCTACCTCAAAGCCAAGATCTCTGCATCAGTCCAGACTACCTCCATGCCAGTTCCCTGTCCTTGACCCTCTGACCCCAGGCTAAGATCCTCTCTGAAGATAAATGTATTGTCAGTTTCTTTTTGCAAAGGCCTCTGAACCTTATGGCCTTATATATAGTGTACCCACAAGTGAAATTTCCTAATCTTCTCTATAGGATGAGGGCCAAAGCTATGGGGCTAAGTCAGCTTTAGTTGCATTTCTGCTCTGACCACTTGATGGAGCTGAGCCCTTATATTTTCTGCTCCCTGAGCATGTAACTGAGGTAGAGTAATAAGTAAGAAGTAGCTTAAGGGGAGGAATGGACATCCAATCCTGCCCTTACCATACACCCATACACAGTGATTACTCCTAAAACCCTATATACTGTGGTGAAAGTTTTTTTGTCCCATAATTAGGAAGGGAATAGCATGCAATACATTGGAAGATGCATCACATTGTATTTAAATTCACACAAAAACCTGATATGATGAATATCAAGTTATTTTCTGAGAGCTTGTTTTCATTAAGTATGGAGGAGGGATGGTCTCCCCACTCCTGCCTAGCCTTATAGGTCCCTAAGTAGGCCATGGGGGCCTCATTTGGAAGCTGCTAGTCTCTAAGATAAGTAAATCAGATCGCCTAAAGCCCCAGCGGGTACAGGGGTGGGGGCAGTATAATTAGCTATATTAGGCTTCTTAGGAAAGCAGGAAGAAGAAGACAGGAATTAGAAGATAATTTAGCTAATTCAGAAATGTGGTAGATTAAATTGGAGTTTTCGATTGTCAAAGTAAAAAGAGATTTCTGAAAAACCACCTAGGTTAAAACCCTCATTTTAAGAGAGGAACTTGGGGTACAGAGGACAGAGGCAACCTGCCCAGATTTGAACCATTAATGAGCAGCACAAACAGACATTAGTACTCAAATCTCCTGATTTTCCTTCTTTCATATTTCTCATAATCACTAGAATAAATAAAGATCTGTGAAAATCCTTATTAAAAACAAGTGAAGAGGCAAGGAGTAATGGAAAGCAGGGTCCAAACCCAAAGGCCCCGGTGTCGATTCTTCTATTACTGAGCTGACTGTAAGGGTCCTCTGTTTTTAGCTCTAGTTTCCAGAAAGAGTTCCTCTCACAGCTCTTGGTAAAGAGGATTTCCTTATCTCAAAGACAAAGAAATCCCTCAACCCTTTTCAGATGCCTGAAGCCCCTGCCCTTGCTGTCTTTTTCCCACCCCACATCTCCATCTGTCAAAATCACACCCACATACAAAGTCAACTCAAATGCTACTCCTTTCATGAATCCTTCCTTGATCCCTTTTCCCATACATACCCTCAGATATAAATGATCTTTCCTCTTATGAATGCTCAGGGCACATTTCTAACCTTACCCATGATGTTTATGATAATATTCCTTGTATATTATTATTTATTAGCATTTATTCCATCTCTCTTACTAGTTCTTTTAGCCAATTTTGGACCCCCTCTATAGTTCCTTGAATATTCTAGGTGATCCATAAAAGTTTTTTGACTGAGTTGGCACAGAAAGTAAATCCATCTTTCTGTTGTAAGTTCAGTCTATTTCTTTTTCAGTAGAGATAGAAGGTAGCTATGATCTATGACTTCAGTATATACCCACACACCCCAGTCCCTCTCCCTCCAGGAAGAAAATACAGCCAGCCATTCAAAATCAGAAACTTTATTTAGGACAGAGGTAGAATCCATTGTTGTAGTGAAAGTGTCACCAGGGACATTCAGCATGGGACAAAAGTCTAGTGCACCAGTCACATATCCCTAGAGAATTGTCCTCATGTGTCCAATGGTGTTACTACAGGGCCCAGGTCTCAAAGACAAATTAGCTTCAAGTGAGTAGAAAGATGCAAACTGGGGTATCTTTGGGGAAGAGGAGTTCCGGGAGCAGAATAAGAACAGAAGTAAGGACAGTCGGTGCTCACAACTTCTCACAGAGCCACTGTTCCAGCTTCTCAGAGCAGAGTGGCTTATGGGGCAACCTGATCATGGAAAGAAGACAGGACAAGTTGGCTGACTGGATCTTAGCTTAAACTTCCATCTAGCTTTATCCCCAGGAGAGATAAGGTGGAACAATATGGGTGAAAATTACAGAAAGACTTTCCTAGCCAGATGAGCCACCTAGTGGAGTAGGGTTCATTTTTAAAACTAAAAAAATAAAATAAAATAAAATAAATTGCAGGGCTAGAAAAGGTATACAGAGGTACTGAGGGTTCACTTTAGGGTCGAGGACTATTCAAGTAGAATCAGATGTGCAAGTCTAGCTGAAAGGAGGTTGGGTCTCAGCCTTCTATGGGGAACTCCTATTAGGACAATTGCCAAACAGGAGTGGAGTGATGGAGGCTTAAAACTTGGAAACCTGAAACTGCTCGATGAGTGTTGCTTTGGAGACTATATTCTAGATTAAATGGCAAGAAGATAGAGGGGAGGAGTGGTGCAGGAGCTAAAGGGGTGAGAAGAAGAAAGGGAAGGAGATATAGAAAATAGAACAGGGACTCACCAGTAGTCAATTCCTTCACTATCCAAGATCTTCTTGGCACACATCATGTCATCAGTAAGGTCATCATCCAAGAATTCTGGAAATAGTTAGAGGGAACAAAATGAGAGAGCTGAGTATTATCCAGAAAGGTAATGAGTTTTTCTCTTCCCTGGATCTAGTAGGTCTGATCCTTCTCTGGAGGCTTATGCCTATTGCCTTTCTACATAAGAAAGCCAATACAGAAATCCAATGCCTCCCCTAGCTGAGGGGCATGTCTAGAGGAATTATCAACCTCATCAACTGACTTACTCTGAAAATGCTAGGTATCAGACTTCAAGACTCACTGACAGCTCAGATCATCTACCCATAAACTTCAGGGGACTATTCAGGGATTTGGTGATCAGGAGAATTCTAGCAGCCTCTTACATAGTATTCTCAATCCAAGTCCCAAAGTTGATGTGGAGTCTAAGGCAGTGAATCCAGAGATCATCCAGGAGGAGGCTCAGAAAAACAGAGAAACGGGGTAAAAGAGGCTACTCACTATCACAGGAGATGTCACAGATGTTCCTTGACTGTATCTGATTGTCCCTGCACCAAAGTTTATTATTGATCTGGAAGAGTCCATATTCTGTCTTGCCATTGTTATTGACTATGGTTTGTGTGTCATAACCACTGATATGAAATACGTTACAGATCCCTGGGAAAAGAGGAGAAAGTTATCACAAGAATGTCCAGGCATCGCATAAATGAGGACCTGTATTCCTAGAGAGAAAATGGCTCTCCAGCAAATCTCCAAATATGGCAAAGCAAAAGAGTATCTTGATGAGATAAAAAGAAAAGTTCCAAAAAGATCAGACAATGGGAGAAAGAAAATATAGGAGAATAAATGTATTAAACATGTAAATAGATCAACATAAGAGGGTTATTAGATGGTTTAATGAAAGTAAGGATGAAAAGGGTGAGAATAGAGGGTGAAGGAGAGAAGCTGATGAAGAATGGGCTGAAGCAAGGCAGCAGAAAACTCACATTCAGGTAGAGTGACGCCTCCATAGCCATCCATGTCTTTCAGCACCTGGGACAGCTCACATTTTGTAAATTGCTTGGCCTGAAGGGCAGGGAACAGAATGCCCACCAGGAGCAGAGACGCGAAGGACATCATGTTGGCTCCCCCCAGTAATCTTAAGTGGGCGCACCACTCATTCTTCACCTCCTTTTATTTGCGGAGAAAGCTTCATGAGCCCTGGCACCAAGCCCTACTTCTAGGAAAAGGGTGAAGAGCAGTGAGTTGTGCCACACAGAAACACTGAGCCTGCCAACTTCCTTCCGTAATTTCACCCCACTTTTCCTTCCCCTTCCCTAATCTCTAGCCCATACCAGGTATTGTTTTTTCTGTCCAGAGAGAGTTCCAAGCATGATCCTGTTCCCCAGTTGGCTTTATTTATACCTTTGTTTCTTGTGGGGTTGGTTCTGGGAAGGATGATGTCCCAGCCAACCTCAAGAACAAAGGAGACCTCAGGGGTATGAGTGAGGCAATCAGAACATACAATAAAAGTCCATGGCCAATGCCCCTTTCCCCCTACAGACATACAGAGTATGTAAAAGGAGTATATGTCATTATATGCCGTGGTCCCAGGATTAGAACTAGCACTTGTCCACTCAACCCAGGCATAGTACAAAGCCAAGGAAGAGTCCCTTGATATAGTGATTCATGGCTGAGGGCTCAGGAATGGTTATAAAATATGGCAACACAGACTTTAAGAATCAGATATAACTTGGATCTAGAGACTTATTACTTCAGGAAAACAGAACTTGAAAAGTGTGTGTGACAGTACATATTTATGTATCCTATGCACTATTATCAGGCTCCCACCTCCAACTCCCAAACCTGATTCTGCACTGAAATTAATTGAAACATTATGTAAATCCAAGACTAATAACTTGTAGCAGATTTGTTCATGGGTAGATTAGTAGAAACTTGTAGACACCCTCAGAGTTGGCCTCTGTAGATTAAAAATAGAGTGACCCAAGCCAATAGAAAAACTGGACTTTAATCACTTTAAGATTAGGCTAGGATATATATGGATCCTATACAACCAGATTCTAGGTCTGAGCTTTAAGATCAGTGCCCCTGAGCAAGTGGAGTTGAGGGTACTAACTCTGAATAATTCCTTCAACTTGTTGGCAACAAGCTTCATGTACCAATAGCTGTTAGCCTCCTTCATGCCATGGCTCATCCTCTAAACATACTTTCTTATATTGCAGAGAGGTATCCTTCCCAACTAAACTATTTAAGACTTCCAAACTTAAGGCATTGCAAACTGTTATATTCTACAACTCTTCAGAATCAGGGAAAACTCCTCCTGGTTTTATCCCATTTCTGTACCATGGATAACCAGTATATGAAGGAGCATGAGTGAAATGAATGTGGAGATCTTGGAGTGCCAAGAGAGAGGAGGAGAAAGTCCTGGTAGCAAAGAGATACATTTTCAGAAACAGAAAAAATGCTGCTACTGAATTTCTCCTCCACTCCACCCAAAGGCATTGGGAGAGGTACATGAAGGACAGGAATAGGAATTCTTTACACTAGTAAGCAAGTATGGTTGAGAATGTGACTGGGAATGAGGATGATCTTGAACCATATGTGACAGGGACACATTTAAAAAGCTAGTCCTGCCCAGCTGGTACAGCTCAGGCCATGGTCTGATTCCCAGTCAGGGCACATGCCCAGGTTGCAGGCTCGATCCCCGTTGTGGAGTGTGTAGGGGGCAGCAGATCAATAATTCTCTCTCATTGTTGATGTTTCTATCTCTCTCTTCCTCTCCATTCCTCTCTGAAATCAATGAAAACTTTTTAAAAATTTAAAAATTTAGTTCTGAGGACTAGTCTTTCCAATAGTGGAGTCTAGTGTAAAATGCCTTCTGCCCTGGGCTATGCACTAAGTACCTGTGATAGAATAAACTAGTGGGCCAAGAATCACAGGGACTTTCTACACATCTAGTCAAGTCAAGACTTATGGCAGTAGCCTGCTTGCCTATAATTTGACTAGAGGTCTGGTGCACGAAATTCATGCATAGGTGCAGTCCCTATGCCTGGCCGGTGATCAAAGCATAAGTATCTGGGGTGGAAGGGCAGGTGCCAGCTGACCTCTGGGCCCTGGGCAGTACCTGGGACCCTGGGCCCCCACATGTCCACTCTGCCCGAGTTATGGCGCCCAAGTCCCCACACTGAGATGCGGTGAGTGTGACCAGATACCATGGGCTGGGGCACAGCATGGGCCTCTGGGCCACCCAGTGGCGCCAATGGAAGCCAGGCGGGCAGTGCGCTCTCTCCTGGCCAGCCTCGCAGACCAGCTTCTGTGTGAACTCATGGAGAGCCCGACAGGCCCCGGCAGTCCCGACGGCTGCAGGCCAAGCTCACCCAGAAGAGGCCACGTGGGTGTGGGGTGGGCTCCTCGTGGGTGCCTGGCACCTGAGCACAGGGGCTTCCCAGTGCACGAGGCCTGGCATCCGAGGGCTGGGGGGAACAGTAGGGGGAGTGAAAGCAAGCTCTGCAGACACCCTGCATTCTCACCACACCTCTGTCCCCGTCACCCCCACCACCAGGTAGCCAGTGAGAAGTTGCAGTGCATCACCAGCACCCACCATGTTCTGCACCGCCCCCTGGTGGTCAGCGCATGTCATAGCGAGTGGTCGACTGACTGTCCAAGGGGACAATTTGCATATTAGGCTTTTATTATATAGGATTACCTCTGTCCTTCCCTATAAGCAATAAAAGCAGTATTCAGATCAGGAATCACAGCCAAGTGCAGGAAAAAAAAAATATGACTCAGATAAGAGGAACCATTACTTTCCTAGAAATGTTTGTAACATAGTGTTTCTTGAAGTCATCTGAAAAAGAAGATAGATATCTAATGGTTACAGTTACATTCAGAGAAAGATGTAGATTCTTAGAAATAGACCAAAGAAGAACAGCAAACAATGATCACAGCACTGGAAGGGAGAGTGTATGGCATGATGTGCACAGGTCATGGAGAAAAGCTCCTACTAAAATCTCCCTCACCAGAGAGGCTTAGTTAGGTGGTCTGCTTGCAGGCTGAGATCTGAATCAAGGCAGTGAAGAGGCATTTACAACACACCAGATTTTTCAGTAACACACTAGGAAGCTATGTTCATTCTCTCAAGTGCTACGGTAAAAATCAGGGTTTCTCAAACTGTCCATTTTAGAGGACGTCTAGAGATTAAGGGATCAGAAGCATCTGTTTCAAACACATTTGGCAATAGCCATCCGAAACCGTGGTTTGTAGGTGAGCAGTAGTTTAGAGACAGAGCCCAGGACCATTAGGAAGGACACCCTTAGGGCCACAATAGTGTTGAACATGATTTCTTCTAGTTAATATCCTCACCTTGGTCTACTTCCTCCCATAATCCAAGTAAATTATCACTAGATGAATAAAGCTAGATCTTGAATTTAAAACCCAAATTTCGGACAAAGTCTTAAATTAAAGAGTTATTTAAAGCAAATAAAATTTGGAGGGGGGGTGCTCTCTACTGACACTTTCTGATTTGGTTGCTTAATCAAATGTCCTTGCAAAGTCACCTAGCACTGTTGATCCACATTCTATACGCACACCAAAGGTCTGCTCTCAATTTACATAGAATTATTTTAAATTGTTGTACTGCATTCCTATATCTATACCTGCTTTTTTGCTTATATGAACCATTAATTAATTTATTTTTTATTATTTTGTGTGTGAGTGTTTTAATCCTCACCCATGGATATTTTTTCATTGATTTTTAGGGAGAGTGGAAGAGAGAGGGGAAGACCAAGAGAAATATGGATGTGAGAGAAGCACATCAACTGGCTGTCTTCTGCACAAGCCCCAACCAGGGCCCGGGTTAGGGAGGGGCCTGCACCAAAGTACGTGCCCTTGACGGGAATTGAACCTGGAATGCTTTGGTCCGCAGGCTGATGCTCTATCCACTGAGCCAAACCGGCTAGGGCCATTAATTTATTTTTTGAATTGAGAATACTATCAACAAAAAATGCAAATATACAAATGTAAATCAAAACACAAATTATTTTTAAATGCTAATTAAAATTACCTTTTAATTTAATATTAGCTTAAAGAAATTGATATGCATGTAATTACCAAAATGCAATAAAATATCTATGCACATACCAATAGATTTTTCATTCTTAATTTACAAAATTTCTATTTTTTTTAAATAAATCTTTATTGTTCAGATTATTACAGGTGTTCCTCTTTCCCCCCCCCTCCCATAGCTCCCCTCCACCTCATTCCCCACCCCACCCCATGCCCTTACCCCCCGCCACTGTCTTCATCCATAGGAGTAAGATTTTTGTCCAATCTCTTCCCGCACCCCTCACACCTGCTTCCCCTGAGAGTCGTCAGTCCACTCCCTTTCTATGTCCCTGATTCTATTATATTCACCAGTCCATTCTGTTCTTCAGATTTTTATTCACTTGATTTTTAGATTCACTTGTTGGTAGGTATGTATTTGATGTCATTTTGCTGTTCATAATTTTTATCTTTACCTTTTTCTTCTTCTTCCTCTTCTTAAAGAATACCCTTCAGCATTTCATGTAATCCTGGTTGGGTGGTGATGAACTCCTTTAGCTTTTTCTTGTCTGTGAAGCTCTTTATCTGACCTTCAACTCTGAATTATAGCTTTGCTGGGTAGAGTAATCTTGGTTGTAGGTTCTTGCTGTTCATCACTTTGAATATTTCTTGCCACTCCCTTCTGGCCTGCATAGTTTCTGTTGAGAAATCAGCTGACAGTCGTATGGGTACTCCCTTGTAGGTAATTAACTGTTTTTCTCTTGCTGCTTTTAATATTCTCTCTTTGTCTTTTGCCCTTGGCATTTTAATTATGATGTGTCTTGGTGTGGTCCTCTTTGGATTCCTCTTGTATGGGGTTCTGCGTGCTTCCTGAACTTGTAAGTCTATTTCTTTCACCAGGTAGGGAAAGTTTTCTGTCATTATTTCTTCTAATAGGTTTTCAATATTTTGCTCTCTCCCTTCTTCTGGCACCCCAAAAATTCAGATGTTGGTTCTCTTAAAGTTGTCCCAGAGGCTCCTTACACTATCTTCATATATTTGGATTCTTTTTTCTTTTTGTTTTTCTGGTTGGAAAAAATGTTTTTTGTTTCCACATATTTCAGATCTTTGGTTTGATTCTTGGGGTACGTTGATCTACAGTTGAGTTTCTGTATAGTCTTTATTTCAGACAGTGTATGCTTCATTTCTGACTGATCCTTTTCCATTTTTTTTTTTTTTGCATTCTCATTAATATCCTTAAAGGTCTCATCAAGTTTCTCAGCGGTTTTAAGAAGATTCTTGAGTAACCTTATAAATGTGGTTCTGAACTCTATGTCATCCAGTAGTTTGCTTTCCTCCGTTTCTTTCATTCATAACATGTTTCTTTGTCTCCACATTTTGGCTGCTTCCCTGTGTTGATGGAGTAGCTTTGTGTGGTAGGTGATCTGTAGGGGGCAGTAGCTCAGCCTCCTCAATCACATGAGGTGGATGCTCTTGGTACACCCCTTTGTGGGCTGAGTGCAAAGTCTTGGTGTAGTTAAGCCTTAATTGCTGTTGGTACGCTGGGAGAAATTGACCTCCAGGCCAATCGGCTGTGAGGACTCGCTGTGTCTATAATGGAAGAACTGCTGCGCTGAAGACACGCTTATGGTGCAGGACTTGTTTCAGTGGGGCTTTGGTGCTCACTGAGTCTGCCTCTTGAATGTGTCACTTATGGATGTGAGGAGTTGAAATCTGGTGTCTCACACTGACCACTAGGTACACTGGCTTCTGGATCTCCAATGGGGTGCAGGTCAGCTACTGTCTGAGGCCACCCAGCATGAGCTACAGTGAGAGCTACAGTTTTCTCCTCTTTGCTTGGGGTTTGGAGGTTTTGGAGCTGTCTGACCCAGGCTGCAAGTTTGCTAGGTTAAGCTGCGATAGGGCAGGCCTTTCTTATGCTAACTCCGCTGCTTGGAGCTTGGGTGGGTTTGTAGGTTGTGCAGGGCGGGGTCTCAGGGTGTCACTAGGCTAGGGCATGGCAAACAGCAATGGCTGCTAGTTAGCCGGCTCTGCTTCCCTGAGGGCCTCCCCGAGTCCTGTGCCCCAGTGCAGTAAACAATTATTCCTGCGTGCAGCTCTGCAAGCAAGCCACCCTCACTGGCAGACAGTCCAGCTTTTCCCTGTAGGAGTTTGGGTCCCCCGTGTCTCCCCAGAGACTGGATTTCAGAGTAATCGGGGGCTTGTCTCCCTTTGGGTTGAAAAAAGCAATGCCTGCTGCCAGCCTGGATCACGCGCCTCCGTACCTCAGCTTTTCAGCGCTCGTGCACGTCTCAGTGCTCTTTTCTCTTTCCTTCTAGTTGTAGAACTTCCACTCAGCCAGCTTTCCCATGGTTCTGGGTGATAGACGTTTTGTCTTTTAGTTGTAGTTTTGAAATTGTTGTGCAAGGCAGCAGTTTAGGTGTTTACCTACGCCGCCATCTTGGATTCTCCAAAATTTCTATTTTTAAATAAGCATTTATTTATATAACTTTACATCAACACTTTTGATAGAATCTTACATCCTGCTTTTTGTTAATATAGTTCTTGTTCTTCTTTCATTTTCTGGATTGGTTTTCTCTCCCTTCATATCTTCCCTGCCACACATTGTCCCATTAATGTGTATTAACAGGTTACCATATACCCACCCATATTTTTATCAATTATTGTGCTTATATACATACATATATATAAAGGTTTTGCTCTTCATGTTTAAATTTTTAGTCCATCTGAAATTATATCTGTGTTCTCTCTTCCATTCAACTTGTCATATTTGTACATTCTGACATAAATACCTATTGTTTTTATTGTAGTGGCTTTTTGGTATGTTCTGATATCTGGTATGACAAGACTTCCTTTTTATTCTCTCTTTTTTAGGAAATTAATCAAACTTTTTATTTTCAAAAATAATTCAAACCTATATAAAGTTGTAAAAATCCTATATAATAAAAAGCTAATATGCAAATCCACCGAACGTCAGGACAACCAGTCACTATGACACACACTGATCACCAGAGAGCAGACGCTCAATGCAGAAGCTGCCCCCTGGTGGTCAGTGCACTCCCATAGGGGGAGCACCACTCAGACAGAAGCAGGGTTCATGGTTGGGAAGTGCAGCAGCCATGGCAGGATCCTCTCCCACCTCCACGGCAGAGCTAAGGATGTCCAACTGCTGGCATAGGCCTGCTTCCCATGGGGAGCGGGCCTAAGCCATCAGCCAGACATCCCCTGAGGGCTCTTGGACTGTGAGAGGGCGCAGGCCAGGCTGAGGGCCCCCGCCCCTGCTCCGAGTGCACAAATTTTGTGCACTAGGCCCCTAGTATTATAATAAATTCATATATATCCTTCGTGTAGATTCACTCACTGTCAACAATTTGCCACATTCATATTCTTTTTCCCCAGCTTTATTGAGTTATAATCTATACTAATAAAAGGGTAATATGTTAATTAGACCGGATATCCACTCAGACATCCTTCTGGACAAAGTCAAGGTGGTGGGGGCTGAGGCAGAGATGGTTAGGGATGACCAGGCCCACAGGGGAGGGCAGTTAGGGGCAACCAGGCCAGCAGGCAGAGGTGGTTAGGGGCAATCAGGCAGGCAGGGGAGCAGTTAAAGGCATCAGGCAGGCAGGTGAGCAATTAGGAGCCAGCGTTCCCGGATTGTGAGAGGGATGTCCGACTGCTGGTTTAGGCCTGATCCTAAACGAGCAGTCGGACATCCCCCGAGGGGTCCCGGATTGGAGAGGGTGCAGGCTGGGCTGAGGGACACCCCCGCCTCGTGCATGAATTTCATGCACCGAGCCTCTAGTTGACCTATAACATTGTATACATTTAAGGTACACAACATGATGATTTGATACACATACATATTGTAGAATGATTAACACAATAAGGTTAGTTAACACCTCTATCCCCTCACATAATTACCATTTGCATGTGTGTATATGTGTGATAAGAACATTGAAGATCTATTCTCATAGCAGAATATGATACAGTACTGTTCATTACAGTCACATTACTGAACATTAGATTCTGAGAATTTATTTATTTTATAACTGGAAGTCTGTACCCTTGACCAACAGCCCTCCATTTTCCTCACTCCCAGCCCCTGGCAACCAACATTCTACTCTTTGTTTCCATGAGTTGGATGTTTTCAATGTCACATGAGTAAGATCATACAGTAATTGTCTTTGTCTGACTTATTTCACTTAACAAAATGACCTCAAGGTCCATCCAAGTTATTGTAAATGGCAGGGTTTCCTTCTTTTAAATAGATAGATATAGATATGGATATGGATATGGATATAGATATAGATATAGATATAGATATAGATATAGATATAGATATAGATATAGATATAGATATCACATTTTCTTTATCCATTCATCCATTGATAGATACATGTTATTTCCATATCTTGGCTATTATGAATAATGCTGCAATGAACATGAAGACTCAGATTTTTCTTCAAGATTATGATTTTATTTCCTTCTACTATATACCCAGCAGTTGGATTCCTGGATCATATAATATTTTTATTTTTTGAGGAATCTTTATACTGTTTTCCATAATGGCTGTACCAATTTACATTTCTACTAATAGTACTCAAGGGTTTCCTTTTCTCCACCTCCTCACCAACACTTGTTATCTCGTGAGTTTTTTATAACAGCCATCCTAACAGATGTGTGTGATGTAGCATTGTGGACTTCATTGGCATCGCCCTGATGATTAGTGATGTTGAGCACCTTTCATGCACCTGTTCATTATTCATATGCCTTCTTTGGGAACATGCCTCTTCAGGGCCTCTGTCTATTTTTTAATCAGGTTATTTGATTCAGTTTGCTCTTTGGAGGGATTTTGCTTTGTTTTGTTATTGAGTTGTAATGAGTTCCTTTTACACTGATGAGTTCCTTATCAGTATACAACTTGCAAATATTTTCCTTCATTTTATATGTTGCCTTTCCATTGTATTGATTGTTCTTCTTGCTGTACAGAAACTTTTTAGTTTGACATAAATCCACTTGTTTATTTTTGCTTTTGTTATTGTTTCCAAAGTGGCCCTAATCCAGCTGAAAGGTAAGTGCTACAGGGACCATTTTGTTCTGCCCTGTTTTCAAATGTCTGAATTCTAATGTTATTACTTGCTGTTCATCCCTAATTCCCTTTTGGGTTTTGATTTCCCACTCCTACCCATATATTTCTCACCTGATTTGTGACCCTTGGTACTGATTTCCTGATGCTTGCCACATATCCTGTGATTGAAATTGGTTGCTCTGGTTTTCAGACACTTTGCTTCTTTGTAATATAAGCATTCACTTTGTGCCCCCATCCACCTTCACGGGTCAGTTTCTTCTGCAGTGCAGTTGGAAGGTTGGACTTTTATCTTACATTCCTCCACAGCTGTGTTTTTGGAAGTTATTGCTCAGTTCCAGGTGTTGTTCTCTACCATTTCCATTTCTATAGTTTCTTATTTACTTCTCTGATTACCCCAGCCTGAAACTCCCAGGCTCCTTCTCTCATTTGGACTCTGCCCCTTTTCCACGGGCATCAGAGTAAAAGTAGACATGGGTGAGGACATTACCTAACATGCTTGTTTTTATTCTTCACAACACTGCCATGTAAGACTGAATAGGTAGTTCCAATATCCTTTTTTAAAGGGTTAATTAATCAAAGGCAAGGTAGGCACTTAAATTACTGATTTAGATGCTGATAATATAAGCATTTAATGTCATACATTTTCTTCTAAGAGCTGCTTTAGCTGCATCCACAAATTTTTATTTAGTTCAAAATATTTCTTAATTTTCCTTAAGTATCTTCTTTGATCAGTTGGCTATTTAAAAGTATGTTCTCTAATTTCAGAATATTTGGGGGGATTTTTCATACATCTTTCTGTTATTTTTTAAGTTTGATTCTATTATAATATTTTAATTCTATCTCTTGCTTACATGTAAGTTTATTATTCTATTTTGTTTCTGTTGAAATTTACAGAATATATTTTTATTTTTATTAGCCAAACTGAAAATGTTACTAATACATTTTAAATAAAGTTAATTAATATCTTAACCATTCTCCTGTAGAACACTAGGCCGTGGAAACTTGTACTCTAAATATTGCCTGGCTTACATGTTCTTATTTCCAATAATTTTAGTTTTGAATAACTAACCTGACAAATTAGATGTTGTTATTATTATTTTCTGTTGCAGGTCAGGTTCCCTAGGAAACAGCGTCTGAAATGGAGATTGATATGCAGGAAGTTTATTGGAGAGTGCTTTTGTGTGTGTGTATGTTGGGGTGGGGCGAGATGGGAAGCTGTAGGAAGGAGAAGAGGTCAGAGGGACAAGTTGAACTGTGGTGCAGTCGCAACAAAGTGCTCTGCCAAACTCATAGGAAGTTGGAGCTGAAATAGCCCTGGGTTCCTATTCTTAGAGGTGATAAGAGCATCTTTAAGAATTGCCAGGCTGGTGTGGGTCAGTGGGTGAGCGTTGACCCATATACCAAGAGGACACCTCTGAGAACAGCACCCTAGTAAGGGATTATTTGCAATAGTGCCCTCTAGTGGACCTTCTGAGAATAGCACCCTAGGAGTTCAATTCCAGTGAAGGCACATGTCCGGGTTTTGGGTTTTATCCCCAGCAGAGGGCGTACTGGAGGCAGTCAATCTATGTTGATGTCTCTCCCTCTCCCTTCTTCTCTCTAAAATCAATAAAAACATGTTTTTAAAAAAAGAGTAAATAACAGTGAGAGCTCTGACAGGTCAACTTTTCCTCTACCCAGGATAACCCTACCATACATTGGCAAATACTTTCGTTGAGGGAAAATTTACATACAATTAAGTGACCTATTTTAAGTGTACAGTTTGACAAGTTTTAATAAGTATATTCTACACCCATGTAACAACACCACAATCAAAATACAAAATATTTTTCTCACTCCAAAATTCTCTCATATCCTTAGCAGTCAGTGCCTCTTCCCCAGCACCAGGTAAACTTTGATATTATTTCTATAACTATTAGTGGGCTTGCCTATTCTAGAAATTCACATAAATTGAATCATGCAATATTATGTTTGGTGCCTAGCTTTCTTTTTTTTAAATTATTTTTATTGATTTTAGAGAGGAAGGGAGAGGGATAGAGATAGAAACATCAATGATGAGAGAGAATCATTGATCAGCTGCTTCCTGCACGCCCCCCACTGGGGATCGAGCCCGCAATCCAGGCATGTGCCCTTGGTTGGAATCGAACCTGGGACCCTTCAGTCCACAGGCTGACGCTCTATCCACTGAGCCAAACTGGCCAGGGCGGTGCCTAGCTTTCTTTACTCAGTATATGTTTTATATCCATCAGTGTTGCTGTGTGTAACTATAGTTCATTCCTTTTTATTACTGAGTAGTTTTCCATTATATGAACATACACAAATACTTATTATTCACTTGGTGGTGGATGTGTGAGTTATTTCCACCATGGGGCTACTATAAACAAGGCTGGTATGTATATTCTAGTGCAAGTCCCATTGTGAACATATGCTTTCATTTCTCTTAGATCAATACCTAGGAATGAAGTTGATGTGACATTGAAAGTGTATGATTAACTTATTTTTAAATGTCAGACATTTTGGTCCAAAATGCTGACTCATATTTGCATCCCATCAACAATGAATGAGAGTTGTCATTGCTCCACATGCTCAAAAACACTTGGTATTATCAGTCTCTAATTTTGGCTGCTCTAGCAGGTACACAATGGTATCTCACTGCTCGTGAATATCTCTATATGTAACAATTGACTGATCCTAAATCATCTTTTATAAAGTTCCTGTTCAAATCTTTTGTCTATTTTTCATTATTTTGTCTATTTTTCTTCTTTTTTTTTAACCCTCACCCAAGGAGTGAGAATATTTTTTCCATTGATTTTTTTTTTTTTTTTTTTTTAGAGAGTGGAAGGAAGAGGGGAGAAGGAGTAAGAGGAGAGAAACATTGATGTCAGAGAGATACATCGATTAGTTGCCTCACACATATACCCCAACCGGGGCCATGAATCGAACCTGCAACCCTCTGGTGCACAGGCCGGTGCTCTACCAATGAGCAACACCCAGCCAGGGCTGTCTATTTGTCATTATGTTGTCAACTCTTTCAAAGTTAGAAGAGTTTTTTTGTATATACTAGATACAAATTATTTTTCAGATATATTTATTGTAAATATTTTCTCTCAATCTATGGCTTGCCTTTTTTATTTTTAGTAGCTTATGAATAGCTTTATTTTTTCTTACATAGTCAGAAATCTAGAAGCAAAGAGTGCAGATTTGGTGCTTTGAATAACAATCAAAGGCTAAATTGCATGTAATATCAGATTTGAAATCTGGCTCCATAATTTAATAACTGTATGGCCCTGGACAATGTATTTGCCCTCTCTGTGCTGTAGTTGCCTGATACATATATAAATTGTAGATCATGATAATAACTACCTCCTAGGATTCTTATAAGGCTTCAGTGAGATACTTTTATAAAACTCTTATCACAGTGCCTAGCAGAGTGCATATTCAGCAAATGGTCTCTTTTGTATTGTTATTTTACTACATCCTCTTCCTTATATCCTCTCCATTCATTCTATTTGGGGGGGGGGGTGAAAACATTTATTGATGAACAAGGTGAAGCAGGATTCAGAGAAAATGAGGCATCAGATATTAGCTGCATAAATATGACCCAGGTTTAAGGTCAACAAGTGGAAAGTCTAGAGTCAGCTAAGAAGATGATTCCAACAGTCTCTGGGGGAAAGGTAGAGATTCACAGGACATGTCTGGAATCAGCTGGGTGACTGTAGGACTGTCGCTGGGTCTCTAAAAACTGTGGGGCAACAGTGGTTGTGTTGTAGTGTACCCTGAATCTCATAAAGGATGCCTCAAGAAGTTGAGTTATGGAGTCATTTATTAAAGGCCGGCAGCTACGAGGGGCAAAATGCTCCAGATCTCGCAGCCCCGAAAAGCTCACCACATCTGGCTTATATTGGCAGGATATCACAAAGGTACTGATTAGATCTTTGGGTTTGGAATGGGGAACCTGGTTTGCACAAAGCAGTTATAGAAGAGAAATTGAGCAAGTTAGTTATCTATAAAGATTAAGTACAGTTTTGGGTCTATGGATCACTGAATCAACAGAAACACATTATCTGGAGCCACTGAGGCAATTTAGAATAATTGTGCTGTCCAGATTCCGGAACCACTGAGTCAACCGGAATGCATTATCTGTAGCTACTGAGACAATTTAGGGTAATTGTGCTGTCCTGGTTCCCAGGTACAGAAGAATGTGCTTCGATAACCAGTAAGATCACAATCAATGGGATATTCAAACCACCAACAATGGTGTATTCAATCGATTGGGATAGCATACATAAGTTCAGAAAATCAAAATAACTTTTCTATTGTTTTAGCAAGCAAATAAGTACAGAAGCCAAACAGCAGGGTTAAAGTTAAAGTTTAAAACTGCAGTTTCTACCTGAGATGATTGCTACCATAGTTCAGTTGGGTCTCTGAAAACTGCTGGACAACTGTAGCTGGGTTGCTAGAAATTACTGGACAATTGTAGCTGGGTCTCTGGAAACAAGTGTAATATGGGTGCTCTGCAGGTGGCGCCCAAATGTGGGACCTGAAAACCTGGGACGAAGGTAGAGGACACTGCCCGGCTAGCTCAGTCAGTAGAACATGAGACTCTTAATCTCAGGGTCGTGGGTTCGAGCCCCATTTTGGGCGCCACCTGCCGGTACCTGCTGGCAATGAACAGTACCTGAATGAGGGGGTGAGGATAAAGAAAAGACAGACAAGAACAGATGGGGTTGGAAGGACTGAGACTTGAGTCTGCAGTCCCGAGTTTATTTCCAGCACAGTATTTAAGCACAAGCAGAGGAGGAAGTTACAAATCAGATATTTGCAAACACAATCACTGACCTTTGCAAACACAATCACTGACCTTTCATTCTGTCAATTGCCCTATTGCTACATTTCCTTATTGCGTCAATTACGCCCTGACTATTCTTTAACCTTCTGAGAAATCAAGATAACCTTCTGAACAATAGAGATCTTGCAAGATCTTGCACATAAGCATGTTTGTTCTAAGTCAAACCTTTTTCCAGCCAAGCTGTTTATTAAACTAAAGGGTGAGAGAGCAGAGAGTTATGTCTAGAGTCTGCATTCAGATCTCTAGTACCCCCGTATGCCCGGGGCAGCTCCCCACAGTGCTCCAAGGAGCTGGTGGATTGTAGGAGGGGCCACCTGGTTAATGAACCTCCTAGGTGTTGAGTAGGGGTCCCCAGACTCCAGCTCTTGCCTCCAGGAGAAATGAATAGATGACTGTCAAGAATGGGATGATTTCACAGGGAAGCCCTCCTAGTGGTGCTTCAGGCCTTTGCAAGAGTGACTTGTGTCGGGAGTGGGGGCGGCTGGGGAGAGGTCAGTGGGGGAGGGGGAGAAACTTATGTAATACTTTAAACAATATAGAAGTTACATTTTTTTAAAAAAAAAGAGTGACTTGTGTCTCCAGATGCAGAAGCCAGGTGGTCCCAAGTCAGCGTCTGGGAAGTTCTGCGTATGTGCTGGCATCAGCTATGGGCTCCATGGGCTGTGGGGACACAGCTTGGGCTGCTATGAGGGTGAGGGCCTGCTGGTCCAGCTGGGCATATGTCACCTCCTGGGTGTCTCCTGCAGTAGGGCTTGGGCTCTGCATCTCCCCCTTTTTCTCAGGAAGTGCATAGACTGTGGCCTCATTTGGTGGGCTCTCTGTGATGTCAGCAGAGCCTCTCCTGGGGCCTCTGCTCCTCACCTTTGCTGTGGAGGGACCCACGTTTTCTCTGATGCTGACGATGGACTTGGTTGCAGGGCCCCCTGCCCCCACCCCTCACCCGCGCACCAGCCCCGTGGCTCAGGCCCTGGTCTAGGTGTGCAGGAGGCAACAAATCAATGTGTTTCTCTCACATCGATATTTCTCTCTGTCTTTCCCTCTTTCTTTCATTCTCCCTAAAAAATCAATAAAAAAATATCCTCAGATTAACACAAGAAAAAAAAAAGATTGCTCTGTCATTTCATTTCAAGCAAGCTCTTATACCAGGTTGGGGTTGGGGTTGGGGCGGGCGGAATCTACAGTTGGTGATTTCCCAGGTTCTGCCTTCTTTCATTGCCCTTTTAAAGCTCTCCATTCATTCTTGATGATTTGGAGATGAGGATACAAGAAGCCAGTTCTATGAAGGTGAATTTTTCCCCAGGCAGGATTTTTGCATTCAGAAAAGCCAGCTCTGGGAGAAACCAAGATGGCGGCATAGGTAAGCACCTAAACTGCTGCCTCACACAACAGTTTCAAAACTACAACTAAAAGACAAAACGGACATCATCCAGAACCACAGGAAAGCTGGCTGAGTGGAAATTCTACAACTAGAAGGAAAGAGAGGGGCACACAGAGACTCAGAGGAGCTGCAAAGGGCTGAGTTACGGAGACACATGAGCAGAGAGGAAGGGCAACTGACTGCCTGGCTGGCTTTCTCTGGTGGGAGGGAGAAGGAAGCTCTCGACTGCACTGAACTCCAGTTCCGACTGCACTGAACCCCAGTTCCGACTGCACTGAACCCCAGTTCCAACTGCACTGAACCCCAGTTCCAGGCGAGCCCCTGGGGACCCAGGCTCCTACAGGGGGAATATGGACTGTCAGGCAGAAACTCAGGGGAGCTGCGAAAGGCAGAGGTCTGGAGGCACACGCGCAAGTGCGCACAGAGAGGACTGACTGCTGAGTGTGCCCCTGGCTTTCTCTAGCTGGAGGCAACTGGAAGCGCCCGACTGAACTGAACTCCAGTTCTGGGCGAGAATCTGAAAATCAAGATTCATTGGGAGAGAAACTGGGCCGTCTGGCAGTGGACGAAACTCGAGAACGGCTTTCTCTCAGAGATGCTTGCAGCGATTGCTGAGGGACACTGAGACCCAGGGGCCTCATAGGGCAAGGCTTACTGGAAGCCAAGACTGTCTGCTCAGCCCTGAGACTCCGCCCCATCCAAGCTGAGCACAGAGGCTTTTGCATTTTGGCAAGTCTTGTCTCATAAGGCTGTCTCCAGCACAGAAGTTCTCCTGTCATAGACACAGCTGATCCTCACAGCCAACTGGCCTAGAGGCAATTCCTCCCAGTGATACCAACAACAATCAAGACCTAACTACAACAACACTGTACACACAGTCCACAAAGGGGTGCACCAAGAGTGTCCACCTCAGGTAACTGGGGAGGCCAACCCACTGGGCCATATAGGACACCTAGCATACAAAGTTACCCTACCAACTCAGGGCAGCAGCAAAAATGTGGAGACAAAGAAACAGATCACAAACGAAAGAAATGGAGGAAAACAAACGACTGGATATAGAGTTCAAAACCACGGTTATAAGGTTTTTCAAGAATTTCCTAGAAAAGGCCAATAATATCCTCGAGGATATTAAAAGGACCAACTAGAAATTAAACATACACTCACTGAAATAAAAAATAATATACAGAGATCCAACAGCAGACTAGAGGATTGCAAAAATCAAGTCAAAGATTTGAAATACAAAGAAGCAAAAAACACTCAACCAAAAAAGCAAAAAGAAAAAAGAATCCAAAAATTTGAAGATAGTGTAAGAAGCCTCTGGGACAACTTCAAGAATAGCAACATCAGAATTATGGGGGGTGCCAGAAGAAGAGAAAGAGCAAGATACTGGGCGGCCTCTGCCTACGGGACGCAGCCGCGCGCGCCGGCCTTCCGGACTCGGACCCCAGGCCAGTCGTGTTTCAATTTCAGGTGAACCACCGGGAGATGCGCCTGGAGTTCCTCCGGAGCCCTCTGCGTTTCTGAGCGGCGGGTGGAATCGGGGTCCTTTGACTGTAAACTGCGCTCGCTTGATGAAAATCGACATCGGCCCTGCTCTCTTCAGCGGACAATTCGTACCTACCAGGAGTGTCTCCGACTGTTGGCATCCCTCCTTGTTCTTTAAGCTACAAAAAGCAGCAGCTGAGTTTATTTGAAGTCTGCCCTGTCAAGTGTCCATGATGCTGGGCCCTGAGGGAGGTGAAGGCTTTGTGGTCAAGCTCCGTGGCCTGCCCTGGTCCTGCTCTATTGAGGATGTGCAGAATTTCCTCTCCGGCTGCATAATTCATGATGGGTCCGCAGGCATTCATTTCATCTACACTAGAGAAGGCAGGCAGAGTGGTGAGGCTTTTGTTGAACTTGAATCCGAAGATGACGTGAAAATGGCCCTTAAAAAGGACAGGGAAAGCATGGGACACCGGTACATTGAGGTGTTCAAGTCCCACAGAACCGAGATGGATTGGGTGTTGAAGCACAGTGGTCCAAACAGTGCTGACACTGCTAATGATGGCTTCGTGCGGCTTCGAGGACTCCCATTTGGATGCACCAAGGAGGAAATTGTTCAGTTCTTCTCAGGGTTGGAAATCGTGCCAAATGGGATCACATTGCCTGTGGACCCTGAGGGCAAGATTACAGGGGAAGCCTTTGTGCAGTTTGCCTCACAGGAGTTAGCTGAGAAGGCTCTAGGAAAGCACAAGGAGAGAATAGGGCACAGGTATATTGAAGTGTTCAAGAGCAGTCAGGAAGAAGTTAGGACATATTCGGATCCCCCTCTGAAGTTTATGTCTGTACAGCGGCCAGGGCCCTATGACCGTCCAGGTACAGCCAGGAGATACATTGGCATTGTGAAGCAGGCAGGGTTGGAGAGGATGAGGTCTGGTGCTTATAGTGCAGGCTATGGGGGCTATGAGGAGTACAGCGGTCTCAGCGATGGCTATGGCTTTACCGCTGACATGTTTGGAAGAGACCTCAGTTACTGTCTCTCGGGGGTATATGACCACAGATATGGAGATGGCGAGTTCACTGTCCAGAGTACCACTGGACACTGTGTCCATATGAGAGGGCTGCCATACAAAGCTACAGAGAATGACATTTACAACTTCTTCTCTCCTCTCAACCCTGTAAGAGTCCATATTGAGATTGGCCCTGATGGAAGAGTGACGGGCGAAGCTGATGTTGAGTTTGCCACTCATGAAGAAGCTGTGGCAGCTATGTCCAAAGACAGGGCCAACATGCAGCATAGATACATAGAACTTTTCTTGAATTCCACAACAGGGGCTAGCAATGGGGCATATAGCAGCCAGATGATGCAAGGCATGGGGGTGTCAGCCCAGTCCACTTACAGTGGCCTTGAGAGCCCATCTGTGAGTGGCTGTTATGGAGCTGCTAGCTACAGTGGCCAGAACAGCATGACTGGATATGACTAATTTTATATTTTATAAAGCATTTGAGTTGTTATAATTTTTCATAGGCAACCAACAACCAGTGAAAAGCAGTTAATACTCTAGAAGAAGCTGTGGGGACCCATTTTGCACCATGAGTTTGTGAAATCTGGATTAAAAAGTTACCTCTTCAGTGTTTTCTCATGCAAACTTTCTTCTGGCATGTGATATTGAGTAAACTAAAACTGTTTTCAGTTTTTTTTGTTTTTTCTTTGATATTTTGGTAGCGTATTTCAGGGGGTGATGTTATCTGACTTCAAGTAGTTTTAAGTACATCAAATGTGGATCTTTTACACCGTATCACCATGAACACATTGGGGAGATGAGATTTTTGGGAAACTCAAGGTGCTAGATCCCTAATTCAAAGAGGAACATTTCTCATGTTTGTTCATTCTAGTTTATTTTCATTTAAAATCTCTTAGGTTAAGTTTAAGCTTTTTAAAAGTTAGTTTTGAAAATTGAGACACATTACTAATACTGTAGGAATTGGTGAGGCCTTGACTTAAAGCTTTCTTTACTGTGATTTCCTTTTGGGTGTATTTTGCTAAGTGAAATTTGTTAAGAAAAATTTTTTTGTTAACTAAACTTTTTTCTTAAAATAAAGACTTTTTCACAATGACTGGCATAGACTATCTACTCACCAAAAAGTAGCAAAATGGCTGGGTGGTTGAAGAGAATTCATTTAAATGCTGTTTCAGTGTGAATTTTAAGTTAGCATGTGAAATCTGATTTTCCTTATCTTTTTACAAGGAAGCTGAGTTAAAAGTCATCTTTTAAAAGTATGTAGAAATGGGTGGTAGAAATCGTGACACATCCAGAAAGTAGGAAAATAGAAGCACACAGTCTCTGCCTTCTGTGACTTTTGTGCTCTGTTCTTCAGCTCTGCTGGTCCCTCACATTATGCTGGAATCACAACCATTTCTCATAGCTAGAAATCCATAATTTTGAAGAAAACATCTTTTTCATATGTAATGGCTATTTCTATAGGGTGCACTCCTGGGTTAGCAATAGATCTCTCTCCAGAATTGTTAGAAAATTGTCATCTGCCTAGCAGAGTGAAGAAGCATCCAAATTCCAGGCAGCTCTACACGTCATATTACCATCACACTTAACTTTGACATGCACTCAATAAAGCCAAGATTGTAAAATGTGAAAAAAAAAAAAAAAAAAAAAAAGAGCAAGATACTGAAAACCTATTTGAAGAAATAATGACTGAAAACTTCCCCCACCTGGTGAAAAAAAGTAGACTTACAAGTCCAGGAAGCGCAGAGAACCCCAAACAAGAGGAATCCAAAGAGAACCACACCAAGACACATCATAATTAAAATGCCAAGAGCAAAAGACAAAGAGAGAATATTAAAAACAGCAAGAGAAAAACAGTTAGTTACCTACAAGGGAGCACCCATACGATTGTCAGCTGATTTCTCAACACAAACTATGCAGGCCAGAAGGGAGTGGCAAGAAATATTCAAAGTGATGAATAGCAAGAACCTACAACCAAGATTACTCTACCCAGCAAAGCTATCATTCAGAAGTGAAGGGCAGATAAAGAGCTTCACAGATAAGAAAAAGCTAAAGGAGTTCATCACCACCAAACCAGTATTATATGAAATGCTGAAAGGTATTCTTTAAGAAGAGGAAGAAGAAGAAAAAGGTAAAGATAAAAATTATGAACAACAAATATATGTCTATCAACAAGTGAATCTAAAAATCAAGTGAATTAAAAATCTGATGAACAGAATAAACTGGTGAATATAATAGAATCAGGGGCATAGAAAGGGAGTGGACTGACAATCCTCGGGGGGAAAGGGGTGTGGGGGGGTGCGGGAAGAGACTAGACAAAAATCATACACCTATGGATGAGGACAGTGCAGGGGAGGTAAGGGCAGAGGGTGGGGTGGGAACTGGGTGGAGGGGAGCTATGGGGGGGGGGAGGAGAAACAGCTGTAATAACCTGAACAATAAACGTTTATTAAATTTAAAAAAGAAAAGAAAAGCCAGCTCTGACTGAAGGGGGTATCTGATCATGGTAATATGGACCCTTCATTAAGATATGGATAACTGAAAGTAGTAGATAGATAACTCCACTAACCAAATTTTGTTTTGTTCACTACTATATACCTAGACTCTAGACCAGTGTCTGACAGGTTATAAATCTTGATAAATATTTCTTTTTTAAATCCTCACCTGAGGATACGTTTTTTAATTTTTTATAAAAAAAGGGAGAGAAATGTTGATGTGAGAGAGAAACATTGATCAGTTACCTCCTGTACATGCCCCAACCGGGAATCAAATCCACGACCTAGGTATATGCCCTGACTGGGAATCGAACCTGTAACTTTTTTGGTGTACAGGATGATGCTCCAACCAACTGAGCCACCCAGCCAGGGTGATAAATGTTTCTTAAATTAAGGTCATGACACATTTTTATACAAAAACTAGAGGCCCAGTGCATAAATTTGGAGGCCATCAGGGCTGGGCCGGCGGGGGGAGGAGCTACTGGGGGGGGAAGGGCCAATCGGGGCCCCGATCAGGCCAGTTGGCCACTGCAGTGCATGTCATTGCAACCGCTCGTTCTGGTCATTCTGATGTTCCTGTCGCTTGACATAGATAGATAGATAGATAGATAGATAGATAGATAGATAGATAGATAGATAATAGATAGATAGATATAACTTAATACCTAAAAAAAAACACAATATATAGCTCTTTCATTTCCACTAAATTCACAGATAATACCTCGGGGAAAAAGTTAAAAGTTAAACAAACTTTTAAGCACAAATTGGATATTTTTATTACTATTATCATAAACTCTAAGTCAGTAAACACTGGCTTTCCTTTCTACCTAGAAAAAAACGCTTATTCTTCCTTTTCTCACCTAGTATCTCCCTCACGCTCTTTACACAACCCAAGACCTAGGCAGCCATATTTTATTCTCAGCTACTCTCTCAAAGAAAATACACTAACTACTTCCTTGCAGGTCACCATTTCCTCATGCAAGTCCTTCTACTCGCTCTTTCACCTGTCGAGGTAAAACCCTTGTCAGTTTCTTCCAGCAAGGGCCATCCTACTCTGTTACTCAGGAGAACCAACCCCTGCCCCGACCCTGTGCTGGCTTCCTTCTGGCCTAGATCTGTTCTCAGCTTTCATGCAGGAGGACCTGAGTGCTGTTTCTGTAGCACGTTTCCTTCTACAGTGGTCAGTCAGCTACACTTCACTGTCTGCCTTCATTATCTTGAAGGGGCCTGACCTGGTGTTATGTTAATATGTGATGTTAAACTATCAAATAGCAGAACAAGTTATCTATAGAATTATACTGTAGTTTCCTCCTGCTTCCAAGAGATTAAAGCAGGTCTTAACCCATGCCAGAGTAGAAAAACTGCTAACCTAGTCCTTAGAGGTCATACTCTAGGTAACCCACTCCAATGCTGCAAGGACAAATCACAGCATACTCACATTCACCTTGGGGTTCATGTGAGAATCAGCTACATATTAAATAAGTTCATGTTGGCTTTATGAATGATAAAGTGTTGGATAAAGATTGGTTTTAATTGTAGCTATTCTTATGTCTTTCCAGTCTTTCCCAACCCCATAAGAAAAAGGCCATTAAATTTGAGTGAAACACCTGAGTGTGGTCCCTGGTGGACCAGACATCTAACTGGAGCAACTGCAGCTGCTCCATTTGGCTGCAAATTGCATCTCATCCCCAGTGAGGCTCTTCCTCAAACCCCACAAGGGAAGGGAGGTAGAAAAGGCAGTAGTGTCCATAGCAGCACATACGGAATAGGGATGACAGACTTCTGTGAGCACCCTGGGGTGGGGAGAAGCCAGAAACATGGAACCTCCACAGGAGAGAAGCAGAAAGTCCAGAGCTGGCCCTGGCAGAAGAACCTAGTCCAGGGGTAAGACAACCAGGACAGAAGGAGTTGACTCCGAGCCCAAATCAGGTCAGGCCTCCTCTCCACTGAATCTGAGTATCTCGGGTTTTTCTGGGCTGACACAATTCTCTGCCTACAAGAAGGACGACCCCTGATCCAACCTAAACAACTTCAGAAAAGAGTTTGCCATATTTTTTAAATGTTTTGTTTGTTCCAGGAGGTTCCAATGAACGGGGCCCATATTTGCCAACAAATTTCTGGAGGCTCTACACAAGAAGAAACTTCATTTCCCCAACTCTAATTCTGTCAGGTGAGCCACATCTTATTTTCATACCCAAAGCTCCTGCTGTAAATAATAGTTCGCCCCATAAGAATCACCTCTATGAAATCAGCAGCGGTAGGTGGGTGTGTATGGGTTTTCCACCATCCCCACCCCTTTGGTCCTTGTTCTGCCTCTAAGTCTCTATGGGCTAACCATAACCCCTCTTCTTATTTTTTTAATATATTTTTATTGATTTCAGAGAGGAAGGGAGAGGGAGAGAGAGATGGAAATGACAAGAGAATCACTGATTGGCTGCCTCCTGTACACCCCACACTACATAACCCCTCTTCTTCATAGGAATCCCTCCAATATTTGAAAACAGCTATCATATTCTTCCAGTAATTTTGTCTTTTCCAGATTGAATATTTCCACATTCTTCATACATTCCTAGTACATCACAGTTCCCAATGCCTAATTCATGATAATCAACAAAATCTCAACTCATTTTTACATAAATAACTACCAAGTCATCTTAACCTTCCTGTATTTTTTCTACTGATTGTTAAAGCCTACATTCAGATTTTATATGCGCCCTGTTAAATTTCATCTTGTGTTTAGTCTAGCATTCCAAAAGACAAGATTACTTTGCATTGTAATCTGTCAACTATAATATTGGTTTCCCCTCTTTATTTCATATCATCTGAAATTTGATGAGCCATGCATATTTATATGTCTATTTATATGTCTACCAAAGTCACTGATAAAATAGGTAAAGAAGACAAGCTCTATTAAACCTTCTCCTTAAAAATTAATAAATAAAATAAAACCTTCTCCTTTACATGGATATCTTTCTCTGATTTTTAGAGTCATTAATGAATAATTTTGGTTAACAGTAGCCAAGCTAAGGGTATTAACTTTAAGCTCACAGTCATTATCTTTTCTATAAGCTTTACTGAAATTAATATGTTCTTTTTCTATTTGTTTCTCCTAATCTACTAAATTATTAATACTATAAATAAAGGACATTACTGAGGTTTTACATTGTAATTAACATCACATGGCTCCTGGTGTTGCCTCCTTAAGGGACTTCCAAGTGTTCTATAAAACATCTACTTAAAAAATTTTACTAGGGACCAAGGTCAAATTCACTGGTTAGCAAGAGCAACAGTAACTTTTTGATCATAAGCACTGATTCAGAGTCCATTAACTGATTAGTTGGTTTGGTTAGTTTTATCTAATTTCTTCCCTTGCTCCATCTCTCTGCTAAACCCAGGGTCCTATTCCATTCTCAATTCAAGTATTTTTCCTGGCTCCTTAAGAACTCACTAGTGCAGAGAAGATAAAATATGTTAGATTACATCTGAAAGTATTCTATTCACTTTATGTCTCTACTCTCATGTGACCAAATGTGTGTCTGCATAGCAGCCCAAAACCAGAGGGGAAAGATAGGACCAGGAAGGAACACAAAAACCCTGTGTTCTCACTGCCATCTGCTAATGTGAATGTCATTCTTAATGAAAAAAATGAGAAAACTCTATATCCTGTTGGGCTTTCTGGTTTCTTCCAAGTGGCAATATTCTAGTATTCCCTCAGTCAGGGGAGAACCCAGAGATTCCTTCTCTCTTTTAGTAATCATTTAAATGCTTTTTTCTCTAGCCCAAGCAATAATTGTCAGATGCTGTGATTTTTCTGTGGCAATTTACTATTGGAAAATTATTGTAACTAATTCATTCATTCATTCATTCCACAAGTACTTATCAAGGCCTTCCTATGTGTTTGATGTTAGGGTGATACTGTAATAACTGAAAGAAGGAATCCTGTACCAGGATAGAAATTCCTAAAGAATTCGCAGTTAAGTAAGATAAATTGAGCATTTCACTTGTATGAGGAATATAGGGTAGAAAAACCAAGAAAAAGAAAGTATCCCCTGCTTCCGACAAACTGATGAGAGATTAGGCAAAGTCTGAAAATGGTTTTAACAGTCAGCAGGCCACTTGGCCGAGGGAAAAGAATGGCTTCCTGAGAGAGTGGCATCTGACTTAATTCAGATCTTTCTCTATGGTGTCTCTCAGAGGGTAAATGATATGTTTTGCTGACTGGGTTTTCCAAGTCTCATGTACTTAGAAGGGAAAATAGACTGAGATGAGCAGCTGCTTCAGGAACGTGCACAGCCTCAGAGGAGGACCATCTATCTCCCCAGGAGATCACGGCCACTCCTCCCACCCTTCCAGAAGGGCCCTCCAGGTATGTTCTCCTGCTGATGTTCAGCCAGGGTCATCAGGTAAATAGCTCCCTGATGACTGGAAGCACCCTATGCTTCTGCCTGATACTAACATGTCTATCACTCAGAAAGGACTTGGGAAAGCAGGATAATAGATTATGCAAGAGCTTTGGACTCAAACAAACCTGGGTCCAAAACAAAACTCCAGTGACCTTGAATGAGTGGCTTACACTCACGGGGTCTCAATTTCTCTTCTAGAAACAAGAGACAGCATGGCCTGTCTCCTGTGCTTGCTGTGGTGAAGACATGACTAAGCCAAGCATAGTGTGTGGTTGTAATGGGATCTAGATTAATGTTACTTTCCTGTCTTCTCTTGGGCCCAGAGCTAGATGCGGAAGCAACCCAGTAGTGCCAGTGAGAACCAGACCACCTGGCTGATCCTAGCGGGCTTTGGGGAGCTGCAACGCCTGCGCTTCCTGCCTTTCACCCTCTTTTTAGCTATTTATGTGATAATAGTAGGGGGCAACGCCCTCATAGTGCTGGCTGTGGCCTCCTGTCGGACTCTCCACACACCCATGTACTTCTTCCTCTGCCACTTCTCCCTGCTGGAGATCGGCTATACCTCCAACATCATGCCTCAGCTGTTGCGGAGCTTCCTGAAAGGGAGGGAAGCCATCTCACTGGCCGGCTGTCTGCTTCAGTTCTACGTGTTTGCCTCACTGGCTGCAGCTGAGTGCCTCCTGCTCGCAGCCATGTCCTACGACCGTTACTTGGCCATCTGCCACCCACTGCACTACCCTGCCCTGATGAGCACCTGGTGCTGTGGCTGCCTGGCTGCTGCAGCCTGGGTCAGCGGCTTCTCCTTTTCCGCCCTCACTCTGGCCCTGGCAGCCCCTCTGCCCCTCTGCCCTGGCCGCAGGGAGATCGACCACTACTTCTGTGACTTTGCTCCAGTGGTAGGGCTGTTCTGTGGTGATATAGGGCTCATGTGGGGAGCTGGAGTGAGCATTTCAGGCTTCCTGACACTGGCCCCTTTCCTGTTGACTGTGACCTCCTACGCCTTCATCCTGAGGACTGTGCTGCAAATACCGCCAGGCCCTGGGAGGCGCAAAGCCTTCTCCACCTGTTCCTCCCACCTCAGCGTGGTTGGGGTGTTTTATGGCACCCTCATCGCGGTCTATGTAGCACCAACAGACCAGATGGCTCCCTTACTTCGAAAGGCTTTCTCTGTCCTCTACACTGTGTTCACCCCTATGGCCAACCCCATCATCTACAGCCTCAAGAACCAAGAGGTAAAGGGGGCCCTTCATAGGCTCTGGGGACAGCTCATCCGAGGACAGCTATCGACGTCTTCCTGGATTCTAGCTTAGCCCCGTCCTCAAGGTCTACAGGACTAAAGATCACTGTGATGAAAATATGGAGACTGTGAAATTGAAAATAGTTGTCTAACAAAATGAGGTAACTTCAATTTTTTCTAGTTGGAACGGAGTAGGGATCAAAAATTGTATGCCTGGTATAGGGCTAAAATACTATAGACACTCCATAAATATTAGTTGGAAAGATGGATTAAGTAAATAATACTGAAAAGAATGCAAGAGGGAGCAGAGCATAACACCAAGTGGGGAACACTTGCAGACCATTCATCTAAGGTGGCAAGGACTGAGGTTGGCAGATTGAGAAAGGAGGGCTAAGGATATGGTAATAAGAAGCATTAAGAATTAAGGTATCTCAAGAAACCATCGGCAAAACAACAAGAAAGCTCACTGCATGGGAGAATATATTTGCCAATATTATCTCTGATAAGGGTTTAATCTCCAAAATTTACAGGGAACTCATACAACTTAACAAAAGGAAGATAAACAATCCAATCAAAAAATGGGCAACAGACCTAAATAGACACTTTTTGAAAGAGGACATACAGAAGGTGGAGAGACATATGAAAACATGCTCAAAGTCACTAATCTTCTGAGAGATGAAAATCAAAACGACAATGTGGTACCATCTCACACCTGTCAGAATGGCTATTATCAACAAATCAACAAATGACAAGTGCTGGCGAGGATGCAGAGAAAAGAGAACCCTCTTGCACTGCTGGTGGGAATGCAGACTGGTGCAGCCACTGTAGCAAATAGTGTGGAGTTTCCTCAAAATATTAAAAATGGAACTCCCATTGGACCCAGTAATCCCACTTCTAGGAATATACCCCAAGAAATCAGAAACACCAGTCAGAAAGGGTATATGCACCCCTATGTTCATAGCAGCACAATTTACAATAGCTAAGATTAGGAAACAGCCTAAGTGCCCATCAGCAGATGAGTGGATTAAAAAACTGTGGTATAGCTACACAATGGAATACTATGCTGCTATAAAAAAAGAAGGAACTTTTACCATTTGCAACAGCATGGATGGACTTGGAGAGCATTATGCTAAGTGAAATAAGCCAGTGGGAGAAAGATAAATATCACATGACCTCACTCATTTGCGGAATATAATGAACAACATAAACTGATGAACAAAAATAGATCCAGAAATAGAGAAAAACCAAACAGACCAGTCAAAACTCAGAGGGAAGGCAGGTGAGGGGGTGGCATGGTAAGAGATCAGCCAAAGGACTCGTGTGCATGCATATTATCATAACCAATGGACACGGACACTGGGGCTGTGGGGGCTTGTCCTGGGGGGTGGGAGTGGCTGGGGAGAGGTCACTGGGGGAAAAGGGAGACATATATAATACTTTAGACAAAAATAAATAAATAAATAAATAAATTTTAAAAAGAATTAATATATCTCATGACATGCTTCAAATAGAGAAACCAAACTCTGGGGGTTAAAGGCAGTAGAGTAGTGATGAAGGTAGTAATGGGATGAGAGCTGCTCCCACTGCAGAGACAGCTCCTCCTTGGGAGAGGAAGGGTCAGTAGAGGCCTGGAAGGAGCTCTATGCAGTCATGCCTGCAGTCCGGAGGCCAATTAGACCACTAATGGGAGTTCCCGTTAGTCCACTTGTCCTTGATGTTGTACCAATAGGTAATAGAGTAAAGGAAGGAAGCAATTAAATGAGGGGAAAAAAAAGGGGGAAGAAATAAACCCAATGAGAGGATTCTGAAATTCTGCCCTATCAGGGAATGTTTGAAAGTTTTGAAAAAATGAGCCAAAAATATTTCTAATTTTAAATATATATTTCAGCATGTTTCTCAAGGTATGGTATGTAGGTCACCTATATCAGGATGAGCTGGAGTCGTTATTTACAAATGCAGACTTCTAGGCTTCTCACCAGACCTGCACAATCATAATCACCAAAGTGGAGCCCAGGCCCTGCATTTAACAAATGCCACTAGAGCCCTGGCAGGCTGGCTCAATTGGTTGAGGCGCCATCTTGTACATCAAAAGGGTGCAGATTCAATTCCCGATCAGGTACATGCCTAGGTTGTGGGTTCCATTCCCTGTCAGGGAAACCGATCTCTCTCTCTCTCTTTCTCTCTCTCCCTCTCTCTTCCTCTCTTTCCAAAATCAAGGATTTTTTAAAATGCCACAACTGATTCTCAGTGTAGGGAGAGGGCATGGTTTCCAGGATGAGAGGGATGATAACAGGAAAACAGAACAAGAAAAAAGAAAATACAGTTACTTGTGGATATAAAGAGACACAACCCTCGCGTAGTGGGAATAAGACAGTTGTACAGCCGAAACCGGTTTGGCTCAGTGGATAGAGCGTCAGCCTGCGGACTGAAAGGTCCTAGGTTTGATTCGGGTCAAGGGCATGTACCTGGGTTGCAGGCACATCCCCAGTAGGGGGCGTGCAGGAGGCAGCTAATCGATGTTTCTCTCTCATCAATGTTTCTAACTCTCTATCCCTCTCCCTTTCTCTCTGTAAAAATCAATAAAATGTATTTTAAAAAAAAAAAAGACAGTTGTACTAAAAGGGCCAGTGAGAGGATCTTCAGGAAGTAGAAAATCTGGAATAGACAACTATCTCAATTGAGTTGAAAAAAAGAATAGAAAATGATGGAATGATGCTTGGGAAATGGTCAGGGTTTAGGCTGTGTTTGAGTTTTTAAATTTCTCTATGATGTTTTTTTCTTTTCACTAAAGTCAAAACTGAAGTCCTGTGCTATGTGTGCCAGCGTCTTTGGAGAGAGGACCAGGATAGAGTGGACAGATGGCACATCAGGTTCCCCAAACCAGAAACCACACCCTCCTAGGATGCATGACTCACACTTGCTCAGAGGCGTTTGGTCACTCTGATTGGCACTGAGCACACAGTCAAGAGATAGGTAGGGAATTGTCCCAGAGGCCCTGGAGGCCAAACCCTGCACAAAGCGGGACTCCCTTTGTGATATTTTCTCAAGAGTTTTGAGAAAGCCCCAAGCCCTTCCCTTCACTGCCACCAGCACCTGATCCCCATAAACTGTCCCCTGCCAACTCCTAAAGCCAGAAATTCTGAATCAGAGTGTCATCTTTTTAAATCACTGGTCAAAGGCACATGGTACTGCAGTATAAAGGAAAGAGCAGACCTATCTATGTTGTGATCCCAGTTCTGCCACATACTAGCTTAGGCAAATCACTTAACCTCTTTGAGTATCAGATTCCTCACCTGGAATAAAATAAATATGATAAAAGGAATAAAATAATAACAACAATAGGATTGTTATGAAAATTAAATGAAAGACATATAATAAATCCCTCTATCTGTGCACTTTGATTGGCCTATGACATACCTTTTTGTTTATTAAATTTTATTGGGATGACATTAGTCATCATGGACATATAGGTTTCATGTGTGGATAACTAATTTTTCAAAATCTACATATAGTACCATGTTCCCACCACCCAAAGTCAAATCTTCTCCTGTCACCTCGTATTAGGAACCCTTTCTCCTCCCACCACACTCCCTCTGGCAACCACCCTCTGGCTTTTGTGTTCATAAGCTTCAGTTTTATATACCACATATGAATGAAATCATATAGTTCTTAGCTTTTTCTATCTGACTTATTTTACTTCCCATAATGTTCTCAAGGTCCATCCATGTTGTTGTAAATGACGCTGTTTCATCCCTTCTTATAGCCGTGTAGTACTCCATTGTGTATATGTACCACATCTTCTTTATCTAGTCTTCTATCACAGGGCACTTTGGCTGTTCCAAGTCTTGGCCACCATGAATAACGCTACAATGAACATAGGAGTGTATATATCTTTGCGTATAAATGATTTCAAGTTTTTCAGGTATATACCCAGGAGTGGGGTTGTTGGACCATATGGTAGCTTTATTTTTAATTTTTTGAGGAATTGCCAGGCTGCTCTCCATAGTGGTTATACCAGCCTACATTCCCACCAGTACTGAATGAAGGTTCACTTTTTTCCACAACCTCTCCTACACAGCCAATATAATCCTGATACCAAAACCTGGCAAAGATAACAAACAAAAGGAAAACTACAGACCAATATCCCTGATGAATACAGATGCAAAAATCCTAAACAAAATACTGGCTAATTGAATACAACAGTACATCCAAAAAATAATACATCATGATCAAGTAGGATTCATTCCAGGGGCACAAGGATGGTTCAACATTTGCAAATCAATCAATGTAATACACCACATTAACAAAAGAAAGGATAAAAATCATATGATCTTGTCAATAAATGCAGAAAAGGCATTTGATAGGATACAACATTCATTTATGATTAAAACGCTCAATAAAATAGGAATAGAAGAAAAGTACCTCAACATAATAAAGGCCATATATGATAAACCCTCAGCCAATATCATACTCAATGGTGAAAAACTGAAAGCTTTTCCCCTAATATCAGGCACAAGACAAGGATGTCCACTCTCACCACTCTTATTCAACATAGCACTGGAAGTCCTAGCCAGAGCAATAAGGCAAGAGAAAAATAAGTCATCCAAATAGGGAAGGAAGAAGTCAAACTGCCACTTTTTGCAGATGACGTGATGCTGTACATAGAAAACCCTAAAGACTCCACCAAAAAACTACTAGAAACAATAAACAAACACAGTCAAGTTGCAGAATACAAAATCAATGTGCAGAAATCCATTGCCTTCCTGTATGAGATACTTCAATAAATATTAGCTTCTTCTCTCACCCTACCTCTCCTCAAGGGAAGTCAGGAGACTCTCTCCCTTCGGTCACAACACCACCTGAGACCAGTAGAGAGAGGCTATAAAGAGACTCTGGCTCAATTTATGAAATGTTTTCATGTAAAACTTCTTTTATGTTTTTATTTATTTCAGAGAGTGGAAGGAAGAGGGAGACAGGGATAGAAATATCAATGATGAGAGAGAATCATTAATTGGATGCCTCCTGCACCCACCCTACCAGGGATCAAGCCCACAACCTGGGCATGTGCCCTGACCTGGAATGGAACCATGACCTCCTGGTTCATAGGTCAATGCTCAACCACTGAGCAACACCAGCCAAGCAGAGATGTAAATTCTCATTACAATATATTCAGCCCTAACCTGTTTGGCTCAGTGGATAGAGCGTCGACCCGCAGACTGAAGGGTCTCAGGTTCAATTCCAGTCAGGGGCATGTACTTGGTTGCAGGCACATCCCCAGTAGGGGATGTGCAGGAGGCAGCTAATCAATGTTTATCTCTCATGGATGTTTCTAACTTTCTATCCCTCTACCTTCCTCTCAGTAAAAAATCAATAAAATATATTTTTTAACAATAAAATAAAATATATCCAGCCCTTAGTGTTGCTCAGTAGTTAGAGCGTCAGCCCTCACACCCAAGAATCTCTGGTTCGATATCTGGTCAAGGACACATACCTAGGTTGCAGGTTCGATCCCAGTCTCAGTTGGAGCATATGCAGGAGGCAACCAGTATACATCTCTCCAACATCAATGTTTCTCTTTCTCTCTCTCTCCCCCTTCATGGAATGTCTAAAACCATAAACTCAGGCATCTACTTTTCTCACCAACATCTTATTATTCTTTCAGGTCACTTGCTCAATTGTCCCTAATACTCTTGTTTTGATTCCATTAAGACAGTTTATCCAATGATAGTTACTTCTACTGTATCTCTGTGTATCAGCCTCCTCTGTCTTCACTTCCCTCCTTATCCAGATAAGATTCAATAGTCCAAATCTAAATCACTTTTGCCAATATCTTCTATTACCTTGCATTCTTAGCTTTCTGTCACACTTTCCTGTGGAAAAAAAAAATCTAACCCTAAATGCATGTTTTCATAGGTGCCCTTAGAGCAACATTCAACCTCTTAAATGTGACTTGGCCTCCACGTGCTTCTACAAACATTTCTTGCCACTCACAATCTTGTATCTATGCTTCAGCCATAATGATTGTCTTTTATATCCTTGACTACACAGGCTTTTTCACATGTTATTTTCCTCTGCCTATAACAATTTCCCACCAACTTTGCCTAGCAATTCCATAAAAAGTGATCAATAAAGATTTGTTGAATTTATTTAATCAATGAAAGCATGAGTAGATGGCTAGCCAGACCAATTAGTTACCCCAAGTAAATATCATAAATAAGCTATGCCTAGTGTTTATGCCTTTACATCTCCAGGTCAACATCATATGATGCCCTTTAACATGTACTTCAAGAAGAACCAGAGTCTACCTTCTAGCATTGCCACTGTTATTCTTGTGCACTTGCTCTAAAATTATTGATCTAACCCTAGTCAGTTTTTCTCAGTTGTTAAGAGTGTCTGCCCACAGACTGAAGCGTCACTGGTTCCATTCCTGGTCAAGGGCACATACCTCTGTTGCAGACTCAATCCCAGCCCAGATCAGAGCATGTGTGTGTGAGGCAACCAATCGATGCATCTCTCTCACCAATGTTTCTCTCTCTCTCTCTCTCTCTCTCTCTCTCTCTCTCTCTCTCTCTCTCTCTCTCTCTCTCTCTCTCTCCCTCCCTTTCTCCTCACTCCACTCTCTTAAAAAATATCATCAGGTAAGGATTTAAAACAATAATAATAATGGTAAAAGTATTGATCTAGTGATAATTCTTCCTTCACAATGTCTTTCCATATAACTGAAACTAAGAACTTGTACTCTAATTATAATAATAATCAACTTTTTCTAAGCACTTTTTTATATATCAAACTCAGGTAGATTTTATTGACACCATCTTATAGTTGAAGAAAATGAGGCTCACAAAGGTGAATTTAAGGCAGTAAGGCAAATCCAAGGCTCAAAACTTCAATCTTTACTATTTCAAAGTCCATTTTCTTTTCTTTTCTTTTTTTAAATAAATCTTTATTCAGATTATAACAATTGGTTCTCCTTTTTCCCCCATAGCTCCCCTCCACCCAGTTCCCACCCCACCTTCTGCTCTTACCTCCCCCCCTCACTGTCCTCATCCATAGGTGTACAATTTTTGTCCAGTCTCTTCCTGCACCCCCCCACACCCCTTTCCCCCTGAGAATTATCAGTCCACTACCTTTCTATGCCCCTGATTCTATTATATTCACCAGTTTATTCCATTCCTCAGGTTTTTAATTCACTTGATTTTTAGGTTCACTTGTTGATAGATATGTATTTGTTGTTCATAATTTTTATCTTTACTTTTTTCTTCTTCCTCTTCTTAAAGAATACCTTTCAGCATTTCATATAATACTGGTTTGGCGGTGATGAACTCCTTTAGCTTTTTCTTATCTGTGAAGCTCTTTATCTGCCCTTCAATTCTGAATGATAGCTTTGCTGGGTAGAGTAATCTTGGTTGTAGGTTCTTGCTATTCATCACTTTGAATATTTCTTGCCTCTCCTGTCTGGCCTGCATAGTTTGTGTTGAGAAATCAGCTGACAATCGTATGGGTGCTCCCTTGTAGGTAACTAACTGTTTTTCTCTTGCTGCTTTTAATATTCTCTCTTTGTCTTTTGCTCTCGGCATTTTAATTATGATGTGTCTTGGTGTGGTCCTCTTTGGATTCCTTTTGTTTGGGGTTCTCTGTGCTTCCTGGACTTGTAAGTCTATTTCTTTCACTAAGTGGGGGAAGTTTTCAGTCATTATTTCTTCAAATAGGTTTTCAGTATCTTGCTCTCTCTCTTCTTCTGGCACCCCCATAATTCTGATGTTGCTATTCTTGAAGTTGTCCCA
Organism: Corynorhinus townsendii; assembly: GCA_026230045.1. Taxonomy (NCBI): domain Eukaryota; kingdom Metazoa; phylum Chordata; class Mammalia; order Chiroptera; family Vespertilionidae; genus Corynorhinus; species Corynorhinus townsendii. The sequence continues at coordinate 170,997,750 of JAPDVU010000003.1, read as the reverse complement.
GGGGCTTCTTACACTATCTTCAACTTTTTGGATTCTTTTTTCTTTTTGCTTTTTCAGTTGAGTGTTTTTTGCTTCTGCGTATTTCAATTCTTTGACTTGATTCTTGCATTCCTCTAGTCTGTTGTTGGGTCTCTGTATAATATTTTTTATTTCAGTCAGTGTATGTTTAATTTCTAGTTGGTCCTTTTTCATATCTTCGAGGGTCTCGTTATATTTATCGGCCTTTCCTAGGATATTCTTGAAAAGCCTTATAACCGTGGTTTTGAATTCTATATCCAGTCGTTTGTTTTCCTCCATTTCTTTCGTTTGTGATCTGTTTCTTTGTCTCTGCATTTTTGCTGCTTCCCTGAGTTGATAGGGTTACTTTGTGTGCTAGGTTTCCTATATGGCCCAGTGGGTCGGCCTCCCCAGTTAACCTAAGGTGGACACTCTTGGTGCACCCCTTTGTGGACTGTGTGTACAGTGTTGTTGTAGTTAGGTCTTAATTGTTGTTGGTATCAATGGGAGGAATTGACCTCCAGGCCAGTTGGCTGTGAGGATCAGCTGTGTCTACACTGGGAGAAGTTCGGTGCTGGAGCAGCCTTATAGGATTAGACTTGCCAAATTGCAAAAGCCTCTGTGCTCAGCTTGCATGGGGTGGAGTCTCAGGGTGGAGCAGACAGTCTTGGCTTCCCATCAGCCCTGCCCTTGGGCGCTCACCTCCAGACCTCTGCCTTCCCTGGCTCCCGAGCCTCCTCCCAAGAGTCCAGATTCCCCCCGCAAGAGCATGGGTCCCCAGGGGCTCACCTGGAACTGGGGTTCAGTGCAGTCAGAACTGGGGTTCAGTGCAGTCAGGAGCTTTCGACTCCCTTCCACTAGGAAAAGCCTGTGGCAACCTCCAAAGTCTTTGTGCACACTCGCGCATGCACGCGCCTCCAGACCCCTGCCGGCTCCCCCGGGTCTCCAAGTGCCTTTCTCTCTACCTGACAGTCCAGACTCCCCCTGTATGAGCCTGGGTCCACAGGGTTTCGCCCGGAACTGGGGTTCAGTGCAGTCAGAACTGGTGTTCAGTGCAGTCAGGGGCTTCCTTCCCCCTCCCACCAGAGAAAGTCAGCCAGGCTCTCAGCCGCCCTTCCTCTCTGTGCGCACAAAGACCTTTTGCCGTACCGCAACCCTTTGCAGTTCCTCCAATTCTCCGTGAGCTTTTCTCTTTCCTTCTAGTTGTAGAATTTTCACTAAGCCAGCTTTCCTGTGGTTCTGGATGGTGTACATTCTGTCTTTTAGTTGTAGTTTTGAAATTGTTGTGCAAGGCAGCAGTTTAGGTGCGTACCTATGCTGCCATCTTGGTTTCTCTCCCATTTTCGTTTCTTAATCAGTGTTGCATTCTTGGTCAAAAATAAAAGAGAGGAAGAAAAAAATAAACAAACAAATGAGAGGAAGAAAAGGAAAAGAGATGAACACAGACATTACTTTTATGAGTGAATAATCAAAGTAGAAGAAATAAGATTTGTAAAGAACAAAGGAACAGAGGAGGTGTGGAGAGAATGAAGAGCCAGAGGAAGAGGCCTGAGCAAAGATGAATTTGAGGTAAGAAATCCAGACAGCAGGTTTCAGCATCAATGACAGTTGATGGGAAAGTGTAAAGCGACATCTCCTTTAACTGTGGAAGGGAGTAAACAATGGTGAGGAGGAGGAGGAGACCTGGCGTTTTGACATTGCCCAAGGGAGGAGGATATGGAGGCAGATCCTTGACCTGGTCACGGACAACACTGGCAACCTTTCCCAATCTGACTTCCTTTCCTCTCTCTGAGGGTACCTGCTCTCTGGCCCTTGAAATTCCATGTGAATCCTTTTTCTTGGCTCAACTTCATAAAGTTTAATGTCAGAAAGACATTGTGTTGTTCTTCTTGTTGTTATTTTGGGGTAGATGTTGACGTTTTTGCCTAAAACAAATCATCCAGCCAAGAAGGGAGCTCAAAAAAGACATGGCCTTCTCATGACATACTGGTTAAACCCCTCACACCATCCTCTGACAAGCAGGTCAAGATTCCCTGTGGCATTTCCAACAAGGTCATCAAGTTTTCCAAGAAGACAGAATAATCTTTGTTCCAGGAAGTACAGTTCTTGACTGATATATTATCCCCCAAAGGGTTATATAACTGGGAGTTGCTCCAATCCTTAATCCCTAAACATAAAATCAATGACAAAATTAGACTATTTCCCAGTTGCAAAGCCAAACAGGACTCAGAACAGAGAGCTATGAGCCAAGGCCAGAGACAAGGCAAGGTATAGAAACTGAACACAAAAATTATGAGAAGTTAGACTCCTCGAGCTATGATCAGGACTAAAAATTTTACCATAAAAAAGGAGGCACTTCAAAAAGGCACTATCCCAAATTTCCTATGGGACAGGCACTCAATTCCTCCAGCAGTGTTTTTATCCTAATCTTTTCTCCTTTTCTCCTGACTTTAAACCCTAGACTTTGAGCTGAATGAAAACTCAGACTGTGATCATGCCTCTTAAGAATGAGAAAAACTTCATCATACCTCTTGAAGATATTTAGCTGGTGCTATGGGCTGAATGTTTATATCCTCCCCAAATTCATATATTAAAACGCTAATCCCCAATGTGATGGTATTTGGAGATGGGACCCTAGGGAGCTAATTAAGTCGTGAGGGTGGACCTCTCATAATGGGGTTAGTGCCCTTATAGGAAGATACACTCAAGAGCCTTCCCCCTCTCTCCATCATGTAACATTAGAGAAGCTGGCTATCTACAAACTAAGAAGAAGGTCCTCACCAGAAACCCCGTTAACTGGTACCTTGATCTTGGGCTTCCCAACACCTAGAACTGTGAGAAAAATAAATTTCTGCTGTTTAAGCCACTCAGTGTGTGGTATCTTGTCATAGTAGCCCAAACTGACTAAGACAGCTGGTGTACAGCACTAATGGGCCTCAGCTATACTGAGGACATTAAAACAATTCATGAGATAATCCTCTAGGATCATCTGACCACTGAAAAACATTTTTTTGGTACAGATGTGAGAAGGTACAGGAGAGGGGCTAATAATAGCTTATGTTTGCTGCATGCTTACTATGTACAGGCACTGTTCTCAGTGCTTCCTACTAAACCACTTAAGACAATAACCCTATAAAGGAGATACAGTTATTATTTCTGTTTTACAATTAATAAAACTGAGGCATAAAGATAGAATGACCTTCTCAAGGTCACACATTAACAAGTGTCAAGTCTGGTATTAAGAACCCAAAGTCTGACTCTCTCCTACGCTCTCCACCACCGCACTCCAGCCTGTTGCAAACAACAGCATAACCCCCAGAATGTCTCACTATGTAATACCCAAGGCCCTATTTCTAATTCAAAAATTTTATAATTTCCTCTTTATTATTTTGAAATGAAATTTGAAGATCACATAACCTAACTTCACACATACTTTCATGAAAATCGGCATAATGTACTAAATGCTGCATAAGAGAAAAATAAAAAGGGAAGTCATTTATTATAAAATAACATTTATTTTCAAAAAAATTTTTGGCTACAACCACACCAGAAAACATGATAAACAGTTGGATGTTAGACCCCCAAATGCAGAACGTAGTGGCTACAGCATAGGGACACAGATGTGTCACATTGGCAACGCTAGCATCATGAGCAGCTCTGCCATCAATGACAGGATTTTTTAAATGACAAATATCCTTGTTGAAGTTCCAAACAAACCAAACAATCTCCCCTTGATTTTCACAATTGTTGTATTACTAGAAAAATCAGCATATATTAATTCCATAAAAAAATGCTTGTGGCCTTAACCGGTTTGGCTCAGTGGAAAAAGCATCAGCATGCGGACTCAAGGGTCCCAGGTTCGATTCTGGTCAAGGGCATGTACCTCGATTGCGGGCACATACCCAGTAAGGAGTTAATGAGTGTGCAGGAGGCAGCTGATAGATGTTTCTCTCTCATTGATGTTTCTAACTCTCTATCCTTCTCCCTTCCTCTCTATAAAAAAATCAATAAAACATTTTTTTTTAAATGCTTGTGTTTGTATGTGAATGGAGTTAGGCTTAATTAATTTTTAACAGACTTTAGACCTACATGAATGTCCACTTAAAACATTTTAAGGTCAAGCAGAACACAGAAAAATTCTTTCTTTAAAAAATCTTTATTGTTCAGATTATTACAGTTGTTCCTCTTTTTTCCCCCATAGCTCCCCTCCTCCCAGTTCCCACCCCATCCCATGCCCTTACCCCCATCCCCACTGTCCTCATCCATAGGTGTATGATTTTTGTCCAGTCTCTTCCTGCACCCCCCCATACCCCTTTCCCCTCAAGGATTGTCAGTCCACTCCCTTTCTATGCCCCTGATTCTATTATATTCACCAGTTTATTCTGGTCCTGAGGTTTTTAATTCACTTGATTTTTAGGTTCACTTGTTGATAGATATGTATTTGCTGTTCAAAATTTTTATCTTTACCTTTTTCTTCTTCTTCCTCTTCTTAAAGAATACCTTTCAGCATTTCATATAATACTGGTTTGGTGATGATGAACTCCTTTAGCTTTTTCTTATCTGTGAAGCTCTTTATCTGCCCTTCACTTCTGAATGATAGCTTTGCTGGGTAGAGTAATCTTGGTTGTAGGTTCTTGCTACTCATCACTTTGCATATTTCTTGCCACTCCCGTCTGGCCTGCATAGTTTCTGTTGAGAAATCAGCTGACAGTCTTATGTGTGCTCCCTTGTAGGTAACTAACTGTTTTTCTCTTGCTGCTTCTAATATTCTCTCTTTGTCTTTTGCTCTTGGCATTTTAATTATGATGTGTCTTGGTGTGGTCCTCTTTGGATTCCTCTTGTTTGGGGTTCTGTGCACTTCCTGGACTTGTAAGTCTACTTCTTTCACCAGGTGGGGAAAGTTTTCTGTCATTATTTCTTCAAATAGGTTTTTAGTATCTTGCTCTCTCTCTTCTTCTGGCACCCCCATAATTCGGATGTTGGTATGCTTGAAGTTGTCCCAGGAGCTCCTTACACTATCTTCATATTTTTGCATTCTTTTTTCTTTTTGCTGTTCCGGTTGGGTGTTTTTTGCTTTTGCGTATTTCAAATCTTTGACTTGATTTTTGCGGTCCTCTAGTCTGCTGTTGGATCTCTGTATATTATTTTTTTATTTCAATCAGTGTATGCTTAATTTCTAGTTGGTCCTTTTTCATATCCTTGAGGGTCTCACTAAATTTATCAGCCTTTGCTAGAAAATTCTTGAAAAACCTTATAACTGTGGTTTTGAACTCTATATCCTTCATTTCTTTCATTTATGACCTGTTTCTTTGTCTCCACATTTTGGCTGCTTCCCTGAGTTGATAGAGTGGCTTTGTGTGCTAGGTGTCCTATATGGCCCAGTGGGTTGGCCTCCCCAGTTACCTGAGGTGGACACTCTTGGTGCACCCCTTTGTGGGCTGTGTGCACAGTCTTGTTGTAGTTAAGCCTTGATTTTTGTTGGTACCACTGGGAGGAATTGATCTCCAAGCCAATTGGCTGTGAGGATCAGCTGTGTCTACACCAGGAGAACTTCTGTGCTGGAGACACCCTTATGGGGCACGACTTGCTTCAGTGGGGCTTTGGTGCTCACTGAGTCTGCCCCCTGAGTGTGTCCCTTATTGGTTTGAGGAGTTGTAATCTGGATGGTCCTACTCTGACCCCTGGGTACACTGGCTCTTGAATCTCCAAGGAGGTGCTAATTTAGCCTCTGCCTAAGGCCACCCAGCAAGAGCTACAGAGAGATCTGCAGATTCCTCTTCTTTGTTTGGGGTTTGGAGGTGCCCAGCTGTGAAGCAATGCAAGCTGTTGTGGGGCCTTGGGCCTTCTTTTGGATGTTCTGGGTCTCTCTGACTCAGCTGCAGTTTGTTAGGTAGTTTTAGATTTCAAAGGACCAGGCCATTCATATGCAAAAGCCTCTGCGCACAGCTTGGGTGGGGCGGGGTCTCAGGGCAGAGCAAACAGCAATGGCTTCCCATCAGCCCTGCCCTAAGAGGCCCCTGGGTCTCAGTGTCCCACAGTAATCACTGCAAGCACCTCTGAGAGAAAGCCACCCTCGAGTTCCACCCACTTCCAGACAGTTCAGTTTCTCCCCGTATGAGTCTAGGTCCCCAGAGTCTCGCTGGAAACTGGAGTTCAGAGCAGTTAGGAGCTTGTGTCTCCCTCCCAATTGAAATAGACAGCTGCGTACTCAGTTGCCAGCCCTTTCCTCGCGAGTGCCTCCACACCTCTGCACTTTACTTCTGCAGCTCCTCTGAGTCTCAGTGTGTTTTTCTCTTTCCTTCTAGTTGTAGAATTTCCACTCAGCCAGTCTTCTTGTGGTTCTGGATGATGTCTGTTTTGTCTTTTAGTTGTAGTTTTGAAGTGGTTGTGCAAGGCAGCAAATTAGGTGTTTACCTATGCCACCATCATGGTTTCTCTCCAGAAAAATTCTTTAGAGGTCAGCATTGCCCTGCACATTGACAGATAGCTAGCCCCCACTCCCTAAGCACTAGCAGGTCCCTCTGATCATTGTGACAACCCAAAATGCCTCTAGATATTATTCCCAAATTGTCTCCTAACTTCAATGGGCCTCCATCTTTGCCCCATATCTCAAACTTTTGATCGTAGATTCATGACCCCTCAGTTACTAACCTGATTCCTTATTCCACTGAAACTTTATCTCATTTCCCAATCCCTTCACCATATCCTTTCCTTATTCCCAATTCCATAAAGATACAAATACAGTATTTAAATCTAACAATAGGAACTGGAGCCACTGAGGCTTTATAAAACCAGAACAAGAAAAAGATCTTAAACCAGCTGGGAGGAAGTGGGAGAAGGGAGGGAAGAGGGAAGGACAAGGAAAGCAATGGAATAATGGCAGTGAGGGAAGGGATGGAAAGGAGAGAGAAAAGGCCTCTCACCATCTCACCAGAATACCCAGAGTTCCTGAAGTGATGAGGCCTCGAGGGCAGATACCACTCCCCAAGGATATATCCAAAGGAAAGGCAATGGGAGTTTCAGGACATATGCAGAACATACCTCCCAACAGCAGCAGAATATACATTCTTCTCAAGTGCACATAGGACATTCTCCAGCTTAGATCATTTGTTAGGCCACAAAACAAGCGATCATAAATTTAAGGAGACTGTAACCAGCCCTAGCCAGTTTGGTTCAGTGGATAGAGCATGGGCTTGTGGACCAGAAGGTCCTGGGTTCGATTCAGGTCAAGGGCACAAACCTTGGTTGCAAGCTCCTCTCCCGTCCAGGCCCTGGTTGGGGCACGTGCAAGAAGCAACCAATCAATGTGTGTCTCTCACATGGATATTTCTCTCTGTCTTTCCCTCTCTCTTCCACTCTCCCTAAAAATCAATGGGGGTAGGGCCGGGGGGTGGGGAAAGAAGTCTGTAATCATATCAACCATCTTTACTGACCACAAGATATAAAACAAGTAATCAATACCAAGAAGGAAACTAGAAAATTCACAAATAGGTGGAAATTCAACAACATGCTCATGAACAATGGGGTCAAGGAAGACATCAAAAGGGAAATAAAAAATAACTTAAGACAAATTAAACTGGAAATACAACATACCAAAACTTATGGAATGCAGCAATAGCACTTCCTGAGGAAAGTTTTTAGTGATAAACACCTACATTAAGAAAAAACAAAAATCTCAAATAAACAGAGGGAACTAAGCCCAAATTTAGTAGAATAAAGGCAATAACAAAAAATAAAAAAGAACTAAAGAAAAGACTAAAAAGACAATAGAAGAGATCAGCTAAACTAAGAGCAGGGGTTTTTTCAAAGATAAACTTGACAAACCTTCAGCTAGACCTACAAAGAAAAAAGAGAGAAGATTAAAATAAATAAAATTATAAATTAAAGAGGAGATATTAAACTGATACTACAGAAATAAAGGGTCACCTGGCTAACGTGGCTTAGTGGTTGAGCATCAACCTATGAACCATGAGGTCACAGTTTGATTCTGGTCAGGGCACATGCCCTGGTTGCAGGCTTCATCCCCAGTAGGGGGCGTGCAGGAAGCAGCCGATCAATGATTCTCTCTCATTGATGTTTCTCTCCCTCTCCCTTCCTCTCTGAAATCAATAAAAATATATGTTTAAAAAATAAAGAAATAAAGGATCATAAGAAACTACTATGAATAATTACATACCAGCAAATTAAATAACCTAGAAGAAATAGATAAGTTTCTAGAAACACATAACTACAAAATCTGAATCACAAAAAAATAGAAAATCTGGACATACCAACAATAAGTAAAAAGATGGCATCATTAACCAAAAACCTCCCAACAAAGAAAAACCCAGGACCAGATGTATTGAAGAGAAACTCTACCGATCATTCAAGAAAAGTTAATGCCAATTCTCAAACTGTTCCTAAATTGAACCCTCCTAAACTCCTTTGATGAGGCCAGCATTACTCTGATAACAGAGCTAGATAAGAATATTACAAGAAAACTACAGGCCAGTATTCTTAACAAATATAGATGTAAAAATGCTCAGCAAAATACTAGCAAAACAAATCAAATAGCACATTAAAAAGATAATGCACACCAGGCCATTGCTGTTTCTTTCTCTTTCTCTCTCTCTCTCTCTCCCTCTCCCTCTCTCTCTCTCTCTCTCTCTCTCTCTCTCTCTGTCTCTCTCTCTCTCTCTTCCTCTCTGAAATCAATAAAAAAAATCGCAGAGCATACACTACAATCAAATTATTCCTAGGATAAAGGATGGTCCAAACAATGAAAAGCCATCTATCTATAAACACAAATTGTGTAATTTCTCCTTATATTTGCTAGTACCCAAGCTTTTTGGTCATTTATCTGCACCCTCCCAGAGTTATTTCAGATCTTCCTAAAATTTATTTTGCAATGAATGAATTTATCCCCTAAAGCTCAAAATTATCAGGAATCATAGAGATTTTGATGTATTTTTATTTAGCTCCAGGCCTTATATTTAAGAATATTAATAATCTAGCCTGGAAGAAGCAAGAGATGAAGAAACTCTTGTCAGACAAGAAATGGAGGCTAAAAATAAATACTTGGGATGGGAGTGTGGTGGTATTCTTTAGGGACAAGATGGATGTTGGAAGTGCTCTGGGAAGTGACTAAAAGAGTTTTCTCCTGCTCTAACTGATTTGGCTCAGTGGATAGAGCACCCCAGGTTCGATTCCAGTCAAGGGCATGTACCTTGGTTGCGGGCACATCCCCAGTAGGGGGTGTTCAGGAGGCAGCTGATCAATGTTTCTCTCTCATCGATGTTTCTAACTCTCTATCCCTCTCCCTTCCTCTCTGTAAAAAGAAATCAATAAAATATATTTTTTAAAAAAAGATTTGTCTCTGGACTCAGCCTTCCTTGGTTCAAATTCCAATTCCACTGTTTATTTGTTGAATGACCTACAGAAAATTAATTATCCCTTTAGGAGTTTTAGTTCCTTATCTACAAATGTATTCAACATATATATAAATATACATCTGTTCCTCCTCTTTGGGTTGGTATGTGGGTTAAATGGTTTAAAAATAGGCAATGTGTTTATTATTAACTAGTAGCCCTGCACACGAATCCATGCACCAGTAGGTCACTGCTGCCCTCCTGTAGCTCTCTGCCTCCTGCTTGCTTGCTGCCCTGCCCCCTCCTGTAGCTCTCTGCCGCCCACTTGTAGTTGACTGCCACACCCTCCTGCAGATTCGTGATCCAGTCATTATGTGGCTGGTTGTTACGCCTCATGGGGTAACGGATAATTAGCATATTCCTCTCTTATTTTATAGGATACCTCATCTGACTCACAGTTGGAGCTTAATAACTATGATTATGTGCAAGAGAACTTGTACCTTGTAGCCTGAGACCAGCAGAAAGAGTATATGAAGAGGCAGACTCTGGCTCAATTTATGAAATGTTTTAATGTAAAACATTTTGTATGTTTTTATTGATTTCAGAGAGAGGAAGGTAGAAGGAGAGAAGAAAAGAAATATCAATGATGAGAGAGAATTATTGATAGGCTGCTTCCTGCACATACCCTAATGGGAATCAAACCTCCTGGTTCATGGGTTGACACTCAACCACTGAGCCACAGCAGCCGGGCTATGAAATGTTTTAATAATTAACACCATACCTGACATGCAGTACATGCCCATTAAATATCAAATGAATGTGTAAGACAAATAATAAAGCAACATTTTATAGAATGGAATGGTGAGCCTCAGGATGTCATACATTTCTTTTCACTATACCATCTCAACGATGTGTGATAATTCATTTTATGTCAACTTGACTAGGCCACTGGGTACCCAGATATTTGGTTCAACATTATTTCTGGTTGTGTCTGTAAGAGTGTTTTAGGATGAGGTTAATATTTGAATTAGTAGACTCCATAAAGCAGATTGCCCACCCTAATGGAAGGCCTGAATAAAATAAAAAGCTGAGATATTGGTCTTCCCTTGCCTTTAGACTCAGACTCAGACTGGAAATTATACCATCAGCTCTCCCGGTTTTCAGACTCAGACTTGTTCTAGAACTTATACCATTGGCTTTTCTGGATCTGGACTTTTCAGCCTCCATAACCTCATGAAAAAATTACTGATGATAAATAAATACACACCCATTATATATTTACAATAATATATATGTATATCAGTGATCACAGATATTAGAAATAATTCAAGTGTAGTTGGAGGATTAGATCTGACTTCTTTCAGATGTAGAGATATGAACTTAGTCTCTAGTGGTCTTCTGTTCAACCAGTGGTTCACTGATTGCAGATGCTAAATGAGCCTCAATGGCTCCAAACTCAGTGATACCCACCAGATTGAGTGGGGAAATACCTTTAGCCAAGCACAGATAATGAGCCAAAGTTCAGGAGTGACATCAGAGGAATGGCTGCGTGAGAGATCCCCTTGTCCTCTTCCCCTAAAATTTCAGAGTCGATCAACTATAACAAAGGACTCCTGCTCAATAGAGGCAAGCCTAAGAAATACACACATTGAAGCATCTAAAAGTGGGCAAATGGGATCAAACATGGGAGGCAAGAAGGGAGAAGAGCTAAGACAGCCAGAGATGTAGCCCTGTAGCCTGGAGCTTGTGGCCCTGCTGGGCCTGAGAGGGGAGGAAGCCCCTGGTGCAGGCGCTGCCTTCAGCAGGAGGGGCAAAGTCTGGGGGAGCACTGATTCAGGAGTGAGTAGTGAGCCAGCCCAGTCATCTGGGCAAGGACACAGCGTAGGAGTTCTGCCATGGCTGTCTTCTGTTGGGTGGTCAGGGCTCCAAACAAAGAAATGGAGCCACAGAGCCCTGCCACCCATAGACTTCCAAAACCCGCCTCCAGTCACCCTTGGTGTCGTGTGGAGGAGTACATTATCTACAAACCAAAAACAATTACAGCAGAATGGGTATTGCCCTCTGTGACTGGCTGTCCCCTCACTCCTGTGGATATTACCAAGAGGGCAAAACAAACCCCACCCCAACCAACTGTGGCTACACTGACTAATAGCAGTCCTGGAGGTCACAGAGCTAAAAATCTTGTGATTCAGCATCACCTACTGGAAAGTAGTAGGAAGACCTCTTTGTAGAAAGCTGCTGGAGAAGGGCCAACAATAAATGCACAGATGTGCATATAGAGGAGACCAGCAAAAATCATGAATAACCACAGTAGTGAGGCAGCTCAGCAAGAAAATGGAAGATCTCCACAAAGCAAACTGGAACACAGGGAAATATCCTATATAATAAAAGGCCAGCAGGGGAGGGAAGTTGGGGGCGAGATCAGGCCAGCAGGAGAGAGCAGTTGGGGGAGATCGGGCTAGCAGAGATGGCAGTTAGACATCAATCAGGGTGTCAGGGGAGTGGTTAGGGGCAATCGGGCAAGCAGGCAAGCAGGCAAGCAGTTAGGAGCCAGCAGTCCCAGATTATGAGAGGGATGTCAGACTGCCACTTTAGGCCCGATCCCTAAACTGGCAGTCGAACATTCCCCAAGAGGTCCCAGATTGGAGAGGGTGCAGGCCAGGCTGAGGAACACCCCCCCACACACACACTGTGCACAGATTTTGTGCACTGGACCTCTAGTTTGATATAAATGATGGAGAATTCAAGATTGCAACAAGATGCGAAACAATACAGACTGGCAAAATTCCACAAAGCATATAGGACAACCTCCTTTGGGGACATTCCAACAAAGCACAAGCCTTGAAAATCACACTCCTTTCTCCTACCATCCCCTTCTTTCCCCATTCCACCCCACCCCCTACCCCCATGCACTGGCCCAAATCTAGGACTGCCTGCTTCCCCATTGAGACTTTATTCCAGGTACCATTCTTGGTAACATCCCCTTCCTTGAAATTCACACTGGCAAGACCAGCTTGGGGAATTAGCCTTGGGCAGCCAAGTCCTTCTTCCTGGCACAGATGCCAGCACAACTGTTCACTCAGAGACACCTTTGTGTCCACAGGGTATAAGAGACAAGAGTGTCCTGGACATACCAGTTCTTGGGTTGCACTAGCTGCAAAAATGAGGGCAATTCTGATCATCTCTCTCTTCAGCTGCTTCTTTGCAGCTTACAATGCCAAAGTCTTCTCCAAATGTGAGCTGGCCCGCCAGCTGAAGGCTCAGGGAATGGATGGCTTCCATGGCTACAGCTTGGCAAACTGTGAGTATGAACTACTCATCCATCCTTTCTGTCTCTGCCCAAAGCGGCCCTCTTCCCCAACCCAGCAAACTTTCCCCAAACCAGCTTTCTCCCACTCCCCTGTCTGTTCTTCTTGTCTCTATCTCCTCTGCCATGTAATTCCTATTTGGTTCTCCTTTTCTCTCTTTCCACCGGGAGTTATCCTATCATAGAGTTTCTTTTGCTTCTCCCCCAAATCATCTTCCCACCCAATGGCTTGGAATATTTCCTTGGACATACGCAAAACCTAACCTAACTACTTTTAGTTTTGCTGCTATCATCTTTGCTTTCACCTGCATTCTTTTTAGTCCAGGTCATTGTAGCACAATAGGTATTGCCTCCCACCCTCTCCTCTGCAAAAATAACCTACATCTGCTAAGTTTGTCTAAGGTTGTTCTACTAGGGTCACAAGGGAGTTAGATGGGGATCATGAGACTAGAAGACGAGGCAATGAAAAGGATTGAGAGTCATCTATCACATTGGTAGGTACACGTGAAACTATTTTAACTTCTCTTGAATATCTTCATTTTTCTCCATGCCAAACCTTCTCTTTCTTATTACCCCCAAAGATAGTTTATCTAGAATTCCTTCCTAGGATTCTCCTCCACTGCCTCTTCTCTTGCATATACCTTGGGATACAGAGCAAAAGTGCATATACATGGCAAGAATTGGATATTTGGCTGGAAGGTGAGACTGGAAAGGCTAGATTGTGGAACAGACTGTGATTAATGATTGGGCATTCTAAATATTTAACATTGTTATTACATGCTTACCATGGCCTCATTATTGCTTAAGCCTGGGAATACATCTGGATTACAAATGACCTCTAACATTGAGGGTCTCATAGTTTTTGCATTTCAGTCTTAATGGACTTTCCTTTCTGGTAACTCTAGTAAAGCACAGGTTGAATCTTATTATGGAGATCCCTTTTTTATCCACACCTTTTGCTCTCTCTGACACAGGGGTCTGCATGGCTGAATATGAGAGTAACTTCAACACCCAGGCTTTTAATAGAAAAAACTCCAATGGCAGTAGTGACTATGGGCTCTTCCAGCTGAACAACAAGTGGTGGTGCAAAGACAACAAGTATCCCTCAGAAAATGCCTGCAACATAATGTGCAGCAGTAAGGATTCTATCCCCTCTGAGGGCTGGGTGGAGTGGGGCAGATAAAATAAGTGCCAAATTCAATGCACTACTCCCTAACACCTGACCCTCAGCATGCACTGTGGGAGCTGAGTATACAAAATAAAAGGGCCCTAAGTAGTCCTCACACTAAAACAGGATTCCACAGAGACCCTTCTGCTGAAAAGAGGGGAGGGTACCAGACTCTTGACCAAGCCTCACCTTCATGAGTCCCCATCTCTCAAGACATGCTACCCCATTCCTGACACGGACACCTCTGCATCACCATTCCACAAACGCACATAGCACTCAGGACACACTAAGCAGATGCCTGAAACAAAGGCTCTCTCTAGTCCATCAAGTCCTGGGTGCCCTCTGGAGAGAACAAGGCTCAAAAACAGATTCTTAGCAAAGGCACCAAATCCCGGCAAAATGAAAGGCAAACCCCCTGAAGGGCTCCAGCGATAAAGGGTTTCCGAATCTCAAGTTTCTTTTGGGACTCTTCAAAAAATGATTAATTATTAAAACAGGAAAAGGGATTTCTTTCCCTCTGCACTCATCCACTTTTCCTTTCAGAATTTCTGGATGATAACATCAATGACGACATCAACTGTATCAAGAGGGTTGTGAGAGATCCTAACGGGATGTCTGCTTGGTAAGGAGATTGTGAAGGGCAGAGACCAGCCACTCTCCCAGGGATGGGCCCAGACTGTGTCTAGGATGCTGATGTGAGCAGCATCTCTGTTGTAGAATTTTCCCTGGGCTTTGTAAGGAGTCGAGACTGTTCTCCTGAGGTGAAATGAGGCAGAATAATATTGTGATGTTTTCACCCCAAGTATCACTGCAGCACCCACCCACTTGTGTCTCAGGTGGGCAAGCTTCCAATACCTAGGACTCTCCCACAGCATAAACAGACTCCAGCCTGCAGGCCCTGCATTCTCTCTCCATCGAGCCCTTACAGACTTCCGACTCTGCCTTTGATCTATGTTTTATTTCTCTATCCTTAGGGTGGCCTGGGTAAATCACTGCAAAAATAAGGATTTATCCCAATACCTGGCCGGCTGTAAGCTGTGAGACTGTCCTTGAACATGGCTCCTGGAGAAGGTGGCCCAGAAGGCAGGGCAATTCTTCAAGGTCCTAGGAAGCCCCCATCTTTGCCTCCAAAATAAAAATTACTGCAATTCAGCTGTCTTTCAAGTAGCATGTTTAAGGGCTGGGTCGTGATGGAAATCCTGTTCTCTCCAAGCCCACCATATCTCCTCTGGAAAGGTACTTGAGGGAAAATCCTTGCCTGAGAAATGGGTTACCCATCTAAGCGAACTGACAGCTGAATATAGCATTCTAGATGCCAGCTTCTTTGAAATTCATTTAGTAGAGGTGGCTAATATTATTCTCCATAACCATGAAGGAAAGTTCAAGATAAAACAGAAGAGAATTGTGGGAGAGATTTGGTTTAGACATGGGGAAGAATTGGCAGAACATCAGGATGATTATGTTGACGAGGGTAAATGATTAAGCTACTACAATAGCGTCCCAGAAATATGGTGCTCTCACAAAATAGTCCAAGATCAGTAGAAAAGCTCCCTTCTCCCACACAAGACATTCAGAAACCCAGATTCTTTCCCCTGCATCTCCACCGTACTCTACAGCAGTGCTACTCCAAGTGTGGTCCGTGGACTAGCAGTATGAGCTCCACTTGGGAGCTAGAAATGCAAATTCTTGAGTCCATTGTAGATCTATTGAATCCTAGTTTTAAACTCTGTTTTATTAAACTCCCTGGGTGATTTTTATGCAGAGAAACATTTGAGAAGCACTGCCCTGGGATACTAACTTTACCTATTTGGACAAAGCTGGATTGAAAGCACTTCCTACTCCAATTTTCAGGAAGAAGAATAAGTGTGGAGAAACACATATGCTATGTTTTAAGGCCTAGAAAAGGCACATGTCACTTCCATTTATACTCTAAATATAGAATTTAATCACATGCCATGCCTAGCTGCAAGGAGGCCTGGGAAACGTAGCACCTACATAGGTACTACTTTTGTTCTACTGCAGTGGACAACTAGCAATTTCTGCCATAGTAACTAATAAATCACTTAATAAAGTAAACCATAATCACATTTCAGTAATATAAGTGTTTCAAATATACAGTCTGACTCATGGGATATAACCATATAAGAATATTTTTTTTTGTCCCACCATACCTTTGCATTTATTCTGTGGGGTGGGTTCTTCTCTTGCCTCTGGTTTAAAATTCAGGCAACTACCATGGTTTCTCTAGTCACCCTCAGATCATGAAAGTACATGAACTCTGTCTCAGGAATCCACCCCTCTTCTCTCCAGCACTTTTCTTGACCTCTCCACATCTTTTATAGACTGACAATGGAATATCAACTAAAGATGCAAAAGTATATTTCTCCAATCTTCTTTTGTAAATATGTGTGGTCTCCCATTTAGCTTTGAAATGTGGCATCTATTGTCTTAAGGCCTCAGCTGAAACTAAAACAAAGAGTTTCCCATTTAATCTTCTGATATAATATCTTTTAACCATTTACAAAGCACCTTTAGAGACTGCTTATTTGGCCACACTCTGTGTTATGGAAAGCAGGACACTGAGGTCTCATTCTCTGATTGCCTCTGCCACGGCCTTGCTGCTCATGCGGCAGGTAGCCAGCTCTCAGAATGGATAGCCCCATTCCTGCTGCTGTTGCTACAACTGCTGGCTGGACTCCATTCCTTGTCTGATTGGCATCACCATGGCTGAGCCCCAGTTGAAGATTCCTAGGTAGGAGAAGAAAGGAACAGAGGGACAGGAAGGTACAGCGAGGAGGAAATAAAGAGGCCAGCTTGTGTTCTGGCACCAGTATAACACAGCTCCTTATCAGGGCTAATCCTCCCCCAGTTTCTTTTGGAGTAAGTTCTCTGTACCTCCACATTCCAAGAGGCTGCAAGGTAAATTCTCACAACTATCAAGAACCCTGTGGCTTCCTGAGGTAGAGTGAATCACACCTTCATCTGTCGTGTGATCTTCCAGAGCACTGCAGTGGTCAAGGATTATTTCCCCACCACATGGATGTTGAAATTGGCCATGTAACTTGCTTTGCCAATGGAATGTTAGCCGGTGTGACAAAGTAGAAACTAAAAATGTGCTTGCATAGTCTTCCTTGGCGTCTTGTGCTCCAGTGACTGTCAGAAGAGAGCATGCCCCAGGTAGCCACTGTACCTGCACCACCTGGGCTCCAGGATGAAACATATGGAACAGACTTGAACCCTGCCTAAGTCCTGGCTGCTAAAGTAGATCCTCCCACCCATGTAGTGGATCGACAATCCACCAGACCCAGGAGCACGTACCAGGTTTAGTCCCTGTTGGGGAGCATGTGGGAGGCAACCAATCAATGTGTCCCTCTCACCTCAATGTTTCTCTCTCTCTCTAAAAATGAATGGAAAAATGTCCTCGAGTGAGCACAACACACAAAAAAAGAAGAACAAACTATTGATACAAACAATAATATGGTTGAAGCTCAAAATATTTATACTGAATGAAAGCCTGGTAAAAAAACAGAGTACATACTGTATAATTCCATTTATATAAAACTTTAGAAAATACAAACTAATCTACGTATAGCAAAGAAAGCAGATCAGTGTTGTTTGAGAATGTGGGGAGCCCAACCGGGTGGTTCAGTGTTTGAGCATCGACCTATGAACCAGGAGGCCACAGTTTGATTCCCAGTCAGGGTACATACCCAAGTTGCGGGCTCAATCCCCAGTGGGGGGTGTGCAGGAGGCCCCCAACCAATGATTCTCTCTCATCATTGATGTTTCCATCTTTCTCTCCCTCTTCCTTCCTCTCTGAAATCAATAAAAATATTTCTTTTAAAAAAAAAGGAATGTGGGGGTAGCAGGAATGGAAAGGAGACACTTCACAGGAATACAAGGAAAGTTTCTATAGTACTAAAGATGCTTACTATATTGAGGTTTCATGGATTTATACATATAACAAAATCTACAGGGGACTCTTTCTGCCTCCCCATGTGGGAGTCTGTACTTATTCTTCAATAAATTTCCACCTTTGCAATAAAAAAAATCTACAAAATTGCATACTTTAACTATGTACAAAATATTGTACATCAATTAGGCCTCAATAAAGCTGTTTAAAAAATAAAATTGGTAAGGGTCAACCATAAGCAAGACAACAATATAAATCTCTATAAACTACACTCTGCCTAAAAGGAAAGTTCAACTAAAATTTAGAGTTATATCCAATGCATGTGGGATAAATGCATTATAAGAATACAGACTAGTGTAGGGCACCAAGTAAAGGGTTCTTACTTATGAATTATCTAGATTCTTGCACCAGCTCTGACACTAATTACTTGGTGTTAATCGGTTGAATTATGTCCTCCCAGAAAAATATGTTGATGTCATAACTCTCAGAATGTGAGCTAATTTGGAAGTAGGGTCATTGGAGATGTAATTAGTTGAGGTTATGACGTTGCAAGTGAAGGAATGCCAAAAACTGCTGATAAACCATCAGAAGCTAGGAAGAATTGAGGAAGGAATTCTTCCCTTCAGGTTTCAAAGGGAGCATGGCCCTGCAGACATGAACGTAGTGACCACTTATGACCACCAGAAGGTACTAGAGAGACAGTGTGAGCTTCCTTTTCAATAATGATGAGGCGAAAATAGAAAGGGGAGGGAAAAGGGAAGAAAGCAGTCAAGTGGAAGTGTAGAGAAGGAACAGAACCCATGATGGATGGAGGTCTCTGGGACTAGTCCAACTTCATCAACATTTTTCTATCCATTTCTTACCAAGTTTATAGTCATTCTCATTCACAACACTATCTCATCTCACTTGAAAGACTACAATACCTTTCAATTATCTCCTTATGGCCATACATATATCTATCCCCTTGTTGTCTATTTTTCACACTGCCACCCAGGGAATCTTCGGAAAATGCAAAACTCATTACTCCTTTGCTAAAAATAAAAAAAAGCCTCAGGAACTCTTCTTCGGACTTAGGATAAAGACCAAACTCCTTGCTTTGGGCTACAGTGGCTACATGTTTGTACCACCTTTCCTCTGCTCCTGGGCTTTTGCACATGTCTTCCCTCTGCCTGAAGTGTTTCCTCCAACTTCTCTTCAATTCTCTCATTCTTAGTTAATTTCTCCTTGTCCTGCAGATCTTATCTCACTTTCCCAGGGAGCCCCCCCCCCCCCCCCCCCGCCGAGCTATGGGATGGGTTCTGTCTTTGTCTCTGTAACAACTTCACAATTGTAATGTGAGTGTTTATGAAAGTATTTAATCTTTATCTCCCCTTTTAGACTCTAGACTGTAATAATAGGGATGGTTTCTGTTTAACTCGCTGCTATATCCCTACCCCTCCATAGTGCCTAGAATTTATCTGCATTCAATAAGTAACTTATATTACTAGGAAAACTGAGTAAAAGTGGGTGGCACTAGGAGTCCCCATGTAGTGGCTGGAACCTGGGTGGGAGGTAATGTTCTGATTCCTAGAGGGGCTCATCCAGGGTTGAGATGGACTTACTGTGAAATGTAAAGCATTAGAGGGGATGGGAGGATCCATTACTCTAAGGATAACCCTTCCTGCCTCTGTCTGACCTTTTGTCACAGCAATTTAGGAATTCTTTTGGCTTATTCTGCCCTCACTCCTGCTAAGTTCTCTTTCTCAGAATTCATTGGATACTTAAGTCCCAAATATTTTGAGTTTGGTTATGCATCATAGAGTGTAGAACTGGGGGAATTACCACTGAGAACAAAAGGAAGACTGCACTGTTAACCAATAACAGGTATAAAGCAAGAGAATCACTAAGTAAGATTCAGTCTTCAAGTAAAGATTATAGTATAAACAACTTTGTAATAAATTTGAAGATTTATGTGAAAGGACAAATTCCTAGAAAAAATATAACTTACCAAAACTGACTCAAGAAACAATAAAGTTTAACAATCAGATACCATTAAATAAACTGAGTCAGAAAACAAAAATCTTCACACACACACACACACAACACTCTCCAGCCCCATATGACTCCATAGGCAAGTTTTAATAAATATCCATTGAAGAAATAACTCTAATTTTACACTAGTCTAAAGAATGGAAACAGATGATAGAAGTTTAAGTTATTTTCTGAGAATAGCATAACCATAACAACAAAACAATAAAAGAAAATTACTGGCCAGTTTCACTTGATAAACCCAGATGCAAAAATCCCAATACATACATACATATACAAAGTTGGGAAATAGGTTTACATGTAATACAAATAAATAATGCAATAATAAATACTAATACAAGAATAAACTCTATTTCATATACTCATAACTGTAAATCTACTTCTTTCCACCCCTGTATATTATCTATATAACTAGAGGCCCGGTGCATGAAAATTCATGCACTGGAGAGGGGGGGTCTCTCAGCCTGGCCTGTCCCCTCTCACAGTCTGGAAGCCCTCAGGGGCAGGAGGCGACCCAGCGATCAGAGGAAGACGACACCCCCATCACACCTCTGCTGCTGACACAGCACAAGCCTCTGCCAGCCCTGGTTACCTGAGCCTCGGGCAGCCCTGGGCAGCTGAGCAGCCACCATCCAAGCCTTGCCTGTGCCTTGGGCTGGCTCTGAGTGGCTGGGGGGCTGAGGGGACTGGGGGACTCTGGAGGCAGGCGCACAGGCCCTGATGGGGCTGAGGGGACTGGGAGCCACCATCTTGTGGCTGTGGGTGCCACCATCTTTGAGGGTGTGGCAGTCAATTGGCATATTCCCTCCTTATTGGCTGTGGGTGCTGCCATCTATGTGATGGCATGAGGGTCAGTTAACATATTCCCTCTTTTAGATAGAATAAAGCAACTATGCAATTAGATTATATTTTAATTCTATCATTCTTGGTGTCCTTAAGAACCAAGATGGCCAACATGGGGAGAAGAATGTGCAGATGTAAGATAAAAGTTTAGTTAAGAGAGAGAAACCAAAATGGTGCCATAGGTAAGCACCTAGACTGTTGCCTTGCAAAACAATTTCAAAACTACAACTAAAAGACAGAACGGACACCATCCAGAACCACAGGAAAGCTGACTGAGTGGAAATTCTACAACTAGAAGGAAAGAGAAAAGCTCACAGAGAATTGGTTTGAGGTATGGAGACATGCCCACAGAGAGGAAGGGCGGCTGAGAGCCTGGCTGACTTTCTCTGGTGGGAGGGGGAAGGAAGCTCTCAACTGCAATGAAACCCAGTTCTGATTGCACTGAACCCCAGTTTCGGGCAAGACCCTGTGGACCCAGGCTCATACAGGGGGAGTCTGGACTGTCAGGTAGAGAGAAAGGCACATGGAGACTCGGAAACTCGGGGAGCCTTGGCGGGCAGGGGTCTGGAGGCGTGCGTGCAAGTGCACACAAAGACTGCAGAGGTTGCCACAGGCTTTCCCTAGGAGAAGGGAGTCAGAAGCTCCTGACTGCACTGAACCCCAGTTCCAGGCGAGCCCCTGGGGACCCACGCTCTTGCAGGGGGAATCTGGACTATCAGGCGGAAACTCGGGAGCTGCGGAAGGCAGAGGTCTGGAGGCACGCATGCAAGGGCAGGGCTGACGGGAAGCCAAGACTGTCTGCTCCGCCCTGAGACTCTGCCCCATCCAAGCTGAGGACAAAGGCTTTTGCAATTTGGCAAGTCTAATCCTATAAGGCTGTCTCCAGCACCGAACTTCTCCTAGTGTAGACACAGCTGATCCTCACAGACAACTGGCCTGGAGGTCAATTCCTCCCAGTGATACCAACAACAATCAAGACTTAACTACAACAAGGCTGTATACACAGTCCACAAAGTGGTGCACCAAGAGTGTCCACCTAAGGTTAACTGGGGAGGCCAACCCACTGGGTCATATAGGAAACCTAGCACACAAAGGTACCCTACCAACTCAGGGAAGCAGCGAAAATGCGGAGACAAACAAATAGATCACAAACGAAAGAAATGGAGGAAAACAAACGATCTGATATAGGGTTCAAACCACGGTTATAAGGCTTTTCAAGAATATCCTAGAAAATGCCGATAAATATAACGAGACCCTCAAAGATATGAAAAAGGACCAACTAGAAATTAAACATACACTGACTGAAATAAAAAATATACAGAGACCCAACAACAGACTAGAGGAACGCAAGAATCAAGTCAAAGATTTGAAATACAAAGAAGCAAAAAACACTCAACCAAAAAAGCAAAAAGACAAAAAAATCCAAAAAATTGAAGATAGTGTAAGAAGCCTCTGGGACAACTTCAAGAATAGCAACATCAGGATTATGGGGGTGCCAGAAGAGAGAGAGCAAGATACTGAAAACCTATTTGAAGAAATAATGACTGAAAACTTTCCCCATTTAGTGAAAGAAAGTACAAATCCAGGAAGCACAGAGAACACCAAACAAAAGGAATCCAAAGAGGACCACACCAAGACAGATAATAATTAAAATGCCAAGAGCAAAAGACAACGAGAGAATATTAAAAGCAGCAAGAGAAAAACAGTTAATTACCTACAGGGGAGCACCCATACAATTGTCAGCTGATTTCTCAATAAAAACCATGCAGGCTAGACGGGAGTGGCAAGAAATATTCAAAGTGATGAATAGCAAGAACCTACAACCAAGATTACTCTACCCAGCAAAGCTATCATTCAGAATTGAAGGGCAGATAAAGAGCTTCACAGATAAGAAAAAGCTAAAGGAGTTCATCACTACCAAACCAGTGTTATATGAAATGCTGAAAGGTACTCTTTAAGAAAAGGAAGAAGAAAAAAAGTAAAGATAAAAATTATGAACAACAAATACATATCTATCAACAAGTGAACCTAAAAATCAAGTGAATTAAAAACCTGAGCAACAGAACAAACTGGTGAATATAATAGAATCAGGGGCATAGAAAGGGAGTGGACTGATAATTCTCAGCAGGAAAGGGGTATGGGGGGGTGTTGGATACCGGGTGTAAGCTGACATGGTCCTTGCACCCGAAGGGACCGACAAGAATTGGTCCCTTCCCATGCTGTGTCCCCTGACTTGTTTTTATCTGACTTGTTTTGATCTAACTTGCTTTGATGGCACATTCCTATTGTCAGCAGATGAGTAGAATGAGAGCGTCCATTCATAGCTTATCAGAAGTCTGTAAATATTTACCAAGAATTTGGCTTTCTGCCTTATATTAGAGATTAAGAAGAACAGAGACTACATTTCTCTTTGTTGACCTCCTATTCAGTATTTGTGTATTAAAGGCATTACGCAGTTAATAAACTTGCCGCAGTCTCTCGAAGACTTACTGCCCTCCTGACCCCGCTGTCCTGTCTTTCCTTCTTTTCTCAATTTCCACCTCCCTACCTCAGCCCGTTCAACTGTCAGGGCTGGTCCCTGACAAATTGGCGCCCGAACAGGGACCTGAGGACTTGGGAAGCACTGGTGAGGAACTCCTCAAGGTAAACAGCACAGTCGATAAGGTAAGTTAGGAGAAAAGTTTTGATAGTCGGGAGTAAAGTGTGGGACAATTAGAGTCTAGAGGAAATGCCCTCTATGGGCAAATGTTAATGTCTATGCTTAATAGTAGAGGCACTAAGTTTAGTGACAAGCAAGTAGAAAATTTTTTAAATTCATTCAGGAGGTCTGCCCTTGGTTTCCTGAGGAAGGGACCGTTAACTTGGAAACATGGCAGGAAATTGGAGAACGAATGCGCTATCATTATGAAGCCCTTGGGCCAAGTAGGACCCCGGCTGATGCATTTTCCCTATGGAATTTGGTACGGGATTGTTTAGATCCAAAGTGTGAAGATAATCAGCCATCTCTTAAACTAGAAAATAAGAAGAAGACTTCTTCCCGGAATTTGTTACAAACTAATGAAAGAGAGGAGGAGAATGATGGCACACAAAAGGAGTCTAAAAAAGACAGTATATTAAAAAGGAATAATGTAAATTTTGAAGATAAATTAAATCCCCAAGATGAGGAGGATCTTGAGGAAGCTGCTGCCCATTATCATGATGATGATACGGGTGTTGTTCAGGCAAAAGAGGAGGAAGAATATTTTTCTACCGGAACTGAAGAGGGTAGTGATATGGAGGATGTGTTAGAACACTTTTTAGAAGCATTACAGCTTCTTGGCAAGAAAAAGAGAAGCCGCGGGGGCAGTTCCCGCCGCTCTCCGCTGCCTCATGCAGCACCAGTTCCACTTTCCCCTCTCCAGATGGCTCTGCAGGAGGCATGAAAGGCTGGTGAGGAATTAGGCATTCACGCTTTCCCCGTTGTGGAACGGGTGAACCCTAACATGGACAGCGTGAGCATACTTATGACCCGCTTCCTTTTAAAACCCTGAAGGAGTTAAAAGCAGCCTATGCTCAGTATGGGCCCACTTCTCCTTATACTTTAACCATCTTGGAAACTATAGCCTCAGATGCTCTCCCACCCAATGATTAGAGAGCTATCGCCAAGGCTTGTTTATCAGGAGGAGGTTATCTCTTGTGGAAGTCAGAATATGATGAAAAGGCTAAGGAACAAGCTGCTCGTAATCGAGCTGCCCAAGTTAATATTTCTTATGAAATGCTAGTGGGAGAGGGAGCCTATGCTGATACCCATAATCAAATTCAATACCCCCAGGAAGCTTCTGGGCAAATGAATGGAGCTGGGCTTAAAGCCTGGAAAAACTTACCCACCTCTGGTCAGAAAACAGAGGAACTCTCAAAGATTATTCAAGGGCCAGATGAAAAGTATCAGGATTTTGTCTCTCGACTATTACAAGCTGTTGGCCAAGTAGTGGTGGATGGAGAGGCTGGCATGTTAATAATTAAGCAGTTGGCGTATGAAAATGCCAACACTGCCTGTCAAGCTGCACTGCGGCCCTATCAAAGAAAAGGGACTCTCTCAGATTATATCCGAATTTGCGCTGACATTGGCCCCTCGTATATGCAAGGAGTTGCCATTGGGGCTGCATTAAAGGGAACCACCATTGAAGGAATTCTTCAGCAACAGGTCAGCAAAGGGAGAAGCCAGGTATTTACGTGTTTTGCTTGTGGAGGGACTGGACACATGGCAAGGCAGTGCCCTTTAATAGAGGGATTGATAAGGGAAATGGCAGAGGTCCCAGGCAACCTGGAATATGCCCAAGATGTAAAAGAGGAAGGCATTTGGGCAAATGAGTGTAAATCTAAGATAAATGCCCCAGTCAATCCCTCGCCTCAACAACAGTCGGGAAACTCCCGAAGGGGGCTAGCCCAGCCCCGGCAAACAATCGGGGCACTATCTGTTTACACTCCTGTCCCTGCACCACCTCAGGGCCAGTTGGCTGCGCAGATCCCAGCTTGCCTCAGGTGGCAAAACAGATATGAGAGTTTTTCTGAGCAACCCACGGAAGTGCCGGATTGGACCTTGGATCCACAGGGCGACATGTGTTAACTCCAGAATTGGGACCACAGGCCATCCTTACAGGAGTATATGGACCTACTTCTAAAGGGATGTTTGGCCTTTTACTAGGAAGAAGCAGCTTAACTATGAAGGGGTTACAAGTTTTTCCAGGGGTAACTGATGCAGATTATGAAGGAGAAATCAAAATTATGGCTTCTGCCCCCAGAAATAGCATTACTATTACTTCAGATATGAAAATTGCTCAATTGATTTTGCTCCCACTGCCTGCCACAGGCAATTAGCTTTCCACAAAGTATCGGGGAGCCAGGGGTTTTGGCTCCTTGGACAAGGCATATTGGGTACAAGCCATTTCTCAAACAAGACCTGAAAGAACTTTACTTACACAAGGGAAAAGATTTACGGGGATCTTAGACACAGGAGCAGATATCTCCGTAATAAGCATGGCTCACTGGCCTAAACAGTGGCCCTATAGAGAAGCCTTGACACATCTTCAAAGAATAGGTCAGACCAACTCTCCTTTACCGAGTTCACAAATGTTAAAGTGGCAAGACAATGAAGGTCACTCTGGGTTATTTCGGCCATATGTATTGCCAGGGATCCCTGTGAATTTATGGGACGAGACATTCTATCTGCCCTGGGTGTTACCCTTGTTACCACCCGGGTCAGGGAAATTTATAGGGAGGGTCATTGTTCCTCCTGTTATCCACACAGCCGACAAGATATCTTGGAAGTCAGATGACCCTGTGTGGGTAGAACAGCGGCCCCTTTCCGAAGAAAAAATACACGCTGCTCATGAGTTGGTACAGGAACAACTCCGGCTAGGGCATATAGAAGAGACTACCAGTCCTTGGAATACTCCTATTTTTATCATAAAGAAGAAAGCAGGAAACTGGCGCCTTTTACAAGATCTAAGGGCGGTAAATAAGACTACGGAGATTATGGGACCTTTACAACCAGGTCTCCCTTCCTCTGTGGCAACCCCTAATGGGATGAAGCTATTGGTACTGGATTTAAAAGATTGTTGTTTTTTTACCATTCCTTTAGACACCTCTGCTTGCAAACGCTTTGCACTCAGTGTCCCCTCTACTAATTTTCAGGAACCCATGCGCCGCTATCATGGGAAGGTATTGCCTCAGGGAATGGCTAACAGCCCTACCCTATGTCAAAAATTTGTTAGTCAGGCAATTCGTGGAGTTCGAGAGAAACATCCGCAGGCTTATATCATACACTATATGGATGACATTCTTTTAGCTCACTATACGGAATGTCAGTTAGAACAAGTGTATGCTACATGCAACAGGCTCTTCTTGAGTCTGGATTAATTATTGCACCAGAAAAGGTTCAGAGACAAGACCCTTACCTATATCTTGGACATATTATAGAGGGAAGAAAAATTCGTCCTCAAAAAACTCACCTCAGGATAGAGAAGCTAGAAACTTTAAATGATTTCCAAAAATTTTTAGGGGATGTCAACTGGATCAGGCCAACTTTGGGCATAACTACTAATGACCTTAAACCTTTATTTGGTATTCTTCGTGGGGATAGCGATCCGCTCTCCCCTCGTCAGCTCACTCCTGCAGCTCGTAAGGCTATCCGCCACATAGAAGCAGCCTTACAGAAACAATTTGTACAAAGGGTCGATTGCTCACAACCATGGCTGCAGTTAGTATTGGCTACGCCAGTATATCTTACTGGCCTCTTATGGCAACAGGGGCCTTTAGAATGGATCCATTCTCACTCCTCCCCGAAAAAGGTAGTTTACCCTTACTCAGAAGCAGTAACAGATCTTAGTTTTGCAGGACGTCTTAGATCTTTAGAACTGTTTGGTCAAGAGCCCCATGTCATCGCGGTACCCTATAAGGCTCAACAAAGGCAACGGCTATATCCTATGGATAATAAATGGCCCCTTTCGCTCCTAGGCTACCACGGTATAGTAGACTCCCATTACCCATCTAACAAACTCATACAATTTGTTACAGAACATTCCTTCATTTTCCCCAAGGTCGTCCAGACTCAACCAATTCCTCATGCAGTTCTTTCTGGTGTTTACTGATGGTTCTAGTAATGGCACAGCTGCCCTAGTTATCAATAATCAACCCTTTGTTTTTCCGACTAACCACAATTCAGCACAACGTGTGGAGCTCGAGACAGTACATCAAGCTTTACGCAAACTTTCCACTCAACCTTTTAACCTTTACTCAGACTCTCATTATATTGTAAATATTGTGATTCACTTGGAAACTGCTAATTTACATGACATTGACCAGTCCGGAGTAATTATTCTCTTACAACAGGTCCAAGCTGTACTCAGGAAACGTCCTCACCCCTGTTTCTTTGGCCATATACGAGCTCACATGGGTTTGCCTGGATCCCTTTCTGCAGAAAAGCATTATGCTGACCACCTTACCAGAACTGCTTATCTAGCATTATCCCCTTTGGATGCAGCCAAAGCCTCCCATTCGCTTCATCATCAAAATGCCGCTGGGCTACGACAGCAGTTTCGAATCACAAGGGAACAGGCTCGGCCCATTGTTAAACTCTGTCCTCAGTGCCCACGAACCACCTTCATTCCTTCCACAGAAGGAGTCCATCCGCGAGGCGACAAACCAGGCCAACTGTGGCAGATGGACGTAACCCATTTTCCATCTTTTGGCAAACAAGCCTATGTTCATGTTTCTGTTGACACTTTTTCTGGTTTTATTTTCGCGTCCCTCGTACAGGAGCAGCCGCTAAACATGTTATTGCTCACTGTTGACAAGCTTTTACTTTCCGAGGCATCCCCCACACCATCAAGACTGACAATGGTCCAGCCTACACGAGTACGGCGTTCCAAAGTTTTGTGCTACTTTTTGTATCCAGCACAAAACAGGCATCCCATATAATCCTCAAAGGCAGGGAATAGTTGAGCGAGCTCATCAAACCTTGAAAAGACAAATTGCAAAAATAAGGCAGGGGGAGTATGTAGCTACCCCTGCTAACATACTTAACAGAGCTCTTTATTCCCTTAACTTTTTAAATGGCGATGCTCAGGGTAGGACCGCAGCGGAACGACAGTGGTCCTCCCTGTCCAAAAGCCACCCTCGGGTACAGTGGAAGGACTTACTTACAGGACAATGGTATGGCCCCGATCCTGTTCTGATATGGGCTCGGGGGTCTGTTTGTGTATTTCCTGAAGGGGATTCTGAGCCCCATTGGATCCGCAGCCGCTATGTCCGGCTCTTTCAAGGTCAAAATGGAGAACGAAGTGGTGGAACAAGTGCTCATTCCACCATTCAAGAAGCTGCGGATCTGCCCACTGCCGCCACAGAGATCACGGGCGACTCGGAGGGCATCTCCACCAACTTGGGGGCAGCTGAAGAAGCTGACAGCGGAGGCCGAGGCCATGATCATTCGCCAAGGGGCACAAGGAACCGCTGAGACTTTGTTTCTTGCCATGCTATCAATTGTGGCTGTTCAGGTCTGTGCTGCCCAGATTCCATACTGGGCATACATTCCAGATCCGCCTTTCCTCAGGGCTGTTACTTGGGATGACCACAGCGTTCCCGTTCATGTGAATGATACAGGTATCATGGGCCACCCAAGCACAGATTATCTCACTCCTCAATGGGGTAGGAAATTATAGATACGAGGGAAGGTCAACCAGGGTTCCCATATGTTTTACAGCCATTAAATATTGGAATAGCTGTCTTACTGTGGAACCTTCACCAAGGCATACCCATGGCATTAGCAGAGATGGAGATCCAGAAGAGTATGAGGGGTGGATCCAATGAGAATGGTTCCTTACTCTATATGGCCTGCCTGACATCACCCATACTGCCTCTCAAGGAGTCCAACCCAAGTTGCCTCCATGTTTGTATAATGGATACAGGCCATTTCTGAAGTATCCCCCTTGGCCGTGTTGCCATCATGAGTTGGCTGTGGTATATACTCCCGTTAACAATTCCTTTCAGTTACTTGATTGGTCCTATCCCAACCCACTATCTAGCAAAAGTAGTTTTAAGGCTAGAGAGACCCCTGGAGGCTGGGTAGAAGAGATACTTAGCACCAAGCAAGGAGGAGTACAGCTAGAAATATTTAAGCTTATGGCCGCTCTGGGCAGTATTTCTTTGTATCATGATAACCTTACAGTGATCACGGGTCTTACTGCCTGTGTTCCTCCTCCTTATATTCTCCTTATTGGAATTGTAGATATTGTATATAAGGGCAACATGCATGCAATCTCTTGTAATCATTGCAATTTGTCTAACTGTGTGTCTAGATACAACTTTGGTTATGAGGTGGTTGTATTACATCAACCTTCCTTTGTCATGCTCCCAGTTAATATTACTGGACCTTGGTGCAGGGATACAGGCTCCCAGATATTAAAAGAACTGAATGATTTGCTAAGCCACCCTAGGAGATTCATCGGAATGCTTATTACTGGCCTTGTGGCTCTAGTCTCCCTCATTGCTACTGCCACTACTGCAGCCATAGCTTTGACCCAGGAAATACACATGGCTCATTTTGTGGATGGCTTGGCAAAGAACATTTTGGATGCCTTAGGAGCTCAAGAGCTCATAGACACACAAAAAAAAATAGAACAAAGGCTCAATGCACTAGAAGAAACTGTGCTCCTTATAGGAGATCAAATGCACAGCTTGAAAGTGCGTTCTACCCTTCGGTGTCATGCTGAGTTTAATTGGATTTGTGTCACCCCTAATATATATAATGGTACTATGTGGCATTGGGATCGAGTTCGCAACCACCTGTTAGGAGTTTGGGATCAGACTAATTTTACTTTGGATGTCAGTAGATTACGCGGAGAGATTCAGGCTATTAATGATGCAGGCTCTGCTCTGTTGCCTCCTAGCGAAGTAGCACAGAATATTTTTAATGAAATTCAAAGCCTTATGTCCTTTCATGGGTTAGTCTTTTATTTGGTCTCCTTTAATTGTAGTTATCCTTGCTCTCACTATAGTCTGTTTACTTCCAGTCTGCTTCTGAACCATCGGATCCAGCATCCAAACCCTGCAAATAGAACTACCTGAACTTCACCTAAAAAATAGAGAAGGGGGAACTGTTGGAGACCGGGTGTAACCTGACATGGTCCTTGCACCTGAAGGGACCGACAAGAATTGGTCCCTTCCCACGCAGTGTCCCCTGACTTGATTTTATCTGACTTGTTTTGATTTAACTTGCTTTGATGGCACATTCCTATTGTCAGCAGATGAGTAGAATGAGAGCGACCATTCATAGCTTATCAGAAGTCTGTAAATATTTACCGAGAATTTGGCTTTCTGCTTTATCTTAGAGATTAAGAAGAACAGAGACTACATTCCTTTTTGTTGACCTCCTATTCAGTATTTGTGTATAAAACGCATTAAGCAGTTAATAAACTTGCCGCAGTCTCTCAAAGACTCGCCGCCCTCCGACCCCACTGTCCTGTCTTTCTTTCTTTTCTCAATTCCCATTTCCCTACCTCAGCCTGGTTCAACCATCAGGGCTGGTCCCTGACAGGGGGGGTGCAGGACAAGAATGGACAAAAATTGTATACCTATGGATGAGAACAGTGGGGGGAGGTAAGGGCAGAGGGTGGGGTGGGAACCGGGTGGAGGGGAGCTATGGGGGGAAAAGGAGAAACAATTGTAATAATCTGAATAAAGATTTATTTTTTAAAAAAGTTTAGTTAAAACCCTTTAATCTAAAAGAGAGTAAGAGTGTCATTATAAAATCATGAGGCATTATATCTTTTTTTATAAATGCACTAGAGGCCCTGTGCATGAAATTCATGCATGGGGCTGTGTGTCCCTCAGCTCATCCTGCACCCTCTCCAATCTGGGACCCCTTGAGGGATGTCCGACTGCCCATTTAGGCCCGATCCTCCTCTGCTGGGCTGGTCACTCCCAACTGCCCTCCCCTTCAGGCCTGGTCCCTCCCAAGTGTCCTCCCCTGATGGCCATCTTGTGGCAGCCATCTTGTGTCCACATGGGGGCAACCATCTTTGACCACATGGGGGCAGCCATCTTGTGTGTTGGAGTGATGGTCAATTTGCATATTACTCTTTTATTAGATAGGATTGGGATTTTTACATCCTGGAAAACTGAAGTAGGAATACGTAAAATGAACAATAAATTATAACCCAGTGGGTTTATATAAGAAATACAGGATGTGTTTAAATTTTTAAATAATAATTTAAAAAACAATCAAGAAAAAAGAAAACTACATCTTTCAACGTATTAAAGATTAAAGAAGAAAAATTACAGTTATCTCAAAAGGTATAGGATTTTTCTGATATAATCCAGTATAACATGTGATTTTTTTTTAACTTAGCAGACCAGGAATAGGAAGAAAATTCATTAACTTGATAGTATCTAAAAAAAAAAAAAAAAAAAAAAAAACTTCAACAAATTTTTTTTTAATTTATTTTTTTCACTGCAACAAGCTTTATTGTTTCCATTTGGTCCAAAGCATAGAACAGGAAAGCTGGCTGAGTGGAAGTTCTACAACTAGAAGGAAAGAGAAAAGAGCATTGAGACATGCACGAGCGCTGAAAAGCTGAGGTACGGAGGCGCGGGATCCGGGCTGGCGGCGGGCGACTTGGGTGAGTTGCTTTTTTCAACCTGAACGGAGACAAGCCCCCGATTACTCTGAAATCCAGTCTCTGGGGAGACGCGGGGGACCCAAACTCCTACGGGGAGAAGCTGGACTGTCTGCCAGTGAGAGTGGCTTGCTAGCAGAGCTGCGCGCAGGAATAATTGTTTACGGCACTGGGGCACAGGATTCCAGGACACGGTCGGGACACAGAGCGGGCTTACTAGCAGCCATTGCTGTTTGCCACGCCCTAACCTAGTGACGCCCTGAGACCCCGCCCCACACAACCTACAAACCCACCCAAGCTCCAAGCAGCTCAATTAGCATAAGAAAGCCTGCCCTATTGCAGCTTAACCTAGAAAACTTGCAGCCCGGGTCAGACAGCTCCAAAACCTCCAAACCCCAAGCAAAGAGGAGAAAACTGCAGCTCTCACTGTAGCTCCTGCTGAGTGGCCTCAGACAGTAGCTGACCTGCACCCCATTGGAGATCCAGAAGCCAGTGTACCTAGTGGTCAGTGTGAGACAACAGATTTCAACTCCTCACATCCATAAGTGACACATTCAAGAGGCAGACTCAGTGAGCACCAAAGCCCCACTGAAACAAGTCCTGCCCCATAAGCGCAGCACTTCTTCCATTATAGACACAGGGAGTGCTCACAGCTAATTGGCCTGGAGGTCAATTCCTCCCAGCGTACCAACAGCAATTCAGGCTTAACTACACCAAGACTTTGCACTCAGCCCACAAAGGGGTGTACCAAGAGCATCCACATCAGGTGATTGGGGAGGCTGAGCTACTGCCCCCTATAGGTCACCTACCACACAAAGCCACTCCATCAACACAGGGAAGAAGCCAAAATGCAGAAACAAAGAAACATGTCACGAATGAAAGAAACGGAGGAAAGCAAACTACTGGATGACATAGAGTTCAGAATCACATTTATAAGGTTACTCAAGAATCTTCTAAAAACTGCCGAGAAACTTGATGACACTTCTGAGGAGCTTAGTGAGACCTTCAAGGACCTTAATGAGAATGCCAAAAAAGTGGAAAAGGACCAGTCAGAAATGAAGCATACACTGTCTGAAATAAAGAATATACAGAAACTCAACTGTAGATCAACATACCCCAAGAATCAAACCAAAGATCTGAAATATGTGGAAACAAAAAACATCCAACCAGAAAAACAAAAAGAAAAAAGAATCCAAAAATATGAAGATAATGTAAGGAGCCTCTGGGACAACTTTAAGCGAAACAACATCCGAATTTTTGGGGTGCCAGAAGAAGGGAGAGAGCAAAATATTGAAAACCTATTAGAAGAAATAATGACAGAAAACTTTCCCTACCTGGTGAAAGAAATAGACTTACAAGTTCAGGAAGCGCACAGAACCCCATACAAGAGGAACCCAAAGAGGACCACACCAAGACACATCATAATTAAAATGCCAAGGGCAAAAGACAAAGAGAGAATATTAAAAGCAGCAAGAGAAAAACAGTTAATTACCTACAAGGGAGTACCCATAGGACTGTCAGCTGATTTCTCGGCAGAAACTATGCAGGCCAGAAGGGAGTGGCAAGAAATATTCAAAGTGATGAACAGCAAGAACCTACAACCAAGATTACTCTACCCAGCAAAGCTATCATTCAGAGTTGAAGGTCAGATAAAGAGCTTCACAGACAAGAAAAAGCTAAAGGAGTTCATCGCCACCAAACCAGGATTACATGAAATGCTGAAGGGTATTCTTTAAGAAGAAGAAGAAGAAGAAGAAGAAGAAGAAGAAGAAGAAGAAGAAGAAGAAGAAAAAGGTAAAGATAAAAATTATGAACAACAAAATGACATCAAATACATACCTACCAACAAGTGAATCTAAAAATCAAGTGAATAAAAAATCTGAAGAACAGAATGGACTGGTGAATATAATAGAATCAGGGACATAGAAAGGGAGTGGACTGACGATTCTCAGGGGAAGCAAGTGTGAGGGTTGCGGGAAGAGATTGGACAAAAATCTTACTCCTATGGATGAAGACAGTGGCGGAGGGTAAGGGCATGGGGTGGGGTGGGGAACCAGGTGGAGGGGAGCTATGGGGGGAAAAAAAGTGGAATACCTGTAATAATCTGAACAATAAAGATTTAATTAAGAAAAAAAAAAGACACATCATAATTAAAATGCCAAGGGCAAAAGACAAAGAGAGAATATTAAAAGCAGCAAGAGAAAAACAGTTAATTACCTACAAGGGAGTACCCATACGACTGTCAGCTGATTTCTCGGCAGAAACTATGCAGGCCAGAAGGGAGTGGCAAGAAATATTCAAAGTGATGAACATCAAGAACCTACAACCAAGATTACTCTACCCAGCAAAGCTATCACTCAGAGTTGAAGGTCAGATAAAGAGCTTCACAGACAAGAAAAAGCTACAGGAGTTCATCGCCACCAAACCAGGATTACATGAAATGCCGAAGGGTATTCTTTAAGAAGAGGAAGAAGAAGAAAAAGGTAAAGATAAAAATTATGAACAACAAAATGACATCAAATACATACCTACCAACAAGTGAATCTAAAAACCAAGTGAATAAAAAATCTGAAGAACAGAATGGACTGGTGAATATAATAGAATCAGGGACATAGAAAGGGAGTGGACTGACGATTCTCAGGGGAAGCAGGTGTGAGGGGTGCGGGAAGAGATTGGACAAAAATCTTACTCCTATGGATGAAGACAGTGGCGGGGGGTAAAGGCATGGGGTGGGATGGGGAATCAGGTGGAGGGGAGCTATGGGGGAAAAAATAGAGGAACACCTGTAATAATCTGAACAATAAAGATTTATTTTTAAAAAATCACCAAATCATTAACCTTTAAAGAGCTGCCATTTGTTGTATGTTAATTATACCTCAATAAGGCTGTTTGAGGGGGGAAACATTGTGTTAAGTTTTCATAAAAATGAAAGGACAAATCTGACCCTCTGCCATTAGACTGGGTAGATCGAGGGCCTGCTTCCTGTGTGGTATTCACCGCTTCTTGGATATGGGCTATTGTGATGTTTTATTACTGGACGATAGGAGCTTGTGAGTAGAATCCATTTTGGTCTTCCCCCAGCATGGTACCCTGCAGTGGGAGAAGTCCTTATCTTTTTCAGAAACTCAAAGCTTGAGGAGTCAAAACTGAATAAGAACATAAGTCATTTTAATAGAATTTATTATCACATTTTGATCTGAAGGACATGTATAAAGATTTATTAAAAAAAAAAAAAAAAAAAAAAACAAAGCATAGAACAGGGCTTCAGGGTGGTTAAAAGAATGGTTGATACTTTCAGAGAGAGGCTCAGTTAAAAGCCAGATACCAAGGGAATGCAGAGGGGCCCCTCAAAGGCCTCTGGGCTCCAAAAGCTCCTAGTTGTGAGCCTTTTGAAAAGATACTTGTCCAGCCTAGTCTGGGGGCCGGTCAGCCACGGGTGGTTAGTCAGGTGTTGCCCATCTTCTTGATGCGTTTCACCTTCTCATCCAGGCAGTGATTCCCCAGGAAGTCACAGAGATGGTCTGTGGGGGTAGAACCCAGGGCTTGCAGCTCCAAGAGGGCCTGGTTCAGGTTCCTCTCTAAGGCCAGGGTGGCTTCC
Organism: Corynorhinus townsendii; assembly: GCA_026230045.1. Lineage (NCBI taxonomy): Eukaryota > Metazoa > Chordata > Mammalia > Chiroptera > Vespertilionidae > Corynorhinus > Corynorhinus townsendii. Next base: position 170,962,396 of record JAPDVU010000003.1, on the reverse strand, counting down.
ATGGGGTCCTGAGTTTTGCCCCACTCATCTTGGGAGGCTTCAGCATATCTTGGAAAAGAATGCGGCCACTGCACTGGTTTTGCAATTTTAAGAGATGCTCGGCGCCTTCACGCTTCTTCTCTGCCAACTCGAGGAAGAAGTAGCCCACATCCTTGAGAGCCCACCATCAAGGTCGAAATAGAAGCACAGAGAGAGGTAGGTGTGGGAGGCTGCAGATGCAGGTTGTCTAGGCAGTTGACCACAGCCTTCATCTCGGTGGAATAATTCTGACGAATTTGGGAGTTCATGGTTGGTCCGAAATAAGGAGTTAAGGTGGGGGGAAAATGGTGTGTTGGCTGGTATTAGAGGTGGTTCTGAAAGCGGTGACTCGATAAGATGCTGCAAAGTGTTCAGAGGCTGGAAGTAGGGGTGTCCCTGGATCTGTTCTGTCTAAACACTGTTGAAGCAAGAGACAGATCTGGGACTGCCGAGGGCATTATCAAATTTTTATTATTTTATTGAGTGATTTTTTTGGGGGGAAGAGAGAGAGAGAGAGAGAGACATCAATTTGTTGTTCCATTTGTTTATGCATTCATTGGTTGCTTTTTGTATGTGCCCTGTCAAACCTGCAACCTTGGCTTATTAGGCTGATGCTCTAACCACCTAAACTGCCCGGCAGGTTCCTTCAACAAATTTTTTAAATCCAGGTCCCTCTGAGTTCAAACCCCAGAACATGGCCACATTTTAATGCTTCTTTTTCAAATAAATCCAAGAAGTTCAATATGGCTGGAGAGTTGCATGTAAGATAAAGAACATTTTTTCAGATGACTATCATTAGATAAGTAAGGTCAGATGATGAAAGGTCTTAAATGCCATGCTAAAGAGGCTGTTTTCTGAACAAAATGAGGTGCCACTGAAGGCTAGAGGTTAGTAGAAGCAGTGGAGTGACCTTATAAAGTTTGTTTCAGGAGATCATTCTGGCTGCAGTATCCTATCTAATAAAACAGTAATATGCAAATTGACCATACCTCCGCTACACCCACAAGCCATGCCCACCAGCCAATCAAGAGCGAGTATGCAAATTAACCCAACCAAGATGGCTGCGGCCATGGAGAGAGCAGGAGGCTTGGGTTTCCCTGGCAATGGAGGAAGCCAAGCTTTCCGCACACCCTGGCCAGCCTAGGTCTCCAATCGAGGCTACAACGTTTCAGTTATAGAAGATAAATAAATCCCAGATACCAGGGCCTCTGCTTGGGTGGTTGGGGGGCGTAGCCAGCCTGCAAACCACCACAGGCCCCTCACCCAGGCTGCTCCATGCTCCAAGGGAACCCCCACCCTGATCCGGGACACCCTTCAGGGCAAACCAGCTGGCGCGCACCCATGCACCAGGCCTCTATCCTATCTAATCCTCCTATCTAATAAAAGAGTAATATGCAAATTGACTGTCACTCCAACACACAAGATGGCTGCCCCCATGTGGTCAAAGGTGACTGACCCCATGTGGATACAAGATGGCCAGCAGGGGAGGGCAGTTGGGAGGGACCAGGTCTGCAAAGGAGGGCAGTTGGGGGCAATCAAGCCTGCAGGGGAGGGCAGTTAGGGGTGACCAGGCCAGCAGAGGAGGGAAGTTGGAGGCAACTGGGCCTGCAGGGAAGGGCAGTTGGGGGCAACCCAGGCCTGCAGGGGAGAGCAGTTGTGGGGAACCAGGCCTGCAGGGAAGGGCAGTTAGGGGTGACAAGTACTGCAGGGGAGGGCAGTTAGGGGCAATCAGGCTGTCAGGGGAATGGTTAGGGGGTTATCAGGCTGGCAGGCAGAAGTGGTTAGGGGCAATCAGGAAGGCAGGCAGGCAAGCAGTTGGGAGCCAGCAGTCCTGGATTGTGAGAGGGATGTCTGACTGCCCGTTTAGGCTAGATCCTACCGGGATCAGGCCTAAACGGGCAGTCGGACATCCCTCAAGGGGTCCCAGATTGGAGAGAGTGCAGGCTGGGCTGAGGGACACACACCCCACCCCCCAGGTACAAATTTCGTGCACTGGGCCTCTAGTCTATAATAATAAAAGCATTATATGCAAATCGACCAAACAGCCAAACAACAGAATGACAGTCCAGACGAACTTCCTGACGAAGCCGGGGCTGCGAGGGCCGAGGCAGCTGGGGCTGCAAAGGCCTACTCTTGCATGAATTTTGAGCATCAGGCCTCTAGTTTACAGATAAAAAGGGATAAAATTTCAGGCTGGGAGACCTGAAGGCAGCTGTTGTCTTTCTCAAAGGTCACAAATGTAACATGAGTGCAGCAGGCAGGTTCTAAAATAGAAAGTGATGGAAACTGTGGAAAATGAAAAGCATATTCCTTGTCTAAAAAGACAGACACTATTCAGCTCCAGTCAATTGTTTTCACACAAGAATTATTGCCCAGTATTGCTAGTGATGCGTGGGGTTCGGGATGCAGAATCTCCCTCTTATGGGTTCTTGCCCTATGAAGTTTGAAGAATAAACTCGCAAACTAAAAGGCTTCTTTGGAAAAATGTGGAAGTTTATTGGAAACATATACAGACTTCAGCCTGTGGAGGGGTCTCCAAATGGGAAAAACTCTCTCTCTCTCTCTCTCTCTCTCTCTCTGTCTCTCTCTCTCTCTCTAATGGGAAAAAAAAATCCTAAAATCTTCTAAGTCTCTTTGTCTCCAGGTTTATAAAGGCTGTAGCTCTTTGTCTCTCATGACCCTTTCTAATTGGACCCTTCCTTAATTTATGATCCCTGTGCTTTCCTAATTGGTCATTCTTCTGCAGAGTATCAGTTTCAAAGCCCATGTGATGCCCCTTTTTTCTCTCCCCCTTATCTTGCAACATTCCTCTATCCTCTGTGAACATATGCCTTCCTCTTACAACATTTCTCTATCCTCCATGAATGTAAGATAAGCATTCTGGCATCTTGGAGCTATCTCCTTCTATGCATTCTTCTCCCATGGACCCCCTTATTCCCTAAAACTGCCTGTTCTGTCTCTAAAATTCCTTCCACTAGATCTTCCAAAATTTCAAGAAAAAATTTTTAATTTAATAAATCTTTATTATTCAGATTATTACAATTGTTCATCTTTTTGTCCCCCATAGCTCCCCTCCATCCGGTTCCCACCCCACCCTCTGCCCTTACCTCCCCCACACTGTCCTCATCCATTGGTGTACGATTTTTGTCCAGTCTCTTCCTGCACCCCCCCATACCCCTTTCCCCCTGAGAATTATCAGTCCACTCCCTTTCTATGCCCCTGATTCTATTATATTCACCAATTTATTCTGTTGCTCAGGTTTTTAATTCACTTGATTTTAGGTTCACTTGTTGATAGATATGTATTTGTTGTTCATAATTTTTATCTTTACTTTTTTCTTCTTCTTCCTCTTCTTAAAGAATACCTTTCAGCATTTCATATAATCCTGGTTTGGCGGTGATGAAATCCTTTAGCTTTTTCTTATCTGTGAAGCTCTTTATCTGCCCTTCAATTCTGAATGATAGCTTTGCTGGGTAGAGTAATCTTGGTTGTAGGTTCTTGCTATTCATCACTTTGAATATTTCTTGCCACTCCCATCTGGCCTGCATAGTTTCTGTTGAGAAATCAGCTGACAATCATATAGGTGCTCCCCTGTAGGTAATTAACTGTTTTTCTCTTGCTGCTTTTAGTATTCTCTTTTTGTCTTTTGCTCTTGGCATTTTAATTATGATGTGTCTTGGTGTGGTCCTCTTTGGATTCCTTTTGTTTGGGGTTCTGTGTGCTTCCTGGACTTGTAAGTCTATTTCTTTCACTAAGTGGGGGAAGTTTTCTGTCATTATTTCTTCAAATAGGTTTTCAGTATCTTGCTCTCTCTCTTCTTCTGGCACCCCTATAATTCAGATGTTGGTATGCTTGAAGTTGTCCCAGAGGCTTCTTACACTATCTTCAAATTTTTGGATTCCTTTTTTCTTTTTGCTTTTTTGGTTGAGTGTTTTTTGCTTCTTTATATTTCAAATCTTTGACTTGATTCTTGCAGTGCTCTAGTCTGCTGATAGGTCTGTATAATATTTTTTATTTCAGTCAGTGTATGTTTAATTTCTAGTTGGTCCTTTTTCATATCCTCGAGGGTCTCACTAAATTTATCGGCCTTTTCTAGGAAATTCTTGAAAAACCTTATAACTGTGGTTTTGAATTCTATATCCAGTTGTTTGCTTTCCTCCATTTCTTTCATTTGTGATCTGTTTCTTTGTCTCTGTATTTTCGCTGCTTCCCTGAGTTGGTAGAGTAGCTTTGTGTGCTAGGTGTCCTATATGGCCCAGTGGCTCAGCCTCCCCCAGTTACCTGAGGTGGATACTCTTGGTGCACCCCTTTGTGGGCTGTGTGTACAGCCTTGTTGTAGTTAAGCCTTGATTGTTGTTGGTATCACTGGAATTGACCTCCAGGCCAGTTGGCTGTGAGGATCAGCTGTGTCTACACCAGGAGAACTTCTGTGCTGGAGACACCCTTATGGGAGAAGACTTGCAAAAGCTTCTGTGCTCAGCTTGGGTGGGGCGGTGTCTCAGGGCGGAGCAGACAGCCTTGGCTTCCCATCAGCCCTGCCCTATGAGGTCCCTGGGTCTCAGTGTCCCTCAGTAATTGCTGCAAGCACCTCTGAGAGAAAGCCGCCCTAGAGTTTTGCCCACTGCCAGACAGTCCACTTTCTCCCCGAATGAATCTGGTTTCCCAGAAACTCACCCGGAGCTGGAGTTCAGTGCAGTCAGGAGCTTCCGTCTCCCTCCCACTTTAGAAAGCCAGCCGCGCATTCAGCCGCCAGTGCACTCAGCAGTCAATCCTCTCTGCGCACACACCTCCGGACCTCTGCCTTTCGCAGCTCCCCTGAGTCTCAGTGTGCTTTCTCTTTTCCTGACAGTCCAGATTACCCCCGAATGAGTTTGGGTTCCCAGATTCTCGCCCAGGACTGGTGTTCAGCGCAGTCGGGAGCTTCCATCTCCCTCCCACTTTAGAAAGCCAGCCGCACACTCAGCCACCCATACTGTCAGCCACCCGTACAGTCAGCCGCCCATCCTCTCTGTGCGCGAGTCTCTGTATCTCAGCCTTTTGCAGCTCCTCTGAGTCTCAATGTGCTTTCCTCTTTCCTTCTAGTTGTAGAATTTCCACTCAGCCAGCTTTCCTGTGGTTCTGGATGGTGTCCGTTTTGTCTTTTAGTTGTAGTTTTGATATTGTTGTGTGAGGCAGCAGTTTAGGTGTTTACCTAGGCTGCCATCTTGGTTTCTCCTCAAGAAAATTTTAATATAATTTTTTAAATTTTCAAAATAGTGCAAAAAATAAAAAACACAATGAACCAATTATTGGCCACATCTGGTTTAAAGGTCACCAGTTTACAACCTATGGCTCAAAACAAGGTAATGTCAGTAGAGATGAAGAAAAAGGACAAACTCAAGGGATGTTATGAAGGAAGAATTATGATAGTGATCAGTTGGATGTGGGCAGCAGAAGAGAGAGATAACAATGGATGGCTGCTAGGCTCCACCTGGTCACTGGGTGGATGATCTGCCATTCCCTAAGCTGTGGAAGACAGAAGATGTTTAAAGGACACTGGAGTAGCTATAGCTAAGTAGCAGCAGGAATATAATACAGGAGAAGGGGATAGAAATCATTTTCAAGTTGTACACCTCAGTTCGCTACTCACCACCTCCATCCCTACATCTTTGACTCGGCTGCATCAATCACACCAGGTCTGACAAAAGTTGGTTAGATGCACTGATCAAATGCAGTCACCCACAGGGGCTGAACTGTAAGGACAGGTGGTATTGTCTGCTGATGACAGGATGATGACAGTCCTGGTGGCCTGGGGTTACAACCAGGATGACAATCATTGCAAGCTGTAGAACCTGGGCAGCTAAGCCAGTTGGTGACCAAAAAGGCTAAGAAAATGAAAGGACAAGGAATCCAGAAAATATGTCTCAGAGGAAATTTTGAGCTAGATGTCAAAGAAAATTGAGACCAAGGCCTCTTGCCCATTACACCAATCCTGGTTATTGGAATCTGAAGGCATCAACCTACCTTTATCCTAGTGACATATTACTCATCAGGCTTCCTGAGAAAAGAAGGAAATCCTGCCTTTTGTCATGGCATGGATGGACCTTTGAGGGCATTATGCTTAACCTCAAACTCAATAGAAACAGAACAGACTGATGCTTGCCAGAGGTTGGGGGATGGGGGCCATGATAGGGAAATGGGTGAAGGTGATCAAAAGGTACAAACTTCTAGTTATAAGATTAATATAAGTTCTGAGGATGTCATGTACAGCTACTTTTTTTTTTTTTAAAGCTAAAGGGTAAGTAGGAGAGCCAGAGGGGTTTCTTAAAAAGAAGCCCTTAACATCTCTGTGAGAGCAGACACACCTGAGAAGCAGACTCAGGACTTAGTAAGAGCTGAACTTCAGAGAAGCTTAAATGTTCAACCAAGGTTATACTATTACATTAAGGTCAGGGACCTGATTGGAAAAACTTGGAACCCTAATATATGGGATAAAAACATCTGAGTGGAAGCCCCTAGGAATATTGGCACTGCAGACCTCCCTGAACTCTTATATCTGCAGGGATGTCCCAAAGTGCCAGCACTCCCCCCATGTAGGAAGACACTAAGCATGTACTGTAATGAATTCCTCAGTACTTACCATTTACTTTCATGACTGTATACTGAGGGAAGGGAAATACTCAGTCTTTTCAAGGATTATTGGATACTAGAGGCCCAGTGTACGAAATTCGTGCACGGGGGGTGAGGGGTGTGTCCCTCAGCCCAGCCTACACCCTCTCCAATCTGTGACCCCTTGAGGGATGTCTGACTGCCCGTTTAGGCCCGATCCCGGTAGGATCGAGCCTAAACGGGCAGTCAGACATCCCTCTCACAATACAGGACTGCTGGCTCCCAACTGCTCACCTGCCTGCCTTCTTGATTGCCCCTAACCGCTTCTGCCTGCCAGCCTGATCACCCCCTATCCACTCCCCTGCCAGCCTGATTGCCCCTAACTGCCCTCCCCTGCAGGCCTGGTCGCCCCCAACTTCCCTCCTCTGCCAGCCTAGTCATCCCTAACTGCCCTCTCCTGCAGGCTTAATTGCCCCCAACTGCCCTCCCTTGCAGGTCTGGTCCCCCCCCAACTGCCATCTCCCGCTGGCCTGATCACCCACAACTGCCCTCCCTTGTAGGCCTGGTCCCTCCCACCTGCCCTCTCCTGCTGGCCATTTTGTGTCCACATGGGGGCAGCCATCTTTGACCACATAGGGGCAGCCATCTTGTGTGTTGGAGTGATGGTTAATCTGCATATTACTCTTTATTAGATAGGATAGGTCTGGGTTGACACTGAAACCCAGAAACTGCATGTGTCATCATGGTCCCACATCATACTGGGGGCCCTTTCATGAGCTCATTGAAGATGGGTACCCATAAGACTAATTGAAGGAGAAAAATACCCAGCCTGAGCCCCTAAGAAGGCACCATTCCTCAACTGCTTCAGTGTCTTCTTGGTAGTAAATAGTATATTAATATATTAGGTGACTTCCATCCTAGAAGAGTGAGGCATAGGTACATCCTCACAGGGATGCCTATTTCAGGTACAGGTTTCACCTTTCCTGTTCACAGAACAGACATGAAATTTCACACAACATAGCACCTGACCAGGAATTCACCGCACAGCAAAGGAGGGGTCCACATGCTGCACCCTCCAGAAGCAGTTGGCCTCAGAGAGCCCTGGAACAACCCACTGAAGGTACAGCTGAAACATCCACTTGGAAGAAATACTTTGCAAGGATGAGTGCCATCCCTCAGGACACAGTGCATGCACTCAATCAGAGATCTCTATAAAGTGCTAAGTTCCATTCATTAGAAAGAGTAAATGGGTTTAGGACCAAAGGCTGGAAGCAGAGAAGCCCTATTTATCACACCCAGTGACCCAATGGGGTATCCCACCTCACAACTTTAGGCTCTGCAAGGTCCAGGTCCCAAATGGGTGCACTCTTGCCAGGAGACATAGCAAGGACCCAGTTGAACTATAAGCCACAGCTGTTAAGAGGCCATTTTACATTGTGTCCAGGAACTATCAGGAAAGAACCTCCATTTTCATTTCTTTTTTAAAAAATAATTTCCTAAAAATACTTTTTATTGATTTTTTACAGAGAGGAAGGGAGAGGGATAGAGTTAGAAACATTGATCAGCTGCCTTCTGCACACCCCCTACTGGGGATGTGCCCACAACCAAGGTACATGACCTTGACCGGAATCAAACCTGGGACCTTTCAGTCAGCAGGCCGACGCTCTATCCACTGATCCAAACTGGTTAGGGCAGGACCTCCATTTTCATAGGATAACAGATCGGCAGAAGTAGGGCTTCTTTACACACACACAAAAAAAAGGAAAACCCCAGGTCATCGACTTGGGTGCGATATTGGTTTTCTGTTGCTGCCATAACCAATTACCACGAACTTATGGCTTCAAAAAACATCAATGTATTATCTCACAGCTCTATGTTATAAGTCCAGTACAGGTCTCTCCAGGCCAAAATCAAGGTATGGGCAGGTTGTAGTCCTCTCTGCAGGCTCTAGGGCAGCCTGTTTCCTCAGGTGTTGGCAGAATTCAGTCTCCTGCAATATAGGACTGAGCAGGCTGTCAGCTGGGGACCATATTTAGCAACTAGAGACCTCTCCCTGGTCACCACTACATGTCAGAACCACCACTATCCTTCTCACACTGTCATTTTTCTCTGATCACAGCTGAGAAACACTTTTAGGGACTTGACATCAGCTTGGGCCGACTGGAATAATTCAGGATACTTTCTTTCCCCATCCAAAGCCTTTAACCATAACCATGTCTGTACAATCCCTTTTGCCAAGTAAGGGATTAGGACATGGACATCTTGGACCCAGGGATTAGGACATGGACATCTTGGGAGATGTGTATTCTTTCTGCCACAGGTGCAGCTTGGCACTACATTGTCTACTGTAACAGGACATGCGTGGCAACCCTGGCCTGAGAAAGGTATGATTACCAAAGGTTCAAGACAGGAATGAGTTAGGTTCACACCACCAAGTACGCTACATGATAACCAATGATGAAGAGAATTTATCATGTTTAGTGGAGGGAGGTGACAAAGTTGTGGCTCAAAGACAAACTGCAGCATTGGGAATTGTAACTTGCCACCCTAAGCTATCTTCCTAAGAGGCCCCTCAGGAATTGTGAACATGCATGGAGAAATGAATCTGTCTGGCACAAGGCAGAATGCAGTGGCCATTACAGTACGCCACCTAAATCTTGAGAGCATGTACTGCAAACAGTTAACAGCTTCCAGCTCCCTCACCTTTAGGTGTCACACTAAGGCCACACTTTCCTCAGGCTGCTACATGACTGAAAACAGAAGGGATTCTAAGTCATCACTTCTAACAGGGAAACGTCTTCTAGGACTCATCAGCACTCTCATATAGATAGGATGCAGTCTGAGGCTCTTCCTACCGAATCGTTTTCCTTGTGGCTAATAGAACCCAAGACCTTGGAGTGGCAACTTTATGTGAGGCCTGCCGAGAACCAATTCCAGCATGTAATAATTACAAGTTTCACCAACAGGGTTGAGTCAAATGTAGTTTACCTGTTGAACAGCACCTCCCCTAAACCTGAATAGGATAATAGTTTGCTGCCAGACAGCTCAGGGCATTTTATTGCCACCTGCCTGGCCTGTTGGCCAAACACCTGAACAGCTGTAGGCTATTCCCCAAACTGACAATGATTCTGTAAACCCTTTGAAGTGTATATTTCCACCTTGCCTTAGGACAAATTACGTTAAATAAATACCATGGGGTCCTAGACAAGGAGTCTTTAGTTCCTTTTAGCTGAAGCTCCTCTGACCCCCAATGCCTTTCAAAAGTATCTTTCGTCTTTGGACTCCTTTTTAATCATCTATGCACAGCCCTTCTCCAGAACTCTGAAACCTTTGTAAGGCTGGGAAAAGAACCCCGGCATGATGATGCCCTAACGAGGGACACCAACAGCGGCCTTCTCAAACCTCACCCTTGTTGCTGGGTTTCCAAGAATGACCATCAAAATTTCTGGAGTATTAATTCCTTGGTCTCCACTTCTCCTCCCCTATCCCATAACAGTGCTCATGGGCCTGTTCAATTACAATCATCTGGAGTGATGGGTGGGTGCTAATGGTTTGTATATCACTTTTTTAAAAAACAGGAATTCGAAGTCTAATCTTGTTGCAAAAGCAAGCATATTCTTGTTTATGGCTGCATAAATGCTTCTCCTGTGTTATGAGTATACTGCAGGACCTATGAAAGATCTCAGAAATAAATCCGATGGGCCTTCTGAGCTACTTTCAACCATTCTCTGGATGTAAATACTTAAACTAAAGCCAAAGTGATGGTATAACTCAGCTATTTTGAACCAAAATATTCATCCTACTACAATTTTTAAAATACATGATACCTATTTAGTCAGAGACACTGACCTCCTCTCCCTTAGACTGTCACATAAAAAAAATTACAATCAGCAAAAAATATTTTTGGTGTGCCTCCAAATTTTAGTAATTATTTTGTGTGCCATGAGATGAGAAAGGTTGAAATCACTGGCCTATCAATTTTTTGTTCCTTAGTTTAGTTCTTCTAGGTGATCTTTTGGCCTCCTTGTCATAATGTACCTCAATAAACAACTTCTAGCATAGGTAACTTAACCCTACCTACATTTTTATTTTAACTCTACCCTTAGATTCATCAAAATGATCTTGACAGCCTTGGCAGGTGTGACTCAGTTGGGTGGGCACCATCCTGTGCACCACAAGGTTGCTGGTTTCATTTCCGATCAGGGCATATGCCTGGGTCGTGGGGTCTATCCCCGGTAGGGGGCGTGCAGGAGGCAGCCGATTTGATGTTCCGCTCTCACATCAATATTTCTCTTTCCTCATTCCCTCTCCTTTCCCCTCTCTAAAAAAAATAAAGTAACTTTTAAAAGATCTGGACAACTTATGCCTATCTCTACCAGCACCAGACCCAACTTCTCTGGGAGTTTTATATGTGTGTTTACATATACATATGTAATTTACATACAGAAACTGACATAGGTTAGAAGACAGATGGCTAAAGATACGTATTTATGGATATACATTCCTAGTCCTACAGAATTTTAAAATGATAATCAGGCATTGTGAGAGAGAAATAGGAGTAGAAGTAGGGGGCACAGAGGAGAGTGAAAAGGAAGATATCTGGAACTGGTTAAGCTTTAATAGGGAGGACCTACCCCTTTCCGTTTACTTTTTTGTGTTTGTTTTTTTTCCGTTTACTTCTAACAGATCTTTATCTTATCCTGCAAACCAAAACTAACTTAAGTTACTGAAAGTGTATTTACTTCTTGGGATGGAAATATATCTTGTCCTATTTTCCCTTTCTCATCAGAAACAGCTCCCTAAGGACCACCACCCAAATGTGTGTGTGTGTGTGTGTGTGTGTGTGTGTGTGTATACACACTCTCAAATACAAATAAAACATGCATTCAAGTGATTTATATTTTCGTAACATTTTAACATTTAGTAGAAACTATATACAATAACTTTTTATGGCATCTTACATTAGGATAGTCACTGCAGAAATTTACATAGGTTGAAGGTGGATGGTTGAGAACCCAGTTCTGTGGGATTATTTTCTGAAGTTACAGGTCAGGTCCCCCAATTAGGTGAGAGGTGAGAAAAGGCTAAAACACAAGCTGCTAGATAGCAATGGTCAAACACTGGGTCCATCAATATCCCAGGGGTACACAACTCCCACTTAAAGACTTTGGAAATCCCCTTACCAAAGCTGTCTCTCCTCATAGCAGAGTCCCAAATACTCTCTCGATCCCAGCAGCTCTGACAAGATTCACCTATCTTTCTTCTTTGCCCAGAGTGGGAAGACACAACTTTTAGACACTACTACTGGTTCCTTCCCCAGTGTATGTTTGACTATAGCACTCAATAACCCAGAAGGAAAACAAAGTGGTCTGGGTTGTCCTTAAGAGAGGTCAGAAATACTTGTTTAAATAACGGGAAATTCAAATCCTCCAAAGTCAAATGGTTCCCAAAACAAACTATCAACTGATAGAACTGTGTTCTGGCTTCCCATTTGCAGTAGCCACTCCACTCTGAGGCAATGGTGCAGAGGCTTTTTCAGAATTTCGAGATCCCTGCGATCTGCACCCGTCTCCGGCCACCTGCATCTGGCCCTGTTAAAAGAAAGTTACTTTGGTTACAAATTCATTTGTTGTGATCTGAAGCATGAATCTGACTTATCAATGCCCATGTATCATAGCAACAAGAACAAGACTACAGAAATAAAATAATACTGGGCAGTTGCTCTTTCCCATACTTGTCATTACTTGAAGCATTCCTAAGATTCTCCCAACGGGAGGGAGAGCTGTGGGTTGTTTCTTCCAAATGAAACAGCCATTCTGTGCTGAATTTCCAGAACAACCAACAGATCACAGGAAGATGGTCCTTTGGGCCTCTGCTTGAAACCAACAGCTATAGTATAAGTGCTGGTCTTCAGTCAGGGCCATTTGTATCCCACCCAAGGCTCAGAGAAAGAAACAAATCACATTACTTATCCTTACCCTATGATGAAAACAATTCCAGTGCTGAACTCTGCCTTAAAAGGAACAATGTACCTAGATTCCTTGCCTAGCTAACTAAATGTGTGTCCTGCTCTGAGATATGAGAACCAGGGGTTCTCTCTAAGAGCCTATCCAGAGAACTACCATCTGGGACGACACCTTTACAGTCTCCGGGTGATGACAACCCCACTCACTCTCTGGGAGTACATGTTAGCACAGCCAGCGGGGAATCCTCTGCCTGGCTACATGGCTACATGAGGGAAGCCTGGCTGGGTTGTTCTTCACTTGCCAAAGTATCCACTGGGCCTTCAGCTGTGTCTTTGACTGAATGATCTTCAAGGGTTAGTGAAGGATCAAAAAGCAAGGGTGAAGGAGGACACTGCATACCATCACCCACAACATCCAAGTCCTAGGAAAAGAAAAGAGAAACACCTATCAGCAATTCCAAACGAACCAATTAGCTACAGTTAGCATATTTTTCAGCAAACCTTAAAGCACTTTTCCCACACTTCCCTTACCCCTTGCCTACCTTGAGTCAAAAAAAGACTTTCCCAAAATGTCCAACAAATGGGATAAGATCCAAATGGGGTAAGATCCAAAAGCACTAAAAATTTTTCTTTGCTGCCAAGTATAAAGCAGGGACCACCAGTTGCTTAAAAAAGCATATTTTTCAATCAGTATAATTACAAATTAAACTGAAATACTACCTTAAAATATTGGGTAATATGAAATTGTTTGATTAATGTCCTAACAACCACAAAGCAAGCCAGTGAGCAAAAGAGGGAAGGGAGAAAAGAGAAATGAATATGTAAAAAACTCAAAGTCTCTCTTTAACAGCTACAAAATACTATTTTGGTTATGTCCTTATCCCCACAGAATTATGAGTTCCCGATTCTTAAACCTAACAACCAAATGTAAACAAACAAACAAAAAATATTATATTTACAGACTATGTTTCTTCCAATTGAATTGGCCATTCCCACTGGGTCCTGAATGGCCAACAAACCACAGGAAGACATTGCTCTTGGCTCCTGTTTGAAACCAACAGCTACAAAAAAACCACTGGTCTTGATTCAGGGCCTAAAGCATTGCAAAAGCTCAGACAATGTGTCAAACAGACTTGCATGTTCCCCTTTCTAAGAGGTTATCCCTAAACTCTCCTGCCTAAGAGTGAAAATTACCCAAGGGTTTGTACTCCCTTATGTCCAATCCACTTTATAGAGGCTCTATGCTTCCAGTAATCTGATTTCACAAGAAGCTCACTTAGTTCTATGCTTTTAAATAGGTCTGAGAGTCCAAAATTCTTTCCCTTTCTTTGGTGTGCGAATCACCAAAAACAAGAATCACATCTTCAAAATAATTAAGGTTGAAAAAAGTAAGTAAAGAACATTAGACTTAAAGCTGGTTAATTTAAGCAGAAACACAGAGAAAAGGATAGTTAGCTACCTATAAGGATACATTCACTTCAGATGTGTAATATCCAAGAAACCAGTGTTCTCATATGGTTAAGACAATGGACTATTTTCTTCAATTCTTTTACTATGCACATTTATTATACAAATAATTAACTTGGAATTTAAAAGAACCCATTTAAGTAATGAGGCAAAAGGTTTCCAAGTCTCAAGAATGACAACGATCAAGAAATGTTTTCAAAGGAAAATAGATACTGAAAAGGCTTTTCTCACATAGTTACAGTGTTGTCTGTAACAAGAACTAAATTTGGAGAAAGAAACCTAAAATAAGAGGGGGGAAAATCAGCAGGAAGGCCTACCATAACAAGAATGTTTAATCGCAAGTATCAAAACATTTTAAGAGAATCCATTTTTGTTCTGATCTCAAAAACCACAAACACACACAGAGCAAACTCAAAATAATAAGTTATGAGGTTATTATTTGCAAAACATCCTTGGATCAAAACATAGAAAACGGACAAGTGTAATATCCAGAATGACAAGCTCATCATGCCTCAGACTTTTGGCTAAGATCAAGTGCAGAATTTTTACCCATATTAATAGCTCATACCTGGCCCTCCCCTGAGTGAGGTTATCAAAAGTTATTAATAAGTTACAGAAATTTATCTAAAACAATACAGGTAACAAAATTGCTTAGTAAACTCATATAATTAAGAAATCATTTTTGCCCTAGCCAGTTTGGCTCAGTGGATAAAGCACCAACTGGCCTGTGGACCAAAGGGTCCCGGGTTCAATTCTGATCAAGGGCACATACCTCAGTTGCAGGATCCTCCCTGGCCCAGGGCCCTGGTTGGGGTGCATGCAGGAGGCAACCAATAGATGTGTTTCTCTCACATTGATATTTCTCTGTATTTCCCTCTCTCTTCCACTCTCTAAAAATCAATGGAAAAATATCCTCCGGTGAGGATTTTTTTAAAAAACCATTTTTTCCCAGCAAAATTTTATACTAATATATCCAGAATGTGTGGAAGGACAAAAATTATTTTCTAAAACTGCATTTTATTTCAAATTTTCTGGAGAATTTACATCTAAAGATTAAGAATAAAACTATTTTTTAATGACCAATGTGGTTCATCAGAATAACCACATTGTCTAGTGCACCAAATCTATTATGAACACAATAGATTATCAATTACAAATAGCTAATTGTTTTACAAAGGTCCATCTTAAAAACCCACTGGAGTCTCCAAAGTAAAGTTTTTTTTTTCATATATTCTTTAAGAAATCCGTGCCAAATACAAAGATGAACAGATCTGATGGCATATATTTTTTAATATCTTTTACAATTAAGATTTCTTAAATGCCAGGTTTTATCTACCATCACATCTTACAATCTTTAATTTTTTAAAATATTTTTATTGCTTTCAGAGAGGAAGGGAGAGGGAGATAGAAACATCCATGATGAGAGAGAATCATGGATCGGCTGCCTCCTGCACGGCCCCCACTGGGGATGGAGCCCGCAATCCAGGCATGTGCCCTTGACCGGAATCAAACCCAGGACCCTTCGGTCCGCAGGCTGCCGCTCTGTCTGCTGAGCCAAACCGGTTAGGGCCAATCTCTAATATTTTGTGTAACTATTCTCCAAAGAGCAAACAACACTATAATCTCCAAAGATATTGGGACAGTCATATTTTCTTAACTCTAGTTATCAAAGGTTTGAGAAAGAAAAGATCACTTAAAATATGGCAAAAACAGATGAGAGGGGAAAACCAAAATAATCAAAACAGAAATGACTCTTGAAATTATCAGGTAACATAAACATTAATAATCTAGTACATCTATATAAAACACATACTAGTTTTTACATTAATATCTGAAGAGAATTTGGTAATGTAGTGATTATTAGGTTATAGTTTAGACCCTATAAAGTTCCTCATATTACTGAGTTTTAAAAATAAAAGCACCCCTCTGGGTTTTCCTCACATGTAAAATAAAAGAGTAAACAAAAATCTGTCCCCCTCAATCTAGAGCTACTAATTCATTTACTCTCTTTAACATATCTCAGTGAAAAAGCTTGGGAAACACTAGAATGCATAATCTCTAAGGTTCCTTTTTAGCTCTCATATTTCATGAATCTGTGTGAAAGAAATTTTTTCTTTTTAAAGAGCAATTATAATCAGGATTATAACAAAAATCTTATTATAAATGAAATAATAAAAACCATGTTTATTATACCCATTGACAGTATATAATCCCAAAAAGGAAGAGAAATTATGGAGGGAAAAATTGCTATCAGTTTATTCTTTTTTTTAATATATATTTTTTATTGATTTCAGAGAGGAAGGCAGAGGGAAAGAGAGACAGAAACATGAGAGAAAACCACTGACTGGCTTCCTCTTGCACACCCCCTACTAAGGATCGAGCCCGCAAGTGGGGCATGTGCCCTGACCGGGAATTGAACCAACCTCCTCTCAGTTCCTGGGCTAATGCTCAACCCCTGAGCCATGCCGGCCGGGCCAGTTTATTCTTAAAGCCATTCCCCCCCCCCCACATATTACCCTACCTAGTGTATCTTTTTTAGTAAATCTGGAGGCTACCCAAACCTTACCTTCACCTAATTTTTCATTTAGATTTGTCCCCTTAAAGCATGTCATAGTTAGACACAAGATACCTTTATTATGAAATTCAAAAGACTTATCTTAATAATGAGGACCTTTATACAGAAAGCTAAAGATTAATAAGTAAAATGCCAAGACAGGGGTGGAATGTTAACTGATCCCTAAAGTCAAATAGTAGGATACTGCTAACTAGGGAAACAAAATCTGAGCTGGATTTATGCGTTATGGCCAGTCAAACAAGCTGAAAAAGACAGAAGTGTACATATTTCAAAGGCTATATAAAAGTAAATACTCAGTGAGATTACTGTTCTAGTCCATTCACAACAGGATTATGTAATAACATCAAAATTGAAAAACAGTAACCAAGTTAAGTTTACAGTAATTTCTTGTGATACACATTAATCTGAAAATGAAACCCCTTACTGTGGAGCCAAAACACAAGTTTACAGTGTCAGGAGTAGATATCAGAACTCAGTATTAAGATGCTGGTGAATCACTCACCTTGTAGATGGGTAGCATATTTCCCGCTATTACCAAATCCAACCATAATCTTGACTTTCTAACTTCCCTTAGTTTACAATTTCCCTTACTATTCCCTCAGAAAAATTTCTACCAATCTAAACTGTCTCTAAATGAATATGCTAACATATATATACAACCATGCATGTATCATTTCAAAAACTTTAGCAACTCTCCTGAGCACAGAAGTCTAACCTATATTCAACATCCTATATAATAAAAGCCTAATATGCAAACGGCAGAACGACCAAACGGCAGAACAGCTGGTTGGCAGAGTCAGCGAGAAGGTAGCGCCAGGCCGCCAAGGCGGGTGCCAGTGGGCAGGGAGAGGGGACAGCGACTAGCAGAATCAGAGGGGCGATTGGGGGTCCGTGCCATCCCCTGATCACTCCACTGGACATCTCCCACAGAGGGAGGCCAGACTGCAGCTTAGGCCTGCTGTCAGTCGGTCATTCCCCAAGGGCTCCTGGTCTGCAAGAGGGCACAGGCCAGACTGAGGGGACCCTCCCCGCTGAGTGCACGAATTTTTGTGTACCAGGCCTCTAGTTAATAAATAAGGCCTTGCCTCAAGGGCCAACCAGAGTGGACTTCTCTAACTTACATCACTGAACTCCAGAGGTAAACTCTCAGTGGGCTGAAGCTCAGCAGCACTCAAGTACAGATCCATGGGGCCGGCTTCCAGATCGTCTGGCACAGACAGTACCTGCTCGGGCTTATACATCTGAGGAGGCAACTGGAAATGCAGTGGGCAGCAGGGATCTTCAGAGAGGCTTACAGGAACTGGTTTGTTGCAGGGTACCTCTTCAGACCCCTGGCAGCATTTGAAGAGAACCTGATTCGTGTCCTGACAAATATCTGCAGAAAAACGGTCAAGGGAAATAAAATGGACCTATGGGAGGTACAAAATACAGGTATCTGCCATGTAAAACTCAAGGTCTGCACTACAAGGTAATTGGTTACATTTGACACAGAACAAAATGCAGTTAGCAATTTTTCTAATTCTAGCTCTATCAATAATTTAAAACTAGTCCCCAACCTCCATTTTAAGATCTTAGCCATTTAAACTAATCTTGTTCTCCCTTATAAAACATCTGAAAACATAGTGCTGAGCAAACAGCAATAACAATCCTAGGAATCTACACTTACTCAGAAGAGACATCATGACAAATGTAAACAGTGCAGAGGCCTCTACCAACCCCTTCCAAGACTCAAGAGACAAAGTTGTTTCTGCCCCATTAAGGACGGACAAAAAGTTTTTAAACCTTGATTCCAAAATGCTTACATGATAAAATTGTTTAAAGCAGCGGAGAACTGGAACTGGAGAAAATGGAAGCTCAAATAATAGTGACTAGCTATCATATCCTGAAAGAAAGTAAAAATATATTTCCATATCCTTTTTTGGGGGGTAGTGCTGGGGAATCCTTTTATTATCCCAAAGAGAAAAGAGATGATAATTTTATGACAGCCCGGAAAGAAAGTAATCCAGGAATGCTCCTAGGAGCTCTAACAGGACAGCCAATGTTAAGGCTAGAAGCAGAAAAGGATTATTATTTCCAAGTTGACAAAGAAACTCTGTAGGATGAATCAAAATTGAAATCATAACCAGATAAAATAAAGTTCCAGTTCAAGTTACTCTACAAAGCACATTTTACACACAAGTGTTATCATTTCTGAAAATCCTAACTGTATGGTTATTTTCCTATTATTTTAAATTTAGGCTTATTTTTAAGTAAGAAAGCACAATTTTCTATAAACTGATTGTATCCAAGATTATTGAATGTCAAGTATAATTAATAAATTGGGGGAAAAATGTTAAGGTAATTTTTAAAAACTAAAAAATGTAATGCACATTGTAATTTTTAAACCAAATAAAAACTCTTTAATAAAGTCATTTCTTTCATTATGCTAAGACAGGATTTCACAACCTTGGCACTATTGACATAACTGGCTGTCCTGGGCATTGTAGAGTGTTTAGCAGCATTCTTGGCCTCTACCCACTAGATGTCAGTAGCACCTCCATCTGAGTTATGACAAGCAAAATGCCTCCACACATTGCCAAACGGGTCAAATGACCCCCAGTTGACAACCTCTACTCTAAAGGAATAATAGTACAAAATAAATATTTATTAAATGAAAATTATCAAATGAACAAACAAATGAATCTAATGGGAACACACTTGCAGCCTCTATGTGCTTCAGAAAAACCCAATCTAATTTAAATTATTAATATTTAAAATGTTAATCCATTAAATGCTTTAATCACAGTATTTTTCATGGAACTTAAAGGACTTTCATAAGTCTCTTATTTAATACCACATATCCTGGAAAAACCCTCCCTCCTCCTCATCCATCCCCCTTCTTTTCAGCTGGGGACAACAAAGACAAAGAGGAGGGAATGGTTGACCTACAACTAGAGTCTGCATCCTTCACTTTCAGTCCAGGGCTGTTTCCATTAGACCAGAGTAAAGAGTTAACAGGTCACCAAAGGCAGTCGCATCTTTCTCTGGGATAAGGACTTAAGGAAGGGTAAGTGACTTAGGCAACTATGGAATGAAAAAGAAAAGAACACAAAAGAAAAAATACTTCCCTTCTCTTTTCAAATACATTTAATATTCTAATAAACTATGAGTACAGTACTACAACAAGTGGGGAACGTCCAGTCCACAAGCCATAAAAGACCCACGAAATCATTGAGTTAATCATATACTTGACCAAATATAGCAGGCAAATTGTTAAGATGATAATTTTATATGGCCCATGACTGATGTTATAAATATACAAATGACCCTTAGCAGAAAAAAGGTTCCCCACTCCTGGACTACAAGAAAAGCCTAAACTACTTTAATACCTGTAAACTGGCTTTTTGCCTTATAAAGTAATTCAAACTCACTGAAGAAAACCTGACAAGTACAAAGCAGAGGGAAAAGGGCATTCATAACCCCATCCAAAAATAGTCACATTTCTACTAAACTTCCTCCTAGTATTTAGTTCCATGTAGTTAAAACATACTCTACAGAATCCTATATCCTATTTTTTATCAAATGTTTTATCATATCATTCATAAAGTTTATTAAATGTTTAATGACAACATATTACTATTATGTTGTATCATAATTTTCTCCTCCCCATCTCTGAAAATTTTAAGTCTCAAATTACAGAAATTTTATGGAATACTGGTCCTATATTTAATTATCTCCTTAAATAAATTCACAGAGGTGATAGTAACATAGTAAAGAATATAAATAGTCAAACTGCTTTCTAAAAAGCCTGTAACACTTTATATTCCCACTGGTAATGTTTAGAGGGTCCATTTCACCACACTGTCACCAACTTTTGAAATTCACTCATTAAAAATATATATAAGCATCAAATTTATGGATTAAAACATGTTTTATTTCCTATTTCATTTATTTACAGCAATAAGCACTATTCAACTATCAGCTACTTCTTTTTAAATCTGTCCAAAGATTGCCTTTAACCAATTAAGTTTTGAGCATTTAATTTCAGTTATTAATTACTTTGCACAAGCATTTTATACATTACGACAATTCTTTAGCAGACATTTATTGTTGCAATAATTAATAAATTGGTAAAAGATTTGACAAAAAGAACAGAAGTCAGTTTTCCTTTCAAAAGACCAGAGATGTTTCTCCTCTTCCTATTGAAAAAATATTTTACTTTCCAGTATTTTATCCCTTGTCAGGCAACTGAAATCCAGCAAGATTTATGCTTTTCATATACTAAAGATCATCATACTTAACAAAGGCTTTTATAGTGAAAGTCACTTTCTCAATCAATGTCCATATAAAGATGTACTTTCACAATAAACAGTTCAAAAGTTTGGTAGCCTGATAAATAAATGTAGTCCCACAGCAGAATCAAAAGATGCTCTGATGGTTCAAAGGCAAATTAACTGGGGAGTTAATTATCCCATTTTTGGAAACAGTTAAGTTTCCAATTTGAAAATACAAGAGCACTAACTGTACAAAAGGATAATACTCAAAGGAAGCTCACAGTTCAGAATTGTCCTTGTTATTGGTAGAAAACCCACAAATTTTTTTTGTTATAACTGGATTTAACAGTATTATAATTCTAATAAACAAGTTAAATCAGGAACCTCTGTTATCTGGAATCCCAGTGTTAACTGACTATAAATAAATATTAGCCCACATTTTATCACTAATTACTCAGCTGTTTCTTTCTAATGAATTGACCATTACATTTCCTAAGTTCTGAAATGGCCAACAGACCATAGAAAGACATTTTTTTTAGGCTCCTGCTTGAAACCAGCAGCTTCAGTAAACTGCTGGCCTTGATTCAGGGCCAAAGGATAACAAAGACCTTCAATTAAGCAACTATCAGCGTCTCCCACTAGCCTTTCGGTCTAACTAGCAAACTGAACAAAGTAAAAAGATACGAGTAATGCAGTGTCTGGTCATTGGAAGAGACTGATTAGAACAACGAACATCATCCACAAAGGCCAAGCACCTCTGGCTGGAACGAGTGGTATGGGCCTAAAATGGAAAAAAAACAGATAAGTAAAAAAATAAACAAAAAAACACAACCAATATGTCCACAAAAGAACATACAACCAATTATGTATGAGAATACTTAATTATAAAATATAAGGTACATCTTTAAAAGCTAAAAAATTCAACATTTAAATGTATACACCAGAGAGAGGAATCCAAGATGGCGGCATAGGTAAACACCTAAACTGCTGCCTCCCACAACAATTTAAACTGCAACTAAAAGACAAAACGTGTATCACCCAGAACCACGGGAAAGCTGGCTGAGTGGAAGTTCTACAACTAGAAGGAAAGAGAAAAGAGCACTGAGACGTGCACGAGCGCTGAAAAGCTGAGGTACGGAGGCGCGTGATCCGGGCTGTCGGCGGGCGACTGGGTGCGTTGCTTTTTTCAACCTGAACGGAGACAAGCCCCCGATTACTCTGAAATCCAGTCTCTGGGGAGACGCGGGGGACCCAAACTCCTACAGGGAGAAGCTGGACTGTCTGCCAGTGAGAGTGGCTTGCTTGCAGAGCTGCGCGCAGGAATAATTGTTTACGGCACTGGGGCACAGGACTCCAGGACACGGTCGGGGACACAGAGCCAGCTTACTAGCAGCCATTGCTGTTTGCCACGCCCTAACCTAGTGACGCCCTGAGACCCCGCCCCACACAACCTACAAACCCACCCAAGCTCCAAGCAGCTCAATTAGCATAAGAAAGCCTGCCCTATCGCAGCTTAACCTAGAAAACTTGCAGCCCGGGTCAGACAGCTCCAAAACCTCCAAACCCCAAGCAAAGAGGAGAAAACTGCAGCTCTCACTGTAGCTCCTGCTGAGTGGCCTCAGACAGTAGCTGACCTGCACCCCATTGGAGATCCAGAAGCCAGTGTACCTAGTGGTCAGTGTGAGACACCAGATTTCAACTCCTCACATCCATAAGTGACACATTCAAGAGGCAGACTCAG
The DNA here is from genome assembly GCA_026230045.1 of Corynorhinus townsendii. Taxonomy (NCBI): domain Eukaryota; kingdom Metazoa; phylum Chordata; class Mammalia; order Chiroptera; family Vespertilionidae; genus Corynorhinus; species Corynorhinus townsendii. The sequence continues at coordinate 170,939,789 of JAPDVU010000003.1, read as the reverse complement.
TGAGCACCAAAGCCCCACTGAAACAAGTCCTGCCCCATAAGCGTGTCTTCAGCGCAGCAGTTCTTCCATTATAGACACAGGGAGTGCTCACAGCTAATTGGCCTGGAGGTCAATTCCTCCCAGCGTACCAACAGCAATTCAGGCTTAACTACACCAAGACTTTGCACTCAGCCCACAAAGGGGTGTACCAAGAGCATCCACATCAGGGGATTGGGGAGGCTGAGCTACTGCCCCCTATAGGTCACCTACCACACAAAGCCACTCCATCAACACAGGGAAGCAGCCAAAATGTGGAAACAAAGAAACATGTCACGAATGAAAGAAACGGAGGAAAGCAAACTACTGGATGACATAGAGTTCAGAATCACATTTATAAGGTTACTCAAGAATCTTCTAAAAACCGCCGAGAAACTTGATGACACTTCTGAGGAGCTTAGTGAGACCTTCAAGGACCTTAATGAGAATGCCAAAAAAATGGAAAAGGATCAGTCAGAAATGAAGCATACACTGTCTGAAATAAAGAATATACAGAAACTCAACTGTAGATCAACATACCGCAAGAATCAAACCAAAGATCTGAAATATGTGGAAACAAAAAACATCCAACCAGAAAAACAAAAAGAAAAAAGAATCCAAATATATGAAGATAATTAAGGAGCCTCTGGGACAACTTTAAGCGAAACAACATCCGAATTTTTGGGGTGCCAGAAGAAGGGAGAGAGCAAAATATTGAAAACCTATTAGAAGAAATAATGACAGGAAACTTTCCCTACCTGGTGAAAGAAATAGACTTACAAGTTCAGGAAGCGCACAGAACCCCATACAAGAGGAACCCAAAGAGGACCACACCAAGACACATCATAATTAAAATGCCAAGGGCAAAAGACAAAGAGAGAATATTAAAAGCAGCAAGACAAAAACAGTTAATTACCTACAAGGGAGTACCCATAGGACTGTCAGCTGATTTCTCGGCAGAAACTATGCAGGCCAGAAGGGAGTGGCAAGAAATATTCAAAGTGATGAACAGCAAGAACCTACAACCAAGATTACTCTACCCAGCAAAGCTATCATTCAGAGTTGAAGGTCAGATAAAGAGCTTCACAGACAAGAAAAAGCTAAAGGAGTTCATCGCCACCAAACCAGGATTACATGAAATGCTGAAGGGTATTCTTTAAGAAGAAGAAGAAGAAGAAAAAGGTAAAGATAAAAATTATGAACAACAAAATGACATCAAATACATACCTACCAACAAGTGAATCTAAAAATCAAGTGAATAAAAAATCCGAAGAACAGAATGGACTGGTGAATATAATAGAATCAGGGACATAGAAAGGGAGTGGACTGACGATTCTCAGGGGAAGCAAGTGTGAGGGGTGCGGAAAGAGATTGGACAAAAATCTTACTCCTATGGATGAAGACAGTGGCGGGGGGTAAGGGCATGGGGTGGGGTGGGGAATCAGGTGGAGGGGAGCTATGGGGGGAAAAAAAGTGGAACACTTGTAATAATCTGAACAATAAAGATTTAATTAAGAAAAAAAAATGTATACACCAATGCTATATAAAAAAATAATTTTTAAAACCCCATCATGTACAAATGAATCAACCCTAATTTGAATCTTACCCCTCCATATTATGAAAGTGCAATATAGACTAATGATTTTCAAACTATTTTATCTTTTAGCTGAACCCTTCTCGAAATTGTAATCTTATGTGAAACTTCAACAAATAAAACTCAGAAATAAAATTAATCTTATTGAAGCAGAGACCGAGGGCCTGAAAAAAAAATTTAAGTGATCACTTACTTCTGCTCCTATCAACCTTTCTTCCCAACATTCATTGCTCCTATTATTCTACCTATTTTCCTGCCTTCTAAAACACGATTCCCAAGAAAAGTGGGCTTAACCTGTGCCTATTTCTGAACCGATGAACTTCTGAACCAAAGAACTGAGAAATCTGTAGCAACCCCTCGATTTGCAGATGGGAATAGAGCCCCAGAGAAGTTATCAGTGCAGGCACAGTACTGGTCAGAAGAAAATTGAGACTAGAACCTATGTCTCCGGACTTCCAGGTAAGTGCTCTTTTCAATATACCCCACGTCCAATAAGTCAGATGTCAGAGCCAAGACTGTACAACAGTGCTTGGACAATTACCCTAACTTTACAAAGAAAGCAAATTTATAAATCTTAGAAGTATATGCACAAATTACCTGTTGGGCAGCACCATCTGTGGCCAGCATTCTGCGTTCCTTCAGCTGCCTATGTAGTAAGGCTTCTACTCCATAGCGCTGACGATACCTCCGAAGACATTTTAGACGCTTTAAGTTATCTCGTTCTTTGGCCAATAGTCCCTCTGGACCAGTCAGGAGACTACTACCTGTAGAGTCACAACAGCCAAGATGTTATCTGCCAAGCAACCAAACAAGGGCTAGTCTCCAAATTAACAAGTAAACAGAAAAATCTTGGGCCATAATATAGGCAGTTTCAAAAGCAAATTCTCCTCCACTCCAGATACCAACACAGATAAATGTAACTACTACTACCAACATGTGGGTTCACATGTTGAACCTAGAATAGGTTGTTGCAACTTGCCTAGAGCTTCATGTTCCACTTTTCGATTATGTAAGTAACGTCGTTTCTTCTCTTTGAGCAGATGCTGAAGTCGTTTAAACTGATCAATGTACAAAGACTGTAAACGAATTAGTTTCTCACGCATAATCAGGGCCACTTCTTCGGCTGTGTAGACACCAGCATGTCTGGAATAGAAAATTCCCAGCAATGCATAAAAAAGCAGAATAATAAAACACAAGTTTAAAAAGAGAAAAGGGTAGATACTAGACGATATTTAATAAGCAGTCAGTGCTGAGACAATCACCTTATTAATAGAAATCTTTTTACATATTTTACCATTCAAGTTCTGTTATATAAAAAAAAACACAAATCTCCAAGAATGGACACTAATGCATGATCTAGCATGATCTCACCATATGAGGAAGGGAAGATGTTTCATTATTTTTCCCAGTTATTTGCATTATGTTTAAAAAGAAGTAGATACGGAATGCTCAAAATTTATTAATCTACATTCTTATTCCATCTAATAATACAGAAAAATCACTTAATAGGACAACCTGAAAGTGCTCAATTTATTGTAGCATGTATCTTAATATATAAAGTACAAAAGATAAAGAATTATAACTTCTAACTTAAAAATAGATTCCTAAAAGAGCTCCAAACTTGTGAACAGAAAGAAAAGCCTGGACCCTTTACCTTTCAAGGATATTGTGGTACATAAAAGGCAAAGTTTGTGGTGAATGAGAGCAGCTAAATTGAGGTCAGATTTGCTTTTGTAACTTGGAATTAAAATAATAAAAATAAAAATAAATACATTCCTGCCCCAGCTGGTTTGGCTCAGTGGATAGAGCGTTGGCCTGTGGACTGAAGGATCCCGGGTTCAATTCTAGTCAAGGGAACATACCAAGGTTGCTGGCTCGATCCCCAGTAGGGGGTGTGCAGGAGGCAGCCGATCAATGATTCTCTCATCACTACTGATGTTTCAATCTCTCCCTCTTCCTTTCTGAAATCAATAAAAATATATATTTTTAAAAAGACATTCCTGCCATGGCTGAGTGGCTCAGTTGGTTGGAGTGTTGTCCTATACACCAAAAGGTTGCAGGTTTGATTTTCCGTCAGGGCAAGTACCTAGGTTGCATATATTTTAATGAGCCTAAATTTATTTTGGATAATGTTCCTCACAGGATTAAAAAAAGCCCTTGTCCTATGTGGTTTGGCTCAGTGGACAGAGCACTGGCCTGTGGACTGAAGGGTCCTGGGTTCAATACCGGTCAAAGGCACATGCCTGGGTTGCGGGCTCAATCCCCAGTAGGAGGTGGCTGATCAATGACTCTCTTTCATCATTGATGTTTCTCTCTCTCTCCCTCTCCCTTCCTCTCTGAAATCAATAAAAATATATATTTTTTAAAAAGCCTTATATTTCATTGCCTAATCGCTGCACATACTTGGAGCTTTTTTCCCCCCCTTTGGATGGATGTTCCTTTTAGGAGAAACTGACATTGAGTACCTAGTCCTTTTAACACTTATATTTCTCCTATAACTGATATTTTGGTTGATACAGTAGCCTCTTACAAGTTATATTCATATGACTGTAGTATTCCCTAGACACTGATATCGATTACTAATGATAAAATCAAGTTTCTGGACCTTTAAAAAAACTTTGTGACCCTACAGAGCACACACCTCTTCAATGCAACAAGTTTGGCATTTGTAGAAGCACAATGAAAAATAAAATAAAAAATATGCTTGATATAAAATTACTGTGAAAGAATCTTGCTAGAAAACAAACATTCCTTCTCAAACTACTTAGATGGACTTTCCAAAAAAGTATTTCAGAATTGCTAACTATACTGAAATTACTCAAGAGAAATAGATTAAAATCTACTCAGAAAAATGTAACTCTAAATAACTTCTTATAAACCTCAGAATCCAAGGTAATGAAGAAAACTCTAAGAATTGAAGTTCAACACAGTCTAGTCTAGAAATTCATTACTCCATTATTTACATCCTTCCACCTAAATTGTCAGTGGGAAGTGCTAAGAGACAGAAGTCAGAAAGAAAGAAAAAAAAAACAAACACAAACTAAACCATGAGACATAGCAATATGAGACTTAAGGAGTAGCAATGCTTAATGCTTTTATGTTTCTACAACTCCTAACATGAATATGGGTTCCATGAAGAGAGAAACCACAATAAGATATAATTAGGCTGATTACTCACTTCCTGGTTTCTAAATCAGTTTCTCTCTCTTAGACATGAAACCAAAGGATATTCTTGAAACATCTTTTTATTCTTCTTTAAAAAAACAAAAACAAAAAAAACCCATAAGATGTAACTTTGCAAAGGTAGTTTTTCAAATACAATCACTTTATTATTCCTGAGTTTTATGCCAAGAATGCATTCATGCCCTACCCGGTTTGGCTCAGTGGATAGAGCGTCAGCCTGCGAACTAAAAGGTCCCAGGTTCGATTCCAGTCAAGGGCACATGCCGGGGTTGTGGACTTGATCCCCACTGAGGGACTTGCAGGAGGCAGCCGATCCATGATTCTCTCTCATCATGGATGTTTCTATCTCTCTCCCTCTTCCTTCCTCTCTGAAACCAATAAAAAATATATTTTTTAAAAAAGGAATGCATTCACAATTTCCTCTTCTCTAACTGATCTAAGCATTTCTCAACCCTCCTATGTCCAACAATTTTCCTATTTTCTCTCCTATACTTACTTAGGTGTAGAATTAGACATCCAAAAGTTTTCCTAAATTACAAGACTTCTAAAAAAGAATCAAATCCTGCCTCAAAGTGAAATGCTGATGAATCATGACACTTTAATTTACAGAATCTCTTTCTGCTCACAAACAGGTAAGCTTTCTTCAACCCTTTTAGGTTATTAATTTTTTAACAGTATGCAGTACTACATTCCACATACTAACTACATAAAATATTTAAAAGCCTATGTGGAATTACAACTTACTTCAAGGGATCTTCTTGATCACTGTCTATGCTATCAGCTTCACTGTCAGGGTCACCTCTCCATGTCTGATCCACAGTAATGGGTTCCTGCTCCCCATCACTCCAGCTGTCTTCATCTGAAGCAAGGAAGGGACAGTAGCCATTAAGACTTCCCACCTCTGTAACTCCACCACACAAAACTAGGTTACTTAACAAATCAACCCAAATCTTAAAATTGAGTCAACCATGCTCTCAAAAGGACAAGGTCCAATTCAAAATTATATTTGTTTCCTAAAATTACCTTACATAGCAAAGACGGTAAGTATAAAAACAGCAATGAAGAAAACAGTCATAAACTCAGGAAAGTAAACCTAAGCACACACTACTTCAAACTGAAAAGAACTGATAAATAACATAGCAATCCTGGAATCTCAACAATTTGCCAATGAATTAATAGTATTGTAGTATCAAGTACCATATACTGGTATGTTCAGAGCACTGTGCTAAAACCAGTAAGTTCTTTGTTACCTTTCTTCCTCCTTTTTCATTCTAGGAGGGAATATCCTTACCCAGAATTCGGCTGGCTTCACTGCGACTACTTTCTGGAATCTGAGACCCCAGCTCTGTCTTAGCATATGAGCTCAGCTGGCATAAGAGTGTTTCACCCATAGGCCCTGGAGTGGTCTTCTTCATTTGAGCATGAAGTGCCAGTGCATTCCTACGGGCATGTTCAGCACAGAAGGACACCCTAAGGAGACAAATAATTAACATTTTATATTCAGATAGGTTCTTTCTGGAAAAAGTTCAATAACTTTCATTACTCACTGAACTTAAGATCATTTTTAGGAAATTAAAATAACCGTTATCTCATCCTAGCTGGTTTGGCTCAGTGGATAGAGCGTCGGCCTGCGGACTGGAGAGTCCTGGGTTCGATTCTGATCAAGGGCACATGCCCAGGTTGCAGGCTTAATTCCCAGTAGAGGTTATGCAGGAGGCAGCCAATCAATTTTTCACTCTTATCATTGATATTTCAATCTCTCTTCCCCTCTCTCTTCCTCTCTGAAATAAAAATATTATTTTAAAAAATAAATAAAATAAAATAACCATTATCTTCATTTACAAATATTTAAAAGTCAAGTAAGTGAGGCTGAGTAATTTAACTGGTCCAAGAACAACTCACTTGGTTTTACTAAAGGGAAATGCAGGTAGCATAATCTAGTGCTCTATCCACCAAACAAAACATTCTGACTACAAAATGCCGACATCTCAACAAATCAAAGAAATCCACTTTCATCTTTCAAAACTGGTTCTGGAAGGCAACTCTACATTTTACTTCAATATTAACACATAGTAGGTAATAAGGTGTCGCACACAATTTTAAAAAGGTATGTGAAGAATTATCTACCCAAGTTATGCTGCACATGGGTATCTTTGTATGTAATGAAAGCTATGAAGCCTTTCCCAGAACACACATTTTGCATATTACTTAATAAGGTTCAGAAATGGCCAAGAGTCATGGACCCCAGGGTTAAGAAAAATCTAGATTATCCCTTTAAAGATAAGGGCAAAAGATCCAAAGAGAAGATCTGAGTGACGCAATGGAAAATAGTATCGTTCCAGTTTTCACCAATTTTTTTTCTTTTCCAAGGATATATTATTCATAACCCCAATTTTGGAAGCATGTGGGCTAAAAACTCAGTAGCTACGTCCAAGCCCACATGATACCCCATTCCACCCTCACTTTAAAACTAAAAGTACAAACGACAAAAATATCTATACATATATACCCATCTTTCTTCTCTGGCTTTGGGGCAGCACTGGGACATCTTTTTCCATTCTTCGTCGATATATAACTACATTGCTTGAAAGGTGCATTCTTGTCTTCAAGGATATGCTTAATGCAAAACTCCTGTCCCTCCAGACGAGGTTGCGAGCATGGGCGATGAGTGAACGAACAAGAGAGGGACTCCTGAGACCTGGGAACTGGGGTGATCCTCCCTCGATTGGTCGGCAAGACGTGGATCCGAATCCTGTTCATACCAAAACCTGCAGGATCACACAAAAGATCAAAAGGCCCTTAACTCTACTCAAAAATTCCTCCTCCACAATAGCCGGGCAGACCGCGAGTAACTTTCTAAAGGACAGACAGAAGACACTCTCCCGAACTCTCCTCAGGCATTAGGGAATCAGCCTCACCTCCTTTCTCCCTCTACCCCCACCCCCAGCCCCACCCCGACCCCACCACCACCCCTACCCCATCACCACCATGCTAAAAGTATCGCAAAGACTCGCACCTCCTCAGCACGAGAGGGAAGCCTCAGCGCCGGCCCCCAGCGGCGGCAGCAACGCCGCAGAGCCGCGCCCCGCCTCCGCCTCCCTCCATGCCGTCTTTGTCCCGACCCGCCTCAGAGCTCATCGCTGTCCCAGCCCGTCCTCGGCAGCCCGTGAGAGCGCCATTTTGTACTAAGGTTCCGGGCACCGGAGACTCTGGGTCCGGGAAGCCTGTAGGAGGAGAACGACCCCGACGCTGATGGAGACAAGAGTAGCAGCCCGGAACGGGCAGAAGGGGCAAGGCAGCAGCCTAACTGCAAAGACCTAAAGTAAGCACCGCCGCCATCTTACCTCCGCCACCGCGCCGCACTGCGCCGCTCGCCCTTCTGTCCCCGTCAGCCACTTCTAGCTCAGCCCCGCGCCTTTCCGGGCTCCCAAGCTGATTGGCTAACGCTCCTACGGCGGTGTGCCACCATTGGCCAAAGTCACTACCTATCACGCTTAGGGGCGGGGCCCCAAGAAAGTGTGCGGCTGAGGTAGGAGAGACGACCTGTTTGTCTGTCAGCAACTCCGCCCCGGGGAGAGTGAGGCGGCCCAGCGCGTGCCCCGAAGTAGAGCTGTATTTCCACCTCAGAGCGTAGCTAGTGTTCAGGCCGTTTTGGGGCGCTCTGTCTGTAGTCTTTACTTGCCGCTACCTCAGCACATCTACATAACTAGTAAAAAAATCAGACATTTGACACTTTATACAGGAAAAGGCCTTAGTTTTCTTTTGTGAGCAGTTCACTTACTGAAACACTTTCTCTGAGTATTTACTGAGCCTGAGCTATTACACACATAAACATTTAATTTTCCAAGCAACCCTAAGACGCAGAGGCTATTATCTCCATTTCACAGATAACTTAGAAACAGAATGGGCCCATATGTACTAAATGAGGGAGAGAGGCAAATTTGAACCCAGCCCGCATTCTAATATCCCTTTTTGCCTTTCATACAGTAAAGAGCATGGGACTGAGAATAAGGAAATACTAGTTGTGGTTTAGACCCTGATTGAAATTCTCTATAGTTCCATGCTAAATAACACAGGTATATAGAAAGAGCATGCACAATCCCAATTTTATAATCCTTTAAGGATTTTTTTAGTTGAAAGCATCTCTTTTTTCACTTCTGGTGGAAATGAACTAACATCTTCCCCATAAACTTCCTGGATCTTTTTTGCATCTCAACCTCCCAAAGCACTCTTATCTGCTGTCAGTTTAATTTAAATAAGAGATTTCTCCACTACCAATGAGGAGGTGAGCATAGAGAATCCACAAGGCTCAAGAACAGCAGGTTAGCCACAAGAAATGATTAAAACAAAAATTGGAGAGTGGTGGGACAGGTGAAATGCTGTTTCCAGAGATTAGGGTAGCCCTAGAAGGCCCTTTCCTGAAATGTATTCATTCAACAAATTATTTACTGAGCACCTAAGTGCCAGACACTAGGGAACAAGGAAGACAACCCTGCTTTTTTGAAGTAAACATTCTAGAGTAATTTGGGATTGTGGATGCAATACTAACATAATAGCAACTACGATTTATATACACTCCAATCCTCAGAGGGTACAAAGAAGACATTTGTTATAATACCCTATAACTCAAAACTAGCCAGAGGCACATTACAGAAAATTTTGGAATCAGAATCTGCAATCAAATGTGGCAGTATAAAAAAGGAGTATTAAAACTATTATCGGGAACAATGTAAAGAGAAATTAAGAACTAGATAGAGATGCAACAAAGATTTTGTTTAGTTAGAGGCTCTACTGAAGGTCTTAGTTAAAAATAAAAAAAAGATCCTCCCGCTGAGCCCAGAACAGACAAAAAATGCTATTTAGAACCACTTCCCTCTAAATTGGAGAGGGGGCAAATATTAATTAAGGGTCAAGATATTAACAAATTCTTTGTGCTGTTAAACAAAATAGATGGCTGTTTTTAATCCACTGCACTCTTTGTTAGCTACTGAATAGGTTAAAGTGGACTGAGGATGTTTGTTGAGGTTGGGAAAGATGAATTCTTTCCTTTTTTTTAATTTTAAGAGTACCTTTTTAAAGGTAGGGACAGTGAGATAAGGCAGGGTTTAGGACAGAAGCAACAACAAGAGAAAACCTTGGGTGGGGCTGCTTTGGTCCACGGGAAAAGAAAAGGAAGCCTTGGAGACAGGTTCAGTGGGTTAACCTGGGAAGAGCCACCAATAGCCACTGCTAGAGGTTAGGAGATGCATGCCTATGGGGGAAGAAGAGAGAAGAGAAAGGCATGGGTGTGCTCCTGGGAGGGAGAGTGCAATTGGAAAGAATTCTTGAAGGAGAGAGAGAGAGAGAGAGAGAGAGAGGGAGGGAGGGAGAATGCCAAACTCTTGCTCTTTATTTTAATGTTTTTATTGATTTTAGAGAAAGGAAGGGAGAGGGATAGAGATAGAGACATCACTTGACTGCCTCCTGCACGTCCCCCCCTGGAGATTGAGCCCACAACCCAGGCATGTGCCCTGACCAGGAATCGAACAGAACCTTTTGATTCATGGGTCAATGCTCAGCACTGCGCCACAATAGCTGAGCCAAACTCTTGCTTTTTCTATAGTCATCCTCATCTCAGTATATGACAACTCCATCCTTCCAGTTGATCAGGCCAAACAAGTGGCAGTCATCCTTGACTTCTTTTTCTTCTAATCTTATAGCAGACACTACTGGCTCCAACTTTAAGATATGTAATTTCTCATTATCTTTAGCACGTCCAACCTGGTTCAAGCCACTCTTTTCTCTTAACCTTAATTATTGTGAGCCTCTTTACCCTTGATTCCTACAATCCCTTTTGAACAGAAGCCCAAATGAACATTTTAAAACCTAAGCTGGAGCATGTCACTTCTCTGTACAAAACGTTTCAATGGTGCCCTACTTCACTATCTTTATAATGGGTTACAAGGCCCTACAATATCTAGCCTTTTATTTCCCCTCTAACCACATTTTCTACTTCTCTCCTCTCCTACTTATTTTCATACTGGCCTCCTTGCTCTACTACCTCAGAACCTTTGCCATTTGTTTCCTGGAATGCTCTTATCCCAACTATTCCCATGACTTGCTCTCTCACCTCTTTCAGATCTTTGCTGAATTGTAATTTCATGAGACCTTCCTCCCTAGTCATCTTTCCAATTTCAACACTCTACTTACCTGCACACACACACCCCTCTCTCTCTGTGTGTCCCTCCTTCCCTGCTTTGCATTCTCCCAAGTACTTATTATTGAACTGTTTTACTTGTCTCCCTACAACTAGAATATAAGTTCTACAAAGACAGGATGCTTTTTTTTTGTTTGTTTACTGCCATACTCCCATCAGTAATCAGCACACAGTACTTGGTAGGTACTATATTCTAGTGAAGGAATAAATGAAAGGCAAGGAAGTGCCTGAAACTACTTTTCAGAAAAGGTGTCTCTAGTACAGCAGGTCCTCAATTAATTTCCTTGTGTTCAACATCGTTTTAACTTTGAGAACAAATCACTTTCCCACCAGGGCCACTGTGTGTGGAGTCTGTACATTCTTCCCATGTCTGTGTGGGCTTTCTCCAGGTACTCGCACAGCCCAAAGATTGGGAGTTAGTTTTGTGTAAATTACCCGTCTGAGTATGGATGTGTGATGAGCCCTGATGAGTATCCTGTCCATGGTGGGTTGAAAAATCATTACCTTACTTGTTTTTATTAATCTTTCTTAAATGAATGTGTAGTTCACATCTATTTCAGTGTTTAATATTAGGTTTTGGGTCTTTATTTACAAGTTTGGTGATTTTTTTCTCACCAGAAATATGCTCTAGGAACTTAACTCGTTTATGTCAATTAGCCTATACTAAAAAATCTTACCCATCGTTTCACTTAATGTCAGTTTCCAAGAATCTATCAATGACATTAAATTAAGACTTACTATATATTTTTTTAGAATGCTTTTACTTGCTTTTAGGGAGAAGGGGGAGAGAAACATGGATCAGTTGCCTCCCCCGCACACTCCAACCAGGGACTGAACCTGCAACCTTTTGATGTACAGGATGGCGCTCCAACTGAGCCACCTGACAAGTACTACATTCAAGTTTTAAAAAATATATATATTTTATTGATTTTTTAGAGAGGAAGGGAGAGGGATAGAGAGTTAGAAACAGATGAAACATTGGCCAGCTGCCTCCTGCACTCCCCCTACTGGGGATATGCCTGCAACCAAGGTACATGCCCTTGACCAGAATCGAACCTGGGACTCTTAAGTCCGCAGGCCGAAGCTCTATCCACCGAGGCAAACTGGCTAGGGCTAAAGTTTAACTTGTTTTCATTATCTCTTGGTTTTGAGTATTATGTGAAACGGTACTTATCTCCCTACACTGAGATTCCACAGTGCAAAAAGGTAGCACAAGTAGGACATGTGACAATCCATACACCAAATTAATTCACAAGTAGACCCTGGAGTTAATAAATACAGGGTGGGGCAAAAGTAGGTTTATAGTTGTATGTGAAAATTTACTCTTGTATTATTATTGTATTCTTTTCCATCTTAACAATTGTAGACCTACTTTTGCCCCACCTTGTGTAAGTTTCTGATGGAATCCACAGAAGTCATAGAAAAGGCTTCAAACTGTCTAAAGAAAGTTGAATGATAGAGATCAAACCAATTTATTTAAGTCTCAAAAGTGTGAGGAGCTCTGGCCAGTGTAGCTCATTGGTTAGAGCATCAACCTGTACACCAAAAGATGGAAGGTTTGATTCCTGGTCAGGGCACATACCCAGGTTTTTGGTTCAATCCCCAGTCGTGATGCATGCAGGAGGCAACCAACTGATGTTTCTCTCTTACATAAATGTTTCATTCTAAAACCAAAAGTAAAAAAGTGTTTTTTTTAAAGTGTGAGGAAAACTTGTAAGACTAGCTCTGCATCAGTTAGCTTAATAAACCCTTTAATTGGGGGTAAAATTGTACATAAGCTTTATATTGATTTGTTTCCATCTAATTCCCAAGGATGAGACAGTTGATATTCACTCTCTTAACAAAGGCAAATCACTGTTTTTCTATTCTTCCATTCAAACCTGACCAGAATTCCTAAAATGTCAGCAATTTCCATAAAAGTTTCAGATGTACACAGTAAACAAAACTCGTCTTAATTTCAAAAATGGAATAAATGAACAGAACTCAAATGATTTTTCAGAAACATAAATAATTCTGCTCAGTTTATTTTTTCCTTTTAGAGCTTTTAAACTATAACTACTGCTAACTCTGTATTATAATTCTGGAGTACTTTAGCATAAATATTTCCCTTTTAATGTGTAATGAACAAGATTTACCTGTGTATACGGTTTTTATTATATCCCAGGAAAAGAGTATTCACTATCAATTTTCCAGGTACCACCAAGAATGCTGTTATTTTTTTCCTTTCAAATGCACTCCTTAGCTATACCATTTTTTTAAAACCACATATAAAAGTATGAATCACGTTGATAGTGCTTGCTAGATTAAGGAGTATATATTGCTACCATCTGTTAGAGCTATATATTTTTTGTGTTGCAGTTACTCTCCCAGGTATCCACACAATATTAAAGAGGGTTTACTACATCATACTTTATACTCTCAGGTTCATTGTGATGACCAAATCTTAGGCCTTCCAATGGACTCAATTCCCATAGGATCTTGTGTAGTAAGAACGTACATACTACTATCAAAAGCAAAACAAAACTACAGTAAGAGCAATAAAATGACAGCTAAAGGCTAACTTGAAGACTCAGTATGCAAAAACAACAATGAGTGTTTTATAATTAACATTTATTGATGGGATGGATAAATACAGATTGAGAAACATACTTGACAGCAATATATCAAACTGATAGCCAGACTATAAAATGTATACAACATCCTTTTTTTTAATTTAAAAAACAATTTTTAAATTTTTTTACAAAGAGCCCTTACTGTAATGGTCACTTACATCCTATCATTCACATAACAACAGTAGAGATACCAGGGGTAGCATCCAGAAGTGAGATGCCCCAAGGAGGAAAGAGGCAACAGCAGAATAATATGCTGAGAAAGAATTCTTAAGAGCAATACAAAGAAAACAGACAAAAATATCACCACAAAATTGTACCTGAGTGACATAGATTGGTAAAGTGTTTTACTTTTCTTTTTCCTTCTTTGCTCTTTGGTCTGGTAAGAAAACGGACAATTTTAGGTGTGTGGAGTTCAGGTGGGAAAAGGTCAGTTTCAAATCAGAAACCTAAGTTAACACTAAATTAGGCTGCTGCATTCTTTTCTTTGAGTGCTTAACCCAGCCAGCATCTCCATCTTGTAATCAATTTCAAAGTGATTAACCACTAATCAGTTAGGTCCTCAGCTTTCAAATGAAGACTTCCTGATAACCTGATGAATACATATTTGCTCTGGCTTCAATTAGCGTGCTGTCAAGCATCCCTCTCCACACTTAACATGACAAAAAACTCAATAGTCTTTCTCTTCTTTTCATTCAACCATGAATACACACACTCTTAAAGGGGGAGAGTAGACACAACTTTTTAATAAACATTCTTTTTCTTTTCCTCCCTTTTCCAATGCCAAGTTTATATTAAATACTTTAGAAACATTAAAATGGAAAGGTCTCACATTAAAAAATAATTATCATCCTAGACCATTCTATCAGGCAGGATTACAGTACCATGCTTGTTTAAAACTCACATCCAGAAGTATAAAAAGATAAAATAATACTTGACAGGGTGATACCACATAACATTTCCTAAACCATTAGGAGCAAATACTCAGTTAAAAGCTGTGTGTTAACAAGCAGCAACATGAGAAATTTGGGGAGGTATCAAAATCACTGAAGGTTTAAACGGGACTGCAGAGGGCTTATTTCTCCACACGTGAGGGGTTGCATAGACTGCTAAAATTCTCCCAAACCCAAGAGAATAGTATTTGTATTCTAACTTCAAGATGGTCTAGAATCTCCCTTTTCCTAGCATTAATATCAAAACAATTCATCAACAAAAGAATAATCCTTTAAAAAAATAATTTCCCAAGTTCCCACGTTTCTGTGGGAAACAGATGTGTTTAAAATCCAACCATACTGGGATAAGACCCCCCCCTCTAGTTGCCTTCGTCCAAGAAGTAAGGTATGAGGGGTATGCCATTTCCAATATGGGGGATTAGATAGCAGAGGCTTAAGGAAATCCAGCACTAATGTTACCATGATTTTATTTCTGTATCCTAATCCAATGCTGTTTCTAACTGGAAATTTTATTTCTATTTGCACAGGTGAAGCCAATAATACAGAACTATAAAAAAGAATGCATTAAATCAAAACACTAAAATCATTTTTTAAAAAAGAAAAAGAAGCTGAGGGTCTCAGATATGGAAACACATTGATTCATGAGTGAAAAGACTAAACTAATTCCTAAGTGTTTTCTAAACCCAAAAGCATAACTGATACTTCAGAAGACCAATTTAGCTTTAGATTAATGCTTCATTAAGAGTTCAGCTAAGAGCAACACAGGTATTGATTAACAGCCTTAAGGACAATCCACAGGTATTTGTTTTTGCCAACATGAGATTCAATCAAAGTTTAAGAATGAGATTTATAGAACTTGAGGCTCCAGGCCTGCTTACCACCACTTATCCTTGATAGTTTACGTTAAAAGGGGGTGAGGGGAAACCATGTTTACTAGACTAACTTTGGATGTATAAATCCCATTTCTCGCCCTTTGAAATTTTGAGGGGAGAGAAGAAATCACACAACCCTCTGAAGCCTAAGTTTGTGAGAATTTGGATAATATGCATGCTACTTCACAGGCACACTGCTAATCCAAAGACAATGCAACAGTTTCATGCACAGCCCATAAGCTGGTTCATGACATATAAACAGATCTAAAAGCAGACATGGTAGGTATCTTAAAACAATATCAGGAGGCATTAATATAGAAAAGTCTCTAAACTGATCTATACCAGCAATGATCTAGTAGTGCACAGGCCAGACTACACAGCATAAAGCAGCTCTTAGGTTCTAGTAAGCACTTTTTTCTAGTTCACTCCAGACAAAGTTCTAAGGAACTAAGTAGACTGCCATAGGGAATTGCTAATGAAGCCAAGCGGATATGTATGTTCTGTGGTGAAGGAGTACATGTGATTAGAAAATATGCAACATTTGATGAGAAAAATCAAAAGCTGAAAAAGACGTTTTCATAATTAAATCAGTGATAATCAATTCCACAAAGATACAGAAGCAAACTAAATAACTTTCTTGGAAGGTCGGGAAGGAAAGCAGACTCCATCAAACAAAACCTAAACAAATAGCCTATATGTAGTAAAGACACCACACATCTACCAATTAGCACAACACACACTGTATGAAGGAGAAAGGAAAATGTCGTCTATAAAAGTGAAGTGACATTCCATGTAAAAAATACTAGTTTATAGATTGGCAGAGAGCTCATTTTACACAGCAACGGCAGGCACTCTAGACAGTTCAAATATGACAAGATGCTGGATACTAATGCACCTTCGGTTAAGTATACTGTACAAATAAATTCCTTCCTATATTAGGCCAGTGCACCGTCAATTCCAACTGCTTCAGTATTCTCCCCAATCTGTTCCTGTCAAGCAGCAGCACATGTACAACTCCTGTCTCCCTATGACTTCCAATAAAAACATTTCAATTTGTCCATTAGGAATATTTGGTATGAAGGAAGCTCCATTAAAAACAAGACAAATTCAAAGTGTATCCTTTTTCCACAGCAAAAAATAAAAATAAAAATGCCACGAAGACCAAAGAATATCACATGAAATGATCTATAGCTAGGTGGCATTTTCAGTTAGACAACTTGGTTTATTAGAATTCTTCTAGTCTCTTAAAAGATTTCTTTCCTCAACAAAATTGTTCACTCCTAAAGTCTGGGAGAATCAAGCAGCCATAAGAACAGACACCTGGTCCATTTTCTAAAGGATTCTTAGAAGTCTGAAGAACTTCTGCCTAGCATCTAACGTCACCAAGAATGGACGATCTACACGTAACATTATATGTGGGCTAGGCTTGCTCACTCGCATGGCACCAGTACTGTTAATTCACAAGCTCCAATCTCTGAAGACATATAGGCTACAAAAAAAATGAGGATGCAGCGGTTCCCCTTCAGCTATAAAGATAAAAAGCAAGTCTCACATTTATAATATAATTTAAAATACAAATGTCCTAACAATTCCCAAATCACAATTTCACTGTTTTCAGGATCCTCTAGCTCCATGGCTTTTCCCAGAACTATTCTCACATATGGTCTGGGCTTTCACAGGTAGGATGTATAGCACATACCCCTTCCCATCAGAGACCCTGAGACTGCTCTCACTTGAACACTTTCCCAAAGGCCCAACTTGAAAAAAGACACACCCAATTCTGTATATCAGAAGCCAGCTTTGCTCTCCAAACCTTCCTCAACCCCATCTTCGTTCTGAATCAAAAGAAAAGGGGGTTAAAAGGAAGTTTTTATAATGGAGTCCAAAATCAGGCCATTGGCTGCACTTGCCCAAACTTGAATTTAGAAGGCTAACACTCAATTACAGCATAAAGAAAGGAGTTAAATATCATGTCAAATACATGCATCTTCCTTTATGTTCTAAAGGCCACACCGTATTCTCTCTAGTAGACTGTTGGGAAGTGAAAATGGTGAGGGATAGGGAGGGAAAAGAGAAAACATGATATTTAAACACACACACTTAAAAACATACATACCCACACTTGCATACACACTTACAGGTCTCAACACTTCAAGTGGCCAAAGTCTATCTCAGAACTCAAGGCCAAAAAAAGCCTACCCTCCCAACCCCCCTTCATACCCTCCACCCTCCAATCCCACCCCCAGGATTCATTGCTATGTATTCCATACACACAGCAAAATCCCTATCCCTTTCCCAATTATATATATAAAAAAGAAAAACTAAACAGATAACTTACTTTCTTTAAATTATTTTTTAAAAGTCTCTTAAAAGATTTTGACGTTTAAATACTTCCTCTCTTCTGACATATTAAACATCAAAAAGATCCACAACTGTCTGATATAACAAACCCTCCATATTTCAGTCCTGGCAAGAAGAGGGAAGATATCAACTCTAATTTACCTAATTAAGAGGTGGAGAGGCCAAGAATAGAGAAAGTATTATTTTTCTTTCACAGCTTCAACATATTCTCACTTTTCTAATACCAATAAAAACTATAAAATAGTTACATTTCTGAGGCAGCAGATACAATAACCATGGCCCTCTACCATCCTCCCACTTATGTCTCAATATTAATTTATTCCCTAGTCCAAGAAGGGAGACATATTTCATTAGGGAAGGAATTTTCTTAGTTCAGAATCAGTAGTTTTAAAAAAAACCAAAAACAAAAAAATGCGTTTTTAGTTTTTCTTCTCTTCTTTTTCTTTTTCACTTAGGAAGGGGTGGAAGTGGTGGAGGAGGTTCTGAAGGTAGAGGTGGTAGTCGGGGTTTGTCCGTATTGCCAGATCTGGAGGACACTCCACTAGCCCGTGGATTCAGATATTCACCATAAGAATGAACAAATTCAAATGCAGGTGGCGGAGTGGGCTGAACACCCTGGGCACTGAGAAGGGAATGAAGCATATTCACAGTATCTTGATAGTCTATTGTCTGGGTTGTGTTGTGACCATTGGCCCCAGCAGGACCCTTATCCAGTTTCATATGAGGAACTCGAGTTTTACAGCTAGGCTGTGAAAAATGAAGGCCACTTGTGTCTGAGCTATGCCCAGGCAACTGGGCCATTGCAGGAAGAGGAGGGAAGGAGAAATTTATGGAAGAGGATTTAGTACTCTTGGCAATCTTGGCTGGATGATCAAACACTGCCCCTCCAATCTCTTCAGGGGGACCCCTTTTACGAGCAGAACTGGAAGAGGAGAAAGAACTAGACAAGCTATAGGCTTTGTGTGCTAAGGAGCTTGCCTGGCTACTATGTTTTGGATCACCTGGCCGTTTGTTCCCAGTACCAGCTGGAAGCTGTGAGTGAGAGTGCTTGTGTGAGTGGTGATTATGATGATGATGATGATTAGATGGATGAGTCTTGTGCTTTTCTTTGTGCTCTCGGCTTTTTGTGATACTATCATCCACAGAATTGTGCTTGTCAGATGCTGCATGGACTTTAATGCGCATTTTTATCTCCTCTGGTTTCGAAGAGGCAGCTTTATCTCCACTTGCCACTGGAATTCTCATTTTGAGAGCTGTTTTGTCAGCCTTTTCCAAAAAAGGCCGCTCAGGATTTTCTGAGCCCTCTATGGGCATTTTCAGAATGACTGAAGAATGGCTATCATGTTGAGACAGGAGATTCTGGGCAGCATATGCATACTGTGACTTCACATTGGCCTCCATGTTCTCCAGTTGCCTCTTCTGGGCAGCCAACTCTTCTGCATGCTTTGCACGGTATTCTTTCAGTGATACTTTAGCTGATGGCACACTCTTACTGTTCTGCTTCTGAGAAATAAATGCATTTGAACTATCCTGTTGCAAGGAATGATCAGCTCCTATAAGTGCTACATTCTCACTAGTCCGATGACCCTGAGCAGGTTCCAGTTTAAAAGAAGGTTGGGAGGACAGCCAACGCTCGCCCTGCAATATATCCACATTGCTTATGTTGCTGGATGACTCTTCAGTGGCTGGAAGGGAAGGCACTGAACTTGTGGTAGAAGAAGTTGACATGCTCATTAAACCGGCAATAGTTGTGTCTGAAGAGCTTTGGGAAATCATATTGAGGATTGTCTGCTCTGAAGTGTTTGCCTCTGCTCCTCGGTCTGCTGCTTTTGTTTTCGTGGCAGCCGGGCATGCCTAGAATGAAGCAAATGATATCTCTTCAGTTAAGGTAATTTATTATACAGAAAAAACACTGAAATGAATGGACTGTGCTTGCTTTGACATTGAAGCTTTTCATTACCCATAAGCAAGAGACTACTGTAACATGAGATTGATATTTATTACCATCAGGAGACATAAGATTTTAAAACCCTTCAATCAAGAGTCATGCAAACAGGATCTCAAAGAGATATCTGAACTCCCATGTTCATTGAAGCATTATTCACAATAACCAAGATATAAAAGCAACCCAAGTGTCCATCTATGATTAATGGATTAAAAAAATGTGGTATATGAGCTATTATTTAGTACTTAAAAAAGAGAAAGATTTTGGGAAGATGGCAGAGGATGAAGCACCAGGAATCTGTCTCCCCACCTAAACATCTGCACTGGCAGAATCTGTCTGATGGTAACTATTTTGGAACTCTAGAGTCTTTTGAAGGCTTGCAACTTCCATGGTAAGCCTTGAATAGTAAATTGGGGTTAATTTCCATCAATATCATTTCTCAGCACAGTGGAAACCAGCCATCACCCACCCCTAGCCATGTTACAAGCAGTTGTGCATCCATTTCTGGAGTAGTTTCACAAACCTTGGGAAGCCTGGGTGAGCAAAAATGATTCTATCCTCCAAATACTGGGCATCTGTGCTATGATCAATGAATGCTGCCTCAGATCACAGAAGTACACGCCAAGAGACAGGCAGTCATTGTTGTTGCACCTCCCTCCATTGTTGCAAGTCCCTCCTCCCCCTCTGGCTAAAATAACTTCTAGGGGATTTAAAAGACCACCATTCCTCCCCTATCACTTTTTTGTTTTTTCCCTTATAGGAGCCAGACATTAAAGAGTAGCACATTCAAACACAATTCCATATAGAGGGAAAATTAGAAAATGATCATCTATATCCAGGGAAAGACTCTGAAAAGACTGAAAGTATATACTCCAGGCTGATATTCAGCACAGAATCAACCTCCCCCCTAAACAGAATGGACAAAACAATACAAAATCAACCACTTCACCCAAAAGAATGGACAAAACAATAAAAACAGCTAACTATGGAGGACGGAGAAAATCTGATTTCTAGAGTTACCACATTATTAGATTCAAATGCCCAATGTTCAACAACAAAGAGTCACAAGGCATATTAAAAAACAGGAAAGTATGGCCTAGTCAAAGGAAAAAATTTAACCAACAGAAACCATCCCTGAAAAAGACCCAATGGCAGATCTACTAAGACAAAGACCTTAAAATAACTCCCCTAAATATATTCAAGGAACTAAAGGAAGATGTGGAGAAAAAGTCAAGAAAACAGTGTGTGAACAAAATGAAATAATAATTATCAATAGAGATAAAAAAAAAAAAACCTAAAAAGGAAACAGCCTAAAAACCTGTGATACACCATCAATTGAACCAACAAATGTATTGTGGATGTTTCAGAAGAAGAAAAGAAAAAGGGGCACAGAAAATAATTGAAGAAATAGTAGTTGAAAACTTCCCAAATTTAATGAAAGATATGCCATAAACATTCAAGAAGCTCAAAACCAAGATGGCGGCATAGGTAAGCACCTAAACTGCCTCACACAACAATTTCAAAACTACAAATAAAAGACAGAAAGAACATCATCCAGAACCACAGGAACGCTGGCTGAGTGGGAATTCTGCAAGTGGAAGGAAAGAGAAAAGCTCATGGAGAATCAGAGGAGTGGCAAAGGGCTGAGGTACGGAGACACACGCGCAGAGAGGAAGGGCGGCTGAGTGCCTGGCTGACTTTCTCTGGCGGGAGGAGGAAGGAAGCCCCCGACTGCACTGAACCCCAGTTCCGGGTGAACCCCGTGGACCCAGGCTCATACAGGGGGAGTCTGGACTGTCAGGTAGACAGAAAGGCACATGGCGACTCAGAGACTTGGGGGAGCCATGGAGGGCAGGGGTTTGGAGGCGTGCGCACGCAAGTGCTCGCAGAGAAGACTGAATGCGGAGGTTGCCGCAGGCTTTCCCTAGCAGAAGGGAGTCGGAAGCTCCTGACTACTCTGAACCCCAGTTCCGGGCAAACCCCTGGGGACCCACGCTCTTACTGGGGGAATCTGGACTGTCAGGCGGAAACTCAGGGTAGCCGTGGAAGGCAGAGGTCTGGAGGCGTGCGCGCAAGGGTAGGGCTGACGGGAAGCCAAGATTGTCTGCTCTGCCTTAGACTCCGCCCCATCCAAGCTGAGCACAGAGGCTTTTGCAATTTTGCAAGTCTGATCCTATAAGGCTGTCTCCAGCACCGAACTTCTCCCAGCATAGACACAGCTGATCCTCACAGCCAGCTGGCATGGAGGTCAATTCCTCCCAGTGATACCAACAACAATCAAGACTTAACTACAACAAGGCTGTACACACAGTCCACAAAGGGGTGCACCAAGAGTGTCCACCTCAGGTTAACTGGGGACGCTGACTCACTGGGCCATATAGGACACCTAGCACACAAAGCTACCCTACCAATTCAGGGAAGCAGCGAAAATGCGGAGACACACAAATAGATCACAAATGAAAGAAATGGAGGAAAACCAACGACTGGATATAGAGTTCAAAACCATAGTTATAAGGCTTTTCAAGAATATCCTAGAAAAGGCCGATAAATTTAGTGAGACCCTCGAAGATATGGAAAAGGACCAACTAGAAATTAAACATACACTGACTGAAATAAAAAATATTATACAGAAACCCAACAGCAGACTAGAGGAACGCAAGAATCAAGTCAAAGATTTGAAATACAAAGAAGCAAAAAACACTCAACTGGAAAAGCAAAAAGAAAAAAAGAATACAAAAAGTTGAAGATAGTGTAAGAAGCCTCTGGGACAACTTCAAGTGTACCAACATCAGAATAATGGGCGTGCGAGAAGAAGAGAGAGAGCAAGATACTGAAAAACTATTTGAAAAAATAATTACTGAAAACTTCCCTCACCTGCTGAAAGAAATAGACTTACAAGTCCAGGAAGCGCACAGAACCCCAAACAAAAGGAATCCAAAGAGGACCACACCCAAGACACATCATAATTAAAATGCCAAGAGTAAAAGACAAGAGAGAATATTAAAAGCAGAAAGAGGAAAACAGTTAATTACCTACAAGGGAGCACCCATGACTGTCAGCTGATTTCTCAATAGAAACTATGCAGGCCAGATGGGAGTGGCAAGAAATATTCAAAGTGATGAATAGCAAGAACCTATCACCAAGATTACTCTACCCAGCAAAGTTATCATTCAGAATTGAAGGTCAGATAAAGAGCTTCACCGATAAGAAAAAACTAAAGGAGTTCATCACCGCCAAGCCAGTATATATGAAATGCTGAAAGGTATTCTTTAAGAAGAGGAAGAAGAAAAAGGTAAAGATAAAAATTATGAACAACAAATACATGTCTATCAACAAGTGAACCTAAAAATCAAGTGAATTAAAAACTTGAACAGAATAAAACTGGTGAATATAATAGAATCAGGGGCATAGAAAGGGAGTGGACTGATAATTCTCAGGGGGAAAGGGGTATGGGAGGGTGCAGGAAGAGACTGGACAAAAATCGTACACCTATGGATGAGGACAGTGGGGGGAGGTAAGAGCAGAGGGTGGGGTGGGAACCGGGTGGAGGGGAGCTATGGGGGGAAAAAGGAGAAACAATTGTAATAAAAGGAGAAACAATTGTAATAATCTGAACAATAAAGATTTATTAAATTAAAAAAAAAATTCAAGAAACTCAACAAACTCCAACTAAGAACTCACAGAGACTCACACTGAGACACATTATAATCAAATTTTCAAAGGCCAAAGACAAAGAATCCTGAAAGCAGCAAGAGAAAAGCAAATCATCCCACACAAGATCACAACACTTCTCACAGATACTTTGGAGGCCAGAGAGAGGGAGTTGGTACATTCCAGGTGCTAAAAGAAAAAAAAATTGTCAACCAAATATCCAGCAAAAATGTCCTTCAAAAAAGTGAGGGAGAAATTAATACATTTCCTGATAAACAAAACTGAGGAAGTTCATGACCATTACACTGGCTCTACATGATATGCTCAAGGGAGTCCTCCAAAGATGAAACGAAAGGAGACTAGATGGTCACTTGAGGCCCTATGTAGGAAAAAATATCTATGGGCAATTATAAAAGCTAGTATTGTTTTAAAATGGTTTACAATTGCACCTTTTGTTTTCTACTTGATTTAAGAGGCTAGCAAATTTTAAAGACACAAACAATTATTAGTATAAAACTTAGTTATAAGAGCCTAACACTTAAAATAATTATTAGTTTATGTTTTGGGGCACAAATGTATAAAGATATAATTTTGTCACGTCAACAACTAAAAGGGGTAGGAATGCAGCTGTAAAGAAGAAAAGTTTGGCCCTAGTGGGTTTGTCTCAGTGGATAGAGCATTGGCCTGAGGACTGAAAGGTCCTGGGTTAGATTCCAGTCAAGGGCACATACCTTGGTTGCAGGTTCACGTGGGAGGCAACCAATTGATATGTCTCTCTCACATCGATGTTTCTCTCTCTGTCTCTCGCCCTCTCTTCCACTCTAAAAAAATCAATGGAAAAATCTCCTTGGGTGAGGATTAACAAAAAGAGAGTTTATATGTTACTAAAGTTAAACCAGCATGAATTCAAATTAGAAAGTTGTAACTTTAGGATGTTAAATGTAATCCCCATGATAACCATAAAAAAATAGCTGTAGAATATACAAAAGAAGAAATAAGATATTTTTTTATTTTACTATTAAAAAATCAACTAAAGCCCTGACTGGTTTGGCCTGGGGACTGAAGGGTCCTGGATTCGATTCTGGTCAAGGGCATGTACCTTGGTTGGGGGCACATCCCCAGTAGGAGGCATGCAGGAGGCAGCTGATTGATGTCTCTCTCATCGATGTTTCTAACTCTCTATCCCTCTCCCTTCCTCTCCGTAAAAACATCAATTAAAAAAAAAAGTCAACTAAATAACAAAATAAATTGATGAATGGAGTGGAACCAGAGACACGGAAGCATGGAACAGAGTGCAGAATCTCGGGGGGAAAGCGGGGGGAAGGTGGGTGGGTGAGAGGTAATCAACCAAAGACCTTGTATACATATATGCATAACCCATGGACACAGACAATACGGTGGTGAAGGCCTGGGGTGGGGGCAGGCTGGAAGGGGTCAATGGGGGGAAAAGGGGGACATATGTAATACTTTCAACAATAGAGAATTATTTTTTAAAAATCAACTAAACACAAGACAGTAATGCAAAAAATGAGGGACAAAAACCAATCTTACCTAACAAAAGAGAAACATGCAAATTAACCATCACTCTGCTACGCCCACAGCCAATCAGTGAGTATGCAAATTAACCCAACAAAGACGGTGGTTAATTTGAATATGTAGGCGCAGAGTGGTGTGAAGCCTGCTATGAGGGGAAGGGGGCAGTGGAGGGAGCTACTGGAGTGGTGCTCCAGACAGAAGCGAGGATGTGCCGGCTCCCAGTGGCCTGGGAACGGGGATGTGCCAGGCCCCAGGCGGCCAGGGAGCGGGGACTTGCCGGCTCCTGGGCGGCTGAGAGTGAAACCAGGGGACGATTCTTGCATGAATATCGTGCAATGGGCCTCTAGTAATGCATATAAAAAACAAAGAGCATACACACACACACCCTATATAATAAAAGCCTAATATGCAAATAGACCAGTCACTATAACGTGCACTAATCACCAGGGGCAAAAGCTGCCCCCTGGTGGTCAGTGCACTCCCACAGGGGGAGTGCTGCTTGGCTGCAAGCGGGGCTCACTGCTGGCAAGTTCAGTGGCGGTGGCAGGAGCCTCTCCTACCTCTGCAGCAGCACTAAGACGCATTGAGTCGAGTGGTAAGGAGCAGCGGGCAGTAAGGAGTGAAGGGTCCTGGACTGCAAGAGGGATGTCTGACTGCCAGTTTAGGCCCGATCCCTGCAGGGAGCGGCTTAAGCTGGTAGTTGGACATCTCATAAGGGCTCCTGGACTGCGAGAGGGCACAGGCTGGGCTGAGGGGATTCCCTGCCCCGCAGTGCACAAATTCCTATCCTAATAAAAGAGTAATATGCAAATTGACCGTACCTCTGATACACCTGCAAGCCACGCTCACCAGCCAATCAGGAGCAAGTATGCAAATTAACCCAACCAAGATGGCTATAGCCACGGAGAGAGCAGGAGGCTTGGGTTTCCCTGGCAATGGAGGAAGCCAAGCTTTCCATCTGCCCTGGCGGGACCAGGCCTCCACTCAAGGTTACAAAGTTTTAATTATAGAAGATAAATAAATCTCAAGAAAAATGACAGCAGCCATGGAGCTGGAGAGAGCAGGAGGCTTGAGTTGCCCCCAGCGATGGAGGAAGCCAAGCTTTCCACCTGCCCTGGCGGGCACAGGCCTCTGCTCAAGGCTACAAAGTTTCAATTATAGAAGATAAATAAATCCCAGATACCAGGGGCTCTGCTTGGGTCACCGGGGGCATGGCCAGTCTGCAAACCACCACAGGCCCCTCACCCAGGCCACCCCACGCCGCAAGGGAACCCCCACCCTGATCCAGGACACCCTTCAGGGCAAACCAGCCGGCCTCCACCCATTTACCAGGCCTCTATCCTATCTAATAGAAGAATAATATGGAAATTGACCATCACTCCAACACACAAGATGGCTGCCCCCATGTGGTCAAAGATGACTGCCCAAATGTGGACACAAGATGGCCACCACAAGATGGCCAGCAGGGGAGGGCAGTTGGGAGGGACCAGGTCTGCAAGGGAGGGCAGGTGTGGATGATCAGACCTGCAAAAGAGGGCAGTTGTGAGTGATCAAGCCTGCAGGGGAGGGCAGTTAGGGGTGACCAGGCTGGCAGAGGAGGGAAGTTGGAGGCGACTGGGCCTGCAGGGAAGGACAGTTGCGGGGGGACCCAGACCAGCAGGAGAGCAGCTGGGGGGACCAGGCCTGCAGGGGAGGGCAGTTAGGGATGACCAGGCCTGCAGGGGAGGGTAGTAGGGGTGACCAGGCCTGCAGGGGAGGGCAGTTAGGGGCAAACAGGCGGGCAGGGGAGCAGTTAGGCATTAATCAGGCTGGCAGGGGAGTCGTTAGGGGGTGATCAGGCTGGCAGGCAGAAGTGGTTAGGGGCAATCAGGAAGGCAGGCAGGCGAGCAGTTGGGAGCCAGCAGCCCTGGATTGTGAGAGGGATGTCCAACTGCCCGTTTAGGCCCAATCCAGGTAGGGGTCCCAGAGGAGAGGGTGCTGGCTGGGCTGAGGGACCCACCCCGCCCTGCCATGCATGAATTTCATGCATCGGGCCTCTAATATATATATAAAAGGCTAAGTGACCAACTGGCCATCCGTCCGTCCAACCAACTTGCCGGTACATATGACACACACTGGCAATTTAAAAATAAACGTTGAGCCCCAGCCAGTTCAGCTCAGCAGATAGAGCATCGTTCTGTGGACTGAAAAGTTCCAGGTTCGATTCTGGTCAAGGGCACATGCCTGGGTTGTGGGCTCAATCCCCAGTGCAGAAGGCAGCTAATCAATGATTCTCTCATATCATTGATGTTTCTCTCTCTCTCTCTCTCTCTCTCTCTCTCTCTCTCTCTCTCTCTCTCTCTCTCTCTCTCTCTCCTCCTTCATCTGGGAAAAAAAAAAAAAAAAGAAACGTCAACTCACACATGTGCGCTATTTGTCCCCATCTGACACTGGCCTCCTATTTAATTAATTCAAAGACAGTTTCCATGATGCCAGCATTTGCGGTGACAATTAATAAATCACAAGGAGAAACTGTAGACAGAGTAGAAATACTCCTACCTGAACCCGTTTTCGGACATGGTCAGTTACATTTAATACCACTGAATTGTAAACTTAAAAATGGTTAAGATGGTAAATATTCTTATTTGTATTTTACCATAACTTAAAAAAAAGGAAATCCTGCCATTTGCAACAACACAGATGAAGCTGCAGAACCTTAGGCTAAGTAAAATAAGCCAGGCACAGCCCTAGTCAGTTTGGCTTAATGGATAGAGCATCAGCCTGCAGACTGAGGGGTCCTGGGTTTGATTCCAGTCAAGGGCACATGCCTGGGTTGTGGGCTCCATCCCCAGTGTGGGGCGTGCAGGAAGCAGCCAATCAGTGACTCTGTCTCATCATTGATGTTTCTCTCTCTCCCTTCTCTCTTCCTCTCTGAAATCAATAAAAGTATATATTTTTTTAAATGATGCCTTCTGCTCTTGTTAAAAGTTATCTTTTACAGATGCATACTGAAATTATTTACTGATCTCACTTATTGAGGAACCTAAAATAGTCAACCTTACAGATGCAGAGTAGAATAGTGGGTGCCAGGGTCTGGGGGGAGGGGAAAACAAGGAAATATTAGTCAAAGGGTACAAAGTTTCAGTTATATATGACAAGTAAATCCTACAGAACTATACTATATAGCATAGTGCCTGTAGTTAACAATACAGTATTGTATATTTAATCACTTCTTGGCCTTTTAACTAAGATCAAACGTAGTATTGTATCCTTAAAAATTTACTTTAGTGTTCTATCACCAAAAAAAAAAAAAGTCACAGCAATCTAATCAAATGCTACAAGGCAATAAAAGAAATGAGGTTGTGCATATCTAAAATTAATCCTTGAACATCCATGCCTTATGACTGCTTATGATTGCAAGTAGTCCAAAATCAAATTCTACAAATTCTGCTGACGTTTTATATTAAACTAGAGGCCCAACACATGAATTCGTGCATGGGTGGGGTCTGGCTGGCCCGGCCCCAACTGGGGTGGATTGGGGCTGGGCCTGTTGGGAGGAGGAGACAGCGGGAGGTTGGCTGTCTGGCCCGCCATGATCGGGCCAATCAGGGCGAAGCCGGCTGGAGGGAAGGGCCACAGGTGATTGACCCGGTGGGCAACACCCCCATTGGAGGGGGGGCTGATTGGGGGCGGGGCTGACCAGCCCCAACCCCGAATGAGGTGGGAGGGGGCCAATCGGGGGTCAGTGGCTGGGGGAGGGGCCGTGGGAGGTTGGTTGGTGGGGGGGAAGGGCCGTGGGCCAATCAGGGTGGTGGGGGCGTATTGGGGGTGGGGCTGGCCAGAGGGAGGGGCTGCAGGCAGTTGGCTGGCCGGCCCTGCCCCTGATCAGGGTTGGGGGGGCATGATTTGGGGTGGGGCCGGCAGGAGGGAGGGGCTGCAGGAGGTTGGCTGGCTGGCCCCACCCCCTATTGGGGAGGAGGGCGATCAGAGGTGGTACCAACTGGGGGGAGGGGCCGCAGGAGGTTGGCTGGCTGGCCCCACCTCCCAATTGGGCCAGTTTGCTGGCTGCAGTGGGTTTCATGGCAACCAGTTGTTCTGGTCATTATGATGTTCTGGTCGCTGGCTTTTTATATATATAGATTTAAAAATGACCTACATGCTATTCAGTTTCCACTAAACCCTAGGCAAGCTCATTTTCTGAAACTTATTCAACTCAAAAGAAAATTAAGCTTATCAGTCTGGATTTCTGAGAAATGCAGAGAATGTTTTGTTTGGGGTTCTTTTATTTTGGTGTGTGTGTATGTGTTTAAGTATTTTTATTGAATTTTAGAGAGAGAGGAAGGAAGAGGAAGAGAGAGAGAAACACCAATGTGAGAGTGATATGTCAATCTGCTGCTTCTAGCACATCCCCTACCAGAGATCGAGCTGGCAACCTGGGCATATGCTGACTAGGAATCAAACCAACAAACTTTGGATACACGGGACAAGACCAACCAACTGAGTCACACCAGCCAGGTCAGGAATGTGTTTTGTTTGTTTGTTTTTTAAATTTGTTTTTATTGATTTCAGAGAGAGGAAGGGAGAGGGAGAAAGAGATAGAAACATCAATGATGAGAAAGAATCATTGATCAGCTGCTTCCGCATGCCCCACACTGAGGATCAAGCCCGAAACCCGGGCATGTGCCCTGCCCAGGAATCAAACTGTGACTTCCTGGTTCATAGGTTGATGCTCAACCACTGAGCCATGCTGGCTGGACTCAGGAATGTTTTTAAATAAACTTTCTGACACTGGATAAAAAGAGGAATTCTTTCATTATTCATAAATAAGACTTTGAAAAATATTTGAAAGATGACTTTAGACCTTAATCTTTATAAAAACAAAGTTCTAAAATCCATTTCAAAAGCAGGTAAAATAAAAGACAAAATAATGGTATCAGCTCTAACCCTGTAGCTCTGTATCTTTCCTCTACCAGAAATCAACACTCTATGACTCAGAGAAGCCATGTTTTTCCCCTTAACAGTCTCCACACAGAAAATACTCAACCAATGTTCCTGACCAAATGACTGTATCACAAGAGTTGTAAAACACAAAACAAATTCTGCTATCACCTACAGCCTTTACCCCTGGGCCAGTACCCTAAGATATGAAGTTGAAGTTATGATTATTGCATAACTACAAAAAGGGAAATTCCAAACCTAGGGTACATATCCAGTTCTGGTGCAGTCAAAAAAAGAAAATAGTTTGTCCTGTTCCATAAGCTAACAGCAATAATTCTTACCCTCCAATTCCGAATTCGTTTGAGCCTGTTGGGGGTTTTCTCCAGAATCTGTAGAAATTCATGTGTCAGTTCTACAAATGAAAAAGAGCATTTAAGAAAAACTCACAGAGACAAAGTAATGAAACAAGAATAACCTCAACTAACTATTTTCATCTGAATCAAGTCACCTTTGGCCAAATACGTGACAGATCAAGATGAAGCGCTTTCCAAGGACCCTTACTCTAAAACTTACCATCTAAAAGTTCCAAGGTCACAGTGGCGTCAACATACTCCCACCAGTGCTTCCCATCAGTTGAGACTGGGATCTCCCAGTTGGACCACTTGCAAGCCAGATGAATGCAGACACAGGCCACTACAGGAGGTGTGTACTGCAGGCTAAATGTGGTCAAATGCAGGCTGACATCAGAGGGAAGGAAACAAGAGAGTATCATGAGCTCTCAATTCTGAACCCAAAGTTAAAACTCTCCATTATTTAAAAAAAAGAAAAAAACAAGAAAAGAAAAAAAAGTAAAAAAAAAAAACCCACTGGCAAGCAAGTAGGGTAAGAAATATCCAGTGCTCTGATTTAGCACTAAACATTATTTTCCATTAACCCACCTGCTCAGGTACCATTTATAAATTTTCTGATTACACATCATTCAATTCACATAACTGATGGACTAAAAACAAAAACAACCTAAAACAAACTGGGTACTAAGTTTTTTAAAACAAGGATCAATTATTCTGAGAATAAGCTCAGAACTTAAGGAAAATGATAAGATTTTTGATATGTATAATTTCTAAATCAAATACCTAAGAAAATATCCTAAAAATTATCTTGTCTCTTGCCAATCATAGGTCAGGTCTATTTAAAACAATAAATAGACAATCACTCTCTCAAGTATGAATATGCTTAATTGCTGGTTCATTTTTAAAATTTCTCTTACCAGTCTATTAAAATGAATTTCTTAGTCCTGACAGTCATTAGGAATATCTTTGGTTTCCATGAATAGCCAATAGATTGGAGATAAGAATGAGCAAGTCATTTGATAATACAAGTTATGTATTAATTTTTTTCTTTAAAAAGAAAAAGTATTAAAATTCTTTACACATATATATGCCCATTTATCTGAGAGTATGGGAAAAAACAGAGTCTTTTAAAATCCTTCAAATCTATTTTCAGTCACTATCAATGAATTCCAAGTTTACCAACTTTCAGAACTATGCTCTTGGATATTTTAAAGCTAAGTAACATGCAGAGTTAAGAAGGTTATCAATCAGTAGTATATAATTACATCAACTTAGCAAATTATTCTAGTTTACTAAGTGCCAGACCTGCCATCTTTCCTTATGCCCTTCAAAAAGTGACAATCCCAACCCAAGTAAAGTCCTATCCCAAAAATATAAAGGAAAATATTAAAATATAAACCTGTTGGTTGCCATGAAGTAAGAAGTCTGTGCTAAGTCCTTGCTTGCTAAAAAAAAAAAAAAGAAGTGAGGGGGAGGGAAAAATTATTAGTTCCATTTATTCTCAACAATAAGTAAGCATTTAATATTTGCAAGGTAGATAATATAAAGGTAAATGAAGCTGACGTGATCCTTGACCACCTTAAGTTTATATTCTACCAAAAACAGATTAGCAATTTTTAATTATAAGTAAATGGATTGCTTCCAGACCTAAGAATTCAAGCTTTATTCTTTACACTGAGTATCTGACATTTGTTTAAAATGCAATCTCTGGACATCCTCCTTAGAGTTTTGACTCAGTATGTTTGAAGGAGGACACAAGCATTTTTATCAAAAGTGCTCAGATTCTGATGCGATGGTTCACTGAGAAATACTAAACTAGGGGATGAACTAATGTGGAGGCAAGATCAGAATCTAAAAGACCCTGATATGTTTGGGGAAAGTGATTTGTGCTTTAAAATAATACATTTCAATTAAGTAACCTGTGATTTAATCCTAAAATAATCAAATAACAACTTATTTAATATATTACCAAAAGAAAGTTCCTTCTTGCAAAACAAAAAAACTGCTCTGAATGACAAAACAAATTTTAATCTTCCTTAGATTAAATATTAGCATATATCCATCTTAAGCCTATCCTTGCTCAACACAAGCCATTTAATGCTTTTGAAGTATAAAAACTCAGGGGAAAATTTTGGAATTTTCAGATAAAACACACATAAGCAAAATTCAAAATAAGCTAATTATCAGTTTGGTTTACAAAAGGTACTGAAATGTATAATGATACATTGATATTCCTGATACTACTATTTAAACTGAGTAAGAGAAACTAGATTCCATGCATTATCGCTACTCAAGTTAAAAAGGATTGTCAATCAAGGAAATAAGTTCAAATAACCCTCTGGGTGGTGTTAAAGAATGCCTAGGACATCAACCCTATAATCAAATTAAGATAGCCCATTCCCAAACCATCCTTAAAATTGCTGTTAGTTACTTATGATTTGGTGACTTTTCAAAATCTGCCCCCAGCTTTCACAACCATCCCTAAAGAGACTAACTCTTTAAATGGTCACCTAAACACATTAATTAGCAGCTGTGTTATGTATTTGTCTACAGCAATTTTAGCCTCTAAATGGTAAAACAATTTTAGAGCACTGTCTCAAGCTGGGATTCCTTACCTCGAACAAGTTGAGTGCACTTTACCACATGTGTATGTGGGTGATCAATTGTTAGTTCAAAGCCTAAAAAAAAAGTAACTCGTCAAAAAGCTAAAGTACTCAAGACATTTTATACATCTTTTATCTGAGTCATCATTAAAGGCCTCCCTTATTTTCTTATCCCAAAATTATTGTTCAGAGGCTAAGTCCCACAAAACATACAGCACACTTTTCTCTAAGACACATTATCTCCAAAAGCTGCTTACAATATTCAGAGCTAGAAGATACTACTAAGATAGTAAAACTAAGGCAATCTCAAGACCCTTGAAAACCAATAACCTTTAAACATAAAACACATTTTAGGTACAATAGAATGTAATAATATATGGTTGGAAGGAGCAGTTTTAATCAAGTGTTGACTATCTTATAACACTTAACCTTGAGAAAACATTTTAAAACCTATTCTTCTCTTACATCAATTTTGTTCCTCTTCATCATTTTAATTACAATAGGTACTAATCATTTCATCCAACCCCAATGATCTTTATTAAAACTACTTGAGGAGGATCAGTGTTGTCTATAAAATTTTTCTGAGTTGATGAGACAAAAAAAATTTTAGATAAAGAAATTCTATTGAGAAATTTACATGATGTAAATTATTCTTGCCAATTAGAGCTTACTGGTTTCTAAATATTAATAAAAATTGATTCCACCAAAAAAATACCATTGTCCCCTAAAATATGGTCACAATGAAGATAATTTATTTAGCAGAAATTAACTTCAGTGATAAAGTTCGAAGAACTCAGTGTGTGTATATGTGTGTGTGTATGTCTAGTGTCCCCAAAAAATGTACACACACTTTAACATCTGATAAGTCATTTAATTTTCACTCTTTTTCAGGTTTAACTGATTTGAAATAATGGGTGAAGCCAGACTAAGCTGTGAACAAAGAAAATTTATTCTGAAATGCCACTAGACTTTTTTATAGGGATACATAAAAGAAAGTCTATGGTACAAAATAGGCAACAGTCAATGACCTGAAGGCACACAAATACCAAACGAAATGATTTCTTATTCCATTGCTTTGTGTTATCAGCAGTTCCTGGACCAGAATGGTCATCAGGCACTGACCAAAAAAATTCATTTCTGTAGATTCTTTTAAATTCTGAAAATGAATGTTAATAAACACTGACTTTACAATCATTCAAAGTACATACACATTTTTTGGGGACACTATGTGTGTGTGTGTGTGTGTGTGTGTGTGCAATAAAATCTTCATTTTCCATATTTGCTAATAAACTTTTTAAGGCAATATCTCTGATGAAAATAATACTAGATTAATAACAGAGTATTATTGTTATATAGCAGTTCCTCAAGTAACTTTGTTTTGTTCAATTTCATCTATCTATGTATATAAAAGCCAAGCAACCAGAACAACGTAATGACTGGAACAACCGGATCTCTATGACATGCACTGCAGCAGCCAACAGGCCCGATGGGGCCCCAATCAGCACCCCCAACCATCTGCGGCTCCTCCCCGCCCCCCGCTGGCCCAGCCCCCATTGGCCCTCATTGGGACGGGATGGCCAAACCCCACCCATGCACGAGTTCGTGCAAGGGCTCTAGTTTCATTATAATGTTGATGAGTCAAAAAAACAAAATTGATTGCCAACTGGGGCCACTGTTTGTATGGATTTTCTCCAGATAATCCAGTTACCTCCTAAATCCCAAAGATGTGCACATTATGTGAATTGGTGTGTCTAAACTATCCCAGTCTGAGTTAAGTGTGGGAGTGAGCATGTCCAGCATGGAAGGGCACCTTGTCAGGGTGGGTTCCTGCCTTGTGCTCTGAGCTGCTGGAATAGTTTTTCAGCCATCCCCAACTCTGAGCTGAAATACTTGGGTTGGAAAATAATTATCTTACTTGTTTTTTATTATCTTTCTTAAATGTATGCCGAGCTCACATTTATTTCAATGTGTAATATTAGAAGTGTTTTGGATCTTTATTTACAAGTTTGGTGATGTTTTTGTGAGCAGAATTATGCCATAGGAACTTGACTCTTATTTATATCAATTAGCCTATGGTAAAATTAGTTTCATTATATACAGTTTCACTAAAGCCAGTTTCTAAGAACCTACTGATGAAGCGAGGACTTACTGTAGCTTGAATTCTTCCACCTACACTCCGCCGTTCTAAACTCCGATTTCCAATTTAAAAACAAATGTTGTTATCTAAATATGACAGGCTATAAAAATCCATGGAAGGAAGAGACCTTTAAATAGTTGCTGCCATTAGTTATCAGAAAATTAAAAACTGCCAAACCTTAAAAAGCAAATCACGAATCCCAGAATGAGGAGGAAAAAAGGACTGCTAACTGCTATTTCAGAGGTCAGTGTGCCTTCATCCTTTCTTCCATATAGGTAAAACTGGGCTCAATAACCTCTAAATTTGCAAAACCTTTCCAACAATTTGTCCTCCTGTTTCCTATTTTGCAAAAGTTAAAATCATATCATATTACATGCATATTTCTTTAATGTGTTAAAGGGAAATAAACTTACCTAAAGTCTGCAGAATTATGCTTTCTAATATCACCAGATCTTGAACTTGTTGCAGGTAAGCCTGAGGTGAGAAGACACATAAGGTACAATATAATAGTATAAAGTATAAACAATTCTAGCACCCCTCCCAGAGAAATCAAAACCACAGAAGACAGGGGTGGAGTTATGAGGTAGAGTAGGAACTGAAATTAATCTTTATCCCTATTCAGCACAGATTCTCCTTTTAAAAGAAAACAAAAAAAAGGAGTATACTGAGAGAAAACATTTTATTCATAAATAGCTACAGAAAAAGCACGTGAGATTTGGTTCATTTTCAGACTGACATTTTAGGTTTTATAGTTCATTTGATATAGCTTCAAGAAAATTAAAAATACATCTTCTTCATCATCATCAGAATACATTTGCAGAGCCTTCCTATAGGCAATCTCAAACATTTGACTCCTGTTAAAACTTCCCCTTTGGGGTAATGCTAGATTACTACAACTTCATAGGAGAGTTCAAAGAAAAGGGAGCAAACAATAATAATGGAAACAACCTCATTAATAATGTTTTAATATTGATTATATGCTAAAATGATAACACTTATGATTAAATATATTTTATAAAATATATTGGTATTAATTTTATTTTTCAACTAGTGGCCCAGTGCACGAAATTCATGCAAGGGGGGGGGTGTCCCTCAGCATGGCCTGTACCCTCTCCAATCTGGGACCCCTTGGGGGATGTCCGACTGCCAGTTTAGGCCTGATCCCACAGGCAGTCAGACATCCCTCTCACAATCCGGGACCACTGGCTCCTAACTGCTCACCTGCCTGCCTGCGAATTGCCCCTAACCACTCTGCCTGCTGGCCTGCTTGCCCCCAACTGGCCTGCTTGCCCCTAACTGCCCCCCCCCCACCTGAATGGCCCCAACTGCCCCCCTGTTGGCCTGCTTGCCCCCTAACTGCCCCCCCTGATTACCCCCAACTGCCCCCACCCCCCGCTGGCCTGATCAATCCCAACTGCCCTGCCCTCCTGGCCTGATCTCCCCTAACCACCTCTGCCTCAGCCCAGCCACTATGGCTTTGTCCAGAAAGACATCCAAAAGGTCTCCCAGAAGGTCTCCTGATCTAATTAGCTTATTACCCTTTTATTAGTATAGCAGAGGCCTGGTGCATGGATGGGGGCTTGCTGGTCTGCCCTAAAGGGGGTCCCAGATCAGTGTGGGGGGTCCCCACTGGGGGGGCGTGGCCGGCCTGGGTTAGGGGCTGAGGACCGTTTTCAGGCTGGCTACACCCCCTTCATGGTGGAGGTCCCCGCTGAGGGACGTGGCCAGCCTGGATGAGGGGCTGAGGGCCATTTGGGGGTGGTTTGCAGGCCGGCCAAGCCCTAGGCTTTGTCCAGAAGGTGTCCTAGTCTAATTAGCATATTACTCTTTTATTAGTATAGATTAAAAGTTTTAAATGAAGTTAAAATTTTTTACATTACACATGACTCCCCTTATATTTCCAGTGGACAGCACTGGTCTAGAACTCTAGGAGAATTAGACTTGAGCCAGGAGTTAAGAGACTTATGTTATAGTTAACTTTCCACTTAACTTTATGATCATTATGAAGTCCAATAAGGACTTACAACTATGCTAGTTCTCTTTTCCATACAGTGAAGGAAATATCTTCACCTAATCACCTCACACACAAAAAATAGACTCAGGCCCTGGGGCCAATTTGGCTCTGTGGTGTCAGCCCATAGACTGAAGGGTCAAAGGTTTGATTCTGGTCAAGGGCATGTACCTTGGTTACAGGGTCAATCCTAGGCCTGATTAGGGTGCATGCAGGAGGCAATCAATTGATATTTCACATTGATATTTCTCTCTCCCTCGCTCCCCCTCCCCCCGCCCCACTCTGTCTAAAAATCAACGGAAAAGAATACCCTTGGGTGAGGATTAACAACAACAAAAAAGATTCAGGTGAGAAATTATGTAAATATACTTCAGAAAAGAAGAAAAAAGCAGAGGTTATTATTACTATTGTGTGTGTGTGTGTTTTAATAGGTTACTGATTTTTAGAGAGCGAGAAAGGGAGAAGAGAGAAACACTGAAGTGTGAGTGCAACACTGACCAACCACCTCCACTTTCATCCCCCACACTGGGGGATCAAGCCTGCAACCTGGCATGTGCCAGGACCAAGAATCAAACCAGCAACCCTCCAGTGCACAGGATGCCCAACCAACTGTGTCACACCAGCCAGGGCTTTCTGTTTTATTTTGTTAAAATAGAATTGTCTTTTTTGGTCAATTCTATAGACTAATGACATTTAGTAATTAGTCTCAAACCTAAATAAAAGTTCAGAGCAATAACACTTTTTAAAAATATATATTTTATTGATTTTTTTACAGAGAGGAAGGGAGAGGGATAGAGAGTTAGAAACATCAATGAGAGAGAAACATCGATCAGCTGCCTCCTGCACACCTGCCACTGGGGATGTGCCCGCAACCAAGGTACATGCCCTTGACCGGAATCGAACCTGGGACCCTTCAGTCCGCAGGCTGACGCTCTATCCACTGAGCCAAACCAGTCAGGGCGCAATAACTCTTTTCAGTAAGAACTACTGGTGTAGCCCAAAGAGAAAATGAAGGAAGTCAAGACATTGCCATGCAAAACACTTAATTCACCTAATTAGGGGCTACTGTCAACACACACACAAAATAAATATACCCCCCTCCAAAATCCCTTTCTCCAATATGAGAACACAAATTCTATTTATCTATTAGATAAAGGATGACTCATGCATCCACTGCAAGAGACTTAAATAATCTAGTAAGAATAATCCATAATTTTTCTGCAAGCACTTACAAATGTCAGACCTCTCCAATTTTCACAACTCACCACACCCCAGTCACTGACTTATAAAGCCAGGAGAGATTTTCCCTTTATTAAGAAAGGCAAGGAAGGATGGAAGAAAAAAAAGCTGTACATATATGCATAGGATAAAAGTTTAAAAGAATATGCCCTGACTGGGTGGGTCAGCTGGTTGGAGCATCATCCCATATACCAAAAGGTTGTGGGTTCGATTCCTAGTCAGAGCACATACCTAGTTCAGGGTGTATAGGGGAGGCAACCACTCAATGTTTCTCTCACACTGATGTTTGTTTCTCTCCACCGCCCCCTCACCCCCACACACACACCAAAGTCTGAAAGAATACAGTATACCAGAACTGTAATCAGCAGTATCTTCCTAGGAGGAGGAGAGGAGATGCTTTAACTTTCACTTTAAATAATTCTTAATTGTTTGGATTCTCTTATAATCAACATATATACTTCTGTAGAATCTTAGAAAGTTCTTAGAAACAGCAAATGATTAAAATATATATGTGTATATATACATATACATGTACATGATGAAATATTACATTTAAAGCAAGTGGAAAATTGTCCTAGCCACTTTGGTTTAGTGAATAGTGTTGACCTGCGGACTGAAGGGTCCCAAGTTGGATTCTGGTCAAGAGCATGTACTTCAGTTGCAGACTCCTCCCCAGCCCAGGTCATGGTCAGGGTGCACAGGAGGCAACCAATCAATGTCTTTCTCTCACATCGATATTTCTCTGTCTCTCCCCTTCCACTCTCTCTAAAAAATCAATGGAAAAATATCCACGGGTGAGGATTAAAGCAAGTGGAAAATTAATAAAATGGGAAAATATCTGGGATATAGTAAGTAAAAAACACACATCTTATATAATAAAAGCCTAATATGCAAATCGACCAAATGGTAGAACGACCAGTCACTATGATGTGCACTGACCTCCAGGGGGCAGATGCTCAATGCAGGAGCTGCCCCAGCCTCCAGGTTCCAAATGGTGGCAGCGGCAGGGAGGAGGCGGGGCCAGTGAGTGGGGCGGTGCCAGGCCAGCCAAGGTAGGTGCCAGCAGCCCCCCTGATTGCCCTGCTGGTCGCCCCACAGATTAGCCCCCTTGATTGCCCTGCCGGTCGCCCCACAGATTGGCCCTGATCACCGGCCAGGCCTAGGGACCCTACCCATGCAGGAATTTCCTGCACCGGGCCTCTAGTATATACATATATAGCTATTCATAGAAAAGAAGCTGGAAATAATAATGGTTAACTTATAGATCTAGGTGATATAGTTTCTTCTGTTTTTCTGCATTTTCCAATTTTATTTCAATGAATACAATTAACTTCTGCCATAAATTCCCATGTTTTTATTAAGGAAAAAACAATCACTAAAAGGTTCCTTTAACAGCCCCCATTAGGACTTCAATAAATCAAAGTTACAAAACTAAGTTATAATAAAATTTAAGAAAAACATATGTGTAATTAATCCCTTACCTCACTCCTGGTATCAGGAAGTGATTCCTGTGGATGGAGACAAGCATGTGCTACTTTGATGACGTGTTCCAATTTTTTTGGCTGCTCCTCTACTTTAGCTGCTAGAAATAAGGCCGCTGGAGCCACAGACTAGACGGAAAAAAATAAATCACATTTATTGTTTATTTCTAGATCAAGGAACAGATCTAAAAAAGAACTAAGTCTCAAACCAAGTTCTTTGCTTACCTCAACTGCATCACCTCGTTTATGCTTTTTCCTGTACTTAAAAAAAAATTTCCTCTCCTTGCCTAGCCATTAATCCACATTCACTTCTAAAAACTGATCCTGCAACAAACTCATTAAAAGCTACCTATTCAAGAAGCTATTAAATGTAAATAGAGAGCTATTTAAAATGAGATTCTTTATTAAGTTTGCATTAAAACAGTTTACATACTTTAAAAGGAGTACACTGAAATGCCCAGAAAAGGCAAGTCCATACAGAAAAAAGAAAATAGATTGATTGCCAGGAGCTAGGAGGAGAAAGGAATGAGTGATTGCTAAACTGTGAAGAGTTTCTTTTTCTGGGGTGATGTAAATGTTCTGGAATTAGATTGTGGTGGTGATGGCACAAGACTGAATATACTATAAACCAGTGAATTGTACACTTTAAGAGAATTTTACTGTATGAGAATTATCTCAATTATACTTATACTAGAGGCCCGGTGCACGAATTCATGCATGAGTGGGGTCCTTTGGTGACTGGGCAGGCCGGCTGTGGGAGGTTGGCCGGCTGTGGGAGCGTACTGACCATCAGGGGGCTGCTCCTGTGTTGAGCATCAGCCCCCTGGTGGTCAGTGCACATCACAGCTACCGACCAATCGTCTGGTCGAAACGGTTGCTTAGGCTTTTACATATATAGACTAGTGGCCTGGTGCATGAAACTTGTGCACGGGAGGGGGAGGGGGAGGGGGGTCCCTCAGCCTGGCCTGCACCCTCTCCAATCTGGGACATCCCTTTCACAATCTAGGACCGCTGGCTCCTAACCGCTCACCTGCCTGCCTGATTGATCGCCCCTGACCACTCTGCCCGCCGGTCTGCTTGCTCCCAACTGCCCCCCTCCCCCAACTGGCCTGATCGACCCTAACTGCCTCTGCCTCGGCCCCGTCACCATGGCTTTGTCCGGAAGATCTCCCGGTCTAATTAGCATATTACCCTTTTATTAGTATAGATATGGGGGGATAAATTCTTTAAAAAAAAGGAATTCAAAGCATAGTAGTATATTCAAGAAGTTATGGAAGGCACTTAAGGGGGGAAAATGCCTTAGCTGGTTTGGTTCAGTGGATAGAGCATCAGCCTGTGGACCAAAGGGTCCCGGGTTCGATTCTGGTCAAAGGCATGCATCTTGGTTGCACCTTGGCCAGGGCGTGTTGCAGGAGGCAACCAATTGATGTGTTTCTCTTACATTGATATTTCTCTCTGTCTTTCCCTCTCTTTTCTACTCTCTCTAAAAAGATCAATAGAAAAATATCCTTGGGTGAGGATTAACCTAAATAAGTAAATGGGGGGAATTCACAAGTAGGTATCAAACACAGACAGTAAACAATACAAGAGATCAGAGCAAAATGACATACATGTAGCCTGCTGATCTGGGGAACCTCAGGAAGTAGAGCTTCTCTTGAATCTTAAGAATATTTTAATGAATCAAAGATGGCAATGACAAGAGCTAGAATTCACCAGGAATAAAAAATTTTATAGAATTGAAATAATAAATAGAACTGACACTTTAATATAGAACTGACATGCATTCTAATACAAAAATCCACCATTATAATCAGGGGATACATTCCAAGACTTCCAATAGATGCCTAAAACTTAGAATAGTAACAAACCTTATATAGACTATGATTTTTCCTTGCATACAT
Organism: Corynorhinus townsendii; assembly: GCA_026230045.1. Lineage (NCBI taxonomy): Eukaryota > Metazoa > Chordata > Mammalia > Chiroptera > Vespertilionidae > Corynorhinus > Corynorhinus townsendii. Next base: position 170,898,235 of record JAPDVU010000003.1, on the reverse strand, counting down.
ACCTATGATAAAGTTTAATTTATAAATTAGGCACAATAAGATTAATAACATTAACATAATAAAACAAAATAATTAGAACAATATACCAAAATAAAAGTTATGTGAATGTGGTCTGGCTCCCTTCCTTCCTCCCTCCATTTCTTTCTCTTTTATAACTGAGATGGCTACTAAGGCAAGACTGCAAAAGACTTCATTATGTTACTCAGAACAATGTGCAATTTAAAACTTAGCAACTGTTGCCCTGGATGGTATTTCTGTGGTGTCAGTCTGAGCACTGAAAGGTTTAAGGTTGGATCCCTGCGCCAATTGAGGCATGTAGGGGAGGCAAACAATCAATGTCTCTCTCTCACATCAATGTTCCTCCCCATCTCCCCTCCCTCCCGCCTCTCCACTTTCTCTATAATTGAATGGGGGGAGGGGGAATCCTTGGGTAAGGATTAACAAAAAAAAATGATCAGTTATTTATTACAGGAATTTTCCATTTAATATTTTCGACCACAGTTGACCACAAGCACTAAAAACACTGAAAGCAAAAACCTTGAAGGGTGACTACTGTGTATTCCTGCTGTTCTCTGTTATACTTTGATATAACAGATTTTTCTCCACAATTCAATTCATATCTGTTTCAGTTGTATATGGAGCTTTGCTACATGTACATTCCTAGAGTTTAGGGTAAGGACAGAACCAGAGGAAAATGGGGATGAACAAAGGTATGGGGAATCAGGGCATGAAGCACAGTTTGAACACTAAAGTGAATAGGTTAAGTGATACAAATAATGGAATGTGGGACACAAAAGATTTTTAAAAAATTGACAGTATTACAGATGTCTCCCATTTCCCCCCTACTTTGGCCCCTCCACCTAGCCCCAACCCCACCCGAGGTCTTCACCACACTATTGGCTGTATCCATGTGCTATGCATGTATGTTCTTGGGTTAATCTCTTCCCGTCCCTTCCACCCCGAGATCTGTCATTCTGCTCCATGAATCCATGCTTTTAGACCTATTTTGTCTATCAGTTTATTTTGTTCATTGGATTCCATAGATAAGTGACATCACATGTTTTTCTCTAACTGGCTTATTTTACTTAGCATAATAATCTCCAGGTCCATCCTTGCTTGCAAAGGGTAAGAGCTCCTTCTTTTTTACAGCCATATAATATTCCACTGTGTAAATGTACCACAGGATTTTTATCCACTAATATATTAATGGGCTGTTTCCAGATTTTAGCTATTGTAAATAATACTGCTATGAATAAGGGTGCATATATTCTTTCTGATGGCTGTTTTAAGTTTCTTAGGACATAGTCCCAGAAGTGGAATTGCTGGGTCAAATAGCAGTTCCATTCTTAATTTTTTGAGGAAACTCCACACTGTTTTCCATAGTAGCTGCACCAGACTGCATTCCCTCCAGCAGTGTACTAAGGGTTCCTTTTCTCCACATCCTCACCAGCACTTGTTGATTATTGATGGTAGCCATTCTGGCAGCTATGAGGTGATACCTGATTGTAGTTTTAATTTGCATCTCTCTGATTAGTGACATTGAGCATTTTCTCATATATGTCTATTGGCCATCTGCATGTCCTACCTGCAGATGTGTCTATTCAGCTCCTTAGCCCGTTTAATTGGATTGTCTTCCTGATGTTGAGTTGTAGGAGTTCTTTGCATATTTTGGAAATTAATCCCTTATTAGGTGTATCATTGGTTCTCCCAAACAGTGGGTTCCCTTTCCATTTGGTCGAGTTTCTTTTGCTGTGCAGCTTATTTTGATGTAGTTCCATTTGCTTATTTTTCTTTTGTTTCTCTTGCCCTAGGACAGTGGTCGGCAAACTCATTAGTCAACAGAGCCAAATATCAACAGCACAACTATTGAAATTTCTTTTGAGAGATGAAAACCAACTTCTGCGCATGGGCCACGAAGTTTCAATCGCACTGTATGTGCATGCCCATACGTGGTATTTTGTGGAAGAGCCACACTCAAGGGGCCAAAGAGCCACATGTGGCTAATGAGCCGCGGTTTGCTGACCACTGCCCTAGGAGATGTATCAGCGAAAATACTGCTTGCTACATGAGATGTTGACATTTTATTGCCTGTTTTCTAAGATTTATATGACTTCATGACTTACATTTAAGTCTTTTATCCATTTTGAGTTTATTCTTGTGTATGGTATAAGTTGGCGATCTAGTTTCTTTTTTTTTTTGTATGTACCTGTCCAATTTTCCCAACACCATTTATTGAAGAGACAATCTTTATTCCATTTTATGTTCGTGCATCCTTTGTCAAATATTCATCGACCATAATGGTGTGAATCCACTTCTGGGGTCTCTTCCATTGGTCTATAAGCCTGTTTTTGTGCCAGGCTGTTTTGATTACAATGGCTTTATAGTACAGTCTGATATCTGATGCTGTGATCCCTCCGACTTTGTTCTTCTTTCTCAAGATTGCTAAGGCTTTTTGGGGTCATTTTTAGTTCCATATAAATTTTTGGAATATTTGTTCCAGATCTATGAAATAGCCAATTGGTATTTGATTTTTTTAATTTAATCCTCACCAAAGGATATTTTTTCCATTGATTTTCAGAGAGGGGGAGAGGGGGAGACACATTAATTGGTTGCTTCCTTTAAGAACCCCAACGGGGGCCAGGGATTGAGCCTGCAACCCACGTACATGATTGGGAATTGAACCCTTTGGTGTCCGGGTCAACGCTCTAACCACTGAACCACATGGGCCAAGGCACCATTGGTGTTTTTTTTTAAATATATTTTATTGATTTTTTAAGGAGAGGAAGGTGGGGGAGGGATAGAGAGTTAGAAACATCAGATGAGAAACATCGATCAGCTGCCTCCTGCACACCTACTGGGGATATGCCCGCAACCAAGATACATGCCCTTGACTGGAATCGAACCTGGGACCCTTCAGTCCACAGGCCAACGCTCTATCCACCGAACCAAACTGGTTAGTGCCATTGGTATTTTAATGGAGATTACACTGAATCTGTAGATTGCTTCGGGTAGTATGAACAGTTCAATTATGTTAATTCTTCCATTCCATGCACATGGTATATGCTTCCACTTGTTTATATCTTACTCTTTTTCCAATGTCCTATAGTTTTATGGATATGGTTCTTTTACCTCCTTGGTTAAGTTTATTCCCATGTATCTTATATTTTTTGTTATTGCAATGGTAAATGGGATTTTTTTAGTTTCTCTGAGAGTTCATTATTGGTACATAAAAACACCATCAACTTCTGGATGTTACTTTTGTATCCTGCTACTTTGCAAAGGTCATTTATTAAATCTGGCAGTTCTTTGGAAGATCTTTAGATTTTTCTATGTATATCATGTCACCTGGAGTTTGTCCATTTCACCCAGGTTGTCCAGTTTGTTGGCATATAGTTGTTCATATTTTCTTACAACCCTCTGTATTTCTGTGATGTCAGTTGTTACTTCACCTCTTTCATTTGCTCTTTGTTTCTTGATGAACCTGGGTAAAGGTTCAGCAATCTTGTTTATCTTTTCAAAGAACCAGTTCTTAGTTTCATTGATCTGTTGAATTATTAAAGTCTTTATGTCATTTATTTATGCTATCCTTTATTATTTTCTTCCTTCTTTCCTTCTTACTGTGAGCTTTTCTTGTTCTCTTTCTAATTCTTTTAGTGGTAGGATTAGATTGCTTATTTGAACATTTTCTTCTTTCTTGAGATAGGTCTGTAATGCTATGAACTTCCATCTCAGAACTGCTTTCTGTGACTCAGATTTGGAGTTGTTGAGTGTTCATTTTCATTTTTTTCCAGGAAGTTTTTTTATTGCTTTCTTGATCTCATTGGTAATCCATTCATCTTACCTAATAATAGACAAACATGTAAATTGACCATACCTCTGCTATGCCCACCAGCCAGTCAGGAGTGATATGCAAATTAACCCAACAAAGATGGAAGTTAATTTGCATACACAGGCACCAAGCAACCAGGAGGCTTGCGTCTTCCTCTTTTTCCAGGTGCCCCACCCCACCCCTGGTCTCTCAGGGCCTCTGGGCAGTGTGGGAAGGTGGGGCTGGAGCAGAAAGAGGCGGCTCAGGGGCTGGGCCGGAGTGGAAAGGCGGTGCCAGCAGCCAGGGAAAGGAAGGCCCAGTCTAGCACGAATCTTCATGCATCAGCCTTCTAGTTGTTTAATAACTTGCTACTTGAATTTTTTTTTAGTTTTTTATTGTAGTTGACTTCTACTTTCATCACTGTGATCCAAAAAGATGGTTGAGTTTTTCCAATCTTGAATTTGTGGGACACAAAAGAAAGATGTTTAACAAGAGTGACACTAAAGATTTTAGAAGAATATGCAGAGTTAAATAAATGTTTAGAAAGATTAGTCTAGTGGTATGTGGAACTAAAAGAAGGAAAGGACAGGATATATTTTAAGTTATTTTTTTAAAAGAACAATATTGAGGGGGATGGGAGGGGTAATGGGGGAATAAGGATACATATGTCACACCTTAATCAATAAAGAAATTAAAAAAAAAAAAAAAGAACAATATTGAGCCCTAACCAGTTTGGCTCAGTGGACAGAGTGTCGGCCTGCAGACTCAAGGGTCCCAGGCTCGATTCTGATCAAGGGCATGTACCTTGGTTGTGGGCACATACCCAGTAGGGGGTATGCAGGAGGCAGCTGATTGATGTTTCTCTCTCATCAATGTTTCTGTCTCTCCCTTCCTCTCTGTAAATAAATAAATACATACATACATACATAAATAAAATATATTTTAAAAATATTGAATAATCCAGGAGTTAGAAATAAAATTTAGAGTAGACACCAGCAGTAGAAATACAGGAGAAAAAGAAATACAGATATCATTTGGAAAACTAATAGAGCTTCACTAAATATATGTATGTATTTTCATGTAGAGAAAAAAAATTCTAATGAGATATACTCTAAAATGTTAACAGGATTATCTCTGAACAGTATGCTGTAGCAAAATCTTCATTTTCTCTTTGTCTTCTTTTAATTTTATGACGGTGATATACATTTATAAGGAGAGAAAAATCAGTTAATAGTATAAAAATTAAAAGAACTTTAAAATTGATTAGACAGAGTGGGAAAAGAAAAAGGACACCTCAGAGACAACACTAAGATTTTTAAACCTCCAAATTTGCCTTTAAGGGGCTAAAAATGTATTTGAAAGGAGATAACTAAATATGGTATACAAACAATGTCTAACAAGGCAAGATAATACCTCAGTCAGTAAAAGCCTGCAAAAATTAAATTTTAATTTAATCACTTACCAAGCTGGCTTACTGAAACATTTTCCCATCAAAGGCAGTTTCTCAAAGATATTTTTTAAAAATATGATTTTAGAAAGGAAGGGAGAGAGCTATAGAAACATCAATGAGAGCCTAGCTGGCATGGCTCAGCGGTTGAGCGTCGATCTATGAAGCAAAAGGTCACAAGTTTGATTCCAGGTCTGGTCACTTGCCCAGGTTTTGGACTCAATCCCTAGTATGGGACTTGCAGGAGGCAGCCGATCAATGATTCTCTCTCATCATTGATGTTTCTATCTCTCTCTTTCTCCCTCCCTCTCTGAAATCAATACAAATATATTTAAAGAAAAAATATCGATGAGAAACACTGATTGGCTATGTCTCCCGACACCTGCTACTGGAGATAAAGCCTGACCCTGGGATCCTTCAGTTTGCAGGATGACGCTCAATCCACTGAGCCACACCGGCAGAGCCTCAGAGGAATTCTTATAAGATTTTTCTTCATTTTAAAAGAATAATAATGCCAGCTAATATTTGTTTGCTATGTGCAGACACTCTGTAAATGAATCATTTAAATCCTATTAACTACTCTATGAGGTAGGCACTATTATTGACTCCAAATAGATGAGAAAACTGAGGCTTAAGGTAAATTGCCAAAGCAGTACACCAAGGATCCAAATCTAGACGTATCTTGACTCCAAAGCCCATTCTCCTAACCTCTATGAGTCAACTAATAAGAGTAAATGTACCTAATTAAAACACCTGTACTTTTAAATATTTAAATACAGCATAGCCGTATCTGGTTTGGCTCAGTGGATATAGCGTCAGCCTGCAGACTGAAGGATCCCAGGTTCAATTCTGGTCAAGTGCACATGCCTGGGTTGTGGGCACTAATCCCCAGTGGGGGGTGTGAATGAGGCAGCCAATCAGTGAATCTCTTTCATCATTAATGTTTCTATCTCCCTCTCTTCCTTCCTCTATAAAATTAATGAAAATATATTAAATAAATAAATAAAATACAGCATAAACACACACATACACAAATTCCTCATTACTATTTTTATATTCCCCCACTTGAAAACATTTAAAACTATATAGAAAGTCAGGTAATGAGGCTGAATTTCTTCTCAAAAAGAGTAAATGTTATGCCAGAATTTAAGTAAAAAAAATAATTCAGTAATTTAATCATATTCAGTAAAGATATAAAATTTATTTCAATCAAAAGGCAAGTTCTCTACCCTCACTGGAAATATACTGTACCTTGATCTGAATGGTGGTAACATATCTACACTAATAAGAGAGAAATATGTAAATTGACCTTACCCCGTGACACCCACAAGCCAATCAGGAGGGGATATGCAAATTAGCAGGACAAAGATGACGGCCAGGTGGGGCAGGACACCTGCTACCAGAGGAGGGAAGGGGGCGGAGGGAGCTACAGGAGTGGTGCTCCAGCCAGAGTCAGCAAGAAGCCTGCAGACTCTGGCCGGAGTCAACGGCGAAGGTGTAAGGCGGAAGGCAGCAGCCAGAGCAAGGCCTGGGTCCTGGGTGCCGGAGGAAAACCGGTGCTGGCAGCCAGGTGAAGGAAGGCCTATAGCACAAATCTTCATGCAACGGGCCTCTAATATATAATAATGCAAAAAGTAATTGAGTTGGACATCAGATTTTTGTGCTTTACTGTATGTTATAGCTCGTTAAAAATAATAAATAAAAAAATAAATAAATAAGAAAGAAAGACAAGAGTTCTAGGCTCCAAAACAGTCAGTGAAGAGATACAACTAAATGAGAAAAGTATTCACAACATGTGACATACAGATCTAATGCATAAAAGCGCTCATATAATTAAAAAAATCAAAATAAAATGAATAGACAATCAACTTTTAAGTTTATTCTTCAATTTCCTGAGAAGAAGAATAGCCAATAGTCCTAAGCAGCTCAACCTCACTAATTGAAGAAATGTAAATTAAAAAAAAAAAAATTTAGGACTTCCTGTATCTTGTTCAACATTGTATCCCCACTGCTTTACAAGTAGTTAGAACTCAGTATTTCCTGAAGTAACAAATATTTGTTGTTGTAAGGATGTAGTTAGTGAAAAGGACCCTCTCCTACAGTGCTGGAAACAATGTATATTGATGTAATCTTTCAGTAGGACAAATTGACACAACATAACATTTTTTAAATGCATGCTCTTTGGCACAGCAATTCCACCTAAAGGAATTTATATTAAAATAGTCATATAAATGCATTATACCTGTACCAGATTATCTTATCTAAGGTTATTTATAATATAATAAATTACAAACCACCCAAATACCCACCAATAGGGAGCTAGTTAAATAAATTATAGCAAAAATACAAAGAAACTGTGTGTGGGGGGGTGTCAATCGAGGGAAAAAGGAGACATATGAAAAACTTTGGACAATAAATAAAATTAAAACACACACACAAAGAAATACTATGTGGTCATTTAAAATAATGAGAAACCAATATGAAAAGATGTCCAATTTATACTGGTAAGTGATAAAGGCAAGTTGTGTAAGAGTAGTATAGTAAGAAGTGATTTTTAGGCCCCCCCATTCACGTGCCTCCAAAGATGGCTGCTCCAGCGCGAGCAGGTTGAAGGTTGCGGTGAGCCTTAGGGCCGAGGAAGGCCGGAGCTAGCATCGAGGGCGGCAGGAAGAGAATAAGGCTCAAGATGGAAAATCATGAATCAGATGATATTTTCAAGAAAGAACACATTTTGGACATCATAAACAGGAAAATTAACCAACTTCCAGAAGCAGAAAGGAATATACTTGAACATGGATCAACATATATTGGACTTAATGCTGCTCTCTGTGGCCTAATAGCAGTCTTTTTCGACACGTTTTAAATGTGACACAGGCTCGTATAGCTGCTGGTTTACCAATGGCAGTGATCCCATTTTTGACAGCAGACATGTGTTACAAAACTGTTTTAAGTTTACCACTGACTACAGGTGATTTGCATTGTGAAACCTGTACCATAATACGAGGTGGATTGGTTGGACTTGTCTTTGGTGGTCTGTACCCTGTTTTCTTGGCTATTCCTGTGAATGGTGGCCTAGCAGCCAGGTATACCTCGGCCCTGCTACCAGAGAGAGGAAACATCTTAACCTACTGGATCAGAATTTCTCAACCTATCTTTAGAAAGATGTTATTTCCTGTTTTGCTCCAGACTGAGTTTTCAGCATACCTTAGTTCTAGGCAATATAAATTACTTATAAAGGCTCTTCAATTACCTGAACCTGGCCTAAACCTTGAATGATTGTTAAGCAACTATATACACAAAAATAAAACTGTAATAACCAAAAAAAAAAAAAAAGAAGTGATTTTTATAATACATAAATGTTAGTATATGTACAGAAAAATGTCTAGGACACCATATGCCAAACATTTATCAATGGTTACCTCTGTAAGGTGGGATTACATTTCTACATTATACATATTTGTATTGTTTTCATTTTTACTATAAGATTTATACCTTTGTAATAATAAAAAAAGAAACACGTCTGCCCAGCATAGCTCAGTGGTTGAGCATCGACCTATGAACCAGAAGATCATGGTTCAATTCCCAGACAGGGCACATGCCCAGGTTGCAGGGTTTGATCTCCAGTGTGGGGCATCTAGATGATCAACAATCCCAAATTAAAAGTCACTGGATTTGAAAAAGGTCACAACTTCATAAAGAATCTCTCTATACTGGATTATTACCATTCATTCATTCAACAAGTTTACTGAAGGTTCTTTGGAGGATACACAGAAAAGTGAGTCTCTGTCCTTCCTAAGCTTAATACATAGGAAATAAGGAAAGATAATTTAGTAACAAATTGATTTGAGATTTATTTCACCCTGGTTTTCAAATCTTTACCATAATAGTACTGAATAGTTTCCTTCTTCGCCACACCCCTAATGGGGATTCCTGTTGGCGATGAATTGGCACCAAAGACCACTGGTTGACATAATGGAAGCCAGACAAAAAGGTGACAGTGAATAATTTTATTTATATGAAATGTCCAGAACTGGAAAATCAATAAACATGGAGAGTAGATTAATGGTAGCCTATAGCTAGTGAGATGGGAGAATGGTAGGGTGAGACATAAGGGGCACAGGGTTTCCTTTTGAAGTGATGAAATGTTCTAAAATTGATTGCAGTGACTGCCTTCATCTGTGAATATACCAAAAATCATCAAATTGTGTACTGTAAATGGGTGGACTGTATAGTATGAGAATTATATCTCAATAAATGTTAAAAGAAAAAAATCTTTACCATAACAAAAGGGAAGAAATGCAGAAAACTTTCAGAACTGGCGAAACAGCTATGGACTTCCTCTTCAAATTTTGTTCTTTATCCATTACCTTCTATTCTAGAGCTCTCAGATACCCTCATTAAATGCTTCTCTCTCCCACCCTAGCCAATTCTGCTCAGAGGTTAGAGTGTCAACCCGCAGACTGAGGGGTCTAAGGGTTCCATTGCAGTCAACGGCATGTACCTTGGTTATAGGCTTGATCCTGGCCCCCGTGGGGCACATGTGGGAGGCAACCAATCAATGTATCTCTCTCACATAGATGTTTCTCTCTGTCTCTCCCCCTCCCTTCCACTTTCTTAAAAAAAAAAAAAAATCAATGAGAAAAATATCCTCAGGTGAAAATTAAAAAACAGCAGCCTCTCTCACCCTTAATAAGGGTCTGCTCCTTGCCATCAGAGATAGAGCATAGCTGGAGGTATGGAGGGTAAGAGTAGGAGAAAGCCAAGCTGATTGGATAATCAACAAATATTGCGAATACTTATTCCACAAATCCAAAGGGTTTCCCTTGCAATTATTCCCAATACTGATCCATCAATATCTTTCATTACAAGAACAATATCTAGCTTCACAGAGCCTCTTCCTATGGCATTAGGGAAAAAAACTTCAATATCCATCATCCTAAGTCTGAAACACTTTTCCTCAAAACAATCTTAAAAAAGAAAAAAAATATTTAACTCACAAATCCAAATGTGTTCATCAAGTTTAGCCCTATTACCTGTGAGTTTATTAAACAAGTATAGTTTTACCTACAGGTGAGATATCACCATGAACTCGCTTTCAAGTCACTTATAAATAATGCTAAATAGGGCCATTTCAGGTAGCAAAACTGAAAACAGCACTATTTACAATTCTGACCAGAAAAGAAAAATTGCTTTATTACTATTTTCTTTTTCCTGTCTTAAAAGTCATCCTCAGTCATCATATAATGTACCTCTACCTTCCTCCTCCAACCTGTCATTGACTGAAATTTTATCAAAGGCTTTAAACAAATCTAAATAACATATTCATTTGTTTTCCTATGACCTTATTATTTACCACTTCAAAAATTACAGCCCTGGCCATGTGGCTTAGTTGGTTGAGCATTGTCCCTGCACCGAGAGGTCACCAGTTCAATTCCCCATCAGGACACATGTCCTGGTTGCGGGCTCGATCCCAAGTAGGGGGTGTGCGGGAGCCAGCAAATGGATGTTTCTCTCTCTTTCTCTCTCCCTTAATTTCTCTCTCTCGCAAATCAATAAAAGCATATTTTTAAAAAATTACACTTAAAATTAAGCAGTTTCCCTTTAATTCTATTCTCCCAACCTAAATGTTAAGTGTTCAATAACCTATTTCTTTACTAAAGATTCCACCTACTCTAAGGATGCACTGAACCTACTAACTATAGACACTTCAAAGGAAATTTGAAAGGCTGGATTCAGAACAGTAGTACGGCACATAATGAAAGTGATCAACCCTAAATTCTAAACTCCAAATCCCAGTTCAGCAGCAAAGATCAACCACAAAAGAAAATTGAAGTTGGAATTAATCATAAAAGGATTAAACAATATAAAAAATACTTACGTATCGATGGAACTGTGTGAAGGACTGAATCATGTAGAATCGATGCATATATACTATAGCAGTGTTGATAGTCAATTGTGAGCTTAAATATTCAAGTTAAGGCCCCAAACCAAGCAGGCAGTACAATTCCCAAAAATACAACCTCTATATCCTCCCAAAATGACCACGCAAGCTGAGCACAGCAGATGGTCCCAAATGAAAATCATATTTACCTCTCCATCAAATTATTAACTACCAATTGACACTTAGCATACCTAAAACATAACGGTTATTCACTACAAATTTACTAAATAAACAAGCAAGCTTCTTAGCATGTGTGAATCAAGAAGGAACATAAACAAAATTATCCAAGTCCTAAACCCATCACTTGCCTACTGAAAATCCTGCAATGGTGATTCATTAGCTCAGGATCTCTCCTCGAATGATTTACAATGCCCTCCCTGACCTGGCCCTAGAGATATGTCTCAACTGCTAAACTTTAGCAATTAACTTTTCAGTTCTACTTCTCTCTGGCAACCAAGCCTTCTCATATGGTGATCCCAGTACATATTCACCTTCAAGAGGAAGACAGGGCAGATGACAAAGATCAAGATGCCTATATCCAAAAACAGTGTGGAATGATTTTATATTCAATCACTGACAAAATATGTTAAATACCTTATTTCTAAAGACCTCAGAAGACAATGTGGGGTATACAGAACGAGGCCATCTCATAATGGCAACAACCTTAATAACAACACACATATAAAAAGGAAAGGGACAGGATGCAATGAAACAGAATTTCAAACAAAATGATTAACTCAGTACACTGACTGGGTGCTTAAAAACACACTGGATATTGGCAAGAAAGAGAACACCTCTTTTGAAGTGATCACTTAAAACATAAACATCATACATTCAGCAACACATTTAAATGGAAGGTGTACTCAAGGACAATTTTTCACTTTCAGAACGAAAAGAACTTTACAACTATTTTAGCCTTTTCTCCTGCAAATGAGTATATTTTCTGACAAAAATGCTAGAATGGACCTGTTCTTTTTGGGTCCATCCATGCACAAGGCCCCATCCATGGACCAGGTGGCCATAGCAAAGGTACACCCTGGTAGCTAGCACCTGCATTTGCACCGTGGTGGCAGGGATAGTGCTGACCCATTACATGTTCACCTTCAGGAGGAAGACAAAGATCAAGATGCCTATATCCAAGCCCTGCAGCTCTGGATATTGCTTACCACCTATGCTATTGTTCTAGATGAATTCAAGGACAGAAAAACTCAAGAATGCCCTAAGGAATATTGGGCATTCCTTAGGGCATTCTTGAAAGAATGCCCAAGAAATGACTAAGATTCTGCTACACACGTGAAAATGATGCCAAAATTCCTGAAAAGTTCAGTTCACATAGAGACCCCTACTAGAGTAGAAGAAATTATCTGTGGCCTTATCAAAAGAGGAGCTATCAATTTTCAGATTAACAGACTTAGATTTGACACTAAGTTTTCTTACATAGGAGAAAGATGTTCAATATATCATAATGTCATTGACAAGTGTTAGCTGGTTTCAGATGAATGTCAAGTTACTGTAACTAAAGAGAAAATATTATGCTATTAATCCTGTTCTGCCCAGCCTGCTTGGTTCAGTGGTTCAGCATTGACCTATGAACCAGGAGGTCAAGGCTCGATTCCCAGTGTGGGGCGTGCAGGAGGCATTCGATCAATGATTCTCTCTCATCATAGATGTTTCTCTCTCTCCCTTCCTCTCTGAAATCAATAAAAATATATTTAAAATAAAAAGAAAAATTGATCTTGTTCTTATCATAGAAGAGTAGTACCCTTATGTTATAGAATGGTAAAGTAAATGACATGATTTGTTTGTGGAACAGGTTTCATCAAAACCTAAAGAAACTGTGACTGATGTTATGCTCAAGGAACATAAAAATTTCCATATGTATTCCAACATAGTGTACCTGTGTTCATATTTTTGGCTGGTATCAGTATGTTCTAGAGATTATCCATCAAGTTGGTGTTTATTATCCAAATGTGAAAGTAGTGTCCAATTTCATGGATTTTAATGACAATGGGTTACTCAAAGGATTTAAAAGAGAATCAACTCATGTATTAAAAAGTATAGTGATGTCTTGAAGAATTCAGAATATTTCAATCAATTAAAAGACAATAGCAATATAATTTGTGTGAGAGACTCCCAGGGACACTTAAGGCAAATAGGTAGCCAATGTTGAATACATTCTGAAAAATGGATTATCTAGGTGAGCGAGTGAATACGCTTTTAGAAAAGCACGTGGGCTCTGATGATATTGTTCTAATAAAAGACAAATCATTGGAGGGGACCAACTCTAACTTACAAAAAGATTCTGTAAATAAGCATTCTTCAAGACCTCTTTCCTCTGGATGAAATTGATGCAAGAACTGTTCATTTGTTCACCTTGCTGATTTTTATTTATAATATATTCTTACTCTGCAAGTTTTTCCTCTGCATTACTGAATTATTTTCAAACATGTGGAGTCCATCAACTGGAAGCTCCTTTTTCTCCACCTCTCTCTACACACTCACCATATTTTTAACATTAAAAATAAAATCTTCCTTTTTGTCTGACATCTTAGCAGCCTTGTAGCAGCTGGTCTTCAAGTTTTGCTATGCCACCCAAGGTCAACAATAAAGATACTGGAAAGTCAGCCAAGAAAGACAAAGACCCAATGAAAAAATCTGGGGGCAAGGCCAAAATTAGACAGGTCCAGAGGCAAAGTTCAGGACAAGTTCAATAACCTAGTCTAGTCTGACAAAGCAACATTATAACTCTGTAAGGAAGTTCCCAACTATAAGCTTATAACCCCAACTGTTTCCCCTGATAGACTGAAGATCCACAGTTCCCTGGCCAGGGCAGCCTTTCAGGAGCTCCTTAGTAAAGGACTTATTAAACTAGTTCCAAAGCACAGAGCTCAAGTAATTTACACCAGAAACACCGAAGTTGGGGATGCCTCAGTTGTTGAAGATGCATGAACAAAAGGTCCCACCAGCTGGTATTTTGAAAAATAAACTGTATTAAATCAGGGAGAGGGGATATCTTAAAAGTAAAAATTTGAAAAATAACTCTATTTCCAAAGAGTATTTGGTAGTTAATGTTATGATGTTTTTGAGGAATCTCTCTACACTGGGAAAGTTTGTAGAAGATTAGAAAGTTTTATGAAATGGTGAAATAATGTGTATGATTTTTAAGTATAGCCATTTTTGTAATTTGTGTGAATTATGCTAATGGTATCTCCATCTACTAAAATTGTGTTATTTTGGTTAATTTGTTTCAGGAAAATTGATAATTACCAAAAAATACTGGTACTTGATGTTTGAAAAAACTGTTATCGACATGTCACTAATTATGATTAAATGTTTTTTATTGAAGTACTGATAATAAACATGAAATAAAAAGCCCAAAAAAATGCTTGGAGGAGAAAATAAATCACTGTATTACCTCATCTTGAAATATGAGAAAAACAAATACACATCAGCACTGAGTATCTTAAAACCCCAACTTTTTTTTTTTAATCTGTAGAGAATTTTTACAAGAATTTGAGCCAAACAGCATATGCCCAGAAGTAAGATCTCAACAACTCAGAAAAATGCTTCCAAAACCCAGTATTTTTCAACGTTTTTTTAAACCGTTAGATCATTAGGTCTACATCCCTACAAATCTAAACTGGCATCCCCTTCCTCTGAAATTCTATGAAACTCTAACAGTAGCTAATTGAACTTGAGTGTCAAGTATTGTGTGGGCAATTGAAATTAAATGCAATAAGTATCACCCCATTTTACAGAGAACACCAAGAATTTGACAGCTTTCTTAGATAATAACTGGGAAGAAGGAACTTTGAACCAAAGCTGGGCATTAATTCTAGGCCACCCTTTATAAGACCCTCAGGTAATGAATTTCTCAAAATTCTCTATACACACTAAATTCAAGACGCAGTCATCAACGCTAAAACCTCCACCAGGGACTAGGGCATAGCAGAAAAGCATAATCTCAAAGTCACCAGAACAGACAATCATAACACGCTGAAAATGGCCTAAGAACGACCGGTTAAAACATAAAGCCGGGAAGCATACGAATTCCCGGCAAGGTTGGTGGCACCGGTGAGCGAGCGGGAAATTATTCCGCCTCGCCTCCCTCGCGCGAACACTGAACTTTTAGCCTGCCCCACCGCAGTCTCTCCCACCCCGACATCCAGCCCCTGCCCACCCTCTTCCCCACTTTCGTCCCTTAGAGAGCCTGGGGCCTGGACGCGAGAGCAAGGCGTGACTGATTCCAAGGCCGAAGGCCTAGGCCGCAAGGATACACGTAAAGACGTTGCCCCATGTCCTGGAGCAGATTGGCCGCCTGCTGACGGTAAGAAAGTTCCTTATCTGGGTCCAGCCCAAAGCGACGGGATGGGCTATTTTCCAGCTGTTCTCGAGTAAAATACCACCGTTTGTTGTTCTTCCTCTCTTCCTCCATAGTGCTTCAACCAGAAGGCAGCGGCGAAGGCTGCAAGCGCTTCCCAGCGTCACTTAAGCAGCGACACACATCCGCTGTGCGGAGGCAACTGCGCCGTGACGAACTTCCGCTAAGGGTGGCCGGGTAGGTTGTGACACGCTTCCGCTAAGGAGGATAGTTGAAGGGTCTACTTCCGTAAAGGACCACGCGACAGCTGTAGCCTAGTAAACAGCCAATAGGCGAGCAGGAAAGACCCTGGGTTGGGGACGCGAGTGCCCGTCATGTGACTCTTGGAGGTAGGGTGAGATTAAAAGTTTTCGTTCAAAAACACGTCCCCTCTCGCGACAACTAGGCTGAGCATTCGCGCCCTGCACGAGAGGGTGAGGCAATGTTTGTGGCGGGATTAGGCGCCCGCCCACGCGCCGCTCGGCGGCTTCTTGGAGAATTTCGTCTGTGGCCGGAGGTGGCGATATAAAATGGGGCAGATGGAGAACTTGACAGAAAATAGGTGAGACTGACAAAAACTGTAAAAAAGTAATCGCAGTGGCCCTATCGTATATCGTAACGTGAAGCCACTAGAAGCTCTCACATTATTGATAATGTAAATTTCGCGGTAGAGAAGCTAAAGCCTTGAATGCATTCCTACCTTCTCCACAGTGATCCAACTTAAAGGAATGAAGTGAAATTAATAACATTAATTTAGTGCTTAATACGTTCCAGGCACAATACTGACTCTTAATTTACTATTTAATTTAATGGGCACAACCCCAACAGGTAGTAATATTTTAATTACTGTTTTGCGAAGGGTGAACTAAAACTGCTCCTTCAGTGTGGGAAGCTTTACCACCAACCTGCGCGTGCAAAAAAATTGTAAATTCCTGGCCTCTGTCAGGAGTTAGCCCGGCTCCAATGCTTGATGGCTCTTTGATCCAGGGCAGGATACTTAACTTCTCTGTACTCTTATACAAATGTAGATTATAATAATACCTACGTTTTAGATCGTAAGAAGAATTTTAAATGAAGATGTAATGAGTTAAAAACATAGTAGCTGACACATAGAAGACATTCAGTAGATATTATAGTTGTTGTCAGTTTATATTGATATGGAGGTTGTATCCCTAGCACCTACCTAATACAGTACTGGCCCTAGTAGTCAATAAATGTGAAATAAATGTTCACAATACTCTACAATAAAGAATCTTGAGAGGGAGATAAGTAGTTTACCCTACAATGTACAGTTTATAACGGTAGATTTTAAAAAACAGGTCTAATTGTTTAGCAAACTGTAGTCTTGCTTTTCTGGAACACTCAGTTTACCTTGATTAAATGTGAGTAATAGTAGAATCATTTATCTTTTATAATGTAATATAACAAAGTAATCAGTTTTTCTGACTCCATCTTGCTCCGACCTGACATGTCATTTTAGCTACTTCTGCTTAGTCCTGCAGGTAGATATGCTAATCATTAGAGGAATCTAACATATACCCAAGAAATTACTGGAACAACCTCCCCGCTCAAAAGTACCTCCCCAAAAAGATAAGGAAAGTATGTACAAAAATAATGATTTATAGGAACCTCCTGACTGATTTTGAAGGTTCCCCTATGGGTCCTTGCTGATGTCCAGATGTCTTCAATCATCAGTCACCTCCTAACCTCACACCTCTCCTGTTCCTTCCCCTGACATAAAAGAAGTACAGACTCTGTATTTTCTCAAGATGGTTCTTTAGAACACTCATCTGCTATCTTCTCTGCTTGCTGGCTTTCTGAATAAAGTCACTTTCCTTGCATCAACTCCTGTAACTCATTGGCTGTCATGTAGCACGCAGAACTAGTTTTCACTCAATTACAATAATACTTTGAGTTTTGTTTATTTCTAGATATGGCTGTTCCAATGCAGTAAGTTTAGTCTAGTTCGTTCTCAAAAATATTTCCTTCCATTTCAGGCCCTATCTGCCATATACTGCCTATAGTAAGCTTTAGCTCTGTTTTACTCCAGAAAAATTGAGGTTCAGAAAGATGTAAATTACATCAGGTTATATAACATTCAAAAAAATAATGATTTCAAACTTCTTTCATCATAGACTTTTATTTTAATAGAATAAGCACTTTTCCAGTTATGTAGTCATGTATGTTATTTTTTAAAAGTCAAATTTATTTCTCCCAGATCCCTCTTGCCTATTTCTCTGACCTGTGTTTGGGTCTCCACTTAATCTCTTGGATCAGTGATTTTCAACTGATGTGTTGCAAGAATCTTTAAAACATGCAATACATGCATTGGCTGCTTTTCCCTTAGATTGTCAAATAAGAGAATGACAACAGCTAACACAACAATAGCCGTCTGGTGTAAATGAATCAATTATACCTTTTTTGTTAGATCGGCCAAAAATATTTTTTTGGTGTGGTACAGTCAATAAAACAATAAATTAAATCTTTGTCCGTAGCATTTGCCAATTTCTGTAGTGTTATCTCCCACCATGGCCAATTTCAAGCTACCAATGTTCCATCACTGATCATGAAATTGGTAAGATAGGAACACACAATCACATAGTATACTCACCATGCAGAAAAAATAGACAGGGACTTCTGGTTTCCAGTCTGACGTGTAAAGAGCTTGGAAATCATCACTTCGCAACCAAACAAAAAGGCTGAACTGAAAATGAATAAATCTTAAATGCATCAAAGAATTGAGGTAACAGGCAACCTCTATCACAAAAAGTGGAGAGACAGGCAGAATCGGCAGGCAGGACAGAGAATCATGGCTCACTGGGAGCAAAAAATACTACTGGAACCAGCAACTGGTAGGAATACTTAAAGGGGAATTGACCAATTGCTGATAAATGAAATTGGACTATATTAAAAGATTTAAATCTCCTGGGGCCTTGCCTTAAGGGATCCCCCACATTTTTGTGCATTTTAACTCCAGGAGCCCCATATGTCTTACTATGGAGATTGGAAAAAATTATCCTCATTCTTCTGGCAAGGAAAGGGAAAGTAATCGTTTTGAAATACAGAGCATTCAGTTCTTTTTTTATTTATTGATTGATTTTGGGAAGGGAGAGAGAAAGAGAAGCATCAATTTGTTGTTCATTGGTTGATTCTCTTCTACCCATTGGTTGACTCTTGTATGTGCCTTGATCAGGGATTGAACCCACAACCTTGGCATATTGGGATGACACTCTAACCAACTGAACTATCCAGCCAGAGCCAGAGCATTCATTTCTTGACAAAGATCAATCCTCAAGGAAAACTACTTAAGAGCCTAACCAATGTGGGAGAAGGAAAACAACAAATTCCAGCCTCCTCTAGCTTGTTTCATCTAGGAAGAAAAAAGACAAGAAGCATTTGTGAAGGTCAAAATCCAAGAACACAAGCTCACTGAAAGACTGAGGCCAATAGGATTAGAGAACACTTCTCCTCTCTCACCCTACCATTTTACCAACACATCAGTAGGGATCCTCTGTAATAACAGGGCATTACAACTTGGAAGAATTACAAGCTCAGACTATTTAAGGAGTCACTAGGGAAACCCAAAGACAAGGAAATTTAGCCTCTGGCACCTAAAGCTATAGCACATGGAAAACAACCTAATTCCCAACCAGATAAACATAAAATCTCAGTTCCTTTACCCAATATATTATGCCTTTCTACAAAAAAATTAAAGACAAAAAGAAAAAAAAAAAAAACAGTCTAAAGAGGCAAGATAAGCATCAGAACCAAACTCATATGTGGCAGAAATTTTGGAATTATCAAGCCAGGAATTTAAAATAACCAGGG
Organism: Corynorhinus townsendii; assembly: GCA_026230045.1. Lineage (NCBI taxonomy): Eukaryota > Metazoa > Chordata > Mammalia > Chiroptera > Vespertilionidae > Corynorhinus > Corynorhinus townsendii. The sequence goes on along the minus strand of JAPDVU010000003.1, from coordinate 170,878,851 downwards.
TTAATATGTTAAGGCCTCTAAAGCGAAAAGTTCACATGTACAAGAACAGATGAGTAATGTAGGCAAAAAGGTGAAAACTCCTTAAGAATCAAAAAAAAGTGCTAGAAATCAGAAGCACTAACAGAAATGAAGAATGCCTTTGATGGACTTGATAGATTGATCACAATCAAGGAAAGAATCAGTGAATTTGAAGATATGCTGATAGAAACTTCCCAAGCTGAAAAGAAAAACAGAAGAGAATATCCAGATACAATAGCTGTAAATAACCTCATGAACAAAGGAAATAATAAAATGTAAGAGAAGTGTTTTTAGTATTTTACTACTTTTATATTTTTAATATAATTTATTCTATTGTAATTTTTAGAATAATGGTTGTTTAAAAAACAGCTCAAAAAATTGCTTGGCTGGCCGGTGTGGCTCAGTGCTTGAGCATCACAGCTTATAGAACCAAGAGGTCACAGTTTGATTCCTGGTCAGGGCACATACCTGCATTGTGGGACACACAGGAGGCAGCTGGTCAACGATTCCCTCTCATCCTTGATGTTTCTATGTCTCTCTCCCACTCATGTCCTCTCTTTGAAATCAATAAAAACATATTTTTTAAAATTCTTGAAAGTTTAGCAAGTGGTTCTCAAAAGTAAATATGAACTAGCACAGCACTGCCTGAAATGAAGACTCATTGGATGTACCATCTTCAGATTTAAATACTGTTTGCTAAGGTTCCATTATATACTGAACACTGTGCTAAAGAAATTTGCATACATTATTATCTCATTTAATTATCATATCTCCATGAAATAGATACCATCTCCATTTTTTTAAGTTAAAAAACACACACACAGGGATTACTTTATTCAAAGTCAGGCTCTTAGAATATAATGAAACTAAGATTTGAGCCCAGGTCAGGTCTCTTTCTACTCATTGCCTTCTGAAGCTTACAGTATAATAAAACTAGGGGCAAATAAAAAGATAACTGGCACTTGATTACTCCATTTTCCTGAAGTTACTTAGCCAACTCCCACTCCAGCTCCACTGTGAACCTATAAATCATGTGTCTCTTTAGACAAAAGGAATGTCAGTGATAATTCTTCAGAACATTGCCATGGTTACCAAAAGGTTTGGTGCTCCAGCCTGGACATTCCAGAAGAGAACAGGGAAGAACTAAGATGGCCTTCTTCAACTTGTATCTACTGGGATATCAAAATGCCTTTCAGCACAAGAAAAAGGACACAACTGAAGAAACAAGTAAGGGGAATATACAGTAGAAGGTTAGAAGGTCCACTTCTTAGCCATTTACTTTCCCTACCTTGAGTTAGAGATTTATCCCCCAACATTAACAATTACACTAGTTAAAATAATGGAGTAGGCAGAGTATCCATTCAGGTTCCCACTTCTGTCATTTAATATCCTTATTAAGTTACCCAATTTGTTCAACCAAATAAATATTCATTTGCTCATTTAGCCAACATTTAAGCACCAACTTTGTGCCAGGCTTTATCTTGGTGACTGGGTTACAAAGATAGATAGAATAAGGTCTCTGCCATAAAGTAGCTGACTAGCAAATGAAGATAAGTATGCAAACAAAAAATGTGCAATATTGTATGAGATTAAATTAAATATGGAATGCTATGTAGACACAAAAGAGGAAGTATCTGATACCATTGGATTTGAAGTGAGAATAGGGGGATACTTTAGAGAAGACCTCATACACAAAATGCTTCCAGAAATGAGTGTTAAAGGATGGTTGGAGTTAAGTAGACAAGAAGGGAATATAGCACAAACAAAGGAACAAACTTGTGAGCTAAATTAAGTGAGCACTCAAGTCCTTGGGTACAGATAGGTGGTAAAATAAACAGATGCTGGGGAGCAGGCCTTGAAATCTAGGCAGGGGCCAGATAATGAAAGATGATGTTAGTCATGCTAAGCATTTTTTCCCTTTAAATACACATACATATACATATATATGTATGTGTGTGTGTATATATACACTGAGTGGCCAGATTATTATCTCTGAATGCATAATAATCTGGCCACTCAGTGTATATCCTATATAATACTATATAATAAAAGGCTAATATGCAAATTGTCCCCTCAACCAGGAATTTAACCAGCAGGCGGGCGGGCCAACTGCCCATGTCCCCTCCCCCTGGCCAGGCTGGCCAGACCCCACCCATGCACGAATTCATGCACCAGGCCTCTAAAATACATATATACAAACACACACACACACAGTGGCCAGATTATTATGCGTTCAGAGATCATCACAATCTGTATATGTCAGGGTGAAGGCATGTACTGGGGGGTAGGGGAGGTCGGGGGGAGGTCAATGGGGGGGAAAAAAAGGAGACATGTACTACTATTTGTAATACTTAAAACAAAAAAATAAATTAAAAAAGAAAAACTATATGTCAGTATATATATATGTATATATATATATATAAAATTATTGATAGTATTGCAGATGTCTCCCATTTATCCCCCTCCTCCCAGCCTCTACCCACCCACCCCTAAGTCTTCACCACCCTATTGCCCTTGTCCACGGGCTATGCATATAAGAATGCTAAGCATTTTAATTTTAGAGGGAGACATGGAAGGATTTTTAGTTGGGAGTGAGTACATATCAGATTTATACTATATTCACAATGCCTAGCAGTGCCTCATACATAATAGAGGTTTAATAAACACATATTTGTAGGGTGAACGAATGAATAAATAACATAGAATGACTAACCAAAACAAGTTAGGGGAGGCTTTGCAGGAGATGTGATGATTAAGATCTTAAAAAGTGACTTGTTTGAAAGCACAGAAATGGAGAAGGGTTTTCTGGGCCAAATAGCACATGAAGGAAATTAAATATAGACAGGTACTAAAGCAAAAGTAATGTTGAGGTGAGGGATGGGGGTTACTGGAAAAGTATAAAGCACAGGTTAAGATTGTGAAGGATTGATTTTCATTGGACACTCGCAGTCCTCTTTCTAATTCCATCATAGAAACTCTGTTTTACATATCCAGCTTTCAGGTAAGACTTCTACAAAGGATCCCACTGATGGGCCCTAGGAATCCCTTAATAGCTGTACACCATCCCTCCCCACTTGCCCCCAACCATTTGAGTCCCAACATTATCCCATGGGGCTACTATTGTCTCCAAATAACCTTTTCATCCTCTCAGAGAAACACACTTGGCCTAACCCACAAATTTCCCTTGTTCCAGGCCAAGAGCATGCCTCTCCTGCCTGCCCCTACTAGAGGGACTTCTCACCATGAGATAATTAAGCTTCAAGCCTGGGATTTTCCTACCCAGTTAGCCACTTAAACACTGATGGACAAGACTCGGTTCCAAAAAGGCCGGGGTCTCATTTCTGATGAATTACTTCATAGGCTAGTCAGACTTCACTTTATGAAAACTGGAGTCCCCTGTGGGATGATAGGAAAGCATCCTGATATCATCTGCTTACCCAGTTTTTCATTCCAATAGCAGACTATCAGAGTCAGGAGGCTTGGCTAACCTGTTGGCCTAAAATGTAGAGGGAAAACTGGACATCAAATTTGCCTCCCCTCAGCCCCCACTTGGTTCCCTCACCCCCTTCAATTTTATACCCTCTGGTTATCTCTCAAGATTTGGACAGAGGAGGTCCACTTGCTAAATTCTAATTCCTAATTATATTGATTCAGGCATTTAAAAATAACTATTTAGCATGTACTGTGTTCCAGGCATTATACTGAGAACTCTACGTGCATAATTGCATTTAATACTGTCAATATTCCTGTGAGGTAGATGTTACTATTCTTTTATCAATAAGGAAACAGGCTCAAAGAGGTTAACTTATTTACCCAAGGTCACCGTGGTAGAGCCAGAATTTGACTCCAAATTGTCAAATATCTATGCCTGTGCTCATTTTTAAAATATTTCTATTGATTTCAGAGAGAAAGGAGGAGGGATAGAGAGGTAGAGACATCAATGATGAGAGAGTCATTGGTTGGCTGCCTCCTGCAGGTTCCCCCACTGGGGATTGAGCCCACAACCCAGGCATGTGCTCTGACCGGGAATCAAACCGTGACCTCCTGATTCATAGGTCAACAATCAACCACTGAACAACACCAGCCGGGCCCTGTGCTCATTTTTAAAGTTATATATGGAGACAACACAAGTCTTTAGCTGTGGGCAGAGCACTGTACAAATGATTGATAGTCAGCCTTTCTATGAAAATCTATTAACCCCTGAAGTTCAAATGTCAGGCTGGCTTTACCTAAGAGTTACTTATTCTCTGTTCCACAACAGGTGGTTCCCAAGAGTGTCAGGAGCCACCATTCACTGGAGCTGAATGGTAACTTTCAGCCAGAATTGTTGCCTTGAGGACTTCTTTATGGAGTCAACACCTATAACCTTCTCCTAGAGCCCCTGGGCAACTTCCCAAGTGAGTTACAACATTCTACAACTTCACAGTAGTGTTCTGCAAGCCTAGAAAAAAGCAACTGGGTTATTTCCTTCTGACATTTTTAAAAACACACACATATGCATATTCACTACAGAATAATTATTATGTGATCCACCTATTATATGCAGGTACCAAAACGATATCTTGATTTTGTTTTCTGTACTTAAAACTCAAACTTTGCTTGAATTATTGGTGGAAATACAATGCTAGCAGGTCAATCGTATTTTATTTCTTCAAATAAAACTAGGTAGTTTCATTTCCAGGACAAGAATTTAGTGAAATCACGATTTGACAAGACAACTAGTTACCATGGATCCCATTTTTCTAGGAGGCATCTTGAAGTTAATGTGGCCCATCGGACCCTGGAGTGTGGCTAACCTAATCAATACCCATAAACTCCTAACCACCAAGTAGGACTCCCTGGTATAAACCAGCCACTAGACATCAAGCTAGCATGCTTGGATCAATGATTAAGTCCTATATAATGAAAGTTGAATGTAATTACAGTAGAATCTTACCAGACAAATAGTTGCTTAGTTAATTTAAAGGAAGAGTACATTGGAAAATTGAATGTAATTATAGTAGAATCTTAGACAAATAGTTAATTTAAAGGAAGATTACATTGTAAATTGGGGATTCAAGAAAAAGTACATTCCTTATATATTTTAGTTTCACTTAATATTCACCAATTTTTTGATACAGTGCCAATTCCTTTTCCTTGAAAATGTGTCTGTTCAGAGAAACATCAAACAGACAGTCAAACCTCAGAGGGAAGGCAGGGGAGGGGAAGAGGGGGTAGAGATCAACCAAAGGGCTTATATGCATGCATGTAAGCATAACCAATGGACACAGACACAAGGGGGGTGAGGGCATGTGTGTGGGGGGGGTAGGGCAATGGGGGTAAAAGGAGACATGTAATACCTTAATAAAGAATTGAAAAAAATTAAAAATGGAGACGAAAATCAATTTTAATATATAGAAGGAACCTATATTTGCCATTATAATTAATGAAAAACACAAGAATCAATTTTTTCTCTCTAAGAGATTTATTTGTAATAGTCTCATTTAATAAATTTTTCTCTTGGTTTAACAAAAACAATAAATTATTGGCCAAGAAGAAATGTTGAAGCAAAAATAAAAGCATTAGATAACACATTAAAAATGAAATTACAGAGATACACTAGCCAACTTCAATAATAATGTCATTATTAGGGTTTTATATATGATTAGTGGCTATGGAAATAATATACTGGTGATGTGTAGTATAAAAAAATATTTGGAGACTAGAGGTCTGTTTGCAGTCAGGAACCAATTTACCCAGCACATTCATATGTAATACCTGATGTTTACTGCTGGTCAAGATTGGCCATATAGGGTGGTGGTTAACAAAATGATCTCAGGGTCAGCATGTTTGAGTTCCAATCCTAATCTCATCTCTTGTGAGCTGATAATCTTGACAAGGTACTCTTAACTTCTCCATGTCTTTTTGTTTCTTTGTAAAATGAGATAATTAAAGTATCAACCTCATAATAGTGTATTAGGTTTAACTGAGATAATGCAGTTAGCAGATGTCTGGCCATTTATAGGAGCTCAATAGATAAAAGATGAAAGGATGTCTGCTAGCTAGAATGGAACATTTATATTTGTAATAATAAAAAAGTAAGTGATTCTCTGTCTAAATGTTAAGGGGAAAAAAAGGAGAAGAAGAAAATGTGTCTGTTGATGATTTTTCCCCTTTAATGCATCATCTACAATTCCCATTTTGGGTTTATTTAAAGTAGATTCAAAAGTGGAGTTGATCAAGTAGCTCCATTGGTTAGAGAATAGTCCAGATATGCCAAGGTTGCAGGTTTGATCCCGGTCAGGGTACATACAAGAAGCAAGCAATAAAATACACAAATAAGTGCCAGAACAAATTGATGTTTCTCTCTCCTTCTGTCTAAAATAAAAATTTAGAAAATAATAAAAAGAAAGTGGATTTGCAAAGCAAACTTATTTTTTAATGGTTTTTCTCAAATCTTTTAGTTGTCCCCCTCATGTCTAATCAACAGAAAAATATATTTTTATTGATTTCAGAAAGGAAGGGAGAGGGAAAGGGAGATAGAAACATCAATGATGAGAGAGAAATATTGATCAGCTGCCTTCTGCAAGCCCCAAACTGGGGATGGAACCCAAAATCCAGGCATGTGCCCTGACCAGAATCGAACCGTGACCTCTTGGTTCATAGGTCAACACTCAACCTCTGAGTCACGCTGGCTGGGCTCTCTGGAAGCTTTTAATCTTTTTATTTCCTAGTTTTCTGAAATTTCATAATGATGGAACTTGCTGTAGGTCTTTTTTTATTCATTATGGTAGATAATCCATGAGCTTTCTTAATCTGGAAATTTGTGCCCTTCATTTCTGAGAATTTTTCTTTTATTTATTTTTAACTTATTCTCTATTTTCTCTCTTCTTTTTGGAAATTCCATTTGTCAGCTATAAAACTTCCTGAACTGATCCTTTAACTTATTGTTCATCTTTCTTTCTATTTTCTTTGTTTTTAAATTTTTACTCTTTGGGAGATTCTTCAATTCTATCTTCTAACCTTCCATTGTCTATTGCTGTGTAACAAATTACCCTAAAATATAGAGGCTTAAAACAACAAACATTTATTACCTTACAGTCTCTGTGAATCAGGAATCCAGGAGCTGCTTAGCTAGGTGTGGCTCTGGATTTTTCTTCAGTGTGGTTGTGGGCAGCATGCCCAGCAGGGGCTGCAGTCATCTGGTGGCGGAAGCCTTAGTTCCTCTCTGACTATTGAAAACACCTCAGTTTCTCGCTATATGGGCCTCTCCATAAGCTGCCTGAGTGTTCTCACATGCTCTCAGTTTTTCCTCAGAGCAGGTGATCTGAGAGAGAGGGTAAAAGGAAGCCACAGTGCCTTTTTATGACCTAGACTCTAGAGTGACTGTCGCTTCCACTTTTTTCTGTTTGTTAGAAGAGAATCGCTAAATCCAGTCCACACTCAAGGTGAGGGGAAATAAGCTCTACTTCTTGAAGGAAGGAAATGTCAAACTGTGGACATATGTGAAAACCACCACACTTTTATATCAGAACATTTTGTTTTGGTTACTATATTATTTCCAATGGCAATTTTTGGTCCTCTGGTTTTCCCTTTGCTTAACCTCTCTTTTCTTCAGGGCTATTATACATTATTTGAAGTTCTGTTCTGTTACCTGAATTAGGTCTTTTTCTTCTGGTTCCTTTTTCCTCTGAGTTTATTCTGGTCTCTATTTTTCTTATCAATGACTGTCATTAAATAACTGGGGATGGATCCTTGGCTCTCCATTCTAATTTAAGAGTGAGCAACTAAAAAGCTAATCAGAAGCCTTGGAGTCGGGGGGTTGTCCATTGCGGCTTTTTTTTTTTTTTTTTTTTTTTGGTGCTTTTGTCTGGACTCTACAATTTCTTTAGGGAAAAACTGTATAATTGCTTCTCTGGAGATTCTATGTGAGGTCCCTTTCCAGATGCAATTTATTTTTTAAATATTGCTTTTAGGCAGAGAGAGAGAGAGAAACATTACTGTGAGAGAGACACATCGATTGGTTCCTCCCACACAAGCCATAGTGGGAATGAAACCTGCAACCCAGGCATGTGACCCTGACCAGATTCAAACCCGAGACCCTTCAGTGCTGGGGCCAATGCTTCAATCACTGAGCCACATGGGCCAGCGCTTAACAGAAATATTAAAGGGACAGGAGGAGGAAGAGGGGGAGGAAGAAAAATAATAAAATGGCAATAACTACATACCTATCAATAATTACTTTTAATTTTTAAAATATTTTTATTGATTTCATAGAGGAAGGGAGTGGGAAACAGAAATATCAATGATGAGAGAGAATCATTGGTCGGCTCCCTCTTGCATGGCCCCAGGAGCCCAAAACCCACGCACATGCCCTGACTGGGAATCGAACGGTGACCTCCTGGTTCATAGGCAGACGCTCAACCACTGAGCCACACCAGACTCAATAATACCTTTAAATGTAAATGGATTAAGTGCTTCAATGAAAAGATATAAGTTGGCTAAATAGATTAAAAAAAAACAACAACAAGACCCAAGTGATTATTGATAGATGAATGGATAAAAAAGATGTACATATATGCAATGGAATGTTACTCAGTCATAAAACAGAATGAAATCTTACCATTTGTGGCAACATGGATAGTCCTAAAAGGTATTATGCTGAGTAAAATAAGTCAGACAAAGAAAGACAAATACCATATCATTTTACTTATATGAGGAATCTAAAAAAACAACAAAATTGAAACAAACTCATAGATTCAGATAATAAACTGATGGTTGCCAGGTGGGAGGGGGATTGGGAGACTGGTTGAAAAAAGTGAAGGGATTAAGAACTACAAGTTGGTAAAACACAGCCTAGGGAATATAGTCAATAATTCTATATAATAAAAGCATGATATGCAAATCGACCGAATGGCAGAATGACCGGTCTCTATGATGCACACTGACTACCAGGGGGCAGACGCTCAATGCAGGAGCTGTCCCCTGGTGGTCAGTTGGGTGGTAAGGAGGGAGGAGTCCCAGACTGCAAGAGCCCTGACTGTAAGAGGGATGTCTGACTGCTGGCTCAGGCCCGAGGGGATCAGGCCTAAGCCGACAGGTGGATATCCTCCAAGGAGTCCCGGATTGCGAGAGGGCACAGGCCGGGTCAAGGGACCTGCCCCAGTGCACGAATCTCATGCACCGGGCCTCTAGTATTATAATAACTATGGTGTCAAGGTGGTACTATACTTATCGAGGGGATAACTTTGTAAATTATACTGGTATAAATGTCTAACCACTTGCTGTATACCTGAAACATACAACATTGACTATAATTAAAAAGTAAAAGAAAATGTTGAATATATTAAAGACAATCATCTACCATCAAGTAGGTTTATTCTAAAATATAATGATGACTTAATATTAGAGAATAAATTAATATAATACATCACATCTGTATGTCAAATTAAAAAGTTATAGCCCTAGCCAGTTTAGCTCAGTGGATAGAGCGTTGGCCTGAGGACTGAAGGGTCCCAGGTTTGATTCTGGTCAAGGGCACATGCCCTGGTTGCGAGCTCGATCCCCAGTAGGGGGCGTGCAGGAGGCAGTCAATCAATGATTCTCATCATTGATGTTTCTATCTCTCCCTTCCTCTCTGAAATCAATAAAATATATATATATTTTAAAAAGTTATAGACAACTATCTCACTAGAAATTAAAAAGTCATTTGACAGCCCTAGCTGGTTTGTCTCAGTGGATTGAGCATTGGCCTGTGGACTGAAGGGTCCCAGGTTCAATTCCCGTCTAGGGCACATGCCTGGGTTGCAGGCTCAACCCCCAGTAGGGGATATGCAGGAGGCAGCTGATCAGTGATTCTCTCTCATCATTGATGTTTCTATCCCTCTTTGCCTCTCCCTTTCTAAAATCAAATCAATAAAAATAATATTTTTTTAAAAGTCCTTTGACAGAGAAAGATAAATATCACATGATCTCACTCATTTGTGGAATATAATGAACAAAATAAACTGATGCACAAAAATACAGCCAGAGACATAGAAGCATCGAACAGACCGTCCAACCTAAGAGGGAAGGTTGCGGGGGGTGGGAGGGGCGGTAAGAGATCAACCAAAGGACTTGTATGCATGCATATGAGCATAACCAATGGACACAAACAATAGTAGGGGGGTGAGGGCATGTGCTGGGGGATGGGAGTGGCTGGAGAGAGGTCAATGGGGGGAAGGAGACTTATCTAATACTTTAAAGAATTTAAATTAAAAAAAAGACATTAAAAAAAGTCATTTGATGTTTTAAAAAATAGTAAATAAAAAATAAAAAGATATTCCTTAACATAATAAAGACCTACCCCCTCATATCATACACAAAAATAAATTCTAGGTGGATTAAATAGCTAAACATATAAAATAAAACTATAGAAATATTAGAGAGAAACAAACTATTTTTACAATCTTAGGGTGGTTGTGGAAAATTTTTCCTTTAGAACATAAAGCCCAGGAGAAACCAAGACAGCGGCATAGGTAAACACCTGAAATTGCTGCCTCGCACAACCACTTCAAAACTACAAGTAAAAGACAAAACAGACATCATCCAGAACCACAAGAAGGCTGGCTAAGTGGAAATTCTACAACTAGAAGGAAAGGGAAAAGCACACTGAGACTCAGAGGAGGTGCGGAAATAAAGTGCAGAGGTACAGAGGCTCATGCGCGCATGTGAAAAGGGTTGGCAACTGAGTACGCGGTTGTGTTTTTAATCCGGAGGGAGACACAAGCTCCTGGCTGCTCTGAACTCCAGTTCTGGGCAAAACTCTAGGGACCCAGACTCATACAGGGAGAAACTGGACTGTCTGGTTTCAGGCAGAACTCAAGGGTGGCTTTCTCTCAGAGGTGCTTGCAGTGATTACCAATTACTGAGGGACACTGAGACCCAGGGACCTCTCAGAGCAGGGCTGACGATCAGCCATAGCTGTTTGCTCTGCCCTGTTGATTCGCTGAGACCCGTCCCACCCAAGCTATGTGCAGAGGCTTTTGCATATGAATGGCCTGGCCATTTGCAATCTAAAATTGCCTATCAAACTGCAGCTGGGTCAGAGAGCCCCAGAACTTCCAAAAAAAGGCCCAGCAGCTTGCATTACTTCACAGCAGGGCCTCAGCTGGGCACCTCCAAACCCCAAACAAACAGGAGGAATTTGCAGATCTCTCCAAAGCTCCTGCTGGGTGGCCTCAGACAGAGGCTAAATTTGCACCTCCTTGGAGATTCAAGAGCCAGTGTACCAAGTGGTCAGACTGGGACCATCCAGATTACAACTCCTCAGATCCATAAGGGACATACTCAGGGGGCAAACTCAGAAAGCACCAAAGCCCCACTGAAGCAAGTCTTCCCTCATAAGGGTGTCTCTAGTACAGAAGTTCCCCCATCATAGGCACAGCTGATCCTCACAGCCAATTGGCCTGGAGGTCAGTTCCTCCCAGTGATACCAACAACAATCAAGACTTAACTACAACAGGGCTACACACAGTCCACAAAGGGGTGCACCAAGAGTGTCCACCTCAGGTAATTGGGGAGGCTGAGCCACTTGGCCCTTTAGGACACCTAGCACACAAAGCCACTCTATCAACTCAGGGAAGCAGCCAAAATGTGGAGACGAAGAAACAGGTCACAAATGAAAGATATGGAGGAAAGCAAACGACTGGATATAGAGTTCAAAATCAGGTTATAGGGTTTTTCAAGAATCTTCTAGAAACCGCTGATAAATTTAGTGAGACCCTCGAGGATATGAAAAAGGACCAACTAGAAGTTAAGCATACACTGAAATAAAGAATAATATACAGAGGTTCAACAGCAGACTAGAGGATCGCAAGAATCAAGTCAAAGATTTGCAATATGAAGAAGCAAAAAACACCCAACAGGAAAAGAAAAAATAATCCAAAAATATGAAGATAGTGTAAGGAACCTCTGGGACAACTTCAAGCGTACCAACATCCAAATTATAGGGGTGCCAGAAGAAGAGACAGAGCAAGATACTGAAAACCTATTTGAAGAAATAATGACAGAAAACTTCTCCCACCTGGTGAAAGAAATAGACTTACAAGTCCAGGAAGCGCAGAGAACCCCAAACAAGAGGAATCCAAAGAGGACCACACCAAGACACATCATAATTAAAATGTCAAGAGCAAAAGACCAAAATAGAATCTTGAAAGCAAGAGAAAAACAGTTAATTACCTACAAGGGAGTACCCATACGACTGTCAGCTGATTTCTCAACAGAAACTATGCAGGCCAGACGGGGGTGGCAAGAAATATGCAAAGTGATGAATAGCAAGAACCTACAACCAAGATTACTCTACCCAGCAAAGCTATCATTTAGAATTGAAGGTCAGATAAAGAGCTTCACAGACGAGAAAAAGCTAAAGGAGCTCAGCACCACCAAACCAGGATTATATGAAATGCTGAAAGGTATTCTTTAAGAAGAGGAAGAAGAAGAAAAAGGTAAAGATAAAAATTATGAACAACAAATATTCATCTATCAACAAGTGAATCTAAAAATCAAGTGAATAAAAAATCTGATGAACAGAATAAACTGATGAATATAATAGAATCAGGGGCATAAAAAGGGAATGGACTGACAATTCTCGGGAGGAAAGGGGTGTGGGGGTGCAGGAAGAGACTGGACAAAAATCGTACACCTATGGATGAGGACAGTGTGGGGGAGGTAAGGGCAGAGGGTGGGGTGGGAACCGGGTGGAAGGAAGCTATGGGGGGAAAAAAGAGGAACAACTGTAATAATGTGAACAATAAAGATTTATTTTAAAAAATAAACACTCCTTGCATAAAAACAAACAAAATGGCTCATTTCATAACACAAATCATTCCAAAAATTACAAAATTATGTAAATACCAATCCAAATGAGAAGAGAGTAGGCTTTTAAAATTTAAATGTGTAAAAGAAAAGTCATTTGGTCTCAGTTCTTTAGTTATTACTTTTATGAAACACCTTTATAGGTTTATGCAGTTTGAAAAAATACACAAAGTTTACTAGAATTATAGGAGCAGATGAAGTTGAAGGGAGGAAAGCATGAGAGAGTAAAGAAAAACCCTAGGGAAAAAAAATAGAACATAAAACCTGGAAGCCTAATAAAGTTAAAAGGTAAAGACTGAGAGAAATATTTGTTATATATAAACACACACATATATATTTATATGTATAATTCATATCTACCTATATAAAACCCTAATATACAAATCTACTGAACAGCGGAACAACTGGTTGGTGGGTGGCGGGGCCTGCAAGCCGACAGCGCCAGGCTGCCAGCCAAGGTGGGTGCCAGAGGGGGGCCAATTGCCCAACTGGTTGCCCCACAGATTGGCCCTGATTGCCAACTAGGCCTAGGGACCCTACCCTATGTATTGGGGATAGTCTCTTAGATTTAAAAATTAAAACCTGGCAAGGCCACTCTAACACTGAAAAAACAGGATGATGCCACAATGACATGCGTGGACTCTGGCTTGCACATTTTGTGGTCAGGCCTGATTCTGACACTTATAACTGTGTGACAAAGCCAATTCTCTCTGCTTCAGTTTTTCTGCCCATAAGATGGGAAAATGGTACTACTGCCTCAGAAGGACCAGGTTATGTACTACTTTTTATAATGAGGGCAAAAAATGTAGCTACCCATACAACAGCAAGATGCCTTTCACCTGTATGAAAAGCATGGTCACTGGTGCATGCAGTATCCAGGATTGTGAGAGAATTGTCAGTCCGCTCCCTTTCTATGCCCCTGATTCTATTATATTAATTAGTTTATTCTGTTCATCAGATTTTTTATTCACTTGATTTTTAGATTCACTTGATAGGTATGTATTTGTTGTCATTTTGTTGTTCATAATTTTTATCTTTACCTTTTTCTTCTTCCTCTTAAAGAATACCCTTCAGCATTTCATATAACCCTGGTTTGCTGGTGCTGAGCTCCTTTAGCTTTTTCTCGTCTGTGAAGCTCTTTATCTAACCTTCAATTCTAAATGATAGCTTTGCTGGGTAGAGTAATCTTGGTTGTAGGTTCTTGCTATTCATCACTTTGCATATTTCTTGCCACTCCCGTCTGGCCTGCATAGTTTCTGTTGAGAAATCAGCTGACAGTCATATGGGTACTCCCTTGTAGGTAATTAACTGTTTTTCTCTTGCTGCTTTCAAGATTCTATCTTGGTCTTTTGCCCTTGGCATTTTAATTATGATGTGTCTTGGTGTGGTCCTCTTTGGATTCCTCTTGTTTGGGGTTCTCTGCGCTTCCTGGACTTGTAAGTCTATTTCTTTCACCAGGTGGGAGAAGTTTTCTGTCATTATTTCTTCAAATAGGTTTTCAGTATCTTGCTCTGTCTCTTCTTCTGGCACCCCTATAATTCAGATGTTGGTACGCTTGAGGTTGTCCCAGAGGCTCTTTACACTATCTGCATATTTTTGGATTCTTTTTTCTTCTTGTTTTTCTGGTTGGGTGTTTTTTGTTTCCTCAAGTTTCAAATCTTTGATTTGATTCTTGGGGTCCTTTGATCTACTGTTGAATTTCTGTATATTCTTTATTTCAGACAGTGTATGCTTAATTTCTGACTGGTCCTTTTCCATTCTTTTTTTTTTTTTTTTTTGGCATTCTCATTAAGATCTTTAAAGGTCTCACTAAGGCCAAAACCAGTTTGGCTCAGTGGATAGAGTGTCGGCCTGCGGACTGAAGGGTCCCAGGTTTGATTCCGGTCAAGGGCATGTACCTGAGTTGCGGGCACATCCCCAGTGGGGGGTGTGCAGGAGGCAGCTGAGTGATGTTTCTCTCTCATCGATATTTCTGACTATCCTCTCTCTCTCTTCCTCTCTGTAAAAAAATCAATAAAATATATTTTAAAAAATAAATAAAAATAAAGGTCTCACTAAGTTCCTCAGGTTTTTAGCAGATTCTTGAGTAACCTTATAAATGTGGTTTTGAACTCTACGTCCAGTACTTTGCTTTCCTCCATTTCTTTCATTCGTGACATGTTTCTTTGTCTCTGCATTCTGGCTGCTTCCCTGTGTTGATGGAGTGGCTTTATGTGGTAGGTGACCTATAGGGCCCAGTGGTTCAGCCTCCCCAATCACCTGAGGTGGATACTCTTGGTGCACCCCTTTGTAGGCTGAGTGCACAGTCTTGTAGTTAAGCCTTGGTTGCTGTTGGTATACTGGGAGGAATTTACCTCCAGGACAATTGGCCAATTGGCTATGTGTCTATAATGGAATGACTGCTGTGCTGGAGACACCCTTATGGGGAAGCACTTGTTTCAGTGGGTCTTTGGTGCTCACTGAATCTGCCTCTTGAATGTGTCACTAATGGATGTGAGAAGTTCAAGTCTGGTGTCGTCTCACACTGACCACTAGGTACAGTGGCTTCTGGATCTCCCAATAACATGCAGGTCAGCTACTGTCTGAGGCCACCCAGCAGGAGCTACAGCGAGGTCTGCAGATTTCTCCTGGTCTGACCAGAGCTGCAGTTTGTTAGGTTAAGCTGCGATAGGGCAGGCCATTTATATGCAAAAGCTGCTGCGCAGTTTGGGTGGGTTTGTAAATTGGTTGGGGCGGGGTCTCAGGGAGTCACTAGGGCATGGCAAACAGCAATGGCTGCCAGTCAGCTGTCTCTGTGTCTCCGCATTTCCAAGTCCCCACACCCTGCACCCCACGCCCCAGCACAGTAAACAATGATTCCTGCATGCAGCTCTGCAAAAAAGCCACCCTCACTTTCCGACCCGATGGCACACAGTCCAGCTTCTCCCCGTAGGGGTCTGGGTCCCTAGAGTCTCGCCAGAAACTGGAGTTCAGAGTAATGGGGAGCTGTGTCTCCCTCCAGGTTGAAAGAAACAGTGCACCCAGTTGCCAACCACCAGCCTGATTCACGTGCCTGCGTATCTCAGCTTTTCTGCACTTGTGCACGTCTCAATGCTCTGTTCTCTTTCCTTCTAGTTGTAGAACTTCTACTCAGCCAGCTTTCCCGTGGTTCTGGGTGATAGACGTGTTGTCTTTTAGTTGTAGTTTTGTTGTGGTTGTGAGAGGCAGCATGTAAAGGTGTATACCTTATGCCATCATCTTGGTTTCCAACCATAACTTTTTTATCCACTCATCTACTGATGGGCAGTTGGGCTATTTTCAGATCTTAGCTATTGTAAATTGTGCTGCTATGAACATAGGAATGCATACATTTTTTTCTGATTGGTGTTTTGGGTTTCTTAGGATATATTCCTAGAAGTGGGATCACTGGGCCAAATGGCAGTTCCATTTTTAATTTTTTGAGGAAACTCCATCCTTTTTTTTATAATGGCTGCACCAGTCTGCATTCCCACCAGCAGTGTACTAGGGTTCCCTTTTTTCCACATCCTCACCAGTACTCGTTTATTGATGGTAGCCATTCTGACAGTGTGAGGTAATACCTCATTGCCATTTTAATTTGTATCTGATGATCAGTGTGAGCATTTTTTCATATGTCTCTTGGCCACCTGTATTTCCACTCTGGAGAAGGGTCTATTTAGGTCTTTTTCCCATTTTTTAATTAGATTTTTTTTTGTCTTCCTTTTATTAAATTGTATGAGTTCCTTATATATTTTGGATATTAACCCTTTATCTGGTGTATCATTGCCAAATATGTTCTCCCATACAGTGGGCTCCCTTTTCATTTTGTTCATGGTTTCTTTTGCTGTGCAGAAGCTTTTTATTTTGATGTAGTCCCATTTGTTTATTTTCTCCTTAGTTTCCTTTGCCCCAGGAGATGTATCCATAAACATATTGCTATGAGAGATGTCTGAGATTTTGCTGCCTATGGTTCTTCTAGGATTTTTATGGTTTCCTGACTTACATTTAAGTCTTTTATTCATTTTGAGTTTATTCTTGTGTATGATGTAAGTTGGTGGTCTATTTTCTTTTTTTCTTTTCTTTTTTGCATGCATTTGTCCTAAACCCCCACATTTCTAACTTCTCAAAAAATTAGAACTGGCCACACTGACCCTAAATTCACACATGACCACAAACAGGCAGAGCAAAGTAGCAGCTGCCCCTCTAGGTGGGACAGGTTTCTTACTCAGTTCTGTTTACTCATAAACATTATCTGCCTGGCTCTCACAGGGAACTGAGTTTGGGGGTGACCATGATGGACAGTAACATTGAAAGGCCCACTTTATACAGAATGATCAAGGAGGTAATCTTTCAGCAACACCCTGAAGAATGAAAACGAGCCAGCCATGTGTAGAGCTGAGACTAGAGTTTCATCTTTAGAAGAGCAAATTTCAAAATCTAGAAACAGTTCAAGGCCAAAACTACAGCAAAGCACCTCCACCTCCCACTTTTTAAAAAAATTTATTTATTTTATTTTTTAATAAATCTTTATTGTTCAGATTATTACAACTTTTCCCCTTTTTTTCCCCCCATAGCTCCCCTCCACCTGGTTCCCACCCCATCCTCTGCCCTTACCCCCCCACACACACTGTCTTCATCCATAGGTGTATGATTTTTGTCCAGTCTCTTCCCGCACTCCCCACACCCCTTTCCCCCGAAGAATTGTCAGTCCACTCCCTTTCTGTGCCCCTGATTCTATTATATTCACCAGTTTATTCTGTTCATCAGATTTTTTATTCACTTGATTTTTAAATTCACTTGTTGATAGATATATATTTGTTGTTCATAATTTTTTAAAATATATATATTTTTTATTTTTCACAGAGAGGAAGGGAGAGGAAGAGAGAGCCAGAAACATCGATGAGAGAGAAACATTGATGAGAGAGAAACATCGATCAGCTGCCTCCTGCACACCCCCGCTGGGGATGTGCCTACAACCATATTACATGCCCTTGACCAAAATCGAACCCAGGACCCTTGTGTCCGCAGGCCGACACTCTATCCACTGAGCCAAACCAGCTAGGGCTATTGTTCACAATTTTTATCTTTACCTTTTTCTTCTTCTTCCTCTTCTTAAAGAATACCTTTCAGCATTTCATATAATCCTGGTTTGGTGGTGATGAACTCCTTTAGCTTTTTCTTACTGTGAAGCTCTTTATGTGACCTTCAATTCTGAATGATAGCTTTGCTGGGTAGAGTAATCTTGGTTGTAGATTCTTGCTATTCATCACTTTGCATATTTCTTGCCACTCCCGTCTGGCCTGCATAGTTTCTGTTGAGAAATCAGCTGACAGTCATATGGGTGCTCCCTTATAGGTAATTAACTGTTTTTCTCTTGCTGCTTTCAAGATTCTATCTTGGTCTTTTGCTCTTGGCATTTTAATTATGATGTGTCTTGGTGTGGTCCTCTTTGGATTCCTCTTGTTTGGGGTTCTCTGCGCTTCCTGGACTTGTAAGTCTATTTCTTTCACCAGGTGGGAGAAGTTTTCTGTCATTATTTCTTCAAATAGGTTTTCAATATCTCGCTCTCTCTCTTCTTCTGGCACCCCTATAATTTGGATGTTGGTACGCTTGAAGTTGTCCCAGAGGCTCCTTACACTATCTTCCTATTTTTGGATTCTTTTTTTTTTTGCTTTTCCAGTTGGGTGTTTTTTGCTTCTTCATATATCAAATCTTTGATTTGATTCTTGTGATCCTCTAGTCTGCTGTTGGATCTCTCTGTATATTATTCTTTATTTCAGTCAGTGTATGCTTAACTTCTAGTTGGTCCTTTTTCATATCCTCGAGGGTCTCACTAAATTTATCGGCGGTTTCTAGAAGATTCTTGAAAAACCTTATAACCTGATTTTGAACTCTATATCCAGTCGTTTGCTTTCCTCCATATCTTTCATTTGTGACCTGTTTCTTTGTCTCCACATTTTGGCTGCTTCCCTGAGTTGATAGAGTGGCTTTGTGTGCTAGGTGTCCTAAAGGGCCAAGTGGCTCAGCCTCCCCAATTACCTGAGGTGGACACTCTTGGTGCACCCCTTTTGTGGGCTGTGTGCACAGTCTTGTAGTTAAGTCTTGATTGTTGTTGGTATCACTGGGAGGAATTGACTTCCAGGCCATTTGGCTGTGAGGATCAGCTTTGTCTGTGCTGGGAGAACTTCTGTGCTGGAGACACCCTTATGAGACAAGACTTGCAAAAACCTCTGTGCTCAGCTTGGATGGGGTGGAGTCTCAGGGCGGAGCAGACAGCAATGGCTTCCTATCAGCCCTGCCCTCAGAGGCCCCTGGATCTCAGTGTCCCACGGTAATTGCTGCAAGCATCTTTGAGAGAAAGCTGCCCTGGAGTTTTGCCTGCTGCCAGACAGTCCAGTTTCTCCCCAAATGAGTCTGGGTCCTCAGAGTCTCGCCTGGAACTGGAGTTCAGAGCAGTCGGGAGCTTTTGTCTCCCTCCTGATTGAGAAAGCCAGCCATGTACTCAGCCAGCTCTCTTTGCATGCGCACCTCTGTACCTCTGCCTTCTGCAGCTCCTCTGAGTCTCAGTGTGCTTTTCTCTTTCCTTCTGGTTGTAGAATTTCCACTTAGCCAGCCTTCCTGTGGTTCTGGATGATGTCCGTTTTTCTTTTAGTTGTAGTTTTGAAATTGTTGTGCGAGGCAGCAGTTTAGGTGTTTACCTATGCCACCATCTTGGTTTCTCCCTCCACCTCCCACTTTGATGCACTGCTTTCACTGCATCCCAGCCAGATGCCTGGAACTCATCTCCCACTTCTGACATGCCATTTCATTGTGCACACTTGAAGTATCTATGCACTCTGCTCATCATCCCATGACCTTAGAACAATATATCTGATCATACTATCCTTTCCACAAAGACAGCCAGACAAGTTGGCTACCGTCTGTGAAATTTGGTTTCAACCATGTCATTGAGACTTTCACCTGAACATTCCATTCAATAGAAATGAGAAACACCACAATGGGAAATGTCACAATGGGAAGTAATAGAAAGATATTCAATAGAAATAAAAATATCTTTCTATTACTTCAGAACTGGTTTGAGAAATTCACAAGGAGGGTGGGGAAATTATGGATAAAAGACAGCATTCTATTTGGCTCCTAGCAAGGCCACATCCATCTTACCCATCTTTCTAACCCCAATTTCTACATTCATAAGTTCAAGGAACACACAGTTCCTAATTCTACACTCATCCTTAGTTACACAACCCAAATAATCTTGCAGGATGCTTGTCTTCAGAATGGTTCTCTGGCCTCACTCTCTGTCTGGCTGATTTCACCTTGTTAATACAATTACTCAGGTGGCTTGATCCTTTTTTGCCACCAGCACTAGCACTTCAACCTGTTCTCTGTGCTCAAATCAACCACACTCTCACCTAGCCCTAGGTAGGGCTTTAATAGCAACCATAAAATGAACCTATTAATATCGACACTCTTCATTCTTAACATTCTTACTATACTGATACTTTGAATTCACAATTTTTCTTTAAAGATAGGTTGTTTTTTTTCCAGTAGGTGTGAGTGGATTAACATTCAACTAAAAAAAAAAAGCCCACTCAAGCTTTCCTTTATTATAGTCATAATGAAAACTCATAGAGGTGAGTCAATACATGTAACTAAATATTATGCCAGTCCCTACCTCCTTTTCTTTTCCCCCTGATAAAGAACCAAAATAGAAAAACCAAAGAGGAAAACTGGGTGTGGGAAGCATACTTTGGTCCATCTTCACCTTAAGAAACTCAGTTTTATCAGGTATCCAAAGTTGTTCAGATTCAGGGGCTAAATCACAGTAAGTAAATTCAGAGTGCTTCAGTTTCCTTATGTGTAGGTGGACATAATAATGCCTTTATTATAGATTTGCTGTGGAAATTAACTAAAATAATGTATTTAATACATCTAAAACCTAGCACATCAAACTATATAACAGATGATTGGAAGAAAAGTTATAAATCATAATATGCAAGTTCCTATTTACATGTGGAATATATATATCTTTTCTATGACTGGAATTTTGTTGTCTACTTCTCAAGACATACTTGCCAGGATAAACCTGGGAAGCAGTATTTTTAACCAGGAGATTCCTTAGAAGAAAATTATGCTGGCTGGCTTCAAAGTATATTTCATCTAGGCCCTGAAAGAGTCTGGTGACTACAGCTACCACAGAAGAGCACCCCTAACCATTGACTAGAACTCTCATGTCTACCAATCAGTGGATTCCTACTCCTCCCAGACTCACTCTTCCTGATCCTAACACTGGTTACTCCTGCAAATTCAGCCTAGCTTCCAGAGTTCATTCACCTTATGCCCACATTTCTTGTATGTAAAGCTTTCCCTTCTTTGTCTTGATTTCAGACAGATTAACTCTTATCTGGCCCTTTACTGAAACAACTCCCTTGCCTTGTTTATATGAAACCCTAAGTCAAGATAGACCTTATCATAACACAAATCGACACTCACTGTTCATTGACAGAAGTTTCAGAGGCAAATTGATGGGGTTGGGTGGCAAGAGAAATTATGCTTGTTCTTGTCAAGAGAAATGACCTCCCCCTGCCAGACTCTCCAGTGACAGCCCTCTAGCCACAGACACAATGACATCTAAGCTGTGCACATCCAAAGGACCACCCTCCATCTTCCTCCTCTATTATTCCTCCTCCCATAGGAATTCACTAACTAGTCCTCAGAGTTGCTCTTATTTCCAATTCCAAATGAATCTCTTCAAAGAAAGACTAAATCTCAAGTCTTTGGTAAAAACTGAGCACATCTTATTTGCACTATCATTTTCTAGATCCTGTCAGAGGATGTAATAGGTAGTTTTCACCACCCTGGCTGGAATGTCTTCTCAATTTCCTAGGTCTCCTGTTCTCTCCAGCTGCCTGTTCCCTCACGCATCTGCTAGGAAACAGCTGTGATGTCATTCTTAGACTCCAGCAGAGGGCACTGTAGTTCTGGCTTTTCAAAGTTTCTGCCTGAAACTAAAGGGGAGATGATACTCAAGCTGCTCATAACTGCAATAATCCAAAACCTAGGGAATGGGCACCTCTAAGGTGGGTGACTGTGCTGCAGCAGACAGCCACTTTTTGCACATTAGCTCAGCCTTTCCCCAGTGGTCTTCCCCACTAAGACTGATCCAGTCCACTGCAAAGCAACCACCAAGTTGCAGTAATCTTCCTCCATGTTGGCCATAGAAAATGATATTCCACATTTCAGTGGAGCTCAGGAATCCAGGACTCTGCCTCTGGATCAAGGTAATGATATTATGTCCCCCACCCAACTCAAGACTGACACCCTTGACAAGACTCCCAATGAGCTGTACGTAAATTTTCTGTCTATAGATTCAACGCACTCTACATTAAAATACCAATGGCATATTTCACAGACCTAGAACAAACTCTCCAAAAATTCATCTGGAATAAAAAAAGACCCTGAATAGCTGCAGCAATCCTGAGAAAAAAGAATAAAGTAGGAGGGATCGCAATATCAGATATCAAACTGTATTACAAAGCCACTGTTCTCAAAACTGCCTGGTACTGGCACAAGAACAGACATACAGACGAATAGAATAGAATAGAGAACCCAAACAACCCAAACCACTATGCTCAATTAATATTTGACAAAAGGAGGCAAGAGCATACAATGGAGTCAAAACAGTCTTTTCAATAAATGGTGCTGGGAAAATTGGACAGATACATGCAAAAAAATGAAACAACCCAATCAAAAAATGGGCAACGGACCTATATAGATACTTTTTGAAAGAGGACATAAGGAAGGCCAAGAGACATATGAAAACATGCTCAAAGTCACTAAATCATCTGAGAGATGCAAATAAAAACAATAAGGTATCATCTCACACCTGTCAGAATGGCTATCATCAACAAACAACAAGTGCTGACGAGGATGCGGAGAAAAAGGAACCCTCGTGCACTGCTGGTGGGAATGAAGACTGGTGCAGCCACTGTGGAGAACAATATGGAGTTCCCTCAAAAACTAAAAATGGAACTCCCATTTGACCCAGTAATCCCACTTCTAGGAATATATCCCAAGAAACTAGAAACACGAATCAGAAAGGATATATGCACCCCTATGTTCATAGCAACACAATTTACCATAGCTAAGATTTGGAAACAGCCTAAGTGCCCATCAGCAGATGAGTGGATTAAAAAAACTGGTACATCTACACAATGGAATACTACGCTGCCATAAAAAGAAAGGAACTCCTACCATTTGCAACAGCATGGATGGACCTGGAAAGCATTATGCTAAGCGAAATAGTTGGAGAAAGATAAATATCACATGTTGTCACTCATTTGTGGAATATCATGAACATAAACTGGTGACCAAAAACAGATCCAAGGAACGCTGTGCAGGCGGAAGAGATGGCGTCTCAGCCGCCGCCTTCCCCGAAGCCCTGGGAGACGCGCCGGATTTTGGGGGTCGGGCCGGGACCAGGACCAGGACTAGGACCAGGACTCGGTCCCGCTTTCCAATCTGCTGATTTGGGTCCTACTTTATTGACAAGACCTGGACAACCAGCACTTACCAGAGTGCCCCCACCTATTCTTCCAAGGCCATCACACCAGACAGGAAGTAGCAGTGTGAACACTTTCAGACCTGCTTACAGCTCATTTTCTTCAGGATATGGTGCCTATGGAAATTCGTTTTATGGAAGCTATAGCCCTTATAGTTATGGATATAATGGGTTAAACTATAACCGCCTCCGTGTAGATGATCTTCCGCCTAGTAGATTTGTTCAGCAAGCTGAAGAAAGCAGCAGAGGTGCATTTCAGTCCATCGAAAGTATTGTACATGCATTTGCCTCTGTCAGAATGATGATGGATGCTACCTTTTCAGCTGTGTATAACAGTTTTAGGGTTGTATTGGATGTAGCGAATCATTTTTCCTGATTAAAAATACACTTCACAAAGGTTTTTTCAGCTTTTGCATTAGGACTATAAGGTATCTTTACAGACGGTTACAGCACATGATAGGTTTAAGAAGAGGCTCCGAGAATGAGGATCTATGGGCAGAAAGTGAAAACTGTGGCTTGCCTTGGTGCTGATGACAGAGCGGCTAACTCAGCAAAATCTTGGCCAATATTCTTGTTCTTTGCTGTTATCCTTGGTGGTCCTTACCTAATCTGGAAACTGCCATCTACCCACAGTGATGAAATAACAGACAACACCAACTGGGCAAGTGGTGAGGATGACCATGTAGTTGCTAGAGCAGAATACGATTTTGCTGCCCTATCTGAAGAAGAAATTTCTTTCTGTGCTGGTGATATGCTCAACTTAGCTCTCAAAGAACAGCAACCCAGAGTGCGTGGTTGGCTGCTGGCTAGTCTTGTTGGTCAAACAACAGGACTTATACCTGCTAATTATGTCAAAATCCTTGGTAAAAGAAGAGGTAGAAAAACACTGGAATCCAGTAAAATTTCCAAGCAACAACAGCCTTTGACCAACACAACACTAATTAAAGGAGCCACAGCTGCTGATTCTTTGGATGAACAGGAAGCTGCCTTTGAATCTGTTTTTGTTGAAACTAGTAAGGTTCCAGTTGTATCTGGTTCCACTGGAATAAGTGGAGATAAACAAGATCTTTGATATCTTTCATGTTTGCCTGCAGTTGAACTATAGAATACTTTTTAAAAATTACTTCTTATATAGGAATTATTCTATAGTCCAATGAACACACTTACTGCTATTCCAAGTGTTTTGCTGCTAGAATTGTTAAAGTTGTACACTAGTTTGTTGGTCTAGTGACCTGGTTACATTTTACAAGTTATTGGGCCACAAGAATGTTTGTT
This sequence comes from Corynorhinus townsendii, assembly GCA_026230045.1. Lineage (NCBI taxonomy): Eukaryota > Metazoa > Chordata > Mammalia > Chiroptera > Vespertilionidae > Corynorhinus > Corynorhinus townsendii. The sequence goes on along the minus strand of JAPDVU010000003.1, from coordinate 170,854,166 downwards.
TCACCTGGATTTTAAGATTATGAAAGATGTTTTATTTTCATCTTATTTAAAATCTATGTTTATTGCCTGGCCCAGTTTGAGAGTTGTCCTGTACACCAAAAAGTTTGCAGGTTCAATTCCTGGTCAGGGTATATACCTAAGTTTTGGTTCTATCCCTGTTTGGGGCACATAACAGAGGCAACCTCTCTCTCTCTTTCTCTCCCCCCCTTCTCCCTCCCCCCTCCCCCCTCCATCTCTAAAATCAATAAACATATTCTAAGGTGAGGATTTTTTTTAAAGTAAAACTGAAGGAGTAAGAGTAATGAAATACAGAATATACTATTTGTTACAGTTGGGATTATTAATGTTTTTAAAAATTCTACGTTGTCTTGAAATCCACAGAAATTGAGTGCTAATATATGAAAACAGGAAAAAAGGCTAATTTTTTTACAATTTTAATTATATTGAATAACAAAAATGTTCTGATCTGTATTACATTCAATCTTGGGTTTGTTTTAGGCCTCTTGGCCTAAATAAAATGTTTTTGCCCACAAAAAAAAAAAAAAAAAAAAAAAAACACAGATCCAGAGACAGAGAAGCACTGATCAGACCATCAAACCTCAGAGGGAAGGCAGGGGAGGGTGGGGGGAAGGAGTAGAAATCAACCAAAGGACTTGTATGCATGCATATAAGCATCACCAATGGACACAGACACTGGGTGGGGGGGGGTTGAGGGCATGAGCGGGGGCTGGGGGGGTCATGGGGGGATAAAGACACATATGTTATACCTTAATAAAGAAAGAAAGAAAAAAGGATAGTTCTACCTGACTGGTGTGGTTCAGTGGTTGAGTGTTGACCTGTGAACCGGGAGGTCATGGTTCGATTCCTGGTCATGGCCCATTTCCAGGTTGCAGGTTTAATCCCCAATAGAAGGTGTGCAGGAGGCAGCCGATCAATGATTCTCTCTCATCATTGATGTTTAATCTATCCCTCTCCCTTCCTCTCTGAAATCAGTAAAAATACATAATTTTTAAAAAGAGGCTAGTTCTATCAGTCCTCATTTTCCCCTAGTCCTTGGTCTTTCCTGGATGTTCTGATTAGATTATTTCAAGAGTCAGTTTGGTGTGGTGGTTAAGAGCATAGGCTCTGGAGCCAAACTGCTTGGGTTAAATTCATGTCTCTTCCATACATCAGTTATGTGACCTTGGGGAAACTTACTAAACTTCTCTGGGCTTCTGTTTCCCTGTTTGTAAAGTAAGATGATAGTACCTACCTTTTATAGTTCTGCTGAGCACAGTCACTAAATATTAGCTCTTTTTGTTACCTCTAGAAGATCCACGTGATCCATTTTATGTCAGCAGTCTGCAACCAGTACTAAGCCTTTCTGTTACCTCATGCTTACCTTCTTCCCCTCTGTCCAGGATCCTGAGCAAGTGTACCACACTGAGGAAGATATTTTTGGACATGGAAGCAAAGAAACTCCCACTACATGTGAAATGTGCTCTGTAGCTTGGTCTGGTTGCCTGGGCTCATGTTCCTGTCCACTTCCTCCTGAAGCACTGGCAATTTCCTTGTATCAGGGAAGACAATAAGTCATTATAAGATGGCCTTCCAAATACACGTCAGCCCATTTCAGTCCATCTTAATGCCCAGCCAACTTCAAGAAGTTAATACCCAGCATTGTATTACCTTCTGGGCAGGAGTCATTTGTTATGTACAGTAAGTACCACAATATTTCTCTCAAGCTGATCTTTTTTTAAAATATATTTTATTGATTTTTTACAAAAAGGAAGGGAGAGGGAGAGAGAGTTAGAAACATTGATGAGAGAGAAACATCGATCAGCTGCCTCCTGCACACCCCCTACCGGGGATGTGCCCGCAACCAAGGTACATGCCCTTGACCAGAATCAAACCTGGGACCCTTGAGTCCGCAGGCTGACACTCTATCCACTGAGCCAAATCGGTCAGGGCTCAAGCTGATCTTATATGATTTTCTAGTCAGGGTTGGTATTACTCTGCTAGAAGTAACACCAAGTCTAAGACAACTGCAAGTAATGAGTGTTAGATATTATCACCACTGTGTACTAAGCATCTGGAACAGGCAGGCAAGAACCACAACCTGCAAATCAGAATTCTGGGAGCCTCTGAGGCACATTTTTAAAATTCTTCAACCTGAAAATATTGTGGCAAATCAGCCCCAGTTCCAACTAACCAAGAGGCAGTTCCAACTAACCAAGAGGCAATGAGCAAAGTAGTGGATAACTAAAAATGTTGCAACGACTCCATTGGCCCTGGGAAGCTTATAATATTGCAAAATTTGCAATATTAAATTAGATTAAGTGAAAGATCCACCCATGTACTTTTGCATCACCCCAGAAGTCCTTTACAGTCCAAAGTATTAAAGGTGGTCTTATGGTAACTCCCATTTCGTGGCCCATTTCTAGAAGAAACTGTCCAGGGTACTCCATTATCTATTTAACCCCCAAAACCATATGAAGCATGGTATTAACTGGGTAGATGAAGAACCTCCTCTGTTATACCATCTACCAACAAAATGATGGAGTCTACTACCTTGCCACAGTGACACTTGCTTATAAAGAGCTTGTTGGAACCCCCTACCCGAAACATGCCCTTTCACAGAGTCTGTGGCATGATTCTTACCTACCCATCACAACTCTTCACCTCAGGTGGCTTCCAAACCTGGAAGCTTCAAGAAACTATAGTTACCAAAAATATCTTCCAGCCTGCCAAAAACTGATGTGAGGAGTACGTCAGTGGGTGCTTGATTTAGGAGGAAGGCATCCACATGGGTGATACTGTCCAGCACACCTCCAAGCACACTATAAACATCCATATGGGAAGCTGGGAATCTACTATTTGGAAACAAGATAATAGAGAATATCATCTGGCTGTATCCTTAAGGAAGATCCATCTGAGGCCTTAGGACCAGATATAGAGCTCCCACTGTCACCTGCATCCAGACCCAGTTACTATAGTCCAGATCCCATTGCTCACTAGCAATATGTTCCTGCTCTTTCTCTTCAGTTTACATCTACTTACTCCCACTCCCTACTCTCCCAAAGTCAAACTACCAAACTCAAATGACACTGCTCCCATGAACTAGCCCCTCTCATTGCTGTAACCTGTGATGAGGCACGGATCAGCCCCCTGATCAGTCCAGGCTTCCAGAACTCTATACCCTGCCGCCTTTCCAAGTCCCCAACTATCTGTAGAGGGAGGGGATTCAAACAGTGTCCCACCCTGGCAGTGTTATTATCTCAGAGAATATTAGAGGGCATTTCCATAGGAGTGCATAAGGGAAGGAGGAGAGAAAGAGTAGATGGAGTGGGACAAGCCATGAAGAAGGGGGAAAGCAGGAGCTGGGGAAGAACTCCAGAAAAGAAGTGGCATCCCCACCCTCCACCAGCAATCTCAACAATTTTCAGAGAGAATGGCCAATTTTCATCCAATTCCTGACAGCTCAGGATTCAGAAGGGTAAGCCAAATCCTATTTAAGCAGAACATGAATTTGTTAAGAGTATTGGTTGGATTATGTCAAACTAAAAAGTTTCTGCATGGCAAATAAAAGACAACCTGCTGATGAGAGAATATTTGCAAACCATATATTTTGATAAAGGGTTAATACCCAAAAAATATAAGAAACTCTTATAACTTTAGCCAAAAAAATCTGGTTAAAAAATGGGCAAAGGAATTGAAAAGACATTTCTCCAAAGAAGACACACAAATGGCCAACAGGCATTTTAAAAGAGCATTAATCATCAGGGAAATGCAAAATAAAACTACAATGAAATAACACTTCACATGTTTAAAAAAACAAACATGAAAGATAAGTATTGGTGAAGATGTAGAGAAAAAGGAACCCCCGTGCACTGTTGGTGGAAATGCAAATTGGTACAGCCACTATAGAAAACTAAGTTCCTCCAAAAATTAAAAATAGAACTACCATATGATCCAGCAATTCTATTTCTGGGTATATAAACAAAGGAATTAAAATCAAGATTTCAAATTGATATCTGCATCCCCATGTTCATTGCAACATTATTCACAACACCCAAGACATGGGAGCAACATAAATGTCCACAATGCATGAATAGATCAAGAAAATGCAGTATATGTATACAGTGGAAATCTGCCATTTGCAATAACATGTATGAACCTGGAAGACACGGAAGGCCAAATTCTACATGATACCATTTATATGAGGAATCTAAAATAAACTCAGAAGCAGAGAGTAGAATGGTGTTGCCAGAGGCTAGGGGAAAGGACATGAGAGTGGGGTGGGGGCAGTAGTCAAAGGGTACCGTTTCAGTTCTACAAGATGAGTAAGTCCTGGAGATCTATGCAGCATAGAGCTTGTAGTTCAGTTGCATTACATATTTAAAAGTTTGCTAAGAGAGTAAATCTTGTTAAATGTTCTTATCACAAAATAACAATAAAGAGGGTGGGAGGAAATCTCTGGAAGGAATATAAATGTTTATGGTATACATTTTAGTGATGGTTTCATAGGTGTGTATTTATCTCCAAACTCATTAAGTTGTATAAAACATGTACAACTTCTTATGTCAATTACACAACACAGTAAAAAAATAGTTTTTTAAAGTATTTGGAAATAAAAATAATTTTTTTTTAAAAAAAAAAGAAGAAAAAACTATTGGGAAGCACATAAAGGCTGTAGAAGGAACAGAGAACCAAGCTTGATGGATAGTAACTAGGAACACTGTTCCAAATCATGCTGCAGACCTGGTGGGGCACAACTACTGCATTCAATGCTAGGGTAGGCACTGCTGGCACCAAGGACGCTGGGCCCTCCATACTGCTGCTATAGACAAGCAGTTTCACTGCTGCAACTTCCCATCAACAGAAAAAGGCTTTACATACCCCTGCTTCTTTGCAACTTCATCTTTGATTCAGTATCTGGAACAGATGTATTTGGCCTAACCAAACCCTCTGCCCAGGCCCTAGCTGTAAGAGTGGCTAAGTATCGTAGCCCAGCGATTTTCAACCTTGTTCGTCTCATGGCACACAGAAACTAACTACTAAACACCCGCGACACACCAAAAAATTTATTTTTTGCTGACCTGACAAGAAAAATATGTATAATTTTGACCCATTCACACCAAACAGCTATTGTTGTGTTGGCTGTTATTTTTTTATTTGACAATCTAAGGGAGAAGAGGTCAATGCCCCCGACTAAATAGTCAGGTATTGCATGTTTTACAGATTCTTGCAGCACACCAATGTGCCTTGTGTCCTACAGCACACTGGTTGAAAATCACTGTCTTAGTCTGTTCAGAGTGCTATAACAAAATACCATAGACTGGGTGGCTTATAAACAACAGAAATTTATTTCTCACTCTTATGGAGGCTGAAGTCCAAGATCGGGGTGCCAGCATGGTCGCGTGAGGGTCCTCTTCCAGGTCGCAGACTTCGTGTCCTCATATGGTGGAAAGGGTGAGGGAACTCTCTCAGGCTTCTTTTATTTTTATTTTTCCCCCTCAGGCCTCTTTTATAAGGACACTAATCCCATTGATGAAGGCTCTGTCCTCATGACCTAATCACCTCCCAAAGCCCCCACCTCCAAATACCATCACTTTGGGCATTAAATTTTCAAAGTATAAATTTGGAGGACACAAACATTCAGACCATTAGCAATGGGTAAGGAAGATCTGGTCTTTTCAGCTTAGTAATATATAGGTTTTGCCTCAGAGGGGATTCCCAAACCCTCAGAAGAATACTAGATCTACACTGCCCTACCCACCCTACCCTACTCTCCACTAGCCCCATCCCGTCCTTTCCACTTTACTCAGCACGAATCAGGCTCCAAATCAATAGCAAGCTGAGCCCTCTCTAATACTTTTAACACTTGCTGTCCTGCTACCTGAAATGTTCTTTCTGATACTACCATGTCCCACAAACTCCTCCTTACCTTCTAAGATTCAGCTCAAACATAACTTTCCCTATAGACCAATTAAAGCTCTGCAAATACGCCAGTCCCAAAAAAGGATTGTCTAGCCAGATTAAGTGCCTTTTTTCACCTGCACTAATCCTAAATATCTGTATTTTGATTCCAGCAGGAGGCCACTCAAAGCCCAGGAGACAGGGAGGAACAAGAAAGTGGGGAAGGAGGTCTCTTGATCCCCGGATTCTCCTTCCCTCCCCTCTGTCACAGGCATTGTGATTTGACTCCTGAGATGCCAAAAATAGAGAATCAGATGTGTGTGGCTAGGGGAGATCCCTGCCATGTGTGTGGATAGCATGGAGAGTAGAGGCTCAGAGAATCAAGTAGTCCCATATCTGATCTCGTTTCAGACCACAAGGAACTGGTGCCCATGAAGCTTCCCCCAATTATCTCAAAAGATGGGAATTATTCTGTGCACCAGAATAGCCACACAAAGTACCACCAAGCTGTACAGAAGGTGTTGCTAAAGACATGTAAGTATCCCTGGGTGGGCTATGTCTTAAGTTCCTAAAAAATGACTGGGCTGAGGTGGAGCATGTTTATAGGGCAGGGAATAAAATGAGCCAAGAAGAGAGACTGAGAAGATGAGGGAGAAAGTAGACCTGAGTGGTGGAGTAAGCAAGATAAAATAAAAATTGAATCAGGTTTAAAGGCAGAAGGTCCAGGTTTGAGTTCAGTTCTGCCTCTCTTGAATGTCTCAACTTGAGCAGTCACTTATTCTTAATTAACCTTTTTCCTCACTTATTAAAAAAACAAGAAACAGAAAATACCTGCTCTACTAATCTTACAGAATTGCTATGAGGATCAAACCAAAAGTGTGACAATTTAGAAATAGTACTTGTATATGATTACGTGCTATGCCTCCGAGGAGTGGTAGACCAAGCTCTAGCTTTGAAATTTGAACTGAGTTGAAATTCCAAACAAGTTGTGTAACCTTGAGAAAATTCTTTTAAACATTTAACTGCTCCAAATCATCTGGAAATGGGAACAATACTCTAGCATTATGTGGAAGTCAGAGAAGATGTACACTTTAAAACGCATCTAGGACAAATTACTGATACATTTGCTAACTTGTAGTAATCTCTAGGGAATTATGCTATGCAAAGAAAGGTAGTCCCTGAAAGAGCACATACTGTATGATGCAGATTGTATAAAATTCTTTTTTTTCTTTCTTTCTTAAAAATATGGAATGCTTCACAGATTTGCATGTCATGCTTGCTAATCTCTGTATCATCCCAATTTTAGTATATGTGCTGTGGAAGCGAGCACTGTAACATTTCTTTTAAATATATTTGTATTGATTTCGGGGGGGGGGGAGATAGAAACATCAATAATGAGAGAGAATCATTGATTGGCTGCCTCCTGCACACCCCACACTGGGGGTTGAGCCCACAATCTGGGAGCAACCTGGGCATGTGCCCTGACCAGGAATCAAACCATGACCTCCTGGTTCATGTCGACGTCCAAACACAGAGCCACGCCGGCCAGGCAAGCACTGTAACATTCTTTTAAAAATTATGTAAATGAAGAAAAGATTATTGATTACCAATGTCGGGGTCTGGAGGTGGAGGATGTGGCTCTAAAAAGGGCAACTCCAGGATCATGTAGTGATGGAGCTGTTCTATATCATGTTAATACCATGGCTGTGATATTGTACTAGATAGTTTTGCAAGATGTTACTATTGGGGGGCAATGGGTGAAGGGTACACAGGGTCACTGTGTATCATTTCTTCCAACTATGTGAATCCATAATTATCTCCAAATTAACATCTAATTTAAAAAACTATAAAGCTTTCAGAAATTAAAAAAGATATCCATGGCCCTGGCTGGTATAGCTTAGTTGGCTGGGCACTGTCCCATGCACTGAAGGATTGTCAGTTTGATTTCCGGTCAGGGCACATGCCCAGGTTTCAGGCTTGATCCCTGGTAGGGGGTGTGCAGGAGGCAGCTGACAATGTTACATTCTCACATTGGTGTTTCTCTCTCTCTCTCTCTCCCCCCTCCCTTCCTCTCTCTCTAAAAATCAATGAAAAAAAGTTATTTTAATGACATACATGGCCCAGCCAGCATGGCTCAATGGTTGAGCACAGAACTATGAAACAGGAAGTCACAGTTCAATTCCCCGTCAGGACACATGCTGAGGTCGCAGGCTTGATGCCAAGTAGGGGGCATGCAGGAGGCAGCCGACTAATAGTTCTCTCTCATCATTGATGTTTCTATCCCTCTCTCCCTCTTCCTTCCTCTCTCTGAAATCAATAAAAATATTTTTAAAATGACATGCATGAAGGATTATCTAAGAATTTCTAATAGCAAAACTTTTAAAAAGCTTATTACAATTAATAGGAAAAGAATTAAGTAAAAAATGTAACATCTACTCAATAGTATATTAGCGATTTTTAAAAAATGATTATAAAGAATGTATACTCATAATATTAGGCTATAATTCTAATTTTTAAAAATATAAAGATTTTATACACTAGTATAATTAGACTTATTCAAATAGTGAAAATAGTCCCAAAAACCTAAATAGATCTGACATCCTTTCAAAATTTTAAGAGCACTTCTAATGACATTTATAATATGATAGTTATTTGGTAAATGATATTAGCAGTATGATCTATTAGCAGTATGTAAACATGAGGTAGTATAATTGCTAAATTTCAGAGAATTACCTGGAATGAACAAAGAAAGGAAGTATTTCAGAGAGGAAGGGAATGAGGATGATTAAGCATTTAAGGAAAAAAAAAAAAAAAAAAAAAAAAAAAAGCACCCTGGCCACTTGCTCAGTGGTTAGAGCATCAATTTGCAGACTGAAGGGTCGAGGGTTTGAACCTGTGGACCTATCTTGCATATTTCCTAAGTGGGTTGACCACTTGCTTTTCCACTATCTTAGCACGTGGGGGAAGCTCTCTAAGGGATGGGCTTAGTAGCAACAGGAAGAACCAAAACTGATTCAACTGACCATGAAGGGTGTGAGATGCTGGAATCCGGAAGTAAGGCTGGGTGTGGTGACCAAACTCCTAGGACTTCTCAGCACCTGGTCAGGCCCAGTTGCTTGTGCTGCCCTGAGCCATGAAAGGGAGCACAGAACTAAAAGAAATTGGATAACATGTGCTTCCCAAAATCTTTCAGTCCCCAATCAAGTCTTTAGAGTCCCCTTGACTGATGCTCAGAACTTCAGCTTCTGGAGGTCCCACGATCCAGGAGTGCGCCCAGAAGAAACCATGCCATGGATCCGGAGCCCTCGTCACTGCCTCATTAAAAGCCCAATGACCAGGTTAGAAAGGGAGGGGTGAAGGGGGAGACTATTCCCTCCACTCAAATCCTTAGGAGACTGTTTCATCTCTACTCAGAGTTAGGAATAGAAGAGGTATTTTGAGTCTCACCAGGGAAAGTGGCCCCAAAATTTGAGCAATGGTGGCATTCAAAGGAGGTAAAGATTTGTCTGTGTCTTTGTTTCGCCATGTGGATATGACTTCTGAGCAGGCACAAGACAAGTGTCTATAGCATTCCTGTGGGAATCCTCCCTCTGTTGCTGCCTCCCCGCCCGCCAGCCACCATCCATTGGCAGTAGTCCTACTTCCTCATCACTACCCCTGCCCATTCTGCCGAGGCAGTCTTGAGCTATATTTAAGGACTCCCACCACACACACACAGACGCATGCGCACACGCACACACACTCCGGCCTAGCCTGACTGAATATGAGACCCTCTCTTTTCCAGGTTTATGGATCACTCTATCCTCAATGACAGACTATTCAGTCTATATTGAGCAAGATGTACTTGCAGAAAGACAGGATGGTCTGTGGAAGGAGGACAAAGAAGAGGAAAGAGGAAAAAGGTGTCCTGGCTCTGATGGCTGACTAATGGAAGGAGGAGATTGAAAAAGTAGAGTAAACTTTAGATTGGACCAGAAGTCACTTCTATGCTCTGAACGTGACGGGGAGGGAAATTATCCCAGTGCCCAAATTCCTGTGAGGTCAAGTATGTGAGAAGTTCTTGAAGCAGCCAGAACTTGGTGTTTGCTTTGTGAGGGGCCAGGGCACTGGAAAGACCACCACAGGGGGTCCTAACCTCATCCGTGGAAGAGGCCAGAGTAACAGATCTGGGAAGTCTCATTGCTCCTCATGATGCTCAGGGCCTAGAGTAGTTATGCTCTCGGAAGACACTGCACCTTCACTGTGGCCGGAAAAAAGCAGAGGAAGTCCTCTGACCACAGACAACCAAGGTCCACACAGCCTTCAGGCAGGAGGCTGCCTCCACACCAGGCTCTGCTGATTCTGACCCAACCCGAGGCCCAGAACAGCTGCAGAGAACAGGAATTTTACAAAGAGTTTGATTTTATTGATATTTAAATATATTAAATATTTCACTGAAATACATGGTACATCACCGTCCCCCCCTCCCACAGTGGTTACAGTATAAAACCAAGTCCCTGGGCCTCCTTTCTACTGGTTTCTCCCATCAACCAGTGAGGAAGGGGACAGTGATAGCCTGGGAGAATAGCATGGCTGGCACTGTGGTACAGGGAGCCAGGGTGTGGACAGGCCCTTCCCGCCTAGCAAGAAGCAGAGACAAGTCACCCAAGATTGCGGTCTTCCCACTCTGGTCTCATACCCTCACCCCCATCCCATGTCTCCAAGCAGTCCCTTCCTATCCAGGGATTTGGCCCGAGTGAGGGAAGTTGATATTCTGTCTGGACCAACTAGTCTTTTCCCCTCTTCCTGCCTTGTCTTTACTAAGTGCCTAATGGCCTGTTTGGTACATGCATGAAGATTCCCCAAAGGCAGGCAGGTCAAATCAGAAACCAGGCCTCTACCAGGAGCTAGAGTCAGAAAAGGCATGAAGAAGGGAACCTGCCCTTTCTATTCCCAACCCAGCAACTCTGGGACCCACTCTCCTTTGCCTCTCATCGCCTCCAAGACAAAGCAGTCTTTAAGCAAAATTCAGGCTTAAATAGGTACAGACAGAGAAACCAAGGCACCAACTAATTCAGGCCAGAGGCAAGAGGTTGCAGGGAAAGGGATAAAAAGAAGGCAGGGATAGGACAGGAATATAGAATCCAGCCTCCTAACCCTCCTGCCAGCCCTTGCAGGCTTCATGGGGGTTGCGGAGCCAGAAACATGCTAGACTTAGGCTGAAGGCTGGGGAAGGCCAACTTTCAGTTTCCCCTACCCCATCCCCTAGTACCAGTATCTGGGTCCTCAGAAGGATCCCATGCTACCCCAGTACCAAAGCATACTTCACCCCAGGACACCAGCTGGGAAACCCAGGAAAGTCCTGAGCCTCTGCCCACCAAACCCCAGACAGTTCAGGCTGGTCTCTGCCCAGGCAGGGAGATGGTTATGCTGCACACATGGCCCCAAATGGCACTTAGGGATTTGGCACAAAAAGGACTCTTCTCCCCAGGGACCCCTTCTCTTGCCAGGACACCAAATCCCACTCCTGTGCAACCTGGGTATCTCTCTCCATCCTTTGAAACCTGAAACACTGCCTTTTTCCCAGAAGACAGAGGCCTACAGGAGAGAGGCAGCCTGGGTGGAGAGCTGAGGAACAGGAGCACGAAGGACACAGTCCTGGACAACAGACACGCACACAAAGACCGACATGCATACACATTGCACAGACACACAGGCCCTCCCAGTGCCAAAGGCCTGGGAGGATAGTTGGGATCAAGGTCATCTTCTTCCATGCCCTGGCCCTTTTCTAACTTGGCAATAGAAGTGGTAGAGAAGCTCCAGCCCCTCTTGCCAGCAGACAGCAAGAGAGCACAGGGGCAGGGTGACCTGGTCCTGACCGTTGGGCCCTCAGACCAGAGTCCGGCCCCACCCCCTCTCCCTGGCCAGCCTGCTCTCTTTGGCACCTACAGGTGAATTTCCAGGCCCTGCTCTGACATCCCCACACAAATGCCTGCTCTCTGGCCGGGCATTTTCACAGTACCAATGAGGCCAGATGCCCCTTTCCCTGACACTTTGCAGGAACTGGGGCTAAATCTGAGCTGTCAGAAGTCCCTTTGTTCCCCTTTGGGGACAGATCATGGGACTAGGATTTGGCAAATGGAAACATTCCCCTGAAATATGGACAGAACTGGGTTCTGAGCATCTCCCTTCTCTGCCTGTGCCTAGGAGGGAGACCTGGCTGGGGTCAGGAGGCCCCAGGACCATGCTGGGGATGCAGGCATAGCAAAGGCAAGCATGGAATAGGCACTCTTCACACCTGCCCCAGTCTTTGTACAAAGTATTCCCAGGAAAAAGGGAAAGAAGGGCCCAGCCCTGAGCCTGCTGCCCAGACAGGGAAAGGGAGGCATGGCAAGCTGTCATTTCCATCTTTCAGGCCGGAAGGCTCCCACTGTTACCCCCTCCCCTGCTCCCAAAAGCTGGAAGAAAGGAGAACAGCCCTGCCTCAATTTAAAAAGAAGTCACTTACAAAACCCTCTTGGAATCCCCATTCTCCAGCCTGAGGTCAAATGAGTATGGTCCAAGCACAGCCTGCTGGGTGTTCCCTTTTGTGGTCAGCAGGGTCTTGAGGTACAGTGCCCCCTGCCACAGCTTCATCCAGCAAGCACAGAGTCCACTCAAATGCCCACCTTGGTCCCTTCAGCTAAATTAGTAGCTCGGCCCTGCTAACTGCTGGGACCCCCATTGAGGAAGTAAGTGGTCATCTCCCCCTTGCCCTTCACCTTGACCACCCCTCGACACTCCAGCTGGTAGCCCTTGGCAGCTAGAACCTGGTACAGGTCCGTGGTCACCTAGGAGGATGGGAAGGAAGACTGCTTAGCTGGGATCCTTCCTGCTACCACTACATTTGTAGGGGCCCAGGGGTCCTCTCATCACACTAGCTGCCCTCCCCCAATCCCCACCCCATCCCTGTCCCTAAGGATTACAGAAAAGGATCTACAGAAGACCCCTGGACCCATACCCGTACAAGCCTCTGCTCACATGCCCCTCACCTGGATTCGGTCAGGAACCCCTGTGCTGTCCATCCGGCTAGAGACATTCACTGTGTTCCCCCAGATGTCATACTGTGGCTTCCGAGCCCCAATGACGCCTGCCACAACGGGGCCCATGTTCAGTCCTAGGGTGGAGAGAACAGTAAGACATTTGAGATGAGTGGCTTTCCAGGGTCACCCAGGGAATCATATCACCTCCTGGCACCTTTAAAAGGATGTAGAGAAGAAAATGGCAAAGGGACAAGTGTCCTGGTTGTAAAGAATGGTCCTGTCAGGTGAGGAGCTCTCCCGAGGCAGGACGGCTCTGCTGGGACAGCAGCTCACCGACTGAATGTGTGCTCTGTGCCAGCCACTCTGTAAGCATTTCCATTAGTATTTCTTCCTCTCAAAAGCCCTAAAAGGTAGGTATCAGTATCCCCATTTTCCAGATAAGGCAAGTGAAGCTAAGAGAAGGTGAGTGACTTGCTAAATAAGCCAGTAAGTGAAATATCCAGAATTCAAACCAGACAATCTGACTATAGGACCTATGCTACTAACCACTCCCATCCTCAGTTCATCTGAGAGGAGGTACCCCTCATCACACTGGCCGTAGGTAAGGGCAAAGGTACTGGAGTCGACATAAACCTGGTTTTGAATCCCAGTTCAACCACTTACTAATTACTTAATCTCTGAGAGTCAGTTTCTTCATCTTAGCTGTAAAAGGGGATGATAATGTGAGGATTAAAGTGTGAAATAGTGCCCAGCACATAGTTGGCCCTCAATGAATGATTTTTGTCCTTCATATCAGACAATATAGTGAGAGAAAGGAAACTGACAAGTGTCCTGATGGGGAATCTGTGATGCTATCCTGCCTGGTCCCTAGGCTTTCCCCAGAAACAGCCCTGGGAAACCCTCCAGCCACCAGGCCCTCTCACCAATCTTCATCTGGAAATTGTTGAAGGAGTGCTCATTGATGTGCTTCATCTGCTCCATTAGCCGCATGGCATAGTCTGCGAGGGCAGTGATGTGGGAGCGGCCCACCTGATCATAGGTGCTGGCATTCAGCCCCGAGGCAGCCATGTAGGTGCTGCCAATCGTCTTGATCTTCTCCAGCTGCCGGAACCGCTCCTCACTGATGATCTGGACAGCACAGGGGACCCCGGCTCTCAAGGCAAAGGGGCCAAAACCAGCCCTGCCCCCAGTGCCCATTCCTTGCCATGCCCTGGCTCCTTCCCCTCTGCCCTGTCTCAACAGCTCCCCTCCTTTTAGTGAGAGAGCCTCCCTCCCCAGCTGCTGGTCTCGGAGCAGGACTGAGGAGCCAGGAACACAGGCCTCCCTCACCAGGCAGCCATCAGAACTCAGGCCAGGGCTTGAGTGCTCAGCTTCAGGTCCACTCAATAGCTCACTCACAGAATCCAGACCACAGAAGGGATATCAAGCATCAATTATCCCAACCCTGACCTTTTGGGAAACCGAGTCCCAGAGTGAGGAAGTGCCTCCCCTCCAGAAGAGGGGAAAGCCCATCCCTGGCCTGGATGTTTAGGACACTTCCTTATATTTTGCTTATATTTCCTCTATTTAGGGGACCATCTTGCTTACTTGGCCTCATCGGGCTCTATCCATAGACTCTTGCTTTCTTCTTCAATGACATTCACCTGGTACCTATCCTGACTCCTTCAGATCCTCTTTTCCTCCTTTGCTCCCTAACAATGATGATCCTACCCCACTGAGGCTCCCCTCTATGCTGCCTCTTAACACACCTTCATGAGTCCCTATCCTCCCTCCACGATACCTACCCTTATCCTGCCCCTAACATCTCTGGGCCCCATAAAATCTCCCTCCCTTCTCCACCCACCCCTCCAACCCAGCCTTCTCAACCAGAGTTCCTCCCACTCCACCAGCACCAGCTGACTAGACAAGCACCTCATCAAAGTCAGCGATGATCTCGTTGAGCAGTCGCAGGCACTCGACGCCCTCATTGTTTGCCTCCAGCTCCACGTAGAACTCAGAGAAGTTGGCAATGGAGGCAAACATGACAGCCACACACTCACAAGACTGATAGTAGAGCTCATCGTTCCGGCGCTCCCGGGCCAGAAAGTGGGCGGCCACATCCTTGGGCAGAATGTTGTGCAGCAACCTCCGGTTGTAGGCCTGGAGCTCCTCCATATCCTCCTTCTCCCCTGTTGCCTGTGGACACCACACCCATCACCCAGTGCCCACCATTCACAAGGGGCGGGTGCAGCAGCCAATGCCTGAAGGTGGGCATAAGAGGGAACCACGTGGGAGAAGGAAGGCATGGACAGATGAGGCCTAAAGAACAGGCAAAGGGGTGAAGAAGGCAGGTACAGAAGACACAGAGGAGGCATGGAGCCAAGGTGGGCTTGGAGTGGCCAGAGCCTTAGCCAGCTAATGAGATGCATTTCTGGTTTGGCCTAGGCTCTGTCCCCCAAATCCTCTACCCTTTCCCGGGCCCACGCAGTCACCTGCAGTTTCCAGAGGAAGTCCAGGCGGGCAGTCGATTCCACCTGCTGAGCATGCAGATACAGCGCCAGCGCAAACACCAGCAGAATGACCGGGGTCATGTATTTGAGTGCCACCCTCCCTGCAGCTGGGCTGCGGGTAAGCAGAGGCATGCTCAGTGTCTGAAGGAAGTATCTGGCAGCCCTAGTCTTCACGGCCTTAGAGCCCTTACTCACCAGTCCAGCCCATCGACGGTCTCATTGGAAGAAGCCCTGGCAGGAAGACACAAGAGACAAAGTCATCGGTTCTCCCTGGGATACTGAGTAGGGGCAGGCAAGGGGAGACAGAAACTGCATCTACTGAGCACATACTACAAACCAGACAATGGGCCAGGGCTTTGCTTATAGTCACTCATTAAGAGCAGAGGTTCCACTCCTGGCTCCTCTACTTACCAGCTATGTGACCTAGTACAAGTTGCTTAACTCTCCAAGCCTGTTTCCTCATCAACAAAAGAGGGATGAGATCTAAATAATGCATGCAAAAGGGTTAGCATGACAGTGTTAGTTACTACCATCTTCATAACCACCCTGTGATACAGGTGGCATTGTCATTTAACAGATGAGGAAACTGGGGCGCAGAAAGGTTAATCACCTGTTCAAGGTCACACAGCTAATGAGTGGCAAAGCAGGGATTCAAACCCAATGGACTCCAGGGCTTTTTCAACTACACCAAGCTATGGCCACATATCACAAGGGGTGGGATTTTACAGAGGAAAAGCCAGAGTGGTGTCCCAGGCAATGCCCTCAAGCAGGAGTCAGAAGTTTTGGTTCCTAGCCAGGGCTCTGCCACCAAGCAGCTGTGTGACACAAGAGTGGACATGAAAGCATGCAAATTCGAAAGGGGATTTTTTTTTTAATGTCTAACCTAAAGACACAGGGATTTCCCAGCACTGGTGTTTCCTTGGGGTGACAGTTTGGGGTTATATGCTGGGAGCTCCTCCACCACCTCCTTTCCCTACACTAATGAGGGTGAGTGGTGACATTCCAAGGGCACAAGGGGCCTGGGCACCAGAGAGACTTCTGGGGGATGAAAGGGCCTGAGGATGAACTCACAAGCCATGGACACCAAGCAGCAGATCATAGTTGTCAAAGATGGTGGCTGGGGGGCCCAGCAGAAGCAGCACCAAATAAATGAGCCCCAGGACAAAGATCATGGCCAACTTCCCGATGCTACTGATGTGCAGGAAGACAGAGCTGGCCAACAGACTCAGCAGCATGTTCCCGACGAAGTACTGGAGGCGACAGCAGAGGAGGTGTTGGGTGAAGGCAGAAGCCAAGGTGCCCCCATGCAGAGAGAGCCCTGCCCTCCCCTGCCTCACCTGAGCTCCCCTCCACAACCCCAACCCTGAACCTCTTCCACCCTCCAGTCATCCCCACAGCACATCAGGGCCCCTGGCTGCTCCTGAGTTGGCGACTTTGGTGAGATCCCAGTGCCCATCACCAGGTCTGGCACAGAGGGGTCAATAGTGGTGCTAATTAGGAAGCCCCTCCCCCTGCCCTGCTAAGCACAGCTTGGTCACCTCAGGGAAGCTGCAGGTGGGGGCGGTGCCCTCACACAGGGGAGTATCAAGACCCAGAGAGTAATTGAGCTGCTGCAGGTGGCAGGCGGTAATGTCGGCAGGTGTTACATTCAGTATCCTCGCTGCACAAGTTCGTATGGGGGTGTGGTTGCAGGTGAACTGTAGAAGTGGGGAGAGGTATATCAAGGGTAACCAAGGCACAAGGGCCATACTCCAGTTGCTTACACTCCAGAGGCCCAAATTCTCACGGAGGGATGACAAGATGGGGAGATCAAGGACGGAGGACTGGAATTGACCTCACCCCCTCCTTTGGGAAAACAGGCTCCCTGAGGGCAGGAAATGTGCCCCAGAGCCCAGAGCAGGGTTTGGCATGCAGGAGGGAGGACCTTTACCATGTTGGCGATGGCGGAGGTGAACACAAGCAGGACTGAAAAGATGCCAACTGCAGTGCTGTGTGCCCGCGAGCGGACAATGCTGCGTGACAGTCGTTGCAGGGCCTCAGGAAAAACCTGCAGGTAGGAGACAGATGAGTTGGGAGGCCACATCAGCCAGGGGTATGGCCACCCAGGGGTGGGGCCCAATGAAGAGACACGATCTTCTCCGTCTCCCCATGTGACCACCCCTGGCCCATCCTGCCCTCTCCCACCAGCCCTGGAAGGCCCCTACTCACAGAGCCACAGGAGTACACGGCGCAAATCAGCACCGTGATCAGCAGCAGCAGGAAGATCCCAACATAGATCCCAAGCATCAGCGTTGAGCTGGGGCAGACGAGAGCCCGCAAAAATGTTACTCTGGAAGACTGGGTGTCCTTGTCCCACTTCCCGCTCCCCAGATGGGCAGGGCTTGGGCTCCAGGGACTGTGGGCTTCTGTAGATGTTTGTGTGGGTGTTTAGGAAGGTTTTGGGAGGTGCTGGAGGGAAGAGAGGCTGAGCAAGGAGGGGCAGGGCTCTCACTGTGGGAAGACGAGGAGCTGGATGAAGCAGATGAAGCAGAAGACCAACAGGGCACAGGCCACGTAAGCTCCGAAACGGGGATCCACTTTCTGCGAATACTGAGGGAAAGGAGGCTGAGCTGGCACTGGGCTCTGCCCTAGGGAGGCACATGCTACCAGGGCCTCAAGGGGGAGAAGCAGTTGGCCTAGTTGATAGGACTCCCCACTGTGACCTATGGTCACCTCCCCATTCCCCCAAAACCTCTCCGTTCCCTCACCTGTGCTCAGACTTCCCTGCCTGGACCTGCCTCCTCCCCCAGCCCTTCTCCTGCAATCCCCAAACCTTCTTTTCAAGATCCTCTCTCTGGAAGGTGAGCAGGAACCGGCGCACGTGGTCCTTGCGCAGCTGATCGATGCTGCGGGCATCGATGGCACGGCCCAGGAACTCGTCTACCTCATCCTCAGGGTTCAGGGCATCTTGAGCTCCCCGGCTAAGGGCAGAGGACATGGCTTCACCAGGTGCATGAGCATGGCCATTGAGAGGCCATGCAAAGGGAAGGACATGGGCAGCACCCAGACTGAGTGTGAGCGAGTGTGTGGCACCTGCTCTCACACAAAACATTTAAGGTCCCGGAGAGGGGGACCTCTGCTCCCCACAACCCTGTTCCAGGTGCAAATGCCGTCCCCATATCCTCCCCCTCAGTCACCCAACTTACTTGTCTTTGCTGGAATCATCAATGCCCTAGAAAAAGGGACAGAGTGTGCAAGTGAAGAAAAAGCTGTCTGCCCTGCTTCCCCCTCCCCAACACTGCTGAGGGTTCCCCCATATTCTTTGGGAATCTTGGGACCCCTGGGATGATATCATCTCTCCCACCCCCAATACCAGAAATCATTCATAGTGATGGCAGTCACAACAAGGCAGGAAAAAGAGGGAAGTGGGACACAGAGTATTAAGGGAGACAAGAAAATGAGGCCTAATTCTATGTAGCCAGCATCACCCTAATATCAAAACCAGATAAAGACAACACAAAGAAAGAGAATTACAGGTCAATATCCCTCATGAACATAGATGCCAAAATCCTTAACAAAATTCTAGCAAATTGGATCCAGCACTACATCAGAAAGATCATACATCATGACCAAGTAGGATTTATCCTGGGGATGCAAGGATGGTACAATATCCACAAATCAATAAACATGATACATCACATAAACAAACTGAGAGATAAAAACCACACAGTCATATCAATTGATGCAGAAAAAGCATTTGACAAAATCCAACACCCTTTCTTGATAAAAACCTTTAGCAAAGTGGGAATAGAGGTATCATACTTCAATATAATAAAAGCCTTATATGACAAACCTACAGCCAACATCATATTCAATTGGCAAAAACCTAAAACCATCTCACCTAAGAACAGGAACAAGACAGGGATGCCCACTTTCACCACTCCTATTCGACAGAGTGCTAGCCATAGCAATTAGACAAGAAAAAGAAATAAAAAGTAGCCAAATGGGAAAAGAAGAAGTAAAACTGTCATTATTTGCAGATGACATGATACTGTACATAGAAAACCTTAAAGACTCCATCAAAAAAATTATTAGACTTAATTCGGCAATGTAGCAGGATACAAAATTAACGCCCAAATCCATGGCATTTTTATACACCAATAGTGAACTTACAGAAAGAGAGATTAAAAAACAATCCCATTTACCATTACACCAAAAAAAATTAAGATACCTAAGAATAAACTTAACGAAGGATGTAAAAGACCTATACTCACAAAAAGAGATAGAGGAAGACATAAACAGATGGAAGAACATACCGTGTTCATGGATTGGTAGAATCAGCATCGTTAAACTGTCCATGCTATCCAAAGCAATCTATAGATTCAATGCACTCCCCATTAAAATACCAACGGCATATTTCACAGACCTAGAAAGAACTCTCCAAAAATTCATCTGGAATAAAAAAAAGACCCCGAATAGCTGCAGCAATCCTGAGAAAGAAGAACAAAGTAGGAGGGATCTCAAAACTAGATATCAAGCTGTACTACAAAGCGAGTGTTCTCAAAACTGCCTGGTACTGGCACAAGAACAGACATATAGACCAACGGAATAGAATAGAGAACCCAGAAATCGACCCAAACCACTATGCTCAATTAATATTCGACAAAGGAGGCAAGAACATACAATGGAGTCAAGACAGCCTCTTCAATAAATGGTGTTGGGAAAACTGGATACATGCAAAAAAAATGAAACTAGACCACCAACTTACACCATACACAAAAATAAACTCAAAATGGATAAAGGACTTAAACATAAGAAGGGAAACCACAAAAATACTAGAGGACTCCACAGGCAGAAAAATCTCAGACATATGCCAAAGCATTAGCTTCACCAATAAAGCTCCTAGGGCAATGGAAACTAAAGAGAAAATAAACAAATAGGACTACATCAAAATAAAAAGCTTTTGCACAGCAAAAGAAACCAGCAACAAAACAAGAAAGCCCACTGCATGGGAGAATATAATTGCCAATGTTATCTCCAATAAGGGTTTAACCTCCAACATTTACAGGGAACTCACACAACTTAACAAAAGGAAGATAAGCAACCCAATCAAAAAATGAGAAAGGACCTAAATAGATACTTTTCGAAAGAAGACAGAAGGAAGGCCAAGAGACACTTGAAAACCTGCTCAAAGTCACTAATCATCTAAGAGATGCAAATCAAAACAACAATGAGGTACCATCTCACACCTGTCAGAATGGCTATTATCAACAAATCAACAAGCAAGTGCTGTCGAGGATGTGGAGAAAAAGGAACCCTCGTACACTGCTGGTGGGAATGAAGACTGGTGCAGCCAGTGTGGAGAACAGTATGGAGTTTCCTCAAAAAACTAAAAATGGAACTCCCATTTGACCCAGTAATCCCACTTCTAGGAATATACCCCAAGAAACTAGAAATACCAATCAGAAAGGATATATGCACCTCTATGTTCATAGCAGCACAATTCACCATAGCTGAGATTTGGAAATAGCGTAAGTGCCCATCAGCAGATGAGTGGATTAAAAAACTGTGGTACAGCTACACAATGGAATACTATGCTGCAGTAAAAAAGAAGGTACTCCTACTATTTGCAACAGCATGGATGGACCTGGAGGTCATTATACTCAGCGAAATAGTTAGTTGGAGAAAGATAAATATCACATGACCTCACTCATTTGTGGAATATCGTGAACAACATAAACTGATGAACCAAAATAGATCCAGAGACAGAGAAGCATCGATCGGACGGTCAAACCTCAGAGGGAAGGTAGGGGAGGGTGGGGGGAAGGGGGAGAGATCAACCAAAGGACTTGTATGCATGCATATAAGCCTAACCAATGGACACAGACACCAGGGGGGTGAGAGCATGAGTGGGGGTGGGGGGGGGACAATGGGGAGATAAGGACACATATGTAATACCTTAATCAATAAGGAAAATAAATAAACGTTAAAAAAAAAAAAAGAAGAAAGTGAGGCCTAAGTCCTGGTGCTGTGGGCCCTCACCATCTGGCGAAAAGCCTTGGAGTCCTTGGTCCGGGAGAAGGCTCGGTCGGGCACCCAGCGTGGCATCAGCCCTTCCATGGAGTTGGCCCGTGTCCGCTGCAGCTTGGCCAACATAGCCTTTTCCTCTTTCTGTATGGGCAGCATGGGCACAGGCTTAGGAAAGGGGCCCAGAGAAGGTCTCTGCCTGTACCTCCCATTTGTCCTTCTCCCCGCCTGTCCCTCCCGACCCACCCTGGCCTGACCCGTTTCTGGCTGGTGCCCAGGATGAGGAAGGTCTCAATGTGCTGCTCCTTAAGGTACGCGTTGCGCTCACCGCCATGGCCTGGCTCCACCTCATAGTCCCCGTTCAGGTACTGCAGCGTGGCCCGAGTGATGTGGATGCGGCTGTGTGGGTACAGGAGGGTGAGACCTGGGCTCTCCCACCTTGCTCCCATCCTCACCACCTGGACCCCACACTCACCCGGCCCGGCCCCCCGCCTCCATGTGGTTGGCCAGAGTCACGTCATTGGACCACACATCGAATTGCCATTTCCGCAGGCCAAGGACACCGCAGTGCACGCGCCCGCTGTGGATGCCCACGCGCATGTTCACGTTCACACCTGTCACCTCACGCACCAGCCTGGGAGGAGGTGGCTCTGGCTCAGCTCCTGGCATTGTCTTCCCTACTCCCATCCCAGAGCCCGGCCTTCCGCTCCCCTCAGAGCCAGGCAGGCAAGGACAGGCCCGATGCAGGGCACAGGAGCACAGCCTTGGCTGGCTGTGGGCAGAGAACTGCATGGGGCTCAAGGACAAATGTTTGAGAACTGGGTTCACAAGCAGGGGTCCAGCAGCATCTGTGGAACTGAGCTAGGAGAGGAGGAATCACTGTTCTCCCCATGGGCCTGTTCAGCTGGCATTCTCTCCAGCCCTTAACCCCCTCCCCCTGGGTCCCACTACCTCATCCTCACTGGCTAGAGTCTCAGGTACACAGGGGCCTTTACAGGGGCTGAAGAAAGATCCAGCCTCCTCCCCACTGATGGATCTCAAAGACTGGCCAAAACTAAGGAAAAACCCTGAGAGCATATCAAAGGGTAGGAGCAGGCTGGGGCACCTTCAGTTCCAGGAAGCCTGGGAGGGGTGCTGCTTACGAGATGGCCTCGATCATGTCCACCCCCATCTCCACACAGCAGTGGGCATGGTCTGTCCGGGCCTCTGGCAATCCTGACACACAGTAGTAACAGTCCCCTAAAATCTTGATCCTCAGGCAGTGATTTTCCTAAAGAGGGAAGAGTTGGGGGAGAGTCACCTTACTCTCTTGCCCACCCCGCCTCAGGCCCATCGCCCTCACTGCAGTCTCTATTTGCCCCCACACCCTCAGGCTGCTGCCAGTCAGGGTATGCTCCCACCACAGTCCACCCTGCCCCCAAGCCCCAGCACCCTCACCGCAGCCAGCTTGTCAAACCGGGCAAAGAGCTCATTCAGGGTCATGACCAGCTCCTGTGCAGTGCACTGAGATGCCAGGCTGGTGAAACCTTCAATGTCCGCAAACAGGATGCTGTGGACGATGGGGGAAGACAGAAGGTGCCACATGACCCTCCCAGACTCCCAGATCCCCCACTTTTCCTGGCATCCTTCCACCCCACCCTACCTGACGTTGTCATGCTTCTGGATGTAGATCTTATGGAACATCATGTCTTCTTTCTTTGTGTTAATGTCTTCTTTCATCTCCATGGCAACATGCTGGGGCAACACTGATAGCAGTAGCCGCTCCTAGACCAGTCGTTTTGACAGGGCACCACTATTTTCTTGGCCTCGCTTTTTTAATCCCTCCTGGTTCCACCACCTTCCCAGAGCCCTCCCAGACTTCTCTGTAGACCTGTGCTTCTCCTCTGGATGGTAGTCTGGCCCTCCTCCATTACAGCCCTCAGCAAACGGACAACCCAGCCCTCTCTGACCACCCACATTCAACCACACCTCAGACGTGCTCCCTTCCACCCTCAGGACAGAAACCCCAGTGTCACAGGGCCTCTGTGACACACAATCAGAGAACCATTCACACTACCCCACAGAGCTGTATGGGGCAGCAGATCCAACCTGCAAGTTATGCAGGAGGAGGTGGGGGAAGGCCCCTCAGGGAGAACAGTCTCACCTGCTGCCGGTTCTCATGCTGCAGGTGCAACCGGGCTTGGATGTAGCCACGAGTCTCCTGAAAGGCCTGTCGCTGAGACACCTCAGCCGGGTAGTGTGTGCAGATGCCAATGACGTTGGTGCAGAGGAACAGCAGCATGTTGGCACCGAGCTGCAGGAGGGTACAGGAGCTTGGTGACCACCCTGCCCATGCACAGGTGTGACTAGGTTTTGTAGATGAACTCCTTTGGGGAGGAAGGCAGGGATCCTGTGCCATCTGTCCCTAAACTGTCCCCACCCTGTGATACATCTGCCCTATCCCCCCCCCACAAGCCGCCCCCCTCCCAACCCCCAGGAGTCCAGCTCCCTTCCTGGATCACTGCATGGCTAGAAATGAGATCTTTACACAGCTCCTGGGAGTAGAAGCACAAACCTGGGCAGGTAGATCATGGGACTGAGCCCAGCACACTATGCTTTCCTACCCCACAAATGTCCTAAACAAAAGATAAATGCTGCTGCTTCTGCACCTGTTTCTCCTTGCAGGACTATGCCCAGGAGACTGAGCCCTACATCCTTCAGTGAGTGCCCAGGACAATCATCTCATCTCCCTGGGCCTCTGTCTGCTCATATAGAACCTGGAGAGGGAGAAGAGGAAGATTTCTAAGGTCCCTCCTGGCCCTGACATAATAATAATTACTGTTATTGTTACAGGAGCTCATTTGTGTGCTACCTACAATGTGCCTAGATTCTATATACGTGTCTTTTATACATCAACATATGTACTTCTTACAACTCTATATAAAGTAACACTATCTCATTTGAAAGGTGAGGGACTGAGGCACAGAGAAGCTAAGTAACTTGCCCAAGATCACACAGCCGGTATTGACTGGTGTGGGATTTGAGTCCAGGGAAGTCAGACTCCAAAGCTTCCGTCCTAACCCTACTGTACAGTACATTCCAGGTGTCCAAGGTTCCTACTCACTCCATTTACCCAAGCTCTTGAGTCCCAGCCTCAAAGTCCAGGCTTGGAAGTCATCGATTCTACAGACACAAAAAAACCCTTCCTAACTGGGATGGGGCACCACCACGCCCAGCCACCCCCAACACTTGGCCCCATAACCTAGGACCCTGATCTCAGGATGTTCAATCCTCAATCAGCATTAGTAGTACTGACTGGAAGCTGGTCTCAGTGCTTCTGGAAATTCAGGGGTTAACCTGGCATTCATGGCTCCACCCCAGAGTTGGCTGGGACAGGGCTCTGGTTTTGGGAAAAGGGAGGGAAAGAGCACCAACTGGAAGCCAGGAGTTCTGGGCTCTGCCCGCAAGCAGACCCAGTCTTGCAAATTGGGCAGGTCACTTAATCTCTGGGGCCGCAGTTTCACTTTTCTTGGGTCAGATGGAGGAGGGTCTGGCTAACCCGAGCCATTTCCAGCTCTGACCCTCTACCATTGGCCTCCTGGTCTCCCTTCCCAGTCCAGATTCCAAACCCCCCCTCCCAGCAGCAGGGGTGAAGAGGGGGGCACACTATCTCCCTCAGGGGTTTCTAAGAATAGCCCCTAGTGGGGGAGAAGTAGGGGGGGGGGCACAAACCAAGCAACTTCCCTTCCTGGCCCCAGGAGCCCAAGAGGAAAATGTGAGTCATGATAAAGGGAAGGGGAAGGGGGACGAGAGACTGAAATAGATCTGTACACAGACCCCTATCAAACTGTGAGAAAAAATGGATGCCAGGGCACTGCAGGAGACTCCAAGTGGGGCGGAGTTAACTGGGTGAAACTCTCAGTGTGTCTGAGTGATTGGGTCAGAGACTCAAGGCTTCTTCCCGTGAGTATGAGCGAGGCTGGATCTGGGAAAGGGTTTCCCTAAGAGCCTAGAAAGGAGGCCACATCCCCACCCTACCCAGAACCCATAGCCAACTGGGTACAGGGAATGGTCCTCAGCTCAGAGAGGAGGTATGGAAACCCTAGCCCTGGAACTAGCACAGGGGCAGGGGCGACTTTCTCCACTCCCCCGAAGAATGTGCTTGCTGGGCCCCCCTGGGTGAGGTTGCAGCCGGGTGCCCCTGGGGAGGCGGGAGGCTCGCATAGTCCTGGCCTCCATGGGACTGTGCCTCCCCAGTCAGGCTCTGGGCACCATGCCAGCTGAGAGCAGAAAAGAGACACCCACCCACCCAGAGATGGGTGGGAGGGGAAGGGAGGCACCATGGTCCTCCAAGCTCCTCCTCCCCCAGAAGGCAGTCCAAGTCCAAAGCCCAGTTTGATAGCTATCCTGGAGGGAAGTAAGGGGCTAGCAGGGGCATAAGGACCCTGGCCCTTTAAGAGGCCTGACAGTGCCCTGCAGGCACATGCTCCACAAACAAAAGGGCTATAAAGTTACTTTTAAAAAGGTACATTCTGTTCTGGGAGCACAGGCTAGGCTGGGAAGGGCATCAGGCTAGAGCACCCAGCTTCTCACCCTGGGAGCCCCGGGCAACTTCCTCTTTGTGGGTGGGGCTAGGGTGGGCTACAGGCCACAAGCCCTGGGTCAGGCGGAGGCTGGCTCCCTCAAACCTTGAGCACAGAGGACAGCACCATCTAAATCAGGGTGCCCATGGCAGAATCATGAGGTGTGCTGGCTGGGGGGCTGTGCCCATAGCAGCCCCTGAAGGGCTTGTCACCTGGCAAGACAGCCTGGTCTACTCCCTAGTCAAGGGGATGGCATGAAATGGTCGACTCCACAAGTTCCCGTCTCTCTGACAGGGACTTCCTGGGTGCCCCTTCACTGGGTACCCGCACCTACAGCGTTCCCCACACCTCCATGCCCCTGGAGGCTGAGCTGCCCTGCCCTGCTGTTAGAGTCACTCTGGGAGAGGGTGGGGCCCGAGCAGCAACATCATGAGGTAGACACTATTTTTATCCCTGTTTTATAGACTGGGAAACTAAGGCTGGGAGAGGCAAGGTTAGTTGTCTAGGATCTCACAGAGAAGAACACAGCCCATTGGATGACCAGGTCCTCCTGCAACCAAGCCTTTACTTCTCACTCAACACCATGCCAAGCCCACCTCATAAACCACTCAACTCAGAGGCAGCAGCCAGCACAGGCAGAAAACCTGAAGGCAGAGCTGCCAAACCCTTGGTGCCCAGTGGGAAAGGATAGGGCGGGATGAGCTCAGACCCTAACAACTCTCTTCTACAGTCCAACCCCATTCAAACCACTCCCAGCCCAGGAGATAACTGACGCACTCTTCACCTTCCCTCCCAGCCCAGGAGATAACTGACCCACTCTTCACCTTCCCTGTCCTCCCAGAGATAGCCTTGGTCCGGGAGAGAGGCAACTCCTCCCTTGCTAACTCCATCTAAACCTGCCCACTTCCTCCAGAAATGGCACCAGGGCCTGAGTCTCAGGTGTCAACTGGGAGCCAGACATGTCAATGCCCGGATGGTCACCTACACTGACTTCTGGGCCTGAAACAGCTCCACCTCCAGCCTTACGTTATGTCACTATAGGCTACATTACACTATTTCAAGGGCCTCAAGCCAAAGAGCTGTAGATTGTGGCTCATAGTTAGAGTACAGGCTTGGGTATGGAAGACCTCCCTCCTCTCAAGAGGGAGGTCTTGTCCTAACCGGTTTGGCTCAGTGGATAGAGCGTCAGCCTGTGGACTGAAGGGTCCCAGGTTCGATTCCGGTCAAGGGCATGTACCTTGGTTGCGGGCACATCCCCAGTAGGGAGTGTGCAGGAGGCAGCTGATCGATGTTTCTCTCTCATTGATGTTTCTAACTCTCTATCCCTCTCCCTCTCCTTCTCCCTTCCTCTCTGTAAAAAATCAATAAAATATATTTTTAAAATGTGGTATATATTTTAAAAATATCTGGCTGTCTTGGAGGACACACTTCCTTGTCAGCTCTTTTAACAGAAGATTATTTAAAAAAAAAAAAAGAGTGGCCTCTGCCCCAGACCCCAAAGGGAGGCCAACCCCTGAAACTTGACCTCCCATCACTTGCCCCTCTTCCCAGATATAGCCAGACATCCCTGTACCCCATAGCCACCCATGACTCACCCACCCTCGGTTACCAGACCCCTTCTCATTCTTAACCTGGTGCCCCATACCTGTCTTCCTGACCACCCACCTGCTTCCAGAGGAAGGCATCACCACGGTTGAGTTGCCAAGCCAAGATCAAATGCAAGATGGAGAGGCCCAGGCCACTGAAGACAGCTGCACGCATGCGGATGGGTAGGAGCGTGTAGGTGATGTAGACAAAGAACACGGGGCACCAGAGGCCTACGGACGGGCTGTGGGGGTTGGCTGCCAAGGCGCCCCCAACCTGCACAGCCACCAGGATGCCCAGCACCACGTAGCTCACTACCCACATGGAGTCCTGGCGGAAGCTGTGTTGGTTGCACACCACCATGAGCACCACAAAGAGGACGGCCGCACAGGCCAGCAGGGCCACGTAGGCAGGCTGAGGGCGGGCGGGCGCGGCATGAAAGGCCAGCAGCACAGCAGTGAGCAGCACAAGCACCGCCATCAGCAGCGTAAGGCTGCTCTGGTTCATCTGGAAGAAGTACCGCTGGTACAGGCGCTCCAGCTTGGCTGAGCGGAACTGCTTGGACTGGAACACCTGCACCAGCCGGCGCCAGCAGGATCGCCTGCTCCTGGGTGCTACATCGGGTGCCACCTCAGCCACCCCAACTGCCACTGTTGTCTCAGGGTCCTCAAAGCCCAGGGCCACGGCCCGCAGCCCCAACTCAGTACCCTTGCCAGGGCCACCCCTCCGGATGAAGGCCTCCTCCTGCCAGGGGCACTGAGGTGGGGCTGCAGGGGTGGGGCTGGGTGGCTGTGCATCCCGGAGGCAGCTCATATAGCGGGGTGCGCAGAAGCCACTGGTCCGAGTCCTGTGACGAGGGCGCTTCTGCCCATTGCATTCATCCCAGGCTGTTTTCCGTTCACCCACTTTGGGGACCAGAAGGCCGCTAAACCATGACATGCTGCAGGGAGGAAAAGAATGACAGTATTAATACCACCATCACAGCCTGCCACCACTAGTAGCTGTTATTAACTGAGCACTTCCCATTGCCAAGTTCAGTGCTTCAGACACATCGTCCTCACAAAAGGACTTTGAGGGAGACCATGGTATCCCACTCAACAGGTGAGGAAACAAACGAAGACAGAGGGAGGTGAGGTAATTTGCCACATAAGTGTGAGGACTAAGATTCTAACCCAAATCCATCTGATTCCAAAGCCGTACATTTCAACATTCACCTCTTCCCTAAAAGGCACAAATTTCCTGGTGATTACAAACTCCAGTGCCTGTGTCAACAAGCAAAGCTACCCTGGTTCAGGAGGGTGCACACCCTGAGCACGGGGACAAGCACCAGCCCACACCAGCACATTGTGGCCCTTGGCGTCCCAGTGGAGCCTGTTCTGATTTTTCAACAGAAGCTGAAAACAAATATATAGATTTCAATGAGAAATCTCCTGATTTTTAAATGCTGGCAAATAACATTTTTCAATGCTGCAAGCCAAATAAATCAAGTCCACAGAATGGATTCGGCCTGGGAGCTGCCAGTCCATGACCTCTGTACAAAGGGAATCTTTCCACATCCTTCCCCATCACACTCATACACACACTCACACACTAGGCACATTTCGCTGAGCTGAATCCAGCTTCTCCCTCAGGTCACGGTTTACATGGAACTTCCTCAGGAAAGATGTCCCAGCTAAGTTTGGTTCCCTGTTTACCCTCTGTACATTTCCTCCATGGTACTTACCACAATTATAATTAAATCACCCTTTGTTTAACGTGTGTCCCTCTGACTATACATAGAGTATATCTATTTTTGCTCAGTGTTTTATCCCCAACACCAAGTACTAAACTTGGCTCATAGTAGGGACTCAATAAATGTATGTTGAAAAGATAGAAAGCTCAAAGGCTTTGGTATAGAGCAGCTGACGTGAAATAATAATGATAATATTATGATTCTTCCATCTCTCTCACGCACTCCAGTCCTCTGTGCTGGTCCCTGATACACAACGCACAGGCCAGCCTGGGACCTTGCTACTTGCTGTTCCCTCTGCCTGGGACAAGAGCTCCTTAGGTCACAGCTCAAATGTTCCCTTATCATGATTTTTCCCTAACCACTCTATTAAAATAGCAACCCCCTTTCCTGGAGCCTCTATCTCTCTTCCTAGCTTTATGCTTTATTTTTCTCCGCAGCGCTTATCAGCAACGGCCATTCTATATACTTTTCTTATTTGTTTGTCTGCAACCTCCCTCGGGTCCAAATACATGTTCATTGAGTAGATGAATGGGTGGGTGGATGGATAACACTCCCATGCACTTTCTCTGTGCCTTAAACCTTTTAGGGTCCTTTTTTACAGGCCTAATTCCATCTGATCTTCACCAAAACCCTATGAAGCTGGCCCTGTGGCCACCTGGGCACAGGACAGATTTGACAGGGGGGGAAACTAAGTTCCACTGCACTTTTATATGGCTGGCCCAAGTTACAGAGATCATGAGTAACCACATCAACCCTGGAGCTCGTCTCCTGGAGTGAGGCGTCTTAACCTGGGTGGGAGGACTCCATGACAACACCCTCAATGTGTCTCCCAGCTGAGCCCCGCTCCAGAGGTGAGGATGAAAACACTGTCATGCATGATGCCTGTGCCCCCACCAGTGCTACACTCCTCCATGCCCACAGGGCACCGGGGGGGGGGGGCAATTGTACTTAAACCTGCAATCAGAAGCATGACATTTGTACTCACAAGGGGACAGGGGAGAGTACCCAGGGCTAGCCCTAGGGGGCCACAGGACTGGCCCCTCCAGCCAGACAAGCTGTGCTCCAATCAGACACCCAGGGGCCCACAAAGCAGAATGCAAACTGGGATCTCTCTGCACAGAGGAAACCCCCACCCCCGGTTCACCCTCAGCCAAGTGTTCTTGCATCCCTTCTCCTATATCCCACAGAGCGGTGCACCCTTCAGACTTCTTAACATCACCAACAGCACCATATGGAGAGGCAGTCAGAAAGCCAAGACTTTTGATCGGGATGTTATATTTGCAAAAAGTCTCCAAAACCTGGCTCTTCAAAATACTTCATTCGAAGTGTGATCTTTGGAAAGAGACCAGGTTTCAAACCTTATTGCGATTATTTGCTATCTTCACTATCTTCACCGCCTTTGACAAGTTGCTTAATCTCCCTGGGTCAGTTTCTTCATCTGTGCAATGGGAATAGTACAAGTTGTGAGGCAAGACTCTAACAGTACCTGTCACGTAGCACACACTCAATAAATAGTTCTCCCACCCTATGCCATTTTGAACCCAAAACTCCCAGTGTTCAAGAGATGGACTGACAGAGAAGTCACGAGCAAGAACACCCATCTCCCCAGCCAGTCAGACGCCTGGTTCTATCCGTCCCTGTGTCCCCAGCTGTCAGTCCCCAGAGCTGCTGGAGACAGATCCCAGAGTGAGCAGGTTTCCCACCCCACCCCATGATACTTTGCCTTCGTCTCCTCCCCCTTACCCAGTCCCTTGACCTGACCTGTTACTATCCCCACCAGCGCCACTGGCCCAGAACTCTGTTCCCAAAGGACTTGCTTCTGGCCATGTTCCCAGCCCCCTGGAAGCACATCCTAACATCTGGCTCATACCCCCAGAAGAAAGGGCAGAGACTGTCCAGGGGAACACATGACCCTCCCAAGAACACACTGACTCCCACTAGGGGATAGCTTCAGAGCTCTGTAATTGTCCAACAACTGCAACCATCCAGCGCCGGGCTCCACTCCAGGCACTGCCCATCTTGGAGAACTCACCCCATGTCAGGCTGGCATGGCAGGGAACAGGGGAGGGCCCTGTTCAAAGCCACAAAACTTCCCTATATGGTCCCTCAGTCCTCCTTGTCCAGGAACCCATCACTATGAGCCACAGACCACCTCCCTGTTCCCCAGAGACAGGCTCCTGAGCTTGTGCCAACAATATCCTCCTCCCCTGGCTCTTCACGCTACAGATCTGCTGCTCCAGGCACCACGGGCTCCCACATGTCCATTCAGCCTGGCAGGCAGAGGCCCAGTGCCTCCCATACCTCAAGTCCCTCCCAAACCTTGATCCACCACCAGCCTGAGACTCAAAGTCTGAAGTGGGCCAAGGCCCAGCCCCAAGGATGGCTCTGTTCACCACTTTGCCCAAACCTTCTTCCTGGCCACTTCCTGTCCACCCTCTCTCCAGGGCCCCTCTGCTCCTGCCCTCCTTGGCAAAAGGAGGCTCCAAGGGATTTAATATGACTTCAGAAAGTTCATGGCAGAAGGCACTGCCCAGGCAGGGCCCTCCAGTGCCAGCACCACCCACCATGCTGGGGCATGGGCCTCAATTCCAGGCCTTTCCAGATGTAGAGGAGCCTCCCCTGTAGGAGGTCCAACGTTACCTTCTCCTTGCTTCCCCAGCCCTTGGTCTTCCTAAAGACGGCAGAAGGCTCTCACCTCCACTCCCAACCACGCAAGCCCACCAGGCTGCCCCACCTCGCAGGATACTCTGGTATGGGGAGAGTCCCACAGCCTGATCCACTTCTAGCTTTG
This sequence comes from Corynorhinus townsendii, assembly GCA_026230045.1. NCBI lineage: Eukaryota > Metazoa > Chordata > Mammalia > Chiroptera > Vespertilionidae > Corynorhinus > Corynorhinus townsendii. Next base: position 170,822,103 of record JAPDVU010000003.1, on the reverse strand, counting down.
CACTAAGGCCCCAGAGCCGGTTCTTCAGTCTGCTCCCGGGCCCACGGTGCAGCGGCCCTGACACCACCCCTCCTTGCATTCCAAGGTCTGGGGGGAGAAGAGGGAGACTCTTGCAGACAGAGGCATCCCTCCCTCCGCCCAGGCTGCCTTTCCTTCCCCCGAAACACAGTCACACTCAAACCCAAACTTGGAGGCTCGCCCCACTGCAACAACCCTCAGGACGGCGCCTCCCCCAGAGCACGCCTTTCCCCGGGTCGGGAATTGGCTCCGGGTGGAGGAAGGGACGCGTGCGGCAGGGAGTGGGGGCCGCGAATCTTAAGCCCCTCATCTCCTCCCCGACTGCCTTCCTCCCGCCCCAGCGGGCCTCGGGCTCCCCGCAAACACTCTCGAGACTCGACAACCCGCTTCCGCGCCCACCAAGAAACTCTCGGAGCTGTGCGGGAGTCCCCCAGCCGCACCGAGCGCCCGCTTCCCCCCACTCCCGGGCGCGTCTCACCTGCCGGCCGGGGTCGGCGCCTCCCCCGGGCCCCCGCCCCGCCGCCCCCGCGGGCTCCGGCCGGCGGGCCGGCCGTCCCGCGGTCCTGCTCCGTGCCCGCGCGTCCCGGCCGTCCCTCCGGCCGTCAGCCGTCCGCACGGCCCGCGCCCCCTCCTTGCTGTCCAGCGCAGCCGCCCTCTACCCCGGATCCAGAAGTCCCCTCCCCTCCAGCTCCCCTACTCCCCGCCTTAAAGGCACAAGCTCCTTTTGTCTGGGCTCCCCTCCCCCTCCCCAGACGCCGGGCTGGGCGGCCCACTCCGGTTCCCAGGAGCAGGGTAGGGGTGGTGGAGACTAAAGGAGGCGACCCCTCCTTCCGCGCGCCCCCTCCTCTCCTCTGCTCGCTCCCTCCCCCAGTCCTGGGAAAACAAGAGGCCACTGTTCTGGGATCAAGACCCGGGGGGGTGGGGGGCGGTAGGGGGCCGGCCGGCCGGCTGGCTCCCGGCTCCCTCCACCAGGGGCTGCATCCTCCAGCCTTCTCCCGCCACCCTCACCCCTGGGGTCTCCCAGAGCCCGCAAACACATCCTCGCGCAGCGATTACTTCCCCGCCCCCCTGACCCCTGCCCTGCACAAGGAGGGTCGGCTTCTGGGTTGTCAGGGACCCCTGGGCCTGAACCGGTACTGGGCGCCCACACCTCACCCCATCCCATCTGCCTCCCCTAGCCCCCACCCCCACCCCCGCCTGCCACGGCCCTGCTCCCTCCCGCGGGAACCCTGTTTAATAATTAATTAAGATTTCATTCCACTAGGCGCCAGGTGTGTTCAGCCTGCTTCCCCGCTCACCACTTTTTCCTCCTCCCCCAACTCTCTGGCACTGGCCGCAAAGAGAACCTACTGCATCCAGAGCCCAGCAGGGGGACTGAGTGAAGGGGCACTCTCCGAGCTACCCACCCGCGAGCTCCACTCACTCTGCGGAGCTCCTCCCGGCTACTGGCAACCTGCATAGTCCCTCCCCCAGCACTTTTTACCCAAAGGGTAGTGCTTCTCTGCTTGGGGGGCGGGGGGGGGGGGAGAGGGCGGTGAAAGGGGAATATATTCTGCTAGGCTCAGGAACTGAGAAATTGTTTGGGACTTTATTTTCCACATTTCCAAGCATGGAGGAGTAACCCAAGTTACCTGGGTGATGGGGAAATCTTGTGCAAGCTGCTTTAACCCTTTGAAGGTTAAACCAGAAAGGGGAAGAGGGTTGCATTCCCGGGATGTAGGTAAGTCTGACACAGCAGAGGCTGTGTCATTCCTCCAGAGCTGGGAAGAGGGCAACTTGCCTGACATTTATTGAAGACCACCCCACCCCACCCCCGTTTCTCAGCCGGACCTGTAGCTCCTCTTGGCAGCCCCTTCCCCACCCAAGGTCACACAACCTAGATATCTCACGCGGTTGCCTTCTCAGACCCAGCCCTCCCTACATTCTTGTCCTTCAAAGTCCAACTCTTGTCTATGTCCAATACCCACTGGGATTCTTAAACCCAGGACACAGCTTGAGGCAAGCAAGAGGGGGAAAGAATTTAGGAAAGTGCATTTCCCTCAATTATCAGGCATATGCTGTATAACTGCATACTATATACACTTACTCTCTTGGAGACTCGTCTATAAAATGGGGGTGAAACCACCTGCCTCATCTTTCTTACAGGATTTTGAGGATTGACTAGAAAAGCGTTGGTTAAAAAGTTTGAGAGAGGGATCGTTTATTCTACCATGTATGATTCTCACTTGTGCAATTTGACCTTTGGGGCCTTTTTGCCTGACTTCTTCCTTCAAGTGGCCAGTGCTCTCACCACTATTAAAATGTCCTCCCTACGGGGGGAGATCAATGGGGGAAAAAAAGGAGACATATGTACTACTATTTGTAATACTTAAAACAATAAAAAAAGGTAAAAGAAAAAAAAAATGTCCTCCCTAACCTGAATCCAGTATCTGCCATTTACCTCTTAGAATAATATGTTTATGGGCCAAATGGGGGAAATGCAGAAGACAATTAAGAAAAAGAAATGTGTGCCTTGTGAAATTTATATTTTGGAAAGGAAGGCTCAGTCCTTTGTTTATTTTAGAATGAAAAACATTTTGGACGCCCCTCAAGTAAGCTGGATAAATATGTTAGGGGTCCACTTCTGAGCACTTTAAATCACACTGGCTTCTACCTTAGCGTTGGGCTGGTGTTAGTCCTGCCTCCTGAATTCCATTTCCGGTTACTGAGGGCAAACACCATGGGGACCTTACACTATTGGCTGTTCAGGCCTTAAAAATGATTCTAGTCTCTTACTTCATAAATAGCGCTAGGCATATCGGAAAGACTCAATTACTGAATCTTTAAGTATATAGGATATTAGAGCAGAAGAGGTCATAAAAATGACCTAATTCCGCTGCTATACTATTGGTAATTATATAGCATTTCCTATGTGCTGAGTATTATTCTAAGCCCTTCTAATTCTCTTAACAACTTCATGATACTATTATTATCACCCTCCTTAGAGATGGGAAAAGTGAGGCACAGAGAGGGTCAATAGTTTCTCCAAGGTCAGAGAGGAAGTGGTAGATCCAGATTCTGAACGCTGCAGTCTCGCTTCAGAGTCTGTGTTTATGACCACTATGCTACACCAACTATGGAAAACCAAGCCCCTGAGGTGGGAAGCGACTTGCCCAGGTCACACAGCTGGATGGTAGCAGAAGTAGGACCAAAACTCATAGCCACTAACCCCAATTCATTGCTCTTTCCACTCTGCCTCATTATATGTCTGTATATATCACAGGCATGAATTGTGCCAGGCCTTCCCTGATGTCTCCTCAGAAGCACAGACATTCTTCTGCTGGTGGGAGGACTTATCCCCATTTTGCTGTGGTGAGTATGTACATTGAAGGATAGGGACAGTGGGCCCTGGACCTCTAGCTTCATGACCTAAAAATTGTGAGTACTGCTACTATTGACCAATTGTAAAGGGCCAATCCCCTCATTAGACCAGCAGGTTAGAGTCTGAACCTTCCACCAACCCCCTCCATGACAGAGGGTTGCACATGCAGGACATATTTCACTCAAGTCATTTACCTCTGAAATGTAGCAAGGCTGTTTAAAAAAGCTTCCAGGTGAGTAGCTTGGTGGGAAACATAGAGTCTCTGAGAAACAGACTTACTCTGAGTCCCTAAAAAAAAAAAAGGTACACTTAACAGAACATCATGAAATATTAATATATTAAAATAACTAAATACAAAATGTTGTGCTATGCCAGAGCTAATAGAGGCTAGAATAGCAGGTACCCTATCTTTTTATTTTTCTTTGAAGTGGTACAACCTGGCTATTACTCAATTTTCATGGCAGAACACCTTGATCCAGCTTGTGGCACACCAGCCCTGCTTAGTTTGAGAACCACTACAATAAGTAAAATATTCAGAAAGAACCTCATTATCCCAGGATAGAAAATAAACAGTAAGGCAGGGGTCAACTGGAAGGTGTTAACTCTGACCAAAGAGAAGAAAAAAGAAAGAGGCAGCTGGCTTGAACTATTTCTGTTTCTCCAAGTCTAACTTGGTCTCAGTGACCTTGGTTTTTCTAATACAGACCACAGTCACAGAATGATGTAGTTTCAACCTCTCATTTTCAGGAAGAGGAAATTCCTACAAGGAGAGTGTATTATATGTAAATGCAAGTTCCATATAGCCATAAGCATATATGGACAACACTCTATAAATATCCAGTGTTGGAAATACCCTGTAACATGATGATGGACAGGCTTGAGTCCCCTGAGCCTTGCCTGTGTTGTTTGGGAAACAGCTAAGCGAGCCTCTGCCTTCACCCTTTACAGAGCAAGCATCCTTTTACAGTGCACATAATCACTCCCTAACTTTTCTGTCTTCAGGACCAGAGTTCTGCAGATTACATTTTCTCAAAGTAAGAAAGATGTGTAAAGACAGCTCACATCCATTCAATCCAGCAATTGTACGCTGTCCACTTCATCATCCCTAATGTGAGTGCTGCTCCCACCACTGCCCAAAGACCCATGGTTTCCTCTAGGTCCCAGGGGTAGAGGAAGCATTGGCCACCACCAGTCCCACAACCACTAACCTCCACAGGAATGGAATTACTGACTGTAAACTCCAGAGAGATACAAACTTCCCTCTCCATTCCTTAGTTCCCTATCATTCATTCATCCATCCAATCTTTCCACAAATATTTACTGAGCGCCTACAATGTGCCAGGTACTGTTCTATTAACAGGTACTTGGGATACAGTAATTGAACTCAGCAGACTGGCTTGCTAGTCTCATGGAGCTTGTCTTCTAGTGGGAGGAGACACGAAACGAACAGTTGAAAAGATGGTTGATAGTGATAAATGCAATGATGACAACTAGAAGTGAGGACGGACAGAAAATGACTAGGGGAGAAACCTAGGTTGGGTTGTCCAAAGGCCTCTCTAAAGAAGTGACATTTACATAGAGACCTAAATGACAAGGAATCAGTCATGCGAAGAACCTGGGTAAAGAACATTCCAGGCAGAGGGGACAGCTCATGCAAAAGCCCTAAGGCAGCAGGCAAGCCCACTGTGTGCAAGAAACAGAAAGAAAGTCCGTGAGGCTGAAGCCCAAGGGTGTTGGTGGAAGAAAGTAGAAGATGAGGTCAGAGAGGGAGGCATGTCCTAGTTAGGGCACTGCTCCAAGGCCAGGGTAAGGAGTTTGGATTTCATTCAATGTGTAAGGACAAAGCTTTGAAAAATGCTAAGCTCGGAAGTCACATGATCTGATTAATGGTTTTAAAAGAGCATGTTGGCTGCTGGGTGGACAATAAATCCAAGCATCAAGAGATGCGAGGGAAACCACTTAGAGAACTATTATAATGGTCCAGGTAGAAAGAGACTTGGACAAGGATGATAATAAGGGACTGATGAGAAGTAGAAGGATTCAGGAAATATTTTGGAGTTGGAATAACCTAATGACCGACCTTGGTTCACTCTGCATGGTTTATCTATATCAAGTAATTATAGAAAACTGACGATATTTATCGAGCACCTACTATATGCTAGGCACTGGAAGTTATAGAAGACAAACACCAACTCCTCTTGCCCTACTGCCATAGGAAGCTCTAAGTTGGGGAAGCTACTGCCCATTCCAACTCCGCCCCATTTTCAGGGCCAGAGGCACACCCTTCACTCCCCTGCACTCTACTCCAATGCTGAGCTGCGGTTGATGGTGTCTGAGGAGTGTTTACAGCTGGAGAATTGATGCCATAAAAAAAAAAAGAGTCCGAAGTTCTCCCAACATCTCAGAGCAAAAACCAGGGGAGCCCAAAGCTCTAACATTGGGGAGATGGTGCAGCAGGCCCTCAAGGACAAGAGAAACCTGTTGGTGCCCACACCACAGTTCATCTTTCTCTGGGTCTCCAGAGACTCACCTGCCAGAGCTCCAGTCAAGCCAGACTTCCTCTACTACCCTCCGTGTTCATGCAATTCCCCCAAGCTTCCTTCGTTGGTTTCTGAGTCTCATGTGCCCTCTGATGGCACCTCCCTGACACTGCAGCCCATAGTTAATCTTCAGCTTTTCACTATTCAATCTACAAGTTTCTCTGGCTACATGTTCCCAGGAGCCATATGGGAAATTCCAGAAATTGTCAGGAGGGCTGGAAATGCCGTTGAGGCAAAGGGCCACATCAGTTTCTGAGTCTTAGAAGCATGAGCTAGCTTTCCATCTATTACCAGGCTCATCTTTTGTTTATGAGTTAAACAATTTTGTGCACCTATTGTGGACTGATCCCAGACAACATGTGTAAAGCTCAGAGCTTTAAGTCACCAGGGCTTTGAGTCTGGAGCTGGTAATGTAAAGAAGATAGAGCAATTTAGAATTCATTCTGTTGTCAGGGACAGTGTATCCAGTGACAGTGGCCCCAAATCAGACTTATCCATGGTTCCTGCTGCCTAATTTCCCTTTGTTCCTGCCCTTTTTTTAGAGCCTGGTACTTTGACCTTTCTATCAATTACATGAGCAAGTTATTCACTATCCTTCCATTACATGTCTTTTCTGATCCCATTAGTTGGAGTCTGTTTCTGCAATCAAGAAAATCACTGGGCCCTAACCAGTTTGGCTCAGTGGATGGAGCGTCGGCCTGCGGACTCAAGGGTGCCAGGTTCGATTCCGGTCAGGGGCATGTACTTGGTTGCGGGCACATACCCTGGTTGCGGGCACATACCCGGTGGGGAGTGTGCAGGGGGCAGCTCATTGATGTTTCTAATTCTCTATTCCTTTCCCTTCCTCTCTGTAAAAAATCAACAAAATATATTAAATTTTAAAAAAAGAAAATCACCGGTACGTTGGACAGTTGGTCAAACCTCTCTGAACCTTAGTTTCCTCCTCAGCAAAATGGGATGATAACAATGACTTCCATGTTAAGGCTGTTTTATTATATGTGTATTAATTGTCTATTGCTGCATAACAAATTACCATACATTTGGCCCCTTAAAACAGCACACAATTTCTATGGGTCAGGAGTCTGAGCACTGCTTAGCTAGGTGCTCAGGATTTCACAAAGCTGCCATCAAGGTGTCAGTCAAGGCTGAAGTCTCATCTGAGGCTCGCATGAGGAAAAATAAATTCTAAACTCAGGTGATTGTTGACAGGACTCAGTTCCTGCAGGTTGTTGGACTGAGGATCTCAGCTTCTTGCCACATGGGTCTCTCCAACACAGCAGTTCGCTTCATCAAAGCCAGCAAGGGAGAGTCTGCTGGCAAGATGAAAGTCACAATCTCTGGTAATCTAATCACAGAAGTGTCATTCCATCTAGTTCATAGAACACTTATGCTGTGGTCTATGAATTAGAAGCAAGTCATAAGGCCGTCCATAGGTAAGAGGAAGGGATTACCCAAGGGCATAATTACCCAAAGATAGGGAAGACTGGGTGTAGGGAGCAGCTATAGGGTTAAGCCTCGGACTGAACTGTGGCAGGGCAACAAGTCCCAGCTTGGAGGGAAGAGCCCTCCTAGCATACTTAAGCTTGACCTTATAGTCCTCCCTAGTTCCTTCCTAGGTAGCTAATGGGCTGTGGGAGGTGCAGCAAGTGCTGCCAAAACAAGGTGAAACTCACAAGAGCATTATAAACATGTTGACCACTTCCCTTGTTTTGCTTTGTGTGCTTTGACTATAAAATAAAGCTTTGGCTTGCAGGCTGGGTCTGTGTCCTCATTCAGGCACAAGAGATCCACCTAGCCCCAGCCATATTCTCTTGTCTGTCTTCTTTAATCCTTCACTGCCCCTTCTCAGGCTCACCAACCCTGGCCGTGCTGAGCGCGGTTCAATTGGGACTATCTTGGAGTCAGCCTGCCATAAAGATAACTGTTACTCATCATTCAAGACCTTGTTCAAAATTTCACTTCCTTCTTGAGGGCTTTTCAAGTCTCTCCTCAATCCAAACCCCTCTTACAAATGGGGAAACTTAAAGATGTACTGGTTATTAGATGAGATTTTTTTTTATTGTGTTAGGAGGGATGGTGTTAATTTGGTGCTATAAGATGTTCTTTTCAAGAAATACTGGTGGTAGAGCTCTGGCTGGTATGGCTCAGTTGGTTGAAATGTCATCCTGGACACCAAAAGGTGGCGGTTTCAATTCCTGGTCAGGGTACATACTGAGATTGGGGGTTCGATCCCCGGTTAGGGCACGAGTAAGAGGCAACCAATTGATGTTTCTCTCTCACGGTGATGTTTCTTTCTCTCCCTTCTTCTCTCTAATTAATTAATAAAAATTAATTATTATTATAATAAATAAATTTTTAAAAGAAATACTAGTGGTGAAATATCATGATGCTCACTTAAAAAAAATACTTTAGAGTAGTAAAGAGAGAGTCATAGGTCATTCTTCCTTTCTTTTCCAATCCCCATGACTAAGTAGTTGCCATGGAAAAAGTTGCTTTTGCTCTTACCAAAATAGTTCAGGAAGCCAACATTATATATGTGTATGAGGGGTGAGAGGAACTGAAAGGAATAATATTTAACAAATATCATGCTCCCTCATCTCATTAGGTTCAGAGGGCTCCCATTTTAGAGTTGTGTCCACAGATATATAATTCAAGAAAAGTCTTCCATCAACCCTGAATAAAAGTCTGTGGGTTGGGGATGTTGTCATTGACTTATAGATGTAGTCATCAATAAAAAAGTGGTGTTTAGGGTGTGGCATTTCCCCTTCAGATCAGGAAGAGAAAGGATCCTGGAGAAATCCCAGGGTAGAGAACCATCTCCCAGAAATCAGTTACCACCCTGCTCATTGCCAGCCCCATCACAGAGACATGGGGGACCGGCCCTCAGAACCAAGATTCTCTTTTGATTTGGTTTTGACCCAGGTGGATCTCAGCCCTTAGTTCAAAACTTGGGTTTAGGAGGAGAAGGGAACGGAGTAGAGTCAAACGCTGTGGGCTTGGCTCAGGCTGTATCCAAGACTCCTGACCTCTGGGGCAGGAACAGACAGCACCTTGTTGCTTCATGCATTCTTGGCTCCAGGAAAAAGGATGAACAACCAGAACTTTCCTTTCTAAGCCTCATCTTTTTGGTCTTCTCGCTCTTCCTTCCAGCTCTCCTCATTTCTCTCCTCCTTTCTAAAGTAACATCCTGCCCTAATTGGTTTGGCTCAGTGGATAGAGCGTCGGCCTGCGGCCTGCGGACTGAAGGGTCCCAGGTTTGATTCTCGTCAAGGGCATGTACCTTGGTTGCAGGCACATCCCCAGTGGGGGCGTGCAGGAGGCAGCTGTTCGATGTTTCTCTCATTGATGTTTCTAATCTCTATCTCTCTCCCTTCCTCTCTGTAAAAAATCAACAAAATATATTTTAAAAAATAAAAATAAACAAATAAAGTAACATCCTCCCCAATCAAGAAAAATGCCATGAACATCACTTTAACCAAGTAATCAAATTTAAGCTCACCAAAAATGGGACAAACTGACAATCATATGCCCCCAGTCAGATTCACTGGGAAGGACACAATGCACCTAGGTAGTAATCTTACCAAAAAAAATGTTTAAACTGAATCTAATCGCAAGGAAACAAATTGAGATGCATTTCTAAAAACAATTGGCCTGAACTCTTCAAAAATATCAATATTATGAAAGAAAAAACCATCTGGGAAACTGATATAGTTTTAAGGAAACTGGACAGACATAACTAAATGTAATACATGATACTTGATTGGGTCCCAGAATTTTTTTTTAAACTCATAAGGGCATTGTTGGGACAATTGGGGAAATTTGAAATGTACCATATATTAGAAATATTGTATAAATGTTAAATTCCCTGAGTGTGATCATGTTTTGTAATTATGTAGAAATGCCTCTGATCTTGGTAGATACATGATGGAATATTTAGTAATGAAGTTGATGTCTGTAACTAACTCTCAAATGGTTCAGTAAAAAAACACACATCTACATGGAGATAAAGCAAATGTGGAGAAATATTAATAACCAGTGAAACTAAGGGGAGGTATATAAATTCACTGTATTATAATTCTTGTAACTTTAAACCTAACAAAAGGCTTAAAATTTTTCAAGATAAAAATTTGGGGAAGTGCCAAATTTTCAGTTTTAATGCCAGCAGAAAAATACTCCAGATGAGGGAAGTGACAAGGTACTGTGGTTCCCCTAAATTTCCCACAGAGGTGGGGGTGAGGGTGTACAACACTATTTGCCCAATAGGCACACTGAGTGCTAGGTGCCAGCAAAGCAGGAGCACTGAAGAACATTTATTTAGAAATAATTTGGTATTTCCCCCAAAACATCAAATTTGTCATGGAAAATTTCAGAATTTTCCACTTTTTTAACAGTTGAATTGTTTTTCACTACACAGGAATTGTCACAGTCTTTTTCATATTTAAAGTGTCTAAAGTCTTAAAGTGCCTCCACCCACCCACCAAGGCAAATAGGCTGGGAGCCAGCAGGCAGGGGAACCAGGAAGGCACACAAGGGGACTGCACAGTTATAAAAAACCCTTTGGAATGAGGTAGCCCAAGTCTGGGAACCCAATGATAAAGCTAGTTGTAATGAGGATAGAAACTTTATACTTCAAGCCATCCTCAACTGTTTTACGGGTCATTGTTTATTTTCTTTTTGATCTTCCTTAATATAGGTAAAGCGTTTTGTTTGCTTAAAAAAAACATGAGCCGATCTCAGATATGTCCAGAGGAACCAAGAAAAGGGGATTAGGTACCCCCTCCCCCTTGGGCAGAGCTCTAAGGGGAAAGTAAAGCCTTCCAGAGCTGCCCCTTGGCCAAGGGTGTTTTGTAGAAAAGCTTTTTGCCCCCTGGCCTCCTCTCTTCCTTTGACTTCTTCTGCCAATTCCCTTCTCTGCCCCAGCTCCCCACCACCTTTTTTCCTTTCCAATGATGGATTGATGGGTTGATGGATAGGTATGATGAATAGATTAATTTGAGCTGTGAAATCCAGGAGACCTGAATTCCAATCAGTTGTGACATGGACAAACCTCAAAATGTATTCTTCCTTTCAATAAATATCCATGAATGCCAAAGAGGTAAGAGGCACAATTCTAGGTACAGGGGATTCAGTGGTAAGTAAAGAAGACAGACAAGGTTCTTGCCCTCATGCAACTTGCATTCTAGGCCAGTGAGGCAGATAACAAACAAGCAGACAAGTACATAGCACCCAGCCTGTGTGGCTCAGTTGGTTGAGGCAGCCTATGCTCAGAGAAGTCGCTGGTTTGATTTCTGTCAGGACACATGCCCAGTGTTGTGGGCTCATTCCTCGATCTATCGGGGGCGTGCGGGAGGCAGCCAATCAATGTTTCTCTCCCTTTCCCATCCTCTCTCTAAAATCAATATTAAAAAAACTATTTAAAAAATAAAATAAAAGTAAATACTATGAAGTTTATTGCAGAATCTAGCTACACATTGTCTGAATTCAACTATAAGCCATTCTTGAAAAGGTAAAATTATGGAGATAGTACAAAGATAAGTGGTTGCAAGGGATTTTGAGAGAAGGGATGAATGGGCAGTAAAACTGTTCTGTATGCTACTATAGTGACAGATATATGTCATTATAGATTTGTCAAAACCCATAGAATGGGCAATGCCAAGAGTGAATCCTAATATAAACTATGGACTTTGGATGACTATGATGTGTCAATCTAGGTTTGTGGATTGTAAATAAAGTATCACTCTGGTAGGGGAAGTTAATAGTGGGGGAGGTTGTGCATGTAAGGAGTAAGGGGGCAAGTGGGAACTCTGTACTTCAGGCTCAACTTTGCTGTGAACTTAAAACTGCTCTAAAAAAAATAAAATCTATTTTTTTAAAGGTGTTTTATGGGAAATTAACATGCGATAAAAAGTAACTAACAGGACCTACTTTAGATAGGGTGGAAAAGGAAGCCCTCTCTGAGGCTGTTAAATAAAATAGAAGTAGGAGTGCTTGCCTTCATATGTATGTGAAGTGCCCTTTAAATTGTTATGTCTCTTCCCATGTGATGAAGTTTGCAACAACACCTATAATGTATTGTTAAGCAGCCCCCAGCCATCCTTGCCTTCAAGTCCTTGTGCAATCCCCATCTTCTGAATGTAGGCTGGACTTAGCGACTTGCTTCTAAGGAATATAATGCAGCAAGAGTGATGAAAAGTCACTTCCAAAATCGCATAAAGACTGCAGCTTCACCCCTGCCCTCCCCACCACCACCACCTCAGAAGTAAGCTGCTCTGTTGTGTGTAACCCTATGTAGAAGAACCGCTGTATCCAGCCAAACCAGCAAAGACCTATGGTGAGATCTTACAGGATGCAACTACCAGATGCAATGTGTGGTCCTTGACTGGTGCTGATTGGGACATATCAACTGTAAAAGACATTTTTGGGGCCTGTGGGGGAGATTTGAATATTGTCAGAGTTTAGAGGAAATGAATGAAATAAAAAGGTGAAGATTGTTGACTGAGAAAAAGAAGGTTCAAAATAGCATATTCATTACGACATCATTTTGCTAAAAAAAGATATCGTAATGATATCATTTGGTCCAGCCAGTGTGGCTCCGTGGTTGCGCATCAACCCATGAACCAGAAGGTCATGGGTTCGATTCCCAGTCAGGGCATATGCCCAGGGTTTTGGGCTGGATCCTCAGTAGGGGGCATGCAGAGGAAGTCAATCAATGATTCTCTTTCACCATTGATGTCTCTATCTCTCTCCCTCTCCTGTACTCTTCGAAATAAATAAAAACAGATAAAATATCGTGTGTGTATGTGCATTAAAAAAATACAACCTACCCTATAGCCCAGCAATTCCATATATATAATATATACACACACACACACACACACACACACACACATATATATATATACATATATATATATATATTCCTATGTCTACCAAAAGGCACACCTTTTCCCTAGCTGGTTTGGCTTAATGGATAGAGCGGTAGCCTGTGGACTGAAGGGTCCCGGGTTCGATTCCAGTCAAGGGCACATGCCACGTGCAGGAGGCAGCCTATCAATGATTCTCTCATCATTGATGTTTCCATTTCTCCCTTCCTCTCTGAAAGCAATAAAAAATATATATTTTTTAAAAGTACATGTTCAAAAATGTTTATGCCAATTGTATTCATTATAGACAAAACTGGAATCATCCTAAATATTCATCAACAGGAGGATGGATAAATAAATTATGGTGTATTATAACAATGGAATATTACACAGCAATAAAAATAGCAAACTGCTGATAAATGCAACCAGGAAGATTCTCAAAAATAGACTGCTATGGGAAAGAAGCCAGACATAAAAGAGCACACACCGTACAATCCTTTTTATATGAAGTTCAAGAGCAAATTAATCTAATCTATGGTGATAAGAGCCTGAAGAGCTATACCATGGGAAGCTGGATACTGACCATGAAAGGGAATAAGGAACCCTAGCCAGTCTGGCTTAGTGGATAGAGCTTTGGCCTGCAGAGTGAAAGGTCCCGGGTTTGACTCCCAGTCAGGGTACATGCCCAGGGTTTTGGGCTTGATCCCCAGTAGGGGGTATGCAGGAGGCAGCCAATCAATGATTCTCATCGTTGATGTTTCTGTCCTCTCTTTCTCTCTGAAATCAATAAAAATACATTTTTTTAAAAATAAAGGACATGGAGAAAACTTCTGTGGTGAGGATAATGTTGTAGACAAGCAATTTTCAACCTTTTTCATTTCATGACACACAAACTAATTACTAAAAAATCTGCAGCACACCAAAAAATATATATTTTTTGCCAATCTGACAAAAAATAGGCATAATTTTGATTTATACTACTACTATTAATAATAGTAATAGTAATTACCTACTTTTTAAAAAATTGATTTCAGAGATCAAAGGAGAAAGAGAGAGAGAGAGAGATCAATAATCAAAGAGAGTCATTAATTGACTGCCTCCTTCATGCCCCACACTGAGGATTGAGCCTGCATCCTAGGCCTGTGCCCTGACCAGGAATCAAACTGTGATCTCCTGGTTCATAGGTTGTCACTCAACCACTGATCCACACCAGCCAGGCAATTACCAATCTTTTTTGCTATGAGTTTTTAAAAAATCAGGTGCCTATCTATATATATAAAAGGCAAATATACTAAGGGTCTCTCTGACTGTCTACTGGTTGCTATGATGCACACTGACCACCAGGGGGCAGACACTCAATGCAGGAACTGCCATGACGTGCACTGGCCATTTACAAAGAAACGGCACCCTTCACCATGGACCTGGTGCCACAAAGCAACACTTGGCTTCCCCCAAGTGGGACACAGGCCCCACCACCACCCCAGAGTGACAGCCCACCAAATCGCAATGAATACTGCTGAGACCCGCATGGTGCAAAAGCAAAATGTGGCCCACAACCCAGCCCAGCCCAGCCTGGAAGCCATCACTGTGGGCGCCGCATAATGACATCAGGTAGCAACACCTGGCTTCCTCTCCCTAGAGACTAGCCTCCTTGGAGTATCTTCAGCCCAGGAACATTACTTGCTTTATAACCAGGTGCAAATGTTTTACACTTGAACCAAATGTCTGTGAAGCATTTTCCTGTGCCTCATTTCATTTGATCCTCACAAAAGTCCTGGAGTAGGTAGATAGTAGACTCGGTGGAATCCTATTTTCTTTTCATTAGCCAGAAAATGGAGATTTAGAAAGTTTAGAAACTTGATCTGACTGAAAAGAAGTAAGAAATGGTGGAACTTGAAAATGACTTCAGATTTTCTCTGCGCAGAATATAGTCAAACACTGCTGCAGTTAAATATTTCACCCTTTCTTCTCCCTCCGTGATCTACAATAATAATTTGCTTTGTGTTGATATTTACTGCTGTGTTGCTGACAATTACCTGAAAGAGAAGTTGGGGTACTTCACTGGGCTGGAAAAAGTTTAGCTACATCAGAAAGCAGGTCTAATTAAGCAAGTTTATTCTATATATAAAAGGCTAAGTTGACTCACGTATGCATGATACATATAAAGCTCTCGCTGGAGCCAATCACACACATGTGTTTTGATCTGTCATTGTTGATTGTGAATTTGGTTGACACTTCTATTATAAAAGGCAAATATCGATATTAAAATATTTCTTCTAATTAATTTCCTTTCAATGTGCATAAATCCATGCACCGGGCCACTAGTACTTGTATATAAGGAGTTCTTTTACCAAGAATTAATGAAACGCAACCCTATTATGAGACATGACCAATAAGATGCAATTATATAAGATTCTATTATATGACCTATATATTTATGATTCAACACAGGGCATTCACACCAGATGGATATTATTGCATTGGCTGTTCTCATTTTTTTTATTTACTTATTTATTTATTTATTCATACCCAAGGATATGCTTTTATTGATTTGAAAGAGAAGAAGGGAGAGAAAGAGAGAAACATCAATATGAGAAGCGGTGGTTGATTGCCTCCCATATGCACCCGACCTGGGAATGAACTGGCATCGTAGGTATGTGCCCTGACCAGGAATTGAAGCCGAAACCTTTCTGTGTATGAGATGACATTCAATCCCCTGAGCCACCCAGCCAGGGTTATTGTCATTTTTTTATTTGACAATCAAAGAGAAAAGAGGTCAGTGCCCTGACTAAATAGTTAGGTATTGCATATTTTAGAATTTTTTATAGCACACCGGTTGAAAGTCCCTGTCATAGATCTTGATTTGGATATTGTTACAGAGGTAGATATATATGCCCCCTCCAATAGAATTGTACTTTTTTTAAAATATATTTTATTGATTTTTACAGAGAGGAAGGGGGAGCGATAGAGAGTTAGAAACATCGATGAGAGAGTAACATCAATCAGCTGCCTCTTGCACACCTCCCACTGGGGATGTGCCCGCAACTAAGGTACATGCCCTTGACCGGAACCGAACCTGGGACCCTTCAGTCCGCAGGCTGACGCTACATCCACTGAGCCAAACTGGTTAGGGCTAGAATTGTACTTTTAATATTTGTCCACTTTATGTAATTGAGTTATATCCAATTTTTTTTAATCTTAAGAAAAAATCCATATGGATTACACCCAAAAGGTGATAACTTCTGGATGGTGGGAATATTATGTTTTGATTTATTTTGTCTTGTTGCTTATCTGTATTTTCTAATTTTCTATTTTTTTTAATTGGTTTTTAGAGAGAGGAAGGGGGGAGAGAGAGATTTGTTGTTCCACTTACTTATGCATTTATTGGTTGATTCTTGTACATGCCCTGACCAGGGATCGAAACCGGAAACTTGATGTATCAAGATGACACTCTAACCAACTGAGCTACCCAGCCAGGGCCTTTTTAATTTTTTAATTTTCTACAGTCCATAAATACAGCTTCTGTAATAAAAGGTTATTTTTTAAACTGCATTCCAAATACTTGATAATATTATTCCTGCTGCCTTGGGGGAGAGTCAAGAAATGTACTTGCTGCATTATTCCTGAAGGAGATGGGGTGTGGCTACGAATAAGAGGAAGGAATGAAGTACTAATCACTTTGGCATCCGGGTGTGGGGACTTAGGGGAAGTCCCCAGTGTTGAACATGTGGAAGGACAGTGTGGACCAGCGTCTCTGGCCTACATAGTGTAATGGAAAGAACCCAAGAGGTAGAAACTAAGGATCTGAATCCAGATCCACCATGGACTGACTGTGGCCTTTGAAAAGCCGTTTAACCTCAGAAGAGGGAGGACTAAGGGTTAGTCACAGGGCATGGGCTACAACCTGGGTCATGACTCTGCAGATTCTCTCCACCACATGCTGCTTATCTGTTTATGAGGTTCTTACCACCTGTGATAACAACTAATTTTAACATAGCCATTCCTTTTCTTTTGAATGTTTAAGCCATTCCATTTCCTGAAACCCAGATGTCCCTGTGGAATTCCCGAAGATCCTGTGTAAAGCAAGCACTGTCCTTTTCCTTCATTAACGGTAAGAACACTCAGTTGCTGAGGTAAGTGACTTCCCCACAACTAGGAAGTGACAGGAGCAGGACTTGCCTTTTGGTTTTCAGACTCCAAATCCTTAGTACTTTCCACCTGGCCAGATGGCCTGACACCTGCGCCTTCTTGGCCTGTACTTGCTCCCAGAAGCTCTGTAGTTCTCCACTGTCACCAGGACATTGATTCTGGGGAGGGATGGAGGCCACTGCACACAGCATCCCTGAATGTCCTCATGCCTTATTGGGGCTGACTACAGGTCAAAAAGGCCCTAGACTTCTCCTGGCTCTGTGTAACCCTGAAGGCATTTGCGAGTCTAGACTTCCAATGCTGGGGAATCATGTGGGTCAAGGGTCCTTTTTTTTTTTAATATTTTTTTTTATTGATTTCAGACAGGAAGGGAGAGGGAGAGATAGAAACATCAATGATGAGAGAGAATCATTGATCGGCTGCCTCCTCCATACACCCAACTGGGGATTGAGCCTGAAATCTAGGCGTGTGCCCTGACGGGAAATTGAATCATAACCTCCTGGTTCATGGTCAAAGCTCAACCACTGAGCCACACCAGCTGGGCAGGGTCAAGGGTCTTTCAGTCCCACTTCCCAACCTGGTTCCAGGGTGGTTGCCAGCTCCCTCTGTCTTCCTGACCCATGACAAGGAGCCAGGACTCTTCACCAGCCTTCTTCCCTCCTCCCTAGGAGCCTTCTTGCCAAGCCCCGAACTTCCCTCTTTAGGCCCTGCCTCTCCTTAACAGCACCTCCCAGGCCCCTAGGCCTCATCCCCCTTGCAGCTGAAGGGGCAGTGAGAAGCAGAGCGAAAAGGCAATGGTGGGCCCAAGGGGCAGCAGCTTGAGCAGCCAGCACTATGCTCTCTTCAATAATTCATTGCCAGGGAGGTTGAAGGTACTATGCCCTCATTCTGAGCTGGAGAAGGCGACCACAGCTCCGGTCCTTAAACTGAGAGTTGGGAGTCAGGGATGGGCCAGAAGCTGAGTGGGAGCAAGTAGAAGGGTACCCAGCCGCCAGCACCCTCCCAGCAAAAGCACCAGCACCTCTCTCTCTTGTTAGAGAAGAGCTCTGATCTGGGCTGAGATCAGGGATTTGGTCACAGATAAGGGAACCCGGGAACTACAGTGAGCCAGAGGGGTAGAGAGGACCCAAACAGAAACACAGAGCCTCAACCCCACTCACTAGCTGTACATCAGGGTCATGGGAGCCTTCTGGGGCCAACCTCAGTCTCTTGTTGGCAGCCCCCCAACCCCCACCTAAAGAATGACCCAATTCCCTTCTGTCTCAGACTTCTGAAAACCCTGGGATGCTTCAACTGCCCCGGCTAGGGGAACGATTTCCCCAAAGAGCTCCATCCCTTATATCTAAGTGAAATATCTCAGAAACCCTCACCCTCACCCCCTTCTCCACTCCCACCTCACCTCTTTTCAACCCCACTTCCCTGGCTTGTGCACATGTGGAAGTAGAGGAAGGATTGAAAGTGACCCCTTGCTGTTATTCAGAGTCCTAAAGTGTAAAGAGTTTGGCAAGAATGAAGGATAGAAGGCAGTAAAGTCTAGTCCAGGCTTCCGTCCCCAGAATCCTACGATCCTGCTGCTACCAGCCCTTCCTCCATCTGAGGCAGCCCTAGAGCTCTGCTCTTGCACTAGCCTCATTCCAATCCATTCTGTGCAACTGGAATCAGCCATCATATTGACCTGGAGGGGAAACAGACCTAAGACTGAAATAAACATATATCAATCACCTACTATGTGCCAGCATTGAGACAGAATCTGGGAAGCAAGAGAATGAGAGCCAAGCACCTCAGCCCTCTCACCTTCCCTCCTTCCCAGGCCCCAGAGAACCCCCAATCCACAGAGCAGGCAAGAGTCATGTCTTGAAGCCATAGCTGAGAACCCAATTCCTCCAGAGAATCCTGGTGTGGGAAGGAAGGTGCAATCTTACTGGGCAGTCAGCAAGAAACTCTTCAGTATTTATAGCAAATGCTGTGTCAGTGGATGGAGCCTGAAAGTGCCTAGAAGCATCAAATATCACCCATGGGCCTAGAGGCGGGACCCAGAAAAAGACAGAGATTACAGCAAGAAAGACTGAGGTTTGATGTTGGAGGCACTTCCCTAGAGTAATATCTGGAGTTGGCAGTGGGGATTCCCTGTGGAAGCTACTCTGAACTTTCTCAGACGTGACGTGCACACCTTTTTGTTCTCGGTGGAATAGATACAAAACAATAAACATGGTGATCTTTGTTCTCTGTCCTTGTGGTTCACAAGTTTTCAAATGCTAAGGCCACTAAGCACCGTTTGCAGGTTATGCCTTCCTGGGGAGGTAAATGGGAATTGATCAGTAGGGCAACCCCCTGGTGCAGATGCCCTGCATAAAGACTAGCCAAAGGGGCTAGCAGAGGCCCTGCCAATTACCCTGAGATCCTGACAGCCTGGGGATCTGGGAGGTCAGAGCATAGGGTGAGCTGACCTCAGGAAGAAGAGATGAAGACTGCTTGAGAAGCCCTGGGGACTGTATGCTGGCACTGAGGACCCAAAGGGGCCATGCGAAGGCATGGCTCCCAGGAATGTGTCTAGAAGCCCCTCTTAGGGTGCCAGGTACTATGAGGTCAGAGTCAGAGGTGGGCGCCCAATGGAGCAAGTGGGGAGGAAGAGTGTGTGGGTCCCAGACAGGGCCCAAAGAGGGTTAATCCTGCAAGTCATCTCACACGGAGGGTGCTGGGAAAGGACAGTTCTGGGAACCTGGAGGCTGGGCTCCCAGCTCCAGCTCTGAGGTTCCTACCTTCTCTCTGTGTTGTATGGTCCAGCAGCTGGAGTGGAAATGAGAAAAAGTGAAGGCTGAAAAGCTGCCTACACCTCAGAGTCCCTCTGATAGGCTGAGAGAAATCATTAATATTAATATTTCTATTTTAAAGTAAGGATTGGAGAGAGAGGTGTTCTAGGCTGTAGGTTCTGGGAGAGAGGAGGGAGGAAGGAGAAAGGGAAGAGCCAGAGATAATTGTTAGCCTTGGCCAGCACACTCCACCCCACCCCACCCCTTCTCCTATGGAAACTAAAGCTGCCCCAAGGCCCAGAGGAGCTAGTCCATTAGCTGTGGTCAGCAGGGGTGCATGGAGTAGGTGGGGGGGGGGGGATGTGTCTCCCTCCAGGTCTTGTTGCCAAATGAAAGGCCAAGCTTCTGCTCCAGTAGAGCCAAAAACAAAACAAAACATAAAACATCTGTGCACATGTTTAAAACACACACATAACCTCTTTATCTCTTCTGAATAGTTGAAGCTAAGTAACTGGTAGATAGGTGGGTAGTAAGGGAATCCTGGGACCTACTGGACTAGACCACAGAGAGGGGGGCGGGGACTGCCCTCCCAAAGCACTTTCAGGTTAAGACCAGCCTGAGGAGGAGCTGGGAGTGGAGAGGAGAATAATCTCCCAATTTAGCTCCCTCTGGAATGAGGGCAAGTGGAGGGTCAGTTAAACAGAGAGGGGGAGAAGTCTTCCAAGATTCCCAGGGGATGGGAGGATTGAGGGGAGGGGTTCTGGGCACCCCCAGGGTAAGGGAGTTAAAAAAAGAAGCTCAAGGAGGACAGTGGAGCGCCCTCAATCGGGAAGAGTTCTAGTTGGTGCGGAGGGAGAGTTGGGAAGCCCCGTCATTCAGCTTCAGGGTGTGTCTGTGTCTCCACAAGGGGGTCTGCTGCATCCTCCCAGTCCCCAAGCCGCCGGCTTTGGTATGGAGAAGAGTCCAGCGGGGGTGATGGGGCTGAGGAGGGACCAATGAGAGGCAGATCCGCTCATAGGGTGCAGGGAGAGAGCTGGCTGGGGCTACACCCCTGCTCCCCCCTTCCCCCGCCAGAACTTGGGCTTGTCCTCTTTGACGTGCCCGCTGAAGGGGGTGGGAGGGGTACGGACCCGAGGATCGGTCCGAGACTCTGTACTCCCTGCTGCCCAGGCCCTGCGGGTCGCTGCTGGGCTCAGCGGAGTCGCCCCAGGAGACCAGGATGGAGGTAGGAGCGGTTTAGGGCTCCAGAGAGGCCAAGTATCGAAAAGGATACTTGGGGTGGGAACAGAGTGCAGCCTGGAATCCCATACTAGGGATCTGGAGATGGGACCGCGGTTCCTGGAAAGAGAGAGAGGGGTTCGTCCTGAGCTTGGTAGGGGTCTGGCTCAGAGCTTCGGCCCCTCTGCTCCAGCCAGGGCAGCGCCTCCTGCTGGCAGGGCCCGGCCTCTGCCGGCCGACAGACGGGACCCCGGGGCGGGTACGCCCCCTGGAGGGCGTGCGGCCACCGGGCGAGTGAGTCCAGGGGGCGCTGCAGCCGGTCAGGGAGAGCCGCCTTGCCTCTGCCTTTCGCCTTCGCGGGCTGAGTCCCGACACGCCAGCCCCCGGAGAGAGCAGTAACAGAGCCTCCCCAGGCGCCGGGCAATCCCAGCTAGGCTATCTCCAATCGGATCCCGCAGAAGCCACAGGGTCTGGATCTGGGACAGGGAGGCGGACGGGCTTCCCCGGATCCCAGAGGGCGAGCCTTGACGCAGGGGCTAGCGAGCAGTACACAAGCGTTCTTCTTTGATCCATCCGTTCCTCTGCTGAGGTCGGTCGGAGCCGCCGCTGGGACCGCGGCGCTCTCCTCCCCGGACGCTGGGCGCTGGACGCACGGAGCTGGGGCCGCGGAAAGCAGAACCTTCTACCCGCAACTCCGGAGTTGGGCGGCCCTGGAGCTACTCCAGCCGTTCTGCCTGTAGGGGTGGGAGCTCCAGTCCCTTTTCTGTGGAGGGGAGCAGGAAGAAATGGAGGCGGGGGGGGGGGGGCGGAGAAAGGACTATGTGGATGGAAGGACAGTGGGAGGCACCCTGATAAACAGGGACCGTAAAGAGAAGGAAAAGACTGAAATGGAGAGAAGAGGACTGAAAGGCGACGGGAGAGGGCGAGAGTGACTAGAGAAGGCAAGGCGAGAACGGGAGAAGGAAGGAGGGAGGGAAGGAAGGAGGGAGGAGAAAAAGGGGAGGGAACCCGGAGAGAGGGAAGGAAGCAGGCGGCGGAGCCAGGCGGGCGTAGGGCGAGGCCAGGCGTGCGGGCGGGGAGCCCGCGTGCAGAGCCGCAGCTGGGTCCAGCTCCCGCCTCGGAGCCCCTGGCCCGGGGGAGGGGGAGAGGCCGCTGGCCCGGTCTATGTCTTTTTCTGACTCCAGTGCAACCTTCCTGCTGAATGAGGTAAACGCGGGGCCCCTCCCCAGTGGGTGGGAGGGAAGCCCCACTCCAAGCTAAGAAGTGGGCTCGAATTTGGGGAAAATTGCAGTGATGGGGAGGGAGATCAGAGATGAGGATTAGAGTGGAAGAAGCCATAAGAAAGAAGGGAGTGGCCGGAGCTGGTAGCTTCCAAGCACTTGAACAGGAATGGGAAGGGATGACTGCCTGGGGTGGCAGAAAGGGGGCTAGAAAACAGGGGGAAAGGAGGGCTCAGCCAAACTCCTTCGTGCCCCTCCCAGGGTTCCCTGGGGAAAGCTAGAATGCTAGGGGCTCTGGCTTGGTCCAGCTTGTAAAGACTACTGAGGAGGAAGATTTCCCTGAGGTCCTAGTGCCTGCCTCAGTTTCCCCATTCAATGCTCAGGGCAATATTGGCATCTGCCCGGCTTCTTGGTGTACTTACAGAAGCTAGGTATCCTGGAGGCTCCCCGAGAACTCCAACTCCCAAACCTGGTTATTTGGATCCACCCCCCCACTCCCCACCCCTGCCATGTCCTGCTTCTATGCGTTGGGTGCCTGCCAGCTGCCAGTCCAGCAGCTCTTTCCTTAGAAAGAGGAGGGCGGGAAGAAGCCTCTTCTGAAATGCCTTTTTCTTTTCTTTCCTTCAACTCTCTCCCCTTATGTGCAATCATAAAAAAGAAAAGAAAAGAGAAAAGGGCTTGGGGTGATATGGACAATGACAGGCACATGTCTTATTACAGGACAGGCATGAGAACTGGAATAAGCAGATGTGGGTGAGGTGAGAAATGGGGGGGGGGGTGGCATTGAGTAGCAACTAAAAGATAAGGGAAAGAGAGAGATGCTCTGAATCTCCTCCTCCAAGACCCAGGGGATTGGCCCAGGTACAGGGAACTTGAATCTATCTCCTGGGGGTGGTTGGCATGGCAACTCATTGTCCCAGAAGGAGATGAAGACAGCAAGGTGTATGAGGAAGGAATGAGGTTGATGGCAGAACAGCTGTTACCAGGCCCCCCTGGTGGTAGGGAGAATCCCAAAAAGAGAGGTCCGGGACTAGACTGGGGATTGGGAGAGAAGCAGAAACCTCAGCAGCTATCTTCTTTATTAGAGTTATCTACCAGGAGCACCTTGAGGGCCATATGCTTTCACACTTCATGCCTCCTTTCTGCCCTCTGGAAGAACAGAAAGGATTGAAAGGCAGAGAATAAAAGAGGAACACTGAAGGACTAGGAGAAGGCACAAAGTGAGAAGACAAGAGTGTCTGGGAACGTCCAATACAGAAGAATTCAATAACCTCCAAATTGTACTGGGCGAATAGGGAACTGTGAAAGTATACTGCCCCCCTCCCCCCAGTAGTGATGGATCCCCTCAGCCATGTGGGATCCCACAACATTGTTTGCCAAATGTAGCAGGAGGAAGGGGCTGGGCAGGGCTGGACTGCACCACTCAGGGCTAGACAGGCTAAAGGCAGAGTAAAGATGATCTTAAGATAAGGACCCTTCTCTCTTTTTCTTGCCAAGGGAACAAGAATGAGTCACAGAAGTAGGAACCAATTGGTTTGGGTGGTCTTTCTCTTCCATGCACAGCGCTTTCTCCCATGGATTTCATCAAACCCTTTCAGAGTTTTGGTTTTCTAATTCCCCTGTAGCCCTGGAAGGTAAAGGGACCAGCAGATTCTTGAGTCAACTTACTGGGGTGAGAAACGGGGGATCGAGAAAGACTGAGCTAAGGCCCTCCGGTGTAAGCACAGTGCTTTGGGTGAGTGGGGGGTGGGAGGGAAGGTAGGCAATCAAAATTCAAAGGAGTACTTTTGCTCAGGAGATGGAGGAAACTCAAATGGGTGGATCTTTGGGGAATTTTGCTAATAATAAAGGCTGCTGTTTGGTTTCTAATCTCAAATCTCAGTGCTCCTTTGAAGGAGACAGTCTGGCGCAGAGTGGTACAACCAGGATACCAGCCACCCCACCCGCATCCTTTTGCTAAGGAGGGAATCTGGCCTTAAGCTTGTAATTCTGGAGAGACTTGCCTTTCCCCCTCCGCATAAACCCCAGTGTGGCCAGGATCCCACCTTCTATCCCAGCCACAATTCCCCCGTCTCCACCCTCTGGTTTCTTTCCCATCGATTTAGGCTCACCTAAAACAGCCCCTCCCTGTCCCAGTTCCCACGGATACGTTGGCAATGCTTGGCACAATACTTGGCAAGGAAGTGAGGAAGGGATCCCCCATCTTGGCCAGGCTAGGATGAAATCTGCCTGCGCAACAGGTGTGGGGCTGCCAGACCCAAAACCTCGTCTAAGCGCGGGATAGGCGACAAGGCCCTTTGTTGCAGGGTCCCAGAAGTGAGGGGTACGAGCACCTGGGGGGAGGGGCTACTTTCATGGCATTGACCTGGAGTCGCCAAACCCATACCTCCTCAGTACCATTGCGGGGTTCGCTTTTGGCATCTCTGGAACTCCCTGGGCACCTAAGCGCAGCCCGCTCACCTGGGGCACCTCCCCCTCCTGCCGCCCGCCCCCGCCCCGCCTCTTCGGTCTCCCCATTTTCCCGTCTCCCCCTTCCTCCCTCTGTCTCTATCATTTCTTTCCTTCTCTCTTTCCCGCCTCCCGTAACCAGCTCTCGCTTTCTCGACTCAGGTCTGGCCTCCCTCCGGCGCTCCGCGCCCTCCCCTCCCCCGCCCCAGTCCTTTGTTTCCCGGCGGAGTATTTCCTGGGTTGCCGAGCGTCTCTGTCTCCGCATCTCTCCTCGCTCCGCCTCCTCCCAGCCTGGATCCGCCCGCCTGCAGTCTCTCCACCCCTTCCTCCCCGCTGCCCCTCAGGCCCATAGGTGCTGGGGGACCCACCTTCTACCCGGCTCCGGTCGGCTACCCTCTCCCGGCCGGGTTTCGGGCTCCCCGGGAGGCCGGCGCCCCCGCCACCACCCCCGCCAGGTCCCGGGGAGGGGGGGTCAGGTGGGCGGGCACTATTGTTTTAGGAGCCGGCGCCGGATTCCACAGCGGCGCTTGGGGTGGCACCGGCAGGGTTTGGGGGGTGGGGTGGGGGGAGCGGTGATTTGAGCTCTGAGCAGCTGGTCTTCGCGGCTCGCTCCCTCCTTCGCGCTCCCTCGCTCTGCGCTGCCGTCCGCAGGGCTGCGGGGCTCGGAGGCATCTCTCGGGCGCGGCCCGCGGTCCTCGCCCCTGCCTCTGGGTTGCTCCCGCCCCCGGCGCCGCTCGCTTTCCCTCACCCGGACTCCCCCATGTATGACGACTCCTACGTGCCCGGGTTTGAGGACTCGGAGGCGGTGAGTGCCCACGGCGAGGGTGGGGGTGGGGAAGTTGGGTGACACCTCCTCTCCCTTGGACCCTTCTCCCAGTTCAGTACTTTGAAAAGACGTCTCAGTAGCGGGGCAGGGAATGTAGGGGGGCGCTCCAGAAAAGTGGGAACATGGATTTTCATATCAGCGGCTCCCCAGTCCCAGACCAAGAGACAACGGTTGTGTGCAGGGCGGGGGTAGTGTGGGGGAAAGACTCGAGCAGGTGTTTCCAAAGCTCAGGAAGAAAGGTAGAGGGGAAAGGGCTGGAGACTGAGGGGAAGGGGCTTTAGAAATGGCACACACAATGTCTGGAGTTCCCAAAGGAGCATGTGTGGGGTCTGAACATAGCCCCTACAGGAGAAGCTGGGTCTCTTGGTTCCCAGGGGGACAATCTAGACCTGTGCCTCAGGTAAAGGACAAATTTAAGGAGCTTGGGAGAACACCAGAGAATCAGGTACCAGCATCTTCAGACAGAAAGATCACAAAACTTGGAAGATCTCCATTATGCCTTCTGTCCAGCCTGAGCTTGCCTTGTGTCCTCACCCTCCCTCCAGCCCAGCTTCTCTTCCAGGCTGGAAACTGGGCACCCAGCACATGGGTGGGCCGGCTGACTGAACCCCTCCAGCCAATGCCTCCTGCTGAGGTGTCCTCAGAGCTGCGGGCATCCTGAGCTCCTGCTCAGCATGGAGGTTGGAGGTGAAGCCAGAGGAGCTGAGGGCCTGGGGATAGGAGAGGAAGCTCTTTGCTCAGAGAACCAGGCAACCGATAAATATTTAATTCTCCTCTTTGCTTTTATCTCCTGACCCACTGAGACAAATCAGCTCATTAGGCAGTGATTCCCGGAGCTCAGAGAGAAGGAAGAGTGCCTGGAAAGAGGGGGCAAGGACGGGGAGCAGCTTCTCATCCCTTCTCTCAAACAGCACACAAGAAGTCTCCTTAGGAGAGGACCACTAAATGGTGGGAAGGGGTCCCTGATAGGTGTGAAAGGTAGAGCACTCCAGGGTTGAAAGTGGAGTGTTGGAGTCTTCTTTCATCGCTTGCTGCCAAACCCAGGAGTTTTAGGGGTCACAGTGGGCAGCTATCAGTCCTTTCCTGGGGCTGGGCTCCTGCTGGGCCAAATTCCCCATTGGGCCTCTAGGGCTAATTACATGGCAGCAAGAACAGATGATTTTCAAGGCTCTGGTGGACACCTATTTATGATGGTTGAAGAGACAGTTGGCATGGCCCAGGGTGCCAAGGTGAGCTTAAGAAGAAACCTCCCTATAGGGCTGGAGGGCCCTAGAGAGAAGGCAAGAGCTGCTGCAAGGTAAAGACTGACATGTGGATGGTGTTGGGAGCAGTCTGCTAACCCATCACTTGCCCCATCCTTCTCTGGTCCCTGGATCACCCTCCTCCACTTTCCTTTCTCTTGCCTGGCTCCTTGCTCTCTCTGGGTCCCCCTCTGAAGCAGTAGGAGGGAGATCAGGCTCTAAATAAATCCACCGGCTCATCTCCTTCCCCCGTGCCAAGCAAGAGTGGAGCTGCAGCCTGCCCACACACTCACCAGGCAAGGGGGGCACCACTAGGGCACTGTGCCAACTCCTGGCAACTCCAAAGTATTGAGCCTCTGGCTGTTTTGGCATAATGGGGTAAGGGAGGCAAGACCCCAGATAAGGCTTGGCAAAGGCATTCTGGCTTCCCTACATGATACCAGAGCCTGAGAGAGGAGCTCTGAGGACTTGGGAATAAGGAGAGGGGGTTTCAATTCTGCGCCCAACTCATTCAACATTTAGGGAGAGATCCTATCATTCCCATCCTAGGGCAAGAGGTCAGGTAATCCAGGTGCTTCAGGCAGGGACGTTATGATGACTAAATTAGGCTGAGAAACTGGAGAGCCGAGACTAAAGGTCAGACTCCTCTCAGCACAGGTCTGGGCATCTAGGAGGCATCTGAAAGGTGCTTGTCAAAGTGAGCGGTCCTCCTGCCTTGCCTCCTGCCTCCCAGCCTGTTGGGCCCTATTCCCTTCACTCAGCCATCTCCCACAGAGGTGTATTCTGTATCTAAGACCCCTGGAAGGAGGTCCCCCTCTCTACTGACCATGTAAAGGTTCTTCCTGGGGTTCAGCCACTCTTTATCCAACTGCCAAGCCACCTTATTTTGTTCTCAAAAGAGATGGGAAACAGCAGGCAGACCTACTCCTCTGTAAAATGAAAGACTTCCCCCCCTGTGCTATCGTCATGTTGTCTACCACAACATTGACTTAGCTTAGGCCCTAGGGCCTGGGCTGACATCAAGCTGCCCAGCCCTCTTGCCCATGAAGGGGCTGGAGCAGAGGGCATGCCAGACAGCAGTTTGTCTTCCCCACTGAGAGTCTGGCCTCTGCTGCCTTCTGTAGGTAGTCATGCACTGCGGGCTTGAAGGAATGTTCCTCAGTCTGAGAATACCCTAAATCCCCTTCCGTACTCACACACACATTCCCACATGGACCCCTTATCTAGGCTCCTACCTTATCTCTGCCTCCTGCACCTCAGAATTGATGGAAATACCACTGCAGGCCTCTGATCATAAAGAGGGGAAACGGGGGCAGAAAACAAAAGATTCCCTTTACCCTAAACTGGGGGAAACCCAGACATCCTGACTTCTGTCCTCCTGTCCTAAGGCCCAGATGCTCTTGCTCATTTGTTCATCTTCCTCACGGCCTTGAAGGTGAGCTCTGCAACCTTCCAAATGCATCCTCATTGCCCAAAGACTTACTGTGGATAAGACTCAGACACTCCCTGGCTCAGGTTACCAATGACCCCCTCCCTACATCCCCAGGGTCCTGCTCCTCCACTCGGTTGGCTGGCACCAACATGGCCTTCCTCCTGGACTGATATCCCTTTGGGGGTGGAGCTGGGAGCTATAAGCCAGGTGGTGGGCGTGGCTCAGCCTCACAGGCTTATGGAGATAGCTTTCTGTTGCCTTTAGTCTGTCTGTTTTGTTTTTTTTTAAGTATATTTTTGTTTATTTCAGAGAGGAAGGAAGAGGAGAGAGAGAGAGAAACATCGATAAGAGAGAATCACTGATTGGCTGCCTCCTGCACGCCCCACACTGGGGGATCGAGCCCACAACCCAGGCATGTGCCCAGACCGTGACCTAGTTCATAGGTCGACGCTAAACCACTGAGCCACACCAGCCGGGCCAGTCTGTGTCTTGTTTGCTGCCCACATCTGGCCAGTTGCCCCAGCATGTGTGAGAGAAAAGTGGGGTTAGGGAGAGTGGAGAGGAAGAAACTCCCAGGAGTTGGCAGCTCTGTATCCTCTTCACCCTGGAAGGATAGGGACTCAGGGAGATGAGATCTAAGGGGTGCCTGGCTGTATCCTGACACTCAGGAATAGTGCCTTCCAACCAGCATCTATTGACTGTTCCCAACTGGCTGCTCATCTGCCAGTCATTTTAAAGGGATAACGTCTAGGTGGCTTTGCAAGCTGATGTGAACAAGAGGGCTGGGTCACCTGGATTCAGAATTATCTTCAGTATATCATCTTCAAGACATCTTCCTTCCCTCCGCCTTTGAGGAGGACGTGGTAGAAGGGAGGAGAGGGAGGAAGGAGGGAAGTGAAAGCTCTATTCAAAGCTGTAGTATTAATAGGCTTCGGGGGAGGAGCCAGATCTTAGCACATATGGATTGGGTGGCATTCCTGCAGCCCCAGATGCACTGGGGCCCTTTTCAGGGAAACTGGAGGGACTGTTGGGGCCCAGTCACCTCTGTGGACATGGAGAGGCTGGGATTTGTGGAGGGTTTGAGGGTGCCCCTATATACTCTTTCCACTTGAGCCCAGGGATCACAGCCTCTTCCCCATGCCAGGGTTCAGCCGACTCCTATACCAGCCGCCCATCTCTGGACTCAGACGTCTCCCTGGAGGAGGACCGGGAAAGTGCCCGGCGGGAAGTGGAGAGTCAGGCCCAGCAGCAGCTGGAGAGAGCCAAGGTATCCTCTGCTTGTGAGCTGGGGGCAGAACAGGCCAGGCTGGGTGGAAGCTTGTACTCCGTCCTATGTCCCTAGCGGTCAGTGGGCAGGATGTACGTGAGTGTGAAAGGTTTGTGTGTGTGTGATGGGTGGACAATGGGTCCCCCACCCTCTGCTGTTGGGGCAGTGGGACTGGAAGGGTGCTCTGAGGCTCCCCTCATTGGCACTGATGGCCAAATTCTCTAGCACAAACCTGTGGCATTTGCTGTGAGGACCAATGTCAGCTACTGTGGTGTACTGGACGAGGAGTGCCCAGTCCAGGGCTCTGGAGTCAACTTTGAGGCCAAAGATTTTCTGCACATTAAAGAGGTGACCACCCACACCCCCCTAAGAGAAGCCATTTAATTTCCCTCCTCTTGCCCCAGTTCCTATTCTCTTAGTTTAGTCCTCAGTCTATAAACAAGTCCCCGAACTCCTCAACTTTATCCTTAACACACACACATATACCCCTTATATCCAAACCCAACAATCCTCAGCGTCTCCATACTTCTGAGATCTGGCTTGGGCCTGAGTCTTCACATGTGTAAAGTGAGCAGTTAGATTAGCAGCCTCTTAGGTCCCCTGCAGGTGACAGCTATGATGCATCACACTAAAATCTTGGGGTGGCTCAAAACTGGCTGCCCTTCCCTCTGGCACCTTCTCCTGCCCCCTCCAACCCCCCCCCTCCCTTGTGCTGCCTTTGTCAGACCAGCTCTGTGAATATCTCCCTGGCTCTTCAAGCTGGAGAGCCAGAACTGAAGCCTTTGCCGCCTCCCCTTCCCTTTCTGCTCCATCCCATGTCCAGAAGTACAGCAATGATTGGTGGATCGGTCGGCTAGTGAAAGAGGGCGGGGACATCGCCTTCATCCCCAGCCCCCAGCGCCTGGAGAGCATCCGGCTCAAGCAGGAGCAGAAGGCCAGGTGAGAACAGGGCTGTGACTCGGTAAACATTCCCTGCCCCTCTCAATGTGGGCACTTTACTTGAAGTCCACTTTACTACACATGCACGCATATCCCACCCCCCCTAAATACACACATTCATTCCCACCTATACACATTTACACTGCACAAATATGCACGCATGCGCACACAAATGCACATGTCACACCTCCCTCATTAGCTAAACTACAAGGAAATGTATACAACTGTTAAATAATGTGTGGAACATAGGCGCTTACTGCCCTTCCTTTCTCCTTTCAGGAGATCCGGAAACCCTTCCAGCCTGAGTGACATTGGCAACCGACGCTCCCCTCCTCCATCTCTAGGTAGCCTCCCCACAGCCCACCTGTCTTGGGTAGGTGGGTCACTGGGACTTGGGGCAGGGAGATTTTTCCCCAGGTGAACTGTGTGGGGAGGGGTCAGAAGAGCTGGCAGAAGCCCAGTGTCTCCCCTGGGGAAGGGAATACATGCCCCCAGGGCCTTTCCCCCCTTCACCAACGTTAATCTTTTATTTCCTTTTCCAAAAAGCCAAGCAGAAGCAAAAACAGGTGAGTCAAGGAAGGGACCTGGGCTTGGGGGCTCATGGCTGTAGGAACAGGCTTCTGGGCAGTCATTGTGGAGGGGCAGCAGAACAAGGAGGGAGGGAGCCCAGAACTTCTGAATTGGCCCCACACCAGTCAGGCATAGGGCAGGCCACCAGGCCATGGCTTTGCTTGACCTCAGGTCAATTCTGCAGGCAGAACATGTTCCCCCATATGATGTGGTGCCCTCCATGCGGCCTGTGGTGCTGGTGGGACCCTCTCTGAAAGGTTATGAGGTGAGAGGAAGTCCTTGACCCCAAGATCACCTCTGCCAAGCCTGCCATGGGAAGGCCCCAGGGACAATGGGAGGGGGGGCCTGTGTGTGGAGGGGATGGGCTCCAGGGTCATGCCTGCTGACGCTGCCCTTCTCCAAGAAGGCCCTCAGTCAGTTCCATTCCGTTCCCCTCATCTCTCCCACCCAGGTCACAGACATGATGCAAAAGGCTCTCTTTGACTTCCTCAAACATAGGTTTGATGGCAGGTAAGCTGTTCTGGCCTGAGGTGGCCTGAGAACCAGGGAGAAGATCATTACCTCCTAACATATGTCTATAGCAAGGTCTTTTCTAAATGGAAAGTTAGGAATTAGGAGGTCCTAGGTAAGGAGGGGCCTAGAGCTCAAAATTTAGAAGTGAGCTGTGATTCTCCACTGCCACCCCAGGATCTCCATCACCCGAGTCACAGCTGACCTCTCGCTGGCAAAGCGCTCTGTGCTCAACAATCCTGGCAAGAGGACCATCATTGAGCGTTCCTCCGCGCGCTCCAGCATCGGTGAGAAGTCCCCAGCTCCTACTTCTCTGCTCAAGGCCTCTTCCTGAGATCCTTTTTCTTTCCCAACTCTTCCTCTGCCTGCCCCCAAGATTGGCAAGACCACACCCCAGGCTCCTCAGTTCCCTATTCTTCTGCCTGCCCAGGCCTTAATGAATGCCCTCTCCCTCCATTATTGGGGAGGCCCCCAAGCCCCACTGGAGGAAGTGGGGGGAGCCGCCGGTGAACACTGTGGCTCACTTGCTCCCTCTATAGCTGAAGTACAGAGTGAGATTGAGCGCATTTTTGAGCTGGCTAAATCCCTGCAGCTGGTAGTGTTGGATGCTGACACCATCAACCACCCAGCACAGCTGGCCAAGACCTCACTGGCCCCCATCATTGTGTTTGTCAAAGTATCCTCACCGAAGGTAAGTCAGCAGCAGAGGTGGGGGAGGCCCCCAGGGCTGCCCTCCTAGAATGCGTCACAGCTTAGCTTGGCACCTGCCCCAGGGCTCCTGAGTTCCCTTTTCCTGGTGCCAAATCACAAGTGGGGGACATGCCCAGTTCCTTCTAGGCCCAGCTCTGCCCAGGGCCCCCAGAGACTCCGGGCCTCACTCTGCCCTTTCCCCTCAGGTACTCCAGCGTCTCATCCGCTCCCGAGGGAAGTCACAGATGAAGCACCTGACTGTGCAGATGATGGCATATGACAAGCTGGTTCAGTGTCCACCAGTGAGTGCCTGGGGCAGCTGCCCCTGTGCCCACTCTTGCTTTTCTAGGGCTGGGGCAGTGATGGAGATGGGGTGGGGAATGCTGCTTAGGGGAAGCCAACATTCCCCCTTTCCCCAGGAGTCCTTTGATGTGATTTTGGATGAGAACCAGCTGGAGGATGCCTGTGAGCACCTGGCTGAGTACCTGGAAGTTTACTGGCGTGCCACCCACCACCCAGCTCCCAGCCCTGGACTTCTGGGTCCTCCCAGTGCCATCCCTGGACTTCAGGTAATCATTTCCAGTTGGCACTGATGTTTAGGCTAAGCCAGCCAAAGCAATGCCCCTCCCTGCCCAGGGGCTTGTCCTTGGCCTAGCAGTTTGAGCTAGGGCAGATGGACAAAGGAACTTCCTGATGAGAGGGAATAAATCAATACGATGGGTAACAGATTATTTTTCTAAGGCTCAAAAGAAACATACTCTCAAACTTTTCTATTTTTTTTTTTTTAATCCTCACTGGAGGATATTTTTCCATTGATCTTTAGAGAGAGTGTAAGGGAGGGGGAGAGACAGAGAAACATCAATGTGAGACACATCGATTGGTTGCCTCCCGCACCAGGGCCAAGGATTGAGCCTGCAACCAAGGTACAAGCCCTTGACTGGAATCAAACCTGGGACCCTTCAGTCCATGGGCCGGCACCCTATCCACTGAGCCAAACTGGTGAGGGCTCTCTGATCTGTCTTGAAGGCAGAGACTGAATTTTGCTGGAGTCAAAAGCTTCAGTTTTCCATATCTGAAGAGGAAGAATAAGCCAGTATGCTTCCCTCCCTTGCACTGTTTCCTGTACCCAGGAACTGAGGGTTGAGGGGGAAGAATTCCCCATCCTAGTAGACATGGGAGGGAGGCCAAGGCGAGGTCTGTACTGCCTCACTTAGAGCTGGTGTGTTACCCCCAGAACCAGCAGCTGCTGGGGGAGCGTGGCGAGGAACACTCACCCCTTGAGCGGGACAGCTTGATGCCCTCAGATGAGGCCAGCGAGAGCTCCCGCCAAGCCTGGACAGGATCCTCCCAGCGTAGCTCCCGCCACCTGGAGGAGGACTATGCAGACGCCTACCAGGACCTGTACCAGCCTCACCGCCAACACACCTCTGGGCTGCCTAGTGCTAATGGGCATGACCCCCAAGACCGACTCCTCGCCCAGGACTCGGAGAACAATCACAATGAGCGGAACTGGCAGCGCAACCGGCCCTGGCCCAAGGATAGCTACTGACCGCCTCCTGCTGTCCTACCCTGACAGGCACAGGCACAGCTGGCTGGGGCACCTACTCCAGGCAGGCTGGCATTAGACTGGCACTAGGCTCAGCCCCTCACAACCCCCTGCCCAGCACCAGGGCTGCCTGTGATCCTAAGGTTCTTGGAAATGCAGGGTCCCCCTTACCTCCTGGGCAGTGACCCCCCTAAGCTCCCATTCCAGGTACTAGCTGTGTGTGCTGCACCCCTGGCACCTTCCTCTCCTCCTGCACAAGAAGCTGCCCCACTGGGCAGTGCCCTCAGGCCAGGATCCCCTTAGCAGGGACCTTCCCACCAGACTCAGGGAAGGGATGCCCCCTCAAAGTGATAAGAGGTTGGGGTGTGGGCAACATGACATGATGAAGAAACAAGGCTCCTGAGCAGACACAAGTCCTAACAGTCAGAGGATTCAGGCTTTGTGCTTTGGGGTCTGAGGACCTCCACTCACCTCACTGCCACTCGAGAAAAAGAGACAATCAGAGCCCAACAGGGTGGCACTCCCATCCATCAGCTGGGGAGGCATCTACATACAAGGCTGGAGTAGCAGGCTGGCTGGGCTGGGGCCAAGGGCCTTACAGCTGAGGGTCTGGAATGGAAGGGTCTCCTCACCCTGCTAGGAATCTTCCTAACATCTGACGGGACCAGGGACAGGAGCTGATCCGAGTTGAGGGTTTGGGAAGGGAGGGCATGTGTAGCAGAGACCGTATGGAACAGCTTTGGGGGCCTCCTTGCCCCCCTCATCCTTTTGCTCTTGCATCCTGTCATTTCTGTTCTTGGCCCTCGTGCCTCCTGGGGCATACGAGCCCCAAACTTTATTCCCTCATTCATAGCTGCTGCTTGTTATGTTGTGGTTAGGTGGAGAGAGACACAGTGGACAGCCCTCAGAGGCCCTGTCTGCCCGGCTACCCTTGCCTTATGGCTCTAGTGTGTGACCTACAGAGCATGCTCCATAAGACCCTGACCCACCTCACTGTCATCACTAATAAACACCATGCACAGTCCTTCGGGCTCCTGTTCTGTCTGTTGGCTCAGGTGGCCAGTTCCTCATTGTGTGGCCCAAGTCTAGAGAAGGCATAGAAATGTCCTGGCCTTTCTCTCACAGAGGACTCACTGAGTGGAAAGGGACAAAGGAGAGCTGGGGATGAAACTGCCTCCCCCCCCCCTCCGCCCCCACCATTATGCCCTTAGGCCCAGATACATCTAGGGATTCAGCGGCACAGAAAGGACTTGTTTTGGGAGGTGGGGAAGAGGCTTATAGCTTACACTGTCCCTGCCTCAGGCCCTGTAGCTTGAACGCCATGTATTTGCTCAACAATTTTAGAGTAAGGAAGAACAGGAATAAGATGGAACTGAGGGAGGACCCAGGCCCTGCAGCCCGCTTTCTACAATCTAACTCATCATTCCTTGAGGCTCCTGGTGCCCATCTCCACCCCCTCCCATAAGCAGTGAACTCAGCAACTGGAGAGCCACAAGCAGAGACTAAAAGCTGGGTGTCAGGCACACAGCATCAGGGGCCGAGAGTGGTCCCAATTGTGCCTCACCTGCCAGTTTCACAACTGCTTTCCTTTCTCACCCTGTGGAAAGCTCCCCAGGGGTATCCAGGCCAGAGCTACACATTCAGTGAGGCTAGAGAAGGGGAGGAAAGATGCATTAGGACGCTGCTGTCGTGGCTCTGCCAACCCCCTCGGTGCCTCCTGTAGACATAGACTATCAGCTGAGATCCTAGGCTCTGCTACAGATGTGATTTTCTTTCATCTCCCAAGTCTGTCTTCTGTGGTACCAGGGAGCCCCTGGGAGATGCAGTTAGCTAGAACTAGACACAGCCTTAATATTCATGTATTTATTCTCAGAACATACAAACTCATCTTTTCAGAGAATAGAAAACAGAAATTTTACTCAGTGACTTCAAGATGGACACAGCCAGCTCACCCTGTCCCACATCTAAAAAAATTCTCTGGGTGAGGGATGCCTAGAGTGCACAGCACCCCTTGGCACAGGGGCCGTGCACAGCTCTAAACAAGGCTCTCACCTTGTTTTATCATCCAAAAGGGCAAATGCTATCAAAATGACAGAGTCCAAGGTTCATAATCCTCGCAGTGCCGGATCCCCTGGGTCATCTAGGGCAACAATGTTGCTGCCGCTTATGAAGTCAAGTCTGTGCCGAAGACACCCTCCCAGCAGCCTGGGAGTCAATGCCATTGGCTGCCCCGGAAACTGGCAATCCCCAAGTCAGCCAGAGGGGCAGAGCTGGGCCCAAACCTATGGTCATTTGTTCTCCCTGTCTCCTGCAGCAGCTTCCCTCCTTTCGCAGCCCACACTCAGGCCTTCAAACCTGAGGGTCTAGCCACGCAGTCTGAGTTTTTCCTAAGCCCCCATAAGAGTGAGGACCTGGAAAGGGAGATGTGAGGGTCCTGAAGAACAGGCTT
This sequence comes from Corynorhinus townsendii, assembly GCA_026230045.1. Lineage (NCBI taxonomy): Eukaryota > Metazoa > Chordata > Mammalia > Chiroptera > Vespertilionidae > Corynorhinus > Corynorhinus townsendii. The sequence goes on along the minus strand of JAPDVU010000003.1, from coordinate 170,786,066 downwards.
CAGAGCCTGCCCTTAAACCGGTGGGAAGAGTGCTGTGTCAGGCAAAGATGGTCTCTTCCCGGCGCTTCTTGGTGAGGATGGTGCCTGGTTTGTGCTGGGCATCTGGGTGGTTGGCTAGCTCTGGGGGGCAGGAAGACACTGGGCTCTCCAGGATGGCTTGCTTCAGCTCATAAAATACAGCAGAGTCCTCTTTGGTGAGGAAGGTGATGGCCACACCACTCTTGCCTGCTCGTCCCGTGCGGCCAATGCGGTGGATATAATCTGGGGAAGGGGGAGAGGAACGTTACACAGGGTACCAGGCCAGATGCCCTAGTGAGCAGTGTCTGAAGCCTCTACTTGTAAAGGCATTGTCCTCCCCACACCTCCACAGGCAGGAATAGAGCTCATACTACCTGAACCTGCAGTACCCACAGTGTTCTCCCCACAACTACTACTGATGGGGTCATCCTACCACACTAAGACTGAGAGGGGCCAAGTTCCATTATCTTCCACACCCCAAACACAGTGTGCTACCCCCAAGTACTGGGACAACACACCCACATGAGATAAAGAATAGGAGCTCGCCCTGACCAGTGTGGCTCAGTTGGCTGGGTGTCATTCCATTCACCAAAAGGTTGCTGGTTCCATTCCTGGTCAGGGCACATGCCTGGGTTGTGGGCTCAATCCCAGGTAGGGGGCATGCACAAGGCAGCCAACTGATGTTTCATTCTCAATCAATGTTTCTCCCCCCACTCCCCCTTCCTCTCTACAAATCAATTTTAAAATCTTAAAAAAAGAGTAGGAGCTCTTCTCACTGGGACACGCCATTTGAGAGACAGCTGTGAGAGATGGCAGTAGCACCCCAACTCAAGGGGAATGAGACAAGGAGTCTCCCTTTCCCCAGGTTGCAGCCACTTTCCTCACACCTACCTTCGATGTTTTTGGCCATATCATAGTTGACCACCATAGACACATCTTGGATGTCGATACCACGACCTGCCACATCTGTAGCCACCAAAATGTCCTTGGCCCCAGCCTTGAGGTTGGACAGTGCAAATTCTCGCTGCTCCTGGCCTTTTCCACCATGCAATGTACAAGCATTGTACTGTTGAGAGAATGGTGAGGTGAAGAAAGTGCAATGGAATCATGGAAAGATACAGAAGTTAAGAGGGAGTAGGGACAGAGAGGGAGGGTTTCAGAGAGCAGCAGGGTAGAAGGAAAAGGGAAAGGAAGCAGAAGAAAGAATGAGTGCAATTGAAAGAAGGAGAGTACAAGTGAGCTGAAGAATGGGTGGGAGAGAACAGGATGTGGCATGGCAGAGAGCGCCAAGGCAAGGTCAAAGGTAAAATCAGGGGTGAGATATGGAGACAGATTAGAAGTAGAGATGATGAGGGTGAAAGATGAGGGTAGAAAGCAGAGACCAAGAAGTTTAAGGAAGTTTAAACATTGAGTATCAAGACATTGATCAACATCTCCCTCCTGACGACACTATCCCCTCTCCCAAACATTCATAAACACAACAAACTTTGTTTTGACCCATCCTGTTCCACATCCTCAGACCCTGCCAGAATGTGTCTCAAAACCTCTCCCTAGCTGGGCCAGTGTGGCTCAGTGATTGAGTGCTGACCTATGAACCAGGAGGTCATGGTTCGATTCCCGGTCAGAGTACATGCCCAGGTTGTGGGTTCTGTCCCCAGTAGAGGGTGGACAGGAGGCAGCCAATCACTGATTCTCTCGCATCATTGATGTTTCTCTCCTCCCTTCCTCTCTGAAATCAATAAAAATATTTTTTAAAATAAATTAAAAAAAGACATATGTACTACTATTTGTAATACTTTAAATAATAAAAAATATATATAACAAAAACACACAAAAATAAATAAATAAATAAATAACTCTCCCTGGCCCAAGCCCGCCTGGAGGAAGACCCGAGGGAGCTCTAGCAGGCACTACTGGAATGGATAGTCATAGTCCTCCCATCTCCATCACACCTCCCTTTTCCCTCTGGCCCTGACTTGTTCAATACTGGAGAAGTTCAAAAATGAGTGAAAATTGAGAGCAGGAGCCTAGGAAGGGCCCTCTAATTTCAGAAAGCAACACCAAAGAGACTGGACTTTGCCCTCCCCTGCCAGACACACCCCCATCTTCTCCAGGGATTTGGCCAAAACATCACAGCCCTTCTTCTGGTTGACGAAAATGATGATGGGTGGGTCAAAGCCTTGCTCCAAGATTGCCAGCAGCTTTTTCCTAGGGAGAAGAGGAGAAAAATGAGATGCACACTACCTCCTACTCCAAGTGAAATGCCCAACCCTGATCTACAAACATCAATTCCAGAACAATTGCCCCTCAGCCACCACTCCCACTGAAAAAGGCTCCTTCTCCACCCTGTTTCCCCTGGCTCAGCTGTCCCCATACCTCTTCTCTGACTCTGACATGAGGAAGACCTTCTGTTCCACACGTTCATGGGGCTTGCCTGCAGAGCCAATGTACACCACAGCAGGTCGCCGAAGATAGCTCCGAGCCAGACGCTCCACGGCTGGGGGCATGGTGGCCGTGAACATGACCGTCTAGGAAAACAGGACGCTCAGCCTTGGGCCCAGGAAGATACAATCACATATCCTACCATGACCACAGGCAGTACAGCCCAGGCTGAAGAATCTAAACTATACCATGGTGTAAACTTTCATAGCCACCCCTTAGGAAATAGTGTCCTTTGCCTTCCCACTTCTTTCCTTAGTACCTGAACTTGGCATCTCATGATGATAAGAAGGGCTGAGAGCATTGGCTAGCATCTATAGTGGACAGTACCATGACTGTTTGGAATCATTTTTCCAGGGTTAAGCTAAATGGCTACAACTGTCAGAGGACTGCATCTAGGCAGGCCTCACCATTTTGGAAACATGTACTCTGAGCCCATATAAGGCAAGAAGGGCCCTAGAACAGGTTTGCCAACTTTCCCAAATCTCCCCAACCCAGGGAAGCAGCCTTACTTGGCGGTACTTATGCTTTCCTGACTCAAAGTTGGCCAACATCTTCTCAGGGTCCTCAGCCTCATCTGTGTCCGGCTTCTGGTTGGTGACAGGCATGTGCTCCAGGATCTTCTGGACGTCTGGCTCAAAACCCATGTCAATCATCCTATCTGCCTCATCCAGAACCACGTAGGTACAGCGGCTCAGCACCAGATAGCGGTTTTCCAGCACATCAATCAGACGTCCTGGCGTAGCAATCACAATCTAGGGGGTACAGTGGAATCATATGTAGCCCCAGCAGATACACCCTTCTTCTCTCTTCTGTGTACTGTCCACTCACTTGGACAATAGAACTCCAATGCTAAGAAACTTAGACCCCAGCCTCTAATTATGTTTGGCAGTGAAGGTTCCTGAGAATTGGCACAAAATTACTTGTTGCTATCTTGCATTTTTTCAAGAATGAATGGGGTCTCTGAATAAAATATAGAGGTCAGATAGAGGAGGCAAAATCAGAAGGCATTTTCTTAGATGGAAGAGAGACTAAGAGATATCGTGAAGAGGATTATATAAAATAATACACTAAGAAGTCTGCAGAAAACTCAATTCTTATACCAGACTTGTTATAAAAAGCTCTCCTTCCCTAGCCTTAAAGGTGGCAACACACAAAGTCAATGACTTGGTGTGACAGTGATTAAGGGCACAGGATTTGGATATGAATCTCAGCTCTGCCCACTGCCAGCTGTGCAACTTTGGACAAGTTATTAACCGGAGCTTCAGCTGCATCTGTAAAATGGCCGTTCCCCTCTGTGTTCTCATGGTTGTGAGAATTACTGACATGCACAGTATAATCCCTGGTGCATAAGTTCTCAATAACAGTAGTACATCTATATAAACCAGCCCTCTTCTTCATTTGACTGACCGTCTGTGGCAGAAACTAGAAAAAAACCCAAAACAGCACAGCCCAAATGGTGGGCTGGCTACTGGCCAGGTGAACAAACCTCACAACCCATGCGCAGCCTGAAGCCCTGGTCTTCTCTGGAGATGCCGCCAATGACAGCCACAGTGCGGATGCCTAGTGGCTTCCCAAACTTGATGGTCTCTTCCTCAATCTGCTGAGCCAACTCACGGGTCGGGGCCAGGATGATAGCATAAGGGCCCTGGTCTGACTCTTCGATCCTGTGGTAAATGGGGCATCCCAGTTTCATGAGCTTTGGTTTCCATGCAGCCACAAACAGGAGCAAGACAAAGTCACACTTAAGAGCAGCTATGGAAATGGAGAGGGTGGTGGGAAGAGGATGCAATGATCTCCCTTAAAAATCAGAGACTCCAATATGCATAACCCACGGACACAGACAATAGGGAGGTGAAGGCCTGGGGTGGGGTGAGCTATAAGGAGTCAATGGGAGAAAAAAGGAGACATATGGAATACTTTCAACAATAAAGATTAAAAAATAAATGAAATGTTTGAAGATTAAGAAAAGAAAAATCAGAGACTCTAGCTCAGCCAGTGTTGCTTAGTGGTTGAACATCGACCCATTAACCAGGAGGTCATGTTTCGATTCCAAGTCAGGGCACATGTCCGGAGTTGCAGGCTTGATCCCCAGTAGGGAGCATGCAGGAGGCAGCCAATCAATGAGTCTCTCTCATCATTGATGTTTCTATCTCTCCCCCTCCTTTCCTCTCTAAAATCAATAAAAACATTTTAAAAAAGACATGGGGGGCGGGCTAGAGGGGATTAAGGGGGGGGGGGGGCCAAAGGGGACAGATGTAATACTTTCAACAATAAAGATTTAAAAAAGAAAAGAAAACCAAACACTCATTTGCCACTTTCACCATCCCTACCCAGTTAAACCACTCCAACTGTTAACAGATGACCCCACCTGTCAATTTTGGGAAGAGTAGTGATCCAGACCAGCAACGGAATAAGGAAGGCTGCTGTCTTGCCGCTGCCAGTCTCAGCCACACCAATGATGTCACGATTCTGAAGCCCAATGGGAATTGCCTGACGTTGGATAGGTGTTGGTTCCTGCAGTGACCCAGAGAGAGTAATGGGTACAGGCAGAATTATACTACTACTGGGCTACTGCTGATAGAGTGGGCACATATGCTAGCACAGTGGGAGGCCACCAAGCCTAGTTCAAAGGAATGGGACCTGAGAAGAAACAATCACTGAAGGCCAATACTTCCACCAGGAAGTAATAGACAGTATCACCGTGGTGCCCACTGGCAGCGAAGGCATCCAAGAGTCAAGGCACAAAATTTGTATCCCCTACAACATAGGAACATGCCAGGTCTTCTGAACCAATCTGTCCCTCCTTACCTTGTAGCCACACTTATCAATGACCTCCAAGATGTGTGGGGGCAGAGAAGAGTCTTTCCAGGATCGGATGGGATTAGGGATCTTGCCACCTTTGGTGGTAATGCTGTAGTCCTCACGGAAGATCCGCCAGTCCCTGTCCGTCATCTCATCTAACTTCTTCTGGGACCAATGACGATCATCCCAGCGCTGTTTGGCTTCCTTCTTACGAAGTTTGCGGAGTCTTGCCCTGGAGCAGAATCATGAGGAATAGGTAGGATCAGTTTTCCCAACTCCTTTCTGTACACTCTGGGCTGTGCCCAACCACCCCAGCCCTGACCACTCACTCCTCCTGCTCCTTTTCTTCCAGTGTCCTCCTCTTCTCCATTAGGTCTCCATAGAAACGTGACTGTTCTCGTTTCTGCTGCTTTAGGTCAATGCCTGCAATGAAGCCTCGCCCCAACAACTGCACCTGGTGCCGTTCTTTGTACCTGGGATTGAGACAGAGGAGGAAGAAAAGTAGCTGTTACAGCAGCAGGAGGGAAGGGCAGACTACCAATAGTACATTCCCCTTCCTAGCCAGAGTCTTGCCTCACCCAGAGGGTTGGGTTAATACTAGTTTATCAATTTCCCCATCCTAGCTTATCTTAATCCTATCTCTACAGTCACAGTTTCTCTCTAGAACTGCCAGACAACCTACGGAATAGGAGAAGTTATTCGTTAATAATACATCTGATAAGGTGTTGATATCTAAAATATATAAAGAACCCAGGCTCTCTGCCATGTAAAGATTCATGTACAAATCAAGAATACTGTTCTCACTAAACACTAAATACCCTGAATCCTTGATGTTAGATTTCTCAGCTTTCAGAATTCCAAGAAATGTTGTTGAAAAATAAATAAATAAAATATATAAAGAACTCATACAACTTAACACCAAAAAGACAAACAATCTGAGTAAAAATATGGGCTGAGGACCTGAATAGACATTTCTCCAAAGAGAATATACAGATGGCCAATAGACACATGAAAAGATGCTCAACATCACTAATCATCAGGGAATGCAAATCAAAACCACAATACCATCTCACATTTGTCAGAATCCTATATAATAAGAATAGTATGCAAATTGACCGTACCTCCGCTACACCCATAAGCCATGCCCACTGGCCATGCCCACCAGCCAATCAGGAGGGAATATGCAAATAAATCCAACCAAGATGACTGCAGCCACAGAGAGCAGGAGGGAGGCTTGGGTTTCCCTGGCAATGGAGGAAGCCAAGCTTTCCGCCTGCCCTTGCCGGCCCAGGCCTCCACTCAATGCTACAAACTTTCAATTATAGAAGATAAATCCCAACAGAAATGGCTGCAGCCACGGAGCTGGAGAGAGCAGGAGGCTAGGGTTGCCCGTGGCAATGGAGGAAGCCAAGCTTCCGCAGCCCTGGCCTGCTTTGGCCTCCGCTTAAGGCTACAAAGTTTCAATTGTAGAAGATAAATAAATCCCAGATCCCAGGGCCTCTGCTTGGATCACTGGGGGGCGTGGCTGGCCTGCAAACCACCACAGGCCCCTCACCCAGGCCACCCCATGCCCCAAGGGAACCCCCACCCTGATCCAGGACACCCTTCAGGGCAAACCAGCTGGCTCCCACCCATGCACCAGGCCTCTATCCTATCTAATAAGAGTAATACACAGATTGACCATCACTCCAACACAAGATGGTTGTCCCCATGTGGTCAAAGATCCTGCCCCCATGTGGACACAAGATGGCCAGCAGGGGAGGGCAGTTGAGAGGGCCCAGGCCTGCAAGGGAGGGCAGTTGTGGGCGATCAGGCTAGCAGGGGAGGGCAGTTGGGAGGGACCAGGCCTGCAAGGAAGGGCAGTTGGGGGTGATCAAGCCTGCTGGGGAGGGCAGTTAGGAGTGACCTGGCCAGCAGAGGAGGGAAGTTGGGGGTGACTGGGTCTGCAGGGAAGGGCAGTTGGGGGGAACCCAGGCCTGCAGGGGAGAGCAGTTGGGGGACCAGGCCTGCAGGGGAGGGCAGTTAGGGGTGATCAGGCCTGCAGGAGAAGGCAGTTAGGCAGCAATCAGGCTGGCAGGGGAGTGGTTAGGGGGTGATCAGGCTGGCAGGCAGAAACAGTTAGAGGCAATCAGGAAGGCAAGCAGGCAAGCAGTTGGGAGCCAGCAGTCCTGGATTGTGAGAGGGCAGTCGGACATCCCTTGAGAGGTCCCAGATTGGAGAGGGTGCAGGCTGGGCTGAGGGACAATCCCCCCACCCTGTGCACGAATTTCGTGCACCAGGCCTCTAGTGCCTATTATAAAAAAATAACAAGTACTGGGGAGAATGTAGACAAAAGGGAACCCTTGTACACTGTTGGTGGGATTGCAAATTGGTGTAGCCACTATGGAAAACAGTATGGCAGTTCCTCAATTAAAAATAAAAACTAACATATGACCCAGCAATCCTACTTCTGAGTATTTATCCAAAGACATCCAAAACAGTAACTGGAAAAGATACATGCACCCCTATATTCACTGCAGCATTATTTACAACAACCAATATATGGAATCAACCTAAATGTCCATCAATAGACAATTGGACAAAGAAAATGTGGTACACATATACAATGGAATATTACTCAGCCATAAAAAAGACTAAAATCTTACCATCCGCAAAACATGGATGGACCTAGAGGGTATTGTGTTAAGTGAAATAGGTCAGACAGAGAAAGACAACTACCATATGATTTCACTTATATGTGGAATCTAAAAAACAAAATAAATACACCAACAAAACAGAAACAGATTCATAATACAGAGAACTGATGGGACAGATGGAAGGGGGTTTGGGAACATGAGTGAAAAAGGTGAAAGAACTAAGAAGTACAAATTGGCAGTTACAGAATAGTAATGGGATGTAAAGTAGCACATAGAAAATATAGTCAATACTATTGTAATAACTATGTATGGTCTCCGGTGGGTACCAGACTTATGGGGGGATCACTTTGAAAGTTACATAAATGTCCAACCACTATGCCATATACCTGAAACTAACAGAATATTGAATGTCAACTGTAATTAAAAAAAATAAAAAGATCTAGTTTAGGCCTGAAGCCACTCACAGTGGGTTGTAGTCGATAGATGTGTCCTCAGATGCATCCCACTCAAAGACAAACTTGCGGTCATTGAGATGCCTCGTTCGGCGCCGCTTCTTAATGCCACCCAGGTAACGCTCCTGCCCACAGACAAAACACAGAGCCCATCAAGCTTCAGGCCCAAAGCTCGCATGCAGAGATCAGAATGGCTAAATAATTAAAGCTCATTTGTGTGTGGGGAGGGGGGGTGAAAACAGAACCAAGGCCTGCACCTTAATGGCATGCAGTTCCTTGCTCTTATCCTTCTCCTCCCGGATCTTCTGCCGCCCTTCCTCATCCTCATTTCCATTGGTCTCCCGTTCCATCCTCTCCCTGCGTTCCCGTCGTTCTCGTTCCTGAGGGTCTTCTGCAGACCAAAGAAAGCAAAGCTGCAGAAGAGCTCAGTGGAAATAAAAAAAGAGCATGGCAGGACCCAGACAATGGACACCAAATGAGAAAAAAGGGAGACTTATGAGACAAGGGAAATGGCAGATATAATAGAAAGATACTTTTCTTATAAACTTCCCCCATACCTTCCTCTTCCAAACTACAGAACAAGTTTCCAGCTCTTCCTACCCCATCCCACCCGTTTCTATCCCATCCAGGGGCTACAGGGGATAGGAAAACGAACCCAACATTTTCCTGCCCAAGTCTTGAAACTGTTTCCTTTTCTTCCTCTCTTCTTCAAGCATCTTCTGTCGCTCTTCCACCTCCTGCTGCCGTCGCTTCAGGGCTTCTGCCTCTCGTTCTGCTTTGGACAGGAACTTGGGCTACAAAATAGATTGGAACTGTAATCAAAGGATCTAGAACACCACTGATGTTTGGGAGATGGCAGGGAGCTCAAAAATACTTGCTCAGGCATTAAACCTGTTAAGAAAAACACAAACAGGCTTAAGATCCTGTTATGGGCTGAATTTTGTCCCCTCAAGATGCATATATGGAAGCCATACCCCCAGTACCTCAAACTGTGACTGTATTTGGAGATAGGGCCTTTAAAGAGGCATTGAAGGTAAAACGAGGCCTTTAGGGTAAGTACTAATTCAATCTGACTAGTGTCCTTATAAGAAAAAAAAATTTGCCCCAGCTTGTATGGCTCAGTTGGTTGAGCATCACTCCATGCACCAGGAGGTCACTGGTTCGATTTCCAGTCAGGGCACATGCCCAGGCTGTGGGCTCAATCCCCAGTAGGGTGTGTGCAGAAGGCAGCCGATTGATGTTTCTCTCTCATCGATATTTCTGTCTCTCTCTCCCTCTCCCTTCCTCTCTGAAATCAATAAAAATATTTTTTTTAAATATATTTTTTAAAAATATGGACACACATACACCAGGAATACGCATGCACAGAGGGAAGACCATGTGAAGACGAAGACATTTATCCACAAACCAAGGAGAGAGGCTTCAGAAGAAACAGCCCTGCTGCCACCTTGATTTCAGACAACTAGCCTCCAGAATGGTGAGCAAATAAATTTCTGTTGTTTAAGTCACCCAGTCCGTGGTGTCTTCTCATGGCAGCCCTAGCCAACTAATACAGACCCTCAAGTCCTTACCTTAGCCTCAGCTTCTTCCTCAGCCTTTTTCTTGGCCAGAAGTTCCTCTAGGGATAATGGCTGGGCCTGAAGATAAAACACAGGACTTCAGTCCATAAAGGCTCTATCCTTTTGAAGATCACAAAATTGGGCTTGAATTCAAGAGGAAAATGAGAAACCCTTCCTCTTGCTTGCCTTAGGCTTCTTATCACCATGTTCATCCTCGTCATCCTTCTTAGAGTCTCTGTCTTTCCGAGATTTAAAATCTTTTCCTCGTCCAGGAGATAAACTTTAAGAAAAAGGAACAGAAAAGGTCTATTGCTGTCTTACCCCAGACCCTGCATGAGGTTCAGGCTGACCCCAAAAAGAGGATGGAAGTTTTCCCATGACTCAGCGAGACTGGCCCATGGTCACGCACAGGACCAGACACTTCCTTTGCAGGCATTGTCACTCTGCCTGCTCTGAAACATAATGATGGCCCTTTCTTGGTCCCAATCTACCTGAATCTCCTTTTCTGAAACTAATTTCTTCTGGCAAGTGGGTCTTCACTTCAAAATATTTCATCCAAATAGTAGTTGCACATTGAAGGAAAAAAATCCTGCTTTATAATACACCGTGAATTTAGTTACACAGCCACCCATATACACCCTTCCAAGACACTGCTATTATCTGTCCCCTCCTCATTTTCCTTACCATCTATCAGTCACAGCAATCCTTTCCTGACATCTGCTATAAGTTTAATCTTCAAGAGATCTCAAACAACTTTGTTGTAAGAATTCTGTCCTTTGCCCTGAATTCTAAGTAACATTGGGGGCCAAATAAACACTGCATAAAAAGAATCCAGAAGAAAGCTATCAAGATACTAGGGCATTAAGCTATTCCCAAAAACACATGCTGTATATCCTGGGTAGAAAACTGAATGGTTCAGTGGAGCTAAAGGAATGCTTTGTAGGCTGGTAACCTTTTCAAACTCATTTCTAAATTCTAAGAACACGCTGACCCTCAAGAGTTGTGACTTCACTAACTGTTATATGTTCTAAAGACACGTGCCTTCTAAAAAAGATACCTCTGTCCAGCCGGCATGTCTCAGTGGTGAACATCGACCTATGAACTAGGACCATGGTCGGCAAACTACTGTTCACGAGCCACATGCGGCTCTTTGGCCCCTTGAGTGTGGCTCTTCCACAAAATATCACTGCCTGGGCGAGTCTATTTTGAAGAAGTGGCGTTAGAAGAAGTTTAAAAAATTTGGCTCTGAAAAGAAATATCGTTGTACTGTTGATATTTGGCTCTGTTGACTAATGAGTTTGCCAACCACTGAACTAGGAGATCATGGTTCAATTCGCAGTCAGGACACATACTGAGTTGTGAGCTTGATCCCCAGTGTGGGGCATGAAGAAGGCAGCCAATCAATGATTCTCTCTCATCATTGGTGTTTCTCTCTCTCTCTCCCCCCCTTCCTTCTTCTCTGAAATCAATAAAAATATATTTTCAAATGAAAAATAAAAATGGCAGCTCTGCAGTAACTGCCAATAGGATCCACTAAAGAAAATTTACCTTCTTACAAAGTTGACCAAACTCAGATGCAGAGAGAAGGAAACGGGAGCATCCCCCTAGAGCCCTTCTCATTCCCTCAGGTACCTGGATCGTTTCCGGTCCTTGTCCCGTCTGTGCCCATCCTTATCCCGATCCCGGTCCTTCTTATTCCGATCCCGCTCCTTATCCCGTTCTCTGTGCCGTCGTTCTCTGAAGACAACAAATTTAAGAAATCACTGGATATGTCCAGAGTATCAGGCTTCACTGCAGCCCAAAGAAGGTCCATGATCTTTTCTCCCCAGTAAAATTTTACAAATTGAGAAATACGTTTCTTGGGGAAGTTATGAGGGGTTCTAAGACCTTATAGCTCAGAGTTGCACTGCTAAGCATTAATGCCAATGATAGAACATGGACTATATGAACAGATGAACTACCTCTGGACCTTTTGTGCTAATGAGTCTCTAGGTACAGATACCTCCTAATCTGGAGGTATCAGAGGAACAGGAATGAAGAAGTCTGAAATGTACTCTCCCTTTCCACATAGCAGACATACAAAGTTACTCTACCTTTCCGTAGACTTGGACCGGGAACGGGAGCGAGACCGGCTGCCCCCTCGACGCCTATCCCTTGACCGATGCCTCTTTCTATCTTTAGAAGGGGAAGATTTCCGGTCCCGGTCTCTATCCCGTTCTCTGTCAGGTGACCGAGATCGCTTCCTTTCCTCCTTGGAAGGTGACACATCACGGTCCTTCTTGTCAGCCAACTCTCCTGCCATCTGTCAAGAGTAAGAGGAGTACTTGTTATGTACTGGGTACTGCTCTAAGCTGTTTATATATAAGCACTTCATCTCAAAAGAACCCTATGAGGTAGATATATTAGTATGCCTACTTTATAGATGAGGAAACTGAAGCTCAGGTGTATAAAATAACTTGCCTAAGGACACACAGGTGGTAAATGGCAGAGTTCCAGGCAGTGTGGCTCTAGAGGCCCATTTTTACTCATTATACTATTAGAGGCCCAGTGCACGAAATTCATGCATGGGGGTGGGGAGTGTCCCTCTGCCCAGCCTGCACCCTCTCCAATCTGGGACCCCTCAGGATCGGGCCTAAACCGGCAGTCCGACATCCCTCTCACTATCTGGGACTGCTGGCTCCTAACCACTTGCCTGCCTGCCTGCCGGATTGCCCCTAACCACTCTGACTACCAGCCTGATAGCCCCCTAACTGTCCCCTGCTGGCCTGATTGATGCCTAACTGCTCCCCTGCTGGCCTGATCGCCTCCAACTACCCTTCCCTGCCAGCCCAATCGCCCCCAACTGCCTTCCCCTGCGGGGCTGAGGGGACTGGGGGACTCCGGCTGGATGAGGTGGGGCTGAGGGGAGGGGGACTCCAGCTGAATGAGGTAGGGCTAAGGGGACTGGGGGACTCTGGCTGGATGAGGCAGAGCTGAGGGGACTCCAGCTGGATGAGGCGGGGCTGAGGGGACTGGGGGACTTGGGCTGCGTGAGGTGCGCAGCGGGGCTGCGAAGACTGGGCACCACCATCTTGTGGCTGTGGGTGCCGCCATCTTGTGAGGGCATGGCAGTTAACTAGCATATTCCCTCTTTATTAGCTCTCACCATCTTGTGAGGGCGTGGTGGTCGATTAGCACATTCCCTCTTTATTATATAGTATACTAGTGGCCCGGTGCACAAAATTCGTGCACAGGGGGCGGGTTTCCCTCAGCCCAGCCTGCACCCTCTCCAATCAGGGAACCCTTGAGGGATGTCTGATCGCATCTGGGACCGCTGGCTCCTAACCGCTCACCTGCCTGTCTGCCTGATTGCCCCTAACCTCTCTGCCTGCCTGCATGATTGCCCCTAACTGCCCTCCCCTGACAGCCTGATTAACTGCCCTCCCCTGACAGCCTGATCTCGCCCCTAACTGCCTCTGCCTGCCTGATCACCCCTAAATGCCCTCGTTGCCAGCCTGATCTTGCCCCCAACTGCCCTCCCCTTCTGGCCTGATCGCCCCTAATGGCCTCTGCCTTGGCCCCCATCACCATGGCTTTGTCCTGAAGGAAGTCAGATGTCTGAAAGATGGCCGGTCGACCCAGTCTAATTAGCATATTACCCTTTTAGTAGAATAGATTATATAGGATAGGATTGCTTAAATGGATTGTAAACTAAAGCTTAGGGGACTGATATTTGGCTCTGTTGACTAGTGAGTTTGCCAACCACTCAACTAGGGGATCATGGTTCATCAGGAGGAGATGCTCTTGTCAGACAAAAATACATAGTCCCTGTATCTGGACTGATAGCCAGCCATATGCACTATACTGCCAAACTGGTCATTAAAAAATTGAACCGCTTTCTTACACCTTACACCAAACAGCTGTTGCCCTTAAAACCCCTCCTCAGTCCCTATCTTAGGTTCTGCCTTCGTAGTTCACCCAGATTTTGTTTTGACTGGTCGGTTTCTATGCCAGTCAGCATCAAAAGCTCCACCTCCTAGGCAGCCATTGGCTCCTCACACTTCACCCAGATTTGGTTTTGATTGGTCGGTTTCTATGCCAGTCAACATTTCCAGGCCTATCAACGGGCCTGATCAGAGAGGCGGGGCTGATCAGCAGCCCCAGCAGAGGCCGGAGAGAAAGAGAGATGCTGCTGCTGGTCAGGCCCCAAGAGAAAGAGAGAGGCCAGGGCTGATCAACAGTTGCTACGGAGGCTACCAATCAGACCCTGCTTCTCTCTCCAGGCCTCTCCTCGGGCCTGATCCACAGCCCCCTCGGCAGTCAGTGCTGGGTCACCACAGCAACCCAGCACTGCCTTCCGGTTGGTCCAGCCTTCGGTCGTTTTGGATGTTACAGACTCTGGGTTTTTATATATTAGGATTGCCTTTCTGTAGTTAGTTTTTGTATATATTCATTTTTAAAAGTATATAACTAATATACCTTATTTTTAAATTTAGACAGCAAGAGTATTAAAAGAGATGTTAGTGAATGAATAGCGTACTACCTCTAGAAACATCCTGTATTGCTTATCTTAGGAGTCTACTAGGCCTGCTAGCCCAACAGAATCAGTCAACACACAAACATCTAAGGGGATATGTTCTCTTGAGCTCATAAAAGAAGCTCAAAAGGGAGGAGGGCCATTTAACTTGGAGATTATAGTCACCATGTCAAGGAAAAACTAAATTTAACTGGAGAAACAAAAAGGTACTTCTAGTTATACAATGGGAAAAGCTTGAAGGGTACATAGGACCTCCATGAACATTTTTTTTTTTTTGCAACTTCCTATAAACTTATAATTATTTCAGAAAAAAGAAGAAAGGTAGATACCAAAAACTACAGGTCACAGACATTCTGACTAGCATTCCCTACTCAGATTTTCACAGTCTTGATCGTTACCCAGTCCCATGAATGGTCTGCACAGGAATTAAGTTCCGTTTCCTTTTGCCTGGGAAACACTGAGCACTGCCACACTGTCAACTGTCTTTCAGACTACAAAATCTACTTCACTTCACTTGCTAAAACAACAGCAAGTCTGAATCTGCCTCTACCCCCATCATGATCATCATCATCATCACCACAACCATCATCACCATCCCTACCTTGGGATAAATTTCTCAGAACTTATTTTAGCCCCAAATGGTTCAGCTAGAATATCAGTCCCCTAAGCTTTAGTTTACAAACCCCTTTTCCCACGTCATACCCTGCCATATATCTTTAAGAAGGGAGGAGAACTTATAAAGAAAAATGAACAAGTAGCACTTTCAAAAGGTGGAGAAACATCCTATTTTATCTCACGACTGCCTGAGAAATGACTGAATGTTCTATATCAGCACAACAAATTACAATGATGTCTCTACCACGTACAGCCCTAAGAAAACACCCCAAAAGAAAGGCTATTTTCTCTAGAAAGCATCCTAGACATCATTAATTCTTTCAATAAATATTAATTGAGCACCTGATAGGTGCCAGAAACTGTTCTGTGTACCAGAGATATACCTATAAACAAAACGAAGTCTCAGATCTCTAACACTTAAATTCCAGTAAAGCAGACAACACTTAAGTAGTAAGATAAGTTCAAATGGTAACAAGAACTAATTAAGAGAATAAAACAGATATAATGGGGAGAGGTATGAACAAGAGACAAGAAAGTGCGGGAAAGAATTTTTTACATGCACTGTATGCTGAGATTTGAATGATGAGAAAGAGAGAGCCTACAAAAAAAACAGGTAAAAGAACTTACTGAGTAAAAGCAATTATTAAGGGACTGGGCAGGAATTAGCTTAGCGTGTTTGCCAATTAAAAACAGACTTGTGTGAGTCTGGCCGGTGTGGCTCAGTGGCTAAGCATTGACTTACGAACTAGGAGGCTGTGGCTCGATTCCTAGTCAGGGCACATGCCTAGATTTCAGGCTCCATCCCCAGTGGGGGGCGTGCAGGAGGCAGCCAATCAATACATCTCTCTCATCATTGATGTATTTCTGTCTCTCTCCTCCCTCTCCCTTCCTCTCTAGAATCAATAAAAATATATATATTTTAAAAAGAGTGGAAACAGAACCATTGAGAACGCTACTATAGTAGTCTAGACAAGAGATGACAGTGGCTTGTTCTAGGAAAGTGGCAATGAAGGTGAAAAGAAGTAGACAGCTTCAGGACATACTTTGGAGGCAGAGCTGACAGGACTTACTAATAACGAAGGGAGAAAGGGGAAAGGGACACAACAACAGCTCCTAAATTTATGGTTTGAGTAGCCTAGTGGTTCGTGGTGCCATTAGTGACTGGGAAAGACTGGGGGAGAGGGAGTGAGGAGATTTAGGAGGAAACAACGTTTCCTTTTGGCCGTGTCAGTAAGAAAACCAAATGGAGATTGCAGGAAGGCAGTTGAAAATGCAATTCTGGAATTCAGAACAGAGACTGTGGAGATAAAAATTTAAGTCACTGATACATAGATAGTTTTTAAAGCTATGGGACACTAAGTTATACTACTTAAGTAGGCAGTATGGTTAAAGAAGAAAACGAACAGGAATAGAATGCAGGGCTGAGTTCTGGAACACTGTAACATTTAGAGGAAAAGCTGGAAAAAAGCTAAGGTCACTAAGAAAGGAGTGGGGGAAGGTAAAGTAAAAAGAGGAAAAGAGGGACTTCCGCGATCTGGAAATCACAGAAGCCCAAGCATGTTTCAAGGAGGGAGTAGTTAGCTTTGTCAAGTGGAGTAAGACTCGGAGATAAAGGAGTGGTGACTCTTGAATTTCGAAAAATGGAGGTGGTTGGGAACCTTGACAAGAGCTACTTCGATGGCACTGGGGTAGAAGCCTGGGTGGAGTGAGTTTAGAAGAGAATGAGAAGTGAGAAGACAGTAAACATAGGCAACTTTTATTTTAAATTCTACTTATTTATCACGGGCACACCCTGGCCATTGCTTTCAGCAGCCTTCCTTACAAATCTCCAGATCTTTTGAGTTCCTCAGTTCTTGTAGGGCAGGGGCACATTCTTTTTGTTGTTGTTGAAGTTTTTGCCAAACATCCACTATATGCAAGGCACTGTGCTGGTGCCGGGAGAGTTACAAAACGAAATCAGGAAGTTTGTTCTGTAGAACAATACAGGTTGAGACACATACCAAGATGAAGGAGCAGATGAAGTATCTATTGCATGAGTTCAAAGAAGTTTCCTTTCATTTGTAACATCTGCAGAGGAAGTGGCTTTTAGCATTTAAGTATAGGTAGAATTTAAAGATGTGTAATTGAGGGTGCGGAAAATAAGTCATTCCGGGAAAAAGAAATAATATAGAAGGCGCAGAGGCGGGAAAGCATGACTGGTTCTGGGAGAAAAGCCAGAGTCCTAGTTTGGCTGGAGCAAGGGCTACTCAAAACAAGAAGGAATAAGGTCAGACTGGGGGCATCACAGATGCTGTGCCATGGGACCTGGCCTGCGCTCCCCAGAGCCAACACTACCCTCTGGGGCCCGCGCCCCTTCGCTCTTGCCGGCTAGAGCTTTCCGGGCTCACGCCCTTTCTCTGAGGCGTTCTTCCCCGCCTGGTGCCGGAGGCAGTGGCCACCGCCGTGCCTCCACTCGCGCCTCTGTGCAAGCTCGTGGGAACCGCCACCATCGCCCGGGACTCACCACTCTGACTCTGAACCGCTCAACGCGGCCTCAACGTCGCCGAGCGGTCGCCATCTTTCCTTTTTCCGGGTCGCCGAGATGCACCCCACGACCGCGCAGCAATCTGGGAAAGCGAGTTCCTAATACTGGGCTGCACTTGTCCACGAGAGCCCTAGAACTACCAATCCCAGAACGCACAGCGTCAGCGTCAATCCCGGGGCGCGGAGTCTGCTGGGCAATGTAGTTCGTCAAACATCTGATTCGGCCAGCGGAAGAGTTTTCCCTGGGTAGGCTTCCCGCAGAAGGCTCTGTCCCAGCTCTGTCTTCGTGGAATATTGCTAGTCTCACTAGGAACTGCAGTCAATGACTACCATGGCTTGTGACTTACTTCCCTTTGTGGGAAGCGTTTTCACACAAAAATCTGTGAGGTAGATTATTAGTCCCACTTTATAGGTGGATAAATAAAAGTTAGGTTACAGGTGTTGCTGAGTATTCCACAATGAAGGTGTAACTGTTCATTGTTTGGGACTATTCCAGGTTTAGGAGGACTTTTTAGAAATCCACGATAATAACTCCTTTATTGTGACAGCTCAAAATGAGGCCACACAACAGATTCCAAAGCTCTGGGCAGTGGCACCTGTTTTCTCAGCACCCCAGATAGGGCCCTGGCTTCTTTCTTCTTCATATTCCACCCCCTCTCCCACTTCAGTCCTCCACTGAGTTACCCCCCCCCCCCCAAACTGTATGTTCACTTTGTTTTTCTTTGGTCTTATCATGCACAGTTCCTTGCAACTTCTAGAATGGGCTTAAATAGATACCAGGGAGTATCTAATGCCTCCTCCCTTCCCATTTTCCCATCATCAGCTTTTTGAAAATCCTCACCCGAGGATATATTTATTGATTTTAGAGAGAGAGGAAACCAGAGAGAAAGAAACATAGAAACATAATATGTACCCTGACCAGGGACTGAACCTGCAACGTTTTGGTGTACAAGATGACACATCAACCAAGCCACCCAGCCAGGCAGCTTTTTTTTGTTTCAATCCCATATAGCTGTAGGGGCTGGCTTTTCTCTCTGAATATATGTTCAGTTCTCCTCAAGCAGAGCCTCAGGATAGACTCAAATACTTCTAAAGCCCTGAGCATCATGCACAATGGCCCAAGTTCTCCTGGGAGAGGTACCCTTCTGCTCTGAGTTCTGCCGCCATTCATCTGCCACTTTTACCCCAGAGACAGAACTGAAGGGAAAGTAGCCTATCTATTATGTGCAATTCTCCCAGTGGACACTGGAGGGCTCTCCTCTCACAGAATGCAAACCCAACTAACCATTAGATCAAAGCTGTGGATTAATCTTTTAACAGCTGCAGCTATTATTTACTGAAAATCTTCTAAGTGCCCAACTCTGTGTTGGACATTTCACTTACCTTACTTATTTTCCTCAGTTCTAATAACAGTATGGGATGGATATTACTTCCATTTTACTGATAAGATTGTGGCCCAGAAAAACTAATTATGCCTTCAAAGGCCACATAGTTAAAAGAATGGAGCCAGGATTCAACTTCAGAATCCATGCTCTTTTCCTATTTCCAGATTACCATTCCTCATCTTTAAAAATGAGTAGCCCTAGCTGGTTTGGCTTAGTGGATTGAGCGTCAGCCTGTGGACTGAAGGGTCCCAGATTCAATTTCAATCAAGGGCACATGCCAGGGTTGTGAGCTTGATCCCCAGTAGGGGGTGTGCAGAAGGTAGCCTATCAATGATTCTCTCTCATCATTGATGTTACTATCTCTCTTTCCCTCTCCTTTCCTCTCTGAAATCAATAAAAATATTTTTAAATGGATAAATTAAAACCCAGAAAAGTGATGAAGTTTGTCCAAGTTCATAATAGTTCTAGTAGTCCTAGCACATCTCTCTCATGAATGAGACATAAAGAACATTGAGCTTAAAAGATACTTATTTGATCCCTGGCTTGTGTGGTTCAGTGGTTAGAGGGTCTGCCCCCACACCCCAAGGGTCTCGGGTTTGATTTCTGGTCAAGGGCACATACCTGGGTTGCAGGTTTGATCCCTGGCCCCAGTTGGGGCATGTGTGGGAGGCAGCCAGTCAATGCACATAGCTGTTTCTCTCTTCCCCGCCCTCCCTTCTTTTCACTCTCTCTATAAATCAATGGAAACAACATCCTTGGGTGAGGATCAACAATAGCAAAAAAGATACTTGTTTGTTTTAACCTGTTAGTTCTTTCACAAGCATGCATCTTTGGAGATGGAGACAAAGGGACTATGTTCTAGTGAGAACCACAGGTAGAGTCTCCTTTTCAGGTACAACATGGCTAGTAGGAATGGGCCAATGGGATTATAGTTAGCATTGAGACTTGGTTAGAATCTTGTTTCCTCTACTTAGAAGCAGTATAATCTCGTGCAAGTTATGTGGCATCTCTGGATTTTCTGTTTCCTTATTTATAAAATAAGGATAATAATATGATTTACCTCAAGGTAGGACTTGCCTAAGAGGAGTGAGAAGTGCATGTTCTGGAGCCAGGTTACCTGGATTTGCATCCAGCTTCACCACTTTCTGGCTGTGTGACCTTGGGCACATTGACTAATCTCTCTGAACCTGTTTCCTTGTCTGTAAAATGAAGTAGATAGTACACCATAGGAATAAGTAATATATAAAGAACTCAAAAGCATCTCTGATCCACAATAAACATTTAACAAATGTTAGCTATTATCATTTGTAAGGTTAAATGTGATGCTGGTAAAGCTATTAGCACAGTGCTGAGCACACTCAATACCTAGTAGCTCTCTGTTTCCAACACACTATGAAACTTGGAAAAAAATAACTATAAGTCACTGAAGAGAAGGGAAGCTAAGGCCCCTGAGCTGCCCTCAACAGGTAATAGCATTGGAAGGTCAAGAAGGCAGAAGACATAATTTCTCTTTGAACTCAGATGAGACCAGAACTCCTGCGGATTGGGATCTCAGCAGCCTGGATACTTGGGCTTCACCAAACCTGTGGCTCTTTCTACACTCTCTGGGGCAATGGTTCTCAACCAGGAGTGAGTTTGCCCCAGGGGACACTTAGCAATATCTGGAAACATTTCTGGTGATTGACAACTGGGGAGGGGGACTGCTACTGATATCTAGCAGGCAGAGAGGCCAGGGATGCGAAACCTCCTCCAATGCACAGGGCACCCTCACAGCTATACCTTTTCTAGTCTAACATGTCTTTAGTTCCAAGGTTGAGAAACCCTGCCCTCGGGCTAAGATCGCCAGTGGCTTAGTAGGACTTGGATGGGGTTGGGGGTGAGTAGGGGTGGGAGTAGAGGGAGCAGATCCTCATTGGAAGTGCCAGGGAACAGTGGAGGCAGCCGCTCTGCAGCCCACAGAAAGGGCCCCAGGGCAGCTTTTTCCTCATTATCAATGATCAAAGGAAACAAAGAAACTAAGAAAACAGAGCCATCTTCTTTATACGTTATATTTTTCATTAATAAATAGGTTTTCTTCTTTAAACACAGAACATATAACAGATTGAAACACTCCCCCCTCCCCCCATTCCAAAGACAAGAGTCTATAAAACAAATGCCAGCTGTACTGCCCTAGGGGCAGAAAAAATGTGGTGACCCCCACCCAGCCCTGCCCCCTGCAGCACCACCACCCCCACACTGCAAGAGAAGGGGGTCCAGGGCTTCTCCCTTGGACCCTGGGGACTTAGGTGAGAAGCATGTGAATGTATGATGTCACCTCTCCATGAGGCATGGGCTATGCAAAGATGAGGTTTCCTTCTCATTGGCTCTGACCAGCTCCTGTCCTTCTGATTTCAGTTATGAAGCACCTGGGCTCAGCTCCCAAGGGAGCTGCCTCATGGCTTCCCCACTCTCCACTCTTCTGTGGCCTCCTCAGAGGGGATGGAAAGGGCTTAGGAACCCCTCCCATCCCCTGGCCTGCATGGAAACGCTGGGTGGAAGAGGCATGATGCTGAAGGTGAGGCTCTTGTAAGACCCCTGAGCCCATGAGGCCAGCATGCCCCCCCCCCACTCCCACGCCATTTCTTCCTCTGGAGTGGGGGGCACTGGGGCAGCCATCTCCTCCACCACCTAGGGCCTGGCTTGGGGTGTGATGGTTCTTTCTGAGCGTCAGGTCCTCACGCCGGGCCTGGCTCTTTCCTGGTCCCATTCTTGTCTCCTTCCAAGCCCTCACCGCGGCAGTCTGAAAATCGCGTTGTCCAGTGTCCTACATCGTCTCATCCTCCCTCTCCCCGTGCCTCTGCCACCCGAGGGAGGAAGTGGGAGGTTGTCTCCCTCTCCAACCCCCACTTCACATAATGGAGCAGCTTTTGGCCTTTTCCTTCTTGAAGGTGGAAGAGATGAGTTCAGAACGACTGGGGAGGTGGAGCAGTCGCTTAGAGAAGCTCCGGACAGGGCTCTTTGGGGGCACTGGGCTGGGCTTGTTCAGACACACCATGGATGCCGTCCGGAAGATGCTGTGGATACTCTTTTCCGAGGTGAAAGCTGAGCCTTCCAGGTAGATTTCTGCACCCAGCTGCTTGGCTATTGCACAGCCCTGCAGGGGGAGGGGGGATTGAGGTCACCGATGCAGTGGTCCAAATGGCTCTGAAACACTGCCTCCTGTGGTTAGTGGTACTCCGGGGGCGACCCAGATGGGACCCAACTGCCAGTCTCCCACCATCTCCCTCTGCTAATTATTTTCTGAAGGTGAAGCCTGACAGCACCTTAGCATCACCTGGGACACTTTTAAAACCATATTGATACCAAAGGACTTGTATGCATGCATATTAGCTTAACCAATGGACACAGACACTGGGGCAGTGGGGGCTTGCCCGGGGTGGGAATGGCTTGGGGAGGGGTCAAGCGGGGGAAAAGGAGACTTATGTAAAACTTTAGACAATAAATAAATAAAATAAAAAATAAAACAAACAACCCCATATTGATGCCAGAACAAGTAAATCAGAATTTCTGGGGGTAGGGCCTAGGCATTAGTATTTTTAAGAGCTCCCCAGACAAGTCTAATATGAAACACTGGTTTTAAAAAAATGAACCTTTACTCCCATGTGCATAAGAAATTATCCAGGATTTCATTAAAAATGTAATTCCATATCTTTCTCCCAAAGTGACTCTATACATATGGAGTCAGGAATTCTAATAAACACCTCCAGTGATTCTAATGCAGGTGGTGCCAAAAACAATCTGGGAAACACAGAGGAATGCTCATCTGTCAACCTATAGCATAAATCTGGGTAAATGAGTACCACCTCTATCCAGGTGATTAGTTGCTGATTATAGATGGCCCCCAAAATACCAATTCTCTCTTGCTATAGTGAGAGAGCCTGAACAAGGGCTACATTTCAAGTCCTTTGCCTATAGCCTTCTCCACCCCACCCCCAACACACAATGGCATGCACACACCTGCTCGTATGAGATGGGTGCCTGCTTCTGGTGGGACAGCTCCATCAGGGTGCTCAGGTCTGTTCGAAGATCAGTCTTGCAGCCAATAAGCAAAACACGGGTGCTGGGACAATAATCTAGAATTTCCGTCCTCCACTGAAGAGCCAGGCAAAAAAGGATTGTCAGTGGCTGACATACCCAGAGAAGCCCAGCTGGCAACATCACACACCATATAGCTTATCACCAGCCCAGCCATCCCTCTGAGTCACAGCATCGCCACTGCACAATTACATCATCTGCCAGCCCATGAGGACTTGGGGCCACAGGAATGCTGACCCAAGAGCCTGTCTCCTCTTCTAACAGCCCAGTCACTAGAGAAAGAACTAGGGTAAATCTCTTCCCACTCTCTGATCCAAGCAGTCGAGCCTGGATCTGCTCCCTCAATCCAGTCAGAGGGCTCCACAAATTCAGAAAGCCAGAAGGAAGACAACCAGTCTCTTCCCAAGGGAGGGTGATAGTCCCAAAGACTTCTGGGAGACTAGGCTAGTTCCACAAGGTATCCTGGGACTCCTCCGTATGACCAGATTTTGCCACCCAGACCTAGGCATTTCCTACCAGCAGCTCTGCTCAGGCTTGCCTGGCTTACCCAGTTCTAGTGGGCCTGGGATCAAGGTCTATAGAAGCTGCCTCCAGAAGACCGCATCCCTGACCCTCAAACCATATCACCAAGAGGTTCTCTGACTCTCAATCCTTCGCTTCCTGGGTCTTCAACACCACCCTCCCTTGCTGGTCCTCTGGCAGAGCAGTATAGGGCAGGGGCAGGGGCAGGGGCAGGAGAGCTGGGTTCTAGTCCCAGCGATGTAGCTAATGGTGTGGCCTTGGGCAAATTTCTTCCTCCCCTGGCCTCAGTTTCTTTCTGTTACACAAGAGGGGATTAGATGACAAGGTCCTCAATGTTCCTTTTTGTTCTCAAGCTGAGCTAGAGATTGTAGAGTTTCAGACTCACCTTCTTGAGTGCACTATCCACTGTCTCCGGACGGCTGATATCAAAGCACAGTAATACTGCGTCCGAGTCGCTGTAGCAGAGTGGACGGACATTGTCATAGTAGGGAGATCCTGTTACAGGGGAGAAAGAGCTGATGACGAGCCATGGCCGTTTCCCTCCCCTACGGGCCTAAACCCAACGAGCCTGGGAAGATCATTCTTGGTCCCTTAGGTGGAGTTGGCCCCACCCATCTCCCAGGGGAACCTGCTGCCGCATGGAAGCGAGGGACCTGACCACCTGCCAGAAGCATGAAAAAAAGGGAAAAGGGCACAATGTAAGGAGGGTGGAACATGATTTTCCCCCGTCTGGGTCTCCTGCTCCAGGCTTAATTTAAGGTGTGCCAGTTCCGAGTCCCCGAGGAGGGTGCTCCCACCCCGCAGGACCTGGGCTTGTGAGGGTCTCCTCTTTTCTGGAGTCTGCCTGCTGCACCACCTCTGCCCCCCTCTTCTGCTCCAAGGTTCTCCCCAAGGAAGAAACAAACCTGCCTGTTATATAACAGCTGCCCTGCTCGTTTGCCATGGGGTCAGACTCTAAGAGGCTGGGAGGCATTCAGTGCCCTGCTCCTCCTCCACCCAAATCGGCTTACACTGAAAAGGGCAAAAAGAAAGCTGCAGCCCCTATCCCCCAGACCTCAGGGAGACCATCTCAAAGACAGTGGCACCGGGAGCTGGGGGTTTAGAGTAAGGGTCCTTCACTGGGAGGGCAGTGGGCAGTGCAGACCCAGGTGGTCTAAGATGGGAGGATGCTAGGAGCTGAGACTGCCCCCCTCCACCCTGGGAAGGAACAGTAGCAGATTTGGAACCCAGACAATCCGTGCTTAGAATAGCAAGCAGCCCCTCTCCCTGCACCACAATCACCATGGAAACTGGGGGGAATCCAAGTGGGGAGGGGGTTGGTTGTTAAAAAAAAACAAAAAGAGTAAAGGGGAGTTGGGATAGCTGCCTGCTCCTTCAGCAATCTGCCCCATCCCCTCTCTGAGGTGGGGTCGCATCACCCGCATCACCCACAGCACTAAGCAGAGGGAGCACTGCAGCACTGAGAAGGGGGAGGGGAGGAGGCCTCCAACTGGCTCCCAGCAATCCCCCTCCCCTAAGACCAGCAAAGTGAATAATGGGAACAGGTTCCACCCAGGTCCCAATGTTGGGAAGCCCCATCCCACACTCAGCTGCCACTTCCTCCTTCCTTACGTGCATCTAATTGAAAGAGGGAGTTTGAGAATGACTGATAGCCAGCATCCTTTTAGAAACTGGGGGGGTAGAGTGGGGTAGGGATTCGATGTAGGAAACAGAGACCACCTTGCTGATTTTCCATTATCTGGATTGGAATTCAAAGGCTGCATTCTGACTGTAGGAGGAGGGGGAAGCAGCAGGAAGTAGTGGTGGTAGAGGGGAGTGGCGCTTTGGGGCGGTGGTAGTGGAAAGAGATGAGCTGCAGTAAGACTCTGGGAAGATTGAAAGGTGGACAGGATACAGCAGATGCGAAAGCATACAGCATGCAGCCAACTGCATTCCAGCCGGCTCCAGCCAGCACAGCACGGTCCAGGAGAGCCAGCACCCTGCCTCCCAACCTCTGGAACTGCAGCCCAGGAAGCAGAGCAGGTGGAGGAATTTTTGTTTTGCTTTGTTTTGTTTTGGGGAAGGGGGAGGGGGGGCAAGGGAAGTCTCATTTTTCTGTATATCCTCCCATCTCCTACCCCAAACCTTTTCAGACCTCAAAATTGGATCATGGGAACAACAGCTCTTTGGAGGAATAGGACTGCATATTTATTATATGGAACAGGAAACCCCTAGTGATTTATAGTTCCTCTTTAAACTCAGCCTGAATATGCATTTTTAGAGAGGAACAGGTTTTATTTTCTTTCTCCTGTTCCTGGCTCTTAGTCCTTAATTACGACTCTGAATCCAGTCTATTTAAAAAGGGCTGGGGTAAAGAGATAATAGGAGGGGGCAGAATCGATGCAAGGGGTAGCCTAGCACGGAGGGTTTAGGGTTGAGAGGCTGGAAAAATATTGCTTCCTACATCCCGGCAAGACAGGGCACTTCTACCTCGGCCCAGTGTGGGGGAAATGCCCCCCTCCCGCCACTATCCACAATGTGACTGCCCCATATTGACTGTCCCCACCCTCCAAAGCCTCGATGATGCATCACCTCAGCCCTGAGCCGCAGCGCTATGACGAGCAGAGCTGAGCTGCGGCAGCAGACAGCGGTGGCCAGAGACGTTATGCAGGAGAGAAAACTGAGGCAGGAAAGGAACACTATTTCCCCCAAAGCAGGCTTGTTTCCTTGCCTCAACCACAACTGCCTCCAGCAGCACTGCCTTCTGCCTCATTTGGCTTTGCTCTGGGGCAGTAAATGCTGTGTGTGTGGTAGCAGGGTGTGAAAATGGAGAAGCCCTGTCTGACTGACTGCCGCCAAGAAGTATTCAGGGGTTCGTTCACCTCACCATCCAGCCCTCTGAAGGATGAAGCTAGACCCAGAGAAATGAGTGGCTTCTGGGGTTCTTCCATTCTGCACCCCTGGACCAGCCAACTGAGTTGACCAGGCCCTCCGCCTACACCCAACAGAGGAATCTTCAGGTCCCCTTCTTTCAATTTTCTGGCAAGCACCATACTCCTTCTCCCCATCAAAGAGGAAAACAATGTCTAAAACACAGCAGCTGTAACCGCCCAGTAGAGGTGGGAAGGGGCATTTGGGGCCAGCAGTCTTACCTGAGGTGTCCCAGAGACTAAGCTCCACTCTCTGTTCCTCTGTCTCCAAGCAGGCTGTGTAATTCTCAAACACGGTGGGCACATACGTCTGTGAAAAGAGAGGAACTATTCACACCCTGGGCCCCCTGCCCTCTGGCTACACAAGAAGCCACTCACCCTAACGAGATACTAACATGGCCAGAGGAGGGGATACCTGCGGCAGGAGGGACCACATGGGGTAGGATGCAGGAGCATGTAGAGGCACAGGCACTTTGCTCCATCAAATTAAGAAATGGGAACGACTTTCAGCCCGGGGCATGCCCCCCATATTTTATATGGTTGGGGGGACACACACACACTCACTCCTCTCATGCCCAGATTTGTCTGTCTCTCAATTTCAGAGTCACAAGCCAATTCTAACTCTTTACTTCTCCCCACAAGCCCCCTGGACCTACAGAACAGTAGAAAGGGGCAGCAGGAGATTGCCTGGAGCCATGCTCACAGAACCTTTGAGGTTGGGTTGAAGGGACAGGCATGTATTGCGTCAAGAAACCCCAGATTCTAGAATGCCCCCAGTCCCCTCTCCAGAGAGCAGACTCCAGATACAGGGAGGTAGGAGGGGATCTGATCGGGGCCTATGGGTGAAGAGGTGAGGAGGAGCCAGCACCAGCGCGGCGGCAGAAGTGGAACAGGTCTCAGGGGGAAGCTAAGGCAGGGCAGTCCTCCAGCCAGAAAGCAGCAGAGGGTGCGGTGGGGTGGGGTGGGGTGAGGTGGGGACAGGAGAGAGAGCTCTCCTGGGCAGGTGAGAATCTATCCCGGGGAAGCGGGAAGGCGGGCAAGGAGAAAAGCTGGCCAGGGGGGCGGGCAGACAGCTCACCTCGGGATAGCAGTCCTTCGCTAACACCTGTAACATCGCTGTCTTCCCACACTGCACGTCCCCCACCAAAACGAGTTTACATCTGGCCACGACTGGCTGGGGGGCCCTTCTTTCCTTCATGACTGTAGCCTCCGTGGGACTTGCACTCTGGTTCAGAGAGGAAAGGATTGCGACAGGTGCGTCTCAGCAGCCAAACCAGCTGAATTCCCTGCCTTGCTCCAACTGAAGAGAAGGCCGGCACAGCCCCCTTTATATCTGCCTGGATGAGCCAATCATAAGAGGAGGCGGACTCTGTCAGAGCCAATCCCTGAAGTGGGATCCCCTCCAGCAGCCAATGGTAGGAGGATCTTAGTCAGCGCCCTCTTCCTCCCTTCCCTTTCTCTTAAAGCTGCACCTTCCTCTGAAAGGGGATTCCCACGTTTTGCATTTGTATTAGGGAAGAGGGAAGGGACTTGAAGCCAAATTTATTGGTCTTGAGTGCCCACCAATTAGTGTCAAAAACTAGCCACGAACGTAGAAAGTGAGGTCAAGCTAGAGTTGTCCCAGAAGAGCAGGACCTGCTTGAACTATAGACAGGTGGCACCCCTCACCCCCACGGGGTGGGGGCAGAGACCTCTGACCTCTGTTCCCTTTAATCCCCATTCAAACCAGTTCCCACTCTTGGCTTCCCCTCCCAGAAGCTTCTGCTCTGTGCCTTTATCAGTTCTTGCTATTCCCCTTTCAATTCCTGAGTCTCTTCCTCAGGAATCACCTTCACCAAAAATAAATAAATAAAAAGCCTTCTCGCATCATCTGGAAAAACCCGACACAGGCCCTGACCCAGAGATGGGCAGAGAGAACGGAATGAGAGTGGGGTTGGGAGAAAAGATGACAACAAAGCAAACAAAGTCTCTGTCTGTTTGGCCAGACAACCTCTCACCCCATGCCTGGCAGGAGCTGCTTGGGTGTTTGTTCTACTGCCTGGGTTCAGCTCCCTGGATGAATCAGGCACAGGTCCAGTTCCAGGTGACACCTACTGATACCAATATGTGTCACCTGATTAAAGTCCAGGCTGGGCCTGGGATTAGAAAACTGAAGTGCAACCTAAAGCTGAGATGAGCTACATAAATGCCTACATAACCTGCCCCTCCGAGCCCTTGCACTTAAGGTGCCAATCCACTAGACAGAACCATGGGATGTACACAGCTCGAATGACTCACTGCTTCTTCGCAACCACCATAGCTCAAATAAGGCCTACTGGTTATCAGGGTAAAGTAAGACTGACGGTGAGCAAAAGTGAAAGCACTCCAGAGTTCATCCTTAGGTCCCTTCACCTTGGTGAGCCCAGCACCTCTGGAGCAGGCTCTGGGTCTTATTCCGTCTGAACTTACTCTTAATTCACCATCACTGCTGCCCC
Source organism: Corynorhinus townsendii (assembly GCA_026230045.1). NCBI lineage: Eukaryota > Metazoa > Chordata > Mammalia > Chiroptera > Vespertilionidae > Corynorhinus > Corynorhinus townsendii. The sequence goes on along the minus strand of JAPDVU010000003.1, from coordinate 170,757,139 downwards.
ACCAAAGGATACTTTCCCTGTTATAAAGTATGCTTAAAAGCCTTCCCCAGACCCAAAAGGACAGGTCTCTAAGGGTGAGATTCCTGATGCCCACTATAGACAGGAAAATGGATGATATTGTGAGAATATAACCTAGCCAATGTTTCCTCTGTCAAATCCTGTGGCATCCAAGTCCACAGTCCATGTTTGTCTGAGAGATCTGAGGCCAAGGCCTTCACTGTCCTCTACCCATCTCCTCAGGTCCCCCTGCCAGGGACCAGAGTCAGGTAAGGGAGCCTCCAAGGTAGAAAGAGAAGAGAAGTTATCCAGCCCTAGCTGGTTTGGCCCAGTGGATAGAGCATCAGCCAGCAGACCGAAGGGTCCCGGGTTCTATTCCACTCAATGGTATGTACCTGCTACCTCGGTTGGTTGCAGGCTTGAGCTTCCCTGGCCCTAGTCTGGGAGCATGCGGGAGGCAACCAGTGTGTGTGTGTGTCTCTCTCTCTGTTTCTCTCCCTCCCTTTTACTTTTTCTAGGAATCAATGGAAAAATATTCTTGACTGAGGATTAACAAAAACAAAGGGAAGAAAAGGGAGGGAGGGAGGGGTAAGGAGGGAGGGAGGGAGGGAAAGAAAGAGAGTTATCCAGGAGCTGCCATCCTCTTCCAGGCTCTCTGGAAGTTTCTCCTCCCTACATTTCCCCAGGTCTCAGATAATGTTCCATCTATAGAATTTGTCCTCTTCTTGCCCTTTTCGGCAGCTTCTCTGAGCTGCACATAAGTATGGTTTGGGAGAGTTCCAGGAACAGCTGTAAGATCATAGACTGCCTCAACCTGGAGTCCTTCCCCTCAGCCTGACCTTTTCCTCCTGTTCCCACCCTCTGTCTCCTCTGGACTCAGTTCTCCAGGCACCGGTGGGTTCCCATACATCCGTTAACCCTTAACTGGGTTACCTCCAATGGCAGCCCCAAAGGTTTTAGCTCCTGCTCCCCCAGGTTCTCTACCAGCCTCCCCTACACACACGCCCTCCACCAGCCACTCAAAAAAAAAAAAAAAATCAATGCAAGTAAAAACTGTTCCTGCTATGCAAACAGCTTCTCTGGCTTCTGGCTTCTAACCAGATTGCCATGCCTCAGCTCCTCTGAGATAGAAATTCTGGAGCTGGTGTTATCACTGGTTCTTCTCTGGGTGGCTACATTTCAGGGTAGGGCAGCCGAAAGCCTGCACTGAGACAGAGCAGCCCCCATCATGGCTGACTCTCAAGATGTGTCTCTGAAGATATTTTGAGGGTCATAGGTTTATGAGTTGTGGTGGGAAAAGTGGTAGTGTTAGGTCAGAAGTTAATGTGACAACATGAAAAGAGGATGGAACCAAAGAGCAGCAGTTCTAGCTGTTGGGCCCAGCTAGGCCCTTAACAAGCTGTGTGTATTTGGGTATGTCACTTCCTTCTCTGGGGCCATTTCCTTAAATGTAATTGCAAGGGATTTGAACTAGAGAAGGGGTTTTTAGCCATTCTTTTTTTAGCAGTTAGACTCCCCCCGCCCCCAAGTCTGTTTAAACCTCTTTTAAGTGTCTTTATTTTAAAGTCTATAGCCAGAGAAATACATTTACAAGATGTCTCTTTCCTATCAAGACCAGAAGAGTTTAAAACAAGGTTATACTGCCCTGGCTGGTGTTGCTCAATGGTTAGATTGTTGTCCTGTGCACCTGAAGGGTCTCGGGTTCCATTCCTAGTCTAGGGCATGTACCCGGGTTGCAAGTTCGATCCTGCCCCCGCCCCTTTCTGCATGGGGGTGTGTGCAGGAGGCAAACAATCATTGTGTCTTACATCGATGTTTCTCTCCCTCTCTCTCTCTCTCTCTCTCTCTCTCTCTCTCTTCCCCGTCCCAGTTTCTCTGGGGGGGGGGGGGGGATCAATGGAATATGGGTAATAGCCTCTGGTGAGGATTAACAAAAAACAAACAAATAAAAAACAAGTTGTTACACTTACTCCGGCCAGGTAGCTCAGTTGGTTAGAGCATCGCCCCAATACACCAAGGTTTCAGGCTAGATCCCTGAGCAGGGCACATACAAGAGTCAACCGATGAATGCATAAATAAGTGGAACAACAATAGATCAACCTCTCTGTCCCTTCCTCACTCGCTCTCAAATCAATAATAAAAAATAAAGTAAGGTTACAGGTGAAAACTTTATCCTAAGATAAAGGAAGCCAGTCACAAAAGATCATACATTAGGATTACATTTGTATGAAATGTCTAGAGTAGCCAAGTCCAAAGAAAAATGGATTAGGGGATGCCTAGGGCTGTAGGGGGTGAGGGGAATGGGAGTGACTACTAATGGGTATAGGGTTTGTTTTGGGGGTGATGAAAATCTTCTAAATTTGATTATGATGATGGTTGTAAAATTATGTGACTATACTAAAACCACTGGATTATACAGTGTAAAGTGGTGAATAGCTTTTTTTTGCGGGGGCAGGGGAGTGGTGGAAATGTGCAAGCTTTTTAAAAGGTAGAAAAAATAACCAAGAAGGTATGGCTCAGTAGTTGAGCATCGACCCATGAATCAAGAGGTCCCTGGTTTGATTCCCGGTCAGGGCACACACGCCTGTGATGTGGGCTCGATCCCCAGTATTTCTCTCTCATCAGTATTTCCACCTCTCTAAAAATTCAATTAAAAAATACTTTAACAAAAATAATAAAAATAAAAGGTAGAAGGAATAATACAACGAAGCCCCATGTATCCATTACCCAGCTTCAACAATTAACATAAACTTACTTCAGCTATATCCCAACCCACTTATCCCTACTATCCCTCCTGTATTGGATGATTTTAAAACAAACGTTGGACATTGCATTGATGAATTCTTAGATATTTCAGTACTCATCTCTAAAAGAAAAAGACTCTTTGTTTACACAACCACAATACCATGATCACAACTAAAAAAAATAATAATAATAACTCAATGTCACCAAATATCCAGTCAATGTTAAAATTCCCCTAATTGTGTCATATATCAGTTTATTCAAATCAGTATCTAAACAAGGTCCACACATTGAATTTGGTTGCTATGGCTCATGAGTTTCTTTTCTTTTTTTTATTGATTTTTTTTAATTGTTTAAAGTATTACATATAGTAGTACATATATCTCCTTTTTTTTCCCCCATTGACCTTCCCCCAGTCTCCCCTACCCCCTGTCACATGCCCTCAGTTTCTTTTCTTTTATAGGTTCCACTAACCCCTTCCCTTTTTTTCTTGTAATTTATTTGTTGAACAAATGAGTTTGTTCATTCTATATTGTATTGCATATTCTGGATTTTACTGATTGTATTTCCATAGTGTTGTTTACATGTAGTAAACTCCTTTACAACTTAAATCCTATGCAGAATCTCAAAACACACACACACACAAAATGATGCAAAACAAAATTGCTCTGGTTGAATCAGAATGAGAAATTTGAAGGGGGCTCATACCCCACCCCCTCCTGAAACAAACTCTAGGGAACACAGTTTAAAAACCACTAGCCTACAGAGCATGAGAGAGGGAGAGAGAAAGAGAGAGAGAGAGAGAGAAAGGACCATATGTTCAGAGCTCAGGGCTGCCCTATCTTTTTTTGACTCTGATTACTCTGATAAATTCCTAATCTGGGACAGTGACATAACACACAAAGGTGTTCAGGGTGGATACAAATTCAAATTCACTCAGTCTTACCAGGGGGTACACAAGCCCAGTACTTTCTGTGCCCTAGTGATTCTTACAAAGAGCTCCAGGCACCCTGCCATCTGTGTCCCCCAGGAGTCTGGCAGGGCCAAGCCCATTTTCCCTGTCCCTTAATATGACTCAGGTGCTCCACTCCTGGTCCTAAATCATACACTTCTCATGATCTCGGGATCTGTGGCCCCTGGCACTTGGGAACACTGGACCTTTTAACTGGGCATTTTTAGCTGGAGCAGCTACTAGCGTCATAACCAAGTTTTTAAGACTCAGTCTCTGTCTTCAAGGAGTTTACAGCTATGAGGGGAGATTAAGCAAGAGACTTGTGGGTAAAGAAAAACAAATGCAGTAGAGTGCTGAGGAGGGAGGGGTCAGATCTGGTTAGGTGATTGTGGAAGGCTTACTAGTATAGAAGAGGGTGGTTTCACCTGGGCCTCAATCCTGACAAGATCAGGTAAGGAAGAATGTGGATACAAGAAAATACTAACCATACCCCAAAACTAAAGAATCAATCCAATCCTCTGAAACAGACATGGGGTTGGGCAGGGTGGGGGGGAGGGGAGGCAATTTGCTTGAGAACATATTTAGGAAAGGAAATCTGATGCTCAAATAGTACAAAATGCAAAATTCCAAAATATAAGAAAACCACAGGCCCAAAATGGTATTACTCATGCTGAAAGCCCATGATACCAAACCTAGTATCTACAGTTTCTGTTCAAAACCAATAAAGCAATCTGTCCCGTGGGCCCTCTCCATCCCCTCCCCCATAGAAAAAAGGGGCAATCTGCACGATACAACCCCTTCCCATTTTCTCCAGTGGCTCCCCCCAAATAATTCTTTTCTTTTTTTAATAGGTGCCTTTCCTGACCCTTCTTCCTATAAAAACCTCCCATTTTGTACAAACCCTCCTCTCAGCCCCTTCTGTTGCTAGATGGGGTGCTCCCATATTCATGAATCACTTTTAAAAAGCCAATTATTCTCCAAAATTACTCAGTCAAATTTTGCTCTTTAACAAGTTTTAAAAATACAAGTATAGGTATATGTTGTTTATGATTGTCAATTCGCTCCAGCCAAAACCACCAGCAGATACTTGTGGATGAACAAGGGGAACACCCACCATGGCAGAGGTGTGGGCCACCCAGTGGGTGCTGGAAAGGATTTAGGATTTGGAGTTACACTTGCAGATTTGTGGAAAGGTCAAGGAAGACAAGCTTTGCTCTGGGTTGGATGATACCAGGAAGCCAGGGAATTCTACAGTTGGGTACCTTACTTTTATCTAGACGCTGGGAGGAATGAAGCAGAACGAAAGCGGTGATACGCAAAAGCAGCAGTAGCCACAAGTATTAGCTAGGAGAGGAGGGTGTTTGGTCATTTTTGTGGCTTGGACACTGTTCTTATTTTTGTCTGAAGAAAGAATGAAGATGGCTGAGGATAGGCAGAAGAGGAACAGAGGGAGGCAGCAGTAAAGGTGCTGGTCCTGAAGAAGCAAGCCTGTGGCCCTAACCGGTTTGGCTCAGTGGATAGAGCGTCGGCCTGCGGACTGAAAGGTCCCAGGTTCAATCCTGGTCAAGGACATGTACCTTGGTTGCGGGCACATCCCCAGTAGGAGGTGTGCAGGAGGCAGCTGATTTGATGTTTCTCTCTCATCAATGTTTCTAATTCTCTATCCTTCTGCCTTCCTCTCTGTAAAAAATCAATAAAATAAAAAAAAAGAAGCAAGCCTGTGTTTGACTGAGTTGGGAGTGGGAGTGGGGGGGAACAGAGGAGCAGAACATAGTGAAAGCCATGTGTGAAGCAGGTACTTGGAATATGGGAGACTGGTGAGACCACAGCATATGGGCCTTCCTGTCTTCTCTTGCCAGCACCCAGGGTTTGGTCAAGACCAAGGTAGCTACTTGCTGAGTGAGTGGTAAGGAGTCCTCATGCTAGGGGGAATTCTAAGGGAGGAAAGGACCTCAGGGACAGAGGAGTCTGCTGGGAAATGACATGGACACGAAGCCAGACTTATTCCCACTTCAGTTTCCCAAGTCCAGACACTTCCTCATCCTCCATGTAGTCACTCCACACCCTTTTTCCTCTCTGCTCTCTGTCCCCCTTGGCTCACCCTTCATTACAACCTCCCTCGGGTCTTTGCGTTTCCACTCTCCTGGGCCCCTCCAGGAGGCCCTCCTTAATCTGGCACAGCTCAAGATATAAATATAACTCTCCCCCTGTCTGCCCCAAATTTCTTGCCTGCAAAAGTGAGGCAAACCTGTTATGGTAGGAAAATGATTGTAAGGAGATTTAGTTTCTCTGTTTCTAATGGCTATATTAAAAACAAAGATAAGAGCCTGAATGGCTTGGCTCAGTGGTTGAGCATCAACCTATGAACCAGGAGCTCACTGTTCGATTCCCAGTCAGGAAACATGCCCACATTGTGGGCTAGATGCCTGGTGTGGGGTGTGCAGGAGGGGGGCGATCAATGATTCTCTCTCATCACTGATGTTTCTATCTCTCTCTTCCTCTCCCTTCCTCTCTGAAATAAAAAATTTATTTTATTTTTTTTAAAAAGACAAGGAACTATGAAGATTATGTCTATCCTCTGCTTAAGTCTTCCTATGGGGTCAGGTCCACTTTGAATAAAGTCCAACGGGTTCTTGGCCAGTATAGCTCAGTGGTTGAGCATCAATCATGAACTAAGAGGTCACCAGTTTGATTCCTGGTTAGGACACATGCCCAGGTTGAGAGCTCGATGCCCAGTGGAGGTGTGTGTAGGAGGCAGCCAATCGATGTTTCTAAACTCTCATTGACATTCCTATCTCTTTATTCCTCTCTTTCTAAAATCAATAAAAACATATTTTTAAGCCCTAGCCAGTTTGGCTCAGTAGATAGAGCTGTTGGCCGGCGGACTGAAGGGTCTTGGGTTCGAGTCCAGTCAAGGGCACATACCTGGGTTGCAGGTTCCCACCCCTGGTTGGGGGCATGCAGGAGGCAACCAATCGATATGTCTCTCTCACATCAGTGTTTCTCTCTGTCTCTCCCTCTCCCTTCCACTCTCTCTAAAAATCAATGGGAAAATAGTCTCGGGTGAGGATTATAAAACACACACACACACACACACACACACACACACACACACACTTTTAAAAAATCCAGCTGGTTATCTTGTTGATTGTCCTCCTCCACTCTGAACTTATCAGGATTGTGCCCTGCCTTATATCCAGTGCCTGGAGCACAGCAGGTGCTCAGTGTCCCGTAGGCTGAAGGAATGACTCTAATCAAGATCCTTCCTCTCTTAGGCCTCAGCATTCTCATCTACAAAATTCAACGTCAGACTCCATCTCTGAGAACCCTTCCAGTTTGACCTATTCCAGGACACTCCAGACAACCAAAGTCTAGCAGTGAGGGGAACAGAGAGGGTCAGACAGTCACCTGTTTACCTGCAATGCTGTGTACAGACTGAGGACAAATATTGAGGAAGGGCCTTGCTTCCAGTCTGGTGGAGGCCAGTGGCATAAACCCAGGCACAGAGCAAATAATGGAAGGACAGAGCTGGAGTCAGCCAGATATAATGACAACAACCTTGGTGGTGTGCTTCCTGTGTGCTGTGCTCTGCCTGTATCCTCTCTCACAGCTTGGTGTTCTGAAGGTGGAAGAGCAGGTACAGAACACATTAGCATTCTGGCTCAGGAGTCGGCTGGACCAGATTCAAAACCCAACACTTCCAGAAGCAGCACAGGTGGAGAGTACAGTCTGGAGCCTTGCGGCTGGTCTGATCTTGGCCCTATCAGTTAGCAGTTGCGTAACCCTGGGAAAATTACTCAGCCTGTCACTGAACTTTCTTACGTTTCAAATGGGGATGGCATGAATTACATTACCTCATGTTTTTCCTAGCACTGCCTGGGGACTGGAAATCTTAAGCAAACTAGGAGTCTCCACTGGGGCTGCCATCCCACCTGACCCCTTGGGGGCTCTGGCGGCCAGGGGCTCCTGGCCTGCAGGCACAGCATAGCTTGCTTCTTGAAAGCCTTGGCTCTGCATTCAGGAGGCTGAGATAGGGGCCCAGGGCCCAGCACTTACTAATCTGTGACCTTAGACAAGCCACAGCCTTTGTGAGTCCTAGTTTCCTCAGCAAGGACTTTGGATTCCCCGAGCCAGGGTTTCATCCTCACCTGGGTCAGTCTCCCGATGGCCAGCTGCAGCACTTCCTCTTCCCTGAGGGAGAGAAACCAGAATTGCCACAGAGAGTCCTGAACTCTGGCATTCTTTAGTCTTTCCTTTCCTCTCCCAGTTTTCTCCAGATTAAATAATCCAAATCCCTTTCTTGCCCTCACAAATCTAGTTCCCAGCCCTTTCCCCATTTCTCCTTTCCGCCTCCCTTTATCACCTGTCTTCTGACACTGACAGCACCAAGTCCAGCTCCCCGATCCTGGCTGGAATGAGTGAAGGTTGTGCTAAGGAGGCTGAGACATCACCCTGCGTCCTTAGGACCCTCAGGTCCAGAGAGTGTCAACTGCTCCTGAGGCCTTCACCAGCTGCAGGGCACTGTGCTCAGTGCTCTCCTTGCCCTCTCTCACATACACTTCTCACTACTCTGTCAGCTCAATACTAGTTCACTGACAGTGAAGCCTAAACATAAGAGGTGGGGTTCTTCTGGCTCCCCAGCTCTTCCTTAGAATCGGGGAGGGGGCAGGGGGTGCCTATCAGAATGAGACAAGCTAATAACCACAAATAGACTTGCCTCTTCTGAAGGAAGGGGAAAAATGCCACAGTGGGGGATGTTCCAGGAGGGAAACAAAATATAAAAAGGATAAAAGACCCAGAGACACATACAGTTCAGAATTGTGTTACAATCTTCATTTATTAGCACTGAGGTGAGTGGGAGAGGCAGAGGGATGAGCGATGGGTGGGGTAAATCTGGGAATTTTCAACAGAAGTAAGGATATGGGGGGCAGGGCAGGTGAAAGAAATGTCCCCAAACACTGGTGAGGGAGGACGTAGGGGAGGCCGGGGGAAGGTCAATGGGGGAAAAATGAGACATACGTACTACTATTTGTAATACTTTAAACAATAAAAAAATAAATAAATAAAAGTTCACAATTGAAAGGTTAAAAAATAAAATAAAATGTTAAACCAAAAAAGTCCCCACCTCTATGCCATGGAAAACCAAAAGATCAGAAAGGTGTTAGTGTGTGAACTGTGTTTATTTTTTCCGAAGTCTAAAAATACAGTGAAAAGGAAACACACACACACACACACAAACTAACCAGAAACGGGAAAAGTGGTCATGGCAACAGCTGAGAAATCGGAGGCAGGAATTTCAGGAACTGGGATAACTCACTGACCGGAGTTGGAAATTCCACCTCATGACGAGGTTCTTGAAAGGTGCCAGCTTCCGATCAGAGTCTGGAGCACTTTCCAGCAGCCCAGGGTGGGGCGGGGAGGGAGGGAGACCGGGGAGGAAGTAAATGTCTCCCACTGAGAGGCAGGCCTGTGGCCTTGGGGAATGTGGGGTGAGGAATGGGTAGCTGTGGGGTCCTCCATTTAGCCCTCTCTCACAGCAATCATAACTATAACAATAACAACCACTTACTATAATACCAGGAATCCTTTTTTTTAATTGATTTTTTTACAGAGAGGAAGGGAGAGGAATAGAGAGTTAGAAATATCGATGAGGCAGAAACATAGATTAGCTGCCTCCTGCACACCCCCTACTGTGGATGTGTCCCCAACCAAGGTACATGCCCTTGACCGGAATCAAACCTGGGACCCTTCAGTATGCAGGCCGATGCTCTATCCACTGAGCCAAACCGGTTAGGGCCCGATACCAGGAATCTTGTGAACTATTATTATCCTCAGTTTATAGGTGAGGACTCGGAGGCACGAAGAGGCTGAGTAACTTGCCTAAGGTTTTACAGCTGGCAAATGGCAGAGCTAGGGACCTTTAGGAGATCACAGATCCCTTTTGTGGATCTGATGAAAGCTATGTAGCTAGTACCCAGGAAAAACTTAGAATCAATTTATATACAACATTTTATATTCAATTTCAGAGGGTTCAAAGAGCCCCTAATCCCATTCCATGGTAAAGCAATTGGATAGTAGGGCCAGTGTGGAATGATCTCCCACTCCATCTCCAGCCTGACAAATACTTCAGTAAACAAGGCAACCCTGTATATGAGGGTGGCTTACAGCAATTGCGGGCCACCCCTCAAAACCCCTGCTATCCTGGGACCCCGGATTTGGCCTAGTTGACTTGAGAAGTCTTCCCAGACTGCTCTGGTGTAAGGTGGGGAGAGGGGTGGCAGGTGGGAGGGGCTGGGCTGGTCACATTATAATGGGCTCTGTGGAGAAGCCAGAATTGTGCTGTATTAGAGGACAATGCTTTTCTCTCACCCCCTCAGGGTATCCTTTTCGGAGAGAGATTGGAACTGCCCCGACCAGAAGAGATGAAGGCTTCCTCCCTTAATTAAATGCCCAGGGGTTGCTATGGAAACCAGAGCTTCCAAATCTCGGCCAGACAATGGGGAGAGGAGCTGCCTCCAGCCTAGACAAGTGAAGCTTCAGGGGCCTCATTGGGGACAGGAATGGAAGCTGGAGAGTGAAAAAAAAAAAGGGGGTGCCAACCAGGGATCTCAGCCTCCCCTCTCCCTGAAACTGTGGGAAGGGGCCTCTCAGAACCAAGGGGTCTGCCTGAGACAAGGTAGGGGGTAAGACTGGGGGGAGGGGGGAGACACACGCCTGAAAAGGGAAAGGGAAAGGGAGTGGGGGTGGAGTAGCTGGAGTCAAGCGCTGCCCAGAACTACTGAACACCTCCTTTGTTCGCAGAGGAGAAAGCCAGCCAAGTTGGTAAACAAAGGGAAGAGGCCAGAGGGCAGACAGCTAGGCGATAAGGCCTGGACAGCAAAGAGCTGAGTAGCGAAGCCTGAGAGAGGGAGGGGAGTCTCCAGAATCCCACTGACAGAGGGAGGGGAGTCTCCAGAATCCCACTGACAGGCTGACCGTTTGCTTATATTGTCACATTCACACACACCGTCACTAAAACCACACGGGACCACACAGACACACACCTCTACAGAAACTGTGCTGAAGCACCTGTCACTGGGGACACAGCCCCCTTAGGGAAGGCAAAGGACAGCTCTGCCACCAGCTCAGCTGAATGTGGCACTTCAGTAGTCATGGATCCTGTGACCTCATGTCAAGGAGGAAAGACCGATTTTGTAAGCATGATACTTGCCATTCATCAACACTTAGTGCCAGGCACTATGTTGAAGGCAATACAAGCAATCTCTTTAATGCCCCCTCCAACTCTGTGAGTAACAGTGGTTGTCTTCGCTTACTAGAGAGGGGAATCTGAGGGGAAGTGAGGTAAAGCCAGCAGGCCTCACAGCCAGCAGCACTGCCCTGGGAACTGAACCCAGGTCTGCCTGACTCTAGTGCCTGTGTGCCTTATCACTTTCCCCATCTTTGCTACTAAAACCTCTTGGAAACTTTTCTCAGAAAGCCCACTCTGTTCTCATCCCTCCACTCTCCCACTCGGTGTTACCTAAATACTTCTGTAGAAGCAGTTCCCAATTTGTAAGCTGGTTATCTAAAGGGTTTATATATAACTTGGTGGTTTGAAACCCGAACACATTTTTCCCAGAGAAAAAGGTATTAAATGGGTCCAGCAAGGCCACTTGACCCAGAACGCAGCTGACAGTGGTACATCTCGTTCAGGACTAGCCTCGGGCCCCAGCCATCATTAATAATATCATTTCCTGGAGAAATACACTCTCCAGTTACATTGGAGAAAAAGAAACAGCTTTCTTTCCTTACTTTCTCCTCTCTCAACCTGCTGGACCTATACTCCAGTTTGTGGAGTGGCTGGGGGGCGGGAGGGGGGATCGTAAATCATAATTCAAGGCTATATGCTGGGTGCTGACCAAAAAGGCATATTTCTTGAGGGGACCACGGTGGAGAACGGCTGGCTCAGGAACCCAGACTTCCAAAGCAGAGAGAAGGCTTGAGGACAGCGGGGGCAAGCATGATGGCTGTCTGCAACTATGTAAGGGCTACCTTGATTGCACGTAGCTCCAGAGGACCAAACTAGGACCAAGAAATAACAGGGCGTCAGAGTTTTCTTTGGTGAGGAAGAACTTTCCAACTATTAAATCTCTTCAAAAGTGGAATGGGCCTCTTGGTGAGGTAATGAGTTCTCTGCCACTGGGAGCATTCAAGGAGGGGGCATATGACCTCCTCTTGAGCATAAGGGAGAGGGAAAGAAGCATCGGACAAGTAGACCTCTGAGATCCCTCTAAATTCATATACTCATTTAGCAAAATGTTATGGAGTTTCTATATGTACCCAGCACTACACCTAGGAACAAGGTTTACAGTGGAGAATAAGATGGGGTCTTTGCCCTCAGGAGTATGCAGTCTAGACTCTAGTGGGAAAGTCAGGCATTAAATAAATAAATACAATTGAATATGTAATTTCAAATGATGATATCATTATAAAGGAAAATAATAGGGTACTAATGTGAGAATAACAGGGATCTAATTGAGATTGGATTCAAGAAGGCCTTTCTGAAGAACCCACAGTCAGACTGAGGTTTAAAGGATGAGTAGGGGTCAGCCTGGGAAAAGGGGCGCACACACACACGCAAAGGCAAAACAGCAAGTAAGAAGACATGAAGACTCTGGGGGAGGAAAGAACAGTGTGACTAGAAAATTGTGGGTGGAGAATGGCAATATATGACACTGACCAGAGAGGAAGGGGGTGGGTCTCACAGACCCTGACCTTACTCTTACCTAGTTGCCCCTCTCCAGTCCAGGATCCCTAGGCCTTGGTCTCTGGAGCTCCCCCAGATACAAGCCCGCATCCTTTCCTGTGGCTCCTCCTACTGCCCTGGGACCTCCCATATAGTGGTGTTTCTTGTATTTTATCCACTTCCCAGGAGTTGGATGGTAGAATTTGGCATCTGCCTTGTGTGGGAGGCCCAGGTTTAATTCTTTACCCTTGCCTTTGCTCTCAGGAGATAGCATCTTTTAGTGGTGGGGCCCAGACTCTGGAACCAGACCGCCTGGGTTCAGATGGTGGCTGTTTGATCTTGCCAAGTTACTTGACTGCTGTGGCCGCATTTGCTCCCGTGTAGGAGGAGGATGACCGTACCTTGCTCCTAGGAGTGTTATGCATTAATATTTGTTAAGTATTTAGGACAGTGCCTGACATGTAAATCCATGGCAATAAATCATTGCAATATCTGCTTCCCTGTCTCATTCCGTGCTCTCCCAGTCCCACCCCTAGGCCCACAGCGGGAGCCAGGAACCAAGCCACTTTGCCTTCCCCACTTTCCCAGCCAAGGCCACCTCTGGCCACAGCTCTTCAGAAGCAGGTAGAACTGCCCAGCCAGTATGGCACAGTGGTGGAGCATCGACCCATGAACCAGGGGATCTTGATTCAATTTCCGGTCAGGGCAAAGGCCTACGCTGTGAGTTCAGTGTCCAGTAGGGGGCAGCCAAGCAATGAGTCTCTCTCATTATTGATGTTTCTATCTCTCCCTTAAATAAAAAAAAAAAAAAAGGAGGCAGAGCTGAGCTCACTGCTGCGCAGCCCTCCTCACCTCCAGAGTAAACGATGTTCCTAATGGGAGGTGCAGACAAATCAAGGTGCACTGGTGGTGGTTCCCCCCTCCCCCCCTTCTAGGTGGTTTCAGAGGTTCAGAGTATTCTGGATACACTGACTGTATCAATGAGACTCATCTCCTGGGCCCTGGGCCTGATCCCCAAGACTGAGTTTAAAGCTCCTCCCACATGCTCCCATACCACCCTATGCTCATTTCCAATGTCTAACCTACACTTCTACTGCATGTTAGGGTCGCTGAAGGAGGAACACACGAGGCCAAAAGGGGCGAAAAATTATGAATTTATTAAGTCATCTGGATACCAGATGGGCTGAACCCCAAAATGGCACCAGCACCCAAAGATGGGGAGTCAGAGGTTTTTAAAGAACTGTAGGCGGGCTTTTTCTGGGCAGAGAATTCTCTGTGCAGGTCCAGATTCTAGGAAACTCTGGAGGGGAGAGATAAGGGTCTTAGCAGGTGGAATGTGGTCTAAGCAAGTGGAATGCCCACTGTGAAGTGGCCTAAAGGTCAGTTTCCAGGGGTGGGGCTATCGATTCAGTTATTTGATCAGACCTAACACTGCATAACCACTGGCTTTCTTGTCCTAGTCCTTGAGGACAGCAGCTGCCTCCTTGTTTTCGTTGCCTCCCAGGGCCTGCAGATGGCACTTTCCCATCTTCTCTCTCAGCAGTCCTCCTGGTATCTCTGCGCCAGCCACACTGGTCTGCTGTCAGCTTCTCCGGTTTGCTGTTCTCTCTCCTCGGGGCCTTTGCTTGTGCTTTTCTCACTACTCAAAGTGTTCTTCCTCAGGCCTTTGCCTGGCAAGCTCCTATTCCTTCTTCAGCTTACCCATCACTTATTCTAGGAAGCCTTCCCTGATCTAGATAGGCGAGTCCCCAGCACCTGGCTTTCTCCACTGTATTTTAAGCATCTCTTTACTTGTCTGTGTCTCCCATTCGCCTGTCAAGCTCAGTCAGGTTTATCTAATTTACTATTGTATCCTCAGTGCCCAGCATAGGGACCATAATAGACCAGGAGTTTATGCCCTGGAGCCTATGGATGAGCTACATCCAGGGGTTCATAAGGTTCTCAAAATCTTATGAAAATGTTTGTAGCCCTGGCCAGTTTTCTGAGTGGTTAGAGCATCAGCCTGAGGACTGAAGGGTCTCGGGTTCAATTCCTGGTCAAGGGCACATTCCTTGGTTATGGGTTTGGTCCCTAAGTGTGCAGGAGGCAACCAATAGATGTATCTCATTTTGATGTCTCTCTCTCTCTCTCTCTCTCTCTCCTCCCTTCCTTCTACTCTGTAAAAATCAATGGAATAAATATCCTTGGATGAGGATAAAAAAAGAAGAAAATGTTTGGAGGTGTTCCAGGGTGGTCAGCCGATCTTCACCTCTTCTTGCCTTCCCAGAGCCTCAGACTGACACCCCAGCATTATGGTGACATCTTCTGGGAGAACCTTAGTCAAAGTCCCAGCTCCACCCGGATGGAAGAACAGTACATCCCATCCCTGCTGAGAGCCACCGGTTGTTCCCAGCCTGGAGTGTACCCCCTGAGGGGCTGCCATCCCCTGAGAAGCTTTTCAGAAGAGAAGAAGATCTTTTTGGCAGGAATGCAGGGACCTGGGGGCATCGCAGCCTGAGCAAAGGCTGTCACTTGCCACCCAAGGAGGCGACAGAGAATCCTCAATGAACTAAAGAAGGCCCAGTGGAGCAGCTCTGGGGCTGCAGCTGAGCCCCTGGTGCCTGGCCAAGTGAGCTGTGGGTTCCCCAGCACCAATGAACACCCTGATCTGGAAAAGGAGGGGGCAACCTATCCACAAGGAGAAGACCCCTTTCTCTCCCTGGCAGGCCAGCTGCTTTGGTCTCCCTGGAGTCCCCTGGTCCAGGAAGGATCTTTCCTCTCCAGGCAGCTGAGCTCTCCAATCCCCTACTGTTACAGCCAGTAGGAACCCCGTTTTCAATACCTGGGGGATGGAGCTGCCTGAGGCTCCACAGACTAAAGAAGGCCCATGGATGGTAAAGAAACCAACCATGCCTATCCAACATGCTAGCGCTGACTCGGGGACCCACCCCCAAAGGCATTTCTTGTCCTTACCCTCTCCCAGCTTCCTCTCCTGTCTCTACACTAGGCACTAACAGCCCCTGGACCTCCCATCTCAACCCACTCCTCTCCGGAACTCCCCAAGGCCAGTGGCTGCCCAGCCTTGTTCCCTGCAGTGTTCTTTTTCCTATTCTATCATTAAAAGGGAAACAAGTTTTAAAAAAATGTTTGTAGTTTGTAGTGCATTCATTTTGAAAGAGAGTATTTTTTTTATCACAATCTCAAAGGGTATATAACATCCCTCCCCTCAAAAAGGACTATTAAGGTAAAGAACCATTGCCTGGCTGGTATGGCTCAGTGGTTGAATGTCGACCTATGAGCCAGGAGGTCATGCTTCAATTCCTGATCAGGGCATATGCTCGGGTTTTGGACTCAATCCCCGATGTGGGGCGTGCAGGAGGCAGCCAATCAATGATTCTCTCATCATTGATGTTTCTATCCCTCTCCCTTCCTCTCTGAAATCAATAAATATATATTTTTTTAAAAAGAACCATTAAGAAATGTGTAGGCATTTTGTAAACATTGTTTCTTTGTTGGATGCATCCACCTATGAATATAATCATTGATATTCAGTAAATAGTTATTGAATGGATGGCTAACCCTCCTTGGGGTAAGGGTGCTTTAATGTTTCCAACAGATCAGAAAAACAACTCAGAAGAAACCTTTGCCAGGAAAAGTTAAAGTGCCCCTTGCTTCAGCCCCTCATTCTGTGGCCCTAAATACCTCTCACCCCACTGGGGCCCATCACACGTAAGACCAAAGGTTCAGAGACTCACAGCCCCTGCCAGAACCCAAATCCTGTCCTGAAATCCACCTACTGCGCCTTTGCAGCCTGTCAGCTGAAAATAATCCTGGTGAAAGCAGGGGTGGCAGGAGCTGAGGAAGGAATCTGCAGAAGCTTTGAATGAGGGAGACTCTGCCCCCTGCCGGCTTCCCTGCTCCCCTCCAGCGCCCTGGCCAAGAGCCAGGTGGCCAAAGAATGAGGTCAGAGCAGGGGAGAGAAGGAGGCAAGGCAGGGGGCTGGGGAAGGGGGCAGCCCCACATGGGGCAGTCTTTCCTGTCAAGATTAGCCTTTGTCTTTAAACAAGTCAGGGGCAGTAGCTTCTGCTTTGGAGCCCTCACCATCCAAGGCTCCTATCTTCTACTTCCAAATTAGGAGTTTGGGGAAGGCAGAGGGCATGGTGGGGGTGGAAGTTCTCCTGGAGCTTGAGGGAAGTCCAGTCAGACTTGGCTTTCTCATCTATCTCTTTTCCTGGAGCCTGGCCACTGCCGACACCTTTGGATGCTTAGCCGATTCTTTGCATCGCCTACACTTGGTGTGTGGTGTATCAGCCTCTCCACATCACCATGGAAACAAGAGCCTCTGCATCCATCCAAGGGCTGATTTGTGAAGCTATGAGAAGAATCTGGATTTCAGGGTGGGGTGCATAGGAAGGGCAAAGGAGAAAACCTTCCCCGAAATTATGGAGAAAGAGAGAAAGAGGGAGAGAGGTATGTCAGGGTCGGGGAGGGATTGCTTTATAAGCATTATTGGAATAGCTTGTACCCTGTGAAGATGGGCAGCTTCCTTGGAAGGTCAAAAATGCAGTCCTCCCCTGGGCCACTGGTCAGTCTAAACTAATAACCCCTCCCCATCAGCTGTCCCTCAGCAGCTGTATAACCTTGAGTGAGTTACTTAACTCCTACAAACATCACTTCCCATCTGTAAAATAAAAATAATAACAGCACTTTGCAGTGTTATTATAAGAATCCAATGAGCCCTGTGCACCAAAAGATTACCAATTCGATTCCCCATCAGGGCACATGCCTGGATTTTGGGCTGGATCCCAGGTAGGATAGGAAAAGACTTCTTAAACAGTATACAACAAAGAAACAGTAAGCCTAAAGAAAAATACTAATACATGTGACTACATTAAATGTCTAAATATCCTGTTGGTTAAAAACAAGCAAAACAATTTAAAAGGTAAAAAGGAAAGGCATAAATGTTATGGTATGTAGATTAATTTTTTTAAAGATTTTAAATTGATTTTGAGAGAGAGAGAGAGAGGAAGGGAAAGGGTTAGAGAGAGAAACATTGATGTGAGAGTGAAACTTGGGCTTGGCTAGCATGGTTCAGTGGTTGAGCATTGACCAATGAACCAGGAGGTCACAGTTTGATTCCCAGTCAGGACACATGCCCGGTTTGGGTTGTGGGCTCAATATCCAGTTTGGGGCATGCAGGAGACAGCCGATCAATGATTATCTCTCATCACTTATGTTTTTATCTCTCTCCCCCTCTCCTTTCCTCACTGAAGTAAATAAAATTATATTTTTGTAAATAAAGTTCTATGGAGAGTAATCTCATAGGATATTATTATCATAAATTTCCAACTGAGCAGGTCATCATGGGTATGTTGTAGGCAGTGTGAACGGCACCAGGTGTTAGGCCTGTGGGGTCAGATGGACCTTGGTTCAGCAATCTCAGTACTTGAGTTCTGGGTAGAAAAGAATTCAGAGGCAAAACTCAAACTATAAGAGGACATTTATTTATGAAATCACAGTGGTAGAGGAAGTAATTTGTAGAAGAAATGGGCTGAGGACACAAGTTATAGAGGCAAAGGAAGTGCTCTAGGAGCTTGGGAGTAAGGAAGGTAATGGTAATGTGCCTAGGGAGATGGAGAAGGAGAAGGAGAGCAGGAAGGGAAAGGCAGGGCCTGCTCCAGGAGGGAGATCAGAGCTGGGTCCTCAGTTCTAAGGGTTTTAAGGGTGGAGATTTTAGGGGAGGCCCCAGGGAAAGATCTTAATACAATATTCATTAGCTTTCCAGGTGTGTCCTTTCATTTCAGGGTGGGGTCTCCATTGATCGGGGTGGGGTCTCCATTGATCAGGGTGGGGTCTCCATTGATCGATTGTTCCAGGGCAGGAGGTTATTATTCAATGCAGCTGGTCCTGAGATCAGCTGTGGCTGGTTTTGTTGCTCTTCTGGGCCTGGAGCTGAAATACAACTGAGGCCTAGATGTTATCTCTAGGGAGGAAGGGTCAGGGGGTCAGAATCAACCACATGACCAACTATATGCTAGGGGAGGAAAGGTACCCCAGGGGGCAAGGTCCCACCCTACATTGCTAGGCACCTGGGTTTTTCACCCTGGTGACCTTCTGTACCTGGCCCATCATCCTTGCTCTGCTCACATCTGTTTACCTGCCTACCACAGGTAGTTATGCCTCAAGCATATAACTTTTAAAAATGTATATATTTTTTATTGATTTCAGAGAAGAAGGAAGAAAAAGAGAGAGATAGAAACATCAATGATGAGAAAGAATCATTGATTGGCTGTCTCCTGCACACCCCATACTGGGGATCCAGCCCCTAACCCAGGCATGTGCCCTGTCCAGTAATCGAACCATGATCTTGTAGTTCATAGGTCAACGGTCAACCACTGAGCCACGATGGCTGGGCAAGCATATAACTTCCTTAGTTAAAGGCTTGTCTTTGCCCTGTGCAAGCCCTTTCCATTGTTTCTATGCATCTAGGTTAACACACCTTTAAAATGCTTCTTGTCAGACCCCTTCTTCTAAAGCATGACCACCCTCAAGAGAACATAGATTCTTTTTACTATCCTGTCTTGCTTTTACGTTTCCTGTCTTGCTTTCTCCCACCTTCATGTAATCTTCCTTAAGGTCCTTCCTTAATTTCAAATGCACAAAAGAAGCTGCAAACTGTCATTTCTTGGAAGTATTTTTCTCAGTATTTTACTTCCAGGTGTATCTTCTATTTAGCTCAAATAAAATTTACAAAAATTCTCTAAGGGTTTGGACATTTAAAAAATATATATATATATATATATTTATTGATTTCAGAGAGGAAGGGAGAGGGAGAGAGAGATAGAAACATCAGTGATGAGAGAGAAGAGAGAATCTTTCATTGGCTGCCTCCTGCAGGCCCCCTACTGGTGATCGAGCCCACAATCCAGGCATGTGCCCTTGACTGGAAGGGAACCCTGGACCCTTCAGTCCATAGGTTGATGCTCTATCCACTGAGCCAAACCAGCTATGGCAGTTTGGACATTCTTACATTGACATTATCTACTTGAGTTCTCTAACTGATATAGACAGGAATCCAGAGAATATCTGTGGGAATAGACAGTAAGAATATGGGATAATGGTGGAAGGAACATAAAATTGGATCTGGCCAAATTTATTGATATAAGCTCATTAAGCAGAGATTCTGCATTTAATGTTGTAGCTCAAGGAGTTAGAAAGAGTTCTAATTGGTTGGTTGCCTGAAAATTGAACCAAAAGGTGACCCACAGTGAGCAAGCTGGAAATTCGAGAATTGCCTCGGTTTAATGCAGAGGAAGGGATTCAAAGGCTTAAGGAGATTGAAATGTTCAAATGGATTTTCCATTTAAGATCTACTCACACACAGTGGGAGGTCCAGAAGACATACCTTTCACCATGACTGAGAAATATATTTGTAAGGAGAGCCTCAATATCCATGAAGAACTCTGTGATCACTCTTCTTTGCAGATCAGACCTTATAGTGGGAACTGTAGTCACTAAATGTGGAAACCAACTGGGAGTAATTGGACCTCAGAGTGGCAGGGCTCAGCCAGGTGGGTATAGCTCCCATAATGCACATCTCTATGAAAGAGGAGTAAAGATTTTGAAATAAATAAATAAATAAATAAATAAATAAATAAATAAAATAAGATTTTGTTAGATATAATTAAAGATCTTAAGATGAATCATAGACTCTTGAGAGAATCCAAGATGGTGGCATAGGTAAACACCTAAACTGCTGCCTCGCACAACAATTTCAAAACTTACAACTAAAAGACACAACGTCTATCACCCAGAACCACGGGAAAGCTGACTGAGTGGAAGTTCTACAACTAGAAGGAAAGAGAAAAGAGCATTGAGACGTGCACAAGCGCTGAAAAGCTGAGGTACAGAGGCGTGTGATCTGGGCTGGCGGCAGGCGTTGCTTTTTTCAACCCAAAGGGAGACAAGCCCCCGATTACTCTGAAATACAGTATCTGGGGAGACACGGGGGACCCAAACTCCTATGGGGAGAAGCTGGATTGTCTAACAGCGGGTCGGAAAGTGAGGGGGGCCTGCTTGCAGAGCTGCGCGCAAGAATAATTGTTTACTGCGCTGGGGCACGGGACCCAGTCGGAGACACAGAGCCCGCTAACTAGCAGCCATCGCTGTTTGCCACGCCCTAGCCTAGTGATGCCCTGAGACCCCGCCCCACACAACCTACAAACCCACCCAAGCTCCAAGCAGCAGCGTTAGCATAAGAAAGGCCTGCCCTATCGCAGCTTAACCTAGCAAACTTGCAGCCTGGGTCAGACAGCTCCAAAACCTCCAAACCCCAAGCAAAGAGGAAAAAACTGTAGCTCTCGCTGTAGCTCCTGCTGGGTGGACTCAGACAATAGCTGACTTGCACCCCATTGGAGATCCAGAAGCCAGTATACCTAGTGGTCAGTGTGAGAAACCAGATTTCAACTCCTCACATCCATAAGTGACACATTCAAGAGGCAGACTCAGCGAGCACCAAAGTCCCACTGAAACAACTCCTGCACCATAAGCGTGTCTCCAGCACAGCAGTTCTTATAGACACAGCGAGTCCTCACAGCCGATTGGCCTGGAGGTCAATTCCTCCCAGCGTACCAACAGCAATTAAGGCTTAACTACACCAAGACTTTGCACTCAGCCCACAAAGGGGTGTACCAAGAGCGTCCACATCAGGGGAGCTACTGCCCCCTATAGGTCACCTACCACACACCTACCACACAAAGCCACTCCATCAACACAGGGAAGCAGCCAAAATGCGGAAACAAAGAAACATGTCATGAATGAAAGAAACGGAGGAAAGCAAACTACTGGACGACATAGAGTTCAGAACCACATTTATAAGGTTACTCAAGAATCTTCTAAAAACCGCCGAGAAACTTGATGACACTTCTGAGGAGCTTAGTGAAACCCTCAAGGACCTTAATGAGAATGCCAAAAAAGTGGAAAAGGACCAGTCAGAAATGAAGCATACACTGTCTAAAATAAAGAATATACAGAAACTCAACTGTAGATCAACGTACCCCAAGAATCAAACCAAAGATCTGAAATATGAGGAAACAAAAAACACCCAACCAGAAAAACAAAAAGAAAAAAGAATCCAAAAATATGAAGATAGTGTAAGGAGCCTCTGGGACAACTTCAAGCGTACCAACATCCGAATTTTTGGGGTGCCAGAAGAAGAGCGAGAGCAAAATACTGAAAACCTACTAGAAGAAATAATGACAGAAAATTTTCCCTACCTGGTGAAAGAAATAGACTTACAAGTTCAGGAAGTGCACAGAAGCCCAAACAAAAGGAATCCAAAGAGGACCACACCAAGACACATCATAATTAAAATGCCAAGGGCAAAAGACAAAGAGAGAATCTTGAAAGCAGCAAGAGTAAAACAGTTAGTTACCTACAAGGGAGTACCCATACGACTGTCTGCTGATTTCTCAGCAGAAACTATGCAGGCCAGAAGGGAGTGGCAAGAAATATTCAAAGTGATGAAGAGCAAGAACCTACAACCAAGATTACTCTACCCAGCAAAGCTATCATTCAGAGTTGAAGGTCAGATAAAGAGCTTCACAGACAAGAAAAAGCTAAAGGAGTTCACCAAACCAGGATTACATGAAATGCTGAAGGGTATTCTTTAAGAAGAGGAAGAAGAAGAAAAAGGTAAAGATAAAAATTATGAACAACAAAATGACATCAAATACATACCTACCAACAAGTGAATCTAAAAATCAAGTAAATAAAAAATCTGAAGAACAGAATGGACTAGTGAATATAATAGAATCAGGGACATAGAAAGGGAGTGGACTGACAATTTTCAGGGGGAAGCGGGTGTGAGTGGTGCGGGAAGAGATTGGACAAAAATCTTACTCCTAGGGATGAAGACAGTGGCGGGGGGTAAGGGCATGGGGTAGGGTGGGGTGGGGAATCAGGTGGAGGGGAGCTATAGGGGGAAAACAAAAAGAGGAACACCTGTAATCTGAACAATAAAGATTTATTTTAAAAAAAAAGATGAATCATAAAAACAGAGAGTTATATCCCCTCAATCAGTTCCCAGACTGAGCCACCTTATAGACCTAGAACCTTTTGAATGAAGGGGAAATGGGCCCTCTTGAGGAAGGACCCTCAGTACACTACCAAAAAAATAAATAAATAAGTTTATACTATTAACTAGAGGCCTGGCACATGAAATGCATGCACAGGTACAGTCCCTAGGCCTGGCCTGTGATCAGGGCTATCTTCCCCAGCTGCTGGCAGCCGGCCCTACCCCCTGCCACCACCCAACCCTGGTTCTCTGTTCGCCCTCGGGCAATCAGAGATTGCCGGCCTGGGGAAGGGACCGAGAGGTGGTCAGTGCACCTCACAGCAACTGGTTGAACAGTTATTCTGGTCATTCTGCTGTTTGGTCAATTTGCATATTACTTTTTTATATACTAGTATATAGGTCTTTCTCTAGCCTTCTTCAAAAGTACCTATGGCCTTCTACCAGGATAACTATGCATTAGAGAAAAGGAAATAATCATATTTTTAGGAGCTACTGGACACTAGTTATGAACTGACACTAATTCTAGAAGACCCAAAATGTCACTGTGGTCCGTCCACCAGTTAGAGTAGGGGCTTATGGATATGGAATGATCAACGAAGTTTTAGCTCAGGTCTGTCTTACAGTGGGTCAGTAGGTCCCTGAACCCATCTTGTGGTTATTTCCCCAGTTATGAAATACATAAATGAAATAGACATCCTCAGTAACTGGCAAAATCCCCACATTGGGTTCCAGACCTATGGAGTGAGGGCTACTATGGTGAGGAAGGCCAAGTGGAAGCCACTAGAACTGTTTCTCCCTAAGAAAATAGTAAACCAGAAGCAATACCACATTCCTACAGGTACTGCATAAATTAGTGCCATCATCAAGGACCTGGAAGATGCAGGTGTTGCAATTCCCACCACATTCTATGAGAGAGGAGTAAGCCAGGACAAGTAGAATAGGGAAACAGAGACAGATAAATAGCAGAGACCCAATTAGCGTCTTCTGTGCCAACCACACCCAAGGATGGATAAAGTCAGGAGAATTAATCTCATTTTGGTTCATCAGCATAAAGCTGATGAGTATTCAGTTGAGATCCTCCCCTAAGACCAGCCTGTCCTGGCCTTACCCCCTGAACCTTACATTCTGGCCTTTAGAAAACAAAAGAACCCTCAAGATGAAGACCTAGCCCTGGCTCTCTCTGGAGCACACCCACACCTTCTTCCCTTTCAGGGGTGCATCTCTACTTTTCTCTCCTAAACTCTAAGGGTCCCCACAAGATTTGCAACCAGGGGAGCAGCGGGCAGTGGCAGCTTGTCCTGGGCTTACCCCCTAAACCTGCCTCCAAGGCCCCCTTTTCTCTGAATTTGCAATGAGCTAATAGCAGCCCCACTGTGGCTCACTGCTTTCCTCTAATGTTTCTGAGAGCCAAAGCAGAGCATCACCTCGGCTCTCTCCTGTTGCTTCTTCTACCCTAAACCCTTTCCTTGTTTCACTGTCCCCAACTGTATTTTATCCTTTTTCACTGTCCCCAACTTTAATAAATGTACTTTCAAAATCACCTGGATTTGTATTGTGAAATCTATCCTGCACGAAGTCAAGAACCCACACACTATCTGCTGGCCCAGTCCTTTTACCACAAACCTGCAATGGGTCCCGTCCTTTTCCAGTGACACCCATTCAACTCACCTATTTGGCCTGTGTAGAAGACAGATGGATCTTAGAGAATGACAGTGGATTATTGTAAACTTAACTAGGAGGTGACTTCAATTGCAGCTGCTATGCCAGATGTTGTTTCATTACTTGAGCAAATTCACAAGTCCTTTAGTACATGGCATGCAGCTATTGATCTAACAAATGCCTTTTTCTCCATCCCGATCAATAAGAACCATCAGAAGTAGTTTGCTTTCAGCTGGCAAGGCCAGCAATACACTTCACTAGTCTACCTCGGGTATATCAACTATGTAGCCCTATGTCATAATTTAGCTCACGGGGATCTTGGATCATCTGTTGGAAAACTTGTGTTGGAAAAGGCAGGCTAATGCCCAGTCTTTCACTCCTGCTCAGCCATGTAAGACTGGACGTTGAGCCCGGAACAATTTCTTACCAAGAGATAAAAAGCTCACACAGTCTGTGCTGAGCTTATCACCTTGTGTGGGAATACCTTTCTCTGTTTCTTGCTCAATGTGTACTCTTTTGTTCTGCTTAAGTATGGGCTCAGTAGCCCTCAGGCATGCCCCCAACTATTTCAGATTCCATGGGGGATTGGGAGGGGTGCTTCTGTTGTGGCACCAGAGGGGTGCATGGAGGCCAAATGCCATGCATTGGATTCCAGGAGAGACACCCTGGCTATTGGGGGACAACACCCTTTATTGAAGCTGATCTAGCCAAATTTTATGGCTAGAAACCAGTGATGTGGGGGCATGTTAAGATATTCCTTCTAGCCCTAACTGGTTTGGCTCAGTGGATAGAGTTTCGGCCTGTGGACTGAAGGGCCCCAGGTTCCATTCCAGTCAAGGGCATGTACCTTGGTTTCGGGCACATCCCCAGTAGGTGATGTGCAGGAGGCAGCTGATCGATGTTTCTCCCTCATTGATGTTTCTAACTCTCTATCCCTTTCCCTTCCTCTCTGTAAAAAATCAATAAAACATATTTTTTTAAAAAGATATTCCTTGTAAAGTGAAGGATAAGTTGTTGCATCTGGCTCCTCCTACAACCAAAAAAGAGACATAACACCTGACTGGGCCTCTTTGAATTTTGGAGGGAACATATTCCTCATATGGGTATGCTACTTTGGCCTATTTACCAAGTGACCTGAAAAGCTGCTAGCTTAGGGTGGTTCCAGAATAAGAGAAGGCTCTGCAACAGGTCAGGCCGCTGTGCAAGTTGCCTTGCTGCTTGGGCTACATGATCCAGAAGATTCAATGGTGCTTGAAATGGCCGTGGCAGACTGAGATGCTATTTGGAGCCTTTGGCAGGCCCCTATCAGTGAATCACAGTCCAAGCCCTTAGAATTTGGGAGCAAAGCCCCCTACCATCCTTTGCAGAAAACTGCAAAACACATATTTTGAGAAATACCCCTTGGCCTACTACTGGGTCTTAGCAGAGACTGAATGCTTAACCATAGGCCACCTTGGAGAGCTCAGGTCACCAAGTTTCTATGTGACCTGAGCTCTCCATCATGAACTGGGTGTTATTTGACCCACCGAGCCATAAAGTTGGGCATGCACAACAGCACTCTGTCATCAAATGTATGTGGTATATACAAGATGGAGCCAAGTAGGTCCTGAAGGCACAATAAAATTACATAAAGAAGTAGCCCAAATGCCCAGGGTCTCTTTATTCCAACATACCATACACCTATAGCCTCAGGAGGATTCCCTATAGTCAGCTGACAGAGGAAGAGGAGAAGCAGGTTTATAAATGGTTCCTCACGATATTCAGGCACCACCCAAAAGTGAACAGCCACAGTACTGCAGCCCTTTTCTGGGACACCCCTGAAGGTTGTTGTGAAGGGAAGTCTTCCCAGTGGGCAGAACTTTCAGTAGTGTACCTGGTTGTTCACTTTGTTTAGAAGGAGAAATAGCCAGATGTGCGACTATATATATATCAACTCATGGCTGTGGCAATGATTTGGCTGCATGGTCAGAAACTTGGAAGGAACATGGTTAGAAAACTGGTGACGACGAAATTTGGAGAAGAGGTATGTGGATAGACCTGACTGAGTAGGCAAAAAAATGTGAAGGTATTTGTGTTCCGTGTGAATGCACACAAAGAATGACCTCAGCAGAAGAGGATTTAATAATCAAGTGGATAGGATGACCTCATCTGTGGATATCAGTCAGTTTCTTTTCCCAACCACCCTGTCATTGCCCAAATGGATTTATAAAGAAAGCAGCCATCGTGGCAGGGATGGAGGTTTTGCATGGACTCATAGACACATGAACTTTCACTCACCAAGGCCAACCTGGCTATGGGAATTATTGAGTGCCTGATCTGCCAGCAGAAGAGACCAACACTAGGTCCCCCTACATGGTACCATTCCCCTGGGTGAACAGGTTGACAACACTGGACCACTTCTGTCATGGAAGGGCAGTGTTTTGTTCTTACTGAAACAGACATTTACTCTGGATACACATTTGCCTTCTCTGACACAATGCTTCTGCCTTTTCTGGATATTTCATATAGAGAGCCCTGCAATATGTGGTCTCTTGTGTCTGGCTTCTTTCAATGAGCATGTTTTTGAGATTAATTCATGTTGTAGCATGCATCTGTAGTTAGGTATCTTAGACTGATATCTAAAAGTAAAATAGCTATATAGTGATATTGCACGGTAAATTTATGTTTAAAAATTTAAGAAACTGCTAGAGCAACATTCTGTTTACTAGATAAGATGCTGCCTGACTCATAAATTGTTCAGTAAAACCAATTAGATGGAGGGAAGGGAGGGAGGGAGGGAGGGAGGGAGGGAGGGAGGGAGGGAGGGAGGAAAGAGAAAAGAAACTGCTAAACTGTTGTCCAAAGTGGTTGCAACATTTTGCAATGCATGAGGGTTCCCGGTTCTCCATATTATATCCAAAATTTGTTATCTGTATTTTAAAAGATTGCCATACCATGAAAAACAAAAACAAAAACAAAATATTTTAAAAGGTTCAGTTAGGAAGCTAGCGATTTTGAGGATAAAATTATCCTCTCTCAAAACAAAAAAACCCTCACTGCGGTCCTCCAGGCGGAAGAGGGCGCTCCAAGGCAGGGCCTCTCTTCCGCGCCCCACAGCGCCATTTTAGCAAGATCCCGTTGCTAGGAGACAGAGGAGCGTCTTTCGGCTTGAGAAACCGGTCTCCCGGTTGTCCCAGGCTCTGTCTTACCTCGGGACTAAGGTCTATGGTCTCACTACCGTCCAGGGGCAGTTCCAGAAGGCCTCTTTCTGGGGGCATTTTCCTTCTACCCCCACTAACGCTGGCCGCAGCGGGCCCAGGATCCTTGCCCAGATCCAGACCTTAGCCTGCTATGTCTAAGAAAGGGAAAAAGGCCAAGGCGCCCCTGTCTGCTGAGGAGCAGCTGCTGCTGTTCCAGCAGAGGTTGCTGGCAGAGGAGGAGCTGGCTAGGAAGAAGGAGCGGCTCCTGAGCCTGTTCTTGAAGGTGATGCTTCCTCATTATCCCTGCTCAGCCCACCCACTCCCTGCACTGACCCAGCTGCTTTAACCCTGCCATTATGGCAGCGTCATTTTTACGCTGGCCTCCCTCCTCCGGAAATCTTGAGACCTAAATGTACTTCAGGCAACAGTGTTGGGAAGGAGGGGCGGCTGTATAGAGCTTGGCAGTCACAACTGAGTCCCAGAACTGCGACAGTAGGTGCTCTCAGCCATCCCAACTGTTCGAAACTCTGATAGTCTCCCTGGAGATGGGTTATTACACACAGTGTCCTGCTCTGATGCCTTCTTCCCCTCCTTAAAATGCCATCTGGCCGTTCCTGTCTTACTTGAGATGCTCCCAAAACAAGAACAGGAATTACCTGAGTGTTAGCCATTAGGAGCTTTGGTCCCTCGGGGAAGACAAAGGGTAAAAGCGACAGTTGACAAGTGCAATCTTATTTGTTGTGCTGTATTAGGCTTTTGACCCTGACCTCCTTCAGGTATGTTTATTCCTTCACACAGGACAAGCTGGCCAAGGAGGAGCACAATAGTGCTCTGAACCTTAATAAGATTAACACACAGTGGAGAACTGTTCTTCGAGAAGTCAAGACCAAAGAGCTTCATAAGGACATTGAGATCCTCAGCCAAACATTTGAACGAGTGGTGGACTGCAAGGACAGTGTCATCAAGGTAGGTATTCTTCCCAAGGAAATACTTGAATATGGCTCCCTTGATCTCTTAATAGAATGGGCCTAGAAAGTTAATTAATTATTCAGTCTTAATGCCCTCACAAGCAGCAGGCTGTGATGAAACTAGGCTATTGGGAATAACAACTTTCACTGAAATGAAGAGTAGACTATTGGGTGGTCATCCCTCTCCCTCACTTAGAGGAGCCATTGCTTTTAGTCATCTACTGCCCCAAACCAGTACTATACAATATTAGAGTTACGAGGCACAGTAGACATCACCCCAGGACTTGAACGTAGTACTACATCTAAGGGAGGAAATGGCTCGTCCAAGGTCACACAGCTAGTTGATGAGAGAGCTGGGACTACAGCACAGGTTTCTTGATTCCTACTCTAGTGCTTTATTCAACCAAATTCTATTTGGCCTCTTTGATTCAGCTTTAGTAGCCCTGGATAAGGCTGAGAAGATCTCAGTGGGTAAGAGCCCTGATTGGGAATTGAACTAAACCCCGCTGGCTGGGCTTAAGGGCATGCAGGAAGCAGCTGATCATTGATTCTTTCTCATCATTGATGTTTCTCTCTCTCTCTCCCTCTCCCTTCCTCTCTGAAATAAATTTAAAAAATATTTTTAAAATATTCTCTCTTTGTCTTTAACCTTCTGCATTTTAATTATGATATGTCTTAGTGTATGCCTCTTATTTGGGACTCTCTGTGCTTCCTGGACTTGTATGTCTATTTCTCTCACCAGGTTAGGGAAGTTTTCCATCATTATTTTTTCACATAGGTTTTCATTCCTTGTTCTCTCTCTTCTCCTTTTCGCACCCCCATGATGCAAATGTTTGTATGCTTAAAGTTGTCCCAGAGGCTCCTTATACTATCCTCATTCTTATGGATTCTTTTTCTTTTTGCTGTTCTGATTGGATGTTTTCTGCTTCCTTATCTTCCAAATTGCTAATTTGATCCTCTGCTTCACCTACTTCACTGTTGATCCCCCATAATGTATTCTTCACTTCAGTTAGTGTATTCTTTATTTCTGACTGGTCCTTTTTCATGTTTTCTTTTAAAAAATATATTTTATTGATTTTTTACAGAGAGGAAGGGAGAGGGATAGAGAGTTAGAAACAACAATGAGAGAGAAACATCGATCAGCTGCCTCCTGCACACCTCCTACTGGGGATGTGCCCTCAACCCAGGTACATGCCCTTGACCGGAATTGAACCCGGGACCCTTCATTCCGCAGGCCGATGCTGTATCCACTGAGCCAAACCGGTTAGGGCTCTTTTTCATATTTTCTATCTCTGTTTTTATGTTTCCTTTCTCTTTATTAAAGTTCTCACTAAGTTCATCTATTCTTCCCCTAAGTTTATTTAGCATTTTTATATAAACAGTGGTTTGAACTCTGCATCTAGTAGCTTGCTTGTCTCCATTTTATTTAGTTCTTTTTCTGGAGTTTTTTTCTGTAATTTCATTTGGAACATGTTTCTTGGTCTCATTTTGGCTGCCTCCCTGTGTTTGTTTCTATGTATTAGGTAGAGCTGCTACATCTCCCTGTCTTGGTAGAGTAGTAGGTGTACTGTAGGGTCTAGTGTCACAGTCTCCCCAGTCACCCGAGCTGGGCACTCCAGGTGCACCCCCCATGTGGGCTATGTATAACCTCCTGTTGTAGTTGAGCCTTGATTGCTGTTGGCACCTCAATGGCAGGGATTTACCCCCAGGCTGATAGGCTGTGAGGACTAATTGCGACTACCATGGAGAATCAGCTGTGCAGGGGCTAACCCCACAGAGCAGGATTTACTTCAACAGGGTTCTAGTGACTGCTGAGTCCACCCTTTGAATGCACCCCTTGTGGAGGAGATTGGGTGGTACTTCGACCTGGTCTGAAGCTGTCCACCAAATGCACTGACTCTGGAGCCTCCTGGGAGGTGCAGATCAAAGTCAGTTGCCACCTGTGTCCTGCCTGGGGCCACACTTCATGAGCTACAAAGCAATATGTAGATGGCTGCTATTTGTGCGGGAATTGGACTTGCCCAGCAGAGGCCAAGCTGTGAACCAAGGCTGGCTGCCACAGTGCTAGGCCTGGGGTCACTTAGTGAGAGGTACGTGGCATGCTGAGACCAGATGCTGCTTGGTTGTTTTTTTGTTTTTTTTTAAATAGCCAATCATTGTTTCTTTAGTGTCCATTTTTTGTCTTTTTTTAAAATTAATTTCAGAGAAGAAGGGAGAGATAGGAACATCAGTGATGAGAGAGAATTATTGATTGGCTGCCTCCTGCGTGCCCCCGACTGGGGATTGAGCCCCCAACCTGGGCATGTGCTGTTGGCCAGAATCAGACTGGGACCCTTCAGTCTGGAGGCTGACACTATCCACTGAGTCAGACTGGCTAGGGCCAGGTGCTGCTTGTTTGGGAAATTTTAGGAAAGTCCGAAGCATTTACCAACATAGGTCGTTTGTATGGAAAAGCCACAGGAAATGGCTTGGACTGGGCCCACAAGATGAATGGGGTGGGGTCTCAGAATCGGCAGAGCAGGGCCAGCAGTGTTAGCCAGGTTGATGGAGACTCAGATATGGCACCGGCCTGCAGGCTCTGTGGGGCAAGGGCCCAGGAAAAGAACAGCGGCCTCTGCCAACGCGTCTGTCTGGGAAAAGGCTGCTTCTCCAGCTCTTGCCTCAATGTCAGACAACTCAGTTCCCCCTGTATGTCCCTGGTGCCTCAGCACTGGAGCTTAGAGCAAGTGAGTCCAAGTAAGTCTGTGGGCAGGACCTTTAAGAGGAACTGCCTGGGATTCCAAAAGCCCTGGTCTCATTCATCCACAATCCCCAGAGGTTTTTATAATCACAGTTATGGGGACTTCTCTTCCTGGCACTGGAACCCTGGTTTGGAGAACTTAGTGTGGGGCTGGGACCCCTCATGCCTCATGGGTGACCTCTGCATCCAAGATATTTCTCTACATGTGGATGTGGGATCAGCCCATTCAGCAGCTCTGCCCCTCATCGGACTTCGGTTCAGCTAGATTTCAGGGGATTCTTAATGATAGTTGTTCTGTAAGTTGATGTGGTTGTGGGAGGAGAATTGAAGTATTGCTTTTACCTACGCCACCATCTTGACCTGAACATCCAGATTATCTTTCTAAAACAAAATCTGATCCTGTTATTGCACTGCTTAAGTCTCCTTAGTGGCTCCCCACTTCTGTAGGAAAAAAAAATCCATATTGCATGGAAAGAATAGCAAAGCCCTTCATTATTTACCCTCTACCTGTACCTTTCACAGCCAGCCTTGTTTCTTACCTGTGCCTTTGGACATGCTATTTCCTCATCTGGGATTTTATTTTCCCATCTCCTCAGTTTTCCTGGTAAACTCTCACTCCTCTTCAAGAGTGATACAAATGACATCTCTTCTGTGAAGCCTTCCCCAGTGTTCTTAGTTAGATGTAGGCACTCAGTTCTTTATATCCCATTGTCAATGGTAAATCATTAATTTCATATCACTTAGCATGTTAAACTGTAATGTTCTGTTTATATAACTCTTTTCCTACTTCAAGACTGCAAGCTCCTTTGAGGGCAGTGAGGATGTCTTTTAATCTCGGAATCCTCAGTATCCAGCATAGTGCTGGATAAACGTTTGTTGAGTGAGTGAATAGTCGTCCAATATCAGAACCTATTTCATAAGGTCCTTTGTCATGTAAACATAAGGTGAAAGCTAGCGCTGCATAGAGGTTGTGGTAGTTCACAGTGGGACTCAAGGTGTTTGGATCATATGGGAACTCAGTAAATGCTTCTTTGTTCTATTTACTTTAATTTTATTTTGGTTTCCTTTTTTAGGACACAAAGTTTTCTTTAATTATTTTTTTGGGGGGGAAGGGACACCACGCTTCTACTCAATGCCCAACTGAGCCACACCAGCCAGGGCTCATTTGACTTTTTTGAATGGGTACTACATTTCCATTGTCCAAAATTAAAAAGATAAAAAGTTACATAGTGAAAATTCCTTCCAGCTGCCCAGTGCCCATTAGTTGCATGAATAAACATTATTTTACACAAATGGTAGATCACATACTGTTCTGCCCATTGCCTTTTTCACTTAACAGTATGTCCTGGGTGCCTGGCCGGTGTGGCTCAGTGCTTGAGCATCCACCTACGAACCAGGAGGTCAGGGTTTGATACCAGGTCAGGGCACATGCCTGGGTTGCGAGCTTGATCCCAGTAGGGGGCATGCAGGAGGCAGCTGATCAGTTATTTTCATTATTGATATCTCTCTCTCTTCCTCTCTGAAATCAATTAAAAAAATATATTTTTAAAGGCAGGGAAAATGCTTGATTCCTTCTCTTCCCTGACAAGATACCCTAGGTTCAACTTGTTTATTTTTGCCTCAGATTTCGAAGCAGCCATTTCTCCACAAATCCCTGATTCCTTTTAGTGGTGGCCCCATCACTGTAAATGTTTGTTGTCCCTAGGACACTGACTGGCTATATGGGGTTTTCTGACGTCACTCTGACTTTAAGTTCAATAGCGGGAGAACCAGCACTCTTAGATCCAAAGAAAAGTCATCCAGCTAACCAGCTGAATACATCTTTAATTTTCTCACACAGAAGTCATCCAGCCAAAATGGTAACTCTGTTTCCTACCCAGTCTTTAGCTAAGGACCTGTCAGAAGCTGATGAGCAGTATGCCCATGCCTTGCGCAGCCACTTGCACAACATTGACCAGCTGTTGGCCTTGCAGAGATGCCGACTCAACCTCCTGGAGGAAAATTACAACGTGGAGCTGGAGACCCTAACCAAGGAGTTTGAGACAGAAAGGTATGAGGGTTTGAGTCCAAGGGAGCATATAGAGCCTGTGTCAAGGAACTGTCTGTAAGCAGGTGGCCAGCACTCTCAAGCATCCCACCTTGATTATGACATTACCTCCAGCAGAAAAGACCCTGATTTCCTTCTAAACTAATGTGGGTTTAAGCTTGTGGCCTTAGCCTCCCTTTGCCCATGCCAGGTCCCTATTTGTAACATCTCATCACCCACTGTCCATTATCAAAATTCTACCCATCTGGCAGGGGACAGGAATGGGAAGGAAACTTCTCACTGTAACCTTTGCACTTTTTAATTTTTATATCACATGAATATATTAACCTATTCAAAAATAAAAATAATCTTATTCATTCTTTTTGGCCCTAAAGGAAATAGATCCCTCCCTCCCTCTGTTTTTCTTCAGTACCTAAGAGTTTGTACCATTCATATAGTTTTATTACATACTGCTTTGAGTTGTCATTATTAGTACATTTGCTTTATTACTCAGAGCAGGGACAGTGTCTTCTCTTCCATAGGAAGACTATTATTGACCAACATGAAAAAGAGATTCGCTACCTACAAGATGTCTTCATGGCCATGGAGCAGAACTACATAGATTCTGAGTATGAAAGCAAGCTGGAGTTCCAGAGCATGTGGGATGATCTCAAAAACAAGGTACAGAGGGGAAGTAATGGGCAAGAGCTGGGAGAGAAGTGAGAGAAAAATGCTCCAGGCTAGCAGCTCAGAGAGATTCCTTTAACCAACATAATCAATAAAATGCCTGTTGCCACTGTAGGTACTCCTATTGCCTTTTGTACTTCTGTGAAAATTGGTTGGGAAGGAGGATCATTCTGAGATATCAAGGAAATGCATTTTAAAGCTAAAAAGCAACAAGGAGATCATCTGGCTTCACCTGGGAAAGATATGCTTTGATTTCTGTCCCTAGTCTTTTTACCTGTCTCACTGAAGATACTCAGCTAGTCAAGTGTTTCTTCTAATCTACTCTGTTCTTCCGGGATTCCATAATTAGTTTGAAAGGCAAGATCACGGTAGACAGCCGTGAGATTTGTAGATGAAGAAACTAAAGCCCCGTAAAGTAAAATGACCTGCCAAAGTCCTGATGCTGGTCTGTGGCAGAGCCAGGAGGAGAATCCAGTTTCTGGCCCCTTGGCCAAAGTGCTTTCCACCATCCTGTAGGCTGCAAACTTTAGCTAGCCTGCAGACCTAGGTTTGAGTGTGAGATTCTTTGTTTTTATTTTGCCCTGTAGTGTTTTGTAAAACATTTCAATAAGGTTCCCAAATTTAAAAAATGGGAGATTTCACATAAAAATCCAAATTTTCACCTTCCCTTGAAAAATTTGAAGATCTGATAACACTGGGTCAGTATTTCCAAATGGAGACACTCACGTGGAGCTGAGCAGCTGTGCCTTCCCCACTCTCCCCACTAAAGAGCATTTCCTCTCTGGTTCACCACAGGCCCCATCTAGCCCTCAGCACTTATTTATATCCTCTGCCTGGTCTTTGTCGGCATTTTCATTGGCGACCCTGCACTATCCTATGCTATAAACAGTGCAAGAGTGTGAGGTTACTGGTGGAAGTGAAAGGGCACTAAAAGGGTAATTCCAAGCATTGGCTATTTTGGGGCCACTTCCTAGAATATAGAAGAGAAGCACTTTCTAAGACTGCAACTAGAGAGTGTAGTAGAAGATCTATGGAGAAGGTTCCAGGATGCACTCAAGAATTACACTGATGCCACAGAGGATCGAAAGATTGCCTTTGAGACTTTGAAAGTGAAGGACGAGAAGAGCTCCAAAGACATTGAATCACAGATGAAAAGAATACAGAAACTACAGGTTAGTGCACCCAATCAGAAATACTCACTGCTTTACCTTCTCCTTTATCCCCTGTTCATCTTCCCCCAATTCCCACTGGGCCTCATCACTAGTTGGGGAAAGATATGCTTTGATTTCTGTCCCCAGTCTTTTTACCTTTCTCACTGAAGACCTGCAGCCAGTCAAGTGTTTCTTCTAATCTACTCTATTCTTCCAGGATTCCATAATTATTATGAAAGGCAAGATCATGGTGCATAGCCGTGAGAGTGAAGAACAGAACCAGTACATTCGTGATGACAAGGAGTTGGTCCTTGTACAACTACGAAAACTTAAGGCCCAAAGGACTCGGGTCCGGGAAATAGCACAGGAGAATTTAGTCAAACTCACTCTGGAAAGTAATGCCACCCTCAAAGCCCTGACAGTGATTGTTGATAAGGTAACAGGGGAGAGGGTGGTCCAAACAAAACCAAGGAACTGGGCTCCCTGTGAAATAAGAAGGGTTTGAAAATGGTACAGGAGGCCTCCTCCTGCTTCTTGCCTGAGTGGACACTTGGAATACCTTTTTTTATTTCATGTTCCCTTCCTCCTCACATTTTAAGTTAAATGCATTGATAATGAATGGATTTTATAAGAATGTAAAATACTTGCCATACAGTAAGCACTCTGTGTTAGATGTGTATATTACTCATCTCCCACTTAAATTAATAGCTTCCCTGGTTCAAGCAGGGAACCAACTCCATTACCCCCTTCCCATGTCTTTCCTAATAATAGGTGTCTTCCTGCTTTCAATAGGGTGAAAAGATCCTTAAACTTGCTGAAATATGTAGGAAATTTGAAACAGAGGAAGAAAAAGTGCTGCCCTTTTATTCATCAATATTGACTCCGGAGGAGCAGGAGGAGATAGAGGAAATTATCCCAGAGGAGCTTACTGAGGAGCTGGCAAAGGTAAAGTTCCCAGGGCCCAGAGGCCTTGGCTTAAGGTTGGGGATGATGGACCCTGGGCTGTATTCACTAATGGGCCCCACTACACACCTCCCTTTAAATCAATTCCCAGGTGATAGCGGACTACATAGGGATGGATAATTTCTGGAAACGGTACAACAAAGTGAAACTAGAACAACTGAGCCTCCAACAAAGACGTAACCAATTGTTAGAGATCAATGGGAAGCTGCGGGAGATGCTCAGGCGGTACTTGGATGGCATTTCAGTGAGTGATGAAGTGCTGAGCCAGCTCAACCCACTCTTCATTGTCAACTACCGAAGCAACATACCCCAGCCCTTGTCTAAACCTACAACCCAGCCAGGTGACAAAAAACGTCGAACCACTTACAACGTCATTGAGGCAGCCCACGTGATCTCCCATATCCTGTGATACAAGGAGAAAATCTCTTTTCTACCTCCAGAGAATTTTTTGAGAGACCTGAGGACTTTGCTATTAAAAATTCCCATAGAGTTCATGAGCTCCTTATATCTTTGCCATATTGGACAGAACAGTCTATTTTGACAACACCAGGAAATAAACAGCCCCAGGGCATGGAGAGAATAGCTAGGCAACTACTAGGAGGCTTATTTCTCAATGAAACATTGCTCCTGGAGTCAGGTCACCAGGGGAGCCAAAAAATCCTATACCTCCCGGACCTAAAAATCCGATGGGAATTCAAGAACAAGTCCCTGGAGTATAAGTTAGGACAGGAAGAGGAGGCCAGGGGGAAGAGGTGATTCAAAGCCTCTAACCACCCCCATGACAGACAAGATCCAACTCAGAATGCCTTTTCCCCAGCCCCTTCACCTCATTCCCACTTACAAAAGTACCCTCAGAAAGTATCAGTTGATGAACGCAAAGTAGTTTTAAAAATTAATATTTATTATTTCTTTTTGCTCTTGTTTCGTTTCTCTTCCTTGAGCTTCTTTTTGGAGACTTTAGGTCTGCTGGCCTTTTTGTATAGGTGATACCCAATGAGGCTCAGGAGGGCTGGCAACATTGCCATGCCCACCAGAGGCAAAATGCCCTTCATCAGCTTTTGCCAGTAGTTGGCTCGGATCAGTGCAATCAGCTCCACGTCAAACTGCAGCACTGCATCCGCTGGGGGCAAGAAAAGAGGTGAGGGTTAGGATCTCTGTGCAGTTTACCTAGGACTCTGAATGAATGAAAACAGGGAAGGCAGGCCACACCACAGCAACAACTATGAAGCTGGCAAGATTTAAATGTGGGGTTGAGTTCCCTTAGACAAGGCAGAGATGGGTTATGAGCAGAGTCTAGTGATAGTCATGTTTACCCCAAATATACAAATGTGGCTTTGTTTCCATGATGGGTCTTTGACAGCACAGGAAAAGTTTCTGTGGATCTGAAACGTACACACTATTCTCCATTTATGAGTGAGAGAAACCTCTATACTAACTATACTCCATTTCCAAACAACCACAAGGATACAATCTTTGCAGGGCTGAAATTAATTGGATTTAAACTAGACTTTTAAATTCCACCCACCAGTGAGCATATTCAATGAAATTATTAGCTGGAACTGGGGTAAGAACTTTTACCCTGATACTCTGAAGTATAACACATTTTAGCTAATAGAACATGTGTTATAACCAAAAGCAAGAAACATACATCTTGTGAAATCTGTTCAATCCCAGGCCTTTAAGAGTAAGAATCAACAGTGACTTGAGAGGGCTTTTAAAGTTATGGGGTGGGCTTGGCTTTTAAAAGTTGTTTTTTTGTTTCATTTTGTTTTCAATCCTTTTTCCTATCTCTTCCCTGGTGAAGACTGTGAGGAAGGGTGGAGATGCAGCGAGGAGGCATGCCAACTGCACAAATGACTCCATTTGTAATTGTAGGAAAAAAGACAGGAAAGTAGTCCAGAGTTCTGGGAAGGGTGACATGGGCAGCAGGCCCATGTGGCACAAGCAGGTGTCTCCTTTCTAAACAGCTGCTGGCTGCCAGAGGAAAAGCCAGGTGACATTAACAGGTTCTCTAGTCCCTATGGTGATCTAAGCAGGAAAAAAGGCCCCAGCCACCACTGTCCCTTTTATTTTTATTTTTTTAAATATATTTTTATTGATTTCAGAAAGGAAGGAAGAGGGAGAGAGAGACAGAAACATCCATGATGTGAGAGAATCATGGTGGATCAGCTGCCTCCTGTAAGTCCCTCATTGGGGATCGAGCCCACACACCGGGCATGTGCTCTTGACCGGAATCGAACCTGGGACCTTTCAGTTTGCAGGCCAACACTCTATCCACTGAGCCAAACCGGCTAGGGCTGTTGTCCCTTTTAGCAAACTGATTTAGACCTTCTCAAGCTCCAAATTATATAGCTCTGAGAGATGGGGTATTTTGATTTGAAAGAGAGCTCTAGTCAGGTTACCTGGGATAGATGGTGGAAATCCCCGTTTTCCATAGGCCAAGTGAGAAGGAATGATTGCCCTTCGCTTCTCTCTGAGGGAAAGAATGTAAGTCACAGCCAGAGGTGGGACCAGGTGGGCCAGCAGCCTCAGTCCATCTGAAGCCTCACCAGCAAAACCCTCTAGGTATTCATGTCCAAAAGATGAACTTTCCCACCTTATACCAAACAGGTTGACCAGCAAAGGTATACATCCACACACATACCCCCGCGCCCACATGCTTCAACTCCTCTAACAAAACCCACAGCCAGAGAGGCACAGAGGCTTTGGATGCCCTCAGGGGTCCCAATGACTGATGCAAAGCCAGGGTCCTTTGTCCCATGTTTTCCTGCCACCTCTAGAAGCAGAGAGAGCAGCGAACACTTCTAGCCATGCAAAGGGAGTACCCAAGCCCATCTCTGCCCAGATACTCACCCCACACACATGTCTAGAAGGCTCTGCTCCAGACCTTGAGGAAGAAGACATAACTGAACAGGAAGCTACCTACAGTCCCAAAATCCCAGGAGAGATCAATGGTTCCCCCTTCACCCTTAGTTGAGCTCCCCGCTTCTTAGATCTCTGGCTTCCTTCTAGTAGGGTATGGGGCAAGAGGAATATTCGAAGTGGGGTTTAAACCTCAGGAGGGCCATTTCTAAGGTAGCTTAGGGATTGAAGGGGTTAAGAAAGCACTTAGGTTGGCATGAGTGGGAGACACAGGTCACATACCTGGGATCACCTGCTTTTGGCCAAGTTCTATAACCAGAGGGTCTCTGGTCAGGGAAGTATCAATAACACGTCCATCTACCAAGCTGCCCTGAGGGGAGAGAGCATCCCAAGCTCACACCTAGTACCTCTCCCTCCCAGCAGGCGCAATACACACCTGGGCTGCTGGCCAACACTCTATCCACTGAGCCAAACCGGCTAGGGCCGTTGTCCCTTTTAGCAAACTGATTTAGACCTTCTCAAGCTCCAAATTATATAGCGGGGCAGCCCCCTAGCAGCTGCAGCCTAGCACTCCCCTCTGGGCAGAAAGGAACAGGAAGCCCTAAAGGACTGGCACTTATCATAGGAGATCTCTCCACCCTTCACTTCTCAGTGCTCCGGAGGAACTGGGGGGGAAGCAGGGAGGGGAAATGGGCAGGAAGAGGTACGTTCCCCCACCCTCCATCAGCCACGTGCTGGAAGACCCTAGAGCCCAGTTACTCCCCTAACCACTCGCCACGTGTCCAAGCCAAAGCTGACGTGTTTCATCAGGGCGCCGCCCCCTCCCAGGCTCCGCCTGGGCCCCCCCATGCCCCTCACCGTGTAGTGTATGTGAAGCGTGTCTCCAAAGGCAGCAGGCTCCGCACACGGCTCGGGGGGCTCCACCTATGATCGGACTACAGGAGTCATGGAGGATCCTCCAAAGATTCCGTTCTTGCCCCTAGACCCGACACCCCCAGCTCAGTCCCCGCACTTCTCTTCCCGGCTCGCATGTTCACTTAGACCTGTATTCGCGCTCAAGACCTGCCCCGCAGACCGGACAGGGACAATCTCCTCACCAGGGTCTCCACTTGGAGGGTCCGGACAGGACTTTCGGTTTCGAACCCAGTCTCAGCCTGGCACGCAGCCCCACTGAGCAGCAGCAGCGGCGGCAGCAGGCAGAGCGGGAGTAGTGGCGGGCGCAGGGTCATGATTTGACACGGTGCAAGGCGCAGGACAGCAGGACCGGCTGCCCGTGTGGCGGTGGCTAGAACAGCGGTTCTCTCAGAACCCAGACTAGACTGGACAGGACGGGGCGGGTTGGAGACACACCAGCTCCTCCTCCTGGAGTCCATCCTCCACCTTGTCCCCACCTCCTGGAGGGCGGAGGCCACAAGGAGCCCTCCCTACCCTGTAAGATCGGAGGTTGTGGATTCTGACTGGTCGGTCAGTTGGCGTCCCACAGTGAATGCCTGGGACACATACCACCACCCATTATTAACCTATGTGGCAGGCATTTGTCTGTAATCCTCAAAATCACCCTTAAAAGCAGCCATAATTGTTTCTATTTTACAGATGAGTAACTGGGTGCTCAGGTTCATTTACCCAAGGTCATCTAGCTAAGCGGTGACAGAGACAGAATTCAAACCCAAGACTGCCGGAGTCCAGCTGGTTTGCTTTCTGATTTTGCCTAAGATAACCGGCTCCTCACACCTATCCGCGCAGTGTCTGGCTGGCCCATCCCACCCCAGTAGTTGTCAAAGGCATTATCCCTCTCCCCTCTCCCCCGTCAGTTTGAATTTTTGGAGGTCTGACATCAGGTGATGCTGCATCACGTTTTCATCTCTGCCCACACTCATGCTATGCTCTTCCTTCACCTGTCAAGCCCACCTCAGACCAGTGGTTCCCAACATGGGGCACACGCTCCACAGGGGGCAATTTGATTTTTAAGGGGGGGGCGCAATTCGAGAATGAGTTATGAACAGTGAATGTTTTTCATTTCTTATGGCTCTAGGGGCCTCGTATACAGTATATAAATATATGTGACATATTTATGCATTTAAGTTCTCTATTATGTTTTGAAACTTTGTTTGCTATTTTTCATATCACTTCCCATTATTTTAACAATTTCTTAGTGATTTCTTCCTCAGTATTTCAACTGTCCTTTTGTTCTTTTCTTTTTCTCTTTCATGGGTGCCATGTTCTTTGGACACTTGTTTAGACCAAGTTAATAGCCTTTTAGGCTTCTTCCACGTGAACAGTTCACTTTTTAAATAATTATGTCACAGGGGGGCATCAGGATTTTAGAGATGCTTAGGTGGGGCATAGCCAAAAAAGGTTGGGAACCACTGCTTTAGACCAAGCTCAAATACCAATGATTCCAAGCTAGAAGTGGCTTATTTCTTAACTTCAGGCGTACACTCAGGGACATTAATTTTCCTTATATTGTGGTTATTTGTGTTCTAGAGGCCTGGTGCATGAAATTCATGCACTTGGGGGGCGGGGGTTCCTCAGCCCAGCCTGTGCCCTTTTGCAGTTCAGGAGCCCTTGAGGGATGTCTGACTGCCCTGGGAGAGGCTCCTGCCATGGTGGCTGTGCTTGCCAGCTGTGAGCCTGGCCTCTGACTGAGCAGCACTCCCCCTGTGGGAGCGCACTGACCACCAGAGGGCAGCTCCTGCATTAAGCGTCTGCCCCCTGGTGGTCAGCACGCATCAGAGTGACCGATTGTTCCGCTGTCCAGTCGATTTGCATATTAGCCTTTTATTATATAAAAAGGATGCCTCCCTCCTCTAAAGAATCAGCACTCTGATGGCAAGGACAAGATTGTAATCATGTCTGGAGTCCCTTACATACTAGCTGAACAATACCCTCCATATAACAGACTCTACACAAATGTTTTATTTTGAATAACTATAGCATACAATACTAAAAAGAAAAAAACACACCAAAAACAAAGACCTAACTATACTAGTATGAAAAATCGCAGACAATTGTATACATTAAGTTAAAAGCAAGAGTAATGGATGTGATGAACCCCTTTATATTTTAACCTTTCTCCAAATATGTATAGTATATTTAGAAAAGCAACTATAAGGATGTCCCCTTTGGGATGGGAGAAGAGTAGAGGGAAACAGGTTCCACATGTTGCACTATACATTTATATATTGTTTGGATGCTTTACAATAAAAACTACTGTTATAGCCCTGACTGGTTTGGCTCAGTGGAGAGAGTGTCGGCCTGCAGACTCAAGGGTCCGAGGTTCAATTCCAGTCAAGGGCATATACCTTGGTTGCGGGCACATCCCCAGTGGAGGGTGTGCAGGAGGCAGCTGATTGACGCTTCTCTCTCATCAATGTTTCTAACTCTCTCTCCCTCTCCCTTCCTCTCTGTAAAACATCAATAAAATATATTTTTTAAAAATTACTGTTATAAAAATTTTTAATTAAATATTAAATGAATTAACAATATATGGTCCTGCATTACATAATGATGTTTCAGTCAACAACAGACTGCATATTCAATGGTGGTCCTGTAAGATTTTAATTTCTATAGCCTAGTGATGTCATAGATATGGTAGCTGTCCTAATGTCATAGTTCAGTGCATTACTTGTATTTGTGGTGATGCTGATGTAAACAAGCCAACTATACTCCTACACATATAAAAGTAGAGCACAATTATGTATGGTACATCCTCGATAATGATAATAAATGTTACTAGTTTATGTATTTACTACACTATACTTTTTACCATTATTTTATCTTTATTTTTTAAATATATCCTTATTGATTTCAGAGAGGGAGAGGGAAAGACAGAAACATCAAAGATGAGAATCATTGTTCAGCTGCCTCCTGCATGCCACATAATGGGGATCGAGCCCACAACCAGGCATGTCCCCTTGACCAGAATTGAACCCAGG
Organism: Corynorhinus townsendii; assembly: GCA_026230045.1. NCBI lineage: Eukaryota > Metazoa > Chordata > Mammalia > Chiroptera > Vespertilionidae > Corynorhinus > Corynorhinus townsendii. Next base: position 170,714,499 of record JAPDVU010000003.1, on the reverse strand, counting down.
ATCCTTCAGTCTGCAGGCCAATGCTCTATCCACTGAGCCAAACCATCTAGGGCTACCATTAGAATGTGCTCTTTCTACGTATAATTAAAGCTTGTGTAAAACAGTATGCTGTTACACCAATAGCAGCCTCATACATCTCTGGGTTACTGTGTTTTTTTATTGCATTACTTCCTCTTGTACTTGATTTAGTTTTGTATTGTTCTGTACAGCAACATACGTACATGCTTGTAGCCTAAGAGCAAAGCAGCACATGACTGCATAGCAATAGAAGGGAATGTGTGGGAGGTGTTGAATGAGCCGTGCTAATAAAGCTAAAGGAGCCAGACCAGGGGGGAAAAGTCCTTGTGATTAGATCATAGACAGCTCTGAAGACTTGAAAAGAAAGTGGTATCTTTAAATGAGAAAGGATAAAGGCAGAGGGCCAGATATTTGGGGGAAATGAATGGACCAGTTTGGCTAGAATATGGGATTTAGCCAGGAGAGTAGAGGTAGTAGGAGAGGGAAGTACAAGCTGGTTGTGGAGAGCCTTGAATGTCAGACTGAGGCAGTGGGAACCCACTGAAAGTTTCTGAGCCAAGGGGTTAACAGTGCATACTGTACTGATGTGTATCAGCTGACTGGAATGGTGTCATGAAGGTGGACACCATTATCCGGGTCTGAGGCTTTGTTTGGGATCCGAAGCAGAAAGGGAAGTGGGGGTGAGGTGAAGAGAGTGGTAGTGGGAAAGGAAAGGACAAAAACTAAGACAACAGTATCACCAAAAGAGGGCAGCGCAAGAAGGCACTTTCTCCTTGGATCAAATTAGCAGGAACTGGAAGGACAGAGAAAGGTGAGATGGTTCTGGCCCAGCCCTGACGATGCACAACTTAATCAGAGAACCACTCCTGGAAAGGTCTCCACTCTCAAAGGTGTCTCTGTTGGCAAAGAGAAGAAATTCTACCACAGCCCCCTGCTTTCCAAAATTCATGGGGTACCCACTGTGCCCAGCTTGGTTAAGGACAATGATGTTTATTCATTCATCGAAGATGAGTGCTATGCCCAGCTGGTGTGGCTCAGTGGTTGGGTGTCAACCCATGAATCAGGAGGTCACTGTTCAATTTCCTGTCAGGGAACATGCCCAGGTTTGCGGGCTCTATCCCCAGTAGGGGGCATGCAGGAGGCAGCTGATCAATGATTTTCTCTCATCATATGTTTCTCTCTCTCTCTCTCTCCCCCTCTGAAATCAATGAAAACATATTTTTTTTAAAAAGAGTGCCACTATGTGCCAAATAGTAAGCAGGGCACTGTTTTTTAAATAGTTTTATTGACTGATTTGAGAGAGATTTGTTGTTCCACTCGTTTATGTATTCATTGGTTGCCCTGACCGGGGGTCGAACCTGCAACCTTGGCATGTGGGAATGACGCTCTAACAACTAAGCTACCCAGCCAGGGCAAAGGTACTGCTTTGTAAATGTTATGTTTATTTTAAACAGATTGTTAATAAATAAAAAGTCTGTGAGTCAGCATATGCAAATCTGGGTTCAAAATCTAATGCCATATTTTAAAATATATATATATTATTGATTTTAGAGAAAGAGGGACAGTTAGAAACATCGATCAGCTGCCTCCTGCATGCCCCCTACAGGGTATTGAGCCCACAACCAAAGTACATGCCCTTGACCAGAATCGAACCTGGACCCTTCAGTCCAGGGGGGGGGCTGGGATGGGGGGAATGCTCTATCCATTGAGCCAAACGGGTTAGGGCTCTCATGCCATATTTTCAAGGGCATGCGTACCCTGGCTCACTAGATTTTTTTTTAATCCTCACCCAAGGATGTTTTATTAATTTTAGAGAGGGAGAAAGAGGAGAGGGAGAGAAAACCTCAATGTGAGAGGAAAAGATCTGCCTCCTGTATGGCAGCACAGTCTGGAAACAGAAGGTACTAAATGAATGTAGGGATCAAACATGCAACCTTTATTTGTGAGGCAATGCTCCAACCAGCTAAGCTACCTGGCCAGGGAACTAGATATTTTTTTAGGTATTGCTATGCATTCATTCATCCAAGTATGATGTGTTACCTCCCTCTCCATTCTCCCGTATGGCTGTTTTAGCCAGGGAGGTATCATCCCATCAATGCAAGATCTGGCATAGGCAAAAAAAAAGATGCCCCATTGCTTATCTATTACCTAAAGCCAAAAGTTAGCAACCAAATTCCTGTGGTTCAGAGCCTCAAGTTAAACCCCACAACCCTTAAAAGGCCTAGTATTCAATTGTCCTAGGATGGCTCTTACCAATGTGTGGGATGGAAGGGTAGAGGTGGGAGGTGGGTGCTAGGTAGACAAGTTCATTCTGAAACATCCAGCCTGGCCTGGACTAACTGGCCAGACTCCTCAAAGATAGCTCTCAACACCTGGTTTGGAGGAAGGGTGCATGGGTAGAGCTGTTCAGTTCTGGGCACAGATAGCCAGAGTTCTGGCTTTAGTGTCCGCTCTACTCCACCACATCCAGTTCTGAAGCCAGATTTGCTCCTAAAGTCCAGATCCTCTCTTCTGTGGCCCATGGCCAAAGTGACACACAAGCAGACACTCACCTCTTCATGGTGAACAGTCCTGATCCAAGTTCCTCACTTCCTGACTTCCACCCACTGCCTGCAGTGGCACTGCTACCTTTACTGTACTCAAGGTTCAGATTTCCTCAGACCTAACCCTTTTCTCAGGAATTCAGGGTCATGCTTACCTCCATCCCAGCAAACAAAGCCAGGAAACTCATTAAGAATGAAAAAACCTACAGAGGAAGGAAGTCATCTAGTTCCTATCACTCCCCCGTAACCAACATCCCTCCAATCACCAGGTTAGAAAGTAGAGAAGTGGACTTTGGCCCTCCTACCTCAACATCGTTCAGAACTGGAAAAGTCTGTTCTTAGTATTATTACTGCCTACCCAGAGATATCCCTCCCTGCACCAAGCAGGAGCAAAAAAAAAGGGTACCCACTACATAGTGATTCCCAACTGTCACTACCCCATGTAGTACACTGTGGATATCCCAAAGGATTCCAGAACATCCCAGAAGTGGAGTCTCAGGCCTCTCCCTCAGTACAGTGGTTTGACTCCATTCTTAGCACAGGTCTGAAAACATAAGGTACTAAATGAATACCTGTCAATTTTCTGCTCTAATCTAGACACTTGGACTGGAAGTGATGCAGTGAATACCCAGAACCTTCAGGCCTTATACCTCTGAGAAACTCATACATACCCACACTCATTCTACCCATCACTGTCCCCATACTCTGGAATGAAGGGAACAGTACTGTCCTCCATCCCACCTGGACCCATGCAAAGCCTTTCATGGTTTTCTCCAGGTTCATTTTGGGAAGTTCCCTGGCCCAGAAAATCCTAAAATGGACCCTGGGCTCAAGTCCCCTGACAAGGCATGAATGAATAGCTATTCATGTTGTGAAAAGATAGGATTGCTGTTTGTACTAAGATCTGGGTGGTAAGCATTTACTTTGCAAGCACACCCATTGTTCCCCCATATCCCCCCCCAGAAGCTGGGTTTAAGCAATTCCCTCCACCTCCTTGCTAGCATCCTAAACTGAGTGCTAAGGCTCCAAAGGGACTAAGTCATCCTCTTTCCCAAGTTTCTTCAGGGGTCAAAAGATCCCCACTGGCCTGCCACCCATGATCATTATGGAGAGGTATCTATCTACTACACAAATGAAACATTTGGGAAAGGAGCTCCTAACTTATCAATAACCTCAGTCACCAAACAGGACTTCTGAGAAGACTGGAAGGAAAGTGTCATCCAATTTTGAGGGATAAGTGGATAATGTTTCAAGTTTATGGGGTTGAGCCTTAGCTGGTTTGGCTCAGTGGATAGAGCGTCGGCCTGCAAACCAAAGGGTCCTGGGTTCGATTCTGGTCAAGGACACGTACCTTGGTTGCAGGATCCTCCCCGGCCCGGGCCCTGGTCGGGCTTGTGCAGGAGGCAACCAATCATTGTGTTACATCAATGTTTCTGTCTGTCTTTCCCTTTCTCTTTCACTATCCCTAAAAAAGTTAATGGAAAAATAGCCTCAGGTGAGGATTAACAACAACCAAAAATAATAATAAAGTTTATGGGGTTGACAAGGGGATGTCTGGTTGGAGTAGTTTAAGGGTTTCATAAGGGCAGAAGCATGGTCCTTGAGATGGTAGCTTATTTTAACAACAGGAGAGGGGCTGAAAAGGAAAACTGGGAGGGGGACAGGGAGGTAGCTGAATATAAATAATATATTTCACAATGATATTTGGGACTCTCAAACTTATTATAAGCCTAAATCCTGTCCCTTCCCCCACTGCATCAGGGTGGGAAGACCTCTGTCCCCAAAATTTAAGGAAGTGGCAAGCAAGAGTGGGGAATGCCTGCCTGGCACACCTAGACCTGATCCACCCCAAGGGCAGCACCATTCCTTTCTTTGCCTAGAGCCAGACAATAGTAGCAGGAGAGGAAAAGAGTAGTGGGAATAGAAGGATGAGGCTTTATGAATAAATGTGTCTCCCCCCACCCCAAATGTTTGTGGAATCTCTGGATGAATCTGGAACCCTGCAATGGGGAACCCCATGCCTGAAGCAGAGGGGATGCAGGACCATCAGCTGTAAAGAGCATCAAGTTGACTACACTATCCAGATCTTTATCTTTGTGCTTCTTCACTGCCATAGTCCAGAACTACTAGTAAATGGGTGAGGGGACTCCTATCTATAGATTTCTATCTATTCTTGTTTCAACTAGAAACACCTAATGCACAGGGCAGGAAAATGTGAGAATGGAGGTAATACGGGGCATTCAAAGTTCAGAGCCCTCTAGCCAGTGAAGTCCTTAAAGTCTACCAACAGGTGATAAATATGAAGTTCAGGGTTTAACCCTTTAGAACTAGAGTAACAAAGTCATGATGCCCTCACACTCTGGTGTCCAATTCATTTAGGACCCCCTCCCTGGATATGATGAGAAGACGTAGCATCGTGAAAATGAACCTAAATTCCTCCATAATCTCACTCTTCCTGGTCAAGTGCCCTTTACTCCCCTGCTGAAGGAGCAGTCTGGAGACAGGGACCAGAGACAGAACTACCCTCATCATTAAACCACTGTCCCAGGGCTGCTGTACAAGGATGAAGGTCTGCTCCAATGCTGCATAAAACATGTTTAATTTCCAACCATGGTCACAGTCATTTCGTATCCCACATTTTGAGCAAGAAGAGAAAAGGTGAGTTATTAAACACATATAATCTACATTCCAGAGGGGGGAAAAAGAAGAGAAAACCAGTTCAGAACTGCAGTTACCACTATAATACCACAAACAAACTTTGGGGGAGAAATGGGGAAACTCCAGGGAGAAGAAAGGCCAGAACAAAGGAAAGCATAAAATGAAATCGACCAGAGGAGAGGCAGGGAGGGAGTGGGCAGAAATGGAATGAAACACCCAGCCCCAAAAGACCTTTTAGGTGAATGGGAATGTAGAAAGGTCCACCCTGCCCCTGGCCTAGCAGTCAGGGATACTACCAAGGTCACTTACTGCCCCCTGCTGGACAGATCTCAAGCAGCACCAAGGCAACCACCAAGGCTGCTTCCTAACACCCTTAACCCCATTGGTCCATGGAGCCCCCCAAAATGAGGTGGGGGTGGGCCTGAAATGAGGAAAACTTATTTGGGACTAGTATCTAACTAAGGAAGGCCAGAGAGGGAGTTAGGTGGGAAAAGAGGCAAAGTCCTCACCAACCACAAAGATAAGAGTGGGGAAGCCTAAATAGGAAAGAAATAAGGAAAGGGGAGAGAAACAGGCAACAGCACTGAATGAGTTAGGAGGCAAAGGAAAGAGTTCAGGGAGAGAGGCAGCAGGAGCAAAAAAATCTGAGGCGGGGGAGAGTGTGGAGGGAAGCATCTGTGGAGTCAGGGAATGAATACGTTAAAATGAAATACAAGCTCTAGGTCCCCACTTCCCCCACCACCAAACACACACATATACACACACAAAGGCCTAGAGAGCAAGAGACCTGTACACACCTTCTGCATCTTGGGTAAATGAAACATCACTAAGGAACTGGCACTGAGGAGGACATCTCTGGAACCTCTTTCACAGTTCAATCTGGGGTGGGGGTAAGGGGTATTAATCTGCCTGTTGTAGACAAAAGTTGAAGGAAGCCTGACCCCATGGGGTGGGGCTTGGGATAGCCCTTCTGGGAAGGGGTCCCTCAGTCATGCTGTGGGGGATACCCTGGGCCCTGAGCTGAGCAGAAAGGTATGGGGGCCATCTTGGAGCTCAGGGCGCAGCCAGCACACACAGGAGCCCACAGAAAAGCCACAGCTTCACATACACCGCAGGTCAGGACCTCAGGGAGGAGCGCCTCCTGCAGACAGGGAGACACAGTAGCAGCAGCTTCTGAACAACTACATAATAATGGGGGGGTTGGGGAGGGGGTGGGAGGACCCTGAAGACCACTGCATTACACCAGCACCAACAACCACTTCAGAGTTCTAGTTCCTTCACTCCAACCCACAGATCTGTTTATGGGAGTGAGTGAAGAGGACAGGGGAAACCTGTTGGGATGGAGGTGGTAGGGACAGCAGGATGGTCTGAGGTCTGGAAACAGAATAGAAAATTTCCATCCCTCCACATATCCTGGACTAGAAAAAAAAACCCTGGACAACAGGGACCCCCACTCCACAATCAAGCAGCCAGCCAGCCTGGGACCACTAGAGTGAGGAAACTTCTGACAAAGGACAGATGAACCACCAGTCCCCAAATTCAGAAGATTGAGGAGGGGGTAGGGAGGAGGGGAAGGCAGGGATAGGACTGAACCATGCATCTCACCTTCTCATAAAAACAATAGGATGAAGATGGAAAACCTGAGACCCTCCCCAGGAACCCTGGGTCTCAAACAAACAACATGGTTTTGTATCTCCACCCCTCCCCGCTTCAAGCTCGAGAGGAACAGAACTAAGGATGAGGAGGGAGGATCAGTTGAACACTCTTGAGTGATAAAGAGTGAGCGGGTTCCTCTCTCCTCCCCACTAACAAGGCAGGGCAGAATGGCATCTCCTTGGGAACAGTCATCTAGATATAAATGCTACCTTCTGCCCTAAGCAGGGTAAAGAAAGGGGTAATAGGAAGATGATGGTGGAAAATCCATCATCTGTCCTATCATCCAGGAAAACCTACCTGCAGAGAAGAGAGGAACCAGTGTAAGATTGGGGCAGCCTTCCCTTGACCTTTTTCTCTTTATCTCACCAACATGGGAGGGGCAGGTGATAGGCTAGCGTGGGCTGCAAGCCCTGAGCTGCCCTCCACCTGCTCTACCCTTCTCCCTGGCCCCTACATATATATCTCTTTATACACGTATATACACGCGCACACATGCACGCACATAAAGAGAGTCCTGTGCAATTTCCATGTAGAACAGGGAGAGGGTAGTAAAAGAAAAAAAATGGTAGGAGAGGGGCCTGCAGGGAGAGGGAAGGGACTCAGATGCCAAGAGCACAGCAACCAGAGCCAAACGAAGCAAACAGAGAAACTACCCCACACCACTTCCCGAACCTCAGAGGACGGGGGAGGCACCCCATGAAACCATAACAACCTTGTTTTTGTTTTAAATCTGATAAATTGGAATGATTCATCATAAGGACAGCAATTGGGGACTGGTCATGGACAGGGGAAAGAAGGGGAGGCATGAGAGACAAGGCTCTTATTGGGCATGCGGACATGATACCCAGGGCCCTGGCCACACTGGCAAAGGGAAAGAAGGGGTAGGGCTGGGCAGGGAGACAGTAGGTATGTTAGGAGTGGTGGGGGTGGTCGGATAGAGCTGCCTGGCTCTCACTTCTTGTTTTTGAGCTGATTGGCCAGCCAGTCCAGGCCTTCGTACAGCCCGTCCCCACTGGTGGCACAGGTGGCCTGAATATACCAGTTGCGATGACGCAGGGAATGCAGGCCCAACTTGTCTGTGATCTCAGCAGCATTCATAGCATTAGGCAAATCCTGGAGCACGAGGGAGACACAAAGAAAGGAGCTTCAGAATCTTTTAAAGGCTTCTAGAGCACCCATTACCAATGAGAATTTTACCAGTACCCTCTCCTCCTCCTCCACTTTAGGGACTCAGAACAAGACCCTAAGAAGCTGCTTTGCACTTAAGTTATCCCAGAACCCCAGATCCAAGATATCAGAGGTCATTCCATTGGATTGGTGGAAAAAATATATGGGAATGGTAGGGAAGTGGAGAGGTGATTGAGACTGGGCCAAGAAACCAGTTCTGTCTGACCTAGGAGTGAGGGCAGTTCCACTGAAGTAGACAATAGGGAAGATGAAAGAGGAATTTGAGGTGATGCATCTACCACACCAATCCCTGAGGATAGAATGTTGCTAATTAAAGCAAGAATGGGGGACAAGAAGTGCATAAAAAGCCAACTTATCCTATTTCCCACACTTCTGAAATTGAGAGCACAGTCATAGGGTTTCCTATATGTTGAGCTCCAAGGCCCTTGATTTCTGAAGCCAGGCTGCCCTCTCTCAAATCCAGAGGTGGGGAGAAATCTCACCTGTTTGTTTGCAAAGACAAGGAGCACAGCATCCCGAAGCTCATCCTCTGCCAGCATCCTCATCAGCTCCTCCCGGGCTTCATTTACTCGCTCCCGATCATTGCTGTCGACCACAAATATCAACCCTAGGGAGGCAGAGCATGGGCTGCATAGAGACGACAGATGAATTCCCCTCTCCCACCACCAAAAGACAACACCCTCCTTATTTCTTCCAAATATTCGCAACATTTGCTCCTCTTCTCCCACCCATAGGAGCTACAGCAGGGCCAGGGTTCGCTACCCATAACCAAGAGTGACAGCCACACTCCTTGCTCACACCCAACTAACCCATGCCAGTCCCTGGACAAGTCATATGCCATACCTTGGGTGTTCTGGAAGTAGTGTCTCCAGAGAGGCCGAATCTTGTCCTGGCCACCCACATCCCAAACTGTGAAGCTGATGTTCTTGTATTCCACTGTCTCCACATTGAACCCTTTGGGGGGAAAAACAGGTAATGGCCAGTTGGCCGCAAACACCAGGTCTGCAAACGATGCCCTATTGGGTTCATTTGTTTTCCCAGCCTTGGCCATGATCCCAGCAAGGAAACAAAAGCTAAGGCTTCCTCAGAACTGGTGTTCCTTGACATTTTAGCCTAAAGACCAAAAAGAAAAACTAAGGGAAGAAGTGGAAGAGGATGAGGAGGGCCCATCAGGAGGTTCATGATCGCATGGGTAATGTGAGCCAACCTTCCTCACTCATTCTCAGTGTTTGGCTCTCCCACCTACAAAGAAATGACTCAGCTCCATTCCGGTACATTGGCCACCAGAGTATTTCTCAGCTAAGAACTGGGGCCTGTGAGGCAGAGTGAAGAAAAAAGAAGTGATCTGTAGTCCTGGAGCCCCAAATGCAGAACCACCTACAGATGATGATCTGGAGCTCCATCCATAAGCCAAATGTTCTCCCTCCTACAGGCAGTTCCTAACCAGGATCAGGGCCACTGAGGATCTAAACTGAATTCCAGGCCTCTGGCAAGAAAATCAAAGCCCTTCACCTGCTTTCTAAACAACACAGAAAACAAACCAGCTCAATACCTGAGGGCAACTTCTGAGTGCCAGGCTGCAGAAGTTCCTGCATCAGAGAGGCCAGGGTAGGTGGGCAAATAGCAGCCCCAGCACCTGCTAGTAAGCTAAATAACCATCATTCCCTGAAACCCACAAATTGCGTGTACTTGCCTGCTGGCCAGGTGGAGGAATCTAGGGATAGGCCCCCAGCCTGGCTGCTCAGCGGCTGGCATGAAAGCTTACATCCAAATCCAAGCTGTGTCCTTACCAATGGTGGGGATGGTTGTGACGATCTCCCCCAGTTTCAGCTTATATAGGATTGTGGTCTTTCCTGCAGCATCCAGGCCCACCATCAGGATGCGCATCTCCTTCTTCCCAATCAGGCTCTTGAGAAGGTTTCCAAAGATATTACCCATGATCACAGCAGCTGCTTTCTGAAGACAGTAGGGCCCAAGTGGGGGCAGTGGCAGTCTGGTTTTGACCTGGTCCCTGGTATGGAGGACTTGATCCTAGGCAAAGAAATGTAAACTCATTACCACCATCTGCTCATCAGAATTTCATGTAAATGGGAATTGTCAAAGTTAAAGCTGGAGTCCATTCATGACAAACTGAGAGCCTGAAGGGACTATGAAGATTAAGGCCCAATGAGACACACCTTGAGCCTTTGAGAGCAGAGACAAAGCAGTGAACACCCATGACCACTGCTCTGCCACAATCTACATGTGACTTTGGATGAGTTATTTCACCTGTAAATGGAAGGGTGTTGGAACAGATGATTTCTAAAATCCCTTCCAACTCTGGCCAGTGTGGCTCAGTTGGTTGGGCGCTATCCTGTGCATCAAAAGGTTGCTGGTTCAATTCCCAGTCAGGGCACATGCCCAGGTTGCGAGCTTGATCTCTGGTAGTGGGCAGCAGCCAATCATGTTCTGCTCTCATATAAATGATTCTCTCTCTTTCCCTCTCCCTTTCTCTCTAAATATCAATTTTTTAAAAATCTTAAAAATAAAGTCCCTTCCGTGCTGACCATCTATACTATACCCCAAGGTGTTGCAAGATCATTAATGCCCCTCCCTCCAACATTACCCTGACACTTCTGGAAAGGGTGGGAGAGCAGGGAGTGGAATGAGGAGTGGCTCTTGGTGACTCCCGACAAGGTTCAGGCTTGCCAGGTTCCCAAGGTTTATGTCTCTGTTCTAATCAAGAGACTGCGTCTGTCTTCTGCAATTCCACCTTCCTTCTACACATCAAAATTAATGAGGAAAAAAATAAGAAAGCAGCACACCTAAAAGAGTCTGATCCTTTTCACTCTGTGAAATGCTGGCTGTGAAAGTGGTGCCCTGTTCATACAACAGTCCACTCTGAGTTGGGAAGTGGGGTGTGAAGAGACTACCTCTTGTTCCTCAGCCAGGTAAACCCTAGGCTTGCCATGGCTCATCCAAGGTCAGCTGCTCCACATGGTCACAAAGCAATGAGGCTTTCTTCCTTAACCCCTTCTGTCTACTTTAAAACCAAAATCAGGTCATGTTGCTTCTCTGTTCAAAATCCTTTCTTGGCTTCATATCTCCCTTTCAGTAAAACCGAAAGCCATACCATGACCTACAAGGTCCTGCATGATCTGCATCCCCCCTGCTTCTCTCATCAGATCCACTACTCTTCCCATTGCTTACTCCACTTCAATTCCCCAACACTTTCCTGCCTCAAAGCTTTGTAATTGCTATTCACTCTGCCTGAAATGCTTCCTCTCCTAGACAACTTCATGGAGTACTCTCTCACTTCCAGCAGGTGTCTATTCAAATGTCACCTTACTGAAGAGGCTTTCTATAACCACCTATAAGACATACACACACACACACAATCTCTCTCTCTCTTTCTCTCTACCCTCCCCCCCATTTATCCCACTTTTCTTCACAGCATTTATCACCATCTTACACATCTCACATTTGTTTCCTGTTCTATTGTTTTTCTCCTCCTACAATGTCAGCTCTTTATCTATTTTGTTCACTACTGTTTTCCTGGTACCTTAAATAGCATCTGGCACATAGCATATGAATAACTGAATTAACTCCCAGGGTCTCTTCTGATTTCACTAGCAGCTTACTAAGATCAGATGCTTATATCTGATACATAGTAGGCTCTTAACAAACACCTGCTAAAAAAAAGGAAGAACCATTATAAAGATACAAAATGCCCACTCCAATCATTGCCCCCAACAGATCAGAGACATTTATTCCCTCTCGTCCCCCTCCCTTCTCTGTGACACAGGACAGCCACAGAAATGCAGCTTTAAAACAATGAAAAGGGGATTCAGAATTGTGCCTGCCAGCCAGTTCTCTGTGCCTGAGGGAGATATGCATCAGCATCAGCTTATTCAGCTATCACCATATGCTGGCTGCTGCTAGTCTGGGAACCAGAAGCATGCATACACATACACACACACACACACACACACACACACACACACACACCCAGCAGGCAAAGGAACAGGTCAAGACAGAGTGCACCAAACCCAAGAATGTGAAAAGTGGATGGGAAGGAATCCTATTTACAAGCTAAAGTCTGGAGGTTTGGTGGGAGTTTAGTTGTTTTCAAAAACTATTTCAGGTTTGCTTTTTGTTTTTGTTTTTTCTATTTCCCTCAGTTTGTAGCAAATTCCAGAACACACAAAGGGGCCACATCAATAGCCCCTGGAGACCAAAGTACTAGTTTGTCCAAAAAACAGAAACAAAGAGTGCTTATGGAATGTTTCATCTTCAAAGGCCTCCCCAGATATCCACTAATGAGCCAGGCGTGGTGCTCCCGGTAGGTTCCCAGATGAACCCTGCCCTTGACCCAGAAAGCTCACAACCCAGGGAGAGGACCTGGCTCAACCTTCGGGCTCAACTTCAGCCAAGTCACCCACTGGCCATCCTCCCTGCCCATCCTGCCTCAACCCACCCAGGCTGACCAGACAGATTCCCAAGGATCCCTGAGGCAGATGGGGACACCTGCCTAGCTGAATATGATCAGATCCCATTTTTGGCAATCAGTGGTAGACTGTTGTTTCTGCTACCATCACTTCCAGAAATTTAAACCTTCCCCAAGCCTTCCTAGTTTTCATCTTGTCTGCTGCTCAGGTAGCCTTTCCTTCAGCTCCAAATGATTCTCTGCTTTAAAGGTTAGGTAATAGGGTTTGGCTCAACTTCTGAACTGAATTTATACCACATATTTACCTTGCTGTCCTTCATGACTGGAACAACTGCTGATTAAATGATTATCGACCATGAGTACAGCAATGGCTGAAAAATATGTTGCCTCAGAACAAGCATAAACTGTCCTTTGGTTTACTTTTTGCTAAGCTAAAGTCTTGGCTCAAAAGCTGACCCCAATGTTATACTTATTTCTGTGTCCTGGCACACCAAAGGCCCCTGAATTTCTGAACCATTCATGTGGCATTTACCACCTTGTGGAGCTTTCTACTTCCTTTGTAAGTCTGTACACTGACTGTCTCCCCTAATTGTGTACTCTCCATAGGCAAAGACTATACATTTTATTTATTCTGTAGCTGTTCTCACTCCCAGTACCAAATCCACTATACGAGTCCAATCAAGCCCTAACTGGTTGGCTCAGTGCATAGAGCGTCGGCCTGCGAACTGAAAGATCCCAGGTTCGATTCCAGTCAAGGGCATGTACCTTGGTTGCGGGCACATCCCCAGTAGGAGGTGTGCAGGAGTCAGCTGATAGATGTTTCTCTCTCATCGATGTTTCTAACTCTCTCTCTCCCTTCCTCTCTGTAAAAAATCAATAAAATATATATTTTTTTAAAAAGAGTTCAATCAAATGCACACTGCCTAATGTGAGGATATCCTTACATAATTTCTCCTATTCTAGCAGTACTTGGTATCTCTAGGTAACGCAGAGATGGTTGCTTAAGATACACTATCGATTCTTGGTCATTTTTCACACTTACCTGACCCGGAGACTGGTTTGGAAACACCAGATAGGACCAGAAGACTAAAATTGGTGGACTTTTCTCTTGCCATTTAATATGCAATGGGGCTGATGGATAACTGATAAAATATCCAAGTAGTTACCATGTGTTCCCTTGGGCAGCCCAGGGCCTTGAAATTACTGGATAGTATGACTCCTCTTTAATATAATCAGGAGCTTGATTCAGACCAACATTCCAAAGTGGGTGTTGGCTTTCTTGTCTTGGTTTTCTCTGTCCCTGCATATTACCAGTAAGAAAGTATGTTACTTCTACCAGCAGGATGGTAGTAACTTTCAGCTTTGTGCTATGAACACGAATATTTGGCTCTAATGCCAATTCTCACTTTCACCATAAAGCATTTCTAGAAAAAGCTCTAGGAAGCAGAATGGCTAAAACAAAACAAAAAACCCTACAGTACGCAGGGATTGTTTCCCTGCATACTGTATAGCCTACAGTTACTCTCTTTTACCACAGATGGTACTCCTGTGTGGGCAGGGCAAAATGCCAGGGTTCCGTGCTAGTGCAAACCAGAAATCAGCAGTAAAAACTGAAGGTGAGTGGCTTAAGATGAAAAATGGAATACAGTAATACCTCTATTAACAAAGAGGCATCTCAACATTCTATTTTATAGTCACAAACTTAGTTATCAGTGGTAAAAATAACAATAACTCTAAAAAATGTTCCAGTCCAATCTGTGTGGGACATTGCAGGAATTCAATCAAGTTCATTGGCTGATTTAAGCTTCATCTGAGGATGTCCTCACTGAGGACCAACCCCTGTCCTCAATGCCAAGCCCCCTCCCCAACCAGGAGAGGCAGGTTGTTGCTGTAACTGGCTGCTGCTCATCACGTTGACTTACGTGTGTTGCAGGGACATGCCTGCCTCACTCTCCAGGTGATTTTGAGAGTCACAGTCAGCCTAACATGCACCCACCCCTGCCTTACTCCAGTACCTGGCTCAGGCATGTGTTTTGAGACACCTCTGAGAAGATTCCTGATCTGGCACCACTTCCTCTTCAGGCTGCATAAGTTCAGGGAAAGGAAGACCGGTCTCTCCCAAACTCTCTGCTGTCAGGCAGGGAACACTAAAAAGCAGCTTTGTTCCCAGATAATTTTCGAATTGAGATATCACTAAAAGAGATGCTATTTTTAGTACAGCCAATGGAGCAGACCAATAAAATTTAAGTAAATAAAAGCAGGGTCTGCCTGTATCTAGTTTCCTAAGTGCAGCTGGCTTGTGACTGACCTCTGTAAACTTTCCAAGTTTTTGTCTCAAGAGCACTATAACAACACATAAGAACTCTCAAATGATTATCTCAATGACTTCTACTAGACTCAAAGGTTCCCAAAGCCAAGAAAGAGCTTCTGATGTCAGCTTCCATCCACTCATTAAACATTTATTGAGTATACTGAACTAGGGATACAGAGATGAAGACAGTTTCTCCCTTCATGAAACTCAGTCTTTGGGGGAGAAAAACTAGTGAACAAAGGCTTACAAAACAGTGCGAGGATAAGAGTGGGATAAGCTCACAGTATTATGGGGAAAGGCAGAGCAGTTAATCAAGACTGGGTGGGGTAGGCCCTGGTTGGTTGGGCTCACTGAATAGTGTTGGCCTTCGGACTGAAGGGTCCCAGGTTTGATTCTGGTCAAGGACACATGCCCAGGTTGTGGGCTGGATTCCCAGTAGGCGGCGTGCAGGAGGCAGCCGATTGATCAATGATTCTCTCTCATCAGTGATGTTTCTCTCTCTCTCTCCTCTCTCTCTCCCCCCTTCCCCTCTGAAATCAATAAAAAAAAATTTTTTTTTAAAAGAAAAAAGACTGGGAGGCAGCCTTAGCCAGTGGTGTTCAGAGGTTAGAACGTCAGCCAGCACACCAAAGGGTCATGGGTTCTTTTCACAATCCAGGGCACATACCTGGGTTGCAGGTCAATCCCTGGTCAGGGTGCATACGGGAGGCAACCAATCGATGTATCTCTTTCACATTGATGTTTCTCTCTCACTCTCTCTCTGTTCTCCCTTCCCCCTCCCTTCCTCCCTTATAGGCTCTCTAAAGATCAATGGGGAAAAATATCCTCAGGTGAGGATGAATAAAAACAAACAAACAAAAGACTGGGGAGTAAAGGACAATTCATAGATGTGATACTCAGGTCACACCTGAACTGACTCCTGAAGAAAAAGTATGAAGTAATCAGACAATAGAGAGGAGGGAATGGGGCTGAAGGAACAACCATTTGCAAAGGCATAAAGACCTGAGTTAGGTCCTGGCCAGTATGGCTCAGTTGACTGGGCATCCATCAAAAAGCTTGCTGGTTTCATTCCAGGTAAGGGTACATGCTGGGTTGCGGGCTCGATCCCTGGATAGGAGGCGCCTAGAAGGCAGCTGATGGATGTTCTGCTCTCACATCAATGTTTCTCTCTCTCTCCCTCTCCCTTCCTGTTTCTCTAGAAAATCAATTTTTTAAATCTTTAAAAAATATATTTTAAAAATAGACATGTTAAAGATGGCAGTTTTTATTAGCAAAAGCCAGGTGGAAATGGGAGGTAGTTCTTTTGGATGTAGCATGGTGAGTAAAGTGATAAGGATGGAGAGATAAGCGAGGGCTAGATAATAAAGGGTTTTAAAGGCCATACTGAGTAACATGATCAGATATGTGCTTTAGAAACATCATTCTGGCACCAGTTTAGGGAATAAATTGAGAAGGGAAAGACTAGAGGCAGAGAGAACACTGGGGAAGTACAATAATATAGATGAGAAATCAAAAGTTCTTAACTAGAGAGGACAGATTGGAAGCATCAAAACAGTGGAACCCACAAGATTTAATGACTGATTAAACATTGGAAGAAAGAGAAGAAAAGTCAAAGATGATCCTCAGGTTTCTGGCCTGGGTGATTCAGTGGCATTTTTTTTTTAATGTATTTTATTGATTTTCTACAGAGAGGAAGGGAGAGGGATAGAGAGTCAGAAACATTGATGGGAGAGAAACATCGATCAGCTGCCTCCTGCACACCCCCACTGGGGATGTACCCGCAACCAAGGTACATGCCCCTGACCAGAATCGAACCCGGGACCCCTCAGTCCGCAGGCTGACGCTCCATCCACTGAGCCAAACCAGTTAGGGCACAGTGGCATTTCTTTAGACAGGAAGTAACAAGAGGAACAGATCTGAGAGTAAAAATATTTATTTTTGGATTACACGTTGATTTTGAGGTGCTACGGTGTGAAGCGCAACAGAAAAGTCTGGGCTGGGTATTTAGGAATCACCTGCACTGATGGTAGATTAAGCCATAGAGGAACCAAGATGATCGATGATCCAGAATAGCTGCCTACCCAAAAGCCATCCTTTACCTTCTATCTTCTAACAGAATCCCTAATTGATTTAGGTGCTGGTGTGGTGGAGGAAGGGGTATGAGATACCCTTCCCTAGCCCTAGGGTATGAAAACTGCTCAGCCTAAGGGATGTGGGCATTCCCTTTCCTTTGCCAGTGAATAAATCATGAATGGTCCTGACATTCTGTCTACTTAAACCATTTTTAAGTGCACAATTCAGTGGCATTAAGTACATTTGTGGTAAAAATATATATATATATTTTCCTGTCGAAAATCAATTAAAAAATAAATAAATAAAATAAAGAAAGGAAGGAAGGTCAAAGGTTTTAGAAAGGTCAAATTAAGCTTGACTGGCTTGGCTCAGTGGTTGAGCAACGACCTGTGAACCAGGTCACGGTTCGATTCCGATCAGGGCACATGCCTGGGGTTGTGGGCTTGATCCCCAGTGTGGGGCATGCGCAAGAGGCAGCCAATCAATGATTCTCTCTCATCACTGATGTTTCTCTCTCTCTCTCCCTCTCCCTTCCTCTCTGAAATCAATAAAAAAATGTTTCATAAAAAAGAAAAAGAGTGGTCAAATTAAGTTAAGGCCTGAAACATACCTATTGAATTTAGCTACTAAACAATCAAGGATGACCTTGTTATAAATTAAAACATATCTAGCTTTTTAGGTTCCACTTGATTCAATTAGCAGTGTTTAGGTTCAGGGCATTCACCTTCTAGTCAAAGAAAACAACCCCAGTAAGTATAGGATAACCTGAAGAAGGCCACACTACAAGCAAAAAAGGATCCTAAATTGCTATGTCTGATAAAGACCTTAGGAAGGCTCTGGTTTTTCCCATGGACAATACTCAGCAAGTGAGTCAAAACAGAATCAGGTCTGTTTCCAAATACACGGCCTACCCAAATAAAACAGTGACCTTACTAAAAAACAAAAAACTAGACTCATTTGTTTCTTTGGAATAGTCTGTGGTACTGCTCTCTAACCAAACCTTTCAGTTTGCCCTATTCTTAAAATCTAATGAGCTTACAACTGCTCCATTTCCTGACATTCTATGGCTGCTCCAATGCTCACATCTACAGTTTTGAATATTGAGAATGCTATACTTTCCTAATTACAAAATCACAGAAATTCCACAAGTAGTCAGCTTAAAGTCCCAATAAATCTGTGCCCCAATCTGGTCCCAAAGCACAGGTCAAGATGGAGCTGCCAGCAAAAAGATGAAACAGGAAGACAGGATTTGGAGAAGGCCAACCATTAGAGCACCCTAAGGATACAGAAGACAGGGAACTGACTACCTTGGGAAATAAAAGCTGTTTGTGATCCCTTATCACCAAATACACTTCCACTCCAGGACTTACCACAGTGTGTTTTGTTCACATTTTTGTCTATTTTACTCTTCAGAGCTGAAACTTCCCAGATAGTATGTCTTTACAGGGCAGCTGGAGACACTGATCCCATCAGGACTATATGGCTAGGCAGGGCTTCAAGCCATCTCAGGTTGCAAGCAGCTATGTCTGTCTCACCATTACCATCTTCTGAGTATGCCATGGTGGAAAAAAAGTTTGGGAAGTACTTCAGTAGACCATGAGCCTCTTGCCAGCAGGGACCATACCTTACTCATGTTTCTTCATCTCCCCAGCACCTAGCACTACAATCTGTAGCTAGTGATTGACATGCTTGTTGTTGAAAGGCACAGTACTACTGATGGTGGCAAAACATGTGTGGTTGAGGAAGACATTCTTTAGGTAATCCCCAATCCTTTTCATGTATCTGACAAAGTGAAGAAGTGGTTTCTTTTTTCTCAGAGCCCTAGGATTCCATGGATGGGATTCAGAGGCTGCCTGGAGGGAGAAACCATATAACGGGCTCTAATTATGCTCCTAACTCTCCACCACCACCACCAGAGCAGCACCACTTTTACCCATTTTATGCATCAGACTTCAAGTAAGATTTTATATAAGGTAACCTTCAATTGCTTTAAAAAAAAATGTGGGGGAGGAGGGGCCGGTGTGGGTCAGTGGTTGAGTGTCGACCTATAAACCAGGAGGTCACAATTCAATTCCCAGTCAGGGCACAGGCCTGGGTTTTGGGCTCAGTCCCCAGTGGGGGGTGTACAAGAGGCAGCCAATCAATGATTCTCTCTCATCGTTGATATTTCTCTCTCTCTCTCCCTTCCTCTCTGAAATCAATAAAAATATGTATTTTTAAATGTGGGGGGGCCTGGCTAGGTAGCTCAGTTGATTAGAGCAGCGGTCGCCAACTGGTGGTTCACAGACCACTGGTGGTCGGTGAAGTCCGAAAGGTTGGTGACCGCTGGATTAGAGCATGGTCCCCATACACCAAGGTTGTGGGTTCAATCCCTAGTCAGGGTACATACAAAAATCAACCAATGAGTACATAAATAAGTGGAACAACATCTCTCTCTCTAAAAAAAAAAAAAAAAAAAAAAAAAAAAATCTTTATCAAAAAGCTTTATCGAGCCCTAGCTAGTTTGGTTTAGTGGCTAGAACATCAGCCTGCAGAATGAAGGTCCCAGGTTCGATTCTGGTCAAGGGCACATGCCCAACTGTGGGCTCGATCCTCAGTAGAGGGTGTGCAGGAGGCAACCCAACAATGATTCTCTCTCATCACTGATATTTCTCTCTCTCTCTCCCTCTCCCTTCCTCTCTGAAGTCAATAAAAATATATTTTTTAAAAAGCTTTATTGACACTCTACCTATATTTGTGACAGATGTTGGAAACAGTATAGTAGATGGAATTACACAGATACCGTAACTCTGGACCTTAATACAGTACATTCTGAAACATACTGAGAGGTAGAAATTTAAAGGAGATAGCACTAGCCCTAGCCAGTTTGGCTCAGAGGATAGAGTGTGGGCCTGAGGACTGAAGGGTCTGGGGTTCAGTTCTGGTCAAGGGCATATGCCCAGGCTTCTGGCTCAATCCCCAGTAGGGGGTGTGCAAGAGACCACTGATCAATGGTTCTCTCTCATCATTGATGTTTCTATCTCTCTCCCTCTCCCTTCCTCTCTGAAACCAATAAAAATATTTTTAAATAAAAAAATAAAGGAGATAGGACTAAATGAAAAGTGGCCCAGAAAATGGATGATGCTGAAATGCTTATGGAGACCTAAAACAATGGGACCCAGGAATCTAAATCCTGACCTAAGTCAATCAGGGTGCACCTTTATGGAAGAGTCAACCATTATCTCAGAGTCATGATGATTTTTTAAACTTAAACACTTTTCTTTTTTGTTGTTAATCCTCACGCAAGGATATTTTTCCATTGATTTCTAGAGAGTGGAAGGGAGGGGGAGGGACAGGGAAAGAAACATGGATGTGAGAGAGATACGTTGACTGATGGTCCCACATGCCCTGACAGGGCTAGGGCGGAGGATCATGATAGAGCCTAAAACCACAGCCTACAACTGGCAACCAAGGTAGGAGTCCTAGACCAGAATCAAACCCTTGACTAGAATCAAATCCAGGACCCTTCAGTCTGAGGGCCAATGCTCTATCCACTAAGCCAAACTGGCTAGGGCATAAACACTATTCTTGAGTCCCCACATCCTCACACAAGCTGATGGCTCAGGGACCTGCCTTGCTCCAGCTTCACCTCCCACTCAAGCAGCAGGAGCTGCCTCTGTGAAGCTGATGCTGAAAAAAGATTTCACTGCTCATAAACCTACAACCAGCACAGTAAGTCATGGTAACAATCATCCCATCTACAGGCACCTCAGGCGGTAAGTTATTCTTATGTAAACCTTTAAGGCAGCCTAAGTGCTCATATTATTATTACCATGTGGTGATGATTATTGATAGCAGTTAACATTTATTTGGGGCTTACTATGTGCTTTGCACAATACTAATAATATACATAAGTGCTTTATGTGTATTATCTCATTTAATTCTCCTACCAATTCTACGAAGTAGGTACTATCATCATACTCTTTACAGATGAGGAAAATGAAACTAAAAGAGGACAAATAATTTCACGAAAATCATACAACTGGTAATAGGAAAGGCAAGATTTGAGAACCCAATTTTGTCTGATTCCAAATTCCAACTCTTAATTACTGTACTATTTTGCTTCTAAATTCACCGGC
This sequence comes from Corynorhinus townsendii, assembly GCA_026230045.1. NCBI lineage: Eukaryota > Metazoa > Chordata > Mammalia > Chiroptera > Vespertilionidae > Corynorhinus > Corynorhinus townsendii. The sequence goes on along the minus strand of JAPDVU010000003.1, from coordinate 170,693,508 downwards.
AACAAAAATGATTAGGAAAGCCAAACACTGCTATACACTTTGAGTCTCAGGCCTCTTGGCATCCATTTCTAAAGGTATATAGAGAAGCAGATTCCACCATTTCCCTCAGTTATTTACTCAGCTTTAAAAAAACCTGGTTTTAAAGAAGTTCCTTCTTCTAATGAATAAATCTCACCCACTATCCTGAGTCCATTTCCTCTTATGACTCCAGTGGAAGAGAGTAGCAGAAATGAACACACACAATATCATCCTTTGTGCACTTAAGACTTCACTTCCAGTCTTTCCAGCCTGCTGTCTGCCAGCCTTTTATATACGCATTCTCACTGGTACCAGTTCTGTGCCAGGCACCACATACATTCATTGGTTCCCTCCTCCATAATCTCCAAGATCCCAATTTGCAGACAATACTCTGAAGGACTTACAGCTAATGGAGAGGACCCTTTGCCCAAAAGGGGGGAGCAAAAGATCTTGGATTTCAGATAAATGATTCTGCGCTCTATTAATTTTTTTGGGGGGATAGGGGTCTTACTTTCCATTATCCATGCCAATTTTATGCTTCTTAGGAGAGTGGGGAGATAAAGACTTTTAAATTTTTTATTTTTTTTTATTTCAGAGATAGGAAGAGAGAGAGGGGAACATCAATGATGACAGAATCATTGATCAGCTGCTTCCTGCACACCCCATACTGGGGACTGCCCAGGCATATGCCCTTGACCAGAATGGAACCCAGGACCCTTCAGTCCATAGGCTGATGCTCTATCCACCAAGCCAAACTGGCTAGGGCGAGATCAAGACTTCTTATTACAAAAGCTAAAGGCATTTATACCTTCACTCAGCTACCTCCAGGCATTCTCCCTGACAGCCAAGCCATCTCTTTCTCCTTAAACTGTAGTAAAAAAGCTTGTTGAGTTCTATCCATTCACACCCTCTATTCATGAGTGCCCACTGTGTGCAAAGACCTTGTGGGAGACACAAGATGAGCACCAATTCCTGCATTCAAAAAGCTTAGTCTCTTTAGAAAAGCAAGACTTGCACATAAAAATGCTGACTGTGCAAAGTAGTAATTGTACACTGGAAGAGAGGAAGCATATGAATGTGTGATATATGGGGCCCCTTCCCAGATGAATCCAAGGTTATGATTCATTTTATAAAAAGGTGAACCCAATGGATTAGCTTCTTTATTAGAATGAGCTTTACAGACATGTTATTCAAATTCAAGTCTAATGTGCAATGACCAAGTCTAATGACCAATTCACTGCCCCACTCCAGTCATAGCAAGTGGAGACACCACAACAAGCTCAAGACAAAATGGCAGCAAATTAGGGACAAGGAAGGAAGTATGTGGGGACTAGATTCTGTTCTGTTGCACTGACCCAAGCAATCAGACTCCTGCAGCAGATCGTCAACCAATAAAACTTTCATGCCATAGAGCAGGGGTGACCCAATCCAACAGCAGTAGAGACAGGTTTTAAGTTTCACTTCTCCTGCACCCGGATGACCTCACTATTTCTTCTCACTCCTGACCACATACACACCACACTCCTCCGGGCCTGGCCAGAGAAAGTCTGGCAGTAATACAACCCAGAAGGATGGGAACTCCCCCAAAAGACGAGCCACCACTTTGCTAATCAAGAGGCCTGTTTTAACAGGGAACTCCACCTCCCCCTCCTTTTCTCAAACATAGGTGTAAGCAATGCCTCCATTTTCTGTTCCGGGAATCCTGGTACTTCCGAAAGAAAGAAAGCGGATTGGAAGACACAAACTCAGAGCCAGAGACCAGACGTTCCTTCATCCAGTGAGACCGCCCCCGCTTCGCCTGGGGGAGGAAGGCACCACCTCTCTCTTCGACACAAGAACAGATCCCCTCCCCCTCTGCCTACTCTCCTCCCGCTCCCCACCAGCTGCCCTCTTCCAATGTGCAGTTCCCAAGACCCAAAAGCGCAACCTCCACCAGAATAGGGGTGATCCTCTAGCCTGTCCTGCTGGCTACTCCCTAAACCCCTTATGCACCCCTACCCCACAAGGGGAGGGGTGTCACCACAGCAAGGCTTCTCTATGGTCTCCTATTACTAAGGTATAGGGGAAGAGGGGGTGGGAAAAAAGCAGCAATCCCTAGCCCTTTAACAGGAAAGGATACAGAACAGCCATCACCGCCCCCGCATCACCTCTCCCTGGACTGCTTTCCTCCTCCTCAATCCCGACTTCTCCAAAGCCCACCTTCTGTAGGCGAGGGGAACCTAATTGCAGTCCAGGTCGTCCCCTTGTGCAAAGCGGAGGACAAATCCGTAAGTGCCCCCCACCCCCACCCCCACCCCAGCTCCGCGTCCTTCAAATGCTGGAGCAGGCGTGAGGGTGGCCCAGCGTCCCCTTTCCGAGCTCCCGGGTGGGAAGGACCACACTGCCCAAAGCCAGGCAGTGCCCGGCAGGGGTCTCTATGTCCTCAGCCCCCACCCCAAGCCTCTCCTCTACCGGGACCCGCCTTCCCTCTCCAGCCCCTCACCGGTTCCTGCTCCCAAGCTCTGCCGCTGCGGCCGCCGCCTCCGCCCCCGCAGGTTCCGCTCGGTTCTCGCTCGGCTCCCTCCGGCTCCCCCAGCCGATTTCAACGCCGCTGCTCCCCTGGCCCCGCTCCCCGACTCCCTCCTTCCGTCCCTCTACCTAGCACCGGAAGCCGCGACAGCGACAAGGGCTGTGCGGCGCACCCCCACCCCCAGACCGGGATACTTCCCACCTCCCCGATCGCGCGAGAACTGCGTGGCAGAGAGTGGCAGTTCTCGCGAGAGCCATCACCATGGCAGCGGCTGCTGCGGAGGCATCCGGGTGTTAGAACCGAATCCCGGACGGGGGCGATGTGGGGGCTGAAGGCTGTGGGCAATGGAAGCAGGAGCCAGGGAATGAGGATGAAGCAGTGAGGACTGTGATGACAATATAAAGCTCCAGGGTCACACCTGAAATTTAAAGACTGGGGCCGCGTGCTGGCCACACTGGAGACGGGTTGAGCTGAGAGCCTGGGGCACCTTGGGCAAAGCCAGGAGCCCGATATGAGTGAATAGGCCTTGCTGTGGCCCGCCTAACTCCTCCAGACCTCATCTTTATTAACCAGGGCTAGCAGCATCCCCCTGAGAGCTCTCCTACACCAGGGTTACTGCTCACCACTAGGTTATTCAGGGGTCTGAATCAAGATATCTTTTCCCATAGGGACGAGAAGGGAGAGTGATGAATTTAAGAGACTGAAGGGAACATCTGAACTCTGGGCCTACTAGGAAGTTGGAATATTGAAGGCTGAGATGTGGTTTAAGGAAGTGTACCTAGGTGATTATGAATTTTAGTACCCCAAGGAAAGTGAGAGACTTTGCCTCCATGTTCCTCTATTCCTGCGCATCCCCGCTTCCCTCACACTCATTTCTGCACCTGGTCTAAGACCTGCAAAGTTGTGTTGGAACACTCAAGACTGTCATCAAAGAAAGGCACTAACAATGCTAAGAACAGAAGAAGGTTCTTTAGGTGCCCTCCCTCTACATTTATAGCAATATAAGAGAACACATGGCTCTTCCCTAAGCCCTGAGCCAAAACTTGCTTTTCTGGATTTTGGGCCTTGTTTCTCATATCCTGCCAAGAAGGAGTAGGCTGGTAGATAGCCACACCAAGTCTACCTCTTAACCCATCAATCCCTGGTGCATGCATTCACCAGTCTCGTCCTCTTATCCCAGTCTGTTTTCTTCCATATTTTAACCTAGAGAATAACATGGCCCTAGAATGTAAAGACAAGATGGTGAGGGATGAGATGGGTAACAAGGAGCATGTTTGTAACAAAGAGAGTTGTATCTGTCCTGAGCTGTTGCCCTTCAGAGCTTTTACCCTGCTAAGTTTTATATTTTAAGTGGCAGAAGACTCCTCCAGTGTTATTGCAGACTCCGAGAGTGGGCCCTGTGATACATCCACATAATTACTTTTTCCATTTCTTTTCCTAGAATTTTCTAGAAACACCCCACCAGGTTATGCCCCCACGCTGATCACAAAAATTGTTCTTTAAAAACCCTTTCTCTAGTACCCAATGACACTAACATGACTTGTAGCTTTCTTACAGGAGGTGGAACCTGTCAGTGTTACTGCCCAAGGCTTCAGATCCTCTCAAGGTTGGGTCCCAGGTGTGACAGAAGGATGGAAATGGTGCAACCTAATATGGTAAGCAGCAAGGTATTTGAGACAGAACTGATTAATGGGACTAGAGAATCTCCCAGTTCTTCTATCCTTCACTCCTTTGGAGTCTTGAGAAGAAAATGTCTGTTGCAGCATCACTGGGTGCTTCCCATGGAGCAAACAAATGCAAAGATAGGAGGGGTGCTGCCCAGTTAGTTGGCAATTTGTCAATCACTGCTACTCTCCAGCTTCCCAACCATTTGAAAGGCTAAGGGAGAAGAGCTCATCTAAAGCTGAAGGAGGCAGAGACCTGACTTACAGTTCATCAGTCTTTCTCCCTCCCTCTGACTTCCACTGGAGCTAAGTAAAAGCTGAAATTGTAGCCACCCGCTCTGTGGGTTGCATACTCCCACTCCTGCCACTGACCCCAGGCCTGGGCCTGAGCCCAGCTCGTGTGCCTGGAGCAGGGGTGTGGAAGGCAGGAGGGGCGGTGTTGGCCTTGCTGACAAAATCCATTTGGAATTTCTCAAGGTTGTGGTTTGGGGCTTAAGTTTGCCACAGAGTATGTGTGACGAAAGATGAGAGCTAGAAAGAGAGAAGGAGTCTAAAGGAGTACAGAGGAAGGAAACCAGAAAAAGCTAAAATATTCTTGCTGTGACTCCATTGGAGATTCTCTTTGCTCTTACTGAGTATGCAAAATTCCCATCTGGATATTCCTTATCATTATTCTCTCTCATAGTCTATGTCCATTCTAGCTACATTCCACTATCCCCATATGTTCACCAGATACAGTCAGTGCCTAAGTAAAGATGAGATATCTTCCTGCCTCCATCAAATTTCCAAACCCAGAATTCTCAATGCTCAAGTGGAAATTTAGGACATAAAATTTTGCCATAAAGTACTGCCCTAACCCCGTGGTAGGCAAACTGCAGCTCTTCGGCCCCTGGAGTGTGGCTCTTCCACAAAATACCACGGCCTGGGCGAGTCTATTTTGAAGAAGTGGCGTTAAAAGAAGTTTAAGTTTAAAAAATTTGGCTCTCAAAAGAAATTTCAATCGTTGTACTGTTAATATTTGGTTCTGTTGACTAATGAGTTTGCCGACCACTGGCCTAGAGCAATAGATTTTCCGCCTTTTTCATCTCATTGCACACATAAACTAATTACTAAAATTCTGTGGCACACCAAAAAATATATTCTTTGCCCATCTGACAAAAAAATAGGTAGAATTTTGATTCATTCACCCTGGACAGTTATTGTGTTAGCTGTTGTAGTTTTTTTATTTGACAATTTAAGGAAAAAGAGGTCAGTGCCCCTGACTAAATAGTCAAGTATTGTATTATTGCATGTTTAAAAACTTCTTGAGACCCTGGCCAGATAGCTCAGTTGGTTGGAGCATCATCGCATCCCTTACACCAAAGGCCTTGGATTCAATTTCCATTAAGGGCACATACCTAGGTTGCAGGTTTGATACCCAGTCGGGTGTGTATGGGAGGCAACTGATCTCTCTCTCTCTCTCTCTCTCTATCTATCTATCTATCTACCTACCTACCTCTCTCTCTCTCCCCTCCCCCCATCCCTCTCTCTGAAAAATCAACTTTAAAAATTATTGTGGCACATCAGTTGAATATTACTGGCCTAGAATGTAGAACGTACTCTGCATTCTAGTTGTACGTTCCTTGGCCAAGGAGATGACCTGTTACAGTCAGCTTCTTGCAACCCCATAAGCAGTTACTTGTAAAGTTCTGAATGTGTGGTGCATGTCCTTTTTCCAAGTGAAAGATAATGGTTTGTTTTAAAAAATATCAGGCTAGGAATAGAAAGACTGGAATAAAAGACATTCTCTTTTCTCTAGTTATGGTTTCTTCTAAAAGATAAAGGAATTATTTCACTAAGATTAAAATTAAATGCAGAAGAGCTCTGAATAAGGAAGGACAAAATACATATGCAAATAATTCAGTGGGATGGCATGCTGGTTTTGCTGGTTTCCAGAGCAAAAAAAAAAATTCCCTTTTGAGCATAGGAATCCCTTTTATATGTTTCCCATTAGTCTTGTATCTACCTCCCAAGTTCTCTGATTTGGAGCCAGAGAGAAAAGCACCTGCTCTTTTGGATGCAGGTTCAACGATGAGATACCTTCAGGACTTGCAAACCCCAAAACATGCCTTAGCCGGTTTGGCTCAGTGGATAGAGCATCAGCCTGCAGACTAAAGGGTCCCAGGCTTGATTCCGGGCAAGGGCACATGCCTGGGTTTCGGGCTCTATCCCCTGTGTGGGCCATCCAAGAGGCAGCCAATCAATGATTCTTTCTCATGATTGATGTTTCCATCTCTCTCTTCCTCTCCCTTCCTCTCTGAAATCAATAAAAATATATTTATGTATAAAAAAAGAAAACCCCAACACAGAGGTGACCTCAAAGTGTGGGGCAGGGGTCAACAAACTACAGCCAGAGGACCAGATCTGGTCCTGCAGTCTGTGTGAATTAAATTGTATTGGACATCTTTTTGTTTATGTATGGTCTATGGCTGCTTTTGATCTACAACAGCAGAGTTGAGTAATTATTGCAGGGTTGAATAGTTGTGACAAAACCCACAAACCTAATATATTTACTGTCAAGACCTGTTTGGGGGTTGGGTGGGGGCAGTGATTGTTCTAGGGCAGTGATTGAGGCAATCCTGGAGTTGAGGCACATAGAGAGTAAATAAAGCCTATATTTGGATCTCTAGCCCCTCTCACCTACAAGTACCCCTAGTTTTTCACACTAAGAGTTGCCAACTAAGTCACTGAGGCCCATTTCAAATCCTCTGTGGGACTAGCAGGCTACATATAAATAAAATCATTGAGTGTAGTAGGGTAGGAGAATTCACCTGGAAAAGAAGCCATGGACTGGGATCCCAAGTGTGGACAGAAATACCACCATCTGCATCCACCAGTCCAGTAACTTAATTTATTTTAGTTATAAACAGGAACCAAGAACAAATCTCAGTAAAATAAATTATCCATTCCCACCCCTCCTGCTAAAGAAAGAAAGAGAGGCTCAGAAAGTTGTAGGTAAAACTCTTCCTTTGGAGGGTCCCCTTTAACATCTGAATGGGGGTGGGGGTGGGGCAGACAGCTTCCCTAAGGGCCTGGACAGATGACTCTGAGAACTTAGGGGAGAGCACTCCCCCTCAGCACTCTGTTCCATCCCTAAGAAAAACCTCTCTACCACTGTTTCCCATTCCCCACAAGAGGGGGCTCAGGCTGCAGTAGAGGAGTTCATGAACAGCAAAGAGAGTGAGTGGTTTCTTTCTGGATATAGGTCTCATGGCTCTACACAATGCCTGGGGCTAGCCCTCAAAGGAGAAGAGTGGCCAAACTATAGGGACTCCCCAGTTGAAAGGAGTATGAATCAGAGTTCAAGGCCCAGGGTTGGGGAGAGGGGGACAATACAGTGCATTTCATCTTAGCCCATCCAGGTGTTTAAGGAGTAGAAGAGGGGTGACAGCTTCCCCCCACAAGGCCCTTCAACTGTGGGGGAGAAGGCCACACATGACAGATTCCACCTGACCCCCACCCCACCCCCAAATGTGTTTCCAGGTAGATACTTTGGACTTCCAGGGGCCAAGATTGACCTTGGACAGAAATTAGAGCAAAAGGCTGAAAAGGCGCCCTTCCCCTTCCCCAGCCTGCTGTGAGGCTGACCCTCACTTACACACATTGACCCACTCTGTGACCTTGCACTCATCACACAGCACATAGCAGCACCAATGGAAACGGCAATGGCAGCGCTCAACTCTTGTCTGCCGGAGCACGTTGTGCCCACGGCCACAACACAGGCTGCCACAGCCATCCAGCAGGCGGCTGGTCTTGTTGCAGGCCCGGCCACGCGTGCCTGGGGAGCCCACACTGGGGTCTCGCTCACAGAAATCAGGAGACTTCTCAAAGTAAACCAGCTCTCCTGAGAGGCGGCGGGGACGCAGGCGGGGCTGGAAGGCTCCGGAGTTGCGGTTGTGGGTATCAATGAAGATGGCCCTGCCCAGTCGCTCCTTTAATGCTGCCCCCACTGCCCGGAACTCTGGGGCCGCCCTCCAGCAGGTCTTGAACTGGCAGCTGCCTGAAGTGCCATGACACTTGCATTTCCGCTTTAGGTTTTCAGTTACCACCTAGAGCATCAGAGGGGAAAGAGGTGAAGGAAAGGGCAATAAATGGATAGAGCACAGACACAGAAGAGGGCAGGGAACAGGGAGGCAAAAGGAGGGACAAATAGAGACAAGAATGACCAAATGATTGTGGAGTATCAGAAGAAAAAGAAGCTGGTTGATAGCCCAACTCCCTCATTGTATGGTTGGAGAACTGAAGCCAGAGCAAAGGGATTTGCCTATCTTCAGTCACTAGCTGGATAACTCCAGTTGTCCTGACTCCGACTCCAGTGCTCTTTCCAGAGTGAGTGCTGCTAAAATGGGGAATCTGGGCCCAGAGCACTTCTAAATTCCATAGGGAAGAAAGCTGTAATAATAGCTATCATGTAATAAGCACCTGTCGAGGACGAGGGACTCTGCTGGGGGCTCTATTTACTAGCTCTCTCTTAATGACATTGTAAGGTAGGTATCCTTGGACTCTTTTTACATATGAAAAACTGAGGTCAAGTCACTTGCTCAGGGCTACCAGATGGTGACAATCACCCATCATATCTCATCCTCTTACTCCGCTGTGCCTCTCAAACTGGAACCAGGCCAGAAAGCTAGAGAGACCCGGGACAATTTGCACACGTACCTGTCGCCCCACCCTGTTGTTGTGGATTCGCATTCGTGCCTGGATGTCCCGGGGAGCTTCCCTGGAATCCAAGAAATCCCGAGAGAACTTCTCTCCAAAGTCCATGTCATGGTTACAGCCACCCCATTCCCATGTGTCCTGGGGGCTAGGGCTGGGGCCTGAGCCAGGACCCGGGCTAGGCAGGGAGTGGGGGAAACTTTTGCCCCGGGACAGTGCCTGCAGCTGCAGCAGTTTGGCCCTCAGCCGATCCTGCTCACCACTACCCTTCCAGCCACAGCCGCAGCTCACCAGCTTGCCCAGGCTGCAGGCTGTGGCTACCGCATGCATGACGCCAGCAGCCAGCATGGAGAAGGAAAAGGCACTCTCACGGAAACCTGGGGATGAAAGGGTGTGATGATGAGGGTAAGGTTGACAGGCAGCTGAGAGTAGGGAGGCAGAGGGAAATAAACAGCCATCCTCCAAATCCAGAAATTCCTAACTGAATCCTGACCCTGCCATTACTAGCTAAGTAATTTGGGAGAAAGTCATGGGAGAAAAAGGGGAACTGAAAGTGCAGAGCCTCAGTTTCCTCATCTATAAATTGAGGGGATGATAGGTTGAGATGATCTCTGAGGCCCATTCTTGCTCTGTAAGTCTGGGATTTTCAGGTGTGGATGAAAGAGCTAGCCTAGAGGGAAAGACCCCTGGGGTTGGGAGATGACTAAAAGGGAGTCCCTGTGGTCTTTGAAGATGTATTCACTGAGTTCTACATCTGAAAGCCTTAGAAACTCCCCAGCCCTGCAGGGAGCTTGGGTGGGGTGGAAGCAGAGGCAATAGGGGTTCATTTTTTTCTTCTTCTTGGGGTTATTTTAATCAGCATTTTAACCAATTTAACCTCCACCACCCCCAAACCTCCAAAGCACTAGAGCTGTGGAGCTGTCCTTCACCTTTCCAGTTTCTAGTTTTATATTTGTCCTTAAGGCTGCTCTTTAAGTTTATCCTAACCTGCTATTACTCTATAAAATGCTGGGAAGAGGAGAGAGGTGGGGGTGATTTTCCCTAAGGCCTTCTTAAAATGTTGGCTCCTTTGTTTTGTTTTTGGGGTCACAGAGGCTCAGCATGACAAGCCTTTCCCAGCCTCGGGTAGATATGCTTCTCATTTGGGCATAAAGCCTTCCCCCTACAACACGTCCTGTGAAGAAAGAGGGGATCCCTCACTTCCTTTTAGGCAGGGGCTCCTTGGAGCCCTGAGAGGATGAGAGACAGCAGCTCCTTAGGGGCCAGGCCTTGCCCACCTCAGGATGCAGGGCTCCTGGCTCAACCTCCTGATTCCCCCCCAACCCCAACCCTCCAGGGGTGAAGCTGTTTGCACATGTCTTGGGAATTCCCCTGCAGATGGCAGCTGCCTTATTAACCCTGTAGTCCCCAAAGTATTGCCCCCACCCTTAAACTGAGCCCAGGATGGATCTTGACTCTTCCTAGGAGTAAACTCAAGCATGGCCTGGCAAGAGGCATTGATGCTTCCCAGACCATGCCGACCAGGCCAGCAGTGGCCTGTTCTCCACCTCTCCAGCCAGTTCCTCACCTGCTCAGGTGAGAGCCACCTGGGGCCCCCACAGCACAGAGGAGGGGGGCTGCTCCCCTGCTTCAAAGCCATCAGGGTCTTTGTTCCTAGTCTCAGCTCCTGGGAACCCCAGCAATTAGGAGAGTAGGTTTAACCCTTAAACGGTTGGGGGTGGCACCCCTCCTCCACTGAGGTTCTGGGGACACCAGCCTGGGCTTGTCCCTCTGAGAGGGAGGAGGGTGAAATTGGGGGAATGGATGGGGGGGGGGGGGGCGTTTGAAGCTTCCAGGGCTGGGGGCATCTCTCTCACAGGTGCAACCCAGATACAGCTGGGTGTGAGCAGAAAAGCGGGGGGGGGGGGGGGGGAGGGGGAGGAGGACTTAGTAGGGGAGCACGGACCCAGCTGCCTTGCCGGCAGCGAGCAGGTGGAAGTCAGAAGCGCAGGGGCCCAGACGGGTGGCCAAACCCAGCTCCTCGAGGCTGTCGGGGGAATTCCCGGAGAGGCCCCTCCCGGAGTCGTGAACCGGTCCCTTCCCGCCTCCTCTCGCCTTGGCCTGCCCCCCAACCCCAGCCCCGCCAGGCTCACCGCGCTTGAGGATGGCGCTGTGGTGCGGCAGGCGGCCGCCGCCCTCGAGCGCCGAGCAGTTCCAGCGCTGGTCGCGCAGTTGGTGCTGACACTCGTGGACTGCGATGTGCAGGCCCTGAAGCGCGGACGCGGTCACGTCGGGGCTGCGCAGGCACAGGCCCAGCTGCCGCTTGCTCAGGCCCGACAGCGTCAAGCACACCGTGTTGGCGGTCAGCGGCGGCTCGCCGGGCAGCTTCAGGCCCAGAATCTCATTGCTTAGGGCCCTGGGAACCGAGAAGGTGTTGCTGGGTCTGTGGTCCAGGCCTCGCGCCCCCTCCGAGTCCTCCCGCCGGGGCGGTGCTTCTACCCCGCTGTGAGGTGGGGTGGGGCTGGGTGACGGGGGGCTGCTCACCGACTGCAGAGCGCCAGGACCAGAAGACCCGCGAGGCCCCAGGGCGGAGGCCGCGGCCGGGGCTGCTCCCGCATGTCGAAGCCCGGGCCCGAAGGCCCCGGTGCGCAGACCGATCAGCGCCTGCGGGACAGGGGGACTCAAGGAGGGCTCTGGAACAGGGTGGCTCGCCTGGCCCCCGGGAGGATGCCCAACTTCAAGCTCTTAACTCACCAGGGTCACCCCACTGACCCTTCTTGTCTCTCCCCAAACGACACAGTAAGAGTCACCCCCTTGATTCCCAGTCTCTGGGCCCTGGAGGAAGAGTCGAGGCTTCGCAGCTGGGACTTATTCGAGCGCCCCAGGAGCGGACCCACCCACACACAATGCCAGGCACACGGACACATACAGTCAAATTCAGACATACATACTCACAAACACCGCTCCACCACCTCGCCCACCGCTCCCTCTTCAAGGGCCCCACGACTCGCTTCTCCCGCCCAACGCAGCCTCACGCCCTCTCAGAGCTGGAAGGCGGGATTGGGAGGGGGTTCCCCGCCACCTACAGCCGGCGGGTGGGGGTGGGGAGAGTGTCGCCTCCAGGTGCCGTCGAGGGCAGGCAGCTCCGTAAGAAGGGTGGGGGAATGGGCTCCCCACCGGCCCTACTGGTGGGGAAAGAAGGGAGACTCCAGGTGCGGCCAAGACGGGGAGGGGATCAGCTCCGGCCGAAAGGGATCGCGCGGTGAAGGCTGAGTCCTCTTCCTCGTCCGCCACAACTACTTGTTCCTGCCTCCAAGCGTCGCCCCTCTGGTCCTCACAGGTCCCAACCTCGGTCCCCACCCCTGTGCTATCGTGTTCAAATCTGCGGGCACTCCTTTATTTGCTGGGTCTTTATCTCCGGCGATATCTCTGGCTCTCTCTCTGCATCTCTGTGCCCCTGTGGGCGGATGCGTGTCTGACTACCCGCGTGCCTGTCTGGTCCCTGCGTGCGCGTCCCTGCCCTCCCCGCTTTCCCGGTCCCGATTACCTCCAGCTGCTCTGGTGCGGGGTCCACCACCGGCGGGGTCCGCTCGCCTTGACTCGGGCTGCTCACACCGTGGGGAGAATGCGTCGGGTTCTGCCCCCTCGGCGGAGCCGCATTCTTCCAGGGCAGGGCCACTCCTCTTCGCCGCTTTCCCAGCGCCGCCGCGGCCGCCGGGAAGAAGGGAGGGAGGAAGGGAGGGAGTGATCGAGAAAGCTAGCGAAGAGGGCGAGCAAGGAACTGGGGACTCTGGCTCTACTTGAGCGGAGCTCCCAGGCGGCTCTGCCACGGCTGACAGAGCTGCGGCCCCTCCCCGAGCCTGGGGCATCCCCACCCCGCTCCTGGCACCCCCGCCTTGACCCGGGGAGCGCAGTCGCTCCCCCTCCTCCCAGCCTACACACACACCCTCTCCCCCGACGCCGACGCCGGGGTTCAGGCTTGGCCCCACTGAAGGGGGAGGCGGCCAGAGTTCCTCTCACCTGCTCTGGAGTCGCCAAAGCGGCAAGGAGGGTGCACTGATCCAGATCAGGGAGCCAGGACCCAGGTTCCAAGTGGTCATTTTTCTTTGCCTCAGTTTCCCCACAGAGCCTTGGATGGCTGGAAGATGTCTTTGACAAGACGAAGACAGAACTGAGAACTAACTCCTCTCGTTGGACAGTTTCCTGAAGAGCCCTCAGCAAGAGCACACCACAGGGCACTGGGAGGCAGCGGGAGAAGCTCCCTTCTGGGTGGCTGGGCTTCCACCCACCTCCGAGCTTTGCGCCTGCCCCTTGGGAGGGGTCAGCTTTGGTCTCAGAGTTTGGTCCTAGCAGAGGCTCCTGTAGCCCCCAAAGATCTTCAGCCTGCCCCATGCTTCCCTTAGCTTGCAGGCATCCTGCCTGCCCCAGGATCCCAGGTCTGCACTTTGGGTGGCCCCTATTCCTGCTCCAGGCTCACAGACTCGCTTCACATGAAATGAGGAGGACCTAAGGATCCCAATCTTAGCCCAGCCCTAGGACAGCCAGGGAAAGAGCCTGATCTTGAGGTGCACAATCAAGGCAAGCCACCTTAGGGAGCTCCAGTGGCAGTGAAGGGGTTAGGTGCCATTGCACTCTTGCCTGACTCACCCTCCCAGCTCTAACCACTGTGGGCTATTTTTGCCAGAAAGGGGCCCCAGGCTTCCCAGCCGCCCCCCCCCCCCTTGCCTCTGCCAGACCGCAGCCCAAGGAACGGCTGGCCCTTGGATCCCAAGGCTGGCACGCTGACTCAGAGACAGGCCCCCCAGGGAAGCAGAGCCACGGGGCTGAAGCCCACATCCACAGCCATCTCTTCCTTGGTGGTGGCCATGCAGCTCTGCTGAGCAACCAGCCTCCAGCCTGCACTTCCGGAGTCCTGGCCCATGCTGCAGGGGACACTGCTGTCTAGGAGGCAGAGCAGTCTGGAGAGATCAGAGATTTTCATCTGGTGGGATATTTATTGATCACTGTTATGTGCCAGGCCCTGAGCAAGCTAGAGAGGTATAAGTGCTATGGTTCCTGACAATGGACAGCTGTGACCACAGAAGGTTGCTTTTTTTCTGTGTTCCCACCTGAGGGAGGTGGGGGGAGAAGGTACCCTAGAGCTCTTGCCTCTCCTTCCTGTTTAGGGGACAAGAACCAAACCATGTGTGGCTTTTGAGGCCATCAGAATCCACAAGACCTATCCCAGTAGCTTTCATCCTTACACCTGGATTTGGTGATTCTTGCCAGTGTCTTCATCCTTCTTCCTGAATGTCAGCCTAGAAATCCACCCAGGTCCCTGGAGGAGGGGAATGAGGTTTCCTAGCCCCTCTTCTCCCACGGGGATCACTTAGACATGTGTCTCTGAGTCCCCCTCAGGTTTTGGATTGTATCTTCTGGTTTGGTCCTTGTCAGGCTGCAATATAATCAGATGCCAAAGAAGAGCCAGGGTCAGAACCATCAATTGCAACTTCTCAGTGACTCCAGGACTCCACAAGTTAGCCTATCCCAAATCCAAAAACCCATACAGCTGGTCCCTCTTCCTGCAGAAGTATAGCTCTGGGACAGGAGGCCAAAGGCAGGCAGACTGGGTGGCCTGAGCTGGCCCCCAGTGCCCTCAGCCCGACCGGCTGGCCTGAGCACTGACCCGCAGGCAGGCCGCTGAGGGTGGTGGGGCAGGCGGGGCCTGGAGAGGGCTGTGGGTACACACCCATTGCCTAATATCCCAAGCACGCGGCCAGCTCCAGGAAAGGGGAGGGGCGGGAACCAGAGAGACCTTGACAAGGGTTGGGGCCTTGACTAGAGGGGAAAGTGAGGGGCTGTCATTACTTCAGGGAGGGAGTGGGAACAAGCTGATCCCCCTGCTCCTTGATGAGAAGAGTGGAGGGCTGCCTTCCCATCATAGGGATGGAGGGTGTAGCAGGATCTATCTGGGAAGGACACTGGGGCCCCGGAGGGCGGGGGTCAAACAAGAATGGGGGCCTCTGGAGATTGGGGGATCGAGCAACTGAGGCGGTGGCTAAAGCCAAGAGCAGCCTCGGAAACCTCCTTCTCCTCCTCCCGCTGTGTTTGCCTTGGCCCAGGGTCCCGAGTGAGTCATCTATTGCTGAGCCGCTGATAGGGGCGGCCAGGCCCGGGGAACCCAAATTATAGGCCCAGGAGGGATGGATGCGCCCGCAGTGGTGAGCTCAGCTGTGCTGCCCACCCTCCTCCTCTCACGCCTTCTGCTGCAGCACTGTAGGCCGCCACCTGGAGGCACCAAAGGGTCCGAAACCCAACTGCGCTGGACTCTCAGGAAGCCCCCACATTCAGCAGTTAGCTACAAGAGTGGGTGGGATTACCTTAGCCAGAACTTGGTCCGCTTCTCTACCAGAGGCTGATGCCTTCTCAGACCAAGGAGGTAGTGCCGCCTGCTGGTGCTTCAAAGGAAGGTAGGCTCCTCTGCCCACAAACTCAGCCCTGTTCCCCTGCTTCCTCCCCAGACACCAAGACCAAGCAAGGTAAAGCCCCTCTTCCCTCAGACATCTCTCTCCCCTGTTTCTATTCCAGAGGGCTGATTTGCTACTGATTTTATACTTCAAGCCTTTAAAATTCTCAGTGATCAAAAGTGATACAAAGAAAAATAAAGCAGGGTAAAGGAGATAGTGGGATTTCATTTTATAGGGGGAGGGAAAAGGAAGTGACAACAAACCTATGGAGTTACCTGAGGAAGGGCATTTCAGAAGACAGAAAAGCAAGTGTAAAGATCCTGAGACAGGAGCTTGTTTAGTATGTTCAAGGAATTAGCAAGGAAGCCAGTGTGGTGAGAGGGAGGAACCCACCTGGGAGAGAGTAGTAGGCAATGAAATTAGAGGACAAACTAGGAGCAGGGTCAGATCATAAAGGGCTTTGTAGGCTACTGTTAAGATTTTTCCTTTTTCTTTGAGTGAGATGGGGAGTCACTGGAAAATTCTGAGCAGGGAAATTAATAATCTGACTTTTGTTTTAGAAAGAATAGCTCTGGTTGCTGTGTAGAGAATAGACTGTGTGTGTGGAGAGGGGGCAAGGGTAGAAGTACACACACACACACACACACAGCCACTAGTGTGCACCTTCTGGCCCATAAGCACAAACTACTTTTGTAGCAGTAGTGTGGTAAGAATGGATCAGATTCTGCATATATTTTGAAGACAGAAGGACAGGATTTGTTGGTTGATTTGAAGTTCAGTATAAGAAAACAGATGAGTCAAGGATAACTTTAAAATTCTTTTCCTGAGCAACTAAAGGAAGGACTGAGTTGCCATTTACTGAGATGAGGATGACTGATGACCGAGCAGGTTAGGGCGAGGGAAGAATCAGGAGTTCAAATTTTGGGCATGTGCCTTTTTGAGATGCTTATTCAATTGTTAGATGTGCAAGTCAGAGGGTCCAGAGATATAAATTAGGGAGCATGAGACTAGAGAGTTCATCAAAGGAGTGAGTGTAGACTGAGAAGAAGCTCTCAATTGAATTGGGGTACAGTCCCAATTTAGTTTAGAAATTGGTACACAAGGTGGAACCAGATAAGGAGACTGAGAAAGTGAGCAGCCCAGGAGGTAGGAATGGTGTTCCAGAACATTTCAAAAAGGAGGAAGGGTTGAACTCTGGGTGCTGCTCCTGAAAGGTTAATCATGATGAGCCCTGAGAGTTGACTGTAGAGCAACAAGGAGGTCAGGGATGATTTTGATAGGAGGAAGAGCGGGTTCGAAGGTCTGATTAGGGTGGAAAGAGAGAATAAAGAAAAGAAATTGGTGTTAGTGATTAAGGTAAACCTTTTGAGTTTTGCTGTAAAAGAAAACAGACAAATGAGGCAATATTGGGTGGCAGTGTGGAGTCAAATAAGTTTTGGGGTTTTTAGATGGGAGATATTACAGCATATTTATATGCTGGTGACTATGATCCAGAAGAGAGATAAGTTGATGATATAGGAAAGAAACAGAGAACAATGGACAGAGTGATGATCTGATCCAAATAGAAATTTGGGCCAGGTCATACATAATGTGACCCAGACCTGGAGCCCTCCTGCTCTTCCCTCCTATTCCTGGTGGGTGGAATACTGGCTTCTTCTTTCCTCTCTTTCCACCTCTGCTTGCCACCAGTGGTCACAGACAGGGTTTCCCTTTCTGCTGGCCCACCTCCCACCTCCACTGGGGTTTGTTTTATCCATCCACCAGGCCAAAAGACTTGACCCAGGCCCCAGTAAGGAGAAACTCCTAAAGGATAAAGCTGCCCATGGTACATTGTCTATTTACTTGAGCCATCTGTGCTGGGTGCCCTCTGCAGAGACTACTGGTTTTTGGACCCTCAGAGAATGCTGGGCCAGTACACATTGTCCCTCAAGGTTGAGTCCTTAGAGGAGCCAGGTACACTGTACTGGGCAAAGGGCCTGGGAAGAACATTCCCCTCAAAAGTAACCTCCATTAGACTTCATTTAGGTCAGTGGTTGGCAAACTCATTAGTCAACAGAGCCAAATATCAACAGTACAATGATTGAAATTTCTTTTGAGAGCCAAATTTTTTAAACTTAAACTTCTTCTAACGCCACTTCTTCAAAATAGACTCACCCAGGCCGTGGTATTTTGTGGAAGAGCCACACTCAAGGGCCCAAAGAGCCGCATGTGGCTCGAGAGCCGCAGTTTGCTGACCACTGATTTAGGTTAATACATATCTCATTTAAAATGCAAATGCCCAGGAAGATCAATTAAACTTATCAGGCATTTATTCCTTAGAGTGATTTCCCTGCTTTGGAGGGGAAGCCTGGTCATTTCTAGGACTTGGAACTCTTTAGATACATTCATTACTCAGTGAGAAAGCATCCTAAAGGCAAAAGACATGAAAAAGAGAGAATCCAAAAGAGAGGCAGGAATCACAATCACAAGCAGCTGGTCAGGTGAAGAAGGCCTGGGCTTTGAGTCAAAATAGTAAGGGTTTCAGCCTGGCTCTGTCATTTATTCATTTATCAGCTGTGTGGACCTTGGACAACTACCTAATCTAATTTTTCCTCTGTAAAATAGGAGGGGATCCTCCCTCCTGCCAGGGGCCAGCGGTGTGTGCTGATAGGGTATGATAACTAGGCTGGGAGTGCCCCCATGCCCTGTATAGGGAACAGCAGCCACTTCTTCAATAGAAGGCCAACGTGGTCTTGAACCTGAATTGGAGTTCCTGGGAGGGAAGAGAAAAGTACAACAGAGGAAGGAGATGGTTGCAGGTGCTCTGGGTCTCCCAGCTTGGTTAGAATGGAAAGAACCAGAGTTTGGAGGCAAGACAGTAACTTGGTAGAAAAATCCAAAAATAATCAAAACATGGAAGCACAAGTTTCCTATTCTGGGTTCACTTTAGCCAGCGGCCATTCTCTTCCCAGTCCTCCCCCACCACACATACACCTGACATCTATTCCATTGCCCTTCCTCCTGAGCCTAGTCCTCAGAGACTCAGACACTCCAGGCCTTGTTCATCCTGACACTACATTGGTTACTGGCTCAGCCCTCTTCCCTAGTGACATGCACAGCTTGACATATACCACAGGATGACACACCATAGGATGACACAAGGTACACAGGGCAAGAGTGACACATATATGCATATTTAATTTCCCCAGGCACACATTCATCCACCCATTCACCCACCTCCACACACAGTCCCAGACATTCTCTATTCCTCAGTTAACTGGGTCTCTCCTGGCAGTAATTGCCCCTCCTTCCTGACACAGAGAAGATGGTACACTGCCCTAGGTGGTGGCTGTGACAAGATGACTTGATGATCCCTTCTGACCTGAGTCAAATTCCAAAATTCTTTAGAAAGACTTCTAACATTCCTCCTTAAACCATGGAGTTTCTGTACATGAAAACACATATGAGTGTGTACACTCAGAACGCATTTGTGCACATTCTCACACGCACTCACATCTGCATTGTCACACACACACACACACACACACACAGCCACTAGTGTGCACCTTCTGGCCCATAAGCACAGGCTACCGCTTCTTCAGGTTTCTCTTCATGGCCAGGCTCTGTTTAGTCAGCTCACCCCCCAACCCACCACCGGGGATTTCCCTGACCACAGCCCCACCTCCACTCCCAGTCTCCCCCTTTTCCTTCCCTACCCAGCCATCGGGGGATCCTGGGAGGAAAGGCGTCTCCCCAGAGTCGCTGCCCAGAACCACAGCTTTCCTTCCTCCACTTAGGATGGGGGAAAGAGGGGACACCCGCGAAGCCTGGGGTGACGTCGAGGGGACAGCCCCAGGGCAGGCGGCAAAGCAGCTGGGTTCGGTGGATTCTCACGGAAAATCCAGAGAGCGCATTGTCGCTGCGCCCCCTGGCGGACACTGGCCCCCGACGGGCTCCCGACGCCAACCGGAGAGAGGCAGGCGGGCGGGCGCGCGTGGGAGGGCGCCCTAAGGGGAGGGGTCGACGGCCAGTGCAGACCCGGAGGCGGGAGCCACCGGGCAGGGGGCGGGGGTGAGCCCCGACGGCCAGCCCTTCAGTGTTGGGCTCAGACGGGCGGGAGCCAAGGCCCCGCTCGCTGCCCATTGTCTGTGCGTGCCCCTGACCAGTGCGCCCTGGTGCCACAGTGCGCCCGGCGGAGCAGCCTCCTATCGTCACTTCAGCCAGTGCCGCAACTATAAGAGGCGGTGCCGCCCGCCCCACCGTGGCTGCCTCAGCCCACCAGCTGGGACCGCGAGCCATGCTGCCCGCCGCCCGCCCCCAGGGCTGTTAGAACCAGACTGCGAACTCTCACCACTGCCGCCACCGCCGCATCCCGTCCCACCGTCGCGGGCAGCAGCCAAAGCCGCCCCAACTGCAACACAGAGCGGGCAAGGCCGGGCAGGCCATGGGGCACCGGGCGCTGCTGCCCGGCTGGGTTTCCGCTACACTGCTGCTGGCGCTGGCCGCCCTGCCTGCAGCTCTGGCCGCCAACAGCAGTGGCCGATGGTGGTAAGTGGGCTGGTGCGGGGTCGCCACTTGTCCGGGGCGCAGAGCCAGGGGCCAGCCCCATCCAGCTCCCACGCTCTGGGATCGGTCCGCAGACAGGCTCCTTCCAGCGCTCCGACTTCCCTACGAGACACCGAGGGGCGCTCTGGAGCGGAGTTGCTCCAGAAAACCAAGCTCTGCTGAAGTGGGGTGAATGGTCCGGCCACGGCAGCCCACGATACTCCAGATGCGAGCCCACTCCCTTCTAGCACCGCCCTTCTTCCATGAGCCCCAAACCCAGGCTTACGGTGGTAGCCACACCACAGGTTTCCCTGCTTCAGGAAGTGAAAGGCCAGGCGCGCTTAGAAAGGAGACAAGAAGAGGGTGGGACTCCTAAGCATTTCATGCCTTGGGTGGGCATGGATTGCAGGCCAGGATTTCTTCACCAGGCTGCCCGGAACATGCTCTGAGAGCCAAGGTGGACACCTATTTTCCGGGTTCCCTATGCTTCCCCTGTCCAGTCTCTACACCCAGGGCCCCTAGCACCCCTAGAACTCTTGGTCTCACAAAAGTCTGGACGACCAGTCCTTTCCATCTAGCGAGCCCAGGAGAGCAGAGTCATTACCTTGTTATTGATCTCCCGCTGCTCTTTCCAAGCAAATAGCTCCAGAAACACAGCAGGGTGGGCACGACCTTTTTGGTTAGGGTAAAGGTCCCCCTTCCAGAGCCTGAGCTATCATGCGTCTCACCAGGGGCATCGTGAACGTAGCCTCCTCCACGAACCTACTGACCGACTCCAAGAGTCTGCAGCTGGTGCTGGAGCCCAGTCTGCAGCTGCTGAGCCGCAAACAGCGGCGGCTGATCCGCCAGAACCCCGGGATCCTGCACAGTGTGAGTGGGGGGCTGCAGAGCGCTGTGCGAGAGTGCAAGTGGCAGTTCCGGAACCGCCGCTGGAACTGTCCCACGGCTTCGGGGCCCCACCTCTTCGGCAAGATCGTCAACCGAGGTGGGTACCCAGGAAGGCGACGCCTCCGGGACAAGGGGAACTCGGGGTCACCCACAGGGCATGGGTGGGCGAATGCAGAGAAGATGTCCGAGGCTCCTGCAGGGTCACACAATCAACTGGCCAGGAGCTTTATCCTCAGCGCTAGCTCTGGACCAGACTCAGCCTACCAGACGCTTTCAAGCCGTACACCTCGGACTCGAAGCCTAACTTTTCCGAGCCACCACCCCCTCAGGTAGGGTTGTGTCTTGCCTCCAGCCCAGCAAGGCTTGCTTCGCCGCTGGGCCAAGTTTGGGCTGCACAGAGGTCTTGGCGGTGCAGAGTTCTTCCTCTCCCCTTTCTTCGTTTTTTTTTTTTTCTTTTTCTTTTTCTTTCTTTCTTTCTTTCTGGGGTTGCCCCACTTCCACTGAAGAGCCAAAATGCGCGCTGAGTCTCTAAAGCGTGATTACAACTGTGGACGTGGTTGCGTGCCCACGCACGTGCTTTCCCTATGAGACCAGCTTCCCAACACAGCCCACTGCCTGGACTCCACGGGCGCAGGCGGGGCGTAGGACTCCAGGGTCCCAAGCCCTCCACTGAGGGTGCTGGCCGCACACTGCGTGGCCCTTCGCTGATCCCTGATCCCTTCCCCCACAGGCTGTCGGGAAACAGCATTTATCTTCGCTATCACCTCTGCTGGGGTTACCCACTCGGTGGCTCGCTCCTGCTCCGAGGGCTCCATAGAGTCCTGCACGTGCGACTATCGGCGACGCGGCCCCGGGGGCCCCGATTGGCACTGGGGAGGCTGCAGCGACAACATCGACTTCGGTCGCCTCTTCGGCCGGGAGTTTGTGGATTCCGGGGAGAAGGGGCGGGACCTGCGCTTCCTCATGAACCTTCACAACAACGAGGCGGGCCGAACGGTGAGCAGGCTGGAGGAGCTCCGCACCGAAGCGGAGTGGCAGGGATCCGCGCAGGCTAACCTCCTGCTTGGGAAGTAACGGTTGGTGATAAGGCCAGGACTTAGGGTAGAGAACCAGGGGAGAGATTCCTGAGGGAACGGGAGGCTTGGAAGAAAGCCTGAGAATGGAAGGGTTAAGTGGCAGGAGGCAAAGGGAAGGCTGGGGACAGGTATAACCGAAGAGGTTAGAAGTCATGTAACCCATAGAAATTATTGCCTACTGCCCCCTCCATTGTCCAGATTCAAAAAATAAGGCTGAAAGGCCAAGACAACGTGATATCCAAATCTCTGCGGGACGTTTCCTGCCTCCCTTCCCCAGGGTACGGCTAGGCCGGGCCCTGTGCTGAGGCCCCAGCGGCGCCCGGGAGGAGGCTGTTACCGGGGATGGCGGCTCTGGCTCCGGCAGTGCCCCGGGACAGCCTTTTTTCTCCCTTTCCCCCAGACCGTGTTCTCCGAGATGCGCCAGGAGTGCAAGTGCCACGGGATGTCCGGCTCGTGCACCGTACGCACGTGCTGGATGCGACTGCCCACGCTGCGCGCCGTGGGTGACGTGCTGCGCGACCGCTTCGACGGCGCCTCGCGCGTCCTCTATGGCAACCGAGGCAGCAACCGTGCCTCGCGGGCGGAACTGCTCCGCCTCGAGCCGGAAGACCCTGCGCACAAGCCGCCTTCACCCCATGACCTCGTCTATTTCGAGAAATCGCCCAACTTCTGCACGTACAGCGGACGCTTGGGTACAGCGGGCACTGCGGGGCGCGCCTGCAATAGCTCCTCGCCCGCGCTGGACGGCTGTGAGCTGCTCTGCTGTGGCCGGGGCCACCGCACACGCACGCAGCGCGTCACTGAGCGCTGCAACTGCACCTTCCACTGGTGCTGCCACGTCAGCTGCCGCAACTGCACGCACACGCGCGTCCTGCACGAGTGTCTGTGACTCGCTGCCTGGACTCGCCCCCAGGAGCATTCTCCTCAAGCCGCCCCCCGCAGATTCTCTGGCACCTGAGACCCTGATACGCACTCACCCAATCTGTCCATGCACATCCCCGCGATTCTTACGTATCCTCCTCCCACCTGGGGACTCCTGAAACCACTCGCCTGGGGCGGTAGGAACCTTCTTGCCATTCTGATGGACCTGCCCTCACCTACCTCCCTCCCTCTCCGCGGGAGACCCCATTGCACTGCCCCCCTGCTTGGCTAGGAGGTGAGAGAAGGATTCGTCCCCTCCCCCCGGCGAGTCAGCTCCAGACGGATACCACGCCGCCGACCTTCCTGCCTCTCTCCCTCCCATTTTAACTCCGTTTTCTCCCAATGCCTACACGCCCCTGCCAAGGGTGCAGACCCTGAACACACACATGGGCATCAGGGCCTTTCTCCTCCCCACCTACAGCTGGAGCAAGGGTGCCAGGGTGAAAGGGCAGCTGCAGCTGTGGTGATATGGAAAATGAAGTTGGGGGACCCAGCAGAAACACCCCCATTCTTCCAGCCCCAGTCAGGGAGCCATTGAACAGCTGTGAGCCATGCCTCCCTCAGCCACCTCCTACACTTTCCTGTCCTGCCTCCTCATCAGTGTGTAAATAATTTGCACTGAAACGTGGATACAAAGCCACGAGTTTGGTTGTTGTAAATAAAACTATTTATTGTGCTGGGTTCCAGCCTGGTTTGCAGAGACCACTTTCACCCCCAACCAAATCCCTCTACACTCTTCTTTTGTTCTTCAGCCTTTTCTGATCCCTCTTCTCCTCTCCCCAATTTTTCAAAGATGCCTTTGCCTACTGGAATCAGCATTTCCTTCCACTGTAGCTATTAGTGGCTCCTCGCCCCCACCGATATAGTATCTATCTTCCTCTGCAGAATAAAAATCTCTATTTTTATCAATGACTCGGTAGCTTTTCCTTGAATCCAGAACACACCATTGTTTACCTCTCTTAAACAAATAGGATACGATGTTGGGGGACTGGTTGTCTGGCCCTGCAAAAGGACCCTGAGATTCTGACCTTTGGTTGACCCTAATGAGGGCACTGGGGATCCAGTTCTCCAGAAGAACCTGGTCAGAAGCCCAAAGATCCTGCAAGTTTCTTTTTCTTATTCAAACACCAACTGGCTGTGTGATATTGGATATGTGATATTGGACAAGTGCATGACCGCCTCAGTTTCTTCCCTTGCTGAATGGAAATTGAACTTTGAGCCTGCCTTTCCTAGCTGGAACAGTCGGTGTGAGAATAGCTACAATTGAGTGATAGCCGTGACTGCCTTCTGAAAAGAAACCAAAGAAAGAGACACCCAAGAAAGGGTGCTGCTGCCTCTGGTGTGGAGCTATTGGTCCCTGAAGCCTATCTGCTTCAGCTGTGGTCAGGCAGTGGGCAGTGAGGACTTACAACAACGTAACCAAAAGGAAACCCAAGTGTGGCCCATAACCAAACCATGAAGCTAACTATTCCCATTAAGAGCCCACTGAGGAGTCTGTTCCTAACAACACTGACACCTCTGTGTGTGCATTCACGAGTTGGCTGGCGGAAGTACTAATCCTGCCCACAGCCCTAAACCTGTCTCTAACTCTAATCCTCTCCCCATGCCTAAGTCTAAGAGTAACCTTAGCCTTAACCCTAACTTCAAACACTAACCCCTTCCTAAAATCTAATACCTGTCCCTAATCCTAACACTTCCCCCTAGGGGAGGACTCAAAAGGCAGGGGGAGCTATGAAGCTCTCCACTACTCCCCCCCCCCCCCTCCACAAGGGCAACAACTGATCCCAGCCAAATGGAGAATTTCCCCCTCTCCCCAGGACTCTTTTGCTGTGGTTGGTGCCTCCCACCTCTCCCTGGGTGTGTGAACTCTGACCCTGTTGGCCTTTGGGATGTGTGGGGGTAGAGGAGTGGAGCCAGGAGCTTCTCAATGCTGCAATGCCACCCTTTTCCCTTTCTCTTCATCCGCCAAGCTAGCACTAGCTCAGCTCTGATGGGCACTCAGGGGGAGGAATATTATTGATCTGGGGTAGGAGGCACCTGACAAGCCTTGGATTTCCAGGAAAGAACCCCCTGCAGAGAAGCTATTAGATCCCTCAGCTTCTAAAGCAAGAAGTTAATGGGCTGCCAGAGGCAGGAGAGGGGCTTATGCCCCTGGTGGACAATGCCAGCATTGGGGAGAAGTAGCAGGGTGGAGAATAGAAGGTTGGAAGCTGGCCCCAACCACTCTCACCTAACTCCTGACTCCAAGAGCTAGATCAGTATCTGCTTTAGGCCCAGATACTGGAAGGCTTTGGGCTAAGTTGACACATAGGAGCTGGAAGAAGAGCAAGAGAAAGCAATGAATTCTGTTCTGACCTGACCTAGCTTTTCAACAAATCTTTTGTTTTTTTTCCCAGCCTTGGTTGCCTTAGCTATTAAATAGGGATGGTTATGGGTACTTAGACTTCTTCAGGAAGGTGATGAGGTTCAGAGATCATGTGCATGAAAGCTCTGGTCATTTGAACACTTGCTGACACCTCTTCTGTGCCAGGCATATGCCCAATGCTGGGGATACAGCCATAATGCCTGCTTGAAAAGTTCACAGTCCAGCTGGGGAGTCAAGCACACCAACATACATAGTGTAACGGGGCGAGTACAATGGAGGCTCGGGCAAGTTCACTACCCTCTGCACATGTGTGAGGTTTAAGGACAGACTCCTACACTCAAGTCCTCAGTACGGAAGCCCTTCTCTTGCAGGAGCTGGGACTTTGAAGAGGAGGTAGGGAAGTGCAGAATGAGGACTAGTTCTCAAGGAGGCATACACTAATAAAAGGGGGAAAACAAGAGAAGGGGCTATAAGATCTGCAAAGCACTACATCATATGAAGTAATTATTTTGTGATTATGAGCATCTATGCCATCCTCAGGCAAAACTTGAGCAGGTAAATCCTGGGGAGAAAAACAACTGTGCCTGGAGAGAGGCCTCACTACAGTCTCAGGGCCCAGAGCAGCTCAGGGGGGTTGCATAGGAGAGTACTATCAGGAATGGGCCTGATGCCTCAGCCCTGCCCCATCCATGCAGGCTATCCTCCCACCCACCTCTGATCTTCAGGTGCCAGAGGCCACACACCAGGGGAATCTGAGGCTGCCAGGGACCCTGACACATGGTTGGCCTCAGCAAGTGAGGGAGGTGCAGGTCTTGAAATATCCAGGGGGAGGGGGAGAGGAAAACCTGAGAGGACTGAGATGGCAGGCAGGCACAGTCCCCAGGGGGTCAGCAAGCTGGCACCATGCACACCCTGCCACACGCACCCTGGAAAAACCCTGTCAGTGGGGCTGCAAATACCCCAGGGTCTAGCACATCTCCCCCCACCCCCCGGGCTGGTTCAGTACTCCTCTCCAAGCCAGAGGGAGAAAAATAACAAAATGAGGAGAAAATAAGCTGTTTGGCTGTGGTGTGAGCAGGAATATCCATGCAGAGCTGCCCACCACTCACCCTTACTCACTCTTTCCACACCCAGCCGGGGCGCCCAGCATGAGACAGACCACCCCTCTGCCCCCTCCCCCGTCTGGGCTAAAAGCAGACGCTGGTGAGCGAGCAGCAGGTTATAAATATGCCCAGGGAACTGCCGCCAACTCGCTCCCTTGTCATCCCCTGGGAGGGGATAGGGTGGGGTGGCTCCTAAGGAGGAGCCAGGGCTGCCCTGCTCCCTGGGGCCCAGTAGGAAGTGGGGCTTCCAAGAGGCTACTGCATTTTTTTTTTTTTTTGGCTCTTTTTAAAGGGAAGGAACCACTGCCACTTGATTTTTTGTCGACATTTGCTCATTTGCTCAGAGGTGGGGTCCCCATCCTTCCTGGACCATGGCTGGGAGCTCAGAATGAAAGGGCCTAAGGCTACTCACTTTGTATCCTTGTGCAGCCTGGCACCATGTCTCTTCCTCACACCCATTTATCCTCAGCAAAACCGAAGTCCATTCATCCATTCAACAGGCATTTACTGAGGACCTGCTGAAGGCCAGGCCCTGTGCACAAGCACACCTGCATGCACAAGTGTGTGCACATGCATGTGCATGCACACAGCAGCCTCTACTCCCATGTGTTCACACCAGCTCCTGCCCCGAGTACGGATGTCTTGGCTTTAACCTGGCCGCTTCATCAGGAAGGGGAAAGCTTCAGGCTCCTGGTTCTACCTCAGAGTATGGGGTGGTGGGATGGAGTGGGGGATAGAGAACAGGGCCCCTAAACATTCCTGCTTCCACTATTTCCTTGATAAATGACAGGGTCCTTTCCTCCCTGCCTAACATCTTCGCAGTGTAAGTAACACTCTAGGAAGAAAGGGCCACTTGGTGGGATGCCGGAGGGCACCTGCCCAGGTTACCAGAGCATTCTGCCTCCCAGCCAAGTTGGTGCAAAGCTGGGCAAGAGGGGGCAGTGCCACCCTGAGAAGCTCCCAGCTCTCCTTCCCCAAAGACGAATCCCTCCCTCTCCCTCTTCCCTATTAATCCTCGGAAGTGAGGCCCCTATTGTGGCCCCTCGCCCTCCTTGGCTGGCGTCTAATTAACTCCTCCTGCCCCCGGTTTTGTGTGCCCCCCTTACCCCACCTTGTCGGCCCCGCCCCTCCGCTCCGCCTGCTCCCCCCCACGGACATTCCAGCCCGGCTGGGCTGCTGTGCCAGGGCAACCAGGGCTGGACCAAGACCTAATCCCTCCGCCGCCCGGCCGGGCTTGGGGAGCCCCACTCACCTCCCGGCTCTCTGGGGGCTGCCCGGCTCTGCTGTGGCGGAGACACACAATCAGGACAAAGGCGCAGCCCCCAGGGGGCTAACTCAGCCTTCACGCCCAGGTTGTGCGGCATTTGGGGAGTTTAATGAATTGTCCATCACGCCTTTCAGGGCCCGCCCGTCAGCCTGGATTAATCTTCGGAGCCCTGGTGGGGTAGGAGACACTAAGCCTGTATTTATTACTCTCCCATTGTCACTAATTGAGGTAATTATCTGTGACTCTGGCCTGGCCAACAATACCGCATTCACTCCTGGGACCTCGATGGGCCTGGCTCCCACTCTCAGCACCAACCCTCCCTCCTCTATCAAACTCATGGAGGGCTAAGTTGGGCCCTGGAGCATGTTGGGAAAGTGGACAATGTCCCAC
The DNA here is from genome assembly GCA_026230045.1 of Corynorhinus townsendii. Lineage (NCBI taxonomy): Eukaryota > Metazoa > Chordata > Mammalia > Chiroptera > Vespertilionidae > Corynorhinus > Corynorhinus townsendii. The sequence continues at coordinate 170,665,663 of JAPDVU010000003.1, read as the reverse complement.
AATGCTTCACCTCCCAACCAGTTCTCCCACAGCCACCATTATGGGGTTGCGGCTAGGGAGAGATTTGCCACCCCCAAATAGGTGAGCAAAGAAGGCAGACTGTCAGGGAACAGGTTTGGCTGGCAGAGGGCCAAAGAGGGGCATGTTTCTGAAGTCTTTGATTTTCTGGACTCTCCAACTCTCTGCACTGGTGGTCTGGGCCAGGGTCTCACAAGGTCCTTCTCTGGATCCATCTTCATGTCCCTCTAACCTCCAGAGCTCTAGGGTATTGGGAGATGCCAACCCAGGCAAGGTGTACTCTGGTCAGGCCCCTACAGCTACCAGAGTGGCAGAATAGCTGTGAGTATGACAGGGGCGTTTGGAAGAAAGAATAGGAAAGGGCTCATCAGGGAGCTTATGGGAAGGGCAAGAAAAGCTATTTAAGTAAGGAGCGTTCAGGAGTCACATTAACGTGTCCATGCAGCAATCTTAGGGAGAAATGTGGATTTGGAGGGAAGAGCAGTGCCAAAGAGTAAATTTCACATGGAGATGGCTTCCCAGGTCAAGGGGAATAGCCCTTGGGAACAGATATGAGAAAGGGGGTGGGGGGTAGGGGGAAAGAGACGCGGGAGAGAGAGACAGAGAGAGAGAAAAGGAGGAGGAGGAGAAGAAAGATTTGGTCAGGACTAGATGGTGAGCTCCTTGAGGGCAGGGACTGTGTTTTGGTCACTGTTGTTTTTCCAAGAGACCAACATTGTACCTGGCACATACTAGATACTGTCAAATAAATGGATGGATAGATGAGGTCTGTAGTACTTGCACTGGGGTTAGGGGTCTGCCAGCTCTTCTCTTCCATAGGTGCACACAGGCTCTTTATTCTGTCTCAGGACTTGCTGGAACCATACGGGACAGTACTTGGAGGGACACTTCACCGGCTGCAAAACTTAAGGACCATGGCGAACTCAGAGCTACAGTTGGAATAGCGCCACCTTGTGGTGTCTCTTGAGAGAGCTCCTGGAAAGACCCCAGCAAAGAAAGCAGGGTAATTTCTCCTGGAAGCATGGGGAATGGGGGTCACACCAAGAAGCAGCCATTCTTCTTCCTATATATCGGACACTGAATTGCTGTGCCAGTATTCCTGTGGAACAGTTTTATCATCTGTTCCTCCCCCTGCCAGCATTTGCTGAGAGCCTGCTCCAGGCCAAGCTTGCAGGGGCTACAGAGCTAAGTCAAAGGCACTACCCGTAAGTAGCTGATGGTCCAGTGGGGAATGCCACACGGCAATAGGACCAACAAAGGTCATAATCAAGCAGCAGATAAAACAATGTTATAGGCATTGAGGAGGACATTTACAGCTCAAACGTTCTCTGCCCCTCACCTCTTCCTCAGCTTCTCTCATTAAAGCTCAAATGTTGTATCCTTGTTTTCCAGAGGCACTTCATGATTTGACTCCCACACATCATTCCAGAGTCCCATCCTTCTGCACCTTTTCATTCCCCAGTGCCTCTGTTCCCCATGAGAGCTGTGTGCTTCCCACCGTTCTATCTTTGTTCATACCCTGGAATGTGCCTCTTGCCAATCTCCCCTGGTTGAAACCCATCTTATCTTTTCCTTCCTCCATGAAACGCTTCTAATTTTCCTTGGCAACATTGTCTTGCCTCATGAAGCACCTTCTTGGCGGGTCTTTCGTTAACAGCACATACTGGCTGTCCCATGGGTGATTATCTGTTACTCCTTCTCCTACTGTGCTCCTAGCTTCCTGAGGACATGGGCTCTGTGTTTTGTTCATGTTAGCAGCCCTTGCAGAACTGAGTTAGGCACATCGTATGCCCTTGTTAACAGAATAAATGAATGGATGAATAGATAAATCAATGGATGGATGACAGACAGGATGGTGATGGATGGACAAATGGATGGATGGGATGTATAGATGGATATATGCATACATAGATGCATGGATGGATGAACAGAAGGATTAATGAATGGGTGGATGGGTGGATGAATGGAGCAACTGTTCTCTAAAAGGACTCACAAAAGGCTATGTAATAGCAGGGGCTTCCAGGAAGAGAGCTGCCCGTCCCGCCACCATGCCAGGACACGCAGAGGAGGTCACAGTATCCAGGTTGAGCCTTCCTTTGCTACTATATACATCCTTAGTGACTTGTCTCCCAAAGGTCTTGGTATATTCCCACTCCCAAGAAGTCACAGTCTGGGAATTGCTCCTTCCTTCTTGCTCCCCTGGACCTTCCGGAATGAATGCCTTCATTAACGTGTTATTTTGTACTGCCTGCACTATAATGATTCTGTAGGTTTCTTCTTCTGCATCCCTTTCCTCCATCTCACACACACCCTAGATTTTTGAGCGCCCTGAGGATAGGAACTGTGTCTGAATCTCTTGTATATCCCTAGGGCCTGGCATACGTGTTTATTGGGTAAGTGAACAAATGAATTACCGAGAGAATGCTGACTCTTTTCCCACAGACACACTTTGCACACTTCCCATGTATTCATGTTCAGCATCTCTCCTGGTCCTCCCCTACTCACACACATACACACACTCCTGACTCTTATTTCCTTAAAGTCCCAGAGTTATGGCCTGATTGTTTCCTTTACTAATTTGTGGCTGATCCTGGGAAGTCCCAGGGCTCTCCTGAGAGTCTGAAAGGGGAGGAGGCTCCTAGCTCCTCGAAAGCCACATTAACTGGGCTTCATTTGGAACAGAAAAGGTCTTCCCTGGGAAGAACCTGGCTGTGGGGAGGGCAGTAGGGTCCCCTGATAACCTGAGGGCTGCTGCCCCCACCTGGCCACGCCCTTCTGCCTCTGCTGTCCCTACTCCTGACCTGTGACGCTGTCCCACGGTGGGGGGTGGTTGTGGCAGAGACAGCCAGATTTAGAAGTAATTTTCGCAGCAGGGAGCCTCCAGCCTGCCACCCACAGGGCCCTTGGAGCCAGTCTGAGATATGGCTCATCAAGGGCTGCCCCCAGATCTGCAGTCGCTCCTCCCCTTCTCTCCAGATCGTTAGCAGCTGGTGCTGACTCCATTCTTAGGCAAAGATGGAGGAAGTCCTGGGGTGGGAGCATGTGACTTTGACACCCTAACCACCCAAGTGCTCCTAGTGTACCATTCAGCCATTCAAGCAGCTTGTCTCCACCCCAGGGATCCCCTCTCCTCTGGATCTGGCCTCTGCTGCCTCTTCCTCCTCTTCCCTATCCTCATGTTCCCATACCCCCAACACTAATGAAATAGCCCTAGAGAGAAATAATAATCAGAACTCAACACTTATATATCACTTACTAGGTACCAGGCATTGTTCTCAGTGTTTCACATATTGAATCATTTAATCCTCCCAACAAGACCATGAAAGGAACACTATTAATAACCCAGTTCTATAACTGACACCAAGACACAAAGAGGTTGAGTAACTTGCCAAGGTCACACAGCTAGTATGAGATAGAGGCAAGATTCAAACCCAGGCCACACAGTCCATGTCCTAAATACAAGACTACCCTAGTTTTCTGACAATGGTGGAGAGAAGTCGAGGTAGGGGAAGAGGAGGAAGAGGCAGCAGAGGCCAGATCCAGTGTGGGTAAACTCTTCAAAACTGGTCTCCTGGGTGTTCAGCCTCAAACAGACTCAGGCTGAGGTGGAGCACACCTCCACAGTGCCAGCCCCTCCCATACAGCTCACTCCTCTATCAGCCTCAGAGCCCTGCCTCCCTGGGCTGTAGCACAGTCAAGGCAGATACTGTCCCCACTGCCCTGACCTTCCTCTGTCTTCCTCCTAGCCTGAAATCCACCCTCTTCTCGAGCCCAGAGGCCAAAGGCACACACTCCTCAGCTGGACCAGGCTCATCCCAACCTGGCTGCAGCTTTTCTTCCTTCCTTTATTCATCCACAACTCCCCCGAATGTACCCTCCACTTCAGTCAAATCAGACCATTGCTCCCACATCTACGCCTCTTGTTTTTGCTGTTCTTTCTACTTAAAACCCCTTTCCCCAAAAGTCTTTTTTTTTTTTTTTTTTGGTACTTAACACTGACTGTTTATTTGTGTGTTTTCAACTTCACCCCTTGCCAAGCAGGCCTTACTCCTCTTTCCTAGAGTCCAGCCCAATTCCTGGTTCCTCTCAGGTGTGCAGTAAAAGCTCAGTGGTTAGAACCTGTAGTAGATAGAATTGTAGGTGGAAGGGAGACAGACCTCAGGAACCTTTGATCTCTGCTCAAGGTGACCCCCACTTCCTCTACCAGGAGTTAACTGGAAACCAGGCAGGTTCTGGGATGGACCTTCCCTGGGTGACTCTGACCAACAGTCTCCCCTCAGATTCAGAAGCTCAAAGAGGACCTCCCTCCCGCTCCAACAAACCAAGGCCAGGCAGCCAGCTTAGGGCCCCAGCCCAGTCCCCATCCTGCGCAGTCTCTCCAGGTGCGCGTGCAGAGTGATACGGAGATAATTGGAGACCAAAACCATAAGTGGTTGGAGAACTGGACTGGTGATCTGAACGCTGAGCCAGAGTTGGAGTTGGCGGGACTGGGCGGGGGAGGGGAGAGGGAGGGGGCAGAGGCGGAGTGGAGGGCAGGGCCAGCAGGACTCTGAGACTGAGTCTGGGCGAAGCCCCCGCGCCCGGCGAGTCGGCGGCTAAATTTACCCAGGCTGACTCAGCCCTTGCCCGGAATGGGGGGTGGGGGGAGTGCGCGGGGCAGTGGGAAGAGCCAGCGGGGGTGGGGGGCAAGGAAGGGAGAGTCCGCACTGGGGGAGACAGGAGTGGGCCGGGAGTTTCCATCAAAGAAAGGAGTCTCTCCACCCCGTCCCCCCTCCACACCTCCCCTCCGCCCACCAAGCGGGAAGGAGCGGAAGAGCCCTGTGGGTGGGACGCTGTGGGGACAGGGTAGGTGAAAGGAAGAAGAGGCCAAGGTTGGACAAAGGGAAGCTTAGATTTATTGAGCGCCTACCGTGTGCCAGGCACTGTGTAAGGCGCTTTACATACATTATCGCATTAAATCCTCACAACAACCCTGCGAGGTAGGTGTTTATATACCCCCATTTGACAGATGAGGAAAGTGAGGCTCAGGGAGGTGAAGTAATTTGGCCAAGTTCACATGGCTAGTAAATAGAGAGAGAGGAGGTGTCCAAGATAAGAGACAAAAAAAGACCTCAGAGTCTGGGTCCCAAGCCGTTTGGAGTGGATAAATACAAAGAGGGGTTCATTCAGAGGCCTGCTCCCGACCGCGCACACCTGGAGGCGGCAAGGCTGGGGACCCCGTGTTAACTAGGGATCAATCGATTAACTGGTCTATGGGAGTAGGAAGGACTCGCGGACTAGCTACAGGGGAAATCCGCGACCTGCGCGCGCCCCATAGTGGCCACAGCGAGGATCACACCCTACACCCGCAGGCTTTTTGGGACCGCCTCCCTCTTCCTTCGTGTGGCATTTTCTGGAAGAGGCAGAGATACAAGAAATTCTCAGGATTCTTTCAGATGAATGATACCACCTGGGTGGAAAATCGTGGCAATGATTCAGAGCATCACTAAGAAACATTGGGGAGAAGAAAAAGGAATGTCTGAAGAGGTCCCAAGCGGATTCATTGTCTGCCTTCCCTCTCCTGCTTGGACCACCACAGGCCAGGGACAGACAAGGCCACCATCCTGCCCTGCCTTGGGTAACCCTCCTCTAAACCTGAAAGACTGGGATAGGAGCCCTTGCCCATTTACTCAGCTCTTCTGTAAACCCTGGACAGTCTCCAGAATTGAGAATGAGTGCAGGCGACAATGAAGCCACCCAGAAACCCTCAGACTCTATTCATCTATTCCTAACTCTTTCTTGGCTTGTGAAGGGAAGGATGAGATAAAAGCTTCCCCAAAGGTTCCAAAACGACATGGATGGACCTTAGAACCCCTTCATTTTACATATTAGCAGGCCTGGAGAAGGAAAGTGACTTGCCTAAGGTGCCCCCAGTAAGTGAGTGCCAGAATTAGGATTGGAACCCAAGACTTGTGACATCAAAGTGAGTCCTCTTCCTGCTTTGCTGGTTGCTTCTGGACTCCTTCCTCTTCTGCCAAGGGCTTCTCTGTCACCTGTTCACTTCAGTCCAAAGCCTCTCCATCACTTTCTGCCTCCTGCCCAGAGGCCCTTCCCTGAAGTGGCCCTCCCATGACTATACCATTCCTACCCCCCTGCCTACTCTTGGCCAGGCTTCTCTGCTCAACTCTACACCCAGGGCAGCAGCTACCCCTGCTGAAGCCCTTACCGGAGTGACCTGAAAGGAGCAGACATTAAAGTCTACTGCTCACCTGACCTCTCCTGATCTAAAAAAAAAAAAAAAATTACAGCCGGTTTGGCTCAGTGGATAGATTGTCAGCCTGAGGAAGGAAGGTCCCAGGTTTGATTCTGGTCAAGGGCACGTGTACGTCGGTTGCAGGCTCCTCCCTGGCCCAGGCCCTGGTCCAGCCACGGACAGGAGGCAACCAATCAATGTGTTTCTCTCACTTAGATATTTCTCTGTCTTTCCCTCTCTCTTCCACTCTCTCTAAAAATCAATGGGAAAATGTCCTGGGGTGAGGATTTAAAAACAATTACAAATCAGCACATGTTCCCTTTCCTTTCCTTTGGGCGGCTTCTTTTTGGATTATGGGAACCGGTATAGGTAAGGGGTACAAGGAAGTCTGTGAGGAAGTAAGGGGAGCAGTGGGCCCAAGGATGGATGGGGTGGGAAACACAAATACAACAAAGAGCCTCTTACTGCCGCTCCCTATTTCTCTGTGGGGTCCCTTCAGTGTTCCTCTCTCCAAAAAGGGCCTCCTCGGTTTGGCTGACAACATCTAGAATCTCTCGGATACTGTCGTTCCGCTGCGTGGTCTTCCCGCCTTCACGGCACCCGGTCCGCTCATTCCGCCAGGAGGCGCCGGAGGCTTCTGTGTCGCTTCCATCCGAAGAGCTGCTATGGACGCTGAGCTCCGCAGCTTCGTCCGAGTCCGAGTCAGGGGCGGTGTGGCGGCGGATGCGGAACACGGCTTCCCTCAGGGCCCCGGCGTAGGGTCCCGGGGTCCGCGCCCAGCCCCGCCCCGCGTGCCGTGGGACCCCCGCCCCTTGCCCCGAGCCCTCGGCACTATTGGTGCCTCCGGAAGTCGCTGGGCCTAAGACGGAGCGCCCTAGGCTACCTGGCTGCGTGGGGGCGTCTTGCAGGTTTACTTCGTCCACCGGGAGCCCCAAGATGCGGGAGGCGCGCTCCTCCAAAGAGGAATCCGCGGGCTTCCCGCCCTCAGCTTCGAACCCGCGCCCCCCATATGGCTGTTGTGAAAGGCGACTGCTCGACAGCAGCTTTTGGCAAGGGGAAGGGAAGACCGCGGCCCCCTCCTCCTCCCCCTTGTTGGGCTTCGGTTGGCTGGGGGCATCTCCCACTATGCGTGGCACCCCAGCGGGCAAAAGCTGCACATGCTGGGTTCGAGGAGTCGGAACATACTGGGACTTTATCACCACGCACGTGGCGTCAATGACAAAAATACCTTCTCCGCGAGCAGGGCCGCTGGAACTGCGGGGCAGGGTGTGGGCGCGGCGGGTTGCCTTCCAGCCCTCCAAGGGTCCGGCCCTCTCTCTATGTCCCAGGGACTGTCTCGATCCCGTGCCTCCTGGAGCCCAGGGTCTGGGGAGGGTCTGGCTATGTGGGGGCGGATGCTTTTTAAGGGAGGGAATCCAGGGTTTGGGGAGCCAGCTCTGTTCTCTACATTCTTTCCCTTCCCCGGGGCCCTTGAGGTGGGGCCTGGACCTGGGAGCGGGACGCGGGGGGCTGGGAGTCTCAGTGGCGGGCCCGGCAGAAGCTGTGGCCCCGCCTGGGTCCCCAGCAGTTTTGGCATGGGGGTGGCCGTCGCTATCACTGTGCAGGCCAGCAGCAGCCAGCCCCAGGCTTTTCTCTGCGCCCCCCTTGCGGGGCTCCAGCCTTGGCCTAGCTGTTCCACAGCCTGGGGACCCCCCCAAGAGACCCCGCTCCTGTCGAAGACCCCAAGCCCCTAGGACGTCCCGGTAAATCCGGGGATCCAGTCTTTTCTTTGTGTACCCGCCCTCTGTCCTGGCCGGAGTCTGAGCAGGGGCTGATGAGACGGGCGCCTGGGAGGGCTCGGGGCCTCTTTTAGCCCCCAAAGTCCTGTGGGGGCCTTCATAAGAAGGTGGAGCCACATACGGTGGCGGGCGGTCCCAGCGGCGGCGTGGGGCCGTCCCTGCAGCGGCTCTCAGCAGCAGGTGAGCCTCGTAACTTGGGGGCCCTGGCCTTCGACCTCCCCAGGGCCCCACCCACGCCGCCCTTGGGTCGCTCTGCGGCTGCATGGATGGACGGGGCGGTCGCCCCACCGGCCCCAGGCGCTCTGGCCGTGATGGAGCTGGGAGCCTTGCAGGCTGTGCCACCTGAGGGGCGTTCCGAGGCTCTGGCCGCGGCCGACCCGGGGGGCTCCTTCGCGCCCCACCAGCCTTGCGCCTTTTCCGCTCGGTCTCCTTGGCCTCCCGCTCTTGCGATGCCGCTTTCCTTTTTTCTTGCTCCCGGGCTCGGGCCTGGGCTGGGGGCCCCGCCCGCCAGTTGGTCGCCTCCTGCAGCACCCTGGCGGCCCAGGGCCAGCGGGGAGGCGGCTCAGGGGATCCCGGGCGCGGCCCACACCTGGGACAATGAGCAGGAACCCAGGTGAGCAGTTTGTGGGGAAAGGAAGCCGAAGTCCGGGGAGCTGGGAGCACTGCAGACCACTTTGGGCAGCCATGTGGAAGGGTGTGTGTGTGTGTGTGTGTGTGTGTGTGTGTGTACGCACGTACATATATATGTTGGGGCTGAAGTCTAAGCGGGATTTTTCACCATCCCTCCATGCACAGTTTACCTGCGTCTGCCCCACCTCACCTCCTGCCCTTTTCACACCCATCCCTGTTTCCCCAAACAACGCAGGATAGGTCAAACTCTAGCTCTCCGGATGGGTTGGGGGCGCGTGGGAAAGAGAAGGGGGACCAGCAGCGCTGGCTGTGCCTGGGGGAAGTCCAGACCCATCCCACCACTCTCTTCCCCTCACTTTTCCTTCACTCACGTGTGACTCTGCGGCTCGCGGATCCAGTGGCTGGCCTGGAAATCCATGGTCTGTCGAGAAGGAGCCCGGGGACTATAATGACAGGAAATAGTCTTCACTTGGATCACCAGCAGCTTGGATTTCTGCACCCAGAGGCAGCTTCCAGACTCCTCATCCTGGAGCTCCCGGGGGCTGTCGGCCCCCTCGGACAATAAATGACCATCCAGCATCCTGCCCCACCCCACCCCGGCCCCCCACCCTCCCACCCTCCCCCGAGAGCCCCCTCCCAGCCTAGGAAGCCGGCGCCCACTGCAGAGCGACAGGCCCAGCGACTGGGGACTATATATACCCAGGCACACGTGTGTGTGCTTGTCTGTGTGTGTGTGAGTGCATGTGACATGGCGGGGATGGCTCCACGCTGCTACCTCCCCCATGTGCATGGCCGCCCCCTGTGGCCCGGATTTGGGATCCCCTTCCCACTTCTCATGTCCCCCAAGCCTGATGAAACCTGCAGGAGTGGGCAGGGGACTTCTTATTGCCAAGCTGACAGTGCCCCCTCCCCCAAACCCATTGCTTCAACCTTCCTGCTATTTTAACCCTTCACTCCCCTCCTTGTCAAGGTGCTTGACCACCAGGGTTCTGCCCTTGACTTCCTGCCTCAGACTTCAGGGACTTCAGTTTCTCCGACAAGGAGGTGATGGAAATGGAACTTAAGGTCTCTGCCTGCCACTCTTGCTGGTTTCCATGGGGTTGGGGTGCAGGAGGGGCTGGCCCAGGCTGGGGGTTATTTTTAGCGGCAGTGGCATTCGGGTGCAGAGAGGAGATGAGTAACCAGCTTCCATGTGGTGGAAGGAGGATGCAGTAGCTTTCATGCAGCTTTTGTGTGGCTGGGGGGAGCTATCCTCCCCTAGCTTAAAAGGGTGACCCCCATCCCCTTAACTGTAGCCCAGGGCTGCTGGTACAGCAGGAGAAAGGAATCTGTCTTAGACACGGAAACTGCCCCACACTCCTGTTCTAGATGTTCGTCCTTGGGCACCCATGGAGCCAGCTCCCTGCAGCGTGCTCTCTCACAATCCAGAAGCCAGAATTTTGGGGTCATACTGTTCTGTGCCCACAGCTCTGCTTAGCCTTATGGAGGATAGGCTAGGGTGCTTATGCATTTATTTGCACCCTTTTGGAGGAATGGTGTGCTCCCTTGGCAAAACTAATCCCCTAGCAACTGAGGTGATAGAAGTGGCCCGAATTCCAGTTTAGAGGGCGCCTCCACCCCCCCCACCCCCCCCCCCCCCGTTACCACTACCACAATGCCTAGCTCACTCAGCCCCCACCTGAAGTGGTGCTCAAGATGCTCCCATTTTAGGCTCATTCTGTCCTGGGGGAGTTACATTCACATGTCTCTCCCCACCCCCCAAGCCTATACCAGGTGTCCCCCGATTCACCATGGTAATGTTAGTGGCAGCACAGCCCACGCCAACTCTTCCATGCAGAGACTTAGCAACCATGCCTGGCAACCATGGCAGCAGCTCCAGTGGAGGGGAGGGGTGTGGGGTGAGGGAAGAAAGTGTATATAGCAATGGTTCCTGAGAAAGAAGGGATCATTTGCCTCTCCTGAGAAGAATAGGTGAAAATAGGTTATAAGGCTCCAAATTTTGTTCCTTGTCTTTCCTTCTGCTCATCCTCAGACTCTGAGACTGGTTGGGTTTTAGCAGGGAACGGGAGAAGAGATCCTAATTTGTTTTCCATTAACATACCTGCAGCCCTTAGACTCTCAATTCCAATTACAGGCTGTTGTTCCTTGTGATTAAGCCCCTATCCCAGTGGTCAGCAAACTCATTAGTCAGCAGAGCTAAATATCAACAGTACGACGACTGAAATTTTTTGAGAGCCCATTTTTTTAAACTTCTAACGCCACTTCTTCAAAATAGACTTACCCAGGCCGTGGTATTTTGTGGAAGAGCCACACTCAAGGATCCAAAGAGCTGCATGTGGCTCCTGCGCCACAGTTTGCCAACCGCGGCGCTATCCCATCCATTGACAACCCGTCCCCCTGCCCCGCCGACACCTTACACCTACCAGTTACGCTGATGGCTCTTTGCTTGAAGGTGCTTCCCACCAGAGTCCTAAGGCTTTTTAAAGTCCTTGCCTCCTCCCTAGACAAATCCTACTTTGTGATAGAATGTGACACAAGGAGACATCTGTCCTTTCCTCCATGCACTCACCCCCACACATATAAACATACTCTAATTATAATAACTTGGAATGTCTCCCTCCCCTAAGTCTCGGAATGTGCTGAGCTGTGAAGAGGTGAATGCAGCAAGGGCTTCTTCAAAGCCAGGATGTAGCACTGAAGCTGCCTTGATGCTTTCCCCATGTTCCATTGGGAAGCCTGGTTTGGAGGGACCAATATGGTATGGTTGGGTTCATTAGGGTTCTTGGGCAAGTGGGGGTAAGGGCAAGGTGCACTCTGAAATCGCTTCTGGTCTTGGTATCCAGAATGGATGGAAATGATATACCTGCAAAGCAGGGGTGACAAGGTATCCAGAATTTGGTTCATACCCAGCAGTCTAGGTGTCCTTATACTGTGGCGCGTTTTTTTAGTATATTTTTATTTATTTCAGAGAGGGAATCATTGATGGGCTGCCTCCTGCAGGCCCCACACTAGGGATCACGCCTGTAACCCAGGCATATGCCCCAACTGGGAATCAAATTGTGACCTCCTGGTTCATAGGTCGATGTTCAATCACTGAATCATGCCAGCTGGACTTGACTGTTTTGGCCCATATGGTTTTAGCACAGGGAAAGGGTCAGATGGGGTGACCATAGTTCTGCTGCTCCCCCACTGCATACCCTACAGCTCATTCTCACTTTGGAAGATTCCTAAGGAATTTCAGGTTCAAAGAGAGTGCCAGTTTAGCAAAACCCAAATAGAGTCCAACCTTTTGATGGTGGCATGTCTCCATCTACTCTCTGGAGACGTAACTCCATTATGTGAGTTTCCTGGGATACCAGCTATGGTCCAGGCAGAAGGGAAAGTGGGGGTGGTAAGGATTGTAGGGACTAGGGTGAGAACAATTTTAAGAGATTTAGAAAGGTAGTAAGTCTAATACAGTGATAAAGAGCATAAGCTCTGGTGCCAGACTGGGTTTACATGCTAGCTCTACCCTTTTTACTAGTTATGTTGCTTTGGGCTAGTTAGCCTCTCTGTGCCTTCGTTTCTTTTAAATCTATAAAACTGGTGTAATAGCTACTATTGTTCTGAGGAGTAAATATATTAGTATATGTAAAGCACTGCGACTGATGGACAGTTTTCTATAAAGTGTGTTATTGTTACTAATGAGTTGAAGAAGCCATATGAAGTAGAAAGGTTGGAGCAGTAGTGACTGTCAACTACAAAAAGCAAACACTGCAATATCATGAAGAGGTTCCTGTCATTTTAATTAGGTCTGCCATGAAAAGCAATAACCTTAGCTAACCACTTTGCAGTCCTCCTCCACCCAACCCACTTCTCTTCATATGAATATAGCACAGGAACCCAAAGGCTTTCTTCCCCATGATCCTCCCCACTCCCATTATGGGAAGAAATGTTACTAAATGGACTCAGCCTCCTCCATACAGCATGAAACAGGATGAATAAAAATATTTTTATGAAGAGCTGTGCTATGGTAAAGGGAGTCAGGGGCAGAGATAGAGGCAAAGACTGGATCTCTTAGAGATCAGAATTTGTCCAAGTGGCACAGAGCCCATAGTTCACCCAGAATGGGGGCATGTCTAAGAGGACAGGGGCTAGGATGGGCTAGGCTCAAAGTTTTCCTCATGTGTGAGGATAGGACAGCTAAAAATCCATCCATTCCCCATATCTCCCCTGGCTCTCAGGTAGAAGGGCAGAGGTCTCCTGGGCAGGGAACAGTCACGATTCTCTCAAGGTTTCATCTCTGGTTCCAAGCTTTGTGCAGGCAGTGAGTGGGCATAACCCTTGGTGCCACCTGACCCCTTCCCCAAGCTCAGGGCTTTTCTCCGCCTGTGAGCACCAGGGCCTGCAGGATGTCTGACAGTGAGACAATTCCCTTGACCACATCATTCTCATCCACCACTACAAGTCGGTGAACCTGCAGAGAGCAACAAGGGAGAAAGGGATATTTAGTGCCAGCTTCAGGGAGAGCCCTTCAAGCTCTATCCTCCTCACCAAACCCCAGCTCCTTTGGGTCACTGGTCGCCCTACCTCTGCTTCCACCAGCCTGTTGATGATGGTCTCCAGAGTTTCATGCAGGTAGCACTTAAGGACACCCTCAAAATAATGTGATCGATGTTGGAGGGCTTTGGTCACAGACACATCTAGGTTGTTGTAGGTCTTTTCTGCTGCCAGATTCTGGGGAGAGAGGGGAAGGTGCTTGTAGAGAAGCAAGGGAGCCAGCCCCCAAACCCTGAGTCCACCCAACGCCAAAGGGATTTAGGACAGTTGTCAGCCATGCCCACAAGCCACACGCAGCTCATTCAATTATTTTTCAAATAAAATTTGAAAGCTTGGATGCTTATTAAAACCCTTAGATTCCAGAAGAGACTCTCTTCTTTTCCCTCTCCACATTCAACATGCCACCCCTTTCCCTACCTCCCAGCCCCTCCACAATCACTCACGATAACATCAAACTTGGAGTAGATGTCCACCACACGCCCTAGAGGGACAGAGGCAGCTCAGCAAGGAGGATCTGACATCCAAGACTCCCCCTGGTCGTAGGTAGAATCACTGCTCTGGCTGAGCTAAGGGGGAAGCAGATTTTCCCAGAGCCACCCTGACTTCCCTGTAGCCCTCCCTCTCCTGTTCACTCTCTCACCTTTTTCATCCACCACAGGCAGGGCGGAGACTCGGTGCTGTACGAAAATGCCCAGAGCCACGTAGACGGGGGTGGTGGTGCGGACCATAGCAATATTGGCATAGGTGCCAATCTGTAGCTCTTCCAGAGACTTAGACATGAACTCTGGCTTGGGGAACTCTGTGATCTGAGGAAGGAACCATCACCTTGATTTTTTTTTTAAATATGTATTTTATTGATTTTTTACAGAGAGGAAGGGAGAGGGATAGAGAGTTAGAAACATCGATGAGAAACATCGATCAGCTGCCTCTTGCACACACCCCACTGGGGATGTGCCCGCAATCGAGGTACATACCCTTGACTGGAATCGAACCTGGGACCCTTCAGTCCACAGGCCGACGCTCTATCCACTGAGCCAAACCGGTTAGGGTCCATCACCTTGATTTTCAAGGCTCCCCATATCACCCTTGGATACCTTTCCAACCAAGTATATAAGAAGTAAAAACTGGGCTGAGGAGCACTTACAAATAATTTGAGGAACTTGAGGATGCGCTTATGGGTGAGGATGTACAATGTGTTGCCTGATTCTGGGTCAATAACTGGCAGCCTATGAATCTTGTTCCGGATTAATGAAGAGACAGCATCAAACAAGCTGTGGGAAGGTAGGGACAATGATAAGTTCCACAGTGCTGGGCCTATCTCTGCCCCTGACTCCCTCCACTATAGCTCAACTCCTTAAGAGTGTTTATAAATAAATGGAAAACTGATGGTTGGGAGAAAGAAGGGGAGCAGTGTGCGCATGCATGTGTTTGGGAGAAGTGTCTTTTCTTTCTTCTGCCCCTGAATCTTTGGGTATCTAGTGCTTTAGCTATGCTGATGGCAAGGCTCTTCCTCTTCTGTACAAATGGGTGGCTGGAACTCACCTGGCATTAGGAGAAATGCAGACAAGTGGTTTAAAGGAGTCCTGTAGGTATACCTCTGAAAGGAAAAAGAGGTTCACAAAATATCACCATGGAAAATCATTTCCCAGGAAAATGTCCATCCCTTTATCCTCCCACCCCCTACCCCCTCGCCAATTCTCTACATACCTCTCCAAGTTTCTATCTTGTGTTCTTCCAGCTCATAGATTTGCACCTGGAAGCAAAAGCAACAGAACTTGAGAGTTGACCTCCCTGCTTCATAAACCCCTTGTGGTTTGCTTGGAAGGAAATGAGAATGAGGGGCTTAGGCAGGGAAAATGGTTTTGGTCATTAGGGTACGGTCCTTACCAAGGCTGATTTGTAGTAGCGGTGCAGAATATTGATGAAATCAGTGATGGTCAGCATGCCTAGAGGCCAAGACAAGAGCTCTCATCATTGCTCAAAACTTTTCTCCGTGCCCAGCATAAGATGCTAATAATACTGTGTTCCAGAAACATTGCTTACCCACAAAACTTTGCTTCTTACTATCCCACAAAGGGGCAGCTCGTACACCATTAGTCACCAAAGCAAAAAAAGCTTTTTTCACCTATAGCCAAAAGAGTTATATTCACAAAGGGAAATTCACAGGTAGGACTTTAAAGGAACAGGGGTTGGGTATAGTGGGGAAAACATGAGACTAACCCTATAGAAGGACAAGGATATTATCCTTGGGATGAGACAGGATGAGGGGTATTGAACCAGAGGTTCCAAAGAGGAGAAGGAAGAAGCATTTCACCCACCTGCAGGGAAGTGTCAAACACAACCAATTTGGAGCTTGTGGGAATCAGGTCATAGCAGCGATGAGACTTCATGAAGGAAGTATACACACTATTGTTGGATTCTGGGGTCTCTGCATAGGGTGGAATAGTTAGTAGCTTCCTTCCAAGTAAAACATAATCAAAAAGGCAGAAAATACAACAGTGTTGTTGTTGCTCAAATATCTAGAGCAGATTTTTTATAAGGCACACTCTATTTCATCTGATTTGTTCCTACTATTCCATTAGGAGTAAACCCTCTTAGAAACCATTTCATTCAACTTCCATTTCCAGGTAAGACTGTATCTGTTGGTTCCTTGGCAGACTAAAACAGAAAGTCTATATTTTTCATTAAACTGTTCTAGTCTAAAAGTTTTTTTCTTATCTTTAACACAAGTTTTCCCTTTCATATATTTAGCACATTTAAATTATCTTTTCTCAATTAAGATGTAATTAAGCTTCTTAAAATTCAAGTAAGCGTCTTCCTTTTTTAAAATTTTTTAAGTAAGCTTCAGATGAGAACATGGTCCAAATTGGGCCATTTCAGATTAACATGAAGTTGGATCCCAGTGCTCAATCAACCTGGACTAAAACACCCTGAGAGTTCATATTGGGATAACCCTGTGAATGAGAAATCATTCCACCTATTCCAGTCAAATGAAAAACTCTGGCTGTGCTTACCTTTCCAATCTTTTGATTTTAATTGCTTGGTCTAACTAGAGAAACAAGCCCCAAAATAATAGCCCAAATATGCTCCCTATTATACTATGTATACTTAAAATACTACATTATTTATTTATCCTTTCAATAAATCTATAAGGCAAATATTGTCCTCATTTTTCAGGTGAGAAAGGTGGAAACAGTTCACACCATTAGTAAGTGAAGTGACCAGACTCAAACACAGATTTACCTGATTCCAAAGTTCATGTACTTAATCCTATGCCAGTTGTTTGTCTTTAACTTCTATTTTTTACCAAAGTTATTCAGGTACTCAGTTTAAAGAGTCAAATTGTTCTACAAATTTTGTCAAGAAAACTGCCATCCCTGGCACCCACTTTCCTATAATAACCCTTACGCAGAGATGAGACCTCTTTTAGCTGATTATTTTGGTACTTAAAAAAGATATATTTTTTATTGATTTCAGAGAGGAAGGGAGAGGGAGAGAGAGATAGAAACATCAATGATGACTCATTGATCTGCTGCTTCCTGCACCCCCTACTGGGGATCAAGCCTACAACCCGGGCATGTGCCCTTGATGAGAATCAAGCCCCTGCCTGGGACCCGAAGTCCACAGGCCGATGCTCTATCCACTGACCCAAACCAGTTAGGGCATTTTGGTACTTTTTGATTTTTTCACTTTTGGGAATTAGCCATTATCATCCAAGAAATATGAGAGTTTTTTGTTCTATTTTCTAATAGGACCCCATTATAGACATGCACCATCCATTCCCCCCATTCTTCCAGAAGTTAAAATATAATGTTGGTTACATCAATATTTAAATAATTTTGACTGAATATTCATTATCCAGAGCTAAGACAAATAGTCAACTCTTTCTTTCACAACTTTATTTTCCCTGGAGTTAATAATTGTTTCTTTATTTACTTAATTTTCTATGTATAGTATTTATAACTAATTCAATCCCCAAACTTCACAAGTTCTTTGAATATCCTTTTAAGAAATTCAGAAGCACAGCCTATCAATTTAAACTACACAAAGGAGTCTCTCTGGAGCTTTGTGACTGGCTCAAATCTGGGCTGGTTTGCCTGGTATGCACTGCTGTCACCCTGAAATCTTCTCTCATTACCATCAAGGGGACCCCTTTCACGACTGTCCTGTATTGGCATTCCTTGTGTCCTGTATCACATGTTTTCATCTTTTTGAACACTCCCTTGTTTTGGAGGAGCGCATCTTTCAGTAGCTTCTTGAGAAAGGGTGCATGGGAGGTAAATTTTTTGAGACCTTGCAGACTGCATATATCTTTTACACTCTGATTAAGAATTTGGATGGATACAGAATTCAAGGTTAGAATTTATTTTCCTGCAGGATGTTGAAGACATTGCTCCATTGCCTTCTAGCTTCTGGTATGTTCAGAATCTGAAGCAATTCTGACTCTTTGTATGTGACTTGTTTTTACTGCTCTGGAAACTCAGGATCTTCTCTGTTTCCAGCATTTTGAAATCTCATGACAATTGTGCTTTGGGTGGGTCAATTTCATCCACGGTGCTGAATATTTAATGAGTCCTACCAGTATGAAAACTAATGTCCTTCAGTTTCAGGAAAAGTTCTTGAATTATTTCCTTGATCATTTTCTTTGCTCTGTGTTGTCATTTTTTTCTTTTTGTAACTCCTATTATTTAGATATTAGATTTCCTAGACTGACCCTTGAAGGTTTTAATTTTTGTTTTTTTTTTGGGGGGGTGAGTTTTTATTGTTGTTTTTAAAATATCGTTTTTTCTCCTGTTTTCTACTTAGCTTTTTAAAAATGTTTTATTTTTATTTTTGAGAGAGAGAGGAAGGGAGATAGAAACATCGATGAGAAAGAAACAGCATTGATTGGTTGCCTCCTGCATGCCCCATACTGGGGGTCTAGCCTGGGCATGTGCCCTGACCAGGAATCGAACTGTGACCTCCTGGTTCATAGGTCAAAGCTCAACCACTGAGCCATGCCAGCCAGGCTTTACTTCTTTCATTTTTAATTCTACTTCTAGTAGATTTCCTCAACTTGATTTTGAAACCTCATGTTTAAAAATTTTTGCTATCCTATATATTGTTTTTTTTTTATTTTTATTTTTTTACATACGTGTCCTTATTCCCCCATTACCACCCACCCCCTACTCATGCCCCACCCCCATTGTCTGCGTCCACTGATTAGGCTCATACACATGCACACAAGTCCCTTGGTTGATCTCTTCCCCCTTACTCCCACTGACCCCCTCCTTCCCTGAGGTTTGAGGTTCTGATCGACGTTTCTCAGTCTCTGGATCTGTTCTTGTTCATCAGTCTATGCCGTTCATTATATTCCACAAATGAGTGAGATCATGTGGTATTTATCTTTCTCTGCCTGGCTTATTTCACTTAGCATAATGCTCTCCATCTCCATCCATGTTGTTGCAAATGGTAGGGACTCCTTCTTTTTTACCGTAGTGTAGTATTCCATTGTGTAGATGTACCAGTTTTTTAATCCACTCATCTGCTGATGGGCATTTAGAAAAATATGGAATGCTTCACAAATTTGCGTGTCATCCTTGCGCAGGGGCCATGCTAATCTTCTCTGTATCGTTCCAATTTTAGTATATGTGCTGCTGAAGCCAGCACCCTATATATTGTTTTTCTTCTTCTTTTTTAAAAATGTATTTTTATTGATTTCAGAGAGGAAGGGAGAGGGAGAGAGAGATAGAAACATCAATGATGAGCCCTAACTGGTTTGGCTCAGTGGATAGAGCATCAGCCTGCAGACTGAAGGGTCCAGGGTTCGATGCCAATCAAGGGCATGTACATTGGTTGCAGGCACATCCCCAGTAGGGGTATGCAGGAGGCAGCACATCGATGTTTCTAGCTCTCTGTCCCTCTCCCTTCCTCTCTGTAAAAAAATAAATAAAAGAAAAGAAACATCAATGATGAGAATCATTGATTGGCTGCCTCCTGCATGCCCCACAATGGGGATTAAGCCCACAACCCAGGCATGTGCTCTGACCTAGAATCAAACCCTGACCTTCTGGTTCATAGGTCAACGCTCAACCACTGAGCTACTCAACCACTGAGCCATGCCCACTGGGCTGCTACTATATTTTTAATGCCCAAGAGGTCCTTTTTATTTTCTAAAAGTTTTAGAAAAGGAGTGTATCCTAGTACTTGTTTCATGGTGCTAATATATTCTTTATCTGAGTATGTATTGTTAATTTGAAGTTTTCTTTTTTATGCATTGACTTTTCCCCTCCATTGCTTTTTCTTTGTTCTTTTTCTTGGGAGAGGCAGTTTGGATCACCTTTTTTAAAAATAAATGTTAGAGGCTTTCTTTAGATCTCTGGTAATCTTTGGTTTAAAGGAGAATTCAAACCATATTTTAAGAGTGAAATCTTTAAAGCTGATTGGAAGCCCTAAGTGTGTAAATGAGCCTTACTGACTGTGAGCCATTTAGGTAGGGAACACTCAACACTTATATTTGTAGGGCTTTCCCTTAAGGGGCTTCTGGAGAGGATTATTTATTCAACTAGTGGCCTGATGCACAAATGAAGATTCGTGCAAGAATGGGCCTTCATTCCCCTGCCTGCCTGCACCGCCTCCACTCTAGCCGGAGCCACCTTTCTGCTTTCCCACGTTGCCTAGAGGCCTGGAGCGGCTGGGGTGGTGCTGACCACCTGTGTCATTGCCATGGCGATGACACAAGTGTCCTGCCCTGTCCCCAGCTGCTCAGTGCCTGCAAATGCAAATTAACCCACCATCTTTGTGGGGTTAATTTGCATACCCACTCCTGACTGGCTGGTGTCGCGAAGGTACGGTCAATTAGCATGTTACTCTTTTATTAGGTGAATGCTGCGCTTGGAAGGTGAAGTCTTTCCTGTCAACATTCTGGAAACTGGAAGGGGGAAAAGGCCTGGGATTTTGGCATTAAGTACAGTTCACCTCTCCTGTTAGTGAAGTACCTCAGTCCTCAGTTGGACCCGAACCTCTCTCCAGACCTCCAGTCTTTGCCAAAGTTGGAAAGGGGAGTTGTCCAACTGCACTCAATGAAGGAGGGAGTCTTGGGATCTGACTGCTTCTCAGACCTTCAGTGCTTCTTGGCTTTCCCCACTGCTAGTTTACACTGAGTGGCCACATTATTATGATCTCTGAACGCATAATAATCTGGCTACTCAGTGTGTGAGTGTGTGTGTGTGTGTGTGTGTGTATGTGTACACAATTAGAGGCCAGGTGCATGAATTCGTGCATGGGTGGGGGCCAACCAGTCTGGCCAGGGGGAGGGGACATGGGCAGTTGGCCGGCCTGCCTGCTGGTCGAACTCCTGGTTGAGGGGACAATTTGCATATTAGCCTTTTATTATATAGGTTATACACTGAGTGGCCAGATTATTACATGTTCAGAGATCATAATAATCTGGCCACTCAGTGTATAATTCAGCTTTCTCAGGTCTGCTAAGTCATTTGCCACTCATCTGTCTGCTTTCCAGCTTTCAAAATTCATTGCTTTGGTCTCCTCTCTTGTTCTTCCTATTTTAGTGTATTTATACCTTAAAAAAAAAAAGTCTTTGTTTATTTTAGCGGCTTTTTGTGAAGGAATGAAAGTAGATGTATGCATTCAATCCACCATTTTTAACTAGAAGCTCACCATTGGTTTTCAAATTTGAAAACTCATAGACTCCCAAAAAACATGTCTTTTGACATCAGTTTAAGACACACTATACTGATAGTTAAATACTATCATTTTCAATCCATGGTAGGGGCAGCCAATCGCTGTTTCTCTATTCTCTCTCTAAAATAAATTTTAAAAATCTGGAGATTTACACAAATCCAAATTCTTAGTTTCTTTTCAAAATCAGAAGATCTGACAAAAGTAGGTCTTGAATTCTGAATAGTAACAATTGATCAGACCTGGATAGTTACTGCCTCCTTTTAGATGTGGCAAGATCTACAGGTTGTTGTAGTCATATGCACCCATCACTGCTTGGTCTATGTAGACAATTTTTGGACCCTGCCTTGATGTTGATGCAAATGTACTCAGAAACATAAAATAGACACTTGATACCATGTGGCAGTACTCAATTATCAAGAGCCATCCAGATAATTCAAAATATCACTATATGATTATCTTTTTTGGGATACCAACAAAATGAAAATGGAATATTAAAAAATTCTTGTGAAGAACTCATAAAACCTTAATAATATGTCCTAGGATCTTAGCCCCTATTTCAATCCTCTGAGAAAGTGTGTACTCCTAATGCCATAAATGTGTCCTTAGAAGACTTAAGAGTATTCCTGGCCAAAATCCTTTACCAGAGGTGCCTATGAGTTCTGCCCATTTCTAGATGACCTAGAATTGGGCCATTCCATTCTAAACAGGTATAGTGCTGAATTGCCTGGATTTTAGAGTTTAGTACCTCTATTCTAGATTAGTTCTAAGGGCTTTCAAGGCCTTTCTATAATTTCTTGTGTACACTCAGTGATTTTACTGAGCTTGCTGGATGATAAAAACTTCTAGTGGCATTATTTCTGTGCTACTCAGAAAATACCAGAAACTTCTAAAAAACCTAGTTAGCCAGCCTACAATTGCCTGTGGAAGTTTCCCTGTACCTCAAAAGTTTCTCTTAGGTGGTTTGATATTAATCATCCCTACTCTACCCAAGATTTATTCCTTGGTGATCTTGCCAAATTACTGTTCCTGGTTTATATGGTTTGGTACATTATCTAGTCAGCTTTCATTTCCCAAGGGGGACCTTGGGAGAGGTTCAAAAGCATTGCTGAAGTTGGCATTGGGCTATTGCTTTCATACCCAGTTTCCTTTCTTTAGTACACTTACCTTGAGGATACTCATTTTCCAGAGCTGGGGAGTTATCTGAAGAAATAACCTGGAGAGACAAGAGAAACAAAGATTCAGGCTATCCTGGGCTCCATTCATTTTAGCTTAGCATTAGGAGAAGGGCTGGTAAACTGACAACTTCCTTTAAAGTGCTGTATTATCTCATTTAATCTTCATAACCCTGAGGTAAATACTATTGTTAGCCTTATTTTCACAGATTAGGAAACTGAGGTTTAAGAAATATTAAGCAACCTGCCCAAGGTCATATGGCTGGTAAGGGTGGAATAGTGATTTGAACACAGATCTGTGTGTTTCCAAAGCTCATGTCCTTATGTACTATACTACCCAGTGAAACAGTAGGTCTTAAAGCTGCGACTAAAAATATCTGAGCTTTAGGGCTGGTCCCACAAGATTCTCACAGGTCTACTTTATAAAAATACAGAAGCCAGAGAAAACACTGCTTTCCCAAATACCCACTAAGCATAACTTTAGGCACCAGAATCAGGCATACACCTTACCATTGAGAGGACCAATCTGGGGAGTATCCCAGCAGCTGACTGTCAAAGTTAGAATGACTGAGGGGTGGATGAACAGCATAAATGTTCTGAATGAGGAACCTCAGTTCTCTCAGCACCCTTGAGAAACCCAGAGGATGCTGGTTTTCCAAGTCTCCTTGTCCATGACAGTCTATTAGAGAGTGCTTTGAATACAGAGAAACCTTTAGAATCATCTCTATGCTCCCTCAAGTGGAAACATTTGGAAATTTCATTGTTATCTAGGAACCCAGGAGGGGTCATAATTTTCATCCACTGGAATCAACAGTTTGGCTCTATTTGCTGTGGGTAATATCCCCAAACTAACTTAAAGTCATACTTCACCTACATAGCTGCCGTAGTAATATGAAATTAAAGGCCTTGTATTGAACATGGGAAGCTGACTGGTAAGCAGGGTCAAGTTGGCAGGATAGCCTTAAACGTCCCTGCCCCAATGGGCCAGGGTGAGGGTAAGGGGAAAGGGGGACAATCTCCTTCTTCTGGGCTGCATAAGACCATCAACTTGGCTTGGCATTTTGGCAAGGCTATCAGAATAGCAGCCTCATCACTTTTAAGTGGGAGAAAGGGCTGGCTGCTTAGTGCTAAAGATACACACATGGGCTCTGGCCGGGTAGCTCAGTTGGTTAGACTCTAACTGTTAAAGCGTCATCCCGATACACCAAGATGGTGGGTTCACTCCCCAGTCAGGGCATATGCAAGAATTAACCAATGAATGCATAAATAAGTGGAACAACAAATCATTTCTCTCTCTTTCCCTCGCTCCCTTCCTCTCTCTAAAATCAATTTAAGAAAAAAGATACACACGTTATATAATAGTCTCACAAAAATCTATATACAAAGACACAGAAACAGCTACTTGTAGAAATTATTATAGTCACCATATAATATTTACATACCAAACTGTGCTATAGTTATTTTGTTCATTATCTATCCAAACAGATTATAAATTCCTGGAATCCTGGAACTATTTTATACTTATTTATATCCCCCATACCATCTACCATGGGGTTCTGCATATTTTTTTTTATTTTTTAACTTTCAAATTGATGATAATGATGCATGCTAATATGAACAAAGACCTAAGACTACGTTACAGAGAGAAAAAAGAGACATCCAGCAAAATAGAGACACAGATAACTACAGAAGAGAGTCAGACACAACTGAATATGACTTTACCTTCCTCTCTCTCTCCACACAGGAATGGGGTAATTATGTCTATTACCTTCAACTTTTTTTTTTCTTTAAATATATTTTTGTTGATTTCAGAGAGGAAGGAGAGCGGTAGAAACATCAATGATGAGAGAGAATCATTGATTGGTTGCCTTCTGCACGCCCCATACTAGGGATCCAGCCCGAAACCCAGGCATGTGCCCTTGACCAGAATCGAACCCGGGACTCTTTAGTCTGCAGGCTGACGCTCTATCCACTGAGCCAAAACAGCTAGGGCTCCCCTCAACTTTTAATAACATGGGGAGCCTGGCCAGCGTGGCTCAGTACTTGAGCGTTGACCTATGAACCAGGAGATCATGGTTTGATTATGAGTTAGGGCATGTGTATGTGCCTGGATTGTGGGCTCGATCCCCAGTGTGGGGTGTGCAGGAGGCAGCTGATTAATGCTTCTCTCTCATTGATGTTTCTATCTCTCTCTCCCTCGCCCTTCCTCTCTGAAATCCATAGAAATATATTAAAAAAAATAACATAGGGGACCTGAGAAAGTACCACTGTACTACATTAGTACAAAATACTAGTAGAGAGGCACAGGTTAGATCTGACACATAGACTCACAATTTCAGACTCCTGGTCCACATTTCCAATTGTTTGCTAGACAACCACAGATGTCACAGACTCTTCAAATGTTTCAATGCAAAACAGAACAGCATCTGTCCCTCCAATCCTATTATCTTTACTGTAATTCCCATATTTGTTTTTGGCACTGCTCTCCTCCTAGGTGCTTAAGAACTGTAATCTTGATTTCTCTAAGAATGAGCTATGCCAACATGTCTGCTTAGAATCACAAGAGCAGGTCGTGACCTAAACCTATCCTTAACATCTATCAGCTAAACTGATGTTTCTCTCTCTCTCCCTCTCCATTCCTCTCTGAAATCAATAAAAAAATACTTTAAAAAATAAGTGATGAACCCTAACTGGTTTGGCTCAGTGGATAGAGCGTCAGCCTGCGGACTCAAGAGTCCCGGGTTCGATTCCGGTCAAGGGCATGTACCTTGGTTGCAGGCACATCCCCAGTGGGGAGTGTGCAAGAGGCAGCTGATCAATGCTTATCTCACGTCGATGTTTCTAACTCTCTATCTCCCTTCCTCTCTGTAAAAAAATCAATAAAATATATTAAAAAAAAAAAGTGATGAGAATCACTGATCAGTTGCCTCCTGCACGCCTCACATTGGGGATTGAACCCACATCCCAGCCATGTGCCCTGACTGGGAATTGAACAGTAACCTCCTGGTTCATAGGTCGATGCTCAACCACTGAGCCACACAGGTCAGGTTATCTCTTCTCTAATTCTTTTATGCTGTCACCACGTTCTTTTGCCAGCCAAGCATCTCAGCTTTGGGAGGGACTTTCATCTCTAGCAACTCACTACTTTCTGAAGATCCGTCCATTTACAGAACGCTGTTAAGAACATTCTTGCCCTAGCCGGTTTGGCTCAGTGGATAGAGCACTGGCCTGTGGACTGAAGGGTCCTGGGTTCAATTCTGGTCAAGGCCATATGCCCAAGTTACGGGCTCAATCTGGGGACATACAGGAGGCAGCCAATCAATGATTCTCTCTCATCATTGGTGCTTCTCTCTCTCCCCTCCCCTCCTCTCTGAAATTAAAAAAAAAAAAAAAATATATATATATATATATATATATATATGAACACTCTTTAATCACACTCACTGCCTTGCTCATAAATCTTCATGGGTTCCCTTATTACAAAACAAAGATTAAATTTAGCAAGGTATGCAATACCTTCAACCCGACCTCAGCCTATTTCCGCCTCACTGTGACCCAAATCCCAAACTCCAGCAACATTAAGCCACTGGCTCTTCCTCAATTAATCTCTACATACCCAGATTTCTATGCCCTTGCTCACACTGTTCTCTCATCCTGCAATGCCCTCTCTCAGGTTCACAGTAATTTCTCTCTCCCCTATGCTTCCACAGTCCTTTGTTTGCCTCCTGAAAACAGCATTTATTATAGTCTACCTTAAATAACAGCTGTCACTGGCTTGCCCTCAGCCCCACTCCAGTTAGGCTGAGCATCTTCAAAAACAGGGGTTTTCTTTTTAAAATAATTTCTATCCCAAGAACCTAATCCAGTACAAAAAGTGCGAGGGTTAAATTATAAAATCTAAATAAAAATACTTTGTGCCCTGCCACGGTCGCTCAGTGGTTGAGCATTGACCTATGTGAAATAGGAGGTCATGGTTTGATTCTCCATCAGAGCATATGCCAACTTGCAGGCTTGACCCCAGTGTGGGGCATGCAGGAGGCAGCTGATCAATGATTCTCTCTCATCCTTGATGTTTCTCTCTCCCTTCCTCTCTGAAATATATATATATATATATATATAAATGACTCTTGCCTAGGGGAGCAATTGCAAATCACTTTACCACTTTGGTTTGTTTTCTTCTTTATAACCTGAGGGACATGATCTCTCTGCAGGCTGAGAAAGTATACGATAAAATAATTACTCTGAACAGATAACTGACCCAAAGAACAGTGAACGTGCAGCCTATACCCAACTACAGTAGCAGATGATAAAAACCAAGATAGGAAGAATTACTCTGCCTGACAGGTTATATGATTAAAAACTCTGGAGAGGGAAGTTAATGGGAAGGGTTCCAGAGTGCTAGAAAAGGCTCCTGATAGTGAGGGTGGGTCCCTGTAGCAGGCAGTCTGCAGCATCCCCGGAAGGATGACGGACCTGCCACAATTGGTCAATGCCTGCTCGCCAAGAATGAAATGCCAACATGCCTGCTTGGAATCGCAGAGCTGGGCATGACCTAAAACTTGCCCAGGGACTCAGCGGCCTCTACCACTGAACAATCCCTCCTTTAGAGAAACCCCACTTTTCAGTCTTAAGGGAATGTGAGCTCGTTGGACACCTTGAGGCAATATAAGTCTTTCAAATATCCCTCCTGCCAGGCATTGCAGGGATCACATTTAGACAACCAGGGCCAGGTGATGCCTGAAAGCGGGGGAACACCCCCGCCCGCCCCCCCCCCCCCTCGCCTCTCACAGGAAAGCCGAATCACAATCTCTGAGGGGCCTGAGGTGCTAAGACGAAAGGAGTCCTGAAATCGCCAGGGTGCGCGCGGAATTTAAGGAGGGAGCTAGGTGTCACTGCCCGCTCGGGCTGAGAGTACGGCGAGCGGAAGGCACGCACAGAGCGGCCCAGTCCCCGGAGATGCGCCCGGCGAAGGAGCGGAGGGGCAGGGTCACGGACAGAACAGACACCCGGCTTCTCGTTTACTGGGCACCAGCGCCCGCCCCTGCCCAGGCCTCCCAGTCCCTTTTCCGCGCTCCTCACCGTCTCCATTGCAGGAGGCGCCCGCTGGCTGTGTTCACTTTAGAAGCTCGCTGGGGAAGGGGAGAAGCCACGCCCCACGTCCGGTACCGCGACGCCACTTCCGCTTGCGTCAGAACAAACGCCAGCAAGGGCGGAAGGCGCAGAGCTCACTTTTCCGGCACGGCCAGGCCTGGTAAGCGCCCTCCCCTGGGTCCTCTCGGACCTCACGGATCGGGCTGACGGCGAGGGTGACAGGACGGAGCCACTTGTATTTAAAATGTTCTCTTTTTATTTGTCGTTTAAAAACAAACTTGGAAGAAGCAAAATCCAAAACTTGCCCTTTGCCTCTTGCAACATAAATTATGTACAGTTCAGAATGATCGCTGATACAAAACATGCCAAGGACAGGGGCGCTGTGGGTGGAGGGAGAGGGCACTTTAAAAGGGAATCATTTCATCCGCTGTTACGAAAGACCAACCTTGCTGTACAGGATACACACAACACAAAATAAAGTCTTCACGGGATTCACACTTGTCAGCGATTTATTTTTTTAAAAGGGGGAGGGTCCTGGAGGTGAAGGGAGAAGACTGTAAAGGGGAAAAACTGAAAATTGAATATGTGCAAGTGTAAACCAACCCAAAATACAAACACGGGGGAGGGAGGAGGAGGGAATTCTGATGCAATTATACAGGCGGGGTACTTAAAAAACAAACAAACAAACAAAAAAAACACCAACAACCAAAATTCCAACCTTGTAACTTGGGTCTGAGTTAGTTTATATAAAAATTAAAAACTGTATAAGGTTTCTTTACTAAATTCTACAGGACTATCGGATACCTAGCATATGCTTACAAAGTCTGCCCCATCCCCTTTTCCCAGTCCCAGGCCCCAACCAGAGCCTGACTCACAAGAGCCAATCTCCCCATCCCTGTAGCCTAGACCTTTTGCTCTTGGAAAAGGGACATCCAATGGTGTTGGGAGCAGCAGCCCAGTCTCCCCACTGTCTGATTTAATTACAGTGGTTTCTGTGAGGGTGGAGGGATGTTATTCTCTTAAACATTTGCAGCTTGAAACAGTTGAGGAAGCAGCTTAAAAAAAAAAATCTCCCTACCCCCATCAATCCGCAATCCCCCAATTCAAAAACAAACAAAAGCAAACCTAAAATCACAACAGCGACTGTGCTCCCCTTCCAGCAGGCCCACCCATCCACCACCAACCACCAAGCCCATCCCTACACTCCATACATTTGATTCTTGAAAATATTAATTACAAAATGCCCTTTGCCCACAGCCCCTAGGAGAGAACTGCATATAAGCTTCATCTTCATCCCCATGGCTCCCTACCACACAGGGGTCTGGGGCTTCACCCACCCCCTGATCTACCCCTACCCCAGGAAGAGGTTCAACTGCAGCACAAGCTTGGGCAGAAAGGGGAAGGAAAGGGAGGCAGGGAACCCATCACCCTCTGGCTCCCCCTGGGGCCAGCTCACTTTTGTGCGTTATAATGTAGTCCAACTATACAATAGGGGGTGGGAATTGCCCAGCCTCTATACCCCCATCTTACAGCAGTCACAGCCAGGGGGTGGGGAGGAGGGGGTGAGGAAAAGGGCGGTAGGTTGGGTAATGGAGGGGGCCCCCCCACAAGGGGAGCTCCATGTATCCGCCCCACGCCCCCCTACCATTTATAAACTGGTTTTGTAAAAAGAAAATAGATATATTTATATAGAATATATAAAGCACAAAAATTAGTAGTTTTACATTTGCTCTCCCCGGGGGTAGGGGGAGAGGGGAGGGTTCTCACCTCCAGCCGGCTCCCCCATGCCCCACAAGACTATGTACAATCCCATGTATAAATAGATAAATACCCCCCACCCTCCCCGCGCTGACACTAAGCTCCCCACCCCCACATCACCACCTCTTCCCACCAGACCAGCAGCAGTTTGGTGACTGAGGGAAAGTGGGAGCTCTGGGCCACACCCCGCCTCACTGGGTATGGGCATGCCACTCAGGGATAGCCCTCACCTCTATCACCCACCCACCCCATCCAGGGGCTGGAGGGCAAATGGGCTCATGATGGGGTTGGGAAAACAGGAGGGAAATATCCTGGTCCTAGGTTTAGCACATCCCTCCTACCCCCATGTCCAGATGGAGAAGGAAGTCCTAGAGCAACTAGGGGCCAGTCATCCCCAATCTTCATCATCATTAGCCTCAGCCGCCATCCCATGCCCAGAATTAAAAACAAAGATGGATTTTTTGTTGTTGTTGTTTTCTTCCTCCTCCTACCCCCCTTCCACCCACTCAGAAGAGGGCAGTGAGGTGGGGGAGAGGGTTGGGGCAGTAGGGGGCTTGGAGAGGGTCTCACATTTCAAAACAGCAAAAAATCCAACACTTAAATGAGGTAGGTGTGGGTGTGGGGTCTCCTTGCCCGGCTTGCCTGGCTTGCCCTTCTGGGCAGCTGGGCGCCTCTTTCCCATTCATGTTGCATTTGTCAGAGTGGAAAACAAGGAAACAAAACCCATAGAGAGAAACACAGAGGATACGAGGGAGACAGAGACAGATTGAGAGGGAAGGGGATGGGGGGTGAGGCGGGGGCAGGACCCGGCAGGCAGGGCCAGGTGTGAGACCCGGCCTTTGGGATTGTCAAGCTTAGTCAAGTCTCTTTGCAGCCTTGAGTTGGGCCGGAGAGGTCAGTGGGAGCAGCAGGGCTGTGAGGCCCGGCCACACATCCTCCTCCCCGCTCCCTGCTGCCTCCCAGATGCTTCTGGGTAGTTCCCGGCCCATATCCCCCTCAAACCTGAGATGCCCAATGGCTGCTTCTGTCTGGCTCCTCCTGGAGCTGGGGGCAGAGATGCAAGCCTGGGGGCCGATGGCAGGGAAGAGGGTTATCCCTGGTGCCCAGGGTGGGCTTGGCCTAGGGCCCTCTGCCCCAGCCTCCTGCTCCAGGGGCTCCGGTCAGCCGGCAGCCCCAGCCCTGGGTCCTGGCTCTGGCCGCTACCTCTCTTCCCTCTCATCCCTTTCAGGGAAGAGGTTGGGGGTGGAGGGACTCCCCTGCCTGGAAGCCTCAAAGCTTTTTAATTCATCCATTTCCGACAATTCCAGGCTCCACAGTGGCAGGGGATCTTGTGCTGATCGTCCTCAAAGTCAAACTGATAGTCATAGGTCAGCTGTTAAGAAAAGAGGGCAGAATCAGTACCAGCCCCTCAGAGGAATTGGAGAGGGTAGAGATGATCTGATCTGAGGGCAGTAGACTTGGAACTTGGCTCTGGGGAATAACAGAGAAGAGAGAGCTGCTTTGTCACTCACTCATGATGCTTCCTCTTACCTCCTCTCCTTTGGGGATTCGCCGGCTGGAGATGATGATGATTTTATCCTCTTTGTCAAATGTCACAACTTCCGCCACACAGTTAGGGGCACAGGAATGGTTAATGTACCTAGGTAGTGGGACAGCAGAGTCAGGGATGCCACATGATTAACTTGGGATGATTTGGGTTCCTTGTTGGCCCACCCCCAGTGTATCACTGTGAGAGACCCCTAAATCCCTCCTTCCTAATTCTTCTCACCTGGCAGGGCCTCCGGTCAACGTAGCATCAATCACATGTTCATTGTTTATCCGGAACATGTAGATGCCTCGATTCTAGAAAGGCAAAAGTTGCAGAAGGGACAAGAGTATCAGAGAATGGCCATGGTGTGATGGTGGGATCAGGTAGCAAGCTCAGGCAGTGAGCTTCATTTCTTCTTTTTCCTTTCTCCCACCTCTCACCTCCTCCTCCCACAGCTTTCCACCTGACCCCCATACTGCTCCTTTTTCCTTGGCTGAGTGTGGACCATGCACCACGATGGCCCCTGTCACCCCATACCTGCTCCTCATAGATTTTCTCCCGCCGGTTGGCCACCTCGTTGCGAATGATGGTGCCAATGTACTCAATGACCATTGTGTGCTTTTCTAGGTCCTTGGCTGCATAAAGCCCCAGCCCCTGGATGCGGGAGCGAGCCAGATACACATTGTTCTTCCACTCAGTGCGCAGCCGCCGATATTGAGATGACTTGGAGTGCACAAACTGCTTGCTGTACGGGGTGTTAGTCTCGCCTGTGAAGGTGCTCTGATATGCCTTGGACATGCTGGTGCTGTTCAGGGTGTGGGGCCTGGGAGGTAATACAGTGCATAACAAGACAGCTCTCCCTCAGACCAAGCACACACCACCTGCCTCCTCCCTGGGATGTGCAACATGCCAGTGAGGGGCATGTGCTGCCTTGGGAATAGAGTGGAGGCATATGGGTCTTGGTTTTGATGAGGTAATTAACTAGCTATGGGGACCCTTCCAACAACCTGGGTGGCACAGAGATGGGGGGTGGGGAGTGGAGTGAAGGGAAGCACCAATTCCCCTACACTGAGCCCACTCTCCCATCTCCTTGCCTTCTTCCACCCTCCTGCCAAACTGTGCTTAAGGCCATGCTCTTCTGGGAGGAATTCCCCAAGCAGCCCAGGCCTGTAATTTAAGTTCATGGTTTGTTCAAACATCCGAGTCCTACCGCCTGCACATACTGGAAGCCCTGAAAATGGGTTCTGTGTTTACCACATTGGACTGGGTTTGAATTAAAAGTGGCTCTGAATTCATAGCCGAAAGGGGCATCCTTTCCTTTCTTCAAGACTGTCCCCTTTTCTAATGTGATATCGGGCTCTGTGCAGATGGCTCAGTGCAGGGGAATGACTGCTGCCTGGCAGGATGCCTTCTCACCACCCTAGGGCACCAGCCAAATTCTTCCCCATCCCAGAGCAGTGGTTTTCAAACATTTTTTACTCTTCTTTCTTTAGCAGGAATCTTTCTTTTTTCTTCTTAACAAAATGTTATTGGAACTCCAATACATAAACTAGATGAAAATGAAATTCTTCTGGTTGAATTTGAAGGGGGCGTTATACACGGGGAGGGCCAAGTTCTGCCCGCTTAGTTTGTGTGTTCCAAGACTTTCTGGAACACACACAGTTTGAAAACCACTGTTATAGGGCATCAAGGATGAGGGCTGACTGGGGTAGAGTCAGACACTCTACGACAGCCTGAGGAGTAACCAAAGGCCTTCACAAAAGCCCCGCTACCGTGAATTCTGCCTCCCTCTACCCAGTGACCAAGGTCAGGCTACTGAGGAACACAGAAGGAACAGGAAACCACAAGTCAACATGTAATGTTCTGGTCCCAGTTGTGACCTTTGTCTAGTCACTTAACTTTTCTGGGTCTCAGTTTTCTCAGCTGTGAAATGGGGGTCATACCACCTGCCCTACCTACCTCATAAGGTTGTTGTGAGGATCAAATGAGATAATGGATGTGAAAACGCTTTGAAAAAAAAAGTATAAAGTGCTATACAAATTTAAGGTTTTATTATTTTTCTATTATATTTCTAATTATTTACTTTTGAAACCAACTCAGCCTGGGGAAGGGAAGGTGACCCTAGCACTCATGGGGCATCTGAGGTTTGGGAGAATCACAGGTCCCCTGGGAGCAAAACAGGAGAGGAAGGAGATGACTGGGGCCCTTATACAGTTCATAAAATTTTACCACTGTCTACCGAGAACCTCCCCAACAGCCATTCATTCCCAGGATGCCCAAAATAAGTCTGTCCTAGACCCCAGGTCAACCCCAGGACACGTGAACAGGTTGGGGGGAGGCGGGAAGGGATAACTACATACCCTCCAACCAGGAGGCCTAGAGTGAACCCCCAGTCTCTCCAAGGGGAACTGTAACCTGTAACCCCAAACCCTCAATTGGCCAGAGGGTCCCTACCAACTCCCACACTCATGTCCTTTGGCCCCAGCCCCACAAGCTCACCGTTTGTAGTGTGTGAGGATTTTAGGCTCTGATCGGGCACAACCAGTGGGGTTGATCATGAGTGGTAGCTCCATTAGGGGGTGGCGTCCATAGCGGAATAAATAGTTTTGACAGCTCTCCACTCCAGGCAGCTGTGGGCACAGGTCATGTTCACCTTAGCCTGAGCACTTTTGGGGCAGGACCAAAGTTCTCAGTGCCCCCCTGGCCCCAAGCTCCGGGCCCCTTCTTACTGATTCAGCTATGCGCAGCACAGCATGCACCGTCAGCCCAAAGAGTTCCTCGCCTTTCAGGTACTCAGGGAAGAGCCTCAGCATGTCGGCCTCTTTTCTCATGGCAGCCACAGGCTCAATGATGCGATTCCACACAGCTAAGAGGCAAGGAAAGAGAGCAACCCTCACCATCTGGTGAAGTTCCTCAGAAGGAACTTCTGTTCAGTGAACCTGACCCTAAACTTGATCTAGAGCTACCTCCCTGTCATGGGGCTGTGTGGTTCTTCAGGACCCCCTCATGGCCTCCCAGTCCCACTCTCCGTCAACAAGCCACACTTCCCACTCAAGAGGGGCATTAGAGTGCCCTGTGACACAGAAACATGAGTCCAGGGTCCAGGAGACCCAGCACAGGTCCCAGGACTTGCTGAGTCAGAACAACAGGCATGCTTTGGCACTGGGAAGATGAGTTCAGGCTCTAGTACTAGCCATTGGACCTTAAGCCAAATACTTGAGTCTAAGATTGTTTCTTGAAAACTGGGGCATAATAACAGTACTTACCTCAGAGGGTTGTGTGAACAAAATAACCCTCATAAATCACTTGGCTTAGTTTGTGGCACATAGTACATGTTCACTAAAAGGTAACTGCTCTTATTGTTATTTTTATAATTAACCCTAAAACTAAGATCAAAAGAATTTTGTCCAGAGAAAAGCAACCAAAGGGAACTCATGGTTAGGATCAGGTTGGGTGAGCCAGATGGTAAGGTCTCAGAACTATATTCTTTTGTTCCACTGAGGATAGGAAAAGGAGCCAGAATGAAGTTAGACAAGCAAAACATCTTCAATTACAAAGGAATTTAAGGTGAGTAAGAGAGGCTAAAACACTTTCTCTGGGGATTTTCAAGAGACCTCCACCTATGTGCAATAGAGGGTGTAGAGTACGGAAGATCACTCACAAGGACCCTGCAGATCCCTTTTCCACATTGTAAAGATGATTCCAGGAGAAACTTGCCCAACTCCACATTACCATTTCCAGGGCCCACTGCTCACCCTGGGGAGAGGCATCAGTGAAGACCAGGTCCTCCAGGCCCTGCTCCATGACTTTGATTATGAACTCTGGCCGACCGTTGTTCTCACCAATAGAGCAGCGGTAGCAGCAGCGGCGGTTGTTGGTGCGAAGGCTCCAGTAGATGCGTGTGGCTTCGTAGCCAACGGGATAAAGGGCAGTAGCACTGTGGAAGTCTGCCATCTGATGAGGGAGCAGCTGTCCAATGGCATGGAACACAAGGCCCCCTACCCGGAACATGTGCAGCCGCTCTCCCCGCTGGATGATGCTAGCAATTTGCTTCACCTCATCCCGCTCAATGTAGACCCGCCGGAAGACAGCAAAAGAGCTCAGCTCTTGCTCACAGGGCCCTTTGATCTTATGCATTGGACACAGCATGGTCTTGTCCTTGAAGAACATGCACTTGGCGCGGATAGCGCAGGCAAAATGGTAGACGCTGGGACAACGCATGCGATTGCAGCTG
Source organism: Corynorhinus townsendii (assembly GCA_026230045.1). Lineage (NCBI taxonomy): Eukaryota > Metazoa > Chordata > Mammalia > Chiroptera > Vespertilionidae > Corynorhinus > Corynorhinus townsendii. The sequence goes on along the minus strand of JAPDVU010000003.1, from coordinate 170,631,000 downwards.
CTGGTGGCACCGGTGCGCTGGCACAAGGAGCACTTGGTTAGCAGTCCTCGGTGGAGGGCCACTTCCACATTCATCAGCGCCCCACCCTGGGTCTCATAGACCTCCGTGGACCACAGGGCACAGTTGAGGTGCACCCACAGGTCCAGGTCCAGGTTCAGCAAACGGGCAGGCCCATCAGTGGCCCCATCACCCTCCTCATGACAGAAGCAGCAGCGCCGCATGTCTCGAGGCACCTTGTCAGGTCGCAGGGCTGTGCCAAGTTGTTCCATAAACTCTGCCACTTCCCGCTCATCCTCCTGCTGCCCACTGCCCTTCTGGATGGTCAGAAGCAGCCGCAGACGCTTCCAGCGCACCCCTTTCCACTTCTTGAGCCGAGGGGGCCGGCAATCTTCACCTTCTTCAGGGGGCCGGGCTCGGGGCTTGGGCCGGGTGGACTCAGGGGAGGAGGCCAGGGGCAGAGGCGACGGGACAGGTGGCTCAACTGAGGGTTCAGCTGGGAGCTCGACCAGGGGTTCAGCAGGGGGGCTGGCAGGAGAGGGTGCCAAGGGGGATGGGGGTGGGGAGGGTTCTTCAGGAGGTGGGGCGGAGAGCTGTCGAACGTCCAGATTGGAGACATTGTAGGTGTAGCTGTGTTGGGTGGGTGGCTCTGGGATAGGGCTCTCCTATGGGAGGGGGCACGAACCCTGTATGGTTAGTGCCAGCTCCTCACTTAACTAGCCCCCTCCCTTTTCCCACCCAGATCCCACTCTCCCAAAAGCCCTCTCTGCTATCTCTGCCCTAACCAGAGATGCCCCTTTTTCTCACCCAAACCCACCTGTTTCAGGAGGCTCAAGATGTCTAGCTGGCTCTTGAGAGTATAACCAGGCAACACGGCATCAAATTGCTTCAGCCAGTCAGGGCCAGCTTCTGGGCTCTTGCCTCCCAGACCCTTTTCTTTCCCACCTGCAGGAAAGAGGGGGTCAGAGCCTCCCACCAGAATCATTCCCCTTAGGTCCCCAGGTGTTTTCCTGCCACACTCACCAGGGCCCTCAGCTTCCCCCTTCTTAGGCTCAATGCCTGCCCGGGCAGGGCTCTCTGGGAAGAGCACCTCATAGGAGTTGGGGATCTTCATGCTTAACAGCTCTGCCACTGCTACCATCACACCATTCAGGTTCTGTCAGAGCAGGGAGGGGAAGGGAGAGCCTTGTCAGCAGGTTGTGAACAGTGAGCACTACCACCAGCTTGGTGGGGACAATGACACCTAGAACACAGCCCCACAAGTGGCTGGTTAGTCCAGACCCTGTGCCATCTAACTCTTCCCATGTACTTGTTTTATGGTGGCCTTTCCCAAACTGCCGTGGGCATTAGCATGAGCTCCACAAAAGGGGCCTGTGTCAACTAAGTTTAGGAAATGAACATTATATCCATAACTTGGGAGATTAATAATAATTAGCAAATTAGAGAAGCTGAGGAGTCTTGTAGTAAGGACTCCTGTTTGGTTGTTTTAACTGGGACTGCCCATTTCCTTTGACAACAAAACCCTGTTAACATTAAAAAACAAAAAAGTTTCACCAAATATAATGGGGTGCTGCTTGTATCATATGTCACATTATATACACTCTCTTTATTTGTTGAGTATGTCTTTACCACAGGACTGTGAACTCCCTGAAGGCAGGGACCCCTCATGCTTCATTTACTCTAATCCTACAGCCACTAGCCTAGGCTTTCACATGGTAGATCCTCAGTACATAGCTTTAAAGGACCGAATTTACCCAGACAAGCTTCAGGGACTGCCCTCTGCTCAGCACCCCTTAGGCCTCTAAGGCACCCTCCAGGACACACCTTGGCTGCAGCAGCAGAGACTGTCAGCATGACCGACACCTCACTTCCTTTGCCCTTTTCCCAAGTTGTGGCAGGCAGCTTTCCTGGGGCCTCCAGATCTAGAGCCCCATAAGGTTTGGTATCTGGGAAGACTAAATGAGAAAGAGGAATCTGTGTTAGCCTCAGCTGCCCCTCTGCCCCAGCTCCGATACCCCAGCCCGGCCTGGCCTATATTCAGGGCAGCCCTTACCTGGAATGCTGGCCCGAGGGATGATGGGGATGACAGGGGAGAGAGCCCGGTCTTCCTGCTCCCACTGCCCTGAGCCCAGCTGAGGGAAACGAGGTGCCTCCTCCCCCAGGATGCTCTCGGGGGATGAAGCCGGCACAATGCTGTCAGGAGAATCGCTGTCCTCATCACTCTCCATCCTGTGGGCCAAAAGTAGACATTCGTTGCTACAGCTCTGCAGACCCTCACTCCCAAATCTAGAGATTAGTAGATATCACAGCCTTACTTAAAATCTACTGTTGGCCAAAGGGAAAATGAGACAACCAGATCCCTAACCCCATTCCTCACCCCCATTTCTGGCACAATCCCCACCTGACATCCTCAGTCTGATTGTGAGGGGGTGTAGGCAAGGCGGCCAGCAGATCTAGACTCTTCACCTCTGAAGCATCTGAGGGGTAGGTAGAGAAAAGAAAAGTCAGGCCTAGGGTGGCTAGAGCTGATGGTGCTTTCTCCACCACATTTCAGGCCTAACTAGTACAACATCTAGCTTAGCTATCATGACCACTGTCTACCTATCTATCCATCTACCAGTCTGTAGAGACAAACTGTATTTTGAGCATTTCCAATGTGTCAGGTACACTTTTTATTTATAATATTTTAACACTCCATTGAGTATTATAATATCTATTTTATAGTGAGGAAACTCAGGCTCATACAAGTCAATCAAGTTACTGGGCTATAGTAACATGGCTAAAAGAACACAGGAACCAGGATTCACAACCAGCTCTGACAATAGTTTATACCCACCAAGGCTGTCTGTTCATTATAAACAAAAGTTTCATTAACACTCTGTCATCCATTTCCCTCACTAGACTCCCAATGCCCATCCTTGTCTCCAACAAATTAGTCCTGAAGAGGTCCTTTCTATCTCAAGTACTGGTTGTGTGTGCACACAGCGAAACATGCATATATCTATGTCAAACTGTTTGACAGGGTACACGAACTGGCTTGGACCCCAGACACCAAATCCTTCTAGAAGAGAGGCCTACTCTACTCTTGACTTACCCCTCAATGTTCCTTCAGTATCCCGGGCAGAGGCGGCATCCTTGGGGTGCTCCCCCAGCTCTTCAGATGGAGTGACGCCATTCACCATCTTCTGCTGCACCGATGGGGGTGGGGTGGGGGGCAGCGACGAGGGTGGTGTCGGCGGGTTACTCAGGTTATTCTGGGGGTGGGGTGGGGTGTTGTGTGCAAGATGGCAGGGGGAGACTGACATAATCTCCTGGCCCCACACTATATCAGCAACTTCCTCAAGTATCCCACTCCCACCTCCACCTCCCCAAGAACCTCATCATCCGCAAAAGGTATTGTCATTTTCTAACCTTGGTAAGCAGCTGGGAATAGTAGTCAGGGCCAGTGGGCAGTGCCCCACTTCCAAAGGTCCCCCTCAGCTGGCACTGCCCATTGATTGGGCAGCTACTGCCAAAGGGAGCAAAGAGGCTAAAATTGGCGGTGATGGTAGGCTCCGTTAGGGGCAGCAGGGACAGCTCCTAGGAGGGGCAAGATGACAAGGTTGGAAACCTGTAGCACGTACATCTCTGCCACTGCATAGCTGGGGGCCAGGGTGCCCCCTTATCCTGAGTTGGGACCAGGGGACTGGCTCCTGGGGGTCACCTGTTTTAGCTGTTTCAGCAAGGCCTCGCTGGCCCTGACCCCGTCCTCCTTCCGCAGCTTCTTTCGGGAGCTCACCAACCTGTCGCTTGCCTTCTGTACCCGCTTGGGCTTCGGTGTCAAAGGTTTCCTGGCTGCTGTATCCTAAGCCGGATAAATCCACAGTGAAGGTGGCTGTCCTCCTCAGAGCCCTCACCTCTTCTGTTTGACCAAGACCTGCTCACTCTACCCCACATTCCAGGCCCCACTCTACCTGGAGTACTCACCTCCTTATTGCTGGGGGTACCCTGTAGTTTCTGCTCCAGCCCAGCCAACTTGCTGTCAATGTGCCCGTTGATCTCTGTTCGCAGCCCCTCGGGCCCCCGCCCAGTGCTGAGTTGCACATTCTTTGCACGTAGAAGCTTCTGCAAAAGCAGATGCCCGGCCTCTGAGCGGGGGCCTGCCAGCAGGAGGTGGTTGCTGGTACCTGGTGTCCCTACTGGCTCCCCATTGGCCTCCCTCTTCATCACTTGGGTTCCCAGGGCACATGGCTCTTCCCGAGGCTCCTGCTTGATGCTGAGATAGGATGGTTCGGGCACTGCCTGCCCATTCACCTGCTCTGGATGCGCAGGTACCAGGCTGCTCCGCTCCGGCTTCTGGGCTTCTGCTGGGTTGTCTGGGGGATCCCAAGGTCCCAGCCCCTTGCCAAATAAGGTATCTGCAAGCTGGGCAGCAGCAGGTGAGATCTTTCCAGGAGGCAACTCCAAGGGCAGCCCTTGGGGTTTGGGGGTCCCTGGCTGTGTGGGAGGGAGCTGGGCCTCAGAGGGGAGCTGGGAACTAGGGGATGGTAATTGTGAAGGTCTCTTTGGCTCTTGTGGGCTAGGTGGTGGAGGTGTGGGATGAACAGGACCAAGTACTGGTCCAGTTGATAAGGCTCCTTGTGAGGCAGGGAGCCGGGGTGGGCCTTGAGGTCGAAGCCCTGCCCCTAGCTCCTGGAGAGGCCCTGTCTGGGATCCAGGGAAGCCCCCAAGTTGGGGCTGGCGGCCTAGGAGGCCCTGGAGGGGAGAGGGCTGGGTCCCAGGCTCCTGATAGGGTGGGGCCTGGCGTATGGCCTGACTCTGCTGTAGCTGCCGCTGCATGAGGAGTGCCTGCAGCTGCTGCTGCTGCTGAGGGCTCAAGTGCCGCAACTGTGGGTTTTTGGCCAAAACTCCTTGGAGCTGTGCTCGAAAGTGACCCACTGTAGGCATGACTCCAGCCCCAGGCAGGCCCTGTCCAGACTGGGGAACAGATCCTGGTTTGGCAGACTGTGGCCCTGCATTATTTTGCAAGGTCCGCTCTAGTCCATGGTGCTGTTGGGAGCCCAGAAGGTTCTGAGTTATGGGCCCAGGCTGCTCCCCTAAGGAAACAGAGGATTGGGCCAGCAGGTGTGGCACAGAAGAGGCCTCTGAAGATGATCCACTGTTTGATTGCCCATGGCTGCCCACACCTGCTGTGTGGAGCAAGTTAACTTGCTGCTGCTGCTGTCCTTGGAGCCTCAGAGGTGGCTGCAGTGGCACAGAGTTGGGCTGAGGCTGGGCCTGGGGTTGGACAAGCAGGAGTTGTGAGTCCCCAGAGAGTGAGGGCTTTACTTCCCCTGGTTCAGTGGGCACTGCCTCAGGTACAGTCCCTATTGCTACCCCTCCCTGATGTGTGGAGGGCCCCTCAGTGGCCTCCGGAGGAATAGTGGTCTCTACAATGCTTTGTTCCTTGCCCGTTAGGAGGAGAGTTGGGCCCAAGGCTCCAGGGCTAGAAAAGTGTTGTTGCAGAGGCTTGGCTGGCATTCCAGGACCAAGAGTCACTTGCTGCTGCTGTTGCTGAGGAGACAGTAAAGTTCGACTCTGGTTTAAGAGGCCTATCTGCTGCTGTTGAAGCTGCTGTTGCTGTTGTAGCTGCTGCTGCTGTTGTAGCTGCTGCTGCTGTTGCTGTTGTAGCTGCTGCTGCTGTTGTAGCTGTTGTTGCTGCTGTTGAAGCTGCTGCTGCTGTTGAAGCTGCTGCTGCTGTTGAAGCTGCTGCTGCTGTTGTAGCTGTTGCTGCTGTTGAAGCTGCTGCTGCTGTTGTAGCTGTTGCTGTTGTAGCTGTTGTTGCTGCTGTTGAAGCTGCTGTTGCTGTTGTAGCTGCTGCTGCTGCTGTAACTGCTGCTGCTGCTGTAGCTGTAGCTGCTGTTGCTGCTGCTGTTGTAGCTGCTGTTGCTGTAAGGAGGCCATTGGCTGAGTGCTAAGCTTGGGCTGCCCACTATGTGGCATCAGACCCTGCTGAAGATGAGAAAGCCCTGCCATGGGTCCCTGCTGTTGGTGTTGCTGCTGCTGCTGCTGCTGCTGGGCTGTGACCAGTCGGTGTCCCATAAGGCCCTGACTCTGCGGTGCCAGCTGAGGTGAACTTGGCACCCGGGACTGGGTCAGAAGCACCTGTCTGTGAGGACCCTGAGGGCCCAAAGCTCCAGGGTGCGGTTGCTGCTGCTGCAACACTGCCACCTGGGCAGGGCCCAGCATGCCCTGGGGCACCTGGGATGGCTGAGGGGACAGCTGCTGGACCAAGAGGCCCTGATGGCTGCTGGAAGGCAGAAGCCCTTGGGGCTTGGGACCCAGAGCCTGGTTTGCCTGTATCCCAGGTCCCTGCTGCTGTTGCTGCTGGATTGCCACCTGCCCTAGGAGGTGCTGCTGCTGCTGCTGCTGTTGCAGTTTCTGGGCAAGCTGCATGCGTTGCTGCTGTAGCTGTAGCTGCCTTTCCTGCAAAAGCCTCGAATCAGGTCCCAAACCTCGAAGAGCAAGATTGCCAGGAAAAAAGCCCCCTGAGGGGCCAGCCAGGGCTCCAGTCCCACCAGAATGTTGTTGTTGTTGTTGTTGGGCCAAGGTTGTGTTGAGGAAGGGGCCACCAGGCTGTCCAGGTAGTGTCATGCCCCCTGGGGGCAGCCGAAGTCCAGCAGCTTGCCCACCAGGGGGCCCCTGTGGTGGCTGTAGCGAATGGCCAGGGAGCAGCTGACCAGGGAGCTTGGTGAGTAGCCGAGGACTCTGGGAAGGGCTAAGGGCCAGCACCGCTGAGTGTTGTTGCTGCTGCTGTTGCTGTTGCTGCTGCTGCTGCTGCTGCTGCTGCTGCTGCTGCTGCTGCTTATTCCGATATTCTGCCATGAGACTTGTGTGCTCCTTCTGTTGCTTCCGGACCTAATGGGAAGGTCGGGGATGTCAGCCTCGAGCCTGCCCACCATGCCAACCCTCTTCCCAGCTCCTGGTTGCTAAGCTGAAGCCTGCTTTCCCCACCTGCTCCAGCTGTTTCTGGATCTTGCTCTGCTGCTCTGTAACCAACTTGAGCTTCTCAGCATCAGCCTCTGGGAACTCCCGGCCAGCCTTTTTGGCAGTACGCTGTTTGGCACACAGAGCCTTCCGGGATTTGCGGTGCACACCAATTTGTTCCTCTAGTACCTTCAGCTGCATCTGTAGGAGCTGTTGGGTATGGAACAGCCACTCTTCATACTGCCGCTGGTCAGCCTCATCTGGAAAAGAAAGCTGGTGTCAGGACCCATAGAATGGTGATCCCAATCCCTCTTCCTTCAAATGCCTCAAGCCATTTTCTTTTAGGTTCCTCCCCATCCCCATACTCACTGATCACTCCTTGGGCAAAAGTAGGTGGATTGGGACGAGCCTGGGAGGGGTCACCAGCATTCCTCTCCTGCAATGAGAGACACTGCTAAAGGGTCATATTTCCATACCAGCCCCTAAGAAGGGGGACCCAACAGCATGGGACACAAATTCTTACTCCCACCTGATCACTTACCTGGCCACTCCCAGCTGCTACGTGGTTCTGCAGATCATTGCCAGTCCCCCCTGAGAGCCTCTGGGCTAGCAAGGACACTTGCTGCCTAGAGTTCACCAAAGCAAAGAGGATGTATTAGTAATGGGGACATATGAAAGGCAAAGAGGAGAAACAAGTAGGGAAGGAGATCAGGAAGGAGAGGGGAAGGACTGGGAAAGAAAAGGTCCAACCGCCACCCAAGTCTTACCTGTTCATACCAGGTGCCACTCCAATGCTACCCTGAGCCATCACCTTCTTGATGCCTTTCAAAGCTACCATCTTGGCCTTTGCAATGGGATCAATGATATCTTCTGCAGCAAATTTGTCCAGGTCTGGAGAGGGAAGAACCAAGGGAGCTGGGCATTTGGGTCAATGCTTCATTCTATGTCTGCTATTGCTTCCAACACTTTAACTTCTATCAATCCAAGCAAAACAATGGCATTGCATGATGGAAAGACCAGTGGACTAGGAGCCAGGCAGCCTAGATGACTCAGCTCTACTATTCACAGGACATGTGGCCCTGTTTATGTTAGGAAAAGGTACTCAGTAAATATTTGTTAAACCAATATATCAATGTTATTTCACCTTTCTGAGCCTCAGTTTACTCCACTATTTGGTAGAGATCATGACTCCCTTTTCTGCCCATCTCATGTGGCTACTGAGAAGACCACATATGACAAGAATATGAGCACAGTTGACCCTTGAACAACATGGATTTGAACTGAAGGCTCCAATTATATGCAGATTTTTTTCCATTAAATACTGTAAATGTATTTTCTCTTCCTTATGCTTTTTCTCAATAACATTTTTTCTCTAGCTTACTTTATTGTAAGAATACAATACATAATACATAAAACATACAAAATATGTGTTAATTATGTTATCAGTATGGCTTCTAGTCAACAGTAAGCTATTAGTGGTTAAGTTTTTTTGGGAATCAAAAATTATACACAGATTTGACTACGTGGGGGTCAGCACCCCTAAGCCCAAGTTCTTCAAGGGTTAACTGTCCATTTTATGACCTAGAAAGCATTCTTCAAAAGTAGTGTTCTTGCCCGGCCAGTATGGCTGGATTGGTTGAGCATCAACCTATGAACCAGGAGATCATAGTTCCATTCCTGGTCAGGGCACATGCCCAGGTTGCAGGCTCAATCCCCAGTGAAGGGCGTGCAGGAGGCAGCCAATCAATGATTCTTTCTCATCATTGATGTTTCTATCTCTCTCTCCTCCTCTGAAATCAATAAAAATATATATTTTTTTAAAAAGTAGTGTTCTTAGAGCAACTAGTGCAGCCCAAGAACCAATCTGGCAAAGCCCTAGATGCCAGAGCTATCGTAGATCTGACATGGACCACCTACATCCCACTCACCTGCCTGTCCTGGATGCTGGATAGAAAAAGAAAAATAAGCAACCACCAAAAAATCCAGTCTTTCTAAAATCATACACATTGTATATTTCTCCACTACTCAGTAAATTTAACTGACTCCCCACTTTTTAAAGGACTAACCAAAATCACTCCCCTGGTCTTTTGAGGCAGTAACACAGTTAAGAGGTTCAGAGGGCCAGAGTTCAAACTCTAGCTCTGTTAGTTGTGTGATCTTGGGCAAGTTACTTAACCTCCATTCCTCATTTTCCTTTTCTGTAACTGAAGATAATAAAAGTACCTATTTAATGACTTTGTTGTGATGATTAGATAATGAATGTACAGTACTCAGTACACTGATTGCAAATAGTAATTACTCAATAACTGCTATTACAATTTGAGGTCTATGGTAGTACCCACTCACTTCTCTCTACACAAATTCTACTCCAACCTAACCACTCACTCATTCTCCAAATATACCCCATTGGCTCTCCTGCCAATATGGTTCCTGTTGTTTCAAGATCAACAGTACTCAAGTCTTTTCATCTACCTGGAGTGTTTTCTCTTGCACCACTTCTCTTCAAGTCCTAATCCTTAGGTCTTACCACAGCAACAAAGCCTTTGCTAATCAGGCTTCATGTATTCATCCCATTCCCTCTCTCAAACATCTGAATGCCTGCTATGTGCCAGGCACTGTTCCTCCCTTCTTAAGAGCTATAGTGCTTCTGCCTACACTACTAGTATGGTATTTAGTCAGATTTATGTCCCACCTCACTTAACTATGAATTACCTTATGTCTGTAGTCTCAGTGCCCATTTGTTGGTGACGGTGACCACCCCTGAGTAACTAAACCAGTGCTCCCAGCTGAGGTTACCTGTATCTGGGAAGAAGCTGTTAGCCAGCTGCTGCTGCATCGCCAGCTGTTGGGGTTTCATGCACATGGAGGGTGGCATGGTACCCATGGGCTTCTGTGCCAGCACTGGCTGTGGACTCTGCTGGGACACCAAGCCTGCCTGCCCTCCATGCTGTCCACTTATCATATGCCCTTGGTTGGACACCATGGCCATGGATGGGGCCAGGCGCTGCTGAAGGGCATGAGCTGGTGGCTGGGTGGGCATCAATGGTTGGGCCAAGCCTGACTGTCGTGAACCTCCAAGTCCCAGGGCAAGCTGTTGTTGGGGCCCAGCCAAAGTGGAAGAAGAGCCCTCATGTGGCAAAGACATGGTCTGGGCAGGGCCTGGTGTGGATAGTAGAGAATGCTGTTGTTGCTGCTGGGCTGGCTGCAGCTGTGCTGAGAGCTGCTGTTTCTTCTGCAGCTCCTTCTTCTCATGCTCCAGGAGGTCTTCAATAAGCAGCGGTAACTCGCTGGCAACCAGAGAGCTCTCCATCTTGTCCAACTCATCCCCAGATGCTGCATGTCCACCAGGCAAGGTCAGGGCTCCACTCTCTAATTCAAACTTCTCCAGCAGAGAGGACCCTCCTGGGCCACTCAGTGGGTTAGGGGTCAGCAGGTGAGCTGGTGGTCCTCCTGTGGCTCCAGTGTGCCCACTGCTGGAAAAGGGTCCTGTGCCCATCCGTGTGTCCCGGTTGCCCATCACACTCTGTCCTGGCTTCAGTCCTAGGCCTAGGGAAGTGGTGGCAGGTGCTGGTTCCACCTTGGGGTTGGTGATGGTGAACTGGCAAGGGGAAGGGTGGCGTCCACCTTCCTCCACCTTGGTCTTCACCTCAGGGAGCACTGGTGCCAGACGGGGCTCAGAAGCATCAGCAGCAGGGGGAGGGCGTTCCTCAGGGCCCAGGGGTCCTGGCTCCACCCCCCGCAACAGGGCCTCCCGCTCAGCCTTTTCATTGGCTGACTCCACCAGCCTCAGGTGCTCATTGAAGATGTCCTTCTTGTCTCCAGTGTCCAACTCAGGGTCAGTATAGGCCAGTAGGTCAAACTCATCTCCATTGAGCAGGTCATCTAGGTGGGGATCGTTGGTCTCCAGGTTTTCCAGGGTGCCCAGCTCATCATCTCCCTTGGCCACATCCACACCCAGGCTCAAGTGAGCAAGTTCCTCATCATCCTCCAGGGCCTTGTGGGCATCAAAATCATCATCCAGCTCAGGGTCCTCACAGGGTAATTTCCCAGCTTCCAAGGCCAGAGGAGGGGGGCGGCCAAGCTCAGTGCTTGACGGGGGCCGGCTGACCAGCTCCAAGCCAGGGGGCAGGGTGGGACCCTTGGTGTTGGGCGCTGGATGGAGGCTGTTGTTCAGTTCAGGGGCCAGCGGGGCTGAGGGTTTCTGTGGGGGAAGGCCTGATACCGTTAGACCACGAAGCCCTTCAGGAGCCAATCGGTGGGAGTCCTCACTTACAGGGTAAAAACGGGGTCTCTGAGGGGGACCCTGACCAGGAAATGGAGGCCCCCCAGGTCCTAGTCCTTTTTGTACATTGTGCCGCAACTCAATGAACTGGGCAGGACCACCTGGACCAGGCACTGGTTCACCAGGGCCAGGCAGGCGAGTGGGAAGTCCTGCCAAGGGGGAACCTAGGTTTTGGCGGCCAAGTTCAGGCCCAGGAGTTGATGAAAAGCGAGTAGACATGGCAAGTCTCATGGAGTTTGCTGCTGTTGCTTGCTGCTGCTGCTGCCAGAGGTGTTGCTGTTGCTGCTGTAAGGGCAGGGACCCAGGATAGGGTGCTCGCTGATAGAAGGCTTGGGAGCCTCCCACCAGTTGCCTGGAAGAATATGCAGTAGTTAGTAAGATGAAGTAGACATCAAGATGAAGAAGAATTAGAACATGGGCCTAGGGCAGTAGGGAAAGGTAGAATTAATGTGGCAAGGGGGAAGGAATAGGGGAGAAGAATGATACTAGAGAAGAATTAGAGAGAGAGGTAAGTCAGAGGCAGTTTACAGAGGTGGTCAAGTCTGTTCCCTTGATTTGCCCCGAGTAACCCTGGAGTCTCACCGGCTATTCACATCCATAGAGGAAGGGGTGGCTGGTGGAGGTGGCCGGGAGAGTCGGTCATCACTTGGGAAAGCCCCTGGCCCTAGGATGGGGCCACCCAGCTTGTTTGAGGGCAGCCCAAGGCTACTCTTATCCTAGGAGAAATAAGAGGTAGATGAAGGTGGGGCCACCTTCAGTAACTTGGGCCCATCACACCTTGCCACCCTACCTACCTGGGTCCCAGCAAAGGGGGTCTGGCCTCGACTCAGCTGCTCAAAGGCAGGGTTGCTGGGCTCAGCACCCCAGCTCCCTGGAGGCCCCACTGCTCCTGCAGCTGCTGCAGCTGTTTCCTTCTCCTGCCGTAGGGTATTGCGCTGGATCTGTTGCCGAATCAGCAGCTCTCGCAGTCGCTGGCGCTGTGCAGAGAACAGAGAAGGGTAAGTCTATTGTACTCTAACCACAGGGCTGGCACAGGTACAGTGGAGGTATGAGGGAGTCAGCTCCACGATGTTAACTCACCTGCCGTTGCTTCTCCAGCTCTGTCTGGCTGAGGCTGGAGATACCTGGGTCCTGGGTACCTGGAAGTTCAGGTGCTGCCAAAGAGCTGGCCATTCCAGCTCCTGGGTCTTCTCGCTTATCGACTGGAGAGGTGATGCCAGCCCGCTGTGAGGCTCCATGGGGCGGGTAGGGGAGGGATCCATCGGGTGCAGGTGGTGGTAGGACTGATTGGGGGCGTAACGGGGACAGCCCATAGCCCTCTCCTGTGGACCCGCTGCTGGCTCCCAGAGGGCTACCCGATGGATGGAAGTTCCCTGTGGCTACTGAGTAGTTTGTGCTTTGAGGCTTGCCCAAAGTAGGGCCGGGCCCAAAATGGCTGTTGATCCCATGGGGTGGAGGGAGACCAGGCTGAGGAACAGGGGGCTTTAGGGAAGAGGGCTCCCCTACTGCCTGAGGGAAAGTGAAACGCATGGGAGAGGGCGTGCCCACAAATGCACCCGTCCCAGGGGATCGGGCGAAATTTGGGGGCTGCCCACTTGGGACCTTGGCATGGAGCTCACCTGCTGGCCCTGAGGGCAGGGCTGCTGGAAAGCCCCCAGCCCCCAGTGGAGTGTGGGCTAGAGGCCCAGACTTAAAGGCAACTTCAGGGGGCTGGGGTCGGGGTGGTTTATGCAATGGGGCAAATGGGTCACGGGACTGAGGGCGAGAGGGTGGGCGGGAATAAGGGTCAGGGGACTGGAAGCGAGGGGTCACAGGAGATGGACAAAAAGCCTCAGCAGACAAAGGACGGGGTGTCAATGGGGACTGGGAGCTGGACTGGGACTGGGGACTAGCGGGCACTCGGGAGAAAGGGTCAGAGGGCAGTGATCGAGGGGGTAGGGCACAGCAGCTCTCAGGGGCTGGGGGCTGGGGCCGAGGGGTCAATGGGGGCTGAGCATAAGGGTCAGGGTAGGGGCCAGGGCGAAAAATATCTGAGTGGCTCGGGGGAGAAGGGGCCAAAGCCTGGGCTGGGGATGGCTCCTGGGGCCTTAGGCCCAAGCCTGGGCTTTGGGGCTCTACCTGAGATGCCCGAGGGGTCAGGGGGGCTTTGAAGACATCAGGTGCCTTTAACTCCAGGCTGCCCAGGTGGGGGCCTGAGGGTGAGTCAACAATGCCCAGGTTTGGAGGCCCATAGCTAGGAGAGGATGCCCCAAGCTCTTCCTTCTTCACCTCCAGGGCTTTCCGAGACTCCCCAAAAGGCGGGGGTGACAGCAGGGGCTCAGAAGCCTTGCCACTCCCTACCCCTGGGCTCTCAGGCACAGCCAGGTTGTCCAATGAGGGGCAGCGGGGTTTGAGGAAGGGGTCAGGTGTGGAGGGCTGGTGTCGGGGGGTGCCAGGTGGGGTAGTGTGGAATTCCCCTGGCTGGCCAGTCCCAGGACGAGATGAGGTGCCCAGCGTTGGGGGCTGCACAGGAGCCCCAGTCGGACTAGGATAGGGAGGATAGGTAGATGGTGCCGTGGGGAAGCGGGGCTCCAGAGCGTAAGCAGGGGCCAGTCCAAAGGGGTCCTGCGAAGGCACTTGGGCGGGCACCTGGGGTGGGAGCTTGAGGAAGAGCTCACCGGGCGAGTCGGGGCCAGGCACCGTGCCCGCCGGCGGCTTCAGGAACCCATCCACAGAGGTAGACAAGCCGGCGGCGGTAGTGGGGCTGCCAATGAAAATGGTGGGGGCCGCAGCGGGGGGCGGACTGCCCAGTGCCCCTGGCTGGGGGGGAATGCGGAGATGTAGGGCCGGTCGGTCAGTCTTACGGGCCATGTCGCCCACCTTGGTCTGCTTGTTGATCTGGCTCTCAGCCTGCTACGGAGGAGACCAGGCACAGAGCAGTCAGGCTGCTGTGGACAGGCCCTACATCCCCCTACCATCACAGAGGCCAGCTACTATAAGACATCAATGGTGCAGCCTGGTGGGGCCCCCACTCACCTTTTGCACCTTGTTGATGCGGTGAGCCGCCCGGTTATCTTTGGCCTTTTGCTAAAGGATGGAGGACACAGCCTTAGGCCTAGGGCTCAGCCTCATGCCCAGCCCCCATCCCTCACATTCTCTACCCAAAAGCTGATCCCTTCTGGCCCAGATGCTTTAGGAGTGGGGAATGGAAAGAACTGAAATTCCTCCCAAATACCTCCCCACCCTGTTCCCAGTCCTGCTGACTCAGGCTTCCTTCTATCTCACCAGATAGGGGGCTTTGTCAGCGGCTGGAACTTTTCTCCAGAGCTTCATGATTTGTTTGCAACGGCTAGACCAGTCTGGAGGGCAGAGGGATTGCATTAGGAAACTTGGCAGGTGACCCCTGCACCTGCCATGTTACCAGGTTGTTGTCTCCCTTGCCCTCATCCCACAGGTACCTGGGTAATCTTGCTTGAGATTGGGAAAGTTAATGTTGGCATACAGCACAGGCGAGATAGTGGATAGTTGGCCCAACTCCTCATCCTTCTCCCAGCGCTGAAGACTTCGCTGGTTATAGGAGAGCCCGTCGCCCTCACCCTCCGTGGTGGGGGTGGTGGGGGTGGAGGGCGTGGTGCCCCCTGAGCCTGTCCAGGGACTGTCTGGTTCACCTGGTTCCGGGCTAAAGAAGCCCCCGCGCTCCCTGGGGCGCAGGGGCAGAGAGTCACAGGGGGCAGGGATGCCACACCCCAACCCAGACAAACTGCCCAGAGGCCCCAGGCCAATACCCTGCCCCAAAGAGGAGGGCCACTAAGAAGGAGGTGGAGAGAAAAAGGGGGAAGTATTACTACAGCAGCACCAGGGGTCCAAGGTTCCCTCCCTTAGCATAAGCCCAGCTGGAAGGAAGGGACTATGGGGATGGCCCATGAAGATTAAGCATAGATACCAACCTAGAATCTAAGAATGGGGATTGGCAGAGGCCTGGATAGGAGTCCATTGGGCTGCTGGAGGGGAGATTGCTCAAAGGGAGTCCACCTACAAGAGGCACAGGATCAGAGAAAGGGAGCAAGTGGCCCATCCTGGGGGCAAGCTTGGCCGTACCTTGCCCACTAGTCTTCAAACCACCCATATCACCTTGAAGAAAGGGCCTCTGCAGCGGTGTACGGCTGCCATCTAGGCCAGGGGTTCCACAACCCAGATGCTGCTCTCGTTCAGAACCAAGAACATCCTTGAAGAGCTGCTGCAGGTCCTTGGATTCTATCTTGGGCAGTTCTATAAGGCATTGATGGAGGATACTGCTGAGGGAGACTGGGGAGTTGAGGGGATACCACACATCTACAAATAGTCACGGCCGGGGCAGATGCCCAGGACTCCCCACTATATAATGAGAGTCTCATAAGCAGGACCTTCTCCTTCTCCCACAAAGGACCCTTTATACCTGAAGAGAGCAGGTCACAGCCTCACCTTCTGTAGGAATCCTGTCTAAGTCAGAGCTAAGCATCCCTTCTCCCGGCGTTCCTGGCTTCTCGGGGTCACTGGGCACTGGGGATGCCTTTACGCCCCCATCCTCAGGTCCTGCAATGAGCAGGAGAAACCCATCAGCCAAGGCCAGTATGGAGGCACCACACTGACCAAACTGAACCACAGAAGGCATGGAAAAGTTTGACAGAGGCAAAACTAAGCTAGGATGAAGTCCTCCCAGCAGGCCTCACCTGGTGTATCAGCCTTGCCCTCAGCACCATGGGATTCTTCATCTGCAACCTCTGTACTGTCATCTCCTATAAGCAATAGTCGCCATTCCAATCAGAGATGCCCCACAAATGACATCCAGAATGGGTCTCCAGCTCCACAGGCCAGGGCCCTTGGCCTACCCTCAATTTCTGGAGACCAGCCCATCCCCCACCAAGTTCATTTCCCAGCTCCTAAGCACAGAGGAAAGTTGGGTCCCTTCAGACCACCTTACCACCACATGACTGACCTTTCTGTAAGGTGGGGAGCTCCTTCCTATCTGAGCCTCCATCCCCCTTGGCTTTTGGGGTTCCTAGTGCAAAGCTTGGCCGGCCCACCCCAACTGCAAAAAGGGCCTTCCGGCTCAAGTCCAACAGCTCCTTCCCAAAGAAGGCCTCCTGTGGGAAGAGGCAGGGAGAAATAGGCTTCTTCATGTTCAGTAAGGCAGAATTCCCTGCACCCTTCAAGGACTAAGGCCCACCTGCAGGTAAGCAGGAAACATGTCCTCTAGTTTGCTCTTCTTGCGCCCTCGCCGCTGCTGCTTCTTCTTTTCTTCTGCATCTGCTGGGCTCTGTTCCACAGAGCCCTCTGCAGGCAGGTCAGCAGGCATCACTGGTGACAGAGGGGAAATGTCAACTTCTCTAGGGACACAGAGCATGCTGCTCCCAAGTTGGCCTGAGGATGCTTTTTGCCTACTCTCTCCCCCAAAAGCAACCGGACCCACCACCCTCTCAGCCCTTTGAATGAACCCCCCCCTGGGCCTCCCTGGCAGTGCCCTATAGGTCCTGTGATCCCCACCTTCTCCCAGGCCCCAATGGAGCCCTCACCCGTCTCACCCTCGTCGGGCTGCCCATCCCCACTCAACACCTCCGCCTGTGCAGCAGGCCCCTTTTTCACACGTGTGTGGGATTTCCGCTGTCGCACCATGAAACCACCAATGCCTAAGAGGAGGCAGAGCTTAAGTTGAGAAGCCACTAGGGACCAGGTGAGCCACCCCTTCCCACCCCATTCCCCATCCCAGGACCTCACCAGGACGATAGGGTTTGCGTTTGCGTTTTTTGCTCTCTTCAGTCTCCTCCTTGCCAGGCTCTACGTCAGGGCTGATGGGGCCCTCCAGTTTAATTTCACACTCCATGTGCTCCACACCACCTGTGTATTTGAACAGAGGAGTTGGAGGCAGAGCAGAGGTGTGGGCCCTTTTTAACTTTGTCATCCAGCCACCCAAGAACAGAAAGTCGAGTGCCTTGCCAGAGCCATTGGACAAGACCAACAGTGGCTTGAGAATGACCAGGAGTGACAATGCTGCTCCTTCCCAACATCCAACTCTCACAGGCACACTCCTGCTTCTCTGGCACTCAGATTCCCCAGCCTTACCTTCACCCTTGAGCAGCTCTTCGGTGTCAAGGTCCCCATCCTTCTTGTCATCAGGGCCAAGGGCATCTGAGGGCTCAGAACCTTCCAGCCCAGCCTCACCTGGGAGGCCAAGCCGTCCTCGCCGCTGGCGCCGCTTGTGTAGGGGTGACATGGTAAGGTTACGCAGCACAGCCATGCCAGTTTCTGTCAGCCACACACCCTCGAAGCGAAAGTACTGGGGCTCTGCACAAAGGGGAAGAGCATGTGACCCCAGGGAAACCAGAACTCCAAGTTTCGGCCTAAGTCCCCAGCTGGGACAAAAGCAGTGAGAGACAGACAGACCAGACAAAGTCCAGCCTGTGGCCTGAAGGGTAGAGAGGACCGGTCACCACTGGTTGCTAGCTAAAGTTCTAATTCTCCATCAATGACCTAGGAGGATTCAGGCTGCTACTGCAGAAGCCTGACTTTGCTCATGATTAACCCTAGGTTCACCAAATAGATTCTCTAGTTGTCTGGGGCTAGAAGTGCCCCTACTCGCTGAATGCCAGCACACAGTGCCCCAGATGCCAGGAGCAACACCTACATCATGGTGGAGGAGATGGCTCCAGCCCCTTCATTGAGGAAACAGAGCAGTGTCCTGTGCTCTCTGGAGATGACACTCGGGTAGTACAGAGGCCATGTTTCCTGGTGTAAGGAACTCTGCCTGGGAAACTAGAGGCCTTGGTTGTAGTCGTAACTTTGTCAATAACCTAGTGGGTGACCTTGGGCAGGCTACTCAATCTCTCTGGCTCTTAGTTTCCTCCTCTTAAAATGAGATAAAGTTAGGGGGGTGGAGCTGGACTAGACAGTGTCTAAATTCTCCTTGGCTTCGGCACTCAGAATTTCACCTGGCTCTTTCACCTTCATAGGCACCAACTCTGGAGGCGCAACAGGTGCTGTGGAGAGGACAAACCAAGGCGGTTTGAGGCCCTGTCCCAAAGCAAGGCACCCCAGTCCTGACTCCTCCTCCCCTTCCCCAGCACCTGGTACTCACCAGCAGGCTTAATTATGTGAGGCTGGCAGGAGACACAGTCAAAGCCCTCATCGGCTGCCTGCTCCACATCATCCTCTGTGAAGAGGCTCTCACAGCCGGCATGCATCCACCTGGAAGAAGGAAGACATAAGGAGATAAACCCAGACAATACAAAGCTGAGGATAGGGAAGAGGGAGCCAAACCAGGGGAAAGGAGCGCCCTCACCGTTCACAATGGCGGCACTGGATCAGAAGGTCCTCTTCCACATATGGGGCATGACAGATAGGGCAGGTCACCAGGCTGGCACAGGGCCCGCAGTGTGTGTAACTGTTCTGCCATTCACAGTGGAAGCCAGGGGAGGCGGCCCCACACTGCATACAAGACACACACCTGGTGGGAGCAGAAAGATAGACCCTCAGCACCTAAGCTACCCCAGGCAGCCAGAGGTGCCCTCACTGAGAACCACGTGACCCAGCCTGGTCTTCTAAACCCAACCTGTCATGTATTCAACATCACATCCACTCTGACATCTCAGGCCCAGGCCCCTCTCAAGATCCTAGGTCTCCTTACCACTTGCACTTCCAGCCGCCCTTGGGCACGGTGAGCAGTGGGGGGTCCAAGCAGTAGGTGTGGTAGCTAATGTCACAGTCATCACAGAGCAGCAGGCGTGAGGGGTCTGAGGCCTGGCCGCATACCTCACACACGATGCACTCCACACAACGCCAGCCCTTTAACAGCATCACTTTGGTGATCTGGTACAGAAGATGGCAATTCCTCAGGGTATGATGGAGAGGAGAGGACAGACTTCTTAGGGGAGGATGGGACTTATATGGGTGGGGCTGGAGGACCCCAGTGCCTAGGCCAGACCTCCACTTGAGCAAAGAAAGACTATGCAAAGCATTCTCACCTCAAAAATATGTAGTGACTCTACTCTATACTTAGGCTCCCAGGGACCTCTGCTGTTCAGAGAACAGCCTCTCCTGGCCACTGCCTCATTATGCATGGACTGGCAACCTTTCACTAGCCAAGTTCCCAACAAGATTATGGGTAGGATTAGATTGTATTTCCTCCAATTTTTCTTGAACATTTAAAACCTGTTACTAATGCAAGTTAATGTTAGCAGTGGACAAGTTCTAAATGAATATCAAACTGACTGACTAAATGAACAACGAACTGACTAATTATGCTTGAGTCAAAAACACTGCTTTCTCTTTGTGGACATTCGCTTATGATTTTCACTTTACATTTTATCTCCAGACTATATTATGCTTTCTGCTAGTAAAGTTCTCATAGTTTCTATGATGGACGGGATCATACCAGCAACTCATGGTCTACCACCAAAAAATTATAAAGACCACTACCAATTCCACAGTATTTTCCTCCAGGATGAGTCTGATAATCACTGGTGACTGAAGAAAGACTTTCACGACCAATGGCCACTTTAAGTAGTGTGGAGGCCTAGGATAAGAAATAAGTAACCCCATTCTCCAACCCAGGCCTCTTGGGCTCTGAACTCACCTTGCTGTTGACACAATATGGGTGATAACACTGCGAACACTGAGAACAGGCAAGGAGGTGGCCCTCTGCTCCCCGGCCAAAGCTGCCACATACTACACACATGTCCTGGGGAAATACACAGAAACCCAATGTCCAAATAGGTAGGTCTACTTTTCCCACTCAGTCCTGGCAACTAACTACAACTCTAATCTGAGGGAAGGAGTCAGGGAACCAAAAGCCCAACCCCTGGCCTCAGGACACTGAGCCATCATGGCGCCCTGTTCCTCCTTAGCTTGATGTGTTGCCTGGCTGGTGTGGCTCAGCGGTTGAGTAGTCACCAGTTCAATTCCCAGTCAGGGCATATACCTAGGTTACGGGTTGGATCCCTGGAGGCAACCAACTGATCAATATTTCTCTCTCACATCTCTAAAAATCAATAAACTTATTTTTAAAAAATAGCCTGATATGGGTAAAAGAAAGAAACAAAAAGAAGAGAAGAGGTGTAAAGACTGGTGAGGCTGAGAGAGTAACACATGTGCCAGTATTCTATCAGCTTTGCGGGATTATTAGGTGAGAACATACATAAGCTCCCTTCAACAGGGCAGAAATCATTTCTGCCTTTTCACTGCTATATCCCTAGCTCCTAGTTCAGTGCCAAGCTCAGAGGTGACACTCAAGAGAAATCTGATGGACAGAAAAACAAATGAACAATGTGATTCCGATTCACTGTTTTCTGATTAGCTGGGTAGAGAAGTAGGTCTTTGGTTTTCTGCATCTGCTCTCCCACGTAAACACATACACCCAATGTGAGTCTGCCAGTCACATATGGTACCTGCATTAGGACAAACTTGTCTGTATTGGAGAAGAGAACCACAGTATTTTGCATGGTGTCGTCATCATCATCTTCTTCCTCCTTGCTGGGAGAGCTATCGATATCAGCAACCTTATAGGCAGAGAGTTGTGGAATGTGAGGCAGCTAAATCTGCGCCAACTAAGCTGCTTTCCTCTTTGGTGCTGGGGGAAGGAGGTATGAACCCCTGGCTAAATGAAGGCCAGAAGTCAGACTAAGAAGCAGAAGAACACCCCAGCTCCCAAACTGGGCCTCAGCCCAATGGCAGAGATTTCAGAGAAGCCTGGGGACCAAGTGGACAGAAGGAGTAGACAGAGCCGGACAGGCCCTAGGCAGGCCCTAGGCTAGCAGGCAGGCAGGTGAGCGTGCAGGGGACAGACAGGATTAAAGGGTGTTTAATCTTGAAAGAGCCAGCTGAAGCATGTTTGGGGGATGGGAAGCCTCTCCTTACTACCAGAGTCTCAATGGAAGAAGTGGTTGATTTTAGCCGGGCCCGTCCTCTCCCACGTCCTCCATGTGCTCCTCCACGTGGCCGGCGTCTTCCTGGGAAACTACTGCTGCGACCCTGAGTGAAGGAAGTGGATAATAACAGGGAGAAGTTGAGGGCTAGTGTGCTGGGTCCACAGGTTTGGAAGGAAGAGAAGAAACTAATGGATAGAGCATAACAGGTAATAAAGGCCAGGAGCCGAAATCAGTTTGCCTCACTGGATAGAGCGTCAGCCTGCAGACTGAAAGGTCCCAGGTTCGATTCCAGTCAAGGGCATGTACCTTGGTTGCAGGCACATCCCCAGTAGGGGGTGTGCAGGAGGCAGCTGATCGATGGTTCTCTCTCATCAATGTTTCTAACTCTCTATCCCTCTCCCTTCCTCTCTGTAAAAAAATCAATAAAATATATTTTAAAATAAAAATAAAAATAAATAAATAAATAAATAAATAAAGGCCAGGAGTCCCAGCAGGGCAAGGGAAAAGCTAACTCTCAGACAGCAACAGGTAGGTAGCTCTTCTCCCAAGAAAAAGTGGCCAAGTGGTACAATGACAAAAATACTGGTGTTAAAGGCCTGAGTTTTTAGTTGATTCTATTACTGAGTAACCATGAAGCTGGGAAAGTCACTTCCCACTCTATGTATTAATATTCTCCTTAATAAAGTAAGAGTGGACTAAAGGAGTGCTGACCGTCTAGAATAAGCCAGGTGGGAAGGTATTAGTGACACAGGATTGTACCTCTGTCATTATTAGCACGAAGTTGACCACATCCAGTGACTGGATAGCCCCTCACCTGTTTGATGCGGGAACGAGCTGGGGAGCTGCGCCGCTTCCCCTTGTCCCCTTCGGCTTTGCCTCCACTGACAGCTGTCCCATTATCACACAACAGCGAGTCATCAGTCTCTGGCAGAGAGTCAGTACAGAGCCGAAGGGAGCCTTCATCTCGAGCTGGACTAACATCTGTAGATACCCCCAACTCCATAGACAAGGAGCCGCCCCCCTCGGGGTCAGGAGAGCCCAGTAGGGGCTCTGAGCCAGGAAAACTGGCACTGGCATCGCCCTGGCTCAGATTGGAGATCTCATTAACGATGTCGGATTTGATGAGAACAGGTGGGGTAGGGGCCACTGGTGCATGTGGCTCCTCTTGATCTTCACAGGGTGAGCCCTGCCCTGTCTGCTTGCACTCTGGGCCATAGACCTCCATAGGGGTCACAGGGGCCAGCTCCTCGGGGTCCAGGAGCACAGGGGAACCCTTAAGTTCACTAGCCAAACTGCCAGGGGTCTGTCCAGCCTCTGGCTGGGAATCAGGAGTGTCAGTCCCATCCAGAGGGGCTGTGTCTTCCTCCAGGCCAGAGAAGTCTTCCAGGGGTGGGGCAGGGCTGGGTGCAGGGCAGGAAAGGTTCCCCATGGGGGAAGGGAGAGGACTAGTAGGGCTAGGCTCCAAGGCTGGGCATTCAGGTTCTGGGGCTTTCTCAATCTCCATCTCAAGTGGCTCAGCCTCATGTGAGACCTCCATTGCCTTCTCTATGGGACTCAGTGGGGAGGGAATGGACAGTGGCAGAGCAGGAGGAGAGCACTGGGAAGGAGGGGAGTCCTGGGGAGGTAGGGGATGCTGGAGGAGTGGAGAACACCGAGGGGGAAGGGGCTCCATTAGGATGGGAGAGGCCAGTCCCATTGGGGAGCCTGGAGATGGGGGAAGGATCATAGGGGGTACAGGCTCGGGGTCAGTGCAGTTAGCTTCCGGTGGAGGGCTAATGGGTGTCTCTAGGATGGGGGCAGCCAATGGTGATTCAGGGTCACTGTCCCCTTTGGCACCAAAGGGGTACTCTAACTCCCCCAAAGGAGAGAGGGCTGGTGGGGCCACAGCTGTGATAATGGGTGAGAGCGGAGGAGGAAGTGGATCTGGAACGAAAGAGAAAACGGGAGGCTCTTAGATTAGATGTGCCATATAGAATCAAGACTGTCCCAGAGAAAGAGGGTACTAACATCCCCTTACCTGGTGGCATCAGCTGAGGTGACAAGGATGGCTCCCTAGATGGGGACAACGGCAGCTCCTCAGGCAGAGGGGACAGAGGTGGCTCCCCAGGCTCAGACAGAGCCGGCTCTCCAAGCAAGGGGGATAAGGGTGGCTCCCCAGGTGGAAGGAACAAGGGCAATTCCTCAGGTGCAGAGCATAGGCCTGGCTCCCCAAGGGGCTCTTCAGGTTGAGGGGACAGGCATGGTTCCTTCGGGTGGGGAGACAGGTGTAGCTCCTCAGGCCGGGGGGACAGGCATAGCTCCTCAGGCTGGGAAGACAGGCGCAACTCCTCAGGCATAGGAGATGGCTGTGGCTCCTCAGGCATGGGGGATAGGTGTGGCTCCTCAGGCTGGGGGGACAGGTGTGGCTCCTCAGGCTGGGGGGACAGGCGTGGTTCCTCTGGTTGGGGGGACAGGCGTGGTTCTTCCGGCTGGGGGGATAGGTGCAGCTCCTCAGGTGCAAGGGTTAGGCACAGCTCCTCAGGCTGGGGGTGCAGAAGCAGTTCCTCGGCTGCAGGGGACAGGCATGGATCCTCAGGCTGAGGGGACAGGTGCGGCACCTCAGGGTGAGGGGACAAGCGCAGCTCCTCAGGGTGAGGGGACAGGCGCGGCTCCTCAGGCTTGGGGGACAGGCGCGGCTCCTCAGGCTTGGGGGACAGGGTCGGCTCCTCAGGCTTGGGGGACAGGCGCGGCTCCTCAGGCTTGGGGGACAGGCGCGGCTCCTCAGGCTTGGGGGACAGGCGCGGCTCCTCAGGCTTGGGGGACAGGCGCAGCTCCTCAGGCTTGGGAGACAGGTGCGGCTCCTCAGTTGTGGGGGATAGGCGCGGTTCCTCAAGTCGGGGGCAGAATTGCAGCTCCTCAGGCAATGGCGACAGGGGTGACTCCTCCAGTGGTAGGGACACGAGTAAGTCCTCCGGTGGCAGGGACACAGGGGAGTCTTCAGGTGGTGGGGATGTGGGTGAATCCTCAGGTGGTGGGGACACACGTGAAGCCTCAGGTGGCGGGGATGTGGGAGACTCCTCAGGTGGTGGGGAAAGGGGAGATTCCTCAGGCGGTGGGGACAGGCGTGACACTTCAGGCAGGAGGGATAGGCATGATACCTCAGGTGGGGGGGACATAGGCGAGTCTTCAGGGGGTGGGGACATGGGTGAATCCTCAGGTGGTGGGGAAAGGCGTGAAGCCTCAGGTGGTGGGGAGAGGGGAGACTCCTCTGGTGGGGGGGACAGGGGTGATTCTTCAAATGGTGGGAACATACGCGATGCCTCAGGTGGTGGAGACATGGGTGACTCTTCAGGTGGAGGAGACATGGGTGACTCCTCAGGTGGTGGGGACAGGCGAGATGCTTCAGGTGGTGGGGAAGTGGGTAATTCCTCGGGTGGTGGGGACAGGGGAGACTCCTCAAATGGTGGGTTCAGGGGTGATGCTTCAGGTGGTGGGGACAGGGGTGTCTCAAGTGGAGGAGATGGGGGTGACTCCCCTGGTGGAGAAAAGGGTGACTCTTCCAGTGGAGAAAAAGGTGATGATTCAGGTGGGGGAGACAGAGGAGACTCCTCAGGCGGTGGAGAGAGGGGTGATTCCTCAGGCGGTGGGGATAGACGAGATGCCTCAGGCGGTGGGGATGTGGGTGATTCCTCAGGTGGTGGGGACAGAGGCGACTCCTCAGGTGGGGGCAGCAGTGGCATCTCCTCATTTAGGGGGGCCTCCAACTGTGGCTCAAGTTGGGCCCCTGCTCTCCCTGCAGATATAACATACTGTGCTCCTATCTAACTCAAATCCACTCCACAGAAAGTGCAAAGTCTAAGGCAGAGCAGAAACTGTCCCTTACCACAGAACAGAAGGGGATTACTTTAATGGACCCTCAAACCCTACTCACCTAGTGGTTTGGCTTCACATTGCAGGGGCCCCGGTTCCTTGGGTTGCATAGAGGTCACGTGCCCACCCTTTGACTGCCCTTGGCATGCAACGTACAGAGCATCGGGCTCATCAGTGGGGGTATCGCCAGGCTCTGGGGGTGAGAATCTGCAGAGGGTACAGGGGAGTAGGCATTGTGGCTCTCATCAGCTATCAACTCCTAGAGAGTACACTGGGATAAGGCATGAATGCTATGGATTGTACTGCCCACCTTAGGGCTCCCTCTGCCTATCTCGGCACTTCCGATCCCGCAGACCAATCTCTTTCATTCCACACAACTTACCTGCTACAGACAGCAGAATGCTGCTCAGCAACAGAACTGATAGGCTGTCCTCCCTGGGTTTTGTGACAGCGGTAACAGAGTGAGTAGTTCTCGAACCACTCAGAGTTGGGATTCAGCTCTGCTGAGCCTGCCCCACAGGACCGGCATACCCGGCACGCCTAGGAGAAAGGAGAAGGCAAAACAGGCATCAGTCAGACAGCAGAGACTAGAGGGGAGCATGGGACTTGTCACAATAGAGAAACTCTGGATGTTATAGGAGGCAGAATTAGAAGAGTAAGGCAAGATCAAGGACCCTCACCTTGCACTTCCAAGAGTGAGCAGGCAATTCTTCCATAGGTGGTTTTAGGCAGAAGGTATGGTATCCCTTGTCACACGTCTCACAGACCAACATCTTAGAGTCATTCCCAGGTTTCCTGCAGAGACAGGGCACATAATAGGGTCCCTCCCTGCCCTTGTTTTTAACCCTAAACTGTGCTTTGCCTAAGGCTTCCCTCCTGCCCTCCCATTCTTACCTGCAGGCTTGGCACACTTTGCATTCAGGGCACTGCCAGCCAGCACGCTTGCGGGCAGTCAGAGCAGTGTCCAGGCAGGCCCCATGATAGTGATGCCCACAACTGGTACAGAAGAACAGATCACACAATTCCCCCGGTCCCTCACATACTGCACAACGAGCTTCCTCTACAGTCAAAAGGGACGGAGAACACAGGTCAGATATGGATTCCTTGCAGGACTCAGAACAGTGCTGTCTACACAACAGGCATTCCATGGACCAAATGAACAAATAAATAGTAACTAAATTACTATATGCTAGGCATTGTTCTAGGCATTGCAGACATCATAGTAAACAAGACAGGCAAAGCCCCTACACTCTCAAAGCTCACACCTATTTTAATGAGGTAGGCTGACAGTATAAAATTACCATCTTTGATGAGTGCTCTACAAAGTACAAACCCCAGGCACTCTTGGCCCCTCACTGCCTGATGTACAAGGGGCAGGACTTCTCACCCAGATGAGCCGCACCCTCACTGTGCTCCGGGCATAGCAGCTGCAGTGTTTTCATGGATAAGAAGGAACCGCTGGCAGTCGCACAGGGGAAGTGGTAAAGCCGTGGACATCCGGGTGAGCGACAAGGGATGGAGGCACCAAGCCTGGTGCAGTGGGAGCAGCGCTGCCAGGGTGGAAACAAAGCCTCAGTGCCAGTCAGCTCACTCCAGAGCAATAGATCAGGTACTAGCTCTGCCCTAGTATGCCCACTGCCCTTCTAATTCTACCCTCTCAGAAGCCCAATAGCCCTGTCCACCCTGCCCTTTACCTATGCAATCCCCTGGCCCCAGCCCCACCTGTGAGATCCCTGAGAAGATGGCCTTGTCCACACCACATAGTTCTGGGCCCCCCTTCCCCCATACACCGGCCGACCACACAGCACACCAATGGTGAGCCCAACAGGACCCTGTATAAGTGGAAAAAGACAAACAGAAAGGAATGAATTAACAAAAAGGTAATCGCTGGCTTTGGACCGCCCCTACCCTCTTTCCTGCCCAGGTCAGTTACTTACCTCCAGGTTCTCCTAGGTGGGCAGGTGTCAGGCCCTCAGGGAAACCAATCTGTGATAGGTCCTCACTGGGCAGTGCTGCCTCATTGTGCCCTGAGCTCCCCCCAGGAGACACCACTGGACACCGGGGCCAGTCAAATGGCAACTCAAAGCGCCGTAGCTCCCGCTGCCCATGCAGACTGGGCTCCCCGCAGTTACAGAGAGCACAACGCCGCAGTGGACCCCCACTGTGGACATACAAGCATCAGCACAATGCCAGGCCCCTGCCCACAGTCGTACCCCTCCCCGCCCAACCCCACGATTTAACACGCCTGTGTTTCCCAAACACTCATTTTCCTAAATATTCCTCTTGAACGCCCCAGAATCTCAAATCAAATCCTTTGTACCCTTATGTCCTTATTTCCCCAAACTAGTTACCTACGGTCCTGGGGAGGTTCCTGAGGCCTGAGACCCCCAGAAGTGGGCACAGATACCTCCACCACACGTGGGTTGGGAAGGTCTGCCTCAGTGGCGCCTGACTCCTCAGAGGCTGCATGTCCATCAGCTGAATGAACAAACAGAGAAGCATACATCAGCCATCATCCACTATTTAATACTAGTCTACTCACCAGACCTATGACATTATCTAAAACCGTTGGTAGATCACACTGAGGGCATTTTGACTTTTGTCCCAAAGAACAAAGTCCTTCAATTACCTATCTATTAGACAGACTTAGCTCCTGTCCTAGTGCCAGGACTAGTAATTTAAGGTTGTCTGGGATGAGCAGAAAGCTGTCAGTAAACCCAAAATTTGCCCTACTCACCTGCCGGTTCTGAATCTTTATCCTCACCAGGCGGCTTCTGGCTATCCATCCCTCTCTCCGACTGGGCAGGGCCCTCTCGGGGAGACCTGTCAAAGCCCAAAAAGATATCTATATGCCCCTAAGTCTCTCCACTAAACACTTTTCCCAGAATCTTAGGAGGAATGCAGCTAACGGTATCTAGACCTTACAGAAATCAGAACAAAGCCATACCTACAAACTCCTGTACTAATAACAAAAAAGTTCGGCATAACATTTATCCACTGCCTACTTCCTCCCCAGATAAACATTGACCCTCTTCTCCAACTCTGGATTCTCAGAGGATCACCTCCCCTTCCCCACTTCCTTATTCCTAAGAGTTCCCAGGGCAATAGCATCCAACTAGAAGCCATCCAGTCTACATCTAGTATCGCCCTTTGCCTCACATCTGAGTTCTGGGCTTCTGGTGGGCCCTATCCCTATCCTTTTCCCTGAGGCCTAAAGTCAGCTACCATCCTAGAGGTCTGTCAGTGCCAACCAATGGGTAATCATAACCCAAGAAGTCAGAGTACAGCTGAAATCCCTCTCCCAGAGACAGAGTCTGGGGTCTTGCAGGATGTAGAACATGTTACTGAAACTAAAGCCCAGGTATGGATAGATCTCCCCAACCTCCACTGGTTCCAACTAGGACATCCCAATCACAACATAAACTCCCCAATTTCTACCCACTGCCTATCCAAATCCAGCTCAGGCCTGGCCCCTGCAGCAACTGAACTCAGGATCTCACCCAGCCTGAAGTCCTCAGGTCGTTGCCCTTAGCAACGCCAACTGCCCTTCCTCCTATGATATCCCTAGTAGTTAACAGAAGTGGGCCTTAAGAGTCACTGAGCATGTGTAGCCAGGTCTGAAGCTAGGCATGCTGGGAGTTGTAGTCTCAGGAAGCACACTGCCACTTGGAGGAGTTCTAAACAGGACAGGACACAGCCCAGCAGAGTAGCTTCCTTCCTCTTCTGTCAACCAGGGTTTCCACACGCACTATTGGGGTGTGGAGTAACGGTCCCCTCTTCTAAAATACGCCTGCCTATACCAGAGCCAAATGAAACAAACACTAAAGTTATATGTAAGAATATTGAGACCCACATCTTTGGGCATATTTTCCTAAACCTCAGCAAGAACTAGACACAGCCCAAAAAAGAAAGAAGAATAAGAAAAATTACAGAGTGAGGTAGAAAAAAGGGTTCCTACAGAAGGAAGAAAGGAATAGGTGCCAGCAGCTATTAGTGGTATCTAAGGCAAGGGCTTAGCAGAGAAAGAAAAGTATAGTATTCCCAGAGAAGGAGGAGGTCCCTAAAACAGAACTCTAAATAAAATTTGAGAAGTTTATCTCTTGCCTTTTCCACTCCTTTTGTTTAACCAGAGGGGCCACATACAAACCTTAGCAAGGACAAGCCCCTCTTCTCAAACCAACTACCAAATAACTTTGTCAGCCACTTGGGGTTGAGTGACTGGGGCAGATGAGACAGGGGAAACCCTCAAAGGTGCCCGGGATCAATAAATCAATTACTTGAGAACCACAATATTAGTCTTCGTTCCCTGAACTCACACTCCACTTCCAGAGATAATGAGCCTCTGTGACATGTCACAGGAAAGGAAATTTTATTTCATTCCCCCCAAACTATCAGAATCTACTAGATTAGAAAAGTGAAGTATCACTTGATGCCTGTTCCCTCCAATCCCCAATGATCTCTTTCCAAAACCTACCATACAACCACACCTGAAAGGAAAGCAAGGTGGTTATCTGGCAGGCCCAAGGAAAGCTGCTCTGGAACTTCAAGGGGCCCTTAGAAGCCACCTATGAGAAGCAGGGGCTGGAGGCCAGGGCACCAGCCAGGCCCCTCTTCCTGTTCAGTCATTCAAGGCTTGAACACACCCAGAAAGCTTCAAAGTTTCCTAAATGTGTGAATTTTACTGTATGCACCCAAAGATCTTCCACCTGCTCTGCTCTTAAAGTTTAAGTCCAGAGTCACAACTAAAAAGCAACAGTGATAATACAGTGGGTGGGAGGAAGACTGCCTCACACAAGGCCAGAGGGACAAATTCCTCTGCCCTCCCCGGAGCACAGCCCTCGCAAGCTGGTAAGCTTGCGGTGGTACAAAAACCACCTGCATCCAGCCTTGGGAGACAGAGCACCAACATCCTCCAAAGCCACAGCCTCACTCATGGAGTCACGGAAGATGAGAGATCACCAAGTGAAGAGGAGAATGTCCTCCAAGCTGTACTATATCTAGGGGTACCTCCAAGAAGCCTGAGCCCCATTTCCCTACCCCTGCAGTCTGGCACCTGCATCCCAATATTGAGTCCCAGCTGTCAGGCCCCTGAACAGATCTAAACAAATAAATACCACAGATTCCCTGTCCCATCATTCACAGCCAGAAACCACACACACATATACACATCAAGGGTTTTTTCACTAGTTCTAAAATGAGCTAATGCCTGGCTAGGCTTCCTCTGGGTAACTAGAGTTCCCCCTAAAGTACAGATCTAAGGAGTAAAACTGTGCTGGCTCCCCTTAGTCCTAGGTCTAAGAAGCCCAAAACAGCAAGGAAGAAGGGAGGGTGGCACACTTTCCTCTCTGTCTCTATCCCAGACCAGTAGCTTTAACTCCATTTTCCCAGCCAAGGGGGAAATGGAGGCTTGGAGGGGTGAAAGGCTGAAGCAGGCTCTTGAGTGAACAACTTCTGTAGGACTCAGAGGACTTCCTGGTTCCCAACCTGAGAATCAAACCACACCTCTCCCCACCCTCATTTTGGGTTGACCCCCTAGGAAGAATCCAAATGGCAACACTAGTCCTGTAGACCCTCTAGACCAGCGATCGCCAACCTTTCGGACCTCATGAACCACCAGTGGTCCGCTGACCACCGGTTGGTGACCTCTGCTCTAGACAGTCCCTGGGTCAGCTTGGGGTAATCTACAGCTAACAGGGAGAGGCCCCTCCTAAGGAAGTTCATTGAGGACAGACAACAGGAGGGGTCCTCCATAGGAGGCAGGGGCAGAGAGCATGGGTGACAGCTAACCTCACTCTACCACCCTGTGCCACCTCCCACCTTGGGGTTACTATCCAGAAATCTTTCAAGGGCAAAATCCCTATTTTCTCCTTCTCAAGACCAGGCTCAAAGAGATCTAGCCCATGTATGTATGTTTCAGGGGGTAGAATGAAGGAGTAAAATACACCAGCCAAATCCCTGCTGGGCAGCATGACAGCTGTGAGAGGGGCTGTCCCAACCCAGGGCCCAGAGGCATGAGGCTCATGCTGCACTCTTCCTACACTCACATGTATATCCCTTCTTCTCAGTACCTTCGGACAGGTTTGGAAACACTAGCTTCTGCAGAAACAGCTCTGCAGATCATTTCGCCTCCAAAGAGGTAGACTCCTCTATTCTGTAGGATTGGGACAGGAGCAGAGGGCCAGTTAACATTCCCTGATCAAAAAGGGTTGGAGAGGTTGGCATGGGCCTTCAAGATTGGCCAAGGACTTATGAGCAACCAGCTCACCACACCAGGTCCTGAGAAAGCGGGACACAAAAGCCATTTTTTGCAGCCCACATTCCCAGGGAACAAATCTCAACTGCCTCCTCCATAATCCTCTAGAGATTATGTCCATCCTGAGAGGAGGGGAGGCAAACCAGGCTAAGACAGCACTAGGCCTCTCTGCGGTCACTTTGCCAGGCAGGGGTAGTTTAAAGTTGACCAGCAAGGCCAGACTGCCCCCAGCCCCACCTCCTTCTTGCACCAGCCATCCCCTTCATCACACTAGTCAGTTTCCACACACTCTCCCCTGTCCACAGTCAAATAAGGCCTGGTGAAGGATCTAGGATTCCTTGAGTCTCCCAGAGACTGCTCTGAGTACCCCGATGGACAAGAACAACCTTAAAGTCCAACCTGGCAGTAAGTCTGACGGCAGTGGCACCCTACCCACCCTCCCAAGTTATTCTGTTCCCAAGGCCCACAAGGAACCCCGACAGAGAAGCAGTAGCTGATGAGGATTGCTGCTGGCATCAGGGCCTGGGTCCTACTTTAGTAGAGCTCCCCCAACACAAAAATAAACAGGCAGAGAGGCGATCTGGCCAGGTTTCTAAAACTCCCGTGGTTCCCTGAACCCCCAGTCTTTAACGAGGCACACCCCAAGACACCAGGCCTCAGTTCTGCCCCAGCTACTGGCTCAGGTTCCCTTGGCAGACCCTGCCAAAAGAACCCTCCTCAGCCCTGGCACCCCTTTCTCCAACCTAAAGGCCAGCTCCGGCCAAGACAGTCCATCTGGCTGTGCCCCCAGTCCAACCCTTTCTGGGCCTTGGCCGGACGGACTTCACTCACCTCTTCACAGGGCGATCCAGAAATCCTCATCCGAGAACATGGCCAGAGCCCGGGCCGCTCCCCGACCTCCAACCGCCAGAGCGATCACAGCCGCCCCCCGCACGGGGGGGCTTAGGGTGGCCAAGAACGGTAAATCCAGGTCGGAGTGGCCACCCTCCCCTCCAAAAAAAGCAAGAAGCCAAAGACGGGTTCTGTGCTTCAGGTTCCAGCAGTTTAGGTTTCCATGGACAGCCCGAGGGCGGCGAATCCCGAGCGGACACAAAGAGAGCACCGGTGGCTTTGATCTCGGGAGCGCAGGCTCCGCATCCGCGTCGTCTGGCGGCCTCTCAGTCCTCGGGCCGGGCCAGCGCCCCGGCCGCCAGCGCCGGGCTCGGGCAGGACGTCGAGGCTCTCCAGATGGAACGTCGAGGCGCCTCCCCAGCAGCCCGGAAGGAACGCCGCGCCGCCCCGCGCCGGCCCGGATGGAACGGGAGACCCTCGCGGGAGCGCCGAGCCCCTCTCCCCGCCCGGGCCGGCGCCCCGGGGCCGCGCGAGCTACGGCGACGCGGAGACGGCGGGGCCGCGGGGCTGAACCTGACACACACCCAGCGACCCCGAGCGTTCGCCCTCGGCGGCTTCGAGCCCCCCACCTTCTGCTCCCCCCGGGGAAGGGAGGAGGGTAGGTGGGCGAGGAAGAGGAAGGGGCGGGCGGTGCGAGCCCTCTGCCCGCTCTCCACCGGCCGCTCCAGGCCCTGCGCTCGCCTCCCTTCCCCTCTGGCCTCCGGAGCTGCCCCGCCCCCGGCCTGGCCGGCTCTGATCGGCGACACTCCCTCGACCCCCGGCTGGCTGTGGTCGCGGGGGGCCTAGAGGTGTATGGCCCAACCCCGGCTCCCGGCGCCGGGGGGTCAGGAAACTGAGCGGAAAGTGGGGAACGAGGCAGCCATTTGCAACCGGAGAGGAAAGTAGTGCAGCGCGGCGCCGCTCCGCCTCCCCCCCTCCGCCTCCTGTTCGGCCGGTAGGGTGGTTCCTGCGATGGGGCTATTTCCTGGCCCAAGATCTCGGCAGCGGTCGTGGAGATTCTGGAAGCCTCCGGTGCAAGACCTGGGGGGGGCCCTTTTGCCTGGGGAACCCCACTCGAGAAGGGGAGAAAGGAGAAGATTGGCCCTATTTTGTGTTGGAACGGAGCAGCGGAGGGATACGGCCCTCTCGGAGGAAAGGCTGTGACTCTGCAGTTCTACGCACACGCTGCGGGATCCCTCCGCCACGCGTTAACCCCGACGGCGCCGGGCGGCCGCCGGGTAGACACGTGGGAATGAAGCCCCCCTACTCTTCGCCCGGGCCCTGGAACTGCCTCCTTCACTGCCCGGTTCGGGAAACTAGGACTTCTGTCACTTTCTAATTCCGTTCCCTTGGAGTTCTAGGTCTCCGAAACTCCGACTGCCCCCTTGAATTAACCAGAAGCAATCTTTCCTGGGAGGGGGGATAGAAGAAGAGCCAGGAGATTGGCCGCTGCTCTGCATCTTGGGAACTGGAGTCCGCAAATGGAGAAAGTGAGGCACGGCGCCTGGCGCTGCAAAGGGTGGCTTCTTGCCACGTTCGGGGACCGAAGAAAAGCGGAACGAGTGGTTGCTTCTGACTCTTAAAACCCCTCGTGAGGAAAATAGTCAGTAACCCCCCATTACCACACACACCTCCCCCATCAAAACATAAATGTAGTTCCCTTCCTTTCCCGGGTGCCCGACCCCCAGTCTTTTCGGATCTTCAGGGCCTGTGTCCCCTTTTTTTTAGTAAACTAGAGGGGCTGTACCTTGGATCCTGGCTGCTACCTGGCTGGAGTACTGTTTGCAGATCCCAAACACTCTGCAGACTACCCCCCTCCCCCACCCCCGTAAGTCTGGATGAGAAATGGAATGCCTTTTCTGTCTTAGCTGTACCCAAGGGATGGTCAGGAGGAGACAAATTCATTATGTACTGGATACTTTATATATTCTTAGTTATGCATTACATGGATTATGTCTGTATTACAGATAAAGAGACTGAGGGTAACATTGTCCAACAAACCACATCTAGTGGGAAGTAGAGCCATGAGTAAACAATGGCCATGTTTTTCCTAGGATTGAGGATATATATTAAGGAAGATGTGGAGAAAGAGGCAGGCAAATCAGGTGCAGAGCCAATTCTGTGGGAAAGGGTTTACAGTGCTATCCGATAGAACTTTCTGCAATGATGGTAATGCATTATAACTACACTACTAATATGCACTATAGGTACACTAATATAACTTGGCCACATGTAGCTATTGAGCACTTTGAAATGTAGGTGGTACAACTGAGGAACTTTTTAATTTTAATACTAAATTAAACTTAAAAAGCCATGTGTGACTTGTGGTTTCCATATTGGAGAGTGCAGGAGATCTAAATCCCTACTGGCCAGAGTCATAGAAGGGATCAGGACTAAGAGTGTCCGGTACTAGCCACACACTAACATCTGTGCCCTGCACTAACCATGCAGGTCTATTTCAGCAAAAAATTCCAGCAGTAATCCCACAACCATCCCAGCTATAGTGGAATATGTAAATCGAGACAAAAGCTGGAAAATGGAAGCCCTCCCCCCTACTCTGCACCCAAAGGCAGGGAGGTAGACTCCACCAGAAAGACCTCCAATAACAAAATAGCTACCATTTCTTAAAGGCTTATTATGTATGAGAAGCTGTGCTAAGCATTTCATATATCACCGTAGTTTAATTCTCACCTTAACCCTATGAAGGTTTGACTATACTTATGAGAATTTGAGGCTCAAAGAGGTTAAGCAAGATTACACAACTAAGTGGAAGAGTAATTATTCCAACCCAGCCATTCACCGCTATTCTTTACTATTATCCAGCCTTGAAGTTGACCAATACACTTCTAGAAACCCTCAGGCAAAAGTCTATACCAAACCTCATGGAAATGGCAGCAGGAAGGCAGGTACCTGTAATGAGTGTTCCAGGTGAGATGTGCAAAAGGACCTAATTTAATGTAAGGAGAGAGGGCGATGACAACCCTAAAGATTCCTAAGCCACTAAGATTGCTCTTTGCAGTATGCTTCTTCCAGCAGCCCTTATTACATTCTGGATCAGAGATGCAAAAGCAGTTGTCAGGGCTTCTGAAAACCAGCATGACAATTATCCCCAACTATAAGTCCAACTAGCCTGGAGCCAAGCACTAGCAAGATCACAGCTAAAAATCACATCTAGATTTTGTCCATCCTCCCCAACTAAGAATACCTCAGTATCCCCCAGTTGGCAAAAGTTTATGCCCTCCTGTGAAGGATACCATTTAGGTAACTCCTTGGAGGAGATATTCAGCCAATTAAGCCCTAGGACTGGTGGGAAGTGGGGGAGGAGGGGTAGGCACAGAAACTATACATATATAGGACCAAACCTTCCTAGCTGAAATATATCCATCCTCCTACTGAGGTGGTGGACCAATAAGGACAGAAGCAATAACCTTGACACCTAAAAAAGAGAGCACAACTCCAAAGATGTGAAAGGCATCAAAAGGTCACCAAAGGTATGAAAATAGTAAAGAAAATCTGTTTTAATGAAAGGCACTGTAGACATGGGGATACAGGAGGATGGATACACACCAGAGGCATTCTTTCTTTCTTTACTCAATTCTCTTAGAAATACCAAATCTTCACAAAAGTTTAGTCCCTGCCTCTATACTCATTCTCGATTCTTACAGCATTAGGAATGAGGGACTTCCTTCTTCTTCCCCAAATCCTACATTCTCTCCGAGTTCAGCAAATGCCAAGGCCCAGGAGAGAAGCTAGGTCTGTTGTGGCAGCTGGCCACTAGAGGGTAGTGTTTCTGTAGTTAAGGGGCTCTTGAGTGCCTACACACTTGGATGGGTGTGGCAGCCAAATGGTACCTGTAAAGCAGGGGTCCTCAAACTGCAGCCCACCGGCCACATGCGGCCCGCCGAGGACATTTATCCGGCCCGCCAGGGTGCTGCTGCCTGTCCTGCTTAGCAGCCGACTCATCCCGGGCCCGCAGTGCGCATAGGAATTTGTTCATAATTTTTTTTTTTTTTTAACTATAGTCCGGCCCTCCAACGGTCTGAGGGACAGTGAACTGGCCCCCTGTTTAAAAAGTTTGAGGACCCTTGCTGTAAAGGAAGTCTTAGGGTAATGATCCCTAATGAGTGAGAAGTAAGGAATAGGAACAAGGTAGGAGGAAAGAAATTAGCCCTGAATCCTCAAAGACCACAGTCATCAGTCCTTGGAAAATGAGATATTGGCGCTGTGTTCTCCCATATACAGAGAAGTCAACTACAAAAAGATTTCTCAGTTTATTTGCGTATATACATTGTCACCCCAAGGAGCTAGCTCCACTTCTAGAGTTCCTAACTCCCTTCACCCAGTCAACATCCAAAACCTACACAGGAGACTGGGTCCTGAATACCCAGGACTCATATCGCAACCCCGCAGGTTATAAGAATTCATTTAGCAAAAACAGAGGCCAGTGCCCATTAGACATCCTTGCCCCTTTGTAAACATTGACAACCAGGCCACTGGTGCCTGGGGAAAGTGTGCAAACGTGAGGGTACCATACTGTGTGCTCAGAGGGCCAGGACACAGCTGGCAACCATACCCGTAAAGTCCTGAGGACCTGCCCCCCTGTGGCCTGGCAAGTGCCAGGGGAAGAATCCAGGCAGCTACCCCATGCTTGAGGGTTCACATGAGACTGCAGCGGCGCTCTTGCCCGTAGGAATTCTCCACACGGGCAATCTCCTGGATGACTTTGGTAAAGATGCCTTGAGTCAGCTGACGGGATAGAGATTCAGAGCAAAAAAAGTTAGTTCATTGCCAATAGTATCAACCAGCTCTGAGGTGAATACCCCACTCTCCACCATCCCCACCACCAAGGACTTCCATAAGAAAAAATACCACCCCCCCCACCATCTTCCTAATTTTCAGACCCAGCACCTGATTCTCTCGAGCAGATGATTCCATGAATGTCGCACCCCATGACTCTGCCAGCTTCTTCCCTTCAATTGCCTGGACCTCCCTGGAAGCAAATTCGGGGCATGAAGATGAAAGATAGCAATGTCCCCATGTTCTCTACAAAATCTTTTCTTTTTTAAATTAAAAAATATATATACAGAGAGAGGGAGAGACAGAAACATCAATGTTGAGAGATAATCATTGATTGGCTGCCTCCTGCACACCCCCTATTGGGGATCAAGCCCGCAAACTGGGTATGTGCCCTTGACTGGAATTGAACCTGGGACCCTTCAGTCTGCAGGCCGACACTCTATCCACTGAGCCAAACCAGCTAGGCTCTTTTTTTTTTAATCCTCACCTGAGGGTATTTTTTTCATTGACTTTTAGAAGAGAGTGGAAGAGAGGGAGGAAGGGGGAGGGGAGCAAAGAGAGAAAGAAACTGATGAGAGACACACGAGGCACATCGATTGGTGGCCTCCTGCAACTTCCCTGACTGGGCAGGGATCGAACCAAGGTACGTGCCTTTCACTGAGAATCGAACCCACAACCCTTGGGTCCGAGGGCCGATGCTCTAATAACTGAGCAATACTGGCCAGGACTGCAAAATCTTTATAAAATCTAGATTTCTTCTAACCCATCCCACTTCCAGTAGTTAGAAGGAGGGTTGGGGAAGGAGAAAATATAAGTAAAACAAAGAAGCCTGGAACTAAGGCTTGAAATATGAAATTACAGCTTCTGCAACAGAAGAGTTACATCTTAACCTTCAAGTTAGAAACAAAAAGAGGTGAAATGACTTGGTTCAAGTCAGTGGTAGAGCCAAGACCAGAGCCTGACTGGTTTCTAGCCCAGCTTACTTTCCTTCATCTTGAGCTGCAGAGTTTACCATACCTGTCTGGAGAGAGATCTGCCTTGTTCCCCACTAGCACCACCGGCAGCCTGTGAGGAAACAGTAGTTACTACAGGATCCCCTCCAACCACCCATGGACCCCAACCTCCTTCACATCAGGGCTGGACAACTCCCCATCAGACTATCTAGTCCCAGCCTCCTCTCTAACTTAAAGCAGAATTCCCTTCTGCTCTCTCCCATGCTGCAGTATCCACATTATGTCTCTATTCCCTAGGTCCACTTACCGAGTTTTCCCATGGCCTTCATGTAGCTTTTGGTACAGATTCTCAATGACGTGGAAGCTTTAAACACAAGAAATGGAGCTATCAGACTTCGGAATCTCAGAGGGAAGGCGGGGGAGGTGGGTGGGTGGGAAGAGATCAACCAAAGAACTTGTATGCATATATGTATAACCCATGGACACAGACAATAGGGTGGTGAAGGCCTGGGGCAGGGGGTTGGAGGTGGGCTAGACAGGTCAATGGGGGAAACAGGGAGGACATATGTAGTACTTTCAATAATAAGAATTTAATTTAAAAAAAAAAGAAAGAAATGAGCCATAACCTTCAGATCCTCAAAAGTCCCCTACTCCCAACCTTGGTCACTTACCTATGCAGAGAGGTTACAGAATACACAAGCACATAACCATGGACCCCAATGATGAATGAATAGGGCAGAATGCTGTACTCATCCTGATAAGAAAAGGAAATATCAATACCTAGATCCATAATACTCAGATGACAAAGGTTGGTGGACTGTATCCTGGTACCCTCCCTGGGGGACTCCCTATTCTAATCATTTTTATTCAACAAGTATTTATTGAGTAGCTCCAATGAGTGCTACACACTACCAGATGCTAAAATGCTTTTCTTTTAATACTAATTTATAAATGAACCACAGAGGCTACCAGATTTCATCTCTCAGGACTGAACTACCACATTTAGATACCCTACCCCAAACTAGTACCTGCCCTGCTGTGTCCACCAGGTGTAGGTGAAACTCGTCTTTGCCAAGAGTCACTATCTTGCTGTAAGCTGTAAAGAAAAGAAAACTTGACTGTGAGGTGCTTTGTAGGGCTAGTGATGTGTACCCCGATACATTTTTAATCCCAGGGGGAGACACAGATGGACTAGGTCCATGGAGCTCTCCAGGAAACTGGAGAGAAAATGTTAAGATTCTTATTGTCTACATCTGCATCATTCTGGACTCAGTATCTTGCAAAATCCACACTGGGACTTCACTCATAGAAAGGACTGCTGGAGAAGAGATTAGATTTAATGCCTAATCAAATAATACAATTAAGTTATTCCTTGGCATCAGGATAATCCCATATTATGGAGCTGGGTGGGGCACCCAAGCCCTCCTTGACCGCCCAACCCCCAGGGAGAAGTTCACTCACTATTATCCACTGTAGGATCATAGCCTTCCAAGAACTCGCCCTCCACAAATTGATGTGCCAAAGATGTCTTCCCTGTAGAAAGCAGTGGTAGTATCCAATTAGCTATCCACATTCACACCCTCTGTCTTTTTGGGCTGCAGCCCAAGAGTAAAGGGGACCCCAAATTAGCACCCTAGTCTGTGAATGCCCCATGCAATACTTTCCCTTGGCCCACCCTCAACCCTCTTTTCGCCCTGGGTCTCTGCATCTAGGCCACCGGATGCATTCAGTAGCCCAGCAGGAAGCCTTTCCCGCCTCCTTTCCCCACCCCAACCCTGGGAATTTCCGAGATTCCTTAGGATCAAGTCTGCCCCGCACCCGGACACCTGCGACTTACCCAACACAGACCACGCCCTGTCATCAAACGCTGACCCCATCCCTACCCCCAAGACTAATGCCGGAGACCACCCCGGTATTCCTATAGCCAAGTCCACATTAACCCTTATATATTCCGCTTCCTGCAGCCCTCCACACACTATCACCACCCCAGGCTTTCCTCCAATATCCTTTCAATCCTCGCTCTACATCTCCATTCTAACGATGCCACCATTCCTCCCTAAACGCGTTCCCGCGGCAGCGCGCCTCCTCTGGCCACAAAGCAGCGGTGCGCCCATGCACTCCCCAGGGCGGAGACTCACCTACAGAGCGGTACCCGAGGATGACCACCTTCCTATAGCGGACTAGCGGCATGGCAGGGGTCGGCCCCGAAGGGCTTGCAGAACTGCGGGCTGGGAAAGCCCTAAGAAGAGGAGGTCACAGTGTGGACAGATGCTGCAACTGGCACAGAAAAGCTCTCTCGAAGGTGCAAGGGACAAGCCAGAGAGAAACCAAAACAAGCGCCGCGCCCGGAGCTCGCCACGTGATCACAACACAGCAAGACTAAAGCGAGGGAGAGGCGCGCGGAGAGAACTACTGTGCCGCGTCGCGCCGGGCTCCGCCCCCCAGACCGCTCTCCATTGGTCTATTAGAAAAGATTAGGGTGGGGCCACCAGCAGGAGGAAAGGGTGGGCCTCACGTGTAGCTGGAGAACCAGGAGCTGCGCGTGCGCAGACTAGAACCGGTTCATTCATAAAGAAACAGAAAGGAACCCAGGGTCCTAGAGGTGTCTGCGTATTTGCGACTTAGCAAAAGTGGCTGCAAAGAATCATGGATAAAACACATCCATTGTGGCTGGTCTGGAATTTCTGATCATAAGATTCTAGGCGTTTCTTTTGCAAAATATCTGGGGTCCTTGAATAGGAAAAAAAGGCCAAAGTTCTAATATATTCCCTCTGCTTCCCCCAGCCTTCTGCCCCAGACTTTTATTGTCAAGTTTCCACCATCTTCCAGGATCTAACTTAGGAATTACAATTACTTGGGAGAATTGTTAGAATTTATGGCCAGGTCGTTCGAGGTTTCGTTGTCATCATCATAATCAACATTTATTTATTCAACAAATAGTTATTAAGCATATACTATATGTTCCAGGCATTGCTCTAGCTTTGGGGAGTGATGAATATGACAAACAAGGTTTCTGTGCTCACGAAACATAAAACCTAGTTGGACCTAGTTGGGTCCCAGCCGGTTTGGCTCAGTGGATAGAACATCGACCTGCAGACTGAAGGGTCCTGGGTTCCATCCCAGTCAAGGGCACATGCCCAGGCTGGGCTTGTCCCCCAGTTGGAGGCAGCCAATCAATGATTCTCTCTCATCATTGACATTTCTATCTCTCCCTTTCCCTGCCTCTCTGAAATCAATAAAAATAAAATGTTATGTATTTTAAAAACCTAGTTGGGAAGAGACAAACATATAAACAAGGAAACATTAAGTAGTATTAAGTGCTGTAAACGGTAGTGTAATAAGAAACGACCATTTTAGACCAGTGATACTTTTTAAAATATATTTTTATTTATTTCAGAGAGGAAGGGAGGAGAGAGAGATAGAAACATCAATGATGAGAGAGAATCATGGATCAGCTGCCTCCTGCACACTGAACGCTGGGGATTGAGCCCACTACCCGGGAATGTAACCTGACCCAGGGAATTGAACTGTGACCTCCTGGTTCATAGGTCAATGCTCAACTACTGAGCCATGCCAGCATGGCAAGCTAGTGATACCTCTGCTCAAAGGAAGCCTTGTTTAAACTCAGGTCTGAATGACAATAAGGAGCTTGCTAGCACAAGATTTCCACAGAAGAGTCCATCACTGTTCTGCCTGCCACTAAAATAGGGATAATTATTTTCTCTTTTAAAAATATGTTTTCATTGGCTCTCCCTCCAGGGAGCATGCCCATGCCTTTTCCTTCCCTCTCTATTTCCCTTTCTCTTCCCCTTCCCCCAATTCCCCCTCCCTAGGCACCATTAGCTTCCTCACTCCCAAGCTACAAGGGCCCTTCCTTTGCCTCTAGAACTTGTTTCCTAAGCCTATTTCTTCTAGGAATTACTTTTTCTATCTCTGTAATTTACAAAATAAATATTCTCTTACAGTTTGGGTCTTTCTCTGAATTCTTTCCTAGCCAGAACCCATGTACCAAGGTTGCTGAACTCAGGTTTGGTCTGACCCCACCTGTCAGGCACATGGTGCTATTCCCACTGCCTACAACATATTTGGTGCTGCATGACTCGGATTGTTTCATCACTGGCTCTGTGAAGCACATTTATGGGAACTCCAGGTGTGACCCAAAGGAATCAGCACAAAAGATCTGAGCACCAATGTCACCTCCTTGGAGAGGCTTTGCCTGACCACGTTATTAAATAGCAGTTGCATCCCTCAGTCCAAGAGTTGCATGGATGAAAATTCTGCTACATGAGATATCTGATATTTTACTGCTTAAGTTTTCTTCTAGGATTTTTATAGCTTCACAACTTACATTTAAGTTTTTTATCCATTTTGAGTTTATTCTTCTGTATGGTGTAAGTTGGTGGTCTAGTTTTTTCATCTTCTGCATGAGATAACACCTCACACCTGTCAGAATGGCTACCATCAATAAATCAACAGACAAGTGCTGGTGAGGATATGGAGAAAAGGGAACACTAGTTCACTGCTGGTGGGAATGCAGACTGGTGCAGCCACTACGGAAAACAGTATGTAGTTTCCTCAAAAAACTAAAAATGGACTGCCACCGAGCCGGCATGGCTCAGTGGCTGAGCGTCAACCTGTGAACCAGGAGGTCATGGTTCAATACCAGTCAGGGTATGTGCTGAGTTGTGGGCTTGATCCCCAGTAGGGGGTGTGCAGGAGGCAGTCGATTGATGATTCTCTCTTATCACTGATGTTTCTCTCTCCCTCCTCTCCCTCTCTGAAATCAATAAAAATATTATTTTTCAAAAATGGAACTGCTGTTTGACCCAGTGATCCCACTTCTGGGAATATATCCTAAAAACTCCGAAACACCACTTGGAAAAAATATATGCACCCCTATGTTCATAGCAGCGCTATTTACAATAGCTAAGATTTGGAAACAGCCCAAGTGCCCATCAGTAGATGAATAGATAAAAAAACTGTGGTACATTTACACAATGGAATATCATGCAGTTGTAAAAAAGAAGAAGAATCTCTTACTCTTTGAGACAGCATGGGTGGATCTGCAGACTATTATGCTAAGTGAAATAAGCCAATCACAGAAAGACAAAGACAAATATTACATGATCTCACTTATTTGTGGGAGTTAATGAACAAAATGAATTGACCAACAAAATAAGACCTGAGGCATGGAAGCATGGAACAGTCTGACATATTGGGGGCTGGGGAACAAGAAGAGATAAACCAAAAAACATGTATTTATATGCATAGCCCATGGACACAGACAATAATGTGGTAAAGGCCTGGGGGGTAGGGGCTGGGTGGAGGGAAATAAAGGAGGGGGAAATGGGGGACATCTGTAATACTGTCCACAATAAAAAATATTTTAATATGTTTTTATTGATTTCAGAGAGAGGAAGGGAGAGGGAGAAAGAGATAGAAATACTACTGATGAGAAAGAATCATTGATAGGCTGCCTCCTGCACACCCTCTACTTGGGATCGAGCCTGCAATCCAGGCATGTGCCCTGACTGGGAATCGAACCATGACCTCCTGGTTCATGGGTCAATGCTCAACCACTGAGTCATACCAGCAGGAAATACTTTTTTTTTTTTTTTTCAATTCCAGGAGAGAGAAGGGGAAGGGAAGGGAAGGGAAGGGAGGGGAGGGGAGGGGAAGGGAGAGAAGACCAGCTAACCTAAAGCAGATGAAGCCTAAGAGGATGGCAAGGACCGGGACATATAAAGGAGTTTGGGCTAATTATAGTACCTAGAAAGTTGATGTTTAAGTTGGGGCCAGACATAATCTGAATTTTGTTTCTAAAAATCTCTCTCACTGTGGAGAATCCTTTGGGGTTTGAGGGGGATAGGAGCAAGTGGAGAAGCAAGGAGATCAGCTGCAGACTCTTACTTATAGTCCAGGTGAAAGGTGAGGGTGGCTTGCCTAGAATAGTAGTAATGAATGAAGTAAGAATTTCAGAAATGTTCTGAAGCTGAGGTCAAGATGACTTGCTAAAGAATTGGATACAGGAGGTGAGGAAAAGAAAACACCTATATTTACAGAGAGTTTTACATTGTGCCAGGTGCATTTCATTGTTATCTCCTTTAATATTCACAAAAGCCCTATGGTTGATAATTGGTATTATTCACTCATTCATCAACAAATACTTATTAAACAGCCATCATGTCCCAGACACCCTTCTAGGTGCTGTGAAAAGAGCAGGGAACAACACAGATAAGGTCTTTGCTCACAAGAAGCAAGTATTCTTTTGGGAGAAGACCAACAATCTACAAGTAAGCAATAAGTAAGTTATAATAAAAAAGTTATAGCCCTGGCTGGTGTAGCTCAGTAGTTTGGGCATCATCATGGTTTGATTCCTGGTCAGAGCTAATGCCTGGGTTTTGGGCTTGATCCCCAGTAGGGGGCGTGTAAGAGGCAGCCAGTGGATGTTTCTCCCTCTTCCTCTCCCTCTCCCTTCCCCTCTCTCTAAAAATCAATTAAAAATCTTTTTTTTTTAAAAGTAAAACTGTAATGAGAAAAAAACACAAGACATTAATGGGCTAGCGAGTAACTTGGGGTGTGATTTTTTTTTATGTGATATCCTAGAACTTTTGAGAAGGTGACATTTGTACCTGAGACTTGAGTGATGGGTAGCTATTATCTTACAGATGTGGAAACTGAGACTTAGCCATACAGGTAGCACACAGAAGTTATTTCTTCTGGAAAACTCTGTGAAGCGGGTATTTAGGAGCTGAATTATACTGGAGGACAGGCTTTGCAAAACTATGGAACCTTCTAATACTTTAAAAAGTCCAGATCTATGATACCTGTTTCAAAGAGCCATTTCTTAATCTGGCCTCAAAAAGGGACCCAAATACCTTTTCTACTGGGTAAAAGAAGTTCCTTGCAAATCAGCAATTTTAGGTTGGATAATTGGTCCTGAATGAGGTTGGTAGTGATACCAGATTGAGTCTTTTATTTTTTTAATATATTTTATTGATTTTT
Source organism: Corynorhinus townsendii (assembly GCA_026230045.1). NCBI lineage: Eukaryota > Metazoa > Chordata > Mammalia > Chiroptera > Vespertilionidae > Corynorhinus > Corynorhinus townsendii. Next base: position 170,586,171 of record JAPDVU010000003.1, on the reverse strand, counting down.
TACAGAGAGGAAGGGAGAGAGATAGTCAGAAACATCAATCAGCTGCCTCCTGCACGCCCCCTACTGGGGATGTGCCCTACTGGGGATGTACCACCCCCAAAAGGGGCCAGGGATCAAACCTGCAACCCAGGTACATGCCCTTGACCGGAATCGAACCTGGGACCCTTCAGTCCGCAGGCCGACGCTCTATCCACTGAGCAAAACCGGTTTTGGCTCAGATTGAATCTTAAGCACTGTAAGATAGAAGAACTGGATTCAATTAAATTCCATAAAAATTTATTCATCTCCACCCTGGCTAGTGTGGCTAGTCCGTTAGTGCATCAGCCTGCATACCAGAGGGTCTCAGGTTCAATTCCCATCAAGGGCATGTACCTGGGTTGCAGGTTTGATCCCTGGCCCCTTTTGGGGGTGGTACAGAAGGCAACCAATTGATGTCTCTCTCTCATATTTCTCTCTCTCTCTCCCTCTCTCTCTCTCTCTCCCCCTTCCATCCTTTCTAAAAATCAGTGAAAAAAAGTATCCTCTGGTGCTCTGGTGAGGATTAAAAAAACAAAAATTTTTATTCCTCTCCTACTTTAGTCCAGGCACTCTATGTGTTGCATAGTAGGGATGTAAAGATAAGTAAAAGATGCCTTATATACTGTTAGTTTTTCTACTTTTTTCCACCCAAATTTGTGTCTAAGAGGCAGACCTTGCTCCCTGAATCACTGTGGGATTCAGACTAAGGGGAGCACTCACAGAAGATTAAATGGAGGGAGGACAGTGTCTGTGTTCCCCACTAAAGGTTACAGCACCTCTCAATGCAACCCCCCCACACACACACACGGCTCTTTTGTTCTGTTTCTAATAACTCCCTCTGCTCACCCCTCAAGCCTACCATGGTAACAGCCTCTTTGATACTCATCCTGGGAAACTGTTCTACCCCTTGTGGTTTCCCTACACCCTGCCCATAGCCCATATCTTTGTAAATAGTCTCTTTATGAAATCATCCTCAAATTCTCTTGTTTTTTTGCTCAGGAAGAAAGCAAAAGGGCTAAAACCAAAGATATATATATATATATCTCCTTTGCCCTATACCTTTGCCCTATACCTCTGCCCTAACCAGGTAGCTCAGTTGGCTAGAGCCTTGTAGTTGCAGGTTCCATACCCTGTCAGGGCATATACAAGAGTCAACCAATGAATTCATAAATGGGTGGAGTGGCAGATTGATGTTTCTCTCTCTAAAATCAACAACTAGAAATTAAAAATAATAAAATAAGAATTTTTAAAAAATTGTATCATGTGCTCATCTCTAGCTGCAAAGGAACCTGGAAATTTTATCATTTTATTTTCTACCCTCTATAGTTAAAGGAAAGGGGGGAAGGAAATTAGAAATAAATGTTTAGTGAACCACTCTACAATCTCAAGACCAAGATATTTATTTATTAAATATCAATCACTTGAAAAAGTAATGCCTAAATGGTTACTTTTTAAAGATCATAGATATATAAAGATCACCAATATAGGATCAAATAAAGGAAGCAAATTATCCTAACATATAGTAGGTAAATGGGCTTGGAATAAAATTTCTAGTGACAGCATCATATATTGCTATGTCTCAAACAACTGAGACAAAATAAGATGAAATGCTCCCAGAAAACTATTTTAAGTATCTCTATGAAAAGTGAAAACATTTTTACTATTTTTACATCAAAATTATGGGTTCCATTGAATAGGTCTTCAGGTCTTCTTGGTTTTCCACAGCTTTGGCGGAGAAACAGTTATGGGTTCACCTCCCTGTTGATGTATCAGTTATCAATTGTTGCATAACCAAATACATAAAAACGTGGTGGTTTAAAACAACAACAATGTATTATTTCTCATGATTTTGTGGGTTGAATTAGCAATTCTGTTTTCTCCTGAACTCACTCATATGGCTACTAGACCCTGTTGGGTGGCCCTCTCCTTCAACTACAGCTACAGTTACAGCTCCATCTTGGTTCCTGTCACTCTACCTTCCCTTGCTCCTTCAGAGTTAGGAGCTATCACCTCTAGTGGCTCCCCACTGATGCCAGACTCAGAATGCTTTACCATTCTTGTAGATACTCCTTCACCCTGGCCACACCTTTATGAACAGACCTTTCTTTATATTCTCCTCAACTCCCCATTCAGGTGTGCAAACCATTTCCTCCAAGGACTATGAAATGATACATTTCTGAATGTTATAGTAGGGAAAATTATCAAATAAAAAATTAAAAGACAAAATTATATTGTCCCATGTCACAGTAAAGTAGCTAGAAGCATAGTGGAAGAAAACATTCTTCAAAAAAGAAAAGTAAGTACAAGAAAAGAAAAGCAAGTTGATTGATTCTGTCTGAAAGGATCAGAGATTCCACAATGTAACTGACAATTGAACTGGGCCTTAAAGCTTGAGAAGACCTTAAGGGAAAAGACAAAATGCTAAGGGAAGAGTGAAACAGTGTGTCTGGAAATGCCAAGAGGACCCAGTACCTGGGACACTGTGTGGGGGGGCTGTGTGGAAATTAAAGCTGGAAATTAGGCTGGGATCAGATCAGGGATGGCTTTTAATGCCAGCTTTAAGAAGGTAACCTTTACTCAGTATCTCAGAGTTCTCAAAATACACCACTAGTGGTATATAATGTAACTTAGGTAATATACAAACTTTAAAATAATAGGTACTTTTTAAAAACATGTTTTTATTGATTTTTAGAGAGAGAGGAAGAGAGAGAGAGAAACATCAATGAGAGAGAAACATCATCGAGTGGCTGCTTACTGCGCGCCACCCACTGGGAATCGAGCCCACAACCTGGGCATGTGCCCTGACTAGGAATCGAACTGGTAACCTCTTGATTCATGAGTTGATGCTCAACCACTAAGCCACACTAGCCGGGCATTATGTACTTTTAATGTATGATAGGAAAAACAATAGCTAGAATGCCAAAACTATGAGTTCATAAATATTCTTACTTAGAAGAGGCTAAAGTTGGTAGTAAGAAACATCAGTTAAACTAGAGAAAAATATAAAATAATTTTATGGGTGGAAAGGGACCATGGACATAATCATGGAAAAACAAAGTTTGGGAAACACTGCAATAAGCAATGGAACCTTTGCTGTTTCCTTGGTGGAGGGTTTTCGGGGAGGGCTGTACCATGAAGAGAGCTGTGCTTTGTAAGGATCACACTGGTAGCCTTGTGGATAAGGATGTACAGCGAGAGGCTGGGGCTGGAGGCAGCAAGGCCTAAATGAAGCCCATACCCATGAGGAGAAAGATGAGGGCCTGGACCAGGGTAATAACAGAAAGGATGGTGAGGACTTATATGAAGGGCATTCCAGACAGAAGTTATGAAATTGATTACCTGATTAAAGGGGATAAAGTAAGGAAAGATGGCAAGATCATTTACAGAATTAGAGGACATGGGAAGAAGAACAGAAATTTTTTAGTGGGGGAATGGAGTAAGAATTGAATTAATGCATTTATGTTTGACACATGGACTTTGGGCATTTCTCAGATGTTCACATGTCAATGGGCCAATAAAGGATATGTGTTTCTAGGCATAGCACAGAAACATAACCAGGATACACATACAGGCATCTTCTTGCATATTCAATATGTCTGTTTCTCCCCTTACTACTACACTTACTCTTGACTTCTGTTAGCATGTAATATGATAAACAGCAACCCATTTTAGGAAAATGGGAAGTACTTAGCTCCTCCTCGGGGGACCTTGCTCAATTCAGGGACCACAACCAACAATATAAAAAAATAATTGAATTATAACTTATTAGAGCTGGAGGATCTTGGTGGTCATCTGTATTGTTATTCTCAAACTTGAAGATGCATCAGAGTCACCTGGAGGACTTGTTAATGCAAAGATTGTGGGCTCTGCACTGAAGTTTTTGATTTAGAATGTCTGAGCAGGATCTAAGAATTTGCATTTTAAACAGGTTTCCAGATGATACTGAGGTTGCTGGTCTGAAGACTACACTTTGAGAATCACTGATCTTAGCACAACTTCTCCAGAATACAGTCTGGGCAACTGCAGCCTAAAAAAGTTATTGTTATTATTATTATTTTAATCCTCACCTGAGGATATGTTTTCTTGTTAATTTTAGAGAGAGGGAGGGAGAGAGAGAGAGAAACATAAATGTGAGAGAGAACTATTGATCAGTTGTCTCCTGTAGGTGCCCCAAATGGGGATCAAACCCACAACCTGGGCATGTGCCCTGACCAGGAATCGAACCGTGACCTCCTAGTAAACTAGTTCATAGGTCAAAGCTCAACCACTGAGCCATGCCTGCCAAGAACTTATTTTGTACAACTGTTGTAAAAGGTAAATGTGATATCCCTATCACTCTATTATGAAAGAGTTGGTACTCATTAAATTGAAGCCATCATAATAATTATCATTATTAGTTAAAAAGTGAATTCACAGTTTGGCCAGAGGAAGGCAGATGATCTGGGCCCCTCCCTGGATACCACTGAAAATGATGGTCCTCGGGAGAGCACTCAGTGTAGCCAACTTGGGAACTGGACTGGTTTATAAGACCTCCAAATGCTCATGTGCTAGAGAAGTCTTGCCATAATTCATGAGCTCCTGATCTGGGTCCTGCCATGCCAATGTATTCATTGCTTTCTCTTCATCACCAAGAATGCCTATGTCCTCTGCCTAGGGCATTTCCTTTTCCAGAGAGGTACCAGATTGTTGCCTAATGAACATAAATTTAAGCTCACAACCTTTTGGTGTTTGGGACAACAATCCAACCAACCGAGCCACCCAGCCAGGGCCTGAAATTGCAATTGCCCTTTTTTTCTATCTCCACCGCCACCTCTTTCTATCAGCCAATATCATCTCTTATCTGCACTACTGCATTATCTTTTTGCCTACTCTCTTCCTTAGACCCACTGACTCCCCTTTTTTAATATACATATATATTTTTTTATTGATTTCAGCGAGAAAGGGAGGAGAAAGAGACAGAAACATCAATGATGAGAATCATCGATAGGCTGCCTCCTGCATGCCCCCTACTGGGGATTAAGCCCGCAACCCAGGCACGTGCCCTTAACCAGAACCGATCCCCGGACCCTTCAGTCTGCAGGCCGATGCTCTATCCACTGAGCCAAACTGGCCAGGGCCTCACTGACTCCCTTTTGATCCACTCTCCACTCAACATTTAAAGAGATCTATTTACTTATTTATTTTTAATCTTTATGGCTGAAAGTATTACATATGTCCTCTTTTTTCTCCCATTGACCCCTTATAGCCCGCCCCCACACCTGGCCTCCACCACCCTATTATCTGTGTCCGTGGGTTATAAATATATACATACAAGTTATTTGATTGGCCTCTTCCCACTCTCCACCCACCTGCCTTCTAAAGGGATCTTTTTTAAAAAATAATTCTTTATTGTTGAAAGTATTACATTGACTCCCTTCTTTCCCCCATTGACCCCTTCCAGCCTGCCCCCACCTCACCACTCCACTGTCTGTGTCCATGGGCCATGCATATATGCATACGAGGTCCTTGGTTGATTACCTGCCACCCACCCACTCTCCCCCCCTTCCCTGAGATTCTGCACTCTGTTCCATGCCTCCATGTCTCTGGATCCACTCCATTCATTTGTTTATTTTGTTATTTAGATTCCACATATGTGTAAGATCATGTGATACTTATCTTTCTCTGACTGACTTATTTCACTTAGCATGATACTCTCCAGGTCTAAAGGGATCTTTTTAAAACCTGAAATTGATTAGCTACTCCTCCAAGCTAAAACCTAATTAATTTAATTCATTTAAATGACTGCCTGTTTCTCTAGAAATATATTTTAAAATCCTTAGCATAGTACAGTGCCTATTAGTACTTACTAAGGCTTAATAAATATTTCTTGAAGGGAGGGAGTCAAGTTTCTGGACCTGGGAGGAACTGCCTTGTACCTTTGTGTATTAATTCTGCCTTGCCTGTCTAAATCTCAGAGCACCTCCTTATTTCCAACCTCTTAGAAGCACCTCTTTGTAGCCTCTGGCATTTCTTACAAAGTGATTTCCTCAAGGTCACACAGCTGGTGCAAAAGCACCAAATAGAATATATAGCCCTATTGTTCTTAACTGTCAATCACAGTTAAGTGAGAAGCAATCACAGTTTAAAAATGACAACCACTAGTATGATGCGTGATCCTCCCTCAACACTCACACCAAGTTTCTAGGTCTTCGGATAGAGAGTCTTTCAAAGATAAAAGAAATCCACCTCCTCATGCCCCCTCCCCAAAGAAGTCCCTTCATCTTTAGATGATTCTAATGGTTATCAAAAATCAGACATTTCAAAGTATAATCTATCCTAGCCAGTTTATCAAAGGATAGAGAGAATGAGAGAAAGGAGACTGTGTGAGAGAGAAACCCGCAACCTCCTTGCGGTGGCCCTGAGGTGATATTTGAGCCAGCTGCCTCCAAGAGAAAAGGAAGGTGGGTGACTTTGGCTTCAGCTTAGTTCAGGGAGAGATTCATAATATATAGTCTCAAATATTCTACGAGATACCATAGACTAGCCAGGGACTAGAACAAGGAAGGGATGTGTGTGGAGGAAATGAGATTAATCTCAGCTCAAATGTTGGGTAGAATCCCAGCTGCTGCAGCTGCTGAGGGCTTAACCAGCTGTTCTCTGGGCAGCTGCAATATTCACTCCAGACCTGGCTCTCAGGGTGGCAGCTCTGTCTCAGGTTAGGGCCATCAGCTCCAATCTAAGCCAAGACTCTGCTGAAAGAATTGCTGGAAAGCAAAAGAGAATAGAAAAAAAGAAAAAGAAAAAAAAAAGTCCTCAGTTTCAAGGACTTTTGTTTGGACACCATGCAATATGAAATCAGACAACTGTGTTCTTAGGATATGTAGTCCCAAAGAGAAAAGTTGAGAGATGGTTTGGGTTTCAGAGAGAAGCAAAGCCAGGGCTAAAGATATCACCTTCAATTCTGTTCCTATCCTCTCCTGTCCGGCTTAAATATCCCTACACTGTTCCCCACCATCTGCTCCCATAACATGTTCTGGGTGGGGATGGGGCCTTTCCTACTTGTAATCAGAACTAGCAAGATTCACATACTCAGATAAGGATCAACTTACTGAGGGATAAAGACAATCCAAAAAGACTGCCCACTTGCCAATCTCCTTTTTCACATGTAAGTTTGACTTTTTTCCCTCCTCACCTGCTTTAAATCCTACAGTTGCTTTTCATCTTCAGGACAAAATTGAAAATCCTTGAAGTACATCACATATCTCTCTGGCTATATTAAACTTGTCAATGCTCCTCAGATTCACTTTACCCTTGCTCCCCAACTCCAGGCCTTGGCACACACTGTTTCCTCTGCTTGAACAACTCTTACACATATTTCAGGTCTCAGTTTAAATGTCACTTCTCCTCTCTTCCATCACACTCAGCAACCTCACACTCAGCAACCTCCTAACCACCTATGCCTGTCTCACCAGATGAACTGTAAGAGCTGTGCTTGACTTTACTGTCTTATCCCTATGGCACAGCACAAAGTTTGGCACATTATAGGAACTCGGTAAGACCTTATTAAAGATAGCCCCCCTCTCATGGGAGAGGTTCATTTGTATACATATATGTATATCAAGTCATATTTAGAGACAATAATAGGGAGAGGAGGGTTTGAATGTGCTAACTAGCTACAAAATCCTCCATAGGGAAATACCCTGACCAGCCATAGCTACCTTCCCATAGACAACTTCCTCAGTCTCCCAGTCAGAGAAGAAAGCTTCCCCCAATATAGCAGGGACCACAAAAGCACAGTCAGGAGTAAACATGTCAAGGAGGGTCTAGGTCACAAACACTCATTATTCAAGCAGGGTTGATTATTTTCACTAAGACCCTGTCTTAGCACTGGCCTCTCCTGACTTCAAACATTTCTGGAAGCTTGTATTATTAGTCTGCTAGGGCTGCCATACAAAATATCATAAACTGGGTGGCTTAGACATCAAACATTTATTTTCTTACAGTTTTGGAGGCTAGGAAAGTTTAAGATCAAGGTTCCAGCCAATTTGGTTCTGGTGAGAGCTCTCTTCCTGGTCTGCAGACAGCCACTTTCTCACTATTGTCCTGGCATGGCCTTTCCTGTGTGCATGTGAAAGAGAAAGCAAGCTCTTCTTTTAAGGACATTAATCCAATCAGACCAGGACACCACTGTTATAACCTCATTTGACCTTAATTACTTTCTTAGCAGCCCCATTACCAAATACAGCTACATAGGCATTAGAGTTTCAACATAATTTGGGGAGGACACATACATGAAGTCCATAACAAAGCTCAAGTCCCCTCTTTTTTAATCCAAAAAGAGCTGAGAGTCTTCTTATGCTTTCTGTGTTGGTGTACCAGCCTCCATGTATTCCTGCCAGAAACCTGTACTATGTATATATTTCCTTACCTGGTAGCTAGGTAGATTTAGTTAGGGAAGCTAGCTATCCAGGCAGGAGAAAGAAGAGCCAATGAAAATGAGAGAGAAGTAACTGTGAGAAAGCTAGGCTATATTAATGACTCAAGAAGAAAATGAGGAAGAGTAAAAAATAATTTAAGACCCATAGGATGTGGCCCCATCCATCAAGGCCATCTTATTTCTTATTATTCCTCTTCCAGTTCCACCAGTTATTACCAACAGTCACTTAGCAAGTGACTTAAACCCCTCTTTGCCTCAGTTTCCTCATCTGTAATACAATCTCATAGAGTTATTATGAGGATTACATAAGAATGCATATAAAGCCCTAGCCAGCTTGGCTCAGTGGATAGAGCGTCAGCCTGCAGACTGAAGGGTCCCAGGTTCGATTCCGGCCAAGGGCACATGCCTGGGTTGTGGGCTTGAACCCCAGTAGGGGGTGTGCAGGAGGCGGCTGATCAATGATTCTCTCCCACCCTTGATGTTTCTATCTCTCTCTCCTTCTCCCTTCCTCTCTGAAATCAATAAAGAAATATTTTTAATATATTTTATTTTTTAATATATTTTATTGATTTTTTACAGAGAGGAAGGGAGAGGGATAGAGATGAGAGAGAAACATCAATCAGCTGCCTCCTGCACACCTCCTACTGGGGATGTGCCCACAACCAAGGTACATGCCCTTGACCGGAATCAAATCTGGGACCTTTCAGTACACAGGCCAATGCTCTATTCACTGAGCCAAACCGGTTAGGGCAAGAAATATATATTTTTATCGGACCTGCATTGCCACCATGGGCCCACCATCCAGATATCACTGCTGCATGTACACATAAGGAACTGTTGGACATTGAAATTGGGACTCAAACATTTTTTTGTTTTGTCTTGTTTTGTTATTATATGTTTATTTCCAGTCTGCAAAGGCAAAACTTTTTAAAGGAAAGAAATGGTGGGAAAAAGATACAGAGGCAAAGAAGCATTGAACAGACTGTCAAACTACATTGGGAAGACAGGGGTGGTTGGGCGAGGAGGGCTGTAAGAGACCAACCGAAGGACTTGTACGCATGCATATAAGCACAACCAATGGATATAAGACACTGGGGCGGGGGGGGGGGGTGGGCAGGTGAAGGCATGTCCTGGGGGGTAGGGGAGGTTGGGGGGAGATCAAGGGGGGGAAAAAAAGGAGACATATGTACTACTATTTGTAATACTTAAAACAATAAAAATAAAATAAAAATTTAAAAAAATATATATATATATATATATTTTTTTTTAAAAAGAATGTTTATAGAGTGCCAGAACAGGGCCTGGCAAGTCATAAATGATCAGGGAACATTAGCTATGTATAATTATACTAGAGACTTGGTACATGAAATTCATGCACAGGGGTGTGTGTCCCTCAGCCTAGCCTGCACCCTCTCCAATCTGGGACCCCTCGAGGGATGTCCGACTGCCCATTTAGGCCCAATCCTGGTAGAATCAGGCCTAAACGGACAGTCGGATATCCCTCTCACAATCCAGGACTGCTGGCTCTCAACTGCTTGCCTGCCTGCCTTCCTGATTGCCCCTAACCACTTCTGCCTGCCAGCCTGATCACCCCCTAACCACTGCCCTGCCAGCCTGATTGATGCCTAACTGCTCTCCTGCCAGCCTGTTTGCCCCTAACTGCCCTCCCCTGCAGGCCTGGTCACCCCTAACTGCCCTCCCCTGCAGGCCTGGGTCCCCCCCAACTGCCCTTCCCTGCAGACCCGGTTGCCCCCAACATCCCTCCTCTGCCAGCCTGGTCACCCCTAACTGCCCTCCTCTGCAGGCTTGATCGCCCCCAACTGCACTCCCTTGCAGTCCTGGTCCCTCCCAACTGCCCTCCCCTGCTGGCCATCTTGTGGTGGCCATCTTGTGTCCACATGGGGCAGCCATCTTTGACCACATGGGGGCAGCCATATTGTGTGTTGGAGTGATGGTCAATTTGCATATTACTCTTTTATTAGATAGGACAGAGGCCTGGTGCATGGGTGGGAGCCAGCTGGTTTGCCCTGAAGGGTGTCCTGGATCAGGGTGGGGGTTCCCTTGGGGCGTGGGGCAGCCTGGGTGAGGGGCCTGTGGTGGTTTGCAGGCCGGTCACACCCCCCGGTGACCCAAGCAGAGGCCCTGGGATTTATTTATCTTCTATAATTGAAACTTTGTAGCCTTGCGTGGAGTCCTGAGCTGGCCAGGGTGTGCGGAAAGCTTGGCTTCCTCCATTGCGGGGGAAACTCAAGCCTCCTGCTCGCTCCCTGGCCACAGCCATCTTGGTTGGGTTAATTTGCATACTTGCTCCTGATTGGCTGGTAGGCGTGGCTTGTGGGTGTGGCAGAGTGGTGGTTAATTTGCATATTACTATTTTATTAGATAGGATTTCCCTATCTCCTGCTCTAATTAGTTTGCTCATCTTCATCCCAGATTCCAAGTCCTTGCTCACATTGTTACTTCTGCCTGAAATGCCCTTTCTGGTCTCCTCAGCTACACATATTTCAATATCCTATTTCTCCACAAGGCTCCTTTGTACTAATATGACATTTAGGGTCCATTCAACTCACCCTGACAAACTAACAATGCTGCTGTAGTAGTTAACCATCATATACCTTTAGGTGTACTCCTACAGGGGGAGAAGCTGTTTCTTAATATTTTGTGTGTTTTCCAGTGTTTTATACAGTGCTACACTGCAGATGTTCAGGAAATCCTGCCTAAAAAAAGGAAGGGGGTTGGGGGGAAGGGGAGAGAAGGTCTGGATTCGGAGCAATAAAAAGGTCACCTAATCTTGAAACAAGAGTATTTTTAATTATATTTTAGTTCTAAAACAAACCCAAATGTGTCACAGTGCCTTCTGAAGAAAAGAGTGTTATGAAATCAAATAATTATAGGAGCAGCAACCCCATGAAAAAAGTTTGGGAACCATTGATAATGCTTCTAGAGGAGTGGTAAGAAGAGAAGCAGAGAGGCATCAGAAGCAGCAAAGGGAGTGAGATATGGATGCAGAACACAGAAAACATTTACTGAGTGCCTGCTTCACACTACGCACATACACTGATCTTGTCAACTGTCTTGTCAGGGAGACATCATTATCTCCAGGTTGGCCTAACTCCCAGGCCATGCCCTTTCCGGAATCCTCATTACCTGTTTTGTTTATGAAAGAGGTATTGCAATTGGAGATGTGGTAGGGCCAAGTGAATATGCCCTCTGGGCCAGCTTCCTGGAGATGCTATACTTTGCTGCTTCCAGGCAGATGATGGATTTTTTTTTCTGGAAGCTGGAGGGCCTCCAGAGAACAGGGATAAATAGGGATGGAAGGAGTGTGTATGTGTGTGTGTGTGTGTGTGTGTGTGTGTGAGAGAGAGAGAGAGAGAGAGAGATGAGCCTCAGGCCTGGGCTGACAGGATGTAGTTTAAGGGAAACCTTGTCCTGCCCAACTTCTTAAGGTGCTAGGAATCATCACCATTATGGTTTTATGGCTTAAGAGCTTGTTACAAGGGGCCCATCATTGAAAGAATACTTAGTGTATCAGATTAGTCATTACCTGAAGTAACATGACTGGAGGGCATCAGGATCTGATAGAGGGCAACAAGGACAGGTTTAAAAACAAAGTAGGAAAACTTCAAGTGCATTTTTAAGGTGCCACTAGGCACCTGGTGTAGCTTGAGGGAAGGTGGGTCGAAGGGCACTAAAGATACACAGCTGCTTCCAAATGTTTCCTTTATCAAGGTCCACCTGCAAACCTAAGTATGCTTTCACCTCTAGACATTGACTCAAGGGTCACAAGAGTGAAGGAGATGAAGGGGCAACTTGGATAAGCTTGGACATCTGGACTACTACAGACTAAACTATACCTCCAGCTTCCAGGACCCAGAGCTAAATGAGGCAGGAGAGATGCATTAACGCCACAGTTTGGAAGGGCATTCTCAAAGACCAGCAGAAGGGCTCCTCGCTAGCCTCTAACACCCATGGCTCAGCCCCAGCAGCTTAACAAAACCCCAAGCCTCACGTACCATTTCTCACCTCCTGCAAAAAGGCTTCTTTGCGCAGGCCCAATCCACCCATTCCAGTGGAACCGTGGTAATTTCCGACTACGCGGGAGTTCAGCGCTCTTAACGCAGGCGTTGGTTCAAGGGTCAACTGTATATAATTCTTTCCTTGAGTCTAGAAGGGAACTGATTCTGAAGACCAGCAGAGGGCGGTGTATAGCAGGGACCTGGCTTCTGGAGGACACCGCTGCTACAGGGAAGGGCGGGCTTCCGGTGATACCACCCACCCCTGACCATCCCCCAGGCCTTAGACACACCCCTTCCAGTGCAGTCCAACTTCCTCAGAGCTTCCGTGGCTAACTCAGGGGCACCTGCCTGCATGGATTCTAGGTGTCTGCTGTGTTGGAAGCTATAGGTTCTAGAAACACTCGGGCCAAGGAAACAGAGTCAGCAATAATGGGAGAGGAGAGAGAAACAGTGGAGGAAGCCGGTAGAAACCACCAGGACAGGAGAGCCGGAAGGACGCTTGGGTTGTAATACCCATATGCCCTTGTTTGGAGCGCCGATCTCCCCCCATACATCAGGACTGAAGTGGGTCTCCGCCCTCATCCTCGCAGCCCTTCTGAAGGAATGGTTTTCAGCCTTCTTCTGCCTGAGTGCTTGTCTTGACCAAGAGTGTGGGGAGACTGTCAGTTATGACTTAGCTAGGAATTCCCACGGGTCACCGGTTGATCTAATGACATCTCAGAAAACCACTTGGGTTCCATCCAGACCCCATACTAGGGTAGGAGGTGGCTAGGCTGATGCATGGCCTTGAGAGAGGGACCAGGACTAGAGGTTAACAATAGGGGAGCAGAATTCTTTGAGTATCGGTACCCACAATGGCCTCATCCCCACCGGAACCCCTATGAACAGAGAAAGAACATGCTGGTGCCTTCTCGCTCCTTGGACAATTCTGGCCCCTGCATCAGCCAGTAGGCACCTTACCGGCAGAATGCTGGCTGTCCTCTCTGTCTGGGAGAAGGAACAAACAGCCTAGAAAAGGGCACAACTTTTTTGGTCTCTTGATAATCGATTAGGACACCCCCCCACCCCCCGACCCAGGAGGAAGCAGGACTGGAAGACCTACTGGGGAAGGAGGGATGAAAGGTATTGATTCTGGGTGTGTCCTCTTTCTCCCCCCTCTGGAGGTGAATCACCCTCGAAGTGGAGATATTTTCCAATAATCCCCCGGAAACGTTCCCTTTATTAGCCCACCTGTAGGAAAATGTCAGACGTCAGATTGACTGGCTGTGTAAGACAGTGTTAACGCCGTGTCTGTGCCCCAGCCCCTCAATCTTGCCAGGCTGGGCAAGCACATCATTATATTATGATTTATAAATAGAAAATAAAATTATCGGGTGGGACTGGGGCACTGGGGAAGAGGAGGCGAAATAGTCTTTGTCAAGGAGTACCCACTATCAATCCCACCTACCTAGGACCTGGGAGCACCTCTTCCGTAGGAGTTTGCCCCTAAACTAGGCAGTCCTACATCGCCTCCATTTTTCTCCCTTTTCCTCCCTCCCTCCCGCCCAATCAACATCATTCGCTGCCCACATCCCTAGATCTCAGCCCCCCACGCCCTGGTTCTGGCGGGTGCCTCGAGGTTACTAAGTCTAGAACGCTCAGCCCAGCAGCTCCTCCGCCAACCAATAGAGGAACCTGGAGTACCAGTGCATGCCTGTCGGCTGGACCGCCCCTCCGGGAAGCAGCGCCCCCAGCGCGTGCAGCAGGCGCAAAGGAGCAAAGGCGCGGTGTGCCCACTGGTGACTCTCCAGAACCGCATAGCACGAGGCTAGGACGTCGTTGACTAGCAGCGTCCCATGCGCTGTGAGCGGCGCGAACACGCCCACGGCTTCCTCTCGAGCCACACGGGCCACGCGCGCCGGCTGCAGCGCGTCCCCGCCGGGCGCCAGCACCGAGTCCCCTGCACGCAGCCGGCGCGCGAACACCGGGGCAAAGTCGCCTGGCGCGGGCGCTGGCCCTCGAGCGGCGAACACCAGGTGCCAGGGTGTGAGCAACAGCTTGCGAGGGGGCCTCTCGGTCTCCACAGCCACAAAAGAGGCGCGGCGCTGCAAGTCCCGGTCCAAGAAGAGCAGCACCGGCGTGGGCACCACCCGGCCTGCGGAGTCTGCCGCCAGCACCCAGTCTCCGCGATGCAGCTCCCGCAGCCCCTTCCGCTCGCCACTCCGCAGGCGCACAGTGGCATTTCCCGGAAAACAGCCGCCTGCCCTGACCGCCAGTGAGTTATCTGCAGGGAGCAAGCATGGAGAGGATTAGATGAAGTCCAGTGGTTCCAGAATGTTAGTACAGATTCTTAAAGATGTGGGTCAAGCCCAGCGCAGACCTCAGCAGTCCCAGGACAACTGCATTTCCCAGGGGTCTGGCCTCAACCTGGGCAGAAATGGAAGGGTGGTTTATAACACCAACAGCCACCTTGGTCTCCCCTAGACTCGCAGCAGGGCTGTGCAGCCTCATTTTCCCTTTGGGAGGAACTCACCACCCACCCCCTACTGTACCGGCTTTGACCGACACGTGGACGTGGTTGCGGGACTCGTAGTACACCCAGTCGAAGCCGGCTTCCACTGCCAGGCGCGCCAGCAGCCCATACTTATTGCGGTCGCGGTCAGACGTGGTGATGTCCAAGGCACGGCCTTCGTAGTGCAGTGAGTCCTGAGCATGGTGGCCGTCCTCATCCCAGCCCTCAGTCACCCGTAGGCGCACTCCTGGCCACATGTTCATCACAGCAATGGCCAGCGCGTTCACTCGCTCCTTACATCGCTGTCAGGAATAAAGGAGTCAGTCTCCGCATTACCACTACCACCACCGTGGGGGCAAAAGCGACTTGAATGGGAGGGTAGATTCTTCTGCTTCCAATCCCCACTCCATTCCCTCTCAGCTTTTGAGTGCCCTGGGCAAGTGAGAATCTGCATAGGTGTAGTCGCCTATCTGCACTCCCTTTTCAAAACATCGTTGGAGAACTGTGGGGTCACGTCTGAGTTTGAGACAGGAGGCGCCTGTATCTAGCTCTTTCCCTATTTTTAATGTTGGCTCCTCACCCCAACTCATTCTGGGACTTCAGCTCAACCTGGGGGAAAGCAAGGTTTAGAAGGCGGGTGGAAGCTTGGTCAGGGAGGGGTTGAACAGCCTGACTCCCCGAGAGGAGCTCCTGTTTGCTGGCCCCCACCACACGCCCCGGCTGCCCTCCCTCCGCCTGATTCATCTTTTGTTTCGTTGCCTTCCCTGGCACCGGGCATCGCTTCCTTCCTTCCTTCCTCCTCCTCCTTTCGGCCCCTAGCATTAACCCCTTCATAGTGCGACTGCCCCCCCCCCCCCACCCCAGAGGTGCCCTAGTGGAGCCGTGCGGGATCAAGGCTGCTGGAAAAAGGGTTGGGGTGGCGGGGGCTGCACGAAGTACAATGGCCATTCTCCGGGATGACTTAACCAAGCGAGAATCCCGGGCCGAGGCCGGGGACCCGCCGGGAGAAGCGGACTCAGCAGCTCCATCCACAAAGGCGCTTTTCAGCCACCCCGGCTCAGGGAGAGGAAAGGGCAGAAAGCCGCGCCCCCTATCCCTGCTCCGGTCGGCCAGTCCCTTCCCCCAGCGCGGCCAGACCGGGTTCCAGCTCAGGCTCTGCCAGCGCTGAAAGCTGCCATCTCTCCATCTCTGGTCCAGATGCAGCTCGGAGAGGCGTGGGAGTAGCACCTGAGAAGAGCCCGAGCTGCCCTTGTGTGGATTTGGGGGGCCCCCTGCAGGGTGGGAGTGGAGAGAAGGAAAAGCAGCAGCGGCTGGAAGCCTGCACCCGGGGGAGTGAGACCGCGGTTATCTTGGCCGCTTCATTCTGGGAGCCGGAGACCTTGGCGCGCACCATAGCACGGACCCGGCGGGAGGAGGCACAGAGAGGACAGCTTCCTTTTCTTCTTCTCTCCGACCTCTCACCTTGGACTTGGTTTTCTCCTAATTGCCAGAGGGACACTTTCCCCCTGCCCTTCTTGCTGAGTCTTCTACACCTCCGCAGGGTTGGAGAGGAGGGGAGGGGAAAGACAGAAAAAGTGGTAACTCCTTCCAACTTTTTGTCGTTTTGTCCCTTAAGGAGGCCCGAGGCCTTGACCTGCGGGGGCAGCAGCCCAGTGCAGAACCAACTCAATGGAGGCCTTTTGCAGCCAGGGTGTGGGAGATAAGCAGGACCCAAAGGGTTCCCAAGCCTGTCAGAGCCCCTCCTGGGTCTGTCCCTTATTCTGCCCACTCTGCTGCAGGTGGCAGCCAGAGGAAACATTCCATGACCAAGAAGGAAAGGAGTGACCCTTCCCAATCTCTGGGTGAAAGAAGGGATTCTTTCTCTCCTAGACAGGTTTTCCTAACAAAGTAACCTGGAAAACTATTGCAATTAATCAGAGGAAATCCGTACCCCTCCCTCTCCCCCCACCTCCCTACTCCATACACAATTAGGTGGTGTAATGGAAAGTGTATAGGACTTAGAATCAGGAGTCCTGAATTCTAGTCCCAGCCATGTCACTGATTAGTTTTAAGATGTTGATTAAATCACTTTTCCTCCTGGGGCCTAGCTCTCACTGTAAAATGGGAGGGGGGGTGATGGTGGAAGAACGTGACCTCCAAATTTCCTTCCAGTTCCCACATTTGAGATCATTGGCCAGAGGGGGTCCTTCTCTCCCAAAGCATTACTCACCTCACCCTAGGTTCGTTAAGTTCTGATCTGCCCCCAATGCTCAATACGTGGTAGTTGAATTTATTTTATGTTTTAAATTCCAACAAAAGACCCTGAAATAAACTGGGCTTGAGGAACACAGGAACCCTTTGATTCTCAGGTGGGTTCCTCTGTTCTTCTGATTAAGTACTGCTTTTCACTTCAAGACAGGCGTTTAGATTGGAAAACCTTGCCCCAGTTCTAGGATGCCTCTCCTATGCCAGAGACAATTCCTACCCAGCCCCTCCTTCAGGTAGATGGCCCGGTGACCTGACTCTTGGCCACCCTTTCTCAGCCTCCTTCAGTCTTCTTGGTTCACAGAGATTTTCCAAAATCAGGTCAGAAGCCAAGCTAAGGGCATAGCTTTCTGTCTACTGCCTAGCCAGCTCCTGGCCCCCAGCTCACCCCAGCCCTTCCTGCCTGGCTCGGTAGCTGACCCCCGGTCCACGCCTCAGCCATTTCCCGTCTCGCCTGCCGCCATCCCCCTTTCCCCGCCCTCGCCTTCGAAGTCTCTCCCAGCTTCACTCTCACTAGTCCCTCCTTCCTCTCCCCATCCAAGTCTCTCCCAGTTCGGATCTCTCCTGATCACTCAGTCCAGCCAGCAGAAGTTTTTTGGGGGGAGGAGTGGGGTGGAGGAAGTTCTTTGAGATTAAGGTCTCTAGAGATGAAGCCCAGTTCACCCAAAGGGGCTGCAATAGAAAGTAGAGAAGTTGGCAGTGCCCTGGCGCAGGTGAGGAGAGGCCCACCTTACCTCGGTCATCAGGCGGTCTGCGCCACTGTTCTCCTCATCTTTGAAGATGATGTCAGGATTGTAGTTGGGCACCAGGTCCCGGAAGCGCTCGGAGCCCCTGGCAACCCTACCTTCGGCTGGCCCACTGGCGCCCAGGGTCCGTTCGGGCACGCTGGGCACAAATTGCTTGTAGAGCAGTGGCACAAGCTGCTTGCGCACGTAGCGGCGCCGGCCAACCGGCCCCCGGCCCGGCCCGCAGCTCTGGGCTGGCAGCGTCAGAAGTGCCAAGCAGCACAGGAGCACCAGACTGGCCAGCAGCGCCATGGATGCAGCGGACTCGGGCCAAAAGGGAACGTTCTTATCCTTACCAACTCGCCCGGCAGTTGGGCATTCCCCGGCACCAGAGAGCGCAGCAGGCAGAACTGCCCCAGAGTGCCCTAGAGCTCTTGTGGCTCTATGCACCTGGCTGCCGCTAGCTCTGCCTACATGCCCCCAGGGGTTCTGTAACCTGCTACAGACGGGCCATCATAGCAGGGAAGTGGGGTCGTGGGTGACTGCCAGCTCAGCCTGGCTCTGTCGCCAGGCTCCGGCGCTGCCACAATGCCTGGGCTCCGCCTTAAGTGGCCCCCTGGCCCCGCCCCCCGCCCAGGACTGTCCCGCCCCCTACCACCAGGGCGGGGGCTCTAGCCGGTCACCACTGGTCCAGTTTGAGATTAAGGTGTGACCCATCCTGGAAACCAGGTAGTTACTTGCCTAGGAAACCCTAGCAGCTTTACAGTCCTTGGCTGTCTGGTTAAGCATCCTTCTACCTCTCAGTCTGCACTTGGTACCAAACCATCCTCCTCTGATATTTGCATTGGATCTTTGCTCTCCCAAAGCCTACCCTGGCAGGCCATGTCCTCTGCTACTACCCGGAAATATTGGTTCCAGTTCCTGCCCAAAGTCAACCATGCTCTTTGGGCATACAACCAGAGCCTTCCTTGTCTGTCCGTGGTCTTCCCAAAACCTCTGCCATTTCCATCTCTTCCGTTGGGAGTTTTCCCTAGAATCAGCAACAGAGCTTCAAGTTATTCTAGTTTAGAACTTCAAAATTTGGCCCCCCTTGCTAGACACCCAACTTCTTTTTAAATGAATAACTTGTCAATTGGAAGTTGCTGGAAGGCAGTGGCTACTTGAACTCTCTAACTGGTTTCCTTTCACCTTTCATCTAGCCACCTCTCTAAGCCTTCTTGCTCTTTGGAACCCCCCCCCTCCCCTGGGCTCTTCCAGTCACTCACTCAGGTTTATCTCAGAGGCTTTGAGCCTGCTACACTTCACCCACCAATCTACTAGCCTTTAGAAATCACTTTCTCTTCTCTGATGTCTTGACACTGACCACCTCTATTTACTTGAAAACCAGTAATTAACTACCATTTATCGTGGTTCAGTGTTAGAATTATGTCACCCCCAATTAGACAAAGCAATTAAGCACAAACTTACTTATCATGTAATCCAGTGATTCTCAACCTTTCTAATGCCGCGACCCTTTAATACAGTTCCTCATGTTGTGGTGACCCCCAACCATAAAATTATTTTTGCTGCTACTTCATAACTGTAATTTTGTTACTGTTATGAATCGTAATGTAAATACCTGTGTTTTCTGATGGTCTTAGGTGACCCTGCTAGCAGTTCTCAACCTGTGGGTCACGACCCACAGGTTGAGAACCACTGCTATAGAGCCCAAGACCATCGGAAAACACAGATATTTACATTACGATTCATAACAGTAACAAAATTACAGTTATGAAGTAGCAGCAAAAATAATTTTATGGTTGGGGGTCACCACAACATGAGGAACTGTATTAAAGGGTCGCGGCATTAGAAAGGTTGAGAACCACTGATGTAACCCCATGGTTAAGTGCCTGGTCTATAGTAGAGTGCTCAGCAAATATTCATGGCATGGCACCTACACTGTTTTTTGTGGCTTTTTTTTGGGGGGGGGGTGTATTCTATATTCACCCCTCATGCAGCTCCATAGCTAGCACTTATAGCACCTTTGTGTACATTAGAAAAAAAGCACCCCTTCCTCAATACACCTGCCATTTGCAAGAAAATAGTCATAATAACTATACATTGACTATGAGGTGAATGGTGCCCCTAAATGTTGTACAATGCAACATATACATGACCCTGAGCAGAAACTTGGTCCCTAGCCCCAACATAGCAGGGGGCTTGCATAGTAGTTAAGGCACTGATAGCTTCTGGAAAGATGGAGTTAGGTTCTTCTCTGAGGTAGATCACAAACCTTTGTTAGCTAGCCACTTCTTTTACTCCACATCCAATAGTCAAATCGGGGAGGACAGGACTGAGTGTATGGGTGTGTGTATACAAGGGGATCTTATCCTATTCCTACACTAATGCCTGCCTACCCCCAATAACCAAGGTACAGAAACAAGGTCATGAGTATAAGGAGAATCAGGGGACCAGTCAGCTTTAGGCAAGGCTAAGGGAGAGGAGCTCCCAACTGCCTGATTGTGTGGCCTAACACCAGACCCAAGTCCTCAAAGAACACTAAGAATGCAGATGGAGGGAAGGGAACAGATGGTGGACAGGACCATTCTGTTTCTCTCAGTTGATAGACTCACGACTTGCGGGGAGAGCAAGGCTATTCAAATAAACACAGAGAGCGCCTTTTAAAAAAACCAAAGCAAACCTTGGGATCAACTTTATTGCTGATGGTTGTGGCCTTTTCTTTCCCACACCCTCACCTCTCTGGTGGTCCAAAGTCCCTCCAGGATAACACAGTGCTTAGGTTCTTCTAGACCAGAGGCAAAGGGAGATAATCTGCCCCCCACGTCTGCCCCTGCTCAGTCCCTCCCCTGTCCCCACCCAACCCTATTGCACATCAAATCATGTAAACATGGCTACAGGCATGGCCTGGAATAGCAGTGAGGCAGATTGATGTGTTAACGGATTTGGGACCAGGAGCCAGACCCAAGTCACCCAGCCCTACCCCATGCTAAGGTCCACAGTTAAATCTAGAAAAACAAGGGGGCCTGGTCCCAAACTCTGGCTCAGATTATGCAACAGTGCAGATGGCTCAGCTCCCCTCTGCCACCCACCCCTCTCAGATTCCAGGTCCTAAGGATCACCCACTCCTGGTGTTGCTTCAGGACTGGGTAGCAGGTGGCAGTGTCCAGTTTTTTCCCTCTCACCCCCAACTGGAGGTCACTGGTGTTGGGTCTTCCTAGATGCCCTGGGGAAACCAGAGACAGGCAATGGCAGTCTGTCCAGTCCTGGAAAAGAGGGAAGCCGGGCAGTCAAAAGTAGGACATATGTCCAGACCTCTGGGACAAGACAGCCAAACCACAAAATGGATGGACGAAGCAGGTTACAAGTAAAGCAGAAAGCCTGCCATCTCCCCTGCTGGAAAGACCATTGTTCCAGAGGGCTCCACCCCACCAGCCTGTGACTCCCACTCCCTCTCACCAAAAGCCCGGATCAGCTCTGCCCGAACAGCTGCGGTGAAGGTCTTCACCAGACAGAGAGTGGTGAGGCCCGCAAAGGTTGCATTGTAGAGGAACACGATGTAAAAATTGCCCAGCCAGTTGAAGCGTCCAAAATCACCCAGCAGGTCAAAGCGAGTGAGTCCTGAAGTACAAAGACCAGGATGGAAGGTGGGCATCCCAGACCCACCCTAGCTGAGCCCAGCTTTCTGCTGCCTCCTGGTGGCCACATTTCAACACTGCAACTGATAAGTTGGCCTCTCCTATTATTTGAGGGGGGGATTATATTGTAATTATTTTTATTTTAAAAAATAATTCTTTATTGTCGATAGTATTACGTGTCCTCCCTTTCTCCCCATTGACCCCCTCCAGCTCCCTCCTACTCCCTTCCTCCCCGCCCCAGGCCCTCAGCACCCTTTTGTCTGTGTCCATGGGTTATGCATTCAAGGTCCCACCCCTCCATCCCACCCCCCGCCTTCCCTCTGGGATTTTGCACTCTGTTTCATGCTTCCATGTCCCCGGGTCCATTCCATTTATCAGTTCATTTTGTTACTTAGATTCCACATATGTGTGGTCATGTAATACTTGTCTTTCTCTGACTTATTTCACTTAGCATGATACTCTCCAGGTTCCTCCATCCTGTCTCAAAGGGTCAGAGATTCTTCTTTTTTTACTGCTACATAGTATTCCACGGTATAAATGTACCACAGCTTTTTTATCCACTCATCTATTGATGGGCACTTGGGCTGTTTCCAGATCTTAGCTATTGTAAATTGTGCTGCTATGAAGATAGGGGTGCACACATTCTTTCTGATTGGTGCTTCCAGTTTCTTAGGATATATTCTAGAAGTGGGATCACAGTGTCAAATGGCAGTTCCATATTTAATTTTTTGAGGAAACTCCATACTGTTTTCCATAATGGTTGCACCAGTCTGCATTCCCACCAGCAGTGTACTAGGGTTCCCTTTTCTCCACATCCTCACCAGCACTTGTCATTTGTTGGTTTGTTGATGGTAGCCATTCTGACAGGTGTGAAATGGTACCTCATTGTCATTTTGATTTGTATTTCTCAGGATAATTAGTGACTTTGAGCATTTTTTCATGTCTCTTGGCCATCTGTATGTCCTTTGCCTATTTTTTAAAATATATTTTATTGATTTTTTTTACAGAGAGGAAGGGAGAGGGATAGTTAGAAACATCAATGAGAGAGAAACATTGATCAGCTGCCTCCTGCACACCCCCTACTGGGGATGTGCCTGTAACCAAGGTATATACCCTTGACTGGAATCAAAACTAGGACCCTTCAGTCCGCAGGCCGACGCTCTATCCACTGAGCCAAACCTGTTAGGGCGCCCTTTGCCTGTTTTTTAATTGGATTGTTTGTCTTCCTTTTGTTAAGTTGTATGAGTTCCTTATATATTTTGGATATTAACCCTGGCCTCTCCTAGTATTAATTATTCCTACATCCCAAGCTCTGTCTCAGAGGAGTTCAGGGCTACAAAGAAAGTGTCAGCAGCTAAGCTTCCTCCAACTTCCCTGCCAGAGTTTGGCATGTTCTCCGATGGGGTCCCCTCTGGCTCCAGGTATCCCAAGGAGCTACCTGGGCCCACGAGTTGTTCCTGGGTCAGGAACTTATAAGCTAGTCACTAGTATTTTTTTAATAGGTAGAGCTGTGTGGAGGCTAAGAGCTCTGACTCTGATTAGACTGCTATGGTTCATAGCCAAAATCCACCTCAACTAATTGTGTGATTTGGGGCAAATTCCTTAAACATCTGTGCCTCAGTTTCCTCAACTATAAAGCAGAGGAAATAATGGGACTATAAGAATTAAATAACACACATAAAGTACTCACTATATGTGCTAGGAGTATTTTAACCCTTGCTGAACCTTTAATAATATATCATCACAAATAAGATTTCTGGGGCCCTCCTCCACTTAACTTCAACCGAAAGGAACTAACTGATGGATCTACAAGCCTAGTGTACTACTAAATCTTCATGGTTTAAGTATAAATGTTACAGGGGAAAGAGTATGGACTTAAGAACCAAATAGAACTAATTTTTTATTGTATTTTTGATTTTGAGAGTACATTTATTAAAGCTCGGGACAGACAGGGGTTGGGGGAGGTAGAAAAAGGTATGGGGGAATAAATGGTAATTGAAGGAGATTTGACTTGGGGTAGTGAACACACAATACAATATACAGATGTGTTATAGAATTACACATCTGAAACCTATATAATTTGATTAACTAATGTCACCCCAATAAATTCAATAAATAAGGTATAACAAAACATCATTATATAATATATATAAAAAAAGCTGGGGACAGTGAAAAACAGGAAAGACTTAAAATAGTAGAGACAAGATCACAGCAACAGGAGAGAGCCTCAGCTGGGTACCTAGACTTGGGAAAGGAAGTCAAAGTAACAGAAGTGAGTCATGCTGGGCTGCGTGGACTCAGGAAAGGAAGTTACAGAGGCCAAAGGAGAGTTCTTGGAGACAGGTTCAGGGGGTTAGCCTGGGATAAACTGCTGCTGCCCACTGCTCTCCTGGTTACAAATCTCCTGGGGACCCTTGGAGCTTAGGAGAAAGAAAGCAAAAGTACACACCTGAGGAAAGGGGGCACAGGCATGCTCAAGAAAGTGTGTTCAAATAGAACTAGTTTAAATCATGTATGATATATGGAAAATGATGTAGTGGCGGAGGGTTACCTATGCAACTCTCATACTACCCTGGAGTGAACTAGTTACAGTTTAAAAAAATTTCTACCAGGTAATTCCAGATCATAGTTCTAAAGATAGGAGAAGGACTGAGTGTATTATTTGATGCCTTGGTGTGTGCAAAAAGCGCTGGACTGGGATTAAGGAGACAAGGATTCTAGCCTGACTTGGCCTTGCCTCAAACTAGCTATAAAATTGGGCAAATTAATTAGCTTCTCTGTATTTCATCTTTAAAATAAAAATATTTAGCCCTGACTGGGAGCTCAGTTAGTTAGAGTGTTGTCTCAATATGCCAAGATTGTGGTTCAATCCCAGTCAGGGAACATACAAGAATAAATCAATGAATGCACAAATAAGGGGAACAACAAATCGATGTTTCTCTCTCTCTCTCAAATCAATAATAAAAGAAGAAATAAAATGAGAATGTTTACTAGATGATCCAGCCCAAAGGAAGATTTAGGGAAAAGTAGTACTTTTCAATAAAAAAACAACAACACAGAAGTAAATGGGGAAGGCTATGTGATGTAATGGAAAAGTATGAGCTTTAAAGCAACACTACTCTGAAACTCAGCACAAGCATTTCACAGAACCTGTTTCTCAATCTGTATTATGGGCATTATACTTTATCATAAGTTTGTTGTGGGATTTAGGGAGAACATGTACATAAAGTGTCTGCTTAGCACCAATAGGTACTAAAAATAAGCCAATTTCCTTATCTCCTTTTTTTTTTATTTTATTGATTTTTTACAGAGAGGAAGGGAGAGGGAGAGTTAGAAACATTGATGAGAGAGAAACATCAATCAGCTGCCTCCTGCATACCCCCCAATTGGGGATGTGCCCGCAACCAAGGTACATGCCCTTGACCGGAATCGAACCTAGACCCTTGAGTCCGCAGGCCGACGCTCTATCCACTAAGCCAAACTGGTTAGGGCCCCTTAGCTCCTTTTGCTACTTACCCAGGGTTCGAGAGAAGACAGGAAGTGCTGAGCTTAGGACCAGGAGACAGACACAGTTTCCAATTATCTGGAAAGGAGTAAGGAAAGGGGAGATGAGGTAGCAGAGCTACTAGTATCTAGTCCCCATGCATGTTTCCGGGATACATCCTCTACTCCTACCCAACTACCTGTGTCATGGCTGTGTCATGCCATCTGGGCCGCAGGCCTCGGAAGAGTGGAGAACTATAGAATCCCACGATTGAGGACAGCATCAGATAACTGCCACTGGAGTTAGGGAAGAACTGGCCAGCTCCCAAGGATTAATGCCTCATCTCAAAGGGAATAAGCCCCTTCCCCCAGCCCTCCTTTCAAAATCAAGTCTTTTCTTTATTTCTGAACCTCAGGTTGGTGAAGACTTACTTGCCCCCTTCCCATCAGTCCTACTACAAGTCTGCCCAGAGCCCCAAAGGAGACATTCAGAAGACAGAAGAAACAGTGGGTTTCCAGAAGGATACAAGATGAGTACAACCTGAATGACAGCACCAAAGGAGCCCAGCTTGGAGAAGGAGACCTGGCCCAGGGAGGCACCCTGAGAAATGAAGTAGTATCACAGTGGAGCACTCTCCACAATCAGCACCACCCAGCATCCAGCCTTCCCTCTGGCCTCAGTTTCTTCCCCCTCACGCCAGCTTTTCTTAGGTCCTCCCCAAAAGATATGGTGGGAGGGCAACCCAGTACCTGCATGCCCCGGGGCATGGCAGCCTCATCGATGAGCAGCTCCAGGATGTGGATGGCCACAATGAGCACAGATAGGCCCTGTGTGAGGCAAGGTCACAGATTCTCATCCATGCCCCCACCCACAGCAATATCCAGAGTTACATGTTAAGAGCAGATACTCTACCCTGGCTGGGTGCTCAGTTGGTTAGAGCGTCATCCTGATACGCTAAGGTTGTGGGTTCAATCCCCGGTCATGGCACACACAAGAATAAACCAATAATGAATGCATAAATAAGTAGAACAACAAACTGATGTTTCTCTTTCTCTGTCCCCTCCCTCCATCCCCTCCCAAATCAATCAATGAAACAAATTTTATTTAAAAAAAAAAAAAAAAGCAGCCCTAGCTGGTTTGGCTCAGTGGATATAGTGTCGGCCTGTGGACTCAAGGGTCCTGGGTTTGATTCTGGTCAAGGGCACATGCCGGGGTGCAGGCTCAATCTTCAGTAGGGGGCATGCAGGAGGCTGCTGATCAATGATTATCTCTCATCATTGATGTTTCCATCTCTCCCTCTCCCTTCCTCTCTGAAATTAATAAAAATATACTTAAAAATAATAATAAAAAAGCAGATACTCTGCTCCAACATTTTCAGTTTCCAAGCACTGTATGGGACCTCCTCAAGGCTGATGCTAGTAACAGAGCACTTTGAGTGTATTATAAGATACTAGAGGCCCGGGGCACAAAATTCATGCAGGGGGTGGTCCTATCAGCCCAGCCTGCACCCTATCCAATCCAGGATCCCTCTCACAATCCAGAACTGCTGGCTCCTAACTGCTCGCCTGCCTGCCTGCCTGATCACCCCTAACCACCTCTGCCTGCTGGCCTGATTGCCCTGTAACTGCTCCCCGCTGATGACCTGATAGCCCCTAACTGCCTCTGCCTCTGCCTCGGCCCCCGCCACCATGGCTTTGTCCAGAAAGACGTCAGAAGATGTCCCGTCTAATTAGCATATTACCCTTTTATTAGTATAGATACCCTCTCCAGGTGGAAGAATTGCAAAAAAGCTAAATAGAAAAATGGATTCTTCCCCCAGATTGATAAGACTTATTTCCAAGTCCAGATTGTGGCAAATTGGGAGACAGACTGAATTTCAACCCTTATTTTCACCCACAGCAAACCTGGGTAATTACTCAGTGGCTCTGTGAGGCCTTGGGTAAACTCCTTAACTTCTCTGTTTCTTCATTTACAAAGTTTGGATTGATGTGCTCAACACAGGGCAGGACACAAAGTAGACACTCAGTAAGAGGTAACTACTATGATTGAAGATAACTGGGTCCCTGAATCTCCTCCCTCTTCCCTCAGAAGGCCTAAAGTACTCAAGGGCCTACTAGTCGCCACCCCCATCAAGGATGGTATACCCACCGTCAATAACAGCAAGCACAGCATGGCCAGGGGATAACCCAGGTTCCGCTGCCAGGCTGAAGCCTTCCACCGCTTCTCTGTGCAAGGATGGGAAGCAGTCAGCACGGGCTTGGAACAAGAGGCTATTCTTTCGGAAAGCCAGGTATTCCATCCCTACTAACTCACGTACCCAGTAGGACCCTCTGTGTCTGCAGAGCCAGCACCTGTCTGTGCAGCAGCTCCATGTCCAAAGGCAGCCAGCAGGAGGTGGGATCTGAGGGCAGAGAAGATAGTGCTGGCCCTGCCCAAGCCATGCCTATCATCCCATCTGGGAAGAATAGCAACTCACTGCAAATCCTGCGGGTCAAAGCTGCTTCCTCAAAGGCTGAGCAGTACAGCTGTTCCTCCAGGTCTTCTAGCACCTGGGAGCAGGGGAAAGGGAGGGTCTAATAGTCAGGGGCTCCCAGATCCCAAGGGCCCGAGGAGCACCCTGTTCATCCCAGGGCTTCATTGTCCCATTCCTTCCTCGACCCCTCATTCACTACCCTGGGGTCAGCAACTTATCCATCCCTCCTGACTGCCTTGTGTTCTGCTCTGTATGTCTGGTAACCAGCTCCAGATGATGGGGGTGGAGGATACAGGAGCCAACAAAGGCAGTGGCCCTCTGCAAGGTGTGTACTACACAATCATAGGTTGCTTTGTTTTTTGGCTCCAGCTTGGCAGGAAGCTCACCTCACAGAATTAAAAGGCAAGGAGCACTACATACCCGTGGCTTGACCAGCAGCTTCCCAGTAACCGAGAACATGCGGGCGAGACCTAGCGGAGTACACACTGTGGAGACAGAAGCCAGTCATCTGATAGACCCTTCTCTCCATCATTCCCCCTAACCACCCCTCCATTCCCTCTCCTTCCACCCTTGTGGCTCCGATCCAAGGACCTTACCCATTATCTCCCAGACCCTGAACACTCACCCAGGAGCAGCAGGACCCCAAGGAAGGAAATGCAGGAATAGAGGTAGGGGAGGTAGTACTCCCAGAAGTCTAAGGGTAAAAAAAGCAGTACAGTCAGCTCATCTCTTTCCTGCTTATTGGGACGACAGGCCTCAGAAACAATACAAAACTTACAGAGACCAGGCAAGTAATGCAAATTAGGAAAGCTGGCCTGTGTCACAGAAGAGGGAGTGGTAGGGACCATAGCAAACTGGAGATCCTAAGCGCTACCTAAAGGGAACAACTGTTATACTGCCCCAGTCACCAAGGACTAGTGTGGCCAGATCCTCAACCTTGTCAAGAAAAGCCAGAGATCTGGATATTAATGTGAAACCTCCCAACTTTAACATATATATAGCAACTGACTAGTATGTTTTTAAATCATTGCATGGGCCCAATGGAACATTTCTGCAGGTAGAATTTGGCCTGAAGTCCATCATTTCGAAACTTCAGTCTAACGGTTTATTTATTTATTTATTTATTTATTTTTTAATTGAATTCATAAGGGGAGAGGGAGAGATAGAAACATCAATGATGGGAGAGAATCATTGACTGGCTGCCTCTTGCACGCCCCCTATTGGAGATCGAGCCTGCAACCCTGGGCATGTGGCCACAATTGGGAATCGAACCTGTGACCCCTTCAGTTCGCAGGTCGATTGATGCTCTATCCACTGAGCCAAACCAGTTAGGGCCAGTCTAACGGTTTAGATGATCTCAATCTTCTCCACCTCAGAGGGATACAGTTAATCCAGGAAGGGGAACATCTGCCAACTGAAGAGCCACTCAGCCTGGAGGGTGGGAAGGAAGCTGGCCCTCTCACCATAGAGTGATTCCCTGCTGGTCTTGTTGTTGTCCACAATGGCTGATGCCACCCACACCATGCCCAGCACCAGCAGACTGAGGAGCATCAACATTACCACTGTCTCGTAGACTCGGCCCAGGACACCCTATGGAAGAAGGCAATAGGTGTGGATGGAGAGAAATGCCAACAATGTCGGGGCAATGTGGGGAAGGAAGGAAACATTGGGAATGGCAACCTGGCTAGGGGAACCAGAGGACTGGATTCAGGAGAAAGGGGAAAGCATTTCCCTCTTATTCTGCTAAATCACTCTGTTCTCCTACCCCACAACCAGAATATCCATTCCCATCTCGATATTTTTCCTTTGTAACCTCCCTCCGCGGGTCCTTTCCGCATCCTTGTTTTGCCCTGGGAGGCTGACTCCTGAGGTCTGCATCACACAAGCTCTTTGCCCTTGGTTTTCCTGTTCAGCTTGCCCAATGGAAAGAACCAACAGCTCCTCTGCTGGTGGTTGCACCTCCCCAGCTTCAACTGGGTTCCAAAAGCTATCTTTTCTCTCTGCAAGCCTATGGTGGCAAGGACTTCCTGATGTTACTAGCACCTCAAACTCCTTGTTGATCTCCTCAACTCTAAATATATCTCTATAAATAGTTTCTTCTTTATTTTTTTTTTAATATATTTTATTGATTTTTTACAGAGAGGAAGGGAGAGGGATAGAGAGTTAGAAACATCGATGGGAGAGAAACATTGATCAGCTGCCTCCTGCACACCTCCCACTGGGGATGTACCCACAACCAAGGCACATGCCCCTGACCGGAATCGAACCAGGGACCCTCGAGTCCGCAGGCTGATGCTCTATACATCAGCCAAACCAGTTAGGGCAGTTTCTTCTTTAGTTGAAACATCTGAGTGGAATTCTGTTTCCTGCCTGGATTGATTGATACATCACTCACTCACCTTTCTGGAGCCAGCGAAGCCCTCAGACTCAGTGAAGAAGTATGCAAAGGGCATGAGGAAGATGAGGGACAGGTTGGAGAAGAGAAAAACAAGGTTCCAGAGGCCTAGAGCAAAAAAGGAAAGGCAGAGGTGGTCAGAAAAGGGTGGCTCAACCCAATGGGGACTGATCATGTGATCGGGAAGCGGGGGATGGGGTGATTATGACTAATGAGTACCAGGCTGTACCTGCCTGACACTTTCTGCTCCCTATCACCATCTCAAGCTGTAACCAGGAGCTACGCACCATGGATGAGGGAGCCGTTGAGCCACTGGATGTAGTAGTTCCGAGGCAGTGACAGCAACACCTCATTGCTGATGATGGAGAAGGGCAGGAGCAGTACGGCACCCAGGGAAACCGCCAGGGTAAAGGTGCAGAGCTCGAGCCTGGGTGGAGAAGAGATAGTGTCCTTGCTCAGCTCAGACACTTCACTGAGTCCAAGAAGCCCCATTCACCCCTGCAGGCACCTGTAGTTTCTCCTGGAACCAAATAGCAGTGACAGACCAGGGAAGGAGTCATCAGCTGGGGCTCCACTCACTGCCCCCCAGCCCTAGTCCTTACCTTCAGGGAAGCCTTGGCACATGGGATGGGTACATCTCAGACATTTATGGGAGCCTGGTCATCTGCCATGTCACTTGCTCAGACTGTCCTCAGGAATGTGATCCTCCCACACATGCCCGTAGGGTGCACCAGGCATAATGCCAACCTAAGAGGCCTGGCTTCTCTAATCAGAGATGTGAATTTCTAAGCTTGCCTCTTCAGCCCACATAAGAGCAGGGTCACCCCATATGACTATGCCCTGAATGAAGCTCTAGGACAAAGGGAGAAAAGGGAGCTAAAACCCAACTTCACAGCCAAGGCCTGTGTGCTGGGCTGCTTCAGTTGAAAAGAAGAACACTTTTATTTATTTGGTCCATCAAAGGGGGATGGTTGCCTTCTTATAATCTGTTGGCCCAGAGGAGCCATCACTATATCTTTCTCTATACTTGCTAGTGAATAAGGTCCATTCTTAGATTCAAGCACACCTCCCTTTCAGGGGTTCTACCTTCCCCATCCCCTGCTGTTTTCATTAATCTGCATCCTACCCTACTCCCTTCCCAATGGATGCTGGGAGGTGAAGCCAAGCTGAAGTCATTTCTGGTGACTCAAGCCCTAGCTGACAGTTTCCGGCCTTGAGGATCCCAGGAGCTCCTGGCCTAACTAGGGAGACAGGAAGAGCAGCTTTTCCAAGCGTCCCCAGGGTGGAGTAAAGCCGGAAGAAGCCAGAAGTAGGGTGGAAGCAGAAACTCTCTCTTTACTTTGTGACACCCCACTCTCTCCGCCAGCTCCAGGGCCTCACTAGATTTCAGCTTCTAAAGGCAACTGGTGCCAGGTGCTCAGGCAGCGACACTTACGCAATCTTGTTGACTGTGGCATCTTCATCATCCACTACAAAAGACAGAGGCATGGGGAAGAAGCGGAAGATCAGCGGGCAGTTCTGGGAACCATCTGTGTTACAGCATGCCTTCCTTCCCCGTCCCTGTCCCCTGAAAGAAGGGCCTGCGCCCACAGAGGCAGAGCTGGACAGGAGGCTCTGGAAGAGCTCATGCTATGAACCTCACAACCTGTTCTCTGGCCAAGGTAGCAGTGGCCCCAGGTGGAGAGAGAACAGGCTAGAAACTCCCTCACTTCCCTCCTTCCCCATCACAGGTTCCTCTTTGTAAGCTCAAAATATGATAAACAACTGGTCTGTGAGGTTGGTTACATCAGTGGCTGGGTGCAGCAAAGAGAAATGCAAGGAGTGTGTGTGTGGGGCGGGGAGATTCACAGAGAAAGTCCCCAAGAGAATTACACTGAGGAGTAGCTGCCTTCTTGGGTGGGGGCTCATGGAGGGAAAGAAAGGCTAGGGCCAGGACAGGATAATCTGAACAGGCTGAGGCAAGTGTGTGGACCGCCCGGCCGTCCCGCCCCGCACCCCGCTCCCTGTCACACAATGCCTACAGGAAGGAAAGCTCCAATCTGAGCACAGATTGGGAAGAGAAAGACCACCATCACCAGGTCCTGGGGTCCCAGCAGTCACGCAGGTCTCTGGTCCTGGGTGTGGGAGCACTAGGAGAGGAGGTGACAGAGCTTGTGCCCATGATAACATTCACCTTGCAGTTGCCCATTTTAGGTTTACAGAGGACTTTTACATTAACCATCTCTTTGGTCCACATAATAACAATAGACTGGGTAGAGACTGCTAGGCCCATTTTGGAAAGGATAAAACTGAGGGCCAGAAAAGTTACAGGACTTGCCCAGTGGCTTTATTGGTTGTGGACACTTGTATCTAGACTTTCCACTATACCACACTGTCCCTGCCTGTGGAGGTAGGGAGGCAGAAGAGGCAAAGGCACCAGAACAGCCACCTCTCCTTTCCCAGCAGGCACCACAGACCCATTCTCCTGAGGCTGGCTCCAGGGCAACAGGAAGACTAGCAGAGAACGAGCAGAAGGGAGGGAAGTCACAGGTACCTGTAGTGAACTCAGCAGGCTTCTTGAAGTGGGTCAGGGTGATGTGGCAGAGGATGTAGAGTGTTGCAAACAGAAGTGTTGAGATCTATGGCAGAGTATGAACTGGGATGAGAAACTCTAAGTCTTAGAACATTCCATAGCCCCAAAGGCCTTTCTGTTCATTCCATGGGGTCACTTCCCCAAAACAAGGCTGCATACTTTCTCCCTGGTACATGCTTCTAGTCAAGGCCACAGGAGCCTTTAAGAAGCAGCAGACAGCCCAAAGTTTGGCTCAGTGGATAGAGGGTCGGCCTTCGGTCTGAAGGGGCCTGGGTTCAATTCCAGTCAAGGGCATGTGCCCAGGTTGCAGGCTCAAACCCCAGTAGGGGGCGTGGTAGCCCATCAGTGATTCTCTCTCATCACTGATGTTTCTATCTCCCCCTTTCCCTTCCTCTCTGATATCAATAAAAATGTATTTTAAAATATGTAAGTGGAACAAATTGCTGTCTGTCTCTCTCTCTTAAAAATCAATTGGGAGTCCTGAAAGATCAGGTATGCTCTAGGCCAGTGGTCGGCAAACTCATTAGTCAACAGAGCCAAATATCAACAGTACAACGATTGAAATTTCTTTTGAGAGCCGAAAACCGACTTCTGTGCATGGGCCACGAAGTTTTAATCGCACTGTGCGTGCGCTCCCGCACGTGGTATTTTGTGGAAGAGCCACACTCAGGAGCCAAAGAGCTGCATGTGGCTTGAGAGCCGCAGTCTGCCGACCATGGCTCTAGGCCAAACCAGAGCTTCATTTATTCCTCTCCCCCTAAGAGTAAGACTTAGTTGGAGCCCAATATCTACAGTTTCTAGAGTCAGCATCGACCTCTTTAAAGGCAGTCAATCCCTGCTCCCTACCTCAAGTGACTTCCCAACTCTAGGGCCAGGCATCTCAAGGCCTGTCCCATGCCTCTGGGTGACTGGACCTCCAACTGATAGTTAAGACAGGACTTAACCAAGTTACTCTGCACATGCATACATCCCTACCCTACCCCAAGTTAGCTGCTATTGTTCAGGGGAAGAGCTACTGCTCAGTTTGGCTCCATAAACAGGGAGTCTTGAGAAGAGACATTATTGTATTTGAAGTAGTCCAAGAAGGCAGGGATCAGTCTTGTGGGTTCTCCAGTCCCCAAGAGGAGCTGACACCACAGGAAATCTGCATACAGCTATCCATACAAAGAGGGACAAAGTCATAGAGACCCCAGGAGAGCCAGGGGTCTAGGACAAAGTTGTAGCCTTTGACATTAGGAAAGCTGAGTAGAATGAGCCACTCAGATTGGAACCGCAGAATTTTTACAGCCTAGTGCTCCACCCTGGGCTTGCGTAAGTAATAGCTAGGAAGGTGGGAGGGCTCAAAAGGTCATGCTGGAGTTACACGCAGTTCCAGCAGAGGCTAGGTCATTCTCTAGAGCAGAATTGGTGCCAGATGGAGGAGCTACCAGAAGCCTTCAGGCTGCCCTTGCCCAGCACAGATTCCTCAGCTAAGGGACTAAAGGATGGGGGAGACATCCAAGAGGCTGCTTCTCTGTCCAAGGTCTCATCCCTCCCAGTTCTCTAAGAATGTGGGCCTCTGGCCATACTGTCTCAAGGCCTGGACGAGCCTCAACATATGCCCAACCCCACCATGTGGGACTATCCACTAAGGGACACATAAGGAAGGTTTCCTGAGAGCAGATACGGCATTCTACACATGGACTAATATACTTCCTACCTTTCAGTACTCATAAATAAGGACAGACTCAGTTAAGCAGTGGCTCTCTTTATCCCTCCTCCAATCTGAGGCTGCCCAGGGCAGACCAGAGCCCAGCCTGAGAAAAAATGAATGATAGGCCCACTCACTAACATTTCTATTCTTTCAAACCTTTCTCTTTTCCTTTCCATTTAGTACATGGAAGAGAGGGCTACCCTGGGGAGCTCAGAGGAAGACGACTCAGAAGAAAGGAGAGAGATGAGAGTTCAAAGCAGGCCTGAGGAAGATTTTACTTCCTTAGCGCCTCCGAGTGTTCCCCCCACCCCGCCCAGAAGTTAGGAGTCCATTGCTGTGGTAGGTTCAGCTGATGCTCTTCTAGGACCTTGGTGGCACTGAGCGAGGGAGGAAGGCAGCCAGGTGCTCTCTAGAGCACTGAGGGGAATCACTCACAGGGGAAATCCCTAAATGTTTGGATAGCTAGCTAGGAACCTCCACTTGCAGGGTTCCTAACAAACAGCAATAAGGGGACACGGGGGGGGGGGGGTAGGGATGGAGGCTTAGTTGTTTTCCATCTCTACGCAGTAGAATCCACACCAGCAGGAGTCCCTTCTTCCAAAGTGGGAGTCCCACCAAAGTCCCTCTTCAACATCAGTTGGGAGGTAAATGCAAACAAGCCCTCCCCTAATCAAATCCATCCCTCTCGGTCTAAGACGGGCAGACTCACCAAACTCTCAGACCCAAGGGACCCACGCCCAGAACTACGGTGGTGGGCGGGGGAGGGGCGTAGAGAAGGAGGGAACGGAAACCGATGGGCTTTGTTTATGTAGCAACTACCCAGAGGATCAGACCTAGTGGTTCACCAGCTGGAGCACCGGTCCTTCTGTCTGGGCCGGGCCTTTCGTGGCTCGCCCCTGGTGCGCACGGGGTCTGAGGGCGCTCTGAGCCCAGGTGGTTGTACTCCGACCCCAACCTCTCCCTCTCCCGCGAAACCCTTTGGTCCTAACCTTCCTACCCGGGTCCCACACTCACAATACATTCGCGGACCCTCTCGTGGAATAGCTGCTCTCGCACGGATAGCACTTCGTAGTCAGCTGCTTCCATACTCTGCTCAGCATGACTGGGGCGGGTAGGACCGGCGGGGATAAAGCCGCCGCCGCCAAGCACCCGGACCCAGCCGAGGAGCCTTTCCTCGCAGCCTGCGACGGAAACTCGGGGTAGTAACCTGAGGTCCAGATTCAGACGTCCGGACGCCCCGCCCTTAAAGGGGCAGGCACCAGCGCGCCTTGTTTAAAGGGCCCCTGTCCCCACTCTGTCCCTCCCCTTTAAGGTCGGGCCTCTGTCAGGTTTCAACGTAAACACCCGCCTCTAGGCTCGTTACAAGGAAGCATCAGTCCACCTTCTACTTTACGGAAGACAGAGTGACGACACAAGGGATGGGCGGGTTCCTTTCATAAAGCGAAACTCATAGGCTCCTAGAGTTGCCGCTCATAGGTAGAGAAACAATGATAGGCTTTCCCCGTAAAAGGAGGCGGTATCTTTGAAGCCAATCGGTGCTCAATCTAAAACTAACCGACTCCTCACCTCCGGCTGTTGAGAAGAGAGAATTTTAGTAACGACTAAAATTTTAGTTCGGCGTGGTTAAATGAACCTTTTGGAACAAGGCAGCCAGGGAGGATGTGACAGTTCCATGGGGGTTCTGAAAGGTTACCGCTTCCCAGGAATCCAAGGTCCATAGCACCATTTTCTGAAAGTGTATATACGTTGAAGTGGAGCCCCCTTCACGGCCAGTTTTCACTCAGTCACTTTTGGGATGGCCAAGTGTGTGCTAGAGCAAATACCAAAAAATAAAACAAAACCTGAATAGTGAACTACAGAAATATTCTGAAACTTTGTGAGGAAATGTCCATAGGGGACCATTGTTGAGTGGTGCTAAATCACACAGCCGACCTATGTACCACTCACTTTACAGACGTCATCTCATTTTAATAGCACAACCTTTAAGAGGAATGTGTTGTGATTAGCATTTTAGAAATTAGAAGAAGGTGAGAGGTTGTCACGTGCCCAAGGTCACTTGATTAAGGCATGCAAGGTACCTTCCTGACGTCTCCGTGGAAGTATTGTTTGAAAAGGCTCACCTTCCTGAAGTTAAAGCCTTCCTCCAAACTGGAGGAAGCAGTGCAGAAAGTCCAAAGAAGGGCTGAGTTTTGCAAAGCCTGCCAATGAAGTATAAGTGCCCAATTCTAAAGGCCTTAGACTGCATCCAGTTAGTATCTGGTGCCAGAATTAACAAGTGAATTCTATACCCTGGTAACCATGGGGCAACTTATTTTGACCTCTCTTCTGTTTCTCCAGTGATTTGCAATAGAACCTTGGGAGCTGATTTTCCTCTTAGCAACCAAGCCTGAAGTAAACAGAACGTCAACCAGGAGAGAGAGTAGACACACTTACAAAGAGGAGAAGATAGCTAGCCAGGTCCTTGGGTCTGCTGCACTGAATGGAGAGGATAGACAGATGGCTTGGGTCTGTTGAATGTGTTGTAGGAACAAACATGAATGGGTCAAGGCCCTGCGTGGAGGGACTTACAGCTTGTCAGGGAGAAGTGGCCCTGGAGCTTAACATGTCTCAGATCTTAATTTTAAGCACATGTGATTTAGTGATCTTATTAAAACACAAATTAAATCTTGTCTCAGCTCAAAACCTCCAAAAGTGACCCCTTTGCACTTAAAAATTCACCTGCTTTAAAGTAAGCCTAAAAGGCTTTCAGAGGATATATTAAACATGCTGTGTTTTGTTGGTCTCACTGTTTGGGTTTTTTTAAACAAATTTGAACAAACATTAAAAAAATCAGAAAATGACTCCTTAAAAGTTCAGATATCTGTCTCTTATCTCTCTCTCTTTTTAATCCTCACCTGGGGATATTTTTTCATTATTTATTTATTTATTTTATTTTTAGAGAGAATGCAAGGGAAAGGGAGAGACAGAAACATTGATGTGAGAGACACACCCCAACCAGGGTTAGGAATTGAGCTTGCAACCAAGGTATGTGCCCTTGATCAGAATCAAACCCGGGACCCTTCAGTCTGAGGACCAATGCTCTATCCAAACCAACTAGGGCTGATAACTGTCTGTTAAATGAAAGATCTGGCAGAGCTGGGCAGCAAGGACCTATGGCTCTGTAGATGAAGGAGGATGTACCAGTCTTCCACAGCTCCTATTACTTGGGTAAGCACCTCACCAGTTTTTCCATTTACACTGTCACCCCAACTGTTTTGTGACCTGTGAGCTGTCTCCTCTCTACTGCTTCAACTTGGCACCATCTTCATTCTGGCCTTTGGTCAGTTTCTGGTGGGCCCTGCCAACTTTCCTTCTTAGGACACTGCATTTGCTGTTTCCTCTGCCTAAAAGTTCCCCCTTTCTTCCCCTTCCCAATTCACTTTTAGCTGGCTCCTGTTTTCTTTAGGTTTGAGCTTAAACGTTATCTGCTCAGAGGACTCTCCTCCATCCCCCACTACTTTATTTAAGCAAGTATTGTTTTACTTTACCTCCATTTATGTCTTTACTCCTTTCTTCTCCTCTTAGGGGACTAGAACCCTGCATTTGGCTTCTAATTCATTCCTTTCCTTTCAACCCCATTTCTTAACCCAGTGCAATCCTCACAGTAAATACTCAATGTTTGTAGATTTGAGATCTGTCCAAGAGATTAGTTATCTATTTTTTTGTAGGGAAGGGGCCACCTTGACTGTGGAGTAAGTTTCAACATGTGCAAGCAACAGAGAGAAGGGAATAATCCAGATTGAGCCCTCACTAGATGCTAAATGTTAACAGATACTTTACATAGATTAGTTTATTCAATGTCACAAGGATCCTACTAAGTAGACTTTTTAACTTTTATTTTTTTAAGATTTCAAATTAACATGTATTGCACACTCACTGTAGGTAACTGCCAAGTCCTCAAAATGTAAAATTTAGCAACACAATTTTACCTTCAGGGACTTCAGAGATATGCCAGCTATATAAAAACAATTTTGTGAAAATGTATAGGAGATGAAAATTTGAGTGAGAAAAATATGACACTGGAGGTTTGGGGATAGATATTTCAATATAAGCAATAGGTTCAGAGGTGCAAAAATATGCTAGTAGACTTTTTTATGTATAGATGAGGAATCTGTTCAAAGAGATTAAGTAATTTTCGCTAGGAGCTACAATAGTAAGTGGTGGAGCTGGGATTTGAACTGGTTTATCTGACTTGGAAGCTTCCCTTTTCCCCAGTATATCTCCCCAATTTTTGTATTCCTCTCCTTACTAAACTGCTTAGCTACTCAGTATAATAGAAAGGTAAAACTTGAAGAGTCCTGACACCCTACATCTGTATATAAAAGGTTCACCGTTCTACTTCTTCCTGTGAGGTCACCTTTGAGCTTTCACATGTTGACTTATTGATGAATAGCACCTTGAGAGGCGCAGACAGAAGGCCCAGAGGCACCGACTTGCAGAGGTGAGAGGGGTGGAGAGGGGATTTGGAAAGGTTATCCCTTTTTAAAAAATATGTATTTTTTACTGATTTTAGGGAGGAAGGGACAGGAAGAAACATTAGTGATGAGAGAGAATCATAGTTCAGCTGCCTCCCCGCACTGGGGTTTGAGCTCACAGCCTGGGCCTGTGCCCTGACTGGGAATCAAACCGTGATCTGGTTCATAGGTCGATGCTCAACCACTGAGCAATGCTGGCCATGTGAAAAGTTACCCTTTTTTTAAAAACAAAGATTTCAGAAACTTTCCATTCAGATTTATGGGTTATTTTCATTTTCTCTTTGCTTACCTACATGTCCCAATTTTCCCACAGAACACATAAGAAGTACAGAAAAATTCCTGTTCATTCAAATAAGACTAGTAGCTTTAGGGTAGTTTTATTCCCAGAACTTCCTGGGTCTTCAGAAAGAACTCATCCAACTCTAAGGTGAGAATACTATAAACTATGCTATTAACTGAATGTTTGTGTGCCCCACCCCCACCCCAATTCATGTGTTAAAACCCTAACCCCAAATGAGATGGTTATACTAGGTGGGGCCTTTGGGAGGTAATTAGATTTAGATGAGGTATAGCCCCCAATAAGGGATTAATCCTATCTAATAAAGAGTGAATATGAAAATTAACTGTCATGCTATCACAAAGATGGTAGCGCCCATAGCCACAAGATGGTAGCACCCAGTCCCCTCAGCCCTGCTGGAGTCCCACAGTTCTTTCAGCCAAGCCGGAGGGGGGGGGGACAGCAGGCGCACGGTGCAGCCAGACCCTCCCTTAGCCCCCCAGCTGCCCAGGGCTGGCCCGAGGCACAGGCAAGCCTTGGACGTTGGCTGCCCTGCTGCCTAGGGCTGGACCAAGGTGCAGGCAAGCCTCAGAAGGCAGCTGCCCAGCCGCCCAGGACCACCCGAGGCTCAGGTAACCAGGGCTGGCCGAGGCTTGTGCTGCCAGCAGTGGCAGCAGCAAAGGTGTGATGGGGGCATCACCTTTCCCTGATCGCTGGGTCGCCTCCCACCCCTGAGGGCTCCCAGACTGTGAGAGGGGGCAGGCCGGACTGAAGGACCCCCCCTCTCCAGTGCATGAATTTTCATGCACTGGGCCTCTAGTATTTTAAATAAATAAGTAAACAACCTCATTTTTTCTGAGTTGCTGTACCCATGATCCCTTATTTACATACTCCACTCACCCTTTGAAGGAAACTCTCTTATTTGTCCATGTCCTTCTTAAGGTGCACAGAACTGGAAAACAGTTTGCATAGTAGAGTGGTCAGTGAAGAAGATGGTGGGAACACTTACCTACCTAGCTTTGCACACTGTTGTATAGACGGAATGTCTAAGGTGACATCAGCCTGTTCTGGCAGCTGGTCACAGGTGTCTCATGGCACCCAGTCATTTGGTCAATATGAGGCAGCAGAGGTTTCTACGTGTTAGTGTCATGAGATACTATAGTTGGGCCAGGGAGAGGCTGAGAGATTTCTTCTTCTTCTTTTTTAAAAAATATGTTTTTGTTTATCTTTAAAGAGTTAGGAAGGGAGAGGGAGAGAAAGAGAGAAAGATGCGAGAGAGCAACATCAAGGGATCAAGCACACAACCTGGGCATATGTCCTGATTAGGAATCGAACCAGTGACCTTTTGGTGCATAGGACGATGTTCAACCAACTGAGCCACACCAGCCAGATATTTCTTCTTATTTAAAAAGAATCTCTAGAACAGAGGAGCAATTTTATCTTCCACCTCCATTTGATGTCACTGTCTACCCTGTAGTGTCTTCCTGAGGCATCTTAGACTTCAGGGACTGGGAAAGTAGGGGAAGAGGAAGGCAGTGGAGGGGCAGTCTTTGCTAGCTTTCAGAATTAAAAGTTTGAATTTATGCTCTTGCCCAAAATTAATTCTTAGAATATTTATTAACTATTAATCACATACTAATTAAGCACCAAGCTAGATACTGGTGATACAATGGTAAGCATAACAGACATGGAGCATATAAAATTTGGTTGGGGAAATATATTAACTAAATAATCACATAAATAAATATAGAATTCTAAAATACTTTAAGAGAAAAGTAGAAGATTCTATAAAAAGATATACTAGAAAATCTGATCTAGTTTGACCTAATCTTCAAATCCTTGATGAGGTGACACTTGGGTTTTCATCATGAAAGGAAGAGTATGAGTTAACTGGGCAAAGGGGGTGGAATCAGTTATGGATGGGAAAAGTATTTCATATAGGCAGAGAGAATAGTGTTGGAAGACCCTAGGCAGGATTGAGGTTATGAGGTTGATTTTATCACAGTTGGACACAGTAACATATAGCAGGCTGTCAGTTAGGAGATGGGTTGGTCAGTTGAGGGATGGGTAAGATAGAGAATTTATTCCATTTTATGGACCAGATGGCAGGGAGGAAAAACCTGGCCCTCACAACACAAGGATATCAGTACATACATGATTATATATCCACATCCTCAGGTGGTTATTGACTTTGAGTCAATATTAAGCTCAGATTAATCTGGTGGCATACTCCTTCATTACCCCTTGTTGACTCCAAGGCCATGTTTTTATACCTATCCCACACTGGGAAGCACCCTAGAGGCAGAAGCTGAGGTTAAGAGCTCCTTGGGTGTGGGTTTTGCTGTGGCTGTCTGATTCACAATGACCTTGCATGAGTTCCAGCTGGCTCTAGGAATGGACAAAACAAAAAGTGACAAGCATGTGAATGCTAGGGATGCCAGGTCAGTCACTTCCTGTTTGTTGTACATCTTTTAGGTTCAGCACCCAGGTGACAGCCAGGGCAGAGTTCACAAATCTGAGCTCAGCACTTCTGGGCCGAGAACTCCTTGTCAGTGGTGCCATCTGCAGGGCATTAAGGAATTTGCCAGGAATTTGATGGGATTGGGAGGGGGAAATGGCATTTAATCTCTCTCCCTCAAGCCTCTAAATCTGAATGTGTCTCTAAATCACAATCCTGGTCCTTCATAGGGCTGAAAGACCCTTATTGCCTCGTATCTTGTGGCAGGCAATATTTAAGGCACCTGGTCCTACAAGGCAGGACACTGGGCTGTGGTATCACTTCCCTTCTTCCTCCCAATTAAATGGGCCATCTGCACCTGGCTGTTGTGGCTCAGTGGTTGAGTGTCGACCCATGAACTAGGACAGTGGTTGGCAAACTGCTGCTCGTGAGCCACATGCGGCTCTTGAGCTGCGGTCTGC
This sequence comes from Corynorhinus townsendii, assembly GCA_026230045.1. Classification (NCBI taxonomy): domain Eukaryota; kingdom Metazoa; phylum Chordata; class Mammalia; order Chiroptera; family Vespertilionidae; genus Corynorhinus; species Corynorhinus townsendii. The sequence continues at coordinate 170,544,296 of JAPDVU010000003.1, read as the reverse complement.
CGCTCTGTTGACTAATGAGTTTGCCGACCACTGGGATAGGGGCTTAATCACAAGGAACAACAACAGCCTGTAATTATTGGAATCGAGAGTCTAGGTCAGTGGTCGGCAAACTCATTAGTCAACAGAGCGGTAAACCCTGGCTCGTGAGTCGCAGTTTGCCGACCACTGAACTAGGAGGTCGAATTTCGATTCATGGTTGGGGTGCTGGGTTATAGGCTCTATCCCAGGTTGGGGAGCAACTGATTGATTATTCTCTCTCATCATTGATGTTTCTATTTCTCTTTCCCTTCCTCTCTCTGAAATCACTAAAAACATATTTTTAAAAAATTAAAATCTGTCATCTGCAAATAAGTGATGCTAAGCCCTGGCCAGGGAGCTAAGCTGGTTGGAGCATCTCCCTATATGTCAGGGTTTGGGGTTCAATCACCGTTCAGGGCACATAAAGGAATCAACTAGTGAATGCATAAATAAGTGGAATAGCCCTAGCTGGTTGGCTCAGTGGATAAAGTGTTGGCCTATGGACTCAAGGGTCCTGGGTTTGATTCCAGTCCAGGGCACATGTCCAGGTTGCAGGCTCCATCCCCAGTAGGAGGCATGCAGGAGTCAGCCAATCAGTGGTTCTCTCTCATCATTGATGTTTCTATCTCTCCTGCTCCCTTCCTCTCTGATATCAATAAAAAATATATATATTTTAGAAATAAGTGGAACAAATGCTGTCTGTCTCTCTCTCTCTTAAAAATCAATCAGCCGTGACCGGTTTGGTTCAGTGGCTAGAGTGTCGGCCTGCGGACTGAAGGGTCCTGGGTTCGATTCTGGTCAAGGGCATGTACCTTGGTTGTGGGCACATCCTTAGTAGGGGGTGTGCAGGAGGCAGCTGATCGATGTTTCTCTCTCATCGATGTTTCTAACTCTCTATCCCTCTCCCTTCCTCTCTGTAAAAAATCAATAAAATATATTTTTTTTTTGAAAAAAAGAAAAGAAGAGCTCTGGGCATCTCAATGAACACCTGCCACATTTTATTTTTTTAAAAATCAATCAATCAATAAAAAAATTTAAAAAATGAGGCCAAGAATTCTGGATTGGGAAGGTATTTAAACATTCTGGTGTTTAAAAAAAAAAGTGGGAGGGCCCAGTGCAGTGGCTCAGTTGGTAGGAATGTCGTCCCATACATCAAAAAGGTTGCAGGTTTGATTCCTGGTCAGGCACATACCTAGGTTGCAGTTCAATCCCTGGTCTAGTGCGAACAGGAGGCAACTGATTGATGTTTGTTTGTTTTCTCTCGCTCTCCCTCCCTCCCTCCTTCCCTTCCTCTAAAATCAATAAGAACATATCCTCAGGTGAGAATTAAAGAGAAATAAGTGGGTAGGTAGTAAATTGAAGGTGTTGATGTTAAGGTTAACTCATTATTATTATCCTTGCCATCTCTAAGTAAGCCCTCATTGGGCTTTTACTTCTATTTCTTTCTTTTCTGAGTAAATGGCTCTTTCTTTCTTGGCATCTTGGTTTAGGATGCTCTGCTCATCTCTCAAGCTTGGACATACATCTCTAAGCTTACAAGTCCAAGACTCGATTGCCCTATTTGCCACTCCCTACTGAGAAGGGCAGGGTGGAAATCTATAGCATAAAAGGGAAAATAGGGCCAGAAGATTGAGAACCTGCCTAGTGACAGAACAAGAGGTCAAGTGTTTCTCTGTTCCCTATGCCTCTCCACCCTGAGACTCACCTCAGGAGGTGCTTAAAGAGTCCTGGGCCTGTCCTCTTCCGGGTATGGTGACTTCAGTTTAGGTATTCACCATGGTCCAGCATTTGACATTTCATCAGAGGCTGTCCTACAAATACAGCCTCTAACAAAACTAGATTGTCCCAAACCCCTGGTAATAGAATTGTTTATCTTTATACCAAGAAGGTTGGGAAAGCACCAAAATCTGCATGTGGTGTGTGCCCAGGCCGACTTGCAGAGCTTGTGCTGTGAGACCTAAAGTTCTAATGAGGTTGTCTAAAATGAAAAAACACATCAGCAGGGCCTATGGTGGATCCAAGTGTGCTAAATGTGTCCATGACAGGATCAAGTGTGGTTTCCTTATTGAGGAGCAGAAAATCATTGTGAAAGTGTTGAAGGCACAAGCACAGAGTCAGAAAGCTAAATAAATTAAAAAATGAAGCTTTTTTAAGTAATAAAAACAAAAGTCTCATTCTATAAAAAAAAAAAAAAAAAAAAAGAGGGAGAGACCTGGGCCTGTCCTGGCCACTGTGGCTCAGTGGTTGAGTGTGGATCTATGAACCAGGGGGTCACTGTTTGATTCTGGCCAGGGCACATGCCTGGGTAGGGGGCTCGATCCCCAGTGGGGGCATGCAGGAGGCAGTGGATCAGGGATTCTCTCTCATCATTGATGTTCCCCTCTCTCTCTCTGAAATAAAAAATAATAAAGTAAGAAGAATCTGGCCTAAGAGGGAAATAATCATTGTTTTTACCTCCCTTGGAGCATTCTGTGGGCCATATAAGCATTACTAGGCACAGTGCTTGCTGCTGGTGCAAAGATGTAGATAATAAGACCCAGTGCTCCCCTAAAAGAATGCTTGGTAGCATTTCCATTAGCATGTCGTTTAGCCATCCCTTCCGTGTCACACACTTGGTATTTCATGCGTTGATTACTGCTAGTCAACTACTAGTCGTCTTTTTTTGTTTTTTTAATAACCACATTTTAAAAAATGTATTGATTTTAGAGAAAGGAAAAGAGAGGGAGAAACATGGATTTGTTGTTCCACTTATGTATGGCTTCATTGGTTGATTCTTGTATGTGCCCTGACTGGTGATTGAACCTGAAACCGTGGTGTATTAGAGTGATGCTCCAACCAACTGAGCTTCCCAGTCAGGGCTAGACATCGTCTTGATATATAAGATGATTGGGTACAGAGGGGACAGAGGTAAATACTGAATTTTAGCAGCAAGTTGGAACAATAACTAAATAATTAAGGTATAAAGGGGATAGGATAGTTCAGGAGTGTGGATAGGTGTCTCTTCTAAAAGACAGCTTAAAAGACAATAAAAAATACTGAAATTCGAGTTTGAACTGTAGAAAATGGGAAGACATTATGGTTTCTATCTTGCCCTCTCTTGGATTGCTCATTCTGGGGGAAGCCTACTGCCATATTGTGGACACTCAAGGAGCCCCATGGAGAGAGGTCAGTGTGAAGAACTAAGGCCACCAGCCAACAACTAGCACTAACTTGCCAGGCATGTGAACCACCTTGGAACTGAATCCACCAGTCTGTTAAGTGTCAGATGACTTCATCCTTGTGAGAAACCCCAAGACAGACCATCAAGCCAAGCTGCTCATGAATTACTGACCCTCTGAAATTGCATGAGGTAATACACATTGTTTTGAGCCACAAAGTTTTTGAGCAATTTGCTATGCAGTAACAGATAATAAATCACAAACACCTATGTACCTACAACCCACGCTTGTCATCTTAACATTTGCCTTACTACACATGATTTTCCTTCTCTTTTTCTTTTTTTTGTTGTTGTTAACCCTCACCTGAGGATATTTTTCCATTGATTTTTAGAGAGAGTGGAAGGGAGATAGAGAGACAGAGAGAAATGTTGATGTGAGAGAGACATCGATTGGTTGCCTCTGACATGAGTCCCGACCAGCCAGGGCCAGGGACAACCCTGCAACCAACCAAAGTTCATGCCCTTGATCAGAATTGAACCTGGGACTCTTCAGTCTGCTGATGCTCTATCCACTGAGCCAAATTGGCTTTTTTCTTAAAAAAGCAATGGTCCCCCACCCCAAAATAAAATATTACAGTTGAAACACTGGCTTTTTCTTTTTTTAAAAAAATATATATTTTATTGATTTTTTTACAGAGAGGAAGAGAGAGAGAGAGTTAGAAACATTGATGGGAGAGAAACATCAATCAGCTGCCTCTTGCACACCTCCTACTGGGGATGTGCCCGCAATCAAGGTATATGCCCTTGACCGGAATCGAACCTGGCCGATGCTCTATCCACTGAGTCAAACCAGTTAGGGGGAAACACTGGCTTCTTAATCCTGTTCCTGCCTTGTGCCTCAGAACTCTGAAAAAGCATCATGGCACCTTTTGCACTGAGTATTGCTTGCCTCTGCATTGGTTTGCTGCTGCTTGCTAGGCTCTACCCTAACTACCTTTCCCTCTTTTTTTGCAGAAAGAACTGGGACATTTCAAAGGGTTTTCAAACATTTCAAGATGGTCTTCCCACTGAATTAACTCAAAACCATAATTCCCATTTGGTTATTAACCCAATTTAAAGCCCTGGCATTTGCCTTTCCCTGGGGACTTGTGGTGGCTCCACTTATGCTAGGCCGGCTGTGCTACCCATCAGAGCTTTCTTTCTTTTTTTAAAAATATTTTTATTGATTTCAGAGAGGAAGACAGAAACATCAATGATGAGAGAGAATCATCGATTGGCTGCCTCCTGCATGGCCCCCACTGGGGACCAAGCCTGCAACCCAGGCATGTGCCCTTGACCGGAATTGAACCTGGGACCCCTCAGTCCGCAGGCTGACGCTCTATCCACTGAGCCAAACCGGCTAGGGCAGAACTTTTTCTTTTAATGTCTATGCCAATTCAAATTATTCCCTTCAGAAGCTAGGGAACTACTATTTTGTAGATACAGAGTGGGACAAAAGTAGGTTTACAGTTTGAGTACACAAAAATTATTTTTAAGAAATATGTTTCTACTGATTTTAGAGAGGGAGAAACATCAATGATGAGAATCATTCATCAGCTGCCTCTTGTATGCCTCCTACTGGGGATTAAGCCTACAACTTGGGCATGTATCCTGACCAGGAATCTGACTTCCTGGTTCAAGGGTTGATGCTCAACCACTGAGCCACAACAACAGGGCACGAAAAACTTATTTTCCATACAAACTGTAAACCTACTTTTACCCCACCCTGTATATAGTATTTATGGGCTACAAAAAAACTTGGAAAATTTTTGGTCTTTCCTACTTTTAAACCAGTTAAGATGGCAACATCTTCAGCATTCTTACTTGTCCCTATGCTTTCTGAATTTGAAATGTACATTTCCTTCTAGGTTAAATCCTCTATTTGCTTATTTCTAGATTCCTTTCGATGTAACCAAATTATATACTTGATTATGTATGCTCTTAACATTTACAACCCTGTAGTAAAGCAGTGCTCTTCCACAAATGCACCTAACTTTATAACAAGTCAATATTTGCAGGAGATTCAAATAGATTTATAGACATGTCTTGGAGATATTGTAGGCTTAGTTCCAGATTGCAATAAAGCATCACAGTATCTGCAGTCTTTTTACTGGAGGTTCTTTTGTTCAACTTGTTAAAAAAACAAAACAAAACAAAACCGAAGTGCAGTAAAACCAGGAATGCTTGTACTTGTTATTGCTAACTCATTAGTTATTACCCAATAATTTCAAGAACTAGATTAATAAGCAGAATGACTTTCAGTACATTAGAACCAAGCTCTGCTTTTCCAGACCAGTGTGTGCGTTTCTCTTCACAGAAGTAGCTGGACAGAAGTGAGTTTAGTATTCCCACCTTGTTGCTGTCCCTATCCTCCAAGTATAGAAAAATCAACTTAGAAAAAAGGACAGAAGTCAAACTTTCTTTCTCCATGTCTTTACTTTTAAACATGAAGGGAAAATCGTACAGGTATACATGAAAAAAAGGCAGACATGATTACAGGTAAAAGCGAAGAAACTCTAACCAGAAAGCTTTAATGACTGTCAGCTGTTGAACCTGAAGTTCTGAGAATGACATGTTGCAGGGCTAAAAGGAATTAGTATTCCTCTCCTTCTTCCTCACCCTCTCCTTCAACAGAATCCACACCAACTTCCTCATAATCCTTCTCAAGGGCAGCCATGTCCTCACGGGCCTCAGAAAACTCTCCTTCCTCCATGCCCTCACCCACATACCAGTGGACAAAGGCACGCTTGGCATACATCAGGTCAAACTTGTGGTCCAGGCGAGCCCAGGCCTCAGCAATAGCTGTGGTGTTGCTCAGCATGCACACAGCTCGCTGTACTTTGGCCAGGTCTCCACCAGGGACCACAGTGGGAGGCTGGTAATTAATGCCAACTTTGAAGCCGGTGGGGCACCAGTCCACAAACTGGATGCTGCGCTTGGTCTTGATGGTGGCAATGGCAGCATTGACATCTTTGGGGACCACATCACCACGGTACAACAGGCAGCAAGCCATGTATTTACCATGGCGAGGGTCACATTTCACCATCTGGTTGGCTGGCTCAAAGCACGCATTGGTGATTTCTGCTACAGAAAGCTGTTCATGGTAGGCTTTCTCAGCAGAGATGACAGGGGCATACGTGGCCAGAGGGAAGTGGATGCGGGGATAGGGCACCAGGTTGGTCTGGAATTCAGTCAGATCAACATTCAGGGCCCCATCAAACCTGAGGGATGCAGTGATGGAGGACACAATCTGGCTAATAAGGCGGTTAAGATTAGTGTAGGTTGGGCGCTCAATATCGAGGTTTCTACGACAGATGTCATAGATGGCCTCGTTGTCAACCATGAAGGCACAATCAGAGTGCTCCAGGGTGGTGTGTGTGGTAAGGATGGAGTTGTAGGGCTCAACTACAGCTGTGGAGACCTGGGGGGCTGGGTAAATGGAGAATTCCAGCTTGGACTTCTTGCCATAATCGACGGAGAGACGTTCCATCAGCAGAGAGGTGAACCCAGAACCAGTTCCCCCACCAAAGCTGTGGAAAACCAAGAAGCCCTGAAGGCCCGTGCACTGGTCAGCCTGTCAGAAAATAGAGGAAACATAGTTACTGTTTTTTGCGATGTATTTTCACTTTTCATACATTCCAATGATCTAAATCTTATTTTGACAGGAAACACTTTAAAAAAATGTAGGCCTTTCTGGAATAACTCAGCATTCATTAACTAAAAAATATTCCTTCATTAAAAATTATGAAATGATTTCAAATAACTCATGTTTTAACAAACAATAAAGGAATAATTCATCTCCCACTCTATTACATTTCAATTCTGTGCTTGGAGAAAAAAAGAGCATACTTTAAATGTCTTCCTTAGGCTCATTAATTTCTTTATTCTTGAGAAGAAACATACCAGTTTCCGAATTCGGTCCAGGACGAGGTCAATGATCTCCTTGCCAATGGTGTAGTGTCCACGGGCATAGTTATTGGCAGCATCTTCCTTGCCTGTGATCAGCTGCTCAGGGTGGAAGAGCTGGCGGTAGGTACCAGTGCGAACTTCATCTGCAAAGGGAACCAAAGCAACCACCCATCACCAACAACCTGCACAAGCCTGCTCAACCCCTGGGCCTCAACAGAGCCCCCTGGACACACCTCGTGTCCAAGACCCTGGGGCAGGTGTCTTACTTGGGTTACTGAGGTCAACTCACCAATGACTGTGGGTTCCAGGTCTACAAACACCGCCCTGGGCACATGCTTGCCAGCGCCTGTCTCACTGAAGAAGGTGTTGAAGGAGTCATCTCCCCCGCCAATGGTCTTGTCACTTGGCATCTGGCCATCGGGCTGGATGCCGTGTTCCAGGCAGTAGAGCTCCCAGCAGGCATTGCCGATCTGGACGCCAGCCTGGCCAACATGGATGGAGATGCACTCACGCTGTGGAAAAGAGAGAGAGAAAAAAAAAAATCAGGATGAAACTAATCCAGGATTGTCTGCGAAGCAGAACAATACACGTATGGAATCTTAATCTTACTAATTGCCTGGGTTTTAAAAAATGTTTTCATTGATTTTTTAGAGAGAGGAACATCACTGATTGCCTGCCTCCTGCACACCCTCTACCAGGGATTGAACCTGCAACCCAGGCATGTACCCTAACTGGGAATCTGGGTCAACAACAGTCAACCACTGAGCCACACCAGCCGGGCAACTAATTGCTTCTTTTATAACAAATTAAAGTGTAAAACTTTTTTTCTAGGGGACAACCACTGTATGTTTTGATCTACATTGCTTTTAATGAATTTCCTTTCCCCCTGTAAACCAAGGAGAGACCTTAGTCAGAGCTTTCTCCACTGAAGGACCAAGATAGAGAGGAGGCCGTTTGTCCAGCAGTCAGGCTCAGAATACCATTTTAGACTAGATTTCCGGGCAGCTCCCAGTACAGGAAGCACGTGGCCAGAACAGTGAAGAGGAATTGTCTGGCCCAGGTCCGGGCTCTGCGACACAGGATGAATGAGCAGTTTTAGGTGTGCGCGCCCACTGGGGCCCGGCGGGGGCGCGCAGCTGCAGAGACACTGACAACCAGCCACGTCTGCAGCAGGGCAGCCGTGGCCAACCATCCTCAGGGCCCGCAGGCGTTGGGCTCAACCCAGCACCTCCACATCTGTCAGGGCACACAGGGGATTATCCGCGCCGCATATCTGGACCAAGATCGGATTTCAGTTGCTTCAAAATCCCTCACCACCAACCACCACCTGTCCCCGCAAGCATTCCTGACGTAGCTGAGAGGCCACAGAGGGGCAGATGGCCTCTATGGGCCGTTGGGAGGTGATTGTCCTAATACACTGGAGCCTTCCTCTACATTCATCTTATTGCTTTCATTAACACACACACACACAAAATATCTAGGGTAACAGGAGACACCCTCCAGCCAGACCCGCAGCGCCCCATCGCGCACGCGCAGGCTGCAGTGGCGGTCTCCCGCAGCTTCCCGGCGGGAAGGTAACGGTCGCGCGTGCGCTTTTGAGTCAGGTTCCTTCCCGCCTCCGCTTTTCGCGCCGAAGAGGAAGTGAGGGCGGGGGGAGCCCGCGCGCGCGCCATGCTAAGGCGGGGGAAGTGAAGGGGGATGGGAACGCGTGGGAAAAGACTGTATGAAGGGTCTTGGAGCGCTGCGCTCTGCGGTGAGGGGCTAAATAAGAACCCTAACCACGGTGGAAGGAGCCGGCGCGCCGTCATCCCCTTCCAGAGTCCAAGAAAAAAAGGGGGGGGGCCCTCCATTTATGGACCCAGCTTTTCTCCACAAACCGGAGCCACTCTACTCCCATCCTTGGCTCTTACCTCATTTTTTTGCCCTCCAGATGGACAGCGCGGGTCTCAGCCCTCTCTAGTTAGAGGCCCTCCGCAACCCTAGCTTGTTTTTCCCTATTTTCCCCAGCGAGGGAAAACGCATGCGGCCCACTCACCATGGCTGCGGGTTTGCAAGCGCAGGAAACAGGAGTAGACACCAGGTCCCGGTTACTGTTCCCGACAAGCTAAGAGTCGAGGTAAGTAACGCACTGAGGCGGGGGAGGCGCCGGAGTCGCTTAAGTACGGTTTCGGGGAGGGGCGGGCAGGCACGGGCGGTGCCACGGCCGCGGGCCCCTCCCCCGGCCCGGCGCGCCCACTCGGTGCCCTGCTCCGCCGCCGCAGAGGCGGGCGCCCGGGCCCGGAGCCCCCTCCCCGCGTCGGCCCAGCGGGGCGGGGTCCTCCGCGCCTGCGGGCCGCGAGCTCGGGTGCCGCAGTGTACGGCGCATGGCTGCCGGGGCTGGGCGGAGGGCGGAGGGCGTGCTGGGCAGGGTTCCGAAACAAACCATCCTGGGAATGCGAGAGGAAGCTTGCCTTAATTTGGACCAACGCCAAGACTTAAGTCTGTACAATTTAAGAGGAAGACTATGAAATGCAGAAACTTCTGGTCGGGTAGCTCAGCTGATTATGTTCAGTGTTGCCACAATTTGTCCAGTGAGTTTTGCCTTTTCCTTTTCTCAGTTCCTTTAAAGGCAGTGTATTCTGTACTTCCCTGATAAGGTGGAGTACGCGAGGTTTAGAAACAGAATAGTTCTAGTTGGTTTACTGTAATGATTTGTTCTTTAAACTAAAGGTACCAAACGTTGGAAGCAAAACAGTCATTCAAAGCATTTAACGTCCAAACAGTTTTTAAAAGGGCCCCCTCTTTGGACCTCAACCAGCAACTTTATGGAGTAGCCCTAGGGGCTTTTACAAAGGGAGATTTAAAGACCCTTGAGTGGCTGAATTGAAGACAAACTTGGGTAGAGACGAAATAGACACGGAAGGATATTAGAAAGTAAGGATTCCTTAGGCTTAGTTTCGTAAAACTCTTTATATAATAAGTGCGTTGTGTTGTGTCAAAATAAATTAGTTGGTTATAGTTTAGTGCTAGGAGTCCCAGATTATAGTGAGTAGACATGCCCCGCTCCACCGCCCCCGGCCCTCACCCCCTTTAAGGAGAATATTCCAAGACCATTGGTAACCTTGGGAATTCATAAGGAGGTTAGTTAGGGTTATAGTGTGGCTTTTAAATGGTTCTAGCAGAAACCTATTATTATTACTACACTACTCAAAATATCCTCCCAGTGATAGTGTATTAGTAACAAAAAAGGTAAACCTAAGGCAGTAGAAATTCATAGTTCACATTCAGTTTTTACCTGATTCAGATTTGGTCAAGCCTTCACCCTTCATATCAGACAAATAAAACATTTACGTGTGTGCAGTTTGTAACAATATCTAGATATTTTCCACTTATATTCATATGATCCTGGAATGCAAACAAGGAAGTTCTCATAAATATTTTTTTGTAGTCCTGTTAAAAGGTTTTTGACTCAAAACCCAAATTTTCATACATTATCCAAACTGGGTTATAGGGGACAGGAATATGTTTGGACATGTCTCACTTTAGACAATGTTTGGACATTGTCTCTTTAGTTTATTATTGACATACAATATCCTATTAGTTTCAGGTTGTTTTACTTATACTTGTTTTTGAAAATTTATTTGTCCCACTTATTCTTAAAAGGAGATGGAAAATACAGGCATATGTTTTATTGTGCTTTGCTTTATTGTGCTTCGCAGATACTGCATTTTTTACAAATTGAAGGCAAGGCTCTCCACCAGCAAAAAGATTACAACTAGCTTTATTGCAGTGGTCTGGAACTGAACCTACAATATCTCTGAGGAATGCTTGTCATTAGCTTGTCTTAACTGGAAGTATGAATGTTAAGAAACAACCTAGCTGAATTCCATTCTGCTATCTGCTCTGGATGAAAGCCATTTGAAAAGAGGAGCCTCCCTCCTCCTAGCTTTCTGCAGAATCTTAGAGCTTTCACTGCAGTGATTTGCTCCTGTGGGCCTATATGTCTCCCCAGATGCCTTCCTAAAACTATTAGCTTTGCGAGCCTTGTTTTCTGTGAATTCCCCTGTTGTGAATAAGAAAGTATTTGGGCTTTCCCTCCCTCCTTTCCCTTCCTTCCTTCCTTCCTTCCTTCCTTCCTTCCTTCCTTCCTTCCTTCCTTCCTTCCTTCCTTCCTTCTTTCCTGGTTCCTGAGGATACCTTAGGTTTTAGAAAATAAGAGAGCCAAAGGAACCTTTCCATATAACCTAGTTTGGTATCTTTATGCCAGAAAAATATTGAGTAATGCTAAGTTAATTAATTTTGCTACCTTTTTAGTACTTGATAGGAAAGGCTGACATATTTTTCCTTTTTTACCCATACTAACTTACATGGTTCTATTTGTTTATATTATACATGGATGTATACCCTTCATCTATATTTAACAACTAAATCGTAGTTGTTAAATTGCTGAAATATAAACACAGTATTATCCATTGTCTTAAACTGATTATATAGGTCTTTTCTTTTGTTGGACTGTTTTAGGGCCTATAACTATTTACTTTGAGTCTTTGATGTAGTGGAAGACCTGTTGCTATTTGAGCCACTCCCAACTTTGCTACTTAATATCATGACCATTTGCTACTGTTCTAAGAGTCTGTAACATTTGTTGATAGTTCCATATTGTGGTTTAGACACAAAAGTTGACAAAATATTTTGTTAATTTAAATAGTTTTCAGGAGAGACATATATAACAAATAGCAAGCATCAATGATTTTCAAACATATGGCCTTTTATTTTTATTTACTAGAGGCCCGTTGCATGAAGAGATTCGTGCAATAGGCCTTCCTTCCCTAGGCTTCCAGCACCGGTTTTCCTCCAGCACCGGGGACCCAGGCCTTCGCTTTTCCTCCGGCACCGGGGACCCAGGCCTTATCTCCGGCCAGAGTCTGCCATCTTCGTCTTCACTGCAGACTCCGGAGTCTGCAGTGTTGTCTTTGCTGAGGCACTCCGCTCCTGTAGATCTCTTCACACCCCCCCCCCCCCCCCCCGGCCCAAGCAGGCGTCCTGCGGGACTGGCCACTCCACCCCTGGAGCAGCTGGGCAGCTGCCATCTTTGGCCTTCTAATTTGCATACTCACTCTGATTGATTGTGGGAGGTATGGTCAATTTACATGTTTGTCTATTATTAGGTAAGATTATAGTGTTATACATTTATATATGCTATTTTGTGGTCTGTTTTTCCACAGTTGTGTATAGGAGAAAGAAAATGGGCTTTAATTTCAAATAGTACTAGATTCAATTCTAACTTTGTCAGTTAATAGTGGTATGACTTCAAGGGCATGTACCTCGGTTGCAGGCTCTATCCCTGGCCCTGGTTCGGGTGTGTGCAGGAGGCAACCAATTGATGTGTCTCTCACGTTGATGTTTCTCACTCTCTCTCTCCTCCCTTTCATTCTCTCTGAAAAAAGTAAAAGTAAAAATAAAATGTTATATGTTTAAAATTACATTCCTTTTAATCATTTAAATTTAAAATTTATTTGTGTCTATCTAGTCTCATTGCCTTAATTATTATCTATATACTGGTGACTACCAAATTTATGTCTCCCACCCAGACTTTTCCTCTTTTCCCGGAAGCATATATCTAGCCACCTACTTAACATACTAGTATATCATGTCTAAAACAGGATTCTTGAATTCTACCCCCCTTTCCACACTCACATGCACACAACCTGCTCCTTTCTTCATCTAGTGTTCTCCATCTGAGTAAATGTTACCTCCATTCATCCAGTTGCTTAGGCCAAAGATCTCGAGTTATTTTTGACTCCTCTTTAAAAATTTTTTTTTAAGTATACATTTTTTATTTATTTCAGAGAGGAAGGGAGAGGGAGAGAAATAGAAACATCAATGATAAAAGAGAATCATTGATCAGCTGCCTCCTGCATGCCCCCTATTGGGGATTGAGAGCCTGCAAACCAGGCATGTGCCCTGACTGGGAATCGAACCGTGAGCTCCTAATTCATAGGTTGATGCTCAACCACTGATTCACACCTGACTCCTCTTTTTTTTTTTAAATCCTCACCCAAGGATATTTTTCCATTGATTTTTAGAGCTAGGGAAAGACAGAGAAATATCTATGTGAGAGAAACACATTGATTGGTTGTCTCCTGCGCGAACCGACCTGGACCAGGGCCCAGACCAGGGAGGAGCCTGCAACAGATGTACATGCCCTTGACCAGAATCGAACCTAGGACCCTTCAGTCCTCGGGCTGATGCTCTATTCACTGAGCCAAACTGGCTAGGGCTTGACTCCTCTCTTTAAAAAATGTTTATCATCTAATGCATCAGCAAATCCTGTCAGCTCTACCTATGAAGTAGATCCTGAATTGTCTGACATCTCTCTTCCAGACACAAAAATAGTCTACTTACTTCTCTCTCTGTTTCTATTCTTGCAGGCTTCTTTTTTTTTTTTAAATTAATCTTTAAAAATACAACTGTAATCATGCCTACTCTGGAGGCTTCTTTTCATGCTTAGAATAATATCTAAATTTTTACAATGTTCTAAAAGGTTCTAATGGTCTGGTTCCTAGTTTCATCTTATATCATTTTACCCCCTTACTCATTCCACTCAAGTGCACTGGCCTTCTTACCTTACCTCTAACAGAGTTATCATGCTACTTTGTCTCAAGGCTCTCCACTTGTTCCCTTTGCCTAGTTTGCTCTTCTTCCCCTATATATCCACTCCCTCATTTCCTTAGTTTTTCTTTCAATATTATAACCTTGAAGAGTCTTTGACCTTTCTTTCTAAAATAGCACCCTCCATCCCTTCTCTTTCCCCTTTAACCTGCTTTTCCACATCTTATCACATTTATTATTTATTTGCTTATTTCCTGTCTCCCCACTAGAATTTAAGTTCTTAGAGGGGAGGATCTTGTCTGTTTTGTTCATTGCTTTAGCCCTAGTAGATGGTGAATAAATAGGTGTTGAATATGAATTGAATGTATAAATGTGTATCCTCAAATGCCTACCATAGGGGTGTTATATATTTGCTATTGAAAATATATTAAATGGATATAGTATCACTGATGCACTTTATTATTTCCTTTTGTATGGAAAGATTACATTTTGCATAATGTAAGGACTGGTTCCCTTTAGCATCTCTGATTACTCTCTTGGTCTCCATTCTTTAATTTCTAACAGTAAGGAGAATGGCTCTACAGAAAGCCTTCCCAATGAGAAATTTAAAGGTCAAATAACAAGTTGCTTTTTAGATTTTTCAGAGTTTAGATTCACTTTGTAGTAGTTGTTGTTTTCCTTCTAAATTAATTCAGTTGCCCTTGGGCCACTTTTGTTGCCTATAATATAAACACTTTGGTTCCACAGAAAGTATTATAAAGTGATTCATCATTAGCACAATCCAGGTTCAAGAACTAATTCTCAAAAAAAAAACAACAGTACTCATTTCTGCCTGATAGAGAAAAAAAGGAAATTAAAAAAAACACAAACAAACAGTAAAAATGTCAACTAACCTTAGCAGTTCAGAAAGAATAGCAGTTATGTTGGGTTGTTTGTAAAGAATGATTTTACCTCTGGTGTTTTTGAATGGAGGACAAGCTATTAAAAATGGATGAGAAGCTAGTAATTTTCAAGTACTCATTTGAGTTAAATTGCCATTAATAAAAATTTAAAACAGCCAAAACCGGTTTGGCTCAGTGGATAGAGCGTCGGCCTGCAGACTGAAGGATCTCAGGTTCGATTCCTGTTAAGGGCATGTACCTGGGTTGTGGGCACATCCCCAGTAGGGGGCGTGCAGGAGGCAGCTGATCGATGTTTCTCTCTCATTGATGTTTCTAACTTTCTATCTCTCTCCCTTCCTCTCTATAAAAAATCAATAAAATATATTTAAAAAATAAAATAAAAATAAAATTTTAAAACAATATACTATATAATAAAAGGCCAGAGGCCATAAGTGTCACGACCCCAATGACCGCTGGACCAGTCGCCATGAGGTGCATTGACCACCTCTTGGTCCCTCCCCCACGGCTCACAGGTTCCAATCGCAGCAAGGCAGGCGGCGGGTGGGTGGGGCAGCGAGCATGGTGAGCAGCTGCAGGCAGGTGGGTGGGGCGGTGAGTGCAGTGGGCTACCATGCGCGATTTCATGCTCTGGACCTCTAGTATTTTATATGATGGAAGATAATAAATGTTTAGTTCTGTATAGATTTTTTAAATGGGAAATTATCTAAGAAAGATTCTTTTTTTAAAAAATGTAATGAAGTCTTTAGCCCTGGCCAGGTAGCTTAAGTTGTTTAGGGCCTCATTCCAATACAACAAGATCGTGGGTTCAATATCCAGTCAGGGCACATACAAGAAGCAACCAATGAATGCATAAATATGTGGAACAACAAATCTCTCTCTCTCTCTCAAAACAATAAGTAAAAATTTAAAAGAATTAATGAAATCTGTATCTCTCTGACTATATTATCTTCAATACCCCTAAAAAGTATAAATTGGGAGGTATAAATATGTACAGCTGGAGTTATGTTAGTTATGAAGAATGTTGGCATAAGTTCAACTAGCCAACTTGTAATTCTGTAAGGGAAGCAGATAGATAATCTGTTTCTATGTATATACAACCTTAGAAAGAAAATTGTGCTGCATTTAAATTTCCCATCTGGCAAAACTTCAGGTTCAGAATATTAAATAAGAATTCTTTAGAAGTTAACTCTTTTCTTTTTTTAAAAAATAAATCTTTATTGTTCAGATTATTACAATTGTTTCTCCTTTTTCCCCCCACAGCTCTCCTCCACCCGGTTCCCACCCCACCCTCTGCCCTTACCTCCCGCGCACTGTCCTCATCTATAGGTGTGTGATTTTTGTCCAGTCTCTTCCTGTACCCCCCACACCGCTTTCCCCCTGAGAATTATCAATCCACTCCCATTCTATGCCCCTGATTCTGTTATATTCACCAGTTTATTCTGTTCATCAGATTTTTTATTCACTTGATTTTTAGATTCACTTGTTGATAGATATGTATTTGTTGTTCATAATTTTTATCTTTACTTTTTTCTTCTTCTTCCTCTTAAAGAATACCTTTCAGCATTTCATATAATACTGGTTTGGTGGTGATGAACTCCTTTAGCTTATTCTTATCTGTGAAGCTCTTTATCTGCCCTTCAATTCTGAATGATAGCTTTGCTGGGTAGAGTAATCTTGGTTGTGGGTTCTTGCTATTCATCACTTTGTAGATTTCTTGCCACTCCCGTCTGGCCTGCGTAGTTTCTGTTGAGAAATCAGCTGACAATCGTATGGGTGCTCCCTTGTAGGTAACTAACTGTTTTTCTCTTGCTGCTTTTGATATTCTCTCTTTGTCTTTTGCCCTTGGCATTTTAATTATGATGAGTCTTGGTGTGGTCCTCTTTGGATTCCTATTGTTTGGGGTTCTGTGCGCTTCCTGGACTTGTAAGTCTATTTCTTTCACCAGGTGGGGGAAGTTTTCAGTCATTATTTCTTCAAATAGGTTTTCAATATCTTGCTCTCTCCCTTCTTCTGTGTTGGTATGCTTGAAGTTGTCCCAGAGGCTTCTTACACTATCTTCAAATTTTTGGATTCTTTTTTCTTTTTGCTTTTCCAGTTGAGTGTTTTTTGCTTCTTTGTATTTCAAATCTTTGACTTGATTCTTGCGTTCCTCTAGTCTGCTGTTAGGTCTCTGTATAATATTTTTTATTTCAGTCAGTGTATGTTTAATTTCTAGTTGGTCCTTTTTCATATCCTTGAGGGTCTCACTAAATTTATCGGCCTTTTCTAGGAAATTCTTGAAAAACCTTATAACCGTGGTTTTGAACTCTATATCCAGTCATTTGTTTTCCTCCATTTCTTTCGTTTGTGATCTGTTCTTGGTCTCCTCATTTTCACTGCTTCCCTGAGTTGATAGGGTGGCTTTGTGTGCTAAGTGCCCTATATGGCCCAGTGGGTCGGCCTCCCAGTAACCGGAGGTGGACACTTTTGGTGCACCCCTTTGTGGACTGTGTGTACAGCCTTGTAGTTAAGTCTTTTTTTTTTTTTTAATAAATCTTTATTCAGATTATTACAATTGTTTCTCCTTTTTCCCCCCATAACTCCCCTCCACCCGGTTCCCACCCCACCTTCTGCCTTTACCTCCCCCACACTGTCCTCCTCCATAGGTATACGATTTTTGTCCAGGCTCTTCTTGCACCCCCCATACCCGTTTCCCCCCTGAGAATTATCAGTCCTTTCTATGCCCCTGATTCTATTATATTCACCAGTTTATTCTGTTCCTCAGGTTTTTAATTCACTTGATTTTTAGGTTCACTTGTTGATAGATATGTATTTGTTGTTCATAATTTTTATCTTTACTTTTTTCTTCTTCCTCTTCTTAAAGAATACCTTTCAGCATTTCATATAATACTGGTTTGGTGGTGATGAACTCCTTTAGCTTTTTCTTATCTGTGAAGCTCTTTATCTGACCTTCAATTCTGAATGATAGCTTTGCTGGGTAGAGTAATCTTGATTGTAGGTTCATGCTATTCATCACTTTGTAGATTTCTTGCCACTCCCGTCTGGCCTGCATAGTTTCTATTGAGAAACCAGCTGACAATCGTATGGGTGCTCCCTTGTAGGTAATTAACTGTTTTTCTCTTGCTGCTTTTAATATTCTCTCTTTGTCTTTTGCTCTTGGCATTTTAATTATGATGTGTCTTGGTGTGGTCCTCTTTGGATTCCTTTTGTTTGGGGTTCTGTGCGCTTCCTGGACTTGTAAGTCTATTTCTTTCACCAGGTGGGGGAAGTTTTCAGTCATTATTTCTTCAAATAGGTTTTCAGTATCTTGTTCTCTCTCTTCTTCTGGCACCCCCATAATTCTGATGTTGGTATGCTTTAAGTTGTCCCAAAGGCTTCTTACACTATCTTCAAATTTATGGATTTTTTTTTCTTTTTGCGTTTTCGGTTGAGTGTTTTTTGCTTCTTTATATTTCAATTCTTTGACTTGATTCTTGTGTTCCTCTAGTCTGTTGTTGGATGTCTGTATAATATTTTTAATTTCAGTCAGTGTATGTTTAATTTCTAGTTGGTCCTCTTTCATATCTTTGAGGGTCTCGTTATATTTATCAGCCTTTTCTAGGCTATTCTTGAAAAGCGTTATAACCGTGGTTTTGAATTCTATATCCAGTCGTTTGTTTTCCTCCATTTCTTTCATTTGTGATCTGTTTCTTTGTCGCCACATTTTCACTGCTTCTCTGAATTGTTAGGGTAGCTTTGTGTGCTAGGTTTCCTATATGGCCCAGTGGGTCAGCCTCCCAGTTACCTGAGGTGGACACTCTTGGTGCAGCCCTTTGTGGGTTGTGTGTACAGCCTTGTTGTAGTTAAGTCTTGATTGTTGTTGGTATCACTGGGAGGAATTGATCTCCAGGCCAGTTGGCTATGAGGATCAGCTGTGTCTACGCTGGGAGAAGTTCGGTGCTGGAGACAGCCTTATAGGATTAGACTTGCCAAATTGCAAAAGCCTCTGTGCTCAGCTTGGATGGGGTGGAGTCTCAGGGCGGAGCAGACAGTCTTGGCTTCCCATCAGCCCTGGCCTTGGGTGCGTGCCTCCAGACCTCTGGCTTCCCCGGCTCCCGAGCCTCCGCCCGACAGTTCAGATTCCCCCCGCAAGAGCATGGGTCCCAAGGGGCTCGCCTGGAACTGGGGTTCAGTGCAGTCAGGAGCTTCCGATTCCCTTCTGCTAGGGAAAGCCTGTGGCAACCTTGGCAGTCTTTGTGCACACTCGTGCGCGCGCATGCGTGCATGCCTCCAGACCCCTGCCCGCCGGGGCTTCCCCGGGTCTCCCCGGGTCTTCGAGTCTCCGAGTGCCTTTCTCTCTACCTGACAGTCCAGACTCCCCATGTATGAGCCTGGGTCCACGGGGTTTCACCCGGAACTGGGGTTCAGTGCAGTCGGAACTGGGGTTTAGTGCAGTCGGGGGCTTTCTTCCCCCTCTCGCCAGAGAAAGTCAGCCAGGCTTTCAGCCGCCCTTCCTCTCTGCGCGCACAAAGACCCTTTGCTGTACCTCAACCCTTTGCCGTTCCTCCAATTCTCTGTGAGCTTTTCTCTTTCCTTCTAGTTGTAGAATTTCCACTCAGCCAGCTTTCCTGTGGTTCTGATGGTGTTTGTTCTGTCTCTTAGTTGTAGTTTTGAAATTGTTGTGCTAGGCAGCACTTTAGGTGCTTACCTATGCCGCCATCTTGGTTTCTCTTCTCTGTAGTTAAGTCTTAATTGTTGTTGGTATCGCTGGGAGGAATTGACCTTCAGGCCAATTGGCTGTGAGGGCCTGCTGTGTCTATAATGGAAGAAATGCTGTGCTGGAGACATGCTTATGGGGCAGGACTTGTTTCAGTGAGGCTTTGGTGCTCACTGAGTCTGCCTCTTGAATGTGTCACTTATGGATGTGAGTAGTTGAAATCTGGTGTTGTCTCACACTGACCACTAGATACACTAGCTTCTGGATCTCCAATGGGGTGCAGGTCAGCTACTGTCTGAGGCCACCCAGCAGGAGCTACAGCGAGCACTACAATTTTCTCCTCTTTGCTTGGGGTTTGGAGGTTTTGGAGCTGTTTGACCAGAGATGCAGTTTGTTAGGTTAAGCTGCGATAGGGCAGACCATTTATATGCAAAAGTCACTGCATGGAGCTTGGGTGGGTTTGTAGATTGTGCGGGGCAAGGTCTCAGGGAATCACTAGGCTAGGGTGTGGCAAACAGCGATGGCTGCCAGTTTCCAAGTCCCCACGTCCTGTGCCCCAGCGCAGTAAACAATGATTGCTGGGCGCACCTCTGCAAGAAAGTCACCCTCACTTTCTGACCCAATGGCAGACAGTCCAGCTTCTCCCCGTAGGAGTTTGGGTCCCAGCATCTCCCCAGAAACTGGAGTCCAGAGTAATCAGGAGCCTGTCTCCCTTCGGGTTGAAAAAAGCAGTGCTCCCAGTCGCCCGCCGCCAGCCCGATTCGTGCGCCTCTGTACCTCAGCTTTTCTGCGCTTGTGCACATCTCACTGCTCTTTTCTCTTTCCTTCTAGTTGTAGAACTTCCACTCAGCCAGCTTTCCCGTGGTTCTGGGTGATAGACGTTTTGTATTCTAGTTGTAGTTTTGAAATTGTTGTGCAAGGCAGCAGTTTAGGTGTTTAACTATGCCACCATCTTGGTTTCTCCTCAGAAGTTAACTCTTTTCTTTGTAACAAATTAGAAACATACCTTACCCCATTTAACACATCTGTAGAAGGCATGTTAATGCTGTTTTCTTTTGAAACAGCATAAGATGTTCTACTTAAAAATATACTCAAGGTGGGAAAATCCCTGCATTTTATCACAGATGTAAAAATTGCATTCCAGGGGAATAAATAACAAGTACATTGGATCCCTAGTGAGTATAGAGAATGTGTTGTATCTCCCAATAGTGTTTCTTTGGGGAAGTTATGACTAAGCAAAAATAAAAAACCTAACCTACTACCGTAGGATAGAGATTGGGTGGTCCTGGTATGAGAACATATGGCGGTGGGGCAGAGAATTAAAATTGAGGACTCACCAAGGATCAAAAAGTTTTTGAATTTCCACATGAAAAATCTCTCTTCAAAATCTTGAAAAAGAACTGAGAGATCTTAATTATAATTACTGTCTTTTTTCTAACAATTAGTAATAATTGTACCAGTCTGCAGGAGGCAGGCGATCGATGATTCTCTCATAATTATCATTGATGTTTCTTTCTCTCTCCCTCTTCTTTCCTCTCTGAAATCAATAAAAATATACTTAAAATGCAAAAAGAAAAATGGGCAAAGAACCTGAATGTACACTTCTCCAAAGAAGATATATGAATGGCCAATAAGCACATGGAAAGGTCCTCAACATCCTTAGTCATCAGGGAAATGCAAATCAAAACCCCTATGAGATATCACTCACTTCACACCCATTAGGATGGCTACTATCAAAAAGACATATAATAACAACTCTTAGTGAGAATGTGGAAAAAAATGGAATTCTCATATACTACTAGTAGGAATGGAAATGGTGCAACCACTTTGAAAATCAACTTGGCAATTCCACAAAATATTAAGCATAGAGCTAGCTACCCTATTACCCAGGTATATACCCAAGAGAAATGAAAACATATAGCCACACATTGTGTGTGTGTGTGTATAAATATTTTTTTCTTCTATCCTTCTAGGTTCTTGCAGGGAGGGCCTCCGTAAGAAAAGACAGATTAACAAGAGAAAAACAGATGTTTATGAACATGTGTATATCATATATATATGGGAGAAATTCAGGTATTGTGAATCAAAAGTTTAGTTAAAACTTGGGCTTATATAGCATTTTATCAAAGGAACAATACATTTTTTAGAGAGGTGATAAGGTAAAGGAAAGGACCTTGATTATCTAGGGGAGGCAGATTGTAGGATGGCAAATATATGGGGGAACTACTGGAAGATAACATCTAGTCAGTCAAGTTTGCTACGGGAAGTTCTCTGGTATTGTGTCTGGGCTGATAAAGGTTTAGAGTTGTTAGCAATTAACTTGTTACAAATCTATATCCTGCTGTTAGGCAAGTAGGGGGAGGGCAGATAATTTTTTTATTTTTTATTTTATCTGTTTCTCAATTGTCTTCATTCAAAAGAATCGAAAGAGGCATGTTTTGGGGTAGCAAATTCTATCCTTCACAGCATTATTCATAATAGCTGAAAAGTGGAAACAATCCCCAAAGTCCATCAAATGATGAATGGGTAAAGAAAATGTTGTATGTTTATACAATGGAATATTATTTGGCAATAAAAAGAAATGAAGTACTGATATTCACTTAGTGGCCAGATTATTATGATATCTGAACGCATAATAATCTGGCCACTCAGTATATATGTGTGTGTGTGTGTGTGTGTGTGTGTGTATTAGAGGGTCCGGCCAGCCTGGCCAGGGGGAGGGGCCATGGGCAGTTGGCCGGCCTGCCTGCTGGTTGAACTCCTGGTTGAGGGGACAATTTGCATATTAGCCTTTTATTATATAGGAGATACACTGAGTGGCCAGATTATTACACGTTCAAAGATCATAATAATCTGGCCACTCAGTGTATACTACAGCATAGATGAAACTTGAAAACATTATGTTAAGTAAAAGAAGCTGTGACTCTTAATAGGAGGAGAACCAAGATAGCAGCATAGGTAAACATTGGTACTTGCTGCCTCCCACAATCACAACAAAATTACAACTAAAATACAGGACAACCATCATTCAGAAATGCCTGAAATCTGGCTGAATGTAAGTCCTACAACCAGATAAGTAAAGAAGAAAGCACATTGAGACTGGTAGGAGGAGTGGAGGCACGGAATGGGCTGGTCCAACACCTAGTGTGGCTTTTTTTCAATTAGGAGGGGTATTTCAGCTACAGAGGCCTCCTGCGAGGAGCAAGGGGTGCCAGCTGTATACCAGCCCATCCGCACAGGGTTCCAGAACTGGGAAGAGAAGTCCCTGTACTTTTGGGCTATAAAAACGAGTGGGGATTGTGGCTAAGTGACATGGAGGCTCCTGGAGCCCCAGGCAGTCCTCTTAAAAGGGCTGGTGCATGAACTTACACAGTCCCACTTCCTCTGAGCTCCAATGCCGAGAGGCTGCTTTGGGGGATCCAGGGACAGACAGGGAGAAACTGGATTGTCTGGCATTGGGGCAGGAAATCAGAGGTAGCTTTCTCCCAGATGGGGGCAGGTGGGGAGAGGAGAGTGTGTTCCCAGAGGTCATTGTTCCTGTGCTGGAACCTCCTCTGTTGCAGAGCTGACTGGCAGCCATGGCAGCCATATCTGAGTTTCCACCAGTGTGGCCTG
Source organism: Corynorhinus townsendii (assembly GCA_026230045.1). Classification (NCBI taxonomy): domain Eukaryota; kingdom Metazoa; phylum Chordata; class Mammalia; order Chiroptera; family Vespertilionidae; genus Corynorhinus; species Corynorhinus townsendii. The sequence goes on along the minus strand of JAPDVU010000003.1, from coordinate 170,521,369 downwards.
CACAGTTTGCTCCACCCTGGTGATTCCCTGAGATCCCACCCAATCCAATTTGCAGCCCCACCCAAGCTGTTTGCAGCAGCTTTTCCATATGAATGGCCTGTCCCATCAGGCTTCAGACTTTTCTAAAATCTCTTAAACAAGCAGCTGCTGGTGTCAGCGTGTCCAAAACATATCAATAAGAGGCCTAAGACCCAGCACTAGCACCACACTGCCTTGTTTCACAGCTGGACCTCGCCTGAGTACTTCCAAACCCAATACAAGTAGCAGCCATATGCAGATTGCTCTTAGCTCCTGCTGGGTTGCTCCAGGGAGTTGCTGACTTTGCACCTCCCGGGCAGCCCCAGAGCCAGTGCACCTGGTGGATAGCTGAAGACCATACCAGATTACAACTCTACACATCCACAAATGACATACTCAAGGGGGAGACTCAGTGAGCACCAAAGCCCTACTGAAGCAAGTCGTGCTTCATAGGGGTATCTCATGCACAGCAGCTCTTCCACTGTAGTTGCAGCTAGTCCTCACAGCCAATTGGCCTGGAGGTAAATTCCTCCCAGTGACATCAGCAGTAATCAAGGCTAGGCTCAACTTCAAGACTGTGCACACAGCCCACACAGGGGTGCACGTAGAGGGCCCAGCTTAGGTGACTGGGGAGGCTGAGCCACTTGGCCTCACAAGACACCTACTACACAAGGCCACTCCACCAGTCCCAGGAAACATAGCAGCTCTAATACATAGAAACAAACACAAGAAAGCACCAGAGTGTGGAGACAAAGAAACATCTCACAAATGAAAGAAATGAAAGCAAGCAAACTACTGGATACAGTAGTACAAAACAATGGTTATAACGTTGCTCAAATATCTTAATGAGAGCTTCAAGGCAATTAGTGAGACTTTTAAGAATCTTAGTAAGAATTTCAAAGACATGAAAAAGGACCAGTTAGAAATTAAGCATACACTAACTGAAATAAAGGATAATTTACGGGATTCAACAGTAGAATAGAGGATTCTGAGAATCAAATCAATGATTTGGAATATGAGGAAGCAAAAATCACCCAATCAGAAGAGAAAAAAGAAAAAAGAAGAAAAAAATATGAAGATAGTGTAAAGAGCCTCTGAGACAACTTCAAGAGTACCAATATTCACATTTTGAGGGGGCCAGAAGAAGAGAGAGAGCAAGATATTAAAAACCTATTTGAAAAAATAATGACAGAAAACGTCCCCTACATGGTGAAAGAAATAGACTTACAAGTCCAGGAAGCTCAGAGTCCCAAATAAGAGGAGCCCAAAGAGGCCCACACCAAGACACATCATAATTAAAATGCCAAGGGTTAAAGACAAAGAGAGACTCTTAAAAGCAGCAAGAGAAAAACAGTTAATTACCTACAAGGGAGTGCCCATACGACTGTCAGCTGATTTCTCAACAGAAACTTTGCAGGCCAGAAGGGAGTGGCAAGAAATATTCAAAGTGATGAATAGCAAGGATCTACAACCAAGATTACTCGACCTAGAAAAGCTAGCATTTAGAATTGAAGGTCAGATAGCTTCACAGACAAGAAAAAGCCAAAGGAGTTTATCACCACCAAACCAATATTACATGAAATCTTGAAGGCTATCTATACTAATAAAAGGGTAATATGCTAATTAGACTGGACAGTCTGGACATCTTCTGGACATCCTTCCAGACAAAGCCATGGCGGGGGGGGGGGGGCGCTCAGGCAGAGGCAGTTAGGGATGATCAGGCTGGCAGGGGAGGGCGGTTAGGGGCAATCAGGCTGGCAGGGGAGAGCAGTTAGGGGCGATCAGGCTGGCAGGGGAGCATGGTTAGGGTCATCAGGCAGGCAGGCAGAGGTTGTTAGGGGCAATCAGGCAGGCAGGAAGAAGTGGTTAGGGGTGATCAGGCTGGCAGGGGAGAGCAGTTAGGGGCGATCAGGCCAGCAGGGGAGAGCAGATAGGGGCATCAGGCAGGCAGGCAGAGGTGGTTAGGTGCAATCAGGCGGAGTGGTTGGGGGTGATCAGGCAGGCAGGTGAGCAGTTAGGAGCCAGCAATCGCGGATTGTGAGAGGGATGTCCAACTGCCAGTTGGACAGAGGAGGTGAGTCGTGGCAGGGGAGGGCAGTTGTGGGCAATCATGCCAACAGGGGAGGGCAGTTGTGGGCGATCAGACCAGCAGGGATGTGGGGTTGGGCCTAAACTGGCAGTTGGACATCCCCTGAGGGGTCCCAGATTAGAGAGGGTGCAGGCCAGGCTGAGGGACCCCTCTCCCCTGTGCAGGAATTTCGTGCACCACGCCTGTAGTCCTATATAATAAAAGACTAATATACAAATCAACCAAACGGCAAAATGACCAGTCGCTATGATGCACACTGACCACCAGGGGGCAGACAGTCAATGCAGGAGCTGCCCCCTGATGGTCAGTGCTCTCCCACAGGGGGAGCACTGCTCAGCCAGAAGCTGGGCTCACAGCTGGTGAGCACAGTGGCAGTGGCGGGAGCCTCTCCCGCCTCTGCGGCAGCACTAAGGATATTCGACTACCAGCGAGGGCTCCTGGAGTGTGAGAGAATGCAATCCAGGCTGAGGGATCTCCCACTCCTGAGTGCACAAATTTCGTGCACCAGGCCTCTGGTTCTTTAAGAAAAGGGAGGAGGAGGAGAAAGAGGAGGAGGAGGAGGAGCAGGAGGGGGAGGAATATGAACAATAAAATGTCAATACATACATACCTATCAACAATTAAATCTAAAAATCAAAATAAATGAAAAAGGAATCTAATGAGCAAAAGAAACTGGTAAATAATATAGAATCAGAGACATGGAAACATGGGGCAGACTGACCAATCTCAGAGGGAAGGGGGAGAGGGGGGCGAGAAGAGATTAACCAAAGATTTTATATGCATACTAGAGGCCCAGTGCACAAAATCCGTGCATGGGAGGGGGTGTCCCTCAGTCCAGCCTGCACACTCTCCAATCTGAGACCCTTCGGGGTATGTCCAACTGCCGGTTTAGACCCAGTCCCGCAGGGATTGGGCCTAAACCGGCAGTCGGACATTCCTCTCACAATCTGGGACTGCTGGCTCCTAACCACTCGCCTGCCTGCCTGCCTGATTGCCCCTAACCGCTTCTACCTGCCAGCCTGATTGCCCCCTGACCACACCCTTGCTGGTCTGATTGCCTACAACTGTCCTCCCCTGCTGGCATGATTGCCCACAACTGCTCTCCCCTGCCACGACCCACCTCCTCCGCCAGGACCCGCCTCTTCCGCGCGAGGCAGTGGAGACGCTGGGACCGGCCTCCTCCATGCCACGCAGGCCTGGTGAGGACCCCAGGCCTCACCACATGGAGCAGCCACTGGGCCCTGCCTCCATTGTGCGTGCGGCCATCTTGTGATGATGTGAAGGCATGACACCACCTAGGCTATTATTGGTATAGACATGCATTACCTATGGACACAGGCAATAGGATGGTGAAGGCCTGGGGCTGGGTGTGAACCGGGTGGAGGGGGCAGTGGGGGGAGGGGGGAAGGGGACATCTCTAATACTTTCAAAAGAAGCTGCATATTGTATGATTCCATAAGAAATGTCCAGAATAGGCAAATCCATTGAGACAGAAAATAGATTAGGGGTTGCATTGGGCTAGTGGTTGCCTAGGTGACAGAGTTTCTTTCTTTCTTTTAAAACAATATATTTTATTGATTTTTTACAGAGAGGAAGGGTGAGGGAGAGAGAGTTAGAAACATCGATGAGAGAGAAACATCCATCAGCTGCCTCCTGCACTCCCCCTGCTGGGGATGTGCCCACAACCAAGGTACATGCCCTTGACCAGAATCGAACCTGGGACCCTTCAGTCCACAGGCTGATGCTCTATCCACTGAGCCAAACTGGTTAGGGCGATGACAGAGTTTCTTTTGGGGTGATGAGATGTTCTAAAATTGATTGTGATGATGATTGCACAACTCTGTGAATATACTAAACACCATTGATATGTACACTTTAAATGGATGAATTGTATAATATGTGAATTGCATTTCAATACAGATGTTATCTATATATACTATTATATAAAAGCCTAAGCAACCATTGCAACTGAATGATTGGAATGACCGGTCAACCAGTAGCTATGATGTGCACTGACCACCAGGGTGCAGATACTCAACACAGGAGCTGCACCCTGGTGATCAGTGTGCTCCCACAGCCAACCTCCTGTGGCTGGCCTGCAGCGTCGGCATCCAGCGTCCATTTCTTCTGCGCCTCGCCTGGCGACAGTCGCCTCCTGTCCTGATCCCACTGGGGCCTTCGACCCCAGGCTGGGTCAGGGAACTAGGGGTGAGTGGTGGCAGAGACAGCCCCTTTCTCAAGGTGGCTGAGGGCCAACTCCCTCCTTGGGGCTGGTGGCCAACCTCCCATGCCCTGTCTCTCCCCCTGGCCGGCAGGCCCCCATCAGCCCAGCCCTGATCAGCTCTGATTGCCAGCCAGACCTAGGAACCCTACCCGTGCACGAATTCATGCACCGGGCCTCTAGTATTAGAAATAAAAACAAGAAATAAAGTGTGAGAGGCAGGATTAGCCTTATAGTAGGAAGAGTGGCTATTAGTCAGGATATTTTAAATATCCTGATTTTAATAACTCAGGATATTTAAAATATGGTAGCTACTCAAAATATCATCTGCTTTGCCTTAGATGGTGCTTGAAATAGTCTTTTCCTGATGATTCCTTTAAAAGCCCGATCGTGCCCTGGCCGGTGTGCTCAGTGGTTAGAGCATTGGCCCATGCACCAAAGGATCGCAGGTTCAATTTCTGGTTAAGGGCATGGGGTGCAGGTTCCATCTCTGGCCCAGTTGGGGTGTGTGGGGGATGGAACCAATCCATGTGTCTCTCTCACATCCATATCTCTCTCTCCCTCCCTCCCTACCTGCTTTCCACTCTCTCTGAAAAGCAATGGGAAAATATCCTTGGGTGAGGATTAATAACAATAACAAAAGTCCAATCTTTAGTTCCTAAAACTTCCCTGTACAAAATACCAATACTTTAGGGAAAGATGATACCTAAATAATCAACCACTATTTTCATAGATACTAGTGGACTATTGGTAGAAATTAATAGTAAAGAAATAAAATGGGATATAGGACGATATGGAAAAGGGTTGAGAATGGTCGGTACCAGAAAGTGAAGTGCTGAGTAGGAATGTGAGAAGTCATCTAAAGAAAATTTCAGCTACATTGGAGTATTCCTAAAGTAGGTGCTATTAGACTACATTGCCTAAATCATACACTCTTGATAAAATTAAGATTTTTTGCTCTTTACAAAAAAAAGAAAGAAAAGGAAGAATGAGAATTGCTCAGACTCAAGGTTGCAGGTGAAATATTTGCTTAGCACCTTTAATGTACGCTTTTGCAGAAATTGCTTCCTGACTCATTGCCACAAAGTGATTTATAAAATAATGATTTGGGGAGGTTCTTAACTGCAAGTGTCATCTAGAACATGCTAACATTAGCTATAAATAGACTTGTAACACTAATAGAGTGCATCATTAAGGAATACCTGGATTTTTTTTTTTACACCCAGCCTATATAGCCAGTATAAATAGGCCTTTAAGGTCAAATCAGAGATATTCATCCTTTAGAAAAAAAAAAAAATTCCTGCCTGGCCAGTGTAGCTCAGTGGTTGAGTGTCAAACTATGAACCTGGCAGGAAGTCATGCTTCGATTATTCCTGGTCAGGGCACATGCCCAGGTTGTGGGCTTGATCCCCAGTGTGGGGCATGCAGAAAGAAGCCAATCAATGATTCTCTCTCATCATTGATGTTTCTATCTCTCTCTCCCTCTCCTGTCCTCTCTAACTACAATGAAAATATATATTAAAAAATATTTTCCATTTCCTTTGTTTTTCATATTTATTCTAGAAAATTCAGACAGCTTAAAATGTTACAATGAAAGTAAAATTTACCTGAAATCCCATAATTAGAAAAATACTGTTAAAGATGCTTTTAGATATCTTTCTATGCATATACATATATAATTTTATGTAAATAGGCATACTATATATTGCAGAAAAACAAGACTTGGCATTATATTTGGTTATGAATCTTTTAAAGGTATTTCTTTTCTTTATTTATAATTTGCAAGTCTACAAAGAAAAAACTAGATCCAAGATCTGTGGTTTTCTAACTAATTAGATAATCTGTACAATGTATATGGTTATTGGTTAAATTAATATAAAGCTAGTAAGATCATCTTAATAGCTTATCCTATATAATAAAGAGGTAATATGCAAATTGACCATCACTCCAACACACAAGATGGCTGCCCCATGTGGTCAAAGATGGCCATCCCCGTGTGCACACAAGATGGCCACCACAAGATGGCCAGCAGGGAAGGGCAGTTAGGGGCAATTGGGCCTGCAGGGAAGCAGGTGTCAATCAGGCTGGCAGGCAGAGCTGTTAGGGGCAATCAGGCAGGCAGGCAGGTGAGCGGTTGGGAGCCAGCAGTCCTGGATTGTGAGAGGGTTCCCAGATTGGAGAGGGTGCAGGCTGGGCTGAGGGACACCCCCCACCATGCACGAATTTCATGCACTGGGCCTCTAGTTTAATTAATACAGGAATAATTTATGAACTAACAAAAATCCATTAGTAGACATATTTATGGTTCTTTTTAGTTCTCTAAATCATATTACAGTATAAGTATTTTGCAGTTAGCCCAAATCTTGGAATTATGGGGCTACATTCCAGAATGGTAAAGCTAGACTCTGTAGCATTACAGTTTGACAAAAAAAGAATCCTTATCCCTTTCTATGATCTGTCAAGAGTAACGGAGAATCTGAAACTTAGCATAGAGAACAGACATGATCAAATTTAATCTTAAGTCCTTCATCTTAGTGTGGTTGGCCAGATAAAAAGGATCCGTAGTTAGCTTCCTGAGTAGTAAATATTCTTCTCCTTCAGCTTTCTTATCAGGACAGAGAAAGGCAGTTTGTAGAATAATGTCTAAATAAATGAAGTGCTTATGTAAGTGATATCTACCCAAGCCTTAGAAGGATGAGGAGGCTTGCTTTAAGAGAGCTGACACCCCAAGCACTTTGATCCATGATGACACTATTCCTTGTATTATATAAAGTGGTCCACAGGGACTTAGTCCATTCTATATATTTTTAAAAATCCTTTGGTATGGTGTCATCTATAATATATTCTCTTGTCAAGTACATGCTTTGCTGGCATGTGCACATGCACACACACACACACACACACAGAGTCTTTTGTGATTTTGGTTCGAATTGCATTGAATCTACAGATCACTTTGAGAACTGAGATTTTATGAGATTATTCTTCCAGCCCATGGACTAAATATAATAATTCCGTTTGTTTAGGTGTGCTTTAGTGCTTTTCCAATAAAGTTGTATTAAAATGCATCTTGCCCTGGCTGGTTTGGCTCAGTGGATAGAGCGTAGGCCTGTGGACTGAAGGGTCCTGGGTTCGATTCTGGTCACGGGCACCTGCCTGGGTTGCGGGATCGATCCCCAGTTAGGGATGTGCAGGAGGCAGCCAATCAATGATTCTTTCATCATTGATGTTTCTATCTCTCTCTCCCTCTCTGAAATCAATAAAAATATATTTAAAAAAAATTAAAAAATACAATAAAATGCATCTTGCTGCCTGGCTGGTGTGGCTTAGTGGTTGAGCATTGACTCATGAACCAAGAGGTCATTTGTTCGATTCCCGGTCAGGGCACATGCCCAGGTTGTGGGCTCAATCCCCTGGGGGCGGGGGGGGGGGCGCGCAGGAAACAGTGATAAATGTTTCTCTTTCATCAATGTTTCTATCTCTCTGCCCTTCTCCATTCCTCTCTCTAAAATCAATAAAGTCATATTTGAAAAATAAAACGACTTGTCTCAATATACTTTGCTAGTAGCATGTAGAAATGTATTTAAAATGCATCTTTTGGAACACCCAAGATGGCGGCATAGGTAAACACCTGTACTTGCTGCCTCTCACAACCACATCAAAACTACAACTAAAAGACAAAACGGATATCATCCAGAACCACGGGAAGGCTGGCTGAGTGGAAATTATACAACTAGAAGGAAAGAGAAAATCGCATTGAAACTGGTAGGAGGTGTGGAGGAACGGAGGCGCATGTGAAATGGGCTGACAACTGGGCGCACTGTTGTTTTTTTCAATTGGGAGGGAGATACAAACTCCTGATTGCTCTGAACTCCAGTTCCATGTGAGAATCTGGGGACCCAGACTCATATGGGGGAGAAATTGGACTGTCTGGCATCAAGCCGGAACATGAGGATGGCTTTCTCTCAAAGGTGCTTGCAGCGATCATTGTTCCTGCACAGAGCCGTGGGACACAGAAACCCGGAGACCTCTCTGGAGTAAGACTGACTGGCATCCATTGCTGTTTGCTCTACCTTGGTGATTCCCTGAGACCCTGCCCCACCCAATTAACAGTGCCACCCAAGCTGTGCGCAGAGGCTTTTGCATATAAATGGCCTGTCCTTTTGCAACCTAAAATCTAACAAACTGCAGCTGGATCAGAGAGGTCCAAAGCTTCCAAAAGAAAGCCTAAGACCTGGCAGCAGCAGCCTGCATTGCTTCACAGCTGAGCCTCATCTGGGCACTTCCAAACCCCAAACAAAGAGAAGGACTCTGCAGATCTCTGTGTAGCTCCTGCTGGGTGCCCTCAGGCAGTGGCTGACTTTGCACCTCGTTGGAGATCCAAGAGCCAATGTACCCAGTGGTCAGTGTGAGACCATACCAGATTACAACTCTTCACATTCATAAGCGACATACTCAAGGGGCAGACTCAGTGAGCACCAAAGCCCCACTGAAACAAGTCCTGCCCCATAAGGGTGTCTCCAGCACAGCAGTTCTCCCATTGTAGACACAGCTGGTCCTCACAGCCGATTGGCCTGGAGGTCAATTCCTCCCAGTGATACCAACAACAATCAAGGCTTAACTACAACAAGACAGTGCACACAGCCCACAAAGGGGTGCACCAAGAGTGTCCACCTCAGGTAATTAGGGAGGCTGAGCCATTGGGCCCTCTAGGACACCTAGCATACAAGGCCACTCTATCAACACAGGGAAGCAGCCAAAATGTGGAGACAAAGAAACAGATCACAAACGAAAGAAATGGGGGAAAGCAAACCACTGGATATAGAGTTCAAAACCAGTTATAAAGTTACTCAAGAATCTTCTAGAAACCTCCGAGAAATTTAGTGAGACACTCAAGGATATGAAAAAGGACCAATCAGAAATTAAGCATACACTGACTGAAATAAAGAATAATATACAGAGATCCAACAGCAGACTAGAGGATCCCAAGAATCAAGTCAAAGATTTGAAATACAAAGAAGCAAAAAAGACCCAACCAGAAAAGCAAAAAGAAAAAGGAATTTAAAAATATGAAGATAGTGTAAGGAGTCTCTGGGACAACTTCAAGCATACCAACATCCAAATTATGGAGGTGCCAGAAGAAGAGAGAGAGCAAGATATTGAAAACCTATTTGAAGAAATAATGACAGAAAACTTCCCCACCTGGTGAAAGAAATAGACTTACAAGTCCAGGAAGTGCACAGAACCCCAAACAAAAGGAATCCAAAGAGGACTACACCAAGACTCATCATAATTAAAATGCCAAGGGCAAAAGACAAAGAATATTAAAAGCAGCAAGAGAAAAAGAGTTAGTTACCTACAAGGGAGCACCCATATGACTGTCAGCTGATTTCTCAACAGAAACTATGCAGGCCAGTTGGGAGTGGCAAGAAATATTCAAAGTGATGAATAGCAAGGATCTACAACCAAGATAACTCTACCCAGCAAAGCTATAATTTAGAATTGAAGGTCAGATAAAGAGCTTCACAGATAAGAAAAAGCTAAAGGAGTTCATCACTACCAAACCAGTATTATATGAAATGCTGAAGGGTATTCTTTAAGAAGAGGAAGAAGAAGAGAAAGGTAAAGATAAAAATTATGAACAACAAAGTGACAACAAATACATATCTATCAACAAGTGAATCTAAAAATCAAGTGAATAAAAAATCTGATGAAAAGAATAAACTGGTGAATATAATAGAATCAGGGGCATAGAAAGGGAGTGGACTGACAATTCTTGGGAAGAAAGGGGTGTGGGAGGTGCAAGAAGAGATTGGACAAAAATCTTACACCTATGGATGAGGACAGTGGCGGGGGGAGTAAGGCCATGGGGTGGGTGGAAACCAGGTGGAGGGCAGCTATAGGGGGGAAAAAGAGGAACAACTGTAATAATCTGAACAATACAGATTTATTAAAAATAAATAAAACGGATCTTTCCCATTTTTATCCTTAAGTCTTACAGTTTTATCCCTAGGCTCTTTATACATGTTTTTTGAATGATATCTTTTTAAAAATATAATTTTATTGATTTCAGAGGGGAAGGGAGAGGGAAAGAGAGAGGTAAAAACATCAATGATGAGAGAGAATCATTGATCAACTGCTTTCTGCATACCTCCCACTGGAGACTGAGCCTGCAACTTGGGCATATGCCCTGACCAGGAATAGAACCATGACCTCCTGGTTCATAGGTTGACACTCAACCCCTGAGCCATGCCAGCTGGGCTGAATGATATCTTTTTTAGGTTAACATTTCCAATTATTTTTAGTATATAATATGCAGTTGATATTTATCTACTTTTGTGTCCAGCAATCATTCATTCTTTCTATCTATCTATCTATCTATCTATCTATCTATCTATCTATCTATCTATCTATTTTTAAAATATATTTTATTGATTTTTTTACAGAGAGGAAAGTAGAGAGATAGAGAGTTAGACGCATCAATGAGAGAGAGAAACATCTATCAGATGCCTCCTGCACACCCCCTACTGGGAATGTGCCCGCAACCAAGGTACATGCCTTTGACTGGAATCGATCCTGGGACCCTTCAGTCCACAGGCTGACGCTCTATCCACCGAGCTAAATTGGTTAGGGCTCTATATATTTTTTTAAGTATTATCTTTCCTTCTTCTGTTCTGTTTTTTTGTTTGGAGCTGCTATTATTTGCATACTAGAGGTCCGGTGCAGACCTCTCATGCACTGGTAGGGTCCCTAGGCCTGGCTGGCGATCAGTGCCAATCTGTGGGGCGGCCAGTGGGGTGATCGGGGGGCCCCCTCACTAGCACCCACCTTGGCTGGCCTAGCGCTGTCTGCTCACTGTCCCTGCCCTGCCCCCCCCCCCCTATTGCTGGTTGCCTCTCTCTGTGGGAGTTGACTGGCGAGGGGATCAGGGGGTCCACTGGCACCCGATTGGCTGGCCTGGGCCTGTGGGCTGGGGGCAGCTCCTACATTGAGCGTCTGCCCCCTGGTGGTCAGTATGCATCATAATGACCGGTCGTTCCACTGGTCATTCCACTGTTCAGTTGATTTGCATATTAAGCTTTTATTATATAGGATTAGATTGCAGCCCTGGCTAACAGCATGATTGAAACCCATGAGTTCTGCCATGTAACTCATTTGGTCTCTTCTAGAAATTGTAACTGAACTTGGGCCCTTTCTTGCGTGATATGCTATAGCGAGGACTCCTGTGAATGCTTCCTGAATCCTGGGCTTTGCCTCCCTCTCCAGGTTAGACCTTGGATATCTTGGCCTTCAGCTTCCTGGACACTTGAGCTTTTAGCTGTTGTTTCCCTAATAATGACTAATAAGGAACCAGACAGTCTGCCTCACAGGCTTTGCCTTGCATTCTTGATTTATTCTCTTTGAACTATTTCTGGATACCTGGTCTTTTTTCCATGGTTAGCTTCTCTTTGCCATGTTATCTGAGACCCTTCTGTTGTTTTATGTCTTTTACTGGCTTGGAACTGTTGGTCTATAGCAGGGGTGGAGAATGTCTGGCCTGAGGGCCATATAAAGCCCCCCAAATCATTTGGTCTCACCCTGCCAAGGCATTAGGAGTAAGTTAATTGAATGTTTGGCCAAATATAGCAGGCTAATTTTTTATTTTTATTTTTTAAAATATATTTTGTTGATTTCAGAGAGGAAAGGAGAGGAAGAGAGAGATAGAAACATGAACGATGAGAGAGAATCATTGATTGGCTGCCTCCTGCACGCCCCATATTGGGGATTGAGCCTGCAACCTGGGCATGTGCCGTTGAATGGAATTGAACCTGGGAACCTTCAGTCCACAGGCCGATGCTCTATCCACTGAGCCAAACCAGCTAGGGCTAGCAGGCTAATTTTTAAGTTGATAATTTTGTATGGCCCACAAATAATGTTGTAAATATCCAAATGTCCCTTGGTAGAAAAAAGGTTCCCTACCCCTGTTCAATAGTATTGTCATGCTCCTTCCAACCCTTGGCCCTATCCCACCTCATTTATCAGATGGAAACCATGCCCCATGTTACAGTCATTTTTTTTTTCCTGTCCCCATCAGTTTTTATCCAGGTAGGATCTAACTCAGTTTCAAATTATACTCAGTTCCCATCATGGATGTGCTATTTATTTTATTATATTTTTTATTGCTTGATTTTGAGAGAGAAGAAGGGAGAGAGAGAAATATCAATTTGTTGTTCCAATTAGTTAGGCATTCATTGGTTGCTTGTTTCATGTGCCCCGACTGGGGATCAAACCCACAACCTTGGCATATTGGGACAATGATCTAACCAACTGAGCCAGAGCATGGCTGTGCTATTTATGATGATAGTTGAATACATCCAGCTGATTCATGTATGCAACTACATTTTTACCACATGTTATGGTCTGCTTTTGTCCATTTATTTGTGTATAATTTTTGGGTGTATATTTTCACATGCACATGTGTATATATATATATTTTTAAATTTAATAAATCTTTATTGTTCAGATTATTACAATTGTTCCTCTTTTTTCCACCCATAGCTCCCCTCCACTCGATTCCCACCCCACCCTCTGCCCTTACCTCCCTCCACTGTCCTCATCCATAGGTGTACGATTTTTGTCCAGTCTCTTCCCGCACCCCCACACCCCTTTCCCCCTGAGGATTGTCAGTCCATTCCCATTCTATGCCCCTGATTCTATTATATTCACCAGTTTATTATCTTCATCAGATTTTTTATTCATTTGATTTTTAGATTCACCTGTTGATAGATATGTATTTGTTGCTCATAATTTTTCTCTTTACCTTTTTCTTCTTCTTCCTCTTCTTAAAGAATACCTTTCAGCATTTCATATAATACTGGTTTGGCAGTGATGAACTCCTTTAGCTTTTTCTTGTCTGTGAAGCTCTTTATCTGACCTTCAATTCTGAATGATAGCTTTGCTGGGTAGAGTAATCTTGGTTGTAGATCCTTGCTGTTCATCACTTTGTAGATTTCTTGCCACTCCCGTCTGGCCTGCATAGTTTCTGTTGAGAAATCAGCTGACAATCGTATGGGTGCTCCCTTGTAGGTAATTAACTGTTTTTCTCTTGCCGCTTTTAATATTCTCTCTTTGTCTTTTGCTCTTGGCATTTTAATTATGATGAGTCTTGGTGTGGTCCTCTTTGGATTCCTTTTGTTTGGGGTTCTGTGCGCTTCCTGGACTTGTAAGTCTATTTCTTTCACCAGGTGGGGGAAGTTTTCAGTCATTATTTCTTCAAATAGATTTTCAGTATCTTGCTCTCTGTCTTCTTCTGGCACACCCATAATTCTGATGTTGGTACGCTTGAAGTTGTCCCAGAGGCTTCTTACACTGTCTTCAGATTTTTGGGTTCTTTTTTCTTTTTGCTTTTTTGGTTGAGTGTTTTTTGCTTCTTTGTATTTCAAATCTTTGATTTGATTCTTGCGTTCCTCTAGTCTGCTGTTAGGTCTCTGTATAATATTTTTTATTTCAGTCAGTGTATGTTTAATTTCTAGTTGGTCCTTTTTCATATCCTCGAGGGTCTCACTAAATTTATCGGCCTTTTCTAGGAAATTCTTGAAAAACCTTATAACTGTGGTTTTGAACTCTACATCCAGTGGTTTGCTTTTCTCCATTTCTTTCGTTTGTGATCTGTTTCTTTGTCTCCTCATTTTCGCTGCTTCCGTGAGTTGGTAGAGTAGCTTTGTGTGCTAGGTGTCCTATATGGCCCAGTGGTCGGCCTCCCAGATACTTGAGGTGGACACTCTTGGTGCACCCCTTTGTGGACTGTGTGTATAGCCTTGTAGTGAAGTCTTGATTGTTGTTGGTATCACTGGGAGGAATTGACCTCCAGGCCAATTGGCTGTGAGGATCAGCTGTGTCTACACCAGGAGAACTTCTGTGCTGGAGACACCCTTATGAGACAAGACTTGAACAACTGCAAAAGCCTCTTTGCTCAGCTTGGGTGGGGCGGAGTCTTAGGGCAGAGCAGACAGCCTTGGCTTCCCGTCAGCCCTGCCCTTTGAGGCCCTGGGTCTCAGTGTCCCTCGGTAATCACTGTAAGCACCTCTGAGAGAAAGCTGCCTTAGAGTTTTGCCTGCTGCCAGACAGTCCAGTTTCTCCCCAAATGAGTCTGGGTTCCCAGAAACTTGCCCAGAACTGGAGTTCAGCTCAGTCGGGAGCTTCCGTCTCCCTCCCACTTTAGAAAGCCAGCCGCGCTCTCAGCCGCCTGTGCCCTCAGCAGTCAGTCCTCCCTGTGTGCACGCACCTCCGGACCTCTGCCTCCGCAGCTCCCCTGAGTCTCAGTGTGCTTTCTCTTTTCCTGACAGTCCAGTTTCTCCCCGAATGAGTTTGGGTTCCCAGAAACTCGCCCGGAACTGGAGTTCAGCGCAGTCGGGAGTTTTCGTCTTCCTCCCACTTTAGAAAGCCAGCCGTACACTCAGCCTCCTGTGCACTCAGCCACCCCGTCCTCTCTGTGCGCGCATGCCTCCGGACCTCTGCCTCCGCAGCTCCCCTGAGTCTCAGTGTGCTTTCTCTTTTCCTGACAGTCCAGTTTCTCCCCAAATGAATCTGGGTTCCCAGAAACTTGCCTGGGACTGGTGTTCAGCGCAGTTGGGAGCTTCTGTCTCCTTCCCGCTTTAGAAAGCCAACTGTGCACTCAGCCGCCCGTCCTCTCTGCGCACTCGCGCATCTCCGTACCTCAGCCTTTTGTAGCTCCTCTGATTTTCAATGTGCTTTCCTCTTTCCTTCTAGTTGTAGAATTTCCACTCACCCAGCTTTCCTGTGGTCTGGATGGTGTCCATTTTGTCTTTTAGTTGTAGTTTTGATATTGTTGTGCGAGGCGGCAGTTTAGGCGTTTTCCTATGTCGCCATCTTGGTTTCTCCTCCATGTGTATATTTTTTTGTGAAAAGTTTTGGTCTAGCCCTAAAATACTACCTAAACTTGTTCTGCTTTCGGAGTCGGGAAAGGATGGTCCAGTAAGTATCCTCATTTTTCACCTTAAGTTGTCAGTCCCATTAGATTACTAAAGCATATGAACTTTTATTTAATTGCCAAATTCAATGCTATACTCTGCTTATACAGGACAAAAGATTATAATCTTAAACACACTGTTGGTAATATCCCTCAGAAACACTGAAAAAAGGAATATTCATGAGCTATAGACAGTCTCAACTTACGATTTTTCTACTTTATGTTGGTTGGAAATGATATGCATTCATACCATACTTGAAATTTATTTTATTTTTTCCATCACCATCTAAAAAATTGAATTTAAAGAGAGAGAGAAAGAGAGAGGTGAGAGAAAAAGAGAGAGGTGAGAAGGGAGAGAGGGATGGAGAGAGAGAGAGAGAGAGAGAGAGAGAGAGAGAGAGAGAGAGAGAGATTATTGTTCTACTTATTTATGCATTCATTGGTTGATTCTACATTGTGCCTTGACCAAGGATTGAACTCGAAACCTTGCTGTATCAGGAGGACGCTCTAACCAAGTGAGCTATCCAGGGCCTACAATGTAGTATTAAATGCATTTAGATGTACAATATTTTTAACTTAATGATGGTTTATCCTGATGTAACCCCATAGTAAGTTGAGGAGAATGTGTATTTCCTAAAGAATTTTCATTGTTTCAGTCCTCTAGTGGTTTTAACTGTTTTGGAGAATCTAATGAAAAGTATCTCCACTTATGTGTGTAAGTCTTGTTTTAGTTATTTATTGGTATGTATCAAACCACCCCAAAACTTATTGGCTTAAAACAACAATTATTTACAGTATTCTTATGATTCCATGGATTATGGACAGTTTTTTAGTTCCATGTGATGTCATTTGGTTCACTCATGCAGTTGCATTCAGCTGGGATCTCAGCTGGGGCTGGAATGCCTAGGATATTTGAACTCACATGTCTGGGGGCTTTGTGCTAGCTGTAGGGTGGGGTGCTCTGGTTCATTTCCCCATAACCTCTCTGAATGAAAACAAGTTGCCAGGCTTCTTAAGGGCTTGACCTGGATCTGGCACAAATTCTCTATGTCAGTTCTATTAGTCAAAGCAATCATAAGGCCAACTGAGATTTAAGGAGAGAGGAATAGACTCTACTTTTTGATGAGAAAAGTACTTTGTACCTGCAGGGATGAGATAAATGGTTAGTGGCTATCTTTGGAGACAATCTACCTCGAGCAAATTCACACAGAATTCTGCATACAACACCAGGGAGTTCTCCAATCCTTGAGAATCATCTATGAATACCCTGTGCTTTCCAGAGCCTTGGATTTGGAATCCCTGCTTTAAAATAT
The DNA here is from genome assembly GCA_026230045.1 of Corynorhinus townsendii. NCBI lineage: Eukaryota > Metazoa > Chordata > Mammalia > Chiroptera > Vespertilionidae > Corynorhinus > Corynorhinus townsendii. Next base: position 170,504,762 of record JAPDVU010000003.1, on the reverse strand, counting down.
AAACCAACTGTAGTTTAACCCAGGAATGCAAGGTTAGTTTCCTATTCAAAAGGCAATGAATCCAATTCACCATATTAATAGAAGGAAGGGAAAAAAAAACACCATATGATCATCTCAATAAGTGGATGCTGAAAAAGAATTAGACAAAATTCAACATCCATTTATTTAAAAACAAAAAAGAACCTTGCCCTAGCTGGTGTGGCTCAGTTGGTTGAGTATTGTCCCATACACCAGGGAGACAGATAGCAGAAATCCAATTAGTGTCATTTGCCAAGCACTCCCAAGTACAGATGAAGTTAAGAGAATAAATCTCATTTTGGTACATCAGCATAAAACTGATGAATATTCTATTGAGGTCCTACCCTGAGATCTCCCCTAAACTCCCAGCCTTTAAAACCCCTCAGACCGAAGGTCCCATCCCACACTCTTCCTCCCAGGAGCATGCTCACAGTGCCTTTCTCGTCCCCCTCCCCTTCTTCTTCACCCTCAGGCATGCATCTCCTAAATTCTAGGAGAACCCACAAGGCTTGCAACCAGGGCAGCAAAGGGCAGCTGCAGTTCCTCCTGAGCAAACCCTCTGAACCTGTCCCCAAGACTCCCTTTCCTCTGACTTTTTAGTGAGCCAAAGCAGCCAAGCCTAGATTCATTTCCCCACCTAGTTCCTCTCCTGTTATCCTAGGCCCTTCCTTGCTTCACTGTCTCCAGCTTTAATAAACGTACTCTAAAAATCACCTGGACTCATGTGGTGAAATCTTTCCTGCATGAAGTTAAGAACCCACACACTACCGGCCCTAGGCAGACCAGGGCCAGGTCCCCTTTCTGGTAACAGGAATAGACAATCAAATCACTGTGTTTTAAAGTCATGTGAAATAATTCCCCACTCTAGTTAAGTCACTAACTTTTTTAAAAAAATAGATTTTCATTCATTTCAGAGAGGAAGGGAGAGGGAGAGGGAGAGATAGAAACATTAATGATGAGAGAGAATCATTGATCAGCTGCCTCCTGTATGTCTCCTACTGGCGATTGAGCCCACAACCCAGGCATATGCCCTTGACTGGAATCGAACCCAGGACCTTTCAGTCCACAGGCCGATGCTCTATCCACTGAGCCAAACCAGCTAGGGCAAGTCACTAACTTAAAAAAACAACAACTTTATTGTTGAAAATATTACATATATCCCCTTTTTCCCCCCATTGATCCCCTCACCAGCCACCCTGCCCCCCACCCCAAGCCCCCACCACTCCACAGTCTGCGTCCATAGTCCATGGGTTATGCATATATGTATACAAGGTCTTTGGTTGATTACTTCCCACCCACCTTCCCCCGCCTTCCTTCTGTTCGATGCTTTCATATCACTGGATGAACTCAGTTCATCAGTTTATTTTGTTAATTAGATTCCACATGAGTGAGATCATGTGACATTTATCTTTCTCTCACTTTAAGTTGCTAACTTGATATTAGGTTAAATTCATTTGTTTCATATGGCTTAATTTTTAGAGATATTTTTCCACCTTGATTTAATTCTTTATTATTCTATCTAGTAAAGAGGGAATATGCAAATTGACCCTCATGCCATTGCAAAGATGGTGGCGCCCACAACCAATAAGGAGGGGATATGCTAATTGACTTCCACACCCTCCAAGATGGCAGCACCCACAGCCAATAAGGAGGGAATATGCTAATTGACTTACATGCCCTGAAAGATGGCGGTGCCCACAGCCACAAGATGGCGGCACCCAGTCCCCTCAGCCCTGCCAAGTCAGCAGGCACATGGCAAGGTCGGGCCCGCCCCTGCCGTGTGCCTGCCCCCGGAGTCCCCCAGTCCCCTCAGCCCCCCAGCCGCCCAGGGCTGGCCTGAGGTGCAGGCAAGCCTCGGATGGTGGCTGTGCAGCTGCCCAGGGCCGCCCAAGGCTCAGGTAACCAGGACCGGCCGATGCTTGCGCTGCCGGCAGTGGCAGCAGCAGAGGTGTGATGGGGCGTCGCCTTCCCCTGATTGCCGGGTTGCCTCCCGCCCCTGAGGGCTCCTGGACTGTGAGAGGGGGCCGGCCGGGCTGAGGGACCCCCCCTCCAGTGCATGAATTTTCATGCACCGGGCCTCTAGTCTATAATAATAAAAGCGTAATATGCTAATTAGACTGGACAGCCGAACATCCTTCCGGACGAAGCTGGGGCTGTGAGGGCCGAGCCCTTTGCACAAATTTTGTACATTGGGCCTCTAGTAATTTTATAATACAGTTACATGTTTTTATAGTAAAACTAGAGGCCTGGTGCACAAAATTTGTGCATAGGGGGTCCCCTCAGCCCAGCCTGCACCCTCTCCAATCCAGGACCCCTTGGGGGATGTCCAACTGCTGGTTTAGGCTTGATCCCTAGGAGTGAATATGCTAATTGACTGGCAGCACCCACAGCCAATAAGGAGTGAAACCAGCAGTCGGACATCCCTCTCAGAATCTGGGACCGCTGGCTCCTAACTGCTCACCTGCCTGCCTGATCACCCCTAACTGATCCCCCCGCCAGCCTGATCACCCCTAACCGCTTCTGCCTGCTGACCTGATTGCCCCTATCTGCCCCCCCTGCCGGTCTGGTCACCCCTAACTGACCCCCCCGCACCAGCCTGGTCATCCCTTACTGCCCCCGCTGCTGGCCTGACCACCCCTAACTGCCCGCCCCCTCCCCCCCCCCCCGCCAGCCTGGTCACCCCATGCAGCCTGCTTGTTCAGTCCTTTGTTCATCCCTCACCAACGCCCCTGCCGGCCCGGTCACCCCATGCAGCCTGCTTGTTCAGTTCTTTGGTTGTCCCTCACTGATCCCCCTGCTGGCCCGGTTGTAGGCAGCCATTTTGTGAGGGTGTGAGGGTCAATTTGCATATTACCTCTTTATTATATAGGATTTTTTGAAAAGTTTACACTTGACCTACTTCCCACATTTTAAAAAAATCTGAATGAGGACTTTTATTTTTTGTTCATCAGATATATTTGCATTGGCTTCTAATAAAAACTGCTGAGCAGCCCTGGCTGGGTGGCTCAGATGGTTAGAATGTCATCCCATACACCAAAAAGGTTTCAGGTTAGATTCCCTGTCAGGGCACATACCTAGATTGTAGGTTCAATCCCTAGTTGGGGCAGATAGGGGCAATCAGGTCGGCAGGCAGAAGCAGTTAGGGGTGATCAGGCTGGCGGGGGGAGGGGGGCAGTTAGGGGCGATCAGGCAGGCAGGAAGGTAACCCATCAATGTTTCTTTCACACATTGATATTTCTTTCCAATCACTTGGAGGAGAGATACGACAACAGGGTGGTAATATTAAGAAACACACTTCTGTCTAGCTATCTCTATGGAGAAAAAGGAGCACACTGGTCTGGAAAAGCAGAGCTTGTTTCTGATGTACTGAAAGTCATTCTGCTAATCTAGTTTTTGAAATTACTGAGTAATTACTAATGAGTTAGGATGAAAAAAAGTATAGTAAATACCTAAATTAGTAGGATAGTTGTTTATTATCAAGTATTATGGACTGTACACAATTGTGTGTGCTATACTTTTGGCAGCACAGTAAGTTTACACCTGCATCATTACAAACATGAGTAATGTGGTATGCTAGAATGTTACAATGGCTACATTACTGGGTGACAGGAATTTTTCAGCTTCATTATGTATGGGACTTGTCTTATATGAGTTTGTCACTGAAATGTTATGTGGCACATGACTGTATTTCCATTAACTTACATTAAACTTAGATTACAGTAGCTGCAATAGTATTACACCCCTTAGTTGGCAGTGTCAAAGGAAAGATAAATAGACTATTGATACTAAAACAAATAAAATAAAATTTTATCACCACTGGATATTTTACCAGAATAAGGTAACATGATAGCAGAAGACAATTTGTTATCCTGGATCCTTAACCTTTTGGTCAATTGGACTAGCAGGTGAATTCTATTGTTGAAGAAACCATTTGTCCAAAACTGTCACTCTTACCATGTTGGTGCTAATGCCTACAATTGCACTATGAGTTTTATTCTTTGGAGTGATTGACCCATATTAAAGTAAGAATATCTTTAGAGAGCTAAAATTCAGATAATTAACACATTAGAGTGAATAAAAAAATTTTTTTGGTAAGAGAACATTTATTGGGTAAATTAGATAGAAAAAGTAATTCCTAGAATAAATGGGCTTAGGAAACAAGTTATAGAGGTGAAGAACTCTTGGAGTTTGGGAGTGAGGAACCTAATGGTAACATGGGGAAGAGGGGTGTAGGAAGGAGGGGAAAGGGAAAGGCAAAGGCATGCTCCTGGGAGGGAGAGCACATAGTGAATAAATTTATGAAGATTTTTCCATTGTCACATTCAGCTGAAAATAAGTTTGGAAAAAAGAAAGAACTAGGTAGAGCATAGGGGAAAACTGCTTGGAAAACAGACTTCTTTCGCAAACCCAGACAGAGGAAGCATGATTGCACTAGACACATGCCAAGTAGGGAGTATGAAAATAAGCTTGTAAGACCTGATGATGCATTTGGACACTCACCATTTTATGTTAGTTGTGTGAGACTCAGCAGCCAATTAGACATTGATTAGCAAATGTCAATTGTAAAAAAAAATAGCATTTTAAATAACTATTAGAATGGAGTCAAAATTTAAGAATAGCATGGATATTATTTATAATATTAGATATACATTTTATAATTTGTTTTATAATATATGAAGATAATTTGAAATAAAGTCACTTTGTAATATATGTATATATCAGTCAACATTTATCCTTTCTACTCAACGTACTAAATAAGTACATAAATATTTTCAGACACTCAAATAGAAAACACAAGTCTGAACTCATTTAAGACAGGGAATACTTTATTCAAACCCATCAGAGAAACTGACAATTTGGATCTGTAACAAAGCACTGTTTTAAAGCATAGGCCAGTAATTGTATATGAGAGTGTACACTGCTCTACATACAAATGAACTGATCAGACCAGAACTTTTCAATGTTTAAAACAGAGTAAGTTTCCCTGTAAAAGCAGCACCATTGTGACATTTTAAATTTAGTATTCCTCTCCTTCTTCCTCACCCTCTCCTTCAACAGAATCCACACCAACTTCCTCATAATCCTTCTCAAGGGCAGCCATGTCCTCACGGGCCTCAGAAAACTCTCCTTCCTCCATGCCCTCACCTACGTACCAGTGGACAAAGGCACGCTTGGCATACATCAGGTCAAACTTGTGGTCCAGGCGAGCCCAGGCCTCAGCAATAGCTGTGGTGTTGCTCAGCATGCACACAGCTCGCTGTACTTTGGCCAGGTCTCCACCAGGGACCACAGTGGGAGGCTGGTAATTAATGCCAACTTTGAAGCCAGTGGGGCACCAGTCCACAAACTGGATGGTACGCTTGGTCTTGATGGTGGCAATGGCAGCATTGACATCTTTGGGGACCACATCACCACGGTACAACAGGCAGCAAGCCATGTATTTACCATGGCGAGGGTCACATTTCACCATCTGGTTGGCTGGCTCAAAGCACGCATTGGTGATTTCTGCTACAGAAAGCTGTTCATGGTAGGCTTTCTCAGCAGAGATGACAGGGGCATATGTGGCCAAAGGGAAGTGGATGCGGGGATAGGGCACCAGGTTGGTCTGGAATTCAGTCAGATCAACATTCAGGGCCCCATCAAACCTGAGGGATGCAGTGATGGAGGACACAATTTGACCTATCAACCTATTCAAGTTAGTGTAGGTTGGGCGCTCAATATCGAGGTTTCTACGACAGATGTCATAGATGGCCTCGTTGTCAACCATGAAGGCACAATCAGAGTGCTCCAGGGTGGTGTGTGTGGTGAGGATGGAGTTGTAGGGCTCAACTACAGCTGTGGAGACCTGGGGGGCTGGGTAAATGGAGAATTCCAGCTTGGACTTCTTGCCATAATCAACGGAGAGACGTTCCATCAGCAGAGAGGTGAACCCAGAACCAGTTCCCCCACCAAAGCTGTGGAAAACCAAGAAGCCCTGAAGGCCCGTGCACTGGTCAGCCTGTCAGAAAATAGAGGAAACATAGTTACTGTTTTTTGCGATGTATTTTCACTTTTCATACATTCCAATGATCTAAATCTTATTTTGACAGGAAACACTTTAAAAAAATGTAGGCCTTTCTGGAATAACTCAGCATTCATTAACTAAAAAATATTCCTTCATTAAAAATTATGAAATGATTTCAAATAACTCATGTTTTAACAAACAATAAAGGAATAATTCATCTCCCACTCTATTACATTTCAATTCTGTGCTTGGAGAAAAAAAGAGCATACTTTAAATGTCTTCCTTAGGCTCATTAATTTCTTTATTCTTGAGAAGAAACATACCAGTTTCCGAATTCGGTCCAGGACGAGGTCAATGATCTCCTTGCCAATGGTGTAGTGTCCACGGGCATAGTTATTGGCAGCATCTTCCTTGCCTGTGATCAGCTGCTCAGGGTGGAAGAGCTGGCGGTAGGTACCAGTGCGAACTTCATCTGCAAAGGGAACCAAAGCAATCACCCATCACCAACAACCTGCACAAGCCTGCTCAACCCCTGGGCCTCAACGGAGCCCCCTGGACACACCTCGTGTCCAAGACCCTGGGGCAGGTGTCTTACTTGGGTTACTGAGGTCAACTCACCAATGACTGTGGGTTCCAGGTCTACAAACACCGCCCTGGGCACATGCTTGCCAGCGCCTGTCTCACTGAAGAAGGTGTTGAAGGAGTCATCTCCCCCGCCAATGGTCTTGTCACTTGGCATCTGGCCATCGGGCTGGATGCCGTGTTCCAGGCAGTAGAGCTCCCAGCAGGCATTGCCGATCTGGACGCCAGCCTGGCCAACATGGATGGAGATGCACTCACGCTGTTAAAAGGAAACAAGAAAAATTGTAATATTAGGTTGTGGTAGAATTTTGAATTTTCAGATTAAAAAAAATATTTCTAGTAACATACAGGTTGTCTTCAAATTTATCAGAGGTCATATCCCTAACATAATAAAAATGATTTAAACAAAGCACCTGGTACAAATGCTGCATATGGGTGTGGCCTGAATAATAATGTTGCACTGTTTAGCACATGGTGCAAGTCCATTGTTCCCACAGGCATGCTTAAATAGATTGTCCATATTTTAAAAATACTCAAAGCACATATTTTATAAAATGAAGCTAAACGAAATCATTATTTGGAATCAATATTACTATCACCTTCCCCTTTAAATAAAGATAGGAGTTTCTTCTAAATATGACTTAGTATTTCAACATGGACATCTGCACTGCAGCTGAGGCTAGAAGCCACACCCTTCTGCAGCCTATCTGCAGAATCCATCTGTGCCAGGGGGTTGGAAGCTCAACAAGGGCTGACTCCTGCATTGCTGAATTTGTGGTGCCTGGTGCTAGCCTGTACTGTCTGCTACATTATTTAACAGAGCAAGCTCTATTTCCAGAAACTGCCTACATGATCTCATTGTGCCATTCTGCCAGTTTTCCTCCTCTGAGCCAGGCTAGTACCATATGCCTAAATTGAAATGAATTAATGAAGATGCATTCGAACAAAAGACAGCTGGTCACAGAGTATAATTCTTCTTTGTCTGCAGCAATTTCATTACTTTTTTAAAAAGTTTCTCCAGAATTTTCTCCACTGTAAAAAACTGAAAAATTATGAGTATCTTTATTTTTTATCTTTTTATGAATATCTTTAAAACAACAGTCCCTAAATTAGAAGCAAATATCACATTAGAGGCTACCAAACAAAGAACCCAGTGAAAGAATAATAAAATATATATTTAAAAAACAAAATAGTACCTATTTTCATTGAGATTTTTCTATCCACCATAGGATGTTCATATTAATCACATTCAATACATATTTTCTTCTCTATGGTCTCTATGACTACAACTTCTATTGTCTATCCATTGTCTCTTCGCTGACATATGGGGGGGGGGAGGGGCAGGGAAGGGCGTTTCCCAGGGTCCTGAACATTGGGGTACCCTGGCTCACACAGTGGTCTTTTCCATTGAACATGCGGCCATCTCTCTCTCTCTCTCTCTCTCTCTCTCTCTCTCTCTCTCTCTCTCTCTCTCTCTCTCTCTCTCTCGTCAGTCAGGGTGGGGTAGCCAAGGGCCACACTTTAAAGGGCTTGTCAAGTAAATTGTGATTTTGCTCAAGTAAAACTATTTCATCTAAGTTTAGCAGTGAATGAAAAACCTGTTAACGCCTACAATTCTGCAATGATTAAAGACTTTTACTTAGTCTTCTCTTGACAGAAGAGGTTTAGCAAGAGTGAACCCCGCCTAGTGGCTCCAAGGCCAGAGAAGCCAGAAACAACGCCCCTGCGCCGCCCTGACGCCGGCACCAACAGAAACTAACCACTTTCCCCCATTAATATACGGGTATCTTTCTAAAATGCCGACTAGCCAGCGAGGGAACTACTACTTTTTTTTTTTTTTTAACTAACCCAAGGCTCCGCTCTGTTCCAGTCCTTCTCTGCCCCTAACTCCTCCCGGATACACCCACAAACCCATGGTCTTTTGGGCGACTCCTCCTCTCTCAGTCCCTCGGGAAACTCGCGAGGAAGAAAAGAGCCTCTCCGAGCCACACGAATACAGTGTACATTGTGGGGTGGGGGCCAAGCAGGAGACGCCACGATCGTCTTTCCCTGCCCCAGACCCTTCCATCGCCAACAGATGGGCTGCTTGTGGCTTGGAAAGGCTCAGATAACAAAAAACCCTTCCACGTCGCCTTTGTTCTTCCCCCACCGTTCTGCGGCGCCCTGGGCGCAGTTCTTGCTGGGCTGGTGCACTCCGCACTGCGGCGGCGGCCGGCTCAAGGATTTGGGGTAGACGAAGGTTAACCTTGCCAACAAAGCGTGAGGATACCCTTACCAAAGAAGTTGGGGAATAGGGCTTCAGATTTTCCAATAGACCCTGGAAGACTGACCCCACCCAACGGCCACAAAGAGCCAGGGAAAACAAATTCTTACCATGGTTGCTGCTTTGAGGCTGCCGAGCGGATGGCGGAGAGGAAGAGGAGAGGTTGTTGCTTCTTACAGCGCGACTCTTAGGCGGTCGATGTAAGAGAACCTGCGGCACATGGGCGGATGCAGCTCCCTATATACAACTCAGTCACCATGGGGATGGGCTGGGGCCTTTTCCTGTTGGTCCAGACCCCTCAATCTGCCCAGAGAAGCCACGACAGGAGAGTTGTGATTGGTGCAAACGACATGGGATGAGGTAATTTCTCCCCCACCCCCTTTTCCCTAGCATCCATAGACTGTTTGCATCCTTCAGACAAAGAGACCGAGAGAAAAAAACAGTCGAGCATCCATTGTGGGGTGGGGCTGGGAAGGGGAGTGCAGAAAGGAAGAAAGAGAACTGGGGTTGGATGATTTTATGTTGCTTAAACCTCAAACTACAGTTAAAACCACCAATGTAAGGTGTGTTTTTTTCCCCAACACTTAATCGCAGAATTTGTGTTGTGATAAAATATTTAATGGAAAATTACTCCCAGTTCCTCCGTCAAAGTATGCTGAACTCGATATTCGGTGAGGATTCAATATCTCTAATTGCTTTAAAACAAAGTAGGAGAGACGACAGGAATGACGCTTAAAATGGCTTGGGTAAATGTGATTTTTAAAGGTTCAATAATAGAACCATCCAAAATGGTTTCTCTGGTTCCAGTAATTTATTTTCAGACCTTCTTTTGCACCCCTCCCCGAAATAGCTAAACAAAAATGGAAGATGGAAAGAATAACCATACTAAATATGGAAGCACATAAGTGGTTCTAACATGGCAATAATTAAGATCTAATGAATTAAAGAGTTTACTACAAATATTCCTTTAACAGAAGTCTATGTAATATGAATCATGTTTCATGATAAAGAATTGAGAAAATACAAGGAAAAGGAAATGAGTTGAGAAGCTAGTACTACCTGTGCATGCAGTTAAATTCTACATTGTTCTGTTTTTTTGGAATGAGAAAAATAACTGAAACACCAAATTAAAATGGAGAACTGTCCATTGTAAAAGGAAGAACATTTTGTAATGTTGCCTCCATCCACAGACAACTGTGTGATGTTAGCTCAATAACTGCATTTCTTTTTTTATGGATCTTATATGAATTCAGTAAAACCCCTCTGAGAGGCAACTGTGGGAATTGTAGCCAGCCTCACACCGTTGCTATTCAACTAGAGACTGGTGGTTGCTCAATTGCCTCTTGGGACAAAAAGGCTTTGCTCACCCCTTAGGAAATGGATTGCAGTAACATTCTTTTGCTACTTGGAAAGGCTCCATTATCAACAAGGATGGGCTATGCAGAATAAAACGGGACTGAGTACTCCTGACATGGCTAATTAAATCTCCGAGGTAAAGAGGTTTGTAATGGCCACAAAGTTGGAAATTTGTATTTTCCCTTCGGTTTTCAGCGACATATTTTTAGGGTCTGCAGCACCATTTACAATGCTCTGCGGAGCTCATTCATTCCTGCTGGGTTGGCAAGCAGAGCTGGGAGTGAGAGGGAAGGGCTTGAAGACAGCTGCTACAGGTTGTGGTGTTACAATGGTGGCCATGTAATTTTCTAGCCTGCTATCCACAGCTCTGCTTTACTTATTCACATTTGCTTCGGTAGTCTTCCCTGGGGAGGGAAGGCAGAGACGAGGGGGACCCAACGTACAAATTACTTTATCTACTTCTAGCGTATTTCATAGGGAAAGTAATCTTTAACATCACCTTATCTTTCTTTAGCAAATAGAAGTATGTATCAGTAAAGAGACAGGAAAATTAAGAACAACTTGAATGCTTCTAAGCTCAGAACTACATTTAAGAAAAATACGAATTAAATGTCATGGGCAAGTTTAAAGATTAATTAAGTAGCTTATTAAAAATATTTCTTTCAAAAATTTGATAAATTAGATACTGCTGGACCATGGTAAAGTGTACAAATCTCCTTTTGGGAATGAACAGCACGGTCTTGAATTTTATTTTCTTTACAATATAAAAAATATGTCATTGCCCAATAGTCTCAATTCTTTATGCAATTTACACTGAGGATTAAATAAAAGAGGAGGGTTCTTGCAATTGATTCTTTGTAATTCTATCTCAGAGCCATTCTGTTCCTTATCGTAAATGAGGATTTTTTTTCTCCCTCTGGGCATAAGTAACAATAAGATCTAGGTCAGAAATAGACTATATGAGCACTGATAATCTTAAATATATAAATGGGACAGTAGGGGAAATAACTAATCTATTTTTGTTACTCATCTGATTTAATAGCATGCAAACTATGGGAGGCAAAAAATATATATTTTTACTAGTTTACTTCTTATCTTTACTGCCCATTTACATCAAATATTCCACTAATGGATTCATTCTTGTTCACAGTAAGATTAGCATAAAACATTTTTTCCCTTTCATAGTATTGTGGAATTTAAATTATTTCTTTGAGAGCCTGGCCACTGTAGTTCCATTGATTGGAGGGTATGGCATACACCAAAAGGTCTTGGGTTCCACTCTGGTCAGGCACATGCCTGGGATGCAGTTTTGATCCTCATTGGGATGCATGTGGGAGGCAACAAAGTTTTTCCCCGCTCACATCATTGTTTCTCTCTCTCTCTCTCTTCCCTTCTCTCTGAAAATCAAGGAACATATCCTTGGATAAGGTTTAAAAATAAGTAAATTATTCATTTGTGTGTCTATACCCCTCCTCCATTAAAATGTGAATCCTAGTAACCTGGCAAAGTGCCTAGCATACAATAGACATTATATATATGTTTATTGAATTAAATGAACAGCTTCTGTCTGTGCACATTTTTCACTAACTATTATCATGGTAATTTAAAGGTATTTAATAAAGTATTTTACTTTTTTATACAATAAGAATGTGCTGAGTGTCTATAGTAAGCCCTGGGCCATTCTAAATACTATGAGAATTCAGAGGTAGTAGCATGGTCTCCTTTCACTAGACTCTTCCAATCTAATTGAAGAAATAAAAAAAATACATGTATCTAGGTTTGAGAATGGTATGTGTTTGTGTGTGTATGGGAAGGAGTCTTGTAGACTCTATTGCATGTACCTAACTTATGTAGGAAATAAGAGTTGTCTAACACTTTTTTCTATTTTTTTAAAAATATATTTTATTGATTTTTTACAGAGAGGAAGAGAGAGGGATAGAGAGTTAGAAACATTGATGAGAGAGAGAGACATCAGTCAGCTGCCTCCTGCACGCCCCCTACTGGGGATGTGCCCGCAACCCAGGTACATGCCCTTGACCAGAATCGAACCTGGGACCCCTCAGTCCGCAGGCGGATGCTCTATCCACTGAGCCAAACCAGTTAGGGCTAACACTTTTTTTTTTTCTGTTTCTTCACCTACTTATCCCTAAATTCATTCCAATCTGGATTCTGCTCCTAACACTCCGTAAAACCAAATGCCCTCCATGTTTGTTGCTAAATTCACTTGACACTTTTTAGTTCTTGTTGACCTGTGAAAGCTTTGTTACAGTTGACTGTTATCTCTTTCTTGAGACACTTTCTTCCCTTGGCCTCAAAAACTCTACATTATCTGGGTTTCCCTCCTACATTTTTTGTGGTGTTTTCTTTTTTCTCATTCTCTGCTGGTTCTTCCTCCTCTCCTAATCTTTAAATGTTGAAGTTCCTCAAGGTTCAGTCCTAGACCTTTTCCTCATTTTATTCTATATGTTTCATACACTCAGGATGGTACGTGCTTTCATTCCTAAGGCTGAAGATCCTTTCTATATGCTAACAACATCTCTTGACATCTCTTCTTAGATTCAGATCCTATAGTAAACTTTGAATATCTAGCTGGTTTTCTCACAGGAATCCCAAATTAAACTAGGTATTTTCACATAAACATGCACCTACTACAAGGTTTTCTTGCTCAATATAATGGAGCAGCATACACCTGATTTCTCACATCAGAAATGAGAATGACTCTTGACATCTCCCCTTTCTTTTTTTGACCACCATAGAGTCAGTCACGAAATCCTGTTAAATCTACCTTCTAGCCCTGGCTGGTGTGGTTCAATTGGTTGAGCATCGTCCAGTGATTGCAAGGTCACCAGTTGGGTTGGGGCATGTGCCTAGATTGTAGGCTTGATCCCTGGTCGGGAAGTAGCCAATCGATGTTTCTCTCTCACATCCAGGTTTCTCTCTCTTCCTCTCAGTTTCTAAGTCAGTAAAGACATATATTGTTAAAAATCTATCTTCTAGCCTGGACCGTGTGGCACAGTGGTTGAGTACCAAACCAGGAGGTCACGGTTTGATTCCCAGTCAGGGCACATGCCTGGGTTGCAGGCTTGATCCCCAGTAGGGGGCGTGCAGGAGGCAGCAGGTCAATGATTCTCTGTTATCATTGATGTTTCTATCTCTCCCTCTTCTTTCCTCTCTGAAATCAATAAAAATATATTTTTAAAAATCTACCTCCTAAATATCTCTCAAATCTTATTCTTTTCTTTCTATTGCTACTGCCTCCACTTTAGTAAGTACATTATCTCTTGTCTGGACAACCCCAGTACCCTCCTGGATTTCCTCCACATTCACTCCTACTCCTGCCCAGTCCAGTCTCCACACAATAGCCAGTGATCTTATTAGGGTATATATCACAGATTATGTCACATAATATCATGTCACTTCACTGTGTAAATCAGATCGATGGTTGCCTGATAGTTTTAAGGTGAAGATACCAAATCCTTAATATTGCTCCTTCAATTTTTAAAAATTTTATTGATTTTTAGAGAGAGGAAGGGAGAGAGAAAAACACCAATGTGAGAGAGAAACATCTATTGGTTGCCTCCTGCACATGCCCGACTGGAATCGAACTCAAAATCTGGGTATATTCCCTGTCTGGGAATTGAACTCAAAATCTTTTTGGTGTATGGCAGTGGTCAGCAAACTGCGGCTCATGAGCCACATGCGGCTTGTGAGCCGCGGTTTGCCGCTCTGTTGACTGAGTTTGCCAACCACTGGAATAGGGGCTTAATTACAAGGAACAACAGCCTGTAATTATTGGAATCGAGAGTCTAGGTCAGCGTCGGCAAACTCATTAGTCAACAGAGCCGCAGTTTGCCGACCACTGGTGTATGGGATGATGCTCCAATCAACTGGGCCACACTGGCTAGGGCACTCCTTCAGTTTGATAATATAAGTAAATCTTCTACTTAAAAATCTCCTAGAAGACATTGGTTTTAAATTACATTAAAGTTCAGATAATTTCCTGAGAGTTGGTTTTGATAGAGAAAAGGGAGGCAAAGGGTATAAAAAGCTAAATGTTCACTTAATAATATGTATTTTGCAATAAAAGTATGTTTTATGCATTCTTGTTTTTATGCAGTTTTTATAATAAAAGTTTTAACAATATAAACCCATGAGTTCATAAAGATATTCCCACAAAGCAAAAATAAAAAAATTAAAAAGACAGAAAAAGTGAATTAAAAATAATCATCTGATATCATTGCATTGCTGGAAGTAACTAGAGTACCAACTCCATACTCTACATTCAAATAAATAAATAAATAAATGAGTATTTGTCCTGCATTTCCTGTACAAACTGTATTTCATGGAAACCAAATGACCCTGGTTAATTAGGGAAAATCATTCTTTTATAGAATATGAATGCCAGTTAGAAAATATGGAAGTAAACATAGAATTAGAAAAATCACCCTTTACATCCTCAGGCAAAGATAATCAGTGGATGAAAACTCAGATAAAATATTGATGGGGATATTTTAAATAGAAGAATTAGGCTATTACCATCTGAACTCACTTAGCTTAGCTTCACTAAAAGTGGGACAGCCAGACCTTGTCAATCTATTACGTGATCCAATAGGAAGTACATGGCATCATCTGTGAAGTGATCTAGCAGAAACAATTGTGTGGAATCTAATCAAGTCTTTAGATCCTTTAGAGACTCTTAACTTTCATTTATAGGAAATGCAGGAGATAGAGGGCTAACTCAGAACAAGTCATGAGAAGACAACAGCCAAATGCAGAGTGTGGGACATTGAACAGGGCAAATTATCTGGTTCTGCAATAAATCAGTGGTGGAGTGGAGTTAAAAAGGTGGGAAAGGGGGACTGCCCTGGATTAGAAAAGATCTGACAACTACCAGATATAAAAATAGAAGTCATTTGGATCCTGATTCACACAAAATTAATGTAAAACATTTTAGAGATAACCAGGGAAATCTGAATATGGACTGGTTATAAAATAATACCAACAAGTTGTTGTTTTTATTAACTGATCATGGTAGTGTGGTTATGTAAGAAAATTATAATGATTTTTAAAGATGCATGCAGAAATATGGTGGGTTAAATGAAATAAGGTATGAAATTTGCTTTAAAATACTCAGCAAAGAAAAAGGGGGGGGAAGTATATAAAAGATTGTGGCAAAAATTGTTGAATTTTAATAACATATGTGGAGTTTATACTGTTTTCTCTTTTTTAGTATGTTTGAAATTTTCATAATAAAATTTAAAGGATATGTAGAAAGAGGAAATTGTGGATGCTAAAGACCAGTTTTATCTTCATAATTTATTCTGTATGACCTTAAATAAAAAGTCGTAAAAATTTATATTTTTGTCAATATAAAGGGCAAGGGAAATTCAGGAAAAGATAAACAAATGGGACTACATCAAACTAAAAAGCTTCTGCAGAGCAAAAGAAACCATCACAAAATGAAAAGGGAATATGTATGGGAGAACATATTCACCAATGATGAACCCAAAAAGGGGCTAATTTCCAAAATATATAAAGAACTTACACAACTTAACACCAGGAAGACAAATAATCTAATTAAAAAAATGGACAAAGGACCTGAATTGATACTTCTCCAAAGAGGACATACAGATTGCCAATAGACATGAAAAAATGCTCAAGGTCACTAATCACCAGAGAGATGCAAATTAAAACTATAGTGAGGTATCACCTCACACCTGTCAGAATGGCTACTGTTAATAAATCAACAAACAGTGCTAGCGAGGATGTGGAAAAAGGGGATCCCTAGTGCACTGTTGGTGGGAATGCAGACTGGAGCAACCACAGTGGAAAACAGTATGGAATTTCCTCAAAAAATTAAAACTGGAACTGCCTTTTGACCAGCAACCCCACTTCTGGGAATATCCAAAATTACTGAAATACCAATCAGAAAGAATATATGCACCCTTATATTCACATCAGCGTTATTTACAATAGTTAAGATCTGCAAACAGCCCAAGTGTCCATCAGCGGATGAGGGAATAAAAAAGGTGTGGTACATTTACATAATGGAATACTACTCGGCTGTAAAAAAGAAGGAACTCTTACCCTTGCAACGGCACGGATGGACCTGGAGAGGATTATGCAAAGTGAATAAACCAGGCAGAGAAAGACAAGTACCATATGATTTCACTCATGTGGAATTTAATGAACAAACTGAACTAACAAGCAAAATAGAGAGCAGACAGACAGCTCTGGAGGAGGTGAGGGTGTTGGGGAGGGTGGAGGAAATGAGCAAAAAATTTTTAAAAAAAGAGAAAGAACTAATGAACATGGGCAATAGTGTGGTGATTGGGGGTCGAGGGGTAGGAGGAGGTAGAAGAGGATAGAGGGGGATAAATGGTGATGGGGAAAGAATAAAATGAAGAAAAAAAAAGTTATAGAAATTTCAAAGGAAGGAAAAAGTCCTTGTATTATGACCTATGTTTTATCATGGAAGTCTTCATTGGGAATGGTGGCTTTTGACTGAATGGGATGGGAGTAGAGTGAGTACTTTAAATAGGGAAAATAATATTAGCAAAGACATAGTATGATGATAATCTGGTGTCCGAACTGGGGAAGGCAAAGAAATTGACTTGGGCATGCAAAAGAATTGTGGGTGATGTGTTATATGAGGAGAGTGGTGCTAATTAACAAAGCATTTTGAACTCCAGTCTGAAGGAGTTTGGGCTTCAGCCCATAGATAGTGTAAAACCTTTATAATTTTATAAAAAGAGTAAAGGGAAAGGGAACAGCATTTTACTAAACTTAATCTGACAGGTAAGTGGAATAGCGAAAGAGACTGAAGATAAGGGATCAGTAAGGAGGTTACTGCAATAATCTAAGCAGAAGGTGTCAGACCATAGTAATTATAGTGGGAATTGATAGAACGGGATAATAGCCCTAGCCGGTTTGGCTCAGTGGATAGAGTGTAGGTCTGCGGAGCAAAGGGTCCCAGGTTCGATTCCAGTCAAGGATATGTACCTTGGTTGCAGGTTCCTCCCTGGCCCAGGCTCTGGTCGGGGCACGTGCAAGAGGCAACCAATCTATGTGTTTCTCTCACATCAATGTTTCTCTCTGTCTTCCCTCTCTCTTCCACTCTCCCTAAAAAATTAATGGAAAAAATCCTCAAGTGAGGATTAACAACAAACAAACAAAAAAGGGTAATAGAAGAGCAATCCCTCATGTGACTGGTTGGACATGAGGTAAAAAGGAAAGTCAAAACTAACCCTTAAATTTTTGAACCTGGAGAACGAAATGGTAGTGGTGTTCTTTACAGAAATAGGGACACTGAGAAGGGACACAAGTCTGAGCAGGAAATGTGTTTGTGTGTGTGTGTTGTGGGAAGGGTGTTGAGGGCAGGACCAAACAGTGATGTAATCTTACAAGTAGAAAGTTACACTGTTTGAGGTGATAGAGGGATTGAGGGCAGAAGTCTTAGAGGCCACTAGGAATGTGAGATTGAAACTGCTTATAGAAAGGTCAAGATTAGAGGAATAGAGGATCTATATTTAGAACCTAATGACAACAGCATTGTACACTGGTGGTATGGTATGAGAATAGAATTCTCCAAGTGTAACCCAGAATTTCAAGTTATGCCACTGAGTGGGAAACATAATTTGGGTGTAATTATGTTTACCTAGTGGGAAGGCTTTCTTTCATTTTTATTCTCCATTTTGAAAACTTGTTATTGAAAGATAGCATACATACATAATTTTCACTAATCATAAATGTAGAACTTGATAAAATTTTGCAAACTTAACATTATTACTAGTGTAACCAGAATGCAGATCAAGAAATAAAACAGCCCAGCAGGCATGGCTCAGTGGCTGAGTGTTGACCTATGAACCAAGAGGTCACGGTTCGGTTCACACGGTCAGGGCACTGTCGGAGTACTTACTCCTTGATCTTGCTCAACTACACCAACTGTAGGGCCTCAGTTTCCCTGCCAGGAACTGGACTGGACCTCCATGGATGCTGGGTAGTGGACGGAGAAGATGTGAGAAATCGTAGGCATAGAAGAGAAACTTTATTACAGACCAAGTAGCCATTAGAAAAAACAGTTCTTCAAAGTAGCCTTATGAAGTATCCACACAAAGCAGCCCTTGCTAATATAGTAACAAACACAGGAGCCATACCAAGCAGCCACACAGCACACCGGCTGGTCAGTAACATACTCTTATACCAATTTAGACCAAAGAGGCTTCTTGCCAAATAGTGACATCAGTATTTGGGTTATAGAAAGGTACACTTGTGTAATGCATACAGTAAGATTGCTGTGTCCTTGCTTTTGATTAGGGACACAAGTCTGAGCAGGAAATGTGTTTGTGTGTGTGTGTGTTGTGGGAAGGGTGTCCTTGAACATCCGGTGCACTCTGATTAGGATTCCCACAGGCACATACCCGGGTTTTGGGCTCAGTCTCTAGTGTCGGGCATGCAAGAGGCAGCCGATCAATGATACTCTCTCATCATTGATGTGTTGCTTTTTATCTCTCTCTCAAATCAATACAAATATATTAAAAAAAGAAACAGAACAGTATCACTATCTGAGAGAGCTCCCCCTTGTTCTACCCACTCACAATCTGCTCTCAAAGGTAATCCTCACTAAATTCTAGCACAATAGATTCATTTTGCCTGTTTTTGAACTTTATATAAATGGAATGCAATCTTTTATATATGGCTTCTTTCATTTAATATTGTTTGTGAAGTTTACTCATAGCATTAAATGTAATATGAAATTGACCTCATTGCTGCATAGTACCCCACTGTATAAATGTACCATAATTTATCCATGTTCCAAATGTTAATGGATATTTGCACTATTTCCAGCATTCTTGTACATGTATTTGGTTATATTTACAAAATTCTATTATATGTATTTCTGCAAATATATACTTAGAAGTGGAATTGTGGGGTAAATGGGCATGCATATGTTTAGCTCTAATAGAAAAACTGCAAGTTTTTCCAGAGTGGTTGTAGTTATGTACATTTCCAATAGCTGTGTAAGATTTTGGTTATTCGTTGTCCTTCTTCATGATAGCCATTCAGGAGAGTTTATAGTAATATTTATCACATTGTGACTTTAATTTGTTAACTAATGAAGTTGACATCCTTTGCTTTATTCATTGTCCTTTTGGATATCATCTTTGGTAAAATGCTTGTTCAAATCTTTTTTATATTTTCTCATGGGTTGTCTGTCTTTATCATAGGGATTGGTAGGAGTACATTATACATTATGAATAAGAGTGTTTTGTTGGATTTGAAGATTAAAAAAAAAAGTATGTTCCCACTCTGTGGCTTGCCGTTTTACTCTCTTAATGGTATCATTTAATGAGCAGGAGTTCTTCAATTTAACATAGTTCAGTTTGACCTAGCCGGTTTGGCTCAGTGGATAGAGTGTTGGCCTGTGGACTGAAGAGTCCTGGGTTCAATTTCGATCAAGGGCACATGCCTGGGTTGCAGGCTGGATCCCCACTTCCATCAGGGCGCTCAGGGTGCCTGCGGGAGGCAACCAGTTGATGTGTCTCTCTCACATTGATGTTTCTCTCTCTGAGTCTCTCCCCTCCCTCTACTCTTTCTAAAAATCAATAGAAAAATATCCTCAGGTGAGGATTAACACAACAAACTAAAAGCAAACAAACAAAAAAACACATGGATCAGCTGCCTCCGGCATGCCCATTATTGGGAATGGGCCCACAACTGAGGCATGTGCCTGACTAGGGAATGGAACCAGCCACCTTTCGGTACACAGGACAACACCCAGCTAACTGAGCCACGCCAGCCAGGGCTCATTTCTTCTTTTGGAAATAAATACTGATTGCCTACTAAGGTGCATATATTGGGTCAGGCATAGTCTAGGTCAGTGGTCGGCAAACTGCGGCTCGCGAGCTATATGCAGCTCACGAGCCACGGTTTGCCGCTCTGCTGACTAATGAGTTTGCCAACCACTGGGACAGGGGCTTAATCACAAGGAACATCAACAGCCTGTAATTATTGGAATTGAGACTCTAGGTCAGTGGTTGGCAAACTCATTAGTCAACAGAGCGGCAAACCGTGGCTCGTGATCCGCAGTTTGCCGACCACTGGTCTAGGTATTTGTTCGGCTAAGATTTAAATGCATGTGGTACATTCTGAAAACTTCTAAGGAAGAGGCATGGTGCAATCCTGTTCAAAGAGAAATATATTACCTACTAGAGGCCTGGTGCACGAATTCGTGCATGTGTGGGTCCCTCAGTCTGGCCAGAGATTGGGGCCAATTGGGCCAGCTGGCCAGCTGGGGGGAGGAACCGCGGGAGGTTGGCCGCCATGGAAGATTGGCTGTGGGAACGCATTGACCACCAGGAGGCAGCTCCTGCATTGAGTGTCTGCCCCCTGGTGGTCAGTGCATGTCATAGTGACTGGTCAATGGTCAACCAGTCATAATGGTCACTTAGGCTTTTATATATAGACTGGAGGCCCAGTGCACGAAATTCATGCATGAGAGGGGAAGTCCCTTAGCCTAGCCTGCACCCTCTCCAATCTGGAACCCCTTGGGGGATGTCTGACTGCCTTTCACAACCCAGGACTGCTGACTCCTAACCACTTGCCTGCCTGCCTGCCTGATTGCCCCTAACGGCTCTCCTGCTGACCTGATCGCCCTAACCGCCTCTGCCTCACCCTGCGCCCAGGACCCAGGATTCTCTCCTCCGGCCAGTCACAGGCACCCAGGACCCAGGCTTCCCTCCCTCTGGCTGGCCACAGGCACCCAGGACCAGGGCCAGCTTCGCCTGGGCTGGCTGCAGCTGCAGGGGACCACAGGCGGGGCAGGCGGTTTGTTCCTCTTCTGGGCTGCAGGTGCAGCTGCTGGTGCCTAGGACCAAAGGGACTGTGGGGTGTGAGGATTGTCCCTCTCCCAGGCTGCAGGCTCATGTGTAGCCACTGGCACCTGGGACTGTGGGGCGGGCAACTTGTCCCTCTCCTGGGTCCCAGCCTGGCTGGTCCCCATTCCTCTCTCGTGAGCTCATTTGTACCTGGCTGGTCCCCATTCCTCTCTCGTGAGCTCATTTGTGCCTGGCTGGTCCCCATTCCTCTCTTCCCAGTGTTGAGTGTCTGAGCCGTTACTGTGTGAGGGTGTGAGGGCGTAACGACCACTTGCATATCAGCTCTTTTTTTATATAGGATAACCTCTTGGTCTTGGCAGGATGGTGTGGTATAGAGAATGCAGAAAGGCTTCCTGGAAGAGGTGATACTTGGGACTACCTTAAAAACTAAATAGGAGTAGTAGGCACACATAAAAGAGTGCATGTGCAAACACAAAGGTAACTGGGTGAGTTTCAGAAACTAGAGGTGCTTTGTTATATAAAGTGTTATTAAAGGGACCTGGCTGGAGGATTATGCAAAGAGTCAATTATGAAAGGACCTTATTCCAAACTCAATGAGAGCCACTCAAGGAAAGGAATAATGAACTTTGCATTTCACACAGATCCTTCTGACTGCTGTGTACAGAGAGATTAGGTAGAACAGAATTGGGGATGGAGGACAATAACACAGGGAAACTGGTTAGAAGATTGCTGGTTAGTATGATAAGACTGATTGTAATAGCAATGGAAAGAAGTAGAAATATTTGGTAAATATATAGAGGGTTAAATCTAAAGGAGCTGGTGATGTGTAGGAATGAGGAGCAGTGAAGAGTGAAGGATGGTTACCGGCTCCAGAGTCAGGCAGACTTAGGTTCAATTCTTTTTGTCACAATTCATACCAGATTAGAAAGACAGTTAGGATTTTAAAGAATGGACTAGAAAGGTTTGAGATGGAAGGCAAGGAGACTATTTAGGAGGCTATTTTAGTCATCTAAGCTTCATGACAAGGGCCTAAGGCTAATGGAAGGAAAGAGAAGGATTGGAAGGAAAGAGATGGATTTAGGGGATATTTAGCAGCTTGACTTACCAGATTCAGGAAAGACAGTAAAGGACTGCAAGAGAAAGAAGTGTCAGAAAAGGAAACAAAGACAAATAGGCCAAAGAAGGAGGAGGAAAAGCAGAAGCCATTGATGTCACAGAAACAAAGGAAGGACAGTGTCAAGATAGAGTGCTGAGCAATATCAACTGCTGAGGGGTTGTTCATAAGGACAGAAGAATGTTCATTGGAGTTAGCAAAAAGGAAATAAGTATACAGCATGGGCTTGATACAAAAGGCATAAAACTTGTTTCCTGGTCCAGAGTAGATCAAGGTCCAAGGAGAGAAACTTTTATTACAATATATTATGTTGAGTGCTGTGAGAGCAAGGTTTATGCAGGAATTGCTGGACATGAAGAACTGGGTTACATTCCTTAACTTCATCCCACGATGATGTTCACTATCTCATGCCATATCACTGCCTCTGCATTCTTTGTGAAATGACCATCCTATCCACCTCACACTGCCTTCCTTGTGCAGGTGTGAGTTTTAAAAGGAAAAATTCAAGCAAGTACGTTTTCCTTAAATTCTCTAACAAAAACACACCTGACATTCTAAATTTAAACAGGATGATGGAGATGATTATGCTGACCTGCTGAATTTACATTTCTCTTTAGTTCAGGGTTCAATACTGATGCATGTATTGAGTGAATTGGTATTCACTGTGTATGGCCTTTAAAGACTATCTGCTGCATTCACATTGGCCAAATTCCAACATTAACAATTTAGGTAAAAGTATGACCCCACATCTGAATTCAGAACTTTATTTAAAGCTTAATATTATCTTTCTCAAACTCTGGTTAACACAATGCAATATGACTAAATAATTTTATTTACTTATTTTGGATAATGATGGTAAGAATTATCTGTGGTCGGCTGGCTGGCATGGCTCAGTGCTTGAGCATCAACCTATGAACCAGGCGGTCACGGTTCAATTCCCTGCCAGGGCACATGTCTGGTTTACAGGTTCAGTCTCCAGTGTGGGGCATGCAGGAGGCAACCAATCAATGATTCTCTCTCATCATTGATATTTCTCTCTTTCTCTATATCTCCCTTCCTCTCTGAAATCAATAAAAAAAATTTTTTTAAAAAGAATAATCTGTGGTAATTTTGGTAACTGAGTTTCATCTATTTTAGGAAGGACTTTTATGTATATAGCAGAGATAAATATTAATGAATTTCTGTTCCAGAAGTAAGACATAAAACAATGCAATAAGGCCTAGCCAGTGTGGCTTAGTTGGTTGGAGCCTTGTCCTGTACACCAAAAGGTGGTGAGTTCAATTCTCTATCAGGGCACATACCCAGGTTGCAGATTCAGTTCCCTGCTGCAGCACATGCAATGTTTCTCTCCCACATTGATATTTTTTTCTCTCCCTTCTTCTCTCTAAAATTAATTTAAAAAAACCAACCACATATAAAAACAATGCAATAAAATCTACACTAATAAAGGAGAAATATGCAAATTAACAGTACCCCTGCAGCCAATCAGGAGTGAGTATGCAAATCAACCCAACAAAGATGGTGGGTTTATTTGCATATGCAGGCATAGAGCAGCTAGGTGGGGCAAGACGCCTGCTATGAGGGGGACAGTGGGGGGCAGTGGGAGCTACAGAAGCGGTGCTCCGGCCGGAGCGAAGACTGAAGGCTCCAGCTAGAGTGAAGACCTGGGTCCCGGGTGCTGGAGGAAAACCGGTGCCAGCAGCCAGGGGAAGGAAGGCCTATTCTTGCATGAATCTTCATGCAACAGGCCTCTAGTATTAAGAATATATCTCTGTTATTGTAATAAAATGCTTTGAGGTTACTCATTGATGTTTAGTAATTTATTGAACCACTCTTTAACAAAATATTTTTGCCTTGAGCTACACATTTTAATTTGTAATTTTGCTCTGGTACATCAAATCTCCTGATGAAATCTGACATTTGGAAAAAGGGATACAACTTGAAGAGGCTCAGAAGCATCCTGAGAGGAGAAGAAAATGGAAAAGTTAGATAATCTCAGTTTTCCATGCAACACAATCTATAATTTGGTTGCATTTCATTAACTCAGATTACACACATTCACAAGAATGCACACTGAACCACCTCTGTCCCACCCCTCCCCTTCCTTCCAAAGCAGATGGAAATTAGGAGGCAGACTGGGAAGGTTGCCATGGTGCTGTGGCTACAGGGATTTAATCGGAATCAAAAGAAGCTCCCGAGTCCCCTCCCCCAAGTATCCAAATGTGTGTTTCTCTTTTTTCTCCTAAATTCTTGTCTTAATTCCATGTTATAGATAACCAGGGTGAGACTGATTTACTAGTGAACAACAACAAAATTATTGTTCCCAAAACTGTTTATAGGTGCATTGCTATTGTTAGAAGTACAATACTGGGAAATTACAACTGACCCATTTTTAAGTAGAGCCAGCCATACAAAAGGTAAGAATTCATTTAAAAAATATTTTATGCAACACGCCCCCAGAATTTTTTTTTACTGATTTTATCCCCATCGATGACCTGTAGCCATCTCAAATTCAGTATATCCAAATGAAATTAGTTACTTTTCTCCATTATCCTCTTTCCTGTTCTAGAATCTAAATTATTCTATATTCTCACTACCAGTTCATTGTCACTATATTTCTAGTCTACCAAGCTAGATTAAAATAATAACCTCATATAATACTTACTATGTGTCAGACACCATTCCTGGCATTTTATGTATATTAACTCATTTAAGTTAATCTCAACTAATCACTAAATTCTGTCAATTATATTTCAAAATTGTCTTAACAGATATTTACAGAATGAACAAATGACTAATCTTCTGAAGTGTGACCAATTTTATTAGCCAAGGGGCGCCTAGTTCAAGGGGAGGATGTGGCATAATATTTAGGACTTGGTCTTTGAAGTTTCTTCTTTAAGTGTTACATGTAAAAATTCAAGAGCCACTTCCTATCACTATTACCCTCCCCTACCCCCACTCCTCTCTGTCTTCTCTGCCCTGGGAGCAGCTCCCCTCACCCCCTGAAAATGTATGCCTGCGCCACGTTTGTCTCCACCCCCTCCTTGGTCAGGAGCACCTCTCAGCTGAGCCGGTCACTGTCTGCAGTGATGCTGAAACGACCAGAGACACTGACAAATGAGAGCCTCAGCAGCGTGGCAGCCCCACGTCCCCTGACCTCAGTTATTTCTAGCCGCAGCTTCCAAACCAGTGCCATTTCAAGGGACATCGACACAGCAGCCAAGTTCATTGGGGCTGGGGCTGCCACAGTATGGGTGACAGGCTCTGGGGCTGAAACTGGGACTGTGTTTGGGAGCCTCATCATTGGTTATGCCAGAAACCCTTCTCTGAAGCAACAGCTCTTCTCCTACGCCATTCTGGGCTTTGCCCTCTCAGAGGCCATGGGGCTCTTTTGCCTGATGGTGGCCTTTCTCATCCTCTCCGCCATGTGAAGGAGCTGTCTCCACCTCCCATAGTTCTTTTCCCCGTGTCTTGTCTGCCCTGTATGTTCCTTTTCCTATACCTCCCCAGGCAACTTGGGGAAAGTGGTTGGCTCAGGGTTTGACAGAAGGAAGACAAATAAATACTGTATTATTAATAATAATAACAAAATCCAAGAGCCAAAGTAGTAGAAGATAATCCTTTGTAGCATATTGGAATCATCTCTAACCAGAGTTTCCTATGTGTGCTGAAATAACTAGAGTGCTCGTTAAAAAATACTGATTTCCTGCCCTACCCAGTTTGGCTTAGTGGATAGAGCATCCGCCTGCAGACTGAAGGGTGCAGGGTTCAATTCCAGTCAATGGCACGTTCAGGCTGGATTCTCAGTAGAGGGCGTGGAGGAAACAGCCCATTAATGATTCTCATCATTAGTGTTTCTATCGCTCTCTCCCTCTCCCTTCCTCTCTGAAATAAATAAAAATATATTTTAAAAAAATACTGATTTCCTGCAACCCGCTTGGGACCCCTCTCTGCTGCAGATAGCTTTGTTAGTTTACCTTCTCTAATAAAACTCTGCTTTCACTAAAAATATATACTAGAGGCCCGATGCATGATTCGTGCAAGGGGCTTGGCCCTCGCAGCCATGGTGGCTACGTCTGCCTCGGCCCTCGTACCCGCAGCTTTGTCCAGAAGGATGTCCAGAAGGATGTGTCGTCTGGTCTAATTAGCTCATTACGCTTTTATTATTATAGATATACATATTGATTTCCAGTTCTTGCAACAGAGCATCTGATTTAGCAGGTCTAATTCTCTTAGAAATGCTAGTAGTATTTTCTTAGAATTAATAATTTACCATTTTGGAACTACAGAGTTTTAATGCTTTTGGGTGGTGTGGTTCAGCTATTTCTAAATTCTGATAACTCCTGGATAAGTTGACAGAGAATTACTCTCTAGATTGTCGTAATCCTGAAAGACACAACTCCCAATGACGCCGAGCTTAAAAAGGTTTTTTAGGAAACATTTCTCCATCGCCCTTTAGATTTAAAAATCAAACGTGCATGTGCAGAAGAGAGGAAAGGCTGCATTTTTCTTCATCTGCCCGGCCTGAAAGATCATTTAGGAAACAATTCTCTATCCCCCTTAAACACTGATTATGCATGTGTTGCAGAAAAAGGATTGAAAAGGCTGTGGGATTTTAATTCATCTGCTTTTAAGAAAGGCAATCTGTTGTTTTAGTATACGGCTTATAAGAGATGTAGAGTTTACTCAAGACAGCATGGCCTTAAATAAGTCCCCCTCCATGATAAGATCATCTCTGGATTTCATATATGTTAATAAATAAGTCCCACTATTAATTTTTTAAAAATAATTTCAGTATTTCTAGGTATGTAAGAGAGACTTTACTCTCAACCCTCATGTTACTAAGCAACATATCATACAGTTGCTAGGAGACAAACTCGAAAGCTTGGGGGATACTTCAGTTTTTCCTTATCACCTTGCATACCACATGATTGTACTCTAGAGTGTTTTACAGCCTTAGAGAAAAGAGACAAAAGTTAATGGAATGTAGAAAAGATGGAAAAGGAGAGATAATGGTGGGGAAATAGAATAAGGAAAATAGCAAGGTATTTAAGAAGAAGAACGTGTGAGATTGGCAGAGGAAGGCTATTATGCAATTTCCTTGACTGAGTCATGGAAAAACCTTAAATTGCCAGTGTTTTAGATTCTCTATGTTTCTACATTTTCTAAGAATAAAAATAGAGAATAAACTTGGAGAGGACAATATTTCATGTAGTATTTCTGAATATTTTCAGAAGGGTAGAAATCAATTGTAACTCTTATAGAAGACTGGCGATTACAAACACATTAAACAAGTCATACATTATTTAAAATTCCAAATTCAGGTATACAACACTATTTCCTTGCATTTCTCCCTCGAACAAGTAAAAGGGACAGTACTAAGAGAGAGGTTAGAATACAAGTGTTCTTGGCTCTTGGACAGGATATGTTTCAGTACAAAAATTTAAAAATCTAATATAAAAGGGGGAAAGAAGAAGCTCTTGTGCTGTATTTGGAGGACTTTGTTGTATCTGAAATAAGAAACCAGGCTCCAGGTTTCACTGTGAGCATGTGAAAGGTTGAGTCTTTGTGTCTCTGTGGCATTTACTGTTGCTGGCAAACAGGAAGCTGCCTAGTGATTATTGCTAGGTCCTCAGTGCTTCTGTTTGCCTGAAACCTTCATCAGTGCCAGAAACACCAGAGATAAAAATCGTTGCAGAGAATCCAGCGCCTGTTATCCTCAATGGTCCTATTGCGAACAGTCCACCTTGTGTTCTGTGAAAATCAGTGTAAAAAGGAGACTTCACAGAAGGAGTTCATCCTCAGCTTCCTCTTCATGAATGCCAGTCTTCTCAGCGCAGAGCACCAGAGGACTGGGGCATGGTTAATTAAAATATGGTTTATATTTTGGTGTCCTCAGCTTTATTTTTTTATTTATTGAATTACTTTAGAGAGGGGGGGGAGAGAGAGAGAGAGAGACATTGATTTGATGTCCCACCTATGTGTGCATTAATTGGTTGATTCTTCTTAAAAAATATTTTTATTGATTTCAGAGAAGAAGGGAGAGGATGAGAGAGATAGAAACATCAATGATGAGAGAGAATCACTGATTGGCTGCCTCCTACATGCCTCAAGCTGAGGAATGAGACTGCAATCCCGGGTATGTGCCCTGACTGGCAATCAAACCATGACCTCCTGGTTCATAGGTCGAAGCTCAACCACTGAGCCACTCTGGCCGGGCCGTTGGTTGATTCTTGTATGTTCCCTGACCAGGGATCTAACCAAAAACCTTGGATAATACTCAAATCAACTGAGCTGCCCAGCCAGGGCTTGCCAGCTTTAACTAATACATAATAAAGAGTCTGAGATAAGGAACACAGAAAAGAATTTTTTTTTCAGATTTAGATGACTTCCAGTTCTGAAGGCAGAAAGGACCCGGCAACATTGCTGACAGCTTGAGTTGGCCTTAGTGACCATAGAAGCCATGGTACAAATGATGGTACCACTTCAAAAAGGAGTCCAGAAGACTCTGATAAAGATTCATGTTCGCATCATCCCCAGAAATAACTGAAGTTCTCGCTTGAAATTAAACATTGGTTCATAGATAAACCTCACAAATCAGTACAGCCCATTTAAGCCATCTTGTGCAAGTACAGACTTTAAATTTTGTTTCTTGCGTATCTCCTACTCAGATGTAGATATTTATAGCTCTGAACTTACCTGGCAACAACTGCAAATCTCAGCTGATGTTTAGTAAAGATGGTGCTGAGATGACATAAATATCTACTTATATTAGGCATCTGGCTTCTAAGAGTGGGTCTAAATATTTATTGCTGTAATTATTACTAATTTTGAACACCTAAGCAAAGCTAAGTACTGTATTATCTATAATTCTAGGAAGAGATACAATTATATTCACTTTCTCCTCAGTTGAGAAAACTGATTCAGAGGTTCAGAAGAGTTAATATGTCCAAGGTCTCCTAGAGCTAATAAGTAACAAAATAAAAAATCAAACCTGGATCTATCCAGCTTCAGTATTTAATTCTGAACCACTATTCTATGTATTCTGCTTAAAAAGAATGCTTGCTCTGGCTAGTTTTGCTCAGTGGATAGAGCGTCAGCCTGTGGACTGAAGGGTCTCCAGGTTCGATTCCGGTCAAGGGCACATGCCCGGCTTGTGGGCTCGATCCCCAGTGTGGGGCGAGCAGGAGGCAGCTGATCCATGATTCTCTCTCACCATTGATGTTTCTATCTCTCTCTCCCTCTCCCTTCCTCTCTGAAATCACTAATATATTTATATAAGATAATGCTTTTTATATGGGAATAAATTGTGTAGTGCATCATTATGTCAAGGGGAAGAGCAGAGACTCTGGAGTCCCTCTGTCCCTTATAGAATGGTTGAGACTCAGAATGTCTGCTCCCTCTGGGGTTGGCTTTGCCCTACAGGCCCTAACAGGACAGTCTTCCAGAACCCAGCAATTCACTATCATTGCATTTCCCCAAATCTAGATTATTCCTAATATAATAACACCCTATGAGGTCTTTAGATGGACAGTTCTGATTGGGCTCTGCATTCCCAGTCCCCAGTCCACTGAACCTGATAATTCTTTTTCAATGAGAGGCAAAGACTTGTCCCTAGAGCAGCGATTTTCAACCTTTTTCATCTCATGCACATGTAAACTAATTACTAAAATTCTGTAGCACACCAAAAAATATGTTTTGCCAATCTAACAACAACAAAAAAATAGGTATAATTTTGATTCATTCACACCAGATGGCTATTGTTGTGTTGGCTATTGTCATTTTTTAATTTGACAATCTAAGGGAAAAGAGATTAGTGCTCTGGACCAAATAGTCAAGTATAGCATGTTGTACAAATTCTTGCGGCACAACTAGTAGAAAACTGATGCACAAAGTGAACAAAGCTGGACATAAAAGGCACATATTGTATGATTTTATTTATATAAAATATCCAGATTCGAATAATCCATAGAGACATAAAGTAGAGTAATAGTTGCCTGGGGCTGGTAGGGAGAGAGGGTATAGGAAGAGATTGGGGTGAATGGAAATGAAGGCTTAGATTTAGAATTTCTTTGTGGGATGATGAAAATAATCTAAAATTGATCGTGGTGATGGTTGCACAACTCTGTGAATATACTTAAAACCAATAAATTGTGCACTTTATATGAATGAATTGTATGATATGTTAATTATATAGAAATAAAACTTAAAAATTATAGCCATGAAAAAAAATTATTTCCTGGTTCTGTTCATTGAATAGGCCTAAAAATAATGGCATCCCAGCAGCAAAAAGCTCCCTTAGCACCAAGATTGCAAATTTTAAAAACCATTCCCATTTAGGAGGTCAGGGGGTCCCAGAATAGAACGTGATAAAACAATCTATTAAAAATGTATGGAACAACTTCACTGAAGAGGATGGAGAGAAAGGTGCTGACCTTAGTAACTTTGGAGATGAGTGGAGTCTGTAAGACTAAGGGCAAGAGGAACTGTGTATAAGTAAGCACTCTACTCAATAAAGATGTTTCCCCTGAGGGTACAGCTGAGCAATTCGGAAACCACTATACATGTATACTGGAGTTGAACAATTAGGTAAATGGATGGCAGCTGATGGTGGGAGCCAGGGTTCTTTCTTACTGTTCGAGTTGGAGGTTACAGACAAGCAAGAAGCTAAAATGATCCTTGCAAGAGTTGGAGACATCAGTATGAATATTTAGCTTAATATAGATACAGTGTTGCATATAGAAATACTAATAAGTATGTGTGTAATATACAGATTATATACATATTCATATATTTCCTTTCTCTGTCAGCTGAGAGTGCCTAGAAGCAATGATACCCCAAGAGCAAAAGTACACCTATTTTGTGTTTCTAATAACGTTCTCTAATAAGAGAAACCAAGGCTCCTTGGAGAAGTAGGTTATTCTAGGATGAGGGCAATAAGTATACAAGTTGATATTGTAGCATCTTTTAATGCCAGAAAGTAATGAAGTGCTAAAAAACACCCCTCACAATGATGGGGGTATGTCAAAGGCACACAGGAGCCAACTGAAAGAGTCCAATGACCAAAGCTGGAGCAATTTGACCAATAAACAGAAGAGTATTGGATTAAAACCCAGGATATAAAATAAGTATCAGCAGATACTGATATAACTAAATAATTGAATAAATAAATAAATGGAGGCAAACAAACAAAGCTATCATGCACAAAAAATTCAAATAATTTATGTAGATGCTCCCCATTTAAGGAGATGGAGCATAATTTACCACTCTTTAAGTGTGGGTCGTGCATAACTTCCTTCCAAGTATGAAAAGGGAAGAAAAGAGTGAGTTTACAGTGGAAAAGCCTGACAAACATTGCCTCATCCAGATGATCAAGGTTAACATCATCAATGATAAGTCATGCTGATAGCATGTTCCCCTGATATGATGTGATGAGAATTGCACTCTATCTGCATGGTCTTCCTCCCCAAATCTTAAGACCTCCAGTCAATCATGAACAAAATAATCAGATAAATCCCAGTTGATGGACAGTCTACAAAATATCTGACCAGGACTCCTCAAAACTGTCAAGGTCATCAGAAACAAGGAAAGTCTGAGAAACTGTCTGGGATCACAAAAACACATTAAGTAAAAACTAAGGAAATCTGAATTAAGTGTGGGCTTCAGTTAATAATAATGTAGCAATATTGCTTCATTAATTGTGACAAATGTGTCATACTAATTTAAGATGCTAATAATAGAGGAAACTGGATGTGGAGTATATGAGACTTCTTTGTACTATCATAACTTTTCTGTAAATCTAAAACTGTTCTATAACAAAAAGTTTATTTGAAAAATATTTTCTACTAAAAAAAAAATCAGGGCTTCGTGGAGAAGTGGCTAATTTCTACTAAATGGGAAAACATATTCACCAATGATGCATCTGATAAGGAGTTAATACCCAAAATTTATAAAGAACTCATACTACTCAACACCAAAAAAATGAACAACCCAATTAAAAAATGGGCAGAGGATCTGAATAGACACTTCTCCAAAGAAGACATAAAGAAGGCCAATAGACATATGAAAAGATGCACAACATCACTAATAATCAGAGAAATGCAAATTAAAACCACAATGAGTTATCTCATATCATCAATAAATCCACAAATGACAAGTGTTGGCAAGAAGTGGTAGAAAAGGGAACCCTAATGCACTGTTGGTGGGAATGCAGATTGGTATTGGTGCAGCCACTATGGAAAACAGTATGGAGTTTCCTCAAAAGATTAAAAATGGACCTGCCTTACAACTCAGTGATTCCTCTTCTGGGGATTTATCCAAAGAAACCCAAAATACTAATTCAAAAGAATATATGTACCCCTATCTTCATTGCAGCAATATTTACAACAGCCAAGCTATGGAAGCAACCCAAGTGCCCATCAATAGACAAATAGATAAAAAAAACCTTTGGCACATATGTACAATGGAATATTACTTGCCCGTAAAAAGAATGAAATCTTACCATTTGCGACAGCATGGATGGATCTAGAGAGTATTATGCTTAATGAAATAAGTCAGTCAGAGAAAGACAAGTACCATATGATTTCACTTGCAAAATAATCAAACAAATTAGAAACAGACTTTTAGATACAGAGAGGGAAATGATGATTGCCAGACGGGAGGGGAGGGTTGGGGCAATTAGTAAAAGAGATGAAGGGACTAAGAAGCATAAATTGGTAGCTACAAAATAGTAATGGGTAAGGAAGTAAAGCACTGGAAATCTATATATATAAAAGCCAAGCGACTGGAATGACCAGAATGACCTGAAGAACCAGAATGACTGGTCGCTATGATGTGTACTGAGGCCAGCCAACCAGCCCCATCGGGGGCAGGGCCAGCTGGCCAACCTCCTGCAGCCCCTTCCCCCACTGGCCAGCTGCCCACCTCCCCCCCCCCGAATTCATACACCAGGCCTCTAGTATAGTCAATAATGAAGTGATAGCTATGTATGGTGCCAGATGGGAAATATTGAGGGGAACACTATGTAAAAGGTATGATTTTCTAACCACTAAGCTGTATATCTGAAACCAGTACATAAGAAAAAGAGCTGGGGGAGAGAGAGAGGGAAAGAGATGAAACAAGTGTTGTGAAATCTTGATTATTCGTGTATCTAGATGATGGATATGTAGGGTTTAATTATACTATTCTACTTTTGAACGTGTTTGAAAATATCCACTAAAGATTTTGAAAAGCAACTTGCAAAAAACATATTCCATTTTTATAGAATTCAAAGCTAGTGTGGTGGGCTCTATGAAGCACTGCCCAGATAGATCCCCCTTTATTGAGGGCTTGTTGCCCCGGCTGCTGAGAGTGCTGTTGGCCCCAACATCAGTCCCTTCAGAGACTGTTCCAACTGCAGAGAGCTTTCTCGCCCAAGGTTATGCCCTTTCCTAAGGTGGCCAGGTCTAATGACTGATTGATGTGATAGTATAAAGTTCTGGCTATCTTGGCCCAACTTGGGACAATTCTAAAGGACTATTGTTGCTCCAGAGTGCCCTGTGGGGTCGGCTAAGGCAATTGTTGGGTCTGCATCACAACTTGACTCCTTCCTCTGTCTTTCCCAGATGTTGATCCCAAGCACAAGCCTTGACAAACATTGTGATGCTAAACCCCATCTCAGAGTCTAATTCCCTAAGGACCTCTATTTGTGACAGTTTAATGGGTAGAATTTTGTCCCCCTAAAATTCAAATGTTTAAGTTCTAACCTCTAGTACCTCAGAATGTGATCTTATTTAGAAACAAATTCTCTAAGGAGGTAATTAAGTTAAAGTGAGGTCATTAGCATGAGCCCTAATCCAATATGCCTGATGTCCTTATAAAAAGGGGAAATTTGGACACAGAAACAGACATGCTTAGAAGGAAATGATGCGCATAGATACAGGGAGAAGATGGCCATCTGCAAGCCAAGGAGAAAGGCCTGGAACAGCTCCTTCTCTCACAGTCCTCAAAAGGACCCTGCCAACTCTTCCATCTCAGACTCCTAACCTCCAGAACTGTGAAACAAAAAATTTCTATTGTTTTAAGTCACCCAGCTTGTGGTACTTTATTATGACAGTCCTAGCAAACTAATACAGACAACAAGCAGAGCTAAACACTTTTGTCCAGGGAAGCAGATATAGGTAACAAAGCTATCAAGAAAAGCAAGAGAATGAGAAGCACATGTGAAAAATCTGTCTGAATGGTGGGAACATGTGTAAAGCTCTCTTTGCAGAGTTTGGCATTACAAGAGAAGGAAGTATGGACAAACACAGAAATCTGTTTCCTTTGTCAGGATTGAAGAAGACTTTCTTTGGTAATATTCATTTTTGGTCCTCCTGGGCCTCTTTCATAGCCAGTATAATGTGTGTGTGTGTTAGGGGGGTGGGGGTGGATTTCCCTACTTTCATTTTTAATGCCCCAGGAAACATGTTGCTCATATGCTCAACATGTTGCTCAACAATAAATCAGCTGGAAAGACTCATTTATATAGTTTTGAGAATGAGTTCAGCAGATTTCTTTAACTCCAACATTGACCACAGTAGAAAATAATGTGCTTGACCTCATTCCACATCTTCCTGGAAAATAGGATTAATCTTTACCTCAGAACAGTAATAGGAGGCTTAATGTTTCAGTGGAGGTTTTTGATGAGTGGTGTTTAAGAAATCCAACCTGTTTGGACTGCAATTGAGATTGACTATTTTCTTGTTTAGCTAGACAGGAACTCTATATTGTTCTCCCTTTAATGCTAGCCGGGTGCCTGGAACTACCCCAGAGGCCAATAGTCCTGGCCTTCTCACCTTTTGGGGATATTTACTAGAGTTCCTGAAGCCATTGCCAGGTAGGTCACTGCCCTGCCCCTTGTGTGGTGTTGCCTTGTGAGAGTATGCCTTCCTTGGAGCCCTTCTTCCACAACTAACACTTTCCATACACAGGAGGATTGCTTAGGGCCAAGCAGCTTCAAAAAGGCAATTAGCATAAAGTGGGAAAGTAGTCCAGTTGCAGAACCTGGCAAGTAAAGGGACTGTAACTCAAATTTCACATTTAAATTCTGGGAGTAGGAAAACAATGAAAAGGAACAATTGCTTAGTGGACATTTAAAACCTTTTTCCTAAAGCAGCGATTGTGTCTTTTTTTTTTAACCCAAAGTAAAAGACACATTGAAGCTCTTCTCAGAACACAGGTGGGATGGGGGAGATTTATTTATGACTTTCTGGAAGCACAAAGAGAAGCTTTTATTGTTGATAGGCTAGGCTGGGTGGATGCCAGGAGACACATCCCAGAGGAGCTGTGCTGCCAAACACTGACAAACAAAGGGAGCTGACCTAGTCCTTTTTCATGCTGACCGCTTGCTCAGAAATTATATCAGAGGACAGTCCTGAAAAACCTAGTATGGTTTAGAACAATTAGGGAGACTTTAGAAAAATCCTAATTTGGAGGAACCATTTCAAGGGAAAGAGAGAAGCAGTGTATTCATTAGCTTTGTGTAGAACTACTGTTCAGCTCATGTACGGAAACTGCCCCGAGATAGTCCCATGGCTAGCCATTCAGTATCAGCAACCTTCCTGTTCCTTTGAAACTACACATTTTAAGTCAAGTTTCACTAAATGCCTTCTAGACACCAACAGGGCCAGGGAGGGGAATGTAAGGAGCACATCATTGTAACCAATATTTTTAGACTTGGAAGTATTTTTGAAATTCTGAAGAAATCAGAGGGAGAAGGGGATAGGATGTGCCTTCTGGGAAGGTTTGGGAGGAAGGGAGAGAGAAAGATGGATGGAAAGAAATAATATAAAGTACAGAATAATGCATAGATTTCTTAGACTCGATAGAATCATAAAATGTCAGGACTGGAAAGAGCTTTAGAGATCGTATCCCTGTCCCTCACTGGTTATCTGATTGATGAGGAAACTTGTACCAGCAAAGTTCAGTGACCTGTCCAAAGAGGCAGAGCCAGGTGGGAGGCAGAACCAAGCAGGAAGCCAGGTGTGCTCACTCTTCTCATGACGCCCCTGGCATCCCACCACATCTGCATCTGATTTCCACCTGGTCCCACAGCTATGGCCATCATCTGTTGCTTTAAGAGGTTTTGGGCAAAGAGAACTATCAGCAGGTAGGATTGTGATTCAGTGCAATTGCCTTCTAGCCTCCTTGTCTTGTATCTTCACATCCTAAAATAAATAAATAAATTTTGTTTTTCAACTAGCTCTTATTTTTAAACCTTTCATTGGGAAAATATGACACTTAAATGTAAAAGAAGAGGAAAAACCTCAAGGAACTTTTTTAAAGTACTCACATTCTACGATCTTTTATGATAGTATGATTCCCACACACCTCCCATGACTGTCTATGTAGTAGCAGCTGCTGCAGTCTCATATTCCTCCTCCACAACAATAATGTATTTTCTCTATAGTAATATGAGTCACAAGGATTTTACAGGATGCTTCCAGGGACTACATGGACTCAAGGCTTTGGCTCTTCCAGATAAGCTAGTTGAAGCCATTTAGTTTGTAGAGCATTGTGGGGAGGGGCATACATGGTAATTGGTGTAATATAAAATATAATAATAGCCTGTGTCTAGAGCTCAGCCTTGGGTCTTTAATTATCTCCTTCCCATCTTTATTATTGTCTTGTACTCTACTAGACACACTGTCGCCTCAACTACCAATAGGCCAATTTATGTTTGTTTCTTTGAGGCATATACAATCAAACACAGACAACTACACAAATGGAGACTTTTTAGTATGGATCTTAGAAGATGAGTTGGCACCCAGAATACTCCACGCATCTGATTTCTATCTTGCCATTTAATGCTCATTCCCTGTTTCCTTATGAAGTGAGAGAGATAATCCTGTTGATTTTCTCACCTGGGTTCCAGGAGGAAATTATAAGATGTTCCTCAAAATTTAGGAAGTAAGCCTGGCCGGTGTAGCTCAGTGGTTAAACTTCGACCTATGAACCAGGAAGTCATGGTTCGATTCCCAGTCAGGGCACAAGCCCAGGTTGCTAGTTCCATCCAGTGTAGGGGGTGTGCAGGAGGCAGCTGATCAATGATTCTCTCTCATCATTGTTGTTTCTATTTCTCTCCCTCTCCCTTCCTCTCTGAAATCAATAAAAATATATTTTTAAAAATTTAGGAAGTAAAAGTGACCTGATAAACATTTAAAAATGATTATTGTCTGTACAAATGTACCCTTTATGCCTCAACACAAGATTTCAGATTCCTTTAGACTTCTAAAAGATGTATATGCAACTTACTAAATCAGCAAAAAATAATTTTTTGGCATTTACACAGAGTTCAATGATAAGCTAAGCAATATGAGAGATAATAGTAAGAGTTAATGTTTACTAAGTTCTTACAATGTGCCAGGCATCTGCTGGGCACTGTACATGAATTGCCTCATGTAGCCATATAGCCAACCCTATGAGATAGGTACTTTTATTATCTTCATTTTAAATATTAGAAACTAACGCATAGAGAAATTAAGCCATTTGACCAATATCACATAGCTAGCAAGTTGAAGAGTAGGATTTGAGCCTAGTTTGTTCTCAGAATTTATGATCTTAAAGAATATAAATCATGGTTCCCAACCTCAACAAATTTATAATCTAGTTGGGGAAACATAACTAACATACATTAAAACAACAGTAAACTATGTTAGATGAGCATATATTATTAAGTGCTAAATCAGATGCTATCAACTATGAATGCAGCAGGAGTTCAGAGGGCACATGGATCAGGCAGGCAGGATTTCATGTAGCTGAGTTTTGAATGGTTCCTGAGATGTGCATAGGAAAAGGATTGCCCCAGACAAGGGGGTCAAAAAAGTGCTAGAGCCAGGAGTGAGCAAAATCTCCGCAGGAGAATGAAGCAGCCAGCCTGGCCACAGCGGGGCGGAGCCGATGGGAAGGGCAGACCAGCTGTGAAGGCCTTTAAAGCAAAGCAGAGTTCAGGCTTGGTGCATTCGCCAGGAGTCATTAAAGGCCCTGGATCAGTAAAGCAATATTAGGAAAGGAATGTGTTTGGCAGGATACAGAGGATCCATCCATCTTGTTAAAATTTCAGATGACATAAACACAGTGGAAAACATACTATGAAATTACTTTAAGTTGTTACCAATCCTTATTCCCAAGTTCACTGTTTATTCTGTTTGATCTTTGTGATTTATGTTTATATTTATTTCACATTAGCAAATTTTACCCATTTTGTCTCCTTAATACTTTTCAAATGTATCCACTTCTCTACACTTCCTTGCCATTAGAGTACTTTAGTTTGGCCACCATCCCAGGGGGGAAGGGAGGTGTTAGGGAAGACTTCCTGGAGAAGACGACATTTTCCCAGGGTCCTGAACACCTAGCAAGACTTAGCCAAGTTGGGAGGGAGGAGGCGGGAAGAGGGATGGGTGTGAGGAAGTGGGAAAAAGAGGCAGTGAAGGATAGCTGGTTGGGCAGAATAAAGCAAAAAAACAAACAAAATAACATTTACAGAATTTGGAGTTAGACCTGGGGTGCTGCAATAAGAAAAGTTAAATGTGGCATTCACTTACTGAAAGGGGTTACTGTAGGGCCCAAAGATTCTAAGCTGGAAGGTTGGTGATCCTTTTTGCATGATATCAAAACATTTAGCCAAAACAAAAACAAAAACAACAACAACATTTAGCCAAAATGTCACCTCTTCTGGAAGGCAGACCACTTCCAGTTTGGTGGAGAAAAAAGGCCTTTGAAGTGGTGACAAATTGGCCTTCTCAGTGAAGGGAGCAATCTTGGCAAAGGCACAGAGACTGGTGTTATGAAGAACAATGATCCTAAGTGCCAGACTACGCTCTGGTAAGGTTAATGTGTTTGGGGGGTATAGGGCACTGGGAAATGGACCTAAGTAGGAATCTAAATTTAAGAATAAGACCCATTTGGACACTGACTATAATCTCAGAGAAATGTTGAAGAATGAAGTGAACAAAAGTTTTAAATTATTTTTCAGAATCCAGTGAGTAGTACTAGATTTTTAAAATAGCTTTACTGAGATCTAATTTATATATTATACAACTAACTTTTTGAAAGTGTATGATTCAATGTTTTAGTATATTCACAGACTTATAAAATCATCATCACAATTAACTTTAGAACATTTTCTTTACCCTAGAAAGAAACCCTGTACCCATTTCCACGCCCTACCCCCAGCTCCTGGTAATTTAATGGTCTACTTCTATCACTATGGAACTGACGGTTTTGGCTATTTCATATAGACGGAATCATACAGGATGTGGTCTTTTGTCCCTGGCTTCTTTCATAAATGCTAGATTTTGAAACTGATTTGATTAAATAGCCAATGGTTAAAGTATATATTTTCAAATGTTCTAGTAAGGAATAACAGTAAATATTTGGAAAGCAGTCAGTGGTATGGGATGCTAGAGTAACAATAAAGATCCTGAGGCTCTCTCCCTCCCAGAGCACGCTGGAGGCTTACCCTTCCCACCTCCTCCTCCCCAGACACATCACCTTTACCTTCCTTCTTTCTAAGCTCCTTTACCTCTATAACTTGTTTCCTAAGCCCATTTCTTCCACGAATTACTTCTACCTCCGTGATTTTCCAAAATAAATGTTCTCTTATAGTTTTAGTCTTGGCTCTGAATT
The DNA here is from genome assembly GCA_026230045.1 of Corynorhinus townsendii. Taxonomy (NCBI): domain Eukaryota; kingdom Metazoa; phylum Chordata; class Mammalia; order Chiroptera; family Vespertilionidae; genus Corynorhinus; species Corynorhinus townsendii. The sequence goes on along the minus strand of JAPDVU010000003.1, from coordinate 170,464,941 downwards.
CTTTCCTAGCCAGAACTCAAGTACCAAGTTTGCTGAACCCAGGTCCAGCGTGACCCCATCAGTCCAACATCTGGTGCCGTTCCCACTTTCCCCAACATTATAGTGCCATGATTCAAATTGTATGGCAGGATTCTGGAGAAGCCCACTTGGGACCACCTTGCAGACCCGGACCAGTGCTAGGTGCCAGCAGGGACCCATTGAAAACCCTTAGGACAAGGACCCAGGGCACTCTCCCTCCTGGGAGCACACACACCTTTCCTTTCTCCTTCCCTCCCCATCCCCTCCCTTCAGGCACAGTCACCTTTACCTTCCTGACTTCTAAGCTCCAAGAGCCCTTCCCTTCCTTTACTTCTATAGCTTGTTTCCTAAGCCCATTTCTTCTACGAATTACTTATTCTACCTCTGTGATTTTCCAGATAAATGTTCTCTTACAGTTTGAAAAAAATAATAAAGACTCCGAGTCACAAATTACAGTCTTGATTCTGCTGTTAACCAGGTATGTGATCTTGGGCAAGCCAACAGCTTCTCTGAGCCCCGGGCTATCATCTGTAAAACTGGAGGAATGGGATTAGAACAGTGATTCCCAGCTTTTAATGTACAGCAGAATTGCTTGTGAAGCTTTTTGAAAAAGATACGATCTGGGACCTCACCTGAGATGTTTCGAAAGCTCCTAAGGTGAGTTTGTTGCTTATCAAAGGTTAGGAATTTCAGGGCTTGCATGCTCTTCAGGTTTCTTTCTAGATCTGATGTGTGTCCTATGAGATATATTTATTTACCAATGCATTTTGCCTAGAGCCACACCTATGACTTTTGGTCAAGTCCCTCTGTCTGTGGTCAGTAATGATATCAAATGAGAAGACTATGATGATATCAGCTCTGGATGAACAGTTGCTGGAGGCAGTGGCCCTGGGTGCCTGACTTGAACTCACCATGAGTCATAGTAATAACTAAGAGCAATTGACTTCCCTAATGCTTCCCACTTTGCAGAGGACAGAAATAACTGAAAATACGGAATGAACTTTGTGAGTAAGTAGCATTTATATGGTGTATTGCTAAGCACAGAAATGTGTGTGTGTGTGTGTGTGTGTGTGAGAGAGAGAGAGAGAGAGAGAGAGAGAATGCTTGGGATTTTTTTTTAGCCCACTTCCCCATGGACAGCTGGTCAAATTCCTAACTTGTGAGGCTGCTTGGATAGAAGTAGTTTGTAATAGAGTAACGCTTACTGAAAGTTTTGCACACGCTGCAAGAGATCCAATACGGAACACTCTTTAGAGGAAGCCTTGAGTTCCCTATAGTATGTAGACACGATTCTTCTCCTTGAGTATTAGTCATCATATCTTTTTATCTCTCATCAGCTGCCAAATCCCTACTTTCTTTCTTTTTAATCCTCATTCACGCTTATTGATTTTAGAGAGAGGAGGAGAAAGAGAAAGAAACATCTATCGGTTTCCTACTGTACATGCCCCAACAGGAATCGTACCCGAAACCTAGGTATGTGTCTTGACTGGGAATCAAACCCGCAGCCTTTTGGTGGACAGGAAGATGATGTTCCAACCGATTGAGCCACACCGGCCAGGATGCCAAACCCCTTCTTAAAACAGGAGAGGGGAGAGCTAAAATTACAAACCTGACTTCCACTTAAGAAAAAATAGAGAAAGAAACCTCACAAGTGTAAGTGAATTAGCACTCACTGTTACCCAAATTAGCAGAGAGAGCTGCTTGCTCCCTTTAGTTCAGTGACAAAATTAACCTTCGGTGCATGTCTCTGTACCCATTCTGCCTCTTTTCAAAGCCTTTCTCTAGCTTCTTTTCACTAAAATAATTTTGTTCTGTAAACCTTAAAACACTTCTCCTCTTGAGTTTATCTTATCTAATGATTTTCATGTCCCATTTTCCATCATCCCATCATCTCCACACATAATATTTTGACTCTAAACATATTATATTTGGTTAATTCTAAGATATATACTTTTTCACATTTTAACACCTCTGAATTCAGGAAGCATTTTACAATCAATGGTATTTGAAATTCAATGAAACACAGTAAGTTCTTTCTGAGTGGTTGTAACCATTTGGCTCCAATTCATAAATCTTATAAGAAGTCTTGCCTTATTTTTATGAAATCATTTGATATTAATATAATTCCAATATTTCTAGCACTCTGATATGTATGAAGTGGCATATAAATCTATATTATTATTTTAATAATTATATAATATTCTATTTTTTAAATATATCATAATTCTATTAGCCAGTCCCTATTGCTAAACATACTTTTGTTGTGGAGCAAATGCGAGTGAATGACCACTGGAGTCCAGACCAAATTAAAATTTAGGGAGCCTTTATTAGCCAGCCAGCGACTGCTCTGCCTTTCTCCACGCAGGGAGTCCAGAGAGCAACCCCGACCCTTTGTGCAGGACTGCTTTTAAGCACATTTACCATATCTTGTTTTTGCATAGCAAGAAATTTAAGACAAAACAGTTTTTCTTAAGTAATGTCAGGGTCATATTTTTGATGACCATGTTATTTACAGGGTCATCCTGTTCTTCAGAAAGCTGACAGTGTTCTATCTTGCAAGGCTATTTTGTGAGGTGCAGCTGGGATTCAAGGCTAAGTCGACTAGGAGGAAGCATGTTCAAAAATTTCTACTCTCTAACACTTTGTGAACTTAATTATTTCCCTATGATACATTTCTAAAAGTAGACAATAACTACTAGTGTTATTGGTCCAGTGCAACAAGCTTTCCTGTTCCTTAATTTCTGGTCTAATGATGACCTTATTCTTTCTATTTTTTTTTTTTTTAATATACAGGGGTTGGCAAAGTAGATTTACTGTTATTTGTATGGAAAAAGCTATTACAGCCCTAGCTGGTTTGGCTCAATGGATAGAGCATTGGCCTGCTGACTGAAGGGTCTCGGGTTTGATTTCAGTCAAGGGCATTGCAGGTTCGATTCCCAGTAGGGGGTATGCAGGATGCAGCTGATCAATGATTCTCTTTCATCGTTGATGTTTCTATCTCCCTCTCCCTTCCTCTCTGAAATCAATAAAAGTATATTTTAGAAAAAAGAAAAGCTATTACAATAGCTTTATTAACTCAAAAGAATGTCACTCACAACAGTAAACCTGCTTTTGCCCACCCCTGTATAACATCTTTAATTGAATAGGTCAGTGGCATTAAGCATATTCACCTTCCATCCATCTCCAAAGGATGATCTTTTTTAAGGCTGTGGGTACATATTGCCAAATTCCCCTATAGAAATAAATAATTGCTATTCCTCACACAACTTATTTATCTATTAAACACACATTCACTGATAGTCCCATGTGTCAAGCAATGTACTAGATACTCATAATTATTATATCAGTTAAGATGGTTTTATTGCAAATGACAAAAAACCCAACACAATCTGACAAGCAATAACTTTGTTTGTTTGTTTGTTTTTGTGAATTTATGGCTGAATTTCTGTTTCCATCACTAGGACTCTCTTGTTCCCCTCTCTTTTTATCTTGCTTGCATTCTCTGCAAGTATTGTTTTCATTCTCAAACAAGCTTGTGCCTTGAGGTATCAAAATGACTATAGCAGGCCTGCTCCTTTATTGACTCCATCCGTGGCGGGGGGGGGGGGGGGGAGAGAGAGAGAGAGAGAATGCCTCTTCCAGTAACTTGGAGGAAAGTCTTGTGATTTACTCTGATTAGGAAGGCTTAGAGCTCATACTCCTCCAAAGCACAGGAATGGGATAATAACTCGCTGATTTAGGCCTGTGGTCTCGTTCTCCATCTGGGGCCGGGGTGGGAGGAGCCCCATCCAGATCACATAGAGTCAGAGCAGAGAATTGGAAAAAAAACAGAAAATCAGGCCTGTTGCCAGAAGAACAGGAAGGGAAACTAGGGTACAAAAACAATGTCCACTATCATTCAGGAGTAGAGTGAAACTATCATATAAGAACCATATCATACATTATATAAAAATGCAGTTAAAGAAAAGAAGGAAGTGAACAAAACTCTGTTCACTGTATTTTTTGTTTGTTTGTTTTTTACTATATATAGTACCAGGAGGTGTGGTAGGTAAAACAAACCAAAAAAAAAAAAAAATAGCCTTGGCCTTTGAGAAACATATATTCTAATGAGGGAAACAGACATATAAGCAGCTCTAATTGGCTGAGCAGGAAGGGCAGTGAGGGTGCTGCAGAAGCCCAGACAAGGGCACTCATAGCCAAGCCTGAGAACCCAGGAAAGGCTTCCTAGAATAGTTGACATCTGGGATGAATCTTCCTGTATGACACAGAGAAATGTGGAAAGGGCCAAAACTGGTTTGGTTCAGTGGATAGAGCGTCAGCCTGCGGACTGGAGGGTCCTGGGTTTGATTCCAGTCAAGGGCATGTACCTTGGTTGTGGGCACATCCCCAGTGGGGGGTGTGCAGGAGGCAGCTGATGGGTGTTTCTCTCTCCTCGATGTTTCTAGCTCTCTATCCCTCTTCCTTCCTCTCTGTAAAAAATCAATAAAATATGTTTTTTTAAAAAAAAAAGAAATGTGGAAAGGGACTTTAGGGTAAATTAAACTGCATGAAATGCTTGGAGGGGGATTATATAGTTCATGTCCAAAAACTAACATCAATTGAATGCTTCTATATGCTAGACACTTCTCAGCTCTTTTTCTATAATATTTCATGTAATTAATATGTCCAGAGAATAGTGAATAACCTGGGATTCTTTTTTATTTGTATTTTTTAAAATAATTCTTTATTGTTCAGATTATTACAGTTGTTCCTCTTTCCCCCCCCCCCCCCCAATAGCTCTCCTCCACCCGGTTCCCACCCCACCACATGCCCTTACCCTCCCACTGTCCTCATCCATAGATGTATGATTTTTGTCCAGTCTCTTCCCGCACCCCCCACACTTCTTGCCCCCTGAGGATTGTCAGTCCACTCCCTTTCTATGCCCCTGATTCTATTATATTCACCAGTTTATTCTGTCCATCAGATTTTTTTATTCACTTGATTTTTAGATTCACTTGTTGATAGACATGTATTTGTTGTTCATAATTTTTATCTTTACCTTTTTCTTCTTCCGCTTCTTAAAGAATACCTTTCAGCATTTCTTTTTTTTTAAATATATTTTATTGAATTTTTACAGAGAGGAAGGAAGAGGGATAGAGAGCTGGAAACATGGATGAGAGAGAAACATCCATCAGCTGCCTCCTGCACACCCCCTACTGGGGATGTGCCACAACCAAGGTACATGCCCTTGACCAGAATTGAACCTGGGATCCCTCAGTCCACAGGCCGACGCTCTATCCACTGAGCCAAACCGGTTCTGGCACCTTTCAGCATTTCATATAATACTGGTTTGGCAGTGATGAACTCCTTTAGCTTTTTCTTGTCTGTGAAGCTCTTTATCTGACCTTCAATTCTGAATGATAGCTTTGCTGGGTAGAGTAATCTTGGTTGTAGGTTCTTGCTCTTCATCACTTGAATATTTCTTGCCACTCCCATCTGGCCTGCATAGTTTCTGTTGAGAAATCAGCTAACAGTCGTATGGGTACACCCTTGTAGGTAACTAACTGTTTTTCTCTTGCTGCTTTTAATATTCTCTCTTTGTCTTTTGCTCTTGGCATTTTAATTATGATGTGTCTTGGTGTGGTCCTCTTTGGATTCCTTTTGTTTGGGGTTCTGTGAGCTTCCTGGACTTGTAAGTCTATTTCTTTCACCAGGTGGGGGACGTTTTCAGTCATTATTTCTTCAAATAGGTTTTCAATATCTTGCTCTCTTTCTTCTTCTGGCACCCCCATAATTCTGATGTTGGTATGCTTGAAGTTGTCCCAGAGGCTTCTTACACTATCTTCAACTTTTTGGATTCTTTTTTCTTTTTGCTTTTTCGGTTGAGTGTTTTTTGCTTCTTTGTATTTCAATTCTTTGACTTGATTCTTGCGTTCCTCTAGTCTGCTGTTAGGTCTCTGTATAATATTTTTTATTTCAGTCAGTGTATGTTTAATTTCTAGTTGGTCCTTTTTCATATCTTCGAGGGTCTCGTTATATTTATCAGCCTTTTCTAGGATATTCTTGAAAAGCCTTATAACCATGGTTTTGAATTCTATATCCAGTCGTTTGTTTTCCTCCATTTCTTTCGTTTGTGATCTGTTTCTTTGTTGCTGCATTTTTACTGCTTTCCCTGAGTTGGTTGGGTAGCTTTGTGTGCTAGGTTGCCTACATGGCCCAGTGTGTCGGCCTCCCAGTTACCTGAGGTGGACACTCTTGGTGCACCCCTTTGTGGACTGTGTGTACAGCCTTGTTGTAGTTGAGTCTTGATTGTTGTTGGTATCACTGGGAGGAACTGATCTCCAGGCCAGTTGGCTGTGAGGATCAGCTGTGTCTATGCTGAGAGAAATTCGGTGCTGGAGACAGCCTTATAGGATTAGACTTGCCAAATTGCAAAAGCCTCTGTGTTCAGCTTGGATGGGGTTGAGTCTCAAGGCGGACCAGACAGTCTTGGCTTCCCATCAGCCCTGCCCTTGTGTACGTGTGTGCACGCTCTGCCTTCCCTGGCTCTCGAGCCTCTGCCCAAGAGTCCAGATTCCCCCCGCAAGAGTGTGGGTCCCCAGGGGCTCGCCTGGAACTGGGGTTCAGTGCAGTCAGAACTGGGGTTCAGTGCAGTCAGGAGCTTCTGATTCCCTTCTGCTAGGGAGAGCCTGTGGTAACCTCCTTAGTCTTTGTGCGCACTGACGCACGTGCGCCTCCAGACCCCCTCCCCTGGGTGTCCGAGTCTCCGAGTGCCTTTCTCTCTACCTGACAGTCCAGACTCCCCCTGTATGAGCCTGGGTCCACAGGGTTTCGCCTGGAACTGGGGTTCAGTGCATTCGGAACTGGGGTTCAGTGCAGTCGGGGGCTTCCTTCCCCCTCCCGCCAGAGAAAGTCAGCCAGGCTCTCAGCCGCCCTTCCTCTCTGTGCGCATAAAGACCCTTTGCCATACCTCAACCCTTTGCCATTCCTCCAATTCTCCGTGAGCTTTTCTCTTTCCTTCTAGTTGTAGAATTTCCACTCAGCCAGCTTTCCTGTGGTTCTGGATGGTGTTCGTTCTGTCTTTTAGTTATAGTTTTGAAATTGTTGTGCGAGGCAGTGGTTTAGATGCTTACCTATGCCGCCATCTTGGTTTCTTATATCCTGGCATTCTTGAAGGAAGGTTCATGAAAAGGAAAACAAAATAAAAACAAGCAAACAAACCCAAAAAGATGGAGCTGTAAAAAGTAGGTTAGGATCAGTTTATGGAAGAGCTTTAAATACCTATATTATACTTAATTCAGCTAATGGAAGTTTTGGGGCAAGGATCTAAAGACTTTCCTGATCTGATACCTGAAAGATGGTATGGAGTGGAGAGAACTGTGTGTGGAAGACCATGAAAGAGGTTGTGAAGATACACCAACCAGCATTCAAAAGAATCCACTTCTGTCCTCCTGATATTCATATACTACTGACTTCCTTGTAAACATTCTTCACAGGGCCCTCTGGAATCTTTGTTTCATTGTACCATCCCTATGTTCTTCATCTCCTCACCCTCCTCCTACTTGCCTTAACTAAAATCTGTGGGTTCCCTCCACCCCACCCACTGCCGCTTCTACTAAGCCCCCTTGAGCAGAGGTTGTTGGTCATCCCATCGGACCCAGAGCTTGCCCATTTGCCAACCATTTCATAGCCGCCTCCCTGCCAACTCCCTGTTCCTGTGAGGACCATGCAGTGCAGCCATCCCTCATCTTCCAGGCTTCACTTACTCTTCTCTCATTCACTTTCAGCACATTACACTCTCCTGAAAGTTCTTTGGTAATTGTCGCTTCAATCCACTGGGTTTCATATTTTAATTTGGGGCATTTGATTCTGTTGACCCACTGTTTCTTGACAGATTCACCAGAAATTATTTTTTTCCTGTTTCTCCTCATATCCCTTTGGCCATTCTTCTCAGTCTTTTTCATTTCTTCCTCTCCCCCACTTCTTAAATGTAAGTATGCATTTGGCTTCTCTCTCAGCTATCTTCCTTTTCTCACCTTCAATGCTCGTGCATTGGTTTGAATCCCCACTTATATATTGGTGAACTGACAGCTCACAAATCCACACTACCAGTCGCAGGCTTTAAATTTTCATGTCTGGTGGGACAGTAGTAACTCAGTGTTTCACGGAAACTCCAGCTTCACATGCCAACAGAATAGCCTCGTTTCCATCTACCCAGGCACCCAAGCAAAAACCTGGACATCACTTTCTCTTCAACTTCAGTGACCACTTTTAACCAGTTACTGAGTGTTGTTAATTCTGCCTTTTTTTCCTATCTCAGCTCTGTCCTCCTCTCCATTTTCACTATAACTTTTAAAAAGATAATTTTTTTATTGATTTCAGAGAGTAAGGGAGAGGGAGAGAGAGACAGAAACAGCAATGATGAGAGAGAATCATTGACTGGCTGCCTCCTGCATGCCCCACATTAGGAAATCGAACCATCACCTCCTGGTTCACAGGTCCACACTCAACCACTGAACCACACCAGCGGGCCTCACTATAACTTATGTAATTTAGGTTCGCATTATTCTTTGTCTGAAATGTTAGGTTTTTATATTGAAATTTTGCAAATATACATAGAGTGTAATGAACCCTTACATTTCCATCATCTGGATTTAATAGTTATAACTATTTGCCATATTTATTTCATCTATTAGTTCTACCGTATTTTAGAGCAAATCCAGATATCATGACATCTCACTCATAAACACTTTAGTATGCTATTTTATATTACCATAGTAATGTTATCACACTAACAAAATTAATGATAGTGCCTTAATATTACCTAATACTTTGTCTTCCAACTTTTCTGTTTACAGTTGGTTGGTTTGAATCAGGATCCAAACAAGGTCCACATACTGCATGTAGTGGAAGCCTCTTGGATACCAAAATAGTCTCACCCTTTGATCCTTCCCATTGACTTGTTGAAGAGATTGGGTCAGCTGTCTTAACTCACCTAAATTTTTGCAGTTGTCTCCTATGGTCTGTTTGCCTTTGGTCTTGCTCCTTCCCACCCCTTCCCCAATCTCTCACACTGCCATCAAAGTCATCTTTCTAAAATGCATTTTGGATCATGTTATTTTCCTGCTTGAAACTTTTTCAATGGTTCCTATGAACTGCCACAACAAAATTCAAACTTTTTCCTTTATCATATAATGTTTTCACTGATCACTATCTAAATTTCCAATCTCACCTTTGGTGATACTTCCTCATACTATGCAGACCAAAAGTCATCCTCCCCTCCCCCGGCCCCAAAATAAAAGCCACACAAAAAGAAACCATACCAGGCTCACTCTCTGTCTGAATACCATGTATTTGCCTCACTTCTACCTAGAAAATAACCTTTATTTCCTAAAGCTCAGCTCAAGTATCATCTCCACTACGACATTTTTCTAATTCCTTAAACCCCAATGTAAGAAAATTGACCATCTCCTCCTTCCATCCTGACCCCCACAGTGCCCCACTGGACGTAAGTGTTTGCACTGTTGGCTCCTCCTGAGGCTCCTTGAAGCTGGGTCCTACTCATTGTACTAGTCTTATCAGCCTCCAGATGCATAGAAAAAAATGGGCTTTTAATAAATATTTATGAGTAGGTGAATTAACAATAAATGAATGGTTTTGCATTGCAACTTCAGAAACAGTAGATCTGTTCCCAAAAGAAATTCCTAAAAGTCTCTCCTGCTAACAGCTCTTGAAGCGATGGGCACAGTCAGACTTAGGTCAAGGTCAGGGCCATTCTTAATTGGAAGCAGGGCCCCAAACCTCCAGCCTGTTGAGTTCCATCCTGTGCCCCTATGAGAGTCATGTGGCTTTGGATGACTCAGGTTCTATTACAAGACCATTGGTGTCTCAGTAAAGGGAAGCATTTCTGAAAACATAGTCCTTGGATGAGGAGAATTCATTCCTCAAAGAAAGTTTCTTTCCTGGTTAATGTGATTTATTATCAAGCATAGTATAAATTGGGGAAATGCACGTTAGTGACAAAGCTGATTAGCAGACTATTGTACACTGCCAGGTGTTTAAAGTCTGTGAACTAATTTCATGACACTGTGCATGTCACCTCCTCTCTTGGCCTGTGTTTTTCTAATCTTCCAAATGAAAACATTGGACTAAATGATCTCTAAGATCATTTCCAGCTCTATCATTTTATTATCTAATTCTTATATAATACCATTGTAACGTGTTTGACATGATAAAGGTTTGAGAATTATTGGTGGCATTTCACAGATGTGGAAACTGAGGGGAATGGGGCAAGGGATTTGTTTCTGACATATGGAGTTAGTGCAGGGCCTGAATCCTTCCCAAGCTCTGCTTCATTAGCTATCCATATTTCTTGGCTTCAGGCAGAGCTGCAGTATCTTTCTCTTTAGAAAAGCTGGTCTGCTTTGTCCACCAGGGCTGCAGAAAAATACAAAGGTCAGAGTATTAACATGAAAAACATTAGAGCACACATTACACTTCCACAGCCTATGAGGGTCTGAGTCTCATAGTACTGAAAGTAAGAAAAGTCGGTGGTGCTGAGACTGCGGGGGCATAGCAGGATGAGGCTGGAGGAGCAGAAGGAGAACAGATTTGAGCTGCCAGGAATACAGTATCTGTGGACTAGGATGGGGGGTGGGGGCGCCGATCCCAAGGGCATCATGACAAGGTCAGCCTCATCTCTTCTCTCTGTTCTTGGCAACAGCCAGTCTAGCTAGAAAGAGCAATTTGTCAAGTCTAATTAGAGTAGAAGAAAGTGAACAATGGGCGCCCAGCTCTAAAATGACAGCTCAGTTTAATGGGGTGGAGGAGCTTGGGAGGGCTGTGTGCTTTGTGTGCTTGGAATTGGTCCCTTCAGATATATCCTGGCTGAACTCAAACTGCAAAACAACTTAAACTGGATTCTTAATTTACTTGACCAGGAATCTTCAGGTCCCCAAGCTTTTTAACATATGCATATCCAGCAAAAGCAGAAGAGAACATGGCTGTTTCAAAGGTGAGGCTGTAGTTGAAAATAGTTACATCATGTAGTGTGAACACTGCTGTGTGCATGCAACTGATATTTATTAATTTGCTCATGTTTCTTTTTTTGTGTGTTTAATTATATGGGTGATATTAATGTTTCTCTTATTGTTTTTGTAACCCTTTTTATTAAAAAGCTTATAATTGAATTCTTGGAATTTAAGAGCAGCCTGAAATTTCAGTAAGACTGCAAATAGGCATATTTTCAGATGCAAAAAATTAAATTATATTCTCAGCTTATGCTTTAAATGGCCTATGTGATTTGGATATTTTAGTTCTCGCGTGAAAAGTGGGTTTCACAGGAAAGGGGCATATTTTATAAATGGAATCAAATACATATATTCCTTAAAATAAATACCTGAATATAGGTTATTGAAGCTTAGAAATTCTGTATGTGCATAATCTAAAGACTCAAATAACAAAGGCCTATTTGTTATCAGCAAATATATTAAAGATTAATGTTTTTCTAATTTAATTATACCTCAGTGTGGGGCACTTAAAGGTGTGAGAAAAATAATTTTCTGAAGTGGGAGAGAAAGAATGGGAAAAGAGTAAACACAAATGCAATTTAGAAATTATAAGTCTCAGTTGGCATAATTTTGTTATTCTTTCCTGTGCATTATCTCATTTAATCCTGGAAGAACCCTGTGAAGTATGTTACTATTATCTTCACTCCAGAGATAAAGGAAAGTAAAGCCCTGAAAAAAATTAGCCCAAGGTTACAGAGAATTGCAGAGTCAGGCCTTGAACCCAATCATCTGGCTCCAAGTCTTGTGTATTTCTCAGCACTGCATTTCTGGTAGAGTCAGGAGATACTACATTTTAAAAATCATCCCATTTATTATAATGATGCCAACATGAGGACTTTCTTCTAATCTACTGATCTTTTATGGACCTGAATGAGGCCGTGGATTTTAGTTTGGTGTATGTGTACCACTTACCTTTACTGCGTGTTGTTAAACCTTTATTTTCGAACAGCAGCACTTGTTTCTTTTCTGTCCCCTCCCCTTTTACATACACGTATTTGAATAAATTATTTTGTACAAAGGTAAAGGAAAAGTCTGACAATGCTATGCACCTCCCCTGGACCCAGTCCTCTCCCCAGAGAAACCAGTTATTTGGGATATAACAAACTTGTTTCCTATGTATGTTTGTATCATTATTTTGTGTGTATGACTTTTGAAAACATAAATGGTACCGTGCTGTACTTTCTATTCTGTAACTTGCTTTTTATATTTTTTAACTTTATATGCCTGCTGAAGAGCTTTTCATGGTAGTATGTTTAAATCTAATTCATTGCTTTTAGTTGCTATGTAGCATTTTATGCACTGTCACTTTTACTGTTTCCTCTCTACATTGCCTCCGATTTTAAATGTCTTAGTGACACAGCAAGTCAACATTTAACCATATTTGTTTTTATGGGTTACGTAGAGACAGGCATAAGCTTTATGGCTCATTGGAGTGTTCATTAGTAAGAAAGGAAGAAAATGTTAAAAGTGCTCTGAGCTGAGCCCGGAGGCCTAGGGCAGGCACAGTGGTATCACAGCTTTGTTACCTCTCAGGTGCAGAATTTTAGCATTCACTTTTTCTTGAACTCACCTGTTCTCCAGAGATATATTACTTATATGTAAGAAATAGCCCCCAGCTGGTGGGCTCAGTGGTTAAGCGTCAAGCTATAAACCAGGAGGTCATGGTTCGATTCCCAGTCAGGGCACATGCCTGGGTTTCAGGCTTGATCCCCCGTGTGGGGTGTGCAGGAAGCAGCCAATTGGTGATTCTCATCATTGATGTTTCTATCTCTGTCCTTCTTCTTTCCTCCCTGAAATCAATCAAAATATAAAAAGAAGAGAAAAAAAGCTCTACTTCTTTCAGAGCAAACTTAAAAAAAAATAGCAATAGCACATTTGACAGGGTGCTGTGAGTATGAAATGAGAACGCATGAGAAACCACACATACTGAGACGTATAAGTTATGAATTGGGCTTGTTTACCCTTTTCCCTCTCTCTCCTTCCCTCTTCAGATATTCTGTTGTCAGGTAATTCCTCAAAGAAGGGTAGTTAGTACCTGGAGCTATGAATATTGCTATTAGACATTCAGGAGCAGGAATGTTCCTTTGGAAACTGACAGGTCTCTGGATTCAAGTCCTAATGTGACTATTTATGAATCTTGTGACTTGGGTAATGTTTTGTTGTATGTAAAGTAAGGGTAGTAATCATAGTAAACGTAGCCTCCAGAGGTATGGTGAGGTTTAAAGGAGATATGTATGTAAAGTTTCTGGTATATAGGAAAGTCAGCAGCTGTCACTGTTAAGTCAGAGAAGTTGCAATATCCTCATTTCTGTTTTCCGTCTATAAAATATCACTATCCAGTTTCCTCAGATGTGACAATAAAGGCAGGCCTAATCTCAGGATTAAAGTGCAACCATTTATTGTTCCTTTTTCCATAATTTCTTTTTTTTTTTTAAAGCACGTATTCCCTAAGTGCCTACTGCATGTCTAATATCCCGCTGAGCCCTGTGTGAGACATAAAGGAAGTGCTGGCAGTTAAGATGAAGTGCTTTAATGTGCAAGTGAACACTGGGAAGAACTTTGAACCTGCCAAGTGAAGGCATTCTGTAATACGCTCTCTGGGTAACAGTTAATAACATAAACACAGGGTACTGTTATGGATATACATACCCAGTGGCTATATTATCAAAATTTTCTGTTAATCACAAAGGCGTGTGCATATATACCTGTAACACCTGCTTATTTGTTCCTTAGCTAGCTTCAGGATTATTTTGGAAGCTGACCTGGGTCTCATCTATAGAACTTGAGCCATTAGATCATAGGCTGACACGGGGCTGGTTTCCTGGCTGGGGCTGCTCTCACTTCCTCTTGAGAGTGCTGGCAATGCGGCTGCCAGGAGCTGCTGAGCGGCTGCTCTGAGCCACATGCCCCAGGCTCAGTTGCGTAGAAATGTACAGATATGTTCCAGAAAAAATAGCTGATATTTAGTGAGCGGATTAAATCCCCAAAGAATAGGAACTGTCTTAAAGAGCCCGAGGATGCCATGTGAAGGGACTGAAAGTACCTGTTTTGATGGTGTGTGTGTGTGTGTGTAAATTCCCAGGAAATAAACCTACAGTATTTCCAAAATGTCAGCCTAGTCCATCTCAGCCCACTAATCTTTTTTCTGTGGTGTGTGTAAACCAATTCCACTGGACATAAAAGGCCATCTCAACTGTCAAGTGTAGAAGCCACATGTGGCTTTTGTTTTAAAATCAGTCCAGAGATCTGGTCAGGTAGTTTGGTTAGTTTCAGCGTCATCCCGATATATCAAAGCTATGGGTTTGATCCCCTGTCAGGGCTCATACAAGAATCAACCAGTAAGTGCATAAATAAGTGGAACAACAAAAATCTCTCTCTCTCTCTCAAATCAATAAATTTTAAAAATAAATGTTTAATCATTCCAGGCAGCAGATGCTTTGAGTGCTTGGAGAATGGCATGCTTATTCAGGAACAAGCACCCTTTGTCTTAATTCCACACTTAAATTGGGGATAGACAATTCTGAATGTTTTTAGTTTTAAAAGAGCTATGTTAAATCATTCTTATAAGAAAAAAAAAAAATCACAGTGTGAAAAGGTGTAATTTTCCCAGAGCCCTTATACTGCTGAAGGGGTTTCTTAGACAAAGGAATTCGCTCACTAAATCCACCTCTGTGAAGAGGAGACTGGTAAGTGTAAGGTGCAGAGCCTGTAATTATTAGGTTAACTGGGATTCAAAACGTCTTTGTCTCTGCCAACCTTTCTGAAGGGTGAGTTATTTATTTATTTATTTATTTATTTAAAGTGACAGGCGTAGCCCCGGGAAGTGACCTTTTTATTTTTAATTTTATTTGATAAAGAGATGCACCTTTCTGAATTTTTTGCCTTGAAACCCAGAATAAAAATGTATAGCCTGTGAGAATTTTATAGTTTGACCCTGCTTTTTACTAGCAGAGTTCAGGGCTCCAAAAATATGCTTTTCAAATCATTACTGGCAATGAATTTATTTTGCCCTCCTGCAAGAGGTAAAAGCAGCTGGTTTACGAAACTTGAGAGAGAGCAGGCTTTCCGAAGAAGGACAAAGAGAAAGTGGGCACCCCTCCCCCTTGGAGAAGCCTCTTGGCTTTGTCTGAGCCGAATGACTCCCTCTGAGGACCGCCGCAGGGAGGCTTAGGGCCGGGTCTCTGCGGATTAGTTTAGTAACACTTGGTTCAGCAGTCCTGGGGCTGTGGGAAGATGTGTGCCTGTCTGAACACTGTTAATGCGATCAGCTGTCCTGCTCACATCCTCTCCCCCAAGGACACTTAGGGAGTAACACTTAGGGAGACATTCCTCTCCTTCACTTCAGTTTCTCTGCAAATAAACACATCAGGCATCACCTTGGATCCTGTCCCTGGACAAGAAAAAAAATTCAGAGATGTTCTAAATGCAAAGTACAGTGGCTGAGAGTGAGAGAAAGAGATAGCACATTTAGTCTGGTAATAGCTGTGGTCCAGCTCTGACAAAATACTGCTCACATTTCCTGTATACCTGTTGAAAGTTAGGATTAATTTCTAGATGGCTATTTCAGAGTTCATCCAAAAGAGAGAACAGCCAGGTGCTGTTGAACCCCAGAAACCTCGCTTCTCACAGCTGTGCCAGTTAAAATGTTTAACACTCTGATTCACTAAGTTACTATATATCCATTCCTCTTTGTCCTCCGGACACTGAGCTCTCTGTGGCGCTCATCGGCTTGGATTCAGATTACATACAGCCCAAGTGGCCATGGGAGCCCAACCTTTCTTCTCCTGGACCTCCAAGAAGAAAGACTTCTGTTCCAGTTACATTCCTAATTATGGTGTTTCTGATGCTGCTGGACGAAAGAGAAGGCCCTGTTTGGAACCAATCCTTTAATTTATGCCTACAGCTACGCCCTGTTGGAAGCTGGGAATTTTCATGCCACAGAACAGAGATCTGATACACAACAGGACTAGTCCAAATTGTTACCAACTGAAGGGTAGATTCTTGTTTTCCCTTAGATAGAAATCATGGGAGGGGAGGAACAGAAAAGATTTCTTAAACTTTAGAGGGAAGAGACCAAAGCTTGATGCATCAAGAGAGTGCACACAGGAAGTGGGCGTGGCTCCCCAACCTCTGCTGAATCTGCATTTATATAGCACCCAGCGAGTCCCTTTCCTGGTTGATCTTTCAGGACTCTCTTTTGGAGGGCTGGCATTGGCTGGAGAAAGTACTGTAGGGCTACATGCTTTGACATACTACATGTCTCATTAGCATCTTAAATCTCCACACAGGGGCGTGTGTTTTCCTCTTATAAAGAGCGAAAGTCACCATGAGGATAGTCTTAAGAGCTACCGTGGAAGCGCAATTTTAGGGCCTCTCCCTTAGCCTGATTGCATCTTGTCTTCAATGGAAAGCATTCCTAGACCTGTGTTTTTATTGGTAGGGGGAGAAACCGTATGCTGCTATTCTGGCTTTGTGGTTGAAGCCAGGCCCCTATCACTTTCTTGCAGGTGGCCTCCTACAAAATGAAACTGTCCACTTATGGGTCTTCATTCCCTTACTAGACGAAAGCAGAAATGTACAATTCTTACACTTAATGCAGTCTCTGTAAGTGGAAGGGACAAAAGGTTATTAGCACATCATTTGGGCAACCTGAAGGACAGGGCTCTAGAAGTGAAAGCATCAGCTTAATGAAGGGCAACATAAAGCTCTATGCAGTATAAAAACCGGGAAGCTGCACGTTGGCATCATCTTGCAGGTCACAATTCCCAGCAATCAACGCTGGCTCAAGAGCAGAAGTGCAATTCATCTTTCTGTGCTTCAGCCATAGGGGGAGAAAGGTGGTACCACAATTCTCTCCCAGTGGGTGACGATGACGTGTTCTAAGCAGATGGTTGCAGAGGCTCCTGTCAAATGAGTGAAGAGGAAAAGGACGTGGGGAGAGGAGGAGGAGGAGGGACTCTAAAATGGCACTGCAACAATCCTGGAATAAAAATGAGGGGGCATAATGAGAAATAAGCACAACCACCTTTGAAACTCAACCCCCTGCCCGTTCCCCCCCCCCCATTTGCTTCTGATAACCTCTTTTAATATTTTGTAAACAACGTAAAGCAGGATAAGATAAATGAAAGAGAGCCCCTACCAGGTTCTATTTTTCACTCTCCTTTAGAATTGTCCTAACAATTATACCACAAAAATCAAATCCACTCTGTTTAAGCTTTAGGAAGCATTAAAAACAGTCAAACCCTCTGAAACATTGTATACCAAAACCATTTTAGGCCTCTAGGTTTCTCTTCTCAAGACAAAGGCTGCTCTGGTTGTACGCATGAGTTTCAGTTTTGTTTGTTGGAGGCATTACGTGCTGCGCCCTGAGTGCAACCATGTTTGGAAGCTTGCGGGTCTAAGCGTCCCGGGAGCGACGCCACAGGCCTTGGCTCCCCTTTTTCACCAGCAGACGGCGCTGTGCTCGGGGCTCCGGCGGCCACCGTCCTGCCCCCACGAAGGTCACTTCCGCCCCCGCCCAGCGTAGCTGCCCTCCGCCACGCCTTGCTGGTCTTTTCAAAGGCAGCCTGCGCTGCCTGCTAACATTTCTGAACCACTGTGCCCTTAAGAAAGTTTATGATACGTGATAATTTGTTTGTTGGGTCCTTTCAAAGAGTGGAAATCTTAAAAAACATACTTGGGATTGCGTAATCACTGAATTTTTAAACTGAAATGAATTTCAACTGAGTAAAATAAAGATATCCTCTCGTGTGTGTGTGTGTGTGAGAAAGAGAGAGAGAGAGAGAAGTTGAAAATTACAACGATTAAAAAAAAATTTTCTCCTTCCTGTTTATACCAGACTCCTGCAGGTTTAGAGAGCAACTCGCGAAAATTCAGCTGCGGCGCCATCTGCTGGACGCTCCGCGACGCTGCAAGGCCCTGCCCGGGAAGGAGAGATCGCGTTGCAGGTGAAGGCCCAGCCTTTGCCCAGGAAAGACTGGCACCAAGGTAGCATTTACATGTAGTCAACTTATCAAAAATGAGACTAAATTGTCCCTCTACAAGAAAATGATCTCAGTTCTGAGAAGCCCCCGGGCATAAATGAAGTGGCATATGTTTTTTAGGTGTTCTCTTAGGAAAACCTGGGGCTTTGGAGGAGGAGTAATTAATTTCATTACAGCTGCAGGACTGAAAACTAAAACTGTATTTTCCATCACTGTACACAGAGAAGTATCAGAAACAGAAGTTACAATGTGTTTGTTCCCCTGAATGGAACTGATTTTGCTGAATGGAAGGAATTTTAAAAGTGAAGAGGGTGGCAAAAATAAAGTTTATCTGGGAGTGGGGAGGTGCTAAAATGTGACCTTGGCCGTGTTTGTTATAAAGTCAGTAAGCCCTGCTACCATTTTCCAAACTCGTATTTTTTTTAATTTCTCCACCTCTTTTACATTTTTTAAGTTTAATATTTATTGTTCAGATTATTACAATTGTTCCTCTTTTTTCCCCCATAGCTCCCCTCCACGCAGTTCCCATCCCACCCTCTGCCCTTATCCCCCCCCCACTGTCCTCATCCATAGGTGTACGATTTTTGTCCAGTCTCTTCCCGTACCCCCTACACCCATTTCCTCCCGAGAATTGTCAGTCCACTCCCTTACTATGCCTCTGATTCTATTATATTCACCAGTTTATTCTGTTCATCAGATTTTTTTTATTCACTTGATTTTTAGATTCACTTGTTGATAGATATGTATTTGTTGTTCATAATTTTTACCTTTACCTTTTTCTTCTTCTTCCTCTTCTTAAAGAAAACCTTTCAGCATTTCATATAATACTGGTTTGGTGGTGATGAACTCCTTTAGCTTTTTCTTATCTGTGAAGCTCTTTATTTGCCCTTCAATTCTGAATGATAGCTTTACTGGGTAGAGTAATCTTGGTTGTAGGTTTTGCTATTCATCACTTTGAATATTTCTTGCCAGTCCCGTCTGGCCTGCATAGTTTCTGTTGAGAAATCAGCTGACAGTCATATGGGTGCTCCCTTGTAGGTAACTAACTGTTTTTCTCTTCCTGCTTTTAATATTCTCTTTGTCTTTTGCTCTTGGCATTTTAATTATGTGTCTTGGTATGGTCCTCTTTGGATTCCTTTTGTTTGGGGTTCTCTGCGCTTCCTAGACTTGTAAGTCTGTTTCTTTCACCAGGTGGGGGAAGTTTTCTGTCATTATTTCTTCAAATAGGTTTTCAATATCTTGCTCTCTCTCTTCTTCTGGCACCCCTATAATTCTGTTGTTGGTACGCTTGAAGTTGTCCCAGAGGCTCCTTACACTATCTTCATATTTTTGGATTCTTTTTTCTTTTTGCTTTTCCAGTTGAGTGTTTTTTGCTTCTTTGTATTTTAAATCTTTGACTTGATTCTTGCGATCCTCTAGTCTGCTGTTAGGTCTCTGTATAATATTTTTTGTTTCAGTCAGTGTATGCTTAATTTGTGGTTGGTCCTTTTTCATATCCTCAAGGGTCTCACTAAATTTATCGGCCTTTTCTAGAAAATTCTTATAACCGTGGTTTTGAACTCTATATCCAATCGTTTGCTTTCCTCCATTTCTTTCATTTGTGATCTGTTTCTTTGTCTCCGCATTTTGGCTGCTTCCCTGAGTTGATAGAGTGGCTTTGTGTGCTAGGTGTCCTATAGGGCCCAGTGGCTCAGCCTCCCTGGTTACCTGAGGTGGACACTTGATGCACCCCTTTGTGGGCTGTGTGTACAGCGTTGTTGTAGTTAAGTCTTGATTGTTGTATCACTGGGAGAAATTGGCCTCCAGGCAATTGGCTGTGAGAATCAGCTGTGTCTACGCTGGGAGAACTTATGTGCTGGAGACACCCTTATGAGACAAGACTTGCAAGAGCCTCTGTGCTCAGCTTGGATGGAGCAGAGTCTCAGGGCGGAGCAGACAGCATGGGTTTCCCGTCAGCCCTGCCCTAATAGGCCCCTGTGTCTCAGTGTCCCGTGGTAATCACTGCAAGCACCTCTGAGAGAAAGCTGCCCTCAAGTTCCGCACGCTGCCAGATGGTCCAATTTCTCCCTGAATGAGTCTGGGTCCCCATAGTCTTGCCCGGAACTGGATTTCAGTGCAGTCGGGAGCTTTTGTCTCCCTCCCACTTGAGAAAGTCAGCCGCGCACTCAGTTGCCCGCCCTCTCGCATACGTGCCTCGGTACATCTGCCTTTCGCAGTTCTTCTGAGTCTCAGTATGCTTTTCTCTTTCCTTCTAGTTGTAGAATTTCCACTCAGCCAGCCTTCCTGTGGTTCTGGATGATGTCCGTTTTGTCTTTTAGTTGTAGTTTTGAATTGTTGTGTGAGGCAGCAGTTTAGGTGTTTACCTATGCCGCCGTCTTGGTTTTTCCTCTCTCTCTCTCTTTTTTTGTTCTAAAGTTTTTCATATGTCTCCTTTTTCCTCGATTGACACCCCCCTCCCCCCCGCCAGCCATTCCCACCCCCACATTTTCCAAACTCTTAAGTCTGTTCTGATTTACTTGATAAATATTTTCTATTTAGGAGACTTCAGAGTCTTTCCACATAAGGGTCTAAACCCATTTGCAAGCACATTTATATACATCAATATAAACCTATCTTCACCATTGTTGCAAACTTTTTAAAGGCCATAATCAGATCATTTCATAATACATGTAAGTCAGATCATTATGTCCTACACCTTAAACTTATACAGTGCTGTATGTCCGTTATCTCTCAATAAAACTGGAAAAAAGAAAGAAAGGGCCCTTGCTGGTTTGGTTCAGTGGATAGAGCATCAGCCCATGAACTGAAGGGTCCCAGGTTCGATTCCTGGTCAGGGCACATGCCCAGGTTGTGGGCTCGATCCCCAGTGTGGGGTCTGCAGGAGGCAGCCAATCAATGATTCTCTCTCATCATTGATATTCCTCTCTCTCCCTCTCCCTTCCTCTCTGAAATCAATAAAAATATATTTTAAAAAGGAAAGAAAGGAATCACTTTCCTCCTGTACTTACTAACATTGGCCTCCAACTTGGCTGCCTTCCCTCCTTGTGTTTGCAGCGTATATTCCCCATCT
The DNA here is from genome assembly GCA_026230045.1 of Corynorhinus townsendii. Lineage (NCBI taxonomy): Eukaryota > Metazoa > Chordata > Mammalia > Chiroptera > Vespertilionidae > Corynorhinus > Corynorhinus townsendii. Next base: position 170,443,822 of record JAPDVU010000003.1, on the reverse strand, counting down.
TGTGTGAATGTGCACATTTCTAGGGTCCTTCATTTTCATGAATTCTTAGAACCTAAAGAGGACACCAGAAGAGTTCATGAGCAGCACTGGTGGGCAGAATTTGCTTCAGCCCTCTCTGTTGCCAGCTGCCTAAATTAAGAGCTGCACCCAGTTCAGATCCTCTGCCAATCAAGTGAGCTGGGAGAAGGAATAGTGTCCAAGCCAAACCCATTTCAAGCCACGATACCAGCCCCACTTGGTCAGCCGTCATGTGTCCCTCCACGTTCCTCCATGTAGCCACAGAATGCACGGCTAGTGGGGCCAGCAGCAAAACAAGATGTCTGGGATTCTGCTTAGGGTTGAAAAGATGACAATCATTTGTTCTTTGTATTGTGCTTTTGCTACCTAGATTTAGCCTCCACAGTGTACTAATATCAAATGTGTATTGCCTAAAAGGTGAGACACTCATCACCCTTACCCAGAGATGTGCTACTAGATGCTTACAACCAACTCTCAAAGCCCTGGCTTTCAGTGTTAAATATCTATATATATAAAAGCCTAAGCGACTGTCGCAACAGAAACAACCGAACAGATGACTGAAAAGGCTGTGTGGAGCGAATAGGCCGGCAGAGGGGTTAGTGAGGGCCGACCAAATGACTGAACAGCAGGCTGTGTGGGCCGACCAGGCTGGCGGGGGGTGGGGGGGCACAGTTAGGAGTGATCAGGCAGGCAGGCAGCCAGTGGTCCCGGATTGTGAAGAGGGATCGGGCCTTAACTGGCAGTTGGACATCCCCTGAGGGGTCCCGGATTGGAGAGGGTACAGGCTGGGCTGAGGGACCACCCCCCCCCATGCATGAATTTTGTGCACCGGGCCTCTAGTATATATATAAAGAAATAAAGGCCATAATCAGAAAATGCTTGGGGAACTGGTATAAATAATAATTGTAGAGCAGAATTATAGTTGGCCCACCCATCTGGAAAAATATGGTATCACTGATAGGAAACATTTATAATGGAAAAAATATCCAACACGGGTCTAAGCCTGCAGAACTTGATAATAACTTTTTAACAAAAATAAGTTTGTGTGGTCTGGGATGAATTTATAATTGTTTTCCTGAAAGAGACCAACAATATAGCCTGTTGGAACCTCACTGGTTATGGAGTCCTTGGGGTCCATGTCACATGACTTCCGTATATAGTCAGCGTTTATAAGGACAGCCTTTGGTGCTTCAATAACTAAGCTGTCATGAGTGAGACCTACTGATTCTACTGCCATAGTGAATAGTGTCCTAGAGATAATGTTAACCTGCCTATGGGCACTTGAAGAAGAAAACAGGATGAGAAATAAAAGTCTATTGTGATGGTACATGGGTGGACTGTATCAGAGAACTAGAACACTGGGTACATTTTCTATTTTGAGTGAACAAAGAGTTATTAGGAACTGAATTGTGACCAGTACAGGAAATATTTGATGCCTAATGCCACATCTGTCACACCTCTCTACTATTGTATTTATAGAGGAAAGTCTTTCATAGAAATAAATAGCTTGATAACAAATCAGCATTGTGAGTGGTGGCTTGAAGTGGAGAGTTGTACATCTCTCAGGGAAGTGCCTCCAAAGGCTCTCGCTTGGGGATCAGAGGTGGAGCAGTGAGACCCAGATACCTTGAGCCCTCACAGTCTCTTCTGTGTAGCACAAGGCAGTCCTGGGAACAGAATGATTTCTCTTTTGTGGTTCTTGTTTCATTTTGCTTGTTTAGAGGGTGGCTCCACCCTCAGAACAAGCCACATCTACTGTATAAACTACCTGTCAGTTTCTTCACAGACATCCCAAGAGTATTCACTGAGCACTATTTCTGGTTAACCCTATATAAAAAGACTGCCCATTCCTCCAGCAACTGAGGTTGGGGTTCAAATATTTTGTGTTTGGCAAATAGTGAGGGAAAATTTTTCTGGAGATGACCTCTCCCTTGACTTTCAGCCTGTTCTAAATTAGGCCTTTGAGAGAATGTGACCATTCCCTCAAAAACATGAAATAGATTGAACTTGGTAGAAATTTATATCTGGACCCTAGAATTAGGTAACTGTGTCTCCTATGGTCAAAATCCTGACTTCACAGAGGAATTGCTTTAACAATGCCAATCCAACTCACTTTTGTCCTCTCAGCGTAGATCAGTCCTCTTCTCTCCCCTCACTACAAAATGTCAGACTGACTCCTGTGTATCATTAGGGTTTGGCTTTTTGGCCACTTCCTCTGAGACTTCCTTGACACCCTCCCCCAAGGCTGAGTTCCCAACAACCTCAGGGTTCCCCATCATAGCTCTGTCACTCCATATTGTTGCTGCTTATCTGTCTGTCTCCCATACTAGAATCTCATAGTCTATGAAAATTGGGCCAAGGCTATTATTATGTTCATTTTGCATCCTCAATGCCTAATTAGTGACACAGATCAAGCAGGTGTTAGGAATTCAGCACACTCACAGAGATGGGAGGGAAGAGTATTTCCAATGGAGGAACTGGCATAAGTACGTCCACAGGTAGAGTGCCCAGGGGCATGAGTGTGGTGTGGCTAAAGCCTGAGGAGGACTGACAGGAGATGAGCTGGAAAAGAGTGGGGTGGTTATGAATATTGTGAGTGTTAGCTTACGATAGTGGTCATCAGAAGCTGAAATAGTTACAAATGATGACATTTAAGATATATTCTCTATTGGGTGTTTTGCATATATTTTCATCCAAAATGTGGAGCCGTAGATGTAGCCCATACCACTTGTGGAAAATATAGTCTATAGTCAAACTGGTCAGTTAATTAGACTTAATTTGTATCAGAAAAAAAGTTTAGCTTCATTTTTAAATTAAAAGCGCTATCTTACTACAAGTTCTTCTACAATCTCACTTGTGACTTCTAAGATAGTCATTGTCCAAGGCACAGAGATGTGCCAGGAATTTGTCCAGGATGAAAGAAGGCACTGCCCTGCCAGTGTTTCTTTCTTAAGCTCTCAAGAGCTTCTCTCTCAGGGGTGATGCATTCTCAAGTCATTCCTTCGTTTCGGGACAAAGCACAGTTCAGGATGGCTGAGGGTTGTCTTTCTGCTGTGAAAAGCGAGCAATTGGGAAGGGGAGGCTGGAAAAGAGAAATCGGTTCAATGCCAGCCATTTCCAGGCACATCACTTTCAGGAGAGGGACCTTTGTTGGTTCAGAATCTGGAAACTGACCTCCTAAATATTACCTACGCTGGGAGAGAAACTAAGATGGCGGCATAGATAAACACCTGAACTTGCCGCCTCGCACAACCACTTCAAAACTACAACTAAAAGACAAAATGGACATCATCCAGAACCACAGGAAGGCTGGCTGAGTGGAAATTCTACAACTAGAAGGAAAGAGAAAAGCTCACGGAGACTCAGAGGAGGTGTGGAAGGCAGAGGTACAGAAGCACGCACGCAGAGAGAGACATAGGCGAAGAGAGGGCTGGCAACTGAGTACTCGGCTATCTTTTTCAATAGGGAGGGAGACACAAGCTCCCGACTGCTCTGAACTCCAGTTCCAGGCGAGACTCTGGGGACCCAGACTCATACGGGGAGAAACTGGACTGTCTGGAAGCGGGTGGAATTCAAGGGCGGCTTTCTCTCAGAGGTGCTTGCAGCGACTACCAAGGGACACTGAGACCTGGGGGCCTCTTAGGGCAGGGCTGACAGGAAGCCATTGCTGTTTGCTCCTTCCTGAGACCCCGCCCCACACAAGCTGTGCGCAGAGGCTTTTGCATATGAATGACCTGGTCCTTTAAAATCTAAACTTACCTATCAAACTGCAGCTGAGTCACAGAGACCCAGAACATCCAAAAGAAGGCCCAAGGCCCCACAGCAGCTTGCATTGCTTCGCAGCTGGGCCTCATCTGGGCACCTCCAAAACCCAAACAAAGAAGAGGAATCTGCAGATCTCTCCGTAGCTCCTGCTGGGTGGCCTCAGACAGGCTAAATTAGCACCTCCGTGGAGATCCAAGAGCCAGTGTACCCAGTGGTCAGAGCGGGACCATCCAGATTACAACGCCTCAGATCCATAAGGGACACATTCAGGGGGCAGACTCAGTGAGCACCAAAGCCCCACTGAAGCAAGTCTTGCCTCATAAGGGTGTCTCCAGCACAGTTCTCCCATCATAGACACAGCTGATCCTCACAGCCAATTGGCCTGGAGGCCAGTTCCTCCCAGTGATACCAACAACAATCAAGGCTTAACTACAACAAGACTGTGCACACAGCCCACAACGGGGTGCACCGAGTGTCCACCTCAGGTAACTGGGGAGGCTGAGCCACTGGGCCCTATAGGACACCTAGCACACAAAGCCACTCTATCAACTCAGGGAAGCAGCCAAAATGCGGAGACAAAGAAAGAGGTCACAAATGAAAGAAATGGAGGAAAGCAAATGACTGGATATAGAGTTCAAAACCACGGTTATAAGCTTTTTCAAGAATTTTTTAGAAAAGGCCAATAAATTTAGTGAGACCCTCGAGGATATGAAAAAGGACCAACTAGAAATTAAGCATACACTGATTGAAATAAAAAAAAAATATTATACAGAGATCCAACAGCAGACTAGAGGATCACAAGAATCAAGTCAAAGATTTAAAATAGAAGCAAAAAACACTCAACTGGAAAAGCAAAAAGAAAAAAGAATCCAAAAATATGAAGATAGTGTAAGGAGTCTCTGGGACAACTTCAAGCATACCAACATCAGAATTATAGGGGTGCCAGAAGAAGAGAGAGAGCAAGATATTGAAAACCTATTTGAAGAAATAATGACAGAAAACTTCCCCCACCTGGTGAAAGAAATAGACTTACAAGTCCAGGAAGCACAGAGAACCCCAAAGAAAAGGAATCCAAAGAGGACCACACCAAGACACATAATTAAAATGCCAAGGGCAAAAGGCAAAGAGAGAATCTTAAAAGCAGCAAGAGAAAAACTTAGTTACCTACAAGGGAGCACCCATATGACTGTCAGCTGATTTCTCAACAGAAACTATGCAGGCCAGATGGGAGTGGTAAGAAATATTCGAAGTGATGAATAGCAAGAACCTACAACCAAGATTACTCTACTTAGCAAAATTATCATTCAGAACTGAAGGTCAGATAGAGAGCTTCACAGATAAGAAAAAGCTAAAGGAATTCATCACCACCAAACAGTATTATATGAAATGCTGAAAGGTATTCTTTAAGAAGAGGAAGAAGAAGAAAATGGTAAAGATAAAAATTATGAACAACAAATACATATCTATTAACAAGTGAATCTAAAAATCAAGTGAATAAAAAATCTGATGAACAGAATACTCTGGTAAATATAATAGAATCAGGGGCATAGAAAGGAAGTGGACTGACAATCCTCGGGGGTAAAGGTGTGTATGTGTGGGGGGAGAGCAGGAAGAGACTGGACAAAAATCATACACCTGTGGATGAGGACAGTGGGTGGGGGGGCAGTAAGGGCATGGGGTGGGGTGGGGTGGGAACCAGGTGGAGGGGAGCTATGGAGGGAAAAAAAGAGAAACAACTGTAATCTGAACAATAAAGATTTAAAAAAATAAAAAATACTACTTAAGCTGGGTACTCTCAAGAAGACCGATTCAAAAGAACCTGGTTTTATCTTACAATGTGGGCTTTGCAAGAGGTACAAAGAGAAAATATTAGAAACTCTATTTATACTTGTTCGTGTATTTTGGTAGATGTTTGTAATTTACATAAAAGTGAAATGCAATAGCATATAAATAATTTAAAAATAAATTACGTGTGTGTGTGTGTGTGTGTGTGTGTGTGTGTGTGTGTCAGAGAGGCTATGTAAACATTGGTTTACTGATAAGCACATACAACCAAAAAATATCTGAGGACCACTTTTAGGGACAGTGGAGAGTTACTGAAGGTTTCTAAGTGAGGAAGTAAAAATGAGCATAATTGTTGACTGCAGGTGATAGCAAGAAACAATGCCAGCCATGGAGGAGGATGCACAGGGAGAGGTACCCTGGCTGCCTTCAGAGAGCCGGCAACCTGGCTGACACATGAAAAAAACAATAGTGAATGGTAATTAGTGTATAGCTAATTAAAGGAAGGACAATGGGGAAGAAATTTAAGAGAACATGGGGAGAACAATAGTTTTTTATTCTGTTTTTAAATATGCATTTCCTGCAGAAATAGTTGAATTTTCAGCAAGGCCCTAAATGGTGATGGACTCACCACAGTATTTTCTTTTCAAATTCCAAACATTTTGTTTGGCCATGTTCCTTCTTCTCCATTTTTAACCACCAAATTGATGTTTTATTTCTGATGGGGAGGGGGTGATGTCTTTCAGTTCTTAGAAGAAAAAACATCTAAAATGTGAGTTGATGATTAAGAAGGATTTACTTCTGTAATCCTGGTCTTTCAGAAGATAAAACATTATAATGATTAAAATGTCCAGGGAAAAAGGAAGTTAAGGGAGTAACTTCAGGAGCTTCCCTATTTTTAGAAATTCTACTATGACCAAAATTTCCCAGAGAGGGATTTTTTAAAAGTTCCCAAAGAACATCATAATAAGACATAATCATACCTTTTAGATGTGTATAATAGAGCCAGTCTCAAAGGATTTCCATGATCTTATCCTTGCATCCCAATCAGTTTATCTGCATTGAGTGTAAGGGTGATAAAAGAGGTTAAGAGGCAGCCCAGACTCACAGTCTGAACAGGCTCTCGGGCCTCTGGATAAACACTATGTTGGAAAAGAACCCTGCAGTGTCCGCCCAGATGCTTATTCAGACCCCACCCTCCTCACAACAACACCAGAAGCATTATTTTAGGATTTAACAGATGGTAAAAAAAAAAAAAAAAACACCAAAAACATGCTTGGAGAAGATAAGTATACTTGTCAAGTGCACAATTACCAAGGAGAGCTGGAATTCACCACAGGTCGATCTTAACCAGAGCCTGTTTTGTGCCTGGGAGACAACTGATAATTTGGGGGGGCGGGGGCAGTTTCAGCAGAGTGGTAGAGGTAGAAAAAAGATTATCTTATTTATCAAATATTTATTGAGGAGGGTGGTACTTCTAGTTATGGCAAGTGAGGAGGTGGGCAAATCCTCCCCCAGAAAAAGCATCTATAAAACTAGGGGGGGGGGAATAGATGAAAACAGCCATTTTTAGTACTCTGGAAATCACCAAAGACATATAATAATTAGAAAAGTGTTTGTGCTTGAATGCTGCTGAAGTTCAGCAATAACGGTGGAAATCCGTGGCATCCTTGCCTGGGAATTTTTCCCTTTCCCAGCCCAGTCAGCATGGATATTTTGCCAGGTTGGAGGATGCTGTGAGGACCAACAGCTTTGCTGCCACAGTCGAAGAGGGCTCACTTTCATTGGAACAGGGGAAAGAGCCAATGATTCTACTAACCTGATGTTATAGTTGTGGTTGGGGCAAGTGTATTCCTGGGTGAGGTTTGTATACATTTACAGCTGAGAACACAGGGTCTAAGACAGCCACATACTCCTGGCTCACCTTGTGGGTTCATGCATAAAGGAGCTGTGAAATAGAAAGTAAAAGTAGAAGCCCAAACAGAAATGAAAACAGCCTGAACTTTGAACATGCTCCCCTACCCCCACACAAATTAATTATCAGAAGAAGGAAGCCTTACTAGCTTGAGGTATCTGAGCACAATTTCTTTCCCATCATCAGTTGACCATTAGGATCCTAAAACGGAGAGGCAACCCCTAGGAAATTAAAATTAAAAACAAGAAAAAATAAACTGAGCAAAGATAGCAACCGTACACTTCCGTGGAGACAGATTTCATAGATTGAACCCAGGCATGAGATTGAACCCGGGCAAGTTACTAAACACACAGACACAAAAGACAGCCTTGAAGAAGAAAATCAGAATCCAGAGTTGCTACAATATATTTTTTAATATATCCAGTTTCCATTGAAATATTCAAGGAGTTACAAAGTATGACTCATTCTCAGAAAAAAGCAAGGAAAATATGACTCATTCTCAGAAAAAACAAGTCAATAGAAACTATTATCTGACTGTCCCCAAAAGTTGGATTTAGCAGGCAAAGACATCAAAGCAGCTATGATAAATAAGTTCAAAGAACTAAAATAAATCATGTTTAAAGAATCAAAAGAAAATAAGACAATAATGAATCAACAAATAAAGACTCCACAAAGAAAAAATAATAATTTAAAAAAAAATATTTGTATTGATTTTTTATCAGAGAGAGAGGAAGAGAGATAAAAACACCAATGTGAGAGTGAAACATCAATCAGCTGCCTCCTGCACACCTCCTACTGGGGCATGTGCCCTGACCAGGAAGCAAACCGGCAACCTTACTGTGCACAGTACAATACTCAACCAAGTGAGCCACACCAGCCAAGGCAGAAATTATTTTAAAATTTCAAAGTAATTTCTGGAGGTGAAAATAAGCAATACCTAAAATGAAAAATTCATTAGAATGGCTGAAAAGCAGATTCAGGACTCAGTGAACTTGAAGAGATATCGACAGAAATTATCCATTGAAGAATAATTAGAATAAAATTTGAAGAAAAAGGAACAGAGCCTCAGAGACTTGTGGGACAACATCGATTATTCCACATATGTGTAGTGGGAAAGGAGAGAAAGGGTCAGAATAAATATTTGAAGAAATAATGTGCAGCCCAGCCAGTGTGGCTCAGGGTTGAGCATCAACCCATGAACCAAGAAGTCCCCAGTTCAATTCCTGGTTAGCGCACATGCCTGAGTTGCTGGCTTGATCCTCAGTAGGGGGTATGCAGGAGGCAGCCGATCAATGTTTCTCTCTCATCCATGTTTCCATTTCTCTATCCCTCTTCCTTCCTCTCTCTAGAAAATCAATAAAAACATACTTAAAAAAAATAATGTCAAAAAACTTGGCAAATTTGATTAAAAACATTAATCTGCACAACCAACTAGATAACTAACTACAAAGACATATGAACTGTTGAAAGCCAACAACAACAAAAAAATGTTGAAAACATCATGAGGAAAACCATCATCAGTGAACACAGAGGATCAATATAATTGACAGAAACAATATAATTGACAAAAACATTGTTTCTCATCTGAAACAATGCATGCTGGAAGGCAGTGGAATGGTTTATTAAAAGAAAAAAACTAACAATTTTATATCTCACAAAACTATCCTTTAAATGTGAAGGGGGAATGAAGACATTCCCAGATAAACAAATCTGAGGGGATTTGTCACTGGTAGATTGCCCTACAAGAAATGCTAAAGGGAGTCCTTCAGGCTGTAAGTAAAATACATCAGATGGTAACACATCCACAATAGGAAATGAAGAGCACTGGAAATGGTAAATATGTGAGTTAGTATAAAAGATTCTACAAATATATGTTTTCTTGTTTCTTCACATAACTTATTTAAAAGATGTGAAATTATATAAAGCAATAATTATAACAACAAATTGATGGGTTATAACATTCATGTGACATGTGATAATGATCATTAATATATTATGTAATATAAATATAACTAATAATACATAATATTAGTTATTAATATAAAGATATATAAAATAACATGAAGGGAAGGAATAGAGTTATATTAGTGCAAAGTTTCTATGTTTTACTGAATTAAGTTAGTATTAATCTAAATAGATAATAATAAATTAAGTGTGTATTATAATCACTGCAGTAACCATTAAGAAAGTAACTTGAAAATATATGGTAAAGCCCTGGCTGGTGTGCTAAGTGGTTAGATCATTGGCCGGGTATCCAAAGGGACTTGGGTTTGATTCTTGGTCAAGGCACATACCTAGATTGCAGGTTCAATGCCCAGCCCCAGCCAGTGTGCGTGTGGGACATGCAGAAGGCATGTTTTTCTTTCTCTCTCTCTCACTCCCCCCCATCCTTCCCTTCCACTCTCTCTAAAAATCAATGAAATTTAATTCTCAGGTGAGGATTAAAAATAAATAAATAAATTATATATATATATATATATATATATATATATATATATATATATATATATATAAAGCCAGTGACCGTAACACCGTAACGACCATAATGACTGGTCATTATGACGCCCACTGTGGCCAGCGAACCACCTGATCAGCTACATATGTCTCCTTTTTTTCCCCATTGACCCAAGAGCTCTTTATGTGGTTAGCTGAGGCTGATCCCTAGCCAGCATTGCAGCTTTACTTATTCCTCTGCTCAAACCTGCTCTTTTCCCATTCTTCCCAGTTACTGTTCTCAAAAGTATCCTTGAATAAGTACTGCCCACTTCCAGACTCTCCCACCCTGATGAAGGGTGGGCCGGCAGGCCAAACACCCCACCCCCTTCTCTCGACCCCCTCCACCCGCCCTGGCCAGCCCTGCCCCCGATTGGCCCCCCCCACCATGATAGGCCCGCAGCCCCTCCCTCTGGCCGGCCCCACCCCTGATCACCCCCTCCACCCCAATAGGGGAAAGGGCTGGCTGGCCAACCTCCTGCAACCTCTGCCCCCACCCCAGATCAGCCCCCCCCACCCTGATCAGGGGCCGGGCCTGCCAGCCAACCACCCATGACCCCTCCCTTAGGCCGCTGGCCCCCGATCAGCACCCCCCACCCCATTCGGAGGCTGGGCCAGCCAGCCCACTGCCCACAGCCCCTCCCATGGCCAGCCCCACCCTCAATTGGCCCCCCAACCCCAATTGGGGGTGGCCAGCTGACCAACCTCCCGCTATCTCCTCCTCCTGACAGGCCCAGCCCCAATCTGCCCTGATTGGGGCTGGGCGGGCCAGATCCCACCGGTGCATGAATTCATGCACTGGGCCTCTAGTAAATAATGGGCTCGATCCCCAATAGGGGGCATGCAGGAGGCAGCTGATCAACGATTCTCTCTCATCATTGATGTTTCTATCTCTCTATCCCTCTCCCTTCCTCTCTGAAATCAATAAAGAAATATATTTTTAAAAAATGCTATAGAGATAAAGAGGGACATTTAATAATGATAAAAGAATCAATCAGGAACATAGAATAATTATAAACATGAAACATGTAAAACCAGATCTGCAAAATACATAAAAGAAAAATGAACAGAATTGCAGGGAGAAATTCTACAATAGCTGGAGATATCAATACCTCACTTTCATTAATGAATAGAACAACCAGATAGAAAATCAGCAAGGATATAGAATATGTATTTGAACAACACTATCAATCAACTTGACATCTATAGAACCCTGACCAAGGACTGGAAACTAGACATACTTTTCAAGTGCAAATGCAACATTCTCCAGAAGAAACCATATGTCAGGATATAAAACAAGTGTTCAATAAATGTAAAATAATTCAAGTCATACAAACTATGTTCTCTCACCACAGTGGATTTAAATTAGAAACCAGCAACAGAATGAAACCTGGGAAGTCCCCAAGTATTTGGAAATTAAGCAGATTTCTAAATAGTCCATAGGCCAAAGAAGATAGCACCAGGGAAATTTAAAAATCTTTTTAACTGAATAAAAATGAAAATACAACAAATAAAAGTTTCTGGAGGAGCATTTAAGATCTTGCTCCTTGGCATATGTCCTCAGTTAGACTCAAATAAACTCTTAAAAAATTTTTTTATGGAATACAAGCCAAGAAGTGTTTTTAGGGAGACACTTATGTCAGAAAGAAGAAAGGTCTCATGTCAATAACCTAACCTTCTACCTTAAGAAAGTAAAAAATACAAAAAAGTGCAAAATAAACCCCAGGCAAGCATAATAGGGGAAATAAAGATTAGAGCAGAAATCAATGAAATTAAAAACACATACTCACAGAAAACAATACTTCTGTATTGTTGGTTCTTTGAAAAGATCAACAAACTTTTAATTAGATTAACGAAGGGGGGTGGGGGGGGCAAAGAGAGGGAAGTTACAAATTACCAATATTTGGAATAAAAAATGTCTACCCTACAAGAGTTAAAATATTAAAAGGGCATTTATGAATAACTTTATACCAATAAATTAGACAACTTAAATGACATTAAAAAATCCCCAGGTACAAATTACCAAGACCAACTCAACAGAAATAGAAGCCTGAACAGACTTACATCAATTTTTTAAAAATTAGTATTCAAAAATTTTTCCACAAGGAAGAGCTCAGTCCCAGATGACTTTGCTGGTGAATCCTATTAAATATATATTTTTTTCAATCCTCACTCCAGGATAAGTTCTTACTGATTTCAGAGAGAGAGGAAAGGAGGAGAAGGAGAGAGAGAAACATTAACTGGTTGCCTTCCATATGCACCCAGACTGGGGATCAAACCTGAAACCAGGGTATGTTCCCTGACTGGCCACATTTGTGCATGGATGCTCCAATCAGCTGAACCACACCGGCCAGGACAATATTTAAAGAAGAAATAAGACCAAGACTTGACAAACAATTTCAGAAAATAGAGGAGGAAACATTTCCCAATTCATTCTGTAAGAGCAGCATGATACCAAAGCCAAACACACTACAAGAAGAGAAAACTGCATACCTTTATAATACCAATGCAAAAACCCTCAACAAAATGCTAGCAAACTAAGTCTAGCAGCATATAAAAAGGATTACACACCATTTCCAAGTAGGATTTATCCAGGAATTCACAGTTGGTTTAGCACCCTAAAGTCAATTAATGTAATGTTCCATATTACTAGGATAAAGGACAAAACCCACATGATCATTTCAATACATGCAGAAAAAGCATTTGACAAAATCCAACTCCTTCAAGATAAAAACTCTCAATGAAGTAGGAATAGAATGGAACTTCCTCATCCTGACAAAGGATATCTACAAAACCCTACAGCTAGCATCTATGTTCATCAACTGATGAGTGGTTAAACGAAACATGCTATCCTATCTAATAAAAGAGTAATATGCAAATTGACCATCACTCCAACACACAAGATGGTCGCCCCCATGTGGTCAAAGATGGCTGCCCCCCGCACCCATGTGGACACAAGATGGCTGCCACAAGATGGCCAACAGGGGAGGGCAGTTAGGGGTGACTCGGCCGGCAGAGGAGGGCAGTTGAGGGTGATCAGGCCTGCAGGGGAGGGCAGTTAGGGGTGACCGGGCTAACAGGGGAGGGCAGTTGGGGGCAACCTGGCCTGCAGGTGAGGGCAGTTGGGGGCAACCAGGCCTGCAAGGGAGGGCAGTTGGGGGGAACCAGGCCTGCAGGGGAGGGCAGTTAGGGGTAACCAGGCCAGTAGGGGAGGGCAGTTAGGGTTGTGCTGCGCCAGCACAGCCAAGGGTTCAGTGAGTCTGAGGGAGGGCCAGCGAAGGATGAAAAAAAAGACAAAGAGAATAAGCTGGGGCTAGGTGGATCTTCTGTGCATGACTGAGACCACAGAACAGATCCAGACTGCAAGCTGAGCCTTTATTTTATAGTCAGAGGTAAACAAGATAATTTACAATGTTCTTGTAAGTTTCACTTGTTTTGGCAGCACTTGCTGCACTGCCCACAGCCCATTAGTTACCCAGGAAAGATCTAGGGGGCAGTCACAAGATCTAAGCTTAATTATGCTAAGAGGGCTGTGCCCTCTAAGCTGGGACTTGTTTGCGGCTTTGCCAGCAGGTCAGTCCGAGGATTAACCTTATAACCGCTCCCTACACCTCACCCTTCTTTTAATTTTAAGCTACTAATAATGGAAGTAAAACTTAAACATCAAGAACAAAGTTCTGACTATTAAAATATTAACAAAACAATGCCAATGCAAAACCCAAAAACAAAACAATGCCAATGTAAAACCCAGACATGGTTATTAATAAAACAATGCCAATGCAACACTACAATAATAGAGAAATCAAACTACAGTAACAGTTTTCTACTAAATGAAAGTTTCTTTTGCTGATTTACTCAAGAGTCCTCGGACTTGGCTGCGCAAGAGTTTGCAGAAGACTGGCAGCTAACCAATGCTAGCATGGCCAGAAACATGACTGAGGGAGTAGCTTCCACTTCCTGCTTTTCGGCCATCCGCTGGGCCTCAGTTGTTAACTTCTTCAGCTGACCCCATGTTGGCACCTCGGCCTCTTGCATAGCCTTCGTCATCTTCCTTTTCCGCTTTGCTGTCATCGGGGCAACTCTCAGGCTTTTGAACGATGGGACAAGGAGCTTCTCTGGGTCCATTGTGGTGACGTACATACCGCTCTGGCACCCAAATTGGCTGTGCTGCTCCTTCTGGAAAGATACAAACACAGCCTCTTCCCCACATCATTACTGGATCTGGTCCAAACCATTGTCCAGTTTGTGCATCCTTCCATTGGGCTAACCCCGCGGAGGCTATTGTACAGGAGGCCCGATGCCTTTCGGCTGCTGTATGACCCTCTGCATCGCAATTCAAAAAATTTAAAGTATAAAAAACATGCCTGAGTTTGTTTTGAGGTGACACATAACATCCGTCTCCCCCTTTCTGTTTTAATAATTGTATTTTAAGAGTACGATTTGCTCTTTCTACTATTGACCTTGAGGGTTGTAAGGGATACCAGTTTTATGACAAATTTGATATTGCTGACAAAAATGTTGAAAAGCAGAACTAGTGTATGCGGGTCCATTGTCTGTCTTTAGCTCTAAGGGAGGACCTAGTACCACAAAGGCAGCTAGGCAATGATTAATTACATGGTTGGCACTCTTTCCCTTTTGGGGCGTTGCAAAGATAAAGCGGGAACAGGTATCTACATTAACATGTACCCATCTGTGCTTACCAAACTCCGGTATGTGGGTGACATCCATTTGCCAAATTTGATTAGGTTTGAGACCACTAGGATTAACCCCCAACAATTGTACAGGGCAATGAATTACACACTGAGAGCACTGCTTAACAATTTGACGAGCTTGCTCCCTGGAAATACAGAATTGTTTGCGTAAGGCAGCAGCATTTTGATGATGCAAAGCATGGGAGGACTGGGCAAGAGAAAATGGGGTAGCCTCTTGCATTACAGCAAGGAGGTGATCAATAGCATCATTGCCTATAGCTAATGGACCAGGGAGACCTGAATGAGATCGGATATGACCAATAAAGCAGGGAATTTGTCGTTCTCTAATGACTTTTTGAAGGTTGAAAAATAAATGAAAGAGTTCCTCTGAATTAGTGTGCCCTATAGTAGCCGTTTCAATTAGTTTGGCCATACTTACCACATAGGCACTATCACTATATAGGTTAATGAGCTCCGTAGCAAAATCTGTCAAGGCACAGATAAGAGCTTGTATTTCTACCCGTTGTGCTGAAATATAAGGGGTTTGAAGGACCTTTGCACCTCTGCTGCAGTAGTATCCAGCTTTTCCAGAACTGGATCCATCTGTAAAAATGGTTAATGCCTGAGGTATAGGTTGTGACTTCACTATCTTTGGGAAGGTAAAGTTAGTAACTGAGAGGAAATTGTAAAACCTTATTTGCAGGATAATGGTTACCAACCTGAGAAATTAGCAAGTGCAACTTGCCAATTTGTTGATCGCTGCCAGAGCCAGTCTTGCTGTATCGCTGTAAATGGCACTACAGTAAGGTCAGGGTCCTGGCCCACTAATTGGCCTGTTCGAAGGCGGGCTCGGGCTATTAGCTGGGAAACCAAACCATGGAAAGGAGTTAATACCTTAGTTGGAGAATGAGCCAAATATAGCCATTCAACAACTCCAGGAGCTTGCCACAGTTAAAGCAGCCCCCTCTCCTTTTCTGCTGACCAGCGAACGACATCTCCTTTAATGTGGCAGCTAATACTGCTCCTTGAACATAGGCTGGTCCAATGTCAGCACAAACACGGATGAAATCATGTACGGTGCCATTCTTCCTGTAGGGACGTAAAGCCTCTTGACATATTTTATTTACATTTTCAACAGCTAATTGCTTCACTAGTATCATTTCAGCCTCAGGGTCAGCCACAACCCTGCCTACACTTGGAACAAGTGAGCCACAACATCCTGATATGGCTCCTCAGGGCCTTGCCTAATTTTGCTTATGTCTAAAGACTTTTCCCCTTTTGTTGGCAGCTGCGTCCAGGCTTTGGTAGCACATACATTTATCTGCTGATAAGCTTGCATGGGGTATACTAACTGATCCTGCAAAGCTCCATGAGGTCCGGTGCCCATGAGCATATTAATTGTAATGGGTATCCCATGAGCTTGGTTTCTGTTAGCCTGCTCTGCACTAAGCTCTGCCCAATGAGATTTCCATAATAAGTAATCTCCAGGTGAGAGACAAGCCTTTGAGACAGTATTCCAGTCACTAGGAGCCATAGCTTCCTCAGATATTGTATCTAGTAACCCCAGCACAAAGGGGGAAGTCGGTCCATACATAGAACAAGAAGTCTTCAACTCCTTCAGAGTTTTAAAAGGTATAGACTGATGACCACGGAGCATCTGCCCTGGATTCTGAGGATCAGGCTGCTCAAATACAGGATATAAACTGAATCCTGATGTATCTTCCCCAGCCTGCCTGGCCTCATGCAGAGTCTGCTGGAGTAGAGACAAAGGCACCATTCTTTTTTCTGCTTGTTTAGGGGATAAGAGGAGAGGCTTATGAAGAACAGTAAGCTCTCCAAATGTTTGTATCAGACCCCCATCATCCCAAACCTGCCAGCGCTGTTCCCTTGCTTCCTCCAATCCTTGCTCATATTTGGGAGAAAGTGCATCGACCGGAGGGCTCTCTCCCACAGGAGCTGTAGCCCCAGGGACTGGAGGAGGTGGCAGAGGCACCGATGGTGGAGTCGGAAGCCTTTGGCAGCCTTCCCCCATCTGTCTTGATTCCCCTGCCACATTCCTCCACTCCCCTTCTGGAGTGGGCTCTGGGCAGTCCCGAATCAGGGACCACAGACTGAAAGTAGAGGCAGGCATTTACTCTGGACCTTCAGCTATATAATGATCATGAAGTTGTTTTCCTACCTTCTCCCATGCCTCTACACTTAACTTTTCTTCCACAGAAAACCATGGGCAGGTTTTACTCACAAAATCCAAAAAATTGAAAAGCTGTTCATAGCTCACAGAACAGCCCCTTGCTTGGAGCATAGCCTTAAGCATGGATACGCATACAGTCTTTCCCTACGATCCTGAACTTCCCGTGTTTTACACCTAGCTAGTACTACACCCCTACCTTACTTACTGCGTGCGCATGCCTTGGGGCCTCCTTTCACCTGACAATTGCAGTTCCCTCACACTCAGATCCGCATTGAGTGCCACTTGGGCCGAACTCAGCCCCACATTGGGTGCCAGTTGTGCCGCGCCAGCACAGCCAAGGGTTCGGCGAGTCTGAGGGAGGGCCAGCGAAGGATGAGAAAAGACAGACTAAGAGAATAAGCTGGGTCTAGGTGGATCTTCTGTGCGTGACTGAGACCACAGAACAGATCCAGACTGCAAGCTGATGCTTTATTTTATAGTCAGGGGAAAACAAGGTAATTTACAATGTTCTTGTAAGTTTCACTTGTTTTGGTAACACTTGCTGCACTGCCCACAGCCCATTAGCTACCCAGGAAAGATCTAGGGAGCAGTCACAAGATCAAGCTTAATTATGCTAAGAGGGCTGTGCCCTCTAAGCTGGGACTTGTTTGCGGCTTTGCCAGGTCAGTCAGAGATTAACCATATAACTGCTCCCTACAAGGGGTAACTGGGCCAGCAGGGGAGGGCAGTTGGGGGTGACCAGGCCAGCAAGGGAGGGCAATTGGGGTGATCAGGCCTGCAGGGGAGGTCAGTTAGGGGAAATTCTGCTGGCAGGGGAGCAGTTAGGCATCGATCAGGCTGGCAGGGGAGTGGTTAGGGGGTGATCAGGCTGGCAGGCAGAAGCAGTTAGGGGCAGGCAGGCAGGCATGTGGTTGGGAGCCAGCAGTCCTGGATTGTGAGAGGGATGTCCAACTGCCGATGGGATTGGGCCTAAATGGGCAGTCAGACATCCCTCGAGGGGTCCCAGATTGGAGAGGGTGCAGGCTGGGCTGAAGCATACACACACACCCCATGCACAAATTTTGTGCACCGGACCTCTAGTATGCATAATAATGGAATTCTATCTATCTATCTATCTATCTATCTATCTATCTATCTATCTATCTATCTGGCTAAGTGACCGTCCAACCTTCTGACCAGTAGCTGTGATGCGCACTGACCATCAGGGGCAGGCACTCAATGCAGAAGCTGCCAAGCTGTAGTGACTTGACAGCAGTGGTCCTTGGGTGACACACCCCAGAACCAGAGAGGAGAGAGCCCAATTCCGGGGTTTCAGCCCGATCCCCGCAGGCCATGACGAGGGACCCCACCTGCCAGAGGGATTCTGCTCACTTCGCAGATGCCCTTTGAGCTGCAAGGCTGCCCCAGGTGCAGCTGGCTGGGGAGGGACGGCGGGAGGTTGGCTCCAGGGCATGTCCAGCCTTCTGGCCCAGCCTCACCCCACTGGCCACCTTTTAATTAATTTCCTTTCAATGTGCATGTATCTGTGCACCAGGGCACTAGTTCAGCAATAAGAAGGAATAAAATACTGATACATGCCATAACATGGATTAATCTCCAAAACATCCTAAGTGAAAGAAGCCAGATAAAAAAGTCTATCTACACTAATAAAAGAGAAATATGCAAATTGACCATACCTCCACAACATCCACCAGCCAATCAGGAGTTAGTATCCAAATTAAATTGACAAAGATGGAGGGTTAATTTGCATACGCAGGCGGAGAGCAAAGACTAAAGGCTCTGGCCCGAGCGAAGACTGAAGACTGAAGACTGAAGAGGCTTGGCTTCTCCGCTACGGCCGGAGCGAAGGCCTGAGTCCTGGGTGCCATAAGAAAACCAGTCCTGGCAGCCAGGGGAAGGAAGGCTTATTGCACGAATCTTCATGCAACGGGCCTCTAGTATATTATATGATCCTATTTGTAAGAAATGGCCATAATGGGAAAATTTATAGACTTCAATCAGATCAGTGGTTGCATAGGGGCAGCGAGCAGGCTTGATTGGGCTCTATGTCCATGATGGAATGAATGGCAGCCCTCTTGGAGACACACTACCAGCTATAGGAAGTCACTGGATGGCTTTAAGTAGAGAATTGATATGATCTGACATTTTAATAGCATCACTGTGGCTGCTGTGCCAGGTGTACACAGTAAGTAGGCAGGAGGAGTAGAAAAACCAGGGACAGGGGCACTGGTCCAAAGTGGCTACAGTGGAACTAGTGCAATATGGTCAAACTGTAGATGTATTTATAGACAGGGTTTGCTGATGGATTGATGGGAGTGATGGAAAAAGAACCGATGATGACTCCCGGGTTTTGGGCTCAGGAAGCTAGAAGAATGGAATTGTCATTAACTGAGATGGGAAAGGAGAGGAGCATGTTTAGGCAGGAACATTAGGCGGTTAGGTTTAGGTATTTACTAGATATATAAGCAGAGAAGTCCCATAGGCAGTGGTAATATGGGTCTGGAATTCTGGAAAGCATTCTAAATTGGAGACATATGTATATACTAGAGGCCCCGTGCATGAAAATTCATGCACTGGAGGGGGAGGTCACTCAGTCCGGCCTGCCCCCCTCATAATCTGGGAGCCCTCAGGGGTGGTAGGCAACCCGGCAATCAGGGGAAGGCGACGCCCCCATCACATCTCTGCTGCTGCCACTGTGCAGGCAAGCCTTGGCTGGCCCTGGTTACCTGAGCCTCAGACGGCCCTGGGCAGTTGGGCAGCTGCCATCTGAGGCTTGCCTGCACCTCAGGCATCGGCTGGGCAGCCGCCATCTGAGGCTTGCCTGCATCTCAGGCATCGGCTGGGTAGCCGCCATCTGAGGCTTGCCTGTGCCTCGGGCCAGCCCTGGGTGGCTAAAGGGCTGAGGAGACTGGGGGACTCAGGAGGCAGACGCACGAGTGGCTGGACCTCCCTGGTGGCAGGTCCAGCCGTGCTGTGCGCCTGCCACCCCGGGGGGACTGAGGGACTGGGCACCCCCATCTTGTGGCTGTGGGCACCGCCATCTTTGAGGGCATGGCAGTCAATTAGCATATCCCCTCTTTATTAGATAGGAGTTTTAAAGCACTTTTCCTTATGAAATATATCAACTTTTCCTCATATGCTCTTTGCACCAACTTTATTATTTCTATATTTATATGAGTCTTGATTTCAACTTTTTTGAAAATTATATTTTAACAAGGAAGGTGTAGTAGTGGGGGCTTGTGGACAGTCTCTTCTGGTTGCTTCTATTTTCTTAGCAAATAAGGATCCAAAGGTATGAACTGAGAGTGAGAATGGGGAGGAAATTTGGGAGGGTTGAGAGTGATGAAGAAGATATAAAGAGACTTTTAGGAGAGGGGGAATGTGAAGGGAAATACAGTATCACTGCTGAGCAATGTAAGGCCCACTGGAGGTTAGTAGTCATGGATTTTAATTGATCTGTCAGCATGCACAGCCATACCTGTAGGCATGGAATAGGCATGTTAGATTTAGTCAGGTTTGAGGTTAGGTAAGTGAGCACAAAGCAATGGAACAAGGGAGTTGCAGCAAGCAAGAGCATAATTATGGTAATGGAGTAAGAAAAGAGAGACTGAGGACATGAGGTTGTAAAGGACAGTCCAGGGTGGTAGGCTCAATAGGTTGTCAGTCCCATTAAGTAGAGGGGTTGTTAGGATTGCTTTTCTCTCGCTGGAAAGATGGAGGTGGTGGTTGGATAGTGGGATGCTTAAAATTGAAATCATGATGGAGGCAGTGGGTGGGAGGGAATACTTCCTAGAGCTAAGAAATGAATGAGCCCTGGCTGGTTATGCTCAGTGGTTAGAGTGTTAGCCTATGCACCGAGGGTCTCAGGTTCGATTCCTAGTCAAGAACACGTACCTGGATTGCAGGTTCGATTACTGGCCCTGATTGGGGTTAGTCCGGGAAGTAACCAATTGTTGTCTCTCTCATTTTTTTTTTCCTTTGTCTCTCTCATATTGATGTTTCTCTCTTTCCCTCTTCCTCACCCCTCTATCACTCCCTTCCATTCTCTCTAAAAATCAGTGGAAACAATATCCTCTGGTGAGGATTAAAAAATAATAGAAAAAAGGAAAAAAAGTGAATGGGAGGATGAAAAGAAAAGCCACAAGTATGACTGAAAGGGAAGAGATATTGGAAGTAACTCAAACAGGAAATGATATTATGGTGGTTTAGTCCTAATTTGTGTAGACAAAGGGAATGAAAGGTCAAGAAAAGGGGTTAATTTACAAATCAAGATTCCAGCGACTCTGAGCAGGAATAAAAACTAGAGCACATGCCTGGCTGGTGTGGTTCAGTGGTTGAGTTGTGACCTATAAACCAGAAGGTCACAGTTCAGTTCCAGTCAGGACACATACCTGGTTGCAGGCTCGATCCCCAGTAGGGGGCATGCAAGAGGCAGCTGATCAATGATTCTCTTTCATCTTTGATGTTTCTATCTCTCTCCCTCTCCCTTCCTCTCTGAAATAAAAAATATATATATATATTTTAAAAACTAGAGCACAAGTGTATTAATCACATTGGAGGGGACCCTAATGAGACAAGAGGGAGGATAATACCAGGAACAAAAAAGAGGCGGAGACATTTTGTTGAAAGCTGTGAGAGCCCAGGTTAGATCCCTTAAGCCTATCACTAAATTAAGAATCTAGGTTATCCTCTCGGAGTGAACAGGTAAGTGTAGAATAGGAACTTGAAAGACATGGAAGAGATTGGGAGTGGCTGTTATGAAGAGTGAAAGAGATAGGCAAAGGAATCAGCAGCAGAGTGGGTGGAGAGGATGTGAGCAGTTGAAGTATTTAAGGAAGGTGAGAGATTATCCTAATTTCCTGTCTTTGTAAATGTGGAAAACACAATAAGCTGTTTATATGGGTTCATTGTTATCATTTACATAGGTTACAAAATCGATCACATAGACATTTTACTAGTGTTTGCCATGCTAAGCCCCACAACAGTGGTGCCTTTAATTTCCTCTGAGCTCCATGTCCAGATCCCCATAGTTACCAGATCTCGCTACTGTGTGTTCTGAGAATCCGAAACTCTCTAATGGAAGGCCAAAAGCAATCTTACTTCAGCCGCACATCAAAATAATTTAACAGCAGTAACTCCTCCCCCCTCCCCCACCACACACGCCTCCTCTGGTGTTTCCTATCATGATTTCCAGATCAGGTTCCAAGACAAAAAATTCAGACCTTTTCATGTCCCAGTTAAACACCCATTTCTACACTGAAAACCTCCCAAAGCTTGTCCCTCCTCCTGTTAGGATGACTCACAAACTGTCCAAAATCTTGGAAGGTTTACACATTCCAAATTGGGGCAGGGGGAGTGAGGCAGATTGGTGGTGTTCTAACTCAGACAGAGGGAACTAGCTCTCCCAGGCCAAATTTGCACACACACTTGGATGGCTAGGCTCCACAGGGCTTCCAGTCTCTGGTTCTCTTTGTGTGGGAGCTCCCACATTGGTACTTGGGGTCTTGTCTTAAACTGCATCCCTAACCTAGACCTCCACTTTCCCCAGGGTGGTCTCAGTGTCCTTTTCTGCCACTGGGTTATTGTCAGGCATTCCTAGTCTACCCAGACTAGTCCCTGCCCACCTTGGGATCCATATGCATATTGATTCACTTCTTACTTCAGTTCTCTACTTGGATGCCTAATAGGCATCTCAGACTTTTTTTTTTAATATTTTTTTATTATTATTGATTTCAGAGAGGAAGGGAGAGGGAGAGAGAGATAGAAACATCAGTGATGAGAGAGAATCATTAATCGGCTGCCTCTTGCATCCCCCTACTGGCATGTGCCCTTGACCAGAATGGAACCCGGGACCCTTCAGTCCACAGGCCGACACTCTATCCACTGAGCCAAACCAGCTATGGTGCATCTCAGACTTAATATGCCCAAAGCAAACCCCGATCTCCTTGCTCATTACCACCGTTAAATCTGTTTCTTCCAAAGCTCCTCATCTTAATATCAGCTCCATGTTTCCAGCTGTTCAGACCCAACCTCTTGCAGTCATTTTTTAAAAAAATGTATTTTTATTGATTTCAGAGAGGGAGAGAGAGATAGAAACATCAATGATGAGAGAGAATCATTGATTGGCATCCTCCCGCACGCCTCACACTAGGGATTGAGCCTGCAACCCGGCATGTGCCCTGACCAGGAATCAAACCTTGACCTCCTGGTTCATAGGTCAATGCTCAATCACTGAGCTATGCCGGCTGAGCTTGAAGCCTTTCTTGATTCTTCTTTTTCTCACAACTCACATCCAATCCACCAGAAACTCCTATTCAGAATCTACCCACTTGTCACTATCTCCTCCCCAAGAAGTGGCTCCTGCCCAGTTATTACAGTAGCTGCTTAACTGGGTTGTCTACTTCCATTCTTGCCTCCCTACCTACATTCTATTCGAAGCACAGAGACCACAGTGATCCTGTAAAACAAAAGTCTAATCTTGTCATTACTTTGCTTAGAACCCTCCCATGACTTCAATCTCACGCCTCTGAGGACTACACAATCTGGGTCCCCCTCTCTCTCTTTCTCTCTGATGTCATCTCCTGTTGCTTTTCCCTCACTCACACTGCTCCAGCCATTCCGAGTGCTCATCCCCCAGAAATCCACATGGCTCAGTTCTTTCTTCAAATCAGACAGGTCTTTTCTGCCATGTTAGGTAAAATAGTGCCCATTACCCTCTCGTGTCTCTTTCCCAAAGGCAACGTAAACTCCTTGAGGGGTTTTGTCTTGTCTTCAGTTCCTAGTACGGTGCCTTGTACACACTAGGAGCCAAATAAATATTTATTGAAGAAAATAAAGAATAATGTAATTTACATTTTCAGGGAGCTATATAAAAGGAAGCTTAGAGGCTATATTTTATTTTACAAATGACAAGACTAAGACCCGCTCAGTCAGTGGTACTATAATGAGACTCCAACCTCCTAAGTCCCAGTGCAGTGATCTACTTACAGGCTGTTTCAGAGCAGGTCTGATCCTCACCCAGCAGATGGGAAACTCGGGCTCAGCGCAGCCAGGGACCTGGCCAAAGGTTGTGCTCTTTCATCACACCAGAACCAGAACCCCCAGTTCCTAAGTTATAATGGCTCTGAGAGTTTACACTCCTGCCACTGAGGAGTGGAGAGAATCCTTACTTCAATGTTTTGTTATTCTAATCTTTACTTTCCCCAACCCCAGGGTCTTTCCCTTTGTGTTTTATTCTGTCCTTTCTCTAGAGGTCAGAATGATCCCTTATCAACATCCATAACAATGTGCTTGAGACTCGGCTGTCTTTGCTTAGGCTGCTTAACAAAATACCATAAACTGGGTGGCTTGTATACAACAGAAACTTATTCCTCACAGTTCTGGAGGCTGGAAGTTCGAGTTCAGGGTGCCAGCATGGCTGAGCTCTGGCGAGAATCCTCTTCCAGGTGGCAGACTGCCATTTAAAAGAAATTTTTTTGTTAATCTTCACTCAAGGATATTTTTTCCATTTTTAGAGAGAATGAAAGGGAGGAAGGAGGGAGGGGAGGAGAGAGAGAGAGAAAAAAAGAGACAGAGAGAGAAAAAAAGAGACAGAGAGAGAAACATTGATGTGAGAGAGACACATTGATTGGATGCCTCCTGCACATGCCCAGACCGGGGACCGGGAAGGGGATTGAACCTGCAACCTGGGCTGGTGCCTTTGACTGGGAATCGAACCCCCAACCCCTCAGTGCCAGGTGGCAGACTGCCATTTTATTGTTGTATTTTACGTGGCAAGAGAGCTCTCTGGAGTCCCTTTTATAAGGGCACTAATCCCATTCATGGGCTCCACCTCCCAAAAGCCTCACCTCCTATTAACATCACAGTGGAGGTTAGGATTTCAACATATGCATTTGGGGGTGACACAAACACTCAGTCTATTGCAGGCTGTCTGGGCCTTGATTAGAGGCCATTAAACGCCCCCAATGCAACCAAGGAAGCGATTATCAAGGAAACAGGTTTCATAGCTCGCTAGGTGACCTACATTCCTGGTTAATTTTTCTTTCCTCTGAAACAACTAGGGTTTACTACCGGTCGTTTCAGGCAGAGTAAAGGAGGCTAGCAGCCCGAATGTAAAATTTGTTTCTTTGTTTTGAACACAAAGAATTCTTTCCTTCTCTCTCTTTTCCCCCCATAGTATGTGAACCAAGCTCTGTCCCTTGGGTTCTGTACAAACAAATGGAACAGAGTAAGCAAATTGATTTTGTAGTTACAGGCTGTTCCACATAACTCATTTACAAGGTCAGTGGGGACCACAAGTTACCAAAACAAAGAAGTATGTGATTTAAAATGAGAATCTCTTGACTTATCAGAAACAAGCAAAGACCTTTCAGGGTTTCTAAAAGGCTTATACTCCTGACTATCAGAACACAAAAGCTGGAGGATAAGGGGGAAAGTACACGGACCAGAGGATCAAAATAGCAAGCGCTATAAAAAGAGGCCATGCAGGTCCACATCAGCTAGAACTCTGTACCAGCCTCCCCTCTTCACGGCGCCTTAACTGAAGGGTTTGGGGAATCATTCCAGGTTTGGAGGACTTGGAGAAATAAACATGCAATTACAGTTGCAGATATAAAAGTGGTTTCATATGAGTGTTTTTGGAGAGAAGGCAGTGGTTTGAAACGGAGAGCATTAATGAGACCTCCCGAGGAAGGGCTGGGGATCCCAGAGAAGAAGGCGGGGCCTAACGCAGCCGGGCCAGCGTGTCTCTGGATACAGTTACTCACCCCCATGAGCCTCAATTTCCTCTTCTGTAAAATGGAGGTAACAGGAGTTTCTACCTCACAGGGTAAACTGAGGAGAATAAATAACTTGAAGTGTGTAAACTCATCAGCCTGGGTGGGGATGGAAGCCGAGAGTCCCGACACAGGAGAGGGGAGCGGGGAGAGTAGAGGAGCTTGGAGGCTTATAGGACCCAAGAGATAAAAGGGCTGGGAAAGCCCTAGCCGGTTTGGCTCAGTGGATAGAGCGTTGACCTTCGGACTGAAGGGTCGCAGGTTTGATTCTGGTCAAGCCCATGTACCTTGGTTGCGGGCACATCCCCAGTAGGAGGTGTGCAGGAGGCAGCTGATCGATGTTTCTAATTCTCTATCCCTTTCCGTAAAAAATCAATGAAATATATTTTTTTAAAAAAGGGGGGGGCGGGGGGAGAACCATGAGGAAGTTGATTGGGAGGTAACCCTTTCTTAACCCTGAAAGCCCAAAGGAAGAAGTCAGGCTGGGCTTTAGGGCTTTGGCTGGCTGTGAGCAGAGGGTTAAAAGAACCAAGGGAAAGGGCCTGACTTGGTTAGTGTGGAAGGAGGGGCAGTGGTGTGCAGGGAGGGGAGTGGAGGTGAGAGCCTAACTGGTAGATTCACCAGTTTCCATGGTATAAACGCATCCCCCGCTGCTGATTTCAAACCACCATCGTAATCTCATGTCCCACTGGCTCACAAAATTCCTGGAAATCTAACCATAGGCTCTTGTAGGCTCTAGCACCGCAGGGAGCAGGAGAATCAGCACAAGAGTCCCAGGGGGTTCAGTGAGGGAGACTCCCAGTGACCCGAAGCGGGAGAGACCGGCACTGGAAGAGGCCCAGTTCTGTCAGCCAAATTGAACAAATTACTTGACTAACAGGAGACTGTTTCACCCCCAAGCTTCCTAACTGTGTGGAATTTATGCACTGATACTCCCTCGCATTGAGGTGCTATAGTACTAATTAGGAAAAAACAGTTCTTGGTGTACTTGAGAATGGCTGGTTCTGTGTCCTGGGAGGAGGGGGCCGGTGGAGGGATATCTGGAAAGGGGGAAGGGGGAAAGGGTATCCTGAGAGTCACAGGCTCTAAGTACACTACCCCCCCCCCCCCCCCCGTGTGTTCCCTGCTCCCAGAAGTTACAGTCACAGGAAAGAAGACGCTCAAGCCTCCTGCTGGGGGTGCTTTTTAGGCATAGGAAAAAGTGAAGTGATGAAATCAGCATCGCATAAATAGGAAAGATTCCCGGATTCCAGGACATGTGTGGTAAATAATGTAGGCAAGTGAAGAATGTGTGTCGTTCCTTTTAATTTTCTGCAAGACAGTTTTACCTGTTTCTCCTAAAGGGATGGGGGGAGGGTATTAATTACAGAAGAGACTGGAAAGAGCTTGGGTAAGAAGGCTTGGCTGTAGTATATAGAGCAGAAATATAAGGGGAACACAACGTATTTCAGTCAGTCACTGTGAGGAAACAACTCAAAATATTACATCTTTAGGGATTATAAAGCAGATTAGATCAAGTCAAATGACGTCTCAGTGGAAATAAAATGTGAAATTTCGGAGCTGAAAGCCAGTCCTCTCTGGTAATCTCCCAGAATGGAGCTAGCATTTCACATGCAGAGTCCAGCGGAAAGGGAAGAAGTCCAAAACACTCCTGTCAGGGGGAGGAGAGCTTTGAAAGAATGTGTAAAAAGTTGTTAACGGCTGTAAATATTTGCAGGATAAGAAGAGCAGTGAGTGAAAGTTAAAGAATTAAGGATTATTTTTCTCCAAAAATAAAATAGCATATTACCTAGGAGATAATGTCCTGCTCTTCTGTGTTTACAAGGATAAAAAGGGAAAACAAACGGCCTGGAAATACATAGGTTTTTAAAACACTCACTGTAAAAAAGGTGGTGAACTTAATTGCAAGTTCTAGCTGTCCTTTGGAGGTCTTGAAAGTTGGACAAATCCTCTTTTTTCTTGTTTTTATTTGCTTGGTTTGTTGTTGTTGTTAATCCCTCGGTGGGGAGGGGGGACAGAGAAAAAGAAACAGCGATCAGCTGGCTCTTCCCACACCTTCCCGAATGCTGAACCTAGGTACATGCCCCTTACTGGGAATCGAACCCAAGACTCTGGTGCCCCAACCAACGCTCTAATCACTGAGTAACACCGGTCAGCACTCTTTTTTCTTGTTAAATTAGTAGTAGTGAGGAGGAAACTGGTCTTGCAAGGTGTGTCAGGCCATAAAAACTGTGAACAATGCACTGCCCTGGGCGGGGGCGGGGGGGGGGGGGGAGGAGAAGGGTATTTATCACTGGCCCCAGGACAGATCATCGGATATGGCCTGGGGACCCCCAACACCTGGGGCCTTCCCACAAAAGGGGGCGGAACCATAACTGCAAGACAAGACCCCAGAAGGTTATAAAAAGTGAAGCCCTCTGTGTTTCTTGCCTCTGATTTGGAAATTATTCCCGGAGTTCATTAGTGTTAATAAACGGGGTCCCTCCCTTCCTCTAGGAAGCATGCTTGGTATTTCTTCGGTCTTCAGCAACAGTAGCTTTGACTTGAAACAATAAATTCAGTCCTAGCCGGTTTGGCTCAATGGATAGAGCGTTGGCCTGCAGACTGAGGGGTCCGGTTTCGATTCCAGTCAAGGGCACATGCCTGGGTGGTGGACTCGATCCCCAGTAGGGGGCATGCAGGAGGCAGCCAATCAATGATTCTCTTTCATCATTTATGTTTCTATCTCTCTCTCCCTCTCCCTTCCTCTCTGAAATCAATAAAAATATATTTTTTAAAAAAAACAACAATAAATTAAATAAAGGACTTTTCTGGGACTCCCTCTCCCTGTGAACTAGAGCCACTTCTAGGGAAGGGCCCAGAAGTAAAAGAGGCAGGCCACTGTCATTTTAGGCATTTATTCTGGTTCTACCTCTTGTGTAGGGCAATCATTTCAAGTCTTAGGATCTTATTTCCCATAGTTCCATAATACATTCCTTTGTTAAAGTATTTTTGAAAACTTTCCCAGGCACTATTGGAGTAGAAAATGTTTTGTTATAAATTGCTATATAAGCACAAAATATCCCCATACCATTATTATTTGTATCATGTAATTTTAACTGGATATAAATAAATTTCTCAGTATCACTGGTATCCTCACATAGAAAACAGGAATTAGATGGAAAAAACAGGAGATTCAGTTTTATCTGAATTATTTTCTCTTTACTAATGTTTTGTGGATGTGCTATATTTGTCACAGCAATTTGAAGTGTAAGCTCCCTGGAGCCAGAGTAGCTATGCAACACTTCTTTCCCTAGGGCCTAAAGCAGTGGTTGGCAAACTGCGGCTCGCAAGCCGCGGTTTGCCGCTCTGTTGACTAATGAGTTTGCCGACCACTGACCTAAAGCATTGTAAGACACCAGCAAAAGCCCATCTGTAAGTATTATCTTATTTACTTGTGTTTCTTAGAAGACCCTGAGTGAATTTTCACTAAGTGGCTAAACTCAGTCGTCAAAGTTTTCAACTTTGCTCATTTTTGTGCAGCTCACATGAACAGCAGAAGCCTCAAGTCACAGCAATACAAAATATTAGGGCTGGATGAGGCCTTAGAGATAATCCTGTCCAATTCCCTCATGAGAAACCTGGGTCCAAGGAGGAGAAATGCCCATCCAGAAGTTATAGCACCAAAAATGCAGAGCACTGGCTCTGTTAATAATTCAACATGTTTTTGGTGACTTCTGCAAAATTTCAATCTGGAAAGTAAGATCAGTTTCCGCATCTCATTCAGTAATATTTAGGCCCATAAAGATGTTTGATTTAATAAAGATTAAAATTTTAACTGTCCACCCAGGAAAGAGATTCCCCACATCCTCAGACACACACACACACACACACAAAATATACTAGGGGGCAGCAAATGCAACAGGATGCACCTTCACCTCTAATTTTGTCCATTACCACCCCCACCCCCAACAGTAACAGCTACCGATTTTACTTAGTGCCTTACTATGTGTAAGTGTTATGTATTATTTATCTTATTCAACCCTTGTAACAATGTATCCATCTATGAGTTACATACTATCCCCATTTTATAAAGGAGGAGATTAAGAAATGTGCTCAAACCCTGGCTGAATTGACTCAGTGGTTAGAGCGTCCTCGGCCCGTGGACTGAAGGATGTCAGCTTCATTCCTGGTCAAGAGGGCACGTACCTCGGTTGCAAGTTCCCCAGCCCTGGTAGGAAACAACCAGTCTCTCTCTCTCTCTCTCTCTCCTCTCCTTCTCCCTCCCATCTCTCTCTTCCCTTCATCTCTCCCTTCCATCTCTCTAGAAATAAATGGGGAAATTATCCTCAAGTTAGGAGGGAAAAAAAGGAAAGGAAGGAAGGAAGGAAGGAAGGGAGGAAGGAAGGAAGGGAGGGAGGGAGGAAAAAGTTCAAGGACCCACAGCTACAAAACAAAAAATCCAAAATCCAAACCAAGGTAATCAGGAATGCAAAACCCTTAAACATATTGTGGTTCCTCAGGGACTATCTGTTTGAATATGAGGCAGTAGGCAGTGAGAGGAAGAAAAATAAAGGTATTTTTTTAATTAATCATATGCAAACAATCTAAAAATAAAATGCCTGCCATTTTTAAATTGCCACACTGAACTATTCTTATAAAGGTTACTACTGTACTCAATTTGGCCAGGGTTTGAGCACATTTCTTAATCTCCTCCTTTATAAAATGGGGACAGTATGTAACTCATAGGTGGATACATTGTTATAAGGATTACTACCCAAGGGTTATTTTTGAGTTCTCATCTTACTTGACCTATCGGCAGCATTTGACACTGCTGATCACTCCTTCTTTGGTTTCTAGGACCTCACACTCTTGGGTTTCCTGCTAACTCACTGGCTGTTCCCTCTTACTGTCCTTTCGCTGCTTCTCCCAGAGCTGTCCTTGGTCCTCTTCTATTTCTACACTCCCTCCCTCAGTGATCTCACCCAATGTCATGACTTTAGGATGGCATTTAGATGTACATCTCTACCCAGATCTCTCTCCCCCTTGAAATCAGGCTCTCATACCCCAGTGTGTATTGGTCATCACCACCTACACACGGAGAGCAACATCTTGACTTGACCCAAAACAAACCCTTGATATCATTCCCCTCCAAGCCTGCACCATTCATAGCCTTTTGCATCTGTCGATGGCAAACCCACTTCTCAGCCATTCGGGCAAAAAACTCTGGAGTAATCCTTGGCTTCTCTGTCCCTTACATGTAAGCCTTTGGGGAATTATTTTGGCACTATCTTCAGAATGTGGCCAACTCTAAACACTTTCACCACTTCCTCCTACTACTCTGGTCTGAGTCTTCATTAGCTCTCAAAAGAATTACCATCACAATGAGTTATCCTCTTAAGTTTTCTTCCTGCTTCTGCCTGTGGCCCCCTGGAATCTAGTCTCAACTCAATAACCAGGGGATCTTTTAAAAAAGGTAATCGGGCCCTGTCACTTTGGTGTTTGGAACCTTGCCTCCCCCGCCACCCCTCCACACACACACCCCACCCCCTCCCCTGTGTCAGAGTAAAAGCCACAGGCCTTGCAGTGGCTTACCAGAAGCTACAAGATCTGGCTCTCTCCCATCTCCTACTATTCATCTTTTCCAGCCAAACTGGCCTCCCTGCTCTTCCTTCCAAGAACACGCTTGCATCTGCTCTAGCTGCTCACTGTTCCGGGACCACGCTTCTCCCAGAGAGCCACTCAGCTAACCCCTCATGACCTTCAAGTCTTTGTTCAGATCTCATTTATCAGGAAGGCAAATCCTGAACATTTTGTTTATATTGCAAGTGTTGGAGTCCAAGGTAGCCCTCCCCAAAATACCCCACAGTGGCATATTGATATTTTGAATTAAAATCACTTTAGAAGCAGCAGGAGCCAGAGGAGCTCTCAGACTCTGTCTAAATGCAGGAAATAAATCTCCATGTGAAAAGTACCTTCCCTGCTATAGATGAGCAGGGAAGGAGCAATCCAAGGAACAAACAGCCTTATCACCAGAAGTAGAGAATCCAGAGCTGAGAAGTCTCTATAAACAAACCTTTGTTAATTTTACTAACTTACTGCCCTAGCTTACATTTTACTTACATTCCTCACTAGCCACAATCTGCAAGAACTCAAGAAGGGTAGAGGAGGGAATTTCCTCTCCCAGACAGAACCTGCCTCCCACCCTACTCCTGCGAGAACTCCCATTCCACTTTACCTTGCTCTACATTTTTCTATAGCACTCTACACCTTCCAATGAATTATATAATTTACTCTTTTTTAAAATATATTTTATTGATTTTTTACAGAGATAGAGAGTCAAAAACATCTATGAGAGAGAAACACTGATCAGCTGCCTCCTGCATGCCCCCCACTGGGGATGTGCCCGAAACTCAGGTACATGCCCTTGACTGGAACCGAACCCGGGACCCTTCAGTCCACAGGCCGACGCTCTATCCACTGAGCCAAACCGGTTTTGGCTGTAATTTACTCTTTAAAGACATTTTTTTTGACAGGGTAGTTGTAACTTTATGGAGGGTCTTTTTAATTAAAATGCTTCACAGTGGAGACCACAGCCTGGAGGGGAAGCAGCCTCCTGAATGTTTCCTGCCCAATGACCCATAGACTGAAGCAGAATTAGTTCATTCCCCATCTCCTTCAGGCTAAGGTGTAATGGATGGAGATGGAGACGGTGACAAAGAAGAGGCAAGACTGAAGCTCAGTCTTAAAAGAAAGGTCCTAAAGGGCTTCAACTTGAACTAGCTGAAGTTGGTTTTACAACTGTTCTTCACCCAGTTCCAGCCAACCAGGAATAAGTGAATGTTACATAAAAACACTCACACTTGTAAAGAATTTTTGTGAGTTTATTTGAGCCAAACTGTTGACAATTGCCAGGAAGCAGTATCTCAACAGATAGTGCTCCAGAGAATGGTGGGGTTTTGTCTATTTTTATACATTGCAATCAAAGGAGGGGAGGTGGGTGGGTTACAAGAAATCCATTGGTGATAGGTTAGAGAGGCAGAAGAAAGCAAAGGGCGGGGTGGGTGGGTGGGGGAACCTCTGGGATTGAATAAAAGGTAAAATGATAGACACATACTTAGATGGGTGTAGGATAGCCGACAGTCAACAATTAACATGGTAACAATGAAGGGATCTGTGGTATCTGTCCTGGCGCCAGGCACATTAGGAGAAGGGAAGTTACTAGTTCCCCAGACATTTCAAGGGTATGTTATTATAGATGCAAAAAGACAGATGGGCTCAGTTAAGGTAAAGGTTGACCTTGTCAGTGAAGATACCGGCCTAGGACGTGACTACCCATCATAACCTGTGTTTTAGTTTTAAAAAGTTTTAATTTCAGGCCATCCTTGTGGTTACTTTACATCTCTGAGTTTGAAGACTGCCATGCAGGCCTCCCCTGAGCTTGTCGGGTCAGCATGTGGCCCCTTTCATCCACATTAACAGAGTTTTGCCACCTAAGCTGATGACCATAGTAGCAGTTGTCCAGAAGTTGGGCCTAATTTGCACTAGTTGCCAACATCACAGCTACCAAAATTGCCAATGGATATTTCCAGACAGCTCCTCTACCCTCTCCTCTCAGCGAGAGGGCCAGGCTTCCCTCAGTGATCAGTCCAGCCGCAGCCTTCAGTTATGCTTCTTCTCCCCTTGCTGGTGAACCAAGAGTCTAGGAGCTTGTTGCTGTAGCATAACTTAATTTAATTTTTATTATTTTCATTGTCTTTCTTCCCTACCACCCATTCGCTCCATGAGGCAGAGATCTATCAGTTTTGTTCCCATACCTATTCCTGATGCCTATTCCTGTTACCGGAAAGGGACCAGGCCCAAAGCCAGTCTGCCTCCGGCTGGCCTATAGTGTGTGGGCTCTTGACTTCGTGCAGTAAAGATTTCACAATATGCGTCTAGGTGATTTCTAGAGGATGCTTATTAAAGCTGGGGACAGTGAAACAAGGAAGGGCCTAGGATAGAAGAAGCAACAGGAGAGAGCCTAGGTGGGGCCGCTTTGGCTCGCCGGAGAGTCAGAGAAAAGGGGGCCTTGGAGACAGGTTCAGGGGGTTGGCCCCTGAAGGAGCTGCTGCTGCCCAGTGCTGCCCTGGTTGCAAGTCTCTGTGAACCTTACAGTTTAAGAGATGCATGCCGGCGGGGAAGAGGGAGAAGGGCAAGATGCTGATGTGCTCCCAGGAGGGAGAGCACATACCAGGTCCTGTGTTTTGAGGGTTTTAAAAGGCTGGGAGTTTAGGGGAATTCTTGGGGGAGGGTCCCAATGGAATATTCATTAGCTTTTCTAAGTGTGCCCTTTCAGAATCATGGTCTCTACTGATTGGTCAGTGCCAAGACAACTGGTCCTGGCATCACCCACCTGATTTTCTGCTTTTGCGGGGCCTGAAGCCGAAATACAACTGAAGCCTAGATGCTCTCTCTAGGGAGGAAAGGTCAGGGGTCTAAACTGCATGACCAGTGATATGCCAGGGGAGGAGAGGCCACTCTGGGGGTAGGTCTAGCACCAGTTTTGCTCCTTGCTTGGCACCCTGGGCTTTCCGTCTGTATTTGGCTATAAATTGTTCACCTAGTTCAGCTATCTTCTCAGTTTCCCCATTCCACCTGCCAAGAAATTTTCCTAGCTTCTTACTATCCTGCCTCTTTCCTAAGTACCTAGAAACTGTGCTAAATACGTTTGTGGGATAAATCAAAAAAGTGAAAAGCTCTACTAATTAAGACTAAAATATTTAGCAACAGACTAAAATGTTAGTTTTTCCAAATTTCAAAATACCTGCTACACAATAGGAATTCAATAAGCATTTGATGAATGAACTATGTACTGTAATCTCTGTACATATTTCCAAAGCATCCATTCTGTGTGTATGAGTTGGAGTCTATTCAAGTTCTGCCTATTCAGTATCCAAAACCCATTTTCGCTTTCATTTTGCCTTTTTCTATTTCAGGAAAGAACCTTTTAACTTATATGCTGTATAGCAATCACTATTGTTCCCTGAATTTTTCCATAAACTATCACCCAGAGCTGCTTAAGGAACTGAAGAGCTAAGATAACATAACTAAGTTGCAGAGAAAGAAAAACAATTGAAATAAAGGATGCTAAAGCCAGGGCAGGGAAAACTTTCTCCTAATCCCACTAGTTCTTCTGTCTGCTCAGATCATTCAAATGACATACAGCTAATTAACAGGAGAAAATAAAATTTTAACACAAGTGCACAGAGGAATTCACCTAAGCATGAAAATTCCAGAAACAGCGAGGCAAAATGCGGTCTGTATGCCATTTAAACTGAGGGGTAGGTTGCCAATTCACTGGTAGATGACCAAGAGCAAACATTTGTCAAACAAATTCTTGCAGAAAAAAATGGGACACAAACGGGAATCCAGCAAAAAGCTTTTTGCTTTGATCCTCCCTGCTTGTCCCACTATGCCCCTCCCCCGCCCTGCCCCCTTACCTGAGGATAGGTATATTGGTTTGACAGAAAGAGAGAGAGTCGATCAGTTGCCTCCCGTAGGTGCCCAGACCAGGATGAATCCGACACCTTTTTGTGTGCTGGATTACACTTCAACCAACTGAGCCACCGGGCCAGGGCAACACACTTAACGTTCCTTTTTCTTTTTAAAAAATTTTTATTGATTTCAGAGAGGAAGGGAGAGGAAGAGAGAGAAACATCAAAGATGAGAGAATCATTGCTCGGCTGCCTCCTGCACGCTCCCTACTGAGGAGGAGCCTGCCCCGGGGCATGTGCCCCTGACCGGAATCGAACAGGGACCCTTCAGTCTTCAGGTTGATGCTCTATCCACTGGGCTAAACCGGCTAGGGCAACACACTTCATGTTTCTGTGCTAAGGTGAATATGCTAAGATTCCCTTCCAGAAGCAGGTTTTGCTATCTGAATCTCTTTAGGCAGAGGAGGGGTAGGTAAAAACACTTCTTGTTTGTTGGGCTTTAATTATTTTCAGCTGGAAATAATCTGGATGCCAGAGTGGCACATTCTGGGCAGACTCACTCCTGAGGGCCACACTTCTGGAAAATAAAAGTAGCAGGGACAGTCTGAGTGGTATATTTCCCATGAGTCAGCACAAGGTAGTGAGGGCTTAAGGGCAGCTCCACCAGTCCAGCTGTGTTCAACTAGTTTAATTCCTCTCAGTCCTAGTTTCCTCACCTATAAAATGGGGATAACTCACAGTTTGTTGCATGGATGAAATGTGATTAATACAGTGTAAAAACCAGCTCCTCTGCATAGTAAGCAATCAAAAATTGGAAGCTATTATTATAATGAACTTTAAAAAAAACCACAGCTTTTGCACCAAGTGGAGATTGTTGTTAGGAACCAAAAGGTTCAATAAAAAAATATATATATATTGTTGAAAGTATTGCAAAGGTTCATTTTTTAAAAGGAAACAGGAAAATGAGTAAGGAAAAGTAACCAAAAAGGTGAGACCTCAGGCTGGCTGGTGGTAATGAAGACCCGAAAGGGCAACAAGCCTCTCTGGTTTTGTGAGTGTGTGTTGTACAGTAATATGTTTTTATTGATTCTAGAGAGAGAAGAGAGAGAAACATCTATTGGCTGCCTCCAGCTCGCCCCTACCGGGGATCGAGGCCGCACACCGAGCATGTGCCCTGACCGGGAGGGGAACAGGCGACCACCAGGTTCCCGGGAGGACGCTCAACCACTGAGCCACACCCGCGGGGCCAAGCCATCTCTCTTGGAAACCTCTCAGCTCTGCCACGGCGACTGGCCAGAGAGGCCACGCGGACCGTCCTCCGGGGTCTGGGACCGAGGGTGCGGCGCGCAGTGGGAGGCGGCCGCTCCCTTCACCAGGCGCCTGTCCTCCCTGAGGCTCGGCCCCCGGACGCCCGTCACCCTCCCACTGAGGACAGTGCGGACTCGGCGTGTTCCGGCTCCTTCCAGTCTCCATCCTCTTCCCCACCCGCCCCGCCCATTCTCCAGCCCCAGGAGTCTCCTCCCCTTCCTGATTCTTCTGGCTCCTTCCTAAGAGTTTGGTTTGAACTTTTGAAATCACCAATCAGCGCCCTGTGCCCGTCCTCTCTCAGCCCGCCCTTGTAGGGCGGGGCTCCCGGCCAGGTGCCGCGCAGCTGGAGGCGGGACCCTGGAGGCCGTGCGGGGTTCAGGGCCCGCCCTCCCGACGGGTGGTGGGTATATAGGGTGCCGAGGGCGAGCTGTCGGGTCACTTCTCCCCCGGATTCCTTGGTAATCTGTCAGTGGGAGGTCCTTGTTCCCGTTCCCTCGCACTTTTCAGCCCCTCCGAGCCCTACAAGTCTCAGCTATGGTGAGTGTGGAGGTGGGGGTTCCCGGGGGTGGGGGTTCCTGGGGGTGGGGGTCCCCGGGCGGTGGTATGTCGGGCGGGGAGAGGGAGCAATCCGCGGAGCGGCGGGACCCGGGTTGCACGTGGGGCCGCATCCCGGAAGCCTCCAGGCAAACTGGCTTCTGGTGACCAGGCTGGGAAAGTTGACTTCACTAGGCAGACTG
This sequence comes from Corynorhinus townsendii, assembly GCA_026230045.1. Classification (NCBI taxonomy): domain Eukaryota; kingdom Metazoa; phylum Chordata; class Mammalia; order Chiroptera; family Vespertilionidae; genus Corynorhinus; species Corynorhinus townsendii. Next base: position 170,406,693 of record JAPDVU010000003.1, on the reverse strand, counting down.
CTCTTTGGGCTGGAACGCGCGGCCCGGCCACTACCCTCGGTGAAAGTGGGAAGCCCTCTTGATCTCGGTGAGAGGGTATCGTCCTCGAGCCCGCCATCGCCCGAGGACGGCTAGGGAGCCTTCACATTGGCTCCCAAGGGCTTGTGGAAACTACGAATCCCTCCCTTCCCATTTCCCCAATGACCTCACCTTCCCTTGCGCAGTGGAAGCACCTGGGGCACCTCGTGCGCTTCCGCTTGGAAGGTGCAAACGCTTACTGGCCCCCCCTCCAGCGCCCTGTGACTCGCTGCTGAGTCACCTGTGGCCAGGCTTCGGGGAGAGGCTCCTATTGCACCAATCCACCTGAAGGCTGGAGGCAGGCTCCGCCCCACGTTGTCCAAGCCTGTATTTCTGGGGCTCATTTAGAGGGCTGTTTATAGCTTAAGCCAGCTTTTTAAAAACAAGCCCATGAAAGGATATTTTCTTGTAAAACCACAGAGTAAACTAGTACTGACGATGTATTTGTAGTTTTAAAGAAACATGAAACTATTCACTTGAGTATTTTCTGTGTAACTTCCAGAGGTATTGAAACAACTAAGAGAGCCTCTGTTGGTCTACAATAAGCCATGTTTTAAAACCGTATGTATCAAATGTTTCAAAAACAGTATCTTTAAAAAAGAAACAGTATCGTTAAAAAAGAATAGCCAGCAAGTTACATTCTTCAGAGATTACCGCAGTTACCAAAAGTATGTCTGACTGTAACAACCCGAGTGCTTTTCACCAAGCAAACCCCAAAATATTTTCTTGTAAAACCACAAGAAAATATTTTGGGGTAAAAGTCTACTTAAGAAATCATTGTTTCAAAGCAGCGATTTCAACCAGTGTGCCACAGGAATTTTTAAACCATGCAATACCTGACTAATTTAGTTAGGGGCACTGACCTCTTTTCCCTTAGATTGTCAAAAAAAAATTGTTTTTCAGTATGCTGCAGAATTTTAGTAATTAGTTTATGCCATGAAATGAAAAGGGTTGAAAATCGATGGTTTAAAGGGCAGCAGCAGCAGCAGCAGACCTATTTCAACAATAACATGTTAGATTAATAGTTTTTTATGTAGGTTGCCAGTTCCATCCCAGGTCAGAATGCATATGGGAGTCAACCAACAAATACATAAGTGGAACAATGTGGAGAGCGACTACAGTGTTTGGACAGGTTCAAGCCTCGACTAATGAAAGGGCACAGCCCTCTCATGGCCACGTGCAAGTCCCAGCTTGGAGGGCAGAGCCCTCCCAGCACAATTATAGCCAACAGTTATAGTTGTAAGCTTGAACCTATGGTCCGAACACGTGGCCCCACGTGCCTGAGTGATGTGGGCTTGATAGAGTTCAGGTGCATGTAATTAAGTAGATTCTAAACTCACGAGACTGTTGTAAACATCTTGACCATGCCCTCACTTTGCCTGTGGCATCCGGCTATAAAATAGAGACAGCTTACAGGCCCTGGTGCTCTCTCCATCAGAGAGGGCAGCGACCCACCGAGGCCCAGCTTTCATTCTCTTGTCTGTCTTTTCTAATCCTTCACCGCCCCCACTCAGGGTCACTGACCCTGACTGAGCTGGCAGGGCACTTAAGGCGCCCTGGGGCTGAGTATGTCATGGCCGTGCCGGCCCGCCACAGAACAACAAATTGATGTTTCTTTCCCACCCCCCTCCTCTCTAAAATCAACAAATAAGAGAGACAGTGGCTACTTATCCAGTTAAAGCTAAACTAACTGACTGTCATCTTTGTAGGTCTGTCCATCTCCCTAGTGGCCCTGGGTAGTGGAGGGTACAATTTAAACAAGGAATCGAGTTAGACTGTTGAGCAATGAAAGAAAGTTTGGGGGCTCAAAAGGTTTCACTAGAAGTGTTTCATTAGATTGAGAGTATCTTCTGAGATACTTCATCTCCTTGTACCTGGTTCTGTCATGGACAGATCTCTGACTCCCAACTTTCTTGAGCTGTGGAATTTCCAAAGTCTAGTTAAAGGTAAACATGATGCAATGGTAAATAGTCATGGGTTCGTTAGCACATACAACTCCTTTCTCCCACAGCCCTAGAGCTGGGCGAGTGGGTGCAGGTGACCCCTGAGCTTTCTGATGTGATCAGGAGGCCGTGATTGTTTTATGGGGAGTACAGGTGGGAAGGAGAGGACCACAGTTCAAGGTTGTGAGTGATTAGGGTTTTATTATCTCAGGTTATGAAACTAGACTCTGAGATCTTACCTGGTGTTAAATTTTCTTCAACTATTCCATTAGTGCCTTTTAAAAACTTTAAACCTTATTTGAGGAAAATGGGCGATATTTATTAACATTTTGAAAGTCCTCTGCCAGTACCCCAAGTAACCAAAATAATACAGTAAATACTCCTTTTTTTTGTTCCCCTCTTAAGTCTGTGGGTATAGATTTTCATTGCTTTGTTTTACTAAACAGGAATGAATTTGGTAACAAACTATTTTGTTCAGCAAATAAAGGAAAACTTTCTCAATAATACTGTTAAATTCTTGAAACTGTAGATTTTTCCCATACTTGCCAAAGATACATGTACATTTTACTAGGAAACTGCTAATTTCCAAAATTGTTAGTAAAGTCTTGGCTTTTATTTACATGTGTCTCCACCCGACCCTACCTTTCCTCAGTGAAGCGAAAATGTTCCTTAAGATTAAATTCACAGAGTTAGAAAGCTGCCTCTGGCCAGTTTTTAATATACAGCTAACCAGCCCTAACTGGTTTGGCTCAGTGGATAGAGCGTAGGCCTGTGGACTGAGGGGTCCCAGGTTCGATTCCGGTCAGGGGCATGTGCCTTGGTTGCGGGCAGATTCCCAGTGGGGGGTGTGCAGGAGGCAGCTGATTGATGTTTCTAACTCTATCCCTCTCTCTTCCTCTCTGTAAAGAATAAAATATATTTAAAATAAAATACAGCTAACCACTGCTTATTTGGTATTTTCTCCATGAGTCATATGGCTGTAGTTTGCTGGTTTAAACTGGTTTTAAAGGGAGGAAGAAGCTCTTTTATTATTTATTTTAAAATATTTTTATTGATTTTAGAGAGGAAGGGAAATGGGGGGGGGGAACATCAATGATGAAAGAGAACCATTGACTGACCGCCTCCTGCACGCCCCCACTGGGGATCCAGCCCACAACCCAGGCATGTGCCCTTGACCAATACGAATCTGGGACCTTTCAGTCTGCAGGCTGACACACTACCAATGAGCCAAACCAGGAAGGGCAAGCTCTTGTCTTTTAAAGAATAGGATTAAAGAGGGACCAGAATGAGCTCAATAGTTACACAATCTCACAGAATGAATCACGGCGGAAAGATGAATTTTTGCATGCCTTTTAAGGGCTCAGCCAGCATATTTTCCAGGAACTGGGGGAAATGGATTGCTCTACAGCAGCTTTGTTTTTCTGAGGTGGGTAGAAACCTGACCTCTAACGTGGCTACAAAGGAAGGGTCTGGTCTCTAGCCTGCCTAATAGTTAACATATCTTTGGTTTTCCCAAGCATTTTTTTTTTTTTTTCTGAGCCAGTCTTCCACAGACTGTTGCTTATGCAATAGTCCTGGGGCAGGAGTGGCCTTGAGAAAGTTGATTAATCTATCCTGAACTTGAATTAGTCATCTTGGTGTGAATCATTCCTAAATGTCCCATCTGATGTGTCACATTCTGACATTTTCCTTTCTTCTACCACAGCGTGAGTGCATCTCCATCCATGTTGGCCAGGCTGGCGTCCAGATCGGCAATGCCTGCTGGGAGCTCTACTGCCTGGAACACGGCATCCAGCCCGATGGCCAGATGCCAAGTGACAAGACCATTGGCGGGGGAGATGACTCCTTCAACACCTTCTTCAGTGAGACAGGCGCTGGCAAGCATGTGCCCAGGGCGGTGTTTGTAGACCTGGAACCCACAGTCATTGGTGAGTTGACCTCAGTAACCCAAGTAAGACACCTGCCCCAGGGTCTTGGACACGAGGTGTGTCCAGGGGGCTCCGTTGAGGCCCAGGGGTTGAGCAGGCTTGTGCAGGTTGTTGGTGATGGGTGGCTGCTTTGGTTCCCTTTGCAGATGAAGTTCGCACTGGTACCTACCGCCAGCTCTTCCACCCTGAGCAGCTGATCACAGGCAAGGAAGATGCTGCCAATAACTATGCCCGTGGACACTACACCATTGGCAAGGAGATCATTGACCTCGTCCTGGACCGAATTCGGAAACTGGTAAACACAGTACTTTATTTAAAGTGGGGTGAGCCCTAGCCAGTTTGGCTCTGGATAGACCATCAGCCTGCGGTCTGAAAGGTCCGCGGGTTCGATTCTGGTTAAGAACACGAGAGACCAAACTACAATAATCATTCCTCGCACACTAAAATAGGCCTTTTATATATTTTATATTGATTTCAGAGAGGGGGAGAGAGGCAGAAACATTAATGATGAGAGAATTGTTGATCAACTGCCTCCTGCACACCCCACACTGGGGATCGAGCCCACAACACAGGCATGTGCCCTGATTGGGAATTGAACTGTGACCTCCTGGTTCATAGGTCGATGCTCAGGCCAATAAAAAATATTTTTAAATTACTAAAAAATAAATGAAATAGGCCTTACTAAATAACTCGCTTTCTAAACTAGACAGTCCTGAGTGTGGGACTACTATTTGGGGTAGGGATAAGAATGATAGGCAAGGCAAAAGATCAGAGCCTTACAAGCAGATTTGGACAATTGCTCATACAGTGAGGGCATTTTACCAGGAGTCCGGGTGAGAGCAAGGGGGCCTGAACAGTTTGACTGACATGTAAGCCCATTGAACATCCTTGTTCATATTAATCGGTCAGCTTCACTGCTTCAAGCTGAGACATCCCTTTTAGGATATCTTAGTCACGCTGAATGAGTAGGTGCCGGACTCGTACATGTAACTCAATGATCAAACTTCAGAAAAGAAAATCTGGGCTTGTGCCTTACGTTGGCACAAAAAGTTCAGGGCCCCAGAAGCCAGTATAGCACGGATTAGAAATGGCCGACACTGGAAATGTTGAACAACACGGAAAGTGGAGTTGGGGGGGCTCCCTTATTTTATATATGTACACTGAGTGGCCAGATTATGATGGTCTCTGAATGCATAATAATCTGGCCACTCAGCGTATATCCTATATAATAAAAGGCTAATATGCAAATTGTCGCCTCAACCAGGAGTTCGACCAGCAGGCAGACTGGCCAACCACCCATGTCCCCTCCCCCTGGCCAGGCTGGCCGGACCCCATCCATGCACGAATTCATGCACCGGGCCTCTAATATACACACACACACTCTGCGTGGCCAGATTATTATGCATTCAGAGTTCATAATAATCTGGCCACTCAGTATATACACACACACTAGAGACCTAGTGCACGAAATTCACGCATGGGTGCAGTCCCTAGACCTGGCTGGTGATCGAAGCGTGAATGTCCGGCATGGAAAGACAGCTGACCTCTGGGCCCTGGGCAGCACCTGGGCCCCCCAGGCTCCTGTGCGCCCCCCTCTGCCTGAGTCATTAGACCCTGCCCAGCTCCCTCAGGGTGTGGGAGCCAGGCGGCAGCCCCACCACCCACTTGCACCCACCTTGGCCTGGTGCCTCCTGCTCACATGCTCCACCATCCTGCTGTGGTCTCCTTTGCGCCCGCCATGTTTCGCACTGCCCCCCCCCCCCCCCCCGTGGTCAGCATACGTCATAGCAAGTGGTCAAACTCTTGGTCGAGGGGACAATTTGCATATTAGGCTTTTATTATGTAGGATATATAGTTTTTAAATATTTTTATTGATTTCAGAGAGAGGAAGGGAGAAGGGAGAGAAAGATAGAAACATCAATGATGAGAATCATTGATCGGCTGCCTCCTGCACACCCCACACTGGGGATCGAGCCCACAACCCCGGCATGTGCCCTTGACCGGAATTGAACCGGGGACCCTTCAGTCCACAGGCCAACACTCTCTCCACTGAGCCAAACTGGCTAGGGCTAGGATATTTTTTATTGATTTCAGAGAGGAAGGGAGAGGCGGGAGAGAGAGAAACATCAATGATGAGAGAATCATTTATTGGCTGCCTCCTGCACACCCACACCAGGGATCGAGCCCGCAACCCAGGCATGTGCCCTTGACCGGAATGGGACCTGGACCCTTCAGTCCGCAGCCTGACGCTCTATCCATTGGGCCAAACCAGCTAGGGCAGAACTCCTTATTATAGAAGCAAGTATCAATCGCTGAAACGAGGAAGGCATTGAGATAGAAACACAAAAAGCAGCAGGCTTGCTTTTCTAATAGAGCTCAGGCGATGTGGACTTGCCCTGTGGCAGAAAAATCTTAGGCAATTGTGCTCATATCAATGACGTTGATAACTGTTCTGTTTGGGTCATTTTAAGAGTCTGGCAGTCAGCTGACTACTCCTTAGACATGTGGGCAGCCTGTAAGTAATTAACCCAAAATAAAGAATGAATGCTTGGGTAGACTAGCTTATTAGCTACTAAGGCCAGCCACAACTGGTCTATTCTAAAAAGAATGGCCTTGCATCATTCATGGCTTGATACTTTTCCAGATGTTTATCATGGTCGCCCCAGCAAAATTGGGTTATTGGTTCCTATGTTTGCAGTCAAGCTACAAGCACTGGCTTGGGAATCAGCACCCGCCTTTAGGGACAAATAAACCTAGTAAAAGCCATTGAGGGTTTATGAGTGAAGTTCATTAACTGCCAAAACCATTGTATTTGTCCGTGGTGTTACTCCTGTGTCCATATGAGTAATGGATGTAATTGGTAAACTAGGGTTTGCCTTCTACATTGATCTCATTCAGTGCAGGGATCTACTGGAGAAGTGAGCGCTGAGGGGTTGGTAGAAAATGTCCACAAATCCCAGCACTTTTGAGAAGAGAGGGTTGTCAACAGAATACTTTGTTGGAGAGGTCAAAATAATCTTGGGAGTTGGCTAACCAGAACAGCTCAGTTGAGTGGTGAAAGGCCCAGTCTTATGGAACCGTGATAGTACATCGCCTTTCCCGAAATGGCTGGGCTTTCGGGTAACTGGTGCTTACCGTGCCAGGCACTGTTCCAAGAACTCATGTAGTTCTCAACCTGAGGTAGATCACTGTTCTTCTCGTTTACTAAATGAGAAAACCGAGATGAAGAAATGAATTTGGTCAAAGTCACGCAGCAAGGCCGTGGTAGAGCCAGATCCAGACGCAGCCTGATTCTAGTACCAGGGCATTCACCAGGGCTGTTCTGTTGTAGTCCAGCTCCGAAAGCCTCTGCCAGGTCTCTGCAAGACAGACATCCATTGTACGGAGCTGGTGGTCCCAGGCCTGCCCTTGGTAGCTCTCCAGCTGATCAGAGGTGCCCTTGTTCTGCTGTCGCAGCAAGGGCACCAGAGGCTGCCCTGCCGGTCACTAAAACTTGGGCCCTGCATCCGTTCCAGACCTCATGATTCCTCTGCCTTCAGAGATGAAAATATTTCACTTTAAAATGGGCTTTCAGAAAAAATAAAGTAGCCTTATTTTCCCCTTCCCCCAGTAGCTGACTGAAAAGTTTTCTCTGAATCACTTAGCACTTTGGGAGCTTTCTGCAACTGCTTTCCTAGCAAATATTCAAGAGTTTTAAAATCTCAATCAATGTAGTAATTAAGGATTTAAAAAGTCACTACAGCTTTGACCAAGGCTAAAATTAACTCTTTTCTTTTCTGACAGGCTGACCAGTGCACGGGCCTTCAGGGCTTCTTGGTTTTCCACAGCTTTGGTGGGGGAACTGGTTCTGGGTTCACCTCTCTGCTGATGGAACGTCTCTCCGTCGATTATGGCAAGAAGTCCAAGCTGGAATTCTCCATTTACCCAGCCCCCCAGGTCTCCACAGCTGTAGTTGAGCCCTACAACTCCATCCTCACCACACACACCACCCTGGAGCACTCTGATTGTGCCTTCATGGTTGACAACGAGGCCATCTATGACATCTGTCGTAGAAACCTCGATATTGAGCGCCCAACCTACACTAATCTTAACCGCCTTATTAGCCAGATTGTGTCCTCCATCACTGCATCCCTCAGGTTTGATGGGGCCCTGAATGTTGATCTGACTGAATTCCAGACCAACCTGGTGCCCTATCCCCGCATCCACTTCCCTCTGGCCACATATGCCCCTGTCATCTCTGCTGAGAAAGCCTACCATGAGCAGCTTACTGTAGCAGAAATCACCAATGCGTGCTTTGAGCCAGCCAACCAGATGGTGAAATGTGACCCTCGCCATGGTAAATACATGGCTTGCTGCCTGTTGTACCGTGGTGATGTGGTCCCCAAAGATGTCAATGCTGCCATTGCCACCATCAAGACCAAGCGCAGCATCCAGTTTGTGGACTGGTGCCCCACTGGCTTCAAAGTTGGCATTAATTACCAGCCTCCCACTGTGGTCCCTGGTGGAGACCTGGCCAAAGTACAGCGAGCTGTGTGCATGCTGAGCAACACCACAGCTATTGCTGAGGCCTGGGCTCGTCTGGACCACAAGTTTGACCTGATGTATGCCAAGCGTGCCTTTGTCCACTGGTACGTAGGTGAGGGCATGGAGGAAGGAGAGTTTTCTGAGGCCCGTGAGGACATGGCTGCCCTTGAGAAGGATTATGAGGAGGTTGGAGCAGATAGTATTGAGGGAGAGGATGAAGGTGAAGAGTACTAACCTGTCCACTGTGATGTCACACTCCAATGTCTTGGGATTGTCTTATTTCTGTTCTGTGAAGTCTTGTGTCCTAAATTTTGCAATAAAGTTTTCTTTTTGAATGTCAAACTAGTTTGTTCTGTATCACAGTAAATACTTGACCCTCTTATTCAAGGCCAGGCAGGGATGGAGGCTGGCCAACAGACCATCCTGATCATTTGATCAACTTTCCCAGTGACTTGTGTGTGTGATGTATTGTGCTAAGTGGTTTGTCTGTTTCACTTAAACCTGATTTGATGAGTGGTGATAAAATCACTTAAGTGAGGCAACAAGCTCAGGTTGGGCCAGTTTCTCACACCGGCGTGGATGTGTCACCTGTAGCTATGGAAGTGCAGATCCAAGCTTCAGAGACTGCATTTTTCAACGAGCGTCCAGCTGATGCTCTTGGTCTACCAAAACTCAAGTAACCAGTCAGGCTGCCATGAGGTGTGTCGGTACTTAATAAAACACCAGAGTCACCTGGGCAAGCCTTTGGAATCGTGTTGATAAATCCCATATTTAGCCCTGGGTGGTAGCTCAGTGGTTAAGAGCATCAGACCATGCACCAAAGGGTCATGGGTTTGATTCCTGGTCAAGGACGTGCCTGGGTTGCAGGTTCATCCCCAGCCCCTGTTAGGGTGCAAGCATGCAGGAGGCAAGCAAACAATGTTTCTCTCTCCCCACACTCCCACTTTGAAAAAGCAATGGGAAAAATGTCCTAGGGTGAGAAATAAAAATAAAAAATCCATATTTAGACAAAACGTACAATGGCAAATAGGATTGTACTTTGCAGATTTGCTGCTTAGGGGAAGTGAAGTTTGCTGAGACAAAATTAGGAGTTACAGGTGGTTGTATTATTGGTACTTGACCCAAGGTATGTCCGGAATATTTGAAGTAGGGGACCCAGGAAAATTGAAGAACAATGTGTATGTAGGAAAGATTGGAGAGGGGAGAGTGCCCTGATGAGGATCCTCTTCCAAGCACCTGTTGGAAGCGGTGTGGTCCGTAAGGGGGTTAAGAGGGACTGTGAGGTAAGGGTGGGGGAAGAAGGGGCATTAATGTGAGTGGCTGGGGAGCTTGGTGACTGGTACTCAGGTGCCAGGGGTGTGGCCTAGAAGGTTGAGCTGAGCAATGGAAAAGGACAGGATGACCCAAGGGCGGGCCAGGGCTCGTGCAGAAGGGAGGGGCCAGTTTGGTGCTTGGGTACTGGCCTGGGTGGGAACGCCCCCCCCCCCCCCCCCCCCCCCCGTGGCAGGAGATGGCGGCCACTGCAGAGCTGCAGACAGCGTTGCCTTTGCTTCCTGGTGGCCCTATTCTGATGGTGCTCAGTTGCCATCTCTCCCCCACTGGTTTTCACCCCTAACCCCGTGCTCACCCCCTGGCCGTTAATGAAGAGCATCTGAAATGTGCCTGTTCTCCGACCACAGGGCACTGTGTCCGCGAGAGGTGCTGCACCGTTGTGCTCAGGGAGGGTCTCACCGCATTCACAAGTGCAACCCCGGCCTTATGCCCTCAGGCCCGCCCCATTCTTGAGTACAAAGCCAGTTATTTCTGCTTATCGTATGGGACAGATTCCTCCTGCTGCCCCAGCATCGCGGTCAGGGCTGAAAATGAACCTTGGGTAAGCCGGCCAGCCAGCGCAGCCACCAGAGGGGCACCCTGAGACCTTCCCGACCTAGGAAATAAATCTGCCGGTTGTCACAGTGTGCACACTGGAGGAAACGGGACACTCACGTGAGAAGGAGCAGGTAAGTCATCCAGCCTTAGCTGAGCGTGATGTCCCGTGACACCCGAGAGGCCCATTCTCTGAGCCAGCACTTCCCAAGCACAGCGCCCTGAGAAGGGGATTCAGGGCTTCCTGGGCCAAGTACCGCTGGCCAGGAGCTGTTCCTCCAATGACCTCAGTAAGCCTTAAGGTAAGTCGTTGTCTACATGTGCCAGATGTGGAAAGGTTGGAGACCTGGAAGCAGCTGCCATGGTGTGGGGGTGAAAGAAGGTGAGGACAAGTTTAGTTGAGAAATATTCCAGTTAAACAGCCTGGGGAAGGGCAAAGTGCCAGTGGCTGGGGAAGGGTTTCTTGCAGTGATGACATTCCCCTCCTATGTCGGTGAGAGTGGATAGAAGTTTGCCTGCAGCAAAAAACAAATACACCCCAAGGTCTAGGTCACTGCTTTGTGGCTGCCAATCATCTGATCTGCCCTTGAACACAAATGGAAAGTCTGGACTCGGAACTGCAGTCTTTGCTGATGGTGCTGAGGCTCCATGGGGACACATGGAGAAAGCCTAGGAGTGCAGGCTCCAAGATTGGCTGGGGCCCCAGATTCTGGCTGCGCAGACATAGGGCTTAGGCTTCCCTCACCTGCCCTGAGCAGAGAAACAGTCTGCTCCCACCCCTGGAGGCCACTGGCCACTGAGGGCCCAGTAGGCCCAGCATAGCTGCTTGGAGCTGGGTGAGGAGGAGAGCATGGCTGTGAGGGGCAGTGTGCTGGCCTGTCTACCTGTCATCCTAAGTGTTTGGGGAGCAGCTGGCAAATGCCTCTGCTCCAGTGGGATTGGTCAAGCATCCCGCTGTCTAGACAGAGGTAGCCAGTGGTTCTGAGCTTTGACAGAGCCTGTCTTCAGGCCCTAGACTTCTGGAAGGTGTGTGGCAGCCCTGAGTGGGTTGTGGGGGGAAGGGGAGACTGTCCGGGCAGAAGTGTTCCATGATCTTCACCACACCCTGTGAGGAGATGCTGTACCCATTTCCACAGCTGAAGAAGTCAAAGGTCAGAGAGATTAAGTATCAGCCTAAGGCTACCGAGCAAGTGGATGAACTGAAATTTGACCCACAACTCTGGTCACATCCCTCGTGGGCCTTTCCAGTGCTGGGTGAGGAGGGCCACATGCTGGGGCGAGGCAGGCCTGAGGCCCGGAGGGGCCACCCCTTGTGTGCAGCACTGGATGGAGCCACGCCACAGAAAGGAGATCTTGTGATGCCACTGATTGTTAGATCAGCACCCAGGAGCCCCATTCTGGTGACAGCACACTAGTCCAAAGGAGCAAAGCAAGCTGGCCCCCACTCAGTTGGCCGCCTTCTAGTGAGGGACTGCATTGGCCAGGCCTCCCTCTGAACTCAGTGAGCCCCTTCTCAGATCGTGGGCTAATGGGTCCCTGCAGGGAGGTTGTTACCACCTTCCTGGACTCCTGCTGACGAGATTGCAGCCACAGAGCAGACAGGACAGCTCACACCTGGAGGACCGCTGCCCTAAGCACAGGGGCCGGAATGGTCTCCTGTCAGCCAAGGACACGGTGAAGCTGGCAGAGATGACCCGGGCAGGTGGCTCCTGGAGTCCAATGCCGGGGTGCTGAGAGGCAGGGCAGCATAAGGTGGGAAAGACAGACCCCTGTGTCAGGTGGGAAAGGCTCCCATCTTCAGCCTCGTGGAGAAAGTCCCCCTTTGCTGACATCTCATTAACCTGTCACTGCCCCGCTCATTCCAAGAGCCTGTCTCTGAGTTTATTCCTCCTGAGAGCAGATTCTGGGAAAAGGGTTCCTTCCTCTTCTGACACTCCTCACAGAACTAGAGTCATGTGTTCTTTATAGAAAATGCTCTTCAAAAACTTGTATCCCCACCACAAGACCTATTTCTCTCTTTTAAAAAATGAGACCAAGCCCGGCCTGTGCGGCTCAGTTGGTTGGGTGTTGTCCCAGGCACCAAAAGGTTGCTGGTCAGATTCCTGGTCTGGGCACATGCCCGGGTTGAGGGCCATTAGAGGGCGTGCCGGAGGCAGCGGTCCATGTTCTGCTCTCACTCACATCCATGCGTCTCTGTCTCTCTCTCCCCACTTTGTTTCTCTAAAAATCAATTTAAAAAATCTTTTAAAAAAATTAAAAATGAGAACAAAATATTAAGCTTTCCTAATTACACAAGAGTTTTGTCTACATTCACAAATTAATTTAATTCATTGGGGTGGATATTTAGTCAGTCTCACTGCTATCAAAAATCCCCCCCACCCCCCCGCCCCACACACACATTCTGTTCTTCCCAAATCTCATTTGGCTTACAGGAGAGGTCTAGCCTGACGATAAACTGATACTGAAATGCCCCTGGCCAAAGTAATCACGTCCAATTATACTCTCATGACAGTCATTTCCGTTTTTAAGTTTCACTCATTATTTCTGGGAAAACCTATTTGGTATAAGTCACTGTGCCAGGTACTACCGGGAATATAGTATGTTTCTTGGTCCCCCTCAGGCTATAGAGACAGGTCATATAGGCACAACCCTAATTCAAGGCAGTATATGCCACATGCCAGGAGAGGAGGCCACATGTAGCAGCCACTATTGCCTAGCTACCCGGAAGCCATCCCAGCTGGTTGTTTTAGCTGCCAACACAACCGGCTCTGTTCCGGTATTGCGACCATGTACATCAGGAGAGGCTGGGCCTCCCACCAACAGGATGGATTTAGTCTAAGCTGATCAAGGTAATTCCTAGCCAGGGATTGGTTAAGCATCCAGCCTGTGATTCAATTAGGGAAATGAGAGGTGAGGTACTATCTGCTGGTTGGGGGCAGTGGGGATGGGGGAGGAGATGGGGGGACAGTAAGGGTGGTGGGGGGCGTGTTCTTGGAAAAATTTTCTTGCTCTTAAAAAGCAATGCAGGGAAAGGATTCTCTGATTTGCAACCCTGGGTAATACCGTGTGTGCACATGATTCTTGAAGTTGCTGTAGTCATCATATGACCACGAGGAGACAAACTATGAGGACAAAAGCTAACACTGAGCAGGACACAGCAGAAAGATGAAAAGAACCTGCGTTCTTGATGGGATGTTGAGCCCCTGAACTAACTGGCCCTGAAACTCCTCTGCCTCCGGGTTTCCCATTATGTGAGGTTATTATAAACCTCCTTACCGTTTAGGTCATTTTGAGTTGGGTCTTCTATTGTCTCCTGCCAAAAGCATTCTACCTAATATAAAAGCCTCACATGGTAATGTGATGGTTCATAGAAACATTTAGTAAAATACTAATAAAAATATTAAGGCCCTTTAAATCTGTGTAGCCCTTTGAGTGCAAACATTGCCCCTTTTCCTTTCCTCCATTTTTGACCTCCTTCCAGCCGCAGTTCCTAGTCATCCAAACTCATCTGCTGCTTGTCAGTGTTTCCAGGAGTCTTGGTTGAGCTTAAACTATAAATCGAAAGCACACAGAGAACACTGATGGCCCGAAAACGTCCCCTCTTCCCTTTCACATGCGCCTGTGAATGGAGCCGGAGCTGATCTGTGGAGGACTAGGCACGGAGTGCCCCCCCCACCATGCCTCCCCCCACAACACACACGCCAGGAAGTCTGACCCCAGGGCGGTCCCAGATCTTCCAAAGCCCTCAGAGCTTTGCGCTGCTCTTGCAGACAAGGGGGTGGTGCCAGGGGACTTGGGACAAGAACCAGACCAGATTCTGGGGACTCCAGAGTGTGAATAAAGGTCACCTGACTGGCTGTTCCCTGTGTGGGGGCACTTGGGTCCTTGAGAGGAGAAAGCCTGAGGAATTTTCTCCTTCTCTGGCCCATTTGTTTTTTTCTACTTTTCCTCCCTTCTCTCCTCTCTACCCCAGCCCTCCCTCAACTGCCCCTCCCTCCCCTTCCATTTCTCTCCCCCACCCGTCCTCACTCATCTCCCCCTTCCCCATCTCCATGTTCTCCTTCACTTCCCTTCCTTCCAGCCAATGCTCTGCTGAGAGAGTTCACCTGCCGAGTGAGGGAACAGCTAACAGAGGGCCAATTGTCAGGCCCTGGCCGGCTGGGAAGGCCACTGGCCCTGGCCGGGCCCGGTGTCAGGCCTGCAAGAGAGGACAGGCAGGGCAGTTTGTAGGGCATCAGACTCTTTTAACTCGTCTGTTCAGCTGTCACCCAGCTGCTCCCTGCAGCAGATGGGATGAGATGGATGGCAGGGTCATGATGGCAGAAAAGAGTCTCCTGGTGGGGCCCCCTGGTCAGGAGTCCCTATCCTGTTTCTTCTCGCTCAGGCCTGGACAGGGAGGGGTGACATGAGCCGGCGCCCTATCTTTCTCAGCCCCCTGAACTGTAAGGAGTACCTCCCACCTCAGCAGCTTCATTAGGAAGATGAGGGAGGGGTGCCTGGGGAGCCCAGAGTTTCCCACCTGCCGTAACTTGCTGGGGTTCCAGGCTGAAGGGCTCATGGCAGGTGTGTAGAGGGAGGGAGGGAGGAAGTCTGCCATGTGGGCCAGCATAATGTCTGCCTCTCTCACCTGGCCGGTGTGGCTCAGTGGTTGAGTGTTGGCCCATGAACCAGGAAGTCACAGTTTGATTCTAGTCAGGGCACATGGCTGCGTGCAGGAGGCAGCTGATGGATGTTTCTCATCATTGGCGTTTCTTTCTCTCTCCCTCTCCCTTCCTCTCTGAAATCAATAAAAACAAATTTAAAAAAACAATAAAGTCTGCCTCTCCCCTGGGCAATCCTAGTAAGTGGAGGTGGGGAGGAAATTCCTGCCCTCCCCTTTCTGCAGAGGGACCGCCTCTCAGTCCCACCTGGAGGCCCTTGGGCATCTCCTTATGAACGAAGAGCTGAAAGCTCCTGGGGCCAGTGCCCTCAGGCGCATCACAACCTTTAACAAACGCTTCTTTTATTACTCACACCCCCACTCAACAACCGTCCTGCCTGGGAAGAGCATCGGAGATGACTTAATCTAAGGCCCCCCCCCCTTTTTTTTTACCAACGAGAAGCAAGGCCAGTGACTGGCCCTAGCACGGGACCAGGTGTCTTGCACATCTTATGCTGGAAGGTGAAGAGAAACCCTCAGCAGGCACAGTCTCTTCTGAGCCCTACAGAATCAAGTGGGGACCAGGATGAGAACCCGGGTTCTATCCAGTAAGTGATGTCACTCACTCGGCAGCTATTCCTCGGTCTCACTCACCCAGTAGCCAGAGCCATTGCCTTGTACCACACGATGGTGAAGACAATGGGACTGACCCACTAGAAAGGGGGCACAGACAGTTGGCCTCTTCACCCCTGCACCTCCTGCAGGCACCTCCTAAGAACGGAGCATTCCCTTACACAACCCCATTCCCATCTTCACACCTAAAAACAGGAATAAATCACACCATCACATATCATAGAAACATTTCTTTGCATCCAGGATCCAATCTAGATTTGAACATTGCATTTAGTTGTTATTTCTCTTAGTCTCTCTCTTGTCTAGATCAGTCCCCCAACTGTAATGGGCCCCCCTAAAAAGATATGTCCATATCCCAGAACCTGTGAATGTGACCGTATTTGGAAAAAGGGGTCTTGGTAAGATGTGTTAAGGACCTTGAGACCATCCTGGATTACCTGGGTCCCCAAATCCAAAGACCAGTGTCTTTATAAAGGAGGAGGAGGAGTGTGAAGGCAGAAGCAGAGAGAGATGAGGGATGCAGCCACAAGCCAAGCGCTGCCTGGAGCACCAGCAGCTGCAAGAGGCAAAGGCCTCTCCCTGGAGCCAGGGCGCTGGAAGCCCCGCCCTGCCAGCACCCTGATTCTGGACATCCAGCCTCCACCACTGTGAGAGAATAAACTTCTGTCGTTTTAATAAGCCACCAAGTTTGTGGTGATTCTTTATGACATCCTTAGGAAACAAACGTACCCACCATTTTTCAAAAGAAAATGACAGACTTCTCAGAGTCTAGGAATCTTTGTCGTAGAGAATGTCCCAAATCTGAAATTATCGTCACATTAAACTTTTAAAGTCATAAATCAGACCAAGTCAGTCCTCTGCTTAAAAACCTCTAATTTAAAATAAGCTATAAACTCTTTACTCTGATTTACACAGTCCTCTGTACTCTGACTCCTTTCTCACTCCTCTAACCTCACCTTTCCCTCCCTCCTCCTCTCCCAGCTCACTCCAGCTCACTGACCTTTCTCCAATTCCTCAGACGTGCCAAGCTCACCCCATGTTTTGGCTCGGTCCTCTGCCCAGGTGACAACCAAGCACAATGCTTGATCTTTGAATCTGGATTCAGTGGGGGGGGGGGGGGGGGGGGCGTTAATAGCTGGGAAGGACATTATTGGGACAATTGGGGAATTTAAATATGGACTGTATATTGGGTTAATAGTACCATTATGGGTTATGTAGGAAAATAGTACCATCCCTGTTCTCAAGAGCTGCATGCTGAAGTGTTTGGGAGTGAAATATCATGATGCCTGAAACTTTCAAACAAATTGTAGCAAAATATTGACAATTGATAAATCCAGGAGAAGGGGCTATTGGTGTTCATAGCAGCATCCTTTCAACTTTCCTCTGGGTTTTAAAATCAAAAGTAAATGGGGGGAAAGATGGACAATTTAAAGAAAAGAAACCTTAATCCAGGTAGGTTCAAATTTTCATGTGCCTTAAAAATCATGTAGGATGTTTGTTAAAATGCAGACTCTAGGGATTCAGAAGATCTTAGTGGGGGACTGCTCTCTCCAGGCCCCAGGTGATTCTGAGTCAAACATGCCCCCCCCCCCCCATGAGAAGGAAGTTGCACTTAGCATTCTGAGGCCACAAGCTGCCGTCAAGGGGGCTGCGGTTGGCAGGGTCAGTCAGGCAGATGGAGATGCGATCTGACGATGATGGCAGGACTGGAGATGGTGGACAGAGCGCCAGGCCAGGGGGGAGGTGAGGACAGATTCTGCTCTCCTTTCCTGGCTTTTGGCTTCTGGGTGTGGGGTGGGGGCAGAGGAGGCTCCTAGAGCCCACAGGAAGAATAAAACCAGGGCTCTGAAAGCCTAACACCACTGCTGCTATTCTATTTCACGTGCCCTTAGTTAATTCTCCTCGCTTGTAAAAAGGAGGTCATCATTTTGAAGCATCCTCCAAATCCCAACGTTCCTTTTGCTTTGAGTCTTAAATACAAGCCTAGATGCATTTAGGCTGCAGACATGTCATTCTGGCTTCTGGCCAGAAGGTGGCAGCAACACATCTCTCTTTATTTTCCAGATTGACGAGCAGAGGTTAAGAATTTTTTTCAGGTGCCTCAGGGTTACCCTTCAGTTTAATCAACATTTATCTGACCAAGGTCCTGTGCTAGACACCACAGATGCAAAGGCGAATAAGACCTGATTGCTGCCCTCAAAGATCATATTGTCAGACCTGGCTGGTTGAGCTTTGGTCCAGTCAATGGCACATGCACATACCTGGATCCCCAAGCCCCGGCCGGGGCATGTGGGAGATAACCAATCAATATGTATCTCTCATGTCAATGTTTCTCTCTCTTTCTCCCCCTCCCCCCTCCCTTCCCTCCACTCTCTGTAAAAATCCTTGGGAAAAATAGCCTTGGATGAGGATTAACAAAAACAAAGTTCCTGTTGTCAGGGAGGGAAGAGTCAGACACACAAACAGATTCCTAGTTTACTAGCTGTGTGACCTGGGTCAAGTTGTTGAACCTCTAAGCGCCTCAGTTTCTTTAACTTTAAAATGGGAATAGTAATAGTACCTATGTATAAGGTTATTGTGAAGATTAAAAGTGGTAACAGATGTACCATGTTGGCCATTACGAAAAATACAGTGAGAGAAGTGATGAGATAGAAAAGATACCCAGAGTGTTCCTTAACTTGGAGGAGTGGAACCCCAAGATGGAGACAATGGGGAAAGAATTCTACTCTGGTGGAGCCACTCTGCCAGTGGGGACCCAGGTGGACCAGCCTGGGAGAGCCCATCTTGAATGGAGCTGGACCCCTGGCTGAAGCTCATCCTGCTCCCACAGGCCCAGAGCACAAACACCAGCAGGGCCTGACCCACCAGGACGAGCCCTCCCAGAGAGGCAGCTGCCATTAGCTCACTGTGCAGCCTCAGACAAGCAACTTTGTCCCGTTGAGCTTCAGGTCCTACCTGTGTTGGGGAAGGCAATCACAGGAACCAAGGAATGGGACTGAGTCCCACATCTCGGACACTGTGGAGAGAGCAGTAAAGTCAGCCAACTCAGGAGCCGCAGGGATGGGAGCTAAGGATGCAAAGAGGAGCACTAGAAAGGCAAAGAGATCTTAGGGAGCACACTCCATTTTCCCCAACATGTGGAATGGAGGTTGGGCCAGTCTGAGACCTCAAGGGGCAGGGAGACCCCAGCTGACAGTTACAAGTACTTACGGTTGTGTCCTTGCTCCTATGTGTCCGTTTCCTCTCTGTCACATGGGAGAGGAAGAAGACAAGCAACAGTGTTGAGCACCCACTAATTGTTTTATGTACAACAGCTCATCTGGAGCTCACAACAACCCCGGGGGGAGGTGTCACCCTCCCAATTACACAGATGAAAACACGGAAGCTCAGAGAGGACAAGTAACTTGCCCAGGGTCATCCAGCGAGGCAGTGCCCAGGCTGGTGTCCTGATCTTTTCTCCCCTGACCTTTTCCTTCAACCCCCTCAGAAATGCCCTGGGAATCTTCTCATCCATCAATACCCAGCTCCAGAAACACAAATTCACACGGCCTAGCCTCTCGGTGACTCTTTCCATTTCTTTGTACTGTGCCTGCTCCTTGGCCTGTCTGGGAGTCCAGCTACGGAACTCTTTAGTTTCCAATCTCCCACACTCTGCTCCTCACCCAGCTTCGAGTCCATGACCCATCATCATTTGCTTGCACTCTTGCTAGTGACCTAAACTTTGTTTCTCACCCTCCAAGCAAACTTCTGAATGCGTCCAATTGTCATTTTTCTCCAAGCCTTCACCAAAGCAGCCAAGGGTGGCAGAAGGAAGAAGGGAAATAATCACACTGGCTAATACCTACACAGCATGTCCTGTGTGCCAAGCGCTAAGTGCTTCACATATTGTAATTCATTCCAGCCTCCAACACTGTGAGGGAGGTGCTATCATCCCCACTTGTGGATAAGGACAGTGGGGTGAATTGAGGTTAAATCACTCACTTACACCCAAAGCACACAGCTAATTAAATTGAGGAGCCTGCCCTCACCGGTGTGGCTCAGTGGATGGAGCGTCGGCCTGTGGACTCAAGGGTCCCAGGTTCGATTCCGGTCAGGGGCATGTACCCGGGTTGCGGGCACATCCCCAGTAGGGGGTGTGCAAGAGGCAGCTGATGGGTGTTTCTCTCTCATCGATGTTTCTGACTCTCTGTCCCTCTCCCTTCCTCTCTGTAAAAAAATAAAAAATAAAAAAAAATAAATAAATAAATTGAGGAGCCTTGATTGAACCCGGCAACCTTACTTGACCTCCGCGCCCATGTCTTAGGCAGTACACTGTCTGCCCAGTACAGAGGAGATGAGGCCGCCTCCCCTCTCTCCATCAGCCAGCAAATACTTGGTTCCTTCAACCCTGGACCTAGCACTGCTTGCAGCCACTAGTGGGGATACTTAAAAAAAACTAAAAAAAACACCCCTGAGGACATGCTTAGAGAGAGAGAGAGAAACATTGATCAGTTGCCTTCCGTACGTGCCCTGACTGGGAATCAAACTGGCAACCTTTCAGTGTACAGGATCATGCTCAACCAACTGAGCCACTCTGGTTGGGCCAGTGGGGATAATTTAAAAGAAGTCCAGATCCTCACTGCATTAGGGGACTGACAATATCACTCGGGAGATCAATAATGTTAACATTAATAAATAAAGCTAGCTTACATTTTTAAATATTTAAAAAATATATTTTTTACTGATTTCAGAGAGGAAGGGAGTGAGAGAGAGAGATAAAAACATCAACAGCCCGCCTAGCCAGTTTGGCTCAGTGGATAGAGCATCCGCCTTCGGACTGACGGGTCCCAGGTTCGATTCTGGTCAAGGGCACATGCCTGGGTTGCAGGCTTGATCTCCAGTGGTGTGTGTGTGTGTGTGTGTGTGTGTGTGTGTGTGTGTGTGTGTGTGTGTAGTGTGCAGGAGGCAGCCAATCAATGATTCTCTCTCATCATTGATGTTTCTATCTCTCTCTCCCTACCCTTCCTCTCTGAAATCAATAAAAATATATTAAAACAAAACAAAAACAAGCATCAACAGCCCTAGCTGGTTTGGCTCAGTGGATAGAGCATCTGTCTGTGGACCGAAGGGTTCCAGGTTCAATTCCGTCAAGGGCACATGCCTGGGTTGCAGGCTCGGTCCAATGTGCAGGAGGCAGCCAATCAATGATTCCCTCATCAACGATGTTTCTATCTCTCTCTCTTCCTTTCCCTTCTTCTCTGAAATCAATAAAAAAATATTTTTTAAAAAACACAAAAAATAAAAAACATCAACAGCTGCCTCCTGCATGCCCCAACTGGGAATTGAGCCCCCAACCTGGGCATGTGCCCTGACCAGAACTGAACCATGCCTCCTGGTGTATAGGTCAATGCCCAACCACTGAGCCACCGTGGCCAGGTTTACATTTTCAGCTGTTATGTATTATCTGGACATTTTACTTACTCATTTAATCCTCCAAACAACACTATGAGGTGGACACTACAATTATCCCCATTTTACTGAAGGACATGGAAGAACATAGTATCAAAACTAAATTCATACAATAGAAAGTATTGAGTCAGATGGGAAGCTTGGCAACTGGATGCCAGAGCCCTGAATCTTAACTGTGACCCTTCCTACCTTTCTTCCCTCCCCAAGAGCTCCTGGGCCTGGCTCTTTCTGAGTAAGTGGGACGAGTCTCCTGCTTGCCAGCTGGCCTTTTCCCACCGAGGCCCTGGCCTTACTCCCTCCACAGCTCCCTCAGCCCTGCTGAGGACCCTGGCCTGCTCACTCTAAGCCAACTGGGTTGTGAGCTGGGAGCTCAAGCAGAGGAGGGAATGGGAACCCCAACTGGAACTCCCTGGTCCCAAGCCCAAGGGCCTTTTACTCTCAAAGACCCAGGTCTACCAGCAGCTCCTTATAAAGACAGGGCCTGAGTTGGTCCTCCCAGGTCTTGCCTGCCCCTCTGTATGCAGTACCAGCTCAGACTACCAGTTTGCACCCTGAGGACAGCAAGCAGGGGCAGGGCAGGGTCTAGGCTGGAGTAGATGGGGCTCCAGGCCAGTAGCAGCTGGGGCTCCAGGCCAGTAGGGCTGTGGCAGAAAGCGCCAAGGTTTCCCCAGCCCCCTCCTCACATCTACCAAGACCCTTACTCCCAGCCCAGGCAGGACCCGCTCCCTCCCCACACCCACGGGTTCCAGGAACAGGTCCTGGTATGTCTATTCCCTTTCTCCCATCCTCCCTCTTCCCATTCCCCTGGCAACCAGAACAGACCCATCAAGGAGAAGGACCTGGCAGCTGTGCAGGGAGAGACTAATGGCCCGGAAGGAAGGAGGGGCCTGGAGAGAAGAGGCGGTGGGGATGTGAGCCTGTGGTTGGGCGTTGGCCCTTCTCAGAGGACACACAAAGAGGGGGAGGCTGCTCTGCCCTGCAATGCTGAAGGAGCTGGCAGCCAGGGAGCCACCCTCCTCACCGCCTCAGCCAGAGAGCCAACCCGGAGTCCCAAACCTGCCTCCCCAGATGCCCAGCTCTTGTCCTCAGGGTTAAGCCAAGGCAGACTTGTCCCTCCTGGAGAGCCCTGGAGTCCTCCGCGGCAGCAGCCCCATGGCTCCTGGCAAACACCGAAGGTCTCAGCACCCTGGCTCCTGCAGACCCTGCGAGCTGCCCCTGTCCACTCCCCGGCAGCCTGTGCCTACGTTCTGGAAGCCATTTGACATGCAAAGGCCGGACCTCAGCCTTCCAGCTAACTCCAGGGTGGCGAGGGGAGGAAGGGGTGTGGTGTGTGTGTAATGTGTGTGCACATAGGGATGCAGTGCTGTTATACATATGCGTCTGCTCGTGTGCACAGGCTTGTGCGTCTGCTCTGTGGCCTTCCTTCTACTCTTTCAGTCCCTGGACCATTGGGGATGGGCACCTTCTCTTGCCCCATCTCTTCCCCATCCAGCCCCACCCATCCTTGGGTACCTGCACCTCCCTAATACTGGAAACCAGTTCCTGTCAGTCCATCCATCTCTCAGCCTTGGCAGCAGCCGCCACTCCTCAGCCCCCTCCCCTTCCTACCTCAGGAATCGTCCTGGTTCCCGTAAGGCCATGACTGCACAGCAGTTGGTTGGGGGAAGGGAGAATCCAGCAAAGCCAGACAGCATACACTGGCTCAGTCAGCTCAGCTTCTGGCAGGGCACAGACCCTGCCCAGTGGGTCCCAGAGCTGGGCCCAGTCACTCTCAGCCCCTTCTGATGTGCGCACCCTGTTAGGGTCTGGATGGGCCCAGGTTTGGGAGCTGTGTCTTCAAAGCTGAGACATAAGCAAAGCACCCCCTGGCCAAGTGTCCGGGGAGGGGGAGGAGAAATGCCCAGTCCATTAGCCGCAGAGCTGGCGCCAGGCAGCAGCCCTCACTGGACCCTGGGGATTACAGAGAGGCAGCCCTTCCCCACTCCCTTAGCCACATCCCCCCCTCCTGTTCCCCAAATCTCTATGGGTGTGGTGACAAAGGAGGTAACTGACAGCAGGAAACGCAGAGCATAGCCTTCAGGGGAAAAGTGGAGACACAGGCTCTGGGGCCTAAGCCAGGCCAGCTCTCCATCTACCTGAGCCACCTCCTCCCTACTGTGCCAGAAGCCCTCAGTCCTCCTACCCCCCAGTTTTTACCAGGTCTTTCAGGCAGGGACCCCAGCTCAAATCAGCCTCCCATCCTGTTCTCCAGCTCTGGATGCTTGCTGAAAAGCGCTGACCTCCAACCCCTCCTGCCTGGGGCCTGTAGTCGCCATCCCTGCTTGCTTCCCTACCAGCAACAGGGGGAACCAAGTAGGCAGGACGCCAGCAACCAGGGAGGGAGGGTGCGGCGCTCCCGCTGCTGCAGGGGTGGGGCGTCCCCCTCCCCACTTAGCCGCACAGTCAGGCCAGTGGGAGGAGCTGCCCGTGCCCCCGCCGAGCCTGCAGGATTATAAAGCCTCCTTGCCGCGGTCTGCGGCTCTGGGACCAGCTCTGCCAGCGGTGACTGCCCATCCTTGGTCACCATGAGCCACCCGTCGGGCCTCCGGGCCAGCAGTATCAGTTCCACCTCCTATCGCCGCACCTTCGGGCCGCCGCCTTCACTGTCCCCCGGGGCCTTCTCCTACTCGTCCAGCTCCCGCTTCTCGGGCAGCCGCCTGCTGGGCTCGGCGTCCTCCAGCTCCTCGGTGCGTCTGGGCAGCTTCCGCGGGCCCCGGGCCGGCGCGGCCGCCCTCCTGCGCCTGCCCTCGGAGCGCCTCGACTTCTCCTTGACCGAGGCCCTCAACCAGGAGTTTCTGGCCACGCGCAGCAACGAGAAGCAGGAGCTGCAGGAGCTCAACGACCGCTTCGCCAACTTCATTGAAAAGGTGCGCTTCCTAGAGCAGCAGAACGCGGCCTTGCGCGGGGAGCTGAGCCAGGCCCGGGGCCAGGAGCCGGCGCGCGCCGACCAGTTGTGCCAGCAGGAGCTGCGCGAGCTGCGCAGGGAGCTGGAGCTGCTGGGCCGCGAGCGCGACCGGGTGCAAGTGGAGCGCGACGGGCTGGCGGAGGACCTGGCGGCGCTCAAGCAGAGGTCAGGGGGCAGGGCCGGGCGGCGACCTCGAGGAGGCTTCCCTCTCCCCCAGCCACTCCAGGGAGCTGCTTCCAGGCTCAACCCGGGAGGGCGTGTGCTGGCAGCATCCTTGCCCTCCCTCTGCCACTTCGCTGAGTCTCTGGGGAGGCAAAGTGGCTATGTCTCTTCGTGTATAAAGCGGCCTCCGCTCAGCTCCCAGCCCACTAGACAGAAAACGGGGCGCGCCCACCAGGCCACCTGAAGACCCCTCCTGGGAGTCCTGGGCAGTACCCCAGATCCGGGAGGGGGGGGGGGAAGTGCTGGAGGATGGTGACCCTGCAGCTCAGCCTCTGCGCCTCTGCCCACTCTTCCCACCAGGCTGGAGGACGAAACACACAAGCGGGAGGACGCTGAGCACAACCTCGTGCTCTTCCGCAAGGTGAGCCCGGGCCCCGCGTGGATCTCCGTCTGCCTGCCTCTACCCCGGGCCTGTGTGTCCAGGGTAGCATCTGTGGGTGCGGGGAGGCCATCAGAAGCCTTCAGAGGCTCTTCCTCTGTGGGTGCGGGGAGGCCATCAGAAGCCTTCAGAGCCCCTCCCTGCTCTTGATCCCCCACTGCTACCCCTTGAAGGACGTGGACGATGCAACCCTGGCCCGCCTGGAGCTAGAGCGCAAGATCGAATCTCTGATGGATGAGATTGAGTTCCTCAAGAAGCTGCATGAGGAGGTGGGTGAACCCGGATATCAGGGGAGGCTTCCGAGGTTGGGAGTGGTCTCTTTGGAGCTAGGAGGCAAGCCCTGGAGGAGACTGGCAGCTGCAGCGGGGGAATAGCCCTGGGGAAGCGAAGTGAGATTCTGTGGATGGACACAGCCCCTCCGCCTCGGCCTACAGGTGGTTTGTCTCCCGCCCATGCGCCACCTCGTGGCGAACAGCGGAGCTGCATCCGACAACCTAGCCGCGGGCTCAGTGTGGGCCAGGCTCAAGCTGCTCGGTCCTGTGCGCTGCACTCCTTGGCGCCCCCTTTTGTTCACTCCAGTGTTTGTGCTCTTTTCCGTGCGCCAACTACACGGCCCGCGTGGGATCTGCGCGGTGAACTCGACGTCTTGTTGTCCTGGGCGGCAGGAGTTGCGAGACATGCAGGTGAACATGGAGAACCAGCAGGTGCAGCAGGTCGAAGTGGAGGCGACCGTGAAGCCCGAGCTAACAGCAGCGCTAAGGGACATCCGCGCGCAGTACGAGAGCATCGCAGCGAAGAACATGCAGGAGGCAGAAGAGTGGTACAAGTCCAAGGTGGGAGAGCCCAGAGGGCTTGGGAGGACCCCAGAGGGTAGGGCGCTTGCGCGGCGGCGCATCCTGTCGGCCCACACCTGGGTTGCCCTCCACCCTGCAGTACGCGGACCTGTCGGACGCCGCCAACCGAAACCATGAGGCCCTGCGCCAGGCCAAGCAGGAGATGAATGAGTCGCGACGCCAGATCCAGAGCCTGACGTGCGAGGTGGACGGACTGCGAGGCACGGTGAGTACCAGGCTGCCCGCCGGCTGGGGGGTACCGTGAAGGCTGTTCCCTCTCTGACCCGTGCTCCCACCCCCACCCCAGAACGAGGCGCTGCTCAGACAGCTGCGGGAGCTGGAGGAGCAGTTTGCCCTGGAGGCCGGCGGGTACCAGGCGGGCAATGCACGCCTCGAGGAGGAGCTGAGGCAGCTAAAGGAGGAGATGGCGCGGCATCTGCGCGAGTACCAGGAGCTCCTCAACGTCAAGATGGCCTTAGACATCGAGATCGCCACCTACCGGAAGCTGCTGGAGGGCGAGGAGAGCCGGTGGGGGCGGGGCTGCCGGAGGGTGGCAGGGGTGGTCATGGAAGGGTTGTGTTCGGGGCTGGGCGGAGGAGCTAACCACTTGCTTCGCCCCCAGGATCTCCGTGCCCGTCCATTCCTTTGCATCCTTTAACATAAGGACGACTGGTGAGTCTCCCACACCTGGCCTCCAACCTGTCTGTCCCCTTGTCCTCTTCTGCCCTGACCCGACTCTTGCTATGGCTCTGCTCAGGGATTATGTCTCCCTGTGAACTATTGAATCCTAGTCTACTCTCGTCCTTCTTGTTAAGTCCTGCCCCTCCCCTCACAGTCCGTATGAGGGTTTAAAAGAGGGTAATCGCCAATCCTCTTCCACCCTCGCCTGCTTTTTCCAGTGCCCGAGGTGGAGCCTCCGCAGGACAGCCACAGCCGGAAGATGGTTCTGATTAAGACCATTGAGACCCGGAATGGGGAGGTGAGATGGGACACTTGGGACCAGGACCCCATCCTCTTCAATATTATTTCTGAGCCCCAGCTTGGCTGCAGCTGATCTTAGGATAATGTGGGTTAGTGGTTCTTGGGGTGGGAGGGAGACAGAGAAGGTAGGTGGATAGAGTGGAGCCTTAGCTTTTTATGCCAGAGGGGAGATGCCAGGTCCCAAAGGAGCTGGGAGGAGGGTGGTACTGAATGGTTTGTGCCCTTCACCTGCCTTGCCCCCAGCAGGTGGTGACAGAGTCCCATAAAGAGCAGCGCAGTGAGCTGGACAAGTCCTCTACTCACAGCTACTGACCCTCTTGGTCCAGAACTCCCTGGCCCTGCCCTAGGCCTACAGACCCAGTCCTGAACTAGTCTCCTCTCCATCTGCATGCATCTAGGGGGTGCACCCGTCGCCCCTTCCCTGGCCTCTAGCCAAACCCTACCCAGGCAGCGGAGCTGAGCCTCTCCCTGCCCTGAATATAGATATGACCCATATATTCCCCCTTTCTGACCTTGGTAAGAGGCCAATGATTCCCAAGTCTACTTCTGCCACGATCCCACGATCAGGGGGTGGGCCAGGGTCTGAGTTTAACTTATGAATCAAATAAAACTGCTGTCAAAGAAACCTCTGTAGTGCATTTGTGTCTGTGGGAGTGATGGTACCTGTGAGGAGGAGGCTCAGCAGTATTTTCTCCTTGTCTCCAGCCATTTCTTTTCTGCATCCCACTATCCGTGCGTCCCACTAGGAGGCATCAGTGACTCCTATCTACCTTTCTGGCTTTTCTCCTACCTCTCTGTCCATTCCTTCCAACTTCTGTTTCCCCTCCGCAGCCCTGAATGCCCAGTTGCCTCTAGGTGTCCCACAGGCCCACAAATTCAACATGTCCCAAACTGAGCTCATCTCCTTCTCCACCATCTGTAATCATGGTCTTCCTTCTGGATTCCCCACCTTAGAAGAAGGCACCACTAGCACCGCTATTGCCCAAATTAGAATTCAACTCATCTTACACCCTTTTCTTTTCTTCACCTCCCACCCCAGGCAATTCTGTTAATTGTTTTCTTAATTCATTCAAGCCTGTCCAATTCTCCCCATCCCCCCTGCCACCACTCTAGTGCAGGCCACTGTCATCTCTGGCCTGGGTCACACTGTCTGCCTCAGTAGTCTCTCCCCTAACCTGTCCCTGCCATCCACTTAAACCTATTCAACACGTAGCCAGCAAATCAGATTCTGCCACCACCACCCCTCCCCCTACTTGAAAATATCCACTTCGGCCCTGGCCAGGTAGCTCAGCTGGTTAGCATCATCCCAGTATGCCAAGGTTGTGGGTTCAATGTGGTTCAATCTCCAGTCAGGCACATGCTAGAATCAACCAATGAACGCATATATAAGTGAAGCAACAAATCAATGTTCCTCTCTCTCTCTCTTTCAAATCAAGAAAATTTTTTAAAATTTCAAGAAAAGAAAATGTCGCCCTAGCTGGTTTGGCTCAGTGGATAGAGCATTGGCCTGCTGACTGAAGGTTCCCAGATTCGATTCCGGTCAAGGGCACATGCCCAGGTTGTAGGCTTGATCCCCAGTAGGGAGCATGCAGGAGACAGCCAATCAATGATTCTCTCCCATCATTGATGTTTCTATCTCACTCCCTCTCTCTTGCTCTCTGAAATCAATAAAAATGTTCTTTAAAAAAAAGAAAAGAAATGTCCATTTCCACTCTGTCCTCCAACTCCATTCCACCTTACCCTTGCCTTCAAGTCAAAATCTACTTCTGGATTGCCTTAGCTGGGTAGCTCAATTGATTAGAATCAACCAATGAATGCATAAATAATTGGAAAAACAAATCAATGTTTCTCACCCTAGCCAGTTTGTCTCAGTGGATAGAGCATTAGCCCACGGTCGCAGAGTCCCAGGGTTCTATTCAGGTCAAGGGTGTGTACCTCGGTTGCAGACTTGATCCCCAGCCCTGGTTGGGGCACATGTGGGAGGCAACCAATCAATGTGTTTCTCTCACATTGATGTTTCTCTCTCCCTCCCTCCCTTCCACTCTCTCTAAAAATCAGTGGAGAAATATCCTCAGGTAAGGGTTAATAAAAACAAAACAAATTGGTGTTGTTCCTCTATCTCTCTCTCTCTGTCTCTCTCTCTCTCAAAATCAATAAATAAATTTTAAAAATATTTAAAATCTACCTCTGGATTTTTAGAAAATATATATTTTATTGATTTTTGAGAGAGAGAGGGGAAGGGAAAGGGATAGAGAGCCAGAAACATCCATGAGAGAGAAACATCGATCAGCTGCCTCCCACACAACCCCCACTGGGAATGTGCCCGCAACCAGGGTACATGCCCTTGACTGGAATTGAACCTGGGACCCTTCAGTCCACAGGCCGACACTCCATCCACTGAGCCAAACCGGTTAGGGCTACTTGTGGATTTTAAATGATCTTCTTCACTCAATTATAGTGCTAGGTGAAGGAAATAAGCTAGAGTCCCCTCTCAAGAAGCTCACAGTCTGGGGTTGGGTAGATAGACAACTAAAAAGACAATTCCAACCCGGTGATGAGTGCTGTGACCCAGGGAAGGAGATGGATTGTAGGAACACGAAGAGGGGCACCTAACACAGCCTCGAAGTAAGGCTTCTCAAAGGATGTGCCATCACACAGAGCACTGAGGAACAAACAGGAGTTATTCAGGGGAAGCAGGGAGAGGAGGACTTTCTAGGTAAATGTCAGCCAAGAGGTAAGGGAGCAAGTTTGGAAATTAAAAATATTTCTATAATGCTGGAGTGCAGGATAGAAAGGGAGGAATGGTGTTGAGGTTAAAAAGATGAAATGAGAACTGGTCATGGGGGATCTTATATGCCCCATTAAGGCATTCAGAATGTA
This sequence comes from Corynorhinus townsendii, assembly GCA_026230045.1. NCBI lineage: Eukaryota > Metazoa > Chordata > Mammalia > Chiroptera > Vespertilionidae > Corynorhinus > Corynorhinus townsendii. Next base: position 170,377,416 of record JAPDVU010000003.1, on the reverse strand, counting down.
TCCTAAAGGAAAGGGAAGAAAAGGATTTAACCAGGAGGATAAAGGGTTTAGATCTGCATTTTAGAAAAATCAGTCTAGCTGTAGTGCGCAAAAACAATTGGAAGGAGATGGAGGACCAGTTCAGAGGCTGTTGCAGTGAAACATGCAAAAGATGATGTTGGGCAAAGAAGTGGATGGATTTGAGAAATATTCAAGGAGTAGAATCTGCAGTACCCAGGGAGAGAATGGCAGGTGAGGGAAAAGGAAATAGCAAAGGTGACCCAAGGTTTTGGCTTGAACAAATAGGCAGATGGTGAACCTTTCACAGAAACAGGAAAGACTAGAGTAATGGGAGAGGGGGTCCAAGACAACAACATCAGTTTTGGACTTACTGAGTGTGAGAACAACCGAGAGGCAGGCCGTTGGAGCCACAGGTCTGGAGGTCCGGTGTGATGCTATAGTTTAAGATACTGAATCTTTCAGTATCTTTCTGCTTTGATGCTTTCTTCTACAAGTAGCCTATAACCCCATTTTTAAAAAAGAACAAAGGAAGTAAAGAAATATCTCATGTAACAAGAACCAGAGGCAGGCCAACTGAGATGGTTGATTCGGCAGCTCAATGATGTCATCAAGGGCCCAGGCTCTATCCACTGTTCTGCTCAGCCTCAGGGGGAGCTCTGTCCTTGGGGTGGTCTCCTTGGGTCCCAAGTGGCTGCTAGAAGCTGCTGAGTGAGGCTTCTCTCTTCACAGTCAGTGGAGGAAAGAGAAAAGCCTCATCACCTTGTAACTCAGACCTCCCAGGTATGAGTTAGGAGTCCTTTTCCTTAGTCTGTCTGCTAAGGCTGTTGGTGTGTCCACTCCTAGAGCAATGAAGTTGCCAGGGGAAAGGCACCGATTGGTTTGGGCTAATTGTCTGGTATGGGATCGATGTGAGGAAACAACCACAGTGTCCATTGTAAATATTGCCAGGATCTCCACCTCCATCAGTCACCCTCCACACACAGGCACCCTCCACACACAGGCACCCTCCACACACAGGCACACATATATTCACAACCTCACTTCATTTTTTTGGTTTGTTTGTTTAAATTTTTTTGTTGAGGTAACATTAGTTAGTAACATTATGTAAGTTTCAGATCTATAGTTTTATAATACATCATCTGCACATCCCATTGTGTGCTCACCACCTAAAGTCTAGTCTCCTCTCATCACCACAATTTTACCCCCTTTCTCCTCTTCATCCTCCCTCCACTCCCTTCCCCTCTGGTATCCAAAATACTATTGTCTGTGTCTAAAAGTTGGTTTGTTTTGTTTGTTCACTTGTTGCTTTTTGTTTAATATCCCACATCTGAGTAAAATCATGTGGTTCTTGTCATTTTCCGAATGACTTATTTCACTTAGTATGATAGTCTTGAGATCCATGTGGTCGCAAATGGCAGTATTTCATCACTTTTTATGGCTGTGGACTCACATTCTTTATACCACTTGCCTTCTCTCCCTTTGATTCAGTGGAAATTATTACCTCAGAGGAGAAATGTCACTACAGAAAAGCAGACAAAAGCTTTAGAGTTACAAATGTTTTCAAGTGAGCAAAATTTCAAGTTTGGAAACTTTCATATCAGAATCTGTGGCCTGTGATGTGCATGGGATAAAAGGAAGAGGTTGAATTGAAGACAGGAGCGTGGGGCCTCTCAGGTGTGCTACGTGAGAAGAAATGAAATTATCTAAGAACGGTGTATAAAGTGAGGAAAGAGAAGGGCCTTGGGAGACACCTAGAGTAGCAGCAGAAGGTAATCTTGAGGATTAAGCAGCAGAGATGTAGCGGGAGAATTAGGTGAGTGCGGCTCCAGGAAGCCACTGTAAGAGCCAGCTCTCAGGAAGGAGCGGCTGGACGCCCAGGCTGGATGACAGTTGGAACATTTGGGTTTTAGCAACAAGGAAGATGTTTGAGACCTCGGTGAGATCCAGCCAGGGGAGGATCAGAGACAAACCTGCTCAGATGAAGAGTGAAGGAGAGATGAGGGACGGGGAGCAGACTAGCCTCGAGATGTCTGACAGTCAAAAGGAAGAACCAGAGCAAAGAGATCTGTGTTTGAGGAGTGAGACTTTGAAAAAAAAGAGAAACTAGACCAATAATTTTTAAACTGTGAGTCGTGAAACACTGTTATACAATTATTGTGTCAAGATCAATATTTTTAAAGAATAGAAAAATTTTAGTGTGGCAAAACTTTTATTTTCAAGTATTTACGTACATGTGCACTGGGTTGCCATAGAAAATTCATTTTTTGCCTTGGATTTTGGTAAGAAAAAAAGAAAGAAGGAAGGAAGGAGGGAAAGAAAGAAAGAAAGAAAGAAAGAAAGAAAGAAAGAAAGAAAAGAAGACAACCAGACTGGAACCTGTTTAAATGCCGAGGAGAATTAGAAAGAATCAAGTTGTCATGAAAGGGCCCAGCCATGTACAAAGTGACATCATCCCAGACTTGGCTGTGATTGAAGAGTTTTAGGAAAACTCAAAATCCAATTCTAATCAAGAGGATCTGATGCTAACCTCAGGAAGACAAGGTGGGATTTGCCTGTAATTAAGAAAGCTTATAGCACATTGATTTTATTGTACTCTGCTTGTTGGAGAAGGGAGGTAGTTTTCAGGACATCTATAAGAAGGTCATCTCAAAAGCAAGGATGTGGCCACATTCCTTTCATACTCTTCCTGGAGAGAATCAGGCTGTGGTGGGCACCTAGATCCTGAGCCCCAGGGAGTGCCCGCTGTGGCTGTGGAGATTCTTCAGGGGCCACTTGCTGTGAGTGGAAGAGGCAGTGCAGTTATTTGGGTTGCAAAGAACAGAATATAGCCAACTGTCTCAGGCAGTTCATTGTGAGGTTACACACAAAGGTAAAGGGGATAAGAACTGCAGCTGCCTGGGGTGGAGTGGCAGTTGCTTCACTGGAGCCTAGAAACACCTGTGTGACCTGGCCTCACAGGAAGAATGGGCTCTGCAGCCCGTTGGGCCTCAAGAGGCTCAGAGGGGAGAGGAAGCGCCCTCAGCAGCCAGAGCACACTGCTCCAGGGCCCAGGGTCCTGCTGCTTCTACTGCTCCTGTCACAATGAGCGAATGAGCTCACCCTCCACTCTGGTTTCTGCTCACTCATAGTTTCTTCTTACTCATGGCTTCAGTTGTCCTAGGGCTTCCATGCCTGCTAGCAATGGAATAACAACTTCTAGGGCTTCCTTTGGTTCTGCTCTCACTACCTTTCACAGAAGACGCCCACTTTCCTAGCCTTGCGGATTAACTGGCACTCTCCATTCCTTCTGTGAGACATAACAGATATCCAAACTCGGAGCTCTTGTTGGAGCCAATAGGCTGCTTCGTCCCTGTACACAGGCTGCTTCGTCCCTGTACACCTCCGCTCCCACCAGTTAACGAATGTTGAATGCATAACATGTTGACTGTATGTGTTCCTAAACCTGTTTTTGACACTTGTTATAAAAATCTCACAGTTCAAGCAAATATTTTTAAACTAATGAAGAGTGTGAAACGTACAATTTTTATTTAACACATGACATCGTGGTTAAAATCTGCATTTAAATCTTGGGATCTTCTACTTACTAGATGTATGGCCTTGGGAGGGGTACTTCACTTCTCTTTACCTTGGTTTCCTCATCTGCAAAATAAATAGCAGCTACTCCATAGAATTGTTGGGAAGATTAAATGAGATGATTCATGCAGAGTTGAGTGGACTTGCTATACTGGAGGCAGGAGAATGGGTGATATGGCCCCTAAACTGCTTCCCTCAGCAAGGTAACAAGGGACCTTATAAGTTGTAAACTAAGGATCACAATTCTAGCTATTCTTTTTTTTTAAATACATTTTTATTGCCCTAGCCGGCTTAGCTCAGTGGATAGAGCATCAGCCTGCGGACTGAAGGGTCCCAGGTTTGATTCTGGCCAAGGGCACATGCCTGGGTTGCAGGCTCTATCCCCAGTGGGGGCGTGCAGGAGGCAGCCAATCAATGATTCTCTCTCATCATTGATGCTTCTATCTCTCTCTCCTTCTCCCTTCCTCTCTGAAATCAATAAAGAAATATATAAAAAATACATTTTTATTCATTTCAGAGAGGAAGGGAGAGGGAAAGAGAGATAGAAACATCGATGATGAGAGAGAATCATGGACCGGCTGCCTCCTGCACACTCTACAGTGGGAATCAAGCCTGTAACCCGGGCATGTGTCCTGACTGGGAATCAAACCTTGACCTCCAGGTTCATTGGTCAGCACTCAACCACTGAGCCACGCCAGCCAGGTTCCAGTGATTCTTTAACAGTGTAAACATCAAAGTGTTGTTTCTGTTTCAAGGGGAAAGCTCAAGCATGTGCAGCAACCTTTTTTCATACTGTATACATTTCCTATTGCTGTTGTAATAAATTACCACAAACTTAGTGGCTTAAAACAACAAATTTATCACTGTGCTGGAGGTCAGAGGGTCAGCCTGGACCAAAGGGTCCCGGGTTTGATTCCGGTCAAGGGCACATACTTTGTTTGCAGGCTTGATCCCTGGCCCAGGTCAGGGTGAAAATATCCTCGGGCGAAGGTTAACAAAACAAAACAAAAAATTCACTTAAAATGGGATGACAGGTCTATGGTCCAGCTGGAGGGTCTAGAGAATGCCCACTTTCCTTGGCCTCTGGCCCTTTCCATCTTCCAAGCCAGGGTGTCACTCTGACCTCTGCTCCAGTTATCATCTCTTCTATGACTCTGCCCGCCCCCTCCCTCTTATAAGGATCCTTGTCATTACATTGGGTGCACCAGATAATCCGGAATAACCTCCCCCATCTCAAACTCCTTAACTTAATCAAATCGATAACCCAATGGGCAAAGAACTTAATATATGTTTTCCAAAGAAGATATACAAATGACCAACAAACACATGTAAAGATGCCCAACATCATTAGTTATTAAAGAAATGCAAAGCAAAACTTGAGATACTATTTCACACCTACTAGAATGCTATTAAAAAGAAAAAAATAGAAAATAACAGGTGTTGGGAGAATGGAGAGAAACTGGTACTCCCATACATTGCTGGTGGAAATGTAAAATCATTCAGTTGCTGTGGAAAAGTTTGGCAGGTACCCAAAAAGTTAAACCGTATGAACCAGCAGCTGCACTCATGGATATTATACCTGAAAGAACTAAAAACAGGTACTCAAACAAGTGCATGTACATGCATGGGAGCAACCCAAATGCCCATCAAAGGGTGAATGGGTAAACAAGGTGTAATATATACATATAAGGAAATACTATTCAGCTATAGAAAGGAATGAAGTACTTACACATGTTACAACGTGGATGAGTCTTGAAAACATTACACCAGGTGGAAGAAGCCAGACATAGGAGGCCACATATATATGATTCCACTCTCTATACTAATAAAAGGGTAATATGCTAATTAGACCGGGTGACTGAACATCTTCCGAACATCTGACTTCCTTCCAGACAGTTAGGGGGTGACCAGGCCAGCAGGCAGGCGAGTGGTTAGGAGCCAGCGGTTGCGGATTGTGAGAGGGATGTCCGACTGCCCTCAAGGGGTCCCTGATTGGAGAGGGTGCAGGCTGGGCTAAGGGACCCCTCCCCCCATGCACAAATTTTGTGCACTGGGCCTCTAGTGTAAAATATTTGGACTAGGGAGACAAAAAGCAGATTGGTGGTTGCCACACATTGGGGGAGGGGAGAATAAGTAGTAACTGATTTATGGGTATGAGGTTTCCTTTAGAGGTGATGAAAATGTTTTGGTGATAGAGATAGAGATGGTGATTATACAATGCTGTGAATGTACTAAGTGCCATTGGTGCTCACTTTACAATGTTTGATTTTATGTTATATGAATTTTACTTGAATTATAAAAAAAATACTAAAAAGAGCTTATAGCTAAGACCAAGTAGAACCAATATTTCAAATGAATATAATTAACATTCTTAGAGAAATAAGGAATAATCTAATCTCCATAAAAATAGTTACAAGAAAAGAACGATTAGAGACCTTGGAAGTAAAAATTATAATTGTTGAAATGTAAAATTCAGCTTTTGTGTTCCTTATGATGGTCAGTCAAGTTCAGCTCCAAAAGGAGACACAGAAAGGCATAGGAAAACAAAATTGATTATATTCAGAGATCCTAGAGAGGGGTCACTACATGCCACACAGGGTCACAGGAGAAGCTTTGGGTTTTGGTCCAGTGGCAGAAGACAGGAGGGAGAGAAGAGGTTAGGCCACCACATTTATTGGAGTTCCCAAGGGAAAAGCCAGGCAGGGCAAGGTGACTAATTTGGGGTTGGCTAGAATTAATATTTCCCGCAGGCTCGGAACTGTAGAGTGGTAATTTGCATATGAAAGGAGTGCTCCAGGGGGAGTCCTTTGCTATCTTTAAGAATTAGCTGGTGCTGGGGAAGCAGTCTCTCCAGTTTGAAAGGTTTTGTTGTTTTGTTTTTTTTAAAGATGTCAAAACGTTATTATAAGTAAGAAAAAGAAAAGAAACATTATCATAAGCAAAAATATATATCATATATCTAAGTTATATATATAACTCATACTAGGGGCCCAGCACACGAAATTGCACGAGATCCAGGACCCAGAAAGAGTCCCATGGCCACTGCCACCGCACGGCTGTGGCGGGAGGCGGGACCCAGAAACTCACCCCCACCTCCACTCAAGTCCTCCAGAGTCAAGTCCCCGCCCACCTGCGCACGCCTTGCTGTGCACGCAGCCCCACCCACCACACACACACAGCCTCCTGCTGATGGGTCAATACAGCATGATGGCGTGATGATCACAGGAATAGACTAGAGGTCTGGTGCATGAAAATTCATGCACTGCAGCGGGGGTTGGAAGGGCCGCAGCCTGGCCTGCCCCCTCTCACAGTCCAGGAGCCCTCAGGGGTGGGAGGTGACCTGGCGATCAGGGGAAGGTGACGCCCCCATCACATCTCTGCTGCTGCCACTGCTGGCAGTGCAAGCCTTAGCCGGCCCTGGTTACCTGAGCCTCAGGAGGCCCTGGGTGGCTGGGCAGCTGACATCTGAGGCTTGCCTGCACCTCAGGCCAGACCTAGATGGCTGAGGGGCTGAGGGGACTGGAAGACTCCAGAGGCAGGCCCACCGAGCAGCCAGACCTGCCTGGGAGCGGGCCCGGCCATGACATGCGCCTGCCACCCTGGTGGGGCTGAGGGGACTGGGCACCACCATCTTGTGGCTATGTGTGCTGCCATCTTTGAGGGCATGGCAGTCAATTAGCATATTCCCTCCTTATTGACTATGGGCATCACCATCTTTGTGAGGGCATGATGGTCAATTAGCACATTCCTTCTTTTTTTAAAAAATATATTTTATTGATTTTTTACAGAAAGGAAGGGAGAGGGATAGAGAGCTAGAAACATCGATGGGAGAGAAACATCGATCAGCTGCCCCCTGCACACCTCCTAGTGGGGATGTGCCCGCAACCCAGGTACATGCCCTTGACCGGAATCGAACCTGCAGGCTGACGCTCTATCCACTGAGCCAAACTGGTTAGGGCAGCACATTCCTTCTTTATTAGATAGGATTACAGAGCTGACTTGAAGAATACCAGAATGCTCCTATTAAAAACTAAAATAGTCCCTGGACCATGTGGATAAGTGGTTAGAGTGTCAGCCCGCATGCTGAAGGGTCTCGGGTTCGATTCCTGACCAAGGGCACGTAACTGGGTTGCAGGTTTGATCCTTGGCTCGGGTCAGAGCATGAGCAGGAGGCTCTCTCTCCCTCTCCTCCCTTTACTTCTCCCCCTCCCTCCCTCTCTGCCACTCTCTAAAAAAATCAATGGAAAAAATATCCTCCAATGAGGATTAACAAAAAAATTCTATATAATAAGAGAGGAATATGCTAATTATCCATTACACCCTGAGGCATAATGACCAACGGTGTAACAACCGGATCACAGATCTGCAAGAGGGGGCAGGGCAGCCAGCTATGAGGGAGGGAGGGGGCAGTGACCTACTGGTGCACAGATTCATGCGCAGGGCTACTAGTAAATAAATAAAAGTAAAAACTAAATTAGGACTGCGTTCTTCCAGAATTTACAAAAGGATGAAGAGAAAGTATAAAAGTAAAAAACATGAGTAACAGATGCAGAAAATCCTAAATCTGTCCAACAGGAGTTTTAGTGGGAGAGAATAAACTAGTACTTCCCAAACTTGTGAGGCTCTTATTAAAAAGCAGATTCTGATTCAGAGGATCCATGAACCAGACTTTAATAAAAATTCTCCAACGCAGAAGATGGGTATAAGTCTTGAGGTTGAAAGGCTCTCCAAGTGCTCATTTGAATAAATTCAAACATACACCAGAATATAGTAAGAGAGGAGAGAGGGCTGAGATGAAGTTGGAGAGGAGACAGGGAAAATCAGGAAGCCCCTTATAAGCCATAAACTCTGGAAAAACTTGGGTTGATTCTGACTGCAACTACAAAGGACTCTTCAGAATAAACCATGTTACAGTATTTCTAGAGAAGAAATAGAATTGATAAGTTATCATTATTGTTACTGGATTAAGATCTGTCTAATTCACTGATTGGCAAACCGCGGCTCGCAAGCCACATGCGGCTTTGCCGCTCTGTTGACTAATGAGTTTGCCGACCACTGTTGCAACATACAACAAAATTCTTGCAACTCTTTGCCCAGACTAGTATACTTGCTACTTTTTAAAAATATTTTTTTTTATTGATTTCAGAGAGGAAGGGAGAGGGAGAGAGTGATAGAAACATCAATGATGAGAGAGAATCATTGCTCAGCTGCCTCCTGCACACCCCCTTCCCTGGGGATTGAGCCCACAACCTGGGCATGTGCCCTTGACCAGAATTAAACCCTTTAGTCCACAAGTCTGAGCCAAACCAGCTAGGGCTGCTTGCTACTTTTATTAAAGATTTCTGTTACAGAATGGAAAATGCTGGCTTCTTAATACCTCTGCACTTTATTATAAAAGGGGAATACTGAAACCTTATTTCTAGGAAACAGTTACCAGGCCACATCCATAGAACTTGACCATAAATGAATCTCTCTTTGCTACATCTTTTAAGACAAAGGAGCCTCAAATATTTGAAACGAAAAAATAAACTTCACCCGCAGAGGGCTAAGAAACCACTACAAGTTATGTCTGATGCTTACTTAACATCTGGATATATACATTGTAAAATAAAACAACTATTACCCTGGTCAGTGTGGCTTGGTTGGCTGGGCATCATTCCATGCACCAGGAGATTGCCAGTTCCATTCCAGGTCTAGGGCACACGTCTAGGTTGTGGGCTCCATTCCCAGTGTGGGGCCAGCACGAGGCAGCTGATCAATGTTGCATTCTCACATCAATGTTTCTCTCTCACACTCTCCCTTCCTCTCTCTCTCTAAAAAATAAAAAATGAATTATTTTAAAAAAATGAAACAACTATAGAAAAACCTTTTTTGGCTGATCTCTGTGTCTTTTTTTTCTTGATTGATTAAGGTATTACATATGTGTCCTTATCCCCCATTGTCCCCCACACCACCCTGCTCATGCCCTCACCCCCTAGTGTCTGTGTCCATTGGTTAGGCTTATGTGCATGCTTACAAGTCCTTTGGTTGATCTCTCCCCTTCCCCCCACCCTCCCCTGCCCTCCCTCTGAAGTTCGATGGTCTGATCAATGCTTCTCTGTCTCTGGATCTGTTTCTGTTCATCAGTTTATGTTGTTCATTATATTCCATAAATGAGTGAGATCATGTGATATTTATCTTTCTCCAACTGACTTATTTCGCTTAGCATAATGCTCTCCAGTTTTTTATCCACTCACCTGCTGATGGGCACTTAGGCTGTTTGCAAATCTTAGCTATTGTAAATTGTGCTGCTATGAACATAGGGGTGCATATATTCTTTCTGATTGGTGCTTCGGGTTTCTTAGGATATATTCCTAGAAGTGGGATCACTGGGTCAAATGGGAGTTCCATTTTTAGTTTTTTGAGAAAACTCCATACTGTTCTCCACAGTGGCTGCACCAGTCTGCATTCCCACCAGCAGTGCATGAGGGTTCCTTTTTCTCCGCATCCTCGCCAGCACTTGTCGTTTGTTGATTTGTTGATGATAGCCATTCTGACAGGTGTGAGATGGTACCACATTGTTGTTTTGATTTGCATCTCTCCGATGACTAGTGACTTTGAGCATGTTTTCATATGTCTCTTGGCTCTGTCTCTTTTTAATCTCAATTCATTAATTGTAGCAAAGAGAAGAGAGCCTACCTTATTTTAGCAAGTTCCTAAGTAAGATATTTGTAAAAACAATAAAAAACCACTGAAGTATTTTAAAGCAGGCAACATGTTGGGTTTTTCGTTTGTTTGTTTTTAATCATATCTTTTTTTATTGATTTTAGAGAGGGAAAGGGGGAGAGAAAGATATATCAATTTTTGTCCCACTTATATATGCATTCATTGGTTGATTCTTGTATGTGTCTGAGCAGGGGTAGAACCTGAAACCTTGGCAGGAGAGATTAGGATGATGCTGTGGATAAGAAGGGGTCACATGCCCAGCTGGTGTGGTTCGGTGGTTGAGTGTCCACCTATGAACCAGGAGGTCATGGTTCCATTCCCCATCAGGGCACATGCCCAGGTTGCAGGCTTGATTCCCAGTAGGGGGCATGCAGGAGGCTCTCATCATTGATGTTTCTCTCCCTTTCCCTTCCTCTCTCTGAAATAAATAAAAACATATTTTTTAAAAAAAAAGAAAAAAAAGGGGCCACTTACTAAACCTGACAAATTCAGGGAGGCCTGTGTGGTGGCTTTACAAACTCAGAAACCTAAAATAACTACATAAGATGGTCTGAAATTAAAACTTTTTTTTTATTGTTTTAAGTAATACAAATAGTAGTACATATGTTTCCTTTTTTTCCCCCCCATTGACCTCCCGCCGACCTCCCCTACCCCCCAGTACATGCCTTCACCTGCCCGTCCTCCCCCCCCCCCCCCGCCCCAGTGTCTTATATCCATTGGTTGTGCTTATATGCATGCATACAAGTCCTTTGGTTGGTCTCTCACAGCCCCCCTCGCCCAACCTCCCTGTCTTCCCAATGTAGTTTGACAGTCTGTTCAATGCTTCTTTGCCTCTGTATCTTTTTCCCACCATTTCTTTCCTTTAAAAAGTTTTGCCTTTGCAGACTAGAAATAAACATATAATAACAAAACAAGACAAAACAAAAAAATGTTTGAGTCCCATTTTCAATGTCCAATAGTTCTGAGTCCCCGTTTCAATATCTAACAGTTCCTTATGTGTACATGTCAGCAGTGATATCTGGATGGTGGGCACATGGTGGCAATGCAGGTCCGACCCTCTCTGGTTTGGTCCTAGGCAACCTGCAGCGGTGCACAGCTGCTGACTGCTCGCATGGCAAGGCGTTGTCAACGTCTTCCATCTCTGGACTATTTTTTCCTCTTGTCTTCGTGGTTGGAGCACTCCTGTCAATTCCTCTCTGTTGCAGGAATCCACCTGGTCTTGGGGTTGTTTTCTGAAAATATACAAATATATTCTCAACCACAAGTTAATAAAGGAATCTTTTCTATATAATTGATTTGGGATCCTTTTTATTTTTGTTCAAACGATTTTCCTTAGTCTTATTTAGACACCATGTGTGTTTTTTAATGGCCATCTTGCTGTTAGCATTACAAATGAAAATTAATTTGATAAAGTAAAAATTTTCTAGATGTAATTTACTTATAGGATATTTTACCTTACATGATATTGCCCTACTATCTCCCCCCCCTTTTTTTTTTTTATTAATGGAGGTTTTTGTAAATTTTATAATGCAGTCTTGAAAACTTTAAATTAAAAAAAAATTTTTTTTTGCCCAAAAATATGACTGCTTTATGTTCATTGCATATTCAGGAATTTTACCATGAGATGAACTACCAATAGAAATTTTAGTTATTACTTTAAGAACAGCTTTTTGTCCAGTACAATGAAATTTACTTGAATATTCACTTATTTCAATTAGCCTATTTAAATTAATCTGAAAACTTGATTAGTATTTTACTGTCAAATTTAATACTCTACCAACAATCTTAGTTTACCCTGTAAATATTAGTGGGAAGGATTATTTGCATTCTTGAGTGGGCCCTGAGCATTCCAGATGCTAGGCTGAATTTAGATATAGGGCAGCTGCTGTCGGCCAAGTCTCTTGTCTGTTACCTGGGTCCCGATCTGAGCTGGGCCAAGTCTCTTTCTGTTGCCTGGGTCCCGATCTGAGCTGGGTGTGGGAAGCGCGAAGCAGCCATGGGGGCAGGAGACCTCCTTCAGAAGGGGCGAGGGTTCAAGCCCCTGCAATGTTGGGGGGGTGTGGGTCTGTGCCCCACTTCTGTTGCCCCCCCAAGTTCTCTCCTGATGGCCCCTCTGCGACTGTGCCTGTCTTAGGTTGTTCCTTCCTTGAGGAATCTTACCTGTCTCTGGCTAACCAGCCATCCTCCGGGGCCAAGCAGGGTGGTGCGAGGTTCAGTTCTGTCTCCTTGGTAGCCTATGTGAAATTAAAACTTTTGAACTAAAAGCAATTTATGGCAGGTACTAGTCATCATATCCTAGGCTAGGATCTTCCCTGACAAAACTCAATCTTTACGTTAATGGAGCTTGCCTATTGTCTCTTTGAATCTACAATAACATACCTTTGGGATGTCAGAGTACTTTCCTTTTTTCTGGACTCCTTGCCCTGACCAGTGTGGCTCAGTTGGGACCCATCAAAACACAGGCACTGCACCAGAGTGGCGACCACAAATCCCCTCATTGTTATTTTTATCATGTTACTTGACTGATAACTATCCTGTGTCCACCTATATAAAAGAAGTATTGTCTGCCTAGCCCTGGCATGGCTCAGTGGTTGAGTGTTGATCTGTGAACCAAGAGGTCACTGTTCGATTCCCAGTCAGGGCATATGCCCGGGTTGAGGACTTGATCCCCAGTGTGGGGCATGCAGAAGGCAGCCAACCAATGATTCTTTCTCATTATTGATGTTTCTATCTCTCTCTCCCTTCCTCTCTGAAACCAATAAAAATATTTAAAAAACAAACAAAAAAATCACTATCAGTTATGTTATAAAAATTGTGTCTATCACTTTACCTTTTATCATTTTATTTATTTATTTATTTATTCATTTATTTATTTATTGTTAATCCCCACCCTAGGATATTTTCTCATTGATTTAGTTATTTATTTACTAGTATTTTTTTTAGGGAGAGTGGAAGAGAGAGAGCAAGACAGAGAGAGAAACATCGATGTGAGAGAAACACATCAATTGGTTGCCTCCCCCACCCCCGTACGTCAATCAGGGACAGGGCCAGGTCCCAGGCCTAGGAGCCTACAACCAAGGTGTGTTGACCAGAATCAAACCCGGGACCCTTTGGTCCACAGAACCAAGCCATCTAGGGCTATCATTTTACTTTTAATCCAATCCTAGAGGTTTCCCTGCTTTCCGTCCCTAATCTGTCACCAATGGATTTCATGTAACCTACTTACTTGTAATCTTATATAAAGAAGAGTAATATGCAAATCGACCAAAGGGCAGAACGACTGGTCGCTATGACCCGCATTGACCACCAGGGGGCAGATGCTCAACGCAGGAGCTGCCCCCAGTCCTCAGGCCCCAATCTCCAGATTAGGGCTTGCTGGCCAACCATTCAGTCCCTTCCCCTGGCCGGCAGGCTCTGATCACGGATGGAGAATGGGGAACCTGGGGTGGATGGCAGTAGATGCGGGAGGCACCAGGCCAAGGCCCCCGCCCCACCAGTCACCCCACACACAGGGCTACTGGCATTGGGGAACAGGGCCAGCAAGTGGGCTGGATCTGCCAACCTCTTGGTTTCTCCCCCAGGCCAGCAGGCTCCAATCGCCTGATGGCAAATGGGGAACCGGGGGTGCGTGGCAGCGGGGACGGGGGAGGGGCAGCTGCTGGCAGCTGGGGAAGATGGCCCTGATCACAGGCCAGGCTTAGGGACCATATCCATGCACACATTTCGTGCGCCAGACCTCTAGTCTATATAATAAAAGTCTAAGCAACCATTATGGCGAAATGACCAGAATGACCAATTGCTATGATGTGCACTGACTACCAGGGGGCAGACACTCAATGCAGGAGCTGCCCCCTGGTGGTCAGTGCGCTCCCCCAGGGGGACCACCGCTCAGCCAGAAGCCGGGCTCACGCTGCGCGGTAGCGGGAGCCTCTCCTGCCTCGGTAGCAGCACTAAGGAGCAGCAAGTCAAGCAGTAAGGAGCAGCCAGTAGATGGGTGGTAAGGAGTGAGGGGTCCCAAACTGCAAGAGGGATGTCTGACTGCTGGCTTAGGCCCACTCCCTGCGGGCATCCCCTGAAGGCTCCCGGACTGCAAGAGGGCGCAGGCCGGGCTGAGGGACCCTGCCCTCCCAGTGTACGAATTTCATGCACCAGGCCTCCAGTGTATAATAAAGCAGGGTGCAGAACTTCCATTTTCTGAAGCATTTTCTCAAATCGTTCAGATTTGCTTTCCAGCAATTGTCGTTAGTTTGGCTCAAATAAACTGACAAAAATTATATACAGTTTTGAATGTTTCTTATGTTAACAATACTCTAACCAACTGAGCTGCTTGGCTAGGACAAAGCAGGTAACATGGTTTGTATTTATTTATTTATTTATTTTTAATGTGTTTATTGATTTTTTTTAGAGAGAGAGAAAGGAAGGGAGAGGGATAGAGAGATAGAAACAGTGATGTGAGCTCTGGATGGTTTGGCTCAGTGGATAGAGCATCGGCCTGTGGACTGAAGGGTCCTGGGTTCGATTCTGGTCAAGGGCACATGCCCGGGTTTGGGCTCGATCACTAGTAGGAGGCGTGCAGGAGGCAGCCTATCAATGATTTTTCTCTCACCATTAATGTTTCTATCTTTCTCTCCCTCTTCCTTTCTCTCTGAAATCAATAAAAATATATTTAAAAAATAAAAGAATGTTTAAAAAAAGAAACATCGATGTAAGAAACATCTATCGGCTGCCTCCTGCATGCTCCCTACTGGGGACTGAGCCCACAACCAGCATGTGGCCTGACCGGTAATCAAACCAGTGACCTCTTGGTTCATTGCTTGATGCTCAACCACTGAGCCACACTGGCTGGGCGGTAACATGGTTTGTAAAGGTCAATCTTGAACTCATGGTTTTCAATATACTTAGATATAGAAATAAATGTAAACATGGTGTGTGTGCACATGTGTGCCTGTGCAGGGCATCCCTTAGCTCTGTCCACTGAGAGAGCCTGGAGCAGCAATATCCTAATGGCAATGAGCACAGCTAGTGTCCAGCTCTTGTTTTCAAATAACATTCTCTATTAAAAGGAACCAGAGCTCCTTGGAGAAATGGCTGATTCCAGAGCTGATGCAGGGAATGTATAAATTGAGCCTGAAACATGTTCCTATGCCAGAAAGAAAATAAAACTAAAAATGATGAATGCTGCCCTAACTGGTTTGCCTCAGTGGATAGCGCATCGGCCTGCAGGCTCAAGGGTCCCAGGTTGGATTCCAGTCAAGGGCATGTACCTTGGTTGTGGGCACTTCCCCAGTAGGGGGTGTGCAGGAAGCAGATGGTTGATGTTTCTCTCTCATCAATGTTTCTAACTCTCTCTCCCTCTTCCTTCCTCTCTGTAAAAAATCAATAAAATATATATATATATTTTAAAATGATGAATGCTGAAAGAATATTTGAAGGAAACCAAAGTTTTGCCACCCTGAAGCTGCCTTTTTGGGATATTGATTTTAAGCTGTTTATTAAGAAACTAGAGGCCCAGTGCATGAAATTTGTGCATGGGGGGAAGGGGATGTCCCTCAGCCCAGCCTGCGCCCTCTGGCAATCTGGGACCCCTGGGGTAGGGTCCCTAGGCCTGGCCAGTGATCAGGGTCTGTCAGGGTTTTCCTTTCCCTGGCAGCTGGCCCTGCCCCTGCCACTGCCACTGCTTACCATCTGTGCAGCACTGCCCCCCTCCCCCACCACGCATTGCCTCCCTCTGTGGGTGACAGGTGTGGGGTGCGATCACTTGGCTGGCCTGGGCCTCCCTCTGCGGGGCGATTGATCACAGCCCCCAGACAGATAGCCTGCAGAAGGAGGCCCTGCCCACCCATCGCAGTGCCACCAGTCAGGTGGTCTGGGCCTCCCTCTGCCCTGCAATTGATCACCTAGCAGAGGGAGGCCCTGCCCACCTGGCAGGGGCTCCATGATCAATCACAGCACAGAGGGTGGCCTGGGCCTCCCTCTGCTGGGCGATCGTGGGGTGATGAGGGGGCCCCTCAACCAATCGCATAGCACCCACCTTGGTTGGCCTGGCACCAGTGCGTGTCATAGCGTGGTCCTCCAGAAGGTTGTCCAGTTGGTCGTTCTGCTGTTCGGTCATTTGGTCAATTTGCATATTATGCTTTTATTATTATAGATAGAAGACCCAGAAAGAACCTTTGACCATCCTCCCTTTTCCTGCGCCAAATTTTCAGTCAGTAAAGCCTACTTCAGGAAGGAAATCTAAGGGTGTTCGACTTCACCGAAATACCCTACCTTGAATTAAGTATGCTAAAGAAGAGGGCTCAGGCAGGAGCCTGTTAGACTAGAAATCCCAAGTGCCATTGTTTCTGAGTTGCCCAGCAAGAATTCGCCTGCCATGTATGTTCTGCTCTTCCTCAAAACCGGTAAGTCGCTCATTCTCACTTCTGAAATCGAAGACTCCGTTTCTCTCCCCACTTTTCTTCTTTGTCCAACATGTCACATATATCTAATGTTGCTTCACTGTCTGGAATTGTCATGCTTATGTGAATTCCCCATGCACATATATGTATTGAAATGTTTTATTTTCTCTTGTTAAATCTGTCTCTGTTAATTTGATTATAAGCCCACCGAGAAGAACTTAGAAGGTGGGAGGAAAAGTACTAATCTGTTTTAGCTCCCATGCAGTCACGTTGAAGGATACAGAAGACAACTTGAAAGGACTCCCGGTGACCAAATCAGACAACTTGAGTATCAAAATGAACAATATTAGTCATTGGGTAATAATTCACTGAATGTAATAGGACTTTGAGTTCATATTGATGTAATTAAGTAAAGTGAAAGCATGATGAGGAATGGAATATTACATAATCTCAAAGCCCTCCCTCCCCCAATACTTATTAATTACAAAAAGGAAAGAGTAATGTACAGTAGAGAAACCTGGCAGATACCACTTTAACCAAGTAGAGTGAAAGGACATGGGAACAGGCACAGCCTGATAGGACCAAGTAGGAAGAAAACAGCATCATTTCTATGACTGTCCTGCTGATGATGCGTAACCTGAGTCTAATTATAAGGAAATTTCAGACAAACCCAAATCGAGGGACATTCTACAAAAAAATGGACAGTAATCCTCAACAGTGTTAAGGTCATGAGAGTCAAGAATGAAACCCTGTTGCAGATTGAAGGAGACATGACAACAAAATGCAGCATATTGCTGTGGACTGGATCCTTTTGCTATAAAAGACGTCACTTGGAAAACTAGTGACACTTGACTGGGGTCTGAGGTTTAGGAATGGTAGGAATGCATCAGTGTTCTTTCCCTGGTTTTGATGGTTGTATTGTGGTTAAGTAGGAAAATGTCCTTGTTAGCAGGAACTATACATTGATGTATCAGGCTAGGGAGGGGATGGGCGACACATTGACAACTTACTCTCAAATGGTTAAGGTAAAAAAAGTTCTTTGTACTATTCATGTAAATTTTCTGTTTGATTTAATTTCACAAAAACGGATTTTTTGTGAAAAAGCCCTGGCCAGTGTGATTCAGTTGGCTGAACATTGTCCTGTGCACCAAAAGGTTGCTGGTTCGATCCTGGGGCTGGACACATGCCCGGGTTTCCGGCTCAATCCCCAGTAAGAGGAGGGAGCCAATTGATGTTTCTCTCTCTCTCATTGATATTTCTTTCTCTCCCCCCTCCCTCCTTTCTCTCTAAAAATAAGTAAAAACTATACTTTAAAAAATAAAAATAAAAAAGGGTATTCTTTGGAAAAACTTTAGATGGTTTCCCACAATCAAGTTGCCCCTAATACTGCTACTGTTTAATATAATAATGGAAGTTCTATACCAAGATTTAAGAAAAAAACGAACAAAACCAAACAAAACACAACAAGAATAAGAAACCCATGGCCAGTGTCACTCAGTGGTTGGGCATCAACCTATGAACCAGGCACTCATGGCTCAATTTCTGGTCAGGGCACAAGCCTGGGTTGTGAGCTCAATACCCAGTGCAAGGCCTGTAGGAGGCAGCTGATCAAGATTCTCTCTCATCATTGATGTTTCTCTCTCTCTCTTCCTCTCCCTTCCTCTCTGAAGTCAATAAAAACAATTTTTTTAAACCAACAAACTGAAAAAACTGAAAGGGACATATGAAACTTTTTATTTGCAGAAGATATAATTATCTCTATAACCCCAGCAGAATCAATAGACAAACTAGGAAAACCAAGAAAAGAGTTTGTTAAGGTTACCAGCTACAAATTCAATTATCTTCTTCTACAGACCTAAAGGAAATATTTGCAATATCTAAAATGGATATCGGGTTAATATGTGAATATACAGTGAAATATTTTAAATCAACAAAAATAAAGACAGGAAAGTCAACTGGGAACAATGTGCAAAGCATGTGAGTAGGCATTTCAAAGAGGATGAAGCTCTACTGGCTAACAAGAATATGAAGTAACACTCAATATAATCAGAGAAATACAACCGAAAAGAACTAAAAGTCCACTTAATACCCTTTAAAAGTGTAACAATTAGAAAGTTGTATAATATCAAGTGTTGGAGACAGTAGAGATGATACGAACTTTCAATTAACATTAAGAATGTAAATATGCCCTGGCCAGTTTGGTTCGGTGGGTAGAGTGTCAGCCTGTGGGCTGAGGGGTCCTGGGTTCAATCCCAGCCAAGGGCACATGCCTGGGTTGCAGGCTCCATCCCCAGTGTGGGGTGTGCAGGAGGCAGCCAATCAGTGATTCTCTCTCATCATTGATGTTTCTATCTCTCCCTTCCTCTCTGAATAAAGAAGTATATATATATATATATATTTTTTTTAACAAGAATGTAAATAGATACAGACATTCTGAAAAATGATTTGGCAGTAGTGAGTGAAGTTAAGTGTGCATAACCCTCATGACCCCAAAATTCCATCTGTACAAGGTATGTATCCCAGGAAAATTCTTGAATGGGTTCAAAGGGGACCAGGTAAGAAGATATTTCTCTAGAATTGTTTGTAGAAGTGCAGAATGGATAAGTAAACTATGAAACTATGATGGATATCTACTTTGGACTCCTATGCAGGACACAGTCGAAAGCTGTCATAAGCAATAAACTTGATTATATATAGCAATAAGGATGGATCCTAGACACAGTTGACTGGGAAAAAGTAAAAATAAAATAAAATGGCAATGCCACTTATGCAAATTTAAAATGCATACACTAAACAACCTGTACTAGGTTGAATAATGTCCCCTCCCCAAAGATGTCCACATCTTAATCCCTGAATCTGTGAATCCCCTATGTATGGCAAAAGAGATTTCACAGGTGTGATTAAGTTCAGTCTCTTGAGATGGGGATATTATTCTGGATTATATGGCAGACCTGATTTGATTACAGGGTCTTTATAAGAGGGAGGCAGAAGTGAGTGAGTAGTAAATGTGATGACAGAGCAAGAAGTTATAGAGAAGGAAGAAGGGGCCACAAACTGAGGAATGTTGGCAGCCTCTAGAAGCTGGAAAAGGCAAGCAAACAGACTCTCCCCTGAAGCCTCCAAAAGGAATGGAGCCCTGCCAATAGTTGATTCTAGATTTCTGACCTCCAGATCGGAAAGAGAATAAATCTGTATTGTTTTACAAAGCCACTAAATTTATGGCAATTTTTATAGCAGTAATAGAAAACTCAAGCATACATGCATAGTTAGAAACATATGTCATTCGCATTTGAGGGTGTATCTATGGGGAAGAAGAATAGGAGAGCAGACAGGGAATGAAAGGAGGTGATAGAATAAAACAAGAGAGATGGCTTGTGCATCAATGAAAACACTGTGTCATAACCTGAGTAAGATTAATTCAAGTATCTGTAGGAAAGGTCCAGCAAAGACAAACAGAAGCAGACCACTCTGATTGATGTGTAGAAAATAGGTTGTATGCTCTGAGAGGTATGGCAGATATTCTGAGTATTGGCTCTTTTAAAGACTTCTGATATAAAACCAGTCTTCCTTGTGCCTTGATTCTGTGAAGCTGGTGCCGTGAAGACTAGGCATAAATATTTTGGTTATCAAAAGGTATACCACTCATAAGAAATCACTTAATTTCTCTTACAAATTTGATTAGTGTGTCAGACCAAAGATCTACCCTAGGTAGCCTGACAAATTCAAGTTTCCAAGTTTGTGAAGATGAGGGTCAACCCACACTGTGCTGACTACCTTAAATGGACAGAAATACACGGTGCAGCCAACCTCCATCCTGATGCTTCCCCATCCCTCAAAGCCTCCTTCCTTCTGGTATCCCAAATGCCTAGCAAAGGGCCTTACACAGTAGGCACACGGTGCTTGTGGTTAGGATTTAGGATTTGGCACATGTATAGCACCTGTTAGTGGAATAAGGTGACCTTCCTTTTCCCTCAGCTCAGACCATCTTTCTAGTTTTATTTCCTATGTTGCACCTACCCATAAGGACTCAGTATTCTCTGAACACTCCATATTCTTTCATATTTGCTTGTTATGAATAATCTTCTATTTTTAAAGAGGAAGTTCAAATATTACTTCTTGGAGATCTTTCTTGTCTTTCCATGCATTCACTTGATCAATTATTCATTCATCTAGTGACTCATTCAACAAATATTGAGCACCTTTATAAGCTGGGCACAATGCGAGGCATTGAAAATGTGATAGTAAGCCAAAAATAAAGGCTCACCACCCTCATGGAGGCCTAGCGGGAGAGACCGAGTTTAATAAACATAATTTATTATGTTCACATTCATGAATATACAATTAGCACCTGACATGTTCTAAGGAAACAAACACTGTCTTTGAGAGCACATCACCAAGAAATCTATTTAGAATAGGGTGGGTGATGAGTAGAGGGGTTCAAGTAAGGCCCCTCTGAGGAAACGTTTTCTTAGGTGTCTGGAATGGCGTCCCCAAAGCTGGACGCCGCACTCCGATCAGCCTCGGGGTCCGGGGACTCTTCAAACCGCCGCCCACAGAGGTAGCCCCAGCCAGGACGTCCGGCCCTTCCCTCGCCAGTCCCGAGACCTCGCGAGAGTACAAGGTTACCCGTTATTGCTCAGACTTCCCGGCCTCAGAACGGCCGCCCCCTTCCTCCTAGCCTTGCATCCCGCGCTCCGCTCTCGGATTGGCTGACCGAGCCGCGACAAGCTAGAAAGTGGTTCGACTACTAGTCCTATTTTTGGTCCCGCCCATGAAGCCTGTGGATTGGACGGCTGAGTCTTGCGTCACGCGCCTCTTAGAGCGCGGACGAGCCAATCAGGAGCTTGGCGTATTTTACAAACTGGAGAAGGACCTGCCCCAGAAGCCAAGTCAGGGAAAAAGCGAAGAAGAGCGGAAGACCCTGAGGGGTTTCGGGGAAGGTGTGGCATGGAGATCTAGGAGGTTTTTAAGGAGGAGAGGCGGGTCGGGGTCCTGGGGCGAAAGAATAGGCTCAGGGTGTCTGGAAGTGGCACCCAGAAGAGCCGGCCTTGCAGGCGCCCAGTCTTCTGGGCGCAGGCATTTGAGCGAAGGTGGAAGTATCAGGGATGTGAGCACCGCACCAATGCCCCATGCTGGCTGACCTTTGATTCCTGGTCCTGCTTTCTTCCCCTTCTCAATTGTAGCCGTCATGACCACCTTCCAAACCAAGAAGGATCCTTTCCTCCGGGGTGTATCACCCACCCCGAGCAAGATTCCGGTTCGCTCAAAGAGACGCCCGCCTCACCCCACACTCAAGCCCTGCGACTTGGACCGGGAAAACCAAGATCCAAAGGTAAGAGGGGCTTGGTGAAGACAGTAGCTACAAGGAGGCAGCACACACCGGCAATACACCCCAACGCTGAATTTTTTTGTCGTTCCCTCCCCCAGAGATTGGAGCAGAAGTTCAGTAATCAACGTCCCCTTGTTGACTCAGCAGGCCACAGGCCAAAAGCCACACATCAAACACAAAAATCAGAGAGATTGGTGGGGAACACTTTGCTACGGAAACCATTGGAGGAGTTCAGGCCTAGCCCTAAGGAACAAAGTGTGGGGCCTGGGCCCCCTCCCCAGAAAGGTACTTGTTGGAAACTGGAACACAGTCTCCTGGTAGGGAGAATGAGATGGGGATGGTGGAGTTCCGGGGCTTTGTACTGCTCCAGTCTCCTGCTGACTATACGAGTCCTTCCTAGTCCCTGCTCCTGGAAAGCTCTTTGCTCTTAGAAACCCTCTCCTTCCTTCAGCAAAATGTCATCTCTTCTAAAGCCTTTTCCAGCTCTCCAGTCACAATCAATTGCTCTGTGTTCTAATACTTTGCAATACTCTGTTATAACATGTCCATAATTGGTTTTCGGCTTTTGAATTTTAGAGAGAGGAAGGGGAGGAGAGATAAACATCGATTTGTTGTCCCACTTATTTATGCACCCATTGGTTGATTATTGTCAGCGCCCAGACTGGGGATAGGACCTGAACCTTGGTGTATCGGGATGACACTAACCAACTGAGCCACCCAGCCAGTGCGCATGTCCATGCTTTGGCTTGAGTCTGTTACCTCTCTATAGTTTGATGATAGCTTTTTGAGGATGGGCTTTGTCTTATTCATCTCTGAGCCCCAGGGCGTAGAATAGTGTCTAACATAAAGTTCTGTGAACAGTTGGTGAGTTGAGTCCTATTATATGAGTCTCTGGCTTACTGTTGCACCTCAAGGTGGCTACACTAGGGTACCTGGCCTCTCTTAGCTTTCCCTCTTCCTTTCCCATGTTGCCTTTCATTCTCTTCCTTTACAGAGATTCCAAGGGTCATAGAGTTTGTGGCTGACCCTGAGGCCCTGGCTACCATCCTGTCAGGTGAGGGGGTGAAGAGCTGTCGCCTGGGGCGCCAGCCCAGTCTGGCTCAGAGAGTACTGGTTCGAGAGAGCCAGGGAGGCACCATCCAGAGGGGTCAGGTAATGAGACAGAATATGATGAGATCAGGCTGGGGTGGACTGAGGAGGGATTCCTGAGCTGATAGCCTCTTTTGGGATCCCAGGGTAGCCGCGCCTCTGCATATTTGGCTCCCAGAACCCCCCAAAACCGACTAGACCCTGCCAGGGCTTCCTGCTTTTCGAGGCTAGAGGGACCAGGACCCCGCAACTGGACCTTGTGCACCCAGAAGCTAGAGGCTGTGGTGAGTGCCCTTGGGGGGCTGATACTCAGTGTTTCTGGGAGCTCCTTCCAGAGGAGATAGCTGGCCTTGGGAGAGAAGGTATCTCATGATGACCCAAAGCGGGTCTGTGGAGGCAGATGGGGTTGGTGGTGAAGCCTGAAGGTTTGGGGCTCACCTCTGACTCTGCTTTTTTTCTTTTGCTTTTATGGGTCAGATTCCACCTTCGGGACCTTCCTTTCCCTCCTCTGCTCGCCCCAGCTTCCAGGAGCTAAAAAGAGAGACAGGTGGCAGCAGCCGGTGAGAAGGAGGAGGTCATTTGGAAAAGAATGATCCAATGCTCCATACAGGGGTCCCTCAGAGCTAGGGTCTTCCAGTAGCTTTAGGACTTCCCACCAACCCAGGAGGGGAAGAGGGAGGGTGGACCTGTGACTGCCCAGGTGAGCCCTTGGAATAGGATTCAGGCCTTGTTAGCCAGGCTTCAGTAGGACATCAGTTTCTTCAGGTTGTGGGGATGGAAGGGTACAAAAATGAGAGGTGCTATCTCTTTTGATTAGTGGCTAAAGCACAGATTGTGGCAATGAATGGAATCTGGGTTTGATTTCTGACTCTTAGCAAACTTGCTAGTTGTGCAAGCTTGCCTTAATCTCCACGCTTCAATTTTTTTTTATCTGTCAAATGAGGATAATGTTTGTGCCATCATTAGAAGTTGTGGTGATAAATGAGCTGATGTTTGTAAAGCAGTTAGCACAGTACCCAGCTCATACTTGATACTCAGTGACTTTTAGATGCTGCCCTTATTGTCATCAGGACTGCAGTGAGCCAGGCCTCGGGATTGCACCTGGAGACCCCAGTCCAGCCTGGTGAGTGTGTCTGGCCATGGTGAGAAAACGGGCAAGTGGGCTGTCTGCAGTGGGGATCAAGAGAAAGAGCTCAGTGGGCTGGGGGGGTGGCGGGGGGGGGGGGGAGGGCAAGGCCAGTTCAGAAGGAGATGGAGAGGAAGAGACCTTCTTGATAGGCCAGAGGTTGGCCCAGTTGCACTTTTGTCAAAGGATGTGGTCCCTACCCTCTTCCTACAAGAATTGCCTTCCACTCCTTAGATCCTAAGAGCCATCAGCACATCCTGAGCCTGCTCAGGGTATTCAGATTAATAAGTGATTACTGAGGTATTAGATGGATCTCCACCCTTGATGGGGCAGTGGGGACTGTCAAACTGACAAACCCTCTTTTGAGATTGCAAAGCCCTGTGCCAAACTTTGGTAGGTGTTCCAGATACTACAGAAATGTTCTATCTACTCCTAGCTTCCTCTGTCCTGGAAGGAGAACATGAAGTAGTCACTCACTCACATGAAGAAGGAAGGGGCCTTCCTGGTCTGGCCCAGTGGGTTCCATTAAGAGAAAGTCGGGAGCTAACCCACACCAAGGTGAGATGAGTCCCTTCTGGGATAGGGGGAGTGGGGCAGGGGAGATACCTGGGAAAATTCCCCAGCAGCAGCCAACACTAAGGATTGTGGGTATAGCCAGGTAGTCCGGGGCTTCAGATGTTAATTGGATCTGTGTTTGCTCCTGATGAGCCCATGCCCTCTCCAGAGAGGGACTTGCCTCTGTTTACCAGGTGTCTGGGGCCTGGAGGTGAGAGGTCACAGTCTGTATCACCATATATATTTGTATCACCATCAGATCAGTGCTGAGAGATCTGACACTTGTCAGCCAAAGTATTCATTCATTCACTTCACAGTATGAATCGAGAAGCTACTGTGTGTTAAGCACTCTTCTAGTTTCTGGATATACAGTAGCAAATAAGTTCACATTCTAGAAAGGGGAGGCAAAAAGTAAACCCATTGTAAAATATTTAGTGTGTCAGATGGTGGTAAGTTCTCTGTAATAAATAAATAAGGCACGGAAGTGGAAGTGGGGCGGTGGTATTGCAAATTCAAATTGGTTGGTCAGGAGGATCTTATTGAGAAGATGACATTGAAGTGAAGACCAGAGGAGCTGAGGGAATAAGCCATCCAGATATTTGGGGGAAGAATATGCCAAGAGAACTGCAGATGCAAAGGCGCTGAGGAGGAAATATGCCTAGTTTATCTGAGGATCAGTGAAAAGGAGACGGGCAAGTCTGGAGGAAGGAGAATGACAGGAAGTGAGGATAGAGCAATTGCGGGATTGGACTGGGAAGGATTTACAAACCAGTATAAAACCTTGGATTTTACTTGAAATGAGTGGAAAGCCATGGGGAGAGGAAATGAACAAGGGAGCAACATGATTTGATTAAGTCTTAAAAGAATCACGCTGGCAAGACCAAGGAAGGCAAGGAAGGAGGGATCACTCTTCCACCTTGTTCCTCTCCACAGGACAGCCGTGACTGCCACCTGATGCCCTCCCCTGGCCCTGTGCTGCTACCATCCATCCCCCGTCCATCCCCCTTTGGATTGGCTAAGCGTGTTCCCTCCCCTGGCTCCTCAGCTCCGGTTTGTGTCCACAGCTCCTCGGGGCTGGGCAAGGGTAGAACAGTCTGGTTGGGATCCCTGCTAGGTCTAGGTTTTGTCACTGCTCAGCCAACTCCATCTCTCCCCAGCCCTCATATTCAGTGTTGCGGCGTCTTGCTATTCGCCCCAAAACCCAGTTCACACCCATCCCATCGGCCCCCAAAGCTCAGCAGGTAAGAGAGGGCAGGGGAGGTACCTGGTATAGGAAGGGAATGGATGGGTATAGGAAGAGTTATGATATCCCACTTCTGTCCCAGGCTCAATGTTTGAGTGGCCTCTCTCCTCAGTCTTGCCCTGAAGAGCCTGCCCTGCCCTGGGTAAGTGCCCAAAGCCTTCCCATGCTGAAATCCCTCACTCTGTCCTGTTGGCCTGACAATTTGTGGCAGGTGGGCTCTCTGGAAAGGCTACCTAACTCCAACTCTCCCTGCTTCTCTGCTGCCCCTCCTAATCTTAGTCTAGGGCCTCTCAATTAGAAACCTGACCCCTTCCTCATGAGGGTAGGACTCAGATGGGTCTTCCTGTCCCAACCAGGCTTCCTCACATGGCCCCTCTCTCTTCCCATGTGGCAGGAGCAGATTGCAGTCCGGCTATTTGACCAGGAGAGTTGTAGAAGGTTACAGGAGGGGTCTGGGAAACCACCTGTGGCAACTCCTCATGGACCCCACCCTAGTAGAACCCCCAACCTCCAAGAGCTGAAGATGCAGGTGGGTCTTTGTGGGCAACAGCTTTGATGCCTAATGGGCAGAGACAGGGCTGGGGAAGGGAGAAACGGGAGGCAAAAAGGGGTATGGGAATAGGACAGTGTGGGCAGAGACTTGAACCCTCATCTTAACATCACACCGGGGTATTCTCTCCCACACACAGCGCATCAGTATCCTGAAGCAGCTTTTGCAACAGGAGGTAGACGGGCTGGCAGGGAGCAAGTGTGCCCCCCTTAATGGAGGCTCCTCTCTCGATATGGTTGAACTTCAGTCCCTGCTGGCAGAGATTCCTAGAACTCTGAATGCCCCAGAGCAGAATTCTGGGGCTTTCCACCTTCCTGAACTGTTACAGCACTCTGGACTGCCAAAGCCCTGTTTTCCAGAGGAGTGTGGGGAACCACAGCTGTGCCCTGGAGCAGAGCCTGAGGCAGCTCAGCCCTGCCCTCCAGCAGAGCCAGGGCCCCCAGAGCCCTGCCATAGGAGGGAGCCTGAGATACCAGAGCCTACCACCCAGAAACAGCCTGAAGTATCTGAGGCTTGCCCTCCTGTAGAGCCTGGATCCATTCAGGCCTGCTCCCAGAGGCAGACTGGACTTCCAGAGCCCTCCCCTCGGGTAGAGCCGGAGGCATCAGAGGTCTGCTCTCTGGAACCTAGGAGTACAGGGTCTAGTCCCCAGTCCTGCTGTGGTCAGTGGGCTCCAGCGACGACCAGTGTGATCTTCTCCTCTCAACGCCCACTTTGTGCCAGTCCCACTATCCACTCACTCCAGTCTCTGAGGCCCCCGACAGGCCAGGCAGGTAAGTAGTTGGTTGGAAGGGGTTGTGAACAAAGGAGGTCCTCATCTCACTGGGAGCAGGACCTCTGCCCTGTACCAGGTGATCCCAGGCTTGCTTTCTTCCGCCTACCTTGCCCAGCCTGGCTTTCCTTCAGGAAGATAGGAGGAGCTGGGCTCCAGGCCTGTGCTCCTAATTGGCTTGCCTCTTGGTGGGGGGTCGAGAAAGGGCAATATGAGGTGAGAGTAAGGAACTCCAGAGCCCACCCTGAACTCTGGCCCATGGACCCCTAGGCCCCAGCAGTCTGGCTCCTCGAACCCTGGCCCTGAGGCAGCGCCTCAAAGCATGCCTGACTGCCATCCACTGCTTCCATGAGATGCGCCTGGATGATGAGTGTGCCTTCTACACCAGCCGAGCCCCTCCCTCAGGCCCCTCTCGTGTCTGCACCAATCCTGTGGCCAAGTTATTGGACTGGCAGGATGCCCTGGTGAGCCTCCCCATGCATAGCCAAGCTGTGCTTGCACAGCAAGCCTGTGGGAAGTAGGAAGCAGAGCAAAGGGGCCAAGCTTGGCTCCTTTATAAAGATTATTGGGGAAGCGCTGGCTCAGTTCAAGGATGGCTGGGCTGTGACAATGTCTTTCTGTCTCTCCAGTGTTTTATTCCAATTGGTTCTGCAGTCTCTCCGGACTCTCCGACATGAGGCACCCACTTCCACCCGTTCCTGCCCTGTCTTGATCCTTCCTTTTAGCCCCTATTTATTGTCGGTCCACCCAATGGGATTGGGAGTCTGGAAGTCGACACCCTTTTATCCTTCAATAAAGTTTCTAAAGTGTCTGAATATCTTTCCCGCTGGTCTGACCTGGGCCAGCACCTACTGTTGCTCTCCAGTTGCCCACTCGGTGGCAGTGTCCTCCAGCTTAGAGCCAGCTCTGGGCTGTCAGGATCCCCAGCTCCTTCACCTTAGATCTGTCCTGAAGGGAAGAAATCATCCCACTCTTGTTCACCCCACCCACTCAGCAAGCTCTATGAGTGTGGGGGAAACAGTCATTGTTCCCTTGGGTCACCTGTTTTTCTCCCTGGTTCTTAAGATCAGTGCCACTTCCAGGAGCCATCAGCAACTTCTTCATCCCCTAAAGTTCCTCTTCTTAGAACTTTCCCTGCATCAGGCAGACCACTGAACACTAGACCCATATCCTTGCAACCTTGTTGGTGTCACTCTGCTTGGTGTCTCCCTACAGTGTAAGGCTGGAACTGTCCTGAAGCTCATACTGCTCCCCTCCCCCTTCCCACATCACAGCAGAAGCCCTGGGCTACTCCCCTCCTCCAGAGGTAGGCTTGCAGGGAAGAACTAAGCTTTTGCCTCAGGCAGGGTGGGTGGGAGTCCTTGAGAGGAGTGTGGGTAAGGGTCAGCCCTCTGTCCCCACTCTGTGCACCAGTTAAGAGGCACACACATTCTCTAATGTCACTTTATTGGAAGAGGCAGCAGCAGCCCATATGGAGGTGAAATGGGGACTATACAGAATGGATTTTAAATGTGAGGAAAGAATTCACTGGTTCCTCCAGATCACAAGAAGGCTGCCAAGGCAGGAGCCTGGAGCCTGAAAAAGGGGCATGGCAAGAGAGGTTTCATGACAGAGGACCAGTGTCTACCCCAGTCCTAACATCTCCTCCCACCTAGATGAACTCCTATCTCTGTTCTACCTCCTACAATGCCAGGTCTGGCTAGTGAGACTGTTCCCCAGTTCCCAGCGGGAGAGGGCCACAGCCTCCGCCCTTCTCAGACCCTCTTTCACAGGATGCGGGTGGTCCGCTCCCCAGCCACTAATTCCTGGAAGCACCGAGAGAGACTGCCCAGTAAGGCCTCCTCCGGGAGCAGGCAGATCCACCCCACAGCCAGAGTCTCAAAGGGTGGGGTGGCACCTTGGGTGGGGCCAACTGAAAGTGGGTGAGGAGGGAAGAGAAGACAAAGGGCAAGCGAGGGGGGGTAGAGGATGGGGCCGTCTCAGTCCGGGTAGATGATGAAGCCAGAGAAAGTGCTGTACTTGTTGGTGTTCCCGCCATGCACCTTCCCGCCGTCCAGCTTGATGAAGACTTCATCACCCACATCCAGGTGCAGGATGACGCTGTTGCTGGCGTAGTCGTAGTTCTGGTCTGCGTCCTGGGCAATGGCGCTGGCCCGGACCTGCGGAGAGAGAACAGAACAACCCCCTCACTCCCTTTTCGGAGCTGGGGTGGTGAGAGGGATCCGGCGGAGTAAGTGCAGCGAGGCCTGTGAAGCCTGTGAAAGTAGCTGGCGGCAGGGGCTGGGGTAGACAAGGAGAGGCCAGGAGATGGCAGAGCTTCTCAGGCACTAGTCTCACTAGCTGTGTGACTCTGGCAAGTCTCACACCTTCTCTGGTCCTCCGTTTGAGCTGTAAGGTGGAGGTAATAATAGAGCCTACCCTAAATTAGTTACTACATGCGAAGTGTATTAGAACAGTGCTTTTCACATAGAAAATGCTATAGGGCCTTGCTATTATTATTATCATTTAAGAAATAAAATTAGCCGGAACCGGTTTGGCTCAGTGGATAGAGCGTCGGCCTGCGGACTGAAGGGTCCAGGGTTCGATTCCAGTCAAGGGCATGTACCTGGGTTGCGGGCACATCCCCAGTAGGAGGTGTGCAGGAGGCAGCTGATCGATGTTTCTCATCGATGTTTCCAACTATCTCTCTCCCTTCCTCTCTGTAAACAATCAATAAAATATATTAAAAATAAATAAAATAAAATTAGCCTGTAATTTCTAAGATTCTGAACCCCCTCTGGCCTCCTAAACTTGCATTCCTATCCCCAAGTGTAAGGGCACAGGTGTGTCCATGCATATCAAGGGTGCGGACCTTAAACGGGAAGGTGCAATGATGCATTCGTGCCTTGGGTTGCCCACTTCCCTCCTAGTTCCCTCGAGCGCACCCAGAGGGGTCGCCTTCTTCCCCAACAGGTAGCCCCTCCTCCTCTCTGGTCTTGCTGTTGCTGCTGTTCACCTCGCGCTGCTAGCCCCGCCCCCCAACCCCTCTCTTCCTATCCCGCAGGGACTGGTTATTAACTCATTAATTATTCATCATTATTCTAATCACTATTTACTGTCCTCAGGGCCCGCAGCGCCTGTGCAGTGCAATTCTGAGTGGGAGCCACGCAGCCCCGGCCCCCTCAGAAACTGGCACACTCTAGATACACACTGCCTCTTCCACCCCCTCACAGACATCCCGCCGCATAGACCACACACCTACTCAGTGCCACATGCAAATAGACATGCTCTTTGTTCACACCTTTGCACCAGCCCAAGCACCCAAAGACACACTCAGATCAATACACACTTGCATACATAATCTATCTCGTACAGACAGACACACATACACTCTCACTCCCTTTCCCTGGGTTCCTGGGGCAGCCCTGCTGGGAGGAGACCCCAATGCAGTGCCTGCGGGCCTTGCAGCAGGAGAGTGCTGTAGCCCAGCAGGAGAGGGTTTCCCACAGCCAGGATGAGCAGGCCTGATGCAGCACAGCACAGGCAACACCACTCAGTCCCAGCGCGTGGGGGGAGGGAGCATTCAGAGGTCACCGCTAAGTCTCAACCTTACCTCCAGGCACCTATACCAACCCCTAGGCCTGAGGCCTCTCACTATTGCTCTGTGTCTGGGTCCTTGAGCTAAGCCAAGGCAGCAGTGACTCTGGCTCTGACCACAGGGACAGGGAGCAGCAGAACCTGGAGGCCAGAGGTTGCCAGGGAGGATGTGTGGCCTACTGGGCCAGGTCCCACCTTCTCTGCTTTGCCCTTCCTCCTCCAAACCCGTCCTTTGACTTCTTCCTTCTCCAAATCTGTTCCTTCAAGCTGCCTGGCTGGTCCCTTTGCTAATATACCATTTCTTACCTCTGACCACTGACTCAGTGTAAGGCCGCTCTAGAATTGGCCCTAGGCCCTGGGACTAGCCATAGAGCTGATGGTAAATGAGCCAGTATTTTCCTTCTTTTTTACTTTTTCCTTAAAAAAAAAATCCAAGCTGAATGCCCCACATGGGAACAGCTGCCTACTGTGCACTGCCTGGGGCCTGGCTGCCTGGCATTCCTGGATTCAGTGACGCTGTTTGGAGAAGGGGATGGGCTGTGTAACGAGTGCAGGGAAATTTAAGAAAGCTACTTGGCGAATCTGAGGTGGGGAGGGAGGGGCATCTCACCTGTCCGTTCTTCATCAGGTCTGCCCACATGCTGGTGCCGTCGCCGCCGCGCATGAGCACATGGTAAGCGAAGAAGTAGACGCCCGGCATGGGGCAGGTGAACTTGCCGCTGGCCGCCTCATAAGCGTTGCCCACGTTAGTCACCACGTCGTCGAAGCGCAGCACCTCGTAACCCTCGTGTGGCCTCCGCAGGCCCGCATAGAAGGCAATGCGAGGCACGTAGCCGGCAGGGGGCGCCACCCCGCCGGGGCCTGGGCCAGGAGGGCCTGGGGGACCTGGCCTGCCCGGCTCTCCTGGTGGCCCTCTGGGACCTGGTGGTCCCGGGGGCCCTCGAAGACCTGCCCTTCCCCGCCGACCCACCTCTCCCTTGGAGCCCGGCGGGAAGGGGGGCACGGAGACAGGCGCGCCGTCGGGTCCTGGGCCTCGAGGCCCATGCGGATCGCATACCATGCGACAACGACCCAGCATCTCGTAGTGCGCTGGCCCGCGGGAGCTGTGCACCAGCAGTGGAATAGCCACCAGCAGCAACAGCACCATGGCCACCCCGACGGCCGCGCCCGCCACCCGCTTGCGGCGGCTCAGACGCGACGCAGCCAGGGCCAGCAGATCCTCCTCACTCTTGGGCGCAATGGCGTCGGAGGCTCGGGGCTCTTGGAGGGCCCCCGAACCGGTGGCCGGGCTCGCGCCTGGGTCGGGACCCCCCTGACAGCTGCGCCCGATCCCCCCTTCCCGCCCCTGCGGACTCGCGCCTCAGCGGTGCAGTTCCCCAAACCTTCCGGCAAGGTGAAGGTCCCGCGTGGGTTGGGTCAGGGCCAGCTCCCGACGGTTCAGCGCCTGTGGTCCTCTATTCACCTCCTGTTCACCCTATCGTTCCCGGGAGCCTGACATCTGCGGCTTCTCGGACGGCTGGCTTCTTACAGATCTAGGATGCTTGCTCTCTGGACAGCTTCTTTCTCAAGGATGGCGGAGCTTAGGTCCCCAGCTACCCAGACGGATCTCTCCTGGCCGGAGGGGGGACTACTCTCCGCGCTCTGGACGTCCCGGGCTCCGCGCTGGGGGTGGCACCCACCGGACACGATCTCCTCATAGGTTTGCGCTCTACCTCTTGGCGAGCACTGACCCGCCTTCCTACCCCAGCCCCTGCTGGAGCCCTGGCCCCGCGTGTCCCTCCTGGTAACGTGCTCCCTGTCTGCGTCCCTAACCTTCCTCTCCTCCCTCCCAGGGCGGCAGTGACTGTGGTGTGAGCAGCCTCACGCCGGGAGCCGCTGTAAGCGGCCCGGGGCGGAGCGACCCCTGGCGCCCAGAGCGGGAAGCGCGGGGGCGGGGCAGGCAGCGGCCCCCACCCGCGGACCCCCGCCTCACGGTTGATGCCCGGTTCTGGGCGATTCTGCATGGGTTCACTGTTCCCACCTATCCTTACTTTCACCCTCTGCCCCGAGTTGGGTATTCCCGGAGCCCAGAGGAAGCCAGAAAATAGCGATGGGATAAAAAGGGGTAGAGATACACAAGATACACACAGAGAAAAGACAGGTGGATTCCTGAGCTAAAAAGAGCCACCCCCCCCCAAGAAAAAAATAAAGAAAAATTAAAATAAAATATATCAAGCAAACAAACGAGCAAAAAGGGGTGAAAAAAAAAAGAAATTCACCACCCCATGCCCCCCAGTACCCATAACCAAATATCATATGGTAGAGGGCTCAACAGTACATTTTGTCTTGAACTAGAAAAGGCAAATCTCCTGCCACCGTGCCCTCGACCCCCCAGCACTGGGGAGCACAGTGCCGCAAGAGAGAGTGAGAAAACGGACGAGCCTGTGGAAGCCAGCAGGAAGCCGACAGGAAAGCAGGAGGAGCGACAGAAATCAAAGAGACAGAAAGCCAGATAGAGACGCAGAGACAGAGACAAAGCTGGGAAAAGAGACTAACTGACAGCCCCAGAGCGGGAGAGGGAGAGACAGAGACGGGGAGAGAGAGGGAGAGACAAGAGCCGAGACAGGTTGACAGATCGAGAGAGAAATGTAAATGGTGCGCTGCAGAGAGACACCCAGGTCCGTGTTTGGACTCCAATGTGACATATCAACTGTGGGGAAGGCGCGGGGGCGGGGCGGTCCTTCAGCAGAATGGTAGGCTGTGGGCCTGTGCGTTGTGACAGTGCGCTGGCAGGTGTGGGCGTGGATGTAGCCAGGGGACCCTGGCCTTGTGTGTCCCTGGGTGAGTTGGGGTTGTGGATTGTTTTGTCCTGGTGTGTGTATTGTGAGGGCTATTTGAAGGGAGGTTTTGTATTTGTCTTCCTCTTAGTCCTTAAATGTGGGACCTTATGAATGCCATCTCTCCTATCTCGGAGGAGTGGAGTCTACTGGGGAAAAGAGTCAGCAGGCAGCTCTTGTCCCTTCCCCTGCCCAGCCCAGCCTAGTTCCAGCCCTGCCCTAGTCCCAGACTTTTGTCCAGCCACCTTCCTTCCCCCTTCCTCATAGGTCTGTGGTTATATAGAAAGCCAGAGACCTTGGACCCCACATAATAAATGTTTGGAGGAGGGGTTTGAAGTTGGTTTTACAAATTAACATAACCAAAATGCAGATTAAGTTCTAGACAGCCTCCTGTGAGAGATGACTGTATCTGGCACTCCGGTGACCAAGAGGGAACCCAAGCTTTGATAGATCCCTCTTTGTGAGGGGTCAGAGTCCAGGGAAAAAGCTAGTGGCTGAATTCCTCCTTAGGGCCTGGCCCTTCTGGGGGAAATTACTTGCTTACAGGGACCCCAGGACCAGAGGCATGGAGAAGAGGCTCCAGGACTGGCAAAGTGGGGATGTTTGAAGACCCTGAAGGTGGACAGCTGCAAAGGACTTCTTAGAGACTAGGGTAGGCCAGGACTGTAATGTATAGGAAAATGATGTGTAAAATGGAGGGCACAAAGCACACCAGGGCATGATTATTGGGTGGAGGTGATTTCCTCATTTCTTCCTTACTGTACCCCTTTCCTGCCTCTCCCAGTCCATAATGGTACAGGGAGAAAGAGGTTGCTGAGGGTGGGCCTGTGTGGAGGGAGGCCCCTACATGCTTGAGAGGGTTGGGAGAGAAAGAATTGGCAGTCAGTGGGGGAGGGGCCTCCTCCTCCAACCATAAATACAAATTTTATTCAAGGTCTTTGTCGCCATTTGTCTTCCTGGGGGGGGGGGGGTGGGAGGCTGAGGGCCATGTCGGGGCCATGCATGTCTAATTCCAGATCTGCTCCCCCAGGCTGGATGATGGATGGGTCAGAGAGAAGAGAGCAGGTCAGGGCTCACATCAGCCTCTCCTGCCTGATCCTCAAGCCCCATCGACCCCAGGTCCTGCCACTCCTCTCCTTCCTCCTCCCCACTCCCTCCACTCACCTGAGGCAATCTTTGCTCAGCCCTGCTCCCTCCCCCCCACTCTCTGACTCACCAAGACCCTCTTTTTGAGCCCCTCACCTCAGCCCTCTTCTCCCTGGAGCTTCCCTTCTCCGCCTATCCCCAGCCCAGGCTAGAGCTGCTGCGTTGACCGGCAGGCTGCAGGCGGGTGTGTGTGGTGGGGGGAGCAGGCTTGGCTCACAGGGAGCTGAGGGGCCAGCTCCATGAATTTATTCATGTTCTGTTGCTCTTTCCCCACGCTCTGGAATGAAGCTGCCAGCTCACTAGGTCCTTATTTCTTCCCCTGCAGCTGTCACAAGGAGGGATCTGGGTAGGGTCAAGGCCAGTGCTCCTGAGGCCAAAAGCCAAGTGTCTGGGTTCAAGAGGAAATTCTGGGGCCCAGGCTGGGACCTGGGATTATTTCCTCGGAGCTCTTGGGGAACCAAACTCGGAGGCCCTAGGGAGGTGATATGATTGGGAAGGGGAGGTAGGCAGAGAAGGTTGTGCTACAGGACGTAGAAGGAGCAGTGGAGGTGGGGACAAGGCTGATGGGGGAGAAGAGGAGAGAGGAAGCATTTAAGGAGTTCCCTAGGCTCCCCTCTATAAAAGCACAGTCTAGCCTGAATCTTGCCTTAACCTCCACCCTGACTCTGCACTAATCCTGACCCTAATCCCAAATTATACACTTGACTCCTTTCCAATCCTAATATGAATCCTAACTCCAAAACCTCACCCTAAATGGAGCCCCTCCCCACTGGTCCTGTCCTGGAACCCAGGGGTCTCTCAAGAATTTCCCCCCAGGACTTACAACTAGGTGTGCCTCAGAGTTCTGAGGACCAGATTTTTGATTAGCATGTGATTAGCATATTATTTGCATGTACTATGTGCCTTCTACTCTGTGAAAGTTTTCATGTTAAAATTTTATGAAGTCTAGCAGAAAGGTCCTGGCTTCTTGAAGGTTCTCTCTTTTTGTTCCTTTTCCCACACTCCTAATCACTGGTCCCAATGCCCTCAAGGGGAAAAAAGGGGTGAGGAGATGAGCAATAAAGGGCTCATGGGAGGGAAGATTCTGGCAGTGTAATCTGCTCTCGTCATTGCAGTGTAACCTCCACAAGCCTCAGTTTCCTGATCTGTAAGAGGAGAGGAACCAGCTGGCTGATGTTGCATTAAGATCTAACGAAGCACTTTCCCCCTCTTGCACTCTTTCCTTCCCCACCTTTTAGAGTCATTCATGATGTGGTTCTCCTCCCTCCCCAACCCATACACACATTCTGGCTTTCAGCTCCCACACCTGAGATGACACAGGATTGGAAGCGGCTTGGGTTGCCTGGTACTAGACCCTTGATGTGAAGAGAAAGAAACATTGCCCGCCTGATAGCATAGAAAGGGAAATAACATTATTGAGTGTTTCCTGTGTGTTAGGGCTTTTACATGCAAGTTCTCATTGCATCCTCCCAGCATGCTGAGAAGTGAATATATTGTGTCCATTTTACAGATGAGGAAACGGGGGTCCAGAAAGGAGAAATGGCTTGTCCTAGATGGCCCGTAAGTGGCAGCACTGAAACGAATTCTAATCTCCTGTCTTCCTTCTCAGTGGCCCGGAGAAGAGAAAGGGCAGTGGAAGGGTGAGAGAAGCAGGACAGGAGTAGGGAGCGAGGTTTGAACTCCTGTTGAAGGGGAGATCTCTATGTGAAGCCAACAGGCTAGGTAGTTGGCTCAGCACAGTCCCCATCTCCAACCACCAGCTCTGTGGAGATGACTGACACCCCATGGGTGTTCAGTTTCCAGCTAACAGATGTCAGTGTACATTAGCTGTGGAAAAGAGCTGTTCAGAGGGAGGAGAACATGAAACCAGCCTGAGGAAAATGTGCTCAAGAGGTGAAAGGGAGAAGAGCCGGCCAAGAGGACTAAGGACCGCTCTTCCACTCCCACCTCCAGTGGGAAAACAGTCATGGCCCTGAGAGCAGGCACGCACTTTGCCCCCTTGCACAGAGGATCCAAAGGCCTCAGCCGCAGGGCCTAGGGCCTCCACTCATCTGCCGCAGGAGCCCCTCGAACCGCAGCTCCGTGCAGCCTTGGGTTCAAAGAACCGCGCCAGCGCCCAGAGGGCAGAGGAGGGCTCCTAGCCCCGCAGGGAGCAGGTAGACAGGTAGAGATTGCCTCTAAGGTGTCTGTCAGGCCACAGCCGCTGCAGACTTGCTTCCGCAGCCCTTGACCCCTGGCCAGGTGCAGCTTCTCACCCTAACCTTCCTCGCCACCTTCTTTTGCGACCCCCTCGTCCCCACCATCCTCCTGCCCAGCCGCCAGTTAATGAAATGTGGCGAGAGGCTGCACAGACAGCTGTCAGACCCCTCAATTCTCCGCCGGGAATTGGATCCCGCGCGGGGAGACCGACAGGTGAGCAGAGGAGGTGTTGTGGGGGCCGAAGGAGGAGTGCTGGCTGGTGCGGGGCCGGAACCCAGGAGACGGCGCCATGTGCAAAGCCCCGAGGGTTCGGCTAAGCGTCGTGGGCCCTAGGATGCTCTTTCTGCCTAGCACCCCTAGATTTTCCCCCTTCTCCAACAAACAGGAGACTGAAGGAGCCCCACACCCACCCGGCCCCGGGTCGATCCACGA
This sequence comes from Corynorhinus townsendii, assembly GCA_026230045.1. Classification (NCBI taxonomy): domain Eukaryota; kingdom Metazoa; phylum Chordata; class Mammalia; order Chiroptera; family Vespertilionidae; genus Corynorhinus; species Corynorhinus townsendii. The sequence continues at coordinate 170,339,910 of JAPDVU010000003.1, read as the reverse complement.
GTCCTGGTCCTGCACCTCAGGCCAGCCTGGCTCGCGTGGGTGTCGCGCGTAGCGGCTCAGAGTCGGCGGGCGCGGCCGGGTGTTTCCTCCCACCTCCTTCCATTCCTTCCTTCTTGCTCCCCCTCCTTCCCGCGCTCCCTCCCCGGCGGCCGCGGCCTTTATTAGGGATTCCGTGGCTGTCGGTCCCACCATCCATCCTGTCCGCCGGCAATTAGGCGGCCAGACAAAGAGCAGCTTCGGATGGATGAGGGTCCCGGCGGATCGGAAATGTGAAGGGTCAGCGCTGCCGCCCGCGGCGCACCCCGCTCCCCGCTCTGCATAATCGCCGACCGCCGTCACTCAGCCGGCCGCCGGGGGAGCTGCGGGCCGGGCTGGGGAGAGGCGGGGCTGGGACTGCAGCCTAGGCGCTTAGGGCAGGGCGAGAGCGGACCTGCAACAGGGCGCGTCCTGCGGGGGAACCAAGGGCTGAGGGCGCCTGGAAGCGCCTGGAGGAGAGAGGGCAGGATATGGCCCCGGGGGTTCCCTGAAGGCGGGCAGGGGAACGGCTGCCTGGGGGCTTCCAGTCAGGAAGCGGGGACTCCAGCTGCAAAGACTAGAGGCTGGTGGCCCAGACACCCACGGCTGGGAATCTGGGGGACCGAAGGTCTAGGGTCGGTCTTCCGTCTGCATACGTGGAACTGCGCCTAGGACGAGCCCCCTTAGGGAAACAGGGCCTGTGGCCTGGTGCGCCTCTACCGGAATAGAGTGATACTACGCTTCTATCCCCCATCTCAACCTTCCACCCGAATGGAACCGAGAGGAAGTTCAAGTAGTCCGCGTTTTTACTGCGGATTCTTTGGCGCTAGCTTCCAGCTGACAAATCAACATTTCAATCTGACAATTAGTGGTCGAGATGGGGGGAGAGGGGCTCTCGCTGCCAGGACCGGTTAACCCTCCCTGCGAGCAGCAGAGAAGTGGGCGGTGCTGGCAGTGATGAACGACTCCGAGGGGGCCCCGGGCCCCGAGCGCGCATTCATTACTCTTCTGACAGGCGGGCGGCGGGCCTGGCGGGCCGCGAGTGGACGTGCCGGGAAGAGGCCTGTGGCAGGAGGGAGCATAAGGGAGGCGTTTAACAGCCCCACAGCCGGGTCAGCTCCCGGTTCTTCGCCTCGACCTTGGTACTTGACTTACTTATGCGTGGCCTCTCAGCTGTTGGGGCTGGCCCTGGTTGCAGAATTTGGAGAGCAGGGACAGGGACTTAAGCCCTCTTCAGGTTAGGCGATTTCAGATCTGAGATGCCAAGAAAGGGTGTAGATAGGCCTTAGGGCTAGAAGCTTTTGTCTGACCTGGGAGGAACTATGCAACCGTGCGTGTCTATGCACACAGAGGTGGTGTGTGACAGGTATTGATGGGTGTGGATCACACGTGGGGGGCAGTGATTGCGTGTGTTAGTGTTAGGGAAGTGTCGGCCTGATTTTGTCAGCGAGCTTCGAATGTCTGAGGATGAGCTGCAGCCTCTCCTTGCTGTCTGTGCCCCTCCCCACCGCCACTTGCTGTCAGGTCTCTGTCTTCAGCTCTGCAGGAAATGGCAGTGTCCATGGTGACAGCTGAGGTGTGCTGCTGGGGTTGGGAAGATAGATGTTACCTGTGAGAATGCTGGTCTGGACAACTGCTCCCTTCCACCGCCTCCACCCCAAACATCATCCTTTTCCCACGCTTCCTGAAAGTAGTGGATATTCATCGCCCAAAGTCTGGAGACCCAGCTGCTGAGGAAGTGGTTACTACCAGGTTTCTATAGTCCACACACAGTCTCCATCACATATTCAGTCTCTAATATAAGATATGATCTCAACCCTCTGTCTTCCCCAGGCCTGTGGTGAGCAGAGAGGAGGAGGTGGATCTCAGGAAGGGAAGAGGCAGACTATCAGACCTCCGAGACAGCCTACCTCTTTGGGGCCTGGGCTACTGGCCCCTGGGATTCTTACCTTGGACCTCAGGTCCAGTTACTAGTAGACACCTTGGGAGGATAATGCTAATCATATTCTAATTTCTATCCCTAATTACTGTCATCACCTGACTTTGTCTCCATTCTCAAACACACCAAAAGGTTGATCTTTCTCACCAGCTCTGAATCTCCTTGGTCTCCAGGACAGAGATTTGGGGTGATTCTGAATCTCCGTTTGTTCAGTGTCTTTCAGCCACTTTCCCTTTGCCTTGCTCTTCCTTATGTCAAGGGTACTTCTTGGACCCTCTATATCTTTGTTCCTGCAACCCTCCTCCTTATGTCAGGATGTCCTGACATTTTTAAAAAATATGTTTTTATTGATTTTTAGAGAGAGAGGAAGGGAGAGGGATAGAGAGATAGAAACACCAGTGAGAGATGAGAAACATCATTGTTCAGCTGCCTCCTGTACGCCCCCTACTGGGGATTGAGCCTGCAATTGTGGCATGTGCCCTGACCTCTTGGTTCCTGGGAGGAGGCTCAACTGCTGAGCCACACCGGCTGGGCTGCATGTCTTCACATTTAGGGATCTTTTCCAAAATTGTCTCCCTACATTTTGGGGTCTCTATGTCCCTCTGGGGCTTCTCCCTCTGGGAATACCCCAGAACAATGGTGAGGCCTCATTGGAATGAAGAGAGGGAGTAGGACTTCCTTCCTACTCCCATCCAGGTTGAGATCATATCTTATATTAGAGACTGTATATGTGATGGAGACTGTGTGTGCAACCCAAGGATGGGCAGGCAGTGTCAGGCCACGGCCAGGTCGCTTCTCATTCAGGGCACAGGCGCCTGGTCAATGCCCGGCTGTCCGTCCCCCTCCCAACTGCTCTTCTCCAGGCCCGCGCCCCCTCCGCCCTCCTGGAAAAGGCAAATTTGACATTTTTAAATCCCGAGCCTTAGAGGGATCGATGCGGCCCGGGGCCCCACCCGGGGTCGATATTCCTGACTGGGAAGCGGCCTCAGCGCGGAGCGGGTGTAAATCACGCGAACTGGGAGAGGGAGCTCCGGATGCAACCGCGTCCCAGGCACGTGGAGTCAGGGTCGCGGTCTGGGGGGGACCCCAGGCAATGGAAGGACAGGTCTTAGAGACCCGGACATGAGCCCGCCCAGAGCTCCCCTCCTCCCCTGCCCAGCTCTGCCAACTCTGCGGGCCGGCTCCGGTTTCGCTTCAGCGGCCGCTACCCTCCGTTGCCCCTGGAGCCGCCAGGGAGGCCGGTGCTGGAGCCAGCCATGCGGCGGCTCCTCCGTGGCCGCTCCCGCGGGGCCTGGGCTTCGGCGGCGGCTGTCACGAAGCCGACAGGCCGGCCGGGCCGGGAAGGGGTGGGTGGCGGGGGAGCGTTGTTGGAGGTGGTGGGGGCGGGGGAAGCGGAAGGCTGGCGCGGCTCAGGCTCACAGTGGGCGCGCAACAGATATTTGTGGAATTGAGGGACGGCAAAGTGCCGTGGGGCGCGGAGCCCAGCGGGCAGGGAGTGGGAGTCCAGCCACTCGGAGGGGCTGAGCTGGGATAGATGGCCCCCCTCCCTGTGCCGGGGATGGTGAGGAACAGAAAGAATGGAGTGAGCAGGGAGGTTTAGGCCCCAACCTACAACTGCCTCCACCGCCGCCCCTGCCCCCAATCCTTGAAGAAGTTCCCAGTTGGGGAAACCGAGGCCGCGCGGTTGAGAAGGACCAGGGCGGTTAAAAGCGGACCGGCGACGGGCACGGCCAGAAGTCCTGCGTGGGCCTCTGATTCCCCTGCCTGCCCGGGTCCGTTTGGGCAAACAGCCCGCGCAGCTGCGACCCCCGCTTCCACTGCGGCTTGTCGGAACCCCCCACTCCCCACCCCGCGCCAGTTTATAGAACAACAATTTGGGGAAAACAATCCGGGCCGAGTGACGGCCCCGTAATTGTGACAAAGTGAGTGCGGGCGCCTGGAGAGAGCGCTAGGGCGGGAGCGCGGCGGGCCGAGCGGAGGCAGCTGCGCCTCCCGCCCGCCCCGCCGCCCTCTCGTTCTCATTCCGGTCACCTGCCATCCCTCTCCTTGACTCTTATCCAATTCTTCTTCTCCCGGCCCCTGTCGCCTCCCTTCGCTTGTTCCTCCATCGCTCTTCCCTTTCCTCTCGGTAACAGCTCTTCTCCCGCCCCCGCCCGCTGCGGGCGCTCCCCGGTGCGCCTTTTCCTTTCTCACTTCTCTCTCTTCCGCCCTCCACTCGTTTCTCCATCTTTTCTTTGCGCTCGGGTCGCCCTGGGGCCCCTGGCTCACACCACACACTCCGCTTCTTTCCCTCCCCAGTCCCAGCTTCCTGAGCCTGCTCGCACAGAGGCCAGCGCAGCCGCGCGCTCTGGGGTTCCTTCGCAGCCTTGTGCACGCGGGCGGCCTGCCTCTGCCCCCCGCCCGCCCCCCACTCCACCGCTGCCTTCTCCGCCCCTTTCTCTGCGCCCGAAGCTAGTTTGTTTGTGCAGCGGCGGCGGAGATGTTTGCGGAGCTTAGCGCACCGCCGTGCAGCGCGGGCCCAATTAAGTCTCATTCATTATTCAGCGCCCAGGTCAGCCCCTACCCCAGCTGGCGGCTCCCGAGACGCTTTGGCGCCCCGCCCAGCCCACCCCCAAATCAAGGCTGGGAGACCTTGGAAAGCCAAGCTTTTCCTGTACAGAGGAGGAAACAGTCCCAGAAGCGGCGTGACTTGGCCAAGGTCACATAGCAGAACCAGGATGGGGGCCCAGGCTACTAAAACGAAGGCATCCTTCATCCCAGCTCAATCACAGTATTCAGGCGGGAGGAAGGCCTTGCGTTCCTGGTGGGACATCCCTCACCGCCTATCCTTTTTTGCTCCTGGTTCTCCCTTTCGCCATAGCTGCCGGGATACAGCCGACTTGGGCTCCTCAGGCCTCAGGCTCAGGCCTAGATGTAGTGACCCTTGACTGACACGCCTGGAACGGGGCAGTGAGGCAAACTCGTGTGTGTGTGTGTGTGTGTGTGTGTGTGGTGTGTGTGTGGTGTGTGGTGTGTGCTGGGGGGTCCCTCTCTGCAGCCTGTCTGTGGGTGTTTCTGCTGTAGAGGCATTGGAAGTGGAGCCATCTGAGGCAGTCTTGAAGGACAAGTAGAGAGAGAGGACAGTGCATCCTGAAGTGAGGGGGAAGTCACCATCCCACTTGTGGGGTGGAAAGGGGCGATCCAGCACCTATTTTTGCATTTGTAAGGGACTGTTCTGGGCTGTTTCGCCCGGGCAACAGCACAAGGTGTCAGGGGACCCGCAGGGCCCTTTTGTACGCGGCAGCGCCACCTGGCGGCCGCAGTGCTTCGGTGCCGCGGTGCTGGAGCGCCTGGCCTGGACGGGGCACTCGCCCACCCCATGGAGCTGGGGAGGCTGGATTCGACCAGAAAACCTTAAACTGACTTTACCCGAGAGGGCGGGCGAGAGGAGCTCGAGGTGTTCCAGAGGCAGCCGGGGAGGGCCTCGGGGAGGAGCCTGGCCCCAGGGACCCGACTTCCGTGACACAGCAAACACAGAAAGACAAAGTCCATTTGGATGGAAGTGGGAGCGGAGTGAAGGGCCATTTTGACTCTGTGGTCCAAGAAAATGACTGGTCAGATGCGCCTGGCAGCCGGGGTACCCAGGTACGGCCGCTCATGCGGGACCCGCAAGGACTGGCTGGTTGGTGGTCATGAGTCCCACTCTACGTAGAGGGGAGGGGAGAGACTGGCAGGCACACTGGCACCTTGTTTTATATTCTGGGGATTCATGGCTGCTTTGGAGAGACTTTCCAAGTCGGCCCTGGCAGGAGGTGGCTGAATGGTGAGGCACCAGGTTTCAGGTCAAAATGCAGTTTCCCAGAGCTGTTTAAGTGGAGGGAATTGAGGACTTTTTTCATGTTTGACTTGTGGGAAGATTTCTTTGCCAGGAGAGCTGGAAGGCTGGAGAAGGGCTAAAACCTTGGGTCAATGTCTGAGAGCAGCTATAGTCAGAGTTGGATTGGGGGACAGGAACGTTCAAAATGTGTAGGAACTTTAGAAGGGCCTCCTGATCACACTTATTCACTCCACTCCCCATTGAGTCATCCCCAGGTCAGTGGCCCCAGGGGAGGTCTAAAATGTACGCTTACGATTTTTTTGTACCTGTTCTGCGCTCTCAGCTGAAAGCATTTATTTTGTTTTTGGTTTGTTTGTTTAAGAAATATATGTTTATTGATTTCAGAAAGAAAGGGAGAGGGAGAGAGAGATAGAAACATCAGTGATGAGAGAGAATCATTAATTGGCTGACTCCTGCACGCCCCCTACTGAGGGTCAAGCCGGCAACCCAGGCATGTGCCCTTGACCTGAATCGAACCCTTCAGTCCACAGGCTGACGCTCTATCCACTGAGCCAAACCATCTAGGGCTACTGAAAGCATTGAAAACATTTTTCTCTCCTAAATTTGGAGTCACTGTGGTTGTTAAAAAACAGACATGAGGTGCTAGACTCAAGGGCATGGAAGAACCAGCATTTCAGGGACACTCAGGAAACTCTGGACTCTATTATTGGAAGAAAAATGGTAACTGTGTTGGGACATGGATATAGTCTTTAAGCTGCTTTTTTCCCCCTATCTCCTAGGGTCCAAGGATAACTCTGGCTATGATGGCTGCGATTCTCACAGAGGACTACAGATTTCTGCACTCTGAGCAAAATCAGGTGCCACTGGAGTTGTTCTGAGACACTTTCCCTAAAGGATGGCCAAGGGACTCCTGGTGACCTATGTCCTCTGGGCTGTAGGGGGCCCTGCTGGGCTCCACCACCTGTACCTGGGCAGGGACAGCCATGCACTGCTCTGGATGCTTACCCTGGGGGGTGGTGGGTTGGGCTGGCTCTGGGAGTTCTGGAAGCTCCCAGGCTTTGTAGCTCAGGCCAACAGAGCCCAAGGGCAGAGGCAGAGTTCAAGAGGCGGGACACCCCCTGTGAGTCCCATTCGCTTTGCTGCTCAGATGATAGTGGGCATCTATTTTGGCCTTGTGGCTCTCATTAGCCTTTCCTTCATGGCCAGCTTCTATATTGTGGGCCTCCCGCTGGCTGTTGGCTTAGGAGTCTTGCTGGTGGCTGCTGTTGGCAACCAGACCTCAGACGTTAAGAACACTCTAGGGGCAGCATTTCTCACTTCCCCTATCTTCTATGGCCGCCCCATAGCTATTCTGCCCATCAGCTTGGTGGCCAGCATCACAGCCCAGAAGCATCGCCGCTACAAAGCTTCCGTTGTGTCGGAGACACTCAGTGTGCGGCTCTACCGCCTGGGCTTAGCTTACCTTGCTTTCACAGGCCCGCTAGCGTACAGCGCCCTCTGCAACACAGCTGCCACCCTCAGCTACGTGGCAGAGACCCTTGGCTCCTTCTTGAGTTGGTTCAGCTTCTTCCCCCTCCTTGGCCGCCTCATGGAGTCTGTCCTCCTTCTGCCTTACCGTGTCTGGAGGCTGCTGGTGGGGGATCATGGCTTTAGCAGCGGCTACTTCCAGGAGTGGGAGAAGCTCTATGAGTTTGTTCGCAGTTTTCAGGATGAGAAGCGTCAGTCGGCTTACCAGGTGAGGCTTTCTGCCCTTTCATTCCTGTCTGGAGTTAGACTAAGCCTTATTGGAGCTGGTGCCCCTGGTTTTCATGTCTGCTGTGTCAGGCGGGAGGGTGTCCTGGTTTCTTTAGGTGTGAAGGTGCAGAGGCTCTAATAGTGAGTGAGTGGCGGGGGGGAGGATATGTATACTTTATTTACTTTTCAGTGAGGTTTAACATTTAAAGTATACTAATTTTATGTATATACCTATGAAACCAACACTTAGATCAAGGGATGGAATATTCCATCCCTAAGAATGTTCCCTCCTACCCCCTCCCAAGCTATACTTCTTTCCTTGGAAGTAACCCCTATTCTGACTTCTGTTACCATAGTTTAGTTTTGCCATTCTTTTTAAAAAAAATATATTTCTTTTTTATTTCAGAGAGGAAGGGAGAGGGATAGAGAGATAGAAACATCAATGATGAGAGAGAATCATTGATTGGCTGTGTCCTGCATGCCCCCTATGGGGGATTAAGCCCACAACCTGGACATGTGCCCTTGGCCGGAATTGGACCCGGGACTCTTCAGTCCGCAGGCCGATGCTTTATCCACCGAGCCAAACCAGCTAGGGCTAGTTTTGCCCATTCTTGAACTTCATATAAGTGGGTCATTCAGCATGTACTCTTTTGTGTCTGCTTTCATTCAACATTATGTCTGTGAGATTTATTCATACTGTTGCACACAATTGTAAAATCCTTGTTTTCTTGTTAAATAGTATCCCCTTATATGAACATACCAGAATTTATGCATCCACTCTATTGTTAATGAACATTTGGGTTCCAGGAGGGGAGTATTCTGAATAAAGCTGCTATGAACATTCTTGTACATGTCAGCTTGATGGACATACATGATTATTTCTCTTGCAAGGAGGAGATCCTGTCAGGGATGTGAAGTTCTAGGTTGGAAAATGGGCAGCTGTAATTAAAAGCAAATTTTGGTTCTTACCATGAGATCCAGAACTGGAATTCTAATGTGAGGCTCTAGGCCTTTTTCATGTCAAGTGGGAGCAATCCCAGAGATATCACAGCCTGATTTAAGAAGGGAGCAGAGAAAGGCCCAGGTACCCTGACAACTTATGGGATTCTAATTTGTCAGCTTCTGTTTCCCTAAGGTTTTGGGTCTCTTAGAAGGGGCAACAAACGAAGACATACATCAGAGATATCGGGAGCTAGTGAAGATCTGGCACCCTGACCACAACCCGCATCAGACAGAAGAGGCTCAGAGGCACTTCCTGGAGATCCAGGCTGCGTATGAAGCCCTGAGTCCGCCCAGGAAGCTCAGGGGATTCTAGAGGTGAGAAGAACATTTCCCTTTGAGGATGGACTCTTCCTGGCAGAGCTGGGCAGTTTGTCCCAGCTTATCTTTGCCTCTAGGGGGCACCCAACAGCATTAAAGAAACTGCTTGTAGTTGAGATGGAGAAAATCGTAAATTGGTGAGAAAGCTATTGTGGTGGAAAAATGTATTTATGTATTGAATTTCTGAGTTCTTGGCTGTTGTATTCCTATTTTTCTTAAAACCATATAGTGAAATGAAAAACATTATAAAATCAATAAAATATCTTTTAGAGAATATACCACCTTATCCCACTCTTGGTAACATTGATGAGTGAGGGAGGAAGGTTATTTAACTTTTTTTTTTTTAAGTACAAAGCATTGGATTAGGAGATCGAAGGAAAAATATGAAGGTTTAATATTTCACAAGTTATTCTGTGACAAAAAAGATTTTATCAATTCTGAGGATTACTAAGGGGTAAAACTGATGTTAAATTTTAAGATTTCAGGAAAATATTTTAGTTCCATTTATAGAACTTTCTAGGAGCTACACTTTCCCCAAGAAGGAGCAAGGTGCTGTGGAGTAGGGGGTATTCCCCAATTACAGACGCCTCTGCTTGGAGGAGTATTGTGGAGAGCCCTCAAACTTTACATGGGTGTTTGGACTGGCTGACCTCGGGTCTTCCCCACACTTGGGGTCTGATTCTGAGCTATAACACCTTGCTCCCGGGGAGTTGACAATCTGGTTGAGGATAACACAGGTACACAGATATGAAAGTTCACCTCATTCAGTGTTTTGAACTAAGTGTCACAAGAGGTATAAATAGAGTTCATTGGGATATTGGAGAAAGGATAGATGACATTGTTTTATGAGGACTTAGAGAAAAATTCATGATTTTACATTTCATATGACTTTATGGGGACTTTGGGGAAACTCTAGGGATCCAGCATCTGGAGCATCTCAAAGGAGCCTTACTTAATTCCCACGTTACTAGCCAAGTGTGGAAGGAACAGTCCCGGATGCACAGGACGACTGGAGGCCAGGCACAGGATGTGAACATTATATGCTTTTACTCCAGCTTTCTTGTTCTTCTTTATGTGTGGTTATCTTTCACACTCTGCCCCCTCCCCCTTTTTTTTTCTGGAAGTTAATTCTGAGCAGTATATATATTTAAAAAGTGGAATTATTTTGGCTACTATTTTCTATAAATAATAAAAAAAAGTCCAGCCCTAGCTGGATTTGCTCTGTGGATAGACCGTCGGCCAAAGGATCCCGGGTTCAGTTCTGGTCAAGGGCATGTACCTTGGTTGCAGACTCCTCCCTGGCTTGGGCCCTGGTCAGGGCTCCTGCAGGCGGCAATCAATGGATGTGTTTCTCTCACATCAATGTTTCTCTCTGTCTTTCCCTCTCTCTTCCATTGTCCCTAAAAGTCAATAGAAAAATATCCTCGGGTGAGGATTAACAACAATAAATAGTAATAATAATAATAGCAAGCAAGAAGTCTTCCTTAGTCTCTACCTGAATTGATTTAAATGAAATCCAGTAAATTTGTATTCTCCCATTGCCACAAATAAAAAAATTATATAGCCTTTAAAAAGAGTTGGAAGAGAACTGAAAAGGCCTCTGCCTCAAGAACCTATCCAATGCAGAATCTCGAGAATAGCTTGCTTCAGGGATGAAAATTTTGGCTTTTCTTGAGTAGGAAATTTCCTTCCGTTCCCACCTTTTGAATATCTGTAATAGTTAAGTTGTTCTTTTATTTAACTGAAATTACTTTCCCTGTAATTTATTTCTTTTCTTTTTTAAAATATATTTTTATTTATTTTAGAGAGGAAGGGAGAGATAGAAACATCAATGATGAGAGAGAACCATGGATCGGCTGCCTCCTGCACGCCCCCTACTGGGGATTGAGAGCACAACCAGGGCATGTGCCCTTGACCAGAATTGAACCTTTGACCCTTCAGTCCGCAGGCCAACGCTCTATCCACTGAACCAAGCCAGGTAGGGTTGTAATTTCTTTCTAGATTAGCCATCTTTTGCTACAAAGAACAAAAAACAGCCCGACCGGTGTGACTCAGTGGTTGAACCAGGAGGTCATGTTTCGATTCCCGGTCAGGGCACATGCCGGGGTTATGGGCTCTATCCCCAGTGGGAGGCATGCAGGAGGCAGCTGATCAATGATTCTCTGTCATCATTGATGTTTCTCTCTCTCTCTCCGTCCCTCTCTAAATCAGTAAAATAAAAAGCCCTTTCTTGATGAGAACCTGCCCTTTAGGTCATATCCCTCTAAATATTCCCTTTTCCAGATTAAATATCACCTTGTTTAAGGAAACACTGTAGTTTGTTAGAAAGAGCACAGACAGAGAAGTGATGAAATGGGGTTCTGCTTCTGCCTCTTGCATGACTAGTCAGCTGACTTTGATGAGTCACCTCATCACTCTAGGCCTCAGTTTTTTCCCTTGAGGAAGTTGGACTTATTTTTTAAAGTACAATTTCCATTTATCTTTTCCCCCAGAAAACTTTTCTTTACTCTTTAAAGATTTAGCTTCTTACATGGGCTTTGGTGGAGGTCATGGGGCAGCACCGAAGGTCTAAATCTGGGTGGGGGTGTTGGGTCCTTCTGGGTTTCACGAGAATGGTTCCCCACGACCTTGCTGTGAATGGCCCAGCTCACACAGTAATGCAGCTTCACGTGCAGCTTGGGAAGCACATAGGCGTCAAAGACACTCGCTTCGGAGATGTCCCTAACGGCCGCGGCCTCTACTATGTTTCGAATGACAAACTTCATAATGGCCTTGTCCTTGGGCACGCACCGGGCGCAGCTGGTGCAACGAATAGACTGCACATGGCCTCGGCCTTTTTTGGCACGACCGTTGTTCCTTCTTTTCTTGGTCATCTTGGAAATGAGGACCCGAGAGAGTTAGAAGACTTTTAAGATTGTTTTCAATACTGGATTCTGGGGTCTTTTCAGCCCGAACTTATGTTAAGTAGTTTGTTTGTCATCTGCTGTGTGCCCTCTTGTGGATACTGTCTTGGGAAGAAAATAAAATATCTGCTCATAGAACAACATAATGGTCACCACCACCCCCAATAAAAAATCCACCTCTATCAAACTGTCTGTTTTCATTTATTCATAATCTTTTCCATCCTCACCCATAAATTTACATGATTGAATCATATCGGAATATAATTTTATACTGTTTTATCCCCCTCCTGGAATCAGGAGCATTTATGTATATTACTATGAAGACTTCATATATATTTTATTGAGATGTAATTCACATGCCATAAAATTCAGCCTTTTAAACTATACAATTTAGCGGGCGTTAGTATATTCATAAGGTTGTGCAAACACCAACACTATGTAATTCCAGAATGTTTTTACCATCCTAAAAAGAAACTCTATACCCATTAGCAATTACTCTCCATTCTTTCCTGCCAGCTCCTAGCAACTACTAATCTACTTTCTGTCTCTATAGATTTGCCTGTACTGGACATTTTATACAAATGGAATCATACACTATCTCCTTTTGTGTCTGGCTTCTTTCTTATGTTTTCAAGATTCATCTTTTTTTTTTCTCAAATAACAATATTTTAATGCTGTATAATATTCCCTTTATTGGGAGACATTTATGCTATTAATACATATTTTTGTTATAAAGAATGCTGCATCAATATCTTCGTGTTTCTAATTCATCTATTCTCTTGAATTATTTCAGAATAAATTCCCATGGGTGGGATTACTGGGTCAAAAGGTATGAACATTTTTATGGCTCTTGTCAATATTGCTTTTAAATTGTGGTGCTCAGAACTAAATGCAATTCTCAGATGTGTACAGACAGGACAGGGTACTGTGGGGTTATTAAGTTCTCAAGGTCTGGACAATATATCATTCTTTAAATCAAGCAGCCTAAGAATTTATTAGCTTTTTCTCATTGCTCATGGAACTTATAGCCAATAAGTCCCTTAGATATTTTCCTAGGCACTATGTTTCAAACCTATGTTTGCATCTACTCTATAATCCAGTGCTTCTGAGGATTCTCTGTCATGAATTTTGTATTTCTTTGTTTTCTGTTTTCTTTAGTGGTTGATCCTAACAAGCTAGAAGGTGTGGGTTTATTGCAGTCTTGGCTGAGAACTGCAGATGGCGCCTTAAGGCTGTCACAAGGGTAAAATATATGCCTTCGCTTCTTTTAGGATCTGATAGTGGCACCTCCACAGCAGGTTTATTACCAGAGTTCATTACCATTTGAGGGGAAGGAGAGAGCAACTGTGAAGTTGGATTTGGGTGTTATTCAGGGAAAGCTCCAATTGAAGCATGTTTTCTAGTTGTCATTGATCCCCTAGGGGCTTAATCACAAGGAACAACAACAGCCTGTAATTATTGGAATGGAGAGTCTAGGGCAGTGTATTTCACATTAGAGGTTTCTTTGCTTGAACACACATTTCATGCTACTGCTTTGGCTTTTGAAGTTGACACCCTTGAGAAGCTGAGATTTTTTTCTTTCTGTTCCTTGCCATCTCTTTCTTTCCTTTTCTTTTTTTATTTTAATAAATCTTTATTCAGATTATTACAATTGTTCCTCTTTTTTCCTCCCATAGCTCCCCTCCACCAGGTTCCTACCCCACCCTCTGCCCTTACCTCCCCCTCACTGTCCTCATCCATAGGTGTACGCTTTTTGTCCAGTCTCTTCCCGCACCCCCACTCCCCTTTTCTCCCAAGAATTGCCAGTCCACTCCCTTTCTATGCCCCGAATTCTATTATATTCACCAGTTAATACTGTTCATCAAATTTTTATTCCCTTGGTTTTTAGATTCACTTGTTGATAGATATGTATTTGTTGTTCATAATTTTTATCTTTATCTTTTTCTTCTTCTTCCTCTTCTTCTTAAAGAATACCTTTCAGCATTTCATATAATTCTGGTTTGGTGGTGATGAACTCCTTTAGCTTTTCCTTATCTGTGAAGCTCTTTATCTGACATTCAATTCTGAATGATAGCTTTGCTGGGTAGAGTAATCTTGGTTGTAGTTTCTTGCTATTCATCACTTGGAATATTTCTTGCCATTCCCGTCTGGCCTGCATAGTTTCTGTTGAGAAATCAGCTGACAATCATATGGGTGCTCCCTTGTAGGTAATTAAATGTTTTTCTCTTCCTGCTTTTAATATTCTCTCTTTGTCTTTTGCTCTTGGCATTTTAATTATGATGTGTCTCTGTGTGGTCCTCTTTGGATTCCTTTTGTTTGGGGTTCTGTGCGCTTCCTGGACTTGTAAGTCTATTTCTTTCACCAGGTGGGGGAAGTTTTTGGTCACTATTTCTTCAAATAGGTTTTCAGTATCTTGCTCTCTCTCTTCTTCTGGGACCCCCCATAATTCTGATGTTGGTATGCTTGAAGTTATCCCAGAGGCTTCTTACACTATCTTCATATTTTTGGATTCTTTTTTCTTTTTGTTTTTCCATTTGGGTGTTTTTTGCTTCTTTATATTCCAAATCTTTGACTTGGTTCTTGCAATCCTCTAGTCTGCTTTTAGGTCTCTGTATAATATTTTTTATTTCAATCAGTGTATGCTTAATTTCTAGTTGATCCTTTTTCATATCCTCGAGGGTCTCGTTAAATTTATCAGCCTTTTCTAGGAAATTCTTGAAAAATCTTATAACCGTGATTTTGAACTCTATATCCAGTCGTTTACTTTCCCCCATTTCCTTCGTTTGTGACCTGCCTCTTTGTCTCTGCATTTCGGCTGCTTCCCTGAGTTGATGGAGTGGCTTTGTGTACTAGGTGTCCTAGCAGGGCCCATTGGCTCAGCCTCCCCAGTTACCTGAGGTGGACACTCTTGGTGCACCCCTTTGTGGGCTGTGTGTGCAGTCTTGTTGTAGTTGAGCCTAGATTGTTGTTAGTATCACTGGGGGGAGTTGACCTCCAGACCAATTGGCTGTGAGGATCAACTGTGTCTCCGCTGGGAGATCTTCTGTGCTCAGCTTGGATGGGGCAGAGTCTCAGGGTGGAGCAGACAGCCTTGGTTTCCCGTCAGCCCCACCCTACAAGGCCCCTGTGTCTCAGTGTCTCTCAGCAATGGCTGCACGCACCTCTGAGAGAAGGCTGCCCTCAAGTTTCACCCGCTGCCAGGCAGTCCAGTTTCTCCCTGAATGAGTCTGGGTACCCAAAAGTCTCCACTGGAACTGGATTTCAGTGCAGTCGGGAGGTTTTGTTTCCCTCCCAAATGAGACAGCTAGCCGTGCACTTGCTGCCTGCCCTCTCCGCACGCTTATTCAGCCTGCCCTTACTGCGCGAGGGTCTCCGCACCTCTGTCCTCCACAGCTCCTCTGGGTCTCAATATCCTTTTATCTTTCCTTCTAGTTGTAGAATTTCCACTCAGCCAGCTTTCTGGTGGTTCTGGACGATGTCCGCTCTGTCTTCCAGTTGCAGTTTTGAAATGGTTGTGTGAGGCAGCAGGATAGGTGTTTACCTATGCCGCCATCTTGGTTTCTCACCATCTCTTTCTTTTAGTCACTGCAAAGGATTGAAACTTGTTCAACTAACTGGTTTTGTTTGTTTTGCTAAGGTGAGTTTTGCACAACAAAAGCAGAAAATTACATGGGGTTTCAGCTAAATGAGATTTCATTTCAATGGTTTGTTGCTCTTTTTCTTTTCCTCCCAATTCTCTCCTTTCTCCTCACCCATCCTTTCCAAGTCCATCTGCTTATTTGCAAATTCTTATACATTTCAGCAAGACCTTTTCTGGATTTAAACCTGACAAGTTTCAACAGAACAAAGCAGTGCCTTGTGTGGGAAAATGGGAAAGGACTAATTTTAACTCAATCTGTGGCCGACTTTAGTGTCATTTCTGGGCTGGGAGGTTGTAGGGTCCAACAACCTAAAAGGACATTTTTTCCTAGTGTTAATAGGTCAGGCACCTTTCAGATGAATTAGTAGCAAGAAAGGAATGAGAAGTGTATGGGGGGGGGGAGTTGGCATTTAAATGTGTTCTATTCATGTTTCCCAGTCACAGATCTGAGGGCCAATAAGGCTCATGTTACTCCCCCACCTTTTCTTCTATACCCATAACCACCAGTTTAGACTTGGCCTCTCTAGTTTCTCTCTCCTTTTCATTCCTGGAGTCCATAGCAGAGAGTGTACATTTACTGCTCTTCTGTATAATTTGGGTTGGAAAGCAATTAACTGCAAGTGGTGCCATATCATTTTATATTAATTGACTGGAAACCCATTGTCTCTTAGGAGTGGACTTTTCTTGCACAGTTAAGAGACTAATCCTTTCAGACTCATCTCCAAACTCAAATTCTTTTTCATTGTGTGTTTCTTGTTCTCATGTTAATGCCTTTGCTGATGTCACTCTTCTTTCCTGTAATTTTCTTGCTGCTAATTGAAATCTTACATTTCTTTTATGATCCAGCTTAAGGTTTATCCCTAAATGATGCCTTCACTGATTAATTCCATCTCTAGTAATCTTTCTTCCTTGAATTCCTTCAGTATTCTTGTCAAATTTGTACAATTCTATCTAGCATTTTCTTACATGTTGCCATGTAATCATTCCATCTCGTGTTTGTAAGTCTTATGCCAAAGTCTCTTAAAGGAATGGGTCATCTTTGCCCAATTTAACTAATAGAACATTTACTAAGTGTGTTAACTTGTTATTTAACAGTTTAAAGCCTATTTCCTCATTTACTAAATGGGGATAATGAGGCCTGCATCACAGGGATGTTGAGACAATAAAATAAGACAATGTCTTGAGAGCAGTTTATAAACCAAAAAAAGTATACAGAAGCATTATCAATTTTTATAAAATGGTGACAGACTGTATAAAGGAAAGAGTATGCTGAAATTCCATGAATGAACTTACATAAAAGCAGTATTATATATTACACATAGAAATAAATTCACCAATGATTAAATTCAAGTTTTTGATGAACCTGCAAGGCACTCTCATTGAATTGAGTGTTTAAAATATGAGTTTTGGTTCTGACATATTGCCACTAATTTTGCAATGTAATAAGTTAACCTTTGATAATTTAAGGCCTTTTCCATCTCTAAACATCTGATACACAACTGAATTTGGATATCTGACCCAGGTCTTTGGACCTCAGTTTTGTTCTCTGTAAATGGGAAGTGCCAACCTAATCAAAACCCTGTAATAGAACTTTATAGATGGATGATCAAAGAAACATTAACCCTGTACGGAAGTCTCCTGGGAGACTTAAGTTTCCTTGGGGGAAAGCTGGGAAAGCTGCATACTATATAGTGCATTCCCTTCAATATTAGCAAATCACATCACCATATCAAATGCTCTGAGAAGTAAAGCAAGCAGTTCAACTTGATTTTGACTAGTGTTTCCTAAACTTATTTGGACCTGGAACAGTTTTTTCAGATAACATCTATTTAGCATCCCATGAAACTAATTTTCTAAGACACACAGTTTGGACTGCCAATATGAATATTCTTAGGTATTAGAAGTAGTCCAAGCAAAGGGGAAAGTACACCCTTATGAGTGTACTAGTCTTTGTGCCTGCTGTGGCTTGTAGCCTTATCTTTAGTCAACAGAGAATTTGAAAAATCATGTTCCTCAGTTAGTCATTGATTATCTAGTCTCCAAAATAAATGAGTAAAAATTTGAAGTCTCTCAGATTATTGTTTAACTTGAGCTTCTTTTTCTTCGACATAAAAACATGGAATGTGCCAATCAATCATTTCAGATACAAAATGCCAACTTAAAATAAAAACACAAGAAAAGTTCTCATCTCCAGGATCTATTTGAAACATATCAAATTAGGTCAGGTTAATATCTGCAGAATATATCTGCCAAGGTGAAGATTATGTCATAATTTGTTCTTAGTTCTAGTTTTGCCACTCAATCATTAGGTAACCTGGGGTAAATGAATTCCCTTAAGGCTGAGCTGAGTATTTGGATGTTATTTCAAAATGATCTTCTTTTGTAAGCTTTAGCAGTTATTCTAATAATTTCAGAAATTTGGTGTTTTTTGGTTTTCTTCAGAGTAGGTCACAAGAATTATGTGAAATTTATTACAGCATTTCTTTTCCTTCCATATAATTTATAGATAGATTGTAAACAATTTGCAATTATTTCAAAGAAGGCAACATTCACTTTGTTTTATTGTGAAGTATAGCATACAAAATGAAAAATGTATAGGTAGTATATAGAACAGTGATAAAGTTAATTTTTGTAACCAAGTTCCAAAGAGTATGTTTAAAAAATATATTTTTATTGATTTCAGGGAGGAAGGGAGAGGGAGAGAGAGAGAGAAACATCAATGATGAGAATCATTGATTGGCTGACTCTCACACACCCACAACTGGGGATCGAGCTGAAACCGGGCATGTACCCTTGACCAGAATCGAATGCGGGACGCTTCAGTCCGCAGGCCGATGCTCCAGAGTATTTTGAGACATTTGTTCAACGTCTTTTTAGAGAGGTAGAGTGCTGCATGGAGAAAGGCAAAGGTGAACCATGAGTTGCAGTAAGGGTACTTGCAAATCCCAGTCAGCAAGGCATATGCTCTATGTGATCCATCCTCTTTGGAAGGGCTATTTAAAAAAGATATAGATATAGATATAGATATAGATATAGATATAGATATAGTTATATACATACTAGTGGTAGTGGCCCGGTGCACGAAATTTGTGCATGGGGGGGTTGTTCCTCAGCCTGGCTTGCACCCTGTCCAATCTGGGACCCCTCGAAGGATGTCCTATTTCCAGTTTATAGGGATCAGGCCTAAACCAGCAGTTGGACATCCCTCTCACAATCTGGGACTGCTGGCTCCAGCTGCTCACCTGCCTGCCTGCCTGCCTGATTGCCCCTAACCACTCTGCATGCCAGCCTGCTCGCCCCCAACTGTCCCCCGTGCCAACCTGCTCACCTCCAACTTACCCCCCTGCTGGCCTGCTTGCCCCCACCTTCCCTCCCCACTGGCCTGTGTGATCCCAACTGCCCCCCTGCTGGCCTGCTCACTCCAAACTGCCCCCCACTCTGTCCTGATCACTTCCAACTGACCCCCACTGACGGTCTGCTCACCCCCAACTGGCCCCCTTGCTGGTCTGCTTACTCCCAACGGCCCTGCCCCCCCCCCCCCTTCCCCACCAGCCAGATCACCCACAACTGCCATCCCATACTGGCCTTATCACCCCCTGGTGACCCAAGCTCCCAGCCCCTCATTTTTTTTTTTTTCAGCCCCTCCTTGAGCGGAGCCAGGGCCGGCTGGAAGCAAGTATCTGGGATTTATTTATCTTCTATAATTGAAACTTAGTAGCCTTGAGTGGAGGCCAGGGCTAGCCAGGGTGGGCAGAAAGCTTGGCTTCCTCCATTGCCAGGGCAACCCAATCCTCCAGCTCTGTGGCCGCTGCCATCTTGGTTGGGTTAATTTGCATACTCACTCCTGATTGGCTGGTGGGCATGGCTAGTGGGCATAGCAGAGGCATGGTCAATTTGTTTGTTTCTCTTTTATTAGTGTGTGTGTGTGTGTGTGTGTGTGTGTGTGTGTGTGTATAAAAAATTGATTTCAGAGGGGGTGAGGGAGAGAGTCAATGATGGGAGAGAACCATTGATTAGCTGCCTCCTGCATGCCCCCTACTGGCCATCAAACCTGAAACCCCAGGCATATGCCCTGACTGAGAATTGAACTGTGACCTCCTGATTCATAGGTCGACGCTCAACCATGGAGCCACAATGATCAGGCTGGAGGGCTATTTTTTGAGTAAAATCCTTGGAAGGAGCTTACCCTTACCTACTGCCACCCCAGGGACTTAGCAAAATTTTCCTTTCAACCACACTCAATTCTCCCTTGAAGGAGATCTATAAAATATGATATTTCTTTGTTTGTTTTATTAATCCTTACCTGAGGATATTTTTTCCATTGGATTTTAGAAAGAGTGGAAGGGAAGAAGGGAGGGGGAGAGAGAAACATCAATGTGACAGAGACACATTGATTAGTTTTTGCTTCCTGAATGTGCCCCGACTGGGGTCAGGGATTGAACTTGCAACCCAGGTACATGCTCTTGACAGGGAATGGAACCCAAAACCCTTTGGTGCTTCAACCAATGCTATAACCACTGAACTACTGGCCAGGCAAATATGATATTCTTTTAAAAAATATATATATTTTATTGATTTTTTACAGAGAGTAAGGGAGAGGGATAGAGAGTTAGAAACATCGATGAGAGAGAAACATCGATCAGCTGCCTCCTGCACACCTCCTACTGGGGATGTGCCCACAACCAAGGTACATGCCCTTGACCAGAATCGAACCTGGGACCTTTCAGTCCGCAGACTGATGCTCTATCCACTGAGCCAAACGGGTTAGGGCTGATATTCTTTATCTTGTTAAATTTCCAATGTTTGACAGCTCTCCTTCTAGATTGGACCTAGACATGCTCCTTAACCTACCTCTACTCTTTGAGTGGGGTATCCACATGGAAATAACTCTCCTGTTAATTCAGGGGTTCTCTTATGAGAGGCATAATGTCTTTCCTAAACGATCATAAGGTTTCCAAGAGTGGGGACTTTATTTTCCTCCCAAAGAAACTATATTAGTTTTGCAGCAGCAACATGCCCTATAATGAAGGCGTTTCCAGAGTGACTTTTGGTAGATGAAATCAGCCATTATGGAATATGATCTTGGATCCCATTGGTTCAGGTCCCATTCTTTATTATGAAGTTTCCTATTAACCAGAACTTATCCACCTGTTCACACTCATTATGGGAGGGAAAGGGAATTGTGAGTTTGTCATTCATTACACTTTGGACTTTTCTGTTTTAGCACTTACCACATGTTATTATAGTTGAGAGGCCCAGTGCATGAAATTCATGCACAGGTAGGGTCCCTAGGCCTGGCTAGCGATCAGGGTCGATTGGGGCCTTCCTTCATTCCATGCCCCTCCTGGTGGTCAGCGCACATCATAGTGAGCAGTCGAACTCCTAGTTGGTTGAACTCCTGGGGGGACAATTTGCATATTAGCCTTTCATTATATAGGATTATTTTATATCTTACGTCCTCTTTTAGAATTGGATACTCTCCTTGGTGATAGGGCATTGTTTTATTCTTCTTTGTAAGTGACCCAGTGCCTAGAATAATGTCTACCACTTATTGGGTACTTATGTCAATTTCTATTGGAATCTTTGAAAGAATATCCAATAGGAAGCAACACATGGCATAGTGCACTAACTCGTTGGATGACTTACTCTTCTGTTTCTTTAGATCTGTAAATGATATGGTTGCATTAGATTAGGCATTATTAACCAGGGGTCAGTGGGTTCCAGGGTATTTTTGACTCTCTACCCCATACAAAGTTTAAAACCAAAGGCCTGGATGACTTCGTAGAGATGTACTATATTACTCCATAACGTGTACTGCAACCGCAATAAATAACAAATATGTGGAAGCCAAAACTGCATCGTGCCTGTGGCTATACACATTCACATACACTCAGGTTTGTCTAGAGCCCCTTAGGCTTTGACCTCAAAAGATAAAAACATAAGGACAGGTTCTGATTAATTTTTAAAAAATTTTTATTTATTGATTTTAGAGAGAGGAAGGGAGAGAGACGAGAAACATCAATGTGTTGTTCTACTTATTTACGTATTCATTGGTTGTTTCTTGTATATGCCCTGACTGGGGATAGAACCCGCAACCTTGGTGTGTGGGGACAATGCTCTAACCAACTGAGCTACCCCACCAGGGCCTGATTTTTTTAAATGCTGATTATCTAAATTCCCAGCCTATAGCCGCTCCTAAACGGCGGCTGACCAGTGGGGTGAGCGCTTCACCCACGCAGGACATTGGCTAGGAAGGTGCACAGATATTAAAGGTGGTTCTGGCCTTGGGGAGGTTGGGAATCTGACCACGAAGACAGAGGGCTATTTAACAGAAAGATTCGACGGGCGGTGAGACTGACCGCAGCGGACGAGAAGGATGCAGGCAGCTGAGACCAGAACACCAACTCAGCAATGTATTTGAGCAGTGCGTCGAGGGCGTGTGGCTGGGGTAGAGAACCTCCAACTTGTTCGGGATGTTTCAGCGCTCCAGGGCTGGGCGGCGCCTCCACCCCGTCCCATCCCCCACCGGCCTCCCAGGAGGCTGAGCGGCCACCAAATCCGGACTTCCCGGTTTCCCGCCGTTGGTGGCTCTTAAATGGCCTTTTGTAAAAAATTGGGTCTGGAAGCAGGCGAAGGGGAAAGTGGTGGAAAATTCACGGGGCGGAGACGTGAGAGGCGAAAGGGAGGGCGACTTGAGAGATCAAATCCGGGCCAGAACCTAGAGAGAAAAAAATCCCTCGCGTGGTGCCCCTCGAGGCGCCCGCTTTCGGCTGCCTCCGGGAGAGTTTCGGCTCTTTCCGGCATTTTCAGCTCGGGCGCTGCACCAACAGAGCACGATCCCCCCCCACCCCCACGCCGCCCGCTCGGTCTGGGCACCGACAGTTCTGCTTGGGGACGCAAGCTTGCGTTCCACCCGTCCCACTTCTACCTGGTTTGTTTCCGACCTACTCCTCCAGCCCTTTCCCTTCCCCATAATCCCAATCCCTGGCGAGGCCGGGCCCCCTCAACTCAGGCGCGAGGGACCCGGTCACAACGGTAACGGTAACGGTAACGCGACGGGCCGAAGGCCGCCTAGATCCCGCCGCCTTTCCACTCGCGCGCCGGGTTCGCGCCGGCGCGAGCACGCGCCCTGCGCGCTGGCTGGCTGGCGCGCACGCGCCCGAGCGGGCTTCCGGGCGCGGCGAGCAGCTCGAGCCCGGGCGAGGTCGGTGTGGATCCGCAGGCGCGCCAACCCCTAGCCGCCACTGCGATTCCCAACCCGAGGGCCGGCTGAGGAGGGAAGCGGAGAAAGGGGCGGGAGGGGGCGGGGCGGCGTCCCGCTCGGGAGAGTTGGGGGAGGAGCGCGGCGGCGACGGCGGCGGCGGCTCTAGAAGAGGCGAAGGAGGCGGCGGAGCTGCTTTCCTCTTCACAGACCCCGGAGCGTCCGGGACGCGGAGCCCGGAACTGGGGGACACGTTGACTGCGGGGGCCCGGCGTAGGTGAGGCTGAGCATGCTAGGTGCGGAGGGGGGGCGTTGGTGAAGGATAAAGGGAGCGCTGAGGAACTGAGAGCGGGCTTGAGGGAGGGCACGGGGGAAAGAGTAGTTGTTGGGGGTTGGGTACGGAGGAGAGGGGGAAGTGAGCCCTTGGGACTTGGAGTGCCCAGATGGTGAAAGGTGTTTGGGGTCAGTGGGGCGGGCCGAAGCACACCGGTCGGAGTTGGGTGTTTCCAGAGGCATAGGCCGGGGAAACAATGGGGTGAGGGAGTTCTCTGGTGTAACCGTGTGTGGGGTATTGGATTTTAAGAAACAAGGAGAGATGGAAAACAATGAAAAAATGGGTTATTTGGGAGTGGAAGTACAATGAAGTGGGAATGCAGTGGGGATGCGTAAGGTTATCTGCATGAGTGCCGGAGGTCCTTAAGATTTAGGGCAAAGTGGGATTTGAAAATAAGAGATAGAAGAGCATTTTTGGAAGTGAGGGGGGATAAAAGAACATTCTTGGAATTGGGAGGGTGGAAGAGAACGGAAAATTATGCGAAGTGGGCCAGAGAAATGAAATAGATGTGGTTTGGGCTTGAATTAAATCAGAAGGTAGATCTAGTTGGAGAGTGTAGGGTAGATGGACCAGAGTTCTCCTAATTCATCCAGGATGATTGGGTTATTTTAGAAGGTGGATCTTTCTCAGGCTTGTCCCTCTGCTAAGGAGTACTAGCTGCTCTTTTAGTAATTTGCTTGTCGTTTATAGTCCGTTTCATAGATAAAGCATACCTGTAATACTTATGTCTCCTCTGCTCAGGTTACAGTATGTATTTTACCTGTGGTTAATGAAGCAAGAGAGGACAGATCGTCAGAAACGGGCATCTGTCTAATGCTTTTGAGTCAGGTCAGTGATAATGCAGAGTTCATGGTGTTTGAGAGGGAACCAAGAGTTTGTTTTCATTTAGACCAAAAGGTGACGAATAGCCTTGATAAAATCGAGTTATCTGTACTTTGTTAGAATTGCATTTTTCTCACTGAGAAATGTTCATGTACCATCTGCTACCGGTTTTATGTTCGTGAGAGAGCTTGGGTGCTGCCTCAAAATCTTGATGCTGATTTCAAATTATCAGGCTGCCTCATATTTTCCAGTTTGAACGAAGGTGATTTTCAAATCACCTTATTTGAAAATATTGTGGGGAAGTATTACCTTGATAACTTGGATTTCCAGACTAAATTTTGAATGAATGGTATTAGGTACAAGATTGCTGGGTTTGAAACTGTAGTTACCTTTCTGTGTTCATAAATAGTCCACGTTAAGCTTTTTATTTGTTGGGCATTAAGTTTTGCTGACTCATCTAAGATTTCTGGGAATTCATCAGTTTATATTTATTTCTCAGCTAGTAGCATTAGGCCACTTTAGAAAGGTCCAAAAATAATTATGTAAATTGTCACTTTCCTTATTTGTTATAAAAACTGAACAAAGCAAGGAGTGAGTGCAGTGTCCTCATTAATGATAATATGGCTCTTTATTGACCTCTTTCAGTGGGCTAGGCAAGGTGCTAAGATTATTTTGTATACATTATCTCATTTAATTGAATCCTCACACTTATTTCCTATTTTATAAATTAAGATGTGCAATAATTTACTGAGGTCACAGAGCTAGTAAATAAAGCTGAATTCAGACCCAGCTCTTTTGGATGTCTTCTTTAAATCTTCACTGTCTGGCCCTAGCTGGTCGGCTCAGTGGATAGAGCCTTGGCCTGCGGACGGAAGGGTCCCAGGTTCGATTCTGGGCAAGGGCACATGCCTGGGTTCCGGGCTTGATCCCCAGTGGGGAGCGTGCAGGAGGCAGCTGATCAATGATTCTCATCATTGATGTTTCTATCTCTCTCTCCCTCTCTGAAATCAATAAAAATATATTAAAATAAATAAGTAAATCTTCACTGTCTGGTGGTTCTTCCTGCCCTCTCCTTCTTCTAGTTTTGGTTGTAATACAAGCAGCATGAATTGGTTGCAACTTGGATCTGATATAATATTAGTTATTTAGATGAAGATTGGGTTAGTGGGCTACATCTCTAGAGTTAATTGAGTATTGACTCCTCCTGTGATTTACCAAATCTGGAGTCCTGATAATAGGGCTAACACACCTTACTAAGGGTTTGTCCTGTGAGCACACTTCATTTTCTGTTTGGTGTACTGCCTGCACGCTGTGCATACATACTCTTTGTAGAAGTCAAGACAGCCAATTGTGGAATCAAAACTAGTTCACACGAGAAAACAATGGAAAACTGCTGAGTACGCAAGTGCCCTCAAAGCACCTGTTGAGTCCACAGTTGGTATTAGCATTATCTCTAAATATAGATAGAATCCTCTTAGAAACCCCTAGTGAAACAACTAGAACTGAGAGAAACAGCTGGGGCCTGAGGGAAGAGCCATAGGTTACTGGCCAAAACATCAGCATAGCCCCTGGAGGCTGATCCAGGAGTACCAAAGGGCTACAGATACTAGTGAATGGCAGGAGAGGGAATTGTTTGTTGAGCATTTCTGTAGTCTAGGCATTGAACTCAGTGTGTTTTATATATATTATAAGATCTTCAATCAATCCTTAAAAGATAGTTATAAGCATTATCCCCATTTTTCAGATGAGGCTCAGAAAGGTTAAGTAACTTGTGCAGAGTCAGTTAATAATAGCAGTGAAGGATGTTTGCATGTCCTATTTATTGTTGTTACTATTATTATTTTAAATTGCTGTTTGCAGTTTCTCACTATACAGCCACCATGTTAAAATTGGGAACTTAACAGTTACTCTTTAAGATCCACTGAGCTTCTTTGATAGAAGTAGAACTGATTATTTCAATCTTGCTGCTTCCACTGGAGATTGGAAGGAAAAGCTTTTTATTTTTTATTTTTCTGATTTAATTGTTGGGAAGGGGAGCCCATTCATTTATTTAACAGATGACTTCTTGTAGAATATAGTTCAGTTTCTTCATTTGCTTGATATCTATCTATATATAAAACCCTAATATGCAAATAGACTGAATGGCAGAACAACTGAATAACTGGTCACTATGACGTGCGCTGACCACCAGGGGGTGCACTTGGAACATGGCGGGTGTGGGCAGCAGGCAGCAGAGCGCAGAACATGGCAGGCATCAGCCAGGGCGGGATGGTAGAGTAGGTAAGTGGGGCAGCCAGAGCAACACGGAGCCCCTGTCACTATGATTGGGATGAGCCTCTGGTGGTTACTGAAAATTCTTTGCTCCAGTGCACCATGGTCCCTTCTGGCGTTCGCATTTGCTGCCAGCACTGGCCCTGCTCATACCTGATGCTGGCCCCAATCGCCCCTGAGGGCTTCTCTACCTCCTCCTGCTCCTGAGGGGTGATCAGGGCAGCAGCTGCCACTCGCACCCGCTGTTGGTGCCAGCCCCAATCGCTCTGTGCCATCATCCGAGTGGAGTCAGCACCATCAGTGCATGGGAGCAGCCAAGGCAGGAGCGGGGCTGCCAGCAGACAGGACGGCGGGGAGGGGGGTGGGGGGAGAGGGGGGTGGGGCCAGATGGGTGCGGAGGATGGGCCAAGACCTGCCCCTGTGCCCACTGCAGCTTCATGGCCCATAGTTCCTTTCAAGGTGCACGAATCTGTGCACTGGGCCCATAGTATAAATATATATCTGTAGCGACTTGAAAATGGTATGTCCGTCTCTATTTTGAGATTGTGACTTTCAGGTAAGTCATCTAGGCTCTGCAGGATGACAGAGAAGCATGCCTGTTACAGACTTTTACCGCTTCTCCTGATATATTTTTGCCAAATAGTTTAATCATGTTCTTGCTTGGTTACTTAAAAAAAAATTGTGGTAAAATATACATAACAAAAGTTACTTTTTAAACCATTTTTAAGTGTACAGTTCTGTGTCATTAAGTACATTCACATTGCTGTGTAAGCATCACCACCATCAACCTCTAGACATTTTTATCTTCTTAAACTGAAACTGTACCTGTTAAACAATAATTCCCTAATTCTTTCTTCTCTGAGTCCTTGGCAACCATCACTCTATTCTCTGTCTCTGTAAATATAACTACTCTGCACATCTTGTATATTTGAAATCATAGTATTTGTCCGTTTGTGTCTGGCTTATTTAGCACAGTGTCTTCAAGGTTCACCAGTGTTTTAGCCTGTGTCAGAATTTCATTTCTTTTTAGGACTGTACAATATTCCACTGTATGTGCATACCACACTTTATTGATCCATTCATCATAAACACTTGGGTTGTTTCCATCTTTTGGCTATTCTGAATAATTCTGCTGTGAATATTGGTGTACAAATATCTGAGTCCTTGCTTTCAATTCTTGTGGGTATATACCTAGAAGTGGGATTTCTGGGTTATATAGTAATCATTGTTTAATTTCTTGAGGAAGCTTGGTTACTTGTAAATGGTGATTTTATTATGTGTTCATCTGAAGGTAGCGATTGGCTTTATGTTTGCTGGATGATGTTTCTCTACTGACTTTTTTTGTACTGTTTGCAGGACACTGTACTGGAAATGATTCAAAGGAAATGATTTACCTAGTTTTGATTGCTTTCTTTTAGCTTCTGCCTACTTATATTTATGTATCATGACATCTGGCAAGCACATTAAAACATGTTTCAAGTTAGCAATAAAATTACTCTTAAAAAATTTTAAACATTTCAGCTGATGAGTAAAATGGGAGTTTCTGTTCTAAAGTGTGAAATGTATCCAGTGTGGAAGGAGCCATTTGTTATGTGCAGATCTTTTCAGTCATACCTATAAATGTCGATAATCATCTTAAGAACATTATGTGAAAAATGTGTCAGTAGTGGAGAGCTTTTTCAGTTTATTTTGCTGCCTTTGATTGAAATTCAAGGTGCTTTTTTCATTTTAAAATGTTTTATATGTATGAGCTACTGATTACTGCTTATCTTTGGTATACTTTCTTTATTCATTGAATAAGGTTTTAGTGTCTGCTCTAGGCTTTAAATACTTCAGGCTTTAAATATAGCTGTAATACCGGAAGTAAAATTGGCTGAAGTTATTTGTTTAACTCAATTTTCTTTCCCTCCATATTTGAGAAAGTTGACATGCAGTATGAAATACAATAGGTTGAAATAGCTGCAGACTGACATGAATTGTCTTTTCTATGGGTCTACCTTTCATTTCATTTTTTCTAAATGTCACAAGGAGGTTAGTTATCCCTACATCTTGCTTCTTGAGATTATTGGATTATGAAGGAGCTTCAGGCTCATTTGCCATATTTTGGGAACCTCATAGGGGACTTAGTGAGCCCATATTACCTTGGAGGTGATGTGTTGATTCTGAAATATTTCTAAAGATTTAAAGTTTGTAAACACCTTTTCTTTAGATTACTGGATATTAAGCATTGGTCAGAGGCCAGCATTTAGTATCCTTGTTGAAATCTACCATGGCGGCCTGTATAAGGGTGGGTTCTTGGAATATACATAATCTCCAACACAGATTCTGTAGCAGCCCCAGGCTCTCAAAACATTCTGCAGTATCTGAGGATGTAGCCATTAGCTTAAAGGCCATTTCTTCATTCATTGTTCAATGACTAATTTGTGGTTAGGGGTTAGCTAGGAATTCTTACTAGTTCAAAACCTAAATAATAACCTTGGATTGCTAGTAGGGGGGATTTTTACATTACTTAATTAGCAAAATTACATGATTACTAGTTGTGGAGGATGTGTATGTGTGTTTTCCAGAATTGGCAAAAGGGTCTTGGGACTGAGGAGAAGAAAGAAGTATGTGATGAGGCCATTATGTGACTGTAGATGAATCATCTATATATACATCTATAGATATAAAAGCTTAAGTGACCAGATGACCGGCCGGTAGCTATGATGCGCACTGACCACCAGGGGGCAGACACTCAACACAGGAGCTGCCCCCTGGTGGTCAGTGTGCTCCCACAGTGGAGCGCAGCTCAGCTGACAGGCACAAGACGCAGGGCTCATGGCTGGCGAGTGCAGCTGTCAGCGTGAGCCTCTCCTGTGGACACTCCCTCAAGTGGCAGCTGATGCAGGCACAGTGGGGTTGGGATGAGTGGGAGTGGCACAGCACCCAGCCCGGGCTCGGCTCCTCCCCGGCCGCCTGCCCCTTCATGCACGACTTTGTGCTGTGCAGGATTGGTGCAGACAGTGGGCTGAAGCCCAATGAGCTGCTGGGTAAGGCTGGGTTGTGGCGGCATGGAGGTCCACTGATCCCCACAGGCCAGACCGAGGGACCCCACCAATGCACGAATCCGTGCACTGGGCCTCTAGTTGTGGATACTTGGAGATGTCTTTTGTATTTGAAGATGCTGCTAATGATGTTAGTTCCTATTGACCTGCATTGGACTGCAAAGACAATTTTGAAAAATTGGCAGTCCTTCCTTTCTTGGGTACATATGATGTGCCCAGTAGTAAATGATTTGCTGTTGTTTCAAGGCTAACACCAGTAGTAGAGCAGTACTTTTCTTTAAATTATCCACTTGGTCTCATTACAGCATACCAGTGTGGTCAGCTCACTACTGGTTCTTCCTGGTTATCTTCTGTTACACTGACTTAAAGTATGCATTAGTGTGTGATGGAAGTGACTCTTCAGCTTACTTTGTTTGGCTATCTTAGATCTTTACTAGAGGCCTGGTGCTCGGATTTGTGCACCAGTAGGGTCCCTCGGCGTGGGATCAGGCTGAAACCGGCAATCCGATGCTGCCTGCCACTCCTGTTCATCCCGGCCCCACTGTGCCTGCTGCGGGCTTGCACCCAGTCAGTCCTGATCGGGAGAGGCTCGCGTCTCTGCAGTGGCCTCACCAGCCGTGAGTCCTGTGTCTGTCGCCCGTTGGTCAGCTGAGCGACGCTCCCGCTGTGGCAGCTCCTGCATTTTGAGCATCTCCCCCCTGATGGTCAGTGTGCATCATAACATCTGATCATTTGATCTCTTAGGCTTTTATATAGATAGTAAATTGCCTTCATAGCTTAACTCCATATCCTTCACAATCTCTCAATACAAGGATCTCATCATAAGAAGCTCCCTCACATTTGATGAAAATGGTGAAACTTGTCTATAATTAAGATAGAATGACAGGAAGCTAAAGTATTGTACCTGAATGGTAGGTGGTATAGACCCACCCTAGACTAAATCAGCCATTTAGTTTAGATACAAACTTGATGTTTTGTTACATCGTTACATAGTACTAGTCAGTACCCAGGAGATTTCTTGAGATGGTTTATCTAATTCCTTGTTACATGGACATTGCTTTAGATAAGGCTTAGTTGGGTAATCTTTTTCATCTCTACTCAAAGCTTGTACATATTTTATGTCAGTCTTTTTTAAAAAATTTCTTTATTAAGTTATTACATATGTGTCCTTATCCCCTCACTACCCCCCTATCTCCCCATTCAGGCCCTCACCCCCCCCCCCGTTGTCTGTGTCCATTGGTTAGGCCTATATGCATGCATACAAGTCCTTTGGTTGATCTCTCCCTCTTACCCCCACCCTCCCCTACCTTCCCTCTGAGGTTTGACGGTCTGATCTATGTTTCTCTGTCTCTGGATCTGTTTTTGTTCATCAGTTTATGTTGTTCATTATATTCCATAAATGAGTGAGATCATGTGATATTTATCTTTCTCTGACTGGCTTATTTCACTTAGCATAATGCTCTCCAGTTCCATCCACGCTGTTGCAAATTTTAAGAACACCTTTTTTACCGCAGCATAAGTATTCCATTGTGTAGATGTACCACAGTTTTTTAATCCACTCATCTGCTGATGGACACTTAGGCTATTTCCAAATCTTAGCTATGGTGAATTGTGCTGCTATGAACATAGGGGTGCATATATCCTTTCTAATTGGTGTTTCTAGTTTCTTGGGATATATTCCTAGAAGTGGGATCACTGGGTCAAATGGGAGTTCTATTTTTAGTTTTTTGAGGAAACTCCATACTGTTCTCCACAGTGGCTGCACCAGTCTGCATTCCCACCAGCAGTGCAAAAGAGTTCCTTTTTCTCCGCATCCTTGCCAGCTCTTGTCATTTGTTGATTTGTTGATGATAGCCATTCTGACAGGTGTGAGATGGTACCGCATTGTCGTTTTGATTTGCATCTCTCGGATGATTAGTGACTTTGAGCATGTTTTCATATGTCTCTTGGCCTTCCTTCTGTCTTCTTTCGAAAAGTATTTAGGTCCGTTGCCCATTTTTTGATTGGGTGGTTTATCTTCCTTTTGTTAAGTTGTATGAATTCCCTTTATGTCAGTCTTTTATAAGTTCATATTTGACATTTGTCATTGGTCTGCCTGTCCTGTAATGTTATGATGATCCTATAAGTTAGACTATAAGGTATTAATATGTGATACTGTGTAATTTGGGAGCAAAGGAATGCAACAAGGAGGATTAAATTTGAGCGTGGGCATCTAACTTTTCCAGGAAAAGCTCCTGGAAAAGGAGGGATATTTGGTACCTTCATCCTGATTACTTGTTACTTGACATCTTAACATTTAAGTGAGATTAAATAGAATTATATTCAGTTTTGACATGATTACATCTTTAATGTATATATTTTTTATTGATTTCAGAGAGGAAGGGAGAGGGAGAGAGAGATAGAAACATCAATAATGAGAGAGACTTACTGATTTGCTGCCTCCTACCCACCCCACACTGGGGATTGAGTCAGCAGTCCAG
Organism: Corynorhinus townsendii; assembly: GCA_026230045.1. Taxonomy (NCBI): domain Eukaryota; kingdom Metazoa; phylum Chordata; class Mammalia; order Chiroptera; family Vespertilionidae; genus Corynorhinus; species Corynorhinus townsendii. Next base: position 170,308,390 of record JAPDVU010000003.1, on the reverse strand, counting down.
GCATGTGCCCTGACAGGAATTGAACCACGACCTCCTGGTTCATGGGTCGATGCTCAACCACTGAACCACACCACCTGGGCTACATGATTACATTTTTTATTAGGCAGTAAACTGAGAACACATCATGCTTTCACACTCTACTGGCTAATCATTTCCATTGTGAAATAACCCCAAGTATATTATTAAAGTTCTTGGCAGATGAATTTTTTTTTTTTTTTAGAAAAGAAAGCAAGAATTTATTGACCACAGCAAAAATATACTTAAGACAATGAAACAAGGAAGGGCTAAAGAAGTAACAGGAGAGCCTAGGTTGGGCTGATTTGGCTCTCTGGGAAGTCAGAGAAAAGGGGGCCTTGGAAACAGGTTCAGGGGGTTAGCCCTGGACAAGCTGCTGCTGCCTATTGCACTCCTGGTTGCAAGTCTCATGGGGTCCTTTAGAGCAGCAGTCGCCAACGGGTGGTCTGCGGACCACTGGTGGTCTGTGAGGTTCGAAAGGTTGGCGACCACTGCTTTAGAGGTTAGGGAATACATGCCTGTCAGGGAATGAGAAGGAGAAAGGAATGGCAGGGGCGTGCTCCCTGGAGGGAGAGCCATCTGGGACTGATGGGGTTGAACTGCTGCTGCCCATTGCTCCCCTAGTTGCAAGCTTCATGGGATCCCTCAGAGGTAGGGGCTAAGTGGCTATGGGGGAAGGAAAGGGAATAGGGAATGGCTCAGGCATGCTCCCTGGAGGGAGAGCATGCTGAACTTTTTTTTTTTAATTCCCACCCAAGGATGTGTTTTTATTGATTTTTAGAGAGAAAGGGAGAGAGGGAAAAACACTGATGTGAGAGAAAAACATCAACCGGTTGCCTGCCATATGCACCCTGACCAGGGATCAAATCCTAAACCTAGGTATTTGTCCTGATCAGGAATCAACTCACAATCTTTTAGTGTATTGGACGAATCTGCAGCCTATCATGCTAGGACAATGCTCCATCCAATTGAGCTACTTGGCCAGGGCAGAAGCATTTTATTGACTGCCTACTATCTGTCTGATACACACAGTAAAGTAAGCATAAAAATTCTTACCTGCATGCAGCTTATAGTCTGGTAGGGAAAGATGTATATTAAGCAAAGGTATAAAATGTTTGGTATTTCAGTTGGTGATAATTGGTATTTAAAAAACAAAAACAAAATCAGGAAAGGTGATAGAGATAACTCTGTTAGCATGTGACTCAATGTGAAAAAAGAGAGAGAAAGGCGGGGCGGGGGGGGGGAGTGAGAGAGGGAAGAAGGAAGGGAGGGAGGAAGGGGATCTTGTTGAGAAAATAATATTTGAGCAAAGACTTAAAAGTCATCTTTGATTCGTTCTCTTCCTCATACCTCACGTCAGATCCATTTCCAATTCTTGTTGATTTTGTCTTCAAAATACATCTCAAACCCACTTAAGTAGGTGGATTAAATTGGCAGTAGCAGTTTGTAAAAGTTTTCTTCTGATTGTTTTTATTCTTAGTGAATTAGGAATCAAAGTGCTCAGCTGAAAGTGAGGGTGGGGAGCAGGAGGTAATGGAGGTTTGTGGAGAAAGGAGAAGGTATGAAATTGTTCAGGAGAGTGGGAGAATGTCTGAAGCAGGGAAATACTGTATGATTGCCAGGTGGCTTTAAGAGCCCCTTGAGGTTTGTGGTCATGAATTTAAAGTGAGATGAGTCAGTATGGTTTTTTTCCTCCAGTCACATTCAGCTGCAGTGGTATGTTTGGAGTAGATTTAACCATAGAGAGGTTTTACCAAGATAGTAGAACAAAACACGAGAGGGTTAAGGAATAGAGGATATGTGCAAGGGAGCGAATATGTATGCTGTGGAATTTAAACTAGGTAAGGAGAGGAGGGAGAAAATTAAGTGACTAAGAGATGGTGAAAAAAATGGTTGAATCAATGAATTGATGGGCTTGGTGGGATCAAAAAATGTTGGAATTTGGATATGTGAGACAACTATAAAAATAGTAAGTTGTGGTCAGACAGCGGAATACAAAAGTTAAGATTGTGGAGGCATTATCATTGGATGCATGGGTAAAGGGTGAGATAATTAGAGGCAAGGAATTTAGAGAAAGAGATAGGAATTCAGAGAGATGCGGTGTTAGAAACATCATCAATTTGAAATCATTTGGACTTAAGAGTGGTGTTGTAGAGAGTCACAGGGTTAGGGCTCTCCAGAGAAAAAGAACCAATTAGATCTCTCTTTCATCTATGTCCGTGTCTATTATTTCTCTATATATCTGTCTTTTTTTTAAAAAAAACTTTATTCAGATTATTACAATTGTTTCTCCTTTTCCCCCCCATAGCTCCCCTCCACCCAGTTCCCACCCCACCTTCTGCCCTTACTCCCCCACACTGTCCTCATCCATAGGTGTATGATTTTTGTCCAGTCTCTTCCTCACTCCCCCATACCCCTTTCCCCCTGAGAATTATCAGTCCACTCCCTTTCTATGCCCCTGATTCTATTATATTCACCAGTTCATTCTGTTCCTCAGGTTTTTAATTCACTTGATTTTTAGGTTCACTTGTTGATAGATATGTATTTGTTGTTCATAATTTTTATCTTTACTTTCTTCTTCTTCCTCTTCTTAAAGAATACCTTTCAGCATTTCATATAATACTGGTTTGGTGGTAATGAACTCCTTTAGCTTTTTCTAATCTGTGAAGCTCTTTATCTGCCCTTCAATTCTGAATGATAGCTTTGCTGGGTAGAGTAATCTTGGTTGTAGGTTCCTTGCTATTCATCACTTTGTAGATTTCTTGCCACTTCCTTCTGGCCTGCATAGTTTCTGTTGAGAAATCAGCTGACAATGGTATGGGTGCTCCCTTGTAGGTAATTAACTGTTTTTCTCTTGCTGCTTTCAAGATTCTCTCTTTGTCTTTTGCTCTTGGCATTTTAATTATGTGTCTTTGTGTGGTCCTCTTTGGATTCCTTTTGTTTGGGGTTCTGTGTGCTTCCTAGACTTGTAAGTCTATTTCTTTCACCAGGTAGGGGAAGTTTTCGGTCATTATTTCTTCAAATAGGTTTTCAGTATCTTGCTCTCTCTCTTCTGGCACCCCCATATTCTGATGTTGGTATGCTTGAAGTTGTCCCAGAAGCTTCTTACACTATCTTCAACTTTTTGGATTCTTTTTTCTTTTTGCTTTTTCGGTTGAGTGTTTTTTGCTTCTTTGTATTTCAATTCTTTGACTTGATTCTTGCATTCCTCTAGTCTGTTGTTGGGTCTCTGTATAATATTTTTTATTTCAGTCAGTGTATGTTTAATTTCTAGTTGGTCCTTTTTCATATCTTTGAGGGTCTCGTTATATTTATCGGCCTTTTCTAGGATATTCTTGAAAAGCCTTATAACCATGGTTTTGAATTCTATATCCAGTCGTTTGTTTTCCTCCATTTCTTTCATTTGTGATGTTTCTTTGTCGCCGCATTTTCACTGCTTCCCTGAGTTGGTAGGGTAGCTTTGTGTGCTAGGTTTCCAATATGGCCCAGTGGGTCGGCCTCCCAGTTACCTGAGGTGGACATTTTTGGTGCACCCCTTTGTGGACTGTGTGTACAGCCTTGTTGTAGTTAAGTTTTTTTTTTAAAATAAATCTTTATTGTTCAGATTACAGGTGTTCCTGTTTTTGTTTTCCCCCTATAGCTCCCCTCCACCTGATTCCCCACCCCACCCAGCCCCATGGCCTTACTCCCTGCCACTGTCTTCATCCATAGGAGTAAGATTTTTGTCTAGTCTCTTCCTGCACCACTCACACCCGCTTCCCCCTGAGAATTGTCAGTCCACTCCCTTTCTATGTCCCTGATTCTATTATATTCACCAGTCCTTTCTGTTCTTCAGATTTTTTATTCACTTGATTTTTAGATTTACTTGTTGGTAGGTATGTATTTGATGTCATTTTGTTGTTCATAATTTTTATCTTTACCTTTTTCTTCTTCTTCCTCTTCTTAAAGAATACCCTTCAGCCTTTCATGTAATCCTGGTTTGGTGGCGATGAACTCCTTTAGCTTTTTCTTGTCTGTGAAGCTCTTTATCTGACCTTCAACTCTGAATGATAGCTTTGCTGGGTAGAGTAATCTTGGTTGTAGGTTCTTGCTGTTCATCACTTTGAATATTTCTTGCCACTCCCTTCTGGCCTTCATAGTTTCTGCTGAGAAATCACCTGACAGTCGTATGGGTACTCCCTTGTAGGTAACTAACCGTTTTTCTCTTGCTGCTTTCAAGATTCTCTCTTTGTCTTTTGCCCTTGGCATTTTAATTATGTGACTTGGTGTGGTCCTCTTTGGATTCCTTTTGTTTGGGGTTCTGTGCGCTTCCTGGACTTGTAAGTCTATTTCTTTCACCAGGTAGGGAAAGTTTTCTGTCATTATTTCTTCTAATAGGTTTTCAGTATTTTGATCTCTCTCTTCTTCTGGCACCCCAAAAATTCGGATGTTGGTACGCTTAAAGTTGTCCCAGAGGCTCCTTACACTATCTTCATATATTTGGATTCTTTTTTCTTTTTGTTTTTCTGGTTGGGTGTTTTTTGTTTCCTCATATTTCAGATCTTTGGTTTGATTCTTGGGGTACGTTGATCTACAGTTGAGTTTCTGATATTCTTTATTTTAGACAGTGTATGCTTCATTTCTGACTGGTCCTTTTCCATTTTTTTGGCATTCTCATTAAGGTCCTTGAAGGTCTCACTAAGCTCCTCAGAAGTGTCATCAAGTTTCTCGGCGGTTTTTAGAAGATTCTTGAGTAACCTTATAAATGTGGTTCTGAACTCTATGTCATCCAGTAGTTTGCTTTCCTCCGTTTCTTTCATTCGTGACATGTTTCTTTGTTTCCGCATTTTGGCTGCTTCCCTGTGTTGATGGAGTGGCTTTGTGTGGTAGGTGATCTATAGGGGGCAGTAGCTCAGCCTCCTCAATCACAGAGGTGGATGCTCTTGGTACACCCCTTTGTAGGCTGAGTGCAAAGTCTTGGTGTAGTTAAGCCTTAATTGCTGTTGGTACACTGGGAGGAATTGACCTCCAGGCCAATTAGCTGTGAGCACTCGTTGTGTCTATAATGGAAGAACTGCTGTGCTGAAGACACGCTTATGGGGCAGGACTTGTTTCAGTGGGGCTTTGGTGCTCACTGAGTCTGCCTCTTGAATGTGTCACTTATGGATGTGAGGAGGTGAAATCTGGTGTCTCACACTGACCACTAGGTACACTGGCTTCTGGATCTCCAATGGGGTTCAGGTCAGCTACTGTCTGAGGCCACCCAGCAGGGGCTGCAGTGAGAGCTGCAGTTTTCTCCTCTTTGCTTGGGGTTTGGAGGTTTTGGAGCTGTCTGACCCAGGCTGCAAGTTTGCTAGGTTAAGCTATGATAGGGCAGGCCTTTCTTATGCTAAAGCTGCTGCTTGGAGCTTGGGTGGGTTTGTAGGTTGTGCAGGGCGGGGTCTCAGGGTGTCACTAGACTAGGGCGTGGCAAACAGCAATGGCTGCTAGTTAGCCGGCTCTGTGTCTCCGACTGCATCCGTGAGTCCCGTGCCCCAGTGCGGTAAACAATTATTCCTGCGCGCAGCTCTGCAAGCAAGCCACTCTCACTGGCAGACAGTCCAGCTTCTCCCCGTAGGAGTTTGGGTCCCCCGTGTCTCCTCAGAGACTGGATTTCAGAGTAATCCGGGGCTTGTCTCCCTTCAGGTTGAAAAAAGCAATGCCTGCCACCAGCCCGGATCACGCGCCTCCATACCTCAGCTTTTCAGCGCTCGTGCGCGTCTCAATGCTCTTTTCTCTTTCCTTCTAGTTGTAGAACTTCCTCTCAGCCAACTTTCCCGTGGTTCTGGGTGATAGACGTTTTGTCTTTTAGTTGTAGTTTTGAAATTGTTGTGCAAAGCAGCAGTTTAGGTGTTTACTTACGCCGCCATCTTGGATTCTCTCTGTAGTTAAGTTTTGATTTTTGTTGGTATCACTGGGAGGAATTGACCTCCAGGCCAGTTGGCTGTGAGGATCAGCTGTGTCTATGCTGGGAGAAGTTCGGTGCTGGAGACAGCCTTATAGGATTAGGCTTGCCAAATTGCAAAGGCCTCTGTGCTCAGCTAGGATGCAGTGGAGTCTCAGGGCTAAGCGGACAGTATTGGCTTCCCGTCAGCCCTGCCCTTGTGCGTCCATGCGCCTCCAGACCTCTGTCTTCCTCGGCTCCCGAACTCTGCCCGAGAGTCCAGATCCCCCCCACAAGAGCATGGGTCCCCAGGAGCTCGCCTGGAACAGGGGTTCAGTGTAGTCAGAACTGGGGTTCAGTGCAGTCATGAGCTCCCGACTCCCTTCTGCTAGGGAAAGCCTGTGGCAACCTCCTCAGTCTTTGTGGGCACTGGCGTGCCCGCCTCCAGACCCCCTCCCCCGGGTCTCTGAGTCTCCGAGTGCCTTTCTTTCTACCGGACAGTACAGACTCCCCCTGTATGAGCCTGAGTCCACGGGGTTTCGCCTGGAACTGGGGTTCAGTGCAGTCGGAACTGGGGTTCAGTGCAGTCAGGGGCTTCCTTCCCCCTCCCGCCAGAGAAAGCAGCCAGGCTCTCAGCCGCCCTTCCTCTCTGCGCGCACAAAGACCCTTTGCCAAACCTCAACCCTTTGCTGTTCCTCCAATTCTCTGTGAGCTTTTCTCTTTCATTCTAGTTGTAGAATTTCCACTCAGCCAGCTTTCCTGTGGTTCTGGATGGTGTCCGTTCTGTCTTTTAGTTGTAGTTTTGAAATTGTTGTGCGAGGCAGCGGTTTAGGTGCTTACCTATGCCGCCATCTTGGTTTCTCTATATATCTGTCTTGAATGAAATTTATTTTAAGGTTTGGTTCATGCCATTATGAGGGCTGAAAAATCCCATGATCAGCCATCTGCAAGTCACAGACCCACGAAAGTTGGTGGTATAAATTCCAGTCCAAGTCTGAAGGCCTGAGAACCAGGACCTGAGTTTCAGTGCAAGAGCAGACTGATAACTCAGCTCCATAGTCAGCCAGAGAGAGAGAGAGAGAGAGAGAGAGAGAGAGAGAGAGAGAGAGAGAGAGAGAGAGAGAGAAATAAATAGGCTCTCTTCCTCTGCCTTCTTGTTCTGTTCCTCACTGGATTGGTTGATATCCACTTATATTGGGGAGGGCCATCTGCTTTATTCAGTCTGCCTATTCAGATGCTAATCTCAGATGAAAACACCCTCTGTGTTTGGTCAAATATATGGGCACCTGTCATCTAGTCAGGTTGACACATATAGCCATCACAGCCAGATAATGGGTAATAAAGTTTTCACGTGATATTTAAGTAGAAGTTTTTTAGGGAAGAGGGAAGGAGACTGATTTGGAAACATCTTTGCGGAATAAGGAGGACACTTTCCTCACCCCCAGTTCCAGTGGTAGGAGGGGTGGAGAAATCTAATTTTCACCACTTGAAGGCAGTGAGGGGGTGTTTGGTCTGAAAGGAGAACCAGGTTTCAATTAGAACAAGAAGTTGAAGGGAATCTTCAGAGTGGAGGTTGAAAATGTAGGGCACAGTGGAATGGCTTAAAAATTTGGGAAGAGGTGTGAGGCAGATGGGGACAGAGCAGAGAATGTTTAGAACTGTGTGGGGATTAGAATAAAGGAGATGAGATTAGATTAGAATCATCTGGGGATTCTTTTGATGGACAGCATAAACACAGATCAAGAACATGAAAAGATTAGGCCTGATAGCAGGCAGATAATGGAGGTGAGGGTATGAGTGTTGGGAAGAAAGGAAGGGCAAGGAGTCTGGATCCTGGGAAAGGGCATTTTTATTTTTAATGAGTTTTAAAAATGAAAATTATATACATTTGAATTGTACAACATGATGTTTTGATATGCATATACACATGGTGAAATGATTACTAGTACTATAGTCAAGTTAATTAACATATTTTCTCACATAGTTACCTTTTAAAAATTCTGATACAAGTACCTGAAATCTACTTTTAGCAAATTTCCAGTATTCAATAGAGTATTATTAACTGTAATCATCATGCACGTTAGATCTTTGGACTTAAATCATGCCCTTTGCCCCATTTCCCTGCCTCGGGTAACCACCATTCCACTCCCTGCTTCTATGTATTTGACTTTTTTAGAGTCCAAATATCAGTGAGATCATGCAGTATTTGTCTTCCCACTTAACATGATGTCCTCTAGGTTCATCCTTATTGTTGCAAATGGCAGGACCTCAGGAAGGACATTCTTGTTTTAAATACTTGGTCCCACTTCTTAAACACAGTATATGTCCATGGTGGGGAGGGATGTCTTACTCTAGATTAAGGGGTGCTCTTTTGATGAATCCTGTGGGCTCTCTTTCGATGACCATATATTAATGATTTTTGCTTTAGCTCGGCCAGTGTGGTTCAGTGGTTGAGCATCAACCCATGAACCAGGTTTGATTCCCGGTTATGGCACATGCCCAAGGAACAGGCTTGATCCCCAGTAGGGGGCATATAGGAAGAAGCCGATGGATGATTCTCTCTCATCATTGATGTTTGTATCTTTCTTTCTCTCCCTTCCTCTTTCTGAAATCAATGAAAAAAAAAAATTTTATAAATGATTTTTGTTTTAAATCTTATTGTGTGATATTAATATTAAATTTTGTTTAGATTAATGTGCAACCTATTTTTCAATTTTCCTTTTTTTAAAGAAATCATTAAAAATATATTTTTATTGATTTCAGAGAGGAAGGGAGAGGGAAAGAGAGAGAAACATCAGTGATGAGAGAGAATCATTGATCGGCTGCCTCCTGCACAGCCCCTACTGGGGATCGAGCCCACAACCCAGGCATGTGCCCTTGACCGGAATTGAACCTGGGACCCTTAAGTCTGCAGGCTGACACTCTATCCACTGAGCCAAACTGGCTAGGGCTTCAATTTTCCTTTTAGTTTTCCACTTTTACGGGTCATTTTGCTTTATGTGTATCTTGGTAGTCTATACATAGTTGGATTTGGAAAAAACCTGATAATCTGTTTTTTGATAAATTTAATCTGTATGTACACACACACACACACACACACACACATATATATATATATGGTGTGTGATTACTGATACTTTTAGACTTATTTCTGCCATTTTAGTTTATTTTTTTTTTGACTGTACTTCTTACTTGCTTTCTATTTTATACATAGAGTTCTTCTCTTATCACACATACATGCTGAAACTCTAAAATTAATATCTTGCCTAACCAGCGTGGTTCAGTGGTTGAAGAAGCATTGACCTGTGAACCAGGAGTTTGATTCCCAGTGAGGGCACATGCCCAGGTTGCAGGCTCTATCCCCAGTGTGGGGCATGCATGAGCCAGTCGATCAATGATTCTCTCTCATCATTGATGTTCCTATCTCTCCCTCCCTCTCTGAAAGCAATAAAAATCTATAATAATAAAAGCATAATATGCTAATTAGACCAGACAGCTGAACAACCTTCTGGATGTCATTGTGGACGTCCTTCCGGACAAAGCTGTGGTGGTGGGGGCCGAGGCAGAGGCAGTTAGGGGTGATCAGGGAGGCAGGCGGAGGGGTTAGGAACGATCAGGCAGGCGAGCAGTTAGGGGCATCAGGCAGGCAGGCAGAATGGTTAGGGGTGATCAGGCAGGCGAGTGGTTAGGAGCCAGCAGTCCTGGATTGTGAGAGGGATGTCTGACTGCCAGTTTGCAGTCAGACATCCCCTGCGGGGTCCCGGATTGCAAGACGGTGCAGGCTGGGCTGAGGGACACCACCCTCCCATGTATGAATTTTGTGCACTGAGCCTCTAGTATATAAATAAAAATAAAATTATCTCTGAACAATATAGGAACTTCAGAATGCTTTAAATCACATTTCTTCGCTCTATCTCAATCTGTTTTTATTGTTTGCTACTTTAGTTTTATCTTAAACCTTGCTTACTTTAAATATTTCAAATGCATAGATAAAAATGGAGAATACAGTAAGTAGTCCCCCCTTTTCCAGTTTCATTTTCTACAGTTTCTGTGACCCTTGGTCAACTGTAGTCTGAAAATATTAAATGGAAATTGCCCAAAGTAAACAATTTTTAAATTTTAAATTGTTCAGTGTTCAGCTCCATCCAGCCCAAGACTTGAATTATCCCATTGTCCAGCACATCCACACTGTATATGTTACCCTCCTGATAATCTCTTAGGAGCTATCTTGGTTATCAGATTGATTGTCTTGGTATCACAGTGCTTATGTTAAAGTAACCCTTATCTTACTTAATAATGGCCCCAAAGCCCTGGTAGGGTAGCTCGGTTGGTTAGAGCATGATATGCAAAGGTTGTGGGTTCGATCCCCAGTCATTGCACATACAGTGAGTCAACCAGTGAATGCATGGCTGTGTGGAACAACAAATCAATCTCTCTCTCTCCTCCCACTCTCTCTCTAAAAAAATATCAATAAAAAAAAAGATTTATATAAAAAAAATACTGTTCCTAAAGTGCAAGGGTTTGCTGGTAATTCACATATGCCAAAGAAAAGCTGTAAAATGTTTCCCTTAAGTAAAAAGGTAAAAGTTCGCGATTTAAAAAAGAAAAAAATTGTATGCTAAGATCTATGGTAAGAATGGATACTCTATCCATGAAATTGCCTAATTTATAAATTAAACTTTATCATAGGTAGTATGTATAGGAAAAAACAGCATATATATAGTGTTCAGTATTATCATCAATTCAGGCATCCACTGGGTTCTTGGAACATAAACCCTTCAAATAAGGGGAACTACTGTAATATAGAAACACATGTATACTCACAACAGTGCTTGTTTAATCTTAATTATGCCAGTTTGCTCTACATCTTTTTTTAATTGACTTTTATTGTGTATATTTTCAACATTCTATACACGTGGAAAGAATAATATGATGAATTCCCATGTGCCCTCAGCTAGCCAGCAATTATCAACAATTTTTCCATTCTTAGTTTCATCTATTCTTGGTTATTCCCTTTCGATCAGTTGGTTTGGGTACTGTCAACGTGATCCATCCTTTCCTAAAAATTCTCCATGAGCATTTCATCAATGTTTTCGGCAGCCATTGGTGATTGTTGCCTAGATCCATTCTGTCATTAAGGCTTGCAAAAAATAGCGTTTTTCTAATGCTGTTATTCTGTATTTATTAGCTGGGATTCTTCTATAAAGATGAATTTTCCTTCATTAACTTTTTTTTTAAAATAAATCTTTATTGTTCAGATTACAGGTGTTCCTCTTTTTGTTTTCCCTCTATAGCTCCCCTCAACCTGATTCCCCACCCCACCCAACCCCATGCCCTTACTCCCTGCCACTGTCTTCATCCATAGGAGTAAGATTTTTGTCCAGTCTCTTCCCGCACCACTCACACCCGCTTCCCCCTGAGAATTGTCAGTCCACTCCCTTTCTATGTCCCTGATTCTATTATATTCACCAGTCCTTTCTGTTCTTCAGATTTTTTATTCACTTGATTTTTAGATTCACTTGTTGGTAGGTATGTATTTGATGTCATTTTGTTGTTCATAATTTTTATCTTTACCTTTTTCTTCTTCTTCCTCTTCTTAAAGAATACCTTTCAGCCTTTCATGTAATCCTGGTTTGGTGGTGATGAACTCCTTTAGCTTTTTCTTGTCTGTGAAGCTCTTTATCTGACCTTCAACTCTGAATGATAGCTTTGCTGGGTAGAGTAATCTTGGTTGTAGGTTCTTGCTGTTCATCACTTTGAATATTTCTTGCCACTCCCTTCTGGCCTGCATAGTTTCTGTTGAGAAATCACCTGACAGTCGTATGGGTACTCCCTTGTAGGTAACTAACTGTTTTTCTCTTGCTGCTTTCAAGATTCTCTCTTTGTCTTTTGCCCTTGGCATTTTAATTATGATGTGTCTCTGTATGGTCCTCTTTGGATTCCTTTTGTTTGGGGTTCTGTGCGCTTCCTGGACTTGTAAGTCTATTTCTTTCACCAGGTAGGGAAAGTTTTCTGTCATTATTTCTTCTAATAGGTTTTCAGTATTTTGATCTCTCTCTTCTTCTGGCACCCCAAAAATTCGGATGTTGGTACGCTTAAAGTTGTCCCAGAGGCTCCTTACACTATCTTCATATATTTGGATTCTTTTTTCTTTTTGTTTTTCTGGTTGGGTGTTTTTTGTTTCCTCATATTTCAGATCTTTGGTTTGATTCTTGGGGTACGTTGATCTACAGTTGAGTTTCTGATATTCTTTATTTTAGACAGTGTATGCTTCATTTCTGACTGGTCCTTTTCCATTTTTTTGGCATTCTCATTAAGGTCCTTGAAGGTCTCACTAAGCTCCTCAGAAGTGTCATCAAGTTTCTCGGCGGTTTTTAGAAGATTCTTGAGTAACCTTATAAATGTGGTTCTGAACTCTATGTCATCCAGTAGTTTGCTTTCCTCCGTTTCTTTCATTCGTGACATGTTTCTTTGTTTCCGCATTTTGGCTGCTTCCCTGTGTTGATGGAGTGGCTTTGTGTGGTAGGTGATCTATAGGGGGCAGTAGCTCAGCCTCCCCAATCACCTGATGTGGACGCTCTTGGTACACCCCTTTGAGGGCTGAGTGCAAAGTCTTGGTGTAGTTAAGCCTTAATTGCTGTTGGTACGCTGGGAGGAATTGACCTCCAGGCCAATCGGCTGTGAGAACTTGCTGTGTCTATAGGAACTGCTGTGCTGGAGACACGCTTATGGGGCAGGACTTATTTCAGTGGGGCTTTGGTGCTCGCTGAGTCTGCCTTTTGAATGTGTCACTTATGGATGTGAGGAGTTGAAATCTGGTTTCTCACACTGACCACTAGGTATACTGGCTTCTGGATCTCCAATGGGGTGCAGGTCAGCTATTGTCTGAGTCCACCCAGCAGGAGCTACAGTTTTCTCCTCTTTGCTTGGGGTTTGGAGGTTTTGGAGCTGTCTGACCCAGGCTGCAAGTTTGCTAGGTTAAGCTATGATAGGGCAGGCCTTTCTTATGCTAAAGCTGCTGCTTGGCGCTTGGGTGGGTTTGTAGGTTGTGTGGGGCAGGGTCTCGGGGCGTCACTAGGCTAGGGCGTGGCAAACAGCGATGGCTGCTAGTTAGCTGGCTCTGTGTCTCCGACTGGGTCCCGTGTGCCCCAGTACAGTAAACAATTATTCTTGCGCGCAGCTCTGCAAGCAGGCCCCCCTCACTTTCCGACCCGGTAGCAGACAATCCAGCCTCTCCCTGTAGGAGTTTGGGTCCCCCGCGTCTCCCCAGAAACTGTATTTCAGAGTAATCGGGGGCTTGTCTCCCTTTGGGTTGAAAAAAGCAATGCCTGCCGCTAGCCCAGATCCCGTGCCTCCGTACCTCAGCTTTTCAGCGCTTGTGCACGTCTCAATGCTCTTTTCTCTTTCCTTCTAGTTGTAGAACTTCCCCTCAGCCAGCTTTCCCGTGGTTCTGGGTGATAGACATTTTGTCTTTTAGTTGTAGTTTTGAAATTGTTGTGCGAGGCAGCAGTTTAGGTGTTTACCTACACCACCATCTTGGATTCCCTCCCTCCTTCATTAACTTTTAAAAAATATATATTTTATTGATTTTTCACAGAGATGAAGGGGTGGGGCAGAGAGTTAGAAACATCAATGAGAGAGAAACATCGATCAACTGCCTCCTGCACACTCCCCACTGGGGATGTGCCCGCAACCAAGGTACGTGCCCTTGACCGGAATCGAACCCAGGACCCTTGAATCCGCAGGCCAATGCTCTATCCACTGAGCCAAACCGGTTAGGGCCATTAACTTTTTTATTACTCTGAAATATGGTTTATACAGGAGAGGCAGAATAAATGTTTTGGTTCTTTCTCTTCATAAGTATTTAGAATAATGAAATGAGTTAGTGCCCCACCAACCTCCAAAAAGTGACCAATGAGGTTTTTCGTTTGTTTGAATATGATTAAGAATTGATTTTTATGTATTTAATATGTTTTAGGCACTGTAGACATTATTTTTATTGGTCTTCATATTGTCCCAACTTAGTCTAGTGGGAACACATTTAAGTTGGTTCCTGTGTCCTTAATAGGACCCCAGTAATCTTTCATAGCTTGCTTGCTTTAGACACAAGAAAATATCCCAGACTCATTTGTTTATTTTCTTCTATAAACCTGGAATCAGCCACTTATCTAAGGAACCCTGGTTTCTTTTATTGGGACATGCTATTTAGAGACCACAATTTAGACATCATACATATTTTTATTTCAGACAGGGTGAGAGAGAGAGATAGAAACATCAATGATGAGAGAGAATCATTGACCAGCTGCCTCCTGCACACCCTACACTGGGGATCGAACTCACAACCCGGGCATATGCCCTGACTGGGAATCAAACCATGACCTCCTGGTTTATAGGTTGGAGCTTCAACCACTGAGCCACATTGTCTGGGCTGTGTGTGTGTGTGTGTGTGTGTGTGTGTGTGTCTTCTCTCTCTCTCTCTCTCTCTCTCTCTCTCTCTTTGGAAGAGAAAGGGAAGAAAAGAACATCCTTCCATTCAAAAGACAAGGGTCTCTTTCCATTGGAACTAGTAACCTGACAGGGAAAAGCCATGGGGGAAGGGCTTGTGTGTGATTTTTATAGTGTTCCTGGGTGCATAGACATTGTCTTACAGTCAGCAGGATGTCTAGTGCAAACTTCCCTGGTCCATGACCAACTCATCCTGTCACAGGAGTCTTTTAGCAGCAAGTGTCCTAACAGCTTTTAAATGCTTGACCTGTGCCCAGTGCCCACACAGTGTGGCAAACCACAAAGAGAGAGAGAGAGAGAGAGGGAGGGAGAACCACGAGGGCCAGAGGAAAAGATGAAGGGAGAAAATAGAACACAGTTATTCATGTCCTTCAAGCCAAGGTGGCAAAGACACCTGGCTTACCAATGATGAAACAATCCAAGTCACAATAAGAGCAGTCTGGGTTGTGGCACCATTATGTTGTAGGTGGCAGGAATGGTACCAGGTGTCTTACCCATTGGGTCAGATTGGACCTGAGTTCAGCAATCTCGGTAGTTGGGTTCTGGCTAGGAAAGAATTCAGAGCCAAGACCCAAACAATAAGAGAATATTTATTTGGTAAATCATAGAGGTAGAAAAGTAATTCCTAAAAGAAATGGGCTTAGGGAACAAGTTATAGAGGTAAAAGAAGGGCCCTTGGAGCTTGGGAGTGAGGAATCTAATGGTAACAGTGCTTGGGACAGGGAGGAGGAAGGGAAAGGGAATGGCATGAGTGTACTCCCAGGAGGGAGAGCACCCATTTTTTTTAAAAAACAAAACAAAACATGGCAGTTATGTTGTCCTTCCTTCTTCCCCAGAGATGGCCACTATAACATACCCAGTGACAATTCCTTGAATGCTTTAAAATTTTTTGCTATCTCTATATATAAAACCTTAATATGCAAATAGACCAAATGGCCTAAAACCGGTTGCTATGATGTGCACTGACCATGGGGAGGGGGGCGTGGAACATGGCAGGCATCAGCAGCAGGTGGCAGAGTGCAGAACATGGCAGGCATCAGCTGTGGTGGAATGGTGGAGCAGGTGTGTGGGGGCACCAGACCAACGTGGGGCACTGGTTGCTGTCTTCGGGGCAAGCCTTTGGTGGTTACTGAAAATTCTTTGCTCCCGCTGGGCACTTGCACCTGCCCCAGTCACTCCATGCCATCAGTGGGTGTGAGCAGGGCCGGAACCGTCAGCGTGTGGGAACAGCGGCGGGAGCGGGGTTGCTGGCAGACAGGGGACCAGGGGCTTGGAGGATGGGCTGAGACGCACCCCTGTGCCCACCGCAGCCTCACGGCCCACAGTTCCTTTTATGGTGCACGAATTCGTGCACTGGGCCCTTAGTGTATACTAGTATATAAGTATACACAAACTAGAGAGTATTTCATTGGTTCTAAGATGCATATCTCCTCTCCCCCAATTCCCCACCCCCATTTAATCTCTGAATTTGTGATGTGTTTTACAATTGATTATATTTTGACAGTTTTTTTTCCCCCTTCGTGGTTTATAAGGTAACTAGAGACCCGGTGCATGAAATTTGTGCATGAGAGCGGGTCCCCTCAGCCCAGTCTGCACCCTCTCCAATCTGGGACCCCTCGGGGGATGTCCAGCTGCCATTTTAAGAGTCGGGCCTAAACCGGCAGTCGGACATCCCTCTCACAATCCTGGACCACTGGCTCCTAACCGCTCACCTACCTGCTGGCCTGATCACCCCTCACTGCTTCCTCTGAGGGCCTGGTCGCCCCTCCCTTCCCCCCCCGCACCAGCCTGGTCACCCCTTACTGTCTTCTCCTACTGGCTTGGTCGCCCCCAACTGCCTCCCCTGCCAGCCTGGTTGCCCCTAACTGCACCCCCCGGCAGCCTGGTCACCCCTAACTGCCTCCCCTCTGCCTGCCTGGTCACCCTTAACTGCCCCCCTCCCTGCTAGCCTGGTTGTCCATTTCCCCCACTACTGGCCTGGTCGCCCCCAACTGCCCCCCCTCTGCTGGCCTGGTTGCCCCTAACTGCCACCCCCTGCCGGCCTGGTCGCCCCTAACTGCCCCCTCCCCACCGGCCTGGTCACCCCTCACTATCCCCCCTGTCAGCTTGGTTGCTCCACGCATCCTGCTGTTCAGTCGTTTGGTTGTCCCTCACTGCCCCCTCTGCCAACCTGGTCACCCCATGCAGCCTGCTGTTCGGTTGTCCATCCAGTTGTTTTGGTCGTGATGGCCCCTGGCTTTTTATATATTAGGATGTGTCTGGCTTCTTAGATGAGAAGGAAAACAGTATTTAAAATTTTACTCTTCATAAAAACAGCATCATATTGGCTTATCTTTTGGCAATTTGCTTTACTTGCTCAGGTGGTTTTTGAGATTTGTCCCATATTAATAAATTTAGCTTTAGTTTTTTTAAAAATTAATCTTTATTGTTGAGATATTACAGATTCTTTATTGTTGAGATTATTACAGATGTCCCTCTCTTTTCCTCCCATAGCTCCCCTCCACCCGGTTTCCACCCCATCCCAGGCCCTCGCCACCCTATTGTCTGTGTCCATAGGTAATGCATACATGGATATAAGACCTTTGTCTAATCTCTTCCCGCACCCTCCCGCACCTCCTCTTCACCCTGAGAATTGTCAGTCTGTTCCATTTCCATGCCCCTGATTCTATTCAATTCACCAGTTTATTCTGTTCATCAGATTTTTTATTCATTTGATTTTTAGATTCACTTGTTGACAGATATGTATTTGTTGTCACTTTGTTCATATTTTTTATCTTTACCTTTTTCTTCTTCCTCTTAAAAATATGGAATGCTTCACAAATTAGCATGTCATCCTTGTGCAGGGGCCATGCTAATCTTCTCTGTATCATTCCAATTTTAGTATATATGCTGCCAAAGCAAGCACATTGGTTGATTCTTGTTTGTGCCCTGATTGCGGATTGAATCCACAACCTTTGAGTATCAGGATGATGCCCTAACCCAGTAGTCGGCAAACTCATTAGTCAACAGAGCAGCAAACGGCGGCTCGCGAGCCACAGTTTGCCGACCACTGCCCTAACCAACTGAGCTACCTGGCCAGGGCAGGGAGAGTTAGCTTCAGGTTCCTTAAATCTGGCCAAGGAAACAGAGGAGTTAGAGGGAAAGAATTTGAACTGTGTCCTCGGAGGGGAGAGTGAAATACTATTTGGAAGGAGGGATCTTGCCCAAGGACCTGTATCCTGACAAGGTTCCTGAAAGAGCTGTTGCTGGATGGGAGAGTCATTCATTTCAAGGGATATTTACCAGTACCTACTATGTGCCAGGCACTGGGCTAGATCCTCAGGATATCACATTAAGCAACTAGATAGGTTCCTGCTTAATTGGATTTACAATCTAGCCACAAGCATGTCAGACTTGCGACCTGCAGGCCGCATGCATCCCACAATGAATATTTTTGCAGCCAAGCCAATATAACAGTATGTAAAAAACATATTAATAAAAAATTTGTAACTTAATTTTTACAGTATTTTATTATACATAATTATTAATAGCGAATTACAGTGTTCACTAATGACTGATTACTATAATTGTGTTGCATTCATTTCCCTTATGTGCCTTACGTGCAGGCGCACCATTTCTCTCCACTAATACTAGCAGCGAATATTTTAGCATCCAATTGCCATGTCATTAGTCTTGTACTGACTTGTTTGGTGTGCGCAATCGGAAATATTTCGCTTTCAGATAACAAGAAAATAGGTTTATTTGTGTTATGCTTATTTATTTGTGCAGTCATTCAGTGTCTGGTAAGTTAATGTTCAAGAAAAAATATTAATTTTATTAAAATGTTCTATTATTCTATGTTAATGATTACTCATTTATTTCAGCCGTTTGTATTCGGCATGTCTCTATCAAAATAAATCTTATGTTTCTATGAAAATTGACCCTTCTGTTTTTTGCAGCCCACAGAAACTTAAACCTTGTACATTTGGCTCAGGTCAGCCTTTGCATTTGACATGCTTGATCTAGCAGGAAAGACAATTGAATAAGAAGTTAAAATTTAATGTGAATGCTATGATAGAAGTAGTGAGGGTTCTAAGCCTATAGTAAAAACATTGCATTAGTCTCAGATAGGGGTAGGGTAGAGTGAGATTCTGGAGTTAGTGACATTTGAACAGAGACCTGAAAGATGAGCTGGAATTAGCTGGGCAAAGAGAATAATGAAGGAGAGTTTTATGTCCACCAGCCATCCAAAGTCAGTTTTATTGTAAGATTGGGACTTTGTGAGAATGAAGAATTAGGTAAATGGATTCTCTGTCGGGAGTGACCTTAACTTATTTTAATATTTGTATACGCCCTAAACTTTTTGCCCTCTGAACAAGAGAAAACCTTTTTATCTACCTTTGTATTATATGGCTCGCTGCTCTAACCCAGAACCCAGACTGATATTTCAAATCAGCCATATTATTGGTTATATAGACTTTTGCATACTGACCTTTTTATTTTAGTTACCCAAATTTGAGTATAGGTATTACTCAGTGTTCAAAGCAGAATGCATTTTATTCTTTAAATTTTCTTCTCAAACTGATTATGATTATATTTTATTTCTTCTTACTGCTTGCTGGCTGCTAAAAAAAATTAAAATATTTGACAGTCTAGGAAAGAGTCAAAAAAGTTTAATTAAATGGCTACTAAATAATGTTTGTTTTAGTTATTTGGTGGCATAGAGGATTAAGGCTTTTTTTCTTAAAATGTGTAATTGAGCCCTGGCCACCAAAGGGTGGTGGGTTCTATTCCTGGTCAAGAACATGTACCTCACTCACATCAATGTTTCTCTCTTTCTCTTTACTTTCTCTAAAATCAATGGAAAAAATATCCCCTGGTGAGGATTCACAAAAACAAACAAGCAAAATGTGTAGTTGGAAGTGCTTATACAATGGATAAAGTAATTCCATTTTCAGAGTATTATCTTGACTTGAGGCCTCCTTGTTCTTCCTATTCCAGAGTACCTTCTGCCATTCTGCCGGTTAGTTCTCAGCTCAGGTATTTCAGTGTCTTTACAGAAGTTGAGCTTAGCTATGTTTATAATCTGTGAACATCAAATTCTTTTTTTCTTCTGACAGCTAGAACATTAAGTTCCTTGCCAGTGATCTAAAACACATTGAATTCTACATCTTCAGATGTAAAAGATTTATTTTCTCTGAACTTAGATCATGATGTTTAAAAACGAAGAGACCTTAGAAATGAAGAGTACTTAGGTTGTTAAATATTAGTGATGATTATTCTAGTTCTGCTGCAGATATATACACAGTTAAAAACACTACACATTAGCCCTAGTTGGTTTGGCTTTAGTGGATAGAATGTTGACTGTGGACTGAAGGGGACTGAAGGTTCCAGGGTTTGATTCCAGTCAAGGGCAAGGTCTAGGACATGGTCATGGGCACATACCTTGGTTGCAGGTTCGATCCTTGGCCCTGTGCAATAGGTAACCAATCATGTTTCTCGCACATCGATATTTTTCTCTGTCCTTCCACTCTCTTCCACTTTCTCTAAAAATCAATGGGAAAATATCCTTGGGTGAGGATTAAAAAACAAAACAACACTACATATTAGTGTTTTATTCCAGAGGCTGTAGTATGACTTCCAGTCTCAAATAATTTAATCATTGAAAAAATATTTGTAAATAAGTGAAATCATGCTAGTAAGCAGCAAGTCATTAACTGTGTGTGTGTGTGTGTGTGTGTGTGTGTGTGTGTGTAAATATAGGTGATTTTAAATGACACTTAGCTTGGCATACAATTTAAAATATAAGAATTGTCACCTTGCAATAGTGAAAATTAAATTAAATCTGTCTTAAAAATATCTTTTTACCATGAGCAAATCAAATATTTCAGTTCGGGGATGAAGGAACTGGGTGAGCATAATGACATTGTTTGATGTTATTTGGTTGTGGTAATGTAGAAAGCCAAGCTAAGTTTGACCTAACATTTCAGGCTAAGGTCTCCAGGCATGTTGTTGCAGTTGTCTATTGCTGAGGAACAAAACCACTCCAAACTTGGCATAAAACTCTTATGGTTCTGGGTGTTGACTGGGCTCAGGCTAAATTATTCTTGCACAAGTTCTGTCATGCACCTGTAGTCGCATGGGACCTGGAGTTATCCCGAAGGCTTCCTTTCAGACTCACATGTCTGGCACTTGAGCAGGGAAGTCCAAATAGCTAGGAACTGGAATAGCCAAAGCTCCTTAAACATCTTTATTTTTCACTGTTTCTTTGTAGACTCTCCAGCATAGGGGCTTCATAGTAGCCAGACTTCTTCCATGAAGAGGCTTAGGGCTCCAAAACCACTTGTTCTGAGTAAGGGAGCCAGAAGGGACTTGTATTGTCTTTTATGACCTAAATTCAGAATCAGTGTCACTTCCACTGCATTTTGTTCATTAGAAGCAAGTCACTAAGTCCAACCCATATTCAAAGGGAAGGGAACTAGACTCCACTTCTTGCTGGGAGGCGTGTAAAAAATATGCAGTTGTATTTCAAAATCATTTCAGTCTTCCCTCTGGCCACAAATTATTTACATTCCTCCTACATTCAAAACACACTTACCGCTTCTGAAGGCCCCCGAAGTCTTATCTAGTACAGCATCAGGCTCAGGCTTGAGGTTCAGGATCTTGCCATCTAGATCAGGCCCAAGTGCAGGTAAGGCTGTTTTGGATATGCTTTCTTGGGTATAGCTTCTTGAGTACTGTTGCTTTCACTTTAAAGACCTGTGA
This sequence comes from Corynorhinus townsendii, assembly GCA_026230045.1. Classification (NCBI taxonomy): domain Eukaryota; kingdom Metazoa; phylum Chordata; class Mammalia; order Chiroptera; family Vespertilionidae; genus Corynorhinus; species Corynorhinus townsendii. Next base: position 170,287,224 of record JAPDVU010000003.1, on the reverse strand, counting down.
ACTAAAGTCACATTATCTCCTCTTATATCCAACCCACCCAGTATGCAACAGTGGACAGGCATAAGATAACCACTATAGACACTCCTGTTCAAAAATAGAGATGTAAGGAACACACTAGTCGCTGTTCAAAGCAGTTCTGAAATTCAGCCAGGCACATATTACCAGTTCTGTGATCAGTCCTACTGCCTAGGAACCATTCTCCACAGCTTTTAGTTTTGCCCCTGAATTATTCTTTTCCATAAAATGTATCCAGTGTTTGCAGTTCCATAGTTTTCTTAGCCTATTTCCTGGTCATAGAGGTTTGAGTGTGTGTATGTCTGTGTGTGGGGGAGCTGCGCGGGGGAGGGGAGACAAAAGCCTCTTTTCATTTTGTACTGTTTCTGTTCTTTTTAGTTCAAGATGACAATGTTTCTGAGTATAAAATTATCTGAATCTTATTGATGGGTTTACTCTATTAGATACATTGATATAAGTCCTTTTCTTTCTACTTTAGGCTCTATAGAGGAGGAAAAAGATTTCCTCGAACCTCTTAGGTACATGGATAGGTCTGAAAATTAAACTGACAAAGACAGATTAAGAGGAGAAAGTATACACACTTATTTATATGTTTTACATGACATAGAGCTTTCATAAGTAACTGAACACCTGAACAGAATGTTTAAACTTAAGTATGTTCATGCTGTGTTTGATGAAGAGTGGACAGTTGTGAAGGAATGTGATAGGTTAAGGAGTATGAATTAGTGTATAAACGGGGGAAATCTGGCAAGGTCTGCTTGTTAGGATTCTCCTCTGTGTCCCTTTGTATTTGTAGATAAGGGTATTCCTTTCCTTCTGGTTATAGGGAGGACATGTTTCTCATGATTTTATTACTTGCTTTAGGGGAGAAGGGCAGGGGAAGGACCGAATGACCTTCCTGCTTCTGCCATTTGCTCAAGTTCTTCAGCTTAAAATATTCCATATGCCAAAATGCCGTATTTTGGGGTAGCGTTTTCCTGAACCCTATCAGCTACCTTTAAGACTTTTGTAGGGCAACACCTTTAAGATACTTAGAAAGCCTTTTGTTTGAAAGTATCTATAAGGCATCACCTTAAATCTCTTTGGAGTCTAAATTAGGTGTAGGCAAACTATGGCCAATAAGCTACATTTGTTTTTACATTTGTGTTTAAAGGGTTGTAAAAAAAAAAAAAAATGTTCACCAGACACTGTATTGGCCCTTAAAGCCTAAAATATTTATATGACCCTTTACAGAAAAAGTTTTCCAATCTTTAGTCTAAACAAAAGCTTAATTTTTTATCAGATATTTTATTAATTTTTCTTAGAGAGAAGGGGGGGAGAGAGAGATCGATAAAAACAGCCCCTATTGGGGATTGAGCCCACAACTTAGGAATCAAACCAGCAACCTTTTGGTGCACAGGACAATGCCCAACCAACTGAGCCACACAGGCAAGGGCCAAAAGTTTAATCTGGTTTCCCTGCCTTGGATTTGACCTTTGTCCAGGGGTATTTCTTAATTTGAGAAACATTTTGCTATATGGGGGCTATGGGAATAAGAAACGGTTTTTTTTGGACCTAAAAAGTCCTTTATTTTATATTTTCTCTATATTCTGCTTGAAAATTGTATAATTTTTTCTTTTTCTTATTTCTCTCTACCTGTATTTTATGATACATAGCTCAACAACAATAACAACAACAAAACCAACTGGTTGATACTTTTGACATTCTGGAAATCTTCTCACCTAGATTAATAATTTCATTTGTTGTATTTTCTGTTTTTTACATTACTGCCCGTGACAGCTTTGCTAAACTTTACACTATTATCTAGTAAGATCCTTCTTTCCTTCAGCTTCCAATAACACTTCCTTTTAAGGCAAGAATCAGTAACCTTTTTCTGTCAAGGGGAGATAATTAATATTTTAGGTTTTTTGGGCCATGTGATTTCTGGCATACCTGCTCAATTCTACTGTTATAGGAGAAAGCAACCACAGACAATAAGTAAATGGGGATGACTGTGTTCCAGTAAAACTTTATTTACAAAAACAGGCTGCAGGTTGAATTTCACCAGTAGATTGTAGTTGACTGGTTTGAAATCATTATTGATAATATCCCTTGAGGCTTTTCCTAACATTGTCTTTAAGACCCTTCAGGCCCAGCGGGCATGGCTCAGTGGTTGAGCATCGACCTATAAGGCAGGAAGTCACAGTTTGATTCCCAGTCAGGGCATATGGAGGCTTGATCACCAGTGTGGGGTGTGCAGGAGACATCTGATCAGTGATTCTCTCTCATCATGGATGTTTCTATCTCTCTTTCCCCTTCCCTTCCTCTCTGAAATCAATAAAAATATATTAAAAACAAAACAAAACCTTCAGGCTTTCACTAACACTTTCAAGGCCCTTCTTGCCTTCTCCTGCCATTCAGTCCCAAAGCCAAACAATTTAATTACCAAAATCTGTTCTGGCTATCTATTGCTGTATAACATAACATGCCAAATTTAGTGATGTAAAATAACACTTCTTTTTATCTTTTATGGTTCTGGTGTTTAGGCTTCGCTAGGCAGTCATGTCTCAGTGTTTCTTATGAGAATACAATCAGATTGTAACGGGATGGAATCATTTAAAAGGCTTCCTCACCAAAGTCTCTTAATGCAGTTGGAGCCAGCTGGTAGCTGGGCCTGGAGATGGCACCTCATTCACATGTCTAATGGCTGAGCTGGGAAACATCTGGCCCTCCTCAGCCATCTACTAGTAATTCTCTATAAGGCCTGTTCCATAGTCTCTCTAGCACAAGGCCTTTAGGGAACATAGATATCTTATATGGTGATTCAGGCTCCAAAGTTGCCTGTCCTGGGAGAGAACCAGACAAGAGTTTTCTCAGCTTTTATGAACTAACTTCTGAGGTTGCGCAGTGTCACTTCTGCTTCATTCTCTTTATGGGAAGGAGAATTTGACTCTGCCTTTTGATGGGAGTAGGATCAAAGAATTTGCAAATATGTTTTAAAACATAAAATGTCTCTCTGCACCCCACCTCCAATATAAAAAAGTTTTGGAAGCTGGAATGTAGTGGATCTTGCCTTGTTAGGATAGGCTTTCTCTTTCTTGTTGGTGGGGGTGGAGGTAGATCAGTTCTCTTCATTTAATGTTCCAGAATGGATTTGTCAAGATGTCAAGAGCTGTGGAAGGAGACTTCACAGTAACAAATGCCTCTTTTCTTCAGTAGAGAGAGAGCTGGGAGCTTTGGACTTGACATTCTTTTTCCTTTTGTATGAGAGTAGGCATGATGGTGCTTCTATCCCCAAAGAGAAAACAAAAGCTCTGAAACTATTGAAAGTTCTACCATTTAGCCTGCCTGACATGGTTCAGTGCTTGAGCATCAAACCCCCCCTCCCCCGTGCAACCTTCTGCCCTCGTGCACTGCCCCCCCCCCGCTGCATGAATTTCGTGCACCAGGCCTCTAGTCAGAAAAATTTGTCTTTGGTGATATGTGCTTTGTAGAGGCTATTGTGTTATTTTTCCCTCCTTTCTCTGTAGGTAGAAGAAAGTAGCAATGAATATGTTTTTCTTTATTTGCTTATGGTCATACAGGCAATGTGAATATTGATTTTTATGTTTTTTCCAGTTTTGCTTCTTTGGGCTCAATCTCCAGTTAGGGGGCATGCAGGAGGCAGCCAATCAATGATTCTCTCCCATCATTGATGTTTCTCTCTCTCTTCCTCTCTAAAATCAATAAAAATATATTTAAAAAATAAAAATAATAAAAGTTCTACCATTTATAGCTTCATTTGAATTGATGAGTAACATTTTTGCAAGGGTTAAAGAGTATGTGTGCCTGTTAATCAATTATACTTTCCATTTAATTAGTTTAGCTAGCTTTCTTAATGCCTGCAGGGATACTTCCAAGGGAAATTTTGAAAAGGGGATAGGTGATAGAAATAATTTTAAATTTGGGGATTCTAGAACAGGTGGTAAATCAGGTTAGATGAGACTTTGAATAGCAGTAGGAAATGATCTCTAGAACTTCACTACTACCTGACCTCATCTGAAAAGACGTTGTTCACCTTATGTAGTAATCTGGCTTTGGAAGTAAAATAATCCTATCTAATAAAAAAGTAATATGCAAATTGACCATCACTCCAAGACACAGATAGCTGCCCCCTGTGGTCAAAGATGGCTGCCCCCATGTGGACACAAGATGGCCGCCACAAGATGGCTTGCAGGGGAGGGCAGTTGTGGGCAGTTAGGGGTGACCAGGACAGCAGAGGAGGGCAGTTGGGGGGGACCCAGGCCTGCAGGGGAGGGCAGTTGGGGGGGACCAGGCCAGCAGGGGAGGGCAGTTAGGGGCAATCGGGCCGGCTGGGGAGCAGTTAGGTGTTGGTCAGGGTGGCAGGGGAGTGGTTAGGGGGTGATCAGGCTTGCAGGCAGAAACGGTTAGGGGCAATCAGGCAGAGGCAGGCAAGCAGTTGGGAGCCAGCAGTCCTGGATTGTGAGAGGGATGTCCAACTGCCCGTTTAGGCCCGAGATTGGAGAGGGTGCAGGCTGGGCTGAGAGACACCCCCCTGCCCCCCCCCTGCACAAATTTCGTGCACCGGGCCTCTAGTCAGAAAAATTTGTCTTTGATGATATGTGCTTTGTAGAGGCTATTGTGTTATTTTTCCCTCCTTTCTCTGTAGGTAGAAGAAGGTAGCAGTGAATATGTTTTTCTTTATTTGCTTATGGTCATACAGGCAATGTTAATATTGATTTTTATGTTTTTTCCAGTTTTGCTTCTTTCTTTACCCTTCTTTCTGGTTTTGTACAACAAATTCTCTGATTATCTTAAAAAAAGAAAAAAGAAGATAGCTTAGTGAATAAGAAGTTATATAGCTGCCTGCCATTACTCTTCCCACTTCTGGAAAGAAGAAATGCCTATATTTAATCATTTATCTGTTTTTATTTTTCTTGGTATCCAGATCTATATATACATTGTTGAATTGGGGTACAGAAAAAAGCCTACTAACTTTTATTTTAAATGATTCAGTTATTTTATTTTTTAAGTGCAAGATGCTAGAATTTTATGGTTTTAATTAACACGAATACAATGTGCACATGAGCTGTCTATTAATTTTCTGCACTGTGCAGCTGGGCATTGGGATTGGTGACTGATGGCCAGCTGGGCTTTCCACAGTGGCTTGTGGGTCTTTGAGGAGACGCTGTGAGCAATCTCAGCACAGTAAGATTTAATGCACATCAGCAGCCCTTCAAACTCCTTGACATTGTGGACCAGGAACTTCCAAAAGTCACTGGGCAGCATGTGCTTTGTTTTCTTCTGTTGCTCCCATAACCAACACTGGGCATCAAGACCTGGTGCTTGAATCTCCTGTGCATTCCATTGCCTCTGGGTTTCTGCCAGTTACACTTAATTTTTTAAAAAAAATATATATTTATTAGTCTCAAGAGGAAGGGAGAGGGGGAGAGAGAGATAGAAACATCAGTTATGAGAGAGAATCATTGATCGGCTGCTTCCTGCATGCCCCCTACTGGGGATCAAGCCCGCAACCTGGGCATGTGCCCTTGACCGGAATCAAACCCAGGACTTTTCAGTCCGCAGGTTGACGCTCTATCCACTGAGCCAAACCAGCCAGGGCTTAATTTTGACATATCAATCTGACTGGTGCCAGATGAACTTCTTGGTCCTCTTTTTTTTAATTTAAAAATATATTTTTATTGTTTTCAGAGAGGAAGGGAGAGGAAGAGAGAGGCAGAAACATCAATGATGAGAGAGAATCATTGATCAACTGCCTCCTGCACACCCACACCGGGGACTGAGCCAGCAAGCCAGGCATGTTCCCTCACTGGGAATTGAACTGTGACCTCCTGGTTCATAGGTTGATGCTCAACCACTGAGCCATGCCAGCAAAACTTAAATATATTTTTATTGATTATGAGAGGAAGGGAGAGGGAGAAAGAGATAGAAATATCAATGATGAGAGAATCTTTGATCAGCTGCCTCCTGCACGCCCCTACCAAGGACCGAGCCTGCAAACTGGACTTGTACCCTTGCCTGGAATCGAACCTGGGACCCTTCAGTCTGTAGGCTGATGCTCTATCCACTGAGCCAAACTGGCTAGGATATTGGTCCACTTTTTAACAATCTTAGGTTTCATAAGGGGTCTAAAGGCAGCCATGATGCAAGTAGAAGATGGGTGCCCAATTCAGTTATTTTTTTAATATGGTATTTGAAAAATGATGTTACATCCTATCTAATACAAGAGTAATATGCAAATTGACCATTACTCCAACACACAAGATGGCTGCTCCCATGTGGACACAAGATGGCTGCCACAAGATGGCCAGCAGGGGAGGGCAGTTGTGGGTGATCAGGGCAGCAGGGGAGGGCAGTTGGGAAGGACCAGGCCTGCAGGGGAGGGCAGTTGCGGGGGGGAACCAGGCCAGCAGGGGAGAGCAATTAGGGGCGACCAGGCCGGCAGGGGAGGGCAGTTAGGGGTGACCAGGCCAGCAGGGGAGGGCAGTTGGGGGGGACCAGGCCTACAGGGGAGGGCAGTTGGGGGTAACCAGGACTGCAGGGGAGGGCAGTTGTGGGGGACCAGGCCTGCAGGGCAGGGCAGTTGGGGGTGACCAGACCTTCAGGGGAGAATAGTTAGGGGTGACCAGGCTGGCAAGGGAGTGTTTAGGGGGTGACCAGGCTGGCAGGCAGAAGCGGTTAGGGGCAATCAGGCAGGCAGGTGAGCAGTTGGGAGCCAGCAGTCCTGGATTGGAGAGGGTGCAGGCTGGGCTGAGGGACACACTCCCCTCCCCGTCGCTCCCGTGCACAAATTTCGTGCACCGGGCCTCTAGTATGCTAGTAATTTGTAGTGGTGTGAGAACCTCAAGAAGAGTCAGAAAAGAAAGTTCTGAAATGGGTTGCATTCCCAAGGAAGAGAACAATACATCTTGAACTACTGAAAATGGGGAAGACTTTTCACTACAGTTCTTTAACTTCAGTTGCAACTTGGAAGAGGTAACATCTTTTGGGATTAGTATTCTGTACCTTTTTCAGTTATTTATCTGCATTTTCTTTTCTCTCTCCTTCCAGTTGACACACAGTTGGTTTGGAGGCAATAGAGGTGGGAGAATGAATAGTTAATTTTTCATGATTTTAAACCTGCTAATATTATTTAACTGATTTCACCTAGATGAAAACTTATTTTTTAGAATATTCAATGCATGGTATGTTGCATGCATTATGTATTCATTTAAAGCACCTTATTTCTGCCAAGGGCCATACAAAATTATCAAGTTAAAAATTAGCTGCTAAATTTGGTCAAACATTTAATTAACTCATCCCAATGTCTTGGCAGGGCCAGACCAAATAAATGATTTTGAGGGTCTTATAGGGCCCACGGGCCAGATGTTCCCCATTTAAAAAATTATAGTAGCATGAATTTATGAATGACATGGATAGCAGATTATTTCCAGTCTAAAACTGCTCTGTTCATTTTTGGACAAAGTGGTTCTCAACCTTTTTAATGCCGCGACCCTTTAATACAGTTCCTCATGTTGTGGTGACCCCAACCATAAAATTATTTTCGTTGCTAAGGTTGAGAACCACTAGCAGCGTCGCCTAAGACCATCGGAAAGCACAGATATTTACATTACGATTCATAACAGTAGCAAAATTACAGTTATGAAGTAGCAACGAAAATAATTTTATGGTTGGGGGTCACCACAACATGAGGAACTGTATTAAAGGGTCGTGGCATTAAAAAGGTTGAGAACCACTGTGCTAGAGCAATATTTTTCTGGCATGTTATAAGCCATGAGAATGGTTTGGAAGGATCTTAATGAATGCTGAGTGTAAAGGTTTTTGGTGCAACTTGATTTTATTCTTTCTTTCCTTAGAGTGTTGGTGGAGTAGTTTGATCTTGAGAGAGGAGAGGGAAAAAGCTGCTTTGTGAAAAGTCATTCCATAGAGACTGGTGGTATTAAAAATATTTTATTTTTGGGGTTTAGAAAGTCAGAAGACTTAAACACATGTTGATGTGATCTCTCCCCATGTATTAATGAATTTAAAATATGTTGTTGAGCCCTGACTGGTGTGGTTTAGTGGTTAGAAGTTAGCCTGTGCACCAAGGGTCATGGGTTCGATTTCCAATCAAGGACATGTACCTGGCTTGCAGGTTGGAGTGCAGGAGGCAACCAATCGATGTTTCTCTCCTCCCCTCCTCCCTAAAAATCAATGGTAAAAATATTCTCCAGTGAAGATTAACAACAACAAAAAATAATAAAATAAAATATATGCTGCTGATTTAATATTGAGTTTGTATATTGACTTCTGGTTTGGGCTTCTTTAAGCTGTATGTATATATTGAATCAAGTTAGTATGTTAAAAATATTTAATTATTCTATCATTTCAACTGACATACAATATTTTGAAAATATTATTTTGAAAAGAGCTATTATTTTGAAAGTAACAGATGTATTTAATATTTTTGTGATTGTACAAATGTTACTGGCAAAAAATCTTTGGATCATAAAAAGCGTTTGTCAAATGTATATTTTTAGTTTGGTCTAAAAATGTACCATCTATATTTTTGGTGAGTGTAATTAACAAAAGTAGTTCAGATAAAAGAGTCTAAGTCTGAAATGATGAAGCTTCTCTTCTTAAGACAGTGCTTAATTTACACTAAGCATAAGAAAAAAACAGCTGGAAATACCCTCTGAAAGAATTCTTATGTTAGTTATGGGCTCTTTCAAGAACTATCAGCTTCAGCCCTAGCTGATTTGGCCCAGTGGATAGAGTGTTAGCCTGCGGACTGAAAGGTCCTGGGTTCTATTCCAGTCAAGGGTGCATGCCTGGGGTGTGCAGGGGGCAGCCGGTCGGTGATACTCTCTCATGGTTGGTGTTTCTATCTCTCTCCCTGTCCCTTCCTCTCTAAAATCAATAAAAATATGGTGTGTGTTAAAAAAAAGAACTACCAGCTTGAGCAATGACTATGCCTTTTAAAGAGTCTTAAAAATTTCAGAGCTGGGAAGAGACAAGACAAAGTTTTGTTTGGTCTTCCTTAAATATATACATGAATGGAAAAGGATGTGTTCTTCCCTTGAGTTTTTGCATTAAAATGTTCATTTTCCATGGTATTTTACTACATGTGGTTGAAGGATTTTTTTTATTTTTAAATAGGCAAAATCATGATTTTCATACAAACATGAGATGAACACATGTAAAAAATATTACTAAACTGATTAACTAATAAGAGAACCAGTAAGAAGTTAAAAGTAGTTCAAAGGAAAATTCTAAGTACTATTCTTATTTAGGATCAAGAATGCTGAAATGTATTTACAGGTTGATACAAAACTGGCTTTTTCCATTTGACATGTGGGAAATCATTCCTCCTTTCACTGGACAGAATCTGTTTGCTTATATATAGACAAGAATCCTTTGCATTGCTCTCAGTTATCTACAACTTACATTTCTAAAATAGCTCAAAGATCATAAAAGATACAAACCCTGTAGAATCAGATAACTAGGAAGGGTGCACATTACACAATGCCAATTTAAAAAATATAGATACTTTTATTGACTTCAGAGAGGAAGAGAGAGAGAGCAATATCAATGATGAGAGAGAATTATTGATCGGCTACCTCCTGCATACTCCACACTGAGGATTGAGCCCTCAACCCGGGCATATGCCCTGACTGGGGATTGAGCCATGACTTTCTGGTTCATAGGTCAACGCTCAACCACTGAGCCATGCTAACCGGGCCACAATGTCAGTTTTTTCGTTGAAGATGCCCAGTGACCTTTTTGGTTCATTTCAAAGTCTTTTACAGTTTTCTCCATCATAAAAGGACAAAATAAATGGGTCTGTATTCTGTTTTTTTACAACAAGGCAATGTCTTTTAGTCTTAGGGTCTTACTATTATTCCTTGTAAATAAAGTAAGTTTTTAAAACAAAAGACAGTCAAGTTATTCTTAAGTGGATGTTTTCTGGTATTTTAATCAGCATTAGAACACTTCCTCAGATTAGTGTTTGAAGTTTGGACAAATAGTTAAACTGTAGCTTCAAATGGTTAGGTAGTAAGTTCTGTAAGACTACCTCCTCCATGCCCCCACCAGGGTCTGAGCCTGAAACCGGGGCATGTGCCCTTGACAGAGAAGCGAACTGGCAACCTCCTGGTGCACAGGATTACACCCAACCAATTGAGCCAAACCAGCCAGGGCTTTCTTTTACTGTTTTGAAAAAGTGTTCCCTATTTTGGGGTAAAACTTACCTTTTCATTTTGCCTTGCTAGAACACTGGCTGATACCCTATTTCTTTCATTTCTTTATTGCTAAACTTCTCAATTGAGTAGTTAAGGGGTTTGGCCTCCACTTTTCATCACCTGCTTTTACAGTAAACTCCTGCATTCTGATATACTATAATTCTCCCCTGAATCTGAAACAGCAGCACTCTCCCACTTAATCTCCCATAAAGCTTAGAATGTACTAGTAGTAGGCATTCAACGAATATTAGTTGAATAATTAATGCAATAGAAGCTTTAAAAGACTATCACTGAGCTCTAGCTGGTTTGACTCAGTAGATAGAGAATCGGCCTGTGGACTGAAAGGTTCCAAGTTTGATTCCAGTCAAGGGCACATACCAGGGTTGCGGGCTCATTCCCCAGTGGTGGGCGAGCTAGAGGCAGCCGAACAATGATTCTCGTCATTGATGTTTCTATCTTTCTCTCCCTCTCCCTTCCTCTCTGAAATCAATAAAATCTATATATATTAAAAAAAAAGACTATCACTGAGAGCTATCTAATACTTTCAATCATTGGATTTAAAGAAATCTGATAAGAGCCCTGGCTGGGTGGCCCAATTGGTTGAAGCATTGTCTCATACACCAAAAGGTTGCAGGTTCGATTCCCAGTCACGGTGCATACCTAGATTGCAGGTTTGAACCCTAGTCAGTGCACCTACAGGAGGCAACTGATCGATGTTTCTCTTTCACATCCATGTTTCTCTCTCTCTCTCCCTCATTCCCTCACTCTCAAATCAATAAAAACATACCCTTTGATGAAGATTAAAATAAAAACAGAAACAAAACAAAACTTAAAAAAGAAAAGAAGAGCCCTGACTGGTTTGGCTCAGTGGTTGGAGTGTCAACCCTGGGACTGAAGGGTCACGGGTTCAATTTCCAGTCAAGGGCATTTATCTGGGTTGCAGGTTCCCCAGCCCAGGTAGGGGCAAGTGCTGGAGGCAACCAATTGATGTGTCTCTCTCATCTCCATGTCTCCTTCCCTCCCTCCCTCCTTCCCTTTCTCCATCTCTTCTACTCTCTTTGGAAATCAATGGGAAAAAATGTCCTTGGATAAGGATTTAAAAAGAAAAGAAAAGAAAAGAAGAAATCTGATAAGAAACTATTATAACTAAATTCAGTCTAACTGGATGCTTTTGTATAATGTGAGTTTTGGTGTGTTTTTTTTTGTTTGTTTTTTTTTGAGAAGCCCATGGTTTGTATCAGATTCTGGAAAGAAATTTAATATACGTTGTTTTAGAGAAAGTTTAACTCTCTCAAGGAAAATTTTTTAGCTAAAGCATCTTTTCTGTTTTTCCTCAAAGAGAACTCATACCATCTCTTCCCAGTTCAGTGATGCTCAGGCCTTGGTTCTTGAACCCCATGTAGGCCTTTCAGCAGCCATCTTCTTCTAAGACTTCCATTGTTTTAACCAGATTATGCCATGATAGGGTCATAACCATGCTGCCTTTGGTTAATGGTAACTAATATGGCACCAAAGGTATATTCTTTTAAAAACAGCAGTTCCAGCTTTGATCAGTTGATTTCTCTTTAGTCATTTTAACAAGTAGCCTTGTTTAACAGTTAATATTTTTGCTTTAGCTGTCTAGTAGATAGTATTAATTTGCCAAAAGTTACAAGTTTTCTTTGATTATAGTAGAAGTCTTTTTATCTATTGCTGTTCTATCTTGTATAATTTATTGTTAATTGAAAAGGTTGGTTAAAGCAGGAGATTAAAATTATACATATACACCATAAGCATTTTATTTTCAGCTTAAAACAAATAAATATACATTTATTCACCAACCTTATGATGTAGTAAATATGTGCCTGCTGATTAGAGTTCTTCATCTTTTTGGCATTAATTACATCCTGTGATGCATTGCTTGAAACTTCCAATTACAGTTTTTCTAAGTGGAGTGAGAGCTCTTAGTTACTTGAAACAATGAGTATAAGCTCCTCCTGGATTTTTTAATTTGCTCCAAGCTTATTTATGTGTCTTACCACACTTCAATTGAGGACAGTTTATTTATTTTTAATTGAATATATTAGGGTGAAGTTGGTTAATAAAATTATACAGGACCATGCTCCAACCACTTTACCATACTGGCCAGGACAAGGCTCTTACTCTCTCTTTTTATTTTTAAAGTTTTTTGTATTTTTTTAAAATCCTCAACTGAAGGTATTTTTCCATTGATTTTTAGAGAGAGTGGAAGAGAGGGCGAAAGACAGAGAGACGTCGATGTGAGAGAAACACATCGATTGGTTGCCTTCTGTACGTGCTCCAACCAGGGCCCAGGCCTGGGAGGAGCCTGCAACCGAGGTAAGTGCCCTTCAGCAGAATCAAACCTGGGACCTTTCAGTCCACAGGGTGGCACTCTCTCTGTCCACTGAGCCAAAACGGCCAGGGCTTTATTCTATTTTTGTTAATTCTCATCTGAGTATGTTTTTTCATTGAGTTTTGGAGAGTAGAAGAGAGAGGGAGAGACAAAAAGAGAAACATCGATGTGAGAGAGAAACATTGATTGGTTGCCTTCCACACTTGCCCCCGACCTGGGCCAGGGATCAAGCCTGCAAACGAGATACATGCCCTTGACTGGAATCAAACCCAGGACCCTTCAGTCTGAGGGCTGACACTCTATCCACTGAACCAAACTGGCTAAGGCAAGGCTCTTGCTCTTGATGGATTAAAAAAAACAAAACTCTCCCCAGGCTATCTACTCATCCCTTCATTCTCCTCCTTCCACATTGGAAAGTATTTCATATAAGGTTACTTTTATTTTCTTCTTGGGTTGCATTTTATGAAATGTTTTTTTCTGTCAGGTGCTACGTATAAGTTCTGTAATCCTTATCATGCTTTTTTTTACCCAGAAATCTTAGGCATGTATTTTTAAAATGTTTAGTAATGTGGAAAAAATAGCATTTGTATCTTTATAATTTACTAGAAGTCTGATGCATGAAATTCGTGCCAGGGGCTCAGCCTTTGCAGCTGCGGTGGCTTGCCTTGGCCCTCACAGCCCCGGCTTCATCCGGAAGGTCGTCCGGCTGTCCAGTCTAATTAGCATATTATGCTTTTATTATTATAAATAGACGCTTCCTGCAGTATGGACTAGTCCAAATTCTGATGTTTTGGTTTTCCTTATTAAAATTCCTTTGTGGCCCTAGCTGGTTTAGCTCAGTGGATAGAGCGTTGGCCTGTAGACTAAAGGGTCCCAAGTTTGATTCTGGTCAAGGGCACATGCCCAGACTTTGGGCTTGATCCCCAGTAGGGAGTCTGTAGGAGGCAGCCAATCAATGATTCTCATTGATGTTTCCATCTCTCTCTCCCTCTCCCTTCCTCTCTGAAATCAATAATATATTTTAAAAATAAAATAAAGTTCCTTTGTGTGCTTCCCATTCACCCCCAGCCCCAAGTTTCTTGCAGCTGTATTTGAGCTGGGAAACCTGAGGAGAGGTTAGAAATAGGAAATTCTAGAGGAAGAAAAAAGACCCTTGATTTGGACAGGAAGAGCAGGTAGCAAGGAAGATCTTAGGGAGTGATGAGATAATATTTTAGTTTGTGAAGCAGAGATGGGGATAATATTTTTGAGATAGATACAAAATATGACTAAGAGAACATGCTTTCTGAAATAAGAAGATGGTTTGATTCTAAGATTAAAGTTTCTAAAAGAGCAATTAGCCATACTAGAGGCCCAGTGCAGGAAATTCATACATGGGTAGGGTCCCTGGTGGTCAGAGCACATCATAGCGGGCAATCAAACTGGTCAGTCGAACTCCCTAGGGGACACTTTGCATATTAGGCATATATATATATATATATATATATATATATATATATATATATATGTGTAAATATATAAATTTTTTTTGAGAGTAGTTTTGTTTAGAAAAAAATACAAAACAAAACCTGTGGATATCTCTCAGAAATTTTGCACAAATAGCTATTACTATAACTGTAAATATGTGTATTTTTCCTCCCTCTAGAATCATCCTGGAGAGACATGAATGTCTGCAATGATATTTCCTGACAAGAAGATAATAGAAGGAAAGGAGATCACCAGTTAGCAGAATTTCAAATAACCAGGATTTTGTACTTAACACCTCCAACTGCAGACTTCTCTTGCCTACGTTTAAATCAGAGATAACTACAATCAGAACCCAGACAAGGCAAAAGGATACTTTTCTTCTATATCTTTTGAGATAAAAGAAATTGCAATGTCTAGGAAACAAAACCAGAAGGGTAAGAGTATATATGGGCATAAATTGTTAAAAGCATAGTTGTGGAGTAATGATCACCATTTATATCTGTATTTTCAAAAAATATTCTCTTAATATGTTTTGAATGATTATACTTTTCCTCTGTACAGTACTACTGTTAGTTACAACTTTTTATCATGACAGAAATTAATTTTAGAAGAGTACAGAACATTCATAACTATCTGTTATCTCATTAACTAAATATCTGTAGATATTATTTTACAGCTTCGTGTATTACTACTTTTGGAATTCATATAACAGTTGCTTTTATCTTAGAAACCTAATAAATTGGACTATACTTGTAGGATAGCCAAATGCCTCTTGAAAATGCACTTTTTGGAGAGTGAACATATGTTAGGGGGAATGCTAGGAGATAATTTACTGCAGGATATTCTGTATCCCTTGAGTTGATGTTTCATTGGAGATAAGAAATGAAACAAGAGAAAATGCTTCTAGATTTTGATTCGTTCTTTAGCTTTCCTTCTGGGATCATTACTCTAGTTTCTTGTCAAAAGTAAAATATAAGGTGCAAAGAGTCAAGAAATATTAAGAATAGTTATAAGTAGGGGAAGGACAACAGGACTGTATAAAATCACTTTTCCATTTCCTGGAATAGCTCCAAAAAGGTTAAGGGACAAATTTAACAATAGCACTAGAACTGTTATACACAACTGGAATATATTTATTAAGGGAATGACCATAGCTATTCTGGCTCCCCTCCTCCTCATTCAATTTAATTTCTAATTTAATGTGCTTTAATTGAAAACAAAGCTGCAGATAAGATCTCACACATGAAATATGAAAAAAAAATGCTTTTAAACTTAATTCTGACATTGCAGTTAAAAACCTCATTATAAGAACAATATATCAAAGCTCTTTTTGGTCTTGAGAACTGTTGTTTCATTGTATAGTAAATCAATATCAAGAAAATCTGGGCTCTAAGGAACGGTTTAGATTCCTAAAGAAGCTGAAGTGTTCTATGGAATGGGATTCATCAACTGAAAAGTTTTTATAACCTTTTTGTTTCTTCTTCAGACTTTAATTTCATCATAATTCATTTTGCTTTTCCCCCAGTTTTGCTTGAAACACTGATATCTGTTTTCCTTCTGCAAATGAGAAACATTATAGTAAAAATAGGATTCCAAACTGTAAAATAAAATAATTTATTCTCAAAGGTTAGCATTTAATTTTTCCTAAAGAGTTAACTTAAGCAGATTGCTTTGACCTCTAAAAACCTAGTCTTTGTTTATTCCATATCTGTGTTTTGCTAGAGTTATAAAAATGTCTTGATTACTATAGCTTTATAGTATTCTTGAAGTCAGGTAACATCAGTTCTTCTACATCGTTCTCCTTCAATATGGTGTTAGCTATTCTGGATCTTTTGTCTTTCTATATTAACTTGAGAACCAGTTTGTCAATATCCACAAAATAAATTACTGGGGATTTTGATTGGGATTGCTTTTAATATATACTAAATATACTTGAGACCCGATGCATGGATTCGTGCAAACGATGGGGTCCCCGGCTCTCTGACATCCCCCGAGGAGTCCCGGATTGTGAGAGCGTGGTTCTTGGGTGATGCACACTGGAATCCGGCTCCTTCCTCTCTGGCTCCTGGTGACGCACCCGAGAACTGCAGCTGCCAAGTCACCGCAGCACTGCAGCTCCTGCGTCGAGCGTCTGCCCCCTGGTGGTCAGTGCGCGTCATAGCTACCAGTTGTCTGCCCCCTGGTGGTCATTGTGCATCATAGCTATTGATCGAACAGTCAGAAGGTCGCTTAGACTTTTAAATAGATTGTGTGTGTGAGTGTGTGTGTGTGATTTCAGAGAGGAAGGAAGAGAGAAACATCAGCGATGAGAGAGAATCATTGATCGGCTGTCTCCTGCACGCCCCCTACTGGGAATCAAACCCACAACCAGGGCATGTGACCTGACCAGGAATCAGTGAGCTCCTAATTCATAGGTCAGTGCTCAATCATGAACCACACCAGCTGGGTTTGGGATTGCTTTTAATCTACATACCAAGTTGGCAAGAACTGACATCTTGATAATATTGAGTCTTCCTATTCACATAGAATGTCTTTCTATTTATTTAGTTCTTCTTTTTCTTCAGAGTTTTGTAGTTTTCCTCATATAGGTCTTAAGCATACTTTGTTAGATATTTTTGGGGTGTTAAAGTAAATAATATTGTGTTTTTTATTTATTTTTAATATATGTCTTTATTGATTTCAGAGAGGAAGGAAGAGGGAGAGAGAGATAGAAACATCAGTGATGAGAGAGAATCATTGATTGGCTGCCTGCTGCACCCCCCTTACTAGGGATCAAGCCCACAACTCAGGCATGTGCCCTTGGCCGGAATTGAACCTGGGACCCTTCAGTCCGCAGGCTGATGCTCTATCCACTGAGCCAAACCGGCTAGGGCTGTGTTTTTCATTTTAAATTCCACGTATTCATTGCTGTTACAGTGATGGACTTTTGTATATTAACCTTGTATACTGAAAAGTTGATATAATCATTATTCGTTCCAGAAGTTTTAAATAACATTTATTTTTTAAGTTCATTATTGATATTTAAAAAATATGTTCTTATTAATTTTTAGAGAGAGAGGAAAGAAGGGGGGGGAGAGAGAGAGAGAAACATAATTGGCCCCCACTGGGAATTGAGCCTGGGTATCTGCCCTGACTGGGAATCTAACGGTGACCTCTTGGTGCACAGGATGATGCTCAATCAGTGAGCCATACCAGCCAGGCTATTATTGAAATTTTAAGCTTATCAAAAATAGAATATTATGTCCCTGGCTGGTTTGGCTCAGTGGATAGAGCGTCGGCCTGCAGACTGAAGGGTCCCAGGTTCGATTCTGGTCAAGGGCATGTACCTTGGTTGCGGGCACATCCCCAGTAGGGGGTGTGCAGGAGGCAGCTGATCGATGTTTCTCTCTCATCGATGTTTCTAACTCTCTATTCCTCTCCCTTCCTCTCTGTAAGAAATCAATAAAATATATTTTTAAAAAATAGAATAATGGTGCACTCACCAATAACCATAATTCAGGTCCAATAATTAACAACACATGGCCTATCTTTTTTGTGTATACTTTAACCCCCAGTGGATTATTGTTGTTGTTATTTTTGTTTGTTTGTTTGTAAATCTTCACCTGAGGATATCCCTCCATTTATTTTTAGGGAGAGTTGAAGAGAAAGGGAAAGACAGAGAGAAACATTGATGTGAGAGAAATACATTGATTGGTTGCCTCCTGCATGAGCCCTGACCAGGGGCCCAAGCTGGGCAGGAGCCTGCAACCAAGGTACGTGCCTTTGACTAGAATCAAACACAGGGCTCTTTGGTTCTCAGGCCGACTCTCTATCCAACTGAGCCAAACTGGCTAGGGCTATTATTATTTTTAATGTTTAAGGATCTCTGAACTTTTTTATTGACCTTCTGCCCTCTCCACCCTCCAACCCCCCCTCCAAGGAGTACCCCAGAACTTTGGTATCATTGACCTTAGATACCACTTTGCTGTCCACAGTCCTACAGCTGGTGGTCTTTTGGATGGATTGCATGGAGTTGCTGTTGTCCAGGCCATCACCAAGATGGAAGTCTTCCCCTTCTTCCAGCAGGCAGTGGTAGGTGACGATCTCAGCTTCCAGCTTGACCTTGATGTTCAGCAGGACCTTGTACTCTTCCTGGCACTTTCCCTCTGCCCAGGTCTGGGCCAGCTTTGACTCCAGCTGCAGCAGGATCCTATTGAGTTGCTCCATCTGCATGGCATAGCGCATCTCCACCTCCCACAGGGTGTCCTTCAAGCTGGCCTTCAGATTTTTCATGGAGTCCAAGTTGATCTCTAAGGACTGGACTGTACATCTCAGCCCCATGAGTGTTATCTCAGGAGCTCCTGTCTCAGCAGTCTGTGAGGTGCTCCCCTCTGTGACCAGTAATTGTCTAGCTGGGACCAGTACTTGTCTAGCTCCCCTCCTTTCCTCAGAGTCAACTCGTCATACTGGGCCCAGATGTCCGCCTTGATCTTGCTGAGGTCCTGAGATTTGGGGGCATCCAACTTCCCGGTCAACACAGAGTTGGCAGTCTGGTTTGGTAGAACATTTACTTCCTTCTCGTGCTGCTTCTTCCTGAAGAGCAGGTCCTCCTTGAAAGCCTTGCTCTCTATCAACAGCTGCAGCTGAGTGATATTGATGTCATTGATGACCTTATCAAGCCCATTGATGTCACTCTCCATAGACCAGCTCATGACCAGCTCTGTCTCATTCTTGACTCTGAAGTCAGCAGTAGCAGGACAGGCATCATCAGTCAGCAGAACAATGTGGGCTTTGTCCACAGAATTTTAAAAAAATCTGAGCCCTCAGGTCCTCAAGTGGTCTTTGAAATAATGACCCCAGTCTCTGACCTGGGGTCCCTTCTTAGGTGTTCCTGAATTTGATCTCCAGTCTCCAATTATCAGCCTCCAGGCTTCTCACCCTCTCCAGGTAGGAGGCCAGGCCATCATTCAGGCATTGCATAGTCTTCTCACTCTGGATGCTCCCTATGCCCAATAGACCCCCAGCCATCCCTGCAGCCAGGCCCCCAGACCTTCAGCTGTCCCACACACTGGTGGAGTGGGACACAGAGATCCAGGAGCCCCTGTCACCTTCATACCTGGTAAATGCTGACTGTGCTGCTGGTTGCCCGGGCCTAGTCACTGGGCTACTGCACTGAGTCCAGGGTCCAGTAGTTTGTGGAGAAGCTGGAGTGGGTGCTGAAGCTCAGGTTGTTCAGGGAGGAAGGCAAGAAGCTGAGACTCTGGTTGAAGCCACCCCCCAGTGGATTATTTTGAAGCAAGTTTCTGACATCATCTCAGGGAAAGACTTTTTTTTAAATCCTCACCTGAGGATATGTTTTTACTGATTTTTTTTTTTTAAGAGAGAGAGAAACATCGATGTTGAAGAGAAACGTCAATCAGTTGCCTCCTGTATGCACCTCGACTGTGGGTTGAACCTGCAACCTAGGTATGTGCCCTAACCGGGAATTGAACACGCAACCTTTTGGAGTATGGGATGATGCTTGAGCCACCTGGCCATGGCTCAGGGACTTTTTAAATAGACATAAAAAGCACTACTCAGAAAGAAAAAATGTCACTGCATTATTACATTAAAATTAAGAACTTCTATTCATCAAAAGGCACAGTTAAGAGAATGGGAGAAGAAATTTGCATCATATTTAAAGAACAGGGAACTACTATAGACCAATAAGAAAAAGATAATTCTGCCTTCTAACTCTGGGCAATAGTAGGCATGCCAGAAATAAAGAATATCAAAATGCCTAATAACATGTAAAGGCACTCAGTATTTTTTGTTGTTGTTAATCCTCACCTGAGGATATTTTTTCCATTGATTTTTAGAGTGGAAGGGGTGGGGGGAGAGAGAAAAACATGGATGTGAGAGAGACACATCAATTGGTTGCCTCCTACATGTGCCTCCTATTGGGCCTGGGGGTTAAACCTACAAGCTAGGTACATGCCCTTGATTAGGAATTGAGCCTATGCCCTTGATTAGGAATTGACCCTTTGGATGTGAGGGCCAACATTCTAACCACTGAGCAACACCAGCCACGGAGGCACTCAGTCTCTTTAGAAATGAGTGAAATGCAAATTGAAATGATAATGGGATGTGGTTCAGTTGGTTGGAGTGTTGTCCGGTGCACCAAAAGGTCGCAGGTTTGATTCCCAGTCGCATGGATACCTATGTGTGGGCTCTATCCCTGGCCCTGTCAATCAGGACAATGTGAGAAGCAACCGATTGATATTTCTCTCACATCAATTCTTCTCTTTCTCTCCCCCTCTTTCTCCTTCTCCCCCCCTCCCTCTTTCCCCCTCTCTAAAACATCAATGAACATGTCTTTGGGTGAGAATTAACAACAACAAAAAAGATTAATAATACCAAGAGAGTGAGTATGTGGAGCAATAGAAACTTTTAAAAAATTGCTAATGGAAGTTTAAATTGGTATTTTGAAAAAATGTTTGACATTATGTACTCAAGTTGAAGATATACATACCCTATGACTAGGTTGTATTTCTGGGTATATTCGGTAGAAAGGCATTTCCAAGTATGTGAGGAGATTGTACAAGAGTATTCAAAACAGCATTATTTGTATTGGCCAGAAACTAGAAGCAACCCAGTTTTCCACTATCAGAATAAACAATGGCATAATCATACAATGAAATATTATTAAGCAAGAAAAATGAACAAATTATTTACTTGTAAGAACATGCATGAATTTTACAAACACAATGTTGAACAAAACAAGCCATGCATCAAAATTAAATACATGTAGAGTTAGTCCTTTTTAGACAAAAGCTATACCATAATACTTAGCTATGTGTTTTTAGTTGGTAGCAAATACAAAGAAAGGAAGTTTAGTTACCTTTGGTGAATGGGAGGAGCTAAAGGACGGAGGTACATGAGGAGACTTCTGGGGTACTAGAAATGTTTTCTTTCTTAGCCTGATTAGTAGTATTTGGGTGTTTATTTCATGCTAAATTATCAAGCTGAGATACTTTATGTGTGTATGCACTGTAAATGTTATATTTCACAATAAAATTGTTCAAAGAGAAGATATTTCCTTAGAACAGAATGGGCTTAAATAAGTGTGTTATTTAAGTGTAGTGAGTTTCCTACCTTCACAAGTATAACACTTAAAAGCTAGGGTTTGCCTGGCCGGTGTGGCTCAGTTGTTGAGCATTAACCTGTGAACCAGGAGGTCACGGTTCAAGTCCTGGTCAGGGCACATGCCCAGATTGCGGGCTCTATCCCCAGTGTGGGTCAGGCAGCCAATCAATGATTCTGTCTCATCATTGATGTTTCTATTTCTCTCCCTCTTCCTTCTTTTCTGAAATAAAGAAAAATATATTCTTAAAAAAGACAAATAAGCTAGGGTTCACCTTGTGATAAGTATAACAACTATTTGGAAATAGAAATATTTATAATTAAAATAGATTATTGATCCATAATTCAATTTAAGAAAGAAGAAGCTAATAAATTTAATTCTTATTTGCATGATGTTAATGAGTGAAGAGTAAGATTTTGCAGTGCTGTGGTTTTATGAGGATGTTTTTGATGGAGACAGAAGCATGCGATTTTTAGAATTGACTTGTTCATTTCTGTACTCCCCCCCCCTTATTATTTAGAGAATACTTTATTAATTTCTGTAATCAAACCCATGTGGATTAAGACCTTATATATTTAATACTGTGTGCACTGCATTTCTGTACTTTGAAGCAAGGGGATAGGATGGGGTGGAGAGGGACAACATTGACTATTTGACAGGGCTAGAAGGAACATCCAGAGCAAAGTCTTTTACAATGATAAGAAAATATCTCACATCTATCATACAGTGTTAAAAAGATGATTTCCTCACTCTCCTTCAGATTCTCAAAAATTCTACCATTAATCTGTACTAATCTTAGTAATTGAAGTTTTGTTTGACTTTTTTCTTTCTTTCTTTCTTTCTTTCTTTCTTTTTTTTTACTTCTTTTTGGGGGTGGTGGTAGTAATCCTCACTCGAGGATTTTTTTTTTCATTGATTTTCAGAGAGAGTGGAAGTGGGGGGAGAGACAGAAAGAGAGAAGCATCAATGTAAGAGAGACACATTGATTGGCTTCCTCCCGCACTCGGATTGAATCTGCAACTGAGATACGTGTACCCTTAACTGAAATTGAACCCAGGACCCTTCAGTCCATGGGCCAACTCTCTCACCATTAAGCCAAACCGTCTTAGGGCTGTTTGACTTTTAAATATTACAATTCTTAAATATTTTATTTTATGTTTTTTACTTAGGGAATTGAGTTTTCTGGAATAGCTGGTAGAATTCTTGAGAATATAAAGGACAGTGAGGAGTAGGAAATATTTTTTTTTTAAATGTGTGTTCAATTCACCTAATCCATCTAAGCCCAGAAGTATGCCATAAGGTGCAGTAACATCCAAGAATAACAATCTCATAAAATAGAAGATCCCATTAAATAGAGAAATGCAAGTGAAATTTAAGAATGAGGGTTTGACTTGTGAGAGAGACTGAAATAGGCCCTTAGTAGCTGAAAGTATGTTTTTCTTCAGACTTAATTGACCATCTCACACAGAGGCATTTTATAAGACGTGATTTATTTGCAGACTGATGTTTCTTGATTTCTTTCCTCCCCCCTATTTTTATTGGCTGTCCATCTTTTAGCCACATCATAATTTATTTTTACCTTTCCCTAAAGAAAAGGAGAGATTAACAAGTAGAAAGGTAAAACTCAAATCAGTCCTTCTTCTTACTTGGAAATAAATAGTTAACTTGGAAATAAATAGTTAAAATAATAACTATTTTAATTTTTATTCTATTTTAGTGCCCCTTTCCTTAAAAAAGCCTGAATGTTGGCTGTAAATAGCAAAATAATCCTCATGTGGCTTCATAATTTTCAAAGTAACTTTGAATTTATGTAATCCCTGGGACTACATACAAAGTTTTTTTACAAAGTTTTTTAAATGAAGCTAGCTCAAAGATGATCTAAAACAGCAGAGAATATGTACTAAAGTTGGTAATGCAAAATTTGAGTTGTGTTTTTTTAAAATAAAATTACAGTTCTTAGGTGCTTTAATTTTTTTACTTATGAAATTGAGTTTCTTTCTTTGAACAGGTGGTAGAATTTGAAGGATAATAAAGAGTAGGAAAGAATTATTTTAACCATTTATTTTATTTCATATGTGGGATAACTAATTCCAGACTAATGAGAAATGACATAGAGACAGAAGAGGTTGGGCATTAAAATCAATATTATTGCCTCACAGCTATTCTCTAGAGCAGTGGTTCCCAACTTTTTTTGGCCATGCCCCACCTGAGCATCTCTAAAATCCTGATGCCCCCCCCACCCTCGTGACATATAATTCTTATTATTCAAAAAGTCAACTTTTATTCATGTGGAGAAAACCTAAAAGGCCATTAACTTTGTCTGAACAAGCTTCCAGAGAACATGGCATCTAAGAAAGAAGAATGAAAGGACAGTTGAAGTACTGAGGAAGCAATCACTAAGAAATTGTTAAAAAAATAATAATAATATGAAGTGATATGAAAAAATAGCAAAGTTTCAAAACAATAGAGAACTGAAATGCATAAATTTGTCACAATATATATTTATATACTGTATATGAGACCCCTAGAATCATAAGAAATGCAAAAAATTCACTGTTAATAACTCATTCTCAAATTGCCCCCCTTAAAAATGTGCCCTACGTTGGGAACCACTGCTCTAGAATATATCACTAAGAATGTTTTTGAAAGGTAGACTGAATTCCCTATCCAACCATGGAAGAATTGACAGAATTATTATTGGAACAGCAAACTTTTTAAACAATGAGAGACCCTCAAGAATACTTGGAACTTAAAAAGAAAAGCTTGCCGAAACCTGTTTGGCTCAGTGGATAGAGCGTCGGCCTGCGGACTGAAGGGTCCCGGGTTCGATTCCGGTCAAGGGCATGTACCTGGGTTGCGGGCACATCCCCAGTGGGGGGTGTGCAGGAGGCAGCTGGTCGATGTTTCTCTCTCATTGATGTTTCTCTCTCATTGATGTTTCTAACTCTCTATCCCTCTTCCTTCCTCTCTGTAAAAAATCAATAAAATATATTAAAAAAGAAAAGAAAAGCTTATTCTGTTGCCCATGCTAGAAACCTGGAAAAATCTATTGGTGTGAGTAAGGTAGGACTTAATTGCTTGTCTGTAGCTTTAATAAAAACCCTGATTTTTCATCAGGTTCTACCTGGAAAAATCAGAACTCATTCTAGAAGTTTGGAAATTTCCCAGTATGAGTGTGTTGTCTTAAAAGAAGAGGCCTAACATCCTAGAATGTATTTGAGGAAGCACTCAAAGGAACAAAGAAAAAAATTAATCGGCTGTTAATGCTATCAAAAAATTAATCAGCTGTTAATGACACATAAAAGCAGAGATAACAGAAAGATAAAAGGCTGCTTTCATCATTCAAGATCCACTTAGCAGATTGATCATTTAAGTGTGGATTTTCCTGAACATATAAGCCACAGTGGCCATCTGAGATGGCTGGAAAGACAAGTTGATGAGACTGTACTGAGAGGATTTGTGTGTTTAGCCATGGCAGCCAAGATGGAGGTTTCTTTATAACTTTTAAAGAACTAAATATTAAAAAGTATTAGCATTTCAGAAATCAACTATAGTCCTCTGCTCTACCAGCTGAGCTATCGAAGGGACAATATTAGCATTTCAGAAGGCCACAACAGTAATATAGTGAATTACAACAGACTAGAAGTCTTACAAAATGGCACTTTGACATAGTTGTCTTTGAAAATTTTTCATCTCTGATTTGCTTCTCTTCCGAGCCTGATTCCTCATTATTTATACATTCTCTCCCCTTTAAAAAATATGTAAATATTTTGTTTCTTATCCAAATAGTCATAATTCTTCCAAACTTAGGTGGTAAATTGGCAGAAGATAGTATTACTATTACCTAGGAAACTGAACTTGGTGGCATATTTAGTTTTGAAGTTGTAGGCTTTAGCTAGTAGTGTCTGTGACAATAACTTCCTTGCAGTCACATTTGTTCAATATAACCCCTATCACTGCATTTGCTACTAGTGCACATGATGAAACTAAACTACATTTGTTCTTTTATTGGTGACTTACATGTGGATTATTCTCAAAATTGGCTTGAGCAAAAGCTATTTGAAAACACTGGTGGTTGAGTATTGTCTGTTCACTCTAAAGGAAAACTTCAGATTGCTTAATTGTTCATGAAATAACACTTGTGCAAGATTTGGCACTTAAATAACCTCTGTTCTTGACTTGACTTTTTAATTTTTAAGAGCAAGTGTATACAGTTTGAGATAATAAGACAAGTGATCATCACACTTGTTAGATTATCTGTTTGGATAGGCTTCCTCACCTCAGAGCTTACCTGCATTTAATTTGATCTTACCTCTGTGGCCTCTCTTTGGCCATGGTAAAATGTGATTAATTTTGTTACCCACTTTGTTTTATGTATGTGTAAGGAATATCAGTGAGTAATAACAAGAATCTGAGACCCCAGCTGGTGTGGCTCAGTGATGGAGCATCGACCTATGAAACAGGAGGTCACAGTTCAATTTCTTGTCAAGGCACATGCCTGGGTTGTGGGCTCTATCCCCGATGTGGGGTGTGTGGGAGGCAGCTGATCAGTGATTCTCATCACTGATGTTTCTGTCTCTGTCTCCTCTCTCTTACTCTCTGAAATAAATACAATTACTTTATTTTAAAAAGAATCTGCGATCCTTAGAAGAAAGATAATATACCAAGGTACTGTTAAAATAATGGCAACTTGAGAGCCAGTATATTTGGTGAGTTACTGTGATTCAGAACTTGTTAGAATACTTGTTCAGTTCCAAAGAAGACATATAGATGGCCAACAGGTACATGAAAAGGTGCTAACTAACATCATTAATCATCAGATAAATGCAAATCAAAACCACAATTCTCACACCTGTTAGAATGACTCTTATAAAAAAGACAAGAGTCCTAGCTGATTTGGCTCAGTGGATAGAGTGTCAGCCTGCAGACTGAAGGGTCCTGGGTTCGATTCCGGTCAAGGACACATGCCCAGGTTGTAGGCTTGAT
This sequence comes from Corynorhinus townsendii, assembly GCA_026230045.1. Lineage (NCBI taxonomy): Eukaryota > Metazoa > Chordata > Mammalia > Chiroptera > Vespertilionidae > Corynorhinus > Corynorhinus townsendii. The sequence continues at coordinate 170,261,081 of JAPDVU010000003.1, read as the reverse complement.
CTCTATTAGGGGATGTGCAGGAAGCAGCTGATTAATGATTCTCATCATTGATGTTTCTATTTCTCCCTCTCCCTTTCTCTCTGAAATCAATAAAAATATAAATAAAATAAAGGTAAGAAATAACAAGTATTATCCAGGTTGCAGAAAAAAGGGAACCTTGTGTTGGAATGTAAATTGGTGCAGCCACTATGGAAAATAGTGTGGAGTTTCCTAGAAAAATTAGAAATTGAACTACTATATGATCCAGCAATTCTACTTCTGGGTATTTATCCGAAGAAAACAAAAACACTAACTCAAAAAGATAGATGAACCCCATGTTCACTGCAACATTATTTACAATAGTTAAGATGTGAAAACAACCTAAGTGTTTATTGATGGATGAATGGATAAAGAATGTGCTATGTATGTGATTATTATTATTATTATTATTCAGTCATGAAAAAAGGAAATCTTGCTATTTGTGACAACATGGATGGACCTTAAGGGCATTATGCTAAGTGAAATAAGTCAGAATGACAAATATCAAATGTGGAATCTAAAAAAAAATCAAAATGAAAGTAAACCTAGCTCATAGATAACAGAGAATATAGATTGCTGGTTACCAGAGACAGGGGTGGGACATAGGGGGGGGTGTGAAATGGGTAAAGAAGGTCAATAGGTACAAACTTCCAGTTATAAAATACGTCCTGAGCTATAATATACAGCATGGTGACTGAGTTAATTATATTATATTTCATATTTGAAAGTTGCTAAAAGAGTAGTTTTGTAATCATGTATGGTGAATGATGTTAACTAGACTTATTGTGGTGATCATTTCACAGTATATACAAATATCAAATCATTATGTTGTAGTCCTGAAACTAATCCTAATATATAAAAACCCTGGGTTGTAACGACCAGTAACAACTAGAGGCTGACCCAACTGGAAGTCAGTGCTGGCCCTGCCCCCAAGCAAGCAGTAAGGGGCAATCAGGCAGGCAGGCAAAGGGGTTAAGGGTGATCAGGTAGGCAGACCAGCAGTTAGGGGTGATCAAGTAGGCAGACCAGCAGTTAGGAGTGATCAGGTAGGCAGACGGCCCCTGGCTGGGCTGGCTCCGCCCCCAAGCAAGCGGATAGGGATAGGGGCAATCAGACAGGCAGGCAAAGTGGTTGGGGTGATCAGGTAGGCAGACCAGCGGTTAGGGGTGATCAGGTAGGCAGGAAAGTGGTTAGGGGAGATCAGGTAGGTAGGCCAGTGGTTAGGGGTGATCAAGTAGGCAGGCAAGCAGTTATGGGAGATTCCGTAGGCAGACGGCCCCTCACCAGCCTGGCCCCACCCCCAAGCAAAGAAAGAGGGAGGCCCAGGCCAGCCAAGCCATTGCATCCCAGTCTGTTGCCTGCAGAGGGAGGCCACCGGTGGCAGGGGAGGGGGGAGCAGTGCTGCACAGATGGCAAGCAGTGGCAGCGGCAGGGCTGGGGCCAGCTGCCTGCAGCCCGGGGAAGGAAAGCCTCAATAGGCCCTGATCTCAGGCCAGGCCTAGGGGTCCTGGATTGCAGGCCAGGCTGAGGGACGCCCCCCACCCCTGAGTGCACGAATTTTCGTGCGCCGGGACTCTAGTCCTATATAAGAAAAGCCTAATATGCAAATAGACGAACGTGGAATGACTGGTGGAATGACTGGTTGCTATGATGCACACTGATCACCAGGGGCAGATGCCTAATGCAGGAGCTGACCCCAGACCTGAGGCCCCAGGCCAGCCAAGGTGGGTGCCAGCGAGGGCCCCCCAATAACTCCGCTGGTTGCCCTGCAAAGGGAGGCGGCTGGCGGTGGCAGTGGGGCAATCAGGGTGGGGCTGGCTGGTGAGCGGGCTGACACCACCCCTGATCACCCCACCAAAGCGGGTGGCACCAGGCCAGCCAAGATGGTGCCGGCCGGGGGGGGGGGGTGCGGGGGACGGGACCCTGATCATCCCACCAGTCACCCACAGATCGGACCTGGTCGCCGGCCAGGCCTAGTGACCCTACCCATGCACAAATTTCGTTCATCGGGCCTCTAGTGTTATATAAATGTTAATTATACTTAAATTAAAAAACTTGTTCATGGTTAGTTTGCTATATGGTATAATCAGACTCAGACATTTCTGTGTCATTCTCAATGCCTAAAATATATGCCTTATTTTTTAATCCAGCAAAAACAATAATAACAAAGCCTGCAGTATTTACAGATATGTCAATGATACTGTAAAGACATACTTTTTCCAAAATGTTCCTAATAGAGGGAAATAAATGATAAAAAGAAAACTCAATCTCAAGGGTTTCTCATATCCTTTATGAATCTTACCTGATAATAGTATTTGCAATTTTTTGTTTTTTTGCTTTAAAAATTTATTTCTGATAGAGTATGCATGCTCCTCAGTCATAGGATAAGATCCTTCCTTTTTTCCTACCAATGAAGTTAAATAAATCTTGGGCTTTCTTTAATGTAAAAATAAGAGAATTGTTAAATCATTAAATATTGTTGATAAGAATAAAAATAACTCTCTGTAATGCTGAAAGGCACTTAAGCTCTAGTTTGTGGATACAAGATATGAATGTACTTGATTTGTTGGTTTAAGAGGCAATATAGCTGGTGAATAGACAAGTTGTTAAACTATTGTTTTCCCTTTTTGGTGAACTCATGGTTGAAAAGATAGATACTCCCTTAATGTCTCTCTTGCCCTCCGGCTTCTGGTTGGGTTAGCTATGGGGTAACATTGAGGCAAGGGGAAGAGTGAGGTAGGGATATTTATTTCCCCAATCTTTCCCTGAGGGGTCACTGTGGGCTTACTGTGACCTTTGACCAAAGGTTATAGCTACTGTCCTATGGCCCTTACCACATCAGATGAAACAAAGATGAAAAAGCCCTCTGTCTCTGGGTTCCAGTAATTGCTGTCTCCTTATGCCTCTTCAAAACCTCAGGATAGCAATGCACATTGCTGTTATTAGCCAAGGGATAACTGTACTACATCTTGTGGTTTCCCTACTCCCTACTAGCACCTTCTAAAATAGTCTTTTTTGGGAGAGAATCCAAGATGGCGGCGTAGGTAAACACCTAAACTGCTGCCTCCCACAACAATTTAAACTGCAACTAAAAGGCAAAACGTCTATCACCCAGAACCACAGGAAAGCTGGCTGAGTGGAAGTTCTACAACTAGAAGGAAAGAGAAAAGAGCATTGAGACGTGCACGAGCGCTGAAAAGCTGAGGTACGGAGTCGCGTGATCCGGGCTGGCTGCGGGCGACTGGATGCGTTGCTTTTTTCAACCCAAACGGAGACAAGCCCCCGATTACTCTGAAATCCAGTCTCTGGGGAGACGCGGGGGACCCAAACTCCTACGGGGAGAAGCTGGACTGTCTGCCAGTGAGGGTGGCTTGCTTGCAGAGCTGCGCGCAGGAATAATTGTTTACTGCACTGGGGCACGGGACTCGCGGATGCCGTTGGGGACGCAGAGCTGGCTAACTAGCGGCCATTGCTGTTTGCCACGCCCTAACCTAGTGACACCCTGAGGCCCCGCCCTGCACAACCTACAAACCCACCCAAGCTCCAAGCAGAGGAGTTAGCATAAGAAAGGCCTGCCCTATCGCAGCTTAACCTAGCCAACTTGCAGCCCGGGTCAGACAGCTCCAAAACCTCCAAACCCCAAGCAAAGAGGAGAAAACTGTAGCTCTCACTGTAGCTCCTGCTGAGTGGCCTCAGACAGTAGCTGACCTGCACCCCATTGGAGATCCAGAAGCCAGTGTACCTAGTGGTCAGTGTGACACCAGATTTCAACTCCTCACATCTATAAGTGACATATTCAAGAGGCAGACTCAGCACCAAAGCCCCACTGAAACAAGTCCTGCCCCATAAGCGTGTCTTCAGCGCAGCAGTTCTTCCATTATAGACACACGGAGTGCTCATAGCTAATTGGCCTGGAGGTCAATTCCTCCCAGCGTACCAACAGCAATTAAGGCTTAACTGCACCAAGACTTTGCACTCAGCCCACAAAGGGGTGTACCAAGAGCGTCCACATCAGGTGATTGGGGAGGCTGAGCTACTGCCCCCTATAGGTCACCTACCACACAAAGCCACTCCATCAACACAGGGAAGCAGCCAAAATGCAGAAACAAAGAAACATGTCACAAATGAAAGAAACGGAGGAAAGCAAACTACTGGATGACATAGAGTTCAGAACCACATGTATAAGGTTACTCAAGAATCTTCTAAAAACCGCTGAGAAACTTGATGACACTTCTGAGGAGCTTAGTGAGACCTTCAAGGACCTTAATGAGAATGCCAAAAAAATGGAAAAGGACCAGTCAGAAATGAAGCATACACTGTCTAAAATAAAGAATATACAGAAACTCAATTGTAGATCAACATACCCCAAGAATCAAACCAAGGATCTGAAATATGTGGAAACAAAAAACATCCAACCAGAAAAACAAAAAGAAAAAAGAATCCAAAAATATGAAGATAGTGTAAGGAGCCTCTGGGAAAACTTCAAGCGAACCAACATCCGAATTTTTGGGGTGCCAGAAGAAGGGAGAGAGCAAAATATTGAAAACCTATTAGAAGAAATAATGACAGAAAACTTTCCCTACCTGGTGAAAGAAATAGACTTACAAGTTCAGGAAGCGCACAGAACCCCATACAAGAGGAATCCAAAGAGGACCACACCAAGACACATCATAATTAAAATGCCAAGGGCAAAAGACAAAGAGAGAATATTAAAAGCAGCAAGAGAAAAACAGTTAATTACCTACAAGGGAGTACCCATATGACTGTCAGTTGATTTCTCAACAGAAACTATGCAGGCCAGAAGGGAGTGGCAAGAAATATTCATTCAAAGTGATGAACAGCAAGAACCTACAACCAAGATTACTCTACCCAGCAAAGCTATCATTCAGAGTTGAAGGTCAGGTAAAGAGCTTCACAGACAAGAAAAAGCTAAAGGAGTTCATCACCACCAGACCAGGATTACATGAAATGCTGAAGGGTATCCTTTAAGAAGAGGAAGAAGAAGAAAAAGGTAAAGATAAAAATTATGAACAACAAAATGACATCAAATACATACCTACCAACAAGTGAATCTAAAAATCAAGTGAATGAAAAATCTGAAGAACAGAATGGACTGGTGAATATAATAGAATCAGGGACATAGAAAGGGAGTGGACTGACGATTCTCAGGGGAAGCAGGTGTGAGTGGTGCGGGAAGAGATTGGACAAAAATCTTACTCCTATGGATGAAGACAGTGGCGGGGGGTAAGGGCATGGGGTGGGGTGGGGAATCAGGTGGAGGGGAGCTATGGGGAAAAATAAAAGAGGAACACCTGTAAAAAAAATAAAATAAAATAAAGAGATATAACCTCCAAAATAAATAAATAAATAAATGAATAAATAAATAAAATAGTCTTTTTTAACAACTCTCCTCAGTTTTCCTGAGTGTGCCATTTGTTTCATGCTGGGATCCTGACTGAAATAGCTGCCCCATGTATTTTTAACCATTATCCTAATTGGTATGCCAGATAAACCCTACTAATACTGTGCTAATTTTGAGGGGATAATAACTGAAAGTGTTTGCAGAATTACTCTTGTTTTCCTTGCACTTTGTTTCATCTAAAGAAAAAAAGTTAGATCATGTATAAGAAGCTAATAATACTAATAGTTCATTTTAAGATAGACATGGAAATGTTGCTTTACTTTGTGTCTCCTCTTTTCCCTAAAAAAGATTGGTGGTTTGATTCTCTAATAAGATAATTGAATTCCAAGGTATCATCTCACTGCTTATTAATATGTCATTTGGCTGACCTACAGCAATTCTGAGAACATTGCTGGATAGTATTTGGCTATATAGGATTTTCATCATATGTACTGTGTCTGTCTCTTCAATTATTAAAGACTAGAGGCCTGGTGCATGAAATTCATGCATGGGGGTAGTAGGGGTCCTTCAGCCTGGCCTGCATCCTCTCACAATCTGGGACCGCTGGCTCCTAACCACTTGCCTGCCTGCCTGCTTGATCACCCCTAACCACTCTGCCTGCCTGCCTGCTTGATCACCCCTTACCACTCTGCCTGCCTGCCTTATCACCTCTAACCGCCTCTGTCTGCCTGCCTGATCGCCCTAATCCCTCTGCATGCCTGCCTGCCTGATCGCCCCTAACTGCCTCTGCCTTGGCCCCCGCTGCCACGGCTTCGTCCGGAATGACATCTGGGAGGTCGTTCAGCTGCCTGGTCTAATTAGCATTGCACTTTTATTATTATAGATAATTGGGAATTAATCATATTATGTAGTCATCTGGAAAACTCAGGCTTAAGTACTGAGTTTATGTAAGTGCAGTCTGATTTTTTTATTTGTTAACAGTCTCAAAACTGCCAGTATTACAGAGAGGTTAACTGTAAATGAATTCATGGTTCATTAGTAATTGGCAAGCATAGTTTCTCTTGGAATGACATACATTGTATTCATATCCTCTTTTCCACTTTTATTACCAAAATGCGTTATCATTTTAACTTATCAATCTTCCATAGCAACCAGGAGGTATTTGAAAACACAGGATAAAGACTGAGCTGTAAAAGAGGCTTTATTTGAAATACATCTGTTATAATAGAAAAATAATTTGGAAAATGTACTAGAATATTGCTGTATTTTTTAAAACCCCTGTCCCTTCAGGTTACTATAACAAAATGGATGGCTTATAAACACCATAAATTAATTTCTCACAGTTCTAAAGGCTGGAAGTCTGAGATCAGAGTGTCAAATGATTGGGCGAGGGCCCTCTTCCCACTGGCAGACTTCTCCTTGTGTCTTAACATGGTGGCAGGGGCTAGGGAGCTCCCTGCAGTCAGCTTTATAAGAGCACTAATCCTATTCATGAGAGCTCCACTCACGATTTATTTACCTTGCAGGGGCCCCAATCACTAATACCATCACTTTAGAATTTTGACATATGAATGGAGGAGGGGGCGCACAAACATTCAGACCATAGCAAACCCCTTTTTTCAAAACTTTCCATTTTCCTTGCTTTGTTGAAATTCTAAAACCCAAACTACTCCCAAGTATGGTGCTTGGATCAACAATGTTGATACCACCAGGGAGTAAAAATCTTAGGCTACAAGCTAGACTACTAAATCAGAATCTACATTTTAAGCTAAAATGCCCCAGATAAGTATACACATCATAATCTGAGAAACAGTCTAACCATTTCCTGGATTGCATCTCATTAGATTAAAACAAAGTTGTTATGTGCTTAAAGTGGAGGTAATTTATTGATTACATAGTCTCAGGTAAAGAAACGGATTAAATTTGCAGATAGCCTTTTCTTTACCAGTACAGGGAAGCCAAACTCATATCTGTAATAAATCACATTAAACTTAAGTTTTCCCGAGTTGTGCTGGTAATGTAAACTCAAGTACATTGCTTCGTCAAGCATTAGATTGAGGTATGTATTCATGGAGTTCATACTCTAAAAGCATGATGTGTGTGGTGCACGCTAGAAAACTGACATTACTTTCATGTGTTGTTATTGTTATTGTTAATGCCACAGGCGCTCTCATCCTCACTCACATTTTTAGATTTATTAGTGTGAAATTTTACCTTGGGGAGCCATTGACTTGCAGCATTTATAGAGGACCTTTTAAATTAAGATAGTTAACAAAGATAACGGGGATTACTGGACAGTTTAATATAGTTGATATATTTAGTGTTTTTCTTAAGTTGTTACAGTTTCTATTAAAATAAAACTTTATTTCTATAATTTTAATTCAAATGTAGTTATCAGTTATCTATTTAATAGAGTTTGCAAAGTACATAAGTTGTTAACTGTTTAAGGCCCTTCTATTTGGGAGATGATCACATGTCAGTTTTAGATATTGTTGAATATATTTTTCCTTCTTGTTCTTTCAGATTCATCAGGGTTCATTTTTGATTTGCAGTCCAATACTGTACTGGCCCAGGGAGGAACTTTTGAAAACATGAAAGAGAAGGTATGATTAGTTACTGTATGTAGATAAGCAATTCTCTTTAAAAAAATATTTTTATTGATTTCAGGAAGGGAGAGAGAGAGAAATATTGATGATAGAGAATCATTGATTGGCCTCTTGCAGAGCCCACAACTTGGGCACATGCCCTGACCAGAATTGAACTACTACCTCCTGGTTTATAGATCAATGCTCAACCACTGAGCCGCTGGCTGGGCAGATCAGCAATTTTCAACCAGTGTGCTACAAGAATTTTTAAAACATGCAGTACCTGACTCTGGCGTTGAGCATGTGCCCCCTGGTGGTCAGTGCACATCATAGGGACCAGCCATTATGCCGTTCAGTCAATTTGCATATTAGCCTTTTATTATATAGGATTGGTTTATGTGTGTCATGACATGGAAAGGTTGAAAATCACTGTGTGGCCCTAACCGGTTTGGCTCAGTGGATAGAGCGTCGGCCTGCGGACTGAAGGGTCCCGGGTTCAATTCCCGTCAAGGGCATGTACCTTGGTTGCGGGCACGTCCCCAGTAGGGGTTGTGTAGGAGGCAGCTGATCGATGTTTCTCTCTCATCGATGTTTCTAACTCTCTATCCCTCTCCCTTCCTCTCTGTAAAAAAATCAATAAAATATATATTAAAAAAATAAAGAAAATCACTGTGTGGATAGTAAATTTGAATGTCATAGTAAAACGTAGGTACTAATATAGTCAGTGGTTACACAAACTCATTAAGAAAAGTGAAACTTTAAGAACAAAAAAATACCATTGTATATCAGAGCATAACTACCATGAAGGTTCTGAGGAATCAGCCTGTTAAGTGCAAACATTTTTTTGCATATCTCTCTATATATTCACTCTAAATTATTTTGACAACACCTTAATATTAATTAATATTATAGTATTCATATGGTAAGTGAATCTCATTTGGCAACATTTTAAAAACTTTTTATTGATTTCAGAGAGGAAGAGGGAAAGACAGAAACATCAACGATGAGAGAGAATCATTGATCGGCTGCCTCCTGCATGCGCCCCCCCCCCCCCCCCCCCACTGGGGATCGAGCCAGCAATCCAGGCATGTGCCCTTGACCGGAATCGAACCTGGGACCCTTCAGTCCACAGGCTGACGCTCTATCCACCGAGCCAAACAGGCTAGGGCTGGCAACATTTTTTAAGGAACAAACTGAGTAGGATCTTTCCATTCACTTGAAGAGGATTCTTTTTTTTTAATTGTTTAAAGTATTACAAATAGTAGTACATATGTTTCCTTTTTCCCTCATTCTGAAGTTCAGGAGACTTCAGAGTAAGATGAGAAATAGATCTTCCAAGTAACATTCCTTTGGAAGAAAACTAGGTGTTTTTAGTAATATAAGCCTGAATGAGCTATACTGAGAAAAACATAAAACAAAAGCTTTATGTGCTCTCAAAAATTTTTGTCTTATTAAAAAAAGTATATTGTTGATTATGGAGTAAGAGATATATATTATTTTAAGAATATAAACACTTCCACATTTTAAGTTATCAGAATCTTACCTTTATTGCTGAATTTGTAAATTTTGCCTAAAGTCCATTTTCTAGTGATTAGTGCTAAGTATTTTGTTCATCTCAAAAATGTATAATTATCAATTATCCCTCTTTGGATTATAGATTATATACCTTTCCACTTATATGGTTTTAAACCTTATCATTAATTAAGCCTGAAACAATAAAAGTATAGAAAGATCTGAAAGCAAGTGTACTAAAAAAGACTTAGGTTCTAATATAGACTCTGCTTATTACTTGGAAAAGATACCCCTTCTCATCTATAAAAGGACTTCCTTTTCAAGCATTATTGCTGACTAGATAACTTGAAAGCATTCATAATATAAAATACCAATAAATATAGAATGGAAAATAACATACATAATTTTAAATGCATAGCTGAACAGAAGTTAGGAAAATCCCTAGGGGCTACGTGTATAGAGGGAATGTGGTTTGCCAGTCTTCATAACAAATGGGTTTTACCACACAGGGCCCTAAAGCGCAAGAGTTGTCCTTGGTTAGGAATTGGAGCTGAGGTCTTATAAAAGATGAGGTCCTAAAAATATTTTACCTTCCTGGAAACGGTGAACTAGAACAAATCTTGTTGTGACTTTTGAACACAGTGTTCTTACTGTACATGTCTAGAGGAATATATTTAAAGGACAAAAAGAATTGCAAGCAAACCTTAAATTTTATTTAATGTTTTATCATTAGTAGTAATACATCATAGTGTTATTAATAATATTATTTTATGAATATTATAGTATAAAGCAAATCAGTAAATAATTTAACATTTTTAGGAGCTAAAACTTTTAGTTTGGAAGAAAGAGATATATGTTTAAAAGCATGAGAAAATGCCTTTTAATATTGTATTTGAATTGAAGATGTCAATAGGAACTCATGCTGTAAAAAACAAAACCTTCTAGTTCTATCCAGTGAAAGGGCCTAGAAATAAATGACTCCCCAGAAGCAGTAAACAACCTAGTTCTTAGGTCTTGATTTCTAACTACCACTCCCTACCAAAAAGAACTAGGTCATTTTAAAGAAAAAACTAATTTTGAATTGTGCAGTAAGACAAGAAATTAAAATTATAAGGATTGAAAAGGAAGAAAAAGACTGCTCTTATTTATAGACAATCCAGTTTACATAGAAAAACCAAGAAAGCAACAAATTGTTAGAAATAAGAGTTCACCAAGATTGCTGGATAGAAATTATTTATATATAAAACTGAAAACAAGCAATTATTATAAATTATATATTTTTAATCTCCAAAAAATAAGATACTTTGGGAATAAATCTGACAAAATTGACATACCTATTTTAAAGAACAATTTAGCATTATCTAATTTGTAGATACCCTACTATTCAGTAATTCTACTACTGGTTATATATAAAAGAGACATTCTGTCACTGTTCACAGAAGACCTGATTTTTTTTTCTTTTCTTAAAATATGCTAAACATTGTTTTAGGCATTGAGGATTCAGCAGCAAATAAGCCTAAGAATGTTCAGCAGTTTTCATTATAGCCAAACATTGAAAACAATGGGTCTGTTAACTGGAGAATGAATAAATTGATTATATTAATATAATAGAAATTCTGTGTAGCAGTTAAATACATAAGAGATGCATTTATCAACATGAAAACACACACACAAAAACAGTATTATATGAAAAAAGCAAGTTGAATATAGACATATGATATGATAATACCTTCATAATACAAAACAATAGTATGTATTACCTGTGGATACATACATGCATTGAAAAGTGCAAAAACATGTATTGAAATAACATAAAATTGAAGGTAGTAATTTCTGTGTCGAGGAGGGAAATGGGATTTATGAGGGACTTTATGGGAGCTTCAATTATATTGTTTTATTTTATTAAACGCTGTCACACAGTGAGTGTTCATTATGTTTTGTATGCCTGAAATAGTTTATAGTAATTTAAATTATAGTGTTATACAATTAAATGAACGAATAAAATGTTTCAAAAAGTGCTGTATAAAAATCTAAGTTCTTATTGGTGGTGGTTCATTAAACTTGCCACCTTTCTCTACAGGATGCTGAAAATGAGGAAGGGTTGATGCAAAAATTAATACTTGATATCTAAATTAGACCTCCCTTTCTTTGAGCGAAATCTAGCATATACCTTCTGTTTCTAGAAATGTTCTGTTTTTCTAAGTTTTGAAATTAATTTTTATGTGATGTTATCACTCATTATTAATCATTCCTAGTGAGATGGCTGTATGTATTCTCACTGACGCTAAAGAGTGATACATATTATTAAGAATGAAATGTCATTCTGTAATAGGTCTCAGTTGCCAACTGACCTACTGATGTTAAAATTTAATGACCCTGTCATCTTTTCCAGATAAATGCAGTGCGTGCAATAGTTCCCAATAAGAGCAACAATGAAATCATCCTGGTTTTGCAGCACTTTGATAATTGTGTGGACAAAACAGTACAAGCATTTATGGAAGGTAATCCTAGTTCAGTTTTTTAATAAGTTTGTGTTTGTTCAAATAGAAGTTGCTTCAGACTTCTATAACATTCATTTAAAAACCTGGTATTTCGTAGATGATATAGTTGACCCCATGATAATATAACATATCATGCCATTTAAAAAAGATATCTCATCATTGAATAGGTACATCAGATTAGGTCTCCCTGTTTCTGTTTTTCTGCCAGTATAGAATAAACAGGCCAAAATACTATACGGTTTTTCTTCATTGTCATCTGTTTGCTTTATAATGTTAGCATTTGGGTCTAGGGTAGTGTACAGCTCTCTAAAACAACATAGCCAAAGTGGTGTGTAATCTTCTGGAGGAGAGGGGATAGCATTCTTGGGCTGAAACCACTCATCTTTGTATTTGGTCTGAGTTATATAAAAGAATTTCAAAATAGTCAGGCTACATTAGTCTCTTCTTGGAAGAACTTACTGAGAAAATTACATGGAGAAAGGGAATCTAAATGGGCGTGTATTGCAAAAGATAAGCATCATATTATTATCTCATCACATTAGCTCAGAGACTTGAACCTTAACTTTCCTGTTACAAACTTTAGAAATTCTCTAGCATTTACAAAATGCAGAGACACCTATTCCTTTTTGACCATGCGTGTGCTAGGAGAAAATCCGTGATTGGTTTCTCTTACAGGTAGTGCCAATGAAGTACTCAAAGAATGGACTGTAACAGGCAAGAAAAAGGTAAAAATGAATGAAATTTAAAAGCATGATGTTGATATAAATATAAAAATATTTAGGCTCTGCAAATATATTTGAAAGAAAAGATTTACATAGGCATCTTCAGTTCACCTTGTTTAAAAAAGTCTTCTGTGACATTGAAACAGCAGTGTACGTAGAGTACCATACAATCTCCTCCACGTGATTTAAGACAGGAAACAATGACACTGCCATGGTGGAGTTGCTGAGGATGTATTAATACTATGCAGAATGAAACAAGAGAGTATGTCAAGGAAAGCAGAGCTCCACTAGAGAAAGTGATCTAGTCCAGTGGTTTCAACATTATTCTTAACATAGATCAGTTAAAGTAGTTTAGGTTCCTAGGTCAGACAACTATGTTGTAATCTCTGGTATTAATGAGCTTTGACTTTAAGCCCAAAGAGGGTCTTTGCTATTATTAGTTATACAGTGGGGTCTGGTGTTCCAATTTAGAGAGGGAAAGGCACTTAGGCTGTGGAGTCTATCAGAACAGGATTTATATCCTGTTCTACTTACGGGCTTTGCAACCTGGGAGAATTGTTTAACCTTATGTGCCTTAGTTTGCTCATCTCTGAAATAGGAAAGTAATAATAATAAATACTGTACCTAATTTCTAATGTACTAGTTCTCATTTCCTTCTCCTTGTCCACTTGAAACCCAAATGCTTTCCCCAAAGGATACTAGCTGGTCTCAAAATGCTTCCCACAGCCCTAGCTTCTTTAGAAAATGCTTGAAGTATGAATTTTAATCAGGTATCTCTATGAAAGCTCTTTGGAAAATTCTTTTCCTATATCAGGTTAGTACTAGAGTTTTGAAATGCTTTCTTGATGACTCTAAATCACTTCATTAAGACAGCTATTAAGTCTTGACCAAACCAGGCTTGAGAGTGACCCTTGAGAGTTTTTTCCAAGGAGAACCTAATATTACTACAGATTCCCCTGAAGCTCTCCATATCTAGAACTTTGAATATTTGCTTAACTTCTTCTTATTGCTTTCACCTAACATAAATAGCTCTGTAGGCTCTGGAAACATCAGTTTATTAATTTATTGATTCAGAATAGTAAGTTATTTAGTGATGTAACATACGCTTGCAGCTGGAAAAGTATGTTAGAGACACATAAATTTCTTAAAATTTAGAGAAAGAAAAATGACTTCAGTTTGGCAGTCCCAGATGCCCAAGCCCAGTCCAGTTAACTGTTGAGATTGGTTCAATAGGATATTACTATGAGCACTTACTGGGATGGCTATTATATACATGGGACAATGATATGAAAACTTACCCAGTTCACATGAGAGAAAATATTTAAGAGTAAAAAAGATGAGAGCTGTGAAGAGGAAAAAGCTATATCTAGAGTTCCAGTAGTGTTCCTGTTATGGTCATGAGAAGGGTTTTGGGGGAAACTGAATCAGTCATGTCAGTACAGCCTAAGGAATAGAATTAACTATTGGTAGTAGAGCTGTGATTTGTCAAAATAAAAGGTAAAGGACTTTTTTTGTTTGTTTTAATTTGACTATTTGCCTAGGTAATATATTCATGTGGCTCCAAATTCAAAGCTACAGAAATTAATACATAAACTGAAATGTCTTTATCCTATCCCTGTTCCCCAGCCATTTGGTTCCCCACCCCAGAAATAAACAGTATTATCAATTTCTTGTTTATCTTCCAGGATATTTTATGCATGGATGAGCAAATAAGAATATATATAATTTCTTTGACTGCTTTTTTTTTTATTACTTTATTTTGTTAATCCTTACCTGAGGGTATTTTTCCATGATATTTGTATTTATTTTTATTTTTTGTTAATCCTTATCCAAGGATATTTTTCCATTGATTTTTAGAGAGAGTGGAAGGGAGGAGGAGACAAAGAGAAACATCAATGTGACAGAGACATTGATTGGTTGCCTTCTGAGCACTCCCCCTACTGGGCCGGGGACAAAGTACATGCCCTTAACCAGAGTCTAACCCAGTATCCTTCGGTTAGGGAGACTGTGGCTCTATCCTGAGCAAAATCAGCTAGGACTCTTGTTTTTAATGTAAGCATTTATAACTATAAATTTTCTCTTGGCACTGCTTTCACTGCATCCTATCAAAACTCTTCATGCCCTAGGACAGTATGTTGTACAGATGGACCCCAACTTAGAATGGTTTGACTTATGAACTTTTGACTTTGCAATGGTGGGAAAACAGTAGCATTTAGTAGAAACCATACTTTGAATTTTTATCTTTTCCCAGGCTAGCAATATGTAGTGTGACACTCATATGCTAGACAGCTGCAGCTCCCAGTCAGCCACCTGATAATGAGTGTAAACAACCAATAGATACACTACATTGTATTAACTGTTAGATTATTTTGCTCAACTGTAGGCTAATGTAAGTTCTGAGCCTGTTTAAGGCAGGCTAGGTGGGGCAACAGATTCCTCATGCCTCCTCCTCTGCCATCTTCCCAGAATCCTCTGCAGTGCAGTTTTAATTTATGTCTCTTATTACTGAGGTTGCATTTCATTTCATATACTTATATCCTTTACCATTTTTTACTATTGAGTTGTTTTGTTTCTGTTAGAGCTCAAAATATATTTGGCTCTTTGTACATAAGTTGCACATATTTTTTTACATTTTGTAATTTATCTTTTGCTTTTGCTTTTGTTATATTTACTATGCATAAATTTCTTATATTTATGTGTTTGAGTTTATTCAAAGTATTTTACATAGTTATTTTAGTTAGTAATTTCACATATACAGAAATGTGTTCAGTTTCTGGAAGAGCATATGAGAAATTGGTAACATTGGTTGCCTTTGGGTAGCTAGAGTTACCTCTCTGTGTGGGGGGGGTCTTCTCTTCCTTTTCTTTTTTTCAAATCTTTAATAATCATTAGAACAAAAAGAAGAAAAGCAAACCAAAACCTGCAGTTGAAGCAAGTAACAGTATCCTAGATTCCAGTAAATTGGTTTCTATTCAAGAGGAGCAGTCCACGCCTTCTCCAGAAAAAGGTGATATTAATGGTTACCATGTTAATGGTGCCATCAATGATACTGAGTCTGTGGACTCACTCAGTGAAGGTATGGAGACACTTTCAATAGATGCCAGAGAATTGGAGGATCCTGAGTCATCCATGCCAGACATGCTGGACAGAACAGGTGAGTTTATTAACAGATCTTTGAAAAGTTGCATTCTCAGCCAGGGGCTTCCTGGTTGAGAAAGCAATCAAATTAAATCTAGTTAATCTCTTACTTTTTAGTTTTGGTTACTGCTCATGTGAAAGAGTCACATTTTGTAATTATCAAAGGCCTAGAAAAATGTAATTATTTTCCATTGTCTCATATTTTAATTTCAGTTTAAAGCAGTCGACTACAGAAGATGCCCTTAAGATTTTTTAAATTGTTCACCTATTAAGGAAAATTATTATAATGAATTGATGTTGATACTGTTCTAAGATCCAACACAGTGAGAAATATATGATAATAATTGTAAATCCATAAAGTAGACTGTTGGTTTTTATAGTCTCACATTTGTTTTTTAATACAGAGTTAAGATTAGTGTTAGTTGTAAATTTACATATTTTGTATGTTTTCCTTTGTTTTATTAACCATTTTGATGAGTGTTGGGAAGATATTGGGAATATCTCTTAAAGTAGTTTTTTATTTAATTACTTATTTGTTAATCCAGTTCTCCTTGCTCAGTTGCACTGGCTTTATAAATGTAATGGCAGTTTAAGAATTATGCTGTTCTTTCTTACGTTCTTTTATTGATTAGTTTGCACAAGCACAAAAAGACAAAGAAAAATATAATGCCTAAGTGACCGCAAACAAACCAAAGATAGTCGGTGGCTCCATTTTTTTGGGAACTAGCTCTCTCGTTTTCTAACTCTGCCCTTTCTATTCCCTAAAGATTTTAAACTTCATGCCTTAGGACAGTATAAAGCTCTTTTTCCTTCAACATAATTTATAGTAGCTATCAGAATTTATAAGGAAGGTACAGGTACAAGGAACAAGCTAGTCTATCTAGAGATGGGTTAGCACAGACTTCTTTTCTTCTTCATTCAGGACACTGCCTGGAGCTAAGCCAGAGAGCCTCATTCAGCTGATTTGGCTTAATTGATTTTGTTCACAGCAGTTAAGAAACATCACTTTTGGGGAGAGAGATTAAAAGGAATACAGTTTTGCCTAAAATATTTTTACCTTTTTTCTTTGTGTACACTTAAGAGTGCTTGATTGATTTATTCTTAAGTCTTGCCTAAAACACTGTTTCTTTGACAGGATCCATGCTGGAAAATGGTGTTTTTGATTTTGAGTCCAAGTCTTTGACTATGCACCCTACTCAGAATTCTCAACAAAATAGGAATGCTATCAAATCTCTCTCAAGACCGCAGTTTTCAAATCTGGGCATGGAAGATGTTCCACTCTCCTCCACCAACAAAAAGCTAGGTAAATAGGGGCTTAGACTACCTTTTAGAGAGGAAAAAAAAAAAGGAAATCTGTGTTTTTGGCCAAGGAGGGCAAGTTACCTCTTTGTTCCCATAGATAAGGTCTGAGAAGGTTCTGTAGGTAATCCTTTTCCAGGTGGTGACTATCCAGTTCTTACTTGACTCTGTGTACACAGTTGGAGTCTAATAGTAGCTCAGATGCTATACAGTCTTGTTACAATAGTGGGGATTTTGTGTGTGTGAATGAAAATCAAACTCTGCTGCAAGGATGACTTTTATGCTACCATTAATATATTTCTTTTACTTGTTTTACTGCAACATTTTTATCTTGTTTTCTTCATTTTTATCTCCTGGTTGACTCAACAGTAAAAAGCTCTGACATATTTGAAAGAAATATTTTTATTTCTCTTCACAACTTCATGCTCATATTAAAACCTGTTAGATTCTTGTCCTGACCAGTTTGGCTCAGTGGATAGAGCGTCGGCCTGCGGACTCAAGGGTCCCAGATTCAATTCTGGTCAAGGGCATGTACCTTGGTTGTGGGCACATCCCAAGTAGGGGGTGTGCAGGAGGCAGCTGATCGATGTTTCTCTCTCATTGATGTTTCTAACTCTCTATCCCTCTCCCTTCCTCTCTGTAAAAAATCAATAAAATATATTTTTTTAAAGAGCAACCAATTGATGTTTCTGTCTCACATGGATCTCTCTCTCTCACATTCTCCTAAAAACAAACAAACAAAAACACCTGTCAGACTCTAGTTTTAAACAAGGTCATTTTCTCTTAAATACTTAGCATTGACTAGTGGTAGCTTATTGCTTTTTTAAATTTAACTATAATAGTCATTTAAATAATCAGTTAATTAAACAGATGGAGATAATAGCCCTTTTGAGTATCATACAATACACACGTGGTGGTCCACTCCACTAAACAAATGAAACAGAAATGTGAAAGACACTTGTAACCTGTAGCTCTTTACTGAATTTATTCCACATGAGCTAAATTTAATCAGTGAAGTTCTTCTTTTTCATCTTTCTAACATAACCGTCAGCTTGGTGCAGAAAAGCAGGTCTGAGAATATTCAGTCAAACAAAATAAAGGCACAAGGCTTGAAAACTTTTAGGTAGATTTTAAAAGAAACCAAATTGATAGGAAGAATTGAAATAAAAAAATTACATCTGGACACATTATAAACTTCTAAGATCTGTGATGCCAACTATCAATTGTATATATAACTTTGACATTGGTGAGTATAGAATGGTTAATAGAACTTCAGAAACTGGCTAAAATTGTGCTGAGTATGTAAAATATTTTATCTTATTTTTAAAAATGTACTTTTATTGATTTCAGATAGAAACATATATATGAGAGAGAAACATCAATTGGTTGTCTCCAATGTGCACATCTCAACCAGGGATTGAAGCCACAATCTTTTTTGGTGTATGGGACAAGGCTCCAACCAACTGAGCCACCTGGCTTGGACTTTCTGGTAATTTTAAAAATACATATACCATATTTTTATTGATTTCAGGGTAGAAGGGAGAGGGATAAAGAGAGGGAATCATAGATCAGTTGCTTCCTGCACACTCCCTACTGGGGATCGAGCCATCAACCCGGGCATGTGCTATGACCTCCTGGTTCATAGGTCGATGCTCAACCATTGAGTTACACCACCTGGGCTAGTAATTTTTTTTTGGATGCCAGACGTTGTGAATTTAGCTTTGTTATTGCTGGATATTTTTGTATTTTAAAAAATCTTCTTGTGATTTGTTCTGGGACTATTGCTTGAGAACAGTTTGAGACTTCCTTTTAAGCTTTGTAGGTTATATTGGAGCAGCCTTTATTCTAGAGCTAATTTTGCATTATTACTAAGCACTTCCAAGTGCTGTACCTTGTACCTCACTCTGGCTGGTATGAAAATGAACTGTTCATGGCCTGGGTGCGCTCTGGGGATTGTTCCACCTGCTCCTTTCCAGCAGCTCTTTCCCTGTCTCGGATAGTTTCCTCACACTCATACATTCAGAATCCTCTGTAGGTCTCTGTACATTCTCTCATCTTTGTGTAGCTCTTTCCTCTCCAGTACTCTGCCCTGAGAATTCTAACTTTGACCTCCTGAATTCTCAACTCTGTCCCCTCAAGTCAGGGAGACTTCCAGTTCTGCTCCTTACATTACAGCCTGAAAACTTTTCTTGCACTAATCATAGACCTCACTTCTTTTATTTCTATTTTCTCAGGGAAAAAGTACTGCCCATTGTCCACTGTCTGAAAACCATTGATTCAGATTGTGTTTGTGTGTGTGTGTGTGTGTGTGTGTATGTTTTGTGTAAGATAGGAGAGTAAATTTAAATTCCTATTACTTTTTCTTGGTCAGGATACTTATTATTTTTATTTATTTATTTATTTTTATATTTTCATTGATTTCAGAGAGGAAGGGGGGGGAGAGAGAGAGAGAGAAACATCAATGATGAGAGAAAATCATTGATTGGCTGCCTCCTGTATGTCCCTACTGGGGATCAAGCCCACAAGCCTGGGCATGTGCCCTGGACTGGAATCAAACATGGGACCCTTTAGTCCATAGGCCGATGCTCTATCCACTGAGCCAAACCAGCTAGGGCTTAGTATTATTTTTTTTAATCTGTGAAAACATTAGTTTTCTTGTTGAAGAGGGTGGCCTTTGGGAAACTTCCCTAGTCCACACATTTGTTACTTTGCATGTTTAGGTGTTCAGATCCATCTTTCAAGTTACCTATACTTTTAAAGATTAATCTTTGGGACTTTTTCCCCAAGGTTCCAATATTGAAAAATCTGTGAAAGACCTCCAGCGCTGCACAGTGTCTCTTGGACGATATCGAGTTGTAGTTAAAGAAGAGATGGATGTTTCCATTAAGAAAATGAAACAAGCTTTTGCTGAATTGCAGAGCTGGTAAGTTAACTTATATTTGATATCAGTAGCACAAAAATGATTATTTGTAAAAATGGTCAACCATTCATCAAATTATTTAATTCCTTACTCCTAACTACTTTACATAGTGGGAGAGACGTTAAAATCCTATGATAGATTAAGCTTTCTGCTTTGTTCTGCTGCTTTTGGTGATAGTGTAGGAATAAGTGGGACAAAGAACTCATAATGCTCTACATATGGGCCTGAAGTTCACTATTGTTGGGAAAGGAGCAAATAATTATAGAGTAGATCATGCATTCTCACTTTAGGGATCTGTAATCAATGACATGATATTTGTGAATAGAATTATAAAGGAGAGATCTGTCTTTGTTTTCCTATCTCCTTTCATCCTTCATAACACATCCCATTCTAATTTTTGCTCTGTTATGAGTCATTGATTTGTTTTAATTTTGTATTTTTCAAACTGTGTCTTAAAGATACTCATATCTGCGGGAGTTGAAGACTAGGTGCAGGGATCACAGGATAAGATACTCATATCTTAAAATCCTATCTAATAAAATAGTAATATGCAAATTGACCATCACTCCAACACACAAGATGGCTGCCCCCATGTGGATACAAGGTGGCCAGCAGGGGAGGGCAGTTGGGAGGGACCAGGCCTGCAAGGGAGGGCAGTTGGGGGTGATCAAGCCTGCAGGAGAGGGCAGTTAGGGGTGACCAGGCCGGCAGAGGAGGGAAGTTGGGGGCGATCAGGCTGGCAGGGGAGCAGTTAGGCATCAATCAGGCTGTCAGGGGAGTGTTTAGGGGGTGATCAGGCTGGCAGGCAGAAGTGGTTAGAGGCAATCAGGAAGGCAGGTAGGTGAGTAGTTGGGAGCCAGCAGTCCTGGATTGTGAGAGGGATGTCTGACTGCCTGTTTAGGCCCCATCCTACTGGGATTGGGCCAAAACGGGCAGTCAGACATCGTTCAAGGGGTCCCAGATTGGAGAGGGTGCAGGCTGGGCTGAGGGACACACACACACACACACACACACACACACACACACACACACCCTGTGCACAAATTTCATGCACCAGGCCTCTAGTATATTAATATGTAATCTGTAGGGGAAATATAGTTTGGTAGTTAAATAAATTTGAAAATACTTTTAACAAAAATTTTACTACTGCACTTCTAGTGCCTTTAAAATGTTCATGTGCATTGTGATCTTCAAGAGCAGTGGTTCTCAACCTTCCTAATGCCGCGACCCTTTAATACAGTTCCTCATGTTGTGGTGACCCCCAACCATAAAATTATTTTCGTTGCTACTTCATAACTGTAATTTTGCTACTGTTATGAATCGTGATGTAAATATCGGGGTCGCTAGCAGGGTCGCCTAAGACCATTGGAAAACACAGATATTTACATCACGATTCATAACAGTAGCAAAATTACAGTTATGAAGTAGCAACAAAAATAATTTTATGGTTGGGGGTCACCACAACATGAGGAACTGTATTAAAGGGTCGCAGCATTAGAGAGGTTGAGAACCACTGTTCAGAGGGAGGTGTACTATGCTGTTCCTCACGTGTATTTGATCATAGAATCTTTTGGGGGGAGAAATATATTCTAATGTTTTCTAGAATACTAACACTGTTTTAATTATTTGGTATTAGTGTTTATTGATATTTAAACCATAACTCCTTTTTGTGAAGCATTTGCATTTTATAAGGGACTTTTTTTTAATTAGAAAGGACTTAAAGAACAAAGTAAGTAAAATGATGGGAAGAAAGTACCTATGTAGACATTTTGAGATAGAGGACTGTCTGCTCTGCTTATTTGTAAAACTTGCTTGGATTTCTGAAAAATGAGAAGTATTCATGAATAGAGAGAACCTATGCCATTCTTTCTCTCAGACATCTGTTTTCTTGCCTGTCATGTTCCCTTAGGTCATGTTCAACTGTGTCTCTATTTACAAACTTAGTCTGGTTATGTTATGTCACAGCAGACCAGAAATAGAGGAAGTATGGGTAGCCTCAGTCCTCCTGTTCTCTAGGATTAAAGAGGAGTGAATTAACAAAGATGTAGAATAAAACCTCCAAAAAGCCCTGACCGGTTTGGCTCAGTGGACGGAGCATCGGCCTGCAGACTGAAAGGTCCCAAGTTCAGTTCCAGTCAAGGGCATGTACCTTGGTTGTGGACACATCCCTAGTAGGAGGTGTGCAGGAGACAGCTGATTGATGATTCTGTCTCATCGATGTTTCTAACTCTCTATCCCTCCCCCTTCCTCTCTGTAAAAAAATCAATAAAATATATTTTTAAAAAAACACAAACCTCCAAAAAGTTCCTGACCCCTGTATTTACCATCTGTAGATTTTAGAATGGTTCATTCAACCATTATAACCAAAAAGTACTTCTAGGATAGGTAATTCATATACTTGTCTATCCATGCTTTGTCCTAAATCCCAAGTTTCCCCTTTCAGGCTTTATAGCTAGAAACTTAATGTCCTATCTTCTGTTTTTCTTACAAACGTTTTTGCTCCAGCCTGTTACCTATTGTCTCAAAAACTTAACATTCACACTTCCTCTCCACTTCCCCAGTCTAAGATGTAATATGGTCTTCTATATCTTTGTACTTAACTAAATCCATCTAATTATCCTAAACTCACTTTAAATTAAGTTCTAACTTCTGGAAATTTTTCTGAGTAACTGATTTCTTCTCTTTCTGCACCTCTTCAAGGAAGTATTATGCCCTTTGCCCTGGATTATGATCATATCAGATATTGTTGGCTCATTTGGAAAAGAATAAAGTGCTAAGAGTAGGTCATCACAACTTTGCCTTGATAAACCTCTGGTCTCCATGATTGCTTAGCTTATTGGTTACTTAGCCACAGGATCTGATTCCATTCAGAACCAGCCTGAAGTAGGAAACACAGTTCTGGGAGAGAGATTTGTGAGTTCCTGTTGACTTGGAACCCAGCCAAGGGGGAGCCTCCTTCAGTAAATGACAAATGAAATGGTTTCCTGCCTGGGAACTGTGTGTTTAGGATTGATTAGCAGAGGTAGCAACCAGGTCAATTTACCTTGAGGAAAGAGATTACCTGCCCTTTCCTGCTGATATAAAACCCTTCTCTCTGGCTGACTGGGTTTTTAAACTACCTTATTTCAGTGTCCCTTGTAGTTGTTACTTCAAGACATAATTGGCAGGTGAGCTAACTCCATTTGGCACTGAACCAGAGCTTGGAGTTAATGTTACTTAGGAAGCCATTTTTTGTGTTGGTTATATTGTAAAAGAAAAGCAAAATTCTAACAAATTTTCAACAGTAAGATTACATTACCCTTGATGGGGCACTAGGGGAATTATACAGATAACTGCTTTCACTTTGAGGCCAAATGAAAACTGAGACATACCTGTGGGACAGTAAAATCAAAAGCTCTAGCATAACACTTAAAAATCTGGTTGTATTGTTGATTCAGTAATAAACATCTCTGGATTTAAGTTTACTTTTCTTATTATTAGCAAAATTTGTCTGACATTGTTGGGACTATTAGTTGACTTGAGTTTAAGGCTTTTGAGAAGCAGGATATGGAGTGGAACATGAAGCTGGAATATACTAGTATAAACTACTTTAGATGGGTGTCATATGTGTTGTTGAAAAATACAAACAGGATACAATACTCACCTTGCCTTTTAAATAAAAATTTCTATTTTATTGACATCAAAAGGTACTTACAAAAGGAGAAAACAGGTAAAAGAAAGACTGTCAAGAAATTTGAGGTTATACATAAAGTCAATGTAAGTCTGTGCTTAAGATTGTGAAAATGTCCTAGCTGATTCCTCATTGACCTTAGAAAAGTTACTTTTATTTGAACTTCTCTTTTCTTCTTACATTAAAAATTTTTTTAAATATATATTTTTATTGATTTCAGAGAGGAAGGGCAAATGAGAGAGAAACATCAATGATGAGAGAGGATCATTGATTGGCTGCCCCCTACTTGGGGATTGAGCCCGCAACCCGGGCATGTGCTCTTGACCAGAATTGAACCCAGGACCCTTTGGTCCACAGGCCGACATTCTATCCACTGAGCCAAACCGGCTAGGGCTCTTTTCTTCTTATATTAAGCTACTAGGAGTATTACCAATGGCTTTTAGATCCTTAAACTTACAGTCTAGGTGGAGATGCTGGAATCATTTTATGAACCAGAGCACTTCAAAAATGTCTCAGAAAGCATAGAAATAAAGGAATGGGCTAATTTGTTATTACAAATGTACATATCATTCTATTGTTTTAAATTATTTCAGTTTTTGATGTGTAGCACATTGATACCTTATTTCTACTAGTATTTAGCTCCATTAGTCTCTGTTCTTTTTTTTTAAAATATATTTTTATTGACTTCAGAGAGGAAGGGAGAAGGAGAGAGAGATGGAAACATCAATGATGAGAGAGAATCATTGATCGGCTGCTTCCTGCATGCCCCCTACTGAGGATCTAGCCCACAACCCGGGCATGTGCCCTTGACTGGAATCGAACCTGGGACCCTTCAGTCTGCAGGCTGATGCTCTATCCACTGAGTCAAACAAGCTAGGGCTCAGTGTTCTTTGATTTAAAAATTTAACTCTTAAAAAATAAAATTAAAATTAAACTCTTTATTTCTGGAAATAACTAAAAACATGAAAATTGCATTTCACCAAACATGTTTAATCATATTATCAGATATATCTATCCAGATTTTTGTCCTAGGAAGTAGGAATTTTTTATTTTACTTTACTATTTTTAAGAAGAAATATTTTTTCCGTTGACTTTTTAGAGAGAATGGAAGGGAGGGGGAGAGACAGAAAGAGAGAAACATCGATGTGAGAGAGACATATCAACTGGTTGCCTCACGCAGGTATCCTGACGAGGACCAGGGATAGCCAGGGATTGAGCCTGCAACTGAGGTACATGCCCTTGATCAGAATCAAGCCAATGACCCTTCAGTTCTCCAGCTGAGGCTCTATTTTTTTAAAATATATTTTTATTGATATCCAAGAGGAAGGGTGAGGAAGATAGAAACATCAATGATGAGAGAGAATCATTGATAGGCTGCCTCCTGCACGCCACCTACTAGGGATCGAGCCCACAACCCGTGCATGTGCCCTGGACCAGAATTGAGTCTGGGACCCTTGCGTCCACAGGCCAACGCTCTATCCACTGAGCCAAACCAGCTAGGGCTCTACTTTACTATTAAAAGGGATTTGAGTCTAAGGTGTTATGCCAATCAGTGCTTCTCTCTCATCATTGATGTTTCTATCTCTCATTCTCCCTTCCTTTCTAATCAATAAAAATATATATTTAAAAATTGTTTTATTATAAGAAGAAAAGAGAAGCTCAAATAAAAGTAACTTCTAAGGTCAATGAGGAATCAGCTAGGACATTTTCACAATGTTAAACACAGACTTACATTGACTTTATGTATAACCTCAAATTCTTCACAGCTTGGGAAGAAGGCTGGAGATTGTTGTTGCCATAATGTCACATATACAGAGAAACCCCACTGTAAGAGAATTTAGGGACTAAGGTATTTAGTCATTAGGGAACAGGGTAGAACGTGGAGGACCAAGATTTTGACTGAGCCTATGGAAGCCTTTATAAGTATATTTTTAGTTAAAAATAAAACTATCAGAAGGAATATTCTGCCCTAACTGGTGGCTCAGTGGATAGAGTGTCGACCCAAGGACTGAAGAGTCCCAGGTTCGATTCCGGTCAAGGGCACATACCTCAATTGCAGGCTCGATCCCTGATCCTGGTCACGGGCACATGTGGGAGATAACCAATTGATGTGTCTTTCTGACATTGATGTTTCTCTCTCTGTGTCTCTTCCCCTCCCTTCCACTCTCTCTAAAAATCAATGGAAAAATATCCTTGGGTGAGGATTAACAATAAAAGAAGGAATATTTCATACAAATATTTTGTATTTCAGAAGTCCCTAAATTACTTTCCTTAAGTCACAACTTGGAGTGACTTTTGATTCAGATATCCTTTTCAGGTCTTAGTTGTGGGAAAGGTATGACAATAAGGGAAAGGTCACTATGGAATGGAGTCAATTAGAAAAGATTTTTTTGGAGGAAATGGATCATTATGAAGCTTTGAAAGAAGCATGGAATTTACATTAGCAGAAAGAATGGGGATAGGACACTATGATATAAGCAAAGGGATAGAAGGAACGTGCAAGGACTTTACACAGTGTAGCTCAAGTTAAGGAACAATATATACTAGAAAGTAGTGAGAGGTAAAGACAGAGACCAAGGTAGAATGAGAGCATTTGATGAAGTAATCTGAATTTTGTTTTTCTTTTTTGTAAAGGTTCCATTATTTCCTTATTTTCACTATATTTTCCATAATTATAACAATAGTTTTTTAAAAATGAAAATGAAAGTCCTGTAACGCCAGTACATAATTTTCTCGGTTGCTTTGGGTCCCTTCTCTATCTGCATACATAATCTTAACAGTTATAATCATAGTGAGACTATAATTTTGTAATGCATCACTTAACGTTGTCTTAGATTCACCTCTATGTAACTGCCTACACTGTTAGTGTGTGTACGTGTTTATTTAAGAACTAGAGGCCTGGCACATGGATTCCTGTACCAGTGGGGTTCCTCGGCCTGGCCTACGGGGATGGGACTGAAACCAGCTCTCTGACATTCCCCAAGGGGTCCCGGATTGCGAGAGGGCGCAGGCCAAGCTGAGGGGCCCCATCGGTGCATGATCAGGGGCGGGACCGCGGTAGGGCTCCAGGGCATGTCTGGCCTGTCTTGCTCAGTCCTGATCAGCCAGACCCCAGCAGCAATCTAACTTACCAGTCGGAACATCTGTCTCCTATGGTCAGTGCTTGTCATAGCCACTGGTCGAAAGGCCAAACGAGTGGTCGGGCACTTAGCATATTAGGCTTTTATTATACAGGATTTCTAGACAATGGATCTGGAATATATAATTATTTTTTTAATTTAATAAATATTTATTGTTCAGATTATTACAGTTGTTACTCTTTTTCCCCCCATAGCTCCCCTCCACCCAGTTCCCACCCCACCCTCTGCCCTTACCCCCTGCCCCCACTGTCCTCATCCATAGGTGTACGATTTTTGTCCAGTCTCTTTCTGCACCCCCCGCACCGCTTTCCCCCCGCCCCCCGAGAATTGTCAGTCCACTCCCTTTCTATGCCCCTGATTCTATTATATTCACCAGTTTATTCTGTTCATCAGATTTTTTATTCACTTGATTTTTAGATTCACTTGTTGATAGATATGTATTTGTTGTTCATAATTTTTATCTTTACCTTTTTCTTCTTCCTCCTCTTCTTAAAGAATACCTTTCAGCATTTCATATAATACTGGTTTGGTGGTGATGAACTCCTTTAGCTTTTTCTTATCTGTGAAGCTCTTTATCTGACCTTCAACTCTGAATGATAGCTTTGCTAGATAGAGTAATCTTGGTTGTAGGTTCTTGCTGTTCATCACTTTGAATATTTCTTGCCACTCCCATCTGATCTGCATAGTTTCTGTTGAGAAATCTGACAGTAGAATGGGTGCTCCCTTGTAGGTAACTAACTGTTTTTCTCTTGCTGTTTTTAATATTCTCTTTGTTTTTTGCTCTTGGTATTTTAATTATAATGTGTCTTGGTGTGGTCCTCTTTGTATTCTTTTTGTTTGGGGTTCTCTGCGCTTCCTGACTGGTAAGTCTATTTCTTTCACCAGGTGGGGGAAGTTTTCTGTCATTATTTCTTCAAATAGGTTTTCAATATTTTGCTCTCTCTCTTCTTCTGGCACCCCAAAAATTGGAATGTTGGTACGCTTAAAGTTGTCCCAGAGGCTCCTTACACTATCTTCATATTTTTGGATTCTTTTTTCTTTTTGTTTTTCTGGTTGGGTGTTTTTTGTTTCCTCATATTTCATATCTTTGGTTTGATCTTGGGGTACGTTGATCTACAGTTGAGTTTCTGTATATTCTTTATTTCAGACAGTGTATGCTTAATTTCTGACTGGTCCTTTTCCATTTTTTTGACATTCTCATTAAGATCCTTAAAGGTCTCACTAAGTTCCTCAGAGGTTTTTAGAAGATTCTTGAGTACCCTTATAAATGTGGTTCTGAACTCTTATGTCGTCCAGTACTTTGCTTTCCTCCATTTCTTTCATTCGTGACATGTTTCTTTGTCTCTGCATTTTGGCTGCTTTCCTGTGTTAATGGAGTGGCTTTGTGTAGTAGGTGACCTATAGGGGGCAGTAGCTCAGCCTCCCCAATCACCTGAGGTGGACGCTCTTGGTACACCCCTTTGTGGGCTGAGTGCACAGTCTTGGTGTAGTTAAGCCTTGATTGCTGTTGGTGTACTGGGAGGAATTGACCTCCAGGCCAATTGGCTGCGAGAATCAGCTGTGTGTATGTTGGGAGAACTTCTGTGCTGGAGACACTCTTATGAGACGAGACTTGCAAAAGCCTCTGTGCTCAGCTTGGATGGGGCAGAGTCTCAGGGTGGAGCAGACAGCATTGGTTTCCCGTCAGCCCTGCCCTAATAGGTCCCTGTGTCTCAGTGTCCCGTGGTAATCGCTGCAAGCACCTCTGAGAGAAAGCCACTTTCGCGTTCCACCCGCTACCAGACTGTCCAGTTTCTCCCAGAATGAGTCTGGGTCTCCAGAGTCTCGCCCAGAGCTGGAGTTCAGAGCAGTCGGGAGCTTTTGTCTCCCTCCTGCTTGAGAAAGCCAGCCGCGTACTCAGTTGCCCGCCTCTCCACGCGCACGTCTCGGTACCTCTGCCTTCCGCAGTTCCTCTGAGTCTCAGTGTGCTTTTCTCTTTCCTGACGGTCCAGTTTCACCCCGTATGAATCTGGGTCCCCAGAGTCTCGCCCGGAACTGGAGTTCAGCGCAGTCAGGAGCTTTTGTCTCCCTCCCGCTTGAGAAAGCCAGCCGTGCACTCAGTTGCCTGTCCTCTCGGCACACGTGTCTCAGTACCTCTGCCTCCTGCAGCTCCTCTGAGTCCCAGTGTGCTTTTCTCTTTCTTTCTAGTTGTAGAATTTCCACTCAGCCAGCCTTCCTGTGGTTCTGGATGATGTCCATTTTGTCTTTTAGTTGTAGTTTTGACATTGTTGTGCGAGGCAGCAGTTTAGGTGTTTACTTATGCCGCCATCTTTGTTTCTCCTCTGGAATGTATAATGATTTATCAGAGTTAATATGAAGGCATTTTACTAAATAAATGTTCTGAAATTGGGAAATCAAGATTAGTACAGAAAGTTAGAATAGTAATTGCTGTTGCCATTATTGAACTGTTACTGTATGTCAGAAGCTTTTATGCACAATATCTCTAATGTATATAACAATATCACTTGTATTATACTCATTTTATAGATAAGAAAAGATGCATACAGAAAGAAATACTTTACCCAAAGTCATACTTGGTGTTAAGTGACACTTTCCCACTGTACCATGCTTCCCTTTTCTGTGTCTTATCAAGTATCTGTTTGCCTTTATTCTTCAGTTGGTATCATATTTCCAGAAGAGGATTCCAAAAAACACATCAGTTTCAAATGAGTATCTCATCAGCTATGTGACACAAAACTAAGCAGTTTTCCTTACCAACTAGAAACTTAAATAGTAAAATCCTTGGTAATCTAGACTGCTGCTGCTTCTTTTTTCTAAATGTGTTATAAAATGTTATTGAGTCGTATGGTCTCTAGTGTTACTTTAGAATTAAGATGCTTTTGACCACTAGAAAAGAGGAGAAAAAAGGTTATTCATTGAGGGGCTGTCCCACAAGAACAGCTTATGTTCACATTCTAACTTCTTAAAAAGTTACTTTAGATCCTTGAAATAGGAAATCACATGTCCACATGTTTTGTAAAGGACTCCTGACCAAGAGGAACCCATTAAAATTTTTCATAAGATCCAATTTTTATTTAATTTGTTAGTTTTTTCAGTTCATTTTACCTAATTGTTCAGCTTTGTATGATTACCTGGCTACCTAACTGGTATTTTTTGTTTTTGTTTTGAGCCCAGATGGCCAGTAGGGCCAGTGCAGGGAATATAAAGTGTTACAAAACACATGAAGCATTATTAAGTCTCTGCTAATAAAAACTACTGACAATTCTCTTTTTTGGTTATTTTATATGTAAAGAGAGAGTGTCTTCAGAGAAATGAAGGTATTTGCATTGGCTTTGCTTGGCCTTCTGATTTGCTTGGCTAATAGAATTAGAATAAATAGGTTTTAGGTTATCAGCAAATAAAATCAAGTACAAATGTTTTCTAAGAACATTACTAAATAATTTAGAGTGTCATCCTCTGAAATCATTGGCTGTGGAATTACTAGAATTGTGTTTCCATTATAACATTGTTTTCTAATCTGGTATTGAAAGCAAGAGCTAGAATCAGTAAGCTATATGTTAAATATAATAATTAAAGGGCTTGCTTCATATGACAGACCCAGGATGTCATAGAGATACTTATGGTAATGCTACAGAAACAACTATTCTGAGCAACTAAGTTACACAGATGCTTTAGAATAAGTTGAACAAATGTGAAAGTGATAAAAAGTTCGGGTAAGGAGAAAAAGAAATACAGAACATTCAGTGACATTCAGAACTTAGTAACAGTGACTGATCATTTAAAACCAACTTTCATGATTGAAGAAAGGATGTGGATATTCTCTACACCACATAAGGCCCAGGCTTAATAATAGTGTCTTTTTAGTAGAGTCCCAGCAATATTTAGCTGAATTTCATTAGGAGTTTCAAAATCCACTATATCAGTTGCTTATTATGATATTTCCATTCAGGAAAGCCTTAAGAGAACAGTTGCAAACTTAGTACCCTCATGGATTGGTACCCTCATTTCAATATAACAAGGTTGGAGTGAGCAAGACCGGAAAGTGTGAAAGTCTGAATGAGCCTCCTTCACTCTCTTAGGGGAGTCACTGCTTGCATTTATGGCATCTAAAAACTTGCCCCGCTGAATAGCTCAGTTGGTTAGAGCATCATCTCAATATAACAAGGTTGTAGGTTTGATCCTCAGTCAGGGTATGTACAAGAATCACTGAATGAATACATAAATAAGTGGAACAGCAGATTTACTTATTTCCCTCACTCTCCTTCTCCCCACCCCACCCCCCCAAAGCAATAAAAAAATTTTTTTAAACTATTACCTCAAAGTACAGGTACTTTTGAATCTCTTGGCCACAGATCTGTACTGGGACCACCGTTTCACTTTGGAACAGGTGGAAAACTGTAGCTTAACACTCTTCATTCTTAGTTGTATTATAGTAAACTATTGTTTTCAATTGTAAATAATGCCTCTACTATTTATCCTTATGCTTATCCTGCTTTCCACTTTTTAACTCTTCCTACCATCTCTATTTATTTTGTAATACACATAGTTCCCCAACATTTTATTATGAAAACTTTCAAAAAATAGGAAAGTTAAAGGATAGTACAATGATCATTGTATTTACTCTGTGTGTGTGTTTTGGTGGAACCATTTGGAAGTTGCAGACATAATATAGCACCCCTAAATGCTTTAGTATGAATGACCTAAAGATATGGTTGTTCTTCTACACAACCAAAATACATTATGTGATGTACCTTTTAAAAAATATATATTTTTATTGATTTCACAGAGGAAGGGAGAGGGAGAGAGGAATAGAAACATTAATGATGAGAGAGAATCGTTGATCAGCTGCCTCCTGCACGCCCCCTCCTGGGGATCAAGCCCACAACCCAAGCATGTACCCTGACCGGGAATTGAACCATGACCTGGTTCATAGATTGATGGTCAACCACTGAGCCACACCTGCCAAGCTCTGTGATGTACTTTTAATAAGAAGGTTATATGTTTTGTGTTGGTCTCAGGATATCAATTGTGATGCTCTCAGTTAGGAATGCCTGGGGGCACTCACCTGGGCCTGTACTACTGTGGCAATCTCCCAAATGAGCCAATATTGTGGCTTCACTGGCCCTTGTGGTTCTTATGATTGCAAGATACACCTCAGTAACAACATCTAGGAACTTAAAAAAAACAAGATTTACTCTTCACAGGTTCTGGAGGATAGGAACACTCCCAGGGCCATGCAGCAAGGTCACAGAAAGAGAAAGGAGGGGGTGAGAGGAGGGAACACCTAGGATTCCACCTTTATTGGGGTAAAGTGTGGGGTGCCTAGGGTTCCCAGGTTCACTCTTTATTAGTGAATTTAAAAATAAGAGTGGGAATTAAAGTGCAAAAAGGAAAAGCAGGGTCATTCAAGTGGCCAGTTACCTAGGTCACCTAGGGTTTTCTAAAAGGGGAACTTCATGGGTGGGGTAACCTGGCTTTTTTACCTAGTTGTATAGCTGGCAATGTGTTTATTAGAGATGGATGCCTTTGAAAGGGACGTCTCAGCAATGAAAAGCTTAATGTCAAACAGTTAAACTGTATGTATTTGAACATTTATTCCTTTTCGTATTTTAAAGACTTGTGAAAAATTTAATGGAAAATTGCAAATATTCATCAATCTTTTCTCCCAAGAAAATATCCCAACAGCTTTAGTCAATCAGTAGATTCCTCTGTTTAATGACCTTTCAATAGATGTTATCAGTAGGTGGCAACATAGCCCTAGCTCGTTTGGCTCAGTGGATAGAGCGTCAGCCTACGGACTGAAGGGTCCTGGGTTTGATTCTGATCAAGGGCATGTACCTCGGTTGCAGGCTCAGGGGACAACCAATCGATGTGTCTCTCTCACATCAATGTTTCTCTCTCTTTCCCTCCTTTCTACTCTCTCTAAAAATCAATGGACCCCAGCTGGCCTGTCTCAGTAGTTGAGCATCAATGTATGAACTAGGAGGTCACGGTTCAATTCCTGGTCAGGGCACATGCCCAGGTTGTGGGCTTCATCCCCAGTGTGGGATATGCAGGAGGCAGCCAATCAGTGATTCTCTGTCATCATTGATGTTTCTATCTCTCTCTTCCTCTCCCTTCCTCTCTGAAATCAATAAAAAATATTAAAAATCTCTCTATATAAAAGGCTAATATGAGAAGTGTCTCTCCAGCTGGTCTCTATGATGCGCACTGACCACCAGGGGGCAGACAACGCAGGAACTGCCATGACATGCACTGGCCATTTATAGAGCAATGGCACCGCAGACCTGGCACCCACAAAGCAACACTTGGCTTTCCCCAAGTGGAACAAAGGCCCCAACACCACCCCAGAGCAACAGCCCACCAAATCGCAGCCAACGCTGACAAGACCCCATGGCACAAAATGCGGCCCACAGCCCAGCCCAGCCCAGAAACAG
Organism: Corynorhinus townsendii; assembly: GCA_026230045.1. NCBI lineage: Eukaryota > Metazoa > Chordata > Mammalia > Chiroptera > Vespertilionidae > Corynorhinus > Corynorhinus townsendii. The sequence goes on along the minus strand of JAPDVU010000003.1, from coordinate 170,227,777 downwards.
TGGCTGTGGGCACCTGGTAATGACATCACATAGCAACACCCAGCTTCCTCTCTCTAGCAACAGGCCATTTAACAATAAATGACACTGTGGACCTGGCGCCCACAAAGCATCACTTGGCTTCCCCCAAGTGGGACATAGGCCCCACCACTACCCCAGAGCGACAGCCCACCAAATCGCAGCTGATGAGGACGAGACCCCATGGTGCAAAATGTGGTCCACAGCTCAGCCCAGCCCTGAAATGGTCGCTGTGGGAGCTGGGCAATGATGTCATGTAGCAACACCTGGCTTCCTCTCCCCAGCAACTAGCCTCCTTAGAGTTTCTTCAGCCCAGGAATACAACTTGCTTTACAGCCAGGTGCAAACATTTTACACTTTAACCAAATGTCTGTGAAGCGTTTTCCCATGCCTCATCTCGTTTGATCCTCACAGGAGTCCTGGAGTAGGTAGATAGGAGACTCAGTAGAATCCTATTTTCTTTTCATTAGTTGGAAAACGGAGATTTAGAAGGTTTAGAAACTTGACCTGACTGAAAAGAAGTAAGAAATGGTGGGCCTTGAAAATGACTTCAGTTTTTCTCACTGTGCAGAATATAGTCAAACACTGCTACAGTTAAATATTTTACCATTTGTTCTCCCTGCATGATCTACAATAATAATATGCTTTGTGTTGATATTTACTGCTGTGTTGCTGACAATTACCTAAAAGAGAAGTTGGGATGCTTCACTGGGCTGGAAAAAGTTTACATCAGAAAGCAGGTCTAATTAAGCAAGGTTATTCTATATATATAAAAGGCTAAGTTGACTCGCACATGCACCATACATGTAAAGCTCTCGCTGGCACCAATCGCACTCATGTGTTTCGATCTGTCATTGTCCATCGTGGATTTGGTTGACATTTCTATTATAGAGAAAGGGCAAATAGCAATATTAAAATATTTCTTCTAATTAATTTCCTTTCAATGTGCATGAATTCTTGCACCGGGCCTCTAGTAAATAAATAAAAATCAGTGGAAAAATATCCTTGGGTGGGTGTTAAAAAAAAAGATGGCAACATGAAAAAAAAATAGAAGTACTTTTTGCTTGTCAATATTTTTTGGCATAAAAATGCAAACTAATTTTTTAAATCCTCACCTGTGGATATGTTTATTGATGAGAGAGAGAGAGAAACATTGATTGGTTGCCTCTTGTATGTGCCCCAATTGGAGACTGAACCCGCAACCTAGGTATGTGCCCTGACTGGGAATCGAACCTGTGACCTTTTGGTGTACAGGATGACACTCCAACCAACTGAGCCACCAGGCCAGGGCTAAACTAATTTTTTAAATGTTTTTATTAATTTTTAGAGAGAGAAGAAGAAGGAAGAGGGATAGAGAGATAGGCGGGTTGTGGGCTCAATACCCAGTAGGGGGCGTGCAGGATGATGCTGTTTCTTTCTCATCGAAGTTTCTATCAGAGAGAAACTCCATCATCCTGCCTCTTGAGTGTCCCCTACTGGGGATTAAGCCTGCAATCCCGGCATGCGCCCTGACTGGGAATTAAACCAGTGACCTCTTGGTTCATAGGTTGATGGTCAACCACTGAGCCACACCAGCCAAGCTAAACTAATTTTTTTAATGGAGTGCTTGTATGGTTGTCCATATGCTGCCCTATGAATTTCTTATGATTGGCAATGAGTCAATCAAGCAACAAAGTTTATTTAAATGGATGCTTTTTCTCGGGGGGAAAAAGTACCATTGCAATGTACTAGCTCATAAATGCCACAAAACAGTCTGATTGTGATAATGCAGATTTTTTCCTCCTTGCTAAAAGCAAGGTCATGTGACAGTCTTCTTTTTGTTAAATATACTTTTATTTATATAGAACCCAGAATCGAACGGAGACTTCCTGATTCATAGGCCAACGCTCAACCACTGAGCCACGCCTGCCAGGCACAGTCTACTTTTTAAAATCGAGATTATTATGAGCCCTAGCCAGTTTGGCTCAGATGATAGAGTGTTGGCCTGCGAACTGAAGGGTACCCGGTTCCATTCCAGTCAAGGGCACATGCCTGGGTTGTGGGCTCAATACCCAGTAGGGGGAGTGCAGGAGGCAGCCAATCAGTGATTCTCTTTCATCATTGATGTTTCTCCCTCTCCCTTCCTCTCTAAAATAAACAAAATAATGTATTTTTTTAAAAGATTATTATGAATATTATTAACATAGCTACATAAACCACAAAAGGCTAACTTGTTTTCTGAAGTCTTTTTTCCCCCCAATATATTTTTATTGATTTCAGAGAGGAAGGGAGTGGGAGAGAGAGATAGAAACATCGATGAAAGAGAATCATGGACTGGCTGCCTCCTGCACTCTCTCAACTGGGAATCGAGCCCGCAGCCCAGGCATGTGCCCTTGACTGGAATTAAACCAAGGACCCTTCCGTCCCAGGCTGACACTCTATCTTCTGAGCCCAACTGGCTAGGGCGTTTGCTGAAGTCTTTTAATAAATAGTTTACAAGCTTTGTCAGAGATAAATTTGTCATTTGGTGGACATGGTGTCTGCATCTTATGGTGATTTAGTGACAGAAGAGAAGTAATGTCACACTCCAGGCCCGGCAGCTCCTGTATCAGTTGTGCTTTTGTTTTGCCTTTTAGGTATTCCAAATGCTGCTAGAGTTCTTGGAACAAAATATTGCCAAGGTTTGGGAAATGCTTTCCTAACAAAGTATTGCTACCTCACAATAGTTGATCTTTTCTCCAGTCTGGTGCTTTTGGATTAATATGCCAACCACATTTGTTCCATTACAAGTCTATTTATTAACATCATGCACATGATTATCAAACCTCTGTTCTCTGGCACGTCACTATAAAGAATTTTGCTTCTTGAAGAAAAGTCCCTGCCTTATACTTTTTTGTATATTTCATACTGTAGTCTCTTTATTAACTACTTTGTGCTAACATAACTACATGCTGAGCTAGATTGAATTTGTGTGTGTGTGTGAGAGAGAGAGAGAGATTCGTTTACAACAAGAAACAAGATAACTTTTGATCCTTTAACTCCCATTCATAAGGAGAAATCAGAATGATTTCCAAATTTGAAGAAAGTTGGAACATTTCATGGTTGTGTAGATATTAAAATTTTTAGTATTTTTTTCCACCACTAAGCAAAATGGATATGGTAAATTTTTTGCATCCAGAGGTTGAATACTAGGACAGCCTGCCTACTATCTGAGCTCTTCTATAAGGACATAGAAAAGCTATACATACCAATTACATTTGCAATGTAGAACGTGCTAATTGTCCACTTAATGTTCTTTTTCTGTAAAAAGACTTTGATTCCATATTTCCTGGATTACTAGTAAATGTTTACCAGAAACCTGCACCATGTGACTACCCTTCATTCTAAAGATTAAAGTGTCAGTAGAGACTAGTGCAATTAGTGGCAAAAATGTTGAAGGTATATAAATCCTAATCATGGATAAATTTACCATGCCTAAGCAGAGATACTGCCTGGTAAATGCATTAGAATCAAAGCTGTCCAACTTCATGGACCAAAATATACAATTAAAATATGTGAGCACATATATGGAAATAGGTAATTTCCATAAGGACATTTTGCTTTTAGCACAATTTACCAAGAAATGTTTGATAGCTTGCTACTGCCATCTACTGGTGTGCTGTAATATATAGAAATAAAAGGGAATTAGTTCTGTTGATTAGAATACTTGAAATATTCTTTACTGAGGGTAACACAATTTCCTTATGGTTCATACAGTATTTACTTTGTAGTATGCTTTTAGTGAACAGACTCTGTAAATTTTTCTCCACTATTACAATGTGCAATTTTTCTGTTTCAAATTTCTGATCAAACCTTTTTTCCCCCTTTGTCATCCCTTCTTAGTTTAATGGATCGAGAAGTGGCATTGCTGGCTGAAATGGACAAAGTGAAAGCCGAAGCAAGTAAGACTGATCTTTATTTAAAGCCATTACCAGTTAGTAGGTCCTTCTTCTCAGTTCCTATAGCTAAAGCTCAATAAATGTCAAAAAAATATTTAATTAAACAATCTTGAGCAGTTGTACTGCACTAATGTATGAATTTTTTCAGGCAAAACAACTTTACAAGAGCCAGTTTTTAAAATATTTCCAAATGTTAATATTTTGGATGTAGAGTTCAACGTATAAGAGACTACATCATGGTGTCTTCCACCACAGCATCAATTTAGGAAAATAAAGTCTCCTGCAGGCACCTGGAGTTTTGTTTTATTTTATTTTTCTCCTGTGATTGAAGATTTTCTTTGGCACAATCAGAGGAGACGTCCACGTTGCCTACAATTTGTGTATACATTCATGTCGTTAGCTATCTCAGAACTTTTTTTTCTCAGTTTATAGAACAGTATTTACTCAGCGTCTAATCATTTGGGTAGAGGAAAATTGATGGATTGAGAGTTCAAGATACCTTGACTAGGATTCCTTGAAAGCTTACAAAATAGATTCTGGAGGAATAGAGTCTAACTTGGGTAATTTGTGGGGTTTTATACAGAAGAATAAAATACCTGTTTTTGGTAATTTCTGTAAGTATCAGTTAAAAATAATACAGCTGTATGAAAGTCAACTGCAGCTTATACAGTGGCATTACTTTGGGGCTTTTCAGCAGCAGGTTTTACTTTCATGCATCAAATGCCAAATTTGTAATTAAGAAGGTTGTTTCTTGCCCTGGCCAGTTCGTTCAATGATTAGAGTTTGGCCCACGGACCAAAGGGTTATGAGTTCGATTCCTGGTCAAGGGCATCTATGTACTTCGGTTGCAAGCTCCCTAGCCCCGATAGGGGCACATGCAGGAAGCAACCAGTCAATGTGTCTCTCTCACATTGCTGTTTCTCTCTCTGTCTCTCCTTCCTCCCTTCCACTCTCTCTAGAAATCAATGGAAAAATATCCTCTGGTGAGAATAAAAAATAAATAAAATAAAAATAATGTTTTTGGTTTCCCCCCCCCCCCCAATATATTTTTATTGATTTCAGAGAGGCAGGGAGAGGGAGTGAGAGTTAGAAACTATCAATAATGAGGGAGAATCATTGATCAGCTGGGGATTGAGCCCAAAACCCAGGAATGTGCCCTGACCAGGAATCAAATGGTGACCTCCTGGTTCATAAGTCAGCGCTCAACCACTGAGCCATGCCTGTTGGGCAAAGGTTGTTTCTTTTAAACTGGTAAGAATGGAAATAGTTAAGATAATTACTCACAATTAAATAATTTGTGTCAATGGTCATGGAGGAGGCAACTTTGAAGCATTGAGCTGAATTTAATTTTATCTATTTTAACCTGAAAAGTTCAATATATAGCAGAGATGTTACCCACTATTTTTCAGAGTTAAGATTTCATTTAAATTGAGTAATATATCCTGAAATTTCTAAATGTGACAATTTTAGTCCATTCATAAACCTGTGTTCTTTTTTAAGATGAAGGTTCAGTAACATAAATCTAGTAAGAACACATAGTCCTTACTATTTGAAATAGAGAGGCTGATATAATTAATCCCCACCGCCCAGCTTCAACCAATTATCAATTCATGGCCAATCTTATTTTATCAAATTCAGAGCTATAGTTTTACTAAACTTGATCAATTTTATATCTGTGTCTCCTTTCTCCCATGCTAAAAATCCTGGTTCTCAGTGACACTAATGTAATTACTCATTTACCAAAACTATCAATAAGGTGCTGCTTTTTTTAAATACACTATATAGTTTTATTAATTTATATGTTCATAGTACTTTACAATTCAGAGTTTTTTTTACTGATATGTCATCTTCATGTCAACTTTATGAGAAAGGGTTTCCTTTTCTTTTTTTCCATTTCATAAATGAAAAAACTAGTTATTTGGAAAAAATGTGACTTGTTCAGAGTCATATAATTAGATTCTCTGAGTTAATCTGATATGTGTAGAAATCTTTACTCAACACGTTTTCTCCATTTTAGAATCCTAGAATACTGGAGCTGAGAGAAAGTGAATTTGATACAAATAGCAAGTAGGTTTTATCTTGGGAGCCAGACCAATAGATCATTTGTTGCTGTTGGTCCTTGGTGTTTGTAGGCATGTTTCTACTTTATTGGGAAAGTATGCCCTTACAGATTAACCGGACATGGATATGGGCAACCTGTGGGTGGCATATATGTGGCAAGCAGGTTAAGAAAACTTGCTAACGTGGCTCTGGCTGGTTTGGCTCAGTGGATGGAGCGTCGGCCTGCGGACTGAAGGGTCCCAGGTTCGATTCCGGTCAGGGGCATATGCCTTGGTTGCGGGCACATCCCCAGTAGGGAGTGTGCAGGAGGCAGCTGATCGTTGTTTTTCTCTCATCGATGTTTCTAACTCTCTATCCCTCTCCCTCCTTGTCTTTAAAATAAATCAATAAAATATATTTAAAAAATAAAGTGGTTCAGCCTGATGTAATACCTGATGTACCTCTTTGAAAATTCTATTTCTTCTAAAATAAATTTGGCTAATTCTCAATAGATTACAGGATTCTGTGTATAACAGTTGGTAATTGAGTTTGATTACATGTTAACAGAGTGGCCTAAATAAATGTGAGTTTATTTTTCTCTCGTGAAATGAAAGGTGATCCAGGGCTGAAGGGAATCTCCAAAATCACATGGGAGACCCAGCCTTCTCTATCCTTCTACCCAGACATCCTTAGAGTGTGTTTATGGTCAAAGAGGCTCCAGTCAAGAAAGGGCAAAATGTTACATGCTGCCCAAGACTCCTTTAAAGAGCTTTCTTGTGAACCTCGCCCTGTGAGTTCTGCTTAGATCTCAGTGGCCAGACTATATCATATGACTGTCTTATCTGTAGCAGAGTCAGGAAATACAGAATTTTGCCTAAATAGTTTCATACCCTACAATATTGAACTTCTGGCAGGAAGAACAGGTGAATGAATATACAGTCTTTGCTATAGTCCATCCTCCAATATCTCTCTTTTCCCCAAATGAGAATACACTCACCTCCTCAATGGCATCACCTCCAAAGTGTCATCTAGTTAGTATACTCAGCTGAAAGTTCTGGACTTCGGGGGAATTTCAGATCTTTTAACAGGTCTGGATAAGGCACACTGCTGTGTGGAGCCCCATAAAGTAAAACAAAAATTAAATGCCCCCTCCTCCAATATTATACTGATAGAGAAATAATTATAGCAAGAATTATAGTAAAAGTTCCCATCTGGAAAAGCAGTGATCAAATCTTACTGGACAGGAATAGCAGTCCCTGCCCTGGTAGAAGAGAAATTTCTTTGGTTTATCTAGCAGCCCCTGGTTCTGCTTTCTAGGAGGACTTTTTTTGCCCGTGCCCTCTGTAGTCTCTGTTCTGTACTCTTGAGAGGATTTTAGTTTGTTTGTTGTCCTTCTCAGTCATATCTGAGTTACACATCTGGGAGCATGCTAAAAATGTTTCTTAACAGGCTGTAAACAATCTAAATATCCATCATTAGGGAAACTTGATAAATTATTATGGTATATATCAGACTACTAAGTGGCTGTTCAACAGCGAGGGAGAGCCAATGTATTAATAGGAATTGAACCTCACGAAATGTTAAGTAAAAATAGCTAAGGTAGCCCTAGCCGGTTTGGCTCAGTGGATAGAACTGAAGAGTCCCCGGTTCAGTTCTGATCAAGGGCACATGCCTGGGTTGTGGGCTTGATCCCCAGTAGGGGGCATGCAGGAGGCATCTGATCAATGATTCTCTCTTCTCATTGATGTTTTTATCTCTCTCTCCCTCTCCCTTCCTTTCTGAAATCAATTTAAAAAAGTATTTTTACAAAATAGTTTTCCATGAACTATTTTAAAAAAATAGTTAAGGTAATGGGAGGACCATGTATATGATACACTTGCATGAGTAAGGAGAAGAAAAAAGGGAGAGAGATATATGTTATATATGCATAGAATATATTTGGAAGTATATGTAAGAAATTAACTGGTTTCCTCTAGAGAGGGGACCACAAAGTCAGAAGTGGGAGAGACACTTTAACTTTTCATTTCATGCTCTTTATTCTAGGTAAGTCTTTTTTACCATGTGTGCATATTCTGTTTAACTTATATGATTCTTTTAAAAGTTTTCAAAATTGATTTTAGAGAGAGAAGAAGGGAGAGGAAGAGAAACATCAGTGTGAGAACAAAACATCGAAGGGTGCCTCCTGTACAACCCCCACCTGGGATTGAGCCCACAACCTGGGCATACTGAGCCACACCAGCCAGGGCGTTAATTTATGTTTCTTGATTTTAAAAAAATGTATTTTCCTGGGAAGAGGAAAAAGAGAAATGACAAATGATTTATGTGTCTTTTTTATTTCATGAAGTCTTTACCTTTTCACTGCCTTTAGAGTCATTCAAGAAGGTGGAAACTGGACCTTTGTCTCTCCAGATACATTCAGCAAGGCCTATATTTGCAGTTCTTTATCCTATTGAGCCAGAACATAGAGTTATACTCCTTTTTCCTCTACAGTGGAAATTTTGCTCAGCCGACAAAAGAAAGCTGAACTTCTAAAGAAGATGACTGATGTGGCTGTTCGAATGTCAGAAGAGCAGTTGGTTGAGCTCAGAGCTGATATCAAGGTAAAACTTCCTTCTCCTTTCTGCCTTTCTTCTTGCCCTCCAGGACTAAAGTAGCAAATCTCCATAATTCATGGCCATATCTAATATATTGAACTCATGATCTTTCCTTTCAAAACCTGGCCCTCCTCCAGGTTCCCTTTCTCTGTAAGTGGTACTGTCATCTATCCAGTTTTCCAAGCTGAAAACTTTGGGAAATTTCTCCTTTCCAGCATGAAGTCTATCAGCAGACCCTGTCAATTTGAATTCCTTCTGAATCTCAGATCTGACCTTTTCATCTCCACCACCACTGTCATGAGCAAGTAACTATTATCTCTTGCTTGGACTGCTATCATAGCCTCATAACTGATTCTGTTCACCCTCTCCATCCCTGTAAATCTGTTCCTCACACTGCAGTAACGTACTTCAAATTTTCCATTTCTTTTATTATTATTTGTTTTGAAACATTGATGTGAGAGAGACACATCAATTGGTTGCCTCCTATACATGCTCCAACTGAGCCTGGGATCAAACCTGCAACCCAGATACATGCCCTTGACCAGGAATTGAACCCTGTGACTCTTCAGTGCATGGGGCAAAGCTCTAACCACTGAGCACACGGATCAGGGCTCCATTGATTTAGGATAAAGACTATAATCCTTAGCACAGCCTGTAGGGCTCTGTGGAGTTGGCCCTGCCAGCATCATCCTTTCACACCATGCCCTCTTGTTCTCAGTTACAGCCATATTAACTTTTCCTTTCTGCAGACACATCCTGCTCCCTCCTGCTGGAGGACTACTAGACATGCTATTCATCTATCCAAAATACTCTTCCCTCCCTGCCACTCCCAGCACCCAGGCACTCACGATCTACTCATCCTTCCTGGTTTTCTTCCTATTTTGTGCCTTCATAGCAGTTACATTCCATGTACATTTGATTAATCTGTTATTCTCACTAGCTGGTGAACTTTACAATGGCAAAACTGCTGTCTCTCCAGTCCCTAGCATAGTACCTTGGCACATACTAGGTATTCAGTAAATAAATAAATATTTATTTATGTACTAGTATGTATGTATATTTGTATTTTGTTCATCCCCACCTGAGGATATTTTTCCCATTGCTTTTTCAGAGAGAGTGGAAGAGAGGGAGGCAGGGAGGGAGGAGAAGAAGGGTTGAGAGAGAGAGAGAGAAACATCGATGTGAGAGAGAGAAACATCGATATGAGAGAGAGACATCGATTGGTTGCCTCCTGTATGCACCCCAACAGGGGGAGGGGCAGGGAGTGAACCCAAGACCCAGGATGTGTCCTTGACTGGAAATCAAACCTGCAACCCTTTGGTGCGCAGGCTGATGCTCTAACCACTGAGCAACTGACCAGGGTTATCCTATATAAGAGAGATAATATGCAGATTGACTATCACCCCCATGTGGACACAAATGGCTGCCACAAGATGGCCGGCAGGGGAGGGCAGTTGGGAGGAACCAGGCCTGAAAGGGAGGGCAGTTGCGGGCCATTAGGCCTGTAGAGGAGGGCAGTGGAGGGTAATCAGGCCTGCAGGGGAGGACAGTTGAGGGGGAACCCAGACCTGCAGGGGAGGGCAGTTGTGGGGGGTACCAGGCCTGCAGGGGAGGACAGTTGAGGGGGACCCAGGCCTGCAGGGGAGGGCAGTTGGGGGTGACTAGGCCTACAGGGGAGGCCAGTTGGGGGCAACCAGGCCTGCAGGGGAGGGCAGTTAGGAGCAACCAGGCCAGCAGGGGAGGGCAGTTAGTGGTGACCAGGCCGGCGGGGGAGGGCAGTTAGGGGCAATCAGGCCTGCAGGGGAGTGGTTAGGGGTTGATCAGGCTGGCAGGCAGAAGCGGTTAGGGGCAGTCAGGCAGTCAGGCAGGCGAGCAGTTGGGAGCCAGCAGTCCTGGATTGTGAGAGGGATGTCCGACTGCCCTCAAGGGGTCCCAGATTGGAGAGGGTATAGGCTGGGCTGAAGGACACACACATATACCCCTGTGCACAAATTTCGTGCACCGTGCCTCTAGTTTTTAAATATGTTTTATTATGATTTTAGAGAGAAAGGGAGAGGGAGAAAGAAAGATAGAAACATTGATGAGAGAGAAACATCAATCAGCTGCCTCCTGCACGGCCCCCACCAGGGATCAAGCCCATAATCTGTGCATATGTCCTTACTGGGACATGAACCTGCGACCTCTTGGTGCATGGATCGACGCTCAACCAACTGAGTCACACCACTTGGATGGTGTTTAGTAAATATTTAAATGGCTGGTCAAGCCCTGGCCGGTTTGGCTCAGTGGATAGAGTGTCGGCCTGCGAACTCAAGGGTCCCATGTTCAATTCTGGTCAAGGGCATGTACCTTGGTTTCAGGCACATCCCCAGTGAGGGGTGTGCAGGAGGCAGCTGATTGATGTTTCTCTCTCATCAATGTTTCTGACTCTCTCTCCCTCTCCCTTCCTCTCTGTAAAAAATAAATAAAATATATATTTTTTTAAAAATAGTCGATTCTGATTTTATAGAGAAAAATGAGCAATTTGAGATGTTAATTATAATCTGTAAAGATTACTTGTGTTTAACATTCATACTTTTTTTTTAATTTTTAAATTTTATTTTTCAGTTAGAGTTTGACATGCAGTATTATTTTATTTTAATTTTAGGTGTAGAGCATAGTGGCTGACAATCATATAATCTACAAGATGATCCCCTCCCCCTCCCCCCCATTTCAGGTACCCACCTGGCATTATACATAGTTATGACAATATTACTGACTTTATTTTCTATGCTCTACTTTACATCCCCATGGCTGTTTGGTGACTACCAATATGTATTCCCTAATCCCTTCACCTTTTTCATCTATAATCCCAACCCCTCTCTCCTCTGCCTCTTCCTTCTGGCAACCATCAGTTTGTTCTCTGTAACTATGAGTCTGTTTCTGTTTTGTTTGTTCATTTTGTTCTTTAGATTCCACATGAAAGTGAAATCAGATGATACTTGTCTTTCTCTGTCTGACTTTTTTCACTTAGCACAATATTCTCTAGGTCCATCCATTTTGTTGCAAATTGCAAGATTTCTGTCTTTTTTTATGGTTGAGTAAATTCCACTTTATGTATCTACCACAGCTTTTTTTTAACACTCACTGGAGGATATTTTTTCCATTGATTTTTAGAGAAAGTAGAAGTGGGGGAGGCGGGGGAAAGAGAGAGAAACATCGACACATGAGAGGCACATCAGTTGGTTGGATCCCACATGAGTCCAGACGGGGGTCGGGAATCAAACCTGCAAGCCCTTTGGTCTGAGGGCCAATGCTCTAACCACTGAGCAACCGATCAGGGCTATCACAACTATTTTTTTTTAAATAAATCTTTATTGTTCAGATTATTACAGGTGTTCCTCTTTTATTTTTCCCCATAGCTCCCCTCCCCCTGATTCCCCACCCCACCCCATGCCCTTACCCCCCGCCACTGTCTTCATCCATAGGAGTAAGATTTTTGTCCAATCTCTTCCCGCACCCCTCACAACTGCTTCCCCTGAGAATCGTCAGTCCACTCCCTTTCTATGTCCCTGATTCTATTATATTCACCAGTCCATTCTGTTCTTCAGATTTTTTATTCACTTGATTTTTAGATTCACTTGTTGGTAGGTAGGTATTTGATGTCATTTTGTTGTTCATAATTTTTATCTTTACCGTTTTCTTCTTCTTCCTCTTCTTAAAGGATACCCTTCAGCATTTCGTGTAATCCTGGTTTGGTGGCGATGAACTCCTTTAGCTTTTTCTTGTCTGTGAAGCTCTTTATCTGACCTTCAACTCTGAATGATAGCTTTGCTGGGTAGAGTAATCTTGGTTGTAGGTTCTTGCTGTTCATCACTTTGAATATTTCTTGCCACTCCCTTCTGGCCTGCATAGTTTCTGTTGAGAAATCAGCTGACAGTCGTATGGGTACTCCCTTGTAGGTAATTAACTGTTTTTCTCTTGCTGCTTTTAATATTCTCTCTTTGTCTTTTGCCCTTGGCGTTTTAATTATGATGTGTCTTGGTGTGGTCCTCTTTGGATTCCTCTTGTATGGGGTTCTGTGTGCTTCCTGAACTTGTAAGTCTATTTCTTTCACCAGGTAGGGAAAGTTTTCTGTCATTATTTCTTCTAATAGGTTTTTAATATTTTGCTCTCTCCCTTCTTCTGGCACCCCAAAAATTCGGATGTTGGTTCGCTTGAAGTTGTCCCAGAGGCTCCTTACACTATCTTCATATTTTTGGATTCTTTTTTTCTTTTTGTTTTTCTGGTTGGATGTTTTTTGTTTCCACATATTTCAGATCTTTGGTTTGATTCTTGGGGTACGTTGATCTACAATTGAGTTTCTGTATAGTCTTTATTTTAGACAGTGTATGCTTCATTTCTGACTGGTCCTTTTCCATTTTTTTGGCATTCTCATTAAAGTCCTTGAAGGTCTCACTAAGCTCCTCAGAAGTGTCATCAAGTTTCTCAGCGGTTTTTAGAAGATTCTTGAGTAACCTTATACATGTGGTTCTGAACTCTATGTCATCCAGTAGTTTGCTTTCCTCCGTTTCTTTCATTTGTGACATGTTTCTTTGTTTCTGCATTTTGGCTGCTTCCCTGTGTTGATGGAGTGGCTTTGTGTGGTAGGTGACCTATAGGGGGCAGTAGCTCAGCCTTCCCAATCACCTGATGTGGACGCTCTTGGTACACCCCTTTGTGGGCTGAGTGCAAAGTCTTGGTGTAGTTAAGCCTTAATTTCTGTTGGTACGCTGGGAGGAATTGACCTCCAGGCCAATTAGCTGTGAGCACTCCCTGTGTCTGTAATGGAAGAACTGCTGCGCTGAAGACACGCTTATGGGGCAGGACTTGTTTCAGTGGGGCTTTGGTGCTCACTGAGTCTGCCTCTTGAATGTGTCACTTATGGATGTGAGGAGTTGAAATCTGGTGTCTCACACTGACCACTAGGTACACTGGCTTCTGGATATCCAGTGGGGTGCAGGTCAGCTACTGTCTGAGGCCACCCAGAAGGAGCTACAGTGAGAGCTACAGTTTTCTCCTCTTTGCTTGGGGTTTGGAGGTTTTGGAGCTGTCTGACCCGGGCTGCAAGTTTGCTAGGTTAAGCTGTGATAGGGCAGGCCTTTCTTATGCTAAAACCGCTGCTTGGAGCTTGGGTGGGTTTGTAGGTTGTGCAGGGCGGGGTCTCAGGGTGTCACTAGGCTAGGGCGTGGCAAACAGCAATGGCTGCTAGTTAGCCGGCTCTGCATCCCCGACGGCATCCGCGAGTCCCGTGCCCCAGTGTAGTAAACAATTATTCCTGTGCACAGCTCTGCAAGCAAGCCACCCTCACTGGCAGACAGTCCAGCTTCTCCCCGTAGGAGTTTGGGTCCCCCGTGTCTCCCCAGAGACTGGATTTCAGAGTAATCGGGGGCTTGTCTCCCTTTGGGTTGAAAAAAGCAATGCCTGCCGCCAGCCTGGATCACGTGCCTCCGTACCTCAGCTTTTCAGTGCTCGTGCACGTCTCAATGCTCTTTTCTCTTTCCTTCTAGTTGTAGCACTTCCACTCAGCCAGCTTTCCCGTGGTTCTGGGTGATAGACGTTTTGTCTTTTAGTTGCAGTTTAAATTGTTGTGGGAGGCAGCAGTTTAGGTGTTTACCTACACCGCCATCTTGGATTCGAGAACTCTACCACAACTTTTTTATCCACTCATCTTTTGCTAGGCATTTAGGTTGCTTCCATGTCTTAGCTATTGTAAATAACACTGCAGTGAACATAGGATTGCATAAATCTTTTTGAATTCCTGTTTTGGGTTTCTTTGGATATATACCCAGAAGTGAAATCACTGGGTCATAAGGCAAATTCATTTTAATTTTTTGAGGAACTTCCACCGTTTTGGTTTTTTTTTTAATCCTACCTGAGGATATTTTTCCATTGATTTTTAGAGAGAGTGGAAGGAAGGGAGGAGGAGGGGGGAGAGAGGGAGAGAGAAAGAGAGAAAGAAACATCGATGTGAGAGAGTCACATCAATTGGTTGCCTCCTGCATGCACCAATGGGGGCCAGAGATTGAGCCTGCAACCAAGGTACATGCCATGACCTTGATGGGAGTCAAACCTGCGACCCTTTAGTCCAAGGGCTGACACTCTAATCACTGAGACAAACTGGCTAGGGCAGTATGGACATTTTAACGATGTTAATTCTTCCTATCTGTAAACACAGTATATGCTTCCATTTTTAAGGGGGGACAAAAGTAGATTTATAGTTGTGTGTAGGCGAAACACAGAATTTATTCTTGTATTATTATTTACTAGTTACTGTATTTTCCATATGAACAATTATAAACCTATTTTTGCCCCACCCTATATTTGTATCTTCTTCAATTTCTTTCTTTGTGTCTTATAATTTTCCAAGTATAGGTCTTTTACCTCCTTGATTAAATTTATTCCTAGGTATTTTAGTTGCCCTTTTTATTAGTTCATTACTAGTATATTAAAATGCAACTGATTTCTGAATACTTATTTTGTTTCCTACTACTTGACTGATTTCATTTATCAGTTCTAGTAGTTTTTTGGTGGAATCTTCAGGGTTCTTAACACATATACATTTTAAATTCTAGCTAAACAACAGTGTTTCTGCCCTAGCTGGTGTTGCTAAGTGGTAAGAGCATCGGCCCACGCACTGAAGGGTCATGGGTCATGGGTTTGATTCCGGTCAAGGGCACATACCTGGATTGCAGGTTCGATCCCCAGCCCCAGTGTTTTACACAAACCCTAGATTATGTTTTTACTCCCACTTCTTCCCCTTAGACTCTATTGGGGTGAAATTGCAAAACAATGCAAATTTTAATTACCATTTTCTGATTAACTAAAACTATGTTACTAAATTTTATAGAAAGTCGTATTCATATTGATGCCAATCAGTCTCATTCAACTATCTGGGAGAAGCCGGAAACCCCTTTGGAATTAAGATGAGAATTCTGGCTCTCACAGGCTTCATCTGTTTTCCTTCCCACGTGGTTGAAAAGCTGCTAGAAATATTTCTGCAGGCTGACTAAGGATCTGTTTCTCTCTACATTTTCAGTGTACTGAAGTGGGTGCTATGCAATTTAAATGTCTTATTTCCAGATCATTTTATTTCCGTCATTTCTGTTATGTCTTTGGCTCAATAAACTCTAGAATTTGTTTCAGACTTAATCTTAGACTGATATCACATGTCGAAGGCTTTGTCACAGAACTTTGTGTGCTTTCCTGAGCCACAATATGCTCTGAAGCTTTAGGGCTTCAAAGGCCAGAGGTAATTTTTATTTCTCCTTTCCATTTCACTGCTTCTAGACGCATCTCAAGGATTCTGATGCATTCAGTTCTACTCCTTGAACATCCAAAATGGAATTAGAACACTGCCAAGACTACTCTAAGGAGCTCAATTCTTCTAAATTTTATCTAGAAGAATTATAACTTTTCTTTTTCATCTCCTTTTCATCTTAAAGTGATTCCAGGCTACGTTAGATATTGTTGATTGAAACAGACCCTCAGAAACACTTTATTCCTAACATGTATTTAGTCCCTCACTTTCTGTAGTATAGTTAGTTTTTGACCCAAGGGGTTGAATACTTCTCAGCTCAGTCAGCTTAAAAGGGTTAAATTATATGCAGCACAAACTTCTCATTTGTAAAGTCGACTTTTTCACATGAATGATTTTTCACCTCAAGAAATTGTTTCTATTTCAAGGACTAACATCCTACTTTACAAAGAGTTGAAGTGGGTTTCCTAAGGAACTTTTTACTGAAGAACCAGACTATCTATTTAAATGGAATCGTTGTAACTTCAGAGCATTTTTGCTGCTGCCTCTGTTTATAAACTGTGAGCTATATAAAATGTATAAAATGGAACAATGTGGAGAGTCGCCAGTAGTGGAAAGTGGCCCTCTACTATATGTAAATTCTTTGTCCTTTCTCTGCAGTTTCTGGTGATTATACTTAGTGGGCTTTGACCATCATGTAGTATTTCATAAAGCTCCTAAATAGACTTCTCTTTAGGCTCTGAAGAAAATGACTGAATTTTGTCAGTCCCCAACGTTGGTAATATTGTGGCCACTGAGCAAACTTTGAAGCAATAAAAATAATTCAATTGAAAATAATTCTGTTTCATTCATACATAGCAAGCTGTCGATTCCATGTACACTGTGTGTCTCACCTGGAGGCTTTTCTTTGCCCTTTCTCCAGCACTTCGTTAGTGAACGTAAATATGACGAGGATCTGGGAAGAGTAGCCCGGTTCACCTGTGACGTGGAGACCCTAAAGAAGAGCATTGATTCGTTTGGACAAGGTGAGATAGCGAGAGATTCTGGGCACTGGGGATGGTGATGAGAAGACCACACTGCACTAATTAGAGTGCTGGTTGGCTTCTCTGCTGATTCTTCTTTCGTGCCTCTTGTGTTTTGTTTGTTTTTGTGAAAAAGAGCTCTGAGAACTTTAAGAAGTCATTGGATGCAGATGCTTGGAGCACAGGATTGGCTCCCTAAATTTGCAATAAGATTTTTTTCAGCCATTCTCTGTTGAGTTGAGAGTGTATGATATGAAGTATAAAGAGCACAGAGCTCTGGAGTCAGACCAAAGTTGCCTCTACTCATTTTCTTCCTCTGGAACCTCATTTTATTCCTCTCCAAAATGGAGATAATAATTCATACCTTGTCTGGCATACAATAGGTCATAAAACAATAGCTTCAAAGGGGGTGGTGCCTCTAAGGTGAGTTTGTGTGCCACCAAGCCTGAACTCAGCTCCTTGGCTCTTTCCATCTCAGTATGAAAGTGAAATGTTGGCTCTAGAGCAGTGATTGTGAACTCAGCACTAGTCCAGGCTTAACACCAAGGAACAAATCTAGTGGGGAGCATTAAACCATTGAATTCTGACAAAATTCAAATTGAAAATGTTAATGTTTTTCAGCTAAATTGGTATTTTGAGTTTGGGGTCATTTTTGCAAAAGAACCTTAGGAAGATACATGTTTGTTGTAAAGACTAGTTCTATTCATATTAATTAATCTTGATTAGTTATACTGTGCATCATTCAAAATTTTTTTTAAAAGATTAGCTCTTTAACTTTGTCTTTTTTTGTAGAGTCTGTACTTTAGTGTTCCTCACATAGGAACTGTATATATGGTTTATATTATTATTCCTAGGTTTAGTTAACTGCCAGAGCCAGGATCTTAGGTAGTGGGAAGTGTCAAGAAGTCACTAGTTGGTAGGGGGATAGGTCACTCTGGTCTTAAACTGTTGGCTTGTTTCTAAGAGCAGTAGGGATTTGGAGGAAGAGGGCAGAAGAGAGATTTTCCTTTTTGTTACCCTTTTTATAAGTATTCTTTATCTTAAAGTGCTCATTGTGAAATGGGGAAAACCTTACCCTTCATGCTCTTTCATCATATGACTGCAAGTTTCTTATATTTGTTTCAGTGTCCCATCCAAAGAACAGCTATTCAACCCGATCACGATGTAGCTCAGTTACATCTGTGTCCCTGAGTAGCCTGTGTGATGCCCCTGCTGCTGCTGCTGCTGCTGCTTCCACATGTGCCTCTGCTCCCAGCCTTACAAGTGCTAACAAGAAAATCTCGGCACCAGGAGAGACTCCTGCAGGCAGAGCAGACTCCAGTGGCCGGTCCTATCAGCCTCATCGCCAGGTAACCTGGCTTCCACACTGAGCTAGTCAGGAAGAAAGCTACCAGATTATCAGTTTATTTATTTTTCTTTTTTTAAAAATATAAATTGTCACAGTTTAAGTGCTGAGAGTACATTATCTTCCTCTCTTTATTCCCATTCCACACCTATTTTGAATCCCTCCAGCCCATTAGTTCCAGAGAAAGCATTTGGTATGTATGTTCCAAACCACCAGCCAGTTTAGATTTCCTGTTGCCAAGACTGCTGACTTTCTGATGTTGGCAGTGATTCTAGCTGTCGTAGGTAGTATCGCCTGGTAATTAGTCACACTGGGAGTCGTGCATCCATCTCGAGGTAGATAAATACCACAGTGGCAGGTTCACCAGAATGAAGCAGCAACTCCCTAGAAGTACAACATAGAATGTACCGGAGAGAGTGTGAACTTGGTTCCCTAAGGAGTGAACACAAGGAAGTTGAAGCATAAGCCACAGTTTCTTTTCCTTGGTTTGAAAAGATACACAAGAGCAATTGAAAGCAGTGCTGTCAGTAATTCTTCAGAATTGAAATTGGAAGACAAAAATAAAATCCCATGCCATAAACTTTCTGGATTGTAATGTAAAAATGTACTGCATGTCATAGCAGTGTGATTGAATCTATGGTTTATATAGCAAAGCAGATCATAATGATGTTTATTTTATTATAACAAATGTTCATTCTCTTTACAAATTATCATGTGAAAAGCTCAGACATGTGGTGAGATACTTGCCCAATTGAGGGCTTGTAACAAACCAAGGAGTGTTCTTCCTCCTTTAGCGTGTGCCCAGCTAAAGGAAAGTAAACTCCTCTTCAGTGGAGAAGAGCCTAGTGGTGAAAGGCAGGGAAAAATAGTGAAAGAATGATCATTTCTGATAGCAGGCAGAATTCTGTGAATCTTGAGGGAGAACTGAGTCCCAAGTATGGACTCCCACAATTATGCTGTCAGAATACTCCTATAAACTGAATTGGAACAAATGGAGTAGCACAATGCCAGAATGCTTTGAACATCATATTCTTTCATCCTTAGGTGTTGCCGGGGAACAGACGAGGAGGACAAGGCTACAGGCCACAAGGCCAAAAGTTCAGTGACCCCATGAACCAAGGACGACATGACAGCATGGGTCGTCACAGAAATAGCTCATGGTTTTCATCTGGTTCCAGGTATCAGAGTTCACAACCCCAGGCAACAGGAAATGCTAGTGAACGGGGCCAGGCGCTCTCTGCAGGGAGCAATGGAACTGGAGCCAGCATGGAACCCAGCCCACCTAAGCCCTCATTCAAAAAGGGCCCACTCCCCCAGCGCAAACCCAGGACCTCTCATCCTGCAGCTGTGAACTCTTGAGGGAAATTCCATTGGCCTCTCTCCTTTATCCCACATAATTCAACTTGGTAACTGGACTTTAGGAAACTTATAGGTAGATTTAATAACAAAAAGAAGTTTTCCCATATCAGTTTATATACCATTCTAAATATTTCTTTCCTCATTTCCTCTTTATCATTTTTGGAGGGGAATCTGTTTTTTTCCCTTGACCTTTCCCAGTGATTTGGATTCATTCTGATTGGTCATTTCTACCAGGAATCATGGGCAATGATGGGCAAGTTTCCCAAGAGTAAGCAATGTTCTTCCCAGGGCACCAGGCCTTTCAGTTGCCCACAGAGGCTGTCCTCAGCGACCCCTACGGTCAGGCTTTCAGGAATGGATGGATTGGAGCTAGTCCTGCCGCCTTTCCAGTCTAAGCAGAGCCACACATCCTATCAGGTTCCCTCTTAACCGTTTAACCAGGAGAGGCACTGAGGGGATTGTGTGCTGCACAGAATTAGTCAGAGAAGGGGAAATTTAATCGGTGAGAAGGAAAAAAGACCAGGAAATATTTGAGAATCTGCCTCTCACAAAGTGCCTGAGATTGACACTCAGAACAGGGTTTCAGTCTTCTGTTGGCATGATAGCTTAACCTGTAGTTTCTTCAAAATGTCCAAAGCTTTGTTTCCTTAATTTCCTTAGATTGCAAATGTGTCTAGGGAAGTCCATGGGAAAATAGCATTTATGTAAAGTTAAAAGAAGGGGGGAAAGTATTTCTTTGCTTTAATGTTTGAAGATTTTTGTTGTTATTATTCTCATTCCTAAATCGTATTCTTATCCTGAATCAAATTTATAGCTATGTAATTAATGTTAATCTAAGTGTTACTCATCAAAAAATTGCCGCAATCTTTAGAGTTGAGTAAATAAAAACAACTGCATAAATGTTCCCACATTTGTTTCCCAGCGGCAAGTGACTTCATTTCATTATCTGTTTTTCTTTGGGCCTCAGGCGGTAGAAGCCTCTGAGACAGCTTGTTCGGGGCTTAAATGAGGGTGTCTGATGCCTAAGTTATCTGTCCGCTGCTTAGCTTCAGAACCAAATTAAAATGTGAAGAGCCAGAATGAGCAAATGCAGCTGTTCCTGTGGGAAAGATTCATAGAATAGGGAATGGTGACTTTCCAAAGGAGAGCTTACCAGTTTAGAAAAACCACAGCTGCCAATGGCTCTCCCAGGCAACCAAAGGTTATATCAGCGCCCCTCCTCCCTGCCTGTCCCTTGACAGGAGTAGTGGATGTAACCGTATAATTGAGCTCCCGCACGTAGCAGGTGGCATTGGTGCCAGACCCTTGCACCCTATCCCCACCCCAGCATCTATGATTTAATAACAGCAGAGCGATTTATTTCTCCAGTGTTTGTTCTCCCAAGTCTGAATCCCAGACTGTAAGTGGCAGCGGTGCAGAACTCAGCTGCCTCGGGGCTTCCCCTGGCTCTTTGGCTGAAGCTGAGCTGCCTGGTTCAGGTTGGTTGAACAGATTTAGAGAGAACGAGAGAGATTGTGTGTATCTTTCAGTAATGAAAACAGTAGTCAAGGAGTACTGGGAAGCCATTTTCTAAAAGGCTCATCACCTCATCTTGAGGAATTTGTCCAACAACACCATCAGCCTGCTGGGTGTAGGAAAAAACCCCTGCTTTTCTGATTAATTGCTTACCTTACTTTATAGGAAATCCAGAGATTGAAACAACCTTGAAAGATTCTGTGGTATGTCTCTGTATCCAAGCAGAACTGTATTTAACCACCCAGACAGATGGGAAGCCACTGTTTATGAAAACAGTCTTTAAGTCGAAATTAAAATCTTATAGAAAAGTATTTGAATATATTTTTCTGTGACCATAAAATGTTTGAAAATGATGAAGATTTTTCTACATTTTGTTTTTAATTACAAAAGTAGTATTTAAAATATCAAATAATACAGAAATGTAAAAGGAGAAAGTTAAAGTTTCTATTCCTCAGGGTTAGTAATGACTATTAATAATTTGGTGTAGCCCAGCTGTTGTGGCTCAGTGATCGAGCATCGACCCATGAATCAGGACGTCACAGTTCGATTCCCAGTCAGGGCACGTGCCTGGGTTGCGAGCTCAATCCCCAGTTTGGGGCATGCAAGAGGCAGCCTATCAATGATTCTCTGTCATCATTGATGTTTCTCTCTCTCCTTCTCCCTTCCTCTCTGAAATCAATAAAAAAATATTTTTAAAAAATAATAATAATTTGCTGTACACCCTTATAAATTCTTCAAGGCATATATGTGTATATATATACACATGAATATATAGGTTTTTTGTGTGTATGTGTTATACGATTTTTTTTAATCATGTCTAAACCATAGTTCATTTAGGATCTTCTGTTGTAGATATTCTGTTCCTAAACTTGCCAATTTGACTTTCTTCGATAAAGATAAGTTAGGTTTATCTTAAGTTTGAATTGTGCAGCCCATTCCTTGCTCTCCATATAGCTCTGCCTTCCTAAGAGAAGAGAGGCTCTGGACCCTGGGCAGCTCCCACTGGTCACAGAGATCCTACCTAATCATCATTGTTCCTTCCTTTTCCATTGCCTCTTCGAGATCAATGTCTTGCTTTTTCCCAACTTAGAGATAGGGCAGTTACACACCCCTGGAGAGAGAACGTTTAAGTTAGCATGGCTTCATTTTGAACATCAGGTATTTCCGAGGCCCCTTATTTATCACAGTTCTTAAACCCTCTCTTCCTCCCTTCCACTCTCTCTTAAAAAAAAACAAAACCACTGGAAAAAAATATCCTCAGGTGAGGAGTAACAACAAAAGGATGGTACAAAAGGATGCATGATGCAAGATAAAAAAAAATCTTCCCCTATCTTGTCCCATTGATAAGTTTCATATATATCTTGCTACAAATTTTCTAAATTCAAACATGCAAATATATTTTTCTTTCTTTTAAGAAATCAAACTATTCATACTTCTATAACCGTGCTTTTTTCACTTCTCACTTTTTATAACATTTTTTGTTTTGTTTTATGAAAAATCAGTCTATAATAATAAAAGCATAATATGCTAGTTAGACTGGACAACCTTCCAGACGAAGCCAGGGCTGCGAGGGAAGCCCGGGTCCCTGGTGCCTGCCAGCAGCCGGAGGGCAGCCGGGGTCCCAGGTGCCAGAGGGAAGCAGATGCCAGCAGCCGAGGAAAGGAAGGCTGACTCTTGCACAGATTTCATGCATCGGGCCTCTAGTGTGTGTGTGTGTGTGTGTGTGTGTGTGTGTGTGTGTACACACAAATGCTAAAAAATAAATTTAAACAGTTCAAAAGCACATATGATGAAAGATATGCCTCCATCCCACTCTGGACTTTTTGCCCCCTCCCCTGAGGCAACCACTCTTAAGTACCTTGTGTTCCCTCCAGAGATTTTCTGTACTAGCTCATGTATATCGTAAGAATGTATACCACTTTTTTTTTATTAAGTGTATTGGGGTGACATTGGTCAACATGAATACATAGGTTTCAGGTGTGGGTTTCTATGTTACGAGATTTGTATATTGCACCATATGCTTAATACTCCAAGTCAAATCCTCATGTCACCATATATTAGGACCGCTTCCTCCTCCCACCCCCTCCCTCAGGCAACCACCACACTGCTGTTTGTGTTCACAAATTTCAGTTTTATATCCCACATATGAGTGAAATCATATGGTCCTTAGCTTCTTCTGACTGACTTATTTCACTTAGCATAATGTTCTCAAGATCCATCCATGTTGTTGCAAATGGAGCTATTTCATCCTTTCTTATGGTTGAATATTATTCCATTGTGTATATGTACCACATCTTCATCAGTCCTCTGTCGCGGGACACTTTGGTTGTTTCCATGTCTTGGCCACCATGAATAATGCTGCAATGAACATAGGGGTGCAAATAGCTTGTGATTTCAAGTTTTTTTGGTATATACCCAGGAGAGACATTGCTGGGTTGTATGGTAGCTCTATTCTACCATTCTGAGGCATCGCCAGACTGCTGTCCATAGTGGTTGTACCAATCTATTCCCACCAGCAATAGGTGAGGGTTCCCTTTTTCCCACAACCTCTCCCACACTTGTTATTGCTTGTCTTGTTGACAATGGCTACTCTAACAGGTATAAGGGGGTATCTCATTATAGTTTTGATTTGCATTTCCCTAATTACCAGTGAGGTTGAACATCTTTTCATATATCTATTGGCTGTTTGTATCTTCTTGAGAGAGGAGTATTTTCAGGTCCTCTGCCCACTTTTTGATTGGGTGGGTTGTTTGGTATTGATTTTTATGAGTTCTTTTTTTAAAAAATAAACTTTTGTTGATTTCAGAGAGAAAAGTAGAGGGATAGAGAGAGAGAAACATCATTGATGAGAAAGAATCATTGATCGGCCGCCTCTAGTGGGGATTGAGCCTGCAACCCCAGGCATATGCCCGTGACCAGAATTGAACCTAGGACTCTTCAGTCCACAGGTGGACGCTCTGTCCACTGAGCCAAACCAGCTAGGGCTATGAGTTCTTTATATATTTTTTAAATTAAGCCTTTGTCAGAGCTACTGTTTGCAAATATCTCCCAGCTGGTTGGCTGCCTCTTTGTTTTGTTGTCAGTTTCTTTTGCTGTGCAGAAGCTTTTTAGTTTGATATAGTCATATTCATTTATTTTTGCCTTTACTTCCCTTGCCTTTGGGGTCAAGTTCATAAAATGGTCTCTATGACCAAGGTCCATAAGTTTAGTACCTATATTTTCTTCTGTGTAACTTGTTTCAGGTCTTATATTTAGGTTTTTGATACATTTTGAATTAATTTTTGTACATGGGGACAAACTGCAATCCACTTTCATCGTTTGCATATGGCTTTCCAGTTTTCCCAGCACCATTTATTGAAGAGACTGTTTTTACTTCATTGTGTGTTTCTGGCTCCTTTGTTGAAAATTATCTGTCCATATACATGTGGTTTTATAGCTGGGCTCTCTATTATGTTCCATTGATCTGTGTGCCTGCAAATGCCATGCTGTTTTGATTATCATAGCTCTGTAGTATAATTTGAAGTCAAGTAGTGTGATACCTCCAGCTTCATTCTTTTTTCTCAGGATTGCCTTGGCTATTCGGGGTCTTTTGTGGTTCCATACAAATCTGATGATTTCTCATTGTATTTCTTTAAAAAATGACATTGTGGGTTGCATTAAATCTGTATATTGCTTTGGGTAATAGCATGTATACCACTTAGACCTCTTTTCATGTTAGTATACACAAACATACCTTGTTCTTCCTATGGCTAGATAGTATCTCATTGTATAAATTTATCATAATTAGTTTATTCAGTCCCTACTAATGATTTTTCAGGTTTTTGCTATTATAAGTATTGATGAAATGAGCATCTCATAATATGTATATCATTCCTCATTTGTGAATGTGTATCTTCAGGACAAATTCCTATGAGTGGAATTGCTGGTAAAGTACTCTTAAGGATGCATGGATTTACACTCTGACCAACAGTGTTTGGGAGTG
The DNA here is from genome assembly GCA_026230045.1 of Corynorhinus townsendii. Classification (NCBI taxonomy): domain Eukaryota; kingdom Metazoa; phylum Chordata; class Mammalia; order Chiroptera; family Vespertilionidae; genus Corynorhinus; species Corynorhinus townsendii. Next base: position 170,202,715 of record JAPDVU010000003.1, on the reverse strand, counting down.
CTTAGTACAGGTGCTGAGCTGGAAGCTGAGGAAAAAGGTAAACTAAAACACATCCCTTCAAGGGGTTGATAAGCCAGTTGGGGCAACTGAGACATACAGATAAAATAATACAAGGTAATAGTGTTGCATGAATGAGCCATGCTGTCTTCTGAGTGAAATGGGGGAAGCACCACTTTAAGGGTTGGGTCCTACACTTAAACTAGAACTATGCAAGGGGTGATCAGGTGTTTGTTCAGTGGTTTATAGGTGAGGTGGCCTTATTTCAAAATACCAAACCAGGGTACAGACTTAAGAGTATGAATGTATGTATGGGTGGAGGAAGCAGGGGGAGGAACAGGTTGGGAGTGACCTGGAAAAGTCAGGATGCATGGTTATCAGTCTCTGAAGTAAGCTATACTGTTGGAGGTCAGTAGAATAATGACTTGTTGCCACTGAAGTTCTGCCATAACAACATGAGGCTTTGTCTTGCCTAATTTATTGGGTTCATCCTACCTTCTTGCCCCACCTGGTGAGGGTTATATCCATACAGCAGCACACTTCATGGAAGAAACAGGTTCCAAAATGATACCTGTGTGCAGGTCACCAGCTGATACAAGGAGCTATTTTGTCACTATTTTAACCAGTTCAGAGTACCAGACCATAATGCTCTCTGGTAAAATCAGTCAGCTTGACTAAAGCACATTTTTTCCCTTCAAACAGTGAGGCACCTAGTATGTACTAGGCACTATGCTGAATTCTGAGGCTAAGATGAATGGTGCTAGCTCTTGCCTTAACCGCTTTGCATGTGAAGGGAATAGAGCTCTTAGCTCTTCCTTAAACTCTTAGAAGCTGTGCCTGGTGGCTAGACAGTGTGGTAGAATGGTAAGACCCTGGACTTTTGAGACGCACTTGGATTTTAATTCTGAATTCACAGCTTGGTAGCTATGTGAACAGCAAACCTTGGGAAAATCATATTTGGATCTCTCCGTGAACTATAAAGAGACAATGGCAGCTACATTATTATGCCAGGGTGCAGAGCAATACCCTGGTGTCTAAGTTAACCCGTGACCAATTGAAAGCTCACTCACCATAATAACTCTTGCTTTTTGTGTTTCCTGCCCTGTTAAAAAGTGAGGAAAGGCCCTAACCGGTTTGGCTCAGTGGATAGAGCGTCAGCCTGCGGACTGAAAGGTCCCAGGTTCGATTCCAGCCAAGGGCACGTACCTTGGTTGCAGGCACATCCCCAGAGGGGCGTGTGCAGGAGGCAACTGATCGATGTTTCTCTCTAATCGATGTTTCTAACTCTCTATCCTTCTCTCTTTCTCTCCGTAAAAAATCAATAAAATATATTAAAAAAAAAAAAAGTGAGGAAAGACTTCCCCCTGTCTCCAGCCATACAGACCTTACTAACAAAAGAATAAGTCATCCTATTCCTTTTGTAGCTTTTGTCCCCTGAGTGCGTATCTCCCCAGCCTGGTGCCCCTCTTGTCTGTCTGCCATACTTGTCAGAAAAGCGCACCCTCACCTCAATTTCTGAGCTCTCTGGATGGGACAGGCCAGGTGCTCACGGCACTACCTGGGTAAATGCAGTCACCAGCACAGCAGCATACAGGAGTGGAGGGGGGCAGGGCAGGGTTTCCCAGGGGAGAGACAGGGAATGTTATTTAATATCGGTGTGGAGGGGATTTTATTGCCTGCATTGCTACTCCTTACCAAGGAGGAAACACTATCTGAAGAAGGTTTTCCTGGGTGAGGAAACTCACCCACCATCACCACAACCAGCACAACTGTTCTGCAGTCCACCCGCCCCTTCACTGCTGTCAAAACAGCAGGAATGAATACCACCCACTCTGATGCCTCAGGGAAAAGTCAGGTCTCCCTTTTATGTCTCTCTTCAGCTTAACCCAGTTAGGCTTTCTCTCTAACTTGATTTCAAACAAACCCATTTTCTGGTGCTGCTAGAACACAGAGATTGAGGTTTCTCAGCCTCACTCCCTTGCTGGCTCCAGGCAAGGTTGTGGTAGCCTGCCCTCCAGTAGGCAGGGCATGACGTCCAGGTTGCTGTTTACAGTGGGCACTCACTACAGGTCACTGACTGACCACTCATCAAAATGATCATGCCGTTGCCTTTTAATAGGCTGTTTACCAAAGGACAGGACCAGGCCCCCAGCAGTGTGACACAGTAGCATACTGCTATCAAACCCTGGTTCAGACCCGGTTCCACCACTACTAGCCATAAGACATAAAACAGGTTCCTTACCCGTTAATAAAACCATGGACCTTCCGGGATTCCCTTGTTTGACAGTTTATTGTTATTGTTAGTGGCTAGGATCACCCACTAAAAGAAAAGAAAAATGGCTTTGTAAAGTATATGATTATCTAACCACTATGCTGCATACCTGAAACTAGTACAAAATACTATTGAATGTAAACTGTAATTGTAAAATAAACTTTAAACAATAATGAACAATGCTATAGTAAATATCATTGAACATAAAAAATAAAAGGAATGGCCTATAATGAGACAGCCAAGAGATGGCCAAGTACTGAGGGCCTCAAAGTATTCCAAAACGTTTTATTTATTTTGGTGGGGAAGGGGAACCTTCAGTGAGGTTTTATTCTGAGCTCATTTCAGTAGTCCTAGCACCTAAGGCCAGAGCAAGCGTTCAGGGGAACATTTAACAACAATTACTACCACTTTCTAAACTCAACAATCCTCTGAGAAAAGATCGTGACAAATGAAGGGACTGATGCTCTGTGAGATGAACACCCATCCTGCCCGAGGTCACTGAGTTGTTTGTTCAGTGACAGAATTAGAACCCATACTACTATGACTTGAAAGCCTGAGATTTTCCCACCACACAACACAGCCTTAGAAGCAGAGCATGGCCACACTGGCCAAGAGACAGAATGCAGGATCTCCAGAAAGGAGGGTAGGAAGAGTGGAGAAGGGAGGGGCCCTGGGCTCTATTCCTCGACAGGCACCTGTTCTCACCCACACTGCACACTGAGACTAACTCCTACTGTGCCTGGAGGAGGGGGACTTTTTCCATCTTTTGCGTCTTGAATTTTTTACCCTCTTGCTTTGCTTTTCCCTTCTCTCCTTGTTCCTTTTGTAGATAATACTCCCACGGCAGCTCCAAAACGCAGCCTCCTGAGTTTCTTGTTGACAGTGGCTTTGAGCTGTCTCTGAACAGGGCTCTCCCTCAACCTTCCTCTCCCTGTGACACCCACCATGGCTGAATGACTCGAGTTGTGGGGAGGGGAGAAGAAAACAAGATTACAGTGAGGAAGTCAGTGCTCACCCACTTCACAGTGCTCTGTTCAACTCCCTAATCCCCACTTTACTGTCTCCTTAATGTGGGTCCCTGCCCCTTGTGTGTGTTTTGGGGGTTGGGGGAGGTGGAAAGAAAAGGCAGGAAGATCTTACTTAGGGATTTAGGTAACAATGTAGAGAGAGAAAGACTTGCTGGAAGTAACCAAGTTGGTAAAAACTATATACCTCTACCTGTTTCCTCATTTGTGAAATGGAGTGTAACTAGCACTACCATGCCTATTTCACCAGGCTTCCTATAAAATTCAAAATCAGATAAACATTTACATGATGTAAATGTCACACATTGTTCTAGGACCTTAACTCATTTCATACTAACAATCCTCCGAAGTGTTATCATCCTCATTTCACACATAAAAAAATTAAGTTACAGAAGGAAAATCACACACAGTAAGTGGCAGAGCTATTTTCAGATCTAGTTTGGTTCCCAAGTTGATGGGTGCTCTCAACCACTGCCTCATCCCGAATTCAAAGTGAGCTGACCTCTAACTTGCACCGTCTCCTTAGAGTGCCTGAATGTCACCTGGGAAGCACAGAAGAGCGGCTAGGGGAGGGGTTACTTTGCAGCCCAGGACCCTGGTGGGAGTGGGACAGCCAGGACCCTCGTGGGGGTGGGAGTGGAGGTGGGGAGCATGATCTGCAGACTCCTTTTTAGGCTCTTTCTTCCTGGGAACAGGATTCAGAGGACTGGGAGAGGAGGATGCTTCCTCTCTTTCCTCCCAAAAGCACCAGTTCATTTTAATACAGGTGCTTGAGGCTTTGGCCCTCGTTGTGGATGAGTGGTAGGCGGAGCGGCGGCGGACTCTCCTTTCTGATACTGGTGACACTGGGTGTATCTTCTAGAGGGGTGGGGAGTGCAAAGCCGTCATCGTTCGGGAACAAATTGCTGTTTTGGCCCCAGCGGCTCCTCTGGGCGCGGGCGGTAGCCGTGCTCACTTGCAAACTGTGGGAGGGAAGAGCGGCGCTGGCAGCGCGAGGCTGGGGACACCGACGCAGCGCCAGAGACGAGCAGGAGACTGCTCAGGCCGCCTCCTCTCCGGCGCCTCCTTCCCAACTCCTCACCCGAGGGTGGATGGTCTCTGTAGCCACCGCACCCCACCTCTGCCAGCTTCCCCTCCAGATCTAAGCCGAGTTCTCGAGGACTGAAGGGGGGCGGGGAGCGGAGGCTGGGTCTTCCTGAGTCCGGGCTCGCCAGGACCCACGTGCTAGGTTAGGAAGTTTCTAACCAGCGCCTGACGTCTACCTGCTTGTCCCCGGTATTTGCAACCTGACCCTCTAGCGCAGCCTGGGAGCAATAGGTGATGAATAATAGAAATATAGGGGCAAGGCAAAGGGTCTAGCCTCCTCCCATCCGCGCACACATATACCCTTTCCACTCCGGAGCACACACGGGGAGCGTTTGAACCTTCCTCCCAGGGCTACCCACCCTCCAACTTCCCAAGAAGCTCCCGGCTGCAGCGGCATCTGCTATAGATGGAGCGATCCATTTTTTCAGGGGTCAAGTTGAGGCTGAGAAAGGCTTGCATGCCCAGAAGCTGTGTTCAGAACGCCCCGCCCCCACCCCCAGTCGCCTTTAGACTTCCCCTGTACAATTGGAATCCCTCTAGGGGTCCCAACCTCCGCCAGCTACCCGGCCTTCACCTGCTCCGCTAGTGTCCCAGCCCCTTTTCCTATTATAATTTCCTCAGAGAAAGCATACTCTACCTTCCCTCCCGACCCCACCCGCCAGCCCCAGCCTCTCCTCAGGTCCCTATTGCAGAGAAAGACGCCTCTCCCCTGCGGCTGAGCAGCCCCAGCCAGACCCGGCGCCCGCCTGTCGTTCTCCGAGGGGCGGTCTAGGAGGCTTGGGGCGGGCCGGGTGGTGGGGATTGGAGGGCCGCCACCTCCCCTGCTCCCACCGAGGTCCCCAGGGGAGGGGGTTCCCTCGGTGGGAGTCCTGTCCCTTTAAGGAGGCGGCCTTGCCTGGGTGTGCCTGGTCTCCATGGTTACCCCGGTGCAGGCGGCGGGCGCCCCAGGGAGGGAGGGAAGCTGCCGCTTCTCCCCGACAGACGGAGGGAGCTGCGGGGACCCGGTACCCAGCCGAGCCCGTGCCGGAGCCGAACTGCAGCTGAAACGGGAGCCACGGTTGCCGCCGTTGCGGAGCGGAAGGTGCCGAAAGCGCAGCCGGCGCCGAGTCTGGAGCCCGGGATTCGTGGGCGGCCGGAGCGCGAGGGGCCGCACGCCATGCCCCGGGCCCCGACGGCAGGGACGGCCCCTCGCGCGCGTGCGGCCAGTGGGGCCTGCGAGTCTGGGGTGGGAACTGTCCCCCGACAGCTGCGGTAAGGGGCGCGGGGCCCGGCGGGGGGCGGCCGAGCTGGGCGCCCTCCTCCGGCCCTGAGTCCCCGCGCCCCGGAGGGATGGGGCGGGCGGCCACGGCCGCCTAAAATGCCGGCCATGCGGGGACTCCTGGCGCCGCAGAACACCTTTCTGGACACCATCGCCACGCGCTTCGACGGCACGCGTGAGTCCTACCCTCGCCCCACTGGCTCCTGAACGAGCGGCCCCTGCCCGGGATTCCGCGGGTCCTGCACCCAGCATCTCGGTTTGCCGCCCTCCTGCTCTCACCCTCCCTCCTTCCCGCTCCGCCCCCCACCCTGCTCCAGCTTTTAGCTGAGACCTCCGTCTCCTTACAGACGCCATCCCCCCCCCCCCCGCACACACACACACACACACACACACACACACACACACACACCGCCCCCAAGGTTTAGAATCAACACCGACCCAGGCTAGGAAAACGGCTGGAAGTCTCCGGGTTTGGGGCTGGGGATGCCGTCTGTTTGCTGAGGCGCGACCCCAACCTAGTCAGTCTTACCCATCCCGTCACTGAATCTGGCGCTATCCCACCAACTACTTCTCCCTTCGAACTGGCGGGATAGCGGGTGAGGCGGGGGCTCGGAGCTCAGGGACAGCTGCGGGGGGGGGAGGGGGAGGGGAGGAAGAGCTCAAAAACAAGATTTAGACAAGAGGTTCGCAAACGGAGATAAGAGTAGGGGTGGGACTCAGGAGTGTGCCGTTTGGCCAAGCTTACCTGACCACCTAAACCCACCGAGTCCACTAGCCCCAAAAAGGTAGATTTGGAGACTACCAACAAGACTGGGGAAGTTTGGAGAAGGCGACCAGAGCTTCTAGATTGTGGGTTCCTGAGGTCTGAGCACAGGGAAAATCATGAAAGCCCCCTCCCCACTCCTCCTCCCTCATGCTCGCCCCCCAGTGGGGCGTCCCATCTCCCTGCCTAGCGCCCTCCACGGTCTCCTGTTCCTGATAGAAAGCCGGTGGGAGCCCTTCTTTGAGCGTCGTCCCCCCCCCCCCCCCCCAGGCTTCTCCATCTGCTTTGTTGTGTGCTTGGCTCCCGCAGCCTGCTGATTCCGCACCCCCCACTTTCCAATACATTTCTGGCTCCAGACTCCATATTCAGCTACCATTCTTACACGCTCATTCTGGATCGCATTCATTAATTCCTGAGCCAGGGCACCCAACTGGGGCTCAAACAGAGGGCAGAATGGATGGTGGCCTGGACTGCCTCTCAGTCCAGGTGGGTCCCAGTGGGAGGAGCCACATATCCAAATTGGGTGCCTACCTGGTGAGTGAGCCTAGCAGAGGTAGGGTGGGGCTGAGGCTGGCCTACAGCTGGTGGTGTGGTCCTCCTTTGAGCCTCCCCAAACCCACCCCTTGCCCCAAGCTGCTCAGGACACACTCCAGAGGGCACAGTGCCCACACAGGGCTGCGTTCACCAAACGCAGTGTTCATATGTGCTGATTCTCAAATGCACTCATACACATACTGCAAAGCGTGGGACACTGACACAGGTGACACTCATTCCTATTCATAAACAGTTCCTTCCTAACCCTGTCCACACCCCCAACACACACACACACACACACACACACACACACACACACACACATAATTCCTGGGTTTTATAAAGCCCACCTTTAATGGAACGGAGGGGTGGTGGACCCTGAACCTCTATCCCATGCTTCCTCTGAGAGATGCTCTCTTGCAGACAGTAACTTCGTGCTGGGCAATGCCCAGGTGGCAGGGCTCTTCCCTGTGGTCTACTGCTCTGATGGCTTCTGTGACCTCACGGGTTTCTCCCGGGCTGAAGTCATGCAGCGGGGCTGTGCCTGCTCCTTCCTCTATGGGCCAGACACCAGTGAGCTCGTCCGCCAGCAAATCCGCAAGGCCCTGGATGAGCACAAGGAGTTCAAGGCAGAGCTGATCCTTTACCGGAAGAGTGGTGAGGGGCCATCTGGCACCTCTTCAGTTTTCCCCAGACGGGCACCCACCCCATCCTTTGTCCCTCCTTTCCATTCTCTTCTCCACATCCCCATCTCATCCTAACTTCCCACATACCCACCTCCTCTTCTTCCACCCCACCCTATCCCTGGCCCTCCTCTCTTCCATCCCCACCCCGTCCTTAGCCTCCATTCAGTTTCCCACCTTGGGTTCCCCACCCCAGCAGGAAAAAGTCCTAGTGTCAGTAGGACCGATCTGTGAACACACATGTCTGACAGTCATCCCTGCTCTTCCTTGCTTTCTACCACCCTGTTCATCAAAACCTGTCCTAAATGGAGCGGGCTGCTGCTGCCCTCTCGGGGTCCCGCTGTGTCTCACCGTGGGTGTCAGCGGAGCCTCTGTCACCTTGGGCAGGGTGGAGAATGGGAGCTGGGCTGAGTCTGTCTTTGTGCCCAGGGCTCCCATTCTGGTGTCTGCTGGATGTGATACCCATCAAGAATGAGAAAGGGGAGGTGGCCCTCTTCCTGGTCTCTCACAAGGACATCAGTGACACCAAGAACCGAGGGGGCCCTGACAAATGGAAGGAGACAGGTAGGTGCCTGTGGGGCCATTGATGTAGCTTCTGTGGCTGGGGTGTTGATCACCCATTTACACTTGTTGACTCCCACTCTGCTGGCTGAGGCCTGTGCTGCTCTCCTCTCCACATGGCCCAGTACGGAAAGCCTGTTTCCAAATAGACTGTTGGTTATACAGTTGGAGTTTTGTTATTAATCCTCTCCTGAGGATATTTTTTCCATTGATTTTTTCTCTTTTTTTAGAGAGAGAGTAGAAGGGAGGGAGAGGAGAGAGAGAGAGAGAGAGAGGCAGAGAGACGGAGAGAGAGAAACATTGATGTGAGAGACATACATTGATTGGTTGCCTCACACATGTGTCCCAACCGGGGCCGGGCATCGACCCTGCTGCAACCCAGTTGTGTGCCCTTGACCGGGAATTGAATCCGAGACCTTTAGTGGTGCATGGGGCAGTGCTCTATCAACTTAGCAACACCAGCCAAGGTGTATAGTTGGAGTTTTGAAATCAAACTTACTAAAAAGCTGAAAACAAACTCCTCTAGTGCCTGTGAAGTTCCATTTTCTGACCAATCAGTGAGGCTGAGCACAACCCCCGGCCCCCGGGCCTCTTCCTCACATGTCTGACTGGGGAGCTCTGGCCAAAGCCCTCCTTTAAGTCCTTGGCATCTTGCCCCTCTGTATCCTCCCAGGGCTGGGGAAGGCCCTTAGACAGCTCACCAAGCTGTCATCCGAACCTGCCCCGAGGCCTCTCTGCCACTTGGGGGTGTTGGGTAGTCTCCATTCCTCATCCCCCACCCCCAGCCCTGAGTCAGCCTCTCCACAAGGTAAGTCCTCGGTGGTCCCTGCACCTGGAGCCCTTCTCTGAGCTTCTGCAACTCTGCCTGATGGTCTTCTGCTTGCTCTGCACTCCCCCCACCCCTAGGAACCACCTCTCCCCTCTGTTGCCTGGCCTGTCCCTGTGGAGAGCCTCTCCTGCCTTGCCTTGGTCCAAACCTTCTTCTCCTTCAAGCAGGCACTGGGTGTCTGTAAGCCTCCGTAGGATTGCCCTTTGCCGGGGGTGCAAGTGATCCTAGGAAGTGAGGAATGCCAGAGCCTCCAACTCTAAACAGGCTAGTCAATGAGCCAGACCTGTCCATGGACCAGCAATTAGTATCTTACACCCAAGACCATTCCACCATCGTCCTCATGGGCCCCTCTTCTTTTGCAGGTCGCCGGCGCCGATATGGCCGGGCAGGAGCCAAAGGCTTCAATGCCAACCGGCGGCGGAGCCGGGCTGTGCTCTACCACCTGTCTGGGCACTTGCAGAAGCAACCCAAGGGCAAGCACAAGCTCAATAAGGTGGATTGAGCACTAGGGTGTGCGTCTGGGGGGTGGGCCAGGGTAGGGACAGGCTGAGGAGATGGAGGGGGGAACTGAGAATGTCCAGGGGACCACATAGGCCCCACCAGTACTTTGGGATTGTGACTGAGGGAGGGACTGTCATATGCATGATCCATCAAAAATATAGAGGAGAGTCTTGGCCTTGGGATCAGAGGGGCTTTTGGCTCAATCCTGGCTCCTCTCCTAAACAGCTGTGTGACCTTAGCTAAGTCACTTGACCTCCCTAATCCTCAGTCGTCTGCTCTGTAATGTGGGGACTCAAATGCCTCTGTCAGAGGTTACTTTGAGAATGCAGGGAGGGAAAGAGGATGGAAGCATGTCCTGGAATCTATCCAAACTCAGTCTGTACCAATTTCCTGCCATCCTGCCTGGACCTGCCCTGCCTCACTCAGAAGGTGTTTGGGGAGAAGCCAGACTTGCCTGAATACAAAGTAGCCGCCATTCGGAAGTCACCATTCATCCTGCTGCACTGTGGGGCACTGAGGGCCACTTGGGACGGCTTCATTCTGCTTGCCACCCTCTATGTGGCTGTCACGGTGCCCTACAGCGTGTGTGTGAGCACAGCCCGGGAGCCCAGCGCCGCCCGCAGCCCCCCCAGCGTCTGCGACCTGGCAGTGGAGGTCCTCTTCATTCTTGGTAGGTGCCCTTTGTGCCTTCCACCCAACCCCATGCTAGGTGCCCCTCGGGTTCCATGAGGATAGTCCGCATGGCTCCAGTGCCCTGGCCCTCCTCCTGTTTGTGACCTGTGGGCTTTGAACTCAGACCTAGATCCCAAATGTGTCTCTACCACTAACGGGTTTTGGGACCCTGAGCCAGTCATAGCCTCTCCAAGCCTCAGTTTCTTTCTCCATCAAATAGGCCTAGCAGTGTTCACCTTTTGGAGTTACTACAGGTCAAGGGCCCAGGATAGTGTCAAATACTGAGCTGATGCCCAGTAAAGAGTGGCTCCTCCCCACCCTGAAACAAGTCCCACCCGGACATTCCACAGACATCGTGCTGAATTTCCGAACCACGTTCGTGTCCAAGTCGGGCCAGGTGGTGTTTGCCCCCAAGTCCATTTGCCTCCACTATGTTACCACCTGGTTCCTGCTGGATGTCATTGCAGCCCTGCCCTTCGACCTGCTACATGCCTTCAAGGTCAACGTGGTCAGTGTGGCTGGGCAGGGTGTGTTTTGGGGTGGGACAGTGGGGGCTGGCCCAGGAGTGACCTCTCCCCCACCCCCCACCTCAGTACTTTGGGGCCCACTTGCTGAAGACTGTGAGGCTGCTGCGCCTGCTGCGTCTGCTCCCACGGCTGGACCGCTACTCGCAGTACAGTGCTGTGGTGCTGACCCTGCTTATGGCTGTGTTCGCCCTGCTTGCCCACTGGGTGGCCTGCGTCTGGTTCTATATTGGCCAGCAGGAGATTGAGAGCAGCGCATCTGAGCTGCCTGAGATAGGTACTGGAGGCTGGGGTGGGGAGGGGGCATTTGAGTGTTCATACATATGTGCCCAGGAGTGTGTCTACTCGAGTGTATGTGTGTCAGGGAAGTGTGAATGCATGTGTCTCTGTCAGGGCATGTTTGTGAGCTGGTCAGAGATGTGTAGAAGTGTGCATGTGTGTGTGCTTGTATGCGTGTGTCACAGCAACATGTGTGCAAATAGACGTGTGTTTGTGAGAAAAATGTGGGGTTGGTATGTGTGTGAGTGTGACAGCCATCACCTCACAGTAGGCCTGTTCTCCAGCAGCTGGGCATTGTGGAGAAAGCCTGGTGGGCTGCCTGGAGGAGTCATTTTCACCCATAATGACCTCCTTGTGGCCAAACTTTTATCACATTCTTCAAGCCCCTGCCCAGTTGGAGAAGGCTGTGTAGGGAGCCAGTGCCCTCCAGGGTTCCTCTGATGCCTGGCACTTCCCTGCTACCTTCTCTGAAGCTCATCCCCCAACATCTCGGCTCCTAAGCTTTCTTCCCCATTCTTGTTACCTCCAGGCTGCATCTCTCTCGGCTGCTTCTCAGCCTTCCTCCAGCCTAAAACTCGGTCTTTTTCCACATCCCACCAGTGTCTTCACTCTCCTTCATTTCACCTCCACTTTCACAACTCCTCCCTCTGCTTACCTCCCACTCACATCTTAACTCCTGCCAGGAGAGCTTCCAGCTCTACTTCTCATCCCAAAACGTCACCCAAAATGTCATCCAGCAGGTCACGGCGACCTTCTGGGGCCAAACCCTCATCCTCTTGAAGTCCCTGTAGCACCTGACCCTGCCAAACACACTCTTTTGAAATGTTCTGCCTCTCTGCCCTGGGCTGGGCCTCCTCCTCCAGCCCCTCAGCTCTGAGCTTTCCTCAGATCGCTCCTATCCTCTCACCTTGTTCTCCCTTACCGTTCCCCTGGCATCACTACGTGGACATCTTAACTTCCGTTTTTTCTCTCTGATGCCAAACCATTCTGTCCCAGCCATTTCTAACTCTCCATACTTGCAGCTCCAAAATTTATCACCCCAGTCTTCCTCCTCTCCCCTCCAGCCCTCCAGTGACTTCCAGCAGCTGGCCTTTCGAACTAGTTCCCAGTCAGTGGTAAGAGATCAGCTGCTCAGACAGCCTGTCATGACTGTCCACTCCTTGGTGGGATCCAGGTTGGCCTTAGAAGCCTACTCTGATAAGTTCCCAGGGATGAGGAGGCTCCTGTGAATGCTCTCTCCTTCAGCCCAGAGAGACCGGTGTGTAGCCCAGAGGGCCCACGTGGACATTTCCCCAGCACTGTAGTCGCTGAGCACACAGGCACTCCAGGCAGTGTCAGCTCCTTGGCACCTGCCCTTCCTAGAGTGGGGCTGTGTGGAGGCTGCTCTGGGTTCAGACGGCCATTCAATGAACATATAGCCAAGAGATGGATAATGGGGACACTGAAGCGCTGACCCCAAAGTGGGCTGAGACACCAAATTCCTGGTCCGCCCCTCCGTCCTCTTTGGGGAACCAGGCACCGTGGGTCTTAGTCCATGTGGCTTTTTTGTCCTGGCTACTTCACAGGGGCTAAGGAGCCGACATTGGTAACACTTTTGGCTCCCAGAGGGCTCTGAGTCCAACAGGGAGGGCCTGGTGATGAGGGGGGCTGGCGGATTATTTTGTAGCTATACCTGGCCATTCTTGTACCCTTGAACCTTAAGTTCCAGAGTACTTTTGTTCTATTTGGGGCTGGTACTAGTTCACATCTGGGTTGTTTCCAAGTTCTTCGGGTTATCACCTCCACCTTCTTTGTCCAGGGAAACTATCCCAACTTGGGTTGGAGTCACACCCAGACACCCAAAGTCCAGCCCGACTGGCCCAGCTCTGTCTGCAGGCGGCACCTTCCTGTGGTTTCCTTGCCTTGGTTCCCCTGTTCCACTGCCCTTGGTGTGGACACAGAATTCCTGCCCCAGATTCCCATGAGCCCAGTGGAGATAGGCTGGATTTTCAAAAGGCTGTGCTAAGTATTGAGGGACTCACTCAGGGCAATTCACAGTATGAAAGTCACCAGCCTCCAGAACAGACTCTGCTGGCCTGACTCCCCATACGGAGGCCCAGGCCAAGATGAGGAGAGGCTCCTCTGCCACCTTACCCTGTGCTCCTGCTTCTTTCCCCTCCCCCCTGCCTCCCCACCCTCTACACCTGGCCACTGGTTTCTCCCTCTGGCCCCAACTAATGACTGAAGAGTTTTGCATGCTCCCCTCTCACAGAACACCTCAATTAACAAGAGGGGGAGTCTCACCTTGGCTCAGGCCTTATCACAACCCCCCAAATTTCTTGGCCTGGAATTTGATGCCCCAGTGTGAACCCCCATCTAGCTAGGCCAAGTTGCTTGCCTGTACTTGTTTTCATCTTGAGATTTTGCTTATGCCTTTCCCTAGATCAGGAATGACCTCCCCCACCTCAGTTTCTTTGTATCAAAACTCTATCCATCCTCTAAGACCAAGGACAAATGTCTCCTCTTCTAGGAAGCCTTCTAGCCGTAGCCCATAGCACGTTGGTTTGAGCCCCATCGTGGGGCACTTCCTACCCTGCAGGAAGCTCCTGTGGGTCCCCGCAGCTCCTGGCCTCTGCAGAGGGTTGCCAAATGAATGAATGGGTGGGTAGGTGAGAGGAGGAGAGTTGGGATCCTGGTGGGGGGGGGGGCAACATGTGTAAGGTGTTGGGGAGAGTGTGGAGTAGGGGGACTAGGGTGTGTTGAGGTGGGAGGGGGCAGGTGCATGTGAAGAGGTAGGTCCCACTGCTCCCACCTCCTGCCAAGGGGAGCCCAGAGAATGTGGGGTTGATGGGGAGATTGGGATGATCTTTGGCCTCCACCCCGCCCACCAGGCTGTCTGTGTCTGCGTGTGTGCTGAGGGCCTCTGCGTGTGCACAGGTGCCTACCTGTCTGTGTGGCCTTTGAGTGTCTTCACCCATGTGCTTGTATCCGTGCGAGTGTGTCCCCTCCCCAACCTGGGCATCAGTATGCAAGCACCTGTGTAGCCTTGTCTAGCTCCCAAGTGTTCACTGGCCTCTTCTGTGTGAGTGGCGTGGCTGTGCCTCTGTGAGCGTGCTCAGATGTGTATGCCCTGGTCCTCTTGACTGTAGGGAGCTCGTGTATAACCTTGGTGGTGTTTATGTGCATATCCATGTTACTGTGCCTGAGAACGTGTGTTAAGTTGAGTGGTGTATGTGGTTGTGGGGAGAGATGAGGCAAGTTCAAAGATGAGTGGACAGGGCAGAGGAGGTGGCCTCACCCATCCAGCCCTGGAACAGTGGTCTGGGGTTAGTGTCAGCTGTGGGGAGAGGGTACAGTGCTCCTTACTCCGTCCTTGGCACCAACAGATGCCAGCTGGGGAGATGGCAGCCTTGGCCTCAGCCTTGTGTGCTTGTCTTGCTGAGGGCTGAGGGGATGGAGAGGAAAGCACTCGGTGGGCAGAGGAGGAAGGTGGAGGGAAATCATGGCGTAGGTCTACCCCAGGGCTACCAGCAGGCATACCTGCACCCACCGTCTGGCATGCTGTCCTGCTGACTCGGGCCCCCTGCCCCCTTCCCAGGCTGGCTGCAGGAGCTGGCCCGCCGACTGGAGACCCCCTACTACCTGGTGGGCCAGAGCCCAGCTGTAGCGAACAGTTCTGGCCAGAGTGACAACTGTAGCAGCGAGGCCAACAGGACAGGGCTGGAGCTCCTGGGCGGCCCGTCACTGCGCAGCGCCTACATCACCTCCCTCTACTTCGCACTCAGCAGCCTCACCAGCGTGGGCTTCGGCAACGTGTCTGCCAACACGGACACGGAGAAGATCTTCTCCATCTGCACCATGCTCATCGGGGGTGAGGCCTGCTATCTCTGGGACCGCTCCCAGACTTCTGGCTCCAGGTGGCCCCTCCCTCTCCACCTCTCCCAGGTTCCCAAGGGTCTTCCCAGAAGTTCTTCCATTTTAGGGGCCCAAGGAACAGGAGAGCCCACTTGGCTGTAGGCCTCTATGCCACAAATCACAGCCCTGTGCCTTTCCCAGGAGCCTGTGGAGGATGGAGAGGGGGTGGCAGGGCAGGACAGATGTGTGCAGCATGGTGTCAGTCAGGCTGGGCCAGGCCAGTCCTGGAGGTGACCCCCTCTCGCCACCCTCCCCAGCCCTGATGCACGCGGTGGTGTTTGGGAACGTGACGGCCATCATCCAGCGCATGTACGCCCGCCGCTTTCTGTACCACAGCCGCACCCGTGACCTACGCGACTATATCCGCATCCACCGCATCCCCAAACCCCTCAAGCAGCGCATGCTCGAGTACTTCCAGGCGACCTGGGCCGTGAACAACGGTATCGACACCACAGAGGTGCGCAGACCTCCAGGGCTGGCCCTTCTAGTCTTTGCTCCTTCAAGGGGTGTGCAGTTGGTCTAAAGTTCTCAGGAGTGGGCTGGGAGGCAAGGAATGCAAAATTCTGGCCTCCCTGCCTTCGTGCTCTCCTGGGGGGGACAGCAGCATGGGGCAGAGGGCAGCCAGGAAGGCTTGGAGGCCCCTCTCCATCTTGTTAGGTCTGGAGGAGGAAAGCTGGGCTGCTCATGGAGGGGCCAGAGTAGGTGAGAGGGAGGCAGAGAGCCCCTTCATGACCAGTCCCTGTGGGGCAGGTTGGAGGCTGCCTCCCTTTCTGCCACCCCAACCCTTTCCTCTGCTCCCCACCTGCAGCTGCTGCAGAGCCTTCCTGATGAGCTTCGAGCAGACATTGCCATGCACCTGCACAAGGAGGTCCTGCAGCTGCCACTGTTTGAGGCGGCAAGCCGAGGCTGCCTGCGGGCGCTGTCCCTGGCCCTGCGGCCTGCCTTCTGCACGCCGGGCGAGTACCTCATCCACCAAGGCGACGCTCTCCAGGCCCTCTACTTCGTCTGCTCCGGCTCCATGGAGGTGCTCAAGGGTGGCACCGTGCTTGCCATCCTAGGTTTGTGAGGGTGGGGGAGAGGGCTTGTGGGAGGCAGATGGCCCCATGTGCAGAAAATCCAAGGGACCCAGGCAAGACCACCTGGAGAGGTAGCCAGGATGGAGCCAGGAGTAGCCATGGAGCCCTGGGAAAAGTTCAGTGTGGGCCTGGTGACCATAAGGTGGCAACACAAGGAGGTGGAACCGATTTAGAGGTGTCAGAGGCCAGAGTGAGTGAAGGACCAGTCAGTCTTTCGTATATGATGGGACACGGGTGAGCAGCACTTTCTGACAAGGAGGAAATTCAAATGCTGAGGATTTAAGTGCTGAAGAGTGTTCAGGAGGGGCTGGGGAAGTTATCTTTGTGGGCTTCCCACCACCATTGGGCCAGGGAGAGATGACAGCAAACCCAGGGCCTTGAGGGATGACAGCAGAGCTCAGACGCAGCATGTGTACTCCTTTTTTGGAAAAGGAAAGAGGTGAAGAGGAAGGATCCACTCCTAGACAAGGAAGAAGAAACTGCAGTTATGGAATCGGCATCATAATAGTACTGACGCCAGGGTCTCACAGCCGGGCCAGCTTGCACCTTCCTCTCAGGCAAACCTCAAAACCCAGGGGGAGGAAGTATTGTTATTTCTCTTTTACACAGAAGGAGACAAAGGTTCCCAGGGGTTAATGAACTGACAGGCTGGCTTAGAGCTTGTCTGCCCAACTGTAAACCTCAGGCTCCGTACACTGTGCTACCAGGCGCTCTGCTCTGTGGAGACTGCACTGAAGAAAGGGCTTTGTTTCAGGATGCCCTGACGTGCAGCACATCTGAGCATCCGGGAAACACGGCTGCATGGCACCTGGGCTGTGAGAGGCTGCCTGCAGTGACCCCAGAGGGCCTTGCACACGAGAAAGGACTGGATGGAAAGGAGGTGGCACCGTAACCACAGCCGAATCCTCAAGCAGCCAAGCCCTTGTAGACTCTGTGGGGACAGGTGATGCCTGGAGCAGCTACGGTGTGTACTCATCTGGAGAACCAGGATGACCAGATGCCAGCAGCCACTATGTGTCCATCCTTTCCCCCTCGAGGAGGAGGATGTTCCGACAGGAAACAGGTCTTGGAACTGAGAGAGGGAGAGGCTGCTTCACCCTTCACCTTGTGTCATTCATGAGTTTGGCTTCTGGGCCAGATGCAATTTGTGCCAGGACTCTGAGCAGACAGAGTTAATGGCTGCTCACATGTGTCTGTCAATCCTTGAGAACTTGTGGGGAACTGGAGAGATTCAGAAGGGTGAAAAGACAGATTTTGATCATTGCAGATGGGTCACCCCAAAGCAAGATTGTGAAGTGGATTATTAAACAGATGGCTTCAGCTTGCAGCGAGGAAGCAGTGTGGCTGGGAGCTGGCATGAGTCCTGCAAGAACATGTCTTCACTGATGCCAGGCACCAGATCTCAGAATAGCCACGTTCAGAATTGGGATGGAACCTCAAGAATGACCACCGCCTTTACCCCGGGCCTTTGCCTCCAGAATGTCCCCAGCACCAGGACTTATTTCACCTTTGACCCATCCTGTCCCTGCCCATATGTTCTGAATGAACTGTTTCCTCTGTTGACTTGGCCACTGTGGGTGCCTAGAGAATGCTTGGTTCCCCGTGACCTGGTTCGCTGCTTTGCCTTCATCCAACCTCCCACCTGCTTCCTTAGTTGAACATCCAGTGCCTCCTGCCTGCTCCTGGCAGCTAAGGCCCACCGTTCATCCAGCAATGTCAACTCCGGCCCCTCCCTGTATGTATGAACTAACAGCTAAGCATGTGCAAACTCCATTGCGGGGGAGGAAGAAGGCAAGCCAAAGAGGTGGGTTGGACTATGGTGTCAGGAGGATCTTGATGAGCTTGAGCGGGAGGCTCTGCTGAGCTGCCAGCCTGGAGGGTGGTCGCTGGTCCCTGAGACCAGTGACACCGAACTCTGTCCTTGCTCCTGTCCTGTTTCTCATTTTATCTCACCTCTTGGCTGAAGACAAGAAATATACACTTATTCTATTTCCAGATGACACACATGAGGAGAGAGAGCTCATTCATCAGATGATCTAAACATTGAGGTCCAAACAGCTCTCACAAGGAACCAGAAGGATGGCCTGATACCAAGAAAATAAGATTCAACAGTGATGCATTCTAGTCTTAAATTTGAGCAAAAGTCCATGAACATTTAGGGTTCTGTCGGCAGCATGAGGCAGCCCACGGCGCAGGTGGCAGTGATCCACCTTCCTGAAGGATAAGGAAACACTTTCTAATCTTGTGAACTGACTGGCTGTGGGTTGAGCTGGCTGTGAGGGCAGTGAGTGCCCTGTCCAATCCCGGATGGCACAATGTCCCTGTTGGAAGGATCTACAGGGGACTCTTATGGGCAGGGGAGGAAAGGAAATGAATTTTGATTGATGGCCTATATGTCAGGCACTTCATCTCCACTAACTTATTTAATCTTCACACATCCCTGTTCAGAGACACTGCATTTCATTGATTTTAAGACATACATTTTTCCCCACCATTTAACATTTCTGAGATTGGGATACAGATTTATAATCACTGTCAGCCAGGTGGCAGAGTCAGCAGGTGGTGGGAAACCCTTCATTGACACCTGCTGGTAAGATCGAGAAAGCACCACAGCCTCAGTTCAATACAGGATCTATTGTAGAGACAAGGCATCAGGGCTCCCCGTACATGACCACCTGGCATTTTCACTGCCACATGGGGCACTAACCTGCTGGTTCCACACTGTTCCCGGATACGCTACACCTGAATCAACTGTGAGGCTAGAAAACATCGGATTGTGGGGTCTCCCGTAGATACTCTGATTCTGTAGATAGGAATGGGGCCTGGGAGTCTGACTGTTTTAACTTTCCCAGAGCATGCTGATCCCGGGGCAGGCCGGGAGCCACTAGAATTGGTGACTGCTCACTGGTCTCAGGTAAAATTTGGATGTGTGTCAGCACAGTGGCTTTGATCCCATGTGCTGGAGCATCTGGGTTACAGTGCTGCCAGGGTCCAGCCCCTCTACTCCTCTCTGTCCTGGCCCCACAGAGGGGCTGGAAAACCCTCAGCCCATGAGGAAAGCCCTCAGCCCATGAGGAAAACTCAGCAGGCTCCATTTGACTTCCCTCCATAGAGGCCAAGGGGCAGGCTCACTGACCTCTGCTTCCTCTCCCCAGGGAAGGGTGATTTGATCGGCTGTGAGCTGCCCCGGCGTGAGCAGGTAGTCAAGGCCAATGCCGATGTGAAAGGGCTGACGTACTGCGTCCTGCAGTGTCTGCAGCTGGCTGGGCTGCACGAAAGCCTGGCACTGTACCCAGAATTTGCCCCACGCTTCAGCCAGGGCCTCCGAGGGGAGCTCAGCTACAACCTGGGTGCTGGCGGAGGCCCTACGGAGGTGAGGATGCTGGATACATGCGTGGAAGAGGCTGGGGTGCCAGGGAGCCTGGTGAGGTGAGCAGAGGCTGGGGTTTTGGAGGTGCTGTGTTAGTACATGGCCTCCATGAACATCTCACACATGGTAGGGGTCTACATTCTCCCTGCCCCTTCACACCCACACTCTGTCCTTTAGAGCCCAGCCATGCTCAGCCACCGCTCCCAGTTTTCCCTGGCCCATCTGAGACAGCCTGGCCTCCAGGGCGAGGTCTTAGGGGAGGGCCACCGAGCCCACTGGTACCAGAAAAGAAGCCTGTAGGCCTAAGAGGAGGGATGGTGCCACAGGGCAGGGTGGCGGCCACACACAGCCACCAGGCCGCCTCTGAAGAAAGTCCTGTATCTATCCCGCTTCACAGTGAAATAAAACTGCTCAGAGGGGCTTTTGAATTTTCCTGACTTACGTCACAAATTCCAAACCAGTTTTTAGTACTGTGTTCTCTTAGATAGTTCAGTTAGCCTAAGGCACCAAGCCACACTTGGCTAGAATTTTGAGGGGCTTGGTGGCTTGTGCCAGCAGGAAAGCAGCCCTCCCCTCCCCCAACTGAGCTTCTTCCTCAATAGGGTGAGGTTAGGGTGGGGGAGGTGAATGGAGCAAAAGATAAGCCCAGTTCCCTGTCTCCCACTGTTCCCAGGCGGACACCAGCTCCCTGAGTGGCGACAACACCCTCATGTCCACACTGGAGGAGAAGGAGACAGATGGGGAGCAGGGCCCTGCGGCCTCACCAGCCCCAGCTGATGAACCCTCCAGCCCCCTGCTGTCCCCAGGCTGCACCTCCTCATCCTCAGCTGCCAAGCTGCTGTCCCCGCGCCGAACTGCACCCCGGTCCCGTCTAGGTGGCAGAGGGCGGCCAGGTAGGGCGGGGGCTGAAGCTGGCCCTTCTGCACACCCTCGGAGCTTAGAGGGGCTGCAGCTGCCCCCTGTGCCATGGAATGTGCCCCCGGATCTGAGCCCCAGGTGAGCAGGTGCTGGGCCACTACACTTGGGCAGAGATAGTGCTGATAGGACTAGGGCCCCGGCCACTCACACCCCTGCCCTGGGTGCCCATCCCTCCATCCTAACCCTCCCAGCCTCCTCCAGGAAGCTTTCCTTGACTCCTCCATTTCCCTGCTGCCTCCCCTCTCCCCCGTTCATATAAGTACATGCTCTAACCGACTACACCTCCAGAGTTCCCATACACCCCATTCAGAACTCAGCTCAGAACTCTCCTGCTGTTTAATGTCTCTCAATCTTGGATCCCCAGCGAAACTGCAATGTCCTAGGAGAAGGGACATCTCACAATACCTTTCTCTTGGGGCCCCAAGCCCCCTGTCCTGGCTCCAGGGTCCTGTAACTTCTGTACGAGGACACTGGGGTATCTTGTCCCAAGAAACACTGCAACGGCTACCTGTCGATTTACTGTCCTGGTGCCTGTGTCCACAGGGTAGTAGATGGCATTGAGGATGGCTGTGGCTCCGACCAACCCAAATTCTCCTTCCGCATGGGGCAGTCTGTCCCAGAATGTAGCAGTAGCTCCTCCCCTGGACCAGGTACTGGGACCCGGTGCTTGGGGGAAGGTTGGCAGGGCACTCCCTTTGCCCTGTGAATCTCTGAGAAACCAACAGGATACACAAGTTGCCTAGAAGCCCTCCTCCCCTCACCCACTGCATGGTATGGGCAGGGAGTTTGGTGGTTAAGACCAGCACTTGGTGTTGGAGGTTGGCTGGGAACGGGGTTTGGATCTCTGCTGTCAGCGCTTTAGCAGTGTGACCTTGGTTCTCGCCTCAGCTTCCGGTTTGTAAAATGCTTGTGTGCATGTTAAATAAGATAATGTTGCTAAGACCCCCTAGCACATCTTTTGGCTCACTGGCAGGGTAGAGGGCTGAGGCAGAGTTAAAAATGGCCCCCAGCCAAGCCATGCAGCCCTGGGTGTGGACCAGGTAATGAGCTCCCAGGAGTGTCCATGTCCCTGGAGGACAGAACGAGAGACAGACACAGAAAGCAGCTTCCTGAGAAAGCATGGGGCAGGGTGTCTGAGGCTCCCTGGCAGTTTGGGCAGAATTCATTAACTTGGGCCCTTTCTGTACTAACTGGGGCAGAGGCCTGGACCCTGGCTAGTAACCTCATCCTACGGTCCACAGAGAACAGCCTGCTTACCCTCCCGCTCGGACCCAGTGAGGCGAGTAACACAGACATGCTGGACAAGCTTCGGCAGGCTGTGAGTGAGGGGGAAGTGGAGGGAGGGCAGGGAGACTGCTGTTGTGTAGGTCCTGACTCCGCTCTGACCTTCCCTCTTCCTCCGTGAAGGTGATGGAGCTGTCTGAGCAGGTGCTGCAGATGCGGGAGGGACTGCAGTCCCTGCACCAGGCAGTGCAGCTCCTCCTGGTGCCCCATGGGGAGGGCCCATGCCCTCAGGCATCAGGAGAGGGGCCACGCCCAGCCAGCACCTCTGGACTCCTGCAGCCTCTGTGTGTGGACACAGGGGTATCTTCCTACTGTTTGCAGCCCCCAGCTGGTTCTGTCTTGAGTGGGACTTTGCCCCACCCTCGTC
This sequence comes from Corynorhinus townsendii, assembly GCA_026230045.1. Lineage (NCBI taxonomy): Eukaryota > Metazoa > Chordata > Mammalia > Chiroptera > Vespertilionidae > Corynorhinus > Corynorhinus townsendii. The sequence goes on along the minus strand of JAPDVU010000003.1, from coordinate 170,180,822 downwards.
CGGGGGCCCCTCCCCTCATGGCACCCTGGCCCTGGGGTCCCCCAGCATCTCAGAGCTCCCCTTGGCCTCAAACAACAGCTTTTTGGACCTCCACCTCTGACTCAGAGCCACTAGGCTCAGAACTCTGCCCAGAGCCTAGCACCCCCGGCTCACCGCCTCCTGAGGAAGAGGCTAGGAATGAGCCCCTGGATCCTGTGAGCCAGGCCGAGGCTGCCAGCACTGGAGAGCCCCCGCCAGGGTCAGGGGGCCTGGCCTTGTCCTGGGAACCCCACAGCCTAGAGATGGTGCTTATTGGCTGCCATGGCCCTGGCACGGTCCAGTGGACCCAGGAAGAAGGCACAGGGGTCTGACCTCCAGCACCAGAACTCATTGTTGCCAGATATGCTGCCATCTGCTGCTTTGCCCAACCTCGGGGTACAGGAAGAGTGGCAGCCACCCCCAGGGACTCCGGGCTGCCTGCTGGCTCAGGGCAGGAGCCTGAAAGCCAAGGAAAGCCTGGCCCTGGGCTCTCGTGGAGGGTGGGTTGGAGCCTCAGGGACAGGCCCCAGGCTAGTAATGTTCTGGCCCTTCTTGTGGGTCCCCTCCTCAGCCTGCTCCTCTGACCTCCTTGTCTCCTTCTGCAGGCTGGGAGACAGAGGCCTGAGGCCAAGGAGGGAGGTTCTGCCATCCCCTGCATGTGCCCCTGACTCACCTGTCCCACATTTTTTATATTAAAAAGTAATAATGAAAGAAACTACTTTGGAACTCAGTGCTTTTTATTTACAAAAGAAAAGTAATACAGTAAAAGTCTGTAGCTAATCAGCTTGGAGACACGGATTAGGAATCTGGGGCGAGGGGAAGGTAGTCTGCTGAGAGAGGGGGGCTCTGGCTCTAAGGGAGCTGCAGAGTCCCAGCCTCTAGGGGTTCCTGAGGGCCAGCCCCATACCCTCTCCCCCGCCCCACCCCAGCAAAGGCTCAGATCAATGGGCTGTCAGTTGGGTCTCTCACTACCCACTCTGGTTTTTCCAGGAGCCCGAGTTCCCAGCTCTAGGTAGGGAGCTGGAATGGCAGGGGAAACTGAGGCCAGAGAGCCCATAGGTCCTGCCACCACACCTCACTGTGGGGTGATCTTGGCAGCCTCAGCCCGGATAAGGGCAATGAGGTCCTGGTTGATGAGGAAGACGAATCGCAGGCTGGCAATCTATAGGCAGGAGAAAGGGTGGCTGAGTACAGAGGTGGAACTGGAAGCCAGGCCCACATAATGGCTCACCACACCCCAGGCAGGTCTCACTGTGGCCTCTCCACATCCTTCCCAGCTCACCTCCACCACGGAGTTATTGCTGAGGCGCCATTTGGAGCCACACAGCACTGGCCGTCCATCGATATAGATGGGCCGCCGACCTTCATTGGCAATGAAGAAATCACCGTTGTTTTTCAGTTTGATGACACCTATGGAACAGAAGAAAAAGAGGATGGTGTGGTGGGGGAAGACCAGGAAAGAGCCCAAAGCCCCCATGTACCCTCTCTGATTCCTGGGGGTGGGCTAGAAGGCACCCAGGACTCCCAGATTAGAGATCTTGAAATGCCAGTTCATCCATGAGAGTTTCCACAGAGACCACACCCCAAGGCTGCAGAGGGCACCAAGCAACCAGGAGAGACATCCTCACTGCTTCCTGTTGGTACCTTGCTTCCGGGAGATCTTCCAAGCTGGACCCTCCAGGGACAGGTCCACGTCAATCTGGTTATCCTTGGTTGCCCTCCCCAGGGTGATCTGGGGAAATGCAGCAGGTGAGGGGTAGCAGCTGAGGATTGGGGGATGGGTCCACACAGGCCAGGGAAAGATGAGAAATCAGGGACCAGACACAAAAAAGGCATGAGGGGAGGACTGATGGAGAAGGGAAACAGGAGGGGGAAATGGGAATGGGATGGATCTGGGCCTGCCTTACCTCTCTCGAGCGCATCAGGTACCGCACCATGCGGCCCCGTAGCACTGCCAGCGTCTGGTTGTCGAAGTCCGGAGAGCTCATGCCTGGGGAAGGAGCAGCTTGTGTGGGGGAAAGCCCACCCTTTAGGGCTACAGGGCAGAAGGCAGCGAGCCAGGGCAAGGTCTACTGAGGGAAAGGAAGATGCACCTAGCCAGGCAATCACAGGCACTCAGGGTGGGGTGAAGAGAGAAGTGTGCCCCTCCTGGTCCCCTGGCCTCCTCACCTGTGATGCTATCTACAAGCACCTGCCACTTATGCAATTCCTGTTCCAGCTGACGAATCTCTCGCTTCTGGCGCCGGTCAGCCACTGTCAGCTCTGGAGTGAGTTGGGGTGGTAAGGAGGGACACACCAAAGTCACCAGCACCTAGTACTGGTCCTCTCTGTTCAGGCAGGAGCTTCCACCCCCTTATTGTCCCCACCAGGGCACACTCACCATGTTCCAGGACCTCATCTCGCATGTCCCTGAGAGGTGAAAAGAAAAGAATGAATGAGGTTCCACTCTCAGCTCACCTGCCATCACCATCAGGTACTCCTCGGCTCATTAGTACCTCCCTCAGCCAGTTAGCCCAGTGGCCTAGGAGGCTGCTTCTCTGGTCTCCGCCTAGCCTTCTTCCTGGGGGGCCTGGGGGTGTAAGGTGCTGTGGGAGTGTGAGGGTTGAGCAGAGAGACCAGGTGCCAATCGCTACACCTGGAGCTTGAGGCTGAAACTGGGCTGGGCTCTGTTCTCTGCAGCAGGAGCGGTAGGGCCACGTAACCTGAGCACTGCCCCAGGGGGAACACTAGGTTCTCTGTACCCGCCTGTGGCCCCAGCGACTCACTTGAGCTTACTGTCATCAATCAGGTCCTCTGCATCAGAGAAGTTCAGCACCTGGTCCCCCTTGGGCAGCGGCTGCACTGAACGAAGGAGGAGGGAGGGTCAGCACCAATGCTACTACCAACCTCCAGCTGCTGAGCAGACCACTGAACTGAGGGGACACACTGTAGAGACTGAGCCTGTGAGATCAGCTCGTGCTGAAATGAACAAAAGTTAATCCAATACCGGTAATGGAGTGCATGTCAGATTAGGCTGCTTGCTAATTTGGCACAAAGCATGCCTGGGGTTAATGGAGGGCAGAGATGTTTCTGCAAAGGGAAAGGAATTAAGTTTGACTTTTCGTGTGGGCTTTTCTGGTGTGTGAAGGGCTCTCACACAGCCTTGAACTACTGTAAATATGGAGAAGGCACTGCTATTAGTTCCATTTTACAGATAAGGAAATAGACACAGGAGGGAAGGTTCATCTCTGAGACTAGTTTAGGACAGAACCAAGATTCAAGCTCTGCTTTCCTGATTCCAAACCCAAAAACCAAAGCATCACATGCTCCTGAACATTTTCTGCTGTCCTCAGCGAGGGGCTGAGGCACTAGCCCAGTGGTCGGCAAACTCATTAGTCAACAGAGCCAAATATCAACAGTACAATGATTGAAATTTCTTTTGAGAGCCAAGTTTTTTAAACTTAAACTTCTAACGCCACTTCTCCAAAATAGACTCGCCCAGGCCGTGGTATTTTGTGGAAGAGCCACACTCAAGGTGCCAAAGAGCCGCATGTGGCTCGTGAGCCACTGCACTAGCCCATTTAGAAAGGATGTGCTAAAAGGAGTTACCCTACCCTAACCAGTGTTTTTCAACTGTGAGTCGTACCGTTGTTAATTAGTTTCATTTTTTCCAAAAAATAAGATGGACATAGGATAATATCAGAGCACATTAGGTATGTTCAGGATAAATATTGTTTCATGAAAGTTTCTCAGTTTTTTTCCTAGTCAAAATGTGAAAGGGACCTGGGCCTCCAAAATCTGAGAACTTCCGGCTTGGCTGTTCCCACAACTGCCGAGTGTCTGTTCAGTAGCAGCTCCCACTAACTAGTGGCTGTGAAACTGTTGGTTGAGGAGTTTGACAACACTGGGTGTCCTCACCGACTGCCAAATGTTCCCTCCACCACCACACCTGCCTCCTTAGGTCAGACTATGTGGGGAGATGGGGTGGGGTGGTCATTGCCTCCAAATCCCTCCCTGACCACAGCTGCCTGAAATTCCACCAACCTAAGATTCAACTGACTTAACAACTAAGCAGTGTGCATTCCCTGTTCCTAGGGACTCCTAGTTCTAAATAGCAAAGAGAAATCAAATACCCACATAAGAACTCTTGGAGAGAAAAATTAAACCTTTAAGTTAGCAAATAAGTTTACACAAAATAACTTTCAAAATAGTGACAAAGGAGCTAGCTGTAATAGCAAAAATAAATTTATCCAGTATCCATTCTCTCTGTGGGAATTCAGTGATATTTGGGCCGGAGGAAGCAGATTTGGATGCTGCAGGAATAAAGTGGGCTGCCTGCTGGGCACAAAATTCAGAGATCCTTAGGAAAGAACGATGGGCCTCCCCCTGACAAGATTTCCTAAAATCCTCTTGTAGGAATGTCTTTAAATAGCCAGAGCTGCAGGACCCAGATGGTAAAGTGAAGGGCATGACCAAAGTTTCCTTTTCACAACAATGTGAACAACAATGATTTAGGAAGTAAAAGCAGCGTGTGCTGTATTATGCAAGTCTGACCCTGCATCTCAAATCCAACTGAAGCGTTTCCTGCAGTTTAATCAGACTGCTTTCCTGATCTGTCACTAGGAGTGAGAGTTTTACTGCTAAGAGAAGAGATGAAGCAGGGAGTATTCTGGCCTTTGGGGAAGAAGGACAAAAGGACTGCGTGTGAAGTCCCACTGGGGGTTCTGAATGGCCCGAAGGCAGCCTGGCAGCACTGACTGTTGGTGGGAGGAGAGGCAGTGAGTGAAAGGTGAAGAGAGGGAAGGGCATCATCATCTCTTGGGTGGGAAATGGGAAAGGGTGGGCAATGAAGGGGATGTTCACATTTCGCTCATACTTGAATGTTATTCATGAAGATTATATTAACATATTACTTATCCTATATAATCAAGAGGTAATATGCAAATTGACCCTCATGCCCTCACGTCACAAGATGGCCACCCCCACGTTGTTACTAGATGGCTGCCCCCACAAGATGGCTGGCAGGGGAGGGCAGTTGGGGGTGACCAGGCCTGCAGGGGAGGGCAGTTGGGGGCGACCAGGCCTGCAGGGGAGGGCAGTTGGGAGCGATTGGGCCAGCAGGGGAGGGCAGTTAGGTGTCAATCATGCCGGCAGGGGAGTGGTTAAGTGGCAATCAGGCTGGCAGGGGAGCAGTTAGGGGGCTATCAGGCTGGCAGGCAGAGTGGTTAGGGGCAATCAGGCAGCCAGGCAGGCAGGCAAGCGGTTAGGAACCAGTAGTCCCAGATTGTGAGAGGGATGTCCAACTGTCAGTTTAGGCCTGATCCCACAGTCGGACATTCCCAGAGGGGTCCCAGATTGAAGAGGGTGCAGGCTGCGCTGAGGGACACCCCCCAGTGCCCGAATTTTGTGCACCGGGCCTCTAGTGTAATTATAAAATGCCAAAAACCAAACAAAACAACCAGAAATGATAGACAACTGCCATCTAGACATTTTGCCCAGGATTCCAACCAATTTTGGCTGAAATTACCCTTGTCATGAAGCTGAACACCATCCTAGCTACTGTCCCTCCCTCTAGAAGGAACTGGTTTTTGCTGCAAGAGAGGTGAACCAGACACTGGGAGCCACTGAGGAACTTATTACAGGGCACGTGAAGGCAACTGTGCCCAGAATACTCACACATGCATACCCACTCTGCCAGTTCAAGGGGCCAGTTACCTGTCTGGTCCTCTAGCAGGTAATACTGCTTCATGAGCTGCCAGTGGGCCTGCAGAGACTTGGCAGTACGGGCCAAGTAGAAGGCATCAGGGTGTCTGTGCAGCAGGTCCTGGAAGGTCTCTAAGGTGGGCTGGCTGGTCTGGAGGGCAAGAAGCATGCTCTCTCTAGGCACCTAGGTTTTCTCACTCCTGCCTTTCCACCCCATCCTTGCCCATCCCCAAGCCCACTCCCACCAGGAGCTGGAAGAAGCTATGGCTGTCCAGGGAGCCAGGCTCGCCTCTTCCTGAGTACCCTGTCCACAAGGGTGTGTGGATCTGCACGAGCATGTCTCCAGGCAGTGGGGTCTCCCCACATGAGTTTTCTAGTTCAGCAGTCAACAACCGGTGGTACGTGAGGTCCGAAAGGTTGGCAACCGCTGTTCTAGTTAGTCCAGCTCCCACCCTGCCTAGCCCCTTCATCAACCTTACTAGACCTCATCCTTACCGATCCCACTTTGCTGAGCAGCTGTTCCTCAGCCTTGCTGAACAGGGCCTTGCTCTGGATGGCGGCTATGGCCTCTGGGTGCAGCTGCCTCATTGCCTGGCAGGCCAGCCTAGGTAGGCAGGGAGGAGACAGGTCCGGGCAGTGTTGAAGGGAGGGTGTTAAGCAATCTAAGGTTCCTATTTCCCCCAAAGCCTGCAGGTCTTTGAGATGCAGGAGGAGAGGCCAGGCCCTCAGTAGGAAGAGCCCAAGGCTTAGCATGGTCTCATGGGTTTGTCCAAAGTGTGAACAGGCAACTCAAGAAACAAGTCCCTGTGTTCAATCCAGTGAAGAGACTCAAAGGCACAGCCCCCTTGTGGCCAGTCCTGAGGAAGATCCTAAATCCAGCTGAGGCTCTCTCGCCAAGACCTTTGTCCTTCTTGGTCAAAGCTGCCACCCATTAGCCACTGCCCAGCACTTCCTCTTTCTCACACTGAGCCCTGTCTGTTTCCTGGTATATCAGGGCCACGGCTAAAGCTTAAGCAGTGCCAGTGGCTGTGGAGTAGAAGACAGGTGTTAAGCATCCAACAAATTTGGATGACATTAAATGAAGTAACTGAAAGGAAGAGTGTGTGGTGCATGTGTGCACAGGTTTATCTGGAACTCGGGGTGCTAAAATTAGAAGGACTTGTGGGTGATCTGTGTGGAAAGGTTGGGAGGTGACTTGCCTCAAACCACAATGCACACAGTGGTAGAACCAGAGCTCCCCTCACTCATTTGGGTGTTTTCTCCTATTCTACTTCCTGGACTTCTAGATTCCCTTGCTCCTGATATCAAGCCAGAACTAGCAGGGTTGGCAGCAGGAAGAAGCTTCCCTCTAAAGCCTGAGGATGCAAGGGCCCAGGAGCCCTAACTCCCAGACCCCCTCTTTTGGCCCTTATGCAATTCTCTTTGTTCCAGGAGCCAAATTCTGGTATCCCCAGTACTTCTCCACTGCTGGAGCCAGCCCCACTCACTTGGAGATGACAGGATCGTACAGCAGGGCGTACCAGCGCTCCTGGACTTCCCGAAGGGTGAAGCGGCAGCTGAACTTCACACCCAGGTGGACCGATGTCAGGTCATTGGTCTGCAAGGCCCCAGAGAGGTTTGCTTCAGCCTTACTGCTGGAAAGAAACCCTTCCCTTGCCACCCATAAGGCACTACTGGGCTAGCTGGGGGACAACTAGAGGCTGGGGGAGAAAGAGTGACAGGAAAACGGTGGTGGGAAGCACTACCTGCAACACAGCATTGATGAGCAGGAGGTCATCAGCAGGCTTCCAGCGGCCCAGATCCTTGGTCACCTGAAGTGGCTGTTTGCTCTTTTTTACACGCTTGGTGATTCCAGGAGCGGGGGCTGGGCTGGGCGGCACAGGAGTGCTGGGGGCCTTGGACACCTGGGCAGAGGACAAGAACACAGTGAGCTCAAAGTCAGCATCAGGGCAGCTGGTCTTCAAGTGACAGCCCCAGCCCCACTCAACAACAAGCAGCATAGGCAGGGAGCTGGTTTTCTAATACCTGTTCCCCCAGAGCACTTCTACATAGTCCTTGACCTAATGGATTCTTCTCTTTACTGGTAGCACCCCCAACCTCAGAGTAGAGGGTGGGTGGAGAGGATACCAGGAAAACACTCTTACTGGTACAGTGTCTGGGGCCAGAGCAATGCCACCTGGGGATTATTTTTACACCCAGCAATGCTGGGAACAGGCTGTCTGCTCCTAGAATAGATGCATGCTCCATGCCTCCCACACAGAATGTGATACAGGATGCATTGAAGGGGGGAGAAGGGGAATAGAGAACAAGAAAGAGGGAGTAGGAGGAAATAGGTTCCCGGGAGGGAGGCATCTGAGGTAGTTTGGTCCTCTCATAGCATCCTCTGAAGAACTCTTGCCACTGACAGGTTATAGGGGAACTCATGCCAGCTGACAAATTGTGGTCATGGACCCCATGTTTCCCTTCCCACCTCCTTGCCACATCTCCCAATTCCTCACCTTCTTCTTCTCACTAGAGGAGGGTTCACTCCCAGAACAGCGCCCTGGTTCCACCCCACTGGCCCCCTTTGCCCGGGTAGAGGACTTGGCCAGGCTGCTCTCCACCAGCTCATCATCAAACTTCTTCCTCTTGATAAACCTGTGGAGAATCCTACCCAGTGAGTAATCCTGCCCCCTCCCCAACAACCACTTACACCATGCCTCCAGAACAGGGCAGGTTCCCAGCTCAGTGGATGGGGCATGACACTGCTGTGCCCCACCCCTCTGAGACAAAAGAGTACTGTACCACAAAGATTTCATGTCAAAGACCTGAGATCTCCCTCCCTTGCGCTCTGTCAGGGATTTAGTAGGGACAGGAAAAGCACAAGGCTCTGCCAAATAGGCCTCTAAGGGTCTCAAGTAGTCAGTCCCAACAGAGATGAAGGCATGCAGTGCCTAATGCCCCTGTTCAGTCCCTGGCCATCCGAATCCTTACTACCTGGAGGAGCTTCTCCGTTTAGGGATGGTACCCAAGGCCTGTGAGGAGGCTCGCTTCTGCCCTGCCAGTGACTCTTCATCCTCTGAGCGGCTGGCAGTGCCTGATGCCATCAGGGATGAATCTAGTAGTCCCTGAGAATCTAGAAAAAGAGAAGTAGTGAACTCAGACCTCCTAAGTGCCTAGCAGAGCCCTGAGCCTCTGCTCATAGGTCTTCTCAGCCCTCCCCTGCTTCCTTGACACTTGAGGTTTTAAGGTGGGAATTCCTTGGCCATCCAGATCCCATCTGGGCTCAGACTTGGCCCAGACCTTCCACGCTGGGCAGTTCTCCCGGTGCCAAGTGTCATGTCGTGCAGCACATGGTGCTCAGGTCAGACTGGCGATAACGACACACCGGGCTCTGGGCATAACTGCTCCCTCTGCCATCAAAATGCAGCCATGCCAAAGAGCAGCAGCTCAACAGCAAGTCAGTCAATTGTGGCCTCTGCCTAGAGGTATGTGGGTGGTGCTGGCCCAGGGGGAGGTGGCAATGCCCAGCCAGGACGGAAAGACACATGTGCCAGGTACGGGGTAGAATCAGCAGGTGCTTGGTGCCCAAACGTTAGGGGAGCTGGCCTGGCCTCATACTACCTTTGTCCATCCTCTTACAGTCCCAAAGCCACAGGTTCCAAACCACAGGGTTAGGAGGAAGGGTCCCACAGGCTCATCCAAGGATTCTGACCAGGTGAGCTTAGAGGCCGAGAGGAGATTCTGCAAAGGAGAAATGAGGCTCCATGAGGCTCAGGATTCCGACTGGCCAGCCTCACCTCCTTATACTGCAACAGGTCCCCCAGGGTCCCATAAGCTAGGGAAGACACAAGGAGAAGAAAGTCAAAAGTCTGTATTTCGCCAATATGACCCTGATAAGTCAGTAGCCTTTTGGAGGTCACTGACATCTTTGAGAATATGATAAAAGCTATGATTCCAGAAAAATGTACAAACATGTACTATTTAGGGGGTTCACGGACCTCACTAATTCTACTCATAGCCCCTAGGTTAATGGCCTTGATATAAACTAGCAGGAAACAAGGGATTCTTCGCTCACTTTCAACAGCTGGCCACGCAGCTCAACAGCACCACCCCTTTCCCTCCTAGGCCAAAGAAGGAAAAAAGGATAGAATTCCAACCAGTCCATCTCTTTTCTCCCCCCCCATTTGTATCTTTAGCTTAAGATTTGGTGGGCGGTATCTCGGGGAAACTAACAAATACAGTTTGGAAACTGCTCAAATATCAACCGACATGGGGCGGGGGGGGGGGGGGGAGCCCTGGGAGGAGGGGGGCGGAGAGGCTCCTAAACTCGGCAAAACTCAGGTACTGGGAACTCGAGGGGGCGCGCCGCTTGCGGGTCCCGCTCCTTCTGCCCAGGCTGTTCTTCCGGCCCTGTCCCCAGGTGTGCTCGTCGCACCGCCCCACAGAATACGGCTGGGAATCTCGCCACATGGGGAGAGGGCGAAGGGCCCCAACTCCACGCCCGACTGAGGCAGGATCTGCGCCTCCTTCCCTCCCTCGGTTCATTCTCCCTCGAGTGCACACCAAGATGGGGGTTAGTCCAGGTCAGTTTCAGGAGCTCGGGATAACAGTGGTGGTGAAACTCAAAAGCAAACACCGAGAGAACCCCGATGCTCTCACATTCTCGGTTTAAGCCCCACGGGCTGGTGGCGGAGAGTGGGGGGTAAACACCGGGCCAATTCTCACCCCACCTTCAGCAAGCCACCTTTACGCATGCGTGACGTCTCGGACCAGACTCTGGCCCGGCCCACGCATGCGCAGATTACCAGGGCGCTACCGGGGCGGGGCCCTAAAACGGGGGAGCGGGGGGGGGGGGGTTGTCCCTGGGGGCACACTGGGAAATTCTATCTGACCACCCTCCCAACTCCGCTCGTAACCCTTAGAGAAGAACCGCGAGGTCTCACCATTCCTAGGCTGCCAATACCAACAATTTCTCCGCCGCGACGGCAGCAGCCGCAGGGCCAAAGCCAGTTTCCGTGAGGTACGTCCACTTCCGGGTCTACAAATTAGGAACTTTACAATCCCTTCCGGTTCGCCCGAGCACAGGCGTGAAGGGGGCGTGGCTATGGCTGCGAAGGTCAAAATTTTGCTAACAGGTGAAATCAAAGGTTTTCCCAATAAGGAAACATCAGGGATTATAGGCACCGGAGAAATTACCCACCCGGTTGAGGGGAGTGATTAAAGGGAGAGGCGAGACTTGGGGCGGGAGAGGCTGAGGGGAGAGACCGGGCGGGGCGAGGTGGGGACGCTGGGAGGGGCCGCTCGACCGTGGGGTGGGCGGGGGCCGCGCGCGGACTGGGTTTCCGAATTCGCTCAAAGAATAGGAGTCTTTGATAGTTTCCCAAGACCCGTAGGCACTGTTTGATTCGACCATAGGTTTTAGAGAAGACATTCTGTGTTAGGCCCTGTGCTAGTCACGTGACGTTGAGGCGCTCGCCAGAGAGATGTGGCGTCCAAAAGGGGCAGGGAGGTTGATGTCTATGCTATGGAACGGATGGGCCGCTGGGAGAGGCGCTAAGAGAAGGAGCGGTGCTCAGTTGGTCTTCAGCCCAATGCCACTTGGACTGCTAGAGGCATTGTGGGTCCCCGGAGGTAAGAGAGAAAACCAATGGAAGAACCCTCAGAGGGGAGTGCCCTGGAGGGAATCTTGGGATGAGAGAACAAGCCTATAGGAAAAGTTGGGAGGTGTAAGGGATGCCCTGGGAAACCAGAAAAGCTGTCCTCTAAAAGAGGACTTTTCTTTGGTTTATGTTTCCTTGGAGTGCACAAAAGTGTAGTAGCTCGGAATTAAATATCAGATGGAGGGCTGGCCCTTCTAGCCCCGACAGTATATAATAGCCCCCTGCATTAAAAATCCCCACTTCATTTACTGTCCTGTGATTTTGCTTAATGAATATTAACCTATTTAATCTCCCCTGAAAGGTTGTGTTTCCTGATACAAGGTCTGGTGGACCATCTAGATATAGTATCTATATTCGATGAGAGTTACCAGGGAGGTCTCTAAGCAGATGACAACTGAGCTGTGATTTGATAGTTGATAAGGAACTAGTAATGCAAAGAGCTGGGCTAAGATGACCTAGTCAGAGGGGCAAGCATAGCTCCAAAGCAGAAAAGAGTGGTGAATTTGAGGAACAGGTGATGGGGAAAATGAGACATTTTGGGGGGCTAGCAATCTGAATCTAGCCACTGCCCCTTTAATTGTCTGGTCCTGCAAGACCTGTTTATAAACCTTACCCAGATGAAGTTATCAGTGCTGGCTCCAGGCCAGGCCTTTAGTTGAGGCCTGGTGACCTCAAAGCCCCAGTGCATAGGGCTCTTTAAGAACTTGCAAAGGGGACCGGAAAAAAACCCTAATTTGGGAGACAAAGAACTGGAAAAAGTATAAATAGGGAAAGCTTCCTCCATGTTTTTGTCCAGAATTTGAAAAGATGTTTTTTCTCTGGGACCTCGAGTAATGATAATAAAGTGGAATTCCAATCTCTCTAAGCATAGCTTGGTTTTCTCTGGTCTTCTGCAACACAGGAAGGAGTTCAGTGTGGCTAGAGCAGGATGATGAAGAAAAAAGAAAGAAGGAGAAGAGAACAAAGAGGTCATCAGGAGAAGGTCACATTATCCTTGTAGTTCATGGAGTGAACTTTGGCCTTTATGCTTAATGCATTGAACACAGACAATAGATGGTGAAGGCCTGGGGTGGGGGGGCAGGGAAGGTTAGAAGAGGTCAATGGGGTAAAGGGGGACATATATAATACTTTCAACACTACAGATTTAAGAAGAATATAAAAGAAAGAGACCTAGATTTTTGGCCTGAGAAACAGTGATGCTAGCACCTTCCTTTAGAATATGTTCAGAAACTTGCCCTATAGCACCAACTTCTCATATCCTGATCCAAGTCTCCTAGATCCATCATCTCTTAGCCGGACTATTGCAAGAGCTCCCTAACTAGCTTTCATCTTTCTGCCACTCTTTCAATTTCTTCACAGCAGGTAGGCTATTCCTATTAAAATGTAAATCCACTCATTCAAGCCTCTTCAAAACTCTCCATCTTCTGCCCTGGCCAGTGTAGCTAGTTGGTTGAGTGTTGTCTGTGCACCGAGAGGTCACCAGTTCGATTTCAAGTCAGGGCACATGCCCAGGTTGTGGGCTTGATCCCCCATAGGGGGCATGCAGGAGGCAGCCAATCAATGTTTCTCTCCCCATCTCTAAAATAAATAAAAACATTTTAAAAAGAAAAGAAAATTCTCCATCATCCTTGGAATAAAGATGCATGGTCTAGTACCCATTCCCTCACTGACCTCATCCCCTCCTCCTCTCACTTGCCCTTTTTAAAATTTTAGTCTGTATCCCCTGCACTATTTACCCTTTCCATGCTTTGTTTTTCTCCTTAGCCCTCTAATGTATGATGTATTTTACTTATTTTTTTCTCTTATTATATGTCCCTCAGCAGTAGAATATAAGCTCTATGAGGGCAGGGATTTTTGTCTGTTTTGTTCAGTGCTATTGTAGGTGCTTAATAAATCTTGTTGCTTTTTAAATTTTATTTGAGAGTGAGGAAGGGGGAGAGAGAAATATTGATTTGTTGATCTACTTATTTATGCATTTATTAGTTGCTTTTTTTGTTGTTTTGTTTGTAATCCTCACCTGAGGATTTTTTTTCCATTGAATTTTTAGAGAGAGAGTGGAAATGAGTGGGCAGAGAGAGAAACATCTATGTGAGAGAGATACATCCATTGATTGTCTCCTGAATACTCCTGGACCCTGGCCAGGGATCAGCCTGCAACCTAGGTACATGCCCTTGACCAGGAATCGAACCTGTGACCCTTGGGTCCTAGGGCTGACACTCTAACCACTGAGCAAAACCACTCAGGGACATTGGTTGCTTCTTGTATTTGCCCTGACTGAAGGTCAAACTCACAACCTTGACATATTGGGACAATGCTCTAATCAATTGAGCTACTCCGCCATGGCTTTAAATATTTGTTGAGTAAGTATCTCTATATATAAAAGCCTAAGCAACGAGCCGACCATCCTACCATTCGGCCGGTAGCTATGATGCACACTGACCACCAAGGAGCAGATGCTCAACATAGGAACTGCCAAGCTTCGGTGACTTGGCAGCTGCGGTTCTCAAGTGATACATCCGGAACCAGAGAGGAGGAAGCCCAATTCTAGGGTGTGTCACCCAAGAACCACCCTCTCGCAATCCAGGACCCCTTGGGATGTCAGAGAGCTGGTTTTGGCCCAATCCCCACAGGCCAGGCCAAGGGACCCCACCAGTGCACAAATCTGTGCACTGGGCCTCTAGCTCATTGGCTCCCTACTTTGGGTCTGGCGCCCCACTGGGCCACTAGCCCATTGCAGAGGTCATGGGTCTGGCCCTTACAGGAACTTTTCTACTCGTTTAGCTAAATGATGAGATGTGCAGGACCTACTGGCTGCAGCCCTGATGTCTGGCCCCGTGCCAGCCCATCCACTTAATATCCAGTGGAGGCTGTGAATTTTCCCGCTACCACTCTCTGGGCTGGGAAACCGCCCTCGGCCTGCCTCCTTCCCTGCAGACAGTAGCACCAGTGGGCAACCTCTCAGGGGAAGGAGGCAAAGGAGCAGCTCAGGTGGGAAGAAGAAGGTTCCCACCACCACAGGACTCTGCCTAGGTGGAAGGGCCTGGGTGGGAGCCTGACACTGAGCAGGGTCCTGCCCTAGGCTGACTAGATTGCAAGCTAAGTAAATCCTGTTTGCTAAATAATTGCATTTTGCAGCTAAATGCCCACAGGTCGTCAGTTACCGCCAAACTTAGGGTAAAATGAGATGAAAGAAGCGAGACAGATATAGAGAGAAAATGACATAATATTGGGAGAAGAGAGGAGGGAGCCTGATTCTGGGGTGTGTCACCCGAGAACTGCCCTCTCGCAATCCAGGATCTCTCAGATGTCAGAGAGCCAGTTTCTGCCTGATCCCCACAGGCCAGACGGAGGGGACCCCACCAGTGCATGTCACCGGGCCTCTAGTGTTAAATAAACAGAGGACACAGGATCTATCTACTGAAAAGAAGTCTGTGGGCCCTAACTGGTTTGGCTCAGTGGATAGAGTGTTGGCCTGCAGACTCAAGGGTCCCAGGTTCGATTCTGGTAAAGGGCATGTACCTTGGTTGTGGGCACATACCCAGTAGGGAGTGTGCAGGAGGTAGCTGATCGATGTTTCTCTCTCATCGATGTTTCTAACTATCCCTCTCCCTTCCTCTCTGTAAAAAAAAAAATTTTTGAAAAAAAAGAAGATTTATTTAAAAAAAAATGTGGGAGGAGCATATTTGTATGGGGGCAGAAACCAAGAATTCTGTTTAGATATGTTAATTTTGAGATGCCTGTGAGGTATCTCGTTGGAGGTTTTGAGTAGAGAGATGTACCCTAGTCTTGTCAGGGAAGAGGCCTGAACTGTAGATACATTTTAGGGAATCATTATCATGAAGCTCTGGATGCCATTGTCTAGGGAGAAAGTGTAGATAGAGAATAAGGTCCAAGACTAATGCCTGGGGCACTCTAATGTTTAAGGTAAGGTAGAGGAAGAACCAGCAAAGGAACAAACAGAAGAGTGTGGATTTTTTAAAAAACCTAGCAATGGCACCAGTCATCCAGCCTCCACTTAACCATCACTGTTCCAGAGTAAGCAGTCTTTCATAGTCTAGCACTGTGCCTAAGATAAGATGTGGCTTACAATGGAGGTCCCATTCACGGTTTTTTCAGGATTTTTGTGCATCTGCTCAGGGCCCCAGGCTCCTTCTCCTGGAGAATTAGAACATGGTGGTTAAGAAGACATGCTCTGCCCCAGCCAGTGTAGCTCAGTGGTTAAGCATTGACCCAGGAACCAAGAGATCACCAGTTTGATTCCCATTCAGGGCAAATGCCCGAGTTGCTGGCTCAATCCCCAGTATGGGGCATGTGGAGGCAGCCAGTCAATGATTCTCATCATTGATGTTTCTATCTCTCCCTCTCTCTTCCTCTCTGAAATCAATTAAAAATATATATATTATTTTAAAAAAGAAGAAGACAGGTTCTGGAGTCAAACTGGCTGATTTTCAACCTCAGCAGTATCACCTACCAGCTTGTGACCTTGAGTAAGTTACCATTCTTTGCCTCAGTTTCATCATCTGTACTCACTTGATAGATGGTTCTGAGGAGTAAATCACAACTTAGACTAGTGGGTAGTATAAAGCAAGTTTTCAAACACTATAAGCTGTTGGTACCGATCTTAGGGCTTGGGTCTCAACATCTGCCAGGTGGTCAGAGCTAAGGACCCGGACTTTGAGTCTAGGTTTTGCCCCACTCCTGTCCACTAGCGCAGGACCAATTCCCCTCCTACCTTCTGGGCACCAGTCCGAGGACACAGAATCTATCTGCTGTTGGCTCAACTATAGGAAGTCAAGTTTAATAAAACTGTTGACCAGTACAAAGTTATCTTTGGGTTCACAATGCATTTTAAGTCAATATAATACTCAATATCTGTAAACTTTTTTTTTTTTCTTTAAGGAAGGAGTCCCATACACACATTGAAACCCTCTGAAATATCAATCCCTAGGTTAGAGAATCACAGACAGACTTTATGAATATCCAACTTCATTAACATGATAAAATGTACACATCTCACCATGGCTGGGTGGCTCAGTTGGTTGGAGCATCGTCCTGTATACCAAAAGGTTGCAGATTCAATTCCAGGTCAGGGCACATGCCTAGGTTGCAGGTTTGATCCCTGGTTGGGACACGTATGGGAGGCAACTGATTGATGTTTCTCTTGTATCGACGTTTCTCCCTCTCTCAAATCAATAAAATAAAAATTAAAAAAAAACATGTCTCAGTTCAAAAGTCAGAATGACAATGAGGAAACCTAAAATATTCCCATTAAAGTTAGGTATTCCACAAGGATGGCCCCTGTGACTTTTTTTTTCTTACATTGCTTTGGAAGTACTAGCCTACTTAATTACAAAGAAGAAGGAATGAGATGAAAACCGGAAAAGAGGTAAAATTATTTATGATATGAGAGCCTACCTGAAAAATCCAAGGACATCAACTGAAAAAATAATACAAATAAGATTCTAGCAAAGTGGGCACAAATTAATATACAAAAAGCCAATGAACAACAGCCAATTAGAGGGTATAGGGGAATCCTATATAATAAAGAGGTAATATGCAAATGAACCCTCACAAGATGGCTACCTAAAACCAGGCCAGCAGAGGGATTAGTGAGGGATGACCAAACGACTGAACAGCAGGCAACCAGGCCGGTGGGGGGCTGGGGGGGACCATGAGGGGTGACCAGGCAGGCCTGCGGGGGGGTCAGTTGGGGGTGACCAGGCCAGCAGGGGGGGCAGTTGGGGGCAACCAGGCCAGCGGAGGGGGCAGTTGGGGGTGACCAGGCTAGCAGGGGGGGAAGTTGGGGGCATCCAGGCTAGCAGAGGGGGCAGTTAGGGGTGACCAGGCTGACAGAAGGGGGCAGTTGGGGGCGACCAGGCCAGCAGGGGGTGCAGTAAGAGGCAATCAGGCTAGCGGGGGGTGGGGGACAGTTAGGGGTGACCAGGCTGACAGGGGGGGTGCAGTTGGGGGTGACCAGGCTGGCAGGAGGGGAAGTTGGGGGCAATTAGGGTGTCAGGAGGGGCAGTTGGGGGTGACCAGGCCGGCGGGGGGGCAGGAAGGGGTGACCAGGCCAGCAGGGGGGGCAGTTAGGGGCAATCAGGCCAGCACACAGAGGCAGTGAGGGGTGATCAGGTTGGCAGGGGGGGCATTTAGGGGCGACCAGGCAGGCAGGCAGGTGAGCAAATAGGAGCCAGCAGTCCAGGATTGTGAGAGGGATGTTTGACTGCCAGTTTAGGCACAATAAACCAGCAGTCGAACATCCTCCAAGGGGTCCCGGATTGGAGAGGGTGCAGGTTGGGCTGAGGGGACCACCCCCGTGCACAAATTTTGTGCACCAGGCCTCTAGTAAATTTATAATTTACAATAGTAACAACAAAGTAAACTAAGAATAATCTTAAGTATGCTAGATCTAGGTGCCCCAAACTAAAATGCTATATATCATAGGAATAAGACCCATCTTTCCTTCTCACCCAAAAAGGAAGCTTCAATGAATGGAAAGGAATACTCTATTTTGGGGTAGAAAGACTTGCTATCATAAAAATGTCAGCTCTCCATAAATCTATAAATGTAATACAATCATAAAAATACACTACATAACCTGAATATAAAGTTCATATGGAAATTTTTACATCAGGAATAGCCATGAACATTTTGAAAAAGGTTAATGAGGATGGGGCAGGCTAGAAGAGGTCAATGGGAGGAAAAGAAGGATGTGTATAATACTTTCAACAGTAAAGATTTTAAATAATAAGATCAAATAAAATTGATTTACAAAAAAGATTAATGAGGAGAATAGTTCTACCAGATATTAAACCATTAAAAGCTACAATAACAGTATAATTGAGGGGACACTGGAGCATGCATAGACACCTTGGTCAAGAGAACAAAAGAATCCAGAAATAGACCCAAGACATTTAAAATGTTAGTATATGACAAAGATGGCATTGTCTACCAGTAGGGAAAAGATGAATTATATAGTAAGTGATATTGAGACAATTGTGTAGCCACCTGGAAAAAAAATGTGGTATCTCTACTTTAGCCCTTATACTAATGTAAATTTATATAAATCAATTGTGTTTAAATAAATTTAAGAGTAAAAACAAATTTATAATGTAGTGGGGATAGTATTTTTCAGGATGGCGTAAAATTTCCCAAAGCCTAAAGAAAGATGTTCTGTTAACATAAAAATCTGTAATTTCTGCAGAGCAAAAAACACCATAAGCAAAGACAAATGGCAAACTGGGGGAAATATTAGCAATTCATATCATAGACAAAGGGACTAATTTGCTTCATATATACAAAATCCCTTCAAATTAATATGAAAAAGAACAAAAATCCAATAAGAAAATGGGATGGTTAACATAAAAGGAAAGACAAATAAATGGCTCTTAAATTTCAAAATCACAAGAAAATTAAAACTACATTTAGATACCATTTTTCACCTATAGATTGGCAAAAATTCCAAATGTTTGACAATAGACTCCTGCATGGTTGTCTAAGAGGGGGACATAGACCCTCTTAGATATTACTGATAGAATTGTCAATCAATGCCTGTCAAAATTACAAATGCATATAATTTCTGAGCCAGTATACTTATACACATGCATAATAAACTATACACAAAGTCATCAACTTTAGAAGCAAAAGTTTACAAACAATTCAATTATCTAGAAGACTAGTTAAATAAATTACAGTCTCTCCATACAATGGAATATACAGCCAGGCCAAAGAACTGTCACAAAAATCTTTATAGGCCATGATTAAACTCATGAATAAATCATTAAAGATTTTTTAAGCAGGGTGTGTTATGAGATCAGGATTTTAGAAAGATCTCGTTGGCCTGTATGGAGGCTAGATTGAAAGAGTAAAACTAGAGGCAGGGTGATCAGTCAGGGTAGTCAACAAGGAGAAGACACATACTATCTAATAAAGATGGAATATGCAAATTGACCGTAACTCCTCGACAAAGATGGAGGCACCCACAGCCAATAAGGAGGGAATATGCAAATTGACACGACAAGGTGAGAGGTGGAAGGCGGCTCTGGGCCGGAGCGAAGGCGGTGCCGGAGCGAAGGCGGTGCCAGCAGGCAGGGGAAGGAAAGCCTATTCTTGCACGAATCTTTGTGTATCAGGCCTCTAGTAAAATATAAACTGGGTAGGGCTTGGTGATAGATTAGACGTAGGAATGCAAGAAATGAGGCACTGATGATACCCTGGTTTCCAGCTTTGGCAGTAGAAGTAGAGTGATGGTTAGTGCATTGAGATAGGAAGCACAAGTGAAGAGGCCAGTTTTGAGTGAGAAGGAAAGATGGGTCTTTTTTGGATGAATTGAGTTGAAGGTGCCAGTGGGCAACAGGTTGAGATGTCAGTTGGGTGTTTGGATATACAAGACGATGACTTGAGGGAGAGTTTAGAATTAGGGAATCACCATATGGCTAATGTTCAAGC
The DNA here is from genome assembly GCA_026230045.1 of Corynorhinus townsendii. Lineage (NCBI taxonomy): Eukaryota > Metazoa > Chordata > Mammalia > Chiroptera > Vespertilionidae > Corynorhinus > Corynorhinus townsendii. The sequence goes on along the minus strand of JAPDVU010000003.1, from coordinate 170,161,032 downwards.
AGTAAGGGAGATGAAGTCACCTTAGGATAGTCTATGGCAGGAATAGAGAATCCAGGCACTAGAGCAACCCCTAGAGTACACAGGCAGAAGATAATGGGCTCCTACTGGAGCCAGAGCAGTACATGGGGGACATAGGAGGGAAGCCAACTGTCACAGAAGTCAAGGGGAGAATGTAGCATTTTAGTTTTCTGTGTCTCTCACTTGATTATAAAATCCTTGAGGACATAAGCTGGGTTTTATTTTTCTTTGTTGTCTGCTCCATCCCTACCTTTAATCAATACAAAGTTTTGCACATGATAGATGTCTATAAATGAGTAAGGGCATGCATCTCATCATAGCTGGCTCTTTACACTACTTTAGTACACACCTTCATTATTGCTCCTCTAATTGGTCTCCTAGCATCTCCACACTGCCAAAGCTGCCTCTAAAGCACAGATCTGGTACTAGCACTCCTTTCCTTAAAAATCATCAGTGACTTTCCATTGCCTACAGAGGAAAATCCTCAGCTTGGCCTTCAAGCTCATCCAAACCTGATCCCAGCCCAGTTTAGCTCCCACAACACCTGGCTTTTACCTATTGAACTACAGCCACACTGACCACTTTCTGATCTCCAAACATGGTCTGTGCTTGAAGTGCTCTATGCCCTTTCATTCCCCTAGACCCTTCTTTCCCTGACATCTGTGGTAGTTCTTCAACATTCTGTTGAAATCCCACTTAGCCCTGAAGGTTTTACCAGAACCACACTGCCATGAACATCTCCTTCCCCTGTTCTCCATTTTACTTTGCACCTCTATGACATCACTGGCCCTGAACTGTTTGTTACATATGCCAGCTTCTCACTATTTACTACCTATCTCCACACTGGAGTGTGAAAAGGGATTGTATCTCAATGTCATCTTTATACATCCAGTACTTAGTAAAGTGCTAAATGAGTGATAAGTCCTGGGAGTACTAATGTCTAGTTCTCCCACTCCAATGCTTGGCATATGGTTCTGTATCCTGTGTTGGCAATACTAGTAAGCTCCTTGGAAGTTTGTTTTATTAACTTTTATACCCTCATTGCCTAGTACAGAGCATAGCAGCACAGTAGGTGCTTAATAAATGTGTAAGTACTTAATAATTACTCATTTAATTTGCTCTCAGGAGCCTCTAGAGAGGCCAATAGCTTTGGCAAACAGCGTTTTGTATGTGCTTCCTGCTAGCTCTGACAGGCTGCCTCTGTAGGCCAATGACAAGCTATGTTGTGTAAACATGGATCTACTGAGGGACTGTGAAGTGTGGCTAACAGAATGAGTTAGGGCGGTCATGGTGGGTAAGTGTTTAACTCAAAGAGATGTGGCTCTCCAGGCAGAAACACAGCCCAGAAGAAGCCTCAAAGGCAAGAGCAAATCAAATCAGCTAAGGCGGGATGGGATCACTTATTCCTTAGGAGAGGGAAAGTGTGACTTGGTTTCTACTTTGTGCACAGCCCTCTGTGCTGGGGCAGCTACAGCTGGGCAAATAATTGGAAAATAACTAGGCATCTGCTCTTAAAGTGTTTGAAGTCTGGTGGGGCTGAGGACAGGCCCATCAGTAACCCCAGAACAAAGGCAGGATTGACCAGTGCTAGAAGAAATGTATGAACAAAGGATGAAGAGAGCAGCCAGGAGAATCGGAGTCTTAGGGGGTTAGGAGAGGCTTCATGGTAGGGGAGGTAGCATTTGAGCTTCTTTACGAAGCTCTCTTGAATGGGAGGGAATTGTAATAGCTTCCAACTATCTCTGCTTCCTTCTTCCAGCTTTCAGTCTGTTTTCATCACTGTAGCCAGAGTGATGCTCTTGAAGTGTAGATCAGAGTATGTCACATCTCTGCTCAAAATTCTGCAATGGTTCCCATTTCATTCAGAGTAAAAATGGCTCTTGTTCATTCGGGGTGAAGGGAGGAAGTCTTTACAAGGTCATTAAGGCCTTATATGATCTGTCCCCAGTCACTTCTGCATCATTCCTTTTCTTCTACTTCCTCACCTCACAGCAGCCACACTGAGACTTCGCTATTCCTTGAATGTGCAGGCGTGCCCCCACCTTAGGCCATTCTCTGCCTAGAATGCTCTTCCCCATGGTTTGCTTCCTCACCTCCTTCAAGTGGTCATTCAGATGTCACCTCACGAAAGCCTGACATGACCTATTTTAATTGTAACCCCTACATTCTGGTACCTTACTCCTCTTTTGGAATTTCTGTTCCTCCATGACATCTTTTACCATCTGACATACTGTGTATTGTACTGTGTGTGTGTGTGTTTTGTTTTGTTTTTGTTTATTGTCTGTTTCTCTCCAATAAAATGAGTTCGATAAAAACACTTAAAAAAACACAAATATTTTCATCAAATCTGTATCCCTAACATCTAGAACAGTGGCTAGTATTTGGTGCCCAATAGATAATTGTTGAATGAATGAATGAGGATATTATACATGCTTGAGAAAGTCTTCATGGCCTCCTGGTGCAGTTCCTAAAAAACAATTGCCTGAAGAATCATTTGCAAGGACATTTCTCTGACCTGCAGAGCTGAGGACCCTGCTGAGGGTGGGTGAGGAGGAAGTAGCCCTAAGCTGAGGGAGGGAAGACTCCAGCCACCAAGAACTGTCTGCAGGCCCTAGCTAGTTTGGTTCAGTCGATAGAGTGTCAGCCTGCGGACTGAAGGGTCCCAGGTTCGATTCCAGTCAAAGGCACATGCCCAGGTTGTGGGGGGCGTGCAGGAGGCAGCCAATCAATGATTCTCTCATCAATGATGTTTCTGCTCTCTCTCTTCCTCTCCTTTCCTCTCTGAAATCAACAAAAATAAAAAATAAAAAAAAGAACTGTCTGCAGGATCCAGATGTCCAAAGGATGGGTCAGGAATCCCTTGTTTCTTTCCCCTACACTTGTCATACTTGCTCTCCATGCTCAGTCAAGCACCTTCTCAGAGGAACCTCACCCAGTGTCAGTTGTGTCCATCTTTCAGCAATTCCCATACTTTTAATTCAGCCCTCTCCTCATCCAGGCCATCTCAAGCCCTGAAACAAACACTTTGCTGCCCCCTTGTGGCTCCCACAGTAAAGGAACTCCCCCAGAAAGTCTGAGGTGACGAGACCTACATAAGGACTCTTAGAATAGGGATGTGGGAGAGGAAATCTGAATCAACTTGACACCATGGCATCTCTGAATTATTAACAGCTGTCTTCCTTCACAAGCATTGCCACCAATATAAATTACCATCGCTCAACCAAACCCTGATAAGTATGCCAGCTGGACTCAGGCTTTGGTGGTTCCGGGCTGGTCACCTGTGGGGAAAAAACTTGGGGCAACAGATCCAGGGCATTTAGGCCAGTTGACTAGTATATCCAGCCTCCATCTACTGATAGCCAGTAAATAGTCTTTGAGGATGATGCAGTCACCAACCAGGTTAGGGCTAGGTATGTATAAAGTGATGAGGAGTTAGGTGTGACACAAGAAGAGAGCTGGGCGCTGTGGAGAACTGGAGAGCTATGCCCTGTAAGAAACTGCTCAGCTGAGCTACTGCTCAGTTCTAGCCAGTTGTTTTTGCAGGTAACAGAAAAGCTAATATCAGTCCCAAACAGGAGAGTGTCCTGGAATGCTCCTGGGTTATATTGCACACTAACAAGACAGGGATACAGATGGGCCTCAGTAACCATCTGGCTGGCACAGTTTTCAATTAAGAGACTGCTTTGTTAATTGTTTCTATGTATTTTTTTTTCTTTCTGGCTACTTTCAAGGCATTTTTTAATCTTTGTTTTTAGTACTTTGACTATGATATGCTTCACTGTGTTTTGTGTGTGTGTGTTTATCCTGTTTGGTGTTTTCTGAGCTTCATGGATCGGTGGCTTGTTGTCTTTCATTAATTTGGGAAATTCTAAGTGATTATCTCTAGATATTTCTTCTGTCCCATTTTCTCTCCGTTCCCCTTCTGGGACTTCAATTACACACGTGTTAGATCATTTATCATTGTCAGATACATTTTGCTTAGTTTTGGATTTGCCTGATTGCTTACTCTTTGTGTTATAGTTTAATTTCTATTGATCTAGCTTAAAGTCATGATTTTTTTCTTCTGCTTTTGTCCAGTTTGCTGATAAAACTGTTCAAGGAATTCATCTCTATATTAAGGTTTTCACTGCTAGCCTTCTATTTTTCCATTTCATTTTTACAATTTCCTACTCCATGTTCACACATCTTCTCCACATTTTCCACTAGTCTAGATCCTTTAATATATTAAATATAGCCATTTCAAAGTCCCTAATTGATAGTTACATCTAAGTCATGCTCATATTCTCTTTTTGAGATGACTCCTCCATTCATGAAGTCATGCTCATCCTTTATCTAATTTTTTCCAAGTTGGCCTCCCCAGTACATGGGACATACCAGATTCTACATGTCTTTCCTCCCCCAGCCTCTTTGGCTGGATTGTTTACAAAAGGTTTTGGTTCCTTCCACTTCACCCAGGCCTCCTTTGAAGATCACAGCAAGGGCTAAATTAGACCTGTCCCTCATGTACCCTTCCACATTAATGTTAGTTTCTCATCTTGGAGGTTCCAAGACAAGCAGAGCTATGGCCAACCCCAAATCTGGCTTGAAGAACTATGCCAAAAAATATTCCTTTCTATGCCTTGGGTTTCCTGCGTTTTTTTGCGGGTGGAGGCATACTAAATATATAAACTTTGCTCTGAAAAAAAAAATGAGGCACATATATAAAATCAAGAACCTCATTGCTAGAAAAGCACTATATATATATCTATATATCTCCTTGGTTTTCAACCCTCTTGGCTTCACAGCTTAACCCATCCAGGCCTTCTTTGCCTTTAAGGAAATGAATTATTGGCAAAGCAGAAGAACCTATTAGATACTGTGCTTGTTTGACAGAGAGCTTGCTAGAGGACATGCAGAAAGTCAAAGTCCATCATCACCAGAGCAAGTTTAGCCACTAGGCTACTTAAGCACAGTTCCAAGAGCATATGAAACATGTGAAAATGTTACTGTGGGTTTTTTTTTTTTCAAATTACTGGTTTCAAAATACAAAATATATTTTAAATATGTATATATAATTAAGTGTTTATAAAATATAGAATTGTCAGTTTAATTACACTGTCAAATTTAATATTCAAAATATTCTCATTACATTTATAAAACATGTTAGATTTTATATCTATGCATGTGAAGTATGGTAGCAATCATCTCAGGTAGAAACTGCAGTTTTAACTTTAACCCTGCTGTTTTGGGTTCTGTACTTATTTGCTTGCTAAAAGAATAGAAAAGTTATTTTGGTTTTCTGAACTTATGTATGCTATCCCAATCGATTGAATACTCCATGGTTGGTGGTTTGAATATCCCATTGATTATGATCCTACTGGTTATCGAAGCACATTCTTCTGTACCTGGGAACCAGGACAGCACAATTACCCTAAATTGTCTCAGTAGCTACAGATAACGCGTTTCAGTTGACTCAGTGGTCCCGAGACCAGGACAGCACAATTACCCTAAATTGCCTCAGTAGCTACAGATAATGCATTCCAGTCGACTCAGTGGTCCCAAGACCAGGACAGCACAATTATTCTAAACTAGAGGCCCAGTGCATGAAATTCGTGCACAGGGGTGTGTGTCCCTCAGCCCAGCCTGCAACCTCTCCAATCTGGGACCCCCTCAAGGGATGTCCGACTGCCCGTTTAGGCCTGATCCCAGTAGGATCTGGCCTAAATGGTCAATCAGACATCCCTCTCACAATTCAGGACTGCTGGCTCCCAACTGCTTGCCTGCTTGCCTTCCTCATTGCCCCTAACCACTTCTGCCTGCCAGCCTGATCACCCCCTAACCACTCCCCTGACAGCCTGATTGATGCCTAACTCTTCCCCTGCCAGCCTGTTTGCCCCTAACTTCCCTCCCCTGTAGGCCTGGTCACCCCTAACTGCCCTCCCCTGCAGGCCTGGTCACCCCTAACTGCCTTCCCCTGCAGCCCTGGGTACCCCCCAACTGCCCTCCCCTGCAGGCTTGATCACTCCCAACTGCCCTCCCTTGAAGGCCTGGTCCCTCCCAACTGCCCTCCCCTGCTGGCTGATTGCCCACAACTGCCCTCCCTTGCAGGCCTGGTCCCACCCAACTGCCCTCCCCTGCTGGCCATCTTGTGGTGGCCATCTTGTGTCCACATGGGGGCAGGATCTTTGACCACATGGGGGCAGCCATCTTGTGTGTTGGAGTGATGGTCAATTTGCATATTACTCTTTTATTAGATAGGCTAGAGGCCTGGTGCATGGGTGGGGGCCAGTTGGTTTGCCCTGAAGGGTGTCCCAGATCAGGGTGGAGGTTCCCTTGGGGCGTGGGGGGGCTTGGGTGAGGGGCCTGTGGTGGTTTGCAGGCAGGCCATGCCCCCCAGTGACCCAAGGGGAGGCCCTGGTATCTGGGATTTATTTATCTTCTATAATTGAAACTTTGTAGCCTTGAGCAGAGCCAAACCTCCTGCTTGCTCCATGGCCACAGCCATTTTTGTTGGGATTTATTTATTTTCTATAATTGAAACTTTGTAGCCTTTAGTGGAGGCCTGGTACTGCCAGGGTGTGCGGAAAGCTTGGCTTCCTCCATTGCTGGGGAAATCCAAGCCTCCTGCTCGCTCTGTGGCCGCAGTCATCTTGGTTGGGTTAATTTGCATACTTGCTCCTGATTGGATGGTGGGCATGGCTTTTGGGTGTAGCAGAGTGTTGGTTAGTTTGCATATTACTTTTTCATTAGATAGGATTGCCTCAGTGGCTCCAGATAATGTGTTTCTGTTGATTCAGTGATCTGTAGACCCAAAAATATACTTAATCTTTGTAGATAACTAACTTGCTCATTTTCGCTTCTGCAACTGCTTTGTGCAAACCAGGTTCCTCATTCCAAACTCAAAGGTGTAATCGATACCTTTGTGATATTCTGCCTATATAAGCCAGATGTGGCAAGCATTTCAGGGCTGCGAGATTTGGAGCGCTGTTGCCCCTCGTAACCACCGGCCTTTGAATAAATGACTCCATAATTTGCCTTGTTGAGGCGTCCTTTGTGAGATTCAGGGTACACTACAACACATGATGATTGTTGAAAAGTCACAGCCAACTACACATTAAAAACACTCATAGCTAGTTAATTTCCAAAGCAAAGTTATTTTTAAAAAATCCTTCCAAATTATTTAAAGCAATACATTGAGCATGAGGCCATTTTAATGTTGATACAATTGGTGTGAGGCCTCCAAAAAAGAATAAGCCTAGAACCTGAAAAGCTAGAAAGGGCCCTTTGCTGCCACAGCTGTACTGTGTGACCTGCATCAGGAATGCCTCTCACCTTCTTCCTCCCCCACCCCCAACTAGGTTCTCCTTGCAATATGTTAAGCTGTGGCTCAGAAATAAAATCATACTCAAGCATCATTCAAGAGCCAGCGGTTTACATCCTTTTCTTCCTTCCAGACTCTCAACCTTAAGCTGGAAGCAAAAATGGGCACCATTCCTGAGAAACAGAACCACTGGATTGCAGATTCTCTAAGGATAGAGTCACTTCCCAGTTAAGGTTTTATTATGCCTGGTCCCTGGGCTGGGACTGGCTGGGTGAGTTGAGAAGGAGGGGGAGAGTAGAGGCCCAGTGAGAGATGAGACAGATGGCTGTGTGAGGGTGGGACAGTGCTCTTTAGCTGAATGAACTAAGGAAAGTAGTGTCTTAACTGAACTGACAGAGAATTGCCAGAGATGGCCTCCTTAGCTCACACCATCTATATCTGGAACCTCCGTATCTCCATTTCTGCCACTTTTGCCATCACTCTTGAGACTCACCTTTGCCTCCCACACAGTGACACTTGGCTCTGACTTGCATGCGGTATTTCCTTTTGTTTTTATCCTCTGTGCTTTCATGCTAATCATCACTACTTCAGTTATTTATTTGCCCATGTCTTTGATTAATTCAAGAGTTCCTCACCCCTACTGCGTACCAGGCACTAATCATGGCCATCTCAGCCTCCTGGCTCCCGAAAGAGACAATACTTGGGGAATCTTCTCTGATTGGTGTCCAGGTCAGTGGTCAGGTGGTCATGGACCTGGTTCCAAAAATCAGTTGGGAAGATGTAGGTTTCAGCAATGAGACAGAAAAATTAAAAAATAAACATACCTCTATTTTATTAAAATATACAGTTTGCGGAGTGGAGGAGGAAAGTAGAATTTCTCAAAGTTCTAGGACTATTTAGCAACATCCCTGTTGTTTGTTGAAAAAACACCAACTGGGAACCTGAATTTGGGACAAGCTGCCATGTGATTTTAGTCACCCTGAAGATTGATAATCACTGGCTAAGGGATGGAGTGGGGACTGTGATTGTCTCGATCCTTCTGGCTTTTCAGGGTTCCAGGGAGGGACTCACTTGACTTTTTATGAACAAGTTCAGCAGACTCATTTAAGGGCTCCTGGTGTTCCTTTCTTTCGGTTGCTGAGACACTGGAAGAGTTAATACAGTTATAGGTTAGGGAGCAGCAGACAAGGCCTAAGAGCTTCCCAGGTCTTCTCTGGGAGACCAGTGCAGGGCTGGGCCCAGACGTGGCCTGCACATGGAACTGCTTAACACACATTTCTGCCACATTCCAGGGCTCTGCTTCTCTTCTTGTGAGTCTGCCTCTTGTCTCACTTCCCTCCCCTTACACTTCCCTGCTTCCTCCTACTCATCTCCACCGCCATCTAATCTCCTTCCCAGAAACCAAGTTATCAGCCCTCTCTCTGCAGCATGTTGTACATCTGTGTGAGTTTGCACTTCCTGCATGTTGGTGCACACATGTGAACCACTGTGAACATTAGCTGTGCAGGAATAGGCCCTGAGCAAGGGAAGGCAGTGAGAGTGAAGGTTAAGATTCTTCTCCATCTGCAGGCAGCATGTGATGTGTACGGACATGTTGCTATCTTACCTGTCAGAGAGAGCCCAGGGGAGATGCTTGTAAGGCAAAGCAGGAAATGACCTTGAAGGAGGGGTCTAGAGTTTTTTGAGAGACATGGTCTTCCTAGTGTCCCAAATCACAGAGGGAAGATGAAGAGCCCTTCCCCACAGGCTGAGAGGACACCTCAGCAGTCCTGAGATGAGGCGGGCTGTCAATGCCAGGCAGATTAGGAAAATGGGGCAGTCAGCATGAGGTCAGTGGTCTTAGTTCTGAAACTAGATAGTGTTGTGAACCGGACAGCACAGCCAGGGTAGCTGGTGAGGTCAGCAGGACCACCAAGATGTGAATGACCTGGAACCACAGCAAGCAGACTTGAGTGAGGATTCATGGTGGGCCAGGAGCACATGGCCAAAGAGAAGGTGCACTTTTGGGAGTGGAAGCAGTGTGTGTCCCCAGAGGGGCACACACAGCGTACTCACAAAGAAAGCAGCATGACCACTCCCTCCACCCCCAGAGGCAGCAGTAGCCTGGGCAGCAGCATAGAACTTTTGTTGAAGAGTGGCAGATCCTCATAGCACAATAACAGGTTCCCAAGACAACGGAGGGAGCCTCCACACTGAAAGTTTGAGGACCAGCCTGACGCTCAGGTAGGTGGTGCCAACCTGGGATGTGGATAAAAAGAAGACCAAAAAAAAAAAAAAAAAAGACCAAAGAAGCAGGGCTTTGCTTCTACACCTGGTAGTGACATAAAGTGAATAAACTTGTATAGACTTGGGAAAGGGGGAAGAAAATTGTATTCACCTAAATTCCCCTAGAAAGAGGAAGCTGTCTTTGCTGGGAACAATATTTTGATAAGTAGTTAAGTCTGAAACTGAGATCCCAGGGGAGGCCTGGGTGTGGGCGGGAACAGCTTTGCATGAGACAGGAACAAGTTTTTGAATTCTGCATATTATACCAAAGAGAGAGGGGGAGAAGAGGCTGCTATTTGGTATTGTTCACTGTGAACCCCTTTCCACAACACTCCCTAAAATTTTTCCAAAAGTTACTAACATCATTAAATGCTTGGGGTCAAATAGAGTATGCACCCTTGATATTTATGTGCACAAATAAGGTGTGCCAAAAATATATACACACACTTAGAGTAATTATAAAGGCAGTGTTTATTAAAATACATTTCATTTTCAAAATTGAGCTATCAGCTGTTAAAGTGTGTATACATTTTTTTGTGTGACACCCTGCATTTATGTGTGTGAACAAAAAAGGGTTTGGGAGCCTCCGATTCAAACAGATGCCAAGTAGAGCCCAGACACAGGCAGGGATGTAGAGGGAGAAGAGAAGGAACTCAGGAGAGATACCACCATGGGGCCACCTTGGGCAAATTCAGCCAAATCTCAGAGGGGTGGGGCCTCATTTGACTTCTGGGTTACTTTGTTCTGCCACAGTGTTGTTTTGGTTGTTCTCAATTGTGTGTGCTATATCCAAATTAACTCACAATAACAATAACACACACACCTTGGAAACTCTCTAGAAATTGTATCTATGTACTAGGTGGATTATAATGCTAATGTCCAGTTGGGCCTCTCAGGTCCACTTCAGAGTGGAAGCCTAGCCAAGGATCAGCCTTCTTTGATGCTGCCATGCTACCCGGTCTTACCTAAGTCCCTGCCTGGAAGATGGCAGCAGCACCAGCATGTTACAGCTCTTAGTTCTGGTTATGTCTAGATTGGCAGACATCAGTGCCCTATCCCTGTCAAAGATCTTTTGTTTTTTGTTTGCTTTTTCAATCCTCACCCGAGGATATGTTTATTTTTAGAGAGAGAGGAAGGGAGAGAGGAGAGAGAGAAACATCAATGTGAAAGAGAAACATCGATTGGTTGCCTCCCATATACACCCTGCCCAGGGATCAAACCCACAACCTTTTCTGGTGTGGGGGACGATGCTCCAGCCAAATGAGAGACCTGGCCAGGGCCCTGTCAAAGATCTTTAACTGGGGCAGGGCCAGGGCTACAGGAAGCAGCTGGGATTAGTCATCTATTTTTATTTACTTAATTTTGGGGGGGATGGGGGTGGGGGTGGGGAGATTGGTCATCTAGAAAGGCTACTTGAGCCCTGGCCAGGTAGCTCAGTTGGTTAGAGTGTCATCCCTATTTGCCAAGGTTGTGGGTTCGATCCCTGGTCAGGGCACATAACAAGATTCAACCAATGAATGCATAAATAAATGAACAATAAATTGATGTTTCTCTCTCTCTCTCTCCCTCCCTCCCCCCCTTCCTTCCTCTCTCTAAAATCAATCAATCAATCAATTAAAAAAAAGAGAAAGGCTGCTTAAAGAGCCTTAGGTCTTCAATAGTGACATCTTAAAGCCAAGAGAGGCAAAGGAGAGTTGAACTTCCTAACCAGAAAAGCTGATTGTAGGCCTACTAAGTCCTGCCTCCCTCCCATCAGCTGCTCTTCCCAGGAACAGTTCTTGAAGGCCTTATGGAAATGACAATGCCAAAGACAGGCCCAGGCCCAAGTTTCAGGTTTATCATGTGATTCTTGGTCTCCCTCATCTATCCATTCTGCACCTGACTCTCTTTGAAAACAACCTCCAGTCCTAGGGTGAGATACACCTCGTAAGCAATTTATGGGCAGCCCAGGAAACAAGTAGAAGGAAAGACTTCTGTAGTGATCTTCTGAGACTCCATGGAAAATCCCTTGAGAAAACTAGATTGGTGTTGGCGTGGGGACCCAAGCTCATGGCTGATGAGGCAGGCAAGCATGGCTCTGTCTGATGTGGCATGATAAATATGATAAATTAGGTCATTATTAATGTTTGGAAAGAGACATCTTGGGTCAATGGACAGAAACAGTGTGTACTCTTGCCCCCACCCTTGATGTACAAATCTTCCTGAATCCAGATTAACCACCCAGCCTTGCCCCGTACCGGGCCTTGAGGGACATCAAGCTTTTATGGTAGGAGGAATGCACATGCAATGCCAATAGCCGGGGAACATCTGGGCACCCCCCTAGCTGGTCCCAGGACAGGCTGGCAGGGGTCTTCTTTTCTATTGGGTGACTGGAGGAGGCCACATCAGTCTTCCAAACAGTCTCCATCTGGTTCCTCCGTGGGCTGGGGGTGGAAAGTGTAAAAAAGAGACAAGAGTTAGACATACAGAGAGAAAGATTGAGAAGCAACAAGCTCTCCAGGGCCGCAGGCTCAAGACACTTCTTCCCTTCCCAAATAGTTGTCACTGCCCTCCTCCTTACCTCTCTTCCCCTTAACTCTTAAGTCTCAGTTCCCTGGGGCTTCTTTGGCTGCGGAGTGGCTGGAAGAGCCCCCCCACCCCTCCGCCGCAGACACATGTCCTGGATGTGAAGCCCTGAACTGGCCGTACTACAGTAGGTGTAGATGTGGGTCTTGTTGGCTGTGCAGAGACTCACAACATCTCTTTTTGAGCTCAGGAGGTGGGGGAGGGGGGGGTCACCAGGTGGGAATGATCAGGCTTGTTTATATGGATGAATCAATGGCAGGTGCTGGGCCAATGCTCAGGGTAGAAATGGTTGTAAGTTCTCAGCTGTGGGTCCTCGGAATCCTTCTGTTGCATAGTTTGAAACATATTTGGTTAGGCTGGCCCCTGAAACCCACACTCCACTCCCTGTCTCCCCCCCTCCCCCCTCCCCCATCTGAGCCAATGGCCTGATCTGAGCAGGGCAGCTGAGAAGACAGGTGCCTTGCAACTCATGGGGTGAGCTTTGCCTGTCTATGCTCTCTAGAGGAGCTGCCAGCCTCCCCAGTCTGGTCACCCCAGCTCCCTGCCTCCCTACCCATCCAGCTGGCTGTGCCCTTGGCTTCCCTGCACCTACCGGGCCATCTGCAGAGGCACACATTTCTGGTGCTTGGATGGAAGATGCTCTGGGGGCTGCTTGCAGAAGGGGCTGCTAGAGTGGACACACCGGAGTAAGGAGGGGGGTGGCTTGCTTTTCCTTGACTTTGGGGAGGTGACCACAGGGGTGTGCAGATGAATGTTCCACTCCAGCTTGAGCTAGAGGAACCAGCAGAGAGGCATCAGGAGACAGGAATTCATCCCCTCTCTAAGACAGGAGTGGCATTGCCTAACTTAGGGCTGAACAGAGAGGGATGAGACCCAGGGAATGCCTCTAATTAGAAGCCCCTGGGACCCCAATGTATCAATTTCCCTAGAAATTACTTGAATTCTTATTTGCTAGATTAGTTCCTGTTATCTCTTTTGCTGTGGAGAAACTGAACAATGGGTAAAACAGTGAGAAAACACACACACAAAAAACAAACAAAGGAAGCCAGAGCAGCTGGAACTCCTGAGGCACTTGCAGGGTTAGTGACATGGGACCAGGTTGTGCCTGGATGCTCCGGGGATCTTTTCATCCAGTCCTCACCCAGGCACTGGGCAAGGAGCTGGGGGATTCCTCACAGTCACCAAAAGAAGTCATATGGTCCCTTTCCTCTCGACTTTAAAACCAATTTAGCAAGTTAAGACACTTACAGGAAATGATTGGGACTAGTATAAGATGATCGGAAACAGAGTTGGGAGATAACCCAAAGCTCTTCCAGCTGCCTGCTGCTGGTACTTACACAGAATCCCTTAGCACACTGCCTCTTCCAGATTGAGGCCACTGCTGTTCCGGACTCAGGGGTTTACCTCCTGGCCCAACCCTAGGGGAGATCCCAGCAGGTTTTGAGTCACTGCTATGGGAGTAAAAGAAGCTCAAATCGGCTTTCAGAGAGTAAAGATGGGTCAAACCCAACGGATTGTGACTCAAAATGACTGGACTCTCAATAGCAACACCAAAACCTAGAACGCAATGAACAGTGTCTTCAAAATCACGAGGGAAAATGAATTCTAACCTAGACTTCCATATTAAGGCAAATAGTCAATTCAGAATGAGGATAGAGCCTGGCTGGTGTGGCTCAGTAGTTGAGCATTGACCTATGAACCAGGAGGTCATGGTTCCATTCCCAGTCAGGGCATATGCCCAGGTTGTGGGCTCCATCCCCAGTGTGGGGCATGCAGGAGGCAGCCGATCAATGATTCTCTCTCAGCATTGATGTTTCTGTGTCTCTCTCTCCCTTTCCCTCTCTGAGATCAATAAAAATGTATTTTTTTGGTAAAGAATGAGGGTAGGTATTAAGTAAAGATGTTTTCAAACAACCAGGGACTCAGTGATGGGGAAGACAGCTGTGACCAGGTCTGGAGAACTTATAGGATCAGGGCAGAGAGACCCACAAGGAGGGAGAAATTCAGTGCAGAGTTGGGACTTCGGGGTCCAGCTATCTCACCCCTCCAGAAGAGTCTTTCTTCTATAGTTCTCTTTGAAAGTCCCACTCTGTGGTCCTCCCCATATATGGAGATTGGAATGTGCACTTCCTTACACTCAGGCCACCTCCTGCCTTCACTTCTTCCTGGTTCAGAGGCTTTAACCTGTTCTCGTATTTATCATCTGCCCTTCTTGCCTCCAGTCACCTCCACATTCCTACTGGCTCATTTCCTGGCCTCATCCCTACTGTCTGTGCTGATCCCAGGCAGGAGACCCACCTTGGGGAACATGGTTGCCATGCTGCTCAGGCACTCTCTGCGCTTCTCCTCCAGGTCCTTCTGCTGGTCCGTCCAGGCCTTCAGGCGCAGGTCCTGCAGGTGGTCGATATTCTCCAGGAAGATGTAGAGACTCTGGGCCTTGTAGGTAGCTCCGGTTTCCCGCATGGTTTGTATGTGGTTGATCACTTCTTGTCTGGAGACAAAGGGAAGCCATTTAGTAGGTTAAGGGGCCTGCTTTTCCCCTAAGTCTGTTAATCAGATATGACTCCACATTTGTAATTCCCAGGAGCAAGAAGAGAAGCAGAAGTTGGGAAGGCAGGGAGTAGAGAAGTGGGAGGCGTTGTCAGGTGAGGAACCTTGGGGCTCGGCTGGAAATAAGAAGAAAGTAAAGCAAATGAGGGAGCATATTAAGTGTGTTATGGATAGCAGTGTGGAGTAGGGAGAGAGAAAGAAATAAGGAAGTGGGCTTAGAAAAAAAGTCCACTAGAGGGAGAATAATATGTAAGTACCCTACCTCCCACTCCTTCAGGGTTGCTCAAGGCTTCAGGGGGACTTTTTCCAGGCCTGGGGTTTCCCCCCTTTCCCCATGTTCCTCCTTACCCCTTGAGTTTTAGTTGTGCCCACAGACCACAGTGGGTGTGGGTAGGTGCCAGGGAGAACCTACCGGAGGCTCTGGAAGCATCTGTAGATGATATATTTATGGCACAGGCTCTGCAGCCTAAGCTTGGTCAGTTCTATGGTGGTAGTGGTAAGATTCATTGCTGTGCTGCACAGGTAGTTGGGCAGCCCCTGCTTAGCATTCTTACTCAGGAGCTGCAGGTTTTTCCTCTGGGCCTCCATATCCATGTGGTATTCCTTCTTGTTTAGAGTTACGGAGGATATATGCAAAGGGGGCTGGGTCACCTTTCGGATGGATGCCCCTGTGTCAGGAACAGAGGCTGATTTCTTGGTCTTTGTGGGAACCCATTGGGTCCATGGTTTCAGGGTTAACTCAGTTGAATTCTTGATCCTTTGATTTCCTGGGGCAGGCTTCCGGGTATTAGGGGTCCTGGGCAAGTGTGGCCTCCTACCTTGGCCAGCAGATTGGGTTCGGCTTGGGGGACGGGGTGGTGATGCCTTCTCCAAGTCCCTCCATCGATGGGTGGTCATGAAGATCATCTCCTCACCCTTGCCTGGCTGCTCCAGCTCTCTCCGAGGGCCCCCTTCCTCCTTTTCCGGCTGGACCAATCTCTCCTGCTGCTCCTTTGCCGCTTCCTGCACCGCCCACTGCCTCAGCTTCTCCTCATGCTCCTGCTCCAGCAGGGCCCACTTCTGCTGCCGCTGCAGCCATAGCTCCTCCTGCTCCAGCCACTGCTGCCTCCGCCTCTCCCAGCTGAGTTCCTCTTCCCAGTGCTCCCCCTTGCTCTCCAAGGCCACTGTCCTGGAGCTCTCTGGAGACAGCTGCTCCCTAACATGGGACTTAATTTGGAGTCCTTCTTTCTCCTGGGCTACTTCCTGGAAGAAGTCCTGGTCTTTGACTTTGTGGCCCGGGCTCTCTGCCAACATTATTTCCCATTTTTTAGGAAACTTGTGATCCACTGAGGATGGCAACACAAGCTGAAGACTTTCAGCGTCGCTGCTGCTATATACATCTGCGATCCTCGAATGGGTAGTCATGATGGAAAGTGGCTGACATGTTAAAGATCTAGTACCACTTTCCCCAACATCACCCAGTGGGGAAAGTGGGGAAAATAACTGCTCCTCCTTCTTGGGTTCCTGTTGGGTTTCCTCCATGGCTGATTCTTTCTTTGGGAGAGCCTCTTTCTCAAGTGGGCCCAGAGTGTTAGCTTGACCTCTAGCAGACTGAGCCTTCTTCAGCTGAAACTCTAAGGCATGCTTTATCAGGAGAAGGTCATGGTACTTTCCCCCTAGAGTTTCTACCTGTCTTAATAGGGCATCCCTCTTATTCTCAAGGACTTGGAGGGAGTCCTGGAAGTACAGCCTCTGGCTACTGAGTTCTTTGGTCATCTCTATTTTCAGTTGCCGGTATTTGGTCTCCAGGTTCCTGTTCTCATTGTGCTGGAGGATCAAGGCCTTGTTGAGGTTCTCCACCACAGCAGACATGTACCTGATGGCCCTGACTTCTCCCTGGTTGAACATGGTGGAGTCCAAAAGTTCCTGCAGCATGGACCTCACCTCAGAAACCCTTGTGCAGGTAGTATTCTTGTCCTGGAGCATCTGTTCTGGGCTCAGTGGATGAGGGCAGGATGTTGATTTTTGTAGGTTTTGTTCCCGCCAGCCTTGCCAGAGTGTGTGTTTGGACACTAGAAGAAGTAGAGAGAACAAAGGCAACAAGCTCCCATGGGTCTCAAGGATTACACTGCTTCTCCAGATGCTGCCTGGCCAAATTCCCATCTAGCCCTCCTAGAGCTTTGGCAAGAAAGGAGCTGGGGTTATGTGTGAGGCCAGGGGAGATATTGTTAGGAGAGATCTCTGCAGGGCTCAAAACTTGCTGAAGGCTTACCTGTCAGGGCCTGCCTACTCCATAGCACCTGCAGTACCCGAGGGGCCTGGAACTATTCAGTCCAGTTCAAGTCAATTCAAAGTACTCCTGATCCTCCATATTTCCCTGGAGTAAAGTTATTTATCCTTCTTTCTTTCTTTTTTTAATCCTCACCCAAGGATTTTCCCATGATTTTTAGAGAGAGTGGGAGGGTGAGAGAACAACTATGTGAGAGAGACACATCGATTGGTTACCTCCCGCATGCACCACAACCAGGATCGAGTCTTCAACCAAGGTACGTACCCTTGACTGGAATTGAACCCGGGACCCTTCAATCCATGGGCTGATGCTCTATCCACTGAGCTAAACTGGCCAGGGCTATTTTTCTAATCATGTTACTTCCATCCTCATTACCTATATTTGCCAACTATCCAAACGCTGGAAGCCTACCTAGCTCTTGGACTCCAGATCACCTGAGAAGCTTTATTTCCCTTTCTTGTTATCACTGAACTGTGTTTGTAGAAAATTTATCACATGATGCTATAACTGTTCACTTGTTTGTTTGTTTTAATGACTAGTGTCTTTTCCCACTGGGGGTTACAAACTCCTTTGATAAAAGCAGAAGACCTTCTCCCCAGGAATATACACATAAACACAGATTGTGTACTCTGTGTTTAAACCCATTCATAGATGTCAGCTTCTCAGGGCTGGGTCATGGTCATTGTTGTATCCCCTTGGACCTACCATGTTTAGGGCTGCTGGAGTGATTATCTTAGAGCATCCATTCATTTGCTGATTCAATGAACATCATTGGCATAAAAATAAATTGGCTAATTTTGGATGAAGGCTAAAGGAAATATGGAAATTAAGTGACATTGAAATCAAGCTAGCATCAAGCTAATACTGTCAGAGAGGCCATAAGGCCTAATGGTTCAGAGCTTGGATTCTGGAATCAGATAACTTGGTCTTGAATCTCCTCATCACTTGCTTTATGTAAGTTTCCTAACTTCTCAGCCTCCATTTTTGAAAAATGGGGATAATCATGACATGTAATTCATAGTATTTAACTTAAAGCATGGTTAGGGCCAAGCATAGTACTAGGTACCTAGTAAGTACTCAATAACTAATCCCTGAAAAGAACTGAATAAGACACAGTCTTTGCCCTCTAGGGGTTTATAATCTGGCAAGAAAATAAGTATACAAATAACTATATTTGGAGAAATAATATGGTAAAGATTGTAGGAGAGATTATCTCCTCATATACCTTTTCCTGCTTCCTTCCTCCCCCAACCATGGACCTTGCTTGATAAGGAACCTGACCTAGAAAGGCAATGGTAAATGATAATGTTAGCTATTGTTTATTAAGCCCTGGGCACGTCTAAGTGTAGCGCCAGATGTCTATACTAAGAGGAACCCCATGAGTGGGCAGTGTCCTCCTCGTTTTGTATATGAGGAAAGTGAGGTTCAGAAAGATGAAGTAACTTGCCCAAAGTCACACAGACAGAAATTGGCACATGGAATTCAACATCAGGCCTATCTGACTGTGAAGCCTATACTTTTGAGTAAAATTAAGAAACCAGAAAACCAAAGTGTAGGGCCGGGTTTTGCCACAAGCTCTCTTTGTGGTCCTTTCTCTTCTTTGAGCTTCAGTGTTCTCATCTCCAAAATGTAGGGGTTAGATAAGCTAAGGCCCCTTCTAGTGCTGGTAGGAGTAAAATTTCAAGGTTGAACCCTATTGTTGATTGATCACTTCTGGAACAGCTACAATTGAGAAGGCTCTGGAACCTCTGGCTGAGTTTAACACCAGACTTTTGTCTTGGTGGCTGGGTTTAGAGTAAGAAAAAGATGTACCTCAGGCTCTAGCTACAAACTCCAGCCTTTCTGGCCTTCTAGCCTTGTTCCCCAGAACTTGCATGAGGCCACAGCTCCAAGGAGCACCAATAGGTGCTATTTCCACATCACTCCTTCCTCCAGCCCTGAACTCAGAACTGCTTAGTTCTCAGCTTGGGTTTCATATCACAACTTCTCACCACTGCCCATCCATCTCAGATAAAGCTTTTGTTTATTTGAAAAAAATAAACACACACACACACACCCTTGGACCCTGGTATGTGACTTCTCTCCTGAGATGGCATCCACCCCAACCAGCCCCCATCCCAGGTACTCTTGGAACCTACTTTGTGCCCTTTTCTTTTGTCCTTCAATGAGAGTGGAGCAAAGGGAAATGAGAGACTCGATGCCTCCTTTGGTGGTGATGAGGGAGAGAGGTAACAATTTTTCCATCACCTCAATCCATTCGTCCAGTCTTTCCTCTTCCTTCTCATTCTGCCTGTTCTTGATCTCATAGGTCAGACTATCACCTGGAGAGGAAGTGGAAGATTTGGGCTAAGAATAATCTGTCTTCTAGGGAGCCCCAAGCAGCCCTATTGCACAGGGGTGACAACAGCAGCTTTGAGGTCAAATTGGTTTCACCTTTTACTAGCTATGTGATGTTTGACATATCGCTTAGTCCCATAAGCCTCAGTATCCTTGCCTGTAAAAAGACTGGGTGGAGATTAAATAAGACAATACATGTGAAAGATCAATGTGAGGTCTGTCATGTAGAAAATATGTAACAGACATTAAATAGCATTGTTGTACTATAAGGCCCGGGATGTGTCTGCCTTGTTATTGCTCTGTCCCCATATTGCCTAGTCCAGGATCTGGACAATTAAGTGAATTAACTGGAGTCAACAGCCCTGCTTAGTTCTTGGGGGCGGCAGAAGAACACATGCCTGGTTGTGGGCTTGATCCCAGTGTGGGGCATGCAGGAGGCAGCCGATCAATGATTCTCTCTCCTCATTGATGTTTCTTTCTCTCTCTCTCCCTCTCTGAAATCAATAAAAAATATATATTTTTTAAATAGTCTCAATAAATAGGGGGAGCACAGAGGATTTTTAGGGAAGTAAAACTTTTCTATATGATACTATAATGGTGGATACAAGTCATTTTTTGTCCAAACCCAAAAAATGTACACCAAGAGTAAACCATAATGTGAACTATGGACTTTAGTTGATAATGATGTATCAATGTAGCTTCATCTACTGTAAAAAATTTACCGCTCTGGTGAGGAATGTTAAAAATGGGGAGTGGGGAAGAGCAAGAGGTATTTTGGAAATCTCTGTACCTTCCCTTCAATTTTGCTATGAACCTAAAACTGCTCTAAAAAATAAATCTTATTTTTTTAAATCTCAAAAACATTTTCAATACAGTTGCAGAATATACAATCAACAAAGATCAGTTGCATTTCTATATACTAACAATGAACTATCTGAAAAAGAGATAAAGAAAACAATCCCACTTACAATAGCATAAAAAACAAATACTTAGGAATTTAACTAGGAGGTGAAGGATCTCTACACTGAAAACTATAAGACATTGATGAAAGAAATTGAAGAAGACATATATAAATGGAAAGATACCCCATGTTCATGAACTGGAAAAATTAATATTATTAAAATGTCCACACTACTACAAACCATCTACAGATTCAATGTAATATGAATGGCATTTTTTGTAGAAGTAGAAAAAACAATTCTAAAATTTATATAGAACCACAAAAGCCTCCAACTAGCCAACACTATCCTGAGAAAGAAAAACAAAACATCAGCCCTGGCTAGTGTGGCTCAGTTGGTTGGATGTTGTCCCATGCACCGGAGGGTTGCCAGTTTGATTCCCAGTCAGGACACATGCCCAGGTTGTGGGCTTGCTCCCCAGTGAGGGGTATACAGGAGGCAGTTGATCAATGTTATGCTCTCACATTGATGTTTCTTTCTCCCTCTCCCTTCCTCTCTCTAAAAATCAGTAAAAATATTTTTTTAAAAAGAAAAACAAAATGTCACACTACCTGATTTCAAACTATATTACAAAGCTATAGTAATCAAAACAGTATGATATTGGCATAAAGACAGACACACAGACCAATGGAATAAGAACTAAGAGCCCATAAATAAACCCATGCATATATGATCAACTAACATTTGACAAGGGAGCCAAGAATACACACTGGTAGAGGACAGTCTCTTCAATAAGTGGTATTGGTAAACTTAGACATTCACATACCAAAGAGTGAAATTGGAACCCTATCATACCACTCACAAAAATTAACTTGAAATGGATTAAAGACTTAAGTGTAAAATCTGAAACCATAAAACTCCTAGAGGAAAACAAGCTTATTGATATTGGTATTGGCAATGATATATTGAATATGACACCAAAAACAAAGGTAACAGAAACAAAAATAAGTGGTACTACATCAAACTAAAAAGTTTCTGCAGTAAAAAAAAAAGATCAACAAAATGAAAAGGCAACCTACAGGACGGAAGAAAATATTTTCAAACCATATGTCTCATAAGGGGTTAATGCCCCAAATATATAAGGAACTCATACAACTCAATAACAAAACAAAAAAAATACAATTTATAAATGGGCAAAGGAGCCTGGCTGGCATGGCTCCATGGTTGACCATTGACCTATGAACCAGGAGGTCATGGTTCAATTCCCGGTAAGGGCACATGTTTGGTTGCCAGCTTGATCCCCAGTGTGGGATGTGCAGGAGGCAGCCGATCAATGATTTTCTCTCAACATTGATGTTTCTATCTCTCCCTTTCCCTTCCTCTCTGAAATCAATAAAAATGCCCTAGCTGGTTTGGCTCAGTGGATAGAGCATTGGCCTGTGGACTGAAGGGTTCCAGGTTTGATTCCAGTCAAGGGCACATGCCTGGGTTGTGGGCTTGAGGCAGCTGATCCATGATTCTCTCTCATCGTTGATGTTTCTATTTCTCTCTCCCTCTCCCTTCCTCTCTGAAATCAATAAAATATATAAATTAAATAAATAAATAAAAATGTTTAGAGGAGAATCCAAGATGACGGCGTAGGTAAATACCTAAACTGCTGCCTCGCGCAACAATTTCAAAACTACAACTAAAAGACAAAACGTCTATCACCCAGAACCACGGGAAAGCTGGCTGAGTGGAAGTGCTACAACTAGAAGGAAAGAGAAAAGAGCATTGAGACGTGCACGAGCACTGAAAAGCTGAGGTACGGAGGCACGTGATCCAGGCTGGCGGCAGGCATTGCTTTTTTCAACCCAAAGGGAGACAAGCCCCCGATTACTCTGAAATCCAGTCTCTGGGGAGACACGGGGGACCCAAACTCCTACGGGGAGAAGCTGGACTGTCTGCCAGTGAGGGTGGCTTGCTTGCAGAGCTGTGGGCAGGAATAATTGTTTACTGCACTGGGGCACGGGACTCGCGGATGCCGTCGGGGATGCAGAGCCGGCTAACTAGCAGCCATTGCTGTTTGCCACGCCCTAGCCTAGTGACACCCTGAGACCCCGCCCTGCACAACCTACAAACCCACCCAAGCTCCAAGCAGCGGTTTTAGCATAAGAAAGGCCTGCCCTATCACAGCTTAACCTAGCAAACTTGCAGCCCGGGTCAGACAGCTCCAAAACCTTCAAACCCCAAGCAAAGAGGAGAAAACTGTAGCTCTCACTGTAGCTCCTTCTGGGTGGCCTCAGACAGTAGCTGACCTGCACCCCACTGGATATCCAGAAGCCAGTGTACCTAGTGGTCAGTGTGAGACACCAGATTTCAACTCCTCACATCCATAAGTGACACATTCAAGAGGCAGACTCAGTGAGCACCAAAGCCCCACTGAAACAAGTCCTGCCCCATAAGCGTGTCTTCAGCGCAGCAGTTCTTCCATTATAGACACAGGGAGTGCTCACAGCTAATTGGCCTGGAGGTCAATTCCTCCCAGTGTACCAATAGCAATTAAGGCTTAACTACACCAAGACTTTGCACTCAGCCCACAAAGGGGTGTACCAAGAGCATCCACATCAGGTGATTGAGGAGGCTGAGCTACTGCCCCCTATAGATCACCTACCACACAAAGCTACTTCATCAACACAGGGAAGCAGCCAAAATGTGGAGACAAAGAAACATGTCACGAATGAAAGAAACGGAGGAAAGCAAACTACTGGATGACATAGAATTCAGAACCACATTTATAAGGGTACTCAAGAATCTTCTTAAAACCGCTGAGAAACTTGATGAGACCTTCAAGGACCTTAATGAGAATGCCAAAAAAATGGAAAAGGATCAGTCAGAAATGAAGCATACACTGTCTGAAATAAAGAATATACAGAAACTCAACCATAGATCAACGTACCCCAAGAACCAAATCAAAGATCTGAAATATGTGGAAACAAAAAACATCCAACCAGAAAAACAAAAAGAAGAAAGAACCCAAAAATATGAAGATAGTGTAAGGAGCCTCTGGGACAACTTTAAGCGAACCAACATCCGAATTTTTGGGGTTCCAGAAGAAGGGAGAGAGCAAAATATTGAAAACCTATTCGAAGAAATAATGACAGAAAACTTTCCCTACCTGGTGAAAGAAATAGACTTACCAGTTCAGGAAGCGCACAGAACCCCATACAAGAGGAATCCAAAGAGGACAACACCAAGACACATCATAATTGAAATGCCAAGGGCAAAGGACAAAGAGAGAATATTAAAAGCAGCAAGAGAAAAACAGTTAATTACCTTCAAGGGAGTACCCATAGGACTGTCAGCTGATTTCTCAACAGAAACTAAGCAGGCCAGAAGGGAGTGGCAAGAAATATTCAAAGTGATGAACAGCAAGAACCTACAACCAAGATTACTCTACCCAGCAAAGCTATCATTCAGAGTTGAAGGTCAGATAAAGAGCTTCACAGACAAGAAAAAGCTAAAGGAGTTCATCACCACCAAACCAGGATTACATGAAATGCTGAAAGGTATTCTTTAAGAAGAGGAAGAAGAAAACGGTAAAGATAAAAATTATGAACAACAAAATGACATCAAATACATACCTACCAACAAGTGAATCTAAAAATCAAGTGAATAAAAAATCTGAAGAACAGAATGGATTGGTGAATATAATAGAATCAGGGACATAGAAAGGGAGTGGACTGACGATTCTCAGGGGAAGCAGTTGTGAGGGGTGCGGGAAGAAATTGGACAAAAATCTTACTCCTATGGATGAGGACAGTGGCGGGGGGTAAGGGCATGGGGTGGGGTGGGGAATCAGGTGGAGGGGAGCTATGGGGGAAAAAAAAGAGGAACACCTGTAATTATCTGAACAATAAAGATTTATTTTAAAAAAAAAGAAATTAAAAAAAAATGTTTAAAAAAATGGGCAAAGGATCTGAATAGACATTTTTCTAAAGACAACCAAACAACAACAAAAAAGAAGAAGACATACAAAAGGCCAAAAGTACATGAAAAAATGTTCAATATCACTAATCAGTGAAATGCAAATCAAAACCACAGTGAATTATCGCATACCTATTAGAATGGCTATTATGAAAAAAAAAAAAAAAGAAATAAGTGTTGGTGAGGATGTGGAGAAAAGGGAACCCTATGTATTGTTGGTGAGAATGAAATTGGCACAACTATTTTGGAAAACAGTCTAGTTTCCTCAAAAAATTAAAAACAGAGGGAGAAACCAAGATGGCAGCATAAGGAATACACCTTTACTTGCTGCCTCTCGCAACCACACCAAAGCTACAACTAAAATACAAAACATCTATCACCCAGAACCACGGGAAAGCTGACTGAGTAGAAGTTCTACAACTAGAAGGAAAGAGAAAAGAGCGTTGAGACATGCACAAGCACGGAAAAGCTGAGGTACGCAGGCATGCGAATTGGGCTGGCGGTTGGCGACTGGGTGCGCTGTTTCTTTCAACCCGAAGGGAGACACAGCTCCCCATTACTCTGAACTTCAGTTTCCAGCGAGACTCTGGGGACCCAGACCCCTACGGGGAAAAGCTGGACTGTCTGCCATTGGGTTGGAAAGTGAGGGTGGCTTTCTTGCAGAGCTGCACGCAGGAATCATTGTTTACTGCACTGGGGCGCAGGACGCGGAGATGCAGAGATAGCTGACTGGCAGCTATTGCTGTTTGCCACACCCTAGTGACTCCCTGAGACCCCGCCCCATCCAATTTACAAACCCACCCAAAATGAGCACAGCAGCTTTTGCTTATAAATGTCCAGCCCTTTCTCAGCTTAACCTAACAAACTGCAGCTCTGGTCAGACCAGGAGAAATCTGCAGACCTCACTGTAGCTCCTGCTGGGTGGCCTCAGACAGTAGCTGACCTGCACGCCATTGGAGATCCAGAAGCCAGTGTACCTAGTGGTCAGTGTGAGATGACACCAGATTTCAACTTCTCACATCCATAAGTGACACATTCAAGAGGCAGACTCAGTGAGCACCAAAGCCCCACTGAAACAAGTCCTGCCCCATAAGGGTGTCTCCAGCATAGCAGTTCTTCCATTATAGACACAGCAGGTCCTCATAGCCAATTGGCCTGGAGGTAAATTCCTCCCAGTACACCAACAGCAATCAAGGCTTAACTACAAGACTGTGCATCAGCCTACAAAGGGGTGCACCAAGAGTATCCACCTCAGGTGATTGGGGAGGCTGAATCACTGGGCCCTATAGATCACCTACCACACAAAGCCACTCCATCAACACAGGGAAGCAGCCAGAATGCGGAGACAAAAAAAACATGTCACTAATGAAAGAAATGGAGGAAATCAAACTACTGGACATAGAGTTCAAAACCACATTTATAAGGTTACTCAAGAATCTGCTAAAAACCTCTGAGGAACTTAGTGAGACCTTTAAAGATCTTAATGAGAATGCCAAAAGAATGGAAAAGGACAAGTCAGAAATTAAGCATACACTGTCTGAAATAAAGAATATACAGAAATTCAACAGTAGATCAAAGGACCCCAAGAATCAAACCAAAGATTTGAAACATGAGGAAACAAAAAACACCCAACTAGAAAAACAAAAAGAAAAGAAAATCCAAAAATATGAAGATAGTGTAAGGAGCTTCTGGGACAACTATAAGTATACCAACATCCCAATTTTTGGGGTGCCAGAAGAAGAGAGAGAGCAAAATATTGAAAACCTATTAGAAGAAATAATGACAGAAAACTTTCCCTACCTGGTGAAAGAAATAGACTTACAAGTCCAGGAAACACAGAGAACCCCAAACAAGAGGAATCCAAAGAGGACCACACCAAGACACATCATAATTAAAATTCCAAGGGCCAAAGACAAAGAGAGAATCTTGAAAGCAGCAGGAGAAAAACAGTTACCTACAAGGGAGTACCCATACGACTGTCAGCTGATTTTTCAACAGAAACTATGCAGGCCAGAAGGGAGTGGCAAGAAATATTCAAAGTGATGAACAGCAAGAACCTACAACCAAGATTACTCTACCCAGCAAAGCTATCATTTAGAATTGAAGGTCAGATGAAGAGCTTCACAGACAAGAAAAAGCTAAAGGAGTTCATCACCACCAAACCAGGATTATATGAAATGCTGAAGGGTGTCCTTTAAGAAGAGGAAGAAGAAAAAGGTAAAGATAAAAATTATGAACAACAAAATGACAACAAATACATACCTATCAACAAGTGAATCTAAAAATCAAGTGAATAAGAAATCTGATGAACAGAATAAATAGATGAATATAATAGAATCAGGGGCATAGAAAGGGAGTGGACTGACAATTCTCGGGGGAAAGGGGGTGTGAAGGGTGCGGGAAGAAACTAGACAAAAATTTTGCATCTATGAATGAAGACGGTAGGGGATAAGGGCATGGGGTAGGGTGGGGACTCAGGTGGAGGGGAGCTATGGGGGGATAAAAAGAGGAACATATGTAATAATCTGAATAAAGATTTATTTTAAAAAATTAAAACCAGAATTACCATATAATCCAGGAATCCCACTTCTAGATATATATCTAAAAAAATAAAATCACTGCTCTAGCTGGCTTGATTCAATGGATAAAGTGTTTGCCTGTGGACTCAAGGGACCCAGGTTCAATTTCAGTCAAGGGCACATGCCTGGGTTGTGGGCTCAATCCCCAGTAGGGGGTGTGCAGGAGGCAGCTAATCAATGATTTGCTATCATCATTGATGTTTCTATTTCTCTCCCTCTCCCTTCCTCTCTGAAATCAATAAAAATAAATTTTAAAAATTAAAATCAATTAAAATAAATAATTAGAAAATAAAATCACTATCTCCAAGGGATATCTGTATGTCCAAGTTCATTGAAGCATTATTTACAAGAGCCAAGACATGGAAACAATCTAAGTGTTGATCAATGAATGAATGGGTAGAGAAAATGTGGTATAATGGAATATTACTCAACCATAAAAAAAATGAAATCTTACCATTTGCAACTACATGGATGGAATTAGAGGGTGATATGCTACTAGTAAGTGAAATAAGTAAGACAAATACCATATGATTTCAGTTATATGTGGAATCTAAAAAAAAACACAAAATAAAACAAATTCATAGATACAGAGTACAAACTGATGGTTGTCAGATGCAAGAGGGGTTAGAGAGTTTGGCACAAAAGGGATTAAGAAGTACAGATTGTAAGTTACAAAATAGTCATGGGGATGTAAAGTACGGCATCAGGAATAGAGTCAATAATATTGTAGTAACTATGTATAGTGTCAGGTGGGTGCTAGACTTAGAGAAATCATTTTAAAACTTTAAAAAAACATATTTTTAATTGATTTCAGAGAAGAAGGGAGAGGAGAGAGAGGTAGAAAACATCAATAATGAGAGAGAATCATTGATCGGCTGCCTCCTGCACATCCCCTACTGGGGATCAAACCTGAAACCAGGCATGTGCCCTGACCGGGAATTGAACCATGACATCTTGGATCACAGGTCAATCCTCAACTGCTGAGCCACACTGGCTGGGCAGGGGAATCATTTTGTAAGCTATGTAAATGTCTAACCACTATGCTATACAGCTGAAACTAATATAATATTGAATGTCAGCTGTAATTGGAAAAAAAAATTTCAATGTGGTATATACAATGTAATATTATTCAGTCACTAGAGGCCTGGTGCATGAAATTCGTGTACTCGGGAGAGTCCCTCAGCCCAGCCTGCACCCTCTCGCAGTCCGGGACTCCTCGCTCCTTCCTGCCTGCCTGCATCGGAAGCGGGAGAGGTTCCTGCCATCACCACTGCACTCGCCAGTCATGAGCCCGGCTTCTGGCTGAGTGGCACTCCCCCTCTGGGAGTGTACTGACCACCAGGGGGCAGGTCCTGTGTTGAGCATCTGCTCCCTGGTGGTCAGTGTGCGTCATAGCGACCAGTCATTCTGTCGTTTGGTCAATTTGCATATTTGGGTTTTATTATCCTATATAATAAAAGGGTAATATGCAAATTGACCCTAACAGCCAAACGACCAAAATGACCACTTGACCAGTCACTATGAGGTGCACTGATCACCTCTTGGTCCCTCCCCTGGCCGGCAGGCTCTGATTGCATGATGGCCAATGGGGAACCATGAGTGGGTGGTGGCGGGGGGCGGGGTTGGATGCAGACAGCCAGGGAAGATGGTCCTGATCGCAGGCCAGGCCTAGGGACCATACCCGCACACGCATTTTGTGCGCTAGGCCTCTAGTATAGGATAAGGAAATCCTGCCATTTGCAACAACATGAATGGACCTTGAGGGTATTAGGCTAAGTAAAATAAGTCAGACAGAGAAAGGCAATGCTGTATGATCTCATTTATGTGTGGAATCTAAAAGGTTGAACTCAAACAAATAGAGTAAATTGGTGGTTACCAGGGACTGAGAAGTTGGTGTAAATGGGAAGATGTTGGTCAAAGGGGTACAAAACTTTCAATCATAAGATAAATAAGTTCTGGTGATCTAATGTACAGCGTGGTGACTATAGTTAACAATACTGTACTGTATACTTGAAATTTGCCAAGAAAGTAGATCTTAGCCCAGCTGGTGTAGCTCAATGGTTGAGTACTGACCTATGAACTCAGATGTCACAGTTCAATTTCCTGTCAGGGCATGTGCCTGTTTGTGGGCACAATCTCCAGGGGGTAGGGGGGGCATGCAGAAGGCAGCTGGTCAATGATTCTCTCTCATCATTGATGTTTCTCTCTCTCTCCCTCTCCCTTCTGCTCTGAAATAAAAATATATTAAAAAAAAAAATAAAGTAGATCTTAAATGTTCTCACCACATAAAAAAAGGGTAACTATGTGAGATGATGAATTTGTTAAGTAACTTTATTGTCATTTCACAATATATACATATATCACTGTACACTTTAAATTTACACAATGTTACTTGTCAATTAAATCTCAATAAAGATGGAAAATTTTTAAATAAAATAGCTATGATGAGTAAGAATTTAGTTTCCATTTTGCTAAAAGTGAGATAACATAATGGACCTGTTACTTAAGCTTTATCACATATGGCAGCTAATGTTACATTTTTGACAATTACATGTTTGCCACTTTGAGGAATGAAGGTGATGTGTTGTGACATGAGTGGGAGAATGTTTCACTGGAAAGGCGCCACGATACATCTTTGGCTCCCTCTGCACTACCACCCTGCACTCCCCTCCCAGAGAATGTGGACCAACGGTGGCAAAAGGAAGAGACTGAGCCAGCTGGAAGACACTAGCCTGCAAACTCACCCCAGTCGCCTAGCCAGTGGAGAATTTCGTACAAGTGTTTCTCTTTAGTTTTAGCATCTTTGGAGAAGGAGGCAATTTTCTCCAACAAGATGAATCTCTTCTTGCCCTTTTGCTCCATCTGGTGAGATTTTGCTTTTTCTTTTAAGTCATATCCCAATTCTTCCTGGAAGCGGTTGATGACACAACTGACCTTGTCCAAGATGTCAGCGAGCTGGGAAGAAATATCCTACATGGAAGACAGAAGATTGTAGTGTTTAAGAGTTGTGAACTCTGGGCCAGATGCCATGTTCTAGCAGTGTGCTCTTAGGCAAATCATTTAACTCTTGGGGACTCTGTTTTTGTTTGTGTGTGTGTGTGTGAATTTTGTTTTGTTTTTTGTAAAGTGGAGATCATTATAGTACCTATGTCACAGGGTTTTTGTAAATATTAAATGAATTTGTAAAGCCCTTAGGACAGTGTCTGGCACATAAAATAAGTAGCTCTTGCCCTCACTGGTTTGGCTCAGTAGATAGAGTGTCGGCCTGCAGACGGAAAGGTGCCGGGTTCGATTCCAGTCAAGGGCACATGCCCGGGTTGCAGGCTCGATCCCCAGTGTGGGGTGTGCAGGAGGCAGCCAATCAATGATTCTCTCTCATCATTGATGTTTCTCTCTCTCCCTTCCTCTCTGAAATCAATAAAAATATATTTAAAAAAAATAAGTAGCTCTTACTACTGTGATTTTGATTATTAAGACCAGGTCAGGGAGAGAATACTAAAAATCCACAGCAAACATTTCTTCAGAATTTCAGAATTTGCTGGGGTGCCTGGACATCTCTCCTCACAAGGACCCAGAGGTAACAGAGTGGAGAAGTTAGGCCCCAAGAAACTCAGGATCAGAGGCTCCCATAAAAAATGCACTAGAGGCTCATGAGAATGGTGATTCCAGCCTATGGCCATTTTACTACGAGCTCCCAGGACTCAGCTTGGGGGATTCTGACAGGTTGCCAAGAACAGACCCAATCATGAACCCTGGGCCCATCCTCTTGCCTTGTTAGGACCCACCCTCTGTGTCTCAGGGCCATCCTGGGGTTTCCATAGACTATTCTCTTCTTGGGCCCTGCCCTGCCTCAAGGGGATGGTTTGACTCAGGCCTGCCCTGCAGGGGCCAAGTCTAGAAGGTGGATATTTTGCATTTATGTGTCTGCAAAGCCAGCTTGTCAAGGATCCCAGGATCCTAAAGGGCCCAGACCTGGAATCTTGCCAAATCTGAGATCAGTCCACAACTGTCACATCAGACCACAATAGGATTACTCCCTCATCTCCGCAGTTACCTCCTGAGCCCGCGTTAGCTGGGTGGCCTCAATCCTCGAGATGACGGCTTTCACTGATGCAGGAGTCACTAACTGTGGGGGCTTGTCCTTCTCCATTTTGGACCACTTAGTCAGTAACAAAGATGTCCTGTGTCTCCAGTACCGGAGCCTGAACACGTGATGTTGGCTGCTTTGGCGTTAAGGGCTCTGGGGCAGCTCCTGAGTACCCTATGCCTAGCAACAGCTTCTGGTAACTGCCAGACATCAGGTTCCAACTGACCTTCTTTTCTCCAGTGACATCATCAGTTTGATTGGAAGAATGGCTCCCTGTCATCTATCTTCTAGCTTTACCTAATATATATTAACTTCACCTATTGCTTTATATATTTTTATTGATTGAAGAGAGGAAAGGAGAGTGAGAGATAGAAACATCAATGATGAGAGAGAATCATTGATTGGCTGCACACCCCACACTGGGGATGAAGCCTGCAACCCGGGCATATGCCCTGACCAGAAATTGAACCATGACCTCCTGGTTCATAGATCAATGCTCAACCATTGAGCCACGCTGGCCAGGCCACCTGTTGCTTTAAAAAAAAAAATCATTAAATGTTTTGCTCCCAAACTAATGGCTAAAAATAGGAAAAAGCAATTAGAAAAAGTTCTTTTCCCAAAGAGAACTTTTAAAAAAGCACAGCCAATCAATAACAAATGGGTTAAGATTGTTTTTCTTGCCCTAACTGGTTTGGCTCAGTGGATAGAGCATTGGCCTGCGGACTGAAGGGTCCTGGGTTCAATTCTGGTCAGGGCACATGCCCAGGTTGTGGGCTTGCATGCCGATCAATGATTCTCTCTATCCTTGATGTTTCTATCTTTCTCTCTCTCTCCCTTCCTCTCTGAAATCAATAAAAAATATTTTTTAAAAAAGATTTTCTTGAAATATTAATGTTTATTATATATAACACTAGAGGCCCAGTGCACGAAATTCGTGCACGGGGGGGGGTATCCCTCAGCCCAGCCTGCACCATCTCCAATCTGGGACCCCTCGAGGGATGTCCGGCTGCCCGTTTAAGCCCAATCCCGGTAGGATCGGGCCTAAATGGGCAGCCGGACATCCCTCTCACAATCCAGGACTGCTGGCTCCCAACTGCTCGCCTGCCTGCCTTCCTGATTGCCCCTAACTGCTTCTGCCTGCCAGCCTGATCACTCCCTAACCACTCCCCTGCCAGCCTGATTGATGACTAACTGCTCCCCTGCCAGCCTGTTTGCCCCTAAGTGCCCTCCCCTGAAGCCCTGGTCATCCCTTACTGCCCTTCCCTGCAGGCCTATTCCCCCCCCCAAATGCTCTCCCCTGCAGGCCTGGGTTCTCCTCCCCTGCCCAACTACCCTTCCCTGCAGACCTGGTTGCCCCCAACTTCCCTTCTCTGCCAGCCTGGTCACCCCTAACTGCCCTCCCCTGCAGGCTTGATCGCCCCCAACTGCCCTCCCCTACTGACCATCTTGTGGTGGCCATCTTGTGTCCACATGGGGGCAGCCATCTTTGACCACATGGGAGCAGCCATTTTGTGTGTTGGAGTGATGGTCAACTTGCATATTACTCTTTTATTAGATAGGATTATAGCATGTAATATTATTATATTTAAAATCATTTTTCTTGAAATAAAACAAACAAAATAACTAATGGAATGTTTATATTTGCATCAGGGGTCAGGGCTCAATTAGCACTTTCACTTACTGAAGGTGATCATTATTGCAAGATGCCTTTTTAAAACAAATGGTTAAGCTCTGGCTGATGTGGGTCAGTTGAGTGAGCATTGTCCCATGCACCAAAAGGTCACCTGTTCAATTCCTGGCCAGGGCATATGCCCAGGTTGCAGTTTTGGTTCCATTTCTCTCTCTCTCCCTTATCTTTCTCTGAAATAAATTAAAAAATTGATATGTCATATAAAAACAACAATTAAAAGAAAGTTAAAAAATAAAAAACAGCTGAAACCGGTTTGGCTCAGTGGATAGAGTGTCGGCTTGCAGACTGAAGGGTCCCAGGTTCAATTCCGGTCAAGGGCATGTACCTCGGTTGCGGGCACATCCCCAGTAGGGGGTGTGCAGGAGGCAGCTGATCGATGTTTCTCTCTCATCAATGTTTCTAGCTCTCTATCCCTCTTCCTTCCTCTCTGTAAAAAATCAATAAAATATATTTTAAAAAATAAAAAAACAAATAAAACAACAACAACTGGTTAAAATGGATATTGTAGTATGCCCAGGACCTAGAACTGTGCCTGGCACCTAGTAAGCACTTAATATACACTTGTTGAATGAATGAATATATAAATACATATACATGCAAGTTATTCTTCCATGCTACTAAAAAGTATACCGATTTAAGAAATAAGTAGTTAAAGTAAATTCAGTTCTTAGCAGTGTTCTTAGCAATGCCATAGCCACTTAATAACTTGTTATCTGACTGTCACCTGTCTTTCACACACTGTCTTTCATTCATTTACTCAGTTACTTTTCTTTTTTTCTTTCTTTTTCTTGCTGTTTTTTTAAAATATAGTTTTACTAGAGGCCCAGTGCATGAAAATTCATGCACTCAGGGGAGTCCCTCAGCCCAGCCTGCATCCTCTCACAGTCTGGGACCCCTTGGGGGATATCCACCTGCCAGCTTAGGCCCACTCCCCAGGGGATTGGGCCTAAGCTGGCAGTCAGACATCCCTCTGGCAGCCCGGGAGCTCTCCTAAGCCATTAGTTGGACATCCTTAGAGCTGCTGCAGAGGCGGGAGAGGCTCCTGCCTCCACCACTGTGCTGGCCAACCATGAGCCAGCTTGTGGCTGAGCGGTGCTCCCCCTGTGGACATGCACTGACCACCAGGGGGCAGCTCCTGCATTGAGCATCTGCCCCCTGATGGTCAGTGTGTGTCATAGCGACTGGTTGTTCTAGTCTGCCGTTACAGTTAATTTGCATATTACCCTTTTATCATATAAAATTATTTTCAGAGAGGGAGAGGGAGAAATATAGTTACTTATTTATTTTTTATTTTTTTTATACCCTTTGTTTTTTTAAATAAATCTTTATTGTTCAGATTATTACAGGTGTTCCTCTTTTCTCCCCCCATAGCTCCCCTCCACCTGATTCCCCACCCCACCCCATGCCCTTACCCCCGCCACTGTCTCCATCCATAGGAGTAAGATTTTTGTCCAATCTCTTCCCACACCCCTCACACCTGCTTCTCCTGAGAATCGTCAGTCCACTCCCTTTCTATGTCCCTGATTCTATTATATTCACCAGTCCATTCTGTTCTTCAGATTTTTTATTCACTTGATTTTTAGATTCACTTGTTGGTAGGTATGTATTTGATGTCATTTTGTTGTTCATAATTTTTATCTTTACCTTTTTCTTCTTCTTCCTCTTCTTAAAGAATACCCTTCAGCATTTCATGTAATCCTGGTTTGGTGGTGATGAACTCCTTTAGCTTTTCCTTGTCTGTGAAGCTCTTTATCTGACCTTCAACTCTGAATGATAGTTTTGCTGGGTAGAGTAATCTTGATTGTAGGTTCTTGCTGTTCATCACTTTGAATATTTCTTGCCACTCTCTTCTGGCCTGCATAGTTTCTGTTGAGAAATCAGCTGACAGTCGTATGGGTGCTCCCTTGTAGGTAATTAACTGTTTTTCTCTTGCTGCTTTTAATATTCTCTCTTTGTCTTTTGCCCTTGGCATTTTAATTATGATGTGTCTTGGTGTGGTCCTCTTTGGATTCCTCTTGTATGGGGTTCTGTGTGCTTCCTGAACTGGTAAGTCTATTTCTTTCACCAGGTAGGGAAAGTTTTCTGTCATTATTTCTTCGAATACGTTTTCAATATTTTGCTCTCTCCCTTCTTCTGGCACCCCAAAAATTCGGATGTTGGTTTGCTTAAAGTTGTCCCAGAGGCTCCTTACACTATCTTCATATTTTTGGATTCTTTTTTCTTTTTGTTTTTCTGGTTGGATGTTTTTTGTTTCCACATATTTCAGATCTTTGGTTTGATTCTTGGGGTACGTTGATCTATGGTTGAGTTTCTGTATATTCTTTATTTCAGACAGTGTATGCTTTATTTCTGACTGGTCCTTTTCCATTTTTTTTGGCATTCTCATTAAGGTCCTTGAAGGTCTCACTAAGCTCCTCAGAAGTGTCATCAAGTTTCTCGGCGGTTTTTAGAAGATTCTTGAGTAACCTTATAAATGTGGTTCTGAACTCTATGTCGTCCAGTAGTTTGCTTTCCTCCGTTTCTTTCATTCGTGACATGTTTCTTTGTCTCCACATTTTGGCTGCTTCCCTGTGTTGATGGAGTAGCTTTGTATGGTAGGTGATCTATAGGGGGCAGTAGCTCAGCCTCCTCAATCACTTGAGGTGGATGCTCTTGGTACACCCCTTTGTGGGCTGAGTGCAAAGTCTTGGTGTAGTTAAGCCTTAATTGCTGTTGGTACACTGGGAGGAATTGACCTCCAGGCCAATTAGCTGTGAGCACTCCCTGTGTCTATAATGGAAGAACTGCTGCGCTGAAGACACGCTTATGGGGCAGGACTTGTTTCAGTGGGGCTTTGGTGCTCACTGAGTCTGCCTCTTGAATGTGTCACTTATGGATGTGAGGAGTTGAAATCTGGTGTCTCACACTGACCACTAGGTACACTGGCTTCTGGATATCCAGTGGGGTGCAGGTCAGCTACTGTCTGAGGCCACCCAGAAGGAGCTACAGTGAGAGCTACAGTTTTCTCCTCTTTGCTTGGGGTTGGAGGTTTTGGAGCTGTCTAACCTGGGCTGCAAGTTTGCTAGGTTAAGCTGCGATAGGGCAGGCCTTTCTTATGCTAAATCCGCTGCTTGGAGCTTGGGTGGGTTTGTAGGTTGTGCAGGGCGGGGTCTCAGGGTGTCACTAGGCTAGGGCGTGGCAAACAGCAATGGCTGCTAGTTAGCCGGCTCTGCGTCCCCGACGGCATCCGCAAGTCCCGTGCCCCAGTGCAGTAAACAATTATTCCTGCCCACAGCTCTGCAAGCAAGCCACCCTCACTGGCAGACAGTCCAGCTCCTCCCCGTAGGAGTTTGGGTCCCCTGCATCTCCCCAGAAACTGTATTTCAGAGTAATCGGGGGCTTGTCTCCCTCTGGGTTGAAAAAAGCAACGCCCGCTGCCAGCCCAGATCACGCGCCTCCGTACCTCAGCTTTTCAGGGCTCGTGCACGTCTCAATGCTCTTTTCTCTTTCCTTCTAGTTGTAGCACTTCCACTCAGCCAGCTTTCCCGTGGTTCTGGGTGATAGACGTTTTGTCTTTTAGTTGTATTTTTGAAATTGTTGCACGAGGCAGCAGTTTAGGTGTTTACCTACGCCGCCATCTTGGATTCTCTATAGTTACTTATTTGTTATTTATTTTTTAATATATTTTTATTGTTGATAGTATTACTGATATCTCCCATATCCTCCCTTCCCTCCTTCCTCCTAGCTCCTATTCACCTTCCCAGTCAAAGTTACTTCTTTCATTGACTCATTCACTCAACAACACTTACTGGTATCATTCTATGTGCCAGGCACAGGGCTAGGTGCTGGAAATGTAGAAACAAATGAGATCTGTCTCTGAGCTACTCACACCCTGGTTTATGATACCTGTCTATATGTCTGTCACTGGATAATCCTTTAATTCTTACAATTTAAGAGCATACTGAAGTTTATAAATAACTTATTCATCCTTACAAACATGTGCTAGGCAACTATAGCTCAGAGAAGTAAGGAGATTTACCTAAAGTTACAGAGCTGGGAGGTAAAGTCAGGACTTCAACTTGGTTTCCTGACTCCCAATCCAGGGTCCTTTCCTTTTCCCCCCCACTTTCCCACTCCCTTTCTTCTTCCTTTTAAACCCAACATACTGATAATTAAATTAAACTTCCAATTAAGAAACAAATATTGTAAGATTCAATTAAAACCCAAGACTCAACTATCTGCTGTCTATAAGAAACACATTTTAAATAAAAAGATATCTATGGCCCTGCCGATGTGGCCCAGCAGTTGAGCATCAACCTATGAACAAGGAGGTCATGGTTAGATTCCTGGTCAGGGCACATGCCCTGGTTGTGGGCTCTATCTCCAGCAGAGGGTGTGCAGGAGACAGCTGATCAATGATTCTCTCTCATAGATGTTTCTATCGCTCTCTCCCTCTTCCACCCTCTCTGAAATTAATAAAAATATATTTTTAAAAATATCAATGTAAAAAACATTCAAACCTATAGAGAATTTTTGTGAGTTTATTTGAGCCAAACTCAAATTGCCCAGAAGCAATTTGACAATTGCCCAGAAGCAAAATCTCAACCCATTGAGATAATGCTCCAGAGAATGGCAAGTTTGTACCTTATTTTATACATTACAATTAAAAGAGAAGACACAAGTAGGTTACATGAAATTCATTGTTTATAGGTTAGAGGGAGGTAGGAGAAAGCAAAGCAGGGAAATCTCTGGGATTGGGTGAAAAGTAAAATGATAGACACATGCATCTTTTACCTACATATAGTTAACAGTCAACAATTAACATGATAACAAAACAGTAAGATTTATGGTCTCTGGTGTGGTATGTTGGTTATGCCCTGAGGGGTGAGACAGCCTTGATCAGCCCCAATCGCTGGCCAGGCCGAGGGACCCCACCTGTGCATGAATTCATGCACTGGGCCTCTAGCGTATAAATATAGATGTAACCCGCCATTCTCTGGAGCGTTATCTCAAATGGTTGAGGTTCTGCTTCCTGACAATTGTCAATAGTTTGGCTCAAATAAACTCACAAAAATTCTTTACAGGTTTGAATGTTTTTATGTTAACAACATTTATAGAACATCCAACAGCAGCAGGACATATATTATTTCCAAATACATATGGAACAACAGTGAGAGAAATTAGCTTGAAACATAGACAGATAGGGCAGGGGTCTAGTGGGAAACAAAAGGCAGGTGGAACATGGACAGGGGCAGACATGGCAGTTCCTGATAACAGAAACCAACCATGCTGAATAAAATAAAATGTTTTTGGATACAGAGCAGGAGAATGGGAAACCAAGGAAGGGCCTGCAGTAAACAAGGTATATGCATACATAGAAACAGAGAAAGTTCACATCCGTTGCTGGGCAAAACCAATGAGGGAAATCAATCAGGTGGTGACACAGACAGATATGGAGCAGGCTTGTAGCACATATACGAGGGGTACCGGTTAATAATGCGGATTTTTTTCACTAGATGGAGTTACACATATGTTGATATATATGTGATTTGATATGTATGCTATTTTGTTGTATTGACAACAAGCTTCAAAACTTCATGTCACAATTTTCTGAAGGTGTTAACATTATAGATATTTTTACCCTTAAAAATGTCAAAGTTCGTGCCCCAAAAACAGCATTTGCAGGAAGTTTTAATTTGTTACTTTATTTTGAAGAAAAGTGGCTGCTGAAAGTTATTGTATACTTCAGGAAGCTTATGGTGAACATGCTCCATATCTAGATATTTGTGAACGCTGGTTTAAACGGTTTAAAAGTGATGATTTTGATGTGAAAGACAAAGAATGTCCAGGTCAACTGAAAAAGTTTGAAGGCCAACAATTATAAGCATTATTAGATGAAGATGCGTCTCAAAAGCAACTTGCAGAAAGATTTAACGTTGCTCAGAAAACAATTTCCGATCATTTACAAGCAATGGGAAAGATTTTAAAGGAAGGAAAATGGGTGCCACATCAACTGAACAAAAGACAAATAGAAAACCGAAAATTCATCAGTAAAATGTTGCTTCAACGGCACAAAAAAAAGTCTTTTTTGCATCCAATTGTGACTGGTGAGGAGAAGTGGACTTATTTTGAGAATCCCAAATGCACAGGTTTAAATTGGGTTGATCCAGGTCAACAATCAACATCGACTGCAAGGCCAAATTGCTTCAGAAAGAAGACAATGCTCTGTATTTGGTGGGATGAGGAAGGTGTGGTGTATGATGAGCTTCTAAAACCAGGTGAAAACGTTAATATTGATCAATACTGATAACAAATAATCAATTTGAACCATGCTTTGATTGTAAAATGACCTGGGCCAGAAGACACGGCAAAGTAATTTTGCTTCATGATAATGCACCACCACACACTTTCAAAACCACTTAAAGACACGTTAAAAGATCTTGCCTGGGAAGTATTAACCCACCTACTGTATTCACCAGAACTTGCTCCTTCAGATTATCACTTATTCCCATCGATGGCATACGCACTTTCTGAGCAGCACTTCAAAATGTACGAAGAAGCGGAAAATTGGGTCTCTGAATGGTCCGTCTCAAAACAAGAAAAGTTCTATTGGGACAGTATCCACAAATTACCTGAAAGATGGGGGAAATGTGTAGCTAGCGATGGACATTACTTTGAATAAAGCATTTTTGATATTTCTCTTGAAATTATCGTGTTTTCTTCAGATTACAAAATCCACATTAGCTGGTTAATAGTTAATTCACACTATTAACTGGTTAATAATTAATCCGCATTTTAAACCAGTTAATTGTTAATCTGCATTATTAACCGGTTAATAGTTAATCCACATTTTTAAAAAACATGTTTCTTTATTGATTTCAGAGAGGAAGGGAGAGTGAGAGAGAGAAACATCAATGATGAGAGAGAACCATTGATCAGCTGCCTCCTGCACACCCTCCACAACCCGGGGATCAAGCCCACAATCCGGGCATGTGCCCTTGGCCAGAATCGAACCCGGGACCCCTCAGTCCACAGGCCAATGCTCTATCCACTGAGCCAAAGCGGCCAGGGCAGTTAATCCACATTTTTAACCAGTTAATTTAATCTGCATTATTAACCGGTTAATAATTAATTTGCATCATTAACTGGTTAATGGTTAATCCACATTAACTGGTTAATAGTTAATCCATATTAACCGTAATAATTCGGATTTTGTAATCAAAGGAAACATGACAATTTCAAGAGAAACATCAAAAGTGCTTTATTCAAAGTAATGTCCATCGCTAGCTACACATTCCCCTCATCTTTCAGGTAACTTGTGGATACCGTCCCAATAGAACTTTTCTTGTTTTGAGGCAGACCATTCAGAGACCCAATTTTCTGCTTCTTCGTACATTTTGAAGTGCTGCTCAGAAAGTGCGTGTGCCATCGATGGGAACAAGTGGTAATCTGAAGGAGCAATACAACAAAATAGCATACATGTCAAATCACATATATATCAACATATGTGTAACTCCACATATTGAAAAAAAATCCACATTATTAACCGGTACACCTAGTATAGAACGACTTGCTTTGCAGGCAACCCATTCTTGGTGCCCCCTTTTTTGGGGGAGAGTCTGAATCTGCTTGTAATAAATTTTCCACAGTTTTGCTTAAATCTTCTAGTCTGCGGAGCTCATTCTTCCGTTTTGCGAGACACCACCCCGAGAGAACACCTCAGCTCACCGTTCCGGTTATCAATAGTCTGAGCCATAAAACAAATATCAATAAACTTAGAATCATACAAAGTATGTTCTCTAACCACAATGGAATTAAACTATAAACCAATAATTGAGAGCTATCTAGAAAATTCCCAAGTATTTGTAAATTAAACATACGTCTATATAACCCATGAGTCAAAGAAGAAATAATAAGGAAGATTATGAAATAATTTGAACTGAGTGAAAATGAAAACAAAATTTGTGAGATGCTGTTAAAGCAGTGCTTAGAAACTAGAAAAGAACAGAGAAACTCAAAGTGAGCAGAAGAAAATAATAAGGCTAAGAGTAGAAATCAATTAAAAAAAACCAAAAATGGAGAAAATCAATGCAACCAAAAAACTGTTTTTTTGAAAAAAATTTATAAACTCTAGCTATATTTTACCAGGAAAAAAAGAAGACACAAATTATCAACATCAGTAATGAAAGAAAGGACATCACTATAGAGTCTACAGTGAAAATAATAAGGGAGTATTATAAAAAAACTTTGTCAATAAAGTTGGTTGAACAAATTCCTTGTATCAGGGTTCATTAAGAAGGGAAACCCTGAAAAGCCCTACTAAAGAAACTGGATTTGTAACTAAAAGCCTTTTCCTCTAAGAAAACTCCAGCCCCAGATAGCTTAATTGATGAATTTTGCCAAGCATTTAAGGAAAAAAAAAAAACCCCAAACAATTCTATATAAACCCTCCCAGGAAATTGAATGTTAGGCACTACTTCTCAAATCATTTTATGAGGTTAGCATTACCTTGCTACTTAAGCAAGATAAAAATTAGGAAAAAAATCCAATATCCCTCACAAACATAGATATAAAAGGAAAAGAAATAATTTGCAAAACATGTTTGATCAAGGACTTGTATTCAGAATATATATAGAACCATTACAACTCAATGACAAGAAGGAAAATAATCCAGTTTTTTAAATGGGTAGATTTGAATAGACACATCACTAAAGAAGATATACAGCCCGGCCCTGGCGGTGTGGCTCAGTGGTTTCGAGTCGACCTAGGAACCAGGTGGTCATGGTTTGATTCCCAGTCAGGGCACATGCCTGGGTTGTGGGCTTGTGGGCTTGATCCCCAGTAGGAGGCGTGCAGGAGGTAGCTGATCAATGATTCTCATCATTGATGTTTCTATCTCTCTCTCCCTCTCCCTTCCTCTCTGAAATCAATAAAAATATATTTAAATATATATATTTAAATATATATATAAATATATAAATAAATAAATATATTTAATAATAAATAAATAAATATAAATAAATAAATAAATAAATATATATATAGTAAACAAGCACCTGAAAAGATTCTCAACATCATTAGTTGTTAGGAAAATGTAAGTTAAAACCACAAGGAGATGCCAAGTCTGACAAGGATGAGTCAATTAAAAACGTGACAATACCAAGTGTTGAGGAGGATGTTGGTAAAGTGAAACCCTCATATGTTACTAGTGAGAATGCAAAATGACACAGGCACTTTGGAAAACAGTTTTGCAGTTTTTTAAAGTTAAATATACATTTCTGTACAACCCAGTAATCCCACTCCTAAGTTATGAAAACATATATCTACACAAAGACCTATCCAGAAACATTCATAAGCAGCTTTATTATAGCACAAGCCAGCAAACAATCTAAGTCAAGCATGTCAAACTCAAAGGCTAACACAGGCCAAATGAACAAGGTTTAAGTTTCTGTGGGCTGCAAAAAAACAAAAGCTTCAATTTTCATAGAAACGTAGGTTTATTTCAATAGAGACAGGCTAAATACAAAGGGCTGAAATAAATGAGTAATAATTAACATAAAATAATAGAACATTTTAATAAAAATTAAAATTCTTTCTTGAACAGAACTTACCAGACATTGAATAACTGCACAAATTAATAAGCGTAACGCAAATAAACGTATTTTTCTTGGTCTCCGAAAGCGAAATAGTTCCT
Source organism: Corynorhinus townsendii (assembly GCA_026230045.1). NCBI lineage: Eukaryota > Metazoa > Chordata > Mammalia > Chiroptera > Vespertilionidae > Corynorhinus > Corynorhinus townsendii. Next base: position 170,118,834 of record JAPDVU010000003.1, on the reverse strand, counting down.
GTTGTGCACACCAAACCAGTCAGTCCAAGACTAATGATGTGGCAATCGGCTGCTAAAATATTTGCTGCTAGTATTAGTGGAGAGAAATGGTGTGCCTGTGAGTAAGGCATGTAAGGAAAATGAACTCAACATGATTATAGTAATCAGTTATTAGCGAACACTGTAGTTCGTTATTAATAATTATGTATAACAGGATATTGTAAAAATTAAGTTACAAAATTTTTTATTAGAATGCTTCTTACATACCACAAAGATATTCGTTGTGGGCCACAAGTTTGACATACTACAATTTGTTTGAATGGATAAACAAATTGTAGTATGTCCATGAAATATACTACTTCACATTAAAAAGGAACTACTGATACATATATTAACATAAGAAACATTCAAACTTGTAAAGAATTTTTGTGAGTTTATTTGAGCCAAACTGTCAACAAGTGCCTGGAAGCAGAATCTCAATTTATTGGGATAATTAATGCTTCGGAGAATGGCAGTTTTTTTCCTTGTTTTATACATTGAAATCAAAGGAGGAGACATAAGTGGGTTACATGAAATCCATTGGTGATAGATTAGGGAGGTGGGAGAAAGGGGGGGAGGACCTCTGGAATTGGATAAAATGTAAAATGATAGACACATACTTCTTTTACATAGGTGGGTACAGGATAGTTAACAGTGAACAATTAACAAGGTAACAATAACAATGAGGGAGTTTGTGACCTCCACCCTGGAGTATTGGTTGTGCCCTGAAGGGTCTGAAAAAAGGGAAGTTACAAGTTACCCTGACATTCTACAGATACGTTATCTTAGATCCTAAAAGACAGTAGGCTCAGTAAAAATCGAAAATAGATCTTTGTCGTGGAAGATACTGGCCTAGGACATGACCACCCACAATAAACTGCTTTTGAATTAAAAGGTTTTAATTTCAGACCATCCTTTGCAGTTACTTTATTTTTAAAAAATTTAAAGGTTATAATTTTTTTTTAATTAAAAAATTTTCTTTATTGATTTCAGAGAGAAATGGAGAGGGAGAGAGAGAAACATCAATGATGAGAGAAAATCATTGATTGGCTGCTACCTGCACGCCCCCTGTTGGGAATTGAGCCTGCAACCCAGGCATGTGCCCTTGGCCGGAATCAAACCTGGGACGATGCTCTATCCACTGAGGCAAACTGGCTAGGACCTTTGTGGTTACTTTAGGTCTGTGAGTTTGCAAGGCTGCCACACAGGCCTTCCCTGAGTTAGGCAGGCATGTGGCCCCTTTTCTTCCACACATGCAACATCATGGATACTCTCAAAAGCACTATGCCAAGTGAAGGAAGCCAGACACAAACTGCTATAAACTGTGATTCCACTTACCTGAAATCCTGGGAAGGCAAAATTATGACAGAAAGCAAACCAGTAAATGCCAGGAGCCAGAAGAGAAGACAGACACTGACCACAGAACAAAAGGGAGTTTCTGAGTGAAGAAAATGTTTATGTCATGATTATGGTGGTGGTAACATGACTGTATACATTTGTGAAAATGCACTGTACACTTAAAATTGGTAAATTTTATTATATGTAAATTATACCTCAATAAAATGATTTTTAAAAATGTAATAATGTTTAAAAAATAAAAATGTAATGTTTTATAATGCCTAAAACTGTGATGGGATTGTGGGCAGACAGTGCAAGGGGCTGGAAGTTAATTAGGAGGGTACTGGAGGATACAAGGAAATAGCCCTTCCTCTTTTCCTCTTTTTGGTGTAAAGTCTTCTCTACTTTTTTTTTTTAATATATTTTTAATTATTTATAGAGAGAGAGGAAGGGAGAGGGATAGAGAGATAGAAACATCGATGGAGAGGAAGTCATCTATTGGTTGCCTCTATGACCCGGACATGTGCTCTGACCAGGTATTGAACCGGTGATCTCTTGGTTCCTGAGCCAACCAGCAGTTGAAAATCTTCTCTACTTTCATTCCTTTTACCTTGGGGCTGGGATGCTCCCTCTTTCAAGCTCCTTTCCCATGCAGCTCTGTGGCCAATAACACCTTCACCACAGTTCAAGGGCCATAATTAGGTGATCGCTAGCAGAGGTTAGATGTTTGTAAATGTTTTTTAAAAAATGCAGCCAAGTCCTAACCAGTTTGGCTCAGTGGATGGAGTGTCGGCCTACGGACTGAAGGATCCCAGGTTTGGTTCTTGGTTGTGGGCACATCCCCAGTAGGAGGTGTGCAGGAGGCAGCTGATCAATGTTTCTAACTCTCTATCCTTCTCCCTTCCTCTCTGTAAAAAAAAATCAATAAAACATTAAAAAAAAGAACATTAAAAAAAAACATGCAGAACAAAAGAAAACAAAAATAAAAATAAGAAAAAATAAATTAAAAACGCAGCCCAAAAAATAAGAAACGCAGCCAACCTCCTTTCCAAGAAAAGCCATTTGTAGAATATTTTTATCTAAAAGAGGTAAAAGCAATATCTTATTAGAATTCATTTATATAAGTTCACCTTTATGATATCTCTGTGTTACAAAATCATTCAATGTTGCCTGGCTGGTGTTGCTCAGTGGTTGCACATGGATCCATGAACCAGGAGGTCATGGTTCAATTCCTGGTCAGCACATATGCCCGGGTTGCATCCTCTAGAGTAATCTGCCTTTCAGTCACGGGGGTCTTGTTCACTTCACAGACTGGTTTTGCTTGTGAATTGTTTCTTTTTCTCTCTTATCCCTAAATCTCTGCCTTATCTTTTAACCAGTGATGTGGACAGTTCCTTTTTCTCTTTTTTATTAAACATATTTTTATTGACTTCAGAGAAGGAAAGAGAGATAAAAACGTCAATGATGAGAAAGAGTGAATTGATGGGCTGCCTCCTGCATGCCCCACACTGGGGATGAAGCCCACAACCCGGGCATGTGCCCTGAACAGGAATCAAACTGTGACCTCCTGGTTCATAGGTGGGTGCTCAACCACTGAGCCACGCCGGCCGGGCTGGACAGTTTCTTTATCTGCAAGGCCCACTGACTTCTGTAAGACTAAAACTCTATCCAGAAACATAATTGGGTTATTTAAAACCTTTTAAAAAAGTTAAACTACATTTAAAATTTCTGGGTAAAAATGATAGATTGAACATATGTATTTAATTTTGCTCCACTAATAATACACTAAAACTAGAGCAAAGGGATTTTTTAAGGACAGGGAAACAGAAGAGGAGATAAGAGCCAAATACTTTAAGAAGCTGGATAGCATGTGGATGAGTGGTTACTGACTTAAACTAGAGAAAGATGGATCCTAAGGCAGCAGTGGGGCAACCATATGGTAAAACAGAATTGATTGTGCCAGATGGCTTACCACCTGAAGAAGGAAGTCCTAAAGATGCTGACAACAGAGGTTCCCTGCAGTGAAGCTGTGGCCAACAAGTACCATCATGTGCTGGAACCCGCAGAGCACAAACGCTTCCAATAGGCTTTCTGGTAACCCATCCTTACATGTGAACAGACAACCAAGGATTATAAAACCTTCAAGAAAAGAATCTATCATGAAAGAGACCAAAACAACAAAAAAGAAGTTTATAGAAAACAGAGATTATGTAGAAAGAAGAAAACTTAAAATTATAATAGCTTCAGAGATAAGCTATTGCAACTCTGAAACAAATGAGATGCTATAAATGAATATCCAGAGAATAAAAACAGGTGAGAGTAATGAACATCTTTAAAATAGTGAGACCCAGAATATTTCTCAGTAGATAAAGCTGAGAAGATGGGAAGATAAAAATTGAGAAAATATACAAGAAAACAAAGTAAAAAGATGGAAAGTAAGAGAGAAAAACAAACAAACTAGAAGAACCAGTCCAGCAGAACCATCTGAATTATAGGAGTTTCAAAAAAGAAACAACAGCCCTAGCCGGTTTGGCTCAGTGGATAGAGCGTTGGCCTGCGGACTGAAAGGTCCTGGGTTCGATTCTGGTCAAGGGCACATGCCCGTGTTGCGGGCTCGATCCCCAGTGGGAGGCATGCAGGAGGCAGCTGGTCAGTGATTCTCTCTCATCATTGATGTTTCTATCTTTCATTTCCTTTCCCTTCCTCTCTCTGAAATCAGTAGAAATAAAAACGAATAAAAAAAATATATATATATTTTAAAAAGAAACAACAGAGAAAATGGAAGGGAAGAAATCACCAATAGGATGGTTTAAGATTATTTCCCAGAAGTGAGGGGGCACTGAGTATCCAGCACAACAAACAGCCTCTCTCCAAAACATATCATTGCCATTTCAGAACACTGGAGACAAGAAGATGTTCAGAGAGGGGGAGAAAGGTACTTACAAAGGATAAGGATTAAAAGGCTTCATCTCAAGAGCAATGATGAAAACTAGAAGGTAATGCCGCAATGCCTTCACAATTCCCAAAAAAGTCAGTTCCTAGCTAAACAATCAATCCAGTGTCTGAGTAGAACAATGGCCATGTCAAACATGCAAAGTTTCCAAACAATACATCACCCCCTGTCTCAGGAAGCTTCTGAAAGATAGTCTCTTCCAAAAAGAGGGAATAAATCAAGAAAGAGAAAGACATTGAATATGGCAAATAAAAGATCCAACAAAGGAAAGAGGCAAAGAAAATACCGAGGAGGATGAGAGAGTAGATGCTAGGTTGCCAGATGTTCAGCAAGGATAGAGGATAAACCCTCAGAGTGGAGCAAGTCAGAGGCTCTAGTAGAGATGTCTTCAAGAAGGTGAAGTTGATGGAATATCTGCTGTATCTAGATATTCTGAGGAACTATTTAGACAGTTTGGAGAAGATTCTAAGGCAGATTTTGTGATAAATACATAGACAACTAAGTAAATTAAAAAGACAAGATAATTATTCATTTCAGGGGAAAAAATTGTGCAGGAAAGGAAGAGTAACCAAAGTTTTCTACATGGCTCAATCCTGAATGGAATATATAGTCACAGTGTTGTAAGAACTAAAAATTGAACTAGGGAAAATTATCAAGTTAAATTTGGCAGAAGGGAGATGGGAATGAGGTATAAGTGTGGGGAGAGAATAAGAGGGGAAATCCTCAAATCTGCCCCTATTGCTTGTGGGGGCTAGGGCAAAACTACAATGGAGATTCACATACTAAATATTTTAATGTTATAAATTAAGCTAACAAATCTATCTCTCTATATAAAAGCCTAAGCAACAGAATGACCAGTCGACTGGTCGCTGTGACATGCATTGACCACCAGGGGGAAGACGCTCATTGCAGGAGCTGCCCCCTGGTGGTCAGTGTGCTTCCACAGCAGGAGTGCTGCTCAGCCGAGCAACCCATCCTGGTGGCCCACCAGCCCGGCAGCTGCCACTCACTCCCTCAGCAGTCCTGCAGGTCCAATCTCCAAAGAATGGGCCAGGCACCAATGGACGGATGGACCGGCACCACCGCACGATCCCAACAGCGCTGCTGGCCTCCTGGAAAGTGGCCTCAGGCACTGTCGCCATTTCACTTCCCCTCCCTAGATGCTCCACAAGGAAGAAACTATGTAAAAGCACCACCAGGTGGCTCCTGACAACCAGTGCAAATGTCAGCAGGATGGATCCGGATCTTGGGCCAGCAAGGGCATCCCACCACCCACCTGGAGGGCCGATCTCATCCTGGTCACCTCCCACCCCCCTTGGGATGGCGCCAGATGCAGGGCTCATGGCTGGTGAGCCTCTCCCAATCAGGACTGACTGGGTGTGAGCCTGTGGCAGGTGCAGTGGGGCCAGGATGAGTGGGGGCAGCAGGCAGGGGCGGCAGGCGGTGTTGGACTGCAGGTTTGGCCCAATACCCAAAGGCCATGCTGAGGGACTCCACCCGTGCATGAATTTGTGCACCGGGCTTCTAGTACCTTCATAAGGGCTTGCAAGGCCAGGTTCTAAATTAGAATTTTTGGAATCCTTAGAGTTCTATACTAGGAAATAGCAGCCCCTGGCTCTTGCCTGACCCTTCTTCCCTTCTGATTTTGCCTGTTCTGCATTGAAAGAGCCTGAGACAGGGTCCTGTGGACACCCAAACTTGTTCTCACACCTCTTGCTGTAAATAGCTGTCCTTGATTACCCTTCAGGCCTAGAATGCCCACACCATCAGCAAGGTCTTGCTTGGGAGAAGAGATCCAAGGAAGAAGCTGGTACAAGCACACAAAGCAAGTTGGGCAGGGAATTCCAGGGCCCCAGGTATTCGGGATATGACATATAGGGGGGGTAAGTGGTCTTTGGATGGGCATATCCCCTTGAACTCACCCTGTGAGGAAGGACCCAGCCAGAGGAGAGCTATAGATATGAAAGTAAACGTAAAAAAAAAAAAAAAAAGTTTAAATAGCTGAAAATGGAGAGAGGGCTCTGCTTTTTAACAAATCTTATACAATTATTTGACTCTCTAAAATAGGTGTCTATGTATTCTAAGAAATACTTCATAGAAGAAAAGGAAAGCTTTTCTCACATCTTTAATACCTATAGAGAATTGGGTCCCTGCTCCAAATCTCAAAAGTAATTTCGGGATCACGTGAGAAGCACGTGTCTGCCCCATGACCGCAGATTTTGGGGGGTGGAGGATGTTTTGTTTTGTTTTTTCAATTTCTGTTTGCTCAGTGCCGGGAACTGTGCCTGACACATATCAGGTGCTCAATTAGTAGTGGCTGGGTGAATTAATAAATTAAAAAGTATTAACAATAACTACGCATGGTATAAAAACACACTTTGTGAAGTGGAAAGATACACCTATATTCGGAATAAATACTTCGGTTCAGGCCCTGGTCCTGAGAGTGAGCGCAAGTGATGCAGCCGCTCCGAGCGGGAAGGAAGAAGAGCTGCCACTCGGTGCAGTCGGGCGTCCGCAGGGCGGTCAGTCAGAGCGCGGAGCAGGTGCGGCCCGCCTCCAGTGGGCGGCGCTGGACCCGGCGCGGGGCGGGGCCTGCCTCTCCGCGCCGGGGGGCGGGGCCGAGCCTGGGCTCTCCGTGCCGGTGCAGGGCCCGGCTGGTCGGCAGGAGCGCCCGGAGCCCCGGCCACCAAGGGGTGCGACCCCCTCCTGGTCCCGCCTTCCCGGCTGAGGTCTGGCCAATCAGAGAAGCTTTTACTAGCGGGTGGGCACAGCCGGCTCAGCTGCTCCGAGGCCCCGGCATGGTAACGTTCTCGTGCGGGGGTGGAGGGGCCCGGGCGGTTCCACAGCGCCCCCCCGCGCCCCGGGCCGGGGCCAGGGGGTGGGGGAGGCTGCCGGGGGTACGCGGGACCCCGAGGGAGGGCCAGGGACTTGAGGGATAAGGGCGAGGAGCCCGGGAGGGGGAAGGGGGTCAGGGATTTGGGGAGAAGGGGTGGGAAAGGCCATGATGGAGGATGGCGGGAGGGGGCCGTGAGGGGAATGGGAATTGCGTGACTGGGTGAGGAGAAAAGGAAGGAGTGAAGGGTAGGTTTGTGGAGAATGGTCGGGAAAGAAGATAGGGAACAGGAGATGTGGAAACTGCGGGACAAGGGGGGAGCTGGGAGCCCCAGTTTCTCCTGGGATATTTGGTGTGCGACTTGCCCCTCCCCGGACTCAGTGCGTGTTCCCTTCCGAGACCCTCTCAGGTCCTCGCCTCGTCTCCTGAGGTGAGAAGGGGGCACTGTCTCCTGAGGAGAGAGGCTCCCGGCCCCCCGCCCAGGGCTGGATAGCCCCAGAAATAGGAGAGCAGGGGCCCTTTGGTCCCTGCCCTGGCTCTGCCCTCAACTAGCTGTAACAACTCTGTGTGACCTTGGGCAAGTCACTACTTTTCTTTGGGCCTCAGATTTCCTATCGAAAAAAAAAAAGAAAGGGAAATGGTTAAGAAGGATAGCCCACATCTCTTCCAGCTACAAACTAGTGGTTCTTGAGGAGAGATTTCGGGAGAATGGGTTCTAAGACGTGGGGAAACAAAAGGATGAAGATGGAGGCAGGCCTTTAGCTGGGGCTGCAGAGAATCCCCTGGGATGTGGGGGATGGGAGGCACGAAGCCTGCGAGGCCGGGCGGACCGGCCAGGGCCTCGTATCCTGTTGGAGGGATGGGAGACCTCTCTCAAGCAGAGGAGGAGGAGGCTGAGACCTAACCCAAAAAGATGGAGGCCAGAAGTAGCATTTTGTTCTTCAGAGGGAGAATAAGATGGCAGGTTAGACTGAAGCAATGGAAGATATATTCTAGTAAAACAGTATCTTTGCAAGCAGGAAGCATACTGCTGGTACAGGAGAGGGGGGACTAGGATGGTCTTGAAAAGAGAGGGAAGGCTCATGCTGTTCAGGGCAGGTGAAGAAGGGCAGCATGTGGGTAGACCACATGCTGGATAGTCAGCTGGTCTCAGCTTCCATGATACTTTTCTTTTTGGTGATGACTACCTCTTTCTGAGAGATGTGCCTTTCAGACTTCATTTACCAACACAAATCTCTTCAAGGAGTGAGTCAGCCCTGAACAACCTTGGGATCATCTAGCCGTGTGTGAGGATTTCAGAATTGTGTGAGAATTGGGGAAGAAAACAGAACGATACCTGAAACCTATATAATTTCATTAACCAATGTCACCCCAATAAATTAAATTAAAAAAATAAAAAGAAGTGAACATGAAAAACAAACCAGTGAATCTGAATGAAAGAAATATCTGTGGCACCATCATTCTTGCTAGAAGGAAGTATTTTGAAGTATTTGAAAGCACAGACTTTGGGATCACCTGCCTCTGCCATTTAATCTCTTTGAACCTCAGTTTCTTTATAAAATGGGGATAATAACGTCTATGATGGTTGTGAGGATTAAATGTTTGTCATGGTATTTGGCTCATAATAAGCACTCAATAAATATTAGTTATTAGCTGCTACCATTCCCTTCTTTTTTTTAATCCTCACCTGAGAATATTTTCCAGTGATTTTTTTTTTTTTTAGAGAGAGAAGAAGGGAGAAAGAAACATCGATCACATCAATTGGTTGCCTCTCGAATGCACCCCAACCAGCACCCATACCCTGACCAGGGTCTGCACCAAGCCTGCAACCCAGGTACATGCCGTTTATATATATATATGTGTGTGTGTGTGTATTTCAGAGAGGAAGGGAGAAAGATAGAAACATCAATGATGAGAGAGAATCATTGATTGGCTGCCTTCTGCATGCCCCTTGCTGGGGATTGAGCTGGCATTTTGGCCCTAATGGGGAATGAAACCCTCTGATACTCTAACCACTGAGAAAACCAGTCAGGGCAATCATTTATTCTTTCTCTTTCTCTGCTCTTGTCCTTTTTTCCCTTTTGTTCTTGAATCTTCAATTCTGAGATGTCCCTTAGATGTGGAGGATGAGAAGAATTAATTGCATCTTGGAGGGGTATCTTTCCACTGGTCCAGGTGAACCAGTGGAAAGACCCCCCTCCATTATGATCAGATGATCAATTGTCTTTATCATCTCTCCCCAGCCCACGAATGTGTTTTTGTTCCATGGAAGACACAAGATCTGCTTCTCTTTCAGCCCCTTTCCTATATCTCTTTCTCACATGAGTTACTTCAGATTCTCACCCAGAAGTGTAATAAGATCCAAAGTTGTACCGGCACTGCAGCAAAAGAGATAGGGGAATGGGTGTTTCAGGAAAGAAAGAAAGTATACACATCGCACAGGGGAGGCTTAGCAAAGGGAGGGCTTTGGAAGTTCCATAGAAATTTATGTTCATACTATTGCTCTATCCAGAAACAGGCCAGTGTCTGGATCCTTGCCAGGGAATCTCCATTCCAAGTTAAAGATGGTCATATACACTTAGTTTTTCATTATTTAGGTTTTTCCAAGCCAATATTTGACTCCAGTTCCCTTTCCATAGCCACACAGATCTCTGCCAAGCTGCCTCTCTGTCTCATCAGAGTCAGCCTTTACCCAGAGAATTTATATAAAGGTACCTGGGCACATGTGCGTGTGTGGGCCGTGTGCATGCGTGCGCATGCACACACACACACACACACACACACACACACACACACTTGCCTATTAGAATATTCCAGTATGCAAAAATCTAATAAGGTTAAGGATGAGTCTGCATTTTATCACAGCACTTTGTGAGCAGGGCCCTGACTAAGACACTCAGAGGAGGCTTAAAAAAAGAAAACTCAATCTCTGAATGTAGGGAAATCCCCACCCAAGTAGGGCGACCGACAATCCCAAGATCCTAAGGCAGTTCGAGGTGGGAAAGTGTGGTGTAAAGAAACACCCAACAAACATCTACAGAGGAGCATGTCGCTTGGTGCAAAGTAGTACAGCATTTATCCTGAGGGGACACAAGTAGATAGGAGTGTGTGTAGGTGTGAAGAACAGTCATAAAGGTAACCCGAAGGAGGTGAATATTGGATCATCTTGAACAAGGTGAGAGACAAAGTGGAATAAAAGAAACACATGGAGTAATTTGTGTGTAAAGGGGAGAAGGGAAGCCATTGAATCAGGAGGATTCAAGAAGAGTTACGGCATGGACCTTGTTGAAAGACTTTGAATGTTAAATAGAATCTGTAGGGTGGGCAGTAGAGACCCACCACTGATTATCAAGGAAGAAAATGTTGGATCCTTGATGATTTAACTACATGGGTTTCAGGGGAAATGCTGGAGTGAAAAAACAGACCTGCTTCCTATGGCAAGGACTGTGCTTTTAAGTGAGTAGGGCTAGAAGGCAGATTAGATCTAGTCCTGGCTCTGTCTCTAACCAGCTGTAGGAATTATTCCCCTCGTTTTCTCATCTGAAAAAAGGGGGCTACCTTGGGTGGTTGCCAGAGTCCCCTCTCCATCTCTGGCATCCTGTGTTCCCTGAATAACTACTAGGCCTTACCAATGACTTTGTTTTGTGGAACTTGTCAAGACCATTCAGTCATTAAGGCAATAATATTTGTTAGCACCTACTGTGTGTCAATAGCAGGAAAACTCAATGGGAATAGGATATTGGGATGAGCAAAAGCAGATAAAGTCTGCCCCTTAGAGTTTTCAGCCTAGTGAGGCAGCAAGCAGATATTTTATTGATTCCAAGACTCAGAATCTAACATTTCTGAAGGCAAGATGCATCTTAAAATCAATGGAGTAGCATGATTTAATTGGCAGGCATTTGTTTTTTTGTTAATGCCACATAATAGTAAATCAGAATTGTACAAATAACTAAAATTCCAATGGATAATTGATGATGGGGAAGGTATATGGTGTACAAGCATGTAAAGAAGGGTACTGACTGGTCTGCTGGGTTTGAGGAAGACTTTTTGAGGAAATGATGGCCGATAGATGTGAAGGATGTGTAGTTGCGATGTGTGGGGTTGGTGGGAAGATTACCCCACGCAAAGGTGAGTGCTGAGGTGGAGAATTGAGAGAAGGTGAGTGTGACTGGAGCACAGACCCAGGAGCTAAGTAAGCATGGGTGAGTCTGACAAGGCAGGTGGGAGCAAATCTATTATAGCCTCCCAGGTCCTAGGCAGAGGTTTTGGTCTTTACACTAAGAACACTGGGAAGCCATTGAAGAGTTTTAAGCAGGGAAGTAACATGGTTTGAGGTGCATTTTTAAAAAATATATTTTTATTGATTTCGGAGAGGGAGAGAGATAGAAACATCAATGATGAGAAATTCATTGATCGGCTGCCTCCTGCATGCCCCCCCATTGGGGATTGAGCCCACAACATGGGCATGTGCCCTTGACCTGAATCAAACCGGGAACACTTTTGTCCCGAAGGCCAATGCTCTATCCACTGAGCCAAACTGGTAGGGCCTGGGGTGCATTTTGATGAATTCATTATGGCTGCAGATTTGAGTGAGAGACCCGATGAAAGGGTTGGTAGGCAAGGAGGAGGAAATGGAGGGGAGTAGATGGATTCTAGAAATCTTCAGGAGGTAAAATTAATAGGATTCAGTGATGTATTGAGAAGGAAGAGGGAGGTGTGGAGAGTGACACTCATATTTCTAATCTTGGACAACTGGGGGCACCAGTCTCTGACATGGGCAACAAACCATTGGAGCTTGGTAGGACCCACAAGATAGTTACATAGCATTTGGGAAGGTAGAGTGGATCCTAAGGTAGCTTGAGGTGGGAAAGTGTGGCACAAAGAATTGGATTTCTTCCCATATGATTAGTTTCTGACTTCCCATGCTAAGGAAAGTATCGGGGGAGGAGCAGGTCTGATACAGGACTAGAGGAGTTGAACACTGAGAAAAGGTAATTCAAGTTGGAGTAGTTTGGCTTACCCCTTCTCTCCTTAGGACAAGATGGGCAGGAAGAGAGGAGGCACAGATATTGGTAAAGGTAGAGATTAGAAAGTATTTTTTAAAAGCTGAGATTTCTTAGGCAGATTGCTTGATCTGCCTTGGAAGCAAAGAAAAGAAGAGTCCCGGCCTGTGTGGCTCAGTGGTTGAGCATTGACCTATGAACCAGATCATGGTTTGATTCCTGGTTAGAGAACATGCCCAGGTTATGGGCTTGATACCCAGTATGGGTTGTGCGGGCGGCAGCTGATCAATGATTCTCTCTCATCATTGTTGTTTCTATCTCTCCATTTCCCTTCCTCTCTGAAATCAATTAAGAAAACCCACGCTATTAAATCTTTTTTAAAAATGAAAAATATATTAAAAATAAATCTACACTAATAAAAGAGAAACATGCAAATTGACCATCACTCCGCTACACCCACCAGCCAATCAGAAGGGAATATGCAAATTAGAAGGACAAAGATGGCAGCCGCCCAGCTGCTCCAGGTACAGAGTGGCCGGGCAGGGCAGGACACCTGCTATGAGAGGGATGGCGGGGGGCAAAGGGATCTATAAGAGCGGCACTCTGGCAGCAGCGAAGACAAGATGAAGGCTGCAGACTCTGGCCAAAGCCTGCAGCAAAGACAAAGAAGGCAGACTGCAGCCAGAGCGAAGGCCTGGGTCCTGGGTGCCAGAGGAAAACTGGTGCTGGAAGCCAAGGGAAGAAAGGCCTATTGCACGAATCTCTTCGTGCCACGGGCCTATAGTAAGTAAGTAAAAAGAAAAGAAGAGTGCAGAGGACTCTGGTACCTTCCTTTAAAAAAAAAAAAAAAAAAAAACTGAGATTTCTCAACAGGAATAATTGGGCAGGAGTGAGGTGGCTCTTGGATCACCTTTCCCTGGGTCTCTTCCCTACCACCCCCTCCTTTCAAGCAAAGAGGAGGAATGGCGGGGCCTTTTGGCTGCATCTCCACACCTCAGTTTACTTAAAGTTTCTTTGAATGGGTGACATAGTCATATGAGTGCATATTTAAAAGTTACAAAAGGGCATATAGTGATAAATCTCCTTTCCACCTCAGTCCCCCTCCCACCAATTTGTTATCTTTTGTGTCTGATTTTTATATAAGTGATAAAACTTTGCAACACTTTGCTTCTCCCCCCATTTGTTAGTATATCTTAGAGGTTGTTTCATATCAAGACAATGAGCTTCATTCTTTTTTATGACTGCATAGTATTCCATTTTATATTTGTAATTTTGTAGTTCCGAATTGGTGGATATTTAGGCTGATTCTAATCTTTTGTTTTTACAAATAATGCTGAAATGGAAATCTTGTATAGACATCATTTTGGCCATATGGGGCTTTATCTGTAGGATGAATATTTAGAGTTGGAAGGTTCTATATAGAGTATTTGTTCTCTCACTTGTCATTCATTCATCCATCCAATATTTATTGAGTGCCCATTATGTGCCAGATACTCTTGCAGGTTCCAGGAATCCAACTTTCAACAAGTCAGATATGATCCCTGCCCTTGTGGAATGTTATTACCCTCTATTAAAGGGAAACAAAAAAGGAGACCAGACAGAATAAATTGGGAGGATCTGCTTTAAATAGAGTCAGGAAGACTTCTTAGAGTAAGTGATATTTAAGCTGAGAACTAAAGGGTGGGTCATTAAGTGTAGGATGGGGAAACCTAGGCTATTCAAAGCCTCACCCACAGGGAGAGGAGTTCAGGATCTATAGGGGTGGAGGAGTACATCTAAAGAGATTAAGGAGGTGATTGGGAGTGGAATATATCAAAGAGTGATTGACTAAAGATGAGGCCAGATAGCGGAGGGGTCTGGTAGTAGAGGAGAGTTAGGGAGACTAGTACTTATGAAGGACTAGTTACTTTTTGTGTTTAGAGGGCTCTGTACCTGGCTGAATTCAGGTGGGGAAACAGGAAAAGAGGCCACTGCCTGGATATTTTATGAATGAGAGGCTACAGTTTAACTGGTCTGAGGGAGGCACAGCGTTGCCTACAGACAGGAGAGTGGATGAAATGCCTTGGGCAGAGTCAGTCTGCCTGTAGTACAGCCTCCTTCAACTTTCCTGTGGCTTTGGCAAAATGGAAACTTCTAAATTAAAGATGACATTGAAGGGGCTCAGCCAGCTGGCTCTGGGCTGGTGGAAGAGAGCAGACCTATCCAGGGCTCAGAGCTGGGAGTGTGCAGGAAGTTGGTCTTGGAGATTCTTTCTCTGAAATTTATGCTCCTTTTTTTATCCTCACACCTCTCTTTCCCTTTTGCAAACGCCCATCTCTTTGCCCATCCTGGGTCCTATGACTTTTCTCTCCCTCAACAGTCGGTTCCCGATTCTGGTCCCCGGCCCCCAGCAGCGCCTGCCCCCTTCCCACCGGGGCCCCCCATGATGCCACCACCCTTCGTAAGTTTTATGTCTTTCCCTGGGCTTGGCTTTTCCAGCCTGCACCCTTTAATTCCCCAGTCCCTCGCACTGCTGCACGGTCTTTGTGTAAAAAACCTTTTCTGCTACCCTTGGAAGAGGGATGGTTTTGCTGGGGTATTGGGGTAGGAGACGCTGCTGTTCAGCTCTCCGTTCATAAAATTGACAGTTCCTCCTTTGTGTTTTTGTCCTGGGGACATACTGGGGCTAGAATAGAAGTGGAAGTGAAAAGACCCTGGTAGTGTGAGGGCAGGGTGGGCTGTCTGTCTCTTTTACTACTCCTTATCTGTATTTTTAAAAATATGCCACATAAGTCAGGCCAGACTAGCAACTGATAGTCATTGAGTTCGAGAAAAAGGGGTGGGAGGCAGGGAACTAGGGATTTGGGTACCTGGACACATGCCTTTTGGCCCTGCATCTGAGAAGCCTCTTTGAGGAGAGTTGCTAAAGAAATGGAGCCTTCCAGCTGCAGGCTGGTGTTGGTTATATTTTTCTTTCCTTCTCCATTCCCTACCTCAAGAAGCTGTGTGCTTGCCTGTTAGACCCAGAGGACCCCCCCCAGTTACCAGTCTTTCTTAGTGGGGAGGAGGGTGGCAGTTTCATACTTTGTGCTTAGCAAGTTAAACCTTGGAATTGCCTCAGAGCCAGGGTGGAAGGTTCAGGTGAGAGACAAGTGGATGTTTTCTGCCAGAGCCAAGGCAGTGTCTTCTCTGCTCAGCATCTCTTCTTTTCCTCATTTCCAGATGCCTCCTCCAGGAATCCCTCCGCCCTTCCCTCCGATGGGGCTACCACCCATGAGTCAGAGACCACCAGCCATCCCCCCCATGCCACCTGGCATCATGCCCCCAATGCTACCACCAATGGCGTCACCACCACCACTCACACAGGTAATCCTCTTCTCTGCACCAGACCTCAGAAAACCTGTCAGTTTATCTGGGGATGGAAATGAGAGTTGGGGATCTGGACTTCAGGAACTGGGTAGGGCAGTTAGGGAGCTTTGGGACAGGCCGATGTGGATTTGTCTGCTGAATGACTGGAGAAAACTCTCAGGCTAGGCTAGAAGCCCATAATCCCTCAGGGGATTGCCTGAGGAGGTGCCCATGTGAAGATCATGAACACAACAGAATCTCTTAGGTCCCTGCCAAGCCTGTGCCTGCCCCCACCTCAGTAGCTGGTTTTTGTCTTTATATCCATAGATACCAGGAATGGTACCTCCCATGATGCCAGGAATGCTGATGCCTGCAGTGCCTGTCACCGCAGCGGTAAGCACTGGGGCCAGCAGGAAGCAGCTCTGTATTACAGCACTGTGGGGGTCTGATTTGGAGTTCAGGGATATGGCCTCCATTCTTTCTCTCTTCTCATCGGATCCATCCTGGTCCCTGTCAGCATTCCCCACACTTGAGTCCTCTCCAGCCATGTACTTATCTCTTCTTGTTTCTCACTCTTCCCCAAAGGCATGTATATTCTCTGTTGTTATTCGCCGTTGTGTCCATCTCCCTTAAGGAACACACTCATGCCAGACACTGCTTGACCTCACAGAGCTAGCACTGTGGACTTAAATAGAGTCCCTCTTCATGTCTTTTTAGTCTCTGGAGAAAACAACAGCACTTGGGGATCTCACTGTACCTTCTTGTGCTGTTGCTCAGTGTAGGATGTAGAATTTGGCATCCACTGTGGAAGGGATGGGTCTCAAGAAAATACTTTCACTTGAGGAAAACAAAGAAAGGAGTCGCTGTGTGATTCCCCCCGGGGATCCTAGAGCCACCACCCAGGAGGGTGGGGGAAGTGTGTTAGGTAGCAGGACACATGGATCTTGGCCTGGCCTGCTTCTCGATCCCCCATGGCCTGGGTCCTGGGGGCCACTGGGCTTGGCCCCAACCCTTCCCCCTCCTCTTTCTTCGGCAGACGGCTCCAGGTGTGGACACCGCCAGCTGTGAGTCTTCTGGGGGCCTGCTCCCCCCAGGCTCGGAGGTCGGGGGGTACAGGGGAGAGGGGACTAGAGTCCACCCTGGATCATGCCTGTTGGGATGCCAGGGAGCCTGGGATGTTGATGGGACCAGGGGATATATATTGGGGATGGAGTAAGGGAGGAATAGATGGGGATAAGATGCAGGTTGGAGCAAGGACTTAGTATCTTTCCTTTGGCTTCTTTTCTAGCTGCTGTGGCTGGGACAGGCCCTCTGGTGAGTTCTTCCAGCTCAGGGATCTCTGGGTAGAAAGGCTGAAAGTGGGGGGCTAATGGTTCAGTCTTTGGGGTGAAGAGGAAGCTTTGGGAAAGGGGCCTTGACCACCATTCTGTGCCCCCCCCCCCCCAGAGGGCCCTATGGAGTGAGCATGTAGCCCCTGATGGGCGCATCTACTACTACAATGCTGACGACAAGCAGTCCGTGTGGGAGAAGCCCAGCGTGCTCAAGTCCAAGGCGGAGGTCCTGAGCTAGGCTTTCTGGCCCTTCCTTTCAGCTGCCCTGACCCTTCTAAGTGCTTGATCTCCCCTGAGTCTATAAACCATACACATTATAGTCCCTCTGATCCCAAGATCCCTGGCAACCCTAACCTCCCTAGGATCTTAGGAAGTCCACCTTGCCCCATGTTGAGCCAGGCCAGGTGTTAGCTAAACACTCCTGGGTCCCTGTACTCACAGTGTCACCTTAGCTCCATCAGCCCACTGATGTTGTCTGACCCACCTTCTTACAGCTGCTGCTGTCCCAGAGTCCCTGGAAAGAGTACAAGTCGGACACAGGCAAACCTTACTACTATAACAACCAAAGTAAGGAGTCCCGCTGGACCCGGCCGAAGGACCTGGATGACCTCGAGGGTGAGGATGGTGGGCCTGGATAGGGGGCTGTGGAAGGTGGCCCTTGTCACCTGGTGACCATGTATCTTTTCCATTGCAGCTCTAGTCAAACAAGAGGCTGTAGGGTGAGTAACTTGCTCATCTTGCCCACCTATCCATCCATGCTTGGGACCACCTGAGGGGTGGAAGTGGACTCTCTCCCCATGATCCCTGCTCTGTGGAAGGAAGAGCGAGCTCTCTGTTTCCTTGTGGAGTGGTCCACTCTGTCCCCAGTCCTTCTCAGGCTAGAGTCCTGCCAGCCCCTGACCACCTCTCCCTGCTCCATTCTGGATTCTGCCCTTCTGGCTCGCCTGCAGGAAACAGCAGCAGCAGCAGCCCCAGACACTACAGCCACAGCCTCCTCAGCCACAGCCTGACCCCCCACCTGTGCCTCCTGGCCCCACCCCACTGCCTATGGGCCTCCTAGAACCTGAGCCAGGTGGGAGTGAAGACTGCGATGTGTCAAATGCTGTCCAGCCCCTGGAGCAGGGGTTTCTGCAGCAGCCAGAGGAGGGTCCTAGCAGGTGAGGCTGTCCCCACAGCATTCTGGATGTTGGCCTCGGGCTGCCAGCCTGGTTCAACCCTTTACCTCTACTAGGCCTCTTGGGAAGGGTGTGGGGATCTGGGCATGACCTCTAAAAAGCAGAAAAGGTCTGCCCTAGGGAACAAGAAGCGAGTGGCTTGCTGTTGATCACCCAGGACACTGAAACCTACGGGCTGGGGGATGTGGTGGCTGAATCTCCTTTGCTTCCCCAGTTCTGCTGGACAGCATCAGCCACAACAAGAGGAAGAGGAATCAAAGCCAGAACCAGAGCGGTCTGGCCTCAGTTGGAGTAACCGTGAGAAGGCAAAGCAGGCCTTTAAGGAGCTGCTGAGGGACAAGGTACGGGAGATGGGGTTCCCAGGGTAGGCCTGGAGGGGGCTGGAGGGGGCCAGGCTCTGTGACACCCACCTGCTCCATTCCAGGCTGTCCCCTCCAATGCCTCATGGGAACAGGCCATGAAGATGGTGGTCACCGACCCCCGTTACAGGTAGGCCTGGGCAGAGGGAGCCAGGCCTTCAGACCCTGTTCATGAGAGAAGCTGGGTCAGGGACTCCCTGAGAAGCCCCAGCTCGATACTTGGGCTCCAGAGGGCCAGGGTCAGGAGAGTGGTAGATGAGTGAAGGTTCAAGGGGAAGAGAAGCTATGGAGGACCTCCAGGAGGGAAAGGTATCTGATATGAGACATTCAATAAATGCTTATTGAATTGAATTGATTTGAATTAATTGGGGGAAGGGAGAAGGTTAGGGCAGATCCCTGACTATAATTTGAGCACCCCAAAGCACAAGGGCTGAGTATTATCAGTGTCCTGGAACCCGTCTCTTCTCTTCACTACCTCTCACCCTTTCCCACATCCCAGAGATTTTTCTTGCCTCCCTGTACCCTGGAGCCCCTACAGCCTGCTGTGCCCATGCGTAGACTCCTCACTCAGGTCTGTGGAGACCTGTTCCCAGTGTGCCATGTGTGAACCACAGAGTGGCTCAGGCTGACTCCTCTTCCCACCCAGTGCCTTGCCCAAATTGAGTGAGAAAAAGCAGGCATTTAATGCCTACAAGGCGCAGCGGGAGAAGGAGGAGAAGGAAGAGGCGCGGCTGAGGGCCAAGGAGGCCAAGCAGACCTTGCAGCACTTCCTGGAGCAGCATGAGCGCATGACCTCCACTACCCGCTACCGGTCAGGGCCTGGGCTGGGGCAGGGCTGGGGGACCCTGAGACCACATGTGCCCAGGGCCTCTGGTCTCTGCCTGCCTACCCACAGCTCATGTGCTCCACAGGCGGGCAGAACAGACCTTTGGGGAGCTGGAGGTCTGGGCTGTGGTCCCCGAGAGGGATCGAAAAGAGGTTTATGATGATGTCCTCTTCTTCCTGGCCAAGAAGGAGAAGGTAATAGTCATGGGCTGGATCTATCAGCCCCAGTCTCATCTTAGAGTCTTCATGTCTTTGTACCTTATGGACCAGGGTCATTAATTTCTCCAATACCCCAGGGTCCTAGCTCCTTAGTCTGAAGCTTGTGTAGCACTTGCACATCCCTTCATTTCTGCTTTGGGCCTTTAACCCGGGGCATTGGAGGGGAGGAAGGACTCGCTGAGGGGTTGGTCTGTAACCTGTGCTCCTTCCCCTTTCTGGGGACATGAAAGCCTTGCATCTGGCCCTCCTAGGGTTCCCTAGCTACCTTCCTTTCCCCAAAATCCTCCTCTGCCCAGGACCACTTAAGTACTTCGGCCTGCCCTGCCTCTCCAGGAACAGGCCAAGCAGCTCCGGCGCCGCAATATCCAGGCTCTGAAGAGCATCCTGGATGGGATGAGTAGCGTCAACTTCCAAACCACATGGTCCCAGGCCCAGCAGTACCTCATGGATAACCCCAGCTTTGCTCAGGACCATCAGCTTCAGAGTAAGCCGGGCCTCCACTCCCACCTGTCCCTTCCCCTTTCATCACTGACCTGGGTCCCTAGAGCCTGTTTCACACATCTCACCTGTATCTCCTGTCCTCCCGGACATCTAGGTGTCCCCAGCACTCAGTCCCTGTACTCTCTGGATTCTGGAGATGCCAGAATGCTCAGGTTACCCTCTCCCTCCGGGGTTCACTGTTGATCTGAGATGTGTGTCCTTGGAAGAAGAACTTGGGATAGGAATCAGAAGACCTGGAGATGAGGACTATTATAGCTGATGTGAATTGTCTTAAATAGTCATGGCACTGTGGGCATTAACTGGTCACACGCATTACAGTAAGCTGCTGTTGGCCTGTAATCACTGGCAATATTAGAAATACACTTTCTGAAGTTGGATCACAGCCTGATTGATTCCCAGTTCCATAAACTGAAACCTTAGGTCCTAAGAGAACTGATTTCATAAACATGATGACTTTGGTAACTAAATTTACAAGAGCCGAATTCTTGCTGATTTTTTTCTTATGCAATTAATGATCCCTCCTCAAGAACAACTGTTTCAGTGCTCCCTCCCACAGAGCCCTCATTGCCCTACCATCCTGGCTGTCCCCAGCACCTACAGGGGCAGCATCCTCAAAGCAGTGGGGCTGCGGGGAACCGAGAGGGTATCCCACTGGTGTAACACCTGCTGAGCCTCCTCTCTGTGGTTAGACATGGACAAGGAAGATGCGCTGATCTGCTTTGAGGAGCACATCCGAGCTTTGGAGAGGGAGGAGGAGGAGGAGCGGGAGCGGGCCCGGCTTAGGGAGCGGCGCCAGCAACGCAAGAACCGGGAGGCCTTCCAGGTATCTGCCGCCCCCTGGAACAGAGCTCAACTCTGCCCCGGACCATATCAGGCCCACTGTTTTGTCTGTGCTCAGCTCTGTCTTATCTGCACAAGACCACCTTATGCCTATAGGTTTCCCATGCTGTGTCCCCTCAACTTGGCCTTGCTGCTTTAGGGAGATGGGATGTATGCACCACCTAGAAACTGTCAGCAGAGGGTACCCTAAAGGCAGATTGGCAGCTAGGCTGCTTATTTGCCTTTGGTGGGGAGCCAGGCAGGCAAAGCTTATCCTCCAGGTTTGAGGTGGCAAATGTGGTGGTAGTGGCTGTAACACAAAGCGAAGTTGAAGCCAAGTCATAGGAAGGTTGTGCTACAGGCAAGTTTTGTGTCTTTGCCTCCCAGCCTGGCTCACTCCCATGTTTTAGTCTGTCCCTCTCTGTATTTACATTCTTTCCTTTCCCATTGCTCTCTGCCTCCCCATCTGTGTCTCTTCATCTCTGGCTCCCTGGCCTGCATTTCCTCAATCTGGATTATCCCTGCCTTTCCTGCCATCTCCTCTCTTCCTCCTTTGGCTCCGACTTCCTCCCTCACTCTCCCTATAACCGGCCTTTCCCTGCACAGACCTTCCTGGATGAGCTGCATGAGACAGGGCAGCTGCACTCTATGTCCACCTGGATGGAACTGTACCCAGCGGTCAGCACTGATGTCCGCTTTGCCAACATGCTGGGCCAGCCGGGTAAGACAGCTGGGCTCCCCTTCTCTGGCCTGGCTTCCTGCCCTGCCAGCCTCTCTGCATCCCTACTCCCGGGTCCTGACCTGACCCTCAGGCCTCGGGAAGCTGCCACCGCCAGGCCCTCCTCCCTACCTCCCCCCGCAGGCTCCACCCCTCTGGACTTGTTCAAGTTCTATGTGGAGGAGTTGAAGGCACGATTCCATGATGAGAAGAAGATCATTAAGGACATCCTTAAGGTGAGGGAGGCCTGTGCTTGTAGATGGATGCAGGCTGGGTACAGGGCACGTTCCAGACAGGACTCCCTGATAAGTCCTGTTTTGCAGGAGCATTGCAGCTCAGTTCAGTAGGCATCTACTGTGATCCTGGATGTGGCCTGGGGACACAGAAATGAATAAGATACCATTTCTGCCCTTAAGGAGCTCATGGCCTAATAGGAGGATAGATGTGACAGCTGTTATACAGAGGCACAAGTGTTTTTACAGAGACAAGAATCAGAAGAATTGACATTTAAAATGCACTTTTAAGAGCAACTAGGTGGAGGAGGGTGGAGGTCCTGGGCATAAGGAACTACAGGTGCAATGGTGAGGGGTGAACAGGGTTTGACGAACAAGAAGCGTAGTTAATCAAAGCCCAGAGACAGGTTCCTTCTGGTCTGCACAGTGTTTTAGAAAAGTTTGGAATTTTTGCTAACGTTTTAAGATCAGCAGTTGCACATCTTCAGCTTCTTTTGGAAATTTGGATTGTTTAGTAGCACTGGACTGGTTTTGCAAGGCATTCAGTGGACTCCAGCTGAGATGCCACTGTCTCTTGGAAGGGGTATGGCATCCTTAGCGTCACTCCCTGTCATGGCAGCGAGTTCAGTCGACATTTACCATCGCACATACCCTTTACTTTTCTTACACTGGAGAAATAGTTCTGAGTGTCCATGTCTATCAGAGGTGGAAAAGTGAGTGATGGGCTCTGAGAGCCTTGTGTTTCTGATGAAGAAAACAGAGAAAGCATACTTCTTAGTGGACATGAAGAACATTCTAATGCATTTGAGGAGGCAATAGGCATAGTTGTTAGGAGCATGAAGGCAGACTACCTGGGGTAAAAGTCCAGTTTAACCACTTACTAGTTGTGTGACTGTGGGCGGATTATTTAACCTTTCTGAGCCTCAGCTTCCTCATCTGAAAAATGGGTGTTTTCCTCCATGGTATACCTAATTACCAAGGGCAGTAACTTGGTACTTGAGGTGAGAAAGATCTGAGAATAAAGCTAAGAATGCCCCACCGCACACTCAGCATTTCATGTGTTTTGCCTTATAAACTTAAGCAGGTATTACATTTTAATACCGTGTTGCTTCTCTAATTAATATAAACTTAATATTTTAAAATTACTGACCTTACATAAGACATACCATATTGTCCTGTGGTTTCCTCTGTTTCTCTGGAACCACATGTCCCAGTTTGAAAGTAGAGCCCTCTGTGTAAATTCCTTGAATGCTAAAATTTGGATTTTTATCTTGTAAGTACTGGGGAGCTGGGGAATGATCTGATCAGATAACGCCTTGGAAAAGCCCTGGTGAGAGTGTAGCATAGCATCTCTCAGACTGTGTTGTATCCTTAGGAATAGGCTAGTACCTGAAGCCTCAGGATACTAAAAATGATAGTGTCAAGTAATTAAAATAAAATTTGAGCTTGAGTCATCCTCTCCTAACTCCCCCCGAGACCACTGCTCTGCTGTTGGGGCCATGTGATAGAAAAGTGTGAGCAGCCCTGGATTCTCAAGGCTGGGTCAGAGGTGTGGGAGGTGAGCAGGGAGAGCAGTCAGGAGGCTACTATAGTGATCTAGGTGGGAATTGAGCTTGGGCGGGACACGGGTTGGCAGGTGAGGAGAGAGCGGTAGTGCTCCAGCTCTTTGAAACTCCCTAGGTTTCCTCAGAGGTACTTTGGGACAAGCATGGGGGTGAGGGAGGATAGAACGGTATGCTCTTCCCTCTATTTACATGTACAGCAGCTTCTCTTTTATACATCAAGGTTCTGCATAAGGTTTTCATTGGGGAAAAAAAGTTTCTGCTGTTAAAAAAAATGAAAGTTTAAAATAGTAGGATAGTCACCCAGAAGTAAAATTGGCAGGTGTGTGTGTGTGTATGTGTATGTGTGTGGAATTGAGGGTAAGGAAGGAGTGAGGCGGGAGGGGATGATGGCACCATTGGTAAGGATTAAGCAGGAAGAACTAGAACTGGGCTGGAGAAAATAAGAATTCCATTTGGGAAATTATTCTTAAAAACAACCTGGGAGCCAGAAGGAATAAACTAAGCACCATATATTAAATAGAATCTTCTATAATAAAAAAAGTGTAATATGCTAATTAGACCAGATGTCCTTCCGGACAAAGCAGGGGCTGCGAGGGAAGCCCGGGTCCTGGGTGTCTGCCTGCTGACGGCCTGAGGAAAGTCTGAGTCCTAAGTGCCAGAGGGAAGCCGGTGCCAGCAGCCAGGGGAAGGAAGGCTTATTCTTGCACAAATTTTGTACGTTGGGCCTCTAGTAATCTATATATAAAGTAGAAACCTAGTCCCAGGAGAGCTAAATTTTATTGGATGCTTAACTTTTAGTACAAGTGCTCTGTTACTACTGACCGGCCTGCAGAGGCCTATCACTGAGTCCTGTCTCTCCACACCTCAGGAGAAAGAATCTGCTTTAGGAATGTCCTCTTCCCCTTTTGGGATTCTGCCTACAGAAGTTTGACAAGCCCGGGCGGCCCTGTGGCCATCCACCAGACGGACAGACTGTGGTGGTGCATCATCCCAGAGGATAATGCAGAGAGCCCTAAACTTGGAGCAGCTGGGAGATATGGGGGGAGGAGCGGAGAGGTGCTCATGAGAAATGAATTTTCTTAGGACCTGCTGAATTTGAAGTGCCTATGAAATACCCAATCTAGTATGGGTCTGAAAATGAGAGAGGTGGAGAATGATTACTAGGGACAGTGTCGATTGAAAAGACTAAGTGCTGTTCTCAGGTGCAAAAGTGCATGCGAGAGATATAGTAAAGGGGGTCAGAGAGACAGGAGGGGACCTTGGAGGGGAGTATTGAAGAAGTGAACAGCAGAGGTGCTGAGGACCAAATGAGCAAGGACAGAGAAGGGGCCCTCTTAGGACATGAACCACCGTTGGGAGAGCAGCGTCCACGAAGCGGGTAGAGTGGGTGCAGCACAAGCTTTAAGTGTTAGCTAACTCCTGGCTGTTTATTGTTGAAACTTCTGCAAGTTATATGCCTCTGAACCTGTGTCCTTGTCTGTAAAATAGGGATAGTTTTATGTGCACGGTTGTGAGAATTTAATAAATAACATTTGTAATGTCTTGCTTATGGTAGGCTCAGTAAATGTTTATTCATTTTCCTTTGTGCTACATTTAAATATTTTAAAACAAAGGAAAAGAAGCAGGTTGTTAAGCCTGAGGAAAGGTGGAAAGAAGTTCCAGGCTAAGTGAGGTGTGCGTGTGATGGAAGGAGTCAGTGAAGAGGTGAGACTGAAGCGTTCAGTTTCCTAAGAGAGAGATTGATATGTTTGAGAAGGACTGGGGAGTGTGAGTTGAGGAAGTCCTCTTGGAAGAAGCAAGAAGAGTATGCCTTTGCCATTGGCAGGAAGGCTGGAGCAAGTTAGAGCTGTGTGGAGGGAGAAGAAGGGAAGTTGGGCCTGTGCCCCAGCCGATAACATTCCTAGGCCTCTGTGTTGTGAATCTTAGATGAGAATCACAGAGCCTGCCCCATGGTGCTTTGAGAATGTGAGGTGTTTTTAATATTGTTTGGGAGTTGCACACCTGATGGCCTCTGTTTTTCCTGTGGATCAAGTTATTTATGTGGGTGTAATGCCCACAAGTACGGGCTTTGGTGTTAGAAAGATCTGGGTTAGAGCTCTCACTCAGCCATATACTTATGAGCTATTTGACTTTGGGCAAATGCTCTGGTTTCTCCTTCTGCATAAAATTAGGAGACTAGGATTCAGTGCATACATTTAGATAGGTGAGGATTAAATGAGATGTGTATGAAGCACTCAGCATGGTAGCTAGCACTCAATAAATACAGCCAAAGAGTGGGACCAGCAGAAGTTGACTGAGAATGCAAGGAACTTACTGAGCCCTTGGAGGGCCCAAGCTTTAAGCCAAAGGAACAAAGAACTTATTATGAGTCTACCGCCATGAATGTGCCCCGTCTCATCTGATATTGGAAGATAATAGTGCTTGAATGGGAGGCTACCTGGGAATACCAGGTCTATAGGATTTTTAAAAAGAACTAATTATGAGAAACTTAGACATTAATCAGTAGGCATGGTACACAAACACACTGCTTCCCGTCAACCTTCCCCATGTGATCCAACCCTCCAGTCCCCTGTGACAACCTCAGCAAGGCTAGGCATGGGCTGTCATTAGGTGGTGAGGACTTGGACACTTGGTTTCTGGATGCATATTAGTCCTGTGGAACTCTTGGGGTGGGGGACTTCTTGAGCATCCTATAGTTGGACCCCTTTGCCTGCCCTGGAGGTGCCCTTGCTTCATGCGCTGCTGTGCCCACAGGACCGGGGCTTCTGTGTGGAGGTGAACACAGCCTTTGAGGACTTCGCCCACGTCATAAGCTTTGACAAGAGGGCTGCTGCGCTGGACGCAGGCAACATCAAGCTGACCTTCAATAGTGTGAGGGGTTGGGCAGGGCGGGGCTGTAGCCAAGGCTTCTGCTGAAACTCATCCCTGTGTATTATTTCATTCCTTCTCAATCACTGCCCCAGTGTAACTATACCCCAATTCAGGGGATGATGTTAGGAGCCCAGACCCCAACTTCCCACCTCCTAAGGTATGCCTGAATGGGGCCCAGGCATCCACCCCGCTGGGTGACCCTACTGTGTGCTTTTTGCCCTCAGCTACTGGAGAAAGCAGAGGCACGGGAGAGAGAGCGGGAGAAGGAGGAGGCACGAAGGCTGCGGCGCAGGGAAGCTGCCTTTCGAAGCATGCTGAGGCAGGCCGTGCCTGCTCTGGAGCTGGGCACTGCTTGGGAAGAGGTCAGGACTGCAGCCTGGCACCACACGCCACCCCCTCAGTCCTGAGGGCAGCGGTGCTTCTCCACCAGTGGGGGCTCACCCCACTCATAATACGGCTGGGGCCAGCTCCGGCTCCCTTCCTTCCTCCGCCCCAGCCCTGCCCTGTGCTTATGGCGGCACCCATGCCGTGCCGGGGCTGGTCTGATCAGCAGTGCTCTCCCGTTCAAGGTCCGTGAGCGCTTTGTGTGCGACTCAGCCTTTGAGCAGATAACCCTGGAGTCGGAGCGGATCCGGCTCTTCCGGGAGTTCCTGCAGGTACTGGAGGTGAGGCAGAGCTTCTGGTCCTCTGCACCTGTCCCAGGTGCTTGAACACCCGAGGGCAGCTCCAGAGACCTCCCCACCCTCTCGGGCTCTCTTTTCCCTGGATATTGAGGAGGGGGAGGTCTTGGGTAACCTGGATAGTCCTGAGGCTAACCCCTGCCTCTGCCTCTTCCAGACTGAATGCCAGCACCTCCACATGAAAGGCCGGAAGCATGGCAGAAAAGGCAAGAAGCACCATCGCAAACGTTCCCATTCGCCCTCAGTAAGTGGTGGATAGAAGGGAATGGGTCAGACTGGACCGTCTTGGGGAAATAAATTCTTATTTTCCTCTGTCATCTCCCTGGGAGGGAGATTCGGGAATTCCTTTGGCCCTGGATCCTCCTCTTTGCCCCCAATTCCCAGACTAGAGGGCTTCTGGGATGTCGGCCTGACATGTACCTGCTGATTTACCCAGGGCTCCGAGTCGGAAGAGGAGGAGCTGCCCCCACCGTCTCTCCGGCCCCCCAAGCGGAGGCGGCAGAACCCCTCCGAATCTGGCTCTGAGCCCTCTTCCTCACTTGATTCATTTGAAAGTGGGGGTGCTGCCCTTGGAGGACGGGGCTCCCCATCCTCCCGTCTTCTCCTTGGATCAGGTAAGCAGTTGGGAGCTGGAGAAGTTAGCCCAGACTGAGAGAGAGTCCTGGGAGCCACAGCCCGTGAGGGTAGAGTGGGTTGGGAGGGCTGCACCTGCTGGAGAGAAAGAACTTCCCATCCCTGGAAGGGAGGAAACCGGACTGAAGACTTCCTTGGCAGGTCCCTGTCTGAAGAGTGAGCAGACAGATGGACTGTGGCAGAGGAAAGAGTGATCCCTCCCTTCTCCCAGGAACTTAGTGGGGGGTTTCTTTCTTCAGATCATGGCCTTCGGAGAGCCAAGAAGCCAAAAAAGAAAGCTAAAAAGAGAAGACACAAGTCGGTGCGTAGAGAAGGAACTTCAGCCCAAGGCCCTGCTCTTGTGTGAGATCTCTTCCACCCGCCTCCAGCTGTCCTTCACAGGAACTGAGGGGGCGGGCTCTGGACTCTTACAGAACAGTCCTGAGAGTGTGACAGACCCGGAGGAGAAAGCTGGCAAGGAGAGTGATGAGAAAGAACCAGAACAGGACAAGGACAGGGAGCTCCGGCTGGCAGAGCTCCCTAATCGCTCCCCAGGTTTTGGAATCAAGAAGGAGAAGGTGAGAGGCAGGTGCCTGGTCCCAGCCCAGGCAGCGCTCTGTCCAGGCCTCCATGGCCTTCAGGGGAGGCTGTGGGTGAGCTGTGCCTTTGCTCCCCCAGACGGGCTGGGACACATCAGAAAGTGAGCTGAGTGAGGGTGAGCTGGAAAGGCGGCGGCGGACACTCCTACAGCAGCTGGATGACCACCAGTGAACTGACCAGCGGCTCTGCCTTGGGTCTGTGGCTACTAGGTCACCCTCACCGTCTGCCCCAGACTTCTTCCTTAGTCTGGTCTGTGTCCATTTTTCCTCAAGTAACCCCACTCCCAACACACCATTGCCAGCACCTGCTGAGGTTGCTCGTGGTGTTCAACAGTCCCCTACTTCCCGGACAACTAGTGCAGTACTTGCCCTCAGCCCCACACAAGATTGGTGGTGTATGCCATGTGGGGTGGGTGGTGCCAGTAGATAGAATGTGAGAAGGGGCCTCCAGGGAAGAGTGACAGGCTGGTGGACACAGCCTGGGTGGCAGAGGGCGGGGTCCTTACCCTTTAGCATCAGTGCCTGCTCCTGCCTGCACGGGGCCCTGGGGCTCCACCACTCCTTCCTCCAGCCCTGGGACCCTGTGTATGTGTGTTTTGTTTTATAAATAACAATATTTATAACATGGCCAGTGGCTCTTTTGTCTTCATATACTACTGGGGTGGGCTGGGGACTAGGCAGCTGCACCCGTGGCCAGCAGGGGGCGCTAGTGCCTAATGGTAGTGCCTCCCTTTGTGTGCTTGGAGCTCACTAGCCTGATTCCCCTCCCCAGGTTTCTGTGCTCACTTCCAAGCAGATGGCAGCTCTGCCCAGCCTCCTTTCTATCCGCAGGGCTAAGATCAAACTAAATGGCCACCCTAACCCTCCACACTCAGAAAGAGGAGTCAGAGTCAGGCCTGTGCTTCAAGCCTTTGTTGAGAGAAAGAAGGGCCAGGGTTTATGTACAAGAGAGAAGGGAGATGATACATGTACAAAAAGGAGTGGACCCCTATGTTCCCGTCTAGGGGCTAAGAAACTGGCAGGGGACTGAGAATATAGCCAGGTAAGACCACCATGTCCCCTGCCCCCTCAAAAAAAAAAACAACGTAGCTGAAGAAAGGAGGTGAAGATATTGTTGGCATACCCTTTCTCTAGCTGTTTTGGGGCTGGAGCAGAGAAAAACCCCTTTGCCCACCTCCACAAGAACCTGGAATGGAAAGGGCTAGGGCCAAGGGCAGTAAGTGTGGCACTTTCCTCACCTTTATCACTAGGGCACAGCTGAGCGGGGCCCAGGCTTAGGAAGGCCTTGCTCCTGGTTAAAGATGATCTGAGATTGGCAGGGTCCCAGGGCCCCCCAAGCCTAGACACTCCTCTTGTCCCTCTGGCTCTACTGACAAGAGTGACCTAGGTGTCCCTCTGTAGGCTAAAGCTGGAAATGGTTTTTTCCAGCTGACCCTTGGTGACTCTTCAGGAAATGAAGTTGAAGACCTTGGAGGCAAAGTGCAGTACAGGAGGTACCAGGACCGCGCGAGGCCCTGAAAGACCTAGTGCCCACAATGGCGGCAGGGAAGATGCAGGCTTTGAGAGCTCGGGTGACACTGGGTCAGGAGCAGCATAGCCTTCCGCTGGGCCCTTGGCCGATTCCAGGGCTCCAGGTCCACTGGTTGGACTTGCAGGACTCTGGGAGTTGAAGTGCTTCTGCCTCTTAGAGGGTCTCAGTGGGGGCCTGGTGCCCGAGGTGGGCCACTGGGTGGGGCCACACTCCTGGCTTGGTGTCGAACGACAAGAGGCTGGTGGAGACCTGTGGGGGAGACAGAAGCCTGTGAACAGGCAGGGCAGCCAGGTCAAGCCCACCCTCTGTAGGAACAGCCCCTTCAGAAGCAGCCCACAGGCAGAGCCAGAGAAGAGCCAGCCATGAGTCAGACACTGGAGGGCCTGGTCAGGAAGATGGCTGGGGCTCTGTATTTTTAGAGGACCGGATGGAGGATGACTACAGGCCACAGGGCAGAGCAAGGGCAAAGGACCTCCAAGCCCAGTAACAGAGCCATGGGCTCAGCCACCAGAGGCAGTGGCCTGGCCCCTACCCCCTGGTCTTAGTAGAAGCTAGGACAGCATTAGTGGGAGAGATACCACTTCCCTGAGGGCACATGCAGGGCATAAGCCATGCTTCTCAGAGCATGGGGCATGCAGGGAGGGAAGTAAGTATGTGTCCCCATCACCATGAGGCAGCCAGAGGATGGTGCCAGGTCATGCAGAGAAGGAGGTGCCTGTGGACCCCAGCATGAATCTTGGGAGATGGGCATGCAGAGGGGCAGCTGTGGTGCCCAGTACCTGTCAAGGGCCCCAGTCTTGGGGGTTAACAGTTTGATTCATCATGGTGGGCTGCATCACAGAAGAAGCGTGAGCCCCTCTTGGCAGTACGGGCCGTGAAAGGGACACTCTTCAGCACTGTGGCCCAGGAGAGAGACACCGTGGTCAGGCCCCATGGCACACGTGAGGTGGGAGGAGAGCCCAGGGAATATGACTGTGTTTTGGGAGCTGGGCCCAGTTCTCGGGCCCCAGGGAGGAAAGGGCCCCACCTGTGATGATGTCCTCAATGGTACCATCTTTCCCCTCATACACAGGCCTGTGCTCCTTGGCTTGGCGCCGCCTCAACTCGGCAATTAGCTCCTGCTGTTGCCACTTGTTCCGCTGGGATGGGGTCTAGGTCCGAGCATTTGAATGGAAGGGAGTCACTATTAACCTACCACAGGGACGGTTCCTGCCCCAAGATGCAATCCAAAGATGTCCTGGATTGTGTATGACAGCCCAGCCCCATCCTTGCCCGGGAATCCCCTCCCAAAGCCCCTCTCTCCATCCCTTGGGACGCCAGCTTCAGGCCCTCTGGGTGGTTTGTGGGCTCCAGCTCTCCATCTCCTCTCCATTTGCTCCACCCTCTCCTAATCCTTTGCCCAGTTTCCTCCAGGCCTCTGCTCTTGGTCCCACCCACCTTGGCATCCAGTTTCTTGGCTTCCTGAGCCAGCTGCTTCTCCCGCATTACCTCCTCCTGCTTCTTGCGGGCTTCATTCTCTTGTTCTGCTTCCTAAGAACCATAGTGGGGGTGGGGGGCAGTTGTGAGGCTCACACAGGCTAAGGGGAAGGGCTAATTGAGGGTGGAGAGTGGCAGTGGGACCAGCAGCCCCAGGTGGCCACCCTCTGGAGGGGCACTTCCTGCCCCAAACAATGACAGGAAGGGCCTGGGCCCCCACCCTGCCCACCAGTTCACAGCTAAGGCCTGTGGCCAGCTTCCATCGCTCCCTCCCAGGACCCAAAGGAAGAGACAGAAAAGGCCAGACTTGAAGCCCAACCCTCTCTCCCCCGATCAGTTTTCTCTCAGCCTTTTTTCTTTAAAAGCTTCTCTCCTGCTCACCTTGTAAGAACGAATGAATCGGACAAATACTGGGAAGAATACAGAAGGAGGTGTGGTCTTGGGACTCTCACCGAAGTAGCGCACAACTGCATTGTAGGCCTCCTGGGGAAGGGTGGGCAGGAGGGGTCAGCCTGGCGAAGGGAAGCCGGCTCCCACCAGGGACAGTGGGCCCACAGAAGCCAGCACCCAGCCCCTATGGGCTGGAAAAGAACCGGGCTCCCAAAGCTTCCTAGAGTGCACGTCACCAGAGGCAGCTTTCTGCCATCCCCAATGCCCCTTTCCCCGCACGTTAAGCCAGCTGGCCAGCACTTTATAAAACTTCTTTGATCCAAGAAGGAAAAACTAAGCCCACCCAGAGGGGCACAGTGCCTTGAACCTGGTTGCTGCCACCAGCCTCCACCCTCTGCTCACCTCCGCTGTCTTGGCATCACGCTGGAGCTTGTCCAATTTGCCTTCATTGGTGCTGAGGAAGCTCCGGAGGACGCTGTTGTCATGCATACTACACTCGCGCCGAATCAGCTCCATGCCCCGGCCCAGCTCCTTCACATCTAGCAGCACATTCTCCAGGGACACTGTGGTCATAGAGCCCAGGCTGAGCCCAGGGCTGGACATGCCCACCTCCCCTCAGCATGGGCTCCTTCAGGTTCTCACGCTCCTGCTCCTTGAGCCCCCCGGGTGGACACAGAGAGGGGCACACCCAGCTAGCCAGGGTCTCACGGGGCAAGAAAAATGGAGGCTGGGAACTCATGACCCCAAAGAGCAAAGTAACAAAGGAAGGCAAGCCACAGAGACTTCCGGTCTTCCAAATGGAGCTGCCTCAGGCCTGCACCAGTTTTCATGAGTGCGGCAGAAATAACAGCTGCCAAGGTCTGAGGGGCTTTATGGTGTTTCTAAGCTCTTTCCACATGTCACCTAGAAAGTCTGCAATCCCTGGGGCCAGCCTGAGGAGCTGGGAGTGCGGGCTCCCAGCCATCCAGGTGAATAGGGCCACACGGGGTCTGGTGTCTGCAGGAAGCCTCCCGCTGGGGTGGCCCTGCCCAGGGCCCCAGCAGTAAGCTTTGAAGTGTCAGAAAGACAGCAAGAGCCAGAAACAAAAGGACCCAAGTGTTCCCTCTCCTCATAACTTCCTGGGATTGTCCCGAGCTGAACACAAGGGCAGGCTCCCCTCACCGGCTGCAGCCTTCTCCACAAAGTGCAGCTCGTGCCAGAAGTTGGCCAGGTCTGGGTATTTCTCCTTCACCGTCAAGGCGATGAAATGCAGCAATGTCATCTTCCTGTCAGTGGACTTGGTGTCCAGCAGCTGGAAGATGAGGGCAAGGAGTAATGCAAAAGGACCGAATAGCCTGGCTCCACAGCTGCCTTCCCTCAGGCTTCCTGGCCCCATGTTGCCCCCACCATCTTACCAGATCCAGGCTCTGGAGCTTGAAGCCATACACAGCGCCCCGCTTGCTGCTGTTCATGTAGTTCCCCAGTGCAAGTATGATCTGTCCAAAGACGAGTGGGAGGTGGTCACGCCAAGCCCTGAGGGCTCCTTCCTTGGCTATATAGCCCCAGGTCCCTACCAGCACCCCCATATACAACCTCTCCCCACCTCCAACATCTGCTTCAGCTTCTGTGAGGACTTAACAGAGGCAGAGGCTGCAATGATGGCATTGAGTTGCTGGAAGGAAAGATGAAGAGCTGAGTAATCCCAGGCTGTCATGGGGCAAAGTCAGCAAGGGGCTGGGAGGATTGGCAGGGCCAGGGAAGTGACCAGCAGGTGGATGGTAGAGAGGGGGCAGCAGATGAGTGTGACTTGGGGTGGGGCCCTACCGGTGTGAGCATCTGCAGGTTGTCCTGGAAGTTGCCCAGGAAGGCCATGCCTGCCATTCGCTGGGTCAGCCGTTCCACCTTGCTGAAGAGCAGCATGAAGCGGTCCTCAGCCGCCAGCTCCTCCAAGGGCTGCCGCTCCCGTTCGTATTGCCGCAGCAGCTTCACTTCGGCCTCTGTGGGCAGGAAGCGCATCAGGCACTCCACGAAGTCCACAGGTAGTGTCTGTAGGTCATACCTATGTAGGAGGGAGGGACCCCCTCAGGTCTCGCATTTGCCCATATCATGCATCATCCCTTTATTCTCCAGCTCCTAGGACTGAGGGTGAGGTTTGTGAGGACACAGCCAGAAGCCGAGGACCATCCTAGGAAACATTGATGCCCTGCTTCAATATCCTCCCTTTGCTCCTAGAGAGAAGTCTCAATACCTGAGCATGGCTTAGGAGGCCCATGCAAGACTTTTGCCCACCTTTCTATCCTGTCTCTCCTACTCCCTCCTTACACCAAGGCCACAGCCAATTTTCAGTACCCAGAGCACCAAGCTTCTCTCACCAGGACCGTACTGGATTTCATATACTAGTACTTCCTTCAGGTTGCAGGTAAGACACCACTTCCCCTCGGAAGTCTTCCCTGATTACCCAGTTCAGCTACTTGGCTCTCCCTGTTCTCCCAATGCTGCTGTACCTCCATCACCTTGGTGGTTATTACGCAGCATTACTGGACTGTTCGCACTAGACTGAGAGTTCCTTGAGTGCAGGTCTGGACTGAATTTCCAGCATCTCATACCATGCCTGGCACGTGGCATGGACACAGTTAAGTTCTGGCCAAGCCAGTGGATGATTAAGGGGTGTGAGGCTATTCTGCCAATGCCCTGGAATCCAAGGAGGAGAACTGGGTTTCCAACTGCTGGGGACCAGGGCCGGGTCAGTGGGAGCCTCACGTGTGGATGGCCCTGCAGATCTCCTCAGCTGAGCGGCCAGCCTTGCGTAGGGTGATGGCCAGGTTCTTGGCACGGTTGGCTTCCAACAGGGTCACCTTGCTGGCAGCCTTTTGTGCTGTCTTGTTCTTAGAGCAGATGAGGTCAAGGGCAGGGCCCTGAGCTTTCGTCTTGAACAGTTCTTCAAACTTGTCCAGGTCCAGGTCCTGGCCGAGGTTGACGAGAAGGAAAATGCTGTGGCCTCTACTACTAGAGCAGCCCTAGCAGCCCTCCCAGGAGCATCAGCTCAGCCCTGGGTCACGGAAGGCTAAGTCTGAGGGCTTTCTCAAGGCCAGATCTGGCTAAAAGGGCAACCTGGTCCCCAGCCCCCATCTTCCCCCTCAGGGCGCCAGGCCCTGCTACCTCCAAGATCTTCTCATCATCAAGTTCGCTGAAGACAGTACCACTGATCTGGTTGGGTTTCAGTGCTGTCCAGTTAAAGACAGGCAGCCGGAACTTGGTCTTGATAGGCTTCTTGATGCGAATGGCTAATTTGAAAGGAGGATCAGTGAGGCAGGGGCCAAGGAGTGTGTCCCACTAGCCCCTTGGTCCCACTAGCTCTGGCCAGAGCCCTAGGGACACTCACCTGACAGGCCTACTGTCAGCACCACAGAGGGAGCAGCACCAGGGAGAGGTGGGGCGGGAGGACACTTGTCTGGGGAAGAAGAATGGTACAGTGGCCCAGGGGCCAAGAGACTCTTCAGAGGTTCCCCCCTCTCATCCCACTTGGCCTTAAAGACTCTCAGGGTCACTGGCCGGGTGGCTCAATTGGTTGGAGCATCGTCTCTTGTACCAAAGGTTACGGGTTCAATTCCCAGACAGGGCACATACCTAGGTTGTGGGTTTGATCCCCGGTCAGGGTGCATACGGAAGGAACCGATCAATGTTTCTCTTTCTCTCTTTCTCCTTTTCCCTCTCCATCTCTCTAAACATATTCTCAGGTGAATATTAAAAAAGACTCAGGGAAGGAGGCTACATGAACTCCTGGCCCAAGTGGCTGCCAGGGGTCCTAACTCTGATTGGGCATGCCTTGGTCGTCGCTGGCCCACTCTCTTGCTTTGATCAGAGCCCTCCTTGACTGTGTTCAGAGGAATTGGGAGCAGCAGCTTTATGATCCTTAAAACAGATCCATGTCCACCCTTAGACTTCCCTTCCCTAGTAATTTGAGCCTCCCTCAGATTCTAGACCATCCCCTCGGCCCTCTCCCACCTGCCACAGCCTTCCAGCCAGGTCCCCAGCTTCTCCCTGAGGAAGGCACTGCTGACTGGGGTTTGGGTCTGGCCCCACAATGAGGCTGCCGCTCCTAACTCCCAGGGTCCTCCTTACCTGGTAAAGGGGGAGGTGGAGGGGGCAAGGGAGGAGCAGGTGGAGGAGGCAAAGGGAGGGCCTCCTCAGGGGGTGGGGCTGGAGCCAGGAGGTCCAGGTCAGAGGATGGCATGCCCACGCTCAGCTCTGCAGGGCCCACCCGGGCCAGGGCCTCGCTGCCCACTGACTCTAAGTCCCGGGCATTGGGCTCCAAGTGGCATCGGCGCTGGAAGGCCTCCTCCTTCTCTTTAATGAGCCGCCGCAGGGTGTGCACCTGGTGGCTCGTGTTCTCATAAGTCTCCTGTTGGGCAGACGCACCATTCAGAAAAGAAAGGGCTGAAGTCACTGCCCCAGGAGTGAAACTTCCTATCCAAGGGTCTCCCAGCTAGGATCGCCGCTTCTGCTAGAATCCTGGGTGGGGACCAGGGGAAGCTGGAATGAGGAGCACAGAGTCCTGCTATGTCCTTCCTTTCCGCTCCCACCTTAGTCTCATGGTCCCTTCCAGGACCAGGGAGAAGGTGCCCCTGGGCAACTCTTCCTGACCCACTGCCAGCCTCTTATACGGCTCTCAGCTCTCTGTGCGCGCCACTGCTCCCATTTCATTTGACCTTGTGTACTCGCTCAATTGGGAGCCCCTACGGACAAGACCCTGCCTTAGCCATTTCGGGATCCTCCATACTCCTGATGCAGTGCTTCAGACTCCTAGCAGGGGCGCAGCAGATAATACACTAGTATGCTGAGTTCGACAGAGCCGTCTAGCTGTATTCCTTCGGAAGAAAAGATCGGTTGAGGCATGATTTTATAACTAACAAAAAGTTAGCTCAGGGGACAGAGAAGACACTGAAATATGAGGAGCCCCTGCTGATGAGTCTCCTAATAACAGCCCCAAGGACTGGGCTACTCTGAGCCTGCTCAGGACGCAGGGCTGGGGGAAGCCGGGAGGTGCAGCAGGACGGCTCGTAGGAGGAGGGCTGGACCCCAGAGGTGCCCCATACACTCCCACCTTCTTCTGTGCATGTCTAACCCACTCTGGCTTCAGCTTGTCTCTCCAACCAAAATATGGGGTGAAATCATCAGCCCACTTGCATCTGCGTGCCTCAAGGTCATGAATCAAGAGCTGGACTCTCAAAGACTTGACATGACTCAGGAAAGAGAAACAACCCTCAGGCCCTGGCGCCCACAGCAGTCGGGCCTCCCTCCCTGGTTGCTGGCACCTTGATGCTCTCAAGTTCCTTCTCCCGCTGCAGCAGCTGCTTCTCCAGCTCCGCCACCCGCATCATGTTCTCGTTCTCTAGATCCAGAAGCTTCTCTGTGAGCTGCAGGACGGGAAGGGCAGGTTTGGGGCTGGCCCTGAAGCCTGGGCACTCAGCACAGCTTGAACCCCAGTCAGGACCCGGGCCCCAGGGCAGGTTGGCTTGGCAAGTCCCCTACGTTGTTGCTCTCGTGGGCCCAGGGTCTGAGACCACGTGAAACAGTATAAGGCAAATGGCCATATCAGAGTCTCTTGAGATAGAGACCACTTCACGGAGGTCAGTGTGTGTTTCAATCTCTGGGTGGTCTGAGGCATGCTTTAAAGAGCCTGGTAGTGCCCAATCTAGAGGCAGGTGGGTCAGCTCAGATGCCCCGCCACCCGCCGCCGGCCCCCCCCCCCCCCCCCACCACCACCAACAGTGTTTCTGGAGCAGAGGAGGACCCACCACCTACGTGCGACACATGCTCTTCCAGCTCCTCCACCTTCTCCAGGGCCACGTTCTTGGTCTCGGCATCCTCCAATAACCCCCCCACGTCAAACACATTCTCCAGGTATGCCTGGATCTGCACCTGCAGCTTCTCGCTCTCTGTGTGCCTTGACTTCTAGGGAGAGCAACGGGCGTCACGGTTGGAGGAGCCTCCTGAGAAAGACTTAGTCCTCACCACCCTCCTCGGCTGCTTCCTAAAGCTCAAGACCCAGGGAATTCCTACTGCGGCTATGCCAGATTCTCGCCCCAGGGAGCTGCCTGATTGGGATGCCCTCTGAGGGCAGGTCTGAGTCCCATGCCATAGAAGACAGGCAGGGTACCGGGAGCATCCATGACTAGGCTCTTGTAAAAAAAACTGTGATATGGCTCAGCTAGTCCTTTGCCCCAAAGCTCCTCATCCTTTGAGGATTCAGCCCGGCTCACCTGCAGGAACTCCTCCAGCCCCAGCTTAGTAAACTCATACTGCAGGTGGACCCGGAAGTTCATATCCTCCACCGAGTGCACCACAATGTTGATAAACTGCATGCAGGCCACCTGGGGAGAAGCGGCCCCAAAGGGCAGAGACGGGGAAGAGACCAAGAGAAAAGGGAGGGTGGGCGGCTGTTAGAACCTGCATCGGCAGGTGGATAATCAAAAGCAGTGAATAAAAAAGTTACATCTTTCTGGGAGCAAAAGAGCATTTTAACTTAAAAAAATCAAACCTAGCATTCAGAGTATTAAGGTAAGTAAATCACATGAGAGATAGATGTCATTAAAGCACCGCTCTGATTTCCTCTGCATATCAGCAGGTATTCCTTGAGGTGTCCCTGCTTAGCTGAAAATCCTACACACGAGCAGAGAAGCTGGGGTAAGAGCCTGGGAAAGGAAAAGCAGCTCAAAGAGGGGCCCAACCAGGGATGATAAGGCCATCAAAAGGGGAAAGAAGGCAGACCCAGGATGCCCAAATGACACTGTCTTACAGTTTCTAAAAGCTCTCTGGAGTGGGCCAGTGGATAAGGAGCATTTACTGAGTAGAGAGAATCCTTCTAGGTTCTACACAGACCAAAATCCACTGTCAGCCTGGCTCCTGAGAACGCCGCCCGGCTAGGCCCAGGCCCAGTTCCTCACCATGAAGTCGATGTTGCTGTCCTCATTCCGGAAGTACTCCATCAGCTTCTCAAAGCGGTGCAGCTCCTTGCATACCTGAACAATCGAACTTCTCAGTGAAAGGACCTGCCCCAGGCAGAGCCCACACCCCTGAGCCCTGGCTCCCAGGTACACCATGGCCAGAGGACTGATTCAGACCAAGTTTAACCACAATTCTCTCTCTGCAATGAGCCATTCGGGACATGACAGAAGAAAGCCTGGGACCTGGCGTCTGCCCTGTTTCCCTCCTGGAGTTCAATAAAGCCTGTGCCTTAGTTTGAGCTTTAGGAGCCTCTGGCAGTAGGCCTACAAGAAACAGGGCTTTGCTGTGGCCAAGTTACTGAAGGAAGGAGGGAGCAAAAAGGAAGGTTGGAGGCCCTGGTAGAGGCAGGGGCTAAGGTCCTAGTGGGGATGCAGAAGAGAGGCCAGGAGGCAGGAAAGCCCTTGTGCTGAGAGGGTCCTGAGACTCCTCTGAGATCTGACTTCAAGGAGGAAGAACCATTTCCTGGCTGAACAATGGATGCGAGGGAAGCAGTGTACAGAGGAGAGGGGAGGAGAGGGCCAGCAGCTGCAGCTGGATGTCGAGGAATCCTATGTTCAAGAAGATAGGGGTTTCAGAGCCAGGCCCAGAGCTGGGGAAATTCTAAGAAGAAGCTCCCTACCCCATCACCAATATCAGCCACCAACCCAGGAGCATCCTGGCCTGCCTTCTCCTCACTCCA
The DNA here is from genome assembly GCA_026230045.1 of Corynorhinus townsendii. Classification (NCBI taxonomy): domain Eukaryota; kingdom Metazoa; phylum Chordata; class Mammalia; order Chiroptera; family Vespertilionidae; genus Corynorhinus; species Corynorhinus townsendii. The sequence goes on along the minus strand of JAPDVU010000003.1, from coordinate 170,079,792 downwards.
CAGATAGTTGCCCTGGGCTCAATCAGTAGGTCCGCTGCCTCAGAACACCTGGGGAGCCTGTTAAGCACAGATACCCAGGCCTCTTGCAGTCTGTTTGCTTAACAAGCTCTCCGGGCATTCTGATGCATGGCCAGACCAGGACCACTGGACTAGAGGCCTCAGCTCTCTGAGGGCATCCTTAGCTGGCCGATTCATAACTTCCCTGACACACAATCTGATAAGACTGAAATTCTGGATTTAGAGGGGGGAGGGGAAGAGGTTGACAGGCTACCTAGGTAAGCACTGGGATGTTAAAATGATGGAGTCACTGGGATGTGTAAGATTGCAGGAAAGTCGGCTTACCTACCTTACTCCCACCTCCCCCTGCCAAATACACACACACACACACACAAGACTGACTGACCTCTTGGTTTTTTAGTTTTGTTTTGTTAATCCTCACCTGAGGATATTTTTCCATTGATTTTTAGAGAGAGTGGAAGGAAGGGGGAGAGACAGAGAGAAACATTGATGTGAGCGACATATAGATCAGTTGCCTCCTGCACATGCCCTGACCAGGGCCAGGGATCAAGTCTGCAATCAAGGTACATGCCCTTGACTAGAATCAAACCCGGGACCCTTCAGTCCATGGGCCAACACTCTATCCACTGAGCCAAATTGTCTAGGGCAGAATACTTACCTCTTTGAAGTTGTCAAAGGCAGCAAGAATGATTTCGTGTCCTCCCCGCACCAAACACACAGCTGCTAGGAGCTCCAAGACAAGGGCTTTGGTCCTGAAGGGCAAAGAAGGAAGATTAACACCTGAGCTCCCCATTATGGCCACCACACAGCTCAACTGCACAACTGGCGAGTCTTTTCAAAGAGTGGAGCCAGCATCACTGGTGAGGGGAGAGGCTGGGACGAGAAAGAAGGCAGAAGGCATGCTGCTCCCTCACTAAGCTGTGGAGACCGCAGGGAAGCCAGGGACACTGCTCTCCAGCAGAGGCCACAGGACTCCACGGCCAGGGACAGGTGGCGCCCAGAACTCCAGAGTCCTGTGCAGAGCGAGGAGGAAAGGGGAGGGAAAAGCTCACCTTGGATTCTTGTTGTTGAGACTGAGCGCAATCTCGTTGACTGCATGGGGGTGGGACATGACCAGGTTGAATCCATACTGTAGCAAAGGGAAAAAGCAGAAGGGGAAGAGTCCTTGATGGTGGGGAAGGCAGATCCTTGACTTGACTGTAGGCCCACCAGCAAACTTCTTTTAAAGCTGGCGCCCTCCTAGCTCTCCTGGTTTGGGAGGTGAGGCAGAAGAGGCCGAGCCCTGTGGCTGGTGCTGCCCCCTTACCTGATAGTTCATGATGGCTCTGAGACAAAGGATGCAGACATGGACATCATCCTTCTGGCTCACCAGGCGGGAGTTCTTCAGGGCCCTGCGCCCAGGAAGAGTGCTGTACCTGGGGGAGAGGCGGCTGTTGGCGAAAGGTCTAGGAGTGCTCACCAGCATCCAGACAGCAGGCTGTCACTCAGCAGCAGCAGAAGAGGGGGAAAGAGGACCTTGCACCACCAGCCCAGAGAGAGAGGGTGCAGGGGCAGGGCGCTCAGCCGTGTCACCTCCCTGGAGCAGGCCTTCATCAGGAACTATCCAGGACCCTGCTGTATAATTAGTGCCCAAACCTTCTAAGCCCAGAGGTCCTTCAAAATACAACAGTAGGTGTGTAAGCCTTCCTAGTCCTCAACGGGTCCAGGGAGATGTTCATTTGAGCCTTTCCTCCTCCTCCTTCCAGTCGCTGTATCTTCCACACATTCCCTGGGGCAGGAGCACTTGGCTCCCATCCCACTTGTATGTCCCAGAAAAGGCAGCACAGACCCCAAAGGCTTTAGGAGTACCTGGGGCTACATCTGACTTTGCATCCTCCCCTCCCCGCAATGATGTCTCATGAAGAGGAAGCACAAATGGTATCTGCTCATGCATGACTGGAGTGATGAGCAGTGTCAGAGTGCAAAACCCAAAGGAGACAGGAGAAGAGAGTATGGCATGAAAGAGACCACAGAAAGGGCCACAGGACCTAAGGGAAAGCCTCCCTAGGTGGGCAGAGCTCGGACAAGTCATTAGGTCCCTCCACCTGCCTCCAGGCAGGACAGCTCTTAAGATACTGCAGACAAATGAATATCTGGGAGCCTTGGAGAGAACAGGCCTAAAGGAAGACATGAAGGGAGGGTGAGCAGGAGGCAGGCTGGGTGGAAGCTGGTCTCTGAGCAGCTGATGGAGCAGAGAGCAGAGCCAGAGGGAAACAGGAGGGCAGGAGCTGGAGCACCCGGTGAAGGTGAGGGAGCTAGGTGAGTACAGCCCTGCCTGAGAGACTGGGAGGAATGGCAGAGCGAGAATGAGGAATGGAGGAGCCCCCAGAGAAGGGGCGAGGAGGAACCCCAGATGGGGTGGGCATAGCTGAGGGCAATATACTTACCCAGGACAGATCGCTGGGCAGAGTCAAGGAGACAAAGAGGACAGACCAGAGACAGACTGGCAGGCAGAGGCAAGAGAGCTGAGCCTGGAAGCAAGAGTGGAGGGAGGCGCATGAGCACTCACCGCTGTTACCAGGACCTGGACTGGGGCTGGGGGAGGCAGGCGGGCAGAGCAAGAGCACACATACCGGAGCACAGACTGGCGCGCAGAGCGAGCGAGGCTGTTGGTGAAGGGGGCTGACAGGGCACTGGGTGGCTGCAGGTCCTCAATGGACCTGCTCCAGGACCGGAGCTTGTCAAATGCGCCGTCGTCACCACTCTCCAGACCCTCAAAGTCAAACCTGGAGCAGGAAAGGACACATGCGCACATACAGGAGAAATTCAGTGCCGAGACCCCTGGCAAGCCCACCCCTGCCCTGTAGACTTCTAGGGCAACGATAAGCAAGAGCATCAGAGGAGAAAGTGGAATTGGGCAACAGAGACCCAACCCTGGTTGGGAGAGCCAACATAGGACAAGGGCAGAGCGGGCACAGGAAGCAACCAGGAGGGGGTCTGGGGAGACAGGAATGCTGACGGAGGCCAGTGCTGCGCCCACTGGCCAGGCGACTCAAGGAGTGACTTCCCATGGGCCCAAAGGGATGTGGGGAGCTGGATATCTGCTGCACTTTCAGCCTCAGATGGGATATCTCAGAGAAGCTGGGGCTCCCCACGTAGAACCTGCCAACTACAGGAACACGCCAACTGCAGGTCTTGTTAGTGGGCAAATGGCAGCAGCCAAAGGAGCCCGAGTGTCCTGAGGGAGCCCCACTCTTTCTGGGTTGAGATTGAGGGTGGGTCAGAATGGAAGAAAACAGGGCCCTAACAAACTCCGAGAGGGACGGCCTTTGTTTCAGGAGGAGATCACGGTCCCACACGACCACTGGATTCGAATGACTGGCTTTCTGTGGTTCTACATGAGGCTTTCAGGCTTTTCTGGTAAGAGGCTCCTTGGGCCTCAGCTTCCCTGGGGAAAGGAATCACACAAGTCCAGGGTGTGGCCTGGCATCCGTAGTTCATCCCTTACAGGAGTTGGGATGGTTTCTCTGTTTGTTACTTCATGCTTCTGGGACCAGATGTTTCAGCAGCTGGGGTGTGTGGCCAGGGCAAGGAGGACAATTTGAGATCACCAAGCCACAGAGCCTTCTCCCTTACATATCCCCACATCTGGGTAAATGCCCTCTGAGAAGCAAGCTCACGCCTCTTTCCTGTCCTATCCCCCTGCGGGTCACTAAGGACTAAGCCAGCATCTCCTATAGGCTCTTCCCCAAAGAGCCTTCTGCTCAGACATGCATAGCCTGGGGGTCAAAGGCACAGAGGCCATGGGTTTCTGAAGTAGGAAGTGACATTTGCAGATGCATGAATGTTCCAAAGGAAGCAGGAGTGGCCTCAGAATCCTGCCGATCAGAGATGTTTAATGGGACTCAAGTAGAGGAGTCTCATTGACAGGGAAACAGCTTGCCCGTGGCTTCTCTCCATTACTGGTAGTATTTCCTACACTGGTATGTACTGTTTACAAAAAATGCCCTTCACATAAACTCTATTTGGCTTTACCCTTTCCTCTCAACCCTTCCCAAACACACACATTCCCTCCTCCATCCCCCACCCATGCCTGCCCTAAGTCTTTCTTTCAAATACAGAGTCAGAGGCAGTGCTGTGGACCATACAGTCCTGAGGTCCCAGTGTATTTTGGTTTAGCTGGGATTTGTTTGCTTTTCAAACAAGACAGGCTTATTTGGAAAAATGACCTACATCTTTTTACTTTTAAAGTTTTGAATTTTTAAAAAATCACTTCAGCAAATGTTTTTCATTTCTTTCTATAAAAAGAGTGGTTTTTAAAGGGAGAGGAGGCTCCTGAGGCACTTCTGCAAGGATGGGAATGGGGAGTGGGCCAATCTTGGCTCTAACAGAGATGACCTGGAAAAGACAACAAAGGCCAAACCTGGGAAAGGCATTGGTTTGAAACCCTAAGGAGAGGAGCTAAGACCTGCTGGACTAAGAACAGCCAGGGGGCAAGGACGGTAGCAAGAAAAGTGAAAGTGGAGGCTAGGGCGGAGTCCTGGGACTGAGGAATTCCCTAGGACGTGGGACTTTCAGGATTAAAACTGGGGAAAGTTATAGGCAAACCAGGCCAATTGGTCACCCTAGGGCTGACTTAAGTTTCGAGTATAAATTTGAATGTGTTCGTCCTTTGGTAAATGATCACCATAATCCCTCTTCCCATATATTCAGGTCACTATGGTAGAGCACACCAAGTTGAATATTGACAATTAACAATAAAGTGGCTGCACAGTATAGACTTATGCTTCAAATACTGCAAAGTGCTTCACACATTATCATCTAGGACTAGAACCCCGGATGGTGGATCCCCTCTGATATAAGAGGATACACACTTGTCTGAGATCAGACAGATGGGAAACAAGAGATCCATCCCTTCTCTGTCTTCCCTGAGAGCCCCTCGCTCCTTCCACTGCCTTCTCATCTGTGTTAATTAGCTTCTGGCTGCCTCCAAGCTCCCAACCTGCTTGAAAAAGGCTCCTGAATGTCTCATTTTCAGTCTGGGTCAAAAGTCATGCTCACTGCTCCTGGAGTGATTTAGAGTAACCCTGTCACAACTGGAGACCCAAAGGAGCTTCTTGAAGACTTGCTTTCCAAAATCAAATGAACAACAGGGAATCTCTCCCAGAAGGCAGGATATTCATTTGGACTGCTCCTAGCCTGGAGTCTGGATCCTCTAGGTTCCGATTCTGAGCTCCCTTCTCACATCTCTCTTCTCCTGCCCCACAAATGCACCTTCTCCTCCAGCCACCTGGCATTCTTCACTTGGCTGCCCGTCCCCTCACCCACTGCTCTCTCAGCTCTTCCCTTCTGGCCTGGGATCCCTATTCCCATCTTCACTATTGCAATCTCACCTTCCTCTTTCAAACAGAATGGGACTGTGTCCTCTGTCCTCCCTCACTGGTCCCAGCCCCAGTCCCAGGGTGGTACTCACATGACAGAACATTGAGCAAAGGACAGGTAATCCACCAGCACATCCAGACCTTTGTTTTCATCATTCAAAAACTCCCGCACCCACCTACAGATAAAGAAAACAGAGTGGGGTGAGGGGGAGGAGAGAGAGGGACCTCTGATCCAACAACACCCTCTAGGATCCCCCAAAACTTTGCACTAGGCTGGGAAAATTTTGAAGATCAAAACCCATGGCAGACTCACCCATGGCCATGTCACCGGCCAGGACCTGCCCTAGGCCAGGAAGCCAGGGATGGGAAAGGTACAAGCTTTCTGATACCACATCAGCCAAATAAGGTTTCAGGGGGCCCCTCAAAGGCCTAGGCCCAGCTCATTCACTTTCTGTGATCCTGGCAGCTAGCACAAGGCTGAGCACCCTGTCTTTGCATGATGTTTGTTGGAAGAATTGGAGGATTATCAAGAGCATTTACTGCAGCCCTTGCACAGAGCCGTGCCTGACAGAGACCAGCAGGTCCCCAACTTGACCAAAGTTTCAGTCAAAAGACCAACAAGAAGTGTCAAAGGGAGCTGTGGAACAGAGGCACATGGAGCCTAGGGGTTCTCAGGGGCACCAAGTTCAAGGAAAGGCATTTTAGGAAGTAGTGAGCAAAGAGGGATAGGTGGGAGTCGTGTGTTTGGCAGAACGAGAAAAGGACGGGGAAATAGTCAGGAACTCAAGTAACTACAGAATGGTTGTGACCACTCAGAGCCAGACTGAGGAGTTGTGCCCCATCAGCCAGGGAGGCAGGAGGGTAGACAAGGCTCCCTAAAGACAACGGCAGACCAGGCAGTTCCACCATTCCACCCCAGGCCTTTGGGGCTGAGATAGCCCTGAAAGGGAAGTGTACAGCGTGCCCTAGGAAGACTGTTACAGGTTCATTGAGAGCAGAGGACTCAGGATGAAACCGTGACTGTCCTCAGTGCTCTGTTCCCTCAGAATGTCCTGAGGTCTTTAAAGGCCAGCTATGCCCAGCAGCCTGCAGGGACACTTCTCCCCCACAGCTGGAAACCAGCGCCATGTTTGCCAGCCCCACTCCAAGCTACAGAGAGGCTGGGCTGGAGCACCAAGCCCAGCTGAGATCTGGCAGCAGCTCCGGCTGGGGCTGACTGACACCGGAGCTGCCTGAAGTTAGCTTCCTCTCTGGGGGCCGACAGGCCTCCCGTTTCCTGTCTGTCTGCTCTCCAGCTCCCCACCCCCTTCTCATTTCCTGTCTGAGTCTACACTGCTATTTTCGGGATCTTGACACTTTGAGGAGAGGTTAAAGGGCACGTAGGCAAGGCTGAGAACCAATACAAAGTAGGGAGAGGAGGAGCTGCAGAGGCTCTGGAATCCCACTTCCCAGCTCCCTGCTCCAAGGTCTGGGTTCCCACCCAGCTTCCACAGGCCAAAGCAGGATCCTCCTCTCCCTACCTTTCCCTGGGCTCCCACCACCCAGGAGCATCCACCCGTAGCTGGACAGCTGGACAGTCTGCCTGCCCAGAAATCTCGGAAGGATCCTGGCCCTCCATATGACTCTACCAGGAGAAGCCGGTTCAGATGACAGAAGCTCCTAAAATGCCCTCAGCGGTTGAGCGTTGACCCAGGAACCAAGAGGTCACCGGTTCGATTCCCAGTCAGGGCATATTGCCCAGGTTGCGGGCTCAATCCCCAGTGGGGGGCATGCAGCAGGCAGCCAACCAATTATTCTCTCTCATCATTGATGTTTCTATCTCTCTCTCCCTCTCCCTCTCCCTTCCTCTCTGAAATCAATAAAAATATATTTAACAAAAATAAAAATAAATAAAATGCCAGACACTAAGCTGTTCCCTGGGAACCAAAGACCAGGTCCAGACCTCTAAGTTGTGTGCCAACTGCTAAGAGGCCCCCGCCTGGGAACCACGCTGCTCTGGTCCCACTTCCTGGCCAGTGGCCAGAGGGGCAGGCGCCAGGTAGAAGGGGAGGGCAGAAGGGATTGTCACACACTGCTCTGTGACCCTCTGGAGAAAAGCAGACCCCCATCATCATGCAGCAAGACTGGATACAAAAGACAGAAGGGCCTGAGAAGGAGGGAAGGGAGAAGGGAGGAAAGGCCCTTGAAGTGCAGAGTGGTAGGCAGTGTTCCGGGCTGCCATCTGCTTTACTCTTGCCCTCACATGCAGGGCAGCTGAGGAGGCTCTGCCAGTCTTTCCTTCTCTGAGGAGTCACCAAATAAAGGTGGAGGTTTCATTACATGTTTCTTGTGGTTCAGCTTTCAATGTCTGGTTCACAGATGAAGTATGGAAGCCAACTTTGGCCCTTGAGCATAGCTACTGAGGCCAGGAACTGTCCCCTTCCTGTTCTCTCCAGTGCCATTTCCTCTGTGACTGCTGCAGCGGCTGGCTACATGCAGGTATAGCCTCTACCCGAGCCCTGATCGGGCTCAGCCTGGGGTAGACAAGTAGGCAGCTGCCTCGGACAGGAGGGAAGGCAGATGATGTCATTTGGCTCTTCTCTCAGGAAACCCAGGACCCTGAGGCTGGCACCTGTCCAGTGACCCCCCACCCTCACCCCCAGCTAGATTTCTCACTCATCTAAGTTCTCAACACTCATGCAGGCCCTTGGTCAGGATTGCAGCCCTGCCTACTGCTGTCTATCAGTTGTTTTTCATGGTCCTTTGTGTTCTCTCTCTCTCTCTCACTCTCTCTTTCTCTATCCACCTCCCTCCCTCTCACTCGCTTTCACTATACACACTCTGGCTAGTTATGGTTTTATAAAACTGACACATAGCCATCTTTCACTGTACCTCACACAATAGCCCTTTGCCTATTCAGCGAGTCCTGGTTCCCCATCAGAGACTGAGGAAAAAGACTCACACAGCTCCTAGGGGCCTGTCAGTGGGTTGACAGGTCTAGGGTCCGTTAATACAGAAGACATTCAATTCCTGGCCCCCACTGCCCTCGATCTTCTTTCCTAATACTTTAAGAAAGTTCTACTCATTTTAAGATTGTCTTAAAATCAAGCAAATAATCTTCTGGGTACAGAATAGTCCAGGAATTAGGTCTCAGCTACCCAATGCAAAATGTTCCCCATCCCCAGCCTTCTCTGGACCTTAGATGGCCCAGCCCCAGGCCATAGGCAGACTCCAGTCTCAGCTGCTATGGGAATGTTTTCCACTCAAAGCTACAGGCTGAGGACCCCAGGAAGGGCCCAAGCTTGCCAGCAGCATCCAGGCAGCAGCTGGCAGAGATGAGGGGAAGAAAAGCCAGAAAGGAACTGTCTGAAGCTCTGGGGAACCAAAGCCATTCAAGGGGCAACTCTGGCCCTGGCAGGGGGATACACAGGCAAACTCTCCTCAGAAGGACCAGATCCTGAGTGGCTCTGGTGGCCAAATCCGACTCACCCAATGTGGTTGGTACGAAGCGAGATCTCCAGCTCCCTCAATACTTTGGTGGACTCCTGCACTCTCCTCCTAAACTTCTGTAAACATGCAATTTTTGGTCACTGATGAATCCAACTCCATAGTACAAATAAAAGGGGTAGAAAAAAAGGGAGGGGATACAAGAGGGCAGTTATAGGCCTTCCCTCTATCATTCGCCAGCCACTCCAGGCCCATGGCCTCAGAACCCGGAAACCCACTCCCATTGCTCAGAAGCACATGGCCCAAGTCAAAGGGTTTGCCCCCAAGCCCCACAGGACTACAGAGGGCAGCAAGATGGGCCCTCCCTGCCTTGTACTTCACCTTCCGAGTTACACTGGGGTCCAAGAAGCTCTGGAGTTTCTGGATATAAGTATGTGGGGGGTTCTTCACCTGGAATCGTTCCTGTAAGGGCAGAGCGAGAGAGAAGTGGTCCTTTGGATTATTCCCTGCCAGGGATAGCCCTCGCCCTGGGGGAAGGCAGAAACAGGATCTGCTGGGAAACTACCAAACTCCTCCACAGCTGACCCCACACCCCAATCCTACACTAACCTCCTTCAGGCTACTGTGCATTGGGAAGAAATCAAGATAGCTCTTTGTGGGAACCTCTATCCTCTTGGAAAAGGAAGTGAGCATGGAAAAGGAAGAGCTGAGTCCCGAGGAGAGTGAGGAAGAGCACTCATCGTGCTCCGTATGAGGGGACCCAGCCTCCTAAAGTTGTCACCTGGCTCTTAACATCGCCCAAACTCCAAACCATACATTCCCTTCCTTAATCAAGCCTCGGGCGCTTCTCCTCTGTTGCCATCTTCCCCAACTCCAATGAGTGCTCCCTGAGCCTAGAATATTTTCTATGTCAATATTATTTTACTTGGACACACAATTCAAGATACAGATGATGTATTATAGAATGGTACACCTGAAACCTATGTAAATTTAACAACCAATGTCATCCCAATAAATTCAATAAAAGTTTTTTACAATCTGCTTTTTAAAAAAGATTATTTTAAGACCTGCTGCTTATTGAAAAGATGTGGAGATTACAGAATACTGAACAGCATCCAAAATGAAGACAAAATTGGGAAATGTTGTTCGCTGCCTGGCCAACTGATGGATGGGGGTAGGAAGGCCAAGGGGAGGGGAGCTGGCCTTGTAGAGTCTGACTTTCTCAGGTCTGAACCCGAGGTTGGGACTGGACTGTTTTTGCAGCATTAACGAAGTTCAGGACTGCAAACACACTTTCTACTGCTTGCCAGGCCCCAGGCCCCAACACTCCAAAGCAACCCCCACACTGAAGCCTGCTTTAAGCAAGGTCATTCTCCATCTCCTTCCTTCCACACAGGGTGCGGGACCATGCCCTTCCCATTTTGGCCCAAACCCCTCATGTGACCCAAGGGGAAACTCAGGGAGAACCCTTAGGTATTCTGGTCCTATAAGAGCCTTCACAACTGAGATATCTGAAGAGTGGGGTGGGGGTAAAGGGTCCAGGGCCTAAAAAACAAACTGAAAAAAAAGAGAAAGGTTTGAGAATGAGCTGAAAGTATGTGACCCAGAAAATTGATAAATTATCAATTAAAGAAACTTAGTACTAAAGGGCTACTGTTCTCCAAACCTAAACGGGTGCTCACCAACTCCTCTTAATGCAGAACACGAGGAAATGGGCCTTTCCTGGAGACGGAGGGACCTAGACGAGACCATCTGAGGCAAAAGCCTACCTTAGGTCAAGCGGCGTGACTGGGGCAGCAGAGGAGCCTAAAGGTTAGCAGAGCCAGCTGCCTGAGCCCTTCCTCCATCACTTATTAGGGTTCTTCATCTATAAAATATAATAATGCCTTCCTCATTGGTTTTTTGTGAGGATTAAGTGAGATATTTCAGTATATATAAAGTGCTTGGTTCATATAAGCACTCAATAAATGTTAGCTATTATGATTTTGTTCAGTGCTTAAAAAGAAATAATAAATTTGCTTGTGCAAGGCTCCATGGCAAAGTGCTGGGCAAACACAATGGCTACACTATGCCAGGTGCTTCCACACCTCCAAGAAGTAAGGAAGTAGAAGCCAATGCTCCTAGCCCTGCAGATGGGCCTATCTGAGTTCACAGACTCGTGACGTTGATCTTCAAATGTCTGCAGGGTAAAGAGCCAGGCCCTAGGTGTTAGTTCTTGGTTTTGAGCTAATAATCTCTATAATCTCTTCCAGCTCTAAACACTATTCATGTAGAGAGAGCTTCTAATCCTCACATTCTGAGGTTTGGGAACATGAAACTAGGGGACTGGGCTTCTCATTCACAGAGGCCTGCAAATAATAAGAAAAACCCTGCTATTTGCCATTTCCAGGGCAGAGGGAGAGAGAAGTGGTCCTTTGGATTATTCCCTGACAGAGATAGCCCTCGCCCTGGGGGAAGGCAGAAACAGGTTCTGCTGGGAAACTACCAAACTCCTCCACAGCTGACCCCACACCCCAATCCTACACTAACCTCCTTCAGGCTACTGTGCATTGGGAAGAAATCAAGATAGCTCTTTGTGAGAACCTCTATCCTCTTGGAAAAGGAAGTGAGCAAGGACTGAGGCCGAGTCCATACCAGGCTTCCTCAAGGGACTCCAGTGCTGCAGTCCATGCCTTTGGTCCTGCCACCTTGTTTTGCCTAAAATATAACCCCCACCTCCCAGCCCTGCCCCAAACCCCGTACCTGGTCACAGATCAGATCCCACTTCTTCTCATTGTCGTACTGCCGCAGGAGCCGGGCCTTGTCAGGGGGCAGGTTCATGGAGCTCTGAGGAAAGAACCCAAGTCAATTGGGTTGAACGCTCCCCCCATCCGGAGGAGAGAAAAGCTAGACTCTGCATACCTTTCCCTCTTGGGACCCTCAGTTTACCCTGATACTTGATTGCTAATAAGGAAGGCTCCGAGAGGCGGAACAGACCTCCTGCCTCCCCTTCATATTTAGCCCTTTGATTGAACAATGATTCCCAAACCATAGGTCATGGAATCAATTTAGTGTGTCAAGATTATTTTTAGAGAAACCAAGATGGCGGCATAGGTAAACACCTGAAATTGCTGCCTCGCACAACCACTTCAAAACTACAACTAAAAGACAAAACAGACATCATCCAGAACCATGGAAAGGCTGGCTGAGTGGAAATTCTACAACTAGAAGGAAAGAGAAAAGCACACTGAAACTCAGAGGAGGTGCGGAAGTAAAGTACAGAGGTATGGAGGCGCGAGCGTGGAAAGGGCTGGTAACTGAGGATGCGGTTGTCTTTTTCAATCAGAAGGAAGATACAAGCTCTCGACTGCTCTGAACTCCAGTTCTGGGCGACACTCTGGGGACCCAGACTCATACGGGGAGAAACTGGACTGTCTGGCTTTCTCTCAGAGGTGCTTGCAGCTATTATGGAGGGACACTGAGACCCGGGGGCCTCTTAGAGCAGGGCTGAGGATCAGCCATAGCTGTTTGCTATGCCCTGTAGATTCCCTGAGACCCCGCCCCACCCAAGCTGTGTGCAGAGGCTTTTGCATATGAATAGCCTGGCCCTTCGCAATCTAAAATCAGAGAGACCCAGAGCCGCCAAAAGAAGGCCCAAGGCCCCACAGCAGCTTGCATTGCTTCACAGCTGGGCCTCATCTGGGCACCTCCAAACCCCAAACAAGAGGAATCTGCAGGTCTCTCCATAGTTCCTGCTGGGTGGCCTCAGGTAGAGGCTAAATTTGCACCTCCTTGGATCTCCCAGAGTGGGACCATCCAGATTACAACTCCTCAGATCCATAAGGGACACACTCAAGGGGCAGACTCAGTGAGCACCAAAGCCCCACTGAAGCAAGTCTGGCCTCATAAAGGTATCTCCAGCACAGAAGTTCTCCCAGCGTAGACACAGCTGATCCTCATAGCCAACTGGCCTGGAGGTCAATTCCTCCCAGTGATACCAAAAACAGTTAAGGCTTAACTACAACAAGACTGCACACACAGCCCACAAAGGGGTGCACCAAGAGTGTCCAGCTCAGGTAATAGAGGAGGCTGAGCCACTGGGCCCTAGCACACAAAGCCATTCTATCAACACAGGGAAGCAGCCAAAATGTGAAGACAAAGAAACAGGTCACAAATGACAGAAATGGAGAAAAGCGAACAACTGGATATAGAGTTCAAAACCACGGTCATAAAGTTTTTCAAGAATTTTCTAGAAACTGCTGATAAATTTAGTGAGACCCTCGAGGATATGAAAAAGGACCAACTAGAAATTAAGCATACACTGACTGAAATAAAAAATAATATACAGAGATCCAACAGCAGACTAGAGGATCGCAAGAATCAAGTCAAAGATTTGAGATACTAAAAAGCAAAAAACATCCAACTGGAAAAGAAAAAAAGAATCCAAAAATATGAAGATAGTGTAAGGAGTCTCTGGGACAACTTCAAGCGTACCAACATCAGCATTATGGGGGTGCCAGAAGAAGAGAGAGAGCAAGATACTGAAAACCTATTTGAAGAAATAATGACCGAAAACTTCCCCCACCTAGTGAAAGAAATAGACTTACAAGTCCAGGAAGCGCAGAAAACCCCGAACAAAAGGAATACAAAGAGGACCACACCAAGACACATCATAATTAAAATGCCAAGAGCAAAAGACAAAGAAAGAATATTAAAAGCAGCGAGAGAAAAACAGTTAGTTACCTACAAAGGAGCAACCATATGAATGTCAGCTGATTTCTCAACAGAAACTATGCAGGCCAGATGGGAGTGGCAAGAAATATTCAAAGTGATGAATAGCAAGAACCTACAACCAAGATTACTCTACACAGCAAAGCTATCATTCAGAATTGAAGGTCAGATAAAGAGCTTCACAGATAAGAAAAAGCTAAAGGAGTTCATTACTGCCAAACCAGTATTATATGAAATGCTGAAAGGTATTATTTAAGAAGAGGAAGAAGAAGAAAAAGGTAAAGATAAAAAATTATGAACAACAAATACATACCTATCAACAAGTGAATCTAAAAACCAAGTGAATAAAAAATCTGATGAGCAGAATAAACTGGTGAATATAATAGAATCAGGGACATAGAAAGGGAGTGGACTGACAATTCTTGGGGGGAAGGGGGAGTGGGGGATGCGGGAAGAGACTGGACAAAAATAGTACACCCATGGATGAGGACAGTTGGGGGGGTAAGGGCAGAGATGGGGTGGGAACCGGGTGGAGGGGAGCTATGGGGGGGAAAAAAGGAACAACTATAATAATCTGAACAATAAAAATTTATTTTAAAAAAAGAGTATTTTTATTTTAAGTGAAAATGAACAGATTAAAATAGAATAGGATATTCTTCCCCAGCACACTGCAGGCCAATGAAGGGCCTTCCTCTCATCTTTCTCTCCTTTACCTGACTGCTCCAAGTTCAGCTCTAACTCCCTGCAAGTAGGTAGTATAAATAATGAAGCTTTCATAAAGCTTTTGTTTATTTTATAGTTTATGTGTACACCACATATAAGTCATGCTGTAAATGTGTTTCTTCATATGGGACAGTTCAAAGACATTTGAAAGCTACCAGTTTAAAGCAGAAACTTTCAATCTGCTTTCCCTCCATGGTCTGGGAGATGGATGCCCTTCCTGCACCATGCACACCCAGGGGCCAATCCTGAGCCACCCACAGCCCATGTAGATGCTACCACTCCACCCCTTGCCCCACATCAGGATGCAAGAAGGACATTAGCATAAAGATAACTGCTCAGAATATTTTTAGAAAATAACTTACAAAACTTCAGTACTTTAATTATTAGTAGCAAATTACTTATGACATACAGCCTCCCAATTCATTAAGACACAGTAAAGTGTCCTGACCCTTTGCTGAGACACTCTAATCTAGAATATAGAAGACAGAGACCAGGCACCATTTTATTTTGTTCACTACTGTTTGCTGAATGAATAAATGAGTGAAGCCCAAGGCATCCATGCATGACCTGACCGCAGCTTGTATCCCCATCCAGCCAAGCCTCTCTGCTAACCAGTCCGGCTGCCTTTGTTTTAGGTCACAGCCCTTGCCTCTAAAGGCAGATCACTGCACCTCCCCACCCCCCATACTCTTGAATCAAATACGATCTCCTATCTGAAGTATCATAGCTGTCTGATAACCCGCATGACTTCCCACAAATCCAGCCTCTTCCCCAGCACACTGCAGGCCACCTGGAGGGCCTTCCTCTCATCTTTCTCTCCTTTACCGACTGCTCCGAGTTCAGCTCTAACTCCCTGGCAACCCAAGCATGACCGCTTGGTTTACCGCTGCCCACTCCCTGATATCCTCATCCCTGGGGACAGGAACTGTGTGCATCGAGTAGTCACACGGGCCCTGGGTAACTCCAGAAGCAGCAAGAATATCCTGAAAGTACGCCCTCCATTTCCTAGGAAACTGAAAGGAAATCCTTAAACATTTATTTCTATCACACATATCTATTATGCATTTATCTATGCACATACTATTAAATCAGCTGTGCTCATCTACCCCCAAAGGACTGTCTATTCATATGGCCCCAAACCCCAATAATATGTAATACCGTGACAGGCACTTAGTGGAAAGTAAGTTGATAGTAAATCTATGGTTAAGACATCCCAGCTCGAGCTATGGACCCAGATCCTGGCTGGAAACGGGTTCACTATGGCTCAAAAAAGGAAGTAGGGTTGGGATCTCTGGTCAGCATTTAGAAATGATAGAATTTAGAAATATACTGTATAAATGGAGCAAGTTCAGCAATCCCCATGGTTGCTGAACCTCCCCAGGAGGGTCAACAGGAGAGAAGGGTCCCCCACTGCTGGTCGTATGGATTGCTGGTGTGGGGGTAGGGGCACAAATACAACTCTGAATGTTCTCTCCAGAACTACTTTGCTAAGGACCAATCTCGGCATATCTGTGGATAGTAGGACAAGGACAGAGACCACAACAAGGACCCAAAGGTCAAAGGTGGGCCTGGAACAAGGTCTCCTGTCTGACCAGGGTCAGGATGCTGCCAGCTGAACCCAAGTGAGATCGGAGCAGAAACTGTCCTCCGACCTGGTTCTGGCTCTGTGCACACCCTAAGCACATCATTGTCACCTGCCCATTGAGCCCAAGTTTGTGTCATGAATAGTTTTCTGTTGTCTCCCTTAGAAGAAAGCCACTGGGGAGCGAGTGGGGGAGCCTGGCACTACTCTGGCAGACATCATATCCTGTCTATACCAACTTCCTCTCTCAGCCACCACTGCCAGCTGCTGTGGCCTTGTACTTCCCTACCAGATGAACTGATGAGGAAACGTTTGGTGCCCTGGGGTTTCAAATACAGAGCAAAGTCGCCCCCTTTGGGAACCTTAGCCTGAGAACAGGTGACAGAAGCACGAATCACCAGCTCTGACCACAGGCCACATCCTCCAGTCTAGAGCTTTGATGCCAGCCCTCTCTGCTTCTTCAGCTGAAGTGTGATGGGGAAGAAAGTAGGTAAGGGGAAGTCCCTCAGCCTCCAGCATTCTCACAAGAAAACGGTCACTGGCTGTGGGCTGGTAGCCACCCGCCACAGGAAGGGCAGGACCAGGGCCTGGCCAGGGCAATGCTCTCTCTGCCAGACAAGGGCATTGGGGCTTCTGCATCCACTTGATAACGTGCGCAAGTCTAGCAGGGCTCCAATGTCCTGAGGAAGTTACTCTTCCCTGAGGAAGGACAACTTCCTGAGATCCGGGGACAGCCAGGGAGCAAACCTGATGAGGTTCCGGTTTCAGTCAAAGGTTTGTTTCCTTGACATTCAGTGGTTCCACGGGGACTGTGGGCTCTGGGAAGGCAGAGGCCAGGCTTAAGTCCTTGCTACCTTCTCACGAGACCCTTGCTGAACTGGAAGGAGGTGCACTGTCTCAGAGAGGAGGGCACTGGATGTGGAGTCAGTGCAAAGCAACTTTCAGCTCTTCAGAGCTGTTGAACCTCAGTGAGCTCATCCATAAAACGGAGATAATCCCCCTACTTCCCACGGTTTTATGAGGATTAAGTGATAAACATTTTATGTCTGTATTTGTCTGGAACACTGTGGGTGATCAACACAGTGCCCTTACCCTTCCTTCTGAGAACAGCCTGTGTGATGTGGTGACATCCCAAGGACCCACCCTCTTGCTTCAGGGTTCTCTCTCTCTCTCTCAGCTCTGTCCCTCTTCAGGAACTGCTTCTCAACACTGAGGACAGAGCAATCCTTTACCTCTCTTTGATCCTTGGGGATGGAGGCAGAGACCCCAGGGAGTAGGGAAAGGGGAAGATGAACTCAAACTGAAAGCAATTCTGGAGCTGAGTCCTAAAGCAGAGGAACCAGCAAGAAGTCTAATAATAAAAACCTATTACAGGAAGAAGCAGAAAGGGGCGGATCTGATGCTTCTCCAGCAAGGCTGCTCTGGTTTATTGCCAGTTTGAGGCCAGGCAGAGTGCCCTGTGTAGTGGCCAACCCCTCCTGAGTTCTGTGGGAGCAAGGCTTCTACTCCCCATCTGACCCTGTCCTCCCCCATAACACCCGGAGAAGCCGAGGAGGAGGCAGCTCTGGTGGCAGAGGTTCCCTTCCCTTTCCTGCTCTGCACCCCCAGCCAGTTAGCCCCTCCTTGTTTCCTTCCCATTGCAGGGAGGGAAATGCCGGTGGGGTTGGGGTTTCCTTAAGCTGTGGGTCCTTTGGGACTCACCCCTGACTTGTCAGTCTCCTTAGGCCAGGCCTGGGGAAAACCCAACACAGAAATAGGAACCATAAAAAATTCCCAGCTGTTTCTATTGGCCCTGGTCAATCATGATAAATCTTAGGAACAAAGATAAAAATGGCATGGCTCCTCAGAAAGGCAGGGGCAAGGTGGTAGAAACTTTCCTGCAAAGGGGATTCTGGAGGCTTTAGGGAAGGCAGGTATGGGATTTTTATTTTGAGCAAATACAGAATGTGAGCTGGTGGTTTTTAAAAATTTCCCTCTCAGAACCACCTTTCACCAAATCCCCTGTGGCTGGACACTTCTCCCAAATGTGGTAGCCCCAGCCCACATGCTCAGCCCACAGGGCTGGGCAACCCTGGAAGCTGAATCTACAACTTCCCCAGAGATAGTACGAGGCACTGTCCTGGGTACCACCTGCTGCTGAGCCCTGGGCCACAGCTGCCACCAAGTCTTCTCGTGCATCCACTGATCAGCCCACTGTACAGATGCACAGGGGTAAATGTGGTGAGGAGGCACATAGTTTGGGAGTCCAAGGCAACACTGGGCACAAAGACCCATCCCTGGCTGCCAAAAGGACAGAGCTTTAGGAACAGCCCAGCCTGCCCTCCACGTGTCTCTACTGGTGGGCAGTAGGCACAGCTGTGGCCGGCTGGGCACTACTCCCAAAGGGCAAGAGCCCAAGGAGGTGGGAGGTACCGGCTCCTGCTGCCTCGGCCCCCTTGGCGGCCACAGCCAGCACTGCTGCAGTAGCAGCTCCCAGACAATGAGAGTTATTTTCAGCCAGTGCTTTAACACAAGCCAGCTGGCCAGTGTGCAGGGCGGGAGTCCTCCTCCACCCAGCCCTCCCAGATGGCAGGCAGGCCCAGCCCATCGCCTACGCTGCTGCCGACTCTGCGTCACTGTTTGTTTATCTCGTTGTTTCAGCACAACTCCTCCTAACTAACCCCCAAAACTACAATACTTCCAAAAGGAAATAAAAGAATCAGAGAATTTGATCAAAGGTCCAAAAGCTAAAATTAAAAGGTCCAGACATGGGAAGCACAGCAGCCCCTCCAAACACCCACTCTTTTCCCCAGCTCTGTGACTGGCGGGCGCAGCACAGGGGAGGAAGTGGAATGAATTAGTGGCCAGATCTTACTGAAGCCTCCATGGATCAAGGCCGAGCCTGGCTTTGCTGCCAAACCAGAGGACAAAGCTCAAGACTGCTCTCCCCGCCAGCCTTGCTCCCATCCTTCTTTTCAGAGCTCAGGTTTGGAGAAGATAACTTGGGACAAACAGCCTGGAATGAGCCTGAGACAACTATGAAAGATTCTGAGAGAAGAACCATATTCTGTGGCTGAAAGGAAATCACAGGAACAGTTCATGACACTTGGCTGGAGGGAGAGGTACCACACCCCATGATGAGTGGGGTGGACACTTCAGCCAGCCCCATATACGTTGGAGAGTTCAAGAATAGAAAGGGGTGGACAGTAGCAGTCACGTCCCTGGACACTAGGCCCCAAGCTCCCCCTTCTCTGCTTCTCATCTCTCTCCATATACCACCCTATGCGGGGAGTTGCTGGGGTACCTCATGACAAAAGACATAAAAAAGTGGTGCTCCATGACTTAAGTGTTTGTAGTGGCTTCCATTGTCTTTCTGTTTTTGCTTAATTGAAGCTATCACTCTGGGGACAAGCTGCCAGGGAAAAGCCAGCTTTCACAGGCTCGGAGCCCTGTCTGGAGAACGTGCTCCTGTGGTCACTGATGACTCTATAACCAGAAATGACATGCTGAGCAGTTATGAGCCAAGTCCCTGAGCAGCCCGGAGGAAAAAGAGATGGATTCACCAGATGTCTAAAGCTGAGCTCTGCAACTCACACCAGGGAAGTAGATGAAGGAGAGGTCCTAGAAGGCCAGCATCAATCAAACACAGAGGTGGCTTTTTCCAAATACAACTGTGCCCCTCCGGCCCCTTCTTCACCCCAGAAGACTCCTCCATTGTAGTCTCAGGAGACATAGGAAGTTGGACAGTCCCAATGCCAGCAAAATCCCCAGTTCTACCCTCTGCCACAGTATCGGCCTCACACCTGACATCATGTACCCTCTGCAAGTAGCTGCCCCCTCCCAACCCTGGCTGAGGACACCCTCTTCTGGCCTATTTAGTCAAGAAGCACACTATCTCAGGAGAACTTGTTAGCTCTTCCCAGCTGAGACCCCAGGACTCAGCTAAAAAGCCACTGCCACAGCAACTTGATCTGTGTGCTGGCTCCCCAGCCCCTCCTCGCGGTTAGCCAGACCCACACACTACCCTGTTACGCAGGATGGAAACTATTCTGCTGGGGGCAGCCGGCTTTGCAAAGCCAAGGAGTCTTCGGGCAGAGCCTCACATTCTCCCTGCAGCCAATCAAGGTCCTCCCTTTTCATGATATTCTGCCCTCCTGCCTAGGGAACCCTAACAGGCAGCACTACCTCTCAGACTTCTGGGGTTACATCCTACAAAAGGCATTTTCCTCTCTCTCCCCATTACTCATAGAGACCCAGTACATCTCCCTCCCAGAGTCTCTCATCCATACCTTCTCTTCATTCCCACTGTCACCACTAAATGGGCCCGTACTAGTCACTCTTGACCCCTGGGATCCTTCCAGCTGGCATGCCTACTTCTAGCACCTCTACCCCACCCAACCTGCACCTGGATGAAATTTATAAACTTCCTAGCACATAAGATAAATTATGTCTCTTCTCAGTTCAAAAATCTTCTCTGGCCCAGCTGGCATGGCTCACTGGTTGAGCAGACCTATGAACCAATTCCCAGTCAGGGTACATGCCCAGGTTGCAGGCTCCATTCCCAGTGGGGGGACCTGCAGGAGGCTGCCAACCAATGATTCTCTCATCATTGATGTTTCTCTCTCTTTCTCTCTCTCCTTTCCTCTCTGAAATCAATAAAAAAATTTTTTAAAAAATATTCTCTGACTCTTATCATTTATACAAGAAAACCTAAACACCTCGGCCTGCTGTTCTTAGCATCTTAAAATGAGAAAGAGCTTCAGAGGTGAGATTCTCCTCTGACCAGCCATATCCTCTCCTGGACTCTCTTTTCTGGAATAGCCACTCTTGTCATAGGATTTGCTTGTAATCTTCTGAATCCCTATTACCTGACTCAAAATCCAACAGCTCTGTGACTACCAACCTAAACTAATCAGCCCCTCTTCTGAGCTTCAAAACATAGTCATGTGTGGAGAATATGGCAGAGACCTACTTGTTATCCCCCAGCACCTTCTCATCTTCCTTACTAATGAACCTCCAATGTTCAGATGGGCACATGACAGCCCAGAATTAATATAGTTCTCATCTTCCCTGACATTCTCATGTGGTATGTGACCATGTAGGATGCAAGCAGAAGCAGTATGTACAAATTCTCAGAAGTGTCATTAAAGGGAGGGAGTATTCCCTTCTTTTCTCCCTTCTGCTTCCAGCTGGTTGGAATGCAGAGGTAATGGTGGGAACTTCAGCAGCTATTCTGGATTATGAGGTAACCCTGAAAAATGGAATTCCAGATGGCTGAAGCTACAAGAAAATCACTGGTCACTGATACCATGGACCTTAGCACAAATTGAATGTGTTCCATATAGTGTCTTTTCATGTGTATGTTTCCTCTATTTACGATTAGAGCATGAACTCCTTGAAGATAGAAATCATGTTTTACCTTCTTGGAGTCATGTGCAAGTGCTTAATGAAGAGCTGATTAATCCCACTACTATCTCTCCCACCACCAAGTCTTTGTTCAGCCCCCGGTTATTTTTAGAGGGCATTATCCTACTTCTCATCATTGCCTTCTATTTCTGGGCTCTCTCTCCTTAAACCTACATTATGTTCTATAGTCCAAATCACTTTCTTTAAATGCTGCTTCTCCCTCAGCAAACTCCCAGACTTCTCATTCTGAGTTTCAACTCTGACCTTCAGTTCATGCCATAAATCTAAGTCACTCACCTGTCCTACTCTTTAACCAAATTTATCTTCTTTTTTAAATTGATTTCAGAGAGGAAGGGAGAGGGAGAGAGAAAGACAAAAACATCAATGATGAGAGAGAATCATCGATCGGCTGCTCCTGCACGTCCCCTATTGGGGATCGAGCCCACAACCAGGTTTGTGCCCTTGATCTAAATGGAACCCAGGACCCTTCAGTCGCAGGCCGATGCCCTATCCACTGAGCCAAACCAGCTAGGGCCCAAATTCATTTTCTTATAGACTGCTAGACTCCATGCTCCTGGGAACAGAGATCACCTCCAGCTCGTTTACCACTGCAGTAAAGATGGGGCAAGTTGAATTTCCCTATAATATACTCCTCTTCCTCCTGTTCCTAAGTTTTCTTCTGCATCACATCCCAAAGAAATCATCTCCTTCCCAATTGTTAGACATGCTCCTCCTTCAATTCAAAACAGGTGAAATCCCACCTTCTCTAACAAATCTTTCATAAGTTAGGAGTGGTAAGATCTACCCCCATATAGTGTCTTTTCATGTGTATTTCTCCCAAACCAGTGTTTTCACATATTGACTAATGCCTTTAAAATGTGTTCATGGAGTTGTGATTTATGGCTAATGTCTCTTTATCTTTTCTTGGAAGTTCAATAAATATCCTACCACAAATCTCACAGTGTGGTTAAAGCTCTGAATGAGGAGCCGCATTGCCCTGGTATGAATCCTGGCCACAACTTACTAGTTGTGTGGCCTATGGAGAGTTATTTAATCTCTATGAGTCTCAGTTTCCTCACTTACAAAATGGAGGTAGAAATGGTACCGACTTCATAGGATTGCTATGATAATTAAATAAGTTAACATATGTAAAGCATTTAAATCAGAACCTAGGTAGTAAATGCTATACATAATGCTAGCTAATTTTTTTCTTTTAATCCTCACCCGAGGATATGTTTTCATTGATTTCTAGAAAGAGAGGAAGGAAGAAAGAGGAAAAAAAACACTGATGTGAGAAACATTGCCTGGCTGCCTCCCATACATGCCCAGACCAGGGATTGAACCTGCAACCTCTGGGTGTATAGGATGACACTCTAACCAACGGAGTCACCTGGCCACGGCCATATGTTTTTGTTGTGATTTTTTAAACTCGACATTTAACTGGAAAACAATTATATGCCAAGCACTAAGCTAGGAGCTGGGGATATAAAAATAAATAGGGCAGGATCTTTACATTCAGGAAGTTTATATCCAGAAGGCAAGGTAGACAAGCAAATTGAGTCTGAGTGTAGACAGCACTTCTGTGAGAGAGGTGCACATGGCACTGTGGGATCTTGGGGAGGCAACATCTAACTGGACAAGGAATCAATTAAGGCTTCCTGGAAATGCTACAGAATTTAATTTTAAACATCAGCAGGAGGGAGTCAGGCAAAGGCAATGAAGGAAAGGAATATGGTGATATTCTATGTAACGAGATAGCACTTGCAAATACACCATAATAAAGGCACAAAACACCATAAAAAGTCCAGGAGTCTCTATGTGATTCATGATAATACAATGAAAATGTATATGGGGAAATTACAGCAGGCAGGGAACAGTCAGATGACAAAGGGTCTTAGGAGCTAAGGTAAGTAGGTGGGCATGAGTAGGACAATAATGATGCTACTATCAAAACAAAAATAGTAATACTGACTTTTATTGACAAAAATGTGATAAGAGCTCTATATGAATTATTATGCTATTTAATTCTCACAGCAACCTACAAAGTTGGGACCATGATCATTCCCATTTTACAGGTGAGAAACCAAAGGCTTAGAAAGGCCAGGGAACTTATTCATGGTCACAGAGCCAGTATGGGGTGGAGCTGGGATTTGAACCCATGTCTGACCTCAAAGCCTGAGCTTGTATCCCCACACAATGATTCCTCTGAGACAATCCTATATAATAAAGAGGTAATATGCAAATTGACCATCACTCCAACACACAAGATGGCCGCCCCCAGGTGGACACAAGAAAGCCGGCAGGGGAGGGCAGTTGGGGGCAATCAGGCCTGCAGGGGAGAGCAGTTAGGAGTGACCAGGCCGGCAGAGGAGGGCAGTTGGGGGCAACCAGGCCTGCAGGGGAGGGCAGTTGTCGGGGGGGACCCAAGTGTGCAGGGGAGGGCAGATAGAGGGGACCCAGTCCTGCAGGGGAGGGCAGTTGTGGGGGACCAGGCCTGCATGGGAGGGCAGTTGGGGGTGACAGGACAGCAGGGGAGAGCAGTTAGGGGTGACCAGGCCTGCAGGGGAGGGCAGTTGGGGGTGACCAGGCTGGCAGTGGAGGGCAGTTAGGGGTGACCAGGCCAGCAGGGGAGGGCAGTTAGGGGCAATTGGACCAGCAGGGGAGCAGTTAGGCGTTGATCAGGCTGGCAGGGGAGTGGTTAGGGGGTGATCAGGCTGGCAGGCAGAAGTGGTTAGGGGCAATCAGGCAGACAGGCAGGCGAGCGGTTGGGAGCCAGCAGTCCTGGATTGTGAGAGGGATGTACCTCTGCCCTCGAGGGGTCCCAGATTGGAGAGGATGCAGGCTGGGCTGAAGGATTTCACGCACTGGGCCTCTAGTATATTATATTATCCCTCCTCTGCACTTTTTCAAATTGTACACATCCTTCAGGACCAATACAATCAACCTTCCTCATGAACCCTCCCCCAAACAACCCAGACTTCACACACTACTTTCTCTGAACTTCAGAGAGATTTACAATCATTTCTCCAACACTAGTGTCTTCAATGTATCACACACTGTGCCACCTGGAAAAGTTGTTTTGCCTTGCAGTAAATTGTATACTAGTATTTATGAAGAAAAGGGGAACTACACCTTATACACATCCACTCTGGGTCAGGCACTGTACTGGATGGATCCTTTAAGTACACGATTGCATGGAAGATTCAATCCTCTCTCATATTCTTATTCACCTTTCAGATTCTTTGTTATTCCCCAGACTAGACTATAAACTCTGTGAGGGCATGCACTTTGCCTTGAACACACTTGTGCCTAGACAAGGATTACTGGCACTTTTCTAACATGCTGTGGTTGTTCAGGAGACAGCAGAGGCCAGCTGGGGGCAGCACTCCATCTCACCCAGTGCACCAGCTACGGAACCAGTCTGGTGTTCCAGGAGTCTCATTATAAGTCCAGGAGCTTATTATCAAACCATGAAACTTAATTACTCCCTTCCTACTTCCAGATTACATGTGGGAGAGGCATGACTCCTGCTTTATGGAAGGGTAAACTGAGGCCCAGCATGGGCACACATCGGTCACAATTCCTATCAGCTGGGGAGAGGCACTACAAGTCCTCTGTCTCTCTTTGCCTTTTCAATTGCTCTCAAATGGGGATCCATCCCCAGCCTCAGTGGTCCTGTCCTCTTTGAGGAGGAATCAGATGATACCAAGCTGCTCTTGATCCACGAACCATCCTCCCAACCTAGTCCCTCCTTCCTCCTGTCTTTAAGGCCAGAGCTTGACAACAGAGGTCATATCTGCCCACACCCCAACTCCATCTTTGAGTGTCCCAGCTTTTTTACATCTCCTCTGATTTCCAGCTAGCAAAAAACACTTCTTTGGAGTCAGACTTCTGAGAATTCACACCTCATAACCCAAAGACACCCTGAATCTTCTCTGCTTCTCACAACGTCTGGAGTCCAATGTGCCATGTTCATTCAAGGTCATATGAGGAGGAGAAGAAAAACATTTGCTGGCACTTTTCTCAAATGATCTCACTTACTGCTCTCAATAACCATTGGCGGTAAATGTTATTATTCCTGTTTAACTGGGGAGAGAATTAAGAAAGTTAGATCAACTGGCTCAAGGTCACACAGAAAAAGGCAGAACCCAGATTCAAACCCAGATATGTGGCCTCCAACATAATTTTTGTCAGGACATGGCTTTTTCTACCATGTCCTGGCATCTCCTTATAAAGAAAACAAATCTCCATTTCTAACTTGGGAAGGTCCACCTGCATTTGTCTGGCTAGCCTTGGCTGATCATTAAACAGCACTTCCCTGTCCAGCCCAACTGGGTTGGAATCAGCTTAACGAAGTATGTGGGCCAGACACCTGAAGTTTAAGGCTTTTGTCTCAGAGTATGAGGGTGATCATGCCGAGCACAGGGCAAGGGAACTGCCCTCTTGGACACCACATGGTGACAATGCCCTCATATCTGAATGGCATTGCAAACATTCAAACTGCTATAGATAAAAGCATGGGCTTTGGAATCAGGGATGATCTGGATTTGAATCCTGGTACTTTTCATGAGATAGTGGGAAAGTTATTAAACTTCTCTGAACCTGTTTCTACATCTATAAAATGTGAATTATAAGATCTACCTCTTATAATACTTAAGGAAAGGGATGAATGACTGGAAGGACTATGCACGGTGCCTGGCACAGTGCTCTATAAATGGTAACTGGAAGGAGCTGTTCCAGGAGTTGCAGCTGACTAGAGTTAGCTTCTAAGCACATAAGCAAAATGTAATTTCACAGTTCTTTAAAATACATAATGGAGTGTATAGGTATAGCTAAGCAGTATAGGTTAAATATATTTACATGTTTATTTCTCTAGGTTACAGCAATTGCACACACACCCCTTTGAAAGATAAGACTGGGATACCAACAGTCACCCAGGGAATTCACAAAAAAGCTGGGACCAAAATTCAGAGAGACAGAATTGAATCACTGACTAAGGTGCCCTGCTGAGTGATCTTGGACATTCCTCTGACCTTTTGGAGGAGATTTTGCTAAGTTGTTGTTCATGTTCTGCTTTCAAATACCTCTCATTGTCCCCTGATATCCTGTGATCTGCAAATCTGAGGTCTGATTCTGCCACAAATCTGTTTTTGGCTCCCTCAACTAACTCCTCTTTTCAACAACTCTGCTTCTCTCTTTGTGACATTGCTTAAGTCCTCTAAGCTGTCCCTCCCAGTCACTTGAAGGACTGTGCTATCTATGGGAATACAGAGAAAAGCATGAGAATGTTTCAGCCCTAAATTTTAATTGACCAGTAGGCATTGATGATTCTCAAATATGTGTTTCTATCTCAGACTTCTTTGAGCTTCAGCTTTAAATATCCAACGGCCCAAAAGACTTTTCACCCAGACTTCCACAGGCTTTGCAATCTCACATATCCCCAACTGGCCTCATCACTTTCCCTCCTATATTATTTTTCCTCTTGTATTCTCTCTCTCTCAATTTTATTTTTATTGATTTCAGAGAGGAAGGGAGAAAGAGAGGGAAAGATAGAAACATCAATGATGAGAATCATTAATTGGCTGCCTCCTGCATGTCTCCCACTGGGGATCGAGCCAGCAACCCAGACATGTGCCCTTGACCAGAATCAAACCCAGGACCCTCAGTCCACAGGCTGATGCTCTATCCACTGAGCCAAACTGGCTAGGGTGGCTAGGGCTCTCTCTCTCTCTCTCTCTCTCTCTCTCTCTCTCTCTCTCTCTCTCTCTTTGTACTCATCCAAGGATATTTTCTTATTTATTTCAGAAAGGAAAGCAGGGAGAAGGAGAGAGAGAGAAAAACATCAATGTGTGAAAGAAACATTGACTGGCTGCCTTTCATACCCACCCCTACCAGGGACTGAACCCGCAACCTGGGTATATGCCCTGACCGGGAATTAAACCCGTGACTATTTGGTGTATGGGACAATGCTCCAACCAACTGAGCCACATTGGCCAGGGCTCTCCTGTATTCTCTTGATCAATAGCAACTCCATCTGACTAATCTTACAAGCTAGGATGTTATCCTTAATCCCTCCTTTTCGCTCATCTCTACCTTCTGAATGTCAAATGTAATCAGTCATCAAGTTCTCAAAATTTAATCTTTCAAAGTATTTATTGACTCTGTCCCTTCATCTCCACCATGCAAACCAGCCCTGGTTTTGGCTCCATCATTGTCACCACACCACCAGGCCTCCCATTCAGCCGCCCATCTCCAATTCTGATTCTCTCCCACGGCTGCTGACCAATCTGCCCACAACTCAAAATCTGGCCATACCATTCTCCTACAGAAAGCATGAGTCCCTTCCACATGGCATTCAAAGCCCTCCTTATCACTTCAGCCTCCACTCCCTCCACTCTCTGCCTTACACCTCACACTCCAACAGCCCCGAGCAGCTGCATGAGGATTCTCTGAATACATCACGCTGGCCTCCCTGCCCATGCTGGCCCCTCTACCTGAAATGCTTTCTTGCCCACACTTGTGCAACTCCTAATTATCCCTGTAGCCAGTAGGGATTTCCTCCTTACAGGCAGTGTTCCTCTGGCTCCACCTCTCCCTGTGTTCCCTGATGCTCCTGCATAGCTGTACCATTGCCCTTCCCAAGCCGTATACTGCAATTACATGTTTAATGTGTTTGTCTCCCCTTCTAGACTGAACTCCTTGGGCAGACCTTGTCTTAGTCATCTTTACTTCTCGGGCATTTAACCCAATTCTCCAAGTGGCCAATAAATGCTTGAGGGAATGAACACCAGGCTGTACTTGGTGAGTCTCTGAGGGCTGGTATCATGTCCCTTTCCATCTCCAGGCAGGAAGATGACACCTTAACCATTCCCAGCTCGCCACCTCGGAGGCCCTGCACACTACCAGGCTACTGATGTGAATCTTCACCTGCCTTGCCATAGAATAAGACTGGGGTGAGCTCCCTGCCATCTTGCCTCTCAGACCAGCAGAGGCAGCTAGCACTGCTTTTACAATGTTATGATACCATCTTGACATTTTCTTGGGCATTTATAGGCAACAAGTACTAAAGTACTTTCTTTACAGTTTTTGGAGGGAATCAACTGAGAAGCCAGATGCCATCAGACACTCTCGAGCTGACTATCCCTCAAATCCTGAGTTTATGCACATAACTTTTAACAAGGACATTCTGGGGAAATGACAGATAAATGCTTTGGAAGCTCAGGGGAGATATGTTGCCCCATAAATGCACAAGGTTCTTAATTCCTTAGTCACTAACGATGCCAGCAGTAATTAACCAAGCCCAAAGGGAACAAATAATAGCGGCTATTGGGCCATCAATCTGGAATTCATGCCAGATGCATCAGAAATAATGTGCAGACGTGAGCACTTTTCAAGGGATTCACCAAGTGCCCTGACTGCCAGAGCCTGAGGATAATGAGTGCTTGTGTGATGCTGATTCTGCTGAGAGGCAAGTAAAAACAAAATGCCACAACCACAAACAAGAAGTCTGTCCAAAGTAAAGGGCCCAAGCATACTCTGGACACAGAAGGTTCCTATAAAGATGCTCCTTCCCATTTAGCTATCTCTCATCAGTCGTTTGAGAATATTGTCTGGACCTTACTCTAAGGCTGGCATTGAGGGGAGGGAAGTGTGTGATCTTCAATCTGCAAATGAGCCCACATAACAGAGGCCCACACCATGAGTTCAATAAAGTCCCAGGAGCACAGGACTCAGCCTCAGCAGGCCTGTGCTGGCCTTGGTAAATACCCCAGTGCCGAAGGTTCTTGAAGTCCAATCCTTCCATGGCTGTACTAGAGATGAAATGGGCTAAAGGACAGGCCAAGGGCAACCCAGGTTCCTGGAAGTCCTAAGGCCTGTGGAGAGGTCATGACAAAGCCAACATCGTCGACTAGGATGACAAGGTGACTAATGTGTGGTGTGCATTTTAGTGATTTCACAACTCTGAGGTACACAAAACCAGTCCCTACCCATCAACAATAACTCATATTTCTTGAATATTCTCATTGGATCCCTTAATACCAGATTTTTGACTTCAAGAGGTTAGTGGTCTTAGAATATTTCTACTTAAAATTTACCGAGCACCCACTCTGCCAGACTCTGCCCTGGATCCTTTAATGTTATTTAATCCTCACAAAATCTCTGGAAGCTAAGTAGTATTATCTTGATTATACAAATAAAGAAATTGAGGCTCAAGGAAGTTAAGGCACTGACCACGGTCACAGTGCTAATAAATGGCAGAACCAGGATACCAATCCAAATTCATTGAGCCACAAAGCTCTTGCAAAAAACCTGGCTAAGCACCTGGTCACAGGCAGAAGGAATCCCTCCTTGCAGTTTCCCAGGCCAGACTTATTCCTCCTCTAGCCAGGAACACACAGAATGACTTCAGTAAATCTTGAGAGAATCAGGCTTGAGGAGCCCTGGAAAAATAAGTATCTATTTACAGTTAATCAGCACCCTGCCCAGCCCTGCAGCCAGTTCTGACAAGTGGAGCAGGGAAGAGGCAACCACATGTTCTGAATGGGCCCACCTGGGGCTAGGACCCAGCTGGCCCCACATGAGCAATGATCTGAGCCCTGCCCAGAATGGCTGTGCTGCCATGGGGAGCCCCTTCCTCGGAGAAACACAGAAGCCAGGATCTAGAGTCCACAGATAGCTACCCTTCACTATTTTGCCCAAAATTTGCCTTGTCACCTCATCTAAAATATTGCCTCATGACTCTCTAGCCCCTTAACTTCTTTCTCTTCATGGCACTCACTGCTACTTAATTTATTACATATCTGTATATTTGTTTATTGTTTTCTCTAACAACAATCTGAACATTACGGGACAGGTCACTTTTGTTCACTATGGTACCCCTTATGTCTAAAATACAGAGTAAATACTCAATAAATTATGTTGAATGAATGAATGATCGTACAATCAAACATTTAAAAACTCTACTTCCATCCCAGTGGGCTACATAAGAAGCAAGACAAACAATGCTGAATTCCCAGGAAGTCCTATCAAACCTGTTCTTGGACTCTAATGTGCTTCCCAAATATTTCCCAAAAGTTCCCCACAGATTACCCCCTGGCCCACAACACTTAACGCACCCCAGAGCAGGCACTCAAGGGAGAAAAGGGAGCAGAGCCTAGGGAGGAGACACATTTCTCCTCCAGTTAAATACAGCCCAGGACCTCGGCAAATTAAAAGCTCCCTCTTTACTGAATCCACTGAGCTTTAGTTATAGGTCGTACTTTTTATTTTTGTAACCAGCCAATCCACCAAATTATAGGCTCAGGCCACCGGGAGACACGCCAAACACTGAGGCCAGCCTAGCAGAGGCACTGCCCTTTCTGGCCTGAGTGGGGGTATAGGGCTGAGGGCTGAGTACCAGTCAAACCTGAAAGGGCAGAGGGCATGATAGCTTTGCTGGGCAGACTTAAGTGAGAAGCCCAGTCTCACTCAGGCCAACATGTGCCCAGAGGGGAGCCAGCTTCCAGGGCTTTCCACACAGCAGCCACAGTGAACTCTTAAAACTATAGAGCAGATCGGGTCACTCCCCTGCAATTAATATTTGAACTCCAAGGCCACAAAGGTCCCTATGACCTGGCCCTGCTCACTTCTTTTCTGCCTTCTCGCCTTCTTGAACATCTTTTCAGCATTCTTTCAACCAATCTGGCATTCCTTCGGTTCCTCGAATGTGCAAAGTTCAGGGCTTGCATAGGTTGTTCTCTCTTCCTAGAAAATGCTTCCCCACAGGTCTTTACGTAGAGCTATAATAATGGGTCAGGGTGGGTGGGTCTGCAAGATTGGAGTAGAGAGACCACTAAAGTGTCTATTACAACAGACTAGGCAAGTGATAAGGGCCAACTAAAGCAGTGGCAGTACATATGGAGAAGGGAGAGGAGAAGAAGCCTAGAGTGACTTCCATATGTGTGGCCTGGACGATAGCTGGGAGAGAGTGCCATTCCCCTACACTCTGCCCTAATACAGTGTTCATGAAAACACTAGCAGGTAGAAAGTGGCTCACAATCATTGGACACTAATACTACGCAATGAGATGTACTGAACAGCTACCATGAACAAGGTGTTGTTGATCATACAAATTAATTAGTACAAGACAACATTTTACTCTAAAGGAAGGTAAGATAGACTTGGCAAAGGAAAGAATTAGCCCCAAGCTTGGCAACTAGAAATGGAAGCTTCTACATTTTTGGACTTCTGCAGTTCAGAGGTAACCTGTGGGATTATCTTCTATCCAGCTTTACTTAAAGCAAATTATTCTGATTCTCTAATATGTAAGGATTAAGCATTTATGTCTCATAAACTGCAATGATTCAACTAAACAAACCAACCCATGAACATCCAGAAACCACATACCATCTAATCTCTACTCCTCATTGAAAGGTGGGCAGGAAGGCCTCCATGGCCTTTTCTAACTATCAGGGGCTCTTCAGACAAAACTCTCTGTGAACTGACCATCCGTTCTGATCCAAGCTCATCTCTGTTTGTAATGGGACTCCTCTATCCTAGCAGACAGGGCTCCAGGCTGCCCCCTCATACAGCTGGCTCATTCTTCCTCTTTAATCTCCTCCCATATGCTCTGGCCTACAACAGCCTCCTCTCTCCTGATCCACGTCAATGCCCTCCTTAGAGCACTGCCTGACTAGCAATCCTATGCTGACCCTTCACTGACTCGCCAATCCTTCTGTGCCTGTAGCTGTGTGACACACATACCTTAAGATCTCATTTGGTCTTCAAAATACACATGATTGGGCCCTGGCTGGGTTGCTCAGTGGTTAGTGTCAGCCCACAGACTGAAGGGTCACAGGTGTTCTGCTGGTCAAAGGCACGTATCTCAGTTGCAGGCTCGATCCCCATCCCCGGTCAGGGAATGTGCAGGAGGCAACCAATTGATATGTGTCTCTCTCTGTCTCCCCACCCCAACTTTCTTCCACTCTCTCTGAAAAAAATCAATAGAAAAAATATCCTTGGTTGAGAATTAACAACAAAAAAATACATGTGATTGAGCAAAAAATAGTATCCCCATATTATGGATAAAATAACTGAGGCACATAGAGATCCTCATAGACAACTTGTTTTAATTCTCTAGTTTTTCAAATTACAGTTCAAAATAAAAACTCTGGGGAAAAAAATTCTGTCTCTCCAACTTAGTGGGCATTGTCTTCTATTTCTTTGGTATTCTCCAAAGCACTCAGAAAAGTGCTATGTATACAGCAGACATTTAAGACATATTTCCTTAATAAATCAAGAAAGGAAGGAAAATGAAAGTAAAAAGTTTCTCATAGACTTCCAAGGCTCTCTGTCTCTGGCCTTCAATTAGAGAGGAGCCTTGGTTACGCTCTCTCCTAATATTCTGTTCTTGGCCTCCCAAGGAAATATAATTTGTAACTAAATATTTATTTGTTTAATGTCTTTTCCCAAGAAGGCAAAGGTGATAATTTGTTTTTTTTTCACCACTGTATACCCTGTGGTATCACTGGCACAAAGAAAGTAAAAAATACAAAAAACAAACAAAAACTTGTTGAATAATGAGTGTTCTGGTGGGAGAGCTGAGATTCAAATCCAAGTATGGCTGACCCCAAAACCCAAACCTTTCCACCACACCTCTTAGCAAAGAAAGACTTGTTCTGGAACTTCTCCTATATTCTGCCATAATCTACACAATCACCTCCAAAGCAGTACTGAGGGCAAAGAGGGCTGATCCTGAAAAGAAGAGGAAACTGTAGTTAAGGATATGAGCTTTGGAGTCAGATTGTTGGATTCAAATCCAGACTTCAACATGTAACTGTATGATCTAAATGAGCTATGTAACTGTGGACCTCAGTGTCCTCACCTATAAAATGGAGATAATAATAACTATTTCATAGAATTGTGATGATTAAATGAGATAATGTATGTAAAGAGCTTTGCATGGTGCCTGGCATGAGATTAGCGCTCAATAAATGTTAGCTATTAAAATTATGAGCTATCCATATTCCTACAAGACAAGAATCTAGAGAATGTGGCTTCCATGGGTGTCAGGGCTGCTGAGCTGATCTGACTTTGGGAAGCTCAGCTGCAGTGAAGCCCAGAGCTTATGTGTATTCTCTTTGCTGACTTCACCTATTACAGTTCTGCTAAGGCTGAAGGTGCAGCTTTCACTGGCCTGGAAATGAAAGAGGCTAAAAATATCCAGACTGGCTGTGTCTGGGGACCAAGACCATGCCTACTTTTAAGAACTTAAAATACAGCTTCAGGGCAGAAGAGCAGCTCTTAGGATTCTTTCTATTCTGAAAACTAGCACCAAGCTCAGCACAGGGCAGGGAAAGGGCTTGGCCAGTTGCTGACCCCACTGGTGGCCTGTCTCCCTTTTCTTCTCTTCTTTTGGCTCAGTGGAGAGAATAAGAAAAAGGAGTTTTCTTTTTTTGCAATAAAAGTTGAGTCTTTTCCCCTATTTTTATTCTTCCTTTTTCCTTAAAGAAGGAATGAGTACATTTAAAAAAAATCAATCAACTCAAAAGCTTATAGAATAAAAAAATGAGTCACTGTTCAGCCCCAACAGTATCTACCTCCCTCCTTAGGTCATCATAGTTAACAACTTGTGGTGATTCCTCTGGGCCTTTTTTCTATATATTAACAGACAAACATGTGGCTTTATTTTTTAAAATATATATTTTATTGATTTTTTACAGAGAGGAAAGGAGAGAGATAGAGTCAGAAACATCAATGAGAGAGAAACATCGATCAGCTGCCTCCTGCACACCCGCCACCGGGGATGTGCCCGCAACCAAGGTACATGCCCTTGACTGGAATCAAACCCGGGACCCTTCAGTCTGCAGGCCGACACTCTATCCACTGAGCCAAACCAGTCAGGGCAAACATGTGGCTTTATAAAGCATTATATATAGTCTTCTTTCAATTGCCTTTTTAGATTATTTACACACACACACACACACACACACACACACGTACATATCTTGGAGATTCCCATCAGCCACAACTGTTTATTGGGTGCCTACCTGGCTGTATAGTGATAAGCATACATAAAGTCTCCACCTCCATGGAGTCAACAGTCTGAAGAGACAGATCCTATATAATAGAAGCCTGATATGCTAAGTGTTCAGTCATCCAGTTGTCTGTTCAACCAATCAAAGCATAATATGCTAATGATATGCTAAGGTTGCTCAACCGCTTGCTATGACGTGCACTAACCACCAGGGGGCAGACGCTCCAACTGGTAGGTTAGCTTGCTGCTGGGGTCCAGAGATGGGGACTGAGTGAGATGGGTTGGACACACCCTGGAGCCCTCCTGCAGTCCCTCACTGGCTTGCCAACCTCTTGTGCCCCTCACCAGCCAATTGTGCACCAGTGGGGTCCCTCAGCCTGGCCTTCACCCTCTTGCAATCCGGGAACCCTCTGGGGATGTCGGGGAGCCAGTTTTGGCCTAATCCCGCAGGCCAGACCTCTAGTAATAAATAATGAAACAAATAATTTCTAAATGGAAAATAATACCAAAAAAATGAATAGGACACTAAGACAGAAAATAATAAGGGAGAAAGGTCTCTCTGAGAGAAGGCATTTTTAAAACTGAGACCTGACACATAAGCTGGATCAAGCCATTTGAAGAGCCAGGGAAAGGGCATTCCAGGAGAGGAAACATCTTGTGCAAAGGACCTGAGACAGAAAGGAATTTGTCCTGAACTGAAAGAAGGCTAATGTGAAGCTTAGTAAACAGGAAGGCAAGTAAGGTTAAAGAGGTCAGCAGGAGCCAAATTATGCAGTCCCTAAGGGCCAAGGCCAGGACTTTGCTTTTTTTTTTTTTTTTTTGTACTAAGCAGGGGAATAATGCTAGTTGATTTATAGTTTAAACTTGGCTGTGTCCCTGGCCAAGTGGTTCAGTTGGTTGGAGTGTTGTCCTGATACACCAAGGTCACAGGTTTGATCCCTGGTCAGGGCACATGTAAGAAGCAACCAATGAATGCATAAATAAGTGGAACAATAAATTGATGTTTCTCTTTCTCTCTCTTTCCCTCTCTCTCTCAAATCAATAAATTTTTAAAATTTGGCTGTTTTGTGGAGAATGGATAAGAGGATGGAGAAAGAGACAGTAGAGGAAACTGGAGACCAGTAGTTGGATGTAATACAAGGAAGAGCCGATATTGGCTTCGACTGAGGCAAATAGCAGTAGAGATAGAGAGAATGGTAAATCTGAGATATACTTTTGGAAAAAAACTTGGCAAGGCTTGCTGATAGATTGGAAAGGAGGAAGGGAGAAGGAAATATTAAAGATAACTCCCAGTATTTGCCTTGAGTAACTAGA
The DNA here is from genome assembly GCA_026230045.1 of Corynorhinus townsendii. Classification (NCBI taxonomy): domain Eukaryota; kingdom Metazoa; phylum Chordata; class Mammalia; order Chiroptera; family Vespertilionidae; genus Corynorhinus; species Corynorhinus townsendii. The sequence continues at coordinate 170,044,259 of JAPDVU010000003.1, read as the reverse complement.
AGATGGAAGAGAAATAGATTTGGCAGGAAATGTGCAATCAAGTTGTTTCCAGTTTTTTACTGTTAAACAATGCAGCTCCGAGGACCCTTTCCAGGCACCTTCATGCACATGTGTAAACAGTTCTATAAGGCAGTTTCCTGGAAGTGAGGTAGCTAAGTTAAAGGGTATGCATATTTGAAATTGTTAAGCCCTATAAAATGCCTTCTAAAATGTCTGTACCAAATTACTCTACCATTAATAGTGTATTAATGTATCATAATGACAACCACGGACATAGTCAATCTTTAAAATTTCACCCAGATAATTAGTATTAAAAGTATATCATTTAAATGTTCACTTCCTTGATTTATAGTGAGGTAAAAAAAATTTTCTTTAACTTTTAATTATATAACTAACACATAAGCACATTCTTCTTGCAAAAAACGTAAGCAGGATAAAGCTAAATTTTGACCCTTGTTTCTCCCATATGGTTCCCTCCCTGCAGCCTAGAGGTAACTATTGTTATCAGTTTTATTTGTGTCCTTCCAGAAAATTTTCTATGCATTTTTAAATCTATATATATAATCAAGGGTTAAGCATCTTTTAGAAGTTGCATTTCTAGCAGTCCTTTTAACATGAACAAAATATCTTACCAAAAATTTTTGCTGAAAGTAAATGACATTTATTGGTAGCTGAGACCTTCTCTAAATCACTTAACCCCTCTGAGCCCTGGTTTCATCACCTGTAAAATAGAAGTAACTGTCTCACAGAGTTGTTGTCAAGTTAAATGTAAAAGCATGCAGCATATACCCAACAAATGTTAATTCTCTTTCCTTAATATATACAAGTTAAATCCAGGCATTTGGTGGAAACAAGAAGCTAAGCCATTCCTAAAAGAATGAGATGGAAGTGAGATGGAAGACCCCACACAGAAAAAAAAAGCTCTTACACTGTCCTGAAAAAAACTTTTATTCATATAAGTAAGGACCCTCAAAAGATCTGAATTTTTCTTCAAAAAATTTAGTATGAAATATTCTGAGCAGTAAAAAAAAGGGTAGGTTTTGTTTGTTTGTTTTTTGTTTTGCTTTTGTAAGGTAGAAAGCAAGAGGAGACTGGATGCTCGCAGTCCCCTCTCATGCATAGCCTGGGAAGCCAAGTGTGTGGATAGTCCTGGAGACCTTAGGCCTGCAGGAGGGAATTGCATCTTTAGGCAAGCAATACCTCCAAACACTGGATATAATCTAACCTTTGGGACATACTGCAAGAATACCACTGGTTTCCCTGGCTTGTAAAAGTTCATCCTGTCATCCCTACCTGGATGTTCCTGAGCAGCGGTCGCCAACCTTTCGGACCTCACGGACCACCGGTTGGTGACCACTGTTCCTGAGGATCTAGCTCAAAGGGGCAGACCCTACCACAACGCTTCCTTAATCAAAGTTTAAATCAAAATGGCCAGGGGCCAGACTATCTCTCTCTGAATGGGAATCAGCCAAGTTTCAACAAGCTCTTTTTGGAACCACCAACAGGCATTTTATCTGAACTGATAACCAGGGCTCTTCTCCTTACAAAATATCAAGAGTATTGTTTGTATCAAGTACCGCAGTGGCTTCTCCTCACCCAACACTACCTTCCCATTCCTCTAGACTCAAGGCCAGGGAGGATTCCCTAGCAGATCCAAGAATGGGCTATCACCCGTCCGCCACCAAAGAGTGTGTGTGTGTGTGTGTGTGTGTGTGTGTGTGTGTGTGTGTGTGTGTACACGTGCATGCATGCACATATGCATGGGAGGGGGAGGAGGAGAATTAGGGGTCACAGGTTTAATCAGATTTTAAAAAGGGTCCATAGCTGTAGCCTGTTTTGCTCAGTGGATAGAGCGTCGGCCTGTGGACTGAAGGGTCCTGGGTTCAATTCCGGTCAGGGGCACATGCCCGGGTGGTGGGCTCGATCCCTAATTGGGGGCGTGCAGGAGGCAGCCGATCAATGATTCTCATTACTGACGTTTCTATCTCTCTCTTCCTCTCCCTTCCTCTCTGAAATCAGTAAAAATATATTATAAAGAAATAAATAAATAAGGGTCCGTTACCCAAAAGATTCAGAAGCACTGTTGAAAGATCTCTCAAATATATTCCCAAACTAGAAGAACTTTTACCCTGGTTTGACGAACTAACCAGTAGACAAAGGTCAGCAGTGAAGTATGTATACCCCAAGCTGCTTCTCTTTCTTTTTGTTTAGAGAAAGAGGAAGGCAGAGGAAGAGAAAAACATTGATGTGAGAAAGAAACATCTATCAGTTGCCTCCCACACGTGCCCCAACTGGGGATGGAACACACAACCTGGGTATGTGCCCTGACTGGAAATTGAATCTGAGACTTGTCAGTGCATGGGACAACACTCCAACTAACTGGCTCATACCAGCTTCTGCTTCTTCTTCTTCTTTTTTTTTTTAAATATATTTTTATTGATTTCAGAGAGGAAGGGAGAGGGAGAGAGAGATAGAAACATCAATAATGAGAATCATTGATTGGCTACCTCCTGCATGCTCCACACTGGAAATCCAAGCTCAAGCCCACAACCTGGGCAAATGCACTGTCTGGGAATCGAACCATGACCTCCTCATTCCTAGGTCTATGTTCAATTATTGGGCCACGCTGACCCACAGGCCGGGCCCAAGCTGCTTCGTGATAAGTTTCAGAGTAGAACCCACAGCACAGAGGGAATCAAGCACTAAACCTCAGGCAGAGGTAATAAAAAGGAAATGGGAAAAACAAAGAAAGCACCAACAACTATGGCTCTGCCTCCACTTTTACTGCTCTTGTAGCTTCATCTCTAACTGAAATACAGGACAACGGAGGTAAAGATTAGTAGAAGAGGATCCTCAGCAGGGGTGCTTATCAGCATTGTGAATAGGATCATTCTTTTCTCTTTTTTAAAAAAATGTATTTTTATTGATTTCAGAGAGGAAGAGAGAGGGAGAGAGAGATAGAAACATCAATGCTGAGAGAGAATCATTGATCGGCTGCCTCCTGCATGCCCCACACTGGGGATGGAGCCCACAACCCGGGCATGTGCCCTTGACTGGAATCAAACCCAGGACCCTTGAGTCCACAGGCTGACGCTCTATCCACTGAGCCAAACCGGCTAGGGCAATAGGATCATTCTTTATTGTGTGAGGATGACCCCAACACCTTAGGGTGGTTAATATCTCCCCTCCCCTCAATGTGATAAACAAATCCTCACGTGTTTCCCAAAACTCCCTGTCGGGACAATACCTCCCCCATTTGAGAACCACTTTAACTTAAAGAAACAGAGGTGCTATACTGGGTACTGTATAGGGCGCAAACATTTATTTGTATAACCTTTATAAATTACAAAGTATTTTCACTATGTTTTTTTCTACTTTAAGCTTCCTCCAGACACTGTAATGTAGGTGTTATCATCACTCATTTCATAAAGGATGAAATTGGCTCAGAAAAGTTCTGGTTTGGCCCAGTCGGGAGATGGGGGGGCGGGGAAGGGGAAGGCTATAAAGCTGGATCAGAACGCAAGTCTTTGACTCCAACCTTTCAAACCATCCTGAACCAGCAAGAGTCTCACACCAACTACTTCCACCAAGAATGGATTTTTTTTTTTTTTTAGGTTACATGACAAACTCTAGGAAGATCTAGGGATTGGCTCCCCAGCTCCCTACACGGAAGCTGGGAAAAACTAGCAGAAATTAACTCTGCTCTAAGTTGTAGGTAGTTCTTGAAACAGGATATCAGGATAAAGTACCCAAATAACAGCTTACTTAGAGAGGGATGAGCAATTGGAGGAGGGCTATGAGATTCTCTAGTCTAGATCTGAGTAGAAATGAGCAAGATGGGGAAGAGAATACATAACATGCCTTCCCTGTTAATATTTTTAGACACTCAGAGGCAAGACTACCAACCCATATCCAGCCCTGATGATAATGCTAAGTTAAAGTGGTAGTGAAAGAGCTGGGGAGAAGACAAGGGGAAGAGATGAGGACAGGGATTGAACCATCATGGGTATACAACAGTATAAACTGTTCCTCTTCTGGCAAAATTTGTCACATAAATAATTCTGTTAGCTCCTTGCAGCTCTGAACATTATTTAGAACACCTTTCAAGAAACTCGAAGTACTTTATAAACTGAAAAGAATATGCATATTAGTAAAGCTGTGAGGTGATAGAAGACAGAAAGGTTAAGAAAATCTGAAAAGCAGATGCTGAAAGATGAAAAGAGAAGTAGAATGGAGGGTGGGAGGCAAAGACAACCAGAGTATCTCAAGGACAGAGAGGCAACCCAATAGCTCCATATCTTTCTTGGGGGCTCATTCTCCCCCGTGAAAGGAAAACAAAATACCAGGATGTGGCTCTGCTAAGGGAGGCAAAAGAGAGACTAGAAATGGGAACTCAGGAATTCTAGCTGGCCAATTCACCTCTTTTCTGGAATCCACTTTTCTTCATCATGGATGACAATCTTAAAATCGCTAAGTTCCCATCTGGGGCTTTTCTAAGAGGCATCCCTAAAGTATCCAGAGAGAAGCGAGGGTGGGGGGAAGCTGTGTAGAGATAGCACCCTATCTTATCTTCAAAGAAAAAGGTCCTTCCCTCTTCTCTAAAGTGCACTTCCGAAATGGAATGAACCCCCGGCCTTTCTCTGGCACTGTTTCAGTTCAGCTCAGACTTGGTAGAATGTCTTCCTAGAATGGAGGTGACCAGCCTGGCTGACCAAATAACACATGAACTCCAGGCAGCAGCACTGCAGTCCCCTCGGCCACTACAGTCAGTTCTAGGGAGGATACTTTGGTCTTGACCACAGAACAGGGCCCTGGCTCCAGCTAGCCTTCCCAGGCAACCTCAGGGGCAGGGAAGGATCTGTGGTCTCATTTCCTCTCCACCTTGGCTTCTCTTTTTTCACTTCAATGAAGATTAGCTCTATTTCCACCACCACCAGTTCCTGTTCTCATCAGCTGTAGCAGTTGTTTCCCCACAGATAGAGCTATGAAGCACTGGTGTGGCTGCCACCTGGACTGTCCTAGCTACAGAAACAGACCCAACAAATCCTGAGTTAAAAGAGCTTTTTCATCCCAGATAAGACAGCAAGGAGAAGAAATTTTAAGGCACAGGAAGCAATTTCAAGAACACACAGTGAATACACTGGTGGTCATTTTATTATTTTTTAAATCTTACATAATAGTTATATGTGAGAAACATTTTATAATGGAAATGTGTGAAAATGTATACATTTATTACATAGAAATATGTATATATAATAAAATCCCAATAGAGAGCAAAGGACACAAACAAAAGATAGCCAAAACACCTATGATGAAAGGTTGATAAAAATGCAAAGTAAAACAAGATATCATTTCTCATTAATGAAATTGGCAAAGATTTTTAAAAATTAAATCATCCAGTAATTGTTAGTTTACAGAGAAAGGAAGACACTGACACTATGAATGGAAAAGCTAACAACTTTTTTAGAAGGCATATTTCTCAAAAGCCTTTTTTTTTAAATATAGTTTTTATTGTTTTTTACAGAGAGGAAGGGAGAGGGATAGAGAGTCAGAAACATCGATGAGAGAGAAACATCGATCAGCTGCCTCCTGCACACCTCCCATTAGGGATGTGCCCACAACCAAGGTACATGTCCTTGACCAGAATCGAACCTGGGACCCTTCAGTCCGCAGGTCGATGCTCCATCCACTGAGCCAAACCGGTTAGAGCTCAAAGCCTTTAAAAAGGCTTTTGACCCAATAACTTGATTTCTCGTAATTTATCCTAAGAAAATAATCAAATATGCACACAAATATTTATGCACAGGATATTCATCACAGTGTTAATAACAGTAGCAAAGAGAGAGAGAAAACTTATAAGGCAGTAATAAAATATTATAGAGTACTATGTAGCCATAAAATTATGATACTGAAGAATATTTAAACAAATGAGAAAATGCTTAAAACAGTAAAATAAGCCTGGCTGGTATAGTTCAGTGGTTGAGCATCAAACTATGAACCAGGAGGTCACGATTCAATTCCTGGTCAGGGCGCATGTCTGGGTTGTGGGCTCAATCCCCAGTAGGGTGTGTATAGCAGGCAGCTGAACAATGATTTTCTCTCATGATGTTTCTATCTCTTTCTCCCTCTCCCTTCCTCTCTCTAAAATCAATAAAAATATTTTTTTAAAAAACATAAGATAAAAAGTCAGTTTATAAAACAATATGCATAGTATGATCCTAATTGTTAGAATATATATATAAGTACATCAATATGTTAATAGAAGATAGTGAGATTACAGGTAATTTTTGTTGCTGTTGTTAATCCTTACCAGAGGATATTTTTCCACTTATTTTTATTTTTAATACATTTTATTGATTTTTTTTATAGAGAGGAAGGAAGAGGGATAGAACGCTAGAAACATCGATGAGAGAGAAACATCGATCAGCTGCCTCCTGCACACCCCCTACTGGGGATGTGCCCACAACCCAGGTACATGCCCTTGACAGGAATCGAACCTGAGACCCTTCAGTCTGCAGGCCGACGCTCTATCCACTGAGCCAAACCGGTTAGGGCTCCACTTATTTTTAGAGAGTGGAAAGGAAGGGGAGAGACAGAGAGAGAGAAACATCGTTGGTTGTCTCCCACATGTACCCTGACCAGGGCCAGGGATTGAGCCTGCAACCTAGGTACATGCCCTTGACCTGAATCAAACCCAGAACCCTTCAGTCCACAGACTGATGCTCTATCCTCTGAGCTAAACCAGCTAGGGCTTAATTCTTTTCATTATACTCTTCTATATATTTTATACTTTTTTATATTTTTAACTTCCAAATTTGCTTAATAAATGTGTATTATTTTCATAATCAGGAGAAAAGAAGCTATTCTCAACCTTCCTCCTTTTCTTTGAGGACACTCACATGCATTATTCTCTTTTTAGAAAAGCATTTAGAAATATGTATTTAGGTACTTAAAAACATATCTTACAACCTGGCATGTTCAATTTTGGGTTTCTATCTTAAGGAAAGCTCTAAATACTGAAAAGTATTTGTACACCAAGATGTTCATCACAACTTGTTTATGATAGCAAATAACCTAAATGTCCAACAATAGGGGGATACTTAAGTAAACAATGGTCCATTCATTTGATGGGCCACTGTATAAGCATTTTAAAATGTTTACAATGATTAGCCTGGGAAAACTAATAAAATAACAACAAAAACACCCCAAACTGGATATATATATATATATATATATATATATATATATGACATTATATAAAACCCTATGCAGAGAAAAATATAAAACATATTGGCTCCATTTGGTAAAGGAACCAAAAAAAATATGGATTTTTTTTCTTCAACCGAAATCTTCAATCTTTTCTTCTAATTGCCCATACTTTTTTTTTTGAGAATATTACTTTAAGAGAAATAGGAAACAAATCTGAATCTCCTTCTGAACAATGGAAACATTCCCAAATGACAAGGAATCCATTCCACCAGACCATCTCCACACATACATATACACACCTCCCTTAGTCTAAGGCAAGGTCACATGGGAAGGTCAAGCTCCTCTCTGTGTGGCCTAGGGTCTTCTCACTGAAGTCTCTATACAAGAGGGGTTCCTCTCACCTGCTGCTGCTGTCAAGGGCCCTCCCCCGGCCCCCCCAAGTTCTATTCCAGCCAGAACTAATTCACCAAAATCTCCAGGGCTGGGGGGAAAATTTCCACCACGGCAATTTGGAACTTGATATTTAGTCCCAACTTTTCCCCAGTCCCTTTCTGTCAAACAAGGCCCCGTCAAGTCCTCTTAGACAACTAGTGACCAGACCAGATTAGCCTCCAAATCAATGCTACAGTTACTGCAAAACCCCAAGTCAACAGTCATCACCAGGGAAGTGTGAGAGGAGAAGCCATGGCAGGGACAGCCTGTCACACGACCCCCTCACCCCCACCCCTGATACAGAGAACCTCCTCCTGAGGGATATTCTGGGCTTTTGCTGGCGTCAGAATCTTTAGACTGTTTCAAGTCTAAGTCAGTCAGCAAAGAGAAAAACTGTCATCCTTTCAATGCCCTTACAGTCCTCTACCTCCCCTTTCTAACTAAGGGAAGGCCGGTACTGGCCAGAATGCTAGCTTCTGAGTAATCAAGGGTGGACTGTAACCTAGTTGGTACCAAAACACAGACTGGTGCTTTATCAGACCAGAGATCAGCTCTCATCCCAGTATTAATAAAGAGGAGCCCCAATAACTACCCATCCCTAGACCTCTCAATACTCAACAGAATGGGAGCTGCTGCTCAGACTGGGGGCGGGGGGGTGGGGGGAAGTGGAGGGGGTGTAAGAAAGAATCCCAAAGAAACAGCATAATAGCAGCCTTGCAACCTTTTTCATATAGAGGCACCTAGAAAACAATAATATTTGCACAGTATGCAGGGTATGGTGGAAGCCAGATGGGACCAATAAAGGGCCTCAGCTACACCCAGGGATGAAGGGGAAGGGGGGTCGGTAGGGAAATCCTGGGCTGGGCTAGGACTCTTGGGATCAATGTCCTGAGCAAATCACCTCATGACCTCAGACTTCGAGCTCTCCAACCTTGGCTGACAGGCTATAGGTCAGATCATGTGTCTGCATCAGAAAGCTGGGAGCCTGTGGTCTTGACTCAGCAATGATACAACTTCCTCAACCAGGGTGCTTTTCAGGGGGGTTTCCATAGATACATTGGGACTGGGGAAGCCCTCCATCTAACAGCAGCAGACATATCCTGAGATTGGCTTCATCAGATTTCTAAACTTAAAATCCCAATTTGGGAATACAAGTGGTCTCAGATCTAAATAATTGCTAAGAACTTACTTAGCATTTAAAATTACTACTTACTGAGCATGTAGTAGATGCAGACTTTGCTACGTACCTGACTTCCAGTTTCATTAAGTCCACATAACAATCTCATGTGGCAAATACTATTATTATCCCTATTTATAAGAGGAAACTGGGCTCAAAGAGATTAAATAACTTGCTTGAGGTCAAACACTTTTCTAACTAGAGACTAGAGAGCCAGTATTGAGCCCACTTTGACTTGAAAATCCAGACTTGAAAAACCAGGACACCAGTATGTCACCTCAACAAATCCCCCAAATACTATTTGGCTTTTTCTGAAAGCAAACCAATTATAGTAAAACTGACAATCTTGGAAAGAAAAGGATGAAAAAGGAGCAGCTTGCCTGACCCTTGTCTGGATTGTCTGACACAAGCAAGAAAAGCAGCTGCCCCGGCCAGTGTGGCTCAGATGGGTGAGCATCATCCCATGCACCTAAAGGCCCTGTCAGTTGGATTCCCAGTCAGGGCACATGCCTGAGTTGCGGGCTTGATCCCCAGTAGAGGGCAGGCAGGAGGTAGGCGATCTCTCCATCCCTCCCTCTCCCTCTCTTTCCCTCTCCCTTCCTCTCTCTCTAAAATCAATTTTAAAAACATATTAAAAATGTTTAAAAACAAAAAAGCAGCTAATCTATATTGAGTATCTACTGGGTGCCAAGCTCCTTAAATACAGCTCATCTTTTCTTCACAATACCACAGTATGGGTCTTATTAGCTCCAAATTACAGATAAGTAAATCTATAAAATTTATAGATGAGGCTCAGACTGGTTAAGACAATTGCTAAGACAGAGCCCTGTTTTTTCCTACTACACTCTGTTTCTCCTAACTTCAAGAAATATACCTGAGACTATTCCAGGGTCAAACAGCCAACAGCTAGCATTGTTCCTGAAGGACAGTAATATAGGGCGTTTCAGTAGCAGAGGAAAAGAGATATTTAACAGCCCCTAGAGAACTCAAGTCCACAAGAAAGCACAATTTCCCTGTGTTGGAAAGTGAGGTAAAATCCCCTTCTCTCTTAAGACAGCTAACTAGCCCTGGCCTGCCCTGTTCCAACCCCCATCAGCAGCAGCTCAGGCACACAGAACAAGACCAAAACAAAAGCCACAAGGAAACAAATCACAACTTTATGCCAAAAGGAAGGCTGGCAAGTGGGTGGTCCAGGCCCCTGATTAACCTGGGTTTTCTGGGTGCTCTGGCTAGTAATCACATGCATTTTGTGGATATTAAACCATTAACTTGCCAACGAAACAAATCTATCAACCAAGCTCCAATGAGACAAGACTGATTCTGGTTCTGAGCTCTCACAACAAATGGCCTGGCAGCCCCTACCTAAGGCGGCCTCCTACCCAGTCCACCTCTTGCTTTTTCTTTCTCTACTATTTCAGAGGCTACATCATGCCAGCTCACTGGGGGTTTTCACACCCCCACTGGAGTGCAGATTCCCTCCCACTGTTTTTCCCCAACAGTTGAGCTCTTGTTCTCAAGGGCACCAAGTCCCAGAGATGGCCACAGCACATTAGTAATCACTGACTCACCCCAACCCCCTTAGGAGGCATGGGGAAATGCAGAGGGCCACAGGATGTATGGCCCAGATCCCTTTGGCCCTCTGCAAACCTGTGGGCAGAGAGGTGCAAGTAACACTGTTTCCCCTTAGGACCCCATGGATGCTCTCTGATCTGGCTGTGGTGCCACTGGGCTGATGTCAGGCTCTGCACCATCAGAGAGACCAGGATCTCCAGACAGCTCCACTGACGCCAACAGATCTAATCTCACTATTCCAAGGCAGATGAAATCCAATAAGGCTGCTAAGTCCACAACTTATCCCTTCTCATGGGCAAAGGCAAAGTCAGCCCTTCAGGTCATACCAACAATAACAGCAGCATTAACACTGCCTCTTAGTTCTCTGAGGAACTGGGAACTATTTCCCCAAGTCATTTATTTTGCCTCTGTTAGTAAATATTCCATCACCTAGTTCACTTTCTTTCTCCAAAACTTCATTTTAGCTCCAACATATTTCTGGCTCCATCCCAATGATACCAGCTCCGATCCTCTCTACCCACGGAGCCACGGGAATCAATGTCCAATTCCCATACCAAAGGAGAATCCCAAAGTCAGCTCTAAAAACTCATCTGTACAGATCATTTGGGAACCTTACAGAAAGACTAAAAAGAAACAGGCAAAGAACACAAATCAGCCTACTATGGCTTAACATTAAAAGCAGGGGGGAGGGGAGGCAGGAAGGTTTGTGTATTGTTTCAATTGGAAAAATACACTAGTGAAATGGCTTATCCACATGTTCAGCCCTTTTAGGCAAATCCACTGTAACTTTGCAGGATGCCTGCAGGCCGTTCTGAAAATGAGTAGAATGGCATCACTCTTTATTCCACCTCCTTCAAGATCTGCCAGTCCCCTCCCCATTCCCTGTAACCTCCCCCAAACATCTGGTCCGGGCTGGGAGTGGGACCCACTCCCTGGAAAGCCTCCATATTAACACGAGAGGCAGTCTCCCCAGTCAGAGAGCCCTGACTTAGGCTGAAGAGTGGCCCGGCCCAAGCTTCTGAATTGAATTTCCGCGCACCAGCCAGAGGCTTAGGAATGAGAATCTAATGGCCTGGGGAGAATGTCGGGAAGTGGGGAGAAGTGAGAAGGGCAGCAGAAGGGAGGGCGGGGGGAGAAGTCTGGAGTCCTGGGCTGGGAACTCCTCCTCCTAAGTGTCCAGTGGTTGAGACCTCGGTCGTCCCCGACGGGGCTGTCCGGCCAGCCGGCCGGCGGCTGCTCAGAGGTTTCCAGAAAGGCACTGGAGGACGGGGTCTGTCGGAAGCCCTGACTGAAAGGGTGGGCCAGAGGGGGAACCGCGGCCAAATCCCACCCCGGGCGCTGCGACCTGGGAGGCGGTAGGAGGGGGAAGGGACTGGGCTCCGCTCTCACCAGCACCAGGGCGAACCTCTCTTCCAGTTCACAGGGCTCAGGCATCGGCATCTTGCCGGGCGGCGGCAGCAGCGAGACAGAGGGCGGTTCGCCCGGACCCCCATCGGCACTTTCCAGGTTGCCCATAGCGGCGGGGCCCCCTTGGGGGCCTCAGCCCCCCACCTCCACTCCCGGGGGCCTTGGGCTTGGCCGCTCGCTCCGGCTCTTCTTTCAGCGCCGATTCCCCGTCCTCACTCCTCGGCCCGATCGGGGACGCCGGGGTCTTCTCGGGGGTCCGCAGGCGACCGCCCGCAGAGAGGGCGGAGGCCGCGCAGCGGACAGCGGCTCAGAAGCTACCGGCACTGGGTCCACGACTCTAGCTCACATCCGCGCCTCGCCTCTCTCGGCGCACCAACCCGGCGCTGCCCCTCCCCGCCCCCCGCGCTCTTTCCCTTCCTCCCCCGCTCACCCTCCCCCCGCTCGCTTCCTCCCACCCACTCCCTGCCGGGACTCTGGCTTCCCCCCGCGAGCGCCGACTGGAGCCCGCTCGCCGCGCGCCCCATTCATGCAGGCCCCTCCTCCCGCCCCGCTCCCGCCTGGGCCTGATTGACGGCCGCTCCTGCCAATCACAGCGCCTCCCGCCCCCCGGCGGCCTCGCGCCTGGCGCCTAGCGCGCCCTGGCGGCCCTGGTGCGCATCTAATCACTGCAGTTGCGGAGGGTGTGAGGTGTCGCTTTGGACAGTTGGGAAATGAACCCTTTTCCACGAGGAGCTCACAATGTATACAAATCAGTGAAATATAGGGCAAAAAATGAAACGATAACTACAAGAGAAATAGAAATAACTAGGGAGAGAGTAAATATGTCAGGAGTCATCATAAAGGAGATCATATTTGAACCTGACACTGAAGGATGAGGAAGACGCTGACCGACAGAAACAGGTGAAAAGGCATTTAGGAGAGAACCTTACCACAGTTGAGAGGTTGATCTGGCTGGATGTGAAGCTGGAGGGGCAAGAGAAGAATGCTGTTCTGGGCTAAGTCTAATGGTGGGTCATTACTGATGATGTGATGGACATCTGTTTTTCCTGCCAGCCGAGCCTCCATCCCTCTTCCTCAAGTGATAGCACTCCATTTCCTTTTAGGGAACCACCTCTTTCCTATTCCCAGTCCATGTAGAACGGAACTTTACCCTGATTCCAGGGGACCCCATGACTCAGGCCTGACCAGTCACGGGATTTTCTTCCTCTACCTTCGGCGATTGTTTTAGGAATTGATACTTGACCCAAACCCAGATATATGACTCATTTCTAAGGCTTTCACTGGAGCAATCAGGAAAGAGGCACTCTCTTTCCAATGGGGTTGCTGAATTGTTCGAATGTGAATCTGGAGCTGGTGGTGGCCATCACGCCATCATCCATCACACCTCAAGCGTGCCTGAGAATGAAGCCAGTGCAGAGGAAAGCAAAACTAAGACGTAAAGACAAAGTCCTAGTCACATGCTGAGAATCTCCATCAAACCATGCCTGAAGTTAACACCTTGCCTTTTTATTCAACTAATACTTACTGAAAAGCTAATTATATGGCAAATACTGTGCTAGGCATTGAAGATATATCTGTGAACAAAAAAGGCATACATCTTGCCCTCTTGGAATTTACATTCCAGTAGGAGAGAGGTGGACAATAAATAAGTAATAAAATATACAGATGTTAGTGATCAGTGTTAATAAAAATAAAACTGAAAGGGGCTAGAGGTGGGAGGGGTTGAAATTTTAAATAGGACAATCAGAGAAAGCCTCCCTAATAAGATAACATTTGCATAAAAATCTAAAGTGAAAGAGTAAGCCATGTGGCTACCTGGGGAAGAATTATCCAGACAGAGGGAATGGCTGAGTGTACACTGTGCCTGGTGTGTTAGAGGAACAGCAAGGAGGCCAGCGTGGCTGGAGTGTGATGAGCAAGGAAAAGAGTAGAAACAGATGAAGTCAGAAAGGTAACCAGAAGCCATATAGTGCAGGGCATTGTAGGATATTTTAAGGACTTTGGCTTTTCTCTAAGTAGGTTAGGTAGTCATTGAAGGATTTTAAGCAGAGAACTGACACACTCTAACTTATGTTTTAAACAATCATATGGCTCTTACATTGAAAACAAACTGAATAGAGACATGGGCAGGGATACCAGCTAGGAGACTATTAAAATAATACAGGTGAAAGATGATGGTGGTTTGGAGCAGGATAGTAACTGTACAAGCAGAGAGAAATGCTCATTCTTTTTTTTAACCTGTAAATACTTCCATATTTCTTAAAATCAAGAACATTCTCTACATAACCACAATGCAAATGTGTCAAAATCAGGAAACCAACATTGATAAAACACTATTATCCAAACCACAGACTTCATTCAGATTTCACCCATTGTCCTACTTGTCTTCTGTAGTAAGGATTTTTCAGATCCAGGATCACCTGTTCATTTCAGTGCTCGTGTCTCTCAAGCCTTCCTTCATCTGTATCTGCCTTTTTTTTTTTGTTCTTTTTACTTAAAAAAAAACTAATCTTTTTATTTTGGTATAAATTGAGATTTACAGAAAAGATGCAGAGAGAGAGAGTCCCAGTATATCCTTCATCTGGCTTCCTTTAATAGTTACATCATACATTGTATATTTGTCAAAACTAATAAATGAATATTGGTGTATAAGTCTTAATCCTTCTTTCTTCGTTCTCAACTTTAAAGAGAAAGAGCCAATTATTTTGCAGAATGTCCCTCAATTTGTATTCACCTGATACTTCATTAGATTCATTATTATGCATAGGTAGCAGGAATAACCCAGAAGTTATGCTATTTCTTCTCATTGATCCTATCCGATGACAGGCAATTGTCACTTGTTCCCATATTGATGATGTTAACTTTGATAACCAAATCCTGGACATGTCTTCTAAATTTCTTTACTTAGTTACTTTGTAATTAATGACAAACCTGTGGGGAGATTATCTGAAGCTATATAAATATCCTGTTCCTTATAGTACATTGATGGTTTCTACCTGAATCAAATTATTATGATTGTCAAATAGTGGTATGTTTTTCTTAAAAGAAGATCTCAGAGAGAGGAAGGGGCTTGGAGTGGAGAGAGAGAGAGATGAGATAGAAACATCAATTAGTTGCCTCCCAAATATAACCCGACTGAGGATCAAACCCGCAACCTAAGTATGTCCCCTGACTGGGAATTGAACCACCGCCTTCTGGTGTACCAGATGATGCTCCAACCAATTGAGCCACACTGGTATCATTCCTTCTGCATTTCTTAGCTAACACTTTACCATAGGGTCTTCCCTTCTCCCTTGTTTGTTTATTTACTTCTGTCAAAATGGATCCTTGATTCTGATTTTATTCAATGGACTATAATCCATTACTATCATTACTTTATTGATGCTCAGATTGTTCTAGATTTGGTCAGTGGGAGCTCCTTCAAGCTGGCTTCTGTGCCTGTCATTCTTTGAGCACATTCTTACTTCTGGCACAACATGGTCTAGGCTTACTCTCCCAGCCTAGGCCTGAACGCAGTCATTTTACTAAGGACCCCTGTTAATGGGGAGTTGATAATAGAACTCAAGATCTGGAAACTAGCTGTGTTCATTGCCTTTAAGGTGTCATTGCTTATGTCCTGTCAGTGGACAGAGTGAGAAAAATAGCCATTTTATATCATTCTTGCCTTTCTTTTCTTTTTTTAAAAATATATTTTATTGATTTTTTTACAGAGTGCAAGGACGAGGGATAGAGAGCTAGAAACATCAATGAGAGAGAAACATCAATCAGCTGCATCCTGCACACCCCCTACTGGGGATGTGCCCACAACCAAGATACATGCCCTTGCCGGAACTGAACCTGGGACCCTTCAGTCCACAGGCTGATGCTCTATCCACTGAGCCAAACCGGTTTCGGCTCATTCTTGCCTTTCACCATTTTATATTTATAGCTCCTTTCTCTCACCATGAGAAGCCTGGCTCCCCAAAAAAGATCAGTATATTTATTCCTTTGCTCAATTCTACAGTGCACATAAATTTGCTTCAAAATTACTATTAACAATAAACCTACTGCCCTAACTGGTTTGGCTCAGTGGATAGAGCATCAGCCTGCTGACTAAAGGGTCCCAGGTTTGATTCTGGCCAAGGGCACATGCCCAGGTTGCAGGCCCGATCCCCAGTAGGGGGCGTGCATCCCCAGTAGGGGACGTGCAGGAGGCAGCCTATCAATGATTCTCTCTCACCATTGATATTTCTATCTTTCTCTCCCACTCCCTTCCTCTATAAAATCAATAAAAATATATATAAAAAAACACACACAAGGGGTCCTTGAGTAGGAGCTTCCCCTTTGTAGACTCTGGCTGCTAGGTGTCTTTGGCAGGTGGGTTTGAACTGAAGCTGCAGTGGGCACAGGCTGAGGGAAGTCCCAGGGGCAAGCTTCACCTGGGAAGGAGCTATAGCTAGGGTGGGATGGAGCCAAGGGGAATCCTAGATGCAAGTCACACCTGTGCTGCCTTACCAGGCTGGCTGGAAGCTGGAGCTGGTGCAGGCCACAGGGAGACTCATGGACAAACCAGACTGGCCAGAGTTGTGAATGGAACACGTGAGGGTCTCAGGGAGTCTAGGGGTCAAGCAGTGGACATGCTGTGAGCCTGGGGTGAGTGGGGGAACTGAGATGGCCTTAGCCTGGAGCTAAAATGCTTTGATTGAGCTCTTGCCCTTGTAATCAAGGGTGGGGAGTTACCTCCCAGCTGGGAAAGAGTTTCCACAGCTTTCTTCCTCCTTGACAGGTGCTCCAGGGTTAGTAAATGGATTTCCTTCCCATATAGACTAGGCGTCCTTTAAACCACTGTTTTTCCCTGTACCCCAGGTTGGACAAGTCTGCGTAGGCCCTTTAGTGATCCCTCCAGTCTGCAAGGCAGTACATTGGGTTGGAGGGCCCTCAGTGCCCATGTCTGACTCTTTTACCGTTTCTCTCTCTCTCTCTCTCTCTCTCTCTCTTGTTTGTTGTACTGAAGCTGTTCAGTCAACCCTCAGTTTTTCTTCAAGGGGACTTGCTCTGTCTGTAGCTGTAAATTCAATGTGTTCATGGGAAGAGGTGCTCAGGGTCTTCCTAGGCCACTATCTTGGACTGGAAGCCCTGAAGTGGTCAAATTCCTGATGCATTTGAAAGTACAGCCAATAGAATTGCTTGACAGTTTAAATATGGAAGGTGAATAAAAGAAACCCCCCTGAGCAACTGGGAGGTGGAGTTTTCATGAACTGAAATGGAGAAAGATTGTGGGAAGAGTAGACTTGATGAAGGAGAGATGGAAAGAGAAAATCAGTAACAGGTTTTTGGCCATGTTAAGTTTGATTTGCTGAGTCGACATCCAAGTAGATACCACTGGGTAACTGGATATGTATGAGACTGGAAAACTAGGCTGGCAATATCAATTTGGAAATCAGCATATTGATGCTTTTTAAAGCTGGTAAATTATACTTTTTTGTAAATCAGTCTGAATTGGGTTTCTATTGTTTACAATAAAAAAAAAATGGAGTCCTTGTCTTTCTAGACCGTTTGAAACTCTCTCCCAAGAAACTCAGCCTCTTCCAATTATTTGGACAAACCAGCCAACTCACATCTTAACTCCTTTTCCTATCACTCCACACACTTTCCCAACTACTGTAGCAGCCTCCTCTAGGGCAGAGGAGTTATAACACAACTGAATACTTCTACTAGGCAAAAAATGTAAACTCATAGGGGAAATAATTCATTGTTCATTTATTATGAATGCTCAAGGAGCATCTAGCAGAGAGGAGAGCTTTGTTAAGACAGTAAACAGCAGCGTATTCACCCTTGTGTGGCCTCTTGGTCCCAAATCCTTTGTTTTTCATTTTGTTTGACCACCAGATTTACATACTCTATTGTCTTCTGGAGTCTGCTAGATTACCTATTGCATTGTTAACTCTCTGCTCACCCATCTTCAAAGCTTTCTTACTTTATATAGGATAACACCAAAACTTGACCTGATATTCAATGGTTTATATCATCTCTAAACTTCAGTGCCTCTTTAATCTACTTTCCCTCTTACCTGGCTCTAATATTTCATGAATATTTTGCTTCAGCTGAAAAAGTCCATCTCCAAACATTAGTTGTGCATACTTAAAATTTCAGCTTTGCTCTTAGGGATAGACAGCATGAATAATGGCTCCCTAAAGTGCCCTTGTCCTAATCTCTGTTGATATGTTATTTTATATAGCAAAAGGAACTTTGCAGAAGCGATAGGAAGATCATCCTGAATCAACCAACGGGTTCAATATAATCACAAGGGTTCTTTTAGGAGGGAGGCAGAAGGGTCAGAATGAGAGAAGGAGATGTGACTACAGATGTAGAGGTCAGAGTAATACAGGACCACAAGCCAAGGAATACAGCATCCTCTAGAAATGGGAAAAGGCAAGGAAACAGATTCTCTGCTAAACTTCTAGAAAGAACACATCCCCACTGACCTGTAAGACCTATTTTCAGGCCTCTAACCTATAGAACTATAAAATAATAAATCTGTGTCGTTTCAAACCACCAAGTTTGTGCTAATTTATTAGAGTAGCAATAGGAAATGAAGACACTTCTGCTGTGTCCCTGATCTGGATTTCTGTTTTCTTTGACACAGCCTATTCAAATCCCATCCAGGCTCAGTATAATCTAGGTTGTTTAAATATATATATATATTGATTTCAGAGAGGAAAGGAGAGGGAGAGGGAGATAGAAACATCAATGATGACAATGAACCATTGATCAGCTGCCTCCTGCACTCCCCCTACTGGGGATCAAGCCTGCAACCTGGCACATGGCCTTGGCTGGAATCAAACCTGGGAACCATCAGTCTACAGGCTGACACTCTATCCACTGAGCCAAACCAGGTAGGGTACTATAATCTAGTTTTTAACAAAATGGAACAAACACCTATTGGATGCCTATCATATGCAAAGCATCTGGCTAGATAACAGTAGATAAGGAATCCTATATAATAAAAGCATAGTATGCAAATTGTCCCCTCAACTGGGAGTTCGTGTGGGTGTTCAATCAGGGGGCAGGGCCAGCTGGGAGAAGGGAGGGAGTACCGGCCGGCAGCCGGCAGCCGCTAGGGACCCTTCCAGTGCATGAATTTTGTGCATTGGGCCTCTAGTGCAAGATATAAAGATGAATAAGAGATCCCCTAATTTTAAAAGAGCTTACCGTATGGAGCCAGGGGAAAGGTAGAAAAATGAAGGAGTATGGACCAAGTTTGAAGGCACCAGATTGGATCATCTATATATATAAAACCTAATATGCAAATAGACCAAATGGTGGAACAACCAAACAACTGAACAACCAGTCGATATGATGTGCGTTGACCACCAGGGAGTGTGCACGGAACATGGCGGGCATTGGCTGTAGCAGGATGGTGGAGCCATTGAGTGGGGGCACCAGACCAAGGTGGGGTGCCGGTTGCTGTCATCAAGGTGAGCCTCTGATGCTTACTGAAAATTCTTTGCTTCCATATGCCATGGTCCCACCTGGCGCTTGCATCCACTGCCAGCGCCCAGCGCTGGCCCTGTTCACTCAGCGCCATCAGCAGGTGTGAGTGGCGGCTGCCAGTCCCAATCACCCCTGAGGGCTTCTCCACCTTCCTCTGCTCCTGAGGGGCGATTGGGGCAGGAGCCGCCACCGCTTGCATCTAATGATGGTGCCAGCCCCGCTCACACTCACTGCTAGTGCCGTCCCCAATCACTCTGCACCCTCAGTGGGTGCAAGCAGGGCCAGCACCATCAGCACATGGGACCTGCTGTGGCGGGAGCAGGGCTGCCGGCAGACAGCGGACCAGGGACCGCAGCAGGAGGGGCCGGGTCGGGGCACGTAGGATGGGCTGAGACCTGCCCCTGTGCCCACCACAGCCTCACGGCCCACAGTTCCTTTCAAGGTGCATGAATATGTGCACTGGGTCCCTAGTTGTGTTATATTTGTGGGTACCAGCTTTTAAACCCCATCCTCGAGTTCTCCCAGATTTAAATGACTCTTTTTTTTTTATTTTTCATTTAGAACTCAATTCAACAACATTTATTGAGTCTATTACATGCAAGACACTGTGCCAGGTGCCATGGAGAATACCCAGATACATAACTTGTGGTTTCTCTGCTGCCTTTTATTGTTTAATTTTTTTGTGTGTATGTCTCGTCTGGACTGTGGGATTTCTGTTTGTTTGTTTAAGACATATGTATCCAGTACCTCCTTTATTTCAGGTACAAAGGAAGATTCAACGATGAATAGGTGTCTTATTTTTCAGGTGCTCACAATTTAGTAGGAAAGACTCTCAAAATAATGTTTACAAAATAGTGCGATAAGTGTTGTAACAGAGGGGTATACTAAGTGTTGCTGGGAGAACTGAGAATGGAGCTATAAACACAGGCCTCAGGAGGTTAGACAATGCCTGAGCCAAGGCTGAAAGATGAATAGATGTGCCAGAGAAACAAGTGAGGCAGGGAGATGAGAAGGTTTTGGGTAGGAGGAACAGCACAGGCCAAAATGGAGAACTCTGAAAGAGCGCAGAATGCCTGAGCAATGGTAAGAATTTCAGTAAGGCTAAAGCATAGAATGGTAGTGGAAGAACAGGGAACAATGCTAGAAAGGCAGGTCAAATCAAGTTCAAGAGGAGTCTTGTGCTCAGCTGAGAAATTTGCCTTTTATGCAGTAAATAATTCTGTGTCCTACACAGTTTTAAATAAACTCTTTGGAAAGATTCCTTTAGCAGCACTTGAGAATACAGAGAGGTCTGCGGAGATGATATGGAGAAGATAAGGGCCTGAACCAAATCAGGGCATGGAGGATAAAAAGAAGTAATGTTTGGGGAGAATGCCCCTGATCAGTGTTCTCAGTGGTTAGAGCATTGGCCCATGCACCAAAAGGTTGCGGGTTTGATACCTGGTCAAGGGCACATACCTGGGTTGTGACCAATCAATGTGTCTTGCTCACATCGATGTCTCTCTCCCTTTCTCTTCTCTCTCCCTCCCTTGGTCCCACTTTCCCTAAAAAGTAATGGGGAAAAAATTTCCTCTGGTGAGGATTAGCAAAAGAAGGAGGGGGAGGAGGAGGAGGAGGAGGAGGAGGAGGAGGAGGAGGAGGAGGAGGAGGAGGAGAAGGAGAAGGAGAAGGAGGAGGAGGAGGAGGAGGAGGAGGAGGAGGAGGAGGAGGAGGAGAAGGAGGAGGAGGAGGAGGAGGAGGAGGAGGAGGAGGAGGAGGAGGAGGAGGAGGAGGAGGAGGAGGAGGAGGAGGAGAAGGAGGAGGAGGAGGAGGAGGAGGAGGAGGAGAAGGAGAAGGAGGAGGAGGAGGAGGAGGAGGAGGAGGAGGAGGAGGAAGAGAAGGAGAAGGAGAAGGAGAAGGAGAAGGAGAAGGAGAAGGAGAAGGAGAAGGAGAAGGAGAAGGAGAAGGAGAAGGAGAAGGAGAAGGAGAAGGAGAAGGAGAAGGAGAAGGAGAAGGAGAAGGAGAAGGAGAAGGAGAAGACGACGACAAGCCCTAGCTGGTTTGGCTCAGTGGATAGAGCATTGGCCTGCGAATGGAAAGGTTCCCAGGTTTGATTCCGGTCAAGGGTACATGCCCAGGTTGTGGGCTCAATCCCCAGTGGGGGACTTGCAGAAGGCAGCCGATCCATGATTCTCTCTCATCATGGATGTTTCTATCTCTCTCTCCCTCTCCCTTCCTCTCTGAAATCAGTGAAGATATATTAAAAAAAACACACACAAATGTATTTTTAAAAAAAAGACAAAAAAGGTTGGGAAAAATGATTACATTAGTCTGCTAGAGCTGCCATAATAAAATACTGGGTGTTTTAAACAACAGAATTTTTTTTCTCACCATCCTGGAGGTTAAAAGTCCAAGGTTAAGGTGCCATCTTCAGAGAGGAAGAGAGAGGGAGAGAGAGATAAAAACATCAATGATGAGAGAGAATCATTGATCTGCTGCCTTCTATACCCCCCGTCCCCCCCCCCCCCCCCCCCAGTGAGCAAGTACCCTAACCAGGAATCACACCATGACCTCCTGGATCATAGGTCTGCACTCAATCACTGAGCCACATCTGTTGGGCTCTTCCTCTTCTTACAAGACCATCAGTCCTATCAGATTGTGGCCCCACATTATGACTTCCTTTGTCCTTAGTTACTTTCTTCAAGGCCCTATCACATTGAGTCACAATGAGTGTTAAGGCTTCAACATATGAATTTGGGAAGGACACAATCCTATCTAATAAAGAGGGAATATACTAATTGACTGTCACATCTTCACAAATGGTGGCGCCCAAGGCCAATAAAGAGGGAATATGCTAATTGACTGTCACACTCTCACAAGATGGTGGTGCCCACAGCCACAAGATGGCGCCCAGTCCCCTCAGCCCCACCTCATCCAGCTGGAGTCCCCCAGTCCCCTCAGCCCTGCAGGGGAAGGCAGTTGGGGGTGATCAGGCCAGCAGGGGAGGTCAGTTGGGGACAATCATGCCAGCAGGGAAGCAGTTAGGTGTCAATCATGCCAGCAGGGGAGTGGTTAGGGGGCTATCAGGCTGGCAGGCAGAGTGGTTAGTGGCAATCAGGCAGGCAGGCAGGCAGGCAGGCAAGTGGTTAGGAACCAGCAGTCCCAGATTATGAAAGGGATGTCTAAGATAGGAGAGGCTGCAGGCTGGGCTGAGGGACCCCCCCCCCCATGCACGAATTTCATGTACCCGGCCTCTAGTATATACTAATAAAAGCCTAGGTGGCATCTCGCCCTCACGTCCTCACAAGATGGCCGCCCCATGTCATCACAAGATGGCCCCCCCATGTCATCACAAAATGGACACCACAAGATGGCCAGCAGGGGAGGGCAGTTAGGGGTAAGCAGGCCTGCAGGGGAGGGCAGTTGAGGGCAACCAGGCTGGCAGGGGAGGGCAGTTGTGGGCGATCAGGCTGGCAGGGGAGGGCAGTTAGGTGTCAATCAGGCTGGCAGGGGAGTGGTTAGGGGGTGATCAGGCTGGCAGGCAGAAGCAGTTAGGGGCAATCAGGCAGGCAGGCAGGCGAGCGGTTAGGAGCCAGTGGTCCCGGATTGTGAGAGGGATGTCTGACTGCTGCAGTCGGACATCCCCCAAGGGGCCCCAGATTGGAGAGGGTGCAGGCTGGGCTGAGGGATACCCTCCCCCAGTGCACAAATTTCATACACTGGGCCTCTACTGTATCTATATAATAGAGGAATATACATGCCCTGACTGGTTTGGCTCAGTGGATAGAGCATCAGCCTGTGGACTCAAGGGTCCCAGGTTAGATTCTGGTTAAGGGCATGTACCTTGGTTGCGGGCACATACCCAGTAGGGAGTGTGCAGGAGGCAGCTGATCAATGTTTCTCTCTCATCAATGTTTCTAACTCTCTATCCCTCTCTCCCTTCCTCTGTGTAAAAAAAATCAATAAAATATATATATTTTTAAAAATAGAGGAATATACAAATTAACCAGGATGCCGTAATGTCACAACCAAACAGCAGAAACCTGAGATTGCATGGCACCTGGCCAAGGCAAGGGACCTCAGGCCGTGCCCCTTGCCCTATGGTGTTTGACAGGAGACCTCAGGCCATGCTCCTCACCCAGCGGAGCTTGATGGGGGACCTCAGGCCATACCCCAACCCTGGCGCCAGGCTGGGAGACCTCAGGCCACACCCCCCACCCCAGCGCTAGGCCAGGATACCTCAGGCTGTGCCCCTCGCCTGACCTCAGGCCATGGCCCCTGTTCTGCAGGGCTTGATGGGGACCTCAGGCCACTCCCCCTGTCCTGGTGCCAGGCCGTGGGACCTGAGGCTGTGCCCCCCTACCTGGCACCAGGCTGGGAGACCTCAGGCCACACACCCCGCCCCAGTGCCAGGCTGGGGGACCTCAGGCTGTGCCCCTCACCTAGCAGGGCTTGACGGGGGACCTCAGGCTGTGCCCCCCATCCCAGCAGGGCTTGACAGGGGACCTCAGGCAGCTCTTTCTGCCCCAACGCCAGTCTGGGGGACCTGAGTCTGCGCCCCCTACCTGGCAGGGCTTGAGGGGAATGGGGCTGGCCGGGTCTGGTTCTCACTCAATGGGGGTGGGGCCGCCCGGGTCTGGGTCTCCTGTGTTTTCGAAGCGCATGTGGGTGGTGGGCAGGGACTTGACTCTAGGTCCCATGGCATGCCCCAGACTCTGATAGGAGGGGGATTTTCATATACATTTTACTAATTTTCTTTCATCTCTGACACTTCTATTATAGAAAAAGGGCAAATAGCAATATTAAAATATTTCCTCTAATTAATTCCCTTTTAATGTGCATGAATTTCGTGCACCGGGCCACTAGTTCAGTCTATAACAGAAATATATACCTGAGATAGAATCAACAATACCTATTAGATAATAGTGACTAATATTCTTCTTGTAGTACTTTAGAATTTACAACTTTTTTTTAAACTCCATTATCTGATTTGACCTTTACGCTGTAGGAGGGAGGTATTATCCTTATTCTCATTATACAAATGAGTAAACAGACTAAAAGAAGTTAAATAATATGTCCAAGCCTATATGCTAGTAAGTGGTAACCTTGACTCTAAACCTGGCCTTGGCCTCATACTCCCATGCCATTCTGACTCTCTTATGATAGGTGAGGGCATGAAGACTGAAAAGTTGAGGCCAGCTTGAGGATGCCTTACCTTTAGTCTCTAGGGAAGCCCAGAATCTCTCTTAGGTCAACTGCTGCCACCTCCTTATTCAAAACACGTTTAAACGTCTGCCTTACTTTTCCCTGGAAGCTCCTACCTTATCCTCAGCCCCCCTCTTCTAATGTCTTTAGAAACACACACCTGCTCCTTCCTTCACTTTCCTGAGAAGGTGTGGGGGAGAAATGGGAACACAGATATTTAAAAGTTTTGCTTAACAGGTTACAGATAGAATGATCATCCCTTTCCTTATTGCTGACTAATTCTTACTCATCCATTGAAAAAAACAAACAAAAAACAAAGCAGTTCACAGGTCACCTCTTTCATGACTTCTCCAAATTTGATTGAGATCTTGTCTGTGAGCACACAGCGTCCCAACATATCTCTATCATCATACCATGATATCATCAGATTGTGTAAGCTCCTTCAGGGCAAGTTGATATTCCAAGTATCTAACAATAGGATCCACTTCATGTCTGTTATATGCTCATTAAACAAATAAATTATTTCATACATTGTCACATCCTTCCCACATGGTGGGAGACCTTTTATTCTTTATCATTCTTCCCAGATACAATCTCCTATCACTCAGGGCTCAATGCAGGAAACAAAAACCCCTCCAAGAAGTTTAAGGATACAAGGACATAGAGGCTTACAAAGTAAACTGTAAAGTCTAGAGGGGCCCTCTGGGCTGAAATTCCAGAAATGACCTCCATAGTATGTGAGGAGTGCACTGCCAGGGAAGCGGCTACCTCTGTCACAGTCAGGAGGGTGGGGCAGCTGGAAGTTTCCACTGATGACTGGGCTTAAGAGCAAGTAGCTACAACTCTGATCCAGGGATCTTGAAACTGTGATCAGGACATTGCCGTGGCTACGCTCTGATGCAACCACCTCTCAATATTTGCAAAGCTAGAGACATTGTTGGATCACTGTTGTAAACATATGTCACATCTCCATGACCTTGCTTGCCAAGAGGAATAGCTAAAGTAGTATTTAATGGTCTTTGTCTCACTTCTGCCTTCTAAATCTCATCTGAGTACATCTGACTGGCTGCAAGGTATTCTGAGAAATATAATCCTTAGCTTTCCAGCCTCTGCAGTATAGGAAAGCACACTAGAAGGAGGTGAGAATATGTGCTGAATGCTAATTAACCATATCTGCCAATCTGCATGTCTGAAATCTACCCAGTGTCTTATCATCTGGAACTAGGTCTCTTCCTCCTTCCCTACCCTCTTGCTCAGTGCCCTGGTGGCTAGTTTAGTCTTTGGTCTTGTTCCCATTAGTCTAATTCTTCAGACTACAGTTTGCCCTTTTCTGTTACCTGGGTGAGGCAAATTTCTTACCTATGATTCCACAGTTCTTTAAAAAAAACAAACTGATGTGTAGGACTTCATCAAAATTAAAAATGAATGCTCTTTGAAAGGCATTGTTAAGAGAACTGAAAACAAGCCACCAACTAGAAGAAAATATTGTAAATCATATATCTGACAAAGGACTTGTATATTTGAACAGAGTGTTCACCAATGAAGATAAAAGTCTGATAATAAACACATGAAAAGATATGCAATGTCATTGGTCATTAGGGAATTGCAAATTAAGACCACAGTGAGATACCACTATACACTTACCAAAAAAAATAAAGTCTGGTCTGGGTGCTAGTGAGGATGTGGAGAAATGACCTCTCATATACTGTGGGTAGGAGTGTAAACCTATAATCACTTTGGAAAAGAGTTTGGCAGTTTCTTTAAAAGGTAAACATATACTTACCATATGACTCAGT
The DNA here is from genome assembly GCA_026230045.1 of Corynorhinus townsendii. Classification (NCBI taxonomy): domain Eukaryota; kingdom Metazoa; phylum Chordata; class Mammalia; order Chiroptera; family Vespertilionidae; genus Corynorhinus; species Corynorhinus townsendii. The sequence goes on along the minus strand of JAPDVU010000003.1, from coordinate 170,018,009 downwards.
CATTCTACTCCTAGATATTTACTCCAAAGAAAAGGAAACATATGGGCATACAAAGACCTGTACACTAATCCATTCATGTGCCTAGTTTTTCCATGAAATCTCCTTGTCATTTAGTTCCCCTTTTTACTCCAATTGTTAGCACCCTAATGTGCTCAAATGGTGAACCCTTAACCTTTGTCACCTTATTAGCTAGAATCAGGAGAGGAAAATGAGTAAGAATATCTATATATATAAGAGCCTAAGCGACTGGCAGACTGGCCAACCAGCCAACCAGCCAGTAGCTATGACACACAATGACCACCAGGGGGCAGACACTCAATGCACAGGCATGGAAACATGGAACAGACTGATGAATCTCAGAGGGAAGGGGGAGGGGGAGGGCAGGAAGAGATTAACCAAAGATCTTATATGCATATTAGAGGCCCGGTGCACAGACTTGTGCACCGGAGGGGTCCCTCGGCCTGGCCTGCGGGGATTGGGCTGAAACTGGCTCTCCGACATACACCAAGGGGTCCTGAATTGTGAGAGGGCACAGGTCAGGCCGAGGGACCCCTCCGGTTCACGAATCCATGCACCGGGCCTCTAGTTATATATTTCTGCTTCACATATCACCCCCAAACTTTGAGACTTGAAATAGCAACAATAACATTATCTTATAGTTTCTAAGAGTTAGGAGTCTGGAAGAGACTTAGCTGGGTGCTTCTGCTCAGGGTCTCTTATGAGGTTGCAATAAAGCTATTGGCTGGGGTTCCAGTCATGTGAAGGCTTGACTGCTTAGAAGATACCCCACTCACATGGCAGTTGGCAGGATGCCTCTGTTCCTTGCTAGTTGTTGGCAAAAGGCCTCAGTTCCTCACCACCGGGGTCTTTCCACAGGGAAGCCATGTTTATCACCATTTGTTGGGGAACTACTGCTGGCCTTTATAAAGTTAACTTTAGATAAGTGCTCCAAGTCATTCCCAAGTTGCGCCCTCCGACCCCCACACCTTCTTTCTTTCTGTGCTTGCTCTAGGCTGAGGAATTCAAACTGCTTTTCATCTCCTCTTTAATTTTGCCACACCTCCCTAACCTCTGGAATTCAGAACCTGTTGCTATCTTCCCAACTTCCTCCCCACATCCTCTTATTCTCTCTTAGCCCTTAAGGTACACTGCTATTATCTTTCAAAGGTTTTATTTAAAACGTGCACACAGACTTAGGGCTTTCAGGAAACATGGAAACGGTGGTGATAATTGGAGCCTAAACCCTCTTGTGATGGTCTCTTGGTGCCCTGTAAGAGAAAAGGGGAGGATGCCATTGGAATCATCTTCATTTTCGATGCAGCTGTCCTTCCCTTTTCCCTTACCCCCAGTGCCGGACAATTCTATGAACTCTTCCCTCCCCCAGTGTCTTACACCATTTCCAGGAAATGAAGTGTATTCCTCACTGGTTTGCCAGTTGGTCAGGTCCCCAGCTTGAACATTTCCTATAAGACCTGGTAACTAAAGCAGTGCCAGGAAAATTACAGCCATCGCTAGAAGGTCTAGAGCAGCTTAGTGTGTCTGGAGCCAACGATCACCTTGTATCTTTGAGTGCCAGCTACCTCTTTGAGATCAGTGGTTTCGAGGCTGGGTTGAGGAGGAGCGCAATGAATTTGTCAGGCAGCTGAAGGTCAGTGAGCCAGATTTCGTGGCAAAGTTTTACCAAACAGGGGCTGCTACAGCCTGTAAAGACTGATAGGCATTAAAATCAGAGAAGATAACCATAGTTGATGGAGCCGAAGCCACAACTGTACAGTGAGAACTTCAGATGTGCCACGTAAAGGCCTGGGGATGGTATCCTGATCTGCTGACTGAGCTTGCTGACAAGTGTAGGCCTGGTTATATCTATCTACCCATCCATCCATCCATCCATCCATCCAGGTTTCACCACTTTAATCAAATACTCTAACTAGTCTGTACAAATTGAAAACAGCACATCTTCAGTTACAAATGCATCTAAGTAATAAGGCTGAGCACTCTCCAGGCCTGGTCAGTATGGGCCCCGTGAACCGGCTGCCAGGGACCAGGGACCTTGGGCACACACTTGGAACCCCACACACCAGCCAAGAACAGGTTGTCGCTTTGAACCCAGGACTTTTAAGACACGATGGATGTGGGGCTGAGAAATGGGAGCTAAGGAGACGGGACACTTACACGCTAGGAAACGTGTGCCCCGCCCAGCCCTCCCCACAGAAGATGGGCACACAGCACTGCCCACAACCCCACCAGGCGGAGAGGGGTCCCCAGGTCATGGAGGCGCGCTCATGCCACCAGCTGTCAGTGGCAAGAAGGAGCGCTTTCTCCCAGACAGTCTGCGCTCCCAGAGGAGCCACCACCACCTCCTCCCTGTCAAGTCTCCAGGTCTCCAGTCACAAATACGGTTTCAGAAACCTGAGGACAAGTGACAGCACGCACCCCTAGGCTCACAGCACAAAGGAACAAATAAATAACCACACAAGCTGATGCCCCAGCACAGCCGACGCCACGACTCCCCTCCCCCCCAGAGGAAAATAAAACCAAAGTAAGAAAACACACACACACACACACACACACACACACACACACACACACACACGGAGGAGCACGGACCCTGCGAGATCAGACACAGAGGACTAGGTGGCTAGGAACGAAGCATGTGCTGTCTTCACATGAGAGATGGGAGCAGAAGCTCCCAGTTGTCTGTCCTGGGCTCAGGGACCTTCCCACCCGACGTGGTACCTCACGTGGTCTACCGGCCCCCCAAAGCAGGCCTGGGAAAGTCTACTGAGCTGTATTCAAGTCTGCCGAGGGTGCCGGGATTAGATTAAACCTACTTCTGAAACGTTTAAGTGACCGCTGTACAGGTTAAGCAAAATAACAAGGCAAGAGGAAAAGTGAAAGTGAAAACCATGCACTTGAAAAAGGTCAGGTGTGGGCGCTCTGCCGGCAGGTCCTCACTGCTCACTGCTGCTTGCGCTCAGAGGGCTGCCTGGGCTCCTTCTTGAGGCTCATGTGGGCATCATCCCCGTCGTCTCCCTCCTCTTCTCTTTCTAACTTCTCCTCTTCTCCTTCCTCACCTTCTTCAAAATTGTGGTCATCCTCTATGGCCTCCGCCGTGAAGTACAGCACGGCCCTCGGGACTAGCTGCTCACGGAAGAAGTGTCCAATCTCAAAGTCGGAGGCTAACGTGAACTCGGAATCTTCATCCAGTGATTCTCCATCCCCCGATGCTTTCCATGGACTGAAGAAGTTAAAAAAGGAATCATTGGGGACTTGCTTGGTGATGGTTCTGACAATGCCTGGACTCTTGTGTTTCGGTTTGTTCTTGATCGTTTTGACTGTAACATTTTTCCCTTTCTTCCAGTCGATAGCGCACCCGTCACAGTCAACTATTTCAGGGCCTTCGAAGGAGAAGGGGCCGGCCTTATTCAGCTCGGACTTCATCTTGTTCGTTTTGGTCAGGACTGAATTGTTGAAGTAGTTGCTGGGCTCAAAGTGGAACCCCTAACACAAAAGACATAGGCTGTCCAGGGTCTGAAAACGTCGTTTTAACATCTTGAAGATGTTTCAAGATTGGCTCATCATATTCCTGGACCCACTCGCTCAGCAGATCCACGTTTCTGAAGACGGTGAACCAGAACTCCGAATCCCTCTGGGGCTGGCTCTTCCGCTGCCTCGGCTTCTTGTCCTGCGATGACTACGTTACTTTTCATGTCCGTAGCCAGTTTGTCCTCCTCTTCATTCTCGCTGTGCCACTCCGATTCTCCATCTGTCGACTCCACGTCACCAGTGACAAACTCCCTTCTTTTGTCAAAGAGAGGCTGGTACAGCACCGTGTATGTCCTCTCCAGGTCACGGACCTCTTCTTAGACCTTGGCTTCTATTGAGCCCGCTTCACCTGATGTTGTTTCAATGTGTTGATTCTTCTTTTCACTGCTGTAGGTAAAGTCTGTCTGTAGCTGAAAGGAGCGTGGGAGACACTGCCAAGCCACCCCTGCAAGGCTGCCAGAACTTGAGGGCTCTGGCATCACCGGATTGGTGAGCGTCTCTGTAGCACTAACATCTTTAGCAGCTTCCAGGAACTCTGAAGGAGCCCCATCTGAAAAGCTGTTATCTGCCATCTGAATGTTTTTATCCCGCCCTAGGCCTGGTTATTTCCATGTTAACTGCACATCAGCTGGACTCCTAGTGTAAATGTTTTCCATCTACGCAAATCCAGATTAGCAGTATGCCTCTGTCTTACTTCTTTCCAGGAGATGTCAAACCCTCAAGAATTTAATGACTTCTTTTGCAACTATACCTGAAATCACCTACATATAACTCAAGCCTGCTGCTGGCCCAGGGGGATATAAAGTAGAACCCCCTATTTCAGAAACAGAAGAGAAGAGCAAATAAAAGGCCATGTTTTTATATTTAGCTGGATTCAGATGTCTGGTTTCACCTCCCTTAGCAGATTTTTAGCATAATTATTTGACATCCTAACCACTAGCTTTCCTCAATGATTTAGTAAAAATTATGGAAAAATCAGAAGAGGGAGATAGTTAGTCCTTCCTCCACATTGATGTGTGTTTGAATCCAAATAGCAATGACTTTTTCCGAAAGCAAATGTGATATCCTTGTGAGTTTGTTCTACAACAATAAGAAAAAAAGTGGCATTCTTTAGAGGTTGAAGGGTGTTGTGTGTTTTTTGGTACCAAAATAAGGAATGAATCTTTGGAACCAAACCAAACAAACAAACAAAAAATGCGCACACAGCCAACTGTTATGGTTCAGTGATTGAGGTTCAACCTATGAACCAGGAGGTCACCTTTCGATTCCCAGTCAGGGCACATTTTCCAGGTTGTGGGCTTATTCCCCACTAGGGGGCATGTAGGAGGCAGCTGATCAATGATTCTCTCTCATTGTAGATGTTTCTATCTCTTTCTCCCTCTCTTTTCCTCTCTGAAATCAATAAAAACATATTTTTAAAAAAACATGCATACACACAACTTTACAAAATTACATTAATTATACATGCCAATTTTATTTATTTTTTAATTATGTTTTTATTGATTTCAGAGAGGAAGGGAGAGGGAGAGAGAGATACTAGTAGAAACATCAGTGATGAGAGAAAATCATTGATCGGCTGCCTCCTGCACAATGGGATCAAGCCCGAAACCCGGGCATGTGCCCTCGACTGGAATAGTCCACAAGCTGACGCTCTATCTACTGAGCCAAACTGGCTAGGGCATATACATGCCAATTTTATAAGAAAGTTTTATAGAACAGAGTTCATCCAGTAGGTGTTAGCAGAGCCAAATACTAGACACCAAGAATTTTAGTGGAGAAATGTTGGCTATTTTATTATTTTTCTAAATTTTTTTTAAATCTTCACCCAAGGATATTTTTCCATTGATTTTTAGAGAGAGTGGATGAGAGAGGGAAAGACAGAGATAAATATCAATGTGAGAGAAACACATTGATTGGTTGCCTCCTGCATGAGTCCCTGCAAGGGCCCGGGCCGGATGGGAGCCTGCAACCGAGGTATGTGACCCTGACCAGAATCACTTCAGTACGCAGGCCAACACTCTATCCATTGAGCAAAACCGGCTAGCTCATGTTGGCTATTTTATTTATTAATGGCACCATCCAGGAGAATGAGAAGCTAATGCTCAAAAACCTGAACTTAACAGTGGTGTGTAGTTACAGATTACTTTATAGGGCAAAATCACAAGACATGATGGGTTAGGGATTGGGGTTGTGCTGGGAGTTGATTGGTCGGAGATGTGGTAAGGGTAATTAATAATTTCTTCAGGTCTTGAGGACAGTGCTGAGGTCTTTTCTGGCTCCCCATGTCCAGTCGTATAGGAAAGTAGCCAGGGGGTTGTTTCCCCTTAGGGCTCAGGATCTAAAACATAACTTAATTCAAGATGCTATCGTTAGACTGCCAGAGGGCCAGACCATGTGACTATTAATCAAGTTGCGGTTACTATCTTCTGCTGCCTGGGGGTTGCTGATTATCCAGGGGGAAAGACTAGGTCTCCTAGAGATGGATACACAAACACACACACACACACACACACACACACACACCCTAGAGGCCTAGTGCACGGGATGGGGGTATCCCTCAGCCCAGCCTGCACCCTCTCCAATCTGGGATCCCTCGAGGGATGTCTGACTGCCGTTTAGACCTGATCCCGGCAGTCAGACATCCCTTTCACAATCCAGGACTGCTGGCTCCCAACTGCTCAGACATCCCTCTCACAATCCAGGACTGCTGGCTACCAACTGCTCGCCTGCCTGCCTTCCTGATTGTCCCTAACCGCTTCTGCCTGCCAGCCTGATCACCCCCTAACCACTCCCATGCCAGCGTGATTGATGCCTAACTGCTCCCCTGCCAGCCTGTTTGCCCCTAACTGTCTTCCCCTGCAGGCCTGGTCACCCCTAACTGCCCTCCCCTGCAGGCCTGGTACTCCCCAAATGCCCTCCCTTGCTGGCCATCTTGTGTCCACATGGGGGCAGGATCTTTGACCACATGGGGGCAGCCATCTTGTGTGTTGGAGTGATGGTCAATCTGCATATTACTCTTTTATTAGATAGGATACAGGCCTGGTGCATGGGTGGGGGCCAGCTGGTTTGCCCTGAAGGGTGTCCCGGATCAGGGTGGGGGTTCCCTTGGGGCATGGGGCAGCCTGGGTGAGGGGCCTGTGGTGGTATGCAGGCTGGCCATGCCCCCCCCCCCCCCCAGTGACCCAAGTGGAGGCCCTGGTATCTGGGATTTATTTACTTCTACAATTGAAACTTTGTAGCCTGGAGCAGAGCCAAGCCTTCTGCTCGCTCCATGGCGACAGCCATTTTTGTTGGGATTTATTTATCTTCTATAATTGAAACTTTGTAGCCTTAAGCAGAGGCCTGGGCTGGCCAGGGTGTGTGGAAAGCTTGGCTTCCTCCATCTCGTGGGGAAACTCAAGCCTCCCTCCTCCTCTCTCTGTGGCTGCAGCCATCTTGTTGGGTTAATTTGCATACTCGCTCCTGATTGGCTGGTGGGCATGGCTTGTGGACATAGCAGAATAATGGTTAATTTGCATATTACTCTTTTATTAGATAGGATATATACACACACACATACACACACACACTAGAGGCCTGGTGCACGAAATTTCATGCACTGGGGGGCATCCCTCAGCCCGATCTGTGCCTTCTCCCAGTTGGTGACATCCCTCTCGCAGTCTGAGACCCCTTGCTCCTTACCACCCACCTGCAGCGAAGTGGGAGAGGATCCTGCCACCACCACTGCACTCACCAGCCTTGAGCCTGGCTTCTGGCTGAGCAGCCCACCCTCTGTGGGAGTGCACTGACCACCAGGGGGCAGCTCCTGCATTGAGCGTCTGTCCCCTGATGGTCAGTGCATGTCACAGTGACCGGTCATTGCCCCGTTCAGTCGATTTGTATATTAAGGTTTTATTATATAGGATATATAATCATGTCTTGTGATTTTGCCCTATAAAGTAATCTGTAACTACACACCACTGTTAAGTTCAGGTTTTTGAGCATTAGCTTCTCATTCTCCTGGATGGTGCCATTAATAAATAAAATAGCCAACATGCACTAGCCGGTTTTGCTCAATGGATAGAGTGTTGGCCTGCGTACTGAAGTGATTCTGGTCAGGGTCACATATCTCAGTCATATATATATATATTTTTTCTAGAACTAGGATTTAAAGCTAAATTTAATCAAAGTCATAAAAACCCTCTGTTTCAAGAGATAGTATAGCTTAACAAGAGTAAGGGCTTCAGAATGAGATACCCAGAGCTCAAATTCAAGGTCAAACTGAGTTTCCTTCTCTCTCTTTTTTTTTTACAAAACTATTTTTAAAATATATTTTTATTATTTATTTCAGAAAGATAGAGAGGGAGAGAGAGATAGAAACATCAACGATGAGAGAGAATCATTGATTGGCTGCCTCCTGCACACCCCACACTAGGGATGGAGCCTGCAATCCAGGCATGTGCCCTGATTGGGAATCCAAGCATGACCTCCTGATTCAGCCACTGAGCCACGCCAGCCTAGGGGTTTCCTCATCTTAAATGTAGTAATTGTTCCTGCCTCCCAAGTTATTGCAAAAATTAAATTAATTAATACATATAAAGCACCTTAAACATTAGCATATAAGCAGTGCATGATACATGTTAACTAGAATTATTATAAAAAGCAAAGTAAAAAGAAAATTAAAATAGCCTATAATCACAAGGGCTTTACTTTTGCTCACTAATAAGAAACAAAGGATAAGAAATTACAAATATGTTTTTATTGATTTTAGAGAGAGAGGGAGAGAGAAACATAGATGTGAGAGGGCAACGTCGGCTGCCTCCTGCACACTCCCTACCGGGGATGGAGCCCGCAACCGGGGCATGTGACCTTACCATGAACTCTAACCTCAATGCATGGGATGACGCTCAACCAACCGAGCGACACCAGCCATGGACAGAGCGCTTTTGTTTTCTCAATCTCTTTCCCTCTTTAACATTCCATAATAAGCTTAAAACCCTAGAACCCCGGGACTTTACAGCACTATCCCATCACGCGTCGCGGGGGTTCTATTATTTGCTAGGTCGGTGTCTTGGGTGGGGCCTGCCTTTCTTCACTTTCTCCACTAGAGGCGGCTTTGCACAGCAATCCTTCTTTGCTATAGGGGAAGAAGGAGGAGACCTTTTCTACGAAGTCGGTTGGTGGCCAGGGACTTGATTGACAAGGGCATTAGCGAATGGCTCTAAAGTAAGCCGCCGAAGTTCTTGCATGTATGGCCGAAAAAGTGGCAGAAGTGCAGGCACCGGCCAATGAGGACTGGTCCCAGAAGGAGCTTGGGGCGGGACTTCGCTGGAGGGGCGGACTCAGGGTAAAGAGTCTGAAGCGGACCCTGGGAGAGTCAGAAGCATTTCCGGTGCTAACAGGGCTTTGTGGGCTCCGGAGAGGCGGCTAAGAAGGTACGTGTGAAAGCAGGATTGCGCAAGCCGGGGATAAAAAAGGGGTTAGCAGTTATTGTCTTAACGACCAAGGGAGTGGTCTCCATTTTCGGGTAGACTGCACTCCGTGGGAAAAAGCCCCTGCTCTGCGACTGGACTCCGAAAGGCTGGCCGGGGAGGGGGAAGCGTGGAACCGGTACCGCGCTTGCGTTACTATACAGGAGCGGGGGAGGGGCCGGGGCAAGTCAGGTTGGTTTTGGGGGCGTCCAGGCTCCCACTGTAGGTGGGAGCGCTAGCGAAAGCCCCCTTTTAGCTTCTCTTTCTTCCTTCCAGCCTTCGTTCCCTCCCCTTCCTCCGCTTAGAGTATACGCAGGGGCCCCTCGGCCCAGGCCCGTCTGGAATTTAGGGCACGTCCCCCACCCCTTCCTTCCGAGGGGAATGAAAGCGAAACCACACGGGTTTGTGATCGGCCCCGCCCTGCCCGACGGATCTCTGCTCTGCTTCGGGCCCTAGGGACCTGTGGCCCGGCGCCCCTGGGTGAGCGGCAGGGGCCTGGTCGGGCAGGCTGCCCTGTCACGGCGGGGCGGGTGATGTCACACTCCTGTGACACGCGAGGCTCCTTAGTTACGTGCAAGCCAACAGCAGAAGCGGGAGGTGTGGAGAGAGCGGGCTTGGCTTGGCTTCCTGCCCCACCGGGCAGCCCCGCTCCGGTCTGATTGGTTACCTTCGGACAGGTGAGGTGGTTTGGCTTTGTTGAGTCCAGAGTCTGTGGGCGTCTTTCTCAAAGTCCTATTAGGAAAGGCGGCGTTGGGCGGCGTTGTTTTTCTGGGACCTGCTCGCTGGAGCTGTGGTAATAAGCAGGCTGTGGCGTTTTTGTCTATGTGTTAGGTGTGGAATAATACTTACTACCCTGTGCCAGCCCGGGTTGCATTGCCCACCCCAAAGAAGGACAAAAACCTCTTTGAACTTGAGACTCCGTTCTAGCAATAGTTAACTTGTGAATGTGTAACCCAGTAGAAGCGCTGACTGTGTTTGAAACACAAAGATTTTAAGGTTAAAGGTTAACGGAGAATGGGCTTTTCTAGTTACTTATTGATATTTATTTCTATTTTATCTTTAGAATAGTTCAGGACAGAGTTTTCCAGTTTCTTATGGCTTCTGTGAGCACACTTATTTCTGTAATTATTAGATTTACTCTTTGATCTTTCCTTATTCTTCTTTGTCGAATATTTTTGTCATGGCTTAAGTACTATGTTGACATTTAGATTCTCTGCCATTTTCCTTCATGGGGACAGAATGAATTCTTGAGAAATGCAATCTGTAATTTAGATTCAGAGTTTCCTTCTTAAATTATTCATCTTGTTGTGGAACATAGCTGAGTACCCACTTTCTTCCCTTTTCTACTATTGATCTGACTAAAGTCTTACTCTCCTAAATAATAGGAAAGATAAAATGAACCAATATAACCATTTTATATGTATTTGTTGCTATGGATATAGTTCATGCTTATTGTAGAAATGCTAAAAAATATACAGAAAATGTCATAGGAATCAGCATATGTTAATTTTTTGGGGGGGAAAAAAAAAAGACTTCTCTTGATTTATGCCTGGAACTGCCTTAATGAACACTTGCTTTTCTACTGTAGGGTGTAGTAGTGTAAAGAGTACCAGCCTTTAGAGGTCTGATGTTGGTCAAGTCAATACTACTGTCTGTTTAGTACTTTATAATTATTTCACACAGATTTGCTTATTGGCATTCAGTAAGCTTGGTAGAGTATTAATTATCTTTATCTTACAGATGAGAAAGCCTAGAGGACCATAGGTAAAATGATTTTCCCAAAGTTATTTGGTAGAAAATGGCAGGGCTCATGACTCCAAATCCAATGCTTGTGCCTTTTTGAACTTTCTTTTTAATCTTTAAAGTGGGACTAATCATTCTTTCCCTTCCCTCATGCATTCGTGTGAAGATCAAAGGGGATAATGTATGTAAAAGCACTTCAAAAGTTATATAATTTTATATAAATGTAAGTGGTATTATTATAGAAGGCACTACTGCTGGCCTGAAGAGTTTCACTTTATTTCATAAACTATCCCAAGAGTATTAATCTCCTCTGGGGAAACACTGAATATTCTCTTGATGCTCAGTCTCCTAAATTATCCTTTGCTACTTTAATTTGGCTGTAAAAGCCTAGTAGAAGTGTCTTCCACTCAAATGTTTTGTTACCCCAGAATTTCTAATAAAATTCCATGGAGTGGTTTTAATGCACATTTTTGTTTCCCAAAGACAGTGTTTAAACTAAGAAGAGAAAGACAGTAGAGGTTGGCTTTTAGAACTGGAGTGACCATTCAAAGTAGGTCTCCCTCTGTGCCAGCTGGGGAATGAGATTATAACATTCTTGATCAGATAATGGGATCTAGGTTTGCTCTGGAGACTCCTGGTTGTGCTTACGTGTGGGGGCTAGCTAGCAAGCTGATTCTTATGCAAGCTCTGCTCTGAAGGTGCTTAAAACCAAATGTATGAGAGAAGTTTTGGTACAATTAATGGAATCCAAAATACTTGAAAAAGGAGCTTCAAGGTTGAGGATGGAGTGGATGCCTTGTTTGTCCTAATTTATGCCTGCTTTCATTTGGACTAAATGTGGTGTTAACTGGGGAGGGATTGCTGGTTTATACAGGGAGGTGATTATATATGTACGACAGGGGTTGGGAAACATCTGGCCTGAGGGCTGTATAAGGCCCGAGAAATCCTTTGGTCTTGCTCTGCCAAGGCAATAGGGGTGTGAGTTAATTAAATGTTTGACCAAATATAGCAGGATAACTTTTTAAAACATATATATATATATAAAATTGAGTATTTACAGAGAGGACGGGAGAGGGATAGAGAGTTAGAAACATTAATGAGAGAGAAACATTGATCAGCTGCTTCCTGCACACTCCCTACTGGGGATGTGCCTGAAACCAAGGTACATGCCCTTGACCAGAATTGAACCTGGGACCCTTCAGTCCGCTGGCCGAGGCTCTATCCACTGAGCCAAACCGGTTAGGGCTCAGGATAACTTTTAAGTTAATCATTTTGTATGGCCCTCGATGTTGTAAGTATGCAAATGACCCTTGACAGAAAAAGTTTCCCACCCCTGATCAAGACATTGGGGCCTTATGATTTAGTGTCTGTCAAACAGTTGTGAATACAGAGCGTGATTCAATAGTGGCAAAATTTGCTCCAAAAAAATTTTTTTTGAAGGCAGTGGACATTCCATCTCTAGGTACTGGTTTGGTTTTGAGGCAGTCCCCTAGAGCAGTGGTCGGCAAACTGCGGCTTGCGAGCCACATGCGGCTCTTTGGCCCCTTGAGTGTGGCTCTTCCACAAAATACCACGGCCTGGGCGAGTCTGTTTTGAAGAAGTGGCTTTAGAAGAAGTTTAAGTTTAAAAAATTTGGCTCTCAAAAGAAATTTCAATCATTGTACTGTTGATATTTGGCTCTGTTGACTAATGAGTTTGCTGATCACTGCCCTAGAGAGATAGTATTCAGTGCTGGCTAATCCAGAGATTTGGACCCAAATTAAGGGGAGGTAGGGGCTGAGACCTTTAGGTTACAATTATCAAGCTAATGACCATTTCATCAAAATCCCTACCACATCAGATTATCACTTAGTGGTTATTACGGTCTCAAAATGCCTGTGACTTAATAGGACAGGAGATACAGTGTAAATGTACCAGAAGGGCATGGCATTTATAATTTTTTAATCCTCACCTGAGGATATTTTTTCCATTGCTTTTCAGAGAGTAGAAGGGAGGGAGGGGGAGAAAGAGAAAAGCATTGATGTGAGACACACATCGACTGGTTGTCTCCCACGTGAGCCCCGACCTGGAGTGGGGAGCAAAACTTTTGCAATCCAGGTATGTGCCCTTGACCAGGAATTGAACCCGAGACCCTTTGGTGGGAGGGCCAATGCTCTAACCACTGAGCGCACTGGCCGGGGGGGGGGCATGGCATTTAAAGAAACGTAATTTTAATCAGTAATAAGATTTGTCAAGTTTCTTTAAACTCCAGTTTATAATCTTCTTAAACACCCACCCCCCAATTAAATTTCTCATTTGGGTAAATAGTAAGCCTTAAGGATATAGCTAGCTGTGAGTTAATAGTTGAGTAATACTTTTTTAAAGTAATTTACAGGGCATATGTAAATTAGGCCTGTGATAAATGTCTTCTAAAACTAGACTTTTATAAAGGATAAGCATATATTGAGGACTTAAGAGTAAAGATTATTTACACTAGTAGCAATAATGGTTAATATACTGAGCCAATCTTATGTGTGAAACACTATTCTAAGCACTTTGTATTATCTCATTTAATCCTCAACCCTATGAAGTAGGTAATATTATATATTACTCTTTTACTAGTGAGAAAACTGAAGCACTAGGTTAAGCCTCAGAAATTTGTTGCATGTCATACAGCTAATGTAAGAACAGCCAGAATTCAAGTGCAGCTGGTCATACTTTTAACCACTATGTTAAGGACATGGTTATACAGATTCTGAAAACTATTCAATAGGAAAAATTACAAATAGTTCCATCTCCTTTTTAAAAAATTTTACCCACATGGGATTTTTTTATTTTCTCTTTTAAGTATCAGTTTGGTCCCTTCTGAATGTGTAGGAACAGAATGAAGAACCATAATTCAGTCTATATTTTTAACTAAATATGTGAACAATATTTCTTTGAGTTGCTGGTTTAATGTTAAATTGTATACACTGGGGCAGCTGTTGTTCTGGCTTCAACAGTAAGCAAGCTTTTATTTTTCAAAGGCAAGGATTGTTTCTTTTAATGCATACTAAATGCATGATCCTGTTTTGCATAGCTTTTGGTCATGTTTTATTCATATGCACTGTACTTAATAGATGTTGGAATAGATTTCAGAGAATTTTCTTTTAATTTTTTATTTATTGATTGGAGTGAGAGCCAGAGGGAAGGAGAGGGGGAGAGGGAGGGAGGGAAGGAAATTTGTTGTTATACTTATTTATGTATTCATTGGTTGATTCTAGTATGTATCCTGACCAGGGATCAAACCCAAAACCTTAGTGTATAGGGACGATGCTCTAGTTACCTGGCCAGGGCAAAGAATTTTTTAAATTTAAGGCCTGGCACTTAATAGTCTTTTTATTTTAGTACAAGGGTAAGGAAGGGAAGATACCTAGAACAAAACAATGGATTTAACAAGACACTAGACACAGATGTTCATTGATAAGAATGTCTGTCTCCTCATAGTTGAAGCTAAGAATTGCAGTAGAGTAGAATTGTTAATTAAAGACCTGTCTTTCATATCTGAAGACTATCCTTCCTTCAGGGTTTAATAGACCAAGTTAGATGGGTTGGTGAGTATACACTTTTGCTACCTGTACATATTTCTTGCATTTGTGTTTCATTTCTTGGTTAAAGCTGTGTTAAATAGGAGGGATTTTAAAGGAAGAAGCCCTTCGTTTTTCTTGCTTTGTTTTAATAAGCAATATATTCTTTGCTTGGGGCGGGGGGTGGGGGTTGGGGGAGGGGGAATAATAATGTCTCCTCCTGCCTGCCACTGCTGCTCTTTCCTCCCCAAGCAAAAACAGATCACAGAATACCTAACTCAAACCAATGTTTTTCTTTCATGGTACAGTTATGCATGAGTTTTTTGTTTTGCTTTTTGGGTGCCTCTGGCAGAAGAGGTACTGAATGATTGACCTTTCCAACAGTTTTAGCAATATATGCATGACACATTTTGACAGGTTCTGACAGTTTGGGGATTCCTGCTCTTGTAAGGATGAAGGCTTAAAATGAGGCTCTGAACCATATTAAAGGAATTTGGTTGTGATTAACACCTGAATATTTACTTGTGTACAAATGTAAAACAAGCAAATTTCCTATGAGTCCAGGAGGCACTGTCCTCATTGTATTCTGTGTAAATAATCCCACTTCCTTGTTTCATAATTTGTTGAATATAAAAGTGGATAGTGGAAGAAAGGATCTATACAGGTTGGGATTTGGGTAAGGCAGACCAATGCTGGTGTCAGTTTTGTAATGGGCTTAGATGTCTGTTGAGGCTGCTGTATTAAAGAATTTTTGAGCAACATACAATGTACTTTTTTATTTATTTAGGTAAAATATACATAACAAAATTTACCTTTTTAATACATATTTTTTTCAACGAAGATTTTCATGTAACTGTGGAGGCCCCTCTGAATGTTAGCTGAGTTACTTGGTTAATGGTTTTGAATACTCAAGCTCTCTTTTGGTTAGGGAGCTGTTACTTTTGAGTTGTGAACGCAATTTAATCTTGTTTAGCTGAGTTTGTTTATTGACCTTTAAAATGTAGATATCTTTTCTGTACATCTTCTGAACACAACTAGTTGAGGCTAAGATAGAAACCTGGTAAGTTTGTCTGTCTGGAAAAACTTGTAAGAACAGTTTTCTAACTCATTACTTATCTGCACCTTAGTTCTTGTTTGTTTGGTACAGACATAGAGCAAATTATCATATTTCCTTGATACTAAGACCAACTTTTCCTCCTAATATTTTAACATTTCAGAGAATATGTAATATGTACATCATGTCATTGTTGTTTTCCCCCCCACAAATCCTCACTCGAAGACACATTTTTTGTTTCAGAGAAAGGATGGGAGAGAGAGAAACATCGATTGGTTACCTCTTTTACACACCCCAACTGGGGACCGAACCCACAACCTACGTTGGCATGTGCCCTGATTGGGAATTGAACCCAAAACATCTTGATGTACAGGATGTCCCTCCCCAACTGAGCTATACTGGCCAGAGCATATCATGACATCTTAAATTTCTGTACTGTATTGCATTTCTTTTCCCCCACAAAGTTGTTATTAAAGTTGTGTGTCATTGTGTCTGGAAAATTTGGTAGTTACATTTTCTCTTTAAATGTTAGAATAGGTACTGATGTTGGAAAGCTGGTTTTATTTTTCATGGTTTTAAACTAGAAGCCACCACTAAATCATGGAGAAATTCTTATTTGACACCTCCCTCCTTACCCTCACAATCTTTGATGATTTTGGTTTTTCCATCAGCAGTTGTAAGCGAGCCTTGAAAAGAGGCAGCCAGTGCCCCCTGGGAAATGTCAGAGTGAACTGGGACAGATGATTTTCTGCCATTCTCTCCTAAGTTTCCACTCTGGTTACAGTGGGGTCTGGTTACAGAATGTTGCCCCTTTCTGGCTAGCAATCCCCTGGGTATTTGAGTATTTACCCCCACCTCCGCCTTTTTTAACTCGAAATTGGAAGCAAGAGATGCTTTATCATTGTGAATGCTACTGTGAAACTTAGCTCGGAAGGTTGCTTCAGTACTGTTGCAGGTTCTGTCTAGGGATGTCATTAGGGGTGTTAATGGAAGTTTAAACAAAGATACTTTCCAGGTGCTGGATTCTGCCATCCTGTAAGTGTGCTCTCTAGAGAATGTATTATTCATCATGGTTATGGAAGGCTGTGGTTGGCAGTGCAACAGCCTGCAATAATTGCACCATCTAGATCAAGAAGACTGGAGCCCTGAGACTTAGAGATGAGAGCAACAGCTTTAGTAGGTTCTGCAGCTTCTCACTGTATCCATCCTTAAGAACAGAACAAAAGAATTGAGGTGAGTAGGGAGGGTAAGAAAAGAAAGAGGAAATTAGAAAGCAAGCCAGCCATTTTAATTGTTCCATTTGTGAGAGATCCTCAGGAAACAAGTGGTAATGATGTTTTGAACTCTAAGAATGGCATCTCTCCACTGGCCCAGGATTCCTCAAGAAATTGGTTTGTGGAATTTTATTGCGCGGATGAATTTTGCTGAGTATCGGGTTAAGTGCTGATAGAATGGGTGTGAGTAGTTGGCCTGTCTTTCAAACAACTTATCTTTTCTGTTGTAGTCGCCACCCCTCTTTTTTTTGTAAATTTGAAAGGGATGGTTATGGGTCTAATAAGAATCTGGAAGATTTATATTAGGAGAGATGAAAGCTGTTGATTAGATTTTTAGTTCTGTTAAGCGGGCATGTTTATTTAGGATTGTATGTGAGATAGAGGAGGGAACAAAGCTGAAGAGCCTGACTTTTATGGTATTGATGTATAATGTGATCTGGGTATAGTTTAGTTTTGGGGGGGGAGTGGCACGGGGAATGCCCTTTGGACTGGACAGTGTGGCTTAGTTGGTTAGAGCGTAGTCCTGTATGCCAAAGTTTCGGGTTTGATCTCTGGTCAGGATACATACAAGAGACAATCAATGAATGCATAAATAAATGTAACAACAAATCAATATATCTTTCTCTCCTTCCCCCTCTCTCCCTTTTCTCTCCCTTCTCTCTCCAAAATCAATCAATCAGTCAATAAAAATGCCCTCTGGGACAGTTGACAAGATCTGAATAAGGTCTGTAGATGAGATAATAGAATTGCTTCAGTGTTAATTTTCTGATTTTGATCATCACTTTTAGGATGTACACACTGCAGTATGTCGAGATAAAGGGGCATTGTGTCTGCATGGCAAAAATATATATATTTTAGAGGGAAAGATAGAAACATAGATCAGCTGCCTCTTGCATGCACCCCCTCCTCCCCCCACCCCACCCCCCTAACAGGGACCAGCCCGCAACAGGGCATGTGCCTTGACCAGGAATCGAGCCACTAAACTCTTTGGTGAATGGGACGATGCTCAATTCACTGAGCCACATTGGCCAGTCTGTGTCTGTCTGTCTGTCTGTCTCTCTCTGCATGCATATATATATATATATATATATATATATATATATATATATTTTTAGTCTAGATATTGCTAAGTGTAGAGAGACAATAAAGCAAATATGGTGAAATAGTAACATTTAGTCTAGGTGAAGGGTACGTTAAAAATCCTTTTTGCACAAATTTCCTTTTTATGGAGGTAAGAACTTTCCTCTTTTTAAAATTGTGAATCACTTTTTAGTTCAGTTCTAAAATGCATTAGGTAGTAAGAAAACCAAAAAGCCAATCAGAAAGAATGTATGCACTCCTGTGTTCATAGCAGCACAATTTACAAAAGTTAATATCTGGAAACAGCCCAAGTGCCCATTAGTAGATGAGTGGATAAAAACGTTGTGGTACATTTACACCATGGAATACTATGCAGCAGTAAAAAAGAAGGATCTCTTACCCTTGGAGATAGCATAGAGGGACCTGGAGAGTATCATGCTAAGTGAAATAAGTTGATCAGAGAAAGACAAGTATCACATGATCTCACTCAAATGTGGAATCTAAGTAACAAAATAAACTGATGAACAGAGTGGAACCAGAGACATGGAAGCATGGAACAGAGTGCAGAATCTTGGAGGGAAGGCGGGGGTGGATGGGTGGGTGGGAAATAGTCAGCCGAGAACCTTGTATGCATGTATGCAGGGCCCATGGCCACAGACAATGGAGTGATGAGGGCCTGGGGTGGGGGTAGAGGTGGGCTGGAGTGGGTCAATGGAGGAAAAGGGGAGGCACATATGTGTAATACAACAATAAAGAATGATTAAAATAAATAAAAATTAAAAATAAAATGCATTAGGTTGAAAGCTTCTACATGTAAGTCCTAGTGCAGGCCTTTATAGTTTTTTTGTTTTATTTTTTAATCTGAGGTTTATACCTTTGCTGAGGGAATTCTGTAGCATCTTGAAACAATGACATAAAATTGCTTTATGTTCCAGTGACTAGGTTGCTAATTGAGAATGTCTCAAAGAAACAATCTTTTAAATCGCCTTCTAAAAGAATAGAAATAAAATTCTAATAATGAAATACTTTGGGGAGAGGAAGATAGGTTCGTTTCCTCTGTGTCCTTCGAAATGGTTGATTATGAGGGGGGATAAATGGTGAAGGGGAAAAAATTTTAATTAATAACTAAAATTGTTTAGTATGATTGCAAATGTATTCTAGAAGGAAATATATAAAAATTAAAATGGTTGTGTTAGAACTGGGGTTTTAAATAGCTTTCATTTTTCCATACTTGTATATTGCTTTTTTTAAAAAAAAACACATGTTTTTATTGATTTCAGGGAGGAAGGGAGGGGGATAGAGAATGAGATAGAAATATCAGTGATGACAGAGAATCATTGATCGGCTGCCTCCTGCACACCCCACATTGGGAATCAAGCCTGCATCCTGGGCATGTGCTTTGATTGGGAATCCAACCATGACCTCCTGGTTCATAGGTCAACGCTCAACCACTGAGCCACGCTGACTGGGCCTATGTTGCTTTTTTAAATAAGAAAGTTGTTTGTTATTTTGTCGGTACAGGTACCTTTAAAATAACCTTCCTTCCTTTATTCTACAGAGTGGAGGCCGTGTCCCACAGACTCGCCATCATGAACATATTTGATCGGAAGATCAACTTTGATGCGCTCTTAAAATTTTCCCATATGTAAGTATTTTGACCTTGACTACAGTTTCTTTTCCTTTCATATCTTTTTTTCCCTCTACTTCATTAACTTCTGTATGTTTACTAGAATCCTGAGGATAAGCACCCGGTTTCTAAGGACTGCTGTGAAAAAACAAGAAAGCCTTTTAGTTATTCTAGTTTCAGTACTGATTGTTCATAATTTTGGGTTTGGGGCTCTTCCCCAGCATTTAAGATTCTCTATTAACCTGTTTTCAAAATATTCTTTTTTAATTGTAATATAACTTGCATATATTCCCTGGGAAGGAGAAGAGAGGGAATGAGTCTTAGCTTAGAGCTGAGCTTGGATTGGTCCCAGAGTGATGGCTGTTATTAACATTCTTCCCCAGAACCCCCTCCACACAGCAGCACCTGAAGAAGGTCTATGCCAGTTTTGCCCTCTGCATGTTTGTGGCGGCTGCGGGGGCCTATGTCCATGTGGTCACTCATTTCATTCAGGTAAGAGCAATAAATTATAATTGGAAGAAACTAGCTCAGCAGAGGTCCAAAGCCTGTGCTCTTCCTTAATCCTTTTCAGTAGTTTGGCATCTGAACTCAGCCAGAGTCAGCCTGTAAATCAGGACATATGCGGGGCCATTTGAATTTTCTGGCAACTCTGCCCTCCAGATACTGCAGTGGTTAGCTTCACAATGTCTGAACCCTGACACTGAGTGGTGGTGTTGCTGATATACAAGATCCCGACCCACTAAGTAGAGGCATGATGTGCATGCTGGGATTCTTTCCACAGTAGCCTTTTTATCTTTTCCTCCTTTTCCCCTTTTTTGACTGAATGACTGGAGTATTTAGATACAAAACACTGATTGTATGATTAATTATCAGGAGGGTCAGGGTTGAGACCTTTAAGGATTTGACCCATTTTATTCTCTGATACACTTATTATCTGCACGTTTGAGCGAAAAACGCTTCAATAACTCATTTTCCTGTGTTTAGGGAGAGTTTGGGTTTGATCAGCAGGAATAGAAGGGGGATAATTGAGGGATAATAAGTAAATTTAAACTTCTCACTAGCCACGACTTGTTGCTTTTAGTGTGTCCTTTTTAGTGTAAGTACAAGGATGTGCCTGTGTTGGCACTGGCACTGCTGAGAACTATCCCACACTCAGATATTTCCTTGCAGGGGCGGTGTGAAAAATTATTCTAGATACTCAAAGGCTAGGAATTTGATCCCTTAAATTTAGACTAAAACATAATCTACCTCTTAGGCAAGAGTGGCCCTTTTAAGTAATGTAAAATAAAGTCATCCTCATTATCCATGAATTTCATATTTGCAAATATACCTACTCACTAAAATGTATTTGTAACCCTAAAATCAGTATTTTTGCAGACATTTGCAATCATATCCAGAGCAACAAAACGCTTGAGTTGCCCATCACATCTATGTTCCAGCTGAGGTTGAACCAGGCAACACACGCCCGTATTTCAAGCTCTCAAGCTGTAAATAATAGTCCTCTTCACGGTCTATTTAGTACGACATTTCTTTTTTCATTTTTGTGCTTTTTGTTGATAATTTTGCTGTTTAAAATGGCTCCAAGCATAGTGCTAAAGTGCTCTTACTGTTCCTAATTGCAAGAAGACTACTATGTGCCTTATGGAGAAAATGTCTGTTAGATAAGCTTTGTTCAGGCATGAGTTACAGTGCCGTGGCTGTGAGCTCAATGTTAATGAACCAACAATATATATCAAACTGCCTTCAAACAGAAAACACACATAAAACAAGGTTATGTATTGATCAATTAATGAAAATGTGACTGGTGGCTCCCAAGGACCTAACCTTTTATTTCCCACAGGAGCAATTGTTCAGTATTCACTAATTCATTGTTCATAGTGAGTTTACAGAACGTAACTACTGTGGAGAACAATTTATACTTTTAAAGGAAGAAAGGACCTTCAGTGCCTGCATACATCCTTAATGATTTCTCTCTTATATGCCAATAGGTTTTTCCCATTTGCTTTGTAAAAACAAAAAAAGAATTTTTTTCTTACAAAACTAAGGCATGTTTATTGTAGAGAATTTGAATAACAGACTAATGATGAGTAAATGTAAAACTATAATCCTATCACCCAGAAATAACTACATGCTCTTAATGTTTTGGTACTTTGTTGTTAATCCTCACTGGAGGACATTTTTAGAGAGAATAGAAGGGAGGGAGGGAGGAAGAGAGAGAAACAGGGAGACATAAAGACATCAGTGTGAAAGACATCAATGTGAAGGAGACATATCTATTGGCACCTCCTGAACTTGCAACCCAGGTACCTGCCCTTGTGCCCTTGACCGGGAATCGAGTCTGCGACCCTTCCATGCTCAGGTGGACACTCTAACCACCGAGCCAGGGCAGTTTGGGTACTTTTTGATACTTACCCTTTGTCCCAGTCCTTTTAGGTTGCTATAGCAGAGTGCTATAGAAGGAGCGGCTTAAACAGCAAACAATTCTTGTAGTTTTTGAAGCTGGAAAGTCCGAGGCAAAGCTCCAGCAGTTGTGTTGTGTGGTGAGGGCCTTCTTCCTGGTTCATAATCGGCCATCTTCTCGCTGTGTCCCCACATGGCGGAAAGCATAAGGGAGCTCTCAGGGTTCCCTTTTATAACGGCACTAATCCCCTTCATGAAGGCTCTACCTGTATGACCTAATCATCATTCAAAGACCCTATTTCTAAATACTATCATATTGGGGGTTAGAATTTAAACATGAATTTGAGGTGGGAGACACATTCCGTTTATAGCACCCTCTCTCAGTCTTTATGTGTACACGTATTTGTGTGTGTTTTAAAGTAATCAAAAAGGGGTCATTTCTACTTGTTCTACAGATTGGAATGTGCTTCTAGCACTTGTCACTTTGGTTCATTTTTTTCTCTTTCTTGGGTAAGACTTAGTTGGACTAGGATAGTTGTGGTTGATGGACTACCCAGGCCCAGGAAAGCCTCCAGCATCCACCATAGTCCTAACCCTGTCCTTTAAGTTTCCTTTTTAGCCCCCATGCCTTTTCCACTGCCTCCAGGTTAGAAGCAAATATTAGAAAGTTCAGATGAATAACTGAATCTAATAAAGTCTCTTGCAAAATAAATTCGATACTTTCAAGTATTCAATTATGACTCTGGATCCGACAGGCTGGCCTGCTCTCTGCCCTGGGCTCCCTGGGGTTGATGATTTGGCTGATGACAACACCTCATAGCCATGAAACTGAGCAGAAAAGACTGGGACTTCTTGCTGGATTTGCTTTCCTTACAGGTATGTATGTTACAGGATTGGTCTAATTTTGGGGTTTGGGGGGTGGAGACTGTATATTTTAGTATCTCTTTAGACCAGGGTCCAAGACTTGTATTTATTCTGATTCATCCCAACTGGTACACTTACTATCCAACCTTATATTTGAATGTATTTTGCCTTGTGCTGCTTTCTTATTTCATGTAGGTGCATCTTGCTTCCCTATCCAGAGGGTAAGCTATTTGTGACTAGTGACTGATGTCTATTTTTGTATCCAAAAATAAGCATTTGTGTGCTTGAATGAATGAGGTTTAAGAGCTTAGGTAGCATAATTTGTTAATGATAGACATTTGATTAAACAAGGTCCAAGAATCTTAGTTGGACTCATACTGGCAACTATCATGGAAGCATCCATCTATTCTGAACCTTGCAGACAATTAATTAAAGCCATACATTGAGAACCATCACACAGGGCCCTTTGTTGATCTCATGAAAAGAATTAAAAGCACAGCACTTCTAGAATTATCATTAAGAGAAACCGGACTAAAGCTACACAGTAAGAATACTTGCAAAGCAGTACTTGAGTTGGTACAACTGGTTCTGAGTGAGTCTAATGTGTACCATGTTGAAGAAATTGTAGAAAGGCAGGAATTTAGAGATTAAGATTTTTAGATGAGGGAAGCTAGTTTTTGAAGACATTAAGGAGTGGAATCAGAAGGAAGGGGAGTAGCCAAAGTAGAGGTAATGTTGGAGCCAGAACAGGCTGCTGCTGTGTCCTCCTATTGGCACAGGTTCACCTGCAGAACTGGTCTGGCCTTTTTGCTACAAAGAGAGTCAGTCCTGGATGACTACAAGATTGCTGGTTACAAGGCTCTGCTTTACTCTTTATCCTTTTTTCTAATCTAATTCCTGATCTGGCCCACATTACAGGCCCACATCACTCCTCTTCAGAGTTTTGCAGCCTTTATGATGTAGCTCAAAAATGTTTGACATGCCGAGGGTTAGCGAGCAACCAAAGGACTTGTACACATACATATTAGCATAACCAATGGACACAGACACTGGGCAGTGGGGGCTTGGCAGGGGGAGAGGGTTGGTCAATTGGAGAAAAAGGAGACTTATGTAAAATTTTAGACAATAAAAAAAAAAAATGTGTCACATGCTTATTTCATTTTTCCTAATCTCTGTTCCTCCTGGGGGTCATCAATGATTTTCAGCTAAGAGGACATTTTGCAGCTCTATAAATAAATAACTTAGTCAAGTTTAAGTTCTCTTGAAAAACAAGGAAAATGAAGAGATTTAATTACTTTAGTCCACATGTTTTGTCTGTCTTTTTAGGAGCATAGGCATGCTTGTGCTATTTAATGATGAGCTTTTGGATGAGGGTCCTTTTCAAGAATTGATGGTAGTGCCCTAGCTGGTTTGGCTCAGTGGATAGAGCTTCAGCCTGTGGACTGAAGGGTCCCGGGTTTGATTCCAGTCAAAGGCACATGCCTGGGTTTTGGGCTTGGTCAGACGTGCAAGAGGCAGCCAATCAATGATTCCCTCTCATCATTGATGTTTCTATCTCTTTCTTCCTCTCCCTTTCTCTCTGAAATCAATAAAAATATTTTTTAAAGAAAAGCAAAAAAGAACTGATGGTAGTAATGTGTTCTGGGGCTTTTTGTTTTCTAGGGGTTGGCCTGGGCCCTGCTCTGGAGTTTTGCATTGCCATCAACCCCAGGTAACTATTTTGGAAGTGTCTTATTCTTTCTACTTTTGTGAATGTACCTTCTAAATATAAACTGTATTCCTATAGTCCTCAATCTCATCGTCTTTTCCTTAACAGCATCATTCCCACTGCCTTCATGGGCACAGCAATGATATTCACTTGTTTCACCCTGAGTGCACTCTATGCCAGGCGCCGTAGTTACCTCTTTTTGGGAGGTAAGTATGGATTGGAAAATACAGAGAGGGTCTCCACTCTAGGATTCTCGCTAGATCTATTTCCCTACCCTCACCCCCCAACTTCTTGTGATTATTAGGGTGAATTAGGAAGCCTTCATTTGGGGAGAAATGTAAGGAATGGCTTTAAATGGATTGCTTTACTTTGGCTCCTCTCAGGATGGCTTTTTGTCATCTCTTACAGGTATATTGATGTCAGCCATGAGCCTGATGCTGTTGTCTTCCCTGGGGAACCTTTTCTTTGGATCCATTTGGCTTTTCCAGGTGAGACTTTGCATATAACTTTCCAGTGGCTATTTGCTCATCTTTTTCTTAACCTTAAACAAGATAGACCAAGAATCCTCCAGAATGCTTACCTTATTGGGCAATGTCCTTGAAGCATCCCCACTAACTTCCTAGGATGGAGCCTTCTATGGGTAAAAGTTCAGATTAAACAGGGGTTGCACATTGCTAAGAAGAAGACAGTTTGCTCAGAGATCATTTCTCTAAGGTCTGTCCAGCCAGCAGCTCATTGTTAAAATGATTAAATCTCTTCCAGTGACCAAAACAGTTAGTGCAGAATTGTGCTGACAGAAGTAATGAGGTCTTTGCTATAGGCTACGGTTCCCGTGAATGTCAGTGTCAGTGGATTAGCATTCGATGTACTTTCAAGTGGCCAAGAGCCAGAAAGAAGTATGGCTTTTTTCCTCAATGGTGTCTACCAGATGGTAACCTCATCTCATTCTTTTGCTAGGCAAACTTGTATTTGGGGCTGATGGTCATGTGTGGCTTTGTCCTTTTTGATACTCAACTCATTATTGAAAAGGCTGAAAATGGAGATAAGGATTATATCTGGTAAGTGTGAAAACTGGTCTTTAACAAAAACGAAGGGTGAGGCATACTGCTCCATTCTGCAGCTCTTTTCTGAATCCTAGGGACAGTCCTTTTGCTTGACCCATCTTTCTAGTGATGAGCAGACCAAGTGGCACTAGCCAAGCTTTGGGGGTATGTGGGAGGATAACCATGGTTTTAGAACAATGTGCCAAATAGCATAGTTTCTTTAAATTCCTGGAAAATGTCAGATTTTTAAATATTGAACTACTAATGTATTTGTTTTTTGTTTGTTTGTTTTTATATATTTTATTGATTTTTTACAGAGAGGAAGGGAGAGGGATAGAGAGTTAGAAACATCAATGAGAAAGAAACATTGATCAGCTGCCTCCTGCACACCCCTACTGGGGATGTGCCCGCAACCAAGGTACATGCCCTTGACTGGAATCGAACCTGGGACCCTGCAATCCAGAGGCTGATGCTCTATCCACCGAGCCAAACTGGTCAGGGCTATTTGTTTGTTTTTAAGTTTTTATTTTTATTTATTTTTTGTTAATCCTCACCGGGAGATATTTTTCCATTGATCTTTAGGGAGAGTGGAAAGGAGGGGGGGGAGAGAGAGAAACATTGATGTGAGAGAGACACATTGATTGGTTGCCTCCTACACACGCCCAACCAGGGCCCAGGCTATGGTGGAGCCTGCAACCGGTGTAAGTGCCCTTCACCGGAATCGAACCCAGGATCCTCCAGTCCGCAGATTGATGCTCTACCCACTGAACCAAACCAGCTAGGGCTCCATACTTTTAATAGTGGTGGGCTCCATACTTTTAATAGTGTTTACCTCCATACTTTTAATAGAGGAGAAGGAAAGGGACCCTTTACCTTTTATTCTTTATACTTTTGTATTCTTTAAATCTTTAATAATGAGAATATATACACATAGTTTTAAAATACATGTATTTTTTCATGTTGAAATTCTCTCAAAGTTAGTAGTTCAGGGTTCAGAGTTAGGCCTGAATTTCTCTTTTTTTCTGTGTTACATGGCTTCATTGAATTGAAAGCATTTCTAACAGTTTTACTTCCTTAGTTGGTGGAAGTACTCGTGGGTGGGGGTTTTGTGTTTTGTATCTTTGCGTAAAGGAAAGTGGAAGTGTGATTTGTGATCTGGCTCTCTTTCAGGCACTGTGTTGACCTCTTCTTAGACTTCGTTACTCTCTTCAGAAAACTCATGATGATCCTGGCTATGAACGAGAAGGTTAGTTAGCCCACTACCCGAAGATGAGCGAATAGCTCCTGAGCTCAGTATCTGTGTGTACTGCGAATTTGAAAACTTACTTACATACTGTGTAGGCCCAGGGTCACTAATGCAGGCCATTGAGTAAGAAGTAAACCTGAAGTCTTTAGCTAGTGGAGCCAAAGGAACAAGTAAAAACAGTCCTTTAAAAAAAAAAAAGCACAAACTTAATCTTAGTATCAAAGGGAAAAGAACTTCAGCGGTAGCAGCTATATGAAGAATATAAAGGCTGTTAAGATGGTTATGACTCAGAAAAGAATATTCTAGAGGATTTTTATAATATTGGCAACCAGCTTTTGTAAATGTATTTCAGAAGTAGACCAATTTATCCATTTGTTGGTCTTGATTTTTTTCCAGAGAAGCATTCTGTGTCTGGTTAGTCTACTCTAGCAGCAGGGGAACAGTGAAACCACAGCTTTTCTTACTGTGGAACAAGACACAGTGCAGTGGCAGTAGAAGCAGGTGGCTAGATGGGTTTACTGGTTCTTTGGTCTGAGCACCCAACAAGTATCCCAGTTTCAGTCAAAACAGCTCATCTTTCATTTGTTTAACACACTGAGCTTCCACCTAAGATTTACTGAAGAGTTCCCTGGACTAGAATATTTCTGAATGTTGGTTTATACCCAGGATTTTTGCTTCCTTCTCAGGCCTAATGGAAAATTGGTGGTCTTGGCCTGGGTCTTGACCTCTTTAGTTCTTTTAGGGTAGACTGCCAGACTGCAGCCCTCACTGATTGCGATCTGAGCTGTGGTGGTTGTGAGTAGCCAAGAGTGGTCACGTGGCCCACCTAAGTACTCTTGTGGTGGGAGTAGGAACAGTTGCTTGAAGTTTAGTCTTATCAAAAGTCTGTCAGCAACTTGGGGGTCCACCAGTGGACCGTTACACTAAAGAAGCATTTCTCATTCCTTTTTATTGTCCTATGCCCTTCCAGTCCCTAACTAAACACAGCCAGTATTGGCTCAAAGAGTTTCAGTTTGAATGTCTGATGTCAAAGATTAATTGGGTAATTTTTCTCATTTCCAGGACAAGAAGAAAGAGAAGAAGTGAAATGACCATCCAGCCTTTCCCATTTTGGCTTCCACTCCCTCTGCCCCCTCATTTTCTCTTTGCACACATTACAGGTGGCGTGTTCTGTGATAATGAAAAGCATCAGAAAAGCTTTTGTACTTTGTGGTTTTCTCTATTTTGAAATTTTTGATCAAAAAACTGATTAGCAGAATATAGTTTGGAGTTTGGCTTCATATTCCTGGAGTTCTTCCCCACTCTGTTTTCTGTCATTCCCATCCCTAGCTTCTTCCTCCACTTAGGCAGCTAGTCCACCATGGTGAGGAGTGGAACCCGCAGAGGGAGACAACTCCAGGAGTCCGCTTTCCGGCTGAGCTGTACCAAGTGGATCTGAACTGTCTGGTAGAGCCACCTTGGCCCTTCCTTCCTCAGTGCTGTGTTTGGTGCCCGGTTACTATGGGGCTGGGCAGCGTCTTTTCCTTGGGAAGGAAGTTTGCTGGTCCTGTTGTTACTCTGGCTCATGATAGCTGAGCTTTGGTCAACCCTTACAAAGAACATGAAGAGCCTCCTCTGGTGGATGCTTTGCCTCTTCTGAGCTGCCCAAGTCACTGCTGGTCTGGCACACACACCTTTCTGCCTTGCCATCACAAAAGGAATGCGGATCTCTGTTCTTCCTGTCCCTTGTCTGACCCTCGGAATCTGCCTGCTTTCCATCCCAGGTGGGAGGACTTCAGCCCAAAGGAAGACTGTTCATGTCAGGCACTTAGAAAAGGCTGATTATTTATGGCAAGGTAGAGCCTAGAATTCCCAAATTTGCCCTGGCCTTTATTTTATTGGTTATCACCTTAGTTACTGAGTGGCCTCTACCAAATGGCTGTGATAAAAGATCCCAGGAGAGGAAGGACAGGGAGGGTAATGGTTGAGCCTCTACTAATCCGGTCAGATAAACCTAGATAAGGGCTTGTTTGGGACAAAATCTCCTCTGCTGAGTGGTTCTTTGTTCAGATCAACAGAATGGGGCTGTGACGACTTGGGAGGCAGCTTTCATAAGGGTTCTTTGGTGCATTTTTGTTATCTCCCATCTGGTACTGTCCTACCGAATTATAGAAGGTGTCAAGCCAGAAGTTTTGGCAAGAGATAAATGTTTATTCTACGCATGCATTTTAGTTTTTGGCTGTACACCTGTTTCCATAAATCCGCAGTCTTCCCTGGCAGGGGTGACCCAACCTGCAAGACACCTGATTCCCTGCAGCTTTTTGGTTGCAAGTGGAGAGAGGGCAGTGCTAATAGGACACCAGCTCCTTCCCTGTGGGCTGCACAGTCAGCTGACACAGATGGACAGGCCTTGGGAGCAGTTGTGGCTCTGGCTACTCACAGGGCTTCCATGTAAGGGGACTGAGCCATTGAAAGCTTATTGCCAGTAAAACACCATTTTTGGCTCTGTCTGTTCACACCAGTACACAGTTTGACCCAGTGCCTACTGATTTTCAGTGCACTATATCCCTGAGATTAATGAAAAGATTAATCCCCAGGCTGTGTGTATTCCCGGGGTGGCATACCACCCAGAATGGCTCACTTCCACGGAGGATGCTGCCCTCTGATTTAGCTGCTGCCTCCAGCCTTGGGCTTGAGAACTTAATAAAGGGACTTCCTTCACATTAAACCCCAGTAGCAACTCCATACATTTGTTAATT
Source organism: Corynorhinus townsendii (assembly GCA_026230045.1). Taxonomy (NCBI): domain Eukaryota; kingdom Metazoa; phylum Chordata; class Mammalia; order Chiroptera; family Vespertilionidae; genus Corynorhinus; species Corynorhinus townsendii. The sequence continues at coordinate 169,988,691 of JAPDVU010000003.1, read as the reverse complement.
CTCTGCTAGGTTCGAGAATGAGTTAACATCTCTTGAAGCCAAACTCCATCTCTTGTGCTTTTTTGCTTTGGATAAAGGAGTTTTTCTTTAGAAACAGTGCCAAGAATGACAAGATATTTAAAAAAAATAACACAAAAAAACTACTTTTAAAGAAAATGTCTAACAGGTTTTTAAACCAGTAATCACTGTAATTACCGCTTTCTTTTCTAGTTCATTGGTTTTCAGCTCAGGCTGCATTCTCTAACTCATACTGTGAAAACAAAGGTGTTTTTGATCAGAAATATATGAAATCTACATAGTCTTAATTTGTAAAAAAAAAATAAATAAATTCCTTAACCTTTCCTGGTGTTAACGTGTTTTAAATTCAAGTCTACAGCTGAACATGGGGCTTGGGGGATTTACTGGTGGGAGTTCATGGGATAAGATTTGCTCTAGGTGTGAATAGAAAGAAACAAGGACCCCCACTTAGACACCCATTCTGTAGCCCCAGCTTGCCACAAAGGTTGGGGGTTTCCTCTGTCCAATATGTAGATAGCCCAGGCCTTTTTCTGCCCTCCCCTTCCAGCCTTTGTTGTAGGTGATTTGTGGGAGCAGCATGTGTAGTTGATTCCAGTGTGCAGCCACATTGGCCAGGCTCTATTCTAGGGCTAGGAATCATCAGTGAAAAACATCCTTTTCCTCGTTCATATGTGAGATTAAAGTTCGTGTTACAATCTTTTTTGGCATGTTTGCCCTCTGGTTGTCACGCTCATTGCATCCACAGAGCTTCCTGTTAGGATTTGAGTGTTAACTGACTGGTTCGTCCAGGTTACTCCCAGTTGACCTCCTTGGACTCCACGTACCCCCATCCCAGCTGAGGATCGCCACCCCTCTCCCAACTTAGAAAGTGTACCTAAAGCACTTTTTCTCTTCTCTCGCTGACTGAAAAATGTCAGTCTCAGATCATTTTTAGTTTATTGCTCTTTTAGAGAGAGGAACATCGGTTTGTTGTTCCACTTATGCATCCATTGGCTGCTGCTTGTATGTATGCTGACCAGGGATTGAACCCAAAACCTTGGTGTATTGAGATGACTCTCAACAGTGACCCTGTCAGGGCCAGTCTCAGATTTAAAAATATTGTTGAAAATATTAACACATATCCCCCTTCCCCCCCACATTAATCCTCTCCAGCCCACCCTCCCCCACCCCCCCCGCCCCAGTCTCAGGTTCTTTAAAACCCAATTTTATCTTTATGCTGCCTTCTATTTTGGGTGGGGGATAAGTTACAAGGCACAACATAGTGCTGACATTTTTTTCATAGTGCTGACATATCAGGCACAGTGCAAAATGCTTTACAGGTTTTAATTTCCCAATCTATATATATAAAAGCCTAGGCAACTGATCAACTGGTAGCTATGACATGCACTGACCACCATAGGCATGGAAACATGAAATAGACTGATGAATCTCAGAGGGAAGGGGTTGGGGGGAGCGTGGGAAGAGATTGACCAAAGATCTTACATGCATACTAGAGGCCCAATGCATGGATTCATGTACCGGTGGGGTCCCTTGGCCTGGATTTGCGCCCTCTCGCAATCCGGGACACCAGGGGATGTTGGAGAGTGGGTTTTGGCCCGATCCCCACAGGTGAGGCCGAGGGACCCCACCGGTACACGAATCCATGCACTAGGCCTCTAGTAACCTAATAAGGTGGTATATTTACTATATATGATCAGTAGCTTCTAAAGTCATGCCTGCAGGCAGCTGCAGATTTATGTCTAGAAAGGACCAAGGAGCTCAGTCTCCGGAGCCCCAGCTTTTCACTGTTGCCCTGTGTAGGCAACACTGAAGTTAGTGCCCCTTGGGTCAGTGCCATCCTTTCCATTCTGACCTTCATTCTGGCTACGGCTCCAACCCAGGTGGAGAGGGAAATGTGAGGTGGTTTGAGCAAAATCTCCCCAACCCCAATCTTTATAACCTCTTAGTCTTTTTTCAATGAGCCCAGTTACAAATTAAACAAGTGGTTAACACAGCTCATTCCATCCTAGTAGACCTGCTGGCCTGAACTAGAGTGAGGAAGTCACTGGTGCAGAAGTGGAAGGACCTTGTATGTTAGGTGAAGTCTGTCCTGCCTAAGCAGGTTAGCAGATGGGGGCACCTCCACGATGGGGATAAAGACAGCCGAGCGGCCCTAACTGGTTTGGCTCAGTGGATAAAGCGTCAGCCTGCAGACTGAGGGGTCCTGGGTTCATTTCTGGTCAGGGGCACATGCCCTGGTTGTGGGCTCGATCCCCAGTAGGAAGCATGCAGAGGGCAGTTGAACAATGATTCTTATTATTGATGTTTCTATTTCTCCCTCTCTGAAAAAAAAAAAAAAAAAAAGACAACCAAGTGTAGGAGAACTACAGCAGGCATTATGTGCTTCCATGGGTAAGCATGGTGGGCCCTGAGAACAGTGGAAGCAGGGAAGGGTTTTGGAGATGATGCCTGAGCTAAGTAAGGCTAAATCTCAAAGACTGAGTCAAAGTGAAACCCAATGGTGGGAATGGATATTTCCAGGTCAAAGTGTAGGGAACGGTTATAGGGTTAAGCCTCTGACTTACCTGCTGGCAAAGCCGCAAACAAGTCTCAGCTTAGAAGGCACAGCCCTCTTAGCATAATTAAGCTTGATCTTGTGATTGCTCCCTAGATCTTTCCTGGGTAGCTAATGGGCTGTGGAGGTGCAGCAAGTGCTGCCAAAACAAGTGAAACTTACAAGAACATTGTAACTATGGTGACCACTACCTTGTTTTCCCCTGACTATAAAATAAAGCATCAGCTTGCAATCTGGATCTGTTCTGTGGTCTCAGTCACTCACAGAAAATCCACCTAGACCCAGCTTATACTCTTTGTCTGTCTTTTCTTCATCCTTCACCAGCCCTCCCTCAGGCTGTGCTGGAGTGGCACAAGTGGCACCCAATGTGGGGCTGAGTTCGGCCCAAGTGCGGGCCTGAGTGTGAGGGAACTGCAATTGTCAGGTGAAAGGGGGCCCCAAGGCATGCGCACACAGTAAGTAAGGTAGGGGTGTAGTACTACCTTCAGGATCGTAGGGAAAGAATGTATGCGTATCCATGCTTAGGGCTATGCTCCAAGCAAGGGGCTGTTCTGTGAGCTATGAACAGCTTTTCGATTTTTTTGGATTTTGTGAGTAAAACCTGCCCATGGTTTCCTGAGAAAGAAAAGGTAAATATAGAGGCATGGGAGAAGGTAGGAAAACAACTTCACGATCATTATATAGATGAAGGTCCAGAGGAAATGCCTGCCTCTACTTTCAGTCTGTGGTCCCTGATTCGGGACTGCCTAGAGCCCACTCCAGAAGGGGAGTGGAGGAATGTGGCAGGGGAATCAAGACAGATGGGGCAAGGCTGCCAGAGGCTTCCAACTCCACCATCGGAGCCTCCGCTGCCTCCTCCAGTCCCTGGGGCTACAGCTCCTGTGGGAGAGAGCCCTTCAGATGATGCACTTTCTCCCAAATATGAGCAAGGATTGTAGGAAGCAAGGGACCAGCGCCGGAGGGTTTGGGATGATGGGGATGGAGATATGCTAAAGTATTGCCTCAGGGCATGGCCAATAGTCCTACCTTATGTCAGGATTTTGTGGCTGCAGCCATTTTTCCTATAAGGAAAAAATATCCCAAGGCTTATATTATTTATTATATGGATGACATTCTCTTAGCTCATAAAAATGAAACACATCTAAATAATATCTATATAGATTTGCAGGATTCCCTGCATTGTGCTGAATTATGCATGGCACCCGAAAAAGTTCAAAAAACATTTCCTCTTTCTTATCTTGGCAGCATTATTGAGGGAAAAACAATAAAACCTCAGAAAATTCAAATTCGGACTGACACTTTACTTACATTAAATGACTTCCAAAAATTATTAGGAGGTATTAACTGGGTTCGACCTGCTTTAAAATTAACCGCTGCTGACTTAAGCCCTTTATTTCATATACTAAGGGGAGATTCATCTTCGTCATGCCCACGCTGCTTGACAGAGGAAGCCAAGACAGCCTTACGTAAAGTTGAGGATGCCTTAAGTTCGGCACAACTTACTAGAATTGATTACTCCCTTCCCTTATAGGTTTTAATTTTCCCTATGACACATACACCCACTGGGGTCATTTGGCAAGTTCCTGGAGTTGTTGAATGGCTATATTTGGCTCATTCTCCAACTAAGGTATTAACTCCTTTCCATGATTTGGTTTCCCAGCTAATAGCTCGAGCCCGCCTTCGAACAGGCCAATTAGTGGGCCAGGACCCTGACCTTACTGTAGTGCCATTTACAGCAATACAGCAAGACTGGCTCTGGCAGCGATCAACAAATTGGCAAGTTGCACTTGCTAATTTCTCTGGACAGGTTGGTAACCATTATCCAGCAAATACAGTTTTACAATTTCTCTCAGTTACTACCTTTACCTTCCCAAAGATAGTGAAGTCACAACCTATACCTCAGGCATTAACCATTTTTACAGATGGATCCAGTTCTGGAAAAGCTGGATACTACTGCAGCAGAGGTGCAAAGGTCCTTCAAACTCCTTATATTTCAGCACAACGGGTAGAAATACAAGCTCTTATTTATACCTTGACAGATTTTGCTAAGGAGCCCATTAACCTATATAGCGATAGTGCCTATGTGGTAAGTATGGCCAAACTAATTGAAACGGCTACTATAAGGCACACTGATTCAGAGGAACTCTTTCATTTATTTTTCAACCTTCAAAAAGTCATTAGAGAACGACAATTTCCCTGCTTTATTGGTCATATCCGATCTCATTCAGGTCTCCCTGGTCCATTAGCTATAGGCAATGATGCTATTGATAGCCTCTTTGCTGTAATGCAAGAGGCTACCCCATTTTCTCTTGCCCAGTCCTCCCATGCTTTGCATCATCAAAATGCTGCTGCCTTACGCAAACAATTCTGTATTTCCAGGGAGCAAGCTCGTCAAATTGTTAAGCAGTGCTCTCAGTGTGTAATTCATTGCCCTGTACAATCGTTGGGGGTTAATTCTAGGGGTCTCAAACCTAATCAGATTTGGCAAATGGATATCACCCACATACCGGAATTTGGTAAGCATAGATGGGTACATGTTAATGTAGATACCTGTTCCCGCTTTATTTTTGCGACGCCCCAAATGGGAGAGAGTGCCAAGCATGTAATTAATCATTGCCTAGCTGCCTTTGCAGTACTAGGTCCTCCTTTAGAGCTAAAGACAGACAATGGATCCGCCTACACTAGTTCTGCTTTTCAACATTTTTGTCAGCAATATCAAATTTGTCATAAAACTGGTATCCCTTACAACCCTCAAGGTCAATAGTAGAAAGAGCAAATCGTACTCTTAAAATGCAATTACTAAAACAGTAAGGGGGAGACGGATGTTATGTGTCACCTCAAAACAAACTCAGGCATGTTCTTTATACTTTAAATTTTTTGAATTGCAATGCAGAGGGTCATACAGCAGCTGAAAGGCATCGGGCCTCCTGTACAATAGCCTCCACGGGGTTAGCCCGATGGAAAGATGCACAAACTGGACAATGGTTTGGACCAGATCCAGTAATGATGTGGGGAAGAGGTTGTGTTTGTATCTTTCCAGAAGGAGCAGCACAGCCAATTTGCGTGCCAGAGCGGTACGTACGTCACCACAATGGACCCAGAGAAGCTCCTTGTCCCATCGTTCAAAAGCCTGAGAGTTGCCCCGATGACAGCAAAACGGAAAAGGAAGATGACGAAGGCTATGCAAGAGGCCGAGGTGCCAACATGGGGTCAGCTGAAGAAGTTAACAACTGAGGCCCAGCAGATGGCAGAAAAGCAAGAAGTGGAAGCTACTCCCTCAATCATGTTTCTGGCCATGCTAGCATTGGTTAGCTGCCAGTCTTCTGCAAACTCTTGCGCAGCCAAGTCTGAGGACTCTTGAGTAAATCAGCAAAAGAAACTTTCATTTAGTAGAAAAATGTTACTGTAGTTTGATTTCTCTATTATTGTAGTGTTGCATTGGCATTGTTTTATTAATAACCATGTCTGGGTTTTACATTGGCATTGTTTTGTTTTTGGGTTTTGCATCAGCATTGTTTTGTTAATATTTTAATAGTCAGAACTTTGTTCTTGATGTTTAAGCTTTACTTCCATTATTAGTAGCTTAAAATTAAAAGAAGGGCGAGGTATAGGGAGCAGTTATAGGGTTAAGCCTCTGACTGACCTGCTGGCAAAGCCACAAACAAGTCCCAGCTTAGAGGGCACAGCCCTTTTAGCATAATTAAGCTTGATCTTGTGACTGCCCCCTAGATCTTTTCTGGGTAGCTAATGGGCTGTGGGAGGTGCAGCAAGTGCTGCCAAAACAAGTGAAACTTACAAGAACATTGTAACTATGGTGACCACTACCTTGTTTACCTCTGACTATAAAATAAAGCATCAGCTTGCAATCTGGATCTGTTCTGTGGTCTCAGTCACTCACAGAAGATCCACCTAGACCCAGCTTATTCTCTTTGTCTGCCTTTTCTTCATCCTTCACCGGCCCTCCCTCAGGCTCACCGAACCCTTGGCTGTACTGGCATGGCACATCAAAGGATTAATATGAGAAAAGGGGCAGGAGCATGATTCAGCATGGGGAGTGCTGGGTGTGGTCAAAAGTTTGATTTTGCTAGGTTGTGAAGTTTGAGAAGACCTAGTACAGGCATAACTAGGAGTTATTATGGGGTTTTTCCAGACCACCATAATAAAGCAAATATCACAATAAAGTGAGTTGTAATTTTTTGATGATGGAGGGTCTTGCTTTCAAATTGTAACAACAACAACAACAACAAAAGGCAACTTTTGTAAACTCAATAAAACAAGGTGAGCCTGAATTCCATGCTAAGGAGTTGGCTCTGTCCTGAGGGTAACAGAAAGCACTGGAAGGCCACTGAGCAAGGTATTTGCATTTTCACATTTCAGGTGGCTGAAAAATAACCTGAGAGAGGGGCCCATTGAAAGGCAAGTACACTCTTAATGCCCAAATTGTGGTCTCATTAACCAATAAAAGGAACCAGAGCTCCTTGGATACATGGTGCTAAAGGTCTGCACAGGAAATGTACAAGATTAACCTGGAATCTTGTTACTCCAGAAAGCAAAGAAGCTATCAAAGCTGACTAGTATAATTCATAGGGAATCAGAGGCCAGCCTAAAGAGGCTCTTACTGGCTACCGATGGGATTGTTTCCTCACTGATAAGAATTATAAGTGCAATGGATTGAAATAAAATATTTTAAAATTCATGATATTTTAAAAATATCTTACTGGCCACCTTTGGAGGATGCTAGAAACCAGTCACTTCTGAATACTTGTTAATAAAGGGAAAGAAACAAGCATTTATCCTTTCTGTTCTGTACTAACTGTACTTCAAGGTAATAAAAAAGTAGTGTAAGTGAAAGTTTCTTTCTATAGAAATAGTCCAACTGATAGACAAAGGAATTACAGGGTTTACTAGTATCACTAAAAGGTTTACCGACTTGCCAGCCAGTGTGAAATGAGCCGCCCGGAAAGTAGATCAAGCTTTCTGGTGACTGCGATCGCATGAGACACTGAGTCAGGACTGCCTAGCTAAAATGCTCCTGAGTTCTGAACCAGAGAAACTCTGAGCCACAATAAATGTTCATTGTTGTGCTAAACCACTAAGTTACACAGCAATAGATACCTAATACGAACACTGACTAGATAGTTGACTTAAAGAAATATAGTTAATGCACAATGCTAATAATGTTCTGGTTATGTTCTTAAAAGTTATCATTCAGCCCAACCGGTGGGTCAGTGGTTGAGCATCAACCTATGCATCAGGAGGTGAGGGCACATGTCCAGGTTGCAGGCTCAATGCCTGGATAGGAGGCAGCCGATCAATGTTGATGTTTCTCTCTGATGGATGTTTCCATCTCTCCCTCTCCTTTCCTCTCTCATTAAAAATCAATAAAAAACATTAAAAAAAAAAAGATGCCTTCTACTCTAGCTGGTTTGGCTCAGTGGATAGAACATCAGCCTGTAGACTGAAGGGTCCCAGGTTCGATTCTGGTCAAGGGCATATTCCTGGGTTGTGGGCTTGATCCCCAGTAGGGGGCATGCAGGAGGCAGCTGGTCAATGGTTCTCTCTCATCACTGATGTTTCTATCTCTCCCTCCCTTTCCCTTCCTCTCTGAAGTCAATAAAAAATATATTTTTTAAAAATGATGCCCTCTGCTCTTGTTAAAAGTTATCTTTTACAGATGCATACTGAAATTATTTACTGATGCATCAATATGCTGAAATCTGCTTCAAAATAATGCAGTTGGGTGGCTGGGACAAGTGGAGGATACAGATGAAGCGAATGGTCATGAGTTTATATTGGTTGTAACATAATCATTGTACTATTCTCTCTACTTTTTTGTATGATTGAAATTTTCTTGCTTCTAGTCAAGGTGGCGGTGTAATTAAAAGTGGCACTTGCATCCTCCCACAACCACATAACAAATACAACTAAAGCCCTGGCCAGGTGGCTTGGTGGACTAGAGCATTGTCCCATACACCAAAAGGCTGTGGGTTCCATTCCCTGTCAGGGCACATATCTAGGTTGCAGGTTCAATATCTGGTTGGGGTGCATATGGGAGGTAACTGATTGATGTCTCTCTCTTACATCGATGTTTCTGGCTCTCTTTTTATCTCTCTCTCTCAAAATCAATTTTCAGGTGAGGATTTAAAAACAACAACAACTAAAATACAGAACAACTATTATTCAGAACTGCCTAACATCTAGCTGAGTGGATGTCCCATACCTAAGGGTATAAAGAAGAAGCCACATCGAGACTGGTAGGGGTGGAGATGCAAAACAGGCCCATCCCACATGGTGGGTAAAAATCGAGAGGGGTATCTTGGCTATGGTGGTCCCCACTGAGGAGCCAGGGGTTCCAGCCCCACAGTAGGCCCCACTGGTCAGGATTCTAGTGCTGCGAAGAGAAGTCCCCATAATAACATGTGGCTGTAAAAACCAGAGGGGGAGAATCCAAGATGGTGGCGTAGGTAAACTGCTGCCTCGCACAACAATTTCAAAACTATAGCTAAAAGACAAAACGTCTATCACCCAGAACCACAGGAAAGCTGGCTGAGTGGAAGTTCTACAACTAGAAGGAAAGAGAAAAGAGCACTGAGACGTGCACAAGCGCTGAAAAGCTGAGGTACGGAGGCGCGGGATCTGGGCTGGCGGCAGGCGTTGCTTTTTTCAACCCAAAGGGAGACAAGCCCCCAATTACTCTGAAATACAGTTTCTGGGGAGACACGGGGGACCCAAACTCCTATGGGGAGAAGCTGGACTGTCTGCCACCAGGTCGGAAAGTGAGGGGGGCTTGCTTGCAGAGCTGCGTGCAAGAATAATTGTTTACTGCGCTGGGGCACTGGATGCAGTCGGAGACACAGAGCCGGCTAACTAGCAGCCATTGCTGTTTGCCACGCCCTAGCCTAGTGACGCCCTGAAACCCCGCCCCACACAACCTACAAACCCACCCAAGCTCCAAGCAGCAGCATTAGCATAAGAAAGGCCTGCCCTATCGCAGCTTAACCTAGCAAACTTGCAGCCTGGGTCAGACAGCTCCAAAACCTCCAAACCCCAAGCAAAGAGGAGAAAACTGTAGCTCTCCCTGTAGCTCCTGCTGGGTGGACTCAGACAATAGCTGACCTGCACCCTATTGGAGATCCAGAAGCCAGTATACCTAGTGGTCAGTGTGAGAAACCAGATTTCAACTCCTCACATCCATAAGTGACACATTCAAGAGGCAGACTCAGTGAGCACCAAAGCCCCACTGAAACAAGTCCTGCACCATAAGCGTGTCTCCAGCACAGCAGTTCTTATAGACACAGTGAGTCCTCACAGCCGATTGGCCTAGAGGTCAATTCCTCCTAGCGTACCAACAGCAATTAAGGCTTAACTACACCAAGACTTTGCACTCAGCCCACAAAGGGGTGTACCAAGAGTGTCCACATCAGGTGATTGGGGAGGCTGAGCTACTGCCCCCTATAGGTCACCTACCACACAAAGCCACTCCATCAACACAGGGAAGCAGCCAAAATGTGGAGACAAAGAAACATGTCACGAATGAAAGAAACGGAGGAAAGCCAACTACTGGATGACATAGAGTTCAGAACCACATTTATAAGGTTACTCAAGAATCTTCTAAAAACCGCTGAGAAACTTGATGACACTTCTGAGGAGCTTAGTGAGACCTTCAAGGACCTTAATGAGAATGCCAAAAAAATGGAAAAGGACCAGTCAGAAATGAAGCATACACTGTCTAAAATAAAGAATATACAGAAACTCAACTGTAGATCAACGTACCCCAAGAATCAAACCAAAGATCTGGAATATGAGGAAACAAAAAACACCCAACCAGAAAAACAAAAAGAAAAAAGAATCCAAAAATATGAAGATAGTGTAAGGAGCCTCTGGGACAACTTCAAGCGTACCAACATCAGAATTTTTGGAGTGCCAGAAGAAGAGAGAGAGCAAAATACTGAAAACCTATTAGAAGAAATAATGACAGAAAACTTTCCCTACCTGGTGAAAGAAATAGACTTACAAGTCCAGGAAGCGCACAGAACCCCAAACAAAAGGAATCCAAAGAGGATCACACCAAGACACATCATAATTAAAATGCCAAGAGCAAAAGACAAAGAGAGAATCTTGAAAGCAGCAAGAGAAAAACAGTTAGTTACCTACAAGGGAGCACCCATATGACTGTCAGCTGATTTCTCAGCAGAAACTATGCAGGCCAGAAGGGAGTGGCAAGAAATATTCAAAGTGATGAACAGCAAGAACCTACAACCAAGATTACTCTACCCAGCAAAGCTATCATTCAGAGTTGAAGGTCAGATAAAGAGCTTCACAGACAAGAAAAAGCTAAAGGAGTTCATCGCCACCAAACCAGGATTACATGAAAGGCTGAAGGGTATTCTTTAAGAAGAGGAAGAAGAAGAAAAAGGTAAAGATAAAAATTATGAACAACAAAATGACATCAAATACATACCTACCAACAAGTGAATCTAAAAATCAAGTAAATAAAAAACCTGAAGAACAGAATGGACTGGTGAATATAAGAATCAGGGACATAGAAAAGGAGTGGACTGACAATTCTCAAGGGGAAGCAGGTGTGAGTGGTGCGGGAAGAGATTGGACAAAAATCTTACTCCTATGGATGAAGACAGTGGCAGGGGGTAAGGGCATGGGGTAGCGTGGGGTGGGGAATCAGGTGGAGGGGAGCTATAGGGGGAAAACAAAAAGAGGAACACCTGTAATCTGAACAATAAAGATTTATTAAAAAAAAACAAAAAACAAAAAACCAGAGGGGATTGTGGCTGAGTGAGATGGAGGCTGCTGGAGTCGCAGGCAGTACTGCTTAAAGGGCCAGTGCACAGACTTACTTGGACTCATTCACTCTGAGTCCCAGCACTGGGGAAGCAGCTTGAAAGGCACCAAGAATATACAGGGAGGAGATGAAGTAGTTGGCTCAGGGTGGGAGCTGGAGGGGCAGCTTTCTCCCAGACAGAAGTGTTGGCAGAGGTCATTGTGCCTTTTCTGAGCCCTTCCCCCAAAGAGCCAGTAGGCAGGTGCCCTGAGTCTCCATTAATCTGTCTCACTCTGTTCAGCTGAGTTTGCCCCACCAACCTGCAGGCCCACCCAAGCTGTTTCCAGTTGCTTTTCCATACAAATGGCCTTCTTGGCTCAGGCTTCAGACTTTCCTAAAATCTCTCAAACAAGCACCATCTGGCCTTGGTGTGCCCTATACCTCTCACTACGTGACCAGCACTAGCAGCAGCCAGCATTGGTTTGCAGCTTGGCCTCTCCTGTGCATCTCCAAGCCCAGCACAAGTAGAAGCCATCTGCAGATCACTTTGTAGCTCATGCCAGGTGGCCCTGGGCAGAACACAGGCAGTGGCTGATGGATATGAACAGGGGGAAATGGATATGAACGGGGAAGAGTTTATGTCCATCCAAGTCCACATACTCATATTTTCTGTACTTAGTGCAACACATGTGGGTGTGGAGAGATATTAGCCCAGGATTGTGTGGATTGGTTTCAAATGGGGAAGGGAGGGCACCTGTATTTCCTCTTCTCACCGCAGGGTGGCAGTTCAAGCCTGCAAACCTCTGGATGGGTGCTGCCACCATTTCGCCACCAGGTGGTAATATATTTTCCAAGTGTTCTGTAAGAAATTTTTTTATTATAAAGAATCATAAACAAAGAACATATGTGGCAAACTTAAATCTGTGACTTTTAAATAACTCCTTGGAGTGTTCCTGACTTAAAGAAGCCCCCTAGCACTCTTCTGCTGGCTTCTACAGGCGTCAGCAACAGAAACCCACTGTCCTGGTGGCTTCTGCTGCTTTGGGCTCCAGCTGCCTTCTGCCCAAACTTGGCCCTGCCTCCATGTCCACATCACTTTGGGATGCTTCAGTGATCCTGTGATTGAACACTCCCACTACCACCCCACCACACCCCACCTCTGGCTCCCAGCTTCCTTGATCTTCACCCTTCCAGTGACTTTCACCTCTGCCTCATTTCAGCCAGCTGCATCCAATATGAAAGTCTAGACTTCTACTCTCAGACCGCAACCCACATCCTTCCAGCTCTCACATCCTTTCTCCCCTTCTCACCTCCACTTTAGGTGCATTGAACGCTCCCTCCTCCCCACACACACATACACACACACATACACTTTATCCTGTTCCTTTCAATACCCTCCTAGCATCACCTGCACAGAATCTGGACCTGTACTGCCTGGGTTTGAATCACAGCGCTTCCTCAGACAAGCTTGAATATATGGCAGCTTACTTAAGCTCTCTGAGCCTCACTCTCTCACATTAAAATGGGGATAACAATATTTACCTATAAAGATTGTGGTAAGGATTAACTGAGTTAATATACATAAGCACTTAGAACAGTGCCTGGCACACTGTAAATGCTGTATGTGTTTGGTCTTATTATTATCATCACTAGGGGCTCAGTGCATGAATTCGTGCACTTTGAAAGGAACTGTGGGCCCCAAGGCTGCAGTAGGCACAGGGGCAGGTTTCGGCCCAGTACCCTATCTGCCATCAGCCCTGCTCCTGCTACTGCTGAGCTATTGGGGCCGGCACCAGCAGCAGGTGCAAGCAGCCGCTGCTGTCCTGATTGCCCCTCAGGAGTAGGGGGAGGTAGAGAAGCCCTCTGGGGCAATCAGGGCTGGCAGCCACGGCTCGCACCTGCTGATGGCGTTGAGCGATTGGGACCAGTGCTGGGCGCCGGCTGCGGGTGCAAGTGGAGCTGGTGCTGGCAGTGGGTGTGAGAGGTGGCTGCTGGTCCTGATCTCCCCTCAGGAGCAGGGGAAGGTGGGGGAGCCCTGTAACCACCAGAAGCTTGTGCCAAAGGCAGCAACGGGCGCCCTGCATTGGTCTGGCACCCCCACTCACCTGCTCCACCATCCCACTGCAGCCAACGCCTGCCATGTTCCGTGCACACACACCCCAGTGGTCAACGCACGGCATAGTGACCGGTTGGTCAGTCGTTCCGGTTGTTCCGTCATTTGGTCTATTTGCATATTAGCCTTTTATTATATAAGATTATTATTATTGCTCAAGCTGGAGCCTATGGCGGATGACCTCACCAGCCACCTCAACTTCCTCATTAGCACTAATCCCACAATCCTCCTCTTGTTCTAGAATCAGGCCTCTACACCTTCCTAAGAGAAGAAACAAACAGCAACTGCAAAAATCCCACTTTCCAGCAGATTGGTGCCACTCACTGGACTGCCTGCTCTTCAGTCCCACTGGGCTCCAGGCTCCTTTGGAAATCCTTGACTTGTCCTGGGCTTGGTCCCTCTCCTCTCTTTACAGTGACCATTCCACATCGCCATCACTTTCCCCATCCACATGGTACAAAGGGTATAGGGAAGAGAGTCCCTCTGAGGTAAATTGATAGGCGTTGCCACCATCTTTTATAGCTGCCCACATCGATGTTTGATTGAGACAGGTTAGTAAGCCAGGACAAGCAGAATAGGGAAGCTGAGACAGATAGTTAAATGGCCAAGCAGTTTACAGCTTTCTAGTAAATAACAAAATCCTATTTTCCCTAATCCATAAACTTTTAAGTGTAAATGGTTTGCACCTCTCACCAACCAGAGGGTAAATAGTTTAAATCACTCTACTCAGGGAGACAGCCGAAATCTAATTAGTGCCATTTACCAACCACACTCAAGGACAGATAAAGTTAAGGTAATAAATCTCATTTTGGCACATGAGCATAAAACTGATGAATATTCTATTGAGATGCTTCCCTAAGACCTCTCCTAAACTCCTGCCTTTAAAACCTCTCAAAATGAAGATCCCGACACATGCTCTCTCTCCTAGAAGCATGCCTGTGCCTTCCCCCTCCCCTGCCTCTTCCCCCACAGGCATACATCTCCTAAACTCTAAGGGACCCCACGAGGCTTACAACAGGGGAGCAATGGGCAGTGGCAGCTCATCTCAGGGTCCCTGATCCTGTCCCCAAGGCCCTCTTTTCTCTGATTTCTTAGTGAACCAAGGAGCCCAACTTAGGCTCACTTCCCTACTTTGTCCCTCTCTTGATCTGGCATCTAGAAGGTTTCAGAAATCTGGAGAAGGTAAATTAAATAAGAGTCCAGAGACGAAACATAATTTTGGAAAGTATTTTGGGGGCCAGAGGAGCTTAGTAAAGGAACTAAGTTCTCCTTGTCTCAGAACCCCTTGCTTTTTATTAACACAATTTGCCCTAAGGCAAGGTGGAGATATACACATCAAAGGGTAGGGTTAGGTACAGAATCCATTGTCAGATTGGAAGAATTACCTCTGGCTGTTCAGATGTTTGGCCAGGAGGAGGCAATAACATGTAGAGTGAGATGCCCTCAGCTGTCTGGCAGCATGCAATCATTTACACATCCTTTTCAGGTTTGGGAAAATGCCTTTAGCCATTTCCAGATGATTCAGCCCTGCTGACAAGCTGGAATTGGCTTCTGGCACCCAAGGCCCTCTTTTCTCTGATTTCTTAGTGAACCAAGCAGCCCAACTTAGGCTCACTTCCCTACTTTGTGCCTCTCCTGTTGCTTCTTGTTTCACTGTCCCCCTTCCTTGTTTCACTGTCCCCAGTTTTAATACACATCTTCTAAAAATCATCTGGACTCGTTTTGTGAAATCTTTCCTTCATGAAGTCAAGAACCTACACACTGCCACTCAGGCCAAGGCAGACCCGCTCAGGGACAGGTCCCCTCTCCAGTAACATGGTGACCACACTGATCCTCCTAGCTCTGCACATGCCCTAGTCTCTTCCCATCTCCCAAAACCCTTCCTCTGGGAGGTAGAGCTCATGGCCCTTCACAGCAAACTCCCTGTGGACATAGCCTCTTTAAAGGTCCCTTTGTCCTCCTGGTTCTCCCTGAGGATGCCACACCCCCTGCCACCCTCTCAAATGGCATTGCTTTCTTTCTTTCGGCCCCTGTGTCACCCAACCACTAGGTGTGTGGGCACCCTCCTTGCTCCTCAGTGCTGCTTTAGACAGTTCTTCCCTAAAGTCCTTCAGCTTCTAATCTCATGTCACAGACTATACCATCCTCTCTGCTTCCTCTTCCACTCATATATCAACCCCTGGCTACTTCCTCATGAAGGGTTTGGCTCCCACTTCACTATAATTCCCTTTGATATTAATTCTATCCTAATGCTTGGAGACTTCAATATTCATCCAGATAATCCTCTCAGTTAATGATCTCTTCTCCTCCAATGACCTTGCTCTCTACCCTATCTGAGCGATTCATGGTCATTCCTGGTCCTTGTCATTACCAATAACTGTGACCTCTGTATTAGTGTCCCAGTGCTGCCTTAACAAAGTACCACAGACTGGGCAGCTTAAACAGCAGAAACTTATTGTCTTGCAGTTCTGGAGGCTGGAGGGGCAAGATCAATGTGCTGGCAGGGTAGGTTCTTTCTGAGGGCTGTAAGGAAGAATTTGTTGCAGGCCTCTCCCCTAATTTCTGGTGGTTTGCTGGCAATCCTTGGCATTTCCTGGCTTGTAGATGCATCACCCTGATCTCTGCCTTCATCTTCACACGGCATGCTCCCTGTGTGCATGTCTGCTTTTATAAGGACACCAGTCATATTGGATTAGGTCTCACCCAAAAGACCTATTTTAACTTGATTGCCTCTGTAAAGACTTTATTTCCAAATAAGGTCGCATCACTCTGAGGTGCTGGGGTTAGGACTTCAACATTTGGGGTGGTAAGGGGGACACAATTTAACCCATGACACCTCCCATAATATCAATTTTATGCATCCCACCCTCTGACCAGCACAATCCTTTTTTTAAAAAAAAAATCTTTATTGATTTCAGAGAGGAAGGGAGAGGGAGTGAGAGATAGAAACATCAATGATGAGACAGAATCATTGACCAGCTGCTTCCTGCAAGCCCCCTACTGGGCATCAAGCCCACCACCCAGGCATATATCCTTGACCAGAATCGAACCGGGGACCCTTCAGTCCACAGGCCAGCACTATCTACTGAGCCAAACCAGCGAGGGCAGTTCTTTCCAACTCATTCCCACTAGTACTAAATCTGCAAAATTCATTTGATAGCACCAGGACCTACAACTTGCTGATCCTACCTCCTTCATGCCTCTCTCCTCTATTGTTCTCTCTTTCTTCTTTATCCAAAGTAAAGCCACAGGCAACTAATAGAAGCACTCCCTTGCATACATCTCTCTCCCTCCTTTGTTTCACTCACTTGGCAAATTGGCATCCCTGGCTCATTCAACTCGCTGCCCATTCTGTACCTAACATGGAGGTATGGGGGAGCCTCCCATTCCCACCTCAACATATTCATGTCAAGAAGCCTCACTTTAAATTTTTAATCACCTCAAGTGGACCCCATGTTGCTTGGTAATCCTACTATATTCCCTAGTCTATTCACCTTTTGAGCTCCTCATACTACCTCCACTCTTCTCAATCCTTCAACACCTCTTTCTCCCATCCTTCTTCTTAGCTGATGAGCTTATTTCCTTGAGAAAATAAAAGCAATAAGAAGAATACTTCCGTAGGTATACAGACACCCAACTACTGCCTTGTGCCTTCCTCCTTCCTGTACGCATGGATTTGCTTAAGGCCACTGGTACACTAGAGCCCAACGTCTCCTTCTTCCCTGCCCCCCTTCCAACAATTCCCTCTCCTGCATCATCAAATTTTCTCTATTGTATCATTCCCATAAGAATAAGAAAGCACTTTAGTCCTGGCTGGTGTGCTCAGTTGTGTGGAGCATCGCCCAGTAAACCAAAAGGTGGTGGGTTTGATTCCCAGTCAGGGCAAATACCCAGGATGCGGTGTGGGTACAATCCCCAGTCAGAGTGTGAGCTGAAGACAACCAATCAATGTTTTGTTTTGTTTTTCTCTCTCTCTCTCCCCCAAAGCGATTTTAATGTTTTTATTGATTTTTAGAGAGAGGAAAGGTCAGGGATAAGGAGATAGAAACATTGATGAAAGAGAAACATCATTGATTAGCTGTCTCTTGCATGCCCTCTGCTGGGGATTGAGCCAGAAACCTGGGCATGTGCCTTGACCAGGAGGACTCGAACTAGTGTCCTCCTGATGCATGGGTCGATGCCCAACCACTGACCCACACTGGCTGGGCACCCTAAAATCCATTTTATTTATTTATTTTTAATTTAATAAATCTTTATTGTTCAGATTATTACAATTATTCCTCTGTTTTTCCCCCATAGCTCGCCTCCACCCAGTTCCCAGCCTCTGCCCTTACCTCCCCCACTGTCCTCATCCATAGGTGTACGATTTTTGTCCAGTCTCTTCCTGCACCCTCCCACTCCCCCTTCCCCCCAAGAATTGTCAGTCCACTCCCTTTCTATGCCCCTGATTCTATTATATTCACCACTTTATTCTGCTCATCAGATTTTTTTTTTCACTTGATTTTTAGATTTACTTGTTGATAGATATGTTTTTGTTGTTCATAATTTTTATCTTTACTTTTTCTTCTTCCTCTTCTTAAAGAATACCTTTCAGCATTTCATATAATCCTGGTTTGGTGGTGATGAACTCCTTTAGCTTTTTCTTATCTGTGAAGCTCTTTATCTGACCTTCAATTCTGAATGATAGCTTTTCTGGATAGAGTAATCTTGGTTGTAGGTTCTTGATATTCATCACCTTGAATATTTCTTGCCACTCCTGTCTGGCCTGCATAGTTTCTGTTGAGAAATCAGCTGACAGTCGTATGGGTGCTCCCTTATAGGTAACTAACTGTTTTTTTCTTGCTGCTTTTAATATTCTCTCTTTGTCTTTTACCCTTGGCATTTTAATTATGATGTGGCTTGGTGTGGTCCTCTTTGGATTCCTTTTGTTTGGGGTTCTGTGTGCTTCCTGGACTTGCAAGTCTATTTCTTTCACCAGGTGGGGGAAGGTTTCTGTCATTATTTCTTCAAATAGGTTTTCAGTATCTTGCTCTCTCTCTTCTTCTGGCACCCCCATAATTCTGATGTTGGTATGCATGAAGTTGTCCCAGAGGCTCTTTACACTATCTTCATATTTTTGGATTCTTTTTTCTTTTCCAGTTGAGTGTTTTTTGGTTCTTTGTATTTCAAATCTTTGACTTGATTCTTGCGATCCTCTAGTCTGTTGTTAGATCTCTGTATAATATTTTTTTATTTCAGTCAATGTATGCTTAATTTCTAGTTAGTCCTTTTTCATATCCTCAAGGGTCTCGCTAAATTTATCGGCCTTTTCTAGAAAATTCTTGAAAAACTTTATAACCGTGGTTTTGAACTCTATATCCAGTCATTTGCTTTCCTCCATTTCTTTCATTTGTGATCTGTTTCTTTGTCTCTGCATTTTGGCTGCTTCCCTGAGTTGATAGAGTGGCTTTGTGTGCTAGGTGTCCTATAGGGCCCAGTGGCTCAGCCTCCCCAGTTACCTGAGGTGGACACTCTTGGTGCACCCCTTTGTGGGCTGTGTGCACAGTCTTGTTGTAATTAAGCCTTGATTGTTGTTGGTATCACTGGGGGGAATTGACCTCCAGGCCAATTGGCTGTGAGGATCAGCTGTGTCTATGCTGGGAGAACTTTTTTGCTGGAGACACCCTTATGGGAGAAGACTTGCAAAAGCCTCTGTGCTCAGGTTGAATGGGGAGGAGTCTCAGGCTGGAGCAGACAGCATTGGTTTCCCATCAGGCCTGCCCTAATAGGCCCCTGTGTCTCAGTGTCTGGTGATAATCGCTGCAAGCACCTCTGAAAGAAAGCCGCCCTTGAGTTCCACTCTCTGTCAGATAGTTCAGTTTCTCCCCAAATGAGTCTGGGTCTCCAGAGTCTCACCCGGAACTGGAGTTCAGTGCAGTCAGAAACTTTTGTGTCCCTCCTGCTTGAGAAAGCCAGCCGCGTATTCAGTTGTCCACCCTCTTCACGTGTGCGCCTCAGTACCTCTGCCTTCCGCAATTCCTCTGAGTCTCAGTGTGCTTTTCTCTCTCCTGACAGTCCAGTTTCACCCCGTATGAGTCTGGGTCCCTAGAGTCTCACCTGGAACTGGAGTTCAGAGCAGTCAGGAGCTTTTGTCTCCCTCCCACTTGAGAAAGCCAGCCACACACTGAATTGCCAGTCCTCTCCGCACGCGCATCTCAGTACCTCTACCTTCTGTAGCTCCTCTGAGTCTCAGTGTGTTTTTCTCTTTCCTTCTAGTTGTAGAATTTCCACTCAGCCAGCCTTCCTGTGGTTCTGGATGATGTCTGTTTTGTCTTTTAGTTGTAGTTTTGAAATTGTTGTGCAAGGCAGCAGTTTAGGTGTTTACCTATGCCGCCATCTTGGTTTCTCCTCAAATCCATTAAAAAAAAAATATGTCGCCCTAGCTGGTTTGACCCAGTGGATAGAGTGTTGGCCTGGGGACTGAAAGGTCCCAGGTTGATTCTGGCCAAGGGCAAATATATATATATACACACACACTAGAGGCCTGGTGCACGAAATTTGTGCATGGGGGGCATGTGTCTCTCAGCCCAGCCTGCACCCTCTCCAATCTGGGACCCCTGGAGGGATGTCCGACTGCCCATTTAGGCCCGATCCCAGTAGGATGGGGCCTAAGTGGGCAGTCAGTCATTTCTCTCACAGTCCAGGACTGCTGGCTCCCAACTGCTTGCCTGCCTGCCTTCCTGATTGCCCCTAACCACTTCTGCCTGCCAGCCTGATCACCCCCTAACCACTCCTCTGCCAATCTGATTGATGCCTAACTGCTCCCCTGCCAGCCTGATTGCCCCTAACTGCCCTTCCCTGCAGGCCTGGTCCTCCCCCCACCCCCAAATGCCCTCCCCTGCAGGCCTGGGTTCCCCCCAACTGCCCTTCCTGCAGGCCTGGTTGCCCACAATTTCCCTTCTTGCTGGCCTGGTCACCCCTAACTGCCCTCCCCTGCAGGCTTGATCGCCCCCAACTGCCTTCCTGATTGCCCCTAACCGCTTCTCCCTGCCAGCCTGATCACCCCCTAACCACTCCCCTGCCAACCTGATTGATGCCTAACTGCTCCCTTGCCAGCCTGATTGCCCCTACAGGCCTGGTCACCCCTAACTGCCCTCCCCTGCAGACCTGGTCCCCCCCCAACTGCTCTCCCTTGCAGGCCTGGGTTCCCCCCAACTGCCCTTCCCTGCAGGCCTGGTTGCCCACAATTTCCCTCCTCTGCTGGCCTGGTCATCCCTAACTGCCCTCCCCTGCAGGCTTGATTGCCCCCAACTGCCCTCCCTTGCAGGCCTGGTCCCTCCCAACTGCCCTCCCCTGCTGGCCATCTTGTGTTTACATGGGGGCAACCATCTTTGATCACATGGGGGCAGTCATCGTGTGTGTTGGAGTGATGGTCAATTTGCATATTACTCTTTTATTAGATAGGATAGAGGCCTGGTGCATGGGTGGGGGCCAGCTGGTTTGCCCTGAAGAGTGTCCCGGATCAGGGTGAGGGTTCCCTTAGGGCGTGGGGTGGCCTGGGCGAGGGGCCTGTGGTGGTATGCAGGCTGGCCACACCCCCCGGTGACCCAAGTGGAGGCCCTAGTATCTGGGATTTATTTATCTTCTAGAATTGAAACTTTTTAGCCTTGATCAGAGGCCAGGGCAGGCCAGGAAGTTTGCTTCCTCCATCGCTGGGGGCAACCCAAGCCTCCTGCTCTCTCCAGCTCTGTGCCTGCCACCATTTTTGTTGGGATTTATTTATCTTCTATAATTGAAACTTTGTAGCCTTGAGTGGAAGCCAGGGCCGGCCAGGGCGGGCAAGAAGCTTGGCTTCCTCCATTGCTGGGGCAACTGAAGCCTCCTGCTTGCTCCAGCTCTGTGGCCAGCCACCATCTTGGTTGGGTTAATATGCATGCTCGCTCCTGATTGGCTGGTGGGCATGGCTTGGTGTAGTGGAGTGATGGTTAATTGGCATGTTACTCTTTTATTAGTACACACACACACACACACACACACACACACACACACACACTGCTGAATGGCCAGATTATTATGATCTCTGAATGCATAATAATCTGGCAACTCAGTGTATATCCTATATAATAAAAGGCTAATATGCAAATTGTCCGCTTGACAAGGAGTTCAAACCAGCAGGCAGGCCAGCCAACCGCCCATGTCCCCTCCCCCTGGCCAGGCTGGCCGGACCCCACCCATGCACGAATTCATGCACCGGGCCTCTAATATATATACTGAGTGACCAGATTATTACGCATTCAGAGATCATAATAATCTGGCCACTTGGTGTGTGTGTGTGTGTATCTATATCTATATCTATATCTATATCTATATCTATATCTATATCTATATCTATACATATGTTCTTTTAGAAGAAAAAAGGGAAGGGATTTTCTCCTAATCCTGGGCCTGGGAACAGCAACTTCCCAATAGCAATGGGTATACCTTGCCTCCAGATCCTGTTTTCTAAATATCATTTCCCACTAAAAAAAACAGGGGCTTTTGGAAAAATGGCTGATTTTCAGGCTGGGTTGGGGAAAGTCCAAGAAGAATCTCAAGCATGTTATTTCAGGAAATATGTCCTCAAAGAATGACAGTGATTTGAAGCCCCTACCACCAAAGGTTGAGTGAGGTTCCCCTAATTGAGAACTTTACCTCTTGATTAAAGCCACTTCTGCTTAAAAAGAAAAGACAGGAGCCACCTTGCAGGGGCTCATAGGAGCCAAATCACGGGCAATAGATTATAGTCCATTGAATAAAATAGAAAACCATGAGTTCATACTGATAGAAATAAATGAACAAATTGAAAGTTTTGTGATTGGCAATTAGGTAGACATGAGCAGAGCAAGGACGATGGGCCAGGCACAGAAAGTCACCAGGATGGAAAGCCGCAGACACCTAGCAAAGGATAACTGTAGGTGGGACCTTGGCCCCAGGGTGACCTGTCTTCCCCTAGCATATCGCTAGACATATGGTTTGTGATATGACCTTTCCTTCCTAGAGATAACATCCAGGCCTGAGTTGTATTTCAGCTTCAGACCCAGAAAAGCAGCAAAACCAGATAAGCAACCACTCAGCTGACCTCAGGACCTGCTGCATTGGATAATGACCCCTGCCCTGGTGCCAACCAATCAATCAGTGGAGACCTAGACCTTGAAAGGACACATCTGGAAAGCTCCTGAATAGTCTATTAAAATCTTCCATTGGGACCTCCCCTAAAATCTCCACTTAAAACCCTTACGGCAGACAACCCAGCACGCTCTAACTCCCGAAGCACAGCCTGCCTTTCCCTTCCCCCTCCCTCTTCCCATCTTCACTTTCTTCACTTCTAAGTTCCAAGGCCCCTTCCTTTGCCTCTATAACTTGTTTGCTAAGCCCATTTCTTCTATGAATTACTTCTTCTACCTCTTGATTTTATAAATAAATGTTCTCTTATAGTTTGAGGCTTGGCTCTGAATTCTTTCCTAGCCAGAACTCAAGTACTGAGGCTGCTGAACTCAGGTTTGGTATGATCCTTCGGGTCTAACATCTGGTGCCATTCCTGCTGTCTGCAACAGTTTGATGAAAATAAAATATTCAGGGGGGAGCAGCATCATGGTTCAACGTGGGTCAATTTTTTGTGAATCTGGTCAGCTGGTTAGCAATATACTTGAATATTCCTGAATAAAATGCCAGTGTGCTTTAAAAAGTGTTAAATAAATAAAATATTCATATAGTTTCAAATACCTTCCCACTATGCTCTTATTCTATATAATAGAGGTAATATGCAAATTGACCATCATGCCATCACAAGATGGTGGCGCCCACAGTGGGGATGGGGCCGGCTGCTCCGTGCTCCTGCTGCCCGAGTCCCCTCAGCCCTGCTGGGGGCCTCAAGTCCTCCTGCACCCCCCACTTATTGAGGCTCAGGCAAGCAGGGCCAGCAGAGTCACAGGCAAGCCTCGGATGCCAGCAGTGGCAGCAGCAGAGATGTGATGGGGGCATTGCCTTCCCCTGATCGCTGGGTCACTTCCCACCCCTGAGGGTTCTCAGAGTGTGAGAGGGGGCAGGCTGGGCTGAGGGACGCCCCCTTCCAGTGCATAATTTTCATGCACTGGGCCTCTAGTTGGTTATAAAAGGGAAATAGTAAAAATATAATGGAGAAGCCTAGCAAACACCAATTTAAGTAATGAAAATGAACATCCTTAGTAATGAGACAAATAGAAATCATGCCTGTAAAGTTCAAGTGTCAAGGTCATAAAAGTCAGCACAGATTGAATAATTGTACCAGACTGAAAGAGACTAAAGAAATATGACAACTAGATGCAATGTGTGACTTTGGACTGGCTAATAAAAGGACTTTATTTGGACAACTGGTGAAAACTTGAATGCAGTCTGAGGATTAGGTTGTAGTTATCTATTAATTCCTGATTTTGATGATGGTATTGGGGACACTTAAGAGAATGCCCTTGTTTGTAGGAAATGAACACTGAAGTATTAGGATGATGGATTATCAAGTTTGCAACTTATTTTCAAATAGTTTAGGAGGGAAAAAAAGTTATTTGTATTGTACTTGAAATATTTATGTAAAATTGAGATAGTTTCAAAAATAAGACAAAATATATTAAAAACCTGCTCTCTTCTCCTCCTTGGAAGAGTTGTCTATCCTCTAATTCTTTTTTCTCATTTTCTCATGAACAACTCCAGTTAGCTTCCATTTCCATTAATGATCTTGCTCAGGTCACCAACGGTCTCTATGTCACTAAATCCAAAAATAATTTCCAATCCTCACCTTGCCAGACACATCAGCAGAATTTAAGTCTGACTAATCTTTCTTGAAACATTTTCTTCACTTATATTCCAGGACCTCACATTTTGTCAGTATCCTGTGCTGTTCCCTCCTCATTTTGCCTGAGCTCCAAAGAAATGGAGTGTTCCAGAGTGAGGACTCAGCCCTTTCCTTCTCCTTCTCCTTTGGTGATCTCATCCAGTCCCCTGGCTTTAAGTAACATGCATATGTTGGTGGCTTACCATAATTTAGCTCTCCAGCCCAGGTTTCTTTTCTAAACTCTGGACTTTCATAACCACTGCTGACTCCATATTTTCCGCTGGATGTTGTCCAATAGATATATCAAGTGTAATATGTTCAACATTTCCCCTTATCAGTTAATGGCAACTTCTTCCTACCGGTCACTCCAAACAGCTTGGAGTTGTCCTTAACTCTTCTCCTTTCCTCATGCCCATGACATTAGCAAATCTTGTTTACAATGTCTCCACCCTGGAACAAGTCACTACCATTTCTTGTTGCAGTTACCCAAGAGGCCTCCTTACTGGTTTGCTTCCATACTTGCTCTCTACATGGCTCCCAGATTAACTCTGGCTAAAAGCAAAGTCCCTACATTGGGCTACAAACTATGTGATCACTTACTCCAATCAAATTGGCTAAAAATAAAAACTTTGATAATACTTAATGATGTAAAAGATAGTTTCTCTTCTACATTGTTATTTTTTAAATAGTAGAGTCTTTTAAAAATGTTTTTTAAAAATTTTATTTCAGAGAGAAAGGGAGAGAGAGAAAAAACATCAATGTGAGAGTGCAACATCTATCAGCTGCCTCCTGCATGCCCCCCACTGGGGATGTAGCCCACAACCAGTGCACATACCCAGAGTAACCCTTCTGTGCACAGAACAACACTCAACCAACTGAGCCACACCAGTCAGGGCTCTCTTGTACATTGTGGATGAAGTGCAACTCGTTAATACCTATGAAACATTTAAAATAAACTACTGTATGACCCAGCAATTCCATTTATAGGAATTATTCTTATGGAAATACACAAGTGGACAAAGACACATATGCAATATCCACTACAGCATTGTCTATCATGGCAAAAGAAATAAAAATGGCAGATCCATATAAAGGAAGACCGTGTATGATTCATGGAGATTCATGGGCTTTGGAAAGATCTCCAAGACATATTAAGTGCTGAAAGAAGCAGATTAGTAATGGCAGAATAATCTCATTATCTAATAAAAGGTCTACATAAACATGCTGTGTATTTAAAAAAATGATTTGATGCCCGGCTGGTGTGGTTCAGTGGTTGGGCATGACCCATGCACCAAGAGGTCACCAGTTTGATTCCCTTTCAGGGCACATGCCCAGGTTGTGAGCCCGATCCCTAGTAGGGGGCGTGCAGGAGGCAGCCGATCAATGATTCTTATCATTGATGTTTCTCTCTCTCTCTCTGAAATCAATAAAAATATTTTAAAAATCAATTAAAATATTTTTTAAAGAAGAAAACAAAACATATGTTGTGGGAAATCTAGAAAGGGGTAAAGAAGAAAATAAAAACCACTGGCAACCCAGATGAAACCTCAATTAACATTTTGGGACATCCCTATAAAAGGCAGGGTTCAGTGAGGCGGAACCTTTTGTAGTCTTTTGCTTATGCCTTGATGCCATCTGGGGGAATGGGAATAAGGGGGGTCTGGCGGTTTGGCTTCCCTGTTTGGGAAATCCAGAAGAAAGAGTCACCTTGAATGATGAAGCAAACATTCACCCACTGTTCATGGAGAAAGCAGTGAGGTCACCTTCATCCTGCAAGCATACTTTGCAAACTGAGATATGAAGTGCTCTGCCATAGTGAGGATCAAGTGGTCTTTTAGCCTTGAAGTACAAGAAGTCAGTTTCCCAGGAGTGTCTTTAACTCACCTGTGTGCTTCCCTCCACAGAATTACTTCAGATGGAGTATTTGGTCTGTGTGGTGGGCACACACAGTTATGAGGGCTGCAGGATGGCTCCCTTGGGCGCAGCACCCCTTAGTAGCATGATGGAGGACTTAGGAACATGAGCTGCCCACCTTGGAACAGCTGGTGAGGAAGAGCTGGCTCCAGCTATGGCTGATGCCACCCGCTTTGGTGACTGACAGTCGTTTTCTCAGTCAGCCCACACTGCCCACGGACAAGGTGACAGCTTGCATTTACAAGCACTGGACAACAGAACCTGGTAGCAGACCGACCAGACTCTGGTGACACAAACATGGATGCAGCCATTGGTGTCAGCTTGTGAGAGGTGGAACCCAGAGTCAAACCCATCATGCCAAGCTTCTTTCCGGAAAGGAAATAGGATAAATACCCTGCAGGCCAACAATTCTGTTCTAACAAGGCAATGATGTAATCTATCAGGTTCAAATAGAGAACAGGTCATGAAAAACCAAGAAATAGTAAGTTAGGAGAAGGATGATGTAGACTTCTTTGAGCCTGCCTGGCAAGAAGCAGAAATTTGCAGTTTGGTAATATCATACTTAAGCCCATAAGAGCAGAAGGCATAGTGGGATAGGAACCTGAAAGTAGATGGAAGTAAGAAAGTGGGATTCTGATATATATAGTTAATCCTCACCCGAGGATATTTTTTTCATTACTTTTAGAGAGAGTAGAAGGGAAGAGAAGAGGAAAAACAATGATGTGAAAGAGACACATAGTCTGGTTGCCTCCTGCATGTACCCTAATTTTGGGGGGGTGGGGGGGGGGGACAATGGCAGGGATTGAGCCTGCAACCAAGGTATATCCTCTTGACCAGAATTAAACCTTAGATTCTTCAGTCTGCAAGCTGACACTAACCACTGAGACAAACTGGCTAGGGCTTTAATATATATATATTTTAATCCTCACCCGATGATATGTCTTTATTGATTTGTGAGAGGGAGGGAGGCACTGATCAGCTGCCTCCCACATGTACCCCGACTGAGGATCAAACCCACAACCCAGGTATGTACCCTTCTGGTCTATGGGATTACGCTCCAACCAACTGAGCTACACTAGCAAGTGCAGGATTCTGATATTTAAAGAAAACCAAGACATTTGACTTGACCTTTTTCTAAGTCTTATTAATTTCTTCAATGATGACATAAACTAAGGGAAATAGAAGAGAGGCCAGATTGAGGGAAAGGGTAGGAAGAGCATAGCTAATGGGACCAGCTGGTCTGGCTCAATCTCCTAATCCTCTGTAGGTAAGGAAAATCAAGGCCTGGAGAAGGAATGCAACTCTCCCCATAAAACCAGACTTAGTGGCTAAAACCCTTGACTTCCAGTCCACTGCTCTCAACCCCAGCACATCAGGAGGGATCCACAGGCCAGAAAAGGAAGAGGAGATTAAAGTTGAGAAGAAAGCAAAGCTACACACCCAAAAAGGAACTGCTCTCTCAGGTCTTCATCACTTCTCAGCTGGGCAACCATGGAATGTTTCTGAGCCGGAAGTCATCTGTGAAATGAGGATGATGGTGCTTCCCCCAGCTGGGCTATGGTGGGGAGTAGGTATCAGAGGGCTAGCAATATGGTAGGTGTTTATTTTAATGGGGAATTCTTTTTACCACTCTCTCTGGAGCATTAGGCTGGAGACACTGCTGGAAGGAGCTAGTGTAAAAGGAGGTGCTGACACCCTACGCGTGCTGCCTAGGACAGTGTCCACAATATAACTGAGTTGTGAATGTGCCCAGCACCACTCCCTGACCTTGGCTCAACTGTGGTGTCAATACACCATGTGTCTCCTACAGGGCCCCCAGGCCCATGATGAAGTGCCTAGAGTCCCAGCCTCAAGGCCAGGAGTACTGAGCATGCATACTGCCCAGACAGCCTCCAGACTATATGCCACAGGGAGGCAGCAAGTGTAGGCTATGTCAGGTAGGCGCGCTGAAGAATCACCCTGCACCTCGCAACCGGTGGGCAGGAGCTGACCAATGTGAGATGAGCTGGTTGCCACCTTCAGATCATTGCCCAGATCCATGCCCAACAGGAAATCCAAGAGCTGGAGGGCAGCAACCACTCTCTGTCCTTCTCATGCCATGTGGAGTCTGAAATAACTCCTGGAAGTCCCTCCTGCACAACCTCTGTCCTGGCCGCCCCTTCCGGAAGTGAGAATTTGAGACCATGGGACTTCTGGTTGAAATGAGGTAGAATAGGGGCATGGTCTGGGAAAGCCCAAGATCTGAGGAAAAATTAGAAGGTGGCAACAGTTTGGGATCCAGTTGCCTCCCTTCATGGTAACAGGAGACGATAGACACTTAACTCTGCTTATCCTCCAGCCCCTGAAGCTCAGAATTTGGAGGGCCTCCCTCACTGGATGTGTCCAGGGTTTAACTGCATGCCCACGGCTACCCTGCCTAAGCCCTGGACCAGGGGAATCTTCCCAACCCAGGCCTAAGCAGACCCAATCCCTCAATTCTAGGTGACCCCAGCCAGATCCCCTGGGAGGGGGGTTGCTTCACAAGGGCGCCTAAGACAGTCTCCCCCACACCCCTCACCCTGGTGCCCACAGTCTCCACCCACTTGTCCATCCCTGAGTCCTCCCAAAGAACAAGCCGAATCGGGGGCACAGAGGGGCCTTCATGTTTTATTAGGGATACTGCAGAAGCAGAGGCTGGAAGCAGAGCAGCCACATTTATAATGACAGATAAATTAACCGCAGTGCGGGATGAGGGTGGGGAGTGGGGATTGGGCCAGGTGCTTTAATATATAAAAAACAACAACAGAAAGACTTGACAAATGACCCCAAAGACATGGGACAGAGGAGGGCAGCACCATCCAGACAGCAAGGAGGAGCAGGGCAGATGAGAGAGAAGGCAACTTGACCCCTCACCCCCAAACTCCTCCAGCGCAGGGCCTCCGGCTCACCACGGAGGGGCTGGGGGCAGGGAGCAGCCAGGTTGGCAGAGATGGCACAGCTGGCGGGCAGGAAGCCCAGCACCACAAGATGGCTCAGCCTGAAGTAGGAGCTAGGGCTGGGGCAGCGGCCTGGAACCTAGTCCCTCAGAGGAAGAGCCTTACTCTGGGTGAGAGGAAGGACCAAAGGTGGGGTCTCTCCCTGAGCTGAGAGTGGTCATCTCCTCCACAGCAGCAGAGGGCAGTGGGGGTGCCAGGCGCCCCCTTCACCTTCTGATCCATCTGCCTCTGGTCCCTGCAGAGAGGAACCCCATGGCCCCGAGGGGGCAGGGCCTGAGGAGAGCCGGTCCAGTCTGTGTCTGAGAGGGGCCGAGGCACAGCTCCTCAGCCTTGACTCCCACAGGAGGAGAGCGAGTCGTAGAGCGAGTCACTGAGAGACTCTGAGGTCTCCAGCCCTGGGGGGCCCCCACTGGCCGCTCTGCCTTCCTCACCCATATCCGATGTGCTGGGAGTACGGCTACCCCCAAATGCCGGGCCCTGGGGCGTTGTAGTGGCTGGGCGGCTGCGCTCCAGGCTCCGCTTTCGGTCCACAGGCAGGGCCTGGGAAAGGAAGGGAAGCTCAGGAGGAAACTCCTTTCACCTCCTGGCCCTGCCCAAAGGCCTGGGCTCTGCCCTCGGGATAGGGGCTCTGCAGATAGGGCCCACCACAGGGGGGTGCACTCAGAGGAAGCGGGCTGGAGGCATGAGTGAGCACAGTCCTACCACGGTTCTGTGGAAGGAGAGAAACCCTTTCCAGAGAGATGTAAGAAGGGAGACAGGGCCTGGCCAATGTGGCTCAGTGGTTGAGTGTCGACCCATAAACCAGGAGGTCACAGTTCGATTCCCGGTCATGCCCGGGTTGCGGGCTCAATCCCGTGTAGGGGGCAGGAGGCAGCTGATCAATGGTTCTTTCATCATTTATCTCTCTCTCTCTCTCTTTCCCTTCCTCTCTGAAATCAATAAAAACATATTAAAAAAAAAAGGGGGGGAGATGGTTGGGCCGCTCAGAGGGGCATCCAAGGAGCTCTCCACTCAATCCTCGTCCAGGAAGGGCTGTACCTCACAGGAAACACTGGTCTCTCCCTTATCCCCCTGCCCGCCAGTCTTATGCCCTTTCCCCTTCCACCATGCTCACCATGGGGGTCCTGGGCAGCCCCTCCAATTGTCGGGGTGGGCACAGGAAAGGGTCAGTGGAGCCACCGGCTGCCCTGGCATTGGGGAAGGTCCAGTTTTTGGCCAGCTGGACAGGAGGGGGAGGTCCTGGGTCTTCACAGGGATCTATGTGGTGACAAGGGGAAGGAGGTGGTGGTAGGTGGAGTACAGGGATAGCCCACCCACCTGTGCAGACACTCACCGTCAGGGCAGGTCTGATGGCCCCGGTGGCCGGGAGCAGCAGTGAGCAGTGCAGGGAAGGCCGGCATGCTGGGGTGCCGCCCGCTCACCAGCAACTCTTCTATTCCTGGCACCTCACGCTCCAGGGTGTGGGCGCGGCGGGGGACTTTGGTAAGGGGTGGCGGCCGAGCTGGGGGCCCCCCAGGTGGGGGCTCCAGCCGTGGTGGCTTGGTCTTGGGAGGATTCTTGCTGGGGGTCCCACTGCTGCCATGGTCTGGGGGTGGGAAGGTCCCAATGCCACTGTCCAGGGTTCGAGTCAAGGAGCCACAGGCTGGGGGAAGGGAGGGGTAAGTCATGAATGTGAGGCTGCAGGTGGCTCATCCACTCTGCCTTTTTCCAGTTTCCTGCCCCAACCTAGGTTCCACCCCTGGTTCAGGCCCCTCCAGGCCCAACAGGCTAGGTTGTCCCTGCCTACCCTGTCCCACCTTCCCGAGGTTTGGGGAAGGGTGGCAGGTACCCCGAGCATAAGAAGTGATATATTTCTATGCAGTCCCAGTGCCCGCCTGGTGATTGGTACCAATATGGCACTCAGGGCCTGGCATCCGCTGCAGTGACAGGAACGGGTCAAGCCCTAATCTTGGCCCTTGATCTACAGACCTGTGAAGTGTGAGGTGGGCACTGGCTCGGCCAGGCTGACCTCTGAAGGCATCTCTTCCCTCCTTCCTGGCTCGCTGCTTGGCTGTGGGAAACAGGAGACCTCTGAGCACATTTGTCCCCTTCCCCAAAGCCTTCTCCTAGCCTCAGCATTAGGACCCCTGAAGTATGGATTTGACAGTGCCCAAAGCCTTCCAGTTTCCAGGAGGTCTTCTCCCCTTCCCAGCACCCTCCCATCCCCCACCAGAAATGCATTCAGCAGCTTCCAGGCCTCAGGGAGGGGAGCCCTCCAGGGTTAAGAGATCTGACAGGACCAAGAGATTAGCCCTCCACCCAGCCCTTGTCCTAAGACCTTACCTTCCCAGGTTTTCCGCAGCTCTGAAGAGGGCCCACCAGGCCATTTCGGGGCCCACAGGCTGGCCAGGGGTTCTTGGGGTCAGAGGACACTGGCTGGAAATCACCATACTCGGGTTTGGGCTCCCTCCAGCTCTTGGGTGGCAGCTCCTTGCCATCCACCCTAGGGGCAACAGTGCAGGAGATGAGGGAGGCCTTGATCCCACCAATGGTGAGGGTCTAGTGAGACACCCCCTCTGTCCCTAGGGAAGGGGACATATCCCTGGTGGTTGCCCACAACAACCCCTTCTGACAAGGGAACTGGCAGAGACCCTAGAGGAACCCCAGAGGGATAGCAGGGGCTGGGAAGGTGGGAGAACTATCCCAAAGCTACCAGTCAAGCTTAGGGATCACTCAACAATGTTGGCAGATAGATGGCAAACCTGGTCACACACAACACACCCTGCCTGGCCCAGCTGATTTGAGTGCTCTTGCTGTCCAAACCACACTTACCTGGGGCCCAATTCCTGCAGACATTCTGCCTTAACCTGGCCCAGACAGGGCAACCCCAAGGTGGGAGGCCACTTCTATAAACCACAGCTCCCATTGCTGGGTCTGTGGCAGATGCCAAAGGGCAAGACGGGAAGGAGACCCCCCTTTGTTCTATAGCAGGAGTGGGTACCTTTTTTCTGCCAAGAGCCATTTGGACATTTATAACATTATACATGAGCCACACAAAATTATCAACTGAAAAATTTAGCCTGTTGACCTAGCCAGTTAGGCTCAGTGGATAGAGCGTTGGCCTGCAGACTGAAGAATCCCGGTTCAATTCTGGTCAAGGGCACGTGCCTTGGTCGCAAGCTTGAGGGGTCCCCGGCCCTGGATGAGGCACAAATTGATGTCTCTCTTACATCGATATTTCTCTCTGCCTCTCCCCCTCCCTTCCACTCTCTCTAAAAATCAATGCAAAAATATCCCTGGATAAAGATTAACAACAACAACAATTATCCTGCTATATTTGGTCAAACATTTAATTAGCTCACCCTCAATGCCTTGGCAGGGCCAGGCCAAATGATTTCGTAGGCCTTACATGGCTCTTGGGCTAGATGTTCCCCACCCCTGTTCTATAGAATGGGAAACCCCAGAGTGAGACTTCATCAGGCCATGGTCAGGAACTAGCACCTCTTTGACTGCTGTGTGCAGGCATTTTGGTGGGCTGCCTCATCCGACACCAGAGATGATCCAGGAAAGTGTGAACTGTTCCCTCTTCCCAAATGAGAAACTGGGTCTCAGCAAGTCTGATATCAGCCAGAGAGGCGGGGAGCTGGGGAACAAACACCCCATCTTTCCTCCTGGTCAGGCCACTAACCCCCCAATATTTTGGTAGCCTTTGCTTAACCTCTGACCCCTTTTGACCTCTGTGAAGCCTAAGCTCCCAGGCCAAACATTCCCAGCCAGTCTTTGGTGTACCCATGGAGAGACAAGTGCCCTCAGTCACCAAGCTCTTGCGACTGGTCCCAGGCCCTCACCTGTTGAGCAGCTGCTGCATGAAGGTGTCTGCGCCCTGGTACATGCCAGCCAGCTGGCCCTGGACCTGCCCCAGCCCTGCACTGGGCCCCGGTGCTGGTCCCCCGGGCCGTGGCCGGGCCCTGCTGCTCAGGTAGGCCTTCTCCTCCTCCAGCGCCCGGCGCAAATCCTCTGCCTTAGCCATCAGCTTGGAGATGTTGAGGCTCTCTGCCTCCAGCTTCCGGGATTCTGCCTTTACCTCCTTCCGGAGCGGGGAGCCCCCGCTGGCCCCTTCCTTGCTCTTGGTGGCCTCGGTGCGGCGGTTCAGTGCTGGCAGCTTGCTCTTCTTAAGGCCAAACCAGCTGGCAATGCTGCTAGTGTTGCGGTGCTTAGCCTCGGTGCCTGGGGCCCGCTCCTGACCCTGGAGCCGCAGTACATTCTCCTCGATGCCCTTCATCACCTTCTCCTCAATGGCTGAGTGTAGGGCACGCCCCTCAGGGCCCTGGCTGAGGTCAGCAGGGCCAGGTGCTGAGGGTGTGGGCTGAGCCATGGTGCCACCACAGTCTGTCCATGGTGGGCCCTTCCCCTTGTCAGGCTTGGGGGGCTCCTTGGTGCCTGGCAGGGCCACAGGCCGGGGCACCACCTTGGTAGGTGACTTGGAAGGTAGTTTTGTCGGGCTGCCGTGGGGGCTCTTACTGGGCTTGCCCAGGCTGGGGGCTGAGGTTGGTACTTTGGCAGGGGTGCGGGGTACCTGGGGACACAGGGCCCCTGCCAGCCGGCTCTTGGCCAGCTCCACTTTGGTGAGGCAGCTCCTTGGTGAGACAGGCTCCAGGTCCACCCGGGCGCCCATGGAGTGGGAGGAGTAGACTCGGGCCCCAGGGTCCCCTAGGAGCCCAGGTTCCTGTTGCTTCAGGCTGCTTGTGCCCAAGGCCACTGCCCCTCGCAGGGCCCCCTTGGCTTCTGGCTGCTCAGGGGGCCTGGGGATGGAGAGTGCCAGGTCTCCAGTATTCTCCCCTGACCTCCCTGCTCCCCGCACCTTCTCAGTGCCAAGCCTGGCTGGCACCCCATTCTTCTCTGGGCCCTGGGACCCCTCGGGGCCAGTCTTCAGTTTCCCCAGGGCTGCCAGTCTGTCCCGCAGAGGTGTGTAGCCAGGATCTCCAGGTCGCCGTCCTGACCCCTGGCTGGGCTTCTTGGCTGAGCTGCCTGGGGTCCTGCGGCCAGGATGGGGCGATTCCAAGCCTGCCTTGTCCAAATTTTTCTCCTGGGGGCTCCCATAGGGGCAGGATTCTGGGAGGCAAGGGCTAAGGGGGGCTCCAGGGCTTCTGAGGACCTCAGGGGCCTGTTGCACCTCCAGAGTTAGTTGTGGGTAGGTGGGCACCTGCAATGGGGATGGGGGTGGCTCTGGAGAAGGTCCCCTAAAGGTGCTCCGGGAAAGGTCCAGGATGTTCTCGTAGCAGGGCGATACCACTGACCCAGGGGAGAGCATGGAGGAGAAGGCTGGCTGGGGAGGTCGGAGCTGTGCGGAGTCCGGGGTTGTGGAGCAGGGTGAAGGGCTGGTGGGCAGGCCCTGTACCCCTTCTGGGGACAGTTCTCCTCCACCCAGGC
The DNA here is from genome assembly GCA_026230045.1 of Corynorhinus townsendii. Lineage (NCBI taxonomy): Eukaryota > Metazoa > Chordata > Mammalia > Chiroptera > Vespertilionidae > Corynorhinus > Corynorhinus townsendii. The sequence continues at coordinate 169,954,107 of JAPDVU010000003.1, read as the reverse complement.
CCTTTCGGGCCAGCAGTGGGGAGGGGCTGCCATCTGAGCCACTGTTCCTACAGGGGATTCGGGAGTTGCGGGGGAGCTGAGGGCTGAGCTGGGGGCCTCCTGGGCTGGGGACCTTCTCTGAGGCTGGAGGCAACTTTAGAAACTTGAGTCCTCTGGCTGGAGAGGGCAGAAGGGGTCCCTGGGCTTCCCCAGGAGAAGGGGAGCCAATTTGGAGCTTGCTTTTCACCTGAGATGAGGAGTGGGGGTGGCCAGGTCGAGAGCCCAGGGGGGCATCCCCCGCACTAACGAACATGCTGAGGAATGGGAGGGGCTCCTGGCCCTCTGAGGTAGCACCAAAGCCTGGCCTGTGAGCCTCTGGAGTACCTCCACCCCAAGTTGACTTGGGGAAGCCTTTGGACTTAGTTAGCTGTGGGGGGCCCTGGTCTGGGGAGGATGGCTGCCCGGAGCCTGGGTGGTCCCCACTGAGTGGGCCGGTGGCCCCAGCCAGGAAGGCCTGTAGGTAAGACTCTGTGTCCTCAAGGAGCTGACCCAGGTTCAACTGTTTGTGGGCCAGGGCCCCGAGCAGGGTGTCGGGGCTGGGTACCTCATTGGGATCACCTGCCTCATCAGAAGAGGAGGAGGAGCTGCTGCCTGGGGCACAGGGTGGGCCAGAGATGGCACCTTGGGCCTGCAGGGAGCCCCTACTAGGGCCCCAGGGCTGCCCAGCACCCTCTTCCTCCCCTTGGTTCCCCAAGAGGCGCTCCCACTGTAGCAGGCCTCCCAGGCTACCAGGGCCTAATAGCAGGTAGGGGGGCCAAGGTGAGGGCTCAGGCTGGGGTGGGCCACACAGCTCGCCATTGATGGGCTCTGGGGAGCCAGGACCCTCACTTGGAGGCCGCCAGGGGGTGGCAGGTGAGCAGAGAAGCAAGGGGTCAGTCTCTTCCAGAGCTCTCAGCACCTCCAGGATCTGGGCTTTCTTCCGAAGAAATGGGGATAGGGCATCCAGCGCTGGGGGTGGGGCAACCGGGGGTCCTGGGCCTCCTGGCCGCAGCTGCTGCTCCCAACACACCTTGGGGGAAAAACAGCATAAGGAGACCACGTGCAGACCCAGGACCTGAGCTGCACATAACTGTGTATGGCAGGAACACCGCTGGCCTGGTTTTGTCTCTGCCCCCAAAAGGAACTGACAGCTCCTGGGATATGATGGCTCATCCTCCCTAAGGATCACTGAGCCCTGGTTAGTCCAACTCTTTCCTGGCATGACTGGGGTTGGGTGGGGACCCCATTTCCCTTCCTGGCTATCCCAGCCTTGCTTTCCCACCACTTCCCACTGCTGTTTGGGTCGGCAGGGCTGACCACCTATAACACTGACAGCTATGCTTGTCCCGGGGAGGGAGACCTGTTCATTTTTCAGGCTCAGAAAGAACACAGACTCAAGAAGGGGATGTGATGCAGCCAATTCCTAAGCCACTGCAGCAAGCCCAGGTCCTTTTAGGTCAGGCAGCGGCCTGCTGACCTGATCTCCATGGAGAAGAGGATTGGGAACGACTCTACTGCAAGCCCATCGCGGCTTTTGCCCAGCCTCTTCTTGTGCCCAGTCCCGTCTGACAGAGTGGTTAACTCTATGGGCTCTGGAGCCAGACTGTGTAGCTTCAAGTACCAGATCTACTACTAACTAGTTACATGGCCTTTGGCAAGTTACTGAATCTTCAAGCTTCATAGTATCATTTGTAAAATGGATGCTAATTATGTTTACCTCATAAGGCAAACGAGACCAGGAGCTCAGCACAGTGGCTGGCACACAGGAAGCCATGACTCTTACTGTAGAACTAACACATTTGCTTGCAAGGCCAGTGGTTGGGATGGGATCTATTTTTCTTGGCTGGAGGTGACACAGCCTGGTCAAGAATCTGTGCACAGGGCACGGCCTCCCCTGGGGCTCATTAAGAAACAGCAATGGCACCCAGTCCTCCTACCTCTCTCTGCCCAGCACAGCGCCCCAGAGGCAGCGAGGTGGCCAGTCCCTCGGCGGAGCTCAGGGAGGGGGAGGCTGGTGGCTCTGATGGAGGCTGGAGTGGGGTAAGTGGGATCTGCAGGGAGAGGCAGAGTTAGCACCAGTGCTCTGTCCCAGGTCCCTACTTCCCAATGAACTAGGCCTTCCCATCCCAGGGCAGGAAAAAGTTGCCCCTTCAGGGACATCTCCTGGCCCAAGGTACGCTTTCAGCACTGTCCCCACCACCTGGTCAAGGAGCCTTGGGAGACCAAGGCACAGGCAGACTGAAGAAGTGCATGCCCAGGTGGCAGAAAGGTGAGGGCGGGCCAGGGGCTTTGGGGGACGGGAGACGTGGCCCCTGGGCCGGAGGGCAGTGGCAGGCCTACCCTAGGTGCCGTTGCGGGTCCAGGAGCGCTCTGCTTTTCCTCAGGACCTGCTCCCTGATTACAGAGAGAGCGCGCAGCGAGGCCCCTCCTGTTCTGACTACCTTTGAGCCCAGCATCACAGGCTGAGCCTAAGGGAAGGAGCACTTATTACTGGGTTCCAGAAAAGAGACGGTGGTGTCAGTTATCACTTCTGTCTCCCTCCCTTAACTAGTCTCATGTGAAACTTGTACTCTGAGGATTACAAAAGTAGCACTGAATCATGGGTCACTTCTCTCTCAGCCCCTGAGGATGTCACTTCCTTCGCTTTGGCATTTCAACTAGATAGCGGTCAACGTTAAGTCCTCCCTCTCTCTCATTCTCTGTAGCTTTTAGATCCTGTCTTGGCAGCATCTCTGCCTCCTCCCTGGCCACCTGCAGCCGCCCCTTCAGCCCAGATCCTCACACCTCCTGCTGGATGCTGCTCAGCATTTCAGTCTCTCTGACTTGGGTGGCTTTTCAACCTCCGATGTACAAGGCAGCCTAATGCATCTTTTTCTTTTCTTTTTCTAAAGCATCTTTGTGCTCAAAGCCTCCTATGCCTGCCCACTGAAGACAAGTCTGAACTCCTCTGCCTGCATTCCAGCCCAGCTTGCCTGGTCTTCCCGACGTCGGCTCTAGCTCTGTCTCTCACTGCTCCTCACACACCCTTTGTTCTAGCCCTGCTGAACAGCTTGCCGCTTCCTACTCTGTTCCTTCCACAGGGAATCACATTTCTCTACCCCCCATTGCACTCTCTTTAAATCTCTCATCCATCAAGGCCCAGATCCAATGCCACCTCATTAAGGGAGCCCTCCCCAGCCTGTCTCTGATGGCCTCCCTCCCCTCTGGCTCTGGGCAGCGCTGTCACACTCTGCTTTGTAATGCTGCTGTCTGTAGACCTGCCTTCGCTTCTGCAGTCCCGGCCTTCAGGGGTTACATTTGCTCTGCACGGGCGACAGCCCTGTCCAGTTCCATATGTGTTGGCAAAGGCACTATTCACAACAAGAGCTTAATTAGCATCTCAATGGGGCTTTCATCCTAGAAAGGCACAATTTAGTAATAACATGAATAATGATAAATAGCTGCTGCCGAATATTGACCATCTACTATGGGCCAAGCACTATTTATTATCTTACTTAATCCTCATGACAACCTGCAATATAGGTGCTCTTATCCCCACCTGCAAGGAAAAACTGTGGTTTGTAAGATTATATAATTTGTCCAAGGTCACATAGCTAAGAATTAGCTAAGTTAGGGAGTTTATCTGAGGTTCATGCTCTTTCCATTATGTCATAAATTACCTCTGGGGAAGATGACTCTATGACCCCAAACCCCAAAATTCATCTAAAAAGCCCAAATTCAAATGCCAGAATTAAGTAAAATAAAAAAATGACTTAAGGATGATCTATACCTCTTTTATCACCAGTTACTGAGAAGGAATGGACAGGGTGAGATTGGCCAGTGTGGTTAGGCCTCTGGGAATTCCAGGGTGAACTCTGTAGCTACGCAAGACCAGGGCAGGGGGGCTGCAGTCCCTGCTGCTGATTCACTCAGCTCTGTACCTGCCTGGTGACAGGGGTTCTAGACAGGCAGGGTCAGGCTCCCAGGGAGCTGAGGGCATCCTGCCCAGGGTCTGGGAGCCAAGAGCTGCCTGGTTTGTCTCAGACACACACACAGAAGATACTTCTCTTCTTGTCAAGGTCAGAGGTGGGGAGCGGTGCGCCGCTGACTTCAGAACCCGAGCTGCTCCTGACCCTCCTACCCCCCATGTCTCACCCCATCCTTGAGGCTTTCTGACAGCGTGACCCCAAACGAACACAGGATTCACTCCGAGTAGGCTCCTGCTTCTCCCGGGTAAGGCAGGTGTCGGGGCTAGAAGCAGGGACCAACCAGGGTCTACGGCCATGCCTGAGTCAGTGGGTGAGCATATAGGATGGGACAAAAGTAGGTTTACAGTTGTTTGTATAGAAAATAAGACAATAATAAATAATAATACAAGAATAAACTCTGTGTTTTGTAAACCTACTTTTGCCCCACCCCGTATGCAATGTGCTCAAATACAGAGTTATCCGGTCAAGTGCCTTTCCTGACCTCTCCGTGACTCCAAGCACTGGGTGCCTTCCACCCAGTCCCACCCTTGCCCCTGGCCAAGAAGAGGCAGTGGAGTGGCCAAAGGAGCCCCTTGGGAGCGTGAAATAATTACAATTTCAGCTTCCACCCATCTCCCCACACAGGGTGAGAGTAAGCAGGAACCTTCTCTGTCAATAAGAAGGGATCCCATCCATCTGGGAGGGAAGCACCTGCAAGGTGGGGAGTAGCCCGACTTGAGGGGACTCAGGGAGTTTTCATCCCGTCTAAGGCGCAGATCTATCAGGCCAGGCGGGCCTTCCCTGGGTGGACTGCCTCCAGAATGGAGGGAACACTGGACAGCCTGCTTCTGCAGGTGTTTTGGGGAAAAGTGGGTGGAGATAATGATGGGGACTGGGGGAGGTAGGAAACTGAGGTGTGACGAGGGGAGGAGAATGGCTTATGCCCACCTGAGGGAGGGAGCCTGTCGTGAGCTGGAGTTTCTGCTGAAACAGGGAGCTCAGCATCTGGTTCTGTCGTTCGAGGTCAAACACTCTTTTCTTCAGCTTGATGCACTCCTCCCGAAGGTCCTGCACCACCCAGGAGAAGGTGGAAGAAAAGAAGGAGACGATACCGGGGAGGGTGCATGAGTATACAGTTCCCTTCATCAGAGCAGTGGGCACTCCTCCCGGGCATGCCCTTCTCCTGCAACCTCCTCTGGGAGGGAGGTTGCAGCTATCAAATCCTCAGGGGATGGTAAACTCTCTAAAGTTAACCACCCATGGAGGGAGGTAAATCCCCTTCCCATTGGTCCCTCCCCAATCCTGGAGCCAGCCCAGCGCCTCTTAGAAACCACACATTAAATAAGGGTCCACACAAGGCAGAAGATCTAGGGGTCAGATGGACCAGGTGTCAAGAAGTACTTCAGTAAATATTTATGCTCCCAACATCAACATTGCTTTCAGGTCCATTACCAACTGGGGCCAGGATAAGAGAAGGATTCAAGCCCAAATCAAAGGCACCATAACTCAGAGATCTGGCCTCACCTATGCCACCCCTGCCTCCAGATAAAACAGCACAGGCCTGTCTGAAGTGAGGAAGCGAAGGGTGGGGCGGGTGGGGGCATCACTGGGCCAATAGGACATTTCCACGAAGCTCCCCTCTCTAGCCCCCATCAAAGGCTTAGCTGAGAAGGCTCAGGGGTCCCCTGTGGTGCCCAGAACCTCTCCCAGGGAGGTTGGACTTAGGGGCGAGAAGGTCTCCCATGGCCACTTACCTTTTGGTTCAGTAGTGCCTGTACCACATGGTTGGCAACCTGGGGAAAGAAAGGCCCGAGGCAGAGATGTCAGCCAACAACCTTTATCTGGAGGAGACAAGCTATGCTCCCCTACCCTCCCCAGCGTCAGTCCCACTGCAGACCCCACAGACCTCGTCCAGACAGCGCTCATAGGTCTCCCTCTGGTTTTCATTGGCCTGGGCAAGTGCCGAGTTCTCTGCCTGCAGGATGCGGGAAGAGGGCAAAAAGGAGGTGATGGGACCATCCTTCCCTCAGGGCAAACTGCTTTTGGGGAAGGGGAACCAAGGAGTCTACCAACTACACCCCTGCCCACCTCCTGGTTCTGGATGGGCTCTGCCACGGGGAGGCCTATAGAGACGGGCTGAGGGCATTAGAAGGCCGAACTCAGATGTCTGGTTTTCTGTAACCTCAACTTCAGTCAGTGACAGGAGGACCTAAGGCGGGAGGTGCCAAGAGTAATGCTTATTTCCCTAGGGAGAGGGCAGAGGAGACTGGCAGGACCTTAAGAATGCGATGTAGTGCCTTAGTTTAAGGATCCATGTCCTTGTCCCTCAAATCCTGAGTGCCAGGACATCTAAACCCTTTTCCTCTGTGACCACCCCTTTCCTCAAAGAGCATGAATGTGGGGGAGAAGTGGGGTAAGGAAGGGAGACATTGAGGGGTTAGGACAACCCTGCCCCTGTGCATGCCTCCTGTCCCTGAGCTGGCACCTAGCCTAGAGAGCTAAGAGCAGGGAGAGGCTTCTCAGAGGAGCTCTCCTAAGAAATGTTCATCTCCGCTGCAGCCTGGCAAAGGGGCCTGAGAGGAAGGACCACCGCACCCAAAAACACCCACACCAAGCTCAGAGGAAAGGGCAGCCCTAATGCCCAACTCGCCCCGTGCCCCACCTCCAGCTCCCGCAGTCGGTGCAGGAGCTCCTGGCAGGTACCCGGCTCCATGCCGCCATCACCACCCTCTCCTGGCCTCGGGTTTTCAGGACTCCCAGCCGGCTGGTCCATGGCCTCTGACATCAGGTCCTGGGAACAAGCGAGAGAGGCCAGGCAGGCTACTCCGGGCCCGGGAGGTGAGCGGGGGAGGGGGACAAAGATGAAACTTGTTAGTATTCTCCAAGTTTAGCTCAGTGTGACTGCTGTGCCACAGACACTGTAACAACTCAGTCTAAGTCTCTCTGGTCCCGGGAAAAAGACACTCTTCCCATGTGAAGAACAAAATCCATTGTTTTGTAAACCCTTGTAACTGTACTCGCCCTATCACAGGTCACACAGATACTGGCCAGGAGCTGAGAAACCTGAATTCTCCGCCGAGACTGGCCTCCACCTGGCATACTGTAGCCTTCTGGCGACACTGGGAGGTGCCTGCATGCCTCCAAGGACCCCTGGTCCTCTGCAGGGGCTTGACCCTTTACCCGCCTTCCTTCCTATTATTCCTCAGGGCTCCCAATCCAAGTCCACTCAGGTCTGTAACCGTCTCCCCCGGACTCTTGATTCCATGAGAGCACGTTCATGTCACTGCCCAGGCTTACACTTCCTGGTGTGATACCTGGTGTGCAAGAGACAGACGGAGCACTAACTAAAGAGACCAGCCTGTCACTGCATGAACACAGCGAGCCAGGCTTCTAACCTGAACTGTGCGTGTGATGCCCCACCCCACCACACTGCTGCATGGTTACTGCCTGTACTGACTAGGCTTCATCTTCCATTTGAGTTTCCATTTCTCTGCCAGAGGAAAGTGCTCATTTCCTTCTACACAAATATCATGGAAATTTCCAGTAGATGGGAAACCCTTCCTAATGCCAAAGGGTGGAGGCTCCGGTTTACAACTGACTACTTGCCTCCCTGCCCCACTGAAGCCCCCACCAAGGAGCTTAGCACTTTTGGCCCAAGGAAGGGAGGACCACAGCAGCTCGTCCACCAGGCATCTGAATGCTCTCTCCTCCATCCTCCACGGTGGGCACGGGGCCTGCCCCACCCCAGCCTTCCTCCTCCAGTCGCCATCAACAGCGCGCACAGGCCCCAGAGCCCCTCACCTGTCTCTGCTCCCTCGGCCGGGCTGGCACACTCACTCCAACAGCCAGGATGGTCACCTTGCCTGTGGAGAAACAGGGAGAGCAGTCAGCCATGCCTGCCACAAGCATTTATTTGGCTTCTGCTGTGGGCCAGGTGCTGGGCCACAGGGAAGAAGAAGCCAGCGAAAGCCCTGCCTTCATGAAGCTTCCAGTCTATTGGGGGAGGCAGATAATATACGATAAACCAAGGGACATATGCTGGGTCCTGGTAAGACACTGAGAGGCGACAGTTGAGCAGAGACTGACTGAAGTCCCGATCAAATCCTGGGATGGAAAAAGCATTCTGGGTAGAGGAAGAGCCAGTCCAAAGGTCCCAGCTCTCAGTCAGAAATCACTCAGACACCAGGTGGAAATGAACAGTAACACACGGTGCCTTCTGGCCCTTCCACAACCTATGTCTTCTTTCATCCTCATCACCACCTTAAAAGGACTTAAAAGCTATTATCAGCACCTATATTTGAGATGAGGAAACCAAGGAATAAGAGGTTACACTTGCAGGCACTGAATGTATCCTGTGTGTTGCCACTTTCTCATGCATCATTCCATTTGATTCTCCTACCAAACTTGTAAGGGGAGCGCCAGCCTGGGGAGGAAGCAGACTCCAGAGGCAAAAGAGGCAGCCCAAATCATACGGCTGGTTCACAAGGCACACTGGACAGGCCTGGACTTTGCCACCCCAGGGCGCCACTCTGTACACAAGCTGCACTGTCAGCTCTTTGTATTCAGGAACCTCTGCACAGTCCCGGGGCTCCCGGAGCAATGCAGTTCAATAGACCTGGGTTAGAACCCTGACTCTGCAAGACCTGGGTCCTCACCTATATTACGGGGATAAGAATACTATGCAGAAAGGGTTGTTAGAAGATGAAATGAGATAATGTACGCAGAGTGTTGCGCGTGAACTCAGTAAATGGAAGCTTTTCATATCATCACATCCTGACCCAGGCACAGTGCAAAGTCCTGCGATGGAGCCTGCTGTTACATCCCCCTGCTTCCGGTCTATTCACCGGTAGGCAGACCCCGAGCCCCCTCAGCCGGGGTGCCCACTTACGGGCACCTGGAGATCTGAGAGTGCTGCCCAAACTGCCCTGCCTTCAAGGAGCTCCCCTTCTCCAACCCTTTCCCGAGCTCTCCACCCCAGAGCCAGGCAGCCTGCACTCTTCTGTGCCTGGCACCCTGGGAAGAGGGGTAACGGCAAACAGGAGAACACTTCTTCCTGAGTGAGAATGTGTGTATGGCAATGGGATAAGTTGAAAACTAGGAGAAAAGGAAAAATGGTGTAATATTTATTTTTTATTTTTTTCCATTTTTTAATTAAGGTATTATATGTGTACATATCTTACCATTATCCCCCCCCCCCCCGTAATATTTATTTTTAACACCACCACAATCTAAAGTCCTTTGTTATTATTTTTAAACTTTTTATTGATTTTAGAGAGAGAGGAAGGGAGAGAGAGAAACATTGATGTGAGAGAGAAATATCGATTGGTTGCTTCCTGCACGTACCCTCCTGTTGACTGGACCCATAACCTGGGCCGGCAAACCTTTGGTGCACAGGTCAGTACTCAACCGGCTGAGCCATACTGGCCAGGGCAGTCCTTTGTTATTTTAATGTCATAAAAATGTACCTAGCTGCCTGGTGGCATGGCTCAGTGGTTGAGCATAGACCTATGATCCAGGAGGACATGGTTTGATGCCCGGGTAACGGCTCGGTTCCTAGTGGGGGTATATAGGAAGCAGCCGATCAATGATTCTCTCTTATTATTGATGTTTCTATCTCTCTCTCCCACTCTGAAATTAATAAAAATATAGTAAAAAAATGTATCTAGTATAACTTCATTTGCTATAACATTTTCATATTTGATATGTTTAGAAATGGACAGGCCTAGAAAAAAACAAAAAAAATTTCAAGTAATATCCTCCTTCCCACATACACAAATAGGGGTTAAAACCAAAAAAGGGCCTTGGTTTGCCTCCATCACTGGGCCAGTTCCAACCCACCTACCACTCATCTCTGGGCTGACGCCCACTGGCTCCAGTTGGTCGGAGGGTCCCTGTTCTAGGAGAGGCCTGCCCCCAGGGCTCACTAGCTTTCCCTCAATCCCCTCCCCATTTATTTCCCCAGTGGGTTGGGATGGGTGCAGAAGTGCTGGAGAGTGTGAGGAAAAAAGTTGGGAGGATGAAGGACAGGAGTGGGATGAATAGGCAATGTCCAGGGGCCAGGAAAGAATAAAGCTAATGGCCTAGCTGGTTTGGCTCAGTGCATAGAGAGCCGGCCCGCAGACTGAAGGGTTCCAGGTTGGATTCCGGTCAAGGGCACATGCCCGGGTTGCAGGCTCGATCCCCAGTAGGGGGCGTGCAGGAGGCAGCCGATCAATGATTCTCATTACTGACGTTTCTATCTCTCTCTCCCTCTTCCTTCCTCTCAGAAATCAATTTAAAAAATAAAAATAAAAAATACAGCTAAAACTGCAGAAGGCCCAAGTCTTGTGTTCGCCACACAACAAAAACCAAAGTAAGGGTGAAGGTGGTTTAGGAGAATACGTTTTCCTAAAAAAATAAAAATAGGGTTTGGCCTCAAGCTCCGAGCGGCCCCTGCTATGAGCAGCGGCAATATTAGGGGAGACACCAGAGGCCCTGTACTTTCCCCAACAGATGGAGGAACTAGAGCTATGCCAGGTCCTACAGGACTGGAGCAGGGAGGAGCCTGAGGAAGAGCAGCAGGTACAGGCCTAGCTGGCTACCCCTATCAGCTCCTACTCCCTGAACCAGATGCTGACGCAGAGCAGGTGGAGCTGGCACCAGTGGAATGGAGATGCAGTTGTGGATATCCAGGATTAGATCCAGGACTTGGGGCTTCATTTGCCAGACCCACCATTAGAGAGCAAAGGTGAAGATGAGGGAGCTACAGCATTGAGGACCCCATGGGCGCAGAACAGGTGGAGCTGTGAAAAGGACGACGGCTGGAGTAAGCCTGCCTGCACCAGGGGTTCCTGCCTGGGCTCGGGAGGCTCTCCAAGCCCGCAGGCATCCCTGACAGGAAGTGATCACCTAGAGAGCTGCCTTATCTCCCTGCATTCCAGAATGAACCAGCACAGGACTGTACACCTGCCAGTTGTAATGTTCATCTCCTTTCTCCACATCAAGACAAGTCAAACTCCTCAGGACCCACTTTGTTCAGTTCTGTACTTACAGTATGGGAACATCGGCCCAAACCCAATCCACCTTAGCATTTTCACTCTGGAGAATAAGGTACCCTATGTACACAGCCCATAAACAAACAAACAAACAAATAAAAGCACCCTGGTTAGACTCAAGGTCCCGAATGTGAGGACTGGCTATGGGTGATGCACACCCCACAGAGCCAACCATGCCACCCTCCAATCTGAGCCCTTATGGGTCTCAGAGCAGGGAAGCCTGAGTCCCACTGTGATCTGGGGGTACCCTCCCAGTGATAAGCCACCCAAGAGCAACAGCTCTGCCATGCGTGTCTCTGTATCCCTGGCTGGGACTAGGAGAGACTCCGGAAATGTCGGCTGCAGGCAGGCTATGACTCAGCCTCACTTTGGGGGAGATCTTTGCTGCCCTCGGCCGAGGAGGTCTGGCCAGATCAAGATAAGGGGCCTTCTCTGTGTCTGCAGGGCCACAAGCAGAGGGCAGGAAGCTTTTGGCCAGGGTTAAGAGTCACAGGCAAGAGGCCTGCATTTGACATTGGTGGTGGGGAGGGGCACATGCTATGAGTCAGACCAGATTTTGAGTTCAAGATTTCTATGGTGTTAGGAAAACTTCCTGCATCTTTGCACTCCTCTGGGGAATTTAAGATCCAGAGAGATACTACCATCTCCGGCTCCCAATCAGCCTAATTAGGCCCTTCAGAGTCTGGGTTTTCTGCTTAAGTCTCATGAGAAAAAACCCCAACCCAGGTCAATTCCCCAGTGGGGTCTCTACTGGGTGTCATTGGGGGCCCCTTGCCCCAGGGTCCGAGTCCTCTCCTCCTTCCCCCAGGCCCACAACTACTCACAGCTTCTGTGTTCAGCCTGCCGGGCCCCCGGGAAAACCCCCAGCCTGGGTTTCTCAGGATGGCTCTGGTTTCAAATAGTCCTCTGGTGGTCCTACAATAAACACATCCTGGATGCTGGATATTGGGTCGAGGTCAGCCAGGGCTGCGTAGGGATGAAGCTGCAGGGTGTGGAAGCTCTAACTTGAACTGTTGGCTTCTCCCGCCACAACTGCCAACCAACAGGCAGCCCCGCCTCCGACAAAGGCCTGATTCAGCAGGCGGCCGGTGACCTCAGTGCTGAGAGGAGGGAGAGAAGAGAGGAAGAGCAAAGCCTCTCTGACCAGTGGGGAGAGCACAGTTTTCAAGCAGCCAGGGACAGAAAAGGGGGAACAGCTGCTTGGGGGTGGGGGTGGGGGGAGTTCCTGGCCTGGGAACACGGCTGGTTCAGCCCAATCGCAGAGTGAATCTGGGTGACCACTATCTCTTCAGCCTAGTTAGTCAGTCATGGCCCTAGTACCCACTGGTCCTTTAAAGCCAGGAAGGGATAGGGGCTTCCAGGGCCTCAAAAGAGATCTCTCCTGGCCTTTCAGGCAGCCAGAGCAAAGGAGTCGGGTCTGCAGCTCCCATTCCCTCCCCTGCCAGGGCACAGGCAGAACTCAAGTCCAGGCCTGGGAGGAAGGGGCCTGAGAGGTGGCAGCAAGCCTGTCCCCCATACTCCCTAAGCTGGGCCCTTCGCCAAGGCCTTGGGGCCCTGATGAGCCCCTCACTCACCAGCTGTTCCCCAGAGTTCTCTAGGGAGAGAAGCCAGGGACCAGGAGGTGGGGGAGGGCTGGGCAGCTGCAGGAAGGCCGAGATGGAGAAGCTCACTTTAATAACAGAATCATCCGTAACACCAACGGTTTCTCCCTCTGCTCCCCCCATTCTCCAGCTGCTTTCTGGAATCCCTGTCACACCCAAGAGTCCACTTGTAAATAGCAACTTCTGTACCCAGCGAACACTCCTTCCCAGGCAGGACTGGCCCTGGGCTGCCTTGGGGTGTATGGAGGCATGTAAAGACAGAGGCCCCAGGACACCCCTGGCCTGAAAGTGGCCACCTTAATCCTTGACCCAAAGCGTCTTTTAGCCCTAAGAATTCCAACTGGCCTCTTCCCTTCTCAGGGAAAGAGGGAGATAGGAATTTCCTTCCCTTCTCCTGACAACTGGCCTTCTGAGAGGCATGTGTCCCTGAATCTCCCCTCTAAGTTCCTCTTCACGGCCACTCCAAGAACCTCCATACTATGATGTGGGTTCTTTGAACCGATAGTGGGATCAACCACCTGCCCTTCCAGGCAGTGCAGAGGGGCAGACATGTTAGGAGCCCAAAGGCTTATCTCTCCTCCCTGGGATCCCTCATGTTCCCTGTCCATAACATAAGCCAACAACAAAAACGCAGCTGCTGGGGTGGAAGGTGGGGCGGGGGTGGAGGTGGGTGGGTGAGGCGGGGGAGGCGAGGGGACTCTGACACAGACACAATGGATTTATTTATAGGGCCACATGCCAGGGGCTCTGCAGCTAAGACTAGCCCCACTCCCAAAAGCCCAGTGGGGCCCAGCCCAGGCCAGCCAAAGGCACTGGAAAAAGCCTCAGACCAAGGTAGCAGATTTAGTCTAGTCTCAACACTGCAATTTACTTGCTGTGTGACTTTAGGCAAATTACAGTCTCGCAGGGACAAGTTCCTTCATGCCAAGTGAAGGTTTTTCTAAACAGTGGTTCTCAAAGTGTGGTCCAGGGACCCCGAAGCCCTTTCAAGGAGTCCACAGGTTCAAAACTATTTTCATAATACTACTAAGACATTAATTGTCTCTTTTACTTTCTTTCTCTTATAGAGTAGCATTTTCCAGAGATCATGTGATATGTGATATCACAAAAGATTGAATACAGAAGCAGATATTGAGAATCCAGCTGCCTTCTATTAAGTCAGACACGACAGATTTGCAAAAATGAAGAACAATGACATTCTTTTCACTATTTATTTTTGTTTCGGAAAAATATATAATTATTTTTATTAAATACATTAATTTTTAAGAGTGTAGAGCAGCAATTTTCAACCAGTGTGCTGCAAGAATTTTTAAAACATTCAATATCTGACTATTATTTAGTCAGGGGCACTGATCTCTTTTCCCTTAAACTGTCAAATAAAAAAAATGACAACAGCCAACAGAACAATATCCGTCTGTGTGAATGAGTCAAAATCATACCTAATATTTTTGTTAGATCAGCAAAAATATTTTTGACGTGCTGCAGAATTTTAGTAATTAGTTTATGTGTGGCATGAGATTGGAAACTGCTGGTGTAAAGGGGTCCTCAGGCCAAATAGTTTGAGAATCACTTTTCTAGGAGTGTTGTCCAGTTTGTGATGATGAAAATATTTATTCTGTGCTGTATAATATGGTAGCCCCTAATCACACATGGCTAGTCCAAATGAGGAACTGAATTTTATTTATCTATTTAAAAAAATTTTATTGGTTTTTAGAGAGAGGGGGAGAGAAGAGAGAGAGAAAAACATTGATTGGTTGCCTCCTGCACCCCAACAAGGAATTGAACCCACAACCTAGGTATAAGCCCTGACCTGGAATCAAACCCGCCACCGTCTGGTGTATGGGATGATGCTCCAACCAACTGAGCCACAGCAGCCAGGGCAGTACTAGATTTTATATGTTGACAGCCACATGCAGTCAGTGGCTGCTGTGTGCCGCTGTGCTCAACAGTGCAGTTCTAGAAGACCCCTGGAATCTAGAAGATGCCTTGACTTTAGCATTCTAGGTCAATGCTTCTTTACACAGACTGTAGAGGTTGGCAGTAGGAAGAAACAGGAACTGACATGTACTCCTGTCCCCAGACTTCTACTCACACTATTTCTCACTCTCACTGACCAAAGGAAAGCCATCTCAACCACATGGTCAGTCCTGCCTGACACTCCTACCAAGGCTTTCTGTTAGAGAGGCTCTCTCATTCTGACACGACTCCTTCACACCCTCTCCTCAAACTCCTAGCCTGTCACCTCTTGTTTTCCCGAAGGAGAAAGCCAGCAGAGGGAAAACCCCTCAAATATCTTGCCACCACCCTCCCAGTGTCATCAGAATCTCCGCATCGCCTCCTGTTACAGCAGAGGAGCTGACCTCTCCCAGGCAAAGCAGTCCTTCCTGCCCCAGCCCCTTCAGTATCTACCTCCTGAAGGGATCTTTCCCATCCACCTTGAACACCTGTCAGGTGTCTTTCATCTTTTTTTTTATAATAGCATACTTTATTCATTTAACATTATCTTAAAGATCATTTCACATTAACACATATATCTCATCTTAAAAATAATGTTCCCCTGAGGGATTCCAAAATGGCAGCAGAGTAAGTAGAGCTACACTGACATTCTCCTAGGACCAAACTAGAAATACAACTAAAATACAGAAGAATCACCCTGAAAAATCAACTGAAGACTAGCTGGAGAGAACCCTGATAAGCAAGGATGGAAAGTGGAGACTGAATAGAGACTGGTAGGCAGTGCAGAGGCGTGAGAGGGTTGGCCAGCTCTCACAGACAGTAGCTGAAGTCTTGGAGGGATATCTCAGCTGTGGGGGGTTCTTACTGAGAATGTTGGGGTCTAAACCCCAAGCTGGGCTCCCAGAGCACCAGAACTGAGAAAGGTGCCCACAGAACATCTGTCTGCCAATCCGAGATGGCTGGAAAGGCAGGCACCCTCTTAAAGAGCCAACACAAAAAATTTTGTGTGCAGCCACTCACCTTGGGCTCCAATAGAGGCAGAGCAGAGTGGACTGGAGCTATGTGAGGAGAGTAGGGTTGGGGGCTGTGGGGTTGGTGCTCTATGGGGTTGGTGCTCCGAGGGCAGCCACCTCAGTTTCCTGTGCTGAGTCATTTCCTCACACTGCGGAGGAGACCTTTCTCCACAGACCTTTGCTATCCAGGCTTTTGCCTGGGGAGAAGGCAGTTGCCCCATCCTGTTGGAAGACCTCTCACCCCACCTGAGGCTAATCAGGGCAGATAACAATCAGACTGAAGGCAGAGGAAGATTAATGGAGGCTTTGAGTCTTTGCCTGATCTCCTCCTGGGCTTGGGGCTAGGAAAAGCAGACCCTGGTGCACATGTTGGTCCTTTCCAAAGGTACCCAGCCCCAGCAGAGGGAGCCACAAGCTGTGGATTGCTGATAGCTCCAAACCGTACTCAGGACCAGTCACAAATAGCATCTGACATTGTCCTGCACTAGAGATCGGAAGTCGTAGCAGTTTTACTTAGTACACAGACACAGACACAAACCCAAACAGGCCACCAAAATGGGGAGACAAAAAAACAAGCCTGAAATGAAAGAACAAGAGAATTCTCCAGAAGAAGAGCTAAATGAAATGAAGATAAAAAATTTATCAGACATAGAGTTCAGAATAATGATGGCAAAGATGCTCAACAGCATGAGAAAAGATATAGTAACTATGAAGAATGACACAGAACTAATAAAGAACACAGAGAACCAAAAAGAAAAAACAAGCAAAAAGCAGGAGGATAGCTTAAGGGAGTGTAGGACATGAAACATAACAATATTCACATAATAGAAATGCCAGAAGGGGAAGAAAGTGAGCAAGGGATAGAAATGCATTTGAAGAAATAATGGCAGAAAACTTCCCTAACCTGGTAAAGGAAAAAGTCACACAAGTTCAGGAGGCACAGAGAGTCCCAAGCAAGAAGAACCGAAATAGGCCCATGCCCAGACACATCATTATTAAAATTGAAAATAGAGAGAATCTTAAAAGCAACGAAAAAAAGCGACTTGTTACCTACAAAAGAGCTCCCAAAAGGCTATCAGCTGATTTCTCATCAGAAACACTACAGTCCAGGTGGGAATGGCATGAAGAATTCAAGGTAATGAAAAGCAAGGATCTGAAACCAAGATTACTATATCCAGCAAGACTATCATTCAAAATAGATGGTGAAATAAAGAGCTTCCCAGAGAAAAAAGGCTAAAGGAGTTTATCACCACCAAACCAGCACTGCAAGAAATGCTAAAAGAAAGAGAAGAAATATATATAGAGAGAAACATAGGCATAAAGAATAAAAATGGCAATAAATAAGTACCTATCAATAATAACCTTAAATATAAATGGATTAAACATTCTGATCAAAAGACATGGGGTAGCTGAATGGATAAAAAAAAAAAAAAATGACCCAATTATATGATGTCTATAAGAAAACAACCTCAGAACAAAAGACTCATACAGGATGAGAGCAAAAGGATAGAAAAATATTTTCCATGCAAATAGATAATAATAATTAAAAAGCTGGAGCAGCAATACTCATATCTGACAAAATAGACTTCAAAATGAAGGCCATTACAAGAGACAATAAAGGTCACTATATAATACTAAAGGAATTGATCCAACAAGAGGATATAATCCTGGTAAACATATAGGAACACCTAAATATATAAAAAAAACTTCTAGAGCAGCGGTCGCCAACCTTTTGGACCTCATGGACCACTGGATGGTGACCAGTGCTCCAAAGGTTTCCTTAAACCAGTAGTTGCCAACCTTTCAGACCTCGTGGACCACCAGTGGAGGAGGATTTGAGACATTATGCTCAATCCCATTTACCAACGCTGTTCTAGAGAACTTTTTTTTTTAAAGAGACAAATCTTTTTTTCTTCATATATATGTGTGTGTGTGTGTGTGTGTGTGTGTGTGTATATATATATATATATATATATATATATATAATTGATTTTTTACAGAGAGGAAGGGAGAGGGATAGAGAGTTAGAAACATTGATGGGAGAGAAACATTGATCAGCTGCCTCGTGCACACCCCCTACTGGGGACGTGCCTGCAACCAAGGTACATGCCCTTGCCCTTGACTGGAATTGAACCCAGGACCCTTCAGTCTACAGGGTGACACTCTATCCACTGAGCCAAACCGGTCAGGGCTCTAGAGGACTTCAATGGGACACAGCGAAAGCAGTCCTGAGAAGGAAGTTCATAGCACTATAGGCCTACCACAAAAAACAAGAAAAATTAATAATGAACTATTTAACCCTACAACTTAAGAAATTAGAAAGAGAATAACAAGAAAAGCCCAGAGTAAGTGGAAGGAAATAATAAAGATTAGAGCAGAAATAAATGACATAGAAACTAAAAAAAAACAATGAAACCAAGAGCTGATTCTTTGAAAAGATAAATGAGATTGATGAATTGTTAGCCAGATTAACCAAGAAACAAAGAGAGAGGTACCAAATAAATACAATCAGAAACAAAAGAGGTGAAGTAACAACAGACACAACAGAAATACAAAGGAGTATAAGAAAATACTATGAACAAATATATGCCAACAACCTGGACAATGTGGAGGAAATGGACAAATTCTTAAAAACATATAATCTCCCAAAATTGAATCAGGAAGAATCAGAAAGCTGAAATAGGCCAATAACAACTGATGAAATAGAAGCAGTAATCAAAAAACTCCCAGCAAACAAACACCCTGGTCCAGACAGCTTCACAGGCGAGTTTTACCAAACCTTCAAAGAACTAATACCTATCCTTCTCAAACTACTCCAAAAAATCCAAGAGGAAAGAACACTTTCAAGCTCTTTTTATGAGGCCAGCATTATCCTAATTCCAAAACCAGATAAAGGCACTACAAATAAAGAGGACTACAGGCCAATATTCCTCATGAACATAGACGCTAAAATCCTCAACAAAATATTAACAAAAGTCACATGACACATTAATAGACGCAGAAAAAGCATTCAACAAAATCCAACACCCATTTTTGATAAAAACTCTCAGCAAAGTGGGAATAGAAGGATCATATCTCAACATAATAAAGGCCATGTATGACAAACCTATTGAGAGAACATCATACTCAATAGGCAAAAACTAAAACTATTTTCCCTAAGAACAGGAATAAGATAGGGATGTCCACTTTCACCACTCTTCTTCTACATAGTACTGGAAGTCCTAGCCACAGCAATCAGATAAGAAGTAGAAATAAAAGGCACCCATATTGGAAAGGAGGAAGTAAAACTCTCATTATTTACAGATGACATGGTATTGTACACTAAAAATCTAGATTCCACCAAAAAACTACTAGAGTTAATAAAGGAATTCAGTAATGCAGCAGGATACAAAATTAACATCCAGAAATTGATGGCCTTTTTTATACACCAATAAAGAATTCTCAGAAAGAGAAACTAAACAAACAATCCCATTTACCACTGCAACAAAAAAATTAAGATACTTAGGAATAAAGTTAACCAAGGAGATAAAAGAGTTGTACTTGGAAAACTATAGGACATTGAAAAAAGAGATAGAGGAAGATATAACAAGTGGAAGAATATACCATGTTCATGGATAGGTAGAATTAACATTATTAAAATGTCCATACTACCCAAAGCAATCTACAGATTCAATGCAATCCCTATTAAAATACCAATGGCATATTTCAGACTTAGAACAAATACTCCAAAAATTTATAGGGAACCAAAAAACCCCCAAATAGCTGCAGCAATCTTGAGAAAGAAGAACAAAATTGGAGGAATCATAACATCAGATGTCAAGTTATACTACAAAGCTACTGTAATCAAAACAGCCTGGTATTGGAATAAGAATGGGCATGTAGATCAGTGGAACAGAACAGCGACCCCAGAAATCAATGCAAGACATTATGCTCAATTAATATTTGACAAAGGAGGCAAGAACATACAGTGGATTCAAGACAGTCTCTTCAACAAGTAGTGGTAGGAAAATTGGACAGATACATGTAAAAAAAAAAAAAAAAAAAGAAACTAGACCACCAACTTACACCATACAGAAGAATAAACTCAAAATGGATCAAGGACTTTAATATAAGTTGTGAAACCATAAAAATCCTGGAAGAAACCATAGGCAGCAAAATCTCAGACATCTCTTATAGCAATATGTTTACAGATACATCTCCTAGGGCAAAACAAACTAAGGAAAAAATTAACAAATGGGACTACATCAAAATAAAAAGTTTCTGCACAGCAAAAGAAACCATCAACAAAATGAAAAGGGAGCCCTCTGTATGGGAAGATATATTTGGCAATGATAAAGGGTTAATGTCCAAAATATATAAGGAACTCATACAACTTAGCCTGACCAGCATGGCTCAGTGGCTGAGCGTCAACCTACGAACCAAGAGGTCATGACTCCATCCTGGTCAGGGCATATGCCCTGGTTGTGGGCTCGATCCCCAGTGGAGGGGCATGCAGGAGGCAGCTGATCAATGATTCTCTCTCCTCTTTGATGTTTCTATCTTCCTCTCCCTTCCTCTCTGAAATGAATAAAAATATATTTTAAAAAAATAACACAACAATGAGGTATTACCTCACACCAACAACAAATGACAAGTGCTGGCAAGGATGTGGAGAAAAGGGAACCCTAGTCTACTGCTGCTGGGAATGCAGACTGGTGCAACCATTATGGAAAACAATATGGAGAGCTTCCTCAAAAATTAAATAGGAACTGTCATTAGACCCAGTGATCCCACTTCTAGGAATATATCCTAAGAGACTCCCCAAAAAACAATCAGAAAGAATGTATGCACCTCTATGTTCATAGCAGCACAATTTACAATAGCTAAGATATGGAAATAGCCCAAGTGCCCATGAGGAGAAGAGTGGATAAAAAAGTAATTGTGGTACATTTACACCATGGAATACAATGCACCCTTGGAGACAGCATGGAGGGACCTGGAGAATATTACGCTGAGCGAAATAAGCTAGTCAGAGAAAGACAAGCATCACATGATCTTACTCATATATGGAATCTAATGAACAAAATAAACTGATGAACAAAATAGATCCAGAGACATAGAAGCATGGAACAGACTGTGGAATCTCAGAGGGAAGGTGGCGGTGGGTGAGAAAAGATCTCTTTCTTCAAAGGGAACAGGCTGTGGCTGGCTAAGCACCGCTGTGTCTAGGAAGCTCCAGGGTTGACTTAGTGGGCACCATTTGGCCAGAGCCCAGAGGTGACCTCCTAAGCTGCTAGCTCTGCCCACAAGCCTCCACTGGCTCTGCTCTTGTTTGTGCCCACAAATGGGAACAGGCTTCCTGGATTCCAGTTCTGGCTTGGTCATACTGCATGACCCCACATGAAGCCTAGAAACCCTTGAGGACTCAGTTTTCCTATCTGTAAAATGGGGTGATCTCTCTAACTCCTCTCTCCTTACAGCGCATAGAAGAAAAGGATGAGATCATGTCTGGAAAGGAATTGTAGCTGAAAAGACAGGTTTCCTTGTGAGGGGTTGGGGGCTGGGAGTGAGGAACTCAGCAGGGCCTTAGAAAGAAGCCATTGGCTTTGATGTTGCCTTCCTCCTACAGGGCCTACAGGCTTCCCAGGAAAGCAGGGGGTGGGGTTGTGGAGAGGAAGGAACAGCAAAGCCAAGGGCTTTAGCCTTCTTCTAGCGCCAGGGACAGGAAGTGAGGTGCTGTCTACAGAGGAAGTAAGAAGCAAATACCCCCCAACTTCCCCTCAGCCTACAGTGGAAAGGAAGGCTTCAGCTTCAGGAGGCTGAAGTCCCAGGGCTGGGGAAAAAGAAAGCAGGAGTGGGGGTGGGAAGGAGGCATTATCAACACCATCTGGCGGAGAAGAGGGTTTCATGTCTTGGACACAATAAAACTCCAGGGGCACAGACTCCGGGAGGAGAGAGAAGCCACTGAAGTCAGGTTGAGAAACCCAGCTTTCCAGGTCCATGGTATCATACCTGCAGTCCTGGCCCCAGACTCCAACCCTGCTCCACAAGCCCCACCCCCAAGATGGGCCAGGTCTGATTACTCACTCTTACAGTATATGTCCTTTCTTGGCAGCCTTTATCACAGATGTAATTCTATGACTGTTTAATTATT
Organism: Corynorhinus townsendii; assembly: GCA_026230045.1. NCBI lineage: Eukaryota > Metazoa > Chordata > Mammalia > Chiroptera > Vespertilionidae > Corynorhinus > Corynorhinus townsendii. The sequence continues at coordinate 169,932,405 of JAPDVU010000003.1, read as the reverse complement.
TGATTAATGTGGGCTTTTTGATGACCATTGGACCCCTGGAGTCTAGCATAGCACCCATCACATAGTTAAGTGCTGAGTGATTGTGCTGACCACTGCTTGAGAATTCCTCAGAGGCTGGTTTTGGCCTAACCCCGGCATCTGAATAAAATTCAGTATACGAAGATGAATGAACTCTACTCACAGCCTGGGGTTGACTGGGAGACCCCCGGGTGAGTGGTAAAGGCCAGAAACTGACACAGGTGCCAGGAGAAATCTATGCATACCTAGATATTGCCAACAGGTAAGGCAACAGAAGAAGATATATCTTTTGGGTAAGGGGGGAAAAAGAATACATATTTGTATTTGTTTTTGTGTAAAGAAACTCTTGAGGGATATGTAAGAAACTAATAAATGTTTCTCTATGGAGGGAGAAGGGAGTGGAGATGGGAGCAAGATTTCTCAATGTATGGCTTTTTTTCAATTTGATTTTTAGACTGGGTTAAAAAAAAATCTAGTGAGCCCTAGCTGGTTTGGCTCAGTGGGTAGAGTGTTGGCCTGCAGACTGAAGGGTCCTGGGTTCAATTCTGGTCAAAGGCACATGCCTGGGTTACAGGCTCAATGCCCCAGTAGGAAGCATGCAGGAGGCAGCCGATCAATGATTCTCTCTCATCATTGATATTTCTATCTCTTTCTACCTCTTCCTTTCTCTCTGAAATAAATAAAAATATATTTTTAAAAAAATATAGTGAAAAAATAAAGTATAAAACTTAAAAAAATGTAAGAAGGGCCCTGGCCAGTGTGGCTCAGTTGGTTGAGCATCATCCCATGCACAGAGAGGTCGTGGTTCAATCCCTGGTCAGGGCACATGCCTGGGTTTCAGGCTCAATCCCCAGTAGGGGGCGTGTAAGAGGCAGCCAATGGGTGGTTCTTTCTCATCAACCATTGATGTTTCTCTCTCCCTCTGCCTTCCTCTATCCCTCTAAAATCAATAAAAGCATACTAAAAAAAACATTTTAAAAAAATGTTAGAAAGAATAACCACATGACCAGGTGATTTCTAAAGCCCCTCCCAGCTGGGGCCATCTACGCTCTCATCCCCTATTAGAAAGTAGGAACCAAGTCCCTGAAACAGGGAGGGGTGAGGAGGTCTGGCCAAATGAGTAGGGGATTCTGGCCAAGGGAGGCCAATGTTTCCACTCCCTTTCTTCCCAGAAATTTCTCCTTGGACTAGGAGAGAGGCCCTCCCACCCCCAGACTGTGGTGTGGTGTGGTAGCACCAAATTATTCACAAGCTGATCAGGGCCACTGGATAAGAGTTCATTGTAGATTCTTGGGAAGGGAGCTAATAGGGTCTGGCCAAGGGCAGAGGCAGAGGTGGGAGGTTGGGCAAGGTGAGAGTTTGGGGCAGGTAGGGATAGAGTGGGGTGACTCCTGGACAGGCCTGGGCTGTTGCGGGCAGGTTCTGAGGGTGTCTCAACAGATCCTCACACAAAAGGGCCAATTACAGCCCCCACATCAAGCTAGCTGGGGGGTGAAGTGAATCAGCCTCTGGGAACTACAGTTGCTGAGAATCCCAGAGCCATACCCCAGGAGTTCCAGGGACCCTCACAATCCTGTCTAGGAAAAGCCTCATTATTCCTCTATCCAGAGGGTCTTCAGAGAGGGACAATTTGAGAACTGCAGACCAATGCCCTAAGCAGCACCCAACACCCAAACCCTGCAGGCACAGCATGAGCAGCAGAATGGGTATCTCTCCTATAAAATTAGGTGTACTTAAAAAAAAGCTTACTGGGGACTGAAGAATTCTCAGAGCTCAAGGACCAGCATAAGGTTCAGGGAGCTGTGCCTGATTGGGCTCTTCTCAGTGGCTGCTGGATTTTCAGAAATCAGTAATAACAGCAAAGATAATTCACCTTAATAACAGCCTGGCTTCCTCAGGACTCTTTCATCTTGTAACTCCCAGAGGTGGGAAAACGGTAATTATCGAGCAGGTGCCACACCCCAATGATGATGTGTTATTAATCCATCAGCACAGGCTGGGAAACTGAGGCCCAGGGAGAAGGATTTCCCCTCAAACAGGACTAAGGATGCCAGTGCCAAGGTCACTGGGCAGTGAAGAAACGAAGGTGCCAGCTCCATATCTGTTGTGTTTTGAGAGGATACTGACGATAAGGGCACTCCTTCCAGAGTCAGCCAGATCTGGGTTTGAGGAGGTGAGGAAAGACCCCAGATATGTGTCCCAAGCCCCCTCCCCAGGCTGAAGCAGGGCTTGGTGGTAGCCCTGTCTGGGAACCAGGGCCTCTGATCTTGAGTGCATACACCCACCCACTCTCCCCAAGTTCTGCAAAGCAGCCTAACAGCTGCTTTGAGCATCTCCTCCATCTCTGCAATTCAAGCAGAAACCATAGGGTAAGTGGGGGCTTAGCCTTCCAAATAACTGCATGCCACAGGTACAGCCCATAAAGTGGGAGCGGGGCATCCTGAAGCTGGGTAGGTGGATCAGATCAAGAACCCATCCAAAGTGGGGAGATTGCTTCTTGGGAACCAAAGCCCATTCCGCAGCCCCCTTCCGTTTTGGCACTGATTTTACAATAATGAGATCCTTCCTATAGCAAGGCCTGTTTGGGCTGATCATGTTGCAGAAAACTGCAGAGGAGGCCCAGCTGGCCTGTGCCCTCCAACAGAGCAGGGAAGGATGGACAAAGAGTCAAAGAGCACCAAAGATCTTTTCCCAGGGTGGCCACAGAGGGAGGTAGCAGAGACTCAAATGAGAATGTAAGGATAAAGACATTGCCTGTGAAGGTCTAGCCACAGTCTATATGTGCCTGGTCCTGCGAGAGATGCTAGGGAGAGATGCAACTCAGCTCTGGAGAAACCATAAGGGCCAAGCCAGGTAGCAACCAATGACCTTGTCCTCTAACCTTCCAGGGCAGAGCCTGGGGAAAAGTATTAAGCATGATGCTGGAAGGGATTTAAAGTTGTTTACTTGCATATACTAGACAGCTGACCAGAGCCCTTGGAAGTTTCCTGAGATAATACTCTGCCCCTCCTAGGGCCCAGCTCCCTATAATCTCATCTTTAAGAACTGCCCTCTCTGCTGTAAATTCAGCCAGGCCTCCTCATGCACGAGAAACTAAGGCAGAATGGTACTATGGAAAACACTTGACCAGAGTCAGGAGCCCTGCCTGACACTCATCACTGTATGAATCACTTTCCCCTCTGGACTTCAGTTTCCCCATTTTTAACACGAGGGCATTAACACTGTCTCTAGGATTCCTTCCAGTCTATGATTCTATGTTGTTTTGATGTAGTGGCAAATTTCAGGTTACTTTACATAAATTTGCATGTTCAATCAGAAATCCCAAACTTTGAGTGTAGAAAATCCAATCAGTCCTTTAGTGCAGCTAGGCTGGGGGTGAGGGCTGTTACAGCAGACAGTGGTGGTGGTGAACTGGGGGAGGAGCCAGGGGAAACAGGGCCAGGAAGCAGCACTTGTTCTGAGAGATGCAGTTCTGGTGACCCATGGCTGATGGGGCCCAGGACCCTTCAGCTACTAAATAAAGGTCCTTTCTCTTCCTGCCTCTAAAGAGGTCTCTTGGCTTGCCAGCGTCAGCCACACCCCAAAAGAGAACAGCAGCCTCTGCCTAGCAACAGCTGCATCCTTCACTCTGACAGGGACTCCACCATCACCCACCTTCTGGGAAATTGACCTCCCTGGGAGCTTCAGTTCTCCCTTTCAGGGGCTCCTAACAGGGAGAAAGGTTTCCTTGGGGGTCTAACTAAATATCTCCTGCTGCAGTTTCATTCCCATTGGAAGCAGGGCCCAAGGGGGCTAGCAGAGGGAAGAACAATATTGGCAGGAGAATGTGCCCAGCATCCAACTAATCCCATGGCCTCTCTAACTCTCCGACATCCCACTCAGCACCTGGGAAAGCAAGGATGAAAACAAACAAGGAAAAAGCAAAGGCCTTTGGCTCTTGGGCTACAGAGCAAGTCCCAACCTGGGGAGCCTGACTCCTGAGAAAGCCCTCGCCCCAGAGGGAAGGAGGCTGGGAAAGGTGGGCTGACATGGCAGGGCCTGGGAGGCTGGCTGGGCTGGGTGTGGGCAGCAGGGGAAGAGTCCTCAGCCCCTTGCCTGGGAGTTGGGGGTGTGAGTGCAGAGGTGAGGTGAGTAGGGCAGGGAGTGAAATGGGCAACAACAGTGGGCCCTCCTCGTCTTCTTCCCATAAGAGGGCAGATGAGTGTGCTGTGCTCTCTGGCCCAGATCCTAAAACAAGTCCCAACAACTGAGATGCAAACTGTCTCCTGGGAATCTGCTTACTTTGCTGGCCTTTGGCTGCCTCCTCCTTTCTCAACCCCTCCCCAAAGGCCCAACTCAAAGACTGGCCTGGCAGGATGTCTCACCAGAGGCCTTGATGGGTGGGCCAAACCCCAGCAGCAGGAGGTTCATAGCCCAAGGCACCAGGGGTAAGAAGGACAAGGACTACTCTTAGGTAGGATAAGGTAGTCTACTCCTCTCCTCCCAAGGTTCTAATCCCAAGTAATCATGAGATTTAGAACCACATCACCTAACACCTACTTCTCCAAACTGAGCCAACATACCTACCAGAGGACCTTTCTCCCCTCCAGAATCACTCATCAGTGGAACCACACAGGACCAGAAGTGGAAGGGAATGTTAGAGTTTTCCAGTCCAACTGCTGAATTATATAAACTGTCTTGGCCAAGGTCATACAGCAAGCTAAGACGTGCAGGGACCAAAACTTCTGACCCAGTCCACAGGGACCACAGCTTGGTCCTCATGTACATTGGTTTCCACTGTCCTATTGTGGAAGAGCCTTGTTCCCTGAAGCTCAGGCCACGAAACATGATGGAGGGCCCATGCCACCTCATGCATGAGGGCAGATGCCACCTAAGACACAGAACGTAGACTTTGAAAACAAACTTGAACTTTGTGGGAATCTCCCCAGAGAGGAATACTTGTATCCCTCTGAGGTAGGAAGCACAATAACCCAGGTTGTTCTTAGGGAGACAAGGGGCCAATATGAAAGTGAATTTTGTGTCGCCCTTTTTGCCAGACAAGGGGTCTCAGAGCCAGCTGACATGTCTTGCAAGAGGGTCTACAACAGGCAACTGGGATCCATTATCCCAAAAAGTACTGACCACAGAATGGCTAGACATTGACCCCCTCTTTAGTGTCCCTCAGTACTATCTCTGTCCCAGGCACATGTTTCCAACCATGACCTCTGGCGGACAATTGTGCTTAGGCAGGAAGATCTCTGGGAGACAGAACAGGAATAAGAGGAATTGCCTTACAGCCAGGGAGGGAATTCATCAGCCCAAGACCCCTGGTTCCTTAGAAAGGTGAGAATCAAAAAGTAGCTGCTGGACAGGCTGGGTGGACAGCGCTGACACACCTGGAAAACCAGGCCTGTGGGAGGTGCGGGCCCTCTGTGCCCTTGGGACAGTGCCTGGGCTGTATCCTTATCCTGAGCCCACCTGGGATAAGGATAAGGAGATTCCTTAAGGGGGGCTGAGGTTCGGACAATCGCTTTCCTGGTCGGGCTAGGCCAGGGGAGTGTCGGGATTCTCGGCATTCTTCTGACACCGCAGCAAGGACCCAGAGTCTTTTCTGCAGGCGCTGCCCTGGCCCCATTCCCTGCCCAGTCCTTCTCCCTCCCTCGGCCTCTAGTGTTCAGCCTATCGGGCTGCCCTCCTCCGATCTGCATCCCCTCAAAGCCAAGAAGGGTCGTTCCCCGAGGCCCTGATCTCTCCGCCTCTCCCCACTCCTCCAAGCCCTACCGCCCCAGGCCACAGGAACTGCTAAGTGTAAAGAGGAGCCCGCGGCTCGTCTCCGCGCCTGCGCTTTGGGAAGAGCCTCCCCCACCGCAACCACCGGGCACCGCTAAGCGGCACCCGGACGGTGGGATGCGGGTGGGGTGGGGTGCGCAGCTGGGGCAAGGTCAGTGCTTTCAAAAAGGGAGGGAGACCGCCCCGGAACATCCCCCTCTTCCGAAAGTTTCCCTTCCGGGGCCACGGAGTGTGCGCGAGGATGGCGCGGGGGGCTGAAGGGGGTGGGGTGGGGGTGGACAGAGTCCCAACCCGACCCCTGGGGAGAGTGCGGCGGGAGGGAGAGACAGACAGCGAGGTCTGGGCTGGAAGCCGCGCTGCCCGCTCTAAACCAAGGCGCCACGAGAGCCTTACCCTTCATTCCTCTCACCCCCAGCCCGTGCCTTACAGACCCCACCACTCGCCGCCCTTTTAAGTCCCAAGTAGGCCAAAACTCACCGAAATCAGGTGTTGTGCTGGACCTGGGCAGGCCGGATAGGCCGGGTCCATGGCCAAGGCTCGGGGGCGAGGGGCTGAGAAGGGGGGTTGCTGGGTCCGCCTCTTGATGTCAAGGCTTTAAAGGGGCCAGGGAACTCCGCCCCTCTCCCAGATCCCGCCTCCCGCTTCCCGAGCAGCCAATCCGAGCTCACCCTGGATGTACGCCCCTCCCAGCTCCTCCAGATGTTCCCAGGACAAGAGCTAAGTCTGCCCGCCGGCGCGCGCCGCTTCCGCCCGGGAGGGAAGGACTGCCCCTCCCCCCCTATGCAGAAACACTTTCCCCAGGCTGGGCCGGGTGGGCCGGGTTAAAACTCCTCAATGCCGGGATACGGGACGCCAGGCTGGGTCGAACTGGGGTGAAATAGAGGAGCATCTATAGTACAGAAAACTAGGTGGGTGCGCACAGACCCACAGACATGCGCGTCTGCTTCTGTGGGGCTGGGCGTGCACGTGTATATGTGGTTGTGAGCTTTGGGGTTTGTAATTTGCCTTCCTGCATACGTGTTAGGAGTAAATCTAAGGGAAGAGGCTTGAATGCCTCCTTGGCCTTAAATACTCCCGCCTCTCTTTTCTTCCTTCGGGATGGGGTCCTCCCAGTAATAAGGAAAATTGGGCGCCGGGAACAGATTCCACTCCTCTCAGAGCTTTGTTGGCCCGTTTCCTCACTGGTTTAGGAGGGAAGGCTGAGCAGAAAAAGCATAAATCCTTGTTCTCAGCCACTTGCTATCTCACTGGGGATGAGTCCCTTTCCTATTGAACTAACTAACCTTGAGCTTAAAAGAGGAAAAGCAAACAGCCCACTTAGGCTCTTGAGGACCTCAGAGCTCCCTTTGATCCCATTCTCATTGGTCCCTAGATAAACTATTTGCCCTCATCTGGATCCCATATAATCTTCATAATCTGCATGGTACTGACTGGCCCAGAAATGCAGGTTCTGAACTGGATCCTGCAAGGAAATAAAAAGGGATCCCTAGCCACAGTCTCTGTCCATTTTATTTAAATTGCTTCGGTTGCGGACGCATTCAAGCATCATGTTAGTAGTCAAAGGGCCGGGGGAACATATGGTGCTCAGACTGACTAGGATTAATCTAGAGTTCCTCTGTGAAAGAGGCTCCGTAATTTAAAATGGGATTTGGCCCTAGCCAGTTTGGCTCAGTGTATAGAGTGTCAGCCTGAGGACTGAAGGGATCCCGGTTCGATTCTGGTCAAGGGCCCGTACATTGGTTGCAGGCTCAATCACTGGCAGCGGTCCGGGTGTGTGCAGAAGGCAACCAATCTCACATTTCTGTCTCTTCCTCTCCCTTCCTCTTTCTCTAAAAATCAATGGGAAAAATATCTTTGGGTAAGGATTAAAACACACACACACAAAATAAAATGGGACTTGAAGGTTGGAGAAAAAATTTGTGTAAGATCCAGTCAGGATAAGGACATAAAGGAGACTCAGATAGGAAAGAGCAAGTTATCTATGTGGGATAGTGAGCAATCACCTTGGTAGGGTGGGAAGTGGGAGAAGTTCATGGAGGAGTTTTGTATGGAGATCAGAACCAGGATATAGATTTGACAGCACAGGTGATAAGTCATGGTGGGTTCTTGAGCATTAGAGGTAGCTTGACTTTTTCAAATGCCTGAGGACAGTTATTATTGGAGCCTAAAAGATGCCATGATGGTTACCTATACCAGCTCTTTCACCTTTGCTTTAAAATTATTTCATTGATTTATCCTTAACATACAATTAAGTATACAGAGCTTAGGTGCTCCGTTTTGTGAATTTCAACAGTAACATATACCTATGCAACTCCCCAAATAAGATACTGAACCATTACTCCAGAAAGTTCCCTCATGTCCCTTTATAGTTTACTAGAGGCCTGGTGCATGAATTCGTGCATGGGTAGGTCCTGCCAGCCCTCCCTGATCAAGGCTGATTGGGCTGGGCCGACCGTGGGGAGGGGATGTGGGAGGTTGGCTGGCCAACCCCACCCCGGATCAGGATGGGGGGCAACCAGGGATGGAGCTGGCTGGGGGGAGGGGCCACAGGTGGTTGGCCGGCCAGCCCCATCTCCTGGTGGAACTCCCAGTTGAACTCCTGGTAGGTGGAGGGGACAATTGCATATTAGCCTTTTATTATATAGGATTACTCTGCACCTAACAACACCCATCCCTGCAACCCCTGAATTCTATCACTTTAGTTTTATCTGTTCTTGGATTTTTTATAAATGGAATCATATAATATGTTTGTTTTTTTTTAAGGTATCTTGTTTTTTATTTTTCATCTTATAGCTCCTCACCATAGCCACCCCCTACCCTTCCCTTCACTGACCACTTTTGTAGGCCACAGGGGATCAGGGAACAAAGCTGGGGCCTGGCACCCCCACTAAGCTGCCAGCCCTGCCCTGGAGAACAAGTCACAAATACAAATTATCACAATTAGCACCTGCACTTGGGAGATGGGCAAAGTGAGGAGGCCCAGCCCTCATTGTCAGCTGGTCTATTGCCAGTGACCTTGCTCTGGAGGGGATGATATTCCTTCAGCCTCAGGGAGTTGATGTTGATAAAACCAGTGGCATCAATGGGCACGTAATCGCCCTGCAAGTTCATGCTCACCAGCTCCTCGTTGTAGAGGGACAGTGGGGACTCCCGGCCGAAGATGTACACCTGGCCCTTGAAGACAGACACAGGACTTTCCCTTCCACGTGCTCCTGGGACTTGGCGATGCAATGGCGGATGAATTCACACTCAGGGCTGTGCCAGAAGTTGGTGTACACCAGCTCGGGAAATTTCAAGCCCAGGCCTTGCTTGATTTTGCGCACTTCCCAATCCATGGTGAAGCCCTCGATGTCTAAATGAGCGTGGTAAAGGACTGTCCCCGCTGGGGTCTCGTAGATACCTTGGGACTTAATCCCGATGAAGCGGTTCTCCACAATGTCGATGCGGCCCACGCCGTGCTTGCCCACAATTTCATTCAGGTACACGAAGAGCTCCAAGGACCTGCGATGAGTGGTGCCGTCCTTGACGTTGGTCACCTTCACGGGGACCCCTTTCTTGAACTCAGTCTCAAGGACATCAGGGGTGCTGGGCCCTTTGGCCGGGTCCTGGGTCTTTGTGTAGAGGTCTGGAGGGGCTTGATTCTTGGGGTTCTCCAGGATTCTGGCCTCGTAGCTGATGTGTATGAGGTTCTCGTCCATGCTCTACGGGCTCTTCGGGGGTGACAGGGATGGGAATCCCATGTTGCTTTGGGTACTCCATCAGGTTGCCGCGTCCCTGGAAGCGGTTGTAGAACTCGGGCATCCTCCAGGTGGCGATGATCTTAATTTGGGGGGCCAGAAAGTAGCAGATGAGCTCAAACCGGACCTGGTCATTGCTCTTTTCTGTAGCGCCGTGGGACACATACTTAGCTCCGTCTTGCTGAGCTATCTCCACTTGTTTGCGGGAGATGCAGGGTCTGGCCAGAGAGGTGCCCGGGAGGTAGTGGTCCTCGTACAGTGCACTAAACTGGGCGGCGGGCCAGATGAACTCCTCCACAAACTCCTTGCTGATGTCCTCGATGAACACCTTTTTGGCCCCCAGCTTCAGCGCCTTCTTCTTGGCCTCCTCAAAGTCTTCCTTCTGGCCGATGTTGGCCAGGTAGGCAATGACATCATAGCCTTGTTCCTTCAGCCACACGAGAATGCAGGTGTCCAGGCCACCACTGTAGGCCAGAACCACGGAGCCTTTGCCGGACATCGTCTGGATCAGAGTGTGGGTTCCTGGCTTCTGGAATCTGTTGGCACTGCTTGGTGAACCACTCGGGTCCAGCAGCAGTGGTGGTGGAGCAGGGTATTATGTACTTTTTACAATATATTTTTATTGATTTCAGAGAGAGAGGAAGGGAAAAGGGGAGAGAGAAAAAGAGATCGGGAGAGAGAAACATTGATGTGATAGAGAAACATCGATCAGTTGCCTCCTGTGTGTGCTAACCTGCAACCTGGGTATGTGCCCTGACGGGGAATCAAACCAGCGACCTTTTGGTGCATGGTATGATGCTCAACCAACTGAACCACACCAGCCAGAACTGCAACTATATTATTTAGCATAGTAATGTTTTCTTGATCCATCTCTGTGTAGTGTATTCCTTTTTATTGCCGAGTAATAGTCTACTGTATGAATTACAACACAATTTCTTTATTCATTCTCTAGCTGATGGATATTTGGGTATTTCCAGTTTGGGCCTATAATGACTAAGGCTGCTAAAACATTCTTTTTCAAATATTTTAATGAGCATGTTTTCATTTCTCTCACCTCTTTAAAATTTTTTTTTAAATATGTTTTTATTGATTTTTTTTTTTTAGACAGTGAGGAAGAGAAAAATCAATGTGAAAGGGAAACATCGATTGGTTGCCTCTTGCATGTCCCTCACCAGGGATAGAGCCAGCAACCTGGGCTCACCTTATTTCTTGATGATAGATAGCAGCACCTTGGGAATCCAGAAGCATTAATTAATTCTTATTTATTCAATCATCCAGCATTTATTGAATAGGGATCTGTGGGAGAGTCCTTGGTTTACAACAAAAATTAGACATGATTCTTTCCTCAAAAGGCTTAAATATCCCGTAAGACTCCATTTATCTTTTGCATTCCAAAACCAAGGGGTAGATAAACCTTGTTTGTCAGGTATTTCTAAATATTTTTGGATGTTTGCAAATAACTAAATTTTGGAAAGCCAACAGACCATCTAAATGATGTTTTACTTTTCATTCAGATGTTTACCATTGTTTAATAAACACAGCCAGAACATCCACACTTGTCAGAGCAAGTAAGTACCTGCCTTACTTGAAAGGCTCTTGCACACTTGAAAGTTTAAGCATTCAGATTTTGGCAGATTCTCTATGCTTCAGAAACCTTCATCCTCATTGACAGGAGGTGAAAGAATGATATCTAACATTGCTCCATAGTTTTCAGTATTTGATGAGGCTTAAAACACTTTCATTCTCAATGGTATTATTCACATAAATAATTTAAAAATATACGTAAGTTCCAAAGTTAGTTTTGAACTATTATATACCATACTAGTGGCCTGGTGCATGAAATTCATGCACGGCATGGGGGGTGGGCGGTGTCTCCTCAGCCTGGCCTGCACCTTCTCCAATCTGGGATCCCTCTCACAATCCAGAACCACTGGCTCCATCCGGCCTGCCTGATGTTCCTGACTGCTCCCCTGCTGGCCTGATGGCCCTAAATGCTCTCCCCTGCTGGCCTGATCCCCCTAACTGCTCTCCCCTCCTTGTCTGATCCCCCTGCCTATCTGCTCTCCCCTCCTGGCCTGATCCCCCTAACTGCCTATGTGCTCTCCCTTCCTCTCCATGCCTTCAGATCCCCGGTTTAGGAGTACTGAGAACTCTCCACCAATGCCCTGCCCCGTCCTGATGCCCCTTCTCCGGGCTAGGCAGCGCTGCGGGACTGCGTGCGCTTCTGCTGGGGGCGCCACTGTGGCCCATCCTGACACCCCCCTCTGGGCCAGGTGGCGCATGCCTCCGCCAGGGGGACCGCCCCCTGTGGCAGCCTCATGTCCCTGTGGCACAAGTCCTCACCCCCATCTCCACCCCCCAGCTCCTGTGCGCCTGCAGCCTGGTTGTGACTGTGACACTGTTAGGACCAATTAGCATATTACCTCTTTATTATATAGAATAGAGGCCTGGTGCATGAAATTTGTGCACTGGGGGGGGGGAGGTCCCTCAGCCTGGGCCTGCATCCTCTTGCAGTCCAGGAGCCCTCTAGGGATGTCTGACAGTTGGACATCCTTAGTGCTGCCACAGAGGTGGGAGAGGCTCCTGCCACCACTGCTGCACTTGCCAGCTGTGAGCCCAGCTTCTGACTGAGCGATGCTCCCGATGGGAGTACACTGACCACCAGGGGTCAGCTCCTGCATTCAGTGTCTGCCCCCTGGTGGTCAGTGTGCTTCATAGCAACCAGCCATTCTGTTGTTTGGATGATTTGCATATTAGTCTTTTATTATACAGGATATTGTTCTTTGAGTTGTCACAAAACAAGCTAGGCTTCATAGGCTGCAAGCTGTTGGAAACAAATCAGTTTGGTGGTGTGGTCTGTGCATACGGTGCTGATGACTGACTGGTAGATGGCATCTCAGAAACCCACCCCCTTCACCACTCACCTCAGTACTTTGGGGTCTTCTGTTTCAATACTATGTGGTCATTCATTCAGTGTTGGAGCATCTCCTTTCCTCACTTTGGCATTGGAACTATTTGACCATTGTGTTACATTGGTTGTAACTCACCCCATCTTAGAATTCTTGAGATGGTCAGGTGGTAACTGGCCTCTCAAAACATTTAAATAATCTGTTAGCTGTAGCTGGTTTGGCTCAATGGATAGAGCATCAGCCTGCAGACCGAAGGGTCCTGGGTTCGACTCTGGTCAAGGGCACGTATCTTGCTTGCAGGCTCCTTCCCAACCTGAGCCCTGATCTGAGGCTCATGCAGGAGGCAATCAATGATGTGTTTCTTTCACATCCATGTTTCTCTGTCTTTCCCTCTCTAAAAAAATCAATGGAAAAATATCCTTGGGTGAGGATATAAATAAAATAAAACAAAACAAAACAAAATAAAAAATGTTATTCTCCAGGCTGGATTGACTCTAAGTGTTTTTTTTTTAAAGTATTTTTATTGATTTAAGAGAGGAAGGGAGAAGGAGAGAGAGATAGAAACATCAATAAGAGAGAATCATTGTTCGGCTACCTCCTGCCCACCCCCTAGTGGGGATCAAGCCCATAACAAGCATATGCCCTTGACAGGAATTGAACCCAGGACCCTTCAGTCCACAGGCTGATGCTCTATCCACTGAGCCAAACTGGCTAGGGCTCTAAGTGTGTTCTTGATGTCTTTCCTGCTCAATAAGAGGAAGGAAGGAGCTGGTATTGGTTAACGTTTGGTTATTTACTGAATAGAAATAGATCTTTGCTATTGCTATTTAATTCTACATGGGACAATTAAGTTCCTTGGGTTCGGAGAGCATTGCCAGTATGTGCTTTGAAACTTACCTGGTACAGATATGATGGATCTGCTTAGGTCCTTTCCCCTCATTTTAATCAATCAAAAATTCTTATTGAGCCCTAACTGGTTTGGCTCAGTGGATAGAGCGTCAGCCTGAGGACTGAAGGGTCCCTGGTTCGATTCCAGTCAAGGGCATGTACCTTGGTTGCGGGCACATCCCCAGTAGGGAGTGTGCAAGAGGCAGCTGATCAATGTTTCTATCTCATTGATGTTTCTAACTCTCTATCCCTCTCTCTTCCTCTCTGTAAAAAATCAATAAAATATATTTAAACATATTCTTATTGAGTACTTACTATATGCTAGGTACTATGCACTAGATAACATGTGAGGTATGATAAATTAAGAAATTGAAAAGGTAAGCAGTGGAAGATCATACTTCATCCTAAGAGTGAAGGAGAACCTTTGAATGGTTTTAAGCAGGAGGGTGGGATAACCAGAATTCCATTTTAGAAAAATCACCGTGGTTGCTGTGCAGAGAACAGAGAGAGTAAGATTGAAGTCAGGGAGATCAGACAGAATATTTTCATGGTAATTGAGTGGGAAAATGAGAAATATGCTCTGGACTAGGAGTGATAGTGGCGATAAACAAAAGATGACTTCAAGAAATAAGCAGCTCTTTCGCATGTGAGGACATGGCAAGGACATGCTGGCTGTGAACCAGGAAGAGGGCTCTCACTAGAATGCAACCATGCTGGTGTCTTGCTCTTGGCCTTCTCAGCCTCCAGAACAGTGAGAAATATTTATAAGCCACCTAGTACAGGTACTGTTATAACAGGCTGAAAGGACTAAAACAGAAATTGATACCAAGAAGTAGACAAATGTCTAAAAATGTGTGAGTGACTTTGGAACTGGGTAATCGTTAGAAGCTGGAAAATTTTTGAACTTCATGCTAGAAAAAAATCTACATTGCCATGAATATACCATTAAGGGTGGTTCTGGTGAGAGCTCAGAAAGAAAATAGGAGAGCTGTAGAGAAAGCCTTAATCTTTAAGAATACACAAGTCATTCTGAACAGGATGTTGGTAGAAATATTTGGACATAAAGGCCAATTATGATGAGGCCTCAGGTGGAAATGAGGAACATAACTGGAAACTGGAAAAAAGACCCAGAGTTCCTATTACAGGAGAAACCCCGAGAGAGGTTGGAAGCACTTCATCAAGATGGAAAAAAGCTAATTCCTGCTGGAATAAAACACTGTAAAAAATTCCTAAAGGTATCTTTTTCTCAAAAACTTGACATTTATTATTCTCATAGTTCACACGATTCCTTCATTGATTTTTAGATTATTTGAACCACCTTCTAATGTTAAAGGGACTTTATTTCATAAATTAAAATAGGCTAAAACATATTTTCATTCTATCCCTACTTAAAATAGGCTTACTCTTTAAGTTTGTGGTGCCCTGTTAACAACTCATCATTTGGCTTTTCTGTGACTTTCTGACTCCTCCAGAATATTGCTCAGTTTTTATTGTTGAATTGACACCCCTTCCTCTTTTAAAGCATAATAAAGAGAAATTGCTAAAAATATATAATAAATGTAGAGTCACCAAGTCTTGGGATGGGAAGTGGAGGGAAACAGAACTAAGCTGACACTGGGTAACTTGCAGATGGTAGGCCACTCACTGAAATAAAAGACACTGGAAGTTTCATCAAGGAATAAGACTATAATAAATAAGCTCTTTTTTTATTCATTGGTTTTAGAGAGAGAGAGGAAGGGGGAGAGGCAGGGAGGTGGGGGAGAGAAACATCAATCTGCGGTTCCACTTATTTGTGTGTGCACTGATTGTAAATCTAAACTCTTAAAAAAAACCAAAAAAACACCACCAGGGAAGAGCAGGTTTGGGAGATGATATGCTCACTTTTAAACATGCTGGTATTGAAACACCTGGGGGACATGCAAGTGGAAATATCTATCCAACAGGTCAGAGCTTCCCAATTGTAATGCCTCAAGAAGAGGTTACAGATGTGTTGCATATTGATCTTCTCAAATCTGAAGGCAGCATGAGCTTTCCCTGACAGAGAGCAGTCTCAGTGATGCTGGGTTGCTATGATGTGGAAAGGGCTGGGAAGCACTGATGTATAATACTGTTGGATAAATAATTCTGAAGCTCAGGAGAGAGATCTGGACTACAGACAGATAAGAGATTTCTGAGTCATCAAAACATAGGTGGTAACTGAAACCATGGGATGGAGGAAATTATGCAAGGAGAGAAGAGGGACTGGAACAGATCCCCAAGGACCAGTAATATTGGAGAGGGGTCTCCAAAGGAGGAGGAAGAAAACTGGCCGAGTGCTGTCACTAGAGCCCAAGAGGTTTCCAAAAAAAGACCAAATGGTTCCTTGATATTGCTGATGTCAAGCTGGATCAGGACTGAGACATTACACTGACTTTAGCCACATGTCAGTAGTTACTAGCAAAACCAGATTTTGAAGGGGTGAAAAAGATATGTAATATAAGGAATAAACACAATTATTTAAAACTTCCAATAATTTTGGATATGCTGTGAAGTAAAAGTTAGACAGATAGGTAGGTGGGGTAATGGGGGATGAGAGTTATTTTAGAAAGACACTGCTTAATATTATTTTTTTAAAGTTATTTTAAATGTTATTTTTAAAAAGCATTGTGTGCATATGTTTAAAAAAATCAAAAAATTCCAGGCCGGTGTGGCTCAGTGGTTGAGTGTTGACCTATGAAGCAAGAGGTCATAGTTCAATTCCTGGTCAGGGCACATGCTTGGGTTTCAGGCTCGATCCCCAGTGTGGATTGTGCAGGAGGCAGCCAATCAATGATTCTCTTGCATCATTGATGTTTCTCTCTCTCTCTCCCTCTCCCTTCCTCTCTGAAATCAATAAAAATATATTAAACATTTTTAAAAAATAAAATCAATAAAAATATATTTAAAAAAATCAAATAATATAGAAGCAATTATTTGTTTCATTTCACACTCCCAGCAATGCATTATTTTAACCTTTTGGCTGATGTTTTGATAGGACTAAATATGCTTTTCTGCTATTCTTTGATTTTTCACTTCTGGATTTACTTTATTATCTAGGTGTATATTCTCTTTTTTTAAAAAAATATGTTTTTGTTGATTTGAGAGAGAGGAAGGGAGAGGGAGACAGAAACACTGATCAGCTACCTCCTGCCCACCCCCTCGTAGGGATGGATCCTGCAAGCTGGGTATGTGCCCTGATTGGGAATGGAACCGTGACCTCCTGGTTCATAGGTCAACGCTCAATCTCTGAACCACACTGGCTAGGCCTGGCTGGGCCTCATTCCCAGGTCTGAAGACATAACTTGAAGAAGCACAATAACTCTAAAGCCCAGGCTCTTTTACACTGGCTCCTCAGAGTCTCTTCTCAACCTTGATTTCTGCGACATCTCAAGGCCTAGAAGCCAACGCCCAGATTCTGTAACAATATAATCAATGTTCAAAGCCCAATTCTTCTACACACCTAGTGTGACCTTAGGAAAGTCACTTACCCTTTGTGTTTCAGGTTCCCTATCTATAAAATGAGGATAATATTACCTACTTCATAGGGTTATTTCAAGGATTACAAGTTGTCTAGCATATAGTTTCTATTATTAACATTTTTGAGACCTCTTTTAGTTCTTCCTATTTCAGCCCTCAGCCCTTAGGACATAGTCCCCTCCTATCATATCCACTTATTTTAGTAATTTACTACTCATTAAATCATAATCACTCTAATGCATGACTTCCAGATTTTAATATTTAGTCTTGATCTCACAAAACATCAATACTTAAGGCCTTGAATACTAGCACTGTCCAACAAAACTTTCTGCAATAGCCTAGCTGGTGTGGCTCAGTGGTTGAGTGCCGACCCCTTAACCAGGAGGTTACGGGTTCAATTCCCAGTCAAGGCACATATCCAAGTTGTGGGCTCGATCCCAAGTAGGGAGCATGCAGGAGGCAGATAAATCAATGTTTCTCTCTCACTGATGCTTCTCTCTATCCCTCTCCCTTCTCTCTCTCTCTCAAAAAAAATTTTTTTTTCAATAAAAACATATTTAAAAACCCCACAACTTTCTGCAACAATGAAAATTTGTGCTGTCTAATAGGGTAATCACTAGTCACATATAGCTATTGAACACTTGTAATGTGGCTAGTATGATTGAGCTGAATTTTAAATTTTATTTCATTTTCATTAACTTAAATAACAAGCACTTACTGTATTAAACAGTGTAAGTTTAGGCACTGGATAAAAGACAAGAGTAGGTTACCGAAGGTTTTTAAGAGAAAGAACACTGGCAGCAGGACAGGGGCTGGATTGGAGAGTACATGACAGAAACCCAGGTTGGTGCCAACCACATGGATGGAATAAATGGGACTTACATGTTATTGGTAGAATTTGTTGTACTTTGTGACTATTTCAATGTGGGGAGTATTAAATGAGGAGTCAACTGAAGTTTGTAGCTTGAGCAATGGAGGATGTCACCATTGAGATAGGTTTAGAATGAGGGTAATGAGTTTGTATTTGGGATATGTTGAATTTGCGACGTCTAAGAAATGTCTGGGGGATATGACTATATAACAGGAAAAACTTTCACCTGGAACTGTGGAGATGGGGCTACCAATATATTTGGAGGTTACTACTATACTAGTGACCCAGTGCACGAAATTCATGCACATTAAAAGGGAATTAATTAGAGGAAATATTTTATATTTGCCCTTTCTCTATAATAGAAGTGTCAGAGATAAAAGAAAATTAGTAAAATGTATGAAAGTCTTTCTCCTGTCAGAGTCTGGGGCGCACCATGGGAACCAGAGTCAAGTGTCCACTCACCCATGTGCACCTCGAAATCACAGAAGACCCAGACCGGGCCTGCCCCACCCATGTCAAGCCCTGCTGGGTAGGGGGCACGGCCTCAGGTCACCTGGCCCGGTGCCAGGGCGGGGAGTGCAGCCTGAGGTCCCCCGTCAAGCCCCGCTGGGAAGGAGGCATGGTCTGAGATCCCCTGTAAAGTCCTGCTGGGTGGGGGGATGCAGTCTCAGGTCCCATGGCCCAGCACCGGGGCATGAGGCATGGCCTCAGGTCCCCTGGCCTGGTGCTGGGGCAGGGGGCATGGCCTGAGATCCCCTGTCAAGCGCCGCTGGGCAGGGGGCAGGGCCTGAGGTCCCCCAGCCTGGTGCCGGGGTATGGGGCATGGCCTGAAGTTCCCTGTCAAGCCCCACCAGGCAGGGGGTGCAGCCTCATGTCCCCTGACCTGGCCCAGTGCCACGCAGCCTTAGGTCCCCACCAATTGCTCATTAAGGCTTGTTACAGGAACTTGGCCTCCACTGTGGGTACAGCCATCTTGTGTTACAGGATCCCCGCCTCTGCTGTGGGTGCAGCCATCTTGTTTTACGGAATCCCTGCCTCCACTGTGGGCACAGCCATCTTGTTATGGCATGACAGTCAACTTACATATTCTCTCTTTATTAGATAGGTAGTTGTTAAAAGGAATGGAAGTGGAGGAACTCATGCAGGAAAAATATGTAGAAGATGACAGTATAGAACACTCAGTTGGTCTCTGCTTACATCAGAATCATCTGGGATGTTTGTTAAAAGAAATTCCTCATTGTGAATTATTTAATGCCATGGGATTGTGCACTTAAAAATGGTTAAAATGATAAAATGGTTAAAATGGTAAATATGTATATTGTACCACAACTTAAAAAATGCAAAAAGCAAAACAAAGCATTCCAGACCTAAATCACTATGTTTTTGAAGACTAATCCTGGAATCACCAAGTAAAAGTGCAAAATTAAAAGTTGAACCAAATGCCTAAGGGGTAGTGAAAAACTAAGAGAGAGAAGAGAATAAAGAAGGAAAGTATGGTGGAGAAATCAAGGGAGAGCAAGAGATTCAAGAAGAAGGGCTCAGTGTTGTTCACTGGTGTCACTGCCCTGGAGGAAGACTGAAAAGAGGCTAAGATTTGGTATTCAGGTGGTTATTGATGAACTAGGGTCCCTCAGCCCAACCTGCACCCTCTCCAATCCGGGAGCTCTCAGGGGATGTCCTAAGCCACAGTCTGGCCTCCCTCTGCAGGAGGTGACAAGGCTGATCTGGGGATGGCGCCACCCCCATCACCCTGTTGCTGCTGCCACTGCTGGCCACTGCCAGCCGCCGCAGCTGCCAAGGTGTTTTCATCAACACGGACTCCAGTCCCTTCACCACAAAAAAATGACAACTTTCTTTAGGCATTTTCAAGATGTCTCTTTCATAGGATATGACATTTCTTTCTTTTTTTTTTATCCTCACCTGAGGATATTTTTCCATTGATTTTTAGAGAGCGTGGAAGAGAGAGAGAAAGACAGAGA
Organism: Corynorhinus townsendii; assembly: GCA_026230045.1. Classification (NCBI taxonomy): domain Eukaryota; kingdom Metazoa; phylum Chordata; class Mammalia; order Chiroptera; family Vespertilionidae; genus Corynorhinus; species Corynorhinus townsendii. Next base: position 169,912,739 of record JAPDVU010000003.1, on the reverse strand, counting down.
AACATCAATGTGAGAGGGACACTTTGATTGGTTGCCTCCTGCATGAGCTCTGATCTGGGCCTCGGTCAGGGAGGAGCCTGCAACTTAGGTACATGCCCTTGACCAGAATCGAACCCAGACCCTGCGGTTGGCAGGAGCCAAACCGGCTAGGGCAGGATATGACATTTCTTAGCTCCTCCAGCAGCAGACCTTCGTTTTTTCCTCCAGGAGTGAGGTGGACAAACCCTAGATCACCTTCTTGGATTCTTTTTATTATTATTATTATTATTTTTAAATAAATCTTTATTCAGAATATTACAATTGTTTCTCCTTTTTACCCCTATAGCTCCCCTCCACCTGGTTCCCACCCCACCTTCTGCCCTTACCTCCCCCCCCCCGTCTTCATCCATAGATGTACAATTTTTGTCCAGTCTTTTCCTGCACCCCCATACCCCTTTACCCCTGAGAATTATCAGTCCACTCCCTTTCTATGCCCCTGATTCTATTATATTCACCAGATTATTCTGTTCCTCAGGTTTTTAATTCACTTGATTTTTAGGTTCACTTGTTGATAATTATGTATTTGTTGTTCATAATTTTTATCTTTACTTTTTCTTCTTCTTCCTCTTCTTAAAGAATACCTTTCAGCATTTCATATAATACTGGTTTGGTGGTGATGAACTCCTTTAGCTTTTTCTTGTCTGTGAAGCTCTTTATCTGCCCTTCAATTCTGAATGATAGCTTTGCTGGGTAGAGTAATCTTGGTTGTAGGTTCTTGCTATTCATCACTTTGAAAATTTCTTGCAACTCCCTTCTGGCCTGCATAGTTTCTGTTGAGAAATCAGCTGACAATCGTATGGGTGCTCCCTTGTAGGTAATTAACTGTTTTTCTCTTGCTGCTTTTAATATTCTCTTTGTCTTTTGCTCTTGGCATTTTAATTATGATGTGTCTTGGTGTGGTCCTCTTTGGATTCCTTTTGTTTGGGGTTCTGTGCGCTTCCTGTACTTGTAAGTCTATTTCTTTCACCAGGTGGGGGAAGTTTTCAGTCATTATTTCTTCAAATAGGTTTTCAGTATCTTGCTCTCTCTTCTTCTGGTACCCCCATAATTCTGATGTTGGTACACTTGAAATTGTCCCAGAGGCTTCTTACACTAACTTCAACTTTTTGGATTTTTTTTTTGCTTTTTGCTTTTTCAGTTGAGTGTTTTTTGCTTCTTTGTATTTCAATTCTTTGATTTGATTCTTGTGTTCCTCTAGTCTGTTGTTGGGTCTCTGTATATTTTTTATTTCAGTCAGTGTATGTTTAATTTCTAGTTGGTCCTTTTTCATATCTTCGAGGGTCTCATTCTATTTATTGGCCTTTTCTAGGATATTCTTGAAAAGCCTTAGAACCGTGGTTTTGAATTCTATATCCAGTCATTTGTTTTCCTCCATTTCTTTCGTTTGTGATCTGTTTCTTTGTCGCCGCATTTTCTCTGCTTCCCTGAGTTGGTAGGGTAGCTTTGTGTGCTAGGTTTCCTATAGGGCCCAGTGGGTCGGCCTCCCCAGTTAACCTGAGGTGGATACTCTTGGTGCACCCCTTTGTGGACTGTGTGTACAACCTTGTTGTAGTTAAGTCTTGATTGTTGTTGGTATCACTGGGAGGAACTGACCTCCAAGCCAGTTGGCTGTAAGGATCAGCTGTGTCTACGCTGCGAGAAGTCCGGTGCTGGAGACAGCCTTATAGGATTAGACTTGCCAAATTGCAAAAGCCTCTGTGCTCAGCTTGAATAGGGTGGAGTCTCAGGGCAGAGCAGACAGTCTTGGCTTCCCCACAGCCCTGCCCTTGAGTGCGCATGCCTCCAGACCTCTGCCTTCCCCGGTTCCCAAGCCTCTGCCTAAGAGTCCAGATCCCCCCCGCAAGAGCGTGGGTCCCCAGGGGCTTGCCTGGAACTGGGGTTCAGTGCAGTCAGAACTGGGGCTCAGTGCAGTCAGGAGCTTCCAACTCCCTTCTGCTAGGGAAAGCCTGTGGCAACCTACGCAGTCTTTGTGCATGCACCTCCAGAGCCCTGCCCGCTGGGGCTCCCCCAGGTCTCCGGGTGCCTTTCTCTCTACCTGACAGTCCAGACTCCCCCTGTATGAGCCTGGGTCCACGGGGTTTCGCCCGGAACTGGGTTTCAGTGCAGTTGGAACTGGGGTTCGGTGCAGTAGGGGGCTTCCTTCCCCCTCCCGCCAGAGAAAGTCAGCCAGGCTCTCAGCCTCCCTTCCTCTCTGCGTGCACAAAGACCCTTTGCCATACCTCAACCCTTTGCCGTTCCTCCAATTCTCCACGAGCTTTCTCTTTCCTTCTAGTTGTAGAATTTCCACTTAGCCAGCTTTCCTGTGGTTCTGGATGGTGTCTGTTCTTTTAGTTGTAGTTTTGAAATTGTTGTGTGAGGCAGCAGTTTAGGTGCTTACCTATGCCGCCATCTTGGTTCCTCTCCACCTTCTTGGATTCTTATTACCCAAGTTACCAAGAATACTGAGAGTGGCGTATGGGGAGCTTAGCCAATGAGCAGTTAGAAAAGGTGTTTCCTCTGCAGCTCACGTGCAGAGGTGGGACTACCAACCCACACGGCTGGCAAGCCCTGTTCTCTGCGGGCCTGCGCCATCCATGGCTTGCCTCACTGTGCACACAGTCCCCTCCCGCTTACCTGCACACACAGCCTCCTCCTGAGTGGTCATGACGTTATGGTGTCCCAGCTAATTTGCATATTACCTCTTTTTATATCTATATCTATCTATCTATCTATATAGATATAGATATAGATGGGAAGTGAGGGAGCAGAGGCTTTGGGGGGTCTGTTGTTTCAAAGAACTTGCTCACATTTGGGTGGTGATGATATTGAAGGAAAGCTTGCCTAAGTTTGGGGAGAATATAAGACACAGGAAAAATCAGTGGTTTTGAAGATGAGAGAGAATTGAACATGTTGGTAGGTGGACAGGAAGGAGTCAATACGGCCAAGGAAACACCAAAGGGATCCTCTACAAAGCATAATTTGGGAGAAGTAGTACATGTTGGGATCAAGAATTTAGGCAGAGATTATTTGGTAATTCCTGGGTAAGTTTAGAAGTGGAAAGGAGGCAAGATGAAGAAATTCAAGACTAAGGCTAAGAAAAGACTTCCTGACACAACAAACAAGAATGACATTAGTTGGTGGTTAAACTATTTGCTTAGATTAATGGAGCAGGGATAGAGTCAGGAGCCTGTAGAAGGGTAAAAGTCTGAAGTCACTAGGATAAAAGTGACTAGGAGCAGCAATATAAAAAGATTGAAAAATAGTACTGGAATCTAACAGATTGGAAATGGCACAAACCAACACAATTAGCTGAAAATAGAAAACTGTTTTTTCTAAGTGGTTTTAGTTCCACTCTCTTGTTGTGTAGGGACAGCAGTGGCCTTTGCTTCCTTAGCAGGAGCTTCTACCTAACTTCTCAGTCAATAGGTCCAACATCAAACTGATGATTCAGACTCTCTTGTTCCCTGCTCTTCTTTAACTTAAATTCAGAAAAATAACAGTATCTTAGAAATTTTGAAGCTCATCAATGCAATTCCCTTCTTAGCTAGGTATGCTTTTCCTATTTTCTCTTCACCAAACAAATCTTTTTCCATCTTCCACTTTTCCTTGGATTCAACTGATGGGTGTTTTAAAAATCAAAATGTAAAAAACATCAACAACACTATCCTACAGCACTTACAGTGTACTCATCCAATTGTAGACTGCATTTTACACATGCTTCTCTCCATACATTCCCACCTCCATATTGGTGTGCTTTGGCAGTGGATGCTGACAAAAAAGTCCTGAATTAACTTATTCACTGGCTTGTTTTCTGTTCTGAGCTTAGATGAGGTTTCTTCTTAAGCTGAAATTTTCCTGGATAGAGTGGGTAAAAGCAGAGGTTTCTTATCTACCACAGATTCACAGGGTATTCCCAACTGTACTCATCACCTTTATTTTTTATATTATATACAAACTCATTTCATTCATTTCATTTATACCAGTTGGATTTTGGGTTCATAATTTAAATCTTTTATTTATATCTTTATTTATTAATTTATTGGATGACAATAAAAATTATATAGGTTCCAGGTGTACAATTCTATAATACATCATCTATATATTGTACTAGAGGCCTGGTGCCATGCACGGGTGGGGTCCCTCAGCCTGGCCTGCACCCTCTCACAATCTGGGACCCCTTGTGGGATATTGGAGAGCTGGTTTCGGCCCGATCTCCGCAGGCCAGGCTGAGGGACCTCCATGCACTGGGCCTCTAGTATGCATACAAGATCCTTGGTTAATCTCTTTCCACCCATCTCCCTCCCCTTGAGATTTATAAGTCTATCCAATGTTTCCATGCCTGTGATTTCTGCTCCTGCTTTGAGCATCTGCCCCTGGTGTTTAGTGCACATCACAGCTATCGGCCAGTTGCTTAGGTTCTTTTATATATCTACACTAATAAAAGAGTAAGATGCAAATTGACTGTACCTTCATGACACCCACCAGCCAATCAGGAGTGAGTATGCAAATCAACCCAACAAAGATGGTGGGTTAATTTGCATACTCAGGTGCTGACCACCCCAGGTGCTCCGGGCCTCTGGGCAGCACGGGAAGGCAGAAATGCACCTCTGGGCCGGAGCGAAAAGGCAGCTCTGGCTGGAGTGAAGGTGGTTCTGGCAGCCAGGGGAAGGAAGGCCCATTCTTGCATGAATCTTCTATATAGACTAGAGGCCCAGTGCATGAAATTCATGCACAGAGAGGATCCCTAGCAGCTGCCAGCTGCTGGTCGGGGCCTCCCTTTCTCTGGCTGCCTGCTGCTGCCACTGGCTGGGGCCTCCTTTCCCCCAGCTGCCTGCCACTGCTGCAGGCCGGGGCTTTCCTTTGCACCTGCCTTGACCTGGCACCACCCACTCACCTGCTCCACCATCCCACTGCAATCCTGCTCTCATTGGGGCCCATTGGGGCTGGCAGTGACTCCACTGCCACCTGCTGCCAGCGCCCCTTGGTGGTCAGCGTACATCTAACTCCCAGTCGGTTGAACTCCCACCCATGGGGACAATTTGCATATTAGCCTTTTATTATATAGGATCGTATGTTCACCGCCTGAAGTCAAGTTTCCTTCCATTTATTCACTTCTACCTCCCCCTGCATAATTTAAATCTTTTAAATATCTTTTAAATGTCAGCCAATCCATCTTGCCTAGTATCTGTAGCCTGGCCATGTTGGAGATTTAAGACCTGCTCTGGAAGATAAGATGTTTTTCCTACTTATGCTCACTTTTAGGCAGGCCAGTGACTCTTTTTTCAAATTGTATAGTGAGGTTTTGCCTGAAGGATGACTTAAGTCATTAAGAAGCCAGATTGGAATCAAGGGGCCCAGGTAACTGATACATTCTAAGGCTAGCTTGGTTTTTATAAATAACCACCAAAAGCAGCTCCTTCCATATCCCAGAAACAGGATCATTTTCTCTAGGCCAGCTCACTGCTTCACAGATGCAATCTCCTTCAGAATCATCCTGAACAATGGGGAATAGATACTGATTTTTTTTCAATGGCATCTTGGACATTTTGCCAAAAGCTTCTGCCAGGTTTTAAAGCGGCCTGTTAAGGAGAGTGGACTTAATTCTCAGAATAAAAGCCTTTCAATATCTCTTTCCTGGTCTTCTCCCCTTCTCATCTTACTATCTCAAGGATCTTAACCTGTTCCCTTCTTTTCCTTCTATCAGTAATTCAGGAATTGGATGAGTCTCTGTGGTTTGTTTTGCCCTGAAGAGCAGAAGGCTTCGGTCCCAGCTGGTGTTGCCAAAGCAGCATACTAATTCCATGCCATGGTCCTGGGTCAAGATCTGCACAATCTGACTGGCCATATCACCTCGGATGGCAAGGGAATGGAAGTGGTCAAAATCATGGAGGCCCAACTTTCGAAGACGCCTTGCAGCTGCCCGATAACATTTCCAGGGCTGTGGTTCCACAAGGAGGTAGTGGCAGAGAGAGGAGAGGTGAGCCAGAAACTCCCACAGGCCATGGTCCCCATGGTTCAGATGAATCCACATGGTTATGGACATGCAGAAGCCAATGTCAAAAACTGAGCGCCCAAACTGGCTTAAGAAAGAGCTCAAGAGAACTTTCCGGCTCCTTTGATTCATGAAGTCCAGGGTAATAAAAGTCAAGGCATCAGGAAAAGGGCATTCTTTTTTAGCTCGCTCCACCAGGATTGGATCTATGTCGCAGCAGAGGAGACGGAGTTCTCTTGAGGCATCTGAGTGGGTCTCCCCATCACGTAGGAAAAGGAAGTGTTTGTACAGAGCCACACTTAGATCCTAGAGGAATCCAAAAGAGCTTTGTCATTGCAGCTTTCAACCAGTGAATAGAAGAGAAACTGATCTTTTATTTATTGTTGACAGTATTACAGATGTCTAAGCTCTTATCTTTTTAATATTTCCCCTCATCACCATTTATCCCTCCATACCCTTTTCTACCCCCTCCACCCCCCACAATTGCCACACTTGTCTTTCTTTTTAAAATTTTATCCTGTTATCTCTTGAGACTGCCAACTACTCCTGGCTTTAGAGGGTGTGAGACTCTGAACTATAGCCTAAGGAGGTTGTAGTTTTCCACAAAGCATGCTCTGAGCGCCCTCCAGGGGTGAGAGGCTGTAATGAATCATCTGTATGCTTTCCTGACTGATGGCAGATTGGATAGTATGATTGAAAGTTACAGCATAATAGATGCAGGAAAAAATAAGAGCAGTATTTTCCAGCTTAATATGCTGGTAAATTCCAGATATTTTTGTGGTTTTTTTTTTTTTTTTTCTTTTGGGTATCTCAGACTTCAGGAAGGAGGAAAGGGTTCCAGGGGCATCACTGCTGTTCTTACCAGGAAGATGAGGAATAGAGCAAACAACATCTTATAAAAACGTGCTTCTCAAACCTGTTACTAGGAAAGTGGATCCCAAAAAGTCCTCATCTAGCCTTCACTCTACAGCTTCAATTTCACTACCGGTCCTATGCTTCACCACCCCTCCTGAAACTTATTCTGCTTCTGCCTCCATCATTCCCAAAAGTCATTGCTGACCTCCTTCTTCAGTGATTGATTTTCACCATCTTAGCACTTTTTTTTTACTCTTAAACAAGTCACTATCCCTTTCTCTAACTTTGACTTCTATAACCATTATTACTAACAAATGTGTTGTTTTATACATTTTTTCCAAGGCATTTTCCTACTCATGACCTCATTTGCTCTATGCAATAATCCTGTGAGGAAATATTTATGCTTTTTAAAAAAAATATATACTTTATTGATTTTTTACAGAGAGGAAGGAAGAGGGATAGAGAGTTAGAAACATGGATGAGAGAGAAACATTGATCAGCTGCCTCCTGCACACCCCCTACTGGGGATGTGCCCACAAACAAGGTACATGCCCCTGACCAGAATCGAACCTGGGACCCTTGAGTCCACAGGCTGACACTCTATCCACTGAGCCAAACCGGTTAGGGCTATTTATGCCTTTTGTGCAGGTGAAGAAAGCATGGCTGGAAACAAACCAGATAATAGTACATGGATAAATAAATGTGATGTAGTCATTAAGATGGAATACTAAGTAGCAGTTGAAAATGAAGGAATTTAGCTAAGTGCAGTAATATGAATTACTTTCACAAATATATAATACTGAGTAAAAGAAAGAGGCATAAAAGAAAATACATGATAAGCTCCCATTTATTTGAAATTTAAAAATGGATAAAATTAAACTTCATTGTTTAGGGACACAAAAATAGTAAGCTGTAAAGAAACAATAAAAGTCAGACTAGTTGCTACCTCTGGGTAGAGAGAGGGGGTTATGAATAGGAAAAGACATATGGGGGACTTGTGGGCTACTGAAAATATTTTATTCTTGTTCTGGAAAGTAGTCATAAAGGTGTTTGCTTTATGATAATTCATAAGTAGATTTATGTTTTATGCACTTTTCTCTATGTGTGGTATAGTTCACACACAAAAAAACAACAACACACCCCTGTATTTTAAAAATTATGGTTCAGAGGCTAGTGACTTTACTTGTCCAATGTCACACAGCAAGAGTTAGGCTACATTAGATTCTTTCCTCTACACCAGGCTTCTTACTTTTCAATGTGCATACATGTAATTTAGGGATCTTGTTAAAATAAAAACTGTTTAGCAAATTGGGGTTGGGGCTGAGATTATTTCTAATAATCTAACTTCTAAGTCATGCTGATGCTGTAGTTCAAGGAACACATTTTGAGTAGCAAGGTTTTATATTATGCTACTTAATTTTCTCCCCATCTATTTATTTCTTCCCTGTCTCCCTCCTCCTATCTGATCTTGGGTGTGTCCCATGTATGACCAGTCATTCTGTCACATCAGTCCCTCCTCCACCACATCTCTTCATTCTCTCCATCCTCGATTCCCCAGTCCTAGAGTCTCCTGGAAGTTTAAAAAAGAAAATACAGATTCAAGGGCTTAATATCCCGAGATCCAGATTCAGTAGATCTAGAATGGGGTCTAGGAGTTTTAAAATTTAAACAAAGCACCCCATAAATTAGGGCACATCTGCACAATAAAATATTATGAAACTGCTGAAAAGAATGAAGTGACATATGATTGATCTTCAAATTATTAAATGAAAAGCAAGGTGCAATACAACATACAGATGATGTATTATAGAATTGTACACCTGAATCCTATATAATTTTATTAACCAATGTTACCCCAATAAGTTCAATAAAAATGAAAAAAAAAAAAAACAAGGTGCAAATTAGTGTCTATTATTTGTAATTCTAAAAAAGGGGAGATACTTATACTTGTATATACATAGGATGTATACCCAAGAAATTATAGCAATTGCCACTGTATAGGGGGAAAGGAGGATTTAAGGTCAGTAGAGACTTGCTCCCTAAATGTACAACCAGGTTGGGAACTACCGCCCTCCTTAACTGCAACTAGGTCCTTGCCTGTAATGTGTATATACACTGCGTGGCCAGATTATGATGATCTCTGAACACATAATAATCTGGCCACTAAGTGTATACACCTCTAATATATATACTAGAGGCCCGGTGCATGAATTCATGTATGGGTAGGGTCTGGCCAGCCTGGCCAGGGGGAGGAGACATGGGTGGTTGGCTGGCCTGCCTGCTGGTCCAACTCCTGGTGGAGGGGACAATTTGCATATTAGCCTTTTATTATAAGGAATATACACTGAGTGGCCAGATTATTATGCATTCAGAGATCATAATAATCTAGCCACTAAGTGTATATTCCCCTATCAACTTTAATATCTCCTGTGGTTTACTAATGCCCTTCATGAAACCCCAAGCCTTAAACCTAGTCTCTTTTCCATTGCTTTCCCCCTGTGTCTTCCTATATCATTATAGTGGAGAAATATTTACAGGGGACACACAGACATCCATTTGCTCATTCCAGCTTTGAGTCTGTATCCAAATGTTCCCCCTCTCCTTTATCAGTTGTGTTTCTATAGCCTTCAACCTTTCACCAAAATCTCTTCTGATGATGACCAGCAACACAATAAAATTCTCCACACCCTCTCCCACTCCTGGAGGTGGAGTGAGGGCATTAACTTTTGAAGCATTTGGTGTCAGAGAGACATTTCGCTATTTTGCATGTGGTTTAACTATAACCATTATACTCCTAAGAATGCTTTTCGGTAAGAAAACGTGGCAATGCCTTCCTTCAGGAGGCTGCTGTGTTTTGCTTCCCGATCCTCTACTCTGTAAACCCAGTGCTTTTAAAATAAATATCAACTTGACTCCAGGTTCCGTTCTGCACTGCAAGACACACGAATCTTAAATCCAGGCACGATTCTGTCACCTCTGGCTTATCTCTTCCAGTAAACAAATCCCAACCCCAGCTTCCAAACCGAGGTCTCTGGAAGCCCCCCTCTCCCCAGCCAAGTCGCCACCCACACTGGACAGAAGGCAAGAGCCAGAAGCCCAGACACGGTGGCCTTTCCCACCCAGAGTGTGGCCTAGAGGTGGCAAACGCGGAGGCGGGGACGCGAGAATTCGGAACGTAGTTGAGAAAAATTCCGCCACGCGAGTCCTAAGATAGATGGTGGTGGGGCCTTGGAGGGCAGCTAGAAGCAGCATGGAGTAGATCAACGTAGCGTCTATGCCTTTAAGCGTATTTTGGGAAAAGTGTGATGCCACACCCAGGCCAGAACCCCAGCGGGCATGGAGGCAGCCAACCGCTGGACTGCCGACTCCGACCCTACCCCTGTCACTCACCCCGGAGTTACACCCCACGTCCAGCCCCAGAATCGGCTTCTTCTCGGGACCCCGAGGGAAGAGCCGGCTGAGTAGCTCCGGAGGCAGGAGGCGGAGCCGTTGCTCTGGAGAGTGGAAGCGGGAATAATGAGGGAAATTTCCGAACGGGGCGGCCCCGGGTTCCAGAACTCGCGGTTCTTCTTCCACCTTGGCCTCCTCTACGCCGCCTAGGTTCTGTTCCATGGACGCCGCCATTAGCCTCAGTCTGGCCTCCGAGTCCGGCGGAACCGGAAGCCGGGAACCTGCGGCCGCGGCGCCAGTGCGCCTGCGCTGAATGGCCAGGCGATCGGGTACGAAGGCGGCGTTGCCGAGCAAGCGCTGACACCCGGAGTTTGCTTTACGTTATGGAGCCCTCACCTAACCTGGGGAGTGCTTAGTAATGGTATCCCATTGTACAGACGAGGAAACGAGCAGAGAGGTGGTGACCTCCCCAAGCGAACAGTTTCAACTTGGACTATCAAACGAGGAGTTTATTGGGATCTTGGAGATCAATTTTGGTCCAACTTCCTTCCTTTACAAATGTATAAAGTGAGACCAAGGGAGTGAAATTATTTGCCCAGGGTCACGCAGCGAAACTGTGACACAGGACTCTGCACCCTGTTTATCCGATGATGCTAGAAAAGGGTAGCCAGGAGCCATGTGTCGCTTGTGTTAAAAGATCCACGTGGCCCAACCTGCAAGGTGGGAGAGGTGGACGGGGCAAGTATAACTGTGAGCTTCTTGAGAGGCAAGGACTATGCCTTAAGAGCCAGCACTTAAGAGTGCTTACCAAGTATCAGACACTTTTCTAAGCTCTTCACATGTATTAACTCCTTTAGTCCTCACACAAACTCTGTGGGAAAAGAACCATAAATATTATCCCTTTTATGTAGATAAGGACACTGAGGCACAAGAAAGTAAGTAACTTGTTCAAGGTCACAGTTAGAAATGGTAGTATCAGCATTTGAACCCAAGCAGTTTGGCTCCAGAGGGTGTACATACAACCATTATGTTTTTCACAGCCTTGAATCCTCTATGCTTTATAATGCTTGGGCCAAAGATGCTCAATAAAAATTTGAATGAAAACTCAATATCAACAAATGCTGCAGGGGAAACTGGCTATTCATATGCAAAAGATCAAAGTAGACCCTTTTCTTACACAAAAATTAACTCAAAATGAATTATCGACTTAATCATGAGACCTGAAACTAGAAAAAAAAAATAGGGAAAGCCTTCATGACATTGATCTTGGCAATGATTTCATGTATATGAAAACAAAAGCAAAAATAGACAAGTGAGACTATATCAAACTAAAAAAGCTTATGCACAGCAAAGGAAACCATTGAAAGAGTAAAAAGGCAACCTACAGAATGGGAGAACATATTTGCAAACCATGTATCTGTAAAGAGTTAATTTCCTAAAATATATAAAAAACTCCTATAATGCAATAGCAACCCCACCCGCCAATAACCTGATTTTAAAATGGTCAAAGAACTTGAATTCACATTTCTCCAAATGAAGATATACAAATGGACAACAGGTATATGAAACAAATGGACAACAGGTATATGAAACAATGCTCCATGTCACTAATCATCAGGGAAATGCAAATAAAGACCACAATGAAATATCACTTCACATTTGTTAAACTGGCTGTTATAAAAACAACAAAAGACAAGTGTTGGCAGGATGTGGAGAAATTGGAACCCTGTATGCTATTGATGGGAATGTAAAATGGTGCAGCTTCTATAGAAAATACTATGGAGGTTTCTCGAAAAATTAAAAATAGAGCTACCATATGATCCAGAAATCCATTTTAAAAATTAATCCAAAAGAATTGAAATCAGGATCTTAAAGAAACATTAGCACTCCCACGTTCATTGCACTGTTATTCAAAATTAGCCAATATGTGGAAACAAATGTCCATCAACAGATGGATAGATGTATATATATATCTGTGTGTATATGTGTTTGTGTGTGTGTGTATGAATATTATTCATCTTAAAAAAAGAAGGAAATTAGAATCAAAGAATAGAATGGTAGTTGCCAGCCATTACCGGAAAGGGAAAGGAGGAATTGTTAATCAATGGGTATATTCAGGTATGCAAGATGAATAAGTTTTAGAGATCTGTACAGCATTATGCCTATAGATAACTATACTGTACTGTATATTTAAACTATGTTAAGAGGGCAGATCTTATGTTAAGTGTTCTTATCACAATTAAATAACATTTTTAAAAAAAGCAAACTCAATAGAGGATTCAAGGGATTAACTTTCCAGGTGACTAAAGCCAGATCAGTTTTGCAAAAACAGGAATGGAAATGGAAGGGAGAAAGGAACCAAACTGAAACAGACATGATGAAATGGAGCTAGGCAGAATGTGGACTGAGCCAGAGACAGGAACAAACAGAGCTGATGAGGAGAGAAACTAAGGGGTCAGTCTAGGTAGCAGGTTCAAATCAGAAGCCAGAATGGCCCAGACCCGTGGGCGGCAAATTGCAGCTCGCAAGCCACATGTGGCTCTTTGGCCCCTTGAGTGTGGCTTTTCCACAAAATACCACGGCCTGGGCGAGTCTATTTTAAAGAAGTGGCATTGGAAGAAGTTTAAGTTTAAAAAATTTGGCTCTCAAAAGAAATTTCAATCGTTGTACTGTTGATATATGGCTCTGTTGACTAATGAGTTTGCTGACCACTGGCCCAGACTATCCAACTGGGTCAGCCAGGGGTTGGCAGAGTTGTGCTGCCCTCTCCACATCTGGCCAGCCATCTTAAAGAGGCCTCCTGATTCACAGCCAGTGGTTTGCTGAACTTCCAAGGGACTGAAGCATGAACCCTGCAGACAATGCCATCAGGATAAACACAGGCCTTGTATCTTTTCCTCTCAATTTTTACTTCATACTTTCATCTTTGCCTGATCTGTTTGGGGATATAAGTTAATGACCAAAAGTCACAGTAGAATTGAATAAACCACAGTACTCTGCACAAGAAAAGGAGTATGTATAATTTCTGTTCCCAGTGTTTGACAGATTATGGCAAGCTGAGCTTACCCCTAGATGATGCTAACACAAACACTTGACAGTCCTTAATTTGCAAGGAGCTAGAATCACCTTGCTTTAGCCAACACTGTTTTTGTTTGCTTGTTTAAACACATTGTATATAATCACACACATATTGTACACACACACACACACACACACACACACACACACACACACTCTCTCACACACACAATTTGCCAGTAAAGAGTTTAATTTCATTAAGGATTAAGGACATGGGCAAGTTTTTGAATTCTTAAAACACGTTGTCAGAAAAAAAAAAAAAAAGGCACCGGGTCTACATGGTAAAAGGCAGGCTCCTCCTGATCCCGGGGTCTTCGAGAAGCAAAGATAGGGGTGGGCCTGGTAATGTTACTGGGGACCTAAAATGCCCCCGAGGTGAGCCCATGAAGAAACATTTTAGCTTGACCCAGTCTGGTGACTTTCTGGACTTGTATCCATTTTTCAGAGCCTGATTGGTCCAGATAACCTGACAATACCCAGCTCCTGGTCCTGGGGCCTGAGTCACCAGTCCCAACACCTCAGACAGCTGTAGCAGTACCTAAGAGTATGCTCTGCACTGCAGTTGACCAGGATTTGTGGAGCCCAATGCTTATATAATTGTAGGGGTGGGATGTTTTAAAGAAAAAAAATTACAAATATAAAGATATATGTCAAAGTGAATAGTATTTACCTATAATAATAAAAGAGTAATATTCTAATTAGACCAGACATCATTCCGGATGTCCTTCCTGACAAAGCTGGGGCAGGATGGAAGCCAGCCCAGGTCCCGGGTGCTGGAAAGAAGCCAGTGCCGGCAGCCGGGGGAAGGAAGGCCTGCTCTTGCATGTATTTTCGTGCATCGGGCCTCTAGTTTACAATAAGAACATAAATCACAACAAATTACACATTTTCAAAAGCTGACACATATCACAAACATCACAAAAAAATTTCCCATAATGGTTTGATGAATTAAATGCTAATCATACCTGAATAGTACTTATTTTTTAAAATTCTCAATTGAGAATATGTTTATTGATTTGAGAGAGAGAGAGAGAAACATTGATTGGTTGCCTCCCGTACACACCCAATTGGGGATGGAACCTGCAACCTAGGTATGTGCCCTGACCAGGAATCGAACCCACAACCTTTTTGGTGTCTGGGATGATGCTCCAACCAACGGAGTCACCCAGCCAAGGCTGAATGTTACTTTGCCCCTACATTTTTGGCTGTTTACTCTTTGATTCCTTCTTCATATGACAATAATGTGATAGTACTCCTTTACAGAGAGGACTACAAAGATAATTCAGTCTTTTCTTAGCATCAAATTTCTTTTATTTTTTTGGAAAGTGTTTTTTTTTCAGATTCACAATTTGTTATTGGCAATATCATGTAAACATTTAGGTTTGTTATCAAAGTGGGGGAAAACCTTGATCAAAATTTCTTTCATCTACGAGCTATAAGATTCCAAAGCATTTCAAATTTTCTTGTGCAGTGACTGAGCTTAGATATACTCTTTTTTTGGTTTTTGTTAATCCTCACCTGAGGATATTTTTCCATTGATTTTTAGAGACAGAGTGGAAGAGAGAGGGGAAATGTGAGAGAAATACATCGATTGGTTGCCACCTGCAGGAGCCCTAACCAGGGCCTGGCCGGGGAGGAGCCTGCAACAGAGGTACATGTCCTTGACCAGAATTGAATCCGGGACTCTTTGGTCCACAGGCAAACGCTCTGTCCACTGAGCCAAGCAGGCTAGGGCTAGATGTACTCTTTTTGACTACTTAACTAGCCAATTTGTCTTTGAAAACCTCATTAAAGTGATGTATTCTGTATTCTTGGTCAATATCAGTAATTTATGTCATCATCACAAATTATAAAAGATTGTAATTCTGATAAATTGTATTTTGAACAGTTCTATAAAAAAAAGAAAAGAATAAATGACATTTATAATGATATATACTGAGTATATTGCCAACAGGACAAAACTTCTTTGGATTGGATGTCAATAAGGATAGAAACCTCTGCTTATATTTTTGCATAGCTGATGACTGGATGAGTTTTCTTCAGACTAGCTTCTGGCTTTATACATTTCCAAAACTTGCTTCTTCTCCAGTCCCTCACAATTCTGGTGCCAGGTGCTGTAGGAAATGTTTAGATCTTGATTTGAACTTTGGCCTTGCATCTACAAGTCCCAATTCCAGGTGAGTTAATAAAGTAGGCTGATAAGAGACTCCAGGAGCTATCCCTTCATCTGGGCTGTGGGTCATGCAAGTAATTGTAAACCATGTGAATAGACACCAAATGGAATGTATCCCAATGAAACTTCCCTCTAGCTGGATTCCAAAAATGCCTGTGGCCATGCCAGTGCTCCCTAACACAAAGGGAAATGTGAAGGAGGAGAAATTGAAGTGGAAATAGACAGAAGTCTTAACCAACTACCGTTAAAATACCTTACGTTTTCAAATTTTATAAAAACCTTGTGAACATAATTCTAGGCCTTGGAAGGATCCTTGTGTGAGTGAGGGTCTGAAGTGTGAGCTTCATTAGCTCCAGGATAAATCCACCTCTGTCATGCACACAACATAGCCAAGCACAGTTACTAGTAAAACTAAGAAGTGTAATCGGAAATATCCAAGATAAGAATGATTCACATGTATAATGGCTCCTGTGACCTCCCAAGGAAGCTTGTGCAACTGACAGCCTGGCCCACGGCCCACCTCATCCTACCTTCCTAGCCTGTCCCTCTCCAATCAACCTCAGAGCCTCTGCTCTGTTCCTGACCTTCCGCCTCACTCACTGCCTACAGTTGTGGCTCGGGGAGCCTCAGAACTGAGGATCAAGCATGCATCTGTGTATACTTTAAAATATTGAATCTATTTCTGACATAAGCAGTGTTCCAACAAGGGAATCACACCTGTCCTTTTGGAGTACAACCCCATCTATAAATGGAGAATATAGTCCTTATTATAATGGGAAAATTCTGCAATTAGTCCTTGTAGAGTTTGAAACCACTTGGAATAATAATCATACAGTTTATAATTAGAGTGTAATAGCTGAAAGGCAACTAAGAGGGAACCCACTTAAACCCCACATTTTCAGATGAAGAAATTGAGGCCCAAGCAGTAAATGCAGTTTCTCCAAAGATGGAATAAAATTAGTCAGGGTGGACTAATTGCTATAACAAACAACCTCCAAATATCAATAAAGGTTTATTTCTTCCTTATGGCACAGTCTAGTGTGGGTCAGTGGGGGAGGAGGGAAGGACCCTCTGCTTCTCAGAGACTTCATGGACTCATCTCTAAGTTGTGTCTTTCCCAGGGGCCCCGAAGTCCTCAAGTGAGTCTTCTATATCTGGCTGCTGATGAGAGAGGAGAGATCCTAGAGAATCTCAAGTGACGATTTTGGGGCCAGGTCCAGAAGAGGCATTTCTTACTTTCACACACATTCCATTGGCCAGAACTCAGTGCCATGGCCCACCTGGATGTAAGATGGGTGGGGAATATAGCCTAGCAATGTGTCCAGGGAGAAAAAAAACCCATGGATTTTGGAAAAAACTAACTAGTCCCTGTCTAGGAAGAGTGAGAGATAAAGAAGAGACAGAATATTTGTAGAATATTGGAGCTGGATTTTTGTACATTAATTCATTAAACCTGACACAGGCTTCAGATTCTCCTTGTTCACAGGTTGGTATTTTTTTGGCCTCAACCCCAAATGGAAGGTAAAATGGAAACAAGATATTTCTCATCCTCCCTCTCTCTGCGAAGGCGCATTTTAGACTCCCAGGGACACATAAAACCAACACTCTAATTACAGATGAGGTGGAAAATGTGTATGAAAACTTTAGGAAGACTTTCTCTAGCCTACCCTCCACAACCTAAATCATTTTATTGTCCCTTTTGAAATCCCATAGGACCTGCAGATTATTAACAGCCAGTTCCTTTATTTATTTTCAGAGCTTCCTCTTTCCCCCTCTGAAATAAATCATTTTTATTATTCCAGTTTTGGTTGATAAGACTCTAAGTGATAAACAGAAAAGGAGCAAAAAAGGCAGAGATGGAAAATAGAAGACGAAAGATAGAGTCCAGCCTAGAAGGTCTGATATCCAAATATTAGGACCTCCAGAAAGAGAAAACACGAGGAACTATTAAACTATTTATCAAAGAAATAATTCACGAAAATTTCACAGAATTTGGAGGGCCTTTCAGGTGTCAGGTATAGTGGATAAAAATAGTTTCATAACAAGACATAACATGGTAAATTTTCAGAGCATTGATGACAAAGAGGAAATCTGACATGTTTCCAGAAAGATTAAAAACAAAATATTGCATACATAGGATCAAGAATCTTAATAGCATGGAATCACAACAACCACATTGGCAGCTAGAAGGCAATGAAACAATGTCTTGAAAATTCTGAAGGAAAGGTGTTTCCAATCTTTCATTCTATACACAGCCAAATGATTAACTGTAAAACAGAATGAAGCCATTTTCAGACATGCAAGAAGCCAAAAATATTATCTTCCATGAACTCTTTCTGGAAAATATTTTCCACCAAAATTAAGTAGAAAACCAAATGAGGGAAATTCATGAAATCCAGAATGCAGGTTTATACAAAGGAGAGTGGTGAGGGAATCCCAGGATGGAGATGAAGGAAGATTCCTGCACAAGAGGTGTCAGCAGATCTTTAGAGTGAACAATACAGGTTTAAGAGGTCAGAAGATTCTGGGAAGATGGCGTCAACATGATAAAATTGATAGAACATCTAATGCATTTGAATATATTGAGAGGATATTTACCCACTTAGAAAAGGGTTAAAAAAAGTTATTAGTAAAGACATATGATATTATGCAAATGAACAGACAACTAACAACAACGACAATGATTAACTTCCAGAAAAACAAAGCATTGTGCAAGAAAGGAAAAGTAACCATTGTATATTACATAGCTTAGTGGTCAACAGAGTTTATAGTCTTAGTAATGTAAACACTGAATATGGATCAATCTACATTTATGGATTAACCAAATCAGAGACTCAGGGGTTGGGAGGAAGAGGAAGAATGTGTGTGTGTGTGTGTGTACACTTGATTTCCATCTCCCATTTTGTTTTTATCCTTTCTGATTTTTTTCTCTGATTGCCCTTTTATTTTCTTCTTCAAACTAATGTATTTCCCAAACTCTCAATAATGCACATGTATTAGTTTTATAGTCAGAAAATATCCCAATGCAGGTTATTACAAAGAAAAGATTGGGAACCATATCTACAGGCATTTTCAGCTTCTCTTAATTCACCATGGACTTAGCATCTGTGAATTTTTCTAAATATCATTTGAGCCGACTCATTTTAGCATGTACTATTGGAGAGGCATAATGAGTCCCACAACATCACCTTGCTGTACAGTTTTCTTTCATAGAATCATACATAGAACCTTACATTTTCATTTATCACCTTTCAAACCCAAGGGACTTCCAGAATTCAAGGATTTTGTAAAGTGCTCAGGACAATGTGGCTGAGGCCTTGTCTGTGAAGAGAAGCAATGGGTGGAGGACTGGAGTGCTTCGGAGTTCCTGAGAGGCAGACTGATGAAACCAGGAAGGAATGGACTGGGAAGAGGAAATGAAGACCATCTCCTACTAAGGCTGCCAAGGGAGGACAAATCTGTGTCAGACCTGCTTGAGCCTACAGAATGAAGTCCAAAGTCCTTAAATCCAAGCTTCTTATATGCAAATGAATCACCTGAACCTCTTCTTAAAATGCAGATTAGGATTCAGGAGGTCTGGGGTGAGCTAGGAGTCAGTATTCCTGACAAGCTTTCAGGTGATGCCAAGTCTGCTGGCCCATGGAGCATGCCTTCAGCGCCCAAGATGACCCACAAGGTCCCTTAAAACTGACCAATTGTCTGTTTCTTCAGCTTCACCTCCTCTGCTCACTTCCCATCCCGTTCCAACGTCTCTATTCCAGTCATGCTCAGCCACTCACATGCCCTGAATACGCCGGGTGGGAGCTCCGTATTCTTGCACATGCTGTTCTCTGTGCCTGGAATCTGCCTTGCCTCCAGGTGTCCACACTACTTTCCTGAAACTCAACTCATGTGTGTCCTCTTTTGTGAAGACATCCTAAAATAGAGTGAATATTTCCCTCTCTCTACCTAGATGTGTGTCTAATATTCCCTTTATCATACAATATTGCAATTTTTGATTCATGATGAACTCTTTAAAGGAAGTGACTGTCTCACCTTTGTGCCTCCAGCATCTGGCACGGTGATGGCAACTAAACAAGTGCCTCCTAAATGAAGGAATGCTTGTTTTATAAAGAGAGAATATGTTCTCAACAATGTATCATTTTACACAGAGGACAAAGAAATTAAGACTCAGGAAGGGATACTCATGTGCCAGGTAGGTGATACTTGGTAACTGCCACTACTGCCTGTTTCCTTCCCATCCTCCTTCCTAACAGTTTTCTCTACTTGTTTATTTATTTTTATTTTTAAAATAGATTTTTCTTGATTTTTTACAGAGAGGAAGGGAGAGGGACAGAGAGTTAGAAAAATTGATGAGCTGCCTCCTGCACACCCCCGACTGGGGACGTGTCCGCAACCAAGTTACATGCCCTTGACCAGAATTGGACCCGGGACCCTTGAGTCCGCAGGCCGACGCTCTATCCATTGAGCCAAACCAGTTAGGGTTCTACTTGTTTATTTTTTGAAATTTCCTTTACAGTATATTTTATTACACAGTTATGTATTTTTTTCAGTACAGAACAATTACTAAATCTAGATAAATCACAAGAAAAGACTTGAAGTCTTACCACTTGGAGATAACAACACTTAACAATTTAATGTATATCCATCTAGATTTTTCCCTATTTATAAGTATACATAAAATGTATGTGTGTGTTTATATACTTAATTATCATTAAACAGATTAATGTTTTAAGTATTAGGCAAACCCAACTGTGAGTATAGCCTACTTTGGTGATAGATCCAAAAGCCTACATTTCAGAACAGTTTTGAGGAATACAGGCCAGTAAATTTGTAGAATATCCTTCAATTTTGCTTTTATCTACATTTTCCTCATGATAAGACACAGGCTTTGTGTTTTGTTGTAGAAATTATATAGGTAGAGTGTGTGCTTCTCAGTATATCAGATCAGACAACACATAGTGTCAATTATTTGTGATGTAAACTGATTCAAGATTCAGGTGGAATTGCCCTGGCCAGTGTGGCTCAGCGGTTTGAGAGTCAGCTCACACACCAAAGGGTCGTGGGTTCAATTCCTGGACAAAGGCACATACCTGGGTTTCAGGTTCTACCTACAGCCCCTGTTGGTGCACGAGGAAACCAATCAATGTGTCTCTCTCACATCGATGTTTCTCGCTCTCTCCCCCTCTCCTTTCCTCTCTTTCTAAAAATCAATTTAAAAAAAGTAACCTGGCCCTACCTGGTTTTGCTCAATGGATAGAGCGTCAGCCTGTGGGCCGAAGGGTCCCAGGTTTGATTCCAGCCAAGGGCTCATGCCTGGGTTGTGGGCTCAGTCCAATGTGCAGGAGGCAGCCAATCGATGATTTCTTCTCAGCATTGATGTTTCTATCTCTCTCTTCCTTTCCCTTTCTCTCTGAAATCAATAAAAATATATATTTTTAAAAGGTAACCTGTGGAAAAAATCTGTGTATATGAAAATATACTAAATATTATTAGTCATTAGTGATATTCAAATCACAACCACAGTGTGATACTATTTCACACTGAGGATGGCTAAAATACAAAAGACAGACAGCAACAGTATTGGTGACAATGCAGAGAAATTGGAAGCCTCGTACATTGCTGGTGAAGGTGTGAATGGTGCAGCTCCTTTAGAAAACAGTTCCTCACAAGGTGGAGCCAGCAGATACAGGGATGAAGTACTGATACATGCTCCACCCTGGTGGCCCTTGAGAACATTCCGCCAAGTGAAAGAAGTTAGTCACAAAAACCACCTATTTGTATTATTCTCTTTACATGAAATGTTCAGAATAGGCAAATTCCTAGAGACAGAAAGTAGACTAATGGTTGTCAAGGGGAATGGGGAAGGAAGGTTTGGGGACTGGCTGCCAATGGAAGGAAGGGGCAAAAGTTTTCTACAGATTATGATGGTGGTGGTACAGCCCCTTGAATATACTAAAGACAACAACATTGAACTGTGTATTTGAAATGTGTGATTATTAATTTCAGTAAAACTCTTTAAAAGGGAAAAGTAATGTGTGTGGTGATAAGGTGGAACTACATAAATATTTTGTTCCTTATCAAACTTAAACCTATAAGTTTGGCATTCACTGATTCTTACCTGAATCAATTACTTTGATTATAGCAAAATTTTAAATTTTGAATTCTATCATCGTTTCTATATTTATTAGTTGGCATTTTACTTAAGGAAGAGCCATAAATATATTTAAAAATGTGATTATATTCTACATAATACTTTGCAATTTGCATTTTAATTTAATATTATACAAGATTGTGACTCTGTAAATATTTATCCATATCATCAATTTTAATGGCCACTTAGTATTTCATAGAATAAACATACCAAAATTTGTTAAACAGTCCCTTATTGTTTAATATTTATGTCTATGTCAAAGGACATTCTTATATTCTTTTGGTATTTGTTCAATTATTTATTTAGGATAAGTATCTTATCTAGTATACACTGAGTGGCCAGATTATTATGATCTCTGAGGGCATAATAATCTGGCCACTCAGTGTATTTGTATCTCAAATGGGCACCAAAAGTATTCTGGACTTTTGCTGGAGATCAACCACCTATTTGCCCTGAGCTTTCTATCAGCCAGTGCGAAGGGGAAAACTGATCAGGTGCACGATTTATAGTATCTTTGATATCAAATAAATGAGGTACTCAAGAGAAGTACACTGAGTGGCCAGATTATTATGCGTTCAGAGATCATAATAATCTGGCCACTCAGTGTATATTCTGGGCCAAAGGGTGTCTACTTCTAAAAGTTACTTGAAACTGCCAGGCCTGCGTGACTCAGTGGTTGAGTGTTGACCTATAAACCAGGTCACGGTTTGATCCCGGGTTGGGGCACATGCCTGGGTTGTGAGCTTGATCCCCAGTGTGGGTTGTGCAGGAGGCAGCTGATCATTGATGTTTCTTCTTTAAAAAAAAATTATATACATATTGATTTCAGAGAAGGGAGAGGGAGAGAGAAATAGAAACATCAATGATGAGAGAGAATCACTGATTGGCTGCCTCCTGCAGGCACCATAATGGGGATCAAGCTCGCAACTCAGGCATGTGCCCCAACCTGGAATTGAACCCATAACCTCCTGGTTCATAGGTCGACGCTCAACCACTGAGCCACACCTGCTGGGCATTATTGATGTTTCTATCTCTCTCCCTCTCCCTTCCTCTCTGAAATCTATAAAAATGTACCTTAACAAGTCGATACTATTGCCAAATTATCTTCCACAGTTGAGTTTCCCAACACACAGATCGAATTTTGTCACTCCTCTACTTAGTCATTTTCAGTGTCCTCATTGCCTTCAGAACCTAGTTCTATCTCCCTGGCAGAGCGTT
The DNA here is from genome assembly GCA_026230045.1 of Corynorhinus townsendii. Classification (NCBI taxonomy): domain Eukaryota; kingdom Metazoa; phylum Chordata; class Mammalia; order Chiroptera; family Vespertilionidae; genus Corynorhinus; species Corynorhinus townsendii. The sequence continues at coordinate 169,889,861 of JAPDVU010000003.1, read as the reverse complement.
ACGTTGTGCCTCATAACTTGACTCCTCTCTACATTTCAACATCTTTCTACTCCCTTCCATCTTCCCGTGCTTCAGCTACACCAGACAACTTGTCATCTCTTAACATATTATAACATCCCATGCTACCAGGTCTTTGTTCAGGCTGCTCTCTTTGTCTTAAAGGTCCTCTTCTCTCTTGTCTGTGTGACTAAAATTTGCTCATCCTTCAAAACTCAGTTCAAAGGCCGCTGAGAAGCCTTTTTTGACTTCCCATCTAACTATACTAGCATGGCACTTATCACATTACAGTTGCTTCCCTGTCATCTCCATAACACTATGCTGAATTCCTTGAGGACAGGGTCTCTGTCTTATGGTGGTAGACATGTGTTGTTTTTGCCTGCTTAACATTCAACTTTTTCTGAGAACCATATTCTGATTTTCCTTTGGAGAAACATCCTTCGCCTCCCTGGTTCTCGTGAATGAATGTGGCTCCAGGGTGAATATATGACCTAGGTCTAGTCAATCAATGCATCCTACACCAGTACCATAGTGATTGGTCCCGTGGAGAGTTGCTGAACCAAGGAGGACCAATCAGGGTCAACTAGGAATTCTGCTGGAATTGCTAGGCCAGAGAACTCTTGGAAATCACTTGGATTGGTCAAAGAACGTGTGGCCAATGCTTCATTCTATCCTCTGGTTGCATGCAAAATATATTCAACTTCTTCCCAGGACTCCCATGATAACATCAGGCTCAGGCTTGAAGTCCAGAATTACATCTAAACCAAGCCTGTGCATTTGAGGCTCTTCAGGTTTCGTTCCATGTCTGTTCTCAATCTAAAAAGACTTCAAAACTAGAAAGACAAGTTATTTACTCCCACCACCTCCACCCCCACACACATAGGACAACTACAATAGAGGTTCTGGTTCAAAAGGGAGGAAATGAGAGGCCCACAGCAAACACTGGTGAGAGCAATTCCAACTCCAGCTGGGCACATGTTGCCAGTTCCTTGACCCCGTATTGGTCCAATATTGCTTCCTGGCAATGATTCTCTGTGGCTCTTAACTCCACTCTCTGGTTTTGCCTCTGAGTCATCGTTTCCCCGCATAGGATCTAGCCCATCTTGCTTCTGAGTAGTTTTCGCAGCCTGCTTACACTTATAGAAAGTTCAGGAGTCCAAAGGCCTCTTCATTTTGCACTGTTTCTGTCCCTTTTAGTTTGAGCTTGTGGTGCTTCTACCAATACAACTGTCTTGAAAACTCTGCGATTTTTCTATGATGTTTTGGGGAGCACTCCATTAGACAAAAGGCACACATATAGATTTCTTTAAGACAAGGAATTCTGTATCTGGGACTCCCAGTGAAGCTGCTGAGGGGTAACCTATATATATAAAAGCCTAAGTGACCATTATGACCGGAATGACCAGAACAACCAGAATGACCGGTTGACCAGTTGCTATAATACGCACTGACCATCAGGGGACAGACACTCAATGCAGGAGCTGCCCCCTGGTGGTCAGTGCGCTCCCACAGCCAACCTTGCGTGGTCTCTCTCCCATCCCTCCCCCTGGCCAGCAGGCCCCAATTGGCTCAGCCCCAGTTGGGACTGGGGGAGATGCCCCAATGGGCCCTGATTGCCAGCCAGGCCTAGGGACCCCACCCATGCACACATTCATGCACCAGACCTCTAGTATCTTTATAGAAGCCCTCTTGTTTAACAGAATGGCTCTGCAACATTGCCTTTTAGGTGATTAGGAGTACTTCTCTCTGTCTGAAATCTTAGATTCATCTTTGACCTTTCTGAGGTGAACAAAGGGCTTTACAATCAATCACACCTTTGCCTTCCTCTTTACCAGAAGAACACCCCCCTCCCCACCATACCCTGCTTTTTATTTTTGCCCTGAGGCCTTTATTACTTTGAGAATTCTTTGCTGGCTGGAAAGACTGTCATGGGATTTTTACAAATCCTCCAAATTCTGACTAAAAACAAAAGAATTTTTTCTTTAGCTTTTCCTTCACTATCTGTTTCTTTTGGTACCAAGCCAAAATAAGCCAGTTGACATTCTGGAAATCTTCTTAGCCAGCTCCATCACTTCATTAGGTACTTTTGCTGTTTTTTACATTAGTGTAGATAAGAGTTTTGCTAAATTTTCTCCTACTATGTAACAAGAATTTCTGTTCCTCCAAGTTCCTATTACATTTTCCTCAACTTTCCTTTGAACTGTCACCTGCAGTCTGTCCGAGGCCCTTCCAGCTTTCCCTAACAGTATCTCTGAGGCTTCTCAGGCATTTCCTACCACCTTGTCCCAGAACCAATGCATATGTTTTAAGTTTTGTATGGCCGTGCCTCGTTACCAGATACCATATTCTATTCCACTTGTCTATAGCTGCATAGCAAAATACTGTTTAACAGAATGATCCAGAGGCCTCCCCTTTCCACATCTCCTAGTGGCATAAAACAACAACTATTTTATTATGCTCACAGATCCTGTGGATTAGGAATTTGGACAGGGCACATAAGGGATGGTTTGTCCATGCTCTATGATGTTTTGGGCCCCAACAGGGAAGACTCAAATGGCTAGGGGCTGAAATAGGTGAAGTTTGAGAATCTACTACCAAAATGGCTTGTTCCCTGGCATGGATGCCACTTGGTGGGCATGGCTGGAAGACTGCCCTGAGCAGGGTCTCTTGGCTAGAGCACTTACACATGGCCTCCTCCCTGGCACGGAGAAAAAGGAGCTAACCAAGGGGCATAGAGCTATTAAAGGACTGGGTGGAGCTCACTCCTTTTGTCTGGGATTTCCCCATAAAGAAATCAGAGACCTTGGATAAGGGTTGGGGATAGTAGGCTGGGAAGAAAGTTCCTTATGCACCTGTGTTGTGTGGGGGAGAGGGCACGATCCGGCAGCCAGACTGAAGTGAAGGCAGATGGCATATGCGAGCTGGATTGGGCCAGCTCAGCTCTGGGATTCCTCTAGCCTCCCTTGGGAGCCTGGAGATGGGAATGGAATAGTAAACGTTATTTATTCTCTCTTGATGTGCAGACCCCTAGGGGTGGGGGAGGGAAATATACACAGAGGTCACCACTCTAAGTGGATAGCAGAGTGGGTTGAACAGTGCCCCCCCCCTCCCCCGTCCCCCATATGTCTAAGTCCTAACCTCTGATATCTGCACATGTAACCTTTTTGGGAAATGAGGTCTTTGCAGATGTAATGAAGGATCTTAAGAAGAGTTCATCATCCTGGATTTACACTGGACCCTAAATCCAGTAACGGGTGTCCTCACAAAAGAAAAGAAACAGATTCAAAACAGAGAGACCCAGCCCGACCCGTATGGCTCCGTGGTTGAGTGTCAACCTATGAACCAGGAGGTCATGGTTTGATTCACAGTGAGGCCCCAGAGTGGGTCATGCAGGAGGCAGCTGATCATTGATTTTTTTGCCCCCTCTATCTCTCGCTCCTTCTCCCTTCCTCTCTGAAATCAATAACAAATATTTATTTTTAGAAATATTTTTATTGATTTTGGAGAGGAAGGGAGAAGGAGCGAGAGATAGAAAAATCAATGATGAGAGAGACTCATTGATCGGCTGTTTCCTGCTCGCCCCCTACTGGGGATTGAGCCCACAACCCAGGCCTGTGCCCTTGACCATAATCGAACCTGGGACCCTTCAGTCGGCAGGTCAATGCTCTACCCATTGAGCCAAACCGGCTAGGGCCAATAAAAAAATATATTTAGGACAACAACAACAATAACAAAAACAGCAACACAGGGAGAACCCGAGAAAAATCCACGTGAAGATGGAGGCAGATGTTCGAGGGCAGCCCCAAGCCAAGGAACACGAAGGATAGCCAGCAGCCACCACAAGCCAGGAGGGAGGCAGCGAACGGTTCTCCCTCAGAGCCTTCCGAAGGAACCAGCCCTACTGACTCCTTGATGTCAGGCTTCTTGCCTCCATAACAGTGGGAGAATAAATTGTTTTTATGGCCCTCCCAGCTTGTGGTAATTTGTTACAACAGCCCTAGGAAGCTAATGAAGACAGAAATGATAGATAGTGAGGCTGAGGGCTGGAGGCAGGGGAGGCGAGGGAGCCAGCATTACCAACCCTGCCCTCCCCCGGCCCTCCCTCTGCCCTCCCCCGGCCCCTGCTAATTTGGACTGCCATCCCATGCTGTCCACCAGTCAGGCCCCTCTGCCTTTCATGCACTTCAGGCCCTGATCTGGAGGACTCCCCTTTCCACATCTCAGCACTTGCTTCCCTGCCGGGGCGACTTTAAAGAGCATTTTCTTGGGACTCTCAGAGACGTGGTCTGGAGCTGTTGTGTATGCTTTCCCTCCTGCAGTAGTCAGTGTTTTCTCCCTCTCCTATCTCTCGCTGCCTTTGGAAGTGCTTTGTGCACAGTGGGTGCTGAATAAATGTTATTTATTCTCTCTTCAGAGTCCCCTATTGCCCTGCTCCTTTCCTTGAACTTATACCCAAACCTGTCAGAAGTGAGGATAATGTCTCCCGCTGCTCCAGAGGCGTGTCCCCCTCTCACACCCACCCTTGGAAACAAGTTCTTCAGAAGAACTTGGTAACATGATCATCACTCCATGTGCCTTCTAATCCTGCTCCCAGTCACTAACTTCTGTATAAACTTGGATAAGTAACTGTACTTTCCTCTCCTCAGTTCCCTTTTAGGTACAATAGAAGGGTTGGAGTGGATTCATTCATTCATTCCTCTATTCATTCCAAACTTGTTTATTAAGACGGTATCACAAATCCTGTGAATTCAAGGGTAAACAAGAGACAGCTCATGCCTTCAAGGAGCTCAGGTTTTATCGATGGGGGCAGAAGGAGTGGTTAAGACCTAGCTAGCGTGGCACAGGGCAGGGGGCTCCAAGGTTGGAGTGGCCAGGACACCTGGGGAAGGACTGAGAAAAGCTTCACACGAGAGGTGACTAAGCTGCTTCTCTGGGGCTCCTTTCAGATTCCAGGTATAACAGGCTTTCCCTCTAGAGCAGGGGTGGCGAACGTCTGGCCCACGGGCCGTATAAGGCCCATGAAATCATTTGGTCTGGCTCTGCCAAGGCAGTAGGGGCGAGTTAATTAAGTGTTTGACCAAATATAGCAGGCTAATTTTTAAGTTGATAATTTTGTATGGCCCGCGAATGATCTTATAAACATCCAAATAGCCCTTGGCAGAAAAAAGGTTCCCCATCCCTGTTCTAGAGAAACAAATTTTGGGTCAAAATAATCTTCTAAGAAACTGCACAGAGGAGCAGGCTCCCCTGGAAGGCGCCCCACTGGGAGGAGCGTCCAGGAGAACTGTGACAGGTCAGGTGCCAGCTCTCTGGGATTCCTTCCAACTCTGGGATTCCAAGAGTCTCTGCAGAGGGGGTCCAGTGTCCCTTTTGCACATAAATGTGGAGGAGAGTGGATTCACACTTAAATACACTGGGAGAAGCAGCTCTGGTGTGGACCTTGCACCCCAAAACCAGTTGAAACTCACACAGACTCCCTGAGCCATCTGAAGTGACAAGCAAAAGGCAGGCAAAGGAAACCGCTCAGGTGTCATATTACTTTTATTCTTATCTCCCATCAGTCACAGACAGGGAAGGATAGCATTTGGGTCTGAGGATGTGTGTCTGTCCCCAGACACTGGGAGGAAGCTCCGGGTGGGGTGGCGCACAGTGGTTTACAGCAGACAGGTACGTCCGAGGGGTGCGACGATGGGTGGACTAAAGGGAAAGCTGGAGGGGGATGCGAGCTGGGGAGGTCAGAGGAGAGCCGGGAATGGAAGCCTTCCCTCAACTCCTGCCATATGGCCTCCTGCTTCTCGCACAAAACCTGGCCCTGCTTTTCCTCAGGCGGCCACCAAGGGGCAGCAACGTGCTGGGGTGACAGCCCAGCCCCACTGGAGAGGTGAGAGCCTTGGGACTTGTTCCGGGTGGCCAGGGAGGGAGAGAGCCTTTTGGAGTCTGTCCGATCCTGACTCCTCTGGGAGGAAGCACAGAGGATGGAAGCGCCAAGATTCCTGGGGCTTCCCCAGGCGATACAGAAGGAGGCAAGCATGCACCTGGGAATCAGTGTGGAAGTCCCCAGTCTGCAATCTCCACAGCGGATTTCTTGGTCTGTCTTCCCCTCAGCAGAGACCTTTGACTTCACATCACAGATGGTCGGATTCCTGGCTGCCTCTAGCTTTATGAAACCCAACCTACCCCTTCCTGGACCCAGTCCCACCCCTGCCAAAAATGTGAGGGGCCAGCAGGTCCCCTCCTCCTCTGCAGCTTGTGACACCTGCCCATTTTAGGTTTCTCAGGTTTCTATTAATCCTGCATTCCTGCTCCCCTGCCCTTCCTCCTTCCAAGTCCCACCCAGGTGTTCCTGGGGCTCCTCAGGGCTTGGATGGAGGTGGCACTCTCTGCTGCCAGCTCAGTGTGCCCTCAGGACCCAGAGGGGCAGACGGCGGCATACTCTGTGTGGTGATGGCCCTAAGCTGCCCCTTCCTCAAAGGCTTCCCCTCTCCCCTCTGCCCAGCTCTTGGAGCTCAGCCTCAGATAAGCTTCTCAAGTCCCAGTTTCTGTATAAACTGTCCTGGGAAGAGAAGGGCTTGGGGAAGGGATTCTGAGAAGCAAGACCAAGGCCTAGCCCAAGAGTGGCATGGCTAAGGGGGGGTGGGGATGGGGGCGCACTTGCGGGAATTCTGACCCCTCAGACCAGGGGCAAGAGATTAGGAGAGGAACGAAGGGGCAACTGGATGAGGGTATTAGTGGAAATATGTGTTCTGGTGCCTCCCCTGTGCCCCCTGGTCATGGTCTTACTTCTTGCTGATAGCAATTGTGAAGCACAGAGAGCAAGAAACACTCACCTAATGCCACGAACCTGGCCTCCCAGTGTGTGTCCAGAGCTGGAAACCACGGAGTGGAAAACTGGTAGTAGCAGTGGGAGGGGAGATGCAAAGCCAGGGTTGGCACCAAGGATGACAAATCCCTAGTAAAACCCAGGGCCTGACCACCATGCAACCTCATTGCAGCTATACTACCCTGGGCTCATTTCCAAGCCCCTTGACCACCTCTGCCATGGGAACGGGTGGAGTACCACCTTTGTAGGATGGCTGAAATGGATTAATTTAGGATAACACACAGTAGGCATCTCACCCATGCTCACGATTGCCTTTATCTCACACACAAACACCACCATCATTTCTTGGTTCCTTATTCCCTCAAATACCCAAGGTGCAATAAAACTTCTGCAATATTTATTGAAAGCTGAAAATAGGAAGGATGGGGAGGGAGGGTTGGGAACACAGACAGCATCCATAGTCATCCTCCCCACGGGCAAACAGGCCCCTCAGACAGGGGTAAGAGGTATCTAGAGGGAGCGGAATCCACTCTGAACCTCCCTGACCCCACCCAGTAACTTTCCACTGGCCTAGGGTTGGCTGCTCGCACGTGCTGGCTGCAATGGCTGCACGCTTCCCCCAGGCGTGGCCCCCTGGTCCCCTCCCCAACAGGGCCTGCAGGGGGCTGGGTGGCTGACGCATTCCCTGCCGGAGATCTCAGCCGCCTAGAGGCTGATAAGGAGCCCTGGCCTCATCACGTGGGACTGGCCCTGGCTGGATAGCTTCCAAATTAGGGAGATGAGGAGATAAGGAGTGGAGGGGGCTTAGGGACTCCGTGCTGAGTGGCCAGAGAAGCTAGGGAAAGGGACATAGGCACAACCAACTGAGGCCTCAGGAGGCCTGGCTAGGGATAAGCCAGCAAATGGCATGAGATGGGGGAGGGTTTAAGAAATGGGATGTGTGGAAAGGCCTGTGGAAGGGCTGGGGGCAGGGTAGGGTTCCCTCCAGATGGGGCTGGCTCAGTTAGAATGGCCCTCCCTCCCTCAGAACATCCAGTCCTCTAGGGTGGAGCACTCGCCCCAGGCCCGTGGGAGCATCCTGGGGACCAAGAGAAGAGGGTGAGAGGAATAGACCTCAGTCCTGCCAGCCTCCCGGGTGGGTGCAGGTCGGGGTGACCTGGCAGGACTGCAGAGCCCAGACCTCCCAGTTGGCTGCCCTGCGCCCACCTCCCTTGGGGCCCACATAGGAGCAGGGCCTCCTGCTCCCACCTCCCGCCCCAACTGCTCTGTCATGACCCAGGAGGTAAATGGCACTGCCTTCCTATGCCTCTCTGGGTGCTCTTGGCCCCAGGGCTCCAGTCCCTAGAACAAGTCATTCGTCTCCGAGCTGAGAGAAGATGGGCGGCCTGGGACAGCCATACCGCCTGCCCACCTCCCCTCCACACCCTGCAGAGCACCCTCACCTCAACTCCCAGCCATGCCCCAACCCCCTTCCTTACAAGGCCTGACCTGGAAAGAGAGAGAGGAGGGTGTCCTGGACACAGGACCGTGTGTCCCCCATCACACCGCTGTGGCAGCCTTGGGAGGAATCTTGGTGGGGTGCAGGCCTCAGCCAGGCTTCCTAGGGTCTCTTTCCCTCTGAAATCCTGCTGCTCTCCTCTCACTTGTCCCTTGGGTCCTCAAACCCAGAGGAGCCTCCAGCCTGGACTGTCTCAGTCTGGGAGATGTAACTGGGGGAAAGGGCGGCACAGGGCATGGGGTGACCTTGGTTCCGCAGGGCCCCTCAGGGCATGGATACAAGCTACAGAGGGTGAGGATGAGGGGTGGGCGGAGGGAGTGAGCAGGCTGGCCACAGGCTGGGCTGGCAGCTAGTTTATATCTGGGCTTACAGGAGCACAGGGAGGGTGGAGGGCCAGCGAGGGAGCATTCTCTGAAGGGAGAGGTGGTGGGAAGAGCTCCTCATTCCCGGCTGGTGCCAAAAAGCTGCAGGAAGAAGGTGAAGATGTAGATGATGTCTAGGTAAATGTTGAGGGCTCCAAAAACATACTCCTCAGGGCTCAGGGTGTGGCGTCGGTTACCCATCAGCAACTGAGTGTCAAATGCCAGGAACTAAAGGAAGGGGAAGAAATAGAAGTCAGAAGGTTCAGTCACTGTGACATTGACCAAGGGGGCCCAGTGTCCCCACCCAGGCCCATCCCTGATTTTGTTACTATCACTTGCTGTCTGACTGCCCAGTGACCTTCCAGCCCAGCATCTGGAACTTTCCCAACACCTCTGTCCCTAATTTAACACCTATTAACTGAGCACCTACTATGCGCCAGGCACAGGGATGCAGTAAAGAACAAAATAGACAAGATCCCTTACCTCATAGAGCTTCAAGTCTAGTGGGAAGCAGGTGTTAGTATGAGTGTAAGCAAAGCACCCGGTGCTGATCACAGGAGCCTGGCCCTGTGTGTGTGTGGCAGGGAGCCAGGAAGGCTTCCTGGAGGAGGGGGCCTTGAGGGACCTTTAAGCTGAGTCCTAGTCTTCTTGCCATTCCCCCCAGGGCCCTGCTCTTAGAAGACAAATGAATGCTTCAAGTAATAGTGAGCAGAGATGGAAATTTATTAGGTGTTTTCCAGACATTAGCCTGCTTAGTCCTAATAATATCCCTACTGAGTACGGGTTCTATTACTCCCAGAGAAAACCACAGCCCAGAGATGCTAAGTACGTGCCTAAGGTTATACAATTAGGAAATGGCAAAGCCAGGCTTTGAACCTGAGCAGGCCTCCTCCACAGCCCCCATGCTTCACCATTCAGCTCTGCTGCATGCAGACAGCACGAGGGTTTGTGCCTCCTGCCAGGAAACAGGCTCTCCCCAGGGCGCCTTTTTGGCCTACTGGACTATGAATAGTTATTCCCTGAGAGATGGCTCCTCTTGGCCACCCTGCTGCTCCCTACCAGGCCTTCCCACTGTCTAGAGTGACTCCTCCAAACAGCTTTTCTCTGGGGTCCCTGCATACAGAGCAGAACCCCCTAAGAAGCAGCATATGAAATTTGACAGGCATGCTGTACTTTTCTGGGAGAAAGAAGCCAAAAAGTTCCACCAGTGTCTCAAAGGTTATGAACCACTGATCCACATGGGATTGGAATTCTCTAAATCGATTCACATTCTTGTTAACTGGGCTGTGCCCGGCTCTTCCGTCACTTGTGCATGGCCCTGTATTCCTTGGACTCTCTGAAACATTCATTATACGATACATATGCATGGGGCAAGGGCGGGTGCCAGCGACTTGCTGAGAGCTGCAGCCAATGGGGGACACAAATGCCTGCCTTTGGGGGCTCACGGCTTAGTGGGGAGTCTGAGATGAGTACAGTAAAAACCAGTAAATGCCATAATTAGGTCTGACTGGGTAGGAGGAAGGTGTTCCAGGAGAGGTGACACTTAAGCTGGGCTTTGAAGGATGAGTAGGAGTTTGCTAGACTGAGAAGGAATGGTGTGATGGGTGAGGACATTCAGCATGGGAAGAGCAGGGGGGAAGGAGATGGAGGGCGGGGCCAGCTCACACTTTACCCTGGAAACTGGGCCCAGCTCCATTTCCTTCACCCCAGACACTGACTCCCTGACTCTAGGTCCCAGGCTCCTTGGAGTTGCTTTAGGTGCAGCTCCACGGAAGCCTGTGTGGCCCCCACCTCAGTGCCAATGACCCCAGGGCACAGGGGGCAGAGGCTCCAACAGGGAGCAAGTCCAGCAAGTGGGCTCTGGAGGAGTGTCACCCTCGAAGTTGTGGAGTGGGGGCTGGTTAAGAATGCAGGCTTGAAAATCAGACTGACTGGATTCTAGTCTTAGTTCCGCTACCCACTAGTGGTGGGCCCCGGGCAAGGCATTTCTCTCTAAGACCGATGAGAGCTAAACAACTTTCCTGAGGTTGTTGTGACAGAAAGATAATGCGTGCAAAGCGCCTGGCACGGCGCCTGAAACATGGTAAGCACTTAATGAATGGTAGCTATTAATGTGGTTTTATTGTTATTATCTGCAGGAGAGGTGCCCTCTTGAGAACATGTGTATGCTGCTGCTGAGCCTCCAGTGTCTCCCGCGGCTCTTTGAGGAGGCAGATATGTTACTAGGGAAGCTGTGTGGCCTCAACAGAAGAAAAATGGGGAGCCATGACCAGGGCCGAGAAGGCCCTGTTCACGTTATGTCGGCCTTTCTGGGCTCAGCGGCACGGAGAAAAGGGCATATGAGAGCACAGGGCTGAAGCTGGAACACCTGGGTTTGAGTGCTGGTTCGTCTCTCAGTAGCCATCACCCACATGACGTCAGCGCCCTTATCTACAAAACGGGACAGTAGTAATGACCCCATCTCCGTGTGGTTTTGAGGGTACTTATACGACAATGTATGTAGCACCAACTATTATTATGCTTTAGAATCACCTCGCTCCATTCTACGCTCCTGAATTTGATTTGGGTTCCCCAAAACATTTTCCTTCTGCAGAGAGAACAAGCAAGGAGAGGGGCCAATCCAATGCTACTAGCTGCTAAGCAGTCACGCCTGCCAGCAGAAGTTAATAAATTGCTGATCTGACTCATCAATCAGTAGCTTGCTTGGTTGATTGCCCAGAGCCTGGTCACCCCTGAGTGAGCTAATGAAAATCAATCTCTCAACTCTGAAGGCTGGGACCTGACCAGGTTTGGGGGAGGCCCCTCCAAGGAGCACTCACCCAGGAGGCCCCTTAGAACAGCCAGCTGGCTCTTCTCTTGGAGAAAAGAGGAATGAAATGATTTCTGCCACTGCCATTGGCCTGTGGCCACGGATGCTTATCTGTATTGGGATAGCCTGCCCCAAATTCAACCCCACTGCCTGGCATCACCCACCACTGCAACCTCATGCCTGTGAAGCAACTGAAGGCTTCTCATTATTCCCAGCAATATTTATTGAGCATCTACTCTGTTTCAAGGAACTTGCCTTCAGAGAACTAATAATCGAATGAGAGCAAAAGGCATCATCAGAGGTTATATTATTAGCAAGCATTCATTATAGGGGAAAGTTACCTACTAATAATGCCCCTGGGCGACAGTAAGCATTGCTAACTAGCATCTTGGTTGAGAGCAGGTATCTTGGTTACAGTTAACATCTTAGCTTGCAGCCAAGATCTCAGCTGAGAGCTAAACAATGGGTCAACCACAAAATGGGTAGCAGGTCCTTGAGTTGGTAGCCATCTGAAGACAAGACCCTGCCTGGGGAGCAAGTGGGATATGGGCAAGAGGCAGGAGGATTAGGCTGATGTCTGACTAGTCCTTTTACACACTATTCTTTTATCTCATCTCACTCACCCAATTTGCCCTAAAAGGTGCGTGTTCTTGTCACTGTTTTACATACAAGGGAAGGAGTCTCAGAGCAGTGACTGGCTTGCTGGCAGTCATTCATCTAGTGCTGCAGCCAGATGACCTGACTCATTCTGATGAAGATGGGGGTAGAGTGGGCTTGCAGGGAGGGAGGGGGTGTGCACAGAGGCAGAGGATCCAAAGCAAACTTTCCTGGCTCACCCAACTGGCAAGCGTTGGACCTGGCCAGGGCCCCTAGCCACACACTCGGGTTGACCCTGCTGTGTCCAGGGCTTAGGCTTAGGTCTGTTGTTCTCCCAGGCGTGAGGCAGTGAGGGAGCATGCCAGGGACAGGCCAGCTCAGAGCCACCAACAGACAGGCACTGAATACAAAAAGCTGAGGTTGCAATGCGTTGAATCAGCATAAAAAATAACACACGAACCGTGTCCATCCTACAGAAATGCCAGCAGGAGTGCACAAAGCGGCACGCCTGAGGCTGTCCCCTGCAGCATTGGTTCCAACAGTGAAACACTGAAAACACCCGATTCCATCTGTGAGGACCGGGTGAGAAGCTGCGGGTAGCAGTTCTGGGGCAGAGACATCACTGATATATGCTATTATAAGAAAAAAAACAAGTTGCCCAAAAATCAACATCAGATGATCCCTTTTATGTTAACAGATAAACCTCATAGGAGCCTATGTAGCAAGTATCTATAAAACACATAGAAAGGCCTGGAAGGATATTGATCTCAGCGGTTACCACTGGGGGTGGCAGTAAGGGACATGATCAAAACAGTGTTTGCCTTATCTATATTATTTAAGATTTTAAAAAATGAAATGTATGAATAAGCGTATTCATATATTATGTAATTCATAAATTTACAAAGAAAGATTGATTTTACATAAAAGAAGACATGGTGACCTCTCGGCACAAGCCCCTGTGGCAGATGCTGCATGATGGAGCCCATCGTGTAGCTGAGGAGACTGAGGCACAGGGAGTGTGAGTGATGTGCCCACTTCACACGGCCAAGAGGGCAGCTTGAATCCCTGACCCCAAATGCCACGCTTTCCACCATGTGACACTCCTTGGGGCATAGCACACATGTGTGCGCACACATGCGTGTGTGTTGTGTGCACCTGTGCGTGCACGTGTGTGTAAGGACAGAAGAGGTGGGAAGAGATGTGCAAACAGAGCTCATGGCCAAGAGCACCGCAGGCTCCTGGGGGATGTAGAGAGCTGGGCCCTGCTGACCCTGCCACCACCTTCCGGGCTAGAGAGTGAGCCTGGGCTTTGAGGATTCTTCAGGAAGAAACAATGAGCCTTAAGCCTTGTGCCCTAGTTTGAGATGTGGGGTCAGGGTTAGGGAGGAGAGGTGCTGAGTCCACTCGTTGCCTGGGGCCAGTGTTACATACTTCTCTTGTCTTCACTGACCTCAGTGTCAAAAATGTTAATGACACAGACAACTGCACGTAGCCCTGGGTCCTGGTATGCATCTCCAGATGGGCCACTGTGGAAGCAGGGTCTGGCAGGCATGTGAGCCAGAAAGCCTGGCCCAGGATAAAAGGGGAGCAGTGTACAAAGTATGTGAGAGAACCGAGGGCGTCTTATGAGGGAGGGCAGGAGTGTGATACAGTGTTCAAGCACACGGATCGGGAAGTCACACAGACCTGGGTTCAAATCTTGCCTCTGAACTTAGGCAAATGACCACTACTAATAGCTAATACTTATTGATCACCGATGATGTGTGGGGCACGCTCGAAGTGCTTTGCATATATCAATTCATTTTAAAGTTACAACGACCTATGGAGTGGGTACTATTACTATCTGCATTTTATAGATTTAAAAAACGAAGCACAGAGACCTGACAGCTAAAATGTGGCAGAGAATGGATCTGAGCCCAGGTACCCTGGCTCCCAAATGCAGGGCTCTGGATGGCAAGGTTAACATTTATAGTAAGGGTACAAGCTACCACAGGAGATGAGAAACTACCATGTTCTTCGTGCATGTTATCATATGTAATCATTACCCAGTCTTGGGAGAGAGTTCATATTAGTCCCATTTTAAAGATGAGGCATCTGAGGCAGAGAGGTCAAGTAACTCGCCCAAGGTCATAGTAGTAAGAGGAGCCAGGCCGTGAGTGTGGTTTGGGTGGGATGTGTGTGGCCAGCGGGAGAGCTGCCTCCCACTCTGCAGGCTCCCCTGCCCCTTCTGATAGTGGCTCTCCTGACCCTGCGCTGGAGAATGCCCCCTGCATGTGAGAGCAGTGACTCCTCCCCTCCCTGCCCTGCCTTGCCCCTGCCCCTGCCCCTGCCCTGTTCCCCATGGGGCCTCTGAATCACCATCTCCCTCAGTCCTCCACCCCTAGGCTGGGGAGAGGGGGCTCTGGGTCTGGCTCCTGAGAGGTGAGACTCCAGGAAGTGAACTGAGGTGAGGCGGGGGAGGGGGCCACCTTTGGGTGGACTTTTGCCCAAAGGAGCAATTACTGGTCAACTTCCCCACGTTAAAGGGTAATGTCCCAGCACGTCGGACTCTGAGGCATCTGGTGCTGACCCCCACGTTCTCCCTGCCACCTGTCCCTGGCGCCAGGACACTGCAGGGGCCTCCTAACCAGTCTCCCAGCCTCTGGCCTATCCACACAGCTTCTCATTCATCTTCCTTAAAGCAGGGAGACTGGGATGTTTCCCGAGGGCCTCAAACTGGCCAGGCTGGGCAGGCGGAGAGAGTTCTCGTCTCATTAGGCCCATCCATCACCTAATTTCTAAAATCCTCTGCCGAGTTTCTTCCTTAGGCCTCCGGCTTGGCTTCTGATTTAGGTGGCTGGAGACCCTCCATAGCTTTTGGGAGGCCCCAAAGAAGAACTAACTGAGGTAGAGCAACCTGCCCAAAGTCATGTGGGCATGGAGGCATAATTAATTAGGCACCGTGGTTCCGCAGCCGCAAACCTGTTGGCCAGGCCCTGGGCGCACCCGTCCTCTTTTCCCAGCCTAGCCCTCCTGCTCAGTCTCAGCCCCTCCACCTTGCCCATCAGCCCAGCCCAGCCCTCCAGCTGTCCTGCCTGATGTTCCATGAGCTTCTACAGAAAGCACCTGAGAGGGCATTCGAGGGGAGAGGAGGATGGGGCCACCCTGCGGTTAGTACATTTCAGCTGACTCACCCACTTCTACTGGCATTAGGGTCTGGCGCCCAGTGAGGATGGGGTGGGGTGAGGCAGAAAACCCAAGGCCTCTTGAAAATGCACCTAAGCTGATGGGGTGAGGCCTAGGAGGGGCTGCCTCTCAAGGCTGGGCCACAACCCTAAATACCTGGGCTCCCAACCCCCCAGTCTCAGCCCAGTCCAGCTGGTGGCCCTGCCCTCAGAAATGGGGAGGGGCTGTGATCTCTAGGAGAGAAAACCATTTGATTCTCTTAACTTTGCCAAGGCTCAGGCTGGTGGGAGGGGGCTGGTTCTCACAGGGGGTCTGGACCTCCTCTAACACTTCTCTTCACCCTTCCCTCAGCATCTTCCCTGAGACAGTGAGCAAGGCAGGGACATGCTAAGTGCTTTAATTTTTCTAGCTGCAGTGCAGGGAGGGCCCCTCATGGTGCTGAGAATGCCCCACGCCAGGGTAGGGGATGCCAGGATGGGCAGCCAGAGAGAGAAGGGGTTCTGGGGATGGTGACCACCGATTCCACAGGACAGAACTGAAGCTGGACAGAGGTCAGACTGAGGCCAAGGGCTTTCTGAGTTGGGAGTTAATGGGAAGGCCGGGGACCTTAGTTCTTGTGGGGCTAGGCCTCTGAGGGCCTCTGTCCACCTGAAACTGAGGGGTGGGAGGGAATGAATCCAGCGAGCGCCCCACCCCTGCTGCCTCAATTCTCCTTTACCCCATGGAACCCAGGGGACCTGCTGTATGTCCGCCTTCCTTTGACCCAACAACTGAGGGCAGGGCGAGGAGCAGGGGGATGCACGCACGCACCAGGTTCCTGACCATTGTTTACATAACCTGAAGGATGAGCCCTATCAGGGCCTTTTGGTGTGCTGTCTCCCAAGGAGACATTAACGGGTAATTAATTAGTCCTGTGGTTCCTCCTCTCCTGTGACTCACAGAAGCTGGTGCAGCACTTAAGTTAACTGTGCAGCCGCTTCCTTTGCCCCGCCGCTGACAGCGCCTCAGCCATGCCTCTCGGCCATCCCTTCATTCCACAATGTCAAGGGCTCCTACTGTGTGCCAGACACTGTTCTAAGCACTGGGGAGGCAGCGATACACAAGCCAGACACAAGTCCCTGCCATGGAAGAATTTACATTCTGCTGGAGGGAGACAAATGAGAAACAAACAAATCAGAAAGATACTGAGTCTGTCAGAGGATGAGAGGTGCTATGGAGAGAAAAAAAGCAGGGCAAGGAGTAGGGAGCAGTGCATGTGTGGCGGGGCGGGGGGGCGGGAGGGGAGGAGAGGACCTGTTTCTAGGCTGATGGGAATAATCCAGTAGAAAGGGCAATACTACTGATGATGGGGGGAGGGGCTGGGGGGAGCAGTTACTGGAGACCTCTCAGCCTCCCCCAACTCCAAGACAATAGTCGTCTTCATCTTCTTCTCCTTCTCCTCCCTCTCCCTCCTCCTCCTTCTCCTTCTCCTTCTTCTTTGAGTTGTCTTCTTTGAGGGGGACCACGGGTCCCTGGAAATGGCACCAGCCTGAGCACAGGACACCTGGGTCCCGTCCTAAATCTGCCTATTCCTGGCACTGGGACTTGGTGCCAGCCCTTTAACACCCAGGGCTCCAGATGTGAAATCAGGTCTTATAACACCAGTGATGCCTCTCTCCCCGGTGGAGGTGAAAACCCAATGAGGTAACAGGTGTGAAAGTGCTTTGTTGAAAGGTAAAGGGTGGAACAGATGGTTGGGTTATTCTGATTATTCTAATAACACAGGGGATTAGTAAACAAATTTAACGGATTAATGTTCATCCAACTCTACTTGTACCGACAGCCTCCCCACGTAGCTGACACACTTGTGACCTGATCCTCTTGAAGCCAAGTGAACTCCCCTACCCTCTACCCATCATGCTCAGGGCCCCCCAACTCCCCCGCCCCGCCCTGACCCCTCTTCTTCCATTTGTCTTTGGCAAACCCTGGCTTCCCTCTGAGGCCCCTGCAGCTCACTCCTCCCAGTGTGACCCTCCCTCTTTCTTTCCTCCTTGCAGATTCCCGCCCCATCCTCCTGGTCTAAACTTGTCTTTAGCATGTACTGCCTGGAAGAGAGAGGGCTGGTCCGGGAGCCAAGGGAAGTTAAGTGTTGTAAGGTGACCAACCATCCTGGTTTGCCCAAGATTTACGAGGCCCCCCAGGAAGTGGGAATGTCAGTGCTTAAAGTGGGGCAGTTCTGGGTAAGCTGGGTAAGTTGGTCACCCTAGTCTTGACCAAAGCCACACTTTGTTGCTATGCCATCATCTTGCCAGGAAACCTGGAACACATCACTTAACTCCTTTAGGGCTCAGTTTTCTCATCTGTAGAAGGAGGGGCTTGGAATTTCATTAGATCCTTTTTTAGTTTCTTCCAACTCTCAAGTTTTGGAAGGTCCTTTACTCATTGCACAGATATTTACTAATGCTACCATGTGCCACCCACCCTGCTCTTCCCGTTAACTGTGGCATCCTGGGCACCCAGCATATCACACATAGTAGGTGCTCAATAAAGACCTGTTGGAATGAATGAACAAACTGGCCACACCCTCATTCCTGCTTTGCCAATCTATCCAAAACCTCTGCTCACATATCTGACCCCCTAACTCCCCCGTTTCTGGTTTCCCGGTCTATCACCCACAAGCCTCTGGGACCTGTGACTACGCCCAGAACTCCGGCCAGACTGAGTTGAGCTGAACACTCCAATGAGGGCAAGGACAGTCTGGTGACTGCTCCTGCTGGCAGTGGAAATTTACCTTGGGTACCGCCACCCAGGAGATGTCACCAACGTGAGTTTATCCCCATGGTGGACCCTGGAGCACCATCACAGTCACCCTTGGAGCTCATCTGAGCAAAGGGTCAACACACAGGCTTGCTCCAGGGGCATGTCTGCCCCTGGTCACCTTCTGTCCCTTGGGCATCTGCTTCCAGCCACCCACTCCCTTCCCCACCTGGCTGGTGGGGCTCTGCAACCAGACCATCCAGTTCCCAATCTGGCCCTACCACTTCCTTGAATGCTGGATGACCTTGGACAAGTTATTTACCATCTCTGAGCTTCGGGTTCCTCACCTTAGTTTGTTAAAAGCAGAATTCATTTCACAGAGTTATGGGGAGGATGAAGTGTACCCAGGGAGCTTTTAGAGGAGAGGGGAGCAAGTGCGCAATAAACTTTAGCTGTTACTGTTATCAGAATCGCAGTCGTGGTCATCCACACTCCCAGTGTGGTGGGGACAGTCAAGAACAAGCTCAGCCTACGTGCATCTATCTCTCTCACAGGTGCTCAGAATCTCCTTTGCTCCAAGAAGCCTTCCCGGATTACCAGAGGAGAACAACAACTAACTTAGTCCATGTAGCCAGGACCTTCACTCTCCCACCCCATAAGCAGCCCTGGTTCTCCCCCCTCTTCCCAGCTCTGTCTAAAGCTTCCATCCTGCTGTTCCAACCTTCCTTCCCCCTCTACCCAGATTAGCTGGTCTGTCTTAGAGACCAGAGAGAATTCCTTGACCTTAGCACTGAGCCCTGCTCTGGCCCAGATACGTCACACAGGTTCAGGGAGGACCATGAGAAAGGCAGAGATGGTCGAGGGCCTGGGGAGATGATCAAAGGCGAGGCCCCTAGGGAGCCACACTTACCAATGTAAACACGCCTGCTCCCAGCACGGCATACACTGCATGGAGCCAGGGCACCTATGGGGCAGACGAACAGTGGGCTTAGGGATGGCAGATGGGGTGGTGGGGCGGTGGGGCAGGAAGGAGGGCTCAGTCCAGAGAATGGGGGATGTGGGACAGACCTTCCTAGTGGGACCCTCCCTCACTGCCCCCAACCCTCCCCAGATGTTCCTAAGAAATTCCAGGTCCCCAACAGAGATCCCCGATTCTCTGTGTGTCCAGGGTGGGTGGGGGAACCCCAGGCTAACAGTGATCCTGGAGGGCCTGGCAGGGAGCGCCCAACCTGACCTGCACCTGTTCCCTCCACACAGCCCCAGGCTCAGGCAGCACCAGAGTGACTTCCCGTTGGCTTGTCATTCTCCCAGCCTGGAGCTGCCCTGGGACAGCTCCTCCCTCCCTGACCCAGAGTCTGTCTGTCTCTCTGTGGGGAGTTCCCAGGCTCTGCCTGTGCTGGTAAGGGGATCGGGTGGAAGGGGACAAAGACTTGAACTCAAAGGTGAGGTGGGGTCCATGTGGAATTCCTGCCGGCTGTGCAGGAGGAGGCTGCCTGCAGAGGCTGGTACCGCACTCCTTCCCAGTCTCAGCCCCTGAGGTCGCAGGGGCACCCCGTGGAAACCCTATGAGAGGTACCACATCAGCTGTGCCCCCTGTGGGGCCTTCTCCCAGAAAATTCCTGGAAACACAGGCATCCCAGCAGCATGACAGGGTCAATAAAGGGTTCTTTGAAGCTCTGGGGCCCCTCCCTGTACTCCCGATTTTAGATACACAAAGGGCCCCAGGCCAGCTCCGGCCCCTCCCTTTGTCAACCGGATCCTGGGAAGAGTCAAGGAAATGCTAGAACCAATCCAGCTGTCTTAGGAGCAAAGCGCTGGGAGCTGGGGAAATGGGGTGAGGAATGCTGCTCCCAACCTGGCAGAAAAGGGGTGGGGCTGACCAAGTACCCAGAGGAGGGGTGGGGGGGGGGTAATAAGACTGAGCCTCAGCAGGGGTCCAATAATGTAGCTTCATCTCTTGGGTTCCCAGGATCTCAAACCCCTCCTGTGATACCCTCAACCTGCCCTCTTCCATCAGCAGAGGCCTTAGTTCCCCAAATGGGGCACTGAGCCCTGGGAAGTCCTAGGTGGATTTCCCAGAGCAGGCTGGGCACTGTACAAGAGCTGAGATTTGGCTGTCCCACGGATGTTCCAATGGGGTGGGGACAGCTGCGTGCCGGACCCCCACCTGCCTGGCTGCCCCGAGTCTGTCCCTCTGGACTTGGCTGATCCCCAAGAGTCCCAGGAGGCTCTTCCTCAGGACCCCTCGGGGTCTGGTGGCCCCACGGAGCTCCAGAGCGCCCTTCCCTGCCAAGGTTTAAATGCTCCATGGCACACTCCCCTCCAGCCTCCCCTCCCCCTTAGAGAGGAAGATGGGAAAGGTAAAGCCGGATGTGGCTCATGGAGCAGGCAGGTGCCCAGGCCTGCTGAGAAAGGCCTCCTTGTTGGTTTGCTTACACTGCCAACAAGCCCAGGGCAGGTGCCAGGAGGGGCCGGATAGGATGGCAGGCTGTGAGCCTTTGGCTCTGGGCCTTCCCTGGAGGGTGTGGGAGAAAACAGCACCCTCTGGCTGGCAGGCTCCCTCCCTCCCTAGGGGGCCCGCTGGGAGCCCCCAGACTTACATATTGAAAGGGCAGGAGGATGGCCAGGATGAGTCCACTGAAGAAGAGAGTCATGAGCAGCACAAAGAGCACACCTTGGCAGGAGGTGAAGTCAAACTGCAAGGATGGGAGAGGTCAGCTGCTGGCTGAGGCCTGTCCAGCAGGCCTCCACCTCGTGCTCATGCAGAACCAGCATTCCTTCCCCATCACCTCTCCCAGGTGGCCTCCCCAGACCCCACTCATCCCCTTTATCTCTCATCAGATGGGGACTGAGCTTGGAGCCCCCCACCCCATCTGCCTCCCACAGGCCCCGGAGCTGACCTTGGTCTGGAAGCTGAAGATGGTGACGGAGAGGCAGACGAGGGCCGTGATGCTCAGGCACAGCAGCACCGAGGTGGTGTTGTAGTAACTGCAGGGGCACAGGCCAGGGGTCAGCAGGTCTTTGACTCCCCCGGCCTTCCACCCAGGCCTACTCTCCTCTGCAGATCTGCCCGTGAGCTCTTGCCCCCACCCTCTCTCCTTTCCAAGGGTTTTCCTTCTCCCTGCTTCCTGGCTTTTCTCCTGGGCCCTGACCTCCCCAATGTGTTAGAAGGATCTTGGAGAGGTGGGAATGGGTTTATGCTATTGCCTGTAGGTGGGAACTTCCATAATCTCAAGTTTGGGGTCTTTTAGGCTGCAGCCTGACAGGGGTCACCTTGGTCTCCTCTATCCCCACCCCACCCCACCAGCCTAGCCAGGTCCTAGGGACACCGTCCGGCAGAGCGCACAGGGAGAGGGCTCTAGGCCAGCATTTCCTGCCTAAGATCCTCCCCTCGCAATGCTCCCAGGAGGATGGAGTTGGGGGCATTTCCACCCACAGTGTGGCGAGTCCCGGGCTCTAAGCCTGGCCTAGGGCCCTTATGGCCCCCTTCTTACCCCCGTCCCCTTTACCTGGACAACATCCCAGTGAGGTAGGCCATGGACAGGGTCTGAAAGGAAAAGCAGAAATGTTCCATGACTCAGACTTTGGGGCCCAGACACCTTCCAGGTCCAGCCTGGGTCTCCACTCCTTGCACATACCCCTCAAGTCTGAGTCGACTTCACTCACACCCGTTACCTCCAGGAGTCGGGCCTGGCAACATAGCATCCCAACAGGCCTCATGCCAGCTGTACCTTTCTTTCATTCGCCGCCCTGCTCTGCCCCCCTTTCTAAGACCTCCCACTCTTCATTACCCAGAGCTCGTGGATGGCCCATGCAAACCTCTTAAACACAAAACTGCAATGAAAAGAAACAGTGGATGGAGTGGGGGGAGGGAGAGACTAAGCCCATTTGGAAAGAGGGTGGGATATCTTTGTGGAAGAAGTGGGGCCCGTCCAGTGTGGCTCAGTGGTTGAGCGCTGACCTATGAACCAGGAGGTCACAGTTCAGTTCCCAGTCAGGGCACATGCCTGGGTTGTAGGCTCAATCACCACTGTGGGGCATGCAGGAGGCAGCCAATCAATGATTCTCTCTCATCATTGATGTTTTGATCTTTCTCTCCCTCTCATTTCCTCTCTGAAATAAATAAAAATATATTTAAAAAAAAGAAAAAAGAAGAAGTGGGGTGAAAACACCCCTCTCCCCCAGTGACCTCACATTAGACATCCCCAATCTAGACATCCTGGCCTTGAAGCCCACCTCCCTCCATCCCCACTCAGCATCTGCCCTTAGGCCCCCCCTCCCCCCCCCCCCAGATCACTTACAAAGATGGTCAGAAGAATCAGGTTCCAGGGGAAATATCTCCTGTAAGGCAAGCCACTGAATTCAGAGGAATGGGTGGGGGAGGGGGAGTTGCCAGCAGCTGCAGGCTGGGTCACCCCTGCAGGGAAGGGGGGTCTCTGCCCAGCCCAATCTCCACTCTTTGGAGGCTCTTTCTTTAGCCACATTTCCATGTGCCATCTGTCTGTCCACCCTCCTCCTACCTCAGAGGTATTAAGTAAAGGAAGGAGGTGCAGCCCTACATGAAGGAGCCCAGAGAGGGATGGGGCCTTCTTAGGGGTGCACAGCACACTGGTGGCAGGCAGGCCTGGGGTCAGAATGTGCAAGATCCTGCTCATGTTCCCACAAGTTGCTTTTCAAGCCATCATCATACCGAGGTCCAGAACAGCAGGCCAGGGTCAGGTAGGTCGCAAAGAATACAACACTGTGAGAGACGAAGGGTGATGAAGGGTGAGTTAGCAGCTCTGTCCCCCTCCCCAGGCCTCTCCATTCAGTCCCCGGCTCATCCCACTCTATACCCCCACAAGGCACCAGACTGGGGTAAGCTACAGTCATCCTAGAACTTAGCAATGGGCAGGTTGGTGGTTCAATTCTAAAAGAGAGGAAGGGGAATCGATGAGCCTGCCTCTATAAATACTTGGGTGCCACCCAATGAACCCAAAGTGGTCTCCCTGGACACTAGCTTATTACTTCAAAGGCAAAGCAGATATATACTGGTTTCTATGTGCCAGGCAGAGTGCTATGTACTTTATGAAAATTAAGTAATCTCATATTTTCTCTATGAAGCATGCTTTTTTTTTTTTTTGGTAAATCCTCAGGCAAGGTTTTTTCCCATTAATTTTCAGAGAGAGGGGAAGGAAAAGGGGAGAGGAATAGAGAAAGGGAGGAGAGAGAGAGAGAGAGAGAGAGAGAGAAACATCAATGTGAGAGAGACACATCGACTAGTTGCCGCCTGCATGTACCCAGACTGGGCCGGAGATTGAACCTGCAACCCAAGTACGTGCCCTTGACTTGGAATTGAAACCTTGACCCTTCGGTGCACAGCCTGATGCTCTGACCACTGAGCCATGCGGGCCAGGGCAGCATGCTTTTCATTGGCTGAGGCACAGTGAGGTCAAGTGACTTGTCCAAGGTCATGCAGCTACCACCTGGCAAAGGTAGGATTAGAACCCAGGCCCTCTGACTCCAGAATCCCAGCTCCATGATGCCTCCTTCAGGCCCTTCCCAGCCCTGGCACTACCCATAATGATCTTGTGAGGTACTTTATTGTGGTCTACCCTACCAGCAGGAGCAGCAGGAGCAGGGCCCTTGTCTATCCAGCCAGTGCCTGGCACAAGAAGGAGGTACCTGCGGCATGGATTTCTGGAACAGGTGGCTATGTCCAGTGGGAGACTGGTGGGGAGCTCAGGTACAACCCAAAGATAGGGATTGGGGATTGAGGATTTCCTGGAGAGCAGTGGAAGTGGAGGCCAGTCCAGGAGGTAGGAGAAGAGGGCTGAGAACCTAAAGGTGGGGCATGCTCACACCTACCTAGATTGGTGCCACCACCCATGTGTGGTCTCCAGCACCCAGAAGGCTCTCAACAAGGCTCCTGCCATCCTTCCCATCTCCCTCCTGGATTCTCTCACTCATCCCCCACAGCAGCAATTCCAACTATTCTCCCCCATCCCCAAACCTCTCAGGCCCCCTCACTCTTTGCGTGTCCTGGCCTCCACTTCCACTGCTCTCCAGGAAATCCCAAGAAGATTTAAGATGAGGTGGGGCTCCCTTACCTCCCTGCCTGCCACCTGCAACCATCACGTCCTGCGTCTATGTGCCCTTCCTCTGGCCTGGGCTCTGGGTCCCACACCCTCAACTGCCCTGCCATCTCTATTACTAAATCTTTCTGCTGCTACCTCTCCGCCCACACAAACCTCCTCAGCTGTTTTCCATCTTTAATCAACATCCTCCCTAGTTTTAGCTGCTGCCACCTTAGCCAACTCACAGCTAAGCTTCTTAAGAAAGTTACTTCCACTCAGTCTTCTTCTCCATCTCCCAATTACTCCCCAGCCCAGCAAACCCAGTCCCCGCGTCACTTAATACTAGGACTTGGTTGAGTCCAACTGACACTCCTCCGTCTCCCTCTTCCCTGACTTCTCCACAGCATCTGCTCTCTTCGTCCGTTTCCCTGGTTCCACAATGATCCACACTTGTCCCTTCCTGCCTCCCTGGCCGCCCCTCGGTCTCCTTCAGAGTATCTCTAAACATGGCTCCTTCCTTCCGTGCATAGGGTCCCTTCACGCTCTTCCCGGGTGGGCTCACTCACCCACAGGACTTCCTTTATTAGGCAAATGCTCATGACTCACAGATCTATATTTCTGATCTAGATTTTCCTTCTCAACCTAAGACCTGAATACCCAACTGCTTACTGGGCAGACATGGCTACCCCGAAACGCGCCAAACTCAACAGGTTAGACCCGAATGCGCTCTCTTCCCTGCTCTTCTCCTGCATCCCTAGTGCAGAAAACATGCACCCTCCAAGTTTCCCAGCCAGAGGCCTCAGCATCATCCTTGACTCTCACTGCCATGCCTGATAATCACCTGGACCTGTTGATCCTCCTACCCAGGCAGCTCTCAAATCTGTCCCCTTCTCTCCAGTCCCACTACCATTCCTTTTGGTGGGACCCTCTCTGCCTCTGGTCCTCCTGCCTCCAGCCCTGCCTTCTACCCTCCAAGCTACTGGCTGAACCCATCATGGGACTTCCCTGTTTAAAATTCCCAAAGACCTGGCAGTGCCCTGCCTGATCCACCCCTGCCTACCTCTCCAGCCCACCCCTCAGCATGCTCCACCCCCGCCTTTCCCCTCTCACCCCCCTCTGCACCTCACTCTCTGCTCCTGCTGGAAAGGGCCAACTGGCAAGGACACTGGAGGTCTGGGTTGGAGGGGCTTCCTCTGTGTGCCATGGGCATACCTCAACCAAAGCCCGCACCCCCACATCCCACGGGCCTGCTCATCTGAGAGGCCCTTCTAACCCAGGGCCTGGCCCGGGTTAGGTGATCTTTAAGTATTTGTGGGTGAAATGCAGGACAGGCAATGTAGGGTTGAGACACGCCTACCGGATTTGGTGAACACATCCTGCTTCATGAAGGATAGTTGAATCTCCTGCCCCAGTTGAGAAACACGCCAGTGTCTGCTCTCTCTGGGACTCACTTCAGTCATTAGTCAGTTGCGTCAGCAACACACGTAGTAGTAATGCCTTGTCTACGTGCATCCTGGGTGTGGGTCCTGTCCCCTGGCCAGAATGGAAGCCTCCTGAGGGCAAGGGCCCAGTCTTTCTTTTGCTCTGGTCCACAGCTCCTCAACCCTGAACACCAGTGGTCAGGAAGAAGGGGAGAGGGTGCAGCTCTGGAGCCTGATACTCGCATTCACATCCCAGCTCTGCCACTATGATCATGTGACCTTGAAGAAGTTAACTGCAGAGCCCCCATTTCGTCCTTTGGAAACAGGAATATTGGTACCAACTCACTGGGCTGCGAGGATTGAATGAGAGGATGCACATCAAGCATTTAGCACTGGGCCTGGCGCGAGTAAGGACTTGAGGATAGGAGTTGTTATTATTGTAACATGAGGGACAGCTCCCAAGCTCTGGTCTCTGCCTCTTCCTCCTCTGCCTGGTTCCCCTATCCCCACCCACAGCTCTTACTATTCCCACTGCCATGGCTCAGAGGGAGCAATCAGACAATAAGGCAAGAGCTCACTGAGGGAGATCCCTAGGGCCTCCAGAAAGTTGAAAGGGGGGGAGGGCAGAGAGGGGGTGTTAGAAGGCTGCCCTCCCAGGGGGCAGAAAATGAGTCATAGGAGTGAGAGAAAGACTGACTTGTGTGTCAGAGCCTGGGTCCCAGGGCCTGGCCTGGCGCCAAGGTCTGTTTACAGAGTGTCAGGACAGAGGAGTGCAGCTCAGGTGGAGGTCAGCTCTAACACCAGCGTCCTCCCCTCCCCTGTCCTGAGCCGTGAGCAGGGGAGGGGGGAGAGCGGGGGCAGGGGGGAGGGGCGGAGGGGGGGCGGGCAGCAGAGCAGGAAGTGCAGGAGCTTTGCAATCAGAAAAATGTGGCTATGTGGCTTCAGAAGCAATAACTTCTCTCCGAGCCTCGATTTCCTCCTCTGTAAAATGCGGATAATGACACTGTCTGCCCTGGTAGGGTTGGTGTAAGAATCAAATGGAAATATCTGTAAAGTACTTAGCACAGAGCCTCACACAGTAAAAGAGAGAGAGAGCTGTTTTACTCTTATTGCTATTAAGGGCTTAGTATGTTTCGGGAGGTGAGATTACTAGGTCTCAGACCAGGAGGCAGATTCAGGGGCAGGTGAATGGTGTTGAAGGGTGAGAAGGGGGCAGGGCAGGCTGCTGTTCTGGAGAGAAGGGCACATCATATTGTGGGATGCTCAAGTATCTCAAAGGCACTGTGACACCCCCTGAGAAGCACAGGGCCCATGCCCGCTTCCTATTTCTCCCATCCCTCCCACCCCTGAGCCAGGGAGAGCGTCTCTATTGTCTGCCTTGAGCTGTTGAGGAGGCCTTGATAAAGCTCATCATTCAGAGGCCAGGTATGAGTGCCCACTCTCAGTGGATGGGCTCTGCCTCCACTTCTGAGCCTGCTCATGTTTGGGCTGTCCCCCTGCCACCATCTGCTCAGGGCACAGTGTCCTGTAGACCCTCCCGTAGAAGACCTGGCAAAGGACCTGGGGACTCCATTCCCTTTCTCAGGACACCCGAGGCTGCCTGGCAGTGCTGACGTGCTGGGAGCCATGCCAACCTGCTGCATGAGCCGCCGGGCAGCAGTCCCTGGGGCCTCATTAGCTTTACCACACAGGGCCTCCCAGTTCCCCGAGACGCATGCCTCCTGCCTGGTCTGCAGACAGGCCCTCTCTCCTGTGCCCCAAGAAAGGCTCTGGGTGTGAATGTCTCCTCCCCTGGGACCCCCCAACTTGACAGAGACATCCCTTCACTCCTCTGCTCCTCTGAGGAGCCCCAGATGTCAGAAGGACTCCCCCGCTGATCAACCTTGGCTGGCTTGCATAAACTCTAGGTCCACTCTGGGACTGTTCTTGGCTTGGTTGATCCAGCAGGCTCAGCTGAGCCCACATCCCCACCTGATCCCTTTCCGGAAACAGGCCTGGGACAGCCCTAGTGTGTAAGCTTCTTGGCCAGGCGTTTGGAGCCTCTACCCCATAAGTCTCCCCTGTCTCTGATATATCCTGGATTCCCCCACCTGGAGCCTCTAGCCCTCTGACAATCTAGTTTCTAATTTACCAAACGGAGCAGCACAGTCCTGCTGCCATGCTGTTGCTTAAGCCACTCCAGTCTCCATTCTTTGAGGTGCAGCCCCCCTGTGGACTGAGGTTCAGTGTACCAGGCTCACACCTTTCCTCGTCCCCTCCTCTGATCACAGTTTTCCACATGTTGCCTTGTGCTGCCCACTGCCTTCCCTAGCAGCCCCAGAACAGAGCTGGGCTCTCAGCAGGTGCTGAAGGAAACTCTGGTGAGAGAATTGTGTTGGATAACTCCTTCATTGCCCAGATACGAGGGTCAGAATCACCTATACTGTTGTCAAACCTCTTCTCTCAAGTTACCTGCCACATTCTTTAAAGAGTACAGCCAGGAGCTGAGTGGCTTGAAAGGGAGTCTGCCAAGCAGAGGGATTAAGAGCACAAGCCTCAACCTGAAGTTTGGGTTTGAATCCCAGCTCAACCACGAACTAGCTGGGTGACCTTGGACAAATTACTCAACCTCTCTGAGCCTTAGTTTTCGGAGGTAATCGTACCCTGTAGATTTGAGGAATGAGTTCAATACCATACATCAAGCACACAGAACAATGCTCATCCCTTATTAGGCACCCTATAATTAACAATTCAATTAATAAGGCTTAATAACACTAATAAGAGTAGCAACATTATTATTAGTGTGAGCGAAGGTGTCCCACTCCTTCTCTACGGAGCTAAGGTCTGAGTCTCTCCAGCATGGCCCCAGCCCCACCCCTCTATCCTTGTGCGGGCATCAGAACCTATACCTACCTCCTCCCCTTCTCCTAAGACCTAAACCCCTCAGAAGGGCCCTTCTGGCCTCACACTTGTGGGAACACACCCTATGGGGTGGGACGAGGCCATGGGTTTGTGTTCTGTCAATAGAGATTTCCCACTCTGCCACTGAGGGTTCTCTGGGAAGGGGCCTGAGGACCAGGGGTCTGGGATATACTCACTAGGATGCCCAGTACCAGCCTGGGTTAGCCTGGATATAGTCCTTAACGGGGTCACTGCAGAGGGAGGGAGGGAAAAAGAACAAACATTTACCCTCTGTCTCTATTTCTGGTTCAACATCTGCACTGGCCCCCCACCCCCACCCCAGTACACAGGACTTGAGAGAAAGAAAGGAGGCATGCACCTCTGGTGGCTCAGGAAGCCCCAGCCACAGCCCCAGGCTGGGACTCAGAAGTGCTGGGTGTGGGGCGAGAGGATCTGAGAGAGGCCCAGAAAGCACCAGATCCACGCCCACCCCCCGAATGGAAGACTCCTGCGTGTGCACTCTCTAAGGTTCTCTCCAGGCGTGAGGAGGCCCACTGCCCCACAACATTGGTCCGGGTGCCCCCCACCCCAGGCCTGGCCGCAGCCAGCCCCCAACAGGTGCTGGTTTCCAATGCCAACTCACCAGAAGGTAAAGAGAGCCACGACACTCAAGGTCACCAGCAGCTGGATCAGCAGGATAGTATAGACCTGGGGGTGAGAGGGGTTCCTTGTTTGAGGCCAGGGAGGCTCAGGTCCCCAGCGAAGCTCAGGGAGGCCCAAGATTCCCTGTGACTCAATCTCCTCTCCAGACCCGCATCCTGTGCCCTCCATTCTCCTTCTTGAGGGTCATAGGAACAGATCCAGGACCCAGTAAAAGGAGTAAAGATGGTCCAGAACCCACACCCATAGGCAAAGGGGCCTCTCAGTATCTAGAGAGAAGAGATGACATGTTTAAGGGTGGCAGGGCCCGTGGGGGGATCTAAGGAAGCACTTCCCAACAGCTGGCATCACGAGAGAGGGACAGACTGTGGTCTCTGCCGCCGAGAGCTCCCCACCCCCACCCCCAGTCCTTCCTGGAGAGCTGGGGAGAGGCAGTTACCTTTCTGATGAAGACTCGGCGAACTTGCTGGTCATCCCAACTGAAGGTGGTGAAGAGCTCATGGTCTCCGGTGGGGAAACCGCTCTCATAGCTCGAGCTGCTGCCTGGTGGGCAGGGGAGGGCCATGAGGGCTCCCGTATGTCTAAACACTGGCCCCAACAGTCACCTGCTCAGAGCTGCCGTTTGCCAAACTGGCTCTCCGGACCAGCCGAAACCTTTCTCTCCAGCCCCATTCTCAGGCCTTGCACCCCATCTTTAGATCTCTCTCCCTAGCTGCTTCTCATCCTTCTTGCTTTGAGTCCTGAGAATGAACTGCCATCTCCCTGCCCCTTCCCTCCACCCCGGCTGGGGCTCTCTCGAGATGAAGCTGTGCCATACAAATTCGACCCTTCCCTCTGTGTCTCCCCACCGCCTCCCTGGACATTTGGGCTTCCTTGTGGCAAAGAATCAGAGAGGGACAGACATAATCTCAGGACTATCTAGCACATCTCAGGGTCAAGGGTCCTGATCCCAGCTTGCTCTGAGGCCCTTGGGGTGGAAACTGGGACCCGCTGGATGGGTGAACCTGCTGGTGATCCAGCTGGGAACTAGGGCCGGGGGAATCCTGGAGGGGAAATAAAGCCAGGACAGGGCAAGAAGTGGAGTGTGGGTGGGAATGAAGTTTTGCAGGCTGGTCCCAGAAGTCAGACGTTCAGAAGAGCATGGACTCAAACAGACCCACATGTGGCTCCTCCTCTAAGTCTGACTGTGTGGCCTTGAGCAAATGAC
Organism: Corynorhinus townsendii; assembly: GCA_026230045.1. Taxonomy (NCBI): domain Eukaryota; kingdom Metazoa; phylum Chordata; class Mammalia; order Chiroptera; family Vespertilionidae; genus Corynorhinus; species Corynorhinus townsendii. Next base: position 169,859,653 of record JAPDVU010000003.1, on the reverse strand, counting down.
CATCCTTCCCAAGTCCCTTCTATGAAATGGGTCAGTGAAGCCACCTCATGGGGATGAAACGCGATAAAAGTGATCGCCTACAGCTCTGGCATCACGAGAGGAAAGGGTATGTGCCTCGAGTCCTGAAGAATGGCATGAGTTATCCTAGTAAAGAGGCAGGGAAATGAGTCCCCTGATAGGGACTACGGCACCCTCTCCCTTGCACCCCTCGTCTGGGCCATTCCTGAGGCCTCACGTGCCACTATGTTCCCCTTCACTGTCTCCATCAGTTCTCCATGTTGTTCCCTCCACAGTAATAGCCTCTGTCTTGGCCTTTCAAAGGTGACCACAGCGCTGCCTTGCTTCAGTCTCTCTGACAGCTCCCCACTGCTTTTTACTCAAGTTCAAGTTCCTTAACAAAGCCCCACAGCCGCCCAGGAGCCCCCAGCGTCCTCCACTGCACATTATTCCCTCCTCCTTTTCTTCAGCCTGTGTTTTTTCAGCCATGCGTCCTCTTGCTACTGGGCCTCTGCACATGCCATTCCTTTAGCCTGGAACACTCATTTCCCTGCCTCTTTACTAGGATAACTCATGCTGTTCTTCAGGACTCAAGGCAGATACCCTTTCCTCCAGGAAGAGTTCCCTGACAGCCAGGCAGGCTAGGTGAGTGCCCAGGCCTCTACCACTGCATCTGTTCCACTATGTGGCAGTTGTCTGTTTACTTGTCTGAGCTCTGTGAGGGCAGGTCTTACAAACGGATGCATCCCCAGAAATGAGCTCAGTGCCCGACACAGTGCCTGGCACACACTTAGTTTGTTTGTCACATGTTGACTGAAATGACCTGCCTTCCTATCCTGACAACTGCTTGGAAAATGTTCTTTAAGGCAGCCAGTCCTGGCCACCAGGAAATGGGCAAAGAGGAAGGGGAGAGAGGTGAGCCTATTGCAAGCCTGGGGCCTGGAGACCCTCACTCTCTCATCCTTCACTTCTTCATGTTCTTTCTGTCTGCATCCCCCCACCAAGGTCCCACTAGCCAGGCGATGGAGGGGGAGGAAAGAAGAGAGAAAGCATCCTGTGGGTATCTGAGGCGGTGAGAAGGGCTCCCCAAATACCAGACCTTCATCGGCCTTCCAGTTGGACACAAGCACGTAGTTCTGCTTGGGTCTAGGACGAGGGGTCTTGTGGCGAGTGGTGTGGACCATGATGACTACTCCTTGTGAGTAGAGTCTGTCTGAGGCATTGTCCCTGGGATCCCTTCTAGAATTCTGCTGGGGGTGGGGGTGGGGAGCAGCAAAGGTGGGGAAGGGGGGGAGGGGCTGAGGAGGCTGAAGGGGCTGAGGAAGATTTGAGAAGGGGCCTTTCCTTTTAGCTTGTGGGAGCTATATGTTCCCAGCCCTGAGGCAAAGCTCCTACAGGCTGCTCAACTTAACAAAGGGGCTCCCACCAGCTACCATTCTGGGCACTGGCCTGGTGAATCTGCCTATGAATTATGCCTGGTTGTGAGGGGCACTGAGGCTGTCACCCACATACCCGCCCACATCATGCCCCCAACAAGGGCCTGGGGAAAGGGAGAGAGACAGGAGAGTAATGGGTGCAGTGGATCCTCAGATCTCTGGCCCCCAACACTCCTAGGGCCTCCTTGGTGATGTGTCCCCACTGAGGTTTCATATCAGCTAACAAGTAAACATGCTGCACCCCACTCACAAGGAGCCACCCCAACTAAGGCTGTGGCCAGCCGCAGCATCACATGGCTCCTCCCTGCACTGACTCTGTCCTCTCCTCATTCCTTTCTTCTAGGAGAGCCTCTCAAGACCAGTCCCCGGTTTTCCTTCCTGCATCTGTCACCTCTGCCTAGCATGGTGTGTTGAAAAAAATTCCCCACATCCCTATCCAACAGCACTCTGACTGCAGACATTGCACGTCTCCCTTTTCATGGAGTCCTCCTTGACCATCCTCAGAACAGTCCTCCAAACACCAAACCTTTGACCACAGAGCCTCCTACAACAACCATGCAGTGCATCTATTTCCTCCCACCCCAGTTTTCCATGTGAGTCCACCTCTCCCCCTGATGAGCCAGCCTTCAGGAGCTGAGAGACTTACTAGGGTCCACATAGGCCCAGCTGGGGTGGAGAGGCACAGCTGCAGGGGCTGGAGGGAAGGCCCCTGCCTTCAGCCCCTCCGCAGAGGTGGCCTCCTCATAGGAGGGCGGGGCCGAGGGCACTGCTGGAGCCTCCTTCTTCTCCCCATTCGCCTGCTGCTGGCCCTCAGTCCCGGGGGCCTTGTTAGCCACGGAGAGCTGTGGAGTGGAGGCAGAGAGAGATGGTTACCAGGGAAAGGGTGCCTTCCAAGCCCTCCTCACCAAGCCTTCCCTTCAGTTTTGGGAGTTTTATGGGTACTTTGTCCTCTGCACTAGGCAGGGCGGGGTGAAGACAAGAACCTCCCTGTTTTTGTTGTATACGTATGCAATGAAACATTACTCAGCCTTAAAAAGGGAGGAAATCCTTCCATATGTGACAACATGGATGAACCTGGAGGACATTATGCTAAGTGAAATAAGCCACACACAGAAAGGCAAAAAACCGCATGCTCCCAGTGATATGTGGATGCTAAAATGTCGAACTCATGGAAGCACAGAGTAGAACAGTGGTTGCCAGTGGCTGGGAGATGGGGGAAGTGAGGAGATGTTGGTCAAGAAGCACAAAGTGTCAGCTATGCAGGATGAAGAAGTTCGGGGATCTAATGCACAGCGTGGTGACTGTACTTAACAACACCGTATGTTGGACTTAAAATCTGCTGAGAGGGTAGATCTAAGTTCTTGCCACAAAAAAAGAAGGAGCGATGTGGAATGATGGATATGTTAAACAGCTTTATTTTGGCGATCATTTCACAATGTATATCAAAACATCAAGTTGTACACCTTAAATATGTACCATTTCTATTTGCCTCTTATACCCCACTAAGCTGGGGAGGGGTCTCCCTATTTTATAGATGGGAGAACTGAGTTCCAGGAAGGTCAGGGCTGGCCAGGCACACACTGGAGCTGGGATAAGAAGTGAGAAAGGAGAAAATTCTTAGGAGAGACCCTCCCCGTTGGTGGTCACTGTTCCCATGGCAGGCTTGGGTTTGTATGGTTCCACTGTTTCTGTGGGGTCTAATGAAGGTTTTGGAACATAGTAAACCCTTAAAAGTATTATTGAATGAATGGTTCTCTTATTTAATCTCCCTGCTACCTTGCTAGTTGTATGTTGACCTCTGTTTTAAAACGAGGGGACGGAGGATCAGGGAGAAGAATAACTCGTCCAAGGTCACAGCGCCACACGTGGCCCACTGGGCTACAGAGCCCAGGCACCATCCACTGGGACTGGCCGCTTCTGCTGGGCTGAAAACAACCAAGGACAGTGAGGGTGGGAAAGCTGGGAAACAAAAGGGGGGGAGGAGAGGGAGGAAAGAGGAAGAGGAACAGGGACTGCAGGGCAGAGAAAGGGCAAGAGGCCCTGGCTGAAGGCCCTGTTCTGGCCTTGTCCTATTGGAATCTCAGCCTTGCCCCCGAGTCAGAACAGAATCACAGAATGTCACTGCTGAAAGGGAGCTCAGAAGGCATCGAATCCAACCCCTTTTCATTTTACAGATGAGGAAACGGAGGCCCAGAGGAAAACGTGCCCATGGCAGGTTGAAACCTCAAGTGCATTTAACTCCGATGTGCCCCTGCCCCACAATGACACATTTAGCTTTGGAGAGAGGATGAGCTGTGAGGGCCTGAATGATGGTGCCAGAGAAGGGCAGACTGGGGTGGAGGGGTGGTATGAAAACTGGAACAGCAGAAAGGACTGAACTTTAGATCTGCCTCCAAAACGATTGCGTTAAACCTCCAGGTCTACTGAGGAAGGCCGCAGAGTCCCTTCTTTGCAGGGTCCAGCTGAGGCAGCCAGTCAGGCAAGCACCAGATCTCTGTCCTCATCCAGCCCTGAGGACCACTGAACTGGAAGGGTCTATTCCGTCCCTAGAAAGCCTGTGAGTAAGCTGGGGGTGAGCAGCAGAGGAGGCAGGGGAATACAGTTAGCCCAGCACAGGAAGCAGGGTCAGCAAAGTACCTGGTGGAGGTGAGGGTAAGGAATGGAGTGGGAGGGTCCGGAGACAGAGGAGTTTTCATTTTCCCCACAGTGAATACCCCCCAGGCCTCCTTGGGGAAGGGCCTCCAAGCCTAGGCCTGTGGGAATGGGGTCCTGGCTCATCTGCTTCCCTCCCACTCCCCAGCCTCCATGACCAGCCAGACCAGAAAAGTCATGCGCAGGAAAATCCCTTTCAGCCCCAGAAGGAGGTCCTCTGAGCCCAGATCCAAGGCTCACGCCTGGGAAAAGGACGATCATTCCCGACTTCAGCTCTGTCCAAGCTGGTCCCTTCACCAGCCCCGACCCTGGCACTCAATCACCGGGAGCCTCCTGGGCCTTGCCCCCCATACACACACACACACACACACACCCGACATTCCCAAGTGAGGTCTGCCCAATGGCAGGAGGTGGTATCACCCAATGACATCATTTGAGGCCTTATGAGCTTAAAAACAGGGAGAGGAGGGTCTGAGAAGCCAGGGAAGGTTGCTATTGGCTCTGAGGCTCATCTCAGAAAGAAGAAGGGGAGTGTTAGGGAGGTCCCTATCTGTTTTCTCAGCGCAATCCTTAGTACCCCCAAGCAGGCCAGAGGACCCTCCCCCTTTGCCCTAGGCCCTGGTGGTTGTATAATTCCACAGGCTGCTGATGTTACATAACCCTACTGGGCCAGCCAAGTCTCTGCCCAAACCCTTCCCCTACATTTTAGGCCTAGACCTGGAAAAAAAGAAAAGACGTTTCATCTGGTCTCATCCAGTCCCATGCCCTGCCAAGACCAAAACAAGAATTAGAGCATCCTGATGCTGGGCTGCCATAGTAACCCTCTAATCACAGTTGATGTGTCCAGATGTAGATTAATGACAGGGGTTTGGGTGGGGGGTGTTTTTGTGGAGGGTGCGAAAGATGAGCTAATGTTAGGGTTGGGAGTGGACCAGAAGGGGATGCTGGATAGGAACTGCCCCTCAGGACTCACCCTGGTGAACACACAGGCACTCACACACACACACACATACATACATACATACACGCGCACACACGGACACGACACCAGGCTGACTCCTTAGGGGGCTGGGCATCTGTGCAGGGTTCTGGGACATCAGAGCAAGGGTGGAAGGGGGGCAGAGGAGGAGAGGTGAGCCTGGTGGGCAGGAAGAGGCCCCGACCCATTCCTCGGAATGGGTCTTTTGGTCCTCTGACTTCAGCAAGGACCACAGAGGACCTTCCCACAAGGGCCAGGGGAGGATGCTAGAGTGGTCCAGAGAGCTTGCTCAGGATGGTAGGGAGTCGGAAGCCCGAGGATGAGCCCGAGGATGGAGGATGGTGCAGGCGGGGGAGATGCCGGTACCTTTCCCTGGGTCATGGTGCCGTCTCTCGGGGAAGGGGTCCCCGAAGCCTGCCTGCGTCTCTTCCTTCCTCCGCGTGGGTTCTAGCAACCTCCACTGCAGCCGTGCCAGGCGGACCGGAACGTACCACCGGGGCGCGGGGGGAGGTGGGGACGGGGGCGGGCCGGAAGGCTGCGGAGGAGGCCTCTGCGGATTCGCGAGCCTAGGGGAGGAGGCGTGCGCCGCCCCTGCTTCGGCCCCCTCTTCTCTCTTCCCTCACCCCCGGGACCAGGGCTAGCGTGCTGCGGAGCAGCTCCAGTGGATGGGTCTGTGCCGGCGGGAGGGGGAGGAGGCGCGGGGACTCCGTGACGCCGGGCAGGTGATGCCGCCTGGCCTGCGGGTAACTGGAGCTGGGTGTCAGGGCCTCATTTCTCCACCGTCTCCGCCACTGATAGGCTCTACCCTTGCCTCTGCCCCCTTTTCCCTCCCTCTCTGGATGAAGCCCTGATTTCTGTCTCCATCTCTATTTCCCCTCTCATCATCTCCGTTTCATCATCCCGGGTAGAGTGGGGAAAGTCTTCCTCAGCTTCTAACAGGGCCCTGAGTTCCTGCGGGCTTTTGGGCAAGCCAGGTGTGCACCGCTCCTTGCCTCCGTTTTCTCGCCTGTGAAGTGGGGGCAAGAGGCCCCTGCCGGCCTTGTCACAGAAACAGGCTGTGGGAAGGTGCGGCCTCAGTTTTTATACACCTGCTGGGACGTTTTACCTGTCCTTCTGGGAACGCCTCTAATTCTGTCCCACAGCTTCTCCAAACCTCTGTGCCGCTCCTTTTCTGCTTCCACTCTCAGCGCCCTCCTCCTTCACCCTCCTCCATTCTCCCCTCCCCCCCCCCCCCCGCCCCTTCCAGAGCCAGCCCCGTCCCCTTTCCCAGGCTTGTCCTTGGGACTTGGCCATCACCAGGCCCTGCTGTCTGCAGCTGCTGCAGTGTTACCGTGGGGCTTGCAATCTCAAGAGCTGGGCTCAAGTCCCAATTTAGACACCCACAGGCGGTGTGACTTTGGCAAGGCCTTAACCCCTGAGCTGCACCATCTCCGATGGAAAGGCAGACGACAGTGGAGCTCTGTCCATCCTAGATTAACCGTAAGATGCACAGTTTATGGGGGGAACACAGGGTTTATGCCTCCTACCAGAGCATCCTGGGCTGCCCCAGTGTGAAGACTCAGAGGGCTGTCTAAAAGAAGGATCTGAACCTCACAGGATGGGCTGAGAAGCCACGGCCTGGTGCAAGTGGGGGTGGCCCCTTACCTTCTGCTTCCCTGTCAACAACCAGCTAGACCACCTCATGACCTGTGAGGAAGCAGGGCCCTGGGTAGGCAGGTAAATTATTGAAGGCTTTATTCCACCTTTACTTGCCCCTTGTCCCCCACTCCGTAACCACACACTTAAGCCTGAGCCTCCCATTCTGGAGGCATTCTAAGCCCCTATAAACCTGTCCCCCTCCCGGCCCCCACTCTCCTTCTCCCAGCCCTGCTCCTGGAGCTCTTCTTCCCATAAACTGGCGCTGCCCCTCCACCTCCACACCTGCACTGCCCCTTGAGCTCTGCCTGCCCCTCCCTCTCCGCACCTGTTTTGGAGTGTTTTCCTTCTCCTCTGTGACAGCTCAAGACTACCTCCTCCGGGAAGCCTCCTTGGCCCCTAGTCTGGATTAGATGCTTTTTTCCCCCCTATAGTTTCACCCTGACAACACCTGCCACATAGCACTCTGGGGGTTCTTTATCTGTCTCCCCATTAGACTCTAAGGAAGCCTGTCTCTAGCAGGTTTTGTGTCAGCAGTACTGAGTAAAAGGCATGTGGGACACACTCAGTAAACCCTAGCTCTCACTATTACCCAGCATGTGGCATTACACAGAGCCTGCCTTTATGTAGGCCCCAGCATTTTCATGTTTGTATATCTCACCTGCTCCTTCTCTCCCCATTCGTTCTGCTCCTGCCGCACAGCCCTCTTGACTGCTCCTTGACTGGACCACGCATGCTCTTAGCTCAGGCCTTCGCACTTGCTGTGTCCTCTGCCTGGCATGCCTCTGCTCAGACATCACCTTACTGGGAAGGGCTTCCTGATCCTATACAAGTAGCAATGACCCCGGCATACCCTACCCCCGCCAGCTCATTGGACAGTCCCTTTTTCCTGACGCAGCTTAATTTTTTTCCATGGCAGTTGTCACCTCTGACATATATTTTTTGCTTAGTGCGCCTCCCGCCCGTCCCCCCCCCCCCCCGCCTCCCCAATCTCTCACTAGCATATCAGCTACATGAGAGGAGGAGTCTTGGGGGAAGTTGCCATTGGTCTGCACCCATCAGTTAAAATAGCAGTAGATGCTTGATAAATGTTTGAATGACTAAGTACAGCATTATACAAAATCCTTATATATATTCCTCAGACATTTTGACACAGTCAGTGCTATGCTGTGTCTCAGCACTGGACTCTATTACCATGGCACCACTGATATGTCCCCATTGCCTGGTCTTTGGACATTACCCAAATATTGGAATGTTTGTCTAACACTCCTCTGGCCGCTGGAGGCAGCAAGATATGATGGTCCAAGGCAAGCTTCAGAGTCAGGCGGGCTTGGTTGCGGTCCCAGCCTCTCTACTTCAAAGCTCTCTGACGCTGGACAGGTTAGTTCCCTCTCAGAGCCTCAGTTTTCTCATTTGTGAAATGAGGGAGAGTGATAGTACTGACTGAGATGGTCGAGTGGATTAAATGATGATGTATGTAAAGGGTTTCACGTAGCACCCAGTATTAGTATTGGTCCTAAGAGTTCCCCAAATGTTGTTTAGTGAAATAATTCGTTCCCACCCTCATCAGCAGCTCAGGTTCACTGTTACTCACTCATCACGTGTACTGTGCCTACATCTGTGTGACACACTGTGGTAGACGCTTTGGTGAGTCAAAGAGGAATCAGATGTTACAGCCTCTGTCTGAGCAGGGAAGGTCCATTCAGAGCTCACCCAGTGCTGGGCTGGCGTGGGAGCAGGTGACGCAGGACGCCTAGAGGAAGGGGTGCCCAAGGGCAACAGTGAGGGGTGGCCCAGGGGAACTTGTCGGGGTCACACCCTTGAATTCCTAGCCTAGGGATGGGCTCTATTCTGTTTGCACGAGGTGGGGCAGTGGGGGAATTTCTAGGTGTTTTGAGCAGGAATAATGTGGTCAAAGACATGCTTCAGAAAGACCAAACTGCTGTAGTGATTTTTGCCAATAAAGTGTTTTCCTAAACATGAAGGGAATAAGGACCAGCCTGTGAGCAACGTACAGGAGGGATTGAGTGGGGGCATGATTAAAGGTGCAGGGACGAGCATGGAGACTTCGTGACGGCACAAGAGACAGAGGCTCGCAGCCCAGACTCTGAGCAGGCTGCCTGGGCTGTCATCCCGGCCCTCCAGATGCTTCACTGCTCTGTGCCTCAGTTTCCTCACCTGTAACACGACGGCGGTGCGTTCCTACTGGTAAAGCACTTAGAACAGAGCCAGACACACCAAGTGTTCTATGTGCGTTTGATCATCTAAAAATAAGACAGATGACCCAGGGGCAGAAAAGATGGAGAGAGACAGACAGCTTGGGGCAGGACTGATGGGACTTAGGAAGAGGCTGGACATGGGACAAAGGGAGAAGAGGAGTCAGAAGGGACGGAGGTTTGGAGGCCGAGTCCCTGGGAGGATGGTGTCAGTATTAAAAGGGCTGAAGGAGCTGACATGGTCAGGGCTCGGGCTGAATGTGTGGTGCCTTTGGGACAACCAGGTGGAGCTGTCCTGTGGGCAGTCAGGTAGAGGCTCCTGAAGTCTGGGGCCTTCCACAGCTCCGGGGCACCAGGCACTTTGTTTTAGGGGAATTTCACTTCCCTTCCCACCAAGCAGCCCAACCCTGGGCTTCATGAAGTTGAGTAGTGTGACTACCGGGGACTGGACTGGATTGAAGGGGGGTGTGGGGCTCCTTGGAGAGTGAGGCCAAGGAGAGAAGAGTGGGGAGAGTAGACCCAAGGCAGCACCTGGGGTTGGAGGAGACAGATGGAAGTTCTTTCCTCCTCCAGAATTTCTTCAATACCTCCACTAGGCTGTGGTGAGAGTGGAGGGATTCAAAGACCTAAGTCAATGTTTTCAGGGCTGCTGCTGGGGGGCGGGGAGGTTGTGGGCCCAGCCATTTCCGCTCTCTTCCTTTTAGGCCTACACTGTGGCGGCCCATCCCGTTCCACCGTTCTGCTCCAGTTGCCAGCCAGCTCTGTTGGGGGCAAGTGCCAGGGAGAGGAGGGAGCTGAAGGTGCGGACAGAGGCAACACTTCTCATTTTATAGCCATAGAATCCAAAAGCCAAAGATGGTGACTTTCCCAAAGTTACATGACATTTTTGGAGCCAAGCCAAGGTGAGAAAAGTCCATCAGCCCAAGAATGTGTCAGTGACACTTAGACTGAGTGTGAGGGGTCAGTTGGGAGGTTTTCAAGGGTCCTAAGTGGGCAGAATCAGAGCTATCCAGGCACCTCTCCCCAGATCCTCACCCCAACCACGGACCTGTACACCAGCCTGCACCAGCCTCTGTTCCATCCCCTGGCCCCGCGTCCCCCCAGGGTAAGGAGAGAACCTGCCCATTTGAGGCCACGGATGGGGTGGGGCAGAGGCAGGTGCTGGAGCCCAGGTTGCTCACAGCAGGCAAGTTTCTGCCGGAGGTAGTGGGCTAGCTGAGCTCAGGCATCCCAGCGCGTTCTGAGTGTAACCTGTGCCTCAGCGTGGCTGCCTCCACAAATTTCAAAGCTTGCCATTGCCGTGCAGGTCCCTGGCCCTCTATGACTCTCCTTTCCTACCTCTCCCTCCTCCTAGTGGCCCTACAGCAAAGAACCGGACATCCCGTGCTGGCCAGCCAAAGCCTGGTTACACAACCCCTCTACTCGAGGCGTCCATTCCTGCCTCCCGCCCCCCTCACGCATGAGGTGCTGCCTGCCCAGATACAGTCTCCAAGGCACAGGGACAGAAGCCTTTGGCAAGCATCAACACCCCTCTTCTCAGCTGCAGGATTGCTTAAGGTGTGGAACCACATTCCTGTCCCTCCTCTCCCCCCACCACCATTCCTGGGCTCTTGCTAGGAGCTGGGGCAGGGGAGCAGAGTGTAGAGCCAATATCCCCACCTCCTCCGCGGGCCTCGCAGTATCCCGGCCCTTCAGAAGTCACTTCCCCGCCCTGGGCTTGGTGTTGGCCTGCCCTCCCTGATTCCTGAAACAGTCACAGGTTCCGCTCCAGTCACATGTTGTGGCTATGAGTATGTGCACTTCTGCTTCTCCACCAGGTGGAAAGCTCCTTAAAGAGAGGACTGTATATCTCCATCCTGCCAGCCCCACCCCATCTCTCCTACCCGGTAGAGTTCAGTGGTGAAGAACAAAGGTTTTAGAATCAGGTCCATCTGGTGCAAAGAGGTGACCTCACCACTTACTATGTGAGTGACCTTAGGCAAGTCATTGGCCCTCTCAGCTTAGTTTCCTCAGCTGTAAAGTGGAAACTCATTAATTCACTCATTCAACCAATATTTAGTGAAAGCCTACTACATCTCAAGCATTGATGTATGTACAGCAGTGAACACAAACGACGCAAATCCCTGCCCTGTGGGGCTTGCTTTTTACTGAGGAATATGGTACCTGTCTCAGAGGGTGATGGTGAGCACTCCGTGAGCTCCCATACTCAGTGCCTGGCATGGTAGGCCTGAGAGCTATTGTTGTGAACACTCATTCAGAACCATTTACAGAGAACTTACTATGTGCCAGCGCGGTGCTAAATGCTAGGAAAACATCCATCCACGCCCTCAAGAAGCTAGCAGTCTAAGGCACCCACTGTGTGTTGAATGGACGCGCTCTTCATCATTGTTCAGAAACTTATAGCCAGTACTGACTTGTATTGCAGGCTACAAAAAAACCCATAAAATTCTGGAATGTCAAGTGTAGCAGATACATAGCTCTGTGTCCCCCAGTATCCCTCAGACAAAGCCATGAAAATAAATCACGTGTGGTTTTTGGGAAGTTGAAAAAAAGGATGGTCATATTTGGTTGGAAGATCAGAAAAGATTGGGGGGAGGTGGCTTTTGAATTGCATCTTGAAGAGTAGGACTCAACAGGGACAGGGTGGCAGAGATAGGGAGGGAGGCCCTTCAGGAAACCAGAATGGCACACATTAAAGGCATGGAGAAAGGAAAACGTGAGACACCAATTTTGTGCTTATCCCAAGATGGCCTGGCCCAGTGTGAGGTTGGAGGATGAGCCAGGCAAGACACAAGAGACAATTGCCCAAGAGGTAGGATTTGAGGGACTCCCTTTCCAGCTTTCTACCTTGGCCAACACCAGGCTCAAAATTTCACCATTAGAAATGTATTTCCTTGGGTAAGTATTCAGTCTCCAGGTGGTCATTGGCAGGGGGCAAGCCATCCCCAGAGGAATAACATGGAAGCACGGTTCCTGGCCAAGGAGGGAGAGGTGGGGAAAGACCTCAGAGCAGTGCAGAGCAGGGATATGACTGAGCAATAATAATAAAAGCTAACATTTATTGAGCACTTATATGCCAGGCTCTGAGCTAAGTGTGCTACGTGGATTGTTTCATTTAGTCCTGACAATGGAGGTAGGTCCTCCCATGATCTTCATGGTACAGATGAGGAAACGGAGACTTAGAGAGGTTAAGTGACTTGTCCAATGTCTCCCACAGCTGGAGTCCTCCATGCAGTCCTGCCTCAGACACTCAGTCTTCAGACCAGTTAAGTGGGGGAATGGCAGCTCCTTCACTGGGCCGTGAGGCTTCAATGGTGAGAGTAAAACCCATGAGTGTGTGATATGTTGTAAGTACCTCACGCGTGCACGGCCCTTTCCTTTCTCCTGAGCGGAACGCTCTGTTTCACGAGCCAGGAACCTCGTAAATATTTCAGTGGTGTCTGTGGCCGAGGCTGTGAAGCCTGTTCTCTGTAGCACTTTGACAGTGAGGTCTGGGGGACTTCTCAGGCCTGGTGCAAGTGTTTGCTCCGCTTTTTAAAAAAATATATATATATTTTATTGATTTCAGAAAGGAAGGGAGAGGGAGAGAGAGATAGAAACATCAACGATGAGAGAGAATCATTGATTGGCTGCCTCCTGCACGCCCCACACTGGGGATCGAGCCTGCAACCCAGACATATGCCCTGATTGGGAATTGAACCGTGACCTCCTGGTTCCTAGATGGACACTCAACCACTGAGCCACACTGGCTGGGTTGCTCAGCTTTATTTAAAAAAAATATCTATCTATCTATCTATCTATCTATCTATCTATCTATCTATCTATCTATCTTTTCCTACAACAGTTGATAGTCATGGGCATGAGACAGATCTGTAGACTTTTTCTGGAAAGAGGCCACAACATGAGCTGGCCCAGGGTTCCATTTCCCAAACAAGACCACCGCCAAGGCCCAGCCACCATCATGGGCTCCTCCACCCCCCACACTCCCACCCAACTCGAAGTCTGTGCCAAGGAGTCCCAGGAGGGCTGGAGGGAGCCCAGAAAACAGGAGACTCAGGCTGCACCCCTACAGCAGGGGCTGAAGCCAGAATTGAGGGCAAGTTTACCTGGGTCGGTGCCTCTCGAGAACTTAGAATTCTTTTTTAAAAAAATGTTTTGTGGCAAGAACATCTAACATGAGATCTACGCTCTTAAATGCTAAGTGCACAATACCATGTTCTTTAACTGTAGTCACGGTGTGGTACAGCAGATCTCTAGAATTTATTCATCTTGCATAACTGAAACTTCATACCCATCAAATAGCGACTCTCCATTCCCCGCCCCAGCTCCTGGCAACCGCCATTTGACACTCTGCTTCTCTGAGGTCGACTGTTTCTACCTCAGAAAGGTAGAATCCTGCAGCATTAGCATAAAGTCCTCAGAGTCCACCCATGTTGCCATCTATGGCAGGATTTCCTTTTTTAAGGCTGAATGATATTTCTTTGTATGTATGCACACATTTTCTCTCCCTAATCATCCACCAAAGAACAGTTAGGTTGTTTGCACATTTTGGCTATTGTAAATAACGCTTCAATGAATATGGAAGTCTAAATATCTCTTTGAGATCCTGGTTTCAACTCTTTTGGGTAAATGCCCAGAAGTGTGAGTTCTAGTTTTAATTTTTTGAAGAACTGTCACTGCCATGCTCTTTTCCACAATGGCGCACCACTTTACATTTCTACCAACAGTATACAAGGGTTCCAGGTTCTTCACATCCTCACCAATATTTGTTATTATTTTTTCATAATAGCCATACGAACAGATGTCATGTGGTATCTCACTGTAGGGTTTTTGTTGTTGTTGTGAATCTTAACCCTAGGATAATTTTCCCCATGAATTTTTTAGAGAGTGGAAGGGAGGGAGGGCAGAAAGGAGAGAGAAAGAGGGAGAGACAAGGAGAGAGAGAGCGATCACATTAGGATTGAACCTGCAATCCAGATATGTGCCCTTGACTGGGAATTGAACCCTCAATCCTTCAACCCTTTGACTCTTTCGTTCAGAGGCTAGCACTCCAGCCACAGAGCAAAACCAGCCAGAGCTCTCTCATTGTAGTTTTGATTTGCATTTCCCTGGCGAGTAGTGACGTTGAGCATATTTTCATATATAGGCAGACCTTGTTGTATTGCGTTTTGCTTTATTGAGCTTCACAGATGTTGTATTTTTTGTAAATTGAAGGCAAGACACTGCACTAGCAAAAAGATTACAACTTGCTTTATTGTGGTACTGGCTTTACTACGGTGGTCTGGAGTCAAACCTGCAATTTCCTGAGGTATGCCTATCCCTGTTGGCCATTTGTATGTCTTCTTTTGGAGAAATGTCTATTCAAGTCCTCTGTCTGTTTTGTAATCAGATCATTTTGGGTGGTTTTATTTGCTATCGAATTGTAGGAGTTCCTTATATATTTTTTGAATATTGATCCCTTATCAGATGTATGGTTTGCAGACTTCTACTCCGTTCTATAGGTTGCCTTTCCACTCTGTTAATTGTTCTCTTTTCTGTGCAAAAGCTTTTTTGTTTGATATAGTCCTACTTTCTAGTTGGAGCCTTTGAGCTCTAGCTTGCCTCAATCTTCCATTCCAGAGTGCAGAGAGCCCCTAGGTGGCAGGCACATGGCAGGCCCTAGGGTGGTGTGGAGATGCAGACCCCACCCTCAAGGTTCTGGAGAGAAGAGAAGACGGGCCCACAGTTAAACTCAGTACAGGCCAGGCCGTGGTTAGAACCGTAACAGAGGAAAGGGATGCGGAGGAAGGCCCGGGAGCCCTCGGGGAACTGGCATTTTAACTGGTCTTTGCAGACTAGGCAGGATTTTTAACAACATATATTAGTACAGATTGCTTTTTCAGATTACTTAAGTAATTAATTCATGTTCATAAGAAAAAAAGTTTTAAAGAAGAGTAGAAAGAAGAAAATGGTTTCCCAGTTCTAAAATCCAGAGAAAACCATATGGTTCAAATATAGGTGTATTTTCTTTTGGTCTCTTTTCTTTGTTACACTTTCTTTTCTCACTTCATGTTGCAGCTTTAGCATTTTGAATGTAACATTTTGGCAGATGCAGTTGGAGGAAGAGGAAAGGCATGCAGGAAGGAGGAGAGGGCAGAGTGAGGACGTGGCATCTCTGGACTCTTCAGGTGCCTACATTGGGGTCCTCGGAGCCCACAGGTGAGCTGGACCCTTGCAATCGCTGGGCCCCAGTCCTCAGCTCTCTAACTGATTAATGGGCCACACCTTTGGCCCAGCCTCAGCCCATTTTCCTGCCTGACACCCTGGGCTGGGTCTGGGCAAGGACATGCGGTTGCAGCCACCCTTCTTCCGGGCCAAGTCTCTCAGAGAGATGGAGCCTGTTCCCGGGGTAATGGAGCTGAGTTTCCAGCTCCAAAACGAAGCAAAGCAGGCCGAGCCCCAAGGCTGCTCATCGAGACCTGTGCTGTCCAGTGTGGTGGCCACTCACCACATATGGCTGCTGAGCACCTGATGTGGGTAGTCCAGGTTGAGGTGCACTGTAAGTGGAAGGCACACACTGGATTTCCCCAATAGCAGGAAAAGTTAATGTAAAATATGCTATTTGTGATTTTTAAAATATTGATTACATATTGTTGAAATGACAGTATTTTGGGGATAGTGGGTTAAATAAAACATATTATTAAAAATACTTCTACTTGTCCTTTTTGCTTTTTTATGTGAGTATTAAAACAATTCCAATTACATGCTACATGATTGTGTCTCATGTGTTTCTTTCTGCTGAACTTTGCTGACCTAGATGGAACCCCCCTTCCCCCGATCTTGAGGGAAAGCACGGGCAGATATTATGGGGGAGATTCAGATGGATCTTGATGCATCCAGACGAGGCTGGAGATGGAGAGGGACATTTGACAAGGGCCTGAGAAGAGGGGATTGAGGAGCAGGCATCTTCTCTCTCACCCTCATATTCCTCATAGTTCATGTCTGCCTCCCTGAGACAGGCCTTGTTCTAGTCATCTTTATGTTCTCAGTGCCAACCATAGTGCCTGCCTTAGAGAAAGTGCTTGAAAACATGAACTGAATTAATGAATCAGGTGAGGGGTAGGATGGGGAGAGGATCTAGACAGCAAGAACTGTCGGGAGATGGTGTTAGGTCTGGGTCTGCCTGGGTGGCTACAGCACTCACAATGTTGGGAGATTTTAGTCTTAAATCCTTTATATTATAACCTCCGGAGAGCAGGGAGGCCAAACTCATATATACATTGTAGCCGGTGGCCGGAAGACAACTGGGAACAGGCAGTGGGGACACCCCGAGGCCGTTGTCTTCAGCCTCCTGCCTCGCTGCCCCCTCCAAAGGAGCGGATTCGCCCCACTCCTGCAGACTGCCTGCTAGCTCCGGCCTGCCCTTCCTCACAGCACACAGGCACCTGGGGGAGAGTTGAGCAGGTGTCCCTCTTCGGGCCAAGATGGTGAAGGCAGCTGGTACAGCCTGGGAGAGAGGAAACATTCAGCTACTCCTGCCTGGCACAGCTCTGCTCCCACTTCAAACCAGGGCCCCACCCTTGCCCAACTCATGGGTCACTGATTCTCAAGAGCACCCGTCTCACACACCTCAACTCTCAAGGTGAGGTCCCACTGGTAGGTTCCCACAGTCCCCACCCTCAGCAAGCCTCTTCGCCCAGCAGCAGGCAAGGTAGGGAGGCAGCAGGACCAGGGAGGGCCTGAGAACACAGAAAGGATCCCAGAGGAGCTCAGACGGACGGGCGGCTGGTGCTGCGTGCTGAGAAGCAGCCTATCGTGGAACTTAAGCCGAAAGGGGGCTCTGGGGCTGGATCTTGGCTAAGTTACTAACCTCTTGAGACCTTAGTTCCCTCACTTCTCAAATGGGCGCGAGACAGATTCCCTGCCCGTAGGATGGTTCCAAGAGTCAATGACTGAAAGCAAACCAAGGACTTCGAACTGTGCCGCCATGTGGTCAACACTCAATGTTAGGAGTCTAGTTCCCTCACTTACTGCTGGGGAGACAGGTTATAAAGACAAAATGATTTCATATCACTCAACTCCTCCTTTTGGTTTTATTATGGAAAGTTTTAAACATACAAAAATGGAGAGAAATAATATAATGAACTCCCATGTGCTCGTTACCCCACCTCAATGACTACAGACTTATGTCCTACCAAGTCCTTCTATGCCCCTGGGCTCTTTTGAAGCAACTATCAGACATTATATAATTTCATCTGTAAACATTTCAGTATGTATCTCTAAGAGAAAGGGATTTTGAAAAATAGCCACACTACCATTAGTGTACCTAAAAAACGAACAGTAATATATTAATATTCTCAAGTACCCAATAACCGTTCAAGGTCTCCAGTGTCCCATTTCTAAAACATTTGTTTAAATCGAGGTTCAAATAAAGTCTATGTATTACAAATTATTGATGTCTCTCTCTCAACTTTAAACTATAGGTGCCCCCTTTCCTTCCCCCGCCCCTTACAATATATTTGTTGGAAGAAACACACACAGGCCATTTGTCCTGCAGAGTTTCCCACAGTCTGAAGTTCGGCCATGTCCCTATATCCAGAAGCTTGATATGATCCAGGTTCAACATTTGGGAAGTTACTCCCAGGGGCTGGTGTGCTCTCTAGTGCGGAGACGCACAGTGAAAGCAGCTACGAATGATAAATCCCTGGACACATTATTTCATTAAGGGTGGCAAAATAGTGACATTCTATCATTTCTTTCTGCATGAAATAGCTGAAATACTTTTAACTGTGTATGATGTCAGCTGGGTACTAGAATTTTCAGGAGGATCACTTCATAAATTATATAATTGTCTAACCACCATGCCGTACACCTGAAACCAATATAAAATAATATTGAATGTCAACTCTAATTGGAAAAAAAAAAGAATAACTGAAATACTTTTACTAAGAGAAACTTCCTCCCTCAACTATTTGGTTAACCGGAGTTAACTTTTATAAACTATATTAAAAAAAAAAAAAGTAGATCGGTGCTTGATTCTTTCCCTTTTATTTATAATTTCACAATAATGAGTTACTTCCTTAGCATCTCCGGAAAAAATAAATGATTCTTTTAAAATCATGAACTTGCAGATTTAAATATATTTGAAGTTTCACAGCCCACTGCTATTACACTTAGGATATTTCTAAACAGTGTATTTCTGGCTTAAATTTAGGAAACGAGGGGCCACGTGGAAAAGCTGAGAGAACTCTGACTTTGGAGTCAACCTGCCAGGGTGGAGTCCTGGTTCCACCACTGAGCTCATGACCTGGGTCAAGTTACTTAACTTCTCCCTCCTTCTACTTCCTCGTCTCTAACATAGGGGAATGGTTGGCAATAGCTAACATTTATTGAGTGTTTACCATCTTCCAAGCATTGTGCTAAGTGCTTTAGTGACATGATGATGGCATGTAGTCGGCATGTCAGCTCCATGAGGTGGGAGCTGCTGCCATCATCCCCATTTCAGCGATGAGGAGGAAACAGAAACATAGAGTTCTTGAGCAATTTGTCAGGGTTACACACCTAGAAAGTGGTGGAGCTGAGACTTAAACCCAGGACAGCAAACGCCAAAGCTCGCTGCCGTCCAGGGGTTACTGTGAAGACTTGAGATGGTGATGATCAATCATTGTGTGTCTATGCTATACCAGGCATCATGCCAGGCACGTGGCCTAACTCCAAATGCTTTTAGCCAGTACCCTATTTTCACAGTGCTGGCCTAGAGTGGGTGCACTAGTGAGAATTGTTGGTGGTTGCAAGCATGTCAAACTCAAAGGTTAACAGGGGCCAAATAAATAAGGTTTAAGTTTCCATGGGCCGCAAAAAAACCAAAAGGTTCAATTTTCATAGAAACGTAGGTTTATTTTGATAGAGACATGCTGAATACAAAAGGCTGAAATAAATGAGTAATCGTTAACATGAAATAATAGAACATTTTAATAAACACTAATATTTTTTCTTGAACATTAACAACCAGACACTGAATAACTGCACAGATTAATAAGTGTAACGCAAATAAACCTATTTTTCTTGTTCTCTGGAAGCGAAATATTTCCTGTTATGCACACCAAACGAGTCAGTACAAGACTAATGACGTGGCAATCGGCTGTTAAAATATTCGCTGCGAGTATTAGTGGAGAGAAATGGTGCGCCGGCACATAGGGAAATGAATGGAACACGATTATAGTAATCAGTCACTAGCAAACATTGTAGTTCGTTATTAATAATTATGTATAACAGGATATTGTAAAAATTAAGTTACGAAATTTTTATTAAAACATTTCTTACATAGCGTTATATAGGCTGGGCTGCAAACATATTCATTGTGGGCCACAGGCCTGCGGGGTGCGAGTTTGACATGCTTGGGTGTTGTATAAGTACAACCTTGGGATGGGGCACTAAGCTCGTCAGGAAAAGGGCAGGCCCTAACGATGGGAAGATCCGGCCAGGGTCCAGAGTGGGAGCACCGCTTCCCCTCAGAAAGGGAGCATAAGCAGGGGGGTCGGGTGGAGAAACTCCTGTTGCAGCGGTGGTCTCTTCCTCCCCGGGCTTTCCCTCACCTGCTGAGACACAGACCTCTTGCCTAAGAGTGCAGCTGTTGTCTGTGCTTTCTATTTCCGCTGCCATCGTGGTTCTCATCTTACTACTTGCTTCATCCATCCACTAGCAGGTATAACCCTCCTTTCAAGATATGATTTGGTGGCACAATTGACACTGCAGTGGGGGGACGTGCCAGTGCTGCTGGGCGGGGAATACCAGTGTCTGAGGACAGGAGAGCGAGCTTGGAAGTGGGTGGAGGCTGGCTCTGGGGAGCCCTCAGCCAACAGTATTACTATTACTTCTGCTTAACATGCAAGGAAACGGAAGTGCATTCATTTAAAAATGTGTATTGACCCCAGTGCTTTTCAAGGCCTGAAGAGACAGGTTAACTGATTTGCACAGAGTCCCCAACTGGTAGCTAGTGGCCAGCTGAACTCTGCATCCCTGGGGGTGATGTACCTCTCCTCCCTCTCACAATGTCAGCTGCTGGGCAATTCCAAACAATACGTTGTATGTGTGTTAGAATTTTCCGTGTATGTGTACCCAACTCTACCCTCACACCTCACCCCTGGCTGGGATCTCCAGAGAGCAGGTATCGTCTCATTCCCCTTGGGAGTCCCAGCCAGAAGCTCAGAGAGGGTGCTCAGTAATATGGATTCCAGGGACAGTGATTCATGGGGGGGCCTCTCTTTCCTGGATGCTGTACTCTAAGCCACTGCTTCCCTGGCCATCTGCTCTCCAGCGGCCCTGCTCCCCTTCCTCCAGGCCACCAAGACCTGGGGCCCCTGGGAGGAGTAAGAAAGGAAGGGCCAATAGCTGGGTGGAGCAGAGGAGTAGGAGAGGTTGAAGATACTTAGGATTAAGGAGGTAAAGCGCATGCCTGTGCAAATAACACCGTTTTGGTGTTCAGGTCTGCCATTTACTACAATGGGTGGTCCCTAAAATGAAAGTTCCGTGGAGGAGGCATCAGGGCAGGGATGAGTTCAGGATCAAGGTCCCTAGGCAGTGCTGAATATGTGTTCGCCTGTTGGGGCAGCCATCTATGGCTGTCCCCTCCCACCCCCCGCCCCACCTCTTGCCCACTCAGCTGGAGTCACACCAGCCACCTTGCATGCACACTCCTATGTCAGGGCCTTTCTCTAGTTGGTGACTGCTTGGAACACCTGTCACCCAGATATCCACTCAGCTAATCCCTCGCCTCCTTCAAGTCCCCGTCTCAGCAAGGCTGGCCCTTGTCCACACTACTGAATGCTCTAATTTCCCCCAAAGCCGGCACTCCTCATCGCCCTTGCCCAACGTTACTTTCATCTTTCCTAGAAATGTTATTTATTTTTTGTTCAGTGATTTACCCAAACCTGCAGAGTAGAGCCTGGCACGGTGGGTGCCCAGTGGGCACATGCTGCAGTGAACTTGTTGAGCTGGATCTGGAAGGAACCTCGATCATCTAGTTCAGTGGTTCTCAACCTCTCTAATGCCACGACCCTTTAATACAGTTCCTCGTGTTGTGGTGACCCCCAACCATAAAATTATTTTCGTTGCTACTTCATAACTGTAATTTTGCTACTATTATGAACTGTAATGTAAATATCTGTGTTTTCCAATGGTCTTAGGCTCTACAGTCACGACCCACAGGTTGAGAACCGCTAGCAGGGTCGCCTAAAACCATCGGAAAACACAGTTATTTACATTACGATTCATAACAGTAGCAAAATTACAGTTATGAAGTAGCAACGAAAATAATTTTATGGTTGGGGGTCACAACACGAGGAACTGTATTAAAGGGTCACGGCATTAGAGAGGTTGAGAACCACTGATCTAGTTGTTCCTAATTAGCTGCTCTTCCAGAGCCTGCGCAGCTCGGTAACTACCCCGATCAGAGGCCCTTCCCTGGGCCTCCTGGGAAGCTTGAGAGGCTCCCCGAGGTTCCTGACATATAAAACCCCTCCTCTGGTGCAGTCCCTCACTTAGAGGGGTTTACCCACGCTCCCAGAAGGGCTGCCTTGCTCAGGATCATCGCGTGGTTCGGGCACCTGAGCCAGCAACCCCGCAGTCCTCTCCCTCTAGGGCCCTTGCTAGTTCTTCAGGAGGATCTGGGGCACCTCCTAGTGCAGCGCAGGGGACCCTCAGTTCGGAATATTAGTTATCAGACAGAGTGCCTGGTGCTAGAAAACTGTCTAGTTTTCTCCTAGCTCAGTTAGCCTAGACCAGTGGTCGGCAAACTCATTGGTCAACAGAGCCAAATATCAACAGTACAACGATTGAAATTTCTTTTGAGAGCCAAATTTTTTAAACTTAAACTATATAGGTAGGTACATTGTTATTAACTTAATTAGGGTACTCCTAAGCTGGCCTTTGCTAAAAACTCAAGGGGCCAAAGAGTAGAGTCGTATGTGGCTCGCGAGCCGCAGTTTGCCGACCACTGGCCTAGCACATAGTTGCAGGCAAGGAATGTTTGTTCTTATTACTTACTGTCACAGTCTTGGTAAGCAGAGATGGGACCGTGGCCTAGGTGATCTTTTTTTCCATTTACAGTTGACATATATTATATTAAATTCAGGTATACAACATAGTGATTAGACATTTATATCCATGTGAAGTGATCACCCAGAAGTCTTGTTCTCATCCAACACCATACATATAGGCCCAGCTGATCTCCTCCCAGTCTCCAACAAGGCTGAGCAGGAGTGGAGCTGGAGAAATTAGGAGTTCACGCAGGACTCTGCCCTCCTCTTTATTTCATTCCGCCCTGAGTTTCAGATCAATGTCCTGTGGGGGCTCCAGCATTGGGTTTGGGGCCAGTTGTTCATTGCTCTGTGGCCTGAGCAGGTCCCATAACCATTCTAAGCCTGTTTGCTAATCTGTAAAATGGGCTGGCTCCCCAGATCGGCATGAGGCTTCCTCCTGATAATGTGCCTCTGGGAGCCCGGGTAAACCACAGATCGCCATGCAAACCCAAGTTTATCCCTGTCATCCACCCTCTTGCTTAAGGCCTCCTATGGCCTCTCAACGCCCTCCCCCCACCCCAGCACCTTGGTCTGGAAGCCACGCTCTTTGTACCTTGGCTCCAGCACCACTTTCCCACTCCATCTACTGCCACTCCTCCCTACACACCCTTCACTCTGGCCATAGAGTTAGTCACCACCCCGAACAGGACATACCCTTTTACGCCTCCGCACCTTTGCACAAACTGTTCTTTCTGCCGGGAATGCCCCCTCCCTTTGCCACCTGGAGAATCCCAGCATCATCTGCCTCCTCAGTACCCTGCTTCCTGGTCTTTCTGTGCCCAAAGTGGATTCAGGGTGGGTGAGACTCCTGGCTCTACCACCTACTGGCTAAGTGACCTCAGGCAAAGTTGCTTAACCTCCCTTAGCCTCCGTTTGCTCATGTGCAAAATGAAGACAACACCAAGACCCAGCTCCTCGGGGCATTGTGAGGATGACCTGAGGTAACACAGGCTTGGTCCCTGGTGTCCTTAGTGTTCTCATCCCTATCTCCTCCTCCGAGCTGCACTCGGGATCTCTGCCCCCCACCAGAGCCAGGTAGGCCCTGACCTGTCCTCTAAGACACTACCCAAGGGCCAACTGACCTTGGAGAAGCTGAGGAATAGGAGTGGAATTTGCTGGACCATCTGGTAATTCTATGTTTACTTTTTGAGAAAACACCACACTGTTCTCTTCAGTGTGGTGGTTGTGGCTGCACAACTGTACATTGCTACGCATGAGAGTCACATTGTCATGTATGAGGGTTTCAGTTCCTTCACATCCTTGTCAATACTTGTTATTGTCTGTGTTTTTTTATTATAGCCTCACCCATTTTTTGTTTTTAAGCTACCATAATAAAAGTAAAATTTTAAACATCAAGAATAAAGCTCTAGGGCGGGCAGGTGAAGGCATGTACTGGGGGGTAGGGGAGGTCGGGGGGAGGTCAATGGGGGAAATAAAAAAGGAGACATATGTACTACTATTTGTAATACGTAAAACAATAAAATAAATAAATAAAAGTATTATTGCAACTGGAAAAAAACACACAAGAATAAAGCTCTAGTATTAAAACAATTGCAAACAATGCCAATGCAAAAACCAAACTATTTAAATGTTATCATTTTAAAACTTGAATGTCAAGAGCAAAACTCTGGCTATTAAAATAATAACAAAACAATGCCAATGCAAAACAACAATAAGAGAGAAATCAAAACTACAGACATGTTAACATTTTTAGCTACTAAATGAAAAAAAGTCTCTTTTGCTGCTGGTGTGTATTTACTCAGAGTCCTTGGACTTGACTGCGCAAGACTTTGCAGAAGACTGGCAG
Organism: Corynorhinus townsendii; assembly: GCA_026230045.1. Classification (NCBI taxonomy): domain Eukaryota; kingdom Metazoa; phylum Chordata; class Mammalia; order Chiroptera; family Vespertilionidae; genus Corynorhinus; species Corynorhinus townsendii. The sequence continues at coordinate 169,835,873 of JAPDVU010000003.1, read as the reverse complement.
CTAACAGATGCTAGCATGGCCAGAGACATGGTTGAAGAAGTAGCTTCCACTTCTTTCTTTTCCACAATCTGCTGCGCATCAGTCGTTAACTTCTTCAGCTGACCCTATGTTGGCACCTCAGTCCCTCGCGTAGCTTTCAGTTTTCTTCTTCCTCTTTGCTGTCATCTGGCAATTCTCAGTCCTTTTGAGTGAAGGGACAAGGAGCTTGTCTGGGTCCATTGTGGTGACGGATGCAATGCTCTGTCACCCAAATTGGCTGCGTTGCTCCTTCTGGGAAAATATAAAACACAAACTCTTCCCCACATTATGAATCTGATAAAACTCTTGTCTGGTTTATGCTTCCTTCCACCTAGCTAACTCGGTGGAGGCTATTGTACAGGAGGCCTGATGGCTTTCACCTGCTGTAAGACCCTGTGCATCACAATTCAAAAAATTTAAAGTATAAAGAGCATGACTGAGTTTGTTTTGGGGTGACACATAACATCCTTCTCCCTCTTTTTGTTTTAGTAATTGCATTTTAAGAGTATGATTGGCTCTTTCCACTAATGAGTGACATCCATTTTGCCAGATTTGATTAGGTTTAAGTCCTCAGGGATTTACCCCTAAAGTTGGCACAGGGAGGTGGATAACACACTGAAGACATTGCTTCCAATAAAACATGAAAATTGTCGTTCTCAATTAACATTTTAAAGGCTGAAAAATAAATGAAAAAGTTCCTCCGAATTAGTGTGCCCTATAGTAACTGTTTCAATAATTTTGGCCATACTTACCACATAAGCACTATCACTATAGGTTGATGGGTTCCATAGCAAAATCTGTTAAGGCATAAATAAGAGCTTGTATTTCTACTGAAATATAAGGGGTTTGAAGGACATTTGCTCCCCTGCTGCAGTAGATTCAGCCTTTCCAGAACTGGATCCATCTGTAAAAATGGTTAATGTCTGATGGCAGCTAATACCATTATCTGTGTTAGAAATAAAGCAAGCCCCCCCCCCCCCAAGTCAGGGGTCCTGGTAGAACACAAAACATCAAACATTTTGACTTCTATGCAGAAGGGTGTGCACACATGGTCTGGAAGTACGCACACCGACCTTCTTTCCCCTTGGTCCTGGGCAACCTGCAGCACCACACAGCTGCTGACTGCCAGCATGGCAAGGCGTCTTCACCATGTTTATTTCTGGACTGTTTTTCCTCGTTCTCGGGGGCCACTGCTTTTTCTGTGGCTGGAGCAGTCCTGTCAATTCCTCTCTGGGATCCGTTGTTGCAGGGATCCACAGGGGTTTGGAGTTTTCTGGAAATATACAAACATATTCTCGACCAAAGGTTAATAAAGAAATCTTTTCTATAAATTAGACTTGGGATCCTTTTGATTTGTGTCCAAATGATTTTCCTTTGGCTTATTTTGACACCTTAAGATTTTGTGGGTGTCTTGTTATCAGCATTATAAATGAAAAATAAGTTTTAATGTAAAAAATTTTAAGGCTTGATGTAATTTACTTACAGGATATTTCTTTCTTACAGGATATTATTCTACTATCCCCCCTTTTTTATTTTATTATTATGAGGCTTTTGTAAAATTTTTAATGCAGTCTTGATAACCTTTTATTTTTAATTTTTGCACAGAAATATGTCTGCTTTAGATTCATTGCATGTTTAGCAATTTTACTATGAGATGAACCATCAATAAAAATTTTTGTTAATACTTCAGGAACAGTTTTTGTCCAGTACAATTAAGTTTTTATGAATACTCACTTATTTCAATTAGCCAATTTAAGTTAGTCTGAAAGGCTGGGCATCTGAGAGCAAAACCTTTCTTATCCAGCTCACAGTGATGCTTGTCCCCCTCTGCCTCAAACTCTAGCTCCTGCTCATATTTACGAGATAAAGCTTTATCAGGTGGGCTTTTGACTGTGGTCGCAGGAGCGACACGTAGAGGTGGAGGAGGCGCAGAGAGGGGCGGTGGTATTCTTAGAGATTCGCACCCCTCCACTGCAGGCTGTAAGGCCTTGGCTACACCCTGCTTAGACATTCTTAAACTCTCCTGTGCTGGATCAAGACAATCACGAATTAAAGTAGAAATAGAATCTTCTCTGGACCTTCTGCTGTGTATCGGTCACACAACTGCTTTCTGACCTTTTCCCACATTTCATCAACAAAACTTAAGAAATCAAGAATCTGACTACACTTAACAGAGCATCCTTGAGCTTTGAGCATAGTTTTAAGCATTTGAGAATTACCCATATTTTACACCCAGTTAATACAACTTGCAACAATCTGCTCCTTACCTTACTCCTTTAATCTGTGGCGTGCGCAATTCTTGGAGCGATCCCCTTGCCTCTTGCCTCTATACGCGTCAGACCACATTGGACACCAGATATGACGGGGTCTCTCTTTTCTGCGGCCAGTACGGAAAGAGAGATGATCCGGTTCTTTGAGTAGAGGGGCTGGGGATTGAGTAAATACGTAAGAAAGAGACAAGACACAAAATGGAAGGAAAAAGCTGGGAATCAGGTGGGACCACTGCCTTCTTCTGCTGGAGAGACAGTGACCCAGAGCTGATACAGCATGTTTATTTTATACCCCCAAATACCAGGAAGTTTCACCAAAAGTCAAGACAGAGGAGATTATTTGCATTCTTGAGTAGGCCCGAGCATTCCTGGTGCTTGACTGGATTTACATATCAAAAACCCACTCCTGGGCACCTAGGCAAAGGTAAGAGTCAGTGCTGATAACACATCTGCCTTTTTGGTAAATGTGTATCCTAGACGAGGCTTTGCCTGTCGCCTTGGGTTCAGCTGACAATAATTAAAGAATGCCCATGTGCCTTCCCAGGGGGCTCTCTACAATAGCCAAACTCCTGGGTATGAAGTGGTATCCATTTGCATTTTTAAGTGACTATTGGCCATTTGTACATATGTGTGTGTGTGTGTGTATGAGAAATATCTATTTAAATCCTTTGTCAGTTTTAAAATTAGGTTGTCTTTTTTTATCGTTGAGTTATAAATGTTCTTTATATATTTTGGATGCTAGACCTTTATTAGATAGGATGATTAGCAAATATTGTCTTTTATTCTATTGGTTGCTTTTTTCATGTTCTTGATGGTGTCCTTTAAAGCACAAATTTTTAAAATTCTGATGATTTCCAATTTTTGTGGTTGTTTGTGCTTCAGATGTCATTTCTAAGAAGCCATTGCTTACTCCAATGTCAAAGAGAGTTTTATAGTTTTACCCCATACATTTAGGTCTTTGATCATTTTGACTTAATTTTAGTTTAAGGGTCCAAATTCATTCGGTTGCATGTAGATATCCAGTTATCCCAGCATTGTTTATTGAAAAGATTATTCTTTCCTCATTGATTGTCTTGGCATCTTTGCTGAAAATCAATTACCCATAAACATGGATTTTTTTTCTGGACCGTCAGTCTATTCCTTTGATCTGTTATATGTATCCAATGCCAACACCACACAGTCCTGATACTTGATACAGAGTGCACTACATCAAGTGTAAATCAGGAAGTGTGGCTCCTCCAACTTTGTTCTTTTATTTAAAGATTTGTTTTGGCCATTCTGAAGCATGAATTACTTTTATAGAAGGAAAAATATATTATTACTATGAACAAAATCCTACATTTTCAATTCATTATCACCCAAATGCTACCTCCTCCAGGGAACTTCCTCAGACTCTCCATTCAGGATCTGCCTTCCTCTGACAGTCTTGTTAGTACTTCTCTTATAGCATCTTGTATTCTCCTGGGGTTGCTGGGATCACCAATCTCAAAGACAAACTCTTTGAAGACAGGGATCATGTTTTATTTACTTGAAAGTATTTCCCAGGGCTTCTGGCATAGAGTCTAGTATTATGATAAGGCTGATATACATGCTGAATGAAGAAGTCAATAAATGAATGCTATTAAGTCAGTCATATAGGTCATATTCTGATCAAAACCTCGGCAAACATCCGAAGAAGAAGAAGAAGAAGAAGAAGAAGAAGAAGAAGAAGAAGAAGAAGAAGAAGAAGAAGGAGAAGGAGAAGATCTTAGGAAATGCATTCATGAAATTCATGGCTATACCTCTATAGACAAGTGTAGTCATGTGTTGTTTCATCTGAGGTTTCCTTAGCTTATTATAGCCATCATAAAGCTTGCCAGTAAGAGGGAAAAAATGTGCCTGAGTTATTGGAGGAATTATGTGTGAATTGCATACTCAAGCAATCCCACAGTCAGGGCCCAGCTTCAATCAATACTGTAACACAATGACAGACAGGTCTTATCAAAGCATCAGACCTTGCTTAAATGAAAAGATTATTAGCCTTTGAATTAGCACTCTAAACAGGGCTCTTAATTAATCTGCTAATGATTTTTGTTGTTTAGAGGAATTAACTCTAATCCCAGAGCTCCATGCACATATTTGTCCCTTAAATAACCCAGGGAGAGCTGGGGTTTGAGTTCCTACCCTCAGTCCAGGCATGGAGACAGCACACACACCACTCTTCTGTGTCCGGGGCCAAGTGCAAGGTCGCACAGTGGGCCCAGAGCTGGAGGGGAGGAGTAATTCTGCATGGGAGGCAGGGAGGTATTAGGCCACATGAGACTTTTGAGCTGAGCCTAGGAGCCTACCCAGGATATTGTCAGAAGGAGACAAGGAGAGGGCACAGTGTTCCAGGCAGATGGACCACCGAGAGCAAAGGCATGCTCCCAGGCCCACACTGCACCAACGCACACGCATACACTCAGATGCATCCTTCTCCCACAAGGTTCCAGTCAGAAACTATCTGGAAGATGATGTCATTGTGTCTGCCTGGGTCAGCCCACAGCGCAAAGCCCCACCAGGCCATGGGTTCTAGCTGTCCTTTTCTCAAGAGGACATTTAATGTCTGCCATTCCTTGCTTTCCTTCCCATCTGGACAGGCCCTAACTTTGCCACCAGGCTGGGCATCCCCTCAGGGTCCTTATTCACTGCAAACTGTGGTATTAATCCCAGAAGGCTGGGTGTGAACTGGCCAGAGGTCATTGGTCATGATGAAGCTCCTACCCCCAACAGGTCCTTTGACTGCCCACCCAAGTGGTGGGGGCAGGGAGAACCTCCAGAGCACTGCAGGCCACCGACGGGGGTGCAGCTTTGTCCAACATTTAAAACATTTCTTGGAAACATTCTCAGTGTGCTTTCATCAATCAATGATAAGTATTTATAGATCATGTACCTTTAAAAGCTTTTAATTGGAATATTACAAACATACATTAGTATGTATTACAAACGTACGGCCTGAGACATTTTCACCAACTAAACACACCCCTGTAGCCAGAACCCTGATCAAGAGACAGAACGTGACCAGCACCCTAGAACTCTTCTCATCCCCCTCCCAGTCACCACCTCCTTCAAGGGCAACTGCTGTCCTGGCTTGTGACAGCATAGATCAATTTTATCTGGTTTTGTATTTCATAAAAATAGAATGATATAGCACAGACTCTCTTAGCACTTACCCTTGAACAAATAGTTGGTCAAAGACTCAAGAGAGAAAACGAGAGGTGTTTGAAAGACTGGCTCTCGGCCTGGCTGGATACTCAGTTGGAGCCTTGTCCCAATCCGCCAAGGTTGCAGGTTCGATGTCTGGTCAGGGCACATACAAGAACCAACATAATGGATGCATAAATAACTGGAACAACAAGTCTATGTTTCTCTCTTTTTCTCTAAAATTAATCAATAAATAAAAATTTAAATAAAAAAAGACTGGCTCCCATGAAGATTAGGGACCCACAAATGTAAAATGAGGGTCTCTGAGGTCCCCGGGAAGGTGGGGAGGGCAGGTGGCCTCGTGGAAAGTGCTCTGGTCTAGGAGTCTGGCGCTTGTGTTCAAGTTTTGTATCTGTTCACAGTTGGCTGTGCAACCTTGAAAAATCGCTTTGCTTCTCTGGACCTCAGTTGCATTCTCTGCAGGGTTGGAGTGGTTAATGGTTTCCTACCTTTTCACCAGCTCCGACACCTTCTGTTATCTATTCCCACCCCCACCGCTGCCATGGAGGCCATGCTTTGAAAAACGTTGCCGACTGAGCAGACTGCATGTAAGTAATGATTAATTTGTTTCCCCATTTCTTGTTAACGGAAGATGTATGAAGCCGACTCAGATCTGCTGCAGATAGCGAGCAGTGCCACCCTGGGTTGATAGAATTCCAGGAAAAGCAGAGTCTCTTTATGGCTGAGTTACTCGATTGCAGCCTCATGTCAGGGAAATGCTCAGTGCCCGGTGCACCCAATGAATCATAACAAACAGCTTGGAACCCCCATTCCAGCCTTCATGCAGCCCCAGGCCCAGAACCACCGACAGACAGGCAATCACTAACTTTCTTTCCAGCTCTGGTAAGCCAAGAGTCTAGGGGTTGCCTGCTCCCCCTGGAATTGACCGCAGAGTTGTGAAATATGGACCTCTCCCTTCTCAACCTGACCTCAGCCCCCAGCCCCACTTTGTGCCCTTTACCCTGAGGGAGGGGAGCCCTGCCCAGCCCTGCTGGATCAATCCTGGAGGCCCAGGGCTGTCTCCTATTGCTTCATGAGGCTACTTGGAACCTGCTGATGGCACTTGAATTCCTGGAGCACTGTGATAATTGCAACTCCAGGCAGTCCCCACCATCCTGGGAGAGGAGGCCAGTGTTCCCTCTTTGCACCCCTACGAGCTCTCTACTTTCCAGCCCCGACTATGACCTGTTTCTGTCTATGACCCAAGGATGGGATGCAGTCTGCTTGAGGACAGGAATTGTGCTTGCTGCTGGGGGCAGGGAGGGAGGGAATGGATTTGGTCAAAGATAACTTCTTGGCAAAGGGGACTCAAGTATGGACATGGAGTGTAGGCAGAGCTGTATGGAACGAGGTGTTCTGGGACAGGGGCGTTGCATCTGGGACAGTCTCCATGTGGTATTCTAGGCAGTATGAGCACGTGCAGGGCATCCATTCTAGAGGAATGAAGTAACGGGAAATCCTCTGGGATGATGAGTTGGGGAGGGGAGAGGGGTGCAACTAGTGGGAGATGGGGGAAGTGTGCAATGACTTGAGTCTGCTGAGAGCCTGGAACTCGATATAGACATCTAGAAGCCTTGGTTGGACATGTGAACATGCCTGGAGCAGGTCACAGTGGATGGTCGGTGTAGATGACCCATCTCCACTGTCTTCAAGGTAAGCTTCTGGGCTTTTGTACAGCAAGGCACAGTGGAAATTGAGAGGTGTGGCCAGAGGTGTCACCTTGTGGTAAGAAGTGCTTGTCTGCTAAGAGAAGTGAGTTCTAGAACAGCGTGATAGATGAGAGAGATGGTCTGGTTATAGGAAACCCCACATGAGCAGGTGCTACGGCTGGCGCAGCTCTAGAAAATAAAGGTGAGGAGTTGTGATCCCTGCCCCTGGGAGCTGACGTTGTGGTGAAGACAGACCATGGAAAACTGTAAAGACATAGAACTTGAGAAAGGCTATGACGAGGAGGCGAGGAAGTGTCTAAAGCCAGTTGTGTCTGAATTGCATTTTGCCATTTTAAGAGTTTTCCAAGGGATGAAGTGGGCACATACCCAGAGGCTTAATGATTCTGTTAGAATCCGATGAAAGTTATGGACTCTCTCAGAAACACACACACACAGACACACACACACACACACACACACACACACACGTGCACACGCTTCTCAGATATGGCAATAATTAAGGACATTTAATTCTGGGCCAAAGATAAATCTCAAGGACAAGGACCCCAGCCAGGGCACAGCCTGCGCATGGGTGTGACTCTTGTGACATGGCTAGGCCGCTGGTGAGAGAAGGAGGTGGGCTTCAGCAGGAGCGACTTCCCTGAGACCGAGCTGTGCTGAGGGTACGGCTGAGGTGGCTGTGGGATGAGGGACCAGGCGCGGAAGGCGATGGTGGTGAACACCTGAGATGGTAGCTGGTGGAGGTTTGGATCATGAAGGTGGTCCTGGCGAAGGCAGTGCAGTGGGGAGGTCAAGTGCATTGGTTTCAGATGTTTGAGCTCCAGGGGTGGTTGTTATCACCTCAGAGATGACCTGGAACTCAGCCTTCAGCAGTGGCTTCTGAGGGATGGGGATGGGGAGGGTCAGCATTCCCCCGGAAGCTTTCTCAACGTGAAGGCATCACCCCCTCCCCATCCTCACCCTTGCCTAACTCAGACAATATGGCCTCCGGGAAGGTGGGCAAGTGCATTATGAAAAGCCTTCCAGGTGATTCCGATCGGTCCCAGCACTTTGTCTTTCTCCCCCAGAACAACTGCCCAGAAAGGTCATTGAAAAGGAACAAGACACTGTTCCACTGAACTAATTAGACCACCAGCAGCTCAACCCAGCCCGATTCAACCAACCAGCTCATTCATTCACACACTTTTAGTGAGTGTCAATGATGGGCCTGGCCCTGGGCCAGGTGCTGGAGACCCCAAACCCAGCTCTACACCATCCGTGCAGGGGAGGCAGGCCGGAGCAGACATGGCAGTGCTGTGTCAACTCTGGGACAAGGACAGTCCTAGTGCTCTAGGAACGCCCAGGAAGGGCAGTCTTGGGTCACGAGGCAAGGCTTCCCCAAGGAAGAGTAGATCAGGACCATGAGCCAGCCAGGAGGGTGGAGAAGCCCTTTCAGGGAGAAGAGGCCACCTGTGCACAGCCCGGAGGCATGAGAGAACAGACAGTTCAGGGAAGTGCACGTAATCCTGAGTGAGTGTGGCCTGTGTAGAAAGAGGTGGCTGGAGAGACCAGGGCGTCAGGGGTTCATCCTGTGGGCAGGGGTGCGGGTGGGGGTGGGGAGGTGTCTGAGTCTGAGGAGCTGTCCGCTGAGATGTGGTGACTCTGGCAGGTCTGGAGAGAGGGGTCCCTGGAGTCAGGCTGTGGATCAGTGGGCTGCTCTGGGGATCTCAGCAGGAGATGCTGAAGCCTGAACGAAGAGAGTGTTCATGGGACTAGATTCCTCAGAGCCACACCCCAGTGTGCTGACCCCTGCTGAGAGGCCGCAGAGGGGATTGTTTGGGAAACCTTGTCCAGCCTTCCCCACCTGAACTGTGAGTTTGTGTGCCGTCCAGCTCTTCCCTGCCTTTAGTCCTCTGCTTCCTGTTCCCCCTTTCCCTCCCCAGTCTTCCCAGTGCCCTCTGAAAAGCCTTCCTATTTCTTCAGCGTCTGTTAACCCCCCTCCCTCCCTCCTCACTGCCCTGGAAGCCCATCTCTCCTCCAGGGTGGTGGCCCTCATCTGCTCTGCTCATTAACATTCTCAGTTCCAAAGGCCTTCCCATCTCCACTTTGGTCTCCCTCCCATGGCCACACCCTGGAGCTTGCCTTTCCTAAAACATCTGCTCTTAAAAGCTTGAATGAAACATTCTACTTGATTGACACATCCCTCTGTGCTTCTGATTCTGACTCCCTGGCTCCCATCTGCTGATCCTGGAGTCTCACTCACCCAGACCTCCAGCCCCCTTTTCCCCACACCCCAAGTCCCTCTGGCCTGCACAGCCTTCCCTGCCTGCCACCCCCGCCCAGGTTCCCCTTGTACCCACCCAGCACCCCTGATGGAGGCGCGGCCATCCTGGTTTCCGCCTGGGCTGCTGCACCCACCCATAGAGAGCAGCAGCCACTGGAATCCTGGCCTCTTCCCTCAACAGGCTCTTCCCCCGCTCTGGCTGGCTCCCTCTCGGTGCTTCACTGCAGCTCTTTCAAACTCTCTCCAGTGCCCTCAGCCCCCAGCTCTCCAGTCTCTCTGGGCAGCTGATCTTGCTCCTTATTCACAAAGAACACAGGAGCCATAACATGGAAATTCCCTCAGGGTCCTCCACCCACCTTCACATTTTCCTATCATCCATATCCCACCGTTCTTCCTTCTTACCACGGCTCGCTGTCCTGACTGGGCCCAGCCTGGGGTCTGGACCCCAGCTCCTCCCTCTTCCTTGGACATGGAGTACCAGCTGTTCTCCTCCCTCACCCCCTGTTTCCAACACATTTTCCCCCAGCACCTCCCATAATCATTGAAACCCCTCTGTCCTCACCTCCCAACCACGGCTTCTGGCTTCTGCAACTCGCCAGAACCTGCTCTGACCCAGCCAGAAGCACCTCAACATCCGAACATCAGAGCTCATCTCGGCATTCCTCCCCAAACCTGCTCCTCCTCCAGTGCACCCCATCTCAGTAACGGGCAGCAGGGCCCAACTACACACCAGAGTCATTCTGTACTCCCCCCTTCCTCGATTTTCCACATCCCACCCCCCACCACTCACCGAGGCTTCTCTTTAATATCCCTGGAACCCATCATCATGCTTGTTAGGTGCCAGGCACTTACCCTGCACATTCTTGGCATGTTATTCTTTCAGGTATCCGTTCAACAAGCATTCCTTAGCAAGGCCATCCTGGGCAGCATTGACCTGACTCACGTTCACAATTCTAACTCAGGCCGTTGCCCCACTTGGCACTCGACTTCTCTCATCCTAATACCAACAACTGACCTGAACGCCTCCCTATTGTCCAACTCTGTCTCACCACCTACACTGCCTGGGAATTTGGCTGTTCCTCCTCAGGCCATCTCTAGCTCCTGTTGGCTTTATGTGGACCTGTTAGTGGCAATTATGATGAGGAGTTGTGGCAGCTCTGAAGACTGGATGGCAGCAGCGGCAGTGACAGGGAAACCCTGTGGGATGGGGCTGGTGAAGGTAGTGAATCTATTAGAATTCCCTTAGGAATTATTAATTTGTGCACACAATAAATATGTATGGAGTGCCTATGTCAGGCACTGAGGTAGACTCTAGGGGCACATCAGGGATGAAAAATATACAGGCTCCCCTTTCTTTCCAGGAGCTTCTAATTGAGAAGGGGAGACAGTCATCACATACATGTTGTAATTATAACCAAGACATGTGCTCCACTGGAATGGCACATGGTACTTGAGCATGTCATAGGGAGGCTTGGTTCTCTCTGAGAAAGTGACGGTTAAGCTGAGATCCAAACACTCATGATGCTGTGAGAGAAGAGAGGAGAGACAAGCATCCCAGGAAGAAGGATCAGCATGTTCAAAGGCCCTGGGGGAAGCAGAAGAAATACATGAGACAGGAAGTCCAGTGTGGGTAGGACCGCACAATACACACTTTTTAAAATTTTAAAGGAAGAGAACACGAAATTCACCTCTTCACCCATCTCAAAGCACGGTAACTCAGTGGCGTTTAGTAAAATCACAATGTTGTGCAACCACTACCACTATCTAGTTCCAGAACATTTCATCACCCCAAAAGGAAACCCTGTACCCATTAAGCAGTCACTCCCCATTCCTCTCTTTCCCCAACCCTTGGCAACCATTCCTCTACTTTCTGTCTCGGTGGATTTGCCTGTTCTGGATATTTCATGTGAATGAAATCACACAGCTTGTGGCCTTTTGTGACTAAGTTGTTTCACTCAGCATGTTTTTGAGGTGTAGTGATGCTACAGCATGATCAGTTCTTCATTCCTTTTTAAGGCTGAATCATATTCCATTGTATGGACATACTGCATTTTGTTTATCCATTCATCAGCTGATGGACACTTGGGTTGTCGCCACCTTTTGTCTATTGTGAATAGTGCTGCTGTGAGCATGTGTGTACAAGCTTTTGTTTGAACACCTGATCTCAACTCTTTGGATACATACCTAGGAGTAGAATTGCAGGGTCGCGTAGCTCCGTGTTTAACTTTTTGAGGAACAGCACACACTTTCTGTTGCATTCGTGTGACATCACTTCAAGCTGTGGTGATAAGATGGGGGTAAAGATGACAACTGCAAGTAAACGCTACTTTCTACAATTTACCATTTCTTTTCATTCCGGTTATTTAAAGTGGAGGAGACCAGGCTGAGAAGGGTCATTTAATAAACTTCCCACAGACCAAATAAACTGCCCACACCGTCAGCCCGCCAGGCCAGGGAGCTTTGTCAGTTTTGCTCCCTGCTGTAGCTAAAGGCCTGGAGCAGTACTTGGCACACAGCTGGTGCTCAATAACTATTTGTCGCATGAATAGAAAAATACAATGAACTATTTCAAGTGCCCTAAAAATCCCACGAAAACAGACATCCAGCAGGTGGAACCAGAGAGAATGGGCCGCCATTGCAGCCAGAATGGGGGTGGTTAGAGAAGCAAGGGTTTCCCAGAGCCACGGGCCCTCAGCCCTTGGGGAAGCCTGGACTCACATTTCTGAACACTCGCCATGGGCAGGTCCTCTTACGTTTGTTCACCCGGAAGCTTGGAGAGCCCTAGTGGCTTTAGATTCCACAGCCAGGAAGCCCAAGAGGTGGCATCGAGGTCTGCCCCAACCCTCTGGACCTGCAGGTCTTGCTCCCTTAGTGGGCACAGCAGTCCCTCCACACGGAGGCCTGGGGTGAAGTCCCCCCCCGAGGGATTCCCAGGGGCCCTCGAAGCTCTGTGGAGAGTACTGTGCTCTCCCTTCCCCCAGCTGAGGCCGGAGGGAGGAGGGACGGATGGCAGCAGAGCGTGCAAATTGGAGGCTGATATTGAATTGCAGCAAAATGAGCAGAGGATCAGGTGCCCCACCTGGACCCACCCCAGAGAATACCAAGGCCTGGGCCGGCTCTCACGAGAAGCTGGCAGGCCCAGGCCCAGGCGGAATCACGGCTGAGTGAGCAGGGGTCAGGAGGCAGGTGGCTGGGCGCTCAGGCAGGAAGACACCATTGGTTTGACTGAGGCCTTCACCTCCTGAGCCCTCCAGCCCTGGCCTGGGCATTCACGTTCCACAGAGCTCCTCCTGGGTTCTGGGGGCAGAGCTGGCTGGGGAGCAGAGCCAGGGTGAGACACTGTCCCGGGCCCCATTTTCAAGGAGAGGAGGGATAGGAGCGCACCTAAACACTCAGGGTTCTGAGTAAGTCAGGGAAGACTGCCTGGAGGCGGGTGAAGGCTGTGGGGCTCAGTTGGGATCCAGGAAGATCTGAGTGTGAATTATGGCTTAGGTACTTCTTAGCTGTTGAACCTTGGGCAGACAGTTCATTCTACAAGCTCTTTTGTTTGAGCACCTACTCCATGCCAATCATGTGTTAAGTTTTGGGTCTACAAAGTTGAATTCAATACAGTTCCTGTCCTCAGAGCTTAAACAAATCACCTAGGACAGCATGATCCATGCTATTATGGAGGTGAGGCAGGGTGCTGTGGCATAGAGGGCAAGAGGAGGTGGCCAGCTTAAGGTGCTTTAGCCTCCTTACCCTACTCCATAAAATGGGGTTGTTTGGTATCCACTTCACCACAGAGTTGAAATGACGGATGGAGAAAGGACAGGAGCCTAGCTCGGTGCCTCACACAAAGCACAGGCAGGAAGAAGCCTGAGGCTGACAGGGACAGAGGCCTGGGAGGAACAGGAGGGGGCTCCAGGGTTGGAGGAAGGTGAGTGTGTGGCATGTGGGGAAGAGAGGGACCCTGCGCAGAGTCTGAAAGGGGTCCTGCAGGCCCCCCTGTTGCTAGAGCCCACAGATGCTGGAGGGCAGGGGCTGGGGAGCCGGGATGGTTCAGCTGCAACTGTTCTAAGTGGGGAGTCAAACAGGTTTAGGTGACCTTTGCAAGCAAGGTGGTGGGGCGCTGCTCACAACCCTCCAGTTTGTTGCCACCCCTTCTCTGGTAGGACCTGGGTTGGCCTGGCCCTGGTGTTCACAGCTCCTCTCTTTCCCTATATGGTGGAGTCCCCAGCTCTCCTGGGCCAGCTGGCAAACACTTTCCTCTCTGCCCTCCAGGCCTGTTTCCAGGGTGGGTGGAAGCCAAGGGGGCCACCACGTCACCCTCAGCTCTTCGGGGCCTCCAGGCTGGTCCTCCTCCCCCAGATGTGACGGGGGAGGAAGCCAGGGACTGGAAGGCGCTCAGTTAAGGGGGGAGCAGTCTGCCCTCCTGCCGCCTCTTCCTGCCAGCTGGTCTCCTCTCCTGCCAGATTCCACAACGGCTCCCAGTTGCCCTCTGTAAGGAGGCTTTATTGACCTGCAGCCGGGGCTTCTCTGTGTGCAGAGCTATGTGGGACCCCATTCGCCAGCTTGTCCAACCCTCCCCCTGGGCACAGACTCTTGCCACAGCTTCCCCGGTGCTTGCACAGCCTTTTCTGGACTCCTCCAGGCAACAGGGAACTCTCTATTCACAAGGCAGGGCTATTGGAAAGGTGTCCCCTCCCCCACCCCCTTACTCACACCTGATCCTTTCAAATGAAAGCAAACATGTCCCTGACCCCTCCTCGCCCACCAATGCACAAATACACACTCCCTCTCTCTGCCCATGCTCTGGAAATCCGCTTCTCTCCTGCACCCGGTCCCTGAGGCATGATGCCATGTGGCTGCAACCTGGAGCTTGCAGGGCAGGGTGCAGGTAGACTTGGGGGCACAAGAGCTGGTGGTTTTGTTCATTTATTCACTTGACAAACATTTATCGAGCACCTTGGTGTGCCAGACCCTATGCAAGGCATGGGGTGGAGGTGCCATGGTGAGCAAACCCAGCAATGGCCCTGCCCTCTGTTCACAGCCCAGAGGAGGAGCAAGACGCTGAGGAGGTAATTACCAGCCTCTGAGTGAGACAAAAGGTTGAGGCACCGGCTGGTGGTGTTCCTGGGAGGGTGTGATATGGAGGCTACAGGAAGCCCTTTCCAAGAAGAAAACAACTTTAAAAAACTGTGTAGTGCCTTAGTCCTCTGGGAGCAATAAGGAGAAAAGGCAGTATTTAAGCCAGGATTGAAAGTGGTGTTTTTCAAACTGTGAGTGGCAACCCATTCGTGAGTCATGAAATTGACTTAATAGTTGTGACCTGAAAAACTCTTTTAGGACAACAGAATAGAGGAATTTAAAACGTCACCTTTAGGAAATATTGATTTGTGAAATGTTAGTTTTAGTTATATCTTGATCTCTATCATTCTATCCAGATAATGTTATGAATTAGGATATTAAATGTATTTCCTCTTGCAGGTCTTGATCGAAAAGGTTTGATAGTCCCTGGCCTGGAGTTGGAGGAGGAATTAGTCACGAGAAAATGATGGTGACACATATACCAGGCTGAGAAAACAACACACATCAGAGCCCAGAGGTGAAGGGGTGGAAGGAGGACACGCCAAGCCCAAGGCCTGCGCTGACCTGTGGGCAGTCAGGAGCTACGTGAGGTTAGGTGAGCTCCCACCTTCTTTAGCCCTGGGCCCCACCCTGTGGGTAGGAGGAGATGGCACGAAGCTGTCTTTGGATTATTTTGTGGATTTATTGTCCCTCCAGGAGCCTGGACCTTCAGCCTCCCCTCCTCCACCTGGGCCTCCACGGTCAGAACTGCCTGTGCTGAGCTGCGTTTAGAGGACGAAGTCAGCCAGTCCGGGGCGGCGGGGGGGTGGTGGGGGGGAGCATGAATTTCTGGAGCAGACAGACCTGTATTCATAGCTCACATTCATACTAACCAGCCCTGTGTCTCGGGAAACCTTTGTAACCTCCCTGTGCCTCAGTTTCCTCCTGTGTGAGATGGAGCTAAAACCGCACATCCCCGAAAGTCCTGTGAGGATTTAGTTTGAGACCCAGATGCCCCAGGCCTTCAGTCCTCTGGGTTCCTCCTTTGCTTCCACATAGAACAGGGCTGCCAGATTTAGCAGATAAAAATGCATGGCACCCAGTTCAATTTCAAATAACAAATAATTTTTCAGTATACGTATGTCCCACACGGGGCTTGGAATTACTTATGCTAAACATTTTATTATTTGTCTGAAATTCAAATTACCTGGGCATCCTGTATTTTATCTGGCCACCCGACAAGACATCCAAGGGCCTGCACTGTGTCCCGGAACTGCATGGATCCGACACCCTGCAACATTCCCAGGCTTCCTGAGGGGC
Organism: Corynorhinus townsendii; assembly: GCA_026230045.1. NCBI lineage: Eukaryota > Metazoa > Chordata > Mammalia > Chiroptera > Vespertilionidae > Corynorhinus > Corynorhinus townsendii. Next base: position 169,820,061 of record JAPDVU010000003.1, on the reverse strand, counting down.
CCGAGCCCCAGCCTCCCACCCCTCCCGCCAGCTGCTACGGGGTCTGCTCTCTCCACAAAGTTCCACTTCACCAGACTGTGGACGGCCCTGTCCCTTCTCCCTCATTCCCCAGTGGTCCAGCCTCCAGGCTGTGATTGATGACCCACTTTTCCTGACCTTGTGGGGAGAATGGAGGGCATTTGCAGCTCAGCTCAGAGCAGGAAACACTGCACACCAGCGGTCAGATGGCATGGGCCCTGAATTCCATCCTGCTCCCACATCAGCATCCTCACTGGCACAGCTCCCCACAGACACCCTCTTTCTGCCCCCACTTTTCCGGGGGCTCAGCCCGCTCCTTCAAGTCACCAGCAAACATCACCCAAATCATCCGTGTGTGTGTGTGTGTGTGTGTGTGTGTGTGTGTGTGTGTGTGTGTGTGTCCTTTAGCATCCTTTCTCACTTCTTTTCCATCTCGATTATTTCTGAAGGTGAGGTAGTGATTCACTGTCACAATCCAAAAGTCCTCTTGAAGCCAGACTTCTAGTGTTCTAATTCTGCCTCCCCACTTACAGCTGTGTGGCCTCCGGAAAGTTACTGAACCCCTCTCTGCCTCATTTTCCTCATTTCTAAAAAATGGGATGATTAGCTCATGGGACTGCTGTGAAGAGTAAGAGAGTTAATACATGTAGAATGTCGAGAGCAGTGCACGGCCTAGTGAGCGCTCAGTGCATGCTAATATTATAACTGCTACATTTCGTCAACTCTAAGGTGTACTCTTTTTCCTCATGTTAGCGTCTCTTTCAATCGTGTTGTGTCAGAGCAGCTGGGAATGGTTGTCACCACCTGTGGTCAGGTAAGTTCCCCGCCTCTCAAGCCTACATCCGTTCAATCTAAATGTCTTCAAGGAGGTTACGCTGTGGTTTCGCAGTTAAACACGGAGTTATTGTGTATACACAAAGACGGAAACAGGAGCGCAGCAAGAATGTAATATTAGTGAAGCAAATAGTTACCATTGAAGAGCAGTTCCATATTTTCTTGCAAAACAACAACCAAGTGTTTTATGAAACCTAAGACAGGAACGGCCTCACAAGTAGATGGGGCTGTGGTATGTTTTATTACTGAGAAAAGGGCAACATGATTGCCAGTCACATGTGAAGCAGGAAAACACATGCAATCAAGTTTACAGAAGGAGTAACCGAGGCGTGGAGAGGAATTCTGGAAATAGTAGTGGACAAATCTCGTAGAAATGGTGCCTAACGACACTGCTGACACCCAGAAGACGCTTCAGAGAAACGCTCGGGGATGCAGAATCTAAGCAGGGCTTAGGAAATGTGGACTCTGCCTGTGAAGGAAATCTGGGGCGACAGGTGACCCTTGAATAACACGAGGATTAGGGGTGCCAACCCCCTGTGCAGTCAAAATCCACGTACAACTTTTTGCTCCCCCAAAACTTAACGACAAATAGCCTACTATTAACTACAAATAGCCTTACTAATAACATAATCAGTCAGTTAACACATAGTTTGTATGTTATATGTATTATATACTATATTCTTACAATAAAGGAAATTAGAGAAAAGAGAATGTTATTAAGACAATCATATGGTCGCCCTAGCCGGTTTGGCTCAGTGGATAGAGCGTCAGCCTGGGGACTCAAGGGTCCCAGGTTCGATTCCGGTCAAGGGCATGTACCTTGGTTGCGGGCACATACCCAGTGGGAGTGTGCAGGAGGCAGCTGATCGATGTTTCTCTCTCATCTATGTTTCTAACTCTCTATTCCTCTCCCTTCCTCTCTGTAAAAAAATCAATAAAATGTTTTTTAAAAAAGAAAATCATATGGAAGAGAAAATACATTTACAGTATTTTTTTTTTAAATATCCATATGTAAGTGGTCTCGTGCAGTTCAAACCCTGTTGTTCAAGGCTCAATTGAATTTCAGCCAATTTCTTTTGGCTCTAATTTCCTTTTTTATGCATGCACAAGAGAGATTTTGACTTAAAAACTGAGGTATAAATAAATAAAAAAGATTTCTTCCAATAAATACACAAAATAAAAATTGATTTAAAAAAGGCATGTTCAGGTCATGTTCCTTTACTCACTTTCTAAAATTATTTTTTATTGCTACAAAGTACCATCCTCCCCATTTTTAAGTGCACAGCTCGATGGTATTAAATACAGCCACACTGTTGTGCAACCATCACCACCACCCATCTCCAGAAGAGCATTTTTGTCAGACCGTGTGAGCAGTGCATCATACAATTGCTGGCATCTTGGACAGCATAAAGACACCACATAGTGGTCACTGGAGACGAAACGTAGCCCTCCCCTTGGGAGTGTCCCGCTGCCTGCCAGGAAGCAGGGCTCGAACCCGTGGCTTGACGGGAACACCTTCTGTCTCCCTGACTCAACGGCAATGATACGACCCCAGGCAAGACTGGCATCCTCCCCTCCTCCCAGCCTTGGACCCAGGCAAGGATGAGGGCAAGTCACCACCTCTCTCTCCCCTCTGAATCTCTTCCTTGAGCAGTAGGAATGCCTGAGGTTGGGAAGGGATGGCTGAGAGCAGAGAACCAGGTGCCAAGTAAGAGCTGTGTCCTGGAAAAGGAGAGGGGGGCCGGCAGGTCAAGGGAGGGGGAGCTTTACCTGGAGATATTGGAAAACTACTGGGTGCTGGACTGAGTGGGCAGTGGACGTGGGGAGCATGGAGCTCGCGTCCACCCAGTCCTCAGCCCAGCTGGATTCATCTCCGCCTGTCTCAGCAGGAGGCAGGGGCCGAGGGGGAAACTTCATTCAGGACACAGTTGAGCATCCACCTGTGTGTCGGGCACCATTCTAGGCCCTGGAAATACACCAGAGGTCAAGCCCCAGGAGAATTCCTGATTTGGGCTGGGGGGATGGGTCGGTCATTTTCTTCTTCCTTCCCCTCCTCCTCCTCTTCCTCCGCCTCCTCACTAGTAGGGTTCACTAGTCCCTCTATACATTTGGGTGGTGCATTCTCAATTGCAAAATATTTCCCATTCATCATCTTGCTCCATCCTCAAAACAACTGTGGGTGGGCAGCATTGCTCCCATTTTCTGAACCAGGACACTGAGGCTCGGAGGTGACTGGCAGTGCAGGGTGAGGTAGAATGCTCTCCAGGTTAGGCTCCAGTCCCAGCTCAGCCACTGACTTGCTGGGCCTCCTCAGATGAGTCACTCGCCCTCCCTGGACCTCCATGACCCCCTGTGATACAATACAAGGGGTTCCACTCTACAGTCTCCCATCGGCCCCGATTTCCATTCCTGGGACTGGGACTGGGGTCAGGATGCAGAGCAGGGCCCCAAAGCTAGTCCTCCTGACCACACTCCAAGACTGACCCTGCTTTTTCATCCCCAGGAAAGGGAACAGGGCTGGGAGGATTGGGAAGAGCAGGGTGTCAGGCCGGGGCGGGCGGGGGCGGGGGTTCCCAGACCCAAATGCTTCCTACACCCTGGGCTGGAGCAGCATCAATGGCAGGAAATGGCATTGCCCGGTGCTGGGCTGCATGGGCACCCAGGCTGGAGAGCCACCTACCGAGCACTGCGGCCTGCACAGCTCACTGCCTCTCAGATATGTCCTCCCAGAGCCCCTTGTGGCTCTGAGCTCCAGGGGGTACCCAGATTCGGTCCCAGCTTCTGGAACCCTAACCTGTGAGTTTGGGGAGACTTATTCTCCTCGGAGTATAAATAATACTATTAATAATTGCTGGTATTAATTGATGGCTTACTGTGGGCCAGGCACTGCTTTGAGCACCGTATGTACATTATTTTATTTAATCCGAACCCCAATCCGATAAGGTCGTTACTGTCCCCTTTTTACAGAGCTGGATGAGAAGGGGTTCACAAAGAGGGACAAGGGGGGTGCTGGAATGGAAGCCCGCAGCTGCCTGTCAAACCCAGGTTCACTCCGTCACCCAGGGCCAGGGTCCCACTGCCACTGGAACCGCCCCCTGCCTCCAGGCTGTGGGAGCTGCTATTTGGCTGGGGTTCCAGGGAGGGGGTGAAGCTTAATGACTTACAGGTGCTTGGCTGCAAGAAAGCAAGCACAGAAGGGACACAAAACCTTTGTGCCTCGGAAGGTCCGCGTACAGCCAACCCCTTAAAGAAGAAACAACTGGAGGTCAGACAGCAGGAAGAACTTCCCAGTCACTAGAAGGGGTAGCACTGACATCCTCTCCCCTGGTCAGTTTTGGGTGAAGCATTGTCCCTGCCTTGGCCAACAGTTTGAGTCAGAGAGAGGGGTTTTGGCAAATCTCCCACAGAATCCCCATTCACAGAGCCTCTGGGGGCCAGGGAGGCCCTGGGGCAACAGCCCTGGGGTTAACCGAGGGGACAAACACGGAAAACCAGGGGACGTCAGTCCTTATCTGGAGCTCACTAATGGGGAACATTGGTCAGCTGTGAAGGCCAAGATGGGGTGATAGGCATGTGGTGGGCAGGGGTGGGGAGTGGGGGCAGGGGGAAGCCATAGGGGTGAGGAAGTATTAGTCTAAACTCCACCTTCACCCCACGTGTCCAAATGCTAGACGGAAGGACCCTGTAAATGCCCATGACCCAGCCTCCCCAGAAACCCTGAGAGAGAGAGAGAGAAAGAGAGAGAGAGAGAGACCCAAGCCTCCTGCCCTGAGACAGCTGGGCCAGCCCAGGGAAAGCTAGGCAGCATGTGGGAACTCCGGTCCATAGCCTTCTCCAGGGCCGTGTTTGCAGAGTTCCTGGCCACTCTGCTCTTCGTCTTCTTTGGCCTGGGCTCGGCCCTCAACTGGCCGCAGGCCCTGCCCTCTGTGCTGCAGATCGCCATGGCCTTCGGCTTGGGTATCGGCACCCTGGTGCAGGCGCTGGGCCACGTCAGCGGGGCCCACATCAACCCTGCCGTGACTGTGGCCTGCCTGGTGGGCTGCCACGTCTCCTTTCTCCGGGCGGCCTTCTACGTGGCTGCCCAGCTGCTGGGGGCCGTGGCAGGAGCCGCTCTGCTGCACGAGATCACACCAGAAGACATCCGAGGGGACCTGGCCATCAATGCGGTGAGTAGCCCGAGCTGCACCTCCTCCCAGGGGTGAATGGGATGGAGGCAACAGGTCTGGGTGAGGGTCTGGGTGTGGAGAGAGACAGAGGGAGGGAGGCTGCGGGGGTAGGGACAGAGGTGCTGGAACCAGGAACACAGCTGCCACCGGAGAACCAGGTGGAAGGAGCAACAGGGCCAGAGCTGAAGCCGATACGCTACCCCCGGTGCTGCTGGTACCCTCTGCCCTCCCTCGTGGAGGAAGACCTGGGCTACACTCGGTGGAGGACAGGGTCCCAAAGTAGAAGTGCTTTCCGAGCTGGGAGGAACCTCAGAGTGAGTCCCGTGGGTCTTCGGAGGGGAGAAGGACCCCCCTTTTCTTCAGCATGTACCGGCCTCCTGCCAGGGGCTCCTCACGAGCCTTGCGCGGACACCCCGCCGCAGCGCTGCAAAGTAGGAATGGGTACGTCCTTCCTTAAGAATATGGAAACTGAGGCTCAGAGCGGGCGAGTGCCACAGCCTGGCTTCAGGCCCCGGCGTGGCTGCAAAACTCACCATCTTCCCACCTGAGCCATCACCTAAGTCTTGTTTTGCAAGCAAGGAAACTGAGGCTCAGAGAAGGGAAGTACAAGCCAAAAGTTCTAGAGTGTGTCAATACCAGAGAAAGAACCAGAACCCAGGGGGCAGCAGCGGGGCGCTGTCTCTCCAGACCGTGGAGCCTGTGAGCTAACTGCTGACCTCATGAATGGTGGCTAACCCGGCGCTTGGGTGCGTTGGGAGCTGAGGGTGATGCCGCAGCTCCTCCACGCCCCCACCCGCTCCTCTCGTGGGTCTGGGCAAGGCCTGGGCATCTGAGGGTGAGGGTGGGGAGGAATGGTCTGTGCCCCTCATCAGAACCCCGACTCCCCCCGCCCCCCCAAGCCCAGACAGCAAGTGCCTCTTTCGGGCCTCAGTTTCCTGCGTTTTTTGGCCTGCTCTGTCCCTGGGCCACTAGGTGAGAGCTCTGGTGTGTCTGAAGCGTCCTGCACAGTCCCTGTGGCCACCCCCTCCTCTGCATGAGCGGCCCTTTCTCACACGAGGGGCATAGGTATCCCAACTGGGGAGCTTCTCTCTCCTTACTTCTTCCGAGGGGACAATGTGATGGGGCTGGGGGCTCGGGGCTGAGGATGGCTAGGATGGCCATGGCGGGGACAGACAGGAATGTGACCGTTTCCATTGAGGACAAAATTGGTGTAGCTGGCAGCAAGGGGAGGTTCACTTTGACTGAAAGAGCAACTTCCTGAGAACAGGGCCAAGAAAGTCTCAGAATGTGACAGGAATCTCCTCTAATAGCAGAGCGCCGGGTTGCTAAGGGGACAGGGGGACTCTCAGTCTTGCTCCTCCATCAGGTCATAGTTGACTGGAGCCTCAGAATGGGAGGGTCTGGGAGGTTTCCCCCAAGGTTATCACTACCTTGAAGAACTGAGGAGAACCCCGCCTGGCTGGAAGGAGGCAGCCGTGGCGCTGACTTACCCGGAGGCTAGAGGTCCCTAGAAAGGCTAACCTGCCCACCAGGGAGTTTCCATTGATGTGCGCCTGCTCTGTGCCAGGCCAGATATCATCTCATTCTTGGTATAATTCAGTAAGGTGAATTCTGTGATCCTCTACCATGAGCGGTAAATTGAGGCTCAGCATTCAACTGACTCAAATCACAGAACCAGTAAGTGTCAGTACCTGGAAATGGACCCAGAGCCATCTGACACCAAACCCATGTCCACACCGTCTCCCTTAGCGCAGCCATTTACCAGCAGGAATGGGGCTGGGGCTCTGCCACTGTCGATTCCAGTCCTCACACAGTCCTTCCGAATTTTGTTATCCCCATTTTACAGAAGGACAAACTGAGGCTGAAGTAAATAGGGGCCCATGGTAAGTCAGAGGCCTCCAAACTGTCTGCCTTTAAAGTGTCCCCCACTACAGGCTTTGACATTGGGTCACAGGGGATTGAGAATAGGCTCTAGGAGACCCAACAGTGACAGCCCAATGGCTAAGATCCAGGGGTCGGGTTTCAAGGCCTGAAGAAGGGGCATAGGAGGTGAGAGCTGTCACAGCTCTACCTGGTTCAGTGCCCAGCCCCAAAGGGCAGGGTGTAGGGCACAGAATGACAAAACCCAGACAGAAATGCAGTTCTGGGTGTGGTCCAGTTATGAAATTACCTCTTTGCTTGGCCTCAAGTTCTCTCATTGCCCAAGGCAGGGTCTGATGGGGTCACAGGCACCCCACATGGGTATGGAGGCATCACAATGCAGGGCTCCAGTACCCTCACCTCAACTTGCATGGTATGTGCAGAAAGCAAGTCCACAGGGCAAAACTGAGACTGAAATGCAGTGGGAAACAGGCAAAGCCAAAGGGAACAGTCAAAGGTTAGAGGAAAGAGTCATATGCTAGACTTGTGGGGGTAAAGGGCACACTAGGACTATCCCCAGACACTAGTCCCTGTCCCTGGGAGCCCTTTGACCATAGGCCTCTGGTTACACCGGTATTTTATGGCCTAGGGAGAGAGGAAGGCCTTCCTGTTACCTGGCCTAAACTTCCTGCTGTATTCAAAACCTTTTATCTTCTTGCTCTTCGAGAAACAGAAATTTTGGCCTGTCTGATATGGCTCAGTGGTTGAGCATTGATTTATGAACCAAGAGGTCATGGTTCAATTCCTGGTCACAGCACATGCCCGGGTTGTGGGCTCGGTCCCGCGTGAGAGGCGTACTGGAGGCAGCCAATCAATGATTCGCTCTCATCATTGATGTTTTTATCTCGCTCTCCCTCTCCCTTCCTCTCTGAAATCAATAAAAACATTAAAAAGAAAAGAAACAGAAATTCTGTATTCCACATCCTTTTCTGCTCACATTGTAGGCACACAATCCCCACCCCCAAATCTCATGGACTATGGAGTCATTTTTCCTACCTCTGACTGTGGAATCACGGGCAGTCTTTGAGTCCATCTCTCTGCCTTTGGGCCACAGGCCCAGGAAGAAGCCATCAGTAGTTTGGACTAAGGTGGCTGGTGAGCCCAGGTGTTCTGGCTCCCAGCTAGCCCACAAACCGCTCTGGAGTCTTGACAGGACGATGGAGCCAGTGCGGGGAGCATGCTCACTGTTTCCCCTCTCTGTCTTCAGCTCAGCAACAACACGACAGGTGGCCAGGCCGTCACTGTGGAGCTCTTCCTGACCCTGCAACTGGTGCTCTGCATCTTCGCCTCTACCGATGAGCGTCGTGGAGACAACCTGGGCACCCCTGCCCTATCCATCGGCTTCTCCGTGGCCCTGGGCCACCTCCTTGGGGTAGGTCATGACCTCAGCCTCACTGTATACACAGACTTTCCCCCAAAGAAACAGACCCAGAGACCACTCTAGAGACAGATACACAGAATCCCCCCAAATGGCAGACAAAGACCCCAGAGGGACAGATACAGACTCCCATGAAAGACAGACACACCCCAGAGGGTCAGACTGCCAGATACCCAAGGACAGATATCGCTGCAGCCTCAAAGGAATAGAGCCCAGTAAATATAACATGAACGTAACTGTCCGGGGGGTGGACTCCCTTTAGGTTGGGCTCAAGGTCTGGAGAGGGGCACAGGACTCCATGCCCAGGCCTCCCCTCTTTTCTCTCCCTTTCCCCTGCCTCCCACTGCAGATCCACTACACTGGCTGCTCCATGAATCCTGCCCGCTCCCTGGCTCCCGCTGTTGTCACTGGCAAATTTGATGACCACTGGGTAATGGCAGAACCCTCCCGCCCTTCCTCCCCTCCCCAGAAACCCAGCTCAGCCAGGGCTGGAACAGATCGGGGAGGGGTGCTCCACACCTTCCCCCGAGTCCCTGGGGCCCACCCTGCGGGTCTGATGCTGACTCAGTTTCCCCGTCTGTGAGGACCATGGCGCTCTGGCCTCACTGCCTTCAGGAAGGATTAAGTGAGGTCACCGGTGTAAACAGGTCCCTCGGTGCCTTGGGACTTGCTAAACAGTGATAGTTATGCTGGCGAACACATATTTTTATTTGGCGCTTATCTACTGCTTAGTGTGTGCCAGGCCTTATTCTATATTAACTCCTTTAGTTTTCACAACCCTGGGCGGTGTTATCATGCAAGGAAACTGAGGCGCAGAGAGGGTGAATAAGGTGTCCAGGTTCACCCAGGCGTTCCGCTGGGGAGTCCGCACCCTGAGCCCCAACTCACAGGTCTCCCCCAACAGCCCGCGCGGTCATTTCTAATCACAGGACACGCACTTTATACCCGTGTGAGGCCCTGTCCGCGGCCCCGTCCGCGGCCCCGTCCTCACCCGCGGCGGGATTGGAGCAGGTCCCCTCGCCCCGCGCCCCGCCTCCACGCCCTCCGCTCCCTCCCGCAGGTCTTCTGGATCGGACCCCTGGTCGGCGCCATCTTGGGCTCCCTCATCTACAACTACGTCCTGTTCCCGTCCTCCAAGAGCCTGTCGGAGCGCCTGGCCGTGCTGAAGGGGCTGGAGCCCGACACCGACTGGGAGGAGCGCGAGGTGCGGCGGCGGCAGTCGGTGGAGCTGCACTCGCCGCAGAGCCTCCCGCGCGGCAGCAAGGCCTAGGCGCCCCGCCCGCCCGACGGCCCGGCCCCAGCTCCTGCGGCCCAGGTCCTGCCGGGACTCCGAGGGCACCGCCACCCCTGCCAGCCCACCCGCCCCGTCCCGGGTCCAACGTTGGCCTCCAGGGCAGAGTAGCTGCTTTCAGGGCCTGCACGACTCCCGGGGTGCGGGGTGGTGGTGGGCCGGCCGGCCCGTCTAGAGGCTGCAGGCTGGGGAGCCGTGGACTCTCTCTTGGCCCCTTGCCGGGAGCTGGGGACGTGGGGACCGAGCTGGGAAAGGAGGGCGGGTGAGCGGGCAGAGGAGGATTCTGGAGAGCCTGTCTCCAGTAGTGGATGGGGTTGGGGGGAGAGTATGCAGACCCCATCATGGGGGGTCTGGGAATGGGTTTTGCTGGTGTGCGTGTTCATTCCCGAATGCCTCTGTCCCCAGGTGTAGGGTTGTGCATGCTCCTGAGTGTGCGCACGTGTGCCTGTGGTGGTGCACGTGTGCACTGGCTGGCGACCTCTCTCTCACCTTCCCCTTGACCCCTTCCACCCTTACTGCAATAACTCCACTTCCTCTGCCGCGGATGAGTCCTTGCCAGGGGTCCTCCCCAGGCGCTCTAAGAGTGTGCTCCCAGGAGAAGGGAGGGTGTGGAGGCCACTTTGAGAGGGCTGAGTTCCCTACCCTGAATTCCCTACCCTGCCCCTCCTGGAAAATTTCCCCAAGCTCAACGCTGGGCTAAGACTTGTCAGGACCCATTGCTAGAGGCGGAAAGGTGTCAACCAGAGAATGGCTCCCCCAGAACTGACCTCTGGAAAAAAGGAAAAGTGGGGGGCCAAGGACCTCCTTCTGCCCTGAGGGAGGATCTCTCCAAGGGAGGAAGCAGGTGTGTGCGTGTGTGCACATGACCAACATGTGTGCATGTGCCCCCACCTCCAGGGGGCTCTAGACCTAGAGATTAGCCTCCCACTGTGACAGAGAAAACAAAAGTTCTTTGTGGGCCCCTGGCTTTTGTCTTGGGAGAGGGAGAAATTTGCAACTAGACACTTCTTGAAAGGAGACACTCCATTTCGCAAGTGAGCCCTCTCACCCAGCACACCCTGTGGCTGGGTGAGCAAGGAAGGCACTTCGGCATGAAACCACAGGCATCCCACCACAGGTCCCCCTCCCCACCATAGGCCCCCTCCCCAAGCAGCAGCTCTTCTCTCTCTGTCCCTCCTCATTCCCAAGGGCTGCCTCCCTCCAGCCCCACCACAGGACAGTTATTGTGGAGAGAGTCGCCTCGCACTCTCAGGACCAGAGAAGGGAAATGACTTGTCCAGGCAGAGGCAGGTTTGTGTCTAGAGCCTGCCTGGGCTTCTAAATTTCCAGGCCAGCGCATTGGCTCTCAAATGATATTATCTGGGATTAAGTGAGATGCTGCATGCAAAGATGCTGTGTGAACTGTGATTCCTCATACCACTATCTCTCATTATTGAAATCATTTCACCATTTCTGCTTCCTGGGGCTAGAATGAAGAAGGGGCCTGACCCCCTCCTCTTTTTACCTCTGTTAGTTGGTAGAGCAAAGGAGAGCCCTGAGAACCCCAAGGTGCTGGCAGGAGGAGCGAGGCTTGGGTCTGACCCCTTCCTGGTCCGGCCTCTTAAACTCTCCTGAACCGAGTGCACGCTGGTGGTTCTCTCCTTTCTTCCCACCACCCAGACCATCCATTCTCTCCTTCCTCTCCAACCTGCTGCATAGCTAACTTAAGAATCACACCTGGAGCCCCTTCTGCATGCTTTCTGATGCCTTCATGCTTTCAGGGCGTTTATATGTATCTGTACCACACTGCGTCAAGCACCCACTGTGCACCAGAGTCTCCAGCCCCTTCCTGCCCTCCTCTCCCTTCAGAGATGGACTGAGTACCAGGAACATTCTGTAATTGTGCCCACCCTGCATCTGTCTTTTTTGTCTTCCTTGACCAAAGCTCCCTTTGGGGTCAGAAAAAGGCTGCTCTGGGTCATTGGAGGTGATTCTTCCTCTCCCCACTCCCCCCCCCCCCCCACCCCCGGGACCAGCTACCTGACCTCCTTACAGGGAGAAGAGTCAAGTCAGAGACCAAAGTGACCTCCAAGGCAGTACTCCTGGTAACTGACTGTCCTCTGAAAGTTCAGAGACAGCAGGCACTGCGCTGTGGGCCAAGCCTGGATGTGTTCTCTCGATACCTGTTTCACTTCCTGGATTTCATCCCCCTCAGAACTAAATGTGAGATCCCCACCACTTCTAGCCCTGATGCCCAGATCAGGGTTACTAAGGTCAGAGTTCAAGGTAAAATTCAAAGTGATGGGGTTGGAGGAGAACTGACACCTTTGAGCATCTCTTGTGTCCCAGCCTCTGTGCTGGGTGCATTACATGCATCATCCCACTTAATCCTCCTAAAAACTGCAGGCAGGTTAGGGAAGGACAGTGGCCCCCAACCATGCGGGGTTTGATTCCCAAATACTCCCTTATCCCAACCCTGCGGGATAGGCGGGGCAAACAAACACGGTCCTGCGCCACAAAATGACATTTAGGTCAACAACTCATCACATATGCGACAGTGGTCTCATAAGGTTATAATGGAGCTGGAAATTCCTATCATCTAGTGACAGTCATAGCCATCGAAGCATCGAGACGTCATAGCACAACAATTACACATTTGTGACGACGCTGGTGCAGACAAACCCACGGCGCCGTCAGTGGTATAAATGTACAGCACACACAGTTACTGGGTTTGTGTAGTTCACTCTGTGATGTCCACACAACGGCAAGGTTGCCTAACGATGCATTTCTCAGAATGTGTCCCCCTCGTTAAGTGGCCCATCCTGTACTGTTCTTCCTCGTTTATAAACTGAAGCTAAGAAACAGGTCTAAAAGTCGTGGAGACAAGACTTGAACTGAGGCCTTTTATTCAAAACCCAGTCAGAAGTCAGAGGAGACCAGGTCTGGTCTGAGGCAAGTCCTAGGCCCCTCTTGGAAGCCCCTGGCAGACACCAAACCATGCAACTGAGCCTGTTCAGCCCAAACCACTGACTTGCGGTGGACACAGGGCCTTGGGGAGGGCTGTGGCAGGGCAGGAATAAAATGATGAAGAACACGGGGCTGGTTTCTGCCCTTGAAGAGCACTCAGTGTGGAGGAGGATGGAAGTCAGTCACACCTTAAACCAGACAGAGGCCGGGCAATATAGAGGCAGCTGGATAGGTCCCCAGGCTGGGGCCAGAGAAGGCTCTGAGCTGAGGGGAGGAGGTAGCTGACCACTGGGTCCCAGCAGCATCCATTCCCATAGCCCCACGTTGCGCCAGATAAAGACTTTGCACCTGCAAATGTTGCTTTGATGTTTTGTATCTTTAAGCTGTACATATGCAATGTCCCCCAGCCAGACTGTATGCCCTACAGGGGCAGGGCTCCTCCCAGTTCTCAGATGGCATTCTCCTGTCTATCTTCACCCATCTGTGTTGTCTGGCACAGTACCCTACATATCGTAAGCTCAATAAATCTCATTTGCAAACCAGTGCTGTTTCTTCCACAACTTAGAAATGGTCAGTACAGTCCAAAGTGTTAGCAGGCAGACTGGGATCTCTGGCACGTCCTGGGCTCCCCAGAGCTGCTGTTAGGAATGGTGCAGCAAGGATTTCAATGCTCAACTAATTGGTGACAACCTGGCCAGATGAGCATCTGGGCTCTGTAACCCAGGTGGTACCATGGAGAGGGCACCAAGACATGGGTAGGCTGTGTGGCCTGCAGACAGAGTCAAGAGCAGCCCTTTTTGGTCCCCTCGTGCTGGCTGTAGCACTGTGTTGGAAAACCAGGGCAGGAACCTCCAGGGTCTGGGACAAACCTAATGCTCCATGTGTTCAAAACTGACTACCTGCTCTTCTCTCCAAACCTGCGCTTCCTATGCCCAGACACACTGGCTCAGTGGTTGAGTATAAACCAGGAGGTCATGGTTTGATTCCCAGTCAGGGCACCTCCCTGGGTTTCAGGCTCAATCCCCAGTGTGAGGCATGCAGGAGGCAGCCAATCAATGATTCTCTTGCGTCATTGATGTTTCTCTTTCTCTCTCCCTCTCCCTTTCTCTCTGACATCAATAAAAACATATATTTTTAAAAAACACCTGCTCTGCCCTAGCTGGTTTGGCTTCGTGGATAGAGCATCAGCCTACGGCCTGAAGGGTCGCAGGTTTGATTCCAGTCAAGGGCAGATGCCTGGGTTGTGGGCTCGACCCCCAGTAAGGGGAGTGCAGAAGGCAGCCAATCAATTATTCTCTCTTATCGTTGATGTTTCTCTCTCCATCTCCCTTCCTCTCTAAAATCAATAAAAATATATTTCAAAAAACACCTGCTCTTCCCACAGTCTTTTCATCTCAACTGATAACAACTCCATTTTTCCAGCTGCTCAGGCCAAAAAGCTCAATATCCATGACTCCTTGCTCTCACTCACCACGTGAGCCCCATCAGAGAATCCTGTCAGTTCTACCTTCACAGGAGATCCAGAATCCAATCATCCTCACTTCAGGTCCAGGCCACCATCATCTCTCCCTGGATAGGTTCCTATCAGTCCCCCTGCTTCCATTCCTGCCCCTCCAGTCTCTTCTCAACACGGCAGCAGAGGGGTCATGTTGCAGACTTTGTCCGACCACATCAGTGACTTCCTTGATCTCTCAAGTGAAGGCAGCAGGCCTCTGTTCTCATCTCCTTAAGCTTCCCCTTGCTCCCTCTGCTCCAGCAACACTGGCGGCTCCCTCTGCCTGGAATGCTCTTCCCTCAGACACAGGCATGGTTCTCTCCTTCTCCTCTTTCAAGTCTTTGTTCAGCTGTCACCTTCTCCGTAAGACCTACACTGACACACCCCTTTACAATTTCAAAGAAACTCCACTCCCACCCCAGCACATACCCTATTTTTCCATAGCACTTAACAGATTTTATTGTACTATATAATCTGCATATGTCCATTATTTGTTATCTGTCTCTTTTCACTAGAATATTAGCTCCACGAGGCAGAGATGTTGTCTGCTAGCTCATAGCTATATCCCCAATACCTAGAACAGTGCCTGGTACATAATAAGTACTTTATATAACTCTTTATGGAGTGAATGAATGACTATTTCCCAACACTGGGGATATGTGTAGCCCCAGGGGTATCACCTCCTGTCAGTTACCCCCCCCCCCACCCCCAGAGAATACAGTGGTCCCTATGTCAGGAAAGGACAGAAGGAGCCCTCCCTGAGATAGGCTAACTCTCTCTGCCATGAACGAGGAGACCTATCTCCCAGCCCACGAAGGTCCCAGGGAAGCACTCCTCTGGGGCTGGCAGAACAGGGCCCTGGTGCTCAGAGAAAAGACAAGTCCAGGACACAGGAGCTCCTATAGTTCTTTGTGACAACCTGGGGACTGAGTGACCCTCATAGAGAGTTGGAAGAGAGGGAAGGATTTCAAGCACAGGCCTAGGAAACATAACCAGCTGCCCCATCTGAGCAATCTTAACAGCCAGGTCTCCTTCTTCAGCCACACCAGGCCCATTCCTGGTGACACTGTGGGTCCCCTCTCAGGTCACGGTGTGACTCTGGACCTCTGAGCCTGGGTTTCCTCACATGGAGCTCAGAATCGAATCACACAGTGGAGGCCAAAGACCTTGGTTAGATGTAAAGGACTGGGCCAAATCCTCAAGCAGGAGCTTCCCCTGGTGGCCAGTCTCCTGTGAGCACTGCTGAGTCCTTCCCACTCCCAGAGACCTGTGGGCTCATGAAAACAGTGCCCAGAGAGAGAAGATAAGAAAGAATGTGGAAGGGTGCAGACTGGAGGCAAGTTCAACAGCCCTCAAAGCCTGTGGGGTTATCAGGGTCCTTGTTCCAGTCTGGGCCAGGCCCACAACAAGCCCTGAGCCCCAAGCCCAGATCAAAACCCTACACACAGCTGCCATGCTCTGCTAGGAGCAGGGCCCCAGGACCCAAGGCAGAAAGGACAGACGGACCTCCTGCCTTAAGCGGAGAGATGTGGGGGAGGAGCTGCTCCAGCAGGAAGCGCTGAACGGAGGAGGAACAATAGCAGGGTTTCTTTGGTCCCTGTTTTCTTTGGCCTCTGAGCTGCCACGGAGCCCAGAGCCCGGACCTCCAGGCCCTGGCTTTCCTCCCGGTCCCTCTCCTTAGCCCCTACCTGACAGGCTGACAGAGGAGCACCTGTTCTTTCCTTCTGCTGCACCCGCCACCTTAGCTCCACACAGAGCCTTCAAGGGGCTTTTTAAATTATAGTTGCAGCATGAGGTAACTTTACTTAGCCTTCCTCTGCGCCAGGCTCCGTGCTAAGTGCTTCCCAAGGACACACAGTGGTGGGGGTTTGGAGGAGGGAGGTCTTTAGTGCAGCTCCTCTCCCGGGATCCTGAGAGTCATTCCCTGCCCCTCCTCCAAGCCCTGAGGGCGCTCCAGCCT
The DNA here is from genome assembly GCA_026230045.1 of Corynorhinus townsendii. Lineage (NCBI taxonomy): Eukaryota > Metazoa > Chordata > Mammalia > Chiroptera > Vespertilionidae > Corynorhinus > Corynorhinus townsendii. The sequence continues at coordinate 169,804,053 of JAPDVU010000003.1, read as the reverse complement.
CATTCCCCACGTGCCTGACCTGGAGATAGGAAAAGGGAGAGGTGGGAGGAATGGTGGGTAGCAGCTAGGAGCTCAGAGGGAAGGTGTAAAGACAGGAGGAGCCGTGGGAACTGGGAGAAAGTGTCACCCAGACCAGGGGTGGGAGGACCTGACTTTGGGGGCACTGAAAATGACCACATGGAAGAGAGACAGACATAGAAATGAGGTAGAGACAGACAGAAACCAAGAACGCCACAGAAATTAAAAGGCAGAAGAAAGGTGAACTAGAGAGAGAGGCTAGAGAGGCTAAGGCTAAGACTGTGAAAGGAAGCGGGGGGGGGGGGGGGGGGGGAGGGGGTACAGAAATGGAAAGGAGAAGGAGAGAGACTAAAGAGAAATACAAAAAGTCTGAAAAAGAGAGGTGGACAGGGTTTGGAGAAACAGACTGAAGGAGAAAGCCAGAGGAGAGGCAGAGAGAGGGAGGAAATTCAAGACTGAGTGAGAGTTTGAAGGACAAGGAGACTAAAGAGACTGAGGAGAGGAGGGGAGCAGAAGCTGGAGGAGAAGGAAAAGCTGGGAGCTAGCGTGGGGGCTTCTGAAAGGAAGGCGGGAGGGCCCAGTCCCGGCATGGGAGGTCAGCGGTGCCTGCACCCTCCCCACAGCCCCCTCCAGCACCGCAAGTCCCACGGCTTCTTCCCTGACTTAAACCCTAACCGACCATGCCCCCTCCCATCCCGTGTACAAAGTAACCCCCCAAGAAGGCCATGCTGGAGGGGTTGGGACGGTTGCCGAGCAGAGGGTGCCTCCAGGGCTCCACCGTCTCCTTCCAGGGCTGCCCTGTGGCTGCCGGGGTCCAGGATGGCCAGGCGCGGGGAAGACTGGCACGGCGCTCGCTTTTCCCAAAACGCCCCCGCTCCAACCCCGGAGGCCCGCCCGGTCCCGGCCAGGGAGAGGCCCACGACGCCGGACGGCCCTGCACGGCCCAGCCCGCCGGCCGCCCCCGCCAGCGGGCGGCAGGGAGCTGAGTGGCGCTGTCCTCAGGGATCGCATCACTCCAACCCCGCCGGGGTGAGGCTGGGTGAGGATGCCCGGGTCTCAGGAGGCAAAGGAGGAGCTGGACCCAGGGCCCGCGGAGGAGAAAAGGGAAGACCACGGCGGGGGGGAAAGCCCGGCGGAGGCAGCCAGCCGGAGGTGGTCGGTAGGACGGGAGAGCCGAGCAAAGTGTCCGCGGGACCCGGGACAAACGGCGCGGAGCTGAGCGTGGGAGCCGCCCCGAGCGCACCATGCGCGGGCCCCCGGCCGCGGGGCCGGTCTACGCCGCCGCCCGGGTCACCTGGCCCCGACAGGTCGCACGCTGCCCGGGCTGGAGACCTCGCGGGGCCCGGGACGGCGGCGAGCCCCGGGGAGCCGCAAAGTTCCCTCCCTGCGAGCGGCGCTGGCCGCGGAGCGCGGGAGCCGCCCCCTGCCCCCCCGCGCGGGCCCAGGCCGGGGGCGCCCGCCCTCTATATAGCGCACCCCTGCAGCGCCCGCGCCAGGCCGCCAGCCGCGCACACGGCCCGGGAGAGCGCGCCGCGCCCGGGAGCCAGCCGCTCGTCCCCCGCGCCGCCGCCCCGACGGGCGCCCCCCGCCGCCGCTCGGCCCCCACGGCCACCATGAAGAAGGAGGTGTGCTCCGTGGCTTTCGTCAAGGCTGTGTTCACCGAGTTCCTGGCCACCCTCATCTTCGTCTTCTTCGGCCTCGGCTCGGCCCTTCAGTGGCCGTCGGCGCTGCCCTCCATCCTCCAGATCTCGCTGGCCTTCGGTCTGGCCATAGGCACCCTGGCCCAGGCACTGGGGCCCGTGAGCGGCGGCCACATCAACCCTGCCATCACGCTGGCCCTCTTAGTGGGCAACCAGATCTCCCTGCTGCGGGCTGTCTTCTACGTGGTGGCCCAGCTGGTGGGCGCCATTGCCGGGGCTGGCATCCTCTATGGGCTGGCACCAGTCAATGCGCGGGGCAATCTGGCGGTCAATGCGGTGAGTGCCCCGGGACTGGGGGTGGGCCAGTGCACACGAGGCCAGGAAGAGGAATACCCAGGCTGGGGTGTGCCTGCTCAGCCTTCCCGGTTTTTACTTCCCCCTCTTGTTGCCCCTTCCTGGCCTCTCTCCTGGTGCCTACTGCCCTCCTTTTTGTCGGAAACCCCTGCCTTTTCTCCTGTCTCCCCTGAGTTCTGCCTTCCTCTCGCGCCCTCACAGCTCCTGTCTGTTCTTCGGTGGAGTGGTTTCATGGAACCATCAGAGAGATGGGTTGCAATCTTGGCTTCTGCTGACCCTGGCCTCTCTGGGTCTCATTTTTCTCAGCCATTACAGGGGATGGCGGTCACCTACCACAGCAGGTGCCAAGGGATCCCATTTAGAAATCATGCATGTGAACCCCTAATTCTGTTCTAATGTGAGGGTCTCTGTTGAATATGGGTTCCTGTTCCTGGCCCCTGCTGTCTCGCCCTCCCCGAAGCCCCAGATTTAGCCCCCATGTCTCATGCAAACTGGGTTCATTAGTCAAACACAGAGGAGGATTTTCTCGGCCATTGTCAAGCCGTGAGTCAGCCGCACTGGAGAGACGGGTTTGAGGTTGGCACTGGCAGTGGATCGGGCACGGGCGGGAGGTGGGCTGGGGGTGCAGTAGACAAACTGGGCAGCTGCCCACAGGAGGGAGGGGAAATGCCAGCTTGTGGGGGTTGAAGACTGGGCAGAACCGTTGACAGGGCTGTGTCCAGTAGAAACTCCCCTCATAGCACCCTGTGGCCATGGGCCTGCGCCCAGGCTTTGTACATACTGCGAAGTATGTAGTCTCTCTGGCAGCTGACCTCCCTGCCTTGCCGTGCACTGGGCTGGGGTGTCCTCGGAGGCCCTAAACCCATTTCTCCAGGGCCCGGGCCATAGAGCAGGGAGGCGAGCCTAACCCTCCCTCCCCTTGCAGCTCAACAACAACACGACGCCCGGCCAGGCCATGGTGGTGGAGCTGATTCTGACCTTCCAGCTGGCGCTCTGCATCTTCTCCTCTACCGACTCCCGCCGCACCAGCCCTGTGGGCTCCCCAGCCTTGTCCATTGGCCTGTCCGTCACACTGGGCCACCTTGTGGGGGTGAGCAGAGCTGCCATGTGGATGGGGTTATAGGGAGCCCCTCAGGGCAAATAATGGGGCCCTAGAGCAGTGCCTCTCTGGACCAGTGAGCCCTGCAGTTGGGCCTGGGGTGGGGCTGCTGTACTCTGTCCCAGACTGGAGCCTCCCAAACCTTCTCTAGCCCGAGGGAAGATGGGAAAAAGTGGGAGTTGAAGTGGGGCAGGAAACCAAGCCCAAGCTCAGGACAGAGCAGAGAGGAGTGTGCACAGGGCCCTGTGGAGGGAGAGGTCACCAGCCTAGGAACTGAAGATCTTGAGTTGGAGATCTGGCCGAGCCCCTGGACTGCTGGGTGACCCTGGGAGAGTTGGGGCTCGGTGGGAGCAGACCTGCACTTTGTCCTCCTCACCTCCTCCCTCTCTCTGTCCAGATCTATTTCACCGGCTGCTCCATGAACCCAGCCCGCTCTTTCGGCCCCGCAGTGGTCATGAAGCGGTTCAGCTCTGCACACTGGGTGAGTCTGGGTGTCCCTTTATCCTTAGCAGCAAGAGCCGGGACACCAGCTGCAGCTCTCTGGCCTTTCTGGGTGCTGTGGGCCCAGAGCTTGGGGGTGGGCCTGGGAAGCAGTGGCTGGAGAGAGAAGGGGACACCGTAGGGAATAGGGGTAGATTTATATCGACAAGGAGACCCTTGTTGAGGGTGAGGGGTTGAGGGGACTATGTGTATCTGTTCTCTAGGTAAGTGAGGGGATCCCCACCTCTAGGTTGATCTCTGAGGATTTCGTCTGTGCCTCTGGGAGTCTGTGTGTCTGTCCTCCCTGATGTTTTACTTACCTGTCCTGTTGAGGGCTTGGGACAGTCTTCCTTCCCATGGGTCTGTCTCTCTGGACAATCCTTTGAGAGCTCATGGTCTCCCTCCCGAGTCTGACCCTGTGCCCATGTGGGAGGGAGAGGAGTTCTGTCCGTCTCTCTGAGGATCGATATGTCTGTTCCCTCTGAAGGCTCATCTGTCTCTCTTTAGGGGATCTGGTCTGTCTCCTTTGAGGATGTGGGTGTCTGTGATCCAAATCCTTATCATTGGGGTGTCTGTGACCCCATCTCCCTGAGGTGGGAGAAAGTCTTTCTTTCTGGGGGTCTGGGAGTCTGTATGTCTGTCTCTTCTGAGGGTCCATGAGTCTGTCCTCTGGAGGCGGGAAGTGGGGGTCTCTGAGGCCTGGGGCTCAGCCCGCTGATGCCGTCTTGTCTCCATCAGGTGTTCTGGGTGGGGCCCATCGTGGGGGCTGCCCTGGCCGCCATCCTCTACTTCTACCTGCTCTTCCCCAACTCCCTGAGCCTGACGGAGCGTGTGGCTGTCGTCAAGGGCACGTATGAGCCTGAGGAGGACTGGGAGGAGCAGCGGGAGGAGCGGAAGAAGACCATGGAGCTGACCGCCCACTGACCAGCATCACACAAGGGCTAGCCCCTCACCCCTGAATTGCAGGGGAACCCCTCCCCGCCCCCCCCAAAAAAAACAACCCATGACAGCAAAGCTTCCTTCCCCCACAGCTGGGTCCTCTGGGCTAGGGAGGAGGCACTCGCTCCCCAGGCTGCAGTTAGAAATGGAAGCAGGAACCCATGATGGGACTCTCAGGGTGGGGGCCACGGGCTGGGGTCTGATGGAGAGGTGGGGGCTCTCTGAGACAGGGCAGGCTACTGCCATGAGGTCAGACCTCAGAGAATGTGAACACAGCACGGAGCTCACAGGCCGCCCCAGGGGCAGGCCAGTAAGGAGTGACCTGCATTCTTCACTCCCCACTCTCCCCAGCCCCTCCTCAAGAGCCAGAAGGATCCCAGCCCCTAGGATGGCAGAGGCTGACCCTCCCCAGAGCTCCTTGGGAGGGAGAGAGACTGGTTCATTAAATGCTGCCTTATTTATTTCTGCTTCTAGGTGCACAGGCTAGGGCTGCTGGTGTTTGGAGTGGGGGCTTCCCAATAAATCACTGATGTTCATGTTCTGCCTCATCTCTCCCCGGACACCTCTCCTTGAGACACTGGCTCATCACTGCTCCTCTTCACCATCCCACTCCTTCCTCATGGGCTCCACAGGCCTCTGTGGAAAGACAGGGAAGCTGAGGCCAGGGGGCCTAGAGTCAGCTATGGGGGTGGGAAGAGCAAGAGAAGGGAGTGGGAGAGGGAGCGAGACCAAATATAGAAAGCGAGCTGGAGGTCAGGAGGAGGCAGCGGGAGCAGAGAAGGAGGCATCCTCTTCACTCAACCTCCCGCCTACACACCCCTCCCGCCTCAGCTATGTCAAGTCCCTGCCCCTTGAGGAGGGTGTGCCAGGCAGGGTGGGAGAGAAATGAACCAGCCTGCAGCCCCTTGAGATGCCAAGGGGGTGACCAGCCAGGTCTGTCATCAGGGAGGAGGCACAGCCTGGACTTCCCTCTCTGCCCCTCCGTGTTCTAAAAAGAAGCCATGTAGGGAGCCTGTGCTCAGAGACAGCAGCACTCCCCTGCCCCGCCACACACATGCACACACACACACATGCACACACACACGCACACAAGCTGCACTGGCCCAGCTCTTTTCTGGTCTCCCCTTCCCTGCCGCTGCCAGCCAGTGTCCCCACCATCTTCCTCACTGGACCTACTTCTCTGCTCTCACTGGCTCTTGTCTCCTTGCCACGGACACTCCTTAGGGAACCCCCTTAACCAGCCAAGCCTCCATCTGTTAGGCTGTAAAATGAGTATTAAAACTGCTCCCCTCACAGGTTGCTGTGGGGATCAAATGAGATGAAGGAATGAGATTCCTAGGACCCGCTGCTCGCTGTGGGAAAGAGCAGCTGGAGACACGGCCCTGCATCAGAGTTAAAGAGGCTGCTTGGGGTCCAAGTCTTGATGCCTAACTTTGGGTAACATAAACCCTCTGAGTTTTAATTACCTCACCTGTAAAATGGGGCTACTTGTACTCATGGGTGGCTGTGAGGATAAAATGAGACAATGGATAGAAATAAAACACTGGTGCAAACAGGGCCAGACAGTTCAGGGTGAGTGCTCAATAAACAAACAAGTGTGAAGAGAAGCCAGCATGGACACATCTGGGACCCTGGCCACACCCCAGGTCCGGGCCTCTGCGCTCCTGGGAGTGTTTGAACCTGAGCCCCAGCTTTTCTCTTGTGTGGGAACCTTGCTCCACAGTCTTCAGCTTTGCCTCAGAAGACGAGGGGCCAGTAGGGCTGGGAGATGTGCGGGGAAGAGGTGGGAGAGCCTACAGGCGCTGCTGGCAAGGGTCAGTCCCAGGGGTTGGGGGTGAGGACGGCAGAGTCCCCAGTCCTCCTCCACACTTGAGCCTAGTATCTGTGAGTGGGAGCTGCAGCCGCCCTGCCCTGCCCTGCCCGCCTCATCAGCATGCAGTTAATGCCAAAAGGCAGTTATGCGTGTGAGAACCTGTGGAAAGGGGCAGCCATCTCCGGCCTCCACCCAGTCCCGGCCGCAAGTGCCAGCTTCGACCAGCAGAGGGGGACCTCGTCCACCGAATGCACAACTGCTGTGCTGCTCGTCCGCGAATTCTGGGTCTGGGCTCCAGACGTGGGGGATGGAGGACACGGGGAGTCTCTCAGGCCTGGGTCCCCTGGGGCCACCAGGAAGTAGCTGCCCCCACTCCACTATCCGAGATGGGATGCAGAAGAGAGGGAGTCCTTTCCCACTCAGTCGCCAGAAGACTCAGATGCAGGCACAGCCCTGCCTGGGAGGCTGGCCTCTCCCCCAGGCCAGCAACTTGCGTTCCTTTCTCTGACAAGCAGGCCTGTGGGGGATAGACCCTCAGGGCGGGGTGAAGCACCCAGTCCGAGGGAGTTCCCGGCCCCGCCCGAGGGAGAGGATCCACCTAGGCTTTGGACGGACAAGTTGCGGCAGTCAGGCTCTGTGGCCAGCAGAGGGCGCTGTGCTCCGTGGTGGCTGGTCCTCCACGTGCCGCTAGGTCCGGGCTCACAAAGCCCTGCAGGAGCCGGCACACGCCCAGTCCCGCACCTTCACACTGACCTTCAGTGTGCCGAGGGGCTGCGTCTTCTCGGCATGGGCTGCTCACTCCGTGCATGTGACAGCCTCGCCAATTCTCCTCCACTCGTGTCCCGACTCCAGGTGTAATCCGAGAGACGCACGTGTGTCACACACAAGCACACATGCTCAATCAACCCTGTGACCCTCTTCTCCACCTGAAGATGGGACCCCGGAAGAGCCTTGATTCTCCTCTAGGAGGCGTCCTACCCCTCTACTGCCCCTCTTGGTAGGGCTGCCAGGTCTAACCAGCTGGAAAGGTAGACATAGTGAAGAGATGGAGGACTGGGGGTGAAAGAGAGAATGGACAGAAGGTTGGCTGTCTAGATGGATGGACAGGAGGGTTGGCTGAAGGGTCAGCTCGGCCCCTCTCTGATCTCCCGTCTGTGCAGATGAGATCAGACTTCCTCGCCTGTCACGTTTTGTGGGGATTGGTGAGATGATGTGAGGGAAGCTATCTTGACTTCTTCCCTTCTATCATGTGTTTAATGCCCCTCCTCTTCTCTCCTGATACCTTCATCCTTCTTGCTGCCCCATCTCCCCCAAATCCTGGTCCTCAGTCAGAGCTCACATTTCCCTTATGCACGTTCCTCCCTTCTCAGAGATCTGGGGAGCCCAGAGACAGGCCTCTGGGAGGTTAAGAGCACACAGCCACCTGACAGGCAGCTGTAGGCAGCCAGGTGTGGGGCCTTGGCAAAAGGCCTCTGAGCATGAGTGACCTCAAAGTGTGGCGCTAGAGCCGAGGACTGGCTGGAACTGGAGCAAGCCCTGGCCAATGCCTGGCTGGCCTCGGGGGATGAAGGACCTTGTCCCAGGCCAGGCAGGGCCCCAGGAGTCTCTGTTCTGGGCCAGCCAGAAACAAAGGCTACCACTGCTCTTAATGCCCAGCCTCCAGGGTCCAGGGCAGGGGCTGTCGGTGCTGCTTGTCCTGAAGCTGCCACAGCAACCAGGACCCTTCCCATGCAGCCCAGCCCTCAAAGCCGTCTCACCGGAGAGGGGAGGGGCATGGCAGTTCTAAGAACCAACATTTCCTCGCTCAGAAACACCCTCCTGGGAACGAGCACATTGACGCCTAATGACACGTGGGGAGTGGGAATTTTAATCTCCGTTTTATAAGGAGGGACACTGACGTCACAGACGTCGGGCACTGGGCAGGAGTGCAGTGCATGGCAATGCCCAAATGCTTTCGCTTTATTCTCTTATCACAGGCCTCTGCAGACAGGCTGTCCTGTTGTTTGGTGCCTGGTAAACAGGCACAGAGCTGAGGCTGGGAAAGGTGGAGGGGCTGGCAAGTGTCTGTCCCCCAGGGAGGGAAGAAGAAAGATGCCCTTGAGGTTCTTTGGGACAGCCTCCAGGCAGAGAGCCCACCGAGGCACGGAGGAATGTCACTCACGCTGCCCATGCCTCCATTCCTTGAGTAACTATTGAAAGAATCCTCTAGGCCAGGAAAGCACAGGAGTCTGTGCTGGAACAGTGGACGCAGTGAGGCTGCCAAAGCCAGAAGCAGCCACTGGCTTTGCTCAACCCCAACTTCGTGCAGCTTTCCCTGCCTCCGCTGGAAAGGAAAATCAGGGCAGACTTCATGGAGGAATCAGACTTGAACCAAGTCTTTTAAAAAGAGACAAAGAGGAAAGGCAGTCCAAATTCATGGTCTCTCCACTACTTTGAGATTACCAGGCACGTTAATAAAAAAGCCAAGAGAGGGAGAAGCGCAAACCACAGATGAGACTGGGAACAGCAGAGAGATGGCCCCCCTTGCTCGGGTGGGGCCCTTGATTCAACACGAGAGAAGGGTTGCCTCTGCTCCAGGGGCACAGGGAAGCTGGTGAGGGCATGGGCAGCCACCAGCGAGTCTGTGGCTGGAAGGGTGGGAGGAAGCATTGCCTGCTAGCTTGGCTTTCTGGGTGGGACAGGAGGCAAGTTGATCTGCTAGAAGAGCGGGGTACTGGAACGGAGTGGGGAAAGTTGAAGTGGGCCTGGGAAGAATGGGGAGACAGCCGCCCAGGGGTGGTGTAAGGATTGCAGAACAGAGAAGCGACCCCTGCTGAGGCCAGAAACCATGGACTTACCATGGCAGCGGTCTGCATGGCTGGGCGAGTATCCCCAGCAGTGCTCAGCAGTGCAGATGGTAGGCAGAGGGTGTGAGCAGAATGAGAATGGAGACAGGCAGGTGTGTGGCAGGAGTAGGGAGAAAAGAGAGCCAGGACAGTGGGGCACTAAGGTGAGATGCCAGGACATCTGGCTGGAGAAGGTAGGGTCAAGCCAGGATGGCTGGGAAAACAGAAAAGGGGGGGGGCAGTTTTACTGTGACTGAGATGGGGGAAGGTGGGTGGCCAGAGCCTGTGATCAGAGCTGGGATGTTTCACTGGGAGATTGCAGAGGGCCGGGTCCCAGGTGAGAGTAGGTATAAGATTAAGAATAGGCAGCTGAAAGGAAGCAGATATGAAAGTCACCTGCCTCCAGGAGGCCAAGAAGCCAGTGAAGCCCTAGCTGGTTCTACTCAGTGGATAGAGTGTTGGCCTTTGGACTGAAGGGTCCCGGGTTCAATTCAGGTCAAGGGCACATGCCCAGGTTGCTGGCTCGATCGCCAACGGGCAGGAGGCAGCCAATCAATGATTCTGTCATCATTGATGTTTCTATCTCTCCCTCTCTCTCCCTTCCTCTCTGAAATCAATAAACACATTTTTTGAAAGCTGGTGAAGCATAGCCAGCCCAGCATTGGGGCCACCCACTCCTGCTTCTTCATCCCCCTCAAACAGCCGATAAAAGCACAGACTCACAAGAAGCAGAAGAAGGGAAGCTTTTATTCAGTCATTCATTTGACAGTTATTTATTGAGCACCTACTATGATCAATCCCTGTGCAAGATACTGCACGTAGGGATGAGCAAACCTTGGCTCCTGCCTCCCTCAGGAGCTCGCCGCCTCCCTGGGGAGACCCGTAAACACCATGGCAACACCCTATGGTGACTGTAGTGCACAAAAATGTCCAGGTGTGGTGGGAACACACAGAGGCACTCACCTAGGAAAGGAGGAGGTGACATCGAAGCTGAGCCATAGGGATGGTATAGGGGTTAACCAAGCAGAGGAGGTGGGAAGTGCTCTCCAAGAAGAGAGAGCCTCTTCCAAGGACAGACCAGCTTTGAGCATTCCAGAGCCACTGGTCTTTTGATGAGGCCGGAGGGTCAAGTGCAAGGCAAGGAATGGAGAGAGGTGAGTGTGAGGAACAGGGTCCCGAGGGCCTTGGAGGCCGCACATGCACGTGCACGCATGGGGCTCACAGAAGGGATGGAGGCCTTGAAGTGCTTTAGCAGAGGAGCAACAGGGTCAGATTTGCATTTTAGAAAGATCACTGGGGCTGCGGTGTGGATAACTGATTGGAGCAGAGCAAGGGAGCAGACAGAACGGTTAAAGGCAGCAGGGGTGCAAGAAGACAGCACAGTCAAGAAACACGCAGGGCTCAAAAGCAGCAGGACGGAGGCCTTCAGTGGATGAGGCAGGTGGGGGAGAAGGGTGAGGATGCTTTCCAGGTGCCTGCAACTGAGAGGGAAGAAACAGGAGGGGTGCGTTTGGGGGATGGCAGAGGAGGACCTCATTTCGAGAAAGGTTTCATTTGAGGGTCCTGAGGACAAGCAGGGGACATCCACTGGGCAGGTGGCTATGTCCAGGAGCGAGGCCCTGGCACCCAGAGGTGGTTAGGAGGTGAAGACAGGATCATTGTAACAGCTCGGCAGATCCTTCCTAGGGAGGGAATACCTTTGTTTAGGTCAACACCTCGCTGTACTGCAAAGGATAGCAGGGCAGAGCCTAGGGCATGGGTGACTTTAGGGCCAGCAGAGCCACAAAAACGCTCAGCTGCCCCGTGTGAGACATAAGAGGTATTGTTTTGTCCCCTGAGAAGGAGAGCAGAGAAGGGGGCGGGGGTCTGAGGAATGAGAGAGAGGGAGGGAAGCAGAAAGAGCCGGGAGGTGGGTGTGACTCCAGTGGAAACTTCCGCAGGCAAGCAGCAGGGTGCCCACTGCCCTGTGTGTGTGTGTGTGTGTGTGTGTGTGTGTGTGACGTGTGTGTCACCTGATCAGCTGTGGAACAACCCGTCTCCCACCTGCCCCTCTGCATCCCCACAGGCCACGTCCCTAGGAAACTATTTATGGCTGCTTGCTGTGAGCTGCGTTTTAGGTGGAGACGGAGGAGAAAGCTTCATTTCACATTTGGATTTATGGGGTACAGGTAGTGTGAGCCCATCTGGAGGCAGAGGGCTAGGAGAACAGGAGTCCCCTGATGTCCTCCCTGCTCTCCCCCCCCCCCCCCGCCCCAGAATGCACAGCACCCTCTGGGGCAGGCCTTGGGCTTGGGAATGGAGAGATCTCGCTCTATCCACACTGACATCAGGGATGTGAGCGCCCTGGAGTCCCAGCACCTGTGCCCTCAGGCTGGGCTCTGCCCGCCGCACGTTAGGCCCGTCCAGCTGGGAAACGTCCCTGGAGGTTCCAGATCAGCGCCCCGAGACCGCCCCCTCCCCCAGCTGTCAGGTGAGCTCAGGGTGGACAGGCATGTGAGCGCCGGCCCCCACCTCCCACCACCCAGACACACATAACCCCGCCAGCTCGGTCCCTGCCAGTCCGCCCAGCACAGTCCGGGGCAGCAGTGCAGCGGAGGAGCTGCAGGTGGGCCAGCCAAGCCTCCGCACAGTGCGGCAGCCGCGCAGCCCGAGACCACAGACCGGAGGCGAGCAGAGAGGCCCTGGAGCAGAGGGGGCGGCAGCCCACACTCCAGGACCTGCAGGCGATGGAGCCAGGAGGGTGCGGTTTGGCCAGGCGGCTGGGGTGCCGGCTCTGGATGGCCATCAGCAAGGCGCTCTTTGCCGAGTTCCTGGCCACAGGGCTGTACGTGTTCTTCGGCGTGGGCTCGGCCATGCGCTGGCCCTCGGCGCTTCCCTCTGTGCTGCAGGTCGCCATCACCTTCAACCTGGCCACAGCCATGGTGGTGCAGGTGACCTGGAAGACCAGCGGGGCTCACGTCAACCCCGCGGTGACGCTGGCCTTCCTCGTGGGCTCCCAGATCTCCCTCCCCCGCGCTGTGGCCTATATGGCTGCCCAACTGGCAGGGGCCATTGTGGGGGCTGCTCTGCTCTACTGGGTCACACCAGCAGACATCCGAGAGACCCTCGGGGTCAACGTGGTAGGTGCAGGGAGGGGCACCTGGCAGGGCCAGGACAGGGGAGGGCTAGGCAGAGGAGAGGGGCAGGGAGGTAACCACAAAGGCACCTGCTGTGCTTGGCCCTGGGAGCCAGGGAATCAGACTGTGTGTGGCTTTAGTGCAGACAGAGCAGGGATGGGGTCATGGATTGAGGAACCGGTGGAAGCGGCCACATGAAGGGGCAGGAGTCAGAGAAGGACCAGGCATTCAAGGGCTGGGGTAGCCAGGGAGGGCTGGGGCTGCGGGTAACAGCAGGAGCCCTGCATGCACTTCATCTTCCTCCCCACGGTCCCCCAGCACCCTAAGGCCTGTTTCACCAACCCCCAACCAGATTCCCCTAGTCATCTCTGTTCCACCTACCTCCCCAAGTCTCCTCCTTCCACTCCCACCCAGGTCTCCACCCAATCAGCTTGCAAACATGCACCCCAGCTTCTCTGTGCCTCCTCTTTCCCACCAGTCCTGAGCCCCAGCCACCCCCCTAAATCACTGGCCCCAACCAACCTTTGGGGTGGGAAGGGTGACACTACTTCTGCAGATAGCAAGTGGCCAGGGCTGACCCCCAACCCCTGCACAGTCCTTACGTCCTGGCCTGGCAGTGGTGAGATGTGACACAGGAAATGGGTGAGGGCACATCCCCTGGCAGAGCCCCGCGGACTCCAGGGTAACCCTCTCACCCAGGTCCAGAGCAGAGTCTCAGCGGGCCAGGCGGTGGCGGTGGAGTTGGTTCTGACCCTGCAGCTGGTGCTCTGTGTCTTTGCTTCCACCGACAGTCGGCAGACGTCGGCTTCCCCGGCCGCCATGATTGGGACCTCCGTGGCCTTGGGCCACCTCATCGGGGTAAGGGGCAGAGGGGCTGCAGGGGCCCCGAAGGCCAGGAAACGTCCCTCCCTGCGTCCCTCGTGCCTTGTGGGGAGGGTGAGTGAGCCCCATACTCCATGCCCAGGCTATGTGCTGCAGAGGCCAAGGCTGGAGCTGGGTCTGAACCAAGGCAGCGGGGACTGTCCCCTCCCAGGCCTGCCTTAAGCCCCTTCACCCCCTGAACCACAGTCACTCCCCAGGTCTACTTCACTGGCTGTTCCATGAACCCGGCCCGCTCCTTCGGTCCTGCTGTCATAATTGGGAAGTTCGAAGTCCACTGGGTGAGACCCTCTGCTGGCAGCCATGGGTGGGGGGAGTGAGGGCCCGAGGCGGGTGCTGGGGGAGGGACCCTGGAATGAAGAGACAACTCCTCCTGCCACAGACCATCCCGACCCCTGATGGAGGTTTCCCTGAGCTCAGAAGACCGAGGCTTGTGCTTCCTTTCTTTCTAGCTTCAATAGCCCAGGGTACCAGGGGACTGGCTAGAAATGGGCCAGGGCGGGAGCCACAGCCTCAAGTCCTGGCTGTTTCCTTATTCACTTTCTCCAGCTGGACCAATTTCCAAACTTGGATAAAGAACAAGGCAAACAGAAATAGACACACACACACCAGCAGAGAGAGGAACAGCACTAGCCAGGGCTCCCGGCTGGTACAGGGGAGGTGAGAGCAGGGAGAGAGGAGTGGTGAGGAGCCTGGGGCGCCCGTGGGAGGCAAGATCCCCCCACCACGGGAGTTCTGGACAGGACTTCTGCTTCTCAAATGTGCCACCTTTCAGACAGCTCCAGGGCTCCTGGGAGACCAAGTCAGCACTGGGGAAGCAGGCAGGGGTCCCACTGCCACCCTATGATCCCGATGGCTCACAAGCTGGTACCTACTTCTCTCTGCCTCCTCAGATCTTCTGGGTGGGACCCCTGACAGGGGCTGTCCTGGCATCGCTGATCTACAACTTTATCCTGTTCCCTGACACCAAGACCCTGGCCCAGCGGCTGGCCATCCTCACAGGCACCTCGGAGATGGAGAAAGTGGAAGAGGTGGAGCCCCAGAAAAACGAACCCCAGTCCAATCCAGGGGACACCAAAATGGAGAATGTGTGTCAGATAGCATAGAACTTGGCCCTTGTCTCAGGCTTTGGAGAGGCCTGTGTGTGGGCAGTGTGCCTCGTGTGACCAGATTTCAGGTTTTCTGAGAGGAAAGGGGGGTGTTTAAGGGTGTGTAGGGAGGCTTGGCCTCTTGTCCTAACAGGTGGGCAGGGGATACCAATCCCTCTCCCGGGCATTCCATTTCTAGATAAAATTCGGGGAGCAAATCTGTCCCACTTCCTCCTCCTCCATCTCTAATGGAACAGAGCAGAGGGAGACAGGGGGATTCACACCTGTCCTCCCGTTCTCTCATCCAACTGGACTCCAGATCCCCAGGTCTTGCAGGGGGTCAGGGGAATTAAGAGCCCAGAGAGCCAGTCTGCTTAAGACTGAGGGCTAAAGGGACCTCAGGGAACCCCAACTTCTTACCCCACCCTTAGGGAGGAGAGGCCAGACTTCCCAGAAGACTCAGGGTTCCTCAGAGGGATCTCTGCCCTTGGGTGTGGTTTGGGGGGGGGGGGGAAGGGAGGAGGCGGGAGGAGGCTATGGCTCCCCCCTCAGACTGGGGGCTTCTTGAAGACAGCGATTACCCTCCTTATAGATCTTCATTCCTCACTCCCCGCAAGTGCTCAGGAGAGAAGCCCACCCTTGGGAAGAGCTGACACTGAAAGGAAGCTTTTCTCGGCTAGCAGAGGGGCAGGGTACCGGCAAGGAAGGTTTGAGCCTGACAGGCCTTTCCCAGGGCAAGCTCTTCCAGGTGTTTTCCTGCCTCCCACCCCCTGTCCCCATTGACAGGGACAATTCTGAGAGGAGATGACTCCAGCCCAGCCCTTGGCCCATGTCCTGGGCCACAGAAGCTGTCTCAGCCTCATTCTCAAATCTACCAGGCCCCCCCCCCAAAAGCTGTTGAATAAGTCCCAAGGATGGTAGGAATGATTCAGGCAACCAAGATGTTCAGTTCAATGCCTCTGAAGGATGGCCAGAGTCTCAACTGGTTTGTTAGTATTTACAAGCTGCTATAAACCGATTCTGCCCATGACCCGGGGTCCTGCCTGGGCCTCAGCTTCCCCAGAGACTGAATGGGCACCCCTAGAGACTGCTGTGAAAACAAGTAAGAAACTGGAAAATGTTTTTGTAAGTAAAAATGTTAGAAAAACAAAGCCAATAAATGATGATTATTGTTGCTATTACTGTAATTATTGGGTTTGAATACAATTGCTGTTGATAATGGGAGGGAAGAAGGGAGACAGGGAGATGGCCGAGAGGGAGAAACAGGACGTTTTTCTCATTTCCTTTGCTCCCGTCATGGGAGCCCTGCCTCCTTTTCTGCTGAGGCTACTGACCTGGGAGCTTTGTGAGTATGTGTGGGGTGAGTTTCTGTGGAGCTTTGCGAAGGGGTGGGGAGTGCTGGGGGAGGGACCCTGGAATGAAGAGACAAGCCAATAAAAGTTAGTTCTTCTTATCTCTATGGCGCCCATCACCATGGCATTCTGAGATGCAGCAACCAAATCCATAAGATAGGCCTTTCCCTTTGCATAGGTCTCCAAAGGGGCTGGGGGCGGGGGTGGGGGGTGGGGCGGGGGCTGCCAGTCTTCCAAGGGCTGGGTGACAAGGTCTAGCCTGTGACCAGTGCCAGAACAGTCTCCAGTCCACATGGCCACAGCAGCCATGCTCAGGGTCCTGTGACGCTGTCAGTGCAGAGTACGGCTCACATCTCCCCAAGCTGGGCTGCACTCATCCATCGTCACAGAAGCGCCCAGGGCTTCTTGTGCCTTTATGAGCAGGGAAGGCTGGGCTCCTGTGTGTGTGTGTGTGTGTGTGTGTGTGTGTGTGTGTGTGTGTGTGTGATGTGATTGGCTTGCTAAAGGTCACTTGGTTCAGTACCACAGCCCCCTTAGGTCTCCCTAGCTCCCAGCTTAGAATTTTCCAAAATAGTTCACAGTGAGGGGGCGGGGGGCTCACACAGCTCCGGGATGGAAGGAAGCAGGAGCTAGAAGTCTGAAGAGGGCAGGGGTGGAGCTGCTGCAGCAGGCCCTTAGGCTCCCAGACAAATGACCTCCACATCCCCAGCGCCCAGTACACTCGGTGCTCAGTAAGTCTGGCGAATGAATGACTGAAGCTGGGCAGCGGGGAGGGAGAGGAGGTAGTGATTGATCAGGAGAATTCAGGAGTCTCAGCTCCACATGCACCAAGATGACAGCAGGGAGAGCCTGTGCTTGCCAGCAGGGGAGCTGGAAGAGGGTGCAGTCACACTTGAGTCCCACCCTTACTCCAGAGCCAACTGTGTAACCTGTCCCAGGAACTGTGGGCCAAAGGGTAAGCACGGGTGACTGCCTGAGGAGAAAGCTGGGGGCTACTTTCACAAATAGTTTTGTGAAGCTATGCTAGAGCACAGAGACCAGCTTCCTGAGAAGTGAGGAACTAGGTTACAACCTGAAGAGCACCCCAAGCTAGACGGGAGAGAGTCACCAAAGGTGAGCTTCTCCTTCTCCACAGCCTTTAATAGGACAGCCAGCCATCTGTTTGGCCGAGGAAAGGGCTGGCCTTCAGGGAGCCAAATCTCAGCGGGTCCAGCCAGGGGCAATGGGCTCCATGGTTGCAGCCCCCAGCCTCCGGTGGGAGTGGGGAGCACAGAGGACAGAGACCCAGCCAGGTAGACCCTTGGCGTCCATACACTCCCTTCCACTCCCTTCCTCCCGTTTGTCTGGGGAAGTCTTTAATTAATGGTGTGTAATCTGATCTGGCCCTTCTCCCTGCTGAGCACTGCTTTCAATCAGCAGCGCCATCTGCAATTGCAATTCATAACTCTCCCCAAAGGGAGGGGCCTCCGGACGGGGCCTTGGTGATTAATACAATTAGCCTTTCATGTTGATGATTGTCTTAGCGGGAGCAGATGATGCCGGCACAGAGCCCAGGCTGTCACTTCGCCATTGGTTGGCAGGAAGCCCCTCTCCGCTTCCCACCCCACTGCTCCCTCGGGTGTAGAGGACAGGTCTAATCTGGAGCCACACTGTGGAAAGGGGAGGGCCCAGTAAGGGGCCAGGTTCTGGGGCACATTTGGGCCCCTTGGGCTGAGGGGAGAGGAGAAGCAGGATGATGATCCAGAGACTTACTTTCCAAGGAAAATAATTTTGACCTAAAGGATTCTGTACACCAAGGTTAAAAGAAAAGAACTGCTTAAGTAGACTAGAGGTTGAAAGGGTTGAGTTTTAAATACAGGCTCAGGCACTTACAGCTGTGTGCACCTGAGCAAGTTACTTAAGGATCCTGAGCCTCGTTTCCTCATCTGGAAAACGGAGTTTGTTCCTAAGGGCCTGAAGAACTATACGGGGTATGTGTGCCCCTCAGGCGCCTAGTGCAATCAGTGGTAGCGGGTTTTACCCATCGCAGTAGACTGCCATTCCCTTGGCCAGAGTCTGGCTGTTTCTCCTGTGGTTTCTAATGCAACCCAGCTATCAGTAAAGAAGGCTTAACCCAGGCTTAGCTTGAGCAAAAGAGACAGTCTATAAGTATGAGTGTGTCAAGGGAGAAGGATCCAGAGGAAAGAGGAGTCAAGAATCAAACCCGAGAAAGAAACAGCACTCCTTGGAACAGAGACGTGGAGGGCTGCAATGATGGCAGCTGGGAGCTGGTTTGGGGAGATTCAGGAACGGGGGTAAGGAAGCTGGGTGGGAATAAAGGGGTGAAAAGAAGCAGGGCTTGGAGCATCTGGGATTTCATATGGCAGCTAAGTAAACAAAAAAGGAGCAGTCACCAGAGCTGAGGGTTTAAGAGGCAGCACAGATCAAAATCTGTGATCTCTAACCTATAATGAGGTCAAGTGATCTGGAACAAGCTGACTGGGGTTTTTGTTTATTTATTTTTTTATTGATTTCTAGAGAGAAGGGGAGAGAAACATCAATGTGAGAGCATATGGACTAGCTGCCTTCTGCACACCCCCTACCAGGGATCAAGCAAGCAACCCGGGCATGTGCCTGACCAAGAATTGAATTGCCAGTCTTTCAGCACACAGGACAACGCCCAACCAATTAAGCCACACTGGCCAGGGCCTGCCTGGGGTTTTGATGGGAGACTCTGCTAGGTCAGGAGAGGGGATCACCCCAGTCTCCCTGAGCCCCAGCACTGTTCTCCAAGATCTGAAGCAGCATGAGAAGAGTGCTGCTTATCACAGGAGATGTTAACCTGCAGCCAGTATCAGGCCCGGCCGTGTCATGGGGAAGACGGAGGGAAGGAGGGCGGGGTGACGTGAAGGGCTAATCAAGATGAAGCATCAGGCCAAGTTATGGCCACTCTGGCAGCTGGGGCAGGGGGTCCACACAGCCAAGATCTGTAATCACGTCTCAGGGAGGGGCAGCTTGGTTCGTGAAGGGGAATTGAGGGTGGGGAGCCAACGGCACTAATTAATAGGCAGCAGTCGATGGGCAGAAAGGGGGAAATGCAAAACTGTTTCAGAGCTCTGATGAAGTCAGATAAAGGGGCAGTTGTTGCAAGAGCTGATGGAGGAGGCCGGAGACAGAGGCAGGGACCAACAACTCCACCTGCCCCACGTGGACAAATCAAACAAGGCCCAGTCGGGCGGGCTGGACTGAATTTAGGGGCTGGACAGAGTTGGGGAGTCCGGTTATCGAACACCAGCCAGGAGGCCTTCCTTAGCCTGGAATACACTCCAGGCCCTCTCTAGCTGCCTCTTCATCCTGAGATCCAGCTTTAATGCATCATTTTCCAGGCTCTTAAGCCTCCAGCTCCCTCCCTCCCTCTGAGCTCCCACAGCACTCAGCACCCACCTCCATCCTGGCACCAAACACATTACTTCAGTTATTTGAACACCTCTCCCTTCCAACCAGGAAGACCTTCTTAAAATTATATTTTTAGTCTACTTCTCATCTCAGGGCAACAGTCCCCTTCATTCCCGTCCTTCTCTTGTCTTGGTCCCCAAACCATGGCCTTCCAGCATCAGAGGAGAAAAGTCCTGCTCTGGCGCTGTGGGACGGGAGCAAACTGGACAAAGAATTGTAACACACTCCCAACTCCCTGCCCCAAGTATCTAACCATCTAATCTCCTTTGTGCTGAAGCACCTGAATGTTTCCATTCTACACTGTGATTCCAGAACTCCACCGAAATGTTCTATTATTTTGGTCTTGGACTCACTGATTCACAACAGCTTTTGCCCCCTTCCCTGACTCAGGGGTCACATGGAATGGCTCTGGGGGTCATGTCTGGAACAAACGTTGGTCCTACCCTACACTGGCTTCGTGCCAGATGTCCTGGAGCTGAGCCTTGCTTTTCCTATACCTCAGGTTCCCTCAGAGCTGAAGGAACTCCCTGTTTCAATCTCTGCACAGCTACTAGTTAGTAGCAGGTTCCTACCACATCTGGTCTAGCCAACAGCATACCTCCCACAAACAGCTAACACTTCCAACCCAAATGACATTGATAATAAGGTACACTACCACTTTATGAGTCACTAAGAGAAAAATCACTGTATTACATTTGTAAGATGCCATTGATTGAGATATCTCAATTCTCAGAGACACTGAAAACATATTTTTTAAGTGTACCTTATGACCAAGGAATGATCATTTCTCAAATCTTGGCTTTTAAAGTTAGATTTTAAAGAAAAGGGGAACAGAAGGCCAAATGGGAACCACACTGGGCGGCGGGGGGGGGGGGGGGGGGGGGTCTCAAGTCTTCTCCTTCCTCTATATGGATGGATACCATTGCCCTTAGAATCTATTCTGCTTAAATTCTGTTCTTTCTCTACCAGGCTTAGATGCTGTCAACTCATCTGCTTAACTGTTGCTAGCCCAGCTCTTAAAGACCCAGGCCACCCCTCGCTGTGAACATCTCCTCTCCCTCAGTACCAGGGAATTGCTGAAGAGAACCCCACTTTCCTCATGGAGACAAAACAAAACACAAGCCAGGACCACCATTTTTGAGATCATCGCCTACCACTCCACCATTTATCCAACCACTTCCCACCCTACCGGGTTATCTGCCCCAGAGCCTCCAGGCCATGCCATGAGAAGATGCTGAGATTAGTCATTTCCTCTTAATCAGGCTAAAACAGCTCTGTTAAACTGCCGACTGCAGGCAGTTCCCGTTAGAGCAGAGCAGCTGGAAAGGGGCTTAGCCCTTTAATGCCAGCAGCTGTATCTCCACAGTGTGGCTGCTCTGCTGAGGGGCTGGACTCTGTCCAGAAGCATCAAGCATTTAGCCCCAGTCTATGCATATTAACCTAGGAGGGGAGAGCAGCCAGCATCCTGGGAGGGGAGGTGGTTCATTTAAGAACCTCCACCCCCAGGCTTTGCTTTCCAATGAGGAAGAAAAATTTCAGCCCCTTCGTCTCCCTCGCTCTACTAAAATCTGGACAAGCTGCATCATCTCGAAGGCAGAAGGAGCTTTCTCTGTGGCAGGAACAATTCCATTTCAAAAACCCAAGGACAGATTCACCTGTTACTTTTCACAACATAAAAACTTTAGGCCATTAACCATACTGGCTCATTCTCCTTTAAGCTGATTTTTCCCCCTCTGAGGTCTTAAGTATTCTTTTGATCTCAGGCATGCACACATGTGGACACAACAGACTGATAACCTCTTCTTGGAGAGCACTGGGCCCTCGGGTTGGTGAGGAAGGAAGCTGAACAGCCCTCAGAAAGCCCTGGCACAGAGCAGGCTGCTGAAGAGAGATGGCTCAAAGACTTCTCACTCAAAGCCAGATGGTGAACATGAGTCGGGGTGAGAGCTAATGCCACTCAGGGGAAAAGCCAATAAGCTAATCCGCTGACATGTTTCTAGAAGCAGGCTGATGGCTTTGGTTCAGAGACTTGCCTGTTCTTGGCTCTGAGCTTCAGAGCACACAAGATGCACATGCACTCCCACCAGGAGTAACCTCACAAACCCACACCAGTTCTTCCTCCTCCTTCCACACAGAATGCAGCCCTGGATCACCAAGCACAGGTCTTCCATTCTACCAGACAACAACCCTAACCATAAGACATTCCCATCCTAAACGTCTTCCCCAGGGGTCTGGGCCTCCCTGCTCTTCCCGAATCATCTGTTGAAAGTACATAAGCAGATCCACATACAGCACTGAGTGTAATCATTTATGTACCTAACTAGAGGCCTAGTGCCCAAAATCGTGCACAGGTGGGATCCCTCAGGGTGGCCTGCGGGAATTGGGCCAAAACTGGCAGTCTAACTCGCCTGCTGCTCCTGCCTGCTTTTCCCGCTCATCTGGGCCCCACTGGGCCTGCTGCCGGCTCGCGCCCAGTCCCTCCTAATCAGAGGCTCACACTACTGCAGTAGCCGCAGCGGCACTCACCAGCCATGGGCCCTGCATCTGGCACCTGTCCCAATGGAGATTGAGGGGGGAAGCCGGGATGCGATCAGCCCTCCGGGAGGGCTGTGGGATGCCCTTGCTGGCAGAGATCCGGATTCATCTCACTGACATTCGCTCCGGTTGTCAAGAGCCACCTGGCGGCCACTTTTATGTAATTTCTTCTTTGTGGAGTGTCTAGGGAGGGGAAGCGGGCCGCAGTGCCCGAGGCTGACCTCCTGGAGGAGGCGCTGTCGGGATTGTGCCAGCAGTGCCAGTCTGTCGGTGCCTGGCCCATTTTCCAGAGATCGGACCTGCAGGACTACTGAGGGAGGGAGTGGCTGCCGCCAGGCTGGTGGGCCACCAGACGGGCTGGTCAGCTGAGTGGTGCTCCTGCTGTGGAAGCACACTGACCACCGGGCAGATCCTGCATTGAGTGTCTGCCCCCTGGTGGTCAGTGCATGTCATAGTGACCGATCAGTTGGTCACTTAGGCTTTTATATATATAATGTATTAACAAGTCCATGATGTTGAAGAATCTGAAATAGCAAGCACCACAGTTGACCTCCAGAGTGGGGCTGCAATCCCCAGGGTCTAATCCTAGCCAAGCTATAGACTTGTGGGAATTTGAGCCATCACCTCTCTGAATTTGTCAGTTGGGATGATAACACCAACCCTATCCACCATACGTGGGTGTGGAGATCAGGTAGATGATAAATGAAAGCACTTTGCACACTGTAAACCATCACATTCCTTTCCCTAGAGGCTCTGAGGGGAATCAGTTCCCAAGTCCATCTTCACTGATAACCAGAGAAGGTATGAACTGGCAAGTGCTTGATTAGAAGTCTTAACTCTCCATTTACATGTGTCTGAGCCTAGCATATAGATGGTATCCAACTGTGTGAGATGTGCGAGTAATGCTATATAAAAACATGCATTTAAGTGCAGCGGGCAAGACTTATAGAGAAGGTAGACAAAAGGGAAAATTCCTGCTTCCAACTCTGAGTCCCTGAAAAGTGGCCTCCTTTCCCAGCCCACATGACTGCAGAGGAGACGGCTCCCACACACTACAAGGTTATTCCTGGTGATGTCAAGCTGTCTTCCGCCTGACTTCGTGAATAGAAACCGTCAACAAATACAGACTCAGAACCCGAGTCTAATAAGTCATACAAGGACCTCCTGGACTAGGGCCTTCACTTATTTACAAAATATACCAGCTACAGGGAGATTTTTAAAAATTATTGAATTCTTAGGTTAAGTGGCCATTCTCTAAACCCTATTTATACTAGAAACACAATGACAAACATGCCCCAAACCTGCTTGCTTAAAAGCTTTTTGCATCAGTGGCTTCAGCTTCAGAGTCACGACCAAGACTATCATCGATGCGCATTGACAAGAACCTACTGTGAGCTGTAGGCACTTGAACACTGAACTCTGCCACCCTCGCTTCTCAGATCTGGACTGCACAATGGCTCGCTCCCTGCTCATGATGAGAGTGAGAAAAGGCAATGCATGATTATGCAAACTGCTTGGTGTACCAGGCAAAGCAGTGGGTCTTCCACATGCTTTTCCAATAGGAAATCATATACCATATGCATATGCATATGTACATGCCTGTCTATCTGAAGCTTGAGGTGGGTAGGGAGGCCCTACTATAACAAAATAAACACACAGCAAGCCTTGTAGCTGTGGTCCTTGCAATCACTCAGCACTACTTGTCATTTTGTGCTATCCAATAATTTAGCCATGACTAAGAATTCAAGACCCCTTTCAATGCCACAGGGTCAGTTTATAGCCCCCAAAATGACTACATTTACCACAGTAAATCACCTGAACACCCTATAGCCCTCAAATCAAAACCAGATGCCTTCTTGCCTTCTATTTCTGCAAGCAATGGATTCACCTTCTTAAGGAAGAAGTCATTAAACATCCAGTAAAAATGCAAATTGTTGCTGCTGAACCAAACTGTGTAATGCTTGCCCAGTTAAATAAATAGCAAACTCAGGAGACTTACACGGATTGATAATAGGAGAATAGATTTAAAGATTCTGGTTATTAGCAAGTGGGACAGTCAAGTTCAACTGCATTAAAGAAGGAGCAAGAGAGAGAGCAGCAGAAAGGGTTGGGAGCAGGAGATAGAGGTGACAGCCACTCCAAAGCACTGACCCCTTTCCACAGATCTCACACAGGAAGTATAATTAAGAAAGCCCTTGAAAGTGGAAAGTCAAGCTGTTCCACATGGAGTGCTGTTAAAGAAGTTGAAGGTGGGTACATATTTCCCTTTGCTAATATCAGAATTATTTTCATGGCCAAGGTCTCGTGGCCTAGCCCAAAACTGAGCAATTGGCTGCCAGCATCTGACACACAGGACCATTTTCTTTTTCGTTAATGGGCCATCAGTTCCTGCATAGGGAAGCCTTGCCTTACTAACGTTCTACAATCCATTTACTTCTTCTGCATTAGTGACTTAAAATGCACCTTGGGGAGATACTACAGAACAGCAAATATGGAGCCGGGCCAACACTAGGCTTGCAGAGACATAAGAAAAGGGATGGCACCTAGAAGAGAGTTTAAAAAAACAAAACCTAACAGGCTTGTGTGTGCAAAGGCAAGGAAGGGGAGAAGGGACCCATCCTCTGTCAATTTGCTGAGGTAGATGGGCCCTGCTGTGAGAGCTGCCACCTCCTGGGAAAAAAGCCAGTAGGTTGCCTCCTCTCTCTGCAGTTACATATTAAGCCTGCAACTGTTTACGTTCAATCTCAGATACATTCTGTTCACCAGCTTCAGAGTTCCGAGTGCAGGTGCCCTCAGTTAATCATCCCAGCTCACTCCAGAGTCACTTCCAACAGTGAAGGATGTTCCTTCCAGGCAGCCAGCCAGCCAGGCAGCCAGCCAGCCAGCCAGCCAGCATCGTGATTTTTAAAAATCTGCACCATTCTGGTCCCTAAAGACTTGTTTAAAGTTTGTTTTTTGTTTAAAGTAGTTTCTTCAAATTAGAGGGTAACAGTCAAAGGGACAACAAATCCAGGACTTCAATTTGGACAACAAAAGAGACAATGAGAAACAAAGAAACAAACTACTGCTGGTGGTAAAGTTTGTGTGGTAAAGGAACAGAGATGAACAGATTCAAAACACTTAGAGGAAAAAGTAGTATTTTCTTTAAAAAGATGATAAAGGTTACCTTCCAGGACAAGACAACCAACCTCATGTTCACTTTGAAAAAACTATTTACTTTTTTCCAAATATTATTTCAAATATGTATTGTACAGACAAGGGTCAATATAGGTCATAAACATTCTATAGAAAAACGCATTTTTATAGACATTGGAAATAAATTTAATAAAAGAAAACTCTCATATTTATCTAGATGTAGCTATGTTACACAGGAAGATTTCAGCATCCAAAGTGCAAAGACAAAATGTGGCTTTTCTTGCCACACAAAATATTGACAATCTCCCCTGTAGCCTATTCTTAATTGTTAGTGGGATGACAAATAGACGGCATACTGACCTCTACGACTCCAACAGACAGGCAGGGCTCACGCATCAGAATGAATTCAATTTATAAACAAACTGGCCTTGACCCCCACCAAAGCCAAAGTCCAGCCAGAGGCCCATTAGAGATAAATACAAAGTGTCACTTTTACAAAGTTGTGCCACTTAACACTATTAAACCTAATCAATCCAAATTAAAGCTAAGTATACACCCATCACTAGTTCTGTCCTCATCCTATCCCATTTTTATGAAGGCTCCATGTTATAGCTCCAGTTCATCATGGAGAAAGAGGGATGTCCAGCTTTCAGGAGCCATCCTAAATCCTCTGTCCAAACCTGTTTTTACCCTGCCCTCCCACCTCCCACTCTGAGACAAGTTAATTTTACTAAAAAGGTAGGGCTTCTGTCATTGCCTCGTAGAAATAAGTTCTAAGTAACACCACAGAAAGGTCATTCCATGAGCAGCATTTAGCTTTCAGGCAAAGGGACGAGGCCCTCCCCACCACAGCCCCTCCCAATCACAATGAATTTCACACTGCCCTTTACCCCTACAAAGAGCTCCCATCTAAAAGCTCCCAACGACAGCACAAGGTGTTGATGTTACATTACTTGGAGAGAAAGAGAGGAAGATATATATAGTTTTAATAAAACCCCCATGCACAATTACACTTGATTAAAAGCCTGGAGAATGCTAAAAGTAGTAACGAGTACAGGAGGCTGCGAGCAGAGAGTACAGGTGCGCCCTTCCTTTGCAGTCAGTAAATGCTGAAGTAACAGGAGACGTGACTTCACTTGAGCATTGGAGAAGCAAAGAAGTTGCCTTGACGTCCTAGGTTTGTGGCAGACTTGCTTTTGCTCCCAAATCTGAAGAAAAAGAGAATAAACTGGAAAAAGTATTCTATAAAAAAACAGTAAATGAACAATATAACATGATGATGTAATCAACTAAAAGTAGAAACTCCTCAAAAATACTCTGTAAGCTACTCAGTTCTCTGAGATGAGGGGGGGAAACTGTAAAGAGGGATCCTTATGGCTCCAGATTTCCTTTTAAAGTCTAGTCACTAGCTAAGATCTAATTCAATCTTTCCTTCAATTAGCTTCAGTGTGGTGGGAGAGAGATCTAAGCAGGCATTCCCCGTACCTGGGCGTGTTCCTGGTGAGCGTGGAGCGGACTCGCTGCGACAGGGAGCTGGAGGAAGGCGTCTTGAGAAGCTGATGCTCAGGAGTGGTCACAGGCCCCAGAAAACTCACTTTAATCACAGTTAAGCACATTTTTAAAGGAGGGGAGAGAAAAAAGCACCCATGTAGGTAGCCAGTTTTAAGCTGAAATCCCTGTGAAGTACTTAAGAACTAAGGCTAGAGACCTAGCAAAGCCCCAGAGATCATGTCTGTCATCATGTAACACACCAGTGTCTCTTTTGAACTATGAATTGCTGACATTCACTTCCTGATTCAGGCTATCTTCAAACTCCAAACTTCACAAATCTAACATATGACCACTTGATTTTTACCTATATTACAAAAAATAATATGCTACCTTATAATGAAAGAACATGTGAGATTGCCAGTGCCACTGAGGTTGGAATAAAACCGACCTCCTACAAACTAGCAAAGCTTTTAAGAAATCAAATTGGTAAAACATATCCAGAAACATAAGGATAAATTATATATAAATTATTATTATATCTATATATTTTTTACTTTCCATATGGGTAAAGAAGAACATAAAAATGGTGGGGAAAATCAGGATAATAGATCTGTATAAATTCTCTTTCAATGTTAGAATTCTCAAAAAACTCTAACAAAGGCAGGGAGCGAGCCCATGACCAAATCTGGAGAGGTCTTTTAAAAAGCACAACTTGGGCCTTACCTTTAATATCTGGTGTCTGTGGTGTTGAAAAGGCATTTGAGTTTTCAATGACATGCATGGGGTCAATGTTCTCTTGTTCCACCATCATGAACTGACTCCAGTATTCCAGGGGCAGTGAGAGCAAGCGTTCTACCACCTAAAAGCCACCAAATACGTCAGCAAGCTTCCAAATCTCAGGGCTTATCTCTCACCAGTCTCTCATGTTATCATATCACACAAGTTCATATATAAATATGATTGCCCACCTTGGGTTGACGCTTGATGTCCTGTAACATTGTCACTGGATCTGGATTGGGCACAGCGTGAGCAACTATTGTAGGGCCAAAGACTTTAGCCAGATTGGCAACATCCATTTTAGTGTTTGGGCTCTGAGCCACTCTAAGCAAAAGAACATTAAATTAGAAGACTTGCTCCTCCAATTAAACATAGACCAAAATACAAGTTCTACAAGAAAACAATTCACCTCCCTGAGACACAACCCACATTATCTTCCCTTGGAAAATTCCCTAACTCCCAGAAACAACTTTCTGCTGTACTTACCTCTGCAAGTGAATCATGAGGAAAGCTAATGTGTCTCTGTTGGCCTGGGGCAGCTCACCAACAGCCTGGTACATGGCAGCTATGCTGTTGTCCTCATCTGTGATTTCTATAAATGAAAAGAAAGTACCAAGAGGCCTAAGACTGCTTTCCCTTGACAGCAGGTGTCCAAGTTATCGACCACAAAAGTCTCATCTATACAGTAAGCTCCTGAAACTTCTGATTAGGTTCATGACTACATCAGACTCTAGGTTCATTAACAAGCAGAATACTGGCCAACAGTTCAACATTAGAAATCAGAACTTTTAAAAAACCAGCTCTTGCAGTTAGGGAAAGCATGTGCAGGAAGGCAGACATACAACTGCTATGACTACAATTATCAAGAAGGTATTTGTTCATAAAACATGTTTATGGGCCTACTATGTGCCAGGTACTACTGGAGGAGTTAACAAAAAAGCAAATATTTACTAGGTAGTAACACATGTAATAAAATAAGGCAGGCAAGAAGCTAGAAAGTAATGGAAGCTGTTATTTTAGAAAAGCTGGTCAGGAAAGGGGTTTCTGAGGATAAGATATTAAAAAAGAAACCTGAAAGAAATAAAGAAGCAAACCATGCAAATATTATTTCTGCAATTACTATGAAGGCCAGGAGGGTTGGTATGTTCTAAGAATTGCAAGAACTCCATTGTAACTGGAGAGGAAAGAAAGAAGGGAAGGGAATAAAAGGAAATGATATTGGATATAAAACCAGGAGCCAAATCATGCAGGGTCTTTGGGCCATGCTAAGGACTGGATTTTATCCTGTGAATGAAGGGAAGCCATTGGAAGACATTGAGGACAGAAAGAACATCATGTAATTTAAAAGAACCACTCTAACTACTCTACCACAGAGGGTAAAAGTAGAAACAGGAAAAAACAGGAAGTTCTTACATCACTCCAGAGTGAGAGATGTTCACGGTGGTAGTAGGATCGTAAATTTTCAAGTGTAGCCTATATTTTACAAGATCTTTGCAGACAAGATTTGCCAGCCAATGGATTAAATGTGAAATATGCGGAAAAGGAATTAAAGACGGTTCTAAGTTCAAAAGGCCAACCTAAAACTTGACCAAACAACAACAAAAATCTATTAGAGCCCTACTGTTTAGACAGGAAGAGAACAGGCATGGGCAACATGACATAGTTATTTATCCATCAAAGTATTTGAATATCTGCTATGTTTCAGGCACTTTACTAGATGGGGATAAAACTACAAACAAAATAATTCAAACATTCCTACCCCTTGTGGGACTCACACTCAAGTGTTAAGATCTGCTCTTACCTGCTGCTTCCATAAAGGTCTTGTTCAGCCGAAAGGTCAGAAGGGGTTCTTTAAGGTTTCGAAGGAAGTCTTTCAGGAAGCTACAGATAGCATGGATGTCATCCACTTTGCTGAGGAGGGGTACAGTTTTCACTCTGAGAAATTTCTCTTTTAGTTCTTTTACTGTCCGGTCGCAGCCTGAGACCCGATATAGGCCTGTCTATTATCGAGATGACACTCTCAGTTAAGAAGCTCCTAAGTGTTAACACAAGTAACAAATTCACCCTCTTCCAGGTTCATGCTTACCTCGGTCAGCCCCCTCTGTTCAATCTCATTTACGCAGTGGACAATAATGGAGGGGATCATTGGAGAAGTCTGGGATACATAATCTGCCAGTATTCCCTGAAATGGAACGTTTTAAGTTATCATTTTTACCACTTAGACCAGCAGATCTAGACCAGGGTGCAAAACCATCTCCCAACTAATACTCAGGCTGGCACATCATGTCTCCTTTAAATTCCTATTCCCAATGCATATATTAGGACAGAGACACTCAATTATGTTTCCTACCTCCACACCAGGACTGATTTATGGTCAAAGATACCACTCTCTTCATGAACAAGTAATAAAACCACTGGCTACAACTGCATCCTTGTTTTTCTTCTACACAAGGGCATCAGAAAACAAGCAATAATGAGATTACAGGTAAGGCCTTTAATATAAACTACTTTGTTGCTTTTAAAAAAGAAAACCTTTTAAATTATTCTTAGTAAGGAAAATAAACACAACTCAATTGCTTGTGACACAACCTTACCTTTAAGGGATAACTCCATGGTACTGTATCAGAATACAGAAAATTTGTTTAAAAAAAAAAAATCTTTGCACAGATAAGAATTCTTAAGATTAGGGAAATAACATTTGATTTGCTGGGGGCTGGGTAGTAGCTTAGTCATTTTGCTTTGATTCTTGCTAATGTTGCTTGTACAATAAATACTTTCTTAATGGATTGAATAGATTTTTAGAAATAAGCAACCTAATCTTAATAGCCTTGTATGGGATATCTCTAACATAAAGGATATTCACAGATGAACTTAATATGTTGTCTGGGATTTGATTCAAAATAATTCACTGGACAGGGCCAAGAGGGAGAGATAGGAATATTGATAAAGCAAGACTGGACATGAATTAGTAATTGTGGAATTTGAGTGATAAAAACCAGGACTTAGTTATACTAATCTCTCTACTTTCGTATTGTTTCAAATTTTACAAAATAGGATAGGACGGGGAAGGGAGGGAAGGGAAGAAGAAAGAAGATGAGAAAACAGAGGGGAGGAAGGAGAGGAGAGAATAGAAACAAGGAAGAGAAGGAGAAATGTGAGAAGGGAAAAAAGGGAAGGAGAAAGGGGAAGGGAGGGAGAGAGGGAGGGCAGGTAAAGGAAGAGGAGTTTTGGTCTAGAAAGGTTATAAAACAGACTAACCCCGTGCGTGGTCGGCAAACTGCGGCTCGCGAGCCACATGCGGCTCTTTGGCCCCTTGAGTGTGGCTCTTCCACAAAATACCACGGCCTGCGCAAGTCTATTTTGAAGAAGTGGTGTTAGAAAAAGTTTAAGTTTTAAAAATTTGGCTCTCAAAAGAAATTTCAATCGTTATACTGTTGATATTTGGCTCTGTTGACTAATGAGTTTGCCGACCACTGGACTAACCCATACAGGACTCAACTGCAAGTTAACATTTTAGAATTTGTATTAATTACTTGTGGAAACATACTTGGCATCATTAATTTAGAACAAAACTGACATTCAGCTGTGGAAAAGCTAAGTAGCCAGAACACGATGCTTCCCATAGGCCGTACCTCTCCAATCTTAACAGGTGTTCCTATCAGGGTAGGAATGCAGGGAAGGGGACAGCGGTCCCGACATTCTGGATGAGAGACGACACGACAGTCTCGACACTTCAGAGACAGCTTGCCAAATTTAATCCGCTTTCCACATGGAACACAAGATTCGGGTTTAATAACCTGAGGATGAAATGGGGCAGAAGGAACAGAGTGGTATGAATTGGGAAATTATCAACATCATCAACCACTTTAAGCACTTAGCGTGTGCTGAACAGCGTTCTAGTCCTTTTTTACACTTATCTGTTTGTGTAATCCTCACAATAATCCTATAAAGTAGGCTGTGTTTTTATTTAAGGAAACAGATGCAAAAAGGCTAAGTAACTTGCATAAAGTCATCCCACTGGAAGGGAACAGTGAGTGTACAACAGTGGAAAGAACTTGTTTACAAAGAGTCAGAAAACCTCCATGTTAACTATGCCACTTACTGTCATGTGACTCAAACAAGTCAGGTAACTCCTCTGAACCTGTCAGTTTGCTTGGGTTTTCATGAGGAAATCAAATGGGACAAAGTTAAAATGTGCTACTATTTAATAAGCATAAAACATAAATATATATCACTAAGAAGCATGAAATGCTTCTGAAAAGTTGCTTTATTCGATTTTTAGTGTTCCTCCCAGAATGGAAAGCTACACACCTTTTGTAATTCAGTAGTGACCCCTGCAGAGTGGGACTGGAAGGAGGAAGGACATTTGACATTAAACTCTATAACGTTATAGCAGCAGTCGCCAACCAGTGGTCTGTGAGGTCCGAGAGGTTGGCGACTGCTATGTTGAAGTATTAAAATTTGTTCCTGGTACATATTACTCTCACAATTGGAAAAATTATAGGTGCCCCCCAAAAGGAGGAGCAATCAGAGATTTACCGTCTTAGAGACAAAATCATGCAGACGCATCCCCCCGGTACTCTGCGGAGTGTTGGAACCGTCTGTCTCAGTTCTTGGCTCCAGCGGCTTGCTGCTCAAGGTAGAGTCACTATTCCAAGGCTGTAAAGTACCTAGAAAGCAAGCAGTATTTTGTTCCTTCTGAATTTTAACCCCAATTTCAATATAATCTATAATAATAAAAGGGTAATATGATAATTAGACTGGATATCTTCCGGACGTCCTTCCTGACAAAGCCAGGGCCGGAGGGAAGCCAGCCCAGCCCGGGTGCCTGCGGGCCTGTGGGCGGCTGGAAGAGGGAAGCTAGCCTGGGTCCCAAGTGCCTGCCAGCAGCCAGAGGAAGGAAACCCAGGTCCCGGAGGGAAGCAGGTGCCGGCAGCCGGGGGAAGGAAGGCCTACTCTTGCAGAATTTTTGTGCATCAGGCCACTAGTTGATAGATAACCAGTAATCTGTAACCATAATCAGAAGTGAATAGCCTTTTATTTCATTGCTGGCTGGTGTGGCTCAACTGGTTGGAGCGCCATCCCATACACCAAATGGTTGTGGGTTTGATTCCCAGTCAGGGGACATACCTAGGTTGCAGGTTCAATTCCCCAGTCAGAAGGCAACCAACTGATATTTCTCTCTCACATCGATGTTTCTTTCTCTTCATCTCTCTCTTTCCCCAACTTCCTCTCTCTCTAAAAAAAAAAAAAAAAAAAAAAAAAAAAAGTGAGCCCTAGCTGTTGTGCTCAGTGATTAGTGTGTTGGCCCGTGAACTAAAGTACTTGGGTTGCAGGTTCCCCCATCCAGTTGGGGCACTAGCAGGCAACCAATTGATGTGTCACTCACATCAATGTTTCTCTCTCTCTCCTCTTTCCCCCTCCCGGTCAGTCCCTTTCACACTTTCTAAAATCAATGGAAAAAATATCCTCCAGTGAGGATTAACACACAAAAAAAGAAGTGAATATAATGGCTACTCCTACACACACACACACACTATCAAGAATAACAAGTTATGCACTAATGGCATAGACCAGCTAGCAATCTAAGGTAGAGCTTGATACAATGCTCTGGCCGTCAGCCACAACCCAGCAGACCTGTTTTCCTTCGACTTCTGGTCCAATAGGGAACAGTTTCAATAGTGGATGTAGCTTCAATGGGCCCGCCATCACTGGGAACAGTCACTGTAGTTTTTGCAACAATAGATTCATTCCCCTGAAACAAAATTGTAATGAGGGAAGGACGAACATTTAAATCTAATTTCCCCTCCACTACAGGGTTTTGGAATGCTTGAAAAATTCCTGAGTCTTTGTCAGGACTTAAGGCCCAAATCACTATTAAGTTGAAATCTCATACTTTAGGACAGAAATATAGGCCACAGGGGTATACATACAAGCAACTAAGAATCAAGCATAAAACTGACAACTGTTTACTTAATCAGACTGGTTTCATTCATATGGATGATAAGGACCCTGTTACATAAAAAAATTCCTCATCAACATCTCTCTCAAAATAACACTTGCAATGTTAACTCAGAATTTTTAATGTTTTGGGCCACTAATCTTTGATGTGTTCAAGACCACAATTGTCTTGGTCTGACTAGTCTTACCTGGTCTGCTGTAGAGCCAATGGACCGAGTTTTCTTTATAGGTCCCGGGGGGCCATCAATGAACTGTCGGCTATTGGAGCGCTAGAGAGGGGGCAAACACCATTAACTTTAGTGCCAAGCAGATCTGAAGCACAGAAGATAAGGCTATGGTAAATAACAATGTGCTCTCTCTCACTGCCTATTTCCACATGAAGCTGACCGTGTACCAACACAAAAATGTCTTCCCTTGAAGAAACAAGCAAGCTTTGGAAAAATTTAGATGACAGCACAGAGAAAGTAGAACTGTAATCCTATGTAAGGACATGAAGTCTTTGGAAACATATTAAGCACCCTAAACAAGCACACACAGATCTCTGCATATCCCATTATACACACATTTCATCTGAAGCTTTTATTAGAGCATAAAAGTCCTGCATAAAAAGTCATATGACAACTCAAAACAAACTTAAGCATATCCTTTTCCATATGATGAATGAAGTGAGAGCAGTCCAGAATAGTAAAATGGGACAGGATTCTATCCTGAGTTACCACCCTCAGCAAGGATTAAAATGTGTTTAACAATGGCTAGAGCAACATGTCAGAAATGCAGTATTGTGGTAGAATTTCCAAGGAAACTCTTTTATTGTTACTTTTATTTTAAGGAAGGAAGGAAGGAAGGAAGGAAGGAAGGAAGGAAGGAAAGGATGAAAAGAAACTAACAAACAAAACAGATCCAGTGACATGGAAGCATGCAACAGACTGAGGACTCTCAGAGGAAAAGGGCTGGGGGAGGGACGAGATCAACCAAAGAATATATATATACACACATATATATATGCATAACCCATGGACACAGACAATAGTGGGGTGAAGGCCTATGGAGGGGTCAATGGGGAAAAAAGGGGGAACAGCAGTAATACTTTCAACAATATACATTTTTTTAAAAAGAAATAACATACCCTCTTTTCCCTCTTCTTCAGTTTGAAAGTCTTTATTACAGAAGAATCCCAATCCTGTTGACAATTACATTGTATTAATTTCTTTCTTTGGTTAGGCCTCCCCTAAACCCTGTGCAAATAAATTTACAGTGAACTTTAAAGTCTTAAGTCAGACTCCCTTAACTTACAATTTGAGAAAATTGGAGGGAGAACTCAAGTATTGTAGCTACAAAGCCGTAGTAAGTTAACATGTTTTCTTTCCAAAATTGAAGCTATTATAATAGAATCAGGAATCAATACCACAGAGGCAAGAAAAGGTTAAAGAATCAACTTCTGTTGTGATTATCTCCAGTGTCTGGTCCTTTGTTTCTGATTATGTTTGTAATTGGTTTGAGAACTTAGAGAATGTTAGGCACTATACTGATCGTGTTAGATGTGATTCTTCCTCTTAACAAACTGCTATTGTCTAATCATATGTTCTGTACAATATAGCCACTTAAAAAGTTCTAGTTTAGGTTTTACTTCTCTCAATCACCTGGGCCCTAAAAGACATTCGCCACTGAAGAATTATTTGTCTTTTACTGTGGTCTAGCTTCCCTTCGCTTATTTTAACCATATGCATTTTTAGTAGCTACCTGTGATTTCCTTACTCCTGATAATCCCTGAAAACACAAAATCCACAAACAGTTGTATGCAGCAAATTGTAGCTTAGCTACATAAATTTAATCTCTCCAATTCATGGTCAAATAATTTAGCTACTGCTTGTTTGATTTAGCTTCAGTTACAACAGATAACATAGCAGAGGTCTAGCTCCAAAGTCAGCAAATAGTATGTTTTAGTTTTATTATATATCCCAGACCTATTCTATATCATTCCTTATTCCAAAAAGGAGATTCCAAATATTTATATCTATAAAATGGCAATTATTTCCCTAGTCAAACACTGAATTTGGACAGAAAAATCATAGCCCATGTAACAAGTAGTTGTCACTTGTTTGGCTATCATCAGAAAACAAATCTCCAATAACCTCCTGATTTATTGTTTGTTAGCTTTCAGTCAGTAAAACAAGTTCTGGTTTCCTGAACATCAAAGATTGAAATATGAGGAGACGACCTTTCATGCAGAAACACCATCAGTAGTTAAGAGAAGGGTGCTGCCCTATAAAAGCAGGTAACAAAGAGTTTAGACATGCTAACCATTGTTGATCAAAGCATTATATAGTACCTGGAAACTCATCAGTCCTCTGGCTGAAACTCCAGAGCACTGGTTTTCCTTCTAATTGTGAAGTAAAACTAAGTTTCCCTTTAGAACCAAACTAATTCAGAAATAAGGCACAAATCTATTCTCCCTAAGAGCAACAAATAAGCCCTGACCAAATAGAGCTTTGCTAAAATAATTTTTATTGCTAGCTGGGGCTTTAATAAGTCAAGATATACTCAATTAATACATGCAGCTCACAAATCCATTAAACAAATTTAATCTCATGCCAAATCCTGAATTCTATATCCCCACCTCCAGAAACTAAAAAAATATATAAGGAAGTCTCTTATAGTTTGTGTGGATTTATATTTTTAATGCTACCTCAGTATCTATAACACATCAATTAATAACAGTAATAAAGGAATTCCAGAAGGACAGCAGAGATATTCCTGAGGGAGCAGAAATATAAATAATTCTCAGAGGTCAAATGTTCATTACCAGCGATTCATCAGTCTTGTCAAAGCTGATATCTGATAAAATGGAACCAGATTCATCAATGGTTGACAGTCTATTGAGTGAAACAATACAATACGAAGTTAGACAAAGATTATGAAAAGTAAAATCCACCAACACCCAGAACAAGTTACCTAGCAGGTCAGATAATGTCAGCAATTTCACAGCAATCCCTTCCCTTTAAAGATAACTCCAAGCTTAGACCCTAGCTGTGGTGGGTTGCTTTTTATGGTTTCATGAGGAGTGTGTGAATGTAATACAGTTGCTTTTTCAGCAAAAGCCTTATAACTATAGCTGAAAATTACAGTTAGGGGTATGGGTTCTATTCCCTACTGAGTCTGTACCACAGGCTACTAAAAATTTACAAGGCAGAGAGTGAAGTTTAATTTGATCCCAATTGTGGTTGCTTTCTACCAGAGAGTATTACCCAGCATTAGCTTTTTAAGAAATTAAGCCCGTACATCTTCTTAGTTATCAAGATTCCCCATAAAACAATCAGGCAACAAAAATAAATGCCTCTAAGAGTGCTGACCTCTCCCTACATACCATATTGGGGGTGTTAAATTCAAAGCCTAGTTGAGACTTTTTTAAAGAGAGATGCAGTGGAGCCAAAATTATTGTCTGGTCTTGGCTCACAGAAGACCTTTCTAAACCAGAGGAGCTACAAGAGCTCTCTGGAGAGTAAACACTGAAAGTATTGCTGAACTGCCACTTTCACCTTTAGGTTTCTTAGCAATCTGCAGGATTAGTTATTGGTGTGCAATTTAGCACCAACATCAAAATTTTACCCATGGTGAAACAACATCTTAAGGAAAGATTAAAAAAACAAAAGAAATAGGGAGGCCCCTGTGCCTTTATTTTCACCCACCCTTCCTCCAAAGTCTTTTCTGCTTTATTCAGCACACATTCCAGAACCAGTTTATTTAAGAGTTCAGATAACAAGAACTTCTGACAGCTGTGTTGCTTGTGATCAGATAACAACAGATGCAGTTCCCCCACCTTTTGTTCCCAGCATTGCCAATGGATGGTTGGCCTCTGTTGAGAAAAGCCAGAGCTGATTTTTGCTCCTCACTTAGTTGAATGCTGCCAGATGTGTCACACATGAGCATCTCTCGGATCAGCTGAATCTGTCTTTCCTACAGACCAAAGCAGAATAAAACATCCTAACCAACCAGGGGAGAAAGCTTCACCTCAAATTTATGGGATGGTCAGACCAGAAGACATTAAAATACAGCATTATGCAAATGAGTCTTCAGGAAAGCTGTTACACCAATAGCATATTAATTCACATGAAGTCCAGATTGTGTCTCTGATTTCTGACTGGTAAAATAAACTCCATCTAGCAAATTGGGGTTTCTCTACAAGACTTTTGGATCAAACTGCTAATCCAAGAGGACAGAGTATTGCAAAATGAGAGTCCCAAAATAAATGTTGCATAGCACAAACACTTTATTGTCACTTTATCAGGACAATTATTGGCTTCTTCCACAGATGAAAACAGCCATCCACCTTTCTAAATGGTGGAGGAAAATGTTATTAAATGGATACAAAGCTGTGACACACTAGAACCAGATAATTTGAGCTCACTGAGGCGTCTAACACTGTGCCAGGGTAGATTAGTGCCTCCTAGCAAAGGCTTTCCTTTGTACTATGACCCACCTTGGTACACCAAAATAAAAGTGTTCTATGTTAGCCACACTGCTCAACTTGTTGAATATGTCTAGCCCTTTATCTTGAATCGGGAGCAGTGGTGAAGGAAAGACTCAGAGTTGTTTTACCTGTATCAAAGTACTAGCTATTGATATAAGGCTGAGGCTATTCTGGGTGGCATGAGAGATGGCCAATTGTCGTGTGACAGACCAGGTATGCTAGGATTTCCCTGCCCTTCCCCCTAATTATAATTCTTTAAATTCTCATTTGAAATCTGCATATTAAGTAGTAGTTTCAAGTGAAAAAATGGAAGAAATTTTAAATTTCAACCTATGGAGAACAGGATTCCTAAGCTGCAGTTTCAGTTCCAATCACAGACAAATTGTCAATGGACAGGTTGCTTTTAGTTCTTTAATACGGAATAAGAAGTTGGGTATATCTGGCAAGTGGAAGCATTTTCAGGCCCTGGCTGATAGCTCAGTTGGTCAGAGCATCATCCTGATATGCCAAGGTTGTGCATTCAATCCCTGGTCAGGGTACATATAAGAATCAACCAATGAATGCATAAGTGGAACATCAAATCGATGCTTCTCCACCTCACCTCCACTTCTCTCTCTCTAAAATATCAATTTAAAAATCACAACATTATCAGATGCTTCCCCCTCCCCCAGTGTCACAGTGCTAACATAGAAAATACACACCAGCTTTTCACAGTCGGCCTCAGCTCGCTGTCTCCGTTTGATCTCCACATCCACCTGATTACGTGCATGCTTCAGCTTAACATCCAGAGCACTACGCTCAGTCTCTGCTTTCATCAAAAGATCCTTGTATTTCCCCAGCTCTTGGTCTGTTCTCTGCCACTTTTTACGGAAATCCTCGAAGTCCTTTGCCAACTGGATGAATTCTAAAGAAATGAGGGAAACTTTAATAATTCAAACACCAAATGTTTGAATTATAAATGCTCTCATAAATAAGTCCTCTGGTTAGTTTTACTCCAAATACATAATTAAGAGCCCAGCTAAACTATGAGCAGCTGAAAACAACCAAGAGCAGATTCTAGATATATGTTCATCACTCTAGATGAGGGCTTTGTGGGGAGCAATTCCTGTTTCAGCAGGCCACTTACTCTGGCTTAGCCAGTAGCATCTGCTATGGAATAAGTAACTCATTAGTCACCTGGCTCCAGATGTAACACCAACACTGAAAGCTCCTGAACAGAAGGCAATCAAAGGGGAATACCTTAGGGGCAGCTGTCACACACCAGGACAGTTACAGCTATAAAACAAAAGCGGCCTCCTTTAGAGTCACTCATGGCTGTGCCAGAGAGATATTAAACAGCAAATTCAAATGTACCTGTTGTAGTATGCTCCAGTAGATGTAGATTAATATTACAGATGTCTAGGCCTGCAATTCCATTCAGATATATAATTATACAAATACTAGAGGCCTGGTGCATGAAATTCATGCACTTGGGGGAGGGGGGCCTCAGCCCAGCCTGCACCCTCTCCAGTCTAGGACCCCTCGATCCCTGCCAGCAGTCGAACATCCTTCTCACAATCCGGGACTGCTGGCTCCTAACCATTCGCCTGCCTGGCCGCTGGATAGCCCCCTAACCACTCCCCTACTAGCCTGATTGACACCGAATCGCTCCCCTGCCAGCATGATTGACACCTAACTGCTCCCCTGTCGGCCCGATCACCTCCAACTGTCCTCCCTGCAGGCCTGGTCCCCCCTCCCCAACTGCCCTCCCCTGCAGGCCTGGTCGCCCCCAACTGCATTCCCCTGCCGGCCATCTGGTGACAATGTGGGGTGGCCATCTTATGATGACGTTGGAGCAGCCATCTTGTGACAACATGGGGGTGGCCATCTTGTGATGCAAGGGCATGAGGGTCAATTTGCATATTACCTCTTTATTATATAGGATTGATTTGAAAGTAAAGAGCCAATTTGCTGTTTAACACACAGCCCTGAAGGGTATATAAACATCCCAGTTAGAAAGATAGAGGAAGAGAAGACCTACTAGGTTTGAGTGGGTCACTGATAGCAAAATGTGAATTCTCTTCAAATATCTGCAAAGACAGCACCACTTCCAAGGCAGCACCTCAAAGCATGAAAACCCTACTGGTATTCATTCTTTTTTTTTTTTAAATTTAATAAATCTTTATTGCTGAGATTATTACAATTGTTCCTCTTTTCTCCCCCCATAGCTCCCCTCCACCCAGTTCCCACCCCACCATCTGCCCTTACCACCCCCCCCCCCAGCCACTAACCTCATCCATAGGTGTATGATTTTTGTCCAGTCTCTTCCCACACCTCCCACAACCCTTTCCCCCCCGAGGATTGTCAGTCCACTCTCTTTCTATGCCCCTGATTCTATTATATTCACCAGTTTATTCTGTTCATCAGATTTTTAATTCACTTGATTTTTAGATTCACTTGTAGATAGACATATATTTGTTGTTCATAATTTTTATCTTTACCTTTTTCTTCTTCCTCTTCTTAACGAATACCTTTCAGCATTTCATATAATACTGGTTTGATGGTGATGAACTCCTTTAGCTTTTTCTTATCTGTGAAGCTCTTTATCTGCCCTTCAATTCTGAATGATAGCTTTGCTGGGTAGAGTACTCTTGGTTGTAGGTTCTTGCTGTTCATTACTTGGAATATTTCTTGCCACTCCCATCTGGCCTGCATAGTTTCTGTTGAGAATCAGCTGACAGTCCTATGGGTGCTCCCTTGTAGGTAATTAACTGTTTTTCTCTTGCTGCTTTTAATATTCTCTCTTTGTCTTTTGCCCTTGGCATTTAAATTATGGTGTGTCCTGGTGTGGTCCTCTTTGGATTCCTCTTGTTTGGGGTTCTCTGCGCTTCCTGGACTTGTAAGTCTATTTCTTTCACCAGGTGGGTAAAGTTTTCTGTCATTATTTCTTCAAACAGGCTTTCTGTCTCTTCTTCTGGCACCCCCATAATTCGGATGTTGGTATGCTTGAGATTGTCCCAGAGTCTCCTTACACTATCTTCAAATTTTTGGATTTTTTCTTTTTGCTTTTCTGGATGTTTTTTGCTTCTTTGTGTTTCAACTTTTTGACTTGATTCTTGCGGTCCTCTAGTCTGCTGTTTGGTCTCTGTATAATATTTTTTATTTCAGTCAGTGTATGTTTAATTTCTAGTTGGTCCTTTTTCATATCCTCGAGGGTCTCGCTAAATTTATCAGGCTTTTCTAGGAAATTCTTGAAAAACCTTATAACTGTGGTTTTGAACTCTATATCCAGTCATTTGCTTTCCTCCATTTCTTTCATTTATGACCTGTTTCTTTGTCTCCGCATCTTCGCTGCTTTCCTGAGTTGATAAGAGTGGCTTTGTGTGCTAGGTTTCCTATAGGGCCCAGTGGCTCAGCCTCTCCAGTTACCTGAGGTAGACACTCTTGGTGCACCCCTTTGTGGACTGTGTGCTCAGCCTTGTTGTAGTTAAGCCTTGATTGCTGTTGGTATCACTGGGAGGAATTGACCTCCAGGCCAATTGGCTGTGAGGATCAGCTGTGTCTACGCTGGCAACACTTCTGTGCTGGAGACACTCTTATGAGATAAGACTTGTGCTTTCTTTTTCCTGACAGCCCAGATTCCCCCCGAATGAGTCTGGTTTCTCGCCCGGGACTGCAGTTCAGTGCAGTAGGGAGTTTCCTTCTCCGTCCCGCTTTAGAAAGCCAACCACACACTCAGTCGCCCATGCACACAGCCGCCCTTCCTCTCCGCATGCGAGCCTCCATACCTCAGCCTTTTGTAGCTCCTCTGACTCTCAATGTACTTTCCTCTTTTCTTCTAGTTGTAGAATTTCCACTCAGCCAGCTTTCCTGTGGTTCTGGATGGTGTCCATTTTGTCTTTTAGTTGTAGTTTTGATATTGTTGTGCGAGGCAGCAGTTTAGGTGTTTACCTATGCCGCCATCTTGGTTTATCCTCATTCATTCTTATCATCTGCTATCAGCAAAGACTTTTCCCCCACAATGCCTTACTATTTCCAGTTAACCTCAATCTATCTCTAAGCATCACTTTTCACCAGTATCAATGTAGGAAGTTTCAAAGGTGTACATCTGTTGGTCAAACTAACCCAGTTTACAGCTGAAACTAGGCCAAATTTACACAAGGAGAGCAGTTTTTTTGGTGCACTTTTCCTATTTGAATTTAACTTAAAAGCATAGAAACAATATAGTCTCCTTTTAAAATAATCTTAATAATTTGACTAAATTTCAAACTTGAAATTAAAATTAGGCTACCAATTCAATCTATAGAAATCAAGTCTTACATATAAGGAAACTATAGTTTTTAGCCAACAAAAGACTTTAGCAAAACAAGGTATTATGACCTAGTTATCTTAGACAATGCAAATAACAAGGACGATATATGTATTAGGCGTACCAGTTAATAATAGTGGATTTGTAATAAAAACACACACGATAATTTCAAGAACAACATCAAAAGTGCTTTATTCAAAGTAAAGTCCATCGCTAGCTACACAGTTCCCCCATCTTTCAGGTAATTTGTGGATACCGTCCCAATAGAACTTTTCTTGTTTTGAGGCAAATAATTCAGAGACCCAATTTTCTACTTCTTCATATCTTTTGAAGTGCTGATCAGAAAGTGCATGTGCCATCAATCCAAACAAGTGGTAATCTGAAGGAGCAAGGTCTGGTGAATACAGAGGGTGGGTTAATACTTCCCAAGCTCTTTTAATGTATCTTTAACTGGTTTTGAAGTGTGTGATGGTGCGTCATCATGAAGCAAAACCATTTTGCCGTGTCTTCTGGCACATTCTGGTCGTTTCATGATCAAAGCATGGTTCAGCCCTAACTGGTCTGGCTCAGTGGATAGAGCGTTGGCCTGCAGACTCAAGGGTCCCAGGTTCAATTCCGGTCGTCAAGGGCATGTACCTTGGTTGTGGGCACATCCCCAGTAGGGGGGTGTGCAGGATGCAGCTGAGTGATGTTTCTCTCTCATAAATGTTTCTAACTCTCTATCCCTCTCCCTTCCTCTCTGTAAAAAAATCAATAAAAGCCCTAACCAGTTTGGCTCAGTGGATAGAGCGTCGGCCTGCAGACTCAAGGATCCCAGGTTCAATTCCAGTCAAGGGCATATATCTTGGTTGTGGGCACATCTTCAGTAGGGGGTGTGCAGGAGGCAGCTGATTGATGTTTCTCTCTCATCGATGTTTCTAACTCTCTATCCCTCTCCCTTCCTCTCTGTAAGAAATCAATAAAATATATATTTTTTAAAAATCAATAAAATATATTCAAAAAAAAAAAGCATGGTTCAAATTGATTATTTGTTGTCGGTAGCAATTAGTATTAACAGTTTCACCTGGTTTTAGAAGCTCATAATACACCACACCTTCCTGATCCCAACAAACACAGAGCATTGTCTTCTTTCCGAAGCAATTTGGCCTTGCAATCGATGTTGATGGTTGACCTAAATCAACCCATGATTTTGTGCATTTGGGATTCTCAAAATAAATCCACTTTTCGTCAGTCACAATTCGATGCAAAAAAGACTTTCTTTTGTGCCGTTGAAGCAACATTTTACTGATGACTTTTTGGTTTTCCACTTGTCTTTTGTTCAGTTGATGTGGCACCTATTTTCTTTCCTTTAAAATCTTTCCCATTGCTTGTAAACGATCAGAAATTGTTTGCTGAGCAACGTTTAACCTTTCTGCAAGTTGTTTTTGAGTTTGACATGCATCTTCATCCAATAATGCTTGTAATTGTTGGTCTTCAAACTTTTCTGGTTGACCTGGACGTCCTTTGTCTTTCACATCAATCACATCACCTTTAAAGCGTTTAAACCAGTGTTCACAAGTATCTTGAGATGAAGCATGTTCACCATAAGCTTCCCAAAGTATACAATAACTTTTTCTTCAAAATAAAGTAATGAATTAAAACTTCTCACAAATGCCCTTTTTTTGGCATGAAATTTGACATTTTTAAGTATAAAAATATCTGTGATGTTAACACCTTCAGAAAATTTGACATATGAAGTTTTGAAGCTTGCAGTCAAACAACAAAATAGCATACATATCAAATCGCATATATATCAACATTGTGTAACTCCATCTATTGAAAAAATCTGCATTAACCGGTA
Organism: Corynorhinus townsendii; assembly: GCA_026230045.1. Taxonomy (NCBI): domain Eukaryota; kingdom Metazoa; phylum Chordata; class Mammalia; order Chiroptera; family Vespertilionidae; genus Corynorhinus; species Corynorhinus townsendii. The sequence goes on along the minus strand of JAPDVU010000003.1, from coordinate 169,760,520 downwards.
CACCTAGTGTGTGTGTGTGTGTGTGTGTGTGTGTGTGTGTGTACACACATTGTTACAATTCAAATAGTTTTAAAAGATATCCTGGTTTGGTTAACAGTTTGGAACATTACTAAGGGCTAATTTTCCTCCTTAATTTAAAAAACAACAACAATATATCCTTTTGTAAATTTAACAATTTCAACACTATAAATTCACAAGAAAGAAAATTAAAAACGAGCCCAGCCTAGTATGGCTCAATGGTTGAGCATTGACCCAGGAACCAAGAAATCACTGATTCCCATGTCAGGGCACATGCCCAAGCTTCGGGCTCGATCCCCAGTAGAAGTGTGTGCAGGAGGCAGCTGATCGATGATGTTCTTCTCTCATCAATGTTTCTATCTCTCTATCCCTCTTCCTTCTTCTCTCTCTCTAAAAATCAATAAAAACATATTTTAAAAAAACAACACACACAAAAAAAAACCCCAAAGCTGGTTCTTAGCCATATTCACTCCAGTAATCATTAAGTAGTACACTTATGATTTGTGTATTTTCCTGATGTATGTAACACTTCAATTTCAAAAAATAAAGAATAAGAAACACACTTTTCAACCACACAGTCTAAAAACTTTCTACCTCCACGCTGCAGTCAATTAAATGTTTCTAAATGTAGTTGTACATACACACACAAATACTTAAGAAATTGAAAAACAAATTGAGGAAAAAAAGATTTCCATTTGACCTAATTTTGCTGGTTTGTTTATTCTTTGGGATATTCCCTTTTTTTCTTTCTATAATTCTTTATTGTTGGAAGTATTTACATATGCCCCCTTTTTGGGGATATTCCTTGATAAGTCTTATTAAATTTAGGTTTTTAGCCCTGACCAGTGTGGCTCTGTTGTTTGGGTGCTGGTTCAATTCTGGTCAGGACACATGCCCAGGTTGCAAGCTTGATCCCAGGTAGGAGGCGTGTAGGAGGCAGCCATGTCAGTGTTTCACTCTCAACAAAGATGTTTCTCTCTCCCTCTCCCTACTACTCTCTCTAAAAATCAATTAAAATATTTTTAAAAATAAAAATATGAAGTGATCAACCAAAGAACTTGTATGCATATATGCATAACCTATGGACAAAGACAACAGGGTGGTAAAGGCCTGGGGTGGAGGGCGGAGCAGACTACAAGGAGTCAATAGGGGAAAAACAGGGGACATATGTAATACTAGAGGCCCGATACACAAAATTCGTGAAGGGGGGTGTCCCTCAACCCAGCCTGCACCCTCTCCAATCTGGGACCCCTCGGGGGATGTCTGGCAGTCGGACATCCCTCTCATAATCTGGGACCACTGGCTCCTAACCGCTTGCCTGTATGCCTGCCTGATTGCCCCTAACCACTTCTGCATGCCGGCCTGATGGCCCCCTAACTGCTCCCCAGCTGGCCTGATTGATGCCTAACTGCTCCCCTGCTGGCCTGATCGCCCATAACTGCTCTCTGCTGCAGTCTGACAGCCCACAACTGCCCTCCCCTGCCGCGACCCGCCTCCTCCGCGTGACAGGGCGGAGACGCCAGGACCGACCTCCTCCACACTGCGCAGAGGCACTGGACCCCTAGGCCTCACCATGCGGAGAGGCCAACAGGTCCCGCCTCCACTGTGTGCGCAGCCATCTTGTGATGATGTCACGCAAGGGCATCGTGCAAAGGCATGACGCCACCTAGGCTTTTATTATATAGGATTTCCAACAATAAAGATTTAAAAAATAAATATTGATAAAAATAATAAGTAATAAATTAATAAGTAAAATTTAGGTCTTAATACTGGTTTATTGTTAATTGGCATACATTACAGGTCTCACTGCAATGGAACTCCAAATAAAGTATCAATTAATTTCAAGGAAAAAGTTCCTATTTTAGTAGTACAAATTATTAAATTACTAGTAGTTCAACTTAGTTTGTTAGACACAAACCATAACATGTGCATATATGACTAAGTGATAACTTTTTTTTTTTTTTAATCCTCACCTAAGGACATGCTTAGAGAGAGGAAGTGATTAGGGGGAGGACAGTGAGAAAAACATCGATGTGAGAGAAATATCGATCAGCTGCCTTCCCTATACACCCCAACTGGGGGATTGAACCCGCAACCCAGGTATGTGCCTGACCAGGAATTGAACCAGCAACCTTTTGGTGCACATAAAACTCAACCAACTTAGTCGCTCCAGCCATGCCAAGTTATTACTGTTAAGTACAATTCTGTTATAAACTAGGTTTGTATACAAAGTCAAAAATGCCCTTTAGACCACAGACCAGGAAAAATTCTGATGTTGGAAATCAACAAACATGGCCTTTTCCCCCCTAGTTTGTGAATCACAATTCGACTTCATACCAGCCCGTCATGAAGCACACATTCAAATGATTTATTAAATTCAAACTATCTCCTTAAAAAAAAACAAGAACATATTAAATTCAATTAACAAAAAGAAGGAAGGAAAAGAGAAATTTCCTTAAAACAAATTAAGGATAGTCTTTGATTCATTAAAAAAAATATTAGGGCTTGGTTCATAATTCAGCAAACAGATTAAAGCAATTCAGAAATCTTTTCTCAGTTCACCCCTCTTGGAACCTTTGTTATTGGGCCCTTTATCTTATCTACTGTCCTCGAAACCTCTTCTTCTTTTTTAAATATATTTTTATTGATTTCAGAGAGAAAGGGAGAGGGGAAAAAGAGATAGAAACATCAATGATGAGAAAGAATCATTAATTGGCTGCCTCTGGCACCCCTCTACTGGGGATCGAGCCTGCAACCCGGCATGTGCCCTTCACTTGAACTGAACCTGGGACCCTTCAGTCCACAGGCGAACACTCTATCCACTGAGTCAAACTGGTGAGGGCCCTTGAAGCTTCTTAAGGGCAATGACCCAGTGTCTCTTTTGCTCTTTTATCACTAGTGCCTAGCACTCTGCCTAACACATAATAGGCATTTAAATATTGATCGAATGAATGAAGAATTGCTGTTCAGATCAAATTTAAATTACAGGAATCCAAGCCCACCTTCCCAATCTAATCAAATTTACCTCCCACCAATGCACAACACCCTCTTTCTAACTAACCCAGTTTGTCCCTGTCCTCAGAACAGACCTATACTCATTTCTGCCTTCCCACTTGTGATCAAGCAATGCACTCCAAATGAAATGCCCTACCTAGAGAAACCAAGATGGCGGCATAGGTAAACACCTAAACTGCTGCCTTGCAAAACAATTTCAAAACTACAACTAAAAGACAAAACGGACATCATCCAGAACCACAGGAAGGCTGGCTGAGTGGAAATTCTATAACTAGAAGGAAAGAGAAAAGCACACTGAGACTCAGAAGAGCTACAGAAGGCAGAGGTACAGAGACGTGCACACGCAGAGAGGACTGGCAACTGAGTACGCGGCTGGCTTTCTCAAGCGGGAGGGAGACAAAAGCTTCCGACTGCTCTGAACTCCAGTTCCGGGCGAGACTCAGGACCCAGACTCATTCGGGGAGAAACTGGACTATCTGGCAGCGGGCGAAACTCGAGGGCGGCTTTCTCTCAGAGGTGCTTGCAGTGATTACCGCAGGACACTGAGACTGGGTTCATAATTCAGCAAACAGATTAAAGCAATTCAGAAATCACTGAGAGAAAGCCACCCTCGAGTTTTGCCCGCTGCCAGATAGTCCAGTTTCTCCCCGAATGAGTCTGGGTCCCCAGAGGCTCGCCCGGAACTGGAGTTCAGAGCACTCAGGAGCTTTTGTCTCCCTCCCGCTTGAGAAAGCCAGCCGCGTACTCAGTTGCCAGTCCTCCGCCCCATCCAAGCTGAGCACAGAGGCTTTTGCAAGTCTTGTCTCATAAGGGTGTCTCCAGCACAGAAATTCTCCCAGCATAGACACAGCTGATCCTACAGCCAATTGGCCTGGAGGTCAATTCCTCCCAGTGATACCAACAACAATCAAGGCTTAATCACAACAAGACTGTGCACACAGCACACACAGGAGTCCACCAAGAGTGTCCACCTCAGGTAACTGGGGAAGCTGAGCCACTGGGCCACTAGCACACAAAGCCACTCTATCAACTCAGGGAAGCAGCCAAAATGCGGAGACAAAGAAACAGGTCATAAATGAAAGAAATGGAGGAAAGCAAATGACTGGATATAGAGTTCAAAACCGTGGTTATAAAGTTTTTCAAAAATTTTCTAGAAAAGGCCGATAAATTTAGTGAGACCCTCGAGGAAATGAAAAAGGACCAACTAGAAATTAAGCATACAATGACTGAAATAAAAAATAATATACAGAGATCCAACAGCAGTCAAGTGGATCGCAAGAATCAAGTCAAAGATTTGAAATACAAAGAAGCAAAAAACACCCAACCAGAAAAGCAAAAAGTTTCCAAAAATATGAAGATAGTGTAAGGAGCCTCTGGGACAACTTCAAGCGTACCAACATCAGAATTATGGGGGTGCCAGAAGAAGAGAGAGAGCAAGATACTGAAAACCTATTTGAAAAAATAATGACAGAAAACTTCCCCCACCTGGTGAAAGAAATAGACTTACAAGTCCAGGAAGCGCACAGAACCCCAAACAAGAGGAATCCAAAGAGGACCACACCAAGACACACCATAATTTAAATGCCAAGGGCAAAAGACAAAGAGAGAATATTAAAAGCAGCAAGAGAAAAACAGTTAATTACCTACAAGGGAGCACCCATAGGACTGTCAGCTGATTCTCAACAGAAACTATGCAGGCCAGATGGGAGTGGCAAGAAATATTCCAAGTGATGAACAGCAAGAACCTACAACCAAGAGTACTCTACCCAGCAAAGCTATCATTCAGAATTGAAGGGCAGATAAAGAGCTTCACAGATAAGAAAAAGCTAAAGGAGTTCATCACCATCAAACCAGTATTATATGAAATGCTGAAAGGTATTCTTTAAGAAGAGGAAGAAGAAAAAGGTAAAGATAAAAATTATGAACAACAAATACATGTCTATCAACAAGTGAATCTAAAAATCAAGTGAATTAAAAATCTGATGAACAGAATAGACTGGTGAATATAATAGAATCAGGGGCATAGAAAGGAAGTGGACTAACAATTCTAAGGGGGAAAGGGGTGTTGGGGGTGGTGGAAGAGACTGGATAAAAATCGCACATCTATGGATGAGGACAGTGGGGGTCAGGGGTAAGGGCAGAGGGTGGGGTGGGAACTGGGTGGAGGGGAACTATGGGGGGGGGATTGTAATAACCTGAACAATAAAGATTAAATAAAAAAAAGAAAGAAATGCCCTACCTACTCTTCTTTATATACCCATTTTTCTAGTCCCATCTGCTCTATGAGTCCTTTCCTAATTTGTTTGCTTCAGATTAAATTTTTCTCTACTTCCCACAAGCATAGATTCTGATACTTGAACTGTCTTCATTTCATGAGAAAGAATCGTGTCTCTGAAACTTAAATACCATAATCTTCTTGAAGACAGGTACCATATCACACACACTTCAGCTGTATAGCATATCACAAATCTAGCATGGTATTGGAATATAATAGGCACCTAATAAATACTGTTATATTTATTCCTAATTTACACACCAACAACATCAAAAAATTCAGGCAGCCCGGCTGGTGTGGCTCAGTAGTTGAGTGTCAACCTATGAACCCGGGGGTCACCGTTCGATTCCCTGTCAGAGCACATGCCCAGGTTGCAGGCTCAAACACCAGTGTGGGCCATGCTAGAGGCAGCTGATCAATGATTCTCTCTCATCTTTGATGTTTCTCTCTCATCATTGATGTTTCTGTCTTGCCTTCTCCATTCTCTGAAATCAATAAAATATATTTTTAAAAAATTCAGGCAGTTCATAATAAAATAAAGATAAAAATCATGGTGACTGGGGAAAACAAAAGATAACAAAATACTTAGGCCATTAAAGTCATTTTATTTGAATAGTGTGGCCCAGTGCACGAAATTCGTGCGGGGGGGGGGGGGAGGGCGTGCGCCTCAGCCTGGCCTGCACCCCCTCCAATCTGGGATCCCTCTCACAATCTGGCTCCTAACTGCTCACCTGCCCGCCTGCCCAATTGGCCCTAACCACTCTGCCTGCTGGCCTGCTCACCCCCAACTGCCCCCGCCACCAGCCTGATTACCCCCAACTACCACCCTGCCAGCCTGATCGCCCCCAACTAACCCCCACTGATGGCTTGCTCACTCCCAACTGCCCTCCTGCCAGCCTGCTCACCCTCAACTACAGTCCTATCCTGGCCTGATTACCCACAACTGTCCTCCCCTCTTGGCCCCTAAATACCTCTACCTTGGCCCCGCCACCATGGCTTTGTCCAGAAGAATGACCGGAAGATCTCCTGGAAGGTCTCCCAGTCTAATTAGCATAATACCCTTTTATTAGTATAGATAGAGGCCTGGTGCATGGGAGGAGGCCGGCTGGTTTGCCCTGAAGGGTATCCCAGATCAGGGTGGGAGTTCCCTTGGAGGGGCGGGGCGGCATGGGCGAGTGGCCAGTGGTAGTTTGCAGGCCGGCCATGCCCCCATGGGGTGAGGATCTCTGCTGGGGGATGCGTGGCCAGCCTGGGTGAGGGGCTGAGGGCCGTTTTCAGGCTGGCCACGCCCTCCAGGGGGGACCCTCACCCCAATGGTGGTGTGGCCAGCCTGGGTGAGGGGTTGAGGGCCGTTTGCAGGCCCCTCCTTCAGCGGCTGCCCAGGGCGACCCAAGCCTCCCGCTCACTCTGGCCTGCTGCGTGGCCGCTGCCCATAGGCCCCTCCTTCGGCAGCCGGCCCAGGTGGGTGGGAAGCTTAGCTTCCTCTGTTGCTGGGGGCAACCCAAGCCTCCCGCCCGCTTCAGCTGGCTCTGTGACCACTGTCATCTTTGTCCCGCTAATTTGCATATTCCCTCCTGGTTGGCTGTGGATGTCGTGGAGTGCTGGTCAATTACCATATTTCTCTCTTTTTAGTATAGATTAACCCTCACTCTGATCTTTCAATAACCTTGGACTTAGCTTAAAAAAAAAAAAGACTATACGAAAAGGAGAAAGAAGAATGAAGTTATGATGAAACTCAAGAATAAAGAGTTGGGATACCTGGGCATGGGAGAAATTTCTAGTGTCAAAGAAAAGGACAGAGACTAGGGTGGTTGCAGAAAAGAGATTCTAGAGTCTAAAAAACATTGAGCCACTTTAGTTGCTCAAAAGCCAACATTCCAAGTTAGGGATTTGAAGGAGACAAAACATACCTCTATTTTATAACAGAAATCAATGGGAAGGTATAAATTTGCTTATAAAATAAGGGTATCTGTCAAAATAAATACCTTGTATATTTTTGGCATAACTACTTCCAAAGTATTTTCACAACTAGTATCTCATTTTATTCCCAATCTTCACATAACTCCCACAAAGAAGACAGACATTTAAGTTCATATTTTACAGAGACACAGAAATAACTATTAAAAGTCAGCATAGTTATTGAGACTCCAAACCTCAGATTCCTCTCTCTGCCCCCACAACTACCAGCTGCCTCCTCCCAGAGATCTTAATTCTCACAATCTCTTCTACCCGTTTCCCCTTATTTCCATCTTCACACTATCCCAGTTAGGATTCCCATTGCCTCTTTCCTGAACAATGGCAACCATGTCTTATCATTCTCCCAGCATCCACCTCCAATGCAGCCTCCACCTCTGCCAGGTCATCTTCCAAAAGTACAGCTCTGAGTATATCACTCCCCCTTACTCCTATTTCCCTCAACCCCACACCCTCTTGCCTCCATTCAGGCTATTCCCCTGACCCTAAATGCCCTATTTCATCTCTATCTGTTGGGATCCTAACCTATATCTAAAGCTCAACTCAAACCCTACTTTTCTCCATTATGCCCTTTAGTCACCCCTTTCCCTCAACTCAACAGGTGCTAGAGGTTGTGATAGGTTCTCACTAAATATTTGCTGAATTTTAAGATTTATTCAATACTCCTCCCCACTAGACTCCAAAGTTATCCATCTTCTGAAATGATGTGATCTCAAAAAGAGGCCTAATTAGTATGCCATCATGGTTACTGAGCTGGTACCAGATGATAGGGTCGTGTAACAGCTATTAGAGAGAGAAAATAGAATATTGTTTTGAAAGGCCTGTAAGTGGATAAGAGCTATTAAAAACATCAATCAAATTGAAGAAAATACTGAATGGCATAAGCAGATGCCATTACTAAATACAGTAGGTTTTTCTTTTTAAGTTTAAGACATAGTTCTTACATTACTTTTTAGCAATGAAGCTGACTTAAAGCAACACTTACTAAATAGTAAAAATATGAAATAGGAGAGGATGGCAACACAAAGAGAAGCTGGCATAAAATATTTCCAGATCACTTAAGCCTGTGCTACCAGCCCCACCTTCCTTTCTCACTAATCTACTTCACAGATGACTGTTTTATTACCACCTCCTTTTTCTCCCTAGCTCTCTACCCAATCTCAATCCTTTATTACTAAACATCAAATACAGGAAGTAGGTAAAAGCAGATGAATAATTACTCCAAAAAGATGTTAAAACATTTTTCTCCTCTTCAACTGAAAATGTTCTTTAGAACACAGGGAAAGCCCAGGATAAAAAATGTAGATAACTACGCTCTAAAGAAAAAAGCAACATCCTTGAAAATTCAGATTTTGCCCAGTTCATGGTACAAAAAGGAAACTGGCAACTACTTATTGGAAAAAAATCTGGATAAACCCTTTTAATAACTACAGAAAAAGTGACCATCCTATCTAATAAAAGAGTAATATGCAAATTGACATCACTCCAACACACAAGATGGCCACCCCCATGTGGTCAAATATGACTACCCCCATGTGGACATAAGATGGCCAGCAGGGGAGGGCAATTGTGAGCAATCAGGCCTGCAAGGGAGGACAATTGGGAGGGACTAGGCTTGCAAAGGAGGGCAGTTGTGGGCGATCAGGCCTGCAAGGGAGGGCAGTTAGGGGGGAGCCAGGCCTGCAGGGAAGGGCAGTTGGGGGGGGGGGGAGAGACTAGGCCTGCAGGGGAGGGCAGTTGGAAGGGACCAGGCCTGCAAGGGAGGACAGTTGTGGGTGATCAGGCCTGTAAGGGAGGGCAGTTGCAGGGAGGACCAGGCCAGCAGGGGAGGGCAGTTGGGGGAGACCAGGCTTGCAGGAGAGGAGAGTTAGGGGCAACCAGCTGGCATGGGAGGGCAGTTAGGGGTGACCAGGCCAGCAGGGGAGGGCAGTCAGGGGCAATTGGGCCAGCAGGGGAGTAGTTAGGCGTCGATCAGGTTGGCAGGGGAGTGGTTAGGGGGTGATCAGGCTGGCAGGCAGAAGCAGTTAGGGGCAATCAGCCAGGGGAGGGCAGTTGGGAGGGACCAGGCCTGCAAGGGAGGACTGTTGGGGCGGGGGACCAGGCCTTCAGGGGAGGGCAGTCAGACATCCCTCAAGGGATCCCAGATTGGAGAGGGTGCAGGCTGGGCTGAGGGACACCCCCCCCCCACCCAGGGCACAAATTTCGTGCACAGGGCCTCTAGTTTAGAATAAGTGTCCATTAAGCTTTAACCATGGATAAGTGACCATCACTTTCTTTTAGGAAACTCAAATAAAAAACAAGTTTCAGATTGAAATGTACTTCAGTTCTATAGAAAACCCAAGTCTGAAATGTTTTCTCTCTTCACACAGGCCAGCTCAGAATGACTTACGGAGTTCATTTCCTTCACTGAGAATCTCCACCCGGCGTACAAGCTGCTCAAACAGATTCCGCAAATTCAGCATGGTAGTATCCATCTTTCTGCCAAGAAATCAAATATACATTAGGGGTCCTGCCTTCTCCCCCAGACAAAAGATTCAGTAGCAATCCAGTACAGTCATCAGTGACTAACATCTGGTCTCTTCCATTTGTAGCTACCATTATAAGAATCACAAGTCAACAATTTGTGTAATCCTTATTATTAAAAACAAAGTTGGAATGTTTAATACTCATTTGAAAATTAGAAAAGCATTTCAGACCTCTGATTATAATACCCTCTTCCTGCCTACTGCTTTTCCTCCACTCTGCAATCACTACAGAACTGAGAGGAAAGCAATTAGGGACAAGCATGTCCGTTGGTCACTAGGTGACCAAATACAAAATGTGGTTCTTAGTCAAGTATACTGATTAATAACACTTCTACCACTTTAATCCTTCTGGACACTTAAGACCTTCAAGATAACTTAAAGGTTTATTTTTAATTTCATTTTTAGCTAGTACCCCTGTTGCATCTGCCTTTTAAAACGCAGGAGATGGTCAGCACATTTCCTACCAACAGCACAGATGACGTCACACAAGTGATTAAGTGGGGAAATCGCCAGCTCAGCAGCACAAGAATTATTTCTGTAATGCAGGGCTCTCTGCTAGACTGTGTGCAGGGACTATGTCTAATAAATTTATACTAAGTATAGGCAAAGGCTTATGTTATACCACATTCTAGCATCAAGGAGACAATACACCACCTTCACAGTTAGAAGGGCAAAGGACAAATCATTTGCTAACATGTTCTGTATAGTGAATTTCAGGCTTGGTATTTCCCCCAAAGACCTGCTGATATTACATTAAGAATGGTGTCCTTACTAGCAGTTTTGCTCCAAATAGACTTTAACTGGGAACACTTTGAGAAAATAAGCTCTTCATTTAACAGTTAAGAAAGAAAGACAACAACTAGATATTACATAAACTATCAAGAAAATTTAAAAAATTAAATTTATATAAAAGCTGAACGTCTTAAGAAATACCATTAAAGGATTATTCTTATGTTTCATCTAATTACCCCTTCAACATTCTAGTCCAGGTCCTTATTTCATACTCTAAATAAAATTTGAGGAACTCTTTCATGAAGGGGTAATTTAGTGATTTTATAATGTTTATAAGATTATGCCATATGCTATGAGGGGAAGAAAGAAAAAGAAAACCACAAAGAACAAAAGAATATATAAAGATATTTTCTATTAAATGCTACAGAATTATTCATTTGTACTTTGTATGACGATTGCTCTAACGGCAAAAAAAGCTTTCAATTCCAAGCTTGGATGCAATATATACCTGAACTAGGGCCAGAAACCAAGATTTTCAAATGGCAATGTATCTGTTCCAAGCTACATGAACACAGCTAGCTGCTAAGCAACCAGACCAACAAATTTATTACAAAGATCTTTCTCTAAACCAGTGGTCGGCAAACTGCGGCTCACGAGCCACAGTTTGCCGCTCTGTTGACTAATGAGTTTGCCGACCACTGCTCTAAACTAAGAACAAAACTAAAATAATAGCATTGAAACTGGCAGGAAGATATCTGAAGTTATGGAGAAGCCCATGGATTTAACAATATGACAAAACAGGCAAATACATTCAAATGCTATGGGAAAGAAGAATAGGGCATTCAGGACCCTACTCAAATGATTTCCTTGGGCTCCCTGTGAATATGGAAGATACTGATCACTTTTAATATGGGATATTGATTTCTATCATTTCAGCATTCATCTGTATATTCTGAGACTATAAGCTCAGACCTAGGAAAACTGACCAAGAATGCAAAAAAGGAGTATTTCACAGTGCAACTAGGGTACTAAAAACTAGTTGTTTACATTTTTTTTCCAGGAAGCTTTTATGTCTTAAATGGCAATACAATAACCTGATCCTTTGCCCCTTTATAAGAAATCCTCACATTTTCTCAAGTTCCTCTAGTCCATTATTCTTCTTTCCTGTTTTTTGTGCATACCACTTCCTAGAGCAAGGGTTTAGGGGAGGTACTCTCTTAAAAACACATCCTGGGAGAATCCAAGATGGCGGTGTAGAATCCAAGACTGCTGCCTCCCACAATCATTTCAAAAATACAACTAAAAGAAAAAACGTCTATCACCCAGAACCACGGGAAAGCTGGCTGAGTGGAAGTTCTACAACTAGAAGGAAAGAGAAAAGAGCTTTGAGACATGCACGAGCGCTGAAAAGCTGAGGCACGGAGGCGCGCCATCCAGGCTGGCGGCGGGCGTTGCTTTTTTCAACCCGAAGGGAGACAAGCCCCCGATTACTCTGAAATACAGTTTCTGGGGAGACGCGGGGGACCCAAACTCCTACGGGGAGAAGCTGGACTGTCTGCCAGTGAGGGTGGCTTGCCTGCAGAGCTGCGCGCAGGAATAATTGTTTACGGCACTGGGGCACGGGACTGCCGACAGGGACTCAGAGCCGGCTAACTAGCAGCCATTGCTGTTTGCCATGCCCTAGCCTAGTGACACCCTGAGACCCCGCCCTGCACAACCTACAAACCCAACCAAGCTCTAAGCAGCGGCTTTTGCATTAGAAAGCCCTGCCCTATCGCAGCTTAACCTAGCAAACTTGCAGCCTGGGTCAGACAGCTCCAAAACCTCAAAGCAAAGAGGAGAAAACTGTAGCTCACACTGTAGCTCCTGCTGGGTGGCCTCAGACAGTAGCTGACCTGCACCCCATTGGAGATCCAGAAGCCAGTGTACCTAGTGGTCAGTGTGAGACACCAGATTTCAACTCCTCACATCCATAAGTGACACATTCAAGAGGCAGACTCAGTGAGCACCAAAGCCCCACTGAAACAAGTCCTGCCCCATAAGCGTGTCTTCAGCGCAGCAGTTCTTCCATTACAGACACAGCAAGTGCTCACAGCTAATTGGCCTGGAGGTCAATTCCTCCCAGTGTACCAACAGCAATTAAGGCTTAACTACACCAAGTCTTTGCACTCAGCCCACAAAGGGGTGTACCAAGAGCGTCCACCTCATGTAATTGAGGAGGCTGAGCTACTGCCCCCTATAGATCACCTACCACACAAAGCTACTCCATCAACACAGGGAAGCAGCCAAAATGGGGAGACAAAGAAACATGTCACGAATGAAAGAAACAGAGGAAAGCAAACTACTGGATGACATAGAGTTCAGAACCACATGTATAAGGTTACTCAAGAATCTTCTTAAAACCGCTGAGAAACTTGATGAGACCTTCAAGGAGCTTAATGAGAATGCCAAAAAAATGGAAAAGGATCAGTCAGAAATGAAGCATACACTGTCTGAAATAAAGAATATACAGAAACTCAACTGTAGATCAACGTACCCCAAGAATCAAACCAAAGATCTGAAATATGTGGAAACAAAAAACATCCAACCAGAAAAACAAAAAGAAAAAAGAATCCAAAAATATGAAGATAGTGTAAGGAGCCTCTGGGACAACTTTAAGCGAACCAACATCCGAATTTTTGGGGTGCCAGAAGAAGAGAGAGAGCAAAATACTGAAAACCTATTAGAAGAAATAATGACAGAAAACTTTCCCTACCTGGTGAAAGAAATAGACTTACAAGTTCAGGAAGCGCACAGAACCCCATACAAGAGGAATCCAAAGAGGACCACGCCAAGACACATCATAATTAAAATGCCAAGGGCAAAAGACAAAGAGAGAATATTAAAAGCAGCAAGAGAAAAACAGTTAATTACCTACAAGGGAGTACCCATACGACTGTCAGCTGATTTCTCAACAGAAACTATGCAGGCCAGAAGGGAGTGGCAAGAAATATTCAAAGTGATGAACAGCAAGAACCTACAACCAAGATTACTCTACCCAGCAAAGCTATCATTCAGAGTTGAAGGTCAGATAAAGAGCTTCACAGACAAGAAAAAGCTAAAGGAGTTCATCGCCACCAAACCAGGATTACATGAAATGCTGAAGGGTATTCCTTAAGAAGAAGAAGAAGAAGAAGAAAAAGGTAAAGATAAAAATTATGAACAACAAAATGACATCAAATACATACCTACCAACAAGTGAATCTAAAAATCAAGTGAATAAAAAATCTGAAGAACAGAATGGACTGGTGAATATAATAGAAGCAGGGACATAGAAAGGGAGTAGACTGACGATTCTCAGGGGAAGCAAGTGTGAGGGGTGCGGGAAGAGATTGGACAAAAATCTTACTCCTATGGATGAAGACAGTGGCGGGGGGTAAGGGCATGGGGTGGGGTGGGGAATCAGGTGGAGGGGAGCTATGGGGGAAAAAAAAGAGGAACACCTGTAATAATCTGAACAATAAAGATTTAAAAAAAAAAAAATCACATCCTGATTCCTGAAAAGTCTAAGAACTCAGAGAACCTACCTGGGGACATCTCCTCATTGTAGTAACTGTTATCTCATGTACTAGTAACTACCTCAACCTACATTGTTCTCCTAATATGATGCCTAGTGCCTAGAAAATAGTTGTACAACTGAACTTCCAGTGCTGTATTGTAAAACAGCAGAGGTAACCCTAACTCTGTCAGACCATTAGTTTCCCGATTTAGAATTTTATAGTTTTACAAAGTTTGATTATGGATTTTTCTCTATTCTTCTCTCTCAACATCAGACATTCCTTTGGTTCAATCCTCCAACCTCTCAAAAAATGTATCAAACTATTCCACTTTAATCATTACATCTCTACAGACTACTCACTCATTTATCTCACCAGCCCTACCCTCTCTCCTAATGCCAACTCAGCAGCTCTCAATTTGCTTGGGATGCACCAGATGCTGGACTTGATTCTGAGATATTATCCAATCTTATCCCCTCATATACACAAAGTAAAAAAAAAAAAAAAAATTACATTACAGTAAGCTAAGGTTACTGAAGAAAAATAATTTATAAATTTACTGAAGCCCAGTGTTTTTAAGGTCTATAATAGTGTACAGTAATGTCCTAGGGCAGCCCTCACAATCACTCACTCACTGACTCACCCAGAGCAACTTCCAGTTCTGCAAGCTCCATTCATTGTAAGTGCCCTATATGGGTGTACCATTTTTATTTTTTACACCACATTTTTACTGTACCTTTCTGTTTAGATATACAAATATTTACCATTGTGTTACAATTGCCTACAGTATTCAGTACAGATCGTGCAGTATAGGCTTGTCTTTATTATCAATTACCCTATTCACTGACCTACCAATTTTGATTCCTTATTTTTATCATTCTCCCAGTCACTCAATTCCAAATCTCAGAATCACCTAAAGTTAGTCCCTTTCTTATAAGTATAATCACCAAACCTGTGCATTCTTCTCTCATGTGTATTATAACCATCCCCTCATCACATGCAGGTCATCATCACTCACTTCACCTGATCTTTCCCCCACTGCTTTACTTAATTGGCACTCAGACACATATACCTTGCACTCTAGCATGTATGTACCATCCCAGGTAAACTGTAAATTCGAGAACAGAAACCTTACATTTGACACTATTGTACATACAAACACTCAGTATTTAAAAATATTTGACAAAAGTCAGATAACACACACACACACACACACATATACACCCAGTCATCACTCTGTTGTCAAAAGAATTTCCATTCTACGTGAACATCAATGTGTAATCTAGATTTTTTTTTTTTTTAATGTTAAAAGGGGGCAGGGCAGAGCCCTGGGATAAAGTCTTAGTTCTTCTATTTACCAGTAGTATAACTTTAGGTGAGTCACTTAATTTCTGAGACATATCTATAAATAGGAACAATAATATATGTCCTAGTTACCTCACAGATTATCAATTAATGTAGTTAAAAGTTTTCTAATGTATAGCCCAGGCAGTGTCGCTCGTGGTTGAGCGTCAACTTATGAACCAGTAGGTCAGGGCACATACCCAGGTTACAGGCTGGATCCCCAGTGGGAGGTATGCAGGAGGCAGCTGATCAATGATTCTCTCTCATCATTGATGTTTCCATCTCCTCTCCCTCTCCCTTCCTCTCTGAAATTAATAAAAATAAATAAGTTGTATAATGCATAAATTGAACCTTATCATAAAAATACATGGTATTATTATAGTAGATATAAAATTTTTGTTTTTGCTTTGGTCTGACAGTTGTTATTTACACTATAGAATGGTGATTACAAACTCATAGCTGGACCCCCGACCCAGAAGAATGGGGGAATAGCAAATCTGACCAGTTCTAGGCTCGTTTTTAAACAAGCTGTTCTAAATGAGGCTTACAGTGTCTAAGAGTTAGTTTTTCCTCTAACATAGGTTTATTTAGGCTAATAAAAAAAAAAAAAACAGCACTAGGAAAATATAATCCTCCTTTCTTTAGACACTAGGGGACCATCATTCATTTTTACTAATGTTCTATAGAAGTGACTCTCAGGAATTAAAAACTTTTATAGAGGACTAAATATCTTTTTGCATCAGTTCTGTGATATCGCAGCCAAATTGTAACTCAAAAAGTTAAAAATTACTCATCCTATTCAATGTCCATTGAAAATGGCTTTAATTTCCCTCCTGGGTCACATTTTCACCCTCATGAGTACTTCTTTATTTCTCCCCCTTTATTATTTAGCTCCATAGCTAGGAGATATACCAATGTGAAAGGAAACAAAAACAATGTCATATTGTAGTACATTGCTTTGCAGCTGTACAACAGCTATCACTTTTCACTACAGAGGCGGCTGCCTTTTGGGAAAGCTGAAATGATCCCTGTGTGGAGCAAGGAAATCAGTTTGTAGAGCACTTTAAGCAAAAAGGTGCTAGAAAATCTCAGCTGTTATTGATGAGAAGCCCCAGAGGTGGAGAAGTCATTGTTACAGATTCCCAACCTGTGAGTATCCCCAAGGGAGCAATTTTGCATCACCGGGAAAGAGTCTCAGCTTGATGTGATTGCTTTGAGTCCCCAATTTAATTTCAATCACCCAGCCAAGAGACAGACATCATCTGTCCTTCAGAATAACAGACTACTACAGATCTTTACTGCAGAGTATCCTGGGGAAAGTCTCTATCCTCTTCTTCCTCCCCCTACAAATAACATTATTAAGAGACCTATACATCATGTGTTTTAGATGCATCAAGGGTGTTAAATATTGTAAGCCAAAGCAATGGAAGATTGCCTGAATTTTTCAGGAAGAGTTTTAATGAAAAACATTCTCACAAACATTACTAAACTGGAGATCCCCAAGAAATCAACAATATAAGTTCTCTGCTGCCAAGGAAAACCATTCCCCAAGACAGTCTCAATACTATAGAATTCTTTTATATGAAAGCATTTCTTTTCCCCAAATGTCGTTTCTGCTTCACCATATCAAAAGCCTCTATACAGCCTGGCCGGCATAGCTCAGTGGTTGAGCGTCAACCTATGAACCAGGAGGTCATGGTTCGATTCCCAGTCCGGGCACTTGCCCAGGTGGCAAGCTCGATTCCCAGTAGGGGGCCTGCAGGAGGCAGCGCATCAATGATTCTCTCTTATCACTGATATTTCTCTCTCCCTCTCCTTTCCTCTCTGAAATCAATTAATATATATATATATTTTTTTTTTTTTTTAAAGCCTCTATTCAACTGGCAGGCAGAAGGAATATCTTGAAAACAAATGTTTTTATGAGCACAAAGAGTAAACAGACCATCTTCAGGCCAACATGAATGAAAACCAAAGAAAGGGATGAGTTGAATTATTTTTCAGAAAATTATTACCAGTACAATATATTAAGTTCTCCTTTTTTTCTGGTGAATTCCCTTTATGAAGTGCTCCATTCTTCAACATCCTATATAATAAAGAGGTAATATGTAAATTGACTGTCACTCCAACACACAAGATGGCCGCCACAAGATGGCTGGCAGGGGAGGACAGTTGTGGGCAATCAGGCCAGCAGGGGAGGGCAGTTGGGAGGGACCAGGCCTGCAAGGGAAGGCAGTTGGGGGTTATCAGGCCTGCAGGAAAGGGCAGTTAGGGGTGACCGGGCCAGCAGAGGAAGGCAGTTGGGGGCAACCAGGCCTGCAAGGGAGGGCAGCTGGGGGAACCAGGCCTCCAGGAGAGGGCAGTTGGGGGCAAGCAAGCTGGCAAGGGAGGGCAGTTAGGGGTGACCAGGCCAGCAGAGGGGGGCAGTTGGAGGCGACCAGGCCAGCAGGGGGGCAGTAAGGGGTGACCAGGCAGGTGGGGGGAGAGGGGTAGTTAGAGGTGATCAGACTAGCATGCAGAGGCAGTGAGAGGTGATCAGGCCGGGAGGGGGGTCAGTAAGGGATGAGTAGGCAGGCAGGCAGGTGAGCAATTAGGAACCAGCAGTCCAGTATTGTGAGAGGAATGTCCGGCTGCCAGTTTAGGCCTGATCCCTGGGATTACGCCTAAACCGGCAGTCGGACATCCCCCAAAGGGATGAGAATTGGAGAGGGTGCAGGCTGGGCTGAGGGAACCCCATCCCCCATGCACAAATTTCATGCACCGGGCCTCTAGTCTAGTATAAGTCTTATCAATTCACCAAAGCATTCCCTAACCCCATGGTCAGCAAACTGCAGCTCACAAGCCACAGGCAGCTCTTTGGCCCTTGAGTGTGGCTCTTCCACAAAATACCACGGCCTGGGCGAGTCTATTTTGAAGAAGTGGCGTTAGAAGAAGTTTAAGTTTAAAAAATTTGGCTCTCAAAAGAAATTTCAATTGTTGTACTGTTGATATTTGACTCTGTTGACTAATGAGTTTGCCGATCACTGCCCTAACCATTTCAGTCCAAAATGATCTCTTTTTTTTTTTTTTTTTTTACAGAGAGGAAGGGAGAGGGATAGAAAGTTAGAAACATCGATCAGCTGCCTCCTGCACACCTCCTACTGGGGATGTGCCCGCAACCAAGGTACATGCCCTTGACCGGAATCGAACCTGGGACCTTTCAGTCCGCAGGCCGACTCTCTAGCCAAACTGGTTAGGGCTGATCTCTTATCTACAATATTTAGCAAATATAAAACATTGCCTCATATTGTTAATTTTCTATGTTCAAAAAATTTAATTTTTAATAGTGAAACTAAAGCCTTACCACCCTAAGTAACTTTATGTACCTCCTTATCTAATCTTTGCCCATTATGCTCAAATTTATTTCATAAAAATTACAATCACAGATTGTACATAATTTCGTTTTGCTTTTTTTTCTACCATGTTTCCTTTAAGTTCCAAAAAGTTGATGAACAATTATTTGTTTAGCTGTTCTCTTCTTTGGACGTTTAGGTAATTTCCAGTTTTCAGTTACATCTGCCTGGAACTTCTTAGAGTCACTCCCTTACCTCCTTCAAGTGTTTATTCAAACATCCTTTTCTCAGTGGGGTCTTTCCTAGCCACCCTATTTTATTCCTCACCCAAAGATATGTTTTCTTAACTGATTTTTTTTTAATGTTTTTATTGATTTCAGAGGGAAGGGAGAGGGAGAGATAGAAACATGAATGATGAGAGAGAATTATTGATCAGCTGCCGCCTGTATGACCCCTATTGGGGATCTGCCCCCAATCCTGGCACGTGCCCTGCCCAGGAATCTGACGGTGAGCTCCTAGTTCATATGTTAACAGTCAACCACTGAGGCATGGTGGCTGGGCTTTATTGATTTTGATTGGTTGCCTCCTGTATGCACACCAACTAGGGATCGCACCCCAGGAATCAAACCCACAACCTTTCGGTGTTTGGGACAACACTCCAACCAATTACACCACACGGCCAGGGCTAGCCACCCTATTTTAAACTGCAGGCTTCCCCTCCAACACGTTTCTGCTTAATTTTGCTCCAAGGCACTTATCCCCATCTAACAACATACATATTAACTTATTTATTTGGCTTATTGTCTGTCTCCCCAGTAGTTTAAGTTCCAAGAAAGCAGAGATTTTTGTCTCTTTTGTTCATGGTAGAGCCCCTGGTGTCCAGAACAGTACGTGACACTTGGCAAATGATTAATAAATATTCATTGAAGGAATGACTTGAATATCCCATGGACAATGTTTTTCTTCAGGTGGCCATATTCCTTAGATTTCCAAGGCTGGGATTACTATAACAGAGAGTAAAAACCTCTTGTGGCTCTTGATAAATATTGCCAAAATATTTTCTAAAAAAGCTGTACTAATTAATATACATTACTTTCAACAGCGTACAAGCCTACTAGATTCACCAGTTATCTTTTTAAGTTCTATCACCCCCAAATAAACTGCAAGCTTCTTTAAAACCAAGTAAGACTGTCTTTTACCTACATTTTGCACTTAATATTGTTGAATGATGAAGCTATAGGAAAGGCGCCTTTTCAGTAAAGAGAATGATAATGACATTTCTTAAAAAAAAGGGGGGGGGGCTTATCTTCCCACTCACGCCACGTTCCGCCTACGAATGAAATCCTATGGAGAGAAATGTACGTGAAAGTATAAACGTAAGGCCTCGTTGTTACTAAGACTAAGAATTAGAGTGGGAAGGGCAAGAAGTCATTGCCGATGCCAGCTTACCTAGACAGCCCACGGGGAAAGGCACTCCCCTTTCAGCCGCCGCGGTCTCTCACATACCAGGGTCTTTCCCTCGGAAAGGATGGGGGTGCTGTCCCCAAAACTCCGAAACTCTTATCTAGGTGGCAGCCACACCCTTGAGGTGGCGCTTGCCTTGTTCAAGCCACCACCTTTACAAAAAGACGCCTCGGCTTTCTACAGAACGTGGCGCCAGGAGCGAAGTCTACCCCCGCCTCCCCAGCCGCCACCCATTCAGGCCGCTCCGGTTCCCGGCCCGGCCGGAGTCCCAGTGGAGGGGCTGTGGATGCCGCCTTCTCACCGGCACCGGCGGGGGCCACGGCTCACCACTTCCGACGCCATCCCTCCTACCACAAACCCAGCGCCATACCGACCTCTTCTCGCAGACCCCAGAGCCCACTGAGCCGAGTCGCTGGGCCCCACCTGGGTAGCCTTCCGCTTCCCTCTGCGCCTCACCCAACGGCAGAGCAGCACCGTGCCGCCTGCTCTAGTTTGAAATCCCGCACCAACCAATCACAGAGAAATTTATCCCTCCCGCGCTGTCCGTCTACACTGCAACGCATGCGCAGCAGGGCCGCGGAGGGGCGGGGACAAATTTAAGCATGCGCATTCTCATAGAGAGAAGCCAATGGCAGCCATTTTTACTAAGGGCAAGTGATAATTATTGAGCACAAATTTTTTTTTTTAATTGATTTCAAAAGGAAAGGGAGAAGGAGAGAGCAATAGATTAATGATGAGAAAGAATCATTGATTGGCTATTCCCACACTGAGGGTTAAGCCCCCAACCCCGACATGTGCCCTAACTGGGAATCAAACAGTGACCTCCTGGTTCACAGGTGGAAGCTCAACCCCGGAGCCATGCCGGTGGGGCTACAAAAAAATAAAGTTTTTTTAAATCTTTATTGTTGAAAGTATTACTTATGTCCCCTTTTCCCCCCATTGACGCCTTCTAGCCCACCTCTGCCCTCCCCCGCTAGAGTATAAATTCTTGGTCTCACTGTTTACTCCAGGCAGGGACAGGGTTTTTAGAAACTATCAACTTAGTGTTGGGTCTGGCTGTTGAAGAGGTAGAAATCTGGAAGGAGATAGAACAGTAGTCATTAGCAACCATATTTATTGATCTATATAATACCTTCGTTTATTGATGTATTCATACAGGTTTTAATTTGACACCCATTTATTAAGTGTACCAAATTCATAATGAGCACTCTAGTAGCAAAGAATTAGGAAAATAAAAATGATACGATCTCTGCTTTCCAGTAACCACCAATGAAGGAGACAGCTCAGGTAAACAAAAATATATACAAAGTGAAAGTGCTATAATTCCATTTAATAAACGTTAATTTTGAACTTGGCATTGGGCTAGTATGGGGCTTTCATATTTTCTTTTCTTCCATGACCCACGATAAGAAATACATTTTACATTACAACCAAGTACCACAGAACTCTGCTTATCCTGTACTCTGAACTTTCTATTCTCTTTTTCTATCCCATTTTAGTTGCCCCTACTTCATTGAATTTATTAGTCAATATGATTGGCTACCCACAATTGGAGAAAATACTGGTTACAGCTTAGAAAGAGCAGTGTGCTTTAATGGAAAGATTATAGATTTTATAACCAGAAAGCTTGATTCCATCCAAACAAATACTGATGGAGCACTTTTGCGTGGCAAGCATGCCACTGAACCATCTACATTATCACTCTTTCCCCCTTCTGTACTTCACTTCCTGCAACTATAAAACATAAATAATAGTACCATCCCTATCCCTCTGGTGTTTTCCCAGATAAAACAAGAGACTGTATAAAACATAATTAAAGCCTTATCCGTTTTGGGTCAGTGGATAGAGCATCGGCCTGCAGACTGAAGGGTCCCAGGTTCAGTTCTCAGTTGTGGGCTCAATCCCCAGTAGGGGCATGCAGGAGGCAGCCGATCAATGATTCCCTCTCATCATTGATGTTTCTATCTCTCTCCCTCTCCATTCCTCTCTGAAATCAATAAAAATACATTTAAAAAAACATAAAGTTTATACTTTATAAATTGCAATACAGATTGTTATTGCTATTATTAGGAAAGAGATGAAGAAAATAAAATATTAACTGTACATATATTATCCCATTTAAACTTCCCAACAACCCTTTCAGGTCAGAAGGACTCGATTGCATTAGCCTGTGTCTCCTTAGGTACCTATAGTAATACAATGAAATAAGCACTAGGACTAAATTGTGTAAAGTGCTTTAGAAGCACAGATGAGGAAGCATTTAATCTGATCTTGGAAGTGGGAATGTTAGAAAAGCCTACAGAGACTTGATATCTGAGCTGATCTTGATGTGTGAATAGGAATTTACCAGATAGAAAGAGGTGGCAAATTCCTGGCAACAGGGAAGATCGTGTAACCTCTCAGGAATAAGTCACGTGTATATTTGATAAATATACAAACAGCCCTGGCCTGTTTTTCTCAGTGGTTAGAGCATTGGCCAGAGGACCAAAAGGTCTCAGGTTCGATTCCCGGTTAAGGGCACATACCTGGGTTACAGGTTTGATCTCCAGCCCCAGTCAGGGAAACCAATTGATGTGTGTGTCTCTTTCTCACATCAGTGTTTCTCTCCCCCCCATCCACCCCCTTCCACTCGCTCTAAAAAATCAGTGGAGCCCTAGCTGGTTTGGCTCAGTGGATAGAGTGTCGGCCTGCGGACTGAAGGGTCCCGGGTTTGATTCTGGTCAAGGGCACATGCCTGGGCTCAATCCCAGGTAGGGGTTGTGGAGGAGGCAGCCAACCAATGGTTCTCTCTCATCATTGATGTTTCTATCTCTCTCCCCCTCTCCCTTCCTCTCTGAAATCAATAAAATATATTTTTAAAAAATCAATGGAAAAAATATCCTTGGGTAAGGATTAACAAGTAAATGAAACAAATATACAAGCAAACAATTTATGAAGGTTTAGGGCTATGAAGGGACATTTACCTCAATATGCAGGTGACAAGCAAAATAAGCCTGTCAGAGAAAGCTAAGTATCACATGATCTCACCCATATATGGAATTTAATGAACAAAATAAACTGATGAACAAAATAGATCCGGAGACATAAAAGCATGAAACAGAGGGAAGCTGTGTGTGGGAGGTGTGAGAGGAAGTGATTAACTGGGGAACTTAAATGCATATAATGCATAGCCCATGGACACAGACAATAGAGTGGTGAAGGACTGGGAGGGGCAGATCCAGGGTGGAGGAGATCAATGGAAAAAATAACAACAACAAACAGAGGGCACATCTGTAGTATTTTCAACAATAAAGAAATTAAAAAGAAAAAAATATGCAGGTGATGGTTGCTGAGTAGGTGTGATGCCTCTTGGGCAGCTTTGGCCTGAGGAAAAGAAGGAGATAACAAAATAAATTGGGAACAGACTAGGAAGAATTGGATTATATCCTGTAATAGGCACAATGACAAGACAATGACTTGGACTGACTGAGATTGGGTCTGCATTTTACAGAGATCGTATGCTCAGGTGGCATGGAGAATGGTCTAGAGAGTGAAAAACCTAAGGATAGAAAGACTCTAGCATAGATATGGAATAAACCCAAGTGTTCATCAATAGATTAGTGGATAAAAAAAAATTGTGATACATGGTAGACCGAGGGGTAGTTGCATATGTTGAAAGATGCAGCCTACAGAATTCATGTTTTTTTGCAAGACTGAAGTCATGACAAGTTTAGAACTGTCACCCAATTCCATTTCACTGGTATCAAAAAATATTTCAATTCTTACACTCTCACAGGTAGAATGAATTGTATACTGGCTGCACATGGAGGCATTGCTTTGCTGGTTTTATCTTCAAGTTAAGGTCTAAATTAACTCCAGCTGTGAAAACAGCATAAACGAATTCTAAACTGCACCTCATCTGTTAATTTCCCATGCCTGGAGAAGCTAATGGCAACTCATGTGATATTCAACTTGTACAATAAGTTATGAACATGGTGAAAAAAAGTTGTGGTACATATATACAATGGAATATTACTTGACCATAAAAAAGAATGAAATCTTACCATTTGCAATAGCCTGGATGGACCCTAGAGGGTATTATGCTAATTGAATAGGTCAGTCAGAGAAAGACAAACACTGTATGATTTCACTTATATGTAGAATTTAAAGAACAATATAAGCTGACAAACAAAATAGAACCAGAGGCATGGATACATGGGACAGACAGACAGTTGTCACAGGGGAGGGTGGAATGGGGGACTGGATGAAAGAAGGTGAAGGGATTAGCCAAAGAACATATATGCATAGCCCATGGACACAGACAACAGAGTGGTGAAGGCCAGAGGGAGGGGAGGGGGTCTGGGTTGAGGTGGGCAAAGGGGGGAAAGTGGAGGGCATCTGTAATAGTGTCAATAATTAAAATAAAGAGGAGAGCCCTGTCAGTATGGCTTGGTTGGTTGGGCATACTCCAGTGTACCAAAAGGCTACCAGTTGAATTCCCAGTCAGGCAGGGCACATGCCCAGGTTGTGGGCTTGATCCCTGATAGGGGGTGTGCAGGAGGTAGCCTATTAATGTTTCGCTCTCACATCAATGTTTCTCTCTCTCATTCTCTCTCTGTCCCCCCTCCCTCACCCTCTTAAAAAAATCACTAAAAACAAAGGGTTTTTTTAATCAATTAAAAAAAAGAGGGAGGAATCTAAAGAACCAAAAAAAGCAAACGAACAAACAAAATAGAAACAGACTCATAGATAAAGAGAACAGACTGACAGTTGCCAGAGGGGAGAGAAGTTGGAGGACTGGGTGAAGGAGGTGAAAGGATTAAGAAGTACAAATTGGTAGTTACAAAATGGTCATGGGGATGTAAAGTATCACATAAGGAATATAGTCAATAATATTGTATTAACTATGTATGGTGGCAGATGAGTACTGGAAATACCAGCAGGGGTCACTTTGTAAAGTACATGCTTGTCTTAACACTATACTGTACACCTGAAACTGTGGTAGGCAGTTAGACAGACATGAGCAGAACAAGGACAATAGGCCAAGTACAGAAAGTCACCAGAATGGAAAGTCCTGGGTGCCTAGCAACAGGCAAAACTGGGAAAACAAGGACCTCCATCCCAAGGTAACCTTTCCTCTGCTAGCATATGACTGGTCATGAGATTTAGAAGCCCCTGACCTTTCACATCGCTGATCTTGTCATTTGGATCCTCCCCTGACATTTCCTCCTCTGGCATGTCGCTAGCCATGCAGTAGAACCCCTTGGAGGATAAACAGGAGGCCAAAGAGTGTCCTCAAGGGACTCCCATGCTAGTCCTTACACAACTGCTCCCTTAAGCTCTTATCCCGAGGGTTGTGTTTCAGCTCCAGGCCCAGAAAAGCAATAAAACCAGAAAAGCTGCGTCAAGACTGACCTCAGGATCAGCTGCATTGACTCATGAACCCCCTGCCCTGGCGCCAACCAATCAGTGGAGACCACCATCCTGAAAGGTCACACCTGGAAAGCTGATTATATTCTATCGAGATCCTCCCCTGAAACTGACCCTAAAATTTCCACCCTAGAAAGTCCTTAGGATGAAGACCCAGCAGGCTCTCCCTCTCCAGTGCCTTTTCTATCCCCACGTTCTTTCCCATCCCTCCACCCCCTGCATTACCTTTATCTTTCTCTCTTTCTCCTAAGCTCCAAGGGCCCTTCTATTACCTCTGTAACTTGTTTCCCGAGCCCATTTCTTTTACGGTTCACATCTACCTCTGTGGCTTTCTAAATAAATTTTTGCTTGTATTTGAGTCTTGGCTCTGAAATCTTTCTTAGGGAGAACTCGAGTGTGGAGGTTGCTGAACTGAGGTCTGGCCTGATTCCACCTAACACCTGATGCTATTTTTGCTGCCTACAAAATAATATTGAATGTAAACTGTAATTGAAAATAAAATTAAAAATAAATATTCTTGCTTTATTAGGCAGAGAGGACGCAAGCTGAATTAGGCCAGTGGCAGTACGGATGGAAAGGAGGAGATAGGTGGGAAAAATATTAACGAAATTAAATGGACTTATTAAATGATTGCACCTGGGGCTGAGGGAGAGAAGGGGGTATAAAATGGCTCAGCTTTCTCCCTCTTCCTTTCACTCCTTATTCAATTACTGAGTGCAACTTCTACGTGTTTCTTGGTTGTGCCCATTTTTCTCCTTCCCAGTGGCACCACCCTTGTCCAATTCAGTAGTCCAAACCACCAATGAAACTGTTTACCCCTCACTCGCATTTACACCTTGCATTTTTTAAAATGCAATTTTAATCTCAAGTCACTCTTGTTTAAACCCATTCCTCCTCAATAAAGACCAAAATCCTTAACAAGGCTCCCCTAACCTGACCCTTGCTTGCACCTGGAGTTGCACTCCCAGACCCTTAGCATTTGCAGTTCCGGACCCCCACTGCCTCTTCACTTGGCTAAATTCTACTCACCCTTCTGGGCAGCTTAATTGTTTTCTGTCTTTTCCAGGGAGGTCTCTGAGGACTGGAGCCATGCCTTTGCTATAGGCTCCCCTAGCACAATGTTCTATTCCTTGCATATATGTTGAAACAAAAGTATTTGCTTCGTCTTCCTGGTTCTTCCAGTTACCAGTTATATGGCCTTTCACAAGTCATCTGTGCCTCTGCTCACTTGCCTATGCATGGAAATCATAATCACACCTATTTCACGGAGTTGATGAGAGGAAGAAATGAGATATCCATGCCCTAGCCCAGTGGTCAGCAAACTCATTAGTCAACAGAGCCAAATAACAGTACAACGATTGAAGTTAATCTTTTGAGAGCCAAATTTTTTAAACTTAAACTTCTTCTAATGCCACTTCTTCAAAATAGACTCGCCCAGGCCGTGGTATTTTGTGGAAGAGCCGCACTCAAGGGGCCAAAGAGCCACAGTTTGCCGACCACTGTCTTAGGCGACCCCTGTGAAAGAGTCGTTGGACCCCCAGGTTAAGAACCGCTGCATTAGAGTAAGCAGAAGAGAGTTCAGTGGCATGGTGGTAGCATTCCACCCCACCACCCAATCCCTGGGAACCAAACGATGAATAGGGGGTTGAGAACACCGTTCCCCCTACACTTCCCTCCATCCAAAGCGCCACCACACACCCCCTCCCCCATTCCATTCAGCCCCCTTCCCTGCTGCACCAAGCCAGTGAGAAATAACTACAGAAAAGGGGAAGGGAGGGTTCCTAAAACCCCTTCTTCCCAAACTATAGTTCTCTCAGAAACAGGCATCCTGGGGCTGCACCTGAAATGGGAAAAGCATGAGTTCTGGTGCCAGAAAGCACGGGTTGGATTCCCGGCCTGCTGCTTATTAGAGGCGCGCTTTTGGCCTGGTTATTTAATCTCCCGCGTCTGGATAGCCCCACTCTCTGGTGGTTCCGAGGCGCCAGCGAGGTAATGGCTGTAAAAGGGCTTCTCTTTACTGGAACGCGCCGTCGGAGGGTGCGATAGTCGCCTTACCCACAGCCCTCCCAGCGGGCGCACGCAGGGAGGAACAGCCGCTGACCCCGCGCGCCCCGGCCGCCGCCTTTGCGCAAGGAGCCACTAATGGATTTATGCTAACGGGAGGACGCAGGAGACCGGGAGCGCGCTGCGCCCCGCCCCCGCGCCCCACCTCTCCAGGGACCCGCCGCCTGCGCAGAAGTCTTGACAGACTGCTTCGGCGTTGGTCCGGGAGCAGAGGGGGCGTGGCAGACTCAGTCCCAGGCTGTGCTCCGTCTGGTCACCGCCTAATGTTTGACTTCATCCTCTCTCCGTTCCCCCTTGGTTTCTGCTTCCCAGTTCCTTCTCATTTATCTCCATCTCCAGAGATCTCACTCACTACCTCCATAGGAGAATTATTCTTTCCTCTATCAATTAAACCAAAATGTTTGGAGCACTTCTGCATTCCAGGCAGGGTGCTGAGCACGAAGGGTGTGGGGTGGGGACAAACAGCAGAGTGCGGAGGTGGGGATTGTGTTCTGGGGGTTCAGGGAGAGCGAGCGTATTTCTGCCTGGGAATCTGGAGCGTCTACCTGGAAGAACAGGCATCTGAGCTAAGCTTTGACAGATGGATAGGGTCCCAGTGGGGAGGGGAGGGGGAAGTGAAGTAGTCAGGAAGTAGAATGGAGAAAATCCAGTGTGGCTGCAGTGCTAAATCCTGCCTGATTGGGGGGGTCGGGGGGGGGGGTAAGACTGTAAAGAATTTTGAGGCCACAGTGTGAGAAACCTTGAATACCATATAATTCTGGAGACACTAGTGAGCCATTGAAGGTTTCTGAGCAAATGACAGCCCTGTACTTCCTATGTTTCTAAGAGAAGCAGCAATGCATAGTGGTTAAATGCATGGGCTCTGGAGTTATATGGGCCCTGATTCAAGATCTACTTCCATCTCTTATGACCTTCGTGATGGAACCTTGAATTCTTTGTGCCTGTATTTCCCTACCTATTAAGTGAGGGTGATCATTATAGTGCAAAGGGCTGTTGGGAAGATTAAATGAGGCAATGCCTGGCACATAGTAAGTACTCCATAATAGTAGTTATTATCATTTTGTGTCTCTCTGCCTTCCTGTCTATTTTTTTCCTTTCTTCTTTAAAATTGATTAAAGAGAGAAAGAAAGAGAGAAATACCACTTCGTTGTTTCACTTATTTATACATTCACTGGTTGATTCTTATATGTGCCCTGACTGGAAATCGAACCCCCAAACTTGTCATATCTGGATGATACTCTAACCAACTGAGCTACCAGCCAGGGCCATCTCTTTCTTCTGATGATCCTTTTCTCTCTCTCAAAAAAAAAAAAAAGAAAAAAAAAGGGCACAAAAACAAACTTCCCAAATCCATGATTCCCCTGCTTCATGCCTAGAAATCACCCTCTTACAATGCATAAAGTATTGAAATAAATCAGACTCTCACAGAACCAAGTCCCTTCAGAAACACACATGTGCCTCTCCCAGTGCCCATGCTCCGAGGAGCCTTTCTTGAGGGAGAGGGTATAGTTACTGAGGTACTAAGCTCATCTCCACCAGATTCTAGTCTCTTTCAAAACAGGCCACAGCTCATTCACCACACCTCGAACCATCTCTTCCAACATGCCTGGCCTTCAGTAGGTCCCTGCTCTATACCGGAGGTTCTCAAATGTTAGTGTGCACTAGAATCCCCTAAGGGCTCTTGCTAAAAACACGGGTTGGTGGGCCCCAATTTTAGAGTTTCTAATTCAGTAGGTCTTTGGTGTGGCCTGAGAATTTGCATTTCTAACACATTTCTAGGTGATGCTGATGCTACTATCTGGGTGGGTAGGACCACTGCTCCATACTAACTATTGAAAGGCTATATCCAAGAAGGTATTCTCACCATCCCCTGCCCAAGCCCTGCTGGTCAGGCGCATCCAACATCCAAAATATGGATCCAAGGTTTAGACTCATAAAGAGTGAGACTCAGGGACTTTCTAAAAACTTCCCAGGTGATTCTGAGGTGCAAACAGGTTTAGGATCTACTCGCCTTCTGTTGTCCCCGCCCTCCCCTACACACTCCTGTATCCCCTCCTCATTGTGTCCACCTTGGCTAACCCTGCACCAAGCAAAGGCCACTGCCTGTCTGCCTGCATTTTACTCAGAGGACTCTGGGTTCAAGGTGGCTGGAACTGAGAGGAGGGAGAGGAAAGTAGCTGGTTCTTTAAAAAGACTGGAGATTTATGTAATTTGTAACAAGTAACACTTCTACTAATTGTTAATCCTAAAAGTCAAGCCAAGAGCCAGTTCTCAGAGGAGTCAGACCTGGAGTCAAATCTGGGCTCTCCCCGTCTCTGATCAACTTCTGTAACCTCCAGTGTTAAATGAGAATAATAGAATCTACTTCACAGGGCTGATTTGGGGATTAATAAGGAGATTATGGATGCAAAATCCCCTTCCTCAATCACTTCACAATTTACCCACACATTTTATTAGGTTCTCCTAATAGTCCTGTGGGGTAAGAAAGGCATTATTCCCACAGGAAGGGGAATATTCAACTGCTAATTTCCTCCCATTTTACAGAGAAGAAAGATGCATCTCAGAGAAGTTAAATGTCTTGCTTAGAGTCTGTGCAGCCTGGACATAGGTGGGAAAGGGCTTGAAGCAGAGCTGGCTGTCCTCCTCTATTCTTCTGCCATTTCCGCCCCTTAGCTCCCTTTTGCAGCTCCTCTAAACATGTTTTACCTGGATCTGAATGAAAAGAAGACAGAGTGGGGGCTCCCTGCACCTCTCACAGATGGTCCTGCTCTCCTGCCCCTCCAGCCAACACTGCCTGACACTTCTTCCCTACATAGGACTGATGGCAGGCCTGTGGCAAATATCCATCTAGAATTCAAAGTCTGGTCCTGGTGGTGTGGCTCCGTTGGTTGGGAGTTGCCCGGAGGTTGGATTTCAGGTTGGATGCCTGGGTTGTGGGCTCAATCCCTGATCCCCAGAAGGGTGCGGGAGGCAGCCAATCTAGGGCTGTCTCTTCATCTGTGATATGAGTGGTTTAAATCTATAGTTCCCAAATTATAGCAGCCTTGGAGTGATCACAGGAGATTCAGCCCCTGGCTCCATAAAGACTATGTGTAACTGGGATTGCCGGCGGGGGAATGCATAAAATACAAAATAATGTTAATGATGTTATCCATCTCAGTTATTATGCATTTTTCAATCAACAGCTATCAATTTTTTTAATTGAAAAGGTTAGAAATCTGTGGTCTAAATGTCTTCTGAAGCCTCTTACCATTGCCATCCTATACAGCTACACCAGAGAAAGGGTGTTAGGCCACCAGGGGGCGCTGCAGCCCTGTGCATTGTGGAAACTGAGGCCCCCCCCCTGGGCAGAAGGCTGCTCCTCACAGGGAGAGGGGTGGGACCAAGGTTCCAGTCCTGGTCTGTTGAGCACAACTGAGACCTGTGACGCATAAGGCTCTGTAAGGGAATTGTACTAGTATCTCCAGATCTGGGGCGGTGAGGGACCTAGAGGGGACAGGGACCTGTCCCAGGTCACTCCACACTGTGCACACACCTGTGTGCATGTGGTAGTGAGTGATAATTCCTGCTGGTTGGGATTGAGCTCTATTCCTGGCCTGCCATGTAGAAAGTTTCTCACACCTCAACCTCTGCTGTCCCCTGGCAAGGCTGGATGGCCACCCCAAGTGAGTGGCTTTGGCAAGAACCTCGGGAGTTCAGAGAATGAATGGAGGCCTGTGGAAGAGGGGAAGGCTTTCTGAGGGTGGAGATGATGACAATCAGAAAGAAGCAGGAATGTCAGTCCAGGCAAGGGGTTCTGTCTAGAAAGGGAATAGTTGTGAGAAGATCTATGCTAAGATGTGGGCCTGCCTTGCCTGGCAATAGGAGGCAGCAACTGATGGCCAGAGGGGAGGCAAGAGCAGTCACACCCTCTCCACACTCTTACCTCCTCACACACCCACTCTAACCCTGCTGAACCCTGGGCAGAGCTCTGGCGCAGCTCAGCCTCTTCAGTCCTGAGTTTTTCCCTGGCAAGAGCCAGAGAACCTCAAGGAGAGAGAAGCGGGCTCCCACACACATACTCCAGAGGCTGAGGCCCTATCACATTCCCTTTCACAAACTGTCAGGATCCCCAAAACTTTCCAGCCCAACCTGAAGGTGCATACAGACAGACAGGTGCTCACCTTGATGGGACACGGGGTTCCCATGACAGACAGACAGACAAACCACACACACACACACACACACACACACACACACACCCTTCCAGCCTCCTCAGACCAGAGCACTGGACACCCTGCTCCCCCGCCTGCCTCACTGTTGCTCCAGATGTGCCATGCCCTTCTCCTCCCTGGCCAAGATCCACTCATCTGCTGTGCCCTTCTCATGGACCCCCCGCTGTCCCTGAGCATTGCATTCCTTCCCACAATCACCCTCTGCCTGGGGTTCCGGGCACCAGCCCTGACTCCCAAAAAGAGTGCCTCCCAAACCCTGCTCTTCCCACACCCCCACACCTCTCTGGCCCTTCCATGATGCCTTTCGGAGGTTTGCCAAGCCTGAGGGCTCATCTAATCAGGGAAGTCCAGAAGGAGAGGCAGCCAGAGCAGCAGGGGGCATCATATCAGCGAGGCTTCTCTAGGCGGCAGAGTGGACAGCAGGTACAGGGGGGCCAGGCCAGTCACTCTGGAGAGGGTGGGAACACCCCACCTTCCCCCATCTCAACAGGACCATCTCCCAAACTTAACATTTTGGCTCTAACACACACACACACACACACACACACACACACACACACACAGCAGGTCTGTCTGCTCTGCAGAAGTCTGTCTCCCTGGGGCCCTGGGCTGGCTTCTTCATCGCCCACCAAGCCTTTTCCATCTGCTTTCTCAGTCATGGGTTCCCCCAGAGATCACCAAATGCTCCAGTCTCTGTTAGCCTTCTAGAGACCAGGCCATGTAAAATCCGGGATCACCCAAGCTGCCCCAGTTACAGCCCAACCCCTGCACTTCCCTCCCACCTTGGTGCATCCCTCCCACCTCTGTGAAGCCTTCAAGGCTGAGAGGGAGGTCAGAATGGAGCCCATTTTGGCAAAATGAGAGAAGATTAGAGCAATACATTTGCTGTCAGAGGCAATAAGGCTGCCTGAGCAGGGGAGGAGGAATATTTGATTTCAGGCTCTGGGGGGTCTTGATGGAGGAGCACTAGCAGCCTGCAGCCCCAGGCCTTACAGAGTGGGGAGGGCTGTTCCCAGCCCCAGCCAACCAGGGACCCTGGCATCCCAGCCCTCCCATCTCCTTATCGACCCCATCCTCCACAGTCACTGCAGGGTTCCGGCTCCCTCCTCCCTCCCCTGCCATCATTTCATTTCTCCCTTTCCACTGCCAAACTTTTTTCCCAGAAGCAGTTTTTCTCCCAGTGCAGGGTGATGGAGCAGAAAGAACACTGCTCTAGGGGCTGGATATGAGGCCTGGGTTGTAACCCCCCTACTGCGTCCAAGCCTCCAAGCCCAGGGACTTCATGCAAGTCGCTGAGCTGCTCTGAGCCTTAGGGCAGTGTGGGCTGGGGAGAAACACAGCATTTAGCATCCCGAGACCTGGGGTCAGCTCAGCCACTCACCACTTCAGTGGTCTTGGGCAACATCGCTTAACCTCTCTGCGTTCCCATTTATTTATCTATAACGCGGGGTGAAGCAATATTGAGGCCTGTGTCCTAGGGTACTGGTGACTATCTCAAAGCTACGGACATGAACGCTGTAAACAATCGTCAGGATGGCATTGTCTTGTTGTCATGTGGGATTCGTGGCAGGTTCCCTGGCTGGAGGATAAGCCTAAGGTTCATCTAGAAGCTTCAGAGGGTCCCTCCTTGCCCTGGGATCCTGGCTCTGGGCTCTACCCTCCTCAATGGTGGGGGACTCTGGGAAAGGCAGATGAGGTGATTTCTTGGTCACACAGGCCTGAACTGAGGAGTCAGCTCTCCTGGACCAATCCTGATCAACAGGGTATCCTTCCTAATTCCTCCAACCTCACCTCCATATGTGAATGGGGCCCCAGGAGTCAGGCAGTGTGGCTGGTCTGTCTGCCTGGATGACCTTCTGCCCAGCCTCCAGGTGAATGACAGGTGCTGGGTGGGAGAAGGTGCAGGGGGGCTAGAAGATAGAATTAACATTTGTTTCCAAGCTGCTGTGTGCCTGGAAACACATGCAATGTTTCTCTTATGATATCTGGTCTATACAACAGTCTGAGAGGGAGGTATGATAGACAGGGAAGTTGAATAATTTACCTGTTGTTAGCAGTTGGAGAGAATTGTGACTCAGGTTGGCTGAATCCCAACACTCCACACTGCCTCCCACTGGGACAGAAGGTAAAGCCCTCAGTCCTAGACCTGGCTTCCAACAGCTGAGCTGGAAAACTGGGCAGATCTTTAGGTGCTACTTAACCAGCTCAGCATAGAGAATGCCTGGAAAGTGGAGAGCCCTGAGCAAAAGCATTAACCCTCCATGTGTTTTTTTTCTGGTTCCAACCTAATTTCCCACCACTCCCCTACATGGTCCTCCCCTCTGGCCAGACCTCCTGACACATCAAGCTGTTTCATATCTTCCCCTCCCGCTCTGCCTATCCAGATCTCACGGATCCTTTGAGGGCTAGATTGGGGCCCCTCTCCCATGAAGTCTTCCTTACTACCCAAGTGGCAATAGCATACTTTTCACTTTTATGAACCTGTCCTGATTCCCCAAGAGGGTTCCCAACTGATTCTCTGAGGGCACAGCTGTGTTTCCTACCTGTTTGTAATCTTGCATGGAGCCTGGTACAGATTGGGTGTTAGAAAGGCTTTTGCAGCTGGGGGGTGATGATTGTGGTGTTGGTGGTCCTGAGAGCATTTAAAGTAGAGGTGGGGATGGTGGTGACAGTGATGTCTGTGATAGCAGTTATGGTGGGAGTTTGAGAGCATGGTGGTGTTGGTTGTGATGGTGGTAATGACAGTGATGGTGGCTGTAGTAATTACCTATTGCTGCATAACAAATTACCCCCAACACTTAATGGCTCAAAACAGCACGCATTTATTATCTCATGTTTCTGTGGTCCAGGGATCTAGGCATGGCTTAGGTGGCTGCCTATGTCTCTTACATGGTTGCAACCAATGTGTTAGCTGGGGGTGCAAACTCACCTGTAATCTCCACAGGAGGAGGATCTGCTTCCAAGCTCACAAACACAGTTGTTGGCAGGATTCAGTCCTCCTGGGCATTGGACCTTGCTAGGTACTGTTCCTTGCCATGTGGGCCTCTCCATAGGGTGACTGATGGCATGGCAGCCGGCTTTCCTCAGTGCAGCTGAGAGACTGTCCAAGATGGAAGCCACAGTCTTTTTGTAGCTTCATCCTGAATAACATCCCATCATCTCCACTGAACTATATTCACTAGAGCCATTAAGTACAGCCCATACTTGAAGGGATAGGATTTCACCAGGGCATGAATATCAGGAGTCAGGGGTCACTGGGAGTCACCTTAAAGGCTACCTACCCCAAGGGCGATGGAGGTGGTGATGATAAAGGTGGAAAGTTGGAGAGTGTGATTGGATCCGATGTGGTAGGGTATCTGAGAATGAAAATATTGGTGTCCACATTAGATTTGAAAAGTGATTCTTCCAAATTAGATCTGAGCAGAGTAATCCAGCTGACTAGGTTCAGATATACACAAGACCACCCTCCTCCAACACACTCCAGCTCCCCCATTTCAGGTCCAGGTCCATATCCTTTCCCCTGGAGTCCTCCCTCCCC
This sequence comes from Corynorhinus townsendii, assembly GCA_026230045.1. Taxonomy (NCBI): domain Eukaryota; kingdom Metazoa; phylum Chordata; class Mammalia; order Chiroptera; family Vespertilionidae; genus Corynorhinus; species Corynorhinus townsendii. The sequence goes on along the minus strand of JAPDVU010000003.1, from coordinate 169,725,083 downwards.
ATTACTTTCTTTGCCAATCACCCCCACCCTAGGCTGATACTCTCCTTTAGGCAATCAATGAGCTAAGTAATCGCCAAATGGAGAGCAATTACCACCAGCAATCAAAGGGAGGAGGGAGAAGAGAGTGGTCAGAGGCCCAGGGGAGTTAGAGAGGTGCTGCCAGTTTGGAGGCTGGGTTCTGCTTCTTTCAAGTTGGATAAAGACACTCACCCTATCCTATGCTAGTCCTCATGTCCTTGGTCTCCAGCTACCCATCCCCAGTGGACACCCCCACTTTATGTTTCCTCTGGCAATTATTCAGTTCACATGGGCTTTAGGCCAGAGCTTCTTTGAGCCCAAGGGATCCCCTTCTCTAGTGTCCCCCTACCTCCATCTCCTGCCCCTAATCTCTTCCCTTTTTTAAAATAAATTTTTAAATTAATCCTCATCCGAGGGTATTTTTCCATTGATTTTTAGAAAGAGTAGAGGGGAATGGGGAGAGACAGAGAGAGAGAGAAAAACATAGATGTGAGAGAAAGACATCCATTGGTTGCCTCCCACACACGCTCCAACCAGGCTGATTTGCAACTGAGGTACGTGCCCCTGACCGGAATCAAACCCGGGGCCCTTCAGTCCACAGACCAATAATCTATCCACTGAACCAAACTGGCTAGGGCTCTTCCCACTTCTGATGACCTGTTCTTTCTTTAAATCTCCCAACTAACATCCCTGTTCTTTTACACACAGACAGGATTCATCTTTTCTGATGTCTCATACTTTCAATGACCATAACCAAGCCCCCAACCCTACCCCAATGCCAGGGCTTTTAGGCCTGGCAAGCCAAAATAAAGCCCACTTATCTGGAAAAGACTCTTTAGGCAGCCAGGTGAGATTGGATGTCATGGTCCAAGTCCTCTGGCAGTAGGATCACCAGGCTGAGTGACAGGGGAAAATATATTAGATTAGGTATCAGGACACCAGGATTCTAATCCCAGCTTTGTCACTCACTCGTCATGCCAGTTCTGCTCTCTAGCCTCATCTGTTCAGTGGTGGTAGTTGAAGGTGAAGGGTGGATTAGAGGACCTGTAGAGACCCTGCCAGTTCTAAACTTCTCTGATTCTGTTTCCATGAGAAGAGTGGAGGTTGAGTGGAAGGTGATAGCTATGCTAAAAGGCTGAGGACCACATGGCTAGTGAATAGTTTCTCTTTGCAAAGGATAGCCAAACCCAGTCACAGTGGGAATCCTCTGTTCTGTCACTTATAGGAATCTAGAACCACTCAACCTTCCTAACCTGCACCTGCCCAGGCCCTCCACCCCCAGGTACATGACCTTAGAATAACCAGTGTCCCCCCTGGCCTTCATCAGCACACCAGGCAATTATCATCTGCCACTTCTACCTAAGATATCACACACCTCCTTTATTTCCTGTCTCCCTTGCAACACACCCATACTGTCCATACCCTAATCTGGATCTTTACCTCCTCTCTCTTGGACCTCAGTAAAACTCACCTAAATGTCCTCAGGCCTTCCACCCCTTTGGTCTACATGGCACCTCTCACCTGGTTCTTATTGTCGACCAATCTTTCTCAGTTCCCTTTGTCTTTCAGCCTCCTTTCCTGCCTCCTCTCTTGTGGGTGAACTCCCTGGATTTTGTCTTTGGCCGTCTCATAATCATAACATAACAACAAAAGCAAAACAATCAGGGAAGAACCAAGATGGCGGCATAGATAAACACCTATACTTGCTTCCTCTCACAACCACATCAAAATTACAACTAAAAGGCAGAACAACTACCACCCAGAACCGTAGGAAAGCTGGCTGAGTGGAAGTTGCACAACTAGAGAGGTGAAGAAAACGCATTAAGACTGGTAAGAGGTGCGGAAAGTGCTGGCACCTGGATGTGCTGCTCTTTTAATCGGGAGGGAGATACAAACTCCCACTTGCTCTGAATTCCAGTTCCAGGCGAGACTCTGAGGGACTCAAACACATACGGGGAGAAACTGGACTGTCTGGCATCAGGATAGGAACGCGAGGGCAGCTTTCTCTCAAAGGTGCTCACAGCGATCATTGTTCCTGTACAGGGGGTGCAGGATGCAGAGACACGGGGACCTCTCCAGTGCAGGGCTGACTGGCAGCCATTGCTGTTTGCTCTGGCCTGGTGATTCCCTGAGACCCCGCCCCACCCAATTTACAACCCTACCCAAGCTGTGCATATCAGCTTTTGCATATGAATGGCCTGTCCTTTCTCCACCTAAAACCTCTCAAACTGCAGCTGGGTCAGAGAGCCCCAGAGCTCTGAAGAAGGCCCAGGGCCCAGCAGCAGCAGCAGCAGCCGGCCTTGCTTCACAGCTGGGCCTCGTCTGGGCACTTCCAAACCCCATACAAAGAAGAGGAGTCTGCAGATGCCTCTGTAGCTCCTGCTGGGCAGCCCCAGACAGTGGCTGACCTTGCACCCCCTCGGAGATCCAAGAGCCAGTGTACCCAGTGGTCAGAGTGAGACCATACCGGATTACAACTCTTTACATCCATAAGAGACACACTCAAGGGGCAGACTCAGTGAGCACCAAAGCCCCACTGAAGCAAGTCCTGCCCCATAAGGGTGTCTCCTGTACAATAGATCTTCCAGTGGAGACACAGCTGATCCTCACAGCCAATTGGCCTGGAGGTCAGTTCCTCCCAGTGATACCAACAGCAATCAAGGGTTAACTACAACAAGACTATGCAAACAGCCCACAAAGGGGTGCACCAAGAGCGTCCACCTCAGGGGACTGGGGAGGCTGAGCTACTGGGCCCTATAGGACACCTACCACACAAGGCCACTCTGTCAACTCAAGAAGACTTAGCAGCTACCCGGTACATAGAAACAAACACAGGAAGACTTAGCAGCTACCCGGTACATAGAAACAAACACAGGAAGCAGCCAAAATGCGGAGACAAAGAAACAAGTCACAAACAACAGAAATAGATGAAAGCAAAATACTGGATATAGAGTTACAAGGTTACTCAAGAATCTTCTAGAAACCTCCAAGAGATTTAGTGAGACCCTCAAGGATATGAAAAAGGACCAATCAGAAATTAAGCATACACTGACTGAAATAAAGAATGATATACAGAGATTCAACAGCAGACTAGAGGATTCCAAGAATCAAGTCAAAGATTTGAAATCTGAAGAAGCAAAAAACACCCAACCAGAAAAGCAAAAAGAAAAAGAGAATCCAAAAATATGAAGATAGTATAAGGAGCCTCTGGGACAACTTCAAGCGTACCGACATCCAAATTATGGGAGTGCCAGAAGAAGAGAGAGAACAAGATACTGAAAATCTATTTGAAGAAATAATGACAGAAAACTTCCCCCACCTGGTGAAAGAAATAGACTTACAAGTGCAGGAAGTGCAGAGAACCCCAAACAAGAGGAATCCAAAGAGGATCACACCAAGACACATCATAATTAAAATGCCAAGGGCAAAAGACAAAGAGAGAATATTAAAAGCAGCAAGAGAAAAACAGTTAGTTACCTACAAGGGAGTACCCATACGACTGTCAGCTGATTTCTCAACAGAAACTATGCAGGCCAGAAGGGAGTGGCAAGAAATATACAAAGTGATGAATACCACCCCAGTCTCCTGAGGTGGTATTATATGAAATGCTGAAGGGTATTCTCTAAGAAGAGGAAGAAGAAGAAAAAGGTAAAGATAAAATTATGAACAACAAAGTGACAACAAATACATATCTATCAACAAGTGAACCTAAAAATCAAATTAATAAAAAAACCTGATGAACAGAACAGACTGGTGAATGTAATAGAATCAGGGGCATGGAAAGGGAGCAGACTGACAATTCCCAGGAGGAAGGGGTTGTGGGGTTGCGTGAAGAGATTGGACAAAGAGCTTACACCTATGGATGAAGTCTGTGGGCGGGGGCACGGGGAAGCCTGGAGTGGGGTGGGAACCGGGTGGAGGGGAGCTATGGGGGGAAAAAAGAGGAACATCTGTAATAATCTGAACAATAAAGATTTAAAAAAAGAAAGAAAGAAAGCAAAACAACCAGGATTTAATGGTGCTTATATGGTATAAAGGACCTTCACATGTATTTTCATTTGATTCTATAAGGTAAGCTATTCTCTCCCACTTAATAGAAGTCAATTTTGCCTTCATGGAGCCTCAGAAAACTGTCCTTTCCTTTTTTATTTCCATTGCCACTGCCCTAATTCAGCTCTTAATGCCTCATCTTAGACACGTGCTTCAGCGCCTCAGCTGACAATAGTGTAGGTCTTAGCAGCTGATGAGAAGGAAGGGATGGACGTAGTTCCAGTTAACCAATTGACCAAGGGCTTTAGATTTAACTGAACCAGACCAGGCCCCACTCAGAACACAGGGAGCTGCACTGTAAAGATAAGGTACTCAGAACTAGAATCATTTGGGGGAAAAGATTAGGGTCACACGCAAAAATTCAGAATCTATGATTGGTCCAAGTGTAAAGAGGACAGTTCCTGATGAATAGGTGAAGGGCTGCAAAATGAAGTCAGGAGACTCTCCCTGGAAGCCCCACCCTGCCAGGACCTTTGTGCCCTGTCACCCCAGCCTGCAGCCTCCGCCTGCTGGGGCAGATACACTCAACTCTCCAGTTTAAGTCAGAAAAAAATACTATCCCAGGAAGAAAAGAGAGTAAGAATAAAAATAATAGTATTGGAAATATGGATCAAAGACATTTAAATTCATGATGCTGCTTTTATAATGGGTATTTTTTGGGGCAGTTATTGTAATATTGTTTGTTTTGTCTGCTTTTTAGGATGTTTAAAGCTTTTAAGAAAATCTGATTTCTGAGGTTTAATTGATTCCATTTGAAGTCAATGTTTAAATACTTGGGGAAATATAATTTGCTAAATTCATAAGTTTTTGATCTATTAGTTGTATAAGTAGTATGAGACTATTTAGGGAAATGTTAATAATTAAATAAAGATTGATAAATTGGACATCAAGTAGAAAAAAATGAGTATTCCTTTCTCTCCATGCCCCAAAGTACGTGAGACATTGAAGAATTTATTATCCTAAACTTGCCCTCTGTGATTTCTGCTGTCTTTAATCAATCCCCCTTCTATTTCCAACACCTCCGTGACCCCATTTCCCCATCTGTAAAATGGGATGATATTATCACCTTCTAGGAGTGTGGCTGTGAGGATTTAATGAGAGAATTCCTTCCATAACACGCACAGCAATACCCAGCACCCAAATGCTTGATAATGCTGGCTATCGTTATCGTCCCCCAACATTTTGATCATGCCGTCTCCTGCACAAAGTCCTTCAGTTGCTTCCCAATAACCCAAGACACATGCACGCGCAACCACACAGCATCCGGCACCTTTATGCCCTCACCTCGGCCTGCCACCCAGCCCTGACCCTCACTACTCCCCCTTCACCCGCCAGACAGACAAAATTACTACCTCCTTGTGTCACACTGCTCTCATATCATCATTTCTTCTGTACTGTTCCTCCCCTTGAAATGCCTTGCCTCTCTCCCAGGCCATTACAAACCAATTCAAACTCCTACCTATCCTTCAAAACCCATCTCAAATGCTACATCCTCCAAGATACTTTCCTGGCCATCACCAGCTCTCTCCTTCCCGGGAGAACTTAGTTAGTAGCTCTTCCCTGGCAAGCATGACGCTCTGCTATGCATCAGTCAATTACCTGTCTGGTTACCCCAGCTGGGCCATAAGCTCCCTGAAGGCAAGACTCACTTCTAATTGATCTTGAGGAGCACGCGGCTGCCCTGCCCTCGCCCTGCTGCGTAACAGGTGCTCCGCTAACAGGTGGAGGTTCCTCCAGCTCTAGGTGGTTGTGCCATCGAAGCAGAAGCATCAGGGACCTGCAGGCTCCCCAGGCCAGTGTCCCCACCCTCGCTGGCCCAGGAAACCAAGGGAGCCAGCAGTGTGCGTGTGCCAGGGCCCACGGAGCAGATGGAAAGATGGCAGCGCCAGATTCCGGGAGCATGGGGAGCTGTCTGCTCAGCTCACCAGCACCGCCATCCCCCAACCCCCTCAGACATCCAGCCCACAGTCAGGCCACATTTTTTTAGACTCTTCTGTGCCAGGCCCTGTGTGAGGTGTGGCAGACACCAAGACTGGTGCCACTTCCCTACGAGGTGAGTCCCTGTGCGCGGAGCTCCTGTGTTCACCCCACGCGGCCCCAGCTGCTGACAAGCCGAGCAGACGACTGTGTGACTGTGCGCCCGGGCTCAGAGGGCCGCCTTCTACCCTGTTTCCAAACAACTCCCCTTTCTGCGCCAGCGCCGCTGCCTCTCCCGTCTGTTTGCCCCTCGCCGCCTCCGCCCTCTGTTGAGGCTGCCGCGATGATGAAATTTGGCTGGCAACACCCCCTCCTCCCCTTTCTGCAGGCCCGGAGAGGATTAAGCCGCTGGAGTCTGAAATCGGAAAGATCCCAGCTTCTGCTCCCCAGCACCTCCTCACGCCCCCTCCCCTCCCGCCCATGCAAAACCAGAAAATTAATCTCCCCTTCTGCCTGTGATATGGCGGGCTGCATTACAAGCTGGGCGCCGAGATAAAGCGGGCAGCCGCGGGACAGCAGCCCAGCGCAGGGGCCTCGGGTGGGGCCGGCCTGGGAGATAAGGGCCTCCCAGCGCCATGAATTATTCACCGGCCCTGCCTCCTCCCGCTCAGAGGCCGCTGTGATTGCGCCTTCCGGAGGGGCCAGGGCACACGGGAGGAGGGTCCATAGGGGAAGGCTGTGGAGGGGTTCATGGAGGGAGAGATGGGAAAGGGAAGGACTGTGCTTAGCTGGGGGACAGCTCAGAGGCACAAGCGCCCTGCAGGACCAACTGATACCGAGGAAGGGCCGTGTCTCCGAGCCTAGCGAACTCCAGGCCCAACCATGCCCGCAGGGGTGCTTCTCATTTAGGCAACTCACTGAACACTGTTGAGCAGCTGTCCCTGCCCTCAACGTGCCCAGGATCCAATGCACCGAGTGTGGGAGGAGCACAGTCTGGGGGAGGAGGGGTGTCCTTGTCCACAGCCCTTCCCCGCTCCCCTCCTCCAGAGGTCAAGACCGCTGCTGCCCACTCTGCGGGAGCACCCCGCGCGGGGAGGGTGTGCGAGGGGAGGGCAGAGGACAGACCTACTCCCAGGGCAGCTGGTCCAGGAGGGACAGGAGGCCCGTGCTAGGTAAGGGATTCCCGAGGGAAGTTTCCGGGAAAGGAAAAGCCCCAGGCACTCTGCGGGCCTTTAGTTTCTCCTTTGTTCACGCCTCTCAAAGACCCAGGATTTTAAAGCAGGGAGGGACCTTAACTCTCTTCCCTATCTCTATTGCTACATCTCTCTGTACCCTCTCTCCCCGTCCTCCCCTCCCCCTTCACTTCTTCCTCCCTCCCAGACATCTGCCCTTTTAATCTCTGCCTTGGCCCCGATTTCTCCACCTCGCTCTTGCTCTGTGCCTTTCTATCTCTCAGTCTCCCTGTGTTTTTCTCCTTAAGCATGTGACGTGATGACACAAATTGGGATATGTGATGGAAGAAAGGTGGACATGTGCTGGTCCCTGGATAGGAAGAGAGGAAAAAGAAGGCTCCAGCATCTCCTGGATGTGCGGATGAACCGCCAGACCCTGAGAGAGGAGCAGAAGTGGTACAGGGTGGGACCCCCTGAGATGCACTGGCAGAGGAGACACCAGAGAACCAGGAGCGGGAGGTGCTGGGAGAGGGTGAGCAGAGGTGGGGACCCAGTCTGGCAGGCAACCTGGATCCTGCTGCTTTCTGTAGCAAATAGTGAACCCCATACTCATGAACCAGCAAACAAGGCACATTTTCTGAGACCTCCATTCAAGTTGGAGAAGGATGGGTGATTGGAGGGGAAAGGGAAAAAGAGTGGGGAGTGAAGAGGGGCCAGAATGAGAAGAGAACATGGGGAGGAGGAATGGGTTAGCCCCGGAAGGATGGAGAAGGCAGTGACTTGGGTGAAAAGCGGGGGTGGGGGGGGGCGGGAAGCTAAATGAAGGAGAGAGATTAGAGAGAGAAATGGGGAAGAAGAGGCGGCCAGCACAAGGTTGGGGGAAAGGACAAGTGTAGCAAAGAAATTAGGAAAGAGTGTAAGAGGAGTATTTGGACCAGAAAAGAAACAGGGAGAGAAGATGGGGGTCACAGTTTCAACACGGAGCCTGGAGGGATGGGCAGGGGGGAGTGGCTGGGTCCCATCAGCCTCAGGTCCGCAGCCCTTCCCACCCTCCTGCTAATTAACTCCTTAATTGTCTCTGCATTTGCTGAGCTAGCAGATGAAGTGGATGCAGACAGATGGGGGCGCCTGTGATTTCACGCATGGGGGAGCAGAGAAGAGCTGCCTGGGAGTCCCAGGGGGCCTCGCCCCCCTCTTTGCCCTCCTCCCTCCTCCCTGTCTCTGGGAGGCTGCAGGGTGCTTCTGAACCTAGAGCAGATGGGACCATCTGCAAGGGAAGTGTCCATGGGGAATTTGCCCCCATCAGCCTTTCTGAGATGAAAACAATACTTGCCACTATTGATGGAACACCTACTGTTTATTAGGCATACATGTTTCATCACTGCGGGCATTAGCCAGATTTTATGGTTTGTGGAGAAAGTGAGGCTCAGACAGGTTAAGTAACTTGCCCAGGATCACACAGCGATGGTGTGACAGAGATGGAATTTGAATCCAGGTCAGCAGGATGCCAAAGCCCTGAGTGGGTCCTGGCCTCATGCCCGTGGAGGGAGGAATATCTCCAGGCCTGTTTCTCTCTCAGCCCCAGGAGAGAAAGGGTACTGAGGTGTAGGAACCGCAGGGGCCAGAGAGGAGGGACGTGTGGACAAGAGACTGAGGGGAGGCTGAAGGAGCTGGAATCTGTCGCAGTCTGAACAGGAGGTAAGTGACCCAGAGAAGCAGAAAGGAGCAGTGGCACACTAATCACAGTCCTTGGGTCTCTCAAGTGTTGTCTTTCTGAAGCCATTTCCCCTTTCTTCCTCTCTGCTCCACAAACCCCAGTCAGGCTGGCTTGCCCCTCTGCTACTCTGTGCTGGCAGCCCCCTCCCATTCCTCATTTTTACTCTTGGCCTTTGCACTAGAGTCAGTTGTCAACATGTTCATCTCTCCTTTGACACTAGGAAATTTTGAAGGCAGGGACGATGCCACTCCTTACCATGTCCCCAGGGCCAATCCTGGGGCTTGACACAGGAAATGCCTCAGTGGAGGGTTGCTGAAATGTATAGGGCAGGGATGGGGAATATGTTCAGGGATTCGCCTCACCTCAAATGAAGAGGAAACAACAGCATGAGGGACTTAGGTTTTCCATAAGAAAGAACTTTGAGCCCTACCCAAGGAGCTCAGTTGGTTAGATAGTCATCCCAATATACCAAGCCTCCAGGTTTGATCTGATCAGGGTTCATACAAGAATCAACCAATGAATGCATAAGCAAATCTCTCTCTCTCTCTCAAATTAAAAAGAAGAAAAATCTTTGAAGGCTGGAGAACTATGCTGAAGGCTTGATTCAGACCCATAGATTCTGAAGATCAAGGTTTCTCCAGACTGGCTGTTGTGTACTAAAGGTCTTGAACTGATGAGAAATCTGGGCCCCGCCCCCAGATTCTGATTTAATTGGTCTCCAATGGGGCCACAGCATCAGCATTTAAAAAATTTCCCCAGTTATTCAAATGTGCAGGTGGGTTGAACCATTGTCAGATTCTGCCCCGATTTAGCTGCATTGGTGGTTTACCACTGGACCCGAACATCAAGGCTAATATGACTTTTTGAGGATTTACTCAGTACAAGCTAATGTGCCAAGCACTTTCTATGCATTATCTCATGTAATCCTCAGTCATTCCTGTGAAATAAATATTATTCCCATCTTACAGATGAGGAAACTGAGTCAGAGAGGTCCTACCCGGACTAATGAATGGCAGGACCAGGTCTGGAAACTGAAATTCTCTGAGTCACATCTTTTATCTTCCCCCAGACTCCTCCTGAGGCTGCTCATTGCCTCAGTCAGTCCTTGCCTGCCTCCACCTCACCTCATCACCTTCCTTCCACCCACGCTGCTCCCTCAGTAACATCCCAGGTGACTGAAGCAATCTGCAGCCATTTCAAGAAGCTCTGTATGTCAGTCACTCAGCCTGCGAGGGTGGGGAACTAAGGGAATTGCAGATGCTTCAAGATGGTCCGCTCATCCCCCTGAGGACAATAAGAATTCAGGAATCGGACTGTCCAATTCTTCCTTGGCTCCCTGTTTGGGGCACTCCCAAGCGGAATTTCCACTCCCAGAAGCCTCACTGGGTTGATTCTAAGTATCTGTGAGAGTGCTGCCACCCAGTGGTTGCCCAGGGACATGGCAGCCCTCTGAGGCCGCCTGATGCTGCTGGACAGCTCCCCAACTCAAGAACAGAACCCAAAACCCTCTTCCTTTTGGCAGCGCCAAATCCAGGCCCCTAGTAAACGAATCCCATTCTTCCTCCTCCACAGTCCTAAGCCCACAGTTCCTCTAGGGATCTCCAGCTCTCCCCCTGACTTCCCATGTGTCCCCTGCCCTCAACCCCTCACAACTTCTCATCCTCTGTGCCAGCCCTTTCTCTATCCTTAAAGCCCTGAGAACACACCTCTCACCTCCCTTCTCCCAGAGCAGTGCCAGCCTACAAGTGGAGTGAAGGAGCTGCTAGAGATAGAATTCTGGTCCCCCACACCCCTCTCCTCATCATCTGACACCATCAGAACTCAACAGTCTCTGTGCTAAGAGCCCCTAATGAGCATCAGCAAATTAACAACTTCCCTTTGATTGCTCCTTCTCTGTTAATTGGATAGGACCCCCCTCCCCCCAAGACCTCTCAGTGAGGAAGAGGGAGGGAGAGGAGAGATGTGAGAGCTGCAGGAGCAGCCCGAGGCCTGGGCTCAGTGCCCCAGAATTCTGCTCTGTCCCCTGAGTACAGCTCCCCCTTCCATCCCTTCCTTGCCCTGTCCATGCCCACCCACCTAACCCTCCACCCTCTCCAACCCCCCTCTATTCTGTTTCCTTGTTTCTTGACTTCCGTCCAAATTCCCTTGATCTCTGGCTATTTCTCCTTCCTTCTCTCTGCTCCTTCTTTAGAGGTGGCATGAGGGGTTCCAAACATGCCCCCCAAAGCTGTAAGGATGGGGCTTGGGTGGCCAAAGCTGTGTGTTTGTTTATGTATGTGTATGTTGTATACATGTCACATGTACATGGGGAGCAGGGATAGGCACAGATGAATATGTGTAAGCTCCTGAGTGCCTGCCCTGTGGGTCAGGCCTGGGATGTGTGGGTGTGAGTGGTGTGGTGTGACTCTGGTCTGTATGTGTGCCTGTGTCTCCACACCGGCAAGTGCTTGAATCAGTCAAGTGTGACTCGGTGTGTGTGTGTGTGTGTGTGTGTGTGTGTGTGTGTGCACGCGCGTGTGTGCCACCAGAGGAGGCAGCAGCAAGAGGCAGGAGCATTGATCCGAAGGAGACGGAGCAGGGAGGGGGACGCTGGGGGCAGACAACCTCCCTCCCGCGCGCGCGCGCGCGCGCGCGCGTACACACACACACACACACACACACACACACACACACACACACACACCACACAGTCACACACAAACCATAGGGCCTCGCAGGAAGGGACCCGGCTCCGGTCCCGGAGCCGCCGAGAGTGGCCGGGAAGAGGGGGCGAAGCAGCCGGGAGCCCTGGGTCTCGGTCCCAGGTCCGGGAGCCTGGCGTGCACACCAGCCCGGAGACACCCTCGCAGACACTCGTAGGCGCGCACGCGCACCCTCTCCCCTCCCCCTCGCCTCTCCTCCCGCCGCCTCCCGGCCGGACGATGGATCCCTGCAGATCCCGGGGCTGAGAGCACAGCGCACCGCGCACCGCGCCGAGTCCGGGCGGACAGAGCCAAGGCGAGCGAGCGAGCGAGCGAGTGCGCGCGGGCGGGCGGACCGAGCCGAGCCGGGCCGGGCCCAGCGGGCCGCTCCCTGCAGGGCTCTGCGCGGCGTGCCGCGGCGGCCGCCGGCTCCCGCTCCGGGCCATGCGCCCCTCCGCGGCTCGGCGCTGAGCCCGCGTCCGGCACCGTACCCCAGGATTGCCGGGTTCCCGAAGCCCCTCAAGGTGGGTCTCTGATCCCCCTGCCTTTGGCTTACGAAGCCAGGACTTTGCTACCTTCTCGCTTTCCCCAGCTCCTGGGGCGGCTTGGTGTATGGGGAGGGGGGCGGGGGCCGAATAGGGGATCTGGCTGCATCGAGAAGCTGGACTGGAAGAGTGGGGGTGTTGGGTCCGGGGTGGGGACAGCTCGCTGTCTTAGGGAAACCCCATGTATCCACCGCGGGTGGCCCTCTCCCCCCTCCCCAAACACACACATATACAGCCTGCGGGTTATGAGAACTAGAGATGTCTGCAGGTGAGTACTCAGCCTGGGCCCCTCTCCACCTCCCTTGGGGGTTTCTGGCCCAGGTTTAGCTCAGGAAGGAGGGGGGAGCCCAGCCCTGGGGACACCCTTGACCAGGAGCTCCTGACCCCCGGGTTCAGCCCATCTGAGGGAGTCTTCATCTCCAGGATGGGGTGGAGATTTCTGTCCCAGAGTGACCCCACATCTGGAGGGAACTCCTGTGTCTGCCTGTGGGAATATTGGGACTTCCCTCTCGCCCTCGGATGACTATGTCTGCTGTCTCCCCTGCCTGGGAAGCTTCTCTGGGAGAACATTCTCCTGGCCTGAGCTGACCCCCAGCCCCTGCATTTGGAGGAACCCTCTGCTGGGAGTATGTCCCTGGGCCAGCCACCTCTGGGCTAGCCCACCAGGGAGTCTACTGCCCCAGAGGCAGTGACCTCTGGAGATGGGAACTTCAGATGCACACATTTGGAGGGACCCTATATGTACTTTCACCCCAGGATAATGCCAGACTCCCTCCCTCCCCTTCCCCCAGGATCCCCTTGGCCAGGATGGAACTGAAGGCTGAGGAGGAAGAGGTGGGTGGAGTCCAGCCCGTGAGCATCCAGGCCTTCGCAAGCAGCTCCACGCTGCACGGCCTGGCCCACATCTTCTCCTATGAGAGGCTGTCACTGAAGCGGGCGCTCTGGGCCCTGTGCTTCCTGGGCTCACTGGCTGTGCTGCTGTGTGTGTGCACGGAGCGTGTGCAGTACTACTTCAACTATCACCACGTCACCAAGCTTGACGAGGTGGCTGCCTCCCAGCTCACCTTTCCTGCCATCACGCTGTGCAACCTCAATGAGTTCCGTTTTAGCCAAGTCTCCAAGAATGACCTGTACCATGCTGGGGAGCTACTGGCCCTGCTCAACAACAGGTGGGTGGCTCTCACCCCTCCCCCAGCCGGGCTCCTAGAGTTGCATGCATCCCAGCTCCCAGGCACCCATTCCCTAACTCCATCAAACCCAGACAACCTCCCCCTCCAATCCCCACCAAACCTACCACTTACTGCAAAGGAACTGGGGTACTGCTGAGCACTCAATGAAGGGCATCCAATCTTTGATCCCAGCGTAGTCCAGACCAGCCCTGCCCCTACCCAGCCTGAGCTGTAAGACATCACCACCCTCTTTGGAGTGACCTTTGCTCACCTTCCTGCCACTATGTCTTGATCTTCTCACCTAGGGGATGGGGACAGATCATCTTTAACAGGTAGAGACCAGCTTTGATCTCTCTGTCACCCCACCCTTACCGCTGTGCTGAGATGCCCAGCCCCCAGGCAGCCACTACAGATCCTTCTGCCTTCTCAGATCCTATGGGGCAGGTCCTCTGGACACGCCCAGCTCTATTCTATGCCTGTGCCCAGACCTACCCACAGGGCTGGATGCTGCCCTCCCCCCATTCCCTGGAGGTTGGGTTGACACTGGAGGCCAAACAGAGGCAGGAACCGAAAATCATGCTGATCCATGCGCGGATCACCCCCGGACTCCAGGTATGAGATACCGGACACACAGATGGCAGATGAAAAGCAGCTGGAGATACTGCAGGACAAGGCCAACTTCCGCAGCTTCAAGCCCAAGCCCTTCAACATGCGCGAGTTCTATGACCGTGCGGGGCACGACATTCGAGACATGCTGCTCTCCTGCCAGTTCCGGGGGGAGGTGTGCAGCGCAGAAGACTTCAAGGTGGTGAGTGAGTCCCCTGGGCGGAGTGTGCGGAGTGTGAGTCAGCCGGGATCTAGAGGAGGAAGAGACAAGGCGCAGGCAGTCCTCTCATCCTGCTTGCTCCACTGGGAGAGGAAGCTGTGTGTCCCTGAGGCTCGCAGGGATGTTCAGCATGGGGGTGCATTTGTTCTGTGTGAGTGCTGGAGCCCCAGCCTTGTGTCCATGCTATGGCAACAAAGAGAACCCACAGCGCACAGCACGCACAGGTACACACACAGCCTGGCATGGCCTTGACCCCATCAAGCTTACCTTCTGCGCCACAGGTGTCAGAGCTGGGGTCCGAGGACCATCCCCTGGGAGCTGGAAAGAAATGCAGACTTTACCACCCCACCTCCTGATTCAGAATCTGCATTTTAACAATATCGCTAGGTGACTTGAATTCAAGTTTGAGCACTGTGAAACATGAAAAGGAAGGGAAGCTTTCTGTTAAATAGCCAGATAGGTAATTCTCTCCGTGCCACTACACACACACACACACACACACACACACACACACACACCACGTACACGTACTCTGTCCAATTGGGTTACCCCCTTGCCACCAAGAGCCACAGAGCCATACGGTCTGAAGAAGGAGAGGTAATTTGGGCTACACAGTCATGGCTGAACAGCAGGCTCCCTTTGCTTCTTAAAATGGAGATGCCCCATAGGTGGGCTGCCTTAAAGCCAGCACCCCAGAGAGGGTTAGGGGCACTCTGTCCCGGGTGATCCTAAGCAAGTCATACAGGTTCCTGAGGGCATAGAATCAGAAAGAGGCTGGAAAGGGACCAGAGGACCTGGAGCCGTGTTTGAAAAATCACACTGAATGAGAGGACAATGCTGGTAATTCTTCAGCATGCTTTCTAGACTCCTGCAATCCCCTAGATAAATAGCCATATTATCTCTATTTTATGAATGCACAAACTGAGGGGGAGAATGAGCTGCCCCAAGCTCACATAGCTGGTTAGTTACAGATTCAGGATTAGAACATGTCTCCTTAAGTCCCAATGCAGTGTGCTCTTTTGTTAACACTGCTGACCCTGGAGTCAGCGTATCTACTTCCAATTGTGGCCACTGCCCTTTGAAAACCCAGCCTCCCCTAGGAGCCCCTTGCTCTCCATGCCTGCCCCCAATTCTCCACTCTCAGAACCTCCCCTTTCTCCCTGCCCATTTTCTTCCCTACTTGCTTGCTTCCTCCTAGCATTATGGGAGCATGAACTGCATTTGTTTGTGTAGAAAGGTTGAGCCTGTAGAAAGGTCATGCTTGTTTTTTCTTGCTGAGGTTACACAAGACTTCCCAATTTTTTTAATGGAATTAAGGTTTTAAAAATATATATGTTTTTATGTATTTGAGAGAGAGAGAGAGAGAGAGAGAGGACATCGATTGATCGATAGGCTGCCTCCTGCACGCCCCCTACCAGGGATAGGGCAATTGGCCCCACAACTCAGGCATGTGCCCTAACCCGGAGTCCAACCGGAGTCCTCTTGGTGCCTGGTTCAATGCTCAACTCCTGAGCCACAACCACCAAGCAGACTTCCCAATCGTTTAAAGCCCTGCTCTGCAGACTGGTTTCATGAGCCTTTGTCAATCCTACCAGACAAAAGTTACATGATCACACAACTTGCTGAGCCAAGCTGATGGGGAACTTAATGTGATGCAAGGGCCACTTTCTTCCCTCTCTTCCTTCCTCAAAACAGGGGAGTCCTGGGTTCACCAGAGCTCTTGACCTAAGGGTTCCCAGGCTCACCAACTATGCTCCCAAGAGAACAGAACTGAAAGTGAAAGCCACGGCCTTCCTCCCAACACACAAGCAGAAGGGACCGCCAAGAAAGAAAAACCATCCCTCTGTGGATGGTTTGTAGTGTTGGAGGAGGGAGGGAATTGCTTGGCTCAATCTGGGAAGGTGCTAAGGTATAAAATGAGGGTACAGTTAGTCCATAGAGAGTGTTGCATTGCTCCACTCGTCTCTCCTGTCCAGAGAGATTCCAAGTGGTGATGCTAAGACACGTTTGGTTTGTGGAGATGAAATTACTGAAATGTGATCATTCTATTTTGTCTGCGGGGACAGTTCTGGGTTGTCAGATGGAGATATGATTGGTTCAGAAAGTTCTGGAGTAATCAGAGGTCTTCCTTTTGCTGGGAAGAGAGATACAGGCCAGGAGCTTGCAGGCACTTCTTGGTCTGGGTTGTCAGGCAAGACCAGGTTTTTGCTGTTTCTGAGCCCTTATCAAAGAAGACCTGACCCTTAATCTGGCTGAACCCAAACCTCTCAGCCCCTTCTTCTACACTCTCTGGTTGACCCCACTGCCGGATCCTTTCCATGTCAGGAACTTGACCACTTCTGCCCACTGGAATGCTCCTAATGGATGGGACCCATGTTGTGAGTCCATGTCTGACATCTCCCTGGTGGAGAGGGTCTGGCACTCCTCCAGCTCCCTGTTCTAAGGGATGCAGACACTCCTTGCCTGATGCTGTGCTCTACTCTCTCACTCTATTTGTCTCTCTTTTTCTTTGTTAACCCTCATTAGAAAAAGGGGAAGGGAAGGAGGGAGGGGGAGAAAGAGAAAAATAGATGTGAGAGAGACACATAGATTGGTTGCCTCCCACACGTGCTCCTACTGGTGCCAGGGATCAAACCTGCAACCCAGGTATGCGCCTCTGACAGGGAATCGAACCCTTAACTCCTCTGTGGGTGTGCAGGCTGACGTTCTAACCACTGAACAACACCAGCCAGGATTCCACCTTCTCTCTTTTCTCCTGGTCTCATAGTGAACAGCTGCCTTTTCATCCTTGCCAGTCCCTGCTAGACCAAAAGGGGTGTATCTACCCACTAGGCAGATGTGACACTGACAGAAAACATCTGTATCAGTTAGAGTTTAGGGGAGACATCTTGGCACCCCTACCACCTCAAGAGCAGAGGTTCTTAACTGGGGGGTCCAAGCCCTGGCTCACAGTGTCTGCAAAATATAGTGTGCATGGACACCAGGTGAACTCTTTTGCAGGTTTCAAAGGGCAACCCTCATCCAATCTATAAGTGGTTGTATGTGAGGGTGTGTATGTGTGAGTGTGTGTGAGGGTCTGTGAGGGTGTGTGTATGAGAGTGTGTGTGAGGGTCTGTGAGGGGGTGTATGTGAGAATGTGTGTGAGGGTGTGTGTGTGAGAATGTGTGTGAGGGTGTGTGTGTGAGAATGTGTGTGAGGGTATGTGAAGGTGTGTGAGGGTCTGTGAGGGGGTGTGTGTGAGAATGTATGTGAGGGTGTGTATGTGTGAGTGTGTGGGAGGGTATGTGAGGGTGTGTGAGAGTGTGTGTGAGGATCTGTGTGTGTGTGTGTGTGTGTGAGAATGTGTGTGAGGGTGTGTGTCAGGGTCTGTGGGGGTCTGTGTGTGTGTGTGTGAGTGTATGTGTGTGAAGGTGTGTGGGGGTCTGTGAGGGTGTGTGTGAATGTGTGTGAGGGTGTGTGAGGGTGTGTGTGTGTGTGTGTGAGTGTGTGTGTGAGGGTCTGTGTGTGTGTGTGTGTGTGTGTGAGGGTGTGTGAGTGTGTGTGTGTGAGGGTCTGTGGGGGTCTGAGTGTGTGTGTGAGTGTGTGTGAGGGTGTGTGAGAGTGTGTGTGAGGGTCTGTGGGGGTCTGAGTGTGTGTGAGGGTGTGTGTGTGAGTGTGTGTGAGGTTCTGTGGGGGTCTGTGAGGGTGTGTGTGAGTGTGTGTGAGGGTCTGTGGGGGTCTGTGAGGGTGTGTGTGAGGGTCTGTGAGGGTGTGTGTGTGTGAGGGTGTGTGTGAGGGTCTGTGAGGGTGTGTGTGTGAGGGTCTGTGGGGGTCTGAGTGTGTGTGTGAGTGTGTGTGAGGGTGTGTGAGAGTGTGTGTGAGGGTCTGTGGGGGTCTGAGTGTGTGTGAGGGTGTGTGTGTGAGTGTGTGTGAGGTTCTGTGGGGGTCTGTGAGGGTGTGTGTGAGTGTGTGTGAGGGTCTGTGGGGGTCTGTGAGGGTGTGTGTGAGGGTCTGTGAGGGTGTGTGTGTGTGAGGGTGTGTGTGAGGGTCTGTGAGGGTGTGTGTGAGGGTATGTGTAAGGGTCTGTGGGGGTCTTTGAAGGTGTGTGTGAGGGTCTGTGTGAGGGTGTGTGTGAGGGTCTGTGGGGGTCTTTGAGGGTGTGTGTGAGGGTCTGTGGGGGTCTTTGAGGGTGTGTGTGAGGGTCTGTGGGGGTCTTTGAGGGTGTGTGTGAGGGTCTGTGTGAGGGTGTGTGTGAGGGTCTGTGGGGGTCTGTGAGGGTGTGTGTGAGGGTCTGTGAGGGTGTGTGTGTGTGAGGGTGTGTGTAGGGTCTGTGGGGGTCTTTGAAGGTGTGTGTGAGGGTCTGTGTGAGGGTGTGTGTGAGGGTCTGTGGGGGTCTGTGAGGGTGTGTGTGAGGGTCTGTGTGAGGGTGTGTGTGAGGGTCTGTGGGGGTCTGTGAGGGTGTGTGTGAGGGTCTGTGAGGGTGTGTGTGTGTGAGGGTGTGTGTAGGGTCTGTGGGGGTCTTTGAAGGTGTGTGTGAGGGTCTGTGTGAGGGTGTGTGTGAGGGTCTGTGAGGGTCTGTGAGGGTGTGTGTGAGGGTTTGTGAGGGTGTGTGAGTGTGTGTGAGGGTCTGTGAGGATCTGTGAGGGTGTGTCTGCTCTGGAGGACGGTTCGGGGGCCATGGGAATGGCATACTCTCAAACATCCTAGCTCAACCTCAGGGGACAGACTGGTGGTCACAGTGTTTGACAGGTCCAGCCCCCAGCTGGGCTGAGTCCGCTTGTGAGAGTGGGGTGATAATGGGAAACCTGGGCTAAATCCGGGAGGAACAGGTTGGAAACTCTTTGAGACTGAAGAGGCAGAGGGCAATGGGGAGAGATCCCCACAGCAGCTGGGTTGGGTAGGCCTCAGGAGCTCTCTTCTGAGCTACCAAAAGAGCAACCAGAGGACCACCCACAAGACTCTCTCAGCCCTGGCCACCTCCTCCCTTCATGGTGGGGTGCTTGGTTGCCAGGGCAACAAGGGCTCCACTCTCCCACCCCACCTCGATGCCATCCAGGCCAAGGCAGGGCAGGGGTTCCATGGAGGGGGTCTGGGGGCGCAGCTGTCTGGCAGTGTCTGGGTTGGGCTGGGGGAGTGAGCACAGTCGCAGCTGGTGCCAGCCTACAGCTGCACCTTATCTGTCCCTGGCATTGGGAGCGGCAATGTGGCTGGAATGCTGAACAGCACCAAGGGGAGGGGGCTGGCAGATGCTTGCCCAGTCTGCCCTATGCCACCCCCTCTGCCAGCTGAGACCCAGAGCCTTTGCCTGGGGGAGAGAGAAACGGAATTCATTTCTGAACCCTGGAACAGAAGGAAAGGGAGGGCAGAGACTGGAAATCCTAGGGGTGGGTGTGTAGTGGGGATAGTATGCTCCCTCAGGAGGGGATGGAATTGGGGCACAAAGAATTGGGGGACAGGACTCTGGAGGAGGCAGGAATCCCCCCAGAGGAGAGGTGGAGAGAAGAGGATGCACACAGAAATCCCCCTGGGGTTCTGGAGGAGGGCAGGAATCTCCTGGAGCACCTATGGGGGTGAGATGCTGGTAGAAGGGGTAGATGGAGGTTGGTGATTTGGGGACCCAGAGGGGAGGGAGAAGTCCTCTCACAGCAAGCAGAGCTGGATCACAGGGTCCAGGGGGAGCCAGGACTAGCAGGGAGCTACCTTATCCCCAGGGTTGGCTCTGCCCCTTCACTGACACCCCTCACACTCACACACCCCAGCCCTTAGCAGCTCAGACCAGGAGTCCCTGGGGAGGGCCCACCCTTACTCCCTGGGTCTGCTCCCTCCAGCTAGGTAGGGAGTGGGGGGGCTGCTGAGGGAGAGGGCTGCCCAGACTGCTACACACACAGAGAAAGGGAGGGTCGTGGGCAGCTCCACCTAGAGGCCTGGTGGTCTTTAGGGGTTAAAGGGGCTCTGACAGGGGAGCATGCACGGATTGCAGAGGGATAGGAGAGCCTGGAACGGAGAAGTTCACTTCAGGGGAGAGGCACTCCGGACCTAGGGGTTCTTGGAACTTCCTCCAGCCTTATCCTTCCCTTATCCTCCCCTTCTCTCCTCCCCTCCCTGAGTTGAGAAGAGATAAATACAGCCAGTTGCAAGAATCCAGGGGACCCTAGATTGAGGATTGAGTCCCTCTATTTCTCTCCCTCTCTCTCTCTCTCTCTCTCTCTCTCTCTCTCTCTCTCTCTCTCTCTCTCTCTCTCTCTCTCTCTCTCTCCCCCCTACACGTACACATCCCCTTGGCTAACTTAGTTTCCTCTCTCACCTCTACCCTCCCCTAGCATTTCTGACTCCACCCCTCTCCCAGATTATTGCCAGCTAAGAGGCTGCTCTAAGTTAATTGATCTCCTGGCTGTTGGCTAAAGTAATAGGGAATTGATGTGAGTTACTGAGTGCCTCTGGGGGCAGAGCAGGAAGGGGGTGGGAAGCAGCACCTCCAAGCGCCTTTCTCCTGCCCCAGCCTTTGGGCAACTGCAAGGTATGGCCCTGCTACCCCTGGTGCGTGTCCATGTCCAGAAAGCAGAGGGGAAGCCCACAGCGAGGGCGATGGTGCTGTTGTGGGTGGGAGTTGCTTCTGAGCATGATTCAACTTTGTGGAAGACAGTTCTAATTCTGGGGGATGGTGAGGGAGGCTGAATATTAGGCAGGAGGTGTGTCAGTCTCCACTTGATTTATTCCTGTGACAGAGCCCATTCTGAGTGCCAGGCTCAAGCTGGGTGGCGAACAGGCAGAGCCTGTCCCTGCCCTCAGGGAGCGTAGAGTGAAGGGCAGTGCCCAGGCAGGCTCAGAGCTGAGAGGGTGGGCAGCACTAACAGAAGCCTTAGGAGCAAGGAGTAACGCCAGGGATGAAAGGCTCCTCACCGTCGAGGTGGAGTCCTTCCAATCTTCCCAGCCCAGCTCAGCTATCCAGAAACTCCCGGTTAGTAGAAGGTGTGGCTTCTCCCCAAGCCAGCCCAGCTGATGGCCAGCCCAGTCCTCCCTAGCAAGGGTCATGGCCCTCCTTTGCCAGGCCCCTTAGGCACAAGCCTTCCCTCGCTGTCTGTCTGAGGTAGCTGCTCCGGGAGCCTCTGCCCTCTAACTGAGAACTTTCCCGTCAGGACCTTTGCATGGGATTCTGGGAGGCAAACTGGGAAGCAGACTGCAAGAATGAGAAGTGGTATCTAGTTCGGGTGGAGAGTGAGGCTGGGTATTGGCATTCCTGGGTTATGCTTTGGGAATAGTTTCATATGCTCCATTTCATAGCTTCTAGGGCCAATTTCCTGTAGATTGTTAAATTTATTCTTTGCCAAGGGGCAGCCCCTCCTTCAGCCTCTGGGACTCTGGCTAAAACTGTGCCGGCCCATGTGTAGAACGGATGTGCAGTACCCACTGTCTTGGGCACATGGAACGGACATCTTCCTCATGGAAAATTTTTAAATGAGTATGAAACTACTGTGTACACCTTGAGGGAAAGTTCCCTTAACAAACTATAAGACAGAGACTCTGCTACCCCAGGCAGTCCCAAGGCAGTCCCAAGGCACAGGGAGGGCAACTTGTGATTTTTCTGAACTCCCGAGTTCTTGGAAAGAAAATCCTTTCCCGCCCCTCTCATCTGCGTCTTCTCAAGGCCTCTGACAGTCCTGGGGGCCTGGGAGGTTGGGCTGTATAGCTGTGTGTGTGTGTGTGTGTGTGTGTGTGTGTGTGTGTGTGTGTGTGCGTGTCCAATTGGTGTGTCAGATCATCGTGCCAGCCTGGGAACGTCCCCAGGGGAGAGACTGCTGCAGTTTCTTTGATCATGGACAGCAGCCAACTCAGGCTCCCTGAATGTGTGCCCCAAGTGTGCAAGCACACATGTGCACCTCAGTGTGCGTGTGTGAGTGGGAGACTGTGGATGTAGATTAGGGTGTGAAGTGGATGTGTGTGGATGTGCTTGGAGGCATGCAGCTCACTTTGTGTGGCAGTGGGAGGGAGCTTGTGTGTGGAAAACCTCTGGTTGCATGCAGAGCACATACCAGCAAAACTAATCATCTCTTTCCGTCTCACTTTGCAATTAATAGATTCCCTTTACTTTAGCTCATGGACCCTCATAAGTCTGGGAGGCAGGAACATTTTAATACCTTCCTTTGGAAGATGAGGAAACTGAGGCTCAGAAGTATTCGATGCTTGCTCCAGGTCATGCAGCCAGCAGACGACAGAGTAGGATCTTGACTTCAGATCTTCTAAGTCCAGGTTCTTTGTGTATGACTCTAGGAGCCAGAGTGTGGTGTGTGGTGAAGAGTGCTCTAGGCACCCCTGCTGTGCACCCTCTGGGAAGAAGCTGTGTGGTGCAGCAGGAAGGGAAAGGATTCCCGGCCTCAAGTTGAGCACACCAAGTCTTTTGATTCCTCTGCCTTTTCCCTGATCCCTTTGACCAAGTCCAGCCTTAGACGAGCCCACATGACCAACATCCTTAAATGGGCTGCAGTGCTGCCTGGCAACCCCACTGTGTTTTCCTGGTCAACTTGCTCTCCCCAATGATTACTGCAAACTTCTAGACTCTTCTCAGATAGCCACCTTCCTGCCCCCTCTCACCTTCAGCAGCCGACCTTGGCTCCCGCTTCACCACTGCACCGAGGTGATAGAAGCCTCTGGCAAGGTCTCCTGCTTTCTCCAGGAACTAACCCCCCCCCCCCCAGGGGAGCATCCATCTTATCTAGGCTGAAATCTCCACCCATTCTTTCCCTCTGCTCTCCTTCTCCCTGAAGATACTGCCTCTCCTCCTTTCCAGTCAGGCTCTCCCTCTCCTGTGGAACCTTCACATTGATATTGAAACATGTTTATGATTCTCCCATCTTGAATTATATTGCTATGACACTAACATTTACTGAGCACTTACTGTGCATCAGGCTGTAAGGTTAAGATAAAAAACAAAATACAGATGTCTGCACTCCACAGCCCCTTCTAACTCCCACATACACTATGTCTCTGCTTTCTTTCACAGACAAAATTCTTAAAAGTGATGTATGTATTCCACTGTCTTCATTTTTTCATCTCTAATCCACTCCAGGCTGCATCTCTCCTGCCCCAGCACTTCACCAAAATGGTTCTTACCATGTTGCCAAATCCCACATTTTTTTATCCTTGATCTCTCAATAACATTCAAAAAGGTTGACCATCACCTCTTTTTTTTCAACTATCCTCTTTCCTGACAACCATACTCTCTCAGGCTTCCTCCTTTGTCTAGCCACTCCTTCTGTCTCTTTGCCAGTTCATTCTCCTGTTTGACCATTAAATGTTGGCACTACTCAAGTCTCAGTCCCAAGCCTTCCTCTTCTTTAAAATCATGAGGTGGTATGATTTAATGGTAGAATGATGAATTTTTCATTAGATTTTTTTATGTTGCTGTATCTTACAATGTAATATTTTATATATTCCATTGGTGTGTATTTACATTGGTTTAAAAGTGTAAGACATTTCCAGCACCCCAGGAAGTTCCTCCAGACCCTTCCCTACTCAATGCTGCTGCATAAAAATTAACCTTTATTCTGACTGCTGTCAGTATAGAGACTTGTCACCTGGTCTTGAACTTATATAGTGTATTTCCTCTTATGTCTGTTTTTTCCCTTATGATTGTGTCTGTGACATTCAGTGTCATTGTTGTGTGTTGCAGTAGTTCTTTTTCAGTGCTGTGTAGTATCTCATTATACAAATATACCACATTTCATTTTTTAAAATAAGATTTTTTAATTGATTTCAAAGACAGAAAGTGAGAGGGAGAGAGAAACATCAATGATGAAAGTCATTGACCCTCATAAAAATCAGTTTTTCATAACTTATCATAGCTTTTAATTAATATTCATTTTTGTGATTTAAAAAAACTGATGTTGGTCTCCCCCATTAGACAGTAAGCTCATTGACGGCAGGATCCTGGTCCTTTATCTGTTCTCCCTGTGTCCTCAGCACACAGACCCTCAGGAAATATTTGATGAGTAAATGAAAGGATAGAAAAGAAAGGGATTTGGAGAAGAAGAACTTAATTCTAGTCTCAAGCCCTCTACTTGCTCTCCATGTGTCTTGGAGAGGTCACTATGCCTTAGTTTCCTCATTTGTCAAATGGGGGTGAAGTTACTCTACCTGCTTGTTTCACTGGGTTGTGTAAGGATCCCGTGAGCTATCATTTGAAAAGCATGAAACATTCCACAGATGTGAGGGGTGATTGGAGTTCAGAGAGAGATGTAGAGAAAGGCAGAACCCATTGAAGGAGCACTCACAGCTTGAGAGAGACTGTTGTGGGAGTGGCGTGGGGAAGGGCCACCTCCGTGGACAGAGCATTCAGAATTGAGTGCTGTTCTGCATGTGTGTCTGCTTCGCCACCTCTCTGGGACCCTCTGTGTATGCGTGGGGGTCTGTATGTGCTGCTTGCCTCACCTCCCATTATTGTGAGAAATTTGGATTTGTCTACTGGAATGAGCTAAGATCGGAGAGGATGTTAGAAGATGGACGAGGAAGAGCAGTTAGGGTGTGTGTTACGTTTGTTGTCCGCAAGAGGGCTATGTGTCTATATGTAGAGGTGTGTGGGTGTGCACAGTGGGTCTTTGGAGTGGTGTGGGGAAACAGTGTCCAGCCATGCCAGATTGGCGGTCCTCTAAAGCTGCGCTGTGTGCACGCCCTTCTCCCTGATGAGGGCCCCACACTGGAAGCTTCCCCTGCCTTAGTTTCCTCCTTTTGGAAGTCCAATCTACTTCCGCTGCCTGGACATCTGAAGGCAGGGACACTGCCCTCTAGTGTGGAACTTATGGCCAGCCAAGCCTCAACCTAGGCTGCCCCTCCTCCAGCCCAAGGCTGGAACCCACCTCTCAACCCCAGCCTGAGGACATGCAAAGTCCGACAGCTGAGGTCTGGTGGGCAGGATGAAAATGCGCACAGGGCAGGAAACAGAAGGAGCCATGGCTGCACACAGAAGCATGAGGACAACAGCTGGAGGCGAGGGTCTCTCTTCATCTGTCTCTGGTTGCCCAGCGTGTTCCTGGTCCTTGGTTCCTGTTTCTCCACTGGGTCCTTGGGTCCTGCTCTTTCATTCTCATAGCCCCTGTGCACATGCTGTTCACTATCATGCCTGAAGGGCCTTGAGCAAAACGGACCTTCTAATCTGTTCCCTGGGTGGGCACTAACTATGCCCTGTGGAGTCAGGGAAGGCTTCTTGGAGGAGGTAATGTATGAGTAGGGTCTTGAAATATGAGTAGTTCTTCAGATGGAGTCCAGAGAAGGCTTGGAACTATGGATAAGCCTGGTGTGTCTGCAAAATGGGAGAAGGGCATGGTGGCTGGACGATGCACTGGGGTGAAGGGGAGGTGAGGATGGAAGGTAAATTGCAAAGGCCTATGGGTTGGGTTGACTTTTACCAAGAGGCACTAAGGAATGAGAGAAGGTCTTTAAGCAGGAGAAAGGTCACAATTACATAGCAGGTACTGAAAATGGGGAAACACTGCAGGGATGGGGGTGGGGGAAGACCCATTGAAAGGCTGTTGTTTGGGCAAAAGAGGAGGAGGCCAGTCTGAGGGCAATGGCATAAGGATGGAGAGGGGCCAGATCTCAAAGGCTGCTCTTCTCTGGGGCCTCTGTGTCCCTGGCAGCAAAGCTGAGGCTAAAGGTCCCACATCAGTCAGTTCTGCTAGAACTTGGCATCCTGCCTTCCATACCCAACACACTCCAGGGTCTCGGCATGCAAATGGAGAAGGGAAGATGTGTGGGAGCAGGGAGGGAGGGGAGAGGAGGGGGAAGGGAACGAGGCCTGGGGCTGTGGGTCGGTTAAGGAGTGGTAAGGCCCAAGTAGACTTGTCCGACCCCCACTGCTCCTCCTCTGGCCCTGCAGAGGAAGGGTTAATATGTGTCACCTCCCTCCCTCCCCTCCTCAGGTCACCTTCTAGGCCCTGGAGACTTGACTGGTGGCTCAAGTTCCTCAACCAGTGGCCCTGAGTAATCAGAGCCCACAGAGGGGCCGGGGGCCTGGGGGAAGGGAACGAGAAACTGGGGACAACTGGGGACAACGGGGGCCTCAGAGACTGAGGGACTGGGGGCATCTGTGAGGCTGAGGGTTTTGGGGTTACCTAGGTTGGTTCCCAACACTCCCCACCTGATCCAGAACCCAGTCTCGGCTCTGATCTCAGTTTCTTCCACCCACCAGAAGAGAATTCCTAGAACTCCTCTCCTGGACTGTGGGGCGGTGGGCGGGGTGGGGGCGGGGGAGGGGTGATCTTTTAGGAAGCTTTTCAGCTGCAAGAGATGGGGTCCCTCCCCCTAGTGCTGGGAACTGGCCATAAATGAGTCTGTGGTCAGTGAGAGACCTGTGCTAATGGAACCTGGGCTGCCCCCCAAGCCACAGAAGGAATGGAAGAGGGGAAAGTGACCTAAGTACAGCTCAGCATCGGGGAGGGGAGGGTGCTGACCTGAAGCAGAGGTGGGTGAGGGGACTGAGCGGAGGAGAAATGGGGTCAGGGACTGGCTAGAGGGAAATTAGAAGTCAAGGGAGTGTGATTGCAGGAGAATTGGGGGTTCAGGAAATAACTGAAAGTAAATTGGGGTCAGGACAGTGATTGAAAGGAAACGGAGAATCAAAAGGAATAAGTAGAAGAGAACTGTGGTAGAATGGTGTACTGGGAGAATTGGGGAGTCAATGAAATAATTGGGGGGATTGTGAGTCACAGGGAATTAGAGGTCTGAGAGACTGCGAGAGAGTGTGGGGGCTCAGATATGTCAGAGGCCTGGCTGGACCAGGGGGAAGAGGAAGAGGGAGAGGACCCTGAATTGGGATGGGAAGGCTGAGGGGATGCTGAGGAACAGATTGGAGGATGAGAGGGAGCTTGAAAGTGTGTGTGTGTGTGTGTGTGTGTGTGTGACGGGGAGGAGCAGGGACCTTTGCTGGCTTGGCAGAGAGAGCAAGGAACTATCTAGGTCCCGTCTCACCTGGAGAGGTGGATACCAGGAGCCCCTAGGATTTTCCAGATTTCCATTCTGTCTTCAACCCTCTCCTTCCTGCTGGAGCCGGTGATAAAAAAGGGGCTCCAGGCCCCCTCCTCTCCATCAGCCTCCCTTTCGCTCTGCCTTCAATTATTCATCAGCCCAGACACCCGCCCTCCCTGGCAGGGCAGGCCGATCCTCTCTCCATGCCCCGCCCCAGTTCAGCCACACTGCCACACAGGCCCTGATGAGGAAGGACACGGCGGGGGCCAGCCCTTGGCGGAGACCTGGCAGGAGGGCTGGTGGCTGGCCCTGCCAAAACCTGCCTGGGATCACATCTCCTTCACCTTTCTCCTACCAATCCCCTGGTGCCAGGAAGCCCCTGGTGAAGATGCCAATCCAGATCTTCTGCTCTGTGTCATTCTCCTCTGGAAAGGAGGCCCCTGGACCCTTGGGAGATGTTCAGGGTCAGCAGCAGCAGCAGCAGCAGCAGCAGCAGCAGCAGCAGCGAGACAGCTCAGAATCAGAAGAAGAGGAAGAAGAGAAGAAAAAGGAGGCACCCAGGAAGGAGGCCAGAGAGGGGGATTTGCCCGAGGACTTGGTGGCCTTTGCCAGCAGCTGCACCCTCCATGGTGCCAACCACATATTTGTGGAAGGGGGTCCAGGGCCGAGGCAGGCTCTGTGGGCAGTGGCCTTTGTCCTGGCACTGGGGGCCTTCCTGTGCCAGGTAGGAGACCGAGTTGCCTATTACCTCAGCTACCCTCACGTGACTCTGTTGAACGAGGTGGCCACCTCGGAGCTGGCCTTCCCGGCGGTCACCCTCTGCAACACCAATGCCGTGCGGCTGTCCCAGCTCAGCTACCCGGACTTGCTCTACCTGGCCCCTATGCTGGGGATGGACGAAAGTGACGACCCTGGGGTGCCCCTTGCCCCCCCAGGGCCCGAGGCCTTCTCTGGGGAGCCTTTTAACCTGCACCGCTTCTACAATCGCTCCTGCCACCAGCTGGAGGACATGCTGCTCTATTGTTCCTACTGTGGGGGGCCCTGCGGCCCTCACAACTTCTCAGTGGTGAGTGGAGACCCATGCCTGGCGTGGCACCCCGAGAGTGTCTGCCTTGGCTCACCCTAACCCTCTGGGGCTGGGGCTGGCAGGTCCTGCTCCTCCCCCACCTCACCTGGACCACCCACCCTCTGTGACGTGTCTCAGAGAGGCCTGGCCAGAGCTCACCCAGGAGCTCCTGGGTGTGGAGCTGGGTTTCTAATCTCAGTACCGCTCTTCCTGTTAAAATATTAAAGTATATCGTGCTAGTTGGTAATTAGTTGCTGCCCAGCAGGTGGGTGCCTGGGCCAGGCAGTAACAATTTTGACTATCATCCCTGGACTGGAGCTGGGGCAGGTGCTACAGGTTTCTGGAGGTGGAAGAGTGTGGAAGGGAGGCGGAGCGTGGGAACAGCCCTCATCTCCACCCCACCACACCCTCACCCGCAGCTCCCACGGCAGGGACTTCACTGCATCCTCCCTTGGTCTTACTGTGTTCCTCCTACAGTGTGTGTGCGCGCGTGTCTGTATCTGTGTGTGTGCGCGCACATGTTATTCTGAGGGAGGATAACAGGCCTCCTTTAAATCCCCCATCCCACCCCCAGCTCCAAGTGGCCAGGGACCCTCTTCTCCGGGAAGCCCTCATTGGGAGAATGAACCTCCTGCCATTCTGGAGTCTAAGGCCTTTCCTGTGGAGAAAACTCATCTTTTCCCCAGTTCAGCTTCCAGTTCTGTCTGACCAGGTGCCAGCTTCCAGTTCTATCTGACCAGGTTCTGTCTGACCAGGTGCCACACACACACACACACACACACACACACACACACACACGCTCGCGCGCGCGCGCGCGCGCGCCCTCCCTCCCCACACCCTTCCCCCTCAGTCCCCAACCTCCTTCCTAGTGCAGGAGCAGGTGGGTGTCATCATATCGGTGCATCGCAGAGTGACTGCAGACAGATTGGTCCACTGGGCCTCAGACAGGCCAGGACATCTAGCAACATGGGACGGGACGAGGAAGGGATCAACTTGGCTTTCTTCCTCTGAACCGAAGGGTAGAACAGACACTTCTCACCCAGAACCACAAGATGGCAGCAGCAGTCCACCAGCCAGCAGCACAGCTCTCTGAGCCAGGGCCAGGCTGGACCGGCACGCCAAGCCCCTGGGAGCTCCTCACATCCCCAGGTGGGAGGCTGGCATGGTGTGTGTCCAGCCTGGAACCTGAATGCCAGGGGCCCAGCAGTGGGCTGGGGGGTTAGGAGCTGTCAGAGTTCTCTTTCCACCTCATCTCGCGACCTCGCTCTCCAAATGGAGGACAGCGTGCTTTCTTTTCTGGAGGGGGAGAAGGAGATGGTTCTAGGAAGGCAGGAGGGGGCAAGGACTCTACTCCGAGTAGCCCCTCTCTCCCTGCTGCTCCGGTCTGGCCAGACGCTCTGTCTCTCTCATTCTCTGGGCTGTGCCTGTACTCACCTATGACTCGCGCCAGCAGCCGTAAAACACACTCACTCCATTTGTGGGAACCTGGGGCCATTCAGGGAAGCTGTGGAGAAAGGGCCATAGAGAATTGACTCACTCCTCTCTGGCGGGTAAGGGCTGCTCTTGGGGGTGGAGTGGAGAGGCTGACCCCGGGCGGAGATCTGTCCGGAGGCCCTGACCATCTTGCACGAGCATTGCCGAACGTGCCAGGCCCTGGCTGCTCAGCGCCCGGTGCTGAGAGAAGAGCTGCTGGTGTTGGGTGAGCCCGGTCCTTGGCATGGCAACTGGGTTTACTTTCAGGTTCTGGTGATAATGGGACAATGATGAACACGAGGGGCTCATGGCCTGAGGACACTAAAAAGCTTCACTTGGTTTGGAGGAGGGTCTTGGGGAGAGGGACCCTCAGGTGGCTGGGGTGGAATCCAAGGGTAAGGCAGTGGTGGGATCCCGATGTTGGAGGTGTCTGTGTCAGGATTCCCGCAGGAATGAGATGGCCGCTCAGATAGTTCAACTGAAAAGAATGTAATGAGGCCTGTTCACAGAGCGTGGGCAGAGCTAAGGAAACCAACAAGGGGCCTGGGACCCCAGCAGTAGAGGGCCATTGACCACGCAGGCTGAAGGAGCACAGGCGGCAACGGGCTGGGCAGGGGGTCCTCCGGGCAGGACTGTCACCGAGGGTCAGCCACTGCCAGAACTCTCAGCGACATGAGGGGTGGGGAAGGAGAGGTGCCCCATCTCTCCCTCCTTCTGCCCCCTGATCCCTTACCGATGCCACCCATTGGCCAAACCCAGGTAGCAAAGGAGCCCCCACAGGGCTCAGATCTTCCGGTGCACACAGCAGGGCAAAGGAGGGCAGAGAACGGTTAGGAACAAAGGCGAATGGCAGATGGGCTGCCCAGGTGGAATAAGTCCTGAGGGCACTGTGATTCCAGCAGCTGGGGGCAGTCGGGGACAGCCCTGGGTGGGCGGGGGGTGCGGGCAGGGCTCTCAGGCTCTTCACCCGCCCCTGCCAGGTCTTCACACGGTATGGAAAGTGCTACACGTTCAACTCTGGCCGAGATGGGCGTCCACCGCTGAAGACCATGAAGGGGGGGACGGGCAATGGACTGGAGATCATGCTAGACATCCAGCAGGACGAGTACCTGCCTGTATGGGGGGAGACTGGTATGTCACCCCTCAGGGGCCCCTCCCCACGGTTCCGGGCCTCAGCCTCTGCCAGGGGACCCCCGGGCTCTCCTGTGGGACCCGAGGCAGGCCCTGGGCTCTCCTCCCTTCCTCCCAGCATCTCCCCATCTCCTTCTCCGGTGCCACCTGACTGACTGCCACACGCACATTTCTGCAGCTCCCCCTTCCTGGCTCAGTTGCTCTCCAAGGTAACCAGCCATCCCTCTCCATCAGTGGCTGCCACTCGCTCTATAAATAACTCCCTCTCTTGGGCTGCCTCTTGTCTGTCTGGTCTCAGGGGCCTTGGGGCAGAGAGAGATGGGGGAGAAGGGAGAAAAGGAGGGGGAGAAATGGAGAGCATCTGGGAGAGAATTGGAAACACCAATGTGCATAGCTGAAGCCAGGTAAGAAAAAAGTGTGCAGGATGCAGGAGTCATCAGGGCAGCCTGGGGCTGGTGAACCCAGAAGGACGCTAGGGATGGGCTGGGGTCCCATAAATGATCCTCCGGTCCCGGTGTGTGCTGTGCTTATTCCCCAGAGAGGAAGCAGCTCTGGAGGTGGTTAGGGGATCAGAAGCCTTCTCAACACCCTCTCCCCTCATTCCCTTAGACGAGACGTCCTTCGAAGCTGGCATCAAAGTGCAGATCCACAGTCAGGATGAACCTCCCTTCATCGACCAGCTGGGCTTCGGTGTGGCCCCAGGGTTCCAGACCTTTGTGGCCTGCCAGGAGCAGAGGGTGAGAGGCCACAGGAGGATGGCCCTGGGGCAGGGTGTTCAGGATGGGGGGGGTGGGCCATCACTAACAGGAGGGGCAGATGAGCGAGAGCCTGGGTAGCGATCTGACTAGTGAGCACGAATGAGCTGATAAACTGGGATGTCCTCTAAACTCTAAGACACTCAGAGGCTGTGGAGGGAGAGGGGCAGGATGCCTGAGTTCTGCATCCTGTTAGAGACTCCATCAAGGTGACTGGGGGAGAAGTCTCCACACCCCCCAGCTCCCCGGCTCTCCCAGCAGCTCATCTACCTGCCCCCGCCCTGGGGCACCTGCAAAGCTGTTACCATGGACTCGGATTTCTTCGACTCCTACAGCATTACCGCCTGCCGCATCGACTGTGAGACCCGCTACCTGGTGGAGAACTGTAACTGCCGCATGGTGCACATGCCAGGTCAGGCCCCAAAGCTCCAAACACAGGCCTGGGGCCCCTCAGCCTAGCCTGCCCCTCCCCGCCCCTCCCCATGCATATCAACCTCCTACCACCATGGAAGGAAGACCAGCTGGCTTCTCCCTCCCCCAGTTCCAGCCCTCATTCTCATAGATGAGTCGTCCACCCCATACCCATATGTGTCGGTACCATATTTCCTGCCTGTTCCCATCGAGATGGGTGGGAAAGGTCCAGGAGGAGTGGACTGTAGGGAGGGTCACCTCCAGGACAGGCTGGGGGGTAGCTAGTCCCACCCTCTCCTCTTCCAGCTTCTAGACCTTTGTTACAACCCCTGTCGTGGAGCCCTTTAATATTCACTCTACACCACTGTCTTTTCTCCTCTGTAGGGGACGCCCCATACTGCACTCCAGAGCAGTACAAGGAGTGTGCGGATCCTGCTCTGGGTGAGCGACCCTGCCCTGGAGCAGTCTGGGGGAGGACAGGAGGGGCTGCCAGCCATATGCACAGGGTTTCAGACCGAGCTCCCAGAAACTTCAAATAACTCCTGGGCCAAGCTTCACGGGAAAGCTCCTGTGTCTGACTTTAGCAAGGCTGGGATTTGCATCTCTAAAAGCCCCCGTGAAAAATGGACCAGGGTCATCTGGGAGGGGCCCTCACTCCCTCTCCTCAGCAGCTCAGCTGGTTGGCTCCCAAGGTCTCTGAGGGAATGAGATATAGGACTAGGAAATACCCCTGGGAGGCTGGTGAGGGAGGGCACAGGTCCGAGGTGAAGGAAGAGAAGGGGGCTCAGGGTTCCTTTGGGCAAGGCCAGGATGTGCATGTGGGAAGGTGTTGGCAGAAAGGCATCACTCAACTGGTGCCTCTCACCTGGCTGGGCACAGACTTCCTGGTGGAGAAGGACCAGGAGTACTGTGTGTGTGAAATGCCCTGCAATCTGACCCGCTATGCCAAGGAGCTGTCCATGGTCAAGATCCCCAGCAAAGCATCAGCCAAATACCTGGCCAAGAAGTTCAACAAGTCTGAGCAGTACATAGGGTAAGGGCTATGGCTCTGCAGGGTGGGGCTCTTGGGCTAGGACTGTGAGGGGTGTCAGCAGGCTTTGGTGGGGGCCAGCAGACAGGAGGAAGTTTAATCTGGGGTGAGGAAAGATCAAGTCAGAACAAGCAGGGAAAGTGCCTCTTTCTCCTTCCTCCTCACCTCATCCTCTGTTTTCGTTCTCCTTGCTGTATCTGGGATCACCTCGCACTTGCTAGTGTATGGAGCATCTTTTTGTGTATGCCATCACATTTAATCCTCACAACAACCCTAAAAGGCAGGTATCCCCATCAGCATCTCATCTGATGGATATGGAGACTGAGACTCAGAGGATAACTTATGAAAGTTACCTAGCTAGTAAGGGACAGAGATGTGACTTGAACCTAGGTCTCCTCCCCCCACCCCTTTGCAGGGAGAACATCCTGGTGCTGGACATTTTCTTTGAAGTTCTCAACTATGAGACCATTGAACAGAAGAAGGCCTATGAGATTGCAGGGCTCCTGGGTGAGCTGCTGATGGCACCTGTCCCCTTCCCATGTCATGGACATGGTGTGACACCCTCCCACCCAAAGC
Organism: Corynorhinus townsendii; assembly: GCA_026230045.1. Taxonomy (NCBI): domain Eukaryota; kingdom Metazoa; phylum Chordata; class Mammalia; order Chiroptera; family Vespertilionidae; genus Corynorhinus; species Corynorhinus townsendii. Next base: position 169,691,610 of record JAPDVU010000003.1, on the reverse strand, counting down.
AGGCTGCTCACCTCTGTCCCATGAACTCTTCCTCCTCAACCATCCCCAGGGCCTTTCCCCAAATATTGTTGTCTTGGTATGAGGTGGAGGGAGGGTGCTGAGCCTTCTCTTAGGGCAAATAGGAAGAGATAGGCCTGGTCATGAATGGGGAACTATTTCATACACCCTTGAACATTTGCCTAGAGAATAAGAGTGTTGGGGTATTTTATAAACATTTTTTTCCCTGAATAACACCTATTCATTTTAAGAAAAGTAGGAAAAAAACCACAGAAAGGCATGGAGGAGAAAATAACACCCCTCCCCCATCAGAATCACTCTGTGCTCCCTCTGTGCAAAAGCTATCTGTCCTTCTGCAATTTTGACTTGCCTGCCCCTGTCCCAGTGGGCTCTGCCGCTCCCATGGTGTCTTGACCCTACTGACCTCCCTGTGCCCCCCTGCAGGTGACATTGGGGGCCAGATGGGGCTGTTCATTGGCGCCAGCATCCTCACGGTGCTGGAGCTCTTTGACTACGCCTATGAGGTAAGCGGGTGGAGGGGGGGCGTGCCAGGCAGGGGCCATGGAAGGAGTGGGGTTCCAGGCCACCCACACACCCACTCACCACCCCACATGTCCCAGGTCATTAAGCACAAGTTGTGCAGACGAGGGAAGTGCCAGAAGGAGGCCAAAAGGAGCAGCGCAGACAAGGGTGTGGCCCTCAGCCTGGATGACGTCAAAAGACACGTGAGGGAGCCAGAGATGGGTGCCCCGCCACCCTGCCCCTTCCCCATCACCCCTGGACCATCCCTTGCTACCTTTTCTCCTTTGCCTCCCCATGCCCTAGTACCATCTGTCAGTAACCAGTCCCTGTCCTGTGCCATTCCTCCAGAACCCATGTGAGAGCCTGCGGGGCCATCCTGCTGGGATGACGTATGCTGCCAACATCCTACCTCACCATCCGGCCCGAGGCACTTTTGAGGACTTTACCTGCTGAGCCCTGCAGGCCACTGTACCAAAGGCCTAGATGAGGAGGGCTAGAAGAGCAAGGGGGCCCTCAAGTGCCCCCCCACATCTGCCCTGGGGACACCCTCCCCCTCCCAAGGCAGCCCCCCACTCCTGGGGAATCCTCTCCTCATGTCTGTGGTGAGGAAGGAGTCTTGACAATAGAGTACTCTCCCTGTCTCTACCCTATTCTTTTTATTTTTAACAAAACTAATCTAAAAAAGAAACTAAAAAGAGAGAACTGGGCAAGTGACCTCAGGCTGCCCCTCTCTGCTCCATGCTGCCTCCCCCAGCTCCCAGCCTGTATTCTGTCTGTCTGGCTGTCTGTCATCTGAGTGTTCACTTACATTCTGCTGCCACCAGTCACAAAGCCCCCTCCCGGGGGTGGGGGGGGAGTGGAGGGGATCATTCGGATCTGGAATTTGGCCCTAAACCAGAGAATGTACCTTGAAGGGGAGGGATAGTGGTGGTGGGGGGCTTCCCCAGCCTTAAGAGACCCTCACAAACCAGTGACCACTTCCCAACCCCAAGTCTCCAGGCAGGAACTAAGTCCTGCCCCCTCCCTCCACACATACACCATGTGAAGTCACTGAGGAGGTGGGGGTAGGGATCCCCTGAAGAAGTGGAGATGGGGACAAGATGTGGCCCTGGTGCTGTAGGCCACATCCTGATACCTACAGGTTCCCCCCCCACCCCAGAGCTGCTAGACAGAAGTCCCAAGAGGCAGCCTCCTCTACTATCCCATAAAAGATCCAGCTGGTTGGCTTCCAGCTCAGGGAGAGGGGCACTGGTCCCGCTCCCAGGGGCCCATGCAGAGGGCCACATCCATAAATTTTCTTATGGAATTCTCCCAAGTCCTCTTTCCCAACTTCATTTGCTTCTCTCAACAACCTCATCTGCATTTTCTATTTCTATATGATACAGACTCTATATTGCTATATCTCTGTATATACTTTCCCCTAACTCTGTCTGTCACTGCCCCATCCCCTCTTGTCTCTAAGAACCATCCTCCCACCCCAAGGACCCCTTCCCATGTTTCTGCTCCCTCCCTGGTCTCTGAATGCCTTCACCTGTATAAAGAGTTGGACTCTCTCCCCTGGTGTCTGTACTGTGTACACACATCCCTCTGAGAAGCACAAGGAGACGACACGCGCATTGTAACCTTCGCACTGTCTCGGTGGCGACATAAAGGAAGCTGTGAATCACAAGCTCTGCCTCTTTCTGGCCTCACCCTCTCCCCCTAACCCGGGCATTCTCTGTCCTCCCTGTAGCCTTAACGTTCCCTCCCCTGCTCCTCCCACCCCGATGTCCTCTGTAAGGCTGCCTGTGCCTCCCACGGGAAGGAACTGATACAGAGACAGCCCCCACCCAAAGGAGGGAGATCTGCTCTGCACATCAAGCCAAGGGCTTCAAAGAGAGAGCGAGCTATGCATGAGTGACTCCTTTGATGGAGCCGTGGGGTGCTGACAGGCAGAGCTGAGGTCTTCCCTCAGTGGCCTTTCCCTCCTTCTAGGGCCCAGTCCCCTTTCCTCATCTGATACCCAAACCCATCACTTATATTTTCTGGTGAGGTATGGTTTGGTAGTGGGAGGAAAGAGAGGGGAAGTTGAGCGCTATTCCTACCTTAAAGAGAAATTGAGTGAGATAGAGGGCCTGCTGTGCCCCTTCCACTAGGCGGTCCTCCCAGGCCAGGGCCCTGCCCCTTCCCAGGCCTTCTCTGCCCAGCTATCTCTTGGTCTCCAACCTTAGAACAGGACCTTTGGCAGGTCACCTGTGCATTGACCTGGAGCTGGAGGGTGAGGCTATGGGATCTTTGGGAACTTTAGTTCCTAGTAATTCCTTAGAGAGCAGATCTCTCCAGAGGGAAGTAGGAGCAAGGCCTGGGGGTGTGCACAGGATGGAGAACAGCAGGCAGGGCTATGGGTGACGCATGCCTCTGGTCTAATAAACTGGGTTTCAACCACTCCTCTTCAGTGTCTTCTTCTCTTATCTGAATAGCATTTAAGCCTTCCCATTAAGTGCCTAGAGCTAAGCTTGGTTTAGGGCCAAATAAACAGGGGAGGAATAAGGAGGCTTGAGCAGGGAGACCCTGATCCTCCTGGGATGAAACTGGCTGGCCATCACACCAGGAATGGTTTGAACCACTGGACAGGGAAAGAGGGCGGGGTCTAAGGCAACAGAGATCCCAAAGAGAAGGCCTTGCACAAAAGGATGCTTTGGAGAGGAGGCAGGGTCACATTTTAAAATAAACTTAAAATTTGGAAGCAGGTTAGGTTAAAAGTCAGGGAATTAGTTGGGTTGAAGTTCTAATGAGGTTGCTACTGAGGCACTTTTTCTGTGGAATGAGCCGCAGGTAATGTATAAGCCAGAAGATGTGGATTCTGGGCTTTGGCTTTGCTGCTAACCTAATGGCCTTTGCCAAGTCAATTATTCTGAGTTCAGCTTTCCCGTCTGTAAAATAGAATAAACAGTGCGTTCTCCTCTTCAGTCCCTCGGATTTCTACAGCAGTAAGAGAAGGGAACGAACAACCCAAGCGCTTTGGAAAGTTGAACACACTGCGCCAAGAAGAAGCCGTTCCACCACCACCTTCCTCATCAGAGCGCTGGGCTGGGGCCGAGGTCCTCCTTTCCAGGGCCTGTCTTCCTCCCGTCGCCTGGGGGCGCCCGCTCCCCAGAGACTCTCTATCCCAGAGCCCTTCTCTATGGTTTCCCCCCCTCCCGGACCGCGAAGGCGGGAGGGCGTGGCCAACACCTTTTCCGCTAGTTGCCCCCTCTAGCCCACAGTCTCGCTGCCCTGAGCCTCCCGTGCCGGCCGGCCGGCCGGGCGGACAGGCGAGCGCGCGGGGGGCGCGCGGGGGGCGGGGGGAGTTCCGGTTCCGGTTCTTTGTGCAGCTGCAGCAGCGGCTCCGGGGAAGATGGCGGCCCGGGCGGGTTTCCAGTCTGTGGCTCCGAGCGGCGGTGCCGGAGCCTCAGGAGGGGCGGGCGCGGCGGCTGCCCTGGGCCCGGGCGGGACTCCGGGGCCTCCCGTGCGAATGGGCCCGGCGCCGGGTCAGGGGCTGTACCGCTCCCCGATGCCCGGGGCGGCCTATCCGGTGAGTGGGGCTGGAGGAGGGGCGCGCGGGCCGGGGCGGAGCCGAGCGGGGGCCTGGGAGTGACAGCGGTGGGGCGAGAAGTAGGAGGGGCTCCCTGGGAGGATTTGGGCCCTGAGTGAGGGTGGGGAGGCAGTTAGCATCTCTACCTGCTCCTGGGGGCATGGTTTCCGTGGGGTGGGGTCAGGATGTGGATCCAGAGTGGGTGAAGTGGGCCGGTGTGGGCAGCTGAGACCTGAAGGGCATGAGAGCGTGGGCAGCTCCATGCCAGAGGGACCAGCCTCCAAGGAGGGAGTAGCTGACAGCACTGTCTGAACTAGAGATGTTCAGTGTGACAGATACAAAGTAGACTAGGGAGGATTTGAGTATAATCTGATTCTTACTTTGGAGCGATATTTTCTTACGAATCACGACTGGAGCAGAGGAAGCTCCAGTGATTTGCATTTCAAAGAGGCAGAGGGCTCTCCCTTGTACTCTCCCCCCCCCCCCCCCCCCCCGCTCCCACTGGCCTTGTTTCATTCAAAGAACTCAAGAATCCCCCACGTTTCCTTTCTTCGTGGGCTAAGTAGGGGAAGCTATGACATCTCTGGGTCCTCTCCCCTCTATAGAGACCAGGTATGCTGCCAGGCAGCCGAATGACACCTCAGGGACCTTCTATGGGACCCCCTGGCTACGGAGGGAACCCTTCAGTCCGACCTGGCCTGGCTCAGTCAGGGATGGACCAGTCCCGCAAGAGACCTGCTCCTCAGCAGATCCAGCAGGTCCAGCAGCAGGCGGTCCAAAATCGAAACCACAAGTAAGATGACCATGGGGGGCAGGGAGGGATGAAGGGAGGGAACCTATGAGAACGCAGTTGGTGGGAGTATCTGAACCAAGAAATGGTGGTGCTGTGTCAGCAGATCGTGCTTATTCTTGAGAATGCCTCATGTTGTGGGGGGGAGGGGGTTGCGGGAATGTCTTTGATTTGAGAAAATCTTTGCAGTCCCTTCACTTTACTATAAATGGGGGTGCTGACACCCTGTCTTCATGTTCTGGTTAGTTCCATCCCAACCTGATAACAGTATTTCCTTTGAACAGTGCAAAGAAAAAGAAGATGGCTGACAAAATTCTACCTCAAAGGGTGAGTCCAGGCTGTAGGTCTTCTTGAGGGTGTGGTGAGTTTGAGAATAGAGATGGTCAGCTCTATATCCACGTGATATTTTTCTGTTTCTAAGATTCGTGAACTGGTACCAGAATCCCAGGCCTATATGGATCTCTTGGCTTTTGAAAGGAAACTGGACCAGACTATCATGAGGAAGCGGCTAGATATACAGGAGGCCTTGAAACGTCCCATCAAGGTAACACAGGAGTGCACTGGGCAGAGAACCAAAGGAGAGGATTCGGGAACCTGCAACAGGCTTAGGATGAGAGATCAAAGGCGCAGCACAGCTCTCCTTGGCATTTAAGATACATCTTTCCCATCTACCTATGAACTAGACTTACAGTAGGAACATAAAACAGCAAAAGGGGAGGGATTTTTGATATCTCTTGCACCAGAAATATACTATCCCTTGTCCATGTTTTTGCTACAACTACTCTGCCACTTTAGGAACTGGCACCTTGCATCTCAGTATATACTGGCATCTCAGTATATACATTTGCACTCAGAACAATGGCCTGTACTCCTAGATGGAATCTCTGTCCACCCACCCTAGTGACTGGATAGACACCAAGCCAGTCTGTTAGGAATAATGGGGTTTGGGGAGACCCTGTCTTCAACATCAAACCACTGAAGCCCCACCATCAATCCTGTTTCTACCTTCCTCAGCAAAAACGGAAGCTGCGAATTTTCATTTCTAACACTTTCAATCCGGCTAAGTCAGATGCCGAGGATGGGGAAGGGACGGTGGCTTCCTGGGAGCTTCGGGTAGAAGGACGGCTCCTGGAGGATGTGAGTTCAAGGTCCACCACGGGTCTGCATCTCGGGTGGGAGCTGCTGGGAACAAGCAGTGTTGTCTGGTTGGCAGGAAGCCTGACTGGCGCTCACAGCTCCTGTTGGGAACAGCGGGGGATGGGTCACTGTGTTCCCTGTGCTAAAGACAATGGTTCTTTGTGTTGGCTCCCACAGCTCGGCCCTCACTGTGGTGTCATATCGAGAACCTTATTGTCCTGGGATTAGATTTGTTATTTACCTTCCTCCTGCCGCTACTGGCCATTGAATTTAGCAGTATGTGCAGAGTATTCTGGTGTGTGTGTGTGTGTGTGTGTGTGTGTGTGTGTGTGTGTGTGTGTCTGTTCAAGTGAGCTTGCACTTGGGATTTGAGGCCATATTTCCCTCTGAGTTCTTGAGGTCTTTGATTTCCATTGTGGCATCTCTATCTTCCCAATGTTCTTTGGAAACATCTCACAGTTTAAGTGGAACAGATTTATTTGACAGGCCCTTGATTGCTTCATGGGGAGCATCAGCTGACAGGTGATAGCCCCCAAACTTCCTACCCCAGAAGCTCCTTGGGGAAGCTCACGTTTCCCTTATACTCTCTGGCTCTCTATTTTTAGCTGTTTACAGGCAAGCTAATGTGAATGCATTTTTGCAGGAGAACCAGGGTTCAGTGTCAGAGCCTCCTTCTCTTTATAGATCCAGCCCATGTGCTGGTGCTGTCATTCTATCCAAATAAAGCTGTTTTTGTTCTGGCTGTTTATTGCCTGTGATTCATTTCCCCTCTATAGTCAGACTTTTCTCTGTTTAGACTCGCTTATGTGTAATGGTTTGGCTTAACTTGACAAAATTAAGTCAGTGACCCTATACATAACAGAGGCTGCTTCTTCAGGGTTCTGTTGCTCCTGTGACTTGTTTAATACTCACAGACACCTACCTTTCTATTTCCTAAGAGATATTCAAAAGGCATTTTTTTTAAAATATTTTTTTTATTGATTCCAGAGAGGGACGGAGTTGGAGAGAGAGACAGAAACATCAATGATGAGAAAGAATCGTTGATCAGCTGCCTCCCCCCGCCCCCCCCCCCGCCCGACTAGGGACCAAGCCCACAACCCAGGCATGTGCCTTTACCGGGAATTGAACCGTGACCTCCTGGTTCATAGTTTGACACTCAACCACTGAGCCATGCCAGCCAGGCTCAAAAGACATTTTTTTTTTTTTTAGTTTTCCCATTGCTGTTTGGGTCCCTTTTTTTATGGGACTTTGTCTCAAGGAATTTTTTCTGGGCTTCTCTAACATGACCTTTTGTTTCTCTCCTCTAGTCAGCCTTGTCCAAATATGATGCCACCAAACAAAAGAGGAAGTTCTCTTCCTTTTTTAAATCCTTGGTGATCGAACTGGACAAAGACCTGTATGGGCCAGACAACCATCTGGTAGAAGTGAGTAGTTCTGCCCTCTAGACTTCGATTCTATGACTGAAGGATAATGGACTTGGGAGTCAAATTTTAATACCTAGGGAGAGGGGGAGGTATAAATAAAAAATAAAGACTTACCCCAGGGGTACAGTACCACCATTGTAGTTTGTACATTGACCTCCAGGTGGCACTAGCTGTTTGAACCCAATAGTTCTTACAGTCTGACTTGTCCCACCTTTTTAATGTTACTATAGTATCTTGGTTGCTCCCTCCACTTTCAAGGAAAATTCTAATGGAGGCCTCTTTTACATGCCAGGCTTTTACATGCCACATGAATCTTGCTTATTAATAAGGTTGAGATATAGTTAACCATACACCGTTCATACTTTTTCATGGTAGCAGATTCTATAATTAGGCGGGCTAACTGTTAGGGTTCTAGTCTTTGCCAAGGTTACTGTTATAGATCTGGGACTTCCTTTTGATCCCTGCTCTGTTTAGATTTGCATTCCAAAATTAAGAATTTGTTATAATGCCTGATTATGCAATGTTCTGAAAGCCATGTTAGCAACTGTTCTTTGGGATACAGTCAAAATCAGAATGAGGCAGTCCAACATTCCAAGTGAACTTAACCTGCTCCTTTTTTTTTGCCAATGTAGTTGCAGCCCCTTAACCTCAACCATTAAGAGACATGGGAAGGTCTTTAGCATCTAATAAGGGAAGTAAGCCATAGGATCCATAGAAATTTATAAATATGCTTCACTAAAGCATGGTGGTGACTAGGAATGTGGACTGTAGAGTTAGACACACCAGAGCTCAAATCGCAGCTCCACTCTTTACTGGCTATTTGACCTTACACAAACTTCATTCTTATAAGCAGTAGTTTTCTCGTCTGCAAAATAGACTGAACTGTGCCTATCTGGTATGGCTGTTGTGGGAATTAATGATATAATCCAAGTACATGTCTTAGAATACTCTCACACATAGTATGTATTCAGTAAATGATAGTTGTGTTATTTTACTATGCACATGTGTACTACCCATTGTGTAGATAAAGTCATCACTGGAAATTTAGGCTAATTTAAATGTGACCCTGTGCAGTAAGAATTAAAAGGATAATCTACTTAAACAGACAATAATCCCAAAGCCATAAGCAATTAAAAAACAAATAAACTCTCATGCTATTGCTCTTTTCCAGTAGCCTCAGTAATCAAAGTTGAATTCAGTCATTACAGAAGCTCTTCCCTCCCACCCCAGCTCTTCCTCTGGGAGAGCACCCCCTGACATCTTCCTCTCTGTAGTGGCACAGGACCGCCACTACCCAGGAGACGGATGGCTTCCAGGTGAAGCGGCCAGGAGATGTGAATGTCCGGTGTACTGTCCTACTGATGCTGGATTACCAGGTATGCTATGGTGACGTGAGAGGGTCTGGCTTTCACAGCCACATCCCATTAGCAGTCTGACATTTTTGTTTGTTTTTATTTGGTTGATTGGTTGGTTAATCCTCACCTGAGAATATTTTCCAATTGGTTTTTAGAGAGAGTGGAAGGGATAGAAACATCAATTGATTGGTTGCCTCCCACATGAGCCCCAAAAAGGGACAGGGATCGAGCCTGCAACTAAGGTACATGCCCTTGACCGGAATCGAACCCAGGACCCTTCAGTCTGCTGGCTGATGCTCTATCCACTGAGCCAAACCAACGAGGGCAGCAGTCTGACATTTTAAAGTTTTAGTTGTGGATAATTACACCAGATTTTAAGTTCCCTAGATATAGGAATAGGGTCTTAGTCATTTCTGAATTTCTCCTAGTATCTGTCCCAGAGAAAACACTACTATACTATTTGTTGAATGACTCGAATGTATGGTCATGCTAAGCACCCCAAAGTGCATATAGACCCAGCTCACTTCATCTCTATATCCTTTGGTTGGTTTTCTGCAGCCTCCCCAGTTTAAATTAGACCCTCGCCTGGCTAGGCTCCTGGGCATCCACACCCAGACCCGTCCAGTGATCATTCAAGCACTGTGGCAATATATAAAGACACATAAGCTCCAGGACCCTCATGAGCGGGAGTTTGTCATCTGTGACAAGTACCTCCAGCAGGTAAGAAAAGGACCCATTCTTTTGCTAGAGTGCTTTGAAGCCCTAGTTGTACCCAAAATACCAACTTCTTACCCCTTCCCCTTTTCCACAGATCTTTGAGTCTCAACGTATGAAATTTTCTGAGATCCCCCAAAGGCTCCACGCCTTGCTTATGCCACCAGAACCCATCATCATTAATCATGTCATCAGGTAAGCATGTGTATGGGAGGTAGTGCTGTACTGGTGCTGGCTTGTACCAGCTTGCACAAGCCAACTGTCACATTTTCAGGAGTTTTGCAAGCAAGTTGTTAAACATAGCTGTTATTTAAAATTAAATTATATAAACTTAGAATTAAATGTATTATGTTAAAATGAGGGTAATATTACTCAAAAGTTCATCATTTCCTAATTATTTTATTAGTATCTATGTTTTCAAGGTTACTTATTTCTGTTGTGTCGGTCCGGTGGAAGTACTATATAATGCTGTGTAACTGTATAGCTCTTCCCAACTCCTTGATCAGTGATGTAATATTGGCAGCTTGAAATCAACCATGTTGGGAATATTTAAACCACAGAAATTGGCAAATGCTACAAATCAGGGCTTTTCCCCTCTCCTTTGGAGAATAAGTTTTTAGACATTTACCGGTTCATCGCTGATAGGCTACCATCTTTTCCTGAATGGTAGGGCATTCCAGTCTGGACACTCCACCTCCATTACCTCCATCTACTTTTTAGTTCAGAAGATGGATGAGCAAGGCATTTAGGCACATATAACATGATGGAAGGCACTTCCTCCTCAAAGCAGCATGTCTCTGTGGTTGGATATAGTCTCTGCCTTCTTAGCCTTACTCTGTATTAATTCCAATAAAGGCCTTACTTTCTTTAGACTGAGAACCATCACTCAGCCAGTAGTAACTCCTGTTACTACTGTACTTTGTGTTAGTAGAAGTTGGTCTGTTCTATATTGCTGTAACTAAAATTAGAGCACTTATTTTGTGTGGTGTGTGTTTTATTTGAATTTATTTCCAGGGTCAATTTTAGTTTTAACAGGCAGGAAGATAATACAAGATACTACAGTAGTGGTTTTCTTTGGGGAAGGAGAAACTTATTTTCACTGGATATCTTTTGTGCCACTTAAATTTTTACCATTGACTTTTTAAACAAACCATCTTTATTGAGATTTATATGTATATAATAAATTGTACCTGTTCAAAGTATAGTTTGGTGACTTTGGGGAAATGTGTTATACCCTGTAGCTACTACCACAAGAAAGATACAGAACATTTCTATAACACCCAAAAGGAATTTTGCAATCAACTTCTTTCCCTTCCTTCTTGAGCCATCTTTTGACCCTGTGTAATTAGGTCTTTGGGGACAAGCCCTTTACCAGGCCCCTTTGATTTCCTCCTCAGTGTTGACCCAAATGATCAGAAAAAGACGGCTTGTTATGACATTGATGTGGAAGTGGATGATACCTTGAAGACCCAGATGAATTCTTTTCTACTGTCTACTGCCAGCCAGCAGGAGATTGCTACTCTAGACAACAAGGTACGTGCTTCTACCTGGGTAGTTTGGGTGCTGCCAGCCCTCTATCACAGCTTCTAGGCTGCCTTTTGATTCTTGGTATTCAAAAATGTATTGACACCCAGTATGTGTCAGGCACTGTGGTTGGTGCTGGTTAGAGCCAGACACATGAGTTCTGATTCTGGCTATACCTTTTAATAGCTTTGAGCCTCAGTTTCTGATATGTGAAATAAAGACTATTTATAAGCTTGCTGTAAGGATTAAATGAGACAACTCATGTAGAAGCATCACATTGTGCCTGGCACATAAAAACAAATGATAATTGCTGCTACTGTTGTTATTATCTTATTATTATCTTTAACCTTATTAGACATAGTTCCTACAAGTAAAGCCAAAAAGAGGAGAAGAGGGAGGCTTTCCCGGAAGAGTTGATGCCACAACAAAATCTTGAACGACAGAGTGGAAATTAACAGTGGGGGAGAAAAGAGAGTGGTGCTTAGGGTGTAGGAGGCAGAGGACATTCCAGAAAGGGAGCAGGGTGTGTACGGGTCCAAAGATGAGCCTAGCATTTTCAAGAAGTATGTCATTTGTGTGCTAGATACAGCTCCAGGTGCCTGTAATGGGACGTTTGGGAAAGGAAACTGGATAGGAAAGTAGACCATAATCACGAATAAGCTTTGGTGCAGGAAACTCCTGTTAATACTGAAGACTGGAGGAGCTGATGCTGTTTGCATTTCGAGGGATTTTAAGAGGCAGATTTGGAGGCAGGCAGCCCGGTTAGGAGGCTGGTGCGGTAATTCATGTGAGATACATGGAGGGTCGAAACTTAGGGTACAGACAGTGAGGATGGAAATAAGTAGACAGACTTGAGGTGTGTCAAAGTGGAGTTGAAGGGATTTGGACTCTTTAGATGGGAATGGTGGATGAGATGTGAGGGAGGAGGCGGCATTAGGATGACTCCCAGGGTTCTAGTTTGGGTGGATAGTAGTATTCATTCAGACTGGCAACAGGAGAAGAAGCAAGTGTTGGAGGAAAGGTAGTGAATGTTGTTTTACAGAGTTTAAGGTGCAATCCAAGTCATTGGATTGGTTGGAGTTTAGGAAACGGACTCTAGTTTGCAGACTGGGACTCATTACCCTGTCGGTGGTAATGGAAGACATGTGAGTAGATGAAATTGCCAGGAAGAGTATGGAGAATGAGAAGAGAAGGCGGAGAAGAAAAATCCATGGACCCTTTACATAAATAAAGCTTCTTTATACAAAAAATCCATGTCTTAACTTTTGAGACAGCCCTCTGTACTATTTCTCTACTCAAGAATGTTTTCAGACCTACCTGTGCTGTGGGTTAAGTATTTACCATGTTGCTTCCTCCAGAATGGGCACCGGAGATTAAAGGAAAACTTCTCTCACATCAGGTAAATAGAGCCACAGTGCAAGTTATCTCCTGAGAGAAAGGTGAGGGCCAGAGCAGTGGGAGCTCTGGGCAGTGGTGTCATTTCTAGGCAGCTCTGTACTAGGTTGGGAGTGGCACAAGGAGATGTCCACACTGTCTTCCATTTAACTTTGCATTTCCCCATTTTGAAAATGTTATGATCTTCCTTCTTTCTTTCAGATCCATGAGACAATAGAAACTATCAATCAGCTGAAGACTCAGCGGGAGTTCATGCTGAGCTTTGCCAGAGACCCTCAGGGTTTCATTAATGATTGGCTTCAGTCCCAGTGCCGGGACCTCAAGGTAAAAATACCTAGGAAAGTGGCAAAGGGACTCAGTTCAGTGAGGCACATGTTTGCATGATTTCTGTGACATCTGGTAGAAAAGCCAGAAGGGTTAGCGAGGGACCAGATTATCTTTAGCACATTCTATGGTCTGTCTTACAATTACGTAGGGAAATGGAAGTAGAATAATCAAGTGTTTATCTTGCATGTATTTGTTGTCACTGTGCACCATATCATAGAGGATACAGGTGGAAAAAGATGTCTGCTTTAAAGCAGCAGGCATTTGGTGTGGGGAAATTAGGCTGTAATTTGAAAAGTAATAAACCATATCAGACATTATTGGATCTCACCAATATCAGTAAGATAATAAAAAGGAGAAGGGAGATTGATAAGACTCAAGTAGCTGGCCCAGGCTTCATGAAGAATTTGTTATTTCCCAGCGAGGGGGGCCCCAGAGGCTGAGGCAAGAATGTAGGAACAAGCACAGAATGTGTGAAATGTTCCCTTAGTCCTCGCCATCCTGTGGTGACTATGACTACTCTTTTAGAGGCTGAGCCAGGGACCAAGGGTTCCAGAAGGGATCCCTGAACCAGGCAGTGACTTGATGATTGCAGGGTGACTGGGCGTTACATTAGTAGTTTGCTAGGACTGCTGTAATGAACTGCCACAAATTGGGTATGAACAATAGAAATTCATTGTTTCACAGTTCTGAAATCAAAATGGTGTCCGCAGGGGTTGGTTCCTTTGAGAGCTGGGCAAGAGGGTCTGGTCAAGGCCCCTGTCCTACTGTGGTAGCTTCAGGCATTACTTGGTGTCCAGATGGTATTCTCCAATTGTCTTCACTTCTTCCTTCTGTGCATCTCTGTCTGTGTCCAAATGTCTCCTTATAAGGATACAGTTACATTGGATTAGGTCTATCCTATGATCTCACCTTAACTTGGTATCTGCAGAGACCCTATATCTAAATAAAGTCAGATTCGAAGGTACTGGTAGGTTAGGATTTTGACATCTTTTGGGGGAATACAATTCAATCTGTATAGGCATAAAGAAAGGAAACAAACCTATTCTCTCCCTACTCCCTGCCTTCTCCCTCAGACCATGACCGATGTGGTGGGCAACCCAGAGGAAGAGCGCCGAGCTGAGTTCTACTTCCAGCCTTGGGCTCAGGAGGCCGTGTGCCGATACTTCTACTCCAAGGTAGGTGCCTGGGCTGCACAGGGGAAAGTGACAAAAGGCAAAGGGTCTGTTCCCTGGCGGGGTCAGTGGTATTAGTTGCCTACTCCTGGTTTGTCTCATCTTCCACTCCTTCCACTGTTTTCTCCTTAGGTGCAGCAGAGACGGCAAGAATTAGAGCAAGCCCTGGGAATCCGAAATACATAGGGCCTCTCCCACAGCCCTGATTTGGCTGCGCCGATTCTTTATTTGGGCCCCGTTCTGCCTGCCTCATAGCACCTGCCTTGGTCTTGCTTGGGACCTTCCAGGGGATGCTGTTGGTTGAAGGACAACATCAGAATGAAGAGGGTCTCACATTTCTGTCTTACAAGATACCTGTGACCCTCTTCTCCCACCCCATCCCTCCCCACCCCCAGCTTCCCTTTGCCCCACAAAGTTCCCGGGTGCCTCTATCCTCCCCTGGTCTACATAGGACCTCTAGATAGTATTAGAGAGAGAACCTGTAGTGGTAATCAGTGCATTGAATGGATTAGGCCCAAGGCCAGGTGGTCTTCAAGGGGACCAGCTACACTGCCCTTCAGAGACTGAGGAGTTGGGAGCCTCATTCCCATCTCCAAGACTCAGGCCTGGGGGCACTATAAGCTAGTTGATCTTGGCTTTCCTGATAACAGAATCCAATGTCCTTCCTTCCCTCCACAGGTTTGGAGCAAACTCTCCCTTCACTTGTTGCCCTCTAGTACTAAAGGAACCCTGGCTCTCGAGCTCCACTGAGGCCCAGGTCAGTCTGCAGTCTCTGGATTGGCCTGCTGTCTCAGTGCTTCTCTTACTCCCTAATAGGGGGTCCACATCAGTATTGGAGTTTGTTCTTTAATGTTTGCTCCTTCCCAGCATACTCCTTGTAGCTGCTCTTTTTAGGACTCCCTCCTATGCGTCCTAACCCAGGGTATTTGGTGGGGGAATCTTGCCTTTCCCTGTCAGAACCCCAGGAATCTAACCTGGGCACTGTCATTACTAGTGGAGGCTGTTCCTTCCTGCTGTTGCTTGGAGGTGTGCTTTCATTTACTCCATTCTGCCTCCCCCATCCCTTCATGGAGAAACAGGCCTAAAGTCAAACGGGTAAAAGCCCTGGGCCACCCCTGTCTTCCTGCCCCTTGTCTGCCCAGTTGACGCCTGCTGGTGGCTTCTGGGGACACTGAGGAGTGAAAGCGCCTAGGGCTGCAGAAGAGCTCTGAGTTGGGTTTGTGACTCCTTCCTCCCTGCCTCACAGGATGGTGACTCCCCAGCCCCTGCCCTCAAAGCTTCAGGCCCCTCAGGTAGCAGCAGGACCTTGTGATCTTGGCCCCTTGGGACTGAGATGGTTTTGCATCTTTCCATGAGAGCCTCAGATTCTTCTTCCAGGTGTATCACTCTGAGTTAGTATATCCCAGGCTCGCAGACTCAACACAGCAGGGTGGGAGACAGCTGGGCACAGAGGGGGAATTCCGTTCGCATGGGCTCAACCCACAGAACTGAAAGCCCCTGCTTCCCACCTCTCCTCAGGCTCCTGCGAGCACCTCCCCCAGCCTGGTATCCCTGCCTGTTCCACGTTGGGGACAGAATTTTCTTCCTGTCTCCTTCCTGCTATTATCCCACCCCTCCCTTGAAAGCTCCCCAGTGACACTGGACAACCTCTGTTCTTGGGGCTGGAACCATGAGAAGGAAGCTCGGCACTCCTACACAGTGTCCCTGTAAAAGATAACTTTTTATTAACTGAATTATGTTTTTTTCATGGACCAAAATTTTTTTTGTACTGTCCCCTTATCGATGTCACCCAGTTTTAATAAAAGAATCTTCTGAAGGATGGGTCCCCTTACCTCCTGAGGGAGAGCTCTTCCCTGAGCTTTTCTCTCCAGTGCTTTTAGCCATGCTTATGGTGTTTGTGCATTTTATTTGACAGCTATTTATGGAGGACCTGCTAGGTGCTGGGGATATGGTAGAAAAAAAGGTTTCTACCTTGTGGACCTCAGGTCCTCACCTGAGAACTCACTCTGTCAGCCCCAGGGGTCCAAGCAGGCCAGAGGCTGGTGGGATCACTGGGTTTCATCGCTTTCTCCAGGTCTGGTTGGGAAAGTACTAACAAGACAGTAGTACTGACATTTCCCTTGTCCTTTTGAGTTCCCAGGGCTTGGGTGTGTTCGTTCACGTGCACTGTCCTTGGGTGCCTGTGATCCCTTAGGCTTAATGAACCTAAGCATCCTCCAAGGGAGTTCTACTTATCAGGGCTCCTGTCTAGATTGGGGCCAGGGCCTGCACAGCTAAAACCGTTTTGTTCTCTGTGCCTACCGTTCTTTACGGTCCCACTTGCACAGCCCTGAATAAGATTTCAGTTCCTAAGACCAGCATGGAAAGGCTTGCAGTGTTGTCATCCTCACACTAGAGACAACCAGCCCCTCACTAGAAGAACTTGGAAGATTTTGCTCAGGATTGATATTCCCATTAGCAGTCTCTAGCATAATGTACCTGCTTCTCAGTTGGTGGCTCATTACTTTCCTCCTTTGTGCCATTGTCTTGCTTGGTTCTACCCAAGAAGGGGGTTTAGAACATAGGATGCGTGCAAGCACATTCCAAAGTTGGATGGGAACACTCGAGTATTCCCTGTCTTCAGTCAAACCCACCAAGGAGAAAACCACCTCCTAATCTGGAACTTGGGGGGTTATCAGACTTCAGTGGGGAAAGCAGAAAGGAGTGTGGGTGATAACTTGGAGTGGAAAAAATTTATGTCAAGGACATTGAAATAGCATCTGTTTTTACCCAGGCTAATTACATATGTAATGAATAACTGATGAACCTTTACTAATTTCAAGCAAATCTACAGTTTGCTCTTGGGAAGAGCCTAGTGATACAGATAACTTCCTATGACAAGCCGTTCTGGATCTCTGCACACTATTCCTATATAAATGAACAAATTCTTTGTCTCCACACTAAAAATTACTACAGGAGCATAATGAGATGGAAGAATTTAGGGAAAAACAATGGGGTTATTTTATGCATAAATACCCATTCTTTGGGGTTCCCATCATGTGTTAAGGACAAGCATTCTTTCTCTTCCATCACCCATAATCGGTTCTCCCAGCTGGTAGCCTGGCACTGGTGCCTTGTCTCAGCCAGTGCATACCGGAGTGATTTGTGCGAGGCTGGCTCTGTAGAGGTACACCTTTGTTTCTAAGGGAAACAACTACTGATTTTGCGTATGTTCTCTCATATGGGAACTCTGGCCATGGAAGGAGAATATGGGGGGCTTTTTCTGAGCAACCCATAGAACATTGCTCTTTTAAAAAAAAAAGTTTTTATTGATTTTTGGAGAGGAGGGGGTAGGGAGACAGAAACATGGATGAGAGAGAAAAATCGATCTCCTGCATGCCCTTTGGGGATTGAGCCTACAACCTGGGCATGTGCCCTGACCGGGAATTGAACCGTGACCTGGTGCATGGGTTGATGCTCAGTTGAGACACAGTGGCCGGGCTGGAAACCATTGCTTTTGACCTCGTGCTTGCTTGCCCTTACCCAGTGGTTGCACAGATTTCCCCTCTAGCCCAGTGTTTATCACTGTTGCCGGCCAACAGTGGCCCCGGGGATTGGAAACACCCACTTAGGAGTCTGCCAGCCCAGGAGGTCAGCACTGTGAGCACACAATGGTCTCTGCCCTCTAGGTGAAGGTGCACAGGCAGCTGGAGTGTTGGGGCCCTTTACCTCACTCTTCAGATTAGCCTAGAAACCAGAGCTCGCTCCCCTTCTTAGTCAAACAGATGGTTGTGGGCGACATAGAACCCTGAACTGCTGAAAAAGTTGCTTCCATTCCACAAACCACCCCCCCCCAATCACACCCCACTTACTCAGTCACAGCATCCGAGACCAACAAGCTCTCACGAAGGTCATAGCTACTCCCAATCCAGCCTCCTTTCCCCTTTTCTAGCTTCTGCAAACTAGCCACTAACCTGAGGCAGCCCAAGTGTGGTAGTTTAAAACCCCAAGAAAGAACTGAAGGGTGCTGAAAGCCTCTCAAGGAGAGAGAGCACGCTGGCACCTTTTCTCTCCTGTCTTCTTCAAGCCCAGAGTCGCAAAAGGAAACTTGTGGGCATCAGAGCTTCTCACTTTGACCTTTCCCATCCTCCCTTCCTGGAAGACATTCAGGTGGGGAGACTTTGAGGTGAGGAGGCCCACTGGTGAGTGCCTGAGATGACTACTGTGGGTAACCAAGATGACCTTGTCTGTAAGGGCTCCTGGGGTCTCTCTCTTGGACTGGGTTGTCCCCAAAGCACACCTTTACCTTTTTTGTGGTCTTGGCTTTAAAAGTGGGCCCACCCCCACTCACTGCCCTGCAGCCAGTGTGCGGCCAGTAACATGTAGTCCCTGTCACTGCTAGAGGACAAAACTGTAGAGCACTTTTTGGAGTCCTGGCAGGAGGATATACTAGGCAAATACCCTGGAAAAGAAAACATCTGCTACTAGGGCTGCATATAATACATTCTAATGCTGCAAGACAGGAGGGAGTGATGGGGGCCAGTCACTTGCTCCTTATCTGGGCTGTTTGTTGGCAGACTTCAAAATGAGATTGTTGCAGGGGGGTACGGGGGATTGAGCTGGGGCCAAAGGAAGACTGCCAACACCATCAGCTGCAAACCTGAGGAAAAGTGGAGCTTGGTTTGTGCCCCATTCCAGTTCCCCACCTGTCTCTACTCCTTTCTCCCATTTCCCTGGCTCGGCCAGACTGTCTCCCTAGGCGCCTGCCTCCCCTGGAGGGCGGGGCTTGGCTGCACCCACGTGTGGCAGAGTTATATGCTCCTAGCGGAGAGAAGAGCTGGGAGTGTGGAACCAGCTGGCTCGGGCAGAAAAGCGGCACCATGGCTGGCAAGAAAGTCTGCATTTTAGGCTCCGGCAACTGGTAAGTGGCTCTGTCAAGAGGTATGGGGAGGAAGGGGGATCCCCCAAGTACATAGAGGCCTAGGTGGGCAGGAGGCAGACAGTGGGTAGAAAATACCCTCTGATTCCTCTTCCATCCCTGCTGTTATCTTCTGTGCCTCCCCCCCCCTCCCCCCCGAGGACAGATGGTGTCCAAACCTCTCCTGGCCCCTGCCTGGCCCTGGCCCTGCACCTGTTCATCACAGGAATGGAGCCTCCAGTGCTCTGTTTGAAAGCTGCTTGGGTTTGGGGGTGGAGGTGACAAGGAAGGTAAATAATCTGGTGGGCTGCTGTGATATACTGAGGTGGAACACTGCCCCCTCCCCTGCCACGACTCCTCCATCACACCCCCACTTTCTGTGCTCCCTCTCCTACCAGGGGTTCAGCCATCGCCAAGATTGTGGGTGGCAATGCAGCCAAGCTGGCACATTTTGACCCACGGGTGACCATGTGGGTGTTTGAGGAAGACGTTGGGGGCAGAAAGCTGACAGAGATCATCAACACACAGCATGAAAATGTCAAATACCTGCCAGGGCACAAGCTTCCCTCCAACGTGGTGAGCCCCAACACCCTACAAGGAAGGGAGGGGCGGTTTGCTTGCCTCCTGCTGAAGGGGGGCATTTCTGGTACTACCTGGGCTTGGGAAGTGTCTCAGGAAGGCTGTTCCAGGCACTGGCACTGCTATGCACAGCCCCAGACTGCTTTCCTGGGCACGTTCTGGAACAGGAGAACCTGAATGCCCCCCGACCCCACTTATGGACTCCCAGGCCTTTAAGAGAAGACCAGGAAGTTGGTTTCTGTGGCAACCAAAGACAGGATCTCTGGCTCCCAGTCCTGGTGTTCAGGTAGTGCCTGCCTCAGGCTCTAATCCAGTTACTTATTCACTGGGTTATTAGCAGACTTGGACGATGCTCCTTGGACTTAAGGTCTTTGGTCAAATCCACGTGGCTCACTCCCCAGAGAAGAGAGCAGAAGAATTGGCGCTTTCCCTTCCCCGTTAGGGACCCTAAGGAGCGGGGTGATGAAATTACTTGGCCTCTTCCTCCTGCCAAGCTCAGGCCTCCTTTGGCCTCTAACTGTCCCACAGACAAAGGCTAGGAGGTTGCTGGGAGGAGGTTTCCAAGAGTCAAGAGCCCAGGAAAACTGGAGCAGAGAGGGAATGGTGGCTATGGGAGAAGGAATAGAGTGTCGTATTCCTTCAAGTTTAGCCCTTCCAAATTCAACCCCCAAACTGGTCGTTTTCCCCCACAAGCCTCACTCTTTGGCTTTTAGATCTTCTGAATGAATGGGGTTTCATAGGGGCTAGGAGAAGTCTCTCAGGCCCATGAACACTGGTCACCCCACAGGTGGCTGTCCCAGATGTGGTCCAGGCTGCAGTTGATGCTGACATCCTGATCTTTGTGGTGCCTCATCAGTTCATCAGCAAGATCTGTGATCAGCTCAAGGGCCACCTGAAGGCAAACACCATCGGGATATCTCTTATTAAGGTGCCAGGGACACCATATGGATGGGGGTGCAGCTAACTTGTGGGGCTCGGGGTGGGTAAAGTGGGGAGAAGAGAATATGGCAAAAGTAGGCTAAGAGTTTTCTGGAAAGAGGAAAGCAGTGGCTTTGGGGAGGCTTGAGACACAGTGAGATGGGAAGGGGAGCCCTGGGAAGGGGAGGTTGGTTGAGGAGTAGACAAGAGATGGGTTTGGAGGCAGATGACCTGGGAGTTTAGGAGGTGTCCAGAGAATACCTGGGGGTATGAGAAGCAGGCTGGTTTGAGGAATGTGAAAGAGAAGTTGGTTTGGAGCAGTGACTGGGATGCAAGTTGGTTTGGGGAACTTGGAAGTGAATTGTATAGGAATGTGGAGGAGATACATTGCCTTGGAGAGGTAGGCTGCTTTGAGGGTGTGTGGAGAGTTTTCAGATGGATTTTCATATGCCATCCACCCTCCTTACAACAAGCTTTGGCTGGGTTGGGATGGCAGCAGGAAATTTGGGGGGTAGGGGGACACTGATGAACAGCGGATTTGGAAAGGGTAGGATTTCTAGGTGGGAAGCCCTCAGTGGGCATAAATAGTGCCCGGCCTGAGCTCCATCCTATGCCCAGGGTATAGACGAGGGTCCCAACGGGCTGAAGCTCATCTCTGAAGTGATTGGGGAGCGACTTGGCATCCCTGTGAATGTGTTGATGGGGGCCAACATTGCCAGCGAGGTGGCTGATGAGAAGTTTTGTGAGACAACCATTGGTGAGCACCCCACCACAACCCACGTACATAAAGCAGCTCCACACTCTCCCTCCCCCAAACCCACTTAGCCATCTTCTCCCCATAAGGCAGACAAAGGAAGAAGACCCAGGCATCAGAGGTGAGGGAAGGTTGGGATACCCCCAGGGAAAGGGTTTCGGGTCCTGCTTAGGGCAGGTGTGCAAAGAAGAGTCAAGAGTCCGCTGTTAAAGCCTTGCCCCTCTCCATTTTAGGCTGCAAGGACCAGGCCCAGGGACTGCTTCTGAAAGAGCTAATGCAGACACCCAATTTCCGCATCACGGTGGTGCAAGAGGTGGACACAGTAGAGATATGTGGGGCCTTAAAGGTGAGAGGGATGTAGAAGCAGCTAGGGGGTGGGGAGAAGATCCTGAAAGAGGGCCTGGCTTAGCTATACCTGGTTACTGGTACTCCAGGATCTCACTCATAGGCAGTTGCTCCCATTCCCCACCAAATCCCATATACATAGGAAGAACTGCAGAAACAAAGCCAAAATCATTTAGGCCTGCTGATTATTCATCATCGGACACCGGACCCCCTTCCTCCTTTCTCCCTATAGCCTCTTGTGGGACATCCCTATCATTGGCTCCAGGGGGTGGTCCAAGGAGAAGAGGAGGTGCTCTGGGGGAGCACTCAGGCTAATGGGAGATGTCCAGAACACCCAGCAGACTGATGGCTAGAACTCTGGACCCTAGACAGAGCTGTGGATATCAGGGATAGTCATGGATGGGGGAGCCAGACAGATGGAAGATTGATTTTCAGTAAATTCCTCAAGGATGGAGTATGGAGCAGAGTTGAGGAGTCAGGAAGCATAAGCCCAGGCTAGAAAAGAGTACAGCAAGTGGGAAAACCATGAGGTAGAAATAGTCACGGAGCCACCCACTATACTTCACTTATTCAGTGGGCATATCATGGCTGATGGAAGCACAATGAGGCAGGTGGTGAGGGCTCCAAGGGGGGGCCTAAAGAAGGGGATCCTTTCTCATCTGTGACTTCCATTTTCCAAAGAATGTAGTGGCCGTGGGGGCTGGCTTCTGCGATGGGCTGGGCTTTGGCGACAACACCAAGGCAGCGGTGATCCGACTGGGTCTCATGGAGATGATCGCCTTCGCCAAGCTCTTCTGCAGGGGCCCTGTGTCCTCTGCCACCTTCTTGGAGAGCTGTGGTGTTGCTGACCTCATCACTACCTGCTACGGAGGGCGGAACCGCAAGGTGGCCGAGGCCTTTGCCCGCACAGGAAAGGTGGGCACCGGGAAGAATGGAGAACAGAGGGTGGGACTTAGAGGTGTCAAGGTAGAGGAACCTGGCTTGAGGTGTCTCTTGAGCACAAACATTAAGCTTGTTGTAAACACTGCTAGCCTTTCTTTCCTCTATGACCTTCCACCTCTCATCAGAGCCCCCGACTCTCAACCCACACTAATCCTCCTCTCTCATTTCCATCTACCTGTCGTGTTTTCTTCACAGTCCATTGAGCAGCTGGAGAAAGAGATGCTGAATGGGCAGAAGCTACAGGGGCCCCAGACAGCCCGGGAGCTACACAGCATCCTCCAACAAAAGGGCATGGTAGATAAGTAAGTGTCTGCCACAGCCCCACTGGGAACCACAGCCCCACTGGTGGAGGGAACCACAGCCAGAAGTGCTCTCCCCATTCTTCATCTTCTTGAACCCTCCTCAATCTGTAGTAAAGTGGGCAGAGAAGGAAATGTTATCTTATGTTAACAGACACAGAGACCAGAGCTTGGAAAGAGTCTGGATGCCCACTGTCCCCCAACTAGGCGTTCATGGTCTTTGAACTCCTTCCAGTCTAGTGATCTTTATACCACATTGCTTCAACCCCTCTGCATAGCTTCCCTCGATTCTTTCCTCATTCTCTGCTATGGGGGTTGGAACTCTGGGGCAGCAGGAATAAGCTCACCTGATTGTCCTGTTTTTCTATCATCCCGAGTCTAAGCTGCTCACCTAAAGCCAACCTTCTGTTCCTGACCTCTGTCCTGGGTGCTGAGGTGTGAGGACAATCTCTACGTCAAGGTGTTGCTTTATGTGAAGCACAAAGACAAGAGGGGGTGATGGGCTGATCAGAGCAGAGCTCTGTTGGCCGAGAAAGAATCCTGGAATAAGAGAGATTGAAACAGGCTCAAAAGATCAGCTCATGGCTGGTCAGAGTAAAGCCTCCTGATAAAGCAAACAGCCTGTGCAAGAGGATGAGAAGAAGGAAACTGGCATTTATGAAGCACTTAATAGATACAGAATCCCTTCAGTGCTGTGTCACATTGGCCCCATTTTACAGTTGATGATACCGAGGCTCACAGAGGTTAAGTGGTTTGTCCACTTGGATCAAAACAATTTCAGGGAATCATGTTGGCCAGTTCAATATGATAGGGAGCAAGGCAATTAACAACCTGACCCTAAAACCCAGAGCTAGGAAGTTAAAATTCTCAGCAACTGGAAATTGAGAACCAGAGACTACCTGAACTCAAAGGTGGGAGAGGAGAGTAGAGAGTTAGAAGGGGATGTGGAGTGGGGGTTCGAAGATGTACAAGGAGGCTAAGCTGGGTCTCTCCCTCCCCATTCCAGGTTCCCTCTGTTCATGGCTGTGTACAGAATATGCTACGAGAGCCAGCCAGTGGGTGAATTCATCCGCTGCCTGCAGAATCATCCAGAACATCTGTGAGCAGGGCCGTGGCCCAGGCCAGGCAGTTTCTTTACCCCAGTGGAGACAGGCAGAAGTTTGTGTACCTGGCCACCGAGATATTTGGGATCCCCCACAGAGCAGCCTCTTCTCAGCTTTTCACTCAACAGGAAGTTGTAGGGCCCAGCGACGTGTCTGGAGACCCGGAACCACCAAGCAGCCTGCAGACTATTGCCATATCTCAGCAGAAATGGAGAGGCCTTGATCCTCTCCAGATGTGGCGCTCACTTTCTCCCTGTCCTCTGGGAAGGCCCAGTGCTGCCTACTTTGGGTGTGTATGGTGGAGGGAGAAGGAAGTAAGGCAATAGGTGCCCACTGCTGCTTCACACAGAACAGGAATCCTGTCCCCAAGCCCAGTTAAGTAGCTAAAGAACTATCTCAGCCACAAGAGGGATGAGGCAAGGGCTGTTAGGGAGGGATCTGCGCTTTTGAGCTGACATAGGGACTCCTTTGCTCTGTCTGACCTCTGCCAGGCCCTGCACAGCATCAATGGATCTCAGTGTTTGTTAACAAAATACAAAGATCTCAACCCGCTTCTAGTTTCTCCTAGCAACATCTGCGTCCTCAGAAACCTCTGGTCATTCCCTTTTCCCTCCCCCAGGCTGCCCTGGCACCAGAGTTGATACCATGCTGGCATCTCGGGCCCTGGGGCTTGTCATTCTCCCCATGGACTTCCTGGTTCCTAGTTTTTTTGCCAGCTCCTCCCCACAGTGCATGACCTTTCCAAGTCTTCCCTCCCCCTCCCCACCAGCACCCTCTTTGAGGAGCAAGAACTTAATCTGTTGACAGAGCTACACCTTTTCATAGCAGGCTCAGATCACTCTGCTCCCTGTGACCTTTGTATTTGCCCCGCCTCCCTTCTCAGGAGCTCTAGTGACAGGAGGTTTCAGCTGGGATCCTCCTGCTACCTCCCCAGGACATCCTTGGCTCCACCCCTTTCCTTCTCCCAAAACCTGAACCTATTTCTTAGCTGCCTCCAGAGCAGCTAACCAGCTACTCTAGAGGGCAGGTGGCCAGAGAGTGGCCCAAAAGCTGATCAGGGGTAGGAAAGGGTGACCATGTCCCATGTTGGTGGATCCTGACATTCCAAGGCCAGCCCTCTGTCATCTGATATATACACCTTCTCCCAAGAGCTAGGAAACTGGAGGAGCAAAAGAATGAAAAGCACCCTACCCCTAAAGCAGCGATGTTCAACCTTTTTCATCTCATGGCACACATAAACTAATGACTAAAATTCTGTGGCACATGAAAAAATATATTTTTTGCCAACCTGAAAAAAAAGTAGTTTTGAATCATTCACACTGGACAGCTATTGTTGTGATGGTTGTTGTCATTTTTTTTATTTGACAACTTAAGGGAAAAGAGGTCAGTGGCCCTGACTTAACAGTCAGGTATTGCATGTTTTAAAAAATCCTTGTAGCACACCAGTGTGCCTGCGGTGGCACACCGGCTGTTCTGGGGTAAGGAAAGAACAGGAAGGGGAGGAGGGGGAGGAGTGTGCTTTGTACTGGCCTTGCTCCAGGATGGGGAGGGAATGTCCCGGGTCAGCAGCCTAGGCTCCTGGCTATAAATAGCCCCTGAGGGCCTAAGATGCTCCTAGAATCCAGCAAAGGGTCTCAGCTTCCTGTGTGGCAGCATCTGGCATATAACTAGCTCTGGCCAGCACTATGTTAACCCTCTCTTATTCCTGGCCTAACCAGGGAGGCAGGCTCCTCTCAGTACCTAGCTGCTGAGAATTCACTTTCTTTCCAGTGAAAAAAAGTCACCCCAGATCTGGCTGGCCCAGTTAGGGGCACTGGCTGACTACAGAAGGTCAAAGTGAGGGCAGGAAGGCAGTTCCCTTCCCTCAGCAGCATCTGTGACCTTGTTTAGATAGTCAAACACTTTTGCCTACTCTTGTTCCCTCCACAGTTAACTGGATCTAAGACCTTCAAATCAGGCTATTTGTCTACCCAATAAAGTGTGTTTTTTCCAGAAATGAGTTGGGGAAGGGTGCTTAAGTGCATTGTGGCAATTTGTATGTTGTGGTGTGTTTTCATTTATACCGCAAGGAAAAGGGAAAAAAAGAAAGCCCTCCTTGCCCAGCTGGCTGGCTCAGTGGTCAAGCATCCACCTATGAACCAGGAGGTCACAGTTCGATTCCTGTAAGGGCACATGCCCGGGTTGCTCAGTGGGGGGCGTGCAGGAGGCGACCAATAATAATGATTCTCGCTCATTATTGATGTTTCTATCTTTCTTCCTCACCTTTCCTCTCTGAAATAAATAAAAATATATTTTAAAAAAAGAAGAAGAAAGCCCTCCTTGATATTCCCAGCTGCTCCCTGCCCCTAGCAGTGCCCACGCAGTTTTCCTCCCTCAAGGGGCACGCCCTGCTCATCCCCTTCCCAGAGCTTCTTTGGGACTTTATCACGCCGTCTGCGAGCAGAGAGGTCACAAGCGGAGAGGCCACAATAGAGGACAGAAACAGTCCTCGTGCCCACTCCGTGGCCATGGCCAGACGCGGCCTCCTTGGCGGTCCAGGCCTCATGGTGCGGGTCGTTTCCTACCTGAGCTTGGCCACCGGGTAGAGGGCAGCTCCAGGCTTGAGGGGGCGCGCGGTTCAACTCCAGAGGGCTGACCCTGGGGAACCTACCTCTCTACTGGAAACTTCACTGCGCCGTAGGTTGAGGATTGGCTGATTGAGTCCGCGAGAAAGACCGTCTTTTCTTTCGTGAGTGGGTACTTAAAAGTTCCAGTTCTAGAGTTTGAGTCACCAAAGACCCTATCTCAATGGAGAATGACTACAACCCCCAGAATCCAATGGGCCTCCGGGAAAGGGAGGATCGTCTGAGGATGCGTAGTAAGGGTGGCTGGGCCGGAAGCCGGAAGTTCAAGGACGGCAACCAGGCTGGGCTGCGGGCGGCGCGCGCCCCCGCCTCAGTGTCCGGCACGCCGTGCACTCTGAGTTGGAAGTCGTATCCTAGAGGGGGATTGGGGTGGGTGGGCGGGAGGGAGAAAAGGTGGCTTTCCTGACCAGTAGCACCTCAGTGTCTAGGGTTGTTCCTGGACCGCCACGCTTGTGTTAGGTGCTGTGTCAGGCTGCGCGCACTGTGGTGGCGAGACTCTGCCAGTGGAGGCCTCGGTTGGACGGGAGTGAGCTGCCACATCCAGGTATGCTGTCTGCTGGGGCGACGTGCCCTAGTCTTCAGGCTTCCGTGCCCTTGAAGTCACCGGTGTATCCTGCACCGTGGACTAGGCCGCGATTTGCACTGCGTCCAGCTCAACAAGCTCCTTGCAGCTGTAGGTTCCTGTCAAACCTTGACTCCAGCGGGGCGTCTCGGCCCTCCACGTTCTGACTCTAGTAGCTCTGACCTTGGGGAGGTCAGGGTTCGTGGGCCTGCTGGGGCCCTGGCTAAGAATTTGCTTTTTACTTAATGACTTACAGTTCAGTGCACTAAATTTTTACCCTAGGTTTACCTGTGACCTAGTCATCTATTCCCATATGACCAGTCTTCAAGGCACATAACTTTGCAGTAGTGGTTCCCAATTCTCATTCTGGTCCAGTACACCTGAAAAATGAAAAAGGCCCCCCGAAATATTTGGAAAGTTCTACCTGCTTTCTTTCTGCTTCTTCATACTTGTGTTTCCTTGGCTTCTCTCTCTGGTCTTATCCTCTGCTTTGGTGTCACTCGTTACCTCCCAAGAGCTGTCCAGATTTGCATATCCATCTGCCTGATAGACATCATCACCTGAATATTGTGTTGAGCATCTTAATTTTAAGATGTCCAAAACCCAGTTCAAGATCTTGACTGACAGTGCGACCACCACCTTGGTGCACACACCTGTTTCTTCTTGTTTCTTATTTCTATTAAGTGTCCCAATGGATAGTTTCCTAACTTGGAGATATTTTCAGCTTTGCCCTAATCCATTCAGTTAATAAATCTCTTTGAACTCCTGCATCTGTCTTCTTTTCTACACCCTGTATTAGCTCAGGGTATGTGAAGAGTTTTTTAAAATTTGAAAATAGGAACAATGTTAGGTTGGATTAGACAAGAGAAGTGAGATTCTAGATACCAAAATCAAGTCTATTAAGTCTTCTGTCACTCTTATAGCCAAGTAGTACTATTTTGTTTTTTGGCTAGTGAATGCTTCCAGCCTTCTTCCTTCAGCTCCTCAAAGAAGTGGTTAGCATCTGGCCAGGGTTTTGGGGAATATGAGGGGAAAGAAGTAGGGGGGAGGTTGAAGGTCTGCAAGTCTCTTAATATTCTGCTCTCTGTGTGTGTTTTCTTCAGTCTCACAGCTTGGGGTCCTTTCGAAGCTCAGATAACCTCATCTTGAGTTTGTGCCATTTGGTTTTCTTCTTCTGACCTTATTTAAAGTCGCTTGGAATTATAATTCAAGGAAGCTATGCCTCAGCTCAGTGTGGAGTCCATCTTCAAGAACTGGCTCTAAGGAAATGTTCAGCCCATAGAACTCACTCAGAGAAGCACTTATCTCACCCTACTCCTGACTCCCTAAGCCAGCTAATCCTGAGCTTTTCTTCTTCCACATTCTTGACTTTTAAGAAACATTATTCTCACTAATCTCACCTAGTTTTTTAATTTCAGTTCCCTCAACAAAGAGGAGTCTAAGAACACATTCATAGTCCCAAATTGAGGAATGTTTTGTTCAGGATGAGAGATTGCCATGCTAGATTTTCTCTTGTTCTCTAGCTCAGAATATCCAGGGAATGGTTAAATTAGAAGTAGTTTATCTAATGCAACAATTTGCTGGGGACTCCATTTCTTTTTAGCCATTGGGATAGGTGCTTTGTGTTGTGTTTGGAACTTAGAATTAATGCTGTGGAAGGTTGGCACTATTTCAGGAACATTATGGCTTAAACAGATGCTTGAGGGCTAACCTGGGAACCTAACCACCATGAATAAGATTGTTTTTATGGGAAAATAAATTGAATATTGCCTAGAAGGTTCCCATTTGATCTCCTACAGAGAATAATTTACTGCTAATGTTTAATCCCTGGCTACCTCCATTAATTGCCTGTTAGCCAGAAAAACTGATGCATGCTTAATGTACCAGTTAACATTTCTGGGTGGCCCGTACCAGTCACTTCTTTCCAAAAACATGGATTGTGAGATGTTAGCTGTGATGTCATCCGGATTCACCTGGTTCCAGCTGTATGTCTGTGTCTCGTGTAGATTTTATTTATTTTGAATCTTAGAATTCCCAAATGTTGTCTTCCACTAGAAGACTCTGCATCTGTGTAGGGGCCATTCAATAGAGTAGACAGACTAAGCAGGATGCAGAAGTTATGGAATGGCTTTAAACAGGGAAGTAGGCTGGGCACATGAGACCTATCTTGGTGTCTAAATTCAGTCTGTCTTTGTAGGGGACGACATGCCAACTGCCAAGCAACTAGCTGACATTGGCTACAAGACTTTCTCCACCTCCATGATGCTCCTTACTGTGTATGGGGGCTACCTCTGCAGTGTTCGAGCCTACCACTTTTTCCAGCGGCGCATTTCCCGGCGGCAGGCTGCAGAAGAACAGAAGACCTCAGGAGACCTGTAGAACTGGGGGGCTCTTCTCCTTGACCAGAGAGGCCTGAGGCGTGCTGTGGAAAGAGCTCACCTACAATCATCCAAATCAAGAGAACCAGGGCCTTAATGGTTTTCAAGTCCTGCTGGGGATAAGTGCCCATGTGTTCTCTGGAACTGCCAGTATAAGGAGGCTATCAAATCGTAACAGGAATTGGGGCAGGGGGAAGCACATGCACAGACATTAAATACTTTGTCATGTCTGTCTGTGTCTTGGTGTTTTTGTTTATTTAAATAGGCTACGACCACAGAGGTGGGCCCTTAACTACCTGTTTTCTAGTCATAGACTGGATTTCCACTGTCTTGAGCTCTTAATACCCATGAAGTGGGTATTATACAGTTTTAGGAGTAGTAATATCAACTTTCATGACCTCACAGAAATGACTGTTCTGGCAGCTGTATAAATCCCCTGAAAACTCGACAAAAGACCAGAGCTCTTTGGTCAACGACCATTCCTACACCCATTATGGTGTCCAGGTAATGGGATACTCTGGTCAGCATTTAAGGAAGGCAAAGGCCCTTGTTTAACAGTCCTCTCAAAATTGCACCAAGTGGAAGAGGCTCAATTCCCAAAAGGAAGGGTTTGGGCAGTCTATAGTAATACAGTTCACCTTCTTAAGCTTGTTGGGTGTAGTGTTAGCATAAGGGTCGATTACTCACTGTTCCACTGTATGGGAAATCAAACCTGCAGGTCTTATTACAGAGCTGTGAAGAGGATTTGAAAGAAAACTATATTCAAGGTAAAACCCAACTATGCAGAGAGGTATTGTTACCACTGTTCCATTTTGAGATTTACTAGTTCATGTCCTTGGTGATCACCCCAAATATCAACCTCCTTCCTTTTTCATACTCATTGTGCATACTGCTCTGACCTTTGTCCCTCTACTCTTAAACCTTTCACCTGAAAGCCCTCTTCCATGATTAAAAAAACTGAGCTTTAGTCCTGGCCAGTGTTCTCAGTGGTTAGAGCATCAGCCTGTGCACAGTAGGGTCTTGGGTTTGATTCCCAGTCAAGTTCATGTACTTGGATTGCAAGCCCTAACCCAGTTGGGGCCCATGCAGGAGGCAACCAGTTGATGTGTCTCTCACATCTCTCTTTCTAAAAATCAATGGAAAAAATCCTTGGGTAAGCATTAACAACAACAAAAACCCAGCTTTAGCCCTGACCAGGTAACTCAGTTGGTTAGAGTGTTGTCCCATACTTCCTGGTTGTGGGTTTGATCTCTGATCAGGGCACATACACAAATCAACCAATGAATGTAATGCATAAATACGTGGAACAACAAATCAATGCTGCTTTTTCCCTTTCTCTCTAAAATCAATCAATAAAAAGACACAATCCACCTTTCCTACATTTTCATCCCTTTTGCTCCCAACCTCTCTTGGTGTATTAACCAAGGACTCTACTGCGTCTTCTCACCTGTACAGTTAGGGTCACCATTCTCTCAGCTGTCCCCTGTGCCACTTTCAAAATAGTACAAAATCAGTCTTTTTTGAGGCGATTTCTTACATTCTCATTTCCATTATATTCTAGAACTTGGAGACTTCAAATTGTTTGACTCCTTTAATTTTATTCCAATCTGTCAGTCCCTTATTGGCCTAAACTTCTTTCCTGCCTAGCTGGTGCCCTAGACAACTTCCCTACAGTCTCTGCCTCCATCCTTAGCTTTCTTAACTCCTTGCTCCTTTAGTTCTCTCTTCTCAGTATATAAACTTGCTTAAGGCCCTCCACCCCTTACCTAAACAAACTGAAGATTATTTCAAGAGAAGTAATGGTAGCACTTCTGAGACACCACTTTATTGAAATCCCGTTGGCATCCCCTCCGTTGTGCCACATCCACTGGTGATTTCAGTCCTCCCCTTACTGTTTCCTGAGGCACTGAAGCTCTACTTTGGCTGCAGGTAAGGACCACTATCTTGTTCCCTTCTACCACTTTGATTTTTCCTTTTGACTTCCTCTGCCCACTTTAAACACTAATGTGTTACAAAATTTTGTTCTTGGCCTATTGCTCTTATTCTGTATTTTCTCAGTTAATCTAGGTAATTAATGCTCAGTGCTGGTATCTTGGCTCCACCATTATAGCTATATTGTAACAGGCCAGTTATTAACTCTTAACTCCCTAGTTTACCTTTGTCAGATGGGGATAAAAAAATAATTCCTAATTTAAAAGATTAGTGTGAATATTAAATAATTCATATTAAGTATTTAACATTCTGTCTGGCACATGATAAGCACACAGTATCAGCCATTAATGCCTGCTGCTGACCTCCAAGTCTGTATCTTACAGGTTGACTTGAGTTTCAGGTATATCCAATTGCTGGATATATCCACTTGAATTTCCTATAGTTCTAACTTGACAGATGCACAACTAACAGCGTTCTGTCTCATCTCCAGGACCTACTTGTGGTTTCTTCCTATTTTAGTTAATTACACTATCATCCAAGTCAGAAATAAGGGAGATTTATTAAGACTATTCCCTGCACTTTAATCCAAACCAAAACCAGGTGCTGTCCTATTAATTTTTACCATTTAGACATCCATTTAATCAATTCTACCCTTATAATTTCTTGTTTATCCCTTTTTTTTCTTTTTTAAGAGAGGAAAGGAGAAACATCAATTTGTTTTTCCACTTATGCATTCCTTGGTTGATTCTTATATTTACCCTGACCGGGGATTGAACCCACAACCTTGGCGTATTGGCATGATGCCTATACTTTTGCAGAAGATTTTTAGTGGTCTTGGTTCCAGTCTTGACCTCATCAGATTTATTTGCCACGTTTCCATCAGAGACATCTATTTGGAACAAATTTAATTATGGCATTCCCCTGCTTTAGATCGCCTCTGAAGCTCAACCATAGACAATAGGTTAAAGAATCCCTGACTTACAGGGTCAAGTCCAGATTCCTTAGCATGGCTTATGAGGTCCTTAAGAGCTGACCTACCTCATGTTCCCACCTCATCCTTTGTTCAAGTAATATTAAACTGCCTGACTGGTTGCACAGTTTCTTGTTTTCATGCCTCTTCATGCTTGCTTTCTGAATAGAACATCATCTCTACCCACCTCTCTATCCTCTCTTTTTCCAAAAAGGTTTCTGTGACTCTTCCCCTTCCCATGCTGGGCCTAGTGTCTATAAAAGACAACACTTTTTATATCAAAATTATCTTTTTAAAATTGATTTTAGAGAGAAAAAAATCCACACTGATTTGTTGTTCCACTTATTTATCCATTCAGTGGTTGATTCTTACATATGTCCTGCCTGGGGATTGAACCCACAACCTTGGCGTATTAGGATGATGCTCTAACTAAATGAGCTACCTGTCCAGGGCTAAAAAACCAAAAAATAAAAATAAAAAATTTAAAAGCACAAGTAGCTAAGATAATTTTGAAAAGGAACAAAGAAGATGGATTGGGCCTACCAGATATGAAGACACAATAGAAAGCTAATAATAATCTAAATGTTGGGGTATTAGTGCAGGACTAGACAAAGAGACCAGTGGCATAGAATAATAAACAGATCAATGTATATATTAGAAATGGAATATGATAGAGGATACATAACAAATCCATGGTGAAAATTATTACAGAATGTAATTATTCATAGTCTATGTTATGGATGCATATGTGTTGGTGAAAGTATAAAAAACATATGTAAAAAATGGATTGAAAGGACACACCAAACTTAAAATAATTGTTATAGTGGGGGTAGGGTGAGGTAGATTATAGGTTAGAGGTTAAAGGGGTCTTAAATGAAAACTGTTTCCTCTACTCACAACACTTCTGATACCCAATGTGTGAGTTTTCCCTGCACCAAACAATTCTCCACCTCGAGATGCCAAATGAGTATCCTATAACTCAATTCTGCCACTAACTACCCCGGGTTAGTGCAGACCCCACAAGTGAAGGGCTCAGTCCCACTCCACTTCAGATGCCTCTCACCAGTGGGTCCCAGGTTACCCACACTTCTGCCTGACATGGCTACAAATTGGTGCCTATGACCACCTCCTTAAGTTTTATAATTTGCAATAATGGCTCACAGAACTGAACTCAGGGAAACACTTCATTCACTATTACTGGTTTATTAGAAAAGATACCACTCAGGAACAGTCAAGTGGAAGAGAGAGATGCATAGGGCAAGGTATAGGGCACATCACCCTATCAGCACCTCAAAGTATTCAATCCAGAAGCTCTCTGAACCCTGTTTGTTTAGTGTTTTTATAGAGGTTCTATCACATAGCATGGTTGATTAAATAACTGGTCATTGGCAATTAACTCAACCCCTATCCCTCTCCCCTCCCTGGAAGTCAGGTGGGGCTGAAAATCCCAGCCCTCAAATCCTGCCTTAGTCTGGTTCCTCTGGCAACCATCTCCAATTCTGAAATTATCTAGGGGCCCACCAAGAGTCACCTCACTAGCATACCAAAACATACACACACACAATCATCACTCTGGAGATTCCAAGGTCTCAGAAGTTCTTTGCCAAAAACCTAGGATGAAGACCAAATACATACCTGCAGACTTTGAGAAAAGCAGGTTATTTTCTGTAATGTGAATGGGCATCACCCAATCAGTTGAAGGCCTTGAGAGCAAAGACAGGGTTCCCAATAAAGGAATTATGCATCAAAACTGTAACACAGAAACCCTGCCTGAAGTTCCAATCTGTAGATCTTGGATGCAACACAACTCTTCCCTGAATTTCCAACCTGCCACTGCTTTTCAAATTTCAGACTTGCTAGTCCCTACAATTGTATGAGGCAAGCCTTTAAAATAAATCAGTCTCATTCTTTTTTAAAAAAAAATGTTTTTTATTGGTTTTTAGAGAGAAAGGCAGAGGGAGAGAGAGAAACATCAATGCCGAGAGAAAATCATCAATTGGTTGCTTTCCACATGCCCCCCACTGGAGATTGAGCCCACAACCTTGGCATATACCCTAACTGGGAATCGAACCAGGGACCTCCTGGTTCATGGGTCGATGCCCAACCACTAAGTCACACCAGTTGGGTGAAATCAGTCATTCTTGCTCTCTCCAGGGGTAGGGAATGTCCAGCCCAAGGGATGTATAAGGCAGGCCCTTGAAATCATTTGGTCTGGTCCTGCCAAGGCATTAGGGGTGAGTTAATTAAATGATTGACCAAATATAGCAGGCTAATTAATAAGTTGATAATTTTGTATGGCCTGCAAATGATTTTATAAATATCCAAATGGCCTTTGGCAGAAAAATGGTTCCCCACACCTGCGTGAGTCTAACCTATTGGTTCTGTTTTTCTGGAGAACTCTCATACAGCAGATAATGCCGGTGTGTATCTGTCATCTTGTTTCCTGGCCTAGGTTCCAGTCCACTCCTACCTCCAATTGTCTAACAGTCATTTTCACTTAGAGCACCTACAGTCATTTCAAATATAGCTTGTGAAAACCTAAACTCAAGCAGTTGTGTATTATTTACTGAGTATGAAATAGTTGTATTTAGTAAGAAAGAATAGACATATTTGCTGTCAAATTAAAATGAATATAATTAAGTTCTTCGGTCATTACAGTAAATATCAATGAACTGAATTCTCCCATTAAAAGACAAAGATTAGTAACAGAATGGCTAAAAAATAAAAATCATGTAGTTTCTAATAAACAGCAAATAAATCACCCCCAGACAGCAAAGTAGTGATGCTGCCAAAAAGTTTAGTATTGTTTCCTAGAAGGCTTTCACAGAACACTCATTTGAGTGAAAGCAGATTCCAAATTTGCTTTTTTTTGGTAGGTCTGTGGCTGGGGTTAAAATCTTGGGAGGCCTGCCCTAGCGAGACCTTACTGAACTAGAAGAAAAATAAATATATGCAGATGACTGAGGTGAAGGTGGTACAGATAACCTTAATATGTATCCTTAGTACATATTGGCCTATGTCAACTCATAGCCCCCCCTTTCTTAAAAAAATACTATTTATTGTTTTTCAGAGAGGGAGAGTGAGATAGAAACATCAATGAGGAGAATCATCGATTGGCTGCCTCCTGCACACCCATTACTGGGGATCAGGCCTGCAACCCAGGCATGTGCCCTGACAGAGAGTTGAACTGTGATCCCCTGCTTCATAGGTCAATGCTTAACCATTGAGCTACACCAGCCAGGCTAGCACAGCCACCTCCCTACCCCCTTTTATAAAGCCATTTCTTGTACCTCTGTAAGGTCAAGTCCCAAGTTCTATTATAGCCCCCTCTATGACTGCTTTTACAGGACTAATTTTACTGCTTTAAATCTTCGGGGCCCCCATGACCTATTATCTAAAATTTAATCTTCAGCCCTAGTCAGTTTGGCTCAGTGGACAGAGTCGGCCTGTGGACTAAAGGGTCCCAGGTTTGATTCCGGTCACGGGCACATGCCCGGGTTGTGAGCTTGATCCCCAGTGGGGGGCGTGCAGGAGGCAGCCGATGGATGATTCTCATCACTAATGTTTCTTTCCCTCTCCAGTCCTTTCTGAAATCAATAAAAATATATTTAAAAAATAATAAGAAAAATAA
Organism: Corynorhinus townsendii; assembly: GCA_026230045.1. Taxonomy (NCBI): domain Eukaryota; kingdom Metazoa; phylum Chordata; class Mammalia; order Chiroptera; family Vespertilionidae; genus Corynorhinus; species Corynorhinus townsendii. The sequence continues at coordinate 169,655,766 of JAPDVU010000003.1, read as the reverse complement.
AATTTAATCTTCAGCATGCTAGTCAAGGTTCTTCACAATCTGCCCCAAACCACCTTCTTATTGTTGTCTCCTGTCACTTTGATACAACTCCAACAGATTACAGTTCCCTGAAACTGCTGTGTACTTGTTTTTACATTAAAAAATTAAAATTATTCCAAACTTATTGAAGAGCACCAAAAATAAACCCATCTTACATCCTCCCTCCACAAAGATAAACACTATCCACCTTTCAGTAGCTGTACATTTCTGTACTATTGCTATGGAAGTACCCTTAATATTATTTGGGGTTAAAAAGGTAATATTAATTGCACCAACTGAGACATATTCTTTTGCAACTTGACTTTTTTCACCCAACACTTTTTTTTTAATATTTATCCATTGTACTGGTTAATTTTGTCTTCACTGGGCCACTGAGTGCCCAGATAGTGGTTAAACAGTATTCCTGGTGCATCTCTGAGGGTGTTTCTGGTTGAGAATAACATTTGTATCTGTAGAATGAATAAAGCAGTTTGCCTTCCCCAATGTGGTTGGGCCTCATTCAATCCACTGAAAACCTGAATAGGACAAAAATTGGAGTAAGAGAGAATTCTTTCTCTCCACTTGATTGTCTTCAAGCTGGGACATTGGTCTTCCCCTGTTGTCAAACTTTGTTTGGAACTATATTAGTATGCTCAGCCTTCTGGGTCTCAACCTGGGGTTTCTCAGCCTCCATATCCATGTGAGCCAGTTCCTTATACTAAATCTTTAAAAGTATGTATTTAAAAAAATGTTTTTGACTGATACATATAAGAACATATTTTCTTTTAAAAAAAATACTTTTATTTCGGAGAAGTAGGGAGAGGGAGAGAAACATAGATGAGAGAATCATTAACCGGCTGCCTCTTGCACGCCCCCCACTGGGGATCTAGCTTGCAACTCAGGAATGTGTCCCTGACTGGAATTGAACCTGGGACCCTTCAGTCCGCAGGTCAATACTCTATCCACTGAACCAAACCAGCTAGGGCTATATTTTAAATATATTTGTATGTACATATATATCCTATTGGTTCAGACTAATACATCCATATTGACAGGAAAACTTAGTTCTTCATTTTAATTGCTGTACAGTTGGTTCCTGAATGTGGGGATTAGGGGTGCCGACACCCCCAGTTGAAAATCCACGTATAACTTTTGACTCCCCCAAAACTTAACTACAGTCGTCCACAGGGTACTGGTTCTGGGACACACACCCCCCTTCCAGATACCAAAATCTGTGAATGCTCCAGTCTCATGTAAAATGATGTAGAACAGTGCATGCAGTCAGTCCTCTACATCTGAGGACTGAAAATCTTTTTGACCTGTGGTTGGTTGAATCCATGGATGAGAAACCTAGGGATAGGAAGGGTCAATTACATATTTATTGAAAAAAATATGCATATAAGTGGACCCACACAGTTCAAACCTGTGTTGTTCAAGACTCAATTGTAATTCCAATTGTATGAATAAATCAATTTATTCTATTCATCTAATGAAAGATCAATGGGCCATTTCCACTTTCCCCCGCTTATAAATAGCAATGCAATGTGTATCCTTTTATATTTTCTTGGGCCCAGGTGCTAGTTTCTCCAAAAGAGGAATTATTTAGCTTTACTAGTTATTGTTGCTTTTCCAAAGTGGGTATGTCAATTTCACTCTCACCAGCAATACTTCCACACACTGTTGGCGTGAAGTGGTTTCTATTCATTTTAATTTACATCACTGATTTCCAGTAGGTTGAGCACCTTTTTATTGATTTATAATCCATTAGCATATTCATCCATAGGAACTGCCTATTCATATTCTGTGCTTCCTGCACCCACAGCCCCTCCTCTTTTCTTGTTATTGGGTTGTCTTTGTTTAAATATATTCTAGATATTAGTATTTAGTTATGCGTTGCAAGTTTGACTGAGATAATCTTTTATTTATTTTTAAAAATATATATTTTACTGATTTTTTACAGAGAGGAAAGGAGAGGGATAAGAACTAGAAACACTGATAAGAAACATCGATCAGCTGCCTCCTGCATACCGCCCACTGAGGATGTGCTGGCAGCCAAGGTACATGCCCTTGAACGGAATCGAACCTGGGACCCTTCCGTCCGCAGGCCGACGCTCTATCCACTGAGCCAAACCAGTTAGGGCTGAGATAATCTTTTTTAAAAAATTTAAAAATTGATTATAGAGAGGAAAGGAGAGAAACATCAATCTGTTGTCTCCCACAATGCGCCTACTAGAATTGAACCTGAAACCTGGGTACGTGCCCTGAAGGGAACTGAACCTACCTTCTGGTGTATGGGATGATGCTCCAACCAAACCACACCAGCCAGGGCTGAGATAATCTTTTTCATTTGGGGGTGGTGGTGATGGTATAAGAACCCCATGTTGTCTGCAGCATCATGTACATGTCTCTCCAGAGAGCAGCCCCGTGGATAACTGATCTGAGACCAATTTTCATGCAAGTTCTTACCTGAGACTGGGTGTGGTTTGAGATGTTTCCCAGACCACATAGGAAATGTATCTTTAGATTCTCAAATTCACATGAAATGTGGGCCCAGAATTTGAGAAAATTCTTTCATCTCCTGAACCACAAGCCCAAGTATTTTAATTTCTTTGCTTTCTTCTTCTGCCAACTGGGTGAGTTTTTTAGTTTTCTGCCTTTCACTAAGTCTGTTGCTTTTTCAGGGTCCCAGCCTCAACTGGAGGTCTCAGTTCCAGCTTTAAGCATGGGGCCAGACTCTTCTTTTGTGGTCAACATTAAAACACAAGTCCTTAAGTTATATGCCCATTATCCCTCCAATAATTGCAGCTATTTGCCTTTTGCGCTAGCTTTCAATTCCTCTCTTTGTGGCTTTTGTGACCTTTTCTTGGAACCTCAGCTATGCATTAAAAAATCGATGTTTCTCTTTCTCTGAAAATAAATAAAAATTTTTATATATAAAAAAACCTTATCTGCCACTCAGCCTATTTTTAGTATGCATTAAGCCAGAACTATCTGTTATTTACTCTCACATCTTTTCTAAACATAATACCTTTCCATTCCTGTTTTCCAAGCAAAACTCTACTCATTTTCAGTGGGGTAGTGCCACTTTAAAGTTTTCTCCCACCTTGCCAAGAATAATTTAGGATAGTTCTTATCGCATTTCTCTTTTTCCCTTACTGGGTTATGAGCTCCTTGAGGGTAGAAACCAGATCTTGTTCATCTTTGTGTCCCTAGCTTTGGCCACAGTGCCTATCATAAAGTAGGCCCTTAATAAATGTTTTATTGAACTGAAAATACCCCCTGCATAGATAATGGATTTAAAGTCTGAAGAACTTAAAAAAAAAATTAAGCATGAATAACTTGGTTTAAAACCAGCATACTATCATCCACTGAACTCATATAATTATTTTTAGGATTGTGATAATGTGAGAGTTCATGATGCATGATGAGCAATCTAAGTTTTTTTAAAAATTAAATTTGTGCCTGGCCAGGTGGCTTAGTTAGTTGAGTATAGTCCTATACACCAAAAAGGTTGCAGGTTTGATTCCTGGTCAGGGCACATGCCTACATCATGGGCTGGATCCCCAGTCGGTGCATAGGGGAGAGGCGGTGGATCGATGTTTCTCTTGCACATTGATGCTTCTCTCTAAAATTAAAAAAATTATTGGGTGAGGATTTAAAAAAAATTAAATTTGTTAGGGTAACATTGGTTAATAACATTTTGTTTCAAGTGCATAATTCTATAATAATATATCATTTGTACATTGCACTGTGTGCTCACTATCCTGTTTCATTTAATTTTTTTAAATATGTTTTTTAATTGATTTCAGAGAGAAAGGGAGAAGGAGAGAGACACATCAATGATGAGAGAGAATCATGGATCAGCTGCCTCCTGCACGCCCCACACTGGGAATCGAGCCCACAACCCGGGCATGTGCCTTTGACTGGAATTGAACCTGGGGCCCTTCAGTCCATAGGCCAATGCTCTATCCACTGAGCTAAACTGGCCAGGGCTGTTTGTATTTTTTTAAGTAACTCCTGATACTCAGTTTCCTCACTGGGGCAGATTCAACTTTTCAAAGATGAATGCAACTGTCTCTCCCATTCCACACAGTCTTCTGCAATGACCATGCCACTCCATCAAGAGGTAGAGTCTATCTCACAATCCCTTGAATCTAGGTGGTCCCTGTGATTACTTTAATATAATACAGTGGAAGTAATACGCGCCAGTTCTGGACGACGCTCTTAAATGGCTTAGCAACTTCTGCTTCCTGCCTCTTGGAACACAATCACTTGTGCAAAGCCCAACACATGGAGCGGTTATGTGCAGGTACCTTAGTTGACAGCCCTGACTGAGTTCCTAGGGATCGGCCAACACTAACTTCTAGCCAGGTTAGTAAATCATCTTAAATAGCCAGCCCAGTTGTCTTCAAATGACTATTCCCAGCTGCCATCAGACTGGGGTCACATGAGATATCACCAGCTGAGCTCAGTCAACCAACCAAACCATGAGAAATAATAAACTGTTCTTTTAAGCCACTGTATTTTAGGGTGGTTAGTTACATAATGATAAACAACCATACTATATTCACTTGTGGAATGAGGATAATCCTACCTTTCAGAAGTGTTCTTAAGTTCACTTTTTGATGTATGTAAAATCATTTTCTAAGTAGTAAAACTATACAGACATGTTATTTTTTTCAATAATGAAGTTAAAAACCTTTTATATTAAACAGAGGGGAGGTAATACCTTGCTTCTCTCACCAATATTCCTAGTTCTCTGGCAGGGATGATGTGAGTCTGCATCTAACCAGCTCTTCACCAATTTGTGTCCTTCCTCTCAGGCATGAAAACTTCCCAGTCCATCTATAAAATTAGCCTCATGACTGTCTTGCTGCCCAATAACACTATTATCATCTAGGGCTGTTTGTATTTTTTTAAGTAACTCCTGATACTTACACCCACTAACACCCTTTCTCTCACCCACTTTATGCATAGGTCCTTCTCAGAACAAGAGCCTGTTCTTATAAATGACCCTAATCTCCATTTACTTATACGAGACAAACTCTAATCAGTCTATGCCTCTGGCTAAATGTTTCTTCAACATCTATTCTTCCTCATTATGAAGTTTTGGGAAGTGGTCAAGTATAATGGTTAAGAATAGAGACATGGTGACCCTAGTTGGTTAAGCTCAGTGGATATAACGTTGGCCTGTAGACTAAAGGGTCCCAGGTTCGATTCCGGTCAAGTGCACATGCCCAGGTTGTGGGCTCATCCCCAGCGTGGGGCGTGCAGGAGGCAGCCAACCAATGATTCTCTCTCATCATTGATGTTTCTATCTCTCCTCTCTGAAATCAATAAAAATATATTTAAAAAAGAAAAGAATGGAGACAGTGTTTGACTTTTTACTAGCTGGCCTGACCTTTGGCAAGTTAATCTCTTTTTGCTTCATTTTTATCATAAGTGCCTTATACAGTGCCTGGCATATAATAAAAAGCTATGTTTTAGATGCACTTGGTTGCATCTTTACAAAACAATTGTTTAAATTTCAGAAGGTCATGTGCAGGTACCTTAGTTAACAGCCCTGACTGAATTCCTAGAGACTGGCAACACTAACTTCTAGCCAGGCTAGTAAACATTTTTTTTTCTCCCCTGGGAAACAAAATACATATCTTCTCTGACTTTCAAAAGCATTTCATTTATATTTTACAATTACTAGTCTATTTAACAATATGGTAAGTTGAGGAACTAGATGTAAGACCTGAGTATTTTAGTCTTTTTAAAATATATGTATTTTAATTTATTTCAGAGAGGAAAGGAGACGGAGAGAGATATAGAAACATCAATGATGAGAGCGAATCATTGATCAGCTGCCTTCAGCATGCCCCACACTAGGGATCGAGCCCACAACCTGGGCATGTGCCCTAACTGGTAATCGAACTATGACCTCCTGGTTCATAGGTTGACATTCAACCACTAAGCCAAGCTGGCTGGGCTAATCTTTTACTCTTACTAACTAGATATGACTAAATTTGTGAGTTTTTTTTTTAGCACTTAATTTCCCCCTAACCCATAGTAAGTCTTTTTAAAATCCAACCACTCAGTAAGGTTAAGTTTAGTAGGGTCAATATCCCTATATTGTCAGTGAACATCAAGTTAAGTATCTGATTCTTAGAACAATAACCTATTTCATTCAATTTGCATCCAAATTCCCTGACAATGAAATACTCCATATGCCTTAATGTACACAGAGCACCTGGAAATATATACACTGAGTGGCCAGATTATTATGATCTCTGAACGCATAATAATCTGGCCACTCAGTGTATATCCTATATAATAAAAGGTTAATATGCAAATTGTCCCCTCGACCAGGAGTTCAACCAGCAGGCAGGCTGGCCAACTGCCCATGTCCCCTCCCCCTGCTCAGGCTGGTCAGACCCCACCCATGCACCAGGCCTCTAATACACACACACACACACACACACACACACACACACACACACACTGAGTGGCCAGATAATCTGGCCACTCAGTGTGTGTGTGTGTGTGTGTGTATTTAAAATATTTTTATTGATTTCAGAGAGAAAGTGAGAAGGAAGAGTTAGAAACATCAACGATGAGCCCTGGCTGGTTTTGCTCAGTGGATAGAGTGTTGGTCTGGGGACTGAAGGGTCCTGGGTTCGATTCTAATCAAGGGCACATGCTAGGGTTGTGGACTCGATCCCCAGTGTGGGGTGTGCAGGAGGCAGCTGATCAATGATTCTCTCTCATCATTGATGTTTCTTTCTCTCTCTCCCTCTCCCTTCCTCTCTGAAATCAATAAAAATATAAAAAAACACACAACATAAATGATGAGAATCATTGATCAGCTGCTTCCCTGCATGCCCCCTACTGGGGATTGAGCCCACAACCCGGCATGTGCCCTTGACCAGAATCGAACCCGGGACCCTTCAGTCCTCAGGCTGACGCTCTATGCACTGAGCCAAACCAGCTAGGGCTGGAAATATTTTGATATGAATATTCACTAAGCAGAAAACTATGCTAAGACATTAATACTACTATTCTTAAAAATTTTTATTTTATTGATTTTTGGAGAAAGAGAAACATCAATGTGAGAGCGGAACATCAATCAGCTGCCTCCTGGGGATTGAGACCACAATGTGGGAATGTGCCCTGACCAGGAATCGAACCAGCAACCTTTTTGGTGCATGGGATGACACTCAACCGAGCCATACCAGCCAGTGAATAAATTCTACTATTGGTAATTTTGCCAAGATCTCAACTAGAGAAAAACTTGGATTAGGAAGACTGTTTTTCCATGGGCTAAAGGAGAAAACATCTGCTTAGATTCACTTATAATCTTAAAATGTTAACTGGCAGTATCTGTATTTTTAACTAAAAGTGTCTTAGCTCTTCAAAGTCTTTGTTGGTTTGGTGATATACATGCTTTAATCTACTCAGTATTTTTTCTTATGACTACTATACATGTTTATCTTTTCTTAAAACATAAAGTCCTAAAATGTAGGCACTCTCTTCCCAGCATGCATAGAAAGGAAAATTTTGGTATCCAATGGCTTCAGAATCAGACATGGAAAAAATTCTTAACTGGCTTATGAGTTCAGGGAATTGGGGATAGAGTCACTAAAGAGTTTGAGATAGCAGAAGAGGGTTGAAGCACTTTTAATCACAGAAGAGTAAACAATAGTATAAACTGTTGACAGCTCACACAGTGGCTGTTGTCCTCCTCTAGCCCTCTGCTCACCCTCTCCCACCCCCATTTCCTGTGTACCATTGAGTAAAGAGCAGGGTTATCAGCAGCTGTCCCTGTCACTACCAGGTGGTAGGAAGGAGATGTAGCTAGGGGTCACAGCAATCCTGGCCATTCATCCATGGTTGTTTCTACACAACTTCATGTGAAATATTCCAGCTCTGAAGGAAGAACAGTGCAGAAACCTCAACTTGGCTGCTCCATTCAGATGGCCAGAGCCTCAAGAGTCATGGACAAGAAGGGAGGGGATAGTCCAGAACTAGTATAATTCAAGATGCAGCCAAATCTGGGATTGAGGTGGACCAGGTAAGGCCTAGAGGCCCCAGTTCAGAATTGTGCCCCAACCCAGGCAATGAAACTCAGGCATATGCGCGCGCACACACACACACACACACACACACACACACACACACACACACACACACACACACCACATATTATGGAAAGAACCTGGATGCTATTAAATACAAAATGGCAGAGTTTTTAAAAAAGTGAAAATATTTGCTTTCTTTGATTCTCCTCAGTGCCTGCAGACCCCTAGTCACAGGAGTGCAGGTTTGGGGAGGCCCAAGAAGAGTAGGTTGCCAGTGGCCCTACAAGTCCATGTGTGCATAAGTCCCCTTACCAACCATTTTACTCTTCAGCCCAGTAGCTGCCTCCCATGTGACCATTCACCCAACTGGCACCATTGCTGGAGCTGCTGCCACAGAAGCTTTTTGTGTTGGTGGTCACATCTTCTTCCTCTGAGCTGCTCTCCACATCACTGCGATCATCCTTAGATACCTAGGTGGGATGGGGCCAAAGGTAGGAAAGGTGAGGGCAGAACTTTTCTGGAAACTTAAGACAAAGCCCACAGAGCCCATGTTTGGGCACTGTTCCCAATTTGCCCTACTTTCTGGTGGCACCTGACTCAAAATATTATCTGGGCCATGGCTACTGTTGTGAATATCCTTTGCCTGCTTCCTGGGTTTCTCTCTCATCATTTCTGTTTTTATTCTCTACGGAATAAGTAGCTAGTTTGGTTGAGGGGTGTATCTTTCAGGACCAGCCTAAGAGAGCTGAAATCATTCCCTGAGTTCTGATTTAGGTTTGAGGGATACTCCAGACACCCTTTTTCTCCTTCCATCTCAAAAAGTAGAAAAAGGCCAACATAAATAATGCATATGACTGTCATCATTGTGTCTATCTTCTGGTGGTAATGGTGATTGCAGTTATTCATATTGGTTATCCTGAGTTTTGTTCTATTTCCAAAACTGATCCATACTGGGCCTTTTTCAGCAGTTCTATTCATTCTGGGCGCAATTAGCAATATCCTATGACACCGTTTCTCCAATCTTCTCCCTTTTCCTGGAAGCAAGATCACTTCTCTTGTGCAACTTTGGCATTGCCAAGATCCACGTGGTGAAAAGTGGATTGGCAGTCAAGGGAGAAAGAGTCCCAGTCCCAATCATGCTACTGTTTGTGAACCTTGACTGCTTAACCTCAGCTTTTTTGTTTTATATTTTCAAATGAAGAGTTTGGATTAGAGCAGTGTTTTCAAATCTAAATTATCCTGCATATCAAACAAAATATTTCTAATTCTCTACAATGGACCATAAAAGTAAAAGAGAGAAACCCAATGAAACTTATGACAGACTTCTGACCTCCAGAACTAAAGGATAATAAATATGTGCTGTTTTTAAATAAGTAAATAAAGGTGAAAAGGAAATAAAAGTACAACTGTTGTTTCCAAGAAGTGGGGCACTTGCTTTGGTTAGCTCTACAATTCTATGGTTTATAATAGCTGTTGACTTCTGAACCCAGATAACTAATTGATTCCTGATCTTAGGAAGTTTCTACCAGAGAGCACAGTGTGTCTAGATCTGAGGTAAAGGGAGGCTCAAAAAGGGAGAGGGGAAGGAAAAAAAACAGAAAGGAAAAAAAAAAAAAGAGTAGACTCCATTCTTGCCTCCATTTAGGAAAATTTGGCAGCAGCTTGAGCTCCAGTCAACAATGGCCCCACTAAGGTCAGGAGAGGGGGCATGCTTCCAGACAACTTGGGAACAGGAAGGAAAGCAGGAAGGAAGAGAAACACATTCAGAAAGACATGCTTCACTGAATACTGGAAGCGCAGATACACTTACATGCAAGAGACGAAATTGTCCAGCTCCCGCCAGGCATAGAAAAAAGGAAGGAGGTGAGAAAAGAGTGGAGAATATAGAATCTGGGTGTAATCCTTCCTGGATAAGTCACCTGGTCAGGAAAGAAAAGCAGGGAGAAAAGAGATGTCTACTAGCTAGAGCAAGATGCATAGACACACTGAGCAAGTTCTGTAACCAATTGCAGCCGTAAGGAACATACATAAGAGGTCCTATATGCCCAGGTTAACATTCCATCCCTTTGTCCTAGAGTCACTGTGTCCTCTAGCAGAGCCCCGCCTTGGATTTTGTATTACTGAAGGCTGAATCCCCAGCCCTTAGACTGATTAAAGCCTGACTGCTTTAGAACTTGGATTCACTTATGAATTTTATCATTAAATGACACTTCTCTCTGTGCTTGTGGGCTCTGGGCATAAGATGGGTATTTGAAACCCTAAATAGCCTTCTCACTTAAGATCCTTGCCTCATAAAACAGTGGGGTGAGGCCAGTACTTGGTCTCTTACATAAATCATATCTTGAACAACACAGTGTGGTCATCTTGAGGTGGCTTGTGAACCAACAACACTCACTAGGCAATCTCTGCTTTTACAGTTTTTATTTTGGAGCTCTGCAAGATTTCCTTGAAAAAAGGCTCCCCAGCTAAAAATAAAAAATATGAAATCTACTGAAGTAGGTAGGTAAGAGGTAGGAAATGGTTGAGGTCTTCTCTAAAACTTAATCCTGTTCATTATTTAACAACAGTCATTTCTGAAGGATAGAAAGAAGGAAGATCCTCCCTCTTACATCTAAGTCATGTCCTAAAAGGCTAAACACTCATACTTATAGAAAAGGTGAAAACTATGGATCCCTAGGCTTTTTGCTGGGTCTTCTTGTGTAGATGGGGCTCACTAGATTAGATAGAAAGAGAAGGTCTATTGAGTAATATCCATCTTTCTACTCAACCCCAAAGAAAGAAGCCATCTTTCATCCTCACCTTTCCTCGGATCAAGGCTTTGAAAGCAATTCGCGCAATTAGGTAGGACCAGATGACATGCAGAACCTGTAGGATCAGGAGAAGGCCATTGAAGAGCCACCAGGAGGGATAGGGCCCAATCATCTCCCAACTCTCAAAGAGAGTTGTGTTCAGAATCCTAGAAGAAGGAGACCAGTGGTCAGATTATAGAGTCTAAGCCAGGCAGATAGGGATGAAGCTGAGTTCCCTGAGAAGCAGAACCTGTGTTTTCTCCCTGTACCTTCTCTCAGCTGAAGTTCCATGGATACTCATCCACAATGAGAAAATAAAGGAAGGCAGCCTATGAAGTTTTCTATCTTTAGGGGTAAGGGAAGATATACATTCAAACCTCGGTTCTCAAATGTCTCCCATCTTGAACAATTCGGTTCTTGACTAAGTTGTTCATGGAAAAAATGTCTTGGTTGTCAAACAAAACTTCGGTCCTCAACCCAACAACCCTTTCTTGCTGATACCCGTATGTATATATGTAATCACGTGTCTCTCAGGTGACAAACAGGAGAGAATGCACGAGTATGAGTCAGTTTACTACTAAACCTCACATTGTTAACATTTCAGGAAATTGTGCTATGAATATTTTCATGTGGTTTTTTTTTTTTTTTTGGCTTTTGTTGCTGATTATTATTAAATATTACAGTAAGTCACATGGGTCCTAAGAAGGTTAGTGATAGTAGCAAAGTGAAAAGGAAAGTTGCGAGAACAGCGATAGAGCTTAAAAAAGAAATAATTGCCAAGTATGAGAGAGGTGTTTGCATGTCTAATTTGGCTACTGAGTATGGCATGGTGAAATCAATAATTAGTACAATTTTAAGACATAAAGAGGCCACCAAGAGAGCTAATGTTGCTAAAGGTGTGACAGTGCTCATGAAACAAAGATCACAGGCAAATGAAGAAGTAGAAAAATTGTTGTTGATTTTGATAAATGAAAAGCAATTAGCCAATGATGTAGCATTTTGGAGATAATGAATGATAATGTGAAAAAGCGAAGATGCTGCATACTGACCTCCTAAAAGATACCACTGGAATGAGTGTTGAAAGTGATTTAAGGCTAGTAGGGGGTAGTTCGATAAATTTAAGAAAATAAGTGGCATTCATAGTGTAGTCAGGCATAGGGAGGCTGCTAGCTCTCACAAAGTAGATGCTGATAATTTCATGACAGAATTTCAAGAATATGTAGAGGCCAAGGGATTTTTTCCCCAATAAGTGTTCAAGTGTGATGAGACAAGCCTCTTCTGGAAGAAAATGCCAAAGAGGACTTAACATCACACAGGAGAAGTCACTGCCAGGACACAAGCCAATGAAGGACAGGATGACGTTTTTGTTGTATGGGAATGCAAGGGGGGACTTTAAATTGAAGCCTCTACTTGTTTATCATTCTGAAAACCGTGAGTTTTCAAGAAAAATAATGTCATGAAAAATAAGTTGAATGTGATGTGCAGGGCTAATAGCAAAGCTTGGGTAACCAGGCAATTTTTTTACTGAGTGGATTCATAAAATGTTTGCCCCAAGTGTGAAGAAATACCTCTGGGAAAAACAACTGCCACTCAGGGCACTTCTTGTAGTGGACAGTGTTCCCTCCCTCCCTCCAGGCTTGGAGGCTGAGTTGGTGGAGGAGTACAGCTTCATCACTGTTAGGTTCTTGCCACCTAACACAACTCCTCTTATCCAGCCCATGGACCAGCCGGTCATTTCTAATTTTTAAGAACTACACAAAGGCACTGTTTCAGAGATGTTTTGAGGTAATGTCTAAAACTAATTTAACTCTTGGGGAGTTCTGGAAGGAACATTTTAACATTCTTACTTGCTTGAGGCTCACAGACAAAGCATAGGGGGAAGTGTCTTCCAGGACCATGCGATCGGCCTGAAATTGTGGCCTGAGTCTGTTGCTGAGAGAGACTTTGAGGGCTTTGAGGATAAGCCTATGTCTGTTGTGGAGGATAATGTGTCTCTGGGCAAGTCCATGGCTTGGAGGTGGATAATGATGATGTGGAGGACCACAACACTGAACTGACCTTCAGAGGGAACAACAACATAAAGGAGCTGAAGAGCTCTCTTCAGAGAAGAAGGGAAGGGATATTCCTACTTCACTCATCAAGAAAATGCTTGGGAAATGAGGAGAAATGCAAAATTTTATTGAGAAATATCACCCTGACAAAGAAGCAGCAAATCATGCAACAAACTTGTTCAAAGACAATGCCGTGTTTCACTTCAGACAAGTGTTAAAATGCAGATAAAAACAAACATCACTGAATAGGTTTTTAGTGAGACAGAGGCCCAGGGAGCCTGAAGCAAATTCTAGTGGAGCAAAGAGACAAAAGAGGTAAGTTTTTTATGGAAGGGGACTCCCCTTCCCAACAATAACATCCCCCCATCCCTCCTCTCCATATTCAGTCATTAATAGCTCTCCACATTAAAGGTAAGTTCTAGTATGTATGCAAATTTTTGTTTTTTACTGTACATTTCATTTCCTTTTTGTTAAATTTTCATTTACATTTCATGTCCTTTTTGTCTGTAAAGTGTTTATAGATTAAACAGTACATTACACATGTACTTACATATAAGAAAGGTGAAAAGAGGGAATCATTTGGGGGTCTGGAACAAATTCATTCAATTTACTAATTAAAAAATGGGAAGAAATGATTTGGTTTTTGAATAAACCACTTCTCAAACAGCCTTCCAGAAGAATTAAGTTCAAGAACCAAGGTTCCACTGTATAAACCATAGGAACTAATGGAATAAGTTATATTATTAATCACTTCAAATATGCACAAAACTGGGACAGCAATTTTAATCATGATCCTAGGACTCAGATCCTCAGGCATATATAGAATAGTTGGTAGCTGATTCCCTCAGACTAAGTGTGATCTCCAATACACAAAGTCAGTGACTTTGTACCATAAAGTAGTGAGTGTAGAAGTGAGAGGCGTGTGTGTGTGTGTGTGTGTGTGTGTGTGTGTGTGTGTGTGTGTGTGTATGTGTTGTCAGGGTGGGAGAGAGGGTGTGAGTAGGAAAACAAGCAAGAAGAGCCTGAGAATTTTGTAATCAGTACAAAAGAAAGCAAATGAATTACTTAGGCATAAAATGAGGACTGGCCCAGGCCGTGGTATTTTGTGGAAGAGCCACACTCAAGGGGCCAAAGAGCCGCATGTGGCTCGCGAGCCGCAGTTTGCTAAACACTGAGTTAGGTCAAGGAAAAAGCAGGGCATCAGGTTCTTGGTGGTTTACTCCCTAAACTGACAAAAGTTATCATTAGCTACATTCCTACGACAGCTCCACAGCTCTAACACTTACCAGAATGGATAGATTCCTAGACGAGTGACCATAAAAACAGCACTGAAGATCACAAAAAGGGTGTCACAGAGACGCTGATATTTGGCATAATTGGCCAGCTTGGCTGCCTGGAGAAAGGAAGAATTAAATTGAGGAGAAAGCTCGTTCTCAGGAAGCAAAGGAGAGAAATAGAGGAATAATGAGGGAAAAGGAATTGGGTTCTTACCTCCAGCAAGAAGTCTGAGGCATCATGTAGACACATGACCAGAGTTCCTACCCGAACCATGTTGTTGATATATGAGAAGGTGATGAGCCCAATGGTGGCCAAGTGATGCACAAACATGATCAGGAAGTCCTAGGAGGGAATGGAAATAGAAGAAGCAGGTATAGGCAAGGCCATAGAAATGCTAGCCAACTCAGTGCCCTGCATTGTTCTCTGAAGATCTTATCCCAGCCTTAGAAGTTCCATTCTGTTTAAACTCTCCATTAAGAAGCTGCTTAGGCCTTAACCAGTTTGGCTCAGTGGATAGAGCGTCGGCCTGCAGACTGAAAGGTTCCAGGTTCGATTCTGGCCAAGGGCATGTACCTTGATTGCAGGCACATCCCCAGTAGAGTGTGTACAGGAGGTAGCCGATCAATGTTTCTCTCTCATGGATGTTTCTAACTTTCTATCCCTCTCCTTTCCTCTCTGTAAAAAATCAATAAAATATATTGAAGAAAAAGAAGCTGCCTAGCATTTGACCCAAACTCTACATCAATGACCCATAATCTATGTTTATATAGCTTAAAGCAGGTTAAAAAGCTCTAATTTAGTCCTGGCTGGTGTGACCCAATGGTTGGAGCGCCGGCCTGCACATCAAAGGGTGTCAGCTCAATTCCTGGTCATGGGCACATACCTAGGTTGCCGGTTTAGGTCACAACCGGTGTCACTTTGATGTCTCTAAATCTCTCTCTCTCTGTCTTTCGCCCCCTAACTCCCTCTCTTCCACTCTCTCTAAAAAAAATCAAAGGGAAAAATATCTCTGGTGAGGATTAACAAAAACAACAACAAAAAGCTCTAATTTCTTCTCGGATTCCAATACCAAGGGTTGACCTGAAGAGATCTCTAAATACCTGAGTTATCAGACATAGCTAATAAATACTTCTTAGCCTAGTGAGGGACAGAAGGTGGGAGAAGGCAGGAGAAACAAGGATAAAAAGTTATGTTTTCCACATAGACAGATACAGTGATATATTCTAGTTCTTACGTTGGGGATGGGTTCAAAAGTATACATTCTAGTACGTTTTTAAACCTTTATATTTGTGTCTTAAATATTTGTATTAAAATAAAATTTTAATAAGGGGACCTGACCATAGGAGAGTGAAAGGCACCTGATTGGAGTATCAAGCTTGTAGATTATGTAACAATTAACAACCCAGATTAGTTTTAGTCCATTCCCATAAATGCTAACTTTGGTTTTCTTACCAAAAATAACCATAAATTAGTAACAGATTAGGGCTAGAGCTGCTGGAACTACATTATGTCAGGTGGACAACAATAAGAGGTGAAGATTGTCTACTTATAAAAAACTTAAGTCATTTCCAAATTTGTCACTATGTGGACAAGTCAACTTACTTTTCTGAATCTTTGTTTCCTAAATAATAGCAAGAAAATGGTAAACAAAATAATCTAGAACCCCTTCCAGTTGAAATTCTTTGAGTAAGTGGGGTCACCAAGAAGGAAAAGCAGAAAGAGAACAAGGGCCCCTAATGGCAAGCAAAAGCCAAACTTAGCCTTTATGATTCAGGCCTGTCCTGGATCATGCCTTGCTATCCCTAAGTTCTGACTATTTTCCTGAGCTTTACACATGTAAGGGTCTTGGAGAAAAATAAAGAAAAGGGTATGCTTAGCTGGTTAACTGTTCTGATCTTGGCTACCCTGAAGGCCCCAAATATACTTCTTCATTAGTCAAGTCTTATTCTGAGAACATTACAAAGAGCTAATAGTCCCATCAAACCTACTTTCTCCCTCTTTTGTGGTCCCAGGCAGGACAGAGAATCCATCACAATGGCAGTAATGGTAGCTGCTAGGAAGGAGGAGGCAATAAGTTACTGGGAATCGAGGGAACCAGTGTCCTTACCTTTCTTTTAATGTCTGTAAACTGAGAAAACATGAGAGACCAATAAAAGGCCAATTCCATGATATAATAGTAATAAAGCCCACTTGTGAGAGGCTGAAAGAGAGAAAGAAGTAGTTAGAATACCAGCTAGTAAAAGATTCATTCTATGTCTGCAAGTATCTCTGCCTTGGAGGACCAACAGCCATAAAAAAACGTAAGAAATGACTTAAGTCTTTTCTCCCCATCATCTTCCAAGATCTTCAATAGCTAACAATAGGCTTTGGGTTGGTATGGAGACTTAAACCTGGTGCATGGACTAGTGCATTGGTGGGGTCCCTCGATCTGGCCTGAGGGGATAGGGCTAAAACTGACTCTCTGACATTCCCTGAGGGGTCCTGGATTGGGAGAGGTGCAGGCCAGGCCGAGGGACCCCAATGGTGCATGATTGGACTGGAGAGGGACTGTGGAAGGGCTCCAGGGCATGTCCAGCCCGATCGGCTGGACCCCAGCAGCAAGCTAACTTACCAGTTGGAGCATCTGCCCCCTGGTGGTCAGTGCGCGTCATAGCGACTGGTCAACAGGTTGGACACTTTGCATATTAGGCTTTTATTATATAGTATATACACACACACACACACACACACACGTGTGTGTGTGTGTGTGTGTGTGTTCAGCTCTCATCTTTTAGAGATCAGATAAAGTTAATATATACTACAGCGCAATCAAATTAGTGTACCTAAAATTCTGGGCAATTGATGCTTTTTAAGGGCTTAAATACACTTAGGCCTTTCCTTCTTCTACTCCTTTTTATAGTATAGATTAAGGGGACTCCAAGTTACCCTTGATTCAAAAATGACACCTGAACCAGAAAGCACTTCATTAAGTGCCAGAAAGCTGCTTTTGTTTCCAGCCCAATTAGGGGAATATACTGAATATAATGGGGAACTGGAACAAAAAGGTCACTGGATTTCACAACTATGGAGACCCCAGAAATATGGAGACCCCTGTATATATGACTCAAAGAGACTCAGCCCCTAATCCCTTAAGAATACCAAGGAAATGTGCTATCTGTCCCATGATTGCACTGTCCCCCACTCTATTTTATACACAGACATAAGTGCTCAGATCCTACCTGATATGGATAGCTATGCCAGCACTGTCGGGTGTCCCAAAACCAAGGTGACTAAGAAAAAACAGATAATCCAGGTCAGTCTTCAGAATTCTCCCATGGCTCACCTATATAATCCTGTTCTCTCTATGCTATCAGGGCAAAAAGTAATCCCTCTTGACAGAATTTAGAAATCCTTGAAGGGTAAATAAATATCTAGATTTCCCTTCTAGGACTTAAAGTGTTATTACAAATAGAAAAATCATGCTTTGAGGTAAATAAGGGCAGGGAGAGCTCTAGGATAGTTTTTGAAAGCATCATCACCTAGGATAGAGGAGATAAGAAGACAGGAAGATAATAATTCCATTTGTTAACCAAGAGAAAGATTTCCATGTCAAAGATTCAAAGTCAAAAGTAGTAACTTCTAATGGAGTTTTAATTATATCCTGTAAGGAACTTGCCCATTTCATCTAAGTTGTTGAATTTTTTACTATTAAATCGTTCATAATGTTGTCTTATTATCCTTTCAGTGTCTACAGTGATAATCCCCTTTTCTCCTTGATATTGATTTGTTTTCTTTTTTTGAGGGGTTTATCAAATTCAATCAAATGTTTCAAAGAACCAACTTTTGGCTTTATTAGTTTCCTCAAAACATGGTTTGTCTAATGCCTATTTCATTAATTTTTACTTATTTTTTTATTATTTCTTTCCTTTAACTTACTTTGGATTTAACTTTGTTCTTTTTTCCCCAGATCTTATTAGATCACTGATTTTAAAGCTTTCTCTTTTTCTAACATAAACATTTAAAGTTGTAAATTTCTCTCTAAGCATACTTTAGCTGCATCACATAAATTTTGGCATGTTGTAATTTCAGCAGCATTCAATTAAAAACATTTTAAAATTTCCCTTCTGATTTCTTGTTAGATCCATGGATTATGTAGCAGAATTGTTTAACTTCCAAACATTTTATGGATATTTCATTGTTATTATTGATTTCTAATTTAATTTTATTATGATCAGAGAACGTATTTTGTAAGAATTCAGTATTTTAAAATTTACTGAGATTCATTCATTCATTCTCCATGCCCCCCTTCCAGTCACAATACAGACCAGACAAAGGGCCCAGGCTGAGGTATATAAGGGGTGGGTTTATTCTGCCTCCTCTTTTGGTACAGTCACTGTAAGAACACAGCCTATGGTAAGCACCAGAAGGCAGAGATTTATTATCTGGCCTATCCCATGGTCTATCTTAGTTGACGTCCCATGTGTACTTAAAAATTACGTATGTTCTTCAGCTGTTGGTGTAGTGTTCTTCTTAAGTGTCAATTAGGTCAAATTTTTTGACTGTGTTGTACAAAACTATATCCTTAGTGATATTTTTTGTCTAGTGATTTAGTCAACTACTGATAAGAGAGTATTAAAATCTTTAAGTATACACAATCTGACTGTGTATTTGTCTATCCCCATCCTTTAGTTCTGCCTCCTTTTGCTTTATATATTTTGAAACCTTAATTATATCACTTAGAAAAATAGGGCAGTGCTGTGAAATAAAAAACATGTAATCAGAAATAAAAAAATCTGAAATTCTTTGACTCTGGCAACTAACTGAAAAGCAGGAATTATACCTATTTTACCTACTTTAAAGAGTTACTAACTCCATTTCTGTAATTGTCTCCTCCTTGGAAGAACAAGGTTTTTTGTCAAGTGCTTTGTAAACCATTGTGCTTATGCTGATTTAATCAATACCAATTATTCTCTAGAGATGTGGGCATGATTAGAACCCAAAAGAAGATCAGAGAAAGTTCACACTCACCGACCAAAGAAATCTAATTCCGTAGCAGAATATACATAAATAAAAAGTGAATCTCCACCTGGGTGGGCAAAGAGTAGAGGTTAGATGAATATTCACTCAAAAGAAAGTCTTTGGGGCTAAAGAAGTCAAGATAGCAGATTTGGAGATAAGATAGTTACTGGTAAAAAAGAAGATAAGTCCCCAGAATAGGGACAAAGACTGTTACCTCAAAAGCCAAAAGAGACATCTTTTGGCGGCTTAAAATAGATTTCTACAAGTGTATACTGGTTTTAATCAACTTTTCTTCCATATCATACTCCTTGATAATAATGCCTAATATTTTCTTTGGCATAAATATAGTGCTCTGTGTCCAGAGGGGAATTAGTAAAAACCCAGTGAAATAAGTATAGTATGCCCAGAAAAGGGATGCTGCCCATCAAAAAGTCCATTTAGAGCAAGCTGGTACTATTGCTATCAAGGTGTACAAGGGTGTGCATGTCTACCGACATAAGTACAGTTACAGGAATTCACTCCCAATCTATGTATTTGGGGAAGGGAATTACATTTAGCTTAGTGGCAAGCACGTCCAAGAAAGGGTGACTAGTCTCCCTGTGCTCTTCTTCCCTGCCTATAATAAATATAGTTAGCCCTGCACATTCATCGACTGTTGTCCTAATAATACAAGTAATTTCCAAAATGAAAACCTCAGTCCTCTCACACTCCTCCCTTCTCCTCACTCCCCACCTCCCTCTGCACACCTACATGCTTTCACAGAATTTAGTGAGCGTTGGGGGCTTGTCCTGATTCCTCCGATGGCGAAACCAGCATTGGATTTTTCGGACATCCCAGTCCAGCTGCTTTGACAGGCCCTCCAGCCTTTTCTCATCAGGATACTGTAGATATATGACCAGAGTCAGAATATCCCTTTTTCTTCAAACATCTCATTAAATCCCTTGACTAGTTCAGTGGCAAAGGGGGTGATAACTATATTGGCTTAAGTGATGTTATCTTTCCAGGTTTCATCTCAAAAGTCATTTTGAGCCCGGCTGACGTAGCTCAGTAGTTGAGCTTCGACCTATGAAACAGGAGATCATGGTTCGATTCCCAATTAGGGCACTTGCTCGGTTTGCGGGCTTGATCCCCAGTGTGGGACGTCCAGCCAATCTGTGATTCTCTCTCATTACTGATGTTTCTCTCTCCCTCTTCCTTCCTCTCTGAAAACAATTTTTTAAAAAGTAATTTTCACACAGCATAAAAGTACTATTTCACACATCAAGGACCTTTATCACTCACCTATATATGTCCTTGTTTGGTTTTTCTCCCTCCAGCCCAAGCTGAGTAAAGAAAATATTAAAAATCCAAACTACAAAGGCTATCAGTCCCCATCTTAATTATGTAACTAGATACTGAGAAAAGCTGGAGCAGGGAAAAACAAAATTAAAATATGATTTGTCTGGGGGCAAGGGGTGGTGGTGGCTCCTAGGCCTAAAACTCAAATTATGTAAACTTGACTTAGATCCTGGCCCAAAGGTATTTCTCTGAGGAGATAAAGTTCTTCTCATAGCTACTAGGTGTACCGGTTAATAATGGCGGATTTTGTAATCAAAGAAAACACGATAATTTCAAGAGAAACATCAAAAGTGCTTTATTCAAAGTAATGTCCATCATTAGCTACACATTTCCCCATATTTCAGGTAATTTGTGGATACCGTCCCAATAGAACTTTTCTTGTTTTTTTGTTTGTTTGTTTGTTTTATTAAACCTTTATTTTTCAGATTAGTACAGTTGTTCACCTTTTTCCCCCCATAGCTCCCCTCCACCCAGTTCTCACCCCACCCTATGCCCTTACCCCCCCCCCCCACACTGTCCTCATCCATAGGTGTATGATTTTCCAGTCTCTTCCTGGATCCCCCACACCCCTTTCCCGTCCCCCCACCAGGATTGTCAGTCCACTCCCTTTCTATGCCCCTGATTCTATTATATTCACCAGATTATTCTGTTCCTCAGATTTTTAATTCAATTTTTAGATTTACTTGTTGATAGATATGTATTTGTTGTTCATAATTTTTATCTTTACCTTTTTCTTCTTCCTCTTCTTAAAGAATACCTTTCAGCATTTCATATAATACTGGTTTGGTGGTGATGAACTCCTTTAGCTTTTCCTTATCTGTGAAGCTCTTTATCTGACCTTTAATTCTGAATGATAGCTTTGCTGGGTAATTTTGGTTGTAGGTTCTTGCTATTCATCACATTGAATATTTCTTGCCACTCCTGTCTGGCCTGCATAGTTTCTGTTGAGAAATCAGCTGACAGTCGTATGGGTAGGTAACTAACCGTTTTTCTCTTGCTGCTTTTAATATTCTCTTTGTCTTTTGCTCTTGGCATTTTAATTATGATGTGTCTTGGTGTGGTCCTCTTTGGATTCCTTTTGTTTGGGGTTCTCTGCACTTCCTGGACTTGTAAGACTATTTCTTTCACCAGGTGGGTGAGTTTTCAGTCATTATTTCTTCAAATACGTTTTCAGTATCTTGCTCTCTCTCTTCTTCTGGCACCCCTATAATTTGGATGTTGGTATGCTTGAAGTTGTCCCAGAGGCTCCTTACACTATCTTCATATTTTTTTATTCTTTTTTTCTTTTTGCCTTTCTGGTTGGATGTTTTTTGCTTCTTTGTATGTCAAATCTTTGACTTGATTCTTGAGATCCTCTAGTCTGCTGTTGGATCTCTGTATATTATTCTTTATTTCAGTCAGTGTATGCTTAATTTCTAGTTGGTCCTTTCTCATATCCTCAAGGTTCTCACTAAATTTATCGGCCTTTTCTAGAAAATTCTTGAAAAACCGTATAACCGTGGTTTTGAACTCTATATCCAGTCATTTGCTTTCCTCCATTTCTTTCATTGGTGACCTGTTTCTTTGTCTCCACATTTTGGCTGCTTCCCTGAGTTGATAGAATGGCTTTGTGTGCTAGGTATCCTATAGGGCCCAGTGGCTCAGCCTCCCCAGTTACCTGAGGTGGACACTCTTGGTGCACCCCTTTGTGGGCTGTGTGCACAGTCTTGTAGTTAAGCCTTGACTGTTGTTGGTGTCACTGGGAAGAATTGACCTCCAGGCCAACTGGCTGTGAGGATCAGCTGTGTCTACGCCAGGAGAACTTCTGTGCTGGAGATACCCTTATGAGGCAAGACTTGCTTCAGTGGGGCTTTGGTGCTGAGTCTGCCCCCTGAGTGTGTCCCTTATGGATCTGAGGAGTTGTAATCTGGATGGTCCTACTCTGACCCCTGGGTACACTAGCTCTTGGATCTCCAACGAGGTGCTAATTTAGCCTCTGCCTGAGGCCACCCAGCAGGAGCTACAGACAGATCTGCAGATTCCTCTTCTTTGTTTGGGTTTTGGAGGTACCCAGATGAGGCCCAGCTGTGAAGCAATGCAAGCTGCTGTGGGGCCTTGGGCCTTCTTTTGGATGTTCTGGGTTTCTCTGACTCAGTTGCAGTTTGTTAGGTAAGTTTAGATTTCAAAGGAAAAGGCCATTCATATGCACAAGCCTCTGCACACAGCTTGGGTGGGGCGGAGTCTCAGGGCGGAGCCAACAGCAATGGCTTCCCGTCAGCCCTGCCCTAAGAGGCCCCTGGGTCTCAGTGTCCCTTCATAATCGCTACAAGCACTTCTGAGAAAAAGCTGCCCTCGAGTTCCGTCTGATGCCAGACAGTCCAGTTTCTCCCTATATGAGTCTGGGTCCCCAGAGTCTTGCCTGGAACTGGAGTTCAGAGCAGTCAGGAGCTCGTGTCTCCCTGCGGATTGAAAAAGCCAGCTGCATACTCAGTTGCCAGCCCTTTCCATGCTCCACACACCTCCATACTTCCACAGCTCTTCTGAGTCTCAGTGTGCTTTCCATTTCCCTTCTAGTTGTAGAATTTCCACTTAGCCAGCCTTCCTATGGTTCTGGATGATGTCCGTTTTGTCTTTTAGTTGTAGTTTTGAAGTGGTTGTGCGAGGCAGCAATTTCAGGTGTTTACCTATGCCACCATCTTGGTTTCTCCCTTTTCTTGTTTTGAGGCAAACCATTCAGAGACCCAATTTTCCACTTCTTCGTATGTTTTCAAGTGCCGCTCAGAAAGTGCATGTGCCATTGATTGGAACAAGTGGTAATCTGAAGGAGCAAGGTATGGTGAATACAGCGGGTGGGTTAATACTTCCCAGGCAAGATCTTTTAGCATGTCTTTAACTGGTTTTGAAGTGTGTGATGGTGCATCATCATAAAGCAAAATTACTTTGCCATGTCTTCTGGCACATTCTGGCTGTTTCATGATCAAAGCGTAGTTCAAATTGATTATTTGTTGTCGGTACCAATCAGTATTAATCGTTTCAACTGGTTTTAGAAGCTCATAATACAACACACCTTCCTGATCTCACCAAACGCAGAGCATTGTCTTCTTTCCAAAGCAATTTGGCCTTGCAGTAGATGTTGATGGTTGACTTGGACCAAGCCATGATTTTGTGCATTTGGGATTCTCAAAATAAATCTATTTTTTTTCATCGCCAGTCACAATTCAATGCAAAACACTTTCTTTCGTGGCCATAGAAGCAACATTTTACTGATGACTTTTCAGTTTTCCATTTGTCTTTTGTTCAGTTGATGTGGCACCCATTTTCCTTCCTTTAAAATATTTCTCTTTGCTCGTAAACAATTGGAAGTTGTTTGCTATGCAACGTTTAATCTTTCTGCAAGTTGTTTTTGAATTTGACATGCATCTTCATCCAATAATGCTTATAATTGTTGGTCTTCAAACTTTTTAGGTTGACCTGGATGTTCTTTGTCTTTCACTTCGAAATCATCACTTTTAAAGCGTTTAAACCAGTGTTCACAAGTATCTTCAGTTGGAGCATGTTCACCATAAGCTTCCCGAAGTATACGATAACTTTTTCTTCAAAATAAAGTAATGAATTAAAACTTCCCACAAATGCTCTTTTTTTGGCCAGCAATTTGACATTTTTAAATGTAAAAATATCTATGATGTTAACACCTTCAGCCAATTTGACATATGAAGTTTTGAAGTTTGCTGTCAATATAACAAAATAGCATACATATCAAATCGCATATATATCAACATATGTGTAAATCCATCTACTGAAAAAAATCCACATTATTAACTGGTACACCTAGTGTATGGACTACCCAAATGGGAAAGATCATCCCATCCTATCCTTACACTTGGGAGATACTTGTTCTCTATCTTCCCCTGCCCTATAGGGCAATCCCTCATAGGAATCTTCTCTGTTTCTTTGCCCACTTACCTTAGTAATAGATATGAACACCTTTTCAAGGATGGCATTGGGTTGGGGCTGATAAGGACCACTGTCCTGGATGCCAACATGGAGTGCACAGGGTTTGGCAATAAACCTGTAATGGAGAAAGCCCAAAAGCCAAATATAAATATGGTTTGCTAATCAGGAGGAAAGATCCTGATTAAGGGACTGATGGTGAGGAAAAAGGAGAATCAGCTGGCTGGGAGCCAGGACTTTTTTATTTTATCCTGGATTTTGCCACTGGCCTACTTGCGAAGTGACCTGTTTAAGAAATATTGGTCATAAGCTCTCTTTCCATTTTTCCCCCTGACTTCCCTTATCACATCTAGAGCTTTAAAGCCAGAAAGACCTAGGTCAAATCACTAGTCTACCACTTACTGCCTGTATGAACTTGGATAGTTTATTCAATCTCTGTAAGGCTCAGTTTTTCATCTATAAGATGAAGATAATATCAACCAACATCTGTGCTACTCAATATAAAATCCACAGACCAACAGCATTAATGGCTTTTCCTGGAAGCTTTTTAGAATTGCAGAATCTTGAACCCCATCCCTGAATAATCTGCATAATCAGAATCTCCATTAACAAGATTCCCAAATGATTCATGTGACCATTAAAATGTTAGAAGAATCTTGTAAGTATCCAATGAGATAATGTATGTGAAGACCCTGGAACCAGGGAGGTGCTTAATAAATGGTATTTTTTTTAATATCAAGATCTTAATTGGAGGGAAGAGTAAAACTGAGGCTGAGCTCTTCCTAACTACAAATATCCTGGGTCATGGTCACCTTCCTGCCTGATAAAAAGACTATGGAAATACTTGGAAGAAAGAAATAAGGAAAGTAGGGTGAGAAAGAAATTACTATTAGTATTCAATCCCTGCCCTAGATTATACCACTAATAAGTCATATAAATTTGGCCAAGTCACTTAAATCTTGAGTCTCTTGGTTTTATCACCTAAAAGGTGTTACATAAGGTGATTTCTAAGATTTTTGTTCTATATCTAAGATTATATAGTGTTATCATTAATTGTAATTCATTCCTAATTTTTAGATCTTTGAGAAACTAGTCCTTGTTTCTTCAGGAAAAATCTCCTGCTTCTCCACAACTACAGATTTTTGTATTAATCATCTCTAGAAAAAGCTCCATGTAGTCATTTTGAGAATAAATCAAAACCAGTTTTAGCTCTCTTAGCATTTTAGGGAGTCTGATAAAAATATAACTGGGAGGCCTAAGATGGAGTGTTCTTGACCTATTTTCTTGGTCTGCATTTGAATTCAGAATTTATCTCTAAAGGAGGGACTGAGAATAAGAAACTTTGTTTATCTTCTATAAAAACTTTTACCCTTATCACCAAAGTTCCTCAGCCATGGGGAAACATTTATTCAGAGTACAGTTAGCCACATCTGTAACCCATTCTCTCCTCTCTTTTACACAGGTGACACAAAAGTTTCATTCAAAAGTCAATACTAGTAGATACTTTAACTTATATTTCCTGGTATATTATTCTGTGTACAAATACTGAAAAACCCCAGTCCTGTTTAAACTCATCGTGAACAAAGAATACACAGCAAATACCGTTTGTTGGTTTTTTATTTACCAAGATTCTGTGCTCAATAGTTTCTGTGAGAGGTTCAGTGAATCCCACTCTTGCCCTATGAGCTCAGTTTGGACCCAGCATTGATCAGCTGGGTCCAAAAAAGTAATTAAGGCTCTTTGCTTTTGAGTTGGTGCCATATCTGCGATAAAAGCACTGAATTATCTCTGTCTGTCTCCTCCATTTCTTCTCATCTACATTAATGTATGAAGAGGTAGATGCAAAAACAAAAAACAGCCTTTATTGTTGATGTAGGTCTCTTCCTCAATCCAGAAGCAGTCAGGTGATTAAAGGCTCTGGAGTTAGGCAGATTGTAACAGCTAAGAGACTTTGTGAAAATTCATTTTAAAGATGAAATGACATGATGCATGCCTAGCACAGTACCTGACACTTAGTAAACATTCAATAAAAGGAGGCTATTATTATTTTACTAGAAACTAATAGTTCAATCTGGGTACCCTGATGGTACCTTCAGCAGAAGGTGAGAAGAACAAAAATCTTCTTTCATACAACAGGGATAGGCTTGTACCCTACTCACC
This sequence comes from Corynorhinus townsendii, assembly GCA_026230045.1. NCBI lineage: Eukaryota > Metazoa > Chordata > Mammalia > Chiroptera > Vespertilionidae > Corynorhinus > Corynorhinus townsendii. The sequence goes on along the minus strand of JAPDVU010000003.1, from coordinate 169,629,141 downwards.
TGAGGGAAGCCAAGATAATTTTTATTATTATCTGGACATTGGAGGGGACTTGATATCCTACAGTTGTCATTAGCTCACATCCTGCCCTCAATAGTTCACAGAGTTCAATGAGAGACATAGAGTTACTGGCATCCAGTTAGTTACAGCTGTACAGACCCTAAGAAAATTTATTTATTTGACAAATATTTATTGGGCACCTATTTTGTGCTATAGCATGAAGCCCAAAACAAAATATAAGGACTTACGGTTGGAAAAGAATTTTTCTAATTAAATAGATTTATGCACTTAATGAATAACCTTAATGAAGACAGTGAAATTATTTTAAAGTAGAACTTCAAAGAAGTTTGGACTCAATCATGTATTCATTCTATATCATCTACCTGGTATCCTATATAATAAAAGGCTAATATGCAAATTGCCAAACGACCAGTCACTATGACATGCACTGACCACCAGGGGGCAGACACTTAATGCAGGAGCTGCACCCTGGTGGTCAGTGCACTCTCTCAGGGGGAGAGCTGCTCAGCCAGAGCCGGGCTCACGGAGCCAGGCTCACAGCTGGCGAGCACAGTGGCAGTGGCAGGAGCCTCTCATACCTCCGCGGCAGCCTCTCCTGCCTTCGCAGCAGCGCTTAGGATGTCCAACTGCCCTTTGGGGAGCGGGCCTAAGCCATCAGTCAGACATCCCCCGAGGGCTCCCAGACTGTGAGAGGGCACAGGCTGGGCTGAGGGACCCTCCCCGACAAGTGCACGAAATTTGTGCACGAAGCCTCTAGTTTAGTATTTAACTTATAAAATGGACATATAGGTTAGTCAAACTCCAGACAAAGAGCCTGGTATTCATCCTTTCTTCTAGACTGGCACCTCTCTAAGTATGCTCTGGAGACTTTCAGGGACCCTTTCAGGAGGTCTGCAAGATTAAAATTATTCCCATAATAATTCTATAACTTCATAATAATTACTTTCTCTCATGAGTATACAGTGGAATCTTCCACAGGTTATATGACAACAGACTGATTGTGGAAGCTGACATGAGAATACAGCTGCCAGATATTAGAGACTTACAAAAATGTAAACTAATGCTATTCTTCTCACAGTTTTTTTGTTTTGGAAATGTTTTCCATAAAGTGTTAGTTATATTATCAATATCATCAATGTACTGTTATTTGTAAATGAGTTAATAATATGTTAAATTATTTTCCATTTTAATTTTTAAAACAGTACGTTAATAGATATTATTCACATGAGCAAAAACGCTCTGGGGTCCTTGGTAATTTTTAAGAGTATAAAGGATTACTGACAACATAGTTTGCAAACAAACTGCTGTGCTGGATAACACTGAGAAATCAAACTTCTCATGGTTTTCTTTCTTTCTGTTTATTTATTGATTTTGGAGAGAGAGAGGAAGAGGGAGGGAGGGAGGGATGGAGAGAGAGAAACACTGATTTGTTGTTCCACTTATTTATGCATTCATTGGAGCCAGCCAGGGCCTCTTGTGATTTTCTGTCCTCTCCAGGATCAATTTGTTGTCCAAGTTTTAAAATAATCTGTAAGACTAGACTTCCTTTTGCCTTCAAGTCTGAATAAGTGAGCATTTAGTTGTCTATAAAGTGAAGATACTCCTTTCCACCTGCCATTCCAGGAACATGAGTCTAACGATCCAACCTGATTGTAATATATCTGTCTTGCTTTACAGAGATCATTTCAATTTGCCCTTTCCCTGCCCTTCAGATATATGGTAACAGTTGACCTAAGCCTGGGTTAATTGAGATGAAATTACTACTTTGCTTGTTCATATCAAAGACAGGAGCTATACTTAACACTGCTGTCTTTGTGATTCATTGCAACATCATTGATGGGTATGAACTTTACATAAATATATTAGAAAGTCTAGATCAAGCTTCTCAACTGGTGTATCATGGCAAGTAACATAGATTGGCTATACTTATGCTGAGATGCTGCTCTCAGTTCTCAGGGTAGTCCATGGGGCCTGTACCCCTTAAGAGGCAAATGCAGAGTCCCATAGAAAACAGCCATAAACACTTAGCCTGTAGCCTTGGCCTCATATACCCCACTGTGCAACACACATTTTATTTTCTACACTAGAGGCCCAGTGCACGAAATTTGTGCACTGGGGTGGGTGGGGGTGGGGGAGGTCCCTCAGCCCGGCCTGCACCCTCTCACAGTCTGGGACCCCTTGGGGGATGTCCACCTGCTCGCCTGCTGGCTTAGGCCCACTCCCCATGGACATCCCTCTTGCAGTCAGGACCCTTCGCTCCTTACCACCCGCCTGCTCTGGCTGAGCAGTGCTCCCCCTGTGGGAGTGCACTGACCACCAGAGGGAAGCTCCTGTGTTGAGCGTATGCCTCTTGGTGGTCAGTGTGCATCATAGTGATTGGTCGTTCTGGTCTTTCCAACGTAACAGTCACTTAGGATTTTATTATATAGATGTGTAGCAACATGGTTGAGTTGGGAAGCATTGTGACTTGTCAAAATTAATATATAAAAGGAAAAATACCCATCAAAGAAATGGAAACAAGGAATGGGATGAAGGGGAAAATACAATAAAAAGAAAAAGGTCTTATATAGACTGAAGATGGTGTATCATTAGGTAAAAATACAGAGTAACTAAATTAACTGAATCTTAGGGCCAAATGAAGTCAGTTTAGAATTTAATCCTTAAATACAAAAGCAGCATTTGAAAATCATCACCCAAAACATATGTACCCCTTAAGAGGCAAATGCAGAGTCCCATAGAAAACAGATTCAGAAAGTCCTTTCCCTTTACAACTGAATTATTAATAAATCAACCACATAAAAAATTAGAGGGGCTTCTGCAGAGTGGAAAGAGAAGAGTGTAGAAAGGACATTCAAGCAGAGGGAAGAGCATGTACTAAAACAGAGATATAAGAAACAAAGTCTACTTAGAGAATTATGGAATGTGTTAGAGGTAGGGGTGGCAGTGGCAACAGTGATAGGAGAAAAAAACTATACAGGTAATTAGGGGCCAGATCACAGGTGCCTTGTATGTTATGTTAAGCTTGAACCTTATCCTACTAGTATAGTTTGATAGCCACTGAAAGGCTTCAGACAGGGGGGCGAGGGGTTAGAGATGAATAGATCTATATATTAATAAAGAACTGTCATCACCTAAAGGCTATTGTAAAAAATCCATGCTATAAATGATAAAACACTGAACTAAGACTATAGAAATAGAAAGGATGGATTCAAAATATACCAAGGAGGTAAAACTGATAGAACTTGGTGAGTGAATAGATGTAAGAGGCAAAAGAAAAGGAAGAGTCAAGCATGCCTTTCATGTTTCTGGCTTGGGAAACTAAGTTGATTACGGTGTCTCAACCAAGTAGAGAATAAGGTAATAGCAAATTTGGGAGTGACAAATGAGCTGTGTGTGCTGAAATGGGACACTGAAATGCAACTGTCTAGTAGGCAAATAAACTTGGAAAAGGGACTTAGATACACACACATCTAAGAAAGAAAAAGAGAGTGGGAGAATAGGAATATAGGTGGTAGCTAACATTGTGGGGGGTGGGTGTGACTACATAAGAAATCAATACAAATTGAGAAGAGAAACAAGGTCAGAATCCTGGTTGACAACCAGCATAAAAGGTGAACCAAGGGGACAGAAGTCCTATCAAATAAGGTAGAAATCCAGTATCCACTGGCTTTGGCAATTTGGAGATTTTGGGTAATCTTTACCAAAGAAATTCCTGTTAAGTAAAATGGAGGCTCTAAAAGATATGAGTTATAGCAGTGAAAGATATGAGGAGCACGAAAGTGAAAATAGCCAACTCTCAAGAATCTGGGCTAAGAAGAGAAGGAAATGCCTGCAGCAGAACCACTCTATCTAAATTAATATTCTTGTGCTTTAAATGCATTCTCTTATTGATCAGAAAGTTCATTCTATTTATTCCTCTTTTCCCCCCTAGTCATTCCAGCCTCATTTCTTCTCCTTAGGCCTTCAATATGCTAAAGTCTTTCCCATCTTGAAGAAAAGGCTCTCCCTGGCCCTCACACCCTCTTGTTCTTTCCTACCTCACAACTGAAGTTCTCTCCTGACTTCTCTTCTCCCACTCATTCCTCAACCCTCCTCCCTCTCTCAACTGACTTCTGTCCCTACACTCCATTGAAAACTCCTCTTGCCAAAGCTGTCAATGATCTTCTTATTGTGAAATCAAATAGGCGTTTTTCAGTCCTATATCTTACCTGACACGCAGCACCATTTTATATTATTGACCATGCCCTCCCTCTTGAAACGCTCTTTTCTTAGCTTCTTCATTGCTATACTCTTCCCAGTTTTCTCTCTCTATCTCTCTGGCAGTAGAACTAGACTGCTTGGTATGCATTGCTAGTTGAGTCACCTTGGACAAGATACTTAACTTTCTCTGTGCTTCAGGTTTTTCATTCATCTGTAAAATGAAGATAACAACAGTATCTACCTACCTCGTAAAGTTACTATGTTTAGCACTTGGAACAGTGCCTGGGACAAAGTTAAATACTTATTAAATGCTAACTAAGATAAAATACTGTATGGCTGTCATACCTCTTATCTCCTTTTGGGTTTCGTCTTCCTTTTCCTTTTCCTAAAATAAAGTGTTTCCTCAGGGTGCTATGCAGGTTCTTTTCTTACTCTACATACTAACCCTAGGTGATCTCATTCAATTACAGCAGAGGATGGTCCACAGACCCCTGAGAGTCCCTGAGGGCCCATAAAGTCAAAATTATTTTCATAATAATATTAATATATTATTTGCCTTTGTTACTGTCTTGATATTTGCAATGATGGCATAAAGGGATGGTGGGTAAAACTAATGGCACCTGAACACAAATCTAAACAGTGACACCAAACTGGAGTAGTAGTTATATTATTCCTTGCTGTGTCCTCTTAGCTAAAAAAGAAACAAAACTAGTTTCACTTAAGACTGTCCTTGATGAAATAATATAAATGATTAATTTTATTAATCTTAATCAATGACTAAACTGCTAAAAAGTATTCTGTGATGAAATGGGAAGTACACAGAAAGCACTTTTGCTGCACACTCAAGTACATATATGGCTGTCTCAAGGAAATGCACTTGGCTGACTGAGTTGTGTGCTGAACCAAATCACTTTTTTCATTGAACAGCAATTTTACCTGACAGAATGGCCAACAGATAAACTAAGGTTATTCAGATCTAGGTATTTAGAAAACATTTTCTTGAAAATGAAGGAAAGAAGCCTGTCACTTAAAAGAAACAAATATTGTTGCCAATGATAAAACTCAAACTTTCAAGTAAAAATTAGAATTTTAGAGAACTTATATCCACCGTTGGACCTGATGATAAACTTTGAGTTTTCTGATGATATTGGTTATGAGATTAACTAATATGATTTTAAAATAATGTATAATGAATAACATTTGCCAGAGCTATATAACTCAGTGAACCAGTATTTTTCAAATGAGCAATACATGATATCCATTCAAAGTATGGCAGACTAATAAATTTTTAACATGAATAAAATGCTCATTGATATGGTTTCAGATTCTATAACACAACCAACCTTTAAGAAACCACTACTTGTATGAAAGAAAAAAAAATACTTCCTTTTACCAATGACAAATCTATGTGAAGCTTAAGAGTATGTATTTATGTACTTCAACTGAAACAACATATCATAAGAGAGTGAATGCAGAAGCCACTGAAGAGAATCCAATTATCTTTTATTAAGCCAGACATTAAAGAGATTTGTGAAATGTAAAATCAATGCTGTTCTTGTCACTAAATATTTTTTATTTTGAAAAATAATCTTTTCAAAAATGTTATTTATGTTAACATGTAATAGGTTTATTATTTTTAATGAAATGAAATACATTTCTTAAATTTCTCAATTTTAATTTCAAATGTGAAAAAAATTGATAGGTATATGTAACCTACACAATAACAAACGCTCCTCTGGAATCCTCAATAATTTATAAGAATGAAAAGGAATGCTGAGGACAAAAAAATATTTAAGAATTTCTAAATTATACTAACACTATTCGTGTATGTGTGAGTGACTCCTAGCCATTCATTATCTTGTATATTCCATACACACATGCATCCATGTTAATGTATTTTTTCTGAGTAAATTCTTAAGAGGATAGGGTTTTTCTATATATGAGCAAATGTGTTGTATACATTGTTGTACACATTACGTGCTTGTTATGTACAAGGTGCTGCACTTGTCAGACACGTATACCACCAAATCCAGTATTTCTTGCATTGTCTGTGTGTAATATTTTTCATTTTATTTTGAGGAGTATTTTTTTAATTTTAAAAATATCTTTTATTGATTTCAGAGAGGGAAAGATAGAAACATTGATGAGAGAGAATTATTGGTCGGCTGTCTCCTGCACATCCCTCAATGGGGATTGACCCCACAAGCCGGGTATGTACCCTGACTGGGAATTGAGGTGCAACTTCCTGGTTCATAGGCTGGTGCTCAACCAATGAGCCACGCCGGTTGGGCTTGAGGACTATTTTTTTTTTTTAGATTGGCAAATGTGTTCTTAAAACAAAGCAGAAACATTTGGGTGGTGGGCATATGATGCAGTATCTGGTAATACAGAAACCCACACCTGAAATCTATATGATCATGTCAACAAATATCACCCCAACAAATTTAATAAAAACGAACAAAAAAGCCCAAACAGACTAAAAGGAAAAGGACCTCTATGACATACTATTCTAAACCATGATAAGGCACACATTGTGCATTTATACCAGAGTATCCTTCATTCCTTATCCACTTGTAGCACAGTTATCTTCACTTAGACCTATAACAGGGCCTTACAGAATTATGACTAATACCTGTGCCACTTAATGTACCTACTGGTACTATGAGGAGAAAAAAGGATCAGCATCCTGCTTATACCTTACCTTATTATAAGGGAACTAAGTCTTGAGATAAGAATTACTTAAGAGTATGTAAGTATGTTCAGATACAAACTAATTTAAGACTAAGTTGTAGTTTTATTGCACAGGGAGAGGATGAGAGGGGGAGAAGGGGAGAGGGGGAAGAGGGGAAGAGGAGGATGGGGGAGAGGGGGAGAGAGAGAGGAAACATCAATGTGAGAGAGACATATTGATTGGTTGCTTCCCACACATGCCTGACCAAAGCCAGGGATGGTGGTTCTTGCCTTTGACCAGGAATCGACCCTGCAGTCCTTCAGTGCATGGCCAACGCTACAACCATTGAACCACACTGGCCAGAGCTAAAGATTTTTATCATTTTTAAATGGATAAGTGATTATACAACTTAATGTATTTGCTTAAAGTAGGAACACACAAATCCAGGTGTCAAATAGGAGGTGAATTAGAGAAAGGTTAACAAAAAACTCTTTCTCAAAAAGTTCTTACCATTCTTCATAGTCCAACAAACAGGGGAGGGGGCATTGTTAGCGAGACATTAGGCCTATATTTTAGTTAATAGCTGTTAAAAGGAACTGAGTCCACCTCCTCCAAACCCCCATAACTTAGCCTTGTGCATACATTTATTACACTGTCTACTAACCACTGATTTTCTTACTCTCTTTCTGAAGGTAGACATCATGACTTATTCACCTTTTTATCCATGGCACATAGTTTGATATCTAGCAATCTGATTTAGTTTGAGATCCTCTGTGCCTATAATAGAGACTTCCTACAAATGCTGACTCTAAAAGCTAAAGACTGCAAGGAATACCCTGTTTCAGAAACTCCATCATTTTGAGAAGATATATAATAGTGTGATTATGCTCTGCCTTACCAAGGCTGTGCAGAGCCCATGTATATTTAACTACTTGACAAACTTGTTTTGTTTACAGCTCATTATCTACTCAACTGAGAAGATATATGCAGAAAAGCAAAACTACAGACCAATGCTTGGTGAAAGGCACTGTCAATCAAAGATATCTCAAAATAGACTATTAACATTTTAGAAATCCCATTTTTACTATAATTTTTTAAGAAAGACTCAGTGTTTTTAAAGCATAGTCCGATATATGTAGGACTAATTACGTTCTGGTCCTAAAAAACTGAATCAAATGAGAATTTATATAATTCTCTTCTTGATTATTAACATTTGTTTGAGTCACTATCAGCAGCACTGCTCAACAGAAATATGTGAGCCACATAGCTAATTTTAAATTTTCTAATAGCCAAATTTTAAAAAGTAAAAAAGGTGAAATTAATTTCGATAATTACTTATTTAACTTGATATATACAAAATACTAGCATGTCAATATGTAATTAATGTTAAAAATTAAGATATTATTTTTTGGTATTAAGCCTTCAAAATCCAGTATGTATTTTATTTTACAGTTAGAACACATCTCAGTTCTGTCTAGTCACATCTGAAATGCCAAAAAGCTAGCAGCTATTGTACTAACTACTGTACTAACTAACTACTGTACCACACAGCATAGTCCTAGGTGATTCTGAGAGAATTCTCCTTCACAGCTAGAAAAACTGCCTTCATATCTAAGGAAACTAGTATTGGATTTTTTCTAAAATTAGAAGTGATTATGGTTAACTCCTTTTGCAGTAACACCTCAATTAAGTAGAAATGGATTCAGTATAAAACGCTCATAACTTAGTGAATTCTTTAGAAGGCAGCATTTATTTGCCTAAAAATACCCCTGAGAGGAAGCCAAAATAGGTTATTATTTCTCCATTCCCACTCTATGAGGGAGGGGTGTGTGTACAGATTTCATTTGCTGTCTCTTCCTTCATGAATTTCTTCTTTACTCATGTAGGAAACCCTAGTTTTCTGACTCAGGAAGTGGCTAAAGCAAAAATATCTAGCACGTTTCTTTTCAGTGGCGAATATATTGTCTCTAGGGATAAGCCAGAAACCTGACCTCATGCATGACAGTATTCAGGGTTATCTGCAGAGCTTCAATACCCACTCCCCAGAAAGGGCTTGGGAAAGAATTTTCCCATAGAGAGGAGGAACACATTAGGCTTTAGACCATCTGGAGCTTATTAAGAGGTGGATACTTAGATAAGAGCAGGGTCATGTGACCATCTTTTTCAATCTCGCTCTGCTGGATCTGCAAACCTGATTTAATTCTGTGATTTACAATTCAATAACACCCAACAGAACACCTTTAGGGATGCAGTGGAATTGGCAGTCTCCCTTACAGCCTAGTCAGCAGCTAAGTCCATTCTTCCCAAAGCCTCTCTTCCCTATCTGGAGGCTCTACTAACACTGGGTCACAATGCTGCGACATGCTATGGTTCTAGGAGGGGGACAGCAGGTCTGTCGGGAAGAGGAAAAAAAGTTCATCCTTTTCTTAGGGGAAGTGGGGGAGAACAGGAAAACAAAGGCAGTATACAGCAGAGGTAGCAGGTTTGCAAGAGGAAGATGAAATGAGTGGTTAAGAAACGTACACATACACACACACAAACACAGAGTCACTACTCTTTGTTGCCAGTTACATGACGACCAGCAAATGAGTATGTTCAGTCCCCAGTGAGAATGATATTGAGAAGGCTCTTTATATAGCCTAGTGAGGTTGCCTAGGAAGTAACAGGAGAGAAGAGGGGATTGGAATAATGAATGAGCAGCAAGGAGAGTTTTAATCTACCTCCTGTATAATTCATAAAATTTTCTTCTGGCAACATAAAGCTCCTATTGCAGTATCATATTCAAAATAATGAGTCTATATATCTCTGATGGTGTCAATATTAAGACTCAAGCTCCTACTTAATCCCAAGGAACAATATATTGTATCTAGTGCTCAAGGGGCTAGATATTAAATTTCAAACAATTTATCTTTAAGATCTAATTTAAGTAAGACATAGCAGACCTAGTTTGAACCACTCTTTCCTTCAGATCTGAACCATCAACTTAATATTAAAATAAGTCTAAAAAAACAGGTGGAAAAGTTTATCTGTCTTTTAATAGATACAGGGTAGCATGAATTTGTGTATGGGGGGAGAGGAGAAAGAGAAGATGTAGGAAGGTACACAACATGCAAATATAGTATGGTGAAATTTAACAATAGAAACAAAGGAATTATAGTTTTGCCTCTCTTAATCAGCCAAACCTCTATTTCAGATTGAAGATTTAGATTCCAGTTACTCCTCTGGGCAAATGAGTAGATGAGGGTGGACCCTTCTCAAATTATCAAAAAGTATTTACTGACCACATGCTACACCCAAGGCATTTTTGCAAGGTCCTGGGCCATAACAATGTAACCAGTCAACAGAGGCCCACAAAAGAAAGCCTCTTGTTCTTTGGTAGGTAATTCTCTCCTACCTGTAGTTCTTCAGCAAAATAGTTAGCTAGATATAAACACTTTACATAAATGGTCGAGTAGCTTTTCAAGTCATCCTTACCAGATGGGCTGCAGTTCACCAGGGAATGTGTGAACTTAAAAAAATAAAATACTCACTGTGGTTGATGACAAGGAAGAGAAAGTGAGAACAGATTGTAAACTCTGTATTTATTCTTTGGGAGATTCTTAAAACAACACAAATAGAGATAACTTATCAGGGGTTATAGTGTAAGGTTCATTAAAATATGCAGAACAATTTAAAAATTGCAAAATTCAAGTCAAACACATTATATTAAATAATGAAGAATAAAATGAGCATGAATTTGTTCTCCAAATCTTAGAATACTAGGAACCAGGAGTTTAAATTTTAACCCTTGAAAGGAGGTTAAGGAACAGGGAAAGATGGCCACATTATACACACACAGTGGCAAGAGCCCTGGGCTGGGGGAAATGATCTGCATCTTGGTTCTAGCTCTTCCCCCAGGAGGGTATGCAACCTCTGAAAAGTGGCCGCAGTTTGTCTGTAAAAGGCGGTTGGAATTCTAGCTCTTATGGTAACTACAGAACTGCTTCTAGAAACTAAGTAGGTAGGATTTGAGAAATAAGAAAATGTAGGAAAAACGACACCACCAATATTTCTGATATATCTTTTTTCTATATTCAATAAGAATGGCTTCTATTTATTACCTTTATAAAAGACCAGAGCAATTAGAGGAACTGGTAATCTAGCAGTCAGTTTTATTGCTAAAGTATTAGGTCTTAAAAGAGAAACAAAATAGCAAGACTGCTTCTAGGGTTAAACTTTCCTAAGATCAAACATGAGATGAACAAAGTACTGATCTCTACTAGCCAAGAAATATCATACTAGAATGCTTTCAGCTCAGTATTCCCATCCACCCCTACTCTCCTGACACTGGAGCACCATAGAAACATTCAGATAGAATTCCCACAGGTAAAGGATCTTTTCCAATGCCTCTGCCAGGAGACAGTCTTCAGCCACCTGGGGGAACTTTTTGGAAATCTGAAGATAATGTAAGTTTCTATAAAATGGGTGTTTAGAAGCAACAAGCTATTTCCTCTTGCCACTAATGTGGAGATATTTCCATATTGGCATATATGTATGTAAGAAGCATAGAATCTTTTCTTAGGACAATGAATTTTTTTGGCAGGTTTTGAATTATGTATTTTCCTTTTTAGTCATTACATTGTCTTCCTCTTTTTTCAGCCTTCACATACATACTAACCTGATCTAGGTTACTCCTAAGAGAGATAAGTGGTTTGTATCTCCATCCCAATAACATTTATAAAATGACTACACTTTAAAAACTGCACCACTAAGTTCCCGAGGACCCATAAAAGGCAACTGCGTTTCATTTGCTACAATTAAAAGCATCAGCCTGTGACTCAATGGTTGAGCGATGACCCATGAGCCAGAAGATCATGGTTCGATTCCTGGTCAGGGTACATGCCAGGTATTCGGGATCAGTCCCTGGTGGTGGGCGTGCAGGAGGCAGCTGACAGATGATTCTCTCTCATCATTGATGTTTCTATCCCTCTTTCTCTCCCTTCCTCTCTCTGAAATCAATAAAAACATTTTTTAAAAGCATCATATTTTGCACTTGAAATCTAAGCAGAACTCTTTGATGATAATATACAAACACTATGAATAAATGGATTAATGACTAGCTAGCTACATAGCAAATACTTTTGAAAGATTTTGTGTCCTAAGTAGTAGGCAAATCAAACAGATAACACTAATTTTTCAGAGAGTAACAGATTATTTTATCCATAGCATCCCAGAAAGGGCATTCATGTTCTATATAAAGCCCGAGTGAACCAAAGGTGTCAAAATGCCGCCTTCGTTACCAGAGACCTAGCGGAAAGAAGTCTCCTTTCCAGAGTCTGAGTAGACTTGGTCAAAATCACCCACAGCTGTAAGTCCACCTTATAAAATCACCACATCAAGTTCTCATTGAAATCTTAGACCCGTGGTCAGCAAGCTTCGGCTCGCGAGCCACATGCGGCTCTTTGGCCCCTTGAGTGTGGCTCTTCCACAAAATACCACGGCCTGGGCGAGTCTATTTTGAAGAAGTGGCGTTAGAAGAAGTTTAAGTTTAAAAAATTTGGCTCTCAAAAGAAATTTCAATCATTGTACTGTTGGTATTTGGCTCTGTTGACTAATGAGTTTGCCGACCACTGGTCTTAGACAGTTAGAGACAATCCAGTCACTCAAAGAAAGGTGAAATCACTTTTCCAAAAGCATGGCCTAACAAAGATGCTGAGATTCTACTAAACTCAGAAGTTTGACTCAATACAGCAGTTTTCTCTCATAAGCCCTAGGACTCTCCATCCTTTCAAGATGACCACTCCCCCTTCCATCACTGGCCTCCAAGGCCCCATCAGCAACTAGATGACAACTTTTCATACTTTGGAAGCCTCAGGCTCCACCACACCCTATTCTCCTAAGGGCCCTGGAGGAATTTTATTGAAACACAAGCACATGTCCAAGAGCTGACAAACCAACATTTAGGGCCTAAATAACCCAGCTCCCCTCAACTCTCAGAAACTAAAGTATCCTCACAAATCTTAGATTCCCATGAATCCGCCCCTTTTGCTTGAACGTCTGGCTCTTGCGCTGACCCTTCAGCTTGCATGGCCCCAACAAGCTCGGGTTCCCGGGCCCTTTTCCTGTTCTTCGCTTCGGGTTCTCGGCCGCAGCTCACACTCAACCAGTTTCCCGTTTGGAGAATCCTTGGAGGTTGGGAAGACACCCCCCCAAGAGGCCTCTGGAACCTGAAATTGAATGGGCCCAGCATCCTCCTCGCTCACTCTAGCATGGTCCACGCCCCAAGCGCCCTGTCTTTGCCAAGGCTCCCTGGCCACCTCGCCACCCTCCGCGCATCCCCGAGCGGAGCCCCGGCTCCCCCTGCACCCTTCACCCCAGCCCCTGCTTCCGGGCTTTCCCTGCAGTTCTGCTTCCGGCCCTCGGCGTCCCCCGGCCCGCGCCCCCGGCGCCAGTGCCGCCCGCTCGCCGGCTCTCACCGCTCGAAGAGCAACCTCACGGAGAATACGCCCGCCGCCAATGGGAACACCGAGAGGATGTGCCGGGCCTGGGGGTAGCCGTAGCCGTCGCCCGGCCCCTCGAGGTCGGCCCAGCTCACGTTCTGGGGCATCCAGAAGCGCTCGCTCCACAGCCAGCCCCACAGCAGGCCCAGGGCGCCCGCCGCAGCTGTCGCCATCTTACGCCCGCCCCGCGGCCGCCACAGCCTCAGCCGCCGCCACAGCCAACGGAACCCGCGGGGAGGCGGCCCCGAGGCGGGGCCGGGCCGGTGGCCGCCCCCTTCCGGCCCCTTCTTGTTCCCCGCACGTCTCGGTCGCGGTCACACCCTTCCCCGAACCTCCTCCGCGAAGCCGGGCCTCTCCAACGCCCCTCTCGCCTCCCCGCCCACCTCGCTCACCGCGGATTCCTCGGACTTTGTGGTGGACCCCGCCCTCCAGACTGGCCACACCCCTTCCCGAGCCTCCCTCAGCCACGCCCCTCAACCCCCAGCCCTGGCCCCACCCCCACTGGCCTCATAACGCTGGTCCCGCCCTTTTTTGCTATCAGTTTCGGCCACGCTTCTTTCGCCTGTCCACCTACTGACACACCCCTTATTTCGGGGCTAGCTCCCTAATAGGGACATTCCTTTTCCTCAGCCCAGGCAACTCAAAGCTGCTCCCGTTCCCAGGCAGACTGTACTCATCTCTCTACTCCCCGCTCTCATCGGAGCTGGACCCGCCTACTCTTCTCCACCATCAGAAGCTAACTAGAATGGTTTTAAAGTAAGTTAAAAATCTAAATCTCTACCTCTTATCTAAGGACAGATAAAGTAACTATAACTAGTATGGCAGCAGTTAAAAGGTTTCAAAGAGAGAAAAGGAAAAAAACAAAACTCCAGCCATTCTAAGGAATACATTAGATTTGCTTTCACTCAGTGGTTCTCAAACTTTAGTGCACCTCAGTTCAGCCATTAGCTTGTTCCATCTCCTACATGGAGAGTTAGTTAAAAGTTTCCTGAGGCCCATCCAAAGAGTTTAATTCAGGAGGTTCAGGGTAGGGCCCATGAATTTGCATTTCTAATTTCTAAAAAACTCATAGGTGATGCCTTTGCTGCTGGTCGCTGGTCTGAGAACCACTGCCTGAAACCATTTTCTCCAAACCCAACAATAGCTCAATGGTAACTACCCTATCTATATTCCAGAAACATTTTAAAAGAACTATATCCTCCATGATCCCATGGTAATTAAAATCAGAGCCCCAAGAAACAGAGAACATGCTAACTTGGCATGTAGGAACACACAATGATCTTGGTCTCAAGATCTATCCCCAGCCCTAGCTCGTGTGGCTCAGTTGGTTGAGCCTAGGCCCATGCACTAAAGAACTGCAGGTTCAATTCCCAGTCAGGGCATATGCCCAGGTTGCAGGTTTGATCCCCGGTGGTGGTGCATGCAGCAGGCAACCGATCATTGTTTCTCACATCAGTATTTCTCTCTCCCCCCGTCTTAAAAAAACACAACCATATATATACATATATATAAACAATGTATATACATATATATATATAACATATATGTGTGTGTGTGTGTATATGATCCCCAGAAAAACACATTTGTACCATTTCTCAACCTCTTGGCTGTTACAAAACTTGTTGCTCATGAAAATGTAATGAAAGCTTTGGCCAGAAGTGATCCCACCAGCACGATGGTGTTGAAGAGTCTCCTTTTCCCACTTCACCAAATGAGAAACATCACCCTATTGCCACCATCAACATATCAAGTCCAAACAAGTTGCCTTCATTCAGGAGAGCTGAGAGAATAAACAATAAACAATTTTTATTTGGCTGTCATTTTTGTTTTTCTAAGAATGTTTACTGGTTATTCTCTTAAAATGACTCTTATTATATTGATTATGGAGCTAGTCCTTGTTTCTACTCTTTATACCTATGTCTACCTTAGCCCTTGAAGGCATAGAAAAGGGTTCTAAGTGTAATCTCAGTGCCCATGTACCTGATATATGGTGACATACTCAACTGATAACCATAAATGCCAGCCATAGGCACTCAGACTTTATTGTATAAAGTCAGGAGATATTGTATCATGTAGATAGGTTAGAGTGGCAGTGTGTCACAGTAAGATTAGCTAAACTGAAGCCAGGATTGGATATTTTATGAAGGTCAACAGGAGCTTCTGGATAACTATTTAGTGAACAAGGCTTTCTAACCGACTTTAGCTTATGGTGGAGCAAGAGCAAAAAGTAGTTAGAAAACCAGGTAAAACCCTGAAACGCACAGTACCCCTGAAAAACATAACAGATGACTAAAAAAGCATGCTTCTCTCCAAGAAAATCCACACTTCCCATTAAAAAAAAAAAGTACCTTAACAATTGGGTCGACTGCCTGTGCAGGCAAGGAAATCAAACAACCAGCTATGTCTTTGCTCAGAGTGGAAAACAAGTCCATTTTCAGCAGAGGCATTTGGAAATTCCACTTGGCATTTTAGGCCTAATTGTAAGGTAAATTATTAAATGTTGAGTACAATTAACAATAAAAACCCACCATTATATTCTGAATTGGTAAAACAAACGGCTCATTTTGAATTTAAGCAATTCTCTTGCCAAGTTGCTTTCAATTTTCAAGAAAAATTTGTGTACCTTCAGGATGAAAGCCCCCAAAATCATCCCAACACCACCACCTAGTGGTGAGGTATATTAATAGCACTTCACTTAAACCCACATCCGATCTTTTTCTTTCCAAACTGCTAAGGTAAAAGTAGGTCCTGAGAGTCTGTAACAATGTAAAAAAATAATAATGAAAAAGGAACATTGAAAAGTTCAAATGTAAATTTAAAGCTTTATTGAATAAAAATGTTTCAGACTAAGCAAGACTGTAAGAAAGCAGAACATTTTACATCTCCAAAAAATATTAGAGCTAAATCTCTAAAAATGCAGTACAAAGAAAAGCCTATAGCTTAAAACACCTCCCTTCTCCACATATAATTTGGAATATCAATTATGTACAACAAATGTACTCAAGCTTATAATGTTCCAACGACATAACACTAGGAACCCTCCCACCCACCCACCTCTACGCGCGCGCACACACACACACACACACATAAAAGCCTATCATTGGTTTAATTGCACCCTGGGAATACTGTCTGCCATAAAAATCAATACATTTCAGAGCTGATAGGAATTAAAAACTTAGTGTCCCAGAAAGGGGATCTGAAGTGAAATATATGGTTTGGGGGTCTGAGCTCAAGTGGTTTAAGGCAGTCCCCCCACCCCCGTTATTCCTTCTTTAAACTCATTTTGCTGTAACATGAAACGTGGCAAACAGTAATATAAAAGATCTTAATAACATATTGTATCTTTTAGCAAATTATGAGAAGCACAGATACCACCAGAGAAGAAAGCAATCACTTGGATTATAGTCACACTTATTGGCAAATACTATAATTTACTTGGGAGACAGTGGATCTCTCCAAACACCGAAGGTGCTTAAAAGGTGTTTCAGAAAGATGTTTGTGTTATATCAAGAATCCAGTTTAGGATGTGGTTTAAAGAGCAGGAATGCAAAGCAATAAATCCCCCATATATATCTGAGTAAGGTAGTTAACCTAAAATTTTAAAAAAGACTAAATATTTGATTTCTTAATAGTTGAATACTAAATAATTAAATTGGTATTCATTTAAAAATATACAAACTGTGCCCTTTATACTAAAGTGCATACAGTAATATTGTTTAGGCCCCTAAATCCCTCTGTATGATTCAATTTTTAGTGTAACAATGTACTATACTAATCATCTGTCTATTTTATATTGCCTTTTGGGAATATAGTGGAATCTGGACTATATCAGTTGGAATATTCCCCTTCTCTTTTATAAGACCTTAAAGCACTTATGTATATTATCATGGCTAAAATAGAGGATTTAGGTAATGCTATCTCTAGCATTTAGAGATAAGCTGCAGTATGGGATTTTTTTTTTTTTTTTTGAAGAACTGTTTCCCAAAATTACTTCCACATAAATTACAGTTTATGCTAAGATAACTGTATACATACATCACTCTGATAAAGGGCAGTGGCTCACTAACACTAGCACAAGATAAGGCCCAGCACCATAGCAGTTTATCATTCCTCATCCTCATCCTCATCCTCATCATAGTACCGATTTCTCTTTATCTGCTCCTCTACAGACAGCTCTTTGACCACGTCTCCCTCCCAGAATCCCACATCCTGGGATTTCTGATTCTGAGTAGTGAATTCTTTAGGAGAGGTGTTGTCTGCAAAGCTGGACCAATTTGGAGACTTGGGTTCTAGTGGCGACTGCTGTTTGAAAAGGTTTCTATCATCTTCATCTAAGTTTGCACCATTTTCTACAAGATTCTCACTCCCCATCTCAAAACCATAAACTTCCTTACTTCTTCTCCTCCCTGTCTCCCCTCCTTTAGATTCCTTGTTTTGCCAGGTTGTTTTCCCCACATTCCCATTCTTCTCAGAGGCATTGGCATTTTCCACTTGTTTCCTTCCTGCTGCTATTCCTCCTACAAACTCCTCACTCTGCTCTGACATGCTCCAGCCCTTCCTGAAAGGTGGGGACAAGGATTTTGGGCTCTTGACAGAAGTGGTTCGAAATGAAGCTGCTACAGTGAACGGGCGGCTTCTTTCCTTCAGTGAAGAAGATCGTCTCAACTTCTTCAGATCCAGATCTACATCCTCCAGAGCTTCAGGCTTGCTGATTTCATCCTCAGGAGGCCATTTGGGCTTGGATACTTTTATTCCTTCCTCCAATGTACTTCCTGAACTGCCAAGTTCAGTGGGGGGCGGCCAGGCGATCCTTAACTTCTTGGTTTCAGCTGGCCTGTCTTCTTTCTCTGGCTGAGAGGAGGCCTTGGCTTCCATACTTGCCGTGAGCACACCCACCTTAGCAATGGGGGCATCTTCTACCCCTGAGCTCTGAGGGGTCTCTCCTGCATTTGGAAGTTGGGCTGGTCTCTCCAGTGTCTCTTCATTTTCATTTTTGCTTGCCCACAGATCTTTGTGTGGTCTGTGCCCAAAGCCTTCATCATAGTTGCCTTTAGATTTAAAGAGTTGATTGAAGTGAGGCTTGCAATAGATTCTCCCATGTAACGATGCATATGTTCCAAGACTGTTGTTAAAAGAAAAAGAGCATGGAGTTAACAAATCTGTATGTTCTTAATTACACCAGCAGGCCGAAATCTGGCAATTGCAGTATTTTCAGAAGATGACAAGTGAGAAAAATATAAAAACACATCAATCACCTAGGATTATCTACTTTATTTATTTATTTATATTTTGTAGCAATAAGGTGTATTTATTTTTTCTCTACTCTTTTGAAAATATTTTTTAAAATTAATTTCAGAGAGGAAGGGAGAGGGAGAGATAGAAACATCAATGATGAGAGAGAATCATTGATCGGCTACCTTCTGCATGCCCCCTACTGGGGACTGAGCCAGCAACCCAGGCATGTGCCCTAACCTCCTGGTTCACAAGTGGATGCTCAATCACTGAGCCACACCAGCTAGGTTCTCTACTCTTTTAAAGCACAACAGATTTATTATCCTTATAAAAAAACATACCCACTTCCAGACCTGAACCTTCACAAGACATCTTTCTACCTGGTACATTTTCTCATTTTCAAATGATTTCCTTACCCTTTGTCAAAACTGTTAAAAAAAACAAAAACAGAGCTTTATCCAGGAACTCTTGCCTAGGTAATCCCACCTATCGCTGATCACTCATATATTTCCCAAGTATTTACAATCTATAGCTACTTTACAATGATATTCCTTTGTAAAAGTTGAATCTTCTTCTTCCTAGTTTCCCATTTGTGTTATAATTTAAAAGCACATCGTTACAGAAATGGGTACAATGTGCTGCAAAAAGCTGGCACTCAACAGATATAGGGACTGGATATAGTTAATAGGAGAACAGTGCACAGTTGCCGGGAAGTAAGTCTAACATCAAGTCAGTGCTGGACAGGCCTTTAGGAGATCTGGTGTCCCCCACAGGGTGAGACATTTTAAAGGGGGTATAAAAACAGCAGCCTTTCCACAGAAGAAATGTAAAAATTCGAAAAATGTGCTTCAGAGGGGGAAAAAATGAAGTGGAAAAAAGGGACCAATGAGTAGAATTAGAGAGGCACACACTGGCGCAGTGGAAGGAATGTTGTCGAGCTAGAGCCATCTCACACGGGAGCTGGCTGTCATGCAGATGCCAGGACATCTTTCAAGGGCATTTTAGAAGGGAGGCTTGCTCTGGAAGGAAATGACATCCTGGCGTCATAATTACAATGAGTTAATATGGAATATTCCCCCAATTGGCCACATTTACATCCATACTTTGAGTTACTTGGAAGAAATGATACACATAATGATTATTTTTCTCAGAGAGAAAACAAAGCAACATACAGAAAAATACATGCTCTTCTGGGTCTATGATTATTGCTATTGTTACCATTTATACTGTACTCAGGACAGTTTGAAGTAAGAGCTTAGATAATTATCCTCCTGAAATTTCTTAACTTTATGATTCTATGACACGAAGGGAAAACATTCTATTGAATTAGGTCATAGGGGGTCTTACCTGCCACTCTATTATTTAAGCTTCAGTCCTAACATGTAAATTAATATATCAATGCAGCAAGAAGTTCCAAATACTGCAACCATTTGATATGAAATATTTGTCACTAAATAGTACTTTTTACTTTTTTCAGGGGCCTTCAATAGCACCCTATCAGCACAATAGCTGTTAGTATCAGCACTCTAAAAGCCAAAGACTCCCTTCCGGGGGTCCAACTATACAGAGAGATGGCTTGCTTTAGTCTCACTTACCTAAGTTTGTTGTTGCAATAGGAGCAACGGAAGCAGCTGACATGAAACACCTGCTGGTTGGCCAAGAGACGCTCCATTGGGTAGACTGTCTTCTGACATTCCACACAGGTCTCTCTTGCAGGTATCTGAAACTTCTGGGAAAAGGAAAAGGACAACTTTCACTTAGCATAGGCAGTGATGAGTTAGTACTCTGCTGAGATGGGCCCTGAAATTTACTTTGCTATCTAAGGGCTCCCTAACCTGGCCTGTTAATTTTCACAGGAACACTAAGTCCACTGTGATTGTACCAGCTGGCTCTTTGAAGCCAAGAGGCTGTCCTGAATTCCCTTCCCAGACTGTTTGGCTGCCCTAAGTGCAGCAGCCACTGAGGATGGGTGGGTCTGGGGCTGGATTGCGGAGAAAGGCTTAGACAGGCCACAACACACAAAATGGCACATACAAAATGTTTCTGCGGATAGGAAATTAGGAGAAAATATCACACACAAGAAGAAAGAAGTGTGATTGTCTCATTCAAGTGCCAAGGAAAAACAGGACAGACCTCTTATAAGAACAAATTCTGAAGGGGAAAATTTTTTAGGAGAGGAAGAACATTTGGCTTTGGGAATTAGGAAAAGACACTTTGATACAGCATCTTTTAATTCCCTCTGCTTATAATCTTGACTTGCTCAATTCACGAGGCATAATCTTTTTAAAAATAAGTCAAAACTAACATATAAATGGAACAATTTAAAAGACCCACAAATTATTTTATTAGGACTCCAGAAGAAAGCATGGCCCAATAAAGCTGTAAGTTCTAACACCTCTAAAATCCCCACACAAAACAATGGAGAATAAAACTTAAAAAAAAAAAAAAAAAAAGGGGAAGTCATAACGGACTGAGAATAATGAACTGTTTGTAAAGTGTGGAATAGGATGGGGTGAGCACAGGTGTTCTAGCTGGTAAACCCAATCCTAAAGAGCATAAAATACTTGATATTCAAGCACTGATGAAAGCTAGAATTCCAAAACTGTACATTTTTACACAATAAAAAATGGTTACATGGCTACTAGGGGTGGGGGTTTCAAGTCCGTAGGTGCGTGTAACTCTTCACTTGCCCAAACAGAAACACCTCAGCCAGTAAATGCAGAAGCAGCTTAGGTTAAGGCGGCCAGGAGGCTCTCACAGACACCTGGGTGGCCCCCTAGCTGCCAAGACCAGTGTGGTGTTAATAATGCAAATGAGTTCCAAGGTCCAGGACCCGATTGGTTAAGGTGAGCTTAAAACAAACCGGGTATGGGCAAGATAGAATTTTGATTTAAAAAACCTGAAAATAGACCCATAAAAATTCCACACTGCTGGTTCACTTGTCACATGATTCACTAGGAGGTAAAGCAAAAAGTAGGAGTAGTTTTTCAAGCAGATTTGGACAGGAAATGAGAATAGAAAATGGGCATGAAATGGAAGTAAAGGGGGAGAGCTGTAAAAAGGAGTTTAATAAAATTAGTGGGAAACTCCCAAATAGCACCAAAGTATTTAAGAATGAAGGAGCAAAACTGAGTGGAAATGGCTCCTTAATAACAACCCCCCTCCATTCCTAGGAGTGTAGTCCTAAAAAAAAGAAAAACAAAGAATCAAAGACCACAGGCTACAACCTAGTTTACAAGCATAAGGGAGGTATTCAAATGTGATCAAATGTTGCAATATTGAATGCCATTGGAAGTAATTAAGGCATTGTTTGGAGCTCTGAATTACTTTTTTTTTTTTGTGAACACTTCTAACAAGATAGGACCTAAGTGGCGGTGTCCTTGAATAGTTTAATTAGGTTTCTCTAAAAGGACTAGGCCCTTATCTAGCAAGCAGAAGATACATTAAAATGCAGAATGGTTCAGTATAATAGTACAGTTGAAGCCACTGGAGAGAGCTGCTACAACTCACAATTCATATAATGTGAAAGTAATAGGACAAATGTATTTATCAAATTGAAAATATTTTTCAGCTGCTGGGTGGATTCTGTATCTTTTTTTTTTTTTTAACACTTGGCTTAGAAAAATAAGTATTCATTCTGGTCAGTGAAGACAAAGCAGGAGACAAATTCCCCATGGTATAGGAGGAAATGGGTATTATTCTGCTAAAGTGGAATGGAAGGTTAAAGAACACCCTTCCGCTGTACATACAGAGAGAGGGCACGCTGTGGGAGAGGGGTGCAGCCCAGTGACTAGAAGGGAGAACCTGAGAGAAAGCTGAAAGTTGAGCTCACATTAGGAGGAAAGTGGAAGGCAGGAGCAGAAATTAGGTACCGGGAGCAGGAAGCAGAAGCTGGAAGAGACAAACAGGAACCTTCAATGAATACACAGCATTTGGTGCGCCCTGGAGCGCTTTACTGCGGCTGAGCTGTAACTCAGTTACAGACTCAGATCCACGAATAAGACCACGTTTTCTTTCTTTTTCAACGAACTCTGCTAATCGTGGCAAAATCAGCCTCACCCATATCTACCTGAGGCTGGCACATGCCCCAGCTCAGGAGAGAGGCTTTTATGAGCCTTCACCCACACAAGAAGTGCTTCATTAACAATTCTTTAATGTCTTACTACCTTCTACCCTTGACCCACAATGGCTCTTCCTTGAACGGAGTGGAGCCTTCACCCACCCAAGTGAAAAGTCATTCTTCCTCTTTAATATCAAAATCATACAGGCATACCTTGTTTTATTGCACTTTATTGCGCTTCACAGATGTTGTGTGT
Source organism: Corynorhinus townsendii (assembly GCA_026230045.1). Lineage (NCBI taxonomy): Eukaryota > Metazoa > Chordata > Mammalia > Chiroptera > Vespertilionidae > Corynorhinus > Corynorhinus townsendii. The sequence goes on along the minus strand of JAPDVU010000003.1, from coordinate 169,606,225 downwards.
TTTTTACAAAATAAAGGCAAAATCTTCCATCAGCAAAAAATTACAACTCACTTGTTTGTGGTGGTCTGGAACCGAACCTACAATATCTCCAAGGTATGTCTATAGATTGCTGCTCAAATATCTGACTAACCACAAACTCCTAACTAACCATACCTACCAGATCCCCATTATTCCTATTCGTTTTTTACATAAGTCCCTTTTTTAAAAAATATTATTTAAGGTTTATTTGGCAGCTGCCCAAGGGCCCTTCTAGTTTCATAAAGACAAGAGGCTGGCAACATGGTATAACGCCAAGTCAGAGTAGCTGTGGCTGTGCCTCCCCTTTATTTCCTCTGTCCTGGGCTCTCAGCCACTTTTCTGTAATTGCCCCCATGTCTATTCAGACAACAGGAAGTGTAGTCAATGCCCAAAAATCTCTACCATTATGGTAGGTCTGGCATACATCCTGCCCGTGCCTTCATGGCATGCTCGGACTTGGCACAGTCACATTTAAAACACTGCCAATATTAGAATGTTAGACGTTTGAAAATCTTTACAATATATTTTTTTCAGTGTGTAAGATGTTTTTCCATCTCCCCTCCCTCACCCTTTTTCTCATGTAGAAACTAACTCGCCAGGATATCAGGTGCCTTATCAAAGTTCTCACAGTCAGTAAATTAAAACTCAGAACCAATGACTCACAAACCCACAAAGCTTTTTAAAAATTTTCCTGGACTGTTAAATTTCCGTAACTAAAGGTAACTCTTTGGGAGAAGAGAGCAGATGCTAACCCAAATGGAAATAATCTTACTACAGCATTTTGAACAAAATGTCTTAGGTAGATAATAACTTCAGGATATTTGGGAATGAATGAGATAATATATACATAATTGACGTTCATAAACTCTGTCATGTCTTTCCCACCTGAGGGATCTTACAGGGCCTCTGCTAATCAGCATCTACTTAAAGCGATTTTCCCAACAACTGTGCATGACTTCATCTACAGGCTTTCAGTCTCCTATCTTAAGGATATTTTTTAGTCTAATGAAGTCTCCAGTGGGGGGTATATATGGGTGTCTGTAGTGGGGGGGGGGGGGCGCAACAGATCACTGTTAGCTTTTAGACATAGTGAAATCAGGAGGAAATTGTGTATGGATGTCAGACGTCTATTCCCCGAACACCACAAAATGCTTGTCATTCCCTCCTTCCAATTTGTGCAAAACAGCTAGGTAATTAAATTAAACTTCTCTGTCACGCAGTAAATGATTGGGCCAGTTCTGTACAGCCGTAACTGTTCCCCTAGCTTTCTGTGAAACATTTTGAAAGCATTTTGGGGATATTCACATCTTAAACACATTGCTCTACATGTAGAGGAAAGGTTAGTGCTTTGAGGAAACAGTAATGATGTAGATAATGAGAAAAGTGTCTGGATGCCTTTCTAGTGTAATTCTGATCACTCTATAAAAGAGCCTAAGACCTCCCACCCTGTTGGTAGAGGAAGGGTCAGCTGGCAGGCACGGGGAGGGGGATGCCATCGTGCACACCCTCTCATGCAGTCTGCCATGTTTTCTCTCCACACTCATCAGCAGGAGCAGCCAAGGAAGCCAGGCACAGGGCTGTCCTGGACACAGTGGGGCAAGCAGGTGCTCCCAGGGCCAGCTAAAACTCCTTGTACTTCCTCCCTTATTCTTCCCTCTGGGAACATTTAGGGGATAACTTCTTTCAATGGGAAAACATAAAGCTTAAGAGACCTCTGGGTCTCTTGAGTCAAAAGGTTCTATCCTTCTCACAGGGTCCACAGAGCTCTGCACCCAGAATAACACATTTTTGAGAAGGAATCTGCAACTTCAACTTTATTAGCACCAAGTCTCACCAACTAAGTTATTTAGCTAGTGTTCAAATTATACAAAAAACAAAACAAAACAAAACAAACAAAAAACCTTACTTTTAAAGACCAGTATTGTGTGTGTTTTAAATTAAACTAAAATTTGAAATGAGTTGAGCCTCGACTTAGATGTCCTATTTTCAATAAACGACAAGACATGAAGAAAGTTTTTCCAGGTTTCGTGAGACCCAAAAATCTATTCTGAGTGAACAAGTTTATTCTTAGCTGTATATAATTTCCCCAAATGGAGAAGCACCTTCTGTTTCATGGTCTATAACCATGAGACAGGTTATGCCAAAGTGTTTAAATACTTGCCTGCAGAATGTAAAGGGTACCTTTGAAGAAGAGAAAACAAACTGCTCTTAAATAAAAGTGGAGATGTGGTTGGGTCTCACCCCGGGCTCTGTACACCATAACCATTTGAGGTTTGATCTATGGGCAAACATGGGCAGCGGGCCAGTTTACTCCTGTCTTTAGACAATGTTCAGAACCTGCAGTATATGGCTGGTGACGGCAGGCCTGTCTGCATTCTACTGCTTAGTGACCAGGGCCAAAGAAGCAGGCATGGGTCTGGAGAAGGTGCACAGGGAGCTTTACCTTCAGCTCCTCTTCATGGTATGCCAGGAAGACCTAAGTGAGATGTCTATGGCTCATCGCTCATCAGCTCAGACTCTGGAGTTTGAATCAGGAAATAGCAAGGAAGGCTGATCTAGCAGTTGAGGGAGGGACTTAGGACTGGATTGAGAATTCAAAAATATGCAAGAACAGTTTTCAGTTCTTACATTAGCCATAGAATTTCCCTAGTCCCTCAGTCACACAGAACCCACAGATAAGTCAGAATTGCTAGCTTTTTAAAAAATATATATATATATTTTAAAAAATATATTTTGTTGATTTTTTACAGAGAGGAAGAGAGAGGGATAGAGAGTTAGAAACATCAATGAGAGAGAAACACCAATCAGCTGCCTTCTGCACACCTCCTACTGAGGATGTGCCTGCAACCAAGGTACGTGCCCTTGACCAGAATTGAACCTGGGACCTTTCAGTCCACAGGCTGATGCTCTATCCACTGAGCCAAACCAGTCAGGGCTGCTAGCTATTCTTAATCCAGAACTATAACCCAAGGACTCACGTCTGGACAGGGCTGTTACTGAAGAGGAAATTAACCCTGAGGCATTTGCTACTTTGTTGGGCTCCAAATACTGGAAAAAGAAAAGTGCTGACGCATGAGCAGATCTTTAAGGCCAGCAGAGAAGATGGCCATGTCAAATACATGTACAGATTCGATCACTGTAACTCAGTTCTTTCTCCCTATACTCACTTTCTCTTGCTACTTTCTTTACCTTCTGCTCCTTTTCAATACATCTTACTGTCTTCATGAATCTCTGCTTCCCTTCTTTTTCCTGCTTCCTTTTAAACGTTCATGTTTATCTTCCTTACCCATCCTCCCTCTTTTTAACCCTCCCTTTAAATACTGGACTCTCCCTTTTCCTCACCCGTGTCCTCTTCTCTTCATCCTTTTTGTGCACTAACTTTCATTAAAGGACCAATCACGCCCACAGTTAGGAGATACAAGCACAGCAAATGTGCGCATGAGTTTGGGGCAGCTTCAACTACCTGAAAACTAATTCTGCCTGCTGAGTTTCTCTCAAAACTTAAGTTCTGAAGCAAAACTTAAGAGCGCACCAGAGGAGAAAGACACTAAAGAAATGTAGGTATGTTTGCTTATTAATCCCAATGAGTCAATTAGCACAACATTGGCAAAGCATTCAATGAAAACAAGTCAGTTTTAATAATAATCAGCCTACAATAGGTGTTGGATATTTTTAAACCTTTGTTTATTTTTATGAGAATACTAGAGGCTCAGTGTGCAAAATTCGTGCATTCGGGAGGGGGGCCCTCATCCCGGCCTGCACCCTCTCCAATCTGGGACCTCTCGGGGGATGTCTGACTGCCTCTCACAATCCAGGACCACTGGCTCCTAAACGTTCGTCTGCCTGCCTGATCGCCCCTAACCACCTCTGACTGTCTAATTGCCCCTAACCACCTCTGCCTGCCTGATCACCCCTAACCACCTCTGCCTGCCTGCCTGATCACCCCTAACTGCTCTCCTACCGGCCTGATTGCTCCTACCTGCTCCCCTGCTGGCCCAATTGTCCCTAACTGCCTCTGCCTCGCCCCACATCCAGGACCCAGGATTCCCTCCCTCTGGCCGGCTGCAGGCACCCAGGACCTGGGCCGGTCACAGCCGCAGGGGACCATGGGCGGATGGCTTCACTTGGGCCACAGCCACAGGTGCCCAGGACCGTGGGGTGTGCAGATTGTCCCTCTCCCGGGCTGCAGCCACAGCCACTAGCGCCTGGGACCACGGGGTGGGCGGCTTGTCCCTCTCCTGGGCTACAGCCTGGCTGGTTCCCATTCCTCTCTCCCCAGGGTTGAGTGTCTGAGCCATGAAGGCGTGAAGGCATGATGACCATTTGCATATTAGCTCTTTATTATATAAGATATATTTGTTCCTAGAAAGGGAAAAGATGGTTTTTTCAAATTGATGAGTAAAAACAGATCATAGGTTGAATAGCTAAGTAAAATTTTCTTGAAGTACAAAAATTTTGTACATTCCTTTACATATAAGAGTATATCAAAACATAAGTGTTAATTGAATGTCCATTTTTTTTACAGCAAATGGGCTAGCCAACCACCTCTGGAATGTACACATTCTTTCTTTAAATGTGCTGACCACTAATCATGTGATGGTAAAGTTCCCCAAACCAGGGAGCCACTCTTTTGAAGTTGACATTGCACATTCCTGTCCAATGGGCTGATTTTAGTTTAACAGATTTCTCATATTTTCCATTTGTGAGCTTTTACCCATTCACAGATTAATGAAATTGGACTTTAAAAATCGGTTTACTTTCTTTAACTTCATGTTTTCTTAAAACTTTCATGAGTTTTCCAGATTTCAAACTGAGTGCTACTAGTGAGCCTCTCCTCTCCTGACCCAAACATCTGAGCAGAAGTAACGAGACTTCCAGGAAAAGTGACTGGCCTTAAGTGTATCCTTATTTGGTAATTTTATCCCCTGGAAAGTAAAAACCGGTTATAATGAACATAATGATAGAGGTGCAATGAACTCCACTAGTAAACCAATGCCTAAAGGCTCACAGAGAAATTGCCATCATACCTTCACTGCTTTGGCAGGAGAACTCTCCGAAAGGCTGGAGGCTCTGGCATCTGGACTTAGTGGCTTGGGATGGACAGGTTGCTGGACCTCACTCTTAACCTGGGAGTTACCTGCTAGAGTTACAAAAGGAAGACATTTTTCAGACCTCATGGGAAGTCAGAGAAAAGGTTCCTCCCCAAAGCAAAGAAAGGACCTTCACTAAAACAGGTCCTTTCAACACCAGGAAAAACACTGCTTTTCTCTTATGGAATATTCTAATGCTAAAAACTATGTCCTAGGGTCTCTCACAAATCAGGTTCTCAGTCAGTAGGTTTTCTCACCCTTTGTCATAAACAGGCAGAATATCCAAACCACCCTATATAAGGAACTTTCTGCCCTGTAGCTTTGGTCATTTAAAAAAGGACACACACACACACACACACACACATATATATATGTATATATATATATTTTTTAATATACACTGAGTGGCCAGATTATTATGATCTCTGAAAGCATAATAATCTGGCCACTCAGTGTATATATTTTTCTCTATTATGTTTACACATAAATATTTATATTTTAGATAGAGAGAGAGCGAGGGAGAGGGAGAGAGAGAGAAACATCAATGTGAGAGCGAGACTTTGATCAGCTGCCCCTGCATACGCTCTACCGGTGATCAAGCCCACAATGCTGGCATGTACCCGGAACCAGAATTGAACCGGTGACCTTTCAGTGCAGGGGATGATGCTCAAACAACTTAGTGGCTTGGGATGGACAGGGTGTTGGACCTCAGGGCACTTCTGTCATTTTTAAAGGCTGTTTATAGACTTTGATGACTTTTTGGTAGTTACCATTCCCACTAACTCCTTCTGGGGTGCTTGAGAGCAGAAATTTCAAAATGTGTATTAGAGAGAGAGATTTGACACTATCTTTTTGGTTAGTCCTATAGCAGATATCCATGGCTAAAAATTATGGAAAAGGCTCCATGAAATTTTTTCATAATCACTGACATGTCACCTGCATAAGTTAACTTCCTGCCAATACATTCAATGTGGAAAACTAAGAAGAGGCACAGAAAAGCCATTTATACAGCTACTAAGGAAACATAAAATAATTCCTTATAATATAGAGTTAAGTCAACAAAGTACTAAAAGATTGAGGCTCATTAAAAAAAATGTTTTGCAAACCTAGTCAAAACTCAGAAAAAATATTTTTTAATATTTTAAATTAATTTTTAGAGAGAGAGGAAGGGAGAGGAAGAGGAAACATTTATGTGAGAGCTAAATATGGATCAGCTGCTTCTTATACGCCCCCGACCAGGGATCGAGTCAGCAACCTGGGCATGTGCCCTGACTGAGAGTAGAACTGCAACCTTTAGGGTGCACGGGCCAACACCAACCACTGAGCAACACTGGCCAGGACCAGAAAAATTTCTATACAAGCAAAATGATTGCAAAAGAAATATTCTTGGATTCAAGCAGCAAAAGTTTCTCTCTAAAATTATAAGGTAGGGTTTACTAGAGATTCGTTTAGCTCTACTTTAGTTGTTGAGTTTTTAAGTGTCTAATAAACTAATTAACCAGGGAGAAGGTAGAAATCCAAATATGTAAATACTAGAGGCCTGTTGCAGAAATCTCTTCGTGCAATAGGCCTTCCTTCCCTTGGCTTCCAGCACCGGTTTTCCTCTGGCACCGGGGACCCAGGCCTTTGTTCCAGCCAGAGTCTGCCATCTTCGTCTTCGCTGCTTCTTGGCAGACTCCAGCTGGAGTCTGCAGTCTTCGTCTTTGCTGCAGACTCTGGAGTACCCTCCTGTAGATCCCTTCACCCATATCCCCACTCCTGCACCTGGAGCAGCTGGGCGGCTGCCATCTTTGCCCATCTAATTTGCATATTCCCTCCTGATTGGCTGGTGGGCATAGTGGCGTGATGGCTAATTTGCATGTTTCTCTTTTATTAGTGTAGATATAATACTGCAGATCAGAATCAAAGGGGATATAGTAAAGAGAAAACTAAAGTGTTTTATCTTTGGGCAAAGTGAAACTCAAAATCACTCCAAAATAGGATAAAAGGTGATAAAATTTAACAAAACAGGAATATCTCTAGACTCTGTCTAGAGCAGTGGTTCTCAACCTTTCTAATGCCGCAACCCTTTAATACAGTTCCTCATGTTGTGGTGACCCCCAACCATAAAATTATTTTCGCTGCTACTTCATAACTGTAATTTTTAAAATATATTTTATTGATTTTTTTACAGAGAGGAAGGGAGAGGGATAAAGAGTTAGAAACATCAATGAGAAACATCGATCAGCTGCCTCCTGCACACTCCCCACTGGGGATGTGCCCACCACCAAGGTACATGCTCTTGACCAGAATCGAACCTGGGACCCTTCAGTCCGCAGGCCGACACTCTATCCACTGAGCCACACCGGTTAGGGCCATAACTGTAATTTTGCTACTGTTATGAATCGTAATGTAAATATCTGTGTTTTCTGATGGTCTTAGGCGAACCACTGCTGTAGAACCTAAGACCATCGGAAAACACAGATATTTACATTACGATTCATTAACAGTAGCAAAATTACAGTTATGAAGTAGCAACGAAAATAATTTTATGGTTGGGGGTCACCACAACATGAGGAACTGTATTAAAGGGTCGCGGCATTAGAAAGGTTGAGAACCACTGGTCTAGAGGGTAGACTATGGTACACATTTACATAAGTAGGGAAAGATATTTAATGTGTTACTCAAATACTAATTGTTTATCCCTGTAAATGAATGAAATCTTTGGCTAAACTTTTATTAAAATGAAACTTCAGCACAGCTAGCATGGCTCAGTGGCTGAGCACCAACCTATGAACCAGGAGGTCTCGGCACATGCCCAGGTTGCAGGCTCGATCGATCCCCAGAGCGGAGCGTGCAGAAGGCAGTTAGTCAGTGATTCTCTCTCATCATGATGTTTCTGTCTCTCTCTCCCTCTCTGAAATCAATAAAAATATGATATATATTAAATGAAACTTCAAAATTAGTTTTTACAGCTTTAAACCTGAAAAGATTTTTGCCCGGTTGGTGTGGCTCAGTGGTTGAGTGTCAACCCATGAAACGAGACTGGTCACTGGTTCTATTCCTGGTCAGGGCACATGCCTGGGTTGCTGGCTCATCCCCAGTATGGGGCTTGCAGGAGGCAGCAATCCATGTTTCTTTATCATTGATGTTGCTTTCTCTCTACCCTCTCCCATATTTTTTAAAAAAGTGTTCAGTTTGCCCCAAGTTAGTAATATATAGTTGAATTTAACTTCTCCGTAAGCCATGAAATGTGTGAAGGGTATTCAAGCATCACTCCTTAAAACCAAGGAAAAGATGTGATCGGCTGAATTTAATGTTACTTTCTCAGCACTGACAGCAATGGGGACACCCTCCAGATCTAAGAATGAATGCTTACGGTAGTCAACTTCAGCAGGGGTGGAACGGACTGCCAGGCTATTCTCAGTTGCAGAAACCTACAAAAAAAAGAGGGGTGGGATTAAGAATCACATTAAGAATAAATGAACAAGCTGCTGTTAGTGCCATAGAAACCTGCTGACTCCAGTCAGTCACTGGCTGCCTGGGGGAAATAACGGGCCCCAGAACAGCTGAGCATTTAAACAAGAGGCAGCAAAATGTCTTTTATGAGGATATTAACATGCCTCTCAATTACAGAGTAAGGCCAGAAGCAGACTGCACTCCACTGCCAAAATTCTGCATCATCTGTCTTTATGAAAGAACTTCTAAACCATATCTTTCGATTCTCAAAAAACAAAAGGGCCGGGTGGGGGTGGGGATGGGGTGGGGGGCGGCGGCAAACAAACCCTCTATCATGGAGAGCAAAGCTCCTCACCAAAAACCATAACTCACTCCAAGGCAAAATAAAGTCTTTACATATAGAAACTATTATTCTTCTTTAATTTTCCTAATTCCTTATTTCCCAACCAAATACATGCTGCTGAAACCAGCTTGCTAGCACAGAAGACTTTCTGATAGTTGTACGACAAATGTATCTAAAACCAACCTCTGGTATTACCTTCAAGGTTAGTTTCCCTTTTTAATCCCAGTCTCAACATAGCAGTGTTTAACAAGAGGACAGATCTTACGTGTAGGTGCATATTCCCCCCCAGAAACCATCGAGGTTAAATAAAGAACTTTCTACTAGCTTTCTCTGTCCTTTCTCCTGGTCCCTAGCCTTCCTGGTATCTTCCTCCACACTCAAAATGATGAGGGGTCAGTAGGGGCCGAGTATGGGCTCTACCTGTAATAATTCTTTCACTCGGATGCCAGAGACTTTATGTGCGATGCTCAGAGTTTATACCAGGCTGCCTAACGTACTGAACACATTTATGACGATAAAATATCGGACATTAAATTGTTGCCTGACTGCACCTGAATTTCAGCATGTTGGTTCTTCCCCACTACTCTCTTTGCATGACAGGAATCCTGACATGGTATAAAGTGAGCCAGTATAAGAACAGCCAATATTTACTGAGTGTTCACTATGCTCACTGAAGTGATCACCTTACATGCATTATTTAATTTAATGATATGAAATAAAATTTCTGGAAGTCATGCATGGCCATAAAAAGCTCTTCAATTCTTGCTTATTAGTGGGTGTATCTATGCCAGAATGCTCTTCTTTTCTCCTCTAATTTGGTCACCTTGAACCTAAAAGGTAAAGCTAATGCCAACCATGACATCACTGTACATGTCCAACCAGATGACTTCACTCCAGGAACAGCCAGGAGAGAGCACGTGAGATTTTGCTCAAACATGTCATTAAAGGAAAGCACAAATTCATTCACAGGACAAGAAAGGGAAGAACAATACCTTTACAAAATATTCTATTTGAGGCAAGTTTGCCCTCGCACTATAATGTCCTTTTGTAAAAATCAAAGTTCAAATAGTTCTTCGGTATTGGTTAACCAAAACTAGGCAAACAACCAAAAGCATAGCTGAGGCTCTGAAAAATGTTATGAATTTTAAGGCAGCCAAGCGTTTATGAACCCACAGTGTATGCTTGAAGATGATGCCCTATCTTTAACACCTTTCTTCCCTACCCACTCCCCAATTCGTGATTCAGTTTCACTGAAGCTCTTTTAGGTTATAATTAAAATGTTCTGATCCTCCAGTTCAGCTCAGAGTTCCAGTTTCAAACCAGTATGAATCCAATCAAGAAGAAAACATGAAATTAGATATAGGGACAATCCATGTATTGTTTTCCAGAGGATCATTTCTCAAACTCTGCTCCTAGGGTACACTGGGGATTTCAATGCTGGGAATATTTTTCCTTTAAATGTCTTTTTTATAAGCCATAAGAAAAAATTCCAAACATATTTACTTTGTTATTCTTAAGACATAATCTTCCACTTAAAAAATGAGAAACCAGGCAGCCTTATGAGAGAACTCACTTGAAACAGGACATGTGACTCATGTGACTGATGCCTGAGCCCACTGTTGCAAGGATGTATGTAATTCATTTGGTAATTTTATGATTATGAAACACATTACTGCCAAGTATTTTGTCTTATTATTTCAACATATATTTGTGGTGTTTTGTAAAGTAAAGTGATTTAAGTTTTCTAAATTTTTTTTTCCTGTTCTATTTTATGCTTCAACTTGTGTAGCCATTAATCTGAGATCATTTTTCTGTGTGACTACTTTGGTCCAACCAAGTGTGTAGTGTATTTCATGAGTTCCTGTCAGTGTTCTGTCAATACAGCAAACCTTAGAGGGCCCAGCCAATATGGCTCAGTGGTTGAGTATTGACCTATGAACCATTTCCAGTCAGGGCACATGCACAGGTTGTGGGCTCCATTCCCAGTGGGGGGTGTGCAGGAGGCAGCCAATCAATGATTCTCTCTCGTCATTGATGTTTCTATCTTTCTCCCTCTTCCTTCCTCTCTGAAATCAATAAAAATATATTTAAAAAATAAAGTCTGTTAGAGTGAAATAAGTTTGAGAACTATTTTAATGATATCTTCACCTTTTGGAAGAATGGCTTCCAGGTATCAATATGTACAACAGAAACAATGGTTTTTCTCCCAAGATTAATTACTGTAATAGATTTGAAAGCTCTTTCTCCTTAACTAACTTAACATTTCACTATAATATTGACCAAAAGAAAAAAGAGATTGGGTAATGGATTGGAAAAGAAAAATGATAAATTCACTTGATAGTCATATTGTTACTTATTCCAACTAAGCCATTCATCTAACAATAAATGCATAACATAGAAATCTAATTTGCTTAAAATCTTACACTGGCTTTCCACCACTGCAGGGCTACATCCCAAACTCTTAAGGGTAGCATACAAAGCTCCTCAAAACCCACTCTGGCCCTCTCCCTCCACCTGTCTCTCATCATGGCCTGTATGTACCTCCCCTGCTCAGCCAAGTCATCTTAGTTTAGATCTCCAATTTCCAACCTCTATTATGTCTGGAATACCCTTCTCTTTCTTTACTCAAACTTCTACTTATTCACTTTGCCTATTTCCACACATTTTTCAGGACTTGGCTCAGACATGACCTTCCTGAGGAAGTTAGGGCAAGTGTCCTTAGTCTCAGCTTCCTCAGCCCTGAATAGCCCTCTTACAGCAGAGGTCACACTGTTTTATGATGGACAACCTGTTACTCATCTCCCTTCTACTATTAACTTCCTTGCAGATAAAGACCACATAGAATGGTATGTTCATATTTAGTTTTTAAGCTTAGCATTTCCCATGCTTAGCATAGTGCCCACCTTTCAAAATACTGAGTGAAAGAATGAAATTTTATTGCATAAAATGAGTTAATAATATACAAATACTTTGAAGATAATATTTCTAATCAAAACAGATTTTCAAAAATCACTTTAGCTCTATGCCCTCTAAGCATTTGCTGAGCAAAAGAATTTTCCAATGAAGGTTCATTATTTGGTCAGCTATAAGTTGCAGAGCTCCCCAACCAAAATTATGTGACCTGCAAAAACAACAATCTGTCTTGGCAGCTGTTACCAAATTCCCAGACACTCTACAGCCCAGAGTCAGAGTGGTTTCTAATTTTAAGCATCTAATTTAGAACACATGCTTCTTTGGCAACTGGACATTAGACTTTTAAACCCACCTTTTCTCCATCTTGATGGGAGATACAGACCTCAGGACCTGGGGGCACATTTTCCTTTTGTTCCAACTTATGAATTTTGATTTCACTGCCATTGGCTCTCAATTCATTCTAGAAAATAAAAATAGCCTGTGAATTTTTTTTTAATTCTCAAAATAATAAAATGAAATAAATTCTCACTATTCTCTTCATGGCACATCTATTAAGTAAACTTGGAATGTGAAAAATAAATTTCTTTTAAGAGGCCTCAGATCAAATCAACCCCCTAATTCTCACAAGCAAAACCCACTGACTTGTGAAACAACAAAAGCAGCTTGTGGACACATACCTCAGAGTTAAATATTTGTACACTAGTGTAAAACCAGATGCTCATTAGAATATATGCACATCAACACCGACACACACAGACCACCCCCAGCATACAATGTTCTTGTGATTCACTCTTCTAGCAGCAGAGCTTGTGGGAATGCAAAGCTTGTGAGTTTTATCAGAAAAGACCATTCTGGAGCAGGGAAAGGAGATGCCAAGTGCCAATAATTAAGAAAATATACTGACCATATATATATATGCCCGGCCTGGAAAGAGAGACAGGGATGATGTATACATATGAAAACAAATTATATTTAATGATAACTATAAAACAACCTTTTTTTAGTGAGATTTTAAAAAAACATGTTTTTTTACATAAAATTCATACATTGTACTAAAGACATACCTTATTCTACTTCTCATAACAGAGCCTCAACATACCAAGCAGGCATTAATACTATCACAGGAATAAGCATAATCAAATTTTTTTCCTTGCAAAGAACACTTGGAGGGAAATATTAAAATCAACTTTATATATTAGACCCAAAATTAATATAGAGGTAGATAACTATGAACATTTCCTATCATTAGTCTGCTAGAAATATAGTACCTTTTTGTTCTCGGTGATTCTGTAGGCATGGGGAGAAAACATAATTATAGCCACAGGGCCAATGGAAGGGAGTGTGAGTGTGACTGACTTTATCAGGTATGGAATTCCAAATTAAGGCACACATTTTGGAGATGCATCTATAGGGAGGAGCTGGCAGCCAGCACTGCAGAAGACAATAGTACAACAGTCCAACCACTCATTCCTGACCCCATCGCAGAGCCCAGACTCCAGAATCACTGCCATAGAGTGTGTGCCTTGTTACAACCATCCTCTGTAGGGGGCCTGAGAAATTCTTTGGGGATGAGATAAAATGTACTTTTTATAAGAATTCCTAAAGCATTTCAACTCTTAAAAGTTTCAGAGATGGAGACTGCAATGCAGAAACTCCATTAGGAGTTTTTTAAAAAAGGTCACTGAACAGGTTTTTCCACTCAGGGAGTCACTTGGTCGGAATGTTTATAGCAGCAGGGCACTGAGAAGCAGCAAAATCCTGCAACAGGAGGGAACAGAGTTGCACAGATCAGCGATTTGCTGTATCTCCTGACCTGCCTTCTAAGAGAAGTCTAAGTTGGCTCACTTTTCACACTCACTGTTGATTTACACACATCTCTTCTTAAAATTACAGTGAAAAATCAAGATGAAATCATTCATCGCCCTGAGACTTAGCCCACCAATAAATACGACTGGAGAATGCATACTTAGTAATGTGGGAAAAAGAAGGCTCAACTCCTGAAATACACGTTACAATTTCTAATAGGCAGTTTCAGTCTGGCTGGGAACGAATAAAATTCAATACTAGTTTTCCAACTTTGTTAAAAAATAGGACATCAAGAAATTAATGGTCCTCGCCGGTTTGGCTCAGTGGATAGAGTGTAGGCTTGCGGACTGAAGGGTCCCGGGTTTGATTCCGGGTTGCAGACTCGATCTGCAGTAGGGGGCATGCAGGAGGCAGCTGATCAATGATTCTCTCTCAACATTGATGTTTCTATTTCTCTCTTTCCCTCTTCCTTCTTCTCTGAAATAAAATATAATAATAAAAAAAGAGATTAACGGGTTGTAATTTGAAATCTTGGAAGGAACAAATATTTGAAAGATACATATATAGGTATGTGTACATGTGTATATATGTGTGTGTACAAATGAATAAATGGCATTTAAAAGGCAACTTCAATTAAGCAGTTCCATAGTGTCATCCTGCCAGTTAAGCCTTGGTAAGTATAAAATAGAAAAACTCTCCAATATATTTAGAAGACCAATTTCTTTGTTCTTACTGAGCACATCATCTTGTCATTTCTCTACCCTTTTTTCATCCACTATTCTAATTTTTTTTTTTTTTAGAAAATCATCACATCACAAGGAGTAAAGATTAAGTAGGCTATATATTATACAATTTCATTTATAAGAAACTAGAGGCCCGGTGCATGAAATTTGTGCATGGGGGGGGGTGTCCCTCAGCCCAGCCTGCACCCTCTCCAGTCTGGGACCCCTTGAGGGATGTCCGACCACCCATTTGGACATCCCTCTCACAATCCAGGACTGCTGGTTCTCAATCGCTTGCCTGCCTCTGCCTGATTGCCCCTAACCTCTTCTGCCTGTCAGCCTGATCACCCACTAATCACTCCCCTGCCAGCCTGATTGATGCCTAACTGCTCCCTGGCCAGCCTGATTGTCCCTAATTGTCTTCCCCTGCAGGTCTGGTTGCCCCCAACTGCCCTCCCCTGCTGGCCTGGTCACCCCTAACTGCCCTCCCCTGCAGGCCTGGTCCCCCCCAATTGCCCTACCCTGCAGGCCTGGTCCCCCCCAACTCCCCTCCCCTGCAGGCCTAGCCCCCCCCCCAACTGTCCTCCCCTGCAGGCCTGGTCCCCCCCAATTGCCCTCCCCTGCAGGTCTTCCCCTCCACAACTGCTCTCCCCTGTAGGCCTGGTCCTCCCCAACTGCCCTCCCCTATAGGCCTGGTCCCCCCCACAACTGCCCTTCCCTGCAGGTTTGGTCACTCCTAACTGCCCACAACTGCCATCTTGTGTCTTGGAGTGACAGTCAATTTGCATATTACTCTTTTATTAGATAGTATATTGGAATAGACAAGTCCATAAAGACAGAAAGTAAATTAGTGGCTGCTGGGGGAATTGAAAGTGATTGCACAGGCATGGAGTTTCTTTTTGGAATGATGGAAATGTTCTGGAATTAGACAATGGGGATGGTTGCACAACCTTATGAATATACTAAAAATTACTGAGTTATTATACTTTAAAATGGTGATTTTTATGTCATATGAATTATATATCAATACAAATTTGCAAAAACCCCCACCCATATTAATGTCAATTATATGATATTTCTCTCCACTATTTGCCCTTTCTTTAATCAAAAACAGAAAGAAAAATAGATGTTTCTGTAAAAACTAATAAAATACCACTTCTTTAACAACAAGATTAAGCAGAAGAGACAGAAAAACTATGACATTACTGAATGGTAGCATTATACAAAAAATGAGTGGTGTAGGAATGAGGCCTAGAAAAGCAAAACAGGATAGAACATGGTAGGGATGGAAGTAAAGCTAGGGTAGGATCTATGTGAAAAGGGAATAGGGGCTGGGAGGACAAGGGAAGGAGCCAGGGCTCACAAGTCAGGGTCTGGTGACATTTCTAGTTCCTGTGCTCAGTGACCATTTGTTGGGTTAAGGAATGAATGCATGAATGATGCCGAACACATACGGTGTAGTTGGTGGAACTGCTTTGTTTGGACACAGCTGCCTGGTACTTGGCCATTCGATCCTTTATGGAGGTTTCTGACAGGCGCGGGATCTCCAGGTTTCGCCTAGTCTCACTTTTCTCTGAATTGAATGCAGAAGTTGACACTTGACCTGGAAGTATGCAAAAAGATGCTTTATTAGAAGATAAAATATGACTTTAGTGGTTTCAACATTCTCAATTTGGGGTTATTGTAATATAATGGAATAAATTTCTTCTATTTTCCCTTATATGCCCTTCAAAACATAATAATTCCAACTTTAAGGTGTTTTGTTACCACTGGTAGTACAGATAAACCATCTTTAAATAGATTTTTTTATTATTATTGACTTTAGGGGGAAAGAAAGAGAAAGAGAGAAATACCAATTTGCTATTCCACTTTTATTTATACATTTGTTGGTTGATTCTTGTATGTGCCCTGACTGGGGATCAAACCCCACAACCTTGGTGTATGGGGACAATGCTCTAACCAACTGAGCTATCTGGCCAGGGATCAGGATAACCAATTTTGATACTGCCCATCCATGAAAGCCCCTCAAGACTCAAATGACTATGGAGCCAAAATTCTCTGTAGCACTTCCCTTGGAATCCTGCAAAGGTACCAGATATTTACCACAGGTTACCACTAACAAGGATGGATTAAAAATACAGAGAAGCTATTTGTGGAGAGCAATGACATTTGGGAATGGCTTATATTGATACCGTTGTAACTTAACCTAGTTATTAATTAGCAGGAAAGGAGCAAAGCGAAGGCCAAATATTGTAGTCATTTGTACAGTTTTGCCAGGAAGCTGCAGTTTAAATGCATGCCCAGTCAAGTCTGGGTGATAAAGGAAAGGTTCTTGCCTGCCGGTCACACTTGGGAACAGATCATTGGCCAGAGTAGTGTAGCCACTGCAAGCATGGGAAGACTTGAGGTACCTAAGCTCCTAAACAAAGGAGTTCACTGTCTTGGTTTACACTCCTTTTTTTTTTTTAATATATTTTTATTGATTTCAGAGAGGAAGGGAGAGGAATAGAGAGATAGAAACATTTAATGAGGGAAGAGTCATTGATCAGCTGCCTCCTGCATGCCCAACACTGGGGATCAAGCCTGCAGCTTGGGCATGTGGCCCCAACCAGGAATCTGTGACCTCCTGCTTCATAGGGTAGACTTTCAATCACTGCCCAGCCCTTGCCGGCCAGGCTTGGTTTGCACTCTTGCCTCTTGCTTGCTCGTGTTTAACTCCTGCCTTGCGGGACTCTCACACTCCTGCATTTGCGGCCATGTGGACCCCACACTGTGGACTGAAGCACTGCAACTAGCCTGATGCTAATCCCCACCCAATTCCACCATGGAAAGGAAACTTTGGATACTGGCTTTGCTTCTAGTTCTACTGAATCCCCAGCTGCACGTCTTCCATGACTGGATTAAGGGAAATGGAACTTTGGATACCCAAGGATATAATTACATGCAAATAAAAGTCATTCATCCTCCCATGCAAGTCTCAGAAAATTCTTTTCCTCGATATCATAAGTACGCAGCACCCAATGGGGAAAGGGATACCTCACTCCCACTAGCATTGGAGAAAGACAATCCATGCATCTCTCCAATAACAGTCTCTAACAGATAGGCTTCCGTTTAATTTGTACCACTCTTCCTTCAAAAGCATTGGTGTTGAGGCCAAAAGATACTGTTTACTAATGAGTACTTCCCAGAGAATGTCATGCACATAGAACTCTCTGCTTACCTGGCCCTATTTCCAAATCATCCAGAGAATAGCTGTTTTCAGAGATCCTCCTTCCACCTGCACTTCGGCTTTGGGTCCGAAGAATCTGTTTGGAAAACAAAACCAAGCAATAAATTTTGATAGACAATGGGAAATCTTGATGCAATGTTCAGAAAGGAGGGCTGAAAATCTCCTTTATAAATAAAAATCCAGAAGATATGAAATTTTATCTTTGTTTTTATATTCCACAGAATATATTTTCCATGTTATCAGTATCAAGCACTACATGTTCACAAGTGCCCAGGGAAAAATAAGTTCACTCTATCAAGGGCATGCTCTCTGCTAACGATCAGTACCTAACCAGCTTAACCAGAAAGCCTTGTAATTTAAACATCATTGAGGGGAATCTTCATGTCCCAAATGACAATGACATCTGTCTCCAAAGTGCCAAGTCCTGACAGCAATATCTGCTGTTTCCCTTCCATGTCCTACCTTATCTCTGCTGCTGCTGCAGTAGATGGACTACTGATTACCTTTCTAACTGGTTCTTCTACCTTCCAATCAAGTCTCTATGATGCTACCATTATCCCAAGTAATACAAAGCAATTATCCCCAAATATAATTTATGTTACTCTCCTGTTTAAAATTCTTTTTAAAAATATTTTTATTGATTTCAGAGAGGAAGGGAGGGAGGGAGGGAGGGAGGGAGGGAGAGAGACATCAGTGATGAGAGAGAAGCATGGATGGGCTGCCTCCTGCATGCCCCCTATTGGGGATCAAACCCACAACTGGGGCATGTGCCCCAACCGGGAATTGAACCGTGACCTCCTGGTTCATAGGTTGATGCTCATCCACTGAGCCATGCTGGCCAGGCCTGTTTAAAATTTTTTAAGGATTCCCGATCACTCCTTGAATTAAATCTGAAGTGTTTAGTATGTCACAGAAGACCAGTTCTAGATCTGGCCCTACCTACCCTCTCTGGGTATATCCTCTTCCTTACCCTTTACCCTCCATGCAAAGCAAACTGCTGTGAGGTCCATGATAATGTAAATTAGTTCCCTCTACCTGGATTACCGTTTTATCCTTCTGTTGTCTAGCAAATGCTTGTTCCTTCAAGACTCTGTAAACTAAGCAACTTTCCCTCTATGAAGTATGTCCTACATAAACCTAAGTTGTTCTTCCTCTGTACCCAAAGTACCTGGTTACACTTCCATGACAATGCTTATCAAACTGCTCTGGGTTCCTCTGCTGGACTGGAAGCTTATTGAGGGCAAGAGACTATGCCTTTTTTTAAAACATAGAAAAGTGAATGATACACTTTTTTTTAGTGAAGTATTTTGTGACTCCTGTAAAGCACTATATTTCTATCTCTCCTATCTAAGGTAGATCTCTAATTAAAATTACAAATTATAACTTTTAAGCCTGGAAAAGTGACTCAATAGAAAGGCACTTAGTCACAGAATGTTTCCATAGTACACAGCATGCCATGTTTATTCAGATTGTAATGAGAGCCTTCAACCACATCCTATCATGTACATCTCAAGATAACATGAAGTAGGAAAGATAACCGAAATCCAATATAACAGAACAGACTTAGGACCCTTTTGAATTCAACATTAGTAAATAGCTATTAAACCTCTAAGTTCAATGGATTAATCAACTCAACAATAAAGTTTAAGACTGAACTATCCCTTATTTTAAGTGCCCCCGTAACCCCCCGTAAAAAAAACTTACCACTTCAGAAGTCAGAGCCAAGGATTGGTTTGCTTGTACCATACGAAAAAGAATATAGTTTCTTGCAAATTCAGTATACAATTAATATAACTTACCTCAAATAAGCTTTGCTATTTACATTATTAGTTGAATCTTTTTTTTTAAATAAAAATATTTTTATTGACTTCAGAGAAGAAGGGAGAGGGAGACAGAAACATCAATGATGAGACTCATTGATCTGCTGCCTCCTGCACGCCACACCCCCTACTGGGGACGAAGCCCGCCCCCCAGCAAGTGCCCTGACTGGGAATCAAATGGTGACACCCTGGTTCATAGGTCAACACTCAGCCACTGAGCCACACTGGCTGGGCTAATTGAATAGATTTTATTTTTGTTTTTATGAGTTTGTTTGAGCCAAAACAGATGACATATGCCTGAGAGCAAAATCTCAAATGCTCCCTGAATCTATTTTTAATAAAAATCAAGATAAGCTGTAGCAACTCTAACTTTACATTATACTCATGTCAGCTGCATCATTAATCACATCCATGTAACTCATATGATGCAACCTACTGTTGCTCCGGGACCAGCCCCCAAAATGGAAATGAAGATCACTTGCCAAAGGGAAAAGATAAATTTGGCAGAATACCCTCCCATACATATTGTTTTTCCTGTTTTCAAAACATTTCTCATTTGCAGATAATTACAGTAAAGGAAATTCCAAAGATTTATCCCAAATGATGCTGCACTGTAAGATGGTCACTATAAAAATTAGAATTTTCAGGGCTCAAAAAGAGAGAAAGCCTGAAAATACACTTTAAAAAAAAAAAAAAAACAACTGAAAGCGAACAAGTTCTGCATTCTTAATACTAGAGCAATATTTCAAATACTTACATCCTGTCAAGATAAAGTTTCAGTACAATTCAAAGAGTATGTGGCCCAGCTGGCGTGGTTGATCATTGACCTATGGACCAGGAAATCACAGTTTGATTCCCGGTCAGGGTACATACCCAGGTTGCAGACTCAATTCCAGGAGGCAGCCGATCAATGGTTCTCTCTCATCATTAATGTTTCTATCTCTCTCTCCTCCTCCCCTCCTCTCTGAAATCAATAAAAAAATATATATTTTTAAAAGCAAAGGGTATGGGTTACATTCGTAATCTGCTGAGTGTTCAGTTTTCTGTCTGCACTTATAGTCATGTGGGAAGGCCCTGCACTGGTGTTACTGAGAGCAAGGCCATTTAGAACCAGTGCACATGCCCTGCCAGGGCAGAGCGTTTCTTTGGTTTTAAATGCATAAAATTTCCAATCTTTGGTAGCTTTTCATTTAAACCTTTGGGTTAAATAAAGAGCCTTTAGGAAAAAGAAAAGCCTTCTGGCTCATGAGATATCAATACTCTATATTACCTTTTTTCAAGTACTAAAAAAGTAACTGTGCAAAGCTATTTGGTCTTAGAGAAAAATAGAAATGTCTCTGGAAATCGAAGTTACACTGACACTGGTTCTGAGGAGGAATACAGATCTGAGACTGCTTTTAATGAGATCCCAGGTGAAGCACTAAGCATTTTCTAAATACCTTTTCACCTCCAAACCACTCAAATATCCAGAATAACAACTTCTCAAATGCATTTACTATGAATTTTATGACCCTCATTTTACAAGTGGTAATCTGAAGTGCAGGAAGAAGGAGGGGTTTCCTCCAATATTTCTCAAGGAAGCAGAGGAACACAGAAAGAAAAAAACAGGAATTGTGATACTGAAACACTCTTCTGTAACATATTTTATCGCATTTCAGCCCTTTTTATTCAGATGTTTGAGGGAGCCTTAATCATCAAAATCTGTTAAGAAAAGACAAGACACTTTAAGACTCTCTGGAATTTCCTACAGCTTGACCTAACCCCACCCCACATGTCCTTCTTCCTGTCAGCTGATTGTAGTAACTCTATTTAAACATTCTCTGCGAATCCATAAACACATCAACGTGCACAAATAATAAAATAAGAATTTGGAGCTTTTAGCCAGTGGTCCATGAAATTTCTTTTCTCTGGAATTTTTTTAAGAAATAAAATAAGTTAGGTCCCAAGTGTCAAGTAAAAAGCAGATTTCCTGTCCCTTCATCCTATTTTAGAAGAAGTTCTCTTTAAAATTTGGTTTTTCAACACCTTAATTTACTAAGAGGCTCCTACCTCTCTCAGCCACTTCCTTCAACCTTTCAACTTTGACCTTCTTGCAGACTCTCATCCCTCCGAAGTCAAGGGTGGAGGAAAGATAACTTTTAAGGAAAAATGAGACTTTGCTTAACTATGAATGGTTATCATAGGGTATAGATAAAACCTGGCCTTAATTTCTCAAAGTACTGTGAGATAAACATTGCCTTCTCCAAGGACCTTCTTAGAAAAAATAGACCTCATTTAAGTAAAACAACACATAGAGAAGAAGCACTCATCTCCAGTGCTGTGATGTCTCTCCTTTTTTCTGTATTTCTAAGCATTCTACAAAAATTATGTGTTACTCTTACAATTAGAAAAAAAAAGAAAAGAAAAGGAAGAAGAGGTAATACTTCATACCTATTTTTAAAACATCTTTATTGATTTTAGAGAGGAAAGGAGAGGGAGAGAAACATTGATCAGCTGCCTCAGCATACACCCTGACCAGGACTGAGCCCGCAACCTGCACATGTGCCCCGACTAGGATGATTCCCTGACTGGCGACCCTTGGGTACATGGGACAACACTCAACCAACACCAGCGAGGGCATTACTTCATACTTATTAAATTAACATCCTAATATATAAAAACCCAGGGTCTATAACGACCGACTGAAGGCTCCACCAAACACTGGAAGTCAGTCCTGAAGTCAGTGCTGGGTTGCTGTGGTGACCCAGCACTGACTGCTGAGGGGGTTGCGGATCAGGCCAGGAGAGAGGCCTGAAGAGAGAGGCAGGTTCTGATCCACAGCCTCCGTGGCAGCTGTTGATCAGCCATTGCTTCTCTCCTTCTTTCCGGGCTTCACCACCAGCCATGCCTCTGTTTCTCTCCAGGCCTCCAAGGGGGCTGCTGATCAGCCCCATCTCTCTGAGCAGGCCCGGAGATAGGCCCAGAGACACTGACTGGCATAGAAACTGACTAATCAGAACCAAATCTGGGTGAACTGTGAGGAGCCAATGGCTGCCTAGGAGGTGGAGCTTTGGACCCTGACTGGCATAGAAACTGGCCAATCAGAACCAAATTGGCCGGCAGGGGAGAGCAGTTGGGGGCGAGATCAGGCCGGCAGGAGAGGGCCATTGGGGGCAAGATCAGGCCAGCAGGGGAGGGCAGTTAGGGGTGATTAGGCAAGCAGCAGTAGTTGGGGGCAAGATCAGGCCAGCAGGGGAGGGCAGTTAGGGGCAATCAGGCAGGCAGGCAGAGGCAGTTAGTGGCAATCAGGCAGGCAGGCAGGTGAGCGGTTAGGAGCCAGCAGTCCCAGATTGTGAGAGGGACATCTCTGTGGATCAGGCCTAAACTGGCAGTCAGATATCCCCCAAAGGGTCCCTGATTGGAGAGGGTGCAGGCTGGGCTGAGGGAACCACGCCCGCCCCCCGCCCCCCGTGCACGAATTTCTTGCACTGGGTCACTAGTGAACAGATATAAATGGTAAAACCAATGCTGATGAGGTGCTGGATAATTGACTATGTCCTTAGATTGTGCTAGTGATGTTATAAAATAATATAGTCTTTGAGAACAAGCTGAAAATATGTAAGAAGAATATTTAATGAATTATAATTTTTGACCATGATAACATCCCAAATAACTAAAACAAAATATTTCTGCTAAGATGCTTAGAGCTTTTTTTTATTAGGCTAAAAAAGAACCTAATTACTGGAGAATGATTAAACAGTATAATGAAATACCATGTTGCCATAAAAGGATAACTACATGAACTAGGAAGATACACAGAAAGGTCTATATAAAAAACAAAAAAACAAAAGATAAAGCATAAGCATA
This sequence comes from Corynorhinus townsendii, assembly GCA_026230045.1. Classification (NCBI taxonomy): domain Eukaryota; kingdom Metazoa; phylum Chordata; class Mammalia; order Chiroptera; family Vespertilionidae; genus Corynorhinus; species Corynorhinus townsendii. The sequence continues at coordinate 169,583,000 of JAPDVU010000003.1, read as the reverse complement.
CAAAACAGTGAGTATACAGTGACTGAAACCATATAAAAACTAGTTATGCAATGATAAGGATATTACTGTGCACAATTGATGATGGTTACTCTTTTTTCCTGGTTTACTTGGCTTTTTCTTCTCCTTTCTGGTTTACTGTGTGTGTGTGTGTGTGAAAGGGAGAGAGAAAGGGAAGGAGGGGAGAGGGAGGGAGAGGGAGAGGGAGAGGGGGAGAGGGGGAGAGAGAGAGAGAGAGAGAGAGAGAGAGAGAGAGAGAGAGAGAGAGAAATTGTTCAGATGACTATTTCATTTATGTAAGAAAACCAAACCTCCCCAAATCATAAGCTTCTAATTCAAGAGTTTTAGTACAAATCTGCTGTATTATGATGTATTTCTTCTCTTCATTGCCCTCATGCTTTTATTTAGTTAAGAGACTATAAAATGTAGGGAAGAGAAATGAGAGAGAGCTAAATTCTTTGAGAATACAGCTCTTGGTGTTTTAATTTCCTTAGATTTCAAAATTGTATAAGGCCGTGGCCAGTTGCTTTTATCCAATAAACAGTTATTATAATATTCATGAAGATAGTGTTATATGGTAGAAAGATTACTACACAGTTTCAGTCCTTGTTCTGATATTAATCAGCCACAGGACATTGGGTATATCAGTTAAGTCCTCTGACCTTGGCTGTTTCCATCTATAAAATATAGATTTTAATATCTTAACTGCCTCAGAGCAGTGAGCTGGATTAGGAACATGATAGGGATTTCTCACACCTTGTAACTCGTTGATAAGTCAGAAGGCTAGAGGAAATGACTAATACATTCATCTGGATGCACACCATGTTGTCTAATCCAGGATTGAGTCCAATAGCAAGAAGATAGAGGTGGTAAATATCTGGGAGGTAAATGATGTCCTTCTGACCCCTCCAAACTCTAATGTAGCCAACATTGCTTAGAGAATGTTCCAATTTCCTGCTATTACTTTTCAACATGTTTTATTGTAATGAAAACCAGTTAGAAACCAGTTAAGTAGTTATTTGGCATGAAAGTAAGCAGAAAAGAGATGACTGGTCACCAGTTGGCACATCAAGGACAGCTATTTAGGGCAACAGACAGTGAAAAAGATCAGAATTCCTTGACTGGCACCTTTATACCTGGGTCCATTATCATCTTACCACAAAAGACCAAACAGTTACTCAGTTACTAAGTAGGGATAAATAAAAATTATTTATTCTAGTATGAGGTCTTTATTAGAAATTATCCACTATACAGAGGTTATTCTGACTTATATTTGAAATCACAGAAGAAGCTATAAACTACTCAAGAGTGAATAATAATAAATCAGCAAAATTTAGTTTTAATAAGATATACGAGAAAGATGGCATTGATAGAAAAACAAGGATAATTCTTGTGTTTATTTAACAAAACCAGTTATCTGTACTTAAGGCACTAACAATGTATCTAATGGAGGTAGGATGCTAGGTCAATTTAAGATGTATAATTCTGATAAGCAAATTAAAGATTTACTAACCTACACTAGGATGACCACCGTAATGTTGAGTTATTCAAATCCCTTTCCTCTCTAAGCCCATCTCAAAATTATGATTTAAAAATATGCAAATGATACCAATTATGAACATCCTCAAAACTGTATTCTTGGAATTTAATTCCAACTAATTTACTTGAGACATTAAGAAAGCAGAAGAAAAAATCTTATTAAGATGACATTAAGTAGATAAGGGAACACACGCAATTATTAACTATGAAAGGAGAAGATACAATGTTACGGGTAATTTTATAACAATGTAGAGGTTCCCTATAGACACCTACCCATTCTTCAAGAAGGCAAATATAAAATGTTTCTTTGATGTAGATTATAGATTCATTGGTTATAGATTAAATAGCTGATGACCACAGATCAGACTTTAGCTTACTTTCCTTATTTTCTCAAGGGCTTGCTCTACTACACCAACACAAACACACTAGTATGTACCAGTGTTATATAAAGCTACACAAAATACTAGGCATCACTTCCAGGAACTTATAAGAAGGAAAACCACAAACATTTTGGACTGTTTGAAGAAGGTCAGTTGTTCTCTCATATTAACAAGTGAAGTTTTGTTGGTTTTTTTATGGTAGCCATTCATATAATGATCCTGATAATAAGAGGAACAGAAATTCTACAGGAAATTCATGGGTTTAGAAGTCTAAGGGGAGAGAAGTAGCAAAGAAGTGAAAAGGGGATGGCGGACAAGGGAAACTTCCATTTTTATTTCAGTTATTTCTGCTTTAGCCAATGTACTATTTTACCTTTGTAATCTAAAACAAGTTAACACAACTAAAATATGACTGACTAGAAGAACTAAAATATACCATGAGGCCCTGGTCAGGTAGCTCTGTTGGTTAGGTTGTAGGCAGACAATCATGAGCAGAGCAAGAAGCCCCAGGTGGCTAGCAATGGACAATCAATTGTAGCGTGGGACCTTGCCCCCAGGAAGACTCTACTTCCTCTAGCATATCGCTGGTCATGAGGTTTGGACCCCCTGATCTTCCCTACTGAGAGATAACATTTAGACCTCAGTTGTATTTCAGCTCCAGGCCCGGGTAAGTAACAAAACCAGCCAAGGCTGACCTCAGGACCAGCTGCATGGAATAATGACCCCCTGCCCTGGTGCCAGCCAATCAACCAGTGGAGACCACAATCCTGAATGAACACACCTGGAAATGTTCTATTAAGATCTTCCCCTGGGATCTCCCCTAAAATCTCCACCATTAAAACACTTAGGAGTGAGGACTCAGTGCCACCCTCCCCCCACCTCCCACGTTTCAATTAGCTTCCTCACTCCCAAGCTCCAAGGGCCCTTCCTTTACCTCTAGAACCTATTTCCTAAACCCATTTCTTCTAGGAACTACTTTTTCTACTTCTGTAATTTACCCAATAAGTGTTCTCTTATAGTCTGGGTCTTGCTATGAATTCTTTCCTAGCCAGAACCCAAGTACCGAGGTTGCTGAACCCAGGTTTGGTCTGATCCCACCGGTCAGACACCTGGTGCCTTTCCTGCCACCTACAACAGAGCATCTTCCAGATACACCAAGGCTGCAGTTCCATCCCTGGTCAGGGCACATATAAGAAAATCATGGGATGCATGAATAAGTGGAACAACACATTAATTAAACTGATTATAGCCTTATCCTTATTAAAGCTGAAATTATGTTAACAATAACCATAAACTAGTTTCAAACGGATTAGTTATTCCTTAGCCTTAGACAAAATTTCAACCGTTTTACTGAAATATTAGACAAAACTTTTAAAAGTTATCTACACTGTTTCCAACGTGGATAATGCTACTTATTTAGAAAGAGCTAATAAAAACAATGGCTGCTGTGTATTACACTCCCTAAGCAGTCCATTACGTGACAAATGACTATTTCAGAAGTTTAAAAAGGCATTTTAAAAAGTCTAATCTTAGGACAACCATCACCCCACCCCCAATCTTCCTAGACTGTTAGCTGTTCAGTGCCTATGAGATTGGGTTGGGGACTCACAATTCTTTGAATGAGGAATGTTTTCTCCACTCTGACCAGCCACAAAGAGATAGGCTTGTTCTGACCCATCTCTCAGCAGGCACTGATGAGAAAAAAGCCTCTCCCCAGATCCTTACACATAATCAGCATTTTTGTTTGCTGCCATCCCAGTCGTTTCCCACCGTAGGCCAGTGTGGACATGCAGCAGCCTTTCGCACTGAACCTACATTGTGTGTGCTGGCATGACATCCGCTGCTCTGCCCCTCAGCAGGGTCGGTGAGGGGGAGACTTACAATGGCGCTCTGAGTCACAACAAAGCCCCTTCCTCTCTAGTTAGGATTTCTGACATTTTTTTCCTTCCACTTAAAATTCTTTTTCCCATTTAAATTTTAAAATTTTTTTATTAAGACCATAAAGAAGGAAGAGGGAGTTGGCAGGCCTAGGGGACTAAAAGTTGGGAAGGATGAGAGTTTAAGAAAAGTTGTAAAACTGCTTTGTGGTTACATCTCTTGCTAACTGGTTTCAGTGTTAAAATAGAGCTAAAACTCATTTACGGAGCAGGGTTCTAGGTTTGAAAACCTTTAAAATTTCTTTCCACACTCTCAAATAGCTGAGCCCTCAACACTCAAGAATGTTTCTAGGCAGGAAAGCTCCAGGAACTGTAAATTATGGGAAGAAATTGACTAAGTCACCCCATATATAATTGAGGATTAGGATAGTTCTCTTAATTTTTATCTCAGAAAGAACGCTTCATACCATTACTTCACAAATATAGGGATTTGGGCCAACTATTCAGCTTAAAAAAATTCAGCTTTCCCATCTAGATGGAATCTAAAGTAAATGATGGCTTTGCTACCCATCATATCTGTTTATTTCATTATAATGACTGTTATAACAAACCATCCTCATGTACAAAGCCAGATATGCAGGAAAGTATGAGAAAACTGGAAAAATTTACCAGTTCTGCAGCCCCTGGATTGTGTTATAAGTCACCAGCATATGTAACTCATTTTCTAGTTAAGTAATTCCCTCTGGGGACTTGGTCTGCAATCCACACGGAGGATCAAATTTCATTAACAGTTGTAGGAAAATGCAACCCTGTGCATTTGCAAGTCAAAAATCCTGAAGGCTGCAGCTAGTCTGGCTATCTTCATTGATTTTTCGTGGGAGAGGATTTTAGCTGATAGAAAACATTTGTTGGAAGGCACAGATGAGGAAGTTGAGAAGAGGAGAAAGGATTCAGCTAGCAGAGACAACTAAGCCTCAGTCTTACCATTAAAATCTGGCCCTAACACTCAGCCTGCAGCTGTGTCCAAGAGAACGCTTCAGCAGTAATTCCACCCCCCAAACCAACAAATGACAAAAGACACAGGAAGACAAATTAAAAGGGCAAGCGTACAAAAACACAAAATCACATTGGCATCATCAAACTCTCTTCATTTCTAGACTCAACCTGAAGCCCTGTGTGAGCTTGTTTTCACATGAAATTGGGTTGGAACCTCACAAATCTTACCGTCTATGCAAATAATTCGAGATTTTTACTTAACTCACTGAACTTGATTCAAGAGATACAGACCACATGCTCCACACTATTCAAACTGTCTGTATTAGAAAACCAGCTTTGTTTATGAGAAATGATTGTATCAAGCTTTAAATGCTCCCCCAATCCTTACCTTGGTTTGAGATGGTTCGCCTTTCTCAAACATCATCTTAAGCCTGTTCAGCGGAACATTATATTTCTCTATTTTGTTTGTAGCTTCTGTATTTTCACTGATTTCGGGCTTTCCTACTTCATGCCTGGATTCTCCTACTAGACAGTTTTCCATTTTGTTCTTTTCTGTTGAGTGGTCTTTTAGAGGTTCACTGTCCTCAATGCGGGGATACCGATCCTGAATATGGGCTTCAGCAGGTGATCCAAGTCTAGGTCTGGGATGGACCTGTTCCCCTCGGTTAGCTTCGGCCCCAGAGGCAGAGTTGCTCACCACTTCAGCAGGAGGATGGTCGTCTCTGTGTCTGACCTCAGTGCTGCTGTTTCGCAGAGAGTCTGTGTGAGACTCAGCTCCCAGCCCTGGGTTCTCCCACTTCTTCTTTAAGGCAGTCAGGATTCCCCTTCTAAAGTGCTGGGGGAGATTTTCGGTGTTCTAGAAGAACAAGAAATAAGTGCCAGTTATAACTTGCCTGCTGAAACAATCAAACATGATGTTCTTTGTAAAATGAAAGTTAAAACTCCAAGCTGCCCCAGGTCCACTGGCGTTTCAGACAGCTGTGAACAGTTACAGCCCTGCCACATGGAGAAAAAGCATCCACCCAGGAGCGGGAGAGGGGAAGAGAGAAAAAGTCAGGAGCTGAAGCAGGAAGTGATAAAACAGGATAGCCTTATAAGGACAAAATGAGGAGAAAGGAGAGCCCAGATCTAATGACAGTTATATTGGAGACAAGAGATTTTTTTATCCAAAGATCAATGGGGGAAATGAGAAAGAAAAAGCAAACACCAGGTACTTTAAACCCTGTAAATATGCACTAATAAAAGTTCATCATTACATGCCACAAAATTATATGGTATATCCTGCTTTTTTTGATTATTTTAAAAACAAAAAGGCAATATAGCTGAAACTACAGAATACATTAATTGTGGAGAGTAGCATCAAGGATTGCTACTATTTGTAGAAATTTAAAGAAGTCACCAGGCTTTTACATGTATTTGCATAAACAATATTCATTATATCTGACAATTTACATGCATAGAAACAAATTTTACGTAAAAAATCTAATTTTTTTCTGCTCCTCTCTACATGTTTGTCCATGTGTAAATTTCCAGTTATCAGAAAAGTCTTTATTTTAGAGATTCTTTGGCTGAGAAATATCCAGGCTTCATATGAAAGCACCAGGACACCCACTTTCTTGATTGAAGGGCAGATATTTAAATATCTCAGAAGAGCTCACTTTCACCTGGGTCAAAATGGAATTAATTTCGAAATGTAAGACAGATCGAGAACAACCTGGAAACTGCCAACGTTGTTCCACAGTAACAGAGGAAACATGCTGGTTTAAATAAAATTCAGCGTGGCACATTCTGAAAGTACTCCTGAATAGAGCAGCACCGCCTTCCCAACAAACCACAAATTCCAATACTACCTTCTTGCCCTCCATTCCTGTAGTCTGTGACTCACCCGTCTTTCAACTGAGAAAGGAAAGGCAAACCACCTGGTAGTGAACGAGTTCGGGGGAATGAAACAGGATTAGCAGCTATGTTGGGAATTAAGATTCCCTATTCCTCTTCTGAACACACGCTAAGAGCCACTTCATCAAGTAGCTACAAGGCTTGAAAACAAGTTACAGGACAGCCTGAGGGGGAGGCTTGGGCGGGGGGGGGGGGGCACAACGGGGTCAATAGGGGAAAAGGGGACATATATAATACTTTTAATTAAAGATTTTTTTTTAAAGTTACAGAACAACTGCTTGATTTTAGTGTTAAAACTTAGCTGACAAGATTCACTGGGGGAAACATGTATGGATCAGAGATACAAGCAGCATGAAAAGTTTTCTTGTTGGGAAAGAGAGAATTAAAAAAAAAAAAACCAGCTGGAAGCTGGTGCTACCTTAACTGCCAGCGGCACTCTTGGCTCTGTGTACCTCCTGCCACACAATGGATGAGTCATCTTGGTCTCCAACTTTACCTGCCTTGCCCTTGCCCTGCCCAGATAGGAGCCCTGAGAATCAAAGTGGCATTCTGCCTCAGTAACTGGACCCTACCTTTCTCAGAGACAAATCATGTGATCGATGTATATTTATTAACATGGAAAGATGCTTTTGAGTGGAAAAAGGCAAATTATGAGACAGCATGATTCCACTTTGTAAAACACATGTATTTTTATAAATCTAAGCATAGAAAAGTATTCTAGAAGAAAAAACATCAAGAAATTAATGGGTTACCCTTGAAGCATGGATTATGGGCATTTGTATTTTCTTTTTATAATAAATATGTACTCACTGTGTAATGAAATGAATATAAAAATAAAATTAGACATCTTCATATCACAAAAAAGCTTCTACAGAATATGAAATAATTTTGATGTTACTGTAAGCAGCTTGAAAATTGTCATTTCTACTTTACTCGTGGTGCCTGGGAAGAGAGGGATGTGTGATAGAATACCAGCAGTGTCCCAAACAAGGGCCTGGGTGGAGAACATCCCTATGGGGCATTTTAAGGAGGAGCAAATGTGCTCTTTTATTAAAAGGAGCACTTAAGGATACAAGTTCAAAAGTGCTGGAGTGGAGACAAAAAGGGGAAGGGCAGGGCTGTGTGGTCTGACAGCATTAAAGGCCCCACACCCTTAAGTCATTCCTGGCAGCACTTCCAGGTCATGCCAGGTGTCCAAGTCTTTAGGACCCGGGAGAAGCACAGATGGGGTAGGAGCAGAGCCTACAGTCTTTCTGGGGAAGAAAGAGATGCAAGAAAGTACAGAACAAAAAGGACAACTAAAAGCAGGTTGGTCAGCACAGTGAATAGAGTATTGGACTGAGCTAGTCTGGGTTATCATTGGAAAATGGATTATGGGTCACTTATATTTTCTTCTCTTTATCTTTATTTCCTACAATAAATATGTATTACTTGTACAATACAGCTCCACCCAATCAAGTGACCTTGGGCAAGTTTCTTAATTTCTGGAAACTACCATCCAGGGCTATTGTGGAGAATGAATGAGGATATATTAAGCATGTAATGTAGCATTTGACATAAATAGGCACCCAGTAAGTGGTAATTATTATTAGATGGATGATCCTCTCTACCCCTTAAGCCATATCTCATAGTGGTGATCATCCATAGAACCCAGTCATCTCCCAAATCCTGAACTTGAGTTAAAGTCTCTTACTGGTCTTTCTACTTTCTCTATAGTCTCTACTGTTCTACACTGTAGGTGTGGGGACACAAAATAAGGTAAGATTCTAGTTGATGTCATTTGTATCAAGGTTTTAAATTTTTCCCAACTATTTTCTTAGATTAAGGCAGTGGGAAGTCAAGGATGCTGCAAGTTTTCAAGGGCCCTTGGTTGCTACCTAGCCTCTTTTTTCAAAGTGACATCTAGCACACTGCTCATTCTACCCAGCGAGGCTGAGAATCTTGGCAGATCTGCCTCTAGACCATAATTGGCTGCCTGAATCCAGATCAAGAACACCAAGGAGATGCAACACAGTGTCCTTTCTGCAGGAGCATCTGACTTGGAATGAGGGTGAGTCCTCGCTCTGTCACTCTGAGATGTATGACCCTGAATAAGTCCCTTCCTCTCTTTGGGTCTCTGTTATCTCACCTGTAAAATGAAGAGGCTGAGTCAAATGAGTTTAATGTTGAAATCGACATGGGAATGTTCATATTAAAAGCAGGCCCGCCAGCATGGCTCAGTGGTTGAGTGTCAACCTATGAACCAGGAAGTTACAGTGTGATTCCCAGTTAGGCCACATGCCTGTGTTGCATGCTTGATCCTTGGAAGGAGGGGGAGGGTGGGTGGGTGCAAGAGGCAGCTTATCAATGATTCTCTCTCATCATTGATGTTTCTATCATCCATCTCTCTCCCTTATTCTTTGAAATCAACACAATATGTTTTTTAAAAAGCAGGAGGATGTTTGGTGGGATACAGCAGTGGTATTAGAAACATGGACTACCTGGATGTACAGCCTCCAAGGAAGGGAAGAAATTCCTAGGCTGAGAGCTGCTCAGAAAAGTGACAGCCAGTCATTTTGGAGATGAGTGCCCAGGCAGCACAGATTTTAGGAACTGGCATATTCCATGCTTGAAGGGAACCTGGAAATATAACTGGTGGTGATATTAATGGTTTGTGTTTCTGGGTCCTAGGAATAAGTGGGAGAGGAAGAGAAAATGAGGAGTAACTTTTTGGAAAGTTAAGTTATCCCACTATTTGCTAAAGGAAAAAATTTACCTACTTGTCCCCTAATGTTTCTCTAACTTGCTTTCCATGGTAGAATGTTTAAGTATTCTTTCACCTGGTCAGTCACTTCTATAAATTTATGTGGACAGTTCTTGTTCTTCAGGAGACAGTTCAGACTTCTTACAAGTCTAGTGGATCTTAAAAACAACCCTCTGTCATTAGTGAAAAAACTGGTAAGCTCTAGTAAGTCTGTAGTTAATAGTGTTGCACCAATGTTAATTTCTTAATTTTTAATAAATGTATCATAGTTACGTAAGATGTTACCATTAGGGGAAGCTAGGTGGGTGGAGGTATATAGGAACTCTCTGTACTATCTTAGTAACGCTACTGTAGGTTCATTATTATTTCAAAATAACAAGTTTGTTTAGAAAATATAGCAACCCTCCCTCAACTTTATGTCTTCCTCTAGTTATTGCTTCTCTTGCATTTCAGAGTTAAGTGTCTTGTAGCTGCTATTTCCACTTAATCCCTTTCCATTCACTCTAAATCTACTACCAAAATATTTCTGAAGTAGCACTAATCAAGATCACAAATAACCTCTTAAAAATTTCCATTTTGTTATTTTATTTTTAACATTATTTTTATCATTTACAAAAGTAATAAAAAAACTTATTGAGAGTAAAAAGTCACAATCAATATAGGAATGTATACATACATGTCTTGAATATATGCTATAATTTTCCCTATTTGACACTCCCATCCCTTCCATCCAAGATATCCACTGCCAACATTTTGGTGTATATGCTCTCAATTTCCCCCTTATTTTTATAAACTACATTTATTTTATAAAATCATACTATACTTACTGTTCTGTACCTTGCTTTAATCATTTAATGTACTTTTGCTATCTGTCCATGTCAGTACATGAAATCTTACCCATATAATACTATATATATATTATAATATACAACACAATATACTACTGTATGTATGTACCATAATTTATCATTCCTTTGAGAATATCTGAATTATTTCAAAGTTTTCAGTATTATAAAAATCCTGTAATATGCATCTTTTAAGTTTATTTTCTTTTTCTTGTGATTTTTTTTGGTTTGTTTGTGATAATTTCTGGAAGTAGAAATGCTGGATCAATAGGTATGAAATATATTTAATATTTTAATAGGTATTGCCTGACTTCTCACTAACAGTGTATGAGTTCATACTTCTTCACATACTGAATATTATCCATTTGAAAGTCTGCCAACTATTAACATTACAATTTATAGTTCATGAATAGTTTAATTTAAATTTCTTTATTAGTGAGGCTAAGCATTTTTCATGTTTATTGTTTTTTCTTCTTTTTTTCATTTATTGTTTCTTCTTTAATTACTTGTTCACATCCTTTTACCTCAATTGTCCAGTGCAATGGACACTTCTACTTTATTTTATTTGATCTCTCTACAGCATTTTAGATTACTGATTACTCCCAGCTTTGAAAATTACTTCCTTCCATGGTGTATGTAATATCCCCATTTCCTAGATTTTTCCCCATTTTTCTGACCACTTCTCAATTTTCTTTATAGGTTTCTCTTCCCCTGTTCCTCTCTTCTGTGGTGGGGTCCCTTGAGGCTCTGTCTTGTGTCCTCTTCTTTGCTCGCTGTACATATTCTCTATAGATGATCTGGTTTCAGCCCCTGCTATCTGTTGATGACTCATAACCCGTAAGTCCAGCCAGATATCTCTCCTTACCTATTAATTCTCCTGGAAATCCTACAGGCACCTTACACTCATCCTTATCTAAGACTAAAGTCTCCCTTCTCTTCCCTTCATTCCTCACACTTTAATATTCTCCCCCCACCCTTATTTTTTTACTTTTTAAAAACAATATATATTTTTATTGACTTTAGATAGAGAGGAAGGGAGAGGGAGTAAGAGAGAGAGAAACATTGATGTATGAGAGAAATATCAATTGATTGCCTCCTGCACGCACCCTGACAGGGACTGAACCCACAACCTGGGCATGTGCCCTGACGAGGTATTGAACCAGCAACCTTTCGGCGTACAGGATGATGCTCAGCCAACTGAGCCACACTGGCCTGGACTAATCTGTGTTTTTTCCCCCTGAATTCTCTATCTTGGTGAATGTGACAATTATCTTGTCAACTGTCAAAGATGCCTGTTCTCTTATACCTCCACGTTGTACATGTGCTGCTTCCTCTGCCACTCCTTGACCCTACTTTTAAAGCTAATCCCTATTTGTCCTTTGGGTTCAAGCAGGCACCACTTCTAGGAAGCATTCCTTGACATGGCATAGCCCAGGTTATAAATCTTTCCTAAATTAAAACACAGCACCTTGAGTATTTCTTTAATTTGGTACTTATCACACTGGGATTATAAATTCTATTTTCAAAACTCTGAACAGTCCCATGAAGGCAGGAAGCACATCTTATTCCTCCATAAATTGATGCTCCATAATTGTTTTTTTTACACTCGTGGTGTCAACTTCTGTTGAACCTAGTCCAATCAGGCCTTTACCCCACTCTCAAACAGCACATGATGACCAATGATCTTCATGTTGCCAAATCCAACCATCAGTTGTCAGCCTGTGTGTTTAACTCTGTTGAGAACTCTCCTTTTAGAAACACTTTATTCACCTGACTCCTGACATTCTCTTGTTTCACTGCTATTTCACCAGTTGCTCTCCTTCAGTTTCCTTTGCTAGTTCCTCTTTATCTCTCCAACCATTAAACACCAAGGTACTTTTCAGCTCAGTCCTCAGAACTTCCCTCTAGCTACACTCCCTCCCTAGGTAATCTCATGCATCGAATGCATCTTTAAATACCACTGACATGTTGATATATATCTCTTCTCATCTCCAGCCCAGATCTCTTCCAATTCTAAATTTGTACATCCAAGTTCCTATTTGACATCTCCATTGAGATACCTTAATAAAAATGTTTATATTTAATAAGTCCAAAGCTGAGCTTCTAACATTTCTCCTACTCTAAACCTGCTTTTACTATGGTCTTCCTCATTGCAATTAATGGCATTTTCCCAGGTGTTTGGTCCAAAAACACTGTTGCCACTCTTGATTCTTCTTTTTCTCTTTACCTTCAGTATAAATCCTGACCACGTCTCATCACCTATGTGGCTATTACTCCAGTCCAATCCATTATCATATCTTTCCTAAATCACTACAATCCTATATAATAAAAGCCTAATATGCAAATTGATCGAACGGCAGAATGACCAGTGAAATGGCTGGTCGCTATGATGCACAATGACCACCAGGGTGCAGACGCTCAATGCAGGAGCTGCCCCCATCCCGCAGGCCCCAGGCTAGCCAAGTAGGTGCCAGTGGGGGGCCCCCCCAATTGCTGAGGTAACTGGCAACGGTGGGGGGTGGAGCCGGTGAGTGGCCAGTGCCAGGCCAGCTAAGGCAAGTGCCAGTGGGGGCCCCCTGATTGCCAGTGGGGGCCCACCAGGCACCCCACAGATGGGCCCTGATCATCAGCCAGGCCTAGGGACCCTACCCATGCACAAATTGTGCACCGGGCCTCTAGTCTATATATATAAAAGGCTTATATGCAAAGTGTCCCCTTGGAAGTTTGACTGGCAGACCAGGAGTTCGATCGCTTGTTATGATGCGTGCTGTCCACCAGGGGGCGGCACGGAATAAAGAAAGGCCCTGGCTGGCAGCTGGAAGGCCCTTTTTGGCCCTGATTGCCGGCCAGGCTTAGGGACCCTACCCATGCACGAATTTCGTGCACCAGGCCTCTAGTTGTCTTATAATTGGTTTCCATACCTCTGCCATTGTAGCTCTAGTCTCTTCTCTTTTTAAAATTTAAACCAGATCACATCACTCCTTTGCACACAAACACACCATCAGGGTTAAAGTCTAAATCCTCAGCCAGGCCTGTGTGGGTCAGTGGCTGAGTGTCAACGTATGAACCAGGAGGTCACAGTTTGATTCCCCATCAGGGTACATGCCTGGGTTGTGGGCTCCATACCCAGTGTGGAGCATGCAGGAGGAAGCCAATCAATGATTCTCTCATCATTGATGTTCTGGTACCTCTCTCCCTCTCCCTTCCTCTCTGAAATAAATAAAAATTTTTTTTTAAAGAAAAAGAAAGTCTAGGTCCTCACAATGGCCCTAGATTGCCTTGCTTTCCCTATTACCCAAGCATACAAAGAATGTTTCTGCCTCAGAGCATTTGCATGTGCTCTTATCTTTTGCCTGCATCATTCTTCTCCTGGCTCAAATCTTCAGATTTCTGCTCAAATGTCTTCTTATCAGAACCTTTCCTTGACCTCTCTACACTCAATCTCTCTTAGCTGCTACATGTGTTTCATAGCTCTAATCATCAACTGACACAATATCTTTATTTGTCTGTCTCTCACTAGAATGTAAATTAAACCCCATGGTGGCAGGGAGGTAGTCTGTATGAATGCCTAAAACAGGGCTTGGCTCATAGTAGGTGCTCTTTGAATATCTGCTAAATGAACAGTAAAAAGAAAGAAGGAAGGACAGAGAATGGGGGGAAATAGCAGGCAAGGGGGAGAGAAGGAATAAAGAAAGAAACCAGCATTTGAGCCCAGCTGGTGTGGCCCAGTGGTTAAGCATCAACCTAGGAACCAGCAGGTCACAGGTGGATTCCTGGTTGGGAGCTGGGCCCCCAGTGGGGGCATGCAGGAGGGAGCTGATTGATGATTCTCTCTCATCATTGGTGTTTCCATCTCTCTCTCCCTCTCCCTTACTCTCTGAAATCAATAAAACTATAAATAAATAAATAGATTAAAAAAAAAACAACTAGCATCTAAGTGAAATGATGGTAGCTTTTTCTTACAATGCACCTGAGGTGATCCAATTTTTATTTTATTGATTTCAGAGAGGAAGGAAGAGGGAGAGAGAGAAACATTAATGATGTGAGAGAATCATTGATTGGCTGCCTCTAGCACACCCCCTACTGGGGATCAAGCCCACAATCCAGGCATGTGCCCTTGGCCAGAATTGAACCTGGGACCTTTCAGTCTGCAGGCTGACGCTCTATCCATTGAGCCAAACCAGCTAGGGCCAATTTTTGAATTACAGGAAAATTAAGCTAAGGACCCATTCAACATCACCCCCCCCCCACCCACCTTTTAGAGAGAACAAATTGACAGGGGCATGTTATATACTAATTTAAACAGGTTAGGTACTGAAAACTGCCAGGAGGATACTTTCATAATGCCAGCCAAATTAAAGAATTCTTGTCCAAATACGTGAGGTCCTCCCCCACCCCCGCAATAAGATTAAATGAGTAAAATTTCAAAAGAAATACACCATACAGCCCAGCTGGAAAGTTATCTGGCAGGGAGAGTAGAGAATGGGTACGAGCAGAGAGCTTGGTCTGAGGCTTAAGCCTTTGATGGATCCTGCAGCTAAGAAACTTGCTAACTGGACTGGGTCAAGAAGTTTGTTTCAAACGAACCCAGAGGAGGACAATAGCTGCACAGCTGCTATCACTTAAATGCAGAATACAGAAATTCTGGTTGTTTGATTTGGAAAAAAAGATGGCAGCCTAGGAAGTCCTGTATCCTAATTTGAGCAGAAGTAATAAGCCATTTTAGTAACCTCAGGCAAAGCACTTGGCCTTCTGTCCTTCACTCAACTCAGGAAAGAAAAAGTGGTTCAAAAGGAGTACATCTGTGAAAAAATGATTCCCTCCACCTAAGCCAAGTTCTCCTGAGCAAATGGCTCACAATTCAGACCAGCTGGCACAAGTGCCTGGCTCAGCTGACATGGAGCCCAAGCCCCACAGAGGCTGCAGGTGGCTGGGCCACACAGGCTCTGCTCCTGAGGCCTCACATGCCCCAGGCCTTCTGAGTACTTACATTTCTCCTCTTTTCCGCATTTGCTTCTTCAGCGGCTTTCTGGTACCTTCAGAGAAGGGGAGAAAAAAAAAAAGAGAATGTCCTCAAATTAAACTTATATTTTTACTAGTTCAATCTTTAAGAAAATGACTTTTGCAAACCTATGTCTGACAGCAACTGTCTTTAATACCTCTATCAGAAGAAGCAGAGAATCAGAGTAGCCCTCACTTCCTGCTGTTCCTGTCAACTGCTCTGATACAACATATCCAAGTTGATGAGGCCAAATGCTGGGAAACAACTGGGTAGAACAGAAAGTACCCGCAAAGACTGGGGTGTTAGTCCCAGTCTCATCACTTATTAACTATGATGTCTACCAAGTCACTTCACCTTTCTAAGCCTCGGTTTTCTTATCTAGAGAATGATTTTGTATAGCTACTTTCAGGGTTGCAGGGAGACTGAATGAGATCACGTGTGTAAAACTGCCTTGGGATTAGTCAAAGGATATGGCATTGCATTAATCCTAGGATGTACATTTCCCCCACATTAATGCCTTTGAAATCTTCCATTCTTGTCAGCCCAGAGGTAGTCACACTGCCTGCACATGTGTGAATTTGGTCTAAGTATTGGTCTTATCACTTTGGCTCAGTTAAATGTATTTGATGGTACTACACATGTTTTAAATGCAATTTAAAATGTGTTTAAAGAGATTACACTATGATTTGGCATTTAAAGAAAAATTATTTTACTTTTTTATGTACACGTAAGAGTGACACGTGAGAAGTTTATGTGTTAAGCAAGCATCGTTCCTTTTTAATTAGCAGTATTTTTTCATAGTGATGCATAAAATAGTGGCACAGCCTACAGTCAGTCAATGTCATCTAAGGTTTGATAAATAGGCATATATAATGTATTATTACTTTTATTACCTTATTACATTTATTATTAATTTTAGCACTTTATTTTATCATTTTTATTACTTGGCTCAGAAGATCCCTGAGAAACAAGTGAAGCCCCAGGGCTTTTCCGGGGGGTGGGGAGGTGCTGGGGGGTGGGGAGGGGGAGAGAATAAGGTTTTCTCCAGTTGAAGATCAAGGAGGCCTGGGAGGTCCAGGAGGCAGCAAATCTCCAAGACCACCCAGAACAACCTTAATCTGGCTTCCTCAGAGCCTGAGTCAAGCATTGAAGGTGGCACCATTGCTTGGAGAATCCCCACCACGTGCCTCCCCTTGGGTCTGCATGCCTCAGCAACAATCCAACCCAAGAAAAGGGCATGTTCAAAGGGCTGCTTTTTCTCTGTATTAAGGTAGAATTTCAGAATTCACAAGATATTTGTAGAGGGAAAGGAAGCGAGAGAAGAAGAGCAGAATGGGTAAGGACCCATTTTGTGTGTGTTTTGTTTTGCTGTTGTTTCTTTTAACTTTATCTTTATTGTTGAAAATATTATAGATGTCCCCCCTTTTTTCCCCATTGACCCATTCCACCCAGGCCCCATTTCTTTATCAAAGCCAACTTTCAATTAATAAACAACTTCAGAAACTCAGAACTTTCTCAGTATGTGTGTTACATAGAATAATCTCATACAAAATGGAAGCCAGAAAGAAAGTCCTGATTCTGGCACTGTTGTTTACCTGCTGTGTGATCTGGGTTATGTCGCTTCATTTACCATTTACTGGCCTCACCTACAAAATTAGGTGACTATGTGAGACCATTTCTATGCCCTCCTTCCATTCCTATCACTGTTTAAATTTTATTTTTTAAAAAATATATTTTACTGATTTTTTACAGAGAGGAAGGGAAAGGGATACAGAGTTAGAAACATCAATGAGAGAGTAACATTGATCAGCTGCCTCCTGCACCCCCCCAAATGGGGACGTGCCCGCAACCAAGGTACATGCCCTTGACCGGAATTGAACCCGGTACCCTTCAGTCCACAGGCAGACACTCTATCCACTGAGCCAAACCAGTTAGGGCTAAATTTTAATAATCAGATATTAATAAGCATCTAATTCAGTTGAGTATTACTCTGCAACTGAACAAAACTGTCTATAGGATAGGGTAAAAAAAAAAATCTAAAAATTTCTGGCATTTTACTGACCATAAAGAGATTATGAAAGAAAATGATATTAGAAGTGCTGTAAGTTAAGCAACAAGCTGGAAAGATATTTGCAACTTTTATTACACAAAATGGCTAATTTCACTAGAATACAAAGAACTCTTACAAATTAGTAAGAAAATGACCAACCGCCCGGCTGGTGTGGGTCAGTGTTTGAGCATCAACTCATGAACTAGGAGGTCATGGTTCGATTCCCAGTTAGGGAACATGCCCAGTTTTCGGGCTCCATCCCCAGTAGGGGCCATGTGGGAGGCAGCTGATCAATGATTCTGTCTCATCATTGATGTTTCTATCTCTCTCCCTCTCTGAAATCAATAAAAATATATACATGTATATATAAAAGAACATTACAAATTAATAGAAAAATAGGCATGAATATAAACATATAGTTCACAGAAAAGAATACCAAATGGTTCTTAAACAAAAAGGATGTTCAACCTTAGAATGAAAATGCAAACAATACTAAAAATATTTTTTAGCTATCAAGTAGGAAAAGTTAAAAGAAAAAAAAAGCTGCCTGACTTGGTTGGTTGGAGCATCACCTGGTACATCAAAAGGTGGTGGGTTTGATCCCTAATCCAGGTGAGTACGGGAGGCAACCAATCGATGTTTCTCTCTTTTTCTCCCTCTCTCTCTCTAAAATCCATTTCTTTTAAAAAAGCTAATATACTGAGGGTAAATTAATAAAACCTCTATGAAAAGCAGTTTGTCAATTTTACAAAAATTATAAAAGCACAAATGTTATGATTCACCAATTCTGTCTCCAGAATTTGTTCTATTGATATATTCACACTACAAAAATGATTTTTATATTAGATTATTTGTGGTGCCTTTACTTGTAATAGCAGAAGACTAAAAACAACCTGAGTGTCCATTTGCAGAAAACTGGTAAATAAATTATAATGTATATATGTAATGGAATACTATCCTATATAATAAAGAGGTAATATGCAAATTGATCATCACTCCAACACACAAGATGGCCACCCCCATGTGGTCAAAATGGCCGCCCCCATGTAGACACAAGATGGCCGGCAGGGAAGGGCAGTTGTGGGTGATCACGCCAGCAGAGGAGAGCAGTTGGGAGGGACCAGGCCTGCAGGGGAAGGCAGTTGGGGGCAATCAGGCCAGCAGGGGAGGGCAGTTGGGGCGACCAGGCTGGCAGGGGAGGACAGTTAGGGGCGACCAGGCCTGCAGGGGAGGGCAGTTGGGGCAATCGGGCCAGCAGGGGAGCAGTTAGGCGTCAATCAGGCTGGCAGGGGAGTGGTTAGGGGGTGATCAGGCTGGCAGGCAGAAGCGGTTAGGGGCAATCAGGCAGGCAGGCAGGCAAATGGTTGGAAGCTAGTAGTCCTGGATTGTGAGAGGGATGTCCCAGATGGGAGAGGGTGCAGGCTGGGCTGAGGGACCCGCCACCCCCCCCCATACACACACCCACTGTGCACGAATTTCGTGCACCGGGCCTCTAGTAAAGCTATAAAAAAAACAAGGGGATGGTGTTGATGGTTGTACAACAATGTGAATGTTCTTAATGCCACTGAACAGTACACTTAAAAATGGTTAAAGTGGTAAATTATGTTATGTATATTTTATCACAGTTTTTAAAAATGAACAGTACACTTAAAAATGGTTAAAGTGGTAAATTATGTTATGTATATTTTATCACAGTTTTTAAAAATCCCAGTGTAGTATTGGCATAAAGATAAACATATAGCCCAATTAGTGTGGCTCAGTTAGTTGAACATCCTATGTGTGGAAAGGTTGCCAATTTGATTCCCATTCAGGGCATGTATAGAAGGCAACCAATCAATGTTTCTCATCTCTCTCTCTCTCCTCTCTCCTCCTCCCTCCCTCCCTCCCTCCTGCCTTACCTCTCCTTTCCACTCTCCTTTTCTCTCTCTAAACATTTCTCAGGTGAGGATTAAAAAAAAAGATAAGAATAAGAAAAAAAAGATAAGACATAGATCAGTTGAATCAAATAGAGAGCCCGGAAATAAACCCTCACATATATAGTCAAAGGATTTTCAACAATGGTGCCAAGACCATATAATGAGAAAAGGACAGACTTTTCAATAAGTGATGTTGGGAAAACTGTATGCCCACATGCAAAAAACATGAAGTTGGACCTTTACTTTATACCACATACAAATGTCAAGTCAAAATGGATTAAAAACCTAAGTGTAAGAACTAAAACTATAAAAGTCTTCAAAAAAAATAGGGGCAAAGCTTCATGGCACTGGATTAGGCAATTTCTCAGAATGATACCAAAAGCACAGGCTACAGAAGAAAATACAGATAAATTAGTCTTAACAAAATCTGCGCATCAAAGGACACTATCAAGCTTTGCAAAGAGTAAAAAGGCAACCTGTGGAGTAGAAGAAAATATCTGCAAGTCATATATCTGATAAGGGATTAATACCTAAAACATACAAATTTTAAAATAATAACAAACATGGGATAACATTGTACATGCTATTCTGCATCTCCCTTTCCCCACTTTAGAACAGCTGAAGTTTTCATTTAAGAAGCACGTTCTAAGCACTAGAGAAAAAATAGTGAAATAAATAGCCAAAAGAGACATAGTTCCTGCACTCAAACAGCTTACAGTTTAGATATTAAACACATAAGCACACAAGTATATATATAAAAAATGTATATTTACACATATATAAGCATATACACATACCACACACATATAGTGATAAATCCTTCAAAGAAGAAGAGTATTATTAAGTAACCTAACAAAGGGAACAAATTGAAAGGGCAGGGGGGGCAGTGTGTGTGTGTGTGTGTGTGTGTGTGTGTGTGTGTGTGTGTGTGAAGGAAAACCTCGCTGAGGAAATGACCTCTAGCCTGAGATCTGAAGTTTGACCAGAAGGAATTAGCCAGGCAAAATGAGGCAAGAAATGCATTCCAGACACAGAAAAATAGCACACCCAAAGCCCCCAAAGCAAGAAAGCGTTTCATGTATAGGTACACAAAGACCCCCAGTGTTGCTGAAGTGCACTGAGAAAGGGGAAGGGCAGGAGATGACGCTGGGAAGCAGGAGCTTTGTAAGGGTGTTTAACTTAATCCTAGCCAGGTACCTCAGTTGTTTAGAATGTCATCCCGATATGCCAAGGTTGTGGATTCGATCTCTGGTCAGAGCATATACAAGAAATAACCAATGAATGCATAAATGAGTGGAACAACAAATTGATCTCTCTCTCTCTCTCTCTCTCTCTCTCTCCTTTCCTCTCTCTAAAACCAATCAGTGGGGGGGAAAACTTTAAAAAATCCTAGGTACAACGAATGGTCATTGATCCAATTCATGTTTTTAACAGAGCTCTTTGGATACTATGTGGAGAATGGACTGGAGGGGGCTGAGAATGGAGGTGGCATTAGCGAGAGATGATGCTGGTTTGGCCCAGGGTGGTGGCATTGGAGATAAAGAAAAGTGAATAGATTTGAGACATATTTCAGAGATAGAATCAACAAGATTGGTAATGAGAGGTGGGGGAAAAAGAAGTCAAAGTGATCCCCAGATTTCTGGCAGCTGGGTCAATGGAAGTACTATTTACTTTACTGGAATGGGGAATTCTGAAGGAGGAGTGAATTTGCGGATAGGGAAGATCGAGAGGTCAGTGTTAGTCATGTTAATGAAAACATCCATTTGATGATGGCAGTAATTAGATACATGTGTCTAGAGCTCAGAAGAGAAATCTGAGCTAATACTATAAATTTAGGGCTTGTGTGCCCACAGATGTTATTAAAGCACAGGAGTATATGATATCACCTACAAAGTGTGTGTAGTGCAAGAAAAGGCCCAGAACTCAGTCCTGGAGACCCTAACATTAGCCGTCAGAAGAGGAAGAAGAGGTGATAAGAGACAATGGCAAGGAACAGGCAGAGAGGTAGGAGGAAAACCAGGAAACTGCCAGTGAGGTCCAGAGAAGAAAAAAATGTGGGAAGGAAGAAGTGGTGAGAAGTCATGCAAGACAAAGGCTAACAAACATCTCGATTTAGCAACGCAGAAGCCCTCGGTTACCCTGGCAATCTTCTTCCATTATCAATACAATATAATTAATTTACCCATACTCCTTTTAATGGGCATTTGGATTGCTTCTATTTTTCTACCATTGTAAATAGTGCTTTGGTGAATGTCCTTGTACATATATCCCTCCCTCCCCACTTGTGTTAATACATATATATCTGAGAGAGTACCTAAAAATGCCACTGCAGAAACACAGCGGATTATAGCTAAAAAGGCATTTAGAACTTGCCTTGAACTTGTGTTTCCACAACACTTGGTAATCATCTTCAGTATATTATGGCAATAATACAATATATGAAAGCCAGAGCCAATCAGCAAATGGATTTATTCTTAGTCAATTGTTCTCCAAGACAAAATATTTACACTGTGGGTAGTTGGGTAAATTAAGTTCAGAAGTTCCCTTTACTGTCTTAACAGTAACACAAATTAAAAGAAGATCAAATTAATTTTCATCTTTAGTCCTGACCTTTTAGCACTGAAGCATCTATATATACTGATGGCAGTCTTGAATTGTTTTGAAACTCCCAACCAAATATCCCCACCTTTTATTTGTAATTAAGTACTTGCAAAATAGTAGATTCAAAGGAGACAGGTTCTACACCACTGCTTTCTTCCAAGCCGGGCTCTTGCTACTTTTACAGAATGCTAAGAGATGCTAAGGCACAATCCTTTTGAATTTGG
This sequence comes from Corynorhinus townsendii, assembly GCA_026230045.1. Taxonomy (NCBI): domain Eukaryota; kingdom Metazoa; phylum Chordata; class Mammalia; order Chiroptera; family Vespertilionidae; genus Corynorhinus; species Corynorhinus townsendii. The sequence goes on along the minus strand of JAPDVU010000003.1, from coordinate 169,560,934 downwards.
TGTTAAACCAGAATTCTGGCCTCAGACTTTCCTCAAAGGCATTTAGAGCAATTAGCATTATTCTGACACAAAATATGAAGGTTATTGATTTGAGGAAGGGGCTGAGGCATTCTGAAGATTTAAATTTGAGGAGGAAATATTTGCAATGAGATTTCTATGATTAAAATATCATCCCTCTTCCCTGCCCAGATTTTTTTTTTCCTTCAGTCTTTTCTTCTTCACATACTGAATTTAATTTTGCAACTGCTCATTAACGCTCAGCTGTGAGGCAGGCAGCTGATGGAGGTTGCGGAAATGATCCAGGGAGTAATAACAGTGTCTCAAACTTTTCTAAGGCCAGAAAACAAAGTTCCTGAGCCATGACTCTTACTTACAAGCCCTCAAATAGAGCAACGGGAACACTGAGCCAAAAAGGGAAAATGGAAACTCCCGAGTTTTAGTCAGTGTCTTTTCTTCTGGAACAATTTCACCACTAAAACATTACAAAGAAGCAAAGAGGTTAACCAGGAAGATCTGAGTCCATTTTTTATCTCTTCTTACTGAAGAAGAAAACTAAATATAAACCCTGTTCTTCCTTGGGACTATGGAGTAGGTAACAAGAGTGGGAAGAGTTGTGACATGGGGGAAGGCACCATGGGAGGGGGAGGAATGTGTGCTGTGTTCTGCCACTGTGTAGGGTGTGGTCTTCAGTCATAGTTGCTGGACATCAAGTTCATATTCTGTCAGAGGAATGGGATGAAGGTTAGCCAGATCAGTAGTTTTTAAACTCTTTTCGCTGCAAAATACTCTGTTCAAATGACATCTTATTTAGAACCTAACATATAAAAGGGATCAAGGCAGGACGACTAGGGTGAAAGGGCTCAGGCTCAGCCCTTCAGATCTGTAATTCTAAAAATGTATGAGTCAAACAGGAACCTTCTGCAAAGAAACCAAATTCCACCAAAAGAGTCAAATTTTAATCAAGCAAAGGATTATGTTCTGTTGAAGTCAATGGTAAGTGAAATCCAAGCTAGCCATTCAAATGGACCCATCAATAGGCCCTTCCTTACCTCAAATTCAGTTATTTACACAGTAGAGAAGTTTAGTAAAAGAAAACTCTGGAGCTACAAAGTACTCATGAGACAAGCTTTGATGCTAGAAAAATTACTCTTATATACATATACATGTAAATGCATTGTTAACAATTAGAAAAACCCAGCGGCCTTTCCTCCGCTCAACTTCCTGTCGATGGCTTCTATAAAGAACAGTCACCACATGCCAGGCTGGGATTTTGCGCTCAAAAGTTCACAGGATCCCAGGGAGATAACATACTATGACAAAAGGAGTGGAATCCCTTGTTTGTACAGACTGGATTCATCACAAATTTACCAAGTCAAGAATTCCAGATAAAGTGTTTTAGCCCTCACCTGGAATTCATGAAAAATATGGTGGGGATCCACAGCACCCTCATAAACTGCATATTGTTAACAGCATAAAAAGTACAAAAAGATGTCCATGTTGGGGAACATATGTATTAAAGATGCTTGGATTAGAAAAAGCACATACTCCTTAAATTCACAAGAATATTCCTTAGTGAACCCAAAACTGAAAGTGGTTGAACATTTGACAAGAAGCAAGCCCCTGAAGGCTGTCACAAGGACTTCCAAGAAAGGAGGACATGACTCACCCGTTCCTCAAGAGCACTGGGGAATTAGTGGTGTCATGTCAAAAACCCCGTGGCCCAGGGAGCTATTAAGTCCTCATGCCAGAGCAGTTTCAGATTAAAAATTTCAGATTTGCTCTGGGTGGGTGGCTCCATTGGTTGGAGCGTCATCCTGAATGGCAAAAATGTTGTGGGTTTGATCCCTGGTCCGGGGTGCTCACAGGAGGCAATGGATCGATGTGTCTCTTTCACATTGATGTTTCTCTTTCCCCTACCCTTTCTCTCTCCCTAAAATCAATAAAAATATATCCTCGGTGAGGATTAAAAAATAATGAAATAAAATATTCAGATTTGAGTTTTTATTTAAAGAGAGTGAGAAAGTGTTCTCATTAAAATGTATTTTAAATGCTAGTCATTTTCATTGACACAAAAAAATGCAAAGCCCAGCTAATTCTATGAACATTTGCCAGATTAAGTTTCCTCCAAATTTTATATTAATTTCTGATCAGAAATCTCCTATGTGTTCCTACAGTCTCTTGAGTAGGCTTGCATAGGATTTACTAATTCCAAACTCCCATACTAGAGAGGGTTTCAAAAAATAAGAGAAAATCAGGTCACTAGGTGTTGGAAGTAGACATTCATATATGCCTTGTAGAACACAGTCCTGCAATCTGCTTTGGGAGCACACAGTGAGTGAACCCTAACAGCCTTCAGGAATATCAGCAATATGTCTCCACTCAGTAAGAAACCTGGAGAAGAAATCCAGGCAGATATCTGATTTTCACATCGTGCCCTATCCTACTTCTGTGCCTTACCTCCTGTTACCCCTTCCTTGGCCATGTCACCACTATCTTCCCAACCAACCAAATAAAATTCTATTCATCCTTCAAAGCCAGTTCAATAGTTAGGATATAAGCATCAGAAGAAAAATACCAGGCAGAAACAAAATACTAATATGGGCTGGTTACTTTCTACACCTCAGTTTTCTCAACTATAAAACAGGAATAATGTCTCTCCCTCATGTGGTTTTTGTTAGGGTTAGAAATAGTCTCTATTTCTATCAAGAGTCTAGCACAGTACTGGGCACATTAATTCTAATTAATGAGTTCGGGATTTACAGTTTTGCATAACTGCCATTTGCCCTTACAACCTTCCTGGAAAAAAAAGACAAACTACTATGCTATGACGATCTCTAAGATCCCTTTGCACTTTCTCACTGCAAAATGAAGAATGCCCCTAAGATGAACAGCTTTTTCCAACTTCCTAACTCTCATCAGTGCAACTGCAAGACTCAATCCCTCTATCTTGAGAATTGACCGAGCTGGACAAGGACAAGGTAAAGGAGTGAGAAGGGAACTGAGGGAAGTGTGAGAGTTTCACTAACATGACTGACGAAGTCAGACAGGGAAGGAAGTGAAGCCAGGAAGGGGACCGACATCCACAGCCTGGGTGTCCTGGTGTGACCAAAGAGCAGGATCAGTGGGAATAACATATGGAAGCACAGGAGGCTCTAATCAAGGAGTAGGCTTTTCAAATGTAACATTTCAGAGATAGAGTCTGGGTGATGATGGGGTTGGGCTTAGATACAGGGGCACAAGAGACAAGGTGCAGGTTGAAGAAGTAGAGGAGATCAAGAAATTGTGAGTCCAGAATATCAGTCAGATCATTTATGTAGACCAGCGATTCTTTTTTTTTTTTTTTTAATATATCTTTATTGGTTTCAGAGAGGAATGGAGAGGGAAAGAGAGATAGAAACATCAATGATGAGAGAGAAGCATTGATTGGCTGCCTCCTGCACGCCCCCCCCCCTTCCCCAATGGGGATCAAGCCCACAACCCAGGCATGTGCCCTTGACTGGAATCGAACCTGGATCCATTCAGCCCGCAGGCTGATGCTCTGTCCACTGAGCCAAACCAGCTAGGGTGGACCAGTGATTCTTTACTGGAGGCACTACTGGCCCCACGGGACATTTGGAAAAGTGTAGGAATCTTATTGGGGTTTCTCCTCCACCCCTTTTTTCTTTTTTTGGTTGTCACAATGTCACAGGGTGCTACCCGCATTTGAAGGAAAGCAAAAATGATGAACATCCTACATAAAAGAAGACCTGCCTCATCTAAAATGCTAATAGCACCCTTACTGAGAAACACTGAGAAGAGAACGAATCTGGAAGCTAGTGTCCCCAGTGAAGGCAAAGGAGCTTGACCCTGAGGCTGACCGCCCCCCCCCACTCCCCCCCCGCCCCAATGCAACAAATGGGGGGATAAGAAGATTATAGTATAGATAGCTGTGAGTCTAAAAGCACAGGGTTAGAACTTCAGAAAAAGGCACAAAATACAAGAGATGGGAAACAGTAGTGGAGATGTAGGGGAGTAGCACCCCTGACTCCTGATGCCAGAATATTTCAGAGAAGCATGTGCAGAAAGAGCAGGCAGACACTACTCAGAGACAGAATGCATGTCAAGGAAAAGCCAAGTTCAGTTGAAGAGAGGTGGGGCTAGAGAGGGTGAAAAGGGTAAGAATGCGAAGAAGTTTCTCTGCAGAAGAGGGAGTTTCCAAGTCCCATTAATCACATCTCAACACTGTCTCAAATCCTTCCCTTCCTTTCCATCCCTGCTGCCCCCCACCCTTAATATCTTTCACTTTGGTTCTCAAGAGACCCTCATGACTTGTCTCCGTGCTACCAATCTCTCCCCTTTCCAGTATACCTTTTACGCCTTTGCCAGAAGCATCTTTCTAAAATACAAGTCTGATCATGATATTCTCCCTGCATGAAAACCTTCAATTGTTTCCATTGTTTATCGCCTTCCAGTCCCTTCTCCCCTTTGTATTTATTCTCCATGCCAAATGGCTTGCTTTCCTATTTCCTTTATTCATGTTCTGCTTTCTACAATCCTTTGTATGAACCTATCATTCTACTTTATTTTTTAAAAATATATTTATATTGATTTCAGAGAGGAAGGAAAAGGGAGAGATAGAAACATCAATAACGAGAGAGAATCATTGATTAGCTGCCTCCTGCACGCTCCAAACTGGGGATTGAGCCCATCACCCAGGCATATGCCCTTGACCTCCTGGTTCATAGGTTGACGCTCAACCACTGAGCTACGCTGGCCAGGCTATCATTCTGCTTTATGTTCAAGTTCACAAATCCCTCTCTTCCACTACCAGTGCTTCTTAAATTTCCTTAGAGGTAAAAATCACCTGGGATACTTGTTAAAAACACTCCTGGGCCCCATCCCAGACATACTGAATCAGAATCTTTAGGGGGAGGAAGGGGACAGGGAAGCCATATAGGATGGTTTTAAAACATATCCAACAAATCAACAAACGACAAGTGCTGGAGAGGATGTGGGGAAAAAGAAACTCTCGTGCACTGCTGGTGGGAATGCAAACTGGTGCAGCTACCGTGGAAAACAGTATGGAGTTTCCTCAAAAAGTTAAAAATGGAACTCCCGTTTGACCCAGTAATCCCACTTCTAGGAATATATCCAAGAATTCAGAAACACCAATCAGAAAGGATATATGCACCCCTATGTTCATAGCAGCACAATTTATAATAGCTAAGATTTGGAAACAGCCTAAGTGCCCATAAGCAGATGAGTATATTAAAAAACTGTGGTATATCTATACAATAGAATACTACACTGCTCTCAAAAAGAAGGAACTTTTACCATTTGCAACAGCATGATGGACCTGGAGAGCATTATGCTTAGCGAAATAAGCCAGTTGGAGAAAGATAAATATCACATGATCTCACTCATATATGGGATATAATGAACAACATAAAATGATGAACAAAAATAGATGCAGAGACAAAGAAACAGTGAACAGACTGTCCAACCTCAGAGAGAAGGCAGGGAAGGAGGAGGGGTAAGAGATCAACCAAAGGACTTGTATGCATGCATATTAGCATAACCAAGGGACACAGACACTGGAGCAGTGGGGGCTTGTCCTCGGGGGTGGGAGTGGCCAGAGAGGGATCAATCAGGGGGAAAAGGAGACATATGTAATACTTTAAACAATAATAAAAAAATGTTTGAACAAAAAGCTTTATCATGAAAAAAACAAACAAACAAAAACACATCCAAAACAACCTTTGAAATGCCACCCATTAAAAAGTAGTCAGCCCTGGCCAGTTGCTCAATGGTTAGAGCATTGGCCTGCAGACTGAAGAGTCTCTGGTTCAATTCCTGGTCAAGGGCACATATCTCTACTGCTGGCTCCATCCCCAGCATGTGTGGGAGACAGCCAATTGATGTGTTTCTCTCATATCAATGTTTCTCTCTCTCTCCCCCTTCCTCCTTCCTCTCCACTCTCTCGAAGAAAATCAGTGGGAAAAATATCATTGGGTGAGGATTAAAAAAAATAAAGGTAGAGTCAAACTCCCCTTCCTCTGAATATGAGTCAGCTTTGTGACTCGCTTCTAATGAAGAGAATGTGACATAAGTGTGTGACTTCTGAGGCTAGGTCATAAAAGGCAATACATCCTCTCACCCTGACTCCCTTCCTCCTTTGTTCCCTCACTCCCTCTGTGTCTGGATGTTTGCCCTTGGAATGCAGCCAACCAAGCCAAGCAGCCACATGGTGTTCCAAACAGGGCCTCAGCTGAGAGCCCAGATGCCTACCAGCTTCGACCTCCTCACTTGTGAGTTGAGTGAGTCTTTAGGTAAAATTATGGTCACCAGTCTTTGAGCCACCCTGGCTGCTGCTGAGAGGAGCAGAGGCAAGCTCTGCCCAAATTAGAGATTTATAAGCAAAATAAATGCTCTCATTATTTTAAGCCAGTGAACTTTGAAGATTTTTTTTTTCATGTAGCATAGATAACTGGTACCCCATGTGATTCTTAAGATGCAGGAAGTTTGCGGACTTCTTTACTCAGGGTGTGCCCCCAAAATGTATACACACTTTGAATAATTTTTACTTCCAATGGGTTAAATCTGAAAAGAAAGAAACATCAGTTGAGCTATCAGCTGTTAAGTATGTATACATTTTGGGGGGATACCCTGTATATAAACCATACTAAACATACCATTAAGTTCCTTGAGGTCAGGGATTAAGTCTTAATAGCTTTCAGATCTTGATCCTTTCTGTCTGAAATAGCTTCATTAATTTTCTTTGTTTAAACATAAGAATAATACATGTGTGACATAAAATTACAGCAATATAAAATGCATAATGTAGACGGTAAAAGGGCTAGGAGGTCTCATGCAACCTTCACTTCACGTTAAGCAATAACCAAGGTCAACGGTTTGAAAGGGCAGTGTTTTCCACATAGCAGGTGCTTGATGGATTTGTTATTGAAGAAAAGGTGATATTGTAGATTTCAGAAACTCTTATTGGTATTTAATTATATCCTAGATATAGCTCCCAGAATTACTTTCTTCAAATATTTACCATCCTCTTCTTAAATGCATTGTAGCTACCTATCAATTAACAAACTACTAGTGAGGTAAAACTACCATCTTCCCTAAGCTCCTCCCCACTGTGGCATCTTTATTGAGCAAAGTCAATGTATTTGCCATCATGGTTTATTATTTACACACTGGAGGCCTGGTCCCTCGGCTGGCCTGCACCCCCTCATTATCCGGGACCCCTGGGGGATGTCAGACTGCCAGTTTTGGCCCAATCCCTACAGGGCAGGCCGAAGGACCCCACCAGTGCACAGGGCCTCTAGTATGCATATTAAATCTTTGGTTAATCTCTTCCCGCCCTCTCCCCTACCCCCTCCACCCTTCTCTCTGAGATTCATCAGTCTGTTCCATGTTTCCATGCCTGTGCATTGAGCGTCTGCCCCCTGGTGGTCAGTACACATCATAGCTACCAGTTGAATGGTCGCTTAGGCTTTTATATATATAGACTAGAGGCCCAGTGCACAAAATTTGTGCACGGGAGGAGGGGTGTCCCTCAGCTCGGCCTGCAACCTCTCCAATCCAGGACCCCTCAGGGGATGTCTGACTGCCGGTTTAGGCCCGATCCTGCAGGGATGCCTGCAGTTCAGGCCTAAACAAGCAGTCAGACATCCCTCTCACAATCCAGGACCACTGGCTCCTAACCACTCACCTGCCTGCCTTCCTAATGCCCCCAACTGCCCTCCCCTGCCGGCCTGGTCACCCCCAACTCCCCTCCCCTGATGGCATGGTCGCCCCCAATGGACCTCCCCTGCCAGCCTGGTCACCCCCAACTTCCCTCCTCTGAAGGCCTGGTCACCCCCAACTGCCCTCCCCTTCAGGCCAGTTCGCCCCCAACTGCCCTCCCCTGCTGGCCAGGTCGCCCCTAACCCCCTGCCAGCCTGATCTCACCCCTAACTGCTCTCCTTTGCTGGCCTGATTGCCCTGAACTGCCTCTGCCCTTGGCCCCCACCACCATGGCTTTGTCCGGAAGGAAGTTGGATGTCCGGAAGATGGCTGGTCGACCTGGTCTAATTAGCATATTACCCTTTTATTAGTATAGATAGATTATGTAGAATAGGATTGCTTAAATGGGGATGGGGAGCCTTTTTCAGCAGGAGGATATGCTCTTGGCAGACAAAAATACATAACCTCTATATCTGGACTGATAGCCAGGCATATGCACTATACTGCCAAACTGGTTATTAAAAAATTGAACCACTTTCTTACACCTTACACCAAACAGCTGTTGCCCTTAAAACCCCTCCTCAGCCCCCACCTTAGGTTCTGCCTTCACAGTTCACCCAGATTAGGTTCTGATTGGTCAGTTTCTATGCCAGTCAGCATCAAAAGCTCCGCCTTCTAGGCAGCCATTGGCTCCTCGCAGTTCACCCAGATTTGGTTCTGATTGGTCAGTTTCTATGCCAGTCAGCATCAAAAGCTCTGTCTCCTAGGCAGCCATTGATTGACTCCTCACAGTTCACCCAGATTTGGTTGTGATTGGTCGGTTTCTATGCCAGTCAGTGTCAAAAGCTCCACCTCTGTAGGGAGTGGCTATAGGGTTAAGCCTCGGACTGACCTGCTGGCAAAGCCACAAACAAGTCCCAGCTTAGAGGGCACAGGCCTCCTAGCATAATTAAGCTTGACCTTATGACTCCCCCTAGATCTTATCTGAGTAGTTAATGGGCTGTGGGAGATGCAGCAAGTGCTGCCAAAACAAGTGAAACTCACAAGAACATTGTAGCTATGGTGACCACTACCTTGTTTACCTCTGGCTATAAAATAAAGCATCAGCTTGCCGTCTGGATCTTTTCTCTGTGGCCTCAGCCAGGCACAGAAAGATCCACCTAGACCCAGCTTATTCTTTGTCTGTCCTTTCTACATCCTTCACCGCCCTCCCTCAGGCTTGCCAAACCCTTGGCTGTGCTGGCATGGCACACACCTCCTAGGCAGCCATTGGCTCCTCTGGGAAATCCAGAATGGCCCCACCTTCATGTCAGCACCAGCCCTTCAGTCACATCCCCCGTCCGCTACCGGGTGTATCTCTGACGGCTCTGAGAAGCAGTACCTCAGGTCTGTGCTGGTGACAATTTTGAATTCTTATCCCTGACCTAACCTTCTTATAGTGCAAGTTCTGTGAAGGCAAGCATTTGTCTTGTTCATTCTTAGTTCACTCATAGACTTTACCTGTGTCTATGCATCTATGCTAGCACCACATGGTGACCGGTCAAATGGTCATTTCAGTTGTCACGGTCACTGCCTTTTTATATATATAGATAGTATTTCTTCAATACTTGTTGAGTGTCTACTATGTTCAAGTCAACATGCTATACAATGGGGATACAAAATAAGCAGGTGCCCTAGATGGTTTGGCTCAGTGGGTAGAGTATTGGCCTGCGGACTGAGGGGTCCCGGGTTCAATTCCAGTCAAGGGCACAAGCCCAGGTTGTGGGCTTGATCCCCAGTAGGGGGCATGCAGGAGGTAGCCAATCAATGATTCTCTCTCATCATTGATGTTTCTATCTCTTTCTCCCTCTCCCTTCTTCTCTGAAATTAATAAAAATATATTTTAAAAAAGAAAAAATTTCAAAATAAGCAGGAAAGGGACCCTTATATCAAAGAACTCATGGTCCAGAGTAGAAGTCAGCAAACTTTTTCTTCAAGGGTCAAATAGTATATATTTTAGACTTTGAGGGCCATATGGTCTCTACTGCAACTCTGCTGTTGTAGATGAAAGTAACCATAGACAGTACACAAATGGACATGGCTGTGTTCCAGTAAATCTTTATTTACTAAAATGCAGCTAGTGGCCAACAGTTTGCCTACATAGTTTGCAATGTTCAACAGAACTTCATGCAATGATGAAATGTTTCTGTGATGTCCAATATGGCAGCCACCAGCTACATGTAGTGAAATGTGGCCAGTGCAGCTGATGAATAGAATTTTAAATATTATTTAATTTTAATTAAAATAGTCATATATGTAGTAGCTACTATACTGGACAATGCAGGTAGAGAGTGCAACTTATATTCCATTCTCTTCAACTAAATCAAAACTTGCTTTAAAACTCCTCTCAACCAGGAAGCCTTTGTGACTAGCCTCTGTCCATGATGGTCTCTCTCTTACTCTGTATCTAGGTCTTATTCCTACTTATTTGGGACTTGTGATATTTTGCTTGGTAATTACGTGTTTTATAATTATCTTTTGAATTTGTAACTTCTCTCTCCAACTAAACAAAAATTCAAGATAAAATGTGTCTCCCGATTATTACAGTCATCCACCTTCTCCACAGTGCCTATATAGTGCTTAAAATACAAAAGGAGCTCAATAAAGCCATTTGATACCATGTACTTCCCTTACTGATTTCCCTGACAGGTGGTAATGTTTGCTCAAGACAGATGGTCCTTTGGACCAGAATCAGCACTTACTTGGAGAATATTTCTACAATAGCCGATGACTTGTTCTTATTGACAAGAGATAGTTCTTTGGCCGTTACCCTCAATGATAGTGAAGTCCACTGCCGTCGATTAAATGGAGTTGATTCCATCTTGTCTGAAGATACTGAAATACCTATCAAATAAAGGAAATCAGAATATTAGACATAGAAGAGAATTCTCCAGCATCCAAGCACTGGCAGTGTTATGTTGAGAGCGAGCAGAGAGTCTTAAACCAGCAGACCACAATCTTCTACCGGTTCTCTCAAAAACCATAACCTTGGTCAAATGATTCAATGTCTTTGGGTTGTAGTTTCCTGTAAAATGAGAAGGTTTGACCAGATGATCTCAAAGGTCTTTTCCAGTTCCATCATTTTATGACTGACCCTACTGTGCAAACATTGATTGGCCTTTTCCTGAACTTAAGTCTGTTCCAAAGTCACATTTGGAGTGAAATGTTCCACTCTTCTGAGTTACATCCCAGGGGAGGTACAATCAGCATCTCTGCAGACTCAGGTCCAGATGAGGTTCTACCTGCATCCAAGTTTCTTTTGGCTGCCCTCTCTCCCCAAGCTCTGCAGCACTGACTACTTGTTGTTGGGGAAAGAGCTGGGGACAGAGTGTGGATAATACAAAGAGCAAGGGCTTTAAGGCAAGTTAGACTTCAGTTAAAATCATAACTTTGTTATCTTAAACAAATTATGTCATCTTTTCAGTTTTAGTTTCTTCAGTTGAAAAAATGAGAATACTACCTACCTTTATAAGGCTTTTGATATAGATTTTAGGAGATAATATATTTAAAATACTAGGTATGCATAGTAGTATTAAGAGCATTTAAAGTATAATATATTAGTAACCACTTTTGTTATAATTATTATTATTTTAAGCCTTTTAACAATTGAGGAAATTATAATGACTTTAAATTCAGGGGGCTAAAACCTCTATACTTAAATCCTTTCCTAAAACCCTTTCAAGTCAAAGACTGCATAAAACCTTGCCCTTAATATCACCTGGTCCCTACCCTGATTTGTTTGTGTGTGTGTGGTTTTTTTTGCCCCAGTAATTACCAAAGGAGTTCCAACCTTTGTCCAGAAGAGGTGAGATTAGAAATAAGTCAATAGTTTCCTTATTTAAAGAGTGAAAAATATAGATGACAGGACTACTTGCAGCTCTCTTCACAACTGCAGAGCATAACTGATCTGGTAGAATGTATGGCTACTGCTTCCAGTAGCCTTGACAACAGCAGAACACACCAAGCAACCTGGGCTTCCATTTCACACTAAAAGTCCTGTGATACAAAGTGCGTGATAGGCAGCCCTAAGAGACCGAGCTTCTTTTTTCACGTGTAGTATTTGTTCTCCCAACTAAAGCTCTGTCTGAAAACAACACTAGTTTTGTTATTCTTGTTTACTAATTTGTTTTATAATCCCCAAATTGGAACCCAACATAGAACCCTCTAATGGTGAGGAGCTCTTGTATTAGAGACAGTTTTGGCATCTAAATGGGTGTTGGCCCCATCACTTAAAGCTGTGTCTGTCCCTAAATCTTAGATTTTTCACCCATTATAATAGTGCTTACTTCATCGTATCCTTATGCGGAATAAAGAAGATAAATACCCTGACATAGAATAAGTAAGCAATAAAGGTTTGGTTTTTATATTATCTCTTCTTCCTGGATAAATAACCTTAATTCTATACATGTTCTTTGAAATAAACCTGAATGTATTAAATACTAAATGATATTTCTCTATTTGTTTTCCAGTCTATAACTGACAAACCCACCCAACACTGTCAGCCTTTTCCCTAACAAGAAAAAGACACTGAAACAACAAACAATTCAACTAAACTTCATTATGTAAAACCACAGTAATAACCCTTTAGAAAATAATGAACAACACTTTAAAACATTATTTGGTACAATTATGCTTCTAGCATAGGTGTGGGTATAAATATTGTCAGTTCTTCTACAACGATCATTTCTGAATCAAAGAAAAAAATACAAAAGATATGTTCTCAAGTTTGTTTGTGAAAAAGGAAAAGTATAAATTATTTGAGGGACTGAGTATGATTAAGAAAAGGAGTTTAATTCCCAAGTCTAATTCCATGGTTTTGATTACTCTTATTCAGAAAGTTAAGAAAAGTCAGAACATCTATTTTGGTATAAGGCTAACGTAAGCACACTTTATACTCGAAGAATGAGGTGGCTCACATCCTGATCACACTTCTCTTCACAGAAGCATAGTTATTTCTTAGCACTATAATTAGCATCCTATGAAACAGATAAAGGAAAGAATCACCTGGTATCAGGTTACTGAGTAACTACTTCCGACAGGTGTAGAGAGAGGGTCCTACTCAAATAGTGTGCATAATCTACAGGGCTTGCTAACGTGTACATAAATAATTATAGCACAAGGCAGAATGTGGTTAGAGGCAATGCATGTTTTGGAGTACAGGACCTGATTTTCTGGCTTGGTGGGTGAGACATCGGATTGACTTGGGATTTAGGAACACAACAGAACTTCAACAAGCGAGGGTGGGAGGAACAGTATTACACCATCAGGGAGTTGGAATAGCACAGGAGACGTCAATGGAGTTAGACTCTGGGTGCACTAGAAGTTGAAGATAAGCTATGGAAAGATAGAATGGGAAGAGCTTGAAAACTATGCTAAAGAGTTTGGACCATATTCCAATAGTGGAGAGAACTAGCCTGTGAGTGAGCTGAGGTCTTGTAATCTTAAGGTGCCACTCCCTAGCACAGATATGATCTTTATGGAAAATTAAAAAATAATTTCCCTGAGCCTCATTATGTGCATTTGTAAGAAAAGAACTCTGTAGTGAATTCCTCAGTCTCTGTGGTGGGACAAAGAACATTTCTGAAAAAGTAAGCACCCTAAAAGAGACTTTTTGGTTTGTTGCTGTTGTTGTTTTTTAATCCTCACCCAAGGATATGTTTTTTATTGATTTGAGAAAGAGAGAAAAGAAGAGAGAGAGAGAGACAGAAACACTGACGTGTGAGAAAAATCTTGATCTATTGCCTTCGAACTGGCCCCAATCGTGGACCGAACCCACACTCGGGGTAAGTGCCCTGATTGGGAGTGGAACCTACAATCTTTTGGTATAGGGGACAATGCTCCAACTAACTAAGCTACCTGGCCAGGGCAAAAGCCATGTTTTAAAAAATGATTCTGCAGCAGTGTGTAGCTTGAGAAGAGGGGAAAAGATGGGAGTGTAAATTACTAATCAAGAAGATCCTAAAACTGTCTAAGTGATAGGTAATCAAGGTTAAAATCAAAATAGGTGGAAATAGAAAGGTGGAAAGAGAGCCCTGGCTGAATTTCTCAGTGGTTAGAGCATCGACCTGGGGACCAAAAGGTCGTGAGTTCAATTTCTGATCAAGGGCACATACCTCAGTGGCAGGTTCAATACCTGGCCCTGGTCTGGGTGCGTGTGGGAGACAACCAATTGATGTGTCTCTCTCATGTTGATGTTTCTCTCTCTCTCCCCCTCTCTTTCCCTTCCTCCCTTCCACTCTCTCTACAAAATAATGGGGGGGGGGGGGGATATCATCAGGTGAGAATTAAAAAAAAATTAAAAAGAAAGAGAGAATTGATCATTCTTAGAATAGAGAAGGACTTGGGATAGAAGAAGGAATCAAAGCTGGCACCATCAAACTTGAATAATGTTGAATGTTGCTGTCATTAACAGAGAGAGTGAATATGGGAAGAAGAGGAAGAATGATGAATTTTGCTTCACACATGTTGAGATATACATGTCAGAATACAAATACTACTGATACACAGCAGGAAGCTAAAAATCAAGGCTAAGGTTAAAAATCAGACTCTTGGAAGAAAATAAACATTTTAAAACATCTACTTTTGGGAAGTACATATCTCACTTAATCCTCACAACCACTTTACAAAATTGGTTTATTATTTTATATTTATAATGAAGAAACTGAGATTTAAAGATTTAAATAACTTTATAATGATCACTTAGCTATTAAACCCATATTCTGTTTGATTCCAAAGTCAATTTTCTTTCCACTACAAGTAACGAATCATGATTAAAATCACCTTTCAGCCAAGGGAGAAAATTGGATAGCAAAATCTCTGAACCCCGAGCTGCAAACTCATAGAAACTATCTTTCAATGAGAATATAGTGGCAAGTATCTTCCAGGAATGGTAAGCATCGGAAATAATCATTTGTCCTATCAGAGATACTTGGGCCCACATGAAATCCTCTCCATTGTGACCATCTTGGCTTTCATGGGTTTACATTAAAGAACAGTATATCTCCCCCCACATACTTACAAATGACGGCCCTAGTCTCAGACTTTAGAATAATTTCCTTAATTCCAGAAATCCTGCAAAGAGTGAGAGAGACATGTACCAACACCTGAAAGACCCACTCAGAAGAAGGTATTCAGTCTGGGCTGCTACAATATCCTTGAATATTTTTTCCACTGCCATATACAAATAATAACAGCAGCAGGGGATAAATGGTGATGGAAATAAATAAATAAAGTTACAAAACAAATAGTAACAGCAGCTATCACTTATTGGTCACTTACTAATTCAACCAATACTTTCGCAACCCTAGAGTATGATTTCCATTTTCAAAAATGTGGTTCATTGAGGTGGAAAAATTTGCCTAAGGTCACATAGCTAATATGTACACTGAGTGGCCAGATGATGATGATCTCCGAACGCATAATAATCTGGCCACTCAGTGTATATCCTGTATAATAAAAGGCTAATATGCATATTGTCCCCTCGACCAGGAGTTCAACCAGCAGGCAGGCCGGCCAACCGCCCATGTCCCCTCCCCTGGCCAGGCTGGCCGGACCCCACCCATGCATGAATTCATGCACCGGGCCTCTACCTTTAATATATGTGTGTGTGTGTATACACACTGAGTGGCCAGATTATTATGTGTTCAGAGATCATAATAATCTGGCCACTCAGTGTATGTCATAGACAGAATCCAGTGTTTCAGACTGTGGACAAAAAAAAAGAGTTCTTTGGAAAATAACCTCACAGGGTGATCTGATCATAAATTCCTAACTAGACTGGTCATGGTGGGTAATTATATGACAGGTCTATAACTTATTTAGTGGAAGGTTTTTAAGCAAACCCTGTTCATTGTTCACATGCACCCCTTTGAAATGCCAGAAGTAATACCCCTCCACGGCATAACCACCCTCAAGAAAGCATATAATCTTAACTAACCTGAAAACCAATCCCCACTTAGCTTTCTCCCATCTTCATGTAAACCTTCTTAAACTCCCTCCTTAATTTCAAATGCATAAAAGAAACTCCAATTTCAATAATAAAAGTTTGCATAGAAGTTGGAATTTGAAGAGAGAAAAAAACCTGCAAAACTGTTCTCTGAAGTATTTGAGATTTCACTTCCCAGCATTGTCGTCAATTTGGCTCAAATAATCTATAAAAATTCTCTGCAGTTTTGGACATTCTGTATGTGAACAAGACTCCAAACCCAACCTCTAAGGTCATATGCATTCTATTACCACTTTGAATGTGAACAAAGAACTGCTGGAATGGTTGACAGTTGTGTGCAAGAGTTAAAGGAAACAGATGTAACAAAAATAACTAAGATTTTAGCCTCAGAGACTTTAAGGACAATGGCATATCAAATAAAAAGGGGATACATAGAAAGGGGAATCGTTTGCTATGAAGGAAGATGTTTTTAACTTTAGATACATGTGCAGAATTTTACAAGAGAGCAGCTTAGAAATCAGTAATCAACCACCCCCCCTTTTTTTTTTACAGTAAGGGAGTTAAACCACATAAAGGTCCAATAATTTCCCAAACTGACCAGGTAGTTAGTATGAGAGCCAGAGCTCTAATTCTCAGTTCAAGTTCTTTTTTTGTTTGTTTGTTATCATACTAGATAGGTTGAGGTAGAATAGCTAAACGTTCTACAGGTGAGCTGGAGCCTGGAAATAAAGATCTCTGAACAAAGGTCCTTGAAAGTTTAAGGGTTGGGCAATGACTCACTGGGATATTTGGCCCCAGGTATCAGCTTCCTCAAGCTATTGCTTAGAGTGAGGTCTCTAGCTGCTCCAGGAAACCTACTCTGATATAGGCTTACCTAACCTAATGAATTGGCTCCCAGAAACTAGGCTGGGACAAAAGCAAATGAGCCGCCACTAATAAATTCCTGAATCCTGTTCTTATAAGCCCAATCTAAGTCCTCTCTCTCTCTGTCTCTGTCTCTCTAACTCTCTCTCCTGAGAAGGCTACTTGTACAAGAGGCATAGTTGCCTGAATATAGCCTTGAAAAATTAAAGAGAGCAAAGTACAGTGGACCTTTGAACAATATGGGTTTGAACTGTGCGGGTCCACTTACATGCAGATTTTTTTTTCAATAAATTCCATTAACATTTTCTCTTCCATATTCTTTTTTTTAAATTTAATAAATCTTTATTGTTCAGATTATTACAATTGTTTCTCCTTTTTCCCCCCATAGTTCCCCTCCACCCAGTTCCCACCCTATCCTCTGCCCTTACCTCCCTCCCACTGTCCTCATCCATAGGTGTACGATTTTTGTCCAGTCTCTTTCCGTAACCCCACACCCCTTTCCCCCTGAGAATTATCAATCCTCTCCCATTCTATGCCCCTGATTCTATTATATTCACCAGTTTATTCTGTTCCTCAGATTTTTAATTCACTTGATTTTTAGATTCACTTGTTGATAGGTATGTATTTGTTGTTCATAATTTTTATCTTTACCTTTTTCTTCTTCTTCCTCTTCTTAAAGAATACCTTTCAGCATTTCATATAATACTGGTTTGGTGGTGATGAACTCCTTTAGCTTTTTCTTGTCTGTGAAGCTCTTTATCTGACCTTCAATTCTGAATGATAGCTTTGCTGGGTAGAATAATATTGGTTGTAGGTTCTTGCTATACATCACTTTGAATATTTCTTGCCATTCCCATCTGGCCTGCATAGTTTCTGTTGAGAAATCAGCTGACAGTTGTATGGGTGCTCCATTGTAGGTAACTAACTTTTTCTCTTGCTGCTTTTAATATTCTCTCTTTGTCTTTTGTTCTTGGCATTTTAATTATGATGTGTCTTGGAGTGGTCCTCTTTGGATTCCTTTTGTTTGGGGTTCTCTGTGCCTCCTGGACTTGTAAGTCTATTTCTTTCACCAGGTGGGGGAAGTTTTCTGTCATTATTTCTTCAAATAGGTTTTCAGTATCTTGCTCTCTCTTCTCTTCTGGCACCCCCATAATTCTGATGTTGGTACGCTTGAAGTTGTCCCAGAGGCTTCTTACACTATCTTCAACTTTTTGGATTCTTTTTTCTTTTTGCTTTCCTGGTTGAGTGTTTTTTGCTTCTTTGTATTTCAAATCTTTGACTTGATTCTTGCGTTCCTCTAGTCTGCTGTTGGATCTCTGTATAATATTTTTTATTTCAGTCAGTGTATGTTTAATTTCTAGTTGGTCCTTTTTCATATCCTTGCGAGTCTCGTTGAATTTATTGGCCTTTTCTAGGATATTCTTGAAAAACCTTATAACCGTGGTTTTGAACTCTATATCCAGTCATTTGTTTTCCTCCATTTCTTTCATTTGTGATCAGTTTCTTTGTCTCTGTATTTTCCCTGCTTCCCTGAGTTGGTAGGGTGGCTTTGTGTGCTAGGTGTCCTATATGGGCCAGTGGGTCGGCCTCCCAGTTACCTGAGGTGGACACTCTTGGTGCACCCTTTTGTGGATTGTGTGTACAGCCTTGCTGTAGTTAAGTCTTGATTGTTGTTGGTGTCACTGGGAGGAATTGACCTCCAGGCCAATTGGCTGTGAGGACCCGCTGTGTCTATAATGGAGAACTGCTGCACTGGAGACACGGTTATGGTGCAGGACTTGTTTCAGTGGGGCTTTGGTGCTCGCTGAGTCTGCCTCTTGAATGTGTCACTTATGGACACCAGTTGAAATCCGGTGTCATCTCAAACTGACCACTAGATACACTAGCTTCTGGATCTCCAATGGGGTGCTGGTCAGCTATTGTCTGAGGCCACCCAGCAGGAGGTACAGTGAGAACTACAGTTTTCTCTTTGCTTGGGGTTTGGAGGCTTTGGAGCTGTCTGACCAGAGCTGCAGTTTGTCTGGTTAAGCTGCGATAGGGCAGGCCATTTATATGCAAAAGCCGCTGCACAGAGCTTGGGTGGGTTTGTAGATTGTGTGAGGCGGGGTCTCAGGGAGTCACTAGGCTAAGGCGTGGCAAACAGCAATGGCTGCCAGTCAGCTGTCTCTGCATTTTCATGTTTCCAAGTCCCCGTGTCTCACGCCCCAGCGCAGTAAACAATGATTGCTGCGCATAACTCTGCAAGAAAGTCACCCTCACTTTCCAACCTGATGGTAGACAGTCCAGCTTCTCCCCGTAGGAGTATGGGTCCTCAGCGTCTCCCCAGAAACTGGAGTTCAGAGTAATCTGGAGCTTGTCTCCCTTCAGGTTGAAAGAAGCAGCGCACCCAGACACCCGTCGCCAGCCCGATTCGCACACGCCTCCATACCTCAGCTTTTTAGCACTTGTGCATGTCTCAATGCTCTTTTCTCTTTCCTTCTAGTTGTAGAACTTCCACTTAGCCAGCTTTCCCGTGGTTCTGGGTGATAGACGTTTAGTCTTTTAGTTGCAGTTTTGAAATTGTTGTGCAAGGCAGCAGTTTAGGTGTTTACCTATGCCACCATCTTGGTTTCTCCTTCTCTCTTCCATATTCTTAATAACATTTTTTTTCTGCTAGCTTACTGTATTGTAAGAATATAGTAAACTAGAGGCCCGGTGCTTGAAATTCGTGCATGGTGGGGGGGGGTGTCCCTCAGCCCAGCCTGCATCCTCTTCAATCTGGGACCCCTAGAGAAATGTCCGACTGCCCGTTTAGGCCCAATCCTGGTAGGATCGGGCCTAAACGGGCAGTCGGACATTCCTCTCACAATTCAGGACTGCTGGCTCCCAATTGCTCACCTGCCTGCCTTCCTGATTGCCCCTAACCACTTCTGCCTGCCAGCCTGATCACCCCCTAACCAAGTCATCAAAGGTCACGTACACCAGATGATTCCCAAAGCTGTATCTTAAGTCCTAACTTTCCTGACTTCCAGTCCTAGAATTTCCATTGTATGCTGGATAGTTTCCTATGTCCCATGAAGACACAGCCCAAATCATATGTATCCTCCTCCTCTACTTCTACCCCTCAAAGTAAGTTTATTTAACCACAAATAATTTTTCTCAAAAGATGAGATGGCATATGTATTTTTGCTTATATCAAACAAAACAATATAACATAAAAGACAGTATGATATAACAAAATGTATACAATGTCTGAAGTTAAAAAGAGGACTTACAGGTTCTTTTTCTGCCTTTTTCCAATTCTGTTGACCATAGGCAATTTATTCACTTCCCTGAGAAATGTACCATCAACCACGTTGGCTTATCAAAAATTCTATATATAATGTCTACCACGTGACACAGTGCAGAGAGAATGGCATAGAGGCTAAGAGGATAGGCCTTGGAGTTTAAATCTAGCTGTTCAAATCTCATACCACTCACTAGTTGTGTGATCTTTGGCAAGTTACTACACTCTGTCTCTGATTCCTACTCTCTAAATTGGGGGAAAAGAACCTACCTCATAATATTGTTTTGAGAATTAAAAGAAGTTACTTGCCCAGTTGCGGCAAGGAACTTCCTCTCTGAAATCAGTAAAAATATATGTAAAAAACCCCCCACAAATTCCTAAATGTCAAGTATGTACTATACTCCTAGCACTTAATAAATGCTCAACATATCTTTAATATTATCATCATTATTATTAATCAGTAAGTAGTATTTCACACAACTCTTATTTATTTATTTATTTACTTATTGACATGTGGACTTTGTATACTCCTTTTCTCATATCTTTAGGCACACCCAACTTATATCTCTTGATCCCTGGCCTTTATCCTTACATTCTCCTCCATGGTCTTATGCTACAGGTCTCAGCTTAGATGACACTTTCCTCCATATGCCTTCCCTGACCCCTCGAGCCTGCTCTAGGAGGTTTGTCTTAAGTTCCTAAAATGCTAGATCTAGCCCTGACTGGTGTGGCTCTGTTGGCTGAGCATTGTCCCATGCACCAAAAAGATATACAATGTGGACCAGCCAGAGTAGCTCAGTTGGTTGAACGTTGCCCTGTATACCAAAAGATTGCCGGTTCAATTCAGGTCAGGGCACATACTTAGGTTGTGGGTTCAATCCCCGGTCAGGGCGCATATAGAAGGCAACCAGTCAATGTTTCTCTCTCACATCAATGTTCCTCTCTTTTTCTCTTTCCCCTTTTCTCTCTATAAACATGTCTTCAGGTGAGGATTAATAAAAACAACAACAACAATGTAATCAGTGTTTGGGATAGATCTAGTACTTGCTCATCATTGATGTTTCTCTCTCTCCCTTCCTCTCTGAAATATATAAAAATATATTTTAAAATAAACATATTTTTAACTCTCCCTTCCTCTCTGATATCAATGAAATATATTTAAAAATAAGTAAGTATATTTTTATTGATTTCAGAGAGAAAGAGAGAGGGAGAGAGAGATAGAAACATCAATGATGAGTGAGAATCATTGATCCACTGCCTCATGTACGCCCCTTATTGGGGATTGAGCCTGCAATCCAAGCACATGCCCTGACTGGGAATCAAACCGTGACCTCCTGGTTCATAGGTTGACACTTAACCACTGAACCACGTGGTCGAACATATGTACTTTTATTGATTTTGAGAGAGAGAGAGAGAGAGAAACATAGATGTGAGAGAGACACATTGACTGGTTGCCTCTCACATGAACTCCAACTAGGGGCAGGAAACGAACCCACAACCCAGGTATTTGCCCTTGACCAGGAATCAAACTCTAGACCCTTTGGTGCAGGGGCTAAGGCTCTAACCACTTAGCAACTCCAGCCAATGCAATTCAGGTATTTTCTTACAAATGCTAATTCTTTCAAATAACTATTGGCTTTTCAGGTAACAACGCCAAATAATAATTCTAGAACCCAAAAAAAGGAGCTAATGTGAGAAATAAAAAAAGGAAAATTAATTCAGTAGGTCACAACCTTGAGTGTATATAAGAATCACCTAGGAAGTTTAACATACTGACTTCCAGGTCTCATCCCACAATTCTAATTCATTTGGTCTGGAGTAGGGCCTAGGTAGACCGCATTTTAACAAGAACCTTGAAGTGATTGTAGCACTGTAGGTATACCCATCACACATTGAAAAACACTGAAATAAAAGATTTTTATTATTACTGATTTTAAAGGGAGAGGGAGAGAGGGGAGAAGTGAGAGTGATTGAGAGAGAGAGAGAGAGAGAGACAGACAGACAGACAGACAGACAGACATTGATCAGCAACGTGGGCATGTGCCCAGACTGGAATCGAACCAGCAATCTTTGTGTGTGTATGTGTGTGTGTATGTGTGTGTGTGTGTATGTGTGTGTGTGTGTGTGTGTGTGTGTGTGTGTGTGTGTGTGTAGGAAAGTAAGCAAAAATTTGTTTGACCAAAGCAAAAACACACTTAGGGCATAGAAGAAGCAACAGGGAGCCTAGGCTGGGCTGCCTTGGCTCCCTGGAAAGCCAGAGAATAAGGGGCCTTGGAGACAGGTTCAGGGAGTTGGCCTGGGACGAGTTGCCACTGCCCAGTGCCCTAATGCCCTCTTTGTGTAAAATTAAAGGGATACTAGTAAAATAGCCTGAAGTTTTTCTAGTAGCAGGTCACAAAATTAGTGAGCTGTGAAATCAGTTCAGTGGGACAGAACTAACATGTTTATTTGTTTGCGGTAATGAAAAAGACTAGAATGAAAATAGAAAATGTCAGAATGCATCACACATAGTATAGATATTCTTTTATAAAGCTTTTGTTTATGTGTGTGTGTAAATAAACTGGGTAAGAATGTTAATTTTTTTTATTGTGGGATGTAGTTAAGAATTATTGTTTGAAAAGAAAAATATTGCTTGACAAGTGTTGGTAAGGATGAAACTGAAACCCTCATATGCTGCTGATGGGAATGTAAAGTGGTGCGGTTGCTTTGGAAAATAGTTGGCATTTCCTCAAAACGTTAAACATGTAATTATCAAATGACTCAACATTTCCACTCCTAGGTATATGTGATGGTGGTGGTGGGGGGGGGTGGTCGTATCTTCAAGAGAAATGAAAACACATGTCCATATAAAAACTTGTACAAGGATGTGCATAAAGTATTATTCACAATGGCCCCAACGTGGAAACATTCCAAATGTTAATCAATGGATTAGTGGATAAACAAAATGTGGTCTATCCATATAAAGGTTTATATATTATTTGGCCATGAAAAGAAGTGAAATACTGCCCTAGCCAGTTTGGCTCAGTGGACAGTGCATCGGCCTGCGGACTGAAGGGTCCCAGGTTTGATTCTGGCTAAGGACACATGTCCGGATTGCGCGCTCGATCCCCAGTGGGGGCGCGTGCAGAAGACAGCCAATCGACGATTCTCTCTCGTCATTGATGTTTCTATCTCTCTCTACATCTTCCTTCCTCTCTGAAATCAATAAAGAAATATATTTTAAAAAAAGAAAAGAAAAGAAGTGAAATACTGATACATGCCACAGTATTGGATGAAACTTGAAAAATTATGACACGGGTCTCTTTAAACCATTAAATTTTTAATTTTATAATTATTAGAAAAAATACCTCTTTTTAAATGTTTGTTCTGGCCACTTTGAGCAATTACTTTTTGTAGTTTTAATTCAAAAGTCAAATTAAACATAAATCACTGTGTTAGTAAAAATTTTATTAAATTGCAAAAAGGGTAAGTCCAGGTATAATTGTTGGGCCTTTATAAGGTTCTTGCACAATTAAAAAATTTTAATCTTTAATTATGTTAGTGGTTTTCAAAAGACTTTCAGCAGCCAAGGTGGGATCCATCAGCATCCCTCCTTACTCCCCACAGCCCTACCTTCCTTCACCCTCCTCCTTTCCTTTGGGGACCTCTCCTCCTCCAGAAGTCTCAACAAGCACTCCAAACCAGAGCTGTCATTTTCTTCAGTAACTTCCTTAGTCAGAGTGATTGATCAAGAGATGGGTCTGCTTATCATAAACAATAAGAAATAGAAGTCTGGCCCTAGCTGGTCTGGCCCCAGCTGGTTTGGATAGAGCATTGGCCTATGGACCGAAGAGTCCCAGGTTCCATTCCTGTCAAGGAGCACGTACCTCGCCTGCAGACTCCTCCCCGACCTGACCCCTGGTGGCGGGGGGAGGGGTGGGAGGAAGGGCCTCATGCAGGAGGCAACCAATTGATGTGTTTCTCTCACATTGCTACTTCTCTGTCTTTCCCTCTCTCTTCCACTCTCTAAAAATCAATGGAAAAATATCCTCGGGTTAGAATTTAAAAAAGAAAGAAAATAAATAGAAATCTGGTCTGACAGGTGTGGTTCAGTTGGTGGAGTGGTGACACATGCACCAAGAGGTTGCCAGTTTGATAACCTGGCAGGGCACATGCCCCAGATGTGAGCTTGATCCCCAGTAGGGGGTGTGCAAGAGGCAGCTAATAGGTGATTCTCTCTCATCGATGTTTTTCTCTCTCTCCCTCTCCTTTCCTCTGTTTATAAAAAAAAAATCAATAAAAGAAATAAGAAATAGAAGTCTGCCTGCTCTTGTCCACCCCTTCCCACAAGCCCATTCTACTTCCCAAAGATAACCTCTGTCATAGTTTGGAATATAAGCTTCCTAATATTGCTTATATGTGGTAGTAATAATAATAAGAATAATAATACTAAACACATATCTCTATGTGTCAGTCTCTGTTCTAAACATTCTACATATTGTATATCATTTTATCTTCACAATAAGTCATGAGGTGGATATTATTATGATGCTAATTTTACAAATGAGAAAACTCAGGCACAGAGATGCTAACACACATCATCCACAAACACACATTAAAAAAATTACAATGGTCTTATGTTAATGTGCTTTATAGCCATTATTTATTTCCCCTTGGACATCTTCCCACATCAGGACATACAGAGCTACTCCAACCTTTCAGGACCACTTATTATTTCACTCCAAAATAGTCTTATTTAACCAGGCCCCTGTCAATGAACATTTAGGTGGCTTCAGGTTCTTCATTATTGAGAGCAAGGCTGTAATGAACATGCCTCTGCTATTGCCTACTTGGAGATGTGCATCTATGGTATGAATTCCTAGAAGCAGCATTTGTAGTTCAAAAGGCCTATGTATTAAAATTTTAATAGACGTTCCCAAACGTTTCTCCAAAAAAGTTGCTTTAGTTTATATATATTTTTGCATCAATTTATATTTGAACCATCAGCTAAAAGAGAAAGCCAATTCACTACATCCTTGTCAATATTAAGCATTGTTAAACATTTTTAATTTTTTCCAATCTGCTAGATGTGGGAAAAATAATACACGATTGTTTTAGTTTTTATTCCTTTAATCATGGGGGAGGTTGAGTATATTTTCAAATGTGTTTTGGCCACTCAATACATTTACTTTGCGATTATAAATTGTTTATTATCTCTACAACTTAATTACTTTTTAAAATTGCACAAGGACTTTCTGAATATCATGTGTAATTCATTGTACAATTCAAATTGCCTCTCACAGCAGCTGTCCTTTCCTGGTGTCTGATTCCTATCCAGATCTCATTAATATTCTTTCTCCATAGAATTGTTGCTCGGCTATACAGATGAGATCCTCGTTTCTGTAGAGTTCCTTTTTGTAGGACATCTACCCCTTGACTGCTCATTAACATTCCCACTAGAGCACAGTCCTCCGAGAAGTCTGACTGACACCGCATGACAATCCAGATCACTGTTTGGGGTTGTGCACCAGCTGCTACCCTCAATTCGCCAGTCTAATGCCTCTCAGTTGGGAGGCGGGGGTTAATGTGTGAAGGGAGGGTTCTCTGAATATCAGGATTATATTTAGAATGTGAATATCTCACATGGAGTCCAAACACATCTAATTTTTCTGAAAAGGGTCCCCTACATTCCAATGTAAAAACGGATTTGAGAGTTTAGTTTTGGCTTGATCCCAGAGTTATCAGGCCAGAGCAGGGAGGCAGACACAGATTGTAATCACCCACCATCTAGATGGACTGTGTCAGAATCAAGCAAAAGTTTGGGCCACCTTAGCATAAGCCTGGGGATCAGTTATTGGGTACATGTCTTACGCAAGGTGATTCATTCCAGCTGATCTTATTCACTTAATCCTATGATACCATGAAACAAATATTATTGTTCTCATTTTACAGGAGGAGAAATCGAGGCTCAGAGGTTAAGTTAGATTGCTCAAGGTCACACAGCTCGTAAGAGGCAGAGCCAGCATTTGAAACAGTCTAAGAGATCCTAATGTCCATGCTCTAACAACTCACTGCTAACAACGTCTTCCCAGAACCTGAGGGCCGTCTGGGCCAGTCTCATCTTCCTAAGTATCTCACAAGTAGAAGTGGTGGGAGCATTATCTCAACCCACTGAGATCATCACTGTGTTAGTAAAAATTTTACCAAGTTGCTTCCTGGCAACTTTGACAGCTTGGCTCAAGTTAACTCACAAAAAAGACTCCAAAAAAGAAAAGGAAACTAGAAATGGTAATGCTTCCTATCTAGGCCAGCTCTGCCCAGGTTCCGTTCAGCTCAGGCCTGCATCTTCGGCCTACTACTTACTTACTAGGTAACATTAGTAAAAAGGCCTTAGCCTCATCATCTCTAAAATGTTCTCTTAGCCCGGCCGGTGTGGCTCAGTGGTTGAGCGTTACGGTTTCCGGTCAGGGCACATGCCCAGGTTGTGGGCTCAATCCCCAGTGTGTGTGTGTGTGTGTGTGTGTGGGCGGGGGGTGGGGAGGGGGGAGGGTCGTGCAGGAAGCAGCTGATCAATGATTCCCTCTCATCATTGATGTTTCCATCTCTCTCTCCCTCTCTTTTCCTCTCTGAAATCAATACAAAATATTTTTAGAAAGTAAAATGTTCTTTTAGCTCAGTGCTAAAATATGTGCTTAATAATAACAATTGTGATAATAAAAGTAGCTAACATTTATGGAACATTTACCATATGTCAGATACTGTTTTAATTGTTTTGCATATATAAAGGTATTAATCCTCACACTCAGTAACACACTCAGAATATTATGGTCCCATTTTACATATCTAGAAACTGAGATCTAGAGAGGTTAAATAAATGTTATCTCTTATTCATTTTTTAGGAGGCTGGCATAGAAACAAAATGATCTCTAGCACAGAGACTAAAGTTCTACTGTACAATGCATTTCAGGGTCAACTTATTTTTGTTAAATCTGAAATTTAAGAGACCATGTCTCTAATACTTTGAGAAACTGGTAGTGAGTACCAGGAACTCCAGATCTGCTCAAAACCCTGACACCATTTCTCTGCACCAAAACATCTAAATCTGTCAAATTATACCTTGTAAGGGCCAAATTTTAGGTGTTCCCAACATCTTTGTAAAAACTCTTACATTGAAAATGATATAACGATCACCTTACATGGCTTCTCTTACTTTATTCATTCACTTGAGTATCCTCTTGTGCTTTTGAAACCCAAATTAGTTTTTTACAAAAATGTGGTAATCTTTTTTGTTGTTGTCATAAGAGAACATTTATTGGGTAAATTACAGAGGTAGAAAAAGTAATTCCTAGAAGAAATAGGTTTAGGAAACAAATTATAGAGGTAAAGGGAGAGCCCTTGGAGCTTGGGAGTGAGGAAGCTAATGGTAATGGGCCTGGGGCAGGGGCGGGGGAGAGAGCAGGAAGAGGCACCAGGAAGCTCCCGGGAGGGAGAGCACCTTGGTAATCTTCATATATCTTACTTAGATAGCTAAAAGAATAACCTCCAGTTGCAGCCTTTAAAAACTGACTTTGGTTTAAAATTTTTAGGTCATAAAGAATCGTATCTTTTTTTTCTTTAAATTAAGAAATTACTAGATCTAATCCAAGTTTAATTCTAACTCTCTCTCAAATCTAATTTGTTATATATTCACTTAGTTCTCCTTCCCTTCCACCCAGTTGATAATTAACTCATTGTAAGGGCAACATAATCCAAGTGAGTAAGGGTTTTTTTCATACACACTAAGTAAAATCTCTTTCAGAAAGTAGAAAAACAGATAATTTTGATAGTAACCCTTAAGGGGAAAAGTAGAGAAAAGCATAGTTAATTGGAAAAAGAATGTGGAAATTTGAGTTGACCAAGGCCACAAAAGCATAGGTTTACTCTGAACAGCCTGTTTCTCCTTTAACCTTTGTACCATTCCATACTTTATCATTAGGTGCATCAAATGTCAGTGCCTGGAACCGTGTAGGGGCTCAATAAATATGTTATACAAATGAAAAACAGTACTATGCTCATTCTCAGTTGCCATATATCTTGACAAAGGCCCACCTACATAATTGAATATCTGCCTATTCGCTCACAGGTCTTGCCAATTACATGCTTAATTAAGACAAAGTGGATAATGAAAGGAGTCTTCTTCACAATGTCAAAGCAGAAGAAATATAAACAATTATTTTAAGAAGGCTGCTTCTGTTAAAGATAACCTCCTTATACAGTTCTTTGTCCTTAATAATTAAGCAAGATTTCTCCAAATACAGGGCTTCTTAGTTTCACTCCTGGCCATTTCCAGGAAGGGCCTGGCTTCCATTCTTCTTATCTGAAATTTTAGATGGTGTGTTTTTTTCAGGTATTGCTCAATCTGAAAAGCCAACGCAGATCAATTTAACCAATCCCTAAGCAGGAGAATTAAAACGGGTTTACTGAAAAGTGACTCTTCTCTAGGCAGGTTCTCTAATCTTTCCTTTCTGAAAAAAATCTGAGAAGCAACACAGAACAATGCTTTAATCAAGGACAAGGACAACCGAAGCTGTTCACATAAAGAATTACCAAATCACACAGCCACAGAAGTGATAAAATTCTGCTAATCTTAACTGATGCTATGGATCTTATTTCTTTCTTTCTTTTTTTCTTTTTGCGTTCTTGGGGTTCTGATTACCTCACACTTTCTTTTCTATTTTTGTAAATTATTTTATTATTTTATTATTTTTATATATATTGTCCTTAGTCCCCCATTACCCCCCACCCCCCACTCATGCCGCACCCACCTGTTGTCTGTGTCCATTGATTAGGCTCCTATGCATGCACACAAGTCCCTTGGTTGATCTCTCCCCCTTACTCCCACTGACCCCCTCCTTCCCTGAGGTTTGAGGTTCTGATCAACGTTTCTCAGTCTCTGGTTCTGTTCTTGTTTGGATCTTATTTCTTAATGAGGACTGGTTATAAACATATTAATGTTAGTGTTTTAATTAAATTTTAATGTTTACCTTCTAAAATTACATCAAATTATGGTGCTGTTTAAAAAAGCTTTTGCGAGAGATTTATTGAGGGATCTTTTAGTTGGCATAGGAAATCAATTTCTTTTGGTCTCAGGTTCTTCATCTAAAAAACAGATAATAATTCACATGGCTATGAGGATTAAATTAGAGGGTAAAAGTAAACGTATTTTGAAAGATCATAAATTGCTATTATTATTTTAAATAAAATTTTTGTTCAGTTTCAAGAAAAAATGGAATTAAAAAATAAGGTTACCCAATGAAGAGAAATAGGAAGATATAAGAACTGGTTAGTTACATTGTCTGGTTCAACTAGTTGTTAACAAGAACCCCTTGTTTAAAATTGTTGTTGACAGTCCTTCCAATCAATACACTGTCCTATTTCAGGGTGTATAGTAAGTATAATGAAAATATACTTTCCTTGAAGATTATCTGTGGCTTCCTTATTTTTTATCTAGAGAAGGAAAGCAGAAGAAAACTTCTGGATGCTTGAAGATTCTAGTCAGTTGGATTCCAGTTTTGCTATACTTGCTTTTAAAAATGTAATGAGTGTTAAAAGACTAGTATTGGCCCTAGCTGGTTTGGCTCAGTGGACAGAGCATCAGCCTGTGGACTGAAGGGTCCCAGATTTGAGTATGGTCAAGGTCTCATACCCAGGTTGCAGGCCCGATCCCAGAAGGGGGCATGCAGGAGACAGCCAATCAATGATTCTCTTTCATCATTGATGTTTCTATCTCTCTCCTTCTTCCTTCCCATTTCTGAAATCAATTAAAAAATATATAGTATTGGCTAGCAGTAATAACCCTGGAAGGAGAGGCTGACCACTAGTAAAACAGTGGCCTGGATCCTGGGAACACCTTGGAAAACCTGCACTCAGATGGAACTGAGCCCTGCCTATCACAATATCCAAACCTTTGTCCTGCTACCTTCAGAAGTCCTCAGAGACTGCTACCTGATTTGAACCCTCATGGGGAACTACCTCAGCTGTTGTCCATTAAAACAACAACAACAAAGCTTTGGATTGTGAACCAAAACAAGAATTGTTATAGTGAAAAGTCTATCTTCAAGCCTTATTAATTTATTCAACAAGTATTTATTGAGCACTTAACCACTTGTCAAGCAGATTTGTTAAAAATACAACCTTAAAAGTGACAGACAAGGTCTCTGCTCTCATGTAGCTTCCATTCTACTGTGGAAGCAGGACAATTACATACCGTGACTAATGCTGTGAAGTAAGACAAAGAGTAACTGGAGTGGTGGTAGGGAAGGGAGCAGATGTTTTAGATAGTGGTCAGGGAAGGCCTCTTTGAGTAAATGACATTTGAGTGAAACCTGAATGATGGGGAGGAGAGAGGCAGCCAACCAGGTGAGGAGAAGAGATGGGGGAGTTTTCCAGGCAGAGGTAAAAGCCCCGAGGCAGGAAAAATCCGGCTAGTGAGTGAATGAGATGTGAGGTGATCACAGAGATGAATGAAAGCTGGATTGAATAAGGATTTATAAGCAATAGTTAAGATATTTCAAAAATATTTTTATTGATTTCAGAGAGAAAGGGCAAGGGAGAGAAAGATAGAGACATCAATGATCAGAAAGAATCATTGGTTCTTCCCCTTAATGGGGAAAGAGCCCGCAATCCAGGTATGTGCCCTCACCAGGGAATCAAACTGTGACCTCCTGGTTCATAGGTTGACATTCAACCTGAGCAACACGGGACAGACAGCAATGAATGGTTAATATTTCAATTTTATTCTAAGTGTGATATGAAGCTGAACATATTGTTACATAATAATATTTGCAAGATGAGATATATTTCATGTACTGAGTATTTAATTGCTTATTATATGAATAATAGCTATGAAATGAAGAGGCAAGGTTCTTACTTAGAAGGCGTATAATCTTTTAAGGAAGCAATAATTCATAAATAGTGACAGCATTAAGGTAAAAAAAGAAGTAAACATAAAGTGCTAAGTGAAGACTAAGCAGGGAACAACCACTGATTCAACTAAGAAAAATTAGAAAAGGCTTTTTTTTCCTTTAAATTGGCATTTTATTTGAGCTCTTCGGAAAAGGATTTTAGCAGGAGTTGGGGGAGGAGCATAAGGCTGTGGGAACTGCATGAGCAAAGGCACAGAGGCAGGAAAAGACTGGGTGGGTCCAGGAAACCCGAATCATTGTGTAACTACAGTGCCAGGTGGGTGGGTAGTGATGTGGAAGATAAGCTGGGAAAATAGGCTGCCAGGGCATGGGAGTGGGGGGTCTTGAGTGGCATGGAGAGAAACTTACTTGACTTGGGCACTGGTTCCCCTTAAGTGTGTGAATTAATCTCTTGAGGTACTTCCATCCCCCAGATATACTGATTGGTAGATTTCTGTAGGACCTGGGAATCTAGCTCTTTAACCAACCCCCCAGGTGATTCTGAAACATGTAATTGAGGAAACCATACTTTGAAAATCAGTGTTTTATTTTTTTTTTTTAATGACTGAAAAAGCAAAACTGAAGTCAACTCTAAAGATGCTCAGCAACTTTAGTAAAAAAGGGGAATCTGAATTAGAAGACATGAAAGAGGCGTTGAGGCATTATCACTGTTGGGGTAGAATAAACCAATGTTAGTGATTAAATGTGGGAGGAGAAAAGGACTGAAGTGTTCAAGACAATTCAAGCTTTTTCCTTAGGGAAACTAGGTGGATGCAGGTGCCTGGTATATAAGGATTACCCACATGGTCTACCAGGTAGTTGGAAATATGGATCTGAAGCTCAGAGATATGCAAAGGCACTAAACATACTGGTTTGGTATTCCAAAGTAAAAAAGAAAAATTAAAAAACCCTATATAATCCTATATAATAAAAGCATAATATGCAAATTGTCCCCTGGACCGGGAGTTCATCTGGGAGTTCGACCAGGGGGTGGGGCTGGCTGGGGAAAGGGAGGGAGGCCCTGGCCAGCAGCCAGCAGCCACTAGGGACCCTACCAGTGCACAGATTTCATGCACTGGGCCTCTAGTTAAATATAAAAAGTAAAACCATAAAAATTAGAAGTAAATTGAAGTGAATACTTAATCCACCTCTGAATGACAAAAGACTTTTAAGTATGAAAGCAAGAAAAGAATCCCAAAGAAAAAGATCTATAGATAAGTAATAATAAATCATGTATAAAATTAAAAGACAACTGTCTAGTTAAACAAAAGAAGTGATATTCTTAAAATGAAGAGCTTATACACATATCACAAGGAAAAATACTAAAAATAATTTCCCTACGAAATAGTGAAAGTTGTTAAATAACTTGGCATGGCAACTTAAACCTTTTATCATAATATAAGACTTGCTTTACATTCACTGGAGATGATGGTGCTTTGTGGCATAGATCAGCAGGGCTTTTCAGACTTACTTTATCAAGTTGCCAAGTGTCAATCTATGCAACTTCTATTGTCCAGTGGGCGCAAACCATTAAATTGCCACCAGGCTCCAGTAAGCCTTGCTACCCCTGTGAAAACTGCCTTTGCTATCCCCAGTCTTTCCTCAGGTTCTGTATATTTAAAATGGATGAAGATTAGGAATGGCAGATAAAATAATTTCAGAATATACAGTGAGCAGTGATCAGAAGTCATCCATGTTGTATGGACTTTGAGATCAAGGGCCCAACCTTCTCCCTTTACAGATGAAGCTCAGAGAGGGTGAATGATTTACTCAGGATAACCTAAGTGGTTCGTTCCCAACCCAAGTGGGAATCCTGACTCTTAAGCCAGCCCGTACCCTTTCTGTCTGTAGTGCTGCTTCAGCTATCACAGGCTCTGGCTTCTCAAAGCAACGGGCATTTAAAACACCACAATTTACCCTTCTTGTACACTTTCTACTTTGTCACACCACTTATTCAATTCGGCTTAGGACAAACCTCTACTCTCCCCTCCAAATAAATGAAAGAACCCCACACAGAAAAACAACATAATCATAATGTTAAGGCCCAAATAAAAATGGGTATGAATTAAACAAATTACAATTCACAGAAGAAGAAATTGAAATGAATGTATGAAGAGTGTTCAGTCTCACTAATAAAGAAATACAAATTAAATAACTCTTGCTTATCAAATTAGTAAAGATTAAAAAATATTCAATGTTATAAAGAATGCAATATGATGGGCACTCACAATCACTGCAGGTGAGAATGTTAATTAGCCTCGTCTTCATGAAAAGCAATTTGGCAGGAAGTTTAGTATTTTTAAATTTTCATGCCATTTGACACAGTAATTCAACTTCTGGGAATCTAACCTAAGGAAATAATGAGTGATTTGTACAAAGATTTATGCATAAACTTATTCTCAAATTTTTTCACTTATTAATAATGTAACAATCAAAACACCCAAGTGCACAGTTAAATTATGCAACATATTAAACATCCACTAAAATTGTTTTCAAATGATTTTCATGCCATAAAAAACGATGACATAATGTAAATAAAAAAGCAGATACAAAACTGTATCTACTGTAATAGTATGAACCCACTTAGCTGTGTGTTTGTGAGTGTGTGTATGTTTGTGCATCAAAGAAAAAAAAGACTGAAAGGAAATACATCAGATTATAGTTCTCTCTGGAAGAGATAAAATATTTTATGTTCTTTATAATTAATTTGTCCCAGGTTTTTTGTAATTAGTATATGTACTTTTTATTTTCTAAATGTGAATGTATAGTTGTATTTGTGAAAATAAAACAAGAATTATATATATATTATATTGTTAACGTGTGTTTTTAAAATATATTTTTGTTGATTTCAGAGAGGAAGGGAGAGGGAGAAAGAGATAGAAACATCAATGAAGAGAGAGAATCATTGACCAGCTGCCTCCTGCACGTCCCCCTCTGGGGATCAAACCTGCAACCCTGATCGGGAATTGAACCGTGACCTCCTGGTTCATAGGTCCATGCTCAACCACTGAGCCACACCAGCTGGGCTTAATGTGTGTGTGTTTTTAAAGATAAATTTGCAAGTCACTCACATGGAGGTGTTAAAGCAGATCAAAATGCACAGGGAAAGAGTATAATGAGAATAAGATTCTGGACAGGGCCATGGCAAACACCACATTTAAGGGGCAAAAAGACTGAGTTAATGAAGGACCAAGGGAGGAAGTGGTTCGACTAAAAGATGGAGAACCAGGTAGAGTCACATCAAGAAAGCCAAATGAAAGGAAGAACCAGAAAAGTTGTCCTCTTGGTCAAATGTTGCCATGTGGTAAGGAGGACAATGACAGGGCCATTAGTGGGAAATCACTGGGACTATGTATAGGCAGACAGATTTCCTCTAGTACTGGAGATGGAAGCTAAATCTGAGCAAGAGTTACCTGTTCAGTAAAACTGACTATGAGGAAAAGAACTCCTGGGCCATTTGCTTGATTTCAATTTATGGAAGAAAAAAAAATTGTAGAAAGCTAAACCCAAGTAAAAGCATATCTGGGTTACTGATCTATAGGTAATGAAACAAAAATTGGCAATACTTTGGCATGCAAGAGAAAACATGTTTGAGAAATTGTAAGATTTTTAAATAGTAAACTCTGTTATAGGATAAATAAGAGAAAAACATCTCCACACTTGTTATCAGAAGTACAAAAAAAAGTTGCTTTTTTTTCTAAATATGAAAGTTCTCTGTGTCAGAGTAGCATTGTTAAGAAATTCTTTGAAAGAAAATAAAAATAATCTAAATTTTCATGGTATCATGTTAACTTCTTATAACTGGACATGTGAAGTCTCTAGAAACGTTTTCAAGTTTGAAAAAATCATTTGACATGCTGAATAATGATTTTCATGCCTTTCTATCTGTTTGTTGGGTCAAACCTTGTCCTTTTTATGAGAAGAGGTCTTCATTAGCACAGTAACTTCACTGAGGCTCAAGGACTTTGCATCCAGCCACAGAATAAACATATCAGTATGGTCCTACCAAGAGCACCATTTACCATAGAATCTTAATTCTGCAATCATTAAGTAGGAACTACTCAATTTACAACCACTCATTTGTTACTAAAGAACTTTGAGAGTCTGTGTTAAGTGATTTAACATCACCT
Organism: Corynorhinus townsendii; assembly: GCA_026230045.1. NCBI lineage: Eukaryota > Metazoa > Chordata > Mammalia > Chiroptera > Vespertilionidae > Corynorhinus > Corynorhinus townsendii. Next base: position 169,526,053 of record JAPDVU010000003.1, on the reverse strand, counting down.
AGAGATTACTGTACACAATCCAAAAGTACTTTAACTTCTTATCAAAAAAATACAGTGAAAGACCAGAGCAACCTTAAAAACAACAACAACAGTCTTTTCTTATGGAAATTCCTGACTTCAGAACCAAGTCACCCACCTTTCTATCTGCAGAAGGAGTACAATTCCAATCTAAATAAAGATCATCTACTTCTGAGTGTATGGAATTAAGAATGCCTGAAAACTAGTTTCATGGTCAATATCAATAATGACAAATTCTCCCAATCTGTGGTTAGGAAGCCTTTTAATGGTAAACTTGTCCAATGATCTCCTATACTCTCAACATTCTTTTTTGTCTGTGTGTCTTTGAAGAACTTCTGTACTTGAAAACATTGTAAGTAAACTACGCAATCATTGTAGGTACCCAAATTACATGCAAATATACCTTTCTAAAAATTCCTGCTGGAGACCACTTTCCTAGAGTGTAAACAGAAAGAAAAGAGGTAAGCAATGTCAAAGAAACGTGTCCAACAAATGTCATGGCTCAAGTTACTAAATGAAACAACCACCATCTGTATTATTAACTCACAATCCTACTTAAAAAATGAAAAACACAGTCACAGAGAAGGGACCATGTCATGTTCATCCTCTATATACTAGGGCACTGGCGCACACAGTAGGCAATTTAAAAAAAAAGCCTACAGCTATATGACGAGCACTCAAGACTGCTACAGACTTCAGATAATTAAGACTCTACAAAGAATCTTCAAACACTTCTCTTTTTTTCTCCACCCATCTATCCACCCTATCCCTGCTGCCAAAGAAAAAAGAAAGAGAAAGACATTTTGAGGACACCTTAGCAAGAAAAAGTATCCTCTGTTACCAAGGTATGCTGTTAATAGAATTGCTTTCACTTCTGAAGCTTTCTTTTCTTATAATTATTAGAAGGTTGAAATCTGGCCTACCTTTAACCAGAGTCTAGAACAAAGTTTGAATGTACCAAGTTAAACAAAGTTACACAATGGAGCAATTTTTACAAAGTGGCGCTGCTTTACTGATGTTGCCAATACTCTATTCTCTTCCCAGTAGCTCTACAGTTCAGGAACTACCTGATAACCACACTTCCAGGCTCATGAGAGAACAGTGAAAATAGCTTCACCAACTATTTACTGAACGGCTACAGGGCCAACAACAGGACATAAGCCCATCTTGAAAGTCCATAATGGTGACAGAATGCAAGGTAAGAAATATGAATGATGAAAATTCCTGAACTGAAGAGAACCCTATCACTCAAAGGTTTTTGCTATTGTGGTTTTTTACTTTTTTGTTTTGTTTTTAAGGGAAACTAAAAAACAGAATTGAAACAAACAAACATTATTCTCCACACTCCCACAGCACTCTGGGCTGATCTATAGTATAGCATCGACCTCACCAACACTAAATTATAGCTAGTGATCTGCCTAACCCATTTGATTTTAAGCTCTTTCACAGTTGGCCATTTGGAACTTTGAATCCAAAGTAGAACTGACAAAACAAGAGGCACTTAATAAATGTATGGTTAAAAAAAAGAAAAAAAATGTTTTTAAAGTAATTACATATTGCCATGTTATGTGATTTTTCTATTGATGCAAAACAAGGAAATATATCTGCATGCACAGCTTTCTTTATTTTTTCCTTTAAAACCTTCTCCCCTGCTAACTCTGCAACTTCTTGAAGGTATACTTAAGACGTGATCATCCTTCATCCAGGCTATAACTCCACAGGAACTTAGAAATGTTTGTTAGAGTCATCTTCTTTTGTGTATACATCAAACCTCAAAAGAAAGTATTATTTCACAGTTCCTAAAACTGTGAATTTATCATTTGTGAATAGTATTAGTAATTATGCAGATAAAAAGTATTCTATTTAACCACTGAAATCAAGAGCAAAAGAAAGACTCTTTCATTCAAAAGAAGACACCCCGACTCCCTTCAGAGGCATAGTCTTAAAGGCTGATAACTCTCTAACTTAAAGAGTCAAATTGATAGAACCATCTGGATTAGGTAGGCTTTTGAAAGCTGGAATTAAGTGAAAGACAATAGTAGTTCAAATATCTCTCACCAGGATCAGCTAAACTCAGTAGTTGTAAGCGCCAGAAGGAGGCAAGGACAAGCGCCAGATGGTTCGCTCCTAGCACCTACAACTTCAAGTTTAGTAGGTGTAGTCAGGGTGTACAGTTACCTTATATTAACACCTACATACGTTAGTGACAGGTGCCAGCAATATATACACGATAGCGATTCGGGGATGATACATTGCAAGAACTGCTATATTCTCAACACACCTCAAAAGGATATAAGTGTCTTAAACAGAGTTTAACTGGCAGAATGGAAGGGCAGAAAAGTCAATGAAAGGAGGGGATGGCTAAAAATAAAGAGGGGAAAAGAGCAGTTGAATATCATAATAGTATTTTTTCTTGGGATATTCTTTTGAATATAGATGAACTGCCACCTCCTTCCACCACATCAAAAAATATATAGTTAGAAAGGAGTGTTCCCGATTTAAGAAGAGGGAGTTCCTATCAGCTTCCTCCCTCAGGCAGCAAAGGCTCAGCCCTATATAATTACTTCCAACCCCAGAGCAGTACCCAAAAGTGAAGAAAGAGCAGAGAATCAGCGGTTCCTCCACTCCCTCTTTCGAGGGTAAGGGGTTCACTCTCCCTGTGCTCCCCGCGCCCCTGAAATCACGGGAGAAAGACGCTGTGGAGGAAAGCCGAGGTCCGCGCACTTCACTTTTCGGCTGTGGAGGCTGTGGAGGATGCGGAGAGAGAAGGCCCTTACCTGGCTAAAAGCGGTCTTTTCTCTGCACCGGTACCAGCCCTGCCCCGGATCGCAGGCGCTCTGCCTCGCGCACCTGTCGCGACCAAGCAGCAGCACCTACAGCTCCTGCGGCCCCGCCCCGGTCCGGCTCAGAGCCCCGCCCTGAACCCCGCCCACCGCCGCGGGAGCGCGCACGTCAGCCCGCCTCCCTCGCGGCCTCGGGTCGAGCGTGCGCGCCGCCCGCTGCGTGCCCTGCTCTCGCTGCTGCTCGCGCTGCCCCGCCGCGCGTGTGAGAGGCGGGGCTGCTTAGTCCTTAGCACATATCTTAACTGCCTTGGGCTTTGTGCATCTCTGTTTGACCTTAATGAACTCTGACTCAGTTACTGCAATTTGCCTCAAGAGCGACTGGGAGGTTTGGCCTAGGCTCTCAACTGTAGGCCAGTCCCCAACCAGGTTCCTGGTGATTTCGGGGTAAGTTCTCAGCAGGGAGGGTATTTTAGAGGAAGCCGTGTGTTGTAGTGGAAAGAGCTATAAATTAATGCTGCCTCGACCGCTTGACGTTCATCAAGTCGCTTCACCCCACTAGAGCAGAAGGTCCCCTTTTAAATGAAGGGATTGGACAAGGGCAGATCTCCAAGCTCTCCAGCAGCGCCAGCCTTTCACACAGTTCTTAGAAAAAGGCTGTGTGAAAGGTTTTGAGACCTTTAAGAAGGCTAGCACTTGGTCCTCCTGTCCCAAACTCTTGCCCCAGTTTCCTGGGACTGAAGCGTGCCCTTTCCTTTTCTTGCACCCCAATTGTAGTAAGGTTTCAGACTACAAGAAGCTTTTTGGAATTCATGTAGTACTGTTAAGAGGCTTGTGGTGGGAAACACCTGTATTTACAGTCCTTAAGGCAATTCAAAAAAATTTAAAAGAGAAATGTCCAATAGCAGATGATGGATAGACCACTCAGTTGTTCCCTCTTCCTTCAAGTATCCAGCCTAGACTGATTCCTGGATAGGTATGAAGCATCAAGACTCTAGCAAAACTGGCATTCAGAATGGGAATGTAAGAGTGTGCAATCCTATATAATAAAAGGTTAATATGCAAATAGGCCAAACAACCGGTCACTATGACATGCGCTGACCATCAGGAGGCATGCACAGAACATGGTGGGCGTTGGCTGTGGCAGGTGAGCGGGGGTGCCATCCCAGGTGGGGCGCTGGTCGCTGTCATCGGGGCCAGACTCTGGTGGTTACTGAAAATGCCTTGCTCCTACACGCCATGGTCCCTCCCGGTTCTTGCACCTGCTGCCAGAGCCTGGTGCTGGTCCCAATCTCTTGGCGCCATCAGCGGGTGCAAGTGTCGGCTGCTGACCCTGATCATCTCTGAGGGCTTCTCCACCTCCCCATACTCCTGAGGGGCAATCGGGGCAGCAGCTGCAGCTCACACCCCCTGAAGGCACGAATTGACTAGGGCTGGCACTGTCAGTGCATGGGAGTGGCAGCAGTGGGAGCGGGACTGCCGACAGACTGGGGACCAGGGACCATGGCAGGAGGGGTCAGGTGGGGGTGTGGAGGATGGCCCCAGACCTGCCCTTGTACCCACTGAGGCCCACAGTTCCTTTCAATGTGCACGAATTCATGCACTGGGCCGCTGGTATCAGTATAAGATGGTAGTCCAGAAAATGAATTCCCTTGCATGTGGAGTTACCTCAGTATATGCCCCAACCCCTACAAGTTAAAACATGCGCGTGCACACACACATACACACGCCAATTATGGCCCTTATTCACCAAGAAATCTAACCTGTGTCAGAGTTTTGGACTTAGATTTGAATCTTGACTTAGCCACTTACCAACTCAGGGAAATTACTTGCTCTCCCAAAGCCTCCCTTACTGTACACACAGTTGGCTTTTACCAGTTTGCAAGGCTGTACACACAGTTGGCTTTTACCAGTTTGCAAGGCTGATTGCTAAATTTTCATGGATTTTATGAGCCAGGTATTAAGCATAAACACTATTAAAAATCAAATTTATAAATATACAGTTAAATATGTGAAGCACAGGTAAACATTCAAAACTCATTAGTTTTTTAACTTCATTTTACTAATAACTCTGCCTTTGAGTTATCTGTCTGTATGGAGATACTGTGTAATATATCTCTTCCCAACTCTGTGTTCAGAGCTGTCACATTTGTAGCATGAAGTTGGCTATAAAAGGAGAGTTTTCAGAATGGTACATAAAGCTTAAATAAAAGAATGGATGTAAGAATTGTTTGATAGTTCAGCATTTAGGAGTAACAACAGAAAAGCATGTCCATTGGTCCATGGAATGGAAGTCATATTTAGTAACCTGAGATGGTACTAATAAAACTAGTAGGCAAATTTCTGCCAATAAATAAATTAGGGGACATGATTTTTTAAAAAGACTATCATAATTCAAGGTCTGTCAGATGCATCAACTAATGACTCAATTTCTATTTTAAATATGGAAAGCTCCACGAATTTGCATGTCATCCTTGCTCAGGGCCATGCTAATAATCTTCTCTGTATCGTTCCAGTTTTACTATATGTGCTGCTGAAGTAAGCACCTAATGACTCATTTGCCAATTATTTGTATAAATTAAATAAAGACACTGATACTATCATAAAAGTTTTTAATACTCTTTATAGTTTAATAAAACTTTGTCTAATAGTGAGGGAGCGTAGAGTTAAAAGAGAAAAATGAAGTGGATATAGGCAGTTGTTTACATACATGATACAGTGCAGTAAGGAAGAATAGCAAAATATATTGCAAAATAAATTATATGAAGCTATTTAAGAATATCATAGAAGAGAATGACAGTTATGTGCCATCATTGATTAGAGATCTACAATTAAAGAAAAGCACTTTGTAATGAATCTTCAATATGCAATTGAGTCAGTTTCTCTACTGGTAATGATATTTGTTACTTCTAAAGAATTGGTATCAGCTACAACAGAGTATATTTCTAATTCAGTATTGTCTGCTTTAAATGATTGGGCCTTTGATAATGAATAATTAAAAGTGAAATTAATTGCATTTTTGTTGTAATAGTGTTCCTACAGTAGTGGGAAGGAAGTCTAGAGTAGTTACAAATTTGTTAGAAAATTTTCCTAAAGTCATCACTTGGCACTGTTTAAATCATTTATTGCAATTCAGTACCTAAAATAAAATAAGTCAATTGTTTAAAAATATTCTGGATAAAATTTATTTTATTTATCACCAACCCAACAAAAATAAAATTAAACTAGAAACTATAGCAAAAAAAAATTGAAATTGAAATTATTAAAACTGCTCAAGTACAATGCTTGAGATGGGCAACATGTTGTTTATGAACTGCCACTGCTCTGTCAGTAATATCCTTCATAAAATATGCATTTTTCTCTTTTGTTAAATTCTGGTTTGACAAAGGGATTAGCTAACATTGATTTCTTGCAAAACCTTGAAAAATTTTGAAGAATTTTCATTATTTTTTTAATAAAATTTTTTAATGTTGACATAATTTCAATTGTATTGCAGTCAAGATGAACTAACATAAAGTAAAACATTTAATCAAATGCACCATAAAAGCTTTGGAAACTTTTAAATTGGTAGTAGAAAGCATGAATCGCATATTAAAGATTTAAGTCAGGTAAGTTTAAGACATTTCGTTTTAATAAAAATAAATGTGAAGCTCTGCACAAGAATCTATAATAATAAAAGCATAATATGCTAATTAGACTGGACAACCAAACGACCTTCTGGATGTCATTCTGGACATCCTTCCAGAGGACCTTCTGGATGAAGCTACAGCTGTCGGGGCCAAAGCAGAGGTGGTTAGGGGCGATCAGGCAGGCAGGCAAGCACTTAGAGGCAATCAGGCAGGCAGGCGAGCGGTTAGGGGCAGTCAGGCAGGCAGGCAAGCAGTTAGGAGTGATCAGACAGGCAGAGTGGTTAGGGGTGATGAGGCAGGCAGGCAAGTAGTTAGGGGCAATCAGGCAGGCAAACAGGCAGTTAGGGGCGATCAGGCAGGCAGGCAGGCAAATGGTTAGGGGTAATCAGGCAGGCAGGCAGAGGGATTAGGGGCAATCAGGCAGGCGAGCAGTTAGGAGCCAGATGTCCCGGATTGCGAGATGAATGTCTGACGGCCAATTTAGGCCAAATTGGGCCTAAACTGGCAATCGGACATCCCCCCAAGGGGTCCCAGATTGCGACAGGGTGCAGGCCGGGCTGAGGACCCACCCCCCTTCACAAATTTTGTGCACCAGGCCTCTAGTGTGTTAATAAAAAGTAATGAATTTAGCCCTAGCTGGTTTGGCTCAGTGGATAGAATGTTGGCCTGCTGACTGAAGGATCCAGGTTCAATTCCGGTCAAGGGCACATGTCCAGGTTGCAGGCTCCATCCCCAGTATGCAGGAGGCAGCCAATCAATGCAGGGGGCATGCAGGAGGCAGCCAATCAATGATTCCCATCATGGATGTTTCTATCCCTCCCTCTTCCTTTCTCTCTGAAATCAATAAAAATGTATTTTTAAAAAGTAATGAATTTATGTATTTTATTAGAAACAAAGCATTTTTAATTATTTTGATTTATTAGAACCATCTCCTTGGCCTTATGAAGAAATAATTTTACTATGGATAGAAAGTGGGGAGAAATTGCATCATTTCATTAAATTCTTAAAACATGAAATTAATGTGAATGATATTCAGGATTTTGTAGATATTAATGTAGTATCAAACAATGTTACAATCCCAAAAACTATACAAAAAGCTAAAAAGATAGCACTTTGCAGTCAGTACTGCTAAAGCTCAAAGAAGTTTTATTTTGCTCCATCAGCATGGCTCAGTGGTTGAGCATCGACCTATGAACCAGAGGTCACGGTTCAATTCCTGGTCAGGGCATATGCCCAGGTTGTGAGCTCAATCCCTAGTGGGGGACGTGTAGGAGGCAACTGATCAATGATTGTCTTTCATCATTGATGTTTCTATCTCTCTACGTCTCCCTTCCTCTCTAAAATCAATAAAATTATTTTTAAAGTTTTATTTTAATGAATTTGAATGAGGTGAGAAATTGTAGTTTAATGTCAGATCATGTATCAAACATAATGACAAGAAATTTGTTGGGAAAATAGCAGATTAAGGTACTCAAATGATAGTTATACCATTATCTTCTGCTTTTCTTCTGTGTTGGATCCTTTGTTTTTTACTTCTGTTTTCTAAACATTGGCACTACTCTTTATTCTTCATTTATGAGGCACTATCCATATTTGTATGCGTAACTATTTTTAAATGCTCTAAAGTATTTCATTGATACATATGCCACTACTAGTGGACATTCAGATTATTTCTATTTTTTTTAACTGTTATAAACAATATTAAAAGGATATCCTTATACTGATATTCTAGAGTTTCTGGTAATATACCTTCAGCTTACCCTGCCACCCACAGTGTGAGATCTCATTTCTCTACATCCTTGCCAAAAATTGGTATTATCAGACTTAAATCTTTGCCAGTTTGATTGGTAACTATATATATATATAAAAGGCTAAGCAACCATCCAACCACCAGGGGGCAGACGCTCCAACCGGTAACTATGATGCACACTGACCATCATGGGGTAGAAGTTCAATGCAGGAACTGCTGAGCTGCAGTGACTTGGCAGCAGTGGTTCTTGGGTGACGCACCCCGGAACCAGAGAGGAGGGAGGCCAATTCTGGACTGTGTCACCCGAGAACCGCTCTCTCGCAATCTGGGACCCCTAGGAGGATGTCAGAGAGCTGGTTTCAGCCTGATGCCTGCAGGCCAGGCTGAGGGATCCCACCTGCTAGAGGGACCCCACTCCGCAGATACCCTTTGAGCTGCGCCACCACCCCAGGTGTGGCCAGCCAGGGAGAGACTGTAGGAAGTTGGATCCAGGGCATGTCCAGCCCATCTCGCTCAGTCCCACCCCGATGGCCACCTTCTAATTAATTTCCTTTCAATGTGTACGAATCGATGCACTGGGGCACTAGTGGAATAATAAGATCATTGGTTAATTTGCATTTGTCTAGTTGATGAGAATAAACTAGATTTTTTTATTCTTATTGGCCATTTGGGTTATTTGTGTGTATGTGTGTGAACTGCTTATTTAAATCCTTTGTTCATTTTCTTTTTTTTTTTTTTATCTTTTTTTTTTCTTAATTAAATCTTTATTGTTCAGATTATTACAGGTGTTCCACTTTTTTTCCCCCCATAGCTCCCCTCCACCTGATTCCCCACCCCACCCCATGCCCTTACCCCCCGCCACTGTCTTCATCCATAGGAGTAAGATTTTTGTCCAATCTCTTCCCGCAACCCTCACACTTGCTTCCCCTGAGAATCGTCAGTCCACTCCCTTTCTATGTCCCTGATTCTATTATATTCACCAGTCCATTCTGTTCTTCAGATTTTTTATTCACTTGATTTTTAGATTCACTTGTTGGTAGGTATGTATTTGATGTCATTTTGTTGTTCATAATTTTTATCTTTACCTTTTTCTTCTTCTTCTTCTTCTTCTTAAAGAATACCCTTCAGCATTTCATGTAATCCTGGTTTGGTGGCAATGAACTCCTTTAGCTTTTTCTTGTCTGTGAAGCTCTTTATCTGACCTTCAACTCTGAATGATAGCTTTGCTGGGTAGAGTAATCTTGGTTGTAGGTTCTTGCTGTTCATCACTTTGAATATTTCTTGCCACTCCCTTCTGGCCTGCATAGTTTCTGCCGAGAAATCAGCTGACAGTCGTATGGGTGCTCCCTTGTAGGTAATTAACTGTTTTTCTCTTGCTGCTTTTAATATTCTCTCTTTGTCTTTTGCCCTTGGCATTTTAATTATGATGTGTCTTGGTGTGGTCCTCTTTGGGTTCCTCTTGTATGGGGTTCTGTGCGCTTCCTGAACTTGTAAGTCTATTTCTTTCACCAGGTAGGGAAAGTTTTCTGTCATTATTTCTTCTAATAGGTTTTCAATATTTTGCTCTCTCCCTTCTTCTGGCACCCCAAAAATTCGGATGTTGTTTCGCTTAAAGTTGTCCCAGAGGCTCCCCTTACATTATCTTCATATTTTTGGATTCTTTTTTCTTTTTGTTTTTCTGGTTGGATGTTTTTTGTTTCCACATATTTCAGATCTTTGGTTTGATTCTTGGGGTATGTTGATCTACAGTTGAGTTTCTGTATATTCTTTATTTCAGACAGTGTATGCTTCATTTCTGACTGGTCCTTTTCCATTTTTTTGGCATTCTCATTAAGGTCCTTGAAGGTCTCACTAAGCTCCTCAGAAGTGTCATCAAGTTTCTCGGCAGTTTTTAGAAGATTCTTGAGTAACCTTATAAATGTGATTCTGAACTCTATGTCATCCAATAGTTTGCTTTCCTCCGTTTCTTTCATTCGTGACATGTTTCTTTGTTTCTGCATTTTGGCTTCTTCCCTGTGTTGATGGAGTGGCTTTGTGTGGTAGGTGACCTATAGGGGGCAGTAGCTCAGCCTCCCCAATCACCTGATGTGGATGCTCTTGGTACACCCCTTTGTGGGCTGAGTGCAAAGTCTTGGTGTAGTTAAGCCTGAATTGCTGTTGGTACGCTGGGAGGAATTGACCTCCAGGCCAATTAGCTGTGAGCACTCCCTGTGTCTATAATGGAAAAAGTGCTGCGCTTATGGGGCAGGACTTGTTTCAGTGGGGCTTTGGTGCTCACTGAGTCTGCCTCTTGAATGTGTCACTTATGGATGTGAGGAGTTGAAATCTGTTGTCTCACACTGACCACTAGGTACACTGGCTTCTGGATCTCCAATGGGGTGCAGGTCAGCTACTGTCTGAGGCCACTCAGCAGGAGCTACAGTGAGAGCTGCAGTTTTCTCCTCTTTGCTTGGGGTTTGGAGGTTTTGGAGCTGTCTGACCCAGGCTGCAAGTTTTCTAGGTTAAGCTGCAATAGGGCAGGCTTTCTTATGCTAATTGAGCTGCTTGGAGCTTGGGTGGGTTTGTAGGTTGTGTGGGGCGGGGTCTCAGGGCGTCACTAGGTTAGGGCGTGGCAAACAGCAATGGCTGCTAGTAAGCCCGCTCTGTGTCCCGACCGTGTCCTGGAATCCTGTGCCCCAGTGCCGTAAACAGTTATTCCTGCGCGCAGCTCTGCTAGCAAGCCACTCTCACTGGCAGACAGTCCAGCTTCTCCCCGTAGGAGTTTGGGTCCCCCGCGTCTCCCCAGAGACTGGATTTCAGAGTAGTCGGGGGCTTGTCTCCCTTCGGGTTGAAAAAAGCAACGCACCCAGTCGCCCGCCGCCAGCCCGGATCCCGCGCCTCCGTACCTCAGCTTTTCAGCGCTCGTGCACGTCTCAATGCTCTTTTCTCTTTCCTTCTAGTTGTAGAACTTCCACTCAGCCAGCTTTCCCGTGGTTCTGGGTGATAGACGTTTTATCGTTTAGTTGCAGTTTAAATTGTTGTCGGAGGCAGCAGTTTAGGTGTTTACCTATGCCGCCATCTTGGATTCCCCCTCCTTTGTTCATTTTCTTACTAGCTCATTTACTATAGTTATTTTTCTATTGTCCCTCTTAGCATTTGTTCATTGGTATACGTATTTTCCATTATATAAATAAAAATATTAGCTTGTTTCTCTTAAGTTCATTCATACTTCTTCTAAGTAAAAGTCATTCATTTACTTTTCACTCAATAAATTTTTACTGAGTGCCTACTATATTCCAGGTACAGTGCTAAGCACCTGGAGATTTATTGGAGAACAAGACAGTAATTCAGTAGGACAGATAAGTCAGTAGACTACTTTAGATAAGTACTGTGATAGGGGAAAATACAGGATGCAATGCTAGCCTTTAGAAGGGGTACTTAACTCAGACTTGGAAATCAGTATTCTTCCTAGAGGAATTAATGTCTAAACTGAATGGAAAATAGGAATTGGCATGGCAGGAGGTTTTGTGTGTTTGGTTGGTTTATTGGAAGGAATGGATAGATGGGGTAGGATCAACAAGGGAGAACAGATCATTTCTTTAAAAATGTGGGGAAATTCAGTATAACTTAAGCCTAGGGTACAGGAAGTCATTAATGAAGCTGGAAAGGTATGCAGTGGCAAGATTGTACAAGGCATTGGAAGACATGTTAAAGAGTTTGAACTTTTTTGTAGAACTGGGGAGCCATTAAACATTGTGCTTTAACCTATGACTACCTACCTCAGAATCACCTAAGAGTTTTGTTAAAAATACCCATTCCTATATTTTACTCCAGATCTACTCAGTCAAAATCACTACGTTAAAGTTCCCCAAATTGTTTTTTGGTGTGCTTTTTTTCCCCTTCACAATGCTGTCAAGTCAATTCTTACACATATTGAAGTTTGTACAGTATAGTAAAGTATTCAGGGTCAGGAATGACACTATCAGATGTGTATTCTAGAGAGGTAACTTTGGTTGGAATGTGAAGAATCATTTGAAAGGTGGTAAAACTGGAGGCTAGGGGACCGATTAGGTGGCTGTTGGGATAATCTAGGTGAAAGATATTGATGGTCTTCCTAGAACAAGAGAAACAAAGGAAAAAATAAACACATAGGACTACATCAAACTAAAAAGCTTCTGCACATCAAAAGAACCACCAACAAAATGAAAAGAAAACCCATAGTATGAGAGAACATATTTGCCAATAATACATCTGATAAGCGATTAATTCCAAAATACACAAAGAACTCATAAAACTCAACACCAGGAAGACAATCCAATTAAAAAGTCCAAATTAAACCCTTCTCCAAAGAGGACACACAGATGGCCAATAGACATGAAAAACTGCTCAACATCAGTAATCATCGGAGCGCTGCAAATTAAAACTATAATTGAGGTATCACCTCATATCTGCCAGAATGGCTATCATCAATAAATCAACAAACAACAAGTGCTGGTGAGGATGTGGAGAAAAGGGAAGTTAGTACACTGCTGGTGGGAATGCAGACTGGTGCAGCCACTGTAGAAAACAGTGTGGAGTTCCCTCAAAAAATTAAATATGGAACTGCTGTTTGACCCAGCAAGCCCATTTCTGGGAATATATCCTAAGAATTCCAAAACACCAATCAAAAAGAATATATGCAACCCTGTGTTCACAGCAGCATTATTTACAATAGTTAAGATCTGGAAGCAACCCAAGTGCCCATCAGTAGATGAATGGATTAAAAAGCTGTGGTATATTTACTCCATGTAATACTGTGGAGCTGTAAAAAAGGAGCACTTACCCTTTGAGACAGCATGGAAGGACCTGGAGAGTATTATGCTAAGCAAAATAAGCCAGTTAGAGAAAGACAGATATCACATGATCTCACTTATAGGTGGAATCTAATGAACAAAAGAAACTTATAAACAGATTTCAAAATGGCAGTGGAGTAAGAGGAAGCTACACTGCCACTCTCCCAGGACCAAACTGGAAATACAACTAAAGCACAGAAAAACTACCCTGAAAAATCAACTGAAGACGAGCTGGAGAGAACCCTGATAACTGAGGATGGAAAGTGGAGACCACATAGAGAGTGGTAGGAAGTGTGGAGATGCAAAAAGGCTGAACAGGCTCCCACAGACAGTGGCCAGAGTTCTGGAGTGATAGCTCAGCTGTGGGGAATTCCCACTGAGAACTCTGGGATCTTAAACCCCAAGCCCCACAGCCCAAAGAACCAGAACTTAGAAAGGTGCCCACATAACATCTGGCTGTGAAAAGCAGCAAGGTAGCTATATGCCAGGGAGAAATGGCTGGAAAAGCAGGCACCCTTTTAAAGGGCCAATGCACAAAACTTCGTGTATACCCACTCACCTTGGGCTCCACCAGAGGGAGGGCAGAGTGGACTGGAGCTGTGTGAGCAGAACCCAGGATTGCAGGCTCTGGGGTTGGAGCTTAGAAGCTAGCTGCCCTGCTTTCCTGTACTGGGTCATTCCCTCATGCTGCAGAGGAAATCTTTCTCCAGCAAATGTTTGCTATCCAGGTAGCTTTTGCCTGAGGGGAAGGCAGTTGTCCCATCCTGTTGGAAGACATTTTATCCCACCTTTCATTCAATAGCCTGAGGCTAATCAAGTCTGAGTGTCAATGGAACTGCAGGCAGAGAGCTCTGGAAGCTTTGAGTCTTTGCCCGATGTAATCCCAGGCCTTGAGCTAGGAAAAGCAGACCCTCGTGCATATCTTGGTCCTTTCTAAAGGCACTCAGCCCTAGCAGAGGGAGCCACACACTGTGGATTGCTGATAGCTCCAAACAGGGTATGCAGGGCCAGTCACAAACAGCATCTGACATTGTCTTGCACTAGAGATTAGGAGTCATAACAGATCTACCTAATACACAGACATAAATCCAAACATGGGGAGACAAAAAAACAAGCCCCAAATGAAAGAATAAGAGAATTCTCCAGAAGAAGAGCTAAATGAAATGGAGATAAGAAATTTATGAGACATAGAGTTCAGCATAATGATGGCAAAGATGCTCAATAGAATGAGAAAAGATACTGTAACTGTGAAGAATGGCAGAGCACTAATAAAGAACACAGTGGAAGGAACACACAGCAAATTAGGGGAAGTTGAGGATCGGGTAGTAAATTAAAAGACAGGGTAGGAAAATACAATCAGAGAACCAAAAGAAAAAATTAATAAATAGGAGGACAGCTTAAGGAAGCTGTAGGACAACATGGAACAAAATAATATTCACATAATAGGTGTGCCAGGCCCAGTGGTTGAGCATTGACCCGATGGCTCAGTGGTTGAGCATTGACCTATGAAACAGGAGGTCATGGTTCAATTCCCAGTCAGGGCACATGCCCAGGTTGTAGGCTCGATCCCCAGTGTGGGGTGTGCAGGAGGCAGCTAATCAATGATTATCTCTCATCACTGAATTTTCTATCTCTTTCTCCCTCTCCTTTCCTCTCTGAATCAATAAAAATATATATTTTAAAAAAAATAGGTGTTCCAGAAGGGGAAGAAAGTGAGCAAAGGATAGAGAATGTATTTGAATAAATAATGGTGGAAAACTTTCCTAACCTAATGAAGAAAAAAGTTACATAAGTTCAGGAGGCACAGAGTCCCAAGCCAGAAGAAGCCAAACTGGCACACGCCCAAACACATCATAATTAAAATGTCAAAAATTAAAGACAAAGAGAATCTTAAAGGCACCAAGGGAAAAGCAAACCATTACCTACAAAGGAGCTCCCATAAGGCTGACACCTGATTTTTCATCAGAAACTCTACAGGCCAGAAGGGAATGGCATAAAGTATTCAAGGTAATGAAAAGCAAGGATCTGAAACCAAGATTACTATATCCAGCAAGGCTGAAGGAGTTTATCACCACTAAACCAGCACTGCAAGATATGCTAAAGGGACTGATATAATAATAAGAAGAAACAGAGAAACATACACATAAAGAATTAAAATGGTAATAAATAAGCACCTATCAATAATAACTTTAAATGTAAATGGATTAAATGCTCCAATCAAAAGACATAGGGTAGCTGAATGGATACAAAAACATGTACCAATTACATGCTGTCTACAAGAGACCCACCTCAGAATAAAAGACTCATACAGAATGAGAGTGAAGGAATGGAAAAATTTTTTCCATTCAAATGAAAATTTTAAAAAAGCTGGGGTAGCAATGTTCATATCTGACAAAATAGACTTCAAAATGAAGGTCATCACAAGAGACAATAAAGGTCACTACATAATACTAAAGGGATCGATCCAACAAGAAGATATAACCCTGGTAAACATATATGCATCCAATATAGAACCACCTAAATATATTTAATAAAAACTTCTGGAGGACTTTAAGGGAGAGATCAACAGTAATACACTCACAATAGGGGACTTTAACACCCTGCTGACTTCACTGGATAGATCTTCCAGACAAAAAAATTAACAAGGAAACAGAGACTCTAAATGACACACTGGGTCAGATGGATTTAATTGAGCTGTATAGAACATTTCACCCCAAAGCTGCAGAATATACATTCTTCTTAAGTGCACATGGGTCATTCTCAAAGATAGACCACATTTTAGGACACAAAACAAGTCTCTACATGTTCAAGATTGAAATCATATCAAGCATCTCAGATCACAATGGAATTAAATTAGAAATCAACTGCAGTAAAGGGGTTATACAGATGGCCAATAGATATATGAAAAATGCTCAGAGTCATCCATCATCCAAGAGATGCAAATTAAAATAACAATGAGGTATCACTTCACAGCTGTCAGAATGGCTATCATCAACAAATGAGAAGTGCTGATGAGGATGTGAAGGAAAGGGAACCCTAGTACACTGCTGGTGATAATGCAGACTGCTGCAGCCATTATGAAAAATGGTATGGAGGAGAAACCAAGATGGCGGCATGGGTAAACACCTGAACTGCTGCCTCACACAACAATTTCAAAACTACAACTAAAAGACAAAACGGACATCATCCAGAACCACAGGAAGGCTGGCTGAGTGGAAATTCTACAACTAGAAGGAAAGAGAAAAGCACACTGAGACTCAGAGGAGCTGCAGGAGGCAGAGGAACTGAGGCGCACGGAGAGGACTGGCAACTGAGTGTGCAGCTGGCTTTCTCAAGCGGGAGGGAGACAAAAGCTCCCAATTGCACTAAACTCCAGTTCCAGGCAAGACTCTGGGGACCCAGACTTATTTGGGGAGAAACTGGACTGTCCGGCAGCGGGCGGAACTTGAGGGCGGCTTTCTCTCACAGGTGCTTGCAGCAATTACCAGGGGACACTGAGACACAGGGGCTTATTAAGGCAGGGCTGATGGGATACCAATGCTGTCTGCTCCGCCCTGAGACTCCGCCCCATCCAAGCTGAGCACAGAGGCTTTTTGCAAGTCTTGTCTCATAAGGGTGTCTCCAGCACAGAAGTTCTCCCAGCGTAGGCACAGCTGATCCTCACAGCCAATTGGCCTGGAGGTCAATTCCTCCCAGAGATACCAACAACAATCAAGGCTTAACTACAACAAGACTGTGCACACAGCCCACAAAGGGTGTACTAAGACTGTCTACCTCAGGTAACTGGGGAGGCTGAACCACTGGGCCCTATAGGGCACCTAGCACACAAAGCCATTCTATCAACTCAGGGAAGCAGCCAAAATGCGGAGACAAAGAAACAGATCACAAATGGAAGAAATGGAGGAAAGCAAACGACTGGATATAGAATTCAAAACCACGGTTATAAGGTTTTTCAAGAATTTCCTAGAAAAGGCCAATAAATTTAGTGAGACCCTCGAGGATGTGAAAAAGGACCAACTAGAAATTAAGCATACACTGACTGAAATAAAAAATATTATATAGAGATCTAACAGCAGACTAGAGGATCCCAAGAATCAAGTCAAAGATTTGAAATACAAAGAAGCAAAAACACTCAACTGGGAAAGCAAAAAGCAAAAAGAATCCAAAAATTTGAAGATAGTGTAAGAAGCCTCTGGGACAACTTCAAGCGTACCAACATCAGAATTATGGGGTTGCCAGAAGAAGAGAGAGAGCAAGATACTGAGAACCTATTTGAAGAAATAATGACAGAAAACGTCCCCCACCTGGTGAAAGAAATAGACTTACAAGTCCAGGAGGCACAGAGAACCCCAAACAAAAGGAATCCAAAGAGGACCACTCCAAGACACATCATAATTAAAATGCCAAGAGCAAAATACAAAGAGAGAATATTAAAAGCAGCAAGAGAAAAAGTTAGTTACCTACAATGGAGCACCCATACAACTGTCAGCTGATTTCTCAACAGAAACTATGCAGGTCAGATGGGAGTGGCAAGAAATATTCAAAGTGATGAATAGCAAGAACCTACAACCCATAATACTCTACCCAGCAAAGCTATCATTCAGAATTGAAGGGCAGATAAAGAGCTTCACAGATAAGAAAAAGCTAAAGGAGTTCATCACCACCAAACCAGTATTATATGAAATGATGAAAGGTATTCTTTAAGAAGAGGAAGAAGAAGAAAAAGGTAAAGATAAAAATTATGAACAACAAAAACATATCTATCAACAAGTGAACCTAAAAATCAAATGAATAAAAAAATCTGATGAACAGAATAATATATTCTGGTGAATATAATAGAATCAGAATCAGACAAAAGCTCCCAATTGCACTAAACTCCAGTTCCAGGCAAGACTCTGGGGACCCAGACTTATTTGGGGAGAAACTGGACTGTCCGGCAGTGGGCGGAACTTGAGGGCGGCTTTCTCTCACAGGTGCTTGCAGCAATTACCAGGGGACACTGAGACACAGGGGCTTATTAAGGCAGGGCATAGAAAGGGAGTGGGCTGACAGTTCTCAGGAGAAAAGGGGTGTGGGGGTGCGGGACAGGACTGGACAAAAATCATACACCTATGGATGAGGACAGTGTGTGTGTGTTGGGGGGGGGGTAAAGGCAGAGGGTGGGGTGGGAACCGGGTGGAGGGGAGCTATGGGGGGGAAAAAAGGAACAATTGTAATAATCTGAAAAATAAAGATTTATTTAATAAATAAATAAAATCATAAGAAAGATCAAAGTAAAAAACAACAACGGTATGGAGTTTCCTCAAAAAATTAAATATGGAACTGTCATTTAACCCAGTGCTCTCACTTCTAGGAGTATATCATAAGAAACCCAAAACAGCCCTAGCTGGTTTGGCTCAGTGGATAGAGTGTCAGCCTGTGGACTAAAGGATCCCAGGTTCGATTCCTGTCAAGGGCACATGCCTGGGTTGTGGGCTTAATCCCCAGTAGGGGACATGCAGGAAGCAGCCAGTCAGTGATTCTCTCTCATCTTTGATGTTTCTATTTCTCTTTCCCTCTTCCTTCCTCTCTGAAATCAATAAAGATATATTTTTTAAAAAGGAAAAGAAATCCGAAATACAAACCAGAAAGAATGTACATATCTCTATATTCATAGCAGCACAATTTACAATGGCTAAGATCTGGAAACAGCCCAAGTGCCCATTACTAGATGAGTGGATACAAAAGTTGTGGTACATTTATACCATGGAATACTATGGAGCAGTAAAGAAGGAGGATCTCTTACACTGAGACAGCATGAAGGGACCTGAAGAGTATTGTGCTAAGCGAAATAAGCCAGTCAGAGAAAGATAAGTATCACATGATGTGGAATCTAATGACAAAAAAAACTGATGAACAAAATAGACCCAGAGACACAGAGCATGGAACAGACTATAGAATCTCAGAGGGAAGGCGGGGTGAGTGAGTGGGAAGAGATCAACCAAAGAACTTATGTGCATATATGCATACTCATGGACACAGACAGTAGGGTGGTGAAGGCTGGGGTGGAGGACAGGGGCGGGCTAGAAGGGGTCAATGGGCAAAAAAGGGGACATACATTATACTTTCAACAATAAATATTTAATTAAAAAAATAAACTGTTGAACAAAATAGGTCCAGAGGCATGGATGCATGGAACAGAATGACAGATCTCAGAGGGGAGGAGGATGGAGGGAAAAGGAAGATATTAACCAAAGAACATATATGCATGTATGCATAGCCCATGGACACAGACAATAGTTTGAGTAGGGCTGGGGCTGGGTGGAGGAGGGCAAAGTGGAGGGGGAGGGCGTGGGGAGAAGATGAGGAGACATCTGTTATACTGTCAACAATAATTAAAAAAAGAAAAAAGATGATGGTCTGAACTAGAGTAGGATTAGAGCTGGAGAAAAGTAAATGAACTAGAGAAATGTGATTGTCAAATTGTTTAGAAGATGACTTGTCAAGTTTTAATGGTTTGCTTGGATAGGGAGGTGACTTCTGCAACTAGGTGCTATTTCCTGATCTGGAGAATATAGGAAAACTAGCAATTCCTGGTGATAGTGGTGGAGGAGTGGGAAGGAGAGACACCAAGTTCAAATGTGGGCTTGTTAATTTTAAGGGGGACTTTAAAAAAGAAATATCCATCTAGTAGGCAACTTGAGAATAGTTCTGTATTCACTAAGAAAAATATCAAGATTTAAGGTATATCTATAGCACAGAGGCAGATTTGCTGTAAAGCTGATGAAGTTAATCTTCAGGTCTCTTGCAAAGGCCCCTTCAAGAACCTGAGACAAGTCTTAACAATTCTATATTTAAACAGCTATATTAACTTTCCTAAGAGGGTCTTCCAATTGTGTAAGTTTCAGGCCTCAGAAAACCTTGGATCTGGCTCTGAGCTATAGGTCAAAACCATCAGTATACACAGGGTAACAAAGGACCCTGGAAAGGAGTTTGCCTTAGGACCATGGTCGGCAAACTGTGGCTCGTGAGCCACATGTGGCTCTTTGGCCCCTTTAGTGTGGCTCTTCCACAAAATACCATGGCCTGGGCGAGTCTATTTTGAAGAAGTGATGTTAGAAGTTTAAGTTTAAAAAATTTGGCTCTCAAAAGAAATTTGCATCGTTGTACTGTTGATATTTGGCTCTGTTGACTAATGAGTTTGCTGACCACTGGGCTAGGAGAACTGACGTCGTTTCCCTGTATCCATGCTTTCATTTTCTGTGGTTTCAGTTACCCACGGTCAACTGTGATCTGAAAATATTAAACAAAATATTACAGAAATAAACAGTTCATAAGTTTTAAAGTGCATGCCATTCTGAGTAGTGTGATGAAATCTCATACTGTCCTGCTTCATCCCTTTGCCTAGTATATCCACGCTGTATACACTACCTACCCATTAGTCGCTTAGTAGCCATCTTGGTTATCAGATCGACTGTTGTGATATGGCAGTGCTTGTGTTCAAGTAACCCTATTTTACCTATTAATAGCCCCAAAGTTCAAGAGTAATGATGCTGGCAATTCAAATATGCCAAAGAGAAGTCATAAAGTGCTTCCTTAAGTGAAAAGGTGAAAGTTCTTGACTTAATAAGGAAAGAAAATATGCTGAGGTTGCTAAGATGAGAACAGTAAGAATGAATCTTGTAACTATGAACTTGCCTAATTTTTATAAACTTTATCATAGGTATGCATTTATAGGAAGAAAACAGAGTATACTATGTTCAGTACTATCTGCAGCTTCAGGCATCCACTGGGGGTCTTGTAACATATCTCCCGCAGATAAGGGAGGAATTACTGTATAGAGTAAGAAACAACAGAGGTCTTGTTATTTTACACATAATTTTCTAGGCATGACTATTATTTTAAATTAGGTGTAAGAAAAGTCAGGAAAAAAACATAATAAAAACAAGTTAAGCCCAGCCAACATGGTTCAGTGGTTGAGTGTCAACCTATGAACCAGGAAGTCACAGTTCATTTCCTGGTCAGGGCACATGCCTGGGGTTGCCGGCTGTATTCCCATTGTGGGGCGTGCAGGAGGCAGCCAATAAATGATTCTCTCTCATCACGGATGTTTCTATCTCTCCCTCTCCCTTCCTCTCTGAAATCAATAAAAAAATATATTTTTAAAAAACCGCAAGTTAAGAGTTTGTGGCCATACAATATACTGTGGGTCAGTTGAACTTAAAAGCTTTATATATTTATATTAAACTATTATGAACATTTGGGTACACTCATAATGAGTAATTTTGATAACTGTATATGAAAAATGAAGCTGTATTTTTCTAACTCTCAAAAGAGGGATGAAAATTTAAAATGAGAAGCTTTGTAGTTTTTATGTAAATACTTTTAGCATTACATAAATATTGAGCAAAGTAGGTTTACAATTGTTCGTATGGAAAATAATACAATTAATAATAATGTGCCCTGGCTGATGTGGCTCAGTTGATTGGAGTGTTGTCTGGTACACCCTAAGGTAGCAATTTCAATTCCTGGACAGGGCACATACACAGGTTTCGGGTTCGAACCTCAGCCAGGGCACATATAGGAGGCAACTAATTGATGTTTCTCTCACATTGATGTTTCTCTCTCTCCCTTTCTCTAAAATAAATTTTAAAAAATAAATAGTAATACAAGAATAAACTGTACTCATAACTGTAAGCCTAGTTTTGCTCCACCCTTGTGTATTTAATAACATAATTATATAATATATATATGAGATAAATGTACTAGTTACTCTTTGCCTTAAAAAAATCTATTCTGTTTTAATCATTGGCCTTCTCCATTTTTAAAAATTGTCAAGGAAATCTTTAATAATGTCTGATCTAAATCTCTGATTCTCATGAAGGAAGAGGAACATTTTTTAAAAATCAGCTTTATTGCTCTAACCGGTTTGGCTTAGTGGATAGAGCTTCGGCCTGTGGACTGAAGGGTCCCAGGTTCAATTCTGGTCAAGGGCATGTACCTTAGTTGCAGGCACATCCCCAGTAGAGGGCGTGCAGGAGGCAGCTGATCGATGTTTCTCTCTCATCAATGTTTCTAACTCTCTATTCCTCTCCCTTCCTCTCTATCAAAATTATTTTTTAAAAATCAACTTTATTGAGGTATTTTTTATATACATTAAGAGTCATCAGTTTTAATTATACATTTCAATGTGTTTTTGACAATGTGTGCTTCAGTATAACCACTGTGATAATCCAAATACAATATTTCTGTCACCCCCAAACATTCTCTTGTTTCCTTTTGCCGTCAGGCTCCTCTCCTAATCCTTCATCCCTGCCAGAGGCAGCCACTGATGTGTTTTCTGTCATTACAGCTTTGACTTTACTAGAATTTTATATAAATGTTTGTAGTCTTTTGTGTCTGGCTCTGGCTTCTTTCACTTAGCATAATGCTTTTGAGCTTATCCATGTTGTTTCATGTCTGAGTAGTTCCTTTTTATTTATATTTTTAAATAGGTTTTTTATTGATTTCAGAGAGAGGAAGGGAGAGGGAGAGAGAGATTGAAACATCAATGATAAGAGAGAATCATTGATTGGCTGCCTCCTGCATGCCCCCTACTGGGGATCAAGTCTGCAATCTGGGCATGTGCCCTGACCAGGAATCAAACCGTGACCTCCTGGTTCATGAGTCAATGTTCAACCACTGAGCCACACCAGCCAGGCAGTAGTTCCTTTTTATGCTAAGTAGTAGATTCCATTTTGGACATATCACAGTTTATCAGTTCACTAGTTGATAGACATTTATGTTGCTTTAGCTTTGGGCTATTATAAATAAAACGGCTATACATATTTACATACTAGTCTTCACATAGACATCTGTTTTCATTTCTTTTGGATAAATTACTTAGAAGTGGGCTTGCTTTGGAGTGGGTTACAATGTAACATGCATTTAACTTATAAAAAAAACTGCCAGACTTTTCCAAAGTGGGTATACTATTTTGCATTCCTGCCAACAATGTATAAGAGTTCTAGTTGCTCCCCATCCTTCACTGTACTTGGTATTGTTGGTCGTTTTACTTTTAGCCTTCTAGTGGGTGCCATGTTTTCTCATTGTATTAATTTGCATTTCCCTAATAACTAAATGATACTGTGCATCGTTTCATATGCATATTTGTCTTTTATATGTCATTTTTGGTGGAGTATCTGCTCTAATATTTTTTCCATTTATTAGTTGGATTATTTGTCTTACTGAGTAAAAGTTATTTATATGTTCTGAATACAAGCCTTTTATCAGATATATGCTTTGAAAGTATTATCTCCCAATCTGTGGCTTGTTTCTTAAAATTGTTTTTGTTACTAATCCTCACCCAAGGATACTTTTCCATTGATTTTTTTAATCTTTATTGTTGAAAGTTTTATCTATGTCCTCCTGTTTTCCCCATTGACCTCTTCCAGCTTGCCCCATGCCCCAGGCCTTCACCACCCTATTGTCTGTGTCCACAGGGTATGCATATATGCATACAAGTTCTTTGGTTGATTACCTCTCACCCACCCACCCTCCCCTGCCTTCCCTCTGAGGTTCAACAGTCTGTTCCGTGCTTCTATATCTCTGGATCTACTTAGTTCATCCGTTTATTTTGTTCATTAGATTCCGCATATGAGTGAGATCATGTGATATTTAGCTTTCTCTGAATGGCTTATTTAGCTTAGTATAATACTCTCCAGGTCCATTCATGCTGTTGCAAATGGTAAGAGGTCTTTCTTTCTTATGGCTGCATAGTATTCTATTGTGTAAGTGTACCACAGCTTTTTTATCCACTCATCTGCAGATAGGCACTTGGCCAGAATCCAACCTGGGACCCTTCAGTCTGTAGGTCGATGCTCTATCCACTGATCCAAACCGGCTAGGGCTTAAATTTTCTTAATATCTGTCAGAAAGCAGAACTTTTAAGTTTCAGTGAAGTACCATTTATCAATTTTTTCTTTTATCTTGTACAGCATTCTGCCTAAGAAATTGTTCTCTAACCCAAGTTTCACAAAGATTTTTACTATATTTTGTAGTTTCAGATGTTTTATCTCTTACCTATAGGTCTATGATACATTTAAAGTTAATTTTTTGGTGTATGGTGTGAGGTGAGAGTAAAAGTTTTTTCCATATGGATGTCCAGTTGTCCCAGCACCATTTGTTGAAAAGACTATCCTTTCTGCTTTTGAATAACTTTGTTCCCTTTGTTGAAAATTAAATGAATATATTTGTATTTGTCTATTTTTGGACATTCTATTATATTCCATTTAAATACATGTTTGTGATAATCTCTTTGTAATTACAATAATTTATCTTACTTACATGAAACATATTTTGTAGGTATTCTAGGATATTATGAGTTCTATAATTTGAACAATTTGTATTCTTCCCAAACATACACTTAAATGTGTTTTTAACATGTATAGTTAATTCATTTATTCAACTGGAAATATGTATGTGTAGTCTAGGTATTTTGCCTTAAGTAATTACTAGGATAGTAAGTTATCATTTTAGGGAATTTTTTAAAAAAAATCCTCGCCAAAACCGGTTTGGCGCAGTGGATAGAGCGTCGGCCTGCGGACGTAAGGGTCCCAGGTTCGATTCCAGTCAAGGGCATGTACCTTAGTTGCAGGCACATCCCCAGTAGGGGGTGTGCAGGAGGCAGCTGATCGATGTTTCTAGCTCTCTATCCCTCTTCCTTCCTCTCTGTAAAAAACCAATAAAATATATTGGGGAAAAAAAAATCCTCACCCAAGGATTTCTATTGGTTTTTAGAGAGAGTGAAATGGAGGGAGGAGAGTGGGACAGAGAGAGGGAGGGAGAGAGATGAGAAAGAGAGAGAGAGAGAGAGAAACATCTATGTGAGAGGAACACATCAATTGGCTGCTTTGCACACAAGTTCTGTCTGAGGCTAGGGATCAAAACCTACAACCCAGGTACATGCCTTTGACCGAGAATTTAACCCGAGACCCATTGAGCGACTGGTCAGGGCAGGAATATACATTTCTTCTGTATAAGAAGTGATTAAGCATACTTTGTTTGCTTATAGCTTCATTTCCTAAGAATATGGAAAAGCGAATAAAATAAACTATTGTCATGTGGAAATCTTTAAACTAACCCAAACTATGTTCTATTAAGGAAGAATGAAAAAGAATGTTGAAAATGTCAAAGAATAGAGCAGAATAAATTCTGTTCTTTGCAGATAACAGCCACATAAATACCACAAATAAGAAAGGGAATTTCCTGACTTCTGCTTCCAAGCAATTCCAATAAATGAAGGAGGAAGTGATTTTTCCTTCTTAAAAAAAATTGTTGGCAAGATTAATGTAGTTCCTTTCACTCTTAGGATCTTAAACACATGTACACTAGTATCCTTGAACTTAAACCTTTGGGATTTTGTCAGGTTCTTAGTTTGCAAAATGTTAAATTATTTCAGTAAAAACTCACTCTTTTATGGATGTTACAGAGCCAGGGAGATGATGCATTAACAAGAGGCAGAAAAACACCCAGCCATTAACACTTGACTGGGAGGGATCCCTTACTCTGGTGGAATAAGCCTAAGCTTAGGAGTCAGAATATATTTGCATTTCCTCTTTAACTTTTTAACATGGGTCGGGGGCAGGGGCAAGTTTCTTCTCTAAGTCTCACTGTCTTTCTTGGCAATAATACTTGGGTGACAGTATTATCATGAGGATTAAATTAAATGGCACCTAGTACTCTGTTTAGCATACAGTACACATTCAGTAAATATTAAACCCCTTCCCCACTTCTTCCAGTGATTCTTCAGATAAGCTGAGAAGTTTTTTGGAGGTATATTGCATTCCCCACAGCAGAAGCTGACCTGTTGGTTCTTCCTCATTCTTTCAGTAACGAAATGATAGAGTTTGAAAAGTGCTGGAGAACAGGAGAACATCTGAGCTTGGGGATCAGAGTTTAGGATAAGAAACTAGTTCAACAGGAAGTGTGCACGGTCAGCCCTTTAAGGATCATATGCTCAAGGTGTCCAATCCCATCTCACATGTTTAATACCTCAAATGTCACTTGATGGTAGAAGACTCTCTAGGGAACTCTGTGAGAACAGTACCTAGCTGTAGTGGAAGGCTGACCTGACAGCACCTTTTAGTCTTTCTCTAGCCTTCTTTGTCCTCGTGTAATTTAATTATGTCCTCTCTAGCTGCAAGTTTTAAATTCAAAGACACTTATTATTAGTGTCTGTCACCTTAAATTACCAAATTCAGGGCCTCTTCACCTCCCCCCACCTTTATCCTGTGAAAAAGACAGTGGTTCTGTCTAATTTAAATTGCTTTTGGTTCCTCCTCCCTGCTCACCCAAACACCTGCCCTTTCACAATTAATTGTATTCCTAAAGGGCATTTCAAAATGCTCCGGCTATTTATGGGGAAGACCTCCACATGGCTATTAGCAAAAAACAGATTCTCAGTTATGTGTGCAAATATCTTAATGTACTTTTGGGATATTGCAGAGAAATTATCAAGTCTTGTTTTGAGACTATCTGCCAAAACCAAAATAGTCTCAATCAGTTACTGGTCATACGAATTTACTAGTATTGTTATGTCAGCATCACTATTCCCATTCTTTTGAAAAATAAAGATTAGAACTTTCTCTATACTGTTTAAGCACAGCATTAGGCCCCAAGAATATAAAAAGAACAATATTTGCACCTTATGCTTAAGTCAAAAGGAAGGAAAGATAGGATTAGAAATCAAAGTCCCTAATTCTGTTTTGCTTTGTTTTGTTTTATTTACAAAAATGCTACTGCATTAGATCTATCTCAGGCATAAAAAATAGCCCAGCTGGCATAACTCAGTGGTTGAGCATCGACCTATGAACCAAGAGGTCACAGTTTGATTCCTGGTCAGGGTACATGCCTGGGTTGCAGGCTTGATCCCCAGTGCAGGAGACAGCCCATCAGTGATTCTCTGTCATCATTGATGTATCTCTCTCTCTCCTTTTCCCTTCCTCTCTGAAATCAATTTTAAAAATATAAAAATACACAGAACTCTTTCTCTGATTCTATATAAAATATATTTATATGTATATATATATTTAACTTAAACTATTAACACCTATAAATAATATTTCAGTGATTGATTGATTTCCAGAAGCTTATTATTTTAAACCAATTTTTTTTTTATTGATTTCAGAGAAGAAGGGAGAGGGATAGAGACATAGAAACATCCATGATGAGAGAGAAGCATTGATTGGCTGCCCCACACTGGGGGTCAAGCATGTGCCCTGACCGGAAATCAAACCGTGACCTCTTGGTCAATGATGCTCAACCACTGAGCCACGCCGGCTGGGCTATTCTGCTTTTTTTGGTTCATGCATAAATTTGAGCCTTCTCAGATGTATATACACTCTTTTACACTTTCTGTTAAAGTATCACTCAGATGCAGCACCATCAAGAATAAAAAAAAACAGTCATTACTGCTTTATTCTGGAGTGAGTTCTGCTTAGAAGAGATAATTAAATGTCTTTATTGTTCAAGCCATTGTTACATGGATATTCTGATACAGGCATACCTCGTTTTATTGGTTTTGCTTTATTTGTGGTTCACAGATGTTGCATTTTTTACAAATTGAAGGCAAGACTTTCCACCAGCAAAAAGATTATCACTCAGTTTATTGAAATACTCACTTTATTGCAGCAGTACTTACTTTATTTCAATACTTGCTTTATTTAGGCAGTTTAGAACGCAACCTACAGTATCTCCACGGTATGCCTGTGATTGCTGCTGAAAGCACATTAAATAAATTTGGTCTGTAGATGGCTTTATTTAAGTATTCTTCCAGATTTTCAATGACTAGGTCACTTAAATCTTAACTTTTCCAGAACATAGAAAAAAGTGGAGACATTCCCCATCTCATTCCATAAGACCATGAAAGCCTTGATACCAAAACCAGATTGGGAGAGAAAGAAAAGTAAAGGCCTATCTCATTATTATAGACACAAAAATTCTAAATAAATTATTAGTAAACTGAATCCAGCCGTGAATAAATAGATAATATGTATGATCTAGTTCAGTTTCTTCCAGGAAGCAAGGGTGATTTAACAAAACAATACAAACTACTAATGTAAATTACTATATTAACAGATTAGAGGTGAGGAAGGCTATGATCGATTATTTAAGTGTGATAGAAGGTCGTGATAACTGAACTCTGTTCCACAGATTCTTTATCCTGATAGGAGTCCCAGATGTGCTCAGTTTATCTCCTTTCACTGGGAAATCCCCCCCGCCCCCTCCCCCCAGGAGATATTTTCATTACAGACTTATGGAATTGTGTTTCAGGATTGTTTGATTGATTTTATTTTTTAAGTATTAGCAATGCCAGCATATGATAAACCTGATTTTTTTAGTAGAGGGTGAGTAGAATTAGAACTATGAACTCTAATGAGCTCATTTACTTAGCAGAATTGGAAGCCAGGGCCTTACTTTCAGCACTCTTGTAATTATAAATTAGCACTTGAAGGGTGACTATATTTCTTTATCTTGATTTCCATTAGGTAGTTCATTTTTTGAACAGCTAAACTAGATGCGGGGGAAAAGGATAGTCTTTCATACGAAGCTTTTATCCTAGTTGGGGATAATCACCACACATATAAGACTTGATACTTTATTTTTATCCTCTTATTTTGTCCTCTGCTTGAGGCTCTTGATCAAGAAAAAGCCCTTTAAACTCAAGCAGGACCAGGTCCAAATCCTTAAATTGCACTGTCCTTAAAAGGTCTTTGTCTTCCAAACAAGTCAGATAAATGTTGGAACATTCCCATTAGTGAGTCACAGGGCCACAACATTTCTGTGTATTTTTTGCTGTAACTTTTTAATCTTCCCTTTCTTCCTTTCCTATGCCTATTAAACGACTACTGTGAATGCAAAACTCAGAAGTTAGCAGGATCTTGTGTAGTGTATTTTTGTGATTTAAAAAACTGGTTATCTGTGTGTTGACAGCAGACTATAGATCAATTTTTTATTTTAATAGAGAAACAATCCAAAAATATTTTTAAAATATTTTTATTGATTTCAGAGAGGAAGGGAGAGGAAGAAAGAGATAGAAACATCAATGATGAGAGAGAATCATTGATTGGCTGCCTCCTGCACGCAGCCTACTGGGGATCGAGCCTGCAACCCAGGCATGTGCCCTTGACTGTATACTATCTGTAGTGGTTTTAAAACATAATTCACAAATTCTTTGGTATAACTCAATTCAAAAGGTGGAGCCCCTCCCTTGAACATGATTGGCACTTAAGGACTTAAATCTAATAACTGGAATGTGGCAGAAATGACAGTGTAGCATTTCTGAGAATAGGGCATAAAAAGGCATTCATTCTTTCTGTCACTCTTGGGTCATTTGTTCTGGTAGAAGCCAGATGCCATATCATAGGATACTCAAGAAGCTTTATGGAGAGGTCCATGTGACCTCCAGCCAATGAGTGAACCAACTTGGAAGCAGATTCTCCAGTCCTAGTCAAGCCTTCAGATGACCAGCCCCAGCCAACATCTTTTTCTTAAAAATATATATATTTTATTGATTTTTTACAGAGAGAAAGGGAGAGAGACAGAGAGCTAGAAACATCGATGAGAGAGAAACTGATCAGCTGCCTCCTGCACACCTCCCACTGGGAATGCCTGCAACCAAGGTACATGCCCTTGACTGGAATCGAACCTGGGACCCTTCGGTTCACAGGCTGACACTCTATACACTGAGCCAAACTGGTCAGGGCCCAGCCAACATCTTGACTGTAACCTCATAAGAGACCGTGAGCCAGAACCAGTCAGCTTAGCTGCTACTGAACTCCTGACCCACAGAAATTGTGATAATGTATGTCTTGTTTTAAACCACTAAATTTTGGAAGTAATTTGTTATGCAGCAATAGATAACTGATATATAATCATGTAACATTTAGTAATACTGATAAACTTCTTCTCATCTTGTAAGACTAGCTGTCCTATAGTTCTACATTGTTTAGTTCTCATAAATGCATACTTTTTTGTTGTTGTTATACCTTTTAACTATCTTGAATTGAGAGTTAGTCATTAAAGTAATTATTAGCATTTTCCTATTTCTCCAATCTTCTGTATCTACTACTTTACAAAAGATGTTGCTGTATTATTTGTTGTATATATATGACTGTTGTATCTTCACTTGAGGCCCAGTGCATGAAATTCATGCACTCAGGGGGGTAGTCCCTCAGCCTAGCCTGCACCCTCTCGCAGTCTAGGAGCCCTCAGGGGATGTCCAACTGATGAGTTAGGCCCACCCCAGGCCTAAGCCATCAGTTGGACATCCTTAGCGCGGCTGTGGAGGTGAGAGAGACTCCTGCCACCACCGCTGCGCTTGCCAGCCATCAGCCCGGCTTCTGGTTAAGCAGTGCTCCCCCTGTGGGAGTGCAATGACCACCAAGAGGCAGCTCCTGCGCTGAGCATCTGCCCCTTGGTGGTCAGTGCACATCATAACAACCAGTAGTTCTGCCATTTGGTCGATTTGCATATTAGCCTTTTATTATATAGGATAATGAATGAATATTAGCTTTGAACACTATAAAGTGCCCTTCTTTGTTGCATTCAATATTTTCACCTTATCTGATATTAAGATTACAACCCTTGCTTTTTTAAATTTGCATTTTCCCAGTGCATCTTCATTCATTCTTTTATTTTAGTATCTCTTACATACAGCACAGAGTGGAGTTTTATTTTAGGAGTCAATCTGAAAATCTTTTCCTTGTAATAAATGATTAAGCGTGTGTGTGTGTGTGTGTGTGTGTGTGTGTGTGTATACAAATATACATACCACAAAGAACAAAGGAAACAGGAGATTCAATTTACTGGAAGACCACACATTATTTTGTATATATAAATAGGACATAATTGATATCAGACATAGCATTTGTGTGAGTGTGTGTGTGTGTGTGTGTATTTCTCTTGATATTTAGGGAAATTTATATTTTTGTTCTAACGATTTCCCTTTATACCAATACTCATATAATACCTTGGTCCTCCTTTTCTTCACACGTTGACTATTAGTTTCCTATTTGGAGAAATAACGAAAGAACTTGAAACCACCTCCTCTCTTCTCTGTGCCCACCACTATTGAATTTCAGTTAATAGTATTGTTTCCTTAATTATTTATTCTTGTCCTTCTAAATATGTTTTGGTTTATATATTCAGGTTACTCATATTCTTGAAATCCCACATTTTACCTGTTAGACAATCAGTGAACTATTCTACTTTTTCTCTACCCACTTCTCTCATTTTTTTTGTTATTGCTACATTGTTAGAGCATATACAATTTCATACTATTCTCTTAAAAATTTTTTAAAAACATTTTTAATGATATTTTTTAGAAAGAGAGGAAAGGAAAGGAAGAGATAGAAATATCAATGAGAGAGAACATTGATTGCCTCCTGCATGCCTTTACTAGGGATTGAACCAGAAATCTCTTTGTGCTTAGGCCAACAGTCAACCACTGAGCCACACTGGCTGGGCAAAATTTCATACTGTTCTTTTTTCTTGTTTTGTTTTGTTTGTTTGTTAATCCTCGCCTGATAATATCTTTCCATTGATATTTATTTGTTTGTTTGTTTATTTATTTTTATTTCAGAGAGGGAGAGGGAGAGAGAAACATCAATGATGAGAGAGAACCACTGATCAACTGTCTCTTGCACACCTCACACTGGGGATCCAGCCACAACCTAGGCATGCACTCTGACTGGAAATCAAACCACGACCTCCTGGTTCATAAGTCCACGCTCAACCACTGAGCTACACCGGCTGGGCTCCATTGATTTTTAGAGAGAGTGGAAGGGCGAGGGAGAGACAGAGAGAAACATTGATGTAAGAGAGAGACATTGATTGATTGCCTCCCCCATGCATCTTCACCAAGGCCAAGGATCTGGCCTACAATATTGATTAGTGCCCTTGACCGGAATCAAACCCAGGACCCTTCAGTCTGCAGGCTGATGCTCTATCCACTGCACCAAACCAGCTAGGGCGTACTTCTTTTTTTTTTTTACTTTCTAAATCTCTTTTAATTCAATTTTCTTTAAATAATCAAGCATTGAAAACTTTACAAAACATCAATTAAATTTGTTAAGGTTCTTTTCTTTTTCCCCCTCAGTGTATGTAAGTATTGATGGGTCTTTTGTAGACACACCTACTTTTACTCCAAGGGACACATGGTTGATTCTCTCTCAAATCAACTTTTTCCAGACAGAAGTCCCATCAGTAAATAAGGCCATTCTATGTTAATTTTTTGTGAGGGTGTTAGTTCCAAAAGACATCTTTAGTAAATAAATAAAGGAGAGAGGTAAAATTCCGTGGCCTGCTTGGTGAATCTTAATTGTGAAATTTCTTCTTTCGGTATTTCTTTCCTGCTGCATTTGCTGCTTTTCAGCCATGATCTCTGAGTACTTCCTCATACTATTCTTAATACCACTTTTGTTTTAGTCTTAGATATATAGCTAAATGTAAAACTTCTCTTTGCTGAAGTTTTCTCGGTCCTCTCTTTGTTGGGTGCAGTCCTCAGGAAGGACTGATGAGTATAATAGCCCTGGGTGTTTATCATACTGAAAACTTTTCTATAGCCACTTATAGAACAGTTTGTCTGCATTTACTAAATTCCTTGGTGCACATGTTTCTCCTTGATTATATTGTAGATATTGCTTTACTATTTTCTGGCTTTGAATGCTGTGCTGAACTCTGATGCCAGACTGGTTTACTATCCTTAGAAAGTGACTTGATCTTTCTGTCAATTATAGGTAATTTTTTTCTCTGTATTGAAGCATAATAATTTATAGGATAAATCTAAATGATGACCAATCCAGGTGTATTTAACTTGGTATATGATGTGCCCTGTCAATATGTATAGATTCAGGTCTTCTTTCCCTCCCAACCCAATCCCCAAGAAAAGTGTGATTGAATTATAGTTGTATATATTAATTCTATTATTTTGACTTTTTTTTAAATAAATATATTTCATGGATTTTTTACAAAGAGGAAGGGAGAGAGATAGAGAGTTAAAAACATTGATGAGAGAGAAACATCAATCAGCTGCCTCCTGCACACCCCCTACTGGGAATGTGCCCACAACCAAGGTACATGCCTTTGACCAGATCAAACCTGGGACCCTTCAGTCTGCAGGCCTATGTTCTATCCACTGAGCCAAACCAGTTACAGCAGTGGTTCTCAGCCTTTCTAATGCCGCGACCCTTTAATACAGTTCCTCATGTTATGATGACCCCCAACCATAAAATTATTTTCGTTGCTACTTCATAACTGTAATTTTGCTACTGTTATGAATCGTAATGTAGATATCTGGCTCTACAGCAGCGGTTCTCAACCTGTGGGTCGCAACCCACAGGTTGAGAACTGCTAGCAGGGTCCCCTAAGACCATCAGAAAACACAGATATTTACATTACGATTCATAAGAGTAGCAAAATTACAGTTATGAAGTAGCAATGAAAATAATTTTATGCTTGGGGGTCACCACAACATGAGGAACTGTATTAAAGGGTCGCGGCATTAGAAAGGTTGAAAACCACTGGGTTACAGCTATTTTGACTTTCTTTTAAAGGCATCTGGAAATATGTATGTTGTTCATCTGATTTCTGTATTACGTTGTCTTTCTTTGGTCCTTTAATATCTTATTTCTTTCTTTTTTTTTTTAATAAATCTTTATTGTTCAGATTATTACAGGTGTTCCTCTAGTTTTTCCCCCATACCTCCCCTCCACCTGATTCCTCACCCCACCCCATGCCCTTACCCCCCCCCCCCCCACTGTCTTCATCCATAGGAGTAAGATTTTTGTCCAATCTCTTCCCGCACCCCTCACACCTGCTTCCCTGAGAATCGTCAGTTCACTCCCTTTCTATGTCCCTGATTCTATTATATTCACCAGTCCATTCTGTTCTTCAGATTTTTTATTCACTTGATTTTTAGATTCACTTGTTGGTAGGTATGTATTTGATGTCATTTTGTTGTTCATAATTTTTATCTTTACCCTTTTCTTCTTCTTCCTCTCCTTAAAGAATACCCTTCAGCATTTCATGTAATCCTGGTTTGGTGGCAATGAACTCCTTTAGCTTTTTCTTGTCTGTGAAGCTCTTTATCTGACCTTCAACTCTGAATGATAGCTTTGCTGGGTAGAGTAATCTTGGTTGTAGGTTCTTGCTGTTCATCACTTTGAATATTTCTTGCCACTCCCTTCTGGCCTGCATAGTTTCTGTTGAGAAATCAGCTGACAGTCGTATGGGTACTCCCTTGTAGGTAATTAACTGTTTTTCTCTTGCTGCTTTTAATATTCTCTCTTTGTCTTTTGCCCTTGGCATTTTAATTATGATGTGTCTTGGTGTGGTCCTCTTTGGATTCCTCTTGTATGGAGTTCTGTGCGCTTCCTGGACTTGTACATCTATTTCTTTCACCAGGCAGGGAAAGTTTTCTGTCATTATTTCTTCTAATAGGTTTTCAATATTTTGCTCTCTCCCTTCTTCTGGCACCCCAAAAATTCGGATGTTGGTTTGCTTAAAGTTGTCCCAGAGGCTCCTTACACTATCTTCATATTTTTGGATTCATTTTCTTTTTGTTTTTCTGGTTGGATGTTTTTTGTTTCCACATATTTCAGATCTTTGGTTTGATTCTTGGGGTACGTTGATCTACAGTTGAGTTTCTGTATATTTTTTATTTCAGACAGTGTATGCTTCATTTCTGACTGATCCTTTTCCATTTTTTTGGCATGCTCATTAAGCTCCTTGAAGGTCTCATCAAGTTTCTCAGCGGTTTTAAGAAGATTCTTGAGTAACCTTATAAATGTGGTTCTGAACTCTATGTCATCCAGTAGTTTGCTTTCCTCCGTTTCTTTCATTCGTGACATGTTTCTTTGTCTCCTCATTTTGGCTGCTTCCCTGTGTTGATGGAGTAGCTTTGTGTGATAGGTGACCTATAGGGGGCAGTAGCTCAGCCTCCCCAATCACCTGATGTGGACACTCTTGGTACACCCCTTTGTGGGCTGAGTGCAAAGACTTGGTGCAGTTAAAGCCTTAATTGCTGTTGGTATACTGGGAGGAATTGACCTCCAGGCCAATTAGCTGTGAGCACTCCCTGTGTCTATAATGGAAGAACTGCTGCACTGAAGACACACTTATGGGGCAGGACTTGTTTCAGTGGGGCTTTGGTGCTCACTGAGTCTGCCTCTTGAATGTGTCACTTATGGATGTGAGGAGTTGAAATCTGGTGTCTCACTTTGACCACTAGGTACACTGGCTTCTGGATCTCCAATGGGGTGCAGGTCAGCTACTGTCTAAGGCCATCCAGCAGGAGCTACAGTGAGAGCTACAGTTTTCTCCTCTTTGCTTGGGGTTTGGAGGTTTTGGAGCTGTCTGACCCAGGCTGCAAGTTTGCTCGGTTAAGCTGCGATAGGGTGGGGCTTTCTTTTGCTAACGCTGCTGCTTGGAGCTTGGGTGGGTTTGTAGGTTGTGCAGGGCGGGGTCTCAGGGTGTCACTAGGCTAGGGCGTGGCAAACAGCAATGGCTTCTAGTTAGCCGGCTCTTTGTCCCCAAGGGCGTTCCGGAGTCCCATGCCCCAGTGCTGTAAACAATTATTCCTGCGCGCAGCTCTGCAAGTAAGCCACCCTCACTGGCAGACAGTCCAGCTTTTCCCCGTAGGAGTTTGGGTCCCCTGCGTCTCCCCAGATACTGGATTTCAGAGTAGTAGGGGGCTTGTCTCCCTTTGGGTTGAAAAAAGCAACGCCCGCCGCCAGCCCGGATCACGCACCTCCGTTCCTCAGCTTTTCAGCGCTCGTGCACGTCTCGATGCTCTTTTCTCTTTCCTTCTAGTTTTAGAACTTCCACTCAGTCAGCTTTCCTGTGGTTCTGGGTGATAGATGTTTTGTCTTTTAGTTGAATTTTTGAAATTGTTGCGCGAGGCAGCAGTTTAGGTGTTTACCTATGCCGCCATCTTGGATTCTCACCATCTTATTTCTTTCTTTCCTCTTGGCTTTTCTTATTTCCATCCTCTATGTTCTATGTGGTACATTGGTCCTAGCTATTTTTTGTTTTGTTTTGTTTTAGGTTGCATTTCCTGTGATGCAGACTCTGAGACAGAGATTAGTATGCACAAAGTTTATTGGAGAGTGTCCATGGGATAAGCAATTATGAAAATGTGAAGAAAGGAGGATTAAGTGGAGATACTGAACTGCAACTAGTAGTGTGCTGGTAAATGTTTAACAACCAATTCTTAGCAGGGAAATGAACCTATGTAAATACATCCATCATGAGCAAAAATTTTTTTTTAATCCTCACCCAGGAACATGTTTTTTTATTGATTTTTTAGAGTGAGGGGAAGGGGGAGAGAGAGATAGAGAAACATCCATCAGTTGCCTCCCACATGTGCAGGGGCCTCCAACACACAACCAGGTATATGCCCTGACAGAGAATCAAACCCTCAACCTTTTGGTGTACAGAGGATGTTTCAACCAACTAAGCCACCAGGCCAGGGCCATCATGGCCAATTTTAAGCTACCAACATGACGCCTCTGAACAAGGATCTAAGGAGAAATGCATAGTAGCATTCATACAGAAACAGATACACCCTCAAGAGCATAGATAATAGTAAATGTAGTAAAATAAAAAGTAATAAATATTAAGTATTTATTACCTTGGTTTTGAGTATAATTTATTGAATTTTGAATTTATATAATTTAAGTTTCAGTATTGGCTATGATATAACAACCTGCTTGTAACATTCCTAAAACTTTATAACAGTTAGCTCTCACAGGTCAGTAGGAACCAGCTCCAGCACACCACTGACCATGATCAATTACAACAGAGACCTCAGCCATTCCATAAGGAGTGCTGAAGTTGGACTGGCCCTTTAGAGTTGTCCCACCTTAAGGCAGGGACCTATATCTTGACATGGACCAGTCACCGAATGCAGGTGAACCTTGGGGAGAGGGTTTGACCTTGGGAGAGGGAGTTTTCTTCAGCCAAAGGAAATCCCCAAAGGAGGACTCAGCAACTTCCTTCAGTCCTGAAGCATATCTCTGGGGAGCACATCACAGGATCTACTACTGTATCTTATAAGTTTAGTCTTGGTTTCTGCTTTAGGACAGCATTTTTCCTGGCTTATTTTTATCTGTCAAAACTTGTGATTATTTTTGTGTGTGTTTTTTTTCTTATAGTAACTTCATGTGGCTACCTAATTTTTGTTGGTGTTTTTCATGTTTTAATATGTTGGATTTTTCTGGGTCACCTTTTAAAAAAAATCCTCACCCAAGGATATTTTCCCCCCATTGATTTCTAGAGAGACAGGAAGGAAGGGAGGGGGCGGGGGGAGAGAGAGAGAGAAACAGCACATGAGAGAGACACACGGATTGTTTGCTTCCACACACACCCCTACCAAGGTACTTGCCCTATGTGCCCCTTGACTGGAAATCAAACCCTCCACCCTTTGGTCCATGGACCAATGCTCTAACCACTTAGCAAAACCTGTCCAGGGCTCTGGTGAGCCTTTACAGATGGATCTTTTGGAGAGATTGGAGACAGTTTTTTTGTGGTTTGTTTTTTTGCTGTTAATTCTCACCTGAGGATATTTTTCCATTTTTTTTTAGGGAGAGTGAAAGAGCGAGGGGAAGACAGAGAAACATCCATGTGAGAGAAACACATCGACTGCCCTGACCAGGGCCCAGGCCAGGGAGGAGCCTGCAACCAAGGTACGTTCCCTTGACTGGAATTGAACCGGGACCCTTTGGTCCACAGGCTGAAGCTCTATCCACTGAGCGAAACTGGCTAGGGCCAGGAGACAGTTTTTAAGGTCCCTGCCTGGTTTTTTTTCAGCTCAAGTGCTCCCTCTTCTGTTGCTGTTGTGAAGAGCAGTTTTCTTAATGTGCTTTCTTTATAGTCAGATTTCTAATTCTCCTTATTGTTTTTTTCATTGGGGCACTTACTACCAGCTACTTCTTTTCTTCTCTTTACCACTGACTGCTGTACCCGAGGAACAATGACTTTACATTCCAAAGAGCCTCTTTCTCTTTAAAGTGGCACTTTCCCACAACTGTTCCTATAAATTTTATTTTATTTATTGTTGATAATCTTACAGAAGCCTCCCATTTTCCCTATGAATTTTCCAAGCCTTGTTTTGACTCCTGTTGCCTGTGCAGATCTGCCAAGTTTCAGACTTGCTCTCAGTTGCTCTCACTAGGGATTGGATGAATTCTTTCGGGGAGTGAGCCCTTGTTGATGTTATCAGGCTCTACCAACACTAAGACGCTCCACATTCTCTGCTTTTTTGAGCAGATTCTATGACTTCTTCATACCTATGGGGGTTCTGAGTGGTCCCTACTATTATTTTTGCCAATTTACATGTAAATTGAAGATTTCTGTTTTTTTCCTCTATTTACTATCAGTTGTAGGAATTTTTTGCCCACAAATATTAATAGCAGCTTTATTTTTAATAGCCAAAAACTGTCAACAACCCAAATGTCCATTAACACTTGAATGATAAATAGTGTTAACTTTCCAATGCTATATTACTCAGTATACTGAATGAACTATTGATACATGCAATGATATGATTCTCAAAAAATTATGCTAAGTGAAAAGAACTAGGTAAAAACAAGTCTTTACTGTATGATTCCAATTCTAGAAAATGTACACTACAGCATAGTGACAGAAATCTGGAAATGGGGGAAAGGTTGATTTAAGAAAAGAAGATATGGGGGCATGAGAAAACTGGGGGATGATGGGTATGTTTACTATCTTGATTGTGCTGATGTGATTTTTTTTTTACCCTTTAAACATGTGCAGTTCATGGTATGTCAGTTATCTTTCAAGAAACCTATTTTTAACAAATCCATCATTTGAGTCTTTTAAAATGGAAATTTCAATAAACCTCTGGATCTTTTACTAGTATTTTAGCACTAAAGTCTGAAGGAAGAAGCTGCTGCTAATCCCACCCACCTACGTAGGTGGACACCTCAAAAAAGTGATGTCCTACCTGAGGGTGGCTGCCTCAATATTTGGAATGAAGCCCTTGGAATAAGAATTGGGGAAACTCCTCATTAGAGAATGACAAAGCTCAAAAAATCTCAAGACATCATCTTGCCCAGCCCCTCATCATACAGACAAGAAAACTGATGCCCAGAGATTGGTAGTGATTTATTTTTGTTTATTTACTTATTTATTTATTGGGGTGACATTGGTTAATAAGACCATACAGTTTCAAGTGTACAACTCAACAAAACTTCATCTGCATACTGCATCATGCACTCACCACCCAAAGTCAAGTCACTTTCAGTCCCCATTTTCCCATTTGCTCACTTCTACCTTCCACCACTCCCCTTTCCCTTTGGTTATTACCATACTGTTGTCCGTGTCTATGTATCATATATATAGTTTGCTAAATCCCTTTAGTTTTTTTTACCCAATCCCCTGACCCCCTTAAGCAAAGTCTGCGATAGGACAGGTTTAGGAATAAAATGTGAATGAGCATGGTCAGGGGAGGGGAGGGATGCTATCAGTGGGGACTGAATTCTGTCTCCTTTTTCTTACCTTGCAGTAGTCTCTCATTACACAAACAGGACTGCTTGAGGGCTGCTGGGTGGGAGGGATGGTGCTAGCCCCATCCTCCCACCCCCCAGAATTAGTGAGAACCAGCTGGCCACTGAACACTCTGTATCCAGCCTGTATTCTCTCCAGGGCCTCATCCCTCTTCTCCCTCCCAAGTGAGAGTTCCATCCTGCAGCTCATACGCCGCCCCAAGAGGCAGGAAATGCCAGGCACTTTCCTTCCCTTTTAGACCTTGTGAGCTCATTCAGGTAAAAATTCAATGTCTACATCAGTTGTCGGAATTTTTATTTGCTTTCCTTTATGCTCTGTAGAGTTTTTTGAGAAGAGGTGTGGGAAGAGTCACAGGAACCCATAATGTCTACTTGTTTTTAATATGCATAAATAATATTGTGCTTCAAATATCCTTTTATTTTTTCTTTCTTTCTTTTTTTTTTTTTCTTTCTCACTTCACATTGTGTTTAAAATCTATCTGTGGCTCTGGCCGGTTTGGCTCAGTGGATAGAGTGTCTGCTTGCAGACTGAAGGGTCCCAGATTCAATTCCAGTCAAGGGCACATGCCCGAGATGTGGGCTCGATCCTCAGAGGCAGGCATGCAGGAGGCAGCTGATAATTTTTCTATCTCTCCCTCTCCCTTTCTCCCTGAAATCAATAAAAATAAAATTTTTAAAAATCTATCTGTGCACTACATGTATATCTGGTTTGTTGCTTTTCGTTGCTGCATTTCTTCCAGTCTACATCTACCCTATTATGTACCTATTTTCCTAGATAAAATACCTGGGTTGCTTCCACCTCCCTGCTATCATGGAAAGAGCTGGATGAACACTTGTACTAGTATATATGTTCATGGTAATAATCCACATGACATTTTTTCTAGGACATATACCCAAGAAATGAGATCTTGGGATTATAGGATGCACAGTTTCAAGTGTACAGTTTCTTATCTTCACTAATATTTGTAGGTTGCGTACCAGAACAGTTAAGAGTTCACACTTCCACATCCTATGCGTAAGAGGTCAGTGTCCCCACACATTTTGCCAAGACTTGCTACCAGCCACCTCTTGAATTGGTCATACTGGTAAATCTCTTAAATTTTGGGCTTAAATTCTATTTTGATTTTATGTTTTTAAATTTTTAGTTTTCTTGAGGTATAATTTTCAAATAAAATTGTAAGGTATTTAAAATGTACATTGTAGTGATTTTGTTTTGTATTTTTGCATCTTGTACTGTTCCCCAACCCAACTCACAAAGGCATTTTCTTCCAGTAGCTTCATAGTTTTAATCTTCCATTTATATCTTTTAAGCCATTTGAAGTTTACCTTTGTATTTAGTGTAAAATGGGGATCTAACTTAATTTTTTATTTAAACCTTTATTGTTGAGAGTATTACAGATGTCCTCCTTTTCCCCCCCATTGTCCATCCCCACCAGTTCCTGCCCCACCTCAGGCGTTCACCACCCTATTGTCTGTGTCCATAAGTAATGCATATATGTATATAAATTTCTTTGGTTAATCTCTTCCCACCCTCCCCTCCCCATTCCCTCTGAGTTTCGTCAGTCTGTTCTATGTTGTCATGCCTCTGGTTCTATTTTATTTATCAGTTTATTTTGTTCATTAGATTCCTTGTTCATTTATTTTTATTTTTATATTCAATTGTTGATAGATATGTATTTATTGCCATTTTATTGTTCATACTAGAGGCCCAGTGCATGAAATTTGTGCATGTGGGGGGGGGGGGTCCCTCAGCCCAACCTGCACCCTCTCCAATCTGGGAGCCCTCAGGGGATGTTCAACTGGGATCGGGCCTAAACTGGCAGTTGGACATCCCTCTCGAAATCCAGGACCTCTGGCTCCTAACTGCTCACCTGCCTGCCTGCCCTAACCACTCTGCCTGCTGGCCTGATTCCCCTAACTGCCCTCCCCTGCCAGCCTGGTCACCCCTATTAACTTTTTTTTTAATCTTATCCCCTTCACACACAATTGTGTTTGACTTCTTTATTGGCTTCTCCCTGTCACACAATTTTTCTCTCTCCTTTATGTAACACTTTTTCCTACTGACTCATCATTTATAAACTTTTCTTTCTTCCTTATTTCCTACTTCTGTTCTATCATCCTTCTTCCCATCTTTCTCCTACCCTTCCTCCCTCCCCACGTTCCTTCTTTCCTTTATCTTTCCCCCCTCCCTTCCTCCCCTTTTCCTTCCTTCCCACCTTAATTTTTTTCTTCACATCCTCCCTCAGACCTGCTTTGCTCCCTCCCCCATTTCTTCTTTCTTCCCATTCTCCTTTTAAGCTGCTCCCCTTTAAAACTTTTCTTCCCTCCCTCTTTCTCTCTCATCCTACCTTTCCCATACATTCTTCTCTACTTACTTCCACTGTTTTAATATCTATCTACCTGCCGAATTATTCACTATCATTTATCTTTTTTCTTTCCTGAGTCCTACTTTTAAAATCTGTCCCCAGCACACAACTATACTTGATTTTCATCATAGCTCCTACAGTTCACTCACACATCCTCTTTCCTTCTTTAACTCTGCTCTCTACTGACTCCTTTATGAAGTTCTTTCCTCCCTCCTTCCCTTCTTAAAGCTTCCTTTCGGGGGGAGCATTAACCCCCAGCCCAGGGCTCAACCTGGCCAGGTGTTCGCCACCCCCTCTTCCCCAGCCTCCCCACTGCTGTCCTGCTCCCATTCCCTGCCTGGGATGCCCAGCCCAGCAAGGGTGACCGAGGCCCACGTGGCCAGGCGCTGCTGCCATGAAGCAGGAGCACCTCCACCCAGAAGGCCTCAGACCATCCTCCACTCCATCCTGGACCCGTGGGCACCTCCCCACCAACAGCCGCCACCACCCTCCTCCCGTGTCTGGGCGGGGCTTCCAGCTCCATGCCGCTTCCTTCCCTTTTCCATTCCTGTGTCTTTTTCTTGTTCCCTTTCTGTATTTCTGTTTCTCCTCTCAGCCTATCTGCATGCAGGCCTGCCTTCCTCTCCCTCTCCTTTCTTATCCCC
This sequence comes from Corynorhinus townsendii, assembly GCA_026230045.1. Classification (NCBI taxonomy): domain Eukaryota; kingdom Metazoa; phylum Chordata; class Mammalia; order Chiroptera; family Vespertilionidae; genus Corynorhinus; species Corynorhinus townsendii. The sequence goes on along the minus strand of JAPDVU010000003.1, from coordinate 169,483,506 downwards.
TCCTATCATATCCTATCCTACCCTGGGCCTTGCAGCTGCCTGAGCAGAGGGCGGGGACGCAGCTTGCTGATCCCATCATGACATGATGCTGTAATGGACAAATTTGCATATTCCTCTATTATTAGATTAGATTTTTTACTAGAGGCCCAGTGCGTGACATTCATGCACGGGTAGGGTCCCCAGGCCTGGCCGGCAATCAGGGCCAATCAGGGCCTTCCTTCCCCCAGCTGCTGGCTGCCGACCAGGGCCTTCTTTCGTTCCACGTTGCCCCCTGGTGGTCAGCGCACGTCATAGCAAGCAGTTGTACTTCTGGTTGGTCGAACTCCCAAGGGGACAATTTACATATTAGCCTTTTATTATATAGGATACTTCTTCACTCTTCAACATTTCAGGTAATATTGGTTTGATGGTAATGAATGCCTTTAGCTTTTTCTTTTCTGTGAAACTCTTTATCTGACCTTCAATTCTAAATGATAGCTTTGTTCTATAGCGTAATCTTGGTTGTAGGTCTGTGGAGAGTGGCTACAGCGTTCAGACAGGATCAACCCTCAGACTGACTTGTGGCAACGCCACATACAAGTCCCAGCTTGGAAGGCAAAGCCCTCCCAGCACAATTATAGCCAAAAGGCTATGGCTGTAAGCTTGACCTTATAGTCCAACCCTGCAGACTTAGGTAGCACAGGGATGTGGGCTGTGGAGGGTGCAGCAAGTGCTGCCTAAACAAAGCTTGATAGAGTTCAGAGAATGGCAACAACAGGAAAGAAGCAGTTTTGAAACTCCCAAGAACATTGTAAACATTTTGCCCTTGTTTTGCTTTGTGTGATCTGATTATAAAACAAAGCTTCAGCTTACAGGCTGTGTCACTGTTTCCTCATCCAGGTACAGTGATCTACCTGGTCCCAACTGTATACTCTTGTCTGTCTTCTTTAATCCTTCACTGCCCCTCCTCAGGTTCATCCCTGGCCGTGCTGGACACGGTTCAATATGTCCTTGCTATTCATCACTTTGAATATTTCAACTTTTCTTAATATTGTGAACCAGTTGTATCAACATAATTCCTAAGCAATCTGTCCTTTCCTCATTAAAATGGCTTTGCCACATTTGTGGTGCTGCATTTTTCATATGTTGAGTTCTATGTATCCAGGGTCTATTTCTGAGCTTTCTATCCTGTTTGTTATTTGTTCTTGTGCTGCTGCTATTGTTTTTTAAAAATATTATGGTGTGCTTGATCTTAAGAGTTGGTATTATTATTCTCTGTAAATTTTCTTTTTCAAAATTGACTCATCTTTTCATGGGCTAATATTCCAAATACATTTTAGAATGAGTTTGTCAAGTTTCTTTAAAAAGTTCCAGCTAACATTTTAAAATAATATTTGAATTTATAGATTAACTTGGGAAGAACTGACATATTTCCTACGCTGTCTTATCTAAGACTATAACTTAAGACTTTCCTTTATGTGTCCTTTAATAGAGTTTAAAAATGTTAGGGTAAAGTATTGTGAACTAATTATTAAATATTTTATAATTTCTGGTGCTATTATGAATGGTAGTTTGCCATTTCTGGCTCATTATTGCTAGTATAGAGAAACATTTATGTTTTTCTGAAGAAATTTTAAACATAAAGTTTAACTTTATCAAGTTTTTTAGTCTGCAACTTGTGGAATGATCATGTGATTTTTCTCCTTTAATCCATAGATATGATCAATAACTGATAAATTTCTCATGTTAAGCCATTCTTGTGTTCCTAGAAGAAAACCTTGACTGTTGAATTCAGTTGAATAATTTTATTTGAATCTATTTTTTAAATCTATTTTTATCAGTAATATGGGTTATGATTCTTGTACTTTGGAATAAACAATTAGGCAGCTTTTCTTCTTTTTTCTATTTTCTGAAACAACTTAATTGATAAAGTGAAGGCTTGGTAAAACTGTATAATCATATAAGCCTAAGGCTTTTTATCTGGAGGTAAAGTCTTCAATTACCATTCAATTTATTTATAGGTATTTGGTCTGTTCATATTTTTAATTTCTTCTACCAATTTTGGCATTTTATAATTTTCCAAAAATCATCTAATTTATTAATTTAAATATTTATTAATTTAAACCTAAATGTTCTTTTCTTCTTTTTTTAGTATATATTTTATTGATTTTAGAGAAGAAGGAAGAGGGAGAGAGAGATAGAAACATCAATGAAGAGAATCATTGATTGGCTGCCTCCTGCACACCCCCTACTAGGGACCCAGCCTGCAACCCAGGCATGTGCCCTTGGCTGGAATCGAACCTGGGACCCTTCAGTTCACAGGCTGATGCTCTATCCATTGAGCCAAACCGCTAGGGCCTAAATATTCTTTTCTATCTCTGTTATATCTGTAATGAGTTCCCTTGATTTCATTAAGGTCTAGATATAGTATATTATCTATTTAAGAGACACAAAATGAAAAAATATGGACAAGTTGAAAATAAAGAACTATTATTCGAGACTAATATGAACAGAAACTAAAAACCAAAACACCCCCTCCTCTACCCAAGAAACCAAATAGGTAACTATTTTATATAAGGTAAATTCAAGCTACAAATTCAAGGCAAAACTATTATCAGGGACAAAGCATAAGGAGTAGGCTTGGTGGTATAGACTCTCAGGAGCTCAGCCAAGTGGAGATATAAAGTAGATAGTTAGATATATAAGACTAGAATTCAGGGGCAAAGTTCAGAGGCAGAGTCAAAGCTAGATATAAATTTGTGGTCATCAGCATATATATGGTATTTGAGGCCATAACACTGAGTGAGACCATAAAAGGAGAGTAGACAGGAAACACAGTCTAAGGAGTAAACTCTAAGCCACTCTAACATTTTGAGGTCAGGGAGATTAAGAGAAACAAGTAAAAAGATATAAAAGTGTCCAGAAAGGTAGGAGGCAAATCAGGAGAACATGATGTCTTGGAATCCATCTGAAAAAAATCCTTTCAAAGAGAGTGATCAGCAGTTCAAATGTTGCTGATCTGTCAAGTAGAAAGAGGCTGAAGATATAGATGGTTGGATTTAACAATGTGGAGGTTGTTGATGACCTTGCTAGAAGCAAGTTTGATGATGGAGGAGGGAAAAGACCTGATTAGAATGGGCTCAGGAGAGGAGAGAAATTGGAGATGGTGAATTTACACAGTTTTTGAAAGGAGTTTTGCTGGGAAAAGAAGGAGAGAAATAGAGCAGTAACTGGCAGAGGAAATGAGTGTAAGAGAGTTGTTTGCTTTTCTTTTGAAAGTTCACAAAAATAACATCAAGGTAGAGAAGTGGGGGGAAATGAAGGTACAGAGATTGGGAGAATTATTGAAGCATTGTCCTTGAAGAGAGGAAATGGGACCTAATCTATAAGTGGAAGGGCCAGCATTAGATAGTAGTCAGATAGTTCATCCACAGGTAACAAGAGAGAAAGTAGAATATATGGGTACAAATGCAGTTAGTTAGGGAGGTGGTAGAAGTATGTGGAGTTAATGAGTACTTCCATTTTCTTAGTGCAATAAGAAGCTAGATCATCAGTCAAAAAAGATGGAAGAGAAGGTCTCAGAGATTTGAAGAGATAGGAGAAAATACAAAATTGTTGTTCAGGAAAGTCAGAGTGAATGGATTAGGGAGATTTAGAATGTTTGTCAGGCAGCCTTATGAGGCCACTCAAGGTTAATAATTATTTAAAATAAGACCAGTCAACAAGTTTGAATGTTTTCCCAAAGCTACATTTAGTTGCCAGGATACAACTATAGAATAGGCAGAGAAAATTGGATTTAAACTGGTCTGTGGTCAGACAGAGTACTTCAAGAGAGGAGCAAGTGAATTAGAGTTGAGAACATATGCTAGGGATGGATTTTAATTATTGACCATCGAATTTATACTGGGTTACAAAAGAAGTGAGGACATGAAGAGGTGGGGGAGAGTAAAAAGATGGTAGAACCAATGAAGTACAGTTTCCTGTGGAGATCAAAGGATTGTTGGGGTTGGGTTACTAGTGGAAATGAGGTATAAAGAGGTGATGTTTGAAGAATGAGTTGTTTGAAATTAAGATTATAGAAGGGCTACAGGGTGTTGTTGTTTTTTTTTGTAATGACAAGGTCAAGGGTATGACTGGTGGCTAAAGGATGAAATCACTGAAGGAGAACAGATCAAAACATCACGATGCCAGGTGTTGGAAAGATCTATGTGACTACTGAAATTGTTAGAGATTATGACAGAAGTATTGGATAGAGTGACAGTGAGTAAGGAGTTGGTAAATAACTACAACAGAGAAGGCAATAGGGGTATATAGTCTAAAGACAGGAAACTTTAAATTGAGTATTATTATATATAACATCCTATCTAATAAAAGAGAAGCATGCAAATTGACTGTGCCTCTGCTACACCCACAAGCCAATCAGGAGAGAGTATGCAAATTAACCCAACCAAGATGGCGGTCAATTTGCATATCCAGGCACAGAGCGAAGACTGAAGACAGCGTAGAAGGAAACCAAGCACTACAGAAGGAAGCGAAGCTGCGGAGAAGCAAGCAAGCAGGGTGGCAGAGAAGGGAGGGAAGCAGGCGGGGCAGTGGAGAAGGGAGGGAAGCAGACCACCACAGGAAGCCCCATTGCAGGAATCTTCCTGCAACGGGCCTCTAGTAATATATAATATTTTATATAGTACTATATAATGAGAGTAGGGGAGAATGATCTGGAAATAGCTTTGAGGAGTGAGAAAGACCTTCCCTCCCCCGCCACCTCATTTTCAGGCCAAGTGATAAAGGGGGATGGGGAAGTTAAAATAGACATTGTGTGAAAGGTCTACAGATGAGGCAGTATTATCAGGAGAAAGCCAGAGGTCATTTATTTTAGAGAGAGTGGAAGAAAGCAGGAAGAAGAGAAACATCGATGTGAGAGAGACACATCAATTGGTTGCCTCCCACAAGCACCCTAACCTGGGCTGAGGAACCTGAGACTGGAAACAAACTTGCAAGCCAGTGACATGCCCTTGACTGGGAATTGAACCTGTGACCTTTTGGTGGGTAGGCCAAAGCACTACCTCTGAGACACATGGCCAGGGCTATACATCATATATTATTTTATACACACACACACACACACACACACACACACACTAGAAGGCCGGTGCACGAAATTCGTGCATGGGGTGGGGGGGGGTGTCCCTCAACCCAGCTTGCACCCTCTCCAATCTGGGACCCCTTGAGGGATGTCCGACTGCCCATTTAGGCCCGATCCCACCAGGATCAGGCCTAAATGGGCAGTCGGACATCCTTCTCACAATCCAGGACTACTGGCTCCCAACTGTTCGCCTGCCTGCCTTCCTGATTGCCCCTAACCACTTCTGCCTGCCAGCCTGATCACCCCCTAACTGCCCTCCCCTGCAGGCCTGGTCACCCCTAACTGCCCTCCCCTGCAGGGCTGGGTCCCCCCCAACTGCCCTCCCCTGCAGGCCTGGTCACCCCCAACTTCCCTCCCTTGCAGGCCTGGTCCCTCCCAACTGTCCTCCCCTTCTGGCCATCTTGTGGTGGCCATCTTGTGTCCACATGGGGGCAGCAATTTTGTGTGTTGGAGTGATGGTCAAATAATACCATTTATATAATAGTACAGAAAAAAGTAAATAGAGGGAAGATGATATAACCAAGTAGGGGATTAAGTACAACATCTAGAGGTAGGTAAGAGTGTTTGTGTGTTAAAGTATTTGTCCCAGTAAGGGGGATACAGATAGGTGTTGATAAGTTCTATAAATTGGGCAAATAAATACAAGAGTCTTAACAAGTTATGGATAACCAATGGAAGAAGAAATATTATTTCTATGTCTACCATCCATATTTCTTCATTCTTATATTTTATATATATGTATTGATTTCAGAGAAGAATGGAGAGGGAGAGAGAGATAGAAACATCAACGATGAGAGAGAATAGTTGACCAGCTGCCTCCTACATACCCCACACTGGGGATTGAGCCCACAGCCCAGGCATGTGCCCTGACCAGGAATTGAACCTGTGACCTCGTTTCATAGGTCGACATTCAACCACTGAGCCAAGCGGTCGAGCCATTCTTATATTTTTCATCTATTATTTCTTCTCAATGTCTTCTGGAAAAGTTTCCTGACCTGATTTTAAGCTATGTCCATTTTGCTCTTTATATCATCTAGTAAGTTTATTTCAACTGTAATTTTGATATTCAGTAATCCTACTTGGTTCTTTATGATTGTTTCCACTTCATTAGCAATGTCCTGTTTGGTGACATTTATTTGGCTTGTATTCTATTAATTCTTGTCATCTATAATAGGTTTTTCAGTTATTGCCTTTGTAACTATCTAGTTATTTTTCCCTGTGAGATATTTTCCCTTAGGGTTATCCATTCATTATCTTGCTGGATAATGGGGAAAAGAGGAGGAGATCAAAACTTAGCTGTGCCACTCCTGATGAGTGGAGAGTCTAACTCTTAATATCATCATGTGTGTGTCACTGTCATCAGAAGGCTTTGCCCCGTAGTGAACCTCTGTATACCTTCTCTTGGGCTTTGTTCTCTTCTAAAAATGTGTTTGTCTAGCTCCCTGGGTGAAAAAGGCCTCTAGGAGAAGGTAGGAGGAAGCCCTTAGATGTTTGTTGGTTGAACCAGCACTTACTGTTTTTTTTTAATCCTACATCTTAATAGTGTTCCCCTACAAACTTGTTTTCAGTGTTGTAGGCCTGATGGGAAAGGCAGTGATCTACGGTGGGCAATGTGGTGTATAGAAAAGAGCTCAGCTCAAAATTTCTCTCCAAGTCTACTCTCTATGTTGGGAGTCTGGCCCTCCTCGGTCCAGGCTACTATTCCCCTTCTTTACCAAATCATAACCACCTATGACCCTTCAGAGGTTTCTGCTGGTTTTCTTTTCTTTTAATACCATTCATTTTTTATTTCTGAGGCATCTTTTTGTGACACTTTGTGATCATGTCAAGGGCTGCATGATGTCCTTTTAATGACAGCCTACCCCAGTGTTTGTTGAAGCTTTGTGTTTCTAATAGTATAGAGCTAAAGATATTTTTTTCTTGAGTGATCATGGTAGTATTCTGGAAATGAAGATATTTAACCTGAAGGACTGAAAGGCAGAATGTAAAAGCCAAGGATAGACAAAGCAATGTATATACATGAAAAAAAGCAAAATAATCATTTTACCAAAACATTGAACTTTACTTTCAACATGCTTGTTTAATTTTACAGTCGCTTGGGATTCTTGTTAAACCTGGAAACAAGACAAGATAATAAATCTTATTACAAATTTCTCTTAAATACATTTATGAGAATATAGATGACTTATAGGAAAAATAAGAATGCCACAGAACTCACAAAGTTAAACTAGTAAAATTGACATGGCAAAATGTCTCCCAGGACCAAAATCAGGAAGATCAGGGCTTGGCAATACCTTTTCATTTATTAGACCTCCTACCAGTCTCAATCTGCTATCTTCTCTAGTTGTAGGATTTCCATTCAGCCAGATTTCAGATGGTTTTGAATGATGGTTATTCTGTATTTTAGTTGTAATTTTAATGTGGTCATCTGAGGCGGCAAGTACCGGAATTTACCTACACCAAGTATGTCAAACTCAAAGGCTAACACGGGCCAAATAAATGAGCCATGCGGCCCGCGAGCCACAGTTTGACATGCTTGACCAGTGGTCGGCAAACTGCGGCCCGTGAGCCACATGCGGCTCTTTGGCCCCTTGAGTGTGGCTCTTCCACAAAATACCACCGCCTGGGTGAGTCTGTTTTGAAGAAGTGGTGTTAGAAGAAGTTTAAGTTTAAAAAATTGGGCTCTCGAGCTGGAAGGGGAGGAGGAATCCAAGATGGTGGCGTAGGTAAACACCTAAACTGCTGCCTCGTACAACAATTTAAACTGCAACTAAAAGACAAAACGTCTATCACCCAGAACCACAGGAAAGCTGGCTGAGTAGAAGTTCTACAACTAGAAGGAAAGAGAAAAGAGCACTGAGACGTGCACAAGCGCTGAAAAGCTGAGGTACGGAGGCGCGGGATCTGGGCTGGCGGCAGGCGTTGCTTTTTTCAACCCAAAGGGGAGACAAGCCCCCGATTACTCTGAAATACAGTTTCTGGGGAGACGTGGGGGACCCAAACTTCTACGGGGAGAAGCTGGATTGTCTGCTACCGGGTCGGAAAGTGAGGGGGGGCCCGCACAGGAATAATTGTTTGTCTGCGCTGGGACACGGGATTGGACGCAGTCGGAGACACAGAGCCGGCTAACTAGCAGCCATTGCTGTTTGCCACGCCCTAGCCTAGTGACGCCCTGAGACCCCGCCCCACACAACCTACAAACCCACCCAAGCTCCAAGCAGCGGCTTTTGCATATGAATGGACTGCAGCTTAACCTAACAAACTTGCAGACCGGATCAGACAGCTCCAAAACCTCCAAACCCCAAGCAAAGAGGAAAAAACTGCAGCTCTCACTGTAGCTCCTGCTGGGTGGACTCAGACAATAGCTGACCTCCACCCCATTGGAGATCCAGAAGCCAGTATACCTAGTGGTCAGTGTGAGACACCAGATTTCAACTCCTCACATCCATAAGTGACACATTCAAGAGGCAGACTCAGCGAGCACCAAAGCCCCACTGAAACAAGTCCTGCACCATAAGCGTGTCTCCAGCACAGCAGTTCTTATAGACACAGTGAGTCCTCACAGCCGATTGGCCTGGAGGTCAATTCCTCCCAGCGTACCAACAGCAATTAAGGCTTAACTACACCAAGACTTTGCACTCAGCCCACAAAGGGGTGTACCAAGAGTGTCCACATCAGGTGATTGGGGAGGCTGAGCTACTGCCCCCTATAGGTCACCTACCACACAAAGCCACTCCATCAACACAGGGAAGCAGCCAAAATGCAGAAACAAAGAAACATGTCATGAATGAAAGAAACTGAGGAAAGCAAACTACTGGACGACATAGAGTTCAGAACCACATTTATAAGGTTACTCAAGAATCTTCTAAAAACCGCCGAGAAACTTGATGACACTTCTGAGGAGCTTAGTGAGACCTTCAAGGACCTTAATGAGAATGCCAAAAAAATGGAAAAGGACCAGTCAGAAATGAAGCATACACTGTCTAAAATAAAGAATATACAGAAACTCAACTGTAGATCAACATACCCCAAGAATCAAACCAAAGATCTGAAGTATGAGGAAACAAAAAACATCCAACCAGAAAAACAAAAAGAAAAAAGAATCCAAAAATATGAAGATAGTGTAAGGAGCCTCTGGGACAACTTCAAGCGTACCAACATCAGAATTTTTGGGGTGCCAGAAGAAGAGAGAGAGCAAAATACTGAAAACCTATTAGAAGAAATAATGACAGAAAACTTTCCCTACCTGGTGAAAGAAATAGACTTACAAGTCCAGGAAGCGCACAGAACCCCAAACAAAAGGAATCCAAAGAGGACCACACCAAGACACATCATAATTAAAATGCCAAGGGCAAAAGACAAAGAGAGAATCTTGAAAGCAGCAAGAGAAAAACGGTTAGTTACCTACAAGGGAGTACCCATACGACTGTCAGCTGATTTCTCGGCAGAAACTATGCAGGCCAGAAGGGAGTGGCAAGAAATATTCAAAGTGATGAACAGCAAGAACCTACAACCAAGATTACTCTACCCAGCAAAGCTATCATTCAGAGTTGAAGGTCAGATAAAGAGCTTCACAGACAAGAAAAAGCTAAAGGAGTTCATCGCCACCAAACCAGGATTACATGAAATGCTGAAGGGTATTCTTTAAGAAGAGGAAGAAGAAGAAAAAGGTAAAGATAAAAATTATGAACAACAAAATGACATCAAATACATACCTACCAACAAGTGAATCTAAAAATCAAGTGAATAAAAAATCTGAAGAACAGAATGGACTGGTGAATATAATAGAATCAGGGACATAGAAAGGGAGTGGACTGACGACTCTCAGGGGAAGCAGGTGTGAGGGGTGCGGGAAGAGATGGGACAAAAATCTTACTCCTATGGATGAAGACAGTGGGGGGGGGGGTAAGGGCATGGGGTGGGGTGAGGAATCAGGTGGAGGGGAGCTATGGGGGAAAAAAAAAAGAGGAACACCTGTAATCTGAACAATAAAGATTTATTTAAAAAAAAATTGGGCTCTCAAAAGAAATGTCAGTCGTTGTACTGCTGATATTTGACTCTGTTGACTAATGAGTTTGCCGACCACTGACCTGCACCATCATGTTGGTTCTCTTTTCTTTCTTTTTTAAAAAAGTGTGTTTAATTTATGCTTGGTATTCCATATACAAATATTACATTTTGTTGTTGTTAATCCTCATTTGAGGATATTTTTTCCATCAATTTTTATTTGTTTAAAAAATTTTAAGTTCTTTTTTAAAAATACGTTTTTATTGATTTCAGAGAGAGGAAGGGAGAGGGGGAGAGAGAGACAGAAACATCAATGATGAGAGAGAATCATTGATCGCTGCCTCCTGCACATCCCCTACTGGAGATGGAGCCTGCAACCTGGGCATGTGCCCTGACTGGGAATTGAACTGTGACCCCCTAGTTCATGGGTTGATGCTCAACCACTGAGTCACACCAGCTGGGCTTTTCCATTGATTTTTAGAGAAAGTGAATGAGAGGGAGGGAGAGAGAGAGAAACATGGATATGAGAGAGACACACCGATTGGCTGCCTCCCGCACACATTCCATCTGACATGTGTTGTTCACGCAAAGCAAGGATTGTTGATGCTGTCTACCATGCATCCAACTACGAACTGGTCCACACCAATATCCTAGTAAAGAACTGCATCGTGCTCATTGACAGCACCCTATACCCATTATGCACTGCCCCTGTGCCGCAAGAAGGAGGCCAAGCTGATTCCTGAGGAGGAAGAGATTTTGAACAAAAATGATCAAAGAGCCCTAACCGGTTTGGCTCAGTGGATGGAGCGTCGCCCTGCGGACTGAAGGGTCCCAGGTTCGATTCCGGTCAAGGGCATGTACCTGGGTTGCGGGCACATCCCCACTAGGAGGTGTGCAGGAGGCAGCTGATCGATGTTTCTAGCTCTCTATTCCTCTCCCTTCCTCTCTGTAAAAAATCAATAAAATATATTTTTTAAAAAATTACCAAAGAAAATTCATTAGAAATATGATGAAAGGGAAAATAATGGCAAAGTTAGCAGTCTCCTAGAGGAACAGATCCACCAGGCAAGCTTCTTGTATGCAACCCTTTAGGACCAGGCCAATGTGTCAGAGCAAATGTCTATGCACTATAGAGGAGCTGGAGTTCTATCTGAGGAAAATCAAGGCTCAGAAAGGCCAATAACTCCTCCCCCCTCCTATCTTAGCTCATGTAATAAAGGTGTTTATTGTTCTAAAAAAAGAAAAGGAAGGAAGGAAGGGAGGAAGGGAGGGAGGGAGGGAAAGAGAAAGAGAAAGAACGAAAGAGAAAGAAAGAAAAGTGGGAGAAGCAGCATGCTGTGTAGCCAGCATAACTGTTCAGGTTGTTGGTACATCCTGACAGTGGAGACAAATCCAAATCACAATCTTATGTCACAATCGTTGATAGCACATAAGTAGCGTCCTCTGTCTTGATTCTGTATTTACCAGGCAACTTTCCAATTTATGACTTGTGTCCTAAGTCTTTTCCCCTCCTTAGGGAAAACGCTGTAACAAGTCAAGGCAAGCATCTGAACCTTTTACTTATTTTCAAGCATGCACCCCTCCCCCACCCCCCCGTAGGACCATCCCTCAGGGAAATGAAGGATTATGATACATTACACTATGTGTCAGCTTTTTCCACCTATATTTTAAACAAGATTTGAATAGTGAAAGACAGTATGTGTATGTATATGCTTATGTGTGACACAGAGTAACAGTGTCACAGAGACATAGGGTAAATTTCAGAGAAATGGCAAATCCCATCATTCTGACCCTAATATTTGTCTACTATTTGGTAAGATTTTTCACATCAGATAGTATTTACCTCAGTGGAAGAAAAATATTTAAGCAATTTAGCTTAAGGTAAGTTTCATGTCTACAGTATCTATAATAATAAAAGTGTAATATGCTAATTAGACCGGATGACTTTCCAGACGAAGCCTTGGTGACGGGGGCCGAGCCCGTTGCACGAATTTCGTGCATCAGGCCTCTAGTGGTGAATATAACTTATCTGAAAGTCTGTTTCTGCCTCAGCTTCCTATTCTCTAAAATGCTTGCTCTATTTACCTCACCTGGATGGTTGTGAGGTTAAATTTGATATTAGAATCAGGGTGAAAAGCACCACACAATTGTGAAGTGTTACTATTATTACTATTCTTTAACAGGGAGTAGTATTTTCCTCAATAAGAATTCCAGCACATATTCTACAACTTCCAAAGCTTTCTTTTCTCTAAGAGAGTCCTGTTGAAAACTGTTTTTTGATAGTTGTTATCTTTTGTAATTCCTCAGTATTTCCTCACCCCCTGCTTTGATTATTACCTCTTTGGGGACAAAAACATAGACTTATTCATTCATCATTAAACTCTTTTGAATATTTCTAATGGGCCAGGCAAAGTGTCAGACCTCTGCGGATACAATGAGACAGATGCATAAACAGATAATTATAATACGTGGGAAAATATAATGATCGAGTAATAAGCTTAGGATATCATGGGAGTGTGGAGAGCTGACACCTAAGGGCAATAGGCAGAGTTAGGAAAGGCTTTCCTGAGGGGAAAAATATAAACTGAATAAGTCAGTAGTACTTACGGCTGCAAGGAACAGAATCCCTGGCTAAGGATGGATTGAAGCTGTAAGACCATTTATTACTCACCTTAAAAGCCCAGAAACAAATGGGTGTATCTAATAACTGGATGTCATCAAGGACAGGTTTTTACTTATCTCTTTTTTCTGTAATTCTTGGCGTACTTTCTTTTTGTCCTGTGGTTATCAACTCATTGTTGCCAAAGATGGCAGTAACTCCAAGCACCATATAACACATCAAGGCAGAAAGAGAAATTTTAGTTCTAGTCACCCCTGTTTAAAACAGGAAGGAAGGGAACTGGGGAGTAGGAAGGTTTTCATTTCATAGGATTTTTATTTTGTAGGAGATAAAGCAGAAGCAGCCATACACTATTGGCCCTGGATCTTTGTACATATTGTTCCTTCTGCCTGGCAACCATGGTCTCTTGAAAGCTTCCCACTTATTGTATCTCAGTACCTAGTTATAGTACCTGGCATGTAGTAAGTAGTTAGCAAATGTTCTTGAAAGGAAAGCAGGCAGAACAAAAGTAGAGACAGTTGAACAGAACAAGCAAGTAATCTCCCGAAAATGTAGTCTCAAATCAGAGGAGTAACAGGGCCATTATGATACAGAATGGTAAGCCCTGGCCAGTGTAGTCAGTGGTTAGAGCATTGGAATGGGCACTGAAGGGTTTCGGGCTGGATTCCCAGTCAAGGGCACATACCTGGGTTGTGGGTTCATTCCCCACCCCCAGTTGGGGCACATGCAGGAGGTAACCAGTAGATGTGCCTCTCTCACATTGACATTTCTCTCTCTTCTCCTCCCACCCCCTCCCTTTCATTCTCTCTGAAAAGCAATGGATAAAATATCCTCAGGTGAGGATTAACAAGAACAAAAGAATGTTAAGCCCTGGCCAGTGTGGCTCAGTTGGTTGGGCGGGCGTCATCCTGTGCACCTAAAGGTTGTTGGTTTGATTCTGTCAGGGAACGTGCCCAGGTTGCGAGCTGGATCCCCAGTTGAGGGCATGCAGGAGACAGCTGGTCAATGTTCCACTCTCACGTCGAAGTTTCTCTCCCTCTCCCTTCCTCTCTCTCTAAAATTCAATAAATTATCTTTTTAAAAATATTTTTTTTACTGATTTCAGAGAGGAAGGGAAAGGGAGAGAGAGAGTTAGAAACATCAATGATGAGAGAATCATTGATTGGCTGCCTCCTGCAGCCTCACACTGGGGATTGAGCCTGCACCAGGGGATGTGCCCTGACCAGGAATTGAACCATGACATCCTGGTTCATTGGTTGATGCTCAACCACTGAGACACGCTGGCTGGGCTTAATAAAATATCTTTAAAAAAACAACAACAACACAAAATGGTAAGTGCTAGGATACTGTTAATTACAAGATACATTGAGAGCACATAGGAGTCAGAGAAGATAGCTCAGAAAGTGTGATAGTTTAAACTGACTCCTAAAGGACAGTAGAAATAACTAAACCCAGAAGGAAAGAAAATCTTTGGTCTGTACTTTAATTGACACAACATAAATATAATGCTCTTTGGGGAAGGAAGGACCTTGAAGAGATTCTAGTGAGAAAAAAAGGAAGTATAAATAGTAACTGATCATATAACGTCCATTATTACTAATTTAAGATTTCTAAGAATTGGTATTTCCTGTACTTATTCTATTTTAGTGAAAAATAGCAAAAATCCAAGACTTTCATTTTCTTATAATGTCTTAATTTTTTTCACTGTTTTCAGCATCTCTTACTCTGAAAGTTTTCAGGCATCTACCTCTACATTAAAACTAATACATACATAAGGTCCTCTCAATGTATTTTGCAATAGCTGTAAAAAATGGAGGTTTTGGCACAATAGAAGAGTTGCCATATTAAATACAGGATGCCTAGTTAAACTTGAATTTCAGATTAAAAATGAATAAATTTTAATATACAATTGCATGGACTATACTTATAGTACTACATCATTGGTTGCTTATCTGAAATTCAAATTTAATTGGGTGTCCTATATTTTTATTTGCTAAATCTGGCAACCCTAATAATAGATACCAAATTCCAAAGTGCTAAACTAGGATTTACAAAGTAATTGAGTCTTAATCTCTAACTCACTCTGAGAGTATGAAATCATCAAGTGAGAATCTGGTTTAACAGAATTTGGAAAGGTGGATCCACATCACCCACCTTCCCTATTCTTCAGTATATCCTGGGATATAAGCACTTAATTTATCTCAAGTTAGACCTAGATATGACAGCTGTATTTAAGGTATGTTACTGAACCAGGAGGTGGACAGAAGCATGCTACTAATGGTTTTTCTGGTACTTTCAATAATAAAGGGTGGAATTCAAAGTGGACTGATCTAGTGTTAGATGAGGTTTTGTGGTATTATAACTGGTTGCTTTGTTTATATTATTCCATAGTGACATCTGCAGGCCTCCAGAGAGAAACACTAATACTTTTGGTAACTCCTTGGTGCTGTAAGAGAAAGTTAAGTTGGGTGGGGAGGAGGGAGGCGGGTATTTGACCAAAACCCAATTATCAGAATGCTTCCAGTCCTTAACTTACTTACTGTGATTGAATGGATGCAAGAGATTTTCTGAAGGTAGACTGAACATCTAACTGGAGCAGCATGGGAATAGGTGGGTACCCACCCAGCTGGGCCCACAGTGAATGTATTGATGTCTTCTCGGTTATTGGGTAGCTTGAAGTGGACTGATCAGCATTCCAGATAGCTTCCATCTGGTCTTCTTTTCTAGAGAGTTAGAGAGCACTAATTGAAAGCGCCGAACTCTCCTGCACTCAATAGGCAATCAAAAGATATGATTCTTATTCTCCCCTCTTTTCTTCACCACCACCACTACCCTATCCTATAATGCCCTTCCTCACACTGAGGAACCATTAGTCATGCCCACTTTGACTGAGAAATGAATTAAAACAGCAGAATTTGCTGAAATTGCCCCACCTCCCCCCAAAAAAGCTGCATTTCCATGATTTTACCTAGTAATCCATTTTAAAACTGCCTTCTTAGCTGCCTGGATTACTGTATATGGACCATATCCAGAAAATTTTTCTTTTTCCCCCAGCGACAATCTTTTTCCTCTTCCTTCCCAAAGCTCCTGCCTTCTTCTTCTTTTTCTTTTAAGTAATACTTCTAAGTTTCTTCATTGTGTATTAATTTGTTGCTTAGTAAGAATGGATCAGCTTCTTTTAAAAAAAGGAACTCAAAATTGGATGTTAAATATTTAAGTAGGAATATATATAAATAAGCCTCTTGTTAAATTAGCTAAGAAAATTAATAATCCTTAGACTCTCCACTATACCATATTATAATTGTGGGGGATGGGGAAGATCTTGGGCAGAAAAAAAAACACATACCATCCAAAGAAAGTTTAATGTCAGTCTTTCCTACCACATACCTAAATTTCTTGAATATGTCAGATTTTCGGTCCTCTTTCATTGGTAGCTCTAGGAATGGCTGTTGAATAAATTTGGTAGGGGTAGGTTTCTGCTTTTTGTCGATGAGCAAAGGTACAGGTTGACTAAGATTCAATTGATATATATCTTGGAGCTAAAAATAAATAAATAAAAAAGGAAACAATGAAAAGAAAGGGCCAGAATCTTCAGGAAGGTCTTCTGAGTTGGCCCTAGCTTAACTATGATTCTTCATTTATCATGGATTTGCAGATCCTATTTCTTCATTCTCTTTCTCCCCTTCTCCAACTACTCCTCAACCTCCACCCCACCTCCAACACAATTTCAGTGGTGGCAGCTATAATATATATACACCTGGCTCCTGAGTAAGCTCTGATCCTAGCCCTTTCATTTCCTAGCTGTGTGACTTTGAGCTAGTTGCCAATTTTATCTGCACCTCGTTCTCATTATTCTATGAGAAGGATAATAACACAGGGTGGTTGTGAGAATTGTTTAACAATATATATGGGAGCACTTCATAAATTGTAAGAACTATGCAAATGGAATGATAGCAAACATTTACTGAATCCTTTCTGAATGTCAGATGCTTTCTACATAATAATTCATTTGATATTTATAACAACCTTATGAGATAGGTGCTATTATTGTCTTTGTCTTAAATATGGGGGTTTGGAGTTCAGAAAATTTAGGTGGCTTGCCCCCGGTCTACTAGTTAGTATGTAGTGAAGCTCATTTGAACCCAGTAGTCTGGTAGCAGAACCAACCTCTTGACCACCACCCTGACTCAGTGAAAGGTATTTATTTCATTTCTAGCCTCTTCTCTCTTTTGCTTTTTCCTCTCCCTTCTTTATGCCTTAATACCCACCTTATCATCTAGATTAAGGTTGCCTGGACCCCAGACCCTATTCATCCTCTGACATGCCCTAGATATTGTGATTCCTGTTAGACAGTTCATGACACTGCCAACTGATCTTGCTTTCCACTTACACTGGCCATATTTTCCAAGCAAAAACCTGTCAAAATATCCTTTTTTTTTTTTTTTAACAAAGAGCTTTAATTCTTAAAATGTAGCCCTTCTGGAAAATTCAGAATATGTCTGATTTGAATCAGGCTATGATGAGAAGTCTCTGTACCTTCTAAAGCAGCAAGTAAACTGATCTTATTAAGTAACTAAATTAATTTAGTGAAAGAAAAGGATATATAGATACAAAATGTTCCTAGAATTCTCAGGATGTTCCAGAACTTCATGCTAGAACATGTAATGGGAGCATGTAATCCCAGAGCAAAGAGCTCTAATCTCACCTTTATAACTGAGGAAGGTCATCTCAGAGGGGGCTCTGGGACATATGAGTGGATTGTTAAGAGTTAAACAGGGTCTTCTGTGCATGGTGCTATGTAAGCAAGTTAAATAAATCCTTATCTCCTTTCTTGTAAACTCACCAAATTAAAACTTGCTTTCTGATAGTTGTGAGGAAAGGAGTAACTGTCATGAATCAGTTGGAGAGTAGTGACTTCAAGAGAGTCTGGTAGATGTGGGTTGACTAGGAATGAGTTGAACACTTCTAAAAGTCTCTCCTATTCTAACCTTTACTCATCTAGAAAGTCCAGGCAGTATTCCTGTTGTCAATTTAGGAGTTTCACTGAAGTCACAGTGTCATTGATTGAATGGTGACACCCCAGATATGTCCACCCAGAACCTGTCAATGTGACCTTATTTAGAAAAAGGGTCACTACAGGTGTAATTAAGTTAAGGATCTCAAGATGAGATCATCCTGGATTAAACAGGTGGATCCTAAATACATAACACATGACTTTGTAAGATTCAGAAGTAAAGACAGACATGCTGGGAAAAGGGCAAAGGGGAAAATGAAAGCAGAGGATAGGGCTTATGCAGCTACAAGCCAATGAATGCCAACGATTGTCTATAGCTGCCAGACTCTGGGAGAAAGACATGGAATACATTTCTCAGAGCCCCCAAAAAGAACCATCTCGATTCTTTCTCCATCTTGATTTCATAAACTGGCCTTCAGAACTCTAAAAGAATACATTTCTGTTGTTTTAAGCCATGAAGTTTGTTACAGTAGCCCTAGGAAACCAATATACAAGCTATCTCCAGATGAATGTTATTTTCAAAGCTTACCACTCTCAATTTTCTTATAACACACTGGGGCGAGGGAATAGAAAACAGATTACCTGGCTAAATAAGAACATCATTTTCCTCAGGCACTGATTCCGGTTCTGCTCTAGAGACTTCTGCTTCTCGGTCCAGACCCCCATCATCTTTTTCTGGTAGCCATCAATTCTGTTCAGCATTATGTAAAGGTTCTGGGTCTCATAACCTTTCCCACTGTTTTGGATGGCTTGTAATTTTTTGATTATATTGTTTCTGGAAAAAAATTAACAAGAATTAGATTGATATAATTAATGACCTTAACTTAGCAAACCTGGCCTTAGTTACTTCAATTCTCATCTCATCCTTAATAAGTAGGGAGGGATGGGATAGGGATAGGAGGCTTACTTAATGAAATCTTAATCTAGTTCCCTATATGACTAAACTTTCAGAAATCTATATGACTGTCAAATTTTCATTAACTCTTCACAGTTTAGTGTTATAATAGTGTTGTTTATTATTATTTTAATACATTAAAATTTTAGTATTGATATGTACAAGACATAATTCTATATAATAAAAGCCTAATATGCTAAGTGTTCGGTCATCCAGTTGTCCATTCAACCAATCAAAGAGTAATATGCTAGTGATGTACTAAGGCCACTCAACCGCTTGCTATGACGTGCACTGACCAGTGACCAGTTGACCAGGGGACAGACAGTTGACCAGTTGCTATGACATGCACTGACCACCAGGGGGCAGACGCTCCTACCAGCAGGTTAGCTTGCTGCTGGGTTCCAGCCATTCGAGACTGAGCGAGCCGGGCCCAACACACCCTGGAGCCCTCGCGCTGTCCCTCCCTGGCTGGCCAACCTCCCACATTTCCCCCCCAACCCCCCCCCCCGATTGTGCACTGGTGGGATCCCTAAGCTTGGCCTGTGCCCTCTCCCATCTGGGACCTCTCAGGGGATGTCGGAGAGCCAGTTTTGGCCTGATCCCGCAGACCAGGCTGAGGGACCCCCCACTGGTGCACAAATTTGTGCTCCAGGCCTCTAGTACAATTATAAAACAGACAGTGTTCTCGCCTTCAAAGCATTTCAAAGCCAGAATAGGGGACTAATAAATTAACTGTGTCAAAGAGAGAATGAAACAAATGCTAAATAGAAATGTAAACATGCTATTTGAGCAAAAAGAAATGCATAATTAATTATAGTAAGAGAAATAAAGAAGGCTTTAAAAGAAGAACAAAGTAGGTGGGATCTCAATACCAGATATCAAGTTGTATTACAAAGCTACTATTCTCAAAACAGCCTGGTACTGGCACAAGAACAGACATATAGATCAATGGAATAGAATAGAGAACCCAGAAATTGACCCAAATCAATATGCTCAATTAATATTTGACAAAGGAGGCATGAACATTCAATGGAGTCAAGACAGTCTCTTCAACAAATGGTGTTGGGAAAATTGGACAGATACATGCAAAAGAATGAAGCTAGATCACCAACTTACACCATACACAAAAATAAATTCAAAATGGATAAAGGACTTAAACATAAGACGGGAATCCATGAAAATACTAGAGGAATCCACAGGCAGCAAAATCTCGGACATATGCCGAAAGAACTTGTTCACTGATACTACTCCTAGGGCAATGGAAGCTAAAGAGAAAATAAACAAATGGGACTACATCAAAATAAAAAGCTTTTGCACAGCAAAGAAAACCATCAATAAAACAACAAGAAAGCCCACCTCATGGGAGAACATATTTGCCAATGATATCAATGATAAGGGTTTAATCTCCAACATATACAGAGAACTCATACAACTTAACAAAAAGAAGATAAACAACCCAATCAAAAAATGGGCAACTGATCTAAGTAGACACTTTTCGAAAGAAGACAGAAGGCAGGCCAAGAGACATATGAAAACCTGCTCACAGTCACTAATCATCAGAGAGATGCAAATCAAAACAACAATGAGGTACCATCTCACACCTGTCAGAATGGCTTTTATCAACAAATCAACAAACAACAAGTGTTGGCGAGGATGCGGAGAAAAAGGAACTCTTTTGCACTGCTGGTGGGAATGCAGACTGGTGCAGCCACTGTGGAGAACAGTATGGAGCTTCCTCAAAAAACTAAAAATGGAACTCCCATTTGACCCAGTGATCCCACTTCTAGGAATATATCCCAAGAATCTAGAAACACGCATCAGAAAGGAAATATGCACCCCTATGTTCATACCAGCACAATTCACCATAGCCAAGATTTGGAAACAACCTAAATGCCCACCAGCAGATGAATGGATTAAAAAACTGTGGTATATCTATACAATGGAATACTACGCTGCGGTAAAAAAGAAGGAGTTCCTACCATTTGCAACAATATGGATGGAGATGGAGAATATTATGTTGAGTGAAATAAGCCAGGCAGAGAAAGAAAATATCACATGATCTCGCTCATTTGTGGAATATAATGAACGACATAGACGGATGAACAAGAACAGATCCAGAGGCTGAGAAACGTCGATCAGAACATCATACCTCAGGTAAGGTAGGGGAGGGTGGGGGTAAGGTGGAGAGATCAACCAAGGGACTTGTATGCATGCATATGAACCTAATCAATGGACACAGACAATAAGAGGGCGGGGCATTAAGAGAAATTGTTTCATGTGACAAAAATTTTTAAATGAAACTCTCTGTAGACTGAAAATTATTTTGGAAGGAAACAAAGAGAAGTTTCCTTCAAAAGTCATAAGGATTGTAATTGAAAGTCAACATATTTTCCTCTTGAACTAAAGTAAGTAATTTGTGTTTTTGCCTCCCTGACAAAGTTTATATAAAGCTACAAAAAGAAATTGACAGCCAGTTTGAAATGGAATTGCCAGGGCCTAGGGCAAAGAATATCCTTACATGATATTATTCTACAATGTCATTATAATTTTAGATATTTTACAACAGCATATTTTACAATTATCCCAAACATACTTACAAACTAATTCTTTGAATGGTTGGCAGCAATTAAAAAAAAAAGGGGGACATGAAAGGATTTAATCCCTTGCAGAAGGAATTAAGGCACTGGGAAGGCACTTGAGCATCCTATATTGACCCCTCTTGCCCTTTGTGCCAAGAGGGACCCTCTTCTCACAATCCAATTGCCCTCAGCTGTTACCTGAGCTTTCTGTTCATGCTGAGCTTGAAGCCTCGTGGGGGCTGGTACCATGGATCTGTCTCACATCCAATTGTGTGAGCTGGGCCCTCACTGGAGAAGAAACCCGAGTTCCCCGAGATATCTGATCAGCACCGGGACCCTGCCAGCAGGCCAGGGGTTCCCAAGGCAGGTGCTGGGTGTGGAGGCCATGTGGTCATAGGCTACCAAGGAGACAGAAGTGAACCTCACAGCACCCTGCTTGGCCCCGGAGGATGGCTGGTTAGCCAGAGACGGGTAAGATTCCTCAAGGAAGGAACAACCTAAGACAGGCACAGTCGCAGAGGGGCCATCAGGAGAGAACTTGGGGGGGCAACAGAAGTGGGGCACAGACCCTCACCCCCCCCAACATTGCAGGGGCTTGAACCCTCACCCCCTTCTAAAGGAGGTCTCCTGCCCCCATGGCTGCTTCACGCTTCCCACACCCAGCTCAGATCGGGACCCCGGCAACAGAAAGAGACCTGGCCCAGCTCACATCGAGATACAGGGGACAGACAGAGACTTGGCCCAGCTCGGATCGGGACCCAGGTAACAGACAAGAGACTTGGCCAACAGCAGTTGCCCTATATCTAAATTCAGCGAGCATTTGGAATGCTCAGGGCCCACTCAAGAATGCAAATAATCCTTCCCACTAATATTTACAGGGTAAACTAAGATTGTTGGTAGAGTATTAAATTTGACAGTAAAATAGTAATCGAGTTTTCAGATTAATTTAAATAGCCTAATTGAAATAAGTGAATATTCAAGTACTGGACAAAAAGCTGTTCTTAAAGTAATAACTAAAAGTCCTATTGGTAGTTCATCTCATGGTAAAATTCCTGAATATGCAATGAACCTAAAGCAGTCATATGTGTGGGGGAAAAAAAAATTTTAAATTTAAAGTTATCAAGACTTCATTATAAAATTTACAAAAACCTCCATTAATTAAAAAAAAAGGGGGGGGGGATAGTAGGGCAATATCATGTAAGGAAAAATATCCTATAAGTAAATTACATCTAGAAAATTTTTACTTTACCAAATTAAGTTTCATTTGCAATGCTAACAGCAAGACAGCCATTAAAAACACACATGGTGTCTAAATAAGACAAAGGAAAATCGTTTGAACAAAAATAAAAAGGATCCCAAATCAATTATATAGAAAAGATTCCTTTATTAACTTGTGGTCTAGAATATATTTGTATATTTTCAGAAAACAACCCCAAGACCAGATGGATTCCTGCAACAGAGAGGAATTGACAGAAGTGCTCCAACCACGAAGACAAGAGGAAAAAACAGTCCAGAGATGGAAGACGCTGACAACGCCTTGCCATGGGAGCAGTCAGCAGCTGTGCACCGCTGCAGGTTGCCTAGGACCAAACCAGAGAGGGTCGGACCTGCACTGCCACCATGTACCCACCATCCAGCTATCAATGCTGACATGTACACATAAGGAACTGTTGGACATTGAAATTGGGACTCAAACATTTTTTTGTTTTGTCTTGTTTTGTTATTATATGTTTATTTCCAGTCTGCAAAGGCAAAACTTTTTAAAGGAAAGAAATGGTGGGAAAAAGATACAGAGGCAAAGAAGCATTGAACAGACTGTCAAACTACATTGGGAAGACAGGGGAGGTTGGGCGAGGAGGACTGTAAGAGACCAACCGAAGGACTTGTACGCTTGCATGTAAGCACAACCAACGGATATAAGACACTGGGGCAGGGGGGCAGGGTGGGCAGGTGAAGGCATGTCCTGGGGGGTAGGGGAGGTCCGGGGGAGATCAAGGGGGAAAAAAAAGGAGACATATGTACTACTATTTGTAATACTTAAAACAATAAAAATAAAATAAAATAAAAAATAAAAAAATAAAAAAAAGAAGGCTTTATAAGAAGATGTTGAATAGGATCTTGAGGAATAGTCATAAAAATGTATTCTCTTTACTATAATGCATACTACCATGTTTGGGTCTCCTAAACAAATAGTGTTTCACCATCCCTGTACTAGAGGAGAGGAAAAGGAATCTGAAGGGGGAAAAAAAATTAAAGATTTTTGAAGTGATTTTTACAGAGAGAAGGGAGAGGGAGAGAGAGAGGTGATTAGCTGCCTCCTGCATGCCCCTACTGGGGATCAAGTCTGCACCTGGGTTACATGCCCTCACCTCTTGATGCATGAGTTGACGCTCAACCACTGAGCCATACCGACTGGGCTAATTGATTTTCTAAAGTCACATAAATAAATAGCATATTTGGGAAGCAAACCTAGATCTTCTCCCTTTTCAGAATACCAATATTTCTCAAAGTGTGTACTGAATCATTTGTCGGGGAAGGAGGAAATGCTTGTTTAAAATACAGATTCCAAGACTCCCCAGACCTTTTTAATCAAAATCTTGGTGTGTAGGTTTCGAGATCTGTATTTTAAATAGAATCTCAGATAAACCTTAAGTTTGGGAAGAAGGGGATGAGGAATTCCAGGTTGAAGTTATACTTATACAAATGTAAGAGAATGGAAGTTATATTTTGGGAGTGGTGAATAGTCTGAGACTTTTAGACCATGGATATATGAAAGGATATGGTGGGGAGGAGACTGGAATGGCTGGATTATGAAAGGCCTTAAAAGGCATGTTAAAGAGTTTGGATTTTGGGGGCAGGAGTTGGCAAAGGGAATCATTGAAGATATGTTTCTAAACATAGGTGTTTTACATACATATATAAACACACACACACAGAGGAAACAACTCTTAGGTCCCTTTTGTGGGTTATAATTTAATAGCTTAGAACCTACTAAACATATGGATCATTTAATACTTAAACAGGTCAATTTTCTGAGTTAACTTAGTATACTTAATTAAATTAACTTTCCAATAGCCTTGAAGTTTTTTCCATGTCCTATAGGTGATTTTTATTTTTTTTCACTCTTGTAACCATCTTTATTACATGTGTTTTTAATAACTTCTCCACATTGATTATAGAATGCCTATTACATCCATTCCCATAAATAACACTGTTCTCAATGAAGTAAGTGGGTAACATTCTTATCATCACCTTTTATACTATTCAAAAATAGTTAATATTATTATACTTCGTAACTTCTTTCCCACATAATGTCAAGAATCTTCTTGACCTAGCTATCTTTGTTATGGCATCTTTAATCTATCAATATTTTATTCCTTGTTATATCTGTTGGTGATCTGATTATAATAACATTAAATATTAACTAAGAGCTTTCTGGGAAAAATGAATTGATCTTTGATGGGATTAAAGTTATAATTGTATAAGTTGAATATTGTTACAAAATGTTGATCTATAGATTTCAATTTTTAAATGATTTTACTGAAGCAGGTCAGATCATGTCACTTATGTCTTCAAAATCTCTAGTCAGGGAGGAGAGAATCCAAGATGGCGGCGTAGGTAAACACCTAAACTGCTGCCTCCCACAACAATTTAAACTGCAACTAAAAGACAAAACGTCTATCACCCAGAACCACGGGAAAGCTGGCTGAGTGGCAGTTCTACAACTAGAAGGAAAGAGAAAAGAGCATTGAGACGTGCACGAGCGCTGAAAAGCTGAGGTACGGAGGTGCGTGATCCGGGCTGGCTGCGGGCAACTGGGTGCGTTGCTTTTTTCAACCCGAACGGAGACAAGCCCCCGATTACTCTGAAATCCAGTCTCTGGGGAGACGCGGGGGACCCAAACTCCTACGGGGAGAAGCTGGACTGTCTGCCAGTGAGGGTGGCTTGCTAGCAGAGCTGCGCGCAGGAATAATTGTTTACTGCACTGGGGCACGGGACTCGCGGATGCCGTTGGGGACGCAGAGCCGGCTAACTAGCAGCCCTTGCTGTTTGCCACGCCCTAACCTAGTGACACCCTGAGGCCCCGCCCTGCACAACCTACAAACCCACCCAAGCTCCAAGCAGCGGAGTTAGCATAAGAAAGGCCTGCCCTATCGCAGCTTAACCTAGCAAACTTGCAGCCTGGGTCAGACAGCTCCAAAACCTCCAAACCCCAAGCAAAGAGGAGAAAACTGCAGCTCTCACTGTAGCTCCTGCTGAGTGGCCTCAGACAGTAGGTGACCTGCACACCATTGGAGATCCAGAAGCCAGTGTACCTAGTGGTCAGTGTGAGACACCAGATTTCAACTTCTCACATCCATAAGTGACACATTCAAGAGGCAGACTCAGCGAGCACCAAAGCCCCACTGAAACAAGTCCTGCACCATAAGCGTGTCTTCAGCGCAGCAGTTCTTCCATTATAGACACAGGGAGTGCTCACAGCTGATTGGCCTGGAGGTCAATTCCTCCCAGCGTACCAACAGCAATTAAGGCTTAACTACACCAAGACTTTGCACTCAGCCCACAAAGGGGTGTACCAAGAGTGTCCACATCAGGTGATTGGGGAGGCTGAGCTACTGCCCCCTATAGGTCACCTACCACACAAAGCCACTCCATCAACACAGGGAAGCAGCCAAAATGCAGAAACAAAGAAACATGTCACGAATGAAAGAAACTGAGGAAAGCAAACTACTGGATGACATAGAGTTCAGAACCACATTTATAAGGTTACTCAAGAATCTTCTAAAAACCGCTGAGAAACTTGATGACACTTCTGAGGAGCTTAGTGAGACCTTCAATGACCTTAATGAGAATGCCAAAAAAATGGAAAAGGACCAGTCAGAAATGAAGCATACACTGTCTAAAATAAAGAATGTACAGAAACTCAATTGTAGATCAACGTACCCCAAGAATCAAACCAAAGATCTGAAATATGTGGAAACAAAAAACATCCAACCAGAAAAACAAAAAGAAAAAAGAATCCAAAAATATGAAGATAGTGTAAGGAGCCTCTGGGACAACTTCAAGCGAACCAACATCCGAATTTTTGGGGTGCCAGAAGAAGGGAGAGAGCAAAATGATGAAAACCTATTAGAATAAATAATGACAGAAAACTTTCCCTACCTGGTGAAAGAAATAGACGTACAAGTTCAGGAAGCGTACAGAACCCCATACAAGAGGAATCCAAAGACGACCACACCAAGATACATCATAATTAAAATGCCAAGGGCAAAAGACAAAGAGAGAATATTAAAAGCAGCAAGAGAAAAACAGTTAATTACCTACAAGGGAGTACCCATACGACAGTCAGCTGATTTCTCAACAGAAACTATGCAGGCCAGAAGGGAGTGGCAAGAAATATTCAAAGTGATGAACAGCAAGAACCTACAGCCAAGATTACTCTACCCAGCAAAGCTATCATTCAGAGTTGAAGGTCAGATAAAGAGCTTCACAGACAAGAAAAAGCTAAAGGAGTTCATCACCACCAAACCAGGATTACATGAAATGCTGAAGGGTATTCTTTAAGAAGAGGAAGAAGAAGAAAAAGGTAAAGATAAAAATTATGAACAACAAAATGACATCAAATACATACCTACCAACAAGTGAATTTAAAAATCAAGTGAATAAAAAATCTGAAGAACAGAATGGACTGGTGAATATAATAGAATCAGGGACATAGAAAGGGAGTGGACTGACGATTCTCAGGGGAAGCAGGTGTGAGGGGTGCGGGAAGAGATTGGACAAAAATCTTACTCCTAAGGATGAAGACAGTGGGGGGGGGGGGCGGGAAAGGGCATGGGGTGGGGTGGGGAATCAGGTGGAGGGGAGCTATGGGGAAAAATAAAAGAGGAACACCTGTAATAATCTGAACAATAAAGATTTATTTAAAAAAAATCTCTAGTCAGGGGGAAGAGGTAAGGGGGAAATGGGATATATCTGTAATACTATCAACAATAAAAAATATATTCAAAAATTTTTTAAATCTCCAATAAATCTAAATAAACTAATTGCCATATAAAAATTAAGAAAGCTGTCTAAGAACTTCCTTCCAAAAGTACCACGCCTATATAATATCATAGATGATATCCACCAAACCTTAAAAGAACAACTATTTTACTGTAAACTCTTGAGCATAAAAAAAATAAGTTTCCTCATTTTTTAATGATAAAAGCTTAAAATTATATAAAAAATTTGATAAAGATAGCACCAAAAAATTGACAAAGATAACACCAATCAAACTTACTAATTAATGTAAAAAAAATTAAAACATTAGCAAACAAACTTCATAACATTCAAAGAAGGATACACCAAGGATATATAGGATTTATTCCAGGAATGCAATGATGATTTAATATAATTAATCATATTAATCTGAGGAGAAAGTAATATTTTCTTTAATGCACATGAAAATGACATGTCAAAATCACATTTAATAAAAAATGTGATTTAACAAAATTCAACGTCCACTCTTGATTTTTAAAAAACATAACGAAACAGGAGCAAATGGATACTTTAATATGACAAAAATGTACTTCAACCTAAAAGTCAGCATTTTTTTACTGACAAATATAAGAAAGACTAGAGGCCCAGGGCACAAAAATTCTTGCACTTGCCGGGGGGGGGGGTCCCCTCTCACAGTCAGGGATCCCTTAGGGGATGTCCCCGCTAGCTTATGCCCACTCCCCAGGGGATCAAGCCTAAGCTGGCAGTCAGACACCCCTCTGGCAGCCCAGGAGCCCTCGGGGGATGTCTCACTGACGGCTTAGTGCTGCCACAGAGGCAGGAGAGGCTCTCACCACTGCCGCTGTGCTCACAGCCCTCAGCCCAGCCTGTGGCTGAGCAGAGCTCCCCCTGTGGAAGTGCACTGACCACCAGGGGGCAGCTCCTGCATTGAGCATCTGGCCCCTGGTGGTCAGTGCGTGTCATAGCGACTAGCTGTTCCACCGTTAGGGTCAATTTGCATATTACCCTTTTATTATATAGGATTATTATATAGGATGTTCATTATTGCCACTATCTTTTTAATCAATTTATAGTTTTTTTTTAATAATTAGCAATGAAAGGGCTTCTGTTTTGGCCATCTGAGTTACATAGAATGGAGAAAATAAGAACATAAAAGAAAGTGACTTAGGTTAAGAACATTTTATAACTTTTTTAGAAAAGAGAATATCAATGTAAGTCAGTGGTTCTCAACCTTTCTAATGCCGTGACCCTTTAATACAGTTCCTCATGTTGTGGTGACCCCCAACCATAAAATTATTTTCATTGCTACTTCATAACTGTAATTTTGCTACTGTTATGAATTGCAATGTAAATATCTGTGTTTTCCAATGGTCTTAGGCGACCCTGCTAGTGGTTCTCAACCTGTGCATCGCCACCCACAGGTTGAGAACCGCTGCTGTAGAGCCTAAGACCATCGGAAACACAGATATTTACATTGCAATTCATAACAGTAGCAAAATTACAGTTATGAAGTAGCAATGAAAATAATTTTATGGTTGGGGGGTCACGACAACATGAGGAACTGTATTAAAGCGTCGAGGCATTAGAAAGGTTGAGAACCACTGTAATGTAAGTGATCCTTTAAACACACTTGAATATGAACTTTTTTAAGAAAAATGACATGGGGCCATGGGAAGGCACTCATAGCTGTTACTCAGGGCAGTCAAATGAATAAAGATGACCTTGTAGCTATGTCACCAATATTTTTTAACAGAGTTTTAGAGATACTAACCAATTCAGATAATCAAAGAGACAGAAATTAGATGTTTAAAAATTGGCAAATCTAATTGTAAAAAATTATTATTGATAGATGCTATGATTATATTTGAGTTCTGGAGAACTCAAAAATATCAATTGAAAACTTTCACATGCTTGAATACCATAAATGGCTGCATACAAAATTGATATAGAGAAATCTAGCCTTCATTTATACAAATAATGAGTTAGAAGATAATCATAGAAAAAGAGAGTCCATTTACAATAGTAACCACAAAAATAAAAACTGCTCAGTTGGCGTGGCTGAGCGTCGACCTATGAACCAGGAGGTCACGCTTCTATTCTCTATCAGGGCATATGCCCCTATTGTGGGCTTGATCCCCAGTGGGAAGTATGCAGAAGGCAGCCAATCAGTGATTCTCATCATTGAGGTTTCTATCTCTCCCTTTCCTTTCCTCTCTGAAATCAATAAAAATATATTTTTTAAAAACACAACTACCAGGATATACACTTATGGAAGAATATGGAAGAGTTATACAAAAACTTTTTCCAGAAGGACACACACATACTCGAACAAAAAGGAAGGTATACCATATTCTTGGATAGGAAGACAACGTTAGTAAAGATAAGCTAGATTTTGCTGTCTTAACAATCCCAAATCTTAGTGGCTAAAAAGAAAATTTTAACTTGTTGTTCATACTACAAATTCATTAGGGCGCAGCAGGGAGAGCTTCATTGTATACTCTCAAGAATACAGGCTAAAAGAACAGCTATCATCTTAAACATTGTAGGTTATCATGGCAGAGGAAAAGGAGACTTTGGAGGGTCTCAGACTGACAATGACAAGCTCGGCACAGGAAGGACATGTGCCAATTCTGCTCACATCTCATTAACAAGTACTGGCAAACACTATAATGACTATGACAAAGACTCAACATCATGAAAATAAAACTGCAATAAATAACATGGACTAGAAGTGACTCATCTATATGTAATCAGTAAAAAATAACAAAAAGTCCAGATCTGTACCTAACTGATAAAAGAATTTATGATTAAGATATGTTTAAATCAGTAGGGGGGGGAGGTAGATTATTTTATAAGTAGTGAGAGGCAACTGGGTAGCCATGTGCGGGGAAAAACCAGGTCCATTTCTCACAACAGAATATTGTGAATCAAAGACTCAAATATGAAACAAACAAAATGAATAACCAACCATAAAAATACTAAGAGACCTAGAAAGGATTTTTAATAATCACAATTTTTAAAAAATATATTTTTTATTTATTTTAGAGAGGAAAGGAGAGGGGGAGAGAGAGAGAGAGAAATATCAATGATGAGAGAGAATTATTGGTTGGCTGCCTCCTGCACACGCCCTACTGGGGATCAAGCCCGCAACCTGGTATGTGCCCTTGATCGAAATCAAACCAGGGACCCTTCAGTTCGCAGGCCAACGCTCTATCCAAACTGGCTAGGGCTAAAACTCATAATGTTCTACAAAGCAAAAAATACCAAAAGCAGAGGAAAAACAGACAAGTGGGGGAAAATTTACAATTTACATCACAGACGAGGGGCCAATTTTCCAAATATTTGATGAGATTCCCCAAATGAATTTTAAAAAGCAAGTTGACAACCCAAATGAGAAATGGGCAAAGTATTTTAATGGTGTCTTCACAGAAAATGAAATACAGATGGCTCTTAAGTCTAGAAAAAGACGCTTAACCTCACCAATAATAAAAGTAGTGACAATTAAAGCAGTAAAATGCTATATTTCATCTATTATATTGGTAATGAACAAAAAATTTGATAATAGTTTGTGTTAGTCTTAATGTAGGGAAACACCATTTTACAACACTAACCAATATGTAAACTGTTACAACCTCTTTGGAAAACAATTTGACAAAAATCTATCACAATTATAAAATACCGTTTGATCCAGAAATTCTACTAGGAATATACATACATATATATGTGTATACAAGATTGTTCATAAAAGTATATTTTTATAATGCAAAATGTTGATAACAGCATAAATATCCATCAGAGGGTAGGTAAATCCTGATAAATCCAGACTTTGAATACTATGGAACTATAAAATGAGTGAGTAGCCCTTTATATATGAATTCACAATTTATCTGACACTACATACCTAAGTTCGATTATGAAAAAAAATCAAACATGGTAACTTTAAAATATGCAAAAAGGGGGATAAAAGAGCATAGTACTTTTCTACATATGCAGAAAATGTTATGCATATGCATTAGTAGCCCTGGGGAAGAGGCTTAAAGACTAGGATAGGATTATTAGGGAGACTTTTCATTTTATCTCATTTGAATTTTTAAAATATTGTACCCAGCGAATTCCACTTATTTTTTAAAATTTAAATAAAACTAAGGAAAAAAGACGTAAGAGAACTGGAGATTGATCAGGAACATGTTATTTAAAATTCTCGCATGGATTAAAAAAAACTAGGAATATTCAGTTTAGAAAGAACAGACTAAAGACAAATATAGAGTAAAACATTTTCCAACAAATCTCAGTTTAAGCTTTGAAATTAAAGGTTCTGATTATATCTTGAATAAGTCTTTCTTTTGCACCTTGTTATTTCAATCCTTCGTTATCAAATGAATTCTGTCCTCAAAATTGTAAATTTATTGAGAACAGGGTACTTCGTTTTATTCACTACTATATCCCTAGCAACTAGAACAATGCTTGGCACAGAGGAGGCATTCAGTAAACATGTGCTGAATAAATAACATAGTTCTTCCTATGTTATTTAATGATAACCTCTCTATTATAGGTTTTAGTTTAGCTTCTTGTAATTTCAGGTTAAAACATTTCCCCAAAATAATAGGTTGGTAACCTCAAAACACAAATGCTAAGGATGGCAGACTAGTTGTCACTTTCCTTGCCCTATTTCTGATATTTGCAATTTTTAAAAATCAGGATGAGGACCTGTTTCTTTCAGGTCACTCCAGCAGCCAAGTTGCCATGGCAACACCTTATACATAACCTGCCATCTCCCATTTTAAGAATCATACATCTTCTGGTGAGCCCAAGATGATTGTAAGAAATTCAAAATAACTGGAAGTATCTCTAAACTTTTGAAGTAGATATTATGAGGATCAGTCATGATCCACAAAATTTATCTTGGCATCTCTGCTAGAGATATATATAGATGAAATGGATCATATTATATGATACTTATTTTTTTTTTAAAGATCTCCTTTTGCTATCTTAAATAGGCTTCCATCCCATAGACCTACCATAAGAATCTTTTAGAACACCTAATCTGACAAATATGAATATACTTATAGGGCAATGTGGGAGGATATTTGAAATCAGAACTAAACCAGAAATCAACATGTAATAGTTACATCTACCTTGCACGCTGGATCAGCCTATAGGCAATGTACTTGCGGAATAGGTATCCCAGCCGAACTGTGTCTGTATGAAGTGTCTCAATTATGAGATTTCTAGCTGTTGTATGTAGCTCTGAAGGGAGTCCAGAAGTTTCTCTGGTCTGATTTAAGAGAATCAGGTTCTTCCTTTGAGCCTTCACATCAACAAAATACCTCTGCTCTTCGAGCTCTTGGAAAGAGGAAGGGGGTATCGTCATCTTGAGTTCCTTGGTACCTGAAACTGAAGTCAGTACGCAGGGCTTATTTATAGGGGGGAATCGGGATTTCCAGTCCCATTCGGATGGTGAAATCTGTGATCTTTTGGGTAGTTGAGTAGTAAGAGAAGGTAGTGATGTTTTAGGCTTCATGAGAGTTGGAAGGGCCCCCTCCTCAGCGTAAGGAGTTTGTGATACTGGTGTCCTATAATTGGTGAGATAGGACTGAAATGTTCTAAATTGTTCCATAGTAAAAGAATCTTGGAGTTCCTGGATTTCTTCAGAAGTGTCAGAGACCTCTGATATTTGGAACTTCTTGGTGGTGAAAGGGGTTTGTGGTACCTTGAAATTTGGAGCACTGGGATGGACCAATTCTGATTTAGATTTCAGAGACAAATCTTTTGGGGGCTTTCCAGGGGTTGAGGGGGCCCGTACTGTTGAGGGATGTCCAGGGGTTGGAGAGATCCATAGTGGGAAAGCTTGCCCAGGAAGGGTCTGTGGTGCCAGAAGCTGCCCAAGGGTAGAAGGGGCTTGTAGATGGGGAGATTGCTCACAGGTGGTAGGGAGCTGAAATGCCTGGGGCTGCTCAGAGAAGGTTGAGAGTCCAGATTCCATGAGCTCCCCAGGGACAGAAGAGACCCCAGGAATCAAAGACTTCCCAGGAAAGAGAGGATCCCAGAGACTGGGAATCTGTGAAGAGGTGGGTGGAATCCCGGATATAAGAGGCTGCCTCCTCTTAACCTTTGATACTAGAGGTGACTGGGGAGTCAGAGAGTCCCTAGGTATGAGTAACTGCCTAGAACTAAGAAGGGAATCCAGTGTAAGGGGCTGCCCTGGAGTGGGAGGGGTCCTAGATACTGGAAGCTTCCCAGGGGTGGGAGGGACCTCTGGTGCTAGGAACTGCACAGGGGTGAATTGACCCTTAGAAACCAATGTCTGTTTAGAGGAAGGAAAAGTCTGTGGTGCCAGGAGCTTCCCGAGGAAGCTCCCCTTTCCTAGGGATTTCCCAGAGACAAATGGGGCTTGGTTAAAAGGAAACCCTGGTATCTGCAAAGGAGTAGAAGAGACCTCAAATACAGGCGACTTCTCATCAATAAGAGCAGATGATACCAAGGACCGTCTAGTTCTTGATGTAGTGGATTGCCCAGAAAGGAGAGAAGTCTTTGATTCTTGAAATGGTTTAGGAGTGGAAGGAGCCAATATGGCGGACAGCTTGGGCATGCAAGGAGCACTTGGTTTGATGGATTTATCAGGAATAGAAAAGATCCCAACTTCCAGGGTATGTCCTGAAGAAGGACCAACCCAGAATTGTGAAAACTGCTCATTAATGGGAGGAGCTCTTGATTCTAGACTCTGCTTAGACATGTGAGTAATACCCATGGGCTGGGCCTGTCCTGAGGTGAAGGGAGCTCCCAAAGGTTGAACTTGCTCATGGGTAAGGGGAGATCCTAAGACATGGGCTTTATCTGAGGTAGGGGCCCCCAAAGACTGTTCAGGCCTAAGAGTGATAGCTGATACCCAGGCATTTGGGATTCCCAATGCCTGGGCCTGATTCAGAGTTAAAGGAGTGCCAAATGACTGAGCCTGTTCATAGGTGGGAGTGACCCCCAATGCTTTGCTCTGCTTAAGAGAAAGAGTGTGTGATACTTCCTGAACCATTTCTGGAGTGATAGAAACCCCCAATTTCCAGGCCTGTTCTGCAGTGAGAGGGGTCTCTAATGCCTGAGCCTGGTCAAGGGTAAGTGGAACCCCCAATACTTGTTCCTGCTCAGGGGTGGGGGTGATAACCACTGCCGGGGCTTGTTCATTGATACGTGTGATACCTGAAATCTGCACTTTCTCTGGAGTAGGAGTGAACATCAGTGCGGGTGTCTGTGCCTCTGTCTGCTGTGGTGTGATAGTGACTCCCAATGCCCCATCCTGGCCTTGAGTGATAGGGACACCAAGTATTTGGGCCCGTTGAGTAGTCACAGGGATCTGCATTACCTGGCTCTGTTCAGAAGTGGCAGGTGCCTTTAGAGTCTGGCCCTGAATAGGAGTAATATGGTCCCTCAATGTCCCTTCTTGCTGGAGAATGACAGGAGCTCTCAATGCTTGGACTTGTTCATGTGTGAGTGTGACTCTCAAACCCTGGGATTTTTTAGGAGTGAGGGTAACCATCAGTGCCTTGAACTGCTCATGGGTAAGAGTAATGTCCTGTCCCTGTGCCTGCTGAGGGGTGATAGTGATCCCCTGTGTCTGGGCCTGCCTAGGAGTGACAGTGATGCCCTGTGCCTGGGCTTGCTGAGGGGTGACAGTGATGCCCTGTGCCTGGGCCTGCTGAGGGGTAACAGTGATGCCCTGTTCCCGGGCCTGCTGAGGGGTGACAGTGATGCCCTGGGCCTGGGCCTGGGCCTGTTCAGGGGTGAGAATCATGCTCTGTGACTGGGCCTGCCTAGGAGTGACAATGATTCCCTGTGCCTGTGCCTGTTCAGGGGTGAGAGTGATGCCCAGTGCCTGGGCCTGTTGCGGGGTGAGTGTGATTTCCTGTGCCTGTGCTTGTGCCTGTTCAGGTGTGAGAGTCATGCCCTGTGCCTGGGCCTGCCTAGGAGTGACAATGATTCCTTGTGCCTGTTCAGGTGTGAGAGTCATGCCCTGTGTCTGGGCCTGCTGAGGGGTGACAGTGATGCCCTGTGCCCAGGCCTGCTGAGGGGTGACAGTGATGCCCTGTGCCCGGGCCTGCTGAGGGGTGACAGTGATTTCCTGTGCCCAGGCCTGTTGAGGGGTGACAGTGAGTCCCTGTTCCCAGGCCTGCTGAGGGGTGACAGTGAGTCCCTGTGTCTGGGCCTGTTCAGGGATTAGAGTGATGCCCTGTGCCAGGGCCTGTTCAGGGTTGAGAGTGAGGCCCTGTACCTGGGCCTGTTCATGGGTGCCAGTGATGCCCAGGCCCTGGGCCTGTTCAGGGGTCACAGTGATTCCCTGTGCCCGGGCCTGCCGAGGGGTAAGTATAATGCCCAGTGCCTGGGCCTGCTGAGGGGTGACAGTGATGCTCTGTGCACGGGCTTTCAGAGGGGTGAGAGTGATGCCTATTCCCTGGGCCTGCTGATGGGTGAGAGAGATTCTGTGTGCCCGGGCCTGCTGATGAGTGACATTCATGCCCAGTGCATGGGCCTGCTCAGGGGTGAAAATGATGCCCAGTGCGTGGGCCTGCTGAGGGGTGACAGTAATTCCCTGTGCCCAGGACTTCTGAGGGTTGAGAGTGATGCCCAATGCGTGGGCCTGCTGAGGGGTGAGTGTGATTCCCTGTGCCCGGGCCTTCTGAGGAGTGACAGTAAGTCCCTGTGCCTGGGTCTGCTGAGGGGTGACAGTGATTCCCTGTGCCTGAGCCTGCTGAGGGGTGAGTGTGATGCCCAATGCGTGGGCCTGCTGAGGGGTGAGTGTGATGCCCAGTGCCTGGGCCTGCTGATGGGTGAGAGTGATTCCCTGTGCCTGAGCCTGCTGAGGGGTGAGTGTGATGCCCAGTGCCTGGGCCTGCTGAGGAGTGACAGTGATGCCCTGTGCATGGGCCTGCTGAGGGGTGACAGTGATGCCCAGTGTCTGGGCCTCCTGAGGGGTGAGACTTATGCCCTGTGCCAGGGCCTGTTGAAGGGTGAGTGTGATACCCAGTGCCTGAGCCTCCTGAGGGGTGAGAGTGAGAGCCTGTGCCCAGGCCTTCTGGGGGCTGAGATTGATCCCTAATGCCTGGGCCTGCTGAGGGGTGAGTGTGATGCCCAGTTCCTGGGCCTGTGGATAGGTGAGAGTGATTCCCTGTGCCTGAGCCTGCTGAGGGGTGAGTGTTATGCCCAGTGCCTGGGCCTGCTGAGGGGTGACAGTGGTGCCCTGGGTCTGAGCCTGCTTAGGGGTGACTGTGATGCCCAGTGCCTCGGCCTGCTGAGGGGTGAGAGTGATGCCCTGTGCCAGGGCCTGCTGAGGGGTTAGTGTGATGCCCATTGCCTGGGCCTGCTGAGAGGTGAGTGTGATGCCCTGTGCCCAGGACTGCTGAGGGGTGAGATTGATTCCCAGTGCCTGGGCCTGCTGAGAGGTGAGTGTGATGCCCAGTGCCTGAGCCTGCTGATGGGTGAGAGTTATGCCCTGTGCCAGGGCCTGGTGAGGGGTGAGTGTGATGCCCAGTGCCTGGGCCTGCTGAGGGGTGAGTGTGATTTCCTGTGCCTGTGCCTGCTCAGGGGTGTGATGGGACCCCAGTTCCTTGGCTTGCTCAGGAATGACAGTTACTCCCTGTGTTTCGGCCTGCTGAGGGGTGACAATGGCTCCCAGTCCCCTGTCCTGCTGAGGAGTAAGACTTATCCCCTGTGCTTGGGCTTGCAGCTGCTGAGATCTAAAAGCGATGCCCAGTTCCTGGGCTTCCTCAGGGGTGACAATGAACCCCAGTCTCTGGGCCTGCTCAGAGGTGAGACTTATCCCCTGGGCCTGGGCCTGCTGAGGGGTGAGAATGATGCCCAGTGCCTGCGCCTGCTCAGGAGAGAGAGTGATGCCGTGGGCCTGGGCCTCCTCATGAATGACAGCAATGGACTTTGTAGGAGACTGTCCAGGAATAGACAAGGGCCCAGATGAGGAAAACTGTGTCGAGGTGGGAGGAATGACTGGTTTGGAGTGCTTTTCATCAGCAAGATTCATATGGAACTGTTTTCTTTTGTGTAACAGGAATGCATCTTTCCATCTGTTCTTCCACCTGGGAGACAATGTTATTGAAGTGTAACTTAAGATATTTTCTAGTTGTTCAGGTTTTTCCTCCTTAATCTTCATCTGCTCCTTTGCTTTTTTATGCCACTGACTTTCATCGTCCTCCCCCTCTCTCTTTGGCCTCTGCTTCTCTTCCTCTTCCTTCCAGCTGCTTTCCAGCTCCATATGTTTCACTTCCTTCTGAATCTGCTCCATCTGCTGTCCCTTCTCCTTCTCCAAGGACACTCCTTGCTCTTTCATTTTTTGCCTCCATGCTTCCAGGTGCTGCTGCTTTTGCTTCTGCTGTTCTTCCTTTCCCATTCCCTTTTGCTTCTCATCTTGCTCAGTCTGTTTTTGAAGTTGCTTCCACACTTCTTCCTGCCACTGATGCTGCTTCTGCTGCTCTTGCTTTCTCTCCTTCATCTGGAGCCATTTCTTTTCCTTTTTCAAATCCTTATTTATCCTCTCATAGCTCATCTTCCAGAGATTCCTTTCTTCTTGCAACTGGTGTTTAAGATTCATATCAAAACTTTCTCCTTGCACATATTCCTCCTGTCTCTGTTTTTCCTCCTCCTTGTGGTCTTTCCCTGCTATTGCGACTACGGGAGCAACTCTTTCCTCTTCTATTTCAGTCAAGATCTCTTGTGATAAATTTTGTATTACTGTGTCCATGCTCTCAGATGAGAGTAAGGAGCTAATTTCAGAGTTTGCACTAATTGGCCTTTGTAAATCTAGCCCTGGCACAAATGAGACTCTTTTTTGTTTCATTTGTTTCTCTCTAGTCTGTCCTGCTTTTTTAATGTCTTTGTATTTTCTCAAGATTTTTGCCACAGCTCTAGTCACAGTTTGGAAATATTCTTCCATTTTTGCCTTTATAATTCCTAATTTTTCAACTTCTGCTTTTTTTAATAATAGCTTTTCTTCTGGCACAGTCCTTTTATCCAAAGGAGTTCCTGGGTTATCAATTTTCTCTTTTAAGAAAGACATTATGGCGTTATGAAATTCATCTAGATTATCCTGTTCTCTTTTGCCATCTGGACTTCCTCGAGCTGTAGTAGATTCTGAAGTCTTTTTATTTATCTTAAATTGTGATTTAGCAAGTTCATGAGACTTGACCTTCTTGGTAAAGACTGACGTGACCTTCTTGGTAAAGACTGACGTGTCCTTCTCTTCAGTTTTTCCTTCTTTGCTTGTGGTAATTTCTGAAGAGATTTGATCTTCCTTTCCTTTTATTTTTACTTTCTCAGAGGATTTATCAAGTTGGATTGACCCAAATGACTCTGCTTGGAAACTCATGACAAGTTTGCTCTCTTTGTCTATTAACTCAGTGGTGGATTTCTTTTTATGCCCTGAAATAACTTGGCTTTTCTCAATTACATAGGCAGGTTTGTGCTTCCTGAGTCGTTCCCACTTACTAGTTCTACTTTTGCCACCTTGGCTCTTTGTGTCAGTAGAAGGGAAATTCGAAAGATCACGTTGACTTTTTGGTTCACTGAATGACTTTGACTTGTCTATAGAAAGGGGTTGTATTTCTTGACTCGTCTTTTGCTCTACTTGTAGCTCTAAGTCATAATCCACTTTGGTCTCTGATGTAGAGGTCTCAAGCTCATATGGGGCTTCTGTGATCTCCCTTTTCTGTGATTGATACTCATCAGTCCAACCTTTCTGATAGATGTCACCTTTCTTCAGTGATATCTTATCTTCAGTGATATCTTTGGAAGGTATTTGGGGGGCGGTTTCAGGTAAAGGGGATTGCTGTTCAATTAAATCTGCAGTCACTTCAGCTTGGGCTGTATGTGAAATTGCTGAGTCCCACTTGAACACTGAGTCTTGGATCCCCTTTCTTTGGGCCCCCCCCATACTATTTTCAAATTCTTTGGTCAAAATATTGTCCATACTCTTTTCTTCATCAGTCATGCTAAAGCCCATGGATGATTGTGGAGAAAACTCAGATAACACTTTCAAGGTTGATGTGGGCGATGCTTTGTATTTAATAAGCTGCTCACATTTTTCTTCTGCATATTGAAGTTTCTGCTGAAGCATTTCATTTTCTTCACTGAGCTCTTGTATTACCTGCAGGGAGATCTCTTTTTCACTTGCCTCACTTATATACATATTAGGATAGAGGTTAATAACTTTTACTTCATTATTTAGTAAACTCAATGCTTTAGAAAGGTTTGCTATTGTTGATGCTATATAGTTAATAGCATTGTTTTCCAATTTATCGAACATTGTAGTATCTATGAGTTCCTGTAGCATGCCTTGGATTTCTGAAACCTTTGTATTTGTTGCAAATTCATCACTAATCATCTGATTTGGTGTTAAAGCATGGGCTGTTGCAGGTCGCTTTATAACTCTTTCTTTCCAATATTTCCATAGAGTTTTTCTAGATGCTAGAAGAAGAAAAACCATAAAACACAAATGATGAGACTGTATTTCTTCTTTTGTGTTGTGTCCTATGGTTAAGCCTAAGGAAGTTAGAATAAATTAACAGATAGCTGAAGGAAACAACTATGATGATAATTGCTCATCAAATACAGCATATCAATAAAGATATGGAAATTAGAGAAACCAAGTGGAAAAAAATAGAGCTAAATAGTATAATAACTAAAATGAAAAGTTAGTTAAGAGGGCTCAAAGTAGATTTGAACTGACAGAAGACAATAACCAGAAAACTTGATGCTAGGTTAGTAAAAGTTGTCTAATCTGAGGAACAGGGAAAAGAAAGAAGAAAGAAAAATGAACAAAGCCTCAGAGACAAGTGGCACACCATTAAGCATACTGATGTACAAATAATGGAAGGCCTAGAAGAGGAGAGAAGTACATTAAAATTATTTGAAGAAGTGCCCTGGCCAGTGTGGCTCAGTTGATTGAGCATTGTCCCATGCACTGAGAGGTTACTGGTTGGATTCCTGGTCAGGGCACATGCCCAGGTTTTGGGCTCGATACTTAGTATGGGGCATTCAGGAGGCAGCTGATATGTTTCTCTCTCATAATTGTTTTTCTCTATCCCTCTCCCTTCCTCTTTCTCAATAAAAACATATTTTTTTAAAAGTATTTGTATAAGCATAACCAATGGACACTGACACCAGGGGAGTGAGGGCATGAGTGGGAGTTGGGGGGATAAGGACACATATGTAATACCTTAATCAATAAAGAAAAATAAATTTAAAAAAAGTATTTGAAGAAGTAATGGCCAAATCATCCAAATATATATATACATACCAGTGGCCTGGTGCATAAATTCGTGCACAGGGTAGGGGGTCCCTCAGCCCAGCGTGCACCCTCTCCAATCTTGGACCCTTTGGGATGTCCGACTGCTGGTTTAGGCCCGATCTAAACTGGCAGTCAGACATTCCTCTCACAATCCGGGACCACTGGACCCCTCCCTGGGCAGCCTCCAGGCTTGGCAGCACCGCAGGCCTGTGCGCGCCTCTGCCAGTGGCCGCTTCTGCCTGGGGCCGCTTGCGGGCCACGCCTGACTGGTCGTGACTATTACACGCCTGACCAGTCGTGACTGTTACGGCATCTGTGCTAATTAGTATATCCCTCTATTATTATATAGGATATATTTGGGTTATATATATATTTTTTTAGAGATCTAGTTTCAGAGGGAAAGTTTCTCTTCTTAATATCTTTCTATTGATTTCAGAAAGAGGAAGAGAGGTATGAGAACATCAACAATGAGAGAAAATCATTGATTGGCTGCCTCCTGTCCACCCATCACTGGGGATTGAACCCATAACTCATGCATGTGCCCTGACTGGGAATTGAACTCTGACCTCCTGATTCATGGGTTGACAGTCAACCATTGAGCCATACCAGCTGAGCAAATTATCCAAAATTTTATGAAAAACATTAATTTACACATTCAAAAACTCAGCAAATTTTAAGTGGACAAACACAAAATAATCTATATTAATAAAAGGGTAATATGCTAATTAGACCAGATGTCTTCTGGACATCATTCCGGACGTCCTTCCTGACAAAGCCAGGGCCCAGGCAAAGCCGCCCCAGGTCCTGGGTGCCTACAGCCAGCCAGCCAGAGGGAGGGAAGCCTGGGTTCTGGGTGTGGGGGTCAAGGCAGAGGTGGTTAGGGGTGATCAGGCAGGCAAGTGGTTAGGGGCAAAAAGGCAGGCAGGCAGAGTGGTTAGAGGTAGACAGGCAGGCAGAGGCAGTTAGGGGCAATCAGAAGAGTGGTAAGGGGTGATCAGGCAGGCAGGCAGAGTGGTTAGGGACGATCAGGCAGGCAGGCAGGTGAGCGTTTAGGAACCAGCAGTCCCAGATTGTAAGAAGGATGTCCAACTGCTAGTTTAGGCCCGATCTGCAGGGATTCCTACAGGACCAGGCCTAAACCAGCAATTGGACATCCCCCGAGGGGTCCCAGATTGCTAGAGGGTGCAGGCCAGGCTGAGGGACCCCCCCCACCCTGCACAGATTTTGTGCACTGGGCCTCTAGTAAATAGATAAAATGGGGGGAAAGGTGGTTATAGAAAAAAAATTAAAATAAACAAGATAAAATAAAGACACAAAAATACAGAAAAATGACTCATCACAATCAAAAGAGACTAATCAAGTACAGGAGAACTATAGCTCACTCTTTAACCAAAAAAATGGAGGCCAGAAGGCAGTGGGATGGTATATTTAAAGTGCTGAAAGAATCATACTGCTAACCAATAATTCTATACCCAGCAAAACTATTCAAAAGTGAAAGTAAGCCTGGCCAGCATGGCTCAGTGGTTGACCACTCCTATGAATCAGGAGGTCATGGTTCGATTCCCAGTCTGATTCCTGGTCAAGGCACATGCCAGATTGCAGGCTCAATCCCCAGTGTGGGGTGTGCAGGAGGCAGCCAATCAATGATTCCTTTTCATCATTGATGTTTCTCTTTCTCTCTCCCCCCTCTCTTCCTCTCTGAAAGCAATAAAAATACATCTTTTTTTAAAAGTGAAGGCAAGCCCGGCTGGTATGGCTCAGTGGTTGAGCATCGACCTATGAACCAAGAGTCACTGGTTCAATTCCCAGTCAGGGCACATGCCTGGTTTGGGCTCAATCCGCAGTAGGGGGTGTGCAGGAGGCAGCCAATCTCTATTCCTCTCCCTTCCTCTCTCTCTAAAAATCAAAACATTTTTAAAAATATATTTAATTATTTCAGAGAGGATTGGAGAGCGAGAGAGAGATAGAAACATCAATGATGAGAGAGAATCATTGATTGGCTACCTCTTGCATGCCCCAAACTGGGAATCAAGCCTGCAACGTGGATATGTGCCCTGACCAGGAATAGAACGATGACCTCCTGGTTCACAGTTCGATGCTCAAGCACTGAGCTATGCCAGCCAGGCACTAAAAACATATTTTTAAAAAATAGTTTTAAAATGAAGGTAAGGCATCCGTTCTCCAGAATAACACTCTTCCCAAAGTAGCCTGCATTTACAACTCTTATAACCATTTTTATTGCATGTGTTTTTAAACACTTCTCTAAATGCATTACAGAATGTCTATAACATTGATTCTCTGAAATAACATTCTTTTTAAAATAGCACACATATATAACTCTTATAAAAAATTAAAGGTAAAAAATAAGATATACAGATGGCAAGTAAGTATAAGAAAAGATGTTCAATATCATCTGTCATTAGACAATTGCAAATTACAACAATGAGATACTGTCATACACCTATTAATATAGCACAACCCAAAATACTGATAATACCAAATGTTGACAAGGATATGGGGCAACAGGAACTCTTGCTTATTACTGGTGGGAATAAAAAATGGTATAATACTTGTAAGGCAGTTTGGCAGTTTTTTACAAAGTTACTTACAAATTAATGTGGTCTAAATGATCCAGTAATCATGCTCCGATAAATTTACCCAATAAATTTGAAAACTTACAAACACACACACACACACACACACACACACACACACACAATACTTGCATGAGAATGTTTATAACTTTATTCATATATATAATTGATTTCAGAGAAGGAGAGAGAGATAGAAACATCAATGATGAGAGGGAATCATTGATCGGCTGCCTCCTGCATGCCCCACACTGGGAACTGAGCCTGCAACCAAGGCCATATGCCCTGACTTGAACCATGGCCTCCTGGTTCATAAGTTCATGTTCAACCACTGAGCCGTGCAGGTCGAGAAACAACTTTATTCTTAAATACAAAAATCTAGAAGCAACCAAGCAGTCCTTCAATAGGTGGATAAACAAGCTGTGGCACATCTATACAATGGAACATTATTCAGCAATAAAAATAAGTAAGTTATTAAGCCACAAAAATATATGGAGGAACTTTATTTTTTCTCTATTTTTTTATGGAGGAACTTTAAATGTGTATTGCTTAGTGATAGAAACCAGTCTGAAAAACCTACATACTGCATGATTCTAACCATATGACATTCTTTTTAAAAAAATATATTTTATTGATTTATTACAGAGAGGAAGGGAGAGAGATAGTTAGAAACATTGATGAGAGAGAAACATTGATCAGCTGCCTCCTGCACATCATGCCCTTGACCGGAATCGAATCTGAAACCCTTCAGTCCACAGGCCGACGCTCTGTCCACTGAGCCAAACCGGTTAGGGCCATATGACATTCTTGAAAAAATATTTAAAAATCAGTGATTGCTGCCTGGCTGGTGTGACTCAGTGGTTGAGCATCGACCCATGAACCAGGAGGTCACAGTTTGATTCCCAGTCAGGGCACATGCCTGGGATGTGGGCTCAATCCCCAGGGTGGGGTGTACAGGAGTCAGCCAATGATTCTCTCTCATCATTGATTTTTCTCTCTCTCCCTCTTCCTTCCTCTCTGAAATCAATAAAAAAATCTTTTAAAAAAAAATCAGTGATTGCTTCTCAGCTGGTGTTGTTCAG
The DNA here is from genome assembly GCA_026230045.1 of Corynorhinus townsendii. Classification (NCBI taxonomy): domain Eukaryota; kingdom Metazoa; phylum Chordata; class Mammalia; order Chiroptera; family Vespertilionidae; genus Corynorhinus; species Corynorhinus townsendii. The sequence continues at coordinate 169,439,311 of JAPDVU010000003.1, read as the reverse complement.
TGGATTGAGTATCAACCCTTGCACTAAGACAGTGGTCGGCAAACCACGGCTTGCGAGCCACATGCGGCTCTTTGGCCCCTTGAGCATGGCTCTTCCACAAAATACCATGTGCGGGCGCACATGTACAGTGCGATTGAAACTTTGTGGCCCAAGTGCAGAAGCTGGTTTTCGGCCTGGGCAAGTCTATTTTGAAGAAGTGGTTCTAACACCGAGCCACACTCAAGGAGCCAAAGAGCTGCATGTGGCTCGCAAGCCGCGGTTTGCTGACCACTGCACTAAGAGGTCACAAATTCCCGGTCAGGGCATAGGCCTGGGTTGTGGGCTTAATCCCCAGTAGCAGTATGTAAGATGCAGCTGATTGATGTGGGCAGTTGAGGGGGACCAGGCCGGCAGAGGAGAGCAGTTGGGGGCAACTGGGCCTACAGGGAAGGGCAGTTGGAGGGGGGGGCAGGCCTGCAGGGGAGGGTAGTTAGGGGTGACCAGGCTTGCAGGGGAGGGCAGTTAGGGGCAAACATGCTGGCAGGGGAGTGGTTAGGGGGTGATCAGGCTGGCAGGCAGAAGCGGTTAGGGGCAATCAGGAAGGCAGGCAGGCAAGCAGTTGGGAACCACAAGTCCTGGATTGTGAGAGGGATGTCCGACTGCCCGTTTAGGTCTGATCCCTCTAGGGGTCCAAGATTGGAGAGGGTGCAGGCTGGGCTGAGGGACACACACCCCCATGCATGAATTCCATGCACTGGGCCTCTAGTATATATATATATATATATATATATATATATATATATATATATATATATATATATATGCGCCTAAGTGACTGGCTGACCAGATGGCCAGTAGCTATGACAAGCACTGACCACCAGGGGGTAGACGCTCAATGCAGGAGCAGAAACCACAGACATTGAAATGGAACAGATGAATCTCAGAGGGAAGGGAGGAGGGGGAGGGTGGGAAGAGATTAACCCAAGATCTTATATGCATACTAGAGGCCTGGTACAGATTTGTGTACTGGTGGGGTCCCTCGGCCAGGCCTGTGCCCTCTCGCAATCCGGGTCCCCTCTGGGATGTCGGAGAGCTGGTTTCGGCTCGATCCCCACAGACCAACCACCCATGCACAAATTTGTGCACCGGGCCTCTAGTATTATATATGACAAAATACAAAAGATGGGAAGGGAACAGAGCTATTGGAGCAAAGACCATAATAGTTGGAGAGTTCAATATCCCAATCAATAATGTATGGAACAACTAGACTGAAAATAAGTAAGGATGTTTATAGAAGACTAGAACAACAGTATAAACCAACTATAGAATATTCTACCCAAGAACAGCAGAATATATATTCTCAAGCATATATGGCCCCCACCTGTGCACCAGGCCACTATCCTATCTAATAAAAGAGTAATATGCAAATTGACCATTGCTTCAAGACACAAGATGGCTGCCACCATGAGGTCAAAGATGGCTGCCCCCATGTGGACACAAGATGGCCGCCACAAGATGGCGGGCAGGGGAGCGCAATTGTGGGCAATCAGGCCAGCAGGGGAGAGCAGTTAGGGGTGACAGGGCCAGCAGAGGAGGGCAGTTGGGAGGGACCAGGCCTGCAGGGGAGGGAAGTTTGGGGGTACCAGGCCTGCAGGGCAGGGCAGTTGGGAGCAATCAGGCCTCCAAGGGAGGGCAGTTAGGGGTGTCTGGGACAGCAGAGGAGGGCAGTTGGGGGGGACCAGGCTGGCAAAGGAGGGCAGTTAGGGGTTACTGGGCCAGCAGCAGAGCAGTTAGGTATCAATGAGGCTGGCAGGGGAGTGGTTAGAAGGTGATCAGGCTGGCAGGCAGAAGTGGTTAGAGGCAATCAGGCAGGCAGGCAAGTGAGCGGTTGGGAGCCAGCAGTTCTGGATTGTGAGAGAGATGTCCGACTGCCCGTTGGTGGGATCGGGCCTAAATGGGCAGTCAGACATCCCTCAAGGGGTCCCAGATTGGAGAGGGTGCAGGCTGGGATGAGGGACACACACACATATACACCATGCACAAATTTCGTGCACCAGGCCTCTGGTATGCATATAAGTACTTTAGTTATTCTCGCCCCGCTCTCCCCTCTCCCATTCCCTCTGAGATTCATTAGTCTGTTCTATGTTTCCATGCCACTGGTTCTATTTTATTCATCAGTTTATTTTGTTTATTATAGTCCTTGTTCATTTATTTTGATATTTAGATTCAATTACCAATATATATGTATTCGTTGTTACTTTATTGTTCCTATTTTTAAATTTATTTTTCCTCTTCTTCTTACTCTTCCTTTTCTTCTGCCTCTTCTTAAAGAATATGCTTCGCCAAAACCGGTTTGGCTCAGTGGATGGAGCGTCAGCCTGCAGACTGAGGGGTCCTGGGTTCGATTCCGGTCAAGGGCATGTACCTGGGTTGCAGGCACATCCCTAGTAGGGGGCGTGCAGGAGGCAGCTGATCGATGTTTCTCTCTCATCGATGTTTCTAATTCTCTATCTCTCTCCCTTCCTCTCTGTAAAAAATCAATAAAATATATTTTAAAAAAAGAAGAATACACTTCACCATTTCATGTAACACTGGTTTGGTGATGATGAACTCCTTTAGCTCTTTCTTATCTGTGAAGCTCTTTATCTAATGTTCAATTCTAAATGATAGCTTTTTTGGGTAGAATAATCTTTGTTGTAGGTCCTTGCTATTCATCACTTTGAATATTTCTTACTACTCCCTTCTGGCCTGCAAAGGTTCTGTTGAGAAATAAGCTGACAGTCATATGGATGCTCCCTTGTGGGTAATTAACTGCTTTTCTATTGCTACTTTTAAGATTCTCTTTGTCTTTAACCCTTGGCATTTTAATTATGATATATCTTGGTGTGGGACTCTTTTGAGTTCCTCTTGTTTGAGGCTCTCTGTGCTTCCTGAATTTGTAAGTCGATTTCTTTCACTAGGTAGGGGAAGTTTTCTATCATAATTTATTCAAATAGGTTTTCAATATCTTGCTCTCTCTCTTCTCCATCTAGCACCCCCATAATGTGAATATTGGTATGCTTCAAGTTGTCCCAGAGTCTCCTTACACTATCTTCATATTTTTGGATTCTTTTTCTCTTTTTGCTCTTCTAATTGGGTGTTTTATGCTTCCTCATATTCCAAATCATTGTTTTGATTCTCAGAATTCTCTACCCTACTGTGAGTCCCTGTAAATAATTCTTTTTTTCAGTTAGTGTATGCTTAATTTATGATTGGTCCTTTTCATGTTTTGAAATTCTCACTAAGATCCTTGAAAGTCTCACTAAGTCTATTGAAGCTCTCATTAAGATCCTTGAGCAACTTTATAATCATTTTTTTGAACTCTGTAGTTTGTTTGATTTCATTTAGTTCTTTTTTTGGAAATTTCTTCTGTTCTTTCATTTGTGACATTTTTCTTTGTCTCCGCATTTTGGCCGCTTCCCTGTATTTGTTTCTATGTATTAGGTAGAGCTGCTATGTCTCCTAGAATTGGTAGAGTGACCTTGTGTATTAGGTGTCCTGTAGGGCCCAGTGGCTCAGCCTCCCTAGTCACCTGAGCTGGACCCTCTAGGTGCACCCCTGTGTCGGCCATATGCGCAGTCTTCTTATAGTTGAGCTTTGACTGCTGTTGGCATCACAACTCCTGGGAGGAGTTGACCTCCAGGATAATTGGTTTTAGGACCATCAGTGACTACAGTGGAAGAGCTGCTGTGCAGGAGACATTCCTATGGAGCGGGACTTGCTTCAATGGGGCTTTGATGCTCACTGAGTCTGTCCCTTGAGTGTGTCGCTGTGAATGTGTGGAGAGTTGCAATCTGGTATGGTCTGAAGCTGTCCACCGGATGCACTGGCTCCGGGGCCTCCTGGGAGGTGCAAAGTCATCCAGTGCCTTTGAGAGCTACAGAGAGATCTGCAGATGGCTGCTACTTGTATTAGGCTTGAAAGTGCTCAGGAGAGGCATGGCTGTGAAGCAAGACAGGCTAGTGCTAGTTCCAGGTCTTTGGCCTCTTATTAAGAGGTTTGGGGCATGCTGATGCCAGCTGCTTCTTGTTTTGAGAGAGTTTAGGAAAGTCTGAAGCCTGAGCCAGGATAGGCCATTCATATGGAAAAGCCACTGCAAACAGCTTGGATGGTGCTGTAAGTTGGATGGGGTGGGGTCTCAGGGAATCACTAGGGGAGGAAACAGTGTGGGCCACACTGATGGAAACTCAGATATGACTGCCAGTCATCTCTGTGATGGGGGAGATCCCTGTGCAGGAAAAATGACTCCTTGCAAGCACCCCTGTCTGGGAGAAAGATGCCCCTGAATTCCTGCCCCAATGCCAAACAATTCAGTTCCTCCCTCTATGTCCCTGGATTCCCCAAAGCTGCTGCCAAGAGCTTGAGTTCAGGGAAAGCAGAACCATGTAGGTTGGTGCACTGGCCCTTTAAGAGGAACTGCCTGAGTCTCCAGCAGCCTCTGTGTCACTCAGCCACAATCCACACTGGTTTTTATTGCCAGAAGTTTCAGGGGCTTTTATTCCCAGCTCTGGAACCCTGGGCTAGGGGCCTGGTGTGGGGCTGAGACAGACGCCTTGCTCCTCATGGGAGGCCTCTGCAGCCAAGATATCCTTCCCAATTAAAAGAATGTGACATGGGAATCTTGGACCTGCATATTCCATGCTTCTGCCCCTTCTATCAGTCTCAATGCGCTTTCTTCTTTACTTATATAATTGTAAAACTTCCATTCAGACTGATTTCAGGAAGTTCTGAATGATGGTTGTTCTTTATTTTAGTTTTAATTTTGATGTGCTTTGCAAATGCTTTTTAGTTTGTGTTTGTTTGTTTTTTCCTTTTGTTTCCCTTGCTTAAGGAGATATATTGGCAAAAATATTGCTACAAGAGAAGTCTGAGATTTTACTGCCTATGTTTCCTTCTAGAATTTTTATGGTTTCCTGACTTACATTTAAGCCTTTTACCCATTTTGAGTTTTTCTAGTTTCATTCTTTTGTATGTACCTGTCCAATTTTTGCAACACCATTTATTAAAGATACTGTTTTTACTCCACTGTATGCTCTTGCCTCCCTTATCAAATATTAATTGATCATAAGGTGTGGGTTTATTTCTGGGCTCTCTGTTCTGTTTCATTGATCTATATGCCTGTTCTTGTGCCAGTACCAAACTTTATTTCAAAAGATTTGTAGTATAGTTTGATATTCCATATTGTGATACCTCCAGCTTTGGAGGTATCACAATTCTTTCTCAAGATTGCTGAGGTTATGCTGTATCTTTTTAGGTTGCATATAAACTTTTGGAAAATTTGTTATATGTCTGTGACATATGCCACTGGTATTTTAATAGGAATCGTGTTGAATCTTATAGAGTCCTTTGGGAAGTATGAACATTTTAATGATGTTAATTCTTCTAATCCATGACCATGCTATATATTTCCAATTATTTGTATCTTCCTTTATTTAGTTCTTCCATGTCCTATAGTTTTCCAAGTAGAGGTCTTTACCTCCTTGGTTAAGTGTATTGCTAGGTTATTTATTCGTTTATTTACTTATATTGTTGTTGTTATAGTTGTTGCAGTGGTAAGTAGGATTGTTTTCTTAGTTTCTCTTTCTGAGAGTTTCTTACTGATGTATAAAAATGCTACCAATTTCTGGATATTAATTTTGTATTCTGCTACTTCGTAAAATTCACTTACTAAATCTAGTAGGTTTTTGGTGAAGTCTTTAAGAGTAGGTTTCTGTGTACAATATCCTGTCATCTGCAAGTGACAGTTTTACTTCCTCCTTCCCAACTTGGATGCCTTTTATTTCTTCTTCTTCTTGTCTGATTGCATAGCACTTCTAGTACTATGTTGAATAAGAATGGTGGAAGTGGCCCAGCTAGTGTATTGAAAGTGGACATCCCTGTCTTGTTTCTGACTTTAAACATTTTCAGTTTTTCCCCATTGAGTATGATGTTGGCTGTAAGTTTTTCAGATGTAGCTTTATTATGTTGGGGTATGTTCCCTCTATTCCCACTTTGCTAGGAGTCTTTATAATATATGGGTGCTGGATTTTATCAAATCCTTTTTCTGTGTCTATTGATATGACCATGTGGTTTTTATCCTTCATTTTGTTTATATGATATATCACATTTATTGATATGCAAATATTGTGCCAACCTTGTATCCCCAGAATAAATCCCATTTGATCATGGTGTATGATTTTTTAATGTATTGCTGATTTAATTTGTTAATATTTTGTTGAGGAGTTTAGCATCTATGTTCATTAGGGATATTGGCCTATGGTTTTCTTTCTTTGTAGTGTCTTTATCTGGTTTTGGAATTAGGATAATGCTGGTAAAAATAGCTTGGAAGTCTTCCCTCCTCTTAAATTTTTTGGGATAGATTGAGTTGGATAGGTGATGGTAAAATTTGACTGAATCCATCTGGTCCAGGACTTTTGTTTGCTGGGTGTCCTTTTTATTATTATTATTACTGCTCAATTTCATTAGTTGTTATTGGTTTATTCGGGTTTTCTGATTCCTCTGATTGAGTTTTGGAAGCTTGTATGTTTCCAGGAATTTCTGTTTTGCCCAGTTTGTCCATTCTGTTGGCATATAGTTGTTCACAGTATTTTTTTTACAATCCTTTATATTTCTGTGGAGGCAGTTGTTACTTTGTCTATTTTATTTATTTGAGTTCTCTCTTTTTGTTTCTTGATGAGTCTGGCTAAAGGTTCATAAATTTTGTTCATCTCTTCGAAGAACCAACTCTTGGTTTCATTGATGTTTTGTATTTTTTAAAAATAATTCTTTTTTGTTGAAAGTATTACATATGTGCCCTCCCCCATTCTCTCCCTCCAGCCTGCCCCAGGCCTTTAACATTCTATTGTCTGTGTCCTTAAGTTATCCATATATGCATACAAGGTCTTTGGTTGATTACCTTCCACCCACCCATACTCTCCTACCTTCCCTCTGAGACTCAGCACTCTGTTCCATGCTTCCATGTCTCTGGATCCACTCCATTCATCAGTTTATTTTGTTACATAGATTCCACATATAAGTGAGATCATGTGATACTGTCTTTCTCTGACTGACTTATTTCACTTAGCATGATACTCTTCAGGTCCCTCCATGCTATCTCAGAGGGTGAGAGATTCTTCTTTTCTACTGCTGCATAGGACTTACAGTACTATGTTGAATAAGAGTGGTAAAGTGGACATCCCTGTATGGTTCCTGTTCTTAGGGGAAATGATTTTAGTTTTTGCCCATCAGTATGATTCACTGTAGGTTTGTCATATATGGCCTTTATCATGTTGAGATATGCTTCCTCTCTTCCCACTTTGCTGAGAGTTTTTATCAAAAATGGGTGTTGGATTTTGTTGAATGTTTTTTCTGTGTCTACTGATATGATCATGTGAATTTTTCTTTCAATTTGTTTATATGATGTATCACGTGTATTGAATTGTGAATATTGTACCAGCCTTATATCCCTGGAATAAATCCCACTTGGTCATGGTGTATGATCTTTTTAATATAGTGCTGGATCCAATTTGCTAATATTTTGTTGAGGATTTTAGCATCTGTATTCATTAGGGATATTGGCTTGTAATTCTCTTTCTTTGTAGTGTCCTTATCTTGTTTTGAAATTAGGATAATGCTGGCCTCTTTAAAAGAGCTTGGAAGTGTTTCTTCCTATTGGATTTTTGGTCACCCACCTCAAACTATATAAGAACTAACAGGTGTTAGTTCTTCTTTGAATGTTTAGTAAAACTCCCCTGTGAAGCTGTCTGGACCCAGACTTTCGTTTGCTGTGATTTTTAAAATTATTATTACTGTTCCTATTTCATGAGTTGTTATTTGGCCTATTTAGGTTTTTTGATTCTTCCTTATTCATTTTTGGGAGATTGTATTTTTCTAGGAATTTGTCCATTTCATCCAAATTGTCCAGTTTGTTGGCATATAGTTGTCCATAGTATTTTCTTGCAATTCTTTGTATTTCTATGGTGTCAGTGGTTACTTCTCCACTTTTGTTTCTGATTTTATTTATTTGTGTACTTTCTCTTTGTTTCTTGATGAGTCTGGCTAATGGTTCATCAATCTTGATTATCCTTTCAAAGAACCAGCTCTTGGTTTCATTAATTTTTTGCATTATTTTTTAGTCTATGTCATTTATTTATACTCTAATCTTTATTATTTCCTTTATTCTACTTACTCTGGGCTTTTCTTGTTGTTCTCTTTCTAGTTCTTTAAGTTGTAAGGTTAAATAGTTTATTGTTAACTTTTCTTGGGATTTTTTTGAGGTTTCTTTCTCAATCTCGTTTAACAACATTCATTGTTTAACAACATGCTATTTAGCCTCCATGTGTTTGAATGCTTTTTAGTGTTTTTACTGTAGTTGGTTTCTAATTTCATTACACTGTGATCTGAGAAGATGCCTGATATGATTTCAATCTTCTTGAACTTGTAGAGACTGTTTTGTGTCCTAATATATGGTCTATCTTTGAAAATGACCCATGTGCACTTGAGAAGAATGTATATTCTGCAGCTCTGGAGTGAAATGTTTTAAAAAATTCAATTAAATCCATCTGATCCAGTGTGTCATTTAGAGTCACTGTTTCCTTGTTAATTTTTTCTTCTTCTTCTTTTTTTTTTAAATAAATCTTTATTGTTCAGATTACAGGTGTTCCTCTTTTTGTTTTCCCCCTATAGCTCCCCTCCACCTGATTCCCCACCCCACCCTATCCCATGCCCTTACCCCCTGCCACTGTCTTCATCCATAGGAGTAAGATTTTTGTCCAATCTCTTCCTGCACCACGTACACCCGCTTCCCCCTGAGAACTGTCAGCCCACTCCCTTTCTGTGTCCCTGATTCTATTATATTCACCAGTCCATTCTGTTCTTCAGATTTTTTATTTACTTGATTTTTAGATTCACTTGTTGGTAGGTATGTATTTGATGTCATTTTGTTGTTCATAATTTTTATCTTTACCTTTTTCTTCTTCTTCCTCTTCTTAAAGAATACCCTTCAGCATTTCATGTAATCCTGGTTTGGTGGTGATGAACTCCTTTAGCTTTTTCTTGTCTGTGAAGCTCTTTATCTGACCTTCAACTCTGAATGATAGCTTTGCTGGGTAGAATAATCTTGGTTGTAGGTTCTTGCTGTTCATCACTTTGAATATTTCTTGCCACTCCCTTCTGGCCTGCATAGTTTCTGCTGAGAAATCAGCTGACAGTCGTATGGGTACTCCCTTGTAGGTAACTAACCGTTTTTCTCTTGCTGCTTTCAAGATTCTCTCTTTGTCTTTTGCCCTTGGCATTTTAATTATGATGTGTCTTGGTGTGGTCGTCTTTGGATTCCTCTTGTATGGGGTTCTGTACGCTTCCTGAACTTGTAAGTCTATTTCTTTCACCAGGTAGGGAAAGTTTTCTGTCATTATTTCTTCTAATAGGTTTTCAATATTTTGCTTTCTCCCTTCTTTTGGCACCCCAAAAATTCGGATGTTGGTTCGCTTGAAGTTGTCCCAGAGGCTCCTTACACTATCTTCATATTTTTGGATTCTTTTTTCTTTTTGTTTTTCTGGTTGGATGTTTTTTGTTTCCACATATTTCAGATCTTTGGTTTGATTCTTGGGGTACGTTGATCTACAGTTGAGTTTCTGTATATTCTTTATTTTAGACAGTGTATGCTTCATTTCTGACTGGTCCTTTTCCATTTTTTTGGCATTTTCATTAAGCTCCTTGAAGGTCTCACTAAGCTTCTCAGAAGTGTCATCAAGTTTCTCGGCGGTTTTTAGAAGATTCTTCAGTAACCTTATAAATGTGGTTCTGAACTCTATGTCGTCCAGTAGTTTGCTTTCCTCCGTTTCTTTCATTCGTGACATGTTTCTTTGTTTCCGCATTTTGGCTGCTTCCCTGTGTTGATGGAGTGGCTTTGTGTGGTAGGTGACCTATAGGGGGCAGTAGCTCAGCCTCCCCAATCACCTGATGTGGATGCTCTTGGTACACCCCTTTGTGGGCTGAGTGCAAAGTCTTGGTGTAGTTAAGCCTTAATTGCTGTTGGTGTGCTGGGAGGAATTGACCTCCAGGCCAATTAGCTGTGAGCACTCGCTATGTCTATAAGAACTGCTGTGCTGGAGACACGCTTATGGTGCAGGACTTGTTTCAGTGGGGCTTTGGTGCTCGCTGAGTCTGCCTCTTGAATGTGTCACTTATGGATGTGAGGAGTTGAAATCTGGTGTCTCACACTGACCACTAGTTATACTGGCTTCTGGATCTCCAATGGGGTGCAGGTCAGCTATTGTCTGAGTCCACCCAGCAGGAGCTACAGTGAGAGCTACAGTTTTCTCCTCTTTGCTTGGGGTTTGGAGGTTTTGGAGCTGTCTGATCCGGTCTGCAAGTTTGTTAGGTTAAGCTGCGATAGGGCTGGCCTTTCTTATGCTAAAACTGCTGCTTGGAGCTTGGGTGGATTTGTAGGTTGTGTGGGGCGGGGTCTCAGGGCATCACTAGGCTAGGGTGTGGCAAACAGCAATGGCTGCTAGTTAGCCGGCTCTGTGTCTCCGACTGCGTCCCGTGTCCCAGTGCAGTAAACAATTATTCCTGCACGCAGCTCTGCAAGCAGGCCCCCCTCACTTTCTGACCTGGTGGCAGACAATCCAGCTTCTCCCCATAGGAGTTTGGGTCCCCCGCGTCTCCCCAGAAACTGTATTTCAGAGTAATCAGGGGCTTGTCTCCCCTTTGGGTTGAAAAAAGCAATGCCTGCCGCCAGCCCAGATCCCGCACCTCCGTACCTCAGCTTTTCAGCGCTTGTGCACGTCTCAATGCTCTTTTCTCTTTCCTTCTAGTTGTAGAACTTCCACTCAGCCAGCTTTCCAGTGGTTCTGGGTGATAGACGTTATGTCTTTTAGTTGCAGTTTTGAAATTGTTGTACGAGGCAGCAGTTTAGGTGTTTACCTATGCCGCCATCTTGGATTCTCTCTCCCTTGTTAATTTTTTGTCTAGAAGATCCATCCAGTGAAGTCAGCAGAGTGATGAAGTCCCCTACTATGACTATATTGTTGTCAGTCTCTCCCTTAAAGTCCTCCAGAAGTTTTTAAAAATATATATCTAGGTGCTCCTATGTTGGGTGCATATATGTTTACCAGGGTTGTATCGTCTTGTTGGATCTATCCCTTTAGTATTATGTAGTGACCTTTGTTATCTCTTGTGATGGCCTTCATTTTGAAGTCTATTTTGTCCGATATGAGTATTGCTACTCCTGCTTTTTTTTTTTCTTTTCGTGTCCATTTGCATGGAAAATTTCTTTCCATCCCTTCACTCTCATCATCTGTGTGTCATTTGTTCTGAGGTGAGTCTCTTGGAGACAGCACATGGTTGGATCATGTTTTTGTATCTATTCATCTTCCCTATGTCTTCTGATTGGAGCATTTAATCCATTTACATTTACAGTTATTATTGATAGGTACTTATTTGTTGCCGTTTTAATTCTGTATGCCTAGGTTTCTCTCTCTATTTCTTCTCATCACAGCAGTCCCTTCAGCTTTTCTTGTAATGCTAGCTTGGTAATGATGTACTCCTTTAGCCTTTTTTGTCTGGAAAGCTCTTTATTTGACCGTCTATTTTGAATGATAGCCTTGCTGAATATAATAATCTTGATTTCAGATCCTTGCTTTCCATTACCTTGAGTACTTCAGGCCATTCCCTTCTGGCCTGTAGAGTTTCTGATGAAAAATCAGTTGTCAGCCTTATGGGAGCTCATTTGTAGGTAACAGTTTGCTTCTCTCTCTCTCACTCTTTCTCTCTCTCTCTCTTATTTATTTATTTATTTATTTATTTATTTATTTATTTATTTATTTGCTTTTCTCTTGGTACCTTTAAGATGCTCTCTTTGTCTTTAATTTTTGGCATTTTAATTATGATGTGTCTGGGGTGGGCCTGCTTGGGTTCTTCTTGCTTGGGATTGTCTGTGCCTCCTGAACTTGTGTGACTTTTTTCTTCATTAGGTTAGGGAAGTTTTCTGCCATAATTTCTTCAAACAAGTTCTCTATCCCTTCCTCCCTTTCTGCCTCTTCTGAGACACCTGCTATTTGAATATTGTTACATTTATGTTTCATGCTGTCCTACAGCTCTCTTAAGCTGTCCTCCTTTTTAAAATTTTTTTTTTCTTTTTAGTTCTCTGATTGAGTGATTTTTTTCAACCGTCTTCTAAATCACTGATTCGATCCTCAGCTTCTCCTAATCTGCTGTGTATTCCTTCCAATGTGTTCTTTATTTGTGCTATATCATCCTTTATTTCTGTTTTCATAGTTACTGTATCTTTTCTCATGCTGTTGAGCATCTTTACCATCATTATTCTGAATTCTATATCAGATAAATTTCTTATCTCCATTCCATTTATCTCTTCTTCTGGCGAATTCTCTTGTGCTTTCACTTGGGGATTGTTTCTTTGTCTCCTCATTTTGGTTGCCTGTTTGGGTTTGTGACTATGTATTAGGTAGATCTGCTATGCCTCTCAGTCTCTAGTTCAGAGCATCAAATGCTGTTTCTGTCTAAAGATCATGCAAAGACTCAAAGGCTCCCGAAATTGCCTCTGCCTACTGACTGATAGGATTTCATCTTGAATTGCCCTCAGGCAATTGTCCACAGGTATGGCAAGAGTTTTTTTCAACAGAGTGGGGCAATTGCCCCTGCCTAGAGGTTAATTGTTATTCTCAGTCTCTTAGTGGGCCTCAGAAACTCTACACTGTGGGGCAAGGTGTTTTCCAATAGGGTGGATCAACTGTCTTCTCCCCAGGCAAAGCCACCTGTATAGAAAATGTCTGCATGAAAAAGATGACCTCTGCAGCATGAGGAAATGACTCAGCACAGGAAAACACGGTGTCTGTCTTCTGAATTCTAACCCCAGAGCCCTCAATTCTGGCCTCTGCTCAAACAGCTCCAGTCCACTCTGCCCTCCCTCTGCCGGAGCATAAGGTGAGTGGCTTCACAGGGAATTTTGTGTGTTGGCCCCTTAAGAGGGTGCCTGAATTTCTAGCCATCTCTCCCTGCCAGACAACAACCCCGCGCTTTTCACAGCCAGATGTTATGTGGGTACCCTTCTCGCTTCTGGTGCTCTCTGTTGTGGGGGGCAGCTTGGGAATTAGACCCCAGAGTTCCCAGTACAACCCTCCACAGCTGAGATATCTCTCCAGAACTTCAGCTGCTGTCTGTGGGAGCCCAGCCAGCCCTTTCACACTTCTTCACCTCCTACCAGTCTCTATGCAGTCTCCACTTTCCATCCTCGGTTATCAGGGTTCTCTCCAGTGAGTCTTCCGTTGATTATTCAGGAAGTTTTTCTGTATTTTAGCTGTAATTCCAGTTTGCTCCTGGGAACATGTCCATGCAGCATCCACTTACTCTGCCACCATATTTAATCTCTATATTATTTTTTAAGTCTCTATATTATTTATTTCACTCTGATCTTTATTATTTCTTTCTTCAACTTCCTCTGGGCTTTTCTTATTGTTCTCTTTCTAATTCCATTAGTTACAGGGTTAAACTGTTTCTTTGAGTTTTTTCTTGTTTTTGAGGTAGGCCTGTAATGCAATGAACTTCTTTCTCAGGAGTGCTTTTGCTGTGTCTCATAGGTTTTGGATGTGCATTCATTTTCATTTGTTTCCAGTTAATTTTTTATTTCTTCTTTGATCTCATTGGTAACCCACTCATTGTTAAATAACATGTTATTTAGCTTCCATGTGTTTGAGTGTTCTTAACTTTTCTATTATTGTTGATTTCCAGTTTCATGCCATTGTGACCCAAGAAGATGCTTGATTTGATTTCAATATTATTGAATTTGTTAAGACTCATTGTGTCCTAACATGGGGTCTATCTTTGAGAATGTTCCATCCACTCTTGAGAAGAATGTGTATTCTGTTGCATTGGGATGAAATGTTCTGTAAATATTAATTAAATCATCTGAGCTACTGTGTCATTTAAAGCTGCTGTTTCCTTGTTGATATTTGGCCTGGAATATCTATCCAGTTATGCCAATGGAGTGTTAAAGTCCCCTCCTATAACTTTATAGTTGTCAATCTCTCTCTTAAATTCCTCCAAGAGTTTTTTTTTATATATTTAGATGTTCCTATATTGGGTGCATATATGTTACCAGGGTTATATGCTCTTATTGGATTACTCCCTTTAGTGTTATGTAGTGACCTTCTTTATCCCTTATTATGGCCTTTGTTTTAAAGTCTGTTTTGTCATATATAACTATTGCTTCCCTGACTTTTTTTGTTTGTTTTCATGTGCTTGGAATATTTTTTCCATGCCTTCACTTTCATCCTGTGTGAATCTTTTGTTCAGTGGTAGGTCTCTTGTAGACACCATATATATGGGTCATGTTTTCTTATACATTCAACTACCCTATGTCTTTTGATCAGAGCATTTAATCCATTTACATTTACAGTTATTATTGATAGGTACTTATTTATTGCCATTTTTATTCTTTATGCCAATGTTCCGCTCTATATCTTATAGCAGTACCTTCAATATTTCTTGCAATGCTGGTTTGGTGGTAATAAACTCCTTTTTGCCCTTATTTAAGTCTGGGAAGCTCCCTATTTGACCTGAAATTTTTTTCTTTTTCTTTTTTTAAATAAATCTTTATTGTTCAGATTATTACACTTGTTCCCCTTTTATCCCCCCATAGCTCCCCTCCACCCAGTTCCCACCCCACCCTCTTCCCTTACCCCACCCCCGCCCCTATCCTCATCCATAGGTGTATGATTTTTGTCCAGTCTCTTCTCATACCCCCCCATACCCCTTTCCCCCCGAGAATTGTCAGTCCACTCCTTTTCTATGCCCCTGATTCTATTACATTCACCAGTTTATTCTGTTCATCAGATTTTGTATTCACTTGATTTTTAGATTCACTTGTTGATAGATATGTATTTGTTCTTCATAATTTTTATCTTCACCTTTTTCTTCTTCTTCCTCTTAAAGAATACCTTTCAGCATTTCATATAATAATGGTTTGGTGGTGATGTACTCCTTTAGCTTTTTCTTGTTTGTGAAGCTCTTTATCTGACCTTCAATTCTGAATGATAGCTTTGCTGGGTAGAGTAATCTTGGTTGTAGGTCCTTGCTATTCATCACTTTGAATATTGCTTGCCACTTCCTTCTGGCCTACATAGTTTCTGTTGAGAAATCAGCTGACAATTGTATGGGTGCTCCTTGTAGGTAACTAACCGTTTTTCTCTTGCTGCTTTTAATATTCTCTGTCTTTTGCTCTTGGCATTTTAATTATGATGTGTCTTGGTGTGGTCCTCTTTGGATTCCTTTTGTTTGGGGTTCTCTGCGCTTCCTGGACTTGGAAGTCTATTTCTTTCGCCAGGTGGGGGAAGTTTTCGGTCATTATTTCTTCAAATAGGTTTTCAGTATCTTGCTCTCTCTCCTCTTCTGGCACCCCCATAATTTGGATGTTGGTACACTTGAAGTTGTCCCAGAGGCTCCTTACACTATCTTCATATTTTTGGATTCTTTTTTCTTTTTGCTTTTCCGGTTGGGTGTTTTTTGCTTCTTTGTAGTTCAAATCTTTGACTCGATTCTTGCAATCCTCTAGTCTGCTGTTGGATCTCTGTATATTATTGTTTATTTCAGTCAGTATATGCTTAATTTCTAGTTGGTCCTTTTTCATATCCTCGAGGGTCTCGCTAAGTTTATCGGCAGTTTCTAGAAAATTATTGAAAAACCTTATAACCATGGTTTTGAACTCTATATCCAGTCATTTGCTTTCCTCCATTTCTTTCATTTGTGACCTGTTTCTTTATCTCAGCATTTTGGCTGCTTCCCTGAGTTGATAGAGTGGCTTTTTGTGCTAGGTGTCCTATAGGGTCCAGTGGCTCAGCCTCCCCAGTTACCTGAGGTGGACACTCTTGGTGCACTCCTTTGTGGGCTGTGTACACAGTCTTGTTGTAGTTAAGCCTTGATTGTTGTGTATCACTGGGAGGAATTGACCTCCAGGCCAACTGGCTGTGAGGATCAGCTGTGCCTACGCTGGGAGAACTTCTGTGCTGTAGACACCCTTATGAGGCAAGACTTGCTTCAGTGGGGCTTTGGTGCTCACTGAGTCTGCCCCAAGTGTGTCCCTTATGGATCTGAGGAGTTGTAATCTGGATGGTCCCATTCTGTCCCCTGGGTATACTGGCTCTTGGATCTCCAAGGAGGTGCTAGTTTAGCCTCTGACTGAGGCCACCCAGCAGGAGCTACAGACAGATCTGCAGATTCCTTTTCTTAGTTTGGGTTTTGGAGGTGCCCAGATGAGGCCCAGCTCATCTGTAAAGCAATGCAAGCTGCTCTGGGGCCTTGGGACTTCTTTTTGATGTTCTGGGTCTCACTGACTCAGCTGCAGTTTGTTAGGTAAGTTAAGAATTCAAAAGAACAAGGCCATTCATATGCAAAAGCCTCTGTGCTCAGATTGGATGGGGCGAAGTCTCAGGGCGGAACAATCAGCAATGGCTTCTTGGGGCGAGATCTCAGGGCAGAGCAAACAGCTATGGCTTCCCGTCAGTCCTGCCCTAAGAGGTCCCTGTGTCTCAGTGTCCTGTGGTAATCGCTGCAAGCACCTCTGAGAGAAAGCCGCCCTCAAGTTTCGCCCACTGCCAGACAGTCCAGTTTCTCCCTGTATGAGTCTGAGTCCCCAGAGTCTCACCCGGAACTGGAGTTCAGAGCAGTCAGGAGCTTGTGTCTGTCTCTGGATTGAAAAAGACAGCCACGTACTCAGTTGCCATCCCTTTCCACACACACGCATCCATACCTCTGCCTTCCACACCTCCTCTGAGTCTCAGTGTGCTTTTCTCTTTCCTTCTAGTTGTAGAATTTCCACTCAGCCAGCCTTCCTGTGGTTTTGGATGATGTCTGTTTTGTCTTTTAGTTGTAGTTTTGAAATTGTTGTGCAAGGCAGCAATTCAGGTGTTTACCTATGCCGCCATCTTGTTTTCACCTGAAATTTTTTTCTAAATATTTTTTTATTTATTTCAGAGAGTAATGGAGAGGGAGAGAGAGATAGAAACATCAATAATGAAAAAAAGGAAAAGAAACATCAATGATGAGAGGGAATTATTGATTGGCTGCCTCCTGCATGCTCCACACTGGAGACCCAACCCACAGCCCAGGCATATGCGAATTGAACCGTGACCTCCTGGTTCACAGGCTGATGCTCAGCCATGCTGGCTTGGCTAACCTGCAATTTTAAATGATAGCTTTGCTGAATAGAGTAGTCTTGGTTTCGTGTCCTTGCTTTTCATTACTTTGCATACTTCATGGGATTCCTTCCTGGCCTGTGGTATTTCTGTTGAAAAGTCAGCTGACAACCTTATGGGAACTCCCTTGTAGATAATTGTCTCTCTCTTGCTGTCTTTAAGATTCTCTCTTTGTCTTTAACCTTTGCCATTTTAATTATTATATGTCTTGGTGTGGGTCTCTTTGGGTTTGTCTTCTTTGGGATTATTTGTGCTTCCTGAACTTGTGTGACTTTTTCTTTCCCCATGTTAGGGAAGGTTTCTGTCATCATTTCTTCAAACAGGTTTTCTATCTCTTGCTCACTTTCTTCTCCTTCTGGTACCCCTACTGTAGGGAGCAACTATAGGGTTAAGCCTCCAACTGACCTGTTGGCAAAGCCATAAACAAGTCCCAGCTTATAGGGCACAGCCCTCTTAGCATAATTAAGCTTGACCTTATGATACCTCCTAGATCCTATCTGGGTAGTTAATGGGCTGTGGGAGATGCAGCAAGTGCTGCCAAAACAACTGAAAACTCACAAGAACATTGTAACTATGGTGACCTCTACTGTGTTTACCTCTGGCTATAAAATAAAGGCTCAGCTTGCCATCTGGATTATTCTCTGTGGCCTTAGCCAGGCACAGGAGATCCACCTAGACCCAGCTTATTCTCTGTCTGTATTTTCTTCAATCCTTTGCGGTGCCCCCTCTCCCCACCACCTCAGGCTCACCAAACCCTTGGCTGTGCTGGCCCGGCACACCCTACAATGTGGATGTCATTACATTTTATGTTGTCGCAAAAGTTCCTTAAAGTAGCCTCATGCACCCAGCAAGTGTTGCTCAGTGGTTGAGCATAGACCTAAGAACTAGGAGGTCATGGTTTGATTCTCTCTCATCATTGGTGGTTTTATCTCTTTCTCCCTCTTCCTTCCTATTTGAAATCAATAAAAAAATATATTATTAAAAATTTTCCCTAGCCAGTTTGGGTCAGTGGATAGAGTGTCCACCTGTGGGCTGAAGTGTCCCAGGTTCAATTCCAGTTAAGGGCATGTGCCTTGGTTGCAGGCTCAATCCCCAGCCCTGGTCAGTGTGTGGGAGGCAACCAATTGATGTGTCTCTCTCACATTTATGTTTCTCTTTCCTCCTCTCTTCCACTCTTTCTAAACAATCAATGGAAAAATATCCTTACATGAGAATTAACAAACAAACAATAAAAAAGGAGAGAGAGAGAGAATTTTAAAGGCAGCAAGAGAAAAGTTATCTACAAGGGAGTTCCCATAAGGCTGTCAGCTGATTTTTGCTGCTCTGATTTCTACCTAGTCTTCTAATTCACTGATTCAATCTTCTGCTTCATCTAACCTACTGTTTATTCCTTTCAGTGTATTCTTTATTTAAGATATGTTATTCTTCATTTCTGACCAGTTATTTTTCATGATTTCTATGTATTTTCATGCAGTTGAGCATCCTTATAACCATTACTTTGAATTTGGTTTCTGATAAATTGCTTGCCTCCATTTCATTTAGCTCTTTTTCTGGAGATTCTTCCTGTTCTTTCATTTGGGCCTGTTTCTTTGTTTCCCTATTTTGGCTATCTCTTTGTTTTTGTTTCTATGTATTTAATTGAACTGCTATGACTCCCAGTCTTGATTGGGTGACCTTCTGTAGTAGGTGTTTTGTGGGACCCAGTGATGCAGTCTCTTTGTTCTTCTGATCTGGATGCTGTAGGCATGTACCTTATGTGGGTTATGTGGTTTCTTTGTTGTTATTTAGTCTTGATTGCTGTTGTCCCATTTGCGGGTGGACTTTACCCTCAGTCAGGCTGACCATGAGACTCAACTCTGATCACATTATACAAAGTCTTGTACAGGTGCTAACAGAACAAAACAAGGCAAAACAAAAAACAACACAAAATAAAACTAACCAATAAAAATAAAAGAATAAGAAAAGAGACAAAATAAAAAAGGAATAATCAAAGACAAAAGACAAAAAATAGAGAAGAAGAAAGAAAGAAAAGAGAAAATATGAAAGAAGGAAAAGAAAACATTAAAATTAAAATATATACATAATGTATATATAAATAAAATAAAGACTAGGAAAGAAAAATGGAAAATAACGAAAAGGAAAAGAAAAAATAAAATAAGAAAAGGTGAGAGCCCTAGCCGGTTTGGCTCAGTGGATAGAGCATCGGCTTCGAGACTGAGGGGTCCCTGGTAAGATTCTGGCCAAAGGCACCTGCCTGGGTTGCTGACTTGATCTCCAGTAGGGGGCGTGCAAGAGGCAGCCGATCAATGATTCTCTCTCATCATTGATATTTCTAGCTTCTCTCCCTCCTCTCCCTTCTTCTCTGAAATCAATAAAGAAATATATATTTTTTAAAAATTAAGAAAAGGTGAGAGAGAAATAAAACATGAAAGGAAAAAAAGAGAATGAAATAGAAAAGGAAAGATTAAAAAAGAAAAAAGTGGTTTTCGCCTCAGCAGCTTTGTGCCCACTGCGAGCACCATTCAGATATGCTGTTTGTGAAGCTTGGTGGATCCTGCTTTGATGTTGTCTAAAGCTGGCCTGGGTGTGCTGGTCCTGGGCATTACCGGAGGTCCTCTGGTGCAAGACAATGTCAGATGCTGTCTCCGCCTGGTCCTTAGCAACCTGTCCAAAGCTTGGCAGGGAAGAGTTCCTAGTAGTCCAGTTGGTGTGGCACCTGCAGCTCAGTGGTTGGGTCAGTCTCGGGTCTTGCCCGGTGCTCTCCCTTCCCCCATAGCACTGCACTCAGCAGAAGTACATATATGGGATCTGGCAGGAGTGATTCAATCCTTTTCCTGTTGGGGGTGGTGCTTGCAATCTGTAGAATGGGGGAAGGGCACTTCCTCTCCTTCCCGGAGCTGTGCAAGCTGAACTAACTGGAGAACTTGGATCTGCTTCCCCTAATGCAGCTGTAGATCCCAGCACATGACCGTCTGACTTCCAGACAGAAGCCCACTTGGGAGACACAGTCACAAAACAAAACAGATGAAACAACAACAAAACAGCTCTTTATGGGTCCCTGGCACTCCTGCTCCACATAATCAAGCAGGAAGGGATCAAAAAACCCAGCCCCACTTGCCCCTCCAATCGCTCTGTGCTGCCAACCCTTGCAGGGCTAAGCCAAAATTCCCAGCTCCGCCAGGCTTGCACACGGTCCAAATAGCCAACTCCCCTTTGGCCAACTCCGCCCTCGCCATCAAATCAAGCAGGACAGGCCCAGTTTTCCAGCCTTTTACTTCAGAACACAGCAAGATGGGGCAGACTTGAGCAGCTCAGCCGGTATAGGGAGGGGCGCCACCCGTGCACTCAGGTGAGCAAGACTGACTCTCTTTTCCAAACCACACAGTCTAGTCTCCGACCTGCTCTCTACCCAAAGTTCCTACGGAGAATAGAGGGCCCCTCCACGTTTCTGTTGGGTGTACTAAGCAGATCCCTCCGCCGGACAAGCACTGTTGCATGGCCCCTCCAACAGTCGCAGACTGGAGCAAACTTCCCAGGCTGCTATTGAAACAATATGATTGCTTTTTCCCTGGGATGGTGTGGTCCAAGTCTCCCAAGGTGGACGGAATTCCCACTCATTACCACCATCTGGTGCTTCGCAGGCTCCCCTTACTGTCTCTGTTGTTCTGGATTGGGGATCCCTACATGGGGCTGAGACTCCATGCCCCCAGGGAGAGGGAGCGCTGCTACCACAATATCCCTCTGGCTTCCCAGTCACCGCACTTGCACAAGCGGGCTCACACTTCCTGTGTCTCCTCCTGTTTTCCTCTATGCTGCTGTTTACTAGTAAAGTTTCAGATCAGCTAGACTTCCACTGGTTTTTCTCGTTGATTGCTCTGCAGTTTAGCTGCAAGTCCAATCCGGAGCAAATGAATGGAACTTCCAGCTACTCTGCAGCCCTCTTGGAATTCCCTACAAGGTCATAATACAACACTAAAACTATGATAAAACTTATATTAAAGGAAAAATGAGTTGATTGGACTTTATAAAAATTAAACTCTTGTGGGTTTCAAAGATACCATTAAGAAAATGAAAAGAGCCCAAATCGGTCTGGCTCAGAGGATAGAGCCGCAGACTGAAGGGTCCCGGTTTGATTCAGGTCAAGGACACATACCTTGGCTGCAGGAGGCAACCAATCGATGTGTTTCTCTCACCTCGATGTTTCTCTCTGTCTTCGCCTATCTCTTCCGCTCTCTCTCTGAAAATCCTCAAAATATCCTCAGCTGAGGATTTAAAAAAAATAAAAATAAATAAGTCAATTAAAAAAGGATATGGAAAGACAAGCCACAGACTGGGAGGAAAATATTTGCAAATTACTTTATCCAGAGTACATAAAGAACTTTTTAAAAAATAGAATGCTTCACAAATATACATGCCATACTGCACAGGGGCCATGCTAATCTTCTCTGTGTTTTTCCAATTTTAGTAAGTATATATCTTGCCAAAGCGAGTACTATAAAGAACTCTTAAAAACTCAATAATAGAAATGATTATTTATTTTTTTAAATATGTTTTATTGATTTTTTTACAGAGAGGAAGGGAGAAGGATAGAGAGTTGGAAACATCGATGAGAGAGAAACATCAATCAGCTGCCTCCTGCACGCCCCCTACTGGGGATGTGCCCGCAACCCAGGTACATGCCCTTGACCGGAATGGAACCTGGGACCCTTCAGTCCGCAGGCTGATGCTCTACCCACTGAGTTAGGTCTAGAAATGAGTATTTAAATAGATATTTCATCAGAGAAGATACTGTAATAGCTAATAAACACATGAAAGGGTTATTAGAAAAATGCAAATTAAAATCACAATGAGTTATCATTTTACACCTATTAGACATGCTATAATAAAAAAGACAGATACTAACAAGTGTTGTTGAGGATGTTGAGAAACTAGAACCCAAATACATTGCTGATGGGAATGTAAAATGGTACTATCACTTGGGAAATCAATTAACAATTTCTTAAAAAGTTAAACATAAGTTTACCCGCAATAGATAAATGACCTATCAATTTTATTCCTAGGTATCTATTCAAAAGAAATGAAAACATATGTCTACACAAAAACTTATGTATGTATGTTCATAGCAGCATTATTCATGACAGCCAAAAACTGGAAACAATCTAAATGTCCATGAAATGGTGAATGGGTAAACAAAGTGTGGTATATACAAACAGTAGTATGCAATTGGCAATAGGAAGGAAGAAACAACTGATACATCCTATAACATGACTGAACCTCAAAAGCATTATGTAAAATGAATAAAAAAACAGACATAAAAGACCACATAAAATATAATTCCATTTTATGAAATATCCAGAAAAGGCAAAAGCAATTGAGACAGAAAACAGATTAGTGATTGTCTAGGGCTGGGGTTGGAAATTAATATTGACTGCAAATGGATATGAGGAATCTTTCTGGGATGATGAAAATGTTCTAAAATTGGATTGTGGGGCCCGGCTGGTGTGACTCAGTGGTTGAGCATCTACCTATAAAGCAGGATTTCATGGTTTGATTTCTCAGTTGGGACACATACCTGGGTTGCGGATGTGGTTCCCAGTGTGGGGCATGCAGGAGGCAGCCGATCAATGATTCTTTCTCATCATTGATATTTCTCTCTCTCTCTCCCTCCCCTTTCCTCTCTGAAATTAATAAAAAAATATTTTTTAAAAATAAAATTGGATTGTGGTGATGGTTGCAACAAGTCTAAATTTACTAAAAGTCATTGAATTGTATACTTTAAATGGGTGGATTAAAAAAATCCTCACCTAAGGATGTATTTTTATTGCTTTTAGAGTGAGAGGAAGGGGGAGAGAGAAACATTGATGTGAGAGAGAAACATTTATTTATTGCCTCCCGTATGTGCCCTGGGATGGATTCCACAACCTAGGTTTGTGCCCTGACCAGGAATCAATCTGGCAACCTTTTGGGGTATGGTATGACACTCCAACCAATTTAGCCACCTGGCCAGGGCAAATGGGTGAATATTATGGTATCTATATTATACCTCAATAAAACTGAATTTTAGAAAAAGTAAAAATCCATTTCCAATGTCTTAAACCATCCTTACTTCTTATTTCCTCTTGTTTCTTCTTGTCTTCAAGCAAATAGGCACTAATTCCACTCAACATCTTGACATTGCCCGCAATAGCTTTGAACGTTTTTGGTAAAATCTCCATTTGTGCTGTGCAGTGGTGGTATTCATCAATATCAATTGCAGTCATATCAGACAAAATGGCATCTTGAAGAGAGTAATAAAATTACTTTTGTTCAGAAAAATAAATAATTATAACCATATGGACTTATAATATTGACTATTCAATGTTGTAGTATTTTGGAATATAGGTATCTCATACTTATTGCTATTCTGAGACCTTTTTCTTATGAGGAAATGAAAAAGGAAGAGACTTAGAATAGAGGCTTGAACAGTAAGTCTTGGACATAAAAATATGAATCATGTTAAAAGATGTCTATTTAGTTTAGACCCCAGAGAAGTAGGTATCTAAAATGTGAACATGTGTTTTAATATTGGGAATCTACGCCCCAATTAACTCCTTTGGCAAGTTAATCTACTCTTTTATAACCCCTGTTATAAGAGATTTCTTGCAATGCAACCAAATTAAATTCCTCTTTTTTGTATTCATAGTTTATTCATTCTTTCATTCAATCAACATGTTCTCTGTCAAGTTCTCTTCTAAATTTTATGGATAAAACATTGAATAAAAGCAATTCCTTGACTTTATAGTACTTATATTCTAGTGAAAGGAGACAAACAAAATAATAAATCAAAACAATAATTAAATAGTATGTCAGATGGTAAGAAATGGTATAGACAAAAATAAAGAAGAGTAAAGAGAAATGGTCAAGGGATAGAGAATGGGGATGGTCAGAGAACTCCTAATTTTATTTTATTTTCCATTTTCAAAAATGTTTAATAGAATTATTTTCTATTAAAGTAAAGCCAAGTTAAAATGCCCAAATATAACTATGTTTAACACTGGGTATATACACTGAGTGGCCAAATTATTATGATCTCTGAACGCATAATAATCTGGCCACTCAATGTATATATATTAGAGGCCCAGTGCATGAAATCCGTGCCCGGGGAGGGGAGGGTGTCCCTCAGCCCAGCCTGCACCCTCTCCAATCTGGGACCCCTCAAGGAATGTCCAACTGCCCGTTTAGGCCCGATCCCAGTGGGCAGTCGGACATCCCTCTCACAGTCCAGGACTGCTGGCTCCCAACTGCTCGCCTGCCTGCCTTCCTGATTGCCCCTAACCACTTCTGCCTGCCAGCCTGATCACCCCCTAACCACTCCCCTGCCAGCCTGATTGATGGCTAACTGCTCCCCTGCCAGCCTGATTGCCCCTAACTGCCCTCTCCTGAAGGCCTGGTCACCCCTAACTGCCCTTCCCTGCAGGCTTGATCGCCCCCAGCTTCCCTTCCTTGCAGGCCTGGTCCTTCCCAACTACCCTCCCCTGCTGGCCTGATCGCCCACAACTGCCCTCCCTTGCTGGGCATCTTGTGGCGGCCATCTTGTGTCCACATGGGGGCAGCCATCTTGTGTGTTGGAGTGATGGTCAATTTGCATATTACTCTTTTATTAGATAGCATATATATATTGGAGGTCTAGGGCATGAATTTGTGCATAGGTGGGGTCTGGCCAGCCTGGCCAGGGGGAAGGGACATGGGCAGTTGGCCAGCCTGCCTGCTGGTTGAACTCCTGGTCAAGGGGACAATTTGCATATTAGCATTTTAATTTAATTTAATTTATTTTATTTTATTTATTTTATTTTATTTTTTTAAAACAACACTTGGCTTCCCCCAAGTGGGACACAGGCCTCACATATTAGCCTTTTATTATATAGGATATACACTGAGTGGCCAGATTATTATGCATTCAGAGATCATAATAATCTGGCCACTCAGTGTATATGAATACAGATAAAGGCTGCTGAGTAGACTCTAGATTTAAGTAAAGGTTTTATAGGTATAATTCATTATAATTTATTTTATGAATAAGAAAAAAGTCACTGTAGGAAAGAGATAGTAAAAATTTATTTTTAAAAAGTATTTTTATTGATTTCAGAGAGGAAGGGAGAGGGAGAGAGGGAGAGGGAGAGGAAGGAAGAGGGAGGCGGGGAGAGAGACACACACACACATCAATGATGAGAGAGAATCATTGATCGGCTGCCTCCTGCAAGCCCCCTACTGGGGATCTAGCCCACAACCTGGGAATGTGTTCTTGACCGGAATTGAATCTGGGACCTTTTAGTCCACAGGTGTATGCTTTTCCATTGAGCCAAACCAAATTAAATAGTATTAGAAAATAATTCTCTTTAATTTGGATGCCCCTCACCACCACACTGCCTGCCAACTGAGCTGACTTCCCATCATTGGAACAAAATGATGACTCTCTGCCAGGCAATTACAGCATGTCACACCATTAGCCCCTGCTTCAGAGGAAAGAGAACACCTCATTTTAAAGTAAGTAATAAGCAGAGAATGAGCCATGTGTCTACCTAGTAAAAAATGTTTAGGCAAGGGAATAGTAAGCATAAAGACACTGGGCAGGAGCATGCTGGCATGCCTGAAGCAAAACAAGGAGGCCAGAATTATTGGCACTAAGTAAGCAATCCTGTATTTTTATTATTTGACTATTGTCCCAGTGCATGGATTCATGCACATTGAAATTAATTAGTCCCTCTGGTGCAGAGACTAATGTAGGCGGTCCTGGGTGGTGGCTGGTGGGGCAGGACTGGGCAAGACAGGCCAGACATGCCCTGGAGCCATGTGCTAATCTCATGGTCCCTCCCTGGCCAGCCACACCTGGCCCAGCTCCGCGGCTCAAAGGGCATCTGCGGAGTGAGTGGGGTCCCTCTGGCAGGTGGGGTCCCTTGGCCTAACCTGTGGGGATTGGGCCGAAACTGTCTCTCTGACATCCACCCAAGGGGACCTGGAGTGCAAGAGGAATTGCAAGGAATCGGGCTCCCTCCTCTCTGGTTCTGGGGTGCGTTACCCGAGAACCGCCACTGCCAAGTGACTGCAGCTTTGCAGCTCCTGCATTGAGCATCTGCCCCTTGGTGGCCAGTATGTGTCATAGCTACTGGCCAGTCAGACTGGTGGGTGGTTGGACCGTCACTTAGCCTTTCATATATATAGATTCTTACTGAAATAGAGGACAACTCCTTAATCCTTTCTTCTTTAGTCTACTTCTAATCCTTCAAAATTTACTTATAACTTTCTAGCTTTTTCATCAACTTTGTGGTTTTCCTTCAAACCACTTTTGAAAACTTACTCCATTCTTCCAACCATGCCAGGATATGGATAAGAGTCTTTTCTTTAATGTCAGCAGAATTAGCACAAAAAGCTATTTTCTCCAGCACATTTAGTCTCCGTTTCTTATATTCTGAAAGAGAGAGTTTCCTTTCAGACTGCATGGACTCATCAAAAGTATAGCGATGAATTACCCGCTGCACTCTTTGCAATATGTCATTCAGCTGCGAATTAATGTCCTATAAGAATAAGAAAGGGGAATATATTAATAAATTTTCAGTTTAACAATAAGCTTTTGTCACCTTTCTTCCTAGAATGTCAGTGACAGTAATTATAAAGCTGTTGAATCAAACTCCTACTAATTCTAGCTTTACTGTGGATCTCAAATTTTCCTTCTTAAATTTTTTTCTGCCTTCATCATCCTAGCATTGCTATGATATAATGAAAAGAACACTGGGTTTGAAACCATATCTGGGGCGAGCCAAAATGGCTGCAAAGTAGGTGGAAGCTACACACACCTCCTTTTCCTGGCACCATACCAGATTTACAGCTAAATTATAAAGCCATCAACCTGAATGACCAACTGAAGGACAGTTGACTAGGAGTGTTACATCCAAGTATATATAGAAGAAGCTACACAGAGACTGGTAAGAAGGTCAGAGACATGGAGAGGGCTGGCCCCAGCACCCAGGTACAGCGGCTAAGAAGCCAGAGGATACCTCAGCTGTAAAAGTCCCTCCTGAGGAGTGTGGGGTCTCAACCCCATGCCAGGAACCCCAAACCAGATCAGCAGGGCCAGGAAGAGGAGTCTGCATAGCATTTGGCAGCAAAGATCAACAGGGACTCTGTCAGCTGGAAAGAGGAGAGAGTCTGCTAGCATCCTAGGTGCTCTTCTAAGGGGCCAACCCATAGGAGCTCCCCCTTGGGCACTTACCCGTGGCTCTGTTAGAGGGGAGGTGACTCAGGGCATACAGAAGCCATAAAAAGAGGATCTGGGTGGTGTGGCTCTGGAAAGAGCTCTGGCAAGTCGGCTACTGAGGTTCTGGTCCTGAGTCAACATACCGCACTGCCCTCAGGCTCCATCTTTCAGGGTCAGACACTCCTATTCTTATAGCACCAGTTGGGGAGTGCACTAACGTGGCATTCCAAATACTGGTGACACCACCCTGCCAAGCTCGAGTCCGGCAGAAAGGACTGTAGGCAGACACAGAGGAAACAGTGAATAGTATGGTAGCTCCAGACAGGTAGCCCAAGGCTGATTATTCACAACATCTGACATTGACCTGCACCAGAGCCCAGGCCAAGGGGGGCCCAAACGGACATAACCACTGGTAGGCTTCAAACCACACAATAGCTTGGTCCAACTAGCTACACAAATGGCATTGCCAAAGGGGGACTTCAGCAAATACCATACCCTGCTAGGAACAACTCTGCCTCAGGGGCAGCTCCTGAATAGCAACTCATACACAGTGAATGAGGTCTATCCTTATAATCAGCCAGCTTGAGGATTAACTCTACCCACGAATGGGCCAACAGCATTCAAGACCAACTACAATAGAAGAGAGCACATAACCCACACAAGAATTATTTCTGGAGCACCTAGTTCAGGTAATCCAGAAGATTCTACCCCTGAGACCCATAAGGCACCTATATCAGAAAGCCCTCATAACAAGCTTGGGAGTCATAGAAGATCTACCTAATACACAAAGACAAACACAAAAAAGGAGATAAATGGGGAGAGAAATAAATATACCTCAAATAAAAGAATAAGAGAAATCCCCAGAAAAATAATTAAATGAGTGGAAGCAACCAAAATATCAGATACAGAGTTTAAAACAATGGTTATAAGGATGTTCAATAACCTGAGGGCTCTCCCAGTGATAACTTGGGACAAACAGTTCAGCCTTTGTCTCCACACAGATAAAAGCACCTGTAAGCAATGCTCTGTCCAGTAGTTCTATGTGCTGATTTCTCAAATCTGCAATAATCCATCAGGCTACCTGAAAATAAATAATGTTTGCTGCACCTTGTTGTTTATAGGTCTGTGCTGTATGTATAACTTGTGTAGATGTATTTCTATGAAGTAAATTGTTACATCTCCATGAAAAAAAAAAGAAGAACCTGAGGGGATGAATGGATGATCTCAGTGAGAGCTTAAACAAAGAGATAATAAGCATTAAAAAGGACATAGAAGAAAAAAAAGAAACCATAAAAAAGAACCAATCAGGAATGAAGAATACACTATTTGAAATGAAAAATACACTAGAAGGAATCAACAGCAGTTTAGATAAAGCAGAGGATTGAATCAGCAATTCAGAGGAAAGGATAATCATAAGCACCCAAGCAGAGCATCAAAAAGAAAAGAATATTTTTAAAAATGAGGAAAGTCTGCCCTGGCCAGTGTTGCTAAGTGGTTAGGGCATCAACCCCTGCACTGAAGGGTTGTGGGTTTGATTCCCAGTCAAGGGAACATATCTAGGTTGTAGCTTTACTCCTGCCCCTGGTCAGGGCACATATGGGAAGCAACCAGTAGATGTGTCTCTCTCACATCAATGTTTCTCTCTTTCTTTCTCCCTACCTCCCTCTCTCCCTTCTAATCTCTGAAAAGCAAAGTAGAAAAAACCCTCAGGTGAGAAAAAAAATTAAAAATGAGGAAAGTTTAAGAAACTTCTGGTACAACACCAGGCATAACAACAACTGCATCATAGAGATACCAGAAGGATAAGAGGATGAGCAAGGGATAGAGAATCTGTTTGAAAAAATAATGACTAAAAACTAAGCTGGTGAAGGAAAAAGTTACACATATTCAGGAAGTCCCTATCAAGATGAACCCAGCCTTGGCCATGTGCCTCAGATGGTTGGAGCATTGTTCCATACACCAAAGGATTGTGGATTTAATTCCTGGTCAGGGCACATACCTAGGTGCAGGTTCAATCCCCAGTCAGGGTGCACACAGGAGGCAACCAATCAATGTTTCTCTCTCACATTGATCTATCTCTCTCTCCCCCCCCCCCCTTCCTCTCTCCCTAAAATCAATAAAAACATCTTCTCAGGTGAGGAATTTAAAAAAAAAAAAAAAGATAATCCAAAGAGGCCCACACCAAGACACATCATTAAAATGTCAAAGATTAAAGACAAAGAGAACATCTTAAAAGTAGCAAGAGACCCCTAGATGGTTTGGCTCCGTGGATAGAGCATCCACCTGTGGATTGAAGGATTCGGTTCAATTCCAATCAAGGGCACATGCCAGGATTGTGGGCTCGGTCCCCAGTAGGGGGCATGCAGGAGGCCCCTCTCTCATCATTGATATTTCTATCTCTCTCTCCCTCTCCCTTCCTCTCTGAAATCAATAAAAATGTGTTTTTAAATAAGTAAAAAGAGAAAAGCAATTAGTAACTACAAAGAAGTTACCATCAGGCTGTCAGCTGATTTCTCGACAGAAACACTTCAGGCCAGAAGGCATTGGCATAAAATGTTCAAAGTGATGAAAAGCAAGGAAATACAACCAAGGCTATTCTATCCAGCAAGGGAATCATTTAAAATTGAAGGCAAGTAGCCTAGAGGCTGGGCTGGGCCAGGTCTAGTTGTCAGGGGTGCGGCCTGCAGGCAGAGAGCTTCACTGAAGGCAGGTGCTGCCCAGGGTGGGGGGAGGGCTCTGGGGGTCCTGCAGCCGATGAGGCCAGTGCACTTACATCCTGACTGCCCCAGTGCACAGAATGTCCCACAAGATCAGATTTATAGTCGTCAGCTTGTTTGGGCAGGAAGATGGTTTCAGTGCCCAGGAACTAATGATCCACGCACAGACTGTCAATGGGTGGAGGTCACCAAGAATTAAGAAAAGAAAGAGCCCTAGCTGATGTGGCTCAGTGGATAGAGCGTGGGCCTTTTCTGAGGTTCCCAGGTTGATTCTGATCAAGGCACATGCCCCAGTTGTGGGCTCCATCCCCAGTGGGAGAGAGGGGGTTTGCAGGAGGCAGCCAATCAGTGATTCTCTCTCATCATTGATATTTTTATCTCCCTCTCCCTTCCTCTCTGAAATCAATTTTTAAAAAAAATTTTTTTTTAAAGGAGAAAGAGCAGCAATGCTATGCTGGAGAGCAGAGGATGTTAAGAATGAACTTTCATGAAGAACCGTATTAAGGGGAGAAGATAAGTGAGATGGTAGTGCAGCTATGGCTTGAGGAAATAAAAGGAGATAGAAAAACAGCAACAAAGAGAAAAGGAATACTAAAGATACGTAGAAGCTTTAAGGGCCCAGATCCAAGAGAAAATGCAGCTGTATAGTGTTACTTTACCTCTACTATGCAGCTGTGGTCCTGACTTTTGGGATGCTCCTCCTGATACCTGTGCCAACAATTGTATTTTCTATAAAAACCACAGAGCATATACCTGGGCACTACATTCAGTCATTAATTCCTGTGATACCCCTTGGGGGGAAAATCAACTCTTTGAGCCACCACTCATAATTTTGCTTTTGCACACAGATGGACTTTGAAAAATCCTATCTAATAAAGAGGGAATAAGCTAATTGACTGCCACGCCCTCAAAGATGGCGGCACTCACAGCCACAAGATGGCAGTGCCTCGTCCCCTCAGCCCCACTGGGGTGGCAGATGTGCTGCACGGCTGGGCCCACGCCCAGATGGGTCTGGCTGCTCTGCATGCCTGCCTCTGGAGTCCCCCAGTCCCCTCAGCCACCCCCAGCCGCCCAGGGCCGGCCCGAGGTGCAGGTAACTAAGGCCGGCCAAGGCTTGTGCTGCCGGCGGTGGCAGCAGCAGAGGTGTGATGGGGGTGTCGCCTTCCCCTGATCATCGGGTTGCCTCCTGCCCCTGAGGGCTCCCAGACTGTGAGAGGGGGCAGGCTGGGCTGAGGGACCCCCCCTCCCCCGCCTCCAGTGCATTTTCATGTACCGGGCCTCTAGTGTATAATACGAATCTGAAATCAACTGCTAGTGTTTCAGCCTTCACTTAAAATGAACTCTCTGAGAGATTATTTAGGAAAAGCTCTTCTTAAAGTGTATAATCTGGAAAGAAAGACTGTCCCATGTAACAACTATCTGTACAATTAGATCAAAACCATTGTTTCAATCTCCACCTTGGGACCATGATGGAAATTTGACTTCCAAACTTACTTCTTTGCTGTGAACCATGTGGAGTTTATTGTTTGAAAATGGTCAGTCAGACCAGTAAGGTTTATCTTACTTTGCACTGCTCTGATCAGAAGTGATCATGAGAAATCTTTGAAATTTATCTCATTTATTGTCTTTCTAAAACTGTACCTTTGAGTCTTAACAAAATTGAAACTGGATGAAGCAGGAAAGAACATGATGAAATGAGTTTCTGAGCATGTGTGGCCATCTAGATTGCTGTTAGCCTTTCCAGTTATGTATAACAATTAGAGATGAGAATAATTTGCATTTGATGCACTTTTTTTCCTCTCAAAATCTCTTCTGTTGTGGTTGGTGGTGGTGGTGGTGGTGTGTGTTTAACTTAGTACCTTTTTCCCCATTCAGTGACATTGGACATAAGCCTTTTTAATTTTATAAAATAAACCATCAAAAAGAGCTAACAGTTCATTACCACAAAACCAGTATTGCAAGAAATGTTAGAGGGCCTGCTTTAAGAATGAAGGGGGTTTGGGGAACGAGAGAGCGAGGGGGGAACGTAGATAAAAGAATAAAATGGCAATAAATATGATCAATAATAACCTTAAATGAAAATGGATTAATTGCACCAGTCAAATGACATAGGGTAGCCTGGCTGGCGTGGTTCAGTTGGTTGAACATCATCCCATGCACCAGGAAGTCGCTAGTTCCATTTCTAGTCAGGGCACATGCTCAGATTGTGGGCTCCATCCCAAGTAGGTATGTGGGAGGCAGCCAATCGATGTTTATCTTTCATCAATGTTTCTATCTCTCTCTCCCTCTCCCTTCTTCTTGAAATCAATAAAAACATATATATTTTTTAAAAAGATATAGGATATGCCCAGCTGGTGTGGCTCAGTGCTTGAGAGTTGACCTATGAGCCAGGAGGTCATGGTTCAATTCCCGGTCCAGGAACATGCCTGGGTTGCAGGTTTGATTCCCAGTAGGAAGCGTGCAGAAGGCAGTTGATCAATGATCCTCTCTCATCATTGATGTCTCTATCTCTCTCTCTTTCTCCCTTCCTCTCTGGAATAAAAAAAAATACATATTAAAAAAAAAAGACATAGGGTAGCTGAATGGATAGGACAACATGACCCATATATATGCTGTCTACAAGAGGCCCACTTCAGAACAAAATTACACACAAGCTGAAAGGATGGGGAAAATATTACATGCAAATGAAAACAAACAAACATAAAAAGCTAGGGTAGCAATACTTATATCCAACAAAATAGACTTCATAACAAGAGACACAGAAGATCACTACATAATACTAAAAGTATCGATCCAACAAGAGTATATGCCTTTGGAAACATATGTGAACCCCCCAAAAACATATATGAACCTAACATAGGAGCACCTAAATATATAAAGAAAATCTTGGTGGACATTAAGGCAGAGAACGATAGCAATACAATCATTGTAGGGGATTTTAACATCCCACTAATATCAATGAATAGATCTTCTAGACAAAAAAATCAACAAAGAAACAGCAATCTTAAATAACACACTGGATTGGATGAATTTAATTGATATTTACAGAACATTTCCTCCCAAAGCAGCAGAATATACATTCTTTTCAAGTGCACATGGAACATTCTTAAAGATAGACTCCATGTTAGGACCCAAAATAAGTCTTAATAAATTCAAGAAAATTGAAATTGTATCAAGCATCTTCTCTGACACAATGGTATGAAATTAGAAAGCAACTTCAATAAAAAAAAAAAAAACATTCAAACACATGAAGGCTAAACAACATGTTATTAAACAATGAATGGGTTCACAATTAGATCAAGGAAGAAATCAGAAGTTATCTGCAAAGAAGTGAAAATGAACACACAACAACCCAACATATATGAAAGCACAATGAAAGCAGTCCTGAGAGGTAAGTCCATAGCATTACAGGCCTACATTAAGAAAAAGAAAAACTCAAATAAACACTCTAACCCTACACCTAAAAGAGCTAGAAAAAGAGCAGCCCTGGTGGGGTAGCTCAATTGGTTAGTGCATTGTCCTGATATGCCAAGTTGCGGGTCTAATCCCTGGTCAAGGCACATACAAGAATCAGCCGAGAGAAACCAAGATGGTGGCATAGGTGAATGCCTGAAATTGCTGCCTCGCACAACCACTTCAAAACTACAACTAAAAGACAAAACGGACATCATCCAGAACCACAGAAAGGCTGGCTGAGTGGAAATTCTATAACTAGAAGGAAAGAGAAAAGCACAATGAGACTCAGAGGAGCTGCGGAAGTAAAGTGCAGAGGTAAGGAGGTGCATGCGCGGAAAGGGCTGGCAACTGAATACGCGACTGTCTTTTTCAATCCAGAGACAGACACAGCTCCTGACTGCTCTGAACTCCAGTTCCAGGTGAGACTCTGGGGACTCAGACTCATAGGGGGAGAAACTGGACTGTCTGGCATCCGGTGGAACTCAAGAGCAGCTTTCTCTTAGAGGTGTTTGCAGCAATTACTGAGGGACACTGAGACCCGGGGAGCTCTTAGGACAGAGCTGATGGTCAATCATTGCTGTTTGCTCCACCCTGAGACCCTGCCCCACACAAGCTGTGTGCAGAAGTTTTTGCATATGAATAGCCTGGTCCTTTAAAATATAAAATTATCTAACAAACTGCAGGTGAGTCAGAAAGACCCAGAACATCCAAAAGAAGGCCCAAGGCCCCACAGCAGCTTGCATTGCTTCACAGATGAGCTGGGCCTCATCTGGGCACCTCCAAAACCCAAACGAAGAAGAGGAATCTGCAGATCTGTCTGTAGCTCCTACTGGGTGGCCTCAGTCAGAGGCTAAATTAGCACCGCCTTGGAGATCCAAGAGCCAGTGTACCCAGTGCTCAGAGTGAGACCCTCCAGATTACAACTCCTCAGATCCATAAAGGACACACTCAGGGGGCAGACTCAGTGAGCACCAAAGCCCCACTGAAGCAAGTCTTGCCTCATAAGGGTATCTCCAGCACAGAAATTCTCCCATCGTAGACACAGCTGATCCTCACAGCCAATTGGCCTGGAGGTCAATTCCTCCCAGTGATACCAACAACAATCAAGGCTTAACTACAACAAGACTGTGCACACAGCCCACAAAGGAGTGCACCAAGAGTGTCCACCTCAGGTAACTGGGGAGACTGAACCACTGGACCCTATAGGACACCTAGCACAAAAAGCCACTCTATCAACTCAGGGAAGCAGGCAAAATGTGGAGACAAAGAAACAGGTCACAAATGAAAGAAATAGAGGAAAGCAAATGACTGGATATAAAGTTCAAAACCATGGTTATAAGGTTTTTCAATAATTTTCTAGAAACCGCCGATAAACTTAGCGAGACCCTCGAGGATATGAAAAAGGACCAACTAGAAATTAAGCATACACTTGACTGAAATAAAGAATAATATACAGATATCCAACAGCAGACTAGAGGATCGCAAGAATCAAGTCAAAGATTTGAACTACAAAGAAGCAAAAACCCAACTGGAAAAGCAAAAAGAAAAAAGAATCCAAAAATATGAAAATAGTGTAAGGAGCCTCTGGGACAACTTCAAGCGTACCAACATCCAAATTATGGGGGTGCCAGAAGAAGAGAGATAGCAAGATACTGAAAACCTATTTGAAGAAATAATGACCGAAAACTTCCCCCACCTGGCGAAAGAAATAGACTTCCAAGTCCAGGAAGCGCAGAGAACCCCAAACAAAAGGAATCCAAAGAGGACCACACCAAGACACATCATAATTAAAATGCCAAGAGCAAAAGACAAAGAGAGAATATTAAAAGCAGCAAGAGAAAAACAGTTAGTTACCTAAAAGGGAGCACCCATACGATTGTCAGCTGATTTCTCAACAGAAACTATGCAGGCCAGATGGGACTGGCAAGAAATATTCAAAGTGATAAATAGCAAGAACCTACAGCCAAGATTACTCTACCCAGCAAAGCTATCATTCAGAGTTGAAGGTCAGATAAAGAGCTTCACAGATAAGAAAAACTAAAGGAGTTCATCACCACCCAACCATTATTATATGAAATGCTGAAAGGTATTCTTTAAGAGGAAGAAGAAGAAAAAGGTGAAGATAAAAATTATGAAGAACAAATACATGTCTATCAACAAGTGAATCTAAAAATCCAGTGAATACAAAACCTGATGAACAGAATAAACTGGTGAATGTAATAGAATCAGGGGCATAGAAAAGGAGTGGACTGACAATCCTCGGGTGGAGGGGAGCCATGGGGGGAAAAAAGAGGAACAACTGTAGCCTAAGTGCCCATTAGTAGATGAGTGGATAAAAAAGCTGTGGTAGCAGGCTGGTGTGGCTCAGTAGTTGAGCGTCAACCTATGAACCAGGAGGTCATGGTCCAATTCCTGGTCAGGTCACATGCCCAGGTTGTAGGCTCATCCCCAGTGGGGGGTGTGCAGGAGGCAGCTGATCAATGATTTCCTCTCATCATTGATTTGTTCTCTCTCTTCCCTCTTCCTTCCTCTCTGAAATCAATATTAATTAATTAAAATAAAAAAGCTGTGGTACAGCCCAGCCAGTGTGGCTCAATTAGTTGACCAACATCACATGCAGCAGGATTTGGGGCTCGATTCTCGGTAGGGGGCATGCAGAAGGCAGCCAATCAATGTTTCTCATCAATGTTTCTACCTCTCTCCCGCTCCCTTCCCCTCTCTGAAAACAATAATAAAAATATATATATTTTTTAAAGCTATGGTACATTTACACTATGGAATACTAGGCTGCTGTAAAAAAAGAATAATCTCTTTCCCTTTGAGATAGCATGGACGGACCTGGATTTTATTATGCTAAGCAAAAAAAGCCAGTCAGAGAGAGGTGAATATCACACCATCTCACTTATATGTGGGATCTACTGAACAAAAGAAACTGATGAACAAAGAATGTTTAGAGACTTGGAAGCATGGAACAGACTGACAGATCTTAGAGGGAAGGGGGAGGAGGAAAGAGATTAACCAAAGAACTTATATACATATATGCACAGCCCATGGCCATAGACAATAGTGCGGTGAAGGCCTGAGGTGGGACTGGTTCCAGGAGGTGAGAGGAAAAGGGGGAAGCGGGGGATAGCTATAACACTCTCAACAATAAAAATAAATATATATAAAAAAATAACCTCACAGGGTGATCTAATCATAAATTTCTAACTAGGCATGTCATGGTGGGTAGTCACGCTCTAGGAATATAACTCTTTATTTTATTAATGTTTAAATTTTTATTTATTGACTTTTAGAGAGCAAGAGAGCAAGAGAGAGAAACATCGATTTGTTCCACTTATTTATGCATTCATTGGTTGATTCTTATATGTGCCCTGACTGGGGATCAAACCCACATCCTTAGTGTATGGGGACAATGCTCTAACCAACTGACCTACCTGGCCAGGGTGCATTTGAGATCTTGATTCCCAGCATTTGTCATCAGTTTTAGCTCAAATAAACTCATAAAAATTCTCTACAGGTTTGGATGTTTCATTTGTAAACATGGTCTAACAATTGTTTTCTTTCGATTTCTAATTTTACATGGATATTGAATATATAGGTCAAGGTCTAACAAGAGAAACAAAGAAGAATTGGTATGTAAAGCATGAAAAAATTTAAAGAATTTGTTGTCATAGAAAAACTGAGAGGCTAAACAGGGAATGAAAGCAAGACAACCAGAGTTTAGCAACAGCAGAAACAAAGAGAGGAGATAATGTTACTGTAGCTCCAGTGCTTGTGTCACCCAAAGGAAGCTGGTGTAATAGGTCTATCATGAAATAGAGCCATGAAGGAGATGCTTTCAGAGACACTTTCCCAATCAAACAGGAAGGAGTTCTACCTGCCTCCCGCCTTAATGTTTTCCTTTGCCTTTCTTTGTCAAACCCAGTAGAAGTCAGCAGACATAGGTACTCGGGTAAGGCAACCTCAACCCCTCACCCATTCCTTCTCACTCTACATAATTCAGAAAAGACTAAAGGAAAAGTAAACAGACCCAGGTCCAGCAGATTGAAAGATTTGCTTCATTTTTACCATCTAAATAATATTATTT
Source organism: Corynorhinus townsendii (assembly GCA_026230045.1). Classification (NCBI taxonomy): domain Eukaryota; kingdom Metazoa; phylum Chordata; class Mammalia; order Chiroptera; family Vespertilionidae; genus Corynorhinus; species Corynorhinus townsendii. The sequence continues at coordinate 169,401,610 of JAPDVU010000003.1, read as the reverse complement.
CTAATTAGAATGGTTAGAAAATACTAACCATTGATTAGAATACTTATTTTTCTGACTTTTTTGCCCTTAGTATTGCCTTTTTCTTTCAGTAATTGTTTCCTTAAAATTTTCAATACATATGTTTATAAATTAACACATTCTAAAGTAAATCAATATCAAGGCCCATTATGAACAGCACAAGTATCTTAAGGCTTTAACTCTGATCACTCTTCTTTTAATATGCTACTTTTATTGTTGTTAATCCTCACCTGAGGACAATTTTTTCCATTGATTTTTTTTTTAGAGAGAGTGGAAGGGACGGGGAGAGACAGAGAGAGAAACATCGATGTGAAAGAGAGACACTGATTGGCTGCCTTCCACAGGAGACCAGACCAGGGCCAGGGATCGAGCCTGCAACCAAGGTACATGCCCTTGACCAGAATTGAATCTGTGACCCTTCAGTCCAAGGGCTCACGCTCTAACCACTGGGCAGCAACCAGCTAGGGCTTAATATGCTATTGTTGTCCAGTAATTTCTTTTTTTGTAAAACTCCACTCATTGTATATTATTATTGTTTTATATATTTGCCTATGTTTACAATTTTATTTTCTCATCATGCCTCTTTTCATATTAGAGTCCTCAGTGATTTCCTTTTTTTTTTTTCCCCTCAGGAACATCCTTTAGAAGTTTCTTAGAGTCTATTAGTAAGCCCTCTAAATTAATCATTTTAATATGCCTTTATTTCAACCTCACACTTGTAAGATAAATTTGCTAGATGTGCACTTCTAGGTTGAGAGGTGTTTACTCTCAAAGCTTTGAAGTTGTTATTCCATTACCTTTAGTATCCATACCAAAGGTAGCTGGGAGTACAAAATGCCATTACTTTATAGGGATCTAAATTCTTCAGTTGATTTTAAGATGTAATCTTTGTCTGTGGTTTTTTGCAATTTCACTACTATGTAAGTATGAATTTCTTTTTTAAGTATGAATTTAATTTTTCTTATCTTGCTTTGGATTCTTTCGGGTTTCTAAATCTGAGAATTGGTATCTTTTATTCAATTGTGTAAAATTCTCAACATTATCTATTTATTACCTCTTTGCAGTCCTTTATTTTTCTGAAAGTCTGACTAGAATATGTTGGCTCTTCATGTTAGTTAACCTCTCATTTGTGGTTTCAATTTCTTTATCACTGAGCTGCATTCTTCTTCAGAATTTTCTTAGTTCATTAGCTCTTTTTTTAGCTGGTCTAATCTGCTACTTAATCTGTTTATTAAGTTTATAATTTTAACATTTTTAATTTTATGCCTAGAAATTTTATTTAGTTCTTTTTTAAAAAAACTTCTAGCTAGCCCTAACCGGTTTGGCTCAGTGGATAGAGCGTCAGCCTGCGGACTCAAGGGTCCCAGGTTTGATTCCGGTCAAGGGCATGTACCTTGGTTACGAGCACATCCCCAGATGTGTGCAGGAGGCAGCTGATTGATGTTTCTCATCGATGTTTCTAACTCTCTATCCCTCCGTTCATCAGTTTGTGGACATTTGGGTTGTTTCCAGGTTTTTTGCCTAGTATGAATAATACTGCTATGATCTTATACAGGTTTTTATGACACTTTCTGACTTAGCCTGTGGTTAGTAAAACATTCAGAAGAGTTGATAACTCTATAAAATAAGTGGGACTTAGTCTGACAGGATCTAAAATTAAGAAACTTAATTTCTGACAAAGACTCATCTGAATGTCAATAGTTACTCAACTTCCCTTCCTAAATAAGAGATTAAGAAAGGTGCAGGAGTGGGCAGCATTGTACAACCAAAAAGCTGTATTGCTTATAGTACTTTAAGATGTCCTCTGTTTTGAAATATAGAACTATCAGCCAGTCTCTATGGATTTTATCACTCCAATAGTTACCAATTGTGTTTTTATTACCAATACAACGGAGTAATAAGAGGAACACATTCTGAGAAAAATAAAGAAAGCATATTTTTTACATTCTGCAACCTGATAATCCTGAATACTTGGTTTATCGCCTTCACTTTTCTGCTACTGTATTTTACGTTGGGCTAACATTTCCTTTTATTTGTCCTTTTATTTATTGATGTGAAAATAACACTTGGAACAGTGGTCTTCAACCAGGGGCAATTTTTCTCCCCCAGGAGGCATATAGCAGTGTCTGGAGGCATTTTTTATTGTGGGGTGGGGACTTTTTTATTGGCATCTAATGAATAGAAACTAGAGATTCTAGTAACATTCTACAATGCATAGGACAGTCCCCTCAACAGAATTACCTAGCCTACAATGTCAGTGGTGTAGAAATTGAGAAACTGACAGAATTAAGTTGATTGGTTGTATTTATTTGTTTATATATCATAACAAATTCTGTTTATTAAGAATGCTAGAGATGTATTATTTCTTAAGGACTTGTACTCTTAATTTTGAAAAATACTTTTAAGATGTCTTAAAAATACATTTTTATTGACTTCAGAGAGGAGAGGGAGAGATAGTGACATCAATGATGAGAGAGAATCATTGGTGGACTGTCTCCTGCACACCCCACACTGGGAATGGAGCCCGCAACTTGTGCATGTGCCCTGACCAGGAATCGAACCATGACCTCCTGGTTCATAGGTTGGTGCTCAACCACTGAGCCATGCCAGCTGGGTTTAAGATCTATTATTTAACCTATATGAGTATATAAAAGGGCTTCACAGGTACAGTCGGCCCTCTACCTTCAGGTGTCTTGTGGGCAGATGTCACCAATCACTAACGGAAAAAAAACATTAGGGGGGAAAGGTTATGATTGCTGGGCATATACTGTGTAGTTTTAGGTCTGCAATGGGTGCATGTGTATGGACAATATACACTTTTTCTTGTCATTATTCCCTAAATACAGTTTAACTATATAGCATTTACATTGTTTTTGGTATTATAAGTAACCTATAAATGACTTAAAGTATATGGGAGGATGAGTTAAAATACATTATTTTATATAAGACACGTGAGCATCTGAGGAGGTCTGATTATTTCCTTTTCCAGAATGCAGTTATTCTCGTAAATGCCATAGGTCTCTTTGGAAAAGCCTCAAGACAGATTAATAGTACAAATTTTTTTCAAAATACATTTTATTGATTTTTTACAGAGAGGAAAGGAGAGATAGTTAGAAACATTGATCAGCTGCCTCCTGCACGCCCCCTACTGGGGATGTGCCCGCAACCCAGGTACATGCCCTTGACCGGAATCAAACCTGGGACCTTTCAGTCCACAGGCCGACGCTCTATCCACTGAGCCAAACCGGTTTTGGAAGTACAAATTTTTGGTAGTGTACTGGGGTCTTTCCTGGAGGAGGTCTCAGCCTCCCGCTTCATTCAAGGGGTTCTGGGTCTATAAACTGGGTCAAGTTTGGGAATTGATTGAGGGGTGATGACTGTCTTTTTTAAAGTCATTATTATTATTATTATTTGCCCTGACTGGTTTGGCTCAGTGGATAGAGCATCGGCCTGCGGACTGAAGGGTCCCAGGTTCAATTCCGGTCAAGGGCATGTGCATTGGTTGCGGGCACATCCCCAGTAGGAGGTGTGCAGGAGACAGCTGATCGATGTTTCTCTTTCATCGATGTTTCTAACTCTCTATCCCTCTCCCTTCTTCTCTGTAAAAAAATCAATAAAATATATTTAAAAATTTTAAGAAATAATAATAAAAGTTATTATTTTTATTATTAATCTTCACTCAAGGATATTTTTCCATTGATTTTTAGAGGGAATGGAAGGAAGGGGGAGAGACAGTGAGAGAGACACATCAATTGGTTGCCTCTCACATGCATGCCCGACCAGGGCCAGGGAACGAGCCTACAACCAAGGTACATGCTCTTGACCAGAATCCAACCTGGGAACCTTCAGTCCAGTCCGTGGGCCAATGCTCTATCCACTGAGCCACACAGGCTAGGGCCATGACTATCTATTTTTATGATTGAGGTTAGATTTTCATTCACTTGACCTAGATAATTCATGATTATCTATTTCACTTCTAGGAACACCACAATCAACTAGCCAATGCCATAGTTCTGCATAAGTCAGACTATTCTGATTGGTGCTTTGACTCTGCTGTCCATTAAGGGAACCATAACCATCTAACCTTTGGTGGTTGAGTGCCACCACATGGCTACTGCCACCACAGGATCCAATTACTTCCATTGAATTTAGGTTTTCCAATTCAGTGACTACAGTTCTGTTAGGTCTGACCTACAGAGAAGAGCAATCACAGAACTCTTCATGGATGCTGAGGCACCCTTCATAGATTTCTCACGTGCATGGTGAAAGTATGTCTTCTGGATTTACTTTCCAGAAGACATACTTTCACCATGAATAGGATGGATGAGTAGGTTTTATAACTTCCTAATCTGCAACATTAAATGCAGAACCTCTGCTTAGGGAGCCCATATCAATAAATTTGGCCTGCTCCAACTTTATGTTTCTTCCACCATTAAACCACACCCCATATATCCATTCCCACATATATCCCCTAGGTTTCAGACTATAAAAGTTAGAAAATTCAGGTAGTCCTTTTGGAGTGTAGTATACCTTCTCATGGGTCACACTATGGACCTCACCTTTAGTGGCCTGCTGGGATTTGAGTCTAGAAACAAAGACTTGTAACAGGGATAGCTCCTAAAGAGACTCAGCATTGTCTTCTTGCATGGCAACTGCCTCAGGAGAGATTATTAGTTTCCTCAGGCAATGCAGAGTTAATACCCTCAGACAGGGGTGAAGAGGCCACTCCCACTGGGGTTGGAAAGGCTGCTCCTAATGTGGTAGAAGGCCACTCCCCTAGCAAGAACACTCATCAGAATTTAAAGGTTCAATGTCCCAAGCTTTATCAGTACCTTTCCATACATCCCCATTCCAAATTTCATAATCTCATTCCTTCCCAATCAATGCCCTCACTTTAACATTAGCCCCTCAGTGAGAATCTGGGTTTAATTTTCAGCAGTTTCAGCCATGCAGCTACAGGAGATAAGAGGTCTCCTTCAGGGTACACACAGGAACTTTCAGGTCATTTATGTGGCAATTGAGCTGGCAGTTTGAATCCCTGAGCTCATCCATTTCTTTCTCCATTTTGTCCAGCGATATTAGGAGCAATTAATCAATCTCATTACATTTGTTAGTTTGCCAAAAATGTTTGAAAGTATTATATACACAATTACAGAGATTCTTGCTTTTTGTATGTGGGTGATTAGGAGTAGCTAATGGTGATATTTTGCGTATTTTAATTGCCAGATTATGTCAAGGACTATCACTACTCTTTAATACTGGAATAGGAGTCATTCACACCTTAAACCTAATAAAATTAGACAGCCATTTTCAGAAACTCCAAACCCAATTCAGAAAACTCATCCTTAATATTCTGTTTCTTCAAAACCACTCTTGGTATTGAATTTATGATGTAGACCCAGTCTGAAAGCCAGCCACTCAACACTCAAGAAGAGCTGATGTTCTAGTTCAAGTCTGAAGGCAGGTCAAGACTAATGTCCCAGCTCAAGGCAATGAGGCAGATGAAGTAGAGTTCCTTTTCATGCAGCCTTTTTGTTCTATTCAGGTCTTTAGTTGATTGGATTAGATCTTTACTCAGTTTACTGATCCAAGTGTTAATCTCATCCAAAAATATCTCTATAGACATATCCAAAATAATGTTTGACTAAATATCTGGGCACCCTGTGGCCCAGTAGAGTTGACACATAAAATTAACCATCCCAACTATGAATAGAGTAAAAAAAAAAAAATGGGAGAAAATATTTGCAAATTACATATTTAATAAATGGTTCATATCAAGAATATAAAAAGAATCCCTACAAATCAACAAGAACAAACTTAGTTCCAAAATGGGCAAGAGGCTTGAATAGACATTTTATGACAGAATATATACACATGGCCAATAAGCACATAGAAAGATGTTCAATCTTGCCCAACTGGTGTGGCTCAGTGGTTGACCTGTGAACCAGGAGGTCTGGGTTTGATTCCCAGTCAGGGTATATGTCAAGGTTTCAGGTTTGATCCCCAGTGGGGGGTGTGCAGGAGTCAGCTGATCAATGATTCTCTCTCATCATTGATGATTCTATCTCTCTCTCTCTTCCTCTCTGAATTCAATAAAAAAAATATTTTTAAACAATAATGTATAAAAAAAGATGTTTGATCTCACTAATCATGAGGGAAATGCAAACTAAAACCACAATGAGATACTTCACACCCATTAGGATGGCTGTTATCACAAAAAGAAAAACACAGAACATAACAAGTGTTAGTGAAAATGTGGAGAAATTGGAACCTTTGTTAACTGCTGATAGAAATGTAAAATGAATGATGCAGCCACTACAGAAAACAATGTTCGATTAAAAACAGAATTACCATATTACCCAGCAATTCTGCTCCTGAGTATACTTTAGAAAATTAAAAGCAGGACTTGAATAGATATCTGTACTCCAGTGTTCATAGTAGTAGCATTACTCACAATAGTAAAGAGGTGGAAGCTATCCAAATGTCTATTGATGAATGAATGGATAAACAAAATGTGATATTCTATATAATAAAAGGCTAATATGCAAATTGTCCCTTTGGGAGTTTGACCAACTGGGAGGAGTTTGACCAGCCGGGAGTTCGACTGCCCACTATGACGTGTGCTGACCACCGGGGGCGGCGTGGGATGAAGGAAGGCCCTGGCCAGCAGCTGGCAGCTGGGGGAAGGGAGGTCCTGGCCAGCAGCTGTAAGGCCTCAGTTGGCCCTGATCGCTGGCCAGGCCTAGGGACCCTACCCGTGCACGAATTTCATGCACCAGGCCTCTAGTATACATATAATGGAATATTACACAACTTTAAAAAGAAAGGCAATTCTGACACATGCTACAACAATAGATAAATTTTTGAAACATGTTAAGTGATATAAATCACTCACAAAAGGACAAATACTTTATGATTCCACTTACATAAGTTATATAGAGTAGACAAATGCATAGAGACAGAGGATAAAATGGTATATGCCAGAGTTTGGGGGTGGGAGGGGAATAGGTAGTTATTATTTAACTAGAGGCCCAGTGCATGAAATTTGTGCATAGGGGCGAGGGGGGGTCCCTCAGCCCAGCCTGCACCCTCTCCAATCTGGGACCCCTTGAGGGATGTCCGACTGCATTCCTCTCACAATCCAGGATTGCGGGCTCCCAAACACTTACTTGCCTGCCTGCCTGATTGCTCGTAACTGCTTCTGCCTGCCAGCCTGATCACCCCCTAACCACTCCCCTGCCAGCCTGATAGATGCCTAACTGCTCTGCTGCCGGCCCAATGGCCCCTAACTGCCCTCCCCTGCAGGCCTGGTCACCCCCAACTGCCCTCCCCTGCAGGCCTGGTTGCCTCCAACTGCCCTCCCTTGCAGGCCTGGTCCCTCCAAACTGCCCTCCCCTGCTGGCCTTATTGCCCCCAACTGCCCTCCCCTGCAGGCCTGATTGCCCACAACTGCCCTCCTCTCCTGGCCCGGTCACCCTTAATTGCCCTCCCTTGCCAGCCTGGTTGACCCCAACTGCCTTCCCCTGCAGGCCTGATCACCCCTAACTGCCCTCCCCTGCTGGCCATCTTGTGGCAGCCATCTTGTGTCCACATGGGGGCAGCCATCTTGTGTGTTGGAGTGACAGTCAATTTGCATATTACTCTTTCGTTAGATAGGATGGGTCAGAATTTCTGTTTGGGATGGTGAGAAAGTTCTGAAAATAGATAGTGATTATTACATAACATTGTAAATGTACTTAATGCTACTGAATTGTACAATTAAAAATAGTTAAGATTGAAATTTTATTTATACTTTAGCATAATAAAAATTGAAAAATAGGGAATTGCCTGTTTAAAGCAAAAGTATCAGGAATGTAATAAATAATGGGTTTATAATGTACAAAGCAGTATAATAAAAATATCACAAAAGGCCCAGGCCGGGTGGCTCAGTTGATTGGAGTGTACACCAAAAGATTGTGGGTTCAGTCCCCAGTCAGGGCACATATGGAAGGCAACTGATAAATGTTTCTCTTTCACATCAATGTTTCTCTCTCTCTCTCTTCTTCTTCTCTCTAAAATAAACATATCCTCAAGTAAGAATTATATATATATATATATATATATATATATATCACTAATGCCAGGAGGTGGGGGAGATAGAATATTGCTATAAGGTTCATACACTGTTCATGAAGTAGTATAATAAAAAAAACAAAGTAGTATAATCCCATTTGAAAATAGATGGTGGTAATTTAAATATCTATACTATAAACCCTACAGCAACCACTAAAAGGGTGAAATATAATTATAGCTAATAATCCAATAAAGGAAATAAAATAATCATAAAAATATATTGAATCTAAAAGAAGTCAGAAAAAGAATAAAAAGGAAATAAAAAACCCCACATGAGACATAGAAAACAAATAGCAAGATGGTAAATTTAAATCTAACCATATCAATAATCACATTAAATATCAATGGTTTAAACATCCAATTAAAAGGCAGAGATTGTCAGGTTGGATAAAAAAGAAACCCAATTAGCCCTAGCTGGTTTGGCTCAGTGGATAGAGTGTCCTGGACTAAAGGGTCCTGGGTTTGATTTCAGTCAAGGGCGCATGCTCAGGTTGTGGGCTTGATCCCCAGTAGGGGGCGTGCAGGAGGCAGCTGATCAATGATTCTCTCTCATCATTAATGTTTTTATCTCTCTTTCCCTCTCCCTTCATCTCTAAAATCAATAAAAATATATTTTAAAAAATAAATCCAATTATACGCTTTATATAAAAAAAACACTATAGCCTGGCTGGTGTGGCTCAGTAGTTGAGCACTGACCTATTAACCAGGAGGTCTCAGTTTAATCCCTGGTCAGGGCACATGCCCGGGTTGTGGGTTCAATCCCCAGCGTGAGGTGTGCAGGAGACAGCCAATCAATAATTCTCTCTCATCATTGATGTTTCTACCTCTCTCCCTCTCCCTTCCTCTCTAAAATAAAAAAGAAATTATGTTTTTTAAAAAGGGGGTTCTAGTCCTAGCTGGTTTGGCTCAGTGATTAGACTGTTTGCCTGCAGACTGAAGGGTCCCAGGTTCAATTCTGGTCAAGGGCACATGCCCAGGTTGCAGGGTCAATGCCCAGTAGGGGGCATGCAGGAGATGGTTGGTTGGTGATTCTCTCTCCTCATTGATGTTTCTACCTCTCCCTCTTCCTTCCTCTCTGAAATCAATTTAAAACATTTTTTAAATAAAAATAAATTAAAAATGGGGTTTGGGGCGGGGGGATCTCTAAGCAGTAACCTTGGCCCTGGCAGGGTAACTCAGTTGGTTAGAGCATTGTCTGATACACCAAGGTTTCAGGTTTGATTCCTGGTCAAGGCACTACAAGAATCAACCAATGAATGCATAAATAAGTGGAACAACAAATCAATGTTTCTCTCTCTCTCCCTCAAATCAATTTTTTAAAATAAAAAAGTAAAGTAACCTCACAGAGTGATCTGATTATAACTTCCTAACTGGGCAGGTCATGCATATAACAATTTTAGTAGACAGTTTATTTTTTTAAGCTAGTTTTGTCCATTGTTTTCTTTGAGCATCTAGGTTTACACACCTTTGCAATAAGCATAATCACTCTCAAGAGAGCACATAAACTTGTTAACTACACTGTAATCCAATAATCTTGTTAACTACACTATAATCCAATCCCCATCTTGCTTTCTCCTGCCTTCATGGAATCTTATGTTCCTTCTTAGTTCAAATGCATAGAAGAAACTGCAAAACTGTTATTCTCTAAAGCAATTGTCATCAGTTTGGGCTCAAATAAACTATTATAAAACTATCTATAGCCCTGGTCCGGTAGTTCAGTTGGTGAGAGTGTCATCCCAATGGGCCATGGTTGTGAGTCCGATCCCCCATTTAGAGCACATACAAAAGTCAACAAATGAATGCATGAATAAGTGGGACAATGAATCAATGTCTATGTCTCTCTCTCTCTCTCTCTCTCTCTCTCTCTCTCTCTCTCTCTCTCTCTCTCTTCTTACATTCACATTATTCATAGAGTACTCCACTAAACAACAGAATAAAAATTGTGCATATATAGCATTTACTAATAGAAACCATATTCTGAACCATAAAACAAATCTTAAGAAATTTACAAAGATTCAGATAATATGAAGTAAGTTTTCTGAATGCAAAAATACTGAATTACAAATACAATTTTTATATCTCCAAATATTTGGGAACTAAATAACACTCTTCTAAATAACTAATGGTCAAAGAAAAAAAATCAAAAGGGCAAGTATTGAAAATGGAATAAACGCAAGCCAGTTTGGCTCAGTGGGTAGAGCGTTGATCTGAGGACTGAAAAATCCTGGGTTCAGTTCTGCTCAAAGGCACATGCCTGGCTTTTGGGCTTAATCCCCAGTTGGGGGCATGCAGGAGGCAGCTGGTCAATGATTCTCTCTCATCTCCTTTCTACCTCTCCATCTCCTTTCCTCTCTGAGATAAATAAAAAATATATCTTAAAAAGAAAAGAAAACTGAATAAAATAAAAGCAGAGCACTTTTATTTCCAGAGGGGAAAATATATGGAACAAAACACTTATTGCAAAAGAAAAAATGTATTAAATCAATAAGTTCAGCTCATACCTTAAGAAATTGGAAAAAGAAAAGCTAATTATGCCCAAAGTACACGGGGTAAATGAAATAAAAAAGATCAGTTTGGAAATCAGTAACATAAAAAATAGAAACACAATTAGAGAAGAATCAAAAGTTGATTCTTTGAGATCAACAAAATTGGTAAAGCTATAGACTAATGATCAGAGAGAAAAATTAATAAACCTTTAGACATAAGCAGAGAAAGAGAGACAGGAAACAAATTGAAGAAAATAAACAAATTGGACTACATCAAAATAAAAAGCTTCTGCACAGCAAAAGAAACCATCAACAAAACAAAAACGGAGCCCACTGTATGGGAGAACATATTCGGCAATGATACATCTGATAAAGGTTTAATATCCTAAGTATATAAGGAACTCATACAACTTAACAAAAGAAAGACAAACAATCCAATTAAAAAATGGGCAAAGGACCTAAATAGACACTTCTTCAAAGTGGACATACAGATGGCCAAGACACATATGAAAAAATTCTCATAATCACTGATCATCAGAGACATGCAAATTAAAACAACAATGAGGTATCACTTCATACCTGTCAGAATGGCTACCATCAACAAATCAACAAATGACCAGTGCTGGCAAGGATGTGGAGAACAGGGAACCCTAGTACACTGCTAGTGGGAATTCAGACTTTCAGCCATTTTGAAAAACAGTATAGCATTTCCTCAAATAATTAAGTATGGAACTACCATTTGACCCTACAATTTCACTTCTAGGAATATATCCTAAGAGGCCCAAAACACCAATCAGAAAGAATGTGTGCACCCCTATGTTCACAGCAGCACAATTTACAATAGCTAAGATCTGGAAACAGCCAAAGTGCCCATCAGTAGATGAGTAAATAAAAAAGTTGTGGTACATTTACACCATTGAACACTACGCAGCAGTAAAAAAGAAGGTTCTCTTACCCTTTGAGACAGCATGGAGGGACCTGCAGAGTACTGTGCTAAGCCAAAATAAGCCAGTCAGAGAAAGACAAGTATCACATGATCTCACTCATGTGAATCTGATGAACAAAATAGATCCAGAGACATAGAAGCATAGAACAGACTGTGGGATCTCAGAGGGAAGGGGAGGGTGGGTAGGTGGGAAGAGATTAACCAAAGAACTTGTATGCATATATGCATACCCCATGGACACAGACAATAGGGTAGTGAAGGCCTAGGGTGGCTGGTGGGGGCAGGCTAGAAAGGGTCAATGGGGGATAAAGAGGGACATATGTAATACTTTCAACAATAAAGATTTAATTTGAAAACTTCTCTCCAGAAATAAAAAGAGAGAGATAGAAAAAGACAAATTACTAATGTCATAAATGAGAGGTGATATTATAAAGGTTCTACAGGTAATAAAGGGATAGTAGTAGATTATCACGAACAACTTTAAAGCAATAAACTCAAAAACTCAGATGCAATGGACAAATTCCTTGAAAGATACAAATTGTGAAAGCTTACAGAAGAAGAAATAAGATAACATGAGTAGCCCTATGATGTTTTTTAAAATTAAATTTGTAGTTTAAAACCTTCCCATAGTTAAACCCCAAGTCTAGATGGTTTCATTGGTTTTCTCCCAATCCCACCGAAACATTGGTGGTTTCTACCAAACACATAAAAGGAAATGCCAATTCTTCAACAAACTCTTACAGAAAATTGTAGAGAATATTCTACTTGAGTCTATAAAGCTAGCATTACTCCAATGCCATTATAAGAAAACTACAGACTAATCCTATCTAATAAAAGAGCAATATGCAAATTGACTGTACCTCTGCTACACCCACAAGCCAATCAGGAGCGAATATGCAAATAAACCCAACCAAGATGGCTGTGGCCACAGAGAGCAGGAGGGAGGCTTGGGTTTCCCCAACAGTGGAGGAAGCCAAGCTTTCCTCACACCCTGGTGGCCCAGGCCTCTACTCAATGCTACAAAGTTTCAATTATAGAAGATAAATAAAGCCCAATAGAAATGGCAGCAGCCATGGAGTTGGAGAGAGCAGGAGGCTAGGGTTGCCCCCAGTGATAGAGGAAGCCAAGCTTTCCGCACACCCTGGCCTGCCTTGGCCTCCACTCCAGGCTACAAAGTTTCAATTGTAGAAGATAAATAAATCCCAGATCCCAGGGCCTTTGCTTGGGTCACCAGGGGGCATGGCCGGCCTACACACCACCACAGGCCCCTTGCCCAGGCCGCCCCATGCCCCAAGGGAACCCCCACCCTGATCCAGGACACCCTTCAGGGAAACTAGCTGGCCCCAACCCATGCACCAGACCTCTATCCTATCTAATAAAAGAGTAATATCCAGATTGACCATCACTCCAACACACAAGATGGCTGCCCCCATGTGGTCAAAGATCCTGCCCCATGTGGACACAAGATGGCCACCACAAGATAGCCAGCAGGGGAGGGCAGTTGGGAGGGACCAGGCCTGCAAGGGAGGGCAGTTGGGGGCGATCAAGCCTGCAGGGGAGGACAGTTAGGGGTGACCCAGCCAGCAGAAGAGGGAAGTTGGGGGTGATAGGGCCTGCAGGGAAGTGCAGTTGTGGGGGGGGGGGAAACCCAGGCCTGCAGGAGAGAGCAGTTGGGGGTGACCAGGCCTGCAGGGGAGGGCAGTTAGGGGCAAACAGGCTGGCAGGGGAGCAGTTAGGCATCAATCAGGCTGGCAGGGGAGTGGTTAGGGGGTGATCAGGCTGGCAGGCAGAAGCGGTTAGGGGCAATCAGGAAGGCAGGCAGGAGAGCAGTTGGGAGCCAGCAGTCCTGGATTGTGAGAGTGATGTCCGACTGCCCGTTTAGGCCTGTTCCCACCGGACATCCCTTGAGGGGTCCCAGATTGGAGAGGGTGCAGGCTGGGCTGAGGGACACCCCCACCCCATGTATGAATTTTGTGTACCGGGCCTCTAGTGTATTTTATAAACATGGACGCAAAAAATTATTAACAAACTTTAGCAAACTGAATACAAGATGATAAGAAAACATGCTAGATCTATAATAATAAAAGCATAATATGTTAATTAGACTGGACAGCCTAATGACTTTCTGGATGTCCTTCCAAACAACCTTCCGGACGAAGCTGGGGCTGCAAGGTCTGAGGCAAGCCACCGCAGCTGCAAGGGCCAAGCCCTTTGCACAAATATCATGCATTGGGCCTCTAGTTATGAATAAATGGCATCTATTCCAAAAATTCAAGGTTGGTTTAGCACTTATAAATCAATGTAATTTACTATATTAACAATTTTGAGAGAGAAAAACATGTGATTATGCCTCTAAAGTCAGTAAAAGCTTTTGATAAAACCTAATAAGTCACATGGATATGATATACAACATGGTGACTATAGATAATACTGTATTGCATTTTGAATGTTGCTAAGATAGTAAATATTAAAAGATCTCATTACAAGAATGAAATGTGTAATTATGTATGGTGATGAGTGTTAACTAGATGTATTGTGGTCATTTCACAATATATACACTTATTGAATTAAAAAATAAACCCAATATCTATTATTGATTAAAAATCTAGGTAAACTAGGAAAAGAAGGGAATTTCCCCAACTTTATAAAGAGCATTCTAAAATATATATAGTTACTATCATACTTAATGGTGGGAAACTGAATGCTTTTCCCTAACATCAAGAACAAAGAATGCCTCATTACTTCTACTCAGCTTTATACTGGGGGACCTAGCCTACCTAGTACATCAAGAACAAAGTTTAAATGCAGACAGATATTAAAGGAGAAAATAAAGCTGCCTCTATTAGCATATGATAGGATTATCCTATATAATAAAGAGCTAATATGCAAATGGTTGTCATGCCCTCAAGTCATCACACCCTCAGGCCATCAAGCCCTAACTGCTCAGACACTCCACACTGGGGAGAGAGGAATGGGGACCAGCCAGGCACAAATGAGCTCTTGAGAGAGGAATGGGACCAGCCAGGCTGTGGCCTGGGAGAGGGACAAGCCACCCACCCTGTAGTCCTGGGCGCCAGCACCTGCAGCCCAGGGGAAGGTGCCCACCCACGGTCCCCTGGAGCTGCAGCCAGCCCAGGCAAAGCCGGCCCGGGTCCTGGGTGCCTCCAGCAGTCCAGAGGGAGGGTATCCTGGGTCCTGGGTGCGGGGTGAGGCAGTTAGGAGCGATCAGGCCAGCAGGGGAGCAGTTAGGGGCAATCAGGCAGGCAGGCAGAGGGGTTAAGGGCGATCAGGCAGGCAGGCAGGCAAGCAGTTAGGAGCTAGTGGTCCTGCATTTCGAGAGGCAGTTGGACATCCCCTGGGGGATCCCAGATTGGAGGGGGTGCAGGCAGGGCTGAGGTCCCCCCCACCCACCCCATATATGAATTTCGTGCACTGGGCCTCTAATATATGAAGAAAATCCCAAAGAATGTACCAAAAAAATCTATGAGGATGAATCACTGCTAATAAGCTATTTGATAAGTTAGTTAGGAAGAAATGAAGACTATTGACTAAAATTAGATATCAAAATTAGCTAGCTATCCATTTTAATTTCTCTTTGATTCTTAATCATCCAATAGTGCATGTGATTTCTTTCTTAAAAAGCTTAATTCTGAGATGAAAATGAAAGGGATGAATATAAAATTGGAGCTTGTTTATCCATAGTCAGGTGAAATTGTCATTTGAAATCAAAATTACCTTAAACAGAGTCAAATATCATACAAATAAAGTAAGTTCTAAAAAAATGTAGCTAGTCATGGGAAGTTAAAGAAAAAATAAGTTGCAACCTATAAAATTCTCATGAAGTATACCTACCTCTCTGGCTCGAAAGAGCTGTGCTTGCTCAATCTTAGACATGATTTCCTGTACTGAGATAGGGATCTCAAGTCTAGAGACGTCAAGATCCACTTTGGGTACGATGGTGTAACCCACAACTTCATTTTCTGAATCAGATTTACTGTGTATCTCCTTTTTCATTTTTATAAAGTCGAGTGATTTTCTTTTTCTTCTTTATTTCCTCCTCAGAATATAGGCAAATGGTAATACACGAGTCCACGAGGAAGCTAGAAGTCTTTCCTGCTCTCAGACATTGTGGTTTATCTCGCCACTAATTTGTTGCTAACCATGGTGTTCTGGTCCTGGTGATGTCATAATAGACCCGTTGTGACATTGTTATTGACTCAAACATTCTAAGAGTGCTTACTATATGCAAAGAATTAGGCATTCTATATACTGTGATGGTAGAAGAGTGAAGGGGGGAGGGTGGAAAGAACAGACAACAGGAATGATAAAAGAAATAGAAATATAGCCCTGCTTAAATGAGCTTAAAATCTAGGTGTTAGAATTCAAGATCCAGTGTATCAAATGTAACTCCTGGTTCTTCTCTCTTCTTGGAATTTTGCTTAAGAATATTTAAGCCTGTAATGGAGTAATTGTGTTACAACTTCCTCAGCTGCCCCTCAACTTTTCCTAGACATGTAGTAACTTAGAAGATATTGTTTGAATGATGACTATACTCTGCACTGCCTAGTTACCTGTTTTTTCCAAGGAACCTGACTGAAGAAGGCTTTGAAGTTCCATATTTGGCTCCAGAAATGGAAGGGTACTAGAGGCTACTTTCTAACTGAAAGAGGAGTACTTTGGGCAGCTTCTTTGATTGCAGTGGATGTGAAAGGATGTAGGAGGCTGGAGAAATTAGACAGTGTTTTTGTTGGCTGTATAGCTTTTTTATTTTTTAATTCAAAAAATATGAAAAAGTACAGAAAGTAAATATTATAATCATGTGTCTATCACCTAGAATGAACAAATATTAACATTTTGTCATATCTGCTTTGGATTTTTTTTGCAATTATTGATCTGAGAGAGGAATGGAGAGGGTGAGAGAGTAGTAACATCAATGATGAGAATCACTGATTGGCTGCCTCCTGCACACCCCTCCTGGGGATCGAGCCCGTAACCTGGGCACGTGCCCTTGACTGCAATCAAACCCAGGACCCTGCAGCCCGCAGGCCAACGCTCTATCCACTGAGCCAAACCAGCTAGGGTTGCTTCAGATCTTTTTAAAAGAAAGCATTAGATATAAGTTGAAGTCCTCTTGGTGTTCTCCCCAGACTCCTTCCTTCCCCTCTGTCCCTTTTTAGAGGCAATGACTACCATGAATTTTATATATTTATGTCTAGTCTATGTTTATGTAGGTTTACCACAGGTGTATATGTTCATAAACTATATAATATCGTTTTAAAGGTTTTACATTTTATACAAGTTGTGGATGTATTACTTAATTTCTCTATAAGAACTTTCAATCTTGAGTCCTTACTGTAACCTTATTGTAAATTTAGTCCTACATTGAGTCCTTGTTGTAAACTTGTAAAGTCAAACAACTGATATGTTGCAGGCTTTCAGAAAAAGGAGGCAGAGGATCATAAAGCAGTTGTCTTTTAAAAATATCAATATACAGAGAGCAAATTAGATATTTTTCTTTCTCTTTAAGATCCTGTTATCTAAGTTACTTCTTCTAAGTTACTCCCAAGTCACTTTGTAAACTTCCTATAATAGTACTTATCTCATTAAAGTATAACTATTATTTGTCTCTACCATTAGTGCAAACTCAAAACCAGATGCTGTACTTAGTTTTCTTTTTCTAACATTTGATGTATTCTTTCTCAGTTTCTCTACAGATACTGTCTAAATTTGGATATCTATTATAATTTCAGATTTCTCTCCTTACGGAAACTTTTCTAAGCCCCAGAATACTTTCTTTCTTTTAATTAAAAAAAATTTTTTTTATTGATTTCAGAGAGGAAGGGAGGAGAGATAGAAATATCAATGATGAGAGAGAGAGTCATTGATTGGCTGCCTCCTGCACGCCCCTATTGGGGATCGAGCCCACAACCTGGGCATTTGCTCTTGACTGGAATCAAACCCAGAGCCCTTCAGTCCACAGGCCAATGCTCTATCCACTGAGCCAAATCAGCTAGGGCCAGAATACTTTATTTTATTGTTTGACTGCCCATCCTGCCCCTATTACTATTACTCCCTCCTTTTCTGTAAATCACAATTAAGTGTATTTATTCAAGGAAGTTCATGATGTTTTCTGAAAGGATCATGATTAAAGAAAATTATTTATTTTTATAAATGTGAGGTTTATGAAAATAGCCAGCATTTCTTGTCATTATCAATTAACTTGTTTAAGTATTTTGTTGAAATATTACATTGTGAGATCCTTAAATTGTTTTTCACTTGATTTCTTTACATTGCTTACTCCAGTAGGCATTCACAAAGCAGCCAGCATGCTTATCAACTAAACTAATTTAGCATTATTGTGCTCTCATATTTTTTATGCAGCATGGAATTCATCAGCAACTAGAAATGAAGATTTTTTAAATCAAATTTAAAACTCTCTCCTTCCCTTTCAATTTGAGAAGCATTTTTTTGAGACACTACTAAGTGACTACCATTATCCTAGACTGTGAAGAATATAATAGGGCACCTGTAAAGAAACAGAAAAAAGAAAATAACAAGATAGAATATAATATTCAAGTGCTAACAAGGGACATGAAGAAGAGATCTGTGGGGAGTACAGTCTTTGGGAAAACCTTATGGAGAGAGAAGGTTGATTGATAAATGAAGGCTTTCCAGATAGGGAAGACACTTTGAGCCATGGCTTTGGAGGTGAGTGCTGAGCTTGTATTTCAGGGGGGAAAGTGAGGAGATTGGTTTAATTGATATGAAGTAATGTTGCATTTACTGATGATCAGAATTTACTGACGATCAGATTAGGAAGAGTACAAGAAACAAATATCAACAATTTGATGGGGGAATTAATTTACTATCTAATTGAAAAAGTGAAGAAATTCATTTGAGGTAAAGTAAGGGAGATTACATGGGTTCAGAATGGTCTTGAAAGCAAGTAACAGCAGTTTAGTGAAAATGAAACCTTCAGTTTATATAATAGAATGGAAAAAATCCATTGGAAAATAACAAGACATGATTCCTTCAAAAGTGAGTGCCTGAACCAGGAGATAGAAGTGGGACTGATGAGGGAGGTATATACTAAGGAATTTGGACCATCTAACAGAAAAGTAGGAATTTTTGTTGTTTTGGCTTCGCTACCTGTGGAGTAGCCTTGTCTCACTGCTTCACTAATAAACTTACTTTCATTTTACACTCTAAAAAATTTGAATTGATGGCAAAACATCAATAAGAAGCTATCCAGATTAAGTATTATAAAGTAGCTCTATATTAAGCGGAGATGTGGGTATCTGATTTTTGAAAAAACAAAACAAACAAGGGCAAAGTTCTTTAAAGGTGTGTCTAAATGAAACCCGCCCTCCTAGGCGTAACTGTAAAATGGGGACAATCGCATTTATTGCATGTAATGGTTTTAAGATTACCGTAAAATACTTAGAATAGTGCCAAACACTCAGTAAGCGTTTAATACAGCTGCTGCTATTAATATATTTACTATTACTATGTTTTTTTTTGTCCTCTTACTTTTTTCTGTGAGCCACCACCTTTTCGGCAGGGTTGGGCATTCTTTCAGAACACTTCGCCCACACACACAAAAACAAAAGAAAAAAAGAAACAGAACATTTCGCACAAGCTCGGCTTTTTATCAGATCTAGATTTTGAGCTATGAAAACTGCGAAATTATGGCCGTTTGCAATGGTTGAAATGCAGTAAGACCTTTACACACCCCCGGAGCACAGAATGGTGCCGTCTTCGACCGCCTCCCTCCTTCCCTTAGGACAGATGATAGTACATTCCATAGGCCACTGGAAAGGAAAAGGTGGTGCAAAAGTTGAGTGCGCCGAGGATTTTCTTTTCTCCCGGAAGCAATTGTTCTTTAGGACAGGAAACAGTTGATGTTTCAAGGGAGGTGGGACTGGGCGGGTCAGAATTCAGCTACTGACGGCGGGGGAGGAGCCGGGGCCGCTGCCGGGTGGTTGGGCCGGGCGAGTGTCCTTATCCTAGCGTTTGGGGCTCGGGCCTGTAAGCCATTTGGAGTAGCAGCGGCGAGAACGATTGGGTCAAACGGGGAAGGCATGTTGCTCTTCGTGGAGGTGAGTGAACTGGGTTATCTTGTCCTGCCCCAAAGGGAGCACGAGTGTGGTGGCGCCGGCCGGTCCCACCGCCATGTGACTTTCCAGGCCGTGCACGCCGCGGAACCGGCAGATAGGCTGACACAGCACCTGGGCAGCGCAGGCCTGCGGCCCCACTTCAGCGCGCTCACACTTTAGGACGCAATGGGCGGCGAGGGCCGGCGTGGGGGAACATTGAAGGTGGAGAATCGAGCCTTGTCTGGGGTGGCGTGAGGTTCGGAGGAAGGGGAAAGTGTCCCATATGGATCTCCTGGAGGAGGCAAACAGGCGCGGGGGGCGGAGCCTGCGGGGAAGGGTGATCAGGTGGGCGCGTTCCGGGGGTGGGAGCGAGGGTTCGCGGGGCCCGCTGGGAGAGAGGCGAGCAACATGTGGGGCCGCGGAGCGAAGAAGGTGAAATTCGGTATGTGTGTTGGAAAAGAAAGTTGCAAGCTTCTTTTTAGCAACCCCCACCCAATTTTGTTCGGTCCCCGACTCTTGGTCTCTGGAACGTTCTGTGGGTGTAAAGTGAGTTGCTGTGAACTCAGGAGAAGTCAATAGGGTTTGGAAGGCTTGAAAGGCACCGCTTTGACCTTTTGTAAAAGTTACTCTAGCAGCGACTCCGGGATGAAGACTTGGTTGTTTTTTGTGTGTGTGTTTTGTTTGTTGTTTTTTCTAACGGATAAAAGCCCTTTGCAAGGAAAATTCCAAGAATGAGAGAAACCCAAGTCCAGGGAAAGCCAATTTTTTGTATTGTTACTTAACAATGTAAACACTTTTTTAAACTTGTAATTGGAACGTTAGCTGTTGGCCTATTTTAATTTTAGGTAATAGGTACCTGCCTTACACAAATATACGAGGTTTAATTTCTCTTATTTCTGTCTTTCTCTTGTGTGCAGTGAGCATCAGCTGACTGCCTGGCTAAAGCTTTGAGTAGATTCCAGATCATACTGTTCTTGCATTGTGAAAACGTCAAACCAGCAAAGCTGCAACTTCGCAACTTGGCACTTGTTAAATATGCCCATAAAAGAATCTTTTCAATGAGGGAAGGAATTTACAGGTTGTATCATTGATCGGCCAGTCTTCTCGGGGGGGAAGGGAAGGATCTTACTCCGTAATAATTCCGTGTAAAGAAAATGACATGCTCTCACTTTTTAATCTACTCAGTGTATCTGATAAATGTGAGAGCTTTAAATTGGGTTTTAAATGGACGCAGTTACTTTACAGTATGTCCAACATTGATGGTAAACATTCATTAGAATATCACAGGTGAATCATGAAAAGTTTTAAAATTAATTGAAGCCATTCTGTTGACTGATTTTTGTACTTGTTTTTCTTTGGGCAGAAAAAGAAATCAGGTTATGATTTTAAACAATGCCAGTTTGTGTTAGGAATGTTAAGCAATTTAAATGGTGCAGATTTCAGTGTGTATATGTTTTGCCAGGCAAAAGAAGGACTGAAGTTTTATTTATATCAACATAATTCCAAAATAAACTTTTCAGTTCCAAATGGATTTCTTTGGCTTTGTTAAAATGTGAACTATCATAATAGCTCCATTTATTGAGTGTTGAAGCTAGATCCTCTCGTTTGTAAAACAACAAAGCAGTGTTTTACAGATGAGAGGTGGAGAGGTTAAGTAATTTAGTAAAAGTAAAGTAGTGGGATTGAGATTTAGATACATGTGGTTCTAATGACAAATCATGGCTCTCGCTAAACTGTTTACATGCGATTGTTTCCATTAATCATTTTCTTTGTGAATCAGTATGCGATTTAAAATTTCTCTCCTAATGAGTTTTATTGAAAATTAATATGTCACTACATATTTGGGGCTGAATATATGATGTTAAAATCAGTAAAAAAACTAAAAAAATAACACTGGTCATTTAGCATTTTGTTAAACTAATATTTGATCCTTGTAACTTCATGATATAGGAATTATTCTAAATAAGTGAACCCAAGCTCAGAAGTTTGATGTCTAAGGTCATTCAGGTGTGAATAATGTGGGGACTAAAGTCTGAAGTCTGACTTCTAGAACATAAAGCTCTGGCTTCAGAATTTATTTTTGCACTTTCCCCTAAGCCAAGAGTTCTTAATCTGGGTCCCTAGATAGAATTGAGGAAGTCCATGAACTTGGTTAAGGAAAAAAAAGTGCTTATTTTTACTAGCTTCTAATTGAAATCTAGAAATGAGAATTCTTGAAATTTTACTGGATGCAACAAGAGAAATATTTTCATATCCTATTAGTTTTAACCGATAATCTTGACATTGTTTATGCACATTACTCTTTATTTTGTATAAAGAATCTTGTTATTTAATGTATCAGCAGAGCACACTTATTACTAAATTTGAAATTTAAAAATACTTTGATAAATATAATTGGTTTATTTTGTGATCCTTAGTATTTTATATACTTAAAAACGTTATTCTGAGAAGAGGTCCATGGCACAGGAGAGTTTAAGAACCACTTTACTATAAAACCAAGTTGCATGTACATCATCTTTGGACTGAGTCCTCTGCAGTTGTGTTCAAAATCTCTTACTGAGTGTATTTTTCTGGAGAGACTCCAGTTTATTAATTTATAACTGGAATCGGGATATATAAAAAGTAATGAAATAGTATAATAATAGTGGTGTGCACATGTATGGTAATTACTATGTGTCAGGCCTGTTAAGTGTTTTGCATGCATATGCAAATATATATATATATATATTTTTTTCAAGCCTACTTTTGACGAAGTGGAGTTATCTCCATTTTAGAGATAAACTAAAGCGCAGAGAATTTAAGAAACTTGCCCAAGATTGCGAAGCCAGTGAATGTTTAAGCTGCAATTAGGATTCTAAATTACTTAAAGATTTTTATGCTTCAGTAGGCAGACAAGGAATCTTATTTTAAATAATACTTAGATGTCACTTTTTTAAACTTAGTCTTGCAGGCAAATGGCTATATAGACCTCAGTAGTTTATTGTTTTTTTTTCTCACCTGTGTTCTGAAGGAGACACACACAGTGGCTCTCTGGAAAGAGATAAAAATATCTGGATAATTCACAAAATTGTCAAACATGTCCCAACATAAATTGTTAAACAAATTCTGTAAGTTTCAAACAGCTCCCTTCTTCTGGCTACTAGAGAGTTATTTAAATTTTTGAGCACCAAGGAGGCAGTTTGCAAATTTTTCATGTTTTTTTATGCTTGCTAACATTTTATTCCTTTTTCACATCATTCCTCCCTCTTCTCTCCCCCTCCCCCCCCCCCCCCCATAATATTTTCAGCTAGTTACATCTGCTTTAATTGTTTGGCAGTGTTTTGTTTTGATTTTTAATAGGATTTCTGTCTCTATTTGAGGTTTTCTCTGAAAATGAATACTTAGAACCACTTTAGATAGCAGTGAATTTTATGTACCCTAAGATGCTTTAATCACTCTCACATAACTTTTAAAAATTATTTTTAGCCCTGACCAGTTTAGCTCAGTGGATAGAGTCGGCCTGCAGACTCAAGCGTTTCCCAGGTTTGATTCCGGTCAAGGGCATGTACCTTGGTTGTGGGCACATACCTAGTGGGGAGTGTGCAGGAGGCAGCTGATGGATGTTTCTTAACTCTCTATCCCTCTCCCTTCCTCTCTGTAAAAAATCAATAAAATATATTTAAAAATTATTTTTAATTATGGTAAAATACACATAACAAAATATATCATTTTCACTATTTTAGTGTATAGTTCAGTGGTATTAAGTACATTTACATTGTTGTGCAACTGTCACCATCATCCATCTCCAGGACTTCTTCATCTTGCAAAACTGAAATTCTGTACACATTAATCAACTCCCATCCCCCCTTCCCCCCAGATCTTACATAATTTTAAAAATAATTTATCTGACTTCCAAAGTTTTCTGCTTTTTTAGGTGATAACATTTTGCACTTTAGGTTAGCCTTAGTATCTGAAAATAGTGGGATATTTGCCTGAATAATTTTTCATTAATTTTATATTACAGTAATCATAGGTAAGTGCATCTATGCACAGTACTCTGTTTTTCTCTATTAGCTTAAATAATTTCTTATAGAAAGTTATTAGATACCACTGGATAGAAATTATTTTTTAATTATTTGAGAGAGAAACAGCAATTTGTTGTTCTACTTAGCGCATTCATTGGTTGATTCTTTTTTTAAAAAAATATATTTTATTAATTTTTTTTTTTTTACAGAGATGAAGGGAGAGGGATAGAGAGTTAGAAACATCGGTGAGAAACATCGATCAGCTGCCTCCTGCACACCCCCTATTGGGGATGTGCCCGCAACCAAGGGTACATGCCCTTGACCAGAATCAAACCTGGGACCCTTTAGTCCACAGGCCAACACTCTATCTCATTGGTTGATTCTTGTATGTGCCCAGACTGGGGATGGAACCCCAAAACTTGGGTATATCACTCTAACTAATGGAGCTCCCAGCCAGGGCCAGAAATCGTTTTTTTAAAAAGTGACTTAGAAAAGAAGAAAATAACTATATGAATTGTGACGTGATTGCCAAGAAGAATTACAAGTAAGTGAATAGCTGAGTGATTTTTTTGAACAAATTGATTTTGGGATATTTATTGCAACGATTCAGAATTTAAAAATTAATAAAAATATTTTCAAATAAAATATTTTTAGATATAGTGGACTGAAAATAAAGTAAAAATTATTTTTTAAGTGTGAAAAGTGGAATAAAAGGTTCAGGTGAATATAAAGATGTAAAAGTATCTCATGGTGCTTCAAAGTATACAGTATGTGAAAAAGTAGAAATATTGGTGTTCACCTATTGTGTATCAATTTTCATTCAGACTACATGCCAGCTTCATATTATTCCCAGTTAGTAGAAGTGATCCTTAGTACTAGACATGTACATTTCAAATCTGTGATTTTGGTCTTCTACCTAGGAGCTTAAAAAAGATTTTGAGCCTGGACGGTGTGGATCAGTTGTTGAGCATGAACTAGGAGGTCACTGTTAGATTCCTGGTCAGTTCACATGCCTGTGTTGAGGGCTATGTTACCCACTAGGGAGTGTGCAGGAGGCAGCCCCATCCATGATTCTCATCACTGATGTTCTCTTTCCCTCTACCTTCCTCTCTGAAATCAATAAAAATATATTACAAAAAAAAAAGATTTTGATCCCGTAGTTAGAAATGGCGTCAGAATCTGTATTGCTGAGGAATGGAAAGTAGAGGAAGTTGAGAAATGAATCCAGCTGTCAATTTGAAGTCATAAAAAAGATTCTAACCTCCTTGAATATCCTTAAATGAAAACAGTGTTGCTAGCATTTTAATTTATCATTCCTATATCCTGTCTTTTGCTTAAGTTTTGTTTTGTTTAAAGTTTAATGTTTGAGGGAGGTTTTCAGTCTTCTAGAAAACATTGTAAACTTTTGTATTACTGCATTGTGATTTTCTATAAGGGTTTTGGAATCCTTGTATGACCTGAGGCAAGTGAGGACTTTTGAGCCTCAAGTTCCTACTGATAATTTGAGATAAATGATTTCTTCTGGCAGAGTTAGTTTGTGTTTCTGATGTCTATGGTGTTTATACATTAAGTAAGCCTTGTAATAGGGTATTACTAGTTAATGCTTGACAGACAATAGCATTTAACCATTACAGTAACTATTGTGATGTAAATTGTCCAGTATGTTAGTAGTTGCCTTTCAAAAACCACTGAAATTTGTTCTTTAAATATTTCTGGTAAATTTGTCAAAACTACTTGATAGCAGCTCTGGTAATTACAATAATTACTGTGAGATAGCACTGATTTAGGAGATATGTAACTTTTTGAGTTCTAATTTCAGCCTTGTTACTAATTTGCTCTGATTTGGGTAAACCAAACAGGATAATTAATTACCTTATTAAATTTTTTTTTATAGTTTGAGTATAGTTTTAATTGGACAAATAAAACTTTAAAAATAAGAATGAAGCTCTGGCCATGTAGTAACTCAGTTGGTTAGAGTGTTGTCCTGATATGACAAAGTTGCAGGTTTGATCCTGCGTCAGGTCACATACAAGAAGCAATCAGTGAATGCATAAACAAGTGGAACAACTTTTTCTCTCCCTCTCTGAAATCAATTTAAAGAAATAAAACAATGAAGATTTTAGTATGTTAAAAATACAGATTCATTTACATGCAAGACTTAAAGGGATACAAATGATAAAATGCAAATAGGCATTTCATATTTGCTCTATTGGAAAAAAATACTTTTTCTAATGTATAAGCATTAAGTAAATGCAAGAAAAAGTAACTTGTGTTACCCCTCTAGTCTGTTGCTTTGTCAGACCATTTGAACTTATCTTTGGTTCAAAAATTATCTCTGTATTTATAAATTACTGGCTCTAAACCAAAGACAAGAAGAGTACTTTAGATGAATATTATTAGGGGTAGGGTATGAACTGTAGGCATGAAGCCAAATTCCAGAGATGAGTTAAATTTGGTTTGGTTTATATGTTAATGAGAAAAGCATTTTCTGTGTCAGGACAGAAAAGTCGAGTAATCAGGATTTGTATAGCATGTAGTGTGCTAGCATTCCATACCGTTAGATACCACAAACTGCAAAATAGGTAGAGGAGACCATACTTCCCGTTTCATCCTGGACAGTCATAGTACACCTTTGTTCTGGAACAGATGTCTCACCCCGTTTCATTCTAAAAAATATCCTAGTTTGTTGTTTTTTAAGAGAGAGGGAAAGACAAACATCGATGTGAGAGAAACACATTGATTGGTTGCCTCCTGCACGTGTCCCAACCAGGGCCCAGACCAGGGCCCTTGACCAGAATCGAACCCATGACCCTTTGGTCCACAGGCGGATGTTCTATCTACTGAGCCAAACTGGCTAGGGCTAAAAAATATCCTAGCTTTTATGATAATTTTTTTCAGAGGAAATCAAAGATTCACTGAATGTGTGTTTGTTGGCACTTTTTCCCTTATCAACAGAGCAACATAGTTGGTACTAAAATATTGGTTGTTGAACTGGCTGTGAGAATGTAAATTTATAGAATTTACAAAATTTGCAGTTGAGCAAGGTAAGAGAAATAGGATTATACTAGTGTTTTGAGTTGGGGGAAGGAAAAAAATAGGAGAGGAATGGTTGAGTAATAATGATAAGGTACATTTATATACAGAGTTGCGTAAAAGAGTGGTTAAGAATGTGGACTCTGGGACCAGGCTGCCTGCTCAGGCAGAGCCACTTTCTGATTGTATGACCTTGAGCAAGTTTGTTTTTTTTTCTTTAACTTCTGTTTTTCAGTTTTCTTATCTGTAAGTTGAGAATAATACTAATATATGAGGATAATATTAAAAATCCATCTTACAGGGTTGTTAAGAGGATTGATGGTTAATATAAAGCTCTTAGAATAGAATCTGGTACATAAAATCCATATGTGAGCTGCTGCTTTCATATATATTTATGAAAGATAAGTCTGATCTCAGTTTTGTGGTCATTTTCATTTGAAAGTAACATGTTTTGTTGACTATGAACACTGGGAGTTAAAAGGCACCCTTTTCTGAAAAGGATTATTTTGATATTTGATACTGATATTTGAGGGTTTTTTAAAGTTCATTTGTGTAGTTAGCCATTGGCTTTATCAGATAACAGTTTGAAGTAAATGGCTCAGTTCTTTGAGGACTGTTTACATTACTTAAGTGCTAAAGGTATTATTCTGCCAAGACTTCGATGTTTCCCTTTTTTCCTTTATATCTGTTCTCCAGCTTGGAATTGGCATAAAATGGTCCAATATTGAGCGCTTCTATTGGTTAGTTGGTGATGCCATATATTGCTTAGAAATGGAGGTGGTGATGAATCTTAATTTTAAGGACTGACAATTTGAATATTTTTGTGGTGATTTGAGAGTATTTGTGTGCTTACATACTATGTATGTTGGCAGGTAGTTTCAACAGGCAGTTGGACAATTTACATCCTTTATTAGATTTTATATATATACATATATATATAAAACATCCTTTATTAGATTTTTATATATAATTAGATTTATATATACAATTAGATTTATATATACAGTTAGATTTATATATATATATAACTGTAGCCTTGAGGACTTTACTTCTAGTTCTGTAGAAGAGATATGGATTTTGATGTGGTTTTTTATTGAACTTTAGTCAAAAGATGAGTCAAACATAGTTATCTAGAGTTTAAAAGAAAATAAGCCTTCCAGATAAACTGACTTGTCAGATTCATTATATCATTTTAAAGACTTAGTTATAGAAAAACACCAACTTTTTTTTTATTTTTTATTTTATTGATTTTTTTACGGAGAGGGATAGAGAGTTAGGAATATCAATGAAAGAGAAACATCGATTCAGCTGCCTCCTGCACACTCCCTACTGGGGATGTGCCTGCAACCAAGATACATGCCCTTGACTGGAATCGAGCCTGGGACCCTAAAGACCGCAGGCCGACGCTCCATCCACTGAGCCAAACCGGTTAGGGCCAACTTTTTTTTTTTAATATATTTTTTATTTCAGAGAGGAAGGGAGGGAGAGAGAAATAGAAACAACAATGGTAAGAGAATTATTGATTGGCTGCCTTCTGCACATCCTACACTGGGGATCGAGCCCGCAACCTGGGCATGTGCCCTGAAGGGGAATCTAACTATGTGTCACTCCCTGGTTCATAGGTCAGTGCTGAACCACTGAGCCATGCTGGCTGGGTAGAAAAACACCACCTTTTTTTGTTGGACATTTTAAGTTTTCAGTTTTTCCTTATGTTGAGTGATTCTATAAAGAACACTCTCGTGTATAAAGCCCTTAGGCTAAAATTCACTGCATTAGATCAAAGAGTGAACATTTTTAAAGTTTTTTTTTTATCAGTATTGGCAAATTGCTTTCCAAAAGTGTTATGTTTTTACTATTGCCCAATTTATTGTATCTTTGTCCACACCAGGCATTCTTATATTTAAAAAATCACTGTATAGGTTAAAATGAAATAATTGATTTGCTTTTTTTAATTTATTATTATTATTTTTTTTTTACTGATTTCAGAGAGGAAGGGAGAGAGATAGAAAATCAATGATGAGCCCTGACTGGTTTGGCTCAGTGGATGGAGCGTCGGCCTGTGGACTGAAGTGTAGGGGTCCCAGGTTCGATTCCGGTCAAGGGCATGTACCTTGGTTGCGGGCACATCCCCGGTAGGAGGTGTGCAGGAGGCATCTGATCGATGTTTCTCTCTCATCGATGTTTCTAACTCTCTATCCCTCTCTCTTCTTCTCTGTAAAAATCAATAAAAAATATTTTTTAAAAAAAGAAAAAAAAAATCAATGAGAGGGAATCATTGACTGGCTGCCTCTTGCACGCCCCCTACTGGGGATCCAGCAACCCTGCCATGTGCCCTTGACTGGAATTGAACCCAAGATCCTTCAGTCCCCAGGCGGAAGCTCTATCCCCTGAGCCAAACCAGCTAGGGCATTTTGTGTTTCTTCATCGACCAGTGCAATTGAACATTTTTCTATGTGTATTAGTTTTTAGGGTACTTTTTTGCTGTGAATTGTCATTTTGCTGTGAATTGTCATTTTGCATGTCATTGTGCTTTTCTTAGCAATTGGTAAGTTCTTTAAGCTTCTTTGAAGACAATAGTTTTTTATGTCACTTGCCAGGAACAATTTTATATCGTTCTGATTTTAAGGCTCTGGGATATGCAATCTGGTTTTAAGGCTCTAGGATATTCTGTTAATGTGTCTTTTTATTTGTATCTTAAATGTTTCATTATATATTTTCTGATTGTAAAAGTAATAGATGCTAATTTTAGGAAAATACAGAAAAGCACAAAAATGAAAATAAAAACACTGCCGCTCAGAGGTAACTATTGAAAACACTAATTTTTAGTCACTCTCAATCTTTTCTATGCTTGTGCTTTATTTCACAAAATTAAGTCATTTTTATAAAATAACAGTTTGCCTTACTCGCCCCCCCCCCCCAAGTTTGTGTGAACATTTCAGTGTCTTTACAATTTAAAGAAACTATTTTGAAATAACTATAAATTCTCAAGAAGTTGCCCGAAAAATGTACAGGTGTCCTATGCACATTTTGCCTGCTTTCTCCCAGTAGTAACACCTTGCATAACTATAATATGATGTAAAAACTGGCAAATTGACATTGGTGCAGTCCACAGAACTTAGTTTTACCAGTTTTATATACAGTCTGGTGTTAAGGCCTTGGAATATTCTGTAAATGGCTGTGCTATAGTTATTGAACAAATCCTCTGTAGTTGGTATCTTAAGTCAATTTAGACTATAATAGAATCACACTCTAGGTAGTTTATAAACAAAAGAAATTTATTTCAGGGACGTCCAGGATCATAGTGCCATCAGATTTGGTGTTTGGTGAGGGCTTTCTGGTTCATAGCTGTGAGTGCCTTTTCTCTGTGTCCTCTCTGGTGAAAGGGCCAGGGAGCCCTGTGGGTTTCTTTTAGAAGAGCACCTCCCAAAGGCCCCATGTCTCAATACCATCACATTGGGCATTAGGATTTTAACATGAATGGGGGTGGGTATGCAAACATTCAGATGATAGCAGTTGGATGTTTCTAATTTTTCAGTATTATAAAATTAATGTGGACATTCTTGTACTTATATGCTTTCGCACATTTCTTCTGAGTAGAATTTCTAGATAAAAAATTATATTTTTAAGGCATTTTCTCCCCCCCAATACTTTTATTGATTTTTTAATAATCTCTATGGCATCCGTGTGGGAGTGGAACATCAGTCGCCTTCCTCCTACACAACCCTCACTGCCAATAGAGCCTGCAACCGGGCCTGTGCCCCAGGAATCCAGGGATTTGAACCAGCAACATTTTAGTGCATGAGACAACGCCCAACCACTGAGTCACACCAGCTAGGGCTATTTTTAAGGCTTTTGATAAACGTTGCCAGCTTTTAGAAAAGTTATGTGGATTATAGCATTTTTTGGTCAAAATGACATAAAGTAGTTTAATGGTAAAAATGATACATTGTGATTAATTATCCCTTCTTGTCTTTTTATACATTTTACCTGTTTGGCAAATTATCTTAGTTTCTATTGTTA
Organism: Corynorhinus townsendii; assembly: GCA_026230045.1. NCBI lineage: Eukaryota > Metazoa > Chordata > Mammalia > Chiroptera > Vespertilionidae > Corynorhinus > Corynorhinus townsendii. The sequence continues at coordinate 169,370,895 of JAPDVU010000003.1, read as the reverse complement.
ACAGGTTGGGGTAACGTTCTAGACATTTTCTGTTTTTACATACCTATAAATTTATCTGTGTAATGATTTTAAAAAATATATTGATTTTTTTACAGAGAGGAAGGGAGAGGAGGGGTAGAGAGTTAGAAACATCGATGACAGAGGAACATTGATCAGCTGCCTCCTGCTCATCTCCTACTCGGGATGTGCCCGCAACCAAGGTACATGCCCTTGACCAGAATCGAACCTGCGACCCTTTAGTCCGCAGGCTGACACTCTATCCACTGAGCCAAACTAGTTAGGGCCTGTGTAATGATTTTATGTTTGTTAACATAAATGATAAAATACAGTACTTATGTTTTGCAACTTGACTTTCTTTACTGAACAGCATACATTTGAGCACTTTTCATATTAGTGTACTAGTATATAGGCCTCTTTTTTCTTTAATTTTAATATGTTACAAAACATACAAAATTTTATTGAACTGTTTGCCTGTAGATGGACTTTGGGTTTTCTGTCTTTTACCTATGGGGTCAGTGCTGCAATAACACATTCCTGTATATGTTTTCTTGTGTACATTGGCTTTTAAAGTGTATACTGCTAACTAGGCTGGTGAAAATATAAATATGCCCAGGAGTACTGCTTGTTTATGTGCCATACACTACACACTTTAATTATTCTTGGCACCAGCATCAAGGGACCCATCAGATTTGTAGATAGTATGCTGCTGAAAATCATCAAGTTAATTATTTTGATTAATTATTAAATCCTATCTAATAAAAGAGTAATATGCAAATTGACCATACCTCTGCTACACCCACCAACCATGCTCACCAGCCACGCCCACCAGCCAATCAGGAGGGAATATACAAATAAACCCAACCAAGATGGCTGCAGCCACAGAGAGCAGGAGGAAGGCTTGGGTTTCCCTGGCAATGGAGGAAGCCAAGCTTTCTGCCTGCCCTCGCCTGCCCAGGCCTCCACTCAGTGCTACAAAGTTCAATTTTAGAAGATAAATAAAGCCCAACAGAAATGGCGGCAGCCAGGAGCTGGAGAGAGCAGGAGGCTAGGGTTGCCTGCGGCGATGGAGGAAGCCAAACTTCTGCAGCCCTGGCCAGCTTTGGCCTCTGCTTAAGGCTACAAAGTTTCAATTATAGAAGATACATAAATCCCAACAGAAATGGCTGCCGCCTCAGAGCAAGCAGAAGGCTTGGCTCCATTCCAGGCTACAAAGTTTCAATTGTAGAAGATAAATAAATCGCAGATCCCAGGGCCTTTGCTTGGGTCTCCTGGGGGCATGGCCCGCCTGCAAACCACCACAGGCCCCTTGCCCAGGCTGCCCCACGCTCTAAGGGAACCCCTACCCTGATCCGGGACACCCTTCAGGGCAAACCAGCTGGCCCCCACCCGTGCACCAGACCTTTATCCTATCTAATAAAAGAGTAATATGCAGATTGACCATCACACCAACACACAAGATGGCTGCCCCCATGTGGTCAAAGATCCTTCCCCCATGTGGACACAAGATGGCCAGCAAGGGAGGGCATTTGGGGGGTACCAGGCCTGCAGGGGAGGGCAGTTAGGGATGACCAGGCCTGCAGGGGAAGACAGTTAGGGGCAAACAGGCTGGCAGGGGAGCAGTTAGGCATCAGTCACGCTGGCATGGGAGTGGTTAGGGGGTGATCAAGCTGGCAGGCAGAAGTGGTTAGGGGCAATCAGGAAGGCAAGCAGGCGAGCAGTTGGGAGCCAGCAGTCCTGGATTGTGAGAGGGATGTCCGACTGCCCGTTTAGGCCATCCCTTGAGGGGTCCCAGATTGGAGAGGGTGCAGGCTGGGCTGAGGGACACCCGCGTCCCCCCCCTTTACCCCCGCCCCCATGCATGAATTTCGTGCACCAGGCCTCTAGTGCTTAATAAAATAATCGCATCAATAAAAGCTAAGTTTTGGGTCATAATCCCCCAGTATTTGCATATTTATGAATTAAGTGTATATTTTTATGTTAAATGTTAGTCTTAATCTCTTATAGTGTACATTTGTCATATTTGCAGCCTCCCAATTTTTGAGAAGCTTTCTAACTTTGCAGAAATACCCATATTATGTACATACTTTTCAGAACTCAAAAATTCCCAGATTCTCGTGTCTAAATGGATGTAAGCATGTTACCTCATAGCCACTGGTCAGACACACCCACAGATGCCTTGTATTTGAAAATACACAATATAAGGAAATGGAGGTTCTATTCACAACTTTCAATTTGCAGTCAGGAATGGATTATAGCTAGTCAGCTTGAAATGTAGTTAATAGTTTCAAGGTTAAGTTGGTGCTAGCCATAGTAAAGATTGTTCGTAATGGATTTTGATTTTGCATTTAGTGCTTGGTAGTGGCAGGGATAGTGATTTCCTCTTCAAGCCGCTTCTGCAAGATTATTTTGGGTGATGTTATCTTTGCATCTGCATTTTTCAGCCCTTCCAGTGACATAGTGCTAGTGACACTACCATTTAATAAATTACCTTTCTCTTTAATTTAGCCAGACTGTGTTCTGCACAGTGACAACTAAAAATCCTTGATAAACCCTAGCCGGTTTGCTCAGTGCTTAGAGTGTTGGCCTGCAGACTGAAGGGTCGAGGGTTCAGTTCTTGTCAAGGGCACAGATCTGGTACCTCGGTTCCAGGCTTGATCCCCAGCCCCCGTTGGGTGGTGTGTGGGAGGCAACCAGTCGATGTGTCTCTCTCATATCAATGTTTCATTCTCTGTCTCTTCCCCTCCTTTCCATTCTCTCTGAAAAATCAAAGGGAAAAATATCCTCAGGTGAGGATTAACAAAAAACAACAACAACAACAAAAATCCTTGATAAGATACTTTTGGTACTGTGCACATTACTTGCATGTCTCTATAGTGATAAATATAAAGCTGACTTGCCTCTAAAATTATGCCATAGAGATTTTTAAATACCTGGTACCTGTCTTGGCAGGGCTCCCTGGTTGTAATAAGAAAACTAGTTTGTTTCCTTCCTGAGCTAATTATGATATGAGGTAATGGTGAATTAACCTCTCTAAGCTAAGATTTTGCTATGATTATTCAAATGGTGCTTCTTCAAAAATGCTTCTCATCCCCTGCAAGGTTTGCCACCTTTTTATTGATTTTGATGTTATTGTAAAAGCTTTTAGCAGCCCTGAAACTAAAAGCCATAAGCCATTTTGAAATAAGATTTCCATTTTAAACTCAGGCCACATTAAAAAATAAAAAAGTAAAGTGTTGTCAACTCTGGTCTCGCATGTTGGGAAGGTAATTATAGATGCTTAACATTCTTTTATTGCACACATGCCTCTATTATTTTATTCAATAGACAGCTGGGGTCTACTCTCACTTGGTTTGTGTTAACAGCTAAAATAGAAAAGGAAGACCTAGTTTCTCTCTTCCTTGAGCCCACTGCCTGGTTGCAAAGAACACCTGTTTAAATAAACTATTATAGTGGTAACAAAATAGAGGTTATATACAAATAACAAGAGGAAAAGAGGAAGTAGTGAGCAAAACAAATGAAGTTAAGTCTCCAAGATGTGTAGGGACTATACTAGTAAAGTTTTGGTAGACTAGAGATTATGTTGTTGTTTTTTAAATGAGGAAACAGGCTAATAATTTCATAATTCCTGGGTGGCAAAACAAAGTTAACTTTTTTCTGTTATGCCATAGTTGTTTCTCAGTTAATGGAATTATACTTCAATCTAGCTTTATTAAGGTAATATTGGCACTTTTTAAAGAATTATTATGAATCAGATATTCTGGAAAACAACTGAAAATGTTGGTTAAGTATCACAATACTGTTAATGTTAGAGCTGGGGTTTTTTGTTTGTTTTTAATTACAGTTGTGTTTTGAATTTAAGTGTGCTTCTGGAGCCTTAACCATTATATGTTTACATAATGATTATTAACTACCTTGAAATAACAATTCCTATTCTATTTTACTAAAGCAACATACTGCTATGTAACAATTCCATAAGTTTTGCTGAGACTGTAGTCTTTTATTTGCCATTTTCTTGGGTAGGGACATAACTTGTATTTTCAGAATTAAGGAAAGTGAGGGAGGAGGAGGGTATGCCAATACATAGATTTTCTTCTATTAAATTGCTTAGTAACAAGTTAAATGCTCTTTACATGGCAGGGAAGCTAGGCTCTCACAAACTCCTCATAGTTTTTTTTCTGCATCAGTCAGAAATTAAGCTGTACCTAAATTCCCATATCATATTCAGTCAGCTCAGTTCCAAAGGTAAGGTGATGGGCAGGGTACTGCTGTGGTGAAGGCAGAAAGGGGGTATATTATCTGTAGAGAATCTTAAAGCAAATACATTGACTAAAAGGCAGTGTTAGTGATAAAATACTGCCATTACAACCACCATGTAGGCGCCCAGCCCTTGCTCCCAACATATGAATGAACCTTGGCATGGATAAGGACATTGTGTCTGAGTGTTCTCCTTTTCCCCAAATTGTGTTTTAGTTGATAAGCAATCAAAAAATATATGGCAGGCTATACAGTATAATTAAACAATGTTTCATTGGTTCCTACATATAAGTCATGTTAGTCATGATAGTTGCATAGTATGGAAATCCAAGTAAAAAATCGGTCTATTGCCCTAGCTGGTTTGGCTCAGTGGATAGAATGTTGTCTTGCACACTGAAGGGTCCCAGGTTCGATTCAAGTCAAGGGCACATGCCTTGGATGCAAGCTGGATCCTCAGTCCTGGTCTGGGGCTCTAGTAAGGGGCCCTGGTTGGGGTGTGTGTAGGATGTAACCAAGCAATGTCTCTCTGACATCTATGCTTCTCTCTCTGGGTCTCTCCCTGCCTCCCTTCCACTCTAAAAGTCAATGGAAAAATATTCTCCAGTCAGACAACAACAAAATCAGTTTATTGTCTAGCTGGTTTGGCTCAGTGGATAGAGTGTCAGCCCACAGACTGAAGGGGCGTGGGTTTGATTCTAGCCAAGGGCACCTACTTTGGTTGCAGCCTCTTTCCCTGGCCCTGGTCTGGATAAGTGTGGGAGGCAACCAATTGTTGTGTCCCTCTGACATCTATGTTTCTCCTTCTGTCTCTCCCCTTCCCTTTCACTCTCCTAAAAAATCAATGAAAAAATATCTTCCAGTGAGGATTAACTAACAACAACAACCTTATTAAAAGGTTACTGGGGAATTTCATGGGACATAGTTGTAGGAAATATAGTTAGGCCTCCCAGAAGCCGAGTCTTCTCAGCAACTCTGGGGGCTCTGAAGTTCCACCTACCCAGAGTCCTGCTTTGGTTGCCCATTTTTCATTCAGTGTTAGTGATATCTTAAAGGCTGATTTTTTTTTTTTTTTTTTTTTTTAGTCCCATGATGCAGTGTCAGCCGTAAGAACTCCCTCAATGTAGACAGAATTTATAACAACCTCCTGATACTTGGCTCAGTGTGTCCCAGTTCTTTTTCATGAAAGCTGAATCCCAAGTACATGCTTGAAAGCACCTTGCCCTTTGAATACACTTTCTGGTGCCTGCCATCCAGGGGAGGGGCCTATAACTTCGAAGACAGTTAAAAAAGTAACTTTTGGGCCCAACCTGCATGTCTCAGTGGTTGAGAATTGACCTATGAACCCTCCCGGCCAGGGCATATGCCCAGGTTGCAGGCCCGATCCCCAGTGAGGGGCATGCAGGAGGCAGCTGATCGAAGTTTCTTTCTCATCGATATTTCTATTTCTCCCTTACTCTGAAATCAATTAAAAACATATTTTTAAAAAATAACTTTTTGGAGAGGGAGTACCTTTTGAAAGTCATTAATGTATTTGAGAAGGAACAAGCCCAGTTTGGTGGAATGAGGTGAGAGAAGTGTATTTGTGCATCCTGCTTTCTTCTCTCTCCATCTTTTGAATACTCTTCTTCCCCACTCTCTATACTATGATCCATTTCTACTTTTCACCTCTGTGTGTCTGGTTACATGAGGTATGCAAAAGATTACTTTAGATGGTAATTTTACATAATTATGTTGTGGACTTTAAGCAGTAGCTAGAAAGTGAGGGGCGGGGGAAGAAATTAGGGAATATCTGTAATACTATAAACAATTTAAAAAAAAAGAATATACACTTTCAGGACAAATTTGGAAAAGCACATTCTAATGTAAGGCAGGTTGCTGATTTTGACTTGAGAGGAAATTAATTTCCAGTGGTAGAATCAGACTCAAAGGTCTGTATCAGTTTGGATGGCAGTAAAAATTGTATACTCTGTAAAATCGCTTTAGATGACTCAAAAATTTATTCTGGATACACAGACACATACTAATGTCAAAGATATTTGAATAGTTTGAATAAATTTTATGACATTTGCAAGCAGATTGAGGTAAAGCAGTATTTCTATATTAATAGTATTTTATAGAGATATTTTTTATTGTACAGGTAGCTAAATTTTATATAGATACATTTCAAGCTCATCCACTCAAAAGGATTTATATTATCAAATTAAGCCAAAAACTTAAGAAATATTACTTATTTAATATTTATTTATTATTAATTTACTTAATATTGGATTTTTGTTCACATTTAAGTAATGGAAAACATCTTTTACCTAGATCTGTATTTTTAATGTACTGACTTTTAAAGTTTACAAGTAGATCCTTTGATTATTTAGCAGGTAACATCTAAAGGAACTGGTTTAAATCCTAATGCCAAAGTGTGGCAAGAAATTCCTCACGGAAATACTGATGTCACGCCAGTAACTCATGGAACTGAAAGCTCTTGGCATGAAACAGCAGCAACATCTGGGTCTCATCCTGAGGGTGAGTTCTAAATATTTTGTCAGAACAAAACACATTTTGGATAAACATATTCCCAAACCAATTTAGAGAACTTTAGGGTACATCCTTTGATTATTTGATTAAATATGTTTATAAATGTAGTTTGTATACAATTCTCATATCTGGTTAAAATGGTCACCAATTTCAAGCAGAAACTATATCTTTGGGTCCAGCCTTTTTAAGCCCATTTATAAAATGGTATTTACAAATTAGTGTTGATCTACCACTTATTTGACCTTGGACAAATGACTTAATTATCCCATGCTTGTGTCCTTAATCTACAAATTAACAGTAATAAAAATAGTAATAATAATTTTGACAGAATTAAGTGAGTAAAAGTGCATTAAGTAGTCTGATACATAGATAGTGCTATATAAGTTTAAGCTGTTGTTAACCATTTTAGCTTATCCATAATTGTCAAAACTTAACTCCCTTAGGAAGAGAACTCTTACTTAAAATCATGTGGACATTTTACCAAATGGTAGATTCCTTGAAATCTTGTTATAGAAGACATAAGGCCCAGAGTTCCTAAAGATAGGATTTGAAGAATTTATTTATTTTTAGTATGTTTTCTTTCATACAGGTAATACAGAGCTTTCAGATGATATGTGTAAGGGATATGAAGTAATGTATTCATCTTGTGAAACCACAAGAAATTCTACAGGCATTGAAGAATCAACTAATGGAATGATTTTAGGGCCAGAAGATCTGAGTTACCAAATATATGACATTTCCGGTAAGCTTAAGGTTTTATTTATCAAATGAGAATTCAGTATGCTAGTCTTCTTACCCCCTCCACCTCCCACCCTCACCCCCAGGACTCTCTATCATTGTTGTAATTAAACTGTGGATTGATTAGTTTATTTTCTTATTGGGAAAGAAGTTTATGTTAATAAAATGCTGTTAGGTGATATCAATCAATACTGTTTTAAAATGGCCGTACATGAAAATTGTATTTATATTAACTTTAAATTTCCTATTAAAAGAAAGTGAAATTCAAGATGAAAGGGAAAAAAATATTCAAAATAGTTGAAAGAAACCTAAATAACAATTTTTCATAGGGTCCAACTTTGTTGGGATTAGTACAAGTTCTGTCAATTTTCCCATCACTTTTTTTTCCCCCTCTAAATATTTATGGGTGAAATCTGACCCTGGAACTTCATTGTTCCCATGACCCATCACTTTTGTCAGTGTGAAATGCATTTATAAATGTGAAGTTGCAGGGATTAATTTTAAGTAAAAGGCTGTATTAAAAATAAAAAAACATGGTTCTACTACAGCTTAACTTGTAAGACGTGTTTTTCTCTTTTTAATATTCACTTAATATTTATGGATTAGTAGTTGATTGGATTGAAACTGGATGAAATCTAAAAGAAACTAAAATTGGACCATAGATCCTCATGACCCAGTTTAATTTTTCTAATTTCTGAAGGGTCTCTTTGGAAAATAAGTGTAATGGGAGGGGGTAGGCATTTCTGTCTTAGCCTTCACTCAAGGTGTATAAATCTTTGTCTTCAATTTCCTTATTATAAATATTTGGACTAGATTTTTAAAGTCTGTTGGTTTGTAAGTTGATTTCAGAAGTGGAATGAGATGGTATTTCCATATAATAATTTAAGGTGGTAGGCTCTACTCTCTACTTATGGTTTTAATATACCTAACTAGTGGCTACTTTGTTGTTTGTTTGCTTTAATTTTTAATATATTTTTATTGATTTCAGAGAGGAATGGAGAGGGAGAGATAGAGACACCAATGATGAGAGAGAATCATTGATTGGCTGCCTCCTACACACCTCACACTGGTGTCAAGCCCGCAACCCGGGCACGTTCCCTGATTGGGAATCAAACCGTGACCTCCTAGTCCATAGGTGGATTCACAGCCACTGAGCCATGATGGCTGGGCATTACTGGCTGGCTACTTTGAACATAGAGTTAGTTTAAGTGATGTGGCAACCAGTTGATATTTTAATACATTTGCTATAATGATATTAAAAGGTTAAATGAAGTTATTGCTCATTTAGCTAGTAATTGAGTAGATGAATTTTGTATTAGAAGGATTCTATTTATGTAAAAATAGAATGCTTCTTATATTCATTTTAATGAAGTTAATTTAATATCTAATATCACTTTGAATCTTGAATAGTAAGACAATGTAGTGGTAAAATCATGCACAGAATTTATCTTTTTTAAAAAATATATTTTTTATTGATTTCAGAGAGGAAGGGAGAGGGAGAGAGAGACAGAAACATCAATGATGAGAGAGAATCATGGATCAGTTGCCTCCCGTACGCCCCTGACTAAGGATCGAGGGCACAACCCAAGCATGTGCTCTCGACCAGAATCAATCCTGGGACCCTTCAGTTCGAAGGCCCATGCTCCATCCACTGAGCCAAACCAGCCAGGGCAGAGTTTATCTTTATATACCTTCTATTGTCTGTATATTTAAAGGAAATTAATCATTAGTGCTTTTGAAGAAGAGGACAGCTCAGCCGAGTGAGTGGCTTGGTTGAGTGTCATCCTGGGCAGTACAAGTTTGCTAGCTTGATTCCTGGTCAGGGCACATATAGTACCTGGGATTCAGGTTTGATTATCCAGTCAGGAAGCATACAGAAGGCAACCAATCAATGTTTCTCTCTCACATTTATGTTTCTCTTTCTTTTCCCTGCCTCCTCCCCTCCCAGTATGTCCTCAGGTGAGGATTTTTTTTTAATTTAATCTTTATTGTTCAGATTATTACAATTGTTCCTCTTTTTTCCCCCCATAGCTCCCTTCCACCCAGTTCCCACCCCACCCTCTGCCCTTACCTCCTCCCCACTGTCCTCATCCATAGGTGTATGACCTTTGTCCGGTCTCTTCCCACACCCCTCACACCCCTATGCCCCTGAGAATTGTCAGTCCACTCCCTTTCTATGCCCCTGATTCTGTTATATTTACCAGTTTATTCTGTTCATCAGATTTTTTTATTCACTTGATTTTTAGATACACTTGTTGATAGATATATATTTGTTGTTCATAATTTTTATCTTTACCTTTTTCTTCTTCCTCTTCTTAAAGAGTACCTTTGAACATTTCATATAATATTGGTTTGGTGGTCATGCACTCCTTTAGCATTTTCTTATCTGTGAAGCTCTTTATCTGACCTTCAATTCTGAATGATAGCTTTGCTGGGTAGAGTAATCTTGGCTGTAGGTTCTTGCTATTCATCACTTTGAATATTTCTTGCCACTTCCTTCTGGCCTGCATAGTTTCTGTTGAGAAATCAGCTGATAATTGTATGGGTACTCCTGTGTAGGTAACTAACTTTTTCTCTTGCTGCTTTTTTTTTTCTTTTTTTTTTTTCTTAATTAAATCTTTATTGTTCAGATTATTACAGGTGTTCCACTTTTTTTCCCCCCATAGCTCCCCTCCACCTGATTCCCCACCCCACCCCATGCCCTTACCCCCCGCCACTGTCTTCATCCATAGGAGTAAGATTTTTGTCCAATCTCTTCCCGCAACCCTCACACTTGCTTCCCCTGAGAATCGTCAGTCCACTCCCTTTCTATGTCCCTGATTCTATTATATTCACCAGTCCATTCTGTTCTTCAGATTTTTTATTCACTTGATTTTTAGATTCACTTGTTGGTAGGTATGTATTTGATGTCATTTTGTTGTTCATAATTTTTATCTTTACCTTTTTCTTCTTCTTCTTCTTCTTAAAGAATACCCTTCAGCATTTCATGTAATCCTGGTTTGGTGGCGATGAACTCCTTTAGCTTTTTCTTGTCTGTAAAGCTCTTTATCTGACCTTCAACTCTGAATGATAGCTTTGCTGGGTAGAGTAATCTTGGTTGTAGGTTCTTGCTGTTCATCACTTTGAATATTTCTTGCCACTCCCTTCTGGCCTGCATAGTTTCTGTTGAGAAATCAGCTGACAGTCGTATGGGTACTCCCTTGTAGGTAATTAACTGTTTTTCTCTTGCTGCTTTTAATATTCTCTCTTTGTCTTTTGCCCTTGGCATTTTAATTATGATGTGTCTTGGTGTGGTCCTCTTTGGGTTCCTCTTGTATGGGGTTCTGTGCGCTTCCTGAACTTGTAAGTCTATTTCTTTCACCAGGTAGAGAAAGTTTTCTGTCATTATTTCTTCTAATAGGTTTTCAATATTTTGCTCTCTCCCTTCTTCTGGCACCCCAAAAATTCGGATGTTGTTTCGCTTAAAGTTGTCCCAGAGGCTCCTTACATTATTTTCATATTTTTGGATTCTTTTTTCTTTTTGTTTTTCTGGTTGGATGTTTTTTGTTTCCACATATTTCAGATCTTTGGTTTGATTCTTGGGGTATGTTGATCTACAGTTGAGTTTCTGTATATTCTTTATTTCAGACAGTGTATGCTTCATTTCTGACTGGTCCTTTTCCATTTTTTTGGCATTCTCATTAAGGTCCTTGAAGGTCTCACTAAGCTCCTCAGAAGTGTCATCAAGTTTCTCGGCAGTTTTTAGAAGATTCTTGAGTAACCTTATAAATGTGATTCTGAACTCTATGTCATCTAGTAGTTTGCTTTCCTCCGTTTCTTTCATTCGTGACATGTTTCTTTGTTTCTGCATTTTGGCTTCTTCCCTGTGTTGATGGAGTGGCTTTGTGTGGTAGGTGACCTATAGGGGGCAGTAGCTCAGCCTCCCCAATCACCTGATGTGGATGCTCTTGGTACACCCCTTTGTGGGCTGAGTGCAAAGTCTTGGTGTAGTTAAGCCTGAATTGCTGTTGGTATGCTGGGAGGAATTGACCTCCAGGCCAATTAGCTGTGAGCACTCCCTGTGTCTATAATGGAAGAAGTGCTGCGCTTATGGGGCAGGACTTGTTTCAGTGGGGCTTTGGTGCTCACTGAGTCTGCCTCTTGAATGTGTCACTTATGGATGTGAGGAGTTGAAATCTGTTGTCTCACACTGACCACTAGGTACACTGGCTTCTGGATCTCCAATGGGGTGCAGGTCAGCTACTGTCAGAGGCCACTCAGCAGGAGCTACAGCGAGAGCTGCAGTTTTCTCCTCTTTGCTTGGGGTTTGGAGGTTTTGGAGCTGTCTGACCCGGGCTGCAAGTTTTCTAGGTTAAGCTGCAATAGGGCAGGCTTTCTTATGCTAATTGAGCTGCTTGGAGCTTGGGTGGGTTTGTAGGTTGTGTGGGGCGGGGTCTCAGGGCGTCACTAGGTTAGGGCGTGGCAAACAGCAATGGCTGCTAGTAAGCCCGCTCTGTGTCCCGACCATGTCCTGGAATCCTGTGTCCCAGTGCCGTAAACAATTATTCCTGCGCGCAGCTCTGCTAGCAAGCCACTCTCACTGGCAGACAGTCCAGCTTCTCCCCGTAGGAGTTTGGGTCCCCCGCGTCTCCCCAGAGACTGGATTTCAGAGTAATCGGGGGCTTGTCTCCGTTCAGGTTGAAAAAAGCAACGCACCCAGTCGCCCGCCGCCAGCCCGGATCACGCGCCTCCGTACCTCAGCTTTTCAGCGCTCGTGCACGTCTCAATGCTCTTTTCTCTTTCCTTCTAGTTGTAGAACTTCCACTCAGCCAGCTTTCCCGTGGTTCTGGGTGATAGACGTTTTATCTTTTAGTTGCAGTTTAAATTGTTGTCGGAGGCAGCAGTTTAGGTGTTTACCTATGCCGCCATCTTGGATTCCCCCCTCTTGCTGCTTTTAATATTCTCTCTTTGTCTTTTGCTCTTGGCATTTTAATTATGATGTGTCTTGGTGTGGTCCACTTTGGATTCCTTTTGTTTGGGGTTCTGTGTGCTTCCTGGACTTGTAAGTCTATTTCTTTCACCAGGTGGGTGAGTTTTCAGTCATTATTTCTTCAAATAGGTTTTCAGTATCTTGCTATCTCTCTTCTTCTGGCACCCCCATAATTCTGATGTTGGTACGCTTTAAGTTGTCCCAGAGGCTCCTTAACACTATTTTCATATTTTTGGATTCTTTTTTCTTTTTGCTTTTCTGGTTGAGTGTTTTTTGCTTCTTTGTATTTCATTTCAGATCTTTGACTTGATTCTTCCAATACTCTAGTCTGCTGTTAGGTCTCTGTATAATATTTTTTATTTCAGTCAGTGTATGTTTAATTTCTAGTTGGTCCTTTTTCATATCCTCGAGGATCTCGCTAAATTTATCTGCCTTTTCTAGGAAATGCTTGAAAAACCTTATAACCGTGGTTTTGAACTCTATATCCAGTCGTTTGCTTTCCTCCATTTCTTTTGTTTGTGATCTCTTTCATTTTCACTGCTTCCCTGAGTTGGTAGAGTAGCTTTGAGTGCTCTGTGTCCTATATGGCCCAGTGGCTCAGCCTCACCAGTTACCTCAGGTAGACACTCTTGGTGCACCCCTTTGTGGACTGTGTGCACAGCTTTGTTGTAGTTAAGTCTTGATTATTGTTGGTATCACTGGGAGGAATTGACCTCCAGGCCAATTGGCTGTGAGGATCAGCTGTATCTACTCTGGGAACACTTCTGTGCTGGAGACAGCCTTATGAGACAAGACTTGCAAAATTGCAAAAGCCTCTGTGCTCAGCTTGGATGGGGCGGAGTCTCAGGGCAGAGCAGACAGCCTTGGCTTTCCGTCAGCCCTGCCCTATGAGGCCACTGGGTCTCAGTTTCCCTCGGTAATTGCTGCAAGCACCTCTGAGAGAAAGCCACCCTTGAGTTTCGTCCCCTGCCAGACAGTCCATTTTCTCCACCAATGAATCTGGATTCCCAGATTCTCGCCCGGAACTGGAGTTCAGCGCAGTCGGAAGCTTCTGTCTTCCTCCTGCTAGATAAAGCCAGCAGCACACTCAGCAGTCAGTCCTCTCTGTGCGCACTTGTGCACGCCTCCAGACCTCTGCCTTTCGCGGCTCCCCTGAGTTTCCCTGCGCTCCTCTCTTTTCCTGACAGTCCAGACCCCCCCCCCCCGTATGAGTCTGGGACCCCAGCGTCTCGCCCGGAACTGGGGTTGAGTGCAGTAGGAACTGGGGTTCAGTGCAGTCGAGAGCTTCCGTCTCCCTCCCGCTAGAGAAAGCCAGCTAGGCAGGCACTCAGCCGCCCGTCCTCTCTGCGCACGCATGTCTCCATACCTCAGCCTTTTGCAGCTCCTCTGAGTCTCCGTGTGCCCCTCTCTTTCCTTCTAGTTGTAGAATTTCCACTCAGCCAGCTTTCCTGTGGTTCTGGGTGATGTCCATTCTGTCTTTTAGCTGTAGTTTTGAAATTGTTGTGTGAGGCAGCAGTTTAGGTGTTCACCTATGCCGCCATTTGGTTTCTCCTCAGGTGAGGATTTTTAAAAAAAAAGGACAAATTGTATGCTTTGACTCTAATGTTTTGTATAACATAGTCTTAGTTTTCCAGCTTTGAGTCCCCCCCCCTTCCCCAAAAGGCTCATGTTCTGAGTTTAAATAATAGAAAGTATAGGAGACTATTATAGAGTTGATCTGCTCCTTTGGACATTTGAGTACTTTAAATATTCATGGGAAGATAATGATGTTCTAAAATTAAGGAGTGAAAAAAATATTAAGAGATAGAAGTTGAGCCCAGCTGGTGTGAATCAGTGGTGAGCATTGACCTATGAACCAGGAGGTCATGGTTCCATTCCCGGTTAGGGCACATGCCCAGTTTGTGGGCTTGATCTCTAGTAGTGGGTGTGCAGGAGGCAGCCGATTGATGCTTTCTCTAATTGATGTTTCTATGTCTCTAAAAAATCAATAAAAACATTAAAAGGAGAGAGAGTTTAATGAGTGTGACTAATATCAAATTTACTCCCAGTACTACAGATGTCTCTGTGTGTATATATCCCATTTTTCTAGTTAGTCACTGTCATCAAATTTAGATTAATATCAACTCTTGTTCATTATTTTAAAGTATTTAGGGTAGTATTTTGTAATATGTTAGCAATAAGTATATAGTATTAATGGTGCTTTGTTATTACTTGATAAACATTTTTAAACTGATGAAATCTCTCTAAAGAATGAAGAATCGATTGGTTGAAAGAAATTAGTTGGACCTTGAGTGATCTGAATTGTAAAAAATAATCATTTAATTTTATGAGTTTAATTTGTATATACTTTGTGATTTACTCTGAGTATAACAATATATAAAATTAACCACTTATAGTAATTTGTATTAACTTTTTCCCTCTTGTTTTCTACCATCAGGAGAAAGCAATTCAGCAATTTCTACAGAAGACCTAAAAGAATGCCTGAAGAAACAATTAGAATTCTGTTTCTCACGGTACATTATCACTGCCTTTTTGCATGTCATTTTTGTGTGGATAGTTCTCCTTTTTTTTTTTTTTTTTTAATTGTTTGGTTGGTAGATGTAAAATACCTGGAAGAATGGTGGTTTTAATTTCCTTCAGTTATGTATTCTGGTATCATTCTTCTATATTTCTTAACTAGATTTAAGGATATAATCTTCAAGCTTGTAAAACTCAAAGGCTAACAGAGGCCAAATAAACAAGGGTGAAGTTTATGTGGGCTGCAAAAAAAAACAAAAGCTTCAATTTTCATAGAAACAGCTTTCTTTCGATAGAGACATGCTGAATAGAAAGGGCTGAAATAAATGAGTAATCGTTAACATAAAATAATAGAATATTTTAATAAAAATTACTATTTTTTTCTTGAACATTAACTAACCAGACACTGAATAACTGCACAAATTAATAAGTGTAATGCAAAGAAACCTGTTTTTCTTGTTCTCTCAAAGTGAAATATTTCCTGTTGCGCATACCAAACAAGTCAGTACAAGACTAATGATGTGGCAATTGGCTGCTAAAATATTCGCTGCTGGTATTAGTGGAGAGAAATGGTGCGCCTGCGCGTAAGGGGCTTAAGGGAAATGAATGCAATGCCATTATAGTAATCAGTCATTAGCAAATGTAGTTTGTTATTAATAATTATGTGTAATAGGATATTGTAAAAATTAAGTAAAAATTTTTTATTAAAACATTTCTTACATACCGTTATATTGGCTGGGTTGCAAAAATACTCATTGCAGGCTGTGAGTTTGACATGCTTGCTTCAATTGGATATGCAAAGGATATTCTCAGTAGAAAGATAATGAAATTTCCCTTGGATACCTTTTTAAAAAATACATTTTTATTGATTTCAGAGAGGAATATAGAGGGGGGAGGGGAGAGAGAGAGAGAGAAAGAAAGAAAGAAACATTAATGATGACAGATAATCATTGATTGGCTGCCTCCTGCATGCCTCCTATTGGGGACTGAGCCCACAGCCTGGGCATGTGTCCTGAGGGAATTGAGCTGTGACCTCCTGGTTTATGGGTCAACACTCAACCACTGAGCCACACTGACCAGGCTAACAATTTTATTTTAATTGATTCGAGAGAAAGAGAGTGACATCGATTTGTTGTTCCACTTACTTATACATTCATTGCTTGCTTCTTGTATGTGTCCTGGCCAGGGATTGAACCCATAATCTTTGTGTATTGGGACAAAGCTCTAACCAACTGAGCTGCCTGGCCAGGGCCTCATGGGTGTTTTTAAAGCGAATATGAAGATTTTAACTCTTGATTTGCATGATTTTGTGGGGTTTTCTGGGTCAAGTGAAGAGTGAACTATTTTCAGAGTTCACCTCAGGCTGCTTTTGGAAAAAGGCTTTTATTTCTTTAGACACAGTACACTCTTCAGCTTAGGTTTGATTCCTCATCCTAAATATCTCCCTTTCCTTCTTTGTCTTTATAGTCTAGTACTGGCCCTACTATAAAAGCAAGAACCTTCTGGCTTTCTTTTCTCCAATCAGATACAGTTCATTTTCTGTAACATACTTGTAATAGTTACTTTAAAATCTTTGCCTATTAACTGGATCATTTGTGTGTGTGTTAATATTCTGAGTTTTTTCTCTTGATTCTGTCATAATTTTTCTGCCCTTTTGCATGTCATAAATTTTGATTATATGCTGGACATTACTTATAAAAGAAGCTAGGAGCTGCAAGGGATACAATTTTTCCCTCTAGAAAAGATTTGAGCTTTCTTCTGGTAGGCAGAAGCAGAAGGATTGCTTCAATCCAGTCAGGAATCAAGCTAGGTCAGGGCTGAGCAGCCATTTTAATTATATTCGGTTCATCTCTAATTTATGTATATTCCTTAGGCATGGATTTCTCAGGCTTTTGATTTAGAAGTTGGAAGTTTTCTGTTACCTCAGTCCTGAAACATCAAGGGAGATTTAGTTGTCTTGTTCAGAGGCCTGAGATTAGCTCTTTAGCCTCTAACCTCATACAGCTCTAAAGTTGGGCAAATGTTTTGTGGAGGAAACCTGTCTTGTTTTTGATGCAGGGTTCATTCTTTTCTCCCCTGGAACTTCCACAAGACCACAGAGATTTTATCTTTTCAACTTGACTCCCAATCTCTCATCTCCGTCCTTCGAACTCAGTTGTGTGGTGGAGGGCTTCTTTAGTTTCCAATTCATAATACCAGTCCTGCGCAACTGCTGAAACCTTTGCTGGTTTTACTCTGCTCCAGGATCTGCAAATGCCCTCAGGAAAAAAAGATCATCTTTCTGGAATTTCATTTTGTTCTTGTAGCTTCCACAGTTCTTCTTTTATCTTTGAACACGTAATTGTTTCAAGCCTTTTTAGTTGTTGCAGTGGAAGCTCTTGCTTGTGATAATTACCACATTTTGCTCAGCACGGTGTTAAAGTTCAAACCAGTAGGGTTGATTGATTGACATTTGTAGGTCAGCAAAATGGCCATCAGTACATGTTATATATTAGTCATATATATTCAAACCTAGATGTTATATCCATTAAGTTGACTTACTTCTGTGGAGTACAGTCTCTTTAAGGGTTTGACACAATGTTTTATAAGAATAGACCTGCTGAGAATCAGAATAAATTCAGGCAACAACTTTTTAGTTATGCAAATATTATGTTTATTGTTGTCTTATTTTCAAGTTCTTAAAGAATTTTTCAGCCCTAGCTGGGTAGCTCATTTGCCCAGGGGTCCTCAAACTACGGTCCGCGGGCCACATGCGGCCCGCCGAGGACATTTATCTGGCCCGCTGGGTGCCGCTGCCTGTCCTGCTTAGCAGCCGACTCGTCCCGGGCCTGCAGTGCGCATAGGAATTTGTTCATAGTTTTTTTTTTAAACTATAATCCGGCCCTCCAATGGTCTGAGGGACAGTGGACTGGCCCCCTGTTTAAAAAGTTTGAGGACCCCTGGGTTAGAGTGTGGTCCCAGTGTGCCAAGGTTGCAGGTTCGATATCCCCCATCAAGACGCGTAAAAGAATCAACCAATGAATGCATAAATAAGTGAAACAACAAATCGATGTTTCTCTCTCTCTCTCTCTTCCCCCCCCCCCCCCCCACTTTTAAAGTTCTTATTTTTAAAAAGTTTATTTATTAGGGTGATGCTGATACAAGTATGTTACTCCTTTGGTGCTGAATTGAGTTTGACCTTTACTGGTTTTCCCTGTATTCTCAGTTTTCTTCCCAAAGCAAATAACTACCACCTGTTGACAATTGTAACCTTTAAAAAGTAATTACTACTCTGTTTTAATATAGTTTGAATTTAAAGGCCTTTGATCCTACTCTTTGCCAAGTGCTAGGGCTTTTAAACATGTTTGAACAACAAAGACCCTTTCTGGCTGGGGAGGTTGGGGGGCAAACAGTAAAAGTAATAAATAAGCAAATTAGAAGTGTTAGGTGTTAATCACTATGGAAAAATATTAAATAGAGCAGTGTAAGCAAGGGAAGGGACATCAGTAGTGCATGGGTGGTTTCAGTTTGAAATAGATCATTAAGAAGGTGACTTTTAAGCATAGACTTCTGGATATTTATAACCAGACTGCTTCAAAGATTTGATGTGAACAGGTATGGATTTTATTTTACTTCAGCTTGTTAAATAATATTTTATGTGTAAGATAGAAGTGTTTACGTACTTTTTTAAAATGTATCTTAAATAATCTTTAGTCTTAATTTTTTTTCCTAATTAGCAGTAATCACGCCTTAGATAAACCTCATTGGCTCTGATACTGCCACTTTGTAAAGCTTTTTTTTTTTAATCTTCACCTCAGGATATTTTTTATTTGAATTTTAGAGAGAGTAGAAGAGAGGGAAAGATGAGAGAAATATCAATGTGAGAGAAATACGTTGGTTGGTTGCCTCCTGCACGAGCCCGGAACAGGGCCCAGGCTGGGGAGGAGTCTGCAACTAAGGTACATGCCCCTGATTGTAATTGAACCAGAGACTCTTCAGTTCACAGGCTGACACTATCCACTGAGCCAAACTGGCTAGGGCATAGTCTTAATTTTTTAATATTTTAAATTTATTACTTAAATGTAAAATAAACATTTATAAACAAATGCTAACATTCCGAAACTTAAAATCCTTCACAGTCCAACTCATGGCTTAAACTGCATATTCTAACATCAGTGATAAAGTGTCTATAAGATGGAACTACACTTTATATAATACTTTGTAACATACTTTTAAATTTAATATTAAAGCCTCTTTTCATATTAATATAATTCCATAAAATTCCTTGTTCAAAACTGTTGGGCCCAAAAGTTGAAGGGATTAAGCAAAAAACAAAACATACCAAAAAAAAAAAAAAGAACTCAGCAACACAGACAATAAATAGTATGGTAATTACCAGAGGGAAAGGAGGAGGTGAGGGGTGGTCGGAAAAAGTATAGGGGTCATAAATAGTGATGGAAGGAGACTTGGCTTGCAGTGGTGAACTCACAATACAGTATACAGATGATGTATTATAGAATTGTACACCCGAAACCCATACAATTTTATTAACCAACTAGTGGCCTGGTGCATGAAATTGTTCTGTTGTGGGGGAAGGGGATTGATCCCTTAGCCCAGCCTGCACCCTCTCCAATTGGGGACTCCTTGAGGGATGTCTGGCCGCGGGTTTACCGACATTGGACATCCCTCTTGTACTCTGGGACTCCTGGCTCCTAACTGCTCACCTGCCTGCCTGCCTGATTGCCCCTAACTGCCTTCCCTTGCCGGCCTGATCTTGCCCCCGGCTACCCTCCCCTGTAGGCCTGATCGCCCCTAATGGCCTCTGCCTTGGCCCCAACCACCATGGCTTTGTCGGGAAGGAAGTCGGAAGTCCGGAAGATGGCTGGTCAACCTGGTCTAATTAGCATATTACCCTTTTAGTAATATAGATAGATTATATAGGATAGGACTGCTTAAGGCTGGGGGGAGCCTTTTTCATCAGGAGGAGATGCTCTTGGCAACAAAAATACATAACCCCTATATCTGGACTGATAGCCAGCCATATGCACTATACTGCCAAACTGGTTATTAAAAAATTGAACCCCTCCATTACACCAAACAGCTGTTGCCCTTAAAACCCCTCCTCAGCCCCCACCTTAGGTTCTGCCTTTGCACTTCACGTAGGCAGCCATTGGCTCCTCTCACTTCACCCAGATTTGGTTCTGATTGGTCAGGTTCTATGCCATTCAGCGTCAAAAGCTCTGCCTCCTAGGCAGCCATTGGCTTCTTGCAGTTCACCCAGATTTGGTTCTGATTGGTCAGTTTCTATGCCATTCAGCGTCTCCAGGCCTATCAACAGGCCTGATCTGAGAGGCGGGGCTGATTAGCAGCCCCAGTGGAGGCCCCAGAGAAAGCGAGGCATGGCTGCTGGCCAGGCCGGGAGAGAAAGAGAGGCAAGTGCTGATCAACGCTGGCATGGAGGCTACAGATCAGACCCTGCTTCTCTCTCCCCTGGCCTCTCTTCGGGACTGATCTGCAGCCCCCTCCGCAGTCAGACTTCCCAGTTGGTTGAGCCTTCGGTAGTTTTGGATGTTATGGACCCTGGGATTTTACATATTAGGATGTCACCTCAATAAATTCAATAAAAAAGTAAACAAAAAACTATTGGGCCCAGTGTATTTGGAGATTCAGAATTTTTCTGGAAGTTGTTAGAGCACATCTGTTGTGTATTATATATTTTCATAATTGTGTTATTTCTGTAGCATAATTTTATTTTCCTAGACTTAGTGACAAAAGTGAATAAGGCAATCTCTTTATGTACTTTTAAGGAATTGTTTGTTTTATACGACTGTTGCTTCTGTTTATTTCTTTTTTCCCCAGAGAAAACTTGTCAAAGGATCTTTACCTGATATCTCAAATGGACAGTGATCAGTTCATTCCAATTTGGACAGTTGCCAACATGGAAGAAATAAAAAAGCTAACCACAGATCCCGATCTAATTCTTGAAGTATTGAGATGTATGTAAAGCATACCTTTTAGCTTATTCTTTAAGTCAAAAAATTAAATGTTCTTTTAATTTCTGATTAGACAGAATTGTTTGAAGTTCCTATTTTTTACTACTGTATTCCAATCATTTATCTTTACTGACTGGGACATAGCTTCTGTATCAATTTTATACCTTCATTGTTAATCTTGATACCCAGTTACACATATAAGCAATTAAATCTCAGTTTTCTGGCCTATTAGAAAGTTTTATGTATCATTTTCACACTCTTTAAAGCAATCTATTTCAAACTTTTGAACCCATGTAGTACATTTTACATATACCACATACCCACTCACAACAATGCTACACAGATTAATACTAAATGCTTACAACAAACTCATTTCTTTTAGTCTAAACTGATTCACAACCTATTAAAGAGTTGTAACCTACAGTTTGACAAACATTGCTCTAAAATTTGGTAAGGAATTTATATTTTGTTTGAGGTTCTAGAATTTTTAGTGATGTCTGTATCTTGTATTTCTTTGTAACCTGTCTTATGTGGTTTTTGCTAAGTACTTGACTGAATGAAGGCAGATCTTAATTTTTTTATGGAATATGTTGGAAATATTTAAAAGTTAAATATAACAAGTCCAATAATAGACTTACTACTTGGGAGTAAAGGATTTTCATTCTCAGAAGGCTAAAAACATTTTGTGAAATAATCTCTGATTGGTTTGTGCAGACATTTCTTAAAATGATCCAATGTTGTGTGTAATTCTTGGTTTAAGCACTTCTTTTTTTTTTAAATTTATATTTTTAATGATTTCAGAAAGGAGAGGTGAGAGGGAGAGAGAGATAGAAACGTAAATGATGCGAAAGAATCATTGATGGGCTGCCTCCTGCACAGACCCTACTGGGGATCGATCCCACAACCTGGGCATGTGCCCTTGACTGGAATCGAACCTGGGGCCCTCCAGTCCATAGGCCGACGCTCTATCCACTGAGCCAAACCAGCTAGGGAAAGCACTTCTTAGATTGTAATTTTTAAAAAATATATTTTTATTGATTTCAGAGAAGAAGGGAGAGGGAGAAAGAGATAGAAATATCAATGATGAGAGAGAATCATTGATCAACTGCCTCCTGCACACCCACTGCTGGGGATCCAGCCCGAAATCCAGGCATGTGCCCTTGACCAGAATCGAACCTGGACCCTTCAGTCCACAGGCCAATGCTCTATCCACTGAGGCAAACCAGCTCGAGCTAGACTATAATTTGAAGAAGTTTCTTTACATATTAAGACTTACTGCGTTCCCCCAAATAGGGAATAATGTATTTATATACGGAGAAATTGCCTTATTAGATAAGTGTTGCATGCTCCTTGAAGGCTTTTTTTCCCCCCAGCCACAACACGGTGGCAAGTCAGAAAGTAGGTACTCTGAATATTTTTGTTCAAAGAATAATATTTGACCATGTTCTTTGTATAATCTCAAAATATTTTATTAACTTTAATCTTTGATTCTACAACTTAATTTCTTTGAGATAATAACCTCTGCTAATTTATTCAGTTGGGAATAGAAATGAATAGCTTGTTTTTAATGGCATTAATATCTACTTGTCACTTTTGAATGACATCTTTTTTAAAATTTCAGCTTCTCCCATGGTACAAGTTGATGAGAAGGGTGAGAAAGTGAGACCAAGTCATAAGCGTTGTATCGTGATTCTTAGAGAGATTCCTGAAACAACACCAATAGAGGTAAATTATTAAGTATTGTTAAAGCTAAGTACTCTTTACCTTTTAAATTGGAGGAGTTAAACAAGCAAAGTGTGTCAATGTCCTCATATCAGTTTCTGTGAATAGGATAAATACTAACTTGTTTTGTATACTTTGAAATTTTTGAAGAATGGTGCAGAGGGAGGAAGACGATATGATTGTATGTTCTTAGTAGGGGAGACTGAAACTTTCAATATATTGATTTGACTGAATGGCAAGTAAGATATAAACAGGTGCTTTTGGAAACTTGAGATTCATCTGAAAGAAATGAAGAAGAAAAATATGAATAAGGATTAATGGGTCAGGACTAACCCATCTGGTTAGCAAAATATAAAGCAAAGTTGCAGGAGCCCAGCTGGTGTGGCTCATGAGCATTGACCTATGAACTAGGATGGTTGTATTCCCGGTCAGGGCATATACCCAGGTTGCAGGCTCAATCCACACTGTGTAGCATGCACGAGGCAGCTGAGCTATGAGTCTCTCTCATCATTGATGTTTCTATTTGTCTTTCCCTCTTCCTTCCTCTCAGAAAACAATAAAAAAAAATTTGTATATTAAAGCAAAGCTGCAGTTAAAAAGATACTATAGTACAGGTACAAAAGTAAAATAATACTTGAATGAAGCAGTAGAATCCAGAAATAGGCTCTTTTACACAACAATGTATGTATAATAGCACTTACTTGATAATTAGGTTCTTCCAAGTATTGTGCAATATACTTAAGTTATTTAAAGCCTCAGGTTTTATTATCTGTTTTACAGACAAAGTTAACTGAGCTTTAGGATAGTTAAATAAGTTTGCTAAGGACACATGGGCTGTTCAAATGACAGAGTCTGGATTTGAACTTGATCTCTCTGATTTCAAAGCCTGTGTTTCTTAACCACTAAGCCAGAGAACTTCACACTGAGTTGTCATGTTAAGGCATAGTAAATTAGAGAAGAGGAAAATTAATCAGTTACTGATACATGGCAATTGACTAACCAGGTTAGACTTTTGCCACCTAACATATTCATCTTTCTGTTCAGAGTTCATTTAGTGTTATATCTCCAGAATGCACTGAGAGAAATTGGAAAAGAAACTCTCACGAGATCTTTGATTTAAAATTATTAACTATGTCAAAAGTAACAAATTGAAAGTAAGATTGCAGAATAGGAAGAATATTTGCAATTTTTTTTTTTTTATTGATTTTTTACAGAGAGAAAGCGAGAGGGGTAGAGAGCTAGAAACATTGATGGGAGAGAAACATCCATCAGCTGCCTCCTGCACACCGCCTAGTGGGGATGTGCCCGAAACCCAGGTACATGCCCTTGACCGGAATTGATCCTGGGACCTTTCAGTCCGCAGGCTGATGCTCTATCCACTGAGCCAAACCAGTTAGGCCAATATTTGCAATATTAAGAAACAATGTAGAGTATATGCAAGTCTGAATTCTAGATCCAAACTGCCTCAATTTGAATTCTAGCCCTTTTACTTGCTAGTTCTATGACCTTGGGTAAGTTACTTGACCGTCTTTTGCCTCCTTTTTCTCATCTGTTAAATGGGATAATAGTAACAAGGAATTCATAAAATTTTTGTGAGAATTAAGTTAGTATATAAAGAGCAGTAGCAACCATATAAAAGCACTCCAAGGTTAGATATTATCATTTAAAAAATACATATTTTTATTGAATTCTGAGAGGAAGGGGGGGGGGGGAGAGAGAGAGAGAGAGAGAGAGAGAGAGAGAGAGAGAGAGAGACACACACAGAAAGGAACATAAATGATGAGAGAGAATCATTGATTGCCTGCCTCCTGCACGCCCCTACTGGGAATTGAACCGTGACTTTCTGGTTCATAGGACCATGCTCAACCCCTGAGCCACGCCATCTGGGCCCATTATTATCACTAGAGCTCACACACGGAAAACATTAAATAAAAGGAATGAGGCAGCAACATACTGCTCCTTAAAAAAAAAAGTATATCCGGCTGGCGTGACTCAGTGGTTTGAGAGTCATATGAACCAGGAGGTCAGGGCACATGCCTGGGTTGTAGGCTCCATCCCTAGTGTGGGGCATGCAGGAGACAGCTGATTAATGATTCTCTCTCATTATTGAACTTTCTCTCTTTCTCTTCCTCTCTGAAATCAATAAAAATACATTAAAAAAAAAAGAGTAAAGCAAGTACAGATGACTAAAATAGCCAGAGAATGTCGACCTAGGCCCTAAAAACTAAAATTCAGATTAAAATGCGATATGGGCCCTGCCTGTATTGCTCAGTTATTGAGCACCAACATATGAATCAGAAAGTTTGGTTCCATTCATACTGATACTTCACCATGACAAAAAGTGTCTCTCATACAACAAACAAAGGGGAAAATGCTTTTGTTGTTGGGGAAATTGAAGATTAGCACAACTTTAAAACATTTAGAGGCCATCAAGAATGCTAATGTTGCTGTAAGGGTGTGAAAGTGCTCACAAAACAATACAGGCAATTGAATAGGTAGAAAAATTGTTGATTTGGATAAAGGAATAGCAGTGACACATGAAAAATTCGTTTAAGGCTAGTAAAGGGTAGTTTGATAAAATTAAGAAAAGTGTTTATAGATTAAAAAGTATATTAGACATATTATTCATAATAATATAAGGCTAATATGCAAATGATTGTCATGCCATAATGACCGATCAGCAGGGACCTGAGGCTGTGTGGCACCAGGCCAGGGGACTTGAGGCTGTGCTGCGCCCCCCCAACCCCCGCCTGGGGCTTGATGGGGGTGGGATTGGCCAGGTCTGGGTCTCCTGCATTTTCAAAGCTCATGGGGGTGGTGGGTGAGAACTTTGACTCTGGGTCCTGCGGCACGCCCCAGACTCCTGACAGGAGGGAGATTTTTCCTATACTTTTTACTAATTTTCTTTCATCTCTGACACTTCTATTATAGAGAAAGGGTAGATAGCAATATTAAAATATTTCCTCTAATTCCCTTTTAATGTGCACGAATTTCGTGCATTGGGCCACTAGTGTATAAGAAAGGTTAAAACAATCACTGAAACAGATTAATTCAATTTAAATGATTTCTAATATGAAAACATGATTTTAATTTTTAAGCAAATTGCTTCTCGAACAGCCTCGCTGAATGAATTAAAGAACTGAGGTTCCACTGTACTTAGCACCTAGAAAATGTTAAGGAAGGACATTTCCTTTCTTTCCATTTTTTATTTTTTATTGTGGCATGATGGTTTTTCTGTAAGAAAAATTTAGCTTGCTACTAGGAGTGAAATACTTCAGTTTTGATTATAAAATAGGGCTCTATTCCTAAATCATATATAATATTTATGCTATAACTATACATGTTTTTGTTTCAGAGTAAAACCTGCTCTCAATAGAAAAATGGTAGAAGCCATAAAACAGTTAACAAGTAAAGAAATAGAAAGGACCAAAAGTCAGGAGAAGAAATACCTATTATTAATTTTTTTAGAATTAACTAAAGTTTTGGATTTCTTTTTTTAGGAAGTGAAAGCTTTGTTCAAGAATGAAAACTGCCCCAAGGTGATAAGCTGTGAGTTTGCACACAATAGCAATTGGTATATCACTTTCCAGTCAGACACAGATGCACAACAGGTGAGAATAAAACTTTTCTTCTAATTTTAGTTCTAGTGATAAAAGAAGTGGTATATTTTAATTGAGAAAATGTGTGCTTACAGCATTGTCTATAAAGACTGTTGAGCAACTTCTTTACCTTTTTGGTTTTGCTTATTAATGGTTTTATTTTTGATCATCTGCCTAGACACTTTTCAGTTTTAATTTGAGAAATTTATTTCTATAAAAAAAATTAACATGGGAGTTTGGAAATCATATATTAATAGTTAGTATTTTTACTACACAGTAGGCCTACAGTAAATATATTAACTTTCTTTCTGATTCTTGAAATTTTGATATTATGATTTTACTCTTAATATTGTCCTACTTAAAAGTATTAATCCTTTGAAACAGAAACATGTCTAATAGCATTTTTAAACCTCTTATTGGTTTTTGTTGTTTCTGTTTTTGGTTTGAGGGTTTTGTGTGTGTGTGTGTGTGTGTGTGTGTGTATTTTTTTCCCATTAATCCTCACCTAAGGATATTTTTCTGTTGGTTTTTTTTTAAGAGAGAGTGGAATGGAGGGGGAGAGACAGACAGACAGAAACATCTATGTGAGAGAGACACATCAATTAGTTGCTCCTGCATATGCTCTGCTTGAGGGCTGTGATCAAGCCTGTCACTGAAGTACGAGCCCTTGACTGGAATCAAACCCAAGACCCTTCAGTTCACAGGCCGATGCTCTGTCCACTGAGCCAAACCAGCCAGGGCTTTTTTAAATTTTATTTTTATTTTTTATTTTTACTTTGGAAGGCTGTCTGATTGAACCATTTAAAAAATATGTAGCCCAACCAAGCATGGCTCAGTGGTTGAGCGTCGATCTATGAACCAGGAGGTTAAGGTTCGATTCTCGGTCAGGGCACATTGTGGGCTTGTGTGCAGTTGGGGATGTGCAGGAAGCAGCCAATCAGTGATTCTCTCTTCATCATTGATGTTTCTATTATCTTTCTCCCTCTCTCTTCTTCTCTGAAATCAAATAAAAATATATTTAAAAAAAAAGTCAGTGACATTTTGGGTCTGTTTTGAATTGTGTGCATTTTATCTGCAGTAATCCATAGTAGCTCATCTACTGTAAATGTTAACTGTAGCTGAGATCTTAAATTTCTTTCTTTTTCATTCCATATCACCTGTATAATGGAATCACCTTCATAATTCTTTTTATTGTTTAGTTTAGAGATAGTTGCTAATACCAAAATCAGGATAGAATAAAGATGGCCTTAATGAAATCTTTGAATGCTGATGAAAGTTCCTTTCTGCTTTGTTAACAGGCTTTTAAATATTTGAGAGAAGAAGTTAAAACATTTCAGGGCAAGCCAATCATGGTAAGAAACATTTGTAATTAAGACTAGCATCTAACAAAGATTTTTGTTTGTTCTATTTGAGAATTTTAAAAACACAAATGGATAATATTTTCTAAAACCCATAATGATTTTCAAGAAATTTCTGACTTCTGTGACATGTTACTTCAGAAAATTAGTTGATGGGACATCGAAACACTTTCTATACAGCAATTCTTTTCTAAAGCATAACTTCATACAGCATGAAGTTTTAGTTAGGTGCTGATTAACAACATGTAAGGTAATCCCAGATCTCAAAATGAATAGAAATAATTTTTTAGTAACAAAGTGGAAAACATTTGTAATGCTTTCATCCTCATCTCAATTCACTACATCATTACATTAACATTCAACCATTTAGAAAACCTCACTTCTTTACATGTCTGATCTATTCTCAGGTTACATGAAATCTGCCTTCAAAACTTCTTTCCATTATTATTGCCATTGTTCAGACTTTAATTAGAGTAGCCTTTGAACTGTGAGGCCTTTAGCATTTCCCCCTTACAGTTCATTCTCCACATTACTACCAGAGTTACGATCTAAAATAGAATCCTAAACACTCACTCACTTTGACATGCTCCTCTTTCCTTAATACAGAGTGAGGAAAGAGTAGGTTTATAGTTGATCTTATGGAAAATAATACAATAATAAAAAAATAATACAAAAATAACCTGTTTCACACCCTCACAACTGTAAACCTATTTTGCCCCACCCTGTATAATAATATTTGTAAGTACAGTACATTATTCTTATTCAATCGTATTAGCTCTTACTGTATATCAGTTTCTGTTCTAATCACCGTTAGATGTATAGAGTCATTTAATTCTTATGAGAACCTAATAAGGTAGGTACTTGTTTTCTCTCTTTTTTTAAATCCTCACCTGAAGATATGCTTACTGACTTTAGAGAGAGGGGAAGAAAAAGAAAGAGAGAAACATCAATTGAAGAAACATTGATTGTCTCCCTTATGTACGCGCATGTGCCCCAACCAGGGATCAAACCACAGTTTTTCTGGTATATGGAACAATGCTCCAACCATCTTATGTTTTCTCTATTTTACTGCTAAGGAAAGTGAGGCATGAGAGTTACCTGTCCAGTTTCACACAACTAGTAAGTAGAAGAACCAGGCTGAGAGGAGCTTAAATTTAATAAGAGACTAGAGACTCGGTGCATGAAATTTGTGCACTCATGTACAGGGTGTGTGTCTGTCCCTGAGCCCAGCCTGCACCCTCTCTAATCTGGGACCGCACTGGGATCAGGCCTAAATGGGCAGTCGGACATCCCTGTCACAATCCAGGACTGCTGGCTCCCAACCGCTTGCCTGCCTGCATGCCTGCCTGCTCCTAACTGCTTCTGCCTGCCAGCCTGATCACCCCCTAACCACTCCCTTGCCGGCCCAATTGCCCCTAACTGCCCTCCCTTGCCAGCCAGGTTGCCCCTAACTGCCCTCTCCTGCTGGCCTGGTTGCCCCCAACTGCCCTCCCCTGCAGGCCTAGTTGCCTCCCAACTGCCCTCCCCTGCCGGCCTGGTCACCCCTAACTGTCCTCCCCTGCAGACCTGGTCCCCCTCCAACTGCCCTCCCCTGCAGGCCTGATCACCCCCAACTGCCCTCCTTTGCTGGCCTAGTCCCTCCCAACTGCCTTCCCTTGCAGGCCTGGTTCCTCCTAACTGCCCTCCCCTGCTGGCCTGATTGCCCACAACTGCCTGCCCCTGCTGGCCATCTTGTGGTGGCCATCTGGTGTGTAAGAGTGATGGTCAATTTGCATATTATCTCTTTATTAGATAGGATTATATCTAATAGATAGTGTCTAATAAAATAGTCAGACACTATTCTAAGAACTTGACGTATTTAAATCTCATTATTGCTATGTGGTAGGTGGTATTATTACTTCTTATATTACAGATGAAGCTCTCTGCCAGTTGTCATCTTATTTCCTCTGCCTCTATAAAGTTCTTCTCACTATTATCTCCTTTCCCTGATTGAAGCTATAAAGATTTTCTCCTGGGTCTTCTAATAGCTTTTTAAGTTGTATATATTGGAGTTAGGACTTAGAAACATCTGGAATTAATTTGATACAGTATAAGATGGGTCTAATTTCATTTTTTTCTCTCAAAAATTGGAAAGTCGGTCTCAACAGTTACTTGTTGAGTGGTCTGTCCTACAAATTATGTATAATCTTGCATGTATCATACCTGTTTCAGGTTCTCTATTCTGCCACTCTCTACTGAACCAACATTTCTGTTTTAATTATCATAGTTTTAGATATCCTTATTTCCTTATGCAAGTTCTCCCTCCTTATTGTTATTTTTTAGGATTGTCTTGGTTATTCTTAAACCACTAGAGGCCCAGTGCATGAAAATTTATGTACTGGAATAGGGGGGGTCCCTCAGCCCGGCCTGCTCCCTCTCACAGTCCGGGAGCCCTCAAGGGCGGGAGGCAACCCAGTGATCAGGGGAAGGCAGTGCCCCGTCACACCTCTGCTGCTGCCACTGCTGGCAGCAGAAGCCTCGGCTGGCCCTGGTTACCTGAGCCTCGGGTAGCCCTGGGTGGCTGGGCAGCCACCATCCGAGGCTTGCCTGTGCCTTGGGCTGGCTCTGGGTGGCTGAGGGGACTGGGGGACTCCGGAGGCAGTTGCACAGAGTGGCCGGGCCTGCCGGCCACCCCAGTGGGGCTGAAAGGCCTGGGCACAGCTATCTTGTGGCTGTGGGCACTGCCATCTTTGAGGGCGGGACAGTCAATTAGTATATTCCCTCCTCATTGCCTGTGGGCGCTTCCATCTTTGTGATGGCATGAGGGTCAATTAGCATCTTCCCTCTTTATTAGATAGGATTACTTTCCCATATGCGCAACCAAATAAAAACCCTCTATAATAATGAAAGCGTAATATGCATATTGAGTGAATGGCTGAACAGTGGAATGACAATTTGGATGACCTGGATGAAGCCGGGGCTGCAAGGGCCAAACCCCTGGCATGAATTTCGTGCATTGGGCCTCTAGTCTATATGTGTGTGTGTGCGCGCGTGTTTGTGTGGCTAATATGCTAAGTGTCCGACCATCCGATTGGTTGCTATGACGTTCACTGACCACCAGAGGGCAGACTCTCAACTGGAGTCGCTGAGCTGCAGTGACTTGGCAGTAACAGTTCTCAGGTGACACATCCTGAAACCAGAAAGGAGGGAGCCTGAGTCCTCACAGGGAAACGTGATTTCACCTTCAGCCGTGGGTTATGTTGTTGCTGGGGCACTATCGGCCCTGAATCTGGTTTATTGCACACTTGCATTTGCGTTCCACACCCTATACCACAGCAACTTTGCAGTGCCCTCTTGCACTCTGGGACCCCTTGGGGGATGTCAGAGAGTCGGTTTTAGCCCGATCCCCGTAGGCCAGGCAGAGGGACCCCACCTTCCGGAGGGCCTACAGGAGGTTGGCTCTAGGGTGTGTCCAGCCCATCTTGCCCAGTCCCGCACCACCAGCCACCTTCTAATGAGTTTTCTTTCAATGTGCACGAATCTGTGCACCGGGTCACTAGTCTTACCTAATAATAGACAAACATGTAAATTGACCATACCTCTGCTACACCCACAGCCAATCAGGAGTGATTATGCAAATTAACCTGACAAAGATGGTGGGTTAATTTGCATGTGCAGGCGTGGAGTGGCCGAGTGGGGCAGGACGCCTGCTATGAGGTGGGGGAGGGAAGGGGGCGGAGGGAGCTACAGGAGCAGTGCTCCGGCCAGGAGCGAGGACTTGCTGGCTCCCGGGCGGTCGGGAGCAAAGCCAGGGGAAAGAAGGCCCATTCTTGCACAAATCTTTGTGCAGTGGGCCTCTAGTATTGAAATAAATGCAATGCATTTAATATGTTGCTTATCTGGGGGACAATAACAGTTTTACTCTACATTATTCAACATTATAACTTTGTAATGAGGATATTTCTCTGATAATTCAGGTCTATTGTGTTTTTTAATTAGTTTCTTAAAGTAATTTTTGTTGCTTTCCCCCCCTCTCCGTTGTGTCTTAGTGATTAAAAAATAAACACCACATTATATGTAGCAACCTTGCCTAACTCCTTTATTACATCTAGTGGTTTGTTGGCTCTTCGGATTATCTGTCTGAGAGATCATATTATCTATAAATAGTATTTTGATCCTTACTCTCATTTCTTATAGCTTATAGGTGTAGTGGAAAATGTGTACATATTTCATTATAAAATATTTTTCTTTTTTACCTGCCATTTGGTTTTTATTTACGGTTCTTTTGATTAGTTACCACAGCAGTGTTCTTTCTAAGAGATTCACACATTCTCATTAATTTTCATATCATTCATTAAAATCAACCTAGCACCTAGAAAGACAGGTGCAGGATCCAGAAGTCCTATATTACAGCCCTTGATGTTGTTTTCAGTTTTAAGCTCTTTGATCTTGGGAGTGTCAAGTTACTTCTGAGGTCTTGGTTTATTTCTTTGAAATGTTTATGCTTTTCATTTCTGAAATCCTGTGATTCAAAAGTAGTGATCTTAGAGTACAAAGAGATGAAGTGAATAATGTTTGTCCATCTATTTCTGCATATATTGATAATTTCATTAAGAGACAGTGCTTCATCTCATTTCAGTTGGCTTTGGTAACTAGGAATATTAAATTTTATCTGGGTTTTATATAGATACCTATGTCAATAGAAAATATTTTCTTATATTTCTGTTGTATATTTTATTATTTCATAATTTGAAGCTTAAGAAAGTGAAACAATATTAAATAATTAAGTCCCTTCAGCCCTTTTCACCAGAGATGACAAGAGAGCATTTTTTTTCTCTGTCCATCTAAGCATTTTTTTCTTCTTATATAAATGGGAATGTACAATAGACACTCACCTACTTCTTTCACATAATAGAGCTTCAGCATCTCTTCATTCACTATTGTTTTGAGTATATACACTACTTTGTTCGTGCATATCATGATTTAATTACCCATTTTTCTCCATGTATAAACATTAAGTTGTTTATAGAGGGAGGCCCAGTGCACAAAATTCATGCATGGGGTTTGTGTGTCCCTCAGCCCAGCCTGTACCCTCCAATCTGGGACCCCTGGAGGGATGTCTGACTGCCCGTTTAGTTGGACAGTTGGACATCCCTCTCACAATCCAGGACTGCTGGCTCCCAACTGCTCGCCTGCCTGCCTTCCTGATGGCCCCGAACCACTTCTGCCTGCCAGCCTGATCACCCCCTAACCACTCCCATGCCAGCCTGATTGATGCCTAACTGCTCCCCTGCCACCTGTTTGCGCCTAACTGCCCTCCCCTTCAGGCCTGGTCCCTCACAACTGCCCTTCCCTGCATGCCCGGTTGCCCCCAATGTCTCTCCTCTGCTGGCCTGGTCACCCCTAACTGCCCTCCCCTGCAGGCCTGATCGCCCCCAACTGCCCTCGCTTGCAGACCTGGTCCCTCCCAACTGCCCTCTGCTGGCCATCTTGTGGTGGTCATCTTGTGTCCACATGGGGGCAGCCATCCTTGATCACATAGGGGCAGCCATCTTGTGTGTTGGAGTGACGGTCAATTTGCACGTTACTCTTTTATTAGATAGGATAGAGGCCTGGTGCATGGGTGGGGGCCAGCTGGTTTGCCCTGAAGGGTGTCCTGGATCAGGGTAGGGGTTCCCTTGGGGTGTGGAAGGGGGGGCTGAGTGAGGGGCCTGTGGTGGTTTGCAAGCTGGCTGCGCCACCTGGTGACCCAAGCAAAGGCCCTGGGGTCTGGGATTTATTTAGCTTCTATAATTGAAACTTTGTAGCCTTGAATGGAGGCCTGGGCCCATCCAGGGTTGCCGGAGCTTGGCTTCCTCCATCGCTGGGCCCAACCCCAGCCTCCTTCTCTCCAGCTCCATGGCTGCCGCCATTTTTGTTGGGATTTATTTATTTTCTATAATTGAAACTTTGTAGCCTTGAGTGGAGAATTGGGCCCACCCACCAGGGTGTGTGGGAAGCTTGGCTTCCTCTGTTGTTGGGGAAACACAAGCCTCCTGCTGGGTCCGTGGCTGCAGCCATCTTGGTTGTGTTAATTTGCATACTCACTCCTGATTGGCTGGTGGGCGTGGCTTGTGGGTATAGCGGAGATACGGTCAATTTGCATATTAATCTTATTAGGATAATAGACGGGTAATTTGCTAATTAGACTGAACATCTTCTGGTCATCATTCCACACATCCTTCCTGATAAAGCTGGGTTGGAGGGAAACCAGCCAGGTCCCAAGTGCCTATGGGTGGCTGGAGGGAAACCAGTGCCAGCAACCGGGGGAAGAAAGGCCTACTCTTTCATGAATTTTTGTGCATAGGGCCTCTAATTTGTTTATAAATAACTAGAGGCCCGGTACACGAATTCATACACCTGTGGGGTCCCTCGGCCTAGCCTGTGGGATCAGGCCAAAACCAGCTCTCTGACATCCCCCAAGGAGTCCTGGATTGTAAGAGGGCGTAGGCCAGGCCGAGGGACCCCACCGGTGCATGATTGGAGCCAGGGAGGGATGCGGGAGGCTGGCCAGCCGGGGAGGGACCGTGGGAGGGCTCCAAGGTGTGTCTGGCCCATCTCGCTCAGGCCTGATTGGCCAGACCCCAGCAGCAAGCTACCTACTGATTGGAGCGTCTGCCCTCTCTCCCTTTCTTCCTCTCCATTACTTTCTCTCTCTAAAAATCAGGAAGTAAAAAAACAAAAACAAACTTTTTTGGTCAGTGTATATTTGGGAAAGATTTCCAGAAGTGGAATTGACTTGTGCTATTTTGCATGCCCATCATTAATGTATCAGATTGTCTGTTTTGGACTTTGCCGATTGTATAAATAAATTTAATTCAACTTTAATTGCATTTCTCTTAGCAAGGTTTAGCATCTTTTTCATATATTTAAGAGTCATTTGCCTTTTTTTTCCTGTGAACTCTTAAATTTTTCTAACTCATTTTTAGATAGGATTGTTGGCTTTTAAATGTATTTTTAGAATTTATGTATTTGAAATATTAACTCCCTTGTCTTTGATAAGTTACATTTAGTTTCACTGTTTGGACTTCTGTGTATTTGCCGTACCTAAGTTTCAATTAATTAAATCTATCATTTTCTTTTCCTTTGCCCTACTGATTCTACAGCGGCAGAAATAATATGTAAAATAAGTTTAAAATTTTAATTAAATATATTTGTAAAAATATACACTTAGTCCTTTGTAATTATGTGTTCCTCTTTCTTCTAGGCAAGGATAAAAGCCATCAATACGTTTTTTGCTAAGAATGGTTTTCGATTAATGGATTCTAGTATGTATAGTCAGCCCATTCAAACTCAAGCACAGTATGCCTCACCAGTCTTTATGCAGCCTGTATATAGTCCTCACCAACAATACTCCATCTATAGTATTGTGCCTCAATCTTGGTCTCCAAATCCTGCACCTTACTTTGAAACACCACTGGTAAGTGAGATCTTTACAGAATAATAAAAATTTTCACTCAAGCTGAAATTTGAAGAACTCAGCTAGAGTGGTAGTTCATTTTTGGTTTTGTTGATTGTTTATTTTCTGCTTTTTAAGTAATGATGAGGATATATAATATCCCATAGCAAATGTATGCATATGACTGTTTCTATAATTTCATTCTTTAAATTTAGCTGAGTGATTTAAAGAGACTGGATAAATCCATTGATTTAAATTCCTTTTAGTTTTGTGAAACTTAAAGAAAAGTGTTCTTTATGAAGTAATGGACCAGTGATTTCTTGTTCTATAATGTACTGCAAAAGTGAAAAAGTAAAATGTTTAAAATTATTTTGAGCTTCTGGAAGAAATTGATGCTAGGTTAAGTCATTGGAATGACCTTTACATCAGAAGCTGCCTTTGACCATTAACTGTTTTAAAATATCAAAATTTTCTTTTAGGCTCCCTTTCCAAATAGTAGTTTTGTGAATGGCTTTAATTCACCAGGATCTTACAAAACAACTGCTGCTGCTGTGAATATGGGTCGACCATTCCAGAAAAATCGGTAAGGTAAAAGTCACAGCTGCAATTTATTGTAAACTGTTCTCAGTAGTTCTTACAGAGTTACTGTGTTCATCGCAGTTCTTATTTGCAGATTCAGATGAAAGGAATTTTTTTTCTTTTGTACAAAATATATGAATGATTTAATCTAGAATTTATAAACACACTTTGACCTCAGAGTTGATAATGGGTATAAAAAGAACTTGGGACTAAGATTTTACATACTGATTTTTTTTTAAATGGAGCAGAAAATATTTTATGGTAGTAACATGAAAATCTAGTGTTTAAATGCCATTTAGTATGTTCAATAGGTAACATTTTGGAGAATGAGCATTTTTTTTTTTTTTTGATAGAAATGTTAACTGAGTAGAGTAGCAATATTGGGAATATGAATTATTTAGGATTTTTAATAATTGGCTTTTTGAAACAATTTTCACTAATTACAGTGTATAACATGAAATTTATTGGGCATTTAATGTTAAAGCTCTGTTTTAAGGGCTTTACATGTTTTAATCAGTTAATTTTCACAACCCTTAAGATTGATAGTTACTGTATCTATTTAAAAATTAGAAAATTCAGACATGTACGGTTCAATATCTTATCTGCAAGTACATAGCTAGTAGCTGGCAGAGCCAAGATTTGAGTCAGGCAGTTCGACTCTGAAAGTCTACACTTATGTTCTGAATATGTTATTGAGAACTCTGGAAATACTAGAGGACTGGTGCATGGATTCATGCACATTGAAAGAAAATTAATTAGAAGGTGGCTGGTGGGGCAGGACTGGGCAAGATGGGCCGGACACACCCTGGAGCCAACCTCCCACAGTCCCTCCCTGGCGGCCCCACCTGGGGCACGCTGGGGCTCAAAGGGCGTCTGCAGAGTGAGCGGGGTCCCTCGGCCTGGCCTGCAGGGATCGGGCCCAAACTGGCAGTCCAACATCCCCTGAGCGGTCCCAGAGTGCGAGAGGGCACTCTGCAAAGTTGCCATTGCTCAGCAGCTCCTGTATTGAGCATCTGTCCCCTGGTGGTCAGTGCGTGTCATACCTACCAGCCGGTTGCTTAGCCTTTTACAAAAATAGATTTGCTATCATATAAAATAGTGATATGTCTCTTAAGTATTATTCTTTATATAAGCATCAACTGGTAATCTTAATAATTTAGTATAATGGCTTTTGACAGAGTATGAGTAATCAAAAGAAAAAAGTGCTCATATAGAGGTTTAGAATTATTTAATAGTTTTACATTTGTTATTTTTTGTTTATTTTGTGAGCCTCCTGGATTTTGTGTTTATTTCCATGAAATTATTTCTTTTCAGTAATTTTCTCTTGCCAGGTCTTGTTCTCCCAGTTGATTCTTTTCTGGCAGAGACCACATAGTGTATGTTTTTCCAAGATGACATCTAGAAACTGAATTCTTTCTTGTAAGGTTTTTCTGAAACATGTTTTCCTGGAGAAAGAAGCCTTTTGGTATTACAAAATACCTTTAGTGGATTCTGGAAGTATACATATGTACTACCTTCTAATGGTCACAATTTGTATACTCCTTTAGCTGACACAGATGGTTAAAGCATTGGAAGATCATTTTTTTAAGTATTAGGAAAATTTTACTAGATATAGACATTCTTTTTCCATGGTGGGGTGGGCAGTGGGCAGAAAGCCAGAGGGAACCCATTTCTGAGTTGCGTTTAAGAAAAATCAGGTTTATGGAAAATGAAGTGGGAGATAGGGAATGTGTGATTTATTTTACTTTTTCATTAATATATTTTTATTGATTTGAGAGAGGGAGAGAGAGTTAGAAACACCAGTGATAAGAGAGAATTATCGAACGCCTGCCTCCTGCATGCCCCCTAATGGGGATCGTGCCCACAACCTAGGCATATGCCCTTGTCTGAAATCAAACTCCGGATCCTTCAGTCCACAGGCCATTGCTCTATCACTGAGCCAAAGCGGCTAGGGCTACATATTTACATGCTTAATCTTTATGAAGTTTCAAATGAGATCTCTTATTATTCTCAGAATGAAAGA
The DNA here is from genome assembly GCA_026230045.1 of Corynorhinus townsendii. Lineage (NCBI taxonomy): Eukaryota > Metazoa > Chordata > Mammalia > Chiroptera > Vespertilionidae > Corynorhinus > Corynorhinus townsendii. Next base: position 169,333,218 of record JAPDVU010000003.1, on the reverse strand, counting down.
TTCTTTATGAAGAAAATATTATTTGTACTCTTATAGATGACTTAGTTTGGTAATACACTAACAATTTACTGCAAAATTTGAGTATTTCTAGGACATGTGGGTAGAAAAGCACAGTGAGTTTTAATTACATACCTTGTCCTTTAACTCCTGTCCTCTTGTTCAAATGCATTATTTCATTGGAGGCAAGGATGTTTAAATCTGAAAAGACCAGATTGTTAGGATGTAGTTTTAACTGATTTTATAGATGAAGAAAATGAAAGCTGAAGAGGACAAATAATTTGCTAGGATTACATGGCTAGTTATTATCCACACACTTGAGATTTAGAACGTTTCCTTTCTCTGTACCTTAGCTGGTAAAGTTTTTTCTTAAAAATACCAAAGTGGTGAATTTTTAAGTAGGACAGACATCTTTGTTATGAGATAAACTAAAAGCAACTTAAAATTTTTTTAATTTTTAGTATTTCTTTTTAAATAAATCTTTATCGTTCAGATTATTACAGTTGTTCCTCTTTTTCCCCCCCCATAGCTCCCCTCCCCCCGGTTCTCACCCCCCCCACCACCCCCCTGTCCTCATCCATAGGTGTACGATTTTTGTCTAGTCTCTTCCCGCACCCCCCACACCCCTTTTCCCCCGAGAATTGTCATTCCACTCCCTTTCTATGCCCCTGATTCTATTATATTCGCCAGATTATTCTGTTCATCAGATTTTTTATTCACTTGATTTTTAGATTCACTTGTTGATAGATATATATTTGTTGTTCATAATTTTTATCTTTACCTTTTTCTTCTTCCTCTTCTTAAAGAATACCTTTCAGCATTTCATATAATACTGGTTTGGCAGTGATGAACTCCTTTAGCTTTTTCTTATCTGTGAAACTCTTTATCTGACCTTCAATTCTGAATGATAGCTTTGCTGGGTAGAGTAATCTTGGCTGTAGGTTCTTGCTGTTCATCACTTTGAATATTTCTTCCCACTCCCTTCTGGCCTGCATGGTTGCTGTTGAGAAATCAGCTGACAATCGTATGGGTGCTCCTGTGTAGGTAACTAACTGTTTTTCTCTTGTTGCTTTTAATATTCTCTCTTTGTCTTTTGCTCTTGGCATTTTAATTATGATGTATCTTGGTGTGGTCCACTTTGGATTCCTTTTGTTTGGGGTTCTGTGTGCTTCCTGGACTTGTAAGTCTATTTCTTTCACCAGGTGGGTGAGTTTTCAGTCATTATTTCTTCAAATAGGTTTTCAGTATCTTGCTCTCTCTCTTCTTCTGGCACCCCCATAATTCTGATGTTGGTACACTTGAAGTTGTCCCAGAGGCTCCTTACACTATTTTCATATTTTTGGATTCTTTTTGCTTTTCCAGTTCAGTGTTTAGCTTCTTCATATTTCAAATCTTTGACTTGATTCTTGCAATCCTCTAGTCTGCTGTTGGATCTCTGTATATTATTCTTTATTTCAGTCAGTGTATGCTTAATTTCTAGTTGGTCCTTTTTCATATCCTCGAGGGTCTCGCTAAGTTTATCGGCCTTTTCTAGGAAATTCTTGAAAAACCTTATAACCATGGTTTTGAACTCTATATCCAGTCATTTGCTTTCCTCCATTTCTTTCGTTTGTGATCTGTTCCTTTGTCACTGCATTTTGGCTGCTTCCCTGTGTTGATAGAGTGGCTTTGTGTGGTAGGTGTCCTATAGGGCCCAGTGGCTCAGCCTCCCCGGTTAACTCAGGTGGACACTTTTAGTGCACCCCTTTGTGGGCTGTGTGCACAGTCTTGTTGTAGTTAAGCCTTGATTGTTGTTGGTATCACTGGGAGGAATTGACCTCCAGGCCAATTGGCTGTGAGGATCAGCTGTGTCTATGATGGGAGAACTTCTGAACTGGAAACAAACACCCTTATGGGACAAGACTTGCTTCAGTGGGGCTTTGGTGCTCACTGAGTCTGCCCCCTGAGTGTGTCCCTTACGGATCTGAGGAGTTGTAATCTGGAGGGTCCCACTCTGACCACTGGGTACACTGGCTCTTGGATCTTTAAGGAGGTGCAAATTTAGCCTCTGCCTGAGGCCACCCAGCAGGAGCTAGGGAGAGATCTGCAGATTCCTCCTCTTTGTTTGGGGTTTGGAGGTGCCCAGATGAGGCGCAGCTGTGAAGCAATGCAAGCTGCTGTGGGGCCTTGGGCCTTCTTTTGGGGGCTCTGGGACTCTCTGACCCAGCTGCAGTTTGTTAGGTAATTTTAGATTTCAAAGGGCCAGACCATTCATATGCGAAAGCCTCTGCACATAGTTGGGGTGGAGTTGTAAATTGGGTGGTGTGGGGTCTCAGGGAATTAACAGGGAGGAGCAAACAGCTGTGGCTGATTCTCAGCCCTGCCCTAAGAGGCCCCCTGGGTCTCAATGTGCCTCGGTGGTAATCGCCGCAGCAAGCACTACCGAGAGAAAGCTGTCCCGCCCGATGCCAGACAGTCCAGTTTCTTCCCTTATTAGTCTGGGTCCCCAGAGTCTTCTTGCCCATAACTGGAGTGAGTTCAGAGCAATCAGGATCTTGTGTCTCCCTCCTGTTTGAAAAAGACAACTGTGTACTCAGTTGCCAGCCCTTTCCTTCACGAATGCAGGCCCCTGTACCTCTGCACTTTACCTCCGCACCTCCTCTGAGTCTCAGTGTGCTTTTCTTTTTCCTTCTAGTTGTAGAATTTCCATTCAGCCAGCCTTCCTGTTGTTCTGGATGATGTCCATTTTGTCTTTTAGTTGTCGTTTTGAAGTGGTTGTGTGAGGCAGCAATTTCAGGTGTTTACCTATGCCGCCATCTTGGTTTCTCCATTTTTTATTATTTCTTAACCACAGTTTTCATTCAGTACCATTCCACAGCAATTTCAGATGTATAGCATAGTGGCCAGAAAACCGTGTACTCTACAGAGTGTTTCCGCCACTGCCCAAGCACCCACCTAATCCCATATCCCTGTTATCTCAACATTATTGACTATATTCTTCTTGTTGCAATCCGCATATCTGTGAAAGCAATTTTAAAATATATATTCTGTTATTTTTTCATCACTATTTCCCCTAAACCCTCTTACCTCCGCCCACACTCCCCCCTCCCCTGCTTCTTAAAAAAAATTGGTTTGAGAGAGAGAGAGAGAAATATTGATGTGAGAGAGAAACATCAATTGGTTGCCTTCCATACACACCTCAACTGGGGAAGAAACCCGCAATCTGGGTATGTGAATCAAACCCTCCACCTCTCGGTGTACCTGACAGTGCTCCAATTAACTGAGCCACACTAACCAGTGCTAAAGCAACTTTTAACTAATAACTAAAAGTACTGCCCGGCCCGTGTGGTTCGGTGTTGAGCATTGACCTAGGAACCAAAAGGTCATGGTTCAATTCCTGGTCAGGTCACATGCCCAGGTTGCAGGCTCTATTTCCAGTGCATGAGGCAGCCAGTCGACGGTCTCTTATTGATGTTTATATCTCTTTATCCCTCTTCCTTTTTTTGTCTTTAAAAACCAATAAAAATTTAGAAGTACTGATGTTTGCAGATGCTTGATTTAAAAATACATTGTTTTCATGGTGTTCCTTTATTATTACTTGTCTTTGCTGTGCTTTCTTGGTGAAGGGGATAAGATTACAATAAGAAGGAAAAAATGACAGTCAAATCATCTTGGCTTTAATGGAGGTGTACCTATGATATTCAAAATACATGGCATATTTATTATAATTTTGCTTGTTACTCAAAACCATTTGTGTATAATTCTTTTCCATATGTTTGACCAATGCAGGTTGCTGTTAATTTTTAATTACAGAAATAGCACATGAATACTTTCTTATATAAATGCAAATATTACAGTCAAGTTTTATTGACACTCCCCAACCCAAATCCTTGTTTTTTTATTTCTAAGGAGTGGCTGCTGCCAGACCTTTCTTTTTATTTATAACAGTCAAGGTGAAAGTAACAATAGAGAGCCCTCATGCAATTTATTATATTGTACTAGAGGCCTGGTGCATGAAATTCGTGCACTGGGTGGGGTTATGTGTGTCCCTTAGCCCAGCCTGCACCCTCTCCAATCTAAACAGGCAGTCGGACATTCCTCTCACAATCCAGGACTGCTGGCTACCAACCACTCACCTGCCTGATTGCCCCTAACTGCTTCTGCCTGCCAGCCTGATCACCCCTAACCACTCCCCTGCCAGCCTGATTGATGCCTAACTGCTCCCCTGCCAGCCTGTTTGCCCCTAACTGTCCTCCCCTGCAGGCCTGGTCGCCCCCAACTGCCCTCCCCTGCAGGCCTGGACACCCCTAACTTCCCTCCCCTGCAGGCCTGGGTCCCTCCCAACTGCCCTCCACTGCAGACCTGATCCCTCCCAACTGCCCTCCCTTGCTGGCCTGATTGCCCACAACTGCCCTCCCCTGCAGGCCAGCTTGTGGTGGCCTTCTTGTGTCCACATGGGGGCAGCCATCTTTGACCACATGGGCACAGCCATCTTGTGTGTTGGAGTGATGGTCAATTTGCATATCACTCTTATATTAGATAGGATTGGCCTAATAACAGCCCAGTGATGATCACTAGACCCACTTAGAGAAAATAGGACTAACTTTCAGAAGTCGGGGCATTCTTTTATCTTTCATACTTTATCTTTCTGTCACTATACTTCTATCTTTTTATCGCTTATTTCTTTCTTTTGCCCAGACTTAGATTGTGAGTCCCTCTCAGTGAAGGGTAAGATTATGAGATCTGAGGGCTGTTTAAACCTAACCTGTCCATTAGTTCTATTGAAATGCAATGAGAAAATTTAAGTGAAAGTTTGTGAACAGGTAGTGTAAACAGCGTAGCTACTTAATGGGTTCAGTTTCAGATATGATGAATAATATGAATATATTGAAAATTACTTTGTGTTAGTTGACATTCTATTATTTTAATTGTGATTAAAAATCTATTTTGTGACAGAAAGTATCTGGAAAAGTATCATCTCATATTAAACTCAGCCTAACTCTGTAGCCTGAGTTTTATCTTTTAAGTAACCTAATTTTTTATGTTCCTTAAAGAGTAAAGTAGGATAGCTGGAAATGCTGTTGAAATTAATGTATGAGGTTTTAATCCCTATTCAGAGAGCCAGGAATTGGCAGTGTGTTATTAATATTATGAATTTGTAATTATGAAAATAGACTGAAAAAAAATGAGCATATAAACTTGAAGCAAAGGGCTAAATATAAATCTTAGACTCTCTTGTTTAATCTATAGAGCCAACAGTGGATAGAGTGTTGTCCTGGGGACTTGAAAGGTCCCAGGTTCGATTCCAGTAAAGGGCACATGCCGAGGTTGTGGGCTTGATTTTCAGTAGGGGGGCATGCAGGAGACAGCCCATCAATGATTCTCTCATCATTGATGTTTCTATCTGTCTCTCTTCTTTCCTCTCTGAAGTCAATAAAAGCATATTTTTAAAAAATCTACAGAGTCAAGATCCTCAGTTGCTTGGACTTAACTTTAGATGTTTTAACTATTGATTAAACTACGTCTTCTCTCCTTTACCATAGCTTCATCTGCTTATAAATTTTAAGAGTTGGGTGCCTATGCACATGATCTAAGATAAAAGTTACTTTAGTTAGAAGTAGCTTTCTTTGTTTGTTTTGTCTTGTTTTTACCAGATTTCATACCTTAATTCATGAAGTCTTGTCAGGCTATTAGCGGTATTATATTTTCCTAGGTTTTTTTTGTCCCACGTATGGATCGTTTAACAACAAATTTCATTTGGCAAGGGATACTTAGTAAGAAGGTGGGATTTTAATATTTTCCTCTTAATTTTTTTATTGTCATTCCCTTAAAGAGACTTCTTATACTTTTTTTTCTGATTTTTTTTCCCTTATGAAAAAAAATTTTTTTTAACCTTTATTCATTTTTTATTTTTAGAGAGAGAGAGAGAGAGAGGAAGGGAGAGGGGAGAAGACAACAGTATGAGAGCGTTGCATTGATTGGCCGCCTCTTGCATGCCCCTCCTGGGGATTGAGCCCACAACCTGAGCATGTGCCCTGACCATGGCTCAGACCAGCAGTCTTTTAAAAATTATTGATTTAAGAGAGAAAAAGGGAGAGGGAGAGAGAGAAACATCGATTGCCTGCCTTCTGCACACCCTCTACTGGGTAAGGATTGAACCTACAACCCGGGCACGCACCCAACCTGGAATCAAACCAGCAGCTTCCTGGTACATGGGATGACCTCAAACAACTGAGCCACACTAGCCGGGGCTCTCCCTATGAAAATTTAATATTGGAGATTATGTATGTATGTATGTATGTCTGTACTTTATACATAAAATTAATAAGGTAGAGGCATGACACAGATTCATTAATAAGCTTAAAGCCTGGCTGATTTACATGTGTCAAGACTGCAGCTCATGTTAAAGAAAGAAGCTAAAATCATAGTTTTATTCTGAGTATCTCAAAGAACTTTGGATTTCCCCCCAAATGTCTCTAAACAGCTTCTTTTTTATTTATATTTATTTATTTTTAAATTATATTTTATTAATTTTTTACAGAGAGAAAGGGAGAGGGGATAGAGAGTTAGAAACATCGATGAGAGAGAACCATCGATCAGCTGCCTCCCGCACACTCCCCACTGGGGATGTGCCCGCAACCAAGGTACATGCCCTTGACCAGAATTGAACCTGGGACCCTTCAGTCCTCAGGCCGACGCTCTAACCACTGAGCCAAACCGGTTAGGACTAAACAACTTCTTTTTAAAAAATTATTTTTATTGATTTTAGAGAGGGAGAGGGATAGAGAGAGAGAGAAACATCAATGATGAGAGAGAATCACTGATCAGCTGCCTCCTGCATGCTCCCCCACTGGGGACTGAGCCCGAAACCTAGGCATGTACCCTTGGCCAGAATCAAACCTGGGACCCTTCAGTCCACAGGCCATTGCTCTATCCACTGAGCCAAACTTGCTAGGGCTAAACAACTTTTTAATGTAAAAGTTCTTAGCTTTTTGAAAATAATAGATCTAGGACATAAAAGGGTTTACATTTTTATACATTAATTTTATGTTTAACTTAACTAATGGAAAACAGGAAACAGCAAAAAGCAGTTTTTAACTTGGCCTATTGAGAGTTTCTACAATTAAGAATGATTTTCTGTCTGTCTTGATTTATCCTTTCATATATATAATCATTATTTCTTATAGCGTGAAGCCTCATTTTAGATCATCGAGTGGTTCAGAACACTCAACAGAGGGATCTGTGTCATTGGGGGATGGACCAGTAAACAGATCTGGTTCGAGGAACTTTCCAACTGAACGGCATAACCCTACAGTAACAGGGCATCAGGAGCAAAGCTACCTTCCCAAAGAGACTCCAACTTTGCAGATTGAACAGAATGGGGATTATGGTAGGGGCAGGTGAGTGAATATAGTAATACATATGAAAGGAAATAAGGTATATGAAACTCCTTTTATCATAATGTGAATATTTGGAAACCATGGTCTACTGTTAAGTAAATACATGTTTACTTGATAGTTTGTCATAATTATTAAGAAATTTAGCGTGTTTATATAGAATGTAACTGAGTCAGACTTATAAAAGTTATTCTGAAGTTCACAAAGAATGGTTTAGAAAGATAAAATTCCATCTGCATTATAGTTTTAATTTCCTACAGCTAACTGATTTATTTATTGATTGATTGATTTTAGAGGAATGGAGAGAGATTTGTTGATCCACTTATTTATGCATTCATTGGTTGCTTCTTGTATGTTCCCTCATGGGATTGAATCCCCAACCTTGTCATATCAGAGCAATGCTGTAAAACCAACTTAGCTACCAGGCCAGAGCTAATTTCTTAACTTCTAAACTAAGGGGATAGGTTCTATATAACTTAACCTGCCTGAACAAAACATAACTGAACCCTAATCTGCTTCTGGTGTGGAGAGAGTGCTTCTAATAAAAATGTGCACAGCTTGCTTTGTGGTGGTGGTGGTGATTTGCTCAGGATCCCTTCAGAAGAATACATATTTATTTTTTAATAATAATGGAAATTTATATGTATAGATACTTAAAATAGAAATATACTCATTTTTGATGAAATGAATAAATTTGAAGAAACTTATGAGTTATCCCTTCCACCACCCCCTTTTTGTTTTGTTAAAAGGAGAACTCTTTTCAGAGGTCGAAGACGACGAGAAGATGACAGAATCCCAGTAAGTATTTTTTTACTTTTAATTACTGCTGTTATTTTTTTTTTTCTTTTGTGATTTACTATGGCATTGACTTGTGGTATACCTTGGCTTTTAGGTTTTTACTTGATTGATTTAAAAAAATATATATTATTGATTTCAGAGAGGAAAGGAGAGGGAGAAAGAGAAACATCAATGATGAGAGAAAACCATTGATTGACTGCCTCTTGCACATCCCCCTCTGAGGATTGAGCCTATAACCTGGGCATGTGCCCTTGACCGGAATCAAACCTGGGACCCTTCAGTTCGCAGGCTGATGGTCTATACACTGAGCCAAACTGGCTAGGGCTACTTGATTGATTATAGTATGCAGTGAATGTAAATAGAGCCTGTGCTTGACCCTGAATATACACCATTATCATGCTTCCTCCACCCTTAAAGTGCACATATAGTTTGGGATTTGACCTGTGTTTCTCACTTTCTTAAAAATTACTTGAATATCTAATATTTTCACATGGTTTAAAAATAAAAATATGAAAATATTCTATGAAAAGATTAACTTTACTAACACATTTAAGCAGTTTGAATCTTTGGTTGTATATTAAGTGCTATAACAAACAGTGCAATGATAACCTCATACAATTATCATTTCCTATGTATGCAATATCTGAAGGAGAATCTTTAGAAGTGGGATTTCTGGGTCACAGTTTAATAAGTTGCTGCTAAATAGTTTTCTGTGGGGGTTGTGCTGATTCTCATTTCTGTTTATCCATAGCCTTACAGAGGATAGGATTTTATTTTATTTTTAAAGAATAGTTTATTGATCACTAGAGAGGAAGGGAGAGAGAAACATCGATGTGAGAGCACAACATCGATCAGCTTGCCTCCTGCACGCCCCCCACCAGGGATTGAGCCCACAACTCAGGCATGTGCTCTGACCAGGAATCGAACTCTTAACCTTTTTGGTGCATGGGACAACGCTCAACCAATAGCCACACCAGTCAGAGCAGGATATGATGATCTTTGGCCAGTCTGATAAAGCCTATCATTCATTTTTAAAGCTCTGTTGGATGATGCTAGAAACTGTTATACTATTTATTAATTGTTTGGAGTCAGTTTTCTACCTACTGTTAATTCTTATATCCACTAATCTTATAAAACTGCTTGAAGTAAAATGTTTATAGTTCTAGATATGTTCTTATTTGAATCTTAATGCCTCAGATTATTCATATTTTGATATTTTGTGTGTGTTGTTTGTTCATAGTGACTATTACCATTTCTTAACTGGGCCCAAAAAGTGTTAAGGAGTAAAAATGGTGTAGGAAGATATAGAGGTCTCAAGAAAACCCTGCCTAGGATTTACAGATATATCATAAATGTGTAATGTAATGTTTATTTTACATGTATAAGTAGTGAATTATATACATATATAAGTAGTATATATTTAGCTTACTGTTTGTTATACATATACATATAAGTTATACATATATCACATTTATAAAGTATTGAAAGCATACACATTTTCAAAGAAGAAAATGTATTGCATTATAACAAAGAATAGTCCTTAGGGCAAAGTATCAACCCTTTAAAACAGTGTTGTTTTTTCCATTTATAGCTTTCTATACTACGGGCAGCCATGAGACTTTAGGCAACAACTTTTTAAAGATACCATTGAAGCAGTAACATCCTCAGGTGGCCCCGAACAGTTGAGGAGGGGAGAAATTAGGTTTGAGATCTGTTTAACATATTAAAAACGTCTGGATTGAGGACTGAAGGTTGAGATGAAGAAAAAGGAGGCAGGCATTTTTTCCAGTAGGAAGGGCAGGAGGGCGATGTTAGCTGGAGATAAAATTTAGGATTTGTAAGCTTACTCATAGTAACTGAAGTCATATGAGTAGATGAGATCATGGCAGGGGACTGTCTGTATAGTGAGTGATTATTTTCAAAGGGGTTAAGAATGGAACCTTGGGGAACATAATGACTTTGGGTTGAAAAATGAGATTATGCCTTATGTTGTTTGAAGTATCCAAGTAAAGTCTGAGTAGCAATGGCTGATAGGTAGGCAAATGGATATCTGGGTTTCAGGTGAAGGTCTGGGCTGATAATAGAGTGTAGGACTCAATGATTTTTTACATATTTTCAGAGTTGTGCAGCTCAAAGTCACCAGAGCGATAAAGATTGTTTTAAGTATTGTTTGTATGTAGATAATAAAGTCATGAATAAAGGGTATCATCACACAGGGAAAGTGAGAAGTAATGACTGTATAGAAACCAAAAACCGTCAAAAGAAGTAGGCAAGCAGAGAACAGCACATGATTGTCAGATCTGTGACTCAAGAGAAAGGTGTAGCACACAAGCTAAGGGAGAAATGAGCTCCCAAAGGAAAGAATGTTTATCAGGCCAAATGCTATAGTGAGGTCGTGGAAAAAAGACTTCCAGCTTTTGCATTGCGGAAGGCGTTGGTGACTTGTTAGAGCAGTGGTATGATCAGTACAGAGGTGAGGAAGGTAGAGGAGGAGGTACAAGTGAGAGGTTTGTCGGAGGATATAGAGACTCGTTAGGGTGAAAGGGACAGATGAGATTTTCAAGGAAGGATATTGTTCTCTCGAGATTATATGGAAGGATGAATGATGATGGCAAATTTATGTGAGGTAGGGTTTGTTGTTGTTAGAAAAGGAGATATAGCTAATTTAGAAAGCAAAGAATAGTAAAGATTGATTAGAAGGCTTAGGAGTTTGGCAAAGTTTGCAAAAGAAACAAGAGAGGGAGCTGCCTAAAAGTAAAGAGGACTGATAAGGACTAATGAGAGCTTATGTTCTCTTCATCAGCACATATACTGAAATTGGAACAATATAGAGAAGAATTACATAGCCCTGTGGAAGGATGACTTGCAAATTTGTGAAGTATTCCATATTAAAAAAATTAAAGACTAATTTGAGCTCAGTTGAGATGAGAAGCCAAAAATTTATAGGGAAACAATTCTGTACATTAGGGTAGAGATTGTTTTTTGAAATTTCAGCTTCTGTAGTACAGGGTTAGAGAATGAGATAGTTATATGACCTGTTTTATGATTTCTGTCTTTTAGAGACCCCAACCTTCAACAGCTGAAGCAAAGGCTCCAACACCAAAGTTTGATTTATTAGCCTCAAATTTTCCTCCTTTACCTGGAAGTTCATCAAGAACACCAGGTGAACTTGTTTTGGAGAGTAGGATGTCTGATGTTGTTAAAGGTGTCTACAAAGAAAAGGTAAACACTGAAACATCTAATCTTCTATCTTATGGGACTATAGTATTAGCCTATGTTTTAAGTTATTTAGGTTTCCTTAATAAGTATTTCTAACATATTTTTAATTCAGGGGGTTGTCAGTATACTTTTAGTATTATAAAAAGATTGGCTCACTTGGAGCATCATTGCCTACATCCAGTGCATCAAAAGGTTGCAAGTTCGATTCCTCCTCAGGGCACATATCTAGGTTGTGGTAGGGGAGGCATCTGATCAGTGTTTCTCTGTTTCTCTCTCTCTGTTCTTCTCTATCTAAAATCAATTTAAAAAACATATCCTCAGGTGATTTTTTTATTTGGGACTCTGTGAGCTTCTTGGATTTGTGTGGGTTTTTTCTTCTCTATATCAGGGAAGTTTTCTGTCATTATTTCTTCAAACAGGTTTTCTATTCCTTGCTCAGTTTCCTCTCCTTCTGGCATCCCTATTGTGTGGATGTTGTTTCGTTTCATGTTGTCCCAAAGTTCCCTTAGGCTCTCCTCCTGCTTTTTAATTTTTTTTAAATTATGTAAGAAAAATATGATAAAGCAACAGATAAAATGTTTTGTCATTTTTACATATCTTTGTCAGTCACTCAGCTTGATAGAACTGATTAATGCAAGCCAAATAGAAAGTGTCATCTCCACTTAAGTGCCTATAATTTACCAATGATATAAATGAGAATTTTAAGATAGTTTGGTAAACTCAGTTTTTAAATAATGGAGAGTGGATGTCAAAATGTTAGGATACCTCATCCTATAATATTTTTGAGTTAGACCTCTTAATATGGTAAATTCCCATTCCCCACAAAATTTTCTCATGTTCTGCCCCCCTTTTTTTTCCTAATTCTATTTTTATTTTAATATTACATGTATACAGTATACCTGGGCTTATTATGGAAATAGTACCCTGCAACCACCTTCAACTCTAGCTTTTCTCCTGACATTTATTCCTGTATTTCTAATTCACATGGTTATACTGCTATTTTCTTTTTTTTTTTTTGCCTTTCATTTGTAGAAATCTTTTAACTTTACATTCTAGAAGCTAAGTATTTAGCTCTCTTAAAGCAACATATTCTTCTCATCCTCCCACTAGATTTTACTTCATCATATCTAGGATACCATCAATTATAAGATGCCCCATTATTTTATTTAAAATTTAATTTCATTTTTTTTGTTAATCCTCACCCAGGGCTATTTTCCCATTGATTTTTAGAGAGAGTGAAAGAGAAGGGGGAGAGACAGAGAGAAACATCAATAAAAGAGAGACACATTGATTGTTTGCCTCCCACACAGGCCCCAACCAAGTCCAGGGATTGAGCCTGCAACCAAGGTATATGCCCTTGGCTACAATCGAACCTGGGATCCTTCAGTCCGTGGGCCAATGCTCTGTCCACTAAGTCAGACTAGCTCCCGCTATGCCCCATTATTTTAGTATCACTAAGAAGATAAAAAATCATTGCTAGTTAGACTAGGACATGCCATCATTGTAAGTCACATCTCAGTATTATATAACTTTTTCCTAACAGCCTCATAGTATACTTTTACTTTTTCTCCTCTTTTTATATTCTCCATGGCCTACTGCACTGGCTTGTTCCTGGGACGTCTCTTCACTATCAATCCTGGGGATTTTCCTTACTCTCCTTTGTTAGAGCCCCCCTTTTTCTTGCTCTTCTTTTACTTTCCCATATTATGGTGGGTCATATCTTCCCAAGCTTCCTGAATAAAGGGCTTTTAGTATAAATTGGTAGAGATCTTGCATTCTGAAAAAGTTTTGATGTTCTCACACTAGATCAGTAGCTTATCTAGTAGAATTCATTCTACTATTGATGGACATTTGAGCTGTGTTTTCTTTGAAATTTTGAAGATACTTTATTGCCTTTTTTTTTAAGTGTAGTATAGTAGTTATTTTGTCACTTCTAAGATTCATATATTTCACCTTTGAAAATCAGGCTGTCTCTTTTTAGCTTTATTGTTGAAAGTATTACATATGGTCCCCCCTTTTACCTATGGACCCCCTCCAGCCCATCCTCCCACCCCCCCCCACCCCTCACCCAAGCCTTTACCATTCTGTTTTCTGTGTCCTTGGGTTATGCATATATGTATTCTTCTGTTACTTCTTCCCTTCTGTGTTGTGTAAAATATATTGCTGTTGATATAGGTGACTATTTTATTTTGAGCTATTGTGTAAGAATATAACATTTATTCATTCTACCATTGATGGACTAATGTTTTTTGTCGGTTCATCATTATACAAGTAAGCAATATTGCTGTGAATCTTCAAACTTTCTGTTCATATGAGCAAAAACATTTCTAAGGTGGAATTGCTGAGTGATAGGGCTTTTTAAAATTTGAATGACTCTTGAGGTTAAATTATTATTATTTTTTTAAATTCTCACCCCAGGGTATTTTTTCCATTGATTTCTAAAGGGGAAGGGATGAGAGAGAGACTCACCTCTACTGGGGCTGGGGAACCTGCAAACGAGGTGCCCTTGCCCGAGCCCTTAACCGGGAATTGAACCAGTGACATATGGGCCAATGCTCTAACCACTGAGAAAACTGGCCACAGCTAAATTATCAGCTTTATGTTTATTGGCCATTTGAATCTCTTTTATATAAAGAGGTTTTCAAATATTTGGCACATTATTATTAAATTGGTTTATCTCATATCTTATAGATTCATGGAATTTAAAAAATATTCTGGATACTAATTCTTTGTCAGTTATGTATATCACTAATGTTTTGTTTTTAGACTTATGTATTTGTGGATAAAAAACAGGCTCTTAATTTTAATATGGTTATATTTGACAGTATTTCCTTTGTAGTTTTTATTTGTTTTGTGTGTTTTTTTTTCTTTTTGACTTAGGAAATAATTTTAGCTTCCAGAGGTTCATTTCAGAAACTGTGGTTTGTTTGATTTTTAAATATATTTTTATTGATTTCAGAGAGGAAGGGAGAGGGATAGATAGATATATCAATGATGAGGAAGAATCACTGATTGGCTGTCTCCTGCACTCCCCTCATCGATCCCGTAACCCAAACATGTGCTCTGACCCGGAATCGAACCGTGACCTCCTGGTTCATAGGTCAATGCTCAACCACTGAGTCACTGCAACTGGGCCAGAACTATGGTTTTGATTCCTCATTCTCCAATGACCTGTATCTCTCCACCCATCCACTCATCCCACCCCCACTGGAGGCTTTTAGAATATTTTATTTATTCCCGGTATTCTGTGAAATTTCATGGTGATGTATCTTGCTATGACTCTTAGTTGTGTTTTAGTCATTGTATTGGATACTTTGATGGGCTTTCTAAATCTGTAAATTCATGGCCTTCCATGTGGGATAAATTTCATGTACTTCTCTTAGATAAATCCTTCACTTCTCTTCATTTGGAACACTTGATATTGGACCTTGGTTTGTTTGTTTTGGCTTTCCTAATCTTTAGTTTCGTAATTGTCTTACTTTTCTTGGTTTAATTCTGGTAAAATACACATAACATAAATTTATCATCTTAACCATTGTTAAGTGTGTGCAGCTCAGTCGTGCTAAATACATTCACGTTGTTATGCAACCAATCTCCAGAACTCTTTTAGTCTTATAATAAAATACTACCAGTAAACAACAAATCCCAATCTCCCTTCCCTCAGCCCCTGCAACCATCATTCTACTTTGTCTCTATGACTTTGACTATTTTAGTTGCCTCATATAAATAGAATCATAGAGTATTTTGTCTTTTGTGGCTAGCTTATTTTACTTGGCATGGTGTCCTCAAGATTCATCCATTGTTGTGTCAGTACCTTTATTCCTTTCATTGCACAGTAACATTTCATTGTATGAATATATAGTAGCCCCCCCTTATCTGTAATTTTGCTTTCCATGGTTTTAGTTACCATAATTTAAAATTATTAAATGGAAAATTCCAAAAATTAATAATGCATACATTTTATTTCAAGATTTTTAAATTGATTTTTAGAGAGAGATAGAGGGAGGGAGGGAGAGAGAGAGAGAGAGAAACATCAATGTGATAACAACAAATTAATCAGCTATCTCCTGCACACCCGCTACCAGGGATCAAGCCTGCAACCTAAGCATGTGCCCTGACCAGGAATTGAACCGACAACCCCTCGGTTCACAGGATGACACCCAACCAACTGAGCCACACCAGCCAGGCAACAGTTCTTAAGTTTTAAATTTCATGCCATTCTGAGAAGCGCGCTTGCTATGTGAATCATTGTCCTGTGTAACCACAGTATATACACTATCCAGCCTTCAGTTTCAGTTATCTGGTCATGTGTCACTATTGCAGTGCTTGTGTGCAAGAAACTATTTTACATAACAATGGCCTCAGAGCATAAGAGTAGTGATGTTGGTGATTTGTATATGACAAAGATAAGCTGTAGAGTCTTCCTTTAAGTGAAATGGTAAGTGCTATACAATACGGTATTTTAATAGAGAGACACAGACCACATTCACAAAACCTTTATTACAGTATATTGTTGTACTTTATTACAGTATATTGTTGTACAGTATATTGTGTTTTTTTTTTTTTATTGTTACTAGAGGCCCAGTGTGCACGAGATTTGGGATTTGGGCCCTCAGCCTGGCCTGCACCCTCTCACAGTCCGGGACCCCTTGGGGGATGTCCGCCTTCCGGCTGAGGCCCGATCCCTAAGCCAGCAGTCAGACATTCCTCTTGCAGTCCGGGGCTCAATTAAACTTTATCATAGATATAGATGTGTGTGCATAGGAAAAATTGGGGTTCTGGGAACGTATCACCTATTAATAAGGGAGGGACTACTGTTCCACATTTTGTATTATCTTTCACCAGTTGATGAACATTTATGTTGTTCTCACTTTTTTGGCTATTATGAATAATGCTACTATGAACATTTTTGCATAAGTTTTTTGCAGACATGCTTTCTTTTGGTTACATACCTACGAGTGAATTATGGTAACTAACTTTTTGAGGAACTGCCTCACAATTTTCCAAAGTGGCTGCACCATTTTACATTGCCACTCTCTATGTATGAGGGTTCCAATATTTTCATATCACTAACTTTTGTTATTACCTCTCTTACTGATTATAGCCATCCCTAGTGAGTATGAAGTGGTTTCTCATTGTGGTTTTGATTTGCATTTCCCTGATGACTAATGATGTTGAACATCTTTTCATATATACTTTTTGGCCATTTGTTTATCTTATTTGGAGAAATGCCTCTTATAAGTCTTATTAAAAATTTTTTTATTCAATTATAATTGACATTCAATATTATATTAGTTTCAGATGTACAACATAGTGGTTAGACATTTATATAACTTGCTAAGTGATCCCCCTGATGAGTCTAGTGCCCACCTGACATTACATAATTATTGACTACATTTCCTGTTGACTACATTCCCATGCTGTATTTTACTATAAATGTAATTTTGAAATATGTTTTCATTTTAAGGATAATGAAGAGTTAAGACAAGGGGATAGTTGCCCAGTGCCTGCAGAGGATGAACAGACCGACTGCGCCGCTGCCCAGCAACTCAATATAAGTACCGGTCCTTTGTGTACAGCTGAGCCTCCTGCATTGAGGTACAGGTTTTGATATGGAAAGATCTTCCGCTTTAAGATTACTTTTCCTTCTGGTCATTTGCTCACCTGTTTCGGTGTACTATTCTAAATCTAATGTAAAATTCTTATTTTCTTAGCACAACTCTGATAGAAAAGGATCTAGTGGAGGATTCCACTGTTCAGAAGGATGTTCTCAACCCGACAACTATATCAGTTTCTTCCCCAAATCCTGCAAAGCCATCAGGGACAAATACTGCTTCACCATGTGATAATAACATAAACGCAGCTGTAACTGTGGCCCTACAGGTAACTTGATGAATTTAGTTTATATAAGAAAAATATCATAGGTTCAATAATGAGCATCCCCTGCCCCGGCCCCCACCCTCTGTAGCAGAGTCATTTGGAAATAGTCCAAATTGGGCTTGCCTGCATCCAAAAAAAAGCTAAAGGACTTTAAAGTCACTGTGAAGAAATGGGGAATTTTAGTCATGTTGAGGGAGTGAAGAAGTTACTATTCATTCCCTTTCTTTTGATTTCTTTTTTCTGATCATATTATGGTTAAGTGAAATGTCTATGTTATGTTATATGTATCACTTTTGGGCTAGTATAAAGAGGCTTCAACTCTTGGACTCTCTCTGTGTGTGCGTAATGCTTAACAAGTCCTTGGAACCCATGAGGGAATGCTCTCATTTATTCAATTTCCAGAATCATTTTTATAATTAGGGAAATACAGAAAAGCAGAGGGGGTGGGGGGGATGACTACAAAATTTACCTATAATTCTTTCATTTTATATATGTATTTTTCTAATTTTTATTTAGAGGAAGGGAGAGGAATAGATAGAAACATCGACTGGCTGCCTCCTGCATGCCCCCACTCGGAATTGAGTTCCCAGTGCAGGCATGTGCCCTAATCAGGAATTGAACCGGCAACCTCTTGGTGCATGGGATGATGCTCAACCAACTGAGCCACACCAGCCAGACCTTTTATTTATTGATATAGCTAGTAGTATTTTAGTATAGCTTTTTCTGTTTTCTAGGTTAAGAACATTTTATTCCTGGCCTGTTAGCTTAGTTGGTTGGAGCATCGTCCTGATAATGCCAAGGTTGTGGGTTCAATCCTTGGTCAGGGCATATACGTGAATCAACCAATGAGTGCATAAATAAGTATAACAATAAGTCAGTTTGTATCTCTGTTTCTCTCTCCAATCAATAATTTTTTTTTAAAGAATATCTTATGATTTAATAATAATGCCTTAGGTCCTCGGGTTACGTCGGAGATCCATTCCTATGGAGCACATGCACAGCAGTAGTGAAGTGAAACAGTAAAAAAAAATTTTAAAGGAAGATAACAATTCCTGACCTTTACTGGTGGTAAATACAGTAAATAATAAAAAACATAAAGCACATATGTACGTACGTCAAAATGAAGGAACTTTTTTTTTTTTAATACTGTAAATGGGAGATGGCAATGTAACCACGAAATGACGTAAGTCGAGTCTGATGTAACCCAAGGACTGCCTGTAATAACAAGCCCCGCTGGTATGGCTCGGTTGAGTTTGGCCCATGCCCCAGGAGGGTGTAGGTGTGATTTCTGGTCAGGGCACATGCGGGCATTGCAGGCTCGATCCCTGTTAGGTGATGTGCAGAAGGCAGCCAGTCGGTGTTTCTGTATCCTTCTCCCCTCCTCTCTCTGAGGTCAGTAAAAACATTTAAAATAATAATAGTAGTAATAAAAGAATAGCAGCTATCAAGTATTGAATACCTACTATTCTGTTTTCATAATACCCCTGTTGGCCTACTTTTTCAGATAAAGTAATTAAGACTTTTAATTAGTCTTTCATGTATATGATTGGTTTCCAACTGCTCTGCAGGAATTCTTATAGAATCCCTCTTAGGGTTCTTCGTTTTATTTTATCGTATGGGTGGACTATTATTAATTTTATCTGTCCTTGGTAGACATTTAGATTGTTTCCAGTTTTTTTCCCATTACTGTAAACACGCTAACATGAGAATTCTTCAGATAAATTCCTCAAGTGAACTTACTGTTTCATACATAAATTGCAGCAGTTTTTATTATTTTCAACAAACGTACTTTTTTTTATCCTCACTCTAAGATATGTTTATTGATTTGGGGGTGGGGGAGAGGAGAGAAACATTGATGTGAGAGAGAAACATTGATCAGTGACCTCCCATACACACCCTGACTGGGGATTGAACCCGTGACCTAGGTCTGTTTCCCACCCGGGAATTGAACCTGTCACCTTTTTGGTGTAGGGGACAACACTCTCTAACAACGGTGCCATCCAGCCAGGGCCACAAAAGTACTTTCTTAAAAAGATTGTACTGGCCCTGGCTGGGTAGCTCAGTTAGAGCATAGTTTCTATATGCCAAGGTTGTGGGCTCAATCCCTAGGTCAGGGCACATATAAGAAGCAACCAGTGAATGCATAAATAAGTGAACAAAAAGTCAGTGTTTCTCTCTCCATCCCCCTCCCACTCTTTCTAAAATCAATAAATAAAAAATTTTAAAGAAGATTGTACTAATACATGTTAATAGCATTGTATATTAGAGTGCCTATTACCCTTTCTTAGAAAATAACTTACTGATTTTCTTGTGGTTAATATTATCCTTTTTGTACTTTATTACTTAGAGAATGTACACCATAAAAAATGTTTTGTTTTTCTTCCCTTCCAAGGAACCCCGAAAGCTAAGTTATGCTGAAGTGTGCCAGAAGCCCCCTAAAGAGCAATCTCCAGTTCCTATGCAGCCGCTACGAGAACTTCGCTCCAATGTAGTGTCTCCCACCAAAAATGAAGAGAATGGAGCTCCTGAGAAGTCCATTGAGAAACCACATGAGAAGCCAGAAGCAAGGGCTAGTAAGGATTATTCTGGCTTCCGAGGCAATACCATTCCCAGGGGAGCAGCTGGAAAAATCAGGGAACAGAGACGCCAGTTTGGCCACAGGGCCATACCTCAGGGAGTTACTCGACGTAATGGCAAAGAGCAATATGTGCCACCCAGATCACCAAAGTAAAACAAACAAACAAACAAACAAAAACTATTCAAAAACTTCTCTCTCTTCCAATTAAACTTGAGCCGTGGCTGTATTGAACTGTTATGGAGGGGAGAGGGTGACCAGGAAGGAAACAAGAGAAAGTATATCCTTAAATCATTACAGATTTTGGAGTTGTGAGCAGTAGAATCCCAAAATTCATCTCTAAAGTGATTTTAAAATGCTGGAGGATTCCAATCAATATAAATATATATATATATATATATGTATACATATATAAAAATATAATTTTTCTATTTTTGTTTTTGATTTTAATTTGCAGAGATCTGCCTGGAATCAATTTTGAGGGTTCAGATTTAGCTTGGGGAAAAACATTACACATCCTTCAGTATAGGAAATGAGGGAGTGAGAGAGAATATTTTTTGAAGAAGCATTTCTGTAAAATTAGAAATTACCTTTTTTAATCTATTTAAAGTTTGGCTTAGAGAATGCCATCTCTGCCTTTATGGCCTTGTGTTGCAAAGCAGATCAGTGGCTGGGGTGCCTGTTTGGGTGTGTTGTGTGTATAAGAGTGACTGAAGCCAAATCTGTTTTCATGTTAGTAAATGATTTGAAAACTGAATGTAATACGTACTTGAGTAGATTATTTTTCCAGTTTGATATGTAGTCTCCTTTTGACTTTACTAATATTTTATTCAACAAGCTTTTGATTGTACTTGGAGATGTGACTACCAATCACTTTGATACAGAAAGAATGGGGGTTATTCGGATAATTGAAAAATTTGTCTTAGATCTGAGTTGGGTAGGTCAAAAGGCCTGCAGAGGTTTAAACTGGCCTGTGATTCTCCCCTCCCCCTAAAATAGGAAATAATTTTTTTTTGTTACTTCATTTGCTATTCTCTGTTCTTTGACTACCAACCCCCAGAAGCAAGTTAACTAACCACCTACATAACTATGTTTTTAACCACCTTGACCACTCTAGTCAAATCATATAATTGTTCTAAGTTTCTGAATTGAACAGTGAAGTATTTTACTCTTCTGTTCATGTATTTAGAAGTTTAGATCCCAGAATGGTAGAGCAGACTGTAATTTATTTGTGTTAGTGTTAAAAATGAAACATTGTAATTGACTCTTAAAGTGTTAGTGTAGAAGTAAAAAATAATTTTTAAAGGCTTAATTTGGGGGCAACTTTTTCTGTTTACAGTGTATTTATCATAACCTGCCTTCCTTCCCTTTCTCCAAAAAATTAAAAAAAAAAAAATACAGTTTGAAATTCACAGAAGCAGAGCCAGCAAGTCAGGAGATTTTTGAGTTAAGGTGAGAAAGATAGTTGAAGAAAATTATTACATAATATCTCAGTGAATCAAGTTGTAGCTCTCATATTAAACAGGCAAGTT
Organism: Corynorhinus townsendii; assembly: GCA_026230045.1. Lineage (NCBI taxonomy): Eukaryota > Metazoa > Chordata > Mammalia > Chiroptera > Vespertilionidae > Corynorhinus > Corynorhinus townsendii. The sequence continues at coordinate 169,311,841 of JAPDVU010000003.1, read as the reverse complement.
TACATGCTGGTGTTTAGAAAATGGCTAAAATATTAATCATGTTGAATTAATCTGTTTTAAGTCATACCATTTTCAGAGTTCTATGTAAGGTGGGGTTTTTGTTTTTTTAGGGATAGTTTGTAGCAGTAATAACTGTCCCTTATGTTAGTGAATGACTTGTATAAATTGAAACTGTAAATTGTGAACACTGGAAAGCAGCATTGTGACATAGAGTAAACATCTTAGTAATATATTAAAATGAATGTAAATGGAGGTTAAAATTACATTACTGTGAAAACTCATCTTCCAACTCTAAGTTAAGCTGTGGAGATTTGTATTAGTAGGTAACTGTTCAGAGCTTTGAAAACACTGCACATTTCTGTACAAGCCAGAGTTATTATTTCTTTGTAACTTATTCAGCTTGGCAGTTGCTTTTGATCTGGTGAGTTGATAACATGATATACATTTAAGTAAGAAGAATCATTTCTACACACTATTTTTTTAAATCATCTAGAACTGAAATCTATAATTAAACTACCTGTGCTGAAATTTGGGGGAAGTTTAGGTTCTTTTTTTAAAAAGTATTAAATAATCATTAACTATACCTATGATAAAGTGCTTATTTTGGTTTACTTAGATAATGCTGCAGTTGGTGGAAATGATAAACATTTAAAGTGTTAACACTCTGTGAATGCATTGGATTTAGGAGAATAAACATTTTATAAAAATCACTTGGAAAGGATTATAAACTTAATTGTTGCACTTGAAACAAAACATTACTTTTTTTACAGTATGTCACAGAAGTGGGCTTGTATTATTTGTACACTTGTGTGACTTATTCCAACTTTTAAAAACTAAGTATTTTTAATTGAAACACAAGTCGTCTTTTTGAAGAAAGTGTGTTCTTACTTTTCCCCAAAATGTTACTAAGAGTAGAAATATAATTTAAAGACATGACCTTTTAAATTCTCTTGTAAAATATATTGTTTTAATTTAATTTTCTTCATTACAACTAATAATTCCCATTTTGATGGGATGTATAGGGAAGAATAAATGTGTGTGTATATGTAATATATATATTCACAATATGTATTTAGCATTTATTTTATTACAGCAGATTAAGGTTTGTATCTAATGATGCCTATAAATTGTGTGAAACTTGGCCCCCTCTACCCCTCCCCCCCAGCATTACTCTGTAACTGATGAGGGTTGAGCATTCATTATAGTTCACCTATTTATTTGGTTCTTTTTTTAGTTGTAATCCTCACTCGAGGATATGTTTTTCATTGATTTTAGAGAGAGGAAGGGGGGGGGAGAGAGAGAGACGGTGAGAAACATTGATGTGAGAAAAACATCAATCAGTTGCCTCTTGTATATGTCCTGACTGAGAATCGAACCAGCCACCTTCCAGTTTATGGGAAGATGCTCCAACCAACAAAGCCACACCGGCAGGGCCGCTTGGTTTTTTAGAAAGGAATTTAAATGTTGATTTTTTTTCCCTTCATCCTTATGGCTTAACACTTCCTTGGGCTGTTGGAAGCTAAAAGTAGATACAAAATGATAGTGAGTGTATGGTACAGTGATCATACGCCATAGTTCTTACTGCATGAAGAGAAGAGTCACCACCTTGCACCTCATAGAGAGGGTATATAGAGATATTGCAAACCCTATCTCCATTTTCTCTCCTGATAATTACGGTTTTCATGATATCCAGGGCCTGTCTCTAATGTGAGTAACTCCATTTTTGCAAGTATAGACATTGATATTCAAGAGAGGTATCCATCTAAACTTTTTTCAACTGGATTTTGGAAAAAGATAAATCTTTCAGTGCTTTCATTTATTGTTGTCATCATATGTGCTCAATTTGCATGTGATCAAATGACATGCAGATTTTAAATTTATTTTTGGTTCCTAAAATTAAGGTAGCTTGAATATTGTTTCACATTCCTTTCTCTTTATAAATGTTTGCTTTGCAAAAGTCTTAGTGATGGAGTATTAGCATCTCCTGGAACAGAAAATAGTATTTAAAAGTTACTAAATAATTCTCTAGTTTTCTTAGTTATGGCCTTAATACTGGCGTGAATGTCCACTGGTTTTACTTTGATCCAGTTGAACACACCGGGATTAAGTCTGATATTTGTGTTGGGCATATATGTTAACCATATTTTAAAAGAATCCATTTTGTATTTTACAGAAAAGATAAAATGTAAGAGAGGACAGTATATTCCTTTTGAAGGATTTTTAAAAAATTCTTAATTATGTGATGGTGGCTTTCCCCCCTAATTTTATGTATTTCCTTACAATTTGGTGGCTATAACATTTTAACTTTAGGCTTTCTGGTATATGCTAATTTAGCTTGTCTGAGCTTCCAGGAAGTTACATAGATATTTCAGTTTTCATTAGCTGAATGAAGATATTTTAAGAAGTTGAAAGAAAATTTGTTTTCAGGTTGAGAGTAAATTCTCTTTCAAAATTCACCTGATTATTAAATATAGTTTGTTTTTTTTTTAGTCAAGAACTTAAGAGTTGCTGAGTATATGGTTCTTAAAAGTACAACTCAGATACCAACAGAAGAAAATGGTTTTACTTTCAGTTTTATAGCACAAAACACTGATTAGCATACAGTATAAAGAAACATCCACATTACTTTTTTTTCTAATTCAGGTGTCCCTAGAGTGACATCTCCTAATGTTCGGTTCGGGTTGTGGGGGTCAGAACCAGTCATCTGCTTTCTGTTTTGTCCATTGCTTAAGTTTGTTCCTGTTGTCAAAACTGTCCCTCCCACCCCCTAAAAAAAATAATGTGACACATGCTCATGCATATTATGTTAAAATGAATACATCCTATATTTGTATTTTTGTTTTCAACATTGCCAAGGTGCTATGGGAAACTAAAGTAACAAAAATTAGAACAAATAAAATTGTTTAAAAGCAAGACTGGTTTTCTTTTCTCTAGGTGGTTTATGTCTAATGACTACTTGTATTTACTTTTCAATAATTTTATATGTTGCCCATTCTCTAGTTCCATTACTATCCTGGTCTCAGCAGGCTTTGATTTGTTTTGGGGAAGGGGCAGAGGCAAGATACGTGATCCTGCATCTGTAGAGTGAGGGCAGAGAACTTTAAGATTCATCTTTATGATTCTGGGGTTTTCTTAAGTTATTTTTGTGTGAGAAACAGTTACTGAAGGGGGGAAAATTACAGGGCAGTGTGCAGTTTAAGGCTTTGCTTTCATTGTGCTGGTAGTATGGTCTGACTTGAGTATGTAAATTCTGGACTTTTAAAACTTATAAGAGAAAACCATTAGGTTTCCTTTACCTTTTCAATCATATCTTTGTTTTGATTGTATCAAATTCTAAAGCTAAAGTGTTTTTGTTTTATTTTTTAAAGCTAAAGTTTTGGTAGGTTTTTAAAGGGAAAGTTTACTGGGAAATTTAAATAGGTCTTTTAAGCTTTTTCATACTATGAAAATGCAAAAATGGAAAAGCTGAGTGAATCTCTAGCTTTTTAACAGGTGGTATCTGTAAATTAATGTGACAGCTCAACTTTTATTGAATATAATACATCAGTCCACCCTTACCTGCATTTTCGATTTCCATGGTTTAGTTGCCTGAGGCAGCCACAGTCAAAATATTAAATGTCAAATTCCATAAACAAACAATTCATAGTGTTAAATTGCATGCCATTCTGAGCAGTGTGTCTGGGATGTGGATCATCCTTTTGTCCAGCATATCCAGACTCTACACCATACAGCCGTTTTTTTTTAAAGTCAAATAAGCCTTATTTTATTTAATAATGGCCCCACAGGACAAAAGTAGGTCGTGCTGGCAATTTGGGTATGCCAAAGACAAGCCATAAAGTGCTTCCTTTAAGTGAAATGGTGAGTACAGTGCAATAAGATTTTTACGATCTACCAAGTTATGTGGTGTGAGTATGAGGAAACAGATTTAATGTGAACATTCACTTTAATAATTAGCTCAGTTGCATTGCCCCTTTAAGTAGCTAAAACCTTTAATTTACTAATGAACAGTTTATCTTAATGGGGATAGTTAATATCAGTGAGCAAAATGGTCCCATTAGTAACAGGTTTACAGGATTACATATAGCTTTAGAGCCTTATGTCAATGTGTTGGTAAATGTATTTGGCCAAGAGAGGGCAGTGAATAACTTAATTTTTCATATTAGGAACAGTATTTTTAATGGGCTAATAACCAAATTGGTAGCCTTAATTATGTTTCTCATTAGGGAGGAAAATCCTCCCCAGACGCTCGCTCCCCTTCCCTATTCCCTTAGTGATCACACAACTGCCAAGGAGAGTGGGAAAGTGAGCACTTGGCATGTTCACCTGCAGTCGGGGTTGGTGTGGTATATTGACAAGAAAAGGGGGGTGAAGGGCTGTTAGAATAAACAAGAACACCTGCCAGGGCCCTTGTGGTAGGTAATCTGTGTAACAAACACCTCAAACTTGGTGGCATGAAAAGATGACCATTTTCTATTCACAGGCTTGTAGACAGAGCACAACAGGCATAGGTTGTCTTAGTTCCACACTGCTTTGGACCTCAGCTAGGGAAGACTGAAAGGTCCAGCGGCTGGAATCACCTAGAGGCCTCTTCACCCTAGGCTATGATGACTAAAAGGCAGGGTTTAGCCAGCGACATTGGGCAGAGCACCTTACGTGGCCTTCCCAATGTGGCAGCTCCCCTGCAAGAACGGTTGCTAGGTTCTCAGTGTTCGGGGAAGGAGGGTCCTGAGAGGGTTCTCGGGAGAGGAGGCATTTCAAGAGAACCAGGAGAAGCTGCACGGACTTCTAGAACCTAACCTCAGAAGTCACATAGTATCACTTGTGTTAGGTTCTATTGGTCAAAATACTCAGAAGCCCATTCAGATTCTGGGGAGGGAGAATGGACCTCACTTAATGGTTATTTTTTTAAAAAATATTTTTATTGCCCTAACTGGTTTGGCTCATTGGATAGGCGTCGGCCTGCGGACTGAAGGGGCCCCAGGTTTGATTCCGGTCAAGGGCATGAGCGTTGGTTGCAGGTACATCCTCAGTAGGGGTTGTGCAGGAGGCAGCTGATGGATGCTTCTCATCAATGTAACTTTCCCTCTCCCTCTCTGAAATCAATAAATATATATGTATATTTTAAATATATTTTGATCTTTTACAGAGAGGAAGGGAGAGGGAGGGAGAGAAACATCAATGATGAGAGAGAATCATTAACTGCCTCCTGCACGCCCCCTACTGGGGATTGAGCCTGCAACCCACATGAGAAAACCATGACCTCCTGGTTCATGGTTGATGCTTAACCCCTGAGTCACACCAACTGGGCTGAAATTCTTATCTCAAATTTTCTTTTTCTTCCAGCCTATGAATGATATCCCGACTAGAAACTCATAGTGGGCAAATGTTGGGGGCTGTTCTTTTAAGTAACTTTTGGATCAGCATGGAAAGGAAGTGAAAACACTAGAATCTCCCAAATTGTGAGGGAGAGCTTTGGCATTAAAAAAAAAAATACTACTAACGGAAGAATATAAATGACAACTTAAGCATTTCCCCAGTAATTCCTGGTAAAAGTCCAGAAATGTTTTGGATCTACCTTATATTGAGTTAAAATATTAATTGTGGGGAAAACCTATTAAGCCATACACTGAGAAGGATAAAAAGATGAAACAAGACTAAGTTCCCCTCTTTCACGTACTTAGAAATCTAGGCAGAAGTAACTGGATTGTCCCTCCATTGTGATAAATGCCAGAAATGAAACAGAAACAAAAGAGCTCCTGGCAATGGGACCGGTAAACCCCAATAAACGAAGTGGCTTGTGTTCAGATCCCTATAAATGGGTAGGTTTCAATCAAGGTAAAACAGAGAAAGGGACAAGACAAAGGCGTACATTACTAAGTGAAGAGAGCTGGAAAGGTATGGCCAGGAGCCCCTAAAACGTCCTTGCATGTGAGTTCTCAAAAGGTTAAACTGCGTGTCCACGCCGTCAACACCTTAAGCCCATTTTGTGCTGGAGAATTTGGGGTGGCGAGCTTGGGCTCGTCTTTTCAGGCGTTTCCCACTAGAGGGCACAGTAAGCCCGCGAGTCCCGAGTTTGACTTGGCCGTGGAGGCGGAGCGTTCTCAGCCCGGAGGCGGGGCCGGCGCGCGCACGTGATCCTCGCTCATGGCGGCGGCGGCGGCGGCGGTGCTGGCAGCGCTCGGCGGCCGGAGCCGGATCCTGTAGCCGGGGTGTGGGCCCGCGTCAGTCCGTCCCTCCATCGCCCCCCTCTCTTGTCTTCCGGAGTGTGGCTGGCGGAGCCGGGATGGCGGAGCGAGGCTTGGAGCCCGCGCCGGCCACGGTGGCGGCTCTGCCACCCGAAGTGCGGGCGCAGCTGGCGGAGCTGGAGCTGGAGCTCTCGGAGGGTGAGCCGGGCGGGGTGCGAGCGCCGCGAGAGGGAGACCGGGTCCCCGCCGCGCGCCCTGGTGGCAGCGCGGGCGAGAGGGGAGGAGGATGCCGGAAATCTGACCCAGGCTCTGAAGGGTCGTCTTCCCTTCTCTCCCACTCGGTGAAGCGGGTTATCCGTGTCGTTCATTGTGTGCTCTGCGTGGGGGTTAAGCAGCGGCTTGGGGAAGAGGTCCTTTCTGCCCCCCCCTAACCTCGAGACAAAGCTGCCCCCTCCGCTTCGGTCCGGTGTCTGGGCACGTTGCGGGTGGGGGGGCGCTGGGAGCTGGGTGGCTGACAGCTTTCTCCTGCCCTCTACCCTTTTCGAGGGGAGGGCCCCACGCCTGTTGTAGTCCCCCTTCAAAAAAAAATTAAAAAGACGCATGGGAAATCCGCAGCCTCTCTCCTTCCTCCTTTAACAATGCGAGGTGCCTCCCCAGTGACAGGAGTGAGAGAGAAGCAGGGTGGGCCTTTGAGGGTCCTAGGGAGGTCAGAAGCAGTGGCTTTAACCCAAAGACAGACACACGGTACTGCTCGAGACCTCACCTTTGTCATAAGGGTTTTTCCCCTGGTGCCTGCATGCGCGTTGAATTTTCCACATCCAGTCACCTTTTGGAGTCTTTGAAGAAGGAGGGAGAGGTTATATGCAAATATCCTGGCCGGCAGGCACCCTCTTTCTTTTCACAATGGATTGGTACTAGGAGAGCTGGGTTTATTTTGAGAATTAAAAGAATGGAATAAATCAAGCCACTGTTACTAGACGAGTCCCTTGTACGACAATGAGAGAAGCATTGCTGTGTTGTGGGCATGTGATCAGGCCTCTCCTGCAGTTGTGATCAGTTCTCATAAAGTTCCTGTTTTTATCATAGGCTGCCTCCCAGACAAAAGCAGCATGTTGTCCAAGCTTGATGTCAGTAACGTGGTGGTGTCCCCAGAGTTGCATATTCTTATTGAGCTCCTTGCCAAAGGCCCTCTTCACTAGCACTTTTCAAGTGGATTTAAAAACCGTTGATTGGAAAAGAAGAATTGGACTTCGTTTACTTATGGAGACATTAGCTCCTTCACCGCCCCCTTTCCGTCCTGCATCCTTTACATGAAAAACCAGAAGTAGATTTGAGTGTTATAAATCCAGTTTGACATGGGAGGAAATTATTATTACTAATAACCCTGTTAGGGTTTTCCCAATGTATAGGGAGGTGCTGTTTTCATTTGCACTTAATTACCAACATAATTTTCAATTAATCGGTTGGTAAGTGAGTTATTCTTCGGCCAGTCCCCAAAATCAGTGGTGGGGGATGAACAGGACAACATCCAAAGACAGGAGTTTGTTTCTGTGTTTAGGGCATTGCCATCCGTTCTGCCTCTCAGCATTATTCTTCTCCTCAAACGAAGCATTGTCTTTAAATCTGTGATGACTGCCATTCAATCCTGACTTTTGAAACAGTTACTGTACAGTAACAAATCATCTATCTTTGATTAGCCAGAGAGAGAGAGAGAGGGTTGGCTGGATGTTTGCATCAGAACAAGATTAAAAATAGGAGTTGATGGCTTTTACACGTAGAGGGAAATCCTGGAAGCTCCTTATTCTTGGTATTTCTGCTTGCATCTGATTCTTGTTTACTTCCTGAGCGTTTCTCGAGATGATTCTGAGGACCTGTTTCTAGGACTCGCAGTGATTAGCTCACCTCTCCCTCTAGAGAGGTGTGAGACTCCTACCGACTGAATTCCAAGGCTTAGACATTTTTAGGGACGAGTACGTGGTTTGGCTTTTCCAATGCAGGATTGTTTGGGGTGATTTAGTGTCAATGGGTTTCTTACAGATTTATGCTACATTATCCTGTATTTCATCACTTTTAGCAATGGCTAACTGGGAAAAATACAGTTGAAAAACCTTGGGCCTGCAGTGTCAGCATCTTGGCCATCTGCTTCGTTCTTGCTTAAAGTACAGAGAATGGTTGCTGGAGAAGTAGATGGATATTTTTAGGAATTCAAGCGAAGGCGAAACAACCCAACAGCCCCCTAATCTATAACGTGGTGTTACTTGTGATATCTGTAGCATATTTGGAACCGTCCTTTGTTTTACATGTTCTCTACAGTTACCACTCTGGCAAAAGTACATGTTTCTTCTAAAAAGAGAAGGTGCTCGTGTGTTTTATCATGTGTTGCTGACCTTGGTGCACTCATTCCTTGATTTTGTTGTTATTTCTTTTTAGGTTCAGGCCATTCTTGGTCCTGATTCCAGCAATGGTCTGAGCTGTGAACTGCTCAGGGGCCTCCTTTGTGCTGGCCTGTGTGTCAGCGGTGGGGACCTGCCAGCTCTGTGCTGAGGTGCAGTTGTGCCTCCTTGGGCTGTTTGCCGCAGAACCCAGTGCTGAGGCTGGTGCTTGCAGCAGGTCAGCGCGAACTTGGTGGTGAAGCCTCCTGCTTCTGCACCAAAAAGAATAGCCTGAAACTCTCTGGAGGATCATCTGAAATTGAGCTTACACATCATCATGAGCTTTTCTAATACATAAATTGAGTAGGGTATTCTTCTGGCTGAAAAAATATTCATGATGTACATATATTGCATTTATTACATGTTTGACAATAGGCTCTTTTGTCTGAACTTTATTCATATGTTTTAGTCAACTGTATGCATATAAAATAGCACAAATGATGAGAATTAGTTAAGTCTGTCTGATAATGCATTTTATTGTGTAATGATCTTATACAGCATGTCATTTGAGCTTCACTACAATTTTGTGACTAGATAGAATAGATATTTTCACCTCTCCCCCGCCATTCCTTTTTTTTTATTTAACAGAGGGGAAAACAGACACAGAAAGGTTAAGCGTTTTGTCTAAATTTGCTCATGTATTAAGTGCCATTATCCTAAGCTGCCATGTAATTATGGCATTTGTTACCATCAAATGATTCAGTATCTGTACTGTTATTGATTGCACAACCTATTAACTCTAATTTTTACTCTGAGGAAAGGCTACAAAACAGTTGTATGCTACAATTCCACATAGTCTGGTTGATTCTCTTTCTGAACTCTTTCAAATCTATCATTCACATGTTTGATCCAGACACTTATTTTGTTCCTACCATGTGCTAGGGGTACAGAGGTCAGCAGGGGACTGTATTAGCGTTCAAGGAGTTTAGACCCTGGTAGAGAAATCACTTTAAAACACCAACAAAACTGTGTGCATGTGAGACCACGATGGATTTATGTACAGAGGCTGCCTGTAAGGAAAGAGGAAGCTCTGCTTGGCGTCGTTGTAGAAAAGCAACATGTACTGTAAATACGAGACAGGATTGGCTGGCTAGTAGAGCAGGCTGTGATTTACCTTGTGCAGTTCAGTCCTATGTGTGAAGGAATGAAGGATATAAATCCCAGACGTCGCTCTGGTTGGTTTGGCTCAGTGAGTAGAGCATCAGCCTGTAGCCTGAAGGGTCCCGGGTTCGATTCTGGTCAGGGGCACATGCCCAGGTTGCGGGCTCGATCCCCAGTGGGGGGCGTGCCGGAGGCAGCTGATCAGTGATTCTCTCTCATCATTGATGTTTCTCTCTCCCTCACCCTTCCTCTCTAAAATCAATAAAAAAAATAAATAGAAAGATACATCTCTAAAAAATAAAATTAAAAATAAATGAATGAATGAATGAATAAATCCCATAACGTCTGTGACCTGTCAGAAGGAATGCAAGTCTTTCAGTATCTGAGAACAGTCCAAAGATGACAACTGGAAAGATATTTAAGATAAAATAACACTTACAGGAAGGGATCCTCCCTTTTCTTGTTTGAACACTTCTCTGAGCACAAATACAACAAACAGCCACATCCTCCCTTTCTCTTATCTGTTTCATCACAGAGCTCTGCAGTCCTTAACGCATTGTACTGGTCCCCCTGGAAGGTGGAGGGATTAGAGGGGCCAAGTCCTGGGAGTTGAAGTGAGTCCTCTTTAGGAGTGGGGAAGAGGTGGGGAATTGAAAAGGAAAAGGGTAAGATACTGGATAGAGATTGTATTTCAGCCCAGCAGGAGTGGCTCAGCGGTTAACTTCGACTTGTGAACCAGGAGGTCACGGTTCGATTTCCGGTCAGGGCCCATTCCTGGGTTGCATTCCCCGTTGCGACCATCAGTGACTCTCAGCATTGATATTTCTGTCTCTCCCTCTCCATTCCTCTCTGAAATCAATACAGATATATTTAAAGAAAGAAAAGAGATTGTACTTCACAATCTCAGAAACTGGCAACTAGACTAGAGCACCAGAAAACTGGCAAAGTGCTCCTGCTTTCTGGGGAGAAGGGGGCGGGAAAGTGGGCCACTTCCTTCCTTCCGATATCTGTACCATAGTCATGAATTCGTAGGATATACCTCTATCAGAAATTACATCTGAGCAGTTGTCATACCTGATGCTAGGAGGATGAAGGAAAGCTGGTGTGTGGATTTTTAAATAACCCAAACTGGGTATTAGCTAAGTGCTCCACCTCCTAAAAGCTGGAATGTTTTTCTTTTTGGTGGGATGTGCTCATCTTTTGTTGGAATTCATCTTTAAGAATTGCTGTCATAGCCTGTGGTACATTCTTCTGAAAACCCTCATGGTGGCAAATTTTAATTCTTCACTTCTCCATTCATTTTAGTTCTTCACCTCTGGATTCATGTTATGGTTACTTGGAGTCAAGTAGAGAAAAGCTGGTTGATAATCTTTTGGAGTCTGCAACCAATGTACATTCCCTTGACCAGAAATCGAACCTGAGACCCTTTGGTCAGGGGGGCTGGCACTCTAACCACAGAACAACCCAGCCAGGTCAAAGTACTACCTTTTTAATAAACCTGACCCTGACTACTGTGAGCTCTCTTGCTTCAAACCTTACAGCATTTACAGTTTATATAATTTTTGCCAGTCATATGTTTTATAATAACTTAAATTGTTGTTCATTTCTCCTCAATGTAAGCTCCTACAGAGGTGAGGTCATTTATACCTTAAACCAGTGGTCGCCAACCCGTGGTCCGTGAGGTGCGGAAGGTTGGCGACTGCTGCCTTCAACTACTTTCAGTAACTCCCAGCTGTTTCTTCCTTGCGTTGTTTTGGGGGTGCAGTAAGCTTGTGCTCACAGCACTTTGACTTGAGTTGAAATATAAAGTTGCCCTGACTGGTCTGGCTCAGTGGATAGAGCGTCAGCCTGCGGACTGAAGGGTCCCAGGTTCAATTCTGGTCAAGGGCATGTACCTTGGTTGTGGGCACATTCCCAGTGCAGGAGGCAGCTGATCGATGTTTCTCTCTCATCGATGTTTCTAACTCTCTATCCCTCTCCCTTCCTCTCTGTAAAAAATCAATAAAATATATTTTAAAAAAAAGAAATATAAAGGCTGTGCTTGGGGACTTGATTTTGGCACAAGGCAGAGTGTGTAATCATTTGAGAGGAGGTGCAGGTTTTAGCATCTGGTGAGCGTGGGTTAAGTCCTGACCTATCACTTACTAGCTCTGTGACCTTGGACTGCCTGACCTCCCTGGTTTTAGTGTCTTCAGGACTTAAAAAAGGAATGACAGCCTCATTAAAGTTATAAGGAGGTTTAAAATGAGATAATAGGAGAAAAACCGAGTGTAGTGTGTGCTCGGTACATGTAATCTTTTACTGTTTCTGATAGCATAATATCTTGCGTTACTTAGCAGGGTGTGGTTGCATATGAAGTGATGAATGGAATCGATTTGTGTGTATATTTTTTAAAAGTAAGACTTCACTCCATCATCAGTTGCTCCCGTCAGCACCCTCTACCCTTCGTTCAGCACACGTTGGGTCACTGCAGGCCGCTGACTGGGAGCAGAGAGGGGTAGCTGGTTTGTTTTGTACGGACATCTGGCATCTGTACATTTCCAAGTACAGATCTGTAGGTTCTGGCAGATGGCTCTGAAGTTTAAGCATCATTTCTGAGACTCAGGCTCCTACAAATTAGGAAAAGGCACATGTGGATGGTCCAAATCTTCGAACAGTTTCAGCGATTTTCAACCATTTTCGGCTCATGGCACACATAAAATAATTACTAAAATTCTGTGACACACTGAAAATAGATTTTTTTGCCAATCTGACAGTAAAAAAATAGGTATAATTTTGATTCACTCACACCAGATGGCTGCTGTTGTGTTGGGTGTTGTCAGTTTTAAATTTGACAATCTAAGGGAAAAGATGTCAGTGCCCCCAGAGAAAGAGTCAGGTGTGGCATGTTTTAAAAATCTGCGGCACTCCAGGGCAGGGCTGACAGCCGCTGGCTGAGTCCTCCTTCTGTGCTTAGTGAACTGACCTTTTGGTTCCTCCTCAGAAAGTTCTCTTTAAAAAATCCTCTTTTCCTTTGAGTTGCGTTTACTACCAGCCTTTTCCAGTGCTCTATCTTTAGCTTTAAGGGCCCGATTTTTGTCTCCCTGCACCTCTGGATTTATGTTTCATCTTTTAAAAAACACTGCTTTTATGTGAAGCTGTTGCTAAAGCCAAGGCTCTGTCACTCATTGTCTTCACCGCCTGTTTTCCAAAGGCAAGATGGTCTCCTGTATCTGTATTCCTAGAGAGTCCAAGTTAGTGCTTTTCTGTACAAGCAGTCCATCTCTTCTTGGTGATTGAATATTTCATGGAGGTTTAAGTGAGAGGTTTTGGTTTTTAGATTTTATTTTTATTTACTTATTTTTTTGTTAATCCTCACCTGAGGAATTTTTTCCCATTGATTTTTAGAGGGAGTGGAAGGGAAGGGGAGAAACAGAGAGAGAGAAACATTGATGTGAGAGAGACTCATTAATTGGTTGCCTCCTGTCTACGCCCGGACCAGCAGTGAATTGAGCCTGCAATCTAGGTACATGCCTTTGGCCAGAATCGAACCCAGGACCCTTCAGTCTGAAGGCAGACGCTCTCCCCACTGAGCCACACGGGCTAGAGCTAAGTGAGAGTTTTACATATCTTTATGTGTCTGATGAATAAGTTGCTCTCCCATGTGGGTGCTCTTCTGTGAACAAGATTGACTATGAAAGGCCAATTCTTTGGAATTCCATAGCTTCACAACTGACAGGATCTTTGGATACACGGGTCTGAGTGTGAGTGCTCAGGTGCCTTTTTGGGGGACAGATTCTAGAGCTTTCATCAGTTTCTTAAGAGGACTGTGAAGCCAAGTTAAGAACCAAGTCTATTACCTTTCACTCTCACTAGCTTGTAAAGAAAGCCGAACTCCCTCAGCTTCCCTCCTCAACACTCACAGACTTACTTACCTGGATCAGTTCCCACCCTTATCCCCTTTCCTTCTTTTCTCAGAGGAAGAGATAGCCCCTCCTCTTGCACAGTCTATCCCTCTGATTGTGTTCTCAGTCCCATCTTCTTCTCTTCTGGGATCTTGGGAGCTTACTTCATGATTGATCTATTCATTCGTAGGCTTGTCTTTGTCTCCTTTCTCATCTTTAGCCTCTCACTTAACACTTGGCTCTTTCCCTTCAGCCTGTAATAAATATGCTGAAGTGTCTCTCATCTTAAAAGCGCCAGCTCCCCACAATCTTGTATTGGAATCTGCTTGTTCTCGTGTGCTGGCACTCTCGCCCTCTCATCAATCCTAGGAGGTACAGCCTACAGTTCCTTTATCTTTGCTCACTGCTCAGTCCATTGCTCTGCCTATCAAGCCTTGGGAATAACTTTCTGCAAGGCCACCAATGGCTTCTACTTTCAGACTGAAAAGTACCCACTGGATACAGCATTTTTCTCTACAGCATTGGATGCTGTGGACCATTATCTTTATGAAACTCTCTCCTTCCTTAGCATTTATAGCATCCCTGTTTTCCATCTCCTTAATTCTTCCTTCTTATGCTCTCTCTTGGGCTTCTTTCTCTCTCTCTCTCTTTCCTGGTGTGGGTGTTCCTGATACCGGTCGTTAGTCTTCCTCTCACTTCACATACACTTGCTGAGTCATCTTATCCATGGCCAGGGTGCCAGCTGTCATGGTCCATAGTCTGTATCTCTAGCCCTGACTCCTCTGCTCCAGACCTCCCCTTGGTTCCCCTGGACAACTCTAACTTAGCAAGTCCAAAACTGCACTCCTTGTTTTCATCTGCTCCACAAATACTCCCTACTTCAGAATGTTCACTTATCCAGGTCAAAAGCTTGGGGGTCATCCTTCACTTTCTTTTTTTCTGCTCCTATATTTATTCACAAGATTTCCTGGCTGGGATAAGCACTCAATAGAAACCCTGGCTTTTGTTTTATGTAAGAATTTTCTACTTTGCTTATTTGTCATTTACATCATGTTTGCAGTCATGTGGTAACTTGATCATCTCCACTACACTTTGCTTTATTTCTTGGCGTAGCTCAGCACAATTGAGTCATATTTGAGGGTGAAGGCAGAGTCTTGGCTGACCTGTTTCAGAACCAGGGTAAGGTTATGCCGCAGTAGCCACCAGGCTGGGCTGTGTCTGGTGCTGTAAGACACTCTTGAAGACCTGCCCCTTGTCCAGAGAATGACTTAAGTATGACTTTGGTGGACGTGTCACACAGACCATCGCGCCCCTCCCCTATCCCCCCTCCCGACCGCAGAGCAATTGCCCGTCTTCCATCCTTAACTGCTAATGGATCACTGACTTCTGTTGATTCCACTTCCTCCCCCATTCATACTGTCTTTGCAATCAAATGCTCTACCATGGAACTATATGCGTGGGTATGGATGGACTCACACCGTCTTGGTTGAGGCTCATCATCTCTTGCTGAGATTATTGCAGTAGTCTCCTAACTTGTCTGCCTGCCTTAAGTCTCTGCTTTCTCCAGTCCATCCTTGTTCTATGATGTAATGATCGTTCTGAAGCACAGATCTTTTCCCTGTTTCAGAGTTTACATTGGCTTCTCCTATCCACAGGATGAAATCCAAGCATCCTTTGTGTACCAAGACCTGCCTGCCTTTTTAGCCTAAATCTCCTGCTCCTTCTGTGTATTTCTCTCCTTTTTAGCCATGCTGAATGACTTGTACTTCACTGAATGCACTGTACTTTTTCATGTCTCTGCCTTTGTACACATTGCCTTTCTCTGAGAAATGTCCAATCTGACATTCTTCTTTTTTCCTGGATAACTGTGTTTCACTTGATTTCCTGTAAAGAGCCAGCCTTTCCTTAACTGTCTCTTAAGAAGTTAAGATCTCTGTATAAGTAGGCATCAGTTATTGAGTGTTTATTGTGTAACAGGCCCTGTGCGCAGTATTTTATATACCCTGCCCACCTGTAGGTCGGTGCTGAATAAATAGCTCCTATAATGATGATGAGGTAACTGAGCTAGCGAAACGCACCTGAACGTTGAGGAATGAAAGCAGTGTGTGCCAAGCCCTGCCCTGTTGTTACACACTACCTGATCTTTTTTTTTTTTTTTTTTTAAAAACCATATTTTATTGCTTTCAGAGAAGAAGCGAGAGGGAGAGAGAAACATCAATGATGAGGGAGAATCATTGATTGGCTGCCTCCTACACACCCCCTACTAGGGATCGAGCCTGCAACCCAGGCATATGCCCTTGACCGGGATCGAACCTGGGACCCTTCAGTCCATAGGCCAATGATCTATCCACTGAGCCAAACCAGCCAGGGCCCACCTGATCTTTACCTTTCTCCCTACCAGTAACAGTATGTTCTGAAATGAATGGCAAAGGGGAGAGGACACTGGACTTGGTCACTGAGAACTGGGGTCAGGTTCTGATTCTGTTGCTTTGGGCAAGTCTAATCCTAACAACTCGTAAAGATACGTCTGTGATTCCCACTTGCTAAAGAACATGATGCCTGCAAGTCTAATGTGCTGAGATTGGAACCCAAGTCAGCGTGGCTCCAACCACCACGGTGTTTCCACATTGCCATTCTCCTCCGTCTCCCTGAATCGTGTTTCAAGTAGTTTTGAAGAAAGCCTCTTTCATTTCAACTGTTAGGCCCCATGTTAAGATACAGCTCTGTCTTTGGAGTTTTGGAAGTAGGGCTCCCTGGAGGGAAAAAATGGAATGTTTTATCCTATTCTCAGAGAAATATATAGAAATAGGAATGAGGTTGATTATTTCTGACCTTGCTTTGCCAGAACCAGGGGGATCAACACTCTAAAACATATTAGGAGAGTTTCTTTCGTGCCAGCCTAGCTTCAGGCAAGATGTAACGTCTTTATTTCTTAAAAGAACAAAAAAATATTGGGTAAAGTCCTATAACACTATCTATAAAGTGAACGATAATTTTGTATACTTATGTTTTGATACAAAATTCATTCTTCTTCCTTGAATTGAAATGGGGATGAAAAACTGGGAGGAAAATATTTTCGACGTTTCACAGGACAGCCCTAAATGAAACTCCATAGGTCTGGTGTCTTTAAAATCCTTGGTGTGCACTGGACTTGAGCTTCTGAATTACAGATACAGATTACATTTCTGGTTCAGAAGGAGGTTTTACTGTTGTCATTGTTTTTTTATTTCCCTTAGGATGTGTGTGTGTGTGTGTGTGTGTGTGTGTGTATTGATTTCAGAGAAAGGGAGAGGGAGAGATAGAAACATCAATGATGAGAGAGAATCATTAATTGGCTACCTCCCGCACACCCGCTACTGGGGATCGATCCTGCAACCCAGACATGTGCCCCAACTGGGAATCGAACCGTGACTCCTGGTTCATAGGTCAGTGCTCAACCATTGAGCCACACCGGCCGGGCTCCCTTAGGATATTAAACATTTAAGTTAAACATTAATGTGTACATTAATGTAGTGTAAATATTTCTATAAATGACATGTACTTAACTGATTTTCTTGGAGTTATTATTTTGTGAAGGAGTAGTATTTTAATAGCTCTTTATTTTCAGAGGACTATTGCTTTTCTGGATAAATTAAAGCATCCTTAGGGTTTTTCTTTCTTCGTAAGGACTTTGGATGTTGTCTGAAGTTATTCCTGTACTGGAACTGTGTGCTTTAACTCTGGTCAGGCATGAACTCAGGATGGTGCTGACCAGTCTTGTCACTAACTCTCCTTTAGAAAAACCCAGCAGGAATCATTGGGTAGAAGCGTCTGATAGTGTCTTGGTTAGTGAATCTGTGACTGAGGCAGAACAGGCTTTTTAACCGAGGTGTAATTGACATCCAGTTGTGCTAGTTGCAGGTGTACAACATAATGACTCAGTATTTGAATATATTGCAAAATGACGACCACAGTAAGTCTAGTTAGCATTGCATACGTAGTTACAATTTTCCCCCTCTGTCTTAAAATTTTAAAGCGTTGTCATTATTACCTTTTCGGACTTCCGTTTGGAGAAACTTTCATTTTTAAATTGAAATTCACATGTAGAAAAATCATATGTATGCATTCTCCTCCCTACAGCTCTTTGCTTTTGGTTTTTCTTCAGGGAGACCAAGGGAAATACTAGAAGATGAATTTCCTGTTTAAAAACACACACAGCTTCCTCATTAGGTGTTTCTCTGAGCTCTGCTCTCCTGTGTTACTTCTATGTTATAGCTATTTCTCAAATTATCTTAAAAGTTATGAAATTTTCATTTGCATAAGTACTCTTATCTCTTTGTAAGCTGCTTGAGGACAGCACACAGCACCCTTTATCATAGTGCTTCTGAGTACTGAGTCAAGCAGTGAGTGAGTCTGAACTGGCACCAGTCGCCCTGTCTGTTCCGATTCCCTTGCCAGTGTCTGCCCGGCTCTTCTGTTACAGTCAGGCTTGTTTCCTCACTCCTTCCTGACAGGCGCGTTCCCGTCGCTGCGCCCTTTCAGAGGTGTGCTCTTTGTTACGACTGCCTGCTCTCCTACTAAAACGTACCTGTGTTTCATGGCTTAGCTGGTGTCCCCTTCACCCTAAAACCAGCTGACCGAGTTAGTCCATATTAATCTCTTCCAATTTTAGACTCCTGTTGTATGCAGTAGCACAGTGTAACGCTTACTTGACCACTGTTTGTGTGTGTGTATATTATGTTTTTTATTCTTTGCTTCCTCAGTAAGCCTTTGGGTTTCTTGAGTGTAATGACTCGGTCTTCTACCTTTTTGAACTTCTAAGGTGCTGCACATATTAATATATCAAGAAAGATGTATTGAGCCCTAGCCGGTTTGGCTCAGTGGATAGAGCATCAGCCTGCAGACTGAAGGGTCTCGGGTTCGATCCCGGTCAGGGCACATGCCCGGGTTGCAGGCTCAAGCCCCAGTAGCAGGCTGCAGGAGGCAGCCAATCAATGATTCTCTCTCATCATTGATGTTTCTCTCTCTCACTCTCCCTTCCTCTCTGAAATCAATAAAAACATTTAAAAAAAAAAAGATGCATTGAGTACATTTATTTACATAGTCTGTTGACAGGTGAGGGAGATAGCAAAGGCAGAGTCCTTGTTTTCAAGGAGCTTTTCAATCTAGTAACTCCTCAACAAATAGCTGTCTGAGTTAAAAAACGTTATTTTAGGTTGTTGTCTTTTCAGCGCTCGGAAGCAGTGTTTTCTACTTGCGCGGTAAGACAGCGTCTAGTCCCATTTGAAGTGCCTCTGGGAAGATGGCAGCTTGAGCACATCTCTCCTGTCCTCTTTTTTCAACTCAGTTCAAGTAAAATAACAATTTCAAACTTTAGAACAAAAATACCAAGAGTTAGAATGGGAGCTCATGAAAGTAAAGTTAAAGAACTTGCAGGATAGATCCAGGAAACCTAAATGCAAATAATAACTTCAGAAGGAGAAATAAGTAATAAAAGAAAATTTTCCTCAGCTGAAAAAAGATTGCGTATTGAAAAAGACTGCAGATTGAATGAGTTCACTGTGCTCAAGGAAAGACAGATAAGAAAAGGCACAAACCTAGGCATATTCTGATAAAATTACCAAATTCAGTGATAAAGAAAAAACCCTTTATAAGCTGGTAGACAGGACCATAAAGTTAAAATTGCAACAACAACAAAACAATAGAATATTTGCAATACTGTCACTTTGGTGACGGTGTAAGAAACATCTGCAGGCTATTGAGAGAAAAGGTCTCCATTCCAAGAACCCTAGAGTCTAGATGTTAGTTATTCACCTTTCAGCTTAAAGAAAGCTCTATGTGTGCAAGGGTTCAGAGATTATATCACCCATAGACTCCAATCTAACCAATATCCTCTATTCAAACAGATAATAAAGAAACCTCAGAATAGGAGAGGAAACAGTGATGGACAGTGGACTTTGAAATATACATATATATTATATACTACAGGCCCGGTGCACGAAAATTGTGCACTTGGCGGGGGGGGGGGGGGTGTCCCTCAGCCCGGCCTGCACCCTCTCACAGTCCGGGAACCTTCAGCAGTCAGACATCTAAGCGCTGCTGTGGGGGCGTGAGAGGCTTCCGCCTCCGCAGCTGCACTCGCCAGCCATGAGCCCGGCTTCTGACTGAGTGGCATTCCCCCTGGGGGAGTGCACTGACCACCAGGGGGCAGCTCCTGTGTTGAGCATCTGCCCCCTGGTGGTCAGTGCATGTCATAGCGACTGGTCTTTCTGCCGTTTGGTCAATTTGCATATTAGCTTTTTATTATATAGGATAGCAAATAATTATATATATTGAGCATGACAAAGAATAGATAATATAAATGGTAAGTAAGGGTCTTTTAAATAGAAGAGACATTGTGGGAATCTATTTGAATAAAATAGTCTTAATTTTAGCAAAACACAGATTTTGTGGAATGTTAGTGTGGGGATGGTGAGAGGTGAAAACATTCTTTGGTATCATTGGGATGTTGAAAAGGGAAAATATGTGAATGAACTATCTTGGTGAGGAGAAAAATACTTCATTTATAATAATAGAGTTAAAACGATAAAATACATAAACATCACAAGATAGGTATAGGGTCTGTATGAAGAATATTGTAAAACCTCAAGGATGTAAAAGTAAGATCTGAAAAAATGGAAATACATGTTACGCTCTTGGATGGGAAGACAAGTATGTAAAGATTTAAGGCAAGTCAATTACGATTCCAATTAAGATTTCTTTTGGAGGCAAGGGATGAAATAAAATGATCTCAATATTTATATGAAAGAAAAATGATTTAGAATAGTCAAGAACACTTAAAAACAATAATGAGGTTATCTTTGATTTATCATATATTAAAGCAAATTCTAAAATACGTGTATTCAAAGCAGATGGTATTAGCATTCAAATAAGAATGAGCCGAAACTGGTTTGGCTCAGTGGATAGAGCGTCGGCCTGCAGACTGAAGGGTCCCGGGTTTGATTCCGGTCAAGGGCATGTACCTTGGTTGTGGGAACATCCCCAGTGGGGGGTGTGCAGGAGGCAGCTGATCGATGTTTCTCTCTCATTGATGTTTCTAGCTCTCTATCCCTCTTCCTTCCTCTCTGTAAAAAATCAATAAAATATATTTTAAAAAAAGAAAAAAAAAAGAATGAGCAATCAGAATAAAGTGCCCAAATCCTGGTATATGTAGGAAAAATACTATTAAAACATGAAAGTTTCATGAGTTTAGACTAGCTTTCTTCCCAATTGTCTATCCTCCCAATTGGTGGGCGTGGCTTGTGGGTGAGGCAGATGATGGTTAATTTGCATATTATCTATTACAAAAGATCTTAAAATAAGTTGGCCAGTACTCCATAGGACATCAGAAATACTGAAGTTCTTGATATTTATCCTGCAAGAAGAACAGACAGGAACCAGAAAGAAAAGCCCCTTCCTCTTTTTAAAATGTTTTTATTCATTTCAGAGAAGAAGGGAGAGGGAGAAAGAGAGAGAAACATCAATGATGATAGAGAATCATTGATCACCTGACTCCTCCACTCCCCCTGCTGGGAATTGAGCCCTTATCTGGGCATATGCCCTTGACTGGAATTGAACCCAGGACCTTTCAGTCCCCAGACCAGCTAGGGCTACAATGAGGTTTTAAACTATCTCTGTGCGTCAGCCAGACTGACTTTTTTTCCCTTAATCCTCACCCAAGGATATTTTTTTCATGGATTTTTTAGAGAGGAAGGGAAGGATGTAGAGAGAGAATGTGTGTGAGAGAGAAAAACATCGATGTGAGAGAGACACATCAATTGCACCCCAAACCAGGGCCGGGGTTCGAACTCACACGTGCCCTTCACCGGGACTCAAAACCTGCGACCTTTCCCTGTGTGGCCTGACACTCTGCCACGGAGCCACCAGCCAGGGCTGCCAGACTCTTCCTTATCTCCTTCTTTCCCTTCCTCTCTCCTTTCTTCTTTTCTCCCTGCTTTCTTCCCTCCCTCACCTTTTTCTTTCTCTTTTATTTATTTCGCTGCTATTTATTGAGTGCCTGCCATGGGCCACATAGGTACAGGCATTACAGCAGTGGTTAAAGTAACAAAAATCCCTGCCCTTAAGGGAATTGCATTCTGTAGGAATGGAAATTAATGTGTATTGCCTGTCATATGGTAAAAATTTCAATGGAGAAAAATTGTGACGAGGAATAGAGAATACTGGGGCCGGGTCAGTAGATACAATTTAAAATAGGGTTGCTAGCCCTAGCGGGTTTGGTCCAGTGGATAGAGCGTCGGCCTGTGGACTGAAGGGTCCTGGTTCAATTCCAGTCAAGGGCACATGCCCGGGTTGTGGGCTTGATCCCCAGTAGGGGGCGTGCAGGAGGCAGCTGATCAGTGATTCTCTCTCATCATTGATGTTTCTGTCTCTCCCTCTCCCTCTCTCCCTTCCTTGCTGAAATCAATTCAAATATATTTTAAAAGAATTATAAAATAGGGTAGTTAGGGTAAACCCCTCATAAAATGACACTTGAACAAAAACCTGAGGGTGGTGAGGGTTTTTCTCTCTCCTTTAGGTTCACCATGCTTGTTCCTTGCTTTTCTCCTGGAATGCTCTGATGCAAGGTCTGTGCTTGGCTTATAGCTTTGTCCCTTCCCCCATGTTTTTGTTTAAATGAGCAACTTCTCCCATCTTTCTCCATCTCACTCCTCTTTTACTTTTAAAAAAATTTTTATGCTTAATACCACCATTTGAAATGATCTTATCCATGTATTTATTTGTTAATTATCTGATTCTATACTAGTAAGATGTTATTTTGCAAGAGTAGAGACCCTGCTGTCTTGTTTCCTGTTAGATGCCCAGGGCCCAGCATAGAAGACTCTCAGCAGACACTTGTTCAGTGAACAGATGGACTTTGCAGGGAGACGATTCCAACGGGATTCCTTACCTGGTGGCAGCTTTACAGAGTCAAGAAGTATAGACTCTGTCCCCAGGGCCTGTCCAGGAAGGAAAAGGGACCCCTGAGAAAGCTGGCCAGGGCTGGAACCCAGGGAGGCTCATGATGTTTCCCGGCATTTGGTTAGTTTCTAAAGTTTGTTTGTTTTTCCTTTGTTTTCCTCACCTATTTATCTGTGCCCTCTGATTTTCCATGTGACTTTTACAGCTGGATAATGTGACAGCTTTCCATGTCATCAGCCTACCTGGCTACTTTGCTCATTCAATTCAGCTGATATTTATTATGTGAACTATAGGCTCAGTACACGAATTCATGCACCAGTGGGGTCCCTTGGCCTGGCCTGCGGGATCGGGCTGACACCGGCTCTCTGACATCCCCTGAGGCATCCTAAATTGTGAGAGGGCGCAAGCCAGGCCGAGGGACCCCACCGGTGCAGGATCGGGGCTAGGGAGGGATGCGGGAGGTTAGCCAGCCAAGGAGGGACCGTGGGAGGGCTCCAGGGCATGTCCGGCCCATCTCACTCAGTCCCCATCAGCCGGACCCCAGTAGCAAGCTAACCTACTGGTTGGAGCATCTGCTGCCTGGTGGTCAGTGCACATCATAGCAACTGGTCGACCAGTCGACTGTCTGCCCCCTGCTTCATAGTGAGCAGTTGAGTGGCCTTAGCATATCATTAGCATATTATGCTTTGATTGGTTGAATGAATGACTGGACGACTGGACATTTACTTAGCATATTAGGCTTTTATTATATAGGATACTTACAGAAGACACATTGCCAGGCCTGGTACAGTGCATGTATGAGAGCCAGAGCCATGCTGGCTGCTGTCTCTGCTCCCTATGTGGGGGATGGGAGAGAGGACAAATATCTCATGTTCCTTTGCACTGTGCCCATGCCCTGATTCCCCTTTCCTCTACCCTACTCGAAAACATTACCCTTAGGACCTGAAGAATAAGCTACTTGGGTGGGTCTTTATATAGACC
Organism: Corynorhinus townsendii; assembly: GCA_026230045.1. Classification (NCBI taxonomy): domain Eukaryota; kingdom Metazoa; phylum Chordata; class Mammalia; order Chiroptera; family Vespertilionidae; genus Corynorhinus; species Corynorhinus townsendii. The sequence continues at coordinate 169,288,321 of JAPDVU010000003.1, read as the reverse complement.
AGATACTGCCAGCAACGTTCATTTTGGTTTAGTTGGTTGGTCTTGGTTGGGAGAAACTAAATATTTCCCATGCTTGGTTTTCTAATATATTTTCTTGGACACATTACATCTTTTGCAAAATGTTGGAAAACCAGGGAAGTGAAATATTCAGCCACATGGTAAATACTGGGTTTGTTTAATTAAATCAGACCTTTGGTCAATTTATCCTAGTGTTTGCAGTGTGACCAACTAGACTTTTGAGAACATTCATAGGCCACCCATAATATGTCCAACTGTACACACAAAATTGATTAGTTTTCTCTCAGGTGCCTATTTTAGGACTTATGTCCAAGGTACTGTTCAAACACTAAATTTTTTTATAATTTTGCACATAAGATAAATACAATAAAATCTCAAATATTTATTTATTACTCTAGTGTGAACTTCATATTTATTTTTATGGCTGAGAAGTAGAACTTGTAAAACAATAATTAAGATTATTCTATTTTAAAATAGGATTATTCTATTTCAGTAATGATGAAAAGAGATTTATTTAAATGTGATTTATTGATTGATTTAAAAAAAATATTTTTTATTGATTTTTTTACAGAGAGGAAGGGAGAGGGATAGAGATTTAGAAACAGCGATGAGAGAGAAACATCAATCAGCTGCCTCCTGCACACCCCCTATTGGGGATGTGCCTGCAACCAAGGTACATGCCCTTGACCGGAATTGAACCTGGGACCTTTCAGTCCACAGGCCAACGCTCTATCCACTGAGCCAAACCGGTTAGGGCTGATTGATTTTTCTAAAATTGATTTTCGAGAGAAAGGGAGAGAGAGAAACATCAATGGTGAGAGTAATTAATCGGCTGCCTCCTGCATACCCCCTACTGGGAATCGAGCCTGCAATCTGGGCATGTGCTCTTGACCAGAATTGAATCTGGGACCCTTCAGTCCGCAGGCTGACACTGTATCCATTAAGCCAAACCTGCTAGGGCAAGCGATGCGATTTAAATGATTATCATATTAATATGACTCTATGTGTGTGGAGCTCTTTAGAAAGGCCTTTCCTGAAGCTACACATTCAGTGTTCCTGAGTAGGCATGACTGACAATGGATGCCATGGGCATGATTTGCTGTGGTTCAAGGGGAGCACATTGAGTGAGAGAGGCTAAGGATAGAGCTCCAGAAGCACCCTCCATTTTTAAGGGGGAAGCTGAAGAAAAGGAACCCGAGAAAAAGTAGTCAGAGAGGTATGTTGGCCAGAGAGAGAAGAGGAAAGCAATAGGGAATTTCAAGAAATGCCTGTTGCTGCAGCGTTTAACTGAGAGTGGACTGAGAAATGCCATTGAGATGTACAGGAAGAGGAGCTTCCTTGGTGATGACCTTGCCTGAGCTGTTTTTGTGTGGTAGAGGACTGCAGATGTGTTGGGAGTAGGTTGAGGAATCCAAGGCGTAGGAGGAAGTGGAAGTAGAGACAGGCAGTGTACACTGCTCTTTCAATGCTGGCTGTGTAAAGTGAAAGGAGAGAAAGAATAGAAGCCAGGATGTTTATACCTTTATCTCTGCTTTCTCTTCCCCCTAGAAAGTCAGCTGTATGAAGGCAGGAACTCCCTTTTATTCACCACCTTATCTCCAGGGTAGAAAAGAGCTCCTGGCACATAGTAGTTGCTCAGTAAGTATGTGATGTTTGAATTCATATGTTAAGAAGGGAGAGACTTGAGTGTATTCATTTGTGGGGTAGCAGGGTAAGAGGCCTTGGAGAGGAAGGGCTGGAGGTCGAGAGTAGAAAATATGTGATGGAACACGATCTCTGGAAGGTTGGAGATTTCAAGCAGCTCTGATTATCCCGGATACCACGAGGGATTCCTTTTCTGCTGAAACACAAGGAAAGGAGGTAAGGATGGGAGCAGAGGCAGCCATTTATAGGCAGAGGAGGAAGTTGAGGGGGGTTCTTTCCTGATGGTGTTACGAGTATTCTCTGAGTTAAAAAGAAAGTAAGAATGAGTATCATGTATGTATCCTTGAAAAACTCTTTGTAAAGACAAAGAAAAATGCCACCCCTATTTAAGCAGCTATGCTTACGTGGAAAGTCATAGACATATAATTGTAGACACACACATGGTTGTGGTCAGTAACATAAAGGGTGGATGAGGTAAGGGTGTGCCAGAGAGGATGAGTAAGGGTAGGTGAGACAAGAGATCGCTAGTCTCAGATGTAAATGTAGGGAGTGGCTGTGAATTAGGAGTGAGTGCACACAGCACTGTGAATGCCATTCCATTCTTCCTCAGAAACAGCAAGGGACCTACCCTTGGGCTCCTAGGGAAGTTGGGAGAAGGAAAGGCAGTACATGAGGCTCACTTTTTCCGCTGAGATAAAATGAACAGAAACTTGAGTGAAGTAGAATAACTGTTAGCAACCCTCTGGTTCTAACCAGGCTGATTTATTTCTGACTCATTTGACTGGAAACTGCTTTCCCAACCTTTGACAACCTACAATGATTTGTCCGTTTAGAAGCTGAGGTAGTAGTGAGAAAGAGGATGTGACAGTGTCACGGTGAATCATCAAGAACAAGACATGGCCATATTTGTTTACATCATCAGGTTTTACCTAGAATTAATTTAAAGAATATTAAAATGTCCATTGTGTTTTCATTAGCAGTGGTTCATGAATAAGTTCTCACTTGTTGAGAATTCTTTGTTTTTAGTCTAATCAACTTCAAGACTACAGATTTCTCAGGAACGTTTAAAAGGGAAAATAGAGTGTAGTAAGGGTGGGTTTTATACCTAGACTTTAGTTGAAATTAAATAACCAATCAAACCAGTTTTTGGAGGCAGAAGTAACTTTTTTTTCTCTCTGATAGAAGGTGAAGTCGGAGATTGACTAAGATATACTAATTGGCACTTGGCATCATCACAGATACCTAGAATTTATTTTTTCTAAGCCATCCCACTTCTGATGGAGGCTTAGGGGGAAACTGTGTGGACCTCCACCTCACTCCCCCAAATTCTAAGTTTTTTAGTTGAATAGTTAGAAGTCCAGTTAGGCCTTTATTTTGGAGAAGAAAAATGACTTTATCAGCATTTTGGAGAGAACATATGGAACAGGAGACTCCATCAACAAGCTGAGGACTTATTTCTCATTTTTAGAGATAATTAAGTTATAGCCAGATTCCTATGTTTCTGGAATTTATATTCTACTAGAGTCCCGGTGCACAAAATTTATACACGGGTAGAGCCCCGAGGCCTGGCTGGCGATCAGGGCTGATCTGTGGGACGATTGGCGGGGCGTTCCCGGGGTGGGGGGGGGGCACTGGCACCCACCTTGGCCAGCCTGGCGCCACCCGCTCAGCAGCCCCGTCCCTCTGTGGGGCGATTGCGGGGGCCTCCACTGGCACCCGCCTTGGCTGGCCTGGGGCCTACAGGCTGGGGGCAGCTCCTGTGTTGAGCACCTGCCCCCTGGTGGTCAGTGTGCACCATAGCGACCAGTTGTTCCACCGTTCGGTCGATTTGTGTATTAGGCTTTTATTATACAGGATGTGTGCATGTCTAAATGACCTGGTGTTGAGCCCTTTTACTGGGTTCTCATTTGTATTGGCTTTTACATGTATCCATTAGGAAAGTATGCTGAGATGAGAAGCAGTGAGTCAAGTAACATGGAAAAGATCATTGGGTTCTGGTTTCACTTCTCTTTACAAGCTGCGACTCTGGGCAAGTTACTTAACTTTTTCCTAGCCTCTGGGAGGTGAGTGGCTAGATGAGAGAATCTAGTTCTTTCAACATTTTAATGCTCAAGATGACCTGTGAGTATGTTTATGAAAATATATGAAAAGAAAATCCTATTTTAAGTTCATTAGGACAGTTACTGAAGGAAAATCCATGTATAGTGAGAACCATCGATGCTTAATTTATAGTCCGTCAGTGAAACTTATATGTTGGATTTTCTTAAAGCAAGGTATACATTGAAATATCCAGGATGTGTGCTGCTGCTGTTTTGGCCTAGAGAGGATGAAGGGACAGGAGTTACAGTTTACAGCTTAAATTCCTTCCTCTTCCCCTTTGTTCCTCTCTCAGCCCAACCTCAACTCCTGCGCATTTATCTTTTGTACTGCTTATCACATTACTTTATAGGTGGTGGCTTACATTTCTCTTCATCCTTCCCAGAGGCTATAAACCAGGTCTTACTCATCTTCGTTCTCCCTGTTGTAAAACATTGAGGAGAAGAACGATGGCGAGATGTGACGAAACAGCAGCAGAGTCAAAGATGGCCCAGATTGTGAGTTTGGGTAACTAGGGGAATACTGGTATTGTATATAGAACCGCCCGAGGTGCTCATTTGGGGAGAAGATGACAAATATAATTTTGGACATGATGGAATCTGTGGCATTGACAGGACACTCAGGTGGACTGTCCAGTAGGCACTGAGAAATACTGAATTATATCCTGGAGCAGTTGAAGGATTTGGACATCATCTTCATGAGCTTCATCTGGATGAATCAGATCTTTGAAATGGAAAGTGAAAAAATGAAGCTAACTGGAATGTGTATATTTAGAAGCTAGAGGAGAAAGAAGAGTCCTCCAGAGTGCCAGGAGTGATCATGGAGGCGGACTGGGGTGCAGCATGTGCAGCTTTTATGGAGATAAATACTGAACAATGTTAAAGCTGTATAGAGGTTAGGAGAATTGAATGGGGGAAAAGACCATCTTACCTAAGGGTTATTGAGGTGGGAACAAGGTATGAGAATATTTGTAAGAACACTATGTATTTTTTCCTGTTAATTAAAATAACGGTATGGGAACATTGTTGAAAAACTATGAAATGGAAAAATAGTCTCCTCTCTCCATCCCCAGTCTCGCTTTCCAAAATATAACCACTTTTTATCAGTTTTTTATTCTGATAGTTAATAGTATAGCTTTCAATAATATGTTAAGTCAACTTTAGAAAGCATCTTTTGATTCTCTGCTGTGTTACCCCTTTCTAGTACTCTTTTCCTTCTGAGTGTTTGTAGTCATATTATTTATTGTTCTTATGTTATCACAGTAAATAATTTTTATACTATTGTTTTGTGTAATAATACGTAGTCTTCATGCTATGTGTACAAGTTAAGCCCAAATGTTTATATTCCACAAATACTGCCTTTGCAATACTATTATTAAATAAATATTACTTTAGAACCTAGAAGAGCTTTGGATATATGGAGAAAGAAATACGATGCTTTTTTACCAAACCCCTGCCTCAGAGAGAATGAAGAAAATGGCACAAACAACAAGAATTTTTAATTTCTGTTCAGCAAACTTTATATGTAGAAAGAGTACACTCTAACCAGGGGTCCTCAAACTTTTTAAACAGGGGCCCAGTTCACTGTCCCTCAGACCGTTGGAGGGCCGGACTATAGTTTAAAAAAAAATTATGAACAAATTCCTATGCGCACTGCGGGTCCGGGACGAGTCGGCTGCTAAGCAGGACAGGCAGCGGCACCTGGCGGGCCGGATAAATGTCCTCGGCGGGCCGCATGTGGCCCACGGGCTGTAGTTTGAGGACCCCTCCCTGAGATAATAAAAATGTAGTATAATAACTACATAATCCAGTAACATAGTCACTTATCATTATCAAGTATTTTGCACTGTACATAATGGCATGTACAATATTTTTATATAAATGGAAACACAGTAGGTTTGTTTACACCAGCATCACCACAAACACATGAATAATGCATTCGGCTATGACATTACGACGGCTATCATATCTATGACGTCAGTAGGTTATAGGAATTTTTCAGGTCCATTATACTCTTATGGCACCACTGTCATTATCGTTGTTGACTGGAGAAGGTCATTGTGTGGTGCATGACTGTACTCTGGAAGCATTTAGGCTTTGCCTATTGTCCTTGGACTTCAGAAATTTCATAGGATGTGTCTAGGTGCGTGTCTCCTTTTCCATCCTGTTTGGCACTTAGTAGTTTTTCACTCTGTCTTTATTGGCTGTCTTTCTACAACTCAGGGGGATTTTGTTTATTATTTCTTCCACATGGCATGGTTTCCATCTCTTTTGTGTTTGCTCTCTATTTTTAAAATTTACTCTAACAGCAGTTCATTCTGACTTTTATGGACATGATAACCTCTTGAATCTCTGAGCATGCTAACTAGAATTTTTTAAAAGTTACCTTCTAATTTTGGAAATATCTCATATAACGGGACCTTGAATAATATCGTTTTGTTCAACATTGTTTTGTTATAACATTGAGAATAAAAAGTGATTTCCAGCTGGGGCCACTGTATGAGGAGTTTGCATGTTCTTCCTATGTCTGCATGGTTTTCTCCAGGTACTCCACTTTCCTCTCACATCCCAAAGATGTACACAGTTAAGTGAACTGGCTTGTCTAAATGTCCTAGTTTGAATGAGTGTGGGGTGTGTCATGTACCCTGTGATTGGAGGTCCTCCTTCCAGGTTTGGGTCCCACTTGGTGTCCTGAGCCACCAGAATAGACTCTGACCATCTGCGATCCTGAACTGGAATAAGTGGGTTGGAAAATTGCTCTCTTATATCTTTCTTAAAGGTATGGATAGCTCATCTTTATTTCACTTTAATATTAGAAGGCTTTTGAGTCTTAGAATTTTGGTGATGTTTTTGTGATCAGAATATGCTATAGAAATTGAACTCTTGTTTATATCAAATAGCCTATGGTAAAATTGGTTTCGTTGTGTGTCATTTTGCTTAAAGTTACAGTTTTCAAGAAACCATCCATGATGTTCAATGAGGATTTAATGTATTTCTTTTGGGGCAAGTTCTTCCAGTGGTCCATCTTGTCTGTTCTGTTGGGTTTCCTCATGTAGTTCATGGTTGTTCATGGTTTATGTGAGTAACTATGTTGATTAGTAGAGATAATTGGCATGGTTTTCTTCTATAGTTGATCCTTAAACAACATGGGTTTGAATTGTGCAGGTCCACTTATACATGGACTTTTATTTTATTTTTTAAACTAAGATACAGCTCTTCTTCTTAAAAAAATGTTTTTATTGGTTTTAGGGAGGGGAAGGAAGAAGGAGAGAGAGAGAGAAACATCAATGAGAGAGAAACATTGCCTCTTGCACACCCCCTACTGGGGATCAAGCCCACAAGCCTGGCATGTGCCCTGACTGGGAATCGAACCGGTGACCTCTTGGTGCATGGGATAACACTCAACCAACTGAGCCACACGGGCTAGGCTATACATGCATTTTTTTTCTATTAATGCTTTTTGTTGTGGATTTGCAACTGGGAGTCTGCAGATGCTGAGGGACTACTGTATATACTTATCTACTCTATCTTATAGAGGGAACCTGAGCATCCTTGGATTTTGATATCTGCGGGTGTCCTGAAACCAATACACCCACTGATACCAAAGGACAATTTAAGTTTTGGGGAAGTCAAATTTATATGGGTATTTTTAACTGTGCAGAGGTTGTTGTCCCTAACACCTGTGTTGTTCAAGGGTCAACTGTATTATATGTATGTACAGTTTAAGAAAGGGTAATAGATCGTCAATATCTAGTTTAAGAATTAAAATTATAAAATACCTCTGTAGGTGCTATGGACTCATTACTTTCAACTCGCCCTCAAATGTAACCATCATACTGAATTTTGTCACTCCCTAATTTCGCTTTATATAGTTTGTATATATCCCTAACAAAATATTTAGCTTTGTAAGTTTTTGAACTTTAAGAGTAGACTCCTGCTGTATGTATTTGTTGCCCTTAAACAGATAATCAGCCAGATATTTCTCCAGCAAAATGGATTTATTTAGGAATAACAAAGAATTGCAATTTGGAACATGTGGTCTAATGCCCATTCATGTGCAAGTCCAGAGGAACACTCTTTTATGTACTTGAGAGGAGCTGCTATAAATGAAGAATCCATTGGAAGAAACTGAAGGTTCAGAATATAGTGATTTTTCATTGGCTGAACTATTATTAGGCTAGAAGGAATCTTTTCTTTCTTCTGCTGAGGTAGCCATGCAGTCTTACTTCCTGTCGGAAATGCAAGATGCGTGTCTTCCTGTTAGGCTCAGTAGTGTGCGTTGCCACAATCATGGGAGTTCTCCCTTCTAGCTTTCCCATCCCGTTTAATATGCGGTGTCTGTTAATTTTCACATTTTCTCCTGTGACTTGCTTTTCTCTCTCTCAGCATTATTTATAAGATTCATTCTCACTGATGCAAGTTATTGTACTGTAGTTTATTTTCCTCTGCTGCTCTAGCATTCCATTGCATGAATTCACCTCAGTTTATTAGTCCATTCAACAGTTGACAGATATTTTAGTTGTTTCCATTTTTTTGCTATTGTGACTATCACTGCTATGGACATTCTTTTTTGGGGTGAGGCTTGTTTTTTTGTTTTTCAAATTATGAGAGAAAGTTTATTTAGAAAGTTACAGAGATAGTAGAAATGAGCCAGCTGGGCTGTGTAGCCTCAGGAAACAAGTTACAGAGGCAGAGAAAGGCCTTTGGAGAGGAGGGGAAAGGCAAAGGTAATATGTGCCTGGGAGGAAGAAGAGGGGACTGGTAATCGCTCAGGTGAGCTTCCCAGTGCACCTGAACATTCTTATATTTTCTGTTTTTCAATATATATGGGTACTTTTCATCATGGATTTTCCAATGAGTATATAAAAGTCTAGAATGAAATAGAGCAAAATCTCTGGATAGGAAATTGTGAATGATTAAAATTCTTTTATAAACTGACTAGAGCAGTGGTCAGCAAACTGCGGCTCTGTTGACTAATGAGTTTGCCGACCACTGACCTAGACTCTCAATTCCAATAATTACAGGCTGTTGTTGTTCCTTGTGATTAAGCCCCTATCCCAGTGGTCGGCAAACTCATTAGTCAACAGAGGTCCGGTGCACAAAATTCGTGCATGGGTGTGGTCCCTAGGCCTGGCCGGCGATCGAAGCGTGAGCGTCTGGTGTGGAAGGGCAGGTCCCAACTGGCCTCTGGGCCTTGGCAGCACCTGGACCCCCAGGCCTCCGCGCATCCCCCTCCGCCTGAGTCATGGCACCTGGGTCCTCATGCGGAGATGTGGTGAGCACAGCCAGATGCCCTGGGCCGGGATGCAGCATTGGCCTCTGGGCTGCCCAGCAGCACTGCATGGAAGCCGGGTGGGCAGCGCGCTTTCTCCTGGCTGGCCTTGCAGACTGACTCCTGTGCAAACCCACAAGAAGCCCGACCAGCCCCTGCAGTCCCGGCGGCTGCGGCCCGGCTCACCCAGAAGAGGCTGCATGGGTGCGGGGCAGGCTCCTTGCAGGTGCCTGGCACCTGAGCGCCCACTGCCAGTGCCGTGTTGCTGACATTCACCATGTTCCACGCCGCCCCCTGGTGGTCAGGGCATGTCATAGCTAGTGGTCAAACGACCGCCTGAGGGGACAATTTGCATATTAGGCTTTTATTATATAGGATTTTGTATTTTTCATAGTTCCTTAAATGCCCTTAGTTTTATGTTCTGGAATTTAAAAAAATTAACATATACACATTTTTCTTCAGGGAATATGGAAAATGGTAAGAGTTAAAAGACAAATTTGCATTAATAAAAATGGAAAAGATAGTGTAGCTTTTATGTGTTAATTACAGGTTTTGAAAGCATAATGCCACCTATATTACATAAGTCTATATGTAAATACTCTCAGGCTTGAGTTATAATGTTTCTGTCAAGTTTGTAACTTTTAAAAATTCTTTTTTGTTATTTTCCTTTTCATCTGCTATTCAGTCATCAAATTTCCTTTGTCAGCATTATGTAGAATAAAGGAAACCCATCAAATACTTCTACTTTCTTTTCCTTTTTAAAAAATCCTCACTGGAGGATATGCTCACTGATTTTAGAGAAAGAGGGAGGGGGAGAGAAAAACGTTGATGGGAGAGAGAAACTTCAATCACATGCCTCTCATGCTCACCCTGATTGGAGATTGGACCTACAAGTGAGGTATGTGCCCTGACTGGGAATCAAACCTGCAATCTTTTGGTGTACAGGATGACGCTCCAACCAACTGAGCCAGGGCAAAACTTCTACTTTCTAAGGAGAAGGGTATTTTTAAAGCATTGAAAAGATATAAGAGACTTATAGGTTAACTAGAGGCCTGATGCACAAAATTTGTGCAAGAGTAGGCCTTCCTTCCCCTGGCTGCTGGCACCAGCTTCCCTCTGGCACCTGGGACCGGGGCTTCCCTCTGGCACCTGGGACCAGGGCTTCCCTCTGGCACCTGGGACTGGGGCTTCCCTCGCAGAGGGAGGCCCCGCCCACCTGCTGCAGCCCAGGTTGGTGGCCTGGGCCTCCTTCTGCAGGGTGATCATGGGGCAATGGCCAGACCCCCGACCAATCGCATCGCACCCGCCTTGGCTGGCCTGGCGCCAGTGGGTGTCACCTTGTGGTCCCGGATCGTCATCTGGATGATCGTTCCACTGTTCTGCTGTTTGGTCTATTTGCATATTATGCTTTTATTATATAGGTTTGGCTTTTGGATTGCAAAGTTTTAGGGATTTGTTTTGTTTTACAGTGCTAAGGTTTTTTCAGACTCAGGTATGCTATGCTTTTGATAATGATTTTTCAAAAATTGATTTAGAGACAGAGAGGAAGGGAGAGTAAGAAGGGGGGAGAGAGAGAGAGAGAGAGAGAGAGAGAGAGAGAGAGAGAGAGAAATATTGATTTGTTATTCCACCCATTTATGCATTCATTGTTTGGTTCGTATCTGTCCCCTGACAGGGGATCAAATCCACAGCCTTGGCATATTGGGATGACACTGACCAACTGAGCTACCTCACCAGGGCAACCATTTTCCTATTCCTCACTGAACTCAGAGCTGAAGGCGATTGGGCAGATAGAGGAATTCAAAGCAACCGATCACAGAGCCAGGAAATTGGTGCTCAGCTTTGGTCGATTGATAATAGAGTTGATAAAGTTGGCCGCAGACACAGGAGAGATCTATTTTAAATACCTCTACATTTTGTGAAACAGTTTTGCTTGACCTTCAGTTTAAGATGCACCCTCTTCTCCAGACATCACTCATAGACCTCTGAAGTCCTCGCTCTAAAGCGGGCATCCTCAGGGGTTTCCTGAGGTGTAAAATGTGGTGAGACATTTATTTAAATGTATTCTGGGAGTTGGTTGGAAATTTTCTGATGATCACCATGGTAATTAAATTTGTATAATGGGACTTGTTTGAACATGAGGAACAGTAAGCAGTTTTCCTCATTGGTTTATGAAAGAACCTAAACCCCAGGTTTTGGAGAGATCCCAGAGGTCCTCCTCACTTGCACCATCTCTTTGCAGCAACATGAACTGTACAGACTTGAGAAAAACTTGGCTGTGATGCCAGTCTTAGTTCAAGAAAGTCAAGTTTCAGAGTTGGGGTGGATGAAGAAGATTTCTTGATAATAGCTTAGACTTACGTATGGCTCAAGAGATTAGAAAGTAAAAATTGGGGTTGATGCAACAACCCAGTTAATGTCCATATTAACTCCTAAAATGTGAGCACTTAATTCCCTATCTCATTTCCCTTTCATATTTCAACAAATAAAATATTCTTAATTTTTATAGATTCTGGATGAAAAATGGGGACAAAATGACCCAAAATATTATATTCAACATTTTGGTTACTATCTTTAAGACAAAAAGTAAAAAAAAAAAAGAAAAAAGACAAAGTATGTGAAAGTAAACCATATCCTTGGTTAGAGTGTTAGTAATAGTTGTAATTCCAGTGTGAAATTTGCATCACTATAGCATGAGAACTAAACTGCTGTACTTACAGTTGGGGAGGAATTTTTTTTTAATCCATGGTCATAAACAGCTTCTGTTTGGAGAACCAAGATAGGCAGACTGAGAGAAATACAAGAAGAAAATATCCTCTTTTGTGATTTACTGTAGCATTTCATGTTCCCTTAAATTTTGGACTAGATTTCTGCCACAATTCTGTAAACTTGAGGGGTGTGTGTAATTGCAGGCTGCCTGACCTTGTTAGGTTTGGAAGTTTCTGGAATCTAATTCCTTGTATTCTCTCTCTAACCTGTAATGTGGGAAAGTAACATGCACACAGATACACACATATCTTATAAATAGAATAGTGAAGGATGCAGTTATCTTGGAATTCATAAACATGTTCAAAAACTAAGCTTTTTAACCTTTGTAGATGTGTATTTTGGTACTAGTTTTTCCTCTCTTCATTTTCCATCATAAAAGGAAAAGAGGTGATATTCCTGAGTTACCACTTCCCTAAAATGTACTCAGTTTTGCTCAGATCTGTGCTATGTATAGTGTGTTACGTTCTGGCCCACGTCTGATGTGGAAGGAGAGACACAGACAGGAGAGTGGGTGACTGACTCAGAGATGTAAATGATCTTATTATAATTGAACTGCAGCCACACCTAGAAACCTTGACAATAACAGGGCCTGTGTTTGATATACCTCACCTGTTAAATCCTGTCTGAATTTTAGTATGTCATATGTGTGTTGTTCATCAGCAAAGTTGAACAGGTGCTAGAACAATTACAAAGCTTTAATCAGACTTATGATTACATCGTTTCTCACTTTGGCCATACAAAGAAAATGAAACATAACCCAAACTACTTTCTAGTTGCTTCTTGTATTGTTGGTTCTCATTCAGTGGTTTCAGTGCTACAGATTCTTTACCAAGATAGATTTCATGGGTAAACTCATGAAGGTTAAGATAATCTGAATGTCTGTGGCAAATTGTTAATGTTTTAAAATAGCTTTCCACCTCATTATACAAACTACACATGCTTATTGGGGGGGAAAAGGAACTGAAAAAGAAAATGAATTCATTTCCTTAAGCCCCACACCCAAATATAAACACAAATACTATTTAAGTAAATTTCCTTTCAGTCACTTTTCTATCTTTTTAAAAAAATTGAGGTAATACAATAAATTCAGTTATATCAACTTAAAATAACTATTTAGAACATTTCCTACTTTGCTATTCTTCAAAAATGTGACTGAAGAATATTCCATTGTTTTAGATATACTATATTTGAATATTCACCTACTGTTGGAATTGTAGGTAGCGTTCCATCTTTTCTACAGTGAACTCCGTTAAAGTAAATTTTTAATTGAAGTATAAGTTACAAAAAGAGTCCATAGCAATAAACATGTAGCTTAATGAATTTTTAGTCAACTTTGGCAACGTGAAACACTCATGAAACTTCCAGATGAAGAAAGAGAATATTAATTAACAGCATCTAGAAGTTGTGCCTCTTTCCAGCTATTACTGCCCTAAATTAACCACTACTCTAACTTCTGTCATCACTGATTGGTTCCTGTTTTTGAATTACATATAAATGGAATCATGTATGTTCTCTTTTGTGTCTGTCTGGCTTCTGTTCAGCATTATACCTGTGAGTTCCATCCATGTTGTTACTTACAGCAGTAGTCATTCTTTTTTGTTCTGTACAGTATCCTATATAATATAAGCATAGTATGCAAATTGTCCACTAGACCAGAGTTCGGCCAGGGGGCGGGATGGCCAATAAAGGGAGGGAGGGAGGCCCGCAGCCAGCAGCTGGCAGCCACTAGGGACCCTACCAGTGCAACAATTTCATGCACTGGGCCTCTAGTTTAATTATATGAGTATACCACAATTTATTATTCATTCTGTTGTTCATGGACATTTGGTTTGTTTTTTGGCTCTTATGAATGTTCTTATGTATGTCTTTTGATGCACATGTGTTGGATATATCCATTAGTGGAATTGCTTGTTCGTAGGTATGTGTATGCTCAGCTTTAATAGATATTACCAAATAATTTTTCCAAGTGTATATGCCAGTTTCACTCCCATCAACAATGAATGAGAATTCCATTTGCTCCTATACTTATCAACACTTAGTATTGTTAGTTTCCTTACTTTTAACCATTTTAGTAAATATGTAGTAGTAGTATTTCCTAGTGGTATTAACTTGCACTTCTTTGATGTCTAATGATATTGAGCACCTTTTTATATGTTTATTGGCCTTTTGGGTATCCTCTTTTGAAATACTTGTTAAAGTGGGTTTAAATTGTGTATGTCTTTTAAAAATGGATTTGTATGCATTTATATATTCTGGATATAAGTCCTTCAGGTGCATGCATTGCAGATACTTCTCTCTCTGGCTTGACTTTTACTGTCTTAATGATGTCTCTTGGTCACACAGTAAACTTTTAAAACGTGACAAAGTTACTTTGGTAAGGTGTATACACGTCATATCTAGCCAGCGGCCACTTACTTGGAGGACAGTGTGTAAGAGGCACTGAAATCAGAAGCTCTGCTGTTGTTAGCTTTGCCCAGCATCATGGCCGTCATTTGCCTTCCCAGTGGTACGGCTGTAATGTGGGCCCTTGGTTGCAAAGGGAAAAACAGCTGAGCATGTGGATGGATCGGTGAAATTGATCCCTAACCCTGGGGGACTAGTACTAGTAAAAGCTCAATCCCTGGTGATATTGGCTTAGAAGAGTCATGTTTTATACAAAGTATTATACATACAAGTTAATGTGTAAATTGCATAAGAGTGGCTTAGGATTTTGATATGTTTTAATCTTTCCATTTAAAATGTAGTGATTATGCCTGGCCAGTGTGGCTCAGTGGTTGAGTGTCGACCTACTAATCAGATCATGGTTCGATTTCCGGTCAGACTCGACGATCCCCAGTGTAGGGTGTGCAAGAGGAAGCTAATCAATCAATTAATTTGCTCTCATCATTGATGTTGCTATCTCTCTCCCTCTCCCTTCCTCTCTGAAATCAATAAAAATATATCTTTTACAAAAAGGAGTGATTATTTAAACAAGTGAAAATTGACTTTATTTTTCTCCAGTTAGAATAACTCCTGCATGCCCCCTACTGGGGATTGTGGCCACTACCTAGGCATGTGTCCATGACCTCCCCGTTCATGGGTCGATGCTCAGCCGCTGAGCAACACCAGCCAGGCTCCTTTGATTTCTTTGGAGGACAGTGGGGCGATCCTAGAATTAATTGTCTTCTTTAAGGGTAGAGAAGTAACACATAGGCATTGTTTCCTGGTTAAGAATTCATTCTATCCTTTCTGTGATTTGAGGTTCCAAAAAAGAAAACAAGATATATCTTTAATGTTTTATAAAAAAAATCAAAGGGAACTAGGGACTAGTTAAGTGCTTAATAATTTATTTTGCCATAGATTTCTACATGAACTAAATATTTAAAAAGTACCATTTTTTTTTTATTATGGACTATCTAAAACATTCACAAGAGTAGAGAGAATAGTATAACTATGTACCCATTTCCCAGCTTAACAATTATCAGCTTATGACGAAATTTATTTCATTTACATCCCTCTAAGAATCTGTAGGTCAGTTTGTGGCTCTGGTTATTTGAACAGGAGAAAAGTTAGTGCAGATCAGCCGGTGGACAGCTGCCATTCTTTAAATTTCACTAAGGAGTCCTCTGCACTTGCTGTTGCCACTCTCTTACCTCCTCTCCCATCTTCCCTACTGTGCCTTCTCGCTCCCCCACTTCTCTGGGTATGTTCAATTTGTATCTGATTTGTTTCATTTTAATTTTTTTTTCTTTTTTTGGGGGGGGGATGGGGAGGGGTGAGCAGGGATGGGAGGAGTGGTGTGGTGGTGAGGGGTGGGGTGGGGTGAGGAGGGGTGGGGGGTGAGGAGGGGTGCGGGAGGGTGGGGAAGGGTGGTCAGGGGTGGGAGGGGTAGAGAGGGGTAGGGAGTGGTGGGTGGAGGGGGGAGGAGGGGGAGGGGGAGGGAGGACAAATTAATTTTTAATGATATTTTATTGATTTTTTTAGAGGGGGAGAGAGAGAAACATTGCCCTTGACTGGGAGTTGAACCAGCCACATCCTGTTGCACAGAACTACACCTAACCAGCTGAGCCACAGCGTATAAGGCTATGCTTTTTTGTTTAAACCTTGTGCTGACCTCTATTGTATTGTAATTTTGCCTCACTGTATTGTGATTTTCTTTTTACTTGCTTTTTCCTCTTACCTGAATAATCCCCTGAGGACAGGTGCTTTTTTGTTTATAATTAAAAATCCTAGCACAATTGGGTAGTTGTGAAATTATAAACTAGAGTTTTAAATTAATATTAATTGTTATCATTTATGATAAGATTTCAGATCTATTATAACACTAACCCATTTTGTATTAAAATAAGTCATGATCACTAAAAATCTTCTGTTAGTCATTGCCCTTGGCTCTTTACATGAATTTTCTGTAATCCTTATAATAACCCTAATTAGACGACAGAATCCCCATTTTATTTTTGAGGATACTGAAGTTCAAGAGGTTAAAAAGTTTTCTCAAGGCCATAGTTGTCCATGCCTCTCTGGTTTTTAGGCCAGTGCTCTTTGCATTACATCATACCTCCTAAAGGGTCGATGTGTTTGCTGGGGAGAGAATGATATGAAACCTCGCACACTGTCTTTGCCTCCTGAGATAGTATAATTCAAGAAGGGTAGGCAGAACCAAGTCAGAGGTCAGTTATCAAGAAGGCTATTTAAAAACAGTTTCCTCTCTCCCTCTCCCTTCCTCTCTCTCGGAAAAAAAAGAAAAAAAAAAGATTTAAAAACAATTTCCATGAAGGGATTAGGGAGATAGGGAGTTAGACCAGAAAATAAATTGGGAGAGTCAAAGCAGGAAAAGCTGCTTAATTAGTTAGACATCAAACGGGAAGGACTGGAGTAGATAGGAGGCTGGAGAGGGATAAGGTACAGGCATGCCATAAACTAGAGTTAGATCTCACAAACATGGAATTCCTCTAGCAGCAAGTCCCCTGAGAACATAGTTTGATGTTACTTGCTGGGTTAGGGGTGAATCCTCAAAGTGAAATACCGGACTAGGCAGAGCATGAGAGCCAGGAACCAGGAATGCCTAATTAATATTATTAACTGCTTTTATGGTTCCTGACACATGCAGATACTTGATACAGGTTTTTGTTTTTCTAAATATATTTTTATTGATTTCAGAGAGGTTACAGAAACATCATTGATAAGATGGAATCATTGATTGGCTGCCTCCTACATGTTCCCTCACCAGGAATTGAACCCACCACCTTTTGGCGTATGGGACGATGCTCTAACTAACTGAGCCACACCAGCCACGGCTGATGTGCATTTTAAAGTGCAAGACACAAGAGGAGTGTTTTTTCACAAATCACTGTGTACAGTAGTAACAATAGTTCTTAAGTTCTTTAAGAAGTGACGGGATTCAAAAGATAAGAGGAAAAAATGGGCTTTTACCTATTCGTAGTAAAACTACTTGGGAAAAAGCTTTAAAATTTGGTGGTCACGAGGCCACTAGCACCTAGGGTACTTTTATAATTATAGTTGATGGTATTTAAGATTTAAAACCTACAGAAGCATGCATGGAGTTTCCTAACTTATGGTTTGCTAGTTGACTACTCAAATGTTTAAGCATTATTGACACAATACTCATTTTATTTATGACTACTTAACACTTCACTGAGTCTTCAAAAGAAAAGGAACCCCAAGGTATTAACCTAATAAAACTAGGTCGTCTACCTCATAGAAATGAATTCAGTTAGTAAATAGCTGAAGTTAGAATTGAGCAAATGTTCTGTGTTTGTAACAGTCTGAAGCATATGACCAAATATGGTAGCTGCTGTTTAACTAAAAACCACCCTATGGTCCAGCTGTGTGCATGGGTGGTGTTACAGAGAATCCAAGTTTATTTATTCCTTATTATCTGTGGGTGTCTTCATAAATGAAATTCTTAAGTGGGCCATTCTTTCATTCTCCGCACAATGAAAGAATGATAAAAAAGGAAAAGAAGTGACAAGATTTGTTCTGGAAATGTACAGACAGTTCTTTAGTGTTGCGGTAATATGTGTTCAGGTTTCTGTAATGCAGGTTGCGGCTTGTTCATGTCTCTGAGTTAAAGTTTACATTTTATGGTAATTAACCAACTGCATGACCTGTGAAACAGCGAAGAAGTATTCCAGAGCAGAGAAACTCTCTTAGGACAGTGGCTCCAGGTTTGGACTATAAATTGGAATTCCCTTCCCACTGACCAAGTCAGGGATGAGAGTGGTGGCCATTAAAAAACAGAGTGATTCTGGGGATGGATGAGAGGGGTATGGGAGAAGACTGTGATTTCTGAATTTTATGTTTAATAGGACATTGGTGGCTTGTTTAATTTCATTTTATAATAGTTTCTTTTCCATGTATTTACCTTAAGTCAGTGTGCTCTTAAGTTCATTTCATTATGAATTGCTGTTAAGTTCATTTCATTATGAATAATTTTTAAAGATTTCAGTTTTATGACTTTTTTCAGATGTAGAAATTTAAGTTCCTTACGCAACAAAGAAAAGTCCTACTCCAAATTTAATATTCAACATAACATATCAGATTTGAAAATTTTCTTAAACTTCCCATCAGTATCATTGGCAATTTAGATTTTCTAGGCTTGCAAGTTATCTAGGCTTCCATTTTCCTCCTTCACCCCCGCTCCCTGCTGGATTACAACCATTTGCTCTGTGTTAGTTCTTTGCCTAGTGAAGGAAATGGAGATGTCTAGAAACTATGAATTTTGTTTTTTAGGCCTTATTAGTTTTGTGTGTAATGGGTAACATTAAGTTTCTTAAATTTCCATGGGATCGCTTGGGTTTTAAATTTAGAGTTAATAACAATGTAGTCAGGGGCCAGCTTGCTTGTTGAGACTTGAAATTTCCTGCAGATTTGGACAATTTCTTCACTAACTTTTTTCTATTCATCTATTTCATGAGACCATGACATTCACAAGTGAATTGAGAAATTGAACTACTCAGAATCTAACTATGAATATTTAATCAGAGACACCCAGTCTGAAAAAACATTTACGCTCCAACATATTAATTCATAGCCATTAATATATTAATAGCTCTATAGAAGTTTCCCATATTTCAGAGTTCTTGAGAAGAATGCTCCGGATAACCTAATAGGCTTTTCCATCTCTCAGTGACTTGTCTTACCTTATTGAAAACTTATCTTAAATAGAAGGAAATGAATAGGCCTGGTCAAACCAGATTCTAAACAGTGCTGCTTCAGTGGGAAGGGAGTGATTAGTTAATCAGTGCTTGTGGTGACTGTTAATCAGCAGGCAGCAAGCACACAGGCCAGCTTCTTTGCAGCTAGTAAACACTGCTGTAGGCTGGCGACAGGTGCTGCCTATGCACATCTCAAAACAAGTGACAAATTGTTATTTTTCTAGAGATTCCATTTAGCTACAAATTTAAAGTTTATCAGTAATGTTTTCAAAACATGAAGTATTTTCAGGACTAGATTGTGTCATTTATTTAAGTCTGTAGTCAAAAGCAATTTATGTAATGTATCTATAATAATAAAAGCGTAATATGCTAATTAGACCAGACAGCCAAATGACCTTCTGGACGAAGCTGTGGAGGTGGGGCCGAGGCAGAGGCAGTTAGGACCCATCAGGCAGGCAGGCGAGTGGTTAGGGGCCATCAGGCAGGCAGGCGAGTGGTTAGGGGCCATCAGGCAGGCAGGCGAGTGGTTAGGGGCCATCAGGCAGGCAGGCAGAGTGGTTAGGGGTGATCAGGCAGGCATGCAGAGTGGTTAGGGGTGATCAGGCAGGCATGCAGAGTGGTTAGGGGTGATCAAGCAGGCAGGCAGAGTGGTTAGGGGTGATCAAGCAGGCAGGCAGAGTGGTTAGGGGTGATAAAGCAGGCAGGCAGAGTGGTTAGGGGCCATCAGGCAGGCAGGCAGGCCAGCAGTTAAAAGCCAGTAGTTCTGGATTGCGAGAGGGTGCAGGCCGGGTTGAGGGACTGCCCCCTCTAGTATATTAATAATAGATTGTATTTTTTAAAATTTAATAAATCTTTATTGTTCAGATTATTAACAATTGTTCCTCTTTTTCCCCCCATAGCTCCCCTCCACCCAGTTCCCACCCCACCTTCTGCCCTTATCTCCCCCCCATTGTCCTCATCCATAGGTGTACGACCTTTGCCCAGTCTCTTCCCGCACCTCCCACACCCCCTTTCCCCCTGAGGATTGTCAGTCCACTCCCTTTCTATGCCCCTGATTCTATTATATTCACCAGTTTATTCTGTTCATCAGATTTTTTATTCACTTGATTTTTAGATTCACTTGTTGATAGATATGTATTTGGTGTTCATAATTTTTATCTTTACCTTTTTCTTCTTCTTCCTCTTCTTAAAGAATACCTTTCAGCATTTCATATAATACTGGTTTGGTTGTGATGAACTCCTTTATCTTTCTCTTATCTGTGAAGCTCTTTATCTGACCTTCAACTCTGAATGATAGCTTTGCTGGGTAGAGTAATCTTGGCTGTAGGTTCTTGCTGTTCATCACTTTGAATATTTCTTGCCACTCCCATCTGGCCTGCATAGTTTCTGTTGAGAAATCAGCTGACAATTATATGGGTAATTGTCCCTTGTAGGTAACTAACTGTTTTTCTCTTGCTGCTTTTAATATTCTCTCTTTGTCTTTTGCTCTTGGCATTTTAATTATGATGTGTCTTGGTGTGGTCCTCTTTGGATTCCTTTTGTTTGGGGTTGTGTGCGCTTCCTGGACTTGTAAGTCTATTTCTTTCACCAGGTAGGTGAGTTTTCAGTCATTATTTCTTCAAATAGGTTTTCAGTATCTTGTTCCCTCTCTTCTTCTGGCACCCCCATAATTCTGATGTTGGTACACTTGAAGTTGTCCGAGGCTTCTTACACTTTCTTCAAATTTTTGGATTCTTTTTTCTTTTCTGGTTGAGTGTTTTTTGCTTCTTTGTATTTCAAATCTTTGACTTGATTCTTGTGTTCCTCTAGTCTGCTGTTGGGTCTCTGTATAATATTTTTTATTTCAGTCAGTGTATGTTTAATTTCCAGTTGGTCCTTTTTCATATCCTCGAGGGTCTCACTAAATTTATCGGCCCTTTCTAGGAAATTCTTGAAATACCTTATAACCGTGGTTTTGAACTCTATATCCAGTAGTTTGCTTTCCTCCATTTCTTTCATTTGTGATCTGTTTCTTTGTCTCCGCATTTTTGCCGCTTCTCTGAGTTGGTTAGAGTAGCTTTGTGTGCTAGGTGTCCTATATGGCCCAGTGGCTCAGCCTCCCCATTTACCTGAGGTGGACACTCTTGGTGCACCCCTTTGTGGACGGTGTGCACAGCCTTGTTGTAGTTAAGTCTTGATTATTGTTGGTATCACTGGGAGGAATTGATCTCCAGGCCAATTGGCTGTGAGGATCACCTGTGTCTACGCCGGGAGAACTTCTGTGCTGGAGACAGCCTTATGAAATAAGACTTGCAAAATTGCAAAAGCCTCTGTGCTCAGCTTGGATGGGGCGGAGTCTCAGGGCTGAGCAGACAGCCGTGGCTTCCTGTCAGCCCTGCTCTATGAGGCCCCTGGGTCTCAGTGTCCCTTGGTAATCGCTACAAGCACCTCTGAGAGAAAGCCGCCCTCGAGTTTCGCCCGCTGCCAGACAGTCCAATTTCTCCCCCAATGAATCTGGATTCCCAAATTCTCACCCGGAACTGGAGTTCAGCGCAGTCAGGAGCTTCCGTCTTCCTCCCGCTAGAGAAAGCCAGTGGCATACTCAGCAGTCAGTCCTCTCTGCATGCACTTGCACATGCGCCTCCAGACCTCTGCCTTTCACGGCTCCCCTGAGTTTCCGTGCGCTCCTCTCTTTTCCTGACAGTCCAGACTCCCCTCATATGAGTCTGGGACCCTTGGGTCTCTCCTGGAACTGGGGTTCAGTGCAGTCGGGAGATTCTGTCTCTCTCCCTCTAGAGAAAGCTAGCTAGGCACTCAGCCGCCTGTCCTCTCCGCGCGCGTCTCTGTTCCTCAGCTTTTTGCAGCTCCTCTGAGTCTCCGTGTGCCTCTCTCTTTCCTTCTATTTGTAGAATTTCCACTCAGCCAGCCTTCCTGTGGTTCTGGATGATGTCCTTTCTGTCTTTTAGCTGTAGTTTTGAAATTGTTGCGCTAGGCAGCAGTTTAGGTGTTCACCTATGCTTCCATCTTGGTTTATTGATTGTATTTAAAAAAATATATATTGATTTTTTTTACAGAGAGGAAGGGGGAGGGATAGAGAGTTAGGGACATCAATAAGAGAGAAACATCGATCAGCTGCCTCCTGCACACCCCCTACTGGGGATGTGCCCGAACCAAGGTACTTGCCCTTGACCAGAATCGAACCTGGGACCCTTCATTCTGTAGGCCGATGCTCTATCCACTGAGCAAAACTGGTCAGGGCAATAATAGATTATATTTATTGAGTACCTGCTCTGTGCCAGGCACTGTACTAAGTGCTTTACATATATTACTTCTGCAAAAACCCTGCAAGGTAGGTATTGTTATTTTCATTTACACATTAGGATTAAGCACTTGGACCTTTTATCAAACTTTTTTTTTTAGTAATAGTGTTATTGAGATATAATTTATATGCCATAAAATCACACTTTTAAAGTTTACAGTTTAGTGGTATTTACTATATTTACAGATTTGAGCAAACATCATTACAGTCTCTAATTTTAGAATATTTTCATCAGCCCATAAAGAAACCCCAAATCTATTAACAATCACTCTTTATTTCTCTCTCCCCCTGCCCTAGGCAACCACTAAATTACTTTCTGCCTCTGTGGATTTACTTATTCTGGATTTTTCACATCAGTGAAATAATACAATAATATGTGGTCTTTTGTGACTCCTTTCACTTATCCATTTAAAGTATCAGCCAAATGTTGTATCAGTCAGGGTAATTGATTCGGAAGAATGGAACAATAATAATGTGGAAATAAATCTTTTATTATTGTTAAGTAATAAGATATTTTGAATATTGTGAAGATTTCCCAGATGACTGATACTTCACATAAGTACATTTTTAGAGCAAAACCTATTTAAATTTGAACCATGGTTGATAGGAATCAACCTAAATTGCCTAACATATTACTCTGATTTCTTAAACGCAGCATAATTTAACCCTTTATTAATAACCTGGGGTTCATTGTTTTGAGAGTTTATTGCCTTTTTCTATATTACTATGGTGTCATTGGGCATTTGAGGTGTATAAGACTATTCAGTCTATACTAAATGGCCTCTGATTACTGTGCTTATAGTTTCTGATACTTTTGCCTGAGATCAGTTCATTTACTTTAGATTTGAATTTGATTAAAATTTTTTCTTACTTTTCCACTTTGAGCAATGTAGGTTTATTGTAGAAAAAGTTAAAAATTATGGATAAGCCCTAACCGGTTTGGCTCAGTGGATAGAGCGTCGGCCTGCGGATTCAAAGGTCCCAGGTTCGATTCCGATCAAGGGCATGTACCTTGGTTGTGGGCACATCCCCAGTAGGGGGTGTGCAGGAGGCAGCTGATAGATGTTTCCCTCTCATCAATGTTTCTGACTCTCTCTCCCCCTTCCTCTCTGTAAAAAATCAATAAAATACATACATTTTAAAAAATTACGGATAAGCAAAAAATAAGATGAAAAATTACCACATGTATTAGAACCATCACCTTACATATTTGTCTTTGGTGAAAACATTAAGTTCTACTTTCTTAACTAATTTATATTATACAATACAGTGTTATCAACTATAGTCACCATGTTTTACATTAGATTGATATTCAGTATTTACATTATTATTCTATCTAATAAAGAGAGAATATGCTAATTGACCCTCACACTGTCGCGAAAGATGGCGGTGCCCACAGCCAATAAGAAGGGAATATGCTAATTGACTGCCCCACCCTCAAAGATGGTAGCACCCACAGCCACAAGATGGTGGCGCCCAGTCCCCTCAGCCCTGCTTGGGCAGCAGGCGGGCCCAGCCGCTCCGCGCGCCTGCATCCGGAATCCCCCAATCCCCTCAGCCGCCCAGGGCCCGCCTGAGGTGCAGGCAAGCCTCGGATGGCGGCTGCCCAGCCGCCCAGGGCCGCCCGATGCTCAGGTAACCAGGGCCGAGGCTTGCGCTCCTGGCAGTGGCAGCAGCACAGGGGTGATGGGGTGTCACTTTCCCCAGATCACTGGGTCACCTCCTGTCCCTTAGGGCTCCTGGACTGTGAGAGCGGGCAGGCCAGGCTGAGGGACCTCCCCTCCAGTGCATGAATTTTCATGCACTGGGCCTCTAGTGACTATATAAATACTGTTGAGAGCTAAATCATGTTTTCTCTGGAGTTGGTAGGTTTTTTATTTGCTTGTTTTCTATGTGTCTATCATTGAAATGTCTCCAAGCTTTCTTTCACTTGCATGAAGTCTCCCCTCTATATGATCATTCATATTAAGTGTCCTGTCAGTTTTGCCTTCTTGAGCAACTCCCATCATGGAGTCTTCTGACTGCTCTGGTTTGGGTAGATGTGTTGATCTCAGGGTGTGTGCACATTAATAGAATGGATCTACCTTCTCTAGTTAGGGATTCCTTTGCTTCACATGTTGCATCCTCACTGTCAGTTAGTGAGGTCTGAGAAAGAACAGGGCTGTGCACATATTCTGCCATCTCTGACCAGAAGTTCCCTGAACTGTCTTTATCTCTACTCGTCCTCTCCTGTGATGGTCTTCCAGTCACCTTTTATCTGCTGTTGCTTCTGACTTCCAACTTTACCACCAGCGTGGTCCAACCCCAGAGATCTTTACTTATTTTTTCCAGCTTGGTGGGCCTTTCTCTCTCTGTTTCCTTTGAGCCTCATTCTTTACACCTCATGTTCTTTTTATTCCTAGTTGCCTCCACAAAGTGGATTAATCCTCTCTCCCTTTGCTTGTCAGTTTTCCTGCTAACCAACACAGTGATCAAAGGATACGTTCTACATGTTTTGTTCACTGCTCAAGAAACTATTCTGAACAATAGCAAAACCACACACAAATCTTTAGAATTTAAATCTTTGTTGATTGAGCACATGTCCTGACTTTGCTTCTCTCTCATTCTTGCTATCCTTTATCCTGTGTCATGTCTCTTTGACTTCTCATCTTTATACTAACTACTCATACACTTGCAGGGTTTGCCACTAGGAAGAAAGGTATTTACTTTTTAAGTAGAATAAACTATAAATAATAAATATTAAATAATAAAATATTAGTAAATGACATGTATTGTGAGCTTTCTGGATTGTTAAGCCTTGATCCTTTGTCCATCAAATGGGGGAAATAATCTTTTACTACTTTTAGCATTTTGAGAAGCAAATGAGATAGATTGAACGAAAGTTTTGGAAAACTCTGAAAGAATGTGTAATTTGTGTAACCTGCCTATCTGCCTTCTGCATATGGTCTTGGCTGAGCTATGGGAGAGACGTTCCTGTGTGTGGTGCATGGGCACCAGCTGGACCGAGGAGATCCCTGGGGTCATCTCTCTACTTTTTGGTGGAAGCCTACCCTGCCTGCTCTGCCCGCTTAGCCTGGCAGATCTGAAGGATGAGATACAGTTCTTGGTAGGGATACAGGTGTTCTCCCAACAGTCGTAGAGCATTCCTAGGCAAAGGACATCTGCAAGGAATGCACAATGGCCGCAGTAGCTGAACTGTGCTAAAGGGTTGCTCTGGGAGATGTTCCCTGAGGGATCTGCTGGAGCCCATAGTGGGCAAAAGCCAGCAAAAAATGTATTACCATTTTTGTGACTACATGTATGCGCACGGACTGCTAAGTAGTGGAAGAATTTGGGTTTTATAAGCTTTGTGATTCTTAGGAAGTGGATTCTGGCATTCTTGTTGTTTCTCTTAAGGTTGAGCTTGCCTCTCTACCATATAACTAGTACTACTGATTTGTTCAGCTAACCATTTATTCAAGAACTAAGTACCTAAATGGTAACTAGAAAACAAAGTATCTAAATGGTAGTGTTATAGATAGTAAAAAGTGAACTTCAACACAATTAAGCATCGTCACAAGTTTCAAGATCTATGGAGTCTTATTACATAAATTAATCAACCCAGTTAAAAAACTTTTTACATATTGCATTGTTTTGATCAGTCTCCTTTACTCTTAGGGCTAACACAAATAATAGAAAAAATTTCAAGTTCTAGAACGAATATGCCTAATAGCCTTTGTTAAAGCAATACTAGCTGAAGACATCAAGGTGATTTAAAGGTTTCTGTGCTCCTGCCAGTGCACTCCTAGAATTGAAAGGAACCTTAGCGATTCTCTTGTGTATTTTTATTGGATGTGGAAATTGAAGTCCCCGAGAGGTGAAGCAGTTTGCTTGAGGTTGCACTGTTGGCAGCAAGGTGTTTCTGAGCTTGTTTTCTATCAACAAGGAGCATCTCAAGTCACCAAGAGTGGAGATAAGGAACAATTCAGGAAGCTTCCAGTCGAGATAGCAGAATGAATGTGCCTAATAATCTTCATTGTTTCTCATACCTCACTAAAAGACAGTAAAAGAAAAAGAAAAAAAAAAAGCATTAATTCACAAGGACAAAACGGAGCTGCAGAAGAGACAGCAGCAACAAAATTCTGAAATTTAGAGAGCAGGAGGCTAAGCAGGCCTGAGAAAGCTGAATCCTAAGTGGCAATGGGGGAGCAAGGAGATTTACACCATGAAAATCTAAAAGACTCAGAAATGGGCTGGACCAGTACATCTAGAAATGAGGCTAAAAGTAGGTTACAAACAGGAAGATACATTGAAAGTTTTGTTATTGTAAAAAAACCATTGAAACCTGTGAAGAATTTTTGTGAGTTTATTTGAGCCAAACTGTCGACATATGCCGGGAAGCAGAACCTCAACGAATTGAAATAATGCTCCGGAGAATGGCGGGTTACATTTGTATTTATACATTGCAATCAAAGGAGGGACATAGGTGGGTTACATGAAATTCATTGGTGATAGATTAAGGAGGTGGGATAAAGCAAGGGGGGGGTGGCAACCCCTGTGATTGGACACAAAGTAAAATGATGGACACATACTTAAGTGGGTGCAGGAACAATTAACATGATAATGAAGGAATTTGTGGTATCTGTCTTGGTGCCCATCACATTTGGTTGTGCCCCAGGGGCTCCAGAAAAAGGGAAGTTACAAGTTACCCAGACATTTCAAGGGTATGTTATCATAGATGCAAAAAGACAGATAGGTTCAGTTAAGGTAAAGGTTGACCTTGTCAGTGAAGATACCGGCCTAGGATGTAACTGCCTACCATGACTGCGTTTAGTTAAAGTTTAATTTCAGACCATCCTTTGTGGTGACTTTAGGTCTCTGAGTTTGCAAGACTGCCACGCAGGCCTCCCCTGAGCTTGTCAGGTCAGCATGTGGCCCCTTCCGTCCACAGTGTTAAGAAAGGCTGGACTCTCACATCCTCTTCCTTCTGCATGCAGCCAAGAGAATGCTCTTTCCTCCCCCTGGCAGCAGAATTATTTTCTAAAGAGGATAAAATAGAGGGTCTCCAGAATGGAGGGCACCAGGCACACTTGAGGGCAAGGAGAGTGTCCTGTCCAGGTGCTTCAAACTCATGCATAATTCTGTCCATAGCCAGTGTCATATGTCCAGGTTGATTTAGTTTATACTTGGCACATGGGTGATCAAGTGACCCTCTAGAATCTACGGACATGTTTCTTTCACTGAATTTAGGTTTTCAGATAACATTGCATTTTTTTTCTTTTTGTTAATCCTCACCTGAGGATATTTTCCCATTGGATTTTAGAGAGAGGGAAAGGGAGGGGGGGAGGAGAAAGAGAGAAAAACATTGACGGGAGAGAGACACATTGGTTGGTTGCCTCCCACAGGCGCCTACCAGGGCCGGGGACAAGCCTGCAACAAGCCTGCAACCTAGGTATGGGCTCTTTGAAATGAGTCAGACCTGAGGCCCTTCAGTCCAAGGGCCAATGCTCTAACGACTAAGCCAAACCAGCCAGGGCTCTCTCAGCTTTAACAATTTCCTTTTTACCTCCATTTCCTACTTCTGTTCCTAGTCTTCCATCATTACTAAAGTATTGAATAATCAGATCAACTTGTCACCTAAATAAATATATATATCCTTGCATTTATATTTCTGTAAATACGTGGGTTGTGGTTTTTTTTAATAGTAAATATATTTTTATTGATTTCAGAAAGGAAGAGAGAGGGAGAGAGGTATAGAAACATCAGTGATGTGAGATAAATGGGCTACCCCCTGCACACTCCCCACAAGGGATCGAACCCACAACCCAGGCCTGTGCTCCAACCGGGAATCGAAGCATGACCTCCTGATTCATAGATCGATGGTCGTTGCTCAATCACTGGCCCATGCCAGCTAGGATGTGGTGGTGGTGGTGGTGGTGGGGTGTGTGTGTGTGTGTGTGTGTGTGTGTGTGTGTGTGTGTTTAAATTGTTAAATTTACCTAAATGTTACTGTGCTATAGTTTTTGTTTTCCTTCTTATTCCTCCCAGCCCCCTTTGCTGTTCAGGGACAATTTAAGGACTATTTTTGTTGCTGTGTATATGTCTTATTCTTTATTTCTAACCACCATCTACTCTTTTGTAAATTATTTGTGTTCCCAGTGGTAGACACTCAGATTCCAGCTCACCGTTACCACCAACAGTGTGATGAACAAATAGTCTTTTCTAAAAAATGTATTTTCTTTTTTAAAAAATAAGTTTTTATTGACTTCATTTTTTTCAGGTTTTTTGTTGTTGTTGTTTGTTTGTTTGTTTTTTGTATTTCAAGAAAACCAATTTTAAATATAACACAGTCTTATACTTGTTCTGTAATGATCCTGGACATTGAAGAATTTCTTTGAACATATACACAAGAGTAGATTGCTGTGCTTAATCTGATTAAGCACTGCCAGATTTGGGTCTTTGTTAGAGTGCGCAAAGGATATCCTATTTCTCCATCTTCCTGCCAGCACTTGGCTTTAGCCACCTTCCTAATTTTTGACTATCTGATAGAGTAAAGTGGTATCTTAATGTTGTTTTAATTTGCTTTCTCTAATTCCTAATGAGTTGCAGCATCTCTCTTTTTTTAATCCTCATCTAAGGATATTTTTCTATTGATTTAAAAAATATATATATAGAGAGAGAGAGAGAAAAACAGAGAGAAATATCGATGTGAGAGAAACACATCGATTGGTTGCCTCCTGCATGAGCCCAGCCAGGGCCTGGGCCACTCTGGTCTGGGGAGGAGCCTGCAACTAAGGTACATACCCTTGACCGGAATTGGACCTAGGACCCTCAGTCCTCAGGCTGATGCTCTATCCACTGAGCCAAACCGGCCACGCCCGCAGCATCTCTTTGTATACTATTAGGGCCATTTAAATGTCCCTTCACTGAATTACCTATTCATATCCTTTGTCCATTTATTTAATTAGGGTTCCTGTTTTTCCTGGTTGGTTTCCAGATGTCTCTTGTCTAGTTTAGAATATTAGGCTGGTAATTTGCCTTTCCCAGTCTGTTATATATGTTAATTTTATCAGTAGTGCCTTTTGTTGAACAAAAGCTAACTTTGATGTAATCCCAAGTCTGTAATTTTTTACCGAATGGCTTTCTGGGTCTTGTTAAATATAATAAAGATATTCTACATTTTAAATTATATATTTTATAATTAAGTCTTTCACATTAGGTCTGTAATTCATCTGAGTCCATCATTATATATGGCTTAGAATAATAATCCAATTTTATTTTTCTCCATGTAGTGAGACTCTTTTTGGAACCCTATGAGCTAATTTGTGGTACCGGTGTTAATATATATCATATTTCTATATTTCCATGGCTCTCTTTCTAAGAGCTCTAGTTTGTTTTATTATATAAATTTGTTTTTCTCACATTGGTACCAACGTTTTATTACTTTGCTTTGTGCTGTCTTAAAAATTCATAGGATATATAAATTTTAAAAATGTCATTTCTCAAATTAACCTATAAAGTCAGAGTAGTCCCAATTCAATTCAATTTATTATTAAGAACAAAATTTTTATTTTAGAAGAAGTTTAGATTTACAGAAAAAAAAGTGAAGGTAACACAGAAAGTTCCCACTGCTTTTGGCAAATTCTTTTAGTCTTTCTTAATTGTTGTTTAATCTTATATCTGAAGGATATCTTTCTTAGCTCCTTTGATAATTCTGTTACCTGTTTAATTTTGGTTTGGGCATCTATTTGATTGTTTTTCCCCCTCATGAATTAATTATATTTTTCGTGGTTCTTTGTGTGTTGAGTAATTTTGTATTGTAACCTGGGCATATTGAATATTATGTTGTGAGACTTCGGTTCCTGTTAAAATCCTCTGTAGAATGTTGAGATTTTTTGTCTGTTAGCAATCAGTCAACTTGGTTAACTTCAGATCTCAAGTTCGGCTTCACCTTCTGTGGGTGGTGGTTCTGGTGTTCTTTCAGTTCCCAGCATTTGTTAGGCTATTGGAACTGCTCTGCCATGTACTAATGCTGGATTTGTCCTACGCATGCGAGCGTGGGGTCAGCCTGAAACTTGCTTTTGTTTCGATATAGATTTGGGAGCCCCCCTTTCTAGCTTTCTTCTGTTTGACATATCTCTCGTATTCCTGTGTTCCCAGAGGCCCCCTTTCCCACGTCATTCTGTGACTGGACCTGACTTCATGCAGGGCCAGGAGAATGAAAATAAAGGGGAAAAAGAAAAAGGGAAATTTACCTTTTACTTTTTGGCTTGCTTTGGCTCTTTTTTTGCCAGTTCTCTGGCCAGAATGAGGAAGTTTCTTTCAGCATTTTTAATGTGAGTCTCCACTGTTCCGTTTGTGACTCGGGCCACCTGGACCAAGACATTTTTGGATCAAAGCTGAGAGGTGAAGGAGTTAAAAGAAAAAGTAGGAATATCACTAGTAACTGTAATTCTTTAAGTTTTGACTTTTCTCACCAATTTGCCTGCTATTTCTTTATTTTTCTGAGTCCCCAAGTGTTTCTTTTTGTGCTCAGTTCAGAGTTTTTAGTTGTACTCAGAGAAATAGGCTGAGGGCTCATTTCATCATGACTAACACCAGAAGTCTGTATCATTTCTTAAAATTGTAAAATTTTGATAAAAAACAATTCCACAAACGTAGGAAATCAAGCTTTGTATAGATGATTTCAAAGAACATTACCTGATTCTTCCAAATTAGAATAAAGCACTGATAAGTCTTGCTTTAAAGTATTTTATTTGTCTTTTTTGTTCTTTTCTTTTCTGCATAAGAATTTCTCTCCCCTTTTATTTCCTACAGGGGGAAAAGTAGCATTCCTACATAGTCTCCTTTCTTTCCCTTATAACTAATCTGAAATAACCTCTGAGTTTGTTGAATGGTGAAAATTGTTGTGGTATAGTTTGTTAATTTAAGGGCAGAAAAATATCAAATAACAGAGAACTAGTTAATGGCATGGCTTTGTGGAAGCAGAGAACTGGCTGGTAGTCCATGTAAGTTTTTGTGGAACTGCCTCTGGGTCGGGGAAAGCGTTGAGCTGTTAGTATCCATCAATGTGTTAAAACCCTGTGGGGAGCCGAAACCGGTTTGGCTCAGTGGATAGAGTGTCGGCCTGTGGACTGGAGGGTTCCAGTTTCGATTCCGGTCAGGGGCATGTGCCTGGGTTGCGGGCGCATCCCCAGTGGGGGGCGTGCAGGAGGCAGCTGATTGATGTTTCTCTCTCATTGATGTTTCTAACTCTCTATCTCTCTCTCTTCCTCTCTGTAAAAAAAAAATCAATAAAATACTTTAAAAAACAAACAAAAACCCTGTGGGGAGATTTGAGAAGTAAGCTGGAATTGCCGAAGTGGCTGATACGCCTTTCTGTAGACCAAACACATTAGGTTGAATCATGTGAAATTGCTGTTTTTGTAAGTCAAAGACAGTCAGATACTAGCAATTTCATGACTTAAAACTATATTTAACTCTCAGTTCTGAAATTTGAAGAAAGAAAATGAAACCTCAAATTTAAATATTATCTATATTAATGATGGCTGCTTTAGACAGGCAAATGCAAAATCTCAGATGCATAGCAAAGTCCAAAATGGACATGCCTGTTGCTCCGTGGAGTCAGTCAGAGAGCCAGGATGATGAAGGCTCCCCAGTTGTTTGTACCTACATGGCTTCCTCGTGTCCTAGGGGCTGATAAACAGCCAGAAGACTAAACACGGAAGATGGTGGCAAAAAGAGAGAGGGCGACAAAAGCATAACCACTTCTTAATCTCAGCCAAAGTGGACTGAGAGCCAACCTAGATGCAAGGGGGCATGGGAAATGTAGTCTGTGTTTGTCAGCTGCTTTCTGGCACCAGTTGTGAAGGTGCTGTTGGGCAGCTGTCTCTGCCACACCACTTCTTTATCAGTTGGAAAGCGTATTTTTACTGTGTGTATTAGTTTGTTAGGGCTGCCATAACAAATGCGATAGACTGGGTGGCTTAAACAACAGAAATTATTTTCTCATAGTCTGGAGGCTAGTATTCCAAGGTCAGGGCGTCAGCAGGTTTGGTTTCTTCGGCGGTCTCTCTCATTGGCTTCCAAACAGCACCTTCTCATTATGTCCTCACATGGTCATTTCCCTGGTGTCTCTGTGTCCACAGTTCCTCTTCTAAGAACACCAATTCATTGGATTAGGGCCCACCCTAATGGCCTCATTTTAATTTATTCTTTAAGAATACATGCAGTCATATCCTGAGGTACTGGAGGTTAGGACTTCAGTATATGAGTTGGTGGGGGCACAGTTCAGTCCATAACACATACCCCATTCTATCTAATAAAAGAGAAACATGCAAATTGACCGTACCTCTGCCACACCAAGCCATGCCCACCAGCTAATCAGGAGTGAGTATGCAAATTAACCCAACAAATATGGCAGTGGCCACGGAGCTGGAGCAAGCAGGAGGCTTGGGTTTCCCCTGGTGATGGAGGAAGCCAAGCTTCCCGCCCACCCTGGCTGGTCCTGGCCTCCACTCAAGGCCACAAACTTTCAATTATAGAAGATAAATAAATCCCAACAAAAATGGCAGCAGCCACAGAGCTGGAGAGAGCAGGAGGCTTGGGTTGCCCCTGGCAATGAGGAAACCAAGCTTCCCACCCACCCTGGCTGGCCCTGGCCTCCACTCAAGGCTGCGAAGTTTCAATTATAGAAGATAAACAAATCCCAGATACCAGGGCCTTCGCTTGGGTCACCAGGGGGTGTGGCTGGCCTGCAAACTACCACAGGCCCCTTGCCCAGGCCGCCCCGTGCCCCAAGGGAACCCCCACCCTGATCCGGGACACCCTTCAAGGCAAACCAGCTGCCCCCACCCGTCCACCAGGCCTCTATCCTATCTAATAAAAGCGTAATATGCAAATCGACCCATTACTCCAACACACAAGATGGCTGCCCCCATGTGGACACAAGATGGCCAGCAGGGGAGGGCAGTTGGGAGGGACCAGGCCTGCAAGGGAGGGAAGTTGGGGGCAATCAAGCCTGCAGGGGAGGGCAGTTAGGGGTGACCAGGCCTGCAGGGGAGGGCATTTGGAGGGGACCAGGACTTCAGGAGAGGGCAGTTAGGGGTGACCATGCCTGCAGGAGAGGACAGTTAGGGGCAATCAGGCTGGCAGGGGATCATTTAGGCATCAATCAGGCTGGCAGGGGAGTGGTTAGGGGGTGATCAGGCTGGTAGGCAGAAGCGGTTAGGGGCAATCAGGAAGGCAGGCAGGTGAGCAGTTGGGAGCCGGCAGCCCTGGATTGTGAGAGGGCAGTTGGACAACCTTCGAGGGGTCCCAGATTGGAGAGGGCACAGGCTGGGCCGAGGGACGGACACACACACACACACACACACACACACACACACACACACACACACACTGTGCACAAATTTCATGCACCTGGCCTGTAGACCTATATAATAAAAGCTTAATATGCTAAGTGTCCTGTTGACCAGTTGGCCGTTCAATCAAAGCATAATCTACATTAATAAAAGAGTAACATGCTAATTGACTGTACCTTTGAGATGCCCACCAGCCAATCAGGAGTGAGTATGAAAATTAACCCAATAAAGATGGCAGGTTAATTTGTAGGCGCTGAGTGGCCGCGGGCGACTACGTAAGTGTTCCGCACCACTCCAGCTGCTCCAGGCCTCTGGGCAGTGTGGGAAGGTGGAAAGGCAGCTCTGGCCAAAGTGAAGGCAGTGCCAGCAGCCAGGGGAAGGAAGGCCCATTCTTGCACAAATCTTCGTGCACCAGGCCTCTAGTGTACTAATGATATGCTAAAGCCGCTCAACCACTTGCTATGACATGCACTGACCATTAGGGGACAGACAGTTGACCAGTCAACCATTTGCTATGATGTGCACTGACCACCAGGGGGCAGATGCTCTGACTGGTAGGTTAGCTTACTGTTGGGGTCTGGCTGATCAGGACTGAGTGAGACAGGCTGACACACCCTGGAGCCCTCCCATGGCCCCTCCCCAGCTGGCCAAACTCCTGTGTCTCTCCCTGGCCCCAATCATGCACCGGTGGGGTCCCTTGGCCTGGCCTCCATCCTCTTGCAATCCGGGACCCTTCAGGGGATGTTGGAGAGCTGGTTGCGGCCCAGTTCCACAGAAGGAGCACCATTCAGCCAGAAGCTGGGCTCATGGCTGGCTAGCGCATTGGTGGTGGCGGGAGTCACTCCCACCTCCATGGCAGTGCTAATGATGTCCAACTGCAGGCTTAGGCCCGCAGAGAGCCTGCAGTCAGACATCCCCCGAGGGCTCCTGGACTGCGAGAGGACCCGCCCCCCTCGAGTGCACCGGGCCTCTAGTATGTTATAAATGAATGTTTTCACTAAAAGTAGCCAGACTCTATTAGAAAAAAAGAAGAAAGGATGTTTGGTCGATTTTATAATTATTCTTTTAATGGATCTGTAATAAATCTTGAATCTTATATATTAACACATTGCATACCAGTAGTTTTATTTTTACCCAGTGGCCAGATAAGTTTCTATTGAATGAGGACAAAAAATGTCTTACAAAGTATCAGACTTTAAGATGATATTATTATTATTTTTAAAATAAATCTTTATTGTTCAGATTATTACAGTTGTTCCTCTTTTTTCCCCCCATAGCTCCCCTCCACCTGGTTCCCACCCCACCCCCCGTCCTCATCTATAGGTGTACGATTTTTGTCCAGTCTCTTTTCGCACCCCCCACACCCCCTTCCCCCCAAGAATTGTCAGTCCACTCCTTTTCTATGCCCCTGATTCTATTATATTCACCAGTTCATTCTGTTCATCAGATTTTTTTATTCACTTGATTTTTAGATTCACTTGTTAATAGATAGGTATTTGTTGTTTGTAAGTTTTAACTTTACATTTTTCTTCTTCTTCCTCTTCTTAAAGAGTACCCTTCAGCATTTCATATAATACTGGTTTGGTGTTGATGGAACTCCTTTAGCTTTTTCTTCTTTTTTTTAAAAATATATTTTATTGATTTTTTTACAGAGAGGAAGGGAGAGAGATAGTCAGAAACATCGATCAGCTGCCTCCTGCATGCCCCCCACTGGGGATGTGCCCGCAACCCAGGTTCATGCCCTTGACCAGAATCGAACCCGGGACCCTTCAGTCTGCAGGCCGACGCTCTATCCACTGAGCCAAACCGGTTTTGGCACCTTTAGCTTTTTCTTATCTGTGAAGCTCTTTATCTGACCTTCAATTCTGAATGATAGCTTTGCTGGGTAGAGTAATCTTGGTTATAGGTTCTTGCTATTCATCACTTTGAATATTTCTTTCCACTCCCTTCTGGCCTGCATGGTTTCTGTTGAGAAATCAGCTGACAAGCGTATGGGTGCTCCCTTGTAGGTAACTAACTGTTTTTCTCTTGCTGCTTTTAATATTCTCTCTTTGTCTTTTGCTCTTGGCATTTTAATTATGATGTGTCCTGATGTGGTCCTCTTTGGATTCCTTTTGTTTGGGGTTGTGTGTGCTTCCTGGACTTGTAAGTCTATTTCTTTCACCAGGTGGGTGAGTTTTCAGTCATTATTTCTTCAAATAGGTTTTCAGTATCTTGTTCTCTCTCTTCTTCTGGCACCCCCATAATTCTGATGTTGGTACGCTTGAAGTTGTCCCAGAGGCTTCTTACACTGTCTTCAAATTTTTGGATTCTTTTTTCTTTTTGCTTTTCCAGTTTGCTTCTTTGTATTTCAAATCTTTGATTTGATTCTTGTGATGCTCTAGTCTGCTGTTGGATCTCTGTATATTATTCTTTATTTCAGTCAGTGTATACTTAATTTATATTTGGTCCTTTTTCATATCCTTAAGGGTCTCACTAAATTTATTGGTGGATTTTAGAAGATTCTTGAATAACCTTATAACCGTGGTTTGGAACTCTATAGCCAATAGTTTGCTTTCCTCCATTTCTTTCATTTGTGACCTGTTTCTTTGTCTCCCCATTTTGGCTGCTTCCCTGTGTTGATAGAGTGGCTTTGTGTGCTAGGTGTCCTATAGGGCCCAGTGGCTCAGCCTCCCCAATCACCTGAGGTGGACATTTGGTGTACCCCTTTGTGGGCTGTGTGCACAGTCTTGTTGTAGTTAAGCCTTGATTGTTGTTGGTATCACTGGGAGGAATTGACCTCCAGGCCAATTGGCTGTGAGGATCAGTTGTGTCTACGATGGGAGAACTTCTGTGCTGGAGACACCCTTATGGGGCAAGACTTGCTTCATTGGGGCTTTGGTGCTCACTGAGTCTGTCCCCTGAGTGTGTCCCTTATGGATCTGCGGAGTTGTAATCTGGATGGTCCCACTCTGACCACTGGGTACACTGGCTCTTGGATCTTCTGCGCGTGCGTGTCTCTGTAACTCCGCACTTTACTTCCGCAACTCCTCCAAGTTTCAGTATGCTTTTCCCTTCCCTTCTAGTTGTAGAATTTCCACTCAGCCAGCCTTCCTGTGGTTCTGGATGATGTCCGTTTTGTCTTTTAGTTGTAGTTTTGAAATGCTTGTGCAAAGCAGCAAGTTCAGGTGTTTACCTATGCCGCCATCTTGGTTTCTCACAACTAAGAAGATATTAGCTTGTAAGAATATATAATAAATAACTTTGCAATGGGTATTTGATTTTAAGGCATGCCTTTAAAATTTATGTAAAACATTATGTAATAAGAAAACACGAGAATGCTCGTGATCCGCCTGCGATGTGTAATGAAGAGTGCCATGCTGATATACAAATATTACCCCTAGAATAAGGCCATAGTTACCTCATACTTTGCTGAGCATATGTCTCAAAGGCATTTTTTCATTATTTATTAGTCAAGAAAAAAGTATAGTGATGAAGATAGTTTTGTTTTTAGTGAATGTGGTTATTGTTTTTCTCTCTCTCCCAGAGTATGCTAACTGTTGAGCTCTTGTTGTATCTTATCCCAGGGGTATGTTAATTACTGAAATAGTGAAGAGAGTTCTTAAACATGTCACCTCTAAGGAAATTCTAGGTCATGGCCACCTTCTCAAATGAGAAGTAAATCTCTACTGTATATTGTGACATGTTAAATGGCATTTTGTTACTGAAAACCAAGGCCATGTTATGTGGTTGGTAATACTCTTACCAGCCAGACATTTGAAGGTGGAAGAGAATTTGCATGTGAATTCCGTCATCTGAACTGTTGGACCCCTTCTCTTGGCCTACTGCTTTGTCACAGTTATTTGAGGGTGAATTGGGGGTGAGACTGTAAGGCAGTGGTCCTCAACCTTTCTAATGCCGTGACCCTTTAATACAGTTCCTCATGTTGTGGTGACCCCCAACCATAAAACTATTTTCGTTGCTACTTCATAACTGTAATTTTGCTACTGTTATGAACCGTAATGTAAATATCTGTGCTTTCCGATGGTCTTAGGCTCTACTGCAGCGGTTCTCAGGGGTCGCAGCAGGGTCGTAATGTAGATATTTACGTTACGATTCATAACAGTAGCAAAATTACAGTTATGAAGTAGCAACGAAAATAGTTTTATCGTTGGGGGTCACCACAACATGAGGAACTGTATTAAAGGGTCGCGGCATTAGAAAGGTTGAGAACCATTGTGAAGGATAAGTATTAAGGGATTTTTTTTAAGAGATTACTTTATAAGAGTTTGCTTAGATTCTTTTTTTGACTTCTCACTATTACCTTTTACGAAATTGTGGCTAGACATTCAGGTCTCCTTTAGAGTTATACTCCACTTTTAAATGAACTGTAAATGTTATTTTAAAAGTTGTTATATGGATATTAGATAAGTATTGGTCTTTTTAAAGCTACTAAACTTGTTTTCATAGTTACTATTTTAAGGATCATCTAATTCCCAAGAAAGAGTAAGAACTGAGCTTCTGTATTGACATCTGCTACTAGTTGTTAAAGTCAAATCTTTTGCAGTTGGTTATAGAAATGTGTCACCTCTATGAGTGAAATTCTCTGATGTCTTTATGAAAAATTCATTAGTTTGACGGGGTTTTGCTGTGTCATGATTCTTTTATTACTTCTGAAAATCAACTCTAGATGATTTTCAAAATCCTGAGTAAAAATGAGAAAGTTCTCTGATTTTCCTGTATATGTTATTTAAAAAACCTTCATATCTTAAAAAACAGCTTTATAGAATTTTTTATGTTTTGTAGTGCTGTATAATATATACATACATATATGTACTATATAGTGCTGTATAATATATATGTAAATTTCACTCTTTAAGCATACACACACACACACACACACACATTTGAACACCCAGTTTTCTGGATATATTAATTGGATCAGTACATATTTGCACTTATTAAATACAAAACATCATTCTGCATGAGATAGTTGCTGACATTCTAAAGTATAAAGATATAGACAAACAATATGTGGATGTTTGACACAAAAACATAATTTTTTCAATACCTTGCGTTACTTGAAGACTTACTATGAGTGAGCAGCCTTAAATTTATGTTTTTTTAAAATATGTTTTTATTGATTTTTAGAGGGAGAGGCAGAAGGGAGAGATAGAAACATTGATTGGCTGCCTCCTTCACGCCCTTTACCGGGGATAGAGCCTGTAACTAGGAATGCACCCTTGACTGGGAATCTAACCAATGACCTCTTGGTGCCTGGGGTGATACTCAACCACTGAGCCGCAGCAGCCTTAAATTTATAAAACAAGATTCTCAGAAGTTTGGCTTCATTCTCTCAACAAAACTTTTAGTGACTGTTCACTATTTAGTAGATACTGAAGATAGCAAGATGACTATGACCCAGTATCTGTCTACAAAGAGTTCACAGTCTAATCAGTAACTGAATTATAATAAAAAGGAAGTTAAAATTTGATTATATGCTGATTTAAATGATAATAGAGATACGGAAAGAAAATGCCCTGGCAACACTGAGGGAAAAATGGGGTCCCCAGGAAAAGCCTCACAGAGAATCCTATCTAATAAAGAGGGAATATGCTAATTGACCGTCACTCCATCACAAAGATGGCTGCACCCACAGCTGAGGCCAAGTTCCCATAAGGAGCCTTACTGAGCAATCAGCAGGGACCTGAGGCTACGCCCTCCCCCACCCCCTCAGGGCTTGACAGGGGACCTCAGGCCACACACCCCCACCCCAGCACCAGGCCAGGGGACCTGAGGCTGTGCCCCCCTGTCTGGCTGGGCTTGACAGGGGACCTCAAGATGCATTCCCAGTGCTGGGTCGGGGGACTCAGGTCGCAACCCTCACCCCAGCACCAGGCTGGGGGACCTCAGACCACGCCCTCCTGCCAGGCTGGGCTTGACAGGGGACCTCAGACCGCGCTCCCCACCCGGTGGGGCTTGACAGGGGACCTCAGGCCTCGCCCTCTGCCCTGGCACCAGGCTCGGGGACCTGAGGCCACGCCCCCCCCACCTGGCAGGGCTTGATTGGGGACCTCAAGGTGTGCTTCCCATTCTGGTGCTGGGCTAAAGGACCCCTGAGTGCTCCCCCCACTCAGCGCCAGGCTGGGGGACCTCAGGCCGTGCCCCTCACCAGGTGGGGCTTGACAGGGGACTTCAGGCCGTGCCCCCACGCCAGCACCAGGCCAGGGGACCTGAGGCTGCTCCCCCCTGCCTGGTGGGGCTTGACAGGGGACATCAGGCCGTGCTCCCCACCCAGTGGGGCTTGACGGGGGACCTGAGGCTGTACCCCCCACTCGGCGGGGCTTGACAGGGGATCTCAGGCCATGTCTCCCACCTGGTGGGGCTTGACGGGGGACCTCAAGGCATGCCCCCTGCCCCAGTCTGGGCTGGGGCACCTCAGGCCATGCCCCCTGTCCTGATGCTGGGTCAGGGGACCTGAGGCTATGCCCCCTGCCCAGCAGGGCTTGACAAGGGTGGGACTGGCCAGGTCTGCATCTAGCTCAATGGGGGGGGTGGGCGGCCAGGTCTGGGTCATGCGATTTTGAGGCACATGTGGGTGGGCAGGGACTTGACTCTGGGTCAAGTGGTGCACCCCAGACTCTGACAGGAGGAAGGTTTTCATATACATTTTACTAATTTTCTTTCATCTCTGACCCTTCTATTATAGAGAAAGGGCAAATAGCAATATTAAATTATTTCCTCTAATTAATCCCCTTTTAATGTGCACGAATGTCGAGCACTGGGCCACTAGTCTATAATAATAAAAGTGTAATATGCTAATTAGATTGGACAGCTAAATGACCTTCTGGACGTCCTTTTGGATGACCTTATGGATGAAGCCGGGCTTTGAGGGCTGAGGCAAGCCACCGTGGCTGCGAGGGCCAGGCCCTTTGCATGAATTTCGTGCCTCAGGCCTCTAGTCCTATATAATATTGCCAGTGGGATCCCACTCACTCCGCAGACACCCTTCGAGTCCTGGAGCCACCCTAGGTGTGGCCGGCTGGGGAGTGACTGTGGGAGGGTGGCTCCAGGGCGTGTCTGGCCTGTTTTGCCCGGCCTGTTTTGCCCAGTCCTGCCCTGCTAGCCACCTTCTAATTAATTTCCTTTCACTGTGCACAAATCCGTGCACCAGGTCTCTAGTATATAAATAAAATACATGGCTGTAAGTAGATGGGAGTCAAATTCTCTGTGACCCTTGGAACCTAGGTCTTTTAATTCATAAAATTTAACATTCATCTAGAACTGGAAGTTTATTTAAAAGATTCATTTGTTTTTCCATTTTAACCTTTAGTTTAGTGCTTTAGGAAAAGACATTTATGGATGCAGCCATGTGACAGAATTACCGATGTTTGCTCTTTAGAATTTAACAGCACAGCCCTAGTTACACTGCTCTGCTTAGGTTGCCCTTTCCTTTTCAACCCAAGATAGTTCACATGTGTCTTCATTCAGTCTATAGAAACAAAGCAAACACTTTTTAAAATTACAAAGTTGGATCTGCTATGTTATTTCATAATCCTCATGCGCCTTTTGTTTTTCTCCAAAGCTGAGGTGTTTGTCACATGCTGATATACAAATATTACCTCTGGACTAAGACCAGTTACCTCAAACTTTGCTGAGCCTATGGCTCTTGTTAAAAATACACCTTCTTAAAGGAGAGTCTTATTTCTCAACTTGCATATTATGAAGTTAATATATGTTTCCTGTAGACACAGTTTCGATGTTTTTATATGCGTGAGCAGAACTGAAAGCATTTGCTAAAGGGAGTTGAGGCTTCCTAACCTTGCGGCGTTCTAGGCTGGCGTTGCGCTGAGAATGCTTTTGCAGCAGTTTGACTCAGCAGACGGTTACTGCATGCTGCGGTAAAGCACTACTGCTAGACTCTCTGGCAGATAAGAAAGTGAACAAAATGCAGGCTCTGTTTTTAAGGACCTTCCAATGTTCTGCATTGTTTCTGAATCTCCTCTCTTCCATTCTCCAACCTTGCCATTTCCCAGATAAGGAAAATTAGAGTTTTAATCTATAAATTCTGCAGGCTGGTGGGTCTGCACAATTAGTTTACTTAAAATAATGGTTGCCGGTTCTTCTTTGTGTTGCCAGAATTTAAAATAATAGAAAACATTTTGGTGTCCCAATGCCTTCTTCCGTGAATTAGGCTGCTTATGTAATGGCTGCTTTTCATAGCCTATCTTGATCCAGCCCCTCTCGTGCTGTGACTCTTCATGGACAGGATTAAGTCAGATCTGAGCAGCACTAGGAGACAGTTGAGAGTTTGAGAATATGCCCGGTGTCAGCATCTTGGCTAGTGGGTGCTGTTGAAACAAAGAACTCTCGTGGCATACAAAAAGTGTTTAGACATGTACCATTCTACATGTGAGCTCTAATAAGTAAAGACACACAGTATTCCTTGCTTTCATTCGGGCAGAGCAAAATGCTTATGTATTCTTTTAGGCTCCCCCCTAAATCTATCCCACACTTAGCACATCATTGGGAAGAAGGAAATTTCATAGACTCTCCAAATGGAGCTTCATCTGCCACAGCACTTAGTTCCACTAAACAGATAGCTAGCTACTTCAACAGTTACTGTGTAAAGCTTTGTGTTGGGTGCTTCGTAGTGTAATGAAAAGAGTAAGATAAACCTGCAAGCTAGCTTACAGATTTAGTAGAGCACCCTCCTCCAGTCAGTCCACCTGCCATCCCATGGTAAGTTCTTTTCTTCCTGGCCTACCCTGGTCTGTAGCCACCTACATTTGATGTGGGCCCAGATTCATTCAGTATGGTTGTTACAACATCATCTGTATAACCTTATCCTTAATGGATAATGGGTGTTAGAAGCAGTAGAGATGTGTCTTTAGCTCTGGACAGTGTCTACCGTGATTGGTGGAGAAGCCCATTGTAGGACGAATCACTGGTCATACTATTTTAGGGCAATTTTATTTCATTTTTTTCTTTTAAAAAAAAATGTTTTTAGCCCAGCTGGTTTGGCTCAGTAGCTGAATGTTGAACTATGAATCCGAGTCAGGGTTCAATTCCCAGTCAGGGCACATGCAGGAAGCAGCCGATCAATGATTCTCTTTCATCGTTGATGCTTCTATGTTTCTCTCCCTCTCCCTTCCTCTCTGAAATCAATAAAAAATATAAAAACTCCTAAAAAATAAAAAAATAAATGCTTTTATTGATTTTTTTTATAGAGAGAGGAAGGGAGAGGGGAGAGAAATAGAAACATCCATGGGAGAGAATCAACAGCCATTGGCTGCCTCCTGCATGCCCCTCACCAGGGATCAAGCTCAAAACGCGGGCATGTGCCCTGACCAGGAATTGAGCTGATAACCACCTGGTGCATGGGTCAGTGTTCAGCCACTGAGCCCCACTGGCCGGACCAATTTTACTTTTCTAAAGTCCCATGTGCTCATAGTTCAAACAGGCAGGACCCAGGTGGGAGGTATTCTTTAAACCTTTTTACAAATTTTGATGGCTTCCTTTTTTCTGTAGAATGTGTATTTTTCCTTCCTAAGACTAAAAATGGTATAGTGTAGTGTAGAATAAATAGTGTGGGCAGTATTTTTGCATGAAATTACTAAATCTACTTATTCAAATAATTTGTCTTCTCAATTATTTAAAAAATATCAGAGATAAATATTTATGATTATATCTAAGTACTTGGAGGACATTTGGAGATGTGTTTTTCTTAAGAATAGAATTGTGCACCCTGACCGGTTTGGCTCAGTGGTTAGAGCGTCGGCCTGCGGACTGAAGGGTCCCAGGTTCGATTCTGCTCAAGGGCATGTACCTTGGTTGCGGGCACAACCCCAGTAGGAGGTGTGCAGGAGGCAGCTGATCGATGTTTCTCTCCCATCGATGTTTCTAACTCTCTATCCCTCTCCTTTCCTCTCTGTAAAAAAATCAATAAAATATATATTTTTTAAAAAAAGAATAGAATTGTGCTATGATTTCCTTGACTGTGTTTGATGATATCAAGAGTTCTTGGAAGTTTTTCCAAAAATCTTGCAATCTGAAAGTAGATGAAATGTTTGAAATGAATTTCAGCCATAAGTATATCTCTTGTTGTGGTAGTCTCTTGCCTGCTTCATGTTATAAACAATTGTGAGGTACAACATTCTCATTAAAATACCTAAGAAACTCCATCTAAAAGAAAGATGGGGAGCTTATATAACCTCTTTTTAAGTCTTGAATTTACTGGGATTACATTAGATTAATTAGATTAATGTAAAGTTGGATTGTTACTTATCTACACCCGATGTTAGCATCTAGAAGGGAGGGGAAAGAAATAAATAGCACCTTTTTACCCAATCCAGGTTTTGGACAGATATAAAAAAACCTAAAGGTTTAGCAGATAGGGGCCATGATATTGCCTTTATTGTTGATAAAGGCTGAGGTAAAGGAAGCAATTTAGTATTAGAGCCAAATTGGCTTGCTTACTGAATTCCAAAATTAGGCAGACCTATGCCTTAGTCATAGTAGGATTGCCCTGGATTGGAGAAGGCATATGTGGTATACAAAGCCTTCACCCATCCCACCCCCTACTGGCAAGCTCACTCCTATAAGGAAAAAGAGCATGATTGGACTGTTTA
The DNA here is from genome assembly GCA_026230045.1 of Corynorhinus townsendii. Classification (NCBI taxonomy): domain Eukaryota; kingdom Metazoa; phylum Chordata; class Mammalia; order Chiroptera; family Vespertilionidae; genus Corynorhinus; species Corynorhinus townsendii. The sequence goes on along the minus strand of JAPDVU010000003.1, from coordinate 169,244,115 downwards.
CTTTCCCCAAAATTTCCCACCAGATCAGTTGCTTCCCTTCCCAAAATAGAATCATCTCAGTGGCGAAGAAATGCCAGAGATGTTACAACGGGACCTCCATTCATGGAAGGAGAAGTGAGGTTAATATGGTAAACGTTCTCCTCTAGCACTTGGCTCCTATTCCCATGCGTGGTTTACACGAAGAGTAGGCTGGTGACAGGTTAGGGAACAACAGTATAACTTGGCCAAGGAATAAACCTTTGTTTTGGGAAAGAGACCTTAAAACAATTGGCCTCTTGGAAATTATCGCCAGAATCGTGGGGATTGTCTGTCCTTAGGCAGCCCTCACTGCCTTTTGGAACTTCTGTGCTTTAGCATTTTTTTCCTGGGCGATGAATGAAGGTCCACAGCCTGGTTTTCTGCTGTCCTTCAGCATTTTAAAACATACCCGCCTTTCTGTTTCCCTTTGTTAGTTTTCGTCACAGACTCCTTTCTTTCTCTCTCCCCCATCCTCCAGCCTTAGTGTTTCCCATGTTTGTAGCCAACTTTTTTTTCACTTGACACTCACCTTGGCTGTCAGCCACTTACACCGTTTTCACTATTTTGTATCCTGATGATTTCCAAATCTCTGTCTCATACTCAGCCCTCTGTTCTGAGCTCCGTTTTTATATATCCAGCACTCTATTTAACAGTTCCACCAAGGCCATCTAAAACTGAACTTGGTTTTTTCACCCACCCTCTCAACAACATCTCAGAACTTTTGCCTTTATTCTGTGTTCAGTCTTTGTAAGTGGTACCTCGGCCTCTCCGCTAGGTTAGGCCATAAACCTGAATGTCATCTCAGGCTCTTCCTTCTTTATTGCTCATCCCCTAGGTCAGGGGTCAGCAAGCTATAGCTACTGGGTCAAATCTGACCCGAGAGAGACCTGTGAGTCGAGATGAGCCAAGAATGGGTTTTACATTTTTGAGTGGTTATTTAAAACAAGCATATATACTGTGTGTGTGTGTGTGTGTGTGTGTGTGTGTGTGTGTGTGTGTGTGTGTTTTAATTTATATTTATTTATGACAGAGGTCCTATGTGGCCTGCAAAGCCTAAGCATTTACTCTGTGATCCTTTACAGAATATGTTTGGCTATACCCCTCTTATAGGTCAGCAAGTCCTATCAGTTCTCCCTCCAAAACATCACTTTTAATTTTTCCTTCTCTCTGTTTCTACTGTTCCCCTAGATCTCACATGCCCTGTTATTCCTTGGACTAACACAGTGGCCTCCAGCTGTCTCCTCCAAACTATTATATCTTTATACAACCAACACAAATATAATGATCTCTCGTTTAAAATCCTGCAGTGTATTTTGCATTTTCTTCTCTATTTTCTGCCTGCAGCAACTTCTTTACCCTTTAGGGATTCTGCTCAGTTGTCACCTTTCCATGCTTACCTGACTCCTATGAAGTTATGCTCCCATTCAACCTTGTATTTCTGTTGCACATTCCAGATTGCATCTGAGCATGTTTGCCATGCAGTCAGCCCTACTACACTGTGCACACCTTGAGGGTAGGTTCCTGTTTGTTTTCTATCCTCTTTACCTAGCATCTGACATGTTGTAGGACTATAATAAATTAACACTTACAATGGGTGTTTTATGGAATAGTTTTTATTCCTAAGATATCAAAAATATTAGTAGTCTGAAGATATCATTAATCAGCTTAATAGGCAGAATGTATAGCTTCTAGAGTTTTTATATAATTATGTTATATTCTGTTGATTTCTCTCTTTCATAACTTTTTAAATATTAATTTTTAAATGTTGAGATAATTGTAGATTCTACATACAGTTGTAAGAAATAATACTGAGAGATCCTGTACCCAGTTACCTGTACCCAGTTTTCCCGGTGGTAACATTGCAAAACTGTGCTACAAAATCACAACCAGAATATTGACATGGATACAGTCAAGGTACAGAACATTTCCATCACCGCAAGATGCCTCCTGTTGCCCTTTTCCTGCCACACCCACTCTCCCTCCCACCTCAGCTTTGCCCACTTCCCGCAGCGACACTAGCCTGTTCTCCATTTCTGTACTTTTTCATTTCGGACAAACTGGAAACAGGTACATAGCTGCAGAGAACAGATTGGTTGGTGATTGCCAGAGGGGAGGGAAGTGGGAGGACTGGGTGGAAAAGGTGAAGGAATTAAGAAGTACACATTGGTGGTTACAAAGTAGTCACGGGGGAGTATAGTACAGTAATAAACACTCAATAATATTTTAATTATATGTATGGTGCCAGGTGGGTATTTGAAATATTGGGAGGATCACTTTGTAAAGTACATGATTGTTTAACCACTGTGCTATACCCCTGAAACTAATACAAAATAATATTGAATGTAAAATGAAAGTGAAAAATAAAATTTTTAAAACAATGTATGTATGTGGGTGGAATCAGAGTATGTAAACTTCTGGGTTTGGATTTTTCTAACTCAGCATAATTCTCTAGAGATTCATTCAGATTGTTCTGTGCATCAGTACTTTTTGTTGCTGATTTTTTATAATGAATTATGAAGCAGTCCTTTATTAATATATTACTGCAGTTTCTTTAAAGGCTTTAAACATTTAGTGGTTTTTACAACGTTCTATTCCTAATTTTTACAAAAATTTATAGATTGATTTTTAGAGAGAGAGAGAAACATTGATTTGTTGTTCCACTTGTTTATGCATTCACTGATTCTTGTATGTGCCCTGACCAGGGATCAAGCTTACAACCTTGAGGTATATGGACAATGCTCTAACCAATTAAGTTAACTGACTAGGACCTGTACTCTCAAATTATTGAAACTCAAGTAGCTTTTGTTTATGTGAATTATACTTATCATTACTTACCATATTAGAAATTAAAACTGAAGCATTTAAAAAATATTTTATTTAAAATTACAATAATAAATTATTGTGTTATCATAAGTAACATATATTATCTATATTTAAAAAAGCCCAGCGACCAGAACAGCAGAACGACCGGTGGCTGTGATGCACACTGAGGCAGCCAACCGGCCTAATCCGGGCCCCGATTGCACACCCCCCCCCCCCCCCCCCCGCCTGGCCTGACCCCCAATCAGCCCCCAACACCCCGATCAGGGGTAGGGCCAGCTGGCCAACTGCCTGTGGCCCCTCCTCCTGGCAGGTCCTGCCCCCGATTGCCCCCCCCCCCCACCAGCCTGGCTCAATGGGCCCCCATCAGGGCTGGCTGGCCAGACCCCACCCATGCACGAATTTGTGCACTGGGCTTCTAGTGAGAAATAAAACTATTTTCCAAAACAAAACATATTTAATGAGAAAAATCACTGTTGTATATTTTTGTGACTCTGATATCTAGATTCCCATATCTGCCTTTTTATTTAATGTGTTATGATAAATTGTTTTGGTTGGAGTATATGAAGAAAATCTGGCTTCACATTGCTATGTATTTGGAAAAGTCAGGAGTATTTTAATAGCTTTTTTCAGATAACTGTGGATATTCTTCTTTAATACTACACCCAAACTCAAATGGTAGTTTATTAAAGGTTCATTACAGTCAAGAATATGAAACCATATGGATTAACTTTTCATTCTATGTTACATTAAAATCCATTTATCTGTCTTAACAGAATGGATCTATTACCCATGTATGACTTTTTATACAATATCAAAAATTATACTTGTTAATATCCCCTCCAGTTATAAGAAAAATGCTAAGTGTTGGGAAGCTGTCAAGCTCAAGTTTTCAAAAATTTTGTTTTTTTTGCTTGAAATCACTCTCAGTTCACTGAAATTTATCGTTTTTATCGACATTGCCAGTGACTGACTCCCTTTGTTCGTTTTGAAGAAAATGTACATCGGATACTCAAGTCTGAATAACCATCGTTTGTCCAACGCTTGTTCTTTCAGGTGGAAATGGTGTTAAATAAAAAGGCAGCCAGGTCAGCTCACAACTCAGTTATGCAAGTGCTTTTGCTTGGGATACCACACAATGTTAAAGAGATACGGACTCTGATCAAGATGTAAGGAAACCAGTAACTTCCCATATGAGTGCATGTCCCAAGTTGCTTGATCATGCTAAGGCTCCAGTTTTACTCACCATTGCACTTACACCATCAGTGCAGATAATTTAAAAATTTAAAGTTTGAAATCCATCCTTATAGATTGAAAAAAAGGAGGTAAAATTTTTCAATAGCCTTTTATACAGTAAAAAAAAAAAAAAAGGCAAATAATGCCAATATTATTATTAAAATATTTTTTGCTTTGTGGACTTATGTAAGTTCTTAGAGGGACCCCAGAAACCCATGGAGTAGATTTTGGAGAACTACTGCTTTACAAGAAAAGAATTTCTGACATATTTCTTTCTCTCTGTAATTTCTTCTCTTCGCCTTTACTTTTGCAGGGTTCGACCCTGTAGGAGCGCTGATCTGGACGGAATACCATTACTGGTCAGATCGCACTCCTGACTGTCAGCCTCAGCACTAGACAAGTGCTGGGAATGACCTTGGGCACAAAGGAGAATATGTGTTCACAGCCTCACCTTGGTCTTGAGGGGCAAAAGCAGCAGGGAAAGACCACGGACCTGCTAACCTTGTTGGCTTGCTGTGTGTGCCTTCAGAAACTGTCACATCACACGGACCCGAGTCCACAGGGGACATTAGCTCTGAGTCCAGTGCTTTCCTTCTGAAGGGAGTGCTTCAGGCTCGGGGGTGGGAGAGATTCTCAGGCTAAACGGGCCCTCCGTAGGTCTCTCAGACCCACGTACTCTAGTCTCAAACCTTCTGAGTCACGACAGTCTTTTCATTCTAATTAATAAACATTAGGAGTTAAGAGGTTTTTCCTTGTGAGTACTCTAGATGCTCCCTCTTGTAAGTTAAGTCTGGTTCTTCTTGTTTGTTTTTAGTAAATATGAAGAGCTAACAACACTTCTCCATATGCTATTGCTTTATATTTTGAAGACAATGTTATTTTTCTGTATCTTCACTCCCAGTCTGGTTTAGCCTTTCCTTCTTCTTTTTTTAACCCAGTTTCTTTAGTCCATGTTTCTAAACGGGGGTGATTTTGCCCCCAGAATAGATTTGGCAATGTCTATAGATGTTTTTGTCTGTTACAACTTTGAGGGGATTGCTGTCTGCACCTAGTGGATATAAGAGACCTTGCCTTCATTTCAGCAAATCTCTCATTAAATTTGTAATAATAAGGTTTTCACAGAGTTTATGTTGAAATGATAGGAGTATTCTACAATGTACAAGACAGCCTCTATTAATAAAGAATTATCCAGCCCCAAATGTAGATAGTGCCAGTCCTTAAAAACCCTGCTTTAACCCTTTCTTATAATTTGTTAGCTCTTTACTAATGGTTTTTTGTTTGTTTGTTTGTTTTGTGGGGTGTTTTGTTTTTTGTTTTTGTTTTTGTTTTTGCTGAATTGACAGTTCAGTTTTACTTTATATATTATCAAGAATTTTGGTTTTATTTTGAGAATTTTTTTTTTTAGTGTGAAAAAGGGAACAAGAAACATTGATCAGTTGCTCCCATACATGCCCCAACCAGGGACCAAACCTGTAACCCAGGTATGTGTTTTGACCGGAAATCAAACCTGCTACCCTTTGGTGTACAGGACAACACTTCAACCAACTGAGCCACACTGGCCAGGATGGGGAAAATATTTTTATTATGTTCAGCAGTAGTAGCCCTGTGCATGAATCTGTGCGCCAGTAGCTCACTGCCGCCCTCCAGTAGCTCTCCACCCGCTGCCCCACCCATAGCTTGCTGCCCTGGCCCCTCGCGTAGCTCTCTGCCGCCTCCTTGTAGCTTGCTTCCCCACCCTCCTGCTGATCTGTGATCTAGTCGTTACGCGGTCGGTCATTACACATCATGGCGTAACGGCCATTTGCATATTACATCTTTATTATATAGAATAAGTAAAAATTCTGGAGGCAGGTCACTCTTGAATTGTGACTTAGTTTGTACCTTAGGTTGTACTACGTCATTAGTTTCTAAATCTGAGTGAGCACAATTACCAGATAACTTTTAAAAGTACAGATTTTGGGGCCTCAACTGAGTCTTTTAAAAAACTCCTCTAGAAATACCTGACATTAGCCGGATTTGGGAATCACTGACACAGATATATATTTAAAAGCTAAAAAACTGATGGCCTTTAGGACTGCTGCTGCACCTGGGGCGGGAGCTGGAGGCAGGCTAGAAGAGGTCAGTGGCGGGGAAGGAGGCATGTGTAATACTTTTAAAATAAAGATGAACAAAAAAAGGACTGCTACTGCAAAGATTAAATGTTCTTTGTGGTTCTCGGAGATAATGTGCACCCTCCTGGGCAACCAGTTTTGTCAGTAAAACCAGTCAGTTAGCCTTCAGGTTGCCAAGGCAGAACTAGAGCGGTGGTGTCCAATAGGATTTGGGTTCTTTCCAGTCATGGGGTGTCCAGTTTACCTTATTTGCCACAGGTTTGGCTTCTAGAAGAGAGAGGTGTGAAAGGCGTTGTGGGAAAGGTATGGAGGAAAATTGCTAGTAGAGTCAAAGAAATACTGTTCACCTGATTTCCCAGGAGGGGAATTGCCTAGTGCTGATAACTCTTGCATAGCATCCATTTGCTGCCCACATTCACCACAATACGAAGTACCCTTAAAAGCTCTCTGGTGTAATTAACCTTACCAAGGCAGTGGGGACACTGGGAAGCAGTGAGGGCTCTGTCCACTCCATTACTGCTGGCACAGGTTCTCTGTTTCTCATCCTTCTTCACTTCTCGTTGGCTAAAGGTAAGCTGCTTGTTGCAGAGGAACGTTCTGGAAGCTGTGGAGATTAGAAATTTGTCAAGGAAGCAAAAAGATAACTTTTGTTTTACTTTTTTCCCTCTTTTGAGGCCACACTATCACCTTTCATAGTGATGGAGGCAGAGGATGGTGTAAAAGCCAGGAAAGCCTCCAGCTGAACCCCACACAGGCAGTGGTGCCCGCATCTCAGGCTGCACTGACACAGGGCACAGGGGCAGGCTCTGGTCCCCCCAGAACAAGAGAGAAGGGTAATAACTTTTGAAATGAAGCACATTTTATTTGATAGGATAATAGCTTCTTTCCTGATTAGTTGTTAAGGATGCAAACTGGAATTTTATGAAACATTGAAATTTAATTTATATTGAAAGCATAAAATAAACATTGGTTTCATTTTAATAGTTTGGATATCTTTTATTATTGTTTTTACCTTTTTAAATGGAAAAATTTCAAACATACACCAGAGTAGAGAGAATAGTATAGGGAATCTCCATGTACCCATCAGCAAATATCAACAGTTACCAACAAACTCATGACCAGTCTGGTTTCATCTCTGCTGGCACCAGTCCACACACCCCTGTCGTTATTTTTAAAAATATCATCTTTTGACTGTGATCTATGCTGTGTAGACAAATGAAGCTAAAGGCAGAATGCTGTTCTAAACCGTGACCAGAGGACCTCTTGACGAGGACAGTGAAGTGAGAGAGCATCATGAGAAGACTTGGGGGACGGGTGTTTTAGGCAGAGGGAGAAGCAAGTGAGTTCTAGAGGAGGAACAGGCTGGCGCTCGGAAGGCAGGCATGGGCCAGCGTGGAGTAAGTGAGGAAAGGCTGAGGGAGAGGAGCCAGGTCACTGGAGGCCTCACAGGCCATGGTAAAGGGTTTGGTTTTTATTCTGAGTGTGGGAGATACGGAACAAGGTAAAGGCATGATCTGACTTACATTTAAAAAGCATCACTCTGCTGTGTGGAAAATAGTGCAGAGGCCGAGAGCAGACCCATAGGGACTGCCCTGAAGTTGACTATAATAATAATCCAGACCTGAGAGAAGGTGCCTTTGTAATTATCTTGAGTATTTACTTATTTTCTAGAAATATAAGCTTTGTGAAGTCAGGGATCTTATCTGTCTGTTCCCTGCAGTTCCTGATACCTAGCACAGTGCCCAGCCTTCAGTAAATATTTATGAATGAATGAATGAATAACCTTCAGGTACCCACATAATCGTGGCATTCTGTGATCCTGTACATTCTAGATGTGGCCTGCTTACTTTGTCTCTGTGGGCTTCAGTCTTTTCAGTGCGGGCTGTTCAGTGTGGGGACTCAACTCCGAAAGTGGTCTCTTAAAGACTGCCAGCCTCACCGTAGGTGATTATGTCCCTGTTCCTGGTTTCACTGAAATGGTAAAAAGAAAATTGCAAAAGAGTTGAGCATTTGCATGAAAAAAAAAAGATTTGCATTTAAAAAACTATTTTGGCTACAGTCCTGAGTAGAATGGCTTGGAGGAGGCAAGAGGGTGAATTACATATTTGGAGGATGTGGAGGAGCTGAGGCAAGTCTAGGCAGGAGCTTATGGTAGCCTGGACTCAAGTGGTGACCACAGAGATAAGGGAGAATGCCAAAGAAGTGTCGGGTCTTTCAGAGTTGAGGCTAGAACCCAGACTTCATAATCTAGCACTTTTACTCTACTGATTCGCTTGATACTTTTTAAATGTCTTCAAGTCAGCTTCTTTGGAAAAGTTGTAATGTATGCGTTGTGTGATGTCAGTGCATTTAGTTAAAACAATGACAGGTTTTCTTAAAATGTTGCTTCTATGAGTGTTTTGGGGCAAAGAAGTAACTTGACTGGAAAACAGAAGAGGGAATGATATTTTTCCCGTTTTGTATCTTTGGATTTTGAACTACGGATGAATGTGTTATAAAAATAAATAATGTACATGATTTAACCTTAAGCTGGTCTCTCATGTTTCCTCTCTCTTCCAGATGCAGCCACTCCAGTTTTGCCCTGTGCGCCTCAGGCAGGTGTCTTTGTTTGCTTTGGAAGTATATGAGGCCAGTTGGTTTCTAGATAAAACTGCAGATTGACACAGTGAGGGGCCCCTTGTCTCTTTTCTTACCCTTTTCCTTATACACTTGTTCATTTTTTTTTCAAGGTGTACAACATGACGGTTTAATATATGTACTCCCTTGTCCTCTTAGGTTCTGTGGATGCTCTGTTATTGACTCTGCCCAGTCTGTAGACCACCTTCTTGTTTCAGCCTTCTTTTGCTATATGGACCTTATTAAAATACTTACTTAATGAATAATTAATGCAGAGTTAGCTTCTTGTCATTTATTCTTTTGGATACCTGCCCTCTTAGAGGTTTTAGAGGTGTCTTTGACAGGGAGGGGATATTTTTCATGAGGCACTTTGTTAGCTTCTTTCCAAAATAAAATTAATATATTATTTTAATTAATAGAGGTGCATGGAAATGACTTATGTCACATTGTGATTGCCTAGGAATTTGCCAATACTGTTTTACTCATTCAATCCTAGTCTTTTCAAAATTTCCCCCTCTTCTTAGTGTTTCCTGTGCTTTTAGATAGTACATGGAAGCAACAACCCTAAAAATAACCTTTTGTATTTCATTTTCAAAAGCTGAAAGTCCACATATACTTTGCATGCCACCTGTGCTTCTCTCTTCTGCTCTTCCCACTGGTTCTTTTAAGTTTTCCTTTTACTTGTTGGATATTACAGGTGTTCTGCCTACATTTATATTGTGTTATACTTTAAACTTTGTCATAGTTGTGTTTGAAAACTAGGTATGGAAAAAGAAATTTTAAAGAAAATTGTCTCTTGACGATCTTTTGCTTTTATAAAAATGTAATTTATCGGTTTAGGATTTATTTTGTAGCTATGGAATACCAAAGGATAAAAGCAAAGGTAAACTTAAATGTTCAGTTACCCTACTCCCCCTAAAGAAAAGCAACCTTGAAATAATATATAGGTGAAGCAATTTTAGAAATTGTTTTGTTAATACTTCTACTGTATAGTACTTAGACAAGATTCAGAGCTTCCCTCTACATTTAAAACAATGGGTATATAGTAGTTATTTCCTTAATAGTAACTTCACTGAAGATTAGGAGGATCATTTTTAGGGTATGCTGTCTGAATGAGATATATATGTACTGGGTTGCATACCTCTACTGGGCAGGGAATAGGCACCTGTAACAAGACCATGCTATCGGGAGTTCCATCTTAACCCGGAGTCTGGATTCTGTTTATAGCCCCTACTGTCCAACTGGATTTTTGCGCCTGTTTATATAGATCATTGCAAGTTTGAAGGGTAGGGATGGGGTCTGGTGAAGTGAAATATAAACCTTTAAAGTCATGTGGTTGATGCGAGAACATACTGCCGATACATCTAACAAGGGGTTAATATCCAAAACTTAGAAAGAACTTAAAAATTGATGTTAAAGAGAGGAAGGGAGAGGAAGAGAAACACTGATAAGAGAGAGAGGCATCGGTGGATTCCCTCTTGCACACGGCCTGACTGGGAATTAAACCCGCAACCTTTTGACCCTTAGGTGCACTGGACAGCGCTCTGACCACGGAGCCACTCAGCTAGGCAGATCAAGTTTTGATGTTATAAAATTTTAGCTTATCCATGGGCCAGAACCCATACAGGAAACTCCATTTACATGTTAGGTATTAAACAATATGTCTTACTTCTCCATGTGCTTTGAAGACCAAGAAGTGGAGGGCTATACTGGTGCCTGATTGCTGAACCTGATGCTGTTCTTAGTTTTTATTGAGTTTCATGTTTTAGTTTATCCATCCAGTATGTTATTTCAATTCTTTTTTTTTTTAGCAAACAACTAAATTGCAGCCTGAATTAAACTTAAGTTTTATACTTCTACAACCTTGTCTCTTTTTATCTATACTTCTATACTTGCTGGCATTAAAATCTGTATATGAAGAGGAACTTAGGTATAGCTCTAGACTTAATGTCCTGGTATAAGACAATAGCTGAGTTTAGTCTTCTGGAAATAAAGAACACGTTGAAGCAACAGCTCATTAAACATATGTCCCAACCTTACAAATGAGTCTACCTGTTTTGCAAGAGAAATAGACCATTAGAGCTTAGTGAATCGCCTAAAGCCACAAATGGAGATTATATGTGGGCATTATTGGGAAGTCAGCAGTTCCTGCTGGGACACATCCTTTGTTTCATTTAAGTATGAGGTGCTGGACCCCAACCAACCCTTTTCTGCTGCCTCCGTAATTACAGCACAGAACCAAATGCCATCCTGAGTTTGAATCTGAACCATGACATCTTTTGCTCTTTTCTTTTTGATCGAATCCCCATACCTGTGGAGACAGTGTTTACCTTAAGGGATTTTGTGATAATTAATTTAGGTTTAATTTTTAATTGACAAGGTTTCTAGAAAGAAGGAAACATTCCTTTTTACTTATTCCTTTTTCATTTGACTGATGTTTTGGCCAAATTTAGAACTTAGTAGAAATTTTTTTTTTTCATTTTATGAAGTCCAGTATATATTAATGTGAAGATTGGTTCATGTATTACTCATCATGTGATACAGATTAACACATATACTTAATCAGTGTTTATGCTAAGTGTGAAGCTGCTTAATGATCAAATGATTATTAATCTAGAACTCAACATTAAATGTTAAATAGGAAAAGGTCATCAGAAATATTAAAATAATGTATTTTAAAAGTTTAGCCTAGCCCTAATCAGTTTGGCTCAGTGGATAGAGCATCGGCCTGCAGATGGAAGGGTCCTGGGTTCGATTCCGGTCAAGGGCATGTACCTTGGTTGCAGGCACATCCCCAATAGGGGGTGTACAGGAGGCAGCTGATCGATGTTTCTAACTCTCTATCCCTCCCTCTTCCTCTCTGTAAAAAAAATCAATAAATATTTTTTAAAAGTTTAGCTTAGTTCAAATGTAATGTATAGTTTGGTATGTGATAAAATGTTTTGCTTGTCTGTCTTGGTCTTATATTAATTTAGATGTTTTGCAGTTTTTATTCTGCCTGACATTTTTAGATAACCTAGTTTATTTTGACAATAACTTAACTGTAAAGTAACTTAACAGTGTTATCCCTGGTGTGTCTTAAATGACAGGTCTTAAAGGGCTTGTCTTTTGGATTCCAGGATCCACCTTTTAGCTTTTAGCTGTAATTCTTTTGATTGTTGTTGTTTTTGGTGTTTTTTTGTTTTGTTTTGTTTTGTTTGACATTTTCTTCTTGAGAAGGAAGAGCTCTATTTTGAATAACATGATATATTAAAGAGTTACTTTCATAATACCATTAAGTTAAATTTGCCATGTAAATGATGGTGGAGTTCGAGTTCAGGTCTAAAAGGAGTAACACTTTGGCAGCCTTTGGCTCTAATGAGAGAAAACACTGCTGGTTCTGGTAATGAGCATTAGTTAGCAAGCTAGTGGCGCACATAACTGGTATGTTTCCTGTGTTTCGTGTGCTGGTGATTATATTTAGAACTGGAGAGGGAACTGGAGGTATTAATAGCAGAAAGCTTCAGGTACACAAAAATTATAATTAATGTGGCCACTGAGGCTAATACTACATCCATCTTGCTCAAATATTTTGTTTTGTTTTGACTTTGTATTAATTGAATTATAAAAAGGCTGTGTATTTAATTATAAAATAAACCACTTACGAAGTGAAAATGTGTGAGAACGAATTAAATACATGGTCTCTGGCACATGACCTTTTGGGAATATATTGAAGGGTTCCTCCTACCTTCTCCCCTTTTACTCTCAGCCTTCCCTCTTTTACCCTTAAAAAGTAGGATTTCTTTGTGCCTTTGTGATCTCATAATTCCAGTTCAGTTCCCAGAACGTAGTTTCTTTCTTGCTGTGTTTTAGGTATTTACAGTGTTCAGTAAAGCTGAATAATTTTATAGCACTTTGCCAATAGGTGCCACCATCTTACACCATGGTGTATTCCAGGCATGGCTTTAAGACTTAGGTTCACATTAGAAGAATCCAACCTCATTCACCAGTGCTTTATACGGCTTAATATATAAAAAGAGGCTTTTGGCAGGGATAGAATTGTTTTAGAAATATGAAACAAGAGTCATAAGCAGAAATGAAAAAGTGAGGGCCTTCGAGATAAAGTTTTGACTGTGTAGTTGGATTGTGTCTGTTTTGCATGGTGGTAAAACAGGTTAACAAAAGCAGTGTGTATGGGTAGCTAGAGAGCGGTCATTGCTATGCATATCCAGTCTGGGGCTGTTGAATCTTAGAGCTTTGACATGTGTCCAAAACTAGGAGGCTTTCAGAGTTGGCCTGGTTTGGATGATCCTGAAAAAGACAGTTTTCACTTGGAATGGAAGAGACTGAGGATTCATTAACTAAGGAGTTTGGTAACCCAACGTATTTAGATAAATCTGATTTGCATGTTTTTAAAAATAGCTATCACTTGTCTCAATTTTATTTCCTTGAAACTTGGTTATTTTTGCATTTTATGATAGAATAGGTAATATTTGCTTTAATCTAGTCAGATTTTAATACCAGATCAGTAAAAATATTCACTAACCTCTTAAAAATTATCTAAGCGGATTTTTTTGTTATATGGGTATTTAAAATTCACACATTTCTCCAGTCTTTTGTGAATCCTTCTATTAATTTGTCCTTTAGGCAAAACTAGCATGTTCATGCAGAGATAAGCTCTTTGTAAGGAGGGACTCCACTATACAAACTATTTGGTGTTTTGTTTTCACTCCTGTATCTTAGAGGATGTTTCATATCAGCATATATAGCTTTCCTTCATTACTTATTTTTTCTTTATTGATTAAGGTATTACATATGTGTCCCTCCATTGCCCCCACGCCCCCCCCCCCCACACACATTCATGCCCTTACCCCCCAGTGTCTGTGTCCATTGGTTAGGCTTATATGCATGCATATAAGTCCTTTGGTTGATCTCTACCCCTTACCTCCACCCTCCTCTACCTTCCCTCTGAGGTTTGATGGTCTGATCGATGCTTCTCTGTCTCTATTTTTGTTCATCAGTTTATGTTATTCATTATGTACCACAAATGAGTGAGATCATGTGATATTTATCTTTCTCTGACTGGCTTATTTCGCTTAGCATAATGCTCTCCAGTTCCATCCATGCTGTTGCAAATGGTAAGAATTCCTTCTTTTTTACCGCAGCGTAGTATTCCATTGTGTAGATGTACCACAGTTTCCTAATCCATTCATCTGCTGATGGGTACTTAGGCTGTTTCCAAATTTTAGCTATGGTAAATGTTGCTGCTATGAACATAGGGGTGTATTTATCCTTTCTGATTGTTTCTAGTTTCTTAGGATATATTCCTAGAAGTGGGATCACTGGGTCAAATGGGAGTTCCATTTTTAGTTTTTTGAGAAAACTCCATTCTGTTCTCCTCAGTGGCTGCACCAGTCTGCATTCCCACCAGCAGTACACGAGGGTTCCCTTTTCTCTGCATCCTCGCCAGCACTTGTCATTTGTTGATTTGTTGATGATAGTCATTCTACAGGTGTGAGATGGAACCTCATTGTCGTTTTGATTTGCATCTCCTGGATGATTAGTGAATTTGAGCAGGTTTTCATATGCCTCTTGGCCTTCCTTCTGTTTTCTTTAGAAAAGTATCTATTTAGGTCCGTTGCCCATTTTTTTTATTGGGTTGCTTATCTTCCTTTTGTTAAGTTGTATGAGTCCCCTGTAAATGTTGTAGATTAAACTCATTGGTGATAACATTGGCAAATATGTTCTCCCATGCAGTGGGCTTTCTTGTTGTTTTGTTGATGGTTTTTTGTGTGTTTTTTTTTTTGCTGTACAGAAGCTTTTTATTTTGATGTAGTCCCATTTGTTTATTTTCTCTTTAGTTTCCATTGCCCTAGGAGCTGTATTGGTGAAGATATTGCTTCGGCATATGTCTGAGATTTTGCTGCCTGTGGATTCCTCTAGTATTTTTATGGTTTTCGTCTTATGTTTAAGTCCTTTATCCATTTTGAGTTTATTTTTGTGTATGGTGTAAGTTGGTGGTCTAGTTTCATTTTTTTGCATGTATCTGTCCAATTTTCCCAACACCATTTATTGAAGAGACTGTCTTGACTCCATTGTATGTTCATGCCTCCTTTGTCAAATATTAATTGAGCATAGTGGTTTGGGTTAATTTCTGGGTTCTCTATTCTATTCCATTGGTCTGTATTTCTGTTCTTGTGCCAGTACCAGGCAGTTTTGCGAACAGTGGCTTTGTAATACAGGTGGATATCTGGTATTGAGATCCCACCTACTTTGTTCTTCTTTCTCAAGATTGCTGCAGCTATTCAGGGTCTTTTTTATTCCAAATGAATTTTTGGAGAGTTTGCAGACAACTGCTGATTCACCATTCTGATTTTTCTATAGAGGAATAGATTAAAAGTGAGATTGTTACCTTAATACAGCAGTATTAGATAGTGCAGTGGCCTTTTGTGTATGGAGTGTTATTAAAAAAACCAGAGGCCGGGTAGGCTCCCTCTGGGTGGCTTGCAGGGATCGGGCTGAAACCCGCAGTCGAACGCTGCCTGCAGCTCCCGCTCATCCCGGCCCCACTGTGCCTGCCACGGGCTTGCACCCAATCAGTCCTGATGGGAGAGGCTCACCCTGCCACAGCAGTGCTCTCCAGCTATGAGCCCTGCATCTGGCACCCTCCCAAGGGGAGTGGCCTGTAGGATTGGGCTGAAACCGGCTCTCTGACATCCCCCGAGGGGTCTTGAATTGCGAGAGGGCCCAGGCCAGGCTGAGGGACCCCACCAGTGCACAATCGGGCTGGGGAGGGACCGTGGTAGGGCTCCAGGGTGTGTCTGTCCCATCTCGCTCAGTTCCCCATCAGTAGGACCCCAGCAGCAAGCTAACCTACTGGTCAGAGCATCTGCCCCCTCCCTGGTGGTCAGTGCATGTCATAGCAAGCAGTTGAGCAGCCTTAGCATATTATTAGCATATTACACTTTGATTGGTTGTTCAGTTGTTCTGCAGTTCAAATATGTCTATTTGCATATTACCCTTTTATTATCTTATATAATAAAATCCTGATATGATAAGTGTCCAGTCAGTTGTTCATCCAATCAAAGCATAATATGCTACCGATATGCTAAGGCCACTGAACCCTTGCTATGATGTGCACGGACCACCAGGGGGCAGACACTGACACTCTGACCAGTAGGTTAGCTTGCTGCTGGGGTTCAGCCGATCGGGACTGAGCGAGACGGGCCGGACACACCCTGGAGCCCTCCTGCGTCTCTCCCCAGCCCCGATGGTGCACCGGTGGGGTCCCTTGGCCTGGCCTGTGCCCTGTCCAATCTGGGACCCCTCTGGGGATGTCAGAGAGCTGGTTTTGGCCCCATCCTGCAGGCCAGGCCGAGGGACCCCACAGATGCATGAATTCGTGCACCGGGCCTCTAGTATAGGATAGCTGGTTTGGGTCAGTGGATAGAACATCAGCCTGCAGACTGAAGGGTCCTGGGTTTGATTCTGATCACATGCCTGGGTTATGGGCTTGATCCCTAGTAAGGGAGCTTGCAGGAGGCAGCCAGTTATCATTGAAGTTTCTATGTCTCTCTCCCTCTCCCTTCCTCTCTGAAGTCAATAAAAATATATTTAAAAAAAATAGTCACTGGGTGATACTGGGATGTGTGATGTCTGATAGGCCGAGGGAGTTTGAGAAGGGGTGTCAGGAGAACTCACACTGGCAGCATGAGGGGGCTCTTGGGCCTTTCCTGCGCAGCCCTGGACTTTGTCACAGTTGACACCGCGTGGCATGTGTGTACTGAATGCTGACTTCTGTTTAGCTGAAACAATAGGGTGCTTTAATAATTTTTAGAGCTTCTCTTATAATTATCTTTTCAGTCTTCTTTGTGAATATAAAGTATATGTTATATTACAGTGAATGCTCACGTTTAAAGGAGAAGGTTGCAAACTGAACAGTAAAGCTCTTTTGATAGTTTTACTCATTGGCTCAGTTGGTTCAGTCCTTCAGAGTTTCCTTAATCATATTTGGCAAGTATATTTTTCTACCTCCCGTGGTCATGAAGTGAGTACACATGCAGAATGTGGTTACACTGAATTCTGTCAGCTTAGGTCCAAAGCATCCAACCATGTGACTGGCTGATGTAAGATTCAGAAATAACTCCAGTAATTTCTAAATATGAGTTTCATTTATTTTCTTTTCTCTAATGTCATCAAGTCTTGCATACCTACCTATTTCTGCATTAATGAGTGAAGGACTTTTTCTTTAAAGGAAGGACAAACTAGGAATCCTGATGATTTATAAAAACTGGGTAATCCACATTTAAGGCAATGATAATTATGGTGTCTTGGGCACAGTGGGCACAACCTGCCTCACAAGATGTACTGTTTTTAACATAATTTTGTTAAGTAGTCTGAATCCTAGACTCACACCCTTCAGGAGAACATTTAACAGCCTGCATCCTGCCTATCACACGCACTGTCTTTCTCCTCCCACCTCTTTCCCTCAGACTCCCCTTTGTAGAGACTTTGGGAACATATTATTTTACCTGGTTTTTCAACTGCTTTTCACATTGCTCTAAAATGTATTTTTGTACAATTCTAGATTCTTCATAAATACCACTGCTTTATGTCTCTGGTCATCTATAAATAGATAATTTTACAAGGTAGTCTGCTTTTCTTTCTCTAGTGAGAATAAAAATACCTTTTTTCGCCCTGGCCAGTGTGGATCAGTTGGTTGAATATTGTCTCAGCACCGAGAGGTCACTGGTTCAATTCCTGGCCAGGGCACATGCCCAGGTTGTGGGCTCCATCCCCAGTAGGGGTCCTTGGGGAGGTAGCCAATCCATGTTTCTCTCGCTTGGATGTTTCTCTTTCTCCCTCTTCTTTTCTCTCTCTCTAAAATCAATAAAAACGTTTTTTAAAATACCTCCTTTCCCTTCTTTATTCTTAAGATACAGTTTGATGATGATGATGATGATGATGATGATGATGACATCAAAAAGTTTTCAGATTTATTACTTTCCTTTGTACTTTCTCTTTCTCTCTCCTCTCTCTCTCTTTCTCTCTCTCACACACACACCACTGTGAAGAAGAGACGTTGAATATTCGTATCTCTGTTTTACAGATGGGGACACTAACAGAGCTAGAAATTACTTGCTTAAAGTCACATAGTGTAGTTAGGAATGAAACCACATCACCAATAGATAATTTTATTCCCAGACTAATGCTTTTTACAGTGTACTATGCTGTCTACCTGGTGTATTTTAAAAGTTTTTTCTTAATTCCTCTGCTAGAGGAATTCTTAGTAAATATCCTTTGGTTAGATATATATCATTCCAAAATAATTTTCTGAAAAATACATTTTTATTGATTTCAGAGAGAGGAAGGAAGGGGAAAGAGAAATATCAATGATGAGAGATAATCATCAATTGGCTGCCTCCTGTATGCCCCCCACCAGGGATTGAGCCCCCAACCCAGGCATGTGTCCTGACTGGGAATCTAACCATGACCCCATGGGCCGATGCTCAACCACTGAACCACACCAGCCAGGCTCCAAGATAATTTTTTAACTGTTCCCACTTGTTGAACATTTAGATTTTTCAGTTTGTCACTATAAAAACAATAGTGAGTGGACACATTCTTGTTTTCCTTTTGGGTAGATTCCTGGAATGTCTTGGGTCAAAAACATATAAACATTTTAACGATTCTTGAGCACTGCACAATTGTTTCCCTGAGGGGATGTTCTGATTTCATTATTCCTTCATATTAACCTGCTATCCACATAACAGAAAGCTTGACAGGGTGTAATTATAGCCTTTGCCTACGGAGATTGGAGTCACTGGTTGTTATTTATTAGTTTAACGGTTATCATCAACACCATTTCTATAAAAATTACCTGTTTTTTGTGATGGCAGTACAAGATTTTGAGATTATGATCTTTTGTATTGTTTTGCTCTTTTCCTGATCATATAATTTATGACAGCAGTTCTGTAAGGACATCCTTATTTACATTTACTTTCAACTGCTTCCATTTCCTGCAGCTCAACTGAACAGAAAAAAAATTGAAATATTAGGAACTTTTGTTTTTAATTAGTAAGTCATCTCAAATGGCTGGGAGATGGTGTCAGTTTATAGAACCAGAAAGAGGTATTTTATAATAGTTAGAAATAACATCTACTCACTCAGGGTAGGAGACCAGTAAATTCAGGAGTCATATATGTTTGAATCAAATACGCTCTGCCCCTCATTGTGCATACGGCCGGGACAGTGAATTTAGACATCTCTGGGCCCTGATGGGGAACTGAACCAGCAACCCTTTGGTGCACAAGACACACTCAACCAACTGAGCCACACCAACTAGGATATTACTCATATTTTTTAACTCCCTTAAAAAATTGTTTTCCAAAGATGAGTGTTTTGGGGAAACCTGATGTTTGCTTCTAGTGTTAAAGCTTAAACATGTTTAAATTTCTCAATTCATTGATTTACATAGCTGATTCCTCTTCCTGGAAGAGTCCTACCAGAAGGCTATTCCCAAAATACCCGTTTGGCTAACTTCTCCTTCAGGTTTTGCTCAGCTCATTCTCAAATGAGTTCTGCTTAATTGCCTTATTTAATACTAGAGGCCCAGTGCACGAAAGTTGTGCACTTGGTGGGGGGGGAGACCTTCAGCCCAGCCTGCGCCCTCTCACAGTCTGGGACCCCTGGGGGCATGTCCACCTGCCAGCTTAGGCCCACTCCTCCTGGGGATCGGGCCTAAACCGGCAGTCAGACATCCCTCTCACAGTCCGGGGCTCTCATAGTCCGGGACCCCTTGCTTTTTACCGCCTGCCTGTAGCAGAGGTGGGAGAGGCTCCTGCCACTGCCCCTACGCTCACTAGCTGTGAGCCTGGCTTCTGGCCGAGTGGTGCTCCCCCTTTGGGAGTGCACTAACCACCAGGAGGAAGTTCCTGCATTTAGCATCTGCTCCCTGGTGGTTAATGTGCATTATAGCAACTGGTCGTTCTGCCATTCAGTCAATTTGCATACTAGGGTTTTATTATATAGGATTATAGTCTCCCTTCCCCAACTGAATTTCTCATACCCTGC
This sequence comes from Corynorhinus townsendii, assembly GCA_026230045.1. Lineage (NCBI taxonomy): Eukaryota > Metazoa > Chordata > Mammalia > Chiroptera > Vespertilionidae > Corynorhinus > Corynorhinus townsendii. The sequence continues at coordinate 169,224,262 of JAPDVU010000003.1, read as the reverse complement.
TCTCCTTATTCTTTTTCTGTAGCATTTTCCACCTCCTAATATTCTATATAATTTATCTACCTATTATGTTTATAGTTTATTGTCTGTCTCTTCCCTCAAATAGAAGCTCCACAAGCTAATATTTATCTGTTTTGGCACACCCCAAATACCTAGAGTAATATCTGACTCCAATCAGCAGTCAACACTGGCTAAATGAGGAATGTGTGGAACAGGCTGACCAGAGAGAGCCTTTTAATTTAAAGTACATTTGTTTTTTTATATTTTATGTATTTGGTGTTTATACATGTTAGCCAGTTCATTGAACACTTCTCTTGCTTTTGTAGGCTATTTTTAGTAAGCGAAGTTGAACCCAAGCATCTGGTTCCAGATTTGGGTCACTGACCATTGTACCACATTGCCTCACAGTAGGCTTTTTTATTGGCCTTTGTAATGCTTCTATGTATTCTTACTACATCTTGCTTCATTTTTAAAATATATGTATTTTCATTGATTTCGGAGAGGAAGGGAGAGAGAGATAGAAATATCAATGATGAGAGAGAGTCATTGGTTGGCTATCTCCGGCACACCCCACACTGGGGTTCAAGCCCACAACCTGGGTTTGTTCCCTGACCCGGAATCGAACCATGATTCATAGGTCAACTACTGAGCCATGCCAGCTGGGATTGCTTCATGTTTAACCTGTTATTTTTATTCTAGTACTTAAATCTTACCCTGTCTCATGCCCAGTTTCTAAAGAACCCACGTCTGTTTGTATATGATTTTGGGGGTAGGCACCATCTTCACCCATGTACTTCTTCTCTGTTCCTATCTTGGTTTGCTACCGTTATCACTCCTATTATAGAAATCAACATTCTCATCCTGTGATCAGAGAGCAAAATTATTTCAACCTTCTTATTACCCACTCAACACTGGGTCACAAAGGAGCTCTTGGAGTTCTAGAAATCCCTCTTGTCAGTCTTGAACAGGTTCATATATTTCAAACTTCATATATTAATTTATTGAAGTAGTTTCCGCCTATTCCCTCTTAGGAATCCATTAGTAGGAAGAAATGAGGCAGAAATATAGCAGGACTTTGCACACTCACAAGTGGTATGGTAGTATCAAAGTTTATATAAATTAGTACATGTATCTCAGTAATGTAATTGGTATTTAAGTTAAAATTTAGCATTTAATTAAATATTTGCAAGAATTAATTCCTCAAGCAAATAAACAAGTGATGTCAATTTAAAGAGAAAAATAGGTAAGATCACACATTTCAGTAAAGATATTTTGCCTTTGACATATTTAGTTCCGAAAAAAGGACTACGTAGGGTAGGGGAACTGGGAAGAGAGCATATCACAGTGCAAGAAATGGGCACTTATGCCTGACCAGTGTGGCTCAGTGGTTGAGTGTTGACCTATGAACTAGGAAGTTCTGGTTCTGTTTCTGTTAGGGCACATGCCCAGGTTGGGGGCTTAATCTCTAGTGGGGGGGCGGGCATGAAGGAGGTAGCTAATTAATGATTCTCTCTCATCATTGATGTTTCTATCTCTCTCCCCCTCTTCCTTCCTCTCTGAAATCAATAAAAATATACTTTAAGAAAGAAAAAAAGAAATGGGGACATAGTTAAGTATGTCTCCATTTTTGACAACTGCCTAGTCTAATAAAAAGCAAGTGAAGTAGTTGGGAATAGGGTCTTTTCTTTTAAATATATTTTTATTGATTTCAGAGAGGGAGAGAGAGAAAAACATCAATTATGAGAATCATTGATCGGCTGCCTCCTGCATGCCCCCTAGTGGGGATCAAGCCTGCAACCCATGCACGTGCCGGGACCGGAATCGAACCCTGACCTGCAGATTTATAGGTCCACACTCAACCACTGAGCCACACTGGCCAGGCAGAGAATTAAGTCTTTTAAAAAAGGCTCAAGTTGTTCTGTGCCATTTAGCCTGGAAAGAAGAGGGGAGAGCTATGACTTGGTGTAGTATTTTAGTGATGAGGAAGATTATTGAATCAGACTTTTAAGCTACTTGGTTGCTTCAGGCGATTGAGCCTGGTCTTCTCCCCCGTCCCCCCCTCCCCCTTTTTTTGGACACAGTGGAGGTCTTTTCTCAGGAACTGCTCAAGGATAAGTTCACAATGACAATAAAGCTGTGGACTAGTTCCAGGCCTTGGCTTGCTGAATTAGTACACTGGGGAAATGTTGACCTTGGCACTGACCAGAGCACCAAATTCTTTTCTTTGCATTGTTTTGCATCTCATGCAAGCTCCTGCTGGATTGTGCTCTACCAGATAGTGATAGTACACTGAATACTCTGCTAAATACGGAACGGGCTTTTGAAAGAATTAACTGCAGACGAGGTAGGCAAAAATTATTTTTAGTACAAAAAGGTTTGCCCCATGAATCCTTTAAACAGCAAAGTCCCCTAATGCTCCTAAGTATGACTGATTATATAGTGTTTGAGAAACAAATATATTAACTATAACAAGGAAATCTCTTGGCATTGTGTAAACATACATCCAACCTCACTCCATTTCCATATGAACTAACATTATCAAATGGTATATATATGTATTACATGCACAGTATATAATACAAGTAAACGGCACAGCAGTAGAGTTTATTATGGCTGGCCTTTACAAATGTTATCTTTTATTGATTGGTAACTGGATTGCATTGCTGACAGATAAAGTAATCTCTATGATATGAGTTCTTTTAAATTTTTATAAATTGCATTATGGTCAGTTTTCATAAATGTTCACATATATTTTTTCATATATCATGTAATTTATATACATACACATTGTGTGTGTGTATACTAGTGTGTGTGTGTGTGTGTAATTTAGAGTGCCACAAGAGATTTAGGTCCTACAGAAAACTGAGTGGCTCTTCTCAGTTCTCCCAAGTATGGTACATAGTTGGTACTACTTTAGGTGCACAGGAGATAAGGCATCCATTGTATGTAAAGAGTAGAAAGAAATAAACATGATAGCCCAGCTGGTGTGGCTTAGTGGTTGAGTGTTGACCTATGAACCAGGAGGTCATGGTTTGATTCCTAGTCAGGGCACATGCCCAGGAGGCAGGCAATCAATGATTTTCTTTCATCATCGATGCTTCTGTCTCTCTCCCCTCCCATCCTCTCCAAAATCAATTTTAAAAAAAAGAAATAAGCCGAAACCGGTTTGGCTCAGTCGATAGAGCGTTGGCCTGCGGACTGAAGGGTCCCGGGTTCGATTCCAGTCAAGGGCACGTACCTTGGTTGTGGGCACATCCCTGGTAGGGAAGGCATGTACCTTGGTTGTGGGCACATCCCCGGTAGGGGGTGTGCAGGAGGCAGCTGATCAATGTTTCTTTCTCATCGATGTTTCTAGGTCTCTATCCCTCTTCCTTCCTCTCTGTAAAAAATCCATAAAATATATTTAAAAAAAAGAAATAAGCAGGATGAACTGCTAAAGATTTTATTAATGAACTGCTAAAGATTTTTATATCCACATACTCATACCCATCATCAATACAGCCTGTTTTCTAGATAGCAGTATATTTTGAATAGCTGTGATTGGGTTTATTAATTTTTAGATGAAGTAAGGTGCTTTTTAAAAATCTTCATTGATATATAATTCACCTGCCATTCAATTTACCCATTTAAAGTATGAAATTCAGTGTTTTTTAGTAAGTTCACAGTGTTGTGCAACCATCATTACAATCTAATTTTAGAACATTTTTATTACCCCCAAAAGAAACCCATTAAGTAGTCACTTCCCATCCTCCCCCACTTTTCCCTTTCCCACAAGCAACCACTAATCTATTTTATGTCTCTATGGATTTGCTTATTCTGGACATTTCATATAAATACAATCATACAAAATATGGTCATTTGTGTCTGACTTCTTTCACTTAGCATAATGTTTTCATGATTCATCCATGTTGTAGCATGTTATTCCTTTTATTTCTGGAAAATATTTCATTGTTTGAATATACCGCATTTTCTTTATCCATTCATCAGATGGACATTTGGGTTGTTTTGGTTATGAGTAACGCTTCTATAAACATACAAGTATAAATTTTTGTGTGAGTGGGTATTTTTATAAGAAAGTGTTCTTTAACATAGATATCACCCAGTCTAAAAAAGACATACAATCCACATCAGAACTGTTTCATTTGTAATTTGTTCTCAGATTTATATATATTTAAATATATTTTTATTGATTTCAGAGAGGAAGGGAGAGAAAGATAGAAACATCAATGATGAGAGAGAATCATTGATCACAAGCCACATGGAGACTGAGCCTGCAACCCAGGCATGTGCGTCAGCCAGAATCGAACCATGATCCCCTGATTCATACCCTCAACCACTGAGCCAGCACCCGCCAGGCTTATTCTGAGATTTAAATGGTTGATGCTAGGGGCAGAATGATCGAGGTGGAACTAATATTTACTGAGTGTCCACCCTGGACCAAGCACTTTGTTGGGAACACTGCATACATCGCCTCACTTAATCCCGTTAACAGTCCCGTGTGACAAGTGCAGGTTTCCTCGTTTTACAGATGGACAAACAAGGACCCAGGAACTTTAAATAACTTGTCTAAAGCGTCATAGCTGGTAAGTGACGATCCAGGCTTACAATATAGATGCATCTGACTTCCAGCGCATCACGCAGAAATGGAGGAGAAGTCAGAAAAGTTTAAACATAAAATAATTTTTTTAATGCATAGTCTTTTTCTTTTACCAAATCAGGTCTTTCCAATAACTTACTTTTCTTTCTTTCCTTTACTTGATGGTATTTCTTTTCTACTACTTGAAGAGGCCATTGTTCTATGCCTATATATTCAGTAGTAAAATCTTTTAGCTAAGTGAGGGTCTTTTGTCCAAGCACAGTCTGATCAAGTATAATCAATAAAAGCAGAGTTGCTCTGGTTGAAGTTTAGAGAATTTCCTAGAATTGCTAATGGTTCTGGTACAGCAAGCTTTTAGTCTGAAGACAGAGGAAAAACATTTCTCACACAGCTTGCTTATTTCCAGACGGTAGTCCTTAAACAACGGCAAATTAGTAATTGGAATTTGTATTCACATGTCTATTTTTAACTGATAGTTTATTTAGGTAATATTTTGATGGGGGACTCTTAACATATCAAATGATTGCTATTTAACTTGAAGAATAAAAATAAACACAAGTACAATGTAGAAATGTCATTTTGATTTTTAAAACCTTTCATGGAAATAGCATGTATCAGAAGTATTAACACTAGCACAGTGTATTGATGAATCCAGTTCAAGGCTCATAATGTGTGTACTTAAAGTGATCTTACATTAGTTGAAGAGTTGCTTTACAAGGGGAATCCAAGATGGCGGCATAGGTAAACACCTAAACTGCTGCCTTGCACAACAATTTCAAAACTACAACTAAAAGAACGGATACCATCCAGAACCACAGGAAAGCTGGCTGAGTGGAAGTTCTACAACTAGAAGGAAAGAGAAAAGAGCATTGAGACGTGCACGAGCGCTGAAAAGCTGAGGTATGGAGGCGCGTGATCCAGGCTGGCGGCAGGCATTGCTTTTTTCAACCCAAAGGGAGACAAGCCCCCAATTACTCGGAAATCCAGTCTCTGGGGAGACACAGGGGACCCAAACTCCTACGGGGAGAAGCTGGACTGTCTGCCAGTGAGGGTGGCTTGCTTGCAGAGCTGCACGCAGGAATAATTGTTCGCTGCACTGGGGCACGGGACTCGCGGATGCAGTCAGGGACACAGAGCCGGCTAACTAGCAGCCATTGCTGTTTGCTACGCCCTAGTCTAGTGACACCCTGAGACCCCGCCCTGCACAACCCACAAACCCAGCCAAGCTCCAAGCAGCGGATTTAGCATAAGAAAGGCCTGCCTTATCGCAGCTTAACCTAGCAAACTTGCAGCCCGGGTCAGACAGCTCCAAAACCTCCAAACCCCAAGCAAAGAGGAGAAAACTGTAGTTCTCACTGTAGGTCCTGCTGGGTGGCCTCAGACAGTAGCTGACCTGCACCCCATTGGAGATCCAGAAGCCAGTGTACCTAGTGGTCAGTGTGAGACACCAGATTTCAACTCCTCACATCCATAAGTGACACATTCAAGAGGCAGACTCAGTGAGCACCAAAGCCCCACTGAAACAAGTCCTGCCCCATAAGCGTGTCTTCAGCGCAGCAGTTCTTCCATTATAGACACAGCGAGTGCTCACAGCTAATTGGCCTGGAGGTCAGTTCCTCCCAGTGTACCAACAGCAATTAAGGCTTAACTACACCAAGACTTTGCACTCAGCCCACACCTTGGGGTGTACCAAGAGCATCCACCTCATGTGATTGAGGAGGCTGAGCTACTGCCCCCTATAGATCACCTACCACACAAAGCTACTCCATTAACACAGGGAAGCAGCCAAAATGGGGAGACAAAGAAACATGTCACGAATGAAAGAAACAGGAAAGCAAACTACTGGATGACATAGAGTTCAGAACCACATTTATAAGGTTACTCAAGAATCTCCTAAAAACTGCTGAGAAACTTGATGACACTTCTGAGGAGCTTAGTGAGACCTTCAAGGACCTTAATGAGAATGCCAAAAAAATGGAAAAGGTCCAGTCAGAAATGAAGCATACACTGTCTAAAATAAAGAATATACAGAAACTCAATTGTAGATCAACGTACCCCAAGAATCAAACCAAAGATCTTAAATATGTGGAAACAAAAAACATCCAACCAGAAAAACAAAATGAAAAAAGAATCCAAAAATATGAAGATAGTGTAAGGAGCCTCTGGGACAACTTTAAGCGAACCAACATCCGAATTTTTGGGTTCCAGAAGAAGGGAGAGAGCAAAATATTGAAAACCTATTAGAAGAAATAATGACAGAAAACTTTCCCTACCTGGTGAAAGAAATAGACTTACAAGTTCAGGAAGCGCACAGAACCCCATACAAGAGGAATCCAAAGAGGACCACGCCAAGACACATCGTAATTAAAATGCCAAGGGCAAAAGACAAAGAGAGAATATTAAAAGCAGCAAGAGAAAAACAGTTAATTACCTACAAGGGAGTACCCATATGACTGTCAGCTGATTTCTCGGCAGAAACTATGCAGGCCAGAAGGGAGTGGCAAGAAATATTCAAAGTGATGAACAGCAAGAACCTACAACCAAGATTATTCTACCCAGCAAAGCTATCATTCAGAGTTGAAGGTCAGATAAAGAGCTTCACAGACAAGAAAAAGCTAAAGGAGTTCATCGCCACCAAACCAGGATTACATGAAATGCTAAAGGGTATTCTTTAAGAAGAGGAAGAAGAAGAAAGGGTAAAGATAAAAATTATGAACAACAAAATGACATCAAATACATACCTACCAACAAGTGAATCTAAAAATCAAGTGAATAAAAAATCTGAAGAACAGAATGGACTGGTGAATATAATAGAATCAGGGACATAGAAAGGGAGTGGACTGACAACTCTCAGGGGAAGCAGGTGTGAGGGGTGCGGGAAGAGATTGGACAAAAATCTTACTCCTATGGATGAAGACAGTGATGGGGGTTAAGGGCATGGGGTGGGGTGGGGTGGGGAATCAGGTGGAGGGGAGCTATGGGAGAAAAAAAAAAAAGAGGAACACCTGTAATAATCTGAACAATAAAGATTTATTAAAAGAAAAAAAGTTGCTTTACAATATTCTGATTTCAAGTAAGTAAACCAGTACTTTGTAAGCATTCAGCCTATTTAAAAATCTCATTGACATAAGACTGGCTGTGAAAAAAATGTTTATTAAGAGGTTTTAATAGTAAAAAGTTTATAAGGGTGTATCTCACCTATGTAACAGTTAAATTTGCTTTTAAAAGTTTTAATGCCATGGTTTGTGGTTCTGGTGGAGACATCAAGTAGCAACAATTGCTGCTGCTGACTGGAAATCATCTCATTTACTATGTATTTTTTGGGTTATGTTTGACTGTATGAAACAGAGACCCCAATAACAAGTACTTAAACAAGACAGAAGGTTATTAACATGTCATTTTTAATAGCCAGCACTAGTGTGGCATCTCCGCTCAGGAGGACGTTGGGCTTTAGCCTCTTTCTGTTCTGTCCCCTCACTGTCCTTGGATGTGGCCATCACCCATGGTCCGAGATGGCTGATCAGCACAATCCCATGTCAACCATCAGGAAGGAGAAAAGGAAGGGACATGCTCTTTCCCTTTAAGAGCAGGGCCTGGAGGTTGCACACATTCTTTTGACCAGACCACATGGGCCAGCACTTAGCTACTTGACCACACCTAGTTATGGCGACCGGGAAATGTGGTCTTCTCCCTGAGTGGTGGTTTTGTCCAGCTAAACTTTTTATTATGGAAGACAAAAGAAGAGGTGATGGGGGCGCTTGTTTCTCCTTAAAGCCCTTGGCACACAAACTGCTTATGGTTGGCTTTTATAATGACATTTCCTCATCTTTTATGTTCTGTTAAAACATTATAATTACAGTCTTTAAAAAGCTTTATTCTAAAAAAACAGCATTACCAAAACACTTATTTCAAATGGAAAAGGGAGTAGGAAATAATATTTTAAATTGACAAAGTATTTTAATCCAAGAATAATAAACTTAAAATTCTAAGTATATAGCTGTAACACCTAAACATAATTGAACATATCCAACATTTGGTATTTCTAGTTTTTCTTCTGGAATAATGGCTTTTTTGTATTACCACTACTGTCATTAATATTCACATTTCTATATATAGTGAGAGCATTCAGAGTTTGTTATTTTTTCTGTAATTATATTTAGATAAGTTGGGGGGGTGATGTTGTTTGGGGGTTGAGTTTAGGGGAAGAATGGTATACTTGGTTTTTCATTATTGCTGAGGATAAGTAGCAGTAGTGTTTTTTCCCTTTTCATTCCTAACTTTTGAATAGTACATAGAGTAAAGTACAGGAAATATCTGTTCAAACTCTGAAGTATTATTCCTTGCATTGTTGTTTTTGCTATTTTAAGAAGGAATTTGCTGTTTTGTTTTGTGTTTTTTTTTTTTTTTTCTCCAAGTGAAACTACAGGAAAGAAGTAGATCTTTTGGTAATGATATTAGAGATTTAAATATCTCTATGGGAACAATAGGCACATACCTTTCGGACAGATCTAAACCATACTATGTCAGGCAAACCAAAAGTTACAGCTCCTAAGCAATGGTGGCTAGATATTTGTAAAATTAGAACTCATTCATAAGAATCCTTAAGCAGTTTATCATATTTCTTTCTTTTACTCTTTTTTTTTGTTTTGTTAATCCTTACCTGAGGATATTTTTTCCATTGTTTTTTAGAGAGCGTAGAAGGGATGGAGGGAGAGAGAAATACTAATGTAAGAAAGATACATCTATTGGTTGCCTCCCACACATGGCAGGAATCAAACCTGCAACCTAGGTATGTGCCCTTGATAGGGAATCGAACCTGAGACCCTTGGTGTGTGGGCCACGCTCTTAACCACTGAGCACACCGGCTCGGGCTCACTCTCCTTTTTTACCTGCTAAGTATATCAGTTCTTGAACTGCTGACATGCCATGGTCACCTTTCTAGTAATTACAAATCTCATTTTTATTCTTTTGTTTGTTTCTCCACCCTTGCTCAGGTAGCCTCTTTTCCTAAGAGTATTATTAACATTTATTCTTTTGCTGAGACTGCATTGAGGGGCGTCGGTTGTTTTTATTTAATCTTTAAAAATAGTGACCACCAATTATTTACTTTAAATTTGCCCCAATAAAAGGGGAACCAGCCCCAGAAGCTGATGTCTTTTATGAATGTCTGACCGAGGGTGGACCCTTGCGGGCTTAGGAGCTCCCTTTTCCTCCCCACCACTGCTGCTGATGGTTTTATCCCCTTCCTGCCTCTGCCTCTCCTGGTGGTCCATACCTTCAGCCACTCTTTCACAGACCTGATCCCCCTCAACTTCCACCACCAGGTCCCCTTACGCTGTTCCTTGCACCAGCAATAATCTCTTCTTTTATAGTCTCTGCCCCTCTCCCAGACCTTTAGGAGACAATGCCCAAGAAAATTTTAGTTTCTAGTGTCTCCTCTAAAACATAAACCCACCTTCAGTCTTCTCTATTCTTTATCACTTTCTCATGGATTTGGTTTTCATGATTTTTTTCTTCGTCTTTAATAGGTTCCAAGTGAGAAAAGAACAGGTAGGGAAAGTAGCAGAGAATTAGCGTAGCAGGAACCCTTTTATGTCCTCCTGATCGCCCTACCCAATAACTCTCAGCTCTCCTCCTTTTGGAATCCTGTCATTTCTTCCTGACAGTGATGTGTTCTGCCGTCCAAAGATGAATCCCGAGTGTATTTCCCTGAGAAACGTTATAAAGTTATAGAAATTAGGTTGATAGTAGTGCAAATCACTATTTAACAAGTATGTATTATTGCTTGCTTGATTGAGTATTGATCAGTAAATACTTGCTAGCCTGGGTCCCATCCTCCTTTTCTATTAAACCCAGCTCTGCAGTATGCACACCATCAGCCTTCTCCAGGGTCTGCTGGAAAAAACCACAGCACTGGAAATCGGTGCCCCTAAAATGGTTTTCCTGTCTTCTTGGACCCTCTGCAGTGCCTGCCTGACAGACACACTGCCTTTCTTTAGTTAACTCCCTTTGGAGCAGATGGCATTTTTGAGTGCTCACTCTGTGCTAGGCACTGAGAACGTTGCATGTATTACCTCTTTGATTTTCATAACAGCATGTAGGTTCTGCCATCCCTTTTCACAGGTGAGGACACTGAGGCTTAGAGAGGTTGACTTTTTTAGAAACAACTGGCAGAGCTGGCTGCAGTCTGTGTCCCGCTCCTCTAGTGGGTATCTCTGCTAAAACCCTCTCCTCCAGCCCTCCGGTCCCTTCGCAAAGGGCTACTCAAAGTAAGGAGCCTGGGCACTGGAGCCAGACCATCTGGTTTGAAGCTGGCTCTCCCAGAAATGTGTCCTTGTGCAGGTCACTTACTCTTCCTGTGCTTCACTTTCTCGCCTGGAAACTCGGACCAATGATAATATTTTGGAGATTATTCTGAAGATTAAATGAGTTAACACATGTGAATGCTTTAGATGAATGGTGTCTGACATGAGATAAGAACTAAATGAGTGTTAAAGGGAAAAATAGACAAAAAATACCTTACTCTGACTCCTACTGAGAAAGAAATTTAGAGGTTGTCAAACCAGAACCCTGCCCCGGGTGCTCCCTCAGCATCGGTGCTCATTTATCCATCCACATCTCCTTTCTTAGAGAAAAAGCCGTCAATAAAGCCCTGCAGTGCTTCCAACCCTTCATACATCTTGACAGATACTGAAAAAGATATTTGTTCAATGCAATGGGATAAAAAGGCTGCTTGGTACCTGTGGTAACTGCCTCCGGGTATCCAGCTCCTCTGAGCTCTGCCGGGCTGTCCCTAGGACTGAGGGTAAACCTTTCCACACCCATAAAGCACTCACAGAGCAAGGACACAAAGCTTCCCAGCATAGGTTAACCTATGCCCCCAGCTCTGGATCTGATTCCTTCTAATCCTTTCAGGAACTTCAGTGTTTATATCAGTTACCTTGTTCCTTTGCTATTTTTAATGTTACTCCTACTTAAAGCCCACAAATGGATTTCCCTTTATCCTATCTAATAAAGATGGAATATGCTAATTGACCCTCACGCCATTGCAAAGATGGTGGCGCCCACAGCCAATAAGGAGGGAATATGCTAATTGACTGCCCCACCCTCAAAGATGGCAGCACCCATAGCCACAAGATGGCGGTGCCCAGTCCCCTCAGCCCCCCAGGCACCCAGGGCCAGCCTGAGGCGCAGGCAAGCCTCAGATGGTGGCCGTCCCACTGCCCAGGGCCGGCCGAGTCTTGCACTGCCTGCAGTGGCAGCAGCAGAGGTGTGATGGGCGTTCACTTCTCCTGATCACCGGGTCGCCTCTGCCCCTGAGGGCTCCCGGACTGTGAGAGGGGGCAGGCTGGGCTGAGGGACCCCCCTCCAGTGCATGAATTTTTATCCGGGCCTCCAGTGTATAATAGAATCCCAAATCCTTCAAATGGTCTCCAGGGCCCTACAGGATTGGGCTCCCACCACCTCCCCAGCCTCATCTCCATGCCACTTGCCACACTGCCTTGCAGCTACACTCCCACCCAGACCCATCCCTCTCAAGGTCTTCTAAGAAGGTCTGCTTAGCATATCACTGAAGGCCCCTTGTCCCCAGCTTTTGTTTCATTTTAAATTTTCTTGGGACTCAGCTTAAATATCACTTCCTCGGAGCCTTCCCCAGCTGCCCAGGCTAGGTCATGTCCTGGGTTTGAACTCTGCCTTACTCTGAGCAATGTGCCTGCTGAAATCTCTGTCAGAGCTCTCTCAGCCCCCTAGACAACTTCTGCTTGCCCTTATTAAACTTGTAATTAAGTCATTAATTATATCCTTATTTTTAGATGTCTCTATGCTGGAAGAGCCTATATACTTAATGATGATGACTAAATTTTGGGGCCATGTGATCTTCTGTTCTGTACTCTGAAGTAGTGCTTTGTAGGTAGGAAGTTCTTAGTATATGCTGGTTGAGTCAGTGTTTCAACCTTTATCTAGTAGCTATTTCTACATAACATAAATTTGTCCATCTTTAAAGAAAAGGAAGAAAAAAAAGGCTTACTCTCGTTGACCCTATAAGCCTCTGTCAATATTGCCCCATGTCTTGTTCGGTTTATAATAAACATTGAAATAAAAAATAATCTGCCCTGAGTAGTTCAGTTGATTAGAGCGTTGTCCCCATACACCACCAAGGTTGAAGGTTTGATCCCTGGTCAGGGCGCATACAAGAATCAACCAATGAATGCATGAATAAGTAGAACAACAAATCAATCTATCTATCTATCTATGTGTGTGTATCATATAAAATTCTCTCCCCCCTCTTCCTCCCTCTCTCCCTCTCCTTGTCCCCCTCACTAAAAATCAATAAAAAAAAATTTGTTCTTAATTGGGCCACTGGTGATCTAGCTGTAAATTCAGCAGGTATTTTTCAATCTTTATTTTACATTTAATGACAGCATACATTATTAATCTCCTTTTCTCTTTCGCTCTCCCTCCTCTCTCATTTCCCCCTATTCCTTCCTGGTCTTCCACTGTGTCCCTGTATTATCTCTTTTTCCTCTGCCCAACCTTTAAATGTCAGTTTTTTTAGGATTCCTTTTCTGGCCTTCTCTTCTCAGACAGTATTCCTTCTAATGATATCATGCACACCCAAGCCTTCAGCTACCACCTCCTACACTGATGGTGAAAATCTATATATCTGTCCTAGAGCTTATCTTTTGATGGCCTACTAGATATCTTCCCTTGGTTTTCACTTGCCACACATAACAGTGCCAGGCAAGTGGCATTCATTGAAAATGAACCCAGAGCAGCCATAGAGCTCACTTGATCCTCATTCCTACAGATGAGGAAACTGAGGCGCAGAAAAGTATAATGGTTTGCCTAAGACCAGAGGGCTAATTAGAGGCAAAACAGGGAGGAAACGGATCTCCCAACACCTAGAATCTAAGGCTGTGAACTGCCAAACACATAATCTGCTTTCTGTCTCATTGGAAAGGTCCTTTCCACTCTGACCTAACCAAACTGCTGATTTTGTAATCCACATACTGTAGCTGTGACAGGGTTCTCCCTCCTGTGATTTGCCCTGTGTGTCTTTGGTTTCCAGAGCAGTATGAATCAGCTACCAACAAAAATCTTCACCTGTTTAAAAGTTTTCACGTTACTTCTGCACTTGTAAGAGGACATACTTAGATTATTTATTTGTGTTTATTGATTTGAGGGAGAGAAAGACAAAGAAAAACATTGATTTGTTGCTCTACCTATTCACGCATTCACTGGTTGATTCTTGCATGTGCCCTGACCAGGGATCAAAACTGCAACTATGGCACATCTGGACGAAGCTCGAACCAACTTAGCTACCTGGCTTGGCCCATACTTAGATTTTTAACCAGTTGTTAATTTTATCTACACCACTGATAAAGAAGCCTGACACATTCGCTGCCTAATTTTTTTTTTACAAACTATAAGAGAAAGTTTATTTAGAAAGTTACAGAGGTAGAAAAAGTGAGCCCATTGGGCAAGGAATCGGGAAACAAGTTACAGAAGCAGAAGACGGGCCCTGGGAGCTTAGGAGAAAGGGAGAAAGGGAAAGGTAACACATGTGGTGGGAAGAAGAGGGGACCAGGAAAGGCACAGGCATGCTCCCGAAAGGTAGAGGGCCCTTATTGCCTGATTTTAAAAAATTATTCTGATGGATGTCAGAATAAAGGCAGATTAATTAAATATACCCAGCTGTTCTTGCAAGAAACTGTTTTTTGGTTTTCTGAGGAAAATTAAAGATGAAAGTCAGGTAAAAAAGAAGGACCCGTAAAAAAAATATTTTTTCTTCCTGACTTTTTTTTCCCCCTGGTAATTTTCCCCTGGACATTTTCAGTTTTAGCCCTAAATTAAAATCACAAGCAGAGAGGAACCAAGATGGCGGCATAGGTGAACACCTAAACTGCTGCCTTGCACAACAATTTCAAAACTACAGCTAAAAGACAGAACGGACATCATCCAGAACCACAGGAAAGCTGGCTGAGTGGAAATTCTACAACTAGAAGGAAAGAGAGGGGCACACGGAGACTCAGAGGAGCTGCAAAAGGCTGAGGTACAGAGACACGCGCGCGGAGAGGATGGGCGACTGAGTGCCTGGCTAGCTTTCTTTAGTGGGAGGAAGACGGAATCTCCCAACTGTGCTGAAGTCCAGTTCTGACTGCACTGAACCCCAGTTCTGGGCAAGACCCTGGGGACCCAGACTCATACTGGGGGAGTCTGGACTGTCGGGAAAAGAGAGGAGTGCACGGAAACTCAGGGGAGTCGTGAAAGGCAGAGGTCTGGAGGTGCACGCGCAAGTGCACACAGAGAGGACTGACTGCTGAGTGTGCCACTGGCTTTCTCTAGCGGAAGGAAGACAGAAGCTCCTGACTGCGCTGAACTCCAGCTCCGGGCGAGAATCTAGGAATCCAGATTCATTGGGGGAGAAACTGGCAGTGGATGAAACTTGAGGGTGGCTTTCTCTCAGAGGTGCTTGCAGTGATTACCGAGGAACACTGAGACCCAGGGGCCTCATAGGGCAGGGCTGACAGGAAGCCAAAGCTGTCTGCTCAGCCCTGAGACTCCACCCCATCCAAGCTAAGCACAGAGGCTTTTGCAATTTGGCAAGTCTTGTCTCATAAGGCTATCTGCAGCACAGAAGTTCTCCCGGCATAGACACAGCTGATCCTCACAGCCAATTGGCCTGGAGGTCAATTCCTCCCAGCGACACCAACAATAATCGAGGCTTAACTACAACAAGACTGTACACACAGTCCACAAAGGGGTGCACCAAGAGTGTCCACCTCAGGTAACTGGGGAGGCTGAGCCACTGCACCATATAGGACACCTAGCACACAAAGCTACTCTACCAACTCAGGGAAGCCGCGAAAATGCAGAGATAAAGAAACAGATCACAAACAAAAGAAACGGAGGAATGCAAACAACTGGATGTAGAATTCAAAGCCACGATTATAAGGTTTTTCAAGAATTTCCTAGAAAGGACCGATAAATTTAGCAAGACCCTCGAGGATATGAAAAAGGACCAACTAGAAATTAAGCATACACTGACTGAAATAAATATATTATACAGAGACCTAACAGCAGACTAGAGGAACACAAGAATCAAGTCAAAGATTTGAAATACAAAGAAGCAAAAAACACTCAACCGGAAAAGCAAAAAGAAAAAGGAATCCAAAAATTTGAAGACGGTGTAAGAAGCCTCTGGGACAACTTCAAGCATACCAACATCAGAATTATGGGGGTGCCAGAAGAAGAGAGAGAGCAAGATACTGAAAACCTATTTCAAGAAATAATGACAGAAAACTCCCCCCACCTGGTGAAAGAAATAGACTTACAAGTCCGGGAAGCACAGAGAACCCCAAACAAAAGGAATCCAAAGTGGACCACACCAAGACACATCATAATTAAAATGCCGAGAGCTAAAGACAAAGAATATTAAAAGCAGCAAGAGAAAAACAGTTAATTACCTACAAGGGAGTACCCATACACTTGTCAGCTGATTTCTCAACAGAAACTATGCAGGCCAGAAGGGAGTGGCAAGAAATATTCAAAGTGATAGCAAGAACCTACAACCAAGGTTACTCTACCCAGCAAAGCTATCACTCAGAATTGAAGGGCAGATAAAGAGCTTCACAGACAAGAAAAAGCTAAAGGAGTTTATCACCACCAAACCAGTATTATATGAAATGCTGAAAGGTACTTTTTAAGAAGAGGAAGAAGAAGAAAAAGGTAAAGTTAAAACTTACAAACAACAAATGCATATCTATCAACAAGTGAATTTAAAAATCAAGTGAATTAAAAATCTGATGAACAGAATAAACTGGTGAATATAATAGACTCAGGGGAAGGGGTGTGGGGGGTGCGGGAAGAGACTGGACAAAGGTCATACACCTTATGGATGAGGACAGTCTGGGGGAGGTAAGGGCAGAGGGTGGGGTAGGAACTGGGTGGAGGGGAGCTATGTGGGGAAAAAAGAGGAACAATTGTAATAATCTGAACAATAAAGATTTATTAAATTAAAAATAAATAAATAAAATCACAACATCCATAGTTAGATGCAAGTAATCCTGTTTTGTGCATAATGGCACTGTTTTATATACATACATTTACTTATATCCATTTTAACTAATATCTGCTCATTTCTTGTGTAGAAAGTTGTGCCTCCTCTTTGATGTCAATTTTTCTTCTTTTAGACTGTTAGCACCCAAAGGCACTAAGAAGTCTAATGTTGGCTCCTATTGCTGAGGGTCTAGCACCATAATATGTCTTTAGAGGCACTTAATGCATTTTCTCCTCCTCTTCTTCTTCTTCTTTTTTTTTTTTTTTTTTTTTTAGTTTAGATACTTTTTTTATTGATTTCAGAGAGGAAGGGAGAGGGGGAGAGAGATAAAAAATCAATGGTGAGGGGGAAACATTGATTGGCTGCCCTCCTGCACACCCCCCACTGGGGATGGAACCTGCAACTCAGGCATGTGCCCTTGAGTAGAACCAGACTCAGAACCCTTCAGTCCGCAGGCCAATGCTCTACCCACTGAGCAAAACCAGCTAGGGCCTCTTCTTTTTTTAAAATGAGAACCTACCAACTCAGAATTTTGAAAATAACCCTTTCAAGGGTAAAGTTATTGTTAGGACTTAAGGGTGGGGCTGTGGTGGTGTCAACTAAAACTAGTTGAATGGTGCTATGTGCCAGGGACTTTTGCATTTATTCCTCATTCAAGACTCATCATAAGCGTTCAAGGTATGAGTTGTTCCAGTTTTACCTATTATGAAACTAAGGCAAAGTTGTTCATCACTTGTCAAGGAGCCAGTAAATGGCCGACTTGGGGTCCAAACCGAGGTCTACCTGAGGCTAGAACCTGTGCCTTTCCCACTAACTGAACTAGGGCCCAGGACTTCTGCTCTGTTTAAACACCGGGTCATGTGTGAGGCCGACTCCTTCTTTGCAGACATAATTTTCTAATGGACAAGGGGACATACCTTCTGCACTAGATGGACTGATTTAGCCAGCTGCCTGATGATGTAGCAGACCTTGTGTTCAGTTTCTCAGCGTGTTTCAAGTGCTTTACTCTGTTGCTTTTTATCTGTTTGAACTTGCTTGATGCCTTAGGTGAAATACCATCTGTAAGAAGTCATATATATATTTGACCTAGAAAACAGAACTGTGCAGCCAAAACTATTCTATGATTTGAGTTTTGGGAGAAAGCAATCTGGGCTTATTCTCAAGTTCTTGACGTGGAAAATGTCTAGTGGCTGTTTTAAATGAAGTGAGAGAACATCTACTGAGCATGGAGATTTGAATGTCCTAAAGTTAATTTCCTCGAGACTCTTTTGTAAGATTATTAGCAAGGTTGAGTTAAAAGAAGAGAAATTGTAATTTTTATAAGCTGCCATTTGAAGACTTAGAATCACTGAACTTTTTCCAAAAGAAAAATTAGATAAAATAAAAATTATCGTCATCTTTCAGCAGATTGAGTATTTTAATAGAGGTTTATTTCTGGGTAAAGTATAAAAATATATCTTTTTATCCTCTTTCAACATAAGATTTGTTCTACTTCTGTGTAGGAAGAAACTATAGTTTTAAAAACAATTCAAGTTTTTAATTCTTTGGCATCCTCTTGGCCATTTTCAGTACAGAGAAAGTAAGAAAAATAGTAAGGAAAAGGATAAATGCCGGGTCACTGATTTGAGGTGTTTGTTTTGTGTGACTAGGAGCCTTTATTTTGTGTGCTTGTGAATCTTTATATATCACCTCAGGAAGGAGGATGTTTGGAGGATGGGTGGCTGGTACATGTTATTCATTAAATGGAATTATTGTTATAAGGAGAACATGATAAAACTTAATAAAAAAATGTTCTTTGTCTTCTAGCCAGCATCTCCTGGATATGATCCAAATCCTCTGCCTTTTTCAATTGTGATATGATTGACCTCATTCACATTCACAGCTATATTTTTGGCTCTTATATTACTTATGTATGAATAGCCATAACCCTAATCTCATTCCCCATCTCTAGCCATAGCAAACATGTAGTACCTTCCTGGTCTAAGATTTACTTATAGAGAACAGGATAGGTTTATTAGATACAGGCCTAGATTGAAGGTGATGACTCTAGAACTTCTTATTCTTCGTTTTATTTCTTTTTCTCACAGTTACTTCTTAACAAAGAAGATAGGCCACATTCTCTGTTAGCTGGATGTTTGGTAATGATGCATAATAACGTCTTGCTGACTTTTACAACTGCCCTTGGACACAGTGGCCACAATTGGCTATCTCACTGAAAAGATGACTAAAAGAGGAACTCGGGGTCCTCTTGGGGCGGGGGTGGGATTTTTAATGCCTTCTGGAAAGTCATAAAAAAGAAAGTCATCTCTATTTTTCAGTAAGTCATAAACATTGTTTATCCCATTGTGTTCATTTTATGAACAATAGGTTAGTTTTATACTTTCTTGCATCTGATTTGGGGGCCACCTACAAATCAACAATGGACAAAGAACAATCAGAGAAGGCCAGAGACCCAGATTCTAGTCCAGCAGGGTTCCCTGAAGCAAGACATTTACCTTCTCACATCTGTTTCTTCTGTAAAGGTAATTTTGTTTGTTGAAGAGGATTTTTAGGTAAATCAAATGGATATCAGAATATTTTGAAAAGTCAGAATGATGGTGTCATATAGAGACATTTAATGAAGAGGGAAAAAGTGGTGTAAATAGATGACGTATGAGGTAAATATCAGCCCTAAATTTCAAGTGTCTGAAGAGTCCAAGTTGAGGCACAAATGGTGGAGTCCTCCCGTTGGCTGGGCCTGCTGGAGCCACAGTAGGGCCAATGTCCTGTTAATTGGAGATTGAATTTACAGCATGCTTTTTTATTCTTCTTGCTCCAAGCATGCCACTCACTGTCGCCCACAGAAATTGTGTCTTCACCCTCAGCGTCTCTCTCTCACTTCAGTCATCCATTAAGACTCAACCTAAGAGCAACCTCTGTGAAGTCCTCTCAATCTTTCTGAAGCCAAATTCGGAGTGCCTCTCTGAGTAGGGTCGTGTTTAGGAGGAGGGGCCCTGGAGCCAGATCTGCGTGGGTTCACATCCTGACACAACACTGCGTAGGTCGGACTGTGGCAAGTAGCTTAAACTTCCTATGCTTCAGTAGCCTCGCCTATAAATGGGAATGATGATAATAACACCTTATAGGGCTCCTGTGAGGCCCTTAAAGTAGAGACTGATACATAGTTAAGTCCTTGATGAGTGTTCACTTATTCTTATTAAGCATTATAATTACTTTTTATTGCCATTATTTCTTTTGTACTCCTGTATGACTTTGTACTAATCTCCATATAACACTTGTAGCTTTTATTGTGATTATTTTAGACCGGGAACTTCTTGGAGACATAGATACTGTTTTATTCATCTTGGCTTAACACTGCATGTCATTCATTCAGTACTCAAAACTGTTTTTCCTGAGATCCCCCAAGTCCCCCCACCAATTGCTGCCTCTGACTAAATAGGTGTGACTTTGAGGCAGGGCGGCAATGGCATGTACCTTTTCATTTCAATTGGAGCAGAAAGAGTTTATGGCTGGAGCTGTAATCCTTGCTCTCTGCCTGTCAAGTTTATGTAGACACAGAACCTGGTGACCCTCCAGAATTTCCGAAACCCTGTGTTTATGTGACACTTAATTGTCCAGGGTGCTGCACAGGTCATCTATGAAAATTATTTAGCATCACCCAACTTCTCTCTGGCAGGTAAGAATCCTAAAGAAACTACCAGACGTAGCCATACCTGTATAGAGGAAAACCAGTAAACCACTGAGTGATGGCATCCTTAGGCAATTATGTCATGTTTTTGATATTAGAATGAAAGGCCAGACCCAAACAAAAATGTCACCCGCTCTGTAAGTAAAGCTTTTGTTTCCCTTTCCAGACAGAAATCCTGATGCTTGCTTCTGGGTTCCACCCTGCATTTGGTATGCACCTCTCCCGTGGTCCCGTGGTCCCGTGGTCCCGTGGTCCCGTGATCCTTGGTGTTATAGAGTGTTATTAATGCCTGTTGGCTTTTCTCTCCTTTCTTTGCAACACACTTGCCGACCCCTACCCCCACCTGGCCAGTAGGGTAGGCTTCTAGAGGTTTTCAGTAAACGTTTGTTGATATTGGTACTTCTGTGTCCAGATTCTCTACTAAGTCCTTTTAATCTCACACACACACACACACACACAAAACTTTGCAAGGTAAATATTATTGCTCCCCATTTTACAGACACAGAAACGGAGACTTAGCAAGAGGTCAAGTGAAACTTGTCTAGAGTCAGCCACGAAGTTGTAAGGCTGTGCTCCAGAGGTGGTTCTGATGAGCTCAGGCTCTGAGGTTCTTCACAGCACATGCCACCCCATGGAGTAAATACACACTCAATGGCTAACTGATTTATAGGACTATTTCTCTTATCGCCGCCGACCTTTTAAGAGGCCTGGGCTGGCTGGCGGGCTCAGACGTACCTCCTCTCAGCCCCTTCGTCAGTCTGCTTGAAGATGATTTGTGGGCTACTTGTGCCAGGCTGCTTTCCTCGTCCCACGTGGTGAGGAGAGAAGTTGGGAACATATTTACTTTCTGTTCTGCCCCGCACATGTATCTTTCCATATGTCGGGTATTGTCTACTCAAGATTGTGGTAGTGCAGAAGCAACTACACAGTCTTAAATTGTCTCTCGGTTATCTGGGTCAGTATCTACTTATCAGGCTCTGTGCTTCCATACCCGCCAGGCGCTACAGACCCCTGGAAGTGGCTACTCTTGTAAGTGTACATGTGGGTGGAGAAGTGTTACCCTAATGGGAGGGGAAGGCTAATCCTTTCTTTATTTGTTTAGCTCTCAAAAAACTTGAACAACAGGTTTAACTCCAATTGGTGCTATTTTAATGCAGATTTTTATACTGATATAGTATGGTACTCCTTTCTGTTTTATATGCCAGATGGCAAAAAGAAATTTGTTCTGAGTAAGAACGTGTGTGGTTGACTTAGTGTCTGTGAGCTCCTGAGGTTCCGTGCTCTCCCTTGAGGCTGCATCACTGAAACAGCATCTCCCTTGCCTTCTCCACCCTCCTCACTCCACTCTACCCAGCACACTCCGGACATGATACGTTAGTGCAGCAGTTTCCAAACCTGCCCGATTTTTAAGACTCATTAGAAGGCATTTGTTGGAAATACAGGTATCTGGGCCTCAATCCAGAATCAGAGACTTTATGGGTGGATCCTGGGAATTTGTATTTTAAGAAGTGATTCTTAAAATTTGGGCAAGTTTAGAAAACATTGTTTTAGTGGTGAGAATGATAAGAGTACCAACTGCCCGGCTGAGCGTTGACCTATGAACCAGGAGGTCACAGTTTGATTTCTGGTCAGGGCACATGCCCGGGTTGTGGGCTCAATCTCCAGTGTGGGGCATGCAGGAGGCAGCTGATCAATGATTTTCTCTTATCATTGATGTTTCTCTCTCTCCCTCACCCTTCCTCTCTGAAATCAATCTATATACTGAGTCAGCAGATCATTATGATCTCTGTACGCATAATCTGGCCACTCAGTGTATATCCTATATAATAAAAGGCTAATATGCAAATTGTCCCCTCTATCGGGAGTTCGACCAGCAGGCAGGCCAGCCAACTGCCCATGTCCCCTCCGCCTGGCCAGGCTGGCCGGACCCTACCCATGCATGAATTCATGCACCGGGCCTCTAATACACACACACGCATGCACACACACACACACACTGAGTGGCCAGATTATTATGCGTTCAGAAATCATAATAATCTGGCCACTCAGTGTATACATATAAGGCTAAGTGTCTGTCCATCCGACTGGTAGCTATGACGTGCACTGACCACCAGGGGGCAGACGCTCAACACTGGAGCTGCCATGATGCATACTGGCCATTTAAAAATAAAGGATACCACATACCTAGCGCTGACAAACCAACACTCAGACACAGGCCCCGCCACCACCCTGCAGTGACACCCCATCAAATTGCAGCCAGTGCTGCCAAGACATCATCACACAAAATGCGGCCCACAGCGCAGCCCAGCCCGGAAATGGTGGCTGTGGGCACCGGGTAATGATGTATATAGCAACCAATACCTGGCTTCCTCTCCCTAGCGACTAGCCTCCTTGCAGTTTCTTCAGCCCAGAAACCCAACTTGCTTTATAGCCAGGTGCAAACATTTTACAGTTTAACCAAATGTTTGTGAAACATTTTCCTGTGCCTCCTGTCATTTGATCCTCACAGAAGTCTTGGAGTAGGTAGATAGGAGACTCAGTAGAATCCTATTTTCTTCTCATTAGCAAGACACGAATAGCGATATTAAAATATTTCTTCTAATTAATTTCCTTTCAATGTGCACGAGTCCATGCACCGGGGCACTAGTAAACATCTCATATAATAAGGAATATGCTAATTATCTGTTAACACTGTAACCTCACGACCAATCTACAAGTGGTGGAGAGCTACAGGAGGGCGGGGCAGCAAGCTAGGAGTGGGGAGAGCTACAGGAGGGCGGAGCAGTGGGCGGAGAGCTCCAGGAGGGCGGGGCAGCGAGCTATGAGCAGTGGAGAGCTACCAGTGGTGGTGGGCGGGTGGCCAGCTGAGGCAAGCGGCAGCAAGGTAGTCACACACAGATTTGTTCTCAAGGGCTACTGGTCCTATATAATAAAAGCCTAATATGCTAAGTGTCTGGTCATCTGGTTGTCTGTTCAACCAATCAAAGTGTAATATGCTAATGATATCCTAAGGCTGCTCAGCCACTCGCTATGATGTGCATTGACCACCAGGGAGTAGACACTCGGTAGGTTAGCTTGCTGCTGGGGTCCAGCTGATTGGGACTGGATTAGAGGGGCCGGACACACCCTGGAGCCCTCCCGTGGTCCCTCCCTAGCTGGCCAACCTCCTGTGTCCCTCCCTGGCCCCGATGGTGCACCAGTGGGGTCCCTCGGCCTCGCCTGCACCCTCTTGCAATCCAGGACCCCTTGGGGGATGTCAGAGAGCCGGTGTCGACCCGATCCCGCAGGCGAGGCCGAGGGACCCCCACTGGTCCACAAATTCGTGCACCGGGCCTCTAGTGTATATTTAAAAGAGCACTGACTAGCTGGGCAGTGGCTGAAATGTGGAGTAACAAATCAGTTATGTGGAATAACGGAGTTCGTTCTGTCTGGTCTTGTCTCTGGCTAAAGGAACATCGATATCAGGTGGAGTTCCTTCAGCTTTTAGTGCCCAATGATTTATGTTCTATTTCTCTCTTCAGGCAGGCCAAGTGTTGCTTTTCTGGCCACTTTTGAGGTGTAGCTGTCAAGTTTTAGTATACTTTTGGTTCACAGAATTTCTCTTCCCTGAGCCTTTCAGCTCCTTTCTTCCATTTCCAGTTTTCCACCCAAGTACACGTCTCTTTGATTTATTGTTCTCTGACTGCCTCCATTTTATTAACCCATTCAGTTTCTCATTCAACAAGTATCTATTGTGCCAGGCTGTGGGTAGGCTACGGAGATGAGTAAGACACATCCCTGCCCTCAAGTGCACAGCCTAGTAGGGACACAGATGTGTAAATAAATGATTAAAATACCAGTGCTGGGAGGAGATTAAAAATGGAGGCAGAGTAAGTGGATGCTGCACGGACATGCTCCTAGGAACAAACTGGTATTACAAGTAAAATACATAAAATACCAGTGCTGTGCTAAGTGTATATTAGTGTGCAGAGTTGTGGGGGCACCAGGAAGAAGTGACTATCAGGAGGTGGCAGGCATCACTGAAGAGGTGACTTTTGAGCAGGGCCTTGTGGTCAAAGAAAAGGAGGAGGGCATTTTTAAGTTAGTATATTGCTCATCATCATAGTCCTCACATTATCATTGCAGTTTATCTTCTTCCAGGTCTCCTTAATGTCTTTGCTCATTTATGGATTTAATGGCGCTAATTAGTAGGGCCAAATTAGACTCTTTTTTAAAATATATATATTTTTTATTGATTTTTTACAGAGAGGAAGGGAGAGGGATAGAGAGTTAGAAACATGGATGAGAGAGCAACATCGATCATCTGCCTCCTGCACACCCCCTACTGGGGATGTGCCTGCAACCAAGGTACATGCCCTTGACCGGGATTGAACCTGGGACCTTTCAGTCCGCAGGCCGATGCTCTATCCACTGAGCCAAACCGGCTATGGCCAAATTAGACTCTTGATTCACTTTTCAAAACCTGAGATGATTGATTAATGTCCAAGATACCGAATCTACAGTTTGTCCCACATCATTTATTGACAGTGAATGATTGAGACTCTACAGAAGTGCTGAAGAAAGCCTTTAAAAGCATTTCAATTTATCAGATGTGTTCAGAGCCAGCAGAAGTGGTCTTTTGTTTCCTTGAAGGAGGGAGGGAGGGAAATTGTGAGAGAGGGACGGAGGGAGGGAGGGAGGGGGGAGAGGTAGGGAAGCTTATGACTGGGGAATGGGATAGAAGAATGCTTCTTTGTTTCTTTTGCAATAAAAGACATGATTTCCTGTTTTTAAGAATGTTTCTTTGGTAGGCTCCCACATCTATTGTTAGTTGTGTATATTGTTGGAGGATTGTATCCATCGTGGTTCTAATATCAAGCCTTGGGCAAGGTATATAGTCTGTAAATATTTGTTGGATGACTAATGGAATAAATAAATGAATAATGGTGCTGTACCAACATAGTTCAGTGAGGTTCTTGTTTTATTTCCTGCATTATTCTTGGAAACTCCTCCCTACAAAACTAGTAGGTCAAAGCAGTAACAGCCCATTTAAAATATCTTAATGAACACATGGATGTAGTTTGCTAATTTGACAAGGTTTGGTGTTTGTTTGTTTGTTTTAAATGCATTGTGGTCCTGACCAGTGTGGCTCAGGGGATAGTCTTAGGTTGATTTTTGTATACCTGGGTGAATGTTACCATTGTGTAAAGTCCTAAAAGTGTAGTTGCTGAGGCAAAATTTTGATAGAAATTGCCAGATTGTGCCTAAGAGATTTTATCAGTTTATTTTTCAACTATATTCTGATGATCCCAAAGCTATATCTCTTTCCTGAGTTCTTGATCCATCTATCCAACTGTTAATTGGACATCTCTTCTTTGTGTCTCATAGGCTTTTACTAAACTCAACTCTCATTTACTTCGATCCAGCAAATGTGGCACTTCTTGCTGTTATTTCTCTATCAAAGAATATCACCATCTGCCTGGTTGCTCAAGCCACAAATTGTCTTCTCCACCTATATCCAGCCAGTCATCAAATCCTATTCAGTCGTTCTCCCTAATGTCTCTTGTAATCCATTCACTTTTCATCCCTCTACCACTGTGTTTAATTTAAACTACTACCAAGTTGCCCAGATCACTGTAGTGGCTTTGGCAACTATTCTCTCTGGCTTCTACTCTTGGGCCCATTCTCTTCAGAAAGTGTGAGCTTGCCACACTTGCCATCTTTGAGTGTTACTCCCCTGAGTGAGCCCATCAGTGAGTCCTGCCACCTGTCCACCATTCAGATACTGAGGCCAGCAGCAGCTGACATTTATCACTCTTGATTTCAAATCTGGGTCCATCAAAATATGCACACACACACACACCCCACACACAAATTGACTAACGGGTAGATGCTGCCCTGGACGGGTAGCTCAGTTGGTTAGAGTGTCATCCTCACATGCCCCGCCTCAGGGCACATTCAAGAGCCAACCAATGAATGCATAAATCAGTGGAACAACACATTGATGTTTCTCTCCGCCCACCCCATCTCGCTAAAATCAATGAAAAAATAGGTACATGTTATAAATTTGAATATATAAATTACTTTTTATACTAAATTTTGATTTTTGCCCTAGCCAGTTTGGCTCAGTGGCTAGAGCGTTGACCTGTGGACTGAAGGGTCCCGGGTTCAGTTTTGGTCAAGGGCACATGCCTGAGTCATGGACTCGATCCCCAGTGGGGGAGTGTGCAGGAGGCAGCCAATCAATGATTCTCTCATCATTGCTGTTTCTATCTCTCTCTCCTTCTCCCTTCTTCTCTGAAATCAATAAAAATATATTAAATTTTTTTTTTTACTTTCAAGTAAGGTTTTCTCTGAGTAAAAAAAAAAAAATTATCTTTTTGGAAAACAATGCAGCATTATGTCACCTCACCACATATGTTCATTCCCCCAGCTTTGAATTACTTATCCTCCCTTGAATGCCTTCTTGTTCTGTATTCCTTATTCCTTTCCACCCTGCTCTCGACCCATCCCTTTGCTACCTTTTCTTTTTTTTTTAAATTTTTAAAATATATTTTATTGATTTTTTTACAGAGAGGAAGGGAGAGGGATAGAGAGTTAGAAACATCAACGAGAGAGAAACATTGATCAGCTGCCTCCTGCACACTCCCCACTGGGGATGTGCCTGCAACCAAGGTACATGCCCTTGACCGGAATCGAACCTGGGACCCTTCAGTCCGCAGGCCAACGCTCTATCCACTGAGCCAAACCAGTTAGGGCTGCTACCTTTTCTTTAATACTCAGCATATCTCTTGGTACTTCAACCACACACTTTCTCCTAATCATTTTATTATTGCATTTATTGTATATGTATTTTTTGTGTGCTTCACCTATACTTTACAAAATTTAACCTTGTGAAAAAGACATACATTTCTATCAGTAACACAGACCAGGGAACCAAAGGGAGGGGATGTGGGAGTTCCAGCCCCAGGTTCTCACACAGGTACTAGGGTGTAGAAGGGCCTTTCAAATACTCCATCCCAATGCCTGAACCATGACTTCTCCCCTTAACCAGACTTTTGATTTTATGTGGATCTGTATAGCAATATAATTGAATACCTCCCAAATCAATTGCATTCATCTGTTCAAACTGAAAACTGCAGCATTCCATTTTGGTATATATTAAATACCAAGGAAACGAGGGGTACCTAGGAACTCAGGAACATCTGACATGGTACGCAGCATATTGCTATGCTAGATTAGCGTAAGGACAAGCCTTACAATTTCCCACAAGAAGTCAGTTCCAAGCCTGTGGGAAATCACACATAGCAAAATCCCTGGCGAAGAACTCTACATTATTTTCCTACTCTCTGTGTGGTAATTCTGTAGTTCTCAGTGATCAGTTTTATTTTTGCAGTGAACAAGCACCGTGTAAGAATAATGCATAACGTATTTCTGTTTCTTGCTATTTTAGGGGACATCACACAGAAGGGATACGAAAAGAAAAGGTCAAAACTCCTGTCTCCTTACATCCCACAGACACAAGGTAGGCAATGAGAAGTGGTTTAAACCTTTTCAGTATTTTTACACCAAAAATGCTGTTTTACAGATCTGTCTTTAGTTGGTTCCTGTTTTTCCCTCCCTTCCTCACCAGAGGGGAGAAAAAAACGGAAGGAAAGAAAGGAGGAAATGAATCTTAACTGGGCATCTGCTGTGTGCTAGGCACTTTTAAAATACCTAAGGTCATCAAATCCTTTACACAAAGCTTGGGTGATAGTGTATCTGCATAGCTGATATGACTCAAAGGCAGAGAATTCCAGGTCATGGAAAAACTGCATCTTATTTATGCCTGGACACAGACTGTGATGGAGAGCAAGGGGAGCAAACGTAAGAAGGAATGACAGATTCAGTATTGCAAGGCAACTCAAGTATTGGAGTACCTGAGGATTTAGGGGTAAGAACCCTAAATGAACTTTTAAATTAATTTAAAGGCTGACATTTCTTCTGCAAAGAGACTACCATGTTCTTTACTATTATTTTTTAAAATCCTCACTTGAGGATGTTTTTTGTTTTGTTGTCTTTATTTTTAGAGAGAGAGGAAGGAAGACAGAGAGAGAGATCAATTGGTTGCCTCCCGTACGCACCCCAGTCAGGGATAGAACCTGCAACCTAGGTATGTGCCCTGACTGGGAATTGAACCCGAACCCTTTTTAGTATATGGGTTGATGGTCCAACTAACGGAGCCATCCGGCCAGGTCCTGGCACATCTTTATATATCAGAAAGTTCTGAGTCACTTTTGTGCTTAATTCCAGAGGGGTTGCTGTAACCTTTGCTTCCAGGCAAGGCTGGCTCTCTCTGAGTCGTCATATTTTTAAAGTTACTCAGATTTTAGGATTTCCTTCAATAGCTTATTGCTGCTTTAATTATTTTTACTTTTAAGGATTTTTTTTTCTGATTTCCCTCTTGCAAGCCTGTTCTTTGTGGAGCTAATTGCTTTTAATTTCTGGATTACAAATACCTTGAGAACTTTGTATGCCCCACAGTTCTAATATCGAGCCTTATGCAGGTATATAGTCTGTAAATATTTGTTGAATGAATAATGGAATAAGTAAATGGATAATGGTGATATACCAATATGTTTTACTGAGGTTCTTGTTTTATTTCTTGCATTATTCTTGGAAATTTCTCTCTAAAAAAACCACTGGTCATGCAGTGACAGCCAGTTTAAAATATCTTAATGAACAGAAGTATACAGAATTGAATTCAGAGGGAAGAAGTAAGAAATTGGGTCAGTAACAGCTAATGAAAGTTAGCTTTTGCTGAGCAAGGCATGAGAGAGAAGGGTAACACTCTGGCTGATGACTTGTGGGTCTGGCCCATGTCTCAGTGAGCACAGAGATTTACTTTACTCACTTGCTGCAAAAGCAATCAAATCCTAAGAAAATAACTCAATAAGAAATGTAAGTGTAAAAAGGACCGTGATCTATCTGTTATCTGTAGTCAGGCTACATGGAAACCAGTGATCAATTTACTGTGAGAAAACACTGAGATATACTCAAGTCTGCGTGGTCAACACATTCTTGCCCCGTGCAAAGCCAGATCACAAATAGGAGGTTGCTTAGTGAGTGTGGATGTGACAAATCAGATGTTTAATTGCTGTAGGCCAGGAGAATGTGACTAGCCGTCTCACAGTAGGAAGGGTCTTACAGATCACCTCATGGGGGACATAGAGCCCATTGATGGTATTCCTTCTATTTTCTGTTACCAGCCACCTCACTTGCCACATCTGTGTTCATCCTGTTTACCTTCTTCCTTCTGGGTTAAAAAGGTGATCTGTCCCTCTTATCCAAGGACAGTTCTTCCACTTGTGCTGTAAGTCCCATCTCCTTACCCCCTTTCAGATACCTTATACTATCATTCAGTGACAAGGAGAGGGCAGTGGGAATGGGCCACCCCTGGTGTTGGCAATAAGGGGTACAGGATCTGTAGGAATTTAAAAAGCGATAGTAAAACCAATAAAAAATTGGCCAGCTTTTTATTGTCACCATGTAGAGCAGTTCTAAACACTATTTGCAATAAAGTGTTCCTCCTGCTGAGGCAGACCGCTGCACAGCCCCTGTCTCTAAAGCAGTGGTCCCCAACCTTTCAGACCTCACGGACCACCAGTGGTCCGCAGACCACTGGTTGGCGACCGCGCTCTAAAGTATGCTATCGCTGTCACTTCCCCATCTCTCATGTACAGTCACTGTGCCTCTCAGCCAGATTCTTCCCCTTAGCAGTTCATCATGCTTATTACTGTTCTATCAAAAAAAAAAAAATCCTTCCTTGTCAACATCTTCCAGCTCCACCCTCTCTCTCCTGTTGATCAAACTGCTCAGAATTATCTGTACTTACCTCTCTCTTTTCTCAACTCCTGCTCACTTCTCAGCTCATTCCAATCCTTTCAGGAGCTATCCTAAGTGGTATCTCAGTAGTCTTTGCCACTCTACCTCTTGTTTTGAAACACTCTTCATTTTCTTAATTCCCTCTTCCGGCTGTTCCTAGTCATCTTGGGGGGCTCATTCTGATCTGTTAAATGTTGGAACTCTCAAGGCAAGGTCCCAAGCCCTATTGATGTCTCACTCTTATCAGTAGTTCTCAAATTTTAGCCTGCATCAGAATCACCAGAGGGCTTGTTAAGAACATTGTGGGACCCCATTCTCAGCGGTTCTGATTCAGTAGGTCCAGGATGGGCCCAAGAATTGGCATTTCTGCCAAGTTCCCAGGTGATGCCCTAGGTTCCTGGTCGAGGGACCACATTTTGAGAACCAGTGCTCTGTTTGCCTCGGCGTATTTCAGCCACACTTGTGGCTTTAATTATCATTTAAATACAGGTAACTCCCATAGGTATCTTCAACCCAGATCTCTCCTGAGCTCCTGATCCTAGATCCAACTGCATACTTAACATCTCCATTTATATATCTGAAAGGAACCTCTATTTCAACATATCCAAACATAACCATTAAATTTATTACTTACACACACCACACCTACCAATAGCACCAACTCCTCCTACATGTATACAGTACATACATACTATAAAACTAACCAAAAAAAGACATCCAACCTGCTTCAATGCCTCTCTCCTAGTTTCCTCCTTCCGAATAAATGGAGCTCACATCCATAAACCTAGCAAGTTAGAGACTTCAAAGTCATCCTCAGCTTCTCCTCCAGGCGCCATCTCTTATCTGTCATTAAGTTCTATCAGTTTTCTGTTTCTTCATGAGCCAGTTTTGTTAAATTTAAAGTTTATTGTTTCTGTTTACCACATTATTCACTTTATTTTTAAAGCTGTTGCTTTGTTTATATTGTTTTCTTGTATCTCTTTTCTGTTTATCAGACTTCCCAGAAGCTCCAAGAACAAGCTTTTCATTTCTGTTGATTTTTTTAGCATGTCTTTATTTTTTGATTTGTAATTTTCTGCTCATATATATATTTCCTTTCTTATATTCTAACACTGTTAGAACTTTTAAAAAATTTCCTGAATTGGATGCTTAGCTTTTCTGTCTTCTTTCCTAAGATATCTGTGGGGTTTTGTTGTTGTTTTTAATCCTCACCCGAGGGTATTTTTTACATTGATTTCTACAAAGAGTGGAAGAGAGCGGGGAGGGGAGAAGGGAAGGGGGGAGAGAGAGAAACATCGACATGAGAGAGACACATTGTTTGGTTGCCTCCAGCACATGCCCCTACCAGGGCTGGGGAACCTGCAACCGAAGTATGTGCCCTTTTCTGGGAATCATACCTAAGACCTTTTGGTCCGAGGGCTGATGCTCTAACCACTTAGCAAACTGGCCAGGGCAGATAACTGTTTCTTAATTTCACTGGTCAAGAGATCATGCTTGTACAAAATTAAGTCTTCGTTATTTGTTGAGACAGGCCTAGTATTTAGTAAATTTCTATAACTCATTTATTTGTGTTTTATTTGTTGGATGGATGGTTTTGGTCCATTAATTTAAACTATTTAACCATGTTGTTTAGACCTTTTCTATTCTTACTAACTTTTTGATTATTTGCTCTATCAGTTCTAAAAGAAGTGTGTTGAAAAATCTGAACCATGACTGAGTTTGTTAGTTTTCCCTATAGCTCTGTAAAGTTTTGTTTTACAGGTTTTAAAACTATGTTAGTAGGTACACACAAATTAAGAATTATGTCTTCTTTGTGTATTATTCCTTTTATCATGAGTAGCTCTTTGTTCCTGTAA
Source organism: Corynorhinus townsendii (assembly GCA_026230045.1). Lineage (NCBI taxonomy): Eukaryota > Metazoa > Chordata > Mammalia > Chiroptera > Vespertilionidae > Corynorhinus > Corynorhinus townsendii. The sequence continues at coordinate 169,192,220 of JAPDVU010000003.1, read as the reverse complement.
TGTTTCTATTTTAAGGCTTAAAAAAAAAATCTAAACTGTCTAGAGTTATTAGACATCTTAATTCTTCTCCCAAGGAACACAAAGGGCTTGAAAATGCTTTTATGTTGACTATCATCACTGCCCATCTTTCATTTTAGTGCCACCTTGTTTATATGCTTCCTCAGTTATCAATTATTGTTGTTTTATGTAGTTAACGGTGGTTAATATTGTTTATTCATTGTTCATTTGTATATCACTTCTTCCTCTCAGTTCAATTTCCTTCTTCCTAAATCAGTGGTTCTCAACCTTTCTAATGCCGCGACACTTTAATACAGTTCCTCATGTTGTGGTGACCCCCAACCATAAAATTATTTTGTTGCTGCTTCATAATTGTAATTTTACTACTGTTAATGAGTCGTAATGTAAATATCTGTGTTTTCCGATGGTCTTAGGCTCTACAGCACTGGTTCTCAACCTGTGGGTCGCAAGGGTCACGGCATTAGAAAGGTTGAGAACCACTGTCCTAAATGATTCTTTCTTAGTGGTAAATTCTCTCAATTCATGTTTATTATTTTCTTTTACTTTTTTTTTTTAGTTAAATAGATTTTTTTTCATGTTTATTGTTTTCTTTGCCCACCTTTGTTCTTGAACCTATTCATGTCTTTCCCCAAAAGGGTCGGTTGTGGGCTGGTGGATAATTTATATTCCATAGGTTCTCTAGTAAAAAAAATAGAGAATACTCCTTGGCTTATTTATCCCATATATTTTGTAGACTTTGACGAAGGTATTTAGTTTGCTTTTTTTTTAATGGCATTGGAATGAAAAATTTAAACTTACTGAATTATATTAATGTCTGAGATAGAATTAAATGAAACTCATTTTACTGCTGTTGGTAGGAGTTTCCTACTCCTTACTTCTAGAGGGATTCAGCCTCTTCCAAACTCTTGCCAATACCTTGTTAGATTTCATGCACTCCAGGTGCAAGATGCTTCATTGCGAGGGTGGCTACTTGAGTGTAGTGTATTATAAAAGTAACTTTCTCCACTAATCTCTTTTGAAACAAAAAATTAATACTGCCTGCTGCTCTGTATTATTAGAACAATTATGTACATGCTTATCTAAAAATTTAGTGAATAATTTTCTTTATGAAATTGATTTGGAGTTATCTTGGGTTGCATATTTACATATATTTTAGATTTCTCAAATGTTACATAAATCTTTAAGATTTCAGAAAATAATTAAGAATGTAAGAGGGAGAATGGGAAAATATGGAAGAGAATACAAGATTTGAAGAAAATATTTAGAAATTAGTGGAAACCAAGTAAGGACAATTTTGGTTAATGATGAGCATAATGTAATTCACTAGTATCACAGGGATTAGATTCTAAAGTCACTGTATGACAAAAATATAGTGTGTCAGAATTATCCTTGAAAATCACTTAAATCTCCCAACTTTGGAACTGATTGTTGTTTCTTCAGTTAAATAAAACCCAAACTTTATCTGTAAGGGTCATGCTATATGAAAAATTCACATCTTGATAAAAGTTAAAATCATTATCAGGGTCTCAAGACGCTGTCACTGTGAGAGGCCTGGGAGAAATGGAAGTATGGTGGCTTCACATGTCTTCATTCTGAGCCATTTGTTCTTTGAAAAGAAGAGCCCATAGAACATCTTTCAGTAGTTGGAGGCTCTGAGCCTCGATATAAAGCTTCCCCCATGTCCGAATTAGCATACTTGTCGGGAAAGAAGCCAGAAATTAACTCTCTTTTGGCATTCCTCAAAGAATTGCATTCTCAAACCACAAATACTTTAACTCCTCTGTAAATTAGTCACTCTTGGCTACTCTTGGAATTTCAGGAAAATGGGAAGTTTTGTGTTAGGGAGCAACTCTCCTGGGCTGATTCTGTGGTCTAATCTTTAAGATACTACTTTGAATACAGTAACAGACTAGCTTTAATAGAATCTTAAGATCTTTAAAGTCAGGAATGTTTTTAAAGATTATTATTATTATCATTATTTTTATTCTTTGTGTTCCCAGTTTCTAGTATTGGTACTTGGCATATACTAAATGTTCTATAAATGTCTGTGGAACTGAACAGGAAGAACATTAGAGTGTCCAGTATCTCCTCTAATAAACTTCTCTTTTAGAAGATGAACGTGTCAGGTAATGAAAGAAGCAGATTACAGATTGGCATCTTGTTTCCATCCTCAATTAACCTTTCCATTTAGATCTACTGCACTTCAAGACTGTGCACAGTATGTTCATTCTCATCTGAGATTTAACATTTCTCTTTATTTTTATTTTTAAATCAAATTAATTTTAAATAATCACGTGGTAATAGGAGGTTTGTAACAACAAAAATAAGCACTGTCCTCTTTTTCCCCGGAGATTCCTTCCTTCAACTCTTCTGTTTCTCCTGGCATTTACTCTGTGTTTCTAAGTAACATTTTATCACCTCTCTTGACTTTTCTCAATTTGAGGCAGGATTTATTAATCTCTTACTAAAAAAGGAAATTAGAATTTTTCAATCTTACATATTCCTCCACCACACAGACACCACACACTCCCTTTTCCCTTTTCCCCTGTTCTTCACATCTCCTTATCATACTCATTCTGGGCTGTATGTTCAATATATTGCTTTTCTGTTGCTAAGTCAACATTAACTGTTTATTATTATGATTATCCTAATATATTATGATTATGTAAAGATTGTTCACAGCTAAGTCACTTGGTTTACTAGGATTACATTTCCTTTCTTTCTTACACAATTAATCTATCCATTTCATTATTATTTTTGTAGAGACAACACTTGGTACTGCCTCTCTCCCCATATTTATCTGAACTGATTGTTTTCTTGTCCTGCTACAAGCCTTCATTATCATTCTAGTGGCATTTTTGGAAGGAGTGAGGACAGATATAAGTGCTCATTTTTAATCAGAATCCGTTACCCTAACACTAGTGGCCCAGTGCACGAATTCGTGCCCATTGAAAGGAAATTAATTAGAAGAAATGTTTTAATATTGCTATTCGCCCTTTATAATAGAAGTGTCAACCAAATTAATGATCAGCAATGACAGATTGAAACGCATGCATGCGATTGGCACCAGCGAGAGTTTATATTTATTGCGTATGCACAAGTCAAGTTCGCTTTTTATAGATATAGAATAAACTTGCTTACTTAGACCTGCTTTCTGATTTAGCTAAACTTTATCTAGCCCAGTGAAGCATCCTAACTTCTCTTTCAGGTAATTGTCAGCAACACAGCAGTAAACGTCAACATGAAGCAGATTATTATTATAGATCATGCAGGGAGAACAAAGGGTAAAATATTTAACTGTAGCAGTGTTTGACTATATTCTGCACAGTAAGAAAACCTGAAATCATTTTCAAGGTCCACCATTTCTTATTTCTTTTTAGTCGGGTCAAGTTTCTAAGCTTTCTAAATCTCCGTTTTCCAGCTAATGAAAAGAAAATAGGATTCTCTCGAGTCTCCTATCCACCTACTCCAGGACTTCTGTGAGGATCAAATGACATGAGGCATGGGAAAACACTTCATAGACATTTGGTTAAAGTGTAAAATGTTTGCACCTGGCTATAAAACAAGTCGTGTTCCTGGGCTGAAGAAACTGCAAGGAAGCTAGTCACTAGGGAGAGGAAGCTGGGTGTTACTATGTGACATCATTACCCAGACAGACACTTAGCATATTAGCCTTTTATATTTATAGACTAGAGGCCCAGTGCATGAAATTCATGCACTGAGGGGGGGGTGTCCCTCAGCCCAGCCAGCACCCTCTCCAACTTGGGACCCCTCGGGGGATGTCCGACTGCCAGTTTAGACCCAATCCCTCTCACAATCCAGGACTGCTGGCTCCTAACCGCTCGCCTGCCTGCCAGCCTGATCAACACCTAACTGCTCCCCTGCCGGCCCAATCGCTCCCAATGGCCCTCTTCTGCTGGCCTGGTCACTCCCAATTGCCCTCCCCTACTGGCCTGATTTCACCCCCAACTGCCTTCCCCTGCTGGCCTAGTTGCCTCCAACTGCCCTCCCCTGCCGGCCTGGTTCCCCCCAATTGTCCTCCCCTGCAGGTCTGGTTGCCCCCAACTGCCCTCCCCTGCTGGCCTGATCTCACCCCCAGTTGCCCTCCTCTGCCAGCCAATTTGGTTCTGATTTGTCAGTTTCTATTCCAGTCAGCGTCAAAAGCTCTGCCTCCTAGGCAGCCATTGGCTCCTCACAGTTGATCCAGATTTGGTTCTGATTGGTTGGTTTCTATGCCAGTCACCGTCTCTGGGCCTATCAATGGGGCCTGATCAGAAAGGCAGGACTGATCAGCAGCCCCAGTAGAGGCATGAAGAGAAATGGAGGCACAGTTGCTGGCCAGGCCTGGAAAGAAAGAGAGAGGCAAGTGCTGATCAACAGCTGCCACAGAGGCTACGGATCAGACCCTGCTTCTCTCTTCAGGCTTCTCTCCAGGCCTAATTTGCAGCCCCCTCAGCAGTTAGTGCTGGGTCACCACGGCAACCCAGCGCTGACTGCAGGACTGACTTCCAGTTGGTCAAGCCTCCGGTCATTGTGGATGTGACAGATCCAGTGTTTTTATATATTAGGATGGCCTGTTGCTAGGGAGAAGAAGCTAGACATTGCCATGTGACGTCATTACTTAGCACCCACAGCCACCGTTTCTGGGCTGGGCTGGGCTATGGGCCTCATTTTGCCATGGGGTCTTGGCGCCGTCGGCTACAATTTGGTGGGCTGTTGCTCGAGATGGTGGCAGGGCCTATGTCCCACTTGGGGGAAAACGAGTGTTGCTTTGTGGGTTTCAGGTCTGCTGCACCATTTCTCTGTAAATGGACATTGCACATCATGGCAGCTCCTGTTTGAGTGTCTGCCCCCTGGTGGTCAGTGTGTGTCATAGTGATCAATTGGACAGTCAGACACTTAGCATATTAGCCTTTTATATATATAGATTTCTATTTAAAGAATCGGTGCAAAGATAATTTCTATCAACCTAAAAGATCTCTGTAGTGTACATACATAAATATGCTCCCTGAAGGTTTCTTTAAGGAAGGGGTTTCAGAAACTGATTTTGGACAGCAGACATTGTAATTGTTAAAAATTCAGATCTGCCCTGGCCACTGTGGCTCAGTTGGTTGGGCATCCTCTCATGTACCCAAAGGTTGCTACTTTGGTTCCCGCTCAAGGCACAGGTTCAGTCTCCAGTAGGGGGCATGTAGGAGGTTGCTCTCTCATCGATGTTTCTTTCTCCCTTTCTCTCTAAAAGTCAATAAAGCTATTTTTAAATTTTCAGATTTTATGCAATTTTCTTATGAATTCTATCACAGCAGATCAAAATTTATACATTTTCATTCTTTTGTTTGGTTCAAATAGAGAACAAAATTCAAATCCTTTAATATTTTAAACAGTTCTCACTTACATGACTAGCATGAATGAAATTGTAATTTCTCACAACTGAGTAATAATAATTAGCATAGATCAGTCACATAACATTTTGTCAAATATGAAGATAAAATTGAATATACATTTTTCCAGTTTTATAATGGAGAAATAGAAATTAAAATTCTACATTGGTTAATTTACATTTATTTTCTTACAAGTTGTATTTGTTATAAGGAATATCTATAATTATATCTTTATAAATTAACAATTTTGACATATATTCATATTTCAAATATAAATGTAAACATAATAAAAATTAATTATAAAGAAAAAAATCTCAAAGATCTTAGTAGCTCATTTGGCTGTTCACCAGCAAGCTGATCATACTGTTTCCACACAGCCGGTGAAGGTGTTGAAACTGGGAGGCCTCCCTCCTCTGGATGGGTCTGAGCAGAGTCCTGCCTCAGCTCTGCTTTGCAACTCTCCCGCTGTTTAAATTGCCCTTGAGGTTCGACAGTGGCATCTCCTGTAGGACTCCACATCTTGTGCTTTAGGACAGTACTGCAGCTTCTGGTTTTGATGCCATTGTTCTAAACATTCCATTCTGTCTTTGTGTATTTGAGATTGTGACCTTTGTGTACAAGTTTGATTTTCTTCCTTTGACTTTGCTTCATTTAGTTGTATGTGTCTCCTGCTTCAAAACAGGATCGCACCTGTTACTTGCTCCTTGGCCCAGGTTGCCACATTATTTTAACCCCAGACCTTTACCTATTGCCCTTTAGGGGTAAGACATACCACACACATTCTGAATGTGGTTATATATTAACATTCTCTAGCTTGTCTTGGTAAGAAGTTTTGGTGACCCGAAGGTTTTTCCCAAATTTGGATTACTGTTGTGATTGCTGCTTATTTTGCGAGCGGGTATTTGTGCACCAGCATTCCCATATATATATGCACGTATGCTGCTTTTGTTAGCTGTTCCACACCCCTTTCATCATATTCTTCTGTGTTCAGTCCTACGTTTGAGATTGTGCAAGTGGTATATGACCAAGTTAAAATGAAACAAAAGAAAGCCCCGTGTTCTATCCTCTCTCTCTCTCTCAAGTCTCTGGTAACTCATCTCAAGGATAGAGGCCTCTTGATGACTTCCTGTAATTGTATGAAATCTGTGAGAGGCACAGATTTTTGCATAAAGCTTGTATGGCAGAGATAACCAAACGAGCATCCTTTCAGCTTTATACTCACCATATCCTTTAAATTGTTATCTCTTCATTTTGTCTTTGTTTTTTCTAGCTACCCACTATCATTGGTGGAAATGAGGAGACAGACAAGATCTTAATTACTTATTTTAACCAAAATACTGGGTGCTGGCAATGCATAAGACCTAGCCAGAGCCAATTACTGCCAGAGATACAAGATGAGTTAAGACCAGCCTCTGACCTCAAGTTATTTATACTATAGTAGGAGAGATGACACAAGGCATACAAATCAAGACTATAAAAGATAAAGTCAAATTAAGTACTGTAAGACAGTTCTAAACAAAGTGCTGTGGGAATTCAAAAGGAAGTGAACTTAGAACCAACCACTGAAATCTGGAACAGCATTTTAGAATGCTATAGAACATTTCCAACTACGTAAGTATTTAGTGGGCCTCTGTGTGTGGAGGAGTGGAGGGTGGGATGTATTGTCTTTTATCTCATTTTGATTTAAAAGTTCCTTCCCCAGTGAGGATCATAATGGAAAGAATACGGAGTTATTTATTCCAGCTCTGCCCTTTATTTGCCAGGGTTGGACAGTGCCATAGCCACTGAAGTGGAGCATGCATTGTAATCAGATCTGTTCCCATATGCCTTATCAGAAGGAAGTCTGCTCTCTTCCTCTTGGGGCTTCTCTTTCCTCCTGCGTTGTCCAAGAACGGCTTGGAATATAGGGAGTGCAGAAGGAATGGTGGGCAGATGCCACACCCAGAAGGGAAGAGCCCCACAGCCTGCTGCTGTGTCTCGGTGCCTCATGGGGTGCTGTGAAAACTGCTCCTTCCTTGTGACCAGTAATGCTGACCCACTGTTAAGCCTGCTTCCCGCTTTAGCCAGTCTGATGGAAGGGCCCGCTGTGCTCGGCTGGACCAAGGTACCATCTTGTAGTCTCAGGGCAGAGCTCTTGGTATGGTACACCTTTAGCCCCAGGCACAGCATTTTCCTGATATGGAATGGCCCAGGAAGCTGTGGGCCCAGGATCCCTTCACAGACCCAGAACGCCCAGCATCCCTCTCTCTAAGAATCCACCCCTAGGAATCAGGCTGATGGCCCCTTTTCCAGATTCCAAATGCAAACACTGTCATTCTCTCCTGCTGACAGTGAGTGAGGTTAATCTCCCGTCCTTCTGAGGAATGCTCTCCTCGGTGACTCAGAGGTGCTTTAGCTCCCAGGGGAGATTCCCTGAGTGATTCAAGGTATCCTCATCCACCCTTTTTGGCATGGAAGTGGATGGAGACTCTCATTCTAATGATTCAAGGTGATTATTGACACATTCTCACTAGGGAAAAACAGATTAATATGTGGTGGGTGTCCTGCTTCCTTGCTGGAATCTATTAGATGGTGTTATTGTGAAGATAAAAGGAGATGGTGTCATGAAAGTTAAAAGAGGCATAGAAATGTATTATCTTTGTTATTCTGTCATTTCCTGTTTAAGTCCCTTCAAAGGCCGTGCTTTTGGCTTAGGACCAGTGACATGACCTCCCTTTTCTTCTCCAGCCTCATTTTGTATCATTTTACATCTTTCACTGGAGTCTTTCTTAGACTTGTCAAGATTTTTCTTCCTCACTGGACTTCCACAAATACCATGCTTTTGTATGAGGTGGCTTTTACCTCTCTCTGCCTAGCTAAAGCCTACATCAATGTCTCTTTTTAATAGAGCTTCTCTGAAGCTCTAATACAAATTAAATTCCCCATTACGTGGCCTCAGAGAGCCTTGTTCTTTTTCCTTTTCTGCACATATCACATATAAAAGACATGTGAACTGGTGATGATCAGTTATTAATATATTTCTCCTCTGGGCACTAGCACCAAGACCAATGAGCATGTCTGCTCTGTTCATTCCTAAAAATTTGAATGTTTTTTTCCTTGATTCTCAGCACATCCTGCTTGACTGTATTACTCTCACAGGTGAGAGTATCTGTGAAATCCTCAGCAGAGGTGAAAGATGAAAAGCTGAGGCTTGCTTTCTTCCATCTTCCTGAGTGGAAAGTTTTGCGTAGTTTTACACTATTAAATAGCAGCTTCTTTTTTTAGGTTATCATTGTTATTGTATTCAAACAGTAGAATCATAGAAGAGTCTGATGTCTCTTTCCACATAAATTATGTACATGTTGATCATGGAGAAAGAAGGCTTTGTGTTGTAAAAGAAGTTAAAATTTGTAGGTTTTCTTAAACTTACTGTTAAACCTTGTAAGGGCATCACTATTTAAACATAATGGTGACCCCTAGTGGATATTCTGCGTAACAGACTGAAAGTTCAGGGACCCGCAAACTGAAGCTGTCACTATATGAAAATTAATAAGTAATCTTTTTCTTTGGATCTCAAGTATGTTTCACACTAGAATTTAGCAGTTTTGAAGAATGCTTGATTTAAGTTGGCAGCTGTCATTCTAGCATTTATCTGTATTTGGTGCCTTTTAAAATTACTTTGATTTTATATATAATTTTAAACAAAACAATAAAACACTAAAAAATATGAGTGCTCACCACAACTGAATTCCAGCTACTTAGGAAATTTTTGTCCCATCTGATCCTTATAATTGTGTCTGAATACAGGGATGGGCAAAAGTAGGTTTATAGTTATGAGTACACAAAACAGTTTATTCTTGTTTAATTATTTATTAATTATGTTATTTTCCATACAAACAAATAAACCTACTTTTGCCCACCCTGTAGTTTTAACATACACAGTTGTAATCATATTATGTACATATTTTGTATTCTTATATGGCTTGACTAGAGGCCGGGTGCATGAAATTTGTGCACAGGTGCGGTCCCTAGGCCCTGGCTGGCGATCAAAGTATGAGCATCTGTTGTGGAAGGGCAGGTCCCAGCTGACCTCTGGGCCCTGGGCAGCACCTGGGTCCCCAGGCCCCCTCGTACCCCTCTCCGCCTGAGTCACAGCACCTGAGTCCCCATGTGGAGATGCAGTGAGCGTGACCCGACACCGCAGACCGGAGCACAGTGTGGGCCCCTGGGCTGCACGGAAGCCAGGCGGGCAGCGTGCTCTCTCCCGGCCGGCCTCACAGACTGGCTCCTGTGCAAACTCATGGGTCCCTGCGGTTCTGGCAGCTGCGGTCCAGCTCACCCGAAAGAGGCCCCACAGGTGCAGGGCGGGCTCCTCATGGGTGCCTGGCACCATAACATGGGGGCTTCCCCAGTGTGCAAGCCTTGGCATCCCGGGGGAGGGTAGCAGGGGGAGTGAGAGCAAGCTCAGCAGACACCCTGCATTCTCACCATACCTCCGTCCCCGTCACCCCTGCCCCCAGGTAGCTGGTGAGAGGTCGCAGCGCATCATCGATGCCCGCCGTGTTCCACGCTGCCCCCTGGTGGTCAGCACACATCATAGTGAGCGGTCGAACTCCTGTCTCCCAGTCGGACAACCGCCCGAGGGGACAATTTGCATTTTAGGGTTTTATCATATAGGATGTTTCATATGGACCTTTTCATGAGTCTTTATAGTCAACATATTTTTCATGGCATATACTGTCTAATTATGTTAATATATTGTTAATTCTATCTTGGCTTTTGTCATCTTACTGTGGTGGTGAAACTGTACATACCTCATTCTAAGTAGAGAAATCTCTCCTTTCGGGCCCCAGGTAATTCCTGAGGTCTGGTTGGAGTGTGAAGCCCTGGCCAGGGAATGGTTCATCTTCAAGCAGCATCTTGCCTGCCCCACTGATGCTGGACATACTGTTAAATAGCACCCTGCTGTGCTCCTGTGTTTCCAGACCCCTCCCTCCTCTCTTTGATGAGACCCCGCTATATTGTTTCTGTCCCCTTCCACAACAAACTGTTGTGCTGGCAAGTAAGCTAAGGTGGGAATACGCCTTCCAAGATTACTTTATCCAGCCACAACATAACCGCCACCCCCCCACCTCCGAATAGGCATTGGTTTGCCAGTGCTTTTGGGGAAAGAAAAAGGAGACAATTGCTTTTAGAAGACAGGAAAAGGATATCCTGCTCATAGTGTCATAATTTATTTAGGAAGCTGAAGACTGAATATTACTTTAATTTATGGTAAGAATCTACTCTATGTGGTGTGACCTTTAAATTAAGAAAAACGAATATCATTTTTATTTTCTTCTTTACTCTTACTATTATTTTGATGTTCTAAAGTGAGCATTATTATTTTTATAATCCAAATAGAGAACTTTTCAAAGTTGTAGAAATCCAATAAAGCCTATGGAAAAACATATACCATCCAAAATAATTGCTATTAACATTTTCCTATATTTGCTTCCAGTTTTTTCAATGCATAATAAAATATATTTGTAACTCATATTCTAAAAAGTAAACTCAAATACCTGGAAATAAAAGTTTATAGAATTCATATATCAATTGAAGAGTAATTACTCACATTCAAGAAGATTAACAGTTTCATTATTAAGTGCCTCTGTTATACTTAAAGTGACTCAATTCCTAGGAATTCATTTTACCCTTTTTTCCTTTTACTTCTCTTTTAGATTGGCTCTCTTGAAGTAGATGTATCACACTTTTTAATCAAGATTATTGTGTCAGGAATCCATGTTTTTTGTGACAGTATGATTTGGGTACCTGAGGAATGGTCACTGAACAAATTTGTCAGCCACTTATGAAACTGCAAATCAATATTTTGTTTTATTTCTGGCAAGCTACAAGGAAATGTTTCTCCTGGTTTTAGACCAAAAAGAAACCTGGTCTGCTTGGATGACTAAGTCCCTGAGGGAGGGAGATGAACATTGCAGAACATCATTCTAATGTCGCCTGGTGAAGAGCCTGTTGTGTTGTGAGGCTTTTGTTTTTTTGGTGCCAGTTCAGTAGATCTCTTAGCTAAGTATCATCTGACTCTGGTTCTCAGTTCTCATTAGATGTCTGTATTTGTGTTCTATTTCCTTGTGGTTTGGTCTGTGATAATCTCTAGATAATCTGTGTGGAGATGTTCATTCTCTCTAATTCTTCCTCAAACAAAAGTATTAACTCCCAGTTCCCCTGTCACGCCCCCCATCATTTCTTTGTTTCAATTTTTATTCTTTAGCTGACATTATCCTAATTAATTGCATTGAAAAATACAAAGTAAAAGACTAAGTGTAAGAGCTCAATGGTAAAAATACATGAACCTATTTTGTCCATCTTCTGTGAAATGCAAATCTATATTTATTCCTTTCATACTCTGGATTACTAATACCTAATTTGGAAGTACCATGTTTCTTAGCAGGGTGGTTTGATCAATCCTAGCAAATCTGCTTATTTAATTTAAAAAATTGTCAGCGATAGGTACTTTGGCTATATATTCAGTTTGGCCCCCAAAAAGTAATACAAACCTAGTATTTTAAACCTGATGCTCTGTTTAAGTCAAACCATTTTCTCTGTGCATATTTGCAAGCAAGGTACCGCATGTGTGCTAATGTGATTTCCTTCCTGTATCATCTGACCATGTAAATAAAAATATACCCTTCCTATTTGTTGTCCTCTATTTAAAGTTAATTGGAATATATTTTTAAACTTCTTTATTAAATTTATTGGGATGACATTTGTTAATAAAATTATGTAGGTTTCGGGTATACAATTCTATATATAATACGTCATCTGCATATTGATTGCATTGTGTGTTTGCTATCTCAAGTCAAGTCTCCTTCTGTCACCATTCATCCCCCCATGTCCTCTTCTAAGTTCCCCAGCTCCAGTTGGAGTATGTTTTAAATAAGTTCTCTAATGAATGGCCAAAGGTTTTTAGAGGGGCTTTTTGCAGAATCTTTCACATGAAGGCAGGTGATTAAAAAAAACCACAAGTGCCTGTCTAGCTGCTGACTGTAAATCCTGAAGCATTTCGATACTTGCAGACTAAATTACTAATTCTGATTGCTTTCCTCTAAAGTCTTGGGAGAGTTTTCATAACCTTTTTTAAAATAATGTATTTTTATTGATTTCAGAGAGGAAGGGAGAGGGAGAGATGGAAACATCAATGATGAGAGGGAATCATTGATTGGTTGCCTCCTGCACGCTCCCCACTGGAGATCAAGCCTGCAACCGGGCATGTGCCCTTGACCAGAATCAAACTTGGGACCGACCCTTCAGTCTACAGGCCGATGCTCTATCCACTGAGCCAAACCGGCTAGGGCATCACAACCTTTTTAACCTTTTCTGGGGAAAACCAATGGGGTGAGACAGACCTGGTTTTGAATCTTGGCTCTGTCATTCTCTGGCTCTGTGATTTTGGATAAAATGATACATGTCTCTGCTTCTTTTTCTATAGTAAGTTGATAGTGTTGACTTTATAGGATTGTTGTGAGGAATAAGACAAAATGTGAAAACTTTGTATGTGTGCTTCTATATGCACAGTGCCTACCACAAAGCAAACACTTAAATGTTAGCTTTTATTGGGATAGCCTGGGAGTGGCAAGCTTTTTCTGTAATGAGCCAGATAGTAAATATCTTAGGTTTTGAGGACCATATGGTCTCTGCCACAGCTAACCAACTCTGCCTTTACAGTGTCAAAGCATCCATAGGCAGTGTGTAAACAGATGAGTGTGGCTGTGTTCTGATAAAACCATTTATAAAAATAGACATGGTCTATAGTTTGCTGACTTCTATTCTAGAGTAAGAAAACCAACAAATGAAACAAGGTATGAAAATATTAAGACTTCAGTATAACTCTTCTGTTAAGTAGATTACCAAGAGAATTTAGGCTGATTTAAAACTTCAGTTTGCAACCTCAGACATTAACTTTCAAAATCTCAGTGTTAAAATATGTTCTGCTTGGTTAATATATTTTATAATAAAAATCTCAGCTACCAGGAACCATAAAATAAAACATTTCTAGATTCATAAAAGCACTTTTGTGGAGAGCTTCCTAAAATATACTCTTTTACCTTTTTAAAAACCATGTATAAAAAATAATCAAACTTAAAAAAAGTAATAACCTTTACATTATATCTTCTGATTTGGGTCAGGCCTTATTTGGTGGTTTTTTTGTGCTCCTCATGGTGCCAGTTGGGGTCACTGAGTCTTTCACCTGGTGTGTACAGATTGGTCTGGAAGGTCCAAGATGGCTTCATTCACATCTGGTGCCTTGGCGGGGGCAGATGGGAGGCAGGGCTCAGCTGGGATTGTCAGCTAAGACCTCTTACACACGGCCCCTCAAGCATGCCAATAATTTTTTTTAAATGATGTGACATGCCCAGGCGGGCATGTTGAGCATCAACCTATGAACCAGGAGGTCACAGTTCGATTCCCAGGTAGGGCATATGCCCAGGTTGCGGGCTTGATCCTCAGGGCTCAATCCCCAGCGGGTGGCGTGCAGGAGGCAGCCGATCAGTGAGTCTCTCGTCATTGATGCTTCTCTCTCTCTCTCTCTCTCTCTCTCTCCCCCCCCCTTCCTCTCTGAAATCAATAAAAATATATTTTTTAAAAATGATAAGACATTATGAGTCCCAGTTCCTATAGTACCCTCGGCCTTGACTGAGGTCTGTAGGGCTGTTGCTTGTACTCCCTGGACCACTGTGCAAGCTGATTCTCAGCTGTGGTCTGGAGCAATGCAATTGCTGGATTGGTGACCTCTTATGGTAGTGGACACCTAATGTGCTATGTGTAAGCTGCCTTGCTGGGCACAGCTAAGTGCTATTAGAGAAACTTAAAATAGGCCTTATACAAGAAGGCCTGTAATCTTGCAGTGTGTGACCAAATGGTTAAACCTAGAGGATATGCTGAGTAGAAAAGCCAGTCAAGAAGGACAAATACTATTGATTCCACTTACATGAGGAATCTGAAGTAGTCACCCTGATGGAAGCAGAGTAGAATGTTGATTGCCAGGGGCTGGGGAGAGGGAAAATGGGGAGTTACTACTATAATGGTCAAACGTTTTAGTTATAGAAGATGAATGTTCTAGACAACTGCTATGCAACCTTGTGCATATAGTTACCAATCGTGTATTGTGCACTTAAAAAATTATTGAAAGGGTAGCCCTGACCAATGGGCTCAGTGGTTAGAGCATTGGCCCACACACAGAAGGGTCTTGGGTTTGATTCCTGGTCAAGGGCCCATACCTTGGTTGCAGGTTCAATCCTTGGGGGCCCTGTTCGGGGTGCCTGCAGGAGGCAACCAATTGATGTGTCATTCTCACAGAGATGTCTGTCTGTCTGTCAGGCCCCCCACACCCCCCTCTTCTTTCCTCCCTTTCATTCTCTGAAAAGCAATCGAAAAATTATCCTCGGGGTGAGGATTGACAAAAAAAAAATTATTATAGAAGGGTAGGTTTCATGTTAAATGTTCTTTATTTTTAAAAGTAGAGGCCCGGTGCACAAAATTCGTGCATGGGGGGTGTGTTCCTCAGCCCGGCCTGCGCCTTCTCCTAATCTGGGACCCCTTGGGTAGGGTCCCTAGACCTGGCCAGCAATCAGGGCCTATCAGGGCTTTCCTTCCCCCGGCTGCCAGCAGCTGGCCCCGCCACTGCTTGCCACCTTTGCGGCGCTGCCCCCACGCCCCTCCCCCCACCCTTGGCCACCAGTTGCCTCCCTCTGCGGGCAACAGGCGTGGGGTATGATCACTTGGCTGGCCTGGGCCTCCCTCTGTGGGGCGATTGATTGTGGGGCCCCCAGATCAGTCGCCCTGCAGAGGGAGGCCCCACCCACCCGCTGCAGCGCCGCCAGCTGGGTGGCCTGGGCCTACCTCTGTGGTGCGATTGTGGGGCCATAGTGGGGGCCCCCCTAACTAATCACATCGCACCCGCCTTGGCTGGCCTGGCGCCAGTGCATGTCATAGCGTGGTAGTCCGGGAGGTCATTCTGCTGTTTGATTGTTCAGTTGATTTGCATATTTGCTTTTATTATTATAGATTATGACTTTGGAGCTAATACCATTGAAAAAAGACACTAAAAAGGGAACTTAAGGTGTTTTTCTTCTGCTTATTTTACCTGCTTTTTTCTCCCTCCCCCATATTCATTTGCTTTTTTTGTTTTAGTTAATCCTCACCTGAGGATATTTGTTCCATTGACATATATATATATATTGATTTCAGAGAGGAGGGTAGAGGGAAAGAGAGATAGAAACATCAAAGATGAGAGAGAATCATTAATTAGCTGCCTCCTGTACGGTCACTAGTGAGGACTGAGCCCGCAGCCCAGGCATGTGCCCTTGACTGGAATAGAACTCGGGACCCTTCAGTCCACAGGCCAACGCTCTATCCACTGAGCCAAACCAACTAGGGCTCCATTGATTGGTTGCCTCCTGCATGTACCCCAACTGGGGCCAGGGATCTAGCCTGCAACCAAGGTTTGTGCCCTTGACCCGAACCAAACCAGCAAACGTTCAGTCCATGGGCCGGATGCCTAACCACAGAGCCAAACTGGCTAGAGCTCTTCCCCATATTCTTGACGAGACAGTAAATGTTGAGAGGGCAGAATAAGGGAACAGACTAGGGACTGGAAAGGATCAGTTCAGGTGTGACTCGAGTTGGAAGAGGGCCTACTAAGTAGGACTTGAAGCTATGTTTGCAGAATAAGCACCCTGGTTTTGCTTAAATGATCTGTTTATTTGGAGTAACTTATGTTTGGGGAGGCTAAGGCTCTGCAAGATGTTCTTTGTACTATTGTAGGATTAGGGGTCTTATACCTGCCCCATCAGTTCTTGCAGTCTCTGGAATGTCTTACTCAATTTATGTAGATCATTTTGCTATTTCTTTCCTATCACCTGTTCACAGTTATGGCTCCAAGAAGATTATTTTTTCACCTGGATGTCTTTATCATTTTTCTGTATGTATATTATAGCTCTCTAACCCTTTACTATAGATGGGGTAATAATACCTACCTCAGAGTGTTGTGGGAATGATGTGAAGTGCTATTATTGTTATCGGATAACTATCTTCCAAACTTCCTTTTTTAGAAACTGATTCAGCAGCACAGAAAGAACATAGAAACCAGACACCTGCTCCATCTGCAGCTCAAACTTCCGCTCCTTCCAAGTACCACCGATCTCGATCTGGGGGAGCCAGGGATGAGCGATATCGATCAGGTGAGAAGGAACTGGAAGTTATCAGTGGCATAGTTTTTACTGACTTAGTATGAACTGTGCATTCTCAGAGCTTCTAACGTTTGTCCTGTTTCCTTGAAGTGCCAACAGGTCTATATTGATTCATTCATCAGTCATTTATTGAGTGCCTACTATGTGCCAGGTGTTGTAGATACTCAATATTTACTGGGGATACAGCAGCAAATATGTTTCTGTGCTCCAGGGCAGACGGGGAGCCAGACAAGTACAAAGGCAATGCGAATGAATAACTAAAAAAGCAGAGGGCTAGGGTCACACAGGCTGGTATATAGGGAGAGCTCAGTGGACTCTTTTGGAAGAGGCAGGTCCTTCTGTGTTTGTCAAAGCTGTTAATTAACTGATGGACCCGGAACAAAAACTCACAATGCAATTTCAGATTAGTAAACTCTTAAATTTTATTTCTTTTGACCTAAAAAGTACCCATTGGAAGGAAAAAGGCGGCATGCTGTGGCTGGCAGTGGGAGCCTGCTCCTGCCACCCCAGGTCCAGGACTGATGAGCAGAGAAACACATCAGGGGTCCTCAGGGGCGTGTGGGTGCAGTGAGCCCGTCCCATCCCCTTCTGCTTGCTGCCCGTTATAGTCTCTGCAGCACATTTATTGTGCCAGGAGATGAGCTGGAATACAAATTTACTTTCCCTAGATTTTTGACTCACTTGTGCCAGCCAGAGTTACCTTAACCATTTTTTAAATTGAAAAACAGGGTGTTCGTTGCCTCCTCTCAGAAGCTGCTTCAGAGAAATGAGCCAAAGGGTGTGGATGCAGAGCTGTGTCAGCCATTTTGTGAACTGACTTTATTAGAAATATATTTTCACACACTGGAAGGAAGGGTGGAGAAGTATTCAATTAAAAAAAACACAGAGGCTGCATGCCACGCCAGAATTTCCCTCTGTACCTAACTGGCCGTAAGCGAACAGGGGAGGCTTTCTCAGAGAACAAGACATCTGAACTGAGTCACGGCGGAAAGACAAGAGTTGTCCAGCAAAAGGGAAATAGCATGAGAAAGTAGACCTGAAAGCAATTCCTTATGGCTGCAGCTTAGAATCAAGGCCCCTGAAGGAGGGAGGTGGGAGCTGAGGCTAGCAAGATTACCAGGGACCAAATCTGAAGAAATCTTGAACAGCATTGAAGGATTTTCAGCAGGGCAGGACATAATCAGATTCGTGTTGGTTCTAGTAGCTTGTTCCAGCTGTAAACAGTATGCTCTGCCACTACTGTGTCCCAATGCCTGGCACAGGGCTTAACGTATATGAATTAAAAGGATAACTGAGTTAAAAGGATAACTTGAAGAAAGGAAGGAATGAAAGTAGTTGTTAGTTAAGAATGGATTTGTGGGAGGTAATGCTGGATGTAGAAGAGTATTGGTCCTAACTGGTGTGTTGATTGGTTAGCGTGCCGGCCTGCACATGAAGGATTGCAGGTTCTGTCCCTGGAGCCCCAGACGGGGTGCCTGCAGGAGGCAATCAGTAGTTGTGTCATTCTCACATAGATGTCTGTCTGTCTGTTTTTGTCTCCCCCCAACCCCCCTTCCTTCCACTCTCCAAAAGTCAATAGAAAATACATCCTTGGGTGAGGATTAAAAAAAATAGAAAAGGCAAGTATATCAGAAGTTCCTGTTTGTTGACAAGACACAAGTCTGATTTCCCAGGAGCCCAGAGTTGCCTTCTGAGGCTGGAGACCAGGTTCAGTAGTGGTGTCAAGAGGGTTTTAGCCTTTGCAACTCTCATCCCGGCCTTCTCCAGGAGTGTTTTGTCTTTGGTTTTTGGTTTTCTTTGTTTGTTTTTACAGGATATAATAAAAGGGTTAGTAAAGAACCAAAAGATGATTTTCTGCATCCTATGTCCAAGCTGATGGCATACAGTAAAAGGCTTTAGTGAACTCATTCAGTAGTGTAAAAATTGTACCTTCACCTAGCAAAACCCAGCTGTGATCTCTAGCCCCTGTTCTTTTTTGAAACCTTACTCTTTTTATTTCATTTTTTCTATCACCATTTCTCTCCTCCCCCAACCCCCATTCTTTTATACCTGTTTTTTTCTTTCACATTTACCCCAAATACCTAAAAGTGTAGTTTGTAAATCAAATGCTGGTGAGCAGACTGTTCAGTGTCTTGGTTAGGTACAGGGACACTGAGGAGGATTTAACAGGTTTTGAATAATTGTCTCACTGGACTTCTTTTTTTAGGGTGGATGTAAAATGTAGAGCAAGAAGAGGTAAAGTAGGAAAGAAAGGGTTATTTAAAAACCCTGAAGATAGTGAACGCTGTGAGAGCACTGCAATGCTGTCATGAAGGGGACAGAAAAGAGGAAGTATGCAAGCATGCATTTTGGTGAAAATCACACTTTTTTCATATATTAGAAATTGTTCAACTAAGTAGCAAAGGAAAGCTCAGTACATTCTGAGAATTTGTGGCTTCCATGAACCAACAGTAATAGCAGAAGTAGAGCAAATTAAGTTACAGAATTTGATGTGAATTCAACTTCAACTCTTTGCCACTATTTTCATATGAAGGGTTACATTTACAAGTCACATGCAAAAATAGCTTAAGAACATAAAATATGTGTAGTGATGATCACAAGAATACTGAGTAAAGTGATGGGTACACAAAAAGGTTTTAATATTGATGTCAGTAAGTTCAACAGGGAAAATTCTCTCTCTCTCTCTCTCTCTCTCTCTCTCTCTCTCTCTCTCATTATAAGAGAAAGTTTTTTTAGAAAGTCACAGAGATAAAAGAAGTGAACCATAGAAGAAATGGGCTCAGGAAACCGGTTATAGCAAAAGACGGGCCCTTGGAGCTTAGAGGAGAAAGGGAGAGAGATACATACCTGAGGGAAAAAGAGGGACTGAAAAATTCTGTCTTATTTGGTGGTGGCTTATTACGACATTTCAACCAATGATAATAAAATAGACATTGTTTCATGTTTCAGACTTGGTGTAAAGAGCTTGTATTTATGCAGAGTTTAGATCATCTGATCTGATTCGTCTTTCTGTGCTTAGCCAACGTCTGTGGCATTTCAAACATACCTATTCAGTACCTCTTTTTCCTGCAAATCAAGGCATGATGCACCTTTCTACACACATTTCGGACACAAGTGTAGAAAAATACACAATTAATGGAAAGTGATCTGATTGTCATTCTTTTCTCTTTTTTATTTAGTTGATTTTTAGAGAGAGAGAAACATCTATTTTGTTGTTCCACTTGTTTATATATTCACTAGAGGCCCCGTGCACGAAATTTGTGCACGGGTTAGGGTCCCTAGGCCTGGCTGGTGATCAGGGCTGATCGGGACCTTCTGGCTGCCAGCTGGGGCCTTCCTTTATTCCGCACCGCCCCCTGGTGGTCAGTGCATGTCAGAGCGAGTCATCAGTCTTGCCGGCGAACTCCTGTGGGGTCAATTTGCATATTAGACTTTTATATAGAGAGATAGATAGTTTGGTTACTTCTTATATGTGCCCTTGCTGGAGATTGAACCCACAACCTTGGGGTATCCAGAGGATGCTCTAACCAACTGAGCTACCCCGCCAGGGCCTGATTGTCATTGTGATAAGTCCTTTAATGTTAGTCTTTTGAGCAATTAGCCACCTCAAACAAAACAAAAGCCAAAAGGACTTTAAAGGAGTATTAGTATCACCTTATTCAGCTCAAACATTAGCGCTGGAAAATGATACCTAGCTCTCATGTGCTTCTGGCAGAGATGTCCAAAGGTAGCTGTGTCTGGGGACTGAACTTCGGAAGTGATTTCTTTATCAAAGATCAAGGTGAATTGTGTGCTGGTGAATGAGTCAAATCCAGTTAACAGTGAGCAGTCTGTTCTTACAAAAAGAGGCTTTGCTGATACAGTGACTGTGAACATCTCCTTTTCACATGCGTTTATGAGCCTGGGTTTATCGTGTTGGAAAATAGTTGGAGTTTTTATTTGTTCTGTGGTCTGATGCTATGAATCCTTGTGGCAGAGAAGGATTATTCAAGTGGGCCTTTAAAAGCCTGTTTAATGTGTATAATTCCCTAGAGCAGTGGTTCTCAACCTGTGTAATGCCGCGACCCTTTAATATAGTTCCTCATGTTGTGGTGACCCCCAACCATAAAATTATTTTCGTTGCTACTTCATAACTGTAATTTTGCTACTCTTAATGAATCATGATGTAAATATCTGTGTTTTCCAATGGTCTTAGGCTCTACAGCAGTGGTTCTCAACCTGTGGGTCGCGACTGTAGAGCCTAAGACCATGGGAAAACACAGATATTTACATTATGATTCATAACAGTAGCAAAATTACAGCTATGAAGTAGCAACGAAAATAATTTTATGGTTGGGGGTCACCACAACATGAGGAACTGTATTAAGGGTCGCAGTATTAGACAGGTTGAGAACCACTGCCCTAGATTTAGCAAGTTTGCTATCACATGTTTCATATCTCCTGTAAAAATAAACTTTTCGAAAGGTATATTTAATTGTTTAGTGTGAGCATTTGAGTTGCTGTTGTTCTTTTATTGAGAAAGTGCTTTTTCTGAGTATAAGCAGTTAATCATTTATTTTCCAAGACAGCTAAGAGAAACGTATTTCATCTAATATAAAAAGGATGCTTTTTATATTTCAACATAACTAAAATCAGGTTGTGTTTTAAAATGGCATCATAGATTCAATTAAATATGGCAATCTTGCTTCAACTAAGTAAACCTCAGGGACACTGAAATAGTATAATAAATATAAATACAGTGGAAAATATTTTCTTCAGAGCTAAGAGTAAGTTAATATTGTGGTCTTAAAGTGATGGTGCAACAGTTTGGAAATACCTTTTACACTTTCAATCTTCATACACTTTGACCCAGAAATTTCACTTCTAGGAATTTATTTTAAACATCTACATATGTGTACAAAGATAAAAATATGTATTTATGTATGTATGTGTGTTGTAGTTTTGCTTGTAGTAATACAATGATTAAATAAATTATAGTACTCATATACAATGGAATTCTATGAAAGCTGATTTAAAAATTCAGTGAAGGCTCACAAAAAAATGAGGTAGATATGGAGAGATGTACAAAATATATTTTAAAGTAACAAATGCAAGATATTATGTACAATATGACCCAATTTTGTGAATAGTATTAATAATAATTCCATATATTAGTATATAAAAAGATACAGAAACTTGGAAAAATATGTACCCCAAACTATTGAGGTGCTATTATTTCTAGGAAGTGGTGTTCTAGGGAAATTTTTCACTTTAGCATTATATGTGTTTAGATCTTTTTCCAATATATATATTTTTCCAGTTTTCTTATTGTGGTAAAATACAAGATACATGTAACATAAAATGTATGTATATTAATTTTAAACAAAAAATGGCAAAAGATAGTTTTTAAAGTGATAGCCATGAATAAATGATTTAAAACCTTAAATCAATTATTGTTCTTATTGGTTCTTACTCTAAGTGTAAATTCTTCTGACTTAATGCTGAGAGTTAAATGCAATAGTAACTCCCTCTGTCATCCTAATTGAGAACTTTTGCTTATCTCTGTCCAAATCTGGTCTCTGACCTGGTGACATTTGCTAAGGTGGCTGCCACTGGTACACTGAGACCATTTTATTTCTATTTTAACATACTTTCTCATATCAAGGAAGGTAATTGTATTCTGTTCAGCAAGCATTTATTATAGACTTCCTATGAGTTGAGCACAGTTTAGATGCTAGAGAAACACAGATGAAAATACAGCAATCCTTTCACAGGTTACAGAGGCAGCATGGAATAGAGGATGACCAGGGAAGGAACCTGGGCACTGGGTACTGTTAAGAGTAAAGTCTGAGCCATTTTGAAGGATGAATAGCCAGCCATCCTTTCTATATAATAGATAATATGCAAATTGACCGTCACTCCAACACACAAGATGGCTGCCCCATGCAGACACAAGATGGCCGGCAGGGGAGGGCAGTTGGGGCCATCAGGTCTGCAGGGGAGGGCAGTTGGGGCCATCAGGCCTGCAGGGGAGGGCAGTTGGGGGCAACCAGGCCGGCAGGGGAGGACAGTCAGGGGCAACCAGGCCGGCAGGGAGGGCACTTAGGGGCAATCGGGCCGGCAGGGGAGCAGTTAGGTGTCCATCAGGCTGGCAGGCAGAAGCAGTTAGGGGCAATCAGGCAGGCAGGCAGGCAAGTGGTTGGGAGCCAGCAGTCCTGGATTGTGAGAGGGATGTCCCAAATTAAAGAGGGTACAGGCTGGGCTGAGGGACACGGGGCTTTAGTTTGCTATATAGATATCACAGGCTAATAAGAACAAAACCACAATTTGTAAAAATGGGGGAATATGAAATGCAAAATTAAAATTTCACTACACCTCCCCATCAACACAGAGTTGTGCCAAAATTAATGTGGTATCCTAATGTTACAGCGCTTAATAGTGGTCCTCTGTCTTAATGTTAAAGTGGTTGGTACCTCAGAACTTGGTAAAAATGGCATGGCTTTGTTGGCTTGCAGGTAACTCCTTGAAGTGAACTTTTCTACTTACTGACCTAACCTACCCACACATCTGCCTTTTAGTCTGTCTATATATACACTGAGTGGCCAGATTATTATGATCTCGGAACACATAATAATCTGGCCACTCAGTGTATATTCCATATAATAAAAGGCTAATATGCAAATTGTCCCCTCAACCAGGAGTTCGGCCAGCAGGCAGGCCGGCCAACTGCCTATGTCCCCTCCCCCTGGCCAGGCTGGCCGGACCCCACCCATGCACGAATTCATGCACCAGGCCTCTAATATATATATGTATATATCTGTTTGTCTGTCTATCGAAAATAATGTCCTAGAAAAAAAGAAAAAAGTCAAAAGAAAAAAAATGAGTAAAATAATGTCCTAATAGGTAAGGGTGCTTGGTGTCCTGTTATGCCCTTGGCCCTTAAAGCCTAGCTGTGCCACTTATGTACCATGTCTTAAACACTTCATAAAAACAAGCCAAGAATAGGAGCAGCTACTATAAAACTGTACAATAACATTTTCCACTTATCTTTTTAAGAAAGATGAAAAAATGGTGTGCTGCTATCTATAGATGTGAGAAAATGGACACTCTCCTACCCTATTGGTAGAAGTGTTATTTATCAATAATGAGATTAGGCATTTGGGGATATGTTTGTTATCCATTTATGCTTCTTCTATAAACTACCTGCTCATTCCCTAAGCCTGTTTTTTTTTTTGTGTTTTTTTTTTTTTTAAATTGGGGTTTATTTTTTCTAATTTATTTGCAGGAGCCTTTTTTTTTAAAAAAAACCTAAGAATTTTAACATTCAATCTCCTTACTAGTTATACTGGTCTGTTCAGATTTTCTCTTTCTTCATGATTCAATTTTTATAGGTGATATGTTTGTAGGAATTTATCACTTTTTTTATGTTTTTATTGATTTGTAGATAGAAAAGAAGGGAGAGGGAGAGAGAAATAGAAACATCGATGAGAGAGACACATTGATTGGCTGCCTCTGGCACACCTAGACCTCTTGGATCCATGGGTCAACGCTCAATCCACTTAGTCACACCAGCCGGCTGTCAATTTCTTTCAGGTTATTCAATCAGGCATATAATTATTCATGGTAATCTCTTTTATTTCTGTAGCATTGGTTGTTTTTATTTGCTTGTTTTTCTTTCTGTTTTCCCTCCCCTTTGGTTGTTTATGTTTTCTCTTTTATTTCTGGTTTTAGTTACTTGAGCATTTTCTTTTTCTTTTTTTCTTGTAAATCTAGTTTAAGGTTTGTCAGTTTTGTTGCTCTTTAAAAACACACACACACAACCTTTATTTTCATTGATTCCCCCCCTACCTTTAAAATTCTCTGTTTTGTTTATTTCTGCTCTGATCCTTGGTATTTCCTCATTTTGCTTACTTTGGTTTCAGTTTGTTCTTTTTGTTTAGTTCCTTCAGGTGTAAAGTTAGATTGTTGACTTGAGATCTTAAAATAAAAAACAAAGCACTATAAAAACAATGTCAGAAGACAAATGACAAATTTAAAGAAAATATTTCTAACATCAGAGAAAAAGAGGTACTATTCCTTATATATTAACAACTCTTAAAAATTAAGGGAAAATAAACTCAGAAACCCAATGGGAAAATGGTCATGTGACATGAGCATTCATTTCACTTACAGATAAAAAAATAAACAAAAACAAACATTAAATAGCCCTTAAATACTCTGTAAAGAAGTTTAATCTCGCTAATGATAAAAGAAGTACAAATTGAAAGTATACTGAGATACCTTTGGCAATAACAAAAAAGCTAGATAACACATTCTGAAAGTGAGGCTATGGGTAAACAGGCACTCCTATACATTACTGGTAGTAAGGAATTATGATAAAACTTCTGGAGGGGAATTTGGCAAGATGTAACAAAATTAAAAATATATTCACTTTTTGATTTAGGAGTCTCACTTGTAGGAATTTACCATGAACATATACTCTCATCAGTATAAAAATATAATTGCATGAGGCTCTTTGTTGCATCATTATTTATAACTAGAGGCCTGGTGCACGAAATTTGTGCACTTGGGGGGGTGTCCCTCAGCCCAGCCTGCACCCTCTCGCAGTCTGAGAGCCCTTAGGGGATGTCCAACTGATAGCTTAGACCCGGGAGCGGGTCTAAGCTGTCAGTCGGACATCCTTAGTGCTGCCACGGATGGGAGTGCACTGACCACCAGTGGGCAGCTCCTGCATTGAGAGTCTTCCCCCTGGTGGTCAATGCGTGTCATAGCAGCCGGTCGTTCCGATGTTTGGTCGATTTGCATATTAGCCTTTTATTATATAGGACTAGAGGCCCGTTGCACAAAATTCATGCATGGGTGTGTGTGTGTGTCCCTCAGCCCAGCCTGCACCCTCTCTAATCTGGGACCCCTCGAGGGATGTCCGACTGCTGGCTCCCAAACGCTCGCCTGCCTGATTGCCCCTTACTGCTTTTGCCTGCCAGCCTGATCACCCCCTAACCACTCCCCTGCCAGCCTGATTGATGCCTAACCACTCCCTTGCCGGCCCAATAGCCCCTAACTGCCCTCCCCTGCTGACCTGGTCACCCCCAACTGCCCTCCCTTGCAGGCCTGGGTTCCCCCCAACTGCCCTCCCTTGCAGGCCTGGTCCCTCCCAAATGTCCTCCCCTGCCAGCCATCTTGTGTGTTGGAGTGATGGTCAATTTGCATATTATCTCTTTATTATACAGGATTGTAAAATATTGGAAACTCTTAAATGATAGTAGTTGAATAAACTGGTTTACAATGAATGGATTGCTCTACAGCTGTAAAGAAGAATGAAAGTCTCTAGTAGATGATATAGAATGATTTCCAGGATATGTTATTAAGTGAAAAAAGGCACAGTGCAAAAAATGTATATATAGTATGCTGTCTTTTGTGTAGTAAAGACAGGGAAATGAGAAAATAGACACACTGTTAAGATGGAAGTCTGCCATTCTCCCAGGACACGTGACTCTGGAATAAAACTGCTTTCCTTTTGCACACACAAAAAAAAAAAGAAGAAGAAGAAGAAAGAAAATAGACACCTGATAATTTTTGCAAAAAGGAAATACAGGAAGGATAAACCAATAACTAAGGAGATTGGTTACCTATAGAAAGTGGGTGGAATTAGGGTGAAAGTGATTGTTGGAGGCAGTGATGCGTCTTTAAGTTTGCCTATTGGAACTGTCTTAATTAAAGGAAAACTTTCGCTACTCACATCACTCCTGGTACCAAATGTGTGGGGTTTCTACATTAAACAGTTCTTCAATTGTTTGATATCTTCAATTGTAGATACCAAGTAGGTATACTACAATTTACTTCAATTCTGACACTATCTGGAGTTAATTGCACATTCCACCCGTTAAAGGCCCATTCCCACAAGACAGCCCCCACCCTCAGATGTCAGTCACAAGAAGTGGGTTTCATGTTATTCACATCTCGGGCTATGAATTGGGGTTTTCATGCGCCCCTCCTCAGGTTTGATAATTTGCTGTATCACCTTACAGAAAGAGCTCAGGGAAATACTGTTATCTGTTCATTATGAAGGCTATAGACGATCAGCCAGATAAGAAAGGAAAATAGGGTGAGGTCCAGAGGGTCCCAACCAGGGAGTTGCTTTCCCTGTGGTGTTGGGATGCACCGTCCTGCTGTCGTGTGGATGTGTTCACTGACCAGGAAGCTCTCCAGACCCTCTTGTTTAGGGTTTTTGTGGATGTTCCATTACATGGGCATGCTTATTAAATGATTAGTCATTTAATCCCCAGCCCCTCTCCCATCCCTGGAGGCTGGAGGGTAAGGTTGAACGTTCCCAGCTTCTTTTTAAAAAAATATGTTGCTGATTTTTAGAGAAAGGAAGGGAGTAGGATAGAGTGATAGAAATACTGATGAGATAGAAACATCATCAATCAGCTGCCTCCTACTGGGGATTGAGGCCACAGCCTGGGCATGTGCCCTGATCAGGCTTCGAACTGTGACCTCTTGGTTCCTGGGTCGACCTTCAGCCACTGAACTACACCGGCTGGGCCCCACCTTCTAATTATGGCTGATCTTTCTGGTGAACAGCCCCCATCCTGAAGACACTCCTGTCACTCACAAAATTACAAGGGTTCCAGGAGCTTAGCATTGGGAACTAGAGAAGAGACCAGATGTATTTTTCCATTTTAGGAGAGAGGGATGTATACAGTATTTCTTACATTGTTTAACTACAACATTGGGAGGTACCTATGGAATACGTAGGGAAGTACCTATGGAATATGTATGAAAGCAAATGATCCTAACTATATTACTCAATAGAATAATATAACCACACCAAAGAGGGAAAGGGTGAGAAATAATGCAAATAGACTTTGAACACAGTATTTTTAACTCAGACTAAAGACAAAAAGAACTGCAAACAAATACTGAATTCTAGTTAAAATTTTATTTTTATAGTAATACTAGAGGCCCAGTGCATGAATTCGTGCACATTGAAAGGAAATTAATTAGAAGAAATATTTTAATTACGCTATTTGCCCTTTCTCTGTAATAGAAATTTCAACCAAATTCACGGTTGACAATGACAGATCGAAATACACACATGCGATTGGAGCCAGTGAGAGCTTTATATGTTTTGCGCATGTGCAAGTCAACTTAGCCTTTTATAGCTATAGAATAAACTTGCTTAATTAGACCTGTTTTCTGATTTAGCTAAACTTTTTCCAGCCCTATGAAACACTCCAACTTCTCTTTCAGGTAATTGTCAGCAACACAGCAGTAAATATCAACATGAAGCAGATTATTATTGTACATCATGCGGGGAGAACAAAGGGTAAAATGTTTAACTGCAGCAGTGTTTTGTTTTGTTTTTAAATATATTTTTATTGATTTCAGAGAGGAAGGGAGAGGGAGAAAGATATAGAAACATCAATGATGAGAATCATTGATCGGCTGCCTCCTGCATGCCCTCTACTGGTGATTGAGCCTGCAACCCAGGCAGATGTGCCCTTGGCCGGAATCAAACCCGGGACTCATCAGTCCACAGGCCAACATTCTATCCACTGAGCCAAATCGGCTAGGGCTGCAACAGTGTGTGACTATATTCTGCGCAGTAAGAAAACCTGAAGTCATTTTCAAGGTCCACCATTTCTTATTTCTTTTTAGTCGGGTCAAGTTTCTAAGCTTTCTAAATCTCCGTTTTCTGGCTAATGAAAAGAAAATAGGATTCCACTGAGTCTCCTTTCTACCTACTCCAAATGAGATGAGGCACGGGAAAAGGCTTCACAGACATTTGGTTAAAGTGAAAAATGTTTCTACCTGGCTATAAAACAAGTCGTGTTCCTGGGTGGAAGAAACTGGGAGGAGGCTATTCACTAGGGAGAGGAAGCTGGGAGTTGCTACTTGATGTCATTACCCGGACGGAGGGAAGGACGTTTAGCATATTAGCCTTTTATATAGATAGATAGGATAGCAGTTTCAAAGCTACTTTTTGTATATTGTAGGACTGAGTGAACAACTGAAATATATAGAGGATATGGTGAACCAGATTTCTTACTGTTAGAGAATGGAGTTACAAATGGGATGGAGGAGTATTAGAATGAATTCTGTGGTGGTAAATTGGAATTGGAGGTATTAATATGAACTCATGGTTTTTAATATAGATGAAATAGATGCAGATATATGTGTGAATATTTATGTTTACATTTATTTTACTTTATCTATTGAAAGGGCTTAGAAGAAAGACACCTCAATAGCACAGAGCACTTCCAATACTAAGATCTTGGTTCTAAGTACCATTCTCCACTAAGAAGAGCCAAGGCCCCTTGGAGAAATGTATAATTTTGGTGCTGGAGCAGGGAACGTACCATATGAGCCTGAAACATCTTGTACCAGAAAATAAAGAATTGCTTAAAATGTAGGGATATGTCAAAAGGACATAAGAGTTGGTTTGAAGGGGCTCCTTTTGGGAAAATCTGCGATAATATTAGCACAGCATCAAAATAACTAGCAATAGCAACAGAATAGTCAAGGAATAACATGAGAATCAATAGGTCC
The DNA here is from genome assembly GCA_026230045.1 of Corynorhinus townsendii. Taxonomy (NCBI): domain Eukaryota; kingdom Metazoa; phylum Chordata; class Mammalia; order Chiroptera; family Vespertilionidae; genus Corynorhinus; species Corynorhinus townsendii. Next base: position 169,163,062 of record JAPDVU010000003.1, on the reverse strand, counting down.
ATATTGATATACATTCATGCACTGCTTAACAGCAGGGATATGTTCTGAGAATACATTGTTAGGCAATTTTACCATCATACGAACATCAGAGTACACTTACACAAAGCTAGATAGTATAGCCTACTGCATACCTAGGCTGTGGGTTATAGCCTATGCGCCTAGGCTACAAGCCCGTACAGCATGTTTACTGTACAAAACAACATGAGAGCCCTGACCGGTGTGGCTCAGTGGATAGAGCGTCGGCCTGCGGACTGAAGGGTCCCAGGTTCGATTTCAGTCAAGGGCATGTACCTTGGTTGCTGGCACATCCCCAGTGGTGAGTGTGCAGGAGGCAGCTGATCAGTGTTTCTCTCTCATCGATGTTTCTAACTCTCTATCCCTCTCCCTCCCTCTCTGTAAAAAATCAATGAAATATATTTTAAAAATAAATAAAAATAAAACAACATGAGATTAATCAAAGCCCGAGAAAATAATACAGTCAAGATACACAGTAAACAAAATGTATGAGACTGTGCCTGGGTAACACAGCATATTATTTTACAGCAAACTTTTTTTTTTATAAGAAAGAGTACCATCTAAAATAACAATACACTAAATACATATTAACAGTAACATAGTTATTTACTGCCATTATCAGATACTATGTATCAGACATGATTGTATGTGCTGTACTTTCATTTGATGGATAGGGCAGCAGGTTGCTTTCACCAACATCACCACAAACATGTAAGTAACGTGCTGCGCTACAGTGCTAGGCAACAGGCATTTTTCATCTCCATTATAATATTTCTTAGAATACCAACTAATAAATACAGAAGGGATGATGGAGTTTTAAAAGCACCATTTTATAATCACTATAGAAATACTTGATTCAGCCAAGAATCATCAATGGATGCTAAAACTAGTGGGTGAAAGTTTAATGAAGTATATAACACATAGTCTCAAAAGTATTCACCCATAAATTAATTAAAGGGAAGAATTGTGGATTAATTTAGACACCATCTTAATCGAGTGATCAAAGTTACTATCACCAGTAATAAAGCAGATGCATCCTGACATCATATTTCAAGACGACACCTTACTTCTGTGGTCTTCCTGCCAAAATACACAGTCTGAATAATTACGAAGAAGTATTAACAAAACCAAAATTAAGGGACATTCTGCAATATAACTAATCTGTACAAAAATGTCAAGGTAATGAGAGACAAAGGTTGAGAAACTATTCCTGGTTATAAAGAGACGTGACAACTAAATGTGTGATTCTGTATTGGGTCCCAGATCAGGGAAAAAGGCAAAAAAAACTATAGAAGACATTATTGGGACAATTGGCTAACTTGGAATATAGGTTGTGGTTTAGATAATAGTTTTTATAAATTTTTAATTTCTCGATATTAATCAATGTACTGTAGCTATGTAAGAGAAAAATCCTGTATACCTCAGCAATTGTTGGAATTAGTCTTAAGGAAATAGGGTTGAACATGTGTGATAAAGTGAAAATACTGAGTTATTCTTGCAGTGAATAGTTGCTATGAATAGTAGCAAACATTGGAAATAAGGTTACTTAAACAAATTATGACACATCATACAGTAAAATACCATGCAGCCCTTTAAAATTGTTGTAGGTGTCTCTATTTACCCAGAAAGATGTTTCCAGTTAAATTAGTGAGACTTTTTGTTGTTGTTGAATGAAACAGGACAACTCAGGCTACCTTAAATATCTAGGGTAAATCATAGGAACAAAGGAATAAATGAGAAATCTCTAGAAAGGGAGAGATAGCTCTGGGGAGCTCAACCTTGAACTTCAAGGACTTTTCTTCTTTCTAAGGCAGTGTCACTAAAGTGACTCAACTCTAGGGACCTGCCGTTTCCTGGTGCAGAGTTTACCCCACACCCCAAAGGATCTGCTTGTTCCAGCCTTATAAGGGGTGTATTTATATATTACAGACAGGCCTTTAAGGATGGCTTACATGTGGATTGGGCCCATTGCTTGAGGAGAAGAAATTTTGGGGAACTAGGAAGTCACTTCATTTGTTACCTACCTCAGTAGGATTGTGTAAGAATTAAATAGATAGATAGATAGATAGATAGATAGATAGATAGATAGATAGATAGATAGATAGAAGCAGAATCCAAAATACTGTGTACAGGATGGTCTGATTTTGTAGAAATGTAAAGTGAGTTTGGGAGTAGGAGTAGAAAATCAAGAGTTCTGTCTAGTTATGTTAATTTTGAGATTCCAATTAGACATTCAGTGGAGAGCTGAATTCTTTTGTGGCCAAAGTGACGAACAAGTAACATCAGCCCTTATATTTTAACACAAATGATAAATAAAAATCACCTAAACATCCCATTTTCTACTGTTGAGCAGTGATAGGTCAGCCCACAGAAGTAAAATACTTTAAGAGCCAGGAGCTGATAAATGCAAATGTTTATTACTCTTTCAGATATTCACACAGAAGCAGTTCAGGCCGCACTGGCAAAGCATAAAGAACAAAAAATGGCTTTGCCCATGCCAACCAAAAGGCGGTCCACATTCGTCCAGTCTCCTGCAGATGCCTGCACGCCTCCTGGTAAGTTGTCACAATCTTTCCCTCTGACAGTTGCTACTTTGATGTTGCTGAAATAAGTTCTGATCTTTCTTTCTGAGATAGGAGCCAGAACTCTCTCCTCCTCATCAGAGATGTGTGAGAGCACACACTGAAGATCAGAGGTGTGTGAGAGTACACACGGATGGGGGCTTGTTTTGGTTGTTGCATTGTAAACAGCACACAAAAAGAGGTCTTAAGAGTAAAACTATTAAAAAATTTTTTTCTCCTTCAGAATTCCTGGCATATTCTTGCTATACCCCCAAAATCATGTAATCATAAATATATACAGGCTAAAACTTAGTCTAACCCAGCTCTGCTGTGGTTAAATAGCTATTTTCATGGACATTCGAAACATGACCAATAGTCCTATATTTCTTTAACAAATTTATACTCCTGATTCAGGAACTTTGTCTCCGCTACCGTCATAGGAGTAAGTAGACTTGGGACAACATGTAGTGTGTCATTAAAGATGATGGGAGAGCAGTCAGGTAAAGTTGTAATAGATATGAAAACGTGTGTGTGTGTGTATGTGTGAATATATTGTATACATTTACATATTTTTAAGAATCACTTTCTATAATAGGATCATTAGATCAGTGGAAACGAAGTGTCTTCATCCCATTCCTATTTCCCAGTCTATTCTTACTCCTCCTACAGTAAATTTAAGAGTTAGCATTTCATATTTGAGGCACAGCTGGAACAACTTGAAGTTGTCTTGTCTATTCAGAATCTTTAAGTTTTTAAAAACTTAAAAAAATTTTTTTAGATGTCCCCACAAAAATCTCTGTATAGGCCTCTGAGGCTACAGATAATAAATCTGTTTTATTTTTATTCTTTTCCATATTATTATTATATATTTTTATTAATTTCGGAGAGGGAGGGAGAGATAGAAACATCAGTGATGAGAGAGAATCATTGACTGGCTGCCTCCTCCATCGAGCCGGCAACCTGGGCATGTGCCCTGATGGGGAATCGAACTGTGACCTCCTGGTTCATAGGTCAACCACTGAGCTACACTGGCCGGCAGTAAATCTATTTTAGAGCCTCAGTGTAGTGTGTGTGTCCCTAATGTCACGTTACTGGTAATGAAATATTTAGGTAAAAGATTTCCCCATGTTGTTTTGATCTAAACTACTTACTGTGTCTCTTGGGGAGAGTCCCAGGAAGGTTACTTTGTTGTGGTTGATTTTGAATCACAGCTGTCAAGTTGAGCTGTTCACACTTGATCCTAATCTCTGGTCCATGTTCATATTAATAAGTTTTCTCTTAGGTTTTGGCTAACTTCTCAGAGCATTTGGGTATGCTGTGGGCTCATTAACTGTGCTTTCTTTCTTTTTTTTTTTTTTCTTTACATCTGTGGTGTCAATATGTTTGAAAGAGAAATAGCTTTGTGGCTTCAAGTGTTTCTCAAAACGAAATTCAGGATACCTCTAGCAGACCATCACAATAAGACATTTTGTGTCTATAGTGGTGCCTACTTCCAACCCACTCATTTGAAATCTTGGATGCTTTCCCTCCCGCATTCATACAGCAGGTTCTCAGGGACAAAGGGGGCTCTCAGTTGTGGCTGTTCCTTGTTGGCAGATTGTGCTACAGCGCAGCTGAGGGTTCAGTTGTAGTAAATGGCAAAGGGTAGAGAGCAATGTGACTCTTAGTTCTTAGAAACAATCCTCTCCAGAACTGTATTAAAGAAATGCAGTTTCGGAGTAAATAGTCTGCTCTCATGGCCTTGGGTTAAATGTGAGAGTGCAGCAAAGGATCTTGCTAATGCTCAGAAGAAATGGAAACCTTTTTTGTCCCCTTTTACAAAAGTCACTGCCTGAGGGGAATTTACCCACCCTAGAAACAAATGGCGGCTGTTCGCGCTGAATGAGACCATAGTCCTTTGGAATTCATGTATTTCTAAACCCGAATGTTCCACTCTGTCTACAGCCTTAAAGATATGCTTTAGCCCTAACTGGTTTGGCTCAGTGGATAGAGCGTCGGCCTGCGGACTGAAAGGTCCCAGGTTCGATTCCGGTCAAGGGCATGTACCTTGGTTGCGGGCACATCCCCAGTAGGAGGTGTGCAGGGGGCAGCTGATCGATGTTTCTGACTCTCTATCCCTCTCTCTTCCTCTCTGTAAAAAATCAATAAAATATATTTTTTTAAAAAAAGTTATGCTTTAATGTTCTTGATCACCTTACATGTTTTTGTTTTTCTTTTAAGTTCCTGCACCTGGAACTTAGTTGATCCTATATACTCGAGTAATCTATAGCAGTAATCATTACAACACAGTATCATATGCCGCACTAAACATTACCATAAAATGTTACTTCATGCTTTTTAACATTAAAAAGAATAATACCCTATACATTTTTCCATGAAAAAATTACATGGAGTTTATTCCTGCCTAATGAATCAGCCCTAATGGGAATAAAAGCATATTTCAGGAAACTGTCAATTCACCTTACATGTTTTAATAATTGCATGATTGTAAAGATTCAGTCCTCTCTCCTAAGACCTTTAAAAGGTTTCCTATTCATTTATTTCCTCTTCTGGGGATCGATGAAAATAGCATATACAAAATCTTTATGTGCTCTTAGGGACATTGTTACTGGAACCCCAATGTTTTTCCTTGAGTCCACCTTGCCTGCAAGCATTGGCCCCAAAAAATGCATGAGCAGGAGCTTTCAATATAGAAAGAAAAATAGTTTGTTGTTGTTGTTTTTATTGATATCAGAGAGGAAGGGAGAGGGAGAAAGAGAAACATCAATGATGAGAGAGAATCATTGATCGGCTGCCTCCTGCACACCCCACGCTGGGGATTGAGCCTGCATCCCTGGGCATGTGCCCTGACCGGGAATCAAGTCGTGACATCCTGGTTCATAGGTCGACACTCAACCACTGAGCCAAGCCCTGAGCCAAGCCGGGCGAGCGAAATAAAAATAGTTTAATATTGAATTGACCAGTCCAGATATGGAGAGCTAATGCTAAAGATCTGATGTCGTGTAGTTTACAGATTATATAGGGCAAAATCACAAAACACCATGGGTTTAGGGGTTGGGAGCTCACTGGTCAGAGATGTAAGGGTAATGAATCATTTCTTCAGGTCTTGAGGACAGTTCTGAGGTTTCGGTCCATGGGACAGTAACCAGGGGTCTTTCTACATTAAGGCTCAGGATCTGAAACATAATTTAGGTCAAGATGTTTTCTTTAGCCTGGCAGAGGTCCAGACCATGTGACCATGGTCCAGCTACTGTCTCCTGATACCTGAGTGGTGGTGGTGAGGTTGCTGATTAGAGGGCAAGACTAGGTCTATGGCGGTGGGAGGGGGGAGGGAGAGAGAAAATGAATTTCCAGAGCTAGGATATAAAACTAAATTTAATCAAAGTCATAAGGACCCTTGGTTTCAAGGTCAGTGTTTTCAAATAGAAGGTGAATTCTCCCCACCATAGTGATTTCTCACATAGAGCTAGATCTTTTTTTAAAAATATATTTTATTGATTTTTTTTTTCAGAGAGGAAGGGGGAGAGAGAGAGAGTTAGAAACATTGATCAGCTGCCTCCTGCACGCCCCCTACTGGGGATGTGCCTGCAACCCAGGTACATGCCCTTGACTGGAATCGAACCTGGGACCCTTCAGTCTGCAGGCCGACGCTCTATCCACTGAGCCAAACCGGTTTCGGCTAGAGCTAGATCTTGATGCTCTCAGTTTACAATTACGCACATGCCTAGCATAAATACTGTGAGGGAACGCAGGAAGACCTGTATCATAAGGCATCTGTTAGCACCTTTCAGTTTAGAGGATGGAATTGGCTGTTCCCAAGTTAGGGTTTAGGGTCCATTCCGTCCAAGCTCCTGAGAGCCTGTTAGAGACTCGGCTGTCTCCTATTCCTGTTGCAGTTGAAGCCTCTGTCACTGTCTCCCAGACTAACCCAGGGGTGGCAGGTAGACTTTATCTCACATGTCTACTCAAGCATCCCCTGAAACAATGGCATTTAGAAGAATACCGAGGCTTCACACAAGGATGGGGAGGAAGAGAATTGACACTAATTATTGCTGGTTAAAGGCTGTATTAAAAAAACACAGGTTCTGGGCAGCTATAAAAGATGAACTCGCTTTGACTTTGTTTCTAGAAAAGTTGTGCCACTCCTGAAGGGCAAAATTAATCTCAAATTTCATAGTATTTTCGTGGCATTTTTCTTTGTGCACTGAGAGGTCACACCACACATCACTCAGGTCAAGAATGTGCGCGCGGTCAGGGCCCTCACTCTGATGTGCTAGTTGTGGGATACCTGCTTGAGTGCATTAGCCAGTCAGCTTGTTTGAGGGGCCCCCTCAGCACATAAAGTTAGAATTACTGACTTGATGACAATTTAGAGCTATTTGGGAGGGGGGATTTAATAAAAAGGATTTAAGGAGAAAATATGGTAAATGGTAAATAGCTGGCATGGGAAATAATTTGCCTTTCATTTATAAATCATTCTCAAATAGTAAAGTGTCAATCAACCTAACATTTACTGATTGATATGTACACTGAATTCTATCTTGTGGATTGAAAAATTTAAATTCTCCAAGTTGGTGGCACCCAATGGTTCTTTTAGTGTCTGAGTCCTTTTAGACTGCTTGAATTACTGCCATCCAGTTCCCTTTGTGTGCTGAAATCATTTACCAATGTCATGAGACAATTACCTCAGCTCTTTCTTTGTGGAGGTTCTTTGTGTAAAACTATTATTCATTCATACGCATAAACACAATATAAAAACTGCAGCATATGTTTTTCCCCCTCAGCTTTTTCTGCACCCAGGTGGGCTTACCCAGCACTGAATTGAGGGTACCAGGATGGTCAAATAAATCACAGTCTGACCCCAAAACACAGTAAGCTATTTCAGCTGGCTTGGGTAGAGACTAAGCTTCAATTTAGAGGTCTAGTCTCACAGAAGGCCCTGCTTGAAAGTGCCTGTGGCAGTAATTCATAGCACCAGACAAGGAGAATTTTACCTCTGTGCTTCTCTGACGGGTGGACAGACTGCAATATTGCTACACTTTTAGCATGCTTTAACAGTGCTTTCGGAATTACAGTGTGTTATGGTCTATAAAAGACTTTCAGGTACCTTACCTGTGGCTGTCCTGCCCCCTTTGCTCCTCAGAAGCGCCTGTGAGGCAGGAAGGACAGATTTCTTTAGAGATGAGGGAACAAGCAGGTTCAGTCACTTACCTCAGGTCAGACAGCAATTAGGCCTCAGACTTGAGTCTTCTTGACTTTGTTTTTCACTCTACTAATGCCTCATGCTTGGGAAATCTTTCTTTACTTCATAGATACTCATGTGTGCATGGTACTGGGATGGGGATTATTCTAAACAAATTGAATAACTATTGCCTTCTGAGAACATAGAGCCCAAAATACACATCAATCAGTTAATTTGAACTTAAAAGAGATAACCTGTCAGAATTACCAACTTGGGAAGTTTTTTTCTAAATATTTTAATTTTGTTCAAAACCACAAGATAAACAGAGCAGGCAAATCAGACCTCTATAAATATGCTCCAATAGATTTGGATAATTTTAATAGCATATTTTCAATATTAGTATGGGTTAGCAACAGTTCACAATTACTTAGGAAGCTAGTAAAACTCAATATTCTTTAACCCAAAGCACAATAAAAACCCACTCTTAACAGATTGAATTCATTGATTTCAATAGCTAGTTGTAAAATTTAAGGTTTGCCAATAAAAGTTAACTTCATAGTTACCGTTTATAGTGAAAGGGCTAAGTCAGGGGTCCTCAAACTTTTTAAACAGGGGGCCAGTTCACTGTCCCTCAGACCGTTGGAGGGCCAGACTATAGTTTAAAAAAAAAATTATGAACAAATTCCTATGCGCACTGCGGGCCCGGGACGAGTCGGCTGCTAAAAGCAGGACAGGCAGCGGCACCCGGCGGGCCGGATAAATGTCCTCGGCAGGCTGCATGTGGCCCGCGGGCTGTAGTTTGAGGACCCCTGGGCTAAGTACTTCTTTTTTTTCATTTTCAGTTCTCTCGACGATCCTCTAGTGATCAGCAAACTCATTAGTCAACAGAGACAAATATCAACAGTACAACGATTGAAATTTCTTTTGAGAGCCAAATTTTTTAAACTTAAACTTCTTCTAACGCCACTTCTTCTAAATAGACTTGCCCAGGCCGTGGTATTTTGTGGAAGAGCCACACTCAAGGGGCCAGAGAGCCGCATGTGGCTCGCGAGCCGCAGTTTCCCAACCACTGCTCTATCCCATTTTACAGATGAGAAAACAGGTGTAGAAGTTCTATAAATTGCCCAACTTCTGCTTCTAGCTGTGTAATCAATTAGATAACCTGAAAACTCCTAGAAATTGGGGAAAGAAAACATACCTTTAGAAGTGCTAGGTAAAATAAAACCAACTTCCTTTTAAATAACGTACAGGAGCAAGAGAGAGCAAGATCACTGAAAATCAGAATGGTGAGATGGGGCACGCTTGGCTCCCCTGCAGAAAGGGGAGGCAGTAAAGTAGGGGTCTACATTTTAGTTACCGTAAGGGATAGAAAAGATAAAACCTTGGACCTATGTATGTTGGAAGCTGGAATCGAGATCCCTGGAGAGGCTTATATGTCACCAGAAGAATGAGTTTGAAAAAGTTAAACTGCCAGCAAAAGAAGATGTCAAGAAAGCTTGACTTGTACCTGGCCTTGGGATAATAGAGGCAGGCACCTTCCCTAAGTACTTGTGGTCAGTGGGTACAGGATTTAAATTTCACGGCTGTATCTGCTGAGAACTAACATAAAGGCTGGTCGTCACCCTCTGGCACACACGCAACCTGTATCTGCTGAGAACTAACATAAAGGCTGGTCGTCACCCTCTGGCACACACGCAACCTCAGCCTAGAAACTTGGGATTCCCACAGCTACAGATCCACTGAATGTGAGCAAACCACCAAAAATAGAAACACTAGTGGCAAGAGAGAATTCATAGAACAAACAGAAGAATTAAGACCCCTAAGAACAGATCACAACCACCCCTCCCCCACCCCTTCTTCCCCACAGGCATGCATCCCCTAAACTCTAAGGGACCCCATAAGGTTTGTAACCAGGTCAGCCATGGGCGGTGGCAGTTCATCCCAGGCAAACCCCTGAACCTGTCCCCAGGGCCCCCTTTTCTCTGACTCCTTAGTGAGCCAAAGCAGGCGCCCCCCTCCCTCCCCTCCCCCTCCCCTCCCCTAGGCTCATTTCCCCAGCCCTTCCTTGTTTCACTGCCCCCAGCTTTAACAAACGTCCTCTAAAGTTCACCTGGACTCATGTTGTGAACTTTTTCCTGCACAAAGTGAAGAACCTGCACACTACTGGCTGCCCTAGGCAGACCCTCCTCAGGGCCAGTTCCCCTTTCTTGTAACAGTTAGTCGTTGCTGGTCCTGGCATCCCCATCCATCGGTTTTGCTGCTTTTTTGGGCCGGGAGCTGAAATAAAACTGAGGCCTAGATGTTACCTCTAGGGGGGAAAGGTCAGGGGTCTCCACCGCATGATTAGGGGAGTAAAGGCCACCCTGCAGGCCAGGCTGTGCCAGTGTTGCCCGTTGCTAAGCACCTGGGACTTTCTGCCCTGGTGGCCTTCTGTATCTGGCTGTAAATGGCTAGGTCAGTTTGTTCAGCTATCTGTCTCAGTTTCCCCATTCCACTTGCCAAGGAATTCTCCTGGTTTCTTCTTGTCCTGCCTCAGGGAGAGGCCATGTGGAGGTGAACCAAAGCACCCCAGCACCAAGGCCCCAGAGAGGGGAGGCCATGCTGTGTACTCCAGCAGCCACTCAGCTACCCTAGCAGCTAGCACAGGAAGCAGATGAACCATACGCATCGGAGCAAAACTGAGCAATGAAATGACTGAAAACAGTTTTCAAGCCTCTGAGTTGGGGGGTAGTTTGTATACACAGCAAAGACAACTGTAAGAGACACAAAGCGCAGCGTGATTAGATTTTGCTAATTACTGGTATTGTTGAGTTCTAGAAGCCCATGGCCTCCACCTCCACTTCCCCTGAGCCCAAATGTGAGGTTCCTTCTACTCCAGCAGGTCTGGGGGGTGGGGAGGAAAGGACCCCGAAGAACAGCTCTCAGTGGCAGAGCTGAGATTGAAGTCCAGGTCAGTCAGACTTTTAAAGCCCATTCTCTAAACCGCTCGCATATTGCCTCTCATTCTACCATATTGTCAGTAAATATTTTCTGGTAATTTTGGAGCTCTAACAATGGCATGTTTTGATCTAAATTTCAAATAGGCAATAAGTGGGGGGGAAAAAATCTCTCTTCTCACCCCACTATTATTTGTAATATTGATTTGTTTTATAAACTTTTTTTCATAGATGTGGGAAAATATCTAGAAAAACAATGTTTGGAGACCCCTTCTACACCCCCCCCCCCCATGGGTAGAGTGACCTTGGAGTAATTATTTATAGTGAGTGCACCTTCTCTGAGAAGTATCCCAGTTTGGATTTTAATGGTCAGGCAACTCATAGACCTCTTGCTAATTAATTAGTCTCTTGGTAGTGATTTTCAGTCCCAGCCAGCTCTCTGTGCAGAGACAGATTACTGTGGGATGTGGAAATCTCTTGGGTAGTTCTGAAGTCTCCCTAACACTTTTCTGGTGAAAACAGCACGCATGCACCCATTTGGGTTTGGTGCTCGATTCAGTTGCTCAGGATTGTTGCCCATGGTAGTTTCAGATTGGCCTGCTTCCAGAACTCACCTTTTCATCTTCTCTTCCATATGTATTTTTACTCCTAGGCTGTCTCCTCTGGGGTTTCTAAAAAATTTTTCCCTACACTTCAAACTTTTTCCTTGCCTGTAGAGAAACTTGCCATCCTCTCACCAAGGTGTCAGTTTCACCACAGTTTTTTAAATAAGTTGTTTATAGCTTTACTGAATTATAATAGACGTAAACAGCACATATTTAAAGTACACTTCTGGTAAGTGTTGACCCAGAAACACATGAAGTCATCACCAAGCCCCCAGGTTTCCTCATGATCCCTTTGTAATCCCCTCTCCCCACCCTCACTAGATAACCGCTGATCTGTTTTCTATCACTACATTAGTCTGCATTTTCTAGGATTTTATATAAATAGAATCATACAGTTGTACTTCTTTATAGGGGCTTGGGGAAAAGGTTTGGCTTCTTTTACTCAGTGTAATTATTTTGAGATTCATTCACTTTGTGTGTATCAGTACTGTAGTTTATTCCTTTTTATTGTTGATTAGTATCCCATCATATACATACACCACAATTTATCCATTCAGTTGTTGATGGATATTTGGGTTGTTTCCTTTTTAAAAAATTTTTTTTTTTATTTCAAAGAGGAAGGGATGGGGGGGGGAGGGAGGGAGGGAGAGAGAGAGAGAAACATCAATGATGAGAGAAAATCATTGATTGGCTGCCTCCTAAGGGATTGAGTCCTGCAACCTGGGGACATTCCCTGACTAGGAATCGAACTGTGACCTCCTGGTTCATAGGGCAGTGCTCAACCACTGAGCCGTGCCAGCTGGACTGTTCCTATTTTTAGTTATTCAAATAAAATTCCTATGAACATCTATGTACAAGTCCTTGTATAGGTTTGCTTTCATTTATCAGGAGCAGAGTGGATATGGTAGGTGTTTAAATTCAACCTGTAAATTAGATTTATTAATTAATAAACACTTTTAGATATAATAAATATATTTTCCACCAAGAAGGGGGAAGTAATTTCCATACATGGCTAAAGACGGAAAGTGCTACAGTAGTTAAGAACAGTTAATAAACTTGGCTTTTCTTTCCTTAGAATGTATGTTTTCTAATTGGTTATAAATGGAGGTTAGGCTTCTGGTGATCAGTATTAAATGATGCTGTGTTAAAATCATATCAGTTAAAAACTGAAGAGCAAACTGTGTTTTCAAAATTGTCTTGTGTTGTGTAGATGTACTCATCATGTACAAGAGCTTAGGTAAGGGACTTTAGTTATAACAGATAAACATTTGTGAGTTCGTGTTCAGCCAGAGCAGAATCAATGGGGAAATGATCGCTTTATTTCTATTAATATTCATTTAATCTTCCCTGAGTTTCTACAAATTCATTGCAATTTTCTGGGTGACAGTTAAATAAATATTCTATATAATAAAAAGCTAATATGCAAATCAGCCCAACAGTGGAACAACCGGTCGCTACCACCAGGGGGTGGGGGCAGATGCTCAACATAGGAGCTGCCCCCTGGTGGTCACTGTGCTCCCACAGGAGGAGCACTGCTCAGCCAGAAACTGGGCTTACGGCTGGCAAGTGCAGTGGCGGTGGCGGGAACCTTTCCTGCCTCCGCAGCAGCGCTGAGGATGTCCAACTGCCGTGGGGAGCGGGCCTAAGCCGGCAGTTGGACATCCCCCAAGGGCTCTCGGACTGTGAGAGGGTGCAGGGCAGGTTGAGGGCCCCTCACCCTGCCCAAGTGCATGAATTTTGTGCACTGGGCCTCTAGTATAAATATATTTTATACTTTTAGACTTTTAGAGAGAGTGGGAGGGTGAGGGAGAGGGAGAGAGAAACATCAATCAGCTGCCTCCTGCATGCCCTCTACTGGGCATTTGGGGTTAAGCCCCAAACCTCGAGCATGTGCCCTGACCAGGAATCAAACCAGCAATCTTTCGGTGCAGGGGACAATGCTCAACCAACTGAGCAACACCAACCAGGGCAACATGTAAGTATTAAGGGAGCTTGTTTTTATTTTTAAAAAGATACAGTTTCAGAGAAGTGCTTACATTTTGTGTGATCTTAAACACAATCAGTTTTAAGCTTTGCCCGGCCAGTTTCGTGAGGTAACATAGGGTGGGTTATTCTGGGAGGAAAAGGAGACCTAATGTTTATTTTCCACCTGCTATTGTGCTGTCACTGCTGGGGCTGCTTTCTGGACACGGACTGATTTTATTGGCCTACCACTGCAGTTAACATAAAAGCCAGTTTCCTTAGCACGTCTTACACTGACCTTAGCAACCCAGTGTTGTTCACTTGTCCACCTTCATCTTTCTTCACTACCGATTTTGCATCCTGTGCTTCAGCTAGTCTTAATTTCATTCAGATCTTCAAATGTGCCTTATTTTCTGTCCCTTCCCAGCTTTCCCTCTACCCACACTTCTTTCTCCCCAACCTTATGCTTCTCATAACTAATTGCTCATCTTTTTATATCAAACTAGTGAAGTGCTTAGTAGTATTTATTGAATGGCTGAACAGCCAGGCTTCTCAGATGGGGAATCTTACCATCACATCACAAAGCCAGTAAGGGGTGGGCCCAGGGGTCACATGGAAGACAGACACCAGAGCCATGCTTTCCCCACTACACTCTGCCACGCTGCCCACAGTCACGGTCACTAAACACTTGAGGAGGACTGCAGGCCAATGAGGAAATTAAATTGAAACAATATACTTAATTACATCATTGATTCAATACAGAAACATAATGAAGCCAGTTTTCAATAAACTTAATCATGAAAATACTGCCTTTACTATCTTTTGAAAATTGGGTTATTCTGATTTTAGACTTATACAGATTAAAATAAATGATTCAATGAAGATAGCCTGCGTATCTAGTGGAGTTTATGGGATCCAGAGATAAATTATCTATACCCTAAAAATACTTTATTCTAAGGGTCAGGTTCACCTGTCCGAGCCTCCCCCATCCCCTTCTTTAGCATATTTGCAAAGATAGAAATCTCTCTCCCAAGGTACAGCTGAAATGTTAGAATAATTTCTGGAAATTATGCAAAATGCTTTCCTTAAAACATGACAGATGCTATCATGTTTCTTTATATTTTCCTTTAATCATCCTCCTTTTGCATTATAGATCTCTTTGCCCTTTAAAGAACCTCATTGTTTATCCCTTTGAGGTCTGGTCACTGTTTACCTCTCCAGCCTCACCTGGTGCCCCTTACCTCCTCAAAGTCTTTGATCCATTTACATAGAAGTCCTTGAAATCCCCAACTGGGATTGGTGACCCTGGAGTGAAACCCTTGCTTACCCAATTTCTTAGCTTCTGTTGTATTCCTGTTTAACAGTCTGGGGTTGTGTGTCTCTCCTGTACTAGACTGTAAGCCTTTTTAGGGCCCTTCCTGTTTCATAAAAACTTATACATCTCAGGATCCCCAGAACCTGATATAATTCCTGGCATATGTAGTGATTATGTAGTACATTGTAAAAAAATACACACCACAACACAAAACAAATCTTGGGCCTCATATGTCCTTCAATATGAGATAATAATTTGGAAGTAGTCCAGAGCAAAAAGCAAGGATAAACTTTCTCTCTTGCAGAATTTGACTTCTAGATTAAATTAATCTTTTGTGGTTCAAATTTCCATTGTTGGTACTTGCAGTGTTATCTCTTTAGTTCTTTGAGCCAAAGTAGAACATGGACCTACAGGTTCACCTGAATTATAGGAAAGAATTCAATAGGACTAATCACAGAACATTTAATTTTTTTTAAAAATGAATGAAATTCAATACACAGACCATAAATTATAACCCCTAAAATCATTTAAAGGGTTTGTCTCACATCAGACCAAATGCCCCTTAATCTGTGTGCTTCGGCAGCTTGGAGCCCTGGAACAAATCCCTGACTTCTGCTGCCCTTGGCTATCCTATATTTGGTTAATTTTTTTTCTTCTTTTCAATATGCTTTTCTAATTTAGGCCTTATTTTCCTGAAGTCAGGGACAGGCTAAATACAGACCTCAGTGAATTTCTCACAGTTCTTCTCTGAGAATTAAGAAGAGAAATACAAATCAGTGCCCTCTCCTGTCATGTTTGGAAAGCTTACCTGTGCCAAGTGACCAGCTGTCTTTTTCGCTGAAACCATGAATGCCTTCAGGCTAAGCATTATTTCTTGTTTGTTTATTTTTAATTTATTTTATTGATTTTTTTACAGAGAGGAAGGGAGAGGGAGAGAGAGTTAGAAACATCGATGAGAGAGAAACATCAATCATCCGCCTCCTGCACACCCCCCCACTGGGGATGTGCCCGCAACCAAGGCACACCCCCCTGACCGGAATCGAACCCGGGACCCCTGAGTCCGCAGGCCGACGCTCTATCCACAGAGCCAAACCGGTCAGGGCTAAGCATTATTTCTTATTCCACATCAGTTCCCCAGCCTCTTACTGACACTTAAGTTGTTGTTAATTAAAATAAGTTTCTATATCTCCCTATCAGGAGTATTTCCTTTAAAGTAAACATTAATTAATAAGTACTTGTTGAAATCAGTGTAGCATCTGATCACAGGGTTCTATAAATTAAGAGATTGAGGATGGTATTATAAGCACTTCAGAATTATTTGAATGTAAGTAAGATAAGCCAAAGAACTTAGGTATTTATTAAACTCAGATCAGAAAAACAATGAAGTTTAAATGTTCTAAATGGGTTTTTTAAAAATAACTTAAGGTTACCTGTAGATTTAGACTTAGTTTTGCAGTCTTTTGTGTGAAGCCACAACCAGCGTGGCCTCAGGTTCAAAGGCTTGGAGAAAGGGCTGACGCGCAAATTAATGCACAAGACAAGACATATAAATTTGGAAATTATGGGGGAAGCCAGGGAAAGCTTAGCTGTAGTAGCCAAGTTCCACTGAGTCTTCGTTCACATCTGCTTTTATTTACTAGAATACACAATTGCCTTTTAGGAATGCAAACAGACATATCAATGGTAATGTTTAGTAAACAGTAAGATTATCAGGTTGGGGGAGTGTGCTTTAGGCCATTGCATCAGCAGTAGGTAATAAAATGCAAATATTCCCCCTGTGAATATCAAAGAGCCCAATTCAGCCTTCTGACCGACTTCTCGCATTTATATTAATTACTGTTGATCTTGGTTCTCAACACTTTGATCCATAGACCTTTCCTTGTGATTCTGGAGAAGCTTGACATATTAGTTTGCCTTAAGAATGCGAATGTTTTGCTGGTGTCAAAATTGAATGTGTGATCAATGAGCAAGAAGTGAAAGGTCTCTGTTCTAGGCAGGATCGAGAACAACTTTTTTTCTAATTCCACACAGACACGTCTTCGGCCTCCGAGGATGAGGGCTCTCTGAGACGCCAAGCTGCGCTCTCTGCTGCCTTACAACAGAGCTTACAGAATGCGGAGTCCTGGATCAACCGTTCCATTCAGGGATCGTCCACTTCTTCATCCGCATCTTCTACGCTGTCCCATGGAGAGGTCAAAGGAACCAGTGGGTCTCTAGCTGATGTATTTGCCAATACTCGAATAGGTAGGAGCTGGTTCTACCCAAGAAGCACAAATTATGTCCCATTTGGCTCCCAGTATCCAGAAGAGTTTTTGATTTGTATTAGATTTTTCAGAGTGACCTAAAAAGTAGAATCAGAAAGAACATGACAGTTAATGAAGCAAAGAAGGAAACACCAGCAATACATTTGTCTGCATTTTTGGTGCAAAGTATTGCCCACCTGAAGCCATAGCTATTTCCATAAGCAATACTCAAGCTGCAAGATATAACACCAGTCTTAGCGAAGTTTTATCCCTGTTGAAGAATATTCCCATTTGATCAAAGGTGTTAAAATACTAACATCTTAGATTTTTCCCAGGATTATTGTCTACGTCCTCTCAAACAAAAAACATTAAACCTGAGCAAATTCTGTACTAAGACAATTTCAGTGAGGCCCTTTTGTCTTTAGCATAAAGACTGGATTCATTGTCCTTGCTGCTGTGTTATTGCTACAATTAGAGTGTGCAGCCCGAGGATGGGACTCTGAGCTGCTACGCGTTGCCTATGCACCTGTATGGTGTGTATGTAGCTTTTGCTTGGCTCTGCTTTATGTTCTTTTGTGTGTGTTTCTAAAGAGTTTGTGACAACTGCAAATAAAGTTACAGCTTAGTTCTCTGTTTTTGCTTAATTCATTGGTACACACACTAAGTGCTGTATATGAACATCAGATCATGTGTCTGTTATACTTTTCTCTTTTTTCTAGACCCGTGGTCGGCAAACTGGCTCGCGAGCTACATGCGGCTCTTTGGCCCCTTAAGTGTGGCTCTTCCACAAAATACCACGCCTTGGGCGAGTCTATTTTGAAGAAGTGGCGTTAGAAGAAGTTTATGTTTAAAAAATTTGGCTCTCAAAAGAAATTTCAATCGTTGTACTGTTGATATTTGGTTCTGTTGACTAATGAGTTTGCCGACCACTCTTCTAGACAAACAGTTACATTTTGGTGTCTTAATTTTCTTATCAGTGACCTTTTATATCACCTTATATATATTGTTATTTTATTTTTCAAAGTATAAGAGGAAATTTATTTAGAAAGTTACAGAGGCCAAAGAAAAGGGTGCTTGGAGCTTAGGATTGAGAAAAGTAAAGGTAATAGGCCAGGGGAAGAAGGAGGAGAGGGGAAAGGTGTGGGTAATCTCCCAGGAGGGAGATTGCATCTATATTCTTTTATTAATTAAAAAGAAAAACTTGGAAAAATAACAAGCCAATAACTTTTAACGACAATGGCTACTTTGAGGGTTTGATTGGCTACATTTAAAAGCCAAGTGCCAGTAGCACTGATTTGTCCTGCACTCTTAACCCTGTCCTGTCACTCATTGAACCTCCTAAAGCAGCTGCAGGTGAGCATGCTCACCGCCTCTTCTGTTTGGATAACACTTTAATGTTATCACTTTATCATATATCCTTTTAGACTTTATTTGCATATAAATATGTAGGTTTTATTTTTACTAAAATGAAATTACACTAAACATAACATTCATAATCAGCTTTTCTTATCACAAACATCTATTATAGCATTAATATAGAATTATACTATTATTTTTTTGTGGTTTTAAAATATGCCACTGTATGGCCATGTCCTGGTTTATTTAGCCATTCCCCAATCTTGGACATTTAAGTATTATACATATTTTGCTATTATAAAAACTGTAGGGATGAACATTCATGAACACAAAACTTTGTGCATTTGTCTGATTATTTCTTTAGGATGTATTTCTATAAGTGTAATTGCTGGGTCAAATAAAAATGCAAGTTTTTAACAGTTGTTACCACACTATCCTACAGAAGAGATATACTGCAATATACTTGTGCCAGTACTATATTTATTTATTATTTATTTATTTGTAGTTAGTACTATATTTAAAACTTTAAAAACTATTAAACTAGTAATTACAGACTTTTAGAACATAGAGATCTTACTTTCAAATTGATTTTAGAAATTGTTCATATTATGATTTTTCCCCTTTTTATCGTTTTTGAGAGGCTTTTTATTATTCTTATGAATTGTATATTTTACTTCTAATTTCATTTTTTTACTTCTCCAGATGTTTTCTTCTTCTACTTTTTTCATAACACATCTCTGTTGAATGGCTCTCTTCCAATTTATGTCGTTCAGTTCCTTTATATTAAGAATCTATGAAGCAGAGTACAGTAACACTAACCATGCTTAGAGCAAGGGAAGAACCTGGTCTGTGTGTATAGATCCAAGTTGCCTATGGGTCGATTAATAAAAATTAAAAGGAGACCTATCTTTCTTCATCTGGAAACTCGAATGATCTGACCCATTCTCAAGAAACTATTTCTGTCTTCCATAGAAGAAGAAATATTACAGATAAATGAACATAAACATGAAGAAATGCTTAACAGACTAGAATATTAGTAACCATATAATCATACTCACTTGGTTTCATTTTGAAGTCATTTATAATTTTTATTTTATTTAGGATTATTTTTATTTAATATTGGTTTCCTACTAGTCTTTCTACATAGAAAAGAGTGTTTTTGAGAAACATTTGTTAGAGGATTTGATCTTACTAAGGCTACTCGTTTTTTTAAATAATTTTGGAAAGCTCATAAGCCCTGGCTTAACCTGTTGCTCTCTCATTATATCTTGCTAGTAGAATTTGATTCCAAATGTTGTTTTATAAGAGCTCATTCCCATAGTTTTCTTCCTTGCTAAAAAGCAAAGCAAAACCAAAAAAAAAATAAAATTTTTTTAATTCTTTATTTTACTGCTAATGTAATATAATTCTAAATTTTGTTTTCTCCCCTCTTAGAGAATTTTTCTGCTCCCCCTGATGTCACTACAACTACCTCTTCATCATCATCATCTTCCTCAATACGCCCAGCAAATATTGATCTGCCCCCCTCCGGAATAGTTAAAGGCATGCACAAAGGATCCAACAGGTCCAGCCTTATGGATACAGCTGATGGTAGGGAGTTCTTATGGGGTAGAAATCCAGTAACACCAGTCATCTTGAGCATGCTCTTTCAGCAGCCTGCACTGTGGCCACACTGACACTTGTTCAGACTTAGTCTGTACTTCCAAAAGATACTTTGAACAGGAAATTGAATATATAAAAAGAAAAGAATGCTATAAGAGAAAAGGGAGATTAGGTGACATCTTTAAGCAATATATTAATAATAGCACCATATTTATTCTCTGTTGTCAAAACTTGTCATGGACATATTTGTATTTATTTGTCCCAGTTGAAATAGGATGAGACTGTGGGAAAAGGCCAAAAATCATTAGAAATAAAAGCTTCTAAGAAAATTGATAAACTAAAATATCCCTGAAATCAATTAATTTTAACTTACCGTTTTTTCCCTTATAGGTGTTCCTGTCAGTAGCAGAGTATCCACAAAAATCCAACAGCTTCTCAACACTCTGAAACGACCCAAAAGGCCTCCCTTAAAAGAATTTTTTGTGGATGACTCTGAAGAAATTGTGGAAGGTAGTAGTAATAGTACCATAAACACACATTTCTTAAGCAATTACTACATGTCAGGTACTATAGGATTTAAGGATGAGCAAGGCGTCATTTTGGGTTAAACGAGTTCATAGTTTTCTGCTCTTTTCCCCTAAGGATCATTTATATTTTAGATCTCAGATGAAAAATAGGAAGGGAGGGCGGAAGAAAAAAGCAAAGAGATAACTATGGAGTATTGAACTATCCTTGAAAATATGCTCTTTGAAATTTGGAACTTTGCCAAATACATTATTTGAAAAACTAGAAGCCCGGTGCATGAAAATTCATGCACTGGAGGGGGGCGTCCCTCAGCCCAGCCTGCCCCCTCTCGTAGTCCAGGAGCCCTCAGGGGCGGGAGGCGACCCGGTGACCAGGGGAAGGCAAAGTCCCCATCACACCTCTGCTGCTGCCACTGCTGGCAGTGCAAGACTCGGCCGGCCCTGGTTACCTGAGCCTCGGGCAGCCACCAACCGAGGCTTGCCTGTACCTTGGGCTGCCCCTGGGCAGCTGCAGGGCTGAGGGGACTGGGTGCCGGCATCTTGTGGCTATGGGCGCCACCATCGTTGAGGGTGTGGCAGTCAATTAGCATATTCCCTCCTTATTGGCTGTGGGCACCGCCATCTTTGAGAGGGTGTAATGGTCAATTAGCATATTCCCTCTTTATTAGATAGGATTATTTATATTTGGCATTATCCTAGAACAGTGGTCGGCAAACTCTTTAGTCAACAGAGCCAAATATCAACAGTACAACGGTTAAAATTTCTTTTGAGAGCCAAATTTTTTAAACTTCAACTTCTTCTAACGCCATTTCTTCAAAATAGACTTTCCCAGGCCGTGGTATTTTGTGGAAGAGCCACATGTGGCTCGCAAGCTGCTGTTTGCCAACCACTGTCCTAAAATACTGATATCAAACTCAAAAGTTTGCTCAATCTTTTTGATATAACAGACCTTTTTGTTAAATCAGCCAGTCAACACATATACTAGTATATGACTGCTTTCTTTAAGATAACATGGTAGGCCGGCTTGTGTGGCTCAGTGGTTGAGTGTCAACCCATGAACCAGGAGGTGATGGTTCAATTCCCGGTTAGGGCACATGCCGGGGTTGCAGACTTGATTCTCAGCAGGGGGTGTGCAGGAGGCAGCTAACCAATGATTCTCTCTCATCATTGTTGTTTCTCTCTCTCTCCCTCTCCCTTTCTTTAAAGTCAATAAAAAATATATTAAAAAAAAGATAATGTGAAAAAAAGATAACGTGGTAGATGGTGAAAAAGGTAATCAAAATACAGTCAACTTCCTTCTTCCATAATGTTGTTTACAATTTAGACCTGTTGGAAAATATATACATGTGAGAACTGAGTTTAGCCATTAAATATGTATCAACTAATACAGGTAGTTGAAGAAGGAAAGAAATCATTTGCATCTGGGTGGTTAGGGGAAGCTTCATAGAGGAAGTGGTGATAGTGATTTATTCATTCAGTAATTTAAAACATTTATGGATGAAATCATATGATATTTAGGAAGGATTGGGAGGGGAACTCCTTGGGGGCATAGATGAACCAAGAGTGACCATTTGGTAATTATTGAAGCTAGGTGACAAATAGATCTACCTAACAAATGCTTTTGTCAAAAGAACTAAGTCGTGGTAGCTTTGTACTCCATTTTTACATCCTGAGACTAATAGTAGGCTTTGATCACCCCAGACCTGTCACTGGAAATAGGCCCATGAGTAGCCGATATCTGGTCTTAACCCATTTTATGCAGCAGGAAGCAACAAGCAACCTGACACATGAGGTTAAAGATGAACTTCTGTTTAAGAGTCACTGAACTCATTGAGCTAAGGGGATCTTTCTCAAAGCACTGATGTTCGAGGTCCTCATGCCAATAATAACCTCACCAGGCATTTTAGCACTGTGCATTGACCAGGCAAATGGAGCTCAAGGTTTAATAGAAATCATACTGAAACAATTTTCATTGTCAGAATAGAACCAACAGCTTGTCACTAGTTATTAATAGGCAACAGTTGTTTATTTGAATAAGAATACCTTTGGGAAAGAGATACCCCTATGTCTTTGGAAGTTTGAGTGTGCCCTGAGGTTTGCATTGAGGCCTAGTGGACGGCAACAATGTACAGACTTTTATCGCCAGAAGACTGTGCCTGCCATATGTACAGTCTGTTTGCAAAACCAAAGCCATTTACTTAGCTTCATCCATGTTCTTTTCTTTTACTTAATCTGATGGTTTAGGGTCTGGAAATATACAGAGTAGAAGGACGGTGATTTGGGAAGTGAAACTACTCAAGATATTTTAGTGAGCTTCTCAAATCTGTCATCAAAATGAGCTATAAAATATAATTTATTTCATATTCCAATTGCCCATCTAATACCTGTTGCTCATTCTGTTCATTGTCCTTTCTGTGCTTCTTCTCTTACCTCCCATTCACCTGGCTAAATCCTAACCTATCTTTAAGACTCAGCTCAGGCATTATCTCCTACAGGTGAGGGATCCCACCCCCTAAGCTGGGCAATGTGGCTCTCTCCCGCCTGCCTTCTCTATACATGCCTCTGTCATACACTGCCCATGTTTACTTAGCTATGTGTGTGTGTCTGCATTGTACTCTACATACCCCTGGAGGACATAGACTCTGTATTCCTTGCACATAGCATTAGAAAGAATAAATGTTTGTCAAAGAATAACAGATGCAGTATTTACTCTCTCACTGTTTATCACATCCTGTCTACATAATTGGTACTCAGTAAATACTTGATTTTTTTTATTCCATGTGTAAATTATCTTTCCTATTGTGAATATATAGGATTTATTTATTTATTTTTTTTGCTTTTCATTATTTGAATAATACTTGTTTATTATAGAAAAATTGAAGACTTTAGCTTTATCTAAATGAAAGAATATGAAATATTGTTCACTGCCAGTTTCTGGAATGATCATGTTAATAATCGAGAGCTTTTCTATCTCCCCCAAATGCAGTTCAAGTTAATTAAAAGTGATTGAGCATTTTGTATTAGGCACTATAGGCAATAAGAGAAATAAGAACCATGCCTTCTCTCAAAAAGCTTAGGGTGGAGAAAAAACATGTATGGTATCAGAAGCCCTTGAGGAGCCTAGTGCTTTAACAAGGGGGACTCCCATGTGGTGTGGGAGCACTGAGGAAGAAATGGTGGGAGATGGTTTCCCAGGGAATGCACTGGTTGAGCTGCTTCTTAAGGGATGAGTACGGGTCACCATGAGGCAAAAGGATTGGCCATGGAAGGAACATGCATGCCCATTATTGGTTTTGAGTCTGTTACTGACCCTGTGGTATAATTGTTACTGTCCCCATTTTACAGATGAGGAAAAACAAGACTCAGGTAACTCAGTTTGTCTAAGGTCACACTAGTAAAAGGTGAATATCAACTTGGTTTTCCTGACTCGCCATTCAGTCCCTTTTCATTGAATGTTATCTGGTAAAATGGAACTTGGCTCTCTGACATTGGACACAAATGAAAGATTTCAAAACAAGTTTACTAAAAGTTGTGAAATTACTGAAAGGAAATTTATACTTTATGCTTTTCTATGTGTTCAGTGATTTGCTTTGTCAGGCTCAGGATTTGCTTGTTGCATTAAATTAAATTAAATATGATTTTACAGTTATGGGGAAAGTGAATTAAGGCCCAGGTTATGGATTACCACTTCTAACAGTGTTCTTTCTTTTCTCAGAATGAGTTCAAACTAGATAAAGATGAAAGGAAAAGGGAAATATATTTGGGTTTAGTGACCTAAGTTGTGTTGGTTGGTATTTGTACTTAAATCAGATCTCATTTCTATTGTTTCAGTACCTCAGCCAGACCCTAACCAGCCCAAGCCTGAGGGACGGCAGATGACCCCTGTGAAGGGAGAGCCCTTAGGAGTCATCTGTAACTGGCCTCCTGCTCTGGAATCTGCCCTGCAGCGCTGGGGCACCACTCAAGCAAAGTGCCCCTGTCTGACTGCACTGGATGTGACAGGGAAGCCAGTTTACACTCTCACGTACGGTGAGTTTGCAAGATTCCAGCTCCCTCCTTTTCTCCTAATAATTCTTCAGATTGTCATGGGAGGGTTTTTATCTTGGTATTTCACAGTTGCTGATCATTGTGTTTCAGTTGATCTTTTATTTTCAAAGGATCCTAAGTCCTGAGTACAGCTATTAACAAATATTTTCATTTGCTAACCTGACATTTGCAAAGCAGCTTATATTTAAATGAGCCCTGCTGGTTTGGCTCAGTGGATAGAGTGTCGGCCTGAGGACTGAAGGGTTCCAGGTTCAATTCCGGTCAAGGGCGCATGCCTGGGTTGCGGGCTCAATCCCCAGTGTGGGGCATGCAGGAGGCAGCCGATCAATGATTCTCTCTCATCATTGATGTTTCTATCTCTCTCTCCCTTTCCCTTCCTCTCTGAAATCAATAAAAATATATTTTTTAAAAAAAGGGTAGCACTGTTTAAAAAAATAATAAATATTAAAGCAAAAAAGAAGAAAGAGACTTTGTTCATCTACTGATGTTTTGTTGTTTTTATTTTAAATATATTTTATTGATTTTTACAGAGAGGAAGGGAGAGGGATAAAGAGTTAGAAACATTGATGAGAGAAACATCGATCAGCTGCCTCCTGCACACTCCCTACTGGGGATGTGCCTGCAACCAAGGTACATGCCCTTGACCGGAATTGAACCCAGGACCTTTCAGTCCGCAGGCCGACGCTCTATCCACTGAGCGACACCAGTCAGGGCCACTGATGTTTTTTAACACTTAAGAGAGAATTTTGTTTTTTTAATTTCTTTATTGATTAAGGTATTACATATATGTCCTTATCACCCCATTGCCTCTCCCCACCCCCCACTTATGCCCTCACCGCCCTCCCCCCCCCCACCCCCAGTGTCTGTGTCCATTGATTAGGCTTATATGCATGCATACAAGTCCTTTGGTTGATCTCTCCCCCTACCCCCAGCCTTCCCTACCTTCCCTCTGAGGTTTAACTGTCTGATCGATGCTTCTCTGTCTCTGGATCTGTTTTTGTTCATCAGTTTATGTTGTTCATTATATTCCATAAAAGAGTGAGATCATGTGACATTTATCTTTCTCTGACTGGCTTATTTCACTTAGCATAATGCTCTCCAATTCCATCTATGCTGATGCAAATGGTAAGGATTCCTTCTTTTTTACCACATAGTATTCCATTGTGTAGATGTACCACAGTTTTTTAATCCACTTATCTGCTGATGGGCACTTAAGCTGTTTCCAAATCTTAGCTATGGTTAATTGTGCTGCTATGAACATAGGGATGCATATATCCTTTCTGATTCATGTGTCTAGTTTCTTGGGATATAGTCCTAGAAGTGGGGTCACTGGGTCAAATGGGAGTTCCATTTTTAGTTTTTTGAGGAAACTCCATACTGTGCTCCACAGTGGCTGCACCAGTCTGCATTCCCACGAGCAGTGCACGAGGGTTCCCTTTTCTCTGCATCCTCGCCAGCACTTGTCGTTTATTGATTTGTTGATGAAAGCCATTCTGACAGGTGTGAGGTGGTACCGATTGTCATTCTGATGTGCATCTCTCGGATGATTAGTGACTTTGAGCAGGTTTTCATATGTCTCTTGGCTTTCTTTATGTCTTCTTTAGAAAAGTATTTAGGTCCGTTGCCCATTTTTTGATTGGGTGGTTTATCTTCCTTTTGTTAAGTTGTATGAGTTGCCTGTAGATGTTGGAGATTAAACCCTTATCGGAGATAACATTGGCAAATATGTTCTCCCATGCAGTGGGCTTTCTTGTTGTTTTATTGATGGTTTCCTTTGCTGTGCAAAAGCTTTTTATTTTGATGTAGTCCCATTTGTTTATTTTCTCTTTAGTTTCCATTGCCCTAGGAGCAGTATCAGTGAAGATATTGCTTTGGCATATGTCTGAGATTTTGCTGCCTGTGAATTCCTCTAGTATTTTTATGGTTTTCGTCTTATGTTTAAGTCCTTTATCCATTTTGAGTTTATTTTTGAATATGGTGTAAGTTGGTGGTCTAGTTTCATTTTTTTGCATGTATCTGTCTAATTTTCGCACCACCATTTATTGAAGAGACTATCTTGACTCCATTGTATGTTTATGCTCCTTTGTCAAATATTAATTGAGCATAGTGGTTTGGGTCAATTTCTGGGTTCTCTGTTCTATTCCATTGATCTATATGTCTGTTCTTGTGCCAGTACCAGGCAGTTTTGAGAACAGTGGCTTTGTAATACAGGTGGATATCTGGTATTGAGATCCCACCTACTTTGTTCTTCTTTCTCAGGATTGCTGCGGCTATTCGGGGTCTGTTTTTTTTTTAATTCCAGATGAATTTTTGGAAGGTTCATTCTAGGTTTGTGAAATATGCCATTGGTATTTTAATGGGGAGTGCATTGAATCTATAGATTGCTTTGGGTAGTATGGACATTTTAATGATATTGATTCTACCAGTCCATGAACACGGTATGTTCTTCCATCTGTTTATGTCTTCCTCTATCTCTTTTTTCAGTGTCCTGTAGTTTTCCTCATATAGGTCTTTTATCTCCTTAGTTAAGTTTATTCCTAAGTATCTTAATTTTTTTGGTGCAATGGTAAGTGGGATTGCTTTTTTAGTCTCTCTTTCTATAAGCTCACTATTGGTGTATAGAAATGCCATAGATTTCTTGGCATTAATTTTGTATCCTGCTACATTGCCGAATTCATTTATTAAGTCTATTAATTTTTTGATAGAGTCTTTAGGGTTTTCTATATACAGTATCATGTCATCTGCGAATAAGGTCAGTTTTACTTATTCTTTTCCAATTTGGATGTCTTCTATTTCTTCTTCTTGTCTAATTGCAATGGCTAATACTTCCAATACTGTGTCGAAAAGGAATGGTGAGAGTAGGCATCCCTGTCTTGTTCCTGTTCTTAGGGGAAATTGTTTTAGTTTTTGCCCATTGAGTATAATGTTGGCTGTGGGTTTGTCATATATGGCTTTTATCATGTTGAGGTATGATCCTTCTATTCCCACCTTGCTGTGAGTTTTTATCAAGAAAGGGTGTTGGATTTTGTCAAATGCTTTTTCTGCATCAATTGATATGACTATGTGATTGTTACCTCTCAATTTGTTTATGTGATGTATCACGTTTATTGATTTGTGGATATTGTACCATCCTTGCATCTCCGGATAAATCCTACTTGGTCATGGTGTATGATCTTTCTGATCTAGTGCTGGATCCGATTTGCTAGAATTTTGTTGAGGATTTTGGCATCTATATTCACGAGGGATATTGGCCTGTAATTCTCTTTCATTGTGTTGTCTTTATCTGGTTTTGGTATTAGGGTGATGCTGGCTTCATAGAAGGAGCTTAGAAGTGTTCCTTACTCTTGAATTTTTTGGAATAGTCGGAGGAGGATAGGTTTTAGTTTTCCTTGAATGTTTGGTAAAACTCCCCTGTGAAGCCGTCTGGCCCTGGGCTTTTGTTTGCTGGAAGGTTTTTGATGACTGCTTCCATTTCTTCCATAGTTATTGGCCTATTGAGATTTTTAGATTCTTCCTGATTGAGTTTTAGAAGGTTGTATTTTTCTAGGAATATGTCCATTTCCTCCATGTTGTCTAGTTTGTTGGAATAGAGTTGTTCAAAGAGAGGATTTTAGGAAGACATTTGGGCAGGATTAATGGTGTATGGTAAAAACCATATAGTTTTACCCAAAAATTGAAATTGATTACTCTTTAGATCTTTGTCATTTACTTCATCCTGCCTTCTTGCTTATAATAGGCACAGAATTCTATAATAAACAAAGGAGCAGTACTTTTCCATTTAGTTTTGCATCCTAGCTAAAGTTTTTCTTTTTCTTTTGTAAATAACTTTTTAAAGTATATTATTTTTCTTTTATAAATTTTTAAAAAATAGCTTTTTTAATAACAAGAGTGAAAAACAACAACAAGAAGAGTAAATTTAATGTGGACTGTGAGATTTTGTACTAGTTTATTCAGACAGATTCCTTTTTCCCTTCACAAGCGGTGCACATTGTCCATAGACCTAAATATAGAATAATTTTAGAGAAATTTTTGGTTTTATTTAAAGAATTGTGAAAACTGGCCGAAACCGGTTTGGCTCAGTGGATAGAGTGTCAGCCTGCGGATTGAAGGGTCCCGGGTTTGGTTCCAGTCAAGAGCATGTACCTGGGTTGCAGGCACATCCCCGGTGGGGGGCATGCAGGAGGCAGCTGATCGGTGTTTCTCTCTCATCGATGTTTCTAACTCTCTCTCCCTTCCTCTATAAAAAAATCAATAAAATATATTAAAAAAAAAAAAAGAATTGTGTAAACTGATAAGAGTTTAAACCTTAGATGCCCCTCTGAATGTGTTGGATATAAAAATAACATATCTATTGAAATAATACAATTTTTTCTTTTACTTGTTCCGTAATATAAGTAAGAATTTCTACGAATGGTTGAAGGAAGAAAGCATGAAGAAGGGAGAATCAACTTTTCACCCCCAAACAGATTTTAGCATTCATTTCAGAAGCTGTATATTAATTTCATTCATAAGAATTAAAGAAAGCAGTTAGCTGGCTAAAGCTCTTCATGTTTATTTAATATCTTTGAATATATCCATGTTTCACATAGTTAATTTTCATTTTATTATCTGTTTTCACTGAAATACAGTAATATGAAATGCTAAATTATTTGAGTCACATTTTTGCTTTGCAGTTACTTCAAGTATCTAATACCGTGTTTGTAAATGGTTCTTCAGAAAAAGCTTAGAATAGTGTAGTCTTCTGATTTTCAGTCTCGTGATAAGCAGTTGTTTCCTTGCCTTGAAGTGTGATCAGCTCACATCAAACTGTTTTTACAGATAGTAAGATTACTTCAGAAAATTGAGCATCAACCCATGAACCAAGAGGTCAAAGTTTGATTTCTAGTCAGAGACCATGCCCAGGGTTCGGGCTAGATTTCCAGTAGGGGTTGTGCAGGAGGCAGCTGATCGATGATTCTCTCTCATCAGTGATGTTTCTATTTCTCACTCCTCCTTTCTTCGTCTCTGAAATCAATACAGACACATTAAAAAAATAATAATTTGAAAAATGATCTAAACCAGAAAGAGCTTCCAAATACATTGCTGTATTTTGTTGTTGTTGTTTGGAGGCAGGACTGGCTTTCCATAAACTGGTGTGAATAATAAAACGTTTGTTGTGGGGGAGGAGCTCTCTGTTGGAGGCCATGCTGGTCTGATGTGTCATTTGGAAGGGGCCATTGTCTTATATGTGCTTAGGGACTGAGTGCTCTCTTGATGAGGTAGGCCTGTGGTTCTCTCAAAGAGAGAGAGAGAGAGAGAGAATGTTTATTAAAGCTGGAAACCGCGAAACAAGGAAGTGCTTAGGGTAGAAGAAGCAACTGGAGAGAGCTTTGGCTTTTTAGAAATGCTGTGGGAAAGTGAGCCATGCGGGGTCTCCCTGGAAAGTAAGAGTCACATTGACAGAAGAGAGCCCAGGGTGGGGCTACTGTCTGCTCACTGGAAAGTCAGAGAAAAGGGGGCCTGGGAGAGAGGCTCAGGCTGTTCGCCTGGAATGAGCTGCCACCGCCCATTGCTCCCCTGGTTGCAAGTCTCTGGAGACCCTGTGAGTTTAGGGGATGTCTCTCTGGGAGGGAAGAAAGGCATGGGCGTGCTAGGGGTAGGGGTGGTGGCAGGGGGGTACCTGTAGTTTTCTATATCACTATTTTCTTTTCTTTTTCAGGAAAGTTGTGGAGCAGAAGTTTAAAGTTGGCCTATACGCTGCTTAATAAACTGGGGACCAAAAATGAACCTGTATTAAAACCTGCAGACCGGGTAATTTTAATTTGCTTTTTGGTTTTAGGGAGGTGAAGTTTTATTGCTTTTGAACATACGCATTCTGGATCTTTCATATACAACAGCATAATTTATATCACTTTTATTCTTAGGAAATGAAAATGGTTTGTTGCCAACCCAGGTTGGCCCAATGCCAGGCAATATTTCTTACATTCATCAATTGAAGGAAATTCACATGTTCCTTTCTGTAGCTGATAATCAGTAAACTCTTCGGGAGCTAATAAAATGTAGGGAAACCTAAGTCTTTCTGGAAGTAAATATTTCAATATTCAGATAACAAAAATAGCAAAAAGTTGACTCTGATTTTTTTCTTTCTTTCTTTCAAAAATGTCCCATCGCCCTGACCAGGTGGGTCAGTTGGTTGGAGCATCAACCCATCCACCAAAAAAAAAAAAAAAAAAAGTTGTGGGTTCTGTTCCCAGTCAGGGTACATATCTAGGTTGCAGTTCAATCTGGGTTGGGGCACATATGGGAGACAACCAGTCGATGTTTCTATTTCTCTCCCCCTTCCGCTCTCTCTAAAAATCAATTAAAAAAACCAAACACCAAAAACATATCCTTGGGTGAGGATTATAAAAAAAAGTCCCATAAAAAATTTTAAAACAATTTTCTGTGGTTTTATTTAGTAAGGAAGGGAGACTTGTTGCTACTTCTAAGAAGAAGCAAATTGGCATCATTTAATTTCTTCCTTAATTGGAGGTGACATGAATCTTAAATTTAATTTTTGAAGGTTTTTTCCTATTAATAAATTTATAAATATGATTACTTCTTAAAATCAAACATTACTTTTCCGTCGGATTTTGTAGACTGAAACACCAGCTATGCAACAGACTTGCTTTTAGGAGACTCATGATTATAGAATCTTTTAAAAATATTTTTGCATTGTGGCAAAGAACACCTAAAGGATGGCTTCTACTTACAAATGTGGCATGTGAGTGTTTCCTAGTACTCACTGAACCCTCACAAGGTACTTCTGTGTTCCTGACAGCATAGGCATTTGTGTGCAGGAAGAAAATGGGTTACTTAAATTTCTTATGGAGTTTGTAATTTTTTAGAACTCTTGAAGGTTTGAATTAAAATTTATTAAAAAAATTTTAATTTAAAAAAAGAATTGAACTTACCTTGAGAGTGAGTTTAGATAATTTGAAAGCAAAAGAGTGACATAATTAAGTTTCAAATGTTAATTTATAAATATCTGAGCCAAGTAACAAAACTCCAAAATGATATGACCTCTGTGTTTTTTCATTCCTTGAGTAGTAGGAAGAGTCAGTTACCCTGTGATGTATTAGAGGTGAGATCACAGGTTTGAACTCATTACAGAAGTTTTACTGTTTATCTTTTGTAAATGAATGGACTTTATATCCATAATGGTTTCTGCCAATATTGCTTATACCTATTACCAAACGCCTTTCATGCTAGAATACTTGTATTGTTGGCTCAGTGAGTAAGAATTAATGCAGTGAATTTGTCAAAGAGTAAGAGCTTCAGTGCTTATAGCTCTCTGTGAGAGATGTAAGGCTTATTCTTTAATATGCTGGTCTCTAAATCGTTACACTTGTTTTATTGCTTTAGCTTTGCACTATAGTAAATTGGCTTAGTTTTCACAAGTAATTAACGTACTACTTAAGATGAGTTGTTTATTTTTAAATCACCAATAGAATGAAGTGAAAAATCTTAGGATGATGATGAATTGCAATACAGTTCCCAAAATGTGTCTAGTATAATCATAGGAATGACAGAGGTCTTTTTAGATTTGTACATCCTTCTCAATAACTTAATTTCCTTTAGGCTATTAATTAGTTTTATTTATTGTGTTCATGAAAGATGTTTTAATTTAAATGTGTATCTTACAGAGTGACATTGAAAGCCTTAGTGTGTTTTTATTCCTCTGTTATTCAATGTCACTATGCATTTTAGGTAGCCCTGGTTTACCCCAACAATGATCCAGTCATGTTTATGGTGGCTTTTTATGGATGCCTCCTGGCGGAAGTGATTCCAGTGCCTATCGAGGTACCTCTTACCAGAAAGGTAACATTGCTAAATTTAAAAAGAATGTAGCCTGTGTGACATGGTGGTCATTGGGTTCTTGGATCCATTAACTTGGTCATGGCATTAGAAACATCTGCTTTCTTAAGTACTAAGTTTCACTTTTAAAAATATGAAAGTTGTATAAAAATTATTAATATTTATAACTTTCATGCAAATAACATGTTTTACCTAAGATAGAATATTTATAGTATTATATAGTATTGTATGTCACTTAAAAATCATGGGGATATACTTAACAATTACCACCCTTGCTTCAGAGACTGTAATCCACATTTATCCACATTTACAATAGGTAAATCCCTTTTGTAAAGGGATTTGGTTTGATTGTATCCTATGACCTAGGATTTCCATGAAGTTGAAGGGTGGTACAATGATGGCATGTTGCTACTCTGTGGCACCGGACTTTACATTAATAACAAATCAGCCCTACTAAAATGAAGCATATGTGGCAAATTTCCAAGTTTAACCAAATGATTTTTCCACAAACTGTTGAACTAACCTTAATTTTCTCGTGTTGTTTATTACTGAGAGTTGATGATCAAGACAAATATGGTGGAGAGTGTGGATTTACAAGAAAAAGATTATTTTCTTAAAGGAATAAAAAGCGAATTGGTAACATCTCTAAAACTCTGGTTGATGGGATATAGTATATTTAGATTGTTCAGGAAGTCATATGGTTATTCTTATACTAAATTGACAGTGTTTGTGTGATTTTATAACCATACTTTTAAGATGACATTTTAAGGAAAATCTTTAGACTATATCTACCTCTTTTAAAATATATTAACAAGTATATGGATTTTGGTATAGCTATTCGTTCACTTTCATTGTAAATGTGGACGTTTGATGTTCATTTACATTATTTATTTTGTTCTAACCTGACTTGCTTTGCTTTTGGATTTGGGGTGTGGCTAGGTCAAGACAACTTAATCGTGTTAGTATTTATTTAATTGCTTGAATTTAATCTAAAAGAGGAGCATTGTTGATCTTTGAATAAAACGGTCACATTTGGCTGGTAGAATTCATTAGCAATGTCAGATTCATAAAATATTTTATTTGCCTTCAGGAAATCATTGTATGTTTCACACTGTTTGGGAGAACATATTGTCACTAGATTTTTGAGTTGCCAGATATCAGTGGGGCTCCATGAATGTTATCACACAAGGGCCAGTGCCTTGCTAAGTGTTCGGTTTTGGGTATGAGTGTGCTCATGTTCACGCCTCCACTGTGCTCACTGTCTCCTCCACAGGATGCTGGAGGGCAGCAGATTGGCTTCTTGCTGGGAAGCTGTGGCATTGCCTTAGCTCTTACCAGTGAGGTTTGTCTAAAGGGGCTGCCGAAAACACAGAATGGAGAGATTGTACAGTTTAAAGGTTAGTACTATTTGTATCTGAATTATCAGTTAAAAGTTAAAGCCGAGTGCTTTAACTGGTGTTTTAATTTAATAATAGCTAAGTACTTAAAATATATTTTCTTATTCTCACAATCTGATGAAGTAGGTACCATTATTATCCCCGTTTTACAGGTGAGGAAACTGAGGCACAGAGAGGTTAAGTAACTTGCCCAAAGTCACAGCTAATAAATGGCAGAGCAGCGATTTGAACCCAAATCTGATTCCACAGCCCACACCCTTAACCTTTATGCTGATGGTTGGAAAAAGCTACCACTCTGTTCATTAAAGCTAAATGCTACATGTAGAGACAGAGGATAGACCACTAACCTCAGTGGACTTCCACTGCCAAATGGACCTCCCAGTTGTTGAGGTAATGTCAAGGCCTGGAATGAGCATGTGGAAAAATTGTACTTTTGAAAGAAGGTATAAATGTTTGCTGATGTGTCACTAAAAACTAATAAACATGTTTTACTGATTATAAAATGACCTTGATTTGGTCTCTTGATGTTTAAAACGACCAGTTCAATGTGAATTCCTTCCCTTATGGCTTAGGCAATTCAATTTTTATTTGGGGTTTGATTTAGGTTGGCCCCGGCTCAAATGGGTTGTAACAGATTCCAAGTACCTTTCAAAGCCTCCTAAAGACTGGCAGCCCCACATCTCACCTGCTGGCAGTGAGCCAGCGTACATCGAGGTAAGTCCTGAGATTGGAACATACATGCTGGCTTTTTCTTTGGCGTCAGATGCTAGCTTACAAACTTAAACTAACTTTTTTGCAGTTTTAATATTAGGAGATCCTCCTCCTTTGTTAGATTTCCATCTTTTGGCTTGTACAATGTCTTATGGTGGCTTTCTATTCTAATTATTTTTAACGTAAATACACGTTCAAGAGAAAGACAGCAAAGAAATTGATCCTTGCCATGTAAGAAAGTTACAAAAGACTTGGAGAAGTACAGAGTTTTAAGAAATGATTTCCTGGCAAAGAAACAGGCAGAGATTTTTTCTGTTGCTGGCTGAGAGGGGACTCTGGTGCAAGAGACTGGAGAAATGAGATGGGGAAATAGCTGG
Organism: Corynorhinus townsendii; assembly: GCA_026230045.1. NCBI lineage: Eukaryota > Metazoa > Chordata > Mammalia > Chiroptera > Vespertilionidae > Corynorhinus > Corynorhinus townsendii. The sequence continues at coordinate 169,128,393 of JAPDVU010000003.1, read as the reverse complement.
AGCATTGAGGTAAAAGCAAAATTATAGTTAACTGATTTGTAGGAGTGAATAGGCCATTTCTAGGTCCCCTTCTGCAGGACTGTTCTTGCCCTGTACTTGATACTGTGCTTCTGTTAACGCAGCTCAAGTCCCTTGTTTGTTTTAGCTCCTTTAACAGCCACTTCACACTTGTGACTAATTAAACTTTTAAGGATTTTTCACACACACTTTTCTTGAGCTTTGCCATTTCCAATCCTATCTTTGTGTGATTAGAGTTTGAGGCCCAAGGGCACAGCCTCAAATGTTCATGTGAAGCATGTTAAGTTCAGCCCATTATCATGGCTTTATCCTTTTGTTTCAGGATTCCAGTCTGTCATTTGAAATAACATTTTATTGTGTTTCTCATGTTTTGTTTCTTTGTGTTTTTGTTTTCTAGTATAAAACAAGCAAAGAAGGGAGTGTAATGGGAGTTACAGTGTCCCGCCTTGCGATGTTGTCTCACTGCCAAGCTCTGTCCCAGGCCTGCAATTATTCTGAAGGTCAGACTTCATCCCATGACTGCCCTCATTGTGAGCTTCAGATCCATGTGGTGTGACTAGGAGCAGGGTGCTCAATGATTGGATTCCAGTTAATGACCAAGTTCAGAGTGAAATGTTTTAAGACACATTCTTGGCTTGCTTTGGCTTTCTTCTTTTTCACAAATATGCTGCAATTTAAAGGAACTAAAATTCTGGGCAAACCAAATATGTGAACTATGATTTCTAGAGCGCAGAAATAGAAAACTAATTAAAACCACCTGTTTATTATTAGCTGCAGAATGTCAGGTATCTCCATCTTCCCAAGTGTATAGAGTTGCTATCAGCAGTACATTTAGAGTCAAAAAAATTCACTTACCGAAGCACAAATCAGAACACAAAAGTGTATTCTGTAGGATACTTAGAAGTATATGTGTATGTATAGAGGTATAATATATAGATATATGTACCAACATTTTCTCTCTCTGGGAATTCTAATTTTTACATGTTTGTGAAACTTTCAAAGTTCCTTATATAATTAGGAAAAGAGGATTACCTCTCAGAAGATAGTATGTAACTCATAAGGAGTTTAGAACTCATTGTCTCTTCCATGGCCATGTAATCAAAAGACGAGAGCTTTCAGCGATCTCGGTAGAAGTGCCAAACCAGTGTTCAATAGAGGCAAGTAACACGATTTTGCTACTTACCACTAAAGATGATTTCCTTGGTGTCTCCCCCACCCCCTACCCCTGCCCCATTTTTTTCTATTTCAGGAGAAACAGTAGTAAATGTTTTAGACTTTAAGAAGGATGCTGGGCTGTGGCATGGCATGTTTGCGGTAAGCTACTCAGAATTAAGGCCTTTAGTGTAAATCTTATGATTCAGATCAGTATGCATGCTGTGTAACCAGAGAATCTCTCAGTGCTTATTTGAAATTTTAGTCCCCAAAAGATCAATAATATTTACCAGAGGGGTTTTATTTTATACTACAAAAGGTTATTGTTTTTAAAAGGAGAATATACTTCTGTCTGTTTTTTCTTCTTGTGTGGTTGGGCATACTCCTCACGTAATAGTTAATGGGAGAATTTAGGATCTATAATTTTTAAGACATCTGCTATGATGGCTCAAAGCCTAAAAAATTCTAAAAATGGCTGTATTTATGATTTTAAAAGTATGTTTGAGATTATGTAAGTATATTTAGAACTTGGCAACTGTTGGTAAACTAACTTTCCAGTTGGACAAAATGTACTGAATGACTGCATGCTGCACTTGAAGAATAGAGTGGGCTGCTTTCCATAAGAGAGGAACAGGTAATGTGCTATGGGAGTTGGGGAAAGGTGAATTCCTCCCAGCTCTGGCACAAAGGCTGTATTTATGGAAGAGGTAACAGTTGAGTCGGGCTTTGAAAAATGGCTAAGATTTAGCCACATGGAGATATTTTTGTGGTGGAAGTAGAGAGAGGGGATGTTTCAAGTGGGAAAAGCTACCATATGTAGCATGGTGATTAGGAAGGGAGAGAAAAGAGGTACAAGATCCTAGAGTTGAAAAGGAACTCAGAGTATCTTGTTCAACTTCCTTACATACTGCAGGAGTCTGAGAAAGAGGAGAAAATGAAGCATGGGGGAAGAGGAGGGGACCCCTTTTCACTCAGGACCCCTCAAATTAGTAAGAGCCTATTCCTTGGGTGTACATACTTCCTAGATCTTTTCGGAAGCCCTTCCCATTGTTTTTAATTTACTGATTTGAGAGAGAGAGAGAAGCACCAATTTGTTGTTCCCCTTACTTATGCATTCATTGGTCACTTCTTCTTCGTGCCCTGATGAAGGATCAGACCCACAAACTTGGTGTCTTGGGACAGTGCTCTAACCAACTGAGCTACCTGGCCAGGGTGCTACTTTGTTTTTTATCGGAGGTTAAGAAATCCTTGTGAGGAGTTCGAGGGACAAAGTGTGAAAAATTAGTTAAAAACACCATTCTTTCTCTGAAATCCAAAAGTTTGTCACCACACCCTAGAAACTTTGGGGAGGGAGGAAAAAGAAGTTAACAATGGTGTCTTGGTTTCTTTGGGCCGCTTAGGTGGTGAGAAAAATGGCCAGCCTAAATACCAAGACTCAGTTATTCTGCGGGGCTGGGTCTTTTGGGGACAGGAGGTCGACCCTGGGTATATTCGTTTGTTTGGGTGACAGGACACCAAATTGCATGACCCTCTCAGCTCACTCAGCTTTATCAACTCAAATACCTAACAGGTGTGGGCAGGACCCTCTCTGAGTAACAGGGAAACTTGGATGGGTTGTTTGGTAACCCAGCCCTTTGTGGTATGTGGCAAGCGCCAGCATGATGGAAGCACTTAGTGGGTCGGAGGGCAGTTTGGCAGCACCTGTTAAACTTTAGAGGCAGATTCCCTGGGACCCAGCAGTACCACTTTTCTGTTCCTGCCCTGGAGAAGCACCTGTACCTATCCTCAGGGAAGTGTAAATATGTTCCTTGGAGCACTGTAACAGCAAAACAATTGTTAATAATAGGGAAACGCCTAAATAAATTGTGGTGTGCTCATGCTATGGAATAGTATGCAGCAGTTGGAAAGAATTGTGTGGATCTCATACTGATGTGCATAGATTTAGCTCTGAAACAATTTAAGTGAAAAAAAGTACATTGTAGATATATGTATAGTACGATGCCTTTTATGTTAACAATACTTTGTTTCCATGGGGACAACTATGTATGTAAATACATAGAAAAAGAACTGGAAGGATACATGCCAAATTCATAATAGTGATGATCTCTGAGGAAGAGAGGGGACCAGGGTTAAGGGTAGATAGCAAATTGGGCTTCAACCTTAAAGTTAATATTTCATATTTTTTTCAAAGAGTGTGTATTTGAGTATGTTTTACATGTGATTAAAATTATTAACAATATATCAGTTCAGTCTTAAAATGCTATATGTGTATTTCATATTGATTACTTTTTATCTTTCTTTGCTTTTCAGAATGTAATGAATAAGATGCATACAATTAGTGTACCCTACTCTGTTATGAAGACTTGCCCTCTCTCTTGGGTCCAGAGAGTACATGCCCACAAAGGTAGCTACACACCTCTAAGCTTTAATTATGTGGCTGTTTGAACTAAGATTTCAGGGATTTTCAAGTCACCCTTCTAGAGACATAGTTCTATGCCTTGGTGGCTTGACAAATGTTAAGAGTTCAATTACTAAGCTTAGGTGTGTTGTCACTTTCATCTCTTATGACGTCCTTTCTTAAGCATTGAGATTAATTTGCCTGAATTTGAGCCCTGAATCAGATTTATTGAGTGCTTTGGTGTTCAGAGCTTCCTTGGCAAAGATATGTGGCCTGCCTATAGGTCACAGTGAGCAAACAGTGTGTGTCCAGTTAATCACTGCTGCCTCAGAGCACCGGGCATACGCTCTTTGAAACCTTTTTTATTTTCTCTAAGTGAAAATCATGATCCCTAAAATAACTGAAAGTTTTTATGATAGTATATTAAATATCTACCTAATTTAGCATGTGTGTGTGTGTTAACTATCCCTTTTGAATTTGTAGCCAAGGTAGCTTTAGTAAAATGTCGAGACTTGCACTGGGCTATGATGGCACATCGGGACCAACGAGATGTGAGCTTGAGTTCCCTCCGGATGTTAATTGTGACTGATGGAGCAAATCCCTGTGAGTACTTCTAGAGTGTGGGGACTATTCATTCCTTAACGTTTGATATAATTTGTTATAATTCATATGCCATAAAACTCACCCTTTAAAGTGTGCAGTTTAATAGTTTTCAGTGTATTTACAGAGTATGCAGCCATCACCATGATCTAAGTTTAGACCATCATCACCCCCAAAAGATACCTCATACCCATTAGTATTCACTCCTCACTTCTCCTCCACTGTCCCCTACTACGCAGCAACTTCTCCTTCTGTCTCTGTAGAGGTACCTATTCTGGACATTTTATATAAAGACAATTATACTGTATTGCTCTCTGGTGACGGGCTTCTTTCACTTAACCATAATGTTTCCAAGGTTCATCCACATTGTAGTATGTGTTCATACTCCACTTCTTTTTGTTGCCATAGAATAATTCCATTGTATAGCTATACCACATTTTATCTGTTCATCATTTGATGGATGGGTAAAAATATTTTTTTAAATATGTTTTCTATTAATTTCAGAGAGGAAGGGAGAGGGAGAGAGAGAAACATTAATAATGAGAGAGAATCATTGATCAGCTACCTCCTGCACACCCCCTACTAAGGATCGAGCCAGCAACCCCGGGCATGTACCCTGACCAGGAATCAAACTGTGACCTCCTGGTTCATGGGTTGATGCTCAACCACTGAGCCACACCAACTAGGCGGTTCCATATGCTTTTAAATCCACTCCTTCTTTCTCACTTTTTTATATCCTTTTTCTATCGTGTAACTAAAAGGAATGATAAGAAAATGACTGATGTAACCAAGTGACTGCACTCTATGTAACTTCCCCCTAGTAGCAAATCAAGTTTGCAAAAGTTTTAGAGATCCCCCATGTCACCTGCTTTTCCCCACAAACCCAACATCCTGAGCTCCCACACAGTAGAACCAGGTAAAATGTTAGGTACTGTGTTCTTTGTCATACTGGATTTTTGTCAGTAGTCACGTTAATCATCCTGTATAATAAAACACAGACATGGGATTGACCTTAATCAGAAACAAGTCAGAGAATATCATGTAGAAGAGGGTGGAACTAAGCCAGAGTGTTAGTTCTGCACTGGCTAACATAGCTATTCAGGATGCGTTGCTCAGTTCCAGACTGGCCACAGTGCTCTCTGCATTTCTGCTATTGATTGGGAAGCTCGTTAGGAGCAGCTTTATTACAAGTTGTAGCTTTAAATCGTGTCCGTGATCTTTTATGGTCTGGGTAAACATTCATTTGTCCTTGATATGTATCAGCCATTTCACAGGCACAGTAAAATGTGTGGATGGAATTAATGGTGTACAGTAAGAGTTCTCATGAGAAAAAAAATGTGTTGGCTTTCCACTCTTTACCAGTTTCCTACAGTAGTGAAAATCACAATGTCAGCTTTCCAGTTGGTCTGTTCCATCTCCTTATAGGGTCTGTGTCGTCCTGCGATGCCTTCCTGAGTCTGTTCCAGAGCCATGGACTGAAACCTGAGGCCATCTGTCCGTGCGCTACTTCTGCTGAAGCCATGACTGTCGCAATCCGCAGGTATCATTCAGGACACCAGTGCCCTCAATGTACATTACAACTTCGATCAGATGTGCAGAACTTACCAGGCAGTGACAAGGGCATTAACTCATTTTCTGCTTCGTAAGCCTAAGAATGAAAAGTGACTTTGTAAAGCAGTCTGAAACATCTCATTTATTCTTCCCATTCTTGCACTAAGTATAACTGGTAAACTGACAATTTAATTATTCTCATCTCATTTTTTTGATTTAGTTCTTTTTCTGTGTTGTTTTGCTCTTCAGAATCCTCAGTTAGTATCTTAGACTAGAAATAGGCTATTCTTGACTGTGGCTTAAGTGTGCAAAGTACGTTTATAGTATACCCAAGACCAGTATATTCTTAACATCTGATTAAATGTACTTTTTCCACCTGAATGAAAATTGACCATGCTTTGAAAAAGAGTGTGTGTGTGTGTGTGTGTGTTAGCTAGAGGAAATTTGCTTTCCTACAGACTCATATTTTTCTCCATTATTTCGTTTGCCAAATTTGATGAGTTTATTTTGTTTTCAGGCCTGGAGTTCCAGGGGCCCCTTTGCCGGGAAGAGCCATTCTCTCAATGAATGGGTTGAGCTATGGGGTAATACGGGTCAATACTGAAGATAAAAATTCAGCACTAACAGTCCAGGATGTGGGACATGTCATGCCTGGTGGTGAGTTCTCAGGAGTATCATTTGCTTTTTCACAAAGATTTTTCATTAGAGATAGTAGAGGCTGATAAAATACAGGATCCAAAACCAGGAACTCAAAATTTAGTCACTTAGTTTCTCAAAGCCTTTCTAACAGTTAAGTAATTCTGGTTGTTACACTTACCTTCCCGCGGTGTCCTGTGTTTTAATTGTGGGTGCTAATTACAGTTGTTCACATGGAAAGCAAAGTCTGAGTGATACTAAAGTTGGTTTTCACCATAACTGCCAAGCCATTGGGACTAGCAGGAAGAACACACTGCTTCTATGAGTTTGATCTGCCTAGGGCAGTGGTCGGCAAATTGCGGCTTGCGAGCCACATGCGGCTCTTTGGCCCCTTGAGTGTGGCTCTTCCACAAAATACCACGGCCTGGGCAATTCTATTTTGAAGAAGTGGCGTTAGAAGAAGTTTACGTTTAAAAAATTTGGCTTTCAAAAGAAATGTCAATTGTTGTACTGTTGATATTTGGCTCTGTTGACTAATGAGTTTGCCGACCACTGGCCTAGGGGGAAATTAATTTACCTGTTTCTTTGGCCTTTGCAGTCATTTTTAATGTTACCTTCTTTAAAAGCTTCAGTCTGCATCTGTTATATGTTTTGTTGCTGCTGTTGTTTTGCTGAATTTAAAAAAAGTATTTGTCTCTCCTCAGAGTAGATGATATTTAAAGATGGAAATTTCAAATATACCTATGTAGTTACAGGTCTATTTTTAACATTTTCCTTTGGTTATTCTTCCTTAATGCCACTCACTAAATACAAAACTTTCCTGGGTTCACAAGAATGAAGCATAGATTTTCCAGGATCTCTGCTTCTTGACTGTGTTTTCTGTGCACTAGGAATGATGTGCATCGTGAGACCTGATGGGCCTCCCCAGCTCTGCAGAACTGACGAAATTGGAGAGATCTGTGTCAGCTCTAGAACAGGAGGCATGATGTACTTTGGGCTTGCTGGTGTGACCAAAAACACCTTTGAGGTACATGATATTAAAATGTTGCCAGGAAAATGTTTGGTGAGGGGTCATTAGGGCAGATGACTTGATTCATGGGAAATAGCATAAGATAGTGGGTTGAAAGTATATCTCTAGAGCTGGACTGCCCTAGTTTGAATCCTAACTCTGCCACTCACTAGCTGATTTTAGGTGAGCTGCTTAACCTCTTCGTGCCCCAATTTCTTTATATTTAAAATGAGTAATCGTAGTAACTACGTCATAGGATTGTTGTGAGAACTGAGTGAGTTAATGTTTATAAAGTGCTTAGAGCAGCACCTGGCACACAGGAAGTTATTAGTAAGTTAATAAATAAGAGGCCTTACAAAATTCCTTTGGTGAATATGCCATGGTTTGAACTTTATAAGCCCAAATATTTAATTTTAACAGTATATGGTGAGAATCCATCTCTTAAGAATGTAACTGCTAATTCTAAGACTCAAGTGAACTGAGCTCATGAAAACAGATGTAAACCGGAATGCCAGTTGCTAAGAAAAATGAAGACCTGTTCTGTCACAGAGGCAGATTGCGCCTATCATTCAAACTTTCCATGAGACAAGTATTGATTGAGCACCTTCCATGTGCCTGGTACCATTCTAGAGGTTTGGGGTACATCAGGGGAACAACCAGAGCTCCTCAAATAGCTCATATTCCAGCGAAACTACCACATTGCTTTCCTGCAGGCAGTTCTGTATGTGAAATCAAATTGTAATGAAAATGTGCCTGGTGAGCCTGGAAATCAGAACAGGCATAATTAATTGTCTGTATTTTATCATTGGGATTAACCTACCTCCGGGTATCTTTTAGGGAACAGAGAGCTCCAGTTTATGGGCCAGGTCCCTTTCATACTAGACAGGGCTTATATGACCACACCCAATTTCAGTTCTTCAAGCTTCCTTTTTTTTATAATGTAGACTACTGGTTCTCAATATGGCAGGGCACACCTATCTACCATCCCAGTTGAAAATCAGTGCATATAATTAAGTAGTGATAGATGTAGCTGGTGGGAGAGTGGTATCTATGTAAATGATGTGGTATTGGAAAAACTTGAGAATGCCTGAGCTCACCATCATTTGTATTTACACGGCCTAAAGTGGTGTAAATTATTAAATGTCTGTCAGTTATTACCGTCATCGTCATTGTTACTGCTATATTCTTGTCCAGCCATCAAAAGTTAAGACCAAGTCACCTTGATAGGAGTAGACATTCATAAACTCTTTAGGTGACTAATTACCTCTGCTGAGAATATATACGTGTCACTAATTTAAATCTTACCTTATTCCTTTTATTTTAAAAGTGCTTGGACTACATATATTTCTTTTTGTTGTTAGTCCTCACCTGAGGATATTTTTTTCCATTGCTTTTTAGAGAGAGTGGAAGGAAGGATAGAGGGAGGGAAAAAGAGAGAGGGAGACATCGATGTGAGAGACACATCATTTGGTTGCCTCCTGAGCATACCTGGGGAACACGGCTGGAGATTGGACTTGCAACCCAGGTATGTGTCCTCAGTGGGAAATTGAACCCGTGCCCTTTGGTGCATGGGCCAATGCTCTAGCCACTGAGAAACACGGGCCAAGGCTACATATATTTTGAATACCTGAATTTTTCTGTTGCATTTGCCTTATATAAACAAGATCCTCAAGCAATGTTAGAAGATACTGGTAATATTTGGTTATATTGCCTTTCCTACAAGGACAACTGCCTGATTAAAATTCTTAGATATAAATACTAAACTGCTAGGTCCATAGTAATGAAGAAATTTTGAAATCTGCAGTATACATTTAATGATAGTGAAGTAGAATAAAAATCCTAACTAAAAAAGGAGAAAACTGTTGCCTGGGTTTGCAAGTTAACATTTCTAATATTTTTCTCACTGGAATCTTATGTATAAACCCTGAAGAATTTTTCAACGTGGTTAACATTTTATTAGGACGAAAGACCTAGTAATAATGACTGGTCAGAGAATAAAATTGTATTTCAAAAATAAGCTCCTGAAAGCTTTATAACATATATGATAAGCAAAGAGCTAATTTTTCATTGCCCCCACTTATTAGCTGTTTGACTTGAGGCAAATGAAACTTCCTGTGTCTTACATTCCCATCAGTAACATGGAAATAATCCTGTTTCATAAGATTGCCTTGAGGATTAACTATAAAACAGCTGGTCCTATGGCTGGCACATAATAAGCATAATAAATGTTAGCTCTTGTTATAATTGTTCTCTATATATAAAAAAAGAAATCTTAAAAACTAAAGAGAAAAACACCAGTCAAATAGAGCAAATAACCAGGAGACAGGAACAGGCTATTTGTAAAAGAAATACAAATGACCCATAAACAAAGGAAAGAAAATTCATCCATATTACTAATAAAGAAATGCAGTTTAAATGTCAGTGGGATGTCTTTGTTTTTGTTTTTTGCCTACCAGATTGGCAAAGTTTGGAAAAATTAATAAGGTATAGTATGAGTTAGAGTACAGGGAAAACAGACATTCTGATATATTATTGGGGGAATGTAACTGATATAACAGTTTTGTAAAGACAGTCTGTTAAAATTGAAAAGATTTCTGCATCTTATTCCAATGCACAAAAATATGTATCGGAGTGTTCAGTAAAGTGCTGTTTGTAATAGTGAAAAATTAGTTGACCTACACAGCTATACAGACTGATTACTTTCTGATAACTGCTAATTCTGGTAGTTTCCTGAGTACTGACTGTGGACCAGCCACTGTGCTTATGTCTGCAGATATGTTTACATTCCCTTAATCTTTACCTTAGCTTGTGTGAGAGGCATTGGGAATTTCATTTTATGGCAAAAGAAACGGAGGTTTAGGAGCGTCCAGGAACTTGCCCAAGATCCACATTACTAGTACGTGGCCGAGCCAGGTATTGACTTACATTTGACTCCAATGGCTGTGCTACGTTGTTCTCCGGCAGTGGTATATCACAGAGCTATTGTACAAAGGGAGCCATATAAACTCTTACCGCCTTCTAAAGGTATCCACGATATGTTATGTGAAAAGACAAGTTGCAAAGCAGTATATGTAATATGATCCCTTTAAAAAAATTCTTAATCTAAAAAAAATACAGAGAGATAAACAACAAATTGTAAATGATTGTTATCTCTTAAGGGGGGTAAGATTCCTGTATTCACTATTTACATAATTTTAATATGTGTTACTTGTTGTATGTAACTTAAAAACAACAACACTTAAAGACTTGAAAAACCAAAACAGCCTAGCCGGGTAGCTCAAGTAGTTCTGTTAGTTAGTGTATTTTCCCTGTGGGCCAGGGTTGCAGGTTCAGTCCCCGGTCAGGGCACATACAAGAAGCAACCAAGGAATGCATAAATAAGTGGAACAACAAATCGATGTCTGTCTGTGCCCTTCCCACCCCTCCCCCTCTCTGTTTTTCTCCTCTCCCTCCTTCTTTCTCTCCCCCTCTTTCTCTCACAAATCAATTAAAACAAATACATATTTTTTGCAAGAGAAAATACCAAACTTATATATGCACAAGTATGAGAACCTTTCATACATGAAAGTCAGAGATCCCACATGCATGAGAGTTCTTAAATACATTTTTAAATTAAAATCTCAGGTTGTCACTTTCTTTTTTTCTGTGTTTTAGGTAATTCCAGTGAATTCTGCAGGCTCTCCTGTTGGGGATGTGCCATTCATCCGGTCAGGATTGCTGGGATTTGTAGGGCCCGTAAGTGATGTTTTCATGTTTGTTTTGATGCATCTTATTCAAATATTTGGACTCTGATCCACAGAACAGAACAAATTCTGATTAATCCAAGAGTGTTATAGGGCCGCTTAACTTACATTTAAAGCATTTCCTATAAGAATGTAATAAATGCATCAAAGTTTATTGTTTCTGTTACCTAAGTTCATTGACTTCTCCAAATTGAGACTTTTTTTTATTTTCAAAACTCTTTTTACTTACTCTTGCTACCCTTCTTTGATTTAATATGTGTCAGTAAGTTGCAAGTGTGCTGTTTCCTTTAATAGCAAAGGGAAACCATAATAAATAGTGTACAAAGCATTTTCATACAGATTATCAGCAATACAATTTGTATAATAGTAAATTCTTTGAATGAAAGCAATTTGTTTTCCAGCAAATGGTATTTATAGTCACTGGGTTTATAGAGACAATTAGGGCACAAAACTTGTTTTCAAAGAGCTTATAGCTAGTTTCATGAGCCAGCAAGGAAGGCTTTGCATGACAGAATGAGAGTTTGGATTTTACTTTATAAGTAATAGTTATTCATTATCACAGTTAGGCCCATATACCTCCATCGGTCTCTAATTACCTCTTACTCTCGCTTCTCTTCTTGAAGGTTTAAGTTACATAAGAAAAGATATAATTTTATTATCGTTCTTTCCCAATATTCATGGAGAATGGTGGGGGCAAGGGAATACCTCTAAGAGAATATTCTCTAGAAAGAGAAGTCTGCACCTACTGCCTTGACTTCCTCACTCAGCACCAAGAAGTTCTTAAGGACCTAGCTCCTTGTAATAGTAGCTTACCACTCCACTGTTGACATCCAGGAGGGAGCTCCAGCCATCACATCTGCACTCCAGGAAACAGGACAGAGGAAAGGGTGCAGTCCTGTTCTCTTGTAAGGAAGACTCCCTGAAGCTGCTGAACAACGCTTCTACTTCTGTCCCATTGTTCTGAGCTAGTCATGTGGCCCACCTAGCTGCAAGGGAGGATGAAGCGCCACGCTTGTTTTGATCAGCCATGCCCAGCTAGAAATTCTGTTAGTGTGAAAGAAACGAAGAAACGGTGTGGGAGACCAGTGACTGTCTCCTTTTCTTTACTTCCACCATAGCATTTTTCACACTGTGGTGGAAGTGAATGGTTCTCTTCTGTTTTCTGAGACGAACCAGTGGCTTCTTGAGACTGGAGGTTATGTCATACTTACATAGCCCGGTCAGTGTGTGGCACTGCATTGTGCCCAGCCAGCCAGGGAGTGACGTGCACATGGAGATGACAGCTAGATAGTGAATATATAAAGATGGTACAAGAAAGTTAGGAATTCTGTAATGAATGGAAGAAGTTAATTTATTGCAAGTGGGTCTGGGGGAATTATTGAGATAATACTAAATAATAAGTAAAATTACTTATTCAGTGGTGCTTTTAGGGCGTTAACAGCATAGTTTTCTGCAGCTCTGTTATCTTACTGGAGAGGGAAGACTCCTGCAGTCCGTCCTCCTTTGACCTGTGTCAGCCTGTTTGTGATCGTGCCCGATGGAAAAAGCATTACCCTTATAAACTTGAAATAGTCATTCTCACATCAAAACTATTTTTATCTCTTCCTAATTCCAGTATTAATTGACAACATTTTTCTCCTCTGCATCCATCCCATGAATAGGTACAGAAAATAAATTAATACATAATCATGGCTGGGAAAATAAACTATGCTTGTATGCCATTCTAGTTTGCTTTCTTATAAAATTCCTCCCTAAGAATAAATATGAATAGATTCCCTTCTTATACACTATACGACCCCTTTAATTGTAAGATATCATAGGTTTTTCCCCACTGATTTCCAAGATGCTGTGATGTGAAATATTTTCTCAGAATCCATAAAGTTTGGTATTGTTTCTTGTATTTTTTATGAGATTTATTTAAATCATCTCATAGGAAGAAGTAAAACGTTTGTTTTGCTATTTAGATTATGGAAATCAAGGTAAATCGTTTTCTTTCAGGGCAGCTTGGTGTTTGTGGTTGGAAAAATGGACGGGTTACTCATGGTTAGTGGTCGAAGACATAACGCTGATGACATTGTTGCTACAGGGTTGGCTGTGGAATCAATAAAGACTGTTTATAGAGGAAGGTGAGTAGTGCAGAGTCCAAATGTTAAAATTTTCTGTAGAATCTAAATATATCAGGTGGTTTGATTGTATTCTGTAGATTCTCTTTCAAGTGATTGGGTTATTTTGGGTTAAGCCTAGCAGAAACCAAACTTTGAATATTTGTCTTAAAATGTCTGGTTCTTTGGCTGTAATTGAGAGAAATAAGACATAATGATATCCTGTGTTTCAGTTTTTAATTGTCACTGTTGAGGACTGAAGAATTCTAAAATGTTGAACTTCCTATATTCCTTCAATACAGAAGTAGTCCCATTCAGTCTAATTGAGAAAGATGCTACTTTGTAGGAGTTTTATATCTAAGAATTCTCTTGCTCATCTCTAATTTATTATATCACTTTAACACAAAGATTGGCATAGCACATAAGTACTAATTTCAAATTCCATGGGTGAAGTCAATTAGATATCTTTTTTTCTTTGCTTATTAATTGAAGAAAAGATTTTTGGTACATATTTGAATAATGGATGTCTTGTTCGGTAGTTTACAATCATGACTTTATGTTTTGAAGCAATCTTGGTATCCCTTTAGTATTTGAAGAAGAAAAATGAATTAAACCAATAGAGAACCAATTCTTGAAATGCATAGTTTTTGTCATGGTGTAGCTTCCTATGAGATGTAAACTCCATGGGGCACTAGACCTGACTTTAGTCACAGCTATACCCATAGCACTCAGCAGAGCACCTGGCACACAGTAGGTGTTCAATAAATATGTGAGGCTGAAAGGAAGGAAGGGAGACAGTCAGGTGTGTGGGTATATTTAGTTCTCCAATGACTTCCCATTATTTCATGCATTCATTCTACAACTATTTATTGGGTGCCCACTGTATGCCACTGTTCTTGATGTTCAAAGTGTGGGATTAAACAAAACAGGCCTTGTGAAGCCACATTCTCATTGGGGGAAACAGACAGTAACCACATAGGGAAATAGATAACGTATGAGATGATAACAAATGCTATGCAGAAAAAAACACAGCGGGTGGGGGTGTGCTTGCTAGTTTCTCTAAGGTGGTCTGGGAATGCCTTACTAGTAAGGGGACGTTTGAGCGGAGACCTCTTTAAAACACCCCTGCCCCTGGCCTACCAGGTCCTCTGTGACCACCCTGGCCTGGCTCTGACCTCTCCCCACCACTCTCTGCTTCATCACTCTGCTTCAGGCACACTGGCCTTCTTGCTGTTCTGCAAACCTGCCAAGCTCGTTCCTACCTCAGAACCTTTTCGCTTTCCGTTCCTTCTGCCAGGAAACCTCTTCCTCCAGATCTCCGCGTGGCTCGCGCCCTCACTGCATTCAGGTCTCTGCTCCAGTGTCCACTCCTCAGGAAAGCACTCCCCAACCACCTGCCTTCATAGTACACCACTCCACCCCCTCACCCTGCCTTAGTTTTCTCCTAGTGTATATTACAACATGACATTATTTTATATTTGTTTGTTCTGTCTCTCTAATATGCAAACTCCATGAAGACAGGGCCTTTGTCTTATTTATCACTGTGTCCCAACATTCACGACAGTGGTGCTTAATACATGTTTTTTGAGTCCTCGTTTTGATAATAATGATTGTACATTTTCTTTTCTAAACTACTCATTCTTGGCTAGTGTGGTGGGGATGTCCTTTCTCTGTATTCCAACTGAGCAAAGTACATAGGGCTGGTTGTGAAGGGAGTCCTGATGTGTTTGATCTGTCTCTCTTAGAATTGCTGTGTTTTCTGTGTCTGTATTTTATGACGAGCGCATTGTCGTGGTTGCGGAACAAAGACCTGATGCTTCCGAGGAAGATAGTTTCCAGTGGATGAGCCGGGTGTTGCAGGTGAGCTTTGTTGTCAAAGGCGGCAGCAACCGGGGCTTAACATTCTCTTTGGTGGACTAGTTATACTACCTAATTTTTTTCTTGCCAATCACTACTTAAATATCCTAAGTGCCGTTAACAAACTAGATAATACCTTTTTTCCTTGTGGACCACAGAGTATTTTTCTGCTCAGGTTGCCAAAAAGAATTGAACTAACTTGCCTCAGCAAATTCTTTCACTTTGTTTGTTCCAGAGTGTTTACAACCCATAAAAATTTTAACTGTCCATATGTGGAACACATCTTCGACAGTAATCAATCCACTTGTCAACAGCTCCAGTCTTAATACATGTTAAAAGTGGGGCATAGAGTGCAAGGGATCCAAGAAAATGTAGGGTGTTCTTACTTTGCAGGGGCTTTATTGTGAAGTTAGAATCTGGGTGACATAAGCCTCTAGGGAAAGGGAAAGATTTGGGTTCAGTACAAGGGATATGTTTCCAGAGGGGGCCGGCTAGAGGGATGAAAGGAGCTGACTTGTCTTCATTTGAATCCCAGCTCCACTCCCCACCACATACATGCCTTTAGGCGAGCGACTTAACCTCAGGGAGCCTACTTCCTAATCTATAAAGTGGGCATGAAATTATTTATGTTACAGAGCTATTAGGAAGATTAATTAATAGTAATTAGATAATTAATTGAAGCATTTAGTACCTGCGTTCAGTAAATGATGACTAAATAACATTCCCTTTTACTCTCTGTCCCCTCTCTTGTCTTTATTTTTCTACTTAGTATTTATCACCATACTAGAGGCCCGGTGCACGAATTCGTGCATCAGTGGGGTCCCTCAGCCTGGCCTGTGGGATCGGGCTGAAACCGGCTCTCCAGCATCCCCCAAGGGTCCCAGATTGCGAGAGGGACCACACTAGTGCACAATTGGTGCCGGGGAGGGACGCGGGAGGTTAGCCAGCCGGGGAAGGACTGCAGGAGGGCTCCAGGGCGTGTCCGGCCCATCTTGCTCAGTCCCGATCAGCCAGACCCCAGCAGCAAGCTCCCCTACCAGTAGGAGTTTCTGCCCCCTACTGGTCAGTGCACATCATAGCGAGCATTTGAGCAGCCTTAGCATATCATTAGCATATTACGCTTTGATTGGTTGAATGGCCACCTGGACACTATTATCCTATATTATCCTATAGGATAATAAAAGCCTAATATGCTAAGTGTCCATTGGGAGTGTTCCCAACATCCATAACTGGTCTGCTTGGGCCGTTTAGATTTATTAATTGCCAGTTTAGTGGTAATGTTGTAGAAATGATGTAATCATGGGATGAATGATAAGGCTAGATGACTTTTAAGATTTCTTCTTATCTGCGGGGTCTGTGATTCTGAATTATCAGCTGGCATAGCATAGGCCAGTGGTCTGCAAACCCATTAGTCAACAGAGCCAAATATCAACAGTACAACGATTGAAATTTCTTTTGAGAACCAAATTTTTTAAACTTAAACTTCTTCTAACACCACTTCTTCAAAATAGACTCGCCCAGGCCATGGTATTTTGTGAAAGAGCCACACTCAAGGGGCCAAAGAGCCACATGTGGCTCGCGAGCCGCATTTTGCTGACCACTGGCATAGGCTATTTGTAGTGGAAAATCAGAGAAAAGAAAGAGAATCTATTGAAGATACACTAGACAGAAAAGACTGTGAAGAAGGTGGGCCTTGCCCTGACTGGTTTGGCTCAGTGGATAGAGCGTCGGCCTGCGGACTGAAAGGTCCCAGGTTCGATTCCGGTCAAGGGCATGTACCTTGGTTGCGGGCACATCCCCAGTAGGAGGTGTGCAGGAGGCAGCTGATTGATGTTTCTCTCTCATTGATGTTTCTAACTCTCTATCCCTCTCTCTTCCTCTCTGTAAAAATCAATAAAATAAAAATAAAAAAAGAAGGTGGGCCTGGGCTGATCTCTGAAAGGTGGCTAAGAACCAGACTTGCAAAGAGAGTATTTCTTATACTGTTCATATTTTCAAACAAAATAAACTGCTTATTTCATTCACAATGAACTTTGGGGCATAATGGTTGAATCTTGTAGTGAATTATGTTTTTCCCTGTCACAGGAAACTGAAATTCCCCAAGGTATTTGTTACTATTTTGGAAAGCAACTATAGGTATTAAGTGCTATGCTAATTCAAGTTCTTGTAAAAGTCATTTGGGATCTGATTTGCGCCTGAGATAAAAGGGCATTGTTTTTGCGGTCTCTGTAGCTTCTCAGCTTGGAGCACTTGGATTCGTAGTAGAACAGTCAGGATACCATACGTTCTGGTAGATGGAGCCAGTGGTGGTTAATTCCAGGTCTGTCCTATCTAATAAAGAGGGAATATGCAAATTGACTCTCACGTCATCACAAAGATGGCTGTGCCCACAGCCAATAAGGAGGGAATATGCTAATTGACCCTCACACCGTCACAAAAATATGGCAGCGCCCCACAGCCAATAAGGAGGGAATGTGCTAATTGACTGTCACGCCCTCAAAGATGGCGGCGCCCTTAGCCAATAAGGCAGGAATATGCTAATTGACTGTCACTCCCTCAAAGATGGTGACACCCACAGCCACAGGATGGCAGTGCCCAATCCCCTCAGCTCCGTGCACCTGCCTCCAGAGTCCCCCAGTCCCCTCAGCCCCCCCAGCTGCCCAGGGCCGGCCCAAGGCGCAGGCAAGCCTCGGATGGTGGCTGCCCAGCAAATTCTTTCACTGTAGGACTTGCTTTATTCTGCTTCCCAAATGGGATTCTGAGTGTCTTTGACTCCGTACCTCACATCCGGTGAAAGGAGGAACACTAGTAAGAATTAAAAAAAAAAAAAAAAAAGCCAAATATTAGCTAATTTGGCTACTAAAAGCTAAATATTAGCTAATTTTTATGTTTTACAAGCCTCAGATGTCAGCTGCCCTGGGCCACCCAAGGCTCAGGTAACCAGGGCTGACTGAGGCTTGTGCTGCTGACAGTGACAGCAGCAGAGGTGTGATGGGGGCATCGCCTTCCCCTGATCACCAGGTCACCTCCCACCCCTGAGGGCTCCTGGACTGTGAGAGGGGGCAGGTCAGGCTGAGGGACTCCCCCTCCAGTGCATGAATTTTCATGCACCGGGCCTCTTAAGTGTGTAATAAAGTAAATACCTAAGGAAGGTGATCACCTTACCAAACGGTGTATTCAGTAGGAAATCAAGGCTACATGCAATAGTACATTTGCTCACTTTCTGTAACTCTGAGATACCAGAGACTTGGGAACTCTGCCAGACTTTCCACCTTCCACTTGTTGCTGTTGATAAGGAGGGAAGCTGGAGGAGTATTGATTTTTAAGTTTATTCTTTTACCCCTTTAAGTTGTTTAAAACAACCAAAACACATTAGTAGGTTTTTCACTTTATCACTCATCATATTGAGGCTTGCAAGTCAGTGTTCACCTCTACCCATTTAGATAGTATCTTACCCTTCTGTAGACTTCTACCATCACTGAACAGATTAGATAACTTCACACATATGGGATCTTAATAACCTACCAGATTCCAGAGCTAGAATAGAATGTATAGAGAAAGAAAATTCTAGAATAGAATAATGAGTTGTGTTAGGGAGATGTCACATGTAGTAAAATTAATCTCATGGAATATTTCTCTTTTTCTAGGCAATTGATAGCATTCATCAAGTGGGGGTTTATTGTCTTGCTCTGGTGCCTGCCAATACATTGCCAAAAACTCCACTAGGAGGAATTCATATATCTCAAACGAAACAGCTCTTCCTGGAAGGATCTCTACATCCGTGCAATATCCTCATGTGCCCACATACATGCGTGACAAATTTGCCAAAACCCCGGCAAAAGCAACCAGGTAATGCACTGGCTTTGAAGATGTAATGTTAAGATTATAAATTCAAGAAGCTGAGTTTTTCCCCACATGATTCTTTCTCTAAAATTAGACTTTACAAACGTTAGTAACGATAATAGTTATCATCATACTGAAAGCAGAGAGGACTGAGACCATGCAGAATGGGCTTCTCCTGTTCTCTGTTGGCTCCCTCTCCTAAGTAATTCTTAGTAATATTCCTCCTTTCCCCAGGATGTGAGGTACGGAGTCAAAGACACTCAGAATCCCATTTGGGAAGCAGAATAAAGCAAGTCCTACTGGGAGGTTTTGATAAGAGCTAGTATTTATTGAGTGCCTACTAAAAGCAAATATTAGCTAATTTTTATGTTTTACAATGTGATCCTAAAGCTCTGTGCCCAGCTATGGAAAAGTAAAGTTCAGGAATTGTGCCCAAAGTCAGACAGTTAGTGGTAGAGGTGAGAGTCACACTAATTGACTCTGAAATTCATGCTCTGAATTGCTAAATTACACTGCCTTTCTGTTGGGACTCTCTTACCTGGAGTCATCCCTCATTCCTTTTAGCTTTAGGTGTCTGATTTGGGCTTGTGACAGCTCTGAGGGGAAAAATGTGTAATTCAGAAATTTTCTGGATTGTAAACACAGGTAAATAGCCTGTTTGGCATTTGCCACATTCCTGTGACTTCAAGACGTAAATAAGAGTATATGAATTGCCATATGGAAAAGAAAAACAAAACAGTCAATTTCACCCTTTTGCCTAATTTCTGAGCAGACTAGGTTATAGCACTGAGTTAGGAGGCTAAAGGCAGGAGTAATTGATTGATGGTCAGTCATGTTAAACTGGTGGTTCAATCCAACATGACATCATTAAGTTTTTTGTTGTTGTTGTTTTTTAAATATATTTTATTGATTTTTTTACAGAGAGGAAGGGAGAGGGATAGAGAGTTAGAAACATCGATGAGAGAGAAACATCTATCAGCTGCCTCCTGCACACCCCCCATTGGGGATGTGCCCGCAACCAAGGTACATGCCCTTGACCGGAATCGAACCTGGGCCCCTTCAGTGCGCAGGCCAACGCTCTATCCACTGAGCCAAACCGGTTAGGGCTCATTAAGTTTTATTGATGCTTTTTCATTTCATTGAGAAGTCAATGAGAGGCTCCTGGTTTCCTGGATGCCTTAAAACATGAGAGCACAAAACTGGCCTTTACAGATCCTGCGGCCGCCACACCGCACTACGTATATCAGCACAGCAGCCTCCCACTGTGCTGGGAAGAAGATAGCAGTGGGAATCAGGGAAAGGAAAGGGAAGCTGGTATTATTTTCTGTAAGACCGCGTTTACTGAAAAGTAAACGTGAATGTTCACTAACAAAATATAAGTAAGCCTCTGACTCTAGGTATTTTTATCACGATATTAAAATGTTAATATGCTCTGCAATCGTTATTACATCAGGGGTCTTGTGACTAAGATCATATATCACAGTTGCTTATCTAGATGTTATTGTCAGCTCACCAACTAACCTTATCTTAGTAACAGTGTGTGTAGAGCTGAAGTATATATCACATTTAATAGTTTCTGGTAGTGGAAATAAGAGTTTAAGGAGGCTAATATTCTAAAGGGACAGTTAAAACCAAAAAGTTTGTTCGTTAGTAATTAAGAAATGTATAAAAAGTATACATTTATTACCTGCCTCAGTATCTGACAGATGTATAAAATACACATTCTCTATCTCAAATCCTGTTACACTGAAGTCCTACAGTCATTTATCATGTGAGTAAAATTCTATTTAAATTGCATTTAAACTAGAATTCCTTTAACAAAACATTTGTGTCATAGTAGATGCTTAAAATGTGCTACTTACAGACATAGGAGCTGCTTAAAAACATTGCTTTTGCTAGCCAGATTTCACCTAATTTTATTAAATGAGAAAAACTATTTCAAAAGTTTATTCCTAAGCCCACATGGGCATAGCATCCACCCGTCTGCTGGAAGAAAGCATTATGTTTGACTCTGTTTTTTGCTGTCTGTTGTGATTACCTGCTAAGATCTAAGTGGGATATATATGGGTCAGACCAAAGCAGTTTGGAAATCATGGGATAGATGAGGTGGGGGTCACATGACAGGTTGGGTTTAAGAAGAATAGAGAAAGTTGAGATGGGTAGGAATGAGATTTTTTAAAAAAAGGAAAGGAGAGGGAAAGGAAGGTGGAAAAGTGTTAAAGTAGTCCAGGAGGAGAATCTCATTGAGATACCTATCTGTTGGAGCTATTGTCTAAAGAATGGGAATGTGTTAGGACTGATATTGGCTGCAAGTTTCAGAAAAATGTAACAGCAACTTAAACGAGACAAGTTTATCTCTTTCTAAGGTAAAGGAAAGGCAGAGCTAGGCAGTGCGGGACGAGGATGGCAGCTCCTCAGTCGTTACGATTCCAGTTTCCCACCTCTCTGCTCTGTTACTACATCAGTCAGCTGTTACTTACGATAGCTGTGCTGCATACCAAATAACCCTACGCTCAGTGGCTTACAGTAAGAAGCATCTGTTTTTCATGCATGGGATGTGGACCTGTGGGCTGGGATCAGCCCGGCTGGCCTTGGCTCCAGGCTGTAAGTTGGCTTAGAATCATTCTGTGTGTCTCCTCATCATGGGACCAGCAACTACCTGGGCCATATTTTTGTCAAAGCAAATGGTAAAAGCAAGAGGACAAGCCAAATCACACAAGCATATTTAAAATTCTGTTTATGTCCTGTCTTCTAACATTTCATTGTCCCAAACAAGTCAGACCAACCCAGAGTCAGTGGAACAGAGAGGTAGGCTCCTCCCATGGAGTCACAGCAAGGACAGGAAGGACTGCAAGAAAATAACAGTCTGCACAGCCATCCGTAGGCTTCCTGACCTCCAGCCATCCTTCCTGCATTCTAGCCAGCAGGCGGGAGAAAAAGGCAAAGAAGGGACTACCCACCTCCTTTAAGCATATTTTCTAGAAATTGCACATGTATATCATTTCTTCTTATATATTATTATACAGTACTAAAGAATGTAGTCTTGCCCTGACCAGTTTGGCTCAGTGGATAGAGCGTCGGCCTATGGACTCAAGGGTCCTGGGTTCGGTTCCGGTCAAGGGCATGTGCCTTGGTTGCAGGTGCGTCCCCAGTGGGGGGTGTGCATGAGGCAGCTGATCGATGTTTCTGGCTCTCTATCCTTCTCCCTTCCCCTCTGTAAAAAATCAATGGAATATATTTAACACACACACACAAAAAGAACATAGTCTTTATTGCAGGCGACAAACTGGCGGTTCTGTTTTTAAGGCAGAGGAGGAAACTAGACATTGGGGTTGATGACTAGTGGTCTTTGCCACAGGAAATGTACAGAGTTTTGTGAGCAAAATAAGGCATATTTACAGCTACAGCAAAATGTCAGCAATTAGCCTCCTAGATGTTCCTGCTTTCATGGGAATATTTTCCTGTGACCCATGGGCTCAAGAAATGTACGTAGTAGGATCTGAAGAAATTGCTGCCGAATTATTTTTAAGTTAACTCTGAAAAATTTACTTTTTAAAAATGTTACACTTTTATTATATTACATGTGAATATAGGATTGGGCAACTAACACAGTCCAATTTGCAGAGCCCTGCCTATATAAAAACCTCTCCAACATGATATATCTGTAACTTATGCAGTGTCTTAGGAAGGAATTTTGCATATTATACTTAAAATTGCAGTAAGGCACTTTTGTAGACAAAGTGTTCACTCCATGGATGCAGACTGGGGTGCTGAGGGCCTGGGGCAGGGGGAGGGGACCTGGAGGGGATCAATGGGGGAAACAGGGACCTATGTAATACTTTCAACAATAAAGATTTAAAAGAAAAAGTGTTCAGCACTCAGAGTGTTGGAGTACTTTACACTTTTTGAATTTTTATTCGATTTAAATTTTTAAATGTTTTATTTGAAATAATTTCACACAAAAATTGCCAAATAGTGCAAAGAATTCTCTGCTTCCCCAAATATTTTAAAGTGATTCCATGATTTAAGTGATTTTTTTCCCCAAATACTTTAATATATTCAAGAGCAACAGATTTTGGCAATAAAAGATATTTAATATTAATCTAAACATAGCATCACCATTAATCAAAACTCAGCTGACAATACGTTTTATCTTTTAGCCATTTTCTTAGTTTGATTCAGTAGAGTCTTAATCTTTAAGTGACTGACCCACCAAGAAAAGCATAAAGAACACTAGCACTATTTTTTCTTAAAAGGGGAGGTGGGGGGAGGGAGAGTTCTCCCTTTATATTTATTAATTTTTAAAATTTTTAAATTGATTTTTAGAGAGAGAGGAAGTGAGAGTAATAGATAGAAACATTGGTAAGAGAGAAGCATAATAGATCGATAGCTGCCTTCTACATGCCCCCTATGGGGATCAAGCTTGCAACCCAGAGGAGAAACCAAGATGGCGGCATAGGTAAACACCTGAACTTGCTGCCGCACACAACCACTTCAAAACTACAACTAAAAGACAAAACGGACATCATCCAGAACCACAGGAAGGCTGGCTGAGTGGAAAGTCTACAACTAGAAGGAAAGAGAAAAACACACTGAGACTCACAGGAGCTGCAGGAGGCAGAGGTACTGAGACCACACGTGGAGAGGGCTGGCAACTGAGTACACAGCTGCCTTTCTCCAAGCGGGAGGGAGACAAAAGCTCCTGACTGCTCTGAACTCCAGTTCCGGGCGAGACTTTGGGGACCCAGACTCATATGGGGAAAAACTGGACTGTCTAGCAGCGGCCGGAACTCCAAGGCAGCTTTCTCTCAGAGGTGCTTCCAGCGACTACCAAGGGACACTGAGACCCGGGGGCCTCATAGGGCAGGGCTGACGGGAAGCCATTGCTGTTTGCTCCATCCTGAGACCCCACACCATCCATGATGTGCGTAGAGGCTTTTGCATATGAATGGCCTGGTCCTTTGAAATATAAACTTACCTAACAAACTGCAGCTGAGTCAGAAAGACCCAGAACATCCAAAAGAAGGCCCAAGGCCCCACATCAACTTGCATTACTTCACAGCTGGGCCTCATCTGGGCACCTCCAAAACCCAAACATGGAAGAGGAATCTGCAGATCTCTCCGTAGCTCCTGCTGTGTGGCCTCAGGCAGAGGCTAAATTAGCACCTCATTGGAGATCCAAGAGCCAGTGTACCCAGGGGTCAGAGTGGGACCATCCAGATTACAACTCCTCAGATCCTTTAAGGGACACATTCAAGGGGCAGACTCAGTGAGCACCAAAGCCCCACTGAAGCAAGTCTTGCCCCAGAAGGGTGTCTCCTCCAGCACAGAAGTTCTTCTAGCGTAGACACAACTGATCCTCACAGCCAATTGGCCTGGAGGTCAATTCCTCCCATTGATACCAACAACAATCAAGGCTTAACTACAACAAGACTGTGCACACAGCCCACAAAGGGGTGCACCAAGAGTGTCCACCTCAGGTAACTGGGGAGGCTGAGCCACTGGGCCCTATAGGACACCTAGCACACAAAGTCACTCTTATCAACTCAGGGAAGCAACCAAAATGTGGAGACAAAACAGGTCACAAACTAAAGAAATGGAGGAAAGCAAACTACTGGATATAGAATTCAAAACCATGGTTATAAGGTTTTTCAAGAATTTTCTAGAAAAGGCCGATAAATTTAGTGAGACCCTCGAGGATATGAAAAAGGACCAACTAGAAATTAAGCATACACTGACTGAAATTAAAAATAATATACAGAGATCCAACAGCAGACAAGAGCATCTCAAGAATCAAGTCAAAGATTTGAAATACGAAGAAGCAAAAAACACCCAACCGGAAAAGAAAAAAGAATCCAAAAATTGAAGATAGTGTAAGGAGCCTCTGGGACAACTTCAAGTATACCAACATCCAAATTATGGGGGTGCCAGAAGAAGAGAGAGAGCAAGATATTGAAAACCTATTTGAAGAAATAATGACAGAAAACTTCCCCCATCTGGTGAAAGAAGTAGACTTACAAGTCCAGGAAGCGCACAGAACCCCAAACAAAAGGAATCCAAAGTGGACCACACCAAGACACATCATAATTAAAATGGCAAGAGCAAAAGACAAAGAGAGAATATTAAAAGCAGCAAAAGAAAAACAGTTCTCTCTTTGTCTTTTGCTCTTGCACAGTCCACATTCAGATTTCTCCACTTGTTTATAATAGCTGATTTCTTTAAGATCCAGTATCCTGTGAAGGTCACGAATTGCGTTTGGGAGACGTGTTCTTTAATTTGGAAGTTCCCAGCCATATTTTATCTTCAAGACGTGGATGTTTTTGAGGAGTCCAGGCTAGCTGTCTTATAGAATATCCTATAATCTAGTTGTTATTTACTTTCAATAAAGCACTTCTGATATTCCTGATGAACTAACTCACTCTCAGTTCTCGTAGAAAGCAGATTTC
The DNA here is from genome assembly GCA_026230045.1 of Corynorhinus townsendii. Classification (NCBI taxonomy): domain Eukaryota; kingdom Metazoa; phylum Chordata; class Mammalia; order Chiroptera; family Vespertilionidae; genus Corynorhinus; species Corynorhinus townsendii. The sequence continues at coordinate 169,103,038 of JAPDVU010000003.1, read as the reverse complement.
TTTCCAGACCAGATATTCATTACTGATAAACCTACTTTCAGGGTTGTGTTGTGATTGGAGCATTTGCAACCAACTGTCACCTCCACCGAGTAAAAACTTCCCTATACCCACCTGCCCTCCTCCATCCCCCCAACTCCCCAATTCCTGTGGACCTATTTTGTATTTATTTGTGTATGTGCTTATTAGTTGCCTTTCACCACTAGACTTCAAGCTCTTTGTCTTGTTTGCTCCTGTGTTCCCAGTGCCTAGGAGAATGCTCAATTATTTGAACCACTTTTGGTTAGTCTAAAAATATATTGGGGTATGTAACTTGAATCACCATCTCCATGGTTGAATTTTGCCTTTACTTACAGGTGTAGGCCCTGCTTCTGTGATGGTTGGGAATCTGGTTGCTGGAAAACGCATAGCACAAGCTGCAGGAAGGGATCTCGGGCAAATTGAAGAGAATGATTTAGTGAGGAAGGTAAGTTTCCAGAAGTGCTGATTTTTACAAACAAGTCAAGGACAAAACTTAAACTTCAGGTAGCAGGTGGAAGGTGTGCTATCCAACTTGTTTAAAGTTGCTGAACCTGATTCTTTTTTTCTGCTTTGTGACCTTAGCACCAATTTCTGGCAGAGATATTACAGTGGCGAGCCCAGGCAACCCCTGACCATGTACTCTTCATGCTGTTAAATGCAAAGGTATGAAAACTTCATTTGTTTTTCAAATCAGGTGAATGTTGTGGGAGGATCTTAGGCACTTTTGATCTCTTTCATCAGAAAATGTCTGTTGCCAACTCTGAGGAAAGAGTTACTGCTTTCTCCTTGTCTTGGCATATGAGGATAAATTGTGCAATCGTTCAAGGTTGAAATGAGACCCCCCTGCAGTGTTACTTAATACTGTCTTTTCTTGTGATACAATCAAGTCATCTTTTTTCAGTTCTGTGAGGAATGGTGGGGCCAACAATGCAATTACATATATCTACAGATACATGGAATGCATTGTGACACGTAACTTTTTACCCAGTTTGACTTTTAATTCTTTGATTTCTGCCAAGAAGAAAGTGACAATAGATCAACATTTTAAAAACAGTTATTTTTGGTACATACTTAAGTAATTTATTGCTGACAGATAAAAAGCAAATTGAAAATTATTTGAATGCATTTAACTACTGCTTTTTAATGATGGTTCACCAGAATATTATATTCAGAGGGAAAGGGAGAGGGAAATAGAAATAGAAACATCAGTTAGAGAGAAACATGGATTGATTGCCTCATGCACACTCCCTACTGGGGATCAAGCCCAAAACCCCCGGCTTATGCCCTGACCAAGAATCAAACTGGTGACCTCTTTGTGCATAGGATAATGCTTAGTCCACTGAGCCACACCAGCTGGACAGAGCCCACATTCTTCACTTAGACAGCCTCTGGAAGATAGTATGATATGATGCCTTTTTAAAACAATTATTCATTTATGTGTGTATTAATCCTCACCTGAAGATATGTGGTTTTTTTAAAACAGGTAAAATTAATGTTTATTTAACCAAATAGCACCCAAATATTATCAACTCAACATGTAATCAATATTAAAATTATTAATTATAAATTTAACATGTATATGTGAAATCTTCTATGTGTATTTTTAAACTTAGAGTACTTTTTAATTCAAATGCTAAATTTTCACCAGAAATATTTGGTCAATATTTATATATCCTACAATTGGTAGTTGAAAAAGTAGATTCATGCCCAAGTTATTCCAAACATAAAAGTGTTTCAATAACTGAGTCAAGTTTCACCGAGAATATGTTTTTATTGGTTTTAGAGAGAGGAGGAAGGGAGAGAGAGAGAGAGAAACATCCATCGGTTGCCTCCCATACACAGCCCAACTGGGGATTAGCCTGCAACTTGGGTATGTGCCCTGCCTGGGATTGAACCCACACCCTTCTGTGCACAGGACAACACTCCCACCAACCGGGCCACACCAGCCAGGGTAGATATGATACCTTTTTTTAAATGTTTCTTGTGAATTTATATATAAAATATATTCTTTTTAAAAAAGAAAGAAAGAAAGAAAAACGTCAGGAAAATATATACTGAAATGTTAATAGTGGTTACATCTTGTATTTATCTATATTTTCCAAATTTTCTATATGGAACATGTCCCTATTTTACATTACTGAGATTTAAAAAAAAGTATTTTTGAAAGAAACTACTCAGTAAAACTTGTTTTCATCATGAGATTTTTTTTGAGATATACAGTTATAGTAACTAAGACCATGTGTTATTGGCATGACAAAGAGCAACTTGGCATTATCCACTAAAGTTGAAGATGGGCATACCCAGTGACCCAGCATTTCCATTTCTGGGTCTGTACCTGACCAGAACGTAAATGTTTATGCACTAGGATATTGTAGAAGGATGAGTGTTTGTCAATAGTAGAATGGATGAATAAATTGTGTGCTCACACAATTAAATATACACCAACAAAAATGAATAGACTACACCTAGGCACTGTAGCATAGATGACTCTTAAGATAATGTTGAGAGAAAGAAGCAAAGCACAAAAGTATATACAGTACAATTTCATTTATATAAAATTCAAAATTTCATGAGTGGTAAAAAAAGGGGGTGGGAGCGGCTAGAAGGGTTAATGGCGGGGGGAGTGGGATGCGTAATACTTTCAACAATAAAGATTTAATTTCTTTTTAAGGCAAGATGAAGGGAAGAGAAAGCTGGCTGGGGGGCTCGTGGCGGTGCTTTGGAGTCGTTGGCAGTGGTCTTTTTCATGTCACACTAGTTTTTACACAGATGCTTGCTTTACATTTTACTTTATTTTTTATTATATTTTTTTATTGATTTCAGAGTAGAAGAAAGAGGGAGAGAGAGATAGAAACATCAGTGATGAGAATGAATTATTGATTGGCTGCCTCCTGCATGTCCCACCCTGGGGGTCAAGCCCTGACATGTGCTCTGACTGGGAATCAAACCGTGACCTCTTGGTTCATAAGTCGACGCTCAACTACTGAGCCACGGCCGCTGGGCTGCTTTATATTTTATGCACTTTCCCATTTGTGGGGGAAGTTTTTACAAGGGAAAGGAGGTTTAAAAAGCCCAGCCTAGTAAAACTTGAATCTATAATAATAAAAGCATAACATGCAAATCGACTGAATATCCGAACAGCAGAACGACCTTCTGGATGACCACACTATGACACACACTGGCACCAGGCCAGCCAAGGCAGGTGTGATGTGATTGGTCGGGGGAGCCCCACCATCGCCCCACGATTGCCCCGCAGAGGGAGGCCCAGGCCAGCCAAGCAATCACACCCCACACCTGTTGCCCACAGAGTGAGGCGACCGGTGGCAGGGGAGGGAGCTGCAGTGCCTCACAGATGGCTAGCAATGGCAGCGGCAGGGGCAGGGCCAGCTGCTGGCAGCTGGGGGAAGGAAAACCCCGATAGGCCCTGATCGCTGGCCAGGCCTAGGGACCCTACCCGAGGGGTCCCAGATTGTGAGAGGGTGCAGGCCGGGCTGAGGGACAGCCTGTCCCCCACCCCCCAACCCCCGTCGTCGTCCACACACATACCCCTGCACAAATTTTGTACACCAGGCCTCTAGTGGATAATAAGGATATTTATGAAGACCCACAGGAGAAATTATTCTCAGGATCAGTATTAGTTGGCCATCTTTGAATCTGCTAATCTTTATTATTAGCTAGTAATGCTGAATGTTACTGTTTTAGCTACATCTTTGCTGTTAGAAACTCAATCAAATATGTGCTTAATGCCCAGCAAATGCACATGACCACATGGTCAGCATTTGTTGTCCTGCCCTCATCCTACCTAGCAGTCGCTTTATTTTCCCTTTACTCTTATTTCCTCATTTAAATGAAAACAATCGCTGTGTATTTCTAAAGCTATTTTAAGCAAGAAAGACTATAAGTCCATACGTTTGATTTAAGTTAATGTAGATATTCCCTAAGTACCTTTGGACATAGAAAAAGAATGTCCTTTGGCACCAGAGGGATTTTCACTGGAATTGATAAATAGCTAAAAATAATCTACCATGGCACAAGTCTTTCAGCTATAATGTCAAATTGGCTCTACTCGTTGCTGTTTTATTTTCTTAATGATCCATATTTCCTCCTGTTCAAAGGGCACGACTGTGTGCACAGCCAGCTGCCTCCAGCTTCACAAGCGAGCAGAGAGGATCGCGTCAGTTCTTGGTGATAAGGGGCATCTAAATGCGGGCGACAATGTGGTGTTGCTCTATCCACCTGGTGAGTGCTGAGTTGGTAGACTGCACCTAAGATCCATTACTAGACTACAAACTAAGAGGACAGGAACTCGGGGCCACCACTCATGACCATGTAGGCTGTGCACCTCCCGACTTCCAAAGTACCTTGCACACGGGTTAAGATGCGAGTTAGTGGAGTTATGCAGCATGGCGGCGCTTCTGGGACTGCGTCTTTTGTGTTTACTCTTGTATTTTTCATTCTCTAACACAGTGCCTGACACTGTGGTAAATAATGAATGAATGAATGAAGACTTCTTGACTTTTGAGATGCTTTGTTTGTAATAATGTTGAGAAATGGGACCATTTGACCCAGTTCCCAAAAGAAAGTTGTCCATGAACTCTTTTGACCTTAAGGTGTTCGTATCATAATTGACGTGTAGTATTCCTCTTTTATTGCTGTTTTCATCTTCCATGCTCTAATTTAATTCAACAACCTTCTCCTCACAGTAAGAGGGAATCTGAATTATTTGATGATGGTTTGATGTAAATATTCAAAAATTTAGGTGAAATATTTGAGTTGTCTCTTTCTTTCTTCTTCTTCCACCTAACCCACTCACATATCCAGCCTTCTTTGGTCTTTTATGTCCCTTATTTCATTTTGCTCTGTGATTACTATGCTATTTTATTTACATTGATAGTAAGATTTCTTAGAAGGTCAGCTGGTAAAGGAATCCTTCCTCTGGTGTTCCTGTCTTACTGTCTTCCAGCGACCAGTTTATTATGACATGGTGAGGCAGCAGAACACTTTCTGAGGAGGACACCCGCTAAGTCCTGATATTGCAGACTCTTCTTCATATTACCTCCCTAAACCTTGTACCCACTGATGGAGCCATGTGTTAGAAATTACATTGCTTTTCACCTGGGGTGGCCTTCTACAGATTTAGAGAAAATTAATGTGATCCTCATCTCTCCTTTTCCTATTCTTTTATTTACCAAGTTCAACATCCCTAATTTCTGCAGTTAATTCTCCTAAGTGACATCAAGTAATGAAACCAAAACACCTTCTTTTGGGGTATCTTTCAAGAGTTTTCTTTACTTCTGACTTCCTTTCTTCTTATTGATTCTTGTCTTCTCTCTCTCTCTCTCTCTTTTTTTAAGTTGTTTTATGTGCTTTTTCCTCTCCCTTCTAGTCCTTCTTGGTTTTAAACATTTCTTCTGCTAGTGTCTCTGTTAAGTTACGGTCCGAAGAATCCATTTGACACATGATTCATTAAACTAGTTTGGGAAGGTGTGCCTTTTAGGTCCATAGCTAAGCAACTGACTGTCTTGCAGGCATTGAGTTAATCGCTGCATTCTATGGCTGCCTGTATGCGGGGTGCATTCCTGTGACTGTCCGGCCTCCTCATGCTCAGAACCTTACTGCCACATTGCCCACAGTCCGCATGATTGTTGATGTAAGTACCAAGTATACCTTGTACTCATCTCCAAAATCCAGGTTTAGACAACTAAGGATTCTTACTAATTCTCCAGTTCTATTGAGTCAGAAAGTCAAATCTTTCTCCTAAAAACAGCTTGTTTTTTCTTAATCTGACCAAATTGACCAGTGTTATTCAGTGGAAGAGTATGGGAAAGTGGTTATTGGTGAGATACAGAATTATGTGCATTTATCATGAACATTAAAGAGGCAAAGCTATCGTAGTAACTAACTCTCCATAAAACTTGTTTTTCCCCTTTTTTATTTTTATTGATTGATTTGAGGGAGAGAGAGAGGAACATCAATTTGTTGTTCTACTTATTTATGCATTCATTGGTTGATCCCTTCTTTTAAAAAAATGTTCTGTTTGGGGTTTTTTTTCTGTACAAATAAAATTACTTGCCAAACTGAATTCTCCTCAGTGTTAGATCACTTTTATTTTGGTTAATTTTATAAATTCAGTATGTTTCTGTTCAGCATAGTATTAAAGAAGTGTCCAGAGATTGCTCTGGAAGTGACAGAAGCTTCTGAAGAATATGAGAATTGAAGAAAATAAGATAAATCTTTATTGCATCATGTCCTAATGTATTTAAAGCAAAGAGTTACAAAATTCCAATTTATGTAACATTTGTTTCTTTAAGAACTGCTGCTCTGTCAATAATTGGAGCCTGCAGCATAGAAACTGTGTTCACCACAGATAATTTTATTACAAAGTTCAATTCAGCAAAATGCCCTTGTCATATTCTGCAAGGTAGGCCAGAGCAGCGGGGAAGGAAGTTTCCTCCCATTGACACCGTTTATGGGGAGGTCAGTCATTTTGTGCTCCTGTGTGTGGGTGAGGAGCAGTTTCTGTGAGCACAGAGCCCCTCAAATTCAGCATAAGTTCTAGGTCTAGTTGATTTCACCAACCATTCACCGAACTGTCACAGACACCAGCTCCTTCCCTGAGTACTACAAAATCCATGTTTTTATTTTATTTTGGTCTTCATGAAACCAAAAGATTGCGGGATCCATGTTGAGATTATAACTATGGAATACCCCCTGAGAATCACTCCTGTAAACAAAACTCGTATACTTACCTGGCAGGGGAGACACCATGATCAGGAAGGTGGTTTTCCCAGGGCGAGGCTTGTCCGTTGCGCTCCAGATGTGGGATTTCCCCACCTGTGGGAAACTTGACTGCATCATTTGTGGTAGTGGGTATTTAAAAGAACAAACAACAACAAAAACTGGTGTCGTGAACAAGTCCATCACTCTGAGGCAGTTAAGAGTTACACATCTCCAGAGGACAAATGTAAGGGGAAGCACTGGCCTGTGTGTGTTTTTTTTAAAAAACTGGTGTGCCCTGTCCAGTGTGGTGTGCGAGTTGCTTTTAGCAGCAGCCAGAGTCTCTGGCGCTGCATGTGGTCTAAGCCTCTTGGTGCTTATTTCTGTTCGTTTGTTTTCTAGGTCAGCAAAGCCGCCTGCATTCTCACCACGCAGATGCTAATGAGGTTACTGAAGTCCCGAGAGGCAGCTGCATCTGTGGATGTGAAAACCTGGCCAACCATCATTGACACAGGTGAAGGGGCGATTTCTCCAGAGTTGAAGGAACAAGAGCATTTACTCCCTGGAAGTTCCTAGATTCTTATGCCAAAGAAGTTCACGTAGCTCTTATATCACAACACGTTTCCTCTGATAAGATAGAGGCAAAACTTAATACCCAGTTAGCTTGCCTTACCAAAAGTCTGGATAATGCAACAGCTAGACCCAGAGAAGCAGATCACAACAAGCTAAGGCCCCTCAAGACACTATGTTGCTGTTACTCTTGGCATCATCAAATGTTGGTTAGGTTTTTATGCTAGATATGACCAGGTACATGTAAAACACTGAGATCTGATACAGTCTGGATCTAGATGTGATATAGTAGAAACAGCGTTGGGCTACGCGTCAGAAGACCTGGTTGTAGTTCAAGCTTCAGTATTATCTATACTAATCAAAGGGTAATATGCTAATTAGACCGGACATCTTCCGGATGTCCTTCCAGACAAAGCCACAGTGTCAGGGGCTGAGGCAGAGGCAGTTAGGAGCGATCAGGCCGGCAGCGGGGAGCAGTTAGGGGCGATCAGGTCGGCAGCGGGGAGCAGTTAGGGGCAATCAGGCCAGCAGGGTGGAGCAGTTAAGGCACGATCAGGCCAGCAGGGGGGAGCAGTTAGGGGGCGATCAGGCCGGCAGGGGGGGAGCAGTTAGGATGCGATCAGGCGGCAGGGGGGAGCAGTTAGGGCGTGATCAGGCCAGCAGGGGGGAGCAGTTAGGGCGCAATCAGGCCGGCAGGCAGAGGTGGTTAGGGGCGATCAGGTCAGCAGGTAGAGGTGGTTAGGGGTGATCAGGCAGGCAGGCAGGTAAGCGAGCGGTTAGGAGCCAGCAGTCCTGAATTGTGAGAGGGACATCCCCCAAGGGGTCCTGGATTGGAGAGGGTGCAGGCTGGGCTGAGGGTCGTGTTCCCCACCCATCCCCGTGCACAGATTTCATGCACTGGGCCTCTAGTCCTATCCTATATAATAAAAGACTAATATGCAAATTGACTGAATGGTGGATCGACCGAACGGTGGAACAACCGGTTGCTATGTTGCGCACTGACCACCAGGGGGCAGACGCTCAATGCAGGAGCTGCCCCCTGGGGTCAGTGCTCTCCCACAAGGGGAGCACCGCTCAGCCAAAAGCTGGGCTCACAGCTGGCAAGCGCAGTGACAGTGGCAGCTCTAACGATGCCCGCTGATGGGAGCGGGCCTGAGTTGTCAGTCGGACATCTCCCAAGGGCTCCTGGACTGTGAGAGGGCGCAGGCCAGGCTGAGGGACACCCTTCCCCCCTAGTGCATGAATTTCTTGTACCGGGCCTCTAGTTCTCTGTGTAATCTTGTCTGAGATTACCCTTTTCTAAAATACTACCTGCCCTTACCTGATTCACATACTTAGTGAGAATATCGAATGCAGTATGATATGAAAATTCTTTGAAAATCATAAATTTTGCATGAATGTTAGGTGGCATTTCTACTAAAGAAGGGGATAAGACGCATGGCCACCTGGAGAATGGTGGGATAGGGGAGAGTGAGTTATGGAGTCTGGTAGACAGGGTTTAAATCCTAATACTTTTTTCCTCTCTGAGTACCACCAGTAACTTGGGCAAAACTGTCTATACAATGGGGGTTGGAATAACTACTTTGTGGTGTTTTAAAGATTAAAATGACATAATGTAAAGCACTTCACACATAGTCATAACATCTTTAGTTGAGCCCTAACTGTGTGCCAGGCATCTAACATGTATAACCTAATTTTATCCTTGCACCAACCCTAATAAAGTGATGGAATTTGTGTCCTCATCTTACGAATAAGAAAACTGAGGCACAGGAGGTTAAGTGGTAGCATTGACATTCCCAGTCAGTTTGGTTCCGTTTCCAGCCTCTTAACCATTAATTTCCTCTACCACCTGCTTTCAGTAAGTACCACATAGTATCCACCGCAGGAACATTTATATGGGTTTAAATCCAGTGATGACATGTGTTTGTGGTTATTGTGTGCCAGATGCTAAACTAGATTTTTTTTGCATGTGTAACTTAAGGACGTAAGCACAGTCATCCTATATAATAGCCTAATATGCTAAGTGTCCGACCGGTAGGTTAGCTTGCTGGGGTCTGGCCAATCGGGACTGGGCAAGATGGACTGAACACACCCTGGAGCCCTCTCACCGTCCCTCCCCGGCCCTGATCGTGCACCAGTGGGGTCCCTCGGCCTGGCCTGCCCTCTCGCAATCCAGGGGATGTCGGAGAGCCGGTTTCGGTCCAATCCCCTCAGGCCAGGCCAAGGAACCCCACTGGTGCATGAATCCGTGCAAGTATATAATAAATGTACAAATAGATTGTGTTGGTGTTAATGATGCAGATAGATGTACTGTGGTTATTGGACTCATTCACATTTCACGAATACCTGAAATATGGACTGTGATACAGCCATGAGAATATATATATTTTTTATTGATTTCCAAGAGGAAGGGAGAAGGAGAGGGAGATAGAAATATCAGTGATGAGAGAGAATCATTCATTGGCTGCCTCCTGCACGCCCCCTGCTAGCGATCGAGCCCACAGCCTGGACCTGTGTCCTGACCAGGAATCGGATCTGTGACCTATTGGTTCATGAGTCAACACTCAACCACTGAGCAACACTGGCTGGGTCACGAAGAGTTCTTTCTTTTTTTTCCTAGGAAGGTTTCTTTAAGCACATAAATGACCCTCTCATACACAAAGGTGGGTTGAAGGTGATAGAGAAAGTTTGGTTTGACCGGAGATGGGCACCCAGTAATACAGAGATTTAAAAGTCAGAGTCAGGCCCAGCTGGTGTCGCTCAGTGGTTGAGTGTTGACCCATGAACTAGGAGGTCACTCTTCGATTCCTGGTTAGGGCACATGTCTGCGTGGCAGGCTCAATCCCCACTAGGGGGCGTGAAGGAGGCAGCCAATTTGATGATTCTCCCTCATCATTGATGTTTCTCTCCCTCTTCCTTCTTCTTTCTGAAAATCAATAAAAATATATTATTAGTCTTTTTTAAAGTCAGAGTCAAAATTTTTTCTTGAATCAGAACGCCAATGGAGCCATTGAAGAGACATGGTTGGGCCAGAGACATACTTGATAGCCTTGGTTTTGACATACTTATAAAGCCAATTTGGGGGGAAAGGGGTGAGTATATAAATAAATGAGAAAGGAAAATAATTCTAGATTATAATGTTTTAAAACCTACCATGTTAGTTTGCAGAACAACTACTTTTAAAGCAGTCCATGACTAATATAACATGTACTAAAACTGTAAGTAATGAACTTTAACTTGAAACCAACATGATAATAATAACTTATTTGAGCATTTTAGTCAGTTATTTTCACATTGCTTTGTGTGAATTAACTTCCATAATTCTATGAGGGTAGGTATTAATACATTTTAGAGATAAGGTAACAGACACAGAGGTTAAATAACTTCAAGGTCAAATCACTGAAAAATGGCAGAGCTGGGATTCAAATGCCAATAGTACGCTTTCTTAGTTTTCAACTACTGTGTTACAATGTTCCTCACCTTCTAGTAAATACATTTGCCTGATACAGATTTGCTTATTCATATTGCCTAGTGGCGCCCTTAACGCAGCCCATGCCTAGGAGTGACACACATAAGCTGCTTGGTTAAATAGGAGAAGCCTAAGCTTTCCCAAATCCCAGAAGCTAAATTTGGCCATCGCAAGGCCACAGAAAACCAGTTAAAGAGCAGCGGCTTTCGTGTTCCAGCTTCTGTGATTGACATCAGATTTTTTCTTTTCCTTGCAGATGATTTACCCAGGAAGAAGTTGCCTCAGTTGTATAAACCACCCACGCCAGAGATGTTGGCGTATCTTGATTTCAGTGTCTCTACAACGGGCATGCTTACAGGAGTGAAGGTAGAGTAGTCTGTATATACTCATTCACGCACTGGATGCTGGTCAAATGCCAGGCCTGCAAAAATAGAGATGACCACTGCCCCAGGGACTTCAGCTGTAGATGCCAACTGGTTGTACCAGAGACAGACAGGAGGCGGAGGATCAAGGGTCCCTGCTATATTTAAATAAGAGCACGGGCTCTTCCGGAATAAGTTATCCCAAGGAATTTGTGTTATGCCATGTTCTGAACCTAGCATAGAAGCTCACAGATAATAAGAGTTACAGTTAAAGACAGTATGAAATTACAGATTCATATTTCATAGAACTCAGTATTGACTAATGAACAGAAATTTGTTACCTTAAGTGAGAGATTAAGCTTTTAGAACCAATGAAAAATATGCATCATTTTGAGGAGTTTGGGGGACTCGAAGCTTCCCAAAACTATTGTTTTGCTGTCTGTGGGATGCCTGTTCCATCCTGTTCCATGTTCCTTACTTTCCAGATGTCCCACTCGGCAGTCAATGCTCTCTGTAGAGCCATCAAGCTCCAGTGTGAATTGTATTCTTCTCGGCAGATCGCCATCTGCCTTGACCCTTACTGTGGACTTGGCTTTGCACTCTGGTGTCTCTGCAGGTAGGAATGGGAAAGCAAAGCAGAACGTGCAGGCATGTCTGTGGAGGCTGTAACCATCTCAGCCTTCCCTTTGCTCCCTTCATTTGGTAAAGTGTCAATAAAATGCTGATTTTTCCAGAATTTCTACTTCTAATATATCTCTGATGTTGGTTTAGTTTTGTTTATATTTCCTTTTTCTTTTCTGTAGTTTTGTGCCTCATGCAAAAGGTTAGTGATCTTATTACCTGCCTCTGCTCTGTCCTGTAATCCTCTCTTTACAAGTAGAGCCAAGTAGAAGGATGATACTTGGGTGAAATATGTCATGCTTTGACAGCCAGAATGCACCCCCTGGTTTGGCAGGAAGGAATATAATGAGGTGGGAGAATAGCATGTGGCTGGAAAGTAGCACGTTCGTCCTGGCCAGATTGTTTCTTACGGAATAGCATATTGCCACTCCTTCCACTCTCCGCCCAGGGAACCTTACCTCATACTTGCATTTTCACCTCCTAATGGACATCGCCATGAGTCCTTCACAGCTGCGTGCAACTCAGCAGCCCCTTCTGTGTCTCCGTCTTTGTTAGGATGGGTCCTTCACTTTGGGGCCCAAACTAGGAACTTAGCATCATCTCCAACTTCTCTGTCTTTATGTCTCACGTCCACTTAAATGGCGTATCCTTTGGCTCACTTGTTCCTAAACCTGTCTATACACAGGAATCACCTCGGGGTCTAAAAAAAATTAATGGGCCTTCCCCAGACTTACTTAGATCTCCAAAGGTGGAGACCCCAATTCCAGTATTTTTTAAATGCAGGACTCTTGGGCTCCTGGTGATTCTGATCTGTACCCAGGTTTAGGAAGTTGAGGATTCATGGCTGCAGATTATACATATGATATGTGACTCTACTATTCCTTCCTTTTTATCCCGCTGCATTGTCGGGGTTCAAGCCCTCATCCTCTCAGCTGGACTATTGCAGTCTTTGCTACTGTCTCTCAGCCTTCAGTGTCTCATTTCTCCAGTCCCTCCTCCATGTTGCTAGTTTTGCCCCAACGTAAAGCTGCAGCGACTGCCTGCTGGGTAAAGTCTAAATCCCTCATATGATCATTAAGCCCTTGCACAGTTTGATCCCAGCCCTCCTGGCCTCACATCTCATCACTCCCCCATGCATCCTGTGCTCTAGTATTTCACACTGGGATACTATTTCTGTCAACCTTAAACACACCATGTAATTTTATACCTCTGCGTTTGCATATGCTGTTCCTCTGCCTGGAATACTCTCATCACCATCCTCACTTCCTCCAGCCACTGTCAAATTCCTGGTCATTTTTCAAGTACAACTGTCACCTACACATTGAAACTCCCCCGCCCTGCCAGCCCCAGCTTTCCCAGTTTGGATGACTTGCTCTTTATTCTGTGATCTCGTTGATGTCCTTTATTCACATCTCAGTTACTACATGGATCACAGTCTGCTCTATTTTATAGTTATTGTGTTGTGAGTTGCATATGAGCAAGGCTGATTCTTAGACCTTTATATCTAATATGGCCCTGTACTGTCCTTCATGCTCAGTTGAATTGATGTTTTAAAACATCAAGATATCTAGGATGATTTGCTAATGTCAGCTCTTGCCTTCCTTTATTGCAGTGTCTATTCGGGTCACCAGTCCATCTTAATTCCTCCTATGGAGTTAGAAAACAACCTATTCCTCTGGCTAGCCACTGTCAACCAGTACAAGATAAGGGATACATTCTGCTCCTATTCAGTAATGGAGCTCTGCACCAAGGGGCTTGGAAACCAAGTGGAGGTGCTGAAGGTAAGAAACAGCTGCAACCAACAGCAGTCCTGGGAGGTTGTAAAGAAACGGGACAGTAGGATGCTGAGTGGGGTTGACAGGCATACCTGCTTGGTTTTCTCTAGGCAGTCAAACAGGTGTTTTGTAAACCTCAGGAAGTTTCTCTTCCACTTTCTGCACTCTTTCAGAGTTTAATGTGGGTCTTAATTTGTGGCGAAGAAGGTGAAACTGGTTGGGAGGCTGAATGGAAATGACTTTATATAAAGATGAAAGGAAACTGTTAACCTCCAATAGGATTTTTCCCAATAGAATTTGCAACCTCAGAACATTAGAGATTGGGGAGTACCCCAGATACAAAAGGGGTAGCTCATTTATGTGTGTATCCAGTGAGCATATGTCTTACTGCATATGGGAGAGTCAGAAGACACCAGATTTTCTTAATAGAGAAATGTGACCTTAAGAAGGAAGAAAAAAAAAGACAAGAGATTTGCTTTCCAGGGTGGTAGGCTTCTTTCCTCGTAGTCCCATTTCTCCAATTTGCGGTAGGGAGAAATACAAGGCACAGAAATGGGGTGGGATAAAAATGGATTGCTGAGGAGCCTAAGGTTTTTAGAGGAAAGAGAAAAGAAATAGAGAATGAACACATTTACCAGTGGGTAATGACTTCTTTGGAAGCCTTGGCATTTTCTGGAAACGTCTGTCTTTTCTCTGGTTGTCTGAGGTGAGAATACACAGTTCCTGGGCTTTTCCTAACCAAAGAGACAGAGCACTGGCCCTAGCTATTCAGTTCTCTTACGGTCTTGCTGACCTCAGCTCACATGCCTGGTGTCTTACAGACCAGAGGGATCAGCCTCTCCTGCATCCGGACGTGTGTGGTGGTGGCTGAGGAGCGGCCCCGTACTGCCCTCCAACAGTCCTTCTCCAAGCTGTTCAAAGACATCGGTCTGTCCCCTCGAGCTGTCAGCACCACTTTTGGATCAAGAGTCAATGTAGCAATATGTTTACAGGTGACTTTCATGAAATCGTGCTTGGAAAAAAATGCAAGGGGAATGTGTGGTGCTCTGGAGCAGAGGCCTTGAAGGCAGTCTGCCTGGTGTGAGCCCAGTTCCCCTTGCCTGCTCTGGGACCGTGGGCTTTTTATTTTGACTTCACTGTGCCTCATTTTGCTCATCTGTAAGATGAAGAGAAGAGTATTGCTTCACAGTGTTGTTCTGTAGAATCACTAAGTTGCTAGATGCTACACGCCTGGAGCTGTTTCTGGCCTTGGAGCACCCATGTGCTAAATGTTTACTCTTAGTAGTAGTTTTATGGTCCACAACAATGACTGAAGAAGACTTCTGGGTCCTATTTGAATTTATTTATATCTTCCCTCTGTTTTCCTGTCTCCTCCATATTTTGTAACTTCTTTGCAAAGGAAGTACAAATAAGCCTGTATTCTTTTCTCCAGCCCGATGGCAACTTTGCCATGTTATTCCTGGTGGGTACATAACAGAAAAGAACTGAGTCTGATTTTATGTAACTTGGAGACTAATAAGGAAAATATAGGCATGGACAAGAGTGAGAGTAAAAGAAGGTGGCATATGTGGGTAGATACTTTCAGGTCTTCTGTGACCATGGTCAAGTGACTTTTAAATAACATCATGATGCTTTACCCTTGGAGCCCAATTATGGGCCCTTGGTTTTCAGGTTGGGCTGGTGTTAATTTTGAAAATCCCCATGAATGCTGACCTTTGTCATCCCTGCTTTCTTTTTTAAAAAATATATTTTTATTGATTTCAGAGAGGAAGGGGGAGAGAGATAAAAACATCAATGATGAGAGAGAATCGTTGATGGCTGCCTCCTGCAGGCCCTCTACGGGGGATCAAGACTGCAACCCAGGCATGTGCCCTGATTAGGATCCAACTGTGACCTCCTGGTTCATAGGTCGATGCTCAATCACTAAGCCACATAGGCCAGGCAGTCGTCCCTGCTTTAAAGTCCAGTGATGAGGACCAGCCTCAGCCTGGTAACGTTTTAGTGCTTCTGTTGCCTCTGTGAGAAGCCCCTGGCCCACTCTCCCGAGGGAGGAAAAGAAAGAAACATGAGGACGAAGCCTGGCCAGGCGTCCCTTTTAGGTGTTGCCTGAACCCTGCTGCATCTGGTTGAAGAGGGTGACTTTCAAAGTAGAGTTTGCATTTTTCATGTGTATGTCTAACTTTCCTCTTTATTTATTTAAATATATGAAATATGGAAATATAGTAATTTAAATTTTAAATAAACCACGCACTGATTTATTTTTCTTTAGGGAACCTCAGGGCCCGATCCAACTACTGTGTATGTAGATCTGAAGTCATTAAGACATGACAGGTACAGTAGATTTATTTTGATCATTTCTTATTAGGGTTCCTAAACATAAGAAGTTCTGAGCCTCAAGAAAGCCAGCCCCTTCCTCGCCCTTTTGTTTGTATCTTCCAGGGGGCATGGAAAGAGGGAAATAATTTGTTTTCATTATTAATACCTGATAATTCTTTACATTGATAAGAAGAAC
Source organism: Corynorhinus townsendii (assembly GCA_026230045.1). Classification (NCBI taxonomy): domain Eukaryota; kingdom Metazoa; phylum Chordata; class Mammalia; order Chiroptera; family Vespertilionidae; genus Corynorhinus; species Corynorhinus townsendii. The sequence goes on along the minus strand of JAPDVU010000003.1, from coordinate 169,086,994 downwards.
GCTTTAATTCTCATGGTCTCTGCACTATTCTTTAATATTAAGATGTAATACTTAGTTCCTGCCTGTGTAAAAGTATTTTGATATAAATTAAACCAAAATGGGTAGACTCTTCCCTCTGAAAGTTTAAAAATAAAAGATGGGACAGACAAAATAAATGAGGCGGAGTAGGGTTTTTGAAACAGTACTTTATCTGAACCCCAGGAGTAAAAGCCTTTCCCCTCATCAACGTAGAAAGGAATTTTAACTGTATCCCAAGGTGAGCCTGGCCCGAGGGCTCTGTGACCCTTTCCCACTGACATCAGCTGTGTTCACTGGTGTGCCCTTGGCCCGGACCCGCCTGCACAGGTAGGGCGTTTCACGAGTTCAGTGTTCTCAGCCTGGGGAGATTTTGCCCTCCAGAGGACATTTGACAGTGTCTGGACGTATTTTTGGTTGTCACAACAAGTGGGTTGCTGCTGACATCTAGTGGGTAGAGGACTGGGATGTTGCTAAACATTCTACAGTGCACAGGATAGCCCCTCACAAAAAATTTTAACAAAACATTATCTGACCCAAAATGTCAGTAATGCTAAGTTGGAGAACCTGCTCTAGCGTAAGAAGGAGAGACAAATGAGAGGTCTTGGGAAGGCACTGTGTAGCTGTAGTTGGCATGGTGCAATCACTTTTTAAAAGGCTCATATATAGTAAATACTGTCCTTCTACAGGGTTCGTCTTGTGGAACGGGGTGCCCCCCAGAGTTTGCTCCTCTCAGAGTCTGGAAAGGTAATTTGTTTTGTTAATTGTTGGGAAGGTGGTCTATGTGGAGAAGTGGTTCATTTTAAAGAAACCTGAAGCCATTTAACATATTAGTACCCAGGGCAAAATTTAACTGAATTTCAACTGAGCCAGTACTTTTCAAATTCATATGGTACATACATAAGAAGAAGAATACTTCAGTTTTCTTAATTTCCATAGACTTTTAAAAAATCTGACATGTTAATTCTTCTTTGACAAACAGGCAAAATTTAATGTTCATTTATTCAAGGTAGAGAGATGAACAAGAGCCAGTTCTATCTTTATAAATGTTACAAGGAGAAAAATAGGTGGCAGATAGGGGAGGGGTGTGGTTTAAGATTATAGTTCAAATAGAAACCAAAATGGGGAAGAGATTAAAAATATTGGAGTGATTATCTATGGGGATAAGATTTAGATTAGAATGAGGCTTTAAAATATTCAAGGAGAGATTTAATTATTATCTTAGTTCATTTGGTTTATCAACAACAGAAACTTGTCACTGTTGTAGAGGCTGTGAAATCCAAGATCAAGGCACCAGCAGATTCTGGCAAGGGATTTCTGGGTGATAGATGGCCGTCTTGTCCTCACATGGCGGAGGGGGGGAGGGAGATGTCTGGGTCTCTTTTAGAAGTTCACTAATCCCCTCCCTGAGGGTTCTGCCCTCCTGACTTAGTCACCTCCTAAAACCGGCACAGTGGAGATTAGGATTTCCAATCTCATTGGGAACATTCAATCTATAGCAGGTTTTTTTTTTATAGTGTGTTGTGTTTTTTTTAACCCTCACCCGAGGATATTTTCCCATTGGTTTTAGCGAGAGTGGAAGAGAGAGGGAAAGACAGAGAATATCGATGTGAGAGAAACACATCGATTTGTTGCCTCCTGCACAGGCCCTTACTAGGGCCCGAGCCCGGGAGGATCCTGCAACCGAGGTACGTGCCCTTGACCAGAATCAAACCCAGGACCCTTCGGTGCACAGGCCAACACTCTATCCATTGAACCACACAGGCTAGGGCTATAGTTTTATTTTTTTTAATTGAATTTATTAGGGTGACACTGGTTAATAAAATTATATAGGTTTCAGATACACAGTTTTACAGTACATCACCTGTATATTGTATTGTGTGTTTACCACCCAAGCAGTCTATATCGGTTTTAAACAATTTACTGAGGGTGATGAAACATCAGCATAAGCTTTCAAGTTTCTTATCCCTTTGAAGAGATGTGTTGGTGCCTCAGAATCCCTTCTAGTAATTCTGAAAGGCAGAGGAGAAAATTGGGGGGGAATGAGGGAGCCTGCCCAGCCTATCCAGTGGTAGGTCAATCCCACGGAGAACTTACTCCCGTTTCCCTCTTCTGTTTAAACTCTTCCAAGTGGACTTAGGTTGATCCTATCATCCTGTCAAATCTTCATCTGCCTCAGCTAGCAGTTGGGTACCTCAGGAGCTGTATGCCTCACAGTGCCTGGCCCAGACGAGGGGGCATGGTCTTTCCTCTTCCCTCCTGGAGGTTTTAGACGTATGAGCCCAGATAATCATTGTAGGGTTTCTCCAGTAACTGCATAATCCAGAAACCAAAGATGAAAAAGGAGGTGTAAGAGACAGAATACAGGTGGCCAGAGAAGCCCTGAGCCATTCTCTCCGCCAGCACCTGCTGCTTCCTTCTTCCTCTTGAGGGGGATCCTGGGCACGCGAGTGTCTTTCTGGTCTCCTGCGAAACTCCTGCCTTCCTGTCATTCTCCAGGTCCCTCCACACTGGCACTCACTGTGGACTGGAGTGCAGTCTCTCACTGCTGCCCTTTCTGCTTGAAGGGGTCTTAGTGCCACCATCCAGTGAACAAGATAGATTGTGGGAAAGGACAGTTACATGGTTAAGTTAGTCTAAAAATTCTTTTAGTTTCGTTTCGTTTTATTGTTGTTGTTGCTAACCCTCACCTGAGGATATTTTTTCCATTGACTTCTAGAGAGAGTAGGAGGGTGGTAGCAAGGGGGGTTGGGGGGAGAGAGAGAGAGAGAGAGAGAGAGAGAGAGAGAGAGAGAGAGAGAAACACATTGATGTGAGAGAGACATATCGGTTGGCTCCCTCCCGCATGCCCCCTGACCAGGGTGGGGATTGAACCTGTAACCCAGGTTTGTGCCTTGACAGGGAATGACCTCTCAACCCTTCGTGCTCTCAAGGGGACACTCTAACCACTGAGCTACACAGGCCAGGGCAGTCTACAAATTCTTAACTGTTATCATTCTGATCTGACATTTCTCATCCCTTTGAAGGAAGATAGACTGCTTGGTTCCTTGGTTTATTTTTGAGGATGAGTCTTTCTGTACCTCTGGTCTCCACTGAGGACGATCCTGTGAGCACCATCTCAGCCGCTGCCTTTGTGCACTCCTCGCCTCACTAGAGGAAGGGAGAGCAAGTCACTAGATTTTATTTGAGTCTTTGTGTTTTCCCTTCGATTCTTAGATTTTACCTGGAGTGAAAGTGGTTATTGTTAATCCTGAGACCAAAGGGCCTGTTGGAGACTCTCACCTTGGAGAGGTAGGTATACCTTTTACCTTTATTCTGAAAAGTCAGCAGAGAAAAACCTGAGGGTTAATATTTCAAAGTCAGAGAAATTGTGGATGTGCTTTTCCCCCATTGGGAATTTTCATCTTTTAAAAGAGTCTCACTCTTCCTCTGTAAAGCACAAGACTGAAATGGACAGAAGGGGAAGATTGAGACCAGGATGGAGAGGAGATTTAGGCACCCAAACTAGAACTAGTCCCAGGTTTGTCCACTGACAATCCCTCAATTGAAAAGGAAAATGGGCAAATCCTACCTCCTCCCACCTACTTAAGGAGCCATAAATATTAAATTTCAAAAATTCATGCAAATTTTATATTCTATCCCAAAATGTGTTTAATTTTTGTATTAGTATTAAAATGTTTTCAAAGGCCTAATTTTTCTTCCCCCAAATCTTTGAGGGACACTGTTTCATCCCACAGTGGACTGGGAGGAGTGAGTAGGTACAGGAGCCAGATGACCTGGGCTCTACCACTTAGTTACTGCATCTCCCTGCGCCTCGGTTTCCTCATCCATCGATAGTATTTGCACCTACGTAGTAGGATGGTGTGACAATTAAAGGCATTACTTAACACCTGTATCTGTAATGCACATGGAATGGTGCCTGTCTAGCATTACCAACCACGTTCAGGTGTTGCATTGTTATGTGGCAAATTCAGATACCCTGTATTGTTTCCTTGAGGGCTCTATACCTTACTTCAGAAGCACAGGAATGACACCTTGAAGCCTTTGTGAGACTCTGGAAGAGGCTGAGAAATGAGCCAGGGAGGCAGTGTAGTGTCGTGGTTACGAGCATGGCCTCTGCCACTCAGACTTGGGTGTGAGTCTCCTAGTTTCCGCATTTTAGGCAAGTTTCTTAACTCCTTGTCTTTTTTCATTTGTAAAATGGGAATAACAATAGGGTGGACTATATTGTCGTGACATGTATGGCAGGAATGAATGAGATAAAGCAGATAAATAAAATACTTACCTCACTGAATACTTGAAATGTCAGCTGCTTTTATTGCAGTTGTGTTGTTGCTGTTAATATAAAAATGAGTATAAAAAACTAAACTCACAACATGTGTTCTTTGAAATGTGACCAATGCCCTTTTCTTGTTGTAGATTTGGGTAAACAGCCCCCATACGGCCAGTGGCTATTACACCATCTACGATAGTGAGACTCTTCAAGCTGATCATTTCAACACTCGCCTCAGCTTTGGGGATGCTGCTCAGACACTTTGGGCTCGGACAGGATACCTTGGTTTTGTCCGCCGAACAGAGCTCACCGCGGCCACTGGAGGTGTGTATCTCCCACGCCAACTCCTCCCCTTCATCCTGCTTTGCATTTCAGCCAGGAGCACTGGCTGGCCTTCCTCAGCCAGCCTTTGCATTGTGCTGTGTGTATTTAATTATTCCCTCCTACGACTCTTTAATCCATGTGTGAATGCATCTGCAAATAAAGCCCTTGCCCCTGAAAAACACCTAGGAGGTAAGCACGCAGGGTACCACGTCAGCACCGCTGAACTGCGGGTCGGCACAGCCTCGGTGCTGGAGGTGTGCCTGATGAGTAGTGAAAGGCAGAACGCCCTCAGCCCCGAACAAGCCCTCGGGACAGGTATTTCACCTTTTAGCTTTTCTACTCTGGTGTACCAGCCCTAATCCCTGGCAGGGAATCCGTGCAGAGGAGCCATCTGCAGAAGTGCTCCTCTCTCCCTTTAATGTCGCCTGTTGGACTGAGACTGCTTGGCAGGGCTCCGGTATAAGCAGTCCCCCCAGCCGTCCTCTGCCCCGTTCATTGTCATAGCGTCACTGCTGCCTTCAGCCTGTGTTCCTGGTGGCATGAACAGGCATTTTAAATACTCAACTCTAGTCCTGCTGGCATGGCTCCGTGGGTGAATGTCGCCTTATGAACCAGGTCATGGTTCAGTTCCCAGTTGGGGGATTGATGCATTTAAGTGCCCAGAGCAGTGCCTGGCACACAGAATGCACTCACTAGTAATATAGACACAGATTACAACCCTATTAATAACCAGAACTAGTCTCTCCACATTCTTTAATCCTACTCCTTATTCCTGGACTCCTTGAAGATGTCTAGACACAGTGACACATGTTCATTTTTTCTCCATCTCAAGTCCTCACTTCCCTCCCTTCTCCCCTCCCCCAGTCATCATCTGGCCAATTCCTACTTATCCTTAACAGCTCAGCCTGGCTTCAGCTCTTCTCGGGGGGTTTCCTCTGTTCCCCTGATGCCTTGTGCACACTCCTATCACTGGGCTCACTGCGTTACAATGGAACGCCCCTTAGTGTGTCTACTTCCCCCAGTAGATAGTAAGTATTCAAAGCAGGAATTGTGTTTTGTCATCTTTGTCGCCCCAGCACTTGGTACAATTCCTGGTAAGGTAGTAGTAGTAGTAATAACAATAATAGCTAATTTTTTAGCACTTACAATCTACCAGGCATCATATAAACTAAACTACCTTACGTGGATTAGCTCATTTAATCCTAATAACAGCCATGTTTTGTTTTTATAATCTTCGCCCAAGGATGTTTTCATTGATTTTATTTTTTATATGTTTTTATTAATTTTTTTAGAGAGAGAGGAAGGGCAATGGAGAGAGAAACATCAGTGTGAGAGAAACATCGATCAGTTGCCTCCCATATGTGTCCTAACCAGAGATCGAACCCACGACCCTTTGGTGCACGGGAAGACACTCAAACCAAATGAGCTACACCAGCCAGGACACAGCCATGTTTTTTTATTTTATTTTTTATTGATTAAGATATTACATATGTTTCCTTATCCCCCCATTGCCCCACCCCCACCCCACCCCCCACTTATGCCCTCACCCCCCTGGTGTCTGTGTCCATTGGTTAGGTTTATGTGCATGCATACAAGTCCTCTGGTTGATCTCCACAGCCATATTTTATCTTGTCTCACAGAGGGTAAAGCAGAACCCAGAGGCTTGTTTAATTTGCCCAAAGTCACACAGCGGGTGATGTAGCCGCATGACATGGCAGGCAGTCTGAACTCTGTGCTCTTAATTCTAATATTGTACTCAAAATGTGTCTGATAAACCACATTTCTCTTCTTTGTCAGAGCGTCATGATGCATTATATGTGGTGGGAGCTCTGGATGAAACGCTGGAGCTGAGAGGCTTACGATACCACCCAATCGATATTGAGACCTCAGTGTCTCGCATCCACAGGAGCATTGCCGAATGGTAAGCCCCACCCCCAGACAGGCTTCCCACCTCAGCTGTAGTATCGAGGAAAACTAAATAGTCAGCTGAATGCACCAAATACCACCTCAGACACAGAACTCAGGTGACCTAAGAGAATAAGCAGACTGATTCTGTCTTGTGTGCCATCTGCTGTGGCAGATGAGGCCATGGAGACCGGAGACCGGCTCTAAGGACCATTACAGAGCCGACTCCTCTTTAATGATAGACTTACTGCTTCTAGAAAGTCGGAGTAGAATGGTGGACAGCACCAAGAGCTGAAAGGCCTTGCTCTCCCAGTTAGGCTGCTTCCCTCGTCTGTAAAGTACTTTCTCTGTCACTTCCTGATTATTGGGAGGATCCAGTGAGAGTGTGCTTTTAAATTGTTAAATGGTAAGCAGATGAAAAGGATCATTACTTTTATCTGGTCTAATGTCCCTCTCATTGTAGGAAATCCCCCTACATTATCACTGATAAGGGATCATCCAACCTCACGTTGACTTAAAATTCCTTAAAATTAAAACCTTGAAGTTTTTTCATATTGGCTTTTATTCTGAATTCTTAACAATACAGAATCCACCCAATTTCTTTTCTCTACATATTTATCAGTGTGTCCTTGCTCGTTTTTTGTTTCTTTTTCCCCTTGTTGAAAGGCCACAATGCCTTTAAAGGTTGCTCCTGCTTTCCAGATGCTTCTTAGTCTGAAAATGTTCTCACTTTGGTCAGAATCTCTCCCAGACCTGAATAATGTCCGTGAGGTGTAAGAAAATGCAGAGAAGCTGGGTGCCATCGTTAACCCTCTAATTTTAGACGTTTTGCTATAGAAATTTTTTAATTGATTTGAGGAGGGTGGGGAGAGTGAAAGAGAAACATCGGTTTGTTGTTCCACTTATTTATGCATTCATTGGTTGCTTCTTTTTTTAAAAACAAATATTTTTATTGACTTCAGAGAGGAAGGGAGAGGGGGAAAGAGATAGAAACATCAATGATGAGAGAGAATCACTGATCAGCTGCCTTCTGCATGTTCCCTGCTGGGGATCGAGCCCACAACCTGGGCATATTTCCCAACCGAAATCGAACCATGGCCTCCTGGTTCATAGGTCAATGCTCAACCACTGAGCCACACCGGCTGGGCCATTGGATGCTTCTTTATGTGCTATGACGGGGGATTGAACCCAAACCTTGGCATATGCTCTAACCACTTGAGCTACCCAGCCTGGTTGACATTCTGCTTTTAATGCAGTCAGATGTTGTGAACATTTTTCTTTAATGACTAGACTCTGTTTGTTAAAGCATTTTAACATTGCACATCACAAGTCAGGTCATATCCTCTAACCCAGCAATCCCACTCAGTGTAAAGAAATTACTACTTCATGGCACTTTTATGGCATAAGAGGAGACACACTAAGCTCAGATGAAGCCAAGTCAGATGAAGAATATTATCTTAGTCAAAATTCTTACATTGCAAATAACAGAAACTATTCAAAAAAAAAAAAAAAAAACTTAAGCAAAAGAGAGAGTTAATGGAAAGAATACCTGCCTATCTCAGAGGTTCCCAAAAATTTCTAACTAACTTTGTTTCTCAAGAAAGGTAGAGACAAGGCCATCAGGAACACTGTCCTCTTACTTGCTAGAGCCACATGGACATCCACTTCATTCTTTCTCTTCTCCCCGAAGAGCCATTCTCTGTGATTCTCTGCACACGTGGCTACCCCAGAACTTTCAGTCCACGTGTCCCCAGTTCAGGTGACAAGCTAACAACCTTCCATCCCAGTTCCAAACTCCCAAGAGATTTTGGATGGCTCAGCTAATCAGCTGCAATCACAGGGGAAGGTTATATATTGCAGACGTGGCTGCTGAGAGAGAAGGCAGTTCTCAGGGAAATGGGGATAAGCCTTGGGAAAATAAAACTGTAAAAGATGACTGATAAATGTACTGACATGTTAAATGAATGTCATTGAAATTTCAGTGCTGTCTTCACGTGGACCAACCTGCTTGTGGTGGTTGTGGAACTGTGTGGCTCTGAACAGGAAGCTCTAGATCTGGTTCCTTTAGTGACAAATGTGGTTCTGGAGGAGCATTACCTCATTGTTGGCGTCGTGGTTGTGGTGGACCCTGGTGTCATCCCCATCAACTCCAGAGGAGAGAAGCAAAGGATGCACCTCCGTGACAGCTTCCTCGCTGACCAGTTAGACCCCATCTACGTGGCTTATAACATGTAACCAGCCTGTGGAGATGATCAGGGGCCATCCTGAGAAACCACAAGCACCAAAGACCGGTGACTTAGGAGCAAGCTTTCAGATTATGTAAAATAAGCTGAGATGGCTACATTATATTCTTCATCTCATCCTGTGGGATTCTGCAATCACACAACACACAGAAAAGGGGAATTCTGTGGTGGCAAATGAAAAAAATGTTAACAGTCATGAGCTTTGACATAGCGTGAGCAAGCACGTTACTAAAGCAATTACATGCATGTTGCATATTTTTCATCTGTTGTATATACTTGTATTTTTATCTAATGCCATTTTAGAATTTTGTAAGGGAGTTTAATGAATTCACATAAGGGGGTAGTCTGAGGTACCCAGTTCCCCGGTCTGTACTGTATTTTGCCTTTTACCAGCTAGACATCCTGCGGGTTTTGTTAACATGGAACTACTCATCTTACTTTAGTCGGCTCATAAGCAAATTGGATAACTCACTGAATATGAAAATTATATATATAGTTCTTGACTATAAAACATTTTGACCATTGTTTTGAACATGTAAATAAGAATACACATAATTTAGCTTTAAAAAATGAAGATTGGCTTGTCTAGTTACAACCACCAAAGTAGAAACACTTCTACTTTGAGAGAATTTCAGATATGCTCTTAATGTGGTGTAGTTGAATAGGTAACTAAAAAATGCAAATTGCAGATTTCGCTGCACATTGTACTATGTCTCTATTGGCTGGTGTATTTTATAAACTAAAGCTGCCTATGTTTGTTTTTAAAGTTTGCATTCTCAGAATCAGCTTTAAGCTTTTAAGAATTCAATCTGTTTCTACAAGCTGAAAAATCTCAGTTTAAAAATCAAAATGTTATGAAAAGCTCAGATTCATTAGATCCCACCCTATTCTAAGGAACCACGATAACTCACTTTGGCCCCCAGTGTTGAAACTGTGTTTCAAATTAAGAGTGACTACATAAGAATTTAGAATTTCCTCTTTTTGCAGGTTCAGTGTAAACTTGTCTACAGTTTGTACATACAGCTTCTCTTTTCTGAAAACTGAAGAGCGTCCTCTGTTCTTCCAGTTCATGAGGGCCGGGATTTTAAGAACAAGAATGATAGGCTGGGAAGACAGTGGGACCAAAGTCACATGAAACCGTAAGGCCACATAACTGTACATCTCAAAACTGACCAATTTGACTTGCCAAAATAGCCAGGCTTATGCTGAAATAGGGAAGTCTGATGTATGCAAGAAACTCTTTTGAAATAACTGTGGTGCCCAGGCCAAGCAGACTGAGCTTGGGACTGAGTGTGGCCTCCGGCTCAGTTTCTTTCTTTGGTCTGATACTTCATGTATTTGAATATAGTTGAATTTATTTTTTTCTTACAGAAATATTTTTAAAAATTTTAAAAAAATCAAAGTGAACAGAGTTAACATGTTAAATCAGAATGGTTCTCTTTGACCCACTCTGGTCTATTGTGTAAATATTTATTTAGACTATTTTAATAATACATATTATTTACCCCACTGTAACATCATGTAAACTAAATATGTTTTTAAACAATTTTTAAGACTTGTAATTACCCTGAAAATAAGGTTTGTAATGCAAAGGCCAGACCCTTCTCTGTGGCAGCATTCTTGGAGACTGCCCTTACAGTCTGTGACTCAAAGCCACTTGATGACTCCCTTTTACATAATCCTCCTTTCCTCCCAACCCGTTCTCCACAGAGGGCAGACCTCACGACATTTTCCAGTTCCAGATCTCTTTTCCAGCATTTTGGATGAAATTAATTTATACATGATGGGAGAGGTTCTAGGATGTACAGAAAAAAAGCACTTACATTAGGGCAAGAAATCCCAGTGACTAGCAACAGTTTGTTTTGCAGAGAGTACAGCCTGCTTTTTTGGAAAGTAATTTTCTGAAAACAGTTCTTACTGATTCACTAAACAAAAACAAGGGACCCTGAGAAGTAAATAGTAAGTTCTAAGAAAATAATATAGGCAGAGTCTATTCTGTGGGTTGGATTATTCTTTACTGCACAAGTTAGAGTGTCTGCTAGAAGTATCATGTGAGCCACATCTGTCATTTTAAATTTTCTAGTAACCATTTTAAGAACTAAGAAAGAAACATGTGAAATGGTCTTAATATGTTTTATTTAACCCAATATAAAAAAATATCATGCAATGTGAAATCAATATAAAAAAGTACTGAGATGTTTTACTTTTTTTCTCCTATTAAGTCTTTGAAATCAATATTGTTAAGCACATCTCTGTTCAGACTAACCATATTTCAAGTTTTCAGTAGCCACATGTGGGGAATGGCTATGATGTTGGATAGTGCAGATCTATACTCATTCCTTCAAAAAAGATAATATGTTAATATCAAAATGTGGCCAATTTCCAATTACTTAGGGGCAAATTAGCCAGTTTTATAGTTCCTAAGGCTTCTGATTTATCTTTAGTTTTTTGCTTTCTGCCTTGTGGCTGCTTTATTGATCTTCTGCTTATCCCTCAAAAGCCAGAATATGCCTGTGGAGGAAAGAAAGCTGAGATGTGTCTTTGGGAGCTTCATCAGTAGCTCTGGTAAAGTATCTCTGGAAGGGGAAGAGAGTCCAGTCATTAGCTTAGAGATGTTGGTGCTTAGTCTGTTGCAGACTTGGGTAAGAAAACTTTCTCTTGATGACACAGTGCTCTTGCTCTTTCCATATTAAGTAGAACCTTTGTGGTAAGACTGACTCTTCAGACAGACCCAAAAGGCCATTATTGATAGAAAGAGCCTTGCCAAACTCTAGACTACATTGTCTGGGTTTTTATGCTGTGAAAAAGAAAACTAAATTAATATAGCAAGCCCCCCTTTCATCTAAGAGAAATCTACTCATCTGGAAGTTTTTAGACCCTGTTTCTGCTTCTCAGCAGAAGTACCTGAGGTAGATCAGGAAAGGGGCTGCCTCAAGAAAAACCCTAGGTCCTCCGGATTCTTAGAGCTATACAAATGCCATCTCCTGCATCAGTGAGACCCTGGGAAAGACCAGCATGCTAATGGGCACAGTGAATCCAGTCTTTACTTTCTGCCTCATAAAGGGCCCCTTATCCCAGTACCAAGTCCTTTCCTTATGAAGCTGTGCTGCCTCAGGCTGTTTAGGGACCATTGCCTGTTTATAGGTCATGTGAGTGTGTTTCCTTTAGTCCCTGGGCAATGCTTGCTTAATGCTTTTGTTGAATCAACAAAGGGCCTGAGGCCTTAGTTTTTTTATTAAGGTCTCTGCCCCAGGCATGGTGCTCAATATCTTGGCCAAATAAGTTACTTTCTTAAATATCCAGGAATCTTTTAGACTAAAGCTAATGAGGAGTTACCACCTCACCCTCAAACTCCAACATGATCTATGCCTTAGTGTTGTTTTGTTGTCTGCTTTGATGTAAAAGCAAGAGTATTTGGAGCAAGAAGCTGCAGTACTCCAAATACACATTAGGCCTTTTCATTATCATTCATACATTTCTGCTTTAGGTATATGTAGATGGCCATGCTATTTGTCCAGAGGAAGAGAGTGTAAAGATATAAGAATACTTTTTTAGTCCTAAATGCTGTTTTGTTTACTTTCTGTCAAGATATTTACCAGTGTCAAATTCAAACTATAGTACTATGTAATTATGTATAAAGTTTTTTTATTTATTTGAAATTAGACTAGATATACATTTTTAAATTTAACATCTGGCTGGACAGTGTTCTATTAACTCATTGAATGTGTTTCCTTTGTCTTGTGTTAATAAATATTGATGCCTGATTGTGTTTAATGCTTCACACATTGGGAGAATTGATAAATTGTAATTTATAAATATTTTTAAAATGTATTTTATTGATTTTTTTACAGGGAGGGAGGGAGAGGAATAGAGAGTTAGAAACATCAATGAGAGGGAAACATCTATCAGCTGCCTCCTGCACACCCCCTACTGGGGATGTGCCCACAACCAAGGTACATGCCCCTGACTGGAATTGAACCTGGGACCCTTCAGTCCGCAGGCCACGCTCTGTCCACTGAGCCAAACCGGCTAGGGCTGTAATTTATAAATTTTAAATCTAACGTCAGATGGTAATACCCAAGGATAGCTAGAGTGATCTAAGAAAGTGAGTAGAGATCATAGCAAATTATTGCTATAAAAGGAGGCCAGATAAAGAAACAGTAGTCATTTTGAAAACTAAAAAGGCTTTTGTCAGTAACAGTTATAGCTTAGTTTTCCTCCTACTCGTGGCATTTGCTAATTTTAATCTTATGATTGTCCGTTTTAGTATTTTTCTAATGTGTGATTGGGCTGGATTTCATCTTTCCTTAAAGTAATACTTAATTTGTTCTTCCATTTCTTGCTTTCAAGAAACTTGATGGGAGCCCATCAAATTTTGCATGTTCTCACAGACACTAAAACTGGTCTTTGAATTACGGTCCAAGCCATTTAGGCAGCTGAGAACATTTTTTCATTTAACATGTTTATTGAGTGCCTACTCAATAGGCACAAGGCACTGTAATAAGAGCTGAAGCTAGAAAGAAAAATATCAAGTCACTGCTCTCAAAGAAATACAGAAAAACTATATAATATAATTAAGGGTTACAATGTCAAATTCAAACTATAGTACTGTGTGGGGGAATGTCTGAACAGGTAGGATAGGCACCCAATCCAATGATGAGGAGAATAGTGAGGAATACATGTTGGAGAAGGTAATGTCTGAACTGAGTTTCGAAGGATGAAACAGCCAGGTAAGATCAAGACAACAAGGGGGTAGGTGGAGTTGAATGTTCTGGTGACTACAGTTCATTATTAGGTTATAGGGTTTGAAGGGAGAAAAGTAAAAGATAGTCAGAAGCTTAAGCTAAAAATAGATTAAAGGTATTATCTATCATGCTAAGAATTTTGGAACTTTATGCAGTAGGCCAAAAAGAACCAATGAGGATTTATAGCAAGGGAATAAAACTCTCAGATTTACAATACAGATTATCCTGGTGGTCATATAGTAAATGGTGTGGGTAGGAGGGGAAGGTAAAATCTGAGGCTGGGAGGCCTTTGCAATAACTGCAGTGGTAAAGCAAGAGCACTTCAACCAAGGTTGTGACAGGATGGAGATGAGAGACAATGCTTGCAAATTTAAGAGACTGTAAGATTTCAACTACTGAGTATTCATGGTAAGGAAGGAGGAATTCAAAATAACTCGCAGGCTTTGACTTGGGAGTTAGGTAGATGTTGGACCATTTACCAAGAGGAACAAAAGAATCAATTTGGGAAAGAAGATGCCATGTTCCATTTTGGTCATGTTTATTTGAGGTGCTATGAAACATGCAAGTGAAAAGAGGTCCAACAGGTAGCTAAATATTTAGGTTTCTGCCTTAGGAGAACTCTAGTCAACAACTAGATATTTGGGAGACTTCCTTGTAAAAGTGGTAGCTGAAGCCATGAAAGTGAAAGTTAGTACCAAGGACAGTCATGTAAAGTGAAAAAAGGATCCCTAATGGGAGTCATGGGGAACACCACCAGCATTTAAAGGCTGGTAGGGAAAGAGTCCACAAAAGGGAGAAGGAATAACTGGAGAGATAGGAGCAAAAAAATAAGCATGGGCATAGAAATTATAGGAAGTTTTTTAAAGAGGAGCGTGATCAATGCTGCCACAGGCTACAAAGAAGCTGAGTAAAATGGGAACTGGCTAAGCATCTGGCATCTAGATAGTTCACTGGTTACCTTGGTCAGAGTGATTTCAGTTGCAGTTAAGGGAGAAGACAGAAAACTGGTTCAGGGGAGGAGTGATGGAAGGTGTAACTAAATAGAGGCTACTCTTTCCAGAAGCTTTATCTGTACACAGGAAGGAAAGAAACAGCATAATAGTTAAAAGAGGTTTAAAAAATTGAGAGGTTATTTAAAAAATAGAATAAATAAAATATTCCTGCCCTACCTGGTTTGGCTCAGTGGATAGAGTGTCAGCCTGTGGACTAAAGGGTCCTGGGTTTGATTCCGGTCAAGGGCACATGCCTGCCCAGGTTGCAGGCTCAATCCCCAGAGGGAGGCGTGCAGGAGGCAGCCGATCAATGATTCTCATCATTGATATTTCTGCCTCCCTCTCTCAAATCAATAATATATTTTAAAAAACATTCCTGTGTTGGGGAAAGAGCCAGTAGAGAGAGAAAATTTCCAGATATAGTAATAAGTGGTAATTGACAAAGCAAGGTCACTGAGGAAGCAGGAGGGGTGGGGATCCAGAGAACAGGTGGAATGATTAGTCTTTGAAGGAAGAAAGCACATTTTGTCAAAACTATGTAGAAGCAAAATGCTAATAGTAGGTAGTTGGTAGAGGCCCAGCTGATGACCTCATTCACTTTTCTGAATCTCCACTCTCAGTTCACAAAGATAAACATTTATTTACCAGGCATGGTTCTAATTTACACGTGTTAAACTCATTCAATCCACACAACTCTGGGATAGGTATATATATAATTTCATTAATAACGTTTCTCTCTCCTTACTAAAAAAGTCAAAAGAGGTGCCACCACTGGCTTGACCAGGTCATTTGAAAACAATTGCCTTTGGCTCTTGAAAGTCAGATTTGCTTCTCTTTATTCCTTCACTTCTAAAGTTAAAAAACCTATCTGGTTTATAAAACTGTTACTATTCAGATACAACAGTGTGCATTATAATCTACTTTTTTCTCCCCATTTACAGTTGATGTTCATGGTTCAGAAGAGTTGTAGGTACAGCTTGTGACACTTCCATAAGAAACAAGGACTGTAGGAATATTTGTGAGTGGCAGTGTTGCACTATATAAAATCTGATTTAGACATTTTACAGATGGAAGAGGAGCTACAGAGGGGGCAACCAATGCACATTTTGTTTTTTATTTCTTTCCCATGCACAGTTTGAAGGTTTCAGTAAAATTTAGTTTCTTTTGATGGTAACATTTCTCAATTTCCCTACTACTTTTCCAGATTAACATTTGTTAAGTATTCTGTGTTCCAAGGAAGAAACACACACACACACACAAGAGCAGTAAACAGAACCAGCCTTCCCGCCACTAATGTTCTGGATTCCATGGGACTTTGTTCTTGTTGTTAATCCTCACCCAAGGATATGTTTCCATTGATTTTTAGAGAGAGTCGGGGAGAGAGACATCAATTGGTTGCTGCCTGTACTTGCTCCAACCAGGACCAGGGATTAAACCTGCAACAGAGGTACATGCCCTTGACCAGAATTGAATGTGGGACCCTTCAGTCTGCGGGCCCACACTCTATCCACTGAGCCAAACAAGCTAGAGTGGACCTTTTTTTGTTTTGTTTTAGAGAAGAGGGAGAAGGATATTGAGAAACATGGATGAGAAAGGAATGTCATCGATTGGCTGCCCTCCTGCACGCCCCCTACTGGGATGGACCCCGCGACCTGGCATGTGCCCTGACTGGGAATGGAACCGGTGACCTCTCAATGCTCAACCTCTGAGCCACACCAGCCAGGTTCCAATGGATTTTGTTAATCAGGAAAGGCTGAGGTCTGAGAACCTCTTCTCCACTCCTTACCTTTATAGGGTACTTTGCTTTCCTATGATATATATTTTGATTTTTTAAATAATGCTGGGACATGGGCTGAGCATTATGTTTTCCCCAACTTTGATAAGGAGAATACAAACTTAGAGAAGTTGGGTAATTTGCCCAATCAAAAAATTTAAAGGCGGGGGGAAGGGCATATAATGGCAGTGGAATAACTAGAAGCTACACTGATACTCTCCCAAGACCAAACTGGAAATACAACTACAATATAGAAAAATCCTGAAAAATCAATTGAAGACTGGAGAGAACCATGATAACCAAGGATAGAAAGTGGAGACCACAAATGGGAAACCAAGATGGTGGCATAGGTAAACACCTAAACTGCCTCGTACAACAATTTCAAAACTACAACTAAAAGACAAAACAGACATCATCCAGAACCACAGGAAAGCTGGCTGAGTGGAAATTCTACAACTAGAAGGAAAGAGAAAAGCACGCTGATATTCAGAGGAACTGCGGAAGGCAGAGGTACCAAGGCGTGCGTGCAGAGAGGGCGGGCAACTGAGTACGCGGCTAGCTTTCTCAAGCGGGAGGGAGACAAAAGCTCCTGATGGCTCTGAACTCCAATTCCAGGCACTGTCTGGTAGCAGGCAGAACTCAAGGGCGGCTTTCTCTCAGAGGTGCCTGCAGCAATTACCATGGGACACTGAGACACAGGGGCCTATTAGGGCAGGGCTGACGGGAAACCAATGCTGTCTGCTCCGCCCTGAGACTCCACCCCATCCAAGCTGAGCACAGAGGCTTTTGCAAGTCTTGTCTCATAAGGGTGTCTCCAGCACAAAAGTTCTCCCAGCGTAGACACAGCTGATCCTCACAGCCAATTGGCCTACAGGTCAATTTCTCCCAGTGATACTAACAACAATCAAGGCTTAACTACAAGAAGACTGTGCACACAGCCCACAAAAGGGTGCACCAAGAGTGTCCACCTCAGGTAACTGGGGAGGCTGGGCCACTGGGCCCTATAGGACACCTAGTACACAAAGCCACTCTATCAATTCAGGGAAACAGCCAAAATGCGGAGACAAAGAAACAGATCACAAACGAAAGAAATGGAGGAAAGCAAATGACTGGATATAGAGTTCAAAACCACGGTTATAAGGTTTTTCAAGAATTTTCTAGAAAAGGCCAATAAATTTAGCGAGACCCTCGAGGATATGAAAAAGGACCAACTAGAAATTAAACATACACTGACTGAAATAAAAAATATTATACAGAGATCTAATAGCAGACTAGAGGAACACAAGAATCAAGTCAAAGATTTGAAATACAAAGCAGCAAAAAACAACCAGAAAAGCAAAAAGAAAAAAGAATCCAAAAATAAGAAGCTAGTGTAAGGAGCCTCTGGGACAACTTAAAAGCGTACCAACATCAGAATTATGGGGGTACCAGAAGGAGAGAGAGCAAGATACTGAAAACCTATTTGAAGAAATAGTGACCAAAAACTTCCCTCACCTGGTAAAAGAAAAAGACTTACAAGTCCAGGAAGCGCACAGAACCCCAAACAAAAGGAATCCAAAGAGGACCACACCAAGACATAACATAATTAAAATGCCAAGAGCAAAAGACAGAATATTAAAAGCAGCAAGAGAAAAACAGTTAATTACCTACAAGGGAGCACCCATAGGACTCTCAACTGATTTCTCAACAGAAACTATGCAGGCCAGATGGGAGTGGCAAGAAATATTCAGTGATGAATAGCAAGAAGCTACAACCAAGATTACCCAGCAAAGCTATCATTCAGAATTGAAGGGCAGATAAAGAGCTTCACAGATAAGAAAAAGCTAAAGGAGTTCATCACCACCAAACCAGTATTATATGAAATGCTGAAAGGTATTCTTTAAGAAGAGGAAGAAGAAAAAAACAAAGATAAAAATTATGAACAAATACATACCTATCAACAAGTGAATCTAAAAATAAAGTGAATAAAATCTGATGAACAGAATAAACTGGTGAATATAATAGAATCACGGGCATAGAAAGGGAGTGGTCTGACAATTCTCGGGGGAAAGGGGTGTGGGGGGTGCAGGAAGAGACTGGACAAAAACGTACACCTATGGGTGAAGACGGGGGGGGGGTGTAAGGGCATGGGGTGGGGTGGGAACTGGGTGGAAGGGAGCTATGGGGGAAAAAGGAACAATTGTAATAATCTGAACAATAAAGATTAAATTATAAAAAAAATGGAGACCACATCGAAACTGGTAGGAAATGCAGAAACCTCAAAGAGCTGGCCAGGCTCCCATAGACAGCAGCTGAAGGTCCAGAGGGATATCTTAGCTATGGGGGATTGCCACTGAGAATTCTGTAGTCCAAACCCCAAGCTGGGCTCCTCAACCCAGAAAACCAGAACTGAGAAAGCTTCCCACATAAAACCTGGCTGTGAAAAGCAGCAGGGTTGCTGTATGCTAGCCAGAGATGGCTATAAACGCAGGCACCCTCTTAAAGGGCCAATGCAGAAGATTTCTTGTGCAGCCACTCACCTTAGGCTCTGGCAGAGGGAGGGCAGAGTAGACTGGAGCTGTGTGAGGAGTCTGATTGGAGCTTGGAGGGCAGCCACCCACTTACCTGTGCTGAGTCATTCCCTCATCTATGGAGGACATCTTTCTCCACAGACCTTTGATATCCAGGCAGTTTTTGCCTGGGAGGAAGGCATTGCCCCACCCTATTGGAAGACCTGTAGCCCCACCCTGTGGTTGATACCCTGAGGCTAATCAAGCCTGAATACAATCAGACTGCAGGCTGAGGCAGATCTCTGGAGGCTTTGCTTTGAGTCTTTACCTGATCCCCTTCTGGGCCTAGGGCTAGGAAATGCAGACCCTACTATACATCTTGGTCCTTTCCAAAGAACCTAGCCCCAGCACAGGGAGCCACAAGCTGTGGATTGCTGATAACTCCAAATAGGGTACTCAGGGCCAGTCAGAAACAGCATCTGACATTGTCCTGAACTGGACACTGGGAGTTGTGACAGATCGATCTAATATATAGACACAAAACCAAACAGGCAGCCAAAATGGGGAGACAAAAAACAACCTCCAAATGAAAGAACCAAAGAATTCTCTAGAAAAGCTAAACAAAATGGAGATAAATTTATTTGATATAGAGTTCAGAATAATCATGGCAAAAATGCTCAACAATATGAAAAAAGATAACAGTAATTATGAAAAAAAGAAATAATATAATAAATGAATTGGGAATATAATATAATGAATTTGGAATGTAGCAGGATACAAAATTAACACCCAGAAATCCACAGCATTTTTACACAGCAGTAATGAATTTTCAGAAAGAGAAACTAAAATGGGGTATAATTTCCATATATCATTGCAACAAAAAATTAAGATACTTGGGAATAAACTTAACCAAGGAGGCAAAAGACCTGTACTCAGAAAACTACAAGATGTTGAAAAAAGAGATAGAGGAAGATATAAACAAGTGGAAGAATATACCATGTTCATGGATGGGTAGAATTATTAAAATGTCCATACTTCCCAAGGCAATCTACAGATTCAATACAATCCCTATTAAAATATCAACAGCATATTTCACAGATCTAGAACAAATACTCCAAAAATATATATGGAACAACAACAACAAAAAAGACCCTGAATAGCTGCAGCAATCTTGAGAAAAAAGAACAAAGTTGGAGGGATCACAGTACCAGATGTCAAGTTTTACTACAAAGCCACTGTAATCAAAACAGCCTAGTACTGGCAGAAGAACAGGTGTATAGATCAATGGAACAGAACAGAGACCCCAGAAATCGACCCAAGCCATTATGCTCAAGCAATATTTGACAAAGGAGCCAAGAACTTACAATGGAGTCTCTTCAATAAATGGTGTGGGAAAATTGGATAGATACATGCAAAAAAGTGAAACTAGACTACCAACTTACACCATACACAAGAATAAATTCAAAATAGATAATTGACTTTAAGTCATGAGACAATAAAAATCATAGAAGAAACCATAGGCAGCAAAATCTCAGACATCTCTCATAGCAATATGTTTACAGCTAATCTCCTAGGACAAAGAAAACTAAGGAAAAAATAAACAAATGGGACTAAATCAAAATAAAAAGCTTCTGCACAGCAAAAGAAACCTTCAGCAAAACAAAAAGGGAGCCCACTGAATGGGAGAACATATTTGGCAATGATACATCTGATAAAGGTTTAATACCCAAAATATATATGGAACTCATACAACTTCAAAGGAAGACAATCCAATTAAAAAATGGGCAAAGGGCCCTAACCGGTTTGGCTCAGTGGATAGAGCTTCCGCCTGCGGACTCAAGGGTCCCAGGTTCGATTCCAGTGAAGGGCATGTACCTGGGTTGAGGGCACATCCCCAGTAGGGGGTGTGTAGGAGGCAGCTGATCGATGTGTCTCATCGATGTTTCTAACTCTATCCCTCTCCCTTCCTCTCTATAAAATATATTTAAAAAATGGGCAAAGGACCTAGACACTTCTCCAAAGAAGACATACAGATAGCCAAGAGACAAATTTAAAAAAGATGCAAATTAAAATAACAATGAACCTGGCCCGAGTTGCTCAGCGGTTAAGCATCGACTTATGAACCAGATCACAGTTCAATTCCTGGTCAGGTCACACACATACCTGGGCTGTGGCTCGATCATTGGGGGTTTGTGCAGGAGGCAGCTGGTCAATGATTCTCTCTCATCGATGTTTCTCTCCCTCCCTCCCTGAAATCAATAAAATTATGTTTTAAAAAAATGACTATGAAGTATCACCTCACACCTGTCAGAATGGCTCCCATCAACAAATCAAATGACAAAGTGCTGGTGAGGATGTGGAGAAAAGGGAACCCTGCTGGTGGAATGCAGACTGGTGCAGCCATTATGGAAAACAGTATGGAGTTTCCTCAAAAAATTAAGTATGGAACTGCCATTTGACCCAGTGATCCCACTTCTAGGAATATATCCTAAGAAATCTGAAACACCAATCAAAAAGGATGTATGTTCATAGCAGCGCAATTTATAACAGCTATGATCTGGAAACAGCCCAAGTGCCCATCAGTAGTAGATGGGTGGATAAGGTGTGGTGCATTTACACAATAGAATACTATGCAGCAGTAAAAAAGAAGGATCTCTTGCCCTTTGAGACAGCATGGAGGGACCTGGAAAGTATTATGCTAAGCAAAATAAGCTATTTAGAGAAAGAGAAGTATCACATGCTCTCACTTATATGTGGACTCTAATGAACAAAATAAACTGATGAACAAAATAGATCCAGAAAGGTAGACACACAGAATAGACTGCGGAGTCTCAGAGGGAAGGCAGGGTGTTGTAGGTGGGTAGAAAGAGACCAGCCAAAGAACTTGTATGCATATATGCATAACCCATGGACACAGACAATAGGGTAGTGAAGGCCTGGGGGAGTGGCGGGGGAGGGGCTAGAAGAGGTCAATGGAGGAAAAGGGGGGCATAAGTAGTACTTTTCAACAATAAAGATTTGATTTTTAAAAGTCTACATAAAGGCAGTCAACCTGTTTTAGTTTTTAATAGGTAGTCAATGTTTGCTGAATGATGATGTCTAAACATTTGTGAGCTCCTACGAGTGGCACACATTCTTTTTTTTATATTTTTTATTTATTTCAGAGAGGAAACCATAGAAACATCCATGATGAGAGAGAATCATTCATAGGCTGCCTCCTGCACGCTCCACACTGAGGCTAGAGCCCTCAACCCCGGCATGTGCCCTGACTGGAATCGAACCTATGCTCAACCGCTGAGCCATGCCGGCCGGCTCATTCTTGAGCTTTAAATCACACTATCTGGCCCTAAAGGTTAAAATCAGAATGGGCTCCATCTTTCAAATCAGTTTCCCTCACTTTTTTTCTGTTTGTTTTGTTTCCCTCATTGGAGAGCTCAAACTAGTAAAATTTCAGAAACATTCTGGAACTTTTTTTCAAGAACATATTAAAAGGTTTATCACTTATTACTATCACTATAAAGCCATAAAAGAACACCTTGCAAGTAAATGGATAAAGAAAAATAATCAGAATAACGCATAATTCCTCCTCCAGAAAGGTAGACACATAAAATATTTTACAAAATTTTTGTAGTGTGTTAAAATGACGGTATAACATCTGATTTTACGACAGTCTATTATGTAACTTTTTTCTAGTTTAACTGTTGGCATAAATGTGAGTTTCAGAGTGACACAGCCTACTGGCAGTTACGTGTGCTTTTTTCAAATCAATCTTGGGTAACCTAAGAAGCTGAGGAGAACAACCCTCCCCGCTCCCAGTCACTCCTCTCTGCAGAAAGCGGCCAGGTCAGGATGCGTCACGGCCAGGGAGGACAGCTCTAGGCCTGATGGCCCAACAAGGAGCAGCAGGCAGGAGCTGAGCTGCGAGCGAGGCCACTAAACGACCCCAAACACCCGCGAACTGGTGATGGCCTCCGAAAACAGACGTGGGGACCGAGTGCGGGCAGAGTTCCTGAAGCGAAAAGGAATCGGTTCACCTACAATTCCCACCGGAGTTGACACCTTCAATCGCCGCAACTCGCCATTCCGAGCTAGCCCGGCACAAGATGGCGGCGTGTCACATGAGCAACGTGATGACGTAGGACGGCGAACCGCACGGAGGCACAGCCTTAACCTCGCCCCCCACGCTCACTCAGTTTTGACCCCCACCCTTCCCCGCCCCCGGCCTGGTTGTAGATCATGCCGCCAGTGGCGGCCCTGACTGCCGAGGAAACCGTAGCCTAGGACAGTTGGCTGTTAGGTGACATTGATTCTCCCCGCCCCGCCAGACGTTTAAGAGGCACGTCCCCCGCGGCGTGACGGGGTGGGGAAATAGGTAGTAAATTCGTAGCCACCTGGGAGGGGGGAGTGGAAGTTCCCGCCCTGGAGAGCGGCGAGGCGACAGCCACAGGTAAGCGGGGACGGGGGTGGGGCGTGCTCCCGAGTCCCTGAGCAGGGGGAGGGTGCGGGGACGCCGCGCTGCGGGGATGCAGAACTGGGCAGTTCGCCGGATGGGGGGTCGCGCACGGGCGGCCGCGGTGGGGGAGGGGTGCGGAGGGCGCTCGGCGGAAGGGGGCGGGCTCGCCCGCTGTCCCCCGGCCTCGCGCGCTTCCGGTTCTCGCGCCTTGGCCGCGCTGTTTCCCTTCTGTGGTGGGTCTCCTTCTCCCCTCCCCGCGGCCCCTAATCAAAGTAAACCCGAAGACCTTCCGCCGCCGGGTGGCTTTCGCCTCTGAAGCCGCCCTTCCACGGTTCTAGGCGAGTGCCCTCGGCGGAAGGTCTTGTGGTTGGCGCGGGGAGCCGGGGGCAGGGCGGCGTGGCCTTGGCGGAGCGCGTTGTTGGCGGAGCGCGGCCCGGGACCGGTTATCTTCTCCAGGGAGCCCACGGCAGCGCACCGGGCGCCCTTGGGGTGCCAGGGCCCAGGTCGGCCCGCCGTGCAGGGCAGAAACAGCCCTTTCCTTCGTAGACTTTTCAGTCGAGTGGGAAGACAGTAAAATAATCAAACAGACACATAAAACAGTAACGGAAAGATGCAGTTGATGAGCGAGGAAGGAGGGTGTGGAGAGACCGGAGATCGTCTGTTACCTCTGGACAGACGATTAAACCGTGAAACGTCTTGGATTTTTCTCACCCTGTATCGTAAAACTAAGAATGGTATTTCAGAGCGTCAACTATGCCATGTAGCTGGCAGCATAATCGCTTTTAAATTGTTGTAGATGTTAGAGAATGTCTACTTACTTAGCTTTTGAGGAGCAGTGGGCTAATAGTCATTGAGAGCCTTTGCCTTCTGAAGCTTTTTCAGCATAGATTTGGCAAGCATCTTTGTCAAACTGGCCTCGTTTGGGATAAGAGTTTGTACTCTGTGTTTGCAAAGTGTATTTTATCCTGAGACTTCTGTTACCAAGAGAACAGAGAGATGCCGTTTTTATTAAAATGCTATTTTTCTTATATATTAAAGTGTGCAGTCACCTCTGGCTCAGTCAGAATAATTCTTTTGTTCTAAAGCTGAATATATTAGCTCTATATTTGTAGATAACCTTAAGGTTATGTTTGCTCTGTGATACATCTTACAGTACTACTATATCACCAGTAGGAGGTAGTCCCATCTAAAAATACTTTTAAAATGCTTTTATTTTTTTATGTGCTTTTTTCCATTTACTTATAATGAATTTCCAACTCTAACATAGGGTGTGTTTTTTTTTGGTGCCTGAATTTTCCTGTTTCTAAGGCTGTGTTGAGATCATTGTCTAAACATATTTATTTAACCATTGTTTCTATCAGTTTTAAGTAGGTAAACTGAACTAAACACATTGATTTGTTCAACAGTAATAAATGTGTAAGATATTAGTGTTATATTGGGAGCAGGATATGGTCTGTGACTCCCTGGAGCTTGCATTCCTGTGGGGCATAGAGCAGGCAATTAAATACTGTGATAAGTGCCAGGAAAAGAGGGGGAACATGTGCTGTGGGTATACATTACTGCCAGAGCTTCTAAACCAGCCTAAGGGAGTTAGGAAAGTTTGCCCTGAAGAATAACTCATAGGAATAGGTCACATGAAGAGAAGGGGGATAATGTTTCTGGCAGAGGGAATCCTATATAATAAAGAGGTAATATGCAAATTGACCCTCACAAGATGGCTGCCTACGACCAGGCCGGCAGGGGGGTTAGTGAGGGACTACCAAATAACTGAACAAGTAGGCTGCCTAGGGCTACCAGGCCAGCAGAGGGGAGGGGGCATTTGGGGGCGACCAGGTTGGCAGGGGTACAGTAAGGGGTAACCAGGCTGGCAGGTGTGGCGGGGGGGGGGGGGGGGGGGGGGGGTAAGGGGTGAGCAGGCAGGCAGGTGAGTGATTAAGAGCCGGTGGTCCAGGATTGTGAGAGGGATGTCCGACTGCTGGTTTAGGCTCGGCTATCGGACATCCCTCAAGGGGTCCCAGATTGGAGAGGATGCAGGCTGGGCTGAGGGGACACCCCCCTCCTGTGCACGAATTTCAAGCACTGGGCCTCTAGTAGTATATAAAATCCTGAAGGTGAGAGAAAGCAGGGCAGGCACAAATGAAGATCTGAAAGAAATTCACTATGACTAAGAGAAGCTATTTTGAGGGGAGATCATGAATTCAGTTGTGGAAATGGTGAGCAAGAGACACGTTGCCGCAAGCTTTCTCATAGTTCAACATCCTCTATAGGTGAGGAACTAAGACTCTTCATTCATCATATGGGAATACTACACTGCATTTGTTGATGTTTACTATTTACTGTGTACGTGAGGGTCTCTGCTGGGCACAAAACATACATTTACATGATACAAGCACTGTCCTTAGTTGCCTTAAGACTAAGGGAAACAGTGGTAGGAGTGGGGGTGGGGTGGAAGAGGGTATGGGGGATATTTGTGATGATAAATAAAAGTTTTAAAAAAGACTAAGGAAAACCAACATGCCAATAAACGCAGTTCAGAGTGTTAAGTAACCGTCTTAGAAATATCTGCAAGGAACAGTGGAAGCATTAAGAAAAGAGGGACCATAATGGAACATAATGTTTGGGATGTAACTTGAAAACAGAAGTTTGCCAGGTGGACAAGTTGGGAACGTGAGAGTAGAGGGGCAATGCAGAATAAAAGAACATAGACTTTGGATTAAAACAGTTCTGGCCTCAGGTCTTGCATTCACATCTTAGTGTTAGATCCACAGTAAATGACAATTTCTTTGAGCCTCAATTTAGGGGATCCAGCAGATAATATATTTAAAAGCTCCTAGTGTCTAGCACATAATGTTTTTTTTTCTTTGAAAGTTTTCTCTAAGGTACTATGCTTTACCGTGGCTGGTTAGCTCAGTTGGTTAGAACATCATCCCAATTTCAAGGTTTCGGGTACCATCTCCCATCAGAGCACATATAAGAAGTAACAATGAATGCATAAATAAGTGGAACAACAAATCCATGTTTCTCTCCCTTCCTATCTCTATTTAAAAAAAAAAAAAAAGTACCATGCCTTTACTTATATGTCTCACTATGTCGTCAGCAAGATCACAGCCTGCAGCTATCTCTCAGCTCCCCAAATACTTGGTACTTTTGAAGCTGTTTCACTGCCTCCCTTGTGATTCTGCCCTACTTGAGCTTAAGCTTCCAGCAGCTGCCCAGGGCTTACTTAAGTGCCTTTGTACACATAAAATTTATTGTGTTTTGAGCATGTTTTTAGGAGATGTTTATCTTAACCTCAGTTTTAGGAATAATAAGTAAAAATAAGTGAACAAATAAAGGTTATATTCTGATAACATTAAAATACAGAGATTGTTTATAATGAGATGAAACTATAAAGCTGTTTTCATTTGGGGGGAAAAGAAGCCTATTCCTCTTTTTTTTTTTTTTTAAGGGATTATAAATTTTTTAGGTCGTCTGGTAAACCTGATGGACTGAGCCCCAAAATGGCGCCAGCCAAAACTGATTCCTCTTTAAAAAATCATTGGTTTTTCTTTTCTATAGGAAATACAGTATAGTTGTAATAATTGTCAAAGTATAGTTGTAATAATTGTCCAAGATGTTATTTGCTAACTGTAGGAAATGTTTGTTGTTTTGTTGATCATGTTAGTTTCCATTCAATATAGGATTTCTTAATAATGTTAGGGAGGGAAAATCAGTGAGTCACAGTGGAACAAACAGAAGAGTACCATTTCCAGTAATTTAACAAGGTTTTAAAAAATCTTATTTCAGTGCTTTAGCACTACATCTTTTTTCTTCTTTACTCTATATTCTAACCATGTCTTCTGAAATGAAGTGTTTAAAAGTCTATTTCACTAGAAATAGTACGTAGAAAATATGTAATTCTATCTTTGGCGCTGTCTGTATGTTTACTTTGTGGAATTACACTTGTATTAGTGTAGATGAAAAAAATCATGGCACTGGACTATTATTGTAGGCTTAAAAGCAGTTGAAGAAAGAACAAAGGAAATACTAGATGAATTTGTCAAAATCAAAAGTTTTAAAATAGCCTTGGCTGTTGTGGTTCAGTTGGTTCAAGCGTTGTCCCATATACCTAAAGGTTGCAGTTTGATCCCCAGTACAGGATGTTTCTGTTCTCTCTCTCTTTTTCTCAACCTGTCTTTCTCTGTCTCTCCTTCCCCTCTTCCTCTCCCTTTCTCTCCCTAAAAATCGGTAAAAGCATATAAAAACTTTTAAAAATAAGCATGGTTAAATCATATTGAGAAAGTATTTGTATCAACATAATAGAAATAAAATTTATATGAAGACCCCCTGGCTGGTGTGGCTCAGTTGGTTGGAGCATCATCTCATACACTGAAAGATTGCAGGTTTGATTCAGAGGACCCATATCTAGGTTGCAGGTTCCATTCCTGGTCGAGGTTTGTGCATGGTCAACCGATCAATGTTATGTTCCTTTTTCTCTTTTTCTCTCTCCCTCTCTAAAAAAAATCAATGGCCTTAGTGTTTTGGCTCAGTGAATAGAGTGATGGCCTGCGGACTGAACGGTCCCAAGTTCGATTCCAGTAAATGGCACATGCCTGGGTTGCAGGCTCAATCCCCAGTAGGGGCCGTGCAGGAGGCAGCCAATCAATGATTCTCTCTCATCATTGATGTTTCTATCTCACCTGTCCTCTCTCTGAACTCAATAAGAAATGTATTTTAAAAAATCAGTGAAAACATGTCCTCATATGAGGATTAAAATAAATTTATATGAATAATGTAAGCTAATAAGGAAAACACTAACTTCTGATAGGTAGATAGACAAATAATATGAACAGATAGCTCACAGAACTAATGGATATATACCTAGAAGTGGAATTATTGGATCAAATAGTAATTCTATCTTTAATTTTTTGAGGAACCACCATACTACTTTTCACAGCAGCTACAACATTTTACATTCCCACTACACTGCACAAATGTTCCAATTTTTCCATATCCTCACCAATACATTTCTTTTTTGTTTGTTTTATATCAGACATCCTAATGGATATGAGGTGGTAGTTCATTGTAGTTTTGACTTGGCATTTTCCTAATGATAAGTGATATTAAGCATCCTTTCATATGTTTGCGGGCTAACCTTTTCTTTTTTCTTTATTATGTCATTGCAGAAAATCACAAAAACCTTAAATTCTACCCAATTTTTTTGCCAGTCTTTTTCTAAGTAGTTCTTCATTTTACATATTCCATCTCATATAACCCATTTATTCTCATTCTTTTTTTTTTAATAAATCTTTATTGTTCAGATTATCACAGGTGTTCCTCTTTTTTCCCCCCCATAGCTCCCCTCCACCTGATTCCCCACCCCACCCCATGCCCTTACCCCCCGCCACTGTCTTCATCCATAGGAGTAAGATTTTTTGTCCAATCTCTTCCCATACCCCTCACACTTGCTTCCCCTGAGAATTGTCAGTCTACTCCCTTTCTATGTCCCTGATTCTATTATATTCACCAGTCCATTCTGTTCTTCAGATTTTTCATTCACTTGATTTTTAGATTCACTGGTTGGTAGGTATGTATTTGATGTCATTTTGTTGTTCATAATTTTTATCTTTACCTTTTTCTTCTTCTTCTTCTTCTTAAAGAATACCCTTCAGCATTTCATGTAATCCTGGTTTGGTGGCGATGAACTCCTTTAGCTTTTTCTTGTCTGTGAAGCTCTTTATCTGACCTTCAACTCTGAATGATAGCTTTGCTGGGTAGAGTAATCTTGGTTGTAGGTTCTTGCTGTTCATCACTTTGAATATTTCTTGCCACTCCCTTCTGGCCTGCATAGTTTCTGTTGAGAAATCAGCTGACAGTCGTATGGGTACTCCCTTGTAGGTAAGTAACCGTTTTTCTCTTGCTGCTTTCAAGATTCTCTCTTTGTCTTTTGCCCTTGGCATTTTAATTATGATGTGTCTTGGTGTGGTCCTCTTTGGATTCCTCTTGTATGGGGTTCTGTGTGCTTCCTGAACTTGTAAGTCTATTTCTTTCACCCTGTAGGGAAAGTTTTCTGTCATTATTTCTTCTAATAGGTTTTCAATATTTTGCTCTCTCTCTTCTTCTGGCACCCCAAAAAATTCGGATGTTGGTTCGCTTAAAGTTGTCCCAGAGGCTCCTTACACTATCTTCATATTTTTGGATTCTTTTTTCTTTTTGTTTTTCTGGTTGGATGTGTTTTGTTTCCACATATTTCAGATCTTTGGTTTGATTCTTGGGGTACGTTGATCTACAGTTGATTCTGTATATTCTTTATTTCAGACAGTGTATCCTTCATTTCTGACTGATCCTTTTCCATTTTTTTGGCATTCTCATTAAGCTCCTTGAAGGTCTCATCGAGTTTCTCGGCTGTTTTTAGAAGATTCTTGAGTAACCTTATAAATGTGGTTCTGAACTCTATGTCGTCCAGTAGTTTGCTTTCCTCCATTTCTTTCATTCGTGACATGTTTCTTTGTCTCCGCATTTTGGCTGCTTCCCTGTGTTGATGGAGTGGCTTTGTGTGGTAGGTGACCTATAGGGGGCAGTAGCTCAGCCTCTTCAATTACATGAGATGGATGCTCTTGGTACACCCCTTTGTGGGCTGAGTGCAAAGTCTTGGTGTAGTTAAGCCTTAATTGCCGTTGGTACACTGGGAGGAATTGACCTCCAGGCCAATTAGCTGTGAGCACTCGCTGTGTCTATAATGGAAGAACTGCTGCGCTGAAGACACGCTTATGGGGCAGGACTTGTTTCAGTGGGGCTTTGGTGCTCACTGAGTCTGCCTCTTGAATGTGTCACTTATGGATGTGAGGAGTTGAAATCTGGTGTCTCACACTGACCACTAGGTACACTGGCTTCTGGATCTCCAATGGGGTGCAGGTCAGCTACTGTCTGAGGCCACCCAGCAGGAGCTACAGTGAGAGCTACAGTTTTCTCCTCTTTGCTTGTGGTTTGGAGGTTTTGGAGCTGTCTGACCCGGGCTGCAAGTTTGCTAGGTTAAGCTGTGATAGGGCAGGGCTTTCTTATGCAAAAGCCGCTGCTTAGAGCTTGGGTGGGTTTGTAGGTTGTGCAGGGTGGGGTCTCAGGGCGTCACTAGGCTAGGGCGTGGCAAACAGCAATGGCTGCTAGTTAGCCGGCTCTGAGTCCCTGTCGGCAGTCCCGTGCCCCAGTGCCATAAACAATTATTCCTGCGCGCAGCTCTGCAAGCAAGCCACCCTCACTGGCAGACAGTCCAGCTTCTCCACGTAGGAGTTTGGGTCCCCCGCGTCTCCCCAGAAACTGGATTTCAGAGTAGTCAGGGGCTTGTCTCCCTTCGGGTTGAAAAAAGCAACGCCCGCCGCCAGCCCGGATCACGCGCCTCCGTACCTCAGCTTTTCAGCGCTCCTGCACGTCTCAGTGCTCTTTTCTCTTTCCTTCTAGTTGTAGAACTTCCACTCAGCCAGCTTTCCCGTGGTTCTGGGTGATAGACGTTTTTTCTTTTAGTTGTATTTTTGAAATTGTTGTGGGAGGCAGCAGTTTAGGTGTTTACCTACGCCGCCATCTTGGATTCTCTCTCTCATTCTTATTTTTTAAATAAATCTTTATTGTTCAGATTATTACGGTTGTTCCTCTTTTTTCCCCCCATACCTCCCCTCCACCCGGTTCCCACCCCACCCCCACTGACATCCATAGGTGTACGATATTTGGCCAGTCTCTTCCCGTACCCCCCCACACCTCTTTCCCCCTGAGAATTGTCAGTCCACTCCCTTTCTATGCCCCTGATTCTATTATATTCACCAGTTTATTCTGTTCATCAGATTTTTTATTCGCTTAAGATTTTTATTTTTAAAAAAATATATTTTATTGATTTTTTACAGAGAGGAAGGGAGAGGGATGGTTGGAAACATCAATCAGCTGCCTCCTGCACACACTCTACTGGGGATGTGCCTGCAACCAAGGTACATGCCTTTGACCAGAATCAAACCCGGGACCCTTCAGTCCCCAGGCTGACGCTCTAGCCACTGAGCCAAACCGGCTAGAACTCACTTGATTTTTAGATTCACTTGTTGATAGGTATGTATTTGTTGTTCATAGTTTCTACCTTTACCTTTTTCTTCTTCTTCCTCTTCTTAAAGGATATCTTTCAGCATTTCATATAATACTGGTTTGGCAGTGATGAACTGCTTTAGCTTTTCTTATCTGTGAAGCTCTTTATCTGACCTTCAATTTTGAATGATAGCTTTGCTGGGTAGAGTAATCTTGGTTGTAGGTTCTTGCCATTTATCACTTTGAATATTTCTTGCCACTCCCTTCTGGCCTGCATAGTTTCTGTTGAGAAATCAGCTGACAGTTGTATGGGTACTCCCTTGTAGGTAACTAACTGTTTTTCTCTTGCTGCTTTTAATATTCTCTCTTTGTCTTTTGCCCTTGGCATTTTAATTATGAAGTGTCTTGGTGTGGTCATCTTTGGGTTCCTTTTGTTTGGGGTTCTGTGCACTTCCTGGACTTGTAAGTCTATTTCTTTCACCACGTAGGAGAAGTTTTCTGTCATTATTTCTTCAAATAGGTTTTCATTATCTTGCTCTCTCCCTTCTTCTGACATCCCCATAATTCAGATGTTGGTACGCTTGAAGTTGTCCCAGAGGCTCCTTACAATATCTTCTTATTTTTGGATTCTTTTTTCTTTTCCAGTTGGGTGTTTTTTTGCTTCTTTGTACTTCAAATCTTTGACTTGATTCTTGCAATCCTCTAGTCTTCTGTTGGATCTCTTGTATATTATTCTTTATTTCTGTCAGTGTATGCTTAATTTCTAATTGGTACTTTTTCATATCCTTGAGGGTCTCACTAAATTTATCAGTGGTTTCTAGAAAATTCTTGAAAAACCTTATAACCGTGGTTTTGAACTCTATATCCAGTAGTTTGCTTTCCTCCATTTCTGTCATTTGTGACCTGTTTCTTTGTCTCCGCATTTTGGCTGCTTCCCTGTGTTGATAGAGTGGCTTTGTGTGCTAGGTGTCCTATAGGGCCCAGTAGCTCAGCCTCCCCATTTACCTGAGGTGGACTCTCTTGGTGTACCCTTTTGTGGGCTGTGTGCACAGTCTTCTTGTAGTTAAGCCTTGATTGTTGTTGGTATCACTGCGAGGAATTGATCTCCAGGCCAATTGGCTGTGAGGATCAGTTGTGAACTTCTATGCTGGAGACACCCTTCTGGGCCAAGACTTGCTTCAGTGGGGCTTTGGTGCTCACTGAGTTTGCCCCCTGAGTGTGTCCCTTAGGGATCTGAGGAGTTGTAACCTGGATGGTCCCACTCTGACCCCTGGGTACACTGGTGCTTGGATCTCCAAGGAGATGCTAATTTAGCCTCTGCCTGAGGCCACCCAGCAGGAGCTACAGAGAGATCTGAAGATTCCTCTTCTTTGTTTGGGTTTTGGAGATGCCCTGACGAGGCCCAGCTGTGAAGTATTGCAAGCTGCTGTGGGGCCTTTGGCTTTCTTTTGGATGTTCTGGGTCTTTCTGACCCAGCTGCAGTTTGTTAGGTACTTTTAGATTGCAAAGGGCCAAGCCATTCCTATGCAAAAGCCTCTGCGCACATCTTGGGTGGGGCGGAATCTCAGGGAATCCACAGGGCCGAGCAAACAGCAGTGACTGATTCTCAGCCCTGCTCTAAGAGGCCCTGGTCTCAGTGTCCTGCAGTATTCGCTGTAAGCACCTCTGATAGAAAGCCACCCTCAAGTTCTGCCTGATGCCAGACAGTCCAGTTTCTCCTTGTATAAGTCTGGATCCCCAGAGTATTGCCCGGAACTGGAGTTCAGAGCTTGTGTCTCCCTCTCGATTGAAAAAGCCAGCTGTTGCCCTAATGGTTTGGCTCAGTGGATAGAGAGTCGACCTGCAGACTGAAGGGTCCCAGGTTCGATTCTGGTCAAGGGCATGTACCTTGGTTGCGGGCACAACCCCAGTAGGGAGTGTACAAGAGGCAGCTGAATCAATGTTTCTCTCTCATCGATGTTTCTAACTCTCTATCCCTCTCCTTTCCTCTCTGTAAAAAAATCAGTAAAATATATATTTAAAAAATTAAAAAAAGAAAAAGAAAAAGCCAGCCGCGTACTCAATTGCCAGCCCTTTCAGTGCATGTGCCTCTGTATCTCTGCACTTTACTTCCACAGCTCCTCTGAGTCTCAGTGTGCTTTTCTCTTTCCTTCTAGTTGTAGAATGTCCATTCATCCAGCCTTCCTGTGCTTCTGGATGATGTCCGTTTTGTCTTTTAATTGTAGTTTTGAAGTGGTTGTGCGAGACAGCAATTTCAAGTGTTTACCTATGCCGCCATCTTGGTTTCTCTCCTATTCTCATTCTTAACCAGCTGCCATATCCTGCAGTTGATTAGATCATCTAGATTTTAGGTATAGATTTACTTAGTTATTTAGTTAGTTCAACTTCTACTCAATAAACTTTCTACATAAAACTGTAGGCTAGAGAAAAGAATGCTGTGCTATGTCCATGGACAGGAAGACTATCATCCTATATAATAAAATCCTAATATGCAAATCAACTGAACAGTGGAATGACCAGTCGCTATGATGCACACTGACCACTAGGGGGCAGATGCTCAATGCAGGAGCTACCCCCTAGTGGTCGGTGCGCTCCCACGGGGAGCACCGTTTAGCCAGAAGCTGGGCTCATGGCTGGTGAGTGCAGCACTGGTGGCAGGACCCTCTCCTGCCTCTGCAGCAGTGCTAAGGACCTCTTGGGGGATGTCCGCCTGCCAGCTTAGGCCTGCTCCCCCAGGACTGGACTGCAAGAGGGCGCAGGCCAAACTGAGGGACTCCTCAACCCTCCCCCCCCCCCCCGAGTGCATGAATGTCGTGCACCAGGCCTCTAGTACTTAATATGTAAGGAAAAGTCTTTCCCCCCCCCCCCAAGTGCATGAATGTCGTGCACCAGGCCTCTAGTACTTAATAATATGTAAGGAAAAGTCTTTTCTTTTTTTAGATCCTCACTCAAGGATATTTTTCCACTGATTTTTTTTTTTTTTTTTTAGAGTAGAAGAGAGAGGGAAAGACAGAAATATCGATGTGAGAGAAACACATGGATTGATTGCCTTCTGCACAGCCACATCCAGGGCCCTGGTGGGGGAGGAACCTACAACCACAGTATGAGTCCTTGATTGGCATTGAACCTGGGACCGTTCAGTCGGCAGGCTGAAGCTCTATCCACAGCCAAACCGGCTAGGGCAGTAGTCAGCAAACTCATTAGTCAACAGAGCCAAATATCAACAATACAATTGAAATTTCTTTTGAGAGCCAAATTTTTTAAACTTAAACTTCTTCTAATGCCACTTCTTCAAAATAGACTCGCCCAGGCTGTGGTATTTTGTGGAAGAGCCACCCTCAAGGGGCCAAAGAGCCGCATGTGGCTCACGAGCATTAGTTTGCCGACCACGGGGCTAGGGCATCCCAATTCTCTTTAATGGAGGCAACCAAGTTATCAATTCTTACACAACTGTGCAGTGTACTATATATATTCTATAACACTTTTCATTACCAGTTTTAAGATCCTATACTTAGATTGCTGCACTCCTAGAGCAGAGTTGTGGGAACATATTGAGTCTGGTGAAATTGAGCTCAGCCATCATATAGAAAAGCTTTGTCTTGTTTCTCTGAAAATGTATGCATGTTAAGAAAAGAAATGTCTTCAAATTTCTTGAAAATGATTAGAAAGCATCTTTTGATTGACTTTTTTTCTTTACAGTTGATTATGGAAGATTCCCACAAGAGTAACAACACTTCAGAGACAGCACCTCAGCCTGGTTCAACAGTTCAAGCAGCTCATATTTCTCATATTGCTCAACAGGTAAGGCAAGGACCAGCCAACATATTGAGCCAGTTAGGAATATTTTATATGCAGATTAATTGGTTGTTTCAGATTTCTAATAACTTATGTTTTAAAAAGCCAAAAATAAAAACAAAAAACCGAACTATAAAGTGTTGAAATACATGCGAGGTAGATTTTATTTTAAATACTAGTGTCCCTGTGCACGGATTCGTGCACATTGAAAGGAGATTAATTAGAAGAAATATTTTAATATTGCTATTCACCCTTTCTCTATAATAGAAGTGTCAACCAAATTCACGATCGACAGTGACAGATCTGAGCACATGCTTGTGATTGACTCCAGCAAGAGCTTTGTATGTATCGCGCATGTGAGAGTCAACTTAGCCTTTTATATATGTAGAATAAACTTGCTTAGTTAGACCTGCTTTCTGATTTAGCTAAATTTTTTCCAGCCCAGTGAAGCACCCCAACTTCTCTTTCAGATAATTGTCAGCAACACAGCAGTAAATATCAACATGAAGCACATTATTATTGTACTAGTAGATCACACAGTGAGAACAAAGGGTTTAACGTAGTGTTTATATTCTGCACAGAGAAAACCTGAAGTCATTTTTAAGTTCTACCATATCTTACTTCTTTTCAGCCTGGTCAAGTTTCTAAACTTTATAAATCTCTGTTTTCTGGCTAATGAAAAGAAAGTAGGATTCCACTGAGTCTCCTATCTACCTACTCCAGGACTTATGTGAGAATCAAATGAGATAAGGCATGTGAAAACGCTTCACAAACATTTGGTTAAAGTGTAAAATGTTTGCACCTGGTTATAAAGCAAGTTGTGTTCCTGGGCTGAAGAAACTCCAAGGAGCCTAGTTGCTAGGGAGAGGAAGCTGGGTGTTGCTATGTGCCGCCATTACCCAGCACCCACAGTGACGGTTCTGGGCTGGGCTGGGCTAGGCTGTGGTCTGCATTTTGCACCATTGGATCTTGGCAGCATTGGCTGCAACTTGGTGTGCTGTTGCTCTGGGGTGGTGGCAGGGCCTGTGTCCCACTTGGGGGAAGATGAGTGTTGGTTTGTTGGCGCCAGGTCTGTGGTGCCGTTTATTTTTAAAAGGCTAGTGTGCGTCATGGCAGCACCTGCATTGAGCATCTGCCCCCTGGTGGTCAGTGTGTATCATAGCCACCGGCCGGACAAATGCTTAGCCTTTTATATATACATCTTGTCAATATCATTCAGTTTTCTTTTATACAATGTACATTTAATGTTGTGTGTAGTTTTCAAAACTTGGAGAAATAGATTTCATTTTATGTGGCGCATGATTTAGATTTTTTCAGACCAATTTTGTTGCTGTATAAATAAAGTGAAAAATTATTTGGCTTATTACACTAATTGAAACAGACTAATAGTTTCAGGAGTAGATTTTCAGTTCAGTAGGTTTATTGTGGGTATATAGAAAATATTTTTGTTGAACTGGAAAATAGACATATTCATTAGAGGATTTAAATGGACAGGCATGCATACTGCAGAACTGATGTTCTTATTTTTTTTTTAAATAAATATTTATTGTTCAGATTATTACAGGTGTTCCTCTTTTTTTTTTCCCCATAGCTCCCCTCCACCTGATTCCCCACCCCACCCCATGCCCTTACCCCCCGCCACCGTCTTCATCCATAGGAGTAAGATTTTTGTCCAATCTCTTCCCGCACCCCTCACACCTGCTCCCCCTGAGAATCGTCAGTCCACTCCCTTTCTATGTCCCTGATCCTATTATATTCACCAGTCCATTCTGTTCTTCAGATTTTTATTCACTTGATTTTTAGATTCACTTGTTGGTAGGTATGTATTTGATGTCATTTTGTTGTTCATAATTTTTATCTTTACCTTTTTCGTCTTCTTCCTCTTCTTAAAGAATACCCTTCAGTATTTCATGTAATCCTGGTTTGGTGGCGATGGCCTCCTTTAGCTTTTTCTTGTCTGTGAAGCTCTTTATCTGACCTTCAACTCTGAATGATAGCTTTGCTGGGTAGAGTAATCTTGGTTGTAGGTTCTTGCTGTTCATCACTTTGAATATTTCTTGCCACTCCCTTCTGGCCTGCATAGTTTCTGCCGAGAAATCAGCTGACAGTCGTATGGGTACTCCCTTGTAGGTAATTAACTGTTTTTCTCTTGCTGCTTTTAATATTCTCTCTTTGTCTTTTGCCCTTGGCATTTTAATTATGATGTGTCTTGGTGTGGTCCTCTTTGGATTCCTTTTGTTTGGGGTTCTGTGTGCTTCCTGAACTTGTAAGTCTATTTCTTTCACCAGGTAGGGAAAGTTTTCTGTCATTATTTCTTCAAATACGTTTTCGGTATTTTGCTCTCTCTCTTCTTCTGGCACCCCAAAAATTCGGATGTTGGTACGCTTGAAGTTGTCCCAGAGGCTCCTTACACTATCTTCATATTTTTGGATTCTTTTTTCTTTTTGTTTTTCTGGTTGGATGTTTTTTGTTTTCTCATATTTCAGATCTTTGGTTTGATTCTTGGGGTACGTTGATCTACAGTTGAGTTTCTGTATATTCTTTATTTTAGACAGTGTATGCTTCATTTCTGACTGGTCCTTTTCCATTTTTTTGGCATTCTCATTAAGGTCCTTGAAGGTCTCACTAAGCTGCTCAGAAGTGTCATCAAGTTTCTCGGCGGTTTTTAGAAGATTCTGGAGTAACCTTATGAATGTGGTTCTGAACTCTATGTCGTCCAGTAGTTTGCTTTCCTCCGTATCTTTCATTCATGACATGTTTCTTTGTTTCCGCATTTTGGCTGCTTCCCTGTGTTGATGGAGTGGCTTTGTGTGGTAGGTGACCTATAGGGGGCAGTAGCTCAGCCTCCCCAATCACCTGATGTGGACGCTCTTGGTACACCCCTTTGTGGGCTGAGTGCAAAGTCTTGGTGTACTTAAGCCTTAATTGCTGTCGGTACGCTGGGAGGAATTGACCTCCAGGCCAATCGGCTGTGAGAACTCGCTGTGTCTATAGGAACTGCTGTGCTGGAGACACGCTTATGGTGCAGGACTTGTTTCAGTGGGGCTTTGGTGCTCGCTGAGTCTGCCTCTTAAATGTGTCACTTATGGATGTGAGGAGTTGAAATCTGGTTTCTCACACTGACCACTAGGTATACTGGCTTCTGGATATCCAATGGGGTGCAGGTCAGCTATTGTCTGAGTCCACCCAGCAGGAGCTACAGGGAGAGCTACAGTTTTCTTCTCTTTGCTTGGGGTTTGGAGGTTTTGGAGCTGTCTGATCCGGGCTGCAAGTTTGTTAGGTTAAGCTGCAGGGCAGTCCATTCATATGCAAAAGCCGCTGCTTGGAGCTTGGGTGGGTTTGTAGGTTGTGTGGGGCGGGGTCTCAGGGCGTCACTAGGCTAAGGCATGGCAAACAGCAATGGCTGCTAATTAGCCGGCTCTGTGTCTCCGACTGCGTCCAGTCCCCTGCCCCAGCGCAGATAAACAATTATTCCTGTGCGCAGCTCTGCAAGCAGGCCCCCCTCACTTTCCGACCCGGTAGCAGACAACCCAG
Source organism: Corynorhinus townsendii (assembly GCA_026230045.1). NCBI lineage: Eukaryota > Metazoa > Chordata > Mammalia > Chiroptera > Vespertilionidae > Corynorhinus > Corynorhinus townsendii. Next base: position 169,048,412 of record JAPDVU010000003.1, on the reverse strand, counting down.
CTTCTCCCCATAGGAGTTTGGGTCCCCCGTGTCTCCCCAGAAACTGTATTTCAGAGTAATCGGGGGCTCGTCTCCCCTTTGGGTTGAAAAAAGCAACGCCTGCCGCCAGCCCAGATCCCGTGCCTCCATACCTCAGCTTTTCAGCGCTTGTGCACGTCTCAGTGCTCTTTTCTCTTTCCTTCTAGTTGTAGAACTTCCACTCAGCCAGCTTTCCCGTGGTTCTGGGTGATAGACGTTTTGTCTTTTAGTTGCAGTTTAAATTGTTGTGCGAGGCAGCAGTTTAGGTGTTTACCTATGCCACCATCTTGGATTCCTCTCCTGATGTTCTTATTTTTATTTATTTATGTATTTTTATTGATATTAGAGAGGAAGGGAGAGGGAAAAAGAGATAGAAACATCAATTATGAGAATCATTGATAGGCTGCTTCCTGCACGCCCCCTACTAGGGATTGAGCACTCAGCCCAGGCATGTGCCCTTGACTGGAATCGAACCCGGGATTCTTCAGTCCGCAGGCCGGCGTTCTATCAACTGAGCCAAACTGGCTAGGGCAGAACTGATGTTTTTAAATTTCAAATTGTCTGATCCATGCACCTGACTCAGTTCAAGGGAAACAACTGGCAGGATTTGTTGCCAGTGGGGAGATATGAACATTTAAGCAAAAAGTAGAAATTCGGAAAACTTATTCACTTAACAGCTTCCCAATTCTTACAAACTTTTTTAGCAAAGGCATGTATGGGTAGAAGATCCATTCAGAGCATAAGATAGACTAGTGGATTTTAATGTTTGCAGAGTAAACAAAGTTCAGATTGTACATTGCAAACAAACTTTAAGAAACTACAGACTGTCAAGTTTTGATGTGGTGTCAAAGAAGAATATTTACAATTACCTGAAAAGACTATTAAAACACTCCTCCCCTCAACCAAAATAAGATATGGCAACATATTTAATGTAGAAGCAGTAAAAGAATTTAGCCATTTTCTTTTCTTTTTTGTTTTTGTTTTTTAAAGAACCAGATTCTCATATCTCTTTCTTCCTTCCTTCCTTTCTTTCTTTCTTTTCTTTCTTTCTTTCTTTCTTTCTTTTTAAATATATTTTATTATTGATTTTTTTTACAGAGAGGAAGGAAGAGGGATAGAGAGCTAGAAACATCGATGAGAGAGAAACATCGATCAGCTGCCTCCTGCACACCCCCTACTGGGGATGTGCCCGCAACCAAGGTACATGCCCTTGACCGGAATCGAACCCGGGACCCTTCAGTCCGCAGGCCGACGCTCTATCCACTGAACCAAACCGGTTTCGGCAGCCATTTTCTTTTTTTTATTATTTATTTATTTAATAAATCTTTATTCAGATTATTACAATTTTTTCTCCTTTTTCCCCCCATAGCTCCCCTCCACCCGGTTCTCACCCCACCTTCTGCCCTTACCTCCCCGCTACTGTCCTCATCCATTGGTGTACGATTTTTGTCCAGTCTCTTCCTGCATCCCACCCATACCCCTTTCCCCCTGAGAATTATCAGTGCACTCCCTTTCTGTGCCCCTGATTCTATTATATTCACCAGTTTATTCTGTTGCTCAGGTTTTTAATTCACTTGATTTTTAGGTTCACTTGTTGATAGATATGTATTTGTTGTTCATAATTTTTTTCTTTACTTTTTCCTTCTACCTCTTCTTAAAGAATACCTTTCAGCATTTCATATAATACTGGTATGGTGGTGATGAACTCCTTTAGCTTTTTCTTATCTGTGAAGCTCTTTATCTGGCCTTCAATTCTGAATGATAACTTTGCTGGGTAGAGTAATCTTGGTTGTAGGTTCTTGCTTTTCATCACTTTGAAAATTTCTTGCCACTCCCGTCTGGCCTGCATAGTTTCCGTTGAAAAATCAGCTGATAGTCATATGGGTGCTCCCTTGTAGGTAACTGTTTTTCTCTTGCTGCTTTTAATATTCTCTCTTTGTCTTTTGCTCTTGACATTTTAATTATGATGTGTCTTGGTGTGGTCCTCTTTGGATTCCTTTTGTTTGGGGTTCTGTGTGCTTCCTGGTCTTGTAAGTCTATTTCTTTCACCAGGTAGGGGACGTTTTTGGTCATTATTTCTTCAAATAGGTTTTCAATATCTTGCTCTCTCTCTTCTTCTGACATCCCCATATTTCGGATGTTGGTATGCTTGAAGTTGTCCCAGAGGCTTCTTACACTATCTTCAACTTTGTGGATTCTTTTTTCTTTTAGCTTTTTCAGTTGAGTGTTTTTTGCTTCTTTGTATTTCAATTCTTTGACTTGATTCTTGCGTTCCTCTAGTCTGTTGTTGGGTCTCTGTATAATATTTTTTATTTCATTCAGTGTATGTTTAATTTCTAGTTGGTCCTTTTTCATATCTTCGAGGGTCTCATTATATTTATCGGCCTTTTCTAGGATATTCTTGAAAAGCCTTATAACCGTGGGGTTTTTTTTAAATTTTATTTTATTTTTATTGTTTTAAGTATTACAAATAGTAGTACATATGTCTCCTTTTTTTTCCCCCTTGATCTCCCCCCGACCTCCCCTACCCCCCAGGACATGCCTTCACCTGCCCACTCTCTCCCTCCCCCCCCGCCCCAGTGTCTTATATCCATTGGTTATGCTTATATGCATGCGTACAAGTCCTTCGGTTGGTCTCTTACAGCCCTCCTCGCCTAACCTCCCCCATAACCGTGGTTTTGAATTCTATATCCAGTCGATTGTTTTCCTCCATTTCTTTCGTTTGTGATCTGTTTCTTTGTCGCCGCATTTTCACTGCTTCCCTGAGTTGGTAGGGTAGCTTTGTGTGCTAGGTTTCCTATATGGCCCAGTGGGTTGGCCTCCCCACTTAACCTGAGGTGGAAGCTCTTGGTGCACCCCTTTGTGGACTGTGTGTACAGCCTTGTTGTAGTTAAGTCTTGATTGTTGTTGGTATCACTGGGAGGAATTGACCTCCAGGCCGGTTGGCTGTGAGGATCAGCTGTGTCTACGCTGGGAGAAGTTCAGTGCTGGAGACAGCCTTATAGGATTAGACTTGCCAAATTGCAAAAGCCTCTGTGTTCATCTTGGATGTGGTGGAGTCTCAGGGCAGAGCAGGCAGTCTTGATTTCCCGTCAGCCCTGCCCTTGCGCGCACACCTGCAGATCTCTGCCTTTCCCTGCTCCCGAGCCTCCGCCCGAGAGTCCAGATTCCCCCTGCAAAGTGTGGTTCCCCAGGGGCTCACCTGGAACTGGGGTTCATTGCAGTCAGAACTGGGGCTCAGTGCAGTCAGGAGCTTCCTAGATTCCCTTCCCCTAGGGGGAAAGCCTATTTTTTAATATATTTTATTGATTTTTTTACAGATAGGAAAGGAGAGGGATAGAGAGTTAGAAAAATCGATGAGAGAGAAACATCGATCAGCTGCCTCCTGCACACCTCCTACTGGGGATGTGCCCGCAACCAAGGTACATGCCCTTGACCAGAATTGAACCTGGGACCTTTCAGTCCGCAGGCCAACGCTCTATCCACTGAGCCAAACCGGTTAGGGCAGAAATTTAGTTGTTTTAATGAAAATATTTTATTTATGCTAACTTATAATGGATTTGTGGTTATTTTAAAATGAACTTAAATGTTTTTTAAATTTCTATATTAATTTTACATGAAGTATTGGTAGATAAAAACCCACATAAATAAAAGTTCTTTGACGTCATTAATAATGAGTGTAAAAGGGTCTTGAGACCAAAAAGTTTGAGAAACAGAGACCTAAAGGGTCAGTCTTTCAAGCTTGATGCATCCTTCTCTATTATTCGGCTATATCTCTGAAGAAGAACAGTATCTTCTCCAGATGGTGCTGGAAAAACAATAGATGAAGTCTTCCAGTTACCTTTCTGTTGCTAGAGCCCTTCATGGAAATGTTCTACGTCAGTTAGCTTACTTCTGTATCTTAGTTATTTTGGTTACCTGTCAATGTATTCCAAGTTTCCTTAGAAACATATTTACAATGAGGTAGAATAAGTACATTTCTAGGTAGTAAATAGTTGTATAATGATTTTTAAAAATAACGTCACCGATTTTACATTCAAGGTATTCTTGTGGCTTGACTGTTAGACTCTAAATTTTATAAGGAAACAGTATCTAATATAGAATATTTATTCAATCATTCAGTTTTAGCTGGGAGTACAGCAGTGAACAAAAGTCTCAGCTCTCATGGAACTTACATTCTGGTTTTGGGGAGACAGACAGTAAAATGAGTATCAGTTGGCAGAATATGCTGTGGAGACTAATAAAACAAGGTAGGAAGAATAGGGAGTTATTGGTGGGGACAGTGGGGCTTGCCTTTTTATAGAAGGTAGTGAGAGAAGTCCTGTCTGTGGAAATACCTCTTCAGTTATATGCACCAACAGTTGTAAAACTCTGAGACTGACAGGCACTTGACATGGTTAAGGAACAGGAAGGAAGCCAATGTGGTGGAAGAAGGATGAATGAGGAGAGTGATAGGAAATGAGGCAGAGGTAGGGGGTGGAAGGGGAGAGTGCCAGGTAATGTAGGCCTTATATGCGACTGTAAGATTTTTGGTTTTTAAATCTGGGTGAAATGGGGCACCTTTGGAGTATTTTGAGTAAAAACATTATCTGACTGATATTTTAGTTGGAACACTCTGGCTGCTTTTTGAAAGTGGAAGCAGGAAAACCAGTTAGGAGGCAGTTGTAACAAAGTGCATGGAGACAGTAGTGGCTTGAACCATTGTGGTAACTGTGGTACTGAGATCAAGTTAGTGTCTCCAGATGATTTATTTGTAAAGCCAACAGTGATTGCTTTTAGATTCAATGTGGGTTTTAGAGATAAAAAATGAGTTAAGATTGACTACAGTTTTTGGCTTGACTAACTGTAAGAATGGAGTTGCCATTTATTGATGTGGATGACACTGGAGCATGTTTTTCTTTTCTTTTTGAGGAGATGTTAGCAATTAGGAGTTCGGCTTGTAATGTTTCTGATACTATGTGTATTAGATTTCTATGATATAAGACAAATTACCACAAATTTAGGGCTTTAAACACACATTTATTATCTCACAGTTTCTGTGGAGTCAGGTATGTTTTAGCTGGATCTCTGCTTCAGAGTTTCACCAGGTTGCAAGCAAGGTAGCTAGAGCTGGGTTCATATTGGGAGGCTAGACTGGAGAACAATCTATTTCTAAGCTCACTCAGGTTGTTAGCAGAATTCATTTTGTTGCAGCTGTAGGAATGAGAGCTTCAGATTTTTGTTGGCTGTTGATGGGAAGCCACGGTCAACTCTTAAGAGTTCACTTGCAATTTGCTGCCATTTGGCCCTCTCCATAAGCAGTTCACAGCATGGCAGCCTGCTTCTTTTTTTTCTATCCTCACCTGAGGATATATTTTCCATTGATTTCTAGAGAGAGTGGAAGGGAGGGCGGAGTGTATGGGGAGAGACAGACAGACAGACAGATATCGACATGAGATACATCTATTAGTTGCCTCCCACATTGTGCATCCCTACCAGGGCTGCAACTGAAGTATATGCCCTTGACCCAGAAGTGGTCCTCTGGCTGATGCTCTAACCATTGAGCACAATGGCCAGGCTCCTGCTTCAAAAAATCCTATATAATAAAGAGCTAATATGCAATGGTCATCACACTCTCGTGTGCGGGGGAGGGGAGGCAGGCCTGGGGACCTGAGGCCTGGCCCCCCGTCTGGCAGGCCTTGACGGAGGACCTGAGGCTGCACCCCCCGCTCAGTGCCAGGCCGGGGGACCTGAGGCCATGCCTCCCACCCCGCAGGTTTGACGGAGGTGGGGCCGGCCGGGTCTGGGCCTCACAGGATTTCGAGGCATGGGCGGGTGGGCGGGGACTTGACTCTGGGTCCCAAGACACATCCCAGACTCTGACAGGAGGGAGATTTTCATATACATTTTACTAATTTTCTTTCATCTCTGAACTGCTATAAAAGAGAAAGGGCAAATAGCAATATTAAAATATTTCCTCTAATTCTCTTTTAATATGCACAAATTTCATGTACTGGGCCACTAGTGTATATATATATATATTATTTTTCCCCATTATCATTTATCCCCCCCATACCTTCTCACCCTCCCCCCTCCGCCCTTGCACAGTCACCACTCTGTTGTCCCTGTCCATGAGTTGTTGTTTTTCCTTTGTTGCTCGATCCCTCCATATTCCCTGCCTCCCCCTTTGACCCCCCACCCAGCTGTCACCCTGTTCTCTCTCTCTGTGAGTCTGGTAGCCTGCTTCTTTTATTCCAACGAGAGTGAGAAGAGAGTGTGCTAGCAAGACAGCCATGTAGTATAACATAATCAAGGTAATGATATCCCATTCCTTTGCCATAAAACATAACATAATCATGGGAATGGTATCCCATCATCTTTGCCTTGTTCTGTTAGTTAGAAGTCACAGGACCCTCCACAACTCAGGGGGAGAGGATTACACAAAGACATGAACACCAGGAGGAAGAGATAATGGGGGCCACCTTAGAGTTTTTCTGCCAAACCAAACAAATAATTTTATCCACTTGGCAGTTGGAGATACTAGTATATGGTCTGGAGTCCAGGGGAGAGGTTCAGATTAGAAATGTAAATTTATGAGTTATGGATATATAAGTGGTATTTAAACTTATGAGGGTGATTTCTGGCTTCCACTAGGATATAGAAAGAAAGTATTTTTTAAAAATATGTTTTTGTTGATTTCAGAGAGGAAGGGGGGGAGAGAGAGAGAGAGAAACATCAATGATGAGAGAGAATTATCATTTGGTTGCCACCTGCATGCCTCCCACTGAGGATTGAGCCTGCAACCCAGGGATGTGCCCTAACTGGGAATGGAAGCGTAAACTCCTGGTTCATAGGTCAATGTTCAACCCCTGAGTTAGTTTCTTTCACAGGACAGGTGAAAGAAAGAGTATTGATCTTTCCCTAAAATAAGAAGAAACTAACTTCTCTCAATCCATCAGAGATGGGATATGGTCATGGCTTACCTGTAGTAGAGGACAGGAAGAAGGCAGGTCTTTCATACAGGGGAAAGAACAGTTCAGCTATATTTTAAATGAATTGCTAAAGTCTAAGTGTAGGCTAACATGAGAATAGAACCCTTGGGAACTGCAGACACAAGGATAGGTAACACCCACTTGTAGGCTTTTCTCCAAGGACCTTCAACAGTTGCTCCTGAGGAAGATTGGGAGAAGCAAGGGAGACCAGAGGAAGCCTCACTAGGTGGTACAGGCCTGCCTGGACCCCTTTTTCCTGTGGAAAGCAGCTTTAAGCTACTAGGGGAAGGAGTAAATCCCACTTTCCATTGTGGCTGGCGGATGTAAAAAGATAAAAAAATCCATAAACCCTGAGGGAAAGGCAGGAAACTATCCCAGGTTCAGACCATTAATTTTCCTTATACTAAAAACCAGGGTTGTAGGGCCTGAGACTGGGTCAGAATAACAGAGCACCTTTCCTCTGCTAGAAGTAAATCAATAGCAGTTTACTCCTAGGGAGGGGCAAGAATATGGAGAGCAACTCTGGGGCAAGTGTACAGAGAAAGCTTGAAGTTGAAAGGGGAGTAAGAACATGGAGAAAAACTCTCTGGCAAACCAGCCTCCACTCTAAACAGTAGGTCACAGGGGAGGAATTTGAAGCTGGAGATGCACTTAAGGTAATCATAACAAGAAAATTGAAACCCAGCTCAATCTAAATAGATTAATTCAATCCCTACCCTTTCTTACCCCCCTCCCCTCACTAAAGCTAGTAGGAGAATTTTTACTACTCATGCAAAAATTATGAAACATGTACAAATAAGCAAAACAAACACACACACACCACTGTCAAAAGTAAGAATAATGAAAAACTCAGGATGACCTAACTGTTAAAACAAAAAGAGTAAATTTAAAATAACAATGAGTAACATATTAAAGGCTCTAGTGTAAAAGATGGACATGAATGGATAGATGGTTTTAGCAGAGGAATGGAAATTGTATGTCAAATGGAAATCCTATATAATAAGAAGCTAATACACATATTGTCCCCTTGGGAGTTCGACCACTTGATATGACATGCACTGACTACCAGGGGGCAGCACAGAATGAAGGAAGGCTCTGGTCAGCCCTGATCACTGGCCAGGCCTAGGGACCCTACCTGTGCACGAATTTCATGCACCAGCCCTCTAGTGCTAGAAATAAAAACTATTACATACATGAAAAAAAAAATGACATACATGGAATATGTTTGGGGGCTTATTAGTAGACTTGATAAAAAGGAAAGAATTGGTGAGCTTGAAGATAGGTCAACAGAAATTATCCAAACTTAAAGAGAAAAAATTTGGGGAGAACAACAACAGAGCATCCCAGAACTGTGGGACAATATCCATTGAACATAAAAATCATGGGACTAGATAAGAGTACTGTGGAACGAGTATAATCAGAGAGGAGGAGGTCATTAGATTTCATTCTGAGCTTTCTAAATTTGGAGTTTGGGCCTGGGCCTGGCTCCTATGAACCAGGAGATCAAGGTTCGATTTCCAGTCAGAGCATATGCTCGGGTTGCAGGCTGGATCCTCAGTAGGGTGTGTGCAGGAGGTAGCCGGTCAATGATTCTCTCTCATCAGTGATCTTCTATTTCTTTCCCTTCATCTCTGAAATCAATAAAAACATTTTTTTAAATAAATAAATTTGGATTTGGGGGAGATTAAACAGGGATGATCAGTGAGGTAAGATGAAAATCAAGAGAAATTGGGATCTTGGAAATTAAGAATGAGGTGATAGTGAACTGTGTACAATGCTGCTGGTAGGTAAAATGAGGAGTAAAAAATAACTCAGTTGAGCCTCATTATTCAAGGACTAGAGACCCGGTGCATGAAATTCGTGCACAGGGAGGGGGGGAGGAGGTCCCCTCAGCCAGGCCTGCACCCTCTCCAACCCAGGATCCCTGCAGGATTGAGCCTGAACCAACAGTTGGACATCCCTCTCACAATCCAGGACTGCTGTCTCCTAACTGCTCACCTGCCTGCCTGCCTGATTGCCCCTAACCCCTCTGCCTGCCTGCCTGCCTGCCTGATCACCCCTAACTGCCCTCCCCTGCTGGCCTGATCCACCCTAACTGCCTCTGCCTTGGCTCCCGCCACTGTGGCTTTGTCCGGAAGGAAGGCAGGACGACAGGAAGATGTCCAGTCGACCCAGTCTAATTAGTATATTACCCTTTTATTATTATAGATTCTGTATTTGCAAATTCACATACTTGATCAACTTGTTTATATCCTCCAAATAAAAACTCACAGTACTTTTGTGGTCATTAGTGGATATGCACAGAATGGTGAAAAATTTTAATCACTTGATGTACACCTTCCCAGCTGAGGTTGAAAAGACAGTGCTCTATCTTATTTTAGCTCTCATTCTGTAAACAATTCTCCTTTTTGTGTTCTAGTTAGTGTCTTCTTTTTTTGCATTTTTATACTTTTTTTTTTTGTGTGTGATTTTGCTGTTTAAAATGGCCTGTAGGCATACCAGGGAAGTGTTGTCTAACTGCAAAAAGTCTGTGATACACCTTATGTAGAAAACACGTGGATTAAGTTAGTTTTATTCAGGCATGAATTCTAGTGCTATTGATCGTGAGTTCGGTGTTAATGAATTAACAATGTATGTATTTAAATAAGGTGTCTTTAAATAGAAAAACACATAAAACAAGGTCATATATTGACGAGTTGATAAAAATGTGCCCAGGTTTTCAGGAAGCTGGCCATGTATTTTCCCTGGGAGCAGTGGTTCAGAATTTGTCAGTTCTGTGTACAAGGTGACTTTATGGAACATAACTACCACAAATAACAAGAATGGACTCTTATTTGGCAACAGAGAATTAGTTGATTGATAATATCAATAAGAGCTATTTCATTTTGAGTGGGGATGAAAATCTAATTGGATCCAAGAGTGCATGAAAAAAAGAAAGGAGAGAAAATGAGTAGACACAAGAAAGACAGAAGAAAAAGAGTAGATAAACTCATTGACCACAAAATGGATAGACAACTTCTTTGAGGATTTTTTTGCTGCAAAATGGAGCTAAAAAGTGAAGTTTCTGGAGGGGGTTGTAGGTTATGGAAGTTTTATTTTTATTAATTTTAAGATGGAAGTAACAGACTATTTGTATACCAGTGGGAATGATAAAGTAGAAGGGAAACATTTGATGATACAGGAGAGAGGGCATCCTGCGATTATGTCCTTGAGGAGGGAAGGAGATGAGAATTAGTAGAAAAATTTGTTTTATATGAGCACAGGCACATCATAATAAGGAAGAAAGTAAATACAGATTAGGCAGGTAGATTCGAGATAAGATATCCTAAAATTTTCTTTTGATGGTGTCTTTGTTTCTCAGTGAAATAAAATACTTTGAGAAGATACAGATGAAGGAGAAAGGATGAAATAGTCTGCTAGGACAGTATGGACATAAGTGGACTAGGGATATGTAATAGGATTGCTGGAGAGCATTAAAGTCCACTTGAGGTTACTGATCATGGATTTGTTAACGTAAAAAAACCATTGAAACCTGTAAAGAATTTTTGTGAGTTTGTCTGAGCCAAACTGTCAACATATGTCAGGAAGCAGAACCTCAACGAATTGAGATAATACTCTGGAGAATGGCGGGTTGCATCTATATTTATACATTGCAATCAAAGGAAAGGGACATAAGTGGGTTACATGAAATCCATTGGTGATAGACTAGAGAGGTGGGAGAAAGCAAAGTTGGGAAACACCTGGGATTGGATAAAAAGTAAAATGATAGACATGTACTTAGGTGGGTACAGGAACAAGTAACATAACAATGAAGGAATTTGTGGTATCTGTCCTGGAGCCCCAGGCACATTAGGTTGTGCCCCAAGGGGGTACAGAAAAAGGGAAGTTACAAGTTACCCAGACATTTCAAAGGGTATGTTATCTTAGATGCAAAAAAGACAGATAGGCTCAGTTAAGGTAAAGGTTGACCTTGTCAGTGAAGATACCGGCCTAGGATGTTACCACCCACCATAACTGCTTTTAGTTAAAGTTTAATTTCAGACCATCCTTTGTGGTAACTTTAGGTCTCTGAGTTTGCAAGACTGCCACACAGGCCTTCCCTGAGCATGTCAGGTTAGCATGTGGCCCTTTACTTCCACAAATTTAAAGGGATTAAGTCCAGATTCAGGTATTTGCATACAGGTTACAGGCATAGAGTAGTTGAGTTAGCAGGATTGTTGCTTAGTCAAGGAACCACAGTGAAGCAGGAAAAGACAAGGATATTGGAGGTGTATGAGATATAATACTGGACTGTGAAGTTTAAGCTGTATAAGGAAGAAAGTGGGGGGGATTTGATGGGTCAAGAGCAGGGAAGATGGTAGGCTCAATGGATTATAGGTTCCTATGGAGTCTAAGAATTATTAAGAGTCCAATAGTAGAGGTAGTGTATTGGAAGTAATTGGTACTCAGAGAGAGGGATACTTGAATTTGAGATTATGGAGAGGCGCATTTATTGGTAATGATAAGGTTTAAGTAAGTGGTTCTCAACTGGAGTGGTATGGTCCCCCATAGAGATGTCCAGAAATTTGTAGGGGTGGGGATGGGTTGCCACTGGCATTTCACGAACAGGGGCAGAAATGCTGAATGCTTTGCATTGAGCAAGATATTCCTGCACATGGAAGATTTGTTTCTAAACAGACATTTGAAAAAGGTCTGTTTAAAAACCCTGATAAAGTATAATAATCGGAGTGCGTGGTTAAGGAGGGTGGAAGACTGGGCTCTGTAGGAGAGGAATCAAAAACAGCCTTGGGCATAGAAGTTGTCTATTGAAATCAAATTGTATCAAGAGTAGTATTGGAGAGAATAGAGTGAGTAGGGTACTAAAGTCTTAAAGAAATGAGGGCACATGACACCACACAGTCTGCTGCTGTGAGTCTCAAATTTTAGAGTTTTCTGGAAAGAATTTGAATGGACAATGTTCTGAGAGTAGCAATGAAGAGCAAAGGAAACACCCACCCTGTCTATAGGATCATGGTAGAGAAGTGCAGGAGAGAGCCATAAGGGAGGCAGTGTTCATCAGTGGAGAGCTATGGTTCAATTATGGCTAGAACGTGAAGGGGAGGGACTCAATTCTTACTAAATTTCATTTAATTACAAAGTGTATGTAGATTGAGAGGCAGTCTTGCTTTGTGGACAGAACATTGAATGCAATCAGACCTGGTTTGAATGGTGATTTTGTTATTTAGTAACTCTGGAACATTGACTAAGTCACTTAACTTATTTAGGCTTGATGTTCATCATCTGGAAATTAAGGGCATCAGACTTGATGAACTCGAAGGTCTTATCCAGCTTATAACTTCCAGTAATTCTCATATTGTAGGTGAATTTGTATACCTGAACCATGTGACAATGATGGCAAAAACAGCTAACATTTATTGAGCTTCCATTGTGTGCCCGGTGCATTTCTAAGCATTTTATTTGTTTTAATGTCTTCAATCCTCATATCAACCTCCCTACCTGCTTTTATCATTCCCATTTTAGAGGTTACACAACCAGTAAAGCTAGAGACAAGATTTGAATTTCAGCTGTTTGACTTCTATCACAGTTTGGTTTTCCCAAGAAGCCGACTATAAGATGGAGATTAGCATTCAGGTTTATTGGGGAGTCCTCCAGGGATTACCACCTTGGGAATGGAAGGAAAGGAAGAAAAGGAACAAGATTGAGCAGAGGGAGGATTCACTCTCAATGAAGGCCTCAACAAACCCCATATCATTAGCTAAAATAGTTTTTTAAGAATTGGGGTAAGGAGCCAACCAGGCCTTTGTATCCCTGCATGCACCAGTCATTTCATCTTGAGAAGGGGGGAATGTGCAACCTTGAGCAAGGTGACTCTCATCATCCAAGGCATTTCCAAAGAGAACTGACAACTGAACACTGTCTGCCAGCAGCTGAGGAATAAGTCTTTAACTATTGAAAGGAGATCTAAGGAATACTATAGTGTCTCCTACAACTCCAGAGTCTGTAATCACCAGTCCTTTGTTTCCTCAAGGCAGAGGATGAGGATAAGTGAGCATAGTTAAAGAAATTACATATAGACTTGACTCCAAAACATTTTTTAATGTTTTTTAATTGATTTCAGAGAGGAAGGGAGAGGGAGAGATAGATAGAAACATCAGTGATGAGAGAGAATTATTGATTGGCCACGTCCTGCACACCCTGCACTGGGGATTGAGCTCATAACCTGGGCATATGCCCCAACCAGGAATCCATCCGTGACCTCCTGGTTCATAGGTTGACACTCAACCACTGAGCCACGCCAACTGGGCAGCTCTAAAACATTTTTAAAACAGATTGATCTTCATTCCATTAATAATTTTGACTTTAGAATTTAACCCAAGGTTTGTCCAGGGATATACTAAAAATGTATTTGTGTGCAACAGAGCTTTTGGTAAGCCTTTCTTACCGGGAAATTCTCCATCTAATGTCTTAGACATTCTTGGTCAGCTGGGTTTTACTTTTTGGTAAAGACAGATCCTCCTGTAGAGTGGGTTAGAAATCTAGGTGAATTTATTTGGATGTTTCCAGCAAGATGGTATAGGGAAGTAGAAGAATAATTTTATTTGCTTAACAAGGTCTTTCACAGAGCCCAGAGCTTTAAATTTTGATTAGGTCTAATTTATCAGTTTTTTCTTTTATGGATTGTGCTTTTGGTATCTCAGAACTCTTTGCCTAGTCCTATATTTCAAAGATTTTTTCCTCCTGTTTTTTCCCTGAAAGTTCTATATTTTACATTTAAGTCCATGATTCATCTTAAGTTAATTTTTAAATAAATATATTTAAAATATACTTGAATATATTTATTCAAAACATATTTGAATATATGTTTTGAATAAATATATTCAAATATTTATTCAAAAGGAGATTGAACTTTAGCTCTCAGAGAGGAAGGGAGAAGGAGAGAGAGAAACATTGATGAGAGAGAACCATCAATCAGCTGCCTCCTGCACACCCCCTCCTGGGGATGTGCCTGCAACCAAGGTACATGCCCTTGACCGGAATCGCACTTGGGACCCTTGAGTCCGCAGGCCGATGCTCTGTCCACTGAGCCAAACCGGTTAGGGCAATTTTAAATTAATTTTTAAAAATATTTTTATTGATTTCAGATAGGAAGGGGGAGCGAGGTAGAAACATCCTAAATAATAAAAGGGTAATATGCAAATAGACCGAACAACAGAATAACCAGACGACCAATCAAAGCATAATATGCTAATGATATGCTAAGGCCGCTCAACTGCTCACTATGATGTGCACTGACCACCACAGGGCAGACATTTGACCGGTTGACCAGTCACTTTGTCATGCACTGACCACCAGGGGGCAGATGCTCCTACCAGTAGGTAGCTTGCTGCTGGGGTCCAGCTGATAGGAACTGAACGAGATAGGCTGGATACGCCCTAGAGCCCTCCCTTGGTCCCTCCCTGGCCCAGTCGTGCACTGGTGTGGTCCCTCAGCCTGGCCTGCGCCTTCTTGCAATCCGGGGCCCCTCGGGGGATGTCAGAAAGCCGGTTTCAGCCCGATCCTGCAGGCTACTCCCCTTGGGAGGGTGCCAGACACAGGGCTCATGGCTGGTGAGCACCACAAGCCTCTCCCGGTTGGGACTGATTGGGTGCGAGCCCACGGAAGGCACAGTGGAGCCGGGATGAGCGGGAGTGGCAGGTATAAGCTGCAGGTGGCATTGTACTGCAGGTTTCGACCCAATCCCTGCAGACCACCCAGAGGGACCCCATCTGTGCACAAATTTGTGCACTGGACCTCTAGTCTATAATAATCTATTATAATAAAAGTGTAATATGCAAATTGAACAGTGTAACGACCGTCCGGATGTCCTTCTGGATGGATGAGCTTTTGGCTGAAGCTGGGGCTGTGAGGCCAAGGCAGCCGGGGCTGGGAAGGCCTACTCTTGCACAAATTTTGTGCAATAGGACTTCTAGAGGAAATCATTGATTGCCTCCTGCACACCCTCTACTGGGGATGGAGCCCGCAACCCGAGCATGTGCCCTTGACTGGACTCGAACCTGGGACCCTTTGGTCTGCAGGCTGACGCTCTATCCACCGAGCCAGCAGTGGACATCCTCCGAGGGGTCCCAGATTGCAAGAGGGCACAGGCCAGGCCAAGGGACCCCACCGATGCATGAAAGTATTGCATATTTTCTTTTCTTTTTTAAATTTATTATCTGTTTTTCAACATCATTTTTTTTTAAATCCTCACCCTAGTGTATTTATTCATTGATTTTTAGAGAGTGTGGAAGAGAGAGGGGAAGACAGAGAAATATTGATGTCAGAGAAACACCGATTGGTTGCCTTCTGCACTCGCTCTGGAGCCTGCAACTGAGGTACATGCCCCTCTCCAGAATTGAGCCCAGGATCCTTCAGTCTGCAGGTTGACGTTCTATCCACTTGAGCCAAATTGGCTAGGGCTGCATATTTTCTTAGAATCTATTGTAAACTAGAGGCCTGGTGCACAAATTTGTGCACAGCTGGGGTCCATCTGGCTTGCCCCAATTGGGACCAGCCGGGCCAGTCGGGGAGAAGGGCTGTCGGTGGTTGGTGGGCCAGCCCCGCCCTCTGGTCAAACTCCTCATGGAACTCTCGGTCAAGGTGACAATTTGCATATTAGCCTTTTATTATATAGGATTATGTTTTATTGATTTTGGACTTTATTTGTTGTATTTAGAAAGGCAATTGATTTTTGTTTATTGATCTTGTACCTTGCAACATTGCTGAATTCACTTATTCTAGAAGAGATGATTTATTTATATTTTTTAATTTTTTTACTATTTTATGGGATTTTGTATATAGACTGTCATGTCACCTGAAAATAGAGATAGTCTTATTTTGTCTTTTCCAATCTGTATGCATGTTATTTCTTTTTCTTGCCTTATTGCACTGGCCAGAACTCTGTTGAATAGAGTTGTAAGAATGGATATCATTTTTTTTTCTAATTTTAAAGGAAAAGCTTTCATTTTTTTTATCATTAAGTCTGATGTTAACATCAGACTTAATGATAAAAGTGTATATTTTTTACACTGTCCTTTTTTAATTTTTATTGTTTATTGTTTAAAGTATTACAAATAGTAGTAGATACATCTCCTTTTTTCCCCCCATTGACCTTCCTCCAGCCTCTCCTACCCCCCGGCATTGCTGGCTCCATTGGTTATGCTTATATGCATGCATACAAGTCCTTTGGTTGTTCTCTTACCTTTCCCCCTCACCTCCCCCCCCCCAACCCCATCAGCCTTCCCGCTGTAATTGGACAGTCTGTTTGATGCTTCTCTGCCTCTGGATCTATCTTTTTGTTCATCAGGTTATAATGTTCTTTGTTATCCATAATGAGTGAGATCATGTGGTATTTTTCTTTCACTGACTGGCTTATTTCACTTAGCATAATGCTCTCCAGTTCCATCCATGTTGCTGCAAATGGTAAGAATTCCTTCTTTTTTATAGTAGCGTAGTATCCCATTGTGTAGATGTACCATAGTTTTCTAATCCACTCATCTGCTGATGGGCATTTAGGCTGTTTCCAAATCTTAGCTATTGTTAATTGTGCTGCTATGAACATAGGGGTGTATATATCCTTTCTGATTAGTGTTTCTGTTTTCTTAGGATATATTCCTAGAAGAGGTATTACTTCTAGTGGGTCAAATGGCAGTTCCATTTTTAGATTTTTGAGGAAACTCCATATTGTTCTCCACAGTGGCTGAACCAGTCTGCATTCCCACCAACAGTGAAGGAGGGTTCCTTTTTCTCTGCATCCTCTCCAGCACTTGTTGTTTGTTGATTTGTTAATGATAGCCGTTCTGACAGGTGTGAGGTGGTACCTCATTGTTTTGATTTGCATCTCTTGGATGATTAGTGACTTTGAGCATGTTTTCATATGTCTCTTGGCTTTCCCAATGTCCTCTTCTGAAAAGTGTCTATTTAGATCCTTTGCCCATTTTTTGACTGGATTGTTTATCTTCCTTTTGTTAAGTTGTATAAATTCCCTGTAAATGTTGGAGATTAAACCCTTATCGGAGATAACGATAGCAAATATGTTCTCCCATGCAGTGGGCTTTACACAGTCTTTTTTTAAATTTATTTTTGAATAGAGAGAGTGAGGGAGAGACATCAGTGAGAGGGAAACATTGGTTGGCCACCCCCTGCTGGGGATTGAGTTCACAACCTGGGCATGTGGTCTGACTGGAAATTGAACCAGCCACCTCTCGGTGCATGGGACAATGTTCAACCAACTGAGCCACACTGGCCAGGGGTACAGTAGGGTTTTTTTTTTTTTTTTATATAGATGCTCTTTGTTAGTTTGTGTAACTTCCCTTCTATTCCTAATTTTAGGAGAGTTTTTCCATGAAATGATGATTTGTCAGATGCTTCTTCTGCATTAATTGTTGTCATTGTATGATTTTTTTCTTCTTTGGCTTGTTAATATGGATTACATTGGTGGATTTTCAGATGTTAAACCAACCTTACATACCTGAAATAGCACTTGGTTATGGTGTTACATTCTTTTTTTTATGTGCTGGATTCTGTTTGCTAATATTTTGTTGAGGATTATAGTGTCTGCATTCATAAGAAATATGGTGGTCTATGGTTCTCTTATTTCTTAATGTCTTTGGCCTCATAAAATGAGCTAGAAAATATTCCTTTATCCTAATATATAAAAACCCAGGGTCTGTAACGACCGACCAAAGGCTCGATGGAACACTGGAAGTCAGTCCTGCAGTCAGTGCTGGGTTGCCATGGCGACCCGAGGGGGCTGCAGATCAGGCCCGGAGAGGAGCCTGGAGAGAGAGGCAGGGTCTGATCCACAGCCTCCATGGCAGCTGTAGATCAGCTGTTGCCTCTCTTTTTTTCTCCAGGCTTGCCAGCAGCCACACCTATTTCTCAATGGGCCTCCGCGGGGCTGCTGATCAGCCCTGCCTCTGATTAGGCCTGGAGATAGGTCTAGAGACACTGACTGGCATAGAAACCGACCAATCAGAACCAAATTGGCTGGCATGGGAGGGCAGTTGGGGGCGAGATCAGGCCTGCAGGGGAAGTCATTTGGGGGTCAGATCAGGCCAGCAGGGGAGGGAAGTTAGGGGTGATCAGGCAGACAGAGGCAGTTAGGAGCAATCAGGCTGGCAGGGGAGAGCATTTGGGGGCAAGATCAGGCCTACAGGGGAGGGCAGTTGGGGGCAACATCAGGCTGGCAGAGGAAGTGACCAGGCCGGCAGTGGAGGGCAGCAGGGGAGCAGGTAGTTGTTAATCAGTCCAGCAAGGGAGTGGTTAAGGGGTGATCAGGCTGGCAGGCAGAAGCGGTAGGGGCAATCAGGCAGGCAGGCAGTCAGTCAAGCGGTTAGGAGCCAGCAGTCCCGGATTGTGAGAGAGATATCTGACTGCCAGTTTAGGCCCGATCCCTGTGGGCAGTCAGACATTCCCCAAGGGGTCCCAGATTGGAGATGGTGCAGGCTGGGCTGAGGGACATCCCCTCCCCCAGTGCACAAATTTCATGCTCTGGGCCTCTAGTTCTATATAATAAAACCCTAATATGCAAATTGACCTAACGGTAGAACGACTGGTCGCTATGATGCACACTGACCACTGTTGGGCAGATGCTCAATGCAGGAGCTGCCTCCAGTTGGGGCAGCTCCTGCATTGAGCATCTCCCCCCCAAGAGGAAGGTGTCCGGCAGTGGAGGGTGAGCCAGTCAGCGGGCGGCACCAGGCCGCCAGCCAAGGTGGGTGCCAGTGGGAACCCCCAATAGCCCTGCCCACCAGTCGCCCCACAGAGGGCCCTGATCACTGGCCAGTCCTAGGGACCCTACCCTATATATTGGGAACAGTCTCTTAGATTTAAAAATTAAAACCTGGCAACGCTACTCTACACTGAAAAAAAACAGGATGGTGCAGCAATGACGTGCGTGGACTCTGGCTTGCACGTTTTGTGGTCAGCCCTGATTCTGACACTTATACCTGTGTGACAAAGCCAAATACTTAACTTTTCTCTGCTTCAGTTTTCCACCCATAAGATGGGGAAAATGATACTACTGCCTCAGAAGGATCATGTTATGTACTACTTTTTATAATCAGGGCAAAAAAATGTAGCTGCCCACACAACAGCAAGATGCCTTTCACCTGTGTGAAAAGTATGGTCACTAGTACATGCAGCGTCCGAGATTGCGAGAGCGATGTCCAACTGCCGGTTTAGGCCTGACATCCCCCAAGGGGTCCTGGATTGCGAGAGGATGCAGGCAGGGCTGAGGAACATCCCCCAAACCTGTGCAAAAAATTCGTGCACCGAGCCTCTAGTTGTTTTATAATCTGTTTAATGATGTCAATATCTAAAATCACTAGGGTCTGATTCTGCTTTCTATTTTTGCTTCATGCTCAGGGTGCCTTCTGTGACTGGTTATGTTTTATACTTTATTGTCCATTAATCTTGAAATATAGAAAGGGAATTCTTTGTGGCCAAGGATGAGAGTGCCTTTCTCCCAGAAGAATTTACTATTGCCTCATACCTGGGGGAACTATTTTCAGGGTTTGAGGCTTTTGTCTTTTTGGACCATAGTGATGTTAACTTGGGCTGTAAATCTGCTGGAGAGCTAGTTACATCTTCTTCCGTCCTTCCCTCCCCCACACAACTTTCCTTCTGTTACCTTACCCTGAGTGTGTGGCCCTTTGGAAGTTCCAGTTTAATAGGGGTCTCCTATTTTTATCTAGAGAAAACCCCGGCCTTTAGGTCCCCCACTCCCTTGAGAGCAGCTCAAGTCTGCCTTGATAGGTGATTCTGTTTACTTTACTTGTTTTTGCTCTAGCTCAGATTTTGGCCTGGTAATTTAGAATAGAGTCTTTAGAATGTAAGTGAAGCACAAGACAGAGAAGTGTCAAGAAATGTGAAGTGTCTGAGACTTGACCCTGCCTGCAAGCTAATAAGCTAGATTGCCTCTCATGGATGCTGGCAGAAGACATGAGAATCCTGGTTCAGAGAAAAAGGACTTTATAACTTGTGACACAGCAAACAGCATGAGCTTCATGTTTGCTCAGTTCCCCTTTCCAAGTTCCATGGGGTAATGCAGAGTGGCTCAGGTGGATGCTGTACTTGCAGTGGGTTTGTATCATTGCTGAGTGGGACTCCAAGCTTAGGAGACACCAGACTTTTAAAGAGAGCTATTAGCAAACCTGTCCAACCTTTATCCTCAAGGAACTTACCTTTATTATTCTGGACAGCAAACAAATCTGCCCTTTACCTTGAAGGGAAATCTAATTTGTCACCTAAAGCTGTTTACCATGTCAACATCCTTGAAAAGATAGTCCAGAATAGAAGTTGTCAGTACCTCTGCTCAGAATATTCACATAAACACCCTTAGAGAATTGTCTTTCCACCAGAAGGATGTAACAATATATCTCCTTTTTGTCCCACCCTCTCCCTGTTTCTGTCTTCCCAACATTTTTTTCTAGATGATAGGAAACTACACGATTTTATTCTTTTACTTTTGCCATACATATTCCCCCTCTTTTTGCACACACACACACCCCACCCCCCAGGTTTGTTTGGTGTGAAATTTTGCTTTTCAGACAGGTTTTTAAGAACAAATAAATGCCATATGTTAAGATGTGTGTACAGAAACAGTATATTTAAAACTCTTTAATTTGGTACCTTTATGATTGTCTCAGAAGGCAGTAACTATGGTTGTTATCTGGGTTTTTTGTTTGTTTTTATCTTGAAGGTCTGTCACAGCACCTGGCCTGTAGGTAACATTTATTGAGTTTTAGTATCTGTTTAATCCAGAATCTTAGTCCTCATATTCAAATGATAATAGTGCCTGGATTTGCTTATCTAACCTATCCCCACTCCAATATTCTAGTAGTTCTCAAAACATGGTATACATTCCCTATCATTGGTGGTATTCCAGATCTCTTTAGGTAACGCTAGATAGGTGAGTATGTCTATTTTATTGTGTTGCATTCAAAGACATCATATCTCTTATTTGAAAGTTGGGAAATAGGTTGAAACAAGATGGATTGTCAACAATGAGAATGGCCTTACTAAAACTTAGAGAGAGAGAACATTTCTCCCTGGTCATGCTGGCCTGAGGAATCTGGGAAGGTTGGCATTATCTCGTACACCTTACCCCTTATTGTTGGTTGGTTGGTTGGTTGGCTGGAAATAAGAAAATTGGTCAAATGTACTGAAGTGAGGAAATACAGAATTCAATTTAAAAAAATCAAAGATATACCCAGAATAAGTGATAGGAATAACTCTACTAAATTATAATGTCCAAAATTGGGAGATATTTCATTAATTCACTAAACAATGCTTTATTTAAGGATCTAATGTGCCAGTTGGGATAAAAACCCGGCTGAGAATACAGTGTGGAGCAAAAAGAGGCAAGTTCCTCATTCATGGCACTTGCTGTTAGTCGAGGAGACAGGACATAGGCCAGATATTAACCAAGATTCGAAATTAACTCTGAGAAGTGCTACAAAGGATTATACATAGAATACATAGGGTAGTATGAGAACCTGTAATAGGGAATTTGACCTGTTGGAATAAGACAGCCTTGCTAAGGAAGTGATGCTTGAGTTGTGACCTGAAGGATGAGTAGTTGCTAACTTTCCAGGGAAGTAAGGGAGAACTTTCTAGGCATGTGAGGGAATATCTATGCCAAAACCTTGTGGTGGGAACGAGCATGAAAAGTAGAAGGGACTATCACTCTCCTGTGGGCAGAACTAGGGGAACATGATTTCAGGTGAAGCAGGAGATAGGAAGCAGTCATTCTGTGCAGGGGTTTGTGTAGACCAGGGTAAGGGTAAGAGTTTTTAGATTATTGGGTTTAAAATTAAAAAGATAATTAATAAAAAACATTTTCTCTCATTTTTATAGTTAACCATGTCGAGTTATGGCAGAGGTACCGTTTTTTATAGTAAAATAAGGCTTTTCAAGTACATTTGAGTTTACTAATAAGTTAATAATTGTATGGGAGATAATAGGGTTTTGTGATTCTCCTAAGAGCATGCTGTTGAGTGTGAATTTTTTTTTATTTCAGAGAGAGGAAGGGAGAGAGAGATTATAACATCAATGATGAGAATCACTGATCAATTGCCTCCTGCACACCCCCTACTGGGGATCAAGGACGAAACGTGGGCATGTGACCTTGACTGGAATCAAGCCTGGGATCCTTCAGTCTGCAGGCCAACGCCCTATCCATTGAGCTAAACCAGCTAGGGCAAATGTAAATTCTTTACTACAGTACATTTTAAGGGTTTATTATGTGTAATTCCTGGCTGCCTAAGGATCATTTGAATCTTTTTTCTTTTTTAAATCCTCACCCAAGGGTATGTTTATTGATTTTAGAGAGAGAGGAAAAGAAACATTGATGTGAGAGAGAAACATCCATCAGTTACCTCCCATATGCCCCTGACTGGGAATTGAACCTATAACCTAGATATGTGCCCTGGTCAGGAATCGAACCCAAAACCTTTCGGTATACAAGACGTTGTTTCAACCAACTGAGCCACCTGGCCAGGGCTCATTTTAATCTTTTGTGACCTAGGAAGACTGACATTTTGGGGCAAATACAGCATAGACTTAACTATGGAAAAACCCCACAAAATTATAGTTAAATTATCTTTACCTTAAAGAAAGTAAAAGATGTAAAGACTTGGTTCAGTTTATTTTTCATTTGTATTTTGAATTAAAGGCTCCAATCCACTAAGAACTAAGCAGATACTCTGGGCTTAAGGGTTTGTCACAGTTGGTACTGTAGGAGTTAATAATCATTATTCCAAATGTCAAAATAGTCTGTGCCTTTTTTCTTGAAATGAAAATGCAAAACAAATATACTTGCTGTGTGGGAAGCAAACTGAGAACATACAGAGTGAGAGGTTGAAAAACTTGACTGGCATCAAGAGAGAGAGATAAGATAGATGTCTTGGAAAGAGTACTGGACTCGAGCCAGACAGGACAGGACCAAGCATGGTGTGTTCACTTTTGTGCTGGGTACTTTTCAAAACACTTATTATGGAACGTTTCAGATATATTCAGAAGAAGAGGTTATTAAGTTGAACCATTATGGTTCCCATCACCCAGTTTCAGCAATTAATAACTCATAGCTTCTTGTTCCCCCTGCCTCAACCAACTGGATTTATATTGAAGCAAATCCTAGATATCATCATTTCAGCTTTCAATATTTCGATAAATTGTATCTCTTCAATATAAAGACTCCTTTAAAGAATATAACCACAATACTGTTTTTCACCTAAAATATTTCTTTTTTTAAATATATTTTTTATTTATTTCAGAGAGGAAGGGAGGAGAGAGAGAGAGAAACATCAATGATGAGAATCATTGATTGGCTCCCTCCTGCATGCCCCCTACTGGGGACCAAGCCTGCAACCCAGGCATGTGCCCTTGACCAGAATCGAACCCAGGACCCTTCAGTCCACAGGCTGAATCTCTATCCACTGAGCCAAACCATCTAGGGCAGTATTATTTTTATTTTATTTGTTTTTTTAGTATTATTTTTTAATACCATCAAATAGTCATCAGTATTTAACAATTTCTTGAGTGTTATTTCTTGTGTGTGTGTGTGTGTGTGTGTGTGTGTGTGTGTGAGAGAGAGAGAGAAACACACACGCACATATTTAATATTGAACCAGGTTCCAAATAAGAGACATATATGTAGGTTCCTTCTCCACTTTTTTTCCTGCCTTTTGTTTTCAACATATTAATCTTCACTATAACTCTGTGGAGAAAAAAAATCTATTTACAAAAGAAGAAACAGGTCCTAAGACTTGCATCTCAGAGCTATTGAGTGCCTTTAGCTGAAAATCAGCCCAAGCCAGTCTGACTCCAAAGCCTGTGTACCATTCTGATATTAGAAGCCACTGGATTCAAATTCTGGATAAATAGTGACTTTTTCCCCATACCGTTCTACTGACTCCTCACACTTCCTCACCCAAGTGTCCAGGAATCTCCTAATTAGGTAGCTAAGGACTATGCCAATTTTTGCCTACTCACTTGTATAAGAACTTTGCACTCAGCTAACCCCATGGAGTGAGAGGAAACCAGGAGGCTTTAAGTCCTGCAGCTTCCAGTTTAACCAGAGCAGCTCCAGAAAAATCCTTTTTGTGTTCTAAAATCTCCTAAGAGGGGTTCTGAGTTTGGAGCCATAGTGTACTAGCAGGTTCTACATTTTGAGATGTAGAACTGCACTGTTCAATATGGCAGCCACAAGCCACGAATGGATATTTCAATTCTAATTTAAATTACTTAAAATTAAATAAAATTACCCCTGGCCAGTGTGGCTCAGTTGGTTGGAGTGTCATCCCATACACCAAAAGGTTGCCGGTTCATTCCCTGTCGTCATGTAGAGGAGGCAACCAATTATCGGTCTATCTACCTATATCTATCTATCTATCTATCTATCTATCTATCTATCTATCTATCTATCTATCTTCTCTCTCCCTCCCAACCTCCATCTAAAAAAATAATTTTTTAATTAAATAAAGTTAAAAATCAGTCCCTCAGTCACACTAGCTATATTTAAAATGCTTGATGCTCTCATGTGGCTATTGACTACCACATTGGATAGTTCGGACAGAGAACATTTCATCATTGCAGAAAGCTCGGTTAGTGCTGAAAAGTGATGAGTGGAGGCAGTCATCTGTGTTTCGTGCTCCTTTGAGAGAAATGTCAGGATTTAGATATACTTTGAGAGTGAGGATAGCAAGACACGAGGCTTTGGGAGCCTGAGTAATGAGCATTTTGTACTTTTGAGGTTAGAACAGTGGTAAGGGGGAAGGATAACTGCAAGCTAAAACAAAATTTGGTGCTTTTCCCCCCCTTCTACCTGCCAGACGCATAGTCTGCACAAAAATCAGTAAGATTGCCAGAAACCTGGAGAAATTACTGCTTTTTTATTTTAGAAATATAAATTAATCCCAGTAAGGTTCTCCCCATTAGTTGAGTGAGTTGCTTTAGTTGGAGTCTGAAAGGTAAGGGGACTCTTATTTGTTGTTCTTTTGTTGTTGTTTTATTTTGTTTTTAGATCTGGACTCTTGAGATTTGTGAATTCTGTTTATTTTTACCCTTTGGTTTCTGTAGCCCCCTATGGAGTACTATCAAAGAGAAACAAAGCTGGACACTTGTTAAAGACAGCAAGATAGATTTCATTCAGACTAGTAGGGAAGAAAGACTCCAGCATAAATTGAGTTCAACTTTGCTGAATCAAAAGGTGGGAGCCTTTTTAAACACTGGGGTATGCTAGGTGTTAGGTAGGGAAGTTGGTTATTGTGATGCAGGCATCTGTTTTACTAATTGGTGCTTATTAAAATTAGACTCCTGTCCTCCCACAGAGACAGGGAGACAAAGGCCCTATCCTTCCTGATGATTACATTTCAAGGGATTGTTCCAAAATCCTTGAGAAAGAAATTTCTGGGTTGTAGAAGGATTTCCTCTTAAGGATCCAAGAAATGATTTATAACTGCAAGTTTATTCTAAAGTAAATGGTATAAGAAAAATGAGGTCAGGGGCCTATACCAGGTTTTGGCTAAAACAAACAGTAAATTCTTTGGCAGCATTGAACTTTCTTGGCCATGCATTTTAAGGGGGCTGGTTATCATCCTAGGGACATGACCTTGAGCTGATAGACATTGTGCTAGAAATTTGGTCATGTCCTTAATTGCCTGTGTTGGGGGTGGGAGTAGAATGGATTCCTTTGTGCTGAGAACTTGCATTTCTCAGTAGCTGGGTAAAATTTTATATTCAGAATTTCATGACTTGGGCACTTTTGGGTAATGATAGACTGGAATTTATCTGATCTTGGGTAGGGGAAAAGGGCCTTTAGTGAAAGAGAATAAGGCACAGTTTGGGGACCTGATACAAATAGGGGAGCTGAAGTCAGGAAGGTGACTTTCAGGATCTAAGAAGCAACTTGGTTTTTTTGTGATTTAAGTCCAAGATGAATGGTATGGACCAGAGTAATCCAGAGGAAGGCGAGAGATCTTTATTAATATCTAAGAAAGCTTCTTGAAAGAGGAATCTGTCCAAGAAAGCCTTGAGAGATGATGGGTGGGCTTTTCTTGATTTAGCATTTTACTGTATTTCCATGAAACCTCATTTAATTTCCCCAGAAATAAATTATAATCTCATGATTCATTTATTTACTTGACATATCTTATTTTTCTTTAAAGACACTGCCCAAAGTTGGTATCTCTCTCACTTTTTGACTCTTGATTGGTTTTCAAACAAAGCTCTTCAGTATAACAAATTCTAAAGAAGCCTCCGTGTTTTTGCACAGTCAATTCCTCTGTCCAAAATACCTTCTCATGCTCTCTACCATACACACCTTCAGGGAATTGTTTATCCTTCAAAACCCAGCTGAAGTACCATGTTTTCTTTGCTCCCACACTACAGTACTCTTCATTTTTCATCTTATATTATAACTCTTACTCGGTTTGTTGTAATTAGTTTGTACTCCTAACCCCCTAGTGCAGTCTCTGGCCCATAGAAGATACCTAATGTTCTGTTAATAGGTGTGGTTAAATATAATAAGCTCTCAAATGTGTTTTCCCATGTTAAGAATTCAGCTATCTTATGTGCATAGGTATAGTATATATTTTGTTAATTGAATTTTTATTTGTTCTTAGATGTCACTAAGAGGATCTGCGCCAGTGACAGTTGTACCTCTTCCTGGAGAGCAAGTACAGGTTCAGGGGGTCATCCAGACAGCTCAGTCTTCTGTAATTCACCCACCACACGTGCAAACGGTACAGAAATTCAAAGACTTAGTGGTTGAGAGAGGGGACTTTTATACCCTGAGTCTTCAGACACATTGAAGTTGTGTAGTTACTATATTACAAACCAAGATATAAAGTCAAGGAAATTAGACAAACAAATGAAGCAAATAGAAAAGTTTTAGAATTTCTAGGTTCATGTATATACTATCTGGTGAAAATGGAAGATAATTTTGGGGGAAATTATTGCTTAGAACTTAAGGAAATTAATTTCTTAAGGGAAAGCACCTTTTTTAAAAATCTCAGTAGTGGTATCTATCCTTCACAAAAATGAGAATTCTGAAGCAAAGGTGTTAATATTAGCACTCATCTTATAAAGTAAGAAAGTACCTACCTTATGCTTTATAGAGGCCAGATAAAAGAAAGTTCTCTCTTAGCAGAGGAAAGTTCTTATTTACATCTACCTTTGTATTAACACCTGACAACAGTAGGAAGGAAAGAGTCATCCTGGGCTCCTATTCTTTCTTCCTATTTTATCTTCTGGCTCCTGTGAATCCCATAATGCCTTTGGACATATCTCATTTTTAGAAGCAGCTGTCCTAGAAGAAATGCTCATTTTCCCTTCTGAATATATCGTGTCTGGCAATGTTGTCACCTCTAGAGCTGCATTTTTATGTGGTTTTTGTACATGAAAGGTGGCTGCTGATTGTATTTTTGAGTTTTTGTATGAAGGTTTTACTCTTACTTGTTAGTGCTATTATTAAAGAGAAATACTTAATCTTAGTCTTAGAAATTATTTTCTTACTTGAGTTCAGTGAGAGGCTTTGGAGTAAATTTAGGGACAATGAAAACAGTTAAAGGTTTAGATTAGAAATGGTATATCCACAGTGCTTAAGGAAACAAAAAAGTGAGATTTTTCTTAATCTAATCATTACATTGTTATTATTTGTTATTCTTATTAGTTCTTAATCATTATAAGTTGTGACCAGTTCTTTTCTATCAAAAAAATAAGATTTAATGTAAAATATAAATAAGTAGTTGTACACTAGAACTTGTATTTAACTATCATAACATGTAAAACAGGCTTCTCTGGAAAGTTAAGATCTAAGTCTAAATAATTAGGGAAGACTTTCTATAGATAGTAAATTTGTTATGTCTTTTCTAGAAGCCTGTTTGGATTATTTTATTTTTTAAATGAAGGTGAAGTGAGATATAATGATGCAAATTTGGACAAGTGTTGGGAAATTTAATGCATTTTAAAAATTGAAAAAGAAACTTGTTTTTTTTAATTGTAGATATTATTGTAAGTTAAACTTGCATATGATTATTGTGTTGACATTGTTTTAAAGGATTTGTTACTAATACTAGTTAACATTTAATGTGTGCTTGCTGTGTACCATGCACTAAGTGCTTTACATGTATTACTAACTCATTAGATTTTTTTTAAGTAGTACATGTTTATACCTGCCCTAGCCAGTGACCTCTACCTTTGCTAAATCTATTGGTCTGTTTTCAGTCCTTGTTTTACTTTACTTGTTAGCACCATTTGATGTGGTTGATCATTGTTTCCTCCTCAGTACACTATTTTCTCCACTTTTCCAAGGACACCTCACTCACTGAGTCTTCCTCCTACCTCACGGATGGCTTGTTCTGTTTCATTTGCTGGTTCCTCCCTTTCTTCCCGTTAATATTCCTGGATTTTGTTCTTGGTTCTCTTCTCTATAGTTTTCCGTGATTGAGCTCATCCAGTATTAATGGCTTTAAGGACTATCTAAAGAGCTGTGACTTCCAAGTTTATATGTAGCCCATACTTGTTCCCTGACTCACAGGTTTTTGCACATTCAGCAATCTCCTTAATGTCATTATCTAATAGTGAGATATTAGTTGGATATTTAATAGTATTTCAAAATTAACATGTCCAAAATCCAAGTCAGAGAGCATGTTTAAAAAAACACCTCTGAGTAATGTGCAACAGTATAGAAATAGGGTGGAGATAAGAGATTGGTCTTTACAACTCTAGTAAAATAGTATTGCTTTATTTTGGGATAGACGTTCTTCATAGTTCTGAGCTAGTTGCACTGTATGTTCCCTTAATTAGTTTGGCTTCTTGAAATAAACTGTCTCCTTTTCCCATTTCCTTTTGTTTCTTTCTTTTAGGCCTTAGATTAATTGACAAGTAAATTTGGGTAGCAGGAGACAAATCACTGTTTCTAAAAGTAAAAATTAAATTCTTTTCCACCTGCATTGTTCATCATAGTAAAACTAGTTCTGTTTTTTAGGTATCGTCTTTATCAGAAAGTGAAGAATCTCAGGACTCATCTGATAGCATCGGCTCCTCACAGAAAGCCCACGGGATCCTAGCAAGGCGTCCATCTTATAGGTGAGTCCTTTCATATCAAACCATGCGTGTGCTATAATACCAAATGATTTCAAGTGGTGCTGTGTAAAAACAAACTATATAAAGAGGGAGCATGTGTGTATATAAGAAGGGGATTATGAAAACAGATTGGAGCCAGATTATAAAGGGCCCAAGTTGCTGTGCTAAAGAAGAATTTAGACCTATCTTTGGACAAAGTATTAGATTTCCACATTTACCTTTACAGAGTTAACTTTAATAGCAATATGGACGGAGGACTATAGATTTTAGGAATTTTAAATTCCTAACTCTGGGCCTTTGTTCCTTATGTGTTCCTTTGCTGAAACACATTGTTCTACATTCTGCATAACTCCTTCATATACGTGAGTCCCCACTTCCTCCTGGAAGCCTTCTCTGATCTAATTACTTCTCTCCAACTCTCCCCCTACCCCGAGACTTTAGGTTAAGTCTTTCTTCTGTGGCACCCTTTTACTGACCCTCTGTTACAGTACTTCTTAAGTTCAAAGAGAGGAGGGGAGAGTTAGAAGCATCACTGATGAGAGAGAATCATTGTTTGGTTCCTCTGCAAGCCCATTCTGGGGATGGAGCCCCAACCCGAGCATGTGCCCTGACCAGGAATTGAACTATGATCTCCTGGTTCATCAGTCAACAGTCAGTGCTCCACCACTGAGCTACACTGGCCAGGCAAGAAATCCAGTTTATTTAAGGCATGGCCCATGTAATATTTTTTCTGACCCAAGGGCCTAGCAAAGTGACAATACAAGATTAATATCAGTAATTGTTGAATGAATGGGAAGCTGGAAGTAGTACAACTAACTGACAGAAGGCTGTTGAAATAATATGGGTGATTTCAATGGGAAGTAGGATAGTTTTGGAGTGGGTGTATTTGAGACAGTTTGTGGTAGAACTGACAGAACTAATGACCAGATGATGGATAGGAGGAACAGGAGACAGGGTGAAATCCTGTTTGAAACAGAAACAGATGCAGTAATATTTTTGTTAATATTGATTTTTCTAGAGAGAGAGAAACATCAGTGATAGAAACATCAACATCGATTGGCTGCCTCCTGCATGCCCCCTACTGGGAATCAAGCCCTAAACCCGATGACTTCCTGGTGCATAGGTAGACACCCAGCCACTGAGCCCCTCCAGGCTGCAGTAAGATGTTTGATGTTATAAGAGAACTACATATATGGTTTAGTCATTCCTGCCTGGTGGAATGAGTGGGAAATACTTCATAAAAGATGTCGTTTACATCACCACCAATCTGATAAATTTTGTGAGATACAAGGCGGGAAAAGAGCTTTTTGGGCTGAGGGAAATGTAATCAAAGGTAGGTTGTGTGATAAGAAAGAGATTGGCCTGTTCTGAAAATTGGAAATTTAAGGTGCAGAGAGGAAGCAGAGGTTTATTTAAAAAAGAAAAAAAGGTAAACTGGAATTAGCTTACTTAGAACCTTGTTACAAAATGGAAATAAATATACGAGGCAAAAACATGTAAGACAGGAATGGTCTGTTAGTTTGCAAATTCAACCTTGGATACAGAGGGCAAAGAGAGACCAAAGAAAGAGGCAGACCACTCCACATAAGTAGATGGGTGGGAGGTTTAATAAGCAAGGGAACTTACTTAAGATGTTTTTCTTAAGTGGCTACTCAATGAGTAGATCTTCAACCTGCCCACCAGAATCTTGAAAGTTTGTGTTTTGTTTTTTATCAATACGAGGCTTTTATTATACATCTTTATAGTTTCGTAAACAAATGTGACCAGTCATTCGGCATCTTGGTGTTTCTATAGCTGGACAACTTAGATCTTATTCATCAGCCTGCTGAACTGTTCCTTTTTCAGAACCATCCAAAAATTTTCTGATATCCTTGTTTTTAACTGATGTGGCTTGCACAAGCAGCTGAATTTGATACAAGTTCAGTGTCATTTCCTTCAAGAATCAACTCACCTTTCTGAGCTTGAGATACTGAACAAGCAATGCCTGACCTCATCCAAACTCTGCAGATGTATTTTTCGCCCCCAAGCTTTCTAATTTCAACAAGAGAACCATTCTCCTGAATAATGACGTTGATGGGAAAGTGAGTGTACATAGACCTCATCATGTAACGGAAGCCCCGTGTAACACCCTTGATCATGTTCTGTGCGAACTGTGGCCAATTCCTTTCTATTTTCCCACCATTTGTCAACCTGGAGCCTCATTTTCTTTCCAAGGAGACTGAGCTCTACATTGATGTGGTTGAAGTCCCTCTGCAGGGTGCCTCTGGGGTCCTTCACAGTAACAGTGCATCCCTTCAGAATGATGTCCACAGTCTGCTGAGAATGGCCTTCATCCTCGCAGTAGATGCAGCAAAGAGCTCTTGAAAGTTTATGTAGGGGCCTGAACTGAGTTCAGTCACATATACCATTACTTATGAGTGATCACCAGCCAAACTGCTCTGAGTTCAGCTTGTGGCTGCTATAGTTTGTTCCTGTTTAAAGGCATCTGTATACCAGGTGTCAGCAGGAATTCCCCTCATTCCCTCTCTACAGGCCTCAGGGGCCACCACAGGTACAGGGATGGGAGCATTTGGAGGATCTATATATTCTACAGAGTAGCATCCACATTTCTAGAGACATAGGGCTGGCAGGCACAGTGCTTCTCTGCTGCAAATAGATGTTGCCACTTACTCACAGTGGAGGTTTGAGCCATGGCAGAGGTGAGATGAAATGTATTCTTGAAACCCACCTGTAGATAGGAAAGGAAGTGCTTACCATGATATGTTGTTCCTTTGTGAGAGGCTCTACCTGGAGGAAAGCTGTGTACACTGCTAGGAGCTGTTGATCTTTAGGGGTGTATTGGGTTTCTGCCCATTTCCAGAGCTGGGACCAATATCCTAGGGGTACTCTCACCTTCTGTTGTCTCTACCACAGTGCTCAAACCCATATCCTACAGAGTCATAGACACATCTAACTCATAGGGTCGCCGTGCTTGAGAGGGACACAGATAAGCTAGTATTCTTTTAAAATATATTTTATTGATTTTTTTACAAAGAGGAATGGAGAAGGATAGAGAGTTAGAAACATTGATGAGAGAAACATCAATCAGCTGCCTCCTGCACACCCCCTACTGGGGATGTGCCTGCAACCAAGGTACATGCCCTTGACTGGAATCGAACCTGGGACCTTTCAGTCTGCAGGCCAATGCTCTATCCACTGAGCCAAACCGGTTAGGGCTTCGCTAGTATTTTTACCTTCTCAAAGTTGGCTTACTACTCTGATTCCCAGTTCCACGTGTGCCTTTTCTTCACCAGGCTGTATGAGGGAGAGGGAAGCACTGTCCCAGGTAGGAATAAAAGGCCTCAAAATCTCCAAATTCCTACAAAGGCTTGTGTCTCTTTCTAGTTCTTAGGAGTTGAATAGGGTATCAATAATAGTTCCTGGGACAATGCACATCTTACCCAACCAAACAACTCCCAGAAACTATACAGTGGTGCCTGAGCCTTGAAATTTCTGCAGGTTCATTGCCCATCCTCTCTCTCTCACGGATATTCCAACCAAGTCTGCACAGTGTCCTGCAGAAGTCTTCGTATGTGAACATTATATCATAGTGTAATGGGCCTATTTCACATCAGGCACAGATCTTGGGCTACCATCCATGACACATGTGAGGCTGGATAAGCACTTGAAAGGTTCATTATTGCCTCTCATGTGAAGGCAAATTGTTTGATCTTAGTTATCAGAAACCTGTACTTGTCAGTCTTTTCCATGAATCTCCTTGAAGATGAAGCACTTTTGCAAAAATTTCAGAGTTAAAACAGTAATTGTAAATGACAAAATACTTAAAAATGTTCATGATTAAAGATCTCATCGAGCATTCATTATAATACAGTTGATAAGGAACTTTGGTTATTTCTGTGATATACAATTATGATAGATGACATAATAACAGGACATACCAGTTTTAGGAATTTAATACAAATATAGCCTAAAGAAGTTTAGTATCAACTGTTATTTGACAATGCTACCATGTAATTTAACATGTGAAATAAGTTTAATTAGTTTAACATCCCTCTCACTGAAAGAACACACCTTTTGAGATGCAACAGGGACCCTCTGGAAAATCCCAAAGTTAGTTCAAGATCAACAAGACTTCATTTAGATAATTTATTTTTGAGAAGTTTATTAAAGTTATTAAAATACTTTTTATTTATTTATTTGGTTAATCCTCACCCGGGGATATTTTTCCCATTGATTTTTAGAGAGGGTAAAAGGGAGAGAGACACACATCAATTGGCTGCCTCCTACATGTGTTCCAACTAGACAGGGGGTTTAGCCTGCAACCCAGGCACGTGCCCTTGAATGGGAATCAAACCTGCGACCTTTCCGTGTGTGGGCTTATGCTCTAACCCTGAGCAACACCAGTCAGGGCTTAAAATGTTGTAGAACACTTGATTAAATAGGATCATAGGTCACTGTGAAACAATACTTATCTGCTTAACCAGAGTGACAAAAGAAGACTTCAAAGGCAAAAATATAGGAAAACATTTTTTTTATTTATTTTTAATATATTTCTATTGATTACAGAGAGGGAGAAAGAGATAGAAACATCAGTGATGAGAGAGAATCATTGATCAGCTGCCTCCTGCACATCCCCTACTGAGGATCAAGCCTGCAACCCAGGCATGTGCCCTTGACTGGAATCAAATCCAGGACCCTTCCGTCCACAGACCAGTGCTCTTTCCACTGAGCCAAACCAGCTAGGGCAATAACATAGTTATTTTTAAAAACCTTAACTCTTTAAGAGAACACTCCATTTTTTAAAGAGTAATCAACCAAAGGACTTGTATACATGCTTATAAGCCTAACCAATGGACACAGACAAGGGGGGCAGGTGAGGGTATGATTGGGGGAGGGTTGGGGGAGGTAATGGGGGGATGAGGACACATAATGTAATACCTTAGTCAATAAAGAAATTTTAAAAAAAGTAATCAAAGACCTGCTAAAGGCATTTTGTTAAACTCAGAATCTTTTGCTTACTAGGCAGATTACTAAAAAGGTAAAGAACAACCTTTCGCAGTCTTATCAAGAACAGACCAATAAGACCAGCATGGCTGCAGGCAAGTGTGAGTGAGTATGTAGGCTGGCATCTGCTAGTCAGTGTGGGAACTGCAGGCAGGCAGTTTGGGCGCTCCTGATGGAGGAACTGCGGAGCTGCTCTCTGCTTGAGATTGGAGAGCAGACCTTTTTGGAGGCTTATCCTAGCACCCCTAGGCCACATACAGGCACCCAAAGCGTCACCGCTGGGACCCAATGCCCCCAGACCCAGGGGAGGGTTGTAGCAAACCAGTATCCTGATTGGTTTGGCCCCCAGAGAAGCTTGCCCTGCTTCCTAGGCCAACACAGAGCCCAGTCCTCTGGGCCTGCCCCTTCGACCAGCAGAGCACCTGCCCTACCTCCTCCATCATCAGAGTGCTCCACCCACCGCCTCATCAAGCTGAGAGCCAGGCTGCCACACCCCCTCTACCTGTGGAGCCTCCTTGGATAGCAGACTGCCTGACTTGCCTGGCCCCCTTGACCAGTGGAGTGCCCCCTTCCTGAACTACCAGACTACTAAAATGGGGAGATAAAGCAACAACCCCCAAATGAAAGAAAGGGAGGAAAGTCCAGAAAAGGAACTAAGTGAAATGAAGTCAAACAATTTGTCAAGTAAAGAATTCAAAGGAAAGGTTATAAGAGTGCTCAAAAAACTTAGAACAACAAGCATAAATGAATAATGACATAGATGATATAAAGAATTACCATGGAAGGAATGAACAGTAGACTAGAAGAAGCTGAGGTCCGAATTAGCAAATTACAAGACAAGGTAGAAAAAAAAAAACATTCAGAGCGGCAGTTGGAAAAATAATTAAAGTGAAACCTAACAACATCCACATCATAGGGGTGCCAGAAGAAGAATCTGAGCAAGGAATAGAGAACCTGTTTGAAGAAATAGTGACAAAAAACTTCCTTAACCTGGTGAAGGGAAAAGTCATACAAGTCCAGGAAACGAGTTCCAATCAAGATGAACCCAAAAAGACCCACACCAACACACATAATTAAAATGGCAAACATTAAAGCCCCGCTGGTGTGGCTCATTTATTGGTTAATGGTGATCGGGGTTCAATTCTAGGTCAAGGCACATGCCCGGGTTGTGGGCTCAATTCCCAGTGGGGAATATGCAAGAGGCAGCTAATCAGTAATTCTCATCACTGATATTTCTATTTTTCTTTCCCTTCCTCTCTCTGAAATCAGTTTTTAAAAAGGAAAAATAAAATGGCAAAACACAAATTAAAGACAAAGAATCTTAAAGGCTGTAAGAGAGAGACAGACAGTTACCTGCAAGGGAATTCCTATTTGATTGTCAGCAGCTTTCTCAATAGAAATACTTTAGGCTAGAAGAGATTAGCATGAAGTATACAAAGTAATTGAAGAGCAAGGGACTGAATCCAAGACCATCCAGCATAGCTATCATTCAAAATAGAAGGTGAAATCAAGAGTTTTGCAGGGGGAAAAAAAGGCTAAAGGAGTTTATTACCACCAAACCAGCACTGCAAAAAATGCTAAAGGGACTGTTGTAAGAAGAAGAAATAGAGAGAAAGGAACACAGGCACAAAGAATAAAAATAGCAACCAGCAAATATCAATCAATAATAACCTTAAATGTAAATGGCTTAAATGATCCAATCAAAAGACATGGGTAGCTGAGTGCATAAGAAAATGACCCACATTATATGCTGTCTACAAGAGACCAACCTCAGAACAAGACTCACAGGATAAAAGTGAAGAGGTGGGGAAAAAATTTTGCCATGTAAACAGAAATGAAAAAAAAAAAGCCAGGGTAGCAATACTGATACCTGACAAAATAAGGGAATAAGAGACAAAGAAGGCCACTTATACAAGAGGCCATACCCTGTTAAACAGCTATACACCCAGTGTAGGAGCACCCTTCTGGAAAACCTTAAGGGAGATATCAACTAAAATTTAATCATAGTAGGGGACTTTAACACCATATCACTGGATAGCTCTTCCAGAAAAACAATCAACAAGGAATCAGGGACCCTTAATGACACACTGAATCAGATGGATTTAATTGACATTTATAGAACATTTCACCTCAAAGCTGCAGAATATATGTTCTTCTCAAGTGCACATGGGTCATTCTCAAAGATAGACCACATGTTAGAACACAAAACAAATCTCTACAAGTTCAAGAAGATTGAAATCCTATCAAGCATCTTTTCAGATCACAATGGCATGAAATTAGAAATCATCTGCAATAAGAACACTCAAAAATTCACAATATGGAAGCTAAATAGCATATTATTAAACATTGAATGGATTGCCAATGAGATCAATGAAGAAATACAAAGCTTCCTGGAAACAAATGAACACACAATAAGCCAAAATCTATGGGACACAGCAAAAGCAGTCCTGAGAGGGAACTTCAAAGCACTATAGGTCTATGTAAAAAAACAAACAAAGTAAAACTTCTAATAAACTAACCATATAATTTAAAGAATCAGAAAGAGAACAAGAAAAGCCCAGAGTAAGTAGAAGGAATGAAATAATAAAGATCAGAGTGGATATAAGTGACAGACTAAAACAAAACAAAAACAATACAAAAGATCAATGAAACTAAGAACTGGTTTTTTGAAAAGATAAACAAGATTGAACCTTTAGCCAGGCTCATCAAGAAACAAAAAGTCAGGATCCCAATAAAATTAGAAACAAAAGATGTTAAGTAACAACTGACAAAATACAAAGTATTATAAGAAAAGACTGTGAGCAACTTTATGCCAACAATTTGGACAACCTGGATGAAATGGACATATTCCTAGAAAAATACAATTTTCCAAAACTGAACCAGGAAGAATCAGAAAACTGAATAGGGTGATAACAACTGATGAAATTGAACTTCAGCAAACAAAAGTTCTGGCCTGAATGGCTTCACAGGAGTTTTATCAAATATTCAAAGAACTATCAACTATCGTCCTGAAACTCTTCCAAAAAATCCAAAGGAAGGAATACTCCCAAACACTTTTTGAGAGGCCAGCACTGTCCTAATTCCAAAACCAGAAAAAGACACTACAAAAAAAGAATTACAGACCAATATCCCTGGTGAACATAGATGTTAAAATCATCAACAAAATATTAGCATATCAGATCCAGCAATATATTAAAAAGTTCATATACTATGACCCTGTGGGATTTATTCCAGGGATGCAAGGTGGAAGGAGGGCAGTGGGGAGCTAAAGGGGAGGCAATCTGTAATACTGTTGACAATAAAGATATTTTTTAAAAGATGAGGAAAAATACAAAACATTGACAAATATCTCTAAATGCTATGTGGTAAAAATAAAGTAATATATATGGGAATGATACACAATAATTTTATGGTGTTCTTTGAGGGGAAGAAAAAGGAAAGGAATTGGTGGTGACATTGATGTATCTGTAACTTAATTCTTATTAAATAAGATATCTGAAACAAATATGGCAAAATATTAGCATCTATTGGTTCTTGGTATATGGTACAATAGGTGTTTTTATTTACTTTTCTTTGTGCTCAAAATGTTTCATAACTTAAAATGAAAAAGAAATGGGTACAGTATTCCACAGTCTCATGATAAGCTGGCTGCATAAAACTATGCAGGCAGCTCATTAAATAGATTCTGGAGCTCTATCCTGCCCACTCACTCAAATCATTAGGGATACCAGATGGGAATCTGGATTCAATAGAAACTCCAGATGATTCTGATACATAAACAGGTTTAGGAACTACTGTGACTTCTACAAATGCTCAACACAGGGACTGCCACCTCCTGTGTTCTGTATGAAACTTCTGGTAATACAGACTAAGATTGTATTAGCTCTTGGTGGGAAGACTGTTCAGAGTAAGGAGACCAAGCTGGAAAATGATTTTCAGCATGTTATATAGAAGAGGCTGACAGAACTAGTTATTTGGCATTGAAAAAAACAAGACCTGTAGCAATTGTCAAATATTGCAAAGTAGGGTATGCATATAGAATTAGGTTTGGAACTTAAATTTCTCTAGCTTCACTGGAAGGAACCGGTTTGGGGTCTTTAACAAGGGCTCTAACTCTTCAATAATTGAATGGTTTGCTTTTTGGAAATTATGGATGCCTTATTCCTGGAAATAGAGGATATTAGGAATGTAGAGAAGGAATTCCTACATGGACTGGAAGGTTGGCATAGGTAACATGAAAAATCCCTTTTAATGCCAAGGATGTTTTCCCTTTGTGGTTCTTTTTTGTTGTTGTTATGTTTTCACGCAAGTACATTTCCGTTTTCTGGTTTTTCTATAGTGAACATGGAATTCTTGAGTAACCCCCCCCCCCCCCACGGGGAAATAAACAATGCTTATTTTTCCCTCCTCCCCCAATTGTATTTTGGAAAACCTTTCTTTTCAATAAGTAATCTCTTTTCATCCTCTTATTTCTGTCATGACTTCCATTTTACCAAGTCTGAGGAATACCTGTGGTATCTTATTTACCTCTTCTTGTTAAAATAAGCATTTTTAAAATCACTGATACTCTACATTTTTATAGTATTTCTAATCTTGTTCTTTCTGAGAACTGTAGGCTTCTCTTCCACTATAGAGTTGAAGGTTGAGAAATTAAATTTGATCTTTTTAAAAGAAGGTCACTGACACTATTTAGAAAATGTTAATTAATGAAGTCCCTCACAATGGAGCCATCCTGTAGGGGATAGTGACATTTCATACCTCTGCAAGGGCCTGGTACATTGAAAGGCACTCTGTATGAGTATTTATTTGTTCAGTGTCTCTTTTCAGAAAGTCATAAAGTAAAGTATTAACTAGCCTGTTCTACATCATTAAAAAGTATTCATTAGACAAAAGAATTCCTTGACACATTTTATAGGTGTCTGGTAGATTACTGTACTTTTAACCAGAGATTGAAAAAGATTTATTTAGCAATTTCTTTTTATAAAGTCACCCCACGTTACCAACGTTAATAGAGTTCTATTTTTCACAGAAAAATTTTGAAAGATCTATCTTCTGAAGATACACGGGGCAGAAAAGGAGACGGAGAAAATCCTGGAGTTTCTGCTGTCACTCCTATGTCTGTTCCAACTTCCATCTATCAGACTAGCACCGGACAGTACAGTATGTATAGGAAAAATTTCTACCTGATAGACACATAAAACTAACCTTTCCATGTAAAGAAGGTGTGTAGAAAGACTGTCATACTTCAATAGTGATGATAATTGAGCCAGAAATAATGCAAAGTACTTTTCAACATTATCTCCTTAAAATTTATGAGGTAGGTAGTTATCAATTTATGAGGTAACTGAAGCTTATAGAGTTAAATAATGTCCCTAAAGTAGTCATACAGCTTATAAATGATACACTTAGTTTGGGATAAAAGTATGTTTGACAAATGCATGGATTATCTAACCACCACCACCACTATCAAGATACAGTCCATCAGCCCTAGCCGGATGTCTCAGTTGGTTGGAACATTGTCCTATACACAAAAAGGTTGTGGATTCAGTTCCTAGCCAGGGCACATAATTAGATCCCCAGTTGGAGTGCATTCAAGAGGCATCCAATCAATGTTTCTCTCTCATGTTGATCTTTCTCCCCCGACTTTCCTCTCTAAAATTAATAAAACCTTATCCTCAGGTAAGGATTATAAAAAATAAAAGATATAGTCCATCACCTCAAGAAATTCACTTGGACCATTCATTTTATATATAGTTTTAACTGATTTCAGAGAGGCAGGGAGAGGGAGAGAGAGAGAGAAACATTAAGGACGAGAGAGAATCATGGATCAGCTATCTCCTGCATGCCCCTACTGGGGATCTAGCCCACAACCTGGACATGTGCCCTGACCGGGAATCGAACCATGACTTCCTGGATCATAAGTTGACCCTCAATCACTGAGCCACGCTGGGCTGGACCATCCATTTTAAATAGTCTCTCCTTTACTCCTAACCACTGTTCTTCAAGTCTAACTGGTTCTTGCCACAAAATAATATGTTCCACCTAACCATCTCCAATCACTACCACCACCTTGGTGCACACATGTCTGAATTACTGCAGTTGCTTCCATACTTACTCTAATAGTTTTCCGTACTGCAGTGAAAGTGATTTATTTAAAATGTCATTAGATCACACCACTCTTGCTCACAATCCTTCAGTGATGTTCCATCACACTTTAGAACAAATTCTACAAGGCATTGCTTTCAGGATCTGGTCTTTCCTGTCACTCTGATATCATCTCCTGCCACTTGGTGGCATTCTGGCCACACAGATTTTCTCACTGTTTCCTTCAATACAAGAAACTTGTTTCTCACTCAGGATTTTTGTCATTGTCATCCCACTGCCTGACACGTTCTTCTACAAGATCCTCACCTGGCTTGTATTCTCACTTCTACTCTGCTTAACTGTCACCTCCTCAAAGAGACTCCTCTTATTTTATTTATTTATTGATTTTTATTGATTTCAGAGAGGAAGAGAGAGGGAGAGAGAGATAGAAACATTAATGATGAGAGAGAATCATTGATAGGCTGCCTTCCTGCATGCCCCGCAGGGGAGCGAACCTGCAACTTGGGCATGTGCCCTTACTGGGAATCAAACCTTGACCTCTTGGTTCATAGGTCAATGCTCAACCACTGAGCCACACCAGCTGGGCAAAGAGACTCCTCTTTTTAAAATATGCCACTGCTCCTTTTAGTTTTCTTTATTTTCTAATATTTTTATAGCATTTATATATAACTAGTAGCCCATCGCACAAAATCGTGCGCAGTAGGCCAGGAACTACAGCGCACCGCCGGGAGCCGTGCTGCTTCTACGGGAGCTGGAAGCATGCGTGGGCACTGGAGGGAACAGTGCTGCTTCTGTGGGAGGTGGGCCCGCTGTTTCCTCTCCGGGCCTGCACTCAGCCGCGGAGGCTGCGGACTGGCCCCCTTGTCCTCCAGAGGCCCTCCGTGGCCGGGGCATCGCCGCGGTGATGAAGCAAGCGTCCTGCCCCGGCCACTCTGTGCCCGCTGCCCAGAGGTCCTCTGTTGCCACAGCAACAAAGCAAGCATTCCGCCAGACCGCTCACACTGCCCGCTCTCAGCAGCAGCCCCCCCAGGACTGGGTGCCTCCATCTTTGTGATAGAGTGATGATTAATTTGCATATTACTCTTTTATTAGGATTATTAAAAAGTACATAGTGCAATTATGTAATTATCTGTTAGCTAACTTATGAGATAATCTATGTTAAGTTCCTTGTGGGAAATAACTTTGTCTTGTTCACAGTTGTATCCTTAGCATATAGGGCCTGGCACGTAGTAGGCGTTCAGTAAAATTTGTTATGAATAAGTGATTTAAAGAATAAAAATAGAATACTTCCTTGAGAAAATGTAAGAAACTGGGAATAATGATTGCAAGGAGGGAAACTTGGGAGCAGAGACATCAGAGGCAGATGGGAGGTTCACTTGCATTTTGAACAAAACCGAATTTTTTTTTTTACCATATACATGCATTACTACTTCCTCTAAAAATATTTTTAAAAATTTTATTTTTCAACTACCATTGACATTCAGTATCATTTTATATTAATTTTAGGCATAGAGCCTAGTGGTCAGATAATTATATAATTTATAAAGTGTTCCCCCTGGTAATTCAAGTATTATACCCACCTGGCACCATATATAGTTATTATAGTACTAGTAGCCTGGTGCACGAAATTTCTGCACAGGGGGTGGGGGTGTTCCTCAGCCCGGCCTGCACCCTCTCCAATCTGGGACCCCTCGAAGGATGTCCTACTGCCGGTTTACAGGGATCGGGCCTAAACCGGCAGTCTGATATCCCTCTCACAATCTGGGACTGCTGGCTCCAGTCACTCACCTGCCTGCCTGATTGCCCCTAACCACTCTGCCTGCCGGCCTGCTTGCCCCAACTCTCCCCCACCACCAGCCTGCTCACCCCCAACTGCCCCCCTGCTGGCCTGCTCAATCCAAACTGCCCCCCACCCACTGTCCTGATCACCTCCAACTGACCCCCCCGCTGGTCTGCTTACCCCCAATGGCCTCACCCCCCACCAGCCTGATCACCCACAAGTGCCGTCCCATCCTGGCCTGATTACCGCCCAGTGACCCAAGCTCCCAGCACCTCCTTTTTTTTTTCTTAGTGCCTCCTTGAGCAAAGGCCAGGGCGGGGCAGGAAGCTTGGCTCCCTCCATCGCCAGGGCATCCCAAGCCTCCTGCTCACTCCAGCTCTGTGGCTGCTGCCATCTTGGTTGGGTGAATTTGCATAGTCACTCCTGATTGGCTGGTGGGTGTGGCTTGTGGGCGTAGTGGAGGTACGGTCAATTTGCATGTTTCTCTTTTATTAGTGAAGATTATTGACTGTTTTCCCAGTGCTGAACTTTACATCCCCATGACTATTTTGTAACTACCAGTTTGTTCTTCTTTTGTTTTTGAATATATTTTTATTGGTTTCAGAGAGGAAGGGAGAGGCAAAGAGAGGTAGAAACATCAGTGATGAGAATCATTAATCGGCTGTCTCCTGCATGCCCCCCAGTCGGGACCAAGCCCGCAACCTGGGCAAGTGCTCTGACTAGGAATCAAACCATGACCTCCTGGTTCATAGGTTGACTCTCACCACTGAGCTACACCAGCTGAGCCCAATTTGTACTTCTTAATCCCTTTACCTTTTAACCCCTTCCCCTCTGGTCATCATCAGTTTGTTCCCTGCATTCCACCCCCCAAAATTTTAAAGGTAACATATTTGCAAGTTAAAAATTATGATATAGTTGTATCTCCCTCCCCCTTGTCTGCAAGAGATATGTTCCAAGACCCCCAGTGGATTCCTGAAACCAAGTACCAACCCTTGTAACATGGTTTTTTGCTATACATACAGTAAAGTATCATTTTGGGTAGCATGATCCAACAGAACTTTCTTAATGATGGAAGTGTTCTATATCTGCATTGTCCAGTATAGTAGCCACTAAGCCATGTTTGACTATTAAGTTGTTGAAATGTGGCTGGTGAGCCCTGGCCAGTGTGGCTCAGTTTGTTGGGAATAGTCCCATACACCAAAAGGGTGCCAATTCTATTCCCAATCGGCACATGCCTGAGTTGTGCACTGGATCCCCAGTTGGGGGCTTGCAGAAGGCAGCTGATTTACGTTTCTCTATCATCAGTGTTTCTCTCCCTCTCCCCTCCTCTCTCAAAAACCAATAAAATTCTTTTTTTTTTTTTTTTTTTTAAAAAAAAGGAACCCCAACATGGCACTGGGCAGGATCAGAGTGAATGGGTGAGTGCAAGGGAGAATCTGAGGGGGGTGTGATTGTAGAAGGGCATCTGTCTGTGGGAGGGGGAACTCTAGGAGAGCAGATCAGGTGCTCATAGCTGTGGGACGCAGCATGCTGCTCTCCTGCATGCGTTTCTCTGCTTAATAGAGGGGAGCTCACCATTGTGGGGGAGCTGCAGGATCCTCCACAGGAGGAGGCTGCAGGGCACAAACCTGCCCTGGCACCTCTAGGCCATGGTCACAGGTGCAGGGCCCCACAGCAGGGACACAAAGCCCCTGACATACAGATCAGACATAGCAGCTCTGTGCGCTGTGGTTCTTGGAGGACTGGCTGGCAGCCTGGACGGGCAGTGCAGTGGGGCCTGCCTCACTACATTGGCTACTGGGGCATGCCCTGCCCTCTCCACAGCTGAGCACCTGTTGCCAGCCATGTTGGTATAGGGTCATCTGGCCTGCCCCACCTCCTCCACCAGCAGGTCAGCGCCCTTGCTCAGCCCATGTTCTGCAACAGAGGGAGAGGCACAGCCAGGCCTGCCCCTTCACCAGCTGAGTAGCATCTGGACCTGCCTAGCCTGTCCCTACACCATATGAAGGGCACTCAGTCTGCTCCCTGCACTAGTGGAGTAGCATCCACCTGCCCCAGCACCTTGAAGAGGCCCGCCTGGACACAGAGACCTGCTGCCAAACCCAGCACACCCAACCCGACACTCCTGGACAGCTGGCCCCACCACCTTAAAGTGGTGCACCCAGCACTGCCAGCATGACCCAACGCCACCAGACACAGACATGCTACCACAACCCTCTGTGCCTGGACAAAAGGCCCTGCTGCCTGACTGCCTAGTAGAAGTGACCTGACACCTTGGGATGCTGGACCTGCCACAGTGACCCAGCACACCTAACCTGGTGTCTCCAGAAAATCGGACCCACTACTGTGACACCCTGCATGACCAATCATCTCTGGACACACAGACCCATTCCCGTGACCCCACCAGCCTTACCCGGTGCCCCAGACTGCTAGGCTACTAAAATAGGGAGATAAAAAAACAACCCCCTCCACCACCACCACCACCACCAAATGAAAGAAAAGGAGAAATCACCAGAAAAGATACTAAATGAAATGGAAGCAAGCCGTTTGTCAGGTAAAGAATTCAAAGTAATGGTCATAGGGTGATCAAACAACTCAGTGAGAACTATAAACAACTTAATCTATAATAATAAAAGTGTAATGTGCAAATCAACCGAATGACCAAACAGCAGAACGATGGTCTGGACAAACACACTATGACACGCACTGTTGCCAGGCCAGCCAATGTGGGTGTGATGCAATTGGTCGGGGGCCCACCATCGCCCCATGATCGCCCCTCAGAGGGAGGCCCAGGCCACCTCCTGCAGGGCAATCGATGTGGGGGCTCCATGATCAATCACCCCAGAGGGAGTCCCAGGCCACCCTCTGTGTGATGATTGATTGCGGAGCCCCACCTGGGTGGTGGG
Source organism: Corynorhinus townsendii (assembly GCA_026230045.1). NCBI lineage: Eukaryota > Metazoa > Chordata > Mammalia > Chiroptera > Vespertilionidae > Corynorhinus > Corynorhinus townsendii. Next base: position 169,003,500 of record JAPDVU010000003.1, on the reverse strand, counting down.
GCCTCCCTCTGCTGAGCGATAGATTGCAGAGCGCCACAATCATTCGCCCCAAGGAGGGAGGCCCAGGATACCTGGCCGGCAGCGCTACAGCAGGTGGGTGGGTCCTCCCTCTATGGAGCCATCAATCCCAGAGCCCCGTGATCAATTGCCCTCCAGCGGGAGGCCCAGGGCACCTGGCTGGCAGTGCTGCAACGGATGGGCGGGGGCCTCCCTCTGCGGGGCAATTGATCTGGGGGCCCTGAGATCGATAGCCCCAAAGAGGGAGGCCAACAGCCAGCAACACTCTGGCAGGTGTGCAGGGCCAGCCAGCAATCACCCCGCAGAGGGAGGCCTAGGCCAGCTAAGCGATTGCACCCCACACCTGTTGCCCGCAGAGGGATGCGACCGGTGGCAGGTGGGGGGGGGGTGCAATGCTGCACAGATGGCAAGCAGTGGAGGGGGCAGGGCCAGCTGCCAGCATCCAGGGGAAGGAAAGCCCCAATAGGCCCTGATCACTGGCCAGGCCTGGGACCCTACTCAAAGGATCCCGGATTGTGAGAGGGCTCAGGCCTGGCTCTGAGGGATACCCCTCTCCCCTATGCATGAATTTCGTGCACCAGGCCTCTAGTGATCATTATAAGGGACTTAATGAGAACTACAACGACATGAAAAGAGAGATTGAAAAAATAAATAAAAATCAATTGAAAATGAAGAATGACATAGCTAAAATAACACCCTGGAAAGATTCACAAGTAGACTACAAGAAGCTGAGGACTGAAATAGCAAATTAGAAGATAAGGTTTAAAAAAATCACCTATTCAGAGCAGCAGTTGAAAGAAAAAAATTGAAAAGGAGGAGGAGAGTTTAAGGGAGCTTTGGGACAGCATGAAACATAACAGCATTTGCATAATAGGGGCACCAGAAGGAGAGGAATCTGAGCAACAAATACAGAACCTGTTGGAAGAAATAATGACAGAAAACTTACCTGACCTGGTGAAAAAAAGACACACAAGTCCAGGAAACACAAAGAGGCCCAGGGAAGATGAACCCAAAAAGACCCACACCAACACACATCATAATTAAAATGGCAAATGTTAAAGATAAAGAATCTTAAAGGTTGCAAGAGAGAGATGAAAAGTTACCTACAGAGGAGTTCCCATTAGACTGTCATCTGATTTCTCAATAGAAACACTTCAAGCCAGAAGGGAATGGCATGAAGTATACAAAGTAATGAAAAGTAAGAGACTGAATCTAAGACTACTCTATCCAGCAAGGCTATCATTCAAATTTAAGATGAAATTAGTAGCTTTGCAAACAAAATAAAATTATTTTCGGAGAACTGCTAGCAGGGTCGCCTAAGACCATCAGAAAACCCAGATATTTACATTACGATTCATAACAGTAGCAAAATTACAGCTATGAAGTAGCAACGAAAATAATTTTATGGTTGGGGGTCATCACAACATGAGGACTGTATTAAAGGGTCACAGCATTAGAAAGGTTGAGAACCACTATTCTAGACAAAGAAATCAACAAGGAAACAGAGACCCTAAATGACACACTAGATCAAATGGACTTAATAGACATTTACAGAACATTATCCCAAAGCTGCAGAATATACATTCTTCTCAAGTACACATGGGATATTATAAAAGATAGACCACATGTTAGGACACAAAACAAGTCTGAAAATTCAAGAGGAATGAAATCATACCAAGCATCTTCTCAGATCACAATGGCATGAAACTAGAGATCATCAGCTACAATAAAAATACCACAAATCATTCAAACACATGGAAACTAAATAGCATGTTATTTAAAGAAGTTAATAGGTTACCAATGAAATCAAGGAAGAAATAAAAAATTCATGGAAACAAATGAAAAGGAACAAACAATCCAAAATCTCCAAGACAAAGCAAAAGCAGTCTTAAGAGGAAAGTTCATAACACTACAGGCCTTTCTCAAGAAAAATTGCTAATAGTCTAACCCTACAACTTAAAGAACTAGGAAGAGAACAAGAAGAAAAGCCCAGAGTAAGGAGAAGGAAGGAAATAACAAAGATCAGAGCATAAATAAATGACATAGAGACTAAAAAAAAAAAAAATGCAGCCTGACATGTGTGGGTCAGTGGTTGAGCATCAACCTATGAACCAGAGATCACAGTTGCATTCTGGGTTCCCAAGCTCTTTTCATGGGGCCAGCATTATTCTAATTCCAAACCAAATAAAAACACTACAAAGAAAGAGAACTATAGGCTAATAACCCTGATGAACACAGATGCAAAAATCCTCAACAAAATATTAGCAAATTGGATCCAGCAGTATATTAAAAAAATCATACACTATGACCAAGTGGTATTTATTCCAGGGATGCAAGGCTGGTACAGTATTCACATATCAATAAATGTGATACATCACATAATCAAAATGAAAAACAAAAAGACATGATTGTATCATTAGATGCAGAAAAAGCCCAACATCCAACATCCATTTTTTAAAAATATATATTTTAATTGATTTCAGAGAGGAAGTGAGAGGGAGCGAGAGACAGAAACATCGATGATGAGAGAGAACCACTGATCGGCTGCCTCCTGCACACCTCCCACTGGGGATCAAGCCTGCAACCCTGGCATGTGCCCTTGATGGGGCTCGAACCTAGGACCCTTCAGTCCACAGGCCAGTGCTCTATCCACTGAGCCAAACCAGCTAGGGCCAACACCTATTTTTTATAAAAACTCTCAGCAAAGTGGAAATAGAGGTATCATATCTCAAAATAATAAAGGCCACATATAACAAACTTAAAGCCAACATCATACTCAATGGGCAAAACCTAAAATAATTTCCCCTAATAGGAACAAGACAGGGTTGTGCCCTTTCACCACTGGAAGTCCTAGCCACAGTGATCAGACAAGAAGAAGAAATAAAAGCATACAAATTGGAAAGAAGGGAGTAAAACTGTAACTAATTGCAGAAGACATGATATTGTACATAGTAAAGACTACACTAAGAAGCTACTAGATTTAATAAATGATTTTGACAATGTAGCAGGACACAAAATTAACACCCAGAAATAGTTGGCCATTTTATATACCAACTAGAGGCCCGTTGCATGAAGATTCATGCAATAGGCCTTCCTTCTCTGGCACCTGGGACCTGGGCCGCAGTGGAGCCAAAACTGCAGAATGTTGAAAAAAGAGGTAGAAGAAAATAAGTGGAAGAATATACCATGTTCTTGGATTGGTAGAATCAACATCATTAAAATGTTCACATTATCCAAAGCAATCTATAGATTCAATGCAATCCCTATTAAAATACCAATGGCATATTTCTAAGATCTAGAACAAACACTCCAAAAATTTATATAGAATAAAAAAAAGAACCCGATATCAAGCTATACTAGAAAGCCACTGCAATCAAACATAGCCTTGTACTGGCTCCAGAACAGTCATATAGATCAATGGAACAGAATAGAGAACCCAGAAATCAACCCAAGCCATTATGTTTAATTAATTGACAAAGAAGGCAAGAGCATACAATGGAGTAACAGTGGTCAGCTACATGCCAGAAAATGAAACTAGACCACCAACTTACACCAAACCCAACAATAAACTCAAAATGGATAAAAGACTTAAATGTGAGTCATGAAACCATAAAAATCCTTGAAGAAAATGTTGGCAACAAAATATCAGATATCCCACAGAGCAGAATTTTCACTGATATTATGCCTAGGGCAAGAGAAACAGAGGGAAAAAAAGAAACAAATACAACTACATCAAAATAAAAAGCTTTTTTCACAGCAAAAGAAAACCATCAAAATGAAAAGGGAACACCTGGTATGAAACAACATATTTACCAATGATACATCTGATGTTAATTTCCAAAATATATAAAGTTGTCATACAGCCCAACAAAAGGAAAAGAAATAACCCAATTAAAAGAGGGGCAGATGACCTAAACAGACGCTTCTCCAAAGAGGACATACAAATGGCAAAGAGACATAATGGAAAAATGCTCAATATCACTAAGCATCAGAGAGATGCAAATTAAAATGACAATGAGGTTCCATCTCACGGCTGCCAGAATGGCTACCATCAATAAATCAATAAACAAGTGCTGGTGAGGTTGTGGAGAAAAAAGAACCCTAGTACACTGATGGTGGGATGCAGACTGGTACAGCTGCTATGTAAAACAGTGTGGCGTTTCCTCAAAACAAATGAAAAAGGAACTGCATTTGAGCCAGTGATCCCACTTCTAGGAATATATCGTAAGAAGCCTGAACACCAATCAGAATATATGCATTCTATGTTCATAGCACAGTCTTACAATAGCTAAGATCTGGAAACAGCCCAAGTGCCCATCTTTAGATGAATAGATAAAAAAAGCTATGGTATATTTACTCCATGTAATACTATGTAGCTGTAAAAAAGAAGGACCTCTTACCCTTTGAGACAGCATGTAGGGACCTAGAGAGTATGCTAAGTGAAATAAGTCGATCAGAGAAAGACAAGTATCACATGATTTCATTTATATGTGGAATCTAAGTAACAAAATAATCTGACAAATAAAATAGAGCCATGGTAGCATGCAACAGACAGGATTCTCAGAGGGAAGGTTTGGGGTGGGGAGGGGCGGCCAGAGATCAACCAAAGAACTTATATGCCTAACCCATGCACACAGACAATAGTGGGGTGAAGTCCTACTGGGAAGGATGGGGTCACCAGGTAAATACACATGTTCAACAAGAACACGAAGATCTGTTGTAAAAATGAAAACAATTCTTTATTTTCACATATATTTCACATCAGATGATGTACATAACTATACATTTGTGAGTATAATTTCACATTTTCATACAAATACAGCTGACCCTTGAACAACAGGGGGTTTGGGGTGCTGATCCTCATGCATACATCTTCATATAACTTTTGACTCCCCAAAAAACTTAATTACTAATAAATAGCCTACTGTTGACCAGAAGCTTTACTGGCCACATAAATTGTCAGTTAACCCATAATTTGTATGTTTACATATTATATATTGTATTCTTACAATAAGTTAAGCTAGAAAAAAAGGAAAAGCATAGGAAAATACATTTATAGTACTGTATGTATTTATTGAAAATGAGCATATAAGCAGATTCTTTTCAAGGGTCAATTGTTTATCAGTCTATGTGAGCATGGAAAAAGATGAGGAAGGATGTGCACCAAAAATAATGGTGGTAGTGGGAGTAAGGGTTGGCCAGTGGAATAAATATAGATAATGAGACATTTACTTTTTATTTTATTTATATATTTATATTAATATATGTGGGGGGTATATAATGTGTGTTATAGGAAAGGAGATTGAAAGTAATTGCTAATAAAATTTTAAACAATTCCCTGCATATAAACAATTTTAATGTCTTCTAAAATTATGTATATATTAAAGTATGTGGGAATATTGGTTGTGTGGTTGTGGGGGAGGGAATAATTAGAAACTCCTGCAAAAAGTATTTTTAATTAAAATTTACACACTGACATATGTATTTTGGCCTAATGGTAGGCAAAGTGTAAAAGGGGAAAATGTTACATAATTATAATCTGAAAAGTGGGCATAGAGCTGAGGCATTAGATTCTGAAGGGGATCTAATATATGGGAACGGCACAATGCTGAGATGTTTTCTGTTTGGTCATGCATCATGGGCATTTCATTTAAGGTTTCAGGGGAAAGCATTAACATCCTATATAATAAAAGGGTAATATGCAAATTGTCCCCTCGACCAGGAGTTTGACCAGAGTTCAACCATGGAGCATGGCTGGCCTGCCAACGTCCCAGGGCCCCTCCCCCTGGCCAATCCCACCCCCAATCTGCTCCCCACACCCTGATCATGGGCGGGGCCAGTCAACCTCCCACAGCCCCACCCCCCTGGCCAACTCGGCCTGATTGCCCCGGGCCGGGCAGGCCAGACCTTACCCGTGCACGAATTTGTGCACTAGACCTCTAGTTAAGTATAATTCAGTGAGAAATGCTTGTGGGGAGCTTAGAAATGTGATCTTCTGGTGACTTTCTGATGACTTAACCTTATTGGTGATTTTTGCTAGGAAGTGACTGAATAGATTATATTTTTTAAGTATCACTTAACAACATTTAATGTCTAAAGGCAGTTACCACTAGAGAGTGGAGCTAAGAAACAGAGTTTGAAGATTAACTTTTTCATTATGTAATCTTTTATCCTATTTGAGGTTTTCTATGCACACTTATCTATTAAAAATATTTTGTTACAATCTCTCTTATGCTTTTGGAAAAAATTACAAGCTGTATTAATATTTCCTTCTAATTATTTTTCCTTTAAAAGTCAGCCAACAGTGCCCTCTCAGTATTCCAGAACTGCTGTGACAACATTAGCAGTTATCATGGAGTGGTCTATAGAGCCCAAAATGTGTCTTGACCACTTCTATTGTAGAAATTGAGATTAAGATTAGTGCATCTAAACTATAAAAATTTTTAAAGAAATGCCATTTTATTTCTTATACAGATAGTTCACTCAAAGTAGTCAACAGTTGTCTGGTAGAACTGCTTTCAAGCCTGTTTTAATTTTTGTTTGTTTGTTTTTCACTAATTCTTTGCAATTAGTGTATTGTATAGCCTTATAATAGCTAGGTTCTCTCTTTGGTTAAAGTTGCCATTGCCCCCAATGGAGCCTTACAGCTGGCCAGTCCAGGCACAGATGGAGTACAGGGACTTCAGACACTAACCATGACAAATTCAGGCAGTACTCAACAAGGTACAACAATTCTCCAGTATGCACAGACCTCTGATGGACAGCAAATACTTGTGCCCAGCAACCAGGTGGTTGTACAAAGTAAGTATGTTTAAGTATCTATGGAATGTATCCCAAAGTTGTTCTAAGGACCGTATGAATTAACTAATTCTTTTGACCACACAGCTGCCTCAGGAGATATGCAGACATACCAGATTCGTACTACACCTTCAGCGACTTCGCTGCCACAGACTGTGGTGATGACATCTCCTGTGAGTCTTACATCTCAGACAACTAAGACAGATGACCCCCAGTTGAAAAGAGAAATAAGGTTGATGAAAAACAGGTGGGTAGTGAAGTTATACTGCCAGAATGGTAATGTTTTTTCAATCTCAAAATATAACCAGGTGTTAACTGGAATTGTATATAGGAAATGAGAGAGGTTTATATCAGCTTTATTTTACTGAGTGATTATGTCTGGTTTATTTCCAATGGATCAGTGAGTCCCATTGCTCAATCTCTTTATTTAATATATTGACCTAGAGTTCCTTTATTGTTACTATATCCTTTGAATAGCACTGTTAAGCCAAGCTTTTTCAAACAATATATTTTGTTCTTGTTGGGCTGACAGTTAAATAAAAATAATAATCTGCTGCTTGCCACAGCAAGAAGAATTAATGGGATTCTGCCTAATATCTAGTTTAATTACTGACACAGAAATGCTTCTAAATATGAATTTTGACATGAAAATAGATTAGTAATTTAACCCCAGAAATGTTTACTTTTATTTTAAACATTGCTATATGCACTAAAACTATAAAAATAAGCCAAAGATTGAAGCTAGCAATTGCTTCTGGGCAAGAGGCAGGGGTATGGATGTAATCAGGGAGAGCACAGAGGGCCCTTCAACAGGGTGGATAACATTTTCCCACAGTAAGCTGGGTGTTGGGTTTACATTTGTTCATTTTATTATGCTTCATAACTTACATCTACACCACATCTATGTATACTATTTCATAAAAATGTTTTAAACTACAATAATTTAGAAGGCAACTTAGTAAGGTGTTTTATTTCCTATGACTTGCCATCTTGAAAATAATAATGGAAGTAATATTACATTCAGATTAGTGACAAAAGTCATAAAATACTCAGTAAATTTAACAGGAAAGGAATAGAATCCACATTTTTAAAATCTTATTGAGAGGTAAACAGTATCTGAATAAACAGAAAATACTATGTTACTTGATTAAGCCATAATAAATGTATTCTTTCAGAATTCACATATAAATGTAATGTGTTTAAATTAGAATCTTTGTAAATCTTTATAGAATTGGACAAAATAAGCTAAAAGTTTACAAGGAAGAAATAAGTATTCAAGAATGGTCAAGAACAGAAAGAGGTTACTTTGTCTGTTAGGCATTGAAACATACTCTAAAAAGCCATTGTAATCAACCTGGTATCAGTGAAGGGGCAGACAATAACATTAGCAAATGGCAAAGACAGGCCAGGAATTGCCTGTGCTAGTTAAGTACAGGCATTCCTCTGGTTACGTTGGAGAACCTTTCCTACGGTGCGACGTAATGTGATTTTCGCTGTAAGTCGGAACCCACCTACATAAGCACCTACGTCACTCACATGGAGCACATGCACAGTAGTAATGAAGTGAAACAGAAAAAAAATTTAAAAGAAAGATAACAATCTTTGACCTTTACTTGTAAATACAGTAAATAATAATAAATACAGTAAATAAGTACATACGTCGAAATGACGGAACCTTTTTTTTATATAAATACTGTAAGTGGGAGATGGCGACGTAACCTCTGAATGACGGAAGTCGAGTCCGACGTTACCTGAGGACTGCCTGTACACTTGTGAAGGATGGCTTATTTAATAAAAGACACACAATCAACTACGTTTGAAGGAAAATTCAATTGGATTCCTATTTTTTGTACCATGAACAAAAGTAATTCTAGATGAATTAAAGACTTGTGAAAATTAAGCAATAAAATTTCTAAGATGAAATTTAGAAATATTTAGCATGACATTTTTTTTTTAATATATTTTTTTTTATTTTAGAGAGGAATGGAGGGAGAGAGAGATAGAAACATCTGTGTTGAGAGAGAATCAGTAGATAGGCTGCCTCCTGCACGCCCCCTACTGGGGATTGAGCCCACAATCGGGGCATGTGCCCCTGACCGGAATTGAACCCGGGAACCTTCAATCCACAAGCCGACCGACGCTCTATCCACTGAGCCAAACCGGCTAGGGCTGTAGTGCATGGCATTTTAATTTAATCCAAGGAAGAGAGAGATTAAAGAGCATTTATGACAGGAGATATAAAAATGAGACATCAAATGGTAGATTACAAAATAATGTAAAAGCATTTGAAGGATTAATATGTATAATGAATAGAAAGTTCCTAGGTTGGTTGTCTTTCTAATAATTTCTCATTGTAAAGTGACCAAAAAGTATGAAGGGACAAAGGTTTTCATAAATACGCAATTTACATAAGAGCAGATCCAAAAGACCAACGAAAGTTTTGAAAAATGCTCTATCTCATTAGTAGTGAGGAAAATGGAAATTAACAAAAAAAGTCAACATGGTGCCCTAACCGGTTTGGCTCAGTGGATAGAGCGTCGGCCTGCAGACTGAAGGGTCCCGAGTTTGATTCCCGTCAAGGGCATGTACCTTGGTTGTGGGCACATCCCCAGTGGGGAGTGTGCAGGAGGCAGCTGATTGATGTTTCTCTCTCATCGATGTTTCTGACTCTCTATCCCTCTCCCTTCCTCTCTGTAAAAAAAATTAATAAAATATATTAAAAAAAAAAAAAGTCAACATGGCAAAAATCTATGTACCAACATAGAAACATTATTAAAACAGTTTGGGCATAAAATGAATTGGCAGAACCCTAGCTGGTTTGGCTCAATGGATGCAGCATGGGCTTGTGGATTGAAGGGTCCTGGATTCAGTTCCTGTTGAGGGTACATGCCTGGGTTGTGGTCTCGGTCCCTGGTGTGGGACATGCAGGAGGCAATCAATCAGTGATTCTCTCTCATCTTTGATGTTTCTATCTCCCTTCCCGTTTCTGAAATCAACAAATAAACATTTAAAAAAAAAAAAATCAAGTGGCAGATAATATCTACAGTACGTAGTATACTCAAGTAATACTTTTTACTTCTATACACACACACACACACACACACACACACACACACACACACACACACACACACACTAGAGGCCCGGTGCACGAAATTCATGCACAGGGGTTGTGTCCCTCAGCCCAGCCTGCACCCTCTCCAATCTGGGACCCCTCAGGAAGGGTTGGAGAGGATCGGGCCTAAACAGACAGTTGGACATCCCTCTCACAATCCAGGACTGCTGGCTCCCAGCTGCTCGCCTGCCTGCCTTCCTGATTGCCCCTAACCACTCCTGCCTGCCAGCCTGAACTCCCTAACCACTCCCCTGCCAGCCTGATTGATGCCTACCTGCCCTCCCCTGCAGGCCTGGTCGCCCCTAACTGCCTTCCCCTGCAGGTCTGGTCACCCCTAACTGCCCTCCCATGCAGGCCTGGTCCCTCCCAACTGCCCTCCCCTGCTAGCCATCTTGTGGCGGCCATCTTGTGTCCACATGGGGGCAGTCATCTTTGACCACATGGGGGGAGCCATCTTGTATGTTAGAGTGATGGTCAATTTGCATATTATTCTTTTATTAGATAGGATAGAGGCCTGGTGCACAGGTGGGGGCCCGCTGGTTTGCCCTGAAAGGTGTCCCGGATCAGGGTGGGGGTTCCCTTGGGGCGTGGGGCAGCCTGGGTGAAGGGCCTGTGGTGGTTTGCAGTCTGGCCACGCCTCCCGGTGACCCAAGTGGAGGCCCTGGTATCTGGGATTTATTTTCCTTCTATAATTGAAACTTTGTAGCCTTGAGCAGAGGCAAGCCTCCTGCTGGCTCAGTGGCTGAAGCCATTTTTGTTGGGATTTGTATATCTTCTATAATTGAAACTTTGTAGCCTTAAGCGGAGGCCAAGGCAGACCAGGGCTGCGGAAACTTGGCTTTCTCCATTGCCAGGGGCAACTAAAGCCTCCTGCTCTTTGCAGCTCTGTGGCTGCTGCCATTTTTGTTGGGATTTATTTATCTTCTATAATTGAAACTTTGTAGCCTTAAGCGGAGTCCAAGGCAGGCCAGGGCAGGCGGAAAGCTTGGCTTCCTCCATTTCCGAGGAGACCCAAGCCTCCTGCTCTCTCCGTGGCTGCAGCCATCTTGGTTGGGTTAATTTGCATACTCACTCCTGATTGGCTGGTGGGCGTGGTGGAGAGATGGTCAATTTGCATATTGCTCTTTTATTAGATAGTATATATAAAAACTTATATGTGACTTGGTAGAAATATTCTAAGGGGACATATATAAAACTGAGTATCAATCGTATTTATTACAGTAAAATGTATTGAAAAATTATTTTTATTCAATAAATGAAAATTAATTTGAAGAATAAAATATGAAAATGTAAAGAATCTGTGGGTCAAAAATTAAGCAGAGGACCCCTAAATTTCACTTCTTGGTATTAATCCAAGAGAAATAGGACATGTTTACAAAGAGACTGGCACAAGAACATGCACAGTAGCTAAAACTAGAAGCAGGCCAACACAGTGGATCAACAAATTGTAGTGATATTCATACAATGAAATGTGCCCTAAAATATAAAGGAACAAACTAGCATACAGCAACATGAATGAGCCTTAAAAATAAACTGAATAAGCCCTAACCACTGTTGCTCAGTGGTTGGATTGTCCACCCTGGTATCTGGGTTATGGGTTTGATCTCTGGCCTTGGCCCTGGTCGGGGCAACTGATGGATGTCTCTCTTACACCAGTATTTTTCTCTCTCCACCCTCCCTCCCCTCCTCACTCTCTACAAATCAATTACAAAAATATCCTCAGGTGAGGATTAACAACTTAGTGGTTAGAGCTTCGACCTGTGCACCAAAGATGACAGGTTCGATTCCTATGAATACCTGAGTTTCAGGTTCATTCCCCACTCTCAGTTGAGGTGCATGCAGGAGGTGACCAGTCAATGTGTCTCTCGCATCTATGTTTCTCTCTCTCTCTCCCTTTCCCCTCCCTCCCACTCTCTGAAAAGCAATGGAAAAAAATATCCTCAGTGCCCTGGTTGGTTTGGCTCAGTGGATAGGGCATCGGCCTGCGGACTCAGGGGTCCCAGGTTCGATTCCGGTCAGGGGCATTTGCCTTGGTTGCAGGCACATCCCCGGTGGGGAGTGTGCAGGAGGCAGCTGATCGATGTATGTATCTCTTTCATCTATGTTTCTAGCTCTCTGTCCCTCTCCCTTCCTCTCTGTGAAAAATCAGTAAAATATATTTTTAAAAAAATATATTTAACAAAGACAAAAGAAATACACTGAGTGAAAGGAGACCACGCACAAGAGTACATACTGTATAACTGTTATATGAAGTTTTAGATTAGGAAAATCTTCATTGATGGTGATAAAATCAGAACAGCAGTTGCTAGAGGAGAGGACTGACCACCAGAAACGGGCATGAGATAATTTTCTGGGACAATAAAAATGTTCTGGCCTTGATAGGTGTGTGGGCTATATAGGTGTATATATATATATATGCATTTGCCAAAACTAACTGAATTCTACACTTAAGATCTACATTTCATTGTATATAGATAACTTAATTTTTTAAATGAGAGGGGAAAAAAAAGATGAGCAGGGATAATTACTACAGGGCATTTACCACTTTAAAGAAGGTGAATTTTTTTCTAACATTGTTTTTTAATGCTTATATTTAGAGAAGCTGCTCGAGAATGTCGCAGAAAGAAGAAAGAATATGTGAAATGCCTGGAAAATCGAGTTGCAGTCCTGGAAAATCAAAATAAAACTCTAATAGAAGAGTTAAAAACTTTGAAGGATCTTTATTCCCATAAAAGTGTTTGATATTTAAGAAAATATTTTGTGGACTTGCCTAAAAATTAAATGGATTTTTTCTTTTTAGTGGAGTTTTATAAATTAAAAGGTCAAAAATGAAGCTTTTATTTAGGCTTTTGCAACTCAGAGATAAATGGCTTATGCAAGAGAACTGGTGACAGTGGATGAAGTGGAAAATGACCTCAAGGAAGATACTGGCACAACTGGAAACTCTGTAAAAAGCATACTAAAGAAGCAGGAAGTGAACCTTCATCAATCTGAATTTTCTAAATAACAGTATTTGTCAATAATCCAAAAATGGCAGATAAAATGAAATTTGGTAAATTTTCAAAATTAAATCTATTTACCCTATAGGTCTGCATTTCATACTGTTTCCTAAAATTTACTTTTTTCAGTTGTGTGCGTGTGTGTATTTTATTTCTGCCAATAAATTCTAAATTACCAGAAGAAAAACTATACATAATCAAATATAAATAATTATGTGTTCTGATTACATACACTTGTTCTGTTGTCAAAGTCTTTTAAATGGGTTTTAAGTTTGTTTATTGGACTTGACAGCATTTTGAAGAGTGCATTAAACTATTTTTGAGGCCTTGTCCTAACAGGCATGAGTGGTACATGAATGGGGTATAGTGTTTTTGTAACATTATCAGAATGGAAAGAAAACTGTTTAAAAGTTTGACACTTTTAAATAGTTGGTTTTTGGGGTGATTCTGGGAATGGTGATTTTCTACAAATATATAGCAGATTGTTTTTTGATTCTATATTCTGTAAGCAGTTGAGTATACATCACTTATTCTGTTGTGCTTTAATAGAATGGAATGTTTACAGGCCCTTGAGGTGATATTATTTTTTTAAAAAAACTTCTGAAGATGCATACCAAAGTTTTCCAAGAGGATTTTATAATTGATTTAATGTAAGGTTTATCAGATTCTAAAATAGTACAGTTATTAAAGCAATTTTATGCTAGAGACTATTTTGTAATGTAGTGAATGGTACATTTATAAAAGTGACTGTCGATATATTTTTATAGCTAATCTTTATAAATTCTAAAGTTGAGTTTTTAATGATTTTAAATGTTTATATAGTTTAGTAAAAAAATATTTTGCCTCTCAAAGTATCATTTTTATATTATAGGAAGTAAAGTTTCAGATTGGCTAATTTCTGGATTCTAAGTTTTATATACAGTTTTTCCAGAGTTCACAAATGCTGTCAGTGTTTAACTTCTGTATTCCAGTTTCTATACACTTTGAAATTGTACTGCAAAACTATTGTGTGCTTCTTATACAATATGTATCATATTGTCTATGAAATTAAAGGACGTTTGATAAAATTAAGTTTGCTGAATGTAAAATACATTGCTTGATATATAAATGACAAGCTCCTGATAGCCATTCTGTTAATTATACTAAGTATAAGGCATTTCTAGTTTTAAAATGAGGATCAATTTACAGTTCTGGTCTCCATAACCTATTTTAAGATTTGATTGTATGTTTTGATTTATTCAAAATCAGTTGCAATAAACTAATGAAGTTTTTTGTTCTACAAGTGTTTAGGACATGGTTAAGAAGCCTGTTACACAGAAATATTAACACAGTTGATAAATTTGTATTTAACCCTAATGAAATATTTTATTAATAAGACATTTTAAAATTGGGACTCCATTTAGTTGGCAGCAGCTTATGAGAAGAAGAAAAGTTCAATCACCAGTGGGATTACTTATATCACTATCTTGTAAAGCCAGAGTCTTAAACTAGTGGCCCATTAGCTTGAAGAATAGGAGGAGGTAAGGGGTCACTGGGTTATATCAAGAGGTTTTTTTAACATAATATATTGGGTAGATGTCATGCTTGGCTGCAATTGAGATAATGTAGTCCTTGGTGCCTTAACAGTTGGACATCCATAAATATTTGTAAACTCTACACTACCTACAGACTTCTAGTGTAGGGCCTTGCTCACCAGATCAACTTACCTTAGTCTTGCTGTATGTAACCGACATGGGAAAGCCACTGAGGATTCTGTTAAGGGCATACCACGTTATTCTAGATGTTTTTCTAATTTGAATCCAATGTCAAGCTAATGGAATTTTAAAGATGATTATAGTCCAAACCTGAATTAGAATTCGTAAGTTCAATAGACTAGTGCCGTGGTCGGCAAACTCATTAGTCAATAGAGCCAAATATCAACAGTACAACGATTGAAATTTATTTTGAGAGTCCAATTTTTTAAACTTAAAATTCTTCAAATCCACTTCTTCAAAATAGACTCGCCCAGGCCATGGTATTTTGTGGAAGAGCCACACTCAAGGGGCCAAAGAGCCGCATGTGGCTCGCGAGCCGCAGTTTGCCGACCACTGGACTAGTGCAATTACTTTCTTAGTTCAGAACACTATTTTATATAGATGTATTATCAATTTATTTATTATATTGAAGGAAATACCTTGCCCATGAATACCTCTTGAGCATATAAGATACTTAAATTTTATTGACCAGAGCATGAAGAATAGGCATGTGCTAGAGCTTCAGAAATCTTACTACATTTGTCTTATTTATCCCGAAATTATATCGAAATTGCTGGTTAAACCTGTTATTCCTCCAGTTAAAATACGTGGACATAGGCTATAAAAATAGGTATTATGATTTGGAATTAGTTGTCATAATGGCAATTCACAATCCCAGAGAAGATGCTGTAAATAAAGTGAGTGAAATTTGACTTAAGGACTTGATAGCTATTTCAAAGAAAAGTTGGAGGTATCATGCTACCTGATATCAAATCACACTACAAGGCTATCGCAATCAAAACAGCATGGTACTGGCATAAAAATAGACATACAGAAAAACGGAACATAATCAAGATGCCAGAAATAAACCCAGACCAAAGTGGCCAATTAATATATGACAAAGGAGGCAAGAATATACAATGGGGTAAAGACATCAATAAATGGTGGTAGGAAAATGGCAGATATATGCACCAATGTGGCCAATTAATATATGACAAAGTAGGCAAGGATATACAATGGGGTAAAGACATCTACTCAATAAATGGTAGTGGGAAAATGGCAGATATATGCAAAACATGAAACTAGACCACCTTTTGCCCTATACAAGAACAAACTCAAAATGGATTAAACACTTAAATGTAAGCCTAGAAACCATAAAACTTATAGGAGAAAACAGGCAGCAAAATCTCTTTGACACCTCTTAGCAATATTTTATCTGATATATCTCAGGCAAGGGAGACAAAAGAAAAAAAATGGGATTACATCAAACTAAAAAGTTTTTGCACAGCAAAGGAAATCAACAAAATGAAAAGACAGCCTACTGAATGGAGAAGATACTTGCTACTAGTACATCCAATAAGGAGTTAATATCCAAAATCAATAAAGAACTCGTACAACACAATACCAAAAAACCCCACACACAATCCAATTAAAAAGGGCAGAGGACCTGAATAGACATTTCTCCAGAGGACATACAGATGGCCAATAGCTATATGAAAAGATGCTCAATGTCACTAATCAGAAAAATTCAAATTAAAATCACAATGAGGTATCACCTGACACCTATCAAAATGGCTATTATCACTAAACCCAACAAGTGTTGGTGAGGGTGAGGAGAAAGGGAACCCTAGGGTACTGTTGGTGGGAATGCAGACTGGTGTAGCCACTATGGAAAACAGTACGGAGGGTCCTTAAAAACGGCTTATGACCCAGAGATTCCACTTCTGGGTATATATCCAAAAGAAACCAAAACACTAATTCAAAAGAATATATGCACCCCTACGTTCATTGCAGTGTTATTTACAATAGCCAAGCTATGAAAGCAACCAAAGTGCCCATCAACATGGAGTGGATAAAAAAACTTGTACATATATACAAAGGACTATTGGCCATAAAAAATGATGAAATCTTACCATTTGTGACAACATGGGTAAACCTAAGGAGTATTATGCTTAATGAAATAAGTCAGAGAAAGACAAATACTACATGATTTCACTTATATGTGTAATCTAAAGAATACATGGACAATTGATGCAGGCTCATAGGTACAGAGAACAGACTGATGATTGCCAGAGGAGAGGTGGAGGGTGGGGTGAAAAAGGTGAAGATTAAAAAGTACAAATTGGTAGTTACCAAATAGTCACAGGGATGCATAGGGAATATAGTCAGTAATGTAATAACTGTGTGGTGCCAAATGGGTACTGGAAATATCAGGAGGAAAATTTTATAAAATATATGACTAACCACTGTTATACCCCCAAAACTAATACAAAATAATATTGAATATAAACTATAATTGGGAAAAAAACACACCTAGGGATTTGGGATTTTAACCTGGTCTCTAACCATTCAACTAACTAGTGGTCTCTCCCCCATACCCACCCCCAAAACACACCTTTATAAAACTCTAGGGCATAATTCTCTTTTGTGTTCTTTAATATCCCACATTCTAGAGCAGTGCCTACCTGGTTCACAGGAATGCTCCATGTGTATTAAATGAATGAGAGCCTGTGGTTCAAATTCACTAAGACACAGAGGTTTGATACTTTGCCAAGGTCACACAGAAAATAAGCCTATGGTTCAGACTTAGGTCTGGTCATCTCCCAAGTTTGTGGTCTTGACCACCAGAATGTACCTTCTTTCTTTTTTATTTTTTATTTTTTGAATTTTTTAACTCTCCCCTGCGGATACGTTTTTATTGATTTTAGAGAGAGAAGAAGGAAGAGAGAGAGAATAACATCAATGTGGGAGAGAAACTTCAATCAGTTGCCTCCTATATGTGCCTGACCAGGGATCAAACCCGCAACCTTTTTGGTGTATGGGGCGATGCTCCAACCGGCCCAGCCACCTGGCCAGTGCTGTACCTTCTTTCTTGTCTGTGTTGTTGAAGAGTGAAACGCTCTGTTCCATTGCACAGTAAGTCCTCACATTTTAACGTCAACTGTTCGGCATGCAAACAATAAGGAGTTAACATCATCTCATCAACATTATAACAGGACAATGTTGAACAAAAAGTTATTCAAGGACCTGCTGTACCTTTATGCACCCGCTATGAAAGATTTAAGTTCTATTTAAGTATCCACTAGATGGCAACCTCCACTTTAAAATCATAGAATTTTACAAATAAAAGTAAATACATAGAAAACTACATAAGTTAACATTTACAAATTTGCACACCCACCATCCAGAATTAATAAATGTTAACATTTTATCTTTAATTCAGTTCATTTTCTGAATAAAAATGCACAGATGAATTCCCCCCTTTCTCTCCCTAAAGGAGACCACTATAATGAATTTAGTGGGGATCCAGTCCATGTTTTATTTTGTCTGCTTGTTTTTCTTTATATTTACTACACGAGTCTATAAATAAAGATGTCAGATTATAGGATCTTTTTTTAGAAGTTCATAAATGGTCCCTTAATAATACATCATTTTCTAAGTGAAAGGTCAAGCACATAAAAGAAAAGAGGGTTTTAGCTATGGTAATTTAATACTTTGTGTGTTTTTTGGGGGGAGGAGGGAGAGCATTAAAGCCCCACAAACACCTACTACACAAAGCCACTCTACCAATTCCAGGAGACATAGCAGCTCTACCTAATACAGAAACAAACATAGGAAAGCAGCCAAAATGAGGACACAAATATTTCACAGATGAAAAAACAGAATTTTCAAGAAAAGAATGAAATGAAATGGAAACAAGCAAACTACTAGATACAGAGTTCAAAATGATGGTTATAAGGTGACTCAAGGATTTCAATGAGAGCTTCAAGGGACTTTCAAGGATCTAAGTGAGAATTTCAAAAACTTTAGTGAGAACATCAAAGACATGAAAGAGGACCAGTCAAAAATGAAGCATACACTAACTGATATAAAGAATAATTTACAGGGATTCAGCAGTATAAGAATTAAATCAGAAAACCAAGATGGCGGCATAAGTAAGCACCTAAACTGCTGCCTTGCACAACAATTTCAAAACTACAACTAAAAGACAATGGACACCATCCAGAGCCACAGGAAAGCTGGCTGAGTGGAAATTCTACAACTAGAAGGAAAGAGAAAAGCTCACGGAGAATTGGAGGAACGGCAAAGGGTCTTTGTGCACACAGAGAGGAAGGGCGGCTGAGAGCCTGGCTGACTTTCTTTGGCAGGAGGGGGAAGAAAGCCCCCGACTGCACTGAACCCCAGTTCCAGACGAAACCCCGTGGACCCAGGCTCATACAGGGGGAGTCTGGACTGTCAGGTAGAGAGAAAGGCACTCGGAGACTTGGAGATCCAGGGGTGGGGGAAGCTGCGGCGGGCAGGGATCTGGAGATTCGCACAAAGACTGCGGAGGTTGCCACAGGCTTTCCGTAGCAGAAGGGAGTCGGAAGCTACTGAATGCACTGAACCCCAGTTCCAGGTGAGCCCCTGGGGACCCACGCTCTTGCGGGGGAATCTGGACTCTCAGTCGGAGGCTTGGGAGCCGGGGAAGCCAGAGGTCTGGAGGCGCGTGTGCAAGGGCAGGGCTGATGGGAAGCCAAGACTATGTGCTCTGCCCTGAGACTCCGCCCCATCCAAGCTGAGCACAGAGGCTTTTGCAATTTTGCAAGTCTAATCCTATAAGGCTGGCTCCAGCACCAAACTTCTCCCAGCGTAGACACAGCTGATCCTCACAGCCAACTGGCCTGGAGGTCAATTCCTCCCAGTGATACCAACAACAATCAAGACTTAACTACAACAAGGCTGTACACACAGTCCACAAAGGGGTGCACCAAGAGTGTCCACCTCAGGTAACTGGGAGGCCGACCCACTGGGCCATATAGGAAACCTAGCACACAAAGCTACCCTACCAACTCAGGAAAGCAGCCAAAATGCAGAGACAAAGAAACAGATCACAAATGAAAGAAACGGAGGAAAATAAATGACTGGATATAGAATTCAAAACCATGGTTATAAGGTTTTTCAAGAATATCCTAGAAAAGGCCGATAAATATAACGAGACCCTCGAAGATATGAAAAAGGACCAACTAGAAAACATACACTGACTGAAATAAAAAATATTATACAGAGACCCAACAACAGACTAGAGGAACGCAAAAATCAAGTCAAAGATTTGAAATACAGAGAAGCAAAAACACTCAACTGAAAAAGAAAAAAGAATTCACAAAGTTGAAGATAGTGTAAGAAGCCTCTGGGACAACTTCAAGCGTACCAACATCAGAATTATGGGGGTGTCAGAAGAAGAGAGAGAGCAAGATACTGAAAACCTATTTGAAGAAATAATAACTGAAAACTTCCCCCACCTGGTGAAAGAAAAAGACTTACAAGTCCAGGAAGCACACAGAACCCCAAACAAAAGGAATCCAAAGAGGACCACACCAAGACACATCATAATTAAAATGCCAAGAGCAAAAGACAAAGAGAGAATATTAAAAGCAGCAAGAGAAAAACAGTTAGTTACCTACAAGGGAGTACCCATACGATTGTCAGCTGATTTCTCAACAGAAACTATGCAGGCCAGACAGGAGTGGCAAGAAATTTTCAAAGTGATGAATAGCAAGAACCTACAACCAAGATTACTCTACCCAGCAATGTTATCATTCAGAATTGAAGGTCAGATAAAGAGCTTCACAGATAAGAAAAAGCTAAAGGAGTTCATCACCACCAAACCAGTGTTATATGAAATGCTGAAAGGTATTCTTTAAGAAGAGGAAGAAGAAAAAAGTAAAGATAAAAATTATGAACAACAAATACATATCTATCAACAAGTGAACCTAAAAATCAAGTGAATTAAAAACCTGAGGAACAGAATAAACTGGTGAATATAATAGAATCAGGGGCACAGAAAGGGAGTGGACTGATAATTCTCAGGGGGAAAGGGGTATGGGGCATGCAGGAAGAGACTGGACAAAAATCGTACACCTATGGATGAGGACAGTGCAGGGGAGGTAAGGGCAGAGGTGGGGTGGGAATCGGGTGGAGGGGAGCTATGGAAAAAGGAGAAATAATTGTAATAATCTGAATAAAGATTTATTAAATAAATAAAAAAAGAATCAAATCAAACTATTTGGAATATGAGAAAGCAAAAAAAAACACCCAATCAGCAGAGCAAAAAGAAAAAAGAATCCAAAAATATGATAAGGAGTATAAGGAGCCTCTGGGACAACTTCAAGCTTACCAACATTCGTATCATAGGGGTAAGGAGAAGAGATAGAGCAAGAAATTGAAAACCTATTTGAGGGAATAATGACAGAAAATTTCCCGTACCTGATGAAAGAAATAGACTTATAAGTTCAGGAAATGCAGAGAGTCCCAAACAAGAGGAACTCAAAGAGGACCAACCAAGACACATCATAATTAAGATGCCAAGGGTTAAAGACAAAGACAGAATCTTAAAAGCAGCAAGAGAAAAGCAGTCAGTTACCTACATGGGAGCACCCATATGACTTTCAGCTGATTTCTCAACAGAAAAGTTGCAGGCCAGAAGGGAGTGGCAAGAAATATTCAAAGTGATGAATAGCAAGAACCTACAACCAAGATTACTCTACCCAGCAAAGCTATCATTCAGAATTGAAGGTCAGATAAAGGGCTTCACAGACAAGAAAAAGCTAAAGGAGTTCATCACCACCAAACCAGGATTATATGAAATGTTGAAAGGTATTCTTTAAGAAGAAGAAGAGTTAAAAAATAATATGTGAACACTAAAATGGCAATAAATACAGATCTATCAACAACTGAACCTGAAAATCAAAATAAAAGAACGAGGTATCTAATGAACAAAATAAACTGATGAATAAAATAGAACCAGAGGCATAGAAACATGCAAGAGATGGACGAATCTCAGAGGGAAGGGGGTTGAGGGGTGCTAAGAGATTAACCACATATTCTATATGCATATATGCATTACCTATGGACACAGACAATAGGTGGTGAAGGCCTGGGGTGAGGCGGGAACCATGTGGAGGAGGCAATGGGGGGGAAAAGGGGGACATCTATAATATGGCGTTTTTTAGAGAAGGTGATAGTGTGTCTTCTCTATGAATCAGCAATCTCAAACTGGGATACATCCCAGAGAAACTCATGCTTGTGTGCATAATAGTATTAGTTGTAATAGCAGATATCTGAAAACGATTTTAGCATACTATCTAATAAAAGAGTAATATGCAAATTAACCATTACTCTGCTGCACCCACAAGCCATGCCCACCAGCCAATCAGGAGCAAGTATGCAAATCAACCCAACCAAGATGGCTGAGGCCACAGAGCAAACAGGAGGCTTGGTTTTCCCCAGCAATGGAGGAAGCCAAGCTTTTCACACACCCTGCCAGGCCCTGAACTCCACTCAAGGCTACAAAGTTTCAATTATAGAAGATAAATAAATCCCAACAAAAATGGCGGCAGCCACAGAGCTGGAGAGAGCAGGAGGCTTGAGTTGCACCTGGCAATGGAGGAAGCCAAGCTTTCTGCACACTCTGGTGGGCCCAGGCCTCCACTCAAGGCTACAAAGTTTAAATTATAGAAGATAAATAAATCCCAACAAAAATGACTGCGAGCAGGAGGCTGGGCTCCGTACCAGGCTACAAAGTTTCAATTGTAGAAGATAAATGAACCCCAGATACCAGGGCCTCTGCTTGGGTTGCTGGGGGGTGTGGCCAGCCTGCAAACCACCACAGGCCCCTTTCCCAGGCTGCCCCATGCCCCAAGAGAACACCCACCCTGATCCAGGACACCCTTCAGGGCAAACGAGCCGGCCCCCACCCATGCACCAGGCCTCTATCATAGCTAATAAAAGAGTAATATGCAAATTGACCATCATTCCAACACACAAGGTGGCTGCCCCCATGTGGACACAAGATGGCTGCCAGAAGATGGCCTGCAGGGAAGGGCAGTTGCGGGGGGACCCAGGCCTGTAGGGGAGAGCAGTTGGGGGGACCAGGCCTGCAGGGGAGGGCAGTTAGGGGTGACCAGGCCAGCAGAGGAGGGAAGTTGGGGGCAAAAAAGGCTGGCAGGGGAGCAGTTAGTCATCAATCAGGCTGGCAGGGGAGTGGTTAGGGGGTGATCAGGCTGGCAGGCAGAAGCTGTTAGGGGCAATCAGGAAGGCAGGCAGGTGAGCAGTTGGGAGCAAGCAGTCCTAGATTGTGAGAGGGATGTCCAACTGCCCATTCAGGCCCAATCCCGGTAGGATCATGCCTAAACGGGCACTTGGACATCCCTTGAGGGGTCCCAGATTGGAGAGGGTGCAGGCTGGGCTGAGGGACACCCCCCTCCCGTGCACAAATTTCGTGCACCAGGCCTCTAGTCCATTAATAATGCTGATGTTGATAAATATATTGTGGCATTTATACACAATGTGTGGTAAAAATAAATGAATTATAGTTATAGATAACTACAGGAATGAATGTCAAGAACCTAACACTAAATTAAACAAAGCTAGCTGCAAAAGAAAAGTCATTGCATGCTTCAATTTATATAAAGTTTAAATACATGCAAAACTAAACAATCAGTTGTTTAGAGCAGTGTTATCCAATAGCACTCTGCAATGATGCAAATACTCCATAATCTGATGTTCAGCATGGTAACCTAATGAGCACTTAAAATATGGCTAATGTGACTGAGGAAATAAATTTTTATTTTATTTATTTATTTTTGAATTTTAATTTTATTTAAATTTAAATGGTCAACTGTGCCTAGTGGCTAACATATAGTACTGCCAGGTTTATAAAGACTATCAATGGAATAATAAATACAAAATTCAGAATATTGGTTAGTTCTAAGATAAAGAGAAAGAGCTAGAATAGGGAGGGGTACACAGGGAATTTCAAAAGTAACAACAACATTCTTTTTCTTAAATGGGTATCCTTGTATTGTTATCCTCTAAACTGTCCGTATATCGTGCTATAAGTATTATTTCCTGTGGGTTAAATATTTATCAAAACAAAAATAGTGAGTGAAGTGGTAGGTACATGAATGTTTACATTGTTATTACTTCAAGTCTACATAATAAAATATTTTATTAAAAACATATCTAGGCCCCGGCTGGGTGGCTCACTTGGTTGGAGCATCGTCCCATACACCAGAAGGTTGCAGGTTGGCTCTCCGGGGTGCTTACAGGAGGCAACTGATCAATGTTTCTCTCTCCTTCTCTCCCTCCCTCTCTCTCTAAAATCAATCATTGAAAAAATATATATCCTCGGGTGAGGATTCAAAGTACATCTGTTTCTAGCACTAACTCGGATGTGCTCCAGGTGGAGCAGGGGACTCGCCGAAAGAATAAAACCTCCCCCAGGTTCAGACCCAGTCAATCCCGTCCCCACCGGAACAGGTACCCAGCCACCACTAGGCCTCCTCCGGGGAGGAGAGAAGAAGCTAGCAGAATCCCTGGGCAAATGTAAGGGAGAAACTAACACAAGAAAGTTAAACAAAGCCAAACAGTTTGGGCAGCTTGCAGCCAGCTTGTGAATTGCAAGACCTTATCTTCCCCAACCAAGGACATTTGAGAGCAAATGATTTATACCTCTCCTCCCCAACCAGAGAATACATAGCTTAAATCACCCTGGCCTGGGACAAACAGAGAACAATGACCAATTAATGACACTGTGCCAGCTAAACTCAAGGACAGATGAAGTCAAGCAACAAATAACAAAAAACCCCATTAAAGCCAGACAGGCCTAAAAAAATAAAACAGTAAAACAGACCAAAGAATAATCCAAAACTCCCCTGAACAACTATTTTGATACATCAGCAGATTAAAAATGCATCTGGAAGCTGACGAAACTCTCCCCTAAGATTCTCGCCTGCAGAAAAAAAGGGGGGGGGGGGGGCACAAAAAGACCCCAGGACAAAGACTCAATGCTTGCTCACTCTAGCACACCCATGTCCCTTCCTGGGCATGAACTTTTTATCTCTTCCTAAACTCTAAGGATCCGTAAGAGACTTGCAACCAGGGGGCCAGTGGGCAGCAGCAGCTCAACCCAGGCTCACCCCCTGAATCTGTCTCCAAACGCCCTTTTCTCTGACTTCCTAGTGAGCTAGCAGCAGCCCCGTCTTGGCTCACTTCTTTCCTGTAACAGTTCTAGAGCCAAAGCAGAGCGTCGCCTCGGCTCTCCTGCTGCTTCCTCCACCCTGAGTCCTCCCTGTGTTTCACTGTCCCCAGCTCTCAACCCCATGTCGATTCATGCTGGGAAATCTTTCCTACATGAAGTCAAGACCCCACACACTACAGGCCGGCCTGACGCAGACTTGCTCTGGGCTGGTCCCTGTTGGGTAACACTTGTCCATGTAAGAAACAGTCAAACCTGTGAAGAATTTTTGTAAGTTTGTTTGAGCCAAACTGTTGACAAATGCTGGGAAGCAACATCTCAACGGGTTAAGATCATGTTCCAAAGAATGGTAGTTTTGCACTTTATACATTACAATCAAAAGAGGAGACCTACGTGGGTTACATGAAATCCGTTGGCGAGAGATTAGGGAAGCGGAGAAAGCAAAGCGGGGGAAATCTCTGGGAGTGGATAAAAAGTAAAACGATAGACGCCGTTAGGGTAAAGACTGACCTTTGTCAGGGAAGATGCCGGCCTAGGACATGACTACCCACCATAAACTGCTTTTAGTTAAAAAGTGTTCATTTCAGCCCTAGCTGGTTTGGTTCAGTGGATACAGTGTCGGCGTGTGGACTGAAGGGACCCAGGTTCCATTCCAGTCAAGAGCACGTGCCCGGGTTGCAGGCTCCCCAGCCCTGGTCGGGGACATGCAGTAGGCAACCAATCAATGTGTCTCTCACACATCAGTGTTTCTCTCTGTCTCTCCCTTTCCCTTCCACTCTCTCTACAAATCAATGGGAAAAATATCCTTGGGTGAGGGTTTAAAAAAGAAAGTGTTCATTTCAGACCATCCTTTGTGGTTACTTTCGGTCTCTGAATTTGCAAGGCTGCCACACAGGCCTTCCCTAAGCTTGTCAGATTAGCACATGGCCCCTTTCATCCACACATTTCAATGGTAGGAGAAACAAGATGTATTATCTGTCGCTGCATAACAAATTATTACAAAACTCAGGGGCTGAAAACAACAAAAATTTGTTATTTCACAGTTTCTGTGGGTCAGGAATCTTGAGTGTGGCTCAGTGGGGTGCCTGGCTTAAGGTCCTTCATAAGGTTGCGGTTAGGGTGTTAGCCAGAACTATGGTCTCATTTGAAAGTTTGACAGGGGAAGAGGAGCTTCCCAGCTCCTGCATGCAGTGTTGTCGGAGTTAGTTCTTTGTGGGCTGTTGGACTGAGGACTCCAGTTCCTCGTTGGTAGGGCTGGAGGCCATGCCAAAGGCCACAGGGTCATTTGCAACATGGCAGCCTGCTTCCCTCAGAGCAGGAGAGCTGGAGAGAATGTTCAAGCATAAGTCACAATCTTTGTGGAATATAATGAACAACATAAACTGATGAACAGAAACAGACCTGGAAGCAGGGAAGCATCGATCAGACCGTCAAACCTCAGAGGGAAGGCAGAGGAGGGTGGGGGTTAGGGGGAGAGATCAACCAAAGGACTTGTATGCATGCATATGGGCCTAACCAATGGACACAGACACCAGGGGGGTGAGGGCATGAGTGGGGGGCGTGGGGCAATGGGGGGATAAGGACTCATATGTAATACCTTAATCAATAAAGAAAAAAATAAGTCACAATCTTTTGATAACCTAATATTGGAAGTAATAGGCCATCATCACTATCATTATTTGCTAGAAGCATGGTGCTAAATCCAGCTAACAGTAAAGGGGAGGGGACTAAACCAGGCTGTGAATACAGGAGACAGGGCTGCTTGGAGGCCATTCTGGAGGCTGCCTACTCCCCCAGAGTATACTTGTCTGCTTATGGCCGTGGCCCACAAAGCAAGGACGTGACAGGGCAGGAGAGAAGAGAGAAGCCCTAGATAAGGCAGAAGAAATCCAGGCACAGGACTTTGTGGTTACCGGCCCACTGCGTTTTTCACTGCCTTCTCATGGCCCGGCTGCACGCATCTCTTTTTGATCAGGATATGTCAAACAAATCTGTTGTGTCTCTGTTACCTGTCACAGCAAGAATCGTCATCTTGGCCTGCTTATAAAGCCATACCCAACCTGGTCATATCCCCCCACCACCCCACCACACACACACAAGCACCCCAACTGTGTTTCCCTTCCAAGTATCACCTCCCACTAAAATATTTGGGGAACAGGCCATGTGTTTCTTGTCTGCCCCTGGGTCAGTTCATGCTGCAACTTGTTGCTCCAATATCACTTGCCTATCCCTGACTTCAGCTCAGCCCTAAGCGTCTATTCCCTTTCTCACCTGAAAGCCCCAATAGCCTCCTTTGATGTGATGCTGTCAACCACGACAGCCTCAGAGGGTTGATGCAACAAGGTGGCTGTCCTTACACTGACCCCTACTTTAATTCCCCACAGTGTGACATATCTCCCAGACTACCACAGCCCACACTGCTCCCTCGTTAACGAAGGTGTGGGGTTAACAGAAGCAATCTTAGGAACAAATAAGATAGCAATAAGATAATGAAAACCAGACATCAGATTTCATTGTTCTTAAAAATCCTGGTCGACCCACCATGATGAAACTCTCATAGACATATTTTGGCTCAGACCTGGCCATCTGCCATGTTGTTGGGCTGCGGGCTGCCTGCTTCTGTCCTCCCTCTTGTCCAGCTTGCTTTGCACACTGAAAGTTTTCTTTTCATTATGCTGAGCAATCAGCAGCCTTACCCTAAGTATGAAGCAGGTTACAGGCCTACTACTGCATATCCCAAAACCATATTAAATGACTGCTAAAGGGAAAAAGGCCCAAACATGGTGATTCTGGACTCAAAAGAGAATCAAATCGAATGCAAAACCAAGAATAAGATTTCAACTTAGTGTTTTTTCTCTAACACATCCTGGTCAAAAAATGTGAAGACATGGGTTCCTCAGTCTCTAAGATAACAGAACAGTAATAATAATAATAAAAACTCCTTCTGATCAAGATGGTGGAGTAGGTAGAGGTTATGATCGCCTCTTCCCACAACCACATCAAATTTACAACTAAATTTTATAACAACTAAAACTGAGTACCACCTGAAGACTAGCTGAATTAGACTAGAATTCTTATAACTAAAGATATAAAGAAGCCACATGAGACTAATCAGGTGAAGAGGCAGAACAAGCAGTTCCCACGCCCATGGTATGGCAGCTAAGAATCGGGAGAAAGCCCGACCAGGCTGCTCAGCTCGTTGGAGCATCGTCCTGTACATCAGAAAGGTTGCAGGTTCAATTCCTGGCCAGGGCACATACCTGGGTTGCAGGTTCACTCCCCATTTGGGGTATGTATGGGATGCAATTGATCGATGTTTTTCTCTCTCCCCCTTCCTCTCTCTCTAACCCAATAAATATATCCTCAGGTGAGAATTAAAAAAAGAAGAAGAAGAATTAGGAGGGATCTCTCAGTTGCAGGAGTCACCTCTGAGAAGTGAGGGGTCCCAGCCCCACATCTGGCTCCCCAGCCCAGGGCACCAGTGCTGAGAGGAAGAGCCCCCATAACATCTGGCTATGAAAACCAGCAGGGATTGCACCCAAGAAATACAAAGGGCTGCTAGAATCAAAGGGTTGCTCTTAAAGGACCCACACACAGACTCACTCGCTCACACACTCACTAGCTCTAAGCTCCAGCACAGGGGTAACAGTTCAAAAAGCACTTGTGATATAAGGGGAGGAACTACATTGACTAACTTCAGGGTGAGGGCTGAAGGGACAGGGAATGGGCCAACTCTCTCCACTCTTTCTACGATGGAAGCACTGGCAGGTCCCTTTGTTAAGCTCTTCTCCCACCCAGCTGGCCTGGTACAGGCAGGCACCAAATCTGTGCTCTCCATTAACCTGATTACCACCGTTCATCCCATCCAGATGATACCCTGAGACCTCACCCCACCTAACTTGCTCACCAGGCCCAAGCCTCTTCCAGTAGCTCCTCTACAGGAGTCGTCACCTTAGCTAACAATGAGGATTTTCCTAAAATCTCTCAAAGGCCCACAAACTGAAACAAGCACAGCCAGCTACGGTGTGCCTTGCAGCTCTTGCTAAGCAGCCCCAGCCCAGCACAAAGAGTGAGTGATTGATCTCAACTTGCATTGTAAATCCCTTTAAGTGGCCCCAAAGCGCCAGACTATGTTGGTCTAGAACAGTGGTCCGCAAACTCATTAGTCAACAGAGCCAAATATCAACAGTACAACAATTGAAATTTCTTTTGAGAGCCAAATTTTTTAAACTTAAACTTCTTCTAACGCCACTTCTTCAAAATAGACTGCCCAGGCCACGGTATTTTGTGGCTCACGAGCCGCAGTTTGCCGACCACTGGTCTAGAAATAGCTTCAACTTAAGTGGCCACAAATCCAGCACAAGTGGTGGCTGGGCTCAACTTGCACTGTAGTACCCACCAAAGAGCCCTAGGCCAGGCTCAATTTGCAGCATTGCCTCTCTCCCAAGTCCTGCACAAGCAGCAGCCAACTACAGATCACTTTATAGCACTTACCAAGCATCCCCAAGCCCAGCACAAGTGGTGGCTGATCTTGACCTGCACTGCAGCCCCTCCCAAGAGGCTCCAGAACCAACAGTGGTTGGCTTTAGACCATGTGAGAGCACCACCCAACTAGCTCCACAAACAACACACCTGAAGGGAAAACTTGGCAGGCACCAGAGCCCCACTAAAGCAGCACCTGCTCTGTGGGGCCAGTACCTGCACACCAGCTCATCTGCTGTAGTCACAGCCATCCCTCATAGCCAGTCAGCCCCAGGGTCACCTCCACTCTTTTGCATCAACAGCAGTAGAGGCCCAACCACAACAGGGGGACATACACAACCCCCACAGAGGACTACCTGTAGCACCCAGCTCAGGGGACCAGGGAGAATGCACCAGTGGTCCCAATAGGACACCTTCTAGTACATAAGGCCATTCTGTCAGGGTGAGGGCTGGAGAGACCAGGAGATGTAATAGATCTACCTAATACACAGAAACAAACATAGGGAGTCAGTTAAAATGAGGAGAAAAAGAGATCTGTCCCAAATGGAAGAAGAGGACAAAGCTCCAGAATAAGAACTAAGTAAAATGGAGGTAAGCAATCTGCCAGAAGTTCAAAACCCTGGATATAACTTAGAGGAAGAATAGGTGAACTCAGTGAGAACTTCAATAAAGAGATACAAAAGAATAAAAAAGAACCAGTTAAAACTGAAGAACACAACAACTGACATGAACAAAATCAGACAGACACTCCAAAAAAATAGAGAATTATAGGTCAATATCCCTGATGAACATAGATAGAAAAATCCTCAACAAAAATATTAGCAAAATGTCCTGTTCGGGTAGCTCAGTTGGTTAGAGCATCATCCCAATATGCCAGGGTTGTGGGTTCAGTCACTGGTCAAGGCTCATACAAGAGTTAACAAAGGAATGAATAAATAAGTGGAACAACAGTCTGGTCAGCTGGCTCAGTGGTTGAGCATTGACCTATGAACCTGGAGGTCACAGTTCAATTCCTGGTCAGGGCATGTGCCCAAGTTGCAGGCTTTATCCCCAGTAGGGGGCATGCAGGCGTCAGCCAATCAATGATTCCCATCGTTGATGTTTCTATCCCTCTTTCCCTCTCCGTTCCTCTCTTTGAAATCAATTTTTTTTAAAAACTTTTTTTAAAGATAAAAAAATCTTACAAAGTGGGGATAGAGAGAACATGCCTCAATTAACCAAGGAAGTAAAGACCTGTACTCAGAAAACTGTAAGACGGAAGCAATTGAAAAGGATACAAATAAATGTAAGCATATACCATGCTTAACATCGTTAAACTGTCCATATTACCCAAAGTAGTCTATAGATTTAATTCAATCCCTATTAAAATACCAATGGCATTTTTCACAGAACTATAACAACCAAACCAAACATTTATATGGAACTACAAAGACCCTGTATAGCAAAAACAACCTTGAGAAAGAAGAACAAAGTTGGAGGTATCATGCTACCTGATATCAAAATACAAGGCTATAGTAACCAAAATGGCATGGTACTGGCTGTTTTGATTACTAAAATAAGGCACATAGGTCAATGGAACAGAACAGAGAGCCCAGAAATAAACTCACAAACTAGAGAGGAACATACAATGGAGTAAAGACAGTCTCATCAATAAATGGTGTTGGGCAAACTGTACAGATGCATGCAAAACAAATGAAACTAAACCACATTCTTACACCATATACAAAAATAAACTCAAAAAGAAAAAAAATAAACTCAAAATGGATTAAAGAATTACACAGACGTGAGAAACCAAAATGGTGGCATAGGTAAACACCTAAACTGCTGCCTTGCACAACAATATCAAAACTATAACTAAAAGACAAAACAAACACCATCCAGAACCACAGGAAAGCTGGCTGAGTGGAAATTCTATAACTAGAAGGAAAGAGGAAAGCACATTGAGAATCAGAGGAGCTGCAAAAGGCTGAGGTACGGAGACGCACGAGTGCATGGAGAGGACAGGCGGCTAAGTGCATGGGCGGCTGAGAGCGCAGCTGGCTTTCTAAAGCAGGAGGGAGAAGGAAGCTCCTGACTGCGCTGAACTCCAGTTCTAGGCGAGTTTCTGGGAACCCAAACTCATTCAGGGAGAAACTGGACTGTCAGAAAAAGAGAAAGCACACTGAGACTCAGGGGAGCTGTGGAGGCAGAGGTCCGGAGGCACGTGCGTGCAGAGAGGATTGACTGCTGAGTGCACAGGTGGCTGAGTTCGCGGCTGGGTTTCTAAAGCGGGAGAGAGACGGAAACTCCTGACGGTGCTGAACTCCAGTTCTGGGCGAGTTTCTGGGAACCCAGACCCATTCGGGGAGAAACTGGACTGTCTGGCAGTGGGCGAAACTCGAGGGCGGCCTTCTCTCAGAGGTGCTTATAGCGATTACTGAGGGACACTGAGACCCAGGGGCCTCATAGGGCAGGGCTGACGGGAAGCCAAGGCTGTCTGCTCTGCCCTGAGACTCCGCCCCATCCAAGCTGAGCACAGAGGCTTTTGCAATTTGGCAAGTCTTGTCTCATTAAGGGTGTCTCCAGCACAGAAGTTCTTCCGGCGTAGACACAGCTGATCCTCACAGCCAACTGGCCTGGAGGTCAATTCCTTCCAGTGAAACCAACAACAATCAAGACTTAATTACAACAAGGCTGCACACACAGTCCACAAAGGGGTGCACCAAGAGTGTCCACCTCAGGTAACTGGGGGAGGGTGAGCCACTGGGCCATATAGGACACCTAGCACACAAAGCCACTCTATCAATTCAGGGAAACAGCCAAAATGCGGAGACAAAGAAACAGATCACAAACGAAAGAAACGGAGGAAAGCAAATGACTGGATATAGAGTTCAAAACCATGGTTATAAGGTTTTTCAAGAATTTCCTAGAAAAGGCCGATAAACTTAGCGAGACCCTCAAGGATATGAAAAAGGACCAACTAGAAATTAAACATACACTGACTAAAATAAAAAATATTATACAGAGACCTAACAGCAGACTAGAGGACCGCAAGAATCAAGTCAAAGATTTGAAATACAAAGAAGCAAAAAACACTCAACCAGAAAAGCAAAAAGAAAAAAGAATTCACAAATTTGAAGATAGCGTAAGGAGCCTTTGGGACAACTTCAAGCGCACCAACATCAGAATTATGGGGGTGCCAGAAGAAGAGAGAGAGCAAGATACTGAAAACCTATTTGAAGAAATAATGACAGAAAACTTCCCCCACCTGATGAAAGAAATAGACTTACAAGTCCAGGAAGTGCACAGAACCCCATACAAGAGGAATCCAAAGAGGACCACACCAAGACACATCATAATTAAAATGCCAAGAGCAAAAGACAAAGAGAGAATATTAAAAGCAGCAAGAGAAAAACAGTTAATTACCTTCAAGGGAGCACCTATACGATTGTCAGCTGATTTCTCAACAGAAACTATGCAGGCCAGATGGGAGTGGCAAGAAATATTCTAAGTGATGAATAGCAAGAACCAACAACCAAGATTACTCTACCCAGCAAAGCTATCATTCAGAATTGAAGGTCAAATAAAGAGCTTCACAGATAAGAAAAAGCTAAAGGAGTTCATCACCATCAAACCAGTATTATATGAAATGCTGAAAGGTATTCTTTAAGAAGAGGAAGAAGAAAAAGGTAAAGATAAAAATTATGAACAACAAATACATGTCTATCAACAAGTGAATCTAAAAATCAAGTGAATTAAAAACCTGAGGAACAGAATAAACTGGTGAATATAATAGAATCAGGGGCATAGAAAGGGAGTGGACTGACAATTCTCAGAGGGAAAGGGGTGTGGGGGGTGTGGGAAGAGACTGGACAAAAACCGCACACCTATGCATGAGGACAGTCGGGGGGGAGGTAAGGGCAGACGGTGGGGTGGGAACCAGGTGGAGGGGAGTTATGGGGGGCAAAAAGTGGAACAATTGTAATAATCTGAACAATAAAGATAAAAAAAAAGACTTACACAGAATATCTGAACCCTTAGAACTCCTACAAGAAAACACAAGCTATAAACTCTGTGACATTGCTCTTAGCAATATCTTTTTGTATATATGTCTGCTCAGGCGAGGGAAACAAAAGAAAAAAGTAAGCAAATGGCACTACATCAAATTTAAAAGTTTTTACATAGTGAAGGGTCATCAACAAAATGAAAAGACTACCTATTGAATGGGAGAAGATATTTGCCAATGAGACATCCAATAAGCAGTTAATATCCAAAATATATAATTGGTGCAGCCATTATGGAAAACAGTATAGAGGGTCCTCAAAAAATTAAATAAAGAACTACCATATAAATACTTCTGAGTATTTACTCAAAGAAATTCAAAACACGAATTCAAAAATTATATGCACTCCTATATTCATTATTTACAGTAGCCAAGATATGGACGCAACCTCTGTCCATCCATAGATAAGTCGATAAAGAAGATGTGGCACATATATACAATGGAATACTATTCTGCCATAAAAAGAATGAAATCTTACCATATGTAACAACATAGATAGACCTAGAGCAGTGGTCAGCAAACTGCGGCTCGCGATCCGCGGTTTGCCGCTCTGTTGACTAATGAGTTTGCCAACCACTGACCTAGACTCTCGATTCTAATAATTACAGGCTGTTGTTGTTCCTTGTGATTAAGCCCCTATCCCAGTGGTCGGCAAACTCATTAGTCAACAGAGTGGCAAACTGCGCCTCACAACCACTGACCTAGAGGGTATTATGCTAAGTGAAATAAGTCAGAGAAAGACCAATACCATATGATTTCATTTATATATGCAATTTTTTAAAATATATTTTATTGATTTCTTACAGAGAGGAAGGGAGAAGGATAGAGAATTAGAAACATCGATGAGAGAGAAACATTGACCAGCTGCCTCCTGCACACCTCCTGGTGGGGTTGTGCCTGCAACCAAGGTACATGCCCTTGACCAGAATCACACCTGGGACCTCTCAGTCCACAGGGCGATGCTCTATCCACTGAGCCAAACCGGTCAGGGCTATATATGCAATCTAAAAAACAAAATAAACAAACAAAACAGAAACAACCTCATAGATACAGAGGAAAACTGATGGTTGCCATATGGAAAGGGTGTTGAGGGGACTAGTAAAAAATGTGAAAAGGATTAAGTACAAATTACCAGTTATAAAAACAGTCGTGGGAATGTAAAGTACAGCACAGGGAAGATAGTCAACAATATATTAACTACATAGGGTGTCAGATGGGTAGCAGACTATCAGGGTGATAACTTTATAATCTATCTAAATGTCTAATCACTGTGTTGTGTCCTTAAAAGTAATATAATATTGCATGTCAACTGAAATAAAAATAATAAATTATACATA
Organism: Corynorhinus townsendii; assembly: GCA_026230045.1. Classification (NCBI taxonomy): domain Eukaryota; kingdom Metazoa; phylum Chordata; class Mammalia; order Chiroptera; family Vespertilionidae; genus Corynorhinus; species Corynorhinus townsendii. The sequence continues at coordinate 168,968,958 of JAPDVU010000003.1, read as the reverse complement.
CACATATTGCATTATATTTGATCTTAGCCAAAAGGTCGAGAAACAATAGTCACATTGATGGTTAATTTTATGTGTCAACTTGACTTGGCTAAGGGATGTCCAGATGGCTAGTAAAATAATATTTCTGGTTGTGTCTATTAGTTCATTTCTGGAAGAAATTAGCATTTAAATTAGTAGACAGTAAGGAAAATGTGCCTTCATCAATGTGGGTGGTTGTCATACAATCCAATCAATTGAGTGTCCAAATAAAAGAAAACGGTGGAGAAGAGGCAAATTCTCCCTTTCTTCTTGAGTTGAGACATCCATCTCTCCTGTCCTCAGACATCAGAGCTCCTGGTTCTCCAGCTTTAGGATTGGGATTGAACTATACTACTGGTTTTCCTAGTTCTCCATCTTGCAGATGGCATGCTGTGCAACTTCCAGCCTCAATAATGATGTGGGCCAATTCCCATAATAAATCTCCTCTTATATATCTCTACATGTCCTATTGGTTCTATTTCTCTGGAGAAATGCATAGGTACATATTATTGACCTTAAAAAAATGAAAGCTATTCTACCAGCAAAAATGGATTTATTGAGGAATAGCAGAAAATGCTCACATGCAACTCAAGACATGTGAGCTATGACAAAACCAGAGTCAAGTCTGGCGAACCAAGGAGAGGAACTGTGTCTTGTGAAGGAAAGAGTTCATTGAAGAAACCTGGGAGTTCAAACTCTACTGACTTTTCATTGGCTGAGTTGTGACAATCTCTCGTTGGTTGCGCCATTGCTGGGGAAGGAGAAAATCATCCTTTTGTTGGGGTACTAGAGTAGAAAACATCTTCTTGTTGGAAATCAAGGCATATCTATCTCTTCCAGTTTGGGGCAACCAATGATGAGAGATAGAGTGTGAGAGTTCCCCCTACAGGCCCTCCAGACTCCAATTTTGGTTGAGGTTTCCTTTATTAATTTTCAAAATTCCATGCCTTTGCTTATGCTGTCCCTTAGCCTAGACTGTCTTCACTACATCTCCTTCCTCTTCTGGACATTCCCCCTCAATCTAGGCCCAGCTAACATACCCCTCCTGCTGGGAGCCTTCCCAGACTGCCACAGCCCACACCACTCCCTAGTGTCTGAATTGGTGTTGGGCTTGGGTTGGGTGCTAGCCAAGTTACAAAGTTCTCTGGGTCAGACGGACAGGTCTTAACACACTTCCCGTGATATGATGCTATTTCCCTGTCCAGCACCTCGTGTAAGGTTAATACTTGTTCAATGGATCCATTAACGGGAGTCACTTACCTACACCCTCTCCCCACATTGTTTGGAGTGTCAAGGGGACATCTCAGGGATTCTGACAGGGCAAGGCATACTGCATCTTTCAGGCTAGGCCCTGAGGTGGAGGTGGCGTGCTTTTAGCTTCAGTCAGGCTTTGTCCTCAACTTTGCACGTCCTTACATCTGATTGTATCAGCTCGCCCTGAGATACGCTAAAAGGCAAACTACTACAAAACGATTAATAATGAGTCAACCTGTATCACAGAAATTGGGTTTCCCCAGCGCCGGTACTGTCTCGAATCCCAACCTCTACACTTGCTTTGCCTTCTGCTTTACCTCCCCTTGCCCAGCTTAGCCGCCTTTGTTGAGCAGCCCTTCCGGAAGCCCTCCCGGCCTCGCAGGTCTGCGCCAGCAGCGCCCACCGTGGTCCAGCACCTGCCCTCCCACCCCAGGCCCGCTGTCCCATGTAGGTGTGTGGACCTGGCCTGGGCAATTCCCGCCCATTCAGGAGCTCCCCAGCCAGGCTGAGGGCGGGACTCTTAGTGCATCTGTCCAATAAGTGCACACACACCAGGATGCCTCTGCGCGTTGGCCCCGCCGGCAAAGCCGCGACTTGGCGGGCTTGGCCGCCCCCACCCCCCACCTGCCCCACCGCGTGGCCGGCGGGTGGGCGGCCTGCGCCATCTTGCCCGCAGGAGTCCCACTATGCGGCTGGGGCCGCTGGGCGCCCCTCTGCTGCTGCTGCTGGGGAGCTCCCTCTTCTTCCCGGGACGCTCGCTCTCGCCCGGGGGTAGGCGCCCCTCCTGGTCCCGGGTGGCTGGTCCCAGGCGGCTCCCGCGGCGGTGGGAGGGGAAGCGCGCCCTGGAGGACAGGCCGGACGCACAGGGCAGTATCTGTTCGTTCCTCCCCTCGGACCCGGTCCCCTCGCCTTTCCCACTTCCACAGTGTTTGACTCGGGTCTCTCCTTTCCCGTTGTCCCAAGTGCCTTGAACTAAAAACGTACAGACCCCAGCAGTCTGATTATAACCGTGACAAGAGCAGTAATTAAGAGTAAGAAGGGCACGTCTGTGTAGGGTGTCTCTCTGTGCGCCTCAAAGCATGACGGGGCTCGTCATTCCCATTTCACAGATTAAGAATTCATTGGAATTCAGAGTTGAATTAGGGCTATTAGGTGACCTTTTCATACTACAGTTCAGAAAAATAAACATAAAGATGGCAAGTATTGGAACTTGTGGCTCTTGATTCACCAGTTCCTGGCTCTTTGATTACCAGTTCACCCAGGGAAGAACATGACACCCGGCCAGAAAAACATCTCATTTTTTATGCTTTTGGGCAACAGAGCTTTAAAATGGATGAATTGTGTTGATTTAATGTCGTTCTATTTATAAATAATTAAGACATGTTGACCTTAACTCTCCTTTTTTTTTCCTCCCTCAAAATACGGTATCCAGCTTGCTCGACCGGCTGTTAAAATAGGAATTTAAAAGCTTATAATAAATAATTTGTTAAGATTGGGGAGTAACGCATAGTATTAGATGTTCAGTCTAAGTAATATATCACTTTATTTTTAGATTGTGGAACAGCTCCGCTTGTGAATATGTTGGCAGGGTCTCGGATTGTAGGGGGCACAGATGCTCAAATTGGCGCATGGCCCTGGATAGTTAGCCTGCAGATCCGATCCGGAAAAATTATGGCTCATATATGTGGGGGAAGCTTAGTGAGAAACAGTTGGGTCCTCACAGCTGCCCACTGCACTAGGGACACTAGGTATGTATTCATAACACACTCCTATTTTATTCTCTTAGGAATATTTTAAAGTGGTGGAGGGACATTTGACTTCAATCATGTTAAGTTAAGCTGTATGTTTGCAAGGGCCTATTATGCCTTATATGTACTACACTGAATATCTTTTGAAATGAATCCTGTAAGTCAGAGGTCAACAAACATTTTCTGTAAAGACATTTTCGATCAATATTTTAGGCTTTGCAGACCATATGGTGTCTGTCACAACTATTCAACTATGTAACTGTAGAACCAAAGTGGTCAGAGGCGATACATAATTGAATGTGTGTGCTGTGATCCAGTAGATATTTATGAACACTGAAATTTGAACAGAATATTACTTTTTTGCCAACCATTTACAAGTGCAAAAAACATTCTTTGTTGTTGTTTTTTTAAATATATTTTATTGATATTTTACAGAGAGGAAGGAAGAGGGATAGAGAGCTAGAAACATTGATGAGAGAGAAACATTGATCAGCTGCCTCCTGCATACCCCCTACTGGGGATGTGCCCGCAACCAAGGTACATGCCCTTAACCAGGATCAAACCCGGGACCCTTCAGTCTGCAGCTCTATCCACTGAGCCAAACCGGTTTCGGCAAAAACGTTCTTTGTTTATTAGCTGTGTAAAGATAGGAGACAGGCCAGATTTGACTTGTGGGTTGGAGTTTGTTGGACCTTGCTTTAAATAATGAAACTTTTTTTTAGCTTTTAAAATTATTATATTGTAATCATGTATTTGTCTTTCTCACCTTTAGATCAGGAGTTATTTGAAGGCAAGGACTACATGTTTTATTTTACTAGTATATTTCTGGTACCAATATAGAACTTGGCCTACTTCAATAAATGTTTATTGAATCTATGGATTATGTCAATCTTGGAGAAATAGGATGTATCGCAGTGAGAATAGAACCATCTATCTATAATAATAAAAGTGTAATATGCTAATTAGACCAGACAGCCAAACGACCTTCCAGACATCCTTCTGGACGAAGCCAGGGCTGCGAGGGCCAAGGCAAGCCGCTGTGGCTGCGTGGGGCCTCTAGTGTATATATAAAAGCCTAAGCGACTGAACGACTGGTTGCTGTGATGCGCACTGACCACCAGGGGACAGAGCTCAACGCAGGAGCTGCCCCCTGGTGGTCAGTGCATTCCCACAGCCAACCTCCCACAGCTGGCCAACCTCCCGCAGTCCCTCCACCCCAGCCAGCAGTCCCCAATCACCCAATCAGGGCCAGGCCCCGGGCTGAGATGGGGAGCCGGGAATGGGTGGCAGCGGACGCGGCCCCTTTCAGGGGGCTGAAGGACAGCTCCCTCCTTGGGGCTAGTGGCCAACCTCCTATGCTCCATCCCTCCCTCCGGCCAGCAGGCCCCCATTGTCCCACCGCCCACCCGCCATGGTGGTGCTGCAGTGGCAAAGGAAGGAGGAGAGGGGGAGGCAGGGAACCGTGTGGTGGTGGAACACCAATGATGGCGGCATTTAGTGTCCGTTCCTTCCACGCCCAGCCTAGCAACCATCACCTCCTTTCCAGCCTGGCCCTGATCAGCCTGGCCCTGACCGGCCCTGATCCCTGGCTAGGCCTAGGGACCCCACCCATGCATGACTTTTGTGCACTAGGCCTCTAGTCCTATATAATAAAAGCCTAATATGCAAATTGTTCAGCCGGGATTTCGGGAGTTCGACCACTTGCTATGATGTGCACTGACCACCAGGGGGTGGCAAGGAACATGGCAGGCATCAGTGACGCAGTGCTGGCAATGGGCGGCTGGAGGCACTGCTGGCCCTGATGGGCCCTGATGAGAGTGGGACCACGGCGGGATGGTGGAGCAGGTGAGCAGGCAGCGCCAGGCCAAGGTGGGTGCGAACAGTGGCCCGATCACCCCACTGATCACCCTGCAAATGGTGACCAGTGGCCAGCAGGCTCTGATCTCCTGATCAGGGCCGGGCCCTGGGCTGGGACAGGGAACTGGGGGTGGGTGGCAGCAACCAACCTCCTGCGGCACCCAGGCAGGGGGCTGCGACCTCTCGCCAGCTACCTGAGGGACGGGGGGGCGGGGAGGGGTGATGGGGAAGAAATGTGGTAAGAATGCAGGGTGTCCGCCAAGCTCGCTCTCACTCCCCCTGGTCCCCTTCCCCAGGATGCCAGGGCTTGCACCAGGGAAGCCCTCGCGCCTCGTGCTCAGGTGCCAGGCGCCCGCAAGGAGCCTGCTCCGCACCCACGTGGCCTCTTCCAGATGAGCTGGGGCTGGTTGGGCTCCATGTGGGTTCACACAGGAGCTGGTCTGCAAGGCTGGCCGGGAGAGAGTGCACTGCCCGCCCAGCTTCCATGCGGTGCTGCTAGGCAGCCCAGAGGCCCATGTTGCAGCCTGGCCCTTGGTGTTCAGCTGCACTCACCGCATCTCCGCATGGGGACTCAGGCACCGTGACTCAGGCAAAGGGGGGCATGCAAGGGTCCAGGGCCCAGGTGCTGCCTAGGGCCCAGAGTTCACCTGGGACCTGCCCTTCCACGCCAGATGCTTGCGCTGCAATCGCCGGCCAGGCCTATGGACAGCACCTGTGCATGAATTTCGTGCACTGGGCCTCTAGTTTAATATGAAGCTCTCGCCCTGGTCAGGTGACTCAGTTGGTTGGAGCGTTGTCCTTCACCAATAGGTTTTGGGTTCCATTCCTGATCTGGGCACATACCTAGGTTTCAGGTTCAATCGCCAATCAGGGCACATACAGGAGGCAACCAATTGATGGTTCTCTCACACTGATGTTTCTTTCCCTCCCTCTCTCTTTCCCCCTTCCTCTCTCTAAAATCAATAAAAACATCCTTGGGTGAGGATTAGAATATATACTAGTATATAAAGCTCTAAGATAAATCCTTTGGAAAACCATGGTACCTGTCATACAGTCTCCCTTTAGTCCTTAATTTTAAAAAATATATGGGTTTTTTTTTAAATTGACTTTAGAGAGAGAAGAAGGGAAAGGGAGAGAGAAAAAGGAATAGAAATGAGAGATGTGAGAGAAATATCAATCAGCTGCCTCCTGCATGCCCCCGACTGGGGGTTGAGCCTGCAACCCAGGCATGTGCCCTGACTGGGATTGAACCAGGGACCTCTTGGTGCATGGGACAACGCTCAGCCAACTGAGCCACACCAGCCAGGCTAGTCTTTTTTTGTAAACATTTTTTTATTGATTTCAGAGAGAAAGGGAGAGGGAGAGAGAGAGAGAGAAACATCAACGATGATAGAGAATCATTGGTTCTGCATGCTTCCTACTAGGGGTCAAGCCCGCAACCCAGGCATGTGCATTGACTGGAATCAAACCTGGGACCTTTCAGTCCGCAGGCTGACACTCCACCCACTGAGCCAAACCAGCCAGGCTAGTCTTTAGTTTTTAAGAGGATAGCTGTCTTAGAGAAGAATGAAAAGTCTTTTTGTGTGTGTTTGTTCGTTAATTCTCACCCGAGGATGTTTTTCCATTGACTCTTAGGGAGAGTGGAAGAGAGGGAAAGACAGAGAGAAACATCCATGTGGTTGCCTCCTATATGAGCCTCAACCAGGACCCAGATCGGGGAGGAGTCTGCAACCAAGGTGCGTGCCCTTGACCAGAATTGAACCCAGGACCCTTTGGTCCGACCCTCTAGAATCTGAGCCAGGCTAGCTAGGGCATGAAAAGTCTTTAAAAGGAACTAATAACCTCAAAATTCAGTTGAGGGAACTGGCCTGATTGGATAGGTTTTAATGTGTTCACTATACTTTTAAAATATGGATTCAGTCCTATCAACCAGCCTTTGAGGGACAGAGATTCTAAACCTGGGAAGATACAGCGGTGTAAAGCAAGGGTACAGAAAGAGATGGAGAAAAAGTTTTAGAGTTAGAAGCCAACTCTGCCCTTTCAGGTGTGGGTGTTTTACAGCTGTTTTCTAACATGCTGTCTTTAAAGACTGCTTTTCTACAGCTTTCAAACCTGAAGCCAAGGCGGGAAAGGCCTGCTTGTATGGTTTGAAAACTCTTGGGAAAGCTCTTAATGCCTCCTGAATTCTATAATGTGCCTTTACTGGCCTGTTCCTTTGACACGGTGGGGAGCACAATGAAGAGTTTGGCGTGAGGATGCCTGCATCTTAGTCATCCCCTGACACTGCGGTGCAGTGGCTTTAAGGCTCCAAAACCTACTAGATGTGTGACCTTGGTCAAATGATACAGCTTTGTTATCTTGTCAGGGAATCTTAGAATTCAAATAGCCATTTTAAACGTCTAGTTCAGTCCTCTGTCCTGTATTATGAATCCTTCTTACACTATGGGTTCTTTAGTCTGAAATAATTATCGCTTCAATGCACTGAGCCAGGCATTTTTTCATACATAACGTCCGCTAATCTTTACAACCACTCTTCGCTGTAGGGAGACCCTGAGACCTGAGCATTCACAAGTACCTTGCTCATGGTTCCACAGCTGGGAAGCAGTAAAATCAGGCATCAAATCCAGGTTTGTCAGAGTGAAACCCACACACACAACCATAATTATGTCCTATGGCTCTCTACCAGAACCAATCTCTGTGGTGATGAACTGCTCCTGTGGGAGACTCTCCTCTCAGTTTCCTGCAGCTTTAACTCTTACAAGGTGTTTCCTTATGTTGAACTAAGTGTCTTGGTTTTCATTCTGCCTTCTAAAGCCATATATATCAAACCTAATTCCTCTTCCAAGCATTTGAAAATAATGTTCATGTTACACTTAACAGTTCCAAAGACAATCTTATTGATGTTTTTACCTCTTTACTCAACTAACATTTACTGAGTATATGTCATATACTAGAGAATGGGCTAGGTTCTAAGAAAGTAGACATTACCAAGGCATAGTCTACTTTCCAGGAGTTTCCTCCTGTCTGAGAGGACTAACGCTGCCACCTTCTGTACCTGTTCCCCCTCACTTCCTAAAGCCTGCACCATCAATTATCCCTTATTCCTTCTGATAACCCCACTTATCAAAGACCAGCTTTGAGATTAGGTACTGTCTAAGGATGTTACATATACAGGAATTCTGTATTTAAAAAGCCCTCCCACTAGCCTTCTGAGATAGTTACTATTATCTCCACTTTACAATTGAGGAATCCAAAGATCAGAGAGATTTGGTTACTTGCCCAAGATCACATAGCTATTAAGTGGCAGTCCACTCATTTAAATCCAGGTCTCAAAAACTATACTGTTTCATTATATCTCATTGTCTCTTTAGTATTTTTCAACCTCTTCCTCTTGTTTCTTCCCTACAGCTTTCAAACACTTCATTATCCTATATAATAAAAGGCTAATTTTAATATAAAATTAACCGAATGGCAGAACGACTGGTCGCTATGACACACACTGACCACCAGGGGCAGACACTCAGTGCAGGAGCTTCCCCCTGGTGGTCAGTGTGCTCCCACAGGGGGAGCACCGCTCAGCCAGAAGACTAGAGCCCGGCTCATGGCTGGCAAGCGCAGCGTGGTGGCGGGAGCCTCTCCTGCCTCTGCGGCAGCACTAAGGATGTCCAACTGATAGCTTAGGCCCGCTCCCCGCCATCAGTTGGACATCCCCAGAGGGCTCCTGGACTGTGAGTGGGTGCAGGCTGGGCTGAGGGACCTCCTGGAGTGCATGAATTTCATGTACCAGGCCTCTAGTTACTTATAAACAAATACCCTATCAGTTTCTGCTCTTCCCTTCATTGTTAGACTCCTTGAAAGAGAGATTCCCTTTTGCTTTATCCACATTGACTCATAAAATCCCAAATGCAATATGATTTCTGTGACCAAAAAAACAGCATGAAAAAAATCCACCTCCATGTCAAATCTAATGACCTCCTCTCAGTCCCTATCCTTTTTGAACTCTATAACATCTGACAAAGTTCACTGCTGTGCTTATAACTATCTTTTTCTCCATTTCAATCGTTTTCCCCTTTTCTCTGCTTCCTGGATGGAGTCTGTCATCTTTCAAATGGCAGTATTGTCAGTCCTCTGACCTTATCATCTCTACTCTTTCCTAGAGATATCTCATCTACTCCTGTACTGGTAACTCCTAAGTCTCTCCAGCTGAAGTCATAGTTCCAGCTTCCCACTACACATATATATTGGAGTTGCATTCTCAACAAGTCTAAAAATGAAAATTTTTAAGTTTTAATTAAAATTTTTGGTAATTAAATTTATCAGGGTGATATTGGTTAATAAAATCATACAAGTTTCAAATGTACAATTCTATGATATGTCATCTGTATATTGCATTTTGTGCCCACCACCCAAAGTCAAATTTCTTCTGCCGCCACATATTTGTGACCCCCTTTACCATTTCCTGTTCCCCTAGCCCCCTTCCTTTGGTAACCACCATGGTGTGGTCTGTGTCTATGAGTTTTTATTTGTGTTTCTTGTTTGTTCATTAGTTGCAAAAAGTTAATTTTTAAATCTTTCTTCTCTTTCTTTCAGATAACAGCACTACCAACAGCTCCACTATCCAGAGAGTGAGCTGACTCTCTATGCAGTAGCTCTTAAATTTGTTTCTTCTGTCCTCCAATACCCATACTGATTAGAAGTATATCCAGAATGTCAGTCTCCTTTTCCTTAGCTCATCTCTTGCACAACTTTCATTTACACTACTACAACTGCCCTAATGAATGTGGTGGCTCACTGTGGTTTTGCTTTGCATTTCTCTAATCATTAGTGATGCTAAACATCTTTCCAGGTCTTTGAAATGTCTTTTCAAGTCCTTTGCCCATTTTTTAATTGGGCTGTTTGGGGGGTCTTTTTTGGTTAGGCTGTAGGAATGTTTTATATATTCGGCTATTAACCCCTTATCAAATATATGTTTTACAGATAATTTTCTTCTATTCTGTGATTGTCTTTTCACTCTCTTGGTAGTGTCCTTTGATGCACAAAAGTTTTAAATTTTTAAAAAATTGATGTATAATCTATCTCTATAAAAGGCTAAGCGACCATTGCAACCAAACAGGCTGCATGGGGCAACCAGGCCAGCAGGGGGGTTAGTGAGGGGCAACCAAACGACTGAGCAGCAGGCTGCATGGAGCGACCCAGCTGGCAGGGGGGGCAGTTGGGGGCAACCAGGCTGGCAACGGGAGGGACAGTTGGGGACAACCAGGCCAGCGGGTGGGGGAGGGCAGTTGGGGGTGATCGGCCTGGCAGGGGGGCAGTTAGGGGTGACCAGGTCGGCATGGGGGGCAGTGAGGAGCAATCAGGCTGGCAGGCAGAGGCGGTTGGGTTGATCAGGCAGGCAGAGGTGGTTAGGGGTGATCAGGCTGGCGGGGGGAGGGGGCAGTTAGGGGCGACCAGGCCAGCAGGGGGGACAGTGAAGGGCAATCAGGCCAGCAGGCAGAGGCGGTTAGGTGTGATCAGGCAGGCAGGCAGGTGAGCGGTTAGAAGCCAGCAGTCCAGGGTTGTGAGAGGGATGTCCCAGATTGGACAGGGTGCGGGCTAGGCTGAAGGGCCCCCCACCCACCCCGTGCACGAATTTCATGCACTGGGCCTCTAGTTGATATATAATATTCTATTAGTTTCAGGTGTATATCATAGTGATTTGATATTTATATACATTAAGAAATGATCCCCACAGTAAGTCTAGTTACCATCTGTCACCAAACAAAGTTATTAGAATATTATCGACTATATTCTTTATCTTGTACATTATATCCCCATGACTTATTATATAACTGGGAGTTTGTACCTCTTAATCCCCTTCACCTATTTCACCTACACCCCCCAACCTCTCCCCACGCTGATAACCACCAGTTTGTTTCCTGTATCAGTGAGTCTGTTTCTGTTTTGTTTACTTGTTCATTTGTTTTAGTTACAATTTTTTAATTTTGATGAAGTCCAATTTATCTATTTTTTCTTTTGTTCCTGTGCTTTTGGTGTCATATCCTAGAAATCATTGCCAAATCCAACATTATGACAGTTTTATTCTAAGAGTTTTTATAATTTTACTCATATATTGGCCATTATCTATTTTTAGTTAATTTTTGCATATGGTGTAGGGCAGTGGTTGGCAAACCGTGGCTCGCGAGCCACATGCGGTTCGTGAGCCATGGTTTGCCGCTCTGTTGACTAATGAGTTTGCCGACCACTGTCATATACTACCCTTTACCTCTTTGCACACAATATGCCACAATTGCTAATCCTCACAGCTTCCAACTACACGGTAACATTTAGACTAGTCCAGTGGTCAACAAACTCATTAGTCAACAGAGTGGCAAACCGTGGCTCGCAAGCTGCATGTGGCTTGCGAGCCGCGGTTTGCTGACCACTGGTGTAGGGTAAGGGTCCAGCCTCATTCTTTTGCATGTAGGTATCCAATCTTCTCAGGACAGTTTGCTGAAAAGCCTGTCCATTCCTCCTGAATAGTCTTGACAGACTTGTTAAAATCAGTTGACCGCATATGCAAGGGTGTATTTCTGGGCTCTCTATTCTTTTCCACTGGTGTATATACCTCTCCTCCTACTGGCACCACACTGTTTAGATCACTATAGCTTTGCAGTAAGTTTTGAAATCAGGAACTGTGTGCTCTCCAACTTCATTCTTCTTTTTCAAGATTATTTTGTCTACTTGAGGGTCCCTTAATATTCCATATAAATTTTAGGGTAGGTTTTTCTACTTCTACAAAAAACATAATTGGGATTTTTATGAGGATTCCTTTGAATCTGCAGATCGTTTTGACTAGCACTGTCATCCTAACAGTAGTAAGTCTTTCAATCCATGAACTTGGATGTCTTTCCATTTATTTATATAGTCTTTAATTTCTTTCAGCAATGTTTTGTAGTTTTCAGTGTATACAACTTGCTTTTTAATTTTATGGTCTGAATATAAATTGAAGTAAGTAACAAATTAAGTTTGGAAAAGAAAAGAAACATCATTATTTCAAAGTAGCTTAAAATAGTGATTAAAAACAAAACAGAACAGAACTAGGACTTTAAACATTTTCACAAACTTTTTAGAGTTTTCCTAGTCTACTTTTGAGAGTGCTAAATATCTCCTATTTCCATGAGATAAATTCTAGAAAATACAACTGCAGAGTCAAATACAATTCAACTTTTTTTTTTTTTAGAAATGCTTATACCTGAGAGGTTTTTAAAAAAATGTTTTTATTGATTTTAGAGAGGAAGGGAAGAGAGAGATTGACTGCCTTCTACATGCCCCTTCCTGGGGATTGAGCCCACAACCCAGAATCCAACCAGCAACCTCAGGGTGCATGGGACAATGCCCAACCAATTGAGCCACACCAACCAGGGCAATACCATGCAACTTTTATAGGCTATTGAGACATGCTACCAAAGTACTCATCTATTTATACTTTCCACAATGAATAGAAGAACCTTTATTCCTGTGACTCCTCTCTGTACTGAGCATTATCATCAAACTAGAGACCTGGTGCACGAAATTTGTGCACTCGGGGGCAGGGGGTGTCCCTCAGCCCGGCCTGCACCTTCTCACAGTCTGGGAGCCTTGGGGGATGTCCAACTGATGGCTTAGGCATCCCTACTGCTGCCACGGAGGCAGAAGAGGCTCCCACCACTGCTGCTGCGCTCGCCAGCCATGAGCCCAGCTTCTGGCTACCGCATTGACCACCAAGGGGAAGCTCCTGCATTGCGTGTCTGCCCCCTGGTGGTCAGTGCGTCATAGCAACCAATCGTTCTGCTGTTCAGTCAATTTGCATATTAGCCTTTTATTATATAGGATGTGTGCGAATACACACACACACTCATACATAAACTTTTCCAACTTGAACAGTGAAAAGGAATTTCAGCATTTTAAACAACCATGTAAAGAGTAAGTCCTTCCTTCCCAATCCAGTGACAGGTATAACAACTATAAAATTCTTGGTTTTCATTGTTGACTTTTGTCCTACAGAACATCTTTTGGTTTGGTCTGGGGTCTTGCTTGCTTTTTGGTGTGTTTTTTAAAGACTGTCAAGATACATTGTTTTCATATTTAATGTCATGCTTTATAAAGTCCTTCCTCATGTCAATACTGTTTTATGTACTCGTCTATATATTCTTTCTGATTTAATTTTTATAATTCTCACACTAATTTAATATCCAAATGTTTCCTTCTAAAATTTCAAGAATTTACACAAGTAGAGGGAATAGTTTAGAGAACTTCCAGATACTAATAACCCAGCTTCGTTATCAATTCATGAAGGATCTTGTTTCATCTCCTTTGTTTGTTTGTTTCTTTGTTTCATCTTTATCCTCATCAACTCCCCCTCCAATTATTTTGGAGCAAGTCTCAGACATACCACTTTATGCATCTCTAAAAGATAGGAAGTTTTATTTAAAATATTTGTGTCTAAATTCATTTAATCCATTTAGAGTTTATTTTATTGTTTCGTGTTTTTCAGAGACTTAATTCACTTTTCAAACTAGTTAATTAGCTAGTTTCCCCAATATCATTTATGAATTCATGCTCTGTCCACTGGTAAGAAGTGCTGCTGCCTTAGTCATATAAATTCTCTGAGTCCTAGCCGATTTGGCTCAGTGGATAGAATGTCGGCCTACGGACTGAAGGGTCCTGGCTTCGATTCCGGTCAGGGGCACATGCCCAGGTTGCAGGTTTGACCCCCCATGGGGGTTTGCAGGAGGCAGCCAATCAATGATTCCCTCTCATCGTTGATGTTTTTATCTCTCGCTCTCGCTCTCCTTTCCTCTCTGAAATCAATAAAAAATATATTTAAAAAAATTCTCTGAATCTGTTTTTGGACTTCCTATTCCACAGATCTTTTTCTCTTTTCCTACATCTTGATATTTAGGTTTATATTTGATGTGGCTTATGTCACATAAAAGTAGAATAACATTTTTTTGTTATTAATTAACATGAGAAAAAAAAAACTAGTGGGAGATTAAGAATAGCTACTCAAATAAACGTGTTTATAATAAGAACATTTACTTTCTTTCAGAGATCCTGTAGTGTGGAGAGCTGTGCTTGGAACTAATAATATAGATGGGAGACATCCACACACCAAGATTATAAAGGTTAAAGCAATCATCATCCATCCAAACTTCAATTTGGAAACTTATGTAAATGATATTGCACTTTTTCGTTTAAAAAAAGCAGTGAAGTATAATAACTATATTCAGCCTATTTGTCTACCTTTTGATGTTTTCCAAAAGCTGGATGAAAAGACAGAGTGTTTCATAGGTGGATGGGGAAGAACAACAGAAGAAGGTAATTATAGTCTGAACTTTATTGATATAGGTTCTTTTCTGGTTATTGGAGAGGGTGAACCTTTTTTATATATTTCTCTCTCTGTATGATGAGTCTTTACAAATCATTGAAAAGAAAATGTCTGTCTGTCTTGTCTGTATTTTTTTTTCTTCCTTGTGGGAGAGAGAAAATTACCTTCCAAAGCAGAAATAAAGACTTTCTCTGGTTATACATGCCAAGATACCCGAACCTGTGGACATTCTCAGCGAGGGGGATTCTCTAAGTGTTTCTGTCCTTGTTGAGACGCCTAGGTGACAGAGCCAGCTACGTCTTTAATAATGGCTTGTCTGTAATAAGCTTCTGGCTGTAAGGAATCAACTTGGTGTCATTTTAAATTTAATGCTCTGTTTAGTATCAAGCAGACTGATTGTGAATTTTCTTTATTACACAAAGGGGCACTAATGGGGAAAATTTTACGTGTAGAAAACGGTGTCTCACTTTGGTAGTAACAGCAGCTGCCATTTGGGAGCATTAACCATGTTTCGGGCCCTGCTCTAAATATATTGTTTTATCTCATCCTCCAAAAATTCCTGTTAGGGAGTTAATGTTATTATTCCCTTTCAACAGATCAGGAATTGTGGATCTTAGAGGTTGAGAGGCTGAGACTCAAATCCAGGTCTTTTTTATTCTAAAGCCTGAATATTTAAGTACTACATTAAGTACAAACTGCTCTTGAGGTCATGAAAGACTGCTCTTGAGGTAATGAAAGTCTAGTTAGCCATATATGAGATCAAGTACTGAGCCTTTTCTTCTGTTCCTCACAGAACCTAGCCATTTTAATATTGGTGGATTAGTTAGATAGGATAGACTGGAGATAAATGTATGAAAGATGTGTGAATTATTACTTTTTCCTCTGTTAATTCTTTCTAAGGAAGAGAAGGAAAGCAACATGGTATAGGGGAAAGGTATTGGCTTTAGAATCACAAACCTAAGTCTGAATCTCAGCTCTGCCCTGTACTAGCTTAAAGGCCAATGGCAATTATTAAATCGTTAACAATGAGAATAATTATAGGAGCAACTGCCATTTATGCAGGGCAAGCATTTTAATGAATTTCTCATTTAACATGCCTAACAATACTATGAGAAATGCTGTAACATGTATGAATAAACTGAGGTTTAAAGAGGACTGTGGGGAGCTCATATGTCTAGGTGCCCGCCGTCCCAAGGCGCTGCAGCACACACGTCTGTTAGCTGTAATTGCACAGCCGCCGGTCCCCTGACACTGAGGACCTGACCCATGTGGAAGCTGCTCCCCCTCCCCCGCTGCCCCCCAACCCCCGCAGCCCAGCCAAGAACCATACAGACTTTTGACGGGTGTGCAGTACAGTGTAGGAAGGGAAAACTGGCATTCTCATTGAAAATGATCCATCAGCCCTGGCCGTTGGTTCTCAGTGGTTAGAGAATGGGCCAGTGCACACAAGGGTCACGGGTTAGATTCCCGGTCAAGGGCACACGCATGCCTGGGCTGTGGTTGGCTCCCTGCCCACGGTGGGGCGCATGGGGGAAGCAGCCAGTCCACTCGCTCTGAAAATGGAGAAAATTGGGAGAGGATTAAAAAAAGAAAGAAAATGATTAATCAGTTGAAATCATGCTGTGTTCATTGCCAACTCTTCTGTTACCAACCTTAGTCAAACAGATGAAATCTTTATATTTACAGTAAAGATAATTATTAGTATGGTACCTTTGTTAATGAGGAAGAAATGTAGAATGGCCTTTCCCAAACTTGGAAGACAGGATAGAGTTACTTTGGAGTGTTTGGAAGTAAATTGAGAGCGGAGTCTGAGTCTTTGGTTGCATACTCTTCTTGTTTAGAAGTCTCTGGGAAAACTGCTTCAAATCAAGCCATACTGCTACCTGGAGGGCTACAGTATGAAAGCACACACTGTGTTCTGATATCAGTTAAAGTGATCGTTAAAACAATACGTGCACACGTTTGTGGGTGTCCAGTTGTAAGGCCAGAATAATTTACTGAATTTAAAAAGTCCTTCTGTCTAAGAAACAGCGTCCACAAATTGAAAGTTTTTACCCACCTATTGATGATGAACCAGCTATTAGAAGTAAAAATATTGATCTGTTAGAATGACAGGAAAGAAAACCTCTTCAATGGGAAAACATTGGTATTTCTGAGTGTCAAGCAGCGTAAGTTCAGCAGTTGTTTTGGGAGGAGGAGATGCTAGGTTGATAACAGAAGAAAATGAAGATGATGATAGTTTATTTTCAGCTCCTGAACATTTTGTGGTTGATGTAAGACTAACAAATTCCTTAATTTCTGACTCTCAGTAAAAAATGGACCCATTCAATCCATGCAGAGGCAAGGTCTTAGACCTATTCCCGAAGCAGAAATTGGATTGGCAGTTATTTTCATGACTACAGAGAATTACTGTGATCCTCAGGGCCAGCCCCAGGGCCAGGATTCAGGATGATGACTCCAGCACGGAGCCTTTTCCAAGGCTTGTCAGTCAAAGAGAAGCTCATGCCCCAGTGAACATAACATGTAGCCGACACAGTCAGAGCAAACAGATGTGTGGATTTGTGTGAAAGGTCAAAAGAAATAAAAATCTTCAGAATGGAACAAAAATTCAGACTATCTTCACAAGAAACATCTACTCTAAAGGAACCTCCAAATAAGCTCTGATAATACAGCTTTCACCAACCACGCTCCTAGGTGTAAATAGAGGGAGTAATTGGGCTTCCCTGCAGCCACTGATCAACTCCATCAGAAACTGCTTCCAACTATCCACCAAGAAAAGGGAAAGGGATCACATTTCCTGAAGTAGGAAAACTTCACTAAATCAGCAAGAATGAAAATGTTTCGTTCTCATCTGGAATAAATGCAACTTGCTACACCCTCAATATATATATATATATAAAAAAAAAAGGAGCAGCATCTATCTCAGAATGAAACTGGGGGCTGGGGGTGGGGGTGGGAGAAGCAGATAACGTTTATAGATATAGATTAAAAATCCGCTGTGAAAAATTCTGCCAATCCATCGCTCTCTACGGAAAAACAAAGATCAGAAAAAAGGAAAATTGATAATTTAGCCATAGAAAATGAAGTCTTGGAACAATTATTCAGGTACATAAAACCAGAGTTAGAAACTGAAGTGAAAGTTCAAAAACAAGAGAAAGATGTCAATATTACAAAAGGGCCATGATTAGATATAGAAACAAAGGGCTCTTTTAATGATGAAACAATACCAGAAAGTAACAAAATATCTCAAGAAAATGAAATTAGGAAGAAATGTGATCTCAAGAATTACTAGGTCAACTAAAGAATCATCTAACAATGACAGGCTTCAGGATGGTGGTGTGAGTCTCCAAAGAAGGTTTGCTGAGTAAACTTAGATCACTGGTGAGTAGTAGCTCTGCCTCCAGAAATGCGCCTAGTGAAAAGGATGATTATGGTTGACTAAAAGATTTCAAGAAGTTCTGAAAGATCACATTCCCTGGAGTAGGGAAACTTCCACAGATCATTGGAGGATCAGATTTAATAGCTCATCATGGTCGAAGAATATAAAATTAAAAGGGGCCTTGAGGCAGGAAATGGAGGTGCAAAATCAACATGCAAAAGAAGAGCCTCTTGTCAGTGATCTCTTTAGGTACAATTCTAATATAAAAAGGAGAAGATAACTAAGGATTTAATAAGGAAGCCATGGAAAAACATTTCCTGTCAGGTATTACTTCCTATTTCCTTTGGGGTACATGCATATAATACATACAAGGGATTTAAGTTACAAATATTATGGCCTGAACTGGTTAAATAAAATGCACAAAACTCTAAAAAAAAAAGAGGTTAATATAATAAATTGCCCAAAGTTACACAGTGAGCTAAGAAAGGAGTCAAAATTCACGCCCAGGTCAGCCTGCCTCAAAACTCATTTGTTTCTACCATTTTATATAATCTCTCACAGTGCCACATTTTTTCATGATCTATAAGATGAGAGTATTAATACCTTTCAGAGCGTTGTTCTGAGGATTAAGTTGGTTCTGCAGCAAGATGGTAGATTGCATGCACATACCAACCTTCCCACTGAAAACTATTAAAAACAGAAAACACATAGGTCAAGGACTGAGTATGAAGATGGGAAATTTAGATAACCAAAGTTGGCGTTCATTCTGAGATCTTTACCAAATTGATAACATTGAATATTGATTTCTGTGGTTTCATGGGCCTTGAGAGGGTTGAAAAACAAAGATCGCTCTGTGTGTGGGGAGACTCCTAAAGCTGGAGCTCTAGGGCTATATTCTGAAACTGAGTCAGACTCATGGCCCAGTAAATGGTTCATCTCTGGTATACATAGTACACTTCCAATCCGACAGAGGTATGCTCAAAGCAAAAGGGTAGGAAAAGCCACACCATAGCAACATTAATCAAAAGAAAGCTGGAATGAACTGTCAAGATGACGGAGCAGGTTAACACTGTGCTCGCCTTCTCCCACAATCACATCAAAATTACAACTAAATTATAGGACCACCGCCCTTGAGAACCACCTGAAGACTAGCTGAACATAACTTCTGTAACAAGGATATAAAGAAGAAACCATGTCAAGACTGGTAGGAGGGGCAGATCGTACACCCATGGTGTGGTGGTGAAGAACTGATTAGGAGGGATAGTTTGTCCCTGCGTCTGTCATGTAGGCAGTGCCCATGCACACAGCACCTCCCTCACCGCATTGCCATGACTGCCCTTGGTGATGTTTCCCCCTGTGGGCAAGGGCCTGCACTATACTCAGTACTCGCTGCCCTCAACCAAATGGCCAGGCACGGAAATTGACCAGGGACTGGCAAGAAGCTTGATAGCCTTAGGACAAGGTGTTTCAGCTTTTGCATCTGCAGGTTGCTGTGTATTTCAGATCTGGAAACTTCTTAAACAAGTAATCATAGAAACTGCAAAGATTTCAGCCCCTAACCTTTCATCCTACTGTAAAGAAGGGTTTGAACAGAAAATGTGTAGGTGAGAAGCTAGTCTTATTTTGGGGTATAAACTCACCTGCTGGCAAGGCCAAGATTAAAACAGCTCACAGGAGAATCATGATTTTGAACCACCCAGATTAAGGTGGGTCTCCATACTTAACAACCAAAATAAATGAAGCAAAAGACTTCACCAAAAGTTGATTGATCCTTAAGGACTACTATACTTTGAAAGAAAAAAAGGGGAGGGAGTGCTTTAAAAAGTCCTGCAAGTTTAATCTAAACCACCTTCATAATGTTTGTACAAATGCTAACCATAAATATTAATTTATTCCACTGTTAAACAGTATAATGATAAAATATTTACAATCAAAGAATCAGGAGGGATATATAGCCTGCAGAGGTCCCCTCTGAGGAGGGGGCAGGATCCCAGCCCCATACCCAGCTTCCTAGCCCAGACCACCAGTGCTTAGGAATCCTCACAACTTTGGCTGTGAAAATCCACAGGAATTCTGTCCCGATGAGACTGAGGGCTGTGTGAGTTCCAGGTGTTTCTCTTAAAGGCCAACACAAGGACTTACTAGCTGACAGACTCACTCACTCTGAGTTCCAGTGCTGGGGCCCAGTGCGCAAAATGTGTGCATTGTTAGGGTTCCTAGTGGCTGCTGGCTGCCAACCGGGTGCTCCCTCCCTTCCCCTGTCCACCTGCCAGCACCGGGGCCTCCCTCCCTTCCCCCAGCCGGCCTGCCCTCTGGTCAAACTCTTGGAAGAACTCTGGTTGAGGGGACAATTTGCATACTACACTTTTATTATATAGGGTATATTTTTATTGATTTCAGAAAGGGAGGAAGAGGGAGCGAGCGATAGAAATAGCAATGATGGGAGAGACTCATTGATTGGCTGCCCCCTGCATGCCCAGTGTTGGGGATCAAGCCTGCAACCTAGACATGTGCCCTTGACCAGAATCAAACCTGGGACCCTTTAGTTCACAGGTTGACGCTCTATCCACTGAGCAAAACCAGCTAGGGCTGGGGCAGCATCATGTTAAGCATCAGGGATATACGGGGAGGAACTGAATTGTCTGGCTTCAAGGCAAGGGCTGGAGGAGCAGCTCTGGCCTCGACAGAAGCACTGGCAGGACCTACTGACCCTTTGTTGGGTCCTCCACACACACAGCCTGCAGGCACAGTCAAGGAGCCAAATCTGAGTCTCCATAAAACTAGCTAACCCTGTTTGGCCCACCTGCTGATTTCCTGAGAACCTACCCACCCAAACAGGCACAGGCCTGAACCTCTTCCAGTAGCTGTTTCTCACAAGCAGCCAGCCTTGGCTTGGGCTGAGGACTTCGCCCAAATCTGATAGATCCACAAACCTCAAATAAGCAGCAGCTGGCTTCAGTAGGCTCTTGCAAAGTGCCCCCTGCCTGGCAGCCTGTCTTGGTTCACAGAATAGCCTCTCCCAGGAGCCTCCAGGCCCAGCACAGGAAACTACCAACCACAAATCACTTTGTAGTTCCTACCAGGTGGCCTCAGGATGGACACAGTCAGAGGCTGAGCTGAACCTGCATTAGAGCCCCTCTCAAGAGCCCCCAGGACCAGCACACACATACCCAGTGATTGGCTTCAGATCACACCATACCACCACCCAATTAGCTCTGCAAATGACAAACCCAAAAGTTGCACTCAGCAGGCACAAGACCCCCCAGTACAGCAAATCGTACTCTGTGGGGTCAGCTCTCACCCAACAACTTCTCTGTTGTAGTTATGGCCAACAGCAATCAAGGCTCAAGTACAACAGGAGGGCACACACAACGCACACAGGGGATTGACTACCTGTAGCAGTTAGCTCAGAAGACCAGAGGGACTGTGCCATCTGGGTTCCACCTGCTACATCAGGCCACCCAGCCAAGACCGGGAGACATAGAAGATCTACCTAATACATAGAAACAAATACAAGGAGATGGTCAAAATGAGGAGACAAACATGTCCCAAATGAAAGAACAGGAAAAACTCTCGAAAAAGAATGATTTGGCTCAGTGGTTAGAGTGTCAGCCTGCACACTGAAGAGTTGGGGGTTCGATTCTGGTCAAGGGCAAGTGCCTTGGTTGCAGGTTCGATCCCCAGTAGGAGGTATGCAGGAGGCAGCCAATCAATAATTCTCTCCCATCACTGATGTTTCTATCTCTCTCCCTCTCTAAAATCAATAAAGATATATATTTTTAAAAAGAATGAAATTAGTCTGGCCGGTATGCTCAGTGGTTGACCATTGACCTATGAACCAGGAGGTCATGGTTCAATTCCCAGTCAGGGTACATGCCTGGGTTATGGGCTCAATCCCCAATAGGGGGATGCAAGAGGCAGTTGATCAATGATTCCCTCTCATCATTGATGTTTTTATCTCTCTGTCCCTTCCTCCCTGAAATCAATAAAAGTTTATTTTAAAAGAGAGTGAAATGAAATGAGTCAAAACACTATGAGTTACAGAGTTCAAAACACTGGATATAAGGATGTTCAATGAACTTAAAAGAAGACTACATGAACTCAGTGAGAATTTACACAAAGAGATGGAAACCATTTTTTAAAAATCAGAAATGAAGAATATAATAAATGAAAAATTCACTAGAGAGGATCAACAGAAAATTAGATGAAACAGAGGTTTGAATCAGCAATTTGGAAGACAAGTTAGCAGAAACTCTCAATCAGAACAGCAAAAAAAGAAAAATGAGAATAGTTTAAGAGACCTCTGGGAAAACAAGTGTAACATTTATATCATAAGGGTACCAGAAGGAGAGGAGAGAGCAAGGCATTGAAAATCTATTTGAAGAAATAATGACTGAAAACTTCCCTAATCTGGTTAAGAAACTAAACATATAACTCCAGGGCATGCACAGCCTGAAACAAGATGAATCCAAGGAGACCCACACCATAATTAAAATTCCAAAGGTTAATGACAAACAGAGAATCTTAAAAGCTGCATGAGAAAAGTAGTTTCCTACAAGGGAGTTGCCATTAGACCGTCAAATGATATTTCAACAGAAACTTTGCAGGCAAGAAGGGACTGGCACGAAATATTCAAAGTGATGAAAATCAAGTACCTACAAACAAGATTACCCAGCAAGTAATCCTTTAGAATCTAAGGAGAATAAAGGCTATCATTTAGAATCACAGGAGAGATAAAGAGCTTCCCAGACAATGAAAAGCTAAAGTTCACCACTACCAAATGAGTATTACAAAAAATATTACAGGGACTTAAAGAAGAAGAAAAGGTAAAAAAATATGAATTATAAAATGACAATTAACTACATACCTAACAATTAATGTAAATGGATTACATGTTCCACTAAAAGGACATAAGTTGGCTGAATAAATAAGAAAATAAGACCCATACATATGCTGCCTACAACAGACCCACTTCAGATCAAAAGACACAGAAAGTAAAGGAAAGGAAAAAGATATTCTGCAAATGGAAACAAACAAGCAATATGCACTGAGTGGCCAGATCATTATGATCTCTGAATGCATAATAATCTGGCCATTCATAATAATCTGGCTGTTCAGTATACATATATAAGAGGCCCAGTGCATGAATTCATGCATGGGTGGCGTCTGGCCAGCCTGGCCAGGGGGAGGGGACATGAGCGGTTGGCCGGCCTGCCTGCTGGTCGAACTCCTGGTTGAGAGGACAATTTGCATATTAGCCTTTTATTATATAGGATATACACTGAGTGGCCAGATTATTATGCATTCAGAGATCATAATAATCTGGCCACTCAGTGTATATATCAGACAAAAATAGACTTTAAAACAGGGGTAAGGAAACCTTTTTTCTGCCAAGGACCATTTGGATATTTATAACATCATTCACTTAATATAATACACTTAATGTAAATTTATATTGCACCCGATTAGTGTGGCTCAGTGGTTGAGCATCGACCTATGAACCAGGAAGTCACCTGGCTTGATTCCCGATCAGGGCACGTGCCAGGGATGCAGGCTCAATCCCCATTAGGGGGTGTGCAGGAGGCAGCCAACCAATGATTCTCATTATTGATGTTTCTGTCTCTCTCTCCCTCTCTCTTTCTCTCTGAAATAAATTTTTTAAAAACTTTTTTAAATTTAGGCAGTAGCAAGTGTTGGCAAGGATATGAAAAATTAGAACCCACATACATTGCCAGTGGGAATATAAAATGATACAGCTGCATTGGAATACAGTTTGGCATTTCCTCAAAAATTTAAACATACAATTACCATACAACTCAGCAATTTCACGTGTAGGAATATACCCAAGAGAAATGAAAACATGTTCACACAAAAACCCATACTCAGCTATTCATAGCAACATTATTCATAGTAACAAAAAAATGAAAAATGTAAATGTCCATCAACTGATGAATGAACAAATTGTATATTAGGACAATAATATCCAGCCATAAAAATAAATGAATTACTGATAAATGCTAAAACATTATACTCAGTAAAATAAGCCAGACACGAAGGCCCACATATTATATAATTACATTTATATGAGAAAATGTCCAGAATAGGCAAATATAGAAGAGGGTCAATGGTTCAAATTAAACTATAAATAATAAAATTAAACTATAAATCTATAACAGAAAGATAGCTGGAAAATAAATAAAATGCACTGAGATTAAATGTGAACTAAATAATAGTACTATACCAGTGTTAAATTTCCTGATCTTCATAAAAGTACTATGGTTAATAGGAGCATGTCCTTTTTCTTAACTAATAAACACTAAAACAATCACTGTCATTCACTCTCAAATGGTTCAGAAAAAATTATAAACACACAGAGTGCAAATAATGCAAATGTGAGAAAAAATAACTGGTGAATCTCAGTGAAGGGTATTTGACAGTTCTTTATACTATTCTTGCTACTTTTCTATAACTTTAGGATAACAGCTAAATAAAAGTTGCAAAAACAACTACAGATAAAGAAACTAGGAGGTGGGCATATGACTGTTCACTGAGAAATTCTTTTATCTTTGCTTTATGATTAAAAATATTTTCATTTTAATGTTGGAAAAGTGAAGAGACATTAACATTTATAAAAATACCAAAATAACTAGGTAGCTAAAAACAAATCTAACAAAAGATTGCAGGCCTTTTATGGGAAAAAAAAATCCTAAACCATTTTAAAAAGACATTAAAAATACCTAAGTAAATAGAATGAAATACTTTATACTTGCATAGGAAAACTGAGTATCATAAAAATGTCAATTCTATCTGCAAAACTGGAAAACAAAAACAAAAAACTTCACCCAGGGAATGATAAACCCTAATGAGTTTTGAGACCATTAAAAAGCTCATTCTAAAAGAACCACGAATAGCCAACACAATCCTGTGGAAGAAAACTATTCTAAAGCTGTAGTAGTGAGTCAGGGCTGGATCTGTGCAAGGAAATTCTAAGTGACGAGTGGACTACAACAGAAAGTCCAGACATCCTTTTCTGGGCTCCCTCTCGTATTCACTTTGAAATCTCTGTTGGTTTGCTTTTTAATATACCAGGTTCATTAACTAGGTGGTAGGTTCCCAGGTGTTCATTTTATTATTACATATTATCACTTACATGTTACATGTATTCTTTTATATGCAGCCAGTGTTACTGGAAATTATTTTTAAATAAATGGCAGAAATGTGCCTAGCCTCGAGGAAGCCTCAATCCAGGAATCTGAATGCTTTGGGGTATATTTCATTTCTGTTTCCTGTTCCTTTTCTCTGTATGTTGACTGTAGTTCCTCAGGCTGCCCGTCCTCAAAAGGCTGGAACTAGAGAATCAGGCTGCTTTAGATTTATAGCGAAACAGTCATGTGACTAGGGTGCACCGTTCTTCTCCAGCAGACCCAGTTTAAAAAAGAAGCTGGCTAAGGATTCCAGTTAGTTACACTTATACTAAATATAGTGACGTCTGGACCAATCAGTGTCACCAGCAGAATGGAGTTCTGTGAATGGGACAGTTGTCCACCTGCAGTCAAGGGGACAAAGTCTATTACCAGGAAGGTTGGAGTATGCAGGGCACACAGAACACTCAGCTCCCACAGGTGACAACGGCAACTCTGAGACGGGCTGATGGGATTCGGTGCTGCTGTTACAGCAGCTTTTCAATGGATAATTCTGTCCATAATCTGTCCTTTACGTTCTTGGTGTGTTGTCCTGTATTTTCCTATTTTTTTGTGTAGCAAAGAACCGCTTTATGTTTGGAATGAGCAGAGAAGTTAGGGGGGTACATAAATTAAAATCTATTTTATTTTCCTGCGCACCATCCTTCAAGACTTAGCATCGTTGTAAAATTAAAGTATTCACAACTTAGAGCAGAAGAAAGACTGGCCTCAGGCTTTGTCTTTAGTCCTTGACAATCGCTTTGTTTTGTAAAATCGATAGATCCTATCGTGAGACCTTCAGGAGAACACAAGAGCAAAGACGGCAAAAATAACCTGAAATGCCTACTATCTAGAGATAACGGTCATTGATGTGTTGGTGAATGTTATTCTACAGTCTTCCTGGGCATGCATACATACATACATACATACACATATTGATACAATTTTACATAATTGTTGAATCAATCACTTTGGAAAGAAAACCTATTCAACATGAAAATTGTATATCACTGTCAAAATGCCTGCTCTCCAAAATCACTTATTGGCGCTTTTGTTTGTTTGTTTGTTAATAGGTAATGCTACAAGAATGTTACAGGAAGCACAAGTGCATTATATTTCTCGAAAAATTTGTAATTCTGATAAGGGTTATGGGAATATAGTTCCTGTAACTTCATTTTGTGCAGGTGATGAAGACGGAATTTTTGATACTTGCAGGGTAAGACCAAATAATTTTCCTTAGAAATATTTTCTAAAGTGAAAGGGAACTTGAACAAGGCCTTTGATCACTTTCTGGTACAGCCTTTTTTTTAAAAAAAATAATTTTAGAGCGAGGAAGGAAGATACAGAGACACACACACAGAGGGAGACACAATGACTTCTTGTTCTACTTATTTATGCATTCATTGGTTGATTCTTATATGTGCCATGATCTGAACTTGAACCCACAACCTTGGCTTATTGGGACAATTTTCTAACCCAGTGGTCAGCAAACTGCGGCTCACGAGCCGCAGTTTTCTGCTCTGTTGAGTAATGAGTTTGCCGACCACTGCTCTAACCAACTGTGCTACCCAGCCAAGGCTGGTGATGTCTTAATTATCAATGTTTGCTCTGGGCGGTGTGGCTCGGTTGGGCATCCTGCCAGACACAGAGGGTTTTCGGGTTCATCAGGGCACATGGTTTTGCATCCTGGTCGGGGGTGTATGGGAGGCAGCCCATCATTGTTTTTCTCTCTCCATTCCTCTCAAAAAATCTTTTAGTCTGGCTGGTGTGGCTCAGTGGTTGAGCATCAACTTATGAACCAGGAGTTCACAGTTTGATTCCCAGTCAGAGCACATGCCCGGGTTACAGGCTCAATCCCCAGTGTGGGGTGTGCAGGAGGCAACCAATCAATGATTCTCTCTCATCATTGATGCTTCTATTTCTCTCTCCCTCTCCCTTCCTCTCTGAAATCAATACAAATATATATTTTTAAAATTTTCTTAAAATTTGTTTTATTTTTAAAAAGTTCTTTTTCCTCAACCCAAATCCTTACTTTCCTGTTTTGCACTGAATCTTTCTTCCTTTCTTTCCCATTACCACCTTTATTAAGATACAATTTACATATACACAATTCACCCATTTAGAGTGTACAACTCAATGGGTTTTTAGTATATTTATTTACAGAGTAGTGCAACCATCTTTTTAGTATATTTATTTACAGAGTAGTGCAACCATCACCATAATCTAATTTTAGAACACGTTTGTCACCCCAAAAAGAAACCTCCACTCATTATGAGTCACTCTTCATTCTCCTACCACCCCAGCCTTAGGCAACTACTAATCTTTAAAGATTTGCCTATTCTGGAAATTTCATATGAATGTATCATTCAATATGTGGTCTTTTGTGACTGACTCCGTTCACTTAGCATGTTTTCAAGGCTCAACCACGTTGTGACATATATTAATACTTTATTCATTTTATTGCCAAATAATGTACCATTGTATGAATAGGCCATATTTTAATTTACATTTTTATTGATTTCAGAGAGGAAGGGAGGATAGAAACATCAATAATGAGAGAGAATCATTGATTGGCTGCCTCCTGCACACCCCACACTGGGGATGGAGCCTGCAACCTGGGCATGTGCCCTGATCAGGAACCAAACCGTGACCTCCTGGTTCATAGGTTGATGTTCAACCACTGAGCCACACCAGCTGGGCTGGGCCACATTTATTCAGCCATTCATTAGCTGATGGACATTTGAGCTATTTCCACTTTTTGGCTATTCTGAATAATATTGCTATAAGTGTTTCTGTATATGTTTTTATGTGTTGACATGTTTTAATTTCTCTTGCAAATTTCACCTACGGGTGGAATTCCTGAGTGAATGTTTAACATTTTGAAGAATTGCCAAACTGTATTCCAAAGTGGCTGCACCATTTTGCATTCTTACCAGTAAAATACAAGGGTTTTAATTTCTCCACATCTTTGTCAGCACTTACTGCTTGTCTGGTTTTTTGGGGTTTTTTAATCCTCACCCAAGGATATTTTTCCACTGATTTTTAGAGAGAGTGGAGGTCCAGAAAGAGAGACACATCCACGTGAGAGACACATCAATTGGTTGCCTCCCGCACACGCCCAACCAGGGCCTCAGGGCTGGGAATCAAGCCTGCAGCACCTTCAGTTTTCAGGCCAAGGCTCTATCCACTGAGCAACACTGGCTAGGGCTTGTCTGTCTTTTTTATTACCACCATCCTTATGTGAAGTGGTATCTCATTTCGGTTTTAATTTGCATTGCCTAGTGACTAATAATGTTGAGCATCATTGCATGTGCTTATTAGCCATTTGTGTATTTTCTTGGGAGAAATGTCTACTCAGATCCTTCGCCCATTTTTAAATTGAGTTATTTACCTTTTTAATTATTGAGTCATAAAAATTCTTTATATATCATGGGTACAATTTCCTCCCATTCTGTGGACTGTCTTTTCACTTCCCTGATATTATCATTTGTAGCACTAAAGTTTTTTATTTTTTTATGAAGTCCAATTTATCTATTTTTTGCTTTGACTTTCTTTATTCCTCTTTTCTTCACTACTTCTAAATCTATCAGCACTTCATCCCTAAGCAATAATCCATGCTCTGATCTTTTCCTACTCATTCTTATTTCTAGAAATCCAGGGCTTATCCATCCTGTGTCCTTTTTCTTAAAAACCTTGCCTTGAGCCTGCCTGGTGTTGCTCAGTGGTTGAGCGTCGACCCATGAGCCAACAGGTGACCAGTTGGATTCCTGGTCAGGGTACATGCCTGGCCCCAGGAGGAGGCGGGCGATCAATGTTTCTCTGTCCTTGATGTTTCTCTCTCTCTGGCCCTCTCTTTCCTCGCCATAATATTTATATTTATATTTAAGTATATATATTTAAAACCTTGCTGAGTAAAATAATACAGAATCCAATCTAATTTAATTGCATTCATAAGCAAAATATTTTCATTGTAAAAAAATAATTATTCAATGCCTACCACATATAGAGAATTTGAAAATATTTTAGAAACAGTCTTTAACTTTTAGGCACTGTAACAGTTAGCTCAATGTCCTTATTGCTTTGAGTGATTAACATCCTTAGTAGTGGTATTTCAGTTGTTACATGGACAGTCTTGTATGACTCCGAGGGAGATTTGTTATTTGTGATACTACAGAGGGGATTAGCCATGTATTCCTAATATTGTGCACCAGCCAATGTCAACACTTAGAAAGATGCCATTTCTTGCAAGATTCAGTTCACTCCTCTAGCTAGCAAACCACACACACCTAAAAGACTCCTTCATATATCTTAAAGATACACCTTTCACGAATAGCATTAAGCAATAGAAGTATTCTAGTAGATAGTGTTTATAATATTTTGCACATATCCTGAACATTTCTCCTGAGTAATTGTACAAAAAAATTCCAAACAATTTGCTTTATAGTATTCTGGTTCAAAACTATAAGATGGTAAGTTTACCCACCAGCTTATGGTTCCTCTAAATACCAGGCCAGACTGGATGTAGCTGAATCCCTGTTTGAGTTGGAATACAAAACTGAAAATTCATTGATCTTAATTAGTCAGAGGTATATTGAAAATGTATATTTATATCAATGTATGTTCAATGTGGTTAGTTTACTCCAGCTTTACTACTACGTAAGGACTACTAGAAGTAACTAACACTCTTTTGGGACTTTTTTAATAGGGTGATAGTGGTGGACCATTAATGTGCTACGTCCCAGAACATAAACAGTTTTTTGTAATGGGAATTACCAGTTATGGATATGGCTGTGGCCGAAAAAATTTTCCTGGTGTCTATTGTTCGCCATTCTTCTACAAAACGTGGCTGACATATCACCTCAACCAGACAAGGAATAAAGGCATATTTAATATAAACAGTCTACTCGGACAGGTCCTTGTCGCCTTAGGCTCTGTTGTCTTACTAGCAACTCCATAAAAATATTCTGAAGAAGCCATATTTTTCATAATGTCCCGTTCTGTGTTCTACATAACGAAAATAATTAATTCTTTGGGCAAGTTACTGCCCACTTCTGAGTTCTTATGTGGAAACTTTTGAGAGAATAAAAAGACTGTGACATTATAGATATGTGATTGGTTATAAATTTGGCATTGAATCACATGCATCCTTGATATATCTTGATTGTTTTACTTTAAAATCATAATTTTTCAATTGGAATACTTCCCTAGAGTTTGTATTAAATATTCAGTTTAAATATATATACTTTATGTATGTACATACCAAATAATAAAGAATTTATAATTAAAATGGAAGTTGTTTTTTGGTTTGATTAATCAAAATTCTTTCCTTTTAAAGTTAAGATTTTGCTTCCTGGCAACTGTTGTCAGTTTGGTTCAAATAAACTCATAAAATAAAATAAAAATAAATAAATAAATAAATAAATAAATAAATAAATAAATAAATAAAGTTAGACTTTATTTTTTTAATATATTTTATTGATTTCGGAGAGGAAGGGATAGAGAGAGAGAGAGAGAAGCATCAATGATGAGAGAGAATCACTGATTAGCTGCCTCCTATACACTCCTCAGTGGGGACCAAGCCCAAACCCAGACATGTGCCCTGACCAGGAATTGAACCATTACCTCCTGGTTCATATAGGTCAGTGCTCAACCACTGAGCCACATCATCTGGGCTAGACCATTTTATTTAAAAACGTTTGTATGATACATTATTTTTTTGGAATTATCTGGTTCTCAAAAAATATTTGGAGAAATAAGATTTTGCCTATTTAAATTCTAATTAAAACTAATATTAATACTTTCTTCCCTATGTCAAGCAAGAACTGTGGTACAGACACACCCAAATAATTTACTTTTTATTTAGAAATGTATAATATAACTTTTGCAGCACTATAACCTACTTTCTAAAGCTTATTTTCTTGAAGCCCATGCTAAAAGTTTGTATTCCTCGGGCCCTCTGAATAACCATAAGAAGAGGTGGCTGAAAAGCATTCTGGGTAAAAAAGGGAAGCCAATTTGGGATAAATTTTATGATGACTAATCTATAAAATGAATTGTCGAAACAAAAGAAAAAGTTCACTGAGTTAGTATCTACTATTAATCCACTGACATCTCCCTTGACCTTTGGAGAACCCATGCAGGAAAGGAGAACTCCTTATTTCTCTTCCTTTTTACATTTAACCAGCTAAAACCAAGCGTTTTTGTTGTTGTTGTTGCTTTGTTTTGCTTTGCATTAACCATATTTCAGGATTTCATTGAAAATAAGCATGCGTTTTCCATCTACTAATTCCCTTCAGGATCATTACTGGCTTAACACAAAGGGTGGAAGGCTGATTTTTATAGATTTGTGACCAACAATGAGGGAATATTGACTATTCTTTCTTGAAAGAGACCCTAGATTGATTCTCCATTGACAAGGTCTTATAAGGAATTAGCTGGTAATGCTTGTATAGCAGTCAGCATAATGCATTGATCTTTTCCTATTTAAACCACCTGAGTATCATTCAGATTCACCTGATAGCCCTGAACATCAATGCTCCTCGACTTCCAATTGGGTTATCTCCCAACAAACCCACTGTTATGTCGAGGAGCATCTGTAACTGCCTTCCTCTTATTCTTCTCACCAGAAGCAGGTGACATGATGGAATTCACAGATACAAAACACAATCCTATCTAATGAAAGAGTAATATACAAATTGACCATACCGCTGCTACGCCCACCAGCCAATCAGGAGCGAGTATGCAAATTAACCCAACCAAGATGGCAGCGGCCATGGAGAGAGCAGGAGGCTTGGTTTTCCCAGGCAATGGAGGAAGCCAAACTTCTCGTACACCCTGGCCGGCCCAGGCCTCCACTCAAGGCTACAGAGTTTCAATTATAGAAGATAAATAAATCCCAATGAAAATGGCTGAGGCCATGGAGTGAGCAGGAGGCTTGGCTCCCCTCAAGGCTATAAAGTTTTAATTAAAGAAGATAAATAAATCCCAGATACCAGGGCCTCTGCTTGGGTCAATGGGGGGCGTGGTCGGCCTGCAAACCACCACAGGCCCCTCACCCAGGCCACCCCATGCCCCCAGGGAACCCCCACCCTGATCCGGGACACCCTTCAGGGCAAACCAGCTGGCCTCCACCCATGTACCAGGCCTCTATCCTATATAATAAAAGAGTAATATGCAAATTGACCATCACTCCAACACACAGATGGCTGCCCCCATGTGGTCAAAGATGGCTGCCCCATGTGGACACAAGATGGCCACCACAAGATGGCCAGGAGGGGAGGGCAGTTGGGAGGGACCAGGCCCGCAAGGGAGGGCAGTTGTGGGCAATCAGGCCAGCAGGGGAGGGAAGTTGGGAGGGACCAGGCCTGCAAGGGAGGGCAGTTGGGGGTGACCAGGCTGGCAGAGGAGGGAAGTTGGGGGCAACCGGGCTTTCAGGGAAGGGCAGTTGGGGGTACCCAGGCATGCAAGAGAGCAGTTAGGGGTGACCAGGCCTGCAGGGGAGGGCAGTTAGGGGCAATCAGGCTGGCAGGGGAGCAGTTAGGCATCAATCAGGCTGGCAGGGGAGTGGTTAGGGGGTGATCAGGCTGGCAGGCAGAAGTGGTTAGGGGCAATCAGGAAGGCAGGCAGGCAGGCGAGCAGTCCTGGATTGTGAGAGGGGTCTCAGATTGGAGAGGGTGCAGGCTGGGCTGAGGGACAGCCCCCCCCCCCCCCATGCATGAATTTCATGCACCAGGCCTCTAGTATTCAAATAAATGCTGTATCCAAATAAACGCTGGCAACACAGGACACTGTCGAGTGCCGCTCTTTACCCTCCTGACCAGGTGGCTGACTGGGAGTTGCGGCTGCCCAGCATCAAGAGAGAGTATCATACTGCATACCACTAGCTCAGAAAAAGACCAAAATTCAAAGTACGGTTTCTGTATTGCATTCACAACATCGAAAAGTCAAAAAATCGTAGTCAAAACCTGGGAAGTCAGGACAACGGTACTAAGATCCTCTTAAAATGTATTAGCAGCGCCCTAGCCAGTGTGACTCAGTGGCTAGAGCGTCAGCCTGTAGACCAAAGGGTCCCGGGCTTAATTCCGAACAAGGGCACCTACCATGGTTGCAGGTTCCTCCCGGCCCGGGCCCTGGTCAGGCATGTGCAGGAGGCAACCAATGGATGTGTTTCTCTCACATCTGAAACTCTCTTCCACTCCAAAAAAAAAAAAAAAAAAAAAAATCAATGGAAAAAGATCCTTGGGTGAGGATTTAAAAAATAAAATCTTTTAGCAGCACTGAAGGTGAAGCTCTTTTTTTTTTTTTTTTTATAATAAGATGGATGCATTTATCAATGTCAACATCCTTTTTTAAATAAATGTTTTTATTGATTTCAGAGAGGAAGGGAGAGGAAGAGAGAGAAAGAAACATCAATGATGAGCGAAAATCATAGCTCGGCTGCTTCTTGCACACCCCGTGCTGAGGATCGAGCCCACAACCCGGACATGTGCCCTTGACTAGAATCAAACCTGGGACCCTTCAGTCCATAGGCCGATGCTCTATCCAGCGACCCAAACCAGCTAGGGCTGAAGAGGAAGCTCTTGCTTTCTACTTCAAAGGTACTAATTACTCTTTGGGTATGATTTTTTTTCTTAAATATATTTTTATTGATTTCAGAGAGGAAGGAAGAGGGGAGAGAGATAGAAACATCAATGATGAGAGAGAATCATTGATCAGCTGCCTCCTGCACATCCCCTACTGGAGATTGAGCCTGCAACCCAGGCATGTGCCCTTGACTGGAATCAAACCCGGGACCCCTCAGTCTGCAGGCTCTCTAACCACTGAGCAACCAGCTATAGCTAGGTCTGAATTTCTAATCAGGCAGGAGCTACTACCAGCAACTTATCTTTTTGCCCAGCTTAGTTCACTTATCTCAGCCAGTAGAGATTCAGTTATATGACAGGTCTCTCCACCACAAGAGACTATTATTGCAGTAAAGATGTTGTAATATAAGGCAGACTTTGTTTCACAGGCCAGTCTGTTACTTAGCAGTTATAAGAATTTAGACAATTATTATACCTACTTATAGCACTGTTGTAATTATTAGTCTATTTTATCATATGAAGTTAATATACTGAAGGTGTTCGATAACTGGTTACTATGCCCCATCCATGATTCACATGACCCTTTTCTTTATGTCAATCACTATGCTATTGGACAAATCTCATTATTTTCATCTGAAAAACTTACTGGAACAAAATGCTTTTATTACTTATATACTCAAATTTGAAAGTATACTCTTTAAAAACTGAATTTATTTTATTTTTCTAATTCCCAAAGTATTATAGCCGTGTTATTCAAAACTAAGAACAGAAAAAAATAGAAAGAAAATTGTCCATGGCTCTAATATGCAAAGAAAGCTACCACGAATTCTGATATTTTACTTACGTATGAGTATGTATTATTTTTGCAAACTCTCCTCCTCTATCCTCCTCCTCCTCCCTCCTCCTCCTCCCTCCTCTTTCCCCTTCATCATCTTCTTCATATTCTTTTTTAACAAATTCTTCTGAAGTATTATTTTAACCTGGCTATTTTGAAAAATTCCAATGCTACAGAAAAGTGGAAAGATAGTACTATGATTACTCACCTCTATTCTCCAAATAACATCTTGCCCTGTTTTGCATACTTTCCTTCTCTCTATATACACATCCAGACTCCCACCTCCTTTTAAATTTTTTATTTTTATTTCAGAGAGGGAGGGAGAGGAGGAGAAAGATAGAAACATCAATGATGAGAGAGAATCACTGATCAGCTGTCTCCTGCACACCCCAACTTGGGGTTGAGCCCGCAACCTGGGCATGTGCTCTGACCTGAAATTGAACAGTGACCTGGTTCATAGGTTGATGCTCAACCACTGAGCCATGCCAGCTGGGCCCCTCCCTTTTTTTGATTGAACAATTTTCAAGTAAATTACTAATGTCATGGTACTTCATCCCTGATACTTTAGCATGTATCTTCTAAGAACAAGATCATAATCACAATACCTTTATCACACTAAAGAAATTTAACATTGATTTATTAAAAATATCTAATATAGTCTTTCTTCAAATTTCCTTGTCTCAAATTTTTTTTTTATTATAGTCCCCTACCCACCTTCACTCCAGGATCTAATCCGGATTCCACATGTTACATTTGTATTTCATGTCTCCACAATGTCCTTTAATCTAAAACAGTCTCCTCTCTTAATTTTTCTTTTATGAGTGATAGAAATTTCAAGTCAATTCTCTTATAAAATTATCTACATTCTGAATTTGTCAGATTAAAGGTTTCTGACAATGATCCTATCTAATAAAAGAGTAATATGCAAATTGACCATCACTCCAACACACAAGATGGCCAC
This sequence comes from Corynorhinus townsendii, assembly GCA_026230045.1. Taxonomy (NCBI): domain Eukaryota; kingdom Metazoa; phylum Chordata; class Mammalia; order Chiroptera; family Vespertilionidae; genus Corynorhinus; species Corynorhinus townsendii. The sequence continues at coordinate 168,933,797 of JAPDVU010000003.1, read as the reverse complement.
CCTGTAGTCAAAGATGACTGCCCCCATGTGAACACAAGATGGCTGCCACAAGATGGCCGGCAGGGGAGGGCAGTTGTGGGCGATCAGGCCATCAGGGGAGGGCAGTTAGGAGAGACCAGGCCTGCAAGGGATGGCACTTGGGGGCAATCAGGCCTACAGGGGAGGGCAGTTAGGGGTGACCAGGCCAGCAGAGGAGGGCAGTTGGGGGGACCAGGCCTGCAGGAGAGGACAGTTGGGGAGGACCAGGCCTGCAGGGGAGGGCAGTTGTGGGCGATCAGGCCAGCAGGGGAGGGCAGTTAGGAGATACCAGGCCTGCAAGGGACAGCACTTGGGGGCAATCAGGCCTACAGGGGAGGGCAGTTAGGGGTGACCAGGCCAGCAGAGGAGGGCAGTTGGGGGACCAGGCCTGCAGGGGAGGGCAGTTAGGGGGACATGGCCTGCAGGGGAGGGCAGTTGGGGGGGACCAAGCCAGCAGAGGAGGGCAGCTGGGGATGACCAGGCTGGCAGGGGAGGGCAGTTAGGGGTGACCAGGCCAGCAGGGGTGGGCAGTTAGGGGTGACCAAGCCAGCAGGGGTGGGCAGTTGGGGGCGACCAGGCCTGCAGGGGAGGACAGTTGGGGGAGACCAGGCCTGCAGGGGTGGGCAGTTGGGGGTGACCTGGCCTGCAGGGGAGGGCAGTTGGGGGTGACTGGGCCAGCAGGGGAGGGCAGTTGGGGGCAACCAGGCCTGCAGGGGAGGACAGTTGGGGGCAACCAGGCCTGCAGGGGAGGACAGTTAGGGGCAACCAGGTCAGCAGGGGAGGGTAGTTAGGGGTGACCAGGCCAGCAGGGGAGGGCAGTTAGGGGCAATTGGGCAGGCAGGGGAGCAGTTAGGTGTTGATCAGGCTGGCAGGGGAGTGGTTAGGGGAAGATCAGGCTGGCAGGCAGAAGGGGTTAGGGGGCAATCAGGCAGGCAGACAGGCGAGCGGTTGGGAGCCAACAGTCCTGGATTGTGATTGGTATGTCTGACTGCCCATTTATGTGTCCCAGATTGAAGAGGGTGAAGGCTGGGCTGAGGGACACCCCCCTCCATGCACGAATTTCATGCACTGGGCCTCTAGTACTACAGAAAGTACTTCCTACTGCATTCCATCAAAAGGCAACACACAATGTCAGTTTGTCCCATTGCAGTTAATGCTCTGTTTGATCCTTTTGATAAAGTGATCTCCATAATATTTCTTTATTATAAAGACTAGAGGCCCAGCCCAGTGCATGAGGGGAGGTGGGGGTCATGTTCCTCAGCCCAGGCTGCACCCTCTCACAGTCCAGGAGCCCTCGGGGGATGTCCAAAGAATTGTCCCTGTCACCTATTTTAGTTGATTCATATCTGCATTAATTGTCATCATTGCAAAGTTTTCAGTCCCCACATGGATTGCTGGATATAATATGTCTTGCCCTGTTCCTGTCCCCTCCCTTTCCAGCCTTTGTTACCTTAAGGACTCTAGTTTTCCATTTATATGTTTAAGTACCAACCTTACCTGCTTAAAAATATAAGCTTTTAACACTGCTCTGTTCCCTATCGTTCAGATGAAAAGTGGAGTTGGGTCGTGGCAGCAGAGAGAAATTCAGGAGGGGAATATTGGAGTAATGACTGCAGTGGGAGAAGAGGGAACCTATCTCCTGGGCCCACAGGGCTGGCAGCTTCTCCAGGTGGCTGCAGCCTGGGACCTTGGGGCAGGTGGCCCCTCAGTCTCCTAGGCCGCAGCCAGCCGCAGGTGCCTGGACCGCAGGCGGGCAGCTTCTCCATCTCCCCTGGAATGCAGTGTGGCGGCTTCTCCGGCTACAGCCAGCCTCAGGCACTGGCACCTGGCTTCTCTGTCTACCCTGGGATGCAGTGTGGGTGGCTTCTCTGGCTGTGGCCTGGGATCATGGAGTAGGCGGCTTCTTCATCTTCTGGGCCACGTGGCTTCTTCATCTCCCAGGCCACAGCCAGCCTCAGGCACTGGCACCCAACTTCTCCATCTCCCACAGGCCTGGAGTGGCTGGGGTGAGGACGCTTGCATCCTGGCTCTGGCCGCCACCTTCTTTGTTGCATTAATTTGCTAATTCCCTCCTGATTGGCTGTGGGTGTCACGGAGTTACAGTCAGTTTGCATATTCCCTCTTTATTATATAGGACTAGAGGCCTGGTACACAGATTCATGCACTGGTGGGGTCCCTCGGCCTGGCCTGCAGGGATTGGGCAGAAACTGGTTCTCTGACATCCCCCGAGGGGTCCCAGATTGCAAGAGGGTGCAAACCAGGCTGAGGAACCCCTCTGGTGCACGATCGGGGCTGGGGAGGGACCATGGGAGGTTGGCCGGCGGGGAGAGACTACAAGAGGGCTCCAGGGCATGTCCAGCCCATCTCGCCCAGTCCTGATCAGCCAGAACCCAGCAGCAAGCTAACCTACTGATAAGAACATCGTCCCCCTGGTGGTCAGTGCACATCATAGCAACTGATTGAACAGTCAGACACTTAGCATATTAGGCTTTTATGTATATAGATACCCTTTCCCTTCATAATTAATAAATAACCTGAGAGGATGCAATGAGACCATATGAATATCCTGTTTCTCAACAAATTTACACCCAGTGGTTTTAACGTGCATTGATGATCCTTGCTCAACTTAATTATTATGCTAAGAATTTCAAAATACTATTTCCTAATTTATCATTTTTTCTACTTTTATTAGATGGCATTTTTCTGCTTAAAAAAATAAGCCTTTTTCCTGACTCTTCTTTCTCCCCCAGCACCAAGTGGCACTCACAGGCTTCTTTTGAAATTTAGTGTGTGATTCAATTTCCATATTCTTCCTCTTGGTGCTCAATTTGTTCCAGATTTGGCCAGCGGAAACCCATTCCCGGGGCTTCTGTGCTCTTTCGACACTCCTCCATGAGGCTGCCAGCTGTACTTGTTTTCCAGCACAAGTGTCCCAGACGAAACGTCTCCTGACCCATATCTAACAGCACTAATTTCTCCGGGAATCCTGACTTCTTTGCTTGGGTAATGGTTTTAAGGACCAAGTATAAGATATAGTCCCTGCACTGAGTTGTCATTATTTTCAGGTTGTTTAAGTAAACAGAACTAAGAAAGCAAGCATGTCAAGCTTGGGGCCATGGGCCGCATGCAGCCCACAATGAATATGTTTGCAGTCCCGCCAATATAACGGTATGTAAGAAACGTTTTAATAAAAATTTCGTAACTTAATTTTTACAATATCCTGTTATACATAATTATTAACGAACTACAGTGTTCGCTAATGACTGATTACTATAATCGTGTTGAGTTCATTTTCCTTACATGCCTTACTCGCAGGCACACCATTTCTTTCCACTAATACCAGCAGCGAATATTTTAGCAGCTGATTGCCACGTCATTAGTCTTGGACTGACTGGTTTGGTGTGTGCAACAGGAAATATTTCGCTTTCGGAGAACAAGGTTTATTTGCATTACGCTTATTAATTTGTGCAGTTATTCAGTGTCTGGTAAGTTAATGTTCAAGAAAAAAATTAATTTTTATTAAAATGTTCTATTATTTTATGTTAACGATTACTCATTTATTTCAGCCCTTTGTATTTAGCCTGTCTCTATTGAAATAAACCTACATTTCTATGAAAATGGAAGCTTTTGTTTTTTTGCGGCCCACAGAAACTTAAACCTTGTTCATTTGGCCCGGGTCAGTCTTTGAGTTTGACATGCTTGTTTTAAAGCATGATTTCATACTAATACCTCCAATTCAAATCTAAAATCAAAAGGTTATTTGATACCTTTTCCCATTTCAATTATTTGCATCTCGTTTCCTTTGCAAGAATTGCCAACAACATTTATTTACTCATTTTCTCTCATAATACACACAAAATAGTCTGAGTCACTATATCAAAACACCTATTAGCAAGGAACACACCTAATTGATGAAGGTCAAGATTTCTTTGCATCTCTTTTGTCCGTAGAATACACCCCACTGTGATTACAATCAGAGTACCATGTTGAAAGTTACATTAAATAATTGTATGTGTGGTAACTTTATCAGCTGATTATTCCCATTTGCATTTGATTTTAGGGTTTCTTTTTTTTTTTTAACTAAGGTATGATTATTTTCTTTTTATTGAATTTATTAAGATATAAATTATATACAACAAAATGCACGCATTTTAAGTGTACAATTTGATGAATTTTGAAAAATGTATACATTTATGTGTAACTAATCATCATAATCAAAACACAGAACCTCAACAACTTCCCTTGAACCCTGGCTGGTGTGGTTCAGTGGGTTAGGGCATTTCTCTCCCTGGCCCAGTTTGGGCACATGCAGGAGAAAACCAACCGATGTTTCTTTCTCATATCGATGTTTGTTTCTTTCCCGCTCTCCCTCCCTCCCTTCCTCCCTCCATTCTCTAAAATCAATGAAAAAATATCCTTGGGTGAGGATTAAGAAAAAAAAGTTCCTTGTGCCCCTTCTCAATAAATCATACCCTTGTGCCAGGCAATCACCGATCAGCTTTCAATCAATATAGACACCTGTCCTTTTAGAGTTTCACATTAGTGTAATCACATAGCACATAACAATTTTTAATTCCTAATATAGCAACACTACACATATCCCAGAATTGATTCCTAATCAGAGCACATGCCTGGGTTGTGGGCTCCATCCCTAGTAAGGGGTGTGCAGGAGGCAGCCAATCAATGATTCTCATCATTGATGTTCCTAATCTCCCTGTTCCTTACTCTCTGAAATAAAAAAATAATAACTAAATAAATATTAAAATAGTTTGAAATTTAAAAGTTGGAAAGAGTTAAGCATAAAAAAGCATAAGGAATTGCTAAATGTATAGCAGACAAAATAAACATCAGAACAAAAAGAAACACTAAAAACAAAGAGTGATATTTCATAATGATAACAGCGCAAATATATCAGGCAGCTATAACTATGACAAATATATTTGTGCCGAATAATGGAGCCTCAAAATACATGAAGCAAAAACTGAAACAACTAAAGGGAGAAAAAATTCACAATCATGATTGTAGGTGTAATACATCTCTCTCAATAACTGATAGAGCAACTAAGTAATTAATAAGGACACAAAGCTGAATGACGTTTTAAACTACATTAACCTGACATTTATGGAACACGAGAGGCCTAATGCACGAAATTCGTGCAAGGGGCTCGGCCCTCACAGCCCTGGCTTTGTCCGGAAGATCGTGCAGAAGGAACGCCCAGGAGGTCATTCAGCTGTCCGGTCTGATTAGCATATTATGCTTTTATTATTATAGATTATACCTTACAATTTCAGGATACATATTCTTTTCAATGAACATCAACCACTTCCCAAGAAAAAAAATATGTTTTGGTCATAAAATAAGTTTCAATACATTTCAAAAGACTGAAATTTCACATGTCCTGTGACCAAAACAGAATTAAATTAGAAATTAATGTCAGTAGATATCCATGAAAGCCCAAAACATTTAAACAACTTCTAAATAACCCATGGTGTTGCTAAGCGAAATAAGCCTGAGAAAGACAATATCACATGACCTCACTATTATGTAGAATCTGATGAACAAAGTAGATACAGAGACATAGAAGCATGGAACAGACTGATGAATCTCAGAAGGAGGGTGAGGCAGGATGAGGGGGGGAGACATTAACCAGAGAACATATATGCATATATGTATATCCCAGGAACACAGACAATAGCATGGTGAAGGAATGGGAGGGGGGTGGAAGCAGGGTGGAGTGGGTCAATGGGGAAAACAAGGGGACACCTGTAATACTTTTAACAATAAAGACAAATAAATGGCTCATGGTGTCAAATAAAAAACCACAAGGTAAATTAGAAAATATTTAAAATTGAATAAAAATGAAAACGCAGCCCATCAAACTTTGTGTATCACAACAGTGCTATCAGAAAAAAATTATAGTTTCAAATTCTTCCATTAGAAGAAAAAAATGGGCTAATGTCAATGATCAAAGCTTTCAACTTAAAAGAAGATCAAATTAAAGTCAATGTAATTAGGAGGAGAAAATAAAACCCAGAAAATAATGAAAGAGAAAACAAACACTAGAGAAGAATCAACAAAAGCTAATTCTATGACAAGGTCCATAAAAATTATAAATCTTTAATTAGGTGGAAAAAAAAGAGAGATAAACTGTTAATATCAGTAATGAAGAAAGGACACGTATATAGATCCTACAGATATTAAAAGAACAATAAGAGAATATTATGAATAATTCTATGCCAATAAATTCAACAATTTAGATTTAATAGGTGGCAAATTTCTGAATTACCATAATAGACATAAGAAGAACTAGAAAGTCTAAATATTCTAGTGGTAACTAAAGAAATTAAATTTGCAATTAAAAGTATGAAATAGTCATATTTTATATACCTACATAATTTAAACTTTTATAAATTTTGTATAAAAATGCAATGTACCTAGAACGGTCAAAGCAATTTTGAAAAGAAACAGAGGACTTAAACTATCTGATTTCAAGATTTGCTATATAAAGCTCCAGTAATCACAACAGTGTGGTACCCTGTGGATGAACATATCCTATATAATAAAACCTTAAATGCAAATTGACCAAATGGCAGAATGACCGGTCGCTATGATGCACACTGACCACCAGGGGGCAGACGCTCAATGCAGGAGCTGCCCCCTGGTGGTTAGTGCACTCCCACAGGGGAAGCACTGCTCAGCCAGAAGCCGGGCTCATGGCTGGCGAGTGCAGCGAAGGTGGCAGGAGCCTTCCATCTCCACAGCAGCACTAAGGACCCTTTGGGGGATGTCCGACTGCCAGCTTAGTCCCACTCCCCAGGGAGGGTTCAGGCCAGGCTGAGGGACTACCCCCCCCCCCAGTGCATGAATGTCATGCATCGAGCCTCTAGTAGATCAATAAATCAGATAGCATTTCCCAAATTAGACCCACATATATATGACCAATTGATTTTCAAAAAAGGTGCCAACCTAGCTCAATTAGGAAAGGAGAGTCCTTTCAACAAATTGTGCTGGAACAACTAGATATCTGTATAGAAAAAAATATGAGCCCTGCCTAGGTGGCTCAGTTGGTTGGAGCATCAACCCATACACCAAGAAGGTTGCAGGTTTGATCCCTAGTCCGAGTATGGGAGGCAACAGATAGATGTTTCTCCCCCTCCCCCTGTTCCCACCCTCCCTCCCACTCTCAAATCAATAAAAACACATCCTCAGATGAGGATTAAAAAGAATAAGAAATATGAGACCCTTCCATAATGTGAGCTAGATGCAAGCCAGAACAGACATTGCTTCCCCATAAGCCCACTCAGAAACTATCATTTCAACCTCCCCTCTACTCCCTTCACCCACCCCACCCCCACATTACATGCTGATTCCTGGAACAGGCCTGCAAGGCATCTTCCCTTATCTGGGATGAGTCATGCCCTAGTGCCCATCCATCTTGCCCTGTTCTTCATAATTCTTTTCGCGATTGCCAAGCTGCATGAAGGATATCCATTTGTCTTGCCTTTTAGGTAAATTTCTCTTAATAAACACTGTTAATTGCCTGATTCGAGTAGTCTGCCTCTTTCTTTGGTTTTTCCCTGCCCTCTGCTTACAGAGGTAACTTTTCAGTCATGGGGCTTTTCCCTGGGTCTGCATGTGTACCTTAAACTTATACCTCTACAGTACTGTATGTCAATTATATCTCAATAAAAGTGGAAGAATATAACCTTGCTCCTTACTTCATATCCTATATAAAGTATAACTTAAAATGAATCATTGACCTAAACATAAAAAACTAAAAATATAAAACATGCAGAAAAAAATACAAGAGAAACTTTTTGCAACGATAGAATAGGCAAGGATTACTAAAGCAAAACAAGAAACAAAAGAACAAGACAACATGGACTATAAGAAAAAATGTATAAGTTGGACTTTATCAAAATAAACACCTGAGAAAATGACAAGGTAGTCATAGACTAGGGGCAAATGTCTGACACATATAAAGGGTGTCCCAAAAAATATATACACACTCTGAATGATGATAAAGTTAGTGTTTATTTACATGCAGTTCATTTTCAAAATTTAAAAGCATCTACAAAAATGAATAATTTTTTTTGTCAATGGCCATTTTCAAACTGATGACCTGACCTTTCTGGTCCAGGCACTGCTGATAACCCGAGCAATGGAATTGCAAACATCAAGAATCAGTTTGTTCAGTACTTGTGTGCTCTCACTTTGTCAAATGTTGCCAGTTTTCTACCATAACTTTATATTTTATGTATCCCCATTAAAAAGTCTAGTGGATAATTTTTTTTTTGTTCAAAAGTTAGTCTTGCTTCACCCATCATTTCAAATCAGTTAAACCTAAAGAGAAAGAAACATCAATTAGTCTTGCTTCACCCATCATTTCAAATCAGTTAAACCTAAAGAGAAAGAAACATCAATTGAGCTATCCACTGTTAAAGTATATATACATGTTTTCGGGACATCCTGTATATGTCCTTTATACTAAATGTGTTCTTTATATATTCTGCATATCAGTCCTTTATCAGATAAAAAAGAAACTGTGGTTGTTTTTGATCAGTAAAAACTGGATTCTACAGTACGTTACAGTTAACAAGCTAATCTTCTCTATATATAAAAGGCTAATATGCTAAGTGTCTGTCTGACTGGTCGCTATAATGCGCACTGACCACCAGGGGGCAGATTCTCAACACAGGAGCTGCTGTGACACACACTGGCCATTTACAGAGAAACAGCACCACGGACCTGGTGCCCACAAAGCAACACTTGGCTTCCCCCAAGTGGGACACAGGCCCACCACCACCCCGGAGTGACACCCCACCAAATCGCAGCTGATGCTGCCAAGACCCCACCGTGCAAAATGCAGCCTACAACCCAACCCAACCCGGAAACAGTGGCTGTGGGCACTGGGTAATGATGTCACGTAGCAACGCCTGGCTTCTCTCCCTAGCAACTAGCCTCCTTGCAGTTTCTTCAGTCCAGGAACACAACTTGCTTTATAGCCAGGTCCAAACATTATACACTTTAACCAAATGTCTGTGAAACATTTTCCCATGCCTCATCTCATTTGATCCTTATAGAAGTCCTGGAGTTGGTAGATAGGAGACTTGATAGAATCCTATTTTCATTAGCTGGAAGATAGGAATTTAGAAAGCTTAGAAACTTGAACCGACTAAAAAGAAGAAATGGTGGACCTTAAAAATGACTTCAGGTTTTCTCACTGCACAGAATATAGTCAAACACTGCTGCAGTTAAATATTTTACCCTTTGTTCTCCTTGTGTGATCTACAATAATATCTGCTTTGTGTTGATATTTACTGCTGTGTTGCTGACAATTACCTGAAAGAGAAGTTGGGGTGCTTCACTGGGCTGGAAAAGTTTAGCTACATCAGAAAGCAGTTCTAATTAAACAAATTTATCTATCCTATATAATAAAAGCCTAATATGCTAAGTGTCCAGTCATCCAGTCGTCCGTTCAACCAATCAAAGTGTAATATGCTAATGATATGCTAAAGCTGCTCAACTGCTTGCTATGACATGCACTGACCACTGGGGGCAGACGCTCTGACCAGTAAGTGAGCTTGCTGCTGGGATCCAGCTGATTGGGACTGAGTGAGACGGGTCAGACATGCCCTGGAGCCCTCCCATGGTCCCTCCCTGGATGGCCATCCTCCCACATCCCTCCCTGGCCCCAATCGTACACCAGTGGGGTCCCTCGGCCTGGCCTGTGCCCTCTCACAATCCGGGACCCCTCGGGGGATGCTGGAGAGTGGGTTTCGGCCCGATCCCGCAGGCCAGGCTGAGGGACTCCACTGGTGCACAAACTCGTGCACTGGGCCTCTAGTATATGTATAAAACTGGCACCAATCGCACACGTGTGTTTTCATCTGTCATTGTCAATCATGAATTTGGTTAACACTTCTATTACAGAGAAAGTGCAATTAGCGATATTAAAATATTTTTTAAATTAATTTCCTTTCAATGTGCACAAACCCATGCACTGGGCCACTAGTATTTATATAATCCTTTACATTCACAAATATAGTATAAATCTGGAATTTTAAGACAAAGAGTACCTGTTCTTCATACTTTAATAAATTTTTATTGTTCAGATTATTACAATTGTTTCTCTTTTTTCGCCCCATAGCTCCCCTCCACCCGGTTCCCACCCCACCCTCTGTCCTTACCTCCCCCCCACTGTCCTCATGCATAGGTGTACAATTTTTGTCCAGTCTCTTCCCGCACCCCCCACACTCCTTTCCCCCTGAAAATTGTCAGTCCACTCCCTTTCTATGCCCCTGATTCTATTATATTCACCGGTTTATTCTGTTCATCAGATTTTTTATTCACTTGATTTTTAGATTCACTTGTTGATAGATGTGTATTTGTTTTTCATAAATTTATCTTTACCTTTTTTTTCTTCCTCTTCTTAAAGAATACCTTTCAGCATTTCATATAATACTGGTTTAGTGCTGATGAACTCCTTTAGTTTTTTCTTATCTGTGAAGCTCTTTATCTGCCCTTCAATTCTGAATGATAGCTTTGCTGGGTAGAGTAATCTTGATTGTAGGTTCTTGCTATTCATCACTTTGAATATTTCTTGCCACTCCCGTCTGGCCTGCATAGTTTCTGTTGAGAAATCAGCTGACAGTCATATGGGTGCTCCCTTGTAGGTAATTAACTGTTTTTCTCTTGCTGCTTTTAATATTCTCTCTTTGTCTTTTGCTCTTGGCATTTTAATTATGATGTGCCTTGGTGTGGTCCTCTTTGGATTCCCTTTGTTTGGGGTTCTGTGCGCTTCCTGGACTTGTAAGTCTTTTTCTTTCACCAGGTGGGGGAAGTTTTCAGTTATTATTTCTTCAAATAGGTTTTCAGTATCTTGCTCTCTCTCTTCTTCTGGCACCCCCATAATTCTGATGTTGGTACGCCTGAGGTTGTCCCAGAGGCTCCTTACACTATCTTCAAATTTTTGGATTCTTTTTTCTTTTTGCTTTTCCGGTTGAGTATTTTTTGCTTCTTTGTATTTCAAAAATCTTTGACTTGATTCTTGCAGTCCTCTAGTCTGCTGTTAGGTCTCTGTATAATATTTTTTATTTCAGTCAGTGTATATTTAATTTCTAGTTGGTCTTTTTTCATGTCCTTGAGGGTCTCGCTAAATTTATCGGCCTTTTCTAGGAAATTCTTGAAAAACCTTATAACCATGGTTTTGAACTCCATATCCAGTCATTTGCTTTCCTCCAATTCTTTCATTTGTAATCTGTTTCTTTGTCTCCGCATTTTCGCTGCTTCCCTGAGTTGGTAGAGTAGCTTTGTGTGCTAGGTGTCCTATAGGGCCCAGTGGCTCAGCCTCCTCTGTTACCTGAGGTGGACACTCTTGGTGCATCCCTTTGTGGACTGTGTGTGCAGCCTTATTGTAGTTAAGTCTTGATTGTTGTTGGTATCACTGGGAGGAATTGACCTCCAGGCCAATTGGCTGTGAGGATCAGCTGTGTCTACGCTGAGAGAACTTTTGTGCTGGAGACACCCTTATGAGACAAGACTTGCCAAATTACAAAAGCCTCTGTGCTCAGCTTGGATGGGGCAGAGTCTCAGGGTGGAGCAGACAGCCTTGGCTTCCCGTCAGCCCTGCCCTATGAGTCCCCGGCGTCTCAGTGTCCCTTGGTAATCTCTGCAAGCACCTCTAAGAGAAAGCTGCCCTCGAGTTTCACCCACTGCCAGACAGTCCAGTTTCTCCCAGCATGAGTCTGGGTTCCCAAAGTCTCGCCCACAACTGGAGTTCAGTGCAGTTGGGGGCTTCCATCTCCCTCCCGCTTGAGAAAGCCAGTCGCGCACTCAGCAGTCAGCCCTCTCCGAGCGTGCGCCTCTGGACCTCTGCCTTTTGCAGAGTCTCAGTGTGCTTTTCTCTCTTCCTGACAGTCCAGATTCCCCCGTATGAGTCTGGGTCCCCAGAGGCTCGCCCAGAACTGGAATTCAGAGCAGTCAGGAGCTCCCATCTCCCTCCTGCTTGAGAAAGCCAGCCACGCACTCAGCCGCCAGTCCTCTCTATGTGTGTCTCCGTACCTCAGACTTTCGCAGCTCCCCTGAGTCTCCGTGAGCTTTTCTCTTTCCTTCTAGTTGTAGAATTTCCACTCAGCCAGCCTTCCTGTGGTTCTGGATGATGTCCGTTTTGTCTTTTAGTTGTAGTTTTGAAATTGTTGTGCGAGGCAGCAGTTTAGGTGTTTACCTATGCCACCATCTTGGTTTCTCTGTTCTTCATAATTGCCTTTAGATATAATTGAGACTACACTACTATACATAATTAGGTATGCTGTTGTGCGTAGTTAATTCTAGTTGTATTTTATACCTTCTAGTCATTACCAATATTTTATATTTACTGGTCATTAAGCTCCTAAAGAAATATCAAGTCAACAAACTGGTGGCATTTAATGTCCTTTAAAGGCAGATAAGCTGAAGAAAGAGTTAGCCTCTCTTGATATTTCATTTTCAAATTACTGACACAAATTTACCAGAGAAATAATTACATACCTTGTGAAATACCAGAATATCTGTAAGAAGTTTCCAAGATTCTTTGAATATCCAAAAATAAAGCCTTTCTAATGAAAGCATTTACATTCCTAAGCTAAGTAAACATTAAAAACACAGTTTAGCTTGCAAGTGTGGCTCAGTAGTTGAGTTTCGACTTATGAACCAGGAGGTCACAGTTCCATTCCCAGTCAGGGCACATGCCCAGGTTGGGAGCTGGATCCCCAGTGTGGAGCGTGCAAGAGGTAGCCAACCAATGATTCTCTCTCATCATTGATGTTTCTAGTTCTCTCTCCCTCTCCCTTCCTCTCTGAAATACATAAAAATATATATTTTTAAAAGTTAGACATATACCTATATTCTACTCATAGGAATTTATTCAGAAGAAATGTAAACTTGTTTACTGTAGCTTAATTTGTAACAGCCCCAAACCAGAAACGACCCAAAGATCCAGGTGAACGGTAAACAAACTGTTATACAGCCGTACAATGGAACACAACGAAGTCAGTGGGTACATGCAACATTGGACGACTCTCAAAATATGCCGAGTGAAAGAAGCCAGACAAAAGCAGCACATATTCTGTGGCCCCGTTTACATAAAGTCTAGGAAATGCAAACTAATCTCTAGGTATGGAAAACAGATCAGTGTGGCCTTGGGACGGGGAGGGGAGGAGGAAGGGATCACAAAGAGGCAAGAAAACAATTGAGGGGGGTGTGATGGATATGTTCATTATCTTGATTGAAGTGATGGTTTCATGGGTGTATACACATATGTCAAAACTTACTAAGCTGTCACTAAACATAGTTATTGCAATCTTGACTATATCCCCTATGCTTTACTTTATATCCCTGTGACTAGTCTGTAACAACCAACTTGTATTGCTTAGTCCCTTCACCTTTTCACCCAGCTCCCTAAACCCCCTACCCGCTGGCAATCATCGGTCTGTTCTCTGCATCCATGAGTCTAATATGTAGCACAATTTATTGTATGTCAATTCCACCTCGGAAGAGCTGTTAAAAATGGAACAGAGCATGGCTGGTGTGGTTCAGTAGTTGAGCTTTGACCTGTGACCCAGGTGAACCAGGAGGTCATGGTTCGATTCCAGGTCAGGGCGCATGTGGGGTTGCAGGCATGATCCCTAGTGTGGGGTGTGCAGGAGGCAGCCATCAATTATTCTCAGCATTGATGTTTGTCCTCTCCCTCTCCCTTCCTCTCTGAAATCAATAAAAATATATTTAACCAAAAAAAAAAAAAAGGAATAGATAGCTCTGGTCAGGCAGCTCAGCTAGTTAGAGCATTGTCCTGATATGCCAAGGCTGTGGGTTTGATTCCCAGTCAGGACAAATACAAGAATCAACCAGTGAACACATAAATAAATGAAAAGCAAATCTCTCTCTCTCTCTCATCAATAAATTTTAAAAACGGAAGATATACTATTTATGGGTGTAGCGTATAACAAATAATGAAATAATAGCACATTATCTGTATCCATTGCCCAGTTTTAAAAAAATTAATCTAATCATTATTTTAAAAAACTGCTGAGTTTCCCAACCAGCCTAAAGCTGGGGCTTTTCTTGTTAAAAATAGAAGGATGTTTGAAAATATGTCTGAATGCTTGAGGTTTCCAACTGTGAATAATCTGGGGAACTATTTTTATCTAAGTTAGCTGAATATGTGGTGCACAATTTGAAATTGAAACTTGCCCTTTAAAAGATGGTCAGCCCAAAACAGTGACTTAAAAATAACTCTGTTGAGTTAAGAACCTCTGCGAGTCTCAGCCCAGAACGCGAAAGGGAAATTTCTTGTTAACTGTGGCGGGTAGGCACGGTAGGCACGTCCTTTCGATTTCCTTTTAAACCACTCAGTGCGGGGCAGGAGGGAGGCGGGAGGAGGAGGTGCTGGCCACAGCTGTTCCGGCATGGGTTAACCAGGCTCCGCCCACGGGTTCTGTCTTCTTTGCGAGGTCTGTGGAAGACCTGGGCCCGCGGTCAGTGCACTGTGCGGAGAAAACTTGGGCCGGACACGAGCAGCAGTCTCCAACCAAGAGAGGGGGAAGCGGGAGCCCATTCGGAATAAGGGACTGTAAGCCCCTTTCCTTCGAAGGAGAAGCCGGGAACCTTCTCATTGGCTTCATGAAAACTAAGCTGAGTCAACTGTCGCCCACGTCTATTGATTGGGTGAAACTGGCCTCTTGCCCAGGATCCCAGCTCGGCTCCCTCCGAGGCTGATTGGCTCTGGAATGTGGCCAGAGCCACCTCCTGCCCTTAAAGGAGTCAGCTTCTAAACCGTGTGGGGTTTTTTCCTCTCCCGAGTGATGGCGCTTACCATCTTCATCCTGCAGCTGGCCGTCCGCATCCTGGCCTTCCCCTTGTACCTGCTGAACTTTCTGGGCTTGTGGAACAGGATATGCAAAAAATGCTTCCCCCTCTTCTTGGTGAGGTTCACCTCAATGTACAACAAACAGATGGCGAGCACGAAGCGGGGGCTCTTCAGCAGCCTGCAGGAGCACGTGAGCCCCTCGGGGAAGCTCTGCCTGCTGGAGGTGGGCTGTGGCACCGGGGCCAACTTCAAGTTCTATCCGCCTGGATGCAGGGTGACCTGTGTAGACCCCAACCCCAACTTCGAGAAGTTCTTGATCAAGAGCATCGCTGAGAACCAACACCTGCAGTTTGAGCGCTTCGTGGTGGCTGCTGGGGAGAACATGCACCCGGTGGCCGATGGCTCCATGGACGTGGTGGTCTGCACCCTGGTCCTGTGCTCCGTGGAGAACCAGGAGCGCATCCTCCAGGAGGTGTGCAGAGTGCTGAGGCCGGTGAGTGTCAGCATGTGAGGAGGGCTGGTTAGTGGCAACAACCATTACCAACAGCGGTCCTGTCAATCGCAGCTGAATCAAACATCCTAATGTAAAAAGTAAAACTACTATTGATTTTTTTTTTAATCTTAGAGTGGGAAGAAGCTATAAAGGGAAAGACTGATACACCTGAATACACAACATTTTTAAACTGCAGGGAGGACTGAAGCGTCCTGGGTTGGATTCAGGTCAAGGGCACATGCCCAGGTTGCGGGCTCGATCGCCAGTAGGAGGCGTGCAGGAGGCAGCCAATCAATGATTCTCTCTCATCATTGATGTTTCTATCTCTCTCTCCCTCTCCCTTCCTCTCTGAAATCAATAAAATCATTTTTTTTAAAAGAAATTAAACTGCAGGGAAAAAGTACTATTAACAAGAACTAACTTAGAAAAAATATTTGCCAGGCATGATAGAGTTAACTTCTTCCTGTTAAATGACATTACTAGTCAAAGGTCAGTAGGATTTTTTACAATATGTTTTTATTGATTTCAGAGAGAGGAAGGGAGAGGAGAGAGAAATATCAGTGAGAGAGAAACATTGATTGGCTGCCTCCTGCACACGTTTGTCCCTACTAATTAGTAAGAAAAAAAAACCAACACTCTAGTAGAAAACTGTTAAAGGCCATTAACAGACAAATTAGAAAATAAAAGATCCACATCATCAGTAAGGTTTCATAAAAGATGTTATACCTATTAAAAATATTAAAGTCATGCATAGTATTGAAAATATAATACCATTTTGCCCATCAAATTAACAAAGATGCGGGGGGAGGGGGGAGTACTGATGAGAGTTTATTGGAAATGGGCGCTCACATCCACTGCTAGTATGAGTGTAAATGTGCTACATCTTTTCCAAACGGCAATATGACAACCTGCACCAACAGCTTTAAAAAGGCAAAGACTTTTTATTAATCCTCCCCGAGGGTTATGTTGTTGTTTTTTTATTGATTTTAGAGAGAAGAAGGGAGAGAGAGAAACATCTATCAGTTGCCTCCCATACGTGTGGGGATCAAACCCACAACCTGGGTATGTGCTTTGCCTGGGAAGTGAACCCACCAGTTGTCGGTGTACAAGGCAGTGCTCCAGCCCACTGAGCCACCCAGCCAAGGCAAACAGCAGAGACTTACGGCTCAGCAATTCCACTTTTTATCAAGTTATTTATGTGGAAAGAATTAGAGATGGTCACAAAGATTTATGGATTAGGATAGTCACTGTAACCATATTCATAATAGTGAAAAATTAGAAATAACCTAAATGAGAATAGTAAAATAACAGGTGGTACCTACAGTGGTGTGAAATATTATGTAAAGATGTTTTTAAATTATGTTTTAGAATAATATTCAAATACATAAATAAATCGAGTTACAAAACAGAACATACATTCCAATCCTAGTTTTTGGAAAAAATACATATTCATATAAAAATGCACACAAAACCTTAACTGTAGTTATCACAAGGTGGTGGAATGATAGTTGATTTTTAAAAAAATATATATATTTTTAAAAATATATTTTATTGATTTTTTACAGCAAGGAAGGGAGAGGGATAGAGAGTTAGAAACATTGATGAGAGAGAAACATTGATCAGCTGCATCCTACACACTCCCCACTGGGGATGTGCCTGCAACCAAGGCACATGCCCTTGACCGGAATCGAACCTGGGACCCTTGAGTCCACAGGCTGACGCTCTATCCACTGAGCCAAACCAGTTTGGGCAAAATATATTTTTATTGATTTCAGAGAGGAAGGGAGAGAGAGAAACATCAATGATGAGAGAGAATCATTGATCAGATGCTTCCTGCATGCCCCCTACTGGGGACCAAGCCCACAACCCAGGCACAGGACTTGGATGGAATCAACCCAAGACCCTTCACTCCACAGGCTGACGCTCGATCCACTGAGCCAAACCAGCTAGGGCAATAGTTGATTTTTTTTTTTTTTTTTTTACTTTTCTGAATTTGCTAAAATTTTTTAAATAAACATATTGGTGAGATACTATTGCCAGCCTCTGGAGCCAAACCAGATTCCAACCTTTATAAGCTGAGGGACCTTAGGCAAGTTGCTTATTTTCTGTGCTCACTTTCTCAGTTTCCTCATCTGTAAAAATAAGAATGATAGTAATACTTTACCAAATAAATTTATTGTGCGGATTAACATGTGGTAGGCATTAAGGAGATAGCATCGCCCAGCCAGCGTGACTCAGTGGTTGAGTATCAACTTATGAACCAGGAGGTCACGGTTCGATTCC
This sequence comes from Corynorhinus townsendii, assembly GCA_026230045.1. NCBI lineage: Eukaryota > Metazoa > Chordata > Mammalia > Chiroptera > Vespertilionidae > Corynorhinus > Corynorhinus townsendii. The sequence continues at coordinate 168,916,158 of JAPDVU010000003.1, read as the reverse complement.
TGGGCAGGCACATGCCTGGCTTTTGGACTCAGTCCCCCGTGTGGGGTGTGCAGGAGGCAGCTGATCAATGATTCTCTCTCATCATTGATGTTTCAATCTTTTGTTCCCTTCTCCCTTCCTTTCTGAAATTAAAAAAAAAAGTATATATATATATATATATATATATATATATATATACACACACACACACACACACACACACACACATATATATGTCTTTTAAAAATATATATTTTTGTACACAGTAACTGCTTTAAGTTTTAGCTATTATTATGTATTGCTTTTATGATCAGAAAATAGAAGTGTTAATAATTGCTTTAGAGTGGCAGCTCTGTGTAAAATTTGACAGGTGATGAAACCATTGACCAAAATGATGTCTTAGTAACTTATCCATGTCTTCTCACAAAGTTGATCTCTGGGGCCACTGATATCTGACGCTTCAATCATCTTATAAATCTGTTTTCCCCAAACTAAAATCCTTGAAATGGGTTTTCTTTTCCAGGGAGGGGCTTTTTATTTCCTGGAGCATGTAGCAGCTGAGCGTTCAACCTGGAGTTACTTCTGGCAACAGGTCCTGGAGCCTGTCTGGTACCTTCTGTTTGATGGGTGCAACCTGACCAGAGAGAGCTGGAAGGCAGTGGAGCGGGCCGGCTTCTCCAAGCTACAGCTGCAGCGCTTACAGGCCCCGCTGTCTTGGGTGCTAGTGCGCCCGCACATCTGTGGATATGCTGTGAAATAGCTCCCGTGGGGAGCAGAGAGTGGAATGAATGGCTCAAATAACCCAAGGCTTCCATTTTACACTGAAATACTAGTTGGGAAAAGAGAAATGCTTTTTCAGGAAAAGCTGAATTTCATCCTAAAAAGTTTACCTTATACCCTGTTTAGCCATTTTCCATTGTCTCCCGAAAAATCTGTCCACGTTAGGTTGCGTCGCTGTTTTCCAGTTTTGTTTAGGCTGCACTTGGGTTTGAGTTTACTTCTGCGCACGGCATTTTCTTTCATGACACCATCGTTTGTAAGTATATATTTCTGTGAGCACTTTTCAAGTGCTGTTTGTTCTCCCATCATTGTATCCCAGTGCCTGGCACATAGTAAGTGCTTAAGAGATATCTGTTGGATAAATTAGCTAAAGAAAACAAAACAAATACAAAATAGCTTGGCACTCTCCTTTAAAAGGAAACAATGAGCCCAGCCAACAGTGACTCGGTGATTGGGTGTTGACCTATGAACCCGGAGGTAACGGTTAGATTCTGGTCAGGGCACATGCCCAGGTTGTGGGCTCAGTCCCCAGTGGGGGGCATACAGGAGGCATGATTCTCTCTCATCACTGATGTTTCTGTCTCTCCCTCCCTCTCCCTTCTTCTCTAAAGTCAATAAAATAATATTTTTTAAAAATAAAAGGAAACAATGAGCTTTTGTAATTGAAGTCTACCATTATCTGCAAACCTTAGTTTATTCAGTAACTTCAGCTATCTTATTTAAGTTGTTACCCAACAGATTTGAATTTCACCCCCTCTTTGATTTGAGAGCTTGGTGGAATAAGTAGTTAAATCACTCAAAAGAACACTTTGAGAAAGGAGAAATGAAAATACCTCAATGATTCACAAACTGAATAAAGGAAGACTAGTTGATAATTACACTTGACACTTCAGTATTTTCATGAAACTGTCTTGAGGCAGTTAAGGTTCTCGGGTTCATCTTCCTTATTATCTAGCATATACTTTCCTGAATGCAGCCAACTGCAGGCAAGGAAGAGGCCCACTCACTGTTATTAGGAAAGCCTTGTATAATTAGGTACACTTGGTAAGAGCCCCTAAAACCAGACAATTTGTGAGCGTGGAAAGAAGTGGACGAGTATTTATTGGATTATGGTGATCAAATTTCCACCCCATCCCAAGATGATTTCTTAGTTCCTTGCAACCACGAAAACCTCTGAAAATCATGACAATTATGTTGAAAACAAGTGTTGGGCTGATCAGTTAGAGGGTTTAAGAGTAGAATTTTCAGAAATAATTTGCATGTATTTTAATAAGTTTAGTATATTTTCTGAGATGATTTTGCAAAAGGCCTATTTTAAATAGCGAATCAATAAATTCATATGCATTTTAGGAATGGAAATAAATGGTTTCTATGTTTACTGGCTTGGTTTCATTTTTCTTAATGTCTCTGGGAGGGCTTTCCTTCCTCGTGGAAAGTTAAGCTGATTAAACATACAGATTTTTCCTTCTTCAGCAGGTAACTATTCTAGTAAACACAGCTAGCAGGTTTTAGAAAAAGCAATTTTGGAAGGATCAGAATGTGTTTTGAAAAATTCAAGTCCAAAGACCCCGTTTGTGAAATCCAGAGAGCAGAAAGGAAGGAAGCACAGTCATCTCTGTGGGACATGAAAACAGTTACTGTTACGGTGAGGTTTGGACGCTCACCTAAGGCCTCCTGCGCAATGGAGCAGGATTCTCCTCCCACTACAGTCTCCCCAAAGTAGGAACCTCCTTCCTCTACCCACCTCACTCCTGGCTGGGTCAGTCTAGTGAGGGAGAACGGTGAAAAGCCACAGGGTGACATGGTGAAATGTTATTGGCATGTTGGAAGGTAAATAACAGCCAAGTACAAAGTACTAGGCACATTCTTACCCATTCCTTCTTGTCTTAAGTGGTTTGGCAAATATTATCCTCACTTTTTCTTTCTTAATCCTCACCTGAGGATTTTCATTGATTCGATAGCAAGAAAGAGGGAGAGAGCAAGAGAAAAACATCAATCAGTTGCCTCACCCACCCCGACCAGGGATTGAACCTGCAATCTGGGCCTGTGTCCTGACCAGGAATAGAACCTGGGACCCTTCAGGGTATGGGACAGCACTCTACCCACTGAACAACACCGGCCAGGCCATCCTCACTTTCTACAGACAACACTAAGGTGCAGAGAAAGAAAGAAATGAAGTTTCTTACATTCCACACGTTAAAGAGCAAGTCTTATAAGCCCTGATTCCCAAAACCACAAAACCTGTGCTGACTACAGCTGCCGTATTATTTTCTCACTGCCTTCCTCCTCAGGCCCAGAATGACACAGATTTATGATCATTCCAACAGCCTGAAGACTGAGTCTCAATAGGCTCCTATTGACAATACTGGGTCACAGCCCTTTCCTGAACAATCATGTTTAGATGGGATGGGTTATGCTGATTGGCTCAAGTGTAGGTCCCCGTGTTCCATCCCTGGGGTTGAGCACACCCAGATCATGTGGACTGAGGCAAGGAGAGTTGTGGATTATCCAGATGAAAACAGAGCCTGTGACAGGGGTAAGAGGGAATGGATGCTGGGAAGGCACACCACAAATGCCCAGGATAAGCTCATTGCTGCATTAAAAAATTTTTTTAAAGTAGAAGGGAGGGGGAGGAAGAGAGAGAGAGAGAGAGAGAGAAATATGAGAGGGACACATCGATAGGTTGCCTCCCACACAGGCCTGATCAGGGCCATGTGTGGGAGGCAGGGCCATGTGTAACCTGCAACCCAGGTATGTACTCTTGCCTGGGAACTGAATCTGGGGCCCTTTGGTGCTCAGGCCGATGCTCTAACCATTGAGCACACCAGCCAGGGCTCATTGCTGCATTTTGATCAGACCCTCTGCCTGCTTTCCTGCGGTAGATCACACAGTACTGTGCTTACCAGCACTGGCTTTTCAGTGGGATCATTGCATACAATGAGAAAAATAAAAGTCAAAATGGCACTGACTTTGGCATCAAAGTGACCGAGGTCAAGTCCTGGCTGTGTCATTCACTGACTGTGTGACCTTGAGCAAGTTATTTCTCTAGTCTCACTTTCCTCACCTGCTAATGGGGATAATATCTACCTACAGAGAGACTGTGAGGAGTTAATGAAGTGACGCACTTGGTGCTTAATAAATGTTGAACTTCATTCAACAAATGTGAGTGCCTACTGTGTACTCCGCTCTTGGTGCATGCCTTAGAGTCCTGAATCAGCTAGACCTGGCCTCTCTCTCCTGGAGCATACAATTGTGATGATGCTATCTACAAGGGAGAAGCTTGGGAAGAGAACAGAATATGGTCTCTCCAGGAGGAAGGGGACCAGAGGCATCCTTGAGGAAATGACACCTGAGCTGAGTTCCAGGAGATGAATAAGCAGTATTTCAGCTTGCCCTGGCCAATGTGGCTCCACTGGTTGGGGATCAACCTGTGCACGGAGGGGTTGCTGACTCGATTCCTGGTCAGGTCACATGCCCAGTGGGGGGATGGAGGCGCAGATTGATGTTCTGCTCTCACATCGATGTTTCTCTCTCTCTCTCTCTCTCCCTTCCTCTCTCTCTAACCAATAAAAATCTTTAAGAAAAAAAAAAGAGTATTTCAGTCTAATGTAACAGCTTGTGGCACTGACTAATGAAGAGAAGAAACACAGTATGTTTGTTAGGGGCAGGAATATTAATCGTGCTCTGTTAACCATGACTGTTAGCTATAGTTATAAGAAATATTAATGATGCTCTGTTAACCGTGATTGTTCTGTTCTGATTAGAGAAAGCATAATCTAACCTGGCTGAGTTGTACACCCTGGGACTCGGGAATTAACCTGAGAATGTGGTCCATTCTCCTTATCCAAGAACTGCCTATTATCATGGAAAGATGAACAACTTTTGTTGCCAAAACAAGAGAGTCCCCGAGGCGCCAACCCTTCCCAACATCCCCCCTTCCCCTCCCTCCAGCCTACATTGCCTGTAACCTGTAACCATTATACCCATTCTTATTCCTTTTGCCTACTTCCCCATGCCTGTAACTCCTTCTGCCCACTTCCCCATGTAATCTTTGTCCTTCTACCCAATAAAAGCATCTGGCTAAGGGGGAGGGGAGATTGAGCAGATTTTCGTGGATAACATGCTGCTCTCCCATACTGGCAGCACTATTGGAATAAACATATGTGATTCAACCCTGTCTCTGCTTAATTGGCTCAAGTAGTGACAGGCAGCCTGGACCCATTGTTTGTCCAGTTTCATGTTCAAGGAACTGAAAGAAAGCAGGCACAGCTGGGCACCAAAGCCTGAAAGGTAGGTTTTGGCATGGCCACTATTTCCATCAGCTTCTTGTTAATTTTGTTAAGAACCTTGACCCATGAGCCCAACATTTATTTTAATGGCTAATGAAAAAAGGACATTAAAATTTTATTTCATTTACATTATAGAACATTCTGTTCCTATGTGTTCTGTTTCTTCTGAATTCCTACGCATTTTACACTTGAACAGAAACTGAACATTGCACGGTAGTTCTTTTTGTACTCTTGACCTTAAATAAGCCTTTCCCTTTAGTGTTGCTTCAGAAAGCACAGAACTTAACATAAACTTAATTCTTGCTTATCTGTTAAGGCAACTGAGAGTATAAAGAATCGTGGCAGGCTAATATGAACAAAAGCAAAAAAGAAAACTTTTCAGTATTACTTTATCTCAATATTTAAATCTTAAAGCATTCAGGCTACCTTAAACAATAACCAGAATTCCCTGAACCGTGAAAACATCAGAGAATCGAGGTGCGGGGAGGTCACGTTTAACTGAGGACAAAAGAAATGAAGGTAGAGCCTGGCCAGCACGGCTCAGTGGTTGAGCATCAACCTATGAACCAGGAGGTCATAGTTTGATTCCCAGTCAGGGTACATGCCTGGGTTATGGGCTCGATCCCCACGGTGGGTGTGCAGAAGACAGCCAATCAATGATTCCCTTTCATCATCGATGTTTCTATCTCTCTCTCTTCCTCTCCCTTCCTCTTTGAAATCAATTAAAAAAAATTTTTTTTAAAGAAATAAATTTAGAATAGCCCATGCCCCAAATTTCTAGATAAATTCTTAAAAACATAGTAATTTGCCAATCAAGCAAGGCATAATTTTGTTTCTGAAGGAAACTACTTGGGAACCTGAAGAGAATTTCATGGGAATAAGGAAAATTACCATTCACAATTTATCATTCCTAAAAAGTAAAAATCTCTTATGTCCAATATACTTAACTCAGGCTGAGTTTTTCTCAATCTTTAAGCTGTACCTGACACTGAATGATATCAGAGGAATGACAGTGTGAAAGTGTACCTTGTTCTGTCCCCCTGAAACTTCCACAAGTTAACCAACTATTATTCAACAAAGAAATCTCTACTCAACACAGTTGCATGCCTGAAAGACCTGAGCATTGAAACATCTAAAGGTGGGCAACCAGGAATAAATGGGGAGATGAGAAGGGAGAAAAACGCAAATGGCCCACAGACACAGCCCTGCAGCCAGGAGCTCCACAGCTCAGCCAGGAGAGGGGAGAAAGCCGGCAGTAACAGGTGCTTCCTTTGGCCCGGGAGAAAGGAACAGGGAGCTGCAGGGGGTCAGGGAGTTCAGGCCAGGCCAGCAGGACAAGTGGGGAGGGAGTGAACAGTGTTTGAATCAGCAGATGCCTGGCAGAGCACACGGTTCTGCTGTGCGGCTCTCCACTGTCAGCCAGGTGGTGGTGTTTCAGACAAAGAATCGAACCACAGAGCCCTGCCGCAGCTTGGACTCCCAAATCTCGCCTCCCATTGCCCTTGGAGTGAGGTCCAGGGGCATCTATCCTATATAATAAAAAGCTAATATGCAAATCGACCAAATGGCAGAACGACCGGTTGCTATGACATGCACTGACCACCAGGGGCAGATGCTCAACATAGGAGTTGCCCCCTGGTGGTCAGTGAGCTCCCACAGGGGGAGTGCCACTCAACCAGAAGCCGGGCTCATGGCTGGCAAGCACAGCGGTGGTGGTGGGAGCCTTTCCTGCCTTCGTGGCAGCGCTAAGGATGTCTGACTGTCCCAAGGCCTCCAGACTGTGAGAGGGCACAGGCCGGGCTGAGGGATCCCACCCCTTCCAAGTGCACAAATCTCGTGCACTGGGCCTCTAGTATGTATATAAAAGCTTAAGCGGCCTTTTGACAGTTCGACCGTTCGACCAGTTGCTATGACGTGCACTGCCCACCAGGGGGCAGACACTCAATGCAGGAGTTGCCCCCTGGTGCTCAGTGTGTTCCCACAGTGGGAGCACTGCTCAGCTGACCAATGGGTGCCAGATGCCAAGCTCACAGCTGGTGAGCACAACTGTAGAAGTGCGAGCCTCTCCCACGGACAGTCCTCCTTGCACCCCTCCCCCATCCAGACTGGGACAAGATTGGGACCAGCATCAGGACTGACTGGGCATGAGCCCGCGGCCACTTCTCGGTCATGGGCATGCCAGTATCACCCTAGGACAGGTGCATGCGTGGAGTGGCAGTGAGCCTACTGAGCAGCGGCAGCAGCAGGCACAGTGGGGCCGGGATGAGCAGGAGCAGCGCAGCACCTGGCCTGGGCTCAGGCTCCTCCCTGGCCGCCTGCCACTTCACACACTACTACAACCCTTAGGGGATATTGGACTGCCGATTTTGGCCCGATCCCCACAGGCCACACCAAGGGACCCCACTGGTGCACAAATCTGTGCACCGGGCCTCTAGTATTATCTATAAACCAAGAGCTATTGCAGTAGAACTGCTGTTTCCTTTTGTGACAGGAGGGTGCTTGAGGTGAGACCCTACAGAGGTCAGGGGTCACAATTACAGTGAGGGCAAAATAAATCCCATCCCAAAGCAGTATGGCTGTATTGTCTTACGAAAGCCATAGAGGTTCAAGATTGGAAAATCAGAGCTAAAAAAATCTTGCAATTCAGTGCCATCTACTAGAAAATAGTAGACAGACCTCTTCAGACAAAGCTTCTATTGAACATACTTATAGGGAGATAAATGAGTAGGCAAAAGAGAACAGCAAATACCATGAATAATGACAGAAACAAGGATGACCAGAAAGAACATGAAAACTCCCCAGAAAACAAGCTGAAACAGATGGAAATATGTGATATGAATGACAGATTTCAAGATTGCAGTTCTGAAAATCAATGAGATGTATGAAAATATGGACAGGCAATTCAATGCACTCAGAAAACAAATCAATGAACATGAGTTTGAATCTCTAACAAAGAGATTGAAATTTCAAAAAATAACCAATCAGAAATTCTGGAAACGAAGCATGCAATTAAGGAGATTACAAATAAACTACTGAGTGCCTGGCCAGTCTGGCTTAGTTGTTGAGCATTGACCTATGAACCAGGAGGTAATGGTTTGATTCCCCAGTGAGGGCACATGCCCAGGTTGCAGGCTCAGTCCCCAGTGGGGGCATGCAGCAGGCAGCTAATCAATGATTATCTCTCATCATTGATGTTTCAATTTCTCTCCCTTCCTAAAATCAATAAAAATTTTAATTTAAATTTTTTTTTAAATAGTGAACTACTGAGCATAGGAAACAAAGCCCACATGACTGCATTCAGCACAGTCAGTGGTGAACCTGAGGAGGGGCAGTGAAGGATTAAAGAAGACAGACACGAGTATACAGTTGGGACCAGGTGGATCACTGTGCCTGGATGAGGAAACAGTGACACAGCCTGTAAGCTGAAGCTTTGTTTTATAGTCAGATCACACAAAGCAAAACAAGAGCAAGATGTTTACAATGTTCTTGTGAGTTTCAAATCTGCTTCTTTCCTGTTGTTGCCATTCTCTGAACTCTATCAAGCTTTGTTTAGGCAGCACTTGCTGCACCTCCACCAGCCCACATCCCTGTGCTACCTAGGACTGCAGGGTCAGACTATAAGGTCAAGCTTACAACCACAGCCTTTTTGGCTATAATTGTGCTGGGAGGACTTTGCCTTCCAAGCTGGGACTTGTATGTGGCTTTGCCACAAGTCAGTCTGAGGCTTGATCCTGACTGAACGCTGTAACCACTCTTCACACCAACCAGCCCAGCCAGTATGGCTCAGTGGTTGAATGTCAACCCATGAACCAGGATGTCACAGTTTAATTCCTGGTCAGGGCATATGCCCAGGTTCTGAACTCAATCCGCAGTGTGGGGTATGCAGGAGGCAGCTGATCAATGATTCTCTCTCATCATTTATCTCTCCCTCTTCCTTCCTCTCTCTTTAATCAATAAAAACATATATTCACACACATATATATAATATAAATATATATAAAGGAAAGAGTGGAAGATGGCGGCGTAGGTAAACACTTAAACTGCTGCCTCGCACAACCATTTCAAAACTACAACTAAAAGACAAAACGTCTATCACCCAGAACCACGGGAAAGCTGGCTGAGTGGAAGTTCTACAACTAGAAGGAAAGAGAAAAGAGCATTGAGACGTGCACGAGCATTGAAAAGCTGAGGTACGGAGGCGCATGATCCGGGCTGGTGGCAGGCGTTGCTTTTTTCAATTCGAAGGGAGACAAGCCCCCGATTACTCTGAAATACAGTTTCTGGGGAGACGCAGGGGACCCAAACTCCTACGGGGAGAAGCTGGACTGTCTGCCAGTGAGGGTGGCTTGCTTGCAGAGCTGCGCGCAGGAATAATTGTTTACTGCACTGGGGCACGGGACTCGGGGACGCCGTCGGGGACGCAGAGCCGGCTAACTAGCAGCCATTGCTGTTTGCCACGCCCTAGCCTAGTGACACCCTGAGGCCCTGCCCTGCACAACCTACAAACCCACCCAAGCTCCAAGCAGCGGCTTTAGCATAAGAAAGGCCTGCCCTATCGCAGCTTAACCTAGCCAACTTGCAGCCCAGGTCAGACAGCTCCAAAACCTCCAAACCCCAAGCAAAGAGGGGAAAACTGTAGCTCTCACTGTAGCTCCTGCTGGGTGGCCTCAGACAGTAGCTGACCTGAACCCCATTGGAGATCCAGAAGCCAGTGTACCTAGTGGTCAGTGTGAGACACCAGATTTCAACTCCTCACATCCATAAGTGACACATTCAAGAGGCAGACTCAGTGAGCACCAAAGCCCCACTGAAACAAGTCCTGCCCCATAAGCGTGTCTTCAGCACAGCAGTTCTTCCATTATAGATACAGTGAGTGCTCACAGCTAATTGGCCTGGAGGTCAATTCCTCCCAGTGTACCAATAGCAATTAAGGCTTAACTACACCAAGACTTTGCACTCAGCCCACAAAGGGGTGTACCAAGAGCACCCACCTCAAGTGATTGAGGAGGCTGAGTTACTGCCCCCTATAGATCACCTACCACACAAAGCTACTCCATCAACACAGGGAAGCAGCCAAAATGTGGAGACAAAGAAACATGTCACGAATGAAAGAAATGGAGGAAAGCAAACTACTGGACGACATAGAGTTCAGAACCACATTTATAAGGTTACTCAAGAATCTTCTAAAAACCGCCGAGAAACTTGATGACACTTCTGAGGAGCTTAGTGAGACCTTCAAGGACCTTAATGAGAATGCCAAAAAAATGGAAAAGGATTAGTCAGAAATGAAGCATACACTGTCTGAAATAAAGAATATACAGAAACTCAACCGTAGATCAACGTACCCCAAGAATCAAACCAAAGATCTGAAATATGTGGAAACAAAAAACATCCAACCAGAAAAACAAAAAGAAAAAAGAATCCAAAAATATGAAGATAGTGTAAGGAGCCTCTGGGACAACTTTAAGCGAACCAACATCCGAATTTTTGGGGTGCCAGAAGAAGGGAGAGAGCAAAATATTGAAAACCTATTAGAAGAAATAATGACAGAAAACTTTCCCTACCTGGTGAAAGAAATAGACTTACAAGTTCAGGAAGCGCACAGAACCCCAAACAAAAGGAATCCAAAGAGGACCACACCAAGACACATCATAATTAAAATGCCAAGAGCAAAAGACAAAGAGAGAATATTAAAAGCAGCAAGAGAAAAACAGTTAATTACCTACAAGGGAGCACCCATATGACTGTCAGCTGATTTCTCAACAGAAACTATGCAGGCCAGAAGGGAGTGGCAAGAAATATTCAAAGTGATGAACAGCAAGAACCTACAACCAAGATTACTCTACCCAGCAAAGCTATCATTCAGAGTTGAAGTTCAGATAAAGAGCTTCACAGACAAGAAAAAGCTAAAGGAGTTCATCACCACCAAACCAGGATTACATGAAATGCTGAAAGGTATTCTTTAAGAAGAGGAAGAAGAAAAAGGTAAAGATAAAAATTATGAACAACAAAAGGACATCAAATACATACCTACCAACCAGTGAATCTAAAAATCAAGTAAACAAAAAATCTGAAGAACAGAATGGACTGGTGAATATAATAGAATCAGGGACATAGAAAGGGAGTGGACTGACGATTCTCAGGGGAAGCAGGTGTGAGGGGTGTGGGAAGAGATTGGACAAAAATCTTACTCCTATGGATGAAGACAGTGGCGGGGGGTAAGGGCATGGGGTGGGGTGGGGAATCAGGTGGAGGGGAGCTATGGGGGGGAAAAAAGAGGAACACCTGTAATAATCTGAACAATAAAGATTTATTTTAAAAAAAAGAAAGAAAAGAGTGATTCATGCTTAGAGGCACTGACTACTTAAAAAAATAAAACCAGAACCAACCAGATGTTGTAAAGAATTAGTGATATTAAAGATAGGAATCTAGGACAAGAAAGGAATATGGCAGCATAGGTAAATGCCTGTTCTTGCCACCTCCCACAACCACATCAAAATTATAACTAAAATACAGAACAATCATCCAGAACTGCTGGAAAGCTGGCTGAGTGGAAGTCCTACAACTAGAGAAGTAAAGAAGAAAGCACTCTGAGACCGGTAGGAGGTGTGGAGGCACAGAACGGGCTGGTCCAGCACCCACGTGTGCTGCTTTTTAAATTGGGAGGGAGATTGTCTCTGCGGAGGCTGCCAGGAGGATCCAGGGGTCCCCACACCAGACCCCCAGCCCAGGGTCCCAGAGCTGGGAAAGTAAGTCCCTATGAGCGGTAAGAACTACAGGCTATAAAAACCAGTGCAGATTGGGGTTCAGTGACATACAGACTGCTGGAGACCCAGCTGTTCCTCTTAAAAGGCTGGCACCACAAACTGAACTTACAAGGTCCTACTTCCTCTGAGCTCCAGCACCAGGGCGAGGCTCTGGGGGACACAGACACATACGAGGAGGAACTGGATTATCTGGCATTGGGGCAGGAACTTGGGGGCAGCTTTCTCCCAGATGGAGGTGCTCAGAGAGATCATAGTTCCTACGCTGGACCCTCCCTGGTTTCAGGGCTGACTGGCAGCCATTTTGTTTGCTCCACCTTGGTGATCCCCTAAAACCCCACCTCATCCAATTTATAACCCCATCCACCCTGTGTGCAGCAGCTTTTGCATATGAATGACCTGTCCTTGCTCAGGCTAAAATCTCTCAACCAAGCTGCAGCTGGGTCAGGGAGCCCCAAACCTATCAATAAGAGGCCCAAGACCTGGCACCAGCACCAGCCTGCCTTGCTTCATAGCTGGGCCTCATCTGGGCACTTGCAAACCTGATACAAAGAGGAGGAATCTGAGGATCTCTCTATAGCTCCTGCTGGGTGGCCATAGGCAGTGGCTGACTTTGCACCTACCTGGAGACCCAAGAGCCAGTGTACCCAATGGTCAATGTCAGACCATACCATATTACAACTCTACATATACATAAGCAACACACGTAAGGGGAATACTCAGTGAGCACCAAAACCCCACTGAAGCAAGTCCTGCTCCATAGGGGTGTCTCTTGCACAGCAGCTGGTCCCCACAGCCAATTGGCCTGGAGGTCAATTCCTCCCAGTGACACCAACAGTAATCAAGGCTCAACTACAAGACTGTGCTCACAGTCCACAAAGGGGTGCACCTAGAGGGCCCAGCTCAGGTGACTGGCTGAGCCACTGGGCCCTATAGAACATCTACTACACAAGGCCACTCTACCAGCTCAAGGAGACATAGCAGCTCTACCCAAAGCAGAAACAAACACAGGGAAGCAGCCAAAATGCCAAGACAAAGAAACATGTCACAAATGAAAGAAATGGAAAAAAAACAAATACTGGATATAGAGTTCAAACTCACTGTTATAAGGTTACTCAAGAATCTTCTAGAAGCCTCCAAAAAAAATGTAAAAGGACCAGTCAGAAATTAATCCTACACTGACTGAAATAAATAATAATATATAGGGATTCTATAATACAGTAGAGGATTCTGAGAATCAAATCAACGATTTGAAATATGAGGAAGCAAAAAACAACCAATCAGAAGAGCAAAAAGAAATAAGAATCCAAAAATATGAAAATAGTGTAAGGAGCCTCTGGGACAACTTCAAACTTACCAACATTTGCATCATGGAGAGGCCAGAATAAGAAAGAGAATAAGATATTGAAAACCTATTTGAGGACATAATGATAGAAAACTTCCCCTACCTGGTGAAAGAACTGGACTTACAAGTCCAGGAAGCACAGAGAGTCCCAAACAAGAGAAACCCAAAGAGGACCACAGCAAGACACATCATAATTAAAAATTAAAATGCCAAGGGCTAAAGGCAAAGAGAGAATCTTAAAAGTAGCAACAGAAATGCAGTTAGTTACCTACAAGGGAATGCCCATATGACTTATTTATCAACAGAAATTTTGCAGGCCAGAGGGAGTGGCAAGAAATATTCAAAATGATGAATTGCAAGGACCTACAACCAAGATTACTCTCCCCAGCAAAGCTATCATTCAGAATTGAAGGTCAGATAAAGAGTTTCACAAACAAGAAGAAGCTAAAGGAGTTCATCACCACCAAACCAGTATTATATGAAATGTTGAATGGTATTCTTTAAGAAAAGGAAGAAGAAGAAAAATATAAAAAATATGAACAACAAAGTGGCAACAAATACATACCTATCAACAACTGAATCTAAAAATCAAAATAAATGAATAAAAAATCTAATGAACAAAATAAACTGGTGAATAAAATAGAATCAGAGGCATGGAAATGGAACAGACTGGTAATTCTCAGAGGGGAGAGGATTGGGGGTGGGAAGAGATTAAACAAAGATCTTATATGCATTACCTATGGACACAGACAATAGGTGGTGAAGGCCTAGGGTGGGATGGTAACCAGGTGGAGGGGGACAATGGGAAGAAAAAAGAGGGACATATGTAATAATCTCAACAGTAAAGACTAAAAAATAAATTAATTTAAAAAATAAAAAAGAAAGAAAGAAATAACTATAGGGATCTAGAAATGGCACAGAGGAAAAAAGGAAGAGACCTGAGCACACAGAAAAATGAAAGAGCTCTATGATAACTATCTATCTCCATCAGAAAAACCAATATTAGAATTATAGGCATTCCGCAGGAACAGGAGAGAGAGCATGAAACGGAGAGTCTATTCAAACAAACAGTGGATGAGAACTTTCCAAACCTATGGAAAGAACTAGATCCTCTAATCCAAGAAGCAAATAGAACACCTAGTTACCTCAATCCAAAGAGGCCCTCTCCAAGGCACTTGGTATTAAAACTGTCAAAAATTAATGACAAAGGAAAACTTCTCAAAGCTGCTAGGAAAAAGGAGGAAGTGACCTACAAAGGAAAATCCATCAGAATTTCATCTGATTTCTCAGCAGAAACTCTACAAGCCAGAGGAGAATGGAAGCAAATATTCAAAAGTCTGAAATAGAAAAATTACCAGCCACAAATAATATATCCACCAAAATTATCCTTTAAATATATAGAAATAAAGACATTCCCAAACATACAGATGCTAAGGGATTTTATCACCAGAAAACCTCCATTGTAGGAAATACTCAAGGGAGTTATTCTACCTGAAACAAAGAACTGAAGTCAAACACTACAAGTAAGATCACCAAAAAACTTACAGCATAAACAGGGATAATTTGTGACAACAAAAACATAAAAGGAGAGAGGGGAAAATCTGAACTGGCAAAGGAAGATGAAGCTCAGATGTATTTAAAAGAAAAAAAAAAAACTACTGTATATATGCAACTATGTTTTTTTTATAAACCTAATGGCAACCACATACAAAACTCCCCAAATCAGGACACATAACTTAAAAAAAGAGAAAACAGGGCTTCTTCACAACTGGGTTGCCACCAGAACACAGGTGTTGTGAAAAGCACCTCTAAGTCAAATCCAAAATGGGAAAAGACTCATATCAACATCATTGTCATTGGACACACAGATTCCAGCAAGTTTACCACTACTGGCCATCTGATCCACATGTGGTGGGATCGACAAAGAACCATCAAGAAATATGAGGAGGAGGCTGCTGAGTTTGGGAAGGGCTCCTTCAAGTATGCCTGGGTCTTGGATAAACTGAAAGCTGAACATGAGCGTGGTATCACCATTGATATCTCCCTGTGGAAATTCAAGACCAGCAAGTATTATGTGACCATCATTGATGCCCCAGGACACCGAGACTTCATCAAAAACATGATTACAGGCACATCTCAGCATGACTGTGCTGTCCTGATTGTTGCTGCTGGTGCTGGTGAATTTGAAGCAGGCATCTCCAAGAATGGACAGACCCAGCCGTGAGCATGCCCTTCTGGCCTACACGCTGGGTGTGAAACAGCTGATTGTTGGTGTTAACAAAATGGATCCCACTGAGCCACCCTACACCCAGAAAAGATACGAGGAAATTGTTAAAGAGGTCAGCACCTACATTAAGAAAATTGGCTGCAACCCTGACACAGCAGCATTTGTGCCAATTTCTGGTTGGAATGGTGACAACATGCTGGAGCCATGTGCTAATGGGCCTTGGTTCAAGGGATGGAAGGCCACCTGTAAAGATGGCAATGCCAGAGGAACCACACTGCTTGAAGCTCTGGATTGCATCCTGCCACCTACTCGGCCAGCTAACAAGCCCCTGCGTCTGCCCCTCCAGGATGTCTACAAAATTGGTGGTATTGGTACTATCCCTGTGGGCTGAGTGGAGACTGGTGTTCTCAAGCCCGGCAGGTGGTCACCTTTGCTCCAGTCAGCATTACAACTGAAGTAAAGTCTATTGAAATGCACCATGAAGCTGTGAGTGAAGCTCTTCCTGGGGACAACGTGGGCTTCCACATCAAGAACGTGTCTATCAAAGATGTTCACCGTGGCAATGTGGCTGGTGACAGCAAGAATGGCCCACCCATGGAAGCAGCTGGCTTCGCAGCTCAGGTGATTATCCTGAGCCACCCGGCCAGATCAGTGCTGGATGTGCACCTGTGCTGGATGGTCACACAGCTCCCATGGCTTGCGGATTTGCTGAGCCGAAGGAGAAGGTTGATCTTCCTTCTGGGAAAAAGCTGGAAGATGGCCCCAAGTTTTTGAAATCTGGTGATGCTGCCATGGTTGATACGATTCCCGCCAAGCCCATGTGTGTTGAGAGCTTCTCTGACTCCCTCCTCTGGGCTGTTTCGCTGTTTGTGACGTGACACAGACAGTTGCTGTGGGTGTCATCAAAGCAGTGGATGAGAAGGCAGCTGCAGCTGGCAAAGGCACCAGTTCTTCCCAGAAAGCTCGGAAACTAAATGAATATTATCCCCAACACCTGCCGCCCCGTCTCACTCGGCGGTGAAAGAACTCTCAGAACTGTGCGTCTCAGTTGGCCATTTAGGTTTAATAGTAAAAGACTGGTGAATGATTACAATGCATCGTAAAACCTTCAGAGGGAAGGAGGGTGTTCTGTGGGCCATTTGGTTCTTTAGTGTGTGTGGCAGCTTTTAAGTTATTAGTTTTTAAAATCAGTACTTTTTAATGGAAACAGGACCAAAAATCTGTCAGAATTTTGAGACCCATTAAAATAACCAAGTTTACCCCTAACCGGTGTGGCTCGGCGGATAGAGCGTCGGCCTGCGGACACAAGGGTCCCGGGTTCGATTCCGGTCAAGGGCACGTACCTGGGTTGCGGGCACGTCCCCAGCAGGGGGTGTGCAGGAGGCAGCTGATGGATGTTTCTCTCCCGTCGATGTTTCTAGCTCTCTCTCCCTCAGGAACACAAAGGAAAGCACCGACGGAGGCACAGAGCCGCCGGGAAACAAAAGATGGACGGCTGCGGGGACCCAACACATCGATGATCGCCCCAACTGTAAGTGGCCTGAATTCGCCATGAAGAGGCGCAGGCAGCAGAGCAGATACAACAGCAACAACATCCAACTACATGCTGCCTACAAGACGTACATCTGAACTGCAAAGACAAAGGTAGATTCAAAGTGAAAGGGTGGAAATAATTCTCCAAGCAGATAACATCCACAGAAAAGCAGGCACAGCCACACTTACATCTGACAAAATAGACTTCAAGATAACAAGAGACAAAGATGGACACTTTATCATGATAAAGGCGACACTACATCCAGAAAACAACACTTCTTAATATATATGCACCCAATCAGGGAACAGAGAAATATATAAAACAATTGTTCACGGAACTAAAGGGAGAAACAGATCAAAACACAGTCATAGTTGGGGACCGTAATACTCCGCTGACAGCTCTAGACAGACCAACCAAACAAAATCAATGAAGAAACACTGGCCTTAAATGAAACAGTGACTAGACCAAATGGACATCATTGACATTTACAGAACTTTTCACCCAGAACATCAGATCATACATTCTTCTCCAGTGCACATGGAACATTCTCAAGGATACACTGTACATTGGGTCACAAAATTAGCATCAACAAACTCAAGAAAATTGAAATTATACCAAGCATATTCTCTGACCACGATGCCTTGAAATTAGAAATCAACTGCAAAAAAGGAACAAAACCCACAAATACATGGAGATTAAACAACATACTACTAAAAAATGACTGGGTCAAAGAAGATATAAAGGTGAGATCAAAAGATATAGAGAGACAAATGAGAATGACAATACAACACCTCAAAACCTCTGGGATGCAGCGAAAGCTGTAATAAGAGGGACGTTTGTATCATTACAGGCCTCTCTCAAGAAGCAAGAGAAAGCCCAAGTAAACAACCTAACATCACATCTTAGAGAACTAGAAAAGGAAGAACTAAAGCAACCCAAAGTCAGCAGAAGAAAGGAAATAATAACAATTAGAGCAGAATTGAATGAAATAGAGAACAAAATGACTATACAAAAAAATAAAACAAAAAGCTGGTTTTTGGAAAAGATTAATAAAATTGACAAACCCTTGGCTATACTCACTAAAAAAAAAGGGGGAAAGACCCGTTATTAGTAGAATCAGAAATGGAGAAGTCTGTACTGAGTAGGAAGAAAAAGAGAAATAAAGGGAAGAGAGAAGTGACATGTTTTGAAATAAATCCTTTGTATAGTTTTGATTTTTGGAACCACATCTTACACAACATATATAAAAGGATGTCTTATAGTCCTGGCTGGTGTTGCTCAATGGTTAGAATGTTGGTCCACGCACCAAAGGGTCTCTGATCCAATTCCTGGTCAAGGACATACCTGGGTTGCAGGTTCGATCCCAACCCTGGTAGGGCACTTACGGGAGGCAACTAATCGATATGTCTTTCTCACACGGATCTTCCTCTTCCTCGTTCTCTCTCTCTCCCCCCTCCCTCCATCCCTTCCACTCTAAAAAAAAAAAAAAAAATCAATGGGAAAAATATCCTTAAGTGAGGATTAACACCAACAAAAAATGTCTTATGTAAAATAAAATTTTTAAAGAGGGGATCCTAAAATGGAAAAATAGAAAACAGCTAGCTGTATTCCAAATGAACACTAACCACATTAAAGCAGACAGTAAAAAATCAACCCAAGTAGCTTTTTCTAAACAGCTTTATTGAGATGTAATTCACATATCATAAAATGTACCTAAAGTATAGAATTCAGTCGTTTTTGGTATATTCAAAATTTTACAACCATCACAACAACCTGTGGTAGGCAGTTAGAGAGACATGAGCGAAGTAAGGATGGTGAGCCAGGTACAGAGGTCATCAGGGTGGGAAGCCCGGCAGGACCTTGTCCCAGGGCGACTTTTCTCCCCTAGCATATTGCTGATCATGGGGTTTGGACAGGACCCCCTGACCTTTCCTCCCTAGAGATAACATGTAGCTGAAAGTTGTATTTCAGCTCTAGACCCAGAGAAGCAGGAGAACCAGCCCCAGGACCAGCTGCATCAAATAATGACCCGCTGTCCTGGTGCCGCCAATCAATCAGTGGAGACCACTACCCTGACAGGACACACCTGGAAAACTGCTGATTATTCTATTGAGATCTTCTCCTGGGACCTCCCCTACAATCTCCACCCTTAAACCCTTAGGAAGGAGGACCCAGCCCAAATTCCCGTGCCTTTCCCTCTTCCCTCTCTATTCCTTTCCCCTTCCTCTCCCCTCCCCAGGCACATTACCATTAGCTTCCTCACTCCCAAGCTCCAAGGGCCCTTCCTTTACCTCAATAACTGATCTCCTAAGCCCATTTTCTTCTAGGAATTACTTTTCCTACCTCTGTAATTTTATAAATAAATGTTCTCTTACAGTTTGGGTCTTGGCTCTGAATTCTTTCCTAGCTGGAACCCAAGTACCGAGGTTGTTGAACTCAGGCTTGGTCTGACCCCACCAGTGAGACACCATTCCCACCACCTACAACAAATCTATCTTTAGTACATTTTTCATCACCCACCCTTAAAAGACTCCGTGCCTATTCATAATCGGTCTATTTCCCCCCACTGCCTTGCAGCCCTAGGCAAACACTAATCTACTTTCTGTCTCTATAGATTTACCTATTCTGGACATTTCATATAAATGGAATCACACAATATGTGTTATTTTATGACAGGCCTCTTTCACTTAGCATGGTTTTCAACATTCATCTGTGGTGTAGCATGCATCACCACTTCATTTCTCTTTTCAGCCAAATAAGATTCCATTGTATGGATATACCACATTTCTCCATTCATCAGATGATGAAAGCTCAGGTAGTTTACACTTATTGGCTATTGTGAATAATGATGCTGCAAACATTTGTGTACAAGTTTTGGGGTAGATGTGTCTCTTTTTCTATTTATTTTATTTATTGATTTGAGAGAGAGAGGAAAGGAGAAAGAGAAACATCGATTTGTTCTTCCATTTATTTATGCATCCATTGGTTGATTCTTGTATGTGCCCTGATTGGGGGTCAAATCCGAAATCTTGGTGTATCAGGATGATGCTCTAACCAGCTTAGCTACCCGGCCAGGGCCTACATGTATGTTTTTGTTCCAAGTGATTTTTAAAGACAGTATGTTGGTTGTATTCCCGCTGATAAAAAGAATTGTAAAAATATTTAATAGGTTTGTTTGTCACACAGGTATGGGTTAGAAATTCTGAAGCTAATTTTTGTGTACTCTGCAATTAGCAAACACAGTCACCTGCCACTTAACATCGGGGACACATTCTGAGAAATGCATCGTTAGGCAATTTCATTGCTGTGAGGACATCATAGATTGCACTCACACAGACCTAGATGCTATAACCTGTTGCTCCTATGCTATACACCCGTACAGCATGTTGCTGTACAAAATACCACAAGATTAAATCAAGCACAAGAGAAAATGACACAACCAAAAGACTTGGTAAACATGAGACATGGTACCTCATGTTTACCGTTGTAAACATGGTAAACATGAGGTAACCAGCTGTAATGCAGCTTACTGGTTTTTTGTTTGTTTTTAACATATTTTGTTGATTTTTTACAGAGAGGAAGGCAGAGGGAGAGAGAGCTAGAAACATCGATGAGAGAGAAACATCAATCAGCTGCCTCCTGCACACTCCCTACTGGGGATGTGCCTGCAACCAGGGTACATGCCCTTGACCAGAATTGAACCTGGGACCCTTCAGTCTGCAGGCTCCATCCACTGAGCCAAACCAGCAAGGGCAGCTTACTGTTTTACAGCAAACTTTTTTGTAAGCAGAAAGAAGACACTCTAAGATAATGATAAAAATTATAGTACAATAAATATATAAACCAGTAACATAGTTGTTCACCATTATCAAGTCTTATGTACTGACTCACCCCAACTCAAGAGAGGCACACCCTTTCCCAATTTTGTGTTCAGTAATGACATGACTGTGATGGGAATATTTGCACCGAAATCTGCAAGTGTTACAAATCCAGGCTTTTTACCCCTGGAGAACCAACTGTTAGTCATTTAAAATCAAAGTTACTACCACTGACAATGCAGTCGGTTATTTTTTACACCAGCATCACCACAAACATGTGAGTAATGCATTGCACTATGACCTTAGGACAGCTATAATGTCACCAGGTGATAGGAATTTTTCAGCTCCATTATAATCTTACTAGTGGCCCGGTGCACAAAATTAAGACATTAAAAGGGGATTACTTAGAGGAAATAATTTAATATTGCTATTTGCCCTTTCTCTATAATAGAAGTGTTAGAGATTAAAGAAAATTAGTAAAATGTATATGAAAACCTTCCTCCTGTCAGAGTCTGGGACACACCATGGGACCCAGAGTCAAGTCCCTGCTCACCCACATGTGCCTCAAAATCACATGAGACCCAGACCCAGCTGCCCCCTCACCCATTGGGCTAGATCCAGACCGGGCCAGTCTCACCTTTGTCAAGCCCCACCAGGCAGGGGCATAGCCTCAGTCCCCTGGCCCGGTGCCAGGATGGGGGGCATGGCCTGAGGTCCCCCAGCCCAGACCAGGGTGAGAGGCGTGCCTTAAGGTCTCCCATCAAGCCCTGCCAGGTGGGGGGACATGACCTGAGATCCCCCATCAAGCCCTGCTGGGCAGGGGGCACAGCCTGAGTTCCCCCAACCCTGCCCTGGGGGTGCACCTTGAGGCCCCCCTGTCCAGCCCCACTGAGTGGGGAGCACGGCCTGAGGTCCTCTGTCAAGCCCCACCTGGTGGGGGGTGTGGCCTGAGGTCCCCTAGCCCAGCACTAGGATGGGAAGCGCACCTTGAGGTCCCCCATCAAGCCCTGAAGGGCGGGGGGCATGGCCTCAGGTTCCCTGGCCTGACACTGGGGCGGAAGTCACAGCCTGAGGTCCCCAGCCTGAAGCCAGGGCGGGGGGCACAGCCTGAGGTCCCCTGTCAAGCCCCAGGGGGCGTGGGAGGGCTTAGCTTCAGGTCCCTGCTGATCACTCATTAAGGCTCCTTACGGGAACTTGGCCTCAGCTGTGGGTGCAGCCATCTTTGTGACAGAGTAATGATCAATTTGCATATCACTCTTTTATTAGATAGGGTGGGACCACCATCATATATGCGGTCTGTCGGTGACCAAGATGTCATTCTGCAACACATGACTGTAAATCAGTACACTGAGGATGATGGGGTCCGGTCTCTCACAGTCCGAGAAAGAAGTCACAGCTGTGAAAAGGAGAAGATCAGAATGAGCCCTGCGGACTTGGGCGGAAATGGAAGATATTATTATGAACGCACGGTTTTAATACAGATAGACATTGAGAAATAGGAATAGACACACGTATAAATCCTAACTGTCTGCTGAGAAGGCTACAAGTAATGATGCTGCTCTAACCATGAACACCTCTAGTGCCAAGAACTTGGCTTCTAAATACCATTCTACACTAAAATGAATCAGGGCTCCCTGAAGAAATAGCGGGGTGGGGGGTGGGGCTGGGGGTGGGGGATTTCAGCCTGCAACAGCATGTTATGCCAGGACACAAAAAGTGTTCGAAGAATGATGGAGCCATATCAATAGGACGTAAGAGCCAGCTTGAAGGGACTCAGACTAGCCAAACCGGGGACCATCTGACCATCAAAATAAATAATTATAGTAATGGATAACCTGCTGAATTAAATAGAAATTCATGAGTCCAAAGTGATATAAATACATAGGAAATAAAAGAAAGCAATTCCTCATAGTAGAATGCCAACTGAAAAATACAAAAGAAATTATGGCTTTAAAAAATGACCCTTTATGAATTGATTCAGGCAAGGATCATCAACGGATGCTGAAATTAATGGGTAAAAGTCTGATAAATAACAGGATATTTGTACAATATTAAAGTATCTCATCACAAAAGACAGTAACTATAAAGGGGGAAATAGTAACCTTATTAAAAATGTACACACACCACCTTAATCCAGGTGACAATGCAGCGGTGTGCTATTGCTGACTCACCCCAGCTCAAGAGAGGTACACCGCTTCCCAATTTTGTGTTCAGTGAGGACATGATCGTGATGGGCGTATTTGCACCGAAATCTGCAAGTGTTACAAATCCAGGCTTTTTACCCCTAAAGAACCAACTGTTATAAGCATAATACCCAGGTCAAAGCTACTTCCCCAAACAAGCTGACTGTATGTGCTTCGTGATAGCACACACTCCGGACACAACATGGTATTCTGCCCAAAATGCATCCCCTCCTTCTAAGGATGAGAAAGCATCAGAAAGAATCTAAATTGAAAGACGTTCTACAAAATAACTGGACGAAAGGAAGAAATCACATCTAGAGAAAAATGATCAAGCAAATGTGACTAAAAGTTAACCTTGGAGAACCTGGGTGCGGGGCATACAATTCATTGTGCTGTTCCCGGAACTTTTCTGTAAGTCTGACATTTAAAAAAAAAAAAAATTAGTTAAAAGGAAAAAACCGCCAACGCTACCTGGCCCTCTGCCCTCGTCCTGCAGTCGAGGCGGTGAGCCGAGGCCTGAGGCCTCAAGGTGCCCAAGGGCGCGGTCACAACAGGAGCAAAGCAGCGTCCACCAGCCACGGGCCCTGGAGCCACAGGAGGCGGCTCCCCACGCAGGCACCTTGTTGCGGGCCCTCCCCGCCCTGCCGCGAAGGTGCAGTTTGATCCTCTGCAGGGACTGCAGGTGCCAGGGCCTGGCCGCCAGATGACTGTGGGCAAGCTCCCCGCGCCTCGGCCTGGGGTTCCGGCCACGGTGGGCTGCCCCTCTGACAAGCACATATTCCTAAAAGACAAGAACCGTAGCCCTCAGGTGGCGGACCCCAGCCCTACCACAAACCCAGGGTTGTCCTCTGCGCCCACTTTCCTCTTTATTTTGGGCCTTGGAGCCGGGGTAACAGCACTCACAGCCACCGAGGGAAGTGGGGAGTGCCCTTGTGAAGACAGAATTAAGTAATGACACCTCCAAAAGCCTTAATGTCTCCTTACTGTTGCCTGGGAAAGCCTAATGCTTGTGGTCCAGGTGCTGCTGCTGCTTTCCAGGGTGGCTGTGAAAACTTTGGCCAATACCAGCCCGCCACGCCCCCTGGGAGGAGGGGTGTCGATGGGCTTTCCCATTATCTATCCATCAGCTGGAAACTGAGCGCAGTGTGCTCCAGCCTTGCAAAGCTGTTCTAATCTACTGCTCTCTGCTCAGGGAGCACCAGGAGGCAGCAGGTGGTGGGATACGCCCAAGGTATTGTGCTTCTTCACTTACCCGTTACATTTTCTAATGAAAGCTGATTCATAGGATGAAGCCGCCCTATTTGAAATGTTGAGATGGAAGTAGGGATAACAGACTGAGGTGCTGTTAAACCGTGTCGATAGTGACTATAGCTGCTCTTCCGCGTTTCCTCATCCGTCCTGGGTACACGAGGAAGATGATTTCCATTGTCCAGCATAGCACCTGGCACATGGGAGGTGTTTGGTACATATCGATGACTTTATAATGCTCTGCACTTTCTGTAGAACTGGGGTGCTCACTCTTCCATCCCCTGTAAATCTGAATGTATTGTTGCCTATATTGGCACTGCTGTCATTCTTTAAAATGATATTTTGTAAGATAAACTCTGTGTTCTTACTGTTTGTGGGAGAGTTCTGAGGTTCCCAATGATCTCAAATGCTGAGCAGTGAAAAAGAGACTGAAAACATAATCATAAACTGTTTCACACTGTATTCATGGAATCTGATTATGATTATGTCTCTTTATATATTTTCCTTTTACCCTCTCCACACAAAATGAAAGGATCCCCTGATGAAAGGGTGAAGAAAAGATGATTATTTCAATTGAGCAGACAGGCATGACAAACAAATGAAGACAGAACACATAATCAAAAGTATATTGGGAGCCCGGCCAGTGTTGCTCAGTGGTTGAGTGTAGACCTATGAACCAGGGGGTCACAGTTCAATTCCTGGTCAGGGCACATGCCTGGGTTGTGGGCTCGATCCTCAGAGGGGGATGTGCAGGAGGCAGCCGATCAATGATTCTCTCTCATCATTGATGTTTCTATCTCTCTCTCTCCCTTCCTCTCTGAAATCTCTCTCTCTCTCTCTCTCTCTCTCTATCTATCTATCTATCTATCTATATATATATATATATATACACACACACACACACACACACACACACATATGAAAGTATATTGGGAGAAGATAAATGGACTCTTTTTAATGATTCACAGCAACCTCATTTATCCCCTACTGTTACTAGAGAGAAAAATGTCATCAGATAACCAGTGGTCAGCAGATGAGGACGAAGGTCAATTATCCCGACTGATCAGGAAATCTAGAGACTCGCCCTTTGTGCCTGTAGGTAAGTACAAGCCTTGACTGGATGCTGGAAAACTGTCCGTAATCGTACAATAATGCTTTACCCAGAATCTTGGAGGATTGAAATGTTTCATGTAACTTATTTTTTTCAGATAATTGAAGCTAACCCCTTCTAAACATAAGCTACACTTTCAGAAGTTTCTAGTGTATGGTGAATCGCCAATAATGGTTAGCTATTATTATTATGGAGCATCAGATTTTATTCTAATCCATCTTCATTAGAGGGTTAAATAAAATTATTAGATCCCAGCCAATCTAAATGGAATTGATTGAATGGACTTTAATTTTCTGTGATGACTCAGTAGCACACTGACAGTCTTATTGGGACTATGAAGATGGATATGTCTCTCTGTCCTTTAGGTAACGCCAACCTTTAAATTCTTGTGTCTGATGTTTACAGATTTTTTTGTTTCTTCCATATTATTGGGTACCATAAAAAACTTCTGCTTCTGATGTTCTCTGGCACTAGACGCTAATGCCTAAACTTAAAAGAACTATGCGTCAATTCAGAGAAAAGAAGCTCTGAACGAAAGCCTGGGCCTTCCTGTCCACCTGAGACCTTGAACTTTGTGGTATTCATGCTCAGTGGCCCTTTTTCCTGGCTTCCTGATCTACTCCAGCTGGTGAGGTTGATGGTTCAGTAATCTCTAAAGAAGTGCTATTATAATTAGACCTGGAGTTTTGGCCTCTTTATCCTTTCCCAACGAATATTTAGTATGTTTACATTTTCAACAAATACTACATGTATGTGGGCTTTAAAAAAAAAATCTAGGCACCGATATTGTTTTTTAAAATCTAAGCTTTCTCATGCCTGGCTGGTGTTGCTCAGTAGCTGAGCATCGTCCTATGAGCCAGGAGGTTGCTGGTTCGATTCCTGGTCAGGGCACATGCCTGGGTTTCGGGCTTGATCCCCAGTGTGGGGCAAGCAAGAGGCAGCTGATCAGTGATTCTCTCTCATCATTGATGTTTCTTGCTCTCTCCCTCTCCCTTCTTCTCTGAAATCAATAATATATATATATTTAAATCTAAGCTCTCTCTTCTCTTTTGGATGCTTCAGCTGCCTTAAGCATTATTATTGTATACTGCAGCCATGCCTCTTTCCTTATAACTTTGGAAACTATTAAAATAACCTGTATAAATTAGATTTACATAAGTTTGTGATTAATTCCATAAATCCTTCTAAGTAGGTATGTCATATGTTTCCATTGTCACTGTAAGTCTGGCAACTTCTTGTCATTATTCACATATCAACAAGAATTAAAGTTTTGCTTTACAGTAATATTGTGTTTAGAACTTTCATTAACTTGAATGACTTGTAATAGCACCCATAACAAATCTAAGCAAATAAATTTATAGTGACTTATTCACCTTCCTTAGCATTTTTAAAAGGAAAAACAATTCAAGACCTCGATGCCACCTGCACAGATCACTGTAATGAGCAGAGATTAATCACTGTGCCTGCCGTAAATTAAATTACTTTCCAGACACATTTAAGGGGATTAAAGCAGAAAGATTAAAGTGTTTCCAGCCAAATTCAATTATATACAAACTACAGAGACACTATATGGAAAACAGTAAAGGTTCTGACTTTAATCTCTAAATTAAACAAAACCAATTTAAGTAAGAACAGAACCTTGATTTGATAAGGGAAGAGAACCAAGTTTTTGCTAGAAAAATAATTAATGATAAAATTGGGGTATATATTATTGAGTATTTTGTTTAGCTATTGTTATTTTAATAATACGTATTTCCTGCTATAGGATGGAGTGTCCAGTGCAAATAATTTATAAAACATTTTTGTTATCTTCAACAACTTCCATCATTATAATCTATCTATATTGTTTAGAATGGTCCTATGATCACTGTTAAGACCTGTATATATAATATGTGCATTTAAACTGTGTTGATATATTGTTTTTGCTTCTTTCACTTAACACTTCATATGTACATTTCTGTGTATTAGTACTTTCTATACTTACAATTTTTTTATAGCTATGACAGATTTTCCTTTGTTTCAGCCATTTGGGCTGTTTAGTTTTTCCTTATACATAATGTAGCCATAAAATCTTTGTGTCAACTTCTTTTTTATTTTATTTTATTTTTTATTGTTTTAAGTATTACAAATAGTAGTACATATGTCTCCTTTTTTGTGTGTCAACTTCTTAAATTTTCTTTTGCTTATTTCCTTGGAGCATGTTCCCAAAGGTAGAATTTCCAGAGCAGGAAGCATGTTCAGTTTAATGTCACTTATTATATATTTCCAGAGTTCTTTCCAGAAAGATTTAGCTAAACTTACAGAGCTTTCAGCATGGTACCATCTCTCAATGTGCCTGCCATCATCATTTTATTTGTATTTGCTTTTTGCTGATTTTATATAGTTGTCATTTTTATTTCAATTTCTTTTTATTTTTATACTAGAGGCCCAGTGCACAAAATTTGTGCACAGGGTTGTGTGTCCCTCCACCCAGCCTGCACCCTCTCCATTCTGGGATCCCTTTCACAATCCAGGACTGCTGGCTCCCAACTGCTCGCCTGCCTGCCTTCCTGATTGCCCCTAACTGCTTCTGCCTGCCAGCCTGATCACCCCCTAACCACTCCCCTGCCAGCCTGATTGATGCCTAACTGCTCCCCTGCCAGCCCGATTGTCCCTAAGTGCCCTCCCCTGCTGGCCTGGGTCCCCCCCAACTGCCCTTCTCTGCAGGCCTGGTCGCCCCCAACTTGCCTCCTCTGCCGGCCTGGTCACCCCTAACTGCCTTCCCCTGCTGGCCTGGGTCCCCCACAACTGCCCTCCCTTGCAGGCCTGGTCCCTCCCAACTGCCCTCCCCTGCTGGCCATCTTGTGGTGGCCATCTTGTGTCCACATGGGGGCAGCCATCTTGTGTGTTGGAGTGATGGTCAATTTGCATATTACTCTTTTATTAGATAGGATTTTGCTTTATCTTTACTGTTGAGAATATTACAGATGTCTCCCTTCTTTCCCCCATTGCTCCCCTCCACCCGGTTCCCGCCCCACACAACCTTCACCACACTATTGTCTGTGTCCATGGGTTATGCATATATACTCAACCACTGAGCCACACTGACCTGGCAGAATAGCAAGTTTTAATTAACCAAATTCTTGGTTAATCTCTGCCCATTCCCCATTCCCCCCTGCCCACTGAAATCCATCAGTCTGTGCCATGCTTCCATGCCTTTGGACCTGTTTTTTTCGGCGTTTTATTTTGTTTATTAGATTCCACGTGAATGAGATCACATGATATTTCTCTGACTGGCTTATTTCCCTTAGCATAATGCTCTCCATGTCCCTCCATGCTGTCTCAATGGGTCAAAGATCCTTCTTTTTTTATAGCTGCAGAGTATCCCATTGTGTAATGTACCACGGCTTTTTTATCCACTCATCTACTAATGGGCACTTGGGCTGTTTCCAGGTCTTAGCTATTATAAATTGTGCTGCTATGAACACAGAGGTACACACATTCTTTCTGATTGGTGTTTTGGGATTCTTAGGATATATTTCTAGAAGTGGGATCACTGGGTCAAACAGCAGTTCAATTTTTAAGAAAATTCCATACTGTTCTCCATAATGGCTTCACCAGTTTGCATTCCCACCAGCAGTGTACTAGGGTTCAACTTTGTTTATTGCTAATAAGCCTATAAAATATACATGTTTTTATTTACTCTGGTCCTTACTTCCATTTGTTAAGTGGATCCTAAAAGAATAAATATAACCTTGCTCACCTATAAAGATACACATGTGCCAACACAATTAATGAAAACTTGCTATTCTGCCCGGCCAGTGTGGCTCAGTGGTTGAGCATCAGAGGTGGTCACAGTTTGATTCCTGGTCAGGCTTGATCCCCAATGTGGGGCATGCAGGAAGCAGCCAATCAATGATTCTCTTTCATCATTGATGTTTCTATCTCTCTCTCCCACTCCCTTACTCTCTGAAATCAATAAAAAATATTTTTTAAAAAACCTTGCTATTCTGCATAAATAGCAATTGCATTGCACTGCTGGTGTGGCTCAGTGGTTGAGTGTCAACCTATGAACTAGGCAGTTAGGGTTCAATTCCCGGCCAAGAGAATTGAAATAAAATATCAATTGCATTTTTATGTACTAACAATGAACACATGGAAACCAAACTTAAAAACTTAACACCCTTTCTCAAAGTAGAAGAAATGACTTTTTATTTTATTTATTTTATTTTTTTAATATATTTTATTGATTTTTTTTTTTTTTTTTACAGAGAAGAAGGGAGAGGGATAGAGAGTCAGAAACATCGATGAGAGAGAAACATCGATCAGCTGCCTCCTGCACACCCCCCATTGGGGTGTGCCCGCAACCCAGGTACATGCCCTTGACCGGAATCGAGCCCGGGAACTTTCAATCCGCAGGCTGACGCTCTATCCACTGAGCCAAACCGGTTTCGGCAGAAATGACTTTTTAAAGCACATAATTTGTAAATTTGCCAAATTTTTTATTTAAATAGTATCACATAGTCAAAGTGGTATTGGAAATAATTTTGTGAAATAAAGTCCACTTAGGAATATTTGAGCAATGTCCCAAAAAAAAAACAAAACACATAATACCATTTACAATCACTCCAAAGAAAATTGCTTAGGTATCAGCTTAAGAAAATATGTACAGAATCTGTGTGCTGAAAATTACAAAATGCTAATGAAAGAAATTAAAGAAGACCTAAATAAATGTAGAGACTATTGTGTTAATGGATTAGAAGACTCAATATAAAGATGTCAATTCTCCCCAAACTGATATAGGGTTAGTGTAATTCCTATCAAAATCCCAGCAAGTTTTAAGTTTTAGAATGGTTAAAATGATACTAAGATGTATAGCTACAGTAAACAAGATGGTGTGATACAGATGGAGTGATAAATGCATATATCAAGAGGATAAAGGAAAAAACTCAAAATATAGACCCACACTTTTATTCAAGTTTTCTTCATTCTTATGCTAAAATATTACATCTGTCCTTGTCATTTTAAAATATTACATCTGTCCTTGTCCTTACCCTCTTTTGGATGTTATAAGCACGCTAGCCTATTTTCTTCTATTTTTTGTTGTTGATATTTTTGTTTTATTTTTACATTTAATTCTAATCCATCCAGGATTTTTTTGTAGTGTCTGGTGTGAGATAAAAATCCAAGTTAGTTCTCTATACCAATAAATTGTACTCATTATATTTATTAAATAATTATTCCTTTATCTGTTATTTGATTATTTTGATTTGTCATGGCTTATCACAGTGTTTTAAATCTCTTTCCAGGATCTTTCCTATTCAGTTGATCAGTTTTCTGTTTTAGAGCCAATTACATAGTATCTTGATTGCCATAGCAATAGCTTCACCCTTATTAATAACATTTGTAGAGAATACAGAAATATTTGTAGGGATTTCTGGAGTTCACTAGAATCACAGTTCTTCCTGGAATCACATACTTCCTGTGCATCTCTCATTCGCTTAATGTCTCAATTTTACAGAAGATTCTAGTTTTATCACTTTACTCCATTTGCCCCTTATTTGATAACAAGTAGACAGGAATAAAGCCAAACACTCAAAAGCTATAGGATGTTTGGTAGGTCTACTCACTAAGGACTTGCCCAAAAGTAAGCCTTGCAGCATGCACAATTTAAAATCATACTTCAGGAAAATTAGAAATTACTAAACAAATTACTACACAATATGGTTCTGGTTTTCCTGGGAAAAGGCTAAACTGCAAATATTAAATCCATGAGTTATGAGTCCATTTTAAAATCTGGTGAATCAGCCCTAGCTGGTTTGGCTCAATGGATAGAGCTGTGGACTGAAGGGTACAGGGTTCAATTCCAATTAAGGGCACATGCCCAGGTTGTGGGCTCAATCCCCAGTAGGGGGCATGCAGGAGGCAGCTGATCAATGATTCTCTCTCATCATTGATGTTTCTAACTCTCTCCCCTTCTCCCTTCCTCTCTGAAATCAATAAAAATATTTTTTAAAAAGTAAAATAAAACCTGATGCATCAAATCCAGCAAGGTTCCTTTGCTATCTTGGCTGCTTATCCTCTAAGCACTAATCCTTTGGACAGTCCTTTATTCAACTCTCTAAGCTCATGCCAATCTGGCCTGCTACTTATATAACCTTTTTTATTTCACAGGGATAGCGGGTTTTATGACTGTGGTGTCCTATGGTCTTTACAAGTTAAAGTACAGAAGAAATCAGAAAACATCCATTCATCTTATTCACATGAGAGTTGCTGCCCAAGGATTTGTTGTAGGAGCTGTGACTCTAGGTAACCTGCTTAATTTGTAGCTTGTGTTCAGTTATCTTTGAGAGTATTTTTATTTATTTTATTCATTCATAGTTGAAGATGAATATTGGGTCAAGATGACATAATTGTGGAAGACTGGTAAGAAAAACAGTTCTTTACTTGGTTGAGGCTTAATTGCTTAACATTTTAAACAATGAAAAAAACACCACCACCACAGTAGGCAGAAAGTACACATTTCCAGTTATAAAATAAACTAGAAGCCCAATGCACGAAGATTCGTGCTAGAATGGGCCTTCCTTTCCCTGGCTGCCGGCACCGCCTTTCCACTCAGGCCCAGCCCTGGAGCCGGCTCTTTCTACTCCCACCCCAGAGCTGCCTCTTTCCACTCTGGCCCCGCCTTCCCACGCTGCCCAGAGGCTCTTTTCGCCTACACTTTTATTAGATAGTGACGGGGGTGGGGCGGAACGCCTGCATCGTCGCCATGGCGACAACACAAGCATCCCGCCCGCCCAGTCACTCTGCGCCTGTGTATGCAAATTAACTGCCATCTTTGTTGGGTTAATATGCATATCACTCCTAATTGGCTGGTGGGTGTAGCAGAGGTAAGGTCAATTTACATGTTTGTCTGTTATTAGGTAAGATAAGTAATGGAATGGAATGTACAGATTGGCAACTATAGTTAACTAGAGGCCCAGTGCATGAAATTTGTGCATGGGGCGGGGGGG
The DNA here is from genome assembly GCA_026230045.1 of Corynorhinus townsendii. Classification (NCBI taxonomy): domain Eukaryota; kingdom Metazoa; phylum Chordata; class Mammalia; order Chiroptera; family Vespertilionidae; genus Corynorhinus; species Corynorhinus townsendii. Next base: position 168,883,888 of record JAPDVU010000003.1, on the reverse strand, counting down.
CGGTCCCTCAGCCCAGCCCAGCCTGCACCCTCTCCAATCTGGGACCACTAGGATCCTACCGGTAGGATCGGGCCTAAACGGGCAGTCAGACATCCCTTTCACAATCCAGGACTGCTGGTTCCTAACTGCTCACCTGCCTGCCTTCCTGATTGCCCCTAACTGCTTCTGCCTGCCAGCCTGATCACCCCCTAACCACTCCCCTGCCAGCCTGTTTGCCCCTAACTGCCCTTCCCTGCAGGCCTGGTCACCCCTAACTGCCCTCCCCTGCAGGCTTGGGTCCCCCCCAAATGCTCTCACCGGCAGGCCTGGGTCCCCCCCAACTGCCCTTCCCTGCAGGCCCAGTCACCCCCAACTGCCCTCCCCTGCTGGCTATATTGTGGCGGCCATCTTGTGTCCACATGGGGGCAGCCATCTTGTGTGTTGGAATGATGGTCAATTTGCATATTATTATTTTATTAGATAGGATTATATAGGATAGAGGCCTGGTGCACGGGTGGGGGCTGGCTGGTTTGCCCTGAAGGGTGTCCTGGATCAGGGTGGGGGTTCCCTTGGGGCATGGGGCAGCCTGGGCGAGGGGCCTGTGGTGGTTTGCAGGCTGGTCATGCCCTGGGCGACCCAAGCAGAGGCCCTGGTATCTGGGATTTATCTATCTTCTATAATTGAAACTGTAGCCTTGAGTGAAGGCCAGGGCTGCAGGAGCCTGGCTTCCTCCATCGCCAGGGGCAACTCAAGCCTCCTGCTCTTTCCAGCTCTGTGGTTGCCACCATTTTTGTTGGGATTTATTTATTTTCTATAATTGAAACTTTGTAGCCTTAAGTGGAGGCCAAGGCAGGCCAGGGCAGGCAGAAAGCTTGGCTTCCTCCATCGCTGGGGAAACCCAAACCTCCTGCTCTCTCCGTGGCCATAGCCATCTTGGTTGGGTTAATTTGCATACTCGCTCCTGATTGGCTGGTGGGCATGGCTTGTGTGTATAGCGGAGGTACAGTCAATTTGCATATTACTCTTTTATTAGATAGGATAGTACTGTATTGCATATTTGAAAGTTGCTAAGAGAGTAGATCTTAAAAGTTCTCATCACAAGGGGAAAAAAAGTATGTAACTATGTATGGTGATGGATGTTAACTAGACTTATGGTGGTGATCATTTCACAATATATACAAATATCAAATCATTATTTTGTACCCCTGAGGTTAAGTAATGTATGGCACAATTATACATCAATTTTTAAAAACCCAGTGGAGAACTAAGTTAGAGGCCCTGTTAGCCTCTATTATGAAAGCAGTGAATAGTTCATACCCACAACAGCTGAAAGCAGCAGTCATACACCTGCCTTTATTGCTCAGTTAAGAGCAGCAGCCATAGTTCCCAGCCGATTTGAACAACAGATATAATTATTAAAGTTTAACTGGGAAGAAAACATTTTTAGAGTCCACAAGTTTTAATATGCTTGTTTTCCTTTTATTCCAAGTTTGAGCAATAGGAAATCTTTTTTATTAGTCTATAAATTAAGCAAAAAAAAAAAAAAAAAAGTCCATTTTGGAACCTAAATTATCTTGATTTTTTGGGTCTATATTCATGAGACCAAGGCACAATGTTCTTAGCTTCCCCCTGCCCCTCCCCCCCGGCTGTACAGAGTAGAATCAGCCTAAGAGAAAGTCTAGGACTATGGAGCTAGGTGTGGGGCTTGCACATAGGGAGTTAAATGGTAATTATCTTATTACTATGAACTGTGATAAGGGAGTCTTGAACAAAGTACAAAAAGAAAGTTTACAAAGTTATAGTCCTCGTTTTTGTCATTCAGCAAATATTTACTAGGCATTTTCTATTTGCAAGGCGTGGAGCTGGTCTATAGATGTGGAGGTAGGACTTGGTTCCTACCCTCAAATCCTGTTAGTCTCCTCAAGGAAAGAGACCAAGAACAGCAGAAGAATATACAAAGTCATAAGTGCTATGGCAGGGGTAACACGGCGGCTTTGGGAGCACAGGCACCAAGGAGGGGCATTTGACTGGCGCTGAGAGTCCAAGAGGCTTCTGTGAGGTGTAAACTGTATAACGAGCCGAGAAATGGAGGAATTAACTCGGCAGAGAAGGAGATCAGGAATTAACGAGGCAGAGGAAAAAGCAACGGCACTGGAGCATGGCACATCAGTGGAACTCAGGGCTTGGTGTGTAGGCGAATCAGTGTTTGACGAGAGAAGCAGAACAACTAGTAGTAATATATGCATCAGGAGCTGGGCCCACCGGATGAGCAAAATCATGCTGTGGCCGTGCCTTCCTAGCAGAAAGGGACTGTGGCTGCTGCTCCACTGCTGCCTTCCGAATCTCCTGCAAATGCCTCTGGCAACAGGGCATGAAAGGAAAGGAATTCTTTCCTGGCCCCTCACAGGACCAGGAGCTAGGAATTAAAAGCCCGAGCCCACCATTTTGTTTCCCAGCACACTTAGAAGTAACCAGCCTTATACTCCGACACTCCTGCTTCCACTAAGTGCTCTGTGGAATCAGACACCTGATCAGCAAACACCATGCTTTTTATAGGCATCTGTTTAAGGGGATCTACAGGCGATAATTTCACAAAATGTTCTGCTGATGCATGCTAGCACCCTCTTTACCACTGAAAGAAATGGCCATGAATACCTTTAAGTCTACTCAGACCAGAGAACCAATTCCGATAACCTGGAACCAATACAAAGAACCTATCCTCATGGTTATGTCTCTCTGGAAGCTCCTGCTACCAAATTCTGTTTCAATCAAGGTTCAATCAGAGAAGGAAAACTATTAGAGGTGACATATAAGAAGGGATTTATTATAGAGAGATGATTCTTAAGCACATTTGGGAGCTGGTTAAACAGTCCATGTTAGGCTTGTTGCTTGTGTCTCTAACGCGGGGCCCGAGGTTAACAAGGCAGTCGTTGGGAAGGCAAAATAAACTGGGATCTGTAAGGATGAACTGGAGCCCGCCAAGACAGAGGGGAACTCGAGTCAGTCTCTTACTGACTCCAACCCTGATCCCGGCGTGAGCTGTAGGAGAAGCGGCACCTCTATCATGGAGCTCGTCCACGCCTGGCCTAGAGGCCGGATGAGATAGGGAGGCGATCCAGGCGAGCTGAAGGCACGATGGGCCTGCTGCCCAACAACAGCGAGGTGAGCCAGCGGACAAGCAAGTGCGCCTGCTGCCCTGCACCACGCCCTCCAAGTATAAACCGGACGCCGCAGCTGCTGCTTCCACGTTCACCTTCATGCCTCAAGGTCGCATGAGCCACAACTATGCAGGGAAGGGAACTCTGGGAAATACAGTGAGAGCTTAGTTAAATCTATATAAAACAAACCCCCAACAGATCTTTACGGTTGCGAGATACGGAGTAACACGATGAAGTGAGCCAGTCAAGGGTTTAAACAGGGGAGTACCATGGACAGAACGGCCGATTAGAAAGATGCCTGCCTTATAGAAGGATCAGAAACAGGCAATATGGAACTGTTTGTGTAGGGCTACCCAATAAACAGTCCCACTGTAGAGACAAGGAAGAAAACCATATCCTAAACCTGTGGAAAGAGGACAGTATGGTCGGGAAGGGAGACCTGGGAGGCTTCTAGGATGCCTGCAATATTCTCTTTCTTGACCCATAACTACAGGTGTCCACTCTACAACTACTTGTTAATCTGGTCACGTAGGCTGTATATAGTGTTTTCCGTGTTTGTATATTTCAACGTGAAAAAAAATGCTGAGAGTAAAATGATTAGAGATGATTTGCAAGGGAGGGGAGGAAGCAAAGACAGTGAAGGCGGATGATGACTTGGCTCTGCATTAAGTGCAGTGGAAACAGAGGAGATGGCTCCTAGAAATACCGAGGACTCGGCAACGAAGTGACTGGAGAAAGAAAGGAAAGAGGAATCAAAGACGATCCCTAGGTTTCTGGATTGAGCAGCCGGAAGTAAGGGTTGCCTTTCATTAATATAAAGAGCAAAGAAGGAGGAACCAGTTTGATGGGAGGATGAGTGCGTATTGGACAAAACAGTAACAGCAATACCTAATGACAGCTTACGATGTGCAAGTCACTCTGCTTTATGTATTGTTCTCTCACTTAAGTTGAATAATACCTATTGACACCACCTGGTATGCTGCAATACAATTCAGTACTGATGCTCACCACCTGGAACTCAGATCAGATGCAGAGGGTTAAGGGCTAGTTCCCAAAAATAGTGCCCTTACTTCAGACACCAGCCTTTGGGGGTCCCCAGGGCATCTGCACGTCTGATACCCTGGCTACAAATTCAGGGGTCCCCAAGACTCCCTCAGGTTTATTTCACTACAACAACTTACAGAACTCGGGAAAGCAGTATACTTATGATTATAGTTTTACTATAAAGGATACAAATCAGGACCAGCCAAATAGGTTAAGGTCTGGGAGGCCCACAAGCTCAAAGCTTCTGTGCCCTCTCCCTATGGAATCAGGGCTTGTCACACTCCCAGAGTATCAATGTGCTTATCAATCAAGGAACTCCACTGAACTTCAGTGTGAGGGCTTTTATTGGGGCATCATTATATAGGCACCGGAGGCCTGATGCATGAAATTCATGCAAGGGGCTCCGCCCTCGCAGCCCCAGCCAGCCCTCCCAGCCCCTCGGAGCCCCAGCTTCGTCCGGAAGCTGTCGTCCAGATGGTCGTTCTGCTCTTTGGTCTAATTAGCATATTAGCTCTTTATTATATAGGATGGTGATTGAATCACTGGCCACGTGACTGAGCTCAATCTCCAGTCCTACTCCCCTCCCTGATGGTCACATGGTTGGTCTGTCTGACTAGCCACATCTTGGAGCTATCGAGGAGCCCATCGTGAATCACTTAATTAGCATAAAGTATGATCCAAGGGGCTCATGAATAACAAAGGCAATCCTGTTACTTGGGAAATTCCAAGCATTTTAGATCTATACCAGGAATTCTGAGCAAAGACCAAAGTCTTTATTAAACAACAATACTCTCTGAGGTAGGTGCTGTTATTTTTCCATTTTACAGATAAGGAAACTGAGGTTTAGAGAGGGTAAGTCACTTGTTCACAATCACATGGGCAATCTACTCCAGAGCCTTAACTCTTAATTTTATATTGTACTGACTGAGATGCCCATGACCTATGTTTCCGAATTAGAGTACTCATACCCTACGAGAGATATAAGGAGATCCATGGGGATATGGGAAGAAAATATTTCTAACTTAAAAATAAAAACTTTACCAATATATAGGCTGGCCATGGTACATTTATACTGTTTATAAACAAATGTGCATCTTGAGAGGCATGCTCAACATATTTACTTATGCACAATTTAAGTTTGGTGACCACCTTCCTATGAAATGTAGAATAACACATATGGTACACTGAATATATATGGGGTCTCACACTCAGAAGAGAAATCTAACTTAGATCTAATGTGCTGACCAGTGAGGCAACAGGTGTGAAAAGAGTTGAGATCAGAACCCCAGGGAACACCAACATTTAAGAGGTAAGAATTCTGTGTGTCTAAAAAGCAAAGGGAACAAACAGGGAGAGAATGCCATGTAGTGATGGAGGCAGAGACTGCAGTGTGCATCAACAAGCCACGGAGCACAGCCACTGTCAGAAGCCAGGAGAGGTGTGGAGTAGATTCTCCCTCGTGTCCTTCAGAAAGTATCAAGTCTACCGATACCCTGACTTCAGACTTCCAGTCTCCAGAATTGTGAGACAATGTATTTCTGTTGTTTTAATCCAAGAGAGAGAGAGAGAGACAGAGAGAGAGAAAGAGAGAGAGAGATAAGAATTAGAAGCAGCAGCACAGGGAAATGAAATGTCTTTTTTTTAAAAATATATATTTTATTTATTTTTTACAGAGAGGAAGGGAGAGGGATAGAGAGTTAGAAACATCGATGAGAGAGAAACATCGATCAGCTGCCTCCTGCACATTCCCCACTGGGGATGTGCCCGCAACCAAGGAACATGCCCTTGACCAGAATCGAACCTGGGACCCCCTCAGTCCTCAAGCCGATGCTGTATCCACTGAGCCAAACTGGTCAGGACTGAACCTGAGAATGTTACTTCCATCGACCACAACAATTCAAGTTAAAAATCTTTGTCTTGAGTTTTATGCATCTATGATAGCTATTACACTATTTCTTTAGAAAATGGTGCAGACATCTGCCTCACCTAGCCATCATGTTGAGATGAGAACAACTAACTTCCTGACCCTTTGCCTTCTGTGCACTCTTTAGAGATATTAACAAGCAGGGTCAGAAAGAATGGGGAAGGAGACTGCAGTCAAGGACTTAGTGTAGACAATCTACTGGAGAGGCGATGCCTTGATATTGCTACGGACAGGAGGGGGATGCATTGTAGTTTAAATCTGACTCCTTACCTTGCTTTGGGTATGAACAGCTGCTGACATCCCCGGAATTCACTGGAGCATGTCCTCTGTTCTTCACCCTGTTCCTACTTCGGCCTTTCTGCATGACCCGAGAACCTCATATTATGGAAGATACACACCCATCTCATCTGCCTAACTCACAGCTAGTTCACCCATTAGACTGTAAATCCCTAGAAGCAGAGATTAGATCTATTCACCTTTGTTTTCCTCAGGGTACTGAGCAAAGCAGACACTGAATAGATGTTTGCTATATTGAGATGCCCATTATTTTTTATTTTAATACCTAGCCAGATATTTTCACTTTCCTAATTTTTTCACCAATATTTTAAAATTCAAACTTTAGGGTTATTCAGACTTACACTAATCTCAAATGGCTCTTAGTTGTGTGTGTGCGCGCGCACACACGCGTGTGTCTTCTGGAGCTACTTGTATAATCCAAGCTAAAACTTTATAAGATGGGAAGGGTTGTTTGTTGATTTGTTTGTTTTAAATTGTGGGCTAGCTGTGAAAAAATACAGGTGGAAGAAATTCAGTGTTTGTTCTCATGGGTGCTCTATTGATATACATCTTTTTGTTTCTAGGTGTTCTCTATTCTATGTATAAGGATTACATTAGACCTCGATTCTTCAATGTGTCCAAAAAATGAAGCTGCATACCAAAAACTACAAGAAGGCTTCTGAAAACTGTTATGAAGAATGAATTTTCCATTTATAGCAAATTGTACTGCAGAAGTACGAGAGTTTTCACAGCCTGGTATAGTAAGTCTCCATTGTTTAAGAAGTTGACTTCCAACGCAATAATCAGAGTCAACTCAAAAATATCCCTGATGATGTCTTTCAGAACCTAGAGCATGGTTTTCTGACTTAAAATTTTTTATTTTGTAGTTAGTGACAGAAAATAATCTATCTTATGAAAAACCAACCTTAAAATTAGGAATTAGCTATACATAGTAGCTACAGAAATTTTCTATATCCATATCAAATGTGACAATCTATTCATTGCTTAATTCTCCCCAAATAATTAAGGCTTTCATAAACTTGTTTTTAGAATGAGCAACAATTACATCGGAAGAGAACGGTCATGTTATTTGAATTTGGTTCACTACTGTGCACCTCACCCTTACATAGAAACTTGGCTATTCTAAAAAGATGTATTAGACTGTGTTGAACTCATAACTGTCATGACTCAGATTTACTCCATTCAGGGCACGGAGTCCACAGCCCAGGTTGTGGGCTCGATCCCCAGTGGGGGGGGGGGGGGGCATGAGGGAGGTAGCCAATCAATGATTTTCTCTCACCATTGATGTTTTTATCTCTCTCTCTCCCTCTCCCTCCCTCTCTTAAAATCAATAAAAAAAATATTTTAAAAAAAGAGATTCACTGAAATAAAATCAAGAATGCACTGTGAGTCCTGCCAGTGTTGCTTAGTGGTTGAGCATCAACCTATGAACCAGGAGGTCAAGGACACATGCCAGACTGCCAGACCTCAGAGGGAAGGTAGGGAGGGTGTGGGAAAGGAGAGATCAACCAAAGGACTTGTATGCATGAATATAAGCCTAACCAATGGACACTAACACCAGGGGGGTGAGGGCATGAGTGGAGGGGGGGTTGGAGGGGTTAATGGAGGGATGAGGACACATTATGTAATACCTTAATCAATAAAGAATTTTCTTTTAAAAAAAGGGCACATGCCTGAATTGCAGACTTGATCTCCAGTAGGGGGCATGAGGAAGGCAGCTGATCAATGATTCTCATCATTGATGTTTCTCTCTCTCTCTCCCTCTTCCTTCTTCTCTGGAATCAATTAAAAAATATATTTTTTAAAGGCCCTAGCTGTTTTGATTCAGTGAATAGAGCAGATACAAACACTGCAGGGAGGGCTTTTGGGGGGGGACGGGGGGGCAGTCCAAGACCCTTCAGTCCGCAGGCCCCTAAGTTAAGAACATTCAATCATTCTCTAATTTATGATTTAAAAATCTGGATTTCTATATTATGTGCGTATACAGATAATATATTTAATTTGAATAATAGCCTAGATGTATGCACTCACTCAGTCCCTGGGGTTTGAAGGGTCTCAGACTAGTCCCCCCCAACTGAAGGGTCTCGATTCTGGTTAAGGGCACATGCCCAGGTTGCGGGCTCGATCTCCAATAGGGGCAAGAAGGAGGCAACCAATCATCATTAATGTTTCTCTCCCTCTCCCTTCTCTCTGAAATCAATAAAAATATATTTTAAAAAAAGAAAAACAGAATGCACTGTAAAACATTCTGTGGTGCTGATTTCCTCTTTCTTGCTGTTTCCCGTAGTGGAGGGTTATTCTGACAGGAAGGTGAAGTCTAGTATTTAAGGAAGTGAAATGTAGGGATATCTGAAAATATGTCTGCATTCTAGGTATTAGCCCGCTGTTCTGTGTATTATATACACTTTTCTCCATTGGCACAAGTAATTACTTTAAAAGTTGTCATTTGTACCTATCATGAAGCTCTTTTAGTGCCACCAACAAATACACATATTTTGGTCAACACTGTCCTCATTGGAAAATGGGCAAGGAAAGAATTCAACTACTTTATTCCATTGAAGAATATATTCCAGCAACTATACCTAATATGTTCCATGAAGGTCAGGAAACTTGAAGACAGCTGACACAGAATGCCATGCTGCAAAGACCCTCTTTTAAAAAAGAAATGTTATTCTTCATGTTGATTACACATGAAAAGATAAGGCTACTGGGAAGATTCCACTCTCTCAATAAATACTCAGCATTAACAATAGATTAGCTCAGCAGGCATGGCTCAGTGGTTGAGTGACCTATGAACCAGGAGGTCATGGTTTGATTCCTGGTCCAGGCATATGCCTGGGTTTCGGACTCCATCCCCAGTGGGGGGTGTGCAGGAGGCAACCTATCAATGATTCTCTCTCATCATTGATGTTTCTATCTCTTTCTCCCTCTTCCTGAAATCAATAAAAAATGAACTGAAGTGCTTAATTAGAAATGTTTTCCCCCCCACAAAACCCAAAAGGTTCCAAAATTAATCTTACTGAGAGAATTAAAGTAATATTTATGCTTGAAAAAAGCAATGCAAAGTGTTTATTTACTAGAGTAGCCATACATGAGAACTCACCAATTATGTTATCACACATGGAAAAAAGTGTGCAGGATACTGATTTACCACATAAGCTTGGGTAAAGAGGGAAGGCCATTGCAGGAAGACCCTATGAAGAGATAATATACAGTACCTGAATTTGTACAATACTTCTGGGGCAAAGCTTTCTTTGGTGGCTTAATATCATAATATTTACAACTGAGAAGGCTATTTTCATTGGCTACTGTAAACCTTAACGCCTCACTTATGAATGCCTTTTGTATTAAGTGACACACAGTTATGGAGCAGCAGCTGCTCTGTAACAACTACAGTCCATCCTCGGGTTACGTCGGACTTGTCATATGTCGTTTCTGGTTGTATCGCCACCTCCCATTTATTTATTAAAAAAAAAAAAAGTTCTTTCATTTTGATGTATGTACATGTATGCTTTATGTTTTTTATTATTTATTTACCACAAGTAAAGGTCAGGAATTGTTATCTTGCTTTTAAAATCTTGCTTTTAAATTTCATTACTGCTGTGTATGTGCTCCATGTGAGTGACGTAGGTGCTTATGTAGGTGGGTTCCAACTTATGGTGAAAATCACGTCATGTCGCACAGTAGAAACAGATCTCTGACGTAACCCGAGGACCTGCTGTATTTAATCGCATTTTTTTAACATTCTGGGCACACAATGCCAGAGCATCATTTTGCAAATTGACTTAAAACCCAGGGACTGAGTGAGTGTATACATCTAGCTATTCTTCAAATTAAATATATTATCTGTATATGTACATAATATAGAAATCCAGATTTTTAAAATCAGAAATTAGAGAATAATTGAATGTTCTTAACTTAGCAAAAAGTTTACCCAAGACTCATCCTTTAGTTATCAGTCTCTTCAACTGGTTTTAGCATGATTCAGTTTGCTTTATTATCAAACTAGAGGCCCAGTGCATGAAATTCATGCAGGGGAGGGTGTCCCTCAGCCAAGCCTGCACCCTCTCCAATCTGGGACATCCGTCTCACAATCCAGGATTGCTGGCTCCCAACCAATTGCCTGCCTGCCTGATCACCCCCTAACCACTCCCCTGCCAGCCTGATTGACGCCTAACTGCTCCCCTGCCGGCTCGATTGCCCCTAACTGCCCTCCCCTGCCAGCCTGGTTGCCCCTAACTGTCCTCCCCTACAGGCCTGGTCTCCTCCAACTGCCCTCCCCTGCTGGCCTGCCCCCCCCCCCAACTGCCTTCCCCTGCAGGCCTGATCACCCCCAACTGCCCTCCCCTGCCAGCCTGGTTGCCCCTAACTGTCCTCCCCTGCTGGCCATCTTGTGTCCACATGGGGGCGGCCATCTTATGTGTTGGAGTGATGGTCAATTGTATATTACCTCTTTATTATATAGGATTTTCTAATTACAGGAGTCATAGGACCTGAAGGGTATATTTATAAATTTTTATAAACTCTAGTCTGCTCCTAGTAATATAGAGTTAAAGAATGAAGAAGAGCTACAGAAACCCCCAAGTATATAATCTCTGTTTAACCAACCACCTCATCCTTTTATGAGGTGCAAAACAAAAAAAAAAATTTTTGGCTTTTCTTTTCTTTTCCCAAACATCCTCAGGGAATGTTTCTACTGGGAAATGAAATTGTCCAGGGAGGAAAGAAAATGCAACCAATTGTTTCGAGTTGCTGTCTGTGCATAAAGAAACCAAAACAGTGAAACTCATTTTAAGTCTTTTTTTAAAGTGAAAGTTGCTAATTGATGCTAATTCAGTTTCATTTTTAAAATCAGGACTCTAATTTGGGTTACAAGGCTGCTGCTCTTACCAGAAGTTGTAAGGGCCCCTGAAGCAGAAATGAGGGGATTTTAAAGGACCATCTTAGATGGCCAAATCATTATAAATGAAGATAGGCAATTATTTAGATTTTTAAAAAGTCTTATTATCTTATTTAAAATAAGAGAGAAGCCCTAATCGGTTTGGCTCAGTGGATAGAGCGTCGGCCTGCAGACTGAAGGGTCCCAGGTTCGATTCTGGTCAAGGGCATGTACCTTGGTTGTGGGCACATCCCCAGTAGGGAGTGTGCAGGAGGCAGCTGAATTGATGTTTCTCTCTCATTGATGTTTCTAACTCTCTATCTCTCTCCCTTCCTCTCTGTAAAAAAATCAATAAAATACATTTTAAAATAAAATAAGAGGGAAGTCAGAAATTTAACTTTCATGTTGAAGAAAATGATGCTTAAAGTCACACAAAGGCTGCAGGGTTTACAAACTCAATGCCTTTGGGGCTGGAAGGAAATGAGTGAAGGGGTGTGTCCACCCTGAAGCATATCCCACTAAAATGGATAGCTCCTCATGGCCGGTGTTTGCAGCAGTTGGAGCATCGGCCAGCGCACGGAATTGTCTCGGGTTTGATTCCCGGTCAAGGGCATGTACCTGAGCTTGCAGGTCCGATCCCCAGTCACAAATGGGTGTGTGTAGGAAGCAACCAATCAATGTGTCTTTCTCACATCTCTCCCCCTCTCCCTCTTCCTCTCTCTCTCTTCCTCCCTCTTTCCTTCCCTTCCACTCTCTCTAAAAATCAATGGAAAATATATCCTCAGGTGAGGATTAACAAAAACAAACAAACAAACAAAAGGATAGCTGTGCCCTGGCTGGTGTGGCTCAGTTGAATGTCATCCCATGCATTAAAAATGTTGCCAGTTTCACCCTGCCAGTGTTGCTCAGTGGTTGAGCTCGACCTATGAACCAGGAGGTCACAGTTCAATTTCTGGTCTGGCCACATGCCTGGATTGTGGGCTCAATCCCTAGTGTGGGGCATGCAGGAGGCAGCCTATTAATGATTCTCTCTTATCATTGATTTTTCTCTCTCTCTCTCTCTCTCCCTTCCTCTCTGAAATCAATAAAAAAATATTTTTTAAAGGTTGCCCATTTGATCCCCAGAGGTCGTGCAGTGCCAGAAGCCAGTTCCAGCATGTCATAATTGCAAGAGTTTCATCAAAAGGTTGATGGAACGTGGGGTCTCAACAAGGGCTGAGTCACATATGTTATTGCCTGCTGGAATGGCTGAAGGCACTTCCCCAAACCTGAAAAGGATGATTGCTTGCTGCCAGACAGCTCAGGGCATCTTCGTCTGCATGTTATTGCCTCCTGCTGACAAACACCTAAACAGCTGAAGGCAATTCCCCAATCTGACAATGCTTCTGTTCGAAACCCTACCCTTTGAAGTGTATATCTCCACCTTGCCTTAGGACAGTTTGCGTTAATAAAAAGCAAGGGGTCCTGAGACAAGGAGAACTTGGTTCCTTTAGCCAGGCTCCTCTGCCCACCACCGCCTGCCCCCATATGCCTTCAAAATTATGATTCATCTCTGGACTCTTATTTAATTTATGCACAGATTCCAGAACCCTTCTAGATGCCAGATCAAGACCCACCGGCGTTAGTGCAGGAGGCAGCCAATAGATGTTTCTTTCCCTCTCTCCCTCTTTCCCTCTCCCTCTCTCTCACTAAAGTCAATAAAAACATATATATATATATTTTTAAACGAACAGCTGCCATTCAGTTCTAGCCAACTGCACTCCCAGTCAGGAATGTGAGCCCAGTGTTGAAAACCTTCTGATTTTACAGATAATCATGCAAAAACTTTCCATTTTTAAATATTACAAGTTTATTATAAAAATTTTAAGGAAAACAATCCTGGTTAGGAAGAGGGGTCAAAAAAAAATCTATAAGCCACACATAGGCTGGCAGTTTGTGATATGTGAACTATCTTCCAAGTGCCAGTCTAGTTCTAATCTCATATTGTTACTTGGTATAAATATATTGAAATAAAATGCTTAGCATTCCCTAGGAGATTCAACATTAGAAATATAAGCCACTCCTGGAAATAAGCTTTGGACCTAGCAATGATGTTGGACTGTTAATGGGAAAAGTGGAAAGAAAAGACATAGTGGGATTATACAAATTTTAGAAAGAAAGTGAATACCTCCATTATTATCTTGTTGGGACTTGCAAAGTTAAATATTAGACGGTCCTTATTTTTGTACCTAAACCTTGAATGTTAGAATGCGCTGCGTTACATCATGCAGCATGGAAAAATGACCATTGGTTAAAGTATGGTTTCTGGCCCTGGCCAGTGTGGTTCAGTAGATTGGAGCAGTGTCCTGTAGACCAAGAGGTAGTGGGTTCGATTTCCAGTCAGGGCACATACCCAGGTTGCAGGTTCAATCCCCAGTTGGGGTGGGTGCAAAGGCAACTGCTCAATGTTTTTCTCTCACATGGATGTTTTTCTCTCTCTCAAATCAATTTTTTTAAAAATATGGTTTCTGGATCTTGTTACTAGATATTAAACTCTTTGGAAAATACCATCATACTTCTGGGAAAAAAATCAAGAAAATAATAAAGCATACTGATAATTAGGATTAAATATGATTGCCAAACATAAGAAATATTTTCTTTAGAAATGATGTGCTAGTACCATTAGTTACTAAGGGTCTGGTTGATTAAAACTGAAATGAAATTTAACTGGCCACAGTCAAGCACCACTTTAAAAGGTAAGTCATTTGGACCAGTTCATTATGAAAAAGAGTGTTACTCCCTTTCCTTTCTCACTTGTAATCGAGAGAAAACAGATATCTGATTTGTCTGAAGAATGTGTGTTTTTTTAAATACAAAAAATCTATTTTTATAACCTTAAAACTCTACCCAAACTGTTATGTTCAGGTCCACTTAAATACAAACACTTTTTAATTCCAGGAGTTAAGACACAAACCCATAGGGGTGTGTGGCCATCACAGGCCAATCAATTAACTCCTGGCTATTGTAGGACTGTTGTGAGGTGGGTGGGTCTCTGACCTACACTTAACAGCTGTCAGCTTTTAACAGTCTTCCCATGAGGAAGTCCTTGCATTTTGTTCAAAACATTTGAACAAAACTCACCTCTGAACTAACAGAGATATGTTAAGGGGCACTTGGACTATGAGAAAATGGCTCTTATAGAGTCTTCGCAGGCTGTCGGTCATCTAGACACAAGTGAGTCGGCATCCACAGCGTTGAGAAGGTAGAGTTCAGGCTGAGCTGTCAATCCCACGTGGTACTAAGGACAAAAAGATGGAAAGGGTTAGACTGACTTGTATTTAAATATTAAAACTGGCACTTAATTATCTATAAATAGCATATCGATATAGGCTTTTTTTTTCTTTTCAGTACTGCTACATTGATTTCTATTTCGGAAAAGAAATGGCTTACCAATACATAGTTTATAGTATATAAAAAAATAGCTAGGAGCTGAAATAGTTAAGGATTGAGATAGTGCCAAGTGCCCTTAGCACAGTTTGCACTTGACCGTTCTTATAACATACTTTGCCTAAGGATGGGTGCTTCTGATCAGGATATGAAGGGCAAATGCACCGGCTACTTTTCTGTTTTAGTACTGTGTGTCAGAAACCAATTTTCAAATGGTCTAAAGTCTAAGCCCCATTGCCCTTTGGCACCCGAGCTAAGTCTTTCATTAAAAACACACACACACAAAACGGCTGAGGAAAAGAGATGACCTATGTTCCCAACTGTTTGTCAGTCTGAATCAGAATCACTTCGGCTGCTTTCAAAACACATGGCAGACCCTTCTCCGGAGACCTGAACCCAGATGGTTTGTGTTGGGATCTGTGACGCTGCATGAACTCTTTCTCTCTCCTCTCCATGCACTGCGGGATAATCACTGAGTCTCATTTTAGCCCTACGGTCATGCTCGGGGCCTTAGCAATGTTCTTGCCCCTTGGCACTAGCAGCCTGCAAATGAATGCAGAATGCAGACTGTAAATCCGTAGGAAGAAAATATTCCTGTTACAGTGGAAAAGGCACTGGCGTTGGGTTCAAGCCCCAACTCCGCTACTCCCCATGACCTTGCGCAAGTCAGGTAGCCTTTCGGAGCCTTATCCTACTTATTTGTAAAACGGAAATAAATACTACCTTTGCAAATTCCAAAGACATAATATGCCATCTCGTGTTAGTGTTCAATAAGCATAATTTCTTTTTTTTTTAATGTTTTATTGATTTTTTACAGAGAGGAAGGGAGAGGGATAGAGTTAGAAACATCGATGAGAGAGAAACATCAATCAGCTGCCTCTTGCACACCCCCCACTGGGGATGTGCCCGCAACCAAGGTACATGCCCTTGACCAGAATCGAACCCGGGACCCTTCAGTCTTCAGGCCTACACTCTATCCACTGAGCCAAACCGGTTAGGGCGCATAATTTCTTTTAACACGTTACAAATTGCCCTGTATACCTCACAGCCTTGTGGTGACTGCCTAGAGATGAGTCCAAATGGAGCCCAAGATAAAACTAATCTCAACTAATGGGCTAGGAAATACTGAGTCACACTGGCCTTGGGGCAGAAAAACAGCTCTTCAGAGATAGCTTGTTTATTCACTGTAGGGTTTTACATCTCAGTGTTTCCTAATCAAGAGCAATTGCCAGATATATTGACAATTCACTGCACCCTATTCTCAATGAGCTAAGGTGGTGGGCCTCCTATGGAGTAAACAAGGAATGCATTATTAGTCCTATGATCCCAGAGTGTATCGCATACAGACCTTCTTCGCTAGATGTTTGTCATATTGCTCTGCGACATTGAGAAATGGGGCTAAATGGCACAGACATAGTCTGAAATATTCTCTCAGGGGCAGAGAGGTGATGCAAATAAGCAGACTTACTATTAGTTCTAAGCCACTGCTGGGGTCGGATCATAGAGGGACCGTCCACTTTCTACACCTGCCAAAAGCATTCTTTTTTTTTTTTTTTTTTTTTTTACTTAGTGCAGGCCAAACAAAATTAGTCTACCAGGTGGCAACTTCTGAGCTAAAACATATTTTAATACTAATCAGAGTATCAAGCAAATGCTTCCATGTGTTGATGTTTCTGGTGCTTTTAACCACCAAAGCATGATGTCTTAAACTCACATGAAGAGTGTACTACATATTATGTAGGATGGTTTGGTAATGATAATGTAAGCCCTGCAGTTAAGCCATTCAAGTTCAAATGCCAATTGTCCTTTAGCAATTGTAACTTGGGGAAGTTATCTTTTGCCTTTCAGTTGCCTCACCTATATAGTTGATCCTCTTGTTATAAGAATTAAATGAGATTATGAGTGCTTGGACCAGGACCAGCACATAGTAATGTGTTAGCTGCTTTAAACATTCAGAAGCTAAGGTGTCAAGAGAGGCTGACACATTCTGATTCACAGTCCTACCCAATGAAGGAGCAGAGTAGAGTTCTAGAGGGCAATGTTAAAGGTTCTTGGGTCAACTGAGGATCTTCAGATTGTTATGCATCCTATTTTAGTTATGAAATTAAACCCAAATTAAGAAGAGAGCTAAATGAGGTAGGACAACAGAGAACAAAACTCCCAGATTACTTCTACAGCATAACCTACGTGTTTAGCTCTTGTAAGGCAGGGAAAACTTGGAAAATGAAGTTCTGGTGACCCTCTTGGGACAAATGAAATGCTGACTTAGATTTTCCCATCATGCATCTGGTGACAGGGCAGGTAGTTCACTGTGCTTGAACTTGTCTTTGTTTTCACTAAATGGTGCCTATATTCCCATTTATATGGGGTCTGCCAAAGTGCTCACTTTTTAATGTTTTTACT
This sequence comes from Corynorhinus townsendii, assembly GCA_026230045.1. Taxonomy (NCBI): domain Eukaryota; kingdom Metazoa; phylum Chordata; class Mammalia; order Chiroptera; family Vespertilionidae; genus Corynorhinus; species Corynorhinus townsendii. Next base: position 168,866,778 of record JAPDVU010000003.1, on the reverse strand, counting down.
GATTTTTTTTTGGCAAGGGAGAGGGATAGAGATAGAAACATCCAAAGAGAAACATGATGGATTGGCTGCCTCCTCCACAACTCCTATTGGGAATTGAGCCTAAAACCCAGGCATGTGCCCTGACTAGGAATCGAACCAGTGACCTCTTGGTTCTTGGGTCGACGCTCAACCACTGAGCCACACTGGCCAGCATCACTCATTTTTTTAAGATAAATAATTTTGGTTTCTCTTTTCAAATACTCCTACTTTTTATTGGCAGTATACACAGAATATAAATGCCTATTTCAATGGTGAAACAAGACTACAGTTAGAAAAATGTTCAGTTAAGAGCAGAATAACAAGTTTCTTATTAAATACTAGAGGCCTGGTGCATGAAAATCGTGCAGTGGGGAGGGGGGTGAGCTGGAGGGTCCCTCAGCCCGGCCCGTGCCCTCTCGCAGTCCGAGAGCCGTCAGTCGGACATCCTTAGTGCTGCTGCGGAGGTGGGTGAGACTCCCGCCACCGCCACTGCACTCACCAGCCATGAGCCTGGCTTCTGGCTGAGCAGCACTCCCCCTATGGGAGTGCACTGACCACCAAGGGGCAGCTCCTGTGTTGAGTGTCTGCCCCCGGGTGGTCAGTGCGTGTCATAGCGACCGGTCATTCCACTGTTCGATTTGCACATTAGCCTTTTATTATATAGGATAGCAGTGATGTGACCTTTAGCAATAGCAAAAATATTTGAATAAGTGTGTTTGGTGTCTGCAATTCATGAAGTCTAAGGATTAAACCTACTAGTATTTATTTCTCTATCCCTTTTAAAGAGGGAATAAGAACAGAGTGGGTTTAATACGTCATTCCAGGGGGTGGATGAAGTTTTGATATTTCAAAGTTCTTGAGACCCTTATTAATAAAGTATTTTTAAGGTTAAAAAAATACCCAGGAAACCAAATTGAAAAAAGAAAAATGTTTTTAATTACAAACCAAGTTTACATATTGTGAAATGGTCACTGAAAGCTTAGTTGTAAGCACTCCTAACAGCACTAGCACAATCTCTCAGGAGCCAAACTACAGCTCTGCCCCGTCCCTGTTAATTCCTCGTAGGCTGGAGCAGCACAATTATTTCATGTCACATTTATGGAGAACAAGGACCAACTGACATAAAGTATAACTGTATACCCTTAAAGATTCCACACAGAGACGCTGCCAAGACAACGCATGTGCCGGCAACGGAAAACGTCAAAGGTCTGAACGCCGTGCACTGCACCCGGAGTGCTGGTTGAAGTACACTACCTGAGCGGATCAAATGGAACACAGCATGGGAGTTTGTTTTTAACACTGTGACATATTCCATACACGTATTATAAAGTACCATTTAATTGGGAAGAAATTTTCCAGCATTGCAAGTCATAAATACAACTTTGAAAGGAAAACTGCCAGTTTTTCCTGGACTTCTAAATATTTGTGAATCTGAGACTGGCTGGGCCCACCCAGATTCGGGGCAAAGGTAACTGTTTCTGTACTGTTTTCACAAAGAATTTTTTCGTCAATTTGGCCCTCACCTACTATAGCCAGACCTACTGCAGCTTAAGGTGTCGCTCTTCAGTATCTTCTCAGAGGAACAGGATGGCTATGAGGAGGAACGGTTAGGGAAATTTGTCTTTCATGATGCTGAGCAGCTAAGATAAAGGTATGGTCAGTGAAACAGTTACCCTTAGTGACTTAGAAAAGACAATCTATCCAGTCTACTTTTGACTGTGCAAAGTATCAGCAATAATGCCTTTAGTGTTCAAATGAACAGAGAACATCAATCCACCAGATCTCCAGAAGGAACGCCCCCATCGCCTACATAAGAAGTCATTCAATGCCATTCCCATTGCTGTCCTCACCAAGTCAACAGCTATAAACGACTTGATTATTTATCTGCATCACACAAATGTGATCTGATTTGAGATAATCACATAGTCTCGTCTCCACGTGTAAAAATGTTGCAAGTGGCTGATGAGCAGCAGCTTCATGCTGAAGGGACCCATTTCCTCTGACTCCAGAGCTCCACCATCCGGTCTCAAAGTTTCTCCCTCTGAGGGGAATGGCTGAAGAGAACTGTGCAACCATAGTGATACCCTACTGACTTGCTGAGAGAGTGCTTTGCATCGTTAGTTCCACAGCTCCGAGGCTGCCTTGCCAGCCGTCCTGGGCACACTTCGGGAAAACGTGATGGTGCTGGTAGGAGGTGGCTCTTAGGAATACAACAGATGCTTCTTCTTCTCCTTTCAAGTCTTTTCTCCTTACCCCAAAGTCTCGTGAGAACTTCATTTTATAAATGCTACCATCTTTCTCCATCACCACCCTCCTGGAGGAGGGAGTGAAGGTTTTACAACTATATGTGCTTGAGAGTAAGTGTCAAGAAAGCTCTGTGTATTAACACAAAAGTGATTAAAGTCAGGACTCCCAAGAAAATCCTGGTACGTGTTTAATCTCTAAGGATAATCTTTTAAGTGATTTTCGAGGTGATTAGTAACCACCACCTACAGGTGAGTTTTGCTATTTGTCCATTTATCACCTTTATGTTTTCTCACCCCTCTTAACTTCCACTGAGAAACTGAAAGTAGAAACAAATTGAAGGAATTCTAAACCTGACAAAGGTGGTGGTCTCACAATTCTACATTTAATAAGGATAAAATCACTCTAGTTGAGATTTTACTTTTTTATAATTAAAATAATTGAAAGGGTAGGCACAAGTATTTCTCAGCCTTTTAAAATTCATTATCTTTTAAAAAACAAATCTGTATACCCATTGTGTACTTTTGTTATGAAACGTACTGCATTTTCCAATTCTTTTTTAACATATAGCCTAGTTAAGAATCATGCATAGAGATTTCTCTCTCAAAAGGATAAAATAAACTGGCTCTTCAGCAGCTCCAGAGTTTAGTGTTAAAATGACAGAAGCAATTAGTCAGCTTGTCAAAGACCCAGCTCCCAGGTGAGGAGGTCAGGAAGAAAAATCCATCTTTTATACATATGTGAAAGTCTTTCACAATAAACATTTGAATCCTAAATGCAGTCTGTGCAACAGCACATACTTGTGGCTATGTTCACACAGTAAACCATAGAAACACACTGGCTCTGATGGCTACCTGGATCAGACAGACTGATCCAGGGTCTACTTAGTATAGTCATCGGCGGCTTCTTCAGTCAGGACTTTAGAGGTGCTTACCGTGCGCCCACAATCCAGGAAGGACATGCCCAAAGCAATCAGACATTGCCAAATCTGAAAGAGAAAACAGAGCCATCATTCACCAACCTTTCTGAAGAGCCCTCTTACCCATCGTGGGCTCAATACTGGGCTCTTCAGATGCAAACCTGCTGCCTTCCGTGAACATGCAGCTTTGCCTATCTTCTATCACCAGGTCATTCTCCAAGCCCACAGCCCCTTCACAATGTCCTGGAATCTCCTTCTTCGCCAGGTTTTCCCACACTAGTGACAATGCTGAGCTCCCTCTGCTCCTACTGCTTGGTGCTTGCAGTCTGTTCCTTTTACCGGACTGGGAGCTCCCTAAAGACCACTTTTCTTCATGAGGAGGGGCCTGAATGACAGGCTGATACAACTGAACAGTCTCCGAAACTGCTCTATGAAGCGTATGTTTTGGAGCTAAACCGCAGTAACCCATTCTAGCCTTAAAAAACAGTCTTCAACAATCTCAAAGAAGGGGATGTATAAATTCAGGTCATCGTTTTTCAACATTCACTAAAGTGATTTTTCTCAATCAAGTACCTAACCTGTGGCAGACATTGGCATGGGGACTAGGTTAACTGTTACAAAGATCAGCAGTGGATTTCCAGCCTCCGTCCTTAACCATTCTCTTCAACAGATATGGTATAAATTCTGCCGTCCCTGATCCTCAACCCTTGTGTGTTTCAGAGAAACCTGTATAGAACAGGGAGGTGGATTTGATGTTGCTGCTATAGTCATTTTTCATTAATATAAATAACGCTACAGAAGATTTGGAAAATAAAGAAAAGAACATATCCATAATCCCATCATCTTAAGACAAGTACTATTACCATTTTTATATAATTGACTCTAGAATTTTGAAAAATTTTTTTATTATCTGGGTACACATAATTCTGCATTCCTTTTCTATATGGTTTTATAACCATCACTTTTTAATAATTCTAAAATAATTCAAGTGAGATATAACTTTTTATTTATTTCCTTACTAGACAGCTATTAAGTAGCAGAGCTGAGCAGGGCTGTAAACCCACAAGATCCACCCCAAAGTTCTGAAATCACACCGCACAGCCCCCTTCTCCAACTCCATTTTGTTCCACTCTCTGCTTTCCAGACTGATCCTCTTTGTTTAGTTTAATCACATAACTAATTCCAGGAATTATTAAGAATGGAAACTAAACAGAAGTAACAGAAATAGAAAGATGACAGCTCTTAGGAACCAAATATTATGATTAAAAATAGTGTTTAACCAGAAAAGTGTGTGTGTGTGTGTGTGTGTATACATATATACATATATATACATATATATGTGTGTGTGTGTATATATATGTATGTATATTCACTTTAACCATAGCTGATTTAACAATTTCATGTAAATTATCTCAATAACCTGAAGATAGATTGCTAGGTGCTCCTTTGGGTGCTTCCTGGATGTTACTCAGCCCTACGCTGCCATCCCCTGATACCTATGCCCCTGCCCCCTCCCAACTGGACTTACCAAGTAAAACACGAAGCTCAGATAAGCCAAACTGACCACAGCAGCCACCACATACAGAATCACATGCCCAAGACTCTGGACATAAATCACGACAAAGTACATGTTGATAGAACAGATGATAAGGACCAAGATCCCGCCTGCAATCTTCCAGCCTCTGCAAAAGAATCAACACCATCACTGGTGGAACAGCCCAACCTGTCCACAACGGAGCAGGGCGCTGCGTCTTGTGGGGCAGACAGGGCAGGAGTAAGCAGCATTTCAAAACAGGTGGGCTCCCCGAAGTGGGAGCATGCCCACGCCTTCCCCATCCCCTCTGCTTCCCCCACAGATGTGCATCTCCTACTTCTAAGGGACCCCAAGAGACCTGTAACCAGGGGAGCAATGGGCAGCGGCAGCTCCTCCCAGACAAACCCCCTACACCTGTCTCCAAGGCCCCCTTTTCTGACTTCTAGTGAGTCAGAGCCACCCCTGCCTGGGTTCTCTCCTGTTGCTTCTTCCATCCTAAGCCCTTCCTTGTTTCACTGTCCCCAGCTTTAATAAAGGTACTCTCAAAAAAAAAAAAAAAAAACTAAAAATTACCCCAGATTTGGTTAAATAAGCCAAAATTAGACAAAGGTAGAGACAAAGAAAGAATAAAAAATACTGTCAAATAACCTCTATTATTCAAGTCCCTAAAAAGGCAACAAGTCATGAGTGTCCCTAGAGATCCAACAAGCAATTTCAACCACTCTCCTATCTGTTAAGGATGTGTATGTAAGGTATTAACTTATACCGTTCTTATTCAGGTCATTAACACGGAATTAAGTCACTTTACACTTCAGCTCTGGCCAGTGTGGCTCAGTTGGTTGGGCATCGTCCTGTGCACTGAAAGATGGCTGCTCTGATTCCTGGTCTGGGCACATGCCTGGATTACAGGCTCAATCCCCAGTAGAGGGTGTGCAGGAGGCAGCTAATTGATGTTACACTTTCATATCGATGTTTTTCTCTCTCTCTCTCTCTATCCCCTTTCCTTCCTTTTTCTCTAAAAATTAACAAAAAGTATTTATAAAAAAGATGCTTTCGCCCTGGCTGGTGTGCTTGGTGGTATCAGCCCATGCATCAAAGGGTCAGGATTCGATTCCTGGTCAAGGGCACATACCTGAGTTGCAGGTTTGATCCCCACCCCCAGTCGGAGCATGAGGGAGGCAACCAATCAATGTGTCTCTCTCATATCCATGTTTCTCTCTCTCTCTCTCCCCTTTTCTCCAAAAATCAATGGAAAAAATATCCTCAGGTGAGGACTAACAAAAAATTAAATAAAAAGATGCTTTATACTTCAGTGGCTGAAGCTAAAGAGTTAAAGCTCTAGCCCTAGCTGGTCGGCCTGCAGACTGAAGGGTCCTGGGTTCGATTCCAGTCAAGGGCACATTCCTGGGTTTCGGGCTTAATCCCCAGTAGGGGGCATGCAGGAGGCAGCCAATCAATGATTCACTCTCATCATTGATGTTTCTATCTCTCTCCCTTCCTCTTCTAAGCCAAAGATTGAGGATCAGTGCTAGCAACCACCCCTCCCCCTCCCCCCTCCCCCCCCCCCGCCCCCGCCAGCCCCTACCACTCATTTTTTGACTGGCCTACTTAATGAAGATATCCTTCCCCTACACAGCTTTTGGGAACTAAGAGAAGCACACTCACATTCCATTGGCAAAGTCACTCATTACTGGCCGCAAGCTCGTAAACGTTAGGATGGGTATGAGAGCAAAGGGAAGCTGGAAAAGAAAAACCTAAGATCAGATGGGGCTACTGGGGGTCCCTGTATCACCCCAGAGAGTAGCACTACTACTGAAAGGGAAACACAGACCCTGTCTCATTTACTCTATGAAGAATTATTCCTATCATCCCAAATGCTCAAGCATTATGTGGAAATCTGCACAGCTGCCATTAACCTAACATCAATTATGATCATAAGGTTCTTTACAAATATTTGTTTCTGCCTTGTCTTAACCTGCTTAGGACCTAGCAGTGTCCTATATGTCATTTAATACTTTCTTGGCTTGATCAATAATAATTTTGTATCCTATATGCAATTATAATTCCCATTCAATAGGCTTAAAAAACAAAAAACAAGTCATTTCTAAAAGTCTTTTGGATGCCAGGGATTTCATACACATTTACTGCAGACCAAGACCATGCCTCTCTCTTCCTCCAAATTTTTCCTAGCACTTGGCACTAGACTTGGAACCTAGGGCAGTCCACAATGCTACCTCACCTGTAAGCTCTGCAGAACATTGAGGAAGTCATTCATCCCAGTTAGATGTTCCACATCTTGGAAGACAGCAACCAGCAGAGTCGGGATAATGGCAATAGAGCGGGTCAGAATCACTCGGGCAAAGCGTGACCATCTTAGGTTCAGGAATCCCTGGAAGAAAACACAGAAACAGGATGAGTGTCTGGAACAGGAAACTAAAAAGTTTTGGAGTTTCAGGAAGACCTTAAAAGCATGGGATTAATAAGTAACAAACGCCAATTTCCCCTTCCTCTAGTCCAGCGGTCGCCAACCGGTGGTCCGTGGGGTCTGAAAGGCTGAGTCCACTGCTCTAGTCTATACCAGTCAAAGCAGCACCTACCTCCATGACAAACTGGCCAGAATAGGTTCCTGTCATGGTGGAGCTCTGCCCTGCAGCCAGGATCCCCACGGCCCAGATGTAGAGTGCAGCAGGCCCGAAGTAACATCCCAGCACAATACCCTGGGGGGGAAGGGCAAGGGAGAAGCAGGTGTGTGTCAGTGAACTGCTGAGACAATACCTGAAACAGCCTGTCTCTCTTCTTTGCTATGCACCCAGCTAAACCAAGGGCTGTGCAGGGCACTGTCCCAGAAGCTCAGCTCAGTCCTAACTTCATTCTAAAGCTTTCAACCTAAATTTTGCTGGATGGTCCTTCATTCCTTAGCCTAGTACTTTCTCTTCTCCAAGCTCCTAAAGCCTTCATCCTCAACCTATACCTGAAATATTAGTAAGATTAAAAAAAGTCTACGCTATATTTCCCAAATTATACTGCTTAACACACTACTTTAGAAGATAAAAGGAGTGAAAAGAAAGTTCAAATAAATTTGGGAAATGCTACATACATACACATTCTACCCCTGGAGGTTCACAATGTAACCAATATAAAAGGGACTGAGCCCCAGTGAAGACCACTTTACTAGGTACACTTTCTCCAATTGCCCCAGTTAACATCGGTAGAACACTCTACTATCAGCACAAGTTTGGGAACTGTGAAACAATTCATTTTTTAGCTGATCCTTTATTCTTTCTATGTAGTCCAAAGTGCTTGCCTAGCATCTGGACCTCTGAAATAAATGACACTCCACAAGGAGATATGCTTAGCTCTGAAGCAAACCTACAGAAAAGACCAGCTACTAGGCCAAGAATACTGACCTAGGGGCAAAGAACACAAATCGGAATTGTTTACCCCTTTGAAGATGTCCACAGCCAGTGTTGAGTTATCATCAGGAATAAGGCCAGTATGGGGACTGCTGCTATTTTTACAGACTTCAATCTGGAAAAGAAAGCAGTTTAAGAGCAACTTTTATTTTCGAGGCATGGGCCAGAGAAGAAGAGCTCTCCCGCAGATCACACGCAAGTCATCTATGCGACAGCCTGGAGGCAAAGACTGGATGCTTCAGGCTGTGATGGGCAGACACGGGGCAAGTATCACTTGTGCTCTTCCTCCATAATCTTTCTGCACCCCCACATCATCAACAAGATTTACTGAGTTAGAGTGTGCACTGTTGGGTCATTTTAAATGCCAGGAAGGGAGGACTCTTAGGAAGGTTTCAAATACAAGAGGACACTTGGAACAGCGAGTCCTTAGTCCAACCAGAGCCAGCGTCTGAGGTCCTATACATGGGAAGCAAAGTGGTGATCTAAACTGGATAGGCAACCAGGAACTGAGAAGACAGAATTCAAAATGACAAAACAGTCTGTCCTAGCAACAGTTTCTGTTTTGTTTGTTGCCTCCTCCCAACCTGTCCCCAATAGCAAATGGCAGGACTGGCAAGCAGACTGGCAGTTGATAAACAGGAAACAAAAGGCTAAAGAGATGTAAAACCACTAACAAAACAGCATGAGGCAATCTTTAGTCTGGGGCGATCTCCCTTCTGAGCCAAAAGCAGGGGGAAAGGAGTGTAGGCTTTCAGCCCCCAGGCTGTACACCCTGACTAGTGCAGTGACTTAGGGGACAGTATTGAGGCCACAGATCTACTGTCATAGATCCAGGTCTTTGTTATATTTTCCTACCCCATTCCGGCCTTCACATTACCCTCACATTCACTATCACTCATGACCCTGGCTTACTCACCACCTGCTGGTTGGTTTTCTCAAAAAATGCTTCGGCAAAGACTGAGACGACGAAAACATTGATGATGAAGGAAACAAAGAGAGCAATGCAGGATTCAATGAAAAAGTACTTATTGGCTTCTCGAACTTCCTGCTTTTTGGCTCGGTTTACCTGTCTGGACTGGAGAGAAAATAGCATAGTCATTTTTTTTTTTTTTTAACTATTTGGAACAAGTTTCCTTGTAATATGTCATGAGTTTAGAGACAACTGAAAGATTTAGAGGGCAACAATTGATCAGATGAAATGTGAGAGAATCACTTACATCCGTGTTCACTAAGAACTTCGTGACCCTTGGATGACATTGCACATTCCTCAAATAGGTAATAGAAACGAAGTGATTACTGAGCTCTGTTATTGTGGCTAGAAGAACCACACACACAAGCAAAAAAAAAACTCAAGCTGTCCTAACAAGTGCATAACCTTAATTATAAAGGTCTCTGAAATTTCCCAGAAAACTATTGTGTAAGACTGATGGGTAAAAGGTTAGTGGGACTCTTGACTCCTGACCTCCTCAAGGCCACTCAGGGCTTTGAGATTAAAACACAAGAGACTTGGTGTACTTTCAGACCTTTTATGAACAACTTTAGTTCCAGTTTCTGTGGGGTCAGTTATCTCTGGTCATAAAACAGAGTCCAAGTGTGGAGTTTGTAAGAGTCTAACCATGGAAAAATACCTTGCTCCTGCCAAGTTCTGACAGTTGTAAACTAAGTGTGTGCCCCTTGCAACTAAAGGAAAACATCTCATGACCTATCTAGGAGGCCAGTGAGGTAAAGGCCTTGCTCACCTTGACTAAGGCAGAATGCAGGTACATGTTGTGTGGCATGATGACAGCTCCCACGATGCCCACAGCCTGCTGGATCTGTGGGGTGCCGCAGCCTGAACAGGATGGCAGGAACATGCCCTTGAGTACCTCGCTCTGGTTGGGTCTCACTGTAATATACTACATACCAACATAACAACTATTAGCTTTTACTGGAATATGAGACCGAGGGAGTAGCAGTACTAGGAAACACTCAGCATCCTTTCCTCCTTTCCTTATAACCCCTTCTTCTTCAACAACTACCTAGAATAACAAGGAATACAGAACCATCGAAAACCAAGCAGCATAAGGGGCTTGCTGCCAGAGATCTGAGAATTCAACATTAGGGTACCTGGATATTTTACCTCATATTTTAGATACACAAAATAGATATGTAGAAAATGTAATTAATATGCTAAAGAAATGAAACAGCTGAGCCCTAGCCGGTTTGGCTCAGTGGGTAGAGTGTTGGCCTGCAGACTGAAGGGTTCCGGGTTCGATTCTGGTCAAGTGCATGTCCCTCGGTTGCAGGCTCTTGGCTCTGGTCAGAGGCATGTGGGAGGCAACCAATCAATGTGTCTCTCTCACATCGGCGTTTCTCTCTGTCTCTCCCTCTCCCTTTCACTCTCTACAAATCAATGGGGAAAAATATCCTCGAGTGAGGATTAAAAAAAAGAAGAAATGAAATGGCTGCTAAGGGCCTTATTGATAATAATTTCACAATAACTTCGATGAGACAGACCCAAGAATACAGTCAATTCTTAATTATCCACACTTAGGCCTCTGACCAGCTATATTCATCTAAAACTCAGTGTTTGCCACTAGCATAAGCTGACTCATTCATAAAACACTTTTCACACATATTTTTTCCTGGTTCAGCATTTCTCTTGAAAGCCTTAGACCAAGCTGTATACCCTACTCATAGATTAGATATATTTTTAAAAGTCTAGCCAGGCCAATAAACAGCTATCAGTTAAACTGGATATAGAAAAGGGCTGTTAAGGCATATAATGGTCCTGATTCCTAGGAGTGTCCGGGTTGGGGCACAAACCAGGAAGCATCCACCACATCCCCTACGGTTGCAATGCAGAAAAGTTCAAGCTGCAGCTGGTACAAACCAGAATGAGCAAAAACAGACCCCTCTAAGTTAACAGCCAAGCAGCACCCTATAACATCCTCTCTAACCCTCTCCAAAGCTGTTCTATTGTCCTGATGGCCAATTTGGAAGCAGGGGGTGTAGTCTGGAAAGTCCTAGAAAGTTTGTCATTTATTTTTTTCCATCACCACTTATTCCCTCTGTGCCCCCTTCCACCTGCACCCACCCCCTAGACATCCTATATAATAAAAGGTTAATAAGCAAATCGACTCAACGGCGAAACAACCGGTCACTATGACACGCATTGACCACCAGGGGGAAGACGCTCAACGCAGGAGCTGCCCCCAGGCCAGCCAAGGCAGGTGCCAGTGGGGGGCCCCTCCGGTCGCCACGCAGAGGGAGGCAACCAGCAGCGGCAGTGGGGGACGGGTGAGCGGGCGGCACCAGGAGGGCCAAGGCTGGTGCCAGCAGGGGCCCTTGATCACCCCACCGGTTGCCCCACAGATCGGTCCTGATCACCAGCCAGGCCTAGGGACCCTACACGAATTTTGTGCACCAGGCCTCTAAGTTTTTGACAAAGGAGTCCTGCAGACCTTCCTGGACACTAGTCTTTGCTATAGATAATATTCCTTCAAAATTGACCCAAGACTTAACTGGCTTCTTCTTTTTTTCTTTCTGCTTTTACTTTATTAACGTTTTTTATTTTATGCTAAATTTACTCCTGGGCCATAAGTTTTGTTTCTTCTGGGATATCTGGTTTCTTCTGTGCAACCTCCTCTTCTGGTTTAAAAACCACCTGCTTTTCAGTAAGAATCATCTGTGTGGCAGGGAGAGCTCATGTGTGGAATAACCTGTAAGTTCTGTGCCACATCTTGGGAGCTTTGTTAACCTCGATGTGCTTAGTGTCCAGAGATTCCACATCTAAATCCTTAAGTACAACATTACTCTCTGGCTTTATACGCACGTGCAGCAAAAATTCAGCACTCTTTTTTGGGTCACCAACCCTATGTCCAGCCCTACTGTATAGCCCGGGTACACCTACCAACTCCATCAATGTCATGACAGAATGCTTCGGTAAGGTGACATCCTTCAGAGACTTGATGAGCTTTTCAGATATGCATACCCCAGATGGCCTGGGCAATTTCACAAATGTTCTTAGAGTGAACACAAAGATCTGAACCTCTTGATTTGCATGACTTTGCCTGATTTCTGGGTCAAGTGAAGAGCAAACTATTTTCACAGGTCACCTCTGCTACTTACAAGAAGAGGAAGCAATTGTCTTTTTCTTAACACATGCAATACAACTGAACCATCCTAGCATTATTTTGTCTTTTATAATAAAAACAAAAAAATAATTTTTTTGTGGGTTTGTCTTAAAAAGCTAATAAATAGCCTGGCACACTTGCCTCATATCCAAAAGTGAGGGCCATAACAGTGATGAGAAAGCCAAAAAATGCTTCCAGCTTCCGCAAGCCTAAAGAGGAAAATGCAGCAGTGAGTTTACAGGAGACAGAGTTCCTCATCAGTCACATGATGGAAAAGTAGCCTCTGTGCCTAACCCCTCCATCCCCACTCTACTTACCATATTTGTCCAAAAAGAGAAATACAAAAGTATCCGCAATGGTGATGAGAACTCCACCCCACAGGGGAACCCTAGATCAGAGATAAGAAATGTAAATTAAAGGAAAGGAAGACTGAGAAGTACTTTCTTCCCAACAACGCTCCATACGTACTGCTTCTGGAGAAGCAAGGACGTGCGGGGAGGGGACAGTGGCAAAAGGCCAGGCCCTGGGTGGTTTAGGGTCACATGAATAATATTCACTCAAATCTGACCGTCTACTACGTCAGACATTAGGGTACAGCTGAAAAGAATGGGTCTTGCCCCTCAAGGAGCTCACTGTTTACTGGGATGATCTGACATACAAATAAATAACTGTAATACACATAATACACAAAAATACATACTGCATAACAGAGGTATATATAATCCAACGTGAGACCATGGAAGATATAGTCTACAGCTTCCAGGACAGAGGAAGGTGGTCCCAGATAGGTTCCACAGAAAATATAATAAACTTGAGTTGAATCTTGAAAATGAGTTGGGTTTTTGTTTTTACATTTGCTTTGAAATCTAGCAAAATATTACTTTCTAGAGGGAAACTCCCTCACCTTCCTACAGACAGGAGATTGATGGCAATGGCTGAGCCAATAACTTCTTGCATATCTGAGCCAATGATAGCCAACTCCACCATCAGCCACAGGACAATTCGTGGGACCTAAACACCAAACAGAAGAAAGACATGGTTCTAGTTAGTAACTTCTAAGAACTTCCCCCATAATTTGGAATTCATATTTTGGAACTGACCCATCAACAGTCCTTTATGAGCCTTCAGTTTAGAGATAAAGACCCATCATTGCACTGCGGGCCCTAGCTACAGAAGGCAAGTGTGCTTCTGTGCAGCGGAGCTTATGAGTCAGGGCTAGGTAGCAGTTGGATCCTAATTTTTTTCTCTTTCCTTTCCATTCAAGAGAGGAATGGAATTTCCATTCATTAATTTCCACTTAATTTCATGCCTAAAAAAAAAGATCCTAAGTCTTAGGGGGAAATGATGATGCTAATATGGTCAAAATATTGTTCAGGAGCGAATAAAAAATGTCTGCAGAAGAAAGTATCGGTCCTGATTGTAGCTGAAGAGACATACAAATGTGAAAAGGCTGGGTCTTCCGTAATGTAATGACAACATGGAAGTAAAAAGACAGAAGCAAAGGGACTCAGGGCAAAGTGGCTGGAAATGGGTGGTGTGTAACGAAATAGGGAACTAATCTGGTCAAACAATGCAGGTGAAAGACAAATCTAGTTAATGCTGGCTCACTGAGCACAGAAAAAGAACACCTCCACGTATCCACTACCCCAAAAAACAACTGCTAAAATACACGAAGAAAGAGAAGCTAAAAGAAATTATAAATTACCAGGATTTTCTTTTAAGAAGCATATAAGGAAGGGAAAAAAAAAAAATACGGGTACTTTCTCACAGCCACGAGAGATTAAACATTTAGGACAAACCAGAGGTAGATCTCCAGTATCTCATCTAAAGATGAAGCTAAGGCCCAGCGGTGTAGCTCAGTGGTTGAGCATCAACCTATGAACCAGGAGGTCATGGTTCGATTCCTGGTCAGGGCATATGCCCAAGTTGCAGGCTCGATCCCCAGTGTGCAGCGTGTAGGAGAGAGCCGATCAATGATTCTCTCTCAATCACTGATGTTTCTATCTCTCTCTCCCTCTCCCTTCCTCTCTGAAATCAATGAAAAAGAAAAAAAGATGAAGCTAGGGTAAAGCTATCTTCCAGACACAGGCTCCACTTCTACCTTAGGCGGCAGTAAGAAAGGCTCCAAGTATCCAGAAGGAAGATGAAGAGAACAGTGTAACACCCAGGGTCAGGGTTCATTGAAAAATAATTATTAGAAGATCCAAAGATCCTGCCACAAACAGTTTGTATTATGAGGAAGAAACTTACTTTTTTCTAATTGTTAGCAAAGTCAAACAAAAAGAAAATAGGTATAATGCAAAGTGATTGAGTAATATGAATGCATGACTGAAAGTGCCAGCAGGCAGAATGAATGGTAAATGTTTACTCAAACAGGATTTTTCTGAGGAAACTTGGTGAAGGAATGTAGAAATGTGGCTTGGCAGTAAGAGGGGCCTAGAGAATTTCCTTGGGACTCCCAGTCCTCAGGGCCACTGACAGCCAAGTCCTCCACTGTTTCAGTATACAGTAGGAGGGCCAGCACATACGGCCAGACCACAGATTCCTATGATGTGAGTGACAGACAAACGGGACAGTACACTGCTCACCTTGGGATACTGACGGTAACAGACTTCAGCAAGATGCAGCCCAGTGACCACTCCCAGTCTAGCCGCAAGGCGCTGCAGCAGGAGTCCCACGATGGTGGCCAACAGAAGAACCCAGAGCAACTAGAGAAGAACAAACCCACCATCACACTCACAGACAGCACAGGTTTTTTGTCTGGTTGTTTGGCAATGTGAATGGGAAGCACTACATTCAGGAGAGAGCCCAGGTTAGGAACCAAATGACCCAAGTTCTGTATCAGGTTCTACACATAACCTGGTATGTCTCCTTGTACCTCTGAGTCTTAGTTTCTCCCATCTGCAGTTTCTCCTTTACTCAAGGGAACTGACTATGGATAAAATAAAATAAAAAACCAGATGGAAAAGTACTTTTCACTTAAACGTCACCATAGGTTCAGAGGTTGATGCCCACCAGCAGAGTAGAGGAAAAGGATGTAAGTGTGTTGTGTGTGTTTAAAAGGGACACAGGTAGAACTAGACATTTACCTTGAACCCAGCCACTGCTCCAGACTGCAAATCAGATTCGATGTTTCCTGGATCCAGGTAGGCAATGCTCATAAGAAAGCCTGGTCCTGTGAAAGCCCATAGTTTACGAAAGCTAAAACAAGAGTGCTGTACAAGAAGAAAGAGATCAAACTGATTATCATCTTCATACTACTGATCTGTTTTATCACATACAAAGCAACAATATCAGTGGCACAAAACAAAGGATTTAGGATGGTGGATACTGGGTGTGTCCAAGTTTCATTTCCATTTTATCCACTTATTATCAATAAGTTGGCCCCTTCTCTGTCCAAGTAAAGAGGCTTTCCCTTACCTTTCTCTTTTCTATCAGCCTCTCATTTTAAAACAAGAGTAACAATATCAGTACCTCTGTGCTCAACCACTACCCAAATGGGACAAAAGCTGTCGTAAAAGAGGAACATAAATCTCATACTTCTTTGATGTGAGCATTTCTCATTGGCAACAGTTTTCAAGGCCTTCCTTTTCCTGAACAGTTTCTATTTATTCTGATTTTTAAAATTCGGTCTTCAGAGACGGTGTGCCACACTTAGACCTGAGGCTGTTGATGTTGAGTTGTCCAGCAGACCTGTTACACACGTTTTCCTTACATAACAACTTTTTCTTCCAAGGACCTGTCACTGACCTCCTCCTCAGGAATGGGAATCTTCTCATCAAAGTAGGTGGTGAAGGGCTCCTCTGAGGACCCGGTGGATTGCGGAAGAGAGGAGCTACTGTAGGCAGGGTTGATGGCACCAAGACTGGCAGAGTCCCCATAGTCTTCAGAAGCAGCACCTGAATAAATAAATTTGAAAAGAATTTTTTTTAAAAATGAGCAAACTAACAACTTATCCACAGTAATACTGAAATTAAATCTTTAACACCCTAAAGGCACAAGAGTTACCTGACTGTATCTCAATTTATTTCTAATACTTTATTTTTATTTTAAATAAATTAATTTTTCAAATTATTTTCTTAATCCTCACCTGAGGATATGCTTTTATTGATTTGAAAAAGAGAGACAAACATCAACGTGAGAGAGAAACATCAACCAGTAGCCTACAGTACGCACCCCAACTGGGGATCAAACATGCAACCTTTTGTTGTACCAGACAATGCTCTAACCAACTGAGCCACCCAGCCAGGGAAATAAATTAATTTTTTAATAAGCAATACATTCACATGACTGGAAATTTGGGAAGTAAAAATAGGCTATGGCAAAAAAGCTCCCTATCACTTCCTTCTGCTGTCATTCACCTCTACATCAGTTTTTTTTTAAATAGCTTTTTATTGATTTCAGAGAAGGGAGAGGGAGAGAGAGATAGAAACATCAATGCTGAGAGAGATTCATTGATCAGCTGCCTCCTGCAGGACCCCCACTGGGGATCGAGCCTACAACGCTGGCATGTGCCCTGCTCTCCTGGTTCATAGGTCAACACTCAACCACTGACCTACAACAGCTGGGCTCTGTATCCGTTTTAAGACTACTTACATAGTCTCACAATGGGTTTTCTACTTTCATACTTCTATTCCCACTGGGCAACTTTTAGAACCATTTCATTTTCTTCTAAGAACACTGATGTCTAGGACTCAAAATATAACATTCCCAGACTAGCCTCTTTGGTAACCTAAAATCCTAACTTTTACAAGAAAAACTAGGTTAATCTAGTGGGGGACACACCACCACCACCACCACCACCACCCCTCCTAATATTTGGTAGAACTTACTCAAAGAAACTTCCTTGGACATTATACCTCCGGCAGGCTTCTCAAAAAATGTGGAAGTTGCAAAATCCTGCCACGGTTCGGGCTAAAATCTGAGGCTGCGGAAAACCGCCAAGCAGGAACCCCTTTGCCTCCTGACTAAGGTCTGCAGTGAAGAGTTTGCAGGTCACGGGATGACCCTTGTGATAGAACTCATCTAAGACTGATAGTGTTTCCTGGCCCTGGCATTCTGCAGTTAATCTTAAGTGCAGGGAGGGGTAGGGATTAGGGACTGGAAGATAAGGGCTAATCTGCCAAAAAGATACAAAACCAGGATTGCTGTAGCCATCAAATGGCTATTTTGAACCACAAAGCTCTAATCTCAGTGTTTCTAAGAAATCCTTATAACCTCCAATTAAAAAACAAAAAGCTTTCTTTCTATATGGAAAGAAAGTGGCCCGGAACTTATGAAGAATTTATTTTTTAATCATGAAAAGGAATGGAAATTCTAAAGGGAAAACTTAGAATTAGGAAGGGTTAGTCAAAGCAGTGAAAGCAGCTCTAATCAAATACAGTATAAGGTGCACACCCAGTACTTCACAGCTCCATGCAATCTGAAATGCCGTCAGCAGCCTAGAAGGAGGGTTTTATGACAGGCCTGTGAAAATCACTGCCTTTGCAGGCATCACTGCTATAGAAACCAAACGTGTTGCTAATCTTGGCTCGTCTCAGACCTGGAAACAAGATGAGGCAGGTCTCTGTGGTTACAAACCCATTTTCATTTACAGCCCTAAGTCACCAGATGGTGACTTCTGAATGGAGCAGATCACCATGAAGGTATTATTGGCTGAAGGAGGGCCAATGGGAGCGTTTTTTGTTGGAAGAGACAATGAGAAAGAAAATATGATAAATTTCTAATCCAAATAACAATTAGACAATAACACAAAAACTGTAAATTACCATCTGGCATCTTCTGTTCAGGCCCCAACACCATGGTGTTCTTAGAATAGGATTCTGGAAAGTAGAAAAGGGAGGAAGAGGAATGAACAAGAACAAACTAGCAAGTTCAGCAACAGCATTTTGTACTCTGTACAACCAAATCCTTACTATATGAAAAGAATTATTTTCAAGGTTATCCAATAGAAGAATTATTAGTTTTCTGAGTATGATTAAGGGATACTTAATAAAAATATGTCTTAATCATGGTTTTGCTGGCAAGATTTCAAAACCAAATTGGAACAGGCAAATGTTTTCTTTGTTTTTTTTAGAAGCAGGTCCTCTAGAATACTTTAGCACCATGTTCCCCACAAACATGTGTTGCATGACAGATGAGGGGGCGGACCCCCTCCCAGGACCAGGGCTGCTCTGACCAATCTGATGCCAGAGGCAAAAGCTTCTGAATAAACCTCCACACATGGGCTGCTAGGCAATCACCCAGTCTCTGCTTATCTCCAGATAAATCCAGAAACCAAGGCTGATTTCTTCCATTTTTGAGTTTTTAATATTTTTTAATTGATTGACTGATTTTAGAGAGGAAGAGAGAAACATTAATTTGTTGTTCCACATAATTATGCATTCACTGGTTGATTCTTGTATGTGTCCTGACCAGGGATGGAACCTGCAACCTTAACCAATGGGGACGGGATGGTGCCCTAACCATTTACCATCTGAGTAACCTAGCCAGGCCTCATTTTTATGAGTTTTTAAGGGCAGAAATCTAAAACTCTCTCTGACCTAACAAATTAAACTTGAGAAACAGAGTGGAGAAATAAAAAAGAGTCACAGTGGTTATGCTGCTAAATTATTAACTTTAAGTAGGCTAAGGCACCAAAAAAATAATTATCCTTGTTTAAACTGACTCTGGGAACTTAAGCTTTTGAAATTTCCAGTCCTACCTGAATATCAGTGCATTGTGCCTTTGAAGCCTCCAGTTAACTATCTGAATTACCTCAAAAAGAAAATGTTCCATTGTCTAAACCACCGGACATCTGAGGATTACCATCCTGAACCAATGCGGGGACTAGTAACGCAGAACTGATTCTCCTCAAAAACAGACTTTTTACTATAAAACTCTCAGACTTTTCTTTCTCCTCGGGAACACTATTGGTATTGCCTAGTAGTTGGGAGGCTTCGATTAGAAATAAATGACAAAGATTTATTTACGGGCCCAGCCAGTGTGGCTCAGTGGTTGAGCATCAACCTATGAACCAGGAGGTCACAGTTGATTCCTGGTCAGGGCACATGCCTGGGTTGCAGGCTCGATCCCAAGTGTGTGTGTGTGTGGGGGGGGGGGGGGGGGGGAGGAGTTCAGGAGGCAGCCAATCAATGATTCTCTCTCATCACTGATGTTCCTATCTCTTCCTCTCTCGGAGATCAGTAAAAATATATTTTTTGAAATATTTATTCAAGGGCCTTATGCTTCAGTTTCTGGAAAGGGGAAAAGCACCTCACCAGCACACGGATAGTGGAGGGCCACTATTTCCTAGCTTCGTGTTTCCCCAAGGAGAGACGTCAGCTCTAATGTTTCAGGGCTCATCCCCAACCCGTCAACAACGGGGAGAAGAAACTAATGACCATGCCCTCCGCTCCTGGACTTTCAGGGAGCTCTGAAGCAGGAGGGCTGGGCCTGGTTCTCGATGCCGGCACTCCTCACAGTCCTGCAATGAGCAACCTGTGGGGACGAGGAGGTGTCCAAAATGTCCAGCATTCTGTTGGGTTAAGTCCAACTGGGTGTGAAGAAGTATTAATAAACCCATTTGACCACAGATCTATGGCGTATTCTCCAGTCCACCCCGCCAATAGGCTTGATTTTTTAAATTTCTGATCTACTAATTAAGGAATCTACTTCTCAGTCAATTCAAATTCAGAAGGGGAAGATAGGGTAATAATAACTCTCCTTCTGAAAAAGGTATGAAGACTCCCCTTAGCTGTCTTTTACTGTTTAAATGGTCTTTTCCACTTTGTCCCTTTGTTCCTCCTAACTGAACAGTCTACTTTCTGTTTTAGACCATCTGTCTACCAACATAGTCTCTATCATACCTATCTTATAGAGTTACAGAATTCAGACCCAAAGGGGGTTTTGGGTTTCACCTATTTTCTGGGGTATAAAACATACCACCACGGACTAATCTGGAAAACGTTTTTCATCTCTGCAGGAACCAATATCAGGTATTTTGTTATGATGTATGACCAGCCATATTCCTCCTATCAGGTTTTGAACCACCAGATGGCTCAACACCAGGCAAGAGATCCCAACCCCTCTTTCAGCCAGTTACCATAGCTCCTCACCAAATGGGATTGACATCTGATAACTCAGAGTAGCAATAACCACTTGCTTCCAATCACAGTACAGCCCTTGGCACCACCCAGAGCCTTTTTACTTCTAATTCTAAAAAGCCAGGTAATCAGGTTATCCTAGCCCACAATGAATTAGAAACCACAAATCCGATCCGGGGTTAAGGCTGCCATAGAAAACCGACTTGGGCCATTTGAGGCAAAGAGCCCTTCCTTATACTTCTATTAGCTCTGAGAACATTATTATTAAGAAGAATAATTGCCCCAACAGGTTTGGCTCAGTGCACAGAGTGTCGGCCTGCGACTGAAGAGACCCAGGTTCGATTCTGGTCAAGGGCATGTACCTTGGTTGCGGGCACATTCCCCGTAGGGGTTGTGCAGGAGGCAGCTGATCGATGTTTCTCTCTCATCGATGTTTCTAACTCTCTATCCCTCTCCCTTCCTCTCTGTAAAAAAAATCAATAAAATATATTTAAAAGTAAATAATTTTTTTTAAAAAAAGAATAATAATTATCTTATTCTTAATGATACTAGACAGGGCCAGTGCACAAAATTGTGCACAGGAAGGGTCCCTAGGCCTGGCCAGCAATCAGGGCTGATCAGGTTCCCCACCTCCAGCCTCCCCACCTCCTCCTTCCCTCACTCCCTCAGCGCCCCTGCCACCGCTGCTGGTCATCCACCATGTTCCATGCCACCCCCTGGTGGTCAGCGCATATCATGGCGAGTGATCAAACTCCCAGTGTCCACTCCCAAGGGAACAATTTGCATACTAGCCTTTTATTATAGGATAATATGTTATTGTTATATCAGATTTCTTAACTGTGGCCTACTCACCAAGAACTGATTAAATTAGATTATTTTTGCAGTGATGCATGATATCCTATTTAAGAAGACACAGAAGTGCTTTTATACATTAAAGAAGATTCCAATTTAAAAAGCAATGAATTGAGGCACGCCATGCCTTCCAGGAGCACTCGGGCACCTTTCCCTTCCCTCTCTTCTCCCCCCATGGGCATGCATCTCCTAAATTCCAAAGGGCCCTACAAGACTTGCAACCAGGGACACAACGGGCAGCAGCCGCTCTTCCCAAGCTAATCCCCTGAACCTGTCTCCAAGGTCCCCTTTTCTCCAGCTCTCCAGTGAGCTGGCAGCAGCCCGGCCTGGGCTCACTTCTTTACTGGAGAGCCAAAGCAGCCGCACCTATGCTCCCTCCTGTTGCGTCTTTTATCCCAAGTCCTTCCTTGTTTCCTGCCCCAGCTTTCATAAACATACTCTCAAAATAAAAAAATAAAAGGCAAACAACTGAGATAGTGTGTTTTTCCCCAAGCCTGTAGTCTGCAGAAGTTATAAAGAATAACTTTAGACAGAAATATTTCATGATAAAAAAAATTAATAAATATCACTATTCTAACTGATTATTCCTATACTAATTACATATAAAGCCATTAATATATAAGAAGTCTAGTCTTCTCTCTGACATCTCAGAAATGTATTATTCCAAGAGAGAAAATTGATTCTAGATTCCAACTTTCTCATTAAAACTTTTCATTAACAAACCACAAGCTCCATTCTTTGTAGTATATGTAGAACATAACTAGGACAGGGAACAGAGAGGATCAGTTATGCCTGGCATGCTGCACAGTTTTTAAACCTCCATGAAAGTTTAAGATACATATGGAAGCTGTAAGTTAACATTAAGGTAGTTTTGCTCTCTAAGGCCACATCACCATTTTCAGTCACTCAGTTACATTAAGGAAAAGACGAAGTTGAGATATAAGCAACCAGAAGCAACTCAGCAATACTTTGATAATTATGATTAATATGCTTTGATATTCTAGATCACTCCAACCATAAATATCACCTCTTATAGCCAGTAAGATTCATCTTATTAAAGAGCAATCAACAACAGAAAAACTGTAATATAACTATTTTATCTTATTCCTTATCAAAAGTTAATACTGTTTTACAGTATTAAAATGTTAATGAAATTACATTTTCTGTCCAAATGTCGTAAGTCTACATATCCTTTGACTCAGCAATTCTACTTCTAAAAATACATCCTAAACACTCACATAAGTATATGCATATTTCTCATAGCATTATTTGTAGTATCAAAAGACTGCAGTATCAAAAAACAACCAAGATATTATCAGAGGACTGATTAAATAAACTATGAACAATCATACGATGGAATACCATGCAGCTATCCTATCTAATGAAAGAGTAATATGCAAATTAACCACCACTCCGCTACACCCACAGGCCACGCCCACCAGCTAATCAGGAGCAGATATGCAAATAAACCCAACCAAGATGGCTACAGCCACAGAGAGCAGGAGGGAGGCTTGGGTTTCCCCGGCAATGGAGGAAGCCAAGCTTTCCACCTGCCCTTGCAGGCCTGGGCCGCCACCCAAGGCTACAAAGTTTCAATGATAGAAGAGAAATAAATCCAAACAGAAATACGGCAGCCATGGAGCTGGAAAGAGCAGGGCTAGGGTTGCCCCCAGCGATGGAGGAAGCCAAGCTTTCCACATACCCTGGCCGGCCCAGGCCTCCGCTTAAGGCTACAAAGTTTCAATTATTAGAAGATACACAAATCCCAACAGAAATGGCTGCCACCATGAGCAAGCAGAAGGCTTGGCTCCACTCCAGGCTACAAAGTTTCAATTGTAGAAGATAAATAACCCCCAGATACCAGGGCCTCCGCTTGGGTCACCAGGAGGCATGGCCGGCCTGCAAACCACCACAGGCCCCTCACCCAGGCCGCCCCATACCCCAAGGGAACACCCACCCTGATCCGGGACACCCTTCAGGGCAAACCAGCTGGCCCCCACCCATGCACCAGGCCTCTATCCTATCTAATAAAAGAGTAATATGCAGATTGACCATCACTCCAACATACAAGATGGCTGCCCCCATGTGGTCAAAGATTGCTGCCCCCATGTGGATGCAAGATAGCCACCACAAGATGGCCAGCAGGGGAGGAAAGTTGGGAGGAACCAGGCCTGCAAGGCAGGGCAGTTGTGGGCAATCAGGCCAGCAGGGGAGGGCAGTTGGGAGGGACCAGGCCTGCAAGGCAGGGCAGTTGTGGGCGATCAGGCCAGCAGGGGAGGGCAGTTGGGAGGGACCAGGCCTGCAAGGGAGGGCAGTTGGGAGGGACCAGGCCTGCAAGGGAGGGCAGTTGGGAGGGACCAGGCCTGCAAGGGAGGGCAGTTGGGGGCGATCAAGCCTGCTGGCGAGGGCAATTAGGGGTGACCAAGCCGGCAGAGGAGGAAAGTTGGGGGCAACCAGGCCTGCAGGGAAAAGCAGTTGGGAGAGACCCAGGCCTGCAGGGGAGGGCAGTTGAGGGGGGGACCAGGCCTGCAGGGGAGGGCAGTTAGGGGTGACCAGGCCTGCAGGGGAGGGCAGTTAGGGGTGACCAGGCCTGCAGGGGAGGGTAGTTAGGGGAAAACAGGCTGGCAGGGGAGCAGTTAGGCATCAATCAGGCTGGCAGGGGAGTGGTTAGGGGGTGATCAGGCTGGCAGGCAGAAGCGGTTAGGAGCAATCAGGAAGGCAGTCAGGTGAGCAGTTGGGAGCCAGCAGTCCTAGATTGTGAGAGAGATGTCTGACTGCTGGTTTAGGCCCGATCCCTAAATGGGCAGTCGGACATCCCTTGAGGGGTCCCAGATTGGAGAGGGTGCAGGCTGGGCTGAGGGACACCCCCGTGCACGAATTTTGTGCACCAGGCCTCTAGTTATAAATAAGGCAGATCTACAGATATTGGTAGGAAATAATCTCCAACATATGATGTCAAGTAAAAAAACAAACCAATTTATAGAACAGTATGCTATCATTTGTGTAAGAAAATGAAAAGAATACACACATGTACACATATATACTATCTCCAAAGGACAATAAGTCAAAAACTGGTAATGCCGTCCCTAAGACGAAGAAGTGGGGGAGCCCAAATGAGATTAGGTAACAGGAAGGCATCTCAATGAATATACACATATACCATTTTGTTCTTTAAAAAATTTTTACCATGTGCATTTCTATATATTTTATTTAAAAATATATATATAAACATGAATTTGCTTCTTTTTTTCAATTAGTTTACTTTCCATATATTTTGTATTGGTTAGACAATCATATACTTTACAAAGCATTCCCCCTGACATTTCCAGTACCCACCTGGCACCCTACATAGTTACTGTAATATTATTGACTATATTCCCTGTGCTGTACTTTACATTATCCCCATGACTATTTTGTAACTACCAATTTGTATTTCTTAATCCCTTCACCTTCTTCACCCAGCTAGGAAGACTCCCTTCTAATAGCAGTCAGTCTGTTCTCTGTATCTATGAATCTGTTTCAATTTTGTTTGTCCATCTATTTTGTTCTTTAGATTCCACATATAAGTGAAATCATATGGTACTTGTCTTTGTCTGACTGACTTATTTCACTGAGCCTAATACCCTCTAGTTCCATCTATGTTGTGGCAAATGATTGGATTCACCTTTTTTTTTTTTACAGGTTGAAGTAAAAGATTGTTTATTTAGCAAAAAACATGTATGAAACACCTCAAACTTGTATAAATGAATAACAAATAACCATAATCATAATTTCAAGTTTTTCTAATAATGTAGATAAACATTTTAAAGAAAAAAACTAATGCACATATGTTAAAGAATCTCAAGAAAACAAGGAATAAACATTAAAAGGGGGGACAGATTCCAGTATCCGGATTTCAAGTGATTTTCTTGAAACATTTTAAAATTCAAAACGTATTTTCATTCCATCAGTGTAATCCAGATAGTTCAATCCAGCCTCCAGCCTCTCCAGTCTGAGACTTGAATGGAATAATTATCTCCTTGCTCCCAAGTAGGGGAAAGAGGAAAATCATGGCTTTAGAATCAGACTTGTTGAACCAGGTGACTTAAAGTACTGTCACTAACGTCTCTGAGTCTTAGATTCCTCCCCTCCCCCCGCCCCCCATTCTTTTCTGTCATGCTCTCCCAGGCAGGTCTGCATTGCCTATACTGAATCTGGGTTCAGTCAAGTATTTGGTCTCAACCACCCACTGCTCTCTGGATTCATTTTTTTTTAAATATTTTTATTGATTTCAGAGAGGAAAGGAGAGGGAGGAAGAGATAGATAGAAACATCCATGATGAGAGAGAATCATTGATAGGCTGCCTCCTGCATGCCTCATACTGGGGATCGAGCCCACAACTCAGGCACGTGCCCTGACTGGAATTGAAGCGTGACCTCCTGGTTCATAGGTCAATGCTCAACCACTGAGCCACACTAGCTGGGCTGGGTTCACTTCTTAACAAATACATTAGGAACTCTCTCTGATAAAGCATATATATATATATATATATATATATATATATATATATATATATATATGATTGATAGATTTTAGAGAGCAAGGAAGGGAGAGAGGTAAAGAGGGAGGAAGGGAGGAAGGGAGGGGAGGAGGAAGGGAGGGGAAGAGGGACATATACTTGTTGTTCCGCTTATTTATACAATGTATGTACCCTGACCAGGGATTGGACCCACAGCCTAGGCACATTGGGACGGCACTCTACCGGTGGTCGGCAAACTCCTTAGTCAACAGAGCCAAATATCAACAGTACAACAATTGAAATTTCTTCTGAGAGCCAAATTTTTTAAACTTAAACTTCTTCTAATGCCACTTCTTCAAAATAGGCTCGCCCAGGCCGTGGTATTTTGTGGAAGAGCCACACTCAAGGGGCCAAAGAGCCACATGTGGCTTGCGAGCCGCGGTTTGCCGACCACTGCTCTAACCAATTGAGCTACCCAGCCTGGGCTCTGAGAAAGCTTCTCAAATGGATAATGGGAGATCTGCAGCCCTCCACTTGGCTGGCATATATTGCCTTCAGTTTAACTTACTATACTCTGTCTTAGCGCCCAAATAGCCATGCTGTGAAATTATGATCATGGAGTTTCAGAAGCCAAATCCTTAGGAAAGCATTTCCTGACTCCTAATTTGGGTTAAATGGCCCTCCTTCGTGTTCTCCCAAGGTACCTGCTGGTTACCACTATCATTACTCTTACACTCTTACCATGTTATCTTGAAATCATTTATTCCCTGATACTATTTTGAAACTTTTCTGTAAATTTGAAATTATATCAAAATGAATAGTTATCTCCTCAAAACACAAACTAGCTATAATAAATTTCGGATATCTAGTTAACAATAATTCTGTGTTGCCCTATTCAGTTTGGCACAGTGGATAGAGCATAGGCCTGTGGACTAAAGGGTCCTGGGTTCAATGCCCAGTCAGGGCACATGCCCCGGGCTTGGTCCCCAGTAGGGGGGCATGCAGGAGGCAGCTGATCAATGATTCTCACTCATTGTTGATGTTTCTCTCTCTTCCTCTCCCTCTCTGAAATCAATAAAAATATATTTTTAAAAAATTCTGGGTTTCTTAGCATTTACAAGAACTCTGAAAGAACACTTTGTTGTTTTTTAAATATATTTTTTATTGATTTTTTACAGAGAGGAAGGGAGAGGGATAGAGAGTTAGAAACATCAATGAGAAACATCAATCAGCTGCCTCCTACACAACCCCTAGTGGGGATGTGCCCACAACCAAGGTACATGCCCTTGACCAGAATCCAACCTGGGACCCTTCAGTCCAGAGGCCGACGCTCTATCCACTGAGCCAAACCGGTTAGGGCTGGAAGAACACTCTGAATAACCCAAACCTATTTAAAAATTGCCCCAAGAAATGAATATTAAAATACATACATAAACATTAATTTAAACTTTTCCCCCTATGGTTAAAATATATTTTTAAATTTGAAATATTTTTTTCTTGTAAAATTCCCCTGTAGAGGGCAAAGGCACTCAAAACTATTTCATTGATTTTAGAGCTGTATTCAACATTGTAAAGGTCTCCCTAAAACTGTAAGGTTTAGAGGAGTGGTTTTTAACAATCCTCCAATTCTTCCTCACTTTTTTCCTCCCGTCCTGTACATAAACAACATCAAAGGCAGCATTAGGACAGCAATTTTCAATCGGTGTGCCACAATAATTTTTTTTAAATGCAATACCTAAAAAAAAAAGAAGGAATACCTGAGCTCGGGCCAGCGGGCTCAGTGTTTAGAACATCTGCCTATGCACCAGAGGGTCTGGGGCTCGATGCCCATCCCCAATAGGGGCTTGTGTGGGAGACAACCATTCCAATATCTCTCTCTCTCACATTGATGTTCCCTCCCCTCCCCCTTTCCATTCTCTCTGAAAATCAATGGAAAAAATATCCTCAATCCTGGGTGAGAATTTTTAAAAAGCAGTATCTGATGATTTAGTCAGGGGCACTGACTTCTTCTCCCTTAGATTGTCAAATAAAAAAATGACAACAGCCAACACAATAGGTGTCCAGTGTGAATTAATCAAATTTTTGGTGAGATTGGCAAAAAATATATTTTTTGGTTTGCCACAGAATTTTAGTAATTAGTTTATGTATGCCATGAGATAAAAAAGGTTGAAAACCACTGAAGAAGGAAAATAAATTTCATAGAAGCAAACAAAAAAACTGTTTGCATGGAAGCAACTGATTAAATAAATGTGAACAGGAATGTTTGAAGTTGACTCCCTCTTGACGCTTCTCTGACAAGATTCGGTGCCAGCAACATGCTGGTGACAAAGTAAATAGCCAGAGGCACAGATTAAGGCTTTAAAAAGTAATATCCAAGGGTTTTAGGTATTAACAAGCAGTTATGACTTTGTAAAATTCATTTTGTGTCCTGAAGAAAATGTAAAGATTCTCAGATCTTTCTAAAATCCCTTTTCCCGAAAGTTCTACTTCAAGGCTAAAGTACTGGATATTCCTACAGAACCATTACTATTAATCTAACACCTATGTTGTACAAGATGTTCTTTATGAAGGTGAGTTCCTACCCCTGGATGAGAGTCAACAAAACTCTGAAATATTCAAGTGGTTCAAACAGAGCTCATTGTTTTCTGAACCCTGTTTTATAAGGAAGATTACTAGCTACTTTTTGCAAGAGTATTACTGCCTTTGTTTTTCCATTCCAGGTCAATTAAGACGCACCATTTTCTGAGTCTTTTCCATCTGGGGCCATGGTCTATAAACTGCGGCTCGCGAGCCACATGCGGCTCTTAGGCCTCTTGTGTGTGGCTCTTCCACAAAATACCACGGCCTGGGTGAGTCTATTTTGAAGAAGTGGCATTAGAAGAAGTTTAAGTTTTAAAAATTTGGCTCTCAAACGAAATTTTAATCGTACTGTTGATATTTGGCTCTGTTGACTAACGAGTTTGCCGACCACTGATCTAGGGCATGCATCTAATTAATTCCAAAACTCAATGTGTCCCCACTGGGGGTGAGGGGAAAGAGCTTAGAAAAGCAATGTGAATTTCTAAATTATTTTTGAGAATGTAAAGTTTGAAATTATTTAATTTGGATAAGTGTATCTTTATTTTTCTCTTATGAAAATGAATTTGATGTAAAATGGGAAAAAGGGTTGAAGACTGATTACATCTACTTCCTAATAGTGAAAAGCCCCTCTGGTGTTAGCTTAAGAAAAGGCCTAGAAACTCTATTCCTCTCTACCTAAGTGGGTAGGGTCAGAATGTCTTCAACCAAAAGCCACACAAGCACGCCCAGTTCATAAAGTTCAAACAGTGCTGCTATTGTACAACGTGCTTAATACGCATCAGGGCATCTGTGTATGTGTAAGTCTCGCTCTCCCTGGCACAATGGCCACTGAAATACCAGCTTAGCCCAGCCAGTGTGGCTCAGTGGTTGAGAGTCGGCCAGTGAGCCAGGAGGTCACGGTTTGATTTCTGGTCAGGGCCCATGCCCAGGTTGCAGGCTTGATCCCCAGTGGGGGGCGTGCAGAAGGTAGCAGATCAATGAGTCTCTCTTATCAGTTTCTATTTCTTTATCTCTCTCCCTTCCTCTCTCTAAAAATCAATAAAAATCTATTTTAAAAAACAGAAATACCAGCTTAGACTGTTCTTCATTTTACTGATTTTGTGTGCCATAGTATTAATCTTGCTTAGTCTATCAGAGAACCACAATTTCAACTCAATATCAAGTTTACAGTTTCTCACCCAAGCTAGACTTTTGAGAATCTATCTGTTTTATAGTTGAAAGAAAAACCTAACATTGAGAACATCTAATGATAAAGAAAGAGAAAATTAATTAGCAAAAGGAAAGAGGGAGTAAGATCCAGGGAGAAAGAGTACAGCTGATAATGAAACCAGCTGCTTGGGTGTGAAAGACGATAACAGTTGGAAGAAATTTGGCCAAGCTGTCAAGAAGGATGTTTTGGACAAAAATATCACTCATCAACCAGAGACTTCAGAATTAGAAGGGCCTGACCCCTAAATAGAACTCTTAGCTTTATCTGCTTAGTGCTCTGAGGCTTATTCAGCTCCTTTACTGCTTTAACTTCTTCGCTACTTTTACCTCTTTAATGGTTACTGCTCACTAAAATCTTACTCGTAGAGACTGCAGCTTCGTCTTCGTTCCTTCCAGCCACACAGTGTGGGCTTCCTCTGATTTCCTCCTAGCCAGAAGTTTACAGCAGTGCATTTCCCTTTGGGGGACCAACCTGGCCTCCTGGCTTGACGCATCTATCCTGGAACACAACTCCAAGTTCTGAGAACAATTTCAAAAATGTTTTGCCCTCATACTTGCTTAAGTAGTTTTTTCTCTGGCAAATATGAAAAATGATTATCATTAGATTATTCAACTCATTTATTCTAGTAACAGTATTGGCCCCCCTGATGTAGACTGGACTTGACAATGTTTGTTTTCTTAAAGCAAAGAAAATTTATGTGTAAAGACAGACAATACATACTACAAGATTCTCCAACCTGACACATGCCTCTTTTTGCTCTTTGGAACCTGTTAAAATTTTAACTTGTAGGCTTTGTTCACTACCTTGGAGTTTTTTTGGTTTTGTTTTAAATATATTTGTATTGATTTCAGAGAGGAAGGGGAAGGGTGAGAGAGACAGAAACATCAATGATGAGAAAGAATCACTGATCAGCTGCCTTCTGCACAGCCGCCACTGGGGATCAAGCCTGCAACCCTGGCATGTGCCCTGACTGGGAATCAAACCGTGACTTCCTGGTTCATAGGTAGATGCTCAACCACTGGGCCATGCCAGCCGGGCATTACCTTGGAGTTTTAACATACACTTGATTATCAGCGATAAGTGGGGCTAAAACAAAAAAAAACACATTCAAAATGACCTACTAGCAATAGGCACAAAGACTGAAAACCCTAACTTCCCAATTTGTCTTCGCTGGAAACTGGTTCTTACACTAAAAAATATAAGTTACTCTGACCTTAAATTAAAAGTGGAAGAGGAATTAGACAATAAATTTATTTTTATCATTCTTGGCCAACTCTTTTACATTCTACTAGAGGCCCGGTACACAAAATTCGTGCACTCAGGGTGGGAGTCGGGGAGTGGACCTAAACCGGCAGTCAGACATCCTTAGCACTGCCGCAGACGCAGGAAACTCTCGCCAACGCCACTGGCTCACCAGCCATGAGCCCAGCTTCTGGCTGAGCGGTGCTCCCCCTGTGGGAGCGCACTACCACCAGGGGGAAGCTCCTGTGTTGAGCATCTGACCCGTGGTGGTCAGTGTGTATCATAGCGACTAGTCTTTCCACCATTTGGTCGATTTGCATATTAGCCTTTTATTATATAGGATTCTAATTTTATTAAAATATAGCTTACCAGTATATGCCCTAGCAGGTGTGCCTCAGTCGTTGGGCATCAGCCTGTGCACCCAAAGGTTGTTGGTTTGATTTCCGGTCAGCCACATGCCCGGTTTCAGGCTCATCACTGGAAGGGGGCATGCAGGAGGCAACCTATTATAAATCTCTCTCCCCTCCCTTCCTCTCTCTCTAAAATCCATTTAAAAATCTTTTAAATAAAAAAGTAAATAAATAAATAAAACATAGCCTATAAACACATATGTTGTTTTATTTTATCAATGATATTCCTGATGGTACCTGTAAGGGCTCTTTTTTTGTGTCTCCAGGGGTCAATAACTGTTAATTGTTCTAAATATGTGTGTTAAATTATTAAAAGAATAAATGGCATACCATGAGTAAGACAAGGGTCTAGGTCTTCTAACTCCTTATATTCTACACATACCAGCCTTCTTTTCCAAAATATTTTATTCAAACCACAGAAACACTCAGATAATAAAGATGACAATATTGGGGCAAAAGGCTCCCCTTTCTACCTCAAACACTCAACTCTTTAAAGATGTTACTCATTTTTCCCCTTATTCAAGTACAAATAAAGGGATTTTACAAAGACAATGTCCTCCATTCTCACCCCTCCAACATCGAACATTCAACCCTACAGGAAAACTAAATTGTCTTATTGCAAAGCTAAATAACTAAACTCATAACACCTGCATTTTAGCCAAATCCGGCCAGCATACTGCTGGAGTAAGTGATGTTCTTTTTTGTAAATTCAAAGCTTCTCATTTTGCATTAGTTTCCAGTAAGGCTACATGCATAAACAGCAGCTTCCTAGAAGAGGAGAATTAGAAGACAAGACAACCTTCCATTAGAGCCTTCCAGAGAGAATTTGAGAGGGACTTCGAAGCTCACAGAAAAGGCGTAACTCTGTCATCTCACATTTGTATTTAGGAACGTGGTGAGGACACAGGGAATAAAGATGTCTTTGATTCCACAGCACCCACACAAACTCTTAGCACTAACAGTCAAACAGGAAACCTATTGCTTTGTGGATACTATTCTCTAACCTCTCCCTTTCACTTCACTGAGTTGAAACTGAACCAAAGCTGCTTAGCAGCTCTACAGAGTAATCCAAGGAGTATTGCTGATTTCCTAACAGCAGAATAACATTAGATTCATACCAAACTTCCCTATTCATTAACAAGAAGTGCTGCCAGGCTGCCCAGAAATTCCCCTCCCCAGTCCCAACTTGGCCATACCAGAGACATGAGGAATCAAGTATGCTGCAATCATGGCCTTTTTGGTATTGGGTCCAAAATAAAAGGTGCCTAGGCCTCAAGGCTGTAAATGCAATGTTATTCAATGAAAAACTGAACGGCCAAATAATTTCTCAGGTTTCATTTACCCAACACAGCTTATCACAGACAGACCTAGTCTAGTGATAGCTTCTATCTAACCTTATTTAATGATAAGATAAACTTACCGGTAATTTATACTATATACTCAGATCAACATTAATGGCAAGGGTTCATTGGCAATAGGCTAACAGGGTTCTGAACAAAGGTTAAGTAATAAGGTCAGATTTGTTAAGTCTGGACTTTTTAAGGGGAAAGAAGGCACATGTAGGGAACAGTAAAAACACAAAAACAACAACAAAAAACCAGGCTCTCTCTCCCAGGAGCACAACCATGCCTTTCCCTCCATGCCTAACCCCTTTTCTTCTAGGAACTGCTTTTTCTACCTCTGTAATTTATCCAATAAATGTTCTCTTACAAAAAAACAACAAAAAAAAACCCCAACACTCCCACATGCCAGAAACAGTTCTAAGCGCTTCGTGTGTACTAACTCATTTAATACTCACCAACCCCCCCATAGCATTGATATTATCAATCCCCATTTTACGTATGCGCAAACAAAAGGACAAGGAGGCTAAGCAACTTACGCCAACAGGTGATGCAAACTGGTAGGGCTTCAGATTCCACAGGAGTCAAGGGAAACATAGCTTACCCTGGCCTCACCCACGCGCACTAATATGATGGCCAGCAAAATTATGGAAGCCTATGTGCCCTCGCCTCTCCTTTCATATCCTGTTGCTTTTACTTTCCACTCTAAAGAGATGCCACGTTCCTTCAATTTCATAGCACTCCTTGGAAAGCAGTGGGCAGTATGAGAGGATCTTCTCTGCACACACAGAAAACTCAAGCCCGGGTTCCTCAACCTTTCCCCTAGTGATGCTCTGGGAAACAGTCTGATGTAGAAGGCAGGGAATTTGGGGGAAACCAGAAGTGAAGAGGAATCCAGAGGCGATGTAACAAAAAGTAAGCGACAGCTCTGAAATTAGGTACGTGTAAAACCGACCAGTTGACGAGCGTGCACCCCACTTCCATGCCATATGCAATAATGGCACAAACAGGCCCCAAACCAACCTATGCACAAGGCGCAGCGGCCTGGCCAGGCCCTTCCCAGGTAGGCGCTCTGCTTGTGGGCCGCACGAAAATGAACTGGCTGTTGAAGTGGGGAGCCCAGGGAGCGGGCGGGGCGCCAGGCTCCGCAGGTAAAGAGGCCACCAGGGGCCCGGCGGCCTGTGCCGCAGCTTGGAGCGGGTCACCGCACCCTCGATCACGGGTGCCCGCGCGGGGGCAGGTCCAGCCCGGGGTTCGCCCATTTCTCCTAGGCCGTGGGAGGCAAGGGGCGAGGCCCCGAGAACTCTGGTATCGCTTCCCGTCCACCCCCGCACTCCACTCCCGGCGCCCTCTTCTCCCTCGGAATAATGCGACTCCATCTAGACCCCGCGCTTCAGGCCCCCCGCCCCCCCGCGCGCACCGCCCTCGCAGCCCCGCACGGGGTCCCGCGAGCTCCGCATTGGCCCCCGCGCCTTCTCCCCGGCGGGCCCTAGAGCCGCCCGGCCCTCCCGGCCCGTCAAGGGCAAACGGAGCGCCCGCTTGACCCCTGACCTCGCCTGCCCTTCGCCTTACCAGCTCCGCGGCCACCTGACAAGCTGTCCCCTCGCCTGGGGCTCCATAGCCCTGGAGCCAGCGCCAAGCAGCCCGACTCCTACACGCCCCGCCATTGGCCGACGGGATGGCAGCCGCACATTCTTATTGGCTGAATTCTCCGTCTTCCCGGTAGCGGCCTGCGCGCGTGGCAACCGGACTGCGGGTCCCGAGGCTCCGCCCACCCCGAGGTCAGGCTTGGGGCGGAGCCCAAGCGGTCTGGGCGGGGCTGCACCCTAGGAGCGGTCCAGCCCACAGAGCTTGCGGGAGGCTCCCACCCAGCAGCACAGATAAGTTTCGTGCATTAGTTCGCTGTGGCCTCACGTTAGCTCCTGACAATCAGCTTGTTTCTTCCGGAGACCTGGCTCGCCCTATAAAGTGCAGCTCCACCCTATAAAGCATAGCCACCTGCAAAGGCCATTTCCTCTCGCCCCCAGAGCCTTATCATAGTATCTGTGCCCTATCAAGAGCACCCCACACCTGAGAGGAACTGCGAAACATCAGCCAGTGCAACCAGTTGGACCGCATCAGGTGCCTTACTCCCAAGCCTTTGTAATGAATCCTTTCCCTCCATTCTACCCATCTGCCTCGCTTCTTCCCCCAAAATTTATCTCCACCTACCCCAAAGTAACCCCACTCCAGCCCCAGCCTCAACCTCACACTCTAGAGTCTTTCTCTGAAGATGGCAGTCAGACCAGTGGTGCAACAGAGAGGAGAAACTAAGTGGTCTGACAAACCACCCTAATTTTCTTCTCGTTCAGAGCTATAGAAACATTCTTAGACACCCTTATATCAAAGATAACCAAGCTTATTTAACCAACTCACAGGACTAGATAGGTAAAGCAAAAACCCTCCAATTTCTTTCCTCATGTGAAAACTGCTGGGAGAAAATTTTACCAGTTGTGAAAGAGTCCAACAGAAGAGAAAAAGGAGAGTGAATTGACAAAAGAAAAATCCAAATAAAGTACAAAGTAGAAAACGTGGGGACCGAAAACCGGGCTGAGCATCGTCAGTTATCTGGTACAGGCTGGTGTGCACACAGACTTTCTCCTGGAGAGAAAAGAAAATGCACAAATTAGTCCTGAGGGTCTCTCTGTAACGCACCTGGGGAGTTTCAGAAAGTCTCTCCAGACCAGAACCTTTCCTTTGGGAACGTCTGCTGCAACTAGAAAATGAAATGGCTGTAGCCATTCTCGTGCCCTTCTAGGTGGGCTCCGCTGGGCAACGTCCCCGGCTGTGGCATACTTGCTAGTTACTTACTTAGCTCACAGTGCGGTGCTGCCTCCGTCTTACGCTGCTTCTTCATTGTGCAGAACGGGTTTGACTCCCTCCAGTGCTAGCTCCAGTCTATAGAAGCAGACAAGTGTGCCTCCCTTGGTTAAATAAGGGCACTGAGGCTGCTCTGGGCAACGCAACACTGATAAAGACACAGCAATGAATTTCAAGAGGCAACCCACATCCTTCAAAGCATAATCAAATTTCATCTTTGACCTGCCATGAAAAGGGAAGCACCATATATCTGCCACGCCTAGATACTAATGAACAATTAATTGAGTTTGAAAACGTGTCATCTAAGATTTCCTCTGTTCTGACAGGAGATGGAGGCGGTGTATGAAAGGGTGAAGTAGACGGAGTTGCTTTCCTTCAGGACGCCACTCCTCCTGGAGTCAAGTTGGTTCGGACACTTGTACCGGGGCTGCATGTGCATTAGGACTCTGCTCCCCTGAGATGTAAACTGAAACCAATTAACCCCAAGCTTGACAGCCCACAAGTATTTTCCACATAGGTACGTGAGCACTGATGCAATTAGGAGTCGTCTCCGGGTGTAGGTGAAAATGCCACCAGCCCATCCCTTGGGATTTTAAGGACCTGCTGGCATTAGCCCAATCAGTGATTCACAGGCAGACAACAGAGCCGCACAAACCCAGGACTCGGTGACTGAGGAAAGAAAGAAAAGAGAGAAAGGGAGAAAGGAAGGAAGCAAGCAGGTATAATGAAGGCTTTTGAGAAAGAGGGGGAAAGGGAGGGAGGAAAGGAGGAAGGGAAAAAAGGAAGTACTTTGAGACTAGGGGGGAAAAAAAACAAAAAACAGGAAGGAAGTCCAGAATTTCTCAATCTGGGAGGAATTTAAAGGATGAGGAATATTTGCCTCAGGCAAATAAATAGCTTAGTAGATCCGCTGGAGAGGCAAAGCTGGAAAGGAGAAGCTTGGGGGCGGGGTAAGGAGAATGGGATGGGAAACTGGAAGGACCGAGTTGCTGCCTTCAGAAAGCTTTCTGGCAGTTTTAAAGGAAATCTGCTTAGGTGTGGAGGCTGGAGGAGGCCAGAGCAGTGTCCCAGCGTGCAAGGCCACACACAGGCAGCCAGTGGTGTGGTAGAAGTCCAGGAGGTTGGCTAGGTCCTAGTGTTTGGTAACTTGAGTATGGTAATATTTACTTTACTAATGGTAATGGGGGAGTTGTGAACTTAAGCAGAAGGGTTTTATTATGGAATGTAGGCCGACTTCTAGGTGGTATAGGTTTCTCTTTTTCAGGCTTATTTTCTTTTTCTTTTTAAAAAAAATATTTTTATTGCCCTGGTCGGTTTGGCTCAGTGGATAGAGCATCGACCTGAGGACTGAAGAGTGATGGGTTCGATTCCGGTCGGGGGCACATGCCCAGGTTGCAGGCTCAATAGAGAGGAAGGGAGAGGGAGAGAGAGAGATAAGAAACATCAATGATGAGAATCATTGATCGGCTGCCTCCTGCACACCCCCTACTGGGGATCGAGCCCGCAACCCAGGCATGTGCCCCTGACTGGAATCGAACCCGGGACCCTTCAGTCTGCAGGCCACCGCTCTATTCACTGAGCCAAACCAGCCAGGGCCAGGCTTATTTTCTTTGTAAAAATTTATTGATTTGATTTGATTTGAGAGAGGGAGACACACACACAGAGAAATATCGATTTGTTGTTCCATCCATCCATGCACTCATTCATTGATCCTTGCATGTACCCTGACCCAACTGAACCCCCAACACTGGCACGTCCAGACGATGCTCCAAATGAGCTACTTGGCCAGGGCCAGGCTTATTTTCTCATGCATCTTGTCTGAAGCTTTTGAGGACAGATTTCCAATGCCCAGAGGAATAGTAGATGGCAAGTTTTATGATTTTTATCTTTTAACCAATTTGAGGGAAACTAATTTGAGACAAAATTAAGGCAAGTTTTGTAAGACGTTTTTTATTTTTAGCTTGGGGTAATGAAGCATTTTAGTTTTGTGAATAAGTCGTGACTATCCAGTTTGGGTGTGTAACGGGGGGGAGGGAGGACTTTTGTGGAGGGTGGGGAGCAAAATATGTTGAGTTCCTTTCTCCGTAGGTCTGTCTAGAATCTCAAAGGCAAATTACACAAGGTAACAGAAAATCCAGTGTCAAGATAATCAGGACACCACAGGTTTATAGTTTCTAGAGACTAGAGAATGAGCAGTTCTCACTTAGAAGTCTGTGGTGGAGCTGTCCATTAGAGAATTGGCTAGTGGTTATTCTTTTTCCCACCCCTTAATCAGATTTTTAAAGTATGTAACCCCTTAACTTTACTTGAAGTATTTTGGGGTGGTCTTAACAGGGAAGACGGTGAAGGAGAAAAAAAAATCTGCTTAGTACCATAAAACTATATGCAAACAGATGTGATAGAAATAAATACCTTCGAATGGAAAAGAAAAGCAGTAATTAATTCATATTAAGCAAGGTAGGCTTCCAGCAAGTGGCTCTGGTTCCTACACAGAACAGGTAGTAGAAGAAACTAGGAAGAGATCTGCGAGGACCCCAGATTAAGATCTCTTTAGTCAGCAGTGCCCTCAAGGACTTAGAAGTCCTATCATAACAACTTGATCTATCCTTTTTGTCCTTGTTGGCCAAGTGTCCTAAGGCAAAACTGGGTTGGCCACCAATTTGTCCCCCTTCACAAGAGAGAAGTTAGATGAAATCATCCAACTGAAGTGTTGGAAGAAAAGCCCTATATTAGTTTCGACATTCCAAAAATTGGAATGGATTTTACAGTGAGTCTCTACCGTAGCCCCAGTTTGCTTTACTCAGCAGTTTCTCCCAACATACACACTCCACTCTTGCCTTCTGGGCCCCTGATTCTCACATAGTAATGTTACCAGACCTTAAATGCCAGATTCTTGAATATCAATGTCCTAAAAATGAGCACTGAACTCAGTACAAGTCAAGCAGATAGAATTTATTGAAAAGAACTTGTGCTAAATGGAGTTACCAGAAAAGACAAGCCAAGCTCTCTAAGGGGTTCTTGTGGATGGCTTGTACAGGGGCCTTGGGGTGGGTGTGGAGCTTGAGAAGAGGATGAGGTCAGTTGTCCCATGATTCTTGTCTGTTGGTGGTTGATCCCAGGGTAGTCACAGGATGTTTTCCATGGTCAATGGACTACCCAAAGAGCCTGTAAAGTAATGCTTGTGCAAACATTCTGGTTACCATTCATGGACTGAGAAAGAGGTTGGTGGGAGTTTTCTTGAGGGGTGGAGTCAGAGATTCAGAATAACCAAGTTTCTAAAGCTGAACACAATTAGTTTAGAAAGACATCTTGGGCCTCCAGGTAAGATGGCAATGTAGCTGAAACCGGTTTGGCTCAGTGGATAGAGCGTCGGCCTGCAGACTGAAGGGTCCCGGGTTTGATTCCGGTCAAGGGCATGTACCTGGGTTGCGGGCACATCCCCAGTGGGGGGTGTGCAGGAGGCAGCTGATCGATGTTACTCTCTCATTGATGTTTCTAACTCTCTATCCCTCTTCCTTCCTCTCTGTAAAAAATCAATAAAATATATATTTTTTTAAAAAGATGGCAATGTAGGTAAACGTGGTACTAGAATCCTCCCACAACCACATAAAAAATACAACTAATCACCCAGATGGCATGGCTCAGTGGTTAAGCATTGACCTATGAACCAGGAGGTCATGATTCGATTCCCAGTCAGGGCACATGCCCTGGTTGTGGGCTAAATCCCCAGTGTGGAGCATGCAGGAGGCAGCCAATCAATGATTCTCTCTTATCGTTGATGTTTCTATCTCCCTCTTCCTCTCCCTTCCTCTCTGAAATCAATAAAAATATATTTAAAAAATAACAACTAATCTTCAGAACAACCATCATTCAGAACCACCTGAAATCTAGGTGAATGGAAGTCCTAGGGAATTAAAGAAGAAGCCACATTGAGACTGGTAGGAGGGGCAGAGGCACAGAGGCACAGACCCATTTGGTGTTTTTTAATTGGGAGAAATATCTTGGCTGTGGAGGTCCCCCCTGAGAAGCAAGTCATCTCTGCCCCACACCAGACCCCTCAGCCCAGGGTTCCAGTGCCAGGAAAAGTCCCCATAACTTTAGGCTGTAAAAACCGGTGGGAATCAGGCTGAGAAAGACAGAGGGTAGCAGGAGTCCCAGGCATTTCTTCTTAAAGGGCCATGCACAGACTTACTTGGACTCCCTCCCTCTGAGCTTCAGTACTGAGCAGCAACTTGAAAGGAACCAGGGGTATACAGGAAGGAACTAAATTGTCTGGCACTAGGGCAAGAGTTGAGGGGTGGGGGAGCTTTCTTCCAGACAGAAGTGCTGGCAGAGGCCATTGTTCCTTTGCTGAACCCTCCCCACCACAGGGCTGACAGGTGGGCACCATATCTGAGTCTCTATCAACCTGGCTCACACTGTTTGCTCCACCCTGATGATTCCGAGACCCTGTCCACACCAAACTTGCAGGCTCACCAAAGCCATTTCCAGTGGCTTTTCTATACAACTCATCTCTCTTGCCTCATGCTTTGGACTTTCTTAAAATCTCTGAAACAAGCAGCAGCTGGCCTCAATGTGTTCTGTACCTCTCTCTAAGTGGCCACAGGCCCAGCACTAGCGGCAGCCTACCTTGGTTCACAGCCTGGCATCTCCTGGGCACCTCCAAGCCCAACACAAGTAGCAGCCATCTATAGTTCACTCAGTAGCGAGTGCTGGGTGGCCCCAGGCAGGGCACAGGCAGTGGTTGACTTTGCACCTCCCGGGAGGCCCCAGTACCAGTGCACCTGGTGGACAGCTTCAGACCATGCTCCATTACAACCCCATCACCTCCAGGAGCGATAGGGGGTGGACTCCGTAAACACCAAAGCCCCATGGAAATCCTGCTCCCTAGGGTCAACTGCTGCACAGCAGCTCTTTTGCTATAGTAGTCGAAGCTGGTCCTCACAGCCAGTTATCTTGGGAATCTATCCTTCCCAGTGATGCCAACAACAACCAAGGCTCAACTACAACAGGTCAGTGCACACAGCCCACCAGGGGCACACCTGAAACACCCACCTGGGGTGACTGGGAGGTTGCACCACTAGCCCCTACAGGACACCTACTCACAAGGCCACTCTACCAAGTCCAGGAGACATAGAAGTTCTACCTAATACACAGAAACAATCACAGAGAAGTAGCCACAATGTGGAGGCAAAGACACATACTGCAAATGAAAGAACAGCAGAAATCTCCAGAAAAAGAACTAAATGAAATGGAATCAAGTAAACTATCAGATACAGAGTTCAAAACAATGGTTATAGGGATGCTCAAGGAACTTACTGAGAACTTCAACAGCATGAAAAAGGACTTAGGAACCATAAAAAAGAAACAGTCATTAATGAAGGATACACTAACTGAAATGAAGAATAATTTACAGGAAATCAACAACAGAGTAGAGGATGCTGAGAAATCAGGGATTTGGAATAGGAGGAAGCAAAAAAACAAAAAGACACCCAATCAGAACAGTAAAAATAAAAAAAATATATATATATAAAGATAGTGTAAGAATACTCTGGGACAATTTCAAGTGTACCGACATTCACATCATGGAGGTCCTGGAAGGAGAAAAGAAGGTGAATGAAATTGAAAACCTATTTGAAAAAATAAAGACAGAAAACTTTCCATATCTGATCAAAGAAATAGGCATACAAGTCCAGGAAGCACACAGAGTCCCAAACAAGATAAATCTAAAGAAGCCCACACCAAGACACATCATAATTAAAATGCCAAAGGTTAAAGCAAAGAGAACATCTTAAAAGCAGCAAGAGAAAAGCAGTTAGTTACCTACAAGGGAGCACCCATAGGACTGTCAGCTGATTTCTTAACAGAAACTTTGCAGGCCAGAAGGGAGTGGCAAGAAATATTCAAAGTGATGAAAAGCAATAACCTACAACCAAAATTACTCTACCCAGCAAAGCTATCATTTAGAATTGAAGGTCAGATAAAAATGTTCCCAGACAAGAAAAAGCTAAAGGATTTCATCACCACCAAGCCAGTATTACATGAAATGTTAAAGGGTCTTTTTTAAGAAAAATATTTAAAAATATGAACAATAAGGCAATAGATATATATCAACAATTGAATCTAAAAATCAAAATAAATGAATAAGCAGAAATAGACTCATAGATACAGAGAACAGTTTGACAGTTGCCAGATGGGAGGAGGGTTGGGGAAATGGGTGAAAAAGGCAAAGGGATTTAGAAGTACAAGTTAGTAGTTACAGTATAGTCACGGGGTGTAAAGTACAGCATAGGGAATATAGTCAATAATATTCTAATAACTAGGTACTGTGTCAGATGGGTATGATTTTTTGAGATTATCATTTAAGTTATATCTAATTACTGGGGTGTACACCTGAAACTGATAAACTATTGTATGTCAAGTGTAATTGAGAAATAAAAAATTATTTAAAAAAAGACATCTTAGAATCTTCTATTTAACTTCATCATACATTAAGAATAGGAACACACGAACACCATATGTTTGTTCCATTTAATTTCACTCATTTAATAAATACAACATTGAGCATCTACTGTATGCCAGGTTCTGTTCTAGGCACTGGAATATAGCAATGATCAAGGACATACAAAATTCCTGCTCTTAGAGAACTGGTTCTGTGGGGGAGACAAATAATAAGTCAATAAGTATATGTCAGGGGGTGATAAATTCTATTAAAAAATAAATTTA
Source organism: Corynorhinus townsendii (assembly GCA_026230045.1). Taxonomy (NCBI): domain Eukaryota; kingdom Metazoa; phylum Chordata; class Mammalia; order Chiroptera; family Vespertilionidae; genus Corynorhinus; species Corynorhinus townsendii. The sequence continues at coordinate 168,824,734 of JAPDVU010000003.1, read as the reverse complement.
AGCCCTGGCCAGGTTGCTCAGTTGGTTAGAACATCGTTCTGATATGCCAAGGTTACAGGTTTGACACCCATTAGGGCACATATAAGAATAAGCAATGAATGTATGAATAAGTGGAATAATAGAATGATGTGTCTCTCCTATCGCTGTCTCTCTCTAAAACCAATCAATAAATTAAAATATAAGCCCTGGCCCATTTGGCTCAGTAGTTAGAGGGTCAGCCTGTGGACCAAAGGGTCACAGGTTTGATTCCCGGGCAAGGGCACATACTTCGGTTGCAGGTTCATTCCCTGGCCCCAGTTGGAGAGCAAGCGGAGGCAACCAATCTATGTGTCTCTACCACACTGATGTTTCTCTGTCTCTCTGTCTCTCTGTCTCTACTACATTGATGTTTCTGGGTTTTTTTCCTCTCTATCTCCTGCCCTTACCCCATCCCTTCCACACTCCCTAAAAATCAATGGAAAAATATTCTCACTCCTCAGGTGAGGATTTTAAAAAATAAATAACAATAAGATAGATTTTGAAGTAAATAAATTTGAAAAGCAAGATAAGGGCCAGCAAGAACCAGAGATGAGAGATAAAGACTATTTCACAAGAGATGGTTAGGAAAGACCTCTTTAAAAAATATATATATATTTTATTGACTTCAGAGAGAGGAAGGGAGACGGAAGAGAGACTGAAACATCAATGATGAGAGAGAATCTTTGATCACCTGCCTCTTGCACGTCCCACATTGGGGATCGATCCCCAAACCCAGGCATGTGCCATTACTGGGAATTGAACCATGACCTCCTGGTTCATAGGTCGATGCTCACCCACTGAGCCACGCCAGCAGGGCAGGGAAGACCTCTCTTGGTGACTTTGGATCATAAATTTGACCAAAGTCAGAGAGCAAGTTGCATGAATAGTATCTGGGGAAGAACTTCCAGCCAGAGGGAAAAGCCAATGCAAGGACCCTGAGACATGGCCGTGACAGGATAGCTCAGTTGGTTAGACTGTCTTCCTGAAATGTCAAGGTTGCAGGTTTGGTCCCTGGACAGAGCACATACAAGAATCAACCAATAAATGCATAAATAAGTGGAACAGCAAATCTATGTTTCTCTCCTTCCTTCCTCTCTCTCTAAATCAATAAATAAAATTTAAGAAACATCCTGAGACAAGGCCAATTTGTATGTGTATGTGAACATATTATTCCTTTGTCCTACATTAAATATATGATAGTAATTTTATGACAGTGACATTAAACTGCAAAATCATTTTTTAAAAATTTATTTATTAATTTTAGAGAGAGAAAAACATCGGTTTGTTGTTCCACTTATGCATTCATTGGTTGATTCTTGTATGACAGGGATTGGCATATGGGGACAATGCTCTAACTAACTGTGCTACCCAGCCAGGGCAAACTGCAGAATCCTTGAAGTCTTTCTAATATTGACTCAGCTAGGTAAAACATTCATGAATCTTGCTGAATGTGCAAATGTGCCTAGAAGTTCCGTAAATGGTGCTGGCTAGATAATGAGCCGTGCATCACGGTGAGTATCAAGACCGATGGAAGAGACCCTAGGTGACCCTGCCACAGCTGGGTGGGGAAAATTTCTCTCCAGGAGTTCCCTCACCTCTGTCCTCTAGCTCTAATTGCTGTGGACGTGCCAGGCAGCACAAAAGGGCTCCTGAGGGTGGTTCCTACTGATGCTGGGTAAAGGTCCCCGTAGGCAGAGCCAGACTCACAAATAGTAAAAATTCCTCTGAACCCAAGCGTTGGCAAGGGTCATGTTGCCGGGAAGAGAAAAGGTTTGGGGTGGGGCATGTGTATGGAGGGTGGAAAAAAGTGGAGGAAGTCAGAAAGCAAGAGACCCGCCCGCCCTAATCGGCTTCCCTGAACTTGGAACCCCTGTAACCAAGCCCTGTTTGGCACTGCTCTGCACCCAGTGATGCCCTTATCGTTGAATTGCACCGACTTCTGACGTGTTTGATGTTAATTCTTTACTGTCCACAGTAGCTAGATTGGTCTATCTTTTTATTATCATATAGGTATGTCCTTTACTCATATATTTATATTAATTTTCATGGTGTAAATTATTAGACTTGTTCATGAATAATGCATTCTAAATTTAGTTGTGTCCTCCTTGATTGCCTACTGCAGACAGGCACTGATAAAGGCTTTTGATGTTGATTATGACTTCAATGATTACAGTAGAAATCAAAGGCTCTTTCTTGTCATTTGGAATACTGCTCCTCTGAAAGTGATAACCTCTTCTCTTACAGGTCTTCTCTCACAAACTGGGTTCAGCTGGCCTCACCAGAACCCTTTCAATTTTTTGGGTTTTTTTGAGCGTACGTTTATTAAAGCTGGGGACAGTGAAACAAAGAAGGGCTTAGGATAGAAGAAGCAACAGGAGAGAGCCTAGGTGGGGTGCCTGGGGCTCACTGGGAAGTCAGAGAAAAGGGGCCTTGGAGACAGGTTCAGCGGATTGGCTTGGGGTCAGCTGCTGCTGCCCAGTGCTGCCCTGACTACAAGTCTACTGAGGTCCCAGTGCAGGAGATGCGTGCCTGTGTGGGAGAAGATGGGGAGGGCACCAAACCCTTTCAATGTGAAACAGAAGACCTGGGTTCTTATTTAGATTCACCAACTTCTGTATGACTCCATTGCACAATCTTCTAGTGCAATCCAGAAAAAGCTCACAGGGCTTGTAGACAGGGGAGAGAGGTAAAATTTAAAAAAAAGTAGATGTGTGCCTTCTCTCTCTCTCATCAATGAAAAACATACCCTCAGGTGAGGATTTTAAAAATCCTGTCAGAAGTCTACACCTCTTCCTTTGTAGGGCCAGCTCTCTGAAACACTTTTTCTCCCCACAAGGATAATTCTTCTAGGACCCTCAGGTTCTGGGTGTGATGGGTGAATAACCTTTGCATATCATCTTTTGCAGAGATTCCTTCCAATTATTCCCTTTACTTCATCTTTGCCATTTGTTTTTTCTTACAGGCCTCCAAAGAGCTACTTTTCTAAGCCTTGGCCTTATCTATATTCCCATTCTGATATTTTTAAGACTCACAGGGATGATGTAAAATGGCTAGAATGCCAAAGATAACCACTACAGAAAGAAATGTGGTGAAAAGTCCAATAGTGAGCCCAGACATTCAGAAGATAGAAAAGGGATAGGCAAAAATATACTCCATGTGAATTAAAGACCTAAAGTTATAAAAGTGCTTCAAAATTATCTGAAAAAATATAGAATATCTTTCTGCTCTTTTAAAAAATATATTGAATTTTACAGAGAGGAGGGGAAAGTTAGAAACATCAATGAGAAACATCCATCAGCTGCCTCCTGCACGCCCCCTCCTGGGGATCGAGCCCACAACCAAGGTACATGCCCCAACCAGAATCAAACCTGGAATCCTTAGTCCGCTAGCCCAGGGATCAGCAAACCTCGGCTCACCAACCGCGGTTTGCCGCTCTGTTGACTAATGAGTTTGCCGACCACTGACCTAAGCATTTAAAAGAGGAACACTGTGGCTCAGTAGTTGAACTTCAACCTATGAACTAGCCAACGCTCCATCCACTAAGCCAAATTGGTCAGGGCTCCTTATGCTCTTAAGGCAGAATTTCTTAAAGCAAATTATGAAAAAGCAGAAGTCATAATGAACAATTTTGATAAAATTTAGTATAACAAATGTTAAAAACTCCTACATGAGCTCTAGATGGGTGTGGCTCAGTGGATAGAGTGTCAGCCTGCGGACTGAAGGGTCCCAGGTTTGATTTCCAGTCAAGGGCACGTGCTGGAGTTGCAGACTCGATCCCCAGTAGGGGGCATGCAGGAGGCAGCCGATCAATGATTCTCTCTCATCATTGATGGTTCTATCTCTCTCTCCCTCTCCCTTCCTCTCTGAAATCAATAAAAATATTTTTAAAATAAACAAAACTCCTACAAGAATACATCTTAAACAAGGTTAAATTACAAGTGACAGATGGGAAGACAGGGAGTAGATATCTGCATCAAACAGGTTTATCATAAAAGGAGTGTTAACCTGGCATCTCTAAAGGAGCCCTACAAACTGATGATGATAAGGAAGATAAACAGCCCAACAGAAAAATGAACAAAAGGTATGAATTACCAGAAGAAATTAAAATAACCAATAATACATATAAAAATCAGCTTTCTCTCATAATCAGAGAAATACAGAGCAAATGGACAATGAGATTCATTTCACATCTATTGGGTTAGCAATAAATGAAAAGTCTGACCACTTTGAGTGTTGGTGATGTCCACACAAGAATCATCCAAACCTGAGTTTGAGCTAAAGTGACCACAGTTTCCAGGAAGCAAGGTTTTCAAATGCTTCAAAATATGTTAGTTTGCAGTTTCTTTGATGCACATTAAGGCGAGACCTTAAAGCCTGGTTGGTGTGCCTCAGTTGTTGAGTGTCGACCCATGAACCGGGAGGTCACGGTTAGATTACAGGTCAGTACACATGGCCGTGTTGTGGGCTTGATCCCCAGTAGGGGGCATGCAGGGGGCAGCCAATCAGTGATTATCATCATTGATGTTTCTATAGCTCTCTCCCTCTCCCTTCCTTTCTGAAATCAGTCAAAATATCTATATTTTTAAAAAGGTTAACCTAGATGCACAAGAACAATGGGCAGGGTTACTTAAAAACCTTTCATTAAAGAAGTTATAGGCCTGGGGCAAAACTACCCACCATGACCTTCCCAGTTAGGAATTTATGATCAGATCACCCTGCTTTTGGTGAGATTTATATCAGCACCCTTTTCTTCCAACATGAGGGTGTAGAGAAACTAGGAGGACTCTCTTATCTTGTAAAACTGATACAACTGCTTTGGAGAGCAACTTATTTGCTCAAGGTGAACATACACACATCCTTTGTTCCAGAGTCTATTGCCTTAGAGCATCGTGTTTTTCAATCCATGGGTGGGTCCTGAAATCAGTTAAGTGGGTCATGTACAGCATTTTACAAAAATGAAACAGAATGTAAAATATAAGAAGTGAGTTTTGATAAAAGTGTGTTTACTATGAGTTATGGTTAAAAAACAGTCTGAAAACACTGCTTAAGTTTCTTAAGAGAAACTCTTCTACCTAAGAACAAAGAGACATCTTTGAGGATGTTCCCGGCAATGTAGTGTTTCTAATAATGGAACATGAAAGCAAATGTAAATGTCTATCAGTAGCAAATAGGTAAAAAATTGGTGTATTCTTTTTTTTTTTAAGTATTTTTTTTACATTTTTTGATTTTTTACAGAGAGGAAGGCAGAGGGATAGAGAGGTAGAAACATCGATGAGAGAGAAACATCAATCAGCTGCCTCCTGCACACCTCATACTGGGGATGTGCCCAAAACCAAGGTACATGCCCTTGACCGGAATCAAATCTGGGACCTTTCAGTCCGCAGGCCGACGCTCTATCCACTGAGCCAAACCGGTTAGGGCTGGAGTGTATTCTTGTGATGGAACACCACCGCACAGCAGCTAAAATTAATGAACTTGGTCTATATCATCACATGGATGAATTCTGAAAATAAATTTGAGGGAAACAAAACAGAAAAATGCTACATTGTTAGGGGCAGAAATAGAATATTTGGGACTAGCTATAAGAAATAAAATAAGAAATATTAATCACGCTCTGTTAACCGTGATTGTTTTGTTTTGATTAAAAAAAGCGCACTTGAACCTGGCTGGGAGTTGTCCCCAGGACCTGGGAGTCAACCCTGGACCTAGGAGTCAACCTTGGAATGAGGTCCATCAATGGCGTCCCGCCCCAGCTTCCCACAGCCCACCTTGCCTGGGATTCCTGCTCCTCCAGGTAATCTTTGTCCTACCCAATATAAGCAGCTGGCTTCTGGGGGGCTGGAGAGCAGATTTTTGTGGAGGACCTGCTGCTCTCCCATTCTCTCGGCAGTAGTGGAATAAATGCTCATGTATGATTCAACCCTGTCTCTGCTTAACTCGCTCAAGTAGTGACAGGCAGTCCGGACCCATTGGTTGTCCAGCTACAACATGAAACCAAATATATGATTTCTTATTTTGAGAGTACGTTTATTAAATTTGGGGACAGCGAAACAAGGAAGGGCTTAGGATAGAAAAAGCAACATGAGAGAGACTAGGCCAGGCTGCTTTGGCTTCCTAGAAACATTATGGGAAAGAAATGAGCCAAGGCGAGACTGCTGTCAGCTCACTGGAAAGTCAGAGAAAAGGGGGCCTTGGTGACAGGTTCAGAGGGTTAGCCCGGGAGGAGCTGCCACTGCGCATTGTTCGCCTGGTTGCAAATCCCATGGGGACCCTCAGAGTTTAGGAGATGCATGGCTATTGGCGAAGAAGAGGAAGGGAAAGGCTCAAACATGCTCCGGGGGGCAGAGTGCGCCGGAATATTTAAAACATTTAAAAAATACTATATACTACTTACTTACATACCAATGTAAATTGTTATATAAATGCTCAAATACAGGGTTTAAATGTATACACACTTTAACATCTGCTAGCTTAATTGATGTTTCTTTTTTTTTTCAGCTATAAACACTGGAATATATAATTACTCAGAATATGTAAACATTTTTGGGGGACACCCTGTATATACTATATATACAAAGTATTAAAAGTGGACTGATATGAGGGGGCTACCTGAAGGAAGAAAGGGAAATGGGGCTTGGGAGAAAATAGGTATGACATTATTTATTCATTTTGGGTGGTAGATACATAGATGAATGTTATAATATTCTTTGTTCTTTCCCTTTTAAAACATTTTTAACACATAAGAAAAAAGGAATGCAATTAAGAAGTTTTAATACAAACCATTGGTTATTACAATTTTTCCATCCTGGGATTTTTTTTTTCAGTGCTTTGGGAAGAATAACTTGTCGCAAACCAACCGGTCAAACTCAATGAATTAGTATCTACAGGTGGCAAATCACTGCAGTTACTATCTGTACCAGCAAGAGGTTTATCTTTCCCTGGAAAGTTTCCAGTCTTTCTTATCTTTGCACATACCCTTCCCTCTTTCCAAGAAGCCAGTCCTCACAGTGCTTGTCTTCCAGTAAGTCTCCAGTTTATCCTGTGATCTAGTTCAAACATGACTTCTCTTCATCTGGATGCACCACCATAACCACCACCAGAATTTGTCAGTTCCCTGCTCCTTCCTTTAACTCTCACTGTACCGTAGACATTTTCCTCTTACAGCACCTATCACGGGATAGTACAATTATTTTTTCCCTCTTAAAATCTTTTTAAATTAGTGCTAACGTTTACAAACTTGAATTTATGGCTTCTCCTGAAAATGTGTAGAATCTGATACAATGTAACTAAGTACCCAGGGCATCTTTCCCAGGGGCGCACTCATTCTCTCCTGTGTGTTGGTCCTTCTAGGCATTTGATTCCTAAACCCAGGACTAAATAAATAAGTAAACCTAGAACTGATATCATAGATTGTGTGGCTCAATAACTAACATTATTTTCTCAGTTCAGGATGCAGGAAGTCCAAGATCAGGAAGCCACCTGGTTTGGTTTCTGGAAATGGCTCTCCTTTTGGCTTGCTGCCTTCTCACAGTGCCCCCCACCTGGTGGAGAGCAGTGAAGAGAGAGGGGAGAAGGGGAAGCACAATTATTATTTTTTAAAATAAATTTTTATTTATTTCAGAGAGGAAGGGAGAGGGAAAGAGAGATAGAAACAACAATGAGAGAGAATCATTGATTGGCTGCCTCCTGCACACCCCCCACTGGCCATGTGCCCTTTACCGGAAACAAACCTGGGACCCTTCAGTCCACAGGCCAACGCTCTATCCACTGAGTTAAACCAGCTAGGGTCACAATTATTTTTATTTTTATTTTATTATTTATTTATTTATTTTTCTTATTAATACAGTATTTATTTGTCTTCCTTCTGTCAAACCCTGAGCCAACCACTTTCCCCAAGCTGCCTGGGGAGGTATAGGAAAAGGAACATACAGGGCAGACAAGACACGGGGAAAAGAACTATGGGAGGTGGAGACAGCTCCTTCACATGGCGAAGAGGATGAGAAAGGCCACCATCAGGCAAAAGAGCCCCATGGCCTCTGAGAGGGCAAAGCCCAGAATGGCGTAGGAGAAGAGCTGTTGCTTCAGAGAAGGGTTTCTGGCATAACCAATGATGAGGCTCCCAAACACAGTCCCAGTTTCAGCTCCAGAGCCTGTCACCCATACTGTGGCAGCCCCAGCCCCAATGAACTTGGCTGCTGTGTCGATGTCCCTTGAAATGGCACTGGTTTGGAAGCTGCGGCTAGAAATAACTGAGGTCAGGGGACGTGGGGCTGCCACGCTGCTGAGGCTCTCATTTGTCAGTGTCTCTGGTCGTTTCAGCATCACTGCAGACAGTGGCCGGCTCAGCTGAGAGGTGCTCCTGACCAAGGAGGGGGTGGAGACAAACATGGCGCAGGCATACATTTTCAGGGGGTGAGGGGAGCTGCTCCCAGGGCAGAGAAGACAGACCCACAATTATTTTTAAATGTCAATCTTCTCTACTACATCTCTGAGCTTTCAGAGGGAAAGGCCTGCCTCTCATTTGCCTTTATTTTCCTGGGACCTAGCAGAATGGTACAGAGCAGGCCCTCAAGTGTTTGCCAAATGAACAACAGCAAATGCTGATGACAAGCTAAATGACATGGGTTTGGGGAGCTCAAACCTGGTGCCCATTTATTGTAGCACAAATCTGGGACCACGTCAGATGATCACCAGTCTGGTGGTTCCTCACTATCTCTTGTCCAGATTGCTGTAAAATAACTTTAATGATATCCTGAACCTCCAGGCTCTTCCCACTGTAATCCATATTAACTCCAGAGTAATTTTTACAAAACAGCACCTTCATCTTGCCATTCCCTTGGGCAAGATGCATTATGATTCCCTAGGACCTTTTATTTTTTTATTATTAATATTATATATATTTCTTTATTGATTTCAGAGAGGGAGAGGGATAGAAACATCAATGATGAGAATCATTGATCGGCTGCCTCCTGCACGCCCCCTACTGGGGGGATCAAGCCCACAACCTGGGCATGTGCCCTTGGCGGGAATCGAACCTGGGGCCCTTCGGTCTGCAGGCCGATGCTCTATCCACTGAGCCAAACCAGCTAGGGCCGCTAGGGCCCCTAGGGCCTTTTAAATCAAATTCAAATCTTTAATCTTTACACCTGAGGTCCCCAAGCAAATCTAATCTTTACATGAGGCCCCAGAATACCACCTCACTCTGGTATTCCCAACAATCTCTCAAACATTTTATAATGTAAACTACACTAAGTAGGGCTGTAATCTTTTTTTCATTTTTAAAAATTTAATTAATTGATTTGAGAGAGAGAGGGAGGGAGGGAGGGAGGATGGGAAAGAGAAATATTAATCTGTTGTTCCACTTAGTTATGCATTTATTGATTGATGTTTGTATGTGCCCTAACTGGGGATGAACTCACAAGTCAGGACAATGCGCTAACTACCCGACCAGGGCCAATCTTTTTTTTTTTTTTAAATATGTTTTTATTGATTTCAGCAAGGAAGGTAGAGGGAGAGAGAAACATCAATGATGAGAATCACTGATCAGCTGCCTCCTGCACGCTCCCAACTAGAGATGGAGTCCATAACCCAGGCATGTGCCCTGACTGGGAATCGAACTGTACCCTCCTGGTTTTTAGGTCGACACTCAACCACTGAGCACACCGTCCAGGCAGGGCTGTCCTCTGTCTGTCTAATCTCTGACTTATCTCAAGCAACAAAAACAATGCCTGGCCTGGGGAGATGCTCAATAATAGTGGAATTGGTGAATAAATTGACTATTTATTAGTGAATAAAAGAACACAAAATATAAAGCAATTTCCTTTCAATGGAATTGTTGTTTTTTAATATATCTTTATTGCTTTCAGAGAGAGGAAGGGAGAGGGAGAGAGAGACAGAAACATCAATGATGAGAAAGAGTCATGGATCAGCTGCCTCCTGCACGCCCCACACTGGGGATCGAGCCTGCAACGCGGGCATGTGCCTGACTGTGACCTCCTGGTGCATAGGTCGACGCTCAACACTGACCCACACCGGCTGGGCTCAAAAGAATTATTTTGAGAGAAAAATGTTACTTTATACTCAAGTATATGTATTCGGTTAATAAATACTTAATAAGCACCTCCTGTGCCAGGGACTGCACTCGGGACGAGAAATACAGTGAGCTTAAAATCAAAGGGGGAATAGTCATTAAGAGCATAATGCTATAGTTAATTATTATAAGTGCTATGAAGGATAATTATAGCTAGCTACAAGATGAGTAACAGGGAAACCTAACTCTGTGGGCTTAAGAAAGAGTTTCCTGTAACAGCGATGTTTATGTACCAACAGCAGTAATTCATGTGCCCGGTCTGTCTGGGTTCAACTGCTGACTCAAATACTGACTACTTAACCTCACTTAGAGAGTGGAGCAAACAATAGTATCTACCTCATGAAGTTAAGTGAGGATTAAATGACTTAATACAGTAAAGCCCTAAGAAAAATGATGGCAGTAGTGTCTGCTCAGTAAGTGTTAGCTATTATTACCACCATTTCAGCTGGAGCCTGACAGACACGCTAGAAGGGAGGCAAGAAACGCCAAGCAAAGAGCAACAGGTGCAAAAGCCCAGGGTATAAAGTGGCCTGGTTGGCCTTTGGCGGAACTGAAAGGCCAATATTCCTTAACATAGAGAGCTAAGGGGAAAGAGCTACAATGAGACAGGAGAGGAGGCGGGAAGGCAGGCCTGGTTAAGGAGTCTGAACTTTATCCTTAGGGTCAGAGGAAACTTGAAAGCCCCTCCCCCCGCCCCCCCACCAAAAAAGCTCTAGCAATTACACGAATGGATGTTTCCATTGGGTACCTGGGGCTTTTCCACCTGGTGACCTTCGGTACCTGGCCCATCATCCTTGCCCTGCTCATGTCTAACTGCCTACCACAGAAACCTGCGTTTATTCTTGTATTACTATTTATTATTGTATTATTTTCCATACAAGCAACTGTAAACCTAAGTTTGTCCCACCCTGTATTCATATGCATTCAAGAGGTCTTAAGTGTTGGAGGCAGCTAAGTGCCACTTCTGGGATTCCTTCCCAGTTTCAGTTATTAATTAATTTGTTAAAAAATTAATTAGGGTATAGCAGTGAATGAGACAAAACACTTGCCCTCAGCCTAGTGGGAGCCTGCCAAACAAGGAAACAAAACATATAAACGATGTAAGTGGTAAGTGCTATAAAAAAATAACACAGGATGATAGGAGAAAATGTGTGTCCTTTGGTCAGAGAAAAACTTTCAGAAGAAAAATGACATTCAAGTTGAGACCCCAACCTGGTCTGCAGGAGGCGCTTAGCGAAAGACATTTCCCCACCTAACTTGGGAAACGCCGACAAAAGGAAAAGCGGACTTAGTTCGCCCAGCGGCCGCTCCCAGGCTCCCGACCTTTGTCACCAAATGTTAACTGGCCATGAATGGTTCCTGGCCTAGTCACGCCGCCGCCACTAGAGGGCGCCGCGGGTCCTCCCAGCACCCAGGAGGCGCAGTGGCCCCAGACATCTGGCACCTACCGCGTTCAGGCGCCGAAGCAGGAGATTCGGACAAAGGGCAATCGCGGCCCTAGGGAATCGAGAGGGGTCACTCAGAGAGAGGACGTCCTCAAGATCACAGACCCTACCATGGGCAGAAGCACTCGCTCCTTCGGGGATAGCCTGCTTCCGGCGCCTTGAAAGCAGGAAGCACTGGCTGCGTCCAATCCCAGCCCTGCTTCTGCACTCCGTTTTCAGGGTGCGTTCAGTGCCGGGTTAGCGCGAGGCAAGCGGTCTGTGGTTGCCAATCCATTCTCAAGAAATGCGCATGCGTCGTCAAAGGGACGCGCTTGACGGTGAACCTTGACCCAAGGAAGACCTTTTCTCCCCCTCCCTCGCCGAGAAGATGGCGCTCTCCAGGCTGTGCTGGGCTCGAACTGCTCTGTGGGGTTCGGCGGTCACCCCTCGACCTTATGTCACGCGGAGGCTGCAGCTTGTTCGCGCTGGACTGACCTGGGGAGCCCCCTGGTGAGGGACCTGAAAGCAGCATTTCTGATGTACAGGCCCTTCCAGTGTCTTATCCTTGCTTGCATGCTGTCTCTTGGTTGTCAGGGTTCCACGCCCTGACCTGGGGAATTTTTATTCTTTTGCTCAGAAGTCGCACCCCGATCCCCGCTAGTGACCTAGCTTCTTGACCCTCTAAACTCTGAGTGCCCCCTATAGTCTGAATCCCCGGCGTATCGTGAGCTCAGCTCTCAGCCTCCCGCCTCCGGCCCCGGTTTTACCGGTGTTTACCTCCACCCCGCCTCTCTGGCTCTATCCTGCCGCTCTGGCCTCAGGTGTCGCGCTCTCACCAGACGCCTGCCGCTCCCCGACATCCCTGCCTGCCTCGCCGCTCATCTGCCTCACTTCTTTTTTTCTCAGTCTGATTGCTTATCTCTTGATCCCAAGGTCTTCCTTGTATTTCGGAGGTTTCAGGTCTTAGCAAACATTCTCAGAGGCCTGTGTTTGACGACAGGGACGCCACGCGTGAAGGGGCTTTTTGGACTGATTCCCAGATAGTCTCTTTGATCCTCCTTGTAGGTCTTCAAAGCTTCACCTTTCTCCAAAGGCAGATGTGAAGAGTTTACTCTCTTATGTGGCGACTAAGACAAAAGTGATTAATGGGAAATACCATCGTTTTTTGGAACGTTATTTCCCCCGCTTCTATGTCCTGTACACCACCTTCACTAAAGGTAAAAACAAAACTGAAATGGGAATCACTAGAATGCAGCTCTCCGGCAATGTCAGAGGGTTAGCGTAAGTAAGATAATTTGCAGGTTTTGCTATGGGAGAGTGAGCTGGGATGTCTTATGTTTCATAAATGCTTGAGTATTAAACTTAGTTTTATAAGTTAGCACTTCTTGAGGATGTTTCTAGAAAGGTTTTATTAGAAACAACTTCTAACAATATCCAGAGGGAGTATAGGTATTTTTGCACTTTTTAACCACACACTTGACTATAGTAGGAATTCTTTTGTCATGCGTAAGGGCAGGGATCTATGGCTGCACAGACCTGCCCTTTGATTTACCAGTTGACTTGGCCCAAAAGAAAATGTGGTTTAATGCTTACCACACATCTATCCTAGGTAGCATGTTGTGGAAATAGTGCTATAGTACTTGGTTTCTGAATGTTTTGGTCCAGATCAGAGCTCTGCTAGTTACTAGGAGATGGTTTAGAGTCAGCTGTCCACTCTAGAGCCAGCTTGCCATGGCTGATTGGACTAGTTTCTTGACCTCACTGCCCTTTGGTGTGTTTTTTTGTTTGGTTGGTTGGTTTTTAGTATATATTTTTATTGATTTCTGAGAGGAAGGGAGAGGGAGAGAGAGAGAGAAACATAAATGATGAGAGAGAATCATTGATCGGCTGCCTCCTGCATGCCCCCCACTGGGGACCCAGCCAGAAACCTGGCATGTGTCCTGGACCGGGACTCCCAGCTGCAACCTGATTCATAGGTCCACACGGGCCGGGCTGTCTGTAAATTGGGGATAAGAATGAAACTTAGCTGTTGACCTCATGGTTGTGAAGATTAGATTAATACATGTAAAGTATTTAAGGCCCGATTCTTAGTAAGTGCTCAATAAATGTACGATAACTGTTATTATACTCTATACTTTTGTCATAATACCAGTTACAATAAACTGCCACATTGTCAATTCTGAATAGTATCATAATTATTACTAGCAAATTGCTTATCCATATTTGTAAAGTGGAAATAAAAATGGCTGCTTTGTCTGCTCCCAGTTTATAACTAGGATCAAATAGAAAAGGGTGTGAAAGCATTTTGGTTGGTTTGTTGTTAAGCCTTTTATTCTGGAAAAATTTAAACATACACAAAAGTAGAGAAAATAATATAATGAACTCTTGTGTACTCAACCTCACTTCAGCAATTAATTCATGGCCTCCAATCTTATTTCATTTCTAAACATGCCTTCTCCTGTATTATTTTGAAGCCAACCTAGACATTCTATCATTTCATTCATAAATAGGAAAGCATTTTTAAAAACTAAAGTTCTAAATGTAAGAGTTATGTAATGAAGAGCAAAATGCAATCATAGAAATATGTTGAATTACAGTAATTATACAAATGTTCTACAAAGAAGATAAGTTAATATCTGGTTAGGGAATATGTAGGGTTGATTGTGTAAGACTTCCTGAGGTTAGGGAGCTTTGAATTTTATTTTATTTTTAATTTAATAAATCTCTATTGTTCAGATTATTACAATTGTTCCTTTTTTTCCCCCCATAGCTCCCCTCCTCCCCTCTACCTGGTTCCCACCCAACTCTCTGCCCTTACCCCCCCACCCCCACTGTCCTCATCCATAGGTGTACGCTTTTTGTCCAGTCTCTTCCCGCACCCCTCACACCCCTTTCCCCCTGAGAATTGTCAGTCCACTCCCTTTCTATGCCCCTGATTCTATTATATTCACCAGTCCATTCTGTTCTTCAGATTTTTTATTCACTTGATTTTTAGATTCACTTGTTGGTAGGTATGTATTTGTTGTTCATAATTTTTATCTTTACCTTTTTCTTCTTCTTCCTCTTCTTAAAGAGTACCTTTCAGCATTTCATATAATACTGGTTTGGCGGTGATGTACTCCTTTAGCTTTTTCTTATCTGTGAAGCTCTTTATCTGACCTTCAATTCTGAATGATAGCTTTGCTGGGTAGAGTAATCTTGGTTGTAAGTTCTTGCTATTCATCACTTTGAAAATTTCTTGCCACTCCCGTCTGGCCTGCACAGTTTCTGTTGAGAAATCTGCTGACAGTCGTATGGGTGCTCCCTTGTAGGTAATTAACTGTTTTTCTCTTGCTGCTTTTAATATTCTCTCTTTGTCTTTTGCTCTTGGCATTTTAATTATGATGTGTCTTGGTGTGGTCCTCTTTGGATTCCTTTTGTTTGGGGTTCTCTGTGCCTCCTGGACTTGTAAGTCTTATTTCTTTCACCAGGTGGGGGAAGCTTTCTGTCATTATTTCTTCAAATAGGTTTTCAGTATCTTGCTCTCTCTCTTCTTCTGGCACCCCCATAATTCGGATGCTTGTATGCTTGAAGTTGTCCCAGAGGCTCCTTACACTATCTTCAATTTTTGGATTCTTTTTTCTTTTTGCTTTTCCAGTTGGGTGTTTTTTGCTTCTTTGTATTTCAAATCTTTGACTTGATTCTTGCGGTCCTCTAATCTGCTGTTAGATCTCTGTATATTATTTTTTATTTCAGTCAGTGTATGCTTAATTTCTAGTTGGTCCTTTTTCATATCCTCGAGGGTCTCGCTAAATTTATTGGCCTTTTCTAGAAAATTCTTGAAAAACCTTATAACCATGGTTTTGAATTCTATGTCCAGTTATTTGCTTTCCTTCATTTCCTTCATTTGTGATCTGTTTCTTTGTCTCAGCATTTTGGCTGCTTCCCTGAGTTGATAGAGTGCCTTTGTGTGCTAGGTTTCCTATAGGGCCCAGTGGCTCAGCCTCCCCAGTTACCTGAGGTGGACACTCTTGGTGCACCCCTTTGCAGACTGTGTGCACAGTCTTGTAGTTAAGCCTTGATTGTTGTTGGTATCACTGGGAGGATTTGACCTCCAGGCCAGTTGGCTGTGAGGATCAGCTGTGTCTACGCTGGGAGAACTTTTGTGCTGGAGACACCCTTATGGGAGAAGACTTGCAAAAGCCTCTGTGCTCAGCTTGGATGGGGTGGAGTCTCAGGGTGGAGCAGACAGCATTGGTTTCCTATCAGCCCTGCCCTATGAGGCCCCTGTGTCTCAGTGTCCTGTGGTAATCGCTGCAGGCACCTCTGAGAGAAAGCCGCCCTTGAGTTCCGCCCGCTGCCAAACAGTCCATTTTCTCCCCAAATGAGTCTGTGTCCCCAGAGTCTCGCCCAGAACTGGAGTTCAGTGCAGTTGGGAGCTTTTGTTTCCCTCCCGCTTGAGAAAGCCAGCCGTGTACTCAGTTGCCAGCCCTCTCCACGCATGTGCGCCTCGGTACCTCTGCCTTCCACAGTTCCTCTGAGTCTCAGTGTGCTTTTTCTTTTTTCTGACAGTCCAGTTTCACCCTGTATGAGTCTGGGTCCCCAGAGTCTCGCCCGGACTGGAGTTCAGTGCAGTCAGGAGCTTTTGTCTCCCTCCCGCTTGTGAAAGCCAGCCGCGCACTCAGTTGCCAGTCCTCTCCGCACACGCATCTCAGTACCTCTGCCTCCTGCAGCTCCTCTGAGTCTCCGTGTGCCCCTCTCTTTCCTTCTAGTTGTAGAATTTCCGCTCAGCCAACCTTCCTGTGGTTCTGGATGATGTCCGTTTTGTCTTTTAGCTGTAGTTTTGAAATTGTTGTGCGAGGCAGCAGTTTAGGTGTTCACCTATGCTGCCATCTTGGTTTCTCCTCTGAATTTTATTTTTTAAATTCTCACCGGAATATATGTTTTTATTGGTTTTTTAGAGAGAGAGGGAGGGAGAGAAAGAAACATCCATCAGTTGCCTACCTTTGGAGCTCCAACGGGGATCGAACCACAACCTAGGTATGTCTCCTGACCAGAAGTCAAACCCACAACCTTTTGGTGTACAGGATGATACTCTAAATCAATTGAGCCACTCAGCCAGGGTGAATTTTTATTTTATTTTATTTTTAATAATTCTTTATTGTTGAAAGTATTACATATGTCCCTCTTTTTCCCCCATTGACCCTCTCCAGCCCACCCCCATCCCCCTGAATTTTTATTTTAAAAAAGGAATGACGCCCTGGCCAGTATCTCAGCGGTTGGAGCATTGGCCCACACACTAAAGGGCCAAGCATTTGATTCTGGTCAAGGGCACATACATGGGCAGCTGATCGATGTGTCTCTCTCACATCCACGTTTCTCTTTTTCCCTTCTTCTCGTCCCTCTCCCTCGTTCCCCTCCCCCCTCCCTTCCACTCTCCCTAAAAATCAGTGGGGAAAAAACGCAACATAAAAATCAGTGGAGCCCTAACTGGTTTGGCTCAGTGGATAGTGTGGCCTGCGAACTGAAAGGTCCCGGGTTCGATTCCAGTCAAGGGCACATGCCCAGGTTGTGGGCTCAATCCCCGGTAGCGGGTGTGTAGGAGGCAGCTAATCAATGGTTCTCATCATTGATGCTTCTATTTCTTTCTCTACCTTTCCCTTCCTCTCTGAAATCAATAAAAATAAATTTTTTTTAAATCAATGGAAAAAAGATTCTCTGTGAGGATTAAAATAAAAGGAATGAGTAATAAACCAGAAAAGGGAGACCATTCCATAGTAGATCACAGAAGGCCCACTTGGCCAGAAGAGAAGTGATGTGCTGTGGGAAAGGGATCAGAAAAGAGATATAGGTTGGCCTCACAAGAATTTCAAGTGACCTAGATGGAAGCTTTGATGCAGAGTAATGTTGGGCAGGGACAAGTTTGTGTACTGTGGGTAAACTTGATATAGGAATCTGTGGTATGATTCACACTGGGGTAACATCACACTCTGTCCTCCACTTTAATGAGACAGGATTGCAGAAGCTATGGGCTGATGGCAAAAAGTCTAGAAGAATAAAGGCAGATATGGCGAAGCACAATATAAAGTTTCATCAACTTTCATACCGGGATATGGAGCATTTGAGACAGGTATGGGCCAGGGACAGATATCCAGAAGTTCACAGTGAGATAATTAAAATTAACCAAGATCTCATGTTATTTTCTTTTCTGTTTTGTTCCATGCTGATCAAGCTTTTGCCCTTTGCTATGAGATAAAATATTGAATTAAATGCGAGTATCAGACTATTTGTCACAATTAGATTCTTTCAGAGTTATAGTCCTCCATAGCAGAGCTCCATAGAATTTGGGGCACACTTCCTAAATAAAAATTGTAAACACTAAAAGTCAGGTTTTTTCTGAACATATAAAAATTTGCAAGGATCTAAAAGGCAGCAGGAAAGTAATATTTGGTGGTGACTCGAGTCGTTTTGGAGCTGAGTAAGAATCTAGGACCCGTTCTACAGAGCAGGAAGAATTCACAGAGGTATTTGGTATAATGTCAGTCCCTGCACTGGACAATATTTGGGATACAAAAGTCAATCAGGGCTCGTCCTCCAGGAACTTACCAACTACATGTAGATAGAAATAATCTTGATCCTTTGCTGGGCTGCAGTAGTTTACTGCACAGTGGGATGGAGGGAGTGTCCATTGTATTAAGAATGTGGGTTAAAACTGCATCTGTGTTTATTTCTGCTTAGTTTCGTCGAGATGTCACCAAGTGTTTTTTTCTGGGTATTATTTCCATTCCACCCTTTGCCAACTACCTGGTCTTCTTGCTAATGTGAGTATAGATGTCTGTCTCCCTGGCATATTGAAGATACATAGAGTTTTTTCAAAATTACAAATTATTTTAAGAACTTTCCATTATCAAACTTCCTGCTCTAATCTTTTCATTAGCCCAGGGTTCAAAAAAGCCATTCATTAATACCTAGGTTACTTAAATAGCTGTAGATGTAGGTCAAGCATGTCAAATTCAAAGGCTAACATGGACAAAATAAGCAAGGTTTAAGTTTCTGTGGGCCGCAAAAAAAAAAAAGCTTCAATTTTCATAGAAACATAGGTTTATTTCAATAGAGACATGCTGAATACTAAGGGCTGAAATAAATGAGTAATCATCTATTATAAAATAATAGAACATTTTAATAAAAGTTACTATTTTTTCTTGAACATTAACTTACCAGACACTGAATTGCACAAATTAATAAGTGTAACGCAAACAAACCTATTTTTCTTGTTATCTGAAAGCGAAATAAACAAGTCAGTATAAGACTAATGACGTGGCAATTGGCTGCTAAAATATTTGCTGCTAGTATTAGTGGAGAGAAATGGTGTGCCTGCATGTAAGGGAAATAAATGCCACACGATTATAGTAGTCAGTCATTAGCGAACAAAATTCGTGCACTGGGAGAGGGGGGGAGGTGTCCCTCAGTCCAGCCTGCACCTCTGATCTGGGACCCCTCGGGGGATGTTCAACTGCTGGTTTGGCCCAATCCCACCCGCTTGCCTGCCTGATCACCCCCTAATCACTCCCCTGCCAGCCTGATCGTCCTCAACTGCCCTCCTTTGCCGGCCCAGTCGCCCCCAACTGCCCTCCCCTGCAGGCCTGGTCACCCCTAACTGCCCTCCCCTGCAGGCCTGGTCACCCCTAACTGCCCTCCCCTGCAGGCCTGGTCACCCCTAACTGCCCTTCCCTGCTGGCCTGATTGCTCACAACTACCCTCCCCTGCCAGTCATCTTTGACCACATGGGGGCGGCCATCTTGTGCGAGGATGTGAGGGTCAATTTGCATATCACCTCTTTATTATATAGGATTATTGATAACAGGATATTGAAAATTAAGTTATGAAATTTTTATTAAAATGTTTCTTACATACCGTTACATTGGCTGGGCCACAAAAATATTCGTTGTGGGCCGCAAGTTTGACATGCTTGGTGTAGATGGTCTAGACTCTCATCTCTTAGCTGCCCCTATCTGATGTGAAGTAAGATAATGGGGACCTTTTTCATTATCTCTACAGGCAGTAACTCACTCCCTGGGAGGCATAGTGATTTGGGACAAATTTATTTTTTCAGGAGAGAAAAGCATTTCGTGTTTTGATAACAAATCTGTATTACTTTATATTCAAAAATGACACTTTTATACGATGACTTTGCGTCTTGTTCTAGTTATCTGTTGTTGTATAACAAACAACCTCAAAGCTTTATAGCTTAAAACAAGCACCATTTTTACGATTTGGTGGATCGGGAATTAGAGCAGAGCTCAGGTGAGTAATGGATAGTTCTCTTCCATGTGGTGTTAACAGAGGTCCCTCAGTGAATTAGCTGGTAAATAGACTTGTCTGGAATGTTTGAGGGGTGGCTGGAAGACTGAGATTGTAAACTGGGGCGCCCACATGTAGCCTCTTTAATATGGTGACTTCAGGGAAGTGGGGCTTCTCACATGGCAGCTCACGGCTCTAAGAGTGAGTGTGTCAGTAAATAAGAGTCTGCATGGCCTTTTATAACCTAGCCTTGGAGGTCACAGACTCACTTTTCTCTCTTCTGTTGGTTGAGTCAGTTACCCAGATTTTAAAAAGGGACATTTCTCAATAAGAGGAGTGCCAGAGGATTTGTGGCCATGTTTTTTGTTTTGTTTTTTAACATATTTTTATTGATTTCAGAGAGAAAGGGAGAGGGAGAGAGATAGAAACATCAATGATGGGAGAGAATCATTGATTGGCTGTCTCTTGCATGCTGCCCCCCTACTGGGGATCAAGCCCCCAACCCGTGCATGTGCCCTTGACTGTAATCAAACCCGGGACCATTCAGTCCACAGGCCGATGCTCTATGCACTGAGCCACACCTGCTAAGGCTGTAGCCATGTTTTAAACCCACCTCACAGATAGAGAAATTAATTAAAAGCAAATTTGCCTTTTCCATTTTGTATACACCTAAGGACTGTGTTACTGTTTGAGGTTGTCAACGTTACATACCATGTCCAGCTCTGAAGTTCTGTCTAAAATATGTTCTTCATTGCTTTAGTTCAAAAAGAGTCATTTTATCTGATTGCTGCTTCTTCCAGTACTACTTCCTTTCACAGAACCTCAGTAATGTTGCTGGAAATGGTGTTTCAGTGTATCCTAAACCTTGATCTGAGACAGTGTGTTAGCAAAGCAGTGTCTCCATCTCTTTTTATTATTCATGTCTGTCAAATGCTTTCTTTATTCACTTTGAAAGATGCCAGTGTCAGCAAGTGAATTTGTTATTCCTTTCCTTTCAGGTACCTGTTTCCTAGGCAACTGCTGATCAGACATTTCTGGACCCCAAAGCAACAAATTGACTTCTTAAATATCTATCATGATATCCGGAAAAAGTCCCACCCAGAAATCCTTAGTTATTTAGAAAAAGTTATCCCTCTCATTTCTGATGAAGGACTCCGGTGGCATATGACAGAGCTGTGCACCAAGGTATTCCTCCAATTAACCCTTGTTCCAAACTAGGAATCTTGTTAGATCCAGTGTGCATAAAAATCAGATAGGAGGGTTAGTCAGGACGTTGTTAACATCTACCATTCTCTTACCTCTCCCAAGGTACAGCGTGGTACCCACCCAGCAATACATGATATCCTAGCTCTGAGAAAGTGTTTCTCTAACCATCCCCTGGGCATGAATCAACTCCATGCTTTGCAAATAGTGAGTACTCTGAGGCTTTCTCTTTTCCACAACTTCAGATCTTTGCTTGCAGTAATACTACTCTATTGATTTGCTCCTCCTGTGTTGTTAATATCACAGAAAGCCTTGAGTCGAGCCATGCTTCTCACAACTTACCTGCCTTCTCTCTTGTTGAGACATCGTTTAAAGACTCATACCACTGTGATTCATCAACTAGACAAGGCTTTGGCAAAGCTGGGGATTAACCAGCTGACTGATCAGGAAGTGAAATCGGTAAGAGCTTCATTGCAATATCAACCCTCAATTCTTGGTGGACTTAGGAGTTTTCGGGACTGGGAGCTTACAGAGAGCTCGTTGTCTTGCTTGTTATAGCAAAATCCGAGCTATTTATTCTCTTACCTCATTTCTAGGTCTTTTTTTCCCCTCAGTGAACTTAACTCCTGGGAAGGAATTGTCCATAGTCATTTTGGTTTATGTTTCTTTTCTTCTGGTCCTTCAAAAATCAAGGATAATACCATAGCTGGTTTGGTTCAGTTGATAGAGCATTAGCCTGCGGATTGAAGGGTCCCAGGTTCGATTCCAGTCAAGGGCACATGCCCGGGTTGTGGGCTTGATCCTCAGTAGGGGGGCATGCAAGAGGCAGCTGATCAATGATTCTCTCTCATCATTTATGTTTCAATCTCTCCCTCTCCCTTCCTCTCTGAAATCATTAAAAAATATATTAAAAATAAAAACCAAAACCAAGGACATTAGTCCTGGCCGATTTTGCTTAGTGGTTAGAACATGGGTCCCTGGCCTGAAGGCACATACCTTGATTGTAGCCTCAATCCCCAGCCCAGGTCGGGGCGCATGCAGAAGGTGACCAATTGATGTGTCTCTCTCATCGATGTTTCTCTTTCT
The DNA here is from genome assembly GCA_026230045.1 of Corynorhinus townsendii. Taxonomy (NCBI): domain Eukaryota; kingdom Metazoa; phylum Chordata; class Mammalia; order Chiroptera; family Vespertilionidae; genus Corynorhinus; species Corynorhinus townsendii. Next base: position 168,802,633 of record JAPDVU010000003.1, on the reverse strand, counting down.
CTCCCCCCACTTCCTCCCTTCCACTCTCTAAAACAAAATCAATGGAGAAAATGTCCTTAGGTGAGGATAAAAAAAAAAAAAAAGGGCATTACACTTTAGACCTACTGTTTTAGATTATATAGGCCTCTTTGCTTGTCCTCGTAGTTCAAATTGCCATGGAGAATGCCATCCTCTTGGGATGAGATTGTAACTTAATTTAAAGGAGCTTTGGGGTTGTAGGTTTACACTTCCTTGGCATACTCACTCTGTGATTATTAAACACCATTTTTCTTCTGAGTGTTACAGGCTTGTTATCTTCGTGGCTTGAATTCTACCCATATTGCTGAAGAGAGGTGTCGAACTTGGCTGGCAGAATGGCTGCAGATTTCCTGCAACCTGAAAGGTTAGACAAATCCCTATTGCATAACCAAAGTCCAAGTAATTTTGTATTCTACGATTATTTTGGAGTTAATTATTGAGTACTGTGAGACCCTCTCTACATGTATGTCTAATTGAAAGGTACAAACTCATTAGCCTACAAGCAGGTAACAAAGTAGACCATGCAAGATGAAGGAGTGAATAGTGGGGATTGTGGGATCACGAGCATCAGCACATGCTTGTCTAAAGCAGTTTCTCAACCTTGACATTATTGAAGCTTTATCATGAGGATGTTTAGCAATATTCCTGGCCTCCACCCACTTGATGCCAGTAGTACCCCCTCGCCCTAGTTCTGACAACCCAAAATGTCTCCGGACATTGCCAGATGTCCCAGTTGAAGGGAAAGCCAAATTGTCCTAGTTGAGAAGCACTAGTCTAAGTTCATATTAAAAACAAAACCACTCAGCTGGCTAAACAAAAAGTTTCTCAGGGTAGGTATTAGGCTGGTGGGTCCCCTGTTTGGGACCTTTGGCTAGGTAGGCCGTGATGTTTTTAAGCCTGTGAATATGAGGGAGGGTAGGCCTGCTAATCGCCTTAGAGCTGAGACTTGTCCCCAGAGCACCAACTTCTACCAGAAGAATCCCAAGGGTGGCAGTGATGTTTAATACCATTACTATCTCTGTGGTTTCTACTGCTGTCACAGGAGAGTCAAGAAATGCGGATGAGTAGGTAGGCTATATGGTGGAAGGAAAGAAAAGTATACATGCACGTACTGGAGTGAAGAAGGGGAACTTGAGAACAGCAGCCCCTTACCGTCCTATTCCCTGCACTGGGCTTCCCACCTGCAATTTCAAGTCCTGTAAACCAAGGCAGTTAGAAGGCAGACTGTTCCCTGGCCAGACCTTTAACGTTGATGGTGTTTTCAGAAGCTGAGCTGTCTCTTTTGCTACACAACATGGTCCTGCTTTCCATCAACTACATTGGGACAAGCCGCTGAGTGAACGTGGAGCGGATGGCATTGTCCTGCCGTCAGGATAGCAGCGTGGGACCAAACGGCACTTGTCGGCAGTCTGTGTGCTCGGTTACATGTGTGAGGCAGAGGAGCCGGGCCACGGGCTTGTGGTCCACTCGTGGGAGCTGGAACTGAAACAAACCCTCTTAGCAGAGGTAGCGCTTGGGAGATGTCGTCCCACCTTCCTTGGAATTAACTGAAACTGGAAGCAGCCACTGCACTGGGCTGTTACTGGAATATGTTAATTTCAGACTGGGAATGAGCTTCGGCCCAGGAGAATCCTCATTTGGCCTAGGACTTACTCACTGCCATATTCTTTTGAGCTGTTTTTGTTAAAGCCATTTTCTGGCTGGTGAGGGGAACAGCGCTACTTAAACTGCATGCATGCACTTTGATGCTCCCAACCCCGAGATGACCAAAAATAGGAATTTTTTGTCCCCCTCACTGGGTTAACCTCTTTCCTTTTCAAGTCCTTTTACCACCTTTACTTTTAGGGAATGACGTATGGGAACATTCTAATGGACAAGATACAAGGAACTGCAAGTCCTTCTTGACCACTTACCCAGTATTTATAGCCTTCACACCCTCGTCTTAATTTCTGGGCTGTGCCACAACCTGTGGATCTTAAACTCCTTGCTACCTCCACTGTGCTGCAGTCATCCAACTAGCCAACAGTGGCTGCCTTTGGCCCATGGATCAAACCTGTACAGTACTAACCCCACCCAGGAGACCAGGAGAGGTCTGCATCAAGGTAGTAAGTTGGGTTTAGCTTTTGTCTATGAAGGGACATCAGTGGCCTGTAGTAACTTACTGTAAATGCATGAAGCACTGTTTTTAAACCCAACTAAAGACTGTGGAAATTCACTTATGCATACTCTCATCATTTTGCTAGGGCTCCTTACAAGACTGTCATAACCTGACTATTGGGGAGAGAATTGGTTGGAATAGAACTTTCTGATGGGAGGGAGGTTATGAAGGAACTGATTTGAAGTTGATCCTGTTGCTGGATTTTAAATGCTAACGAGGAATAGAAAATTGTACATACAAATAGCAAGCAATGAAATTAGAATCTGGGCCCCAAGAGTAGGGACTATGGACAGGGAAGGCTGCAACAGGGCAGGATCAAGGCTGTTTCAGCTGATGAGGTGCATAAGCGCATATGAGGCAAGTCAAGCTCGTGATGCTCCAAAGAGAACGTTGTTTTCCCATCATAAAACACTGATATTGTTGACATTAATCCCTAGCTGACCTAATTAATTTTATATACAGGCTGGAGAAGCATCCTTTTTCTAAGAAGTAACTGGATTGTGGTCTGCCAAGATCAAGAGTAACACACCATTCTCTTGAATATTTCTTTAATATTACATTTAAATATTCTCTTTAAATACAACATTATCACAATGTAAAGGACCTGAAAGGCAAAAAAAAAAAAAAAGTTGTTTCCAGAGAACCAGACAAGCTTTGGATTCACATTGAAAATACTACCTGTATACAGTGAGAAAGGAATGAGTTGCAATAAAAAGTAATTTCTTTTACCTAGGCCTGGACTGAGTGGGGTTGAAGCTATCTGCTTCTGTGATCAGAGGCCTAGCTTTTCTAGCAACCATGAGCTCTAATTGTGTCCAACTCGAGTAGCACCAGAAATGAGATGGATGAGATTGTAGAAAAGGCCCTTTGCTTAACAAGACAGTTAATGCTAAATGTCGACACTTAGCATTCAAAAGCTTGGGATCAGTGTGAATCAGAATTACAGGGTTAATGTAGGATTTAGATTAAGAAACTAGTTTCTTCAGAAAAGTCATTATTTTGGGGGTTGGCAATGAGTTTTAATAGTCAGATTCAAATTCTTGTTTTGATCCCACAGGCTAATAATGTGTCTCTTAATTGAGCACCTGTAATCACTTCCTAGCTTAGGAATCCTTCCTACGGAGGGAACGGAGAGCACTCACCCTCCCCTTGCAACACAAACTTTCAGAAAGATTCTTCTCCATTGAGTCCTATTCCCAATTAAGCTTCAGTCTTGTATTTGAGGGGACCAGTCTAAGGTAAGGAGTGCAGCAGCTCAGTTAGGGACAGCATCTAGATCTCAGGTACCTAAGACGCTCAACTGTCTTGTGAGGCTTGAGGATGGAGAGTGTTAAGGACCTATATACTTAAGAACTCTCTTCCAAACCCTGCAAAAACAGGAACAGGAGAGGAAGAATGGGTTACAAGATGTATCTGTGTTAAGTACAAGGCCTAGCAGGCTCAGTTTAGCGATTTTATAGGTAAAATGCTACTGATATACATGAAGGTTGCTTTAAGACACCAGGGCTATAATATCCCACGAGAAAAGGCTTTATGATCAAGATAGGTAGGAATAGTTATCTCCCCCACCAAAAACATTTTCACTTTGTTCTTTCCTGGTTAATAAACCATACCAGAAGCAAAGTATGGTGGAAATATGCCCGAGTGCTTGTTCCCTGCTGCCTCCATTTTAAAACGGAGACAAAGATAACTTTGCTAGTGAATTCAGTGGTGGTCAATGCAGTACATCCAGGAACGTAAGGTGGACATGGGAGGAAAAGGAATGGTGTCCCCAGATAGAGGCAAGAGCTGAATGAGTCCCACTCTACAGGCCTCACAGCTTTATCATAGAACTTGACTTCTTTGGAACCTGGGGGTTACTTGTAGCATTTAAGAATGGGTTTGACTTCTAATTTTCATATATCAAGATGGAGGGGTCTAATTTGCAGTTCTTGGGAGTGAACTGGAATAGTGTAAGAACTCTCCAACCCTGTATATCCAAGGACCACCAAGGGTAGATATAGAAGGAAAAAACAAAACAAAACTGGTGACCTTAGAATGCCACATCCTACACTCCTTTAAAGCTTAAATCTTCCCAAGTGGAGGGGGGACACCTGGGTGAAAGTAAGCATGGCAGGAAGTCCTCATCTTTCCAGACAGCAGACTGTTCCTGCTGCCTCCTTTGGACACACTTAATGCTCCATATGCCTCCCATGGAACATGTGAGCCCAGCCTAGAGCTGCCTTGACAGAGCTAGTGTTAGACGCACGCAGAAGACATGGGCTCTTTATACCACATCCCCAGCCAATGTAGCTCTTTTTCTTCAAAGGGGGAGGGGAGCAGACAAGTTAAACTCTAGTACCTAAGAACATGAGAAAGAAAATTCAAGTTACAGACCAAGAATCCCCAGTGTGGGGAACAGGTCAGAGAACACCAAACATGTCAAATATTAACTTATTTACCAGGTAGGGGGCTGGGGAAGGCAGGTTCAATTTTTAAAAGTCCTGGAGGTTTTGTTCAGAAGTGGAGACCCTTCTCCCCCACTCCTCTCCAGGTGACATTTCCAACTGTATAATACACCAAAATGGGATATCAGTAATCACCGAGAAAAATGAGCTTGTAGCTGCCTGGAGCTTAGGAGAGAGGGGCTTTGCCGTGCTGTTCAAATTATGTATTATGATCCCTGTGAAAAGAATAGCTGCTTGAATTACCTAGTGTCTCCTATGAGATCCAATGGCCCAGAAAACTCAGTATTCAGCATTATGTGGCCTTCTCTGCCCCAAGACTGTCCCCAGATCAAGCTGGGGCTGTCTCCTTGGTTTTGTTTACCTTTAAAAAATACTTGTATAAACAATCCTTTCCCACCTATCCCCCAAAGACCCCAATAAAATAACATGGGAGCAGCAGCTGCTTCTACAGTTTTGTTCTGAAATGGTATTAGATAAAATAAGGGAATAAATAGAGAATGGGTAAGAGGCAGAAGCTCCATCCCCACATCACACTGCCAGAGGGAGTTCCAGAGAAGAATCTTCAGGGGGCCGGTCCTCGCCAGGCTGCGACGTCTTCTCTACCACACAGCCCTCTTCACTGTCCGTGCCGAAGGGGAGGTTTGAGGGGGACCACGAGGGGCGGAAGTCTTCATTCTCCCGCTCCCCAGGGATACAATCTTCGGGCACCAGTGCTTCTAGAGTGGATGCTTTCCCTGCCTCTGGTTTACACACGGCTGGGTCTGTGGGGCTACAAGCCACCAGTGAGGTAACAGGGACAGAGAAGACATTGAGATCTTTGTCCTTGGGGAAGGAGGGTGGGGCTTCTCCTGGACTAGGCTCTCCTTTCACCCCCAGGACTGGCCTCTGCTCCACCTGGTAATAGACCAGGGGCCCGCTGTTCAAGTAGGATGGGTTGGTCGCTGCCGAGGCAGTTGGGTGGTCCGCGTTCTCAGCAAAACATAGGACGGAGGAGCCTGGGGTCAGCTGAGCCTGGATGAGAATGGGAGCTGTCAGGCCTGGGCATAGCTCTTCAGGAACAGCCAGGGGCTCCTCCAAGATGCACACGCCCAGGCTCTCTATGCTGGAGTCCACGCTGGCACTAGAGCCACTAGAGTCTTCCTCTGCCTTGAGCCGCTCCAGTTCCTCCGCACTCTGTAGGTGCATCACTGCGGTCTCATTTTCAGCAATGAACTCCTGGAAGTCCTGTGTCTCCGAGCCCTGGGCTCCTGTCAGGCTGCAGCTGGTGGTGGGTGAGGGCTCCTCATCCGGGGCAGGTGGGCGGCTCACCTGCCGCTTGCTCTCCAGCTCCAGCTTCATGATGGTGTGGAGGTAATGAGTCCGAACTCTGATTGGATTAAATTCAATGCGCCCAGCCATGTTCCCACAGCCATCCCGGGAGCAGCCACATGGGAAGGACATGCGATCCACCTGAGAAGGGGACAAGGAGATTGAGGCAAGAGGAGACCATCAGTTTAACAATGGCGACAGGAGACATTAGCTGGCAAAACAAGCAGGTGGGATTTGTGGTCTTCTTAAAAGACACAACCAGCCCTAACCGGTTTGGCTCAGTGGATAGAGCGTCAGCCTGCGGACTGAAGGGTCCTGGGTTCGATTCTGGTCAAGGGCGTGTACCTTGGTTGTGGGCTCAATCCCCAGTAGGGGGCGTGCAGAAGGCAGCTGATGGATGTTTCTCTCTCATCCATGATTCTAACTCTCTATCCCTCTTCCCTTCCTCTCTATAAAAATCAATAAAATGTATTTTAAAGAAAAAAATAAAAAAGAGACACAGCCAATTCAAAACAATGCAGCATGAGCTAGCACAGCACAGATGATAGTTATCAAACCACTTGTGTTTGGAGTGCAGCCTCGCTTCTCTCTCTAGGGCTTTGTTTTCTCTTCTAAACAAGAAGTAGGCAAATATTCTATCAAAGGGCCCTTCCAAGTTCAAAAGCCCAGAGATGCCTCTGAATGCCAACACGTTTTAGAGCAGAAGAAATTTACGTGCCTCAAAGACTTTTCCAGACTTACCTGTTTACTGAGGAACTAAAATGCTGGGGCCTAAGCCTCTTTTCTTCTGTGATGACAGGCATGGGAAGAGAGCAGAAGTCCCAACTAGTCCAAAGAAATACATTCTGGGGAAGCTAAGCAAACCGCCTCCAACAAAATAACAGAGCCAGCTTTTCATTGCCAGCTTCATCTTTCCTGATGGTTGACCAGTTTGTTTCTTTTTTAAAAAATATATATTTTATTGATTTTTTACGGAGAGGAAGGGAGAGGGATAGAGTCAGAAACATCGATGAGAGAGAAACATCGATCAGCTGCCTCCTGCACAGCCCCTACTGGTGATGTGCCCGCAACCAAGGTACATGCCCTTGACTGGAATCGAACCTGGGACCCTTCAGTCTGCAGGCCGCCATTCTATCCACTGAGCCAAACCGGTCAGGGCAACCAGTTTGTTTCTAGAGTAGTTACCAAGACAACTAAGTTACAGAACAAGACCATCTAGAAAGGAGATCCTTTCTACTTCCTTTTCTCTCTTTTGGATTCCCAAGGGGGAGGGGAGATAGCAAAAATAAAATTAAAAACACGAGTAAGCTGGTATGTACAAATACACAATGTCTTCCTATAATGTCAACCTAAAGAACTCTCTATTTCAGTTCTTAGGAACAGTCTGCTTATCAGGACTGTCCTCAGGTCTGTGGATAATAGACTGATTCATTATGGGACTTCAGTCTGACAAGCAGTATTTGGCTAGGTCCACTACAGCTATTTGATACCCAAATGTGAGAAAGAAAAGGTTGGTTAGCAGTTCAGCTATAAGGACTCAGCAGCCACATCCTCAGTATACAAGTCCCACATACATTCCACTCTTTGGGATGGTACTGCTGTTTTCAATTGAAATGTGTCTTCCAAGCTGTCCATCAATGGGCCGGCTGGGAGATGAAGGGCCCGGTTGAGGGAATGATGCTTTCTTTATGGACAGTAGGAGTTTAAGCTCTGCCAGGCCCAGTGTGATCCTGAATGTCAGCATCCAAGAACTATTTTGGATTTTTATAAAACTGAAGGGAAGGCACTGTGAATAGTGTTTGCAAGATAAAATCTAAAGGCCTACCTCATTTTTCTGCTTCCTTTTAACCAATCAATATTTAGGAAACGGCTACTAAGTATTAAACTTACTAACCCCTGTTCCTCCATTGGCTGACAGCTGCTTCTTATAAGCCCCAAGGTATAAAACACAGGCAAGATGACCGGTATCTCCGCAGCCTGAATCCTGTCATGCTGGTTTCCTTGGCTGGTGGAGGAGGGCTGTGGAACTCGGGAGTGTTCAGTCCCAGGGAAGCCACCTTTGATGGGTAGCCTTCCAGGTTCACTGGCCCCCACGCCACACTCCCGACTCTAGTGCAGGCACACCACCTCAGGCCTGACTTGGACTGACCTGGCATTTAATCCCAGCTTGGCTACAGGCACACGCTTCTGGATCACAGTACAGCCGACAATCACACCCACACTCCTCCCGTGACAGGCGGATGGCTCGAAGTTCCTGCTTCTCTTCAGCATCGATGCGGTGGACCCCAGAAGCCCTCAGCAGGGCCCGCCGCCGTTTGGTAGGCAGAGGCTGCAGGAAGAAGTAATCGTCCACCTCCACATTTTCCACATCAATGTCTTCATCGGAAACATCATCCAGCGTCAGGCCATCGGCCTCCACTGATTCCACTGTCCCATTCTTGGTCAGCTGCCAAGAAACAGGAAGGAGAGGTTAGCCCACAGCATTACCAGCAAGAGCCTGCTCACAGGGAGCCTCTGGAGTAGCACGATCTGCAATGAGGGAAACAGCCGTGCTAACACAGCAGCCACAGCACGTGTGGTGTATTAATAGTTGGATGTTCCTTGGGTGTATAGATAAGCTTGCAAACACCCTTTAATTTGCATCCCCTAAAGGACTCAAAACCACATTTTGGGCAGTAAATTTCATTAAAGTGTAGTACAAGGCTACCAGACCTTGTCAATGAACCTGAATTCCCAATGTGAAAACTTATCTATTCATACACAGGAGAGTTGCATTTTACTGGAAGGGGGAAAATATAAGCAAACTATTAATGGCTTGTAAACCCTTGCTTTCTAAGTTGCATGTGAGGTAGGGTGGCATATGTAACTCAGGCAGAGCTGGGTTCTCTGGGCTAAGAGGGACAGCCAGCCACGAAAGGGAATCTTAGTGGAAGGACAGGTTAAAGACAATCCATAGCTGGATGCATTTGAAAACTCACTAGAGAACTGAAGTAAAGAAAATGAGGCCTCATAATCCCCAGGGCTCTGGAAGCTATTAGCAGGATGAAAGCCACGCTAGTGGAGGGTTTGGCTCATTTCATCAGCCAGCCACAGAGCAGTGCTGGTAAAGGAACAACTCCTAGGAGAGATGTGATACAACACACCTGGGTAATAAGCTACACACCTGCTTGTTTGTTTGTTTGTTTGTTTGTGGGCAGAAAAAATGAGGAGAGAAAAAGTACTTCCGAGGATTCCTTAGTCTATTATTTCTGTACAAGCAGGCCACCTACAAGGAGCCCTTCTGCAGACCTTAGGCTTGCTCCTGTCTGTTTCACCAGGACTGGCTTCCTCCTAATCACCCTCACTCCTGCTATCCTCTCAAGGAAAGCGATTACAGATGCAATAGGAAGAAACCCATGTAGACGTGAGAATTTAATAAGTCATGACAGAGGTGACATTTCTTATCACTGACAAAGGGCCTTCTAATAATTAAATTGAGACAGGGAATAGTCTTGGAAAAAAATAAGGTTAGATTCCCAACTCATACTATTCATAATAATGAATTCCATATGGATAAAAGGCAAAAAAAAAAAAAAAGTAATATAAGAATTAGGAAAAATTATTGGTAACTAAAGCTGCAGATGAAAAGCAGCTTTATTTTAAAAATGATTTTAGAGAGAAACCAAGATGGCGGCATATGTAAACACCTAAACTGTTGCCTTGCACAACAATTTCAAAACTACAACTAAAAGACAACACAGACATCATCCAGAGCCCCAGGAAGGCTGGCTGAGAGGAAATTCTACAACTAGAAGGAAAGAGAAAAGCACACTGAGACTCACAGGAGCTGCGGAAGGCAGAGGTATGGAGACACGCGCACAGAGAGGGCTGGCAACTGAGTACACGGCTGCCTTTCTCAAGCGGGAGGGAGACACAAGCTCCCGACTGCACTGAACTCCAGTTCCGGGCGAGACTCTGGGGACCCAGACTCACACGGGGAGAAACTGGACTGTCTGGCAACGGGCAAAACTCGAGGGCGGCTTTCTCTCAGAGGTGCTTGCAGTGATTACTGCAGGACACTGAGACCCAGGGGCCTCTTAGGGCAGGGCTAAAGGGAAGCCACTGCTGTTTGCTCCGCTGTGAGACTCCACCCCATCCAAGCTGAGTGCAGAGGCCTTTGCATATGAATAGCCTGGTCCTTTGAATTCTAAACTTACCTAACAAACTGCAGCTGAGTCAGTGAGACCAAGAACACCCAAAAGAAGGTCCAAGGCCCCGCAGCAGCTTGCATTGCTTCACAGCTGGGCCTCATCTGGGCACCTCCAAAACCCAAACAAAGAAGATGAATCTGCAGATCTCTCCTTAGCTCCTGCTGGATGGCAGAGGCTAAATTAGCACCTCCTTGGAGATCCATGAGCCAGTTTACCCAGGGGTCAGAGTGGAACCATCCAGATTACAACTCCTCAGATCCATAAGGGACACACTCTTGTCTCATAAGGGTGTCTCCAGCACAGAAGTTCTCCCAGCGTAGACACAGCTGATCCTCACAGCCAATTGGCCTGGAGGTCAATTCCTCCCAGTGATACTAACAATATTCAAAGCTTAACTACAACAACACTGTGCACACAGCCCACAAAGGGGTGCACCAAGAGTGTCCACCTCAGGTAACTGGGGAGGCTGAGCCACTGGGCCCTATAGGACACCTAGCACACAAAGCCACTCTATCAACACAGGGAAGCAGCCAAAATGCGGAGACAAACAGATCACAAATGAAGGAAAGCAAACGATTGGATATAGAGTTCAAAACCACGGTTATAAGGTTTTTCAAGAATTTTCTAGAAAAGGATGATAAATTAGTGAGACCCTCGAGGATATGAAAAAGGACCAACTAGAAATTAAGCATACACTGACTGAAATAAAAAATAACATACAGAGATCCAACAGCAGACTAGAGGATCCCAAGAATCAAGTCAAAGATTTGAAATACAAAGAAGCAAAAAACACCCAACCGGAAAAGCAAAAAGAAAAAAGAATCCAAAAAGTTGAAGATAGTGTAAGAAGCCTCTGGGACAACTTCAAGCGTACAAGCATCCAAATTATGGGGGTGCCAGAAGAAGAGAGAGAGCAAGATACTGAAAACCTATTTGAAGAAATAAAGACCAAAAACTTCCTCCACCTGGTGAAAGAAATAGACTTACAAGTCCAAGAAATGCACAGAACCCCAAACAAAAGGAATCCAAAGAGGACCACACCAAGACACATCATAATTAAAATGCCAAGAGCAAAAGACAAAGAGAGAATATTAAAAGCAGCAAGAGAAAAACAGTTAATTACCTACAAGGGAGCACCCATACGACTGTCAGCAGATTTCTCAACAGAAACTATGCAGGCCAGATGGGAGTGGCAAGAAATATTCAAAGTGATGAACAGCAAGAACTTATAACCAAGATTACTCTACCCAGCAAAGCTATCATTCAGAATTGAAGGGCAGAAAAAGAGCTTCACAGATAAGAAAAAGCTAAAGGAGTTCATCACCACCAAACCAGTATTATATGAAATGCTAAAAGGTATTCTTTAAGAAGAGGAAGAAGAAAAAGGTAGAGATAAAAATTATGAACAACAAGTACATATCTATCAACAAGTGAATCTAAAAATCAAATGAATAAAAAATCTGAGGAACAGAATAAACTGGTGAATATAACAGAATCAGGGGCATAGAAAGGGAGTGCACTGACAGTTCTTGAGGGGAAAGGGATGTGGGGGATACGGGAAGAGACTGGACAAAAATCGTACACCTATGGATGAGGACAGTGGGGGTGGGGGGGGTGAGGGCAGAGGGTGAGGTGAGAACCGGGTGGAGGGGAACTGTAGGGGTGGGGGGAAGAGGAACAATTGTAATAATCTGAACAGTAAAGATTAAAAAATAATAATAATAAAATAAAGCAGCAAGGCAAAAAAAAAAAAAAGAAAATTATTTTAGATAGAGAGAAAGGGAGAGAAACATCAACCAGTTGGCTCCCATACACACCCTGTCTGGGGTCCGAATCTGCAACCTGGGCATGTGCCCTGACCGTGAATCAAACAGGCAACCTTTCCATGCACAGGATCACACTCAACCAACTGAGCCACACCGGCCAGGCACCAGCAGCTTCTTTCTCTTTTTGGTAGCAGCCCAAAAGGAAAATAAATATTAGATGGTATACGGGAGATACAGAATATACATTTTTGAGACCAACTGCCTCCCCTATAGAATGCTAAAGATAAGAAAAATTTCAAAGAAAAGAATAAACTGGACTTGGGAAGGGCAAAGTAAGGGTTTCTCTTGACATAGATAGACGGATTAGATGCCATCATTGCTGCTGTTCACTACATCTGCTAGTAAGTTGGAACCCCGTACCTCAAGCCTTGAATTTATCTCTAGACCTCCTACTAGGGAGGCCATAGGCTGTTCTGTTTTGACAGATAATTCTGCTATCAGATTTAGGAGAGGGATTCTTCTTGGGGAAAGGGAAGAAAGCCTTCATGGCAAATGATGAGAACAGTGTTTATTTGCCCAGCTGTTGCTATAGCAGCAGGGAGGTGATGGTGTCAGTGATGGAATTCCTCAGACACAGAGAGGGAAGCCTGAATGTCATTCTAGTTAGAAAAACAGGTGTACAGCTTTAGGAGGAGGCCAAGGAAAGTAGACATGGAACTCTCAAAGGAAGAAAGCAAAGACATCCGGTTAACCTACATCCGCTGCCACCATCTCCAACCCTACCACACTGAAGTGTGTCTCATTAGGATTTCGCCCACAATCGTGGCAATAATGCAGCCACCTATTTCAATACAGGTCCGCAAGAAACTTGGCCAGGCCTAAAACAGTATTCTCCAAATTTGGAACTAGGAACTCTGGGGGAAATTTTTGCAGACTGGTGGAAACTATGGCTGTGGAGTACCTAGCAGTGCTAAGACAGCAATCTAAGATGGGCCCTCTTCCAGGCCTGCTCTCCTCCTATATTTGAGCTGGTGCAGCATCAGTGGCAGACACGGTGCTATGCAAACTGAAATAACCATTAGGTAATGCTGCTGCTTATGCCTGAAAGAGGTGATGGGGGTACAGAAACAGGAGGGTCCTTTCAGACAACACCAAAGACCCCAAACCTGCCCTGTGCATGTGATACTCATCTGACAAGGCACTGAAACACCGTGCTTCCCCAGGTCCTAGGGGTGGCAAACTTGAATGTCTTCATTCACATTTTAAACCTTTAAAAAAACGGGCTGCCCTAGCCAGTTTGGCTCAGTGGATCAAGTGTCAGCCTCCGGACCAAAGGGTCCTGGGTTCAATTCCAGTCAAGGGCACACGCCCGGGTTGCGGGCTCGATCCCCAGTGGGGGGCATGCAGGAGGCAGCTGATCAGTGATTCTCTCTCATCATTGATGTTTCTATCTCTCTCTTCCTCTCTGAAATCAATACAAATATATTTTAAAAAATAAAAATTCGTTGAGGTTGGCAAGGGCAGGAAATTCTAGAGAAGCCATTTTGCTATTTCTGGTAGACTCCCCACCAGACACAAAAAGAAGGGTCTTAGACTGAGATCTGATTCCATCCATATCTGAGCCTTTCACGAGAAAGATCTGGAATCTACAAGCCAAAGAAGGGAAACAGTAGAAAAAGATATTAAAAAATAAACAAGTCAACAGGCCTAGATGGTTTCCCACTGTATATTGGCACATGGGAAGTACCAGGCCCCAGATCCCCTAGGCACCTTCATCTTCTTGGCATGGAGTTTCTCTTCCTTCAGGTGCTCACGAAGAATCTCTCGATGGTTCACCTCCTGCTCTTGAGCAAACTCACAGAGCGTGTAGCTGCGTACGGAGTTATGACGCTGGGCCATGCCCAAAGAGCTACCTCCCTGGCTGGGTACACTGGTGAAACCTTGGCGCCGGGCAAAGTAGTACACAGTCACTTGGTCAAAACGTACATTCTTCCTCCGTAGCTGCTTCTGCCGCTTCAGGATGGAGGTGGCTGAGAAAGGAACACAGAGCATTTCATTAACCCAGAGATGGCTGTTTGGGGACCTTATTCTTTCTCATCCATCCAGGCTCTCAACTCTTATCCAAAGGTGCTCCCTGTACCTAGAGATATTTCTAATTTTCAAATCATAAATGCATAGTTGGAAAGGACTTTTAGCGTCAGCCGGTCCACAGTGACTGACTTCACCCAAGCAGACCACAAAGTCTATTTTTAGACATCAGTTGGGAAGATGATCTCCAGGTAATCTTCTCAGGATAAAACAACCTGTATAGCTTCACTGTCCCACACAGCAGCTATTGCCACACGTCAATTTAAATATAAGTTAGTTAAAATGAAACGACATTGACAACTCAGCTCCTCAGTTACACTAATCTCATTTCAAGTGCTCAAAAGCCACATGTGGCTAATGGCTACCAGAGGGAACAGTGCAGATACAGTTTTTTTCATAACAGAAAATTCTATTAGATAGTGTTGTATAATGGGAGAGCAAATTATAAAGGGCCAGGAAGTATGTGTTTTAGGTTTTGCAGGTCATCAGGGCTCTGCTGCAACCACTCAACTCTGTCATTGTAGCATGAAAGCAATAATAGACAATGGGTGTGGCTGTGTTCCAATAAAACTTTATTTACAAAAGCAGGCAGAGCCCGTTTTGGTCCACTGGCAACCCGGGATCTACAGTATCAAAAGTTCTTTCCAAGAAACTAATTGGGGCAGAAGAATTAAGAAATCTGGAGTTGCCCCAGTTGTTCAGGCTATAAGGATTTATGTCCTGCTAGAGCTACAATATCACAGAACTCTATGGGACTCTGGTGGGGAAGGGTAAATCCTGGACTCCTCTCCTCCTTCAATTCACCCCATTCTGGGACCCAAAAACCAAGCATAAGTAAAATCAGCTGGAATAAATCAGACTTAAGTCTATGATATTGGAGCAAGGCGGAGCTGAGAGCTGGTTAGAAGAAGTGTCTCTCAAGAGCTGCACTGGGCTCTGATGCCTGGGGACATGGGTGTAGGCAGGGGGAGTGGCCCACTCACGTGTGAAGCTGGCAGTCGTAGGAGGATTGAGGCTGTCGCAGCTGTCGGCACTGTCACTGCTGGAGATCTCATCATCGGAGTTGGACACTGATGAGCCCACATCCACATCATCAAACTTCCTCTTGAGACCCGAGCCCGTGAATGCATCCATTGGTTTCAAAGGGGTTTCCTTGGGGAGCCCACCACGTTGGCCCCAAAGCCCCTGTTCACCACCAGGTAGCCAGGTGCATTAGGATTCTGCCCAGGGGAAAAGAGGAATCAGCATTCCTGTCCTATGACAGACCCCTCCCAAGTGTGTAAGTAAAGGTCTCCGACTGAAGAGAGAAAGCACATGAGCTAGCACTGATGTCTGGTTTCTCCAGATTAGGTCACTTCTCTACTGATTCTGGCCAGCATTCTCCTACTTTTGTTTCCCTTCAGCCCTTCCAGTCTCAGTCACTTTCAGCATAAAGAGATGAGTAACCGCAGCACCTTTCCCAGTGGAGTGAAGGCCTTTGGTTCCAAGCTATGGGGCTTCATTAGCTGGGGGATAACAGGAGCTGCTCTTCTCATCACACAGGAGGGCTCTCCAAGGGGCCAGTAGGAGGGACTAGGCATCAAAAGCAGAATTAGACTGTGCCTAAACCTAGACTAGATCCAATTATTTTTCCTAGTGAAGATACAGCCTGGCATTTCCCAAAGTATACATATGAAATAAACGAATTCAAGCAACCGAGGGACAGTGCCCTTGACCAACCACCGAGGGAAACCAGCGAGGGAGGATATTAATACTTTTTACATGAAAATAGGACTGCTGTGTCAAAACAGTTTAGGAAACTGTTGATGGGAGAACCTCTTAGAGGCTTTTAATATGCTAATGAGCATGGGGAATGGGGGTGGTGGTGGGGGCAGAACAGTGTTTCAGCAAACCTGAATATGGGACCCTTTGTTTTCCAGAGTATTTTAGGGGGCAAACAAATGATTCTTGGAACACACTTTGGGAAATACTGCTCTAGGCTCTCAATTTCAAAGTACATCAGCAGCCAAGGAAACACTTTACCCAGATCTTCACAAGTATAAAATGTCTCTCCAGGATCCTAGAAAGGTCACCTTTGGTTCTAAAGAATGGACTGAAGATTAGAATCTGCACTGGCTTCAAAACCCAGAATCTTTCCCAATCTCACACTGCTCCATAAATAGGGTTCCGCTGGCCTATCGTCCTCCTCCGTGCAAGGAAAACTTAGCTTTACCACCTTTGCCCTCTGTAAAGAAACTAGCAAAGGGAAAACAAATAGCAAAAGAAATGACAATTTACTCTGGTTACATCAATATGGCAGGCAGTGTCTTCAACCAGCTGTCACCCAACCAAGGAGTCTGGGATACAAATCTCCTCTGTTTTGGACTTTCGTTCACAAGGATATGAATCTGCTCGACAGAAATGCTGTCAGGGCCAGGGCCACATGTGACGATATGAAGCCTCCCTGCTTTGCCTCAGTAATGCCAGAATCTCCCCAGACTATGATCTCACTAGTTGTTAATTATGCGGCAGGAATAACAACACTGCCCAGAAAGACAGGGCTGCATTACTGCAGAGCAGCTACCCAGAATATACTCTGTGTGGTGTCAAGAGATGCCTGCTACAGGGCTGTTTTTCCGGATTGTGTGTGTCTCTTGGAAGCAATTTGGCTCTTGGATAAGTTCTATATAGTCAACCAGATGTATTCAGATTAAAGAAAAAAAAATCT
This sequence comes from Corynorhinus townsendii, assembly GCA_026230045.1. NCBI lineage: Eukaryota > Metazoa > Chordata > Mammalia > Chiroptera > Vespertilionidae > Corynorhinus > Corynorhinus townsendii. Next base: position 168,785,951 of record JAPDVU010000003.1, on the reverse strand, counting down.
GCCTTTTTAAGTCACAAGATGGACTTAAGAAACATCAGCCATATAGGTCTCAGACAAGCACATTCCTGAAATAAATTTGGCCAGAGAGTGGGGGGGGGGGGGGGAGGGGAGGGATCAAGTACTTGATAAGAGTTGTAATTAAATTAAAAAATGAGCCCAAAGTATCAATTCTGTCCTTCAGGTTGCCATCAGAGGTCACATTCCTAGGACATAGTAAAAAGGAAAGAGCCGAGGTCTGTTCATGGGTTAAGAATAGCAATGGTTTTAAAGGTGTCTATTAACTAACAAATTTCTCATTCCACTCCATTATGAGGTGGGGGAGAAACCTTTGCAATTAAGTACTAAAGTGGGTGAGTTAAAAAAAAAAAAGAATAATGTTAACCACTAAATTTTATTTATCCTCCCCACTTAAAAAACTTAAACACATGAAAACGCAAACTGAGCTGAACATCTGCTTTCTCAGAAAGGTTGTAAGTCCAGCTTCAGTTTTAACTGAGAGCCAGCTAGTGATGCTACTAGGAAAGTGGCCTTTTTTAAGCCTGGAATTACTCCGGGATTTATGATATGCACTTCTGGTTCTTTCCTGGGGGTCCCCTTGCTTCTGGCCGTGTGAAGTCCCTTTGAATATTTCTCTTTGAGCCCAGAATGATATTGGGTATGGTCCATATCTTTTTTGTTGTTGTTAATCCTCACCCGAAGGTATTTTTTCCATTGAATTTTAGGGAGTGGAAGGAAGGGGGAGAGAGAACATCGATGTGAGAGAGACGCATCCATTGGTGGAGCCTACAACCAAGGTCCATACCCTTGACCAGAATCAAGCTGTGACCCTTGAGACCCAAGGGCCGACACTCTAACCACTGAACCAAATTGGCTAGGGCCCAAATCATCTTGATCATCAGAATTTTCCATTGACTTAACCCAGTGCCCTCAGGAGCATCATTTCTGTTAAGTTAATGTTTGTGGACTCTTGGTGCAGTGAGGATTGCTGGCTGCTTTTTCCATTCTCCTTCACCCTTTTATCTATGTCTATCCCTTCTACTCCTGAACACTGGTTTCTGGGCAATGACAAGGGGTGGGTAAGAAAGAAAAATAGAAGGATGTGAAACCCAGGAGAAAAATATTTTCCTTAAAATGCCTGAGAATAATCTATGGCCATATGTGTAAATTATGTGCATATTGACTTAGCCTACACAGGGTCTGTTAGCATCATGTTCTTTGACATTAACTCCGTTATTAAAATAAAATAAATCCATCGGTTCTGTCCTCACAACCAATACATTTCAATTTCAGTCCAGGTCTCCTTGTCCAGCTCTCTGGTGTGCAACTAACTTGTTAGGTAAAGATGCTCACTGGGCACCAAGAATAAACCTGGAGAGCTCTTGCTTTACAACTAGAATACCAGTTGGGTTCCACATTTTCCAATTTATCAAGTCAACCTCCTTTCAAACCACAATTAGACCAGTCATTCCCACCTCTCAACTGGCAGAGGATCAATGTGTGTGTTCAAGAGAAACACTTGTAAGTTCTGCTCCCAGCACTTAAACCCATACAGAAATAATAAAGGTGAGACTAGCAATGCAGGCAACAACTGACAGTTAACTGTCAAAATGAGCAATTCAAACAACAAATGCTCTTGAGAAAATAATGCAAACCTCTGTAAAAGCTTTAAAATGCCAGTGAAATGAAAGGTCAACTGACACTTTCTGCCTACATGCTTTCCAGTCTTTTCTCAAGTGTTTCAGGCTGAACATTTCCCAAAGGTTTCCACAGTATACAGAAGATATGAGGCTGGCACCAAACAAAATAGGTCTATAGCATATGTGCACTTTCGCACTAGATCTCAGCCTTTCCAGGCCTGTGAGGGTTCCTTTAAAACCAGAATATGAGACTAGCAAGAGGGACCCCCGCCAAATTTTGTGGATGCAGAATATATTTGCAAAGTTTAGGTATTTTAAGCCTCTCTCTTAATTGAATTAAAAAAAAAAAAAAGAAGAAGATACATCTCAGGAAAAAGCCTCTCGGCTCAACTGGAACCCAACCTTCTGCTAAAGGTCAAGGGACCAAAACCTCCAATAAGATCATCGGGGCTACTACCATCTGTAGCTAGGGTAGAGGAAGGCAGGCTTGCTCAGTGTTATAAACCTGAGTAAGATGACCTGTCCTGTTTCTCCTTTTACAATATTCTGGTTAGTTCTCAAATACCATGAATTTTGTGGTTATGTGTCCTTGTGATGACCAGGATCATGAATCTTTAAGGAACTCAAGTGAAAACATCCTTTACACTAGGTAGTTCAAGGGAAGTCCCCCTCCAACACTCCCTGGTGTTTACCGACCTACACAAGGTTGGATGCGGCTCTCCATGGCTAAACCACCATCATATGGAGGACACAAGACCTTTGTGAAGAACTGGAGCATGATGCTGTAGGGAGCATTAACTCTCAAGGATAGCCAGTCATTTACAACTCTGGTACACACCAGTATCCTCCTGGCTTTGGAGATTTGCAAGATGGAAAGTCAGTACAGAAAAGGGAAATTTGAATCAACTATGGATTTACCTTGAACTGAAAACTGTAGGACAGGGGACACTGTCTCTAGGGGATAACTTCTAACATTTGATACTGAAGAAAGGTTGGCGTGTCACATGCCACTCTAAACTCCCTGAAAACGATGCATCAAGACCATGGCACTAAAAGGGATGAATGGCAGTCAGCTGCGTGTTTGGGCCTGTGAAGATCAAGCTAGCAACCGGGGCAAGGGATGCTTTCCTGTTCCCACACAACGCCAGAAAAATGGGAGATACATCAGGAACCTGAGCTGAAAGGACATGTCAAGTTACCAGTTCCCCTTAATGGACACCCTCGCTGAACCTTTCAGCTCCCGGCCATTTCTTCCTGTTAACCTTCCCGCTCATTCTTATCTTCTGCAGCCCCTACCAGCCTTCCCATCCCTTCCTGCCCGCTACTCACAAATTCCCAACCACTCCTCCCACATTTTCCTCTATTCCCCCTCCCCTTCCTTTACTTCGCTCCATCCTACATCATCTCCACTCCATTCCGAACTCAACCCTCATCCGCAATCGTGCCGGCTTCCAAGCCGCCCCTCGGTCTCCCAGAGCTGCCCCCGCAGTCCGGCCCGCGATCTCCGCGCCGATCGCTCCCACGCCTCTCCCCTAATCTTTCCTTCCAGCGGCGCCTCAGCTCCCCGCCCCCCGGCCGCTCCCGGCCGCGCCTCCCTCATTTCTGACCCCTCCATCCGCGGGGCTCTGGGCTGACCACTCCTCCACCGCCGCCCGAGGGCCGATCCCGAGAAAGGACGAGGCGGCACCCTCCGCCCCGCACCCCCAGGCCCATTACCGGCCCCGCCGCAGCTGCCTCCTCCCGCGATGGTCTCCGCCGCCCCCGCCGCCGCCGCCCTAGACCGATGGTGAGGAGGGAGGAGAGTGCCAGTCCTGGGACTGCGACAACGGCCGGGAGCTCCCTGGCCAGCAGGACCGGGAGGGAGGATGGGTGGGCAGGGCGACCCGCAGGCAGCAGAGGGCGGACGGCTCCGGCAACTCGGGCGTCCCCAGCAGCAGCCGCCCAGAACCGACCCGGCTCCGGCTAACAATAGGCTCCGGCCCCAGCGCTCTGGCTCTTATAGGCGCCGGCACGTCCGACCGGGCCCCGGGGCAGGCTGGGAAATGGAGTCTACGTGCAGGCCCCACGCCCACCAGCATGCTGGGAGTTGGAGGCAGCGATCGGCCGAAGCTAAAACTAGCGTGCTAACTGGCTCGCGAGGTGGTGTCTCTGTTGCAGCAGTCCCAAGAAAAGCGAGTTTGGCGCCGCTGCAGCTTTTTGAGGAGGGGAGGCACTCAGCTACAAATTTTCAATGACGAAACGAATTCGCATAACCACACTCCCATGCCTGCAAAACAACAAAAACCCCCGTAGCTCGGTCATGGGGTATCTTAGTCTTAAGCAGCATGACATGCTGCAGCCTGCCTAGTGTAGAGAGAAGAAAATACAAGCAATATATTGAGTTATCTCAATATGTATTGACGGATTGATTTGTTTTCTTTCAAAGTTATTTTTGCCAAGGACACCCTGCTTTGATTGCCTATCTCATTCAGAGTAATACATGTCTCTTCCTTGACCTATAAGGCCCTACAAGAGATAGGTGCATCCTTGCGCACCACCCCCACCCCCCCCACCCCGCCCCCAAACCCTAATCACTTGTTACCTTCTTTTCCCCTCCCTTACTCTGCTGTGAATACTGGCCCACTGGCCTCCTTGCAGTTCCTTCAACTGGACAATCATGCTCTCATCTCAAGGCCTTTTGCCTGGAACACTTTTCACCAGCTAGCCATACTCCCTCACTTAGTATTTGCTCAGATGTCCCCTATCAGAGACCTAACCATTATTTCTAAAATGGTGTTTCCCTTTAGTCTCTTTCCCCTTGCCTTACATTTCTTCTTAGCATTTAACGCCTGACATATGTTTGTTTTTCAGTCTTCTCTCACTTGACTAAATTCCATGAGAGCAAAGAATTGTTTTGTTTACTATACGGTCAGTATCCAGTACAAAGCCTGGTATTCGACATTTTAGGAGCTCAATATGTATTTATTGGATTGAGAGATGGTAGGATTTAAACTCAGGTTAGGCTGGTTCCAAAGCCAAACTTTGCACTACAACCAAGAACTATGGAGCCACATCTAGAGGGTAGGGTAGCTTGGAAAAAAATGCCAAGAATTCCATTTCTCTCCCCTAGGTCAGTGGTCAGCAAACCCATTAGTCAACAGAGCAGCAAACCACGGCTTGCGAGCCGCAGTTTGCCGACCACTGCCCTAGGTGACATCAGACTCCAAGAGGCTAGGAAACAACACTGCAAAATGAAAGAGCAGCAGGTCCCCAAAAAGCAGTCCTTAGGGTACCATGTATTGATCAATTCCCTATCTGCCAAAATTTAGGTGTGATATGACATGTGATCCTGGAACCAGACAGCCTGAATATAACCCCCAACTCCTCCACTCACTAGTGTGACCCTTAACAATGTACGTAACTTCCCTGTGCCATAGCTTCTTCATCTGCAAAATGGAGACAACAGTATGTATCTTGTAGGGTTTTGTGAAGATTAGTTACTGTTTATAGTATAAAATTTTTACAACACAGTCAATGCTATGTAAATGTTCATGATTCTTTTTCTTCTGGACACAGAAGACAAAAAGGAAGAGAAGGCCCCAGATCACTCTGTGAATCAAAGGGCTGAGTAATAAAAACACAGCCTAAAAGTCATGTGAATAGGCTAAAAAAGGTCTCATATGCCTACACATCCAGAGTAGGAGAAGTCATGGAAATTTATCTGAATACCATCACCCTCAGTGCCAAAGCTTTATTTAATGGCACTAAACTACATGACAGCCAAAGCAAAGTTTGCTTATTCTTTAAGACTAGTGGCCCGGTGCACAAAATTTGTGCATGGGGGTGGGGTGGAGTGGGGGGGAGTGTTCCTCAGCCTGGCCTGCACCCTCTCCAATCTGGGACCCCTCAAAGGATGTCCTACTGCTGGTTTACAGGGATCGGGCCTAAACCGGCAGTCAGACATCCCCTCACAATCCAGGACTGCTGGCTCCAGCCGCTCACCTGCCTGCCTGCCTGCCTGCCTGATTGCCCCTAACCACTCTGCCTGCCAGCCTGCTCGCCCCCAACTGCCCCTCATGCCAGTCTGCTCACCCCCAACTGCCCCCCCCGATGGCCTGCTCACCCCCACCTTCCCTCCCCACTGGCCTGCTCACCCCCAACTGCCCCGCTGCTGGCCTGCTCACTCCAAACTGACCCCCCCCCCCCGCTGTCCTGATCACCTTCAACTGACCCCCACTGACAGCCTGCTCACCCCCAACTGGCCCCCCTGCTGGTTTGCTTACCCCCAATGGCCCCTGCCGTCCCATCCTAGCCTGATCACCCCCTGGTGACCCAAGGTCCCACCCCTCCTTTTTTTCCTTTTTCTTTCCAGCACCTCCTTGAGCGGAGGCCAGGGCCAGCTGGAAGCAAGTATCTAGGATTTAAGCTTGGCTTCCTCCATCGCCAGGGGCAATCCAAGCCTCCTGCTTGCTCCAGCTCTGTGGCCACTCCCATTTTTGTTGGGATTTATTTATCTTCTATAATTGAAACTTTGTAGCCTTGAGTGGAGGCCAGGGCTGAAGGGAAGCTTGGCTTCCTCCATTGCCAGGGGCAACCCAAGCCTCCTGCTTGCTCCAGCTCCATGGCTGGTCACCATCTTTGTTGGGTTAATTTGCATACTCACTCCTGACTGGCTGGTGGGTATGGCTTGTGGGCATCACAGAGTGGTGGTTAATTTGCATGTTTCTCTTTTATTAGTACAGATAGCAAAATCCAGGCCTCCATGGCTGAGTGGTTGAGTGTCGACCTATGAGCCAGGAGGTCATGGTCAGGGCACATGCCCGGATTGCTGGCTCAGTCCCCAGGCGGGGATGTGCAGGAGGCAACCAATCAATGATTCTCTCATTGATGTTTCTATCTCTCTTTCCCTCTCCCTTCCTCTCTTAAATCAATAAAAATATCTGTATTTTAAAAAGATAGCAGGCTGTGGCCGGTTTGGCTTAGTGGAGAGAGTGTCAGCCTGTGAACTGAAGGGTCCCAGTTCGATTCTGGTCAAGGGCATGTGCCCAGGTTGTGGGTTCGATCCCTAGTGGGGGGCTTGCAGAAGGCAGCCGATCGATGATCCTCTCTCATCATTGATGTTTCTATCTCTCTCTCTCCCTCTTCCTTCTTCTCTGAAATACATAAAAATATATTTTAAAAAATAAAAATAAAATAAATAAAAATAAAAAGATAGCAGAATCCAATTTGGCAATAAGCTCTAAAACAGTCAAAATATCATCTGAGTCCTGTGCAGTGTGGCTCAGTTGGTTGGAGTATCTATGTAACAGAGGGTGGTGAGTCTGGTTCTCTCTCAGGGCACTGCCCAGGTTTCAGGATTAATCCCTGGTAGGGGTGCATAGGGGAGGCAACCAGTTGATGTCTCTCTCTCTCTCTCTCTCTCTCTCTCCTTTCCTCCCTCTCAAAAAAAAAAAAAATCAGTAAGAACTACAAGACATTTTTAAAAAATCATCCGAACCTCTAACAAACATCACAACCATTTTCACAGGGTTACTTATTCAGCATTTCATTTTCTTGATAGAATCACTAGCTAAAATTACCTCAATGGTGCCAGTTGGCTCATAACTGAAATTCTGCCTCCAGCCTAAGCAGGGCCTATGGAGGTCAAATGACCAGGAAGTTCAAGTGCAGTATATTAGAAACTACAAAGAAAAGTGAAAAGAAATGCTAATATTATTAACATGTAAATAATAACATTGGACATCCAATTCTAAATGTTACTGCTTTGTCCTAGACCAGTGGTTGGCAAACTCTTTAGTCAACAGAGCGGCAAACCGCGGCTCGCGAGCCGCAGTTTGCCGACCACTGTCCTAGACCATGCTGCTATGTATGTATGAACCAGCTCAGAATGCACAAATCAGGGATGGTTTGTTTGTTTGGGGAACTATAAAGTCAAAGCAGAAAAGGTAGAAAAGACATACCATCAAGAGCAGCAGCCAACAATAACAACAAAAAAGAACAGCAGCTACCAATGAAAAGCAAAGGTCAGATTTTAGGTCCTGGGCAGTGTTTACACAATTGTCTTACACTTATATGTACATTTCGCAGAAGAAAAGGGACCACGTGCTAATCTGACAAGCTTAGGGAAGGCCTTCTTGGTGGCTTTGCAAACTCAGAGACCTAAAATAATCACAAAGGACGGTCTGAAATTAAAACTTTTTAACTAAAAGCAGTTTATGGCAGATAGTCATGTCCTCTAGAAACTTCCCTGACAAAAGTCAATCTTTATCTTATGTAAGCCTGCCTCCCGTCTTATGCATCTGTGTCTGCGAGAACATTCCTTTGGAATGTCAGGGTAACTCCCTTTTCTTCCAAACCCCTCAGAGCACAACCAATGCACCGCGGTGGAGACCATAAATCCTCTCATTGTTATTGTTATCATGTTAAGTGACAATTATCCCGTGTCCACCTAGGTATAAGATGTATGTGTCTATCACTTTACTTTTCATTCAGTCCCAGAGGTTTCCCGGCTTTGCTTCCTCCCAGCTCCCTAATCTATCACCAATGAATTCCATGTAACCCACTTGCATCTTCTGATCGTAATGTATAAAATAAGATGCAAAAATGCCCTTCTCCCACGAGAAATATATTTTTTAAAAAGTAAAACTGCCATTCTTTGGAGTATTATCTTAATCTCTTGAGGGTTTGCTTTCCAGGCAATTGTTGACAGTTTGGCTCTAATAAACTCACAAAAATTCTTGATGGGATTAAATGTTTCTTTTTCTTTTATATATATTACAAAATAATTAGCCATTCACATGCAATAAACAACTGGCATAAATGAGAAATAGCTAGTTCCATATGCCAAACTTTCCTCACTTGCCAAGCCTCCCCATGCTCCTCCCACCCGCAGTGGTGAGATCATGACCCACTCCTCACAACATACCCAATGCCTGATAGTGCCTGACTGCCAGGAACTAAAAGGTCTGCCCGTCATGTGGACGGCTTTCTCAGATCTTTCAGACTCCAGTGGTCTTGTATTCATTGTCCTATAATCTCTTTCCAGACAATATGGCCATTCCCATTTCTCCTCCTTTTAAATGACTTCTTAAAGAAATCATTTATGTGAGCAAACGTTCTTATTGGGCCATAATACTGGACAAAGTCTTATTATTTACTAGATACATTTCATGAAGTGACTAGTTCTCAATTCTTAGAGTCCTGCAAATAGCTCTTTCTTTTTTATTTCCCAATAACCCCCTTTTAACTACCAAGTCTTTATACAGCAGATTCTTCTAGATGGAACCTATTACACTTCAAGGGAACAGAATAGACAATGCTAAGTCAAATAGGATGCTACTCTCCTCTCAGGAGGCCCTAAAATCTAAACATTCTCCTTCTCATATACCCTCACTCTAACAGAAACACTAAATTACTTTAAATACCAACTGTCACATTGTTTAAAAGGTAAAATCCAGCAAATTTGACTTCTAGGAATATATCTTAGAGATACATGCAAAAAAATTCTGATGATGCCCCTTGGCCAGTGTGGCTCAGTAGTAGAGTGTCAGCCCTCAGACCAAAGGGTCGAGGGTTAAACATCAATTTGTTGCCTACTGTATGCACCCCATCTGGGGATCGAACCCACAACCCAGGTATGAGCCCTGACTGGGAATCCAATCACAACCTTTCAGTATATGGGAGGATGCTCCAAACAACTGAGCCATACCTGCCCGAGCATGGGAATGGCCATTTTTTAAAAAGAATGATGTGGAACTATAAATTCTAATACAGAACTATGTTCAAGATATGTTACATAAATACAAAAAGCAAATGCAGACTATTAGTTATTATATGAACCCATCTGAGTATTTGTGTGTGGGGGAGAGAGGAGAGAGAGAGAGAGAGAGATATGGGGGGTGGGGGGTACTTTTTTAAAATGATGACCTCTGTGGAATGGAACTAGGAGGTAAGTAGTAAGTTATATTGTTCTTTATTATTTGAATTTATCACTTTGTACATGACTTTCATAATGAAAAAGCTAGTTTTAAATTTTGATTTGATAGAAAGGGTAAACTGTAAACAGATGCCATTTTTAAAGAAGGTGAATAATCACAATACCAATTCTTACCAATTATATAATAGAGGCCCGGTGCATGAATTCATGCACCAGTGGGGTCCCTCGGCCTGGACTGCAGGATCGGGCTGAAACTGGCTCTCCAACATCCCCCAAGGGGTCCTGGATTGCGAGAGGGCACAGGCCAGGCCGAGGGACCCCACCGGTGCACTATCAGGGCTGGGGAGGGACACGGGAGGTTGGCCAGCTGGGGAGGAACTGCGGGAGGGCTCCAGGGCATGTCTGGCCTGTCTTGCTCAGTCCCAATCGGCCAGCAGCAAGCTAACCTACCAGAGTGTCTACCCCCTGGTGGTCAGTGCATGTCATAGCGAGCGGTTGAGCGGCCTTAGCATATCATTAGCATATTACATTTTGATTGGTTGGCTGGATGACCAGACACTTAGCATATTGGGCTCTTATTATATAGGATTGGCACTACAAATATTTTCGGAGCTAAAGAAAACCTAAGAGATTTTTCTGGATAATTTAAGGATCTGTGATTATAAACTTGTATGAATTCATTCCTATAAATTTGAAGACTACTCTAAAAAAAACACCCTAACTCCAAGTAAAAATTAGTAAGTGTAAGTTTATAGTAAATATATTAATAGAATTCTATGTATCATTTGCAGTAAACAAGAGACACAGATTCAGATTTAGAAGAGATCTTAAGTCATCTATTCCAACACTCCCAGCCTAACATTATTCAGACAGAATAGGAAAAAAACCAAAACCAACACCATAGAAGCCTGCTGAGAGAGCTGACTTTCCTGAAGCTGAGAACCAGTCTTAGGGATACAGTATGCTAGAAATGTCTCCCTCAAAAGGAGACATCTGGTAACAATTCACTAAAAAAAAGATTTTGGTCTAAAATGCCAAGTTGCCCAGGTCAGTTCTAATAAGTTAGTTGACTTAATTTTCTAGTTTCAAAGTTTTCAATTTGTTTCCAATCAAAAGAAACAGACTATGTTGCAGGTTGATTTTAATGAACAAAAATCTGTATAAAAACATTTAAACTTTATCAAATGCTTTAAAAACACACACATCCAAATCCAGTACATAATCTTTGAACATTATCTTTTTTCAACTCAACATATATGTGAAGGGATTTCTGCATAAAACTTTACATGTGAAAAAAAAAAGGACCCATAGTCTTACACATGTAAACACACAATCATTCTTTAAGAAAGAACAAAAATAAATGGGAAGAATGTGAATGGAATCAGAAGGAATTTCTTATAAAGCTTAAATAAAGGAACACCACAGGAGTAAAAGAACTTCCTATACCAAGAGAAAAATGCAGAGAGGGGAAAGAGAAAGGAGGGTTAGTTTATCTCGTTAATAAATAGTTTGAGAAAGTCATTCAAGAACAGTAAATTTTGGGAGTTACAGAAAATCCCTAGTTTTCATCACCTCAAATTCTGTGATCTGATAACTGAAGGTGCTTACAAAACACTTTTATGTTTTTACTTTTTGTAGATTTTGATTTGTTCATCATTAGGTGTGGTTTGTCCCTTTCAGTGGTTAAGTACTCAGTTCTAACTCAGTGTTATGTCCTATTCACCAGAAGAGCCACAGTTAGAAATGATGACAAGCACCAGGTACTGCAAGGGTAGCCGTAGTGAGTGGCAATTTTTAAGAACCAGACTGCCTGGTTTTGGATTTCAGCAGCACGCTGCCTGCTAGCTGCCCGGTACTCAGCAAGCTACTTAGCCACTACATGTATCCATTTCCTCATCTTCAATTAGGGATCATTATTACCTACTTCATATAGGATTATTAAGAGGATTTAAACAAGATAATCCATTAGAAGAATTTATCACACTGCCCGGCACAAATAAATCCTCCATAAATGTTAGCTAAAATTAATATTAGTCAGTATTAGAGGGGAACCAAAAGAAAAATTCTATTTGATGAGGTTTTCAGGGGCCAACTGTGGTAAAAAGCCAGTTTATGTTTGATGCAAAAGAGATTGAGGCTCTAGTCTTATGAATATAGATGTTCACTTTTTTATATTAGAAAAAAATTACACAGCTCCATATCACAAAATTTAACATCTTCCCATTAAACATCACACAATTATCATCATCATTATGTCCTACATACACCCCAAATGAAATGGAGTTTCTACTGATATTCAATAACAACAGAGTCCAGAAATTTTAACTAAGAAACAGCTGCAGAAATGCATGTTGGGCAGTAATCTGTGTATGCCACAAGAGCTTGGGCCAACACAGATGGCTGAGATTCTGCCTCCATGGCCTGGACTGCCCGCCCCCCAGTCAGGGTCCTGCAGACCTTCAAATCTCCATTTGCAACCCCTTCGAGAGAGGAGTTTCCAAGAGGTGAAGGAAGCAGCAGCCAGTGAGGATGGAATGCTCCACACCTACTTCAGTATAATATGATAGCTATCATTGGTTTCTGCTGTAAAAAAAGAAAAAAAAGAGAGAATAATCTTTAAGTCACCTCAAAGACACATTAGGAAGAAAAAAATACAGTTAGGTTCTTTTGAGAAAAACAACAACAACAAAACACAGCAGAGCAAAGAGCAGTGTACGTGTTATCACAGCATACTTATAATAAATTTGTATTATAAAAACATGCCTCAATTTCCTCATTTGTCCATGAAAGGCGAAAGAGAATGGCAGAGAATCATCAATTATACTTTGTCTATTCTGATAATGACAAGAAGCCAATTCATACCAAGGAACAACCTCTAATGTTATATCACTTTCTCTGCCTCAAATATGGTGATTGATACCTTCCCTCTCTCCTCAAAGAAGTATGAAAAAAAGCTCTTAAACTCCTTAGAAAAAGGTATTTGTTTTACTATTTTATTACCTTTCATGGTGTCCAGAATAAAACAAGCTTCTTCCTGAAAATTCTGTATCATCTGAAAAAAAAAAAAAAAAAGCAAGAAAATTTGCTGATATTAAAAAACTTTGGTTTGTTGTATTTATTTTGCTTATGTGGCTTTTTATAATGTTAGATTTATTTTGCTTATGTGGCTTTTTATAATATTCATTTGCTTTGTTTTGTTTTCTCCCATTGAGTTTTTAAGTTTTAAAAGCGAAGTCGTTTAAAACAGTGATCTTAAAATTGGAACATTTTCCTGGGTTAACCCCAACACTTTCCCAGGGGCACACAGACACTGAGAGGCCCATAGGCGAGAACTGACCCCTAGTTCTCCAACTTCCATATCTACTCTTTTCGAAAACTGCCTGAAAGCCTCTTCAGTTTTCCTTTCCCACTTTTCCTTCTCAAACTCCCTTTTCCCACTTTACAAAATAAAGGCATGAGTTTCACTTTCCTGGAATCCTACCAAAATGCATTGCCCTGGAATATAAACACTTCCAGAATGCCCCAGTATAACTGCAACTGTAAACTCTAATGACTTAGTGGGTCACATGGTTACCAATTCTTTCTTTTCACCAGAACTGGAGTGACCTAATCACAAACTGTCAAGTGATAGATGATTCAAAATAATTTTTGACAACAATACTATGTAATTTTTGGCACATAACTCACAAGTCAAAAAATAAAAAATAGAGCAATGTTGTCATAACAAAACCCCATCCATTGCTGTTGGTCAATAAACATGAACTAGTTTCTACAACATTTACATCTAGAGGAAAAAACAGATGGAATTGATGCTGAACTCTATTTCATTCTATAGGCAGTATTCATCTAGAGATGAATTAATTGTGGGTGAGACAGGGGCTAGGGAATCAAACAATCCCATCCATCTTATTATTAGATGCATTTATAATAAATTTTTTCTTAATGTTTAATAATTACTCATCAAAACATGTAATACATTTATATTGTTTTAGTCAACTGTATAATTAATAATGTTAATTCTATTCAGAAGAAATAATCTATCAATTTTACTGAAACAAATTTTTTATTGATTTTTTTTTTGAGAGAGGGAGAGAGAGGTAGAGAGAGAGAAAATATCAATGATGAAAGAGAATCATTGATGGGCTGGGGATCCCCTACTGGGGATCAATCCCACAACCCAGGCATGTGCCCTGATAGGGAATTGAAACGTGACCCCCTGGGGTCATGGGTCAAAGCTCAACCACTTGAGCCACACTGACTGGGCCTGAAACAACTTTTTTGTTGAAGCAAATGTTCGTCTCAATTAAATATGATAAAATAATTAATAAAAAATATTCAAGCATAAAAATCTTATGGTAAGATAAAATTATATGGAGAAGTAAATGTAAATATGAATTCAAGGAAATTATATAAAAATTCTGTTAAAAAGTATATTCATGTATTTCTTTTAGATGGTATTAAATCACTACCACTTGTATTTAGGTTACATGGAATATAGTTAGAAGAGTGAAGAAACCATTTCAGAATTATTTTATTAAAAAATTTTTTTTCTAATCTTCACCTGAAGACATGCTTAGAGAGGAAGGGAGTGAGAAAGAGAAACAATGATTGGTTGCCTTCCAAACATGCTTCAACCCAGGTATGTGCCCTGACTGGGAATCAAACTGTCAACTTTCCATGTATAGGACACATCACTCAACCAACTGAGCCACTCCAGCCAGGCAACCATTTCATTTTTTAAATGTCATACAATATCCCCAGAAATAGCATCCTTTGCAACTTCATTGAAACTTAAAAGAGCCCTGGCCCGTGTTGCTCATGATTAGAGGGTCAGCCCTCGGACCAAAGGGTCTCGGGTTCAATTCCCAGTCAAGGGCACATACCTTGGTTACAGATTCGATCCCAGGCCCCGGTCAGGGTGTGTGTAGAAGGCAACCAATCAGTGTTTCTCTCTCTGCCCCTTCTCCCCTTCCTTCCACTCTCTCTGTAAGTCAATGGAAAAAATATCCTCAGGTGAGGATTAATAAAAAATAAAAATAAATAAACTTAAGAGTAAAAATTTTAAGTTCCTAAAAATGTGCAAAGAAATACATATTTTAAAAAAATTATTTTAGGAGGTAATCAAGCAAAAACATCTGGGAACCTCTGGTCTGGAAAACAGAGCACTCTGCCCCAATAGAACAGCTCTTGCTCCTGCTATATGCCCTGACAAATTCACCGTCACCTGGTGATTCAGCTGTACTGAAAATCTACCTCATCACTAATGAGCACATGGATTCCCGTTGGCCCCTGCTTGTAGATCTGGCTGATCTGGCAAGGGGAAATGCTGAAGAGCTGAGCAATTTTTTCTGTCAATTCAACAGCTGTCAGTTCTTCTAGGTAGATGGCATGGTACACTGCAAAAAGGAGAGAGCAATGGCAGTCAGTACAAAGTTTATCTGTTCTTAAACTTTATCTGCTCTTATCTGTGCCCCTGACTGGTAATCTGATCACCAGGAATGCCCAATTTCTGAAGGACTCAAAGTCAAATCCTGAGTCTTGACTCAACCACTTGCTTGTGGTTGAGAGTAAGTTACTTAAGATCCCTAAGCCTCATTTTCCTAACCTAAATGTGGGAGATAAAAATAAAATCTACTGCAAAGAGGAGATACTAGTAAAAATTCAACTGTGTAAAAAAGTGCTGAGAATAGTGCCTGGCATATATTAGGAACTCAAGCTATTACCATTACTTCTAGCAAATTGGTTCTAAATCTGCTATTTGATAAATTCCTATCACACATGCTTATAAGTAATCTCTTTACCTTTTTTTTTCATATCTTTCCTGGCCTTGTCCCGAATGACCTACCGAAGAAAGTACCATTTGAATCTCCATCCTCATGCTTCTGCTGCTGCTGCTGCTGCTGCTGCTGCTGTTGCTGCTGCTCCCTCAACTGCAAGGATTCCTGACAAACATAAATGGTTAGCCTTGGGCGCACCATCCTAGTGAGAGAGAAAAAAAGCTATTAGTCTTATATTTTTCACAGCAAGCACATTTTAAGGGACAACTTGTGTAATTATGATAACACTATAGAGCAACGGTTGAAAATTGGCAGCCCATGGGCTAATGCAGCTCATTTGACCTGTTTTATTAGCTTCCATGTGTGTTTGTGTGTGGGTGCGCGCATTTAACTGAATTCCTTCCACCAGAAGGCACTATATACACTGAGTGGCCAGATTATTATGACCTCTGAATGCATAATAATCTGGCCACTCAGCGTGTATCCTATATAATAAAAGGCTAATATGCAAATTGTCCTCTCAACCAGGAGTTCGACCAGCAGGCAGGCCGGCCAACCGTCCATGTCCCCTCCCCCAGCCAGGCTGGCTGGACCCCACCCATGCATAAATTCATGCACCAGGCCTCATATATATATATATGAGGCCTGGTGCATGAATTTATGCATATATTTATGCATATGAATATATGTATATATATATGTATATATACATATACATATATATATCCTATCTAATAAAAGAATAATATGCAAATTGATCTTCACTCCAACATACAAGATGGCCACCCCCATGTGGTCAAAGATAGCTGCCCCCATGTGGACACAAGATGGCCGCCACAAGATGGCCAATAGGGGAGGGCAGTTGTGGGTGATTAGGCCTGCCAGGGAGGGCAGTTGGGGGTGACCAGGCCAGCAGGAGAGGGCAGTTAGAGGCAATCAGGCTGGTAGGGGAGGGCAGTTAGGGGCGACCAGGCCAGCAGGGGAGGGCAGATAGGGGCAACCTGGCCTGCAGGGGAGGGCAGTTGGGGACAACCAGGCCAACAGGGGAGGGCAGTTGGGGGCGACCAGGCCGGCCGGAGGGGGGAGTTAGGGGCAATCGGGCCGGCAGGGGAGCAGTTAGGCGTCAATCAGGCTGGCAGGGGAGTGGTTGGGGGTGATCAGGCTGGCAGGCAGAAGCGGTTAGGGGCAATCAGGCAGGCAGGCAGGTGAGTGGTTGGGAGCCAGCAGTCCTGGATTGTGAGAGGGCAGTCAGACATCCCTTGAGGGATCCCAGAATGGAGAGGGTGCAGGCTGAGGTGAGGGACACACCTCGCCCCCACCCCGTGCACAAATTTTGTGCACCAGGCCTCTAGTGTGTGTGTGTGTGTGTGTGTGTGTGTGTGTGTGTGTGTGTGTGTGTCACACACACACACAGAGTGGCCAGATTATTATGCATTCAGAGATCATAATAATCTGGCCACTCAGTGTAAACCTCTGAATTTTGGCTTTTCAAAAATCAAATCTGGCAATCCAAAGCCCTCATTCCACAAGACAACAAGATAAGAATCAGCTGTTCTCTTGTATGGGGCATGCATTCTTCAGTATACCCCAGGCTTGACTGTCACTCATTCACATGTGGCCTCTGTAGTCACCTGAGTTAGTGACCTTTGATGTACAGGTTAGAAATACAGATGTTCCTCAGCATACGGTGGGATTATGTCCCAATAAACCCATCTTAAACTGAAAATGTCATAACTCAAAAATGCATTTAATATACTTAATCTACCAAAGATCATAGCTTAGCTTAGCCTACCTTAAACATGATCAGAAGACTTACATGAGCCTACAGTAGTGCAAAATTATCTTACTGCCATTGCTCAGCATTGTAGTATTACTACGAATTCATGCACAGGTGGGGTCCCTTGACCTGGCCAGATTGGGCCAATTGGGGCCGACCAGGGGAAGGGACCAAGGGAGATTGGCCGGCCACAGGAGGTTGGCTGTGGGAGCACACTGACCACCAGGGGCAGCTCCTGTGGTGAGTGTCTGCCCCCTGGTGGTCAGTGCGTCATCATAGCAACTGGTCAATCAGTCATTTGGTCGACTGGTCATAATGGCTGCTTAGGCTTTTATATATATAAATAGATACCACTTATCATTTGTACAGGGAAAAGACCAAAATTCACAATTCGAAGTAGTTTCTACTGACTGCATATCACTTCCACATCATCATAAAGTTGAACAATCATAAGTCGTGCCATCATAAGTCAGGAATCATCTATATTCAAAATGTATGAGCCAGCCCTGGCCAGTGTTGCTCCGTGGTTAGAGTGTCGGCCTGTGCACTGAAGGGTCTCATGTTCGATTCCCAGTTAAGGGCATTATATACTGGGGTTGCAGGTGCATGTGCAGGAGGCAACCAATCAATGTGTCTCTCTCATATTGATGTTTTCCTCTCACTCTCTCTCTCTCCTCCCTCTCTTCCTCTCTCTCTGAAAAGCAATGGAAAAAAATATCCTCAGGTGAGGATTAAAAAAATTTTTTTTAACACAAAAAAGTGTTAACCTAAGTAGACTAAGCCTTCTTTCTGTTCTTACTTCTTTGGAGAGAGTGGAAGGGAGGGGGAGAGACAGAGAGCAAGAGAAACATGAATGTGACAGAGACACATCAATTGGTTGCCTCCACATTGGGCAACTGAGGTAGGTGCCAAAACCAGTTAGTGTTGTTCTTACTTCTTTGATAACCCTATTCCATTACTTCTTGATCTCATTACCTTATTGCTCCCTATTTCTTTTTTTAAAATTTAATTTTTTCCATCACTGCTTCCTGTTTTTTAGTGCTCTTTAGATAATACATGTAAAAATGAAATATCCCTTCTTTTTCTTCAACTCATTTACTCCTGAATTTCACCTCTTTCTTTAAAATTTTTCAAGATTATAGCCAACCTGATAACTCTTGTGATGTACAAACACAAATACTCCACAATCTGTTTCATTATTCAGTCACTGATTTGGTTTTATGGCATTGGCCTGTATGTTTTTTCCATTAATATTACTAGTACCTATTGGAAATTGGAAATCACAAAATGGGTCTATAAGTCACTCTCTGTATTATAAATAATATTTGTAAGAAGACCACTTAAAGCAATTCCTGTACAAACTTAAGAATGACCTCTTTTCTAGCTAAAACTGAATTCAGAGCTTTAACATCTATTGTTCCCTCTGCCTAGAAGGCTCTTCCCTCATAGTTTTGTTTTCTCATAACAGTTTAAATAATCCCTCCTTCCATCCAAGTACTAACCAGACCTGGCCTTGCTTAGCTTCCAAAATCAGGGTGGTGTGGCCATAGATGATAAATAATCCCTCCTCAGAAAGATCTTTTCTAACCAAGTGCTGGGTACTCTATAGGTCACAACCTTATTTGTTTTTGTTTGTTTTACTTCAAAGTACTATCACTAACCAAAATACTGTTTATATCTTTATCTCTCTTTCCATTAGAAAGTAGTCTCCATGTTTATTTTGCTCACCAATATATCCCCAGAGCCCAATGGCTCATAATAGGGACAATGAATATTTATTGAATGAAAAAAACTACCTGAAAATAAAAAAATGGGATATCATGAGGAATTCCTTGAATCAAGTGTAAGAAAGGATATTTTTCATCTTTGTTTATTTGGTACATAGTTAGCATTCAAATAGAATGTTTTGACTAGATGGATTTAGCTGTGCAACAAAAATTGTGAAGAATCCCTGAATCCAAATCCATTTGAAATCCAACCTCACTGATATTTTAACACTAAACACTAATCACATACCGGCCTTTTAACGCATTAAAAAGTCTGATTCCATCTGCAGGGCCACAGATTTGGATCACATCATCTCTAGTTAGTTTCAATAAATCTGCCCCTGAAATAAATATAAGAAAATGGGTGATAGAGGCAAAGATTTTCTTTGTTAATGACTATTAAAATGGGCTCAGTTACAAGGACACCTCATTACTACTATGTTATAATCCATAATCTTTTGCATGGTATGTAAGGCCCTCCATGACCTGGCCCCTGCTTCGTCTTCCACCTCAATTCCCACCCAATTACTTCTCCACTTAACCCTATGTTTTCATCATAATGATGATGTCTAATGAGAAGTTGCTCCTCCTGCCTGAATTAACCTTCCACTGTCTGACCAACAGATTCCTCCTCATTCTTCATGCATCACACATGTTCCCTAACCCCAGACCCTCCTCTAAATGCCTAACAAGTAATCACAACTACTTGTTTACCCTTTTTTTGGGGGGTGGGAGGCGGTATTTTGATTTGATTTTTTTATACTAGATAATGAATGTTCAGGAAATATGTATGTCTTATCCATCTGTGTATTCCTATCATACCTGGTAACCGAAGGCATTAAATAAAGTGGAATGTGCAATAAAATACAATATAGTGATATCAAGAGGAAATTTCAGACTACCTCGAAATGTCCCTTTATAAAATACTAGGTGAAGTGTTGTAAAGAATAAATATTTTAAAATTAAAGTGAGTTTAAACTAAGAGATCTTTCTTTTTAGGTATCTCACAGCACGCACACACACACACACACACACCCTCACATGGATACCAGAAGGCCCTAGAATATAAAAGAATATCCCATGCTGGAGAAAACAAAGGACAAGCAAATTTAACCTGAGAAGTTTGTAAAAAGCCTTGTGAATGTAGAAAACCGGTTTCGATGCAACCATTGCTGAGCTTCCTGAGGTGTGGTTGTTGGCAAGAGGTTCTGAAAGAGAGAAAGCATTTTTTTTTAGGCACTAGATAGGGTGAATTTTAAAAAGGAAAATGTTATAAGGTAAGACATAGCCAAACACACCCACACTCAAATAGGCCTAGTTTGCTTGGAAGTTGTTTGTACCTCAGTCTTCTTTCTCTAACCATACAAGATACCCTTGGAATTCCATCCTCACCTTCCCCACTGGATTGTACATTCCTTAAACACAAGGGTCCTGCATTACTTGTTTTATATCTCCAATCCCTAGCATAGTATCTGTTTATAGTCAAAATTCAGTAAGTGTTTGTTTAATGAATGAATGAATACTTCTTACAAGTTGGACACTTCTACTGAACTGCACAGTCATCAAAGTATTATCAGACATTCAAATAACTGACATTTAACTTTAGACTTACATCTGTGACTGGAGGGGGCGGCTCTGGCTGGTGGTTTGGTGAACCATTTCTGAAGAAACATTTATAATGAAAGGATGAGTCCATGACACATACTAAGGTTTCATCATCATTCTTCACTCTCATAATAAGTTCTAAACTAGAAATTTAAAGAAATCTGTGCTTTCTCATAAAACACTCTTATTCTTGGATCCAATACTTCTATTATCTACTAATTCATTGTAAAGATTTTTGGGGGAGGGTTGTAGGGGGAGAAGCTATGACATTTGCAACATTTTATTATTATTGGAGAAATTGGGGGGGAAAAAACAAGATTCCAGTAAGTTGGGACTTATTAGATAAATTAGGGCATAAACAGTATTTAATATAAGTTTATTAGGATATAAACTGTCAGAATATAAAAGTAATATTTTACTGCATCAAATATATAAATGTAAAAACATACAGAAAAATATTAGAATAAAATTTATGAAATGCAATGGGATCCCACATTTTTTATAATAAAAACAATGATTATTTTTAAAACAGCTTCAAAAATTAGTGCTATCTAATTTGTAATCCAAGGGCTATTTCTACACCGTAGGTTTTTCCCTGTACTTCCTTTTTTTTTTCAGACTGTCCCTCTTCCCTAATGTTTACTTTTTTATGAGTGGAAATTTGAGCCTAATAATGAAGTACATGACAAAAAGGGGATGGAAAAACTCTTAAATCCTATATAATAATTAAAATTGCTTATAAGTAGGCTGAATAATCCATGTGAATAATAAGAGGTTTTTCTTTCCTAAAAGGTATTTTTTTTCTTTTTCTTTTGGCCTTAACTGCAAAATTCAAATTCAGTATTCAAATTTAGTAACTTATCTCAAGGCCCTGGTTAACTATTCTTTCTACAACTTCTACCTATTTTTATTCTTAATTGATACATGTTGAATATTTAAGTCACCTTAATTAAATATTTCAGAAATAGGTTGAACAGAGCCTAAATAAATTAAAAACAAATATTACAACTAAGCAATATATTTACACATTTCATAGCTTATTTGAAATTTCAATATGGCCCATGTGGAATATGTGCTAATAGGGTGATAAGACACTCTTTAGCTATCATGTTCAACCTTCTTCCCCTGATTAGCAACGATTCATGATAATTAGATGTTAGGATCATTCTTAATAAGTAACAAAACAGATATTAATGTTTGTACAACTGTGTTTCAGTTCCGATGACCAATCTCTGGTGAGAGTATGATCAGGAAGTGAAATAATCAAAAAAAGCAGTTCTAGGGAGAAGTGAAAAGCCTAGAAAATCAGTCCCTGACTCTAAAAACTCACCGTAAAAGTGATTTTCTAATGGGAGGAAAAAAGAAGAGAAAGGGGTATATAAAACTCTTTCAGTCTCTTACCAGCAACACTCTGGCAGATGATCAAAACTGTCTGACGCAATTTGAGCTTGCCATAGCAACAAAGTCTAACCTATTCCAGTGCACTCTCCTCTATGAGACAAGGCCTTACATAGACACAGACGGTGTTAAAAAACAAAATACCTTCCGTGTCTTTGAAGGTAATCCAAACCTCAGTTACTATGTAAGTCCATCAAAGCCTGACCAAATAGAAGTACTGATTGATTTAGAAAGGTCTTGTCTATAGAAAGATAATAAAAAATACACATTTAGGACAAACACAAGCCAATGTCATTTCCCAGACTTACCCTTCCCCAAGGGAAAAACTGCTATGCGAACTGTTGAAGCCAGGGGATGGGGAATTATTGACATACGTGATTTCGGGCCATGGAGAACACTAAAACAAAGGAAAAGTTAGATACTAAAAAGTGTAATTGACCCTAATGTTCCACCAAAACATGGTTACTTAAATGGCACACCTTGATTAGTAAATTTTAATTCTTCAGAGCCGCCCATAATTAAGAGATCAAATAAATTTTGAACAGGTGGAAAACAATTTTTAAAAACTGAGATATAACTGATATATAACGTTATATTAATTTTTGGTAAATCACAAGATAATGATTTGGTATATGTAATTGATTGGCTTGAGTAAAAAGTATTGCCCTAGCTGGCTTGGCTCAGTGGATAGAGCATCAGCCTGCGGACTGAAGGGTCCCAGGTTCGATTCTGGCCAAGGGCACATGCCTGGGTTGCGGCTCGATCCCCAGTGTGGGGTGTGCAGGAGGCAGCTGATCAGTGATTCTCTCTCATCACTGATGTTTCTATCTCCCTCTCCCTCTCTCTTCCTCTCTGAAATCAATAAAGAAATACTTTTTAAAAAGAGTAAAAAGCATTGATTAAAATTGTCACCAAAGAAACCCTTTACCTCTGTAAGTATAGTGGTCTCGTAGGAAGGTTGGTATTTCTCCTTTTCATGAGGTGTTCGTTTCTCCATTTTCTCTCTATCTGTTTTTTGCTTTCTGTCTGCACCTTTGGGCTGAAATGAGAAATACTTTGTTTTAAACTCACCCTCAATCCAACAGTATTATTTCTAAAAATGTAAACAGTCACAAGTGAAACGAAGATATATTCTAATGACATAAAGACAAAATGCATCATTGCATATAAATCTGAAAACAGGAAAATTTAAATGTTTGAGGAAGTTAAAAAAGAATAGGAGATCTATAACTATAGACATGGAAAGATCTCTAAAGTACACAGTTAACTGAAAAACGAAGCCTCAAACAGTTCATACTGTATAATCCCATTTATGTATGAAAGAAAAGAAAACATGTGTATACCTATGAACATGTGTACGTAAAAGCACAGAAGGGACGAGAAGGATACATACACACCAAATTGTAACAGTGGTTACCTGTGGGGAGAGGTTGGAGAGTCAGGGTAAGAGTGATAAAGGGGAACGTCAGTGTTGTGCTCGGAATACCTTTGTATTAATGAATCTTTTTAAATGAGAACATATTTATCCACATGATAAAGACCAAAATAAGGAAAGAAGATCAAGTATAAATGTAAGCAAAACTGTCAACTTTCCATAATTTTTGTGAGTTTTTAAAAGAGCTTATCACTTTAACAGGCTTTAAGAGCATTCAATGAAAATCCATGAGTTTTCATAGTTGTGTTTTTGAAAAAAAAAAACACAAAAACACACCACACACACAAAACAACAAGCTGGCTTTTTGACTTGGTGACTAAATGTTACAACTGAAAGACAAGGCAAGTATAGTTCCAAGGGCCACCACAATGCCCAGGAATACCTTGAAGACTTTGATTTGGCAGCTGGCTGAGTGCAAGTGCTCAGCATAGTCCCCGTTCTCATTCTCCTTGAAGGTATCGATTTGTACTCGGAATGGCACTCCCTTTTCTCCGCCATGTTTCCTCATGGTGAATTCTGTGCTAATACAGTGCACCTGAAGAGAAGACAATGTCCAGGTTTCAGGACTGCTCGCCAGACAAACCAGTCAACAACATTTTTGAGCAACTACTAACAGCAAAACTTTTCAAAAGCATTGTGAACATGCCCTAACCGGTTTGGCTCAATGGATAGAGCATTGGCCTGCAGACTCAAGGGTCCCAGGTTCGATTCCAGTCAAGGGCATGTACCTTGGTTGCGGGCACTTCCCCAGTAGGGGGTGTGCAGGAAGCAGCTGGTTGATGTTTCCCTCTCATCAATGTTTCTAACTCTCTCTCCCTCTTCCTTCCTCTCTGTAAAAAAATCAATAAAATATATATTGGGAAAAAAAAGCATTGTGAACAACTACAAAAACAACTTTTACTCTTTTTATCTTGAAGAATTTATACCAGCTGTGCCGGTTAATAATGCGGAATTTTTTCAATAGATGGAATTATACATATGTTGATATATATGCAAATTGATGTGTATGCTATTTTGTTGTATTGACAGCAAGCTTCAAAACTTCATATGTCAAAATTTCTGAAGGTGTTAACATCATAGATATTTTTACGTTTAAAATGTCAAATTTCATGCCAAAAAAGAGCATTTGTGGGAAGTTTTAATTCATTACTTTATTTTGAAGAAAAACTTATCGTAATACTTCAGGAAGCTTATGGTGAACATGCTCCATCTCAAGATACTTGTGAATGCTGGTTAAAACGCTTTAAAAGTGATGATTTTGATGTGAAAGACAAAGAATGTCCAGGTCAACTGAAAAAGTTTGAAGAGCAACAATCACAAGCATTATTGGAAGATGTCAAACTCAAAAACAACTTGCAGAAAGATTAAATGTTGCTCAGCAAACAATTTCCGATAGTTTACAAACAATGGGAAAGATTTTAAAGGAAGGAAAATGTGTGTCACATCAACTGAACGAAAGACAAGTGGAAAACTGAAAAGTCATCAGTAAAATGTTGCTTCAACAGCAAAAAAGTAAGTCTTTTTTGCATTGAATTGTGACTGGCGATGAAAAGTGGATTTATTTTGAGAACCCCAAATATACAAAATCATGTGTTGATCCAGGGCAACCATCAACATCGAATGCAAGGCCAAATTGCTTCAGAAAGAAGACAATGCTCTGCATTTGGTGGGATCAGGAAGGGGTGGTGTTTTATGGGCTTCTAAAACTAGATAAAACTGTTTTGTTTTGTTTTTTTCTGACTTTTAGAAACTGTTTATTTTCCATCAACCTTATTTCCGTTCTGTTAAGAATTTGTGGAAGAACAGCTTAGGACCACTCAGTGGTTGTTGCTACCCATTCAGTAGCCTGAGCAGTGGGGGCTGCAGACCAGTCTTCAGTGGCAGGCTGAGCACTCCAGTCTTCAGTAGGAAACTGCTGAATGGGTACAGAGGGCACCTGCACGCCTTCAGACCAGTCTGCAACCTCAGGCTGAGCAGCAGTGAACTCCGGAGCAGGAGCAGTCCATTCACCCTGAAATTCCTCCTTGGTCACAGCCTTTTCAGCAGCTGCCTGCTCTTCCTTTTCAATCTCTTCAGGATCTCTGTAGAAGTACAGATCAGGCATGACTTCCCACGGGTGTTCACGGGAGATGGTACCACGCATGCGTAGTACTTCCCGGGCCAGCATCCACCACATCAGACCCACTGAGTGAGCCCCCTTGTTGTTGCAAGGGATGGCAATGTCCACATAGCGCAGAGTCTGTGTTACACAGAGCAATGGTGGGCAGGTTAACATAAGACGCCTCCGTGAGAGGCTGGTGGTCAGACCTGGGGTCAGTAACCACCAGAAGTCTTGGCTCCCGGAAGGCCGCCTGGATCTGGTCGGTGAAGGTTCCAGGAGTGAAGCGGCCGGCAATAGGAGTGGCTCCAGTGGCAGCAGCAAACTTCAGCACTGCTCGCTGGCCAGTATTCCTGGACGATATGACACTGATGTCAGCTGGGTTTTCGATGGCAACGATGGCACGAGCTGCCAGCAGAAGCTTCTCCCAGGTTCTCTTCAGACTGATGATGTGGAGGCCATCACTTTTCCTTTTGTAGATGTACTGTTCCATTTGGAAGTCAAGGTTGGTGCCACCTAAGTGGGTTCCTGCTGCAAGGAATTTGAGGACATCCTCCTCCTTCATTTGCAGGACATCAAGGGCTCCGGACGTTGTGAAACGTTTCCCTTTAAGTTACGTGGGAACCTAGAACAACGCCGTATGGAGCCCTCCCTGGGTAGCGCGGAAAGCGATAAAACTGTTAATACTGATCGCTACCGACAACAAATAATCAATATGAACCACACTTGGATCGTAAAATGACCAGAATGGGCGGACCAGAAGTCATGGCAAAGTAATTTTGCTTCATGATAATGCACCATCACACACTTCAAAACCAGTTAAAGAAGCGTTAAAAGATCTTGCCTGGGAAGTATTAACCCACCTGCTGTATTCACCAGACCCTGCTCCTTCAGATTACCACTTGTTCCCATGGATGGCACACCTACTTTCTAAGTGGCACTTCAAAATGTACAAGTGGAAACTTTGGTCTCTGAATGGTTTGCCTCAAAACAAGAAAAGTTCTATTGGGACGGTATCCACAAATTACTTGAAAGATGGGGAAAATGTGTAGCTAGCAATAGACAATACTTTCAATAAAGCATTTTTGATGTTTCTCTTGAAATTATCGTGTTTTCTTTGATTACAAAATCTGCATTATTAACAGGTACACCTGGTATTCTAATGATGGAAATAAGGAAAACTTAAATGATTTACAAATGCAAACAAAATAGATCTAATGTTGCCCTAGCCCAGTGGTCGGCAAACCGCAAACAACAGTTTGCCGCTCTGTTGACTAATGAGTTTGCCGACCACGGCCCTAGCCAGTTTGGCTCAGTGGATAGAGTATCAGCCTGCTGACCAAAGGGCCGCGGGTTCAATTCCGGTCAAGGGCACATACTTTGGTTGCAGGCTCCTCCCTGGTCGGCCCTGGTCAAGGACCCTGCAGGAGGCAACCAATCGCTGTGTTTCTCTCACATCGATGTTTCTTTCTGTCTTCCCGCTCTCTCACACTCTCCCTAAAAATCAATGGAAAAATACCCTTGGGTGAGGATTAACAACAACAACAATAGATCTAATGTCAACAAAAGCTACTATGAGGAATCAAATTAATTAACTGCTTCAGAGAATATAGAGTTAACATAAAAGAGAAATGATTTCTGTTAGTAACAGTTTCCTGGACTTTAGATAGATTTTAGCAAGTGGAGGCACCATCTACTAGTATGCTGGGAAAATAGTATATATGAAAGCTTAGGAGGAAAACGGTTTGCCTGGCTTCTGCATAAAGTCTAAGACCTTGGTGAATCTGAACAGTGGAACTCTGACCAAATACTAGCCTGGGTAAGTTACTAACTTCTCTAAGTGTCAAGGACTAGCCCTACTCCACAGGATTATTGTTGAAAATCTTAGATAAAATTATGTATACAAAGTGTTAACATGGGAAGCACTTAAACTATTAGCTATCATGATGACAAATAAGAATTTTCAAGGAATCTACACAAAAGTGATAATCATATATGCAAATCAAATTTTACGTATAAGGATGTTCAAAATAACCTTATGGATAATAGTGAAAAATTAGGACAATCTCAATGCTAAATAATCATTAGATAAGTTATGGTACATCCAGAAAAAAATACAGAGCAGGGCAAAAGTAGGCTTACAGTTGTGAGTATGCAAAACACAAAGTGTATTCTTATATTATTTAATTGTTGTATTATTTTCCAAAGGAACAGCTGTAAACCTACTTTTGACCTACCTTGAATTATGTAGCCGTTAGTAAGCGTTTTGGGGAGGAACAAACACATAAATTGGGGAAATCAGAAGAGCAATTAAGAAACTCCTCATTGCTTTCAGGAACATGTTGAGGAGTCTGCACTTGAGAGTCATACTGGAGCCCTGTAAAGATTTCCAACTCAACATGTTTTATTCTTTAAGAAACAAATGTGGAGTAAGAGATGCTCGTCATAACTGGAACCCCATTTGCAATGCCTTACCTGAATAAACACAGATGTCCTCTTTGCAGGGTCCCACAGGAACTCCACTGTGTTTAGTTGGTTTGGATTAGCCCTAGGATCGATTATACCCACGGACATGGGGATATCTGAGAAACAAATGGTATTCATTGAACAATTCTGAGTGCTACTGGGTTTACGTAAGAAAGCACTGATTCTTATACAGGTATTGTTGGTCCCTAGTTACCAAGATTTTTATGTAAACCTCTTTTTGCTAGTGAAAGAGGTTTGAATAGAGCTAACATTAATCTAAATACTTTGCTTCTGAGTATCTTTTTTCTACTTTAAAAAGTTTAATCCTACTTAAAAATAGATTTAGTCTACACACTAGCTCTAGTGTCATGAAAATTGTAACATAATCTGCTTCACTTAGTTTTTAGATTAGTGTTACTGCTAGAAGTACACTAAGAGTATTGCTATAGAAGGATAAAGTAGAGTGTCTGAATAAAGGCATAAAGTACTGTATCACAGATAGAACTGGGAAAGTCATCAAATAATCCTATAGCAGAGTGACACATCTTATACTCAAGAGGTAAGCAAAAATGAATGGGCTTTAGAACTTTGCATTCCATTCCATATAGCACAAACTCAAATACCATTCTCTGACTTCTATTAATATTCAAATTGAGATAAGGCCAGGCTGATATTATTATAACTGTGCTCTAACTATACTGTTTTAGTATCAATGATTTAAACAAGAAAGCGTTAAGTGGATCCCACTCCACAGTATTAGTTGTGTTGGATTCATCCTACAGCCAATTTTATTATATGGATATGTGAATGAGAACCAGTGCTTTCTCAGGTAAATATAGTAGTACTCAGATTTAACTATGTTTACCAATAGGAGATAGTAACCAATAAGAGATCAAAGACACAGATGCTGGGATTCAAAGTACGTTTATGAAGAGAGCCTGTGCATATTTGTAAAGATCTTTCCCTTTTGAGCCATGGTTTAAGAAAAACAAATTCTACTCTGTGGAGAAAGGTAGAAAAATAAGAACTGCAAACCAAGAGACATAGATTCAAATCCCAGGCCTCTTACTTAAGGTAAGACAAAGCACTAATCTAGCTCTCAGGTATTAGTAAAATAAAAGAACTTTGAGGAATTTAGGGGCAAAACCTGGCCCTTTTATACACTACTCAAAACAAAATATCAGACCTGGAATAGCCAAAACAATCTTGAAAAGTAACAAAATTGGAGGTCTCATACTTTTTTATTTTAAAACTTCCTACATACGATGGCCGGGTAGCTCAGTTGGTTAGAGCATCGTCCCAATACGCCAAGACTGCAGGTTTGATCCCCAGTCAGGACACATACAGCAATCAACCAATGAATGCATAAATAAGTGGAACAACAAATCAATGTTTCTCTCTCTCTCCTTTCTTCTATCCCTATAAAAGTTAAAGGAAAAAAAACTTACTATGAAGTTACAATGATTAAAAATGGTGTGAACCCTAGACAGTTTGACTAGGTGGATAGAGCATTGAAACAGATTAAAGGGTCCTGGGTTCGATTCTGGTCAAGGGCACATTCCTGGGTTGTGGGCTCGATCCCTAGTCCTGGCTGGGGCGCATGAAGAGGCAACCAAGCGATGTGTCTCTTCACATCAATGTTTCTCTCTCTCTAGTCTCTCCCCCCCCCTTCTATACTCTAAAAATCAATGGAAAAAGTATGCTTGGGTGAGGATTAAACAAACAAAAAACTGGTGTGGTATAGGCATAAAGATTAATATATGGCCCTAACTGGTTTGGCTCAGTGGATAGAGTGTCGGCTTGCAGACTCAAGGGTCCCAGGTTCGATTCCAGTCAAGGGCATGTACCTTGGTTGCAGTTCCAGTAGGGAGTGTGCAGGAGGCAGCTGATCTATGTCTCTCTCTCATCAATGTTTCTAACTCTCTATCCCTCTCCCTTCCTCTCTGTAAAAAATCAATAAAAAAATATATTTAAAAAATAGATTAACATGTGGACAAATGGAACAGAATAGAGAGCTCAGAAACAAACTTTCATATATATTTATGGCAAAATGATTTTAGACAAAGGTGACAAGGCCATTCAATGGTAAAGGACAGTCTTTTCAACAAATGGTGTTGGAAAAACTGGAAATCCACATGCAGGGAATGAAGATGAACTCTTACTTTACACCATATATGAAAACTAACTTAAAAAATGGATCTATACTGCCCTGTCCAGGTAAGGCAGTTGGTTAGAGCATCATCCCGATATACCCATGTTGCGAGTTTGATCTCTAGTCAGGGCACATACAAGAAAGTAATCAATGAATGCATAAATAAGTGGAACAAAAAACTGATGTTTCTTTTTCTCTCTCAAAATAAATAAATAAACAAACAAATAAGAATTTCCTTCCTTAAAAAAAATATCTACACCTAAACCTAAAACTCTTAGGAAAAACTTCTTGATACTGGATTTTCCAATGATTTCTTAGATATAACACCAAAAGCACAGAAAAGAAAAAAAAGATATAGTGGACTATATCAAAATTTAAAACTTTTGTCCATCAAAGGACACTATCAACAGTGAAAAGACAACCTACACAGAATGGGAGAAAATACTGTAACTCATATATCTGATGTGGGTTTAACATCCAGAATATATATAGAACTCTTACAACTCAACAACAAAACAACCAGATTCAAAAATGGGCAAAGGTGTCTGGGGTGGGAATTGCTGGGGGTGGGGGGGGGGGGGAGTGTCAATTGGGGCAAAAGGAGACCCAATATAAAACTTTAGACAATAAAAGAAAATTTTTAAAAATGGGCAAAGGATTTGAATACACATTTCTACAAAGATATACAAATGACCAATAAGTACATGAAAAGATACCCAACATCACTAATCATTAGAGAAATATAAATCAAAATCACAGTAAGATACCACTCCATATCTATTAGAATAGCTAATATTAAAAAAACAGAAAATAAGTGTCAGTAAAGAGGTAGAATAATTAGAACCCTTGTGCAATTCTGATAGGAACGTAAAATGTATAGCCACTGTGGAAAACAGTATGGTGGTTCCTCAAAGATTTTTAAATAGAATTATCATATAATATAGCAAATCCACTTCTGAGTATACACCCAAAAGAATTGAAAGCAGAGACTGAAATAACTATTTGCACACCCAGGTTCATAGTAGCATTATTCATTCACAATAGCCAAAAGGTGGAATCAACCCAAGCATCCACTGAGGGGTGAATGGATAAACAAAATGTGCTATCTATATACAATGAAATAGCCTATCTAATAAAGAGGGAATATGCTAACTGACCATCACACCCTCACAAATATGGCAACACCCACAGCCAATAAGGAGGGAATATGCTAATTGACTATCACAACCTCAAAGGTGGCAGAGCCCACAGCCACAAGATGGTGGCGCCCAGTCCACTCAGCCCCACTGGGGCGGCAGGCATGCGGCACGGCCGGGCCCGCCCCAGGCGGGTCTGGCCACTCCACACACCTGCCTCTGGAGTCCCCCAGTCCCCTCAGCCCCTCAGCTGCCCAGGGCTAGCCCGAGGTGCAGGCAAGCCTCGGATGGTGGCTGCCCAGCTGCCCAGGGCCAGCCCGAGGTGCAGGCAAGCCTCGGATGGTGGCTGCCCAGCTGCCCAGGGCCAGCCCGAGGTGCAGGCAAGCCTCAAATGATGGCTGCCCAGCTGCCCAGGGCCAGCCCGAGGTGCAGGCAAGCCTTGGATGGTGGCTGCCCAGCCGCCCAGGGCCGGCCGAGGCTCAGGTAACCAGGGCCAGCCGAGGCTTGCACTGCCGGCAGTGGCAGCAGCAGAGGTGTGTGATGGGGGCATCGCCTTCTCAATTGCCGGGTCGCCTCCTGCCCCTAAGGGCTCCTGGACTGTGAGAGGGGGCAGACTGGGCTGAGGGGACCCCCCCCCACCAGTGCATGAATTTTCATGCACCAGGCCTCTAGTCTCTAGTTATCTATAATAATAAAAGCATAATATGCTAGTTAGAGCGGATGACCTTCTGGACAAAGCTGGGACTGCGAGGAAAGCCAGGGGCCCAAGTCCCAGGTGCCTATGGTGGCCAGAGGAAAGCCCAGGTCCCAGGTGCCTGCCAATGGCCAGACAAATTTCATGCATTGGGCTTCTAGTACAGTCATAAAAAGGAAGGAAATTCTGGCACATCCTACTACATAAATTAACCTTGATGATTATGCTAAGTGTAATAAGCCAATCACAAAAAGATAAATACTGGATAATTTTATGTATTAAAAATAATTAAAATTTTATGTTATGTATATTTTACAACTAAATTAAAAAGAAATAAAAACAACAAAAAATCACCCTGAAGTAATGAATATGACTGTTCTGGAACTGAAGTGTCTCCACTTTCTAACTTTTGGTATCATCATACTAGTAAGTTTTTATACTTAATAACCACTTCCAAGTACATGCTAATTGAGCCCCTGAAGCATTTTGAATCAAAGTAAACTCAAGAACACAAATTCTCAGGCCATAGTTTATAGGCATTTCCTGGGAATAGATTCTCTTAACTCACCAATGTCAAGAATTCTATCTCCAGGTCGGTTCCACCTCCAGCCCTCCAGCTGCTGGTGTTCAGTGTATTGTAACCGTCTGTCATGGAACACTACACGGAATATACTCTAAAAGGAAGCAACAAAAATCAAATGATAATAGGATTCCTTTAAAATCAATGCTGACAAACAAAAAATTGCAGAAGTCACCCCCAGTTGGTTTTTAGACACAAGCTAAAAAAATTTTTAAGACCTATTTCACTCTAAGACCCACACTATACCAAGCTCTAATTCAAGGTAACTTTTATAATTGCTCAGACATAATCTTTACAATGAACCAGTACCATATTTGGCTGAAACACCAGTTCTGATGGTAACTAAGCATAAAGGACTCATATCAGTAGCATTTCTACATGCCCCTACTGCTATCATGTAATATTTGGCTTGGCTCTTCAGATGTGTATCAAAAACTCAAGGAGGCCCTTGCTTGTTAACCCGCTATATAAACTATAAACACAGAGCAGGTAGCAGCTATTTCCATCAACTTTATTTTTATTACTCTCACTTTTCGGAGGTGCCTATTTATATCCTTCTTATCATCTTTTATAGCTGCTCCCCACATTCTTCTGTCCCAATTGTACTGTAAATTAGACAAAGAAAACTGCTATTCGTTAACACTAGCTTCTGTTTTCCTTGCAAAAAGACAAAGTATCCAAAGAGACAGGGGAACTTCTCTCAAGATCTCAAGGATGTTACTGTATCACGGAACTCTCCTGACATGGAGTGGTAAGCCTTCTGTTCCTGCAGCTCTGAAAAATCTATGTGAATAGAGGGGCTCACTCTGATCCCACATTCTGCCAGCAAATTGAAGCAGGTAAGATATCAGCAAGCCTTTTATGGAAGCAAAAAAATATTACAAAGAGTCAATGAAAAGGATGTTTTTAATTTTCTTTTACCTTCACCAACTTGCCATTAATTTCTGGAAGTTCTCCAAGTTTCCTATTGTCTAGCATTCGGATTTCGTAAGACTGTCCTGGAAGAAAAAGTAACTACGTATTACATTCATCATAATTAACTTTGCAAAATTCAGAAAGAAAAAACTCAGTTGGAAGGAGAGTTTCCCTCTGGTTCATGGTGGCAGCAGCAAGCTGAATTTCAGCAGAGCAGTGTTCTCTGAAGAATCTAATGTATGGGGCCACTGCACTTTTGTTGGATGGGCTGAAGGACGTGAGTCCTGGGGATGGGGAAAAGAACTGTCAGAAACATCCAAGTGTCCAGACTCAGGCAGAATGCTCAGGGAAGAAGTGGGTGCTCAGTGGACCTGAGGGCACCCAAGAGGGAGTTGGAGCCTATGTGCTGTAAGAGGAATGAGATGAGAAACCCCTTACTTCCATGACACTATAGGCTGTGGTGTGCTTTCCCCTCCCCCAGCCGTTTGCCTCCAGGTAAATTGAGGGGCCCAAAGTCGGATCCAAGTACCTAGAATAAGCTCTAGCCTTGGAGCGGCTAGAAAATGGCCCTCACACGAATGTATACACCACCGCCCTTCAATACCCCAGGAATATTCCCTCTCTCAGACAGATCATGATTTGGAATTACTGAATGATTAAAGATTCCTCTTTCTCCACACCCCCACTTCCAAAAATAGGCATTTTTAGCAACATTTTTGGAGCTGTGAAAGTAATGTTAGATTCTATGTGGGATAAAAACATACATAAGTCCTGGTCCCTTTCCTCAATTTAATGTAGCTGGAAGCCAAGCTATTTCCTGGGTTTAAAAACCTGGTTCTTCCATTGTGTGCCCTTTTCAAATTTCTTAATCTTTGCCTCAGTTGCCTCAGCCTCAAAACGGGAATATTTAGTAATTCTTCTCACAGGGCTGTTGACAGGATTAAATGCCTTAATACATATAAAGCATGTAAAACAAGGCCTGGCACTTAATGAATCTATGAATGTAAGCCGTCATCATCATTGTCGCATTATTGCCAGCATCATCTAGAAGTGCCAGACACATTATAAAAAAAGAAGGGTTTCCAATCACTTAAGGCTAGAGTAAAACTTAGTAACAACCTGTCTATCTTGAGAGAGTATAGATAGAATCATATGAAAGTTTGTATCCCCCAAATGTCTTGTTTATGGATGTATGACAGGTAGTTGCTAAAAGCAGGAACTTTCATAAATTGCCTTAGAGGCAAAAAAAAAAAAAAAGGGAATAAAATTCAGTTGGTTGAATATATAAGAATATAATATTATTAGTATTAGTAACAACAACTACAATTGTTTACTACATGATAGGCACAGTGCTAAATGTTTTTATACATTATATAATTTAATTTACACAACTCTCTCGAAGGTATTATCAATCCCGTTTTTACAGATAAGGAAACTAAAACATAGAGTTTATACAAACATAGTCATATCAATTGATGCAGAAAAAGCATTTGACAATATCCAACATCCTTTCTTGATAAAAACCCTCAGCAAAATGGGAATAGAGGTATCATACCTCAACATAATAAAGCCTTATATGACAAACCTACAGCCAACATCATACTCAAAGGGCAAAAACTAAAACCATTTGACCTAAGAAGAGGAACGAGACAGGGATGCCCACTTTCACCACTCCTGTTCGACATAGTACTAGAAGTGCTAGCCATAGCAATTAGACAAGAAGAAATAAAAGGTATCCAAATTGGAAAAAAGAAGTAAAACTTTATTATTTGCAGATGACATGATACTGTACATAGAAAACCCTAAAGACTCCATCAAAAAATTAATAGACTTAATAAATGAATTCAGCAATGTGGCAGGATACAAAATTAATGCCCAGAAATCTAAGGCATTTTTATACACCAATAGTGAACTTACAGAAAGAGAAATTTACAAAACAATCCCATTTACTATTGCACCAAAAAAATTAAGATACATAGGAATAAACTTAACTAAGGAGGTAAAAGACCTGTACTCAGAAAACTAAAGGACACTGAAAAAAAGAGATAGAGGAAGACATAAACAGATGGAAGAATATACTGTGTTCATGGATTGGTAAAATCAACATCCTTAAAATGTCCATACTACCCAAAGCAATCTATAGATTCAATGCACTCCCCATTAAAATACCAACGGCATATTTCACAGACCTAGAACGAACTCTCCAAAAATTCATCTGGAATTTAAAAATGGCCCCGAATAGCTGCAGCAATCCTGAGAAAGAAGGACAAAGTAGGTGGGATCTCAATACCAGATATCAAGCTATATTACAAAGCCACTGTTCTCAAAACTGCCTGGTACTGGCACAAGAACAGACATATAGACCAATGGAATAGAACAGAGAACCCAGAAATTGACCCCTACCGCTATGCTCCATTAATATTTGACAAAGGAGGCAAGAGCATACAATGAAATCAAGACAGTCTCTTCAATAAATGGTGCTGGGAAAATTGGACAGATACACCCCAGAATAATGAAACTAGACCACCAATTTTCACCATACACAAAAATAAACTCAAAATGGAGTTAAACATAAGATGGGAAACCATAAAAATTTTAGAGGAATCCACAGGCAGCAAAATCTCAGACATATGCCGAAGCAATATCTTCACTGATACAGCTCCTAGGGCAATGGAAACTAAAGAGAAAATAAACAAATGGGACTACATCAAAATAAAAAGCTTCAGCACAGCAAAAGAAACCATCAGCAATAGAAACCAAGATGGCAGAATAGGTAAGCACCTAAACCGCTGCCTCGCACAACAATTTCAAAACTACAACTAAAAGACAGAACAGACACCATCCAGAACCACAGGAAAGCTGGCTGAGTGGAAATTCTACAACTAGAAGGAAAGAGAAAAGC
This sequence comes from Corynorhinus townsendii, assembly GCA_026230045.1. Classification (NCBI taxonomy): domain Eukaryota; kingdom Metazoa; phylum Chordata; class Mammalia; order Chiroptera; family Vespertilionidae; genus Corynorhinus; species Corynorhinus townsendii. The sequence goes on along the minus strand of JAPDVU010000003.1, from coordinate 168,749,698 downwards.
TCACGGAGAATTGAGGAACAGCAAAGGCTTGAGGTACGGCAAAGGGTCTTTGTGCGTGCAGAGAGGAAGGGCGGCGGAGAGCCTGGCTGACTTTCTCTGGCGGGAGGGGGAAGGAAGCCCCCGACTGCACTAAACCCCAGTTCCGACTGCACTGAACCCCAGTTCTGGGCGAAACCCCATGGACCCAGGCTGATACAGGGGGAGTCTGGACTGTCAGGTAGAGAGAAAGGCACTCGGAGACTCGGAGACCTGTGGGAGGGAGTCTGGAGGCGCACGCGCCAGTGCGCACAAAGACTGAGGAGGTTGCCACAGGCTTTCCCTAGCAGAAGGGAGTCGGAAGCTCCTGACTGCACTGAGCTCCAGTTCTGACTGCACTGAACCCCAGTTCCAGGCGAGCCCCTGGGGACCCACGCTCTTGTGGGGGCAATCTGGACTCTCGGGCGGAGACTCGGGAGGTGGGAAGGCAGAGGTCTGGAGGCGTGCGCACAAGGGCAGGGCTGACGGGAAGCCAAGACTGTCTGCCCCACCCTGAGACTCCACCCCATCCAACCTGAGCACAGAGGCTTTTGCAATTTGGCAAGTCTAATCCTATAAGGCTGTCTCCAGCACCAAACTTCTCCCAGCATAGACACAGCTGATCCTCACAGCCAACTGGCCTGGAGGTCAATTCCTCCCAGTGATACCAACAACAATCAAGACTTAACTACAACAACAATGTGTACACAGCCCACAAAGGGGTGCACCAAGAGTGTCCACCTCAGGTTAACTGGGAGGCCGACCCACTGGGCCATATAGGAAACCTAGCACACAAAGCTACCCTACCAACTCAGGGAAGCAGTGAAAATGCGGTGACAAAGAAACAGATCACAAACGAAAGAAATGGAGGAAAGCAAAGGAGTGGATATAGAATTCAAACCACAGTTATAAGGCTTTTCAAGAATATCCTAGAAAAGGCCGATAAATATAACGAGACCCTCGAAGATATGAAAAAGGACCAACTAGAAATTAAACATACACTGATTGAAATAAAAAATATTATACAGAGACCCAACAACAGACTAGAGGAACGCAAGAATCAAGTGAAAGAATTGAAATACAAAGAAGCAAAAAACACTCAACTGAAAAAGCAAAAAGAAAAAAGAATCCAGGAGAATCCAAGATGGCGGCGTAGGTAAACACCTAAACTGCTGCCTTCCACAACAATTTAAACTGCAACTAAAAGACAAAACGTCTATCACCCAGAACCACGGGAAAGCTGGCTGAGTGGAAGTTCTACAACTAAAAGGAAAGAGAAAAGAGCATTGAGACGTGCACGAGTGCTGAAAAGCTGAGGTACAGAGGCGCGTGATCCAGGCTGGCTGCGGGCGACTGGGTGCATTGCTTTTTTCAACCCGAATGGAGACAAGCCCCGATTACTCTGAAATCCAGTCTTTGGGGAGACGCGGGGGACCCAAACTCCTACGGGGAGAAGCTGGACTGTCTGCCAGTGAGGGTGGCTTGCTTGCAGAGCTGCGCGCAGGAATAATTGTTTATTGCACTGGGGCACGGGACTCACGGATGCACTTGGGGACGCAGAGCCGGCTAACTAGCAGCCATTGCTGTTTGCCACGCCCTAACCTAGTGACACCCTGAGGCCCCGCCCTGCACAACCTACAAACCCACCCAAGCTCCAAGCAGCTTAGTTAGCATAAGAAAGGCCTGCCCTATCGCAGCTTAACCTAGCAAACTTGCAGCCTGGGTCAGACAGCTCCAAAACCTCGAAACCCCAAGCAAAGAGGAGAAAACTGCAGCTCTCACTGTAACTCCTGCTGAGTGGCCTCAGATAGTAGCTGACCTGCACCCCATTGGAGATCCAGAAGCCAGTGTACCTAGTGGTCAGTGTGAGACACCAGATTTCAACTCCTCACATCCATAAGTGACACATTCAAGAGGCAGACTCAGTGAGCACCAAAGCCCCACTGAAACAAGTCCTGTCCCATAAGCGTGTCTTCAGCACAGCAGTTCTTCCATTATAGACACAGGGAGTGCTCACAGCTAATTGGCCTGGAGGTCAATTCCTCCCAGCGTACCAACAGAAATTAAGGCTTAACTACACCAAGACTTTGCACTCAGCCACAAAGGGGTGTACCAAGAGCATCCACATCAGGTGATTGGGAAGGCTGAGCTACTGCCCCCTATAGGTCACCTACCACACAAAGCCACTCCATCAACACAGGGAAGCAGCCAAAATGCAGAAACAAAGAAACATGTCATGAATGAAAGAAACGGAGGAAAGCAAACTACTGGATGACATAGAGTTCAGAACCACGTGTATAAGGTTACTCAAGAATCTTCTAAAAACCGCCGAGAAACTTGATAACACTTCTGAGGAGCTTAGTGAGACCTTCAAGGACCTTAATGAGAATGCCAAAAAAAATGGAAAAGGACCAGTCAGAAATGAAGCATACACTGTCTGAAATAAAGAATATACAGAAACTCAATTGTAGATCAACGTACCCCAAGAATCAAACCAAAGATCTGAAATATGTAGAAACAAAAAACATCCAACCAGAAAAACAAAAAGAAAAAAGAATCCAAAAATATGAAGATAGTGTAAGGAGCCTCTGGGACAACTTCAAGCGAACCAACATCCAAATTTTTGGGGTGCCGGAAGAAGGGAGAGAGCAAAATATTGAAAACCTATTAGAAGAAATAATGACAGAAAACTTTCCCTACCTGGTGAAAGAAATAGACTTACAAGTTCAGGAAGCGCACAGAACCCCATACAAGAGGAATCCAAAGAGGACCACACCAAGACACATCATAATTAAAATGCCAAGGGCAAAAGACAAAGAGAGAATATTAAAAGCAGCAAGAGAAAAACAGTTAATTACCTACAAGGGAGCACCCATACGACTGTCAGCTGATTTCTCAACAGAAACTATGCAGGCCAGAAGGGAGTGGCAAGAAATATTCAAAGTGATGAACAGCAAGAACCTACAACCAAGATTACTCTACCCAGCAAAGCTATCATTCAGAGATGGAGGTCAGATAAAGAGCTTCACAGACAAGAAAAAGCTAAAGGAGTTCATCACCACCAAACCAGGATTACACGAAATGCTGAAGGGTATCCTTTAAGAAGAGGAAGAAGAAGAAAAAGGTAAAGATAAAAATTATGAACAACAAAATGACATCAAATACATACCTACCAACAAGTGAATCTAAAAATCAAGTGAATGAAAAATCTGAAGAACAGAATGGACTAGTGAATATAATAGAATCAGGGACATAGAAAGGGAGTGGACTGACGATTCTCAGGGGAAGCAGGTATGAGGGGTGCGGGAAGAGATTGGACAAAAATCTTACTCCTATGGATGAAGACATGGCGGGGGGTAAGGGCATGGGGTGGGGTGGGAACTGGGTGGAGGGGAGCTATGGGGGGAAAAGGAGAAGCAATTGTAATAATCTGAATAAATATTTATTTAAATAAATAAATAAAACCATCAGCAAAACAACAAGAAAGCCCACTGCATGAGAGAACATATTTGCCAATGTTATCTCCAACAAGAGTTTAATCTCCAGCATTTACCGGGAACTATACAACTTAAGAAAAGGAAGATAAACAACCCAAGCAAAAAATGGGAAACAGATCTAAATAGATACTTTTCCAAAGAAGACATACAGAAGGCCAAGAGACATGTAAAAACATGCTCGAAAGAGATAGAAATCAAAATGACAATGAGGTACCATCTCACACCTGTCAGAATGGCCATCATCAACAAATCAACAAATGACAAGTGCTGGTGAGGATGTGGAGAAAAAGGAACCCTCCTGCACTGCTGGTAGGAATGCAGACTGGTGCAGCCACTGTGGAAGACAGTATGGAGTTTCCTCAAAATCTAAAAATGGAACTCCCAGTGATCCCACTTCTAGGACTATATCCCAAGAAACTAGAAACACCAATCCGAAAGGATATATGCACCCCTATGTTCATAGCAGCACAATTTACAATACCTAAGATTTGGAAACAGCCTAAGTGCCCATCAGCAGATGAGTGGATTAGAAAACTGTGGTACATCTACACGATGGAATACTACACGGCTGTAAAAGGGAAAGAACTCCTACCATTTGCAACAGCATGGATGGACCTGGAGAGCATTATGCTAAGTCAGTGGTCGGCAAACTCATTAGTCAATAGAGTGGCAAACCGTGGCTTGCGAGCCGCTGTGCTAAGTGAAATAAGTCAGCTGGAGAAAGATAAATATTACATGAACTCACTCATTTATGGAATATAATGAACAACATAAACTGATGAACAAAAACAGATCCAGAGACAGAGAAACATTGATCAGACCATCAAACCTCAGAAGGAAGGCAGGAGAGGATGGGGGGGAAGGGGGAGAGATCAACCACAACCAAAGGACTTGTATGCATGCATATAAGCCTAACCAATGGACACAGACACTAGGGGGGTGAGGGAATGAGCGGGGTTGGGGGGGTTGGGGGGATAAGGGCACATATGTAATACTTGAATCAATAAAGGAAAAAAAAGAGTTTATGCAACTTGTCCAAGGCCATACAACTGATAAACAATAATGCTGAGTGGGGTAATTCTTCTCAAATAGTAACCAGTAAGGATGTTCAGGGAACACAGATTAGAAAAAAGAGGGAGATGGAAACTAAATATGGGCACACAGACAAAAGAAGCTATTAATATATATCTCACATGACATTAAAACTCAAATATCTGAAGTAAGCCTTGGATTTTGACCGTCTACACTAGAAAGATGCACTTTAAAAAAAATGTTTATATTGATTTCAGAGAGATGAAGAGAGACAAACATCAATGATGAGAGAGAATCACCAATTAGCCTCCCCCTCTCAACCCCCACTTGGAATTGAGCCCGAAACTCTAGGCATGTAGCCTGACAGGGAACTGAACCTTGAACTTCTGGATCATGGGTCAATGCTCAACCACTGAGCAATACCAGCTGGGCTGAAAGGTGCACTTTTCACATGAAGTGTACCTAATTAAATATCATAAATTCAGCAGGTCTGCAGTAATACTAACAAACAAGGATGCATCTAACCTTGATTGAGATACGTCAGGGTTTCGTCGTGGAGTTTCACTGCTGGAGAGGTGGCAGCACAAAGCACATACTGAAAAGGTAGGATTTTATTCTCATTATCAGGAGGCAAACTTGACTCTTCTTGCTTAAAAATGGGCAAGGCAAGGACATCACTAAAATAAAACAAATAAATGACTTTTGTTAACATCTGACAAAGGTGCAAGAGCAGATTTATTGTGGAAGCAATTTAACTGCAATTTGCTTTGGCAAACCATAAATTTTACTTACTTTTCTGGAGTTTCTTCCCAACTATTCAGTTCAGATTACCAGCTGTGATATCCCCTGACCACAACAATGTGAGCAATGACAGATATCCACTGTTAAAACCACCTAAATACCCAAAGACTGTGTTTCTAGGGAACATAGGTGTTTCTGAAAGGGCTCTGAAAATCATATGTAGAGTTCCAAAATCACAATTTAGAACGTTCAGTAATATATTTGTTCTCTGAAATGCACCAACTGCAGTATCTTAATTGTGCAGTCCCCCTTTATACACAGTTTGTTACATGCAGCCTGAAAATATTAAATGGTAAATTCCATAAATTACCAATTTCTAAATTTTAAGTAGCAAACCATTCTGAGTAGTGTGATGAAATCTCACACTATCCTGCTCTGTCCCACCCAGGACATGAGTCATCCCTTAGTCCAGCATATACTTGGTACACGCTACTCACCTGTTGGTCACTTAGTAGCACTCTCAGTTATTAGATAGTTACCGAAAGATAGAGAGAGAGAGAGAGAGAGAGAGAGAGAGAGAGAACGAGAACGCACATATTCCTTTTATTACAGATATTACAGAGCAATAAAAGATGTTAGTCTTTGGGAGACTTTGTTGCCATACATTCTTTTTTTCTAAATTTTTTTTAAAAATTATTGATTTGAGAGGGAGATGGGTCTGCAGCCTGGCGGTTAGCTGGGGTCGATTCATGTCTTGTGTGGGGAGGGCGGCGAGGCCCAGGCCTCCCGGAGAAGCATTGTCTTACAAAATGGTAGAGGATGAGCTGGCACTGTTGGATAAAAACATAAATGAATTTTGGAATAAATTCAAAAGCAATGTCAACGACACCTCCTGTCAGATGGTGGAACTAAGAGATACCTACAAGGACATTAATAAAGCATTTACAGAAAAGCTGCCTGTGAAATTGAAGAAAGAAGAGCAAATGGTTCAGATGTATCTAGAGTATCAAAATCAGATCTGCAAGCAGAATAAGCTTAGTCAAGAAAAAAAAGATAACTTGTTAAAGTTGATTGGTGAAGTAAATGGCAAAAAGCAGGATTTGGAAGTACTGACTACAAATATCCAGGATCTTAAGGAAGAGTATGCTAGGAAGAAGGAAACTATTTCCACTGCTAAAAAAACGAGTGAGCAGAGGTTGCAAAGGTTACAGAAGTCTGTAGACATATTTAAAGATCAACTTGGACTAGAAATTTGAAAAATTTATGGTGATAAATTGCAGTTTATATTCACTAATATTGACCCTAAGTATCCTGATAGCCCATATATGTTTTGCCTGCACCTAAATGAAGCAAGAGACTATGAAGTGTCAGATAGTGCTCCTCATCTTGAATGCCTAGCAGAATTTCAAGAGAATCTAAGGAAGACCAAAAATTTTTCAGCCTTTCTAGCCAATGTTCGAAAGCTTTTATTACTATGGTTTATAGTTAATGTATAAATAATACATAAAATAAAAACTGTTTATTTTCCTCCCCTATTTTGTATCTCTTAAAAAGAATTCTCATCATCTATAGCTTGCCTGTAATCCTTTTGGATTTTTTTTAAACATTTCTGTATGCTGTGTTTCTTTAAAGTATTTAATTAAAATTTTAGGAAATAAAAAAAAAGATTGATTTGAGAGAGGTGAGGGAGGGGGAGGGGGAGAGGAAGAGGGAGATGGAGAAAGAGACAGAGAGATTTGTTGCTCCACTTATTTATGCATCCTTTGGCTGCTTCTTGCATGTGCCCTGACCGGGAATCAAACTCACAACCTTGGCGTATCAGGACAATGCTCTAACCAACTGAGCTAACCAATTGAAATCCTGGGCCAGGGTGCTATACATCCTTAAGTACATCACATTTGATGATTCCTTGAAAGGAAGGGTTAGTGAAGATTACTAGGAATTAAGGAAAATAAGATTTTGCAACATAGCAACAGCTCAACCTTTAGGAATGTAGTATTTTTCTTCCTTCTTAAATGTCAGTGCCTAGCAAGGTTAATATACGTATAGCAACATTTCCTAGACTTCTCAATATAATGTGGCATTACACCTAACCCCTCATGACTAAGCAAAGGACTATCATTTGAAGCTGGAATTCTAAAACTGATTCTAAAGTTATCCCTAAAATTAACTCAAAATAGTACAGCCAAACTCAGTACATAAAACTATATTTTCTCAGAAGAGGATTTAAGGTCTAAAAACCTCAAATATATCTGAATTACTCATGTTCTTGGCACACTGAGTTTCTTTTAACTCTGCTGTGGGAACAAGAGTATCATTCAATTCCACATTCCTATAGGTGCAGGCTAAAGGTCACCAGTAACTACAGTTCTAGGTTCCTGCTTATACCACAACAATAACAAATTCAACGAGAACAATTTTGGAAATACACAGAAGTCTCCTCTTTCGCTGAGGTAAGTTGAGTAAGATTAGGAAAACCCACTCTGGTAGACTCTAAGTAGTTGCTACCAATGTATAATTTGGCACTTTATTATATTCTCTGATTCCTTCGTGTACTTAATTCATTCAGTGAAACATGCAATTTGAAGGAATAATTTTTTTATGTGCTTATTAGTAAAATAGAGGCCTGGTGCACAAAATTCATGCATGGGTAGGGTCCCTAGGCCTGGCCGATGATCAGGGCTGATTGGGGCCTTCCTTTGTTCTGCCTCGCCTTCTGGTGGTCAGCACATGTCATAGCAAGTGATTGATGGAACTCCCAGTCTCCTGGTCGAACTCCCAAGGGGACACTTTGCATATTGGCCTTTTATATATATAGATATTTGTTGGTATGATTTATATTTTTGTTTATTTGCACTGTCCCAAATACTCAGCCCTAATACACTGTAATCATTTTGGAATTCTCAACATTTCGAAAGGAGAGGGGATGGGAAGGAGGGAGATAAAGAGTGAGAGAGAAATATCTATGTGAGAGAGAAACATTGATCAGTTGCCTCCCACATGCATCCTGACAGGAGATTGAACCCACAACCTGGGTATGTACCCTGACCAGGAATCAAATGAACTCCCCACCTTTTGGTGTATAGGACAACACTCCAACCAACTGAGCCACACTAGCAAGGGCTAAGTACTGTATATTTTTAAGATATGCATCGCTAAGTGGAAATCCATACCTGGGAGTAGGGGCATAGCAGAAAGCATTAAGAGTGATCTTCCCTGTAAGTAACTTGGATTCCCTGAAGAGCTGCTTCTGATATAAATTACCCTTCTCTGAATAGTCTCTACTAATTCACAACTATGGTTTAATTTTCTCCCTTAGGCCTACCAGCTGTGGAATGCTCTCTTCTAAAAAGATCCTACAGCATAGAAATGGAGAGGTTGGATGAGCTCTATCTTGAGTAAGAGAGGCAAGCAGACAGGTGTCCACAGCATCTAAGGAAATTAGAAACTAACTGGGGACAGTAAGATGTCACGAGCTCCTAACTTCTCTATTTTATAACCTTCATTTCACCATGATGAAAATATCTGAAAACATGCCAATCCTATATAATAAAAGGCTAATATGCAAATAGACCGAATGGCAGAACTGGTTGCTATGACGTGTGCTGACCACCAGGAGGTGTGCGCTGAACATGGTGGGCATCGGCTGCGGCGGGATGGTGGAGCAGGTGAGTGGGGGCACCAGACCAAGGCAGGGTGCTGGTTGCTGTCATCAGAGCGAGCCTCTGGTGGTTACTGGAAATTCTTTGCTCCCACATGCTATGGTACCTCCCAGTGCTCGCACCTGCTGCTGGCGCCAGCCCCACTCACACCCACTGCTGGCGCCAGAGCCGCCACTCACACCCAGTGCTAGTGACAGCCCCATTCGCACCCACAGCCAGTGCCAAAGCCACCGCTTGCACCCGCTGCTGATGCCCGGTGCCAGTCCCGTTCGCTTGGCGCCATCAGCAGGTGCAAGTGGCTGCTGCCAGCCCTAATTGCCCCTGAGGGCTTCTCCACCTCTCCCTGCTCCTGAGGGGTGATCGGGGCAGCAACCACTGCTCACACCCGCTGACAGCGCTGGCCCCGCTTGCATTTGCTGCTGGCGCTGGCCCCGGCCCCAATCACTCAGCTCCGTCAGCAGGTGTGAGGAGGGCCGGCACTATCAGCGCATGGGAGCGGTGGCAGCGGGAACAGGGCTCCCAGCAGACAGGGAACCTGGGGCTGTGACAGGAGGGGTCGGGCAGGGGCATGGAGGATGGGCCGAGACCTAACCCTGTGCCTAATGCAGTCTTGTGGCCCACAGTTCCTTTCAAGGTGCACAAATTTGTACACTGGGCCCCTAGTATCTCTATATTAGTTATAGTGTAAAAGGGCAAGAATTGAAGATACTACATTCTATTCTGAGGTCAGCTTCAAAAGAAAAATAAACCCAGTAAATAACTGGTCATAAAGACCCTGGCTAGGGAGCTGAGTTGGTTAGAGCATTGTCTGGATATGCCAACATTGTTAGGTTGATCCCTAACCAGGGCACATACAAGAATCAACCAGTGAATGCATAAATAAGTGGGATAACAAATCAATGTTGCTTTCTCTCTCAAAAATTAATAAAAAAAATACTGTTAAAAATAACATCAACAAATGCTGGAAAGACATTAAAAAAAAAAATAACTGGTCATAACATCTTTAAAGACGAGAGAAAATAACTGATTTCCTTAGATTTGTGGCAAAGAGAGATGGCCCTTCAAGTTTTAATATGAAGCCAGTGAGATGTCCTGACTACTGAGTAATGGTGAAATTATCTTACTTTCTTGGTTAAGAGCCTGCTGTCACAAAGTGATAAAAGATTTCTGCTAGCTGAACATCTAGTAAAAAATCTCATTAAACTAAAAAGCAGCACATACAATTTTTAAAATTGGCTTGCTAGTTATTCTACCACCCAGAAGACTAAGAAATAAGTAGAATTATATTCTGAACCTAATTTGACCAAGAAGAAGAAGCTGATCAGAAAAGAAGTTGTGGGAGCCTCAAAAGAAAACAACCCAGCCAAACAGACAGGAAGGACAGGAATACAGCAGATGCGATTCCCAGTTTTTTAAAGAATAGGCTTCAAACGGTGAAGACAGGACCCAAGCCTACGGATGTGAGGTACTAAAAGGGAACACAACAAGACCGAATTCTCAAAAATGAAATTCTGCCAATTTCACATTATCTGAGATGGCGGGGGGAGAGGATCCGAGGTGTCTAGAAAGACTAGACAAAAAGCTCAGCAATCAATTCAGAATTAGACGGAGGTGCACAATAAAAATATATACAAAGAAACTCTTTTTTTAAGTGGTACTGACATAAATAAGAAGCAAGCTTGAGCTAAAACCCACAATGTGCTGAGACTTGCAAAAAAGATAACCTAACCCAGTGGTTGGCAAACTGCGGCTCGTGAGCCGCTGCGGTTTGCTGATCTGTTAACTAATAAGTTTGCCGACCACTGACCTAGACTCTCGATTCCAATAATTACAGGCTGTTGTTGTTCCCTGTGATTAAGCCCCTATTCCAGTGGTCGGCAAACTCATTAGTCAACAGAGCGTCAAACCGCGGCTCGTGGTTGCCGACCGCTGCCATAATCGGTTTGGCTCAGTGGATAGAGCGTCGGCCTGTGGACTGAAGGGTCCCAGGTTCGATTCCGGTCAAGGGCATGTACCTTGGTTGCAGGCACATCCCCAGTGGGGAGTGTGCAGGAGGTAGCTGAATGGATGTTTCTCTCTCATTGATGTTTCTAAATCTCTAAATCCTCTCCCTTCCTCTCTGTAAAAAGTCAATAAAATACATTTTTTAAAAAAGGTAAGAGAGGCACAGGTCCGCTCTTTGATGTAAATGGCATATTACCAGTTAATATGAGGCAGAGACAGAAGAACATCTCAATTCCTGTTTTTCTATCTTTTCTGTAGTAGTAGTAATTTTTAAAATGAGGCAAGTATAGTCTCCATACCTTAACCAGAGTGATCTGACATGAAATCTGGACAAGACTAAAAGAGATTATTAAAATAATAGTTTGAGTATTTAGGCAGGGCATCAGGGATTACTAGGAGCCATAAGCAAACAAACTCTTATTTCCTTTTGATATGATTTGACTGGGGAATGCTGGAAAGATAAATATTTCTGGTTTTTAGCAATGTATAAAATAAAGTCTCTCTTGATATCTCTGTTCAAGGTGAAAAATATGAATTTTGCTATAGTTTAGTGGCTTTACAGATAACTATACAACTGTATCTAAAGAGTGCAGATAAATCTAGGAGGTATAGCAGTATTCCACAAGACCCCAGAGAAACTCATCCCCTGTAACATTTTAAACAAATAAATGACTTGATAAGGACACTAAAAAGGATGATGATCAAATATGCAAATCACAAGAATCTGGTATGGAAAAGCAAATACCCTATATGATAGAATAAACTTTTAAAAGAATTCTAGCCCTGACTGGTTTGGCTCAGTGGATAGAGCGTTGACCTGTGGACTGAAGGGTCCCAGGTTCAATTCCGGTCAAGGGCATGTACCTTGGTTGTGGGCACATCCCCAGTGGGGGGTGTGCAGGAGACAGCTGATTGATGTTTCTCTCTCATCGATGTTTCTAGCTCTCCATCCCTCTCCCTTCCTCTCTGTAAAAATCAATAAAATATAGGAAAAAAAAAAAAAGAATTCTAACTGGCTGGAACAGGAGGCTAAATCTAACTGGATAAGATTTAATAAGGATAAATATTAAGCCATACGCTTAAAACTAAAAACAGCAAAGTGATGCAATACATGTAAGAAAGACTAGGGCTTTAGAAAAAAATCTATTTCAATGAGATAAACAGTGTGATATGGTTGTCAAAAATGCTGATATCAGCTTTCATGAAAAACACCGTGTGGCCCAGCTGGCATGGCTGAGTGGTTGAGCATAAGCCTCTGAACCAGGAGGTCACGGTTCGACTCCTGGTCATATGCCTGGGATGCGGGCTCAATCCCTAGCGTGGGGTGTGCAGGATGTTTGTATGAAGCAAAGAAATCTTGTTAGATCCACTCCACAAAGATATTCAATTCCCAGTCCAGGGTTGAAAGAATAGGCCTCTTTAAAATGTTCTCCAAATCAATGGGGCACACTCCCTCTTGGGAACATGCCCACACCTTTCTTCCCTCTCAGGCATGCATCTCCGAAGCTCTAAGGGTCCCCGCCAACCAGAGGAGCAATAGGCAGTGGCAGCTTGTCCCAGGCTAACCCCCGAACCTGTCTCCAAGGCTTCCTTTCTTCTGACCTGCCAGTGAGCCAAAGCAGCCCTGATTTGGCTCATTTCTTTCCCATAACATTTCTAGAGAGCCAAATCAGCCTCACCTAGTTTCTCTCCTGTGGCTTCTTCTATAGTAAGCCCTTCCTTGTTTCATTGTCCCCGGCTTTAATAAACATTCTCTCAAAATCAAAGAAATAGCCCAGCCAACCTACAAACCCGGAGGTCACAGTTTGATTCCAAGCCACACCACATGCCCAGGGTTAGGGGCTCAATCCCAAGTAAGGGCATGCAAGAGGCAGCTGATCAATGATTCCCTCTCATCATTGATGTTTCTGTCTCTCCCTTTCACTCTGAAATCAATAAAGATATTTTTTAAATTAATTAATTAAATTAAAAAATAAAAAGGACCTAAATGTTTGACCCTATTACCGTCTTAAAAGCTGTGTTGGGATATACCTAGGGATCCTATATATTAGAAAATACTAATAGGTATATAGTATTCTCTAGTATACAGGAAATATACTAGTTCACCGCTATTATAGTCCAAAGTATATGCCATAGCATCTGCTACAGAAGGCAGCAACCAACTGATAATTACAAAAGTCTGTATATGGGTTAGACTAACTGGCTTATATCTGTTTATATCTTTTAAAATTTCATTTCTACTTTTGTGTATTTGCCATGACAAAACAAGGCACAGATAACATCTGGGCATGCTAAACCTTGTATATACCAAATCCAAAAAACTTATCAGTACAGTATTTTCTAACAGGTGATTCCTAAAAATTATACTTTTTAAATTTTTAAAAAATTCTCACCCGAGGATATGTTTAGTGAGAGGGATGGAGGGGTGGGGAGAAGGGGGGAGAGAGAGAGAATGAATTATCGATTTGGGCACCTCCTGAACACACCCTAACTGGGGATTGGATCCCCACCCTAGGTATGTACCCTGACTGGGAATTGAACCCACAATGTTTTGGTGTATGAGAAAACATTCCAATCAACTGAGCCACCGGTGGCCAAGGCTAAAAATTACATTAATTGAAGTCAAGACTTAAAAAGGTTTTCAATTCTTAGGAAGTTTATATCTTATCCATTTGGGCAAAGTGATTCTAATGAACTATGAACTCAGAATACACTCTTCTAAAATGATGTACGAAGTAGCTAATAGTAAAGGGAATACAAGTTGCCTGAGGTACTGTACATGTGAGAGAGCCATCTTGATTGTCCAACATAAAGCAAATCTGCACCATCAATCCAGGGATTCATGAGAAGTCAAATTATTGTTTCAAGCCACTGCATCTTAGGGGTGGTTTGGTAAGTAATAAGATAGAGGAACAGGCCCCTGTTCCAATGTTTCTATAGAATTCTTTACGACAAAACTCAATAGTAGTGGTGAATATGTAAAGGAAGATATTAAATCACTCACTCACACACACAGAAAAAAACAAAAGGGTACATTCCAAAAGCCATTGTATAGCACTTAAGGAAAAATAAACAACAAAGCACAGAACCGCTTTACTTACACAATCAAACCTTGGTTCTCGAAGTCTCCTATCTCAAACAATTCAGTTCTCCACCATAGAAAACTGTCTCAGTTGTCAAACAAAACTTCGGTCTGGACCTAACAATCCTTTCATGCTGATACCTATATGATGAATCATGAGTCTCTCAGATGACAAACAAAGGAGAGAATGCTGGAGTATGCGTCAGTTTACTGCTAAATCTGGTGTTAACTGCTCAGGAAACTGTGCTGTAAATATTTGAGAAATATCACCATGACAAAGGAGTAACAAACCTTGCAATAAACTAATTCAGTGACGGTGCAAGTGTTTTGCTTCAGGCAATTGTTAAAACACAGGTGAAAACAAACATCATTGGATAGGTTTTTAGTGAGTCAGAGGCCTAGGGAGCCTGAAGGAGGTTCTAGTGGAGCCAAGAGGCAAAAGAGAGAAAGAATCCAGGAGAACAGCTACCTGACATTTTTTAAGGAAGGGGACTCCCCAACAATAACAGCCCCCCATCGCTCCTCTCCATATTCAGTCATCAATAGCTCTCCACATTAAAGGTAAGTTCTAGGATATATGTAAATTTTTATTTCTTACTGTACATTTCATTTCCTTTTTGTTATATTTTCATTTTCATTTTATGTCCTTTTGTTTTTAAAGTGTTTATATATTAAACAGTACATTAGACATGTGCTGTAGTATACAAAGAAGGTTAAAACAGGGAATCATTTGGGGGTCTGGAACAGATTAATTAAATTCACATTATTTCTAATGGGAGGGAAAATGACTCAGTTTTCAAGCAAATCACTTCTCGAACAGCCTTCCAGGATGAATTAAGTTTGAGAACCGAGGTTTAGCAGTAAACTGACTCATACTCATGCATTCTCTCCTTTGTTTGTCACCTGAGAGATTCATGACTCATCCTATAAGTATCAGGGTCCAGAACTGAAATTCTCTTGGACAACCAAGATTTTTTTCCGTGAACAACTTGGTCGAGAATTGAATTGTTTGAGATGGAAGACATTTGAGAATCGAGATTTGACTCTACTGTTCCTAGAACTATTTTCCAGGTCTCAGTATGATCTTAATATTCTTTAAGTACTTTAAGTAGGTGCTTTTAGGGTTAAACCATTCTATTTCCTCAGCAGTTAAGAGAGATCAGAAGCTTGAATAGTTGTCATCATGTACCTCTCTAAGTTTTCCCAAAAATATGAAGCTAATTTGTTTTCCCTCCAAGTTTTTGAACCTCCCTCATTTCTACCCTGCTGAGTTATCTGTCACTAATTTACTTCTATAAGCAATGCGTTTTTTATTTTCTTTTAGGTAAGAAAGTCACTAAAAACTTCTAATTTCAAATGTCTGCAAGTCTTACTTATTTTGGAAGTGGAAAATTATCAATATCAGATACTTCAAGAGAATTTATAAGATATTAAATGTTTAATCAAAGACCTCTGAATCACAAAGTCCTACCTCAGGAGATTTGCCAGATATAGGCCTGCTTTCTCCGTTTTTTTCCTGCATTACAGGATTAGCTCTTACCAGCCTACAAATCTCATTAAAACACTGCTAATTGAAAACATCACCTGTGGCATCATTAGTACCAGGCTCTTTTATTAAATTTCTGAAAGTACTGACTCTTCACATTAATAGCAAGGTGATGAATGGCAACCTGCAACAATATTCATGGGTTATATATTCTGGAAATCCGACAATTTTGATATAGAAAGTAGAACTCCCCTTTCAGTATTCAAAGCTTCTTTTCAGGTCCAAAATGACCACCTTTGGGGTTCTTCTGCCTTGCCCATTCCATCCCCACTACCACACCTAGCTTCAAAGCCATACAATCTCCCCAGTCCCCAGTTCCTCCCAGTAGTAAAGATAAGCACAGGTATTTTTCTGTGTTTTTTGTTTGTTTGTTTTTAACTTTAACTGGGAAAACCCTGTAAGCACCAGAACACCAGTCCTATGGAATGGTAAGAGGCTTTAGCTCTCCCTTCTCCATTTAAGCTCACAGTGGTAGGGCTTACAAAAGCTCTCCTCCTTCTGCTCCTTCAAACCAGACCTTTGATGAAGGCCCTTTCTTCTAAAGTGGCCAACATGTTCCAAGATGCCCTCGTCTAGGTCTGATGATTCATTCACAGCAGGTCTATTATTTGCTCCCTTTCTCTTTTTTAGAGAATTAGTTACATCTCTAAGAACATGCAAAGCAGAAGATACCCAGTTCACTGAGCTTCAACCCTTCTTAGGAATGATAACTAGCTTTTCATCATTATCCTCCCATCTGCAGCCAGTTACCTCTAAAACTGTAAATCTAAAATATCACTGCTCTGTTTACACCAAGCATGTCAAACTCACGGCCCACAATGAATATTTTTGTGGCCCAGCAAATATAACAGTAGGTAAGAAACCTTTTAATAAAAATTTTGTAATTTAATTTTTACAATATCCTGTTATATATAACTAGAGGCCTGGTGCACGGATTCGTGCACATTGAAAGGAAATTAATTAGAAGGTGGCCAGTGGAGCAGGACTGCGTGAGACAGGCCGGACACGCCCTGGAGCCATCCTCCTGTGGTCCCTGCCCGGCCGGCTGCACCTGGGGCAGCGCCAGGGCTTAAAAGGCGTCTGCAGAGTGAGCAGGGTCCCTCTGGCAGGTGGGGTCCCTCAGCCAGGCCTGTGGAGATTGGGCCGAAACTGGAAGTCCAACATCCCCCGAGGGGTCCCAGAGTGCAAGAGGGCACTCTGCAAAGTTGCTGTAGCTCAGCAGCACCTGTGTTGAGCATCTGCCCCCTGGTGGTCAGTGAGCATCACACTTACCAGCCAGTCGGCTGATCACTTAGCCTTTTATATATATAGATTATTAATAACAAACTATAGCGTTCGCTAACACTGATTACTATAATTGTGTTGTATTCATTTCCCACACGCCTTATGCACAGGCACACCATTACTCTCCACTAATACTAGCAACGAATATTTTAGCAGCTGATTGCCACGTCATTAGTCTTGTACTGGCTTGGTTGGTGTGCAAACAGGAAATACTTCGTTTTTGGAGAACAAGAAAAATAGGTTTACTTGCATTATGCTTATTAATCTGTGCAGTTATTCAGTGTGTGGTAAGTTACTAGTAATGTTCAAGAAAAAATATTAATTTTTATTAAAATGTTCTATTTTATGTTAACGATTACTCATTTATTTCAGCCCTTTGTATTCCACATGTCTCTATCGAAATAAACCTACATTTCTATGAAAATTGAAACTTGTTTTTTTTCAGCCCACATACTCTTTGTTTATTTGGCCCGTGTTAGCCTTTGAGTTTGACATGCTTGGTTTACATGCTTCCGTAGCTTCTCAGAGAAATCATGATAGTTCTCAACGGGGCTCCCAAGGCCCTTCCAAACTGGACTTGCTTACCTGTTCAGTTTCATCTCATTACATTTCCCTTTCTAAAAGTTCCAGCTAATGAACTAAAGTTCCTTTTCCTTGCTGTCCTCTACTCCAATTCCTCTCAACTATTACCCCAGAAGAGTAATAACAAATGCAAAGGCCCTGAGGTGGGTATGTGCACAGCACCTGAGGAGCTGTAAGAAAGCCAGATGTGGTTGGGGCAGAGTAAGACAGGAGAACAGAAGTTATGGGCAAGATGTCCAGCCAGGCACTTCATGTGTATTAATCAGAACTGAGGCTTTTATTTAAAGTGAGATGCAAAATCATTGGAGAGTTTTCAGGAGAAAAGTAACATGTTCAGTGGTTGAGCGTCAACCTATGAACCAGGAAGTCACCAAGTAACAATAGTAAACTCTAGGGAGGGAGTAGAATCTGATTTCCAATGTTACCACATTACAATACTCAAAATGTACAGTTCTCAACAACAAAAATTATGACACATATAAAGACAAAGGAAAGTATGGTCCATTCAGAGGAGAAAAAGAAATTGATAGAAACCATCCCTGAGCAAGCCCAGATACTAGACTTACTATTCAAAGACTTTAAATGAACTGTCTTTCCCCCCTCCCCACACTATAGAAGAAAGTTTATGTAGAAAGTCACAGAGGTAGAAGAAGTGAGCAGTAGAAGAAATGGGCTCAGGGAACAAGTTCCAGAGGCAAAAGAAGGGTCTTTGGAGCTCAGAAGAAAGAGAAAGGCCAGGGGGGAAGAGGGAAAGGAGCAGGACACTCCACAGAGAACCACTAAACTAGCTGTCTTAAATATGCTCAAAGAACTGAAGGAAGTCAGAAGAGCAATGTATGATTAAGTAAAGAATGGCAATAAAAAGATAGAAAGTATAAAATGGAACCAGACAGAAGTTCTGGAAAAAAAAGTACATTAGCTGGGGTTAAAAATTAAACAATATTGGAAACAAAGTAGGGGGACTCAAACTTGCAAATTTCAGCACTTATTTCAAAGGTACAGTAACCAAAACTGTGTGGTACTAGCAAAGAATAGACATATCAACTAACAGAATAGAACTAAGAGTCCACAAACAAATCTTTATATCTATGGCCACTTGAGTTTCCACAAGGGTGCCAAGAAAATTCAATGGGGAAAGAAATGAACAAATGGTGGATAGGACAACGAGATATCCACATGCAAACAAGTGAAGTTGGATACCTACCTCACTCCATATATAAGAATTAACTCAAAGTAGACCAATTACCTAAATATAAGACTCTCAGAAGAAACCACTAGGTAAAACTTCATGACCTTTGATTGGGCAATAGATTCTTAAAGTTAAAACCAAAAGCATGAGTAACAAAAGAAAACATAGGTAAACTGGACTTCATCAAAATTAAACACTTTTGTAAGTCAATAGTTTATAGTATTGTATTGGTGTTAAGTTCCTGATTTTATGTAAGAGAATTTGTGAAAAGACAACCTACATAATGGGAGGAAATATCTGCAAACCATTTATCTGATAATGATCTAGTACCTAGAATATATAAAAAACTCTTACAACTCAGCAACAACAAAAAAAGACAATCCAATTTAAACTTGTGCAAGGGACTTGAATAGACACTTCTCCAAAGATATACAAATGATCAACAAGCACATAAAACGATGTTCAACAACATGGCCATTAAAGAAATGCAAAACAAAACCACAGTGAGATACTACTTCACACTCACTACGATAGCTTTAATTAAAAAAAAAAGAAGAAGAAGAAGAAAAGAAACGTTGGTGAGGACATAGAGAAATACAAACCCTTCTATAGTGGGAATAGTTCAGATGCTGTGTAAAGCGCTCCCCCTCTCAGGAGCACACCCACACAACTTCCCCTTCCCCTTCCCCCCAGGAATGTTACCTTACCTTTGTCTTTCTCTCTCCTAAACTCCAAGGGCCCTCTTTTTGCTTCCATAACTTGTTTCTTGAGCCTAAGCAGCCCAGCTGACTCACTTCTACTACCTCTGTAACTTTCCCTTATAATTTAAAAAATATATATATATATATTTATATATATATATATTTATATTTATATTTATATATATAAATTTCGGAAAGGAAGGAGAGGGAGAGAACGATAGAAACATCAATGATGAGAATCATTGACCGGTTGCCTACTGCACACTCCTCACTGGGGATCAAGCCCACAACCTATGCATATGCCCTGACCGGGAATCGAACCGTGATGTCCTGGTTCATAGGTCGATGCTCAACCATTGAGCCATGCCAGCCGGGCTCTCTTATAATCCTATATAATAAAAGCCTAATATGCTAAGTGTCCGGTTGTCCAGTTGGCCATTCAACCAATTAAAGCATAATATGCTAATGATCTGCTAAGGCTGTTTAACCGCTCGCTATGACGTGCACTGACCACCAGGGGGCAGATGCTCCAACCAGTAGGTTAGCTTGCTGCTCGGGACTGAGTGAGATGGGCCAGACATGTCCTGGAGACCTTGCGTGGTCCCTCCCCAGCTGGCCAACCTCCCACATCCCTCCCTGGCCCCAATCATGCACTGGTGGGGTCCCTCAGCCTGGCCTGTGCTCTCGCAATCTGGGACCCCTGGGGGGATGTTGGAGAGCCAGTTTCAGCCCAATCCCACAGGCCAGGCCAGGGGACCCCACTGGTGCATGAATTCGTGCACCGGGCCTCTAGTTTGAAAATAAAGAAATACAATAGCTTAGCAGTTCTTGAAAAAAATGAAGCATGTACTACACATCTATTAGAATAGCCAAAATCTAGAACACTGAGAACAAATGCTGACAAGGATGCGAAGCAACAGGAACGCTCACTCATTGCTGAAGGGAAGCAAAATGGTACAACCATTTTGAAGGACAGTTGGGCAGTTTCTTACAAAAGCAAGCATATTCTTACTATACTAGAAGCCCAGTGCATGAAATTTGTGCATGGGTAGGGTCCCTAGCAGCTGCCGGCTGCTAGCTGGGGCCTTTCTTCATTCCACACTGCCCCCTGGTGGTCAGTGTGCATCATAGTGAGCGAGTGAACTCCCGGTTGGTCGAACTCCCGAGGGGACACTTTGCATATTAGGCTTTTATATATATAGATGATCCAACAATAACATCATTGATATTTACTCAAAATAGTTGAGAACTATCTCCACACCAAAACCTGAACATGGATGTTTATACAAGCTTTATTCATAACTGCCAAAACTTGGAAGAAACAAAGATCTCCTTCAGTAGGTGAATGGATAAATAAATCCTTCCAGACAATGAAATATTACTCACCACTAAAAAGAAATGAGCTATCAAGCCATGAAAAGACATGAAAAAATGTTAACTAGATATTACTAAGTGAAAAAAGCCAATCTGAAAAGACTACATATTGTATGATTCTAATTACATGACACTCTGGTAAAGACAAAACTATGTAAAACTATGTAAAGACAGTAAAAAGAACAACAGTTGCCAGGAATAGAGGTGGGGAAATTAATGGGCAGAATATAGAGGATTTTTAGAACAATGAAAATACTCCATATTGACACAGATATATGTCATTATAAATTTGTCTAAACCCAGAGGATGTACAACATCAAAAGTGAACCCTAAGGTAAACTGTGGACTTTGAGTGATTATGATGTGTCAATGTAGGTTCATCGATGTAGGTACAGAGTGTATACCACTCTGGTGGGGGAGGCTCTGCATATATGGAAGCAGGGGGTAGATGAGAAATTTCTGTACCTTCCTCTATTTGCTGTGAACCTAAAACTACTAGAAAAAAAGAAGTTCTTTAAATTAAAAAGAAAAAAGTTAAGCATACAATTACCATATTACCATATGACCCATCAATTCCAATTCTAAATATATACCCAAGAGAAATGAAAACATATGTCTAGTAATGCATGGTGACTATAGTTAATAATACTGTATTGCATATCTGAAAGTTACTAAGTGTAAATCTTAAAAGTTCTCATCACCAGAAGAAAATAAATTTTGCAATTCTGTACAGAGACAGATGTTAACTGGACTTATTGTGGTGATCATTTCATAAAATATACAAATATCAAATGAGTACATCGTACACCTGAAACTAATATAATGATACATCATTTATACTTCAATAAAGAGAAAAATATGTCTACATAAAAACTTGAACATGGCCCTAACCAGTTTGGCTCAGTGGATAGAGCGTTGGCCTGCGGACTGAAAGGTCCCAGGTTCGATTCTGGTCAAGGGCATGTACCTGGTTGCAGGCACATTCCCAATAGGAGGTGTGCAGGAGGCAGCTGATCCATGTTTCTCTCTCATCAATGTTTCTGACTCTCTATCCCTCTCCCTTCCTCTCTGTAAAAAAGCAATAAAATATATTAAAAAAAAAAAAAAACTTGAACATGTATTTTTTGTTGTTGTTTTTTTTTGTGTGTGTTTTTTTAAATATATTTTATTGATTTTTTACAGAGAGGAAGGGAGAGAGAAACATCGACCAGCTGCCTCCTGCACACCCCCTACTGGGGATGTGCCCACAACCCAGGTACATGCCCTTGACCGGAATCGAACCTGGGACCTTTCAGTCCGCAGGCTGACGCTCTATCCACTGAGCCAAACCGGTTTCGGCTTGAACATGTATGTTTATAAACATTTTGTTATTTCCTTCATAAGCATAATGCTCGTTACCATTATTCATAATAGTCAAAAGGTAAAAACAATTCAAATGTCCATTCACAGCTGAATGGATAAACAAATTGTGATATATACATACAATGGCATATTACTCAGCCATAAAGAGTGAAGTACTGAAGTATTAATACATGCTGCAATGTGGACGAACCCTGAAAATTGATGCTGACAGAAGCCAGACACACAAAGTCACACACCACATAATTCCATTACGTGAAATATCCAGAATAGGTAAATCCCTATTAGTTGTTACTGGGGAGAGAGGGTGAGGGAAATGAAAAGCAAGTGTTTAACAAGTAGAGGACTTTCTTTGGAGGTGATGAAAATGCTTTGGAAATAGAGGTGGTGGTTGCACAGCACTGTGAACACACTAAATGCCACTGAACTGTTTACTTTAAAATGGTTAATTTTATGTAATGTGAATTCCATCTCAACTTAAAAAAAGAGCCTTAGCTGGTTTGACTCAGTGGCTAGAGTGTCGGCCTGGGGACTAAAGGGTCCTGGGTTTGATTCTGGTCAGTGGCACATGCCTGGGTTGTGGGTCCAATCCCCAGTGGGGAGCATGCAGGGGACAGCCAATCAGTCAGTGATTCTCTCTCATCATTGATGTTTCTATCTCTCTCTCCCTTTCCCTTCCTCTCTGAAGTCAATAAAAATAAATTTTTAAAAAAAGGAGAAAAAGGGAAAATTTATAAAGTGTGGCTTGATTGGGCATTGTCCCATGCACTGAAAGATTACTGGTTCGATTCCAGGTCAGGGCACATCCCCAAACTGGGTTGCTTGTGGACTTCATCCCCAGTAGGGGGTATGAGGGCGCCAATTAGTGTGCTCTCACATGGATGTCTCTCTCTTCTCCCTTCTCCTCTCTCTAAAAATCAGTAACTATTCATAAATAAATAAATCACAAAATCTAATTTTTACTTTTTTTAATAACAGTTCTATTGAAATACAATTCATATATCTTACAATTTAACCATTTAAAGTGTATAATTCAATTCTTTTTAGGTAGTCACAGAGTTGTGCAACCATTACCACAACTTTAGAACACTTTTATCACACGCCCTGCCCAAAATAATGGTACTATTAGGAGTCACTCCGCATTCCTTCCTTTCCCAGAGCTCTAGTCAAGCAGTAATCTGTCTTTGGAGATTGGCCTATTCTGTACATTTCATAGAAAAGAAGTCAGAGGTTATGCGGTTTTTGTGACTGGCTTCTTTCAGCATGTTTTCAGAAACTCTCCTTTATTTTAACTATAAAGTCTGTGCCATGTATTAAATGTAAGAAAAAAAGTAAGGAGACTATTAAAGGACCACTTATGAAAAGAATATTACTGAATAGAATGGCAGATCAAAAATAAAAAAGAGGACTCCAGTTAAGATGAATCTTCATAAAATATAAATCAATAAATTTGAAGCAAAATCATTAAAGTAAACAAACTAGTGTAAAACAGATATATCAGGGAAAGAATTTTACAGAACAAATTGCTTGTCAAAGAGAACATTTTCCCTAATGAAGGTGTAGGAAAAGCAATCACAAGATCTAATTAAAAGCAGAAACAGGAAGAGCAAAAAGCCATTACCTCTGTCTATAAAAACTCCTCTAGTCAGTGTTTCTTGAAATGTGGTCCCTGGACTATCTACATCAAAATCATCTATGAACTTGTTTTGTCCCAGACAATCACCAAAGTGGGACTTTGGAAAGTATTTTTAGTAAGTACTCCAGATGATTCCCATGAATACTCAAGTTTGAGAACTAATATCTAAGTAACACAAATTAATGCAAATGATATTTAATGTATGCAAGAACCAAGAGAATAGTGACAATAGCAAAATGCAAGAAAAAAATAAAAATTTAGTACATTAGAAAAACAAAATGAGGATTGAAAACTCCTGTAAATTTGATATTGAAAAAAAATTCTAAATCTGTAAATATGCAAGCCATTCTTACTAATACCTGTGAAGACCACTCACATTGATAAGTGATAGAAAGCACTCATCAATGTAAGGTCATGTAGCAGAGAGAGTCCATAGTGGACTTGCAAATGTTTGTTAACAATGTTTAACTATTTTTATAACAAATATAGTTATGTTTAGTTATCTCCATCCTCAACTCAACCTAGACAAGAACCAAACTTTTGCTGTGGTAATCTTTAAATGAGCAATAGTATAAATTGTCAAATATTATGTCAGATACCGACATGCAAGCATTTACTTTCAGACCAACTTAATCACTATTTTTAAGGTCAACTTATGTAAACAAGGACAGGTAAAACTAGAGTTAAATTTCTCATGACAGCCCTAGCCGGTTTGGCTCAGTGGATAGAGCGTCGGCCTGCGTACTGAAGGGTCTCAGGTTCGGTTCTGGTCAAGGGCACATGCCCAGGTTGCGGGTTCGAGCCCCAGTAGGGGGCATGCAGGAGGCAGCCAATCAATGATACTCTCTCATTGATGTTTCTCTCTCTCTCTCTCCCCCCCTTCCTTCCTCTCTGAAATCAATAAAAATATATTTTTTAAAATTTCTCAAGACTAAGAGCATTGTATGATAGAACTCAAATTTCCTTGAAAGTCACAAATATATGTATACACAGATAGCCTTTATTGTTCTAACTAAGCAAAGATTCCTAAAGGTGAAGTATTTACTAAATTCTAACTCGTAATTTTACTTCAGTGAGGAAAGTCCATTTTGGTTTCATAGGGATAAAGAAAGTTTACATTATGTAACTCTCAAAGGATCTCACTATCAGAATGAAAAATTTGTCCACTTTTCCCATAAAAAGCATCTTTTCTCTATAACCTCCTAAAACCAATTAAGGTGTTAAGTTCTAAAGTCTCTTTTGAGGGGAGGGGGTTGAAGGGCTGGGTGGAAAAGGTGAAGGAATTAAGCAAAAAAACACACAACAACAAAAAATGCCCTTATAGACAGACAACAGTATGGTGATTGCCAGAGTGAAAGGGAGGTGGGGGGAGGTAGGAGAGAATAAATGGGGGATAAGTGGTGATAGAAGGAGACTTGACTTGGGGTGGTAAACATACAATATACAGACGACGTATTAAATAATTGTACACCTGAAACCTATATAATTTTATTAACCAAGGTCACCCCAATAAATTCAATAAAAACAAAGTCTCTTTTGACTTACTTATTTAGATTAAGCCTTATAATACATTAAAAACAAAGTCTCTTTTGACTTACTTATGTAGATTAAGCCTTATAATACATTTGGAAACCCAGTTACATTCTATCTAACCCTAAGATGCAGATGTTTCAACATTTCCAGACATGATTCTTGCAAATCTTAAACATGAAACAAACTATACTGGGAGAAGGAAGTAGGTAAATGCATGCAAATAAATTACATGGGAAAGTAATGTTGCTTCCAAAGGGTACTTTATTATCAATATTTGGTTTGATACATGAAAGTCTAAAAGCATCTAAAAGTCCTCTTTGACACTTTTTCATTTCACAACTATGTTTCAAAAGTCCCTAGAATTAAGCAAAGCATTAAAAACAGGCTAAGATACAGATGTGTGGACTTTTTCACCAAGGTCTCACATTTCCTTCCAACAGTCAACCAATATTCATCATTAAGACCCAGCTTCCAAAGCCCCATTCCTCACATGCTCAAAATAGCTTCTTCTTCATACAAGTCCAGTCCAATCTATACACACACACACACACACACACACACCACTACCAGCTTCCCAAGTCTCCCACACTGGCACAACATCCTCTCAACATTTATCTGGTTGCTATTCTTCCTTCTCCTACTGACCCCGCAGACTTGACACTGCCCACAATCTCTAGTTCCATTTCTTCCACAATACTCAAACTCAAAGCAACAAAAGAAAAAACACCCTTTCCCTAACTGCAGACAACTTCTTTAACTCTCCCCCACATTACCCCCTATCACTACTCTCTATCCTGCCTTTGTTATTCAGAAGGTGCAGGGTCTGGGAAAAGCTCACTCACCTCATGCTATAGGCACCAGCACCCAGCTCCTGGCCGATCCCGGACAGGCTAGCATCAAAGTCCTGCACCAGCCCGGATTCAATCACTTCATCGGCCAGAGGCAGCTTCAGAGCCCAAGCCATCCTGGCTCCTTCCTTGCCCCAGGAGACACTGTTTCTTGCACAAAGGTGAGCAGTGTGATTCTATCCAATGGGGGCAAGGACTGTAGGAAACTCCAAACCAAGATTTCCCACGCAGTACCCACCAGCTACCCTTTAGCCCGACCCGCACTACTCTCCCCTACCCTCGGCTCCTTGTTCTAGGGGGCCCCGACTTTCAAAATCCCTCCCAATCAGTTCTCCGGAGCCGCGAGAGGGCCCTTCTGCTTATTTATTCCAGACTGCCCAGAGGCAGCCCTGAACTCCCACACTCCTACTCTCCCGGCTCTCCCCTTTTGCGCGTGCTGGACACTCGCTGCTTCCTAAACAGACCGGCAGCAGCGACCCACTGCTTCCCCGGCGCTCCCAGGTCGCTGTCGCACCTTCCCCCCCGCCCCCTACGGCCAGGAACCCCCTCCCTCCCGGGACCCGCTCTCCCTGGCCCCTCCAAGGCCTCGCTTCCGGTCAGCCCCAAGATCACTTCCGGTCAACCCCGCAGCTCTTGGGACCAAATCCAGGTTTCCGCCCAGCCGACTCCCCGACCTCTGCAGCAACCCCACGGCTGCGAAACATAGAAAGGGAAAGTCCAGCACGGGTTTGAAGCCCAGACTCGCCAGGCTGCTCCACCGCCCGCCGCCCCAACGCCAGCCAATCATCATGGCGCCCTCTCCCTTCGCCGAGCCGGGGAACATAACGTCACTCGATCGCTCACCAATGAAAAAGAGACTTCGCTGGCCTCGGCAGTGATGACAGGCCAGCTACGCACGGCTTCCCGCCCCGAGAAAGGGCGGGCTACTTGGGAGGGGACCGGGCGTGCGTCAGGTGTCTCGGTTTAAACGTGCCTCCCTGTGGCTCCCTGCGTTCCGGACCGCTAGGATCCAAACCGGCTCCGTAGGGCGTGGGTGGGGCCATCGTTCTAGTCCTACCGAATCCACCCGACGCCCGGAGGACTGGACCGTTTCCCAGACTCCCTACGCGCGCTCCTTTGCTCCTGGAATACCCTGTCTCCTTAAACTCACCTTTCTGGAGGTCAAGACTCTGCTTAAACCCCACTTCCCTGGATGGTCGTCCTCTCTTCGACCTTTCCCCAGCCCTTCCTTGTTTCACTGTCCCCAGCTTCAATAAAGGTTCTCTGAAATTCACCTGGACTCGTGCCGTAAAATTTTTTCTGCACAAAGTTAACACCCCCACCCCCCACTGCCCACAGGCCCTAGGCAGACCCGTTCGGGGCTAGGTCCCGTTTCCGGTAACTAGATAACTGAGCCATAACTAGAAATCTCATGGAGCCCTGTCCTCTGGGAAATACTTAGAAAAAGGCAGACATGTACTTCTCGGAAATGTTTGAGCCTGTGTTTAAAGTCTGAACCCAAATCAAGACCTCACACAGGTTTTCTTTACCTTAATTCTAATTAATTCTAAAATAAACTGAGGTGAAATGAAAGGTGACTCCTAAACCTTTGCTCATCCAAATTGGAATGCAGCCATCAGCCTTGAGATTTATGTCCTGGAGCCCAGTTCCCCATGAGGGGAGAAGAACGCTGGAATTCTGTGACTGAGAGGAGCGGACTTTCCTTCCTCTCCCTTACCCCCTGTAACTAAGAGTGACATCCGATTGCCATGGCTGTTAACAAGGCTCTGCCTCCAGCAGCAGACCCCCAGTGTTCCCCTGGAAACCCAGCAACACCTGTCAATAAACCAAGTCTTTTCCCCATAAATTCATCCCACCACAAAAACTATGGCTCCTGTTAGACAGAATAAATATGACTAATTAACCAGAGCACCTGTGGCACAGAGCTCCAAAATCCGACCACTGGGTAAAGTTAAGGCTCATTGTGAAGGGTTCTTTTCGCTAGATTGGATCCTGAAACTAGACTGTTTAGATGGAACAAAGCAGGGTTTACCCTGGTGTGTGGAAGTCTGTGAAAATCCTACAAAAAAGATGAGGACAGATAGCAATCTCCAGGTGCCACCCCGTATGGGGTAAGGTTAAGCACACAGGCTTTAGAAATAGCACATTTGGGTTCAAGACCAGGTTCTGCTGCTCACAAGCAAAAAAGCAACCTTGAATAGTTTCTCATTTCTTCTGTGCCTCAATTGCTTATCTGTAAAATGGGTATAATAGTTATATATAATTACTATATAAAATTCAGCGAGAATTAACTGAAATAATGCACGTTAAATGCTTAGAAGAGTGACTAGTGCATAGTCAGTGCTAAGTGAAGGTTAGCTATTATTATGATTGACAAAAAGGAGACCTATCCTACCTATCTCATAAGACAAGTCCATTTTCTCAGAGGCCTGAAGCTCACACTCCCTGGATCAGCACCCCAGGCTTCCCTTCTTACTCATTAACTGAAGTCAGTCACTGTTGCTGGGTTCCTGGGTCAGTCACTGGGCATTTTCTTCCAGGTATAAGAAGAAACGAATTATCCAGGCAGGCTTTTTTGAGGGACTGACCATCTAGCATTAACTTTTTTTTTTTTAATGTTTTTATTGATTTTAGAGAGGAAGGGAGAGGGAGAGAGAGAGAGAAACATCAATGATGAGAGAGAATCATTGATCGGCTGCCTCCTGCATGCCCCCTACTGGGGATCGAGCCCAGAACCTGGGCCTGTGCCCTGACCAGAATTGAACTGTGATCTCCTGGTTCATAGGTCAACGCTCAACCATTGAGCCACACAGACCAGGCTAGCTTTAACTCTTTACATCTTCTTACATCCCACACAGTCAGCCTGTGAGGCCCACTCTGTCTTCCTTGAAAGACCCTGCAGCTGAGAGAAAAGGAAATCAAAACATTTCATACCCACATTCACACCCATGAAGCTTCAAGCAACCTCAGGTTCCCTTCAGTTCTCATCTCTAGTCCAGAAATCAGTCCGCATTTTCTCTAGTTCTTAGAAGGTCAGTTCCTCCTTCACAGCCATCCACAGCACAGAGGACATCTGTGATACTGTGACTTATAAGAAATATATATGTTAAAAAGAAAACGGCAGGCCCAAAACGGCATTATTAGTGCTAAAAGCCCATGATGCCAAACCTAGATTTAATACCTGATCTAATTGCAGTTTTAACCTCTCTCAGAAATGTAATCTTAATTAGCCTTAATCAGGCTGAAATTTTCTGATCAAGAACCAAATAAATATGACTAATTAACCAGTAAGCGGAAAGAAGTAGCAAGACAATCTACATGATAAAAACTCTTCCACTTTCCTACCCCTAAAGAAAAGATGTTCTGGCCCTAGCCAGTTTGGCTTAGTGGTTAGAGCATAGGCCTAGCATATAGAAGGCCATGCAGTTTAGACCCCCTGACCTTCCATCTCACTGGTCATGCAGTTTGTATGCTCCCCTGACCTTTCCTCCCTGGCATGTTGCTAGTCATGGGTTAGACCCCTACCCCTTAGAGGAGAGTAGCTCTTAAGCCTCCAGGACAATGAGGTTCTGACTGACCCACATCACATACATCTAGGCCTCAGTTGTGTTTCAGCTCCAGGCCCAGAAAAAAACAGACAAGAGACACCATGGTTGACATTAGGACCAGCTGCATTGACTAATGACCTCCTGCCCTGGCACCAACCAATCAGTAGAGACCATGTCCCTGAAAGGACACACCTAGAAAGCTGATGAATATTCTCTTGGGATCCTTCCCTGAGAACTCCAGTTAAATAACCTCAAGACTGAGGACCCAGTCCGGCCAGTGTGGCTCAGTGGTTGAGTATCGATCTATGAAGCAGGAGGTCAGGGTTCTATTCCCAGTCAGGGCACATGCCCCAGTTGCAGGCTCGGTTCCCAGTAGGGGGCATGCAGAAGGCAGCTGATTAATGATTCTCTCTCATCATGGATGTTTCTATCCCTCGCTCTCTCTTTCTTTTAATAAAAATATTTAACCAATAAAATCAAGAAATCAATAAAAATATTAAAAAACAAAACAAATGACTGAGGACCCAGTGCAGCTCAGTGCAGCTCTCTCTGTGGAGCACACCCCTGCCTTTCCCAACCCCCTTCCCCTGGGGACATTTTCCTTGTCTCTGAAGCTTCAAGCCCCCTCCCCCCCCCTTTTTTTTGCCTCTGTAACTTGTTTCCTGAACTGACTTCTTCTACCTCTGTGACTTTCTAAATAAACTTGCTCTTACAGTTTGAGTCTTGGCTCTGAATTCTTTCTTAGCCAGAACTCAAGTGCTGAGGTTGCTAAACGAAGGTCCAGTCTGATTCCACTGGTCCAACACCTCGTGCCATTACTGCTGCCAGCATACATATTTGGTCAATTGAATGACCAAATACATTTCTCATGTATGCTTTGTCTTTGTCCACAGTTCCTGGCTCACAGCTCCCTAAGACCTTGGAATTTCTAAGCTTAAGAGCATTGGGAGCATCTTTTGTTATACCATTTGGCCTCTGGTCCTCAGTTCTTGAAAATCTTCCGAGCCATAAAGGTGAAATGAGTCTTGCTTTCATAACAAGCCCCTTTCCACCACAACTACCACAAGTCGGCTTATGGTAATGAAGGTGACTTTCGGAAGGAATCCAAGGCTGGGGGCTGGTTGTGAGGAGAACCAACTGAGAACAGAGGGTGGGAACTTTCAGTTTCACCCCCGGATGTCAGGGGAGGGGATTGGTATCTGAAGTGGAGGGTGGTCTTGTGGAACTGAGACAGTTCTCTGTGGAATCTAATGCTATCTCCAGGTAGACAGTGTCAGAATTGAATTGCATTCTTGGGACACCTTGCTGGTGTCTGAGACTTGCATGTTGGTGTGGGAATCCCCCACCGCGCCCCCCCCCCCCCCCCACACACACACAAATACACACTTGGGAATTGGGTCCAGAAACTCAAAGGACATCCTAGATAGACCGGGGAATAGAAACTACTGTTTCTCCACAAACCTGCCGCTTTAAAACCTTCTGGGCCAACTGCCAGAAACCACACTTGACAGGTCTGAGCCAGAGATATCAGCTTTCACTGACTCTTCTGATGACATCTGCCTCTCTCCAGTCAGGGTCCGTAGCTACTCAGATTCCATTCACTCCCACATACCACAGTCTAAACCCTTTATAGCTAAGCAGAATTCTTTTTATCTGCTTTCTCCCAGTACCCTGAAGTCAGGGTCTCAGCTCTTATTATTTCCCTGAAGGAGAGAATAGGAGGTACATTCAGTCATCTGTCTGAAATTTGCCAAGCACCTACTATGTGCTCCTGGTCTGGGCACTGAGGAGTCACAGACTAGTGTGGAGTCACAGACTAGTCTGGGGGTCTAAGTACCAGGAGGGACCGCTAGTATTAGGGTTGTGAGATCTGTGCAGAGATAAGTGCTGGCTTCTATTTAGTTTTTGACCCATTATTTTACAGCTCCTCTGATCCTTAAGCCTCACATCAGAATCTTAGACACCTCTTGTCCCTTGGGTAGAGGTGGGGTGACGGAGCATGATCTAGATCCCAGCATAGTGCCTGGTTCAGGAATTCTGGTTGGTTCAGAATCAAAGGTGGTGCCTTGCTTACACCAATTTAGATTATGTAGATCAGACATCATCAATATCGGGTGGGTAGAGGGGGAAGTGGGAAAGCTGCAGGGGGACATGACATAAACCCTACTCCTAGGAGTCAGACAAGCAAAGAGAGAAACATTTACTATAGCTGTGCTCTCCCAGCTCTACGCGCAAGCATCAGGCCTACCCTAACATTGGCAGGCCTGGGGAAGAGCACAGGTGAAGATCCACGTAACATCTATCTAAATTTT
Source organism: Corynorhinus townsendii (assembly GCA_026230045.1). Taxonomy (NCBI): domain Eukaryota; kingdom Metazoa; phylum Chordata; class Mammalia; order Chiroptera; family Vespertilionidae; genus Corynorhinus; species Corynorhinus townsendii. The sequence goes on along the minus strand of JAPDVU010000003.1, from coordinate 168,717,753 downwards.
ATAAAGTGCAAACCAACCTAATTGTGAATGACCTAGCAGCTAATATAGATAAGCAGACCTTCAAAATGACCTACAAGGTCCAGCCAGCATGGTTCAATGGTTGAGCATTAACCTATGAACCAGGAGTTCCTGATTCGATTCCAGAGCAGGGCACATGCCCAAGTTGTGGGCTTGATCCCTAGTGTGGGGTGTGCAGAAGGCAACCAATCAATAATTTGCTCTCTTCATTGATGTTTCTCTCTCTCTCCCTTCATCTCTAAAACCAATAAAAAAATTTTTAAATAAATGATCCGCAAGACTGGGTTTGAATTTAAACTTGTAAGAGTCCTTGGAATTTTGTGCTAGAATATTCTCCAGCCCTGGCCCCCAGCCTATGGCCTGCTTTCTCTTCCCCCTTGCAACCCCATCTCACATTGTATATATATATTTAGACACTCTGGCCTGCATATTCAAGCTCCACCCACCCAGATCTCTGACAAGCAGCTGTCCCTTGGCCATTTCTTGAGTCTAGGAGTATGCACACCAACATGTCTGTTGTCAGAACCCAGAGAAAAGGGGCTGGAAAGTGGGCTTGGCAAGGTATTCTGGGGTCCTAGGTACCAGGATGGTCTAGACTCTAGAAAGACAAAGGGCACATTCCCTTGACCCTGCACCCCATGGACAGAGTCGTGGCTGGAGGGCCAGGGGCAGGGCCTTCTGAAGTGAGTCTAGAGCACTGACCTTCACCCTCTTGCAATGGCCTTTTCCAGGCCATGCGCTCTGACCACAGAGGCAGCTCACTGATACTTCCCTGGCCTCTGACAGGAGTGCCCTTCTATCCCCACCCAGAGAGGTGAAGGAGAAACAAGCAGACCAGTACAAAAGAAAAATACTGTTTATTCCACACAACTACAGCAAGTGTTCCTCCCTCCCCAGCCCTCACGCCAGCCCTCAGCAGGTTGTGCCCCATGTCGGGGGACAGTCAGAACCGCAGTGTCGGAGCCTGGTCTATGAGTCAGGAGGGGAACCCAGGCATAGGAAGATGACTGGATTGCCAAGGACACAAAAACATCAGGGACTCTCATTCCAAATTCAAGTGAGTTCCTCAATCTATTTGGCCAAATTCTTTCCCTGGACCCCGCCGGGATAAAACACCATGCATAGTGCAGGGTCAAAGGCCTCAGCTCACTCACCAGGCCATAGAAAGTTTTGGTCTTTCTTTCATTTAAAACAAAAACAAACGAAACCACAAGCAAACAGTAAAACATGTTCTGCCCTTTCTCCTGCCTTTCCATGGCGAAGGAGCCCTTGAGCTCTGGCTTTAAGTCCAGAAAGGTGCTTTCAAGACAAATTTATATCAACTCCTTTAGAGTCTGATGCTACCACCAAAAACAAAACAGAAAACCCACCTCAGGTCCACAGCTGCTTCCCAGGCGGGGGGTGAAAGGGGCAGGGGATGGGGGGGCCACAGTGGGGAAGCAGGAGATGGCAGGCTGGTAAGCTCTGCTTTGGGCATATTTCAGGGACACCCCAGGCCCTCCTGCCTGGGGAATTCAGCCTGCAAATATTCCGACCCTGGTATAGTTCCTCAGAAAGACCTACCCAATTCTTCCTGTAGAGGAGAAACCGGTTCAGCTCTACCTCAGCCTCTGGAAGACGGATTTAGATGAGGGAGGAGCTGAGAAAGCCAGGCAGGCCGAATTTGGACCAGCAGCAGCGCATGATCTTTTTCCTGCAGAGCCACTGCCATGGACACAGCCTGGGTTATGTGCGACTCCCAGGGTACCCACCATGACCCACCTGGAAGAAAGTAAATCTGAACGCAAGCATTTGAGGGTGAAAGCCTGTATCTCTCTAATTCAGAGATGTTCAACTGGTGTGCCACAGAAAATGTTAAGCATGCACTACTTGACTATTTGGTCAGTGGCACTGACCTCTTTTCCCTTAGATTGTCAAATTTAAAAATGACAAGAGGCAACACAGAACAATAGCCATCGGTGTGGCTGAATCAAAAGTATACCTACTTTTTTTGTCACATTGGCAAAAAACATATTTTTGGGTGTGCTGCAGAATTAGAGTAATTCATTTACGTGTGCCATGAGATGAAAAAGGTTGAAAACTGCCACTCTAATTTATTGAAGTGTAAATCACTGAATCCTTAAACTCCAGTACTTGTACTGAAAATTTGTTTACAATACTTTTCCCTTCTCACCGAGACAGGTTGATAACCCTGAACTAGAGTGTGAAGCCTCCCCTTGGAGACATTTTTTCTTGGGAAACTGGGGCGGGCAGGATGCCCACCAGCTTCCTCACTCTGGCAGGTCGGTTGGTCCCAATGCAGTGGGGCGGGAGTGTGTGTGTATGTGTGGCAATTTGACACACAACTGTCTTCCCACTGGCAGGACTACCAAGAGGGTGGCCCCGCTGGCACTGCAGGGCCTGGGAGGGACCAGGTGTAGGCTGGAAAGGAAACAGCATGCTGGTGAAGGCTAGGCTAGGAGGTGGCTGCCAGTGGCCAGCAGAGCTGCAGATGTGTTCTTGCCGGCAGTCACCTCCTCAGGTGTACCCTGTGAGGTGCAGTGGAAGGCAGCTGCTGGAGACCTGGCTTTGCAAGGACAAGAGTAGTGAAGAGAGAGGGTGGCTGGCCCCTGTGACTTGTGGCCCTTTAGGGATGCTCTATACAGCAAGGCTGGGCTCATCTCAGCAAACCTCTTAGTGCTCCCTTGACTTCCTGGAGTCACAGGCTGAGTCCCAGGGGTAGGCCAGCCACAGTGAGGCTGGAAAACTCAGGAGCTCGGATGAGGTGCCAACCCCCAATGTGCCATAGTTACCCACTCTAGAGGCAAACCCCATCCTGTTCCAGGGATATTCTTGGTTCAGTGGAGTACTGGGGAGATTACTTACACAAACTCAGGGTCTAAGACTTGGGACAAAATAATATTTCTCATCCAGTATCCAAGGCTTAAAGCTACAAAGAAAATTAGAGTTAAGTCACCTTCCACAGGAGACTTTTCTGGGCTGGATGTTGGCCTTTCCCCTAGGCCTTGCTGTCTGGTTTATCGTTTCATTTGCCCCTTCTGAGACCTGTCGTGGGTTGAGGAAGAATGTGAGGACAAGAGTATTTCTTTCCTCATTTTTCTCCAAAGTGCCTGCTTACTTGGCAAAGGGATTTTCCAGGCTGCATGTTCTCTTAACTGTTTTGGGGGGAGATGGTCATGGGCAGATTAGATTAAAATCTGGAAGAATGGTCTTATTTACTAAAATCCTGACATGCCACAGGCCTAGGTCAACTCCATAACAGCTAGAGTTCGCTGATGTTTCCTTCCAACATGGATTACAAAAGAAAAGGTTTTGCTTTAGTGCAATTTTCCTCCAGAGGAACCAGGAATAGGGGAGAGGAGGTGGCCTATTCTGGCCCCAGGGCTGTGGATCTCCTGACTTTGAGGTCAAGGCAGACACTGAGTCTGACCTGAGCAGCACATCACACTTTCCAGAATTGTGCCTCTTGAGTCCTTTCAGGGGGTAGTGTGCCTGCAGGCAAAGGGGTGAAGCTGTGGTTCTACTGGATGAGCTGCCATACTTGCCACACTTACATAGAGGAGCAAAGAAGAGAGGATAGAAAGAGAAGCCATCGAAAACAAGAGCTAATGGCCAGTCTTTAGGGGCTGCTGCAGCCCTGCCCCAATGACGGGGATTTTCTGGTTCCCAACCAGAATTCACCCTTCAAAAACCACGTTAGCAAAGTGCTTCTTTAAGTGACACCACAAATCCCCCCCCTCGGCATGACCAGCCCGGAGCCTGGCGCTCTCAGAGGGCCCCTTCGCCCTCCCCACAATGTGCAATATGTGGGGGACAGGAGGGAGGCAGCTGACGGGCATGCACACGGGGGAGTCTCAAGACCCAGGGCAAGCACAGCCACATGTACCAGAATGACGGTGCTGTTGCAGCTGTAGCTGCAGCCAGGTGCCAAGGGTCAAATACAAAGTGCTGGAACACAGGGCCGGGGGCCGAGCCCTAAGGGATCTGAAAGACGTTCAGCTTGCTGGTGTTCTTGAGCGTCTGGCGCCGATTGCAGAACCAGACCCGCACGACCTCCCGGTCATAATTGAGCTCCTTAGCAATCTCGGTGATTTCCTGGCCAGTGGGTAGCGGATTCTTCTCGAAGTAGGCATTGAGAGCCACGATGGCCTGGGGGGTGAAGGAGGTGCGGCGTTTGCGTTTCTTGGAGGGCTCGCCTCCCACAAACTCCATCAGGTTCTGCTGGCCTTCCTGGTTCCGGAGTTCGGCTTCATTCAGCCACTTCTCCAGCACCGGCTTCAGCTTCTGAGCACTCTTAGGTGTGATGTCCAGCTTCTCGAACCTGTAGGTGGCCCAAGCCCAGGAAGGGACAGTGAGCGTGTCTTACTCCCCACACCTGGGTGTGAGCACGCTGCTCCTCATCACCCCCACTAAGACCCCGACGGCTTGGTGAAACCAGACTCATCAGGCTCTCCCGTATCCCAGGTCACAACAAGGGGCCATGCCCACGGCCTCGGTTCAGCAGTGCGGGGATAACAGTGCAACTGCTACCTGGATAACCGTTCCAGAACTTTCACAACCGAATACGTGCGGTCCTTTGAGGTGCTATCTTGAGAGGTCTCCAGACAGGGCAGTGGACACCATGAGCACTGTCCTCCTCTAATTACCCTTCATAACAGCCTCACTAAGTCAGAGCCCGGATGTGGCTGCAGACTTCCCAACACAGCAGTGAGTCTAACAGTCTCTCTAGTCTACATATGGAATTGGAAGGCAGATGAAACCTTTTGGCCATACTAAGCGTCATTCTTGTTGGAACCCCTCTACTACCCCTCCTATGATACTGGCACCAGGACCAGCTTACACGCTACACACAGAAGCCAGCCACACCATGTTAGGGTCATGCCTTATAAAACGGGGAGATGACAGCATGACAGAGGTGATGGTGGGATAGAGTTGAGAGCTAAGACAGAACTGAAGTTCCCACCTCTGTGACTAATTTCATAAGCTGTACTCCTTTCCCTCTAGGATTCCTAATGGATTAGGGTCTTGGGGTCCCAGAAAAAGACTATTTGCTTGCCCTAGCCCCGTGGTTGGCAAACTGCGGCTCGCGAGCCACACGCAGCCCTTTGGCCCCTTGAGTGTGGCTCTTCCACAAAATACCATGGCCTGGGTGAGTCTATTTTGAAGAAGTGGTGTTAGAAGAAGTTTAAGTTTAAAAAATTTGGCTCTCAAAAGAAATTTCAATCGTTGTACTGTTGATATTTGGCTCTGTTGACTAATGAGTTTGCCGATCACTGCCTTAGCCGGTTTGGCTCAGTGGACAGAGCGTTGGCCTACGGACTGAAGGGTCCCAGGTTTGATTCCAGTCAAAGGCACATGCCCGGGTAGCAGGCTCAATCCCAAGTAGAGGGCATGCAGGAGGCAGCCGATCAATGATTCTCTTTCATCATTGATGTTTCTCTCTCTCTCTCCCTCTCCCTTCCTCTCTGAAATCAATACACACACACACACACACACACACACATACTATTTGCTCAGGATTGGAAGATAAACATCAGAGGACTTGGTCAGTCTTTGGCTACTCTGGGTATTCATATCTTATCCTTAAAGCAGCCTTCCTTATTTGGAAGAAGTCAGGAGCAAGGGAGAATAAAGGGGTCACCAGGTCCTGTGAATACCTGTGGCCCCAGGCACCTGAGCAGGCCCTGACCTTGCCCAGGGAGCCTTACTTACCGGCAGATGGCAGACTGGCTGTAGGCCGGGCCTTCCGTTGCAGTCAGAGCCTGGCCCACCTGGGTCTGTGTGAGGCCCAGAGACAGCCGCCGGATCTTGAAGTTCTTGGCAAACTCCCGGATCTCTTCTAAGTTGATCCCGTCCTCATCCAGACTTGGGGTATGTGGCTCTAGGCCAGAGAAGAGAGCAGGGGTGAGTGCAGAGGACAGATAATCATCACTGCTTATCTAGCCCACTGGCCTGGCCTGGTGCAGAGGGATGAGGACATTTGGCAAAAGGCCCACCTACCCTTAAGACCCTCATTAACTTTGTCCCCAAGACAAATAATGCAGGAAAGGGCCCTGGACCAACCTGTCTGGAGGTTGGAATCTTGTTTCAAGTTTGTCCAGCTCTAACTGTTGACCCTCCCCAATCCCCCTACTCCTGGCCCCCAAGCACACCTGTTGGCCATCCACATTCCTCAAATACTAGGTAAGAATCACTGGAGAGACAGCCAATGGGGAAACAGCCTCCACTATCATCATGCCTAGAATCCAGCTTAACAGGAATAAGAAAGCCAGTCCCTGGCATCTAGCACCTGCCCTCCCCCCTGGGACTCCAGGAAGTTTATTAAGAAGAGCAGCATTCAGCCCTAGCTGGTTTGATTCAGTGGCTAGAGTGTCGGCCTGCAAACTAAAAGGTCCTGGGTTCCATTCCAGTCAAGGGCACATGCCTGGGTTATAGTAGTGGGTGTGCAGGAGGCAGCCAATCAATGATTCTCTCTCATCATTGATGTTTCTCTCTCTCTCCTTCTTCCTTTCTCTCTGAAATCAATTAAAAAATATATTTTTTAAAAAACAGCATTCAACGATGTCAGGGGTCCAAATAAATGCCTCTCCCATTCTCCACAACCTCCTTCAGGAGCCACTTACTGGACACCAACTGGCTGACAGTGGGCGTCTCTGAGCAGGTAATTGGGATGGGAGCAGAGGCCGATGCTTTGGCCGCTGGGGCTGGGCTGGCGATGACCACTGTCGGCGGGGGCACGGCTGGCGTAGGCTGGATGGGCTGCACCTATGAGAAGAGAGCCAACAATCCCCTATTGCCTACCTGCCCAGCTCAGGTGGTCGGAATCCCTACATGGACCAGAGACAGGGGCAAAAATGGGCATGAAGTCCACACTCCTCCCTGGGCCCCATCCAAAAGCAAGTCTAGAAACTACTTATTATCGCCCACCCAATGATAACGACCTCCGAAATAAGCACAGCAACGTGTCCCACCACGCTGGGGCCTTGTGGCCACCTGTCACACAGGCAGGTCGGAGGCTCACAAAAGTCAGCACACTTGGTCAAAGCCCCGCAGGTGTCCACCCTGAGAATTGCTCTCAAATCTCTGCCCTCAGAGGAGAAACCTAACCTGATTTTAGAGCCTCTGAGGCCCAAACATGCATTAATGGGGACCAGCAAGTGACATCTGGGACCTCCCTATTAAAAGAATAAGGTATGTCTCTTAACCACTGACATGGAAAAAGATGAGAGTCATGGTGCTAAGTGGGAAAAAAAAAGCTTCCTGAAAAGTTCAAATTTCTCTAGGATGGGTCCTGTTCCCTGGATTCTACCTCTTGGTAGCTCTGAAGTCCATTGCCTCTTGCTTCTCAGAGCCTTAGCCTTAGTACAGAGTCCTGGTCTCTTGCTAGAACTGTTTAAGCTGCCTCCTAACAGGTGACAAGGACTCATGTCTCACCACAGTCGTTCTTGGCTCCTCTGACGAGAGAGGAAATTTTTTAATGTACATTTAGTTAGCCATTTCCTTGCTAAAAACCCTTCCATGACCCCTCACTAGCTAATAATAGTGATAACATTAGTTTTCAAGTGCTTCCTGTGTTAATTGCCTATGTGTAATCTGTCCTCCAATACTCATAACCTTCTGCAGTTGATCCTCTTATAATCTCTATTTTACAGATGAGGCTAAGAGGTTATTCACAAAGCTGAGAAGCAGCACACCACACTGGAGGATCATGGGCCCCAACACCTGGGAACTTGTTAGAAAGAGAAATTCTTGGGCCCCACTCCAGACCTACTAAATAAGAAACTCTGGAGTGGGGCCTGGGAACTGCATTCCAGCAAGGCCTCCAGGTGGTTCTGACACTCACTCAGGTTTGAGAACCCCTGCATGCTATACTTCTTGCAATTTCCTGAAGATAAAATACTCTCATTCGAGTCATCCCTTTCGATTAGTTCAATGTCCCTTCTCTATGAAGCCTTGTTGAACTCCCCAGTCTGAGAGCTTCCTTCTTTGGGTCCCCTTATCATGCCCCTATCAGTCTTTGTCAGGCTGCCTTGTACTTGTCCCCAGTGCCATGCTACCTAAGGCTAGGAAGAGCATCGTATTCATCTCCATATCTTCAGTACCTGGAATATAGGAGGCACTCAAAAACTGCTCCTAGAATGAACAAATACGTGCATAATCAAAGTGAGGGGTGGAGGGATAAAGGGGAAAGAGGGAGGGGATGCAGAACTAACCTCCCAGAGTGTTTCTAGCAGTTTTTTCTCACCCTAGAGCTGATCAAGGCCTTTTACTTTGACCACCTCCTCCCAGGCCTTCTCAGAAAGGCACTAGCTTCTGAGGGTACATGGACAAGTTTTGGTGTGTATGGGTAGGGGTCAGGGGTGGGGAGCATGGTTTCCCTGAGCAGAGCATATGTGACTCATGTGAGCCTTCTACCCTGGGACCTCCCCAAAGGGGCTTTCTCAGGGGCTTCAGAAAATAATCTTGTCCTGCCCATAGTCTAAAGAGAGGCCGCTTATGCCAGATAGCACTGTCTGCCCCCATTCCCAACCCCAGCCCTTGTACCTCACTCTTAGCAGGGGACTCAGGCATGCTTGGCTTCCGGACAGCCACAGGTGGAGGCAGGGGGTTGCTGGCCAGGGTTGCAATCACCTGGCCCTGGGCGTTTAACAGCAGCTGGGGGGTCACAGCCTGGACCTGCAGGCTTTGGGCTGGTGCTGGTGTTGCCACGCTAGCTGAGTTCACTACCCACGGAAGTGTTCCAATAACCTGGGAGGAAATAAGGCAGGGACTCTAAGTGTGAGGCCAGTGTCTAGCTCCACCTCCAACCCAATCCCCACACTGGTAGGGGAAGGCATTTAGATGAATCACTCAACCTCTAGGACCTCAGTTTCTTCCTCAATAAAATGAAGGATTCACAGTCTGGGGGCTGCTTCCTTTGTTTTATCTCCAGAGCTGTGATGGAGCAGGAATGGGTCTGCATGTGGAGTCAGATGGACCTGGATGTGAATCCCTGCTCTGCCACAGTTTAGCTGTGGCTGAATTTCTCTGAGTCTCAGCCTTCTTCCCTGTACTGGTAAAATGGGAATAAAAATCTCTACCTAATAAGATCTGTACTCAAAACAAAGTGAGATGACGTATGAGAAAGCACCTAGCACAGACGTGGCCACGAAGTAGGTACTCCATAAATGAAGTGGGTGTTCACCTCAACTAGAGTGGGTGCCTCCAGGGCAAGGCAGTGGCTATGCCCCTGCCTGCTCTCAGGATCAGCAGGGAGCTGCCACACAGGAGATATGAACAGTAGTCCGACACCCTGTTTGAGTTTCTGTGACCCTCAGCCCAAGTCCCAGTGCCCCCGCCAGCTTGTCCACAGCCCCCATCCCTCAACCCTGGCTTTGACCACTTGCCTGTCCCTGAGCATTGGTGAGGATCTGACTGCTGATCCCTGGCATGCTGGGAATGGTGTTGGCAATGACCGGAGTTGTCGTGAGGGAGCCCAGGATCTGGGTCTGTCCCCCAAGGGAAGCAGCACTGATCTGTGGGTGGAGGAAGAGCCTTGCTCAGAGACCAAGGGGACAGAAAAAGCCCAAGGCAGAGGGAAGAGGGCTCAAGGCATTGGGGTGGGGAGGTAGGGATGTGAGGCAGATATGAATGTGGGCTACAGGCTCATGTCTACCAGCTGAATAGTATCCAGGGCTAGGGGCGGCAGGGGGTACACCAGGGAGGGTGGAGTCAAAGCCATGTAAGAGTAACTGGCTAATCTTTCAGGCCAGGCCTGGGAGGGCAGAAGTGCCAGATTGGAGTGGCTGATGTGATTCTAGTCACATCTAACAGCTCCACTGCCAAGCCAGGACAGACATTGGCATTGGGCCGTGAGCCTCTAGCTCCACCTTCGTGACCACTCACAAGTTTGCAATCCCCAGACATCATCCCACCCTCCAAGGCTGGTCCAGTGGTTCAGGTTCTGTAGAATTTGCCCAGCCCTCTTGGCAGAGGTTGTCTGCTCTTGTCTGGGATGCACAGGCTGGCAGCTGCAAGGGGAAGGCTTCAGAGGGAGCCCGTCTCTGCTGATGTGTTGGAAAAGAGCCGTCCGTATTCAGGGGCCTGGTCCTCCACCTCTTTCCCCCCCGCCCTGCCCCGCATCAGTTCCACCCTTGGCCCAAGATTTGATCCATCCCTGATCAGCCCTGAGTGAGGGCAGCAGCAGCTTACGATTCCTGGGCTAAAAGCGAAGCCGGCAGGCTGTAGGGTGATCTGTGGGGGGGTGTCCACTGGCTTGGGAGTGGGGGCGGTAGCGGTGGCAGCAGTGGGCTGCGGCAGAATGGTGGGCGTGCTCTGCAGCAGCGGCGGTGGGGTCTGGAACAGCGTCTGGGACTGTGCTGGTGGCCGGGGCTGGACGGGCGAGGAGGCCTGTACCGGTGGGGCAGCTTGTACCGGTGCCGGGAGAGCGGTGTTCAGCACGGCCGCTGCTATGGAGCAAGGCAGAGACAGAGGTGCTCAAATGCCTTGCCGTAGCCCAGAGCAGCTCCAATCCCAAGGGATCTGGCACAAGAACAGAGGGGCTGGGGTAGCGGGGAAGGGGGGCAGGCAGCTGTGATTCCCTTGATCCGTGCAGGGGTCAGCACACGCCCACATCTCTCATCCCCCCTCCCTTGGGCCTGGAGATGTGTAGGTTCAAAACCAGAAGTTGCATCTTCTTGCAGTCCTTCTCAGGAGGCTGGTCATGGGGTGACTTCTGGCGTGGGGGGAGAGGGGCAGTCTCAGACAGTTGGCTGAAGTAAGAGAGGCCTGCTGGGCCGGATGGTGTCCTGGCCTAGAGTCCTGAGGTGCTGCAGCTCTGTGGCTGGGTGCCTGGGACACCGGATCCAGACTCCAGGGCTGTCACCCTGGATGGGCTGCGGGTTCTGAGTCCAACATGGCAAGCGCTCGTGCAGGAATGGTAGTGGTGGGTGGTGGGGGGCCTGGTGCAGTCCTGGGGAGAGTTGCCGTTACCTTGGAGACTGGCTAAAGGTGGCTTGAAAATTCCCCCCGTAGGAGAAGCAGCGGTCAGTCCTGGGAGGGCGGCCACGGTTGCTGTAGGAATTGTCCACACGGCCAGCCCCTGCTGACCAGCCACTTGACCTGCAATACTGATGGGGATAAGAAGAGGTTGAGTAACTGCCCCTGCTGGAACCATAACTCCTGTCAGAACTGTGGCTAAGTTTTCCTGAGTCAAGACCTGCAAAAGCAAACAAGATTTCAAAAAGAAAAGAAAAAATAAAAAAAAAATCAACATCGACAGCGCAAACACTGGGTCTCTCTGACCCAGCTGAGCACAAACAAAGCATTCTGAGGGCAATGGGGGAAAGGCTGCATGAGGATGGGGAAGAGACAAGCCCTAGCTGGAGGCTCAACCTTGAGTGGGGTGCCTGTCTTCAGAGAAGCAGCCCAAATCGAGGACAGGACCTGGCCTGCTCACAGGACAGCCGAGGGTGCACAGGCCTCTTCCACTGCTGCCCCCCAGCCTTCCCTGGGACCTTGCCCACAGGACCAACACTTTGTGGACAGACAGCAGGGGGCAAGGGCTGATGGAGCCAAGTGGTTAAGGGCTCAGAGAAGCTTCTGAGAAGCTCTGATGGAGGCTACCCTTGATGGATGCCTCAAAAATCTGTGCATATCGCGAAAGGTCACAGGGCGTTCAGCATGCCTGGAGGATCCTGGAGACAGCTCTTGTGCTGGGGCTACACCCCCTTCCCCCCCCACCCCACCCCCCCCCGGCTCTAAATGAGGACTGTGAACAATGCATTAACTCTTCCAGGCAGCCACTGGAGGGCTGCACAGGGTATTCACTCATTTAGTCATTAAACAGAGTGGCCTGTGGCATGAAAGAGTTAATGTAAGCTCTACCATCCTTCCTGGACCGGAGGAGACTACCTGGCAAAAGCAGATCTCCTCTTCCCAGTGGGCCTGATCTGGGGCAGGGGAGAGTCCAGGGGTGCCTAGTAGGGGACTCCCTCTCTCAAGCCACAGCCCCGTCCCTGTCCTGCCTCGTGGGTTTCCAGAGCCCATAGCCTCTCCATGGTGGTGATCCCATGCTTTGCTTCTGCCTACTGCTCTGTGTCCGGCTCCCAGGGGTGGCGCTTACCTGGGGGGCAGCTTGTACAGCCAGTGGCGTCAGGGTCTGCGATGCCTGAGGCTGGCTTGGGGGTTGGCTGAAAGTGGCGACAGCCGGGGCAGGACTCGAAGGGATCCCCGGGAGTGACTTCACTTCATGTGGCATTGAGAGAAAGGACAAAGGGTGAGCCTGGTGTGAGCAGAGGGGTCACTGGACTAGAATGTCCTGTCTGTAGCTTGAAATGGCAACTCTCAGCTTCACATCGTATTTCTGCATAACCCAGAGACCAATCACTGGCTTTCCCTGGCCCAGAAGGCAGCTTCCCAAATGCTACTGGTAGTGAGACCAAGAGGCTGGAGAGCCCTGTGCCAGACCTAGAATGTGGGCCCTCTTCTTGCCACATTTAGATGAAGAAAATGCAGGCCTATGCACAGCGAGGTGTCAATCTCTCATTTTCTGGCTCTACAGAACAGTGACCTATGACCTTATCAGTAGAGGGGTCTGAAGGGAAGCAACATGTGTCTGTGAGGGAAGGAGCTAGACAGAATCAATGGGAGCAGCCTCCCCTGGCTCACCTAGCAACCGGACCATTGCTCAACCCACCTGCAGGCTACTTCCCGGTTGCAGGTGCTGGCTTGAAGGGACAGGGACTCTGCAAAATGAAGTCCTTGAAATGAAAGTCCCTGAGAATTGGACATGTCTTTGCCACACTCAGGATCACAGTGGCTCTCCAGGCCAGGTAGCTTTTTTTTGTATGTTTGCTAATCCTCACCCGAGGATATTTTTCCATTGAATTTTAGAGAGAGTGGAAAGAAGGCGGAGAGACAGAGAGAGAAACATCAATGTGAGAGAGACACATTGATTGGTTGTCTCCCACACTCGCTCTGACCAGGGCCAGGAATCGAGCCCACAACCCAGTCACATGCCCTTGATCAGAACTGAAACTGGGACCCTTCAGTCTGAGGGCTGACGTTCTAGCCACTGAGCATAACCAGCTAGGGCCAGGCCAGGTAGCTTTTCTCTGCCAGTCCCTGAGGTCTGAAGTCTAATGAGCAGCTTCAGTGAGTTTCTAAGGGAACTTCCCATGAACCAAAGCTTTTCATCCAGGTTACAGCTTCCTCTTGCTACCCTGATTTGTGAGGTGTTTGGGATCCCCACCAAGAATTCACACAATGAGGAAAGGGGTTATTATTTCATATACTAGAGGCCTGGTGCCTGGATTCGTGTACTGGTGGGGTCCCTCAGCCTGGCCTGTGACCTCTTGCAACCTGAAACCCCTCGGGGGCGGTCGGACTGCCGGTTTTGGCCCGATCCCCACAAGTGGCCTGTGAGGATTGGGCCGAAACCTGCAGTCCGACCTCCCCCGAGGCATGTAGTAGTGCTCCAAGCAGTAGGCGGCCGGGGAGGAGCCCGAGCCGGCCCGGTGCCATCCTGCTCCCGCTCATCCTGGCTTCACTGCGCCTGCCCCAGGCTTACGCCCAGTCCCGATCAGGAGAGGCTTGCACCACCGCAGTGGCACTCGCCAGCCGTGAGCCTGGTGTCTGGTGCCCATCGCTTAGCTGAGCGGTGGTCCCTCTGTGGGAGCCCACTGACCACCAGGGGGCAGGTCCTGCATTGAGATTCTGCCCCTGGTGGTCAGTGTGCGTCCTAGCAACCGGTCGACCAGTTGTTCAGTCTACCAATCACTTAGGTTTTGATATATATAGATGGTGAAACATTAAAAGGAGTCTAGGTACTGGGTGATGGATATTAGACCAGATCAATGGCCTCAATACTAGCTGGACATGGATTTACTGAATCAGAATGTCTGGGAGTGGAGGCCAGTAACCTCTTCTCTTTTTTACTTTTAATTTTTTTTTCAACTACAGTTGGCATTCAATATTATATTAGTTTCAAGTGTATATCATAGTGATTAGACACTTTTATAGCCTATGAAGTAATCACCCCTAGAAGTCTAGTACCCCTCTGACATTATATTCAGTTGTTATATTATTATTGACTATATTCCCTATGCTGTACTTTACATCCCGTGACTACTTCCCTAACTGGCAATTTGCACTTCTTAGTCTTTTTTTTCTTTAAGCTCCCTTGTGATACAGCACACAGCCACAGTGGGAACCATGCAGTCAGATAACCTCCCATACCCACATTCCCAGCCATGTTTTAATCTGGAAAGGTACCGATCTAACTCAGGACTGTCCTGGTCACAGTACATAATAAAGAAATTCAGATTGTTTAAGGAATTAAAGAGACAGGCAAGCAGCAACAAAAGCCTTATAAAATACTAAGTGGGGGGAAAAATACTAAGTGAAAACACTTAGTATTTCACTCCACTGCAGAGGGGAGATGCATTTCCAACTACTGGAAAAAAAAAAATCAAAGAGAAAATTTTAAAACATTTTGCTTGACAAATATAATGAATTATAAAAAGGAAAGTGAAAATAGGAACATGATAAACATGAGCGATAAAGCTTACCATCCAAAGAAATGAGATATTCATTTTATTAGAATGTATTTCCAAAGTAGGACCAAGAGGTCCAGGAGTGTGCACATACTTAGGCTTTTGTCACTTCCTGCTAGACTGCTTTTCAGAAAGACTAAACCAATTCACAGAAACATCAACCATGTACCTTTTCTCCACAGCATCACCCAGGTTAGCTTTTATCATTGTTGAGTATTCTGGCTTAACAGGCATGTAGTACCTTATAGCCAGTTACGTTTTCTCTCATTGATAGCAAGAGTTTGCGTTTTTTCATGTGATGACTTCTCCCTATATAAACAATTGATTTCTCTTCCAAAAGAATTTGGGTGAACTATACCTCAAAGAAAAAAAAAATTCAAAAGACCAGTACAAAGATATTCAAAACAGCACTGGTTATGATAATAAAACACCAGGTAGTTTGGCAATAGTCAAAACCAGAACAGGTTTGTGAATCTGTCAATAAAGGAAAAAGGTATCTGGAATAATTTAGTGGTCAGAGCTATGCTACGTAGTCTACCCTCAGTGGTCACAACTATAAAACTATGTATGTGTGACAAGGACTGGTAGTAATTTAGACTGCCATAAATCACTAGATTTTTTTCCAACCTGAAAAAGTTTCCTATTACTTTGTTTTTGTTTAATATGTTTTTATTGATTTCAGAGGAAGGAAGAGGGAGAGAGAATCAATTGGCTGCCCCCTAACACCCCATACTGGGGATCAAACTTGCGACTGGGCATATGCCCTGACTGGGAATCGAACTGTGACCTCCTGGCTCATAGGTCGATGCCCAAGCACCGAGCCACGCTGGCCAGTACTTTGTTTTGTTTTAAGAGGAAATGTTTAATATCTAGAAAGGTCACACTAAGACCACAATCCATGCTGGCAGCTTCTTAGGGAGCAGCATCAAAATATCTGCCTTATCTGCTTGACAATGATTCAGATTCCTTTACCGAGAAAAATTTTGTGAAAGGCTTAAGTATACCAACCTTTGGAAGAAGATGCACACTACCATAAACACTTATGCTAAGGTGTAAATAATTGGCTCAGGATCTATTTCTGAGGGCAGGTTTGGATAAGGAGCAGATTGAGACACCAGAAGAAATGAGGTATGGAATATCATGAAAAGGATAAAGAGGGAAGTCAGGGCACTGTGGATAAACCTGGGAAACCTCCCAAATTTTCTGCAAAGGGACTCCATCCCCACAATGGAAAGGGATGGGAAGAATGGCTGAGGCAACGAATCCTTGTCTTCCCTGCCTGCTCTCCAGGGCATGAGCCCATCCTGGGCTCAACACGAAGCAGAGCATTTCCAGGCAAGGGGGAAATGGTCATGTCTCTTGTCATTTCTTTATTCAAAAGCAGGGGAGTCCCAAGTGAATCTGCACTCTAATTTGCAGGTAGAGCACAGGATGCGAGGTCTTGCAGTTTCCTTGTTAAGGAGTTGCTGTTTCCCGAAGCTGTCTGTTCTCATTCGCTGTCTTCTTGCCTCCCCCTCTTAGCCTACACCCACCAGCCCAGATCTCCAATTGAGGGAAGGGAAGATACTCAGAAGACAAGGGGAGATGAGTCCTGGTGTTCTGGGGAAACTGGCAAGGGAGGCCTCAGGCTTCCTGCAACAGGAGATGTCTGTTCTGTAAGGTGTTAATGAGGAAAGCCAATGAAATGGTGCCCTGTGGTCAGAGAGCAGTGCCTGGTACCAGACTCAGCCTCTAGTACAGCTCTTCTGCAGGTAATTAGGGGAGATAGAGTGGGTGGATCAGCCACATCCATTTCCATGGGGAAGAATCAAGCTCATGCCCTCAAGTCATCTTTGGAGGACAGCAGATATAAGTACACCAGGCTTGACTCACACCAGCCCAGTTGGGAGTAAGGAGCTGGCATTCTTCAAGGTCCTACCTAACCTACATCCTTAGTCCAAGGTAGGTAAGATGCCCTCCCATCCCCAGCTTCCGAGACCTCCCAGCTTTCCCACAGCAGGTACTGAGTTGGAAGGGCTGGTGAGATCCTAAAGGTCTAGTCCTCTCTGCACTGGGGCTGAGGGTCTGGTTTAGAACTAGGAGCCCCCTCTGAGGTTTATAAACTCCCTTCAGCTGAGCCCTCACTCTCCATTCACTCTCCACCCACCCACCTCACCCTGATCTACCCTGGTTTAGGTCTGGAAATGACTGAAACCAGAACTAAAGCTCCAGGAACAAAGAGTGCAGAATAGCCCTAGAAGCTGACCAGAAGTACAGGCCATGGCCAAAGGCTGTCCAGTGGACAGGAAGACGACAAGACTCTAAAGCCACCTAGGCCCCGAGGACTTGTGCTGGCTCCCCAGGGAATTACAGAGAGGGACTAGGGTGGAGCAATGCCAGGTGGGAGCAATGGCCTCGTACCAGTTGCCTCAGCAGAAGAGTCTGGGTTGTCTGGCCCAGCTTCACCAGCAGGTTCACTGGCTTCAGCAGGACCTCCACTCTGGCAGCCCTCAGTGGCCACACCCTCCAGTCCTTTGCCCTCCTCCTCAGCAGGGACCTGGGTGTCCACTCCAACTTCCAGCACGCGAATGGTCTCATGGCCTGACATCACGATGACCTGCAAACAGAGGACAGGGATCACTGTGAGGGATGGACTGATATAGATGCCCCCACCTGGTGACCAGAGCTCTAGGCATGATTTCGGGAGAGAGGAAAGGGTAGACCTGTGCCAAGCACTGTGTGCTCAGTGAGAACTCTAGAGCCTGGGGCAGGCCACGGCTCCAGAGAAGGAGTGAGCTAGGAGACAGGCCCTGGGGACGGGACAGGGGGCAGGGCCTGATGCAGCTGGAAGAAGTCCCACAGAGCCAAACCACTGGAGGATATTGCTATTTGGTCCCTTTCTTGGACTCAGTTCAGGGCGTGGTAAAAGTCTAATCCACAGCCTTGCAAGAATGTTCTCTTGGCTGCCAGGATATTGGTGCGTGGCTATGAGGGCCCCTAACACACCATCCATTGCGTACGTAAGCTGGGCCAAGAAGCAAATCCCGCTTTACGTCCCTTGAAACCTTCAGAGATAAAGCAAAAAACAAATGCTCCACAATGCTGAGTAACTTTTTCAGCTCATGATTCCTTTATTTCCAAAACTCTGGGGTAAAGGCCAAGATTTTCCTACAAGCTAACTTCCTGCATCCTGAGGATGGAGCCTCTCCCCACCCCCCTGGCCTGGAGCTTGTGCCCTATGGCTACAGTTGTGCCATCTGTAGGCTGTGGGCCTGCTCTGACCTTGAAGGGAGCCTCCATGTCCCAGCAACACGGAGGCGCCTGGGCCTACTCAGAACACGACCTTCTTCCCCTGCTCAAACAACCAGCACTCAGCTCTCTAACTCCAGCACGAAAATGCTTCCAACTGGGCCATTCAAAAATCAGGGACACAGTACATTGAAAAGCTCTGTGCCCAGCCTCCCCTACATTGGGCCTATGCCTGAAGCTACTCCCACAACACACTCCTTAAGCCTGAACACTGGATCCAGCCAGAGACTCTGCTGGAAAAAGTGACAGTGTGACCCATCACGGGAGCTGGAGGGAAATTAACCCCCAAAGCAGTTGCCTTTCTGACTCAAACTTGACCTATAAAGGGACTTTAATTACATTTTAAAAGTTGTTCCATCTTTTTTCTCCTTTTAAAAATTAATCTTTTTTCTCCTTTTAAGTGCCTCGGCCGGTGTGGCTCAGTTGGTTGAGCATTTTCCCATGCACTGAAAGGTCACCGGTTTGGTTCCTGGTCAGGGCACATCCAGGTTGTGGGTTTGATCTCTGGTCAGGGTGCATGCAGGAGGCCACTGATTCATGTTTCTCTCTCACATCAATGTTTCTCTCTCTCTCTCTGTCTCTCTCCCCCTCTCGCTTCCTTTCTCTCTCTAAAAAACATAAAAATCAACAAAAAACATTTTAATATTACATGATTACATAAGTAATAAATGGTCATTGTAGAAAAATTAGAAAAAATATATAAGAAAAAAATATTAAAACCAAAAGCAAACAAAAGAAAAAAAAAACAGGAAAAGAAACAAGAGCAAATTATCCAATATTCAAATATTTCCCCATGTAAGATTATACATATTTGTACATTTTAACTTTACTTTTTAAGATCACACCTTAGCTTGGCTGGTGTGTCTCAGTGGTTGAGCATCGACTCATGAACCGGGAGGTTGGAGTTCAATTCCTGGTCAGAGCACATGCCTGGGTTGTGGGCTTGATCTCCAGTAGGGGACATGCAAGGGGCAGCTGATCAATGATTCACTCTCATCATTGATGCTTCTCTCTCTCCCTCCCCCTTCCTCTCTCTGAAGTCAATAAAAAAAACCTGTAGCCGGTTTGGCTCAGTGGATAGAGCATTGGCCTGTGGACTGAAGGTCCCAGGTTCAATTCTGGTCGAGGGCACATGGCTGGTTTTGGGCTCAATCCCCAGTGGGGGGTGTGCAAGAGGCAGCTGATCAGTGATTCTCTCTCATCATTGATGTTTCTATCTCTCTCTCCTGCTACCTTCCTCTCTGAAATCAATAAAAATATATTTAAAAATAATAATAAAGTCAAAGCTTACATTCCCAAATTAAGCCCCTGAGAAATCCTAGCTGGTAACTAAACCTGGTCAGTGAACTGACCATGAACTTTGGTAAGAAACAGACAATGAGGTCAGGTGAACTGACCATGAACTTTGGTAAGAAACAGACAATGAGGTCAGGTGAACTGACCATGAACTTTGGTAAGAAACAGACAATGAGGGGCTCTATGGGGTCTTCCTACTTTCCCACACCCCTTGATCCATCATCCTCACTCCCCCACCTCTTTCTGCCCCAGAAGATACCTGCTCATTGATGGTGAGAGATGACTCTGGGCCAGCTCCTGGGTCCATGGTCACTTGTCAGGGTGGGGTGGGGACCAGCCAACACCTAGCACATCCTGTGGGGTGAAATGGTATGGGAAAAGCAAAGGCTGATATGATTCAGTAGTACAATTTCTATACCATTACAAAAAGTCATAAGTAGAATGGTAGGAAAAGAGAGAAGCTAAGTTCTCTCAAGTATTTGTAGACAGAAAGTATTCTAAGGAGTTTAAAACTAAAGTGTCTTGCTTCCTACAGCTTCCCCGGAGAACCTACACTCAGGGGAGGTGGGAAAGAAGAACCAGGGTGACAAGAGAAGGGCTAGATATTGTCCCTGGGTGTTCCCCCATCCATTGGGAGAAAGAAGACTCAGCGGAACCCAAAGTAACTCTGACCCAGACACTCAGAACCTCAGACCTGGATAAGGAGCACTTTGGGTGTCAGAGTGCTTCTCATGGGAGGAGTCTGAGCAGACCTCCTGGAAGAGATGGTAAAGACAGGAATACATTAAAACATTAGTCTCGCCTGGCCAGTGTGGCTCAGTGGATTGAGCAATGTCCCATGCATCAAGAGGTTACCAGTTCGAATGCTGCTCAGGGCACATTCCAGGGTGGCAGGCTCAATCCCCAGTAGGGGGCATGCAGGAGGCAGCCAACTGATGTTTCTCTCTCTCTCTCTCTCTCTCTCTCTTTCTCTCCCTTCCTCTCTAAAAAATCAATAAAAACATGTTTAAAACAAAACAAACAAAAACATTAGTCTCAAACTTTAATGTACATGATCAGCACTGGAGCACTTATTAAAAAACACAGGCCTGGATTCACCCAGAATAACCATCCTCAGAGAGCCTGAACCAGCAGGAGGGCCCCACAGAATGCGCTCTCAGGTGATCTTGTGGCAGGGGCCCAAGGACTGGCCTTTCCCGCTGCAGGCAGGACAGCAGCCCAGACACAGAGCAGCCTGCCAAATGCAGTGAGGAGTGGGAGAAGCCCTTGTAAGAACAGGTTGTCTGGCTGGAGCCACAAACCACACAGTCATAAGAAATAAAGGTAATAACAGGGACAAATAGGTTTGGACACTTATATAGAAAAGAAGGCAATTAGCATTTATTTTGAGTGCCTACTGTGCTAATAAGCATTTTATGTAACTAACTCATGTACTGCTCATGCCAGTTGGGGGCTGGGGACATTATTATCACCGTATAGATGAGGAAACCAAGCTTAGAGAAGTGTTCTGGATCCCTCACCTTTCCCTTCATCCTCCTCTTTCATCTCCGCATCGTTTGTTTTACTTTTTTGTGGCTTTATTGAATGAGATAAAATCCATCTATAATAACAAAAGCGTGATATGCTAATTAGACCGGACAGCCGAATGACCTTCCGGAGGAAGCCGGGGCTGTGAGGGCTGAGGCAAGCCGCCACAGCTGTGAGGGCCGAGCCCCTGGCACGAATTTCGTGCATGGGGCCTCTGGTATAACCTAAAATTCACCATTTTTAAAATGGTGAATGGGCATCAATTTAGGCACTCTGTTACATAAACCAAATTTTAAAATGAAAATTTAGTATTTTGAATAAATTTGCCAAGAAAACAACATTTAAAGAAATATTTACGACTTTAAATAATGACAAAAAATAATTTGGGCAATCCTGGTTAAAGCTGGGAGGGAGCCAGGGCGCACCCAGAGCCTGCTCCTTTGCTTTCTTTCTCCAGTGAGTTGCCTTTGAGAACACCTGAAGCAAATCTGGCAAGGCACCTTGCTTGGCTAACAGATGGCTCACTTATTCCTGGCTTTCCTGTGCTAATACCTAGAAATGCCCGAAACCTCAGGGGGAAGGAACTGAGGTGCCGAGGCATCTGCCCATGAAGGAAAACTCCAGGGCCATCAGGACTTCCAGTGGAGGGGACTGAGACGAATTTTCTTTTAGGAACTGCTTGAGGCTTAGGGCAACAGTCCAAAACACCCAGAGGAGCACTGGGAAATCTCAGACAAATCAGAACCCCCTAAAACAGCTCAAGATCCTATTTTTAAAAATCCTGAAATGCTTTGTCCTTTATTTATTTAACAGATATTTCAGTGGCGACTGTGTGCTGGGGATACAATGCGGGGGGTGGGGGGGTGGTGGTGGTGGAATTCCCTAGCTCTGTCAAGAAGCCTACAGGCTAGCGGCTCACCCTCCCCAGAGCTCAGCAGCGCCTTTTTCCTTCCCTTCTACTTCCCCTACCCCACCACCCAAGGTCCTGGGCCTCGCTCTCTCCTAAGCTCCAAGGGCTTTTCTTTTGCCTCGGTAATTTGTTTCCTGAGCCCATTCCTTCTACAGCTCACTTCTTCTACCTCTGTGACTTTCAAAATAAACGTTCTCTTATTACAAAAAGAGGAAGAAAAAGGATGAGGATGAGGATGAGAGGAGGAAGAGGAGGAGGAGAAGTTGCCACTGCCTACAGTCTGTCTATATGGGAGTCAAGGATATAGAAAGTTATGTTTTCAGTGTCAAGGTAGATGAATACAGAGCGGTAGAGGATGCACAGAAGGGATACTGTGCATGGTCCTTTGCGTGGTCCTTTGTTCTAGAGTGGCATGTGTTTCAGATATGAAATTTTATGTATGAGGAATCTTGTGCCATGTGGAGGAAAATGGAACTTAATTCAGACTCATTTCTGTGGTTTTACTCACTCCCTCAACACTTAATGTGGTTGAGGTCTTCCAGGTGTAAAACACCTTCTCATTATCCAGTCATTTTTGGGAGTGGAGGTACCCTGCATGAAATTAGTTGAGTCCAAAGAATGGCTGCTTGAGCTGAAATTAGTTTTAGCAGTATTCAATTGGTAGAAAGTCACATTTTTTATGGGAAATTACCTTTCACATTTTATACATAATTCTCACAGGCTAGGCTGTTTGTAGACAGCAATATCTTCAGCTCCACACCACTTTTACATTTAAATTGTGCACCCACTTACCTTCTGCAGAGCTGCCATTCAGATAGACCATAAGGACAGGAAGCAAGAGTATAGACTGGTAGCTGGGGCTGAGCCGAATGGGGCAGATAACCCACTCTTCCCCCCTTCCCCAGTCTGACAACCAACCAAGTCTAAATTTTGTTTGGACCTCACCTGGGAACTTTAGACTCATAAGTTCAATGGCCTACTGTTTGCTCATATCATCTCATACTCAACAAGTTCAGAACCAGACTCCTAATTTCCACCCCTAATCTGCTCCACCTGCACGCTGCGTTTCCCATCTCAGCAAATGGCAGCTTTATCCTTCCAGATGCTCAGGCCAGCAACCTTGCCATCATCCTTGCCTTCTCTCTTATCGCATGCTTACTCCTTCAGCAAATCCTGCTAGCTCTCCCTTCCAATATGCCCTGAATCCCCCCGTTTCTTATCACCACTACCCTGGTCTACACAGCTTTGGTACCTAGTGTGAAGAAACACTGCACGCCCTTCTGTACACAAGGATTACTTGTCCTGTTCTTAAGTCGCCAGACTCCAGGCAGGCGCCACCTCTTTCAAGTTGTCATTGCCTGGTGGACTTCTGTATGTCCTCCTACCCTTCTCCATTTCTGGCCCCAGGACACAGACTTCCCTTCCCACCTGTTGAAGAATAATAATCATTGACAGTTTAAACAAATCTATCTATATATAAAAGACTAAGTGACCATCCGGCCGTCCAACGGGCCAGTAGATATGATGCGCACTGACCACCAGGGGGCAGACACTCAATGCAGGAGCTGCCAAGCTGCGGTGACGTGGCAGCAGCGTTTCTTGGGTGACGCAGTGGACCCCACCTCCGGAGGGACCCCACTCACTCCACAGATGCCCTTCGAGCCTCAGTGCCGCCCCAGGTGTGGCTGGCCATTGGCTCCTGGGCATGTTCGGCCATCTTGCCCAGTCCTGCCCTGCTGGCCACCTTCTAATTAATCTCCTTTCAATGTGCATAAATCTGTGCACCGGGTCACTGACATATATATATATATATATGTATTTGATAATAAATCAGTGATAGTTTATTGGAACACAGAAAGCTCTCAGTTCTGCTCCAGACTCTCCCCCTCAGGCCCTGGATCCATAGGCAGAGATAATGGCTTGCCAAGCTGTTGATAGACTGGGTAGGCCCACACATGGATCAGAAAGAGAAAGAGTAAAAGATAAGGAAGTAGTGAACAACTTTATTTCCCCTCATTGAGCATACCATTTGTAATCTTAGACCTACACAGTCAAACAGTAAAGACTAATTTTATAAGGACAAATTTAGGTTTAGTTTATCCTTCTACTACTTTTCCCTTGGGCCCAAACTTGATTCACCCCAGGCAAAGTGAAGGGAAGGGGCAAATAAAATGTGAAAAATATAATGTAGGTCTGTTGCCCCACTAGATTGTAAGCTCCAAGAAGGCATGTCCACTTATCACCATATCCCAGTGCCTAGGATAATATCTGGTACACATGGGAGCTAATGAATACAAAATAATTAAGACATCAAAAATTTAGGAAATATATTAAAATATAAATTAAGAAATAAAATCAGCCTGGCCGGCATGGCTCAGTGGTTGAGTTTTGACCTATGAACCAGGAGGTCACGGTTTGATTCCCGGTCAGGGCATGTGCCTGGGTTGTGGGCTTGACCCCCGGTGGGGGGGCATGCAGGAGGTAGCCGATCAACGGTTCTCTCTGATCACTGATGTTTCTATCTCTTTCTCTCTAAAATAAAAAAAATATATATTTTAAAAAAGAAATCAAATCACATCACTTAGCCTCCTCATATTTCCTCCTTCCCTCCTCAAAACACATGTCCTATTTCATATTTTGCCCCCATTCCCAGTACTAGGGCTATCTAAAGTGATTTCAAAGTAGCATTTCTGGAGAACATTTAAAAAAAAAGAAATTTTTTATTGTTCAGATTATTACAATTGTTCCTTCCCCCCCCCCCCCCCGCCCCACCATAGCTCCCCTCCACCGGGTTCCCACCCCACCCAATGTCCTCATCCATAGGTGTACAGTTTTTGTCCAGTCTCTTCCTGCACCCCCCACACCCCTTTCCCCCGAGAGTTGTAAGTCCACTCCCTTTCTATGCCCCTGATTCTATTATATTCACCAGTTTATTCTGCTCATCAGACTTTTTACTCACTTAATTTTTACTTGTTGTTCATAATTTTTATCTTTACCTTTTTCTTCTTCTTCCTCTTCTTAAAGAATAACTTTCAGCCTTTCATATAATACTGGTTTGGTGCTGATGAACTCCTTTAGCTTTTTCTTATCTGTGAAGCTCTTTATCTGCCCTTCAATTCTGAATGATAACTCTGCTGGGTAATCTTGGTTGTAGGTTCTTGCTATTCATCACTTTGAATATTTCTTACCACTCCCTTCTGGCCTGCATAGTTTCTGTTGAGAAATCAGCTGACAATCTTATGGGTGCTCCCTTGTAGGTAACTAACTGTTTTTGTCTTGCTGCTTTTAATATTCTTTGTCTTTTGCTCTTGGCATTTTAATTATGATGTGTCTTGGTGTGGTCCTCTTTGGATTCCTTTTGTTTGGGGTTCTGTGCGCTTCCTGGACTTGTAAGTCTATTTCTTTCACCAGGTGGGGGAAGTTTTCTGTCATTATTTCTTCAAATAGGTTTTCAGTATCTTGCTCTCTCTCTTCTTCTGGCACCCCTGTAATTCGGATGTTGGTACACTTGAAGTTGTCCCAGAGGCTCCTTACACTATCTTCATATTTTTGAATTCTTTTTTCTTTTCCGGTTGGGTGTTTTTTACTTCTTTGTATTTCAAGTCTTTGACTTGATTCTTGCAATCCTCTAGTCTGCTGTTGGATGTCTGTATATTATTTTTTATTTCAGTCAGTGTATGCTTAATTTCTAATTGGTTCTTTTTCATATCCTCGAGGGTCTCACTAAATTTATCATCCTTTTCTAGAAAATTTTTGAAAAACCTTACAACCGTGGTTTTGAACTCTAAATCCAATCATTTGCTTTCCTCCATTTCTTTTATTTGTGACCTGTTTCTTTGTCTCCGCATTTTGGCTGCTTCCCTGAGTTGATAGAGTGGCTTTGTGTGCTAGGTGTCCTATAGGGCCCAGTGGCTCAGCCTCCCCAGTTACCTGACATGGACACTCTTGGTGCACCCCTTTGAGGGCTGTGTGCACAGTCTTGTTGTAGTTAAGCCTTGATTGTTGTTGGTATCACTGGGAGGAAGTGACCTTCAGGCCAATTGGCTGTGAGGATCAGCTGTGTCTACGCTGGGAGAACTTCCATGCTGGAGACACCCTTATGGGAGAAGACTTGCAAAAGCCTCTGTGCTCAGCTTGGATGGGGCAGAGTCTCAGGTTGGAGCAGACAGCAATGGCTTCCCGTCTTCCCATCAGCCCTGCCCTAAGAGGCACCCAGGTCTCAGTCTCCCACAGTAATCGCTGCAATCATCTCTGAGAGAAAGCCACCCTCACGTTTCGCCTGCTGCCAGACAGTCCAGTTTCTCCCCAAATGAGTCTGGGTCCCCAGAGTCTCGCCCGGAACTGGAGTTCAGAGCCGTCGGGAGCTTTTGTCTCCCTCCCGATTGAGAAAGCCAGCCGCGTACTCAGTTGCCAGCCCTCTCCTTGCGCACACCTCAGTACCTCTGCCTTCTGCAGCTCCTCTGAGTGTGCTTTTCTCTTTCCTTCTGGTTGTAGAATTTCCACTCAGCCAGCCTTCCTGTGGCTCTGGATGATGTCCGTGTTGTCTTTTAGTTGTAGTTTTGAAATTGTTGTGCGAGGCAGCAGTTTAGGTGTTCACCTATGCCGCCATCTTGGTTTCTCTCTATTTCTGAAGAACCTTGATCACACTTAACCCCTCCTAATGTGCCAGTCCTGTTCCTCATTCCCAAGCCTTCCCTCTCTTGGCCAGTTTCTCCCTGGTATCACTCCCTTTGTGGCCTCACTGACCTCATTTTGACACAAAGGGCTTGGGTTTAAACGTAGAAGACTCAAGTTGAGTACTGCTTCTGCCTCAGATAACCCCCTCTAAGCCTGTTTCCTTATATATCAAATGGAGCTAAATTATACTACCCATCTCATGGATTATTGTGAGAATTAAATGGATAACATTTATGTAAGGCACTTAGAACAGGGCCCAACACACAGCAAATACTATGTAATTGTTATTGCTATTATTATTATTTTGTTAATCCTCACCCAAGGATACTTTTCCCACTGATTTTCAGAGAGAGTAGAAGGGAGAGAGGGGTGGGGTGGGGGGGGGGGAGAGAGAGAGAGAGAGAGAGAAACATCACTGTGAGAGAAACACATCAATCAGTTGCTTACTGAAGGTGCTCCACCCTGACCTGGGCATATATCAAACCTGCAACCCAGGTACATGCCCTTGACCGGGAATCAAACCTGCCTTGCCTTGGATGGTATTCTCAGTGGTTAGAGCGTTGGCCCTTGAACCAAAGCATCTCGGGACTGATGTTTCTCTCTTTCTCCCCCTCCCCGCCCCTTTCCTCTCTCTCAAAAAAAAAAAAAAAAAAAATCAATGGAAAAATATCCTCAGGTGAGCAGTAAAACAAACAAAATGACCTTTGACCCTTCAGTTCTCAGGCCGATGCTCTAACCACTGAGAACACATCCAGGGCTATTGCTATTTTTAAAAAAAATGTATATTTTTATTGATTTCAAAGAGCAAGGGAGAGGGAGAAAGAGGTAGAAACATCAATGATGAGAATCACTAATTGGCTGCCTCCCCCCACTGGAGATAGTGCTGGCAACCCAGGTATGTAACCTGACTGGGAATGAAACAGTGACCTCCTGGGTCATAGGTTGACGCTCAACCACTGAGCACACCGGCTGGGCTATTGCTATTCTTTTTAATTGAAGTAAAGCATGCATATAAAAATGTTTTTAACTGTCAAGTTTTATTTAAAAATGTAAAAAATTACTATTATGACTTTATAGTGAATAAATCTTGGAGAGGGGAAAATGATCTAATCCTGTGCTCCTTACCCTTAGAGAAGCAAAATTTTTCTGACTTTTTCTTAATTGACAGGTAGTACCTCCAAGAGAATAGCCCATCTCACACACATCACATCACATAATATTATCTGGTTTGTTTTCATGTTTATGATCTGCCTGTCCCCCCAAACTGGAATGAAAACTCCACGACAGAGGAAGTTCTATCTCTATTGTTCAGAGTGTAGCACATAGTAGGTATTTTTGTTGGACCAGTGAACAAATGAATGAAGTTCTACCGCTGATATGCAAAGAAGTACCTGGTCACAGAAATAACACCCTGAGCACCATTACTTCAACCAAAATGGAATCCTACATGGAATTATTCCTCAGAAGGCCCTGCTTGTCAATATTGGCTACCTTAGACTACCAAGACAAGTGGAGGGACAGATGTCTATGAACAATGGAAGACTAGCCCTCTACTTTTGGAACAAGGACTCAGTAAGAGCAGATAAGGCTAAAATCTCTGCAAAGAACTTCTTTCATCTGACGGGGAAGGCTCCTGACTGCGTCTGATTTCCCCTACCCAGCAGCTGAGGCTATTCTGTGGCTTTAAGCTCCCAATCACGGCTCTGCGAGGTATCCCAACGCTAAAGTGGAGGTTACTAGGCACCTTGAGGCTCCCTTGGCCTTGCCAGGTGAGAATGCCCAGGGAACACATACTGGGTACATTATTATGACGATTTATGAATAATAATAATATTATTAAATATTTATGAAGTACTCACTCACTCCCCCACCCTTCCAGCAACGCCGCCAGGTGCCTAACCCTGAGTGCCACCAGTCCTCCCAGGTCGTCTTGGCCGCCTCGGCAGACCTTAACCGCCGGGAATCCGGGTTCTGCCGTGGGGCGAGGACCCGTCCTGGTATAGATCGTCCTATATGGTCTGTACCCAACCTGGGCTCTAGGGGCAGAAACCGGGAGGGGCCAGGTGCAAGCTCCCTGCGAGGTCCACCTGGCGGCTGCCCCCTCCCCTCCCCGGGTCCCCGCCGGTCCGCGGACGAGCGAGGGCGAGACCCCGGGCTCTCCGGCCCCAGGCGGCGGCCGCGCGCGGTCCCACTCCCAGAGCTCCCGCCGCCCGGCCCAGCATCCCGGCGCCCCGGCCCCGCGGCATTTTTTCTCTTTATCATAAATATATAAATTATGCTAATTACGGGCATTGCATATTAACCAAACCCGAAACCTCCCCTGCCCGGCCCCCTCCCCCTCTGTGCAAACCCCTCCCCGCCCCGGACCCCGCTACTTACCGGAGCCCGAGCCCGAGCCGCCTTCGCCCTGGGTGCCCGGCGGCCACCGATTAGAGATTCATCTCACAGCCCGGGCCGGGGGGCCGGAGGCCGGGGCCAGGGTCGGGGCGGCCGCCGCCTGTAGACAAAGAAGCCAGTGCGGCTTGGCTGGGCTCGGCTCGGCCCGGGAACCGTTCGGGACCCGCCGCCGCCCCCGGACCCCCAGCCCGAGACGGGCAGAGCCAAAGGGGACTCCGTGGGCTGCGCTGGGCGGAGGCGGGACGGCCGGGGAGCGGGTAGGGAAGCTGGGGTGGGGTGGGGGCGCCCAGGTATATATATTTTTCTTTTCCCCTTTCCACGGCCCCCCCCTTTCCCTCCCCCTTTTTCCCTCCTCTTTTTCCCCTCCTTCAGCTACTTGGATTTTTTTAGCTACTGCGTCATGAGCATAATTTATGCAAAGAGCTTTGCGGCGTGCTGCACCGCGCTCGTCGGCCGCCGGGGGCGGGCGCAGAAGGGAGGGGGTCGGGGAGCCGGGAACCAGGGATGGGGGCGGGGAAGGGAGCCTCAGCCGCTAGCCACGCCGGGAAGCCCCGGAGACTCGCTCCCGGGACGAGAGTGGAGGGTCGGTGGGGCGGGCCACGCAGCCCCTCCAAGGTACCGCTTGAGGTTGTTCCATTTTGGAAGGTGGGAGAGTGGAGCAGGAGCCCGGGAGTCCGGACTGGGACCCTAAGCCGCATTCCCTGAAGCCTGGGGTGGGGGCGGTAACGGCGGTGACTCCCAGCACCCGCCTTTCCCTCCCTAGGTCAGTCCTCTGCCCTTCTCAAGGTTGAAAATCGGGTTCCTGTCCATTCCCAAGCCCCGGGCCGGGACCCCGCTGGGAAAAAGGAGAGGGAACTCAGACATAGTTCAGCCGGCGTCGAAACTTCGGAGCAGTGCCTCATTTCCACTCGGGGAGCGGGGACCCAGGCCCTGCATGCTCCCCGCCACCCCAGTAGGGTTGTAGAATATTACAGCTCTTGGGGTTTTGTTTGGTCTGTAGTCCCTGTAGCCCTTCCCCTCAGACTGTAAATTCCTCGACAGCACAGGTTAGGACTGAACTCACTTTGGTATTTCCTCCCACTCTACGTGAAAGGGGCCAGTATTGCTAGTGAGCGTTGTCACCATGAAGGCAGAAACTCTTAGGCTTTGTGACCTGGTTTGGTGCTACACACAGATCCGAAGCCTTGGATGACATGGATATCAGGGATTGTGTGAAGAAAGACATAGATGTGATCAAAGGGGTTCAAGGAGACATATATCAAAATGTTAATTGTGGCCTAAACCAGTTTGGTTCAGTGGATAGAGCCTCGGCCTGCAGACTGAAGGGTCTCAGGTTCAATTCCGGTCAAGGGCATGTACCTGGGTTGCGGGCACATCCCCAGGAGGGGGCGTGCAGGAGGCAGCTGATCGATGTTCCTAACTATCCCTCTCCCTTCCTCTCTGTAAAAAATCAATAAAATATATTTTTTAAAATGTTAATTGTGGTTTTATTTGGGAAAAGGACATCTTTAATTTATATTGTATACATTTCTGTGAATATTACTTTTTTATTTATTTATTTTTTATTGGGGCATGACATACACCCAGTAAAGTACACAAATCGTAAATGTACACTTTGAGGAATTTTTATTTTATACATGCAATTACCACCCACAATAAGATAAAAGCATTTCCAGCACCTGACAAGGCTCCCTTGTGCTTCTTGAGAGCTGATCAACAACCAGTGACTACTATTCTGATTTCAATCACCACCAGTTAGTTTTGCTGGTTCTTGAACTTCATATAAATGGAATCAGACAGTATGTACTCTTATGTCTGGCTTCTGTCGCTCAACGGATGTTTTTCAGATTCATCCATGTTATTGGGTCCAGCAGTATTACTTGTTATTTTTTTATTGCTATATATATTTCATTGTGTAATTATGCTCCAATTTATCCATTCTACTGGTGGGCATTTGGGTTGTTCCTGTTTTTTATCTTTTATGGATAAAACTGCTATGAACATTCTTGTACAAGTCTTTTGATAAACACAGGGTGTCCCCCTAAAATATATACACACTCTAACAGCTGATATATCAATTTTGAAAATGAAATGTATTTTAATAAACACTGCCTTTATTATTATTCAAAGTGTTTACTAGTATACATTTTTTGGGACACCCGATATCTGCACTTGTTTCTCCTGGATAAATACTGAGGAGTGGAATTGCTAGACTTGAGGTTTATGTTTCGCTTTTGTAGATGCTGCTAAATAGTTTTCCAAAATGTTTGAACCAATTCATGTCCTTGCTGGTAACACATGAGAGTTCTAGTTGTTCCACATCCTCACCGATACTTGTAATACAATCTTTTTCTGTTGTTGTTGCAAGATTGCAATATAATCTTTTTGGAATAACATATTTTATAATCAGAAAAAAGTCAAAATATAAATATTTCCATGACCACAAATCTTCTCAGGTGTTGGAAATGCTTTGTATCTTACTGTGGGTGGTAATTACATGTATAATATAAAAATTCCTCAAAGTGTACATTTACGGTTTGTGTAGGGAGCGTCTTCCCTCTGCTTCTCATACCAAATCCAACTCTTCAGCAGTATCCTCAACCCAGCACAGTTTCTTTTTCTCCTCGACTCCCACTCCTATGAGCCTACAAATACTTATTGTTACCATGTGCCAGATACTGGGCTGGCTACTAAGTGTCCAGGGGAATTTATAGTTTGCTGAAAAAAATAGACATTAAACAACAAAAAAAACCCACAACACACATAAACATATCATTGTACATGATAATGAATAAACAAGAAGTGATATGAGAGAGATTAACACTGGCGGGGGCGGGGGGGGGGAGGAAGACCTCTGAGGAAGTCATGAGTATTTAGGGCAAAGTTTGAAAGAATAAGCAGGAGGCAGAAGGAACAGCAAGGAGTGGAGACAATGAGGCAGGAAAGAACTTGGTGTTCAAGAAACAGGCTGACAATGTGGCTGGAGCACAGCGAGTGACGGCACAAAGGAGGCTGAACAGAGAGAGGCATGGCCCAGATCAGGCAGGCCTGGCTATGGATACCCCCTAATCTTCCTATGTAATTGGGTCCCTTCTTTCTTTACAAACTGTCAAGATTTACCTCCTCTAAGATGCCTTCTTGAATAATACATTTTTCTAATAATATTATTTTTTTAAATATATTTTATTGATTTTTTACAGAGAGGAAGGGAGAGGGATAGAGAATAACACTGATGAGAGAGAAACATCGATCAGCTGCCTCCTGCACACCTGCTACCGGGGATGTGCCCGCACCAAGGTACATGCCCTTGACCGGAATCGAACCTGGGACCCTTCAGACTGCAGGCCGATGCTCTATCCACTGAGCCAAACCGGTTAAGGCAATATTATTATTTTAGTTGCATCATTGTTCCAATAACTTCATTATGTAATTTGTTTGTAGGCCATTCATTCTGTTTCCTGGGAATGTATTGGTTTATCCCACAGATGTGGGACAGCCTTCTGTTTCCTCTTTTGCCTGACCTCCAAGCACCCAGCTTGTCAGGGATGGTCTTTTGACAGTTAGTGTCCCTTGGCACATATTTTATTCCTAGAAACCTCTAGGAATGTAAGCAGATAATCCCTAGGGTCCTTGCTTCCCTGGCTGGAGAACTCACCCAGTTCCAGATCTTCAAAACCTGGCACGGAGTCACCACATTTCCCCAGGTTCTGTGCATATTTTCCCAAACACCTTCCTTATCTCCGTAGTTAATCTTGCCCCTCCTCCGCTCCAGTCGCCAGACTGAAGGCATCACTGCTGTTGCTAAGGGACTGCGGCTTGGGCGGGTGGGAGTGAGCTGAAGGACGGTCCAGCAGGGAGTCCGCTTGGTCAGCAGGAAAACACTCAGCTGTAAGGACAGGAAAGAGAGCCGCACATTTCCAAGTGCTTCTCCGGCCAGTTTTTGTTGTTGTTGTTTTTATCCCCCGTGTGTTTGTTATCTGCTTGTTCTCGCTGAAAGCTTTTAGAATTACAAAAAATTAAAAATAAAAAGATCTGGCGACTTAAATTTTATAATGTTATGACTCGTTGTGGTTAGTCAGTTTTGACAAAACAAGGACGCTGTAGTCCATCTTGACTGGTCATATCAAAGTCCTTGTGAGGAGAATGGGCCGTGCAGGAGGCCCCTGAGTGCTGTTAGCAATCCAGGGATATTTCAAGAGGAGAAGCCAGAGTTTTTGAAAACTTGTACGTGACAGGGAGCGTGGCTGTGCATGCTCCTCTTTTTACAGAACTCCCACCCTGAAATGCATGTATTTTCTTGTATTTAATTTTAGCAATGATGTAAAGGTATATGCTGAGCTGCTGTCACTGTGAAAGATCACCCTCCGAGCTCAAAGGGTAAATATGGTTTTCTTTTTGTAACTTTTTGTACAGTAACAAGGTGAGGAACATTTTAGCTCATAAATTATTTACCAAACCTCACAGGCATAATAGGCTGTGTGCATATTCATCAGGCTATCATCCATTATTCATAAGAACTTCACTTCGACTGTTAGAAGAAAATGAGGTTGTTGATTGAAATGCTGAAGAAATGTGGGCTTTTGTCCTCCCCCTTCCTTCCTTCTGAGTTGGTCTGGCAGTTTCCTTAAAAAATAAAATGACATTGTAGGGAGGAAAAATTTATTCCCAACGTGCAGATGTGTAGATAAAAGGGAAAGCAAGCTTGGAGTAGGAAATGAATTGGCAGAATCAACCACCATCCATTTAAAGTGGCTACAGGCCCCTGATTCCTGCTTCCACAGAGACTGTGCCCAGGAAGCCACCAGGGGGTCCTCTTCCTTGCAACAAAGGGCAGCGTCAACAAGTATGATAGAGTGGATGCTTATATTAACTAAGATAGAGGTTGCATGCTACAGTTGAAGAAGTATTTATCTTTTTATTTGCCCTTCACAAGTATGTGAGGTAGGAGTAAGTTTCAGGATGAGAAAACTGAGGGTCAGAGAGGTTAAATGATTTGTCTACGGCCAACCAGCTGGTGAGGAACAGACCAGGACTAGAACCTAAATTTTCTTAGGCATTTCATGTTCTTTAAATTCTGTCTTCCCAAGACCTCTGGATGATAAAACCCACCATTCCCAAGATAGAAGCATTTCACAATGTTTTCCATGAACCATTGATTTTATTGTTTTCCCTTTTTTATATCTTTATTATTTTCGTGAACTACAGAAGCAATGTAGGCTTGATAGCATCAAATAATACCAAGTTCTATAGACTAGAGAATAACAAATGTCCCTCGTGCATGGGCAGGCTGTTAAGTGCCATGTCTGCCAACCGCCACTGCCACAGGAACACGCAGGAGACATTATAATCCGGTCAGATCCAGAGATCTAGGTTCCCATCTGGCCGTGGCCACTTAACTAGCTGTGCAACTAGAGCAAGTTAGCCTCTTTAAGCCATAGTTTCCCATTTATAAAACGGCAATAACACTCCTAGTGTTTGTTTAAGTGTTGAATGAGATAATGTATGTGAAACCCAGATGTCCGCATTTTCCTCCATTTAAGGGTTACCTCTCTCTAGTATATTTGGGGACATGCAATGGGAAACCAGGTTCCTCTGATAGCTATCCCCCAGGTCCTCTGCTTGACTGTCTGTTTCATTCTGTCCTGGGCCACTCGGCTGCTAGCCCCAGCCTAGAACTCCTGGCTCCTCTGAATGAAACACATTTATATTCTCAATGGGGCACAGCTGTGAATTCTCCATAACATCCTATATAATAAAGAGCTAATGTGCTAATTAGACCAAACAGCAGAAGGACCGTCCAGACGACTTTCCAAACGAAACCAGGGCTGCCAGGTTTCACAATGTTTTCCATGAACCATGGATTTTATTGTTTCCTCTCTGAGAAGCAGAGGGAAGACGCTAGGGCCGAGCCCCTTGCACGAATTTCATGCATCAGGCCTCTAGTGACCACATAAGGTTATACTTGACTGAAGGGCAGGAGGGAAAGTAAAACAAATTCCAATGACTAAGGGAAAACATTAAAACTTTGGTTTTTAACTTTCTCTGTAACCCAAGTGTAAACAGCTAAGAAGTTCAATCTTTATTAAGGGGTCAGGTCCTTTCTTGGATGAACCCGACCCTAGCATGTTCTTAGGTCTGCTTCCCTCCCTAGGGACTCCTCCTTCAAACCTCCACTCCTTTTTGGGAAGCCGTGGTCCTTCCTCCCTCTGGTTCCTCAGCTGTCCCCAGAAGTATATTTTCCCAAATATGACAGTCCACAAGAGATGAGTGTGTGTGGGGGGAACACGGATAAGATGCCAAAGTGCATGTGTCCCAGAGAGCTTTGGCACACAGCCCATCCAGCAGAATCGTCTAGGGGAGGCTGGCACCCCAAGTCCAGACCCCTTCTAGTCTCCTGAGGCAAATGAGGTTCTATTCTGAGTGCCCCTTTGGAAAGTAAGTAAGCTTTGGAACACACACACACACACACACACACACACACACACACACTCACTCACACACTCACACACTCACCTTGAAGAATAAAATGAAATCTCAACCCCCAAACCTGCGAATGCTGATGTGGTGTGTTAGCATCACTCCATTGCTTTTACTGTGTTGTTTTTTAAATATGTTTTTATTGATTTCAGAGAGGAAGGGGGAGAGAGAGAGAGAGAGAGAGAGAGAGAGAGAGAGAGAGAGAGAGAGAGAGAGAGAGAGAGAGAAACATCAATGATGAGTGAGAATCATTGATCGGCTGCCTCCTGCATGCCCCCTACTGGGGATTGAGCCCACAACCTGGGCATGTGCCTGACTGGGAATCAAACTGTGATCTCCTGGTTCATAGGTCAATGGTCAGCCACTAAGCTACACCAGCCAGGCTGTTTTGCATTTTTAAAAAGCACTAAATGAGCCCTAGCCAGGTTGGCTCAGTGGACAGAGTGTCAGCCTTCGGACTGAAGGGTCCCAGGTTCATTTCCGGTCAAGGGCACATGCCTGGGTTGTGGGGTCGGTCCCCAGTAGGGGGCGTGCAGGAGGCAGCTGATCAATGATTCTCACTCATCATTGATGTTTCTATCTCTCCCTCTCCCTTCCTTTCTGAAATCAAGAAAAAAATAGTTTGTTTTATAAAAAGCACTAAATGATTCTGATGCCGAGATGCAGGTGGTTTGGGATTTCACATTGAGAAAAACTAATCAAAACCCCAAAAGAAGAGACACTGCCCTAGAATTTACTAGGCTGCCCAGTAATAGTGGAGTTAGCCCTGCGCATTATTAGAGCAGTGTCAGTGCCTGCCCTACAAAGGCTTGCCAGGAATAAGAAAGGAGGGTCCACTTCTGAGTCATATATCTTGTAATCCTTGCTCCCTTAGTTACACAAAGACCAGCCAAAACTTTGAAAGACTGCTTCAAAGAGCCTCATTGGATTCTTCCACAAACCTCCACCCTCCCACTTTGGGCTGGCAAATAGGTGGTTTGTTTTTTTTTCTAGGTATATAAGTGAAGAGCTCAACACATAGTAGGTGTTCAATAAAGGGACCTTAAAAAGCTCTAATAAGTCTTATTAACTGGAACTAGGGGGCCCAACAGGAAGAGGCACATTTGTTCTCTGAGCCCTCAGAGCACAGTTTACCCAGCTCCTCTGTAGCACTTACCACATTCGGCTGTAATTTTCCTTTCAGCATATGTCTTGCCCAACCACATTAAAAGAGTTCATTAGTCATCATCTGGGCTTTTCCCTTTCTTCATCCCCACACTATTTTTTAAAACACCTCTATTGAGGTGTAACTGACATATAATAAACTGCACATGTTTAAAATGTACAATTTTGTAACTTTTAAAAATACATATTTTTATTGATTTCAGAGAGGAAAGGAGAGGGAGAGAGAGAGAAACATCAATGATAAGAGAGAATCATTGATCGGCTGCCTCCTGCACGCACCCTACTGGGGGTCAAGCCTGCAACACGGGCATGTGCCCTGACTGGTTCATGGGTTGACCCACTGGCTAGGCAATTTTGTAAATTTAAAATTTTTATTTTATTTATTGATTTTAGAGAGAGAAAGGGAGAGAGAAACATTGATTTGTTGTTCCACTTATTTATGCATTCATTGTCTGATTCTTGTATGTGTCCTGACCAGGGATAGAACTGGCAACCTTGGTGTATTGGGACGATGCTCTAACCAGTTGAGCTACCAGGCCAGGGCCCAATTTTGTAAGTTTTGACATGTAATACCCAAATGAACATATTCCCAAAAAGTTCCCCTTCATTTACATGGGCAACTGTCAATCTGTTCTATATCAGTATAGATTAGTTTGTATTTTCCAAAATTTTATACAAATGAAATCCTACAGTCTGCACTCTTTTTAAAAATCTGGTTTCTTTCACTCAGCATAATTGAGTTTATTCATGTTGTTGTATGAATCTATATGCTTTTTTAAAAAATTCTCAAGAGAGAGAGAGAGAGAGAGAGAGAGAGAGAGAGAGAGAGAACTGATCAGTTGCCTTCTGTATGTGCCCTGACGGGGGTTGGGACCCAAAACCTGGTATGTGCCTTGATGATGTTCCAACCAACTGAGCCACACTGCCACTTTTATAGGTATCTTGTGTATTTTTTCAGGTTTTTTTTAACTCAAATACTAATGAATAGTCTTGGTTTTCCTTTCCTTTTACACAAAAGGCATGATGCTAAATACACTGTTCTCAACCTTTTTTATTCACTTAAAAATATTTTGTAGAGCTTTCTCATTCTTCATTATAGTCACACAGTACTTCAATGTATAGATGTACTAAGATTTATGTTACTGGTTCCCCATTGATGGACATATGGGCTATTTCTAACTTTTTCCTATTACAAACAGCCTCATATACAGCGTTTCTCATGAGTGCAAATATATCTGTAGAAATCATTCCTAGGAGTGGGAATAGTAATTTGTAATTTTGATGGATATTGCCAAAGTATCTTTATAGGAGTTGTATCAATTTACAGCCCCACCATCAATAAATTAGAGTGTCTGCTTATCCACAGCTTGCACATAGAGTAAAGTTAGCAAATGTCTGGAGTTTTGCCAATCTGATAATGGTATCTGTGTGGTTTTAATTTGCCTTCTTATTAAGAGTGAGGCTGAACATCTTTTCATCTGTTTAGAAGTCATTTGTATTTCCTTTTTTGTGAACTGTCTGTAAATCTCATTTGCTACATATATATATATATATATATATATATATATATATATATATATATATTATTGATTTCAGAGAGGAAGGGAGAGGGAGAGAGAGATTGAAACATCAATGATGAGAGAGAATCATCGATCAGTCTGCAACCCAGGCATGTGCCCTTGACTGGAATCGAACCTGGGACCCTTCAGTCTGCAGGCCGACACTCTATCCACTGAGCCAAACCAACTAGGGCGCTACTTTTTATTTTTTAAATAATTTTTAAATTATATTTTATAGAGAGAGGAAGGAAGAGGGGGAGAGAGAAACATTGATGTGATAGCAAAACATCCATCAGCTGTCTCCTGCATGCACGTCCCTTGGGGATCTAGCCCACAACCCAGGCATGTACCGGAATCCGAATTGAACCAGCAACCATTAGATGCATGGGACGATGCCCCACCAACTAAGCCACACTGGCTAGGACATTTGCTACTTTTTCTAATGGTTGGTCATACACTGATTTCTCAGGGTTCTTTATATACACGGGGGATTAGCCCTTTGTGATACAAATTGCAAATATCTTTTCCAATATGTTATTTGTATTTTGACTTTATGGAGTATTCATCCCTGACATTAATCCTGTTAAATAAATAAAACATTAATTCCAATATTAGTCCCTTTGTTTCTCTTTCCTAAATATTTCTAGAATTTGCCTTGGCTGGTATGGCTCAGTTGGTTGGAGCATCATTCCATAGACCAAAAGGTCATGGTTTCAATTCCCAGGTCGATGTTTATTTCTCACATTGATGTTTCTCTCCTTCTCCCTTCCTCTCTCTCTAAAATACATTTAAAAAAATTAAAAAGAATAAATATTTTTGGTATCCTCCACACCCTTTCTTTCTACCTCCACTGCCACTTCCCTAGGCCAGTCTGTCATCATTACTCACCTAAATTCCTAGTTTGGTATTCTAAATGGTCTCCCAGACACACCTCCATTCTTTTTGTTTATTGTTTTTCAGCTGAGGACATTTTTCCATTCCTTTTTAGAGAGAGTGGAAGGGAGGGGGAGAGACACAGAGAGAGAAACATCGATGTGAGAGAGACACACCAATTGGTTGCCTTCAGCAAGTGCTCCAACCATGGCCAGGGATTGAGCCTGCAATCAAGGCACATGCCCTTGACCAGAATCAAACCTGGGACCCTTCGGTCCCCAGGCCGATGCTCTATCCACTGAGCCAAACTGGCTAGGGCTCACACCTCCATTTTTGCCCTTTCCAATCTATTCTACATTCTGTAGCCAGAAAGATTTTTCTAAAATAAAAGCGCGATCCTGTTACTTTTCTGCTTAAAATTCTTCAGTGGCCGACCCGAGCCTGTAGGATAGAATCCATATCTTAAGATAGGATCTTCCATGCTGACTCCCGATTCTGCTTCACCTTCATCTCCTCCCAGTCCTTGCTCCACGGAACTGTTCTCATGTCCTCCCTCTCCATAAGCTCTCTCACCTCTAGGCCTTTGAATGAGCTGTTCCCTGTTTGAGGAGCCCTCTTCACTTGCTTTCCTTCTACTCACCCTCCAGATTTCATCTCACATCACTGTCAGCAGGAAACCACAGTAGAGAAGACTGGATGTTTTCAGAAACCCCATGCTATCCGAGTGTCAGTACTAGGCACACTATATTATGATTATCTGTTTATCTTTCTGTCTTTCCTATTAGGTAGACTACGTTCCATGAGGGCAGGAACTTCTTCACTATTGTTTCCTTAACGCTTGGCACAGGGCCTGGCATGTAATAGGTGCTCAATAAACATTTGTTAAATTAATTCAAAGGATGTTTGAGAAGTGACTAAATGAACATCTTTCTCTCACTGGGAGACCCGGGAAGATGAAGAGAATAGAATGGCTTTTGATTCCTGTCCCAGAAAGTAGTTGTTCATTAACTCTACCTGCCAGAGAGAGCAGTGACTTGCTACCCTTCCATTTCCATTGGTAATCTCATTTGGCTTTCCCTATGCCCAGGTCCCAGGGTGATAAGCAAAATATCTAACATCTTACAGAGGAGGCACTGACCAATCTGAGGGCAGGTGCCTTAGCTAGGTCCTGGAGGCTTCCTGGTGTCAAGAGTTAGTTAACCATTTAATAACTGGACC
The DNA here is from genome assembly GCA_026230045.1 of Corynorhinus townsendii. Lineage (NCBI taxonomy): Eukaryota > Metazoa > Chordata > Mammalia > Chiroptera > Vespertilionidae > Corynorhinus > Corynorhinus townsendii. The sequence goes on along the minus strand of JAPDVU010000003.1, from coordinate 168,677,815 downwards.
ATGGAGAGGTCCTGGAAGGGTTGGGGGATTCCAGTAGAAGGCTACAGCAGAGGGGCAGGTACTTGGGGAAAGGGCTTAGGGCAATGGCTATTTACCATCCAGTAGACGTATCTGAATTTTTAACACCTGGTAAGGGCCTGACCAGAATTTACAACTTAATTATCAGCTCTGTCCACTTCCCCTCTGTCTTCTCAGGCCTCCTTTGCTCTTTTCTTTTTCTCAAACAGTCTAGATTTATAACTGGAGGTGACACAAGGAATGTGTGATTTGGTGGACAGATGGTAAAACGGAGACCCTTGGGAGGCAACTGATTAAAAACACTATAAACAGATTAAACAATGTAAGCAGATTAAAAACAATGCTTGTAAAGTCAAGCAAACCCGAGTTTGATACTGGCTCTGCAGTTGTTGAATTCAGTTTAGCTATTAACCTCTCTGAAACACAGTCCCCTTACTTGCACCTTTCCTTGGAGTCTGCTATGGACATTAAATGGATAACATCTGTAAGATCACTGGCACAATGTCAGATTCCTACCCAGTAGGGAATAAAGGGGAGCTGAAGAGATGAGAACCAAAGTCACTTAGTTGGTAGGACCAGAACTAGGATCCACCTCCTATGCCCATTGAAATGGGCTGTTAGGACCCACATCCTACACTCTCAGTGACATGGGCTGCTACAGTCAGCACAATCCCAGGGTCCCTAACTGAGGGTTCAGAAAGAGAAATAAGGGAAGTTTCCTTTCTTAGTTTCACTCCTTTATTTTCTGAGGTCCTGAGCACAGGGTAAGGGTGGGGATAGATTAGTGACTTCTCTCTCCAGTTTCAGGCTTTAGGCTGAAATTAATTTAAGATCTGATTTGGGGAGAAGTTAGGATACAGGGGAAAAGATTTGCCTGATCTGACCTCCAAGGACTTATTCACTCATTTACTCACCAATAACTGATTGCAAAGGCCCTGGGGATAACAGTCCACTAATAAACAGTGCTTTTCAAACTGTGAGTCCTGACTTGTTAGTGGGCTGTGAAGTCACAACCAGAATTGAAAAAAAAAAAAAAAATAGAAAATACCACAGTGCATTTGTTGTGCATAGAGAGATAAGCACAAGGTCATTTAAGGTTGTTTCAGTTACATGTATAAATGTGTATATGCTGGGTCATGGTTTACAGTGAATTACTGTGTATTTTGGTCAAAAAGTTTTATAGGCTCCTGCCCTAGAAGGTAAACTTGGGGAGAGCAAGGGCTTTGTTTTCTTTTGGGACAGTGCCCCGTGTTGGTTAAGTGCTCTACAAATAAATGTTGAATGAATGAATGTCTAATATTGTGCCTGCCTTCAAGAACAGTCAGGAATACAGATAAAGGTATATATCAGAGGCTTTATAATATCAATGTTAGTCTGAGTCAAGATAATATATAGAGGTATTATGCAAATTAGCCAGGACGCCGTAACAGTCATGACCCGCTCAGAGGAGGCAGCTTGCACAGATGGGCTGGAGGAGACTGTGTGCCCGCCCCCAGCCCCAGTGGCTGCAGTGTGGCTGGGGCTGGGGGTGGGCCCAGAGCGGAGACACAACACACAGGGGCAGCCACCCCCGCTGGGAGACAGATGCCAACAGTCCTGCCTTTGCATGTGAGCTGCAGAGGAAACACCTTTTCTTATTGCTCATTGGCTAAGCTCCCCGTATTCCACTTGTAGTGTTCTTGGTAACTTGGGTAATAAGAATCCAAGAAGGTGATCTAGGGTTTTTCCATCTCACTCCTGGAGGAAAAAACTAAGGTCTGCTGCTGGAGGGGCTAAGAAATGTCATATCCTGCCCTAGCTGGTTTGGCTCTGTGGATAGAGCCTCGGCCTGCTGACTGCAGGGTCCGGGTTTGATTCTGATCAAGGGCATGTACCTAGGTTGCAGGCTCCTCCCTGGCAGGGGCCCAGGTCAGAGCTCATGCAGGAGGCAACCAATCAAAGTGTCCCTCTCACATTGGTGTTTCTCTCTGTCTTTCCCTCTCTCTTCCATGCTCTAAAAATCAATGGAAAAATATCCTCAGGTGAGGATAAAAAAAAAGAAATGTCATATCCTATGAAATAGACATCTTGAAAATACCTAAAGAAAGTTGTCCTTTTTTCGTGGTGAAGGGACTGGAGTCCGTGTTGAATGAAACACCTTGGAGGCTGCAGTGGCCGGCAGTGGCAGTAGCAGCGGGCTGATGAGGGTGTCACCTTCTCTTGATCAGCTGGTCGCCTCCTGCAGAGGGAGGCCAGACTGCGGCTGGGGAGCGGGCCTAAGCCATCAGTAGGACATCCCCTGAGGGCTCCCGGACTGTGAAAGGGGCAGGTTGGGCTGAGGGACCCTCCCCCCCAACAGTGCACGAATTTCATGCACCGGGCCTCTAGTGTAAATCTAAAAGAAGTCCCCAAACAAAAACTCTTGGACACTAGACTTTTAGAGTATTTTAGTCATGATAGGCAGTGTGACCTGGAAGCCAGGACACAAGACCTGATTCTGAACCAGTTCACTGTGTGACTTGGGACAACTCTCTTTAATCATTTTCTCTCATTTAAAATACAGAAATGCTCATATAAGCCTTGCCTGCCACACAGGGCTGTTGTAAAGACCCCTTGAAATCACGCATTTTAATGGTGCTCATACAATCCTGGAGAAAAAGTGAGAGTTGAAGTGAGTAGGGGTCTTTTTAGTGATTTAATTAACCAGCAAATGTTTATCAGGTTTCTAATGTTTACTGAGAGCTTTTCTTTCCAAAGTTTTCTCTTTTCAGATGCTTTTCTTCTACTATTCTTACTACATACTATAGAATGTAAATTCTATGGGAAAATAGTGTTGAGCTGTCTTGTTCAGCGTCATCTCTGTACTTGCACATAGCAAGCGCGCAAGCAGGTGTTTTAAAATGAAGGATGGAAGGAAAAACTTAATTGCCGCCCTAAAGGATAGCATCTTTGCCCTTAAGGATAATTAAGTTAGAGGCAGAGCGATACACAAAGAAAACAGACACAAAGCCCCGTACAGGTCACCTGTAACAGGTGCGGAAGGAAGGGCAGGGCACAGGCACTCCTTACCAGTTTAGCCGTAGTGGAGGACACAGCCCAATGTGCCCTTGCTTTTGTGAGAAAGACAGCAACACAGAAGTAAATGCTGACAGCCTGTCGGTGGAACAGACAAGACAGCGAAGATGCGAGTGATGGTCTAATTCAGAAAAGAATACATGTGAGCTGGCCTGGCAAAATAAGTCTTTACGGAGCTGAGGCTTAAGTTGGGATTGGTAGGAACGCGTGATAGATCAAGGTTTAGGGAGCACATCTCAAGCAATTAGATAAATTACTGAAATCTATGCCCCTGGTGGAAAGGCTGTAAGGTGAGGTCACCTTGAGCCGTTGCGCATAGATGGGAAAAGATTCCGGGAAATAGTTTAAGGTTCTGCCTCCGAGCGCCCCAGAGAATAGGTCCTGTTTTGTGACAATATCGGCACGCGTAGATAGTATTTGGTTTTCCACTAGTCGACACGGACAGGGTTGGGTATTGGAGGACACGACCGAGTGGGCGGGGCCAACACGAGTGGGAGGATCACGCGGGCCCTCTCTTTAGCTACTGGATGGCCGGCAAAGGGGCGGGGTTTCCGGCGCCGATGCACTCGGCGTCGGGTGACGCTAGAGGATGAATCAGCACGTGACACGGAAGTGACTACGAACAGGAAGAGGACGAAAAAAATAACCGTCCGCGAAGCCGAGCCGAACCGGACCCGCAGCCACCATGAACAGCAAAGGCAAGGACTGGGGACGGCTGAGGCCGTCGCGGGGAGTAGCGCTGCCCGGAGCGAGCGGCTGGGAGCCCAGGGCCCCCTTACTCTAAATGTGGGGCGAGCTTTGCCGCCCTCCTCGGCCGGTTGCAATCCCCGGGGCTGCGTCAGCCGCATTCGTCATCCTCGAATTACTGCTGCTCGCTTCTTCCCGACCCTTTCCCCCTTCAACTCTGTGGCGCAGTTTGGCGCTGCGGAGTCGGGGTTGGGGGTGGGGGGAGGTTTGTCATGATGGGCATCTGCAGAAGCTAATGGGGAGCTAGAACAGGGATTTGGGTAGGCCAATGGGGAGCCGGCGGAGGCGGGGCGCCGCGCTCCCGAACCACAGGCAGGCCCCGGGCATAACAGGAGCGGGTGCTGGTGGGCGGGCCAGCGCCTGAAGGGTCACTTTCCCCTTCCCTTCGCTGGCGACCATAATTTATCCTGGTTCCTGAGATGCTGCTAGTATGTCTGGCAGAACACGACCTCGGCTTTTCAAGTCTGGACTTTCCCCTTCACCCTCTGTCCAGTCCCAAGGTTCTCTTCCTCCTTCCTCTCTCGCTTTGTTTTAATTTGAAGTCGACCTTGAGTGGACATCTGTGAGATAACCACCGTTACTCGTTACGAAGTCTTGGCTGGTTACAACCAGGCCTGTGGAGACTCCCGACCGGCGGCAGGAGGCACCCTTGAAACGCGGGCGAGAACTTGCCCTGCCCTCTGGAAGGAACTTGGGCCTAGCTAGATTTTCCACGTACACCAGTACACTATGGGAACAGCGACTTTCCTGACCATTTATAATCTAGCATCCGTGATAAGGGACTGCTTAAGCAAAGAGAGTACTTTTTCCCCTTGGCTACAGGAGTCAGGCCCTCCAGGGCAGTCTGGTTTTGCAAATCCCCTTTTGCTTGCTCCCACTAGTTTACTACCCGATTGGCCCTTCCTTGGTGGCTCATTATGGCAGGCAATATGCATTTCTTTCTTGTCTTCCAGGTCAATATCCAACGCAGCCAACCTACCCTGTGCAGCCTCCCGGGAATCCAGTGTACCCTCAGACCTTGCATCTCCCTCAGGCTCCACCCTATACGGATGCTCCACCCGCCTACTCAGAGGTGCTTCTAGTTTACTGGACCTTCACATTTTCAGTCCTTAGCTAAGTCTCACTCCATATATTGACAAACAGAAGAATGAATAATGAATAATCTAAAACAACATACAGTTCATCAATATCTGTTGGGTTCAGAATGCATTATCTGATTATTGTACATTATTTGGCACAGGCTGAAGTTAAGATGAGTTTGCATTCTTTCCGCTTAAGGTTAGGTATAGCAGGAAGTGACTTAAGAATATCGAGTGGTAGGGGAAAGGCAACTTGTATAACTTCTAGATTATAATCTGAATAAAGAGAATTAAGAGTGACTCATTAGAGAGGAAACAGGAATGAAATCTGAAATAGGAATGTCATCAAGTAACATTTTGCCTTCTGCCTTTTCTAGCTCTATCGTCCGAGCTTTGTGCACCCAGGGGCTGCCACCGTCCCCACCATGTCAGCTGCATTTCCTGGCGCCTCACTGTATCTTCCCATGGCCCAGTCTGTGGCTGTTGGACCTTTAGGCTCCACAATCCCCATGGCTTACTATCCAGTTGGCCCCATCTACCCACCTGGTTCAACAGTGCTGGTGGAAGGCGGGTATGATGCAGGTGCCAGATTTGGAGCTGGGGCTACTGCTGGCACCATTCCTGTGAGTATGACTTAATCAGAAAAAACTCAGCTCTTGTGTATTTTAACTTTCTGAAATGACTACATAATCATCCTTTCACCATCCTTGGATAATAGTTGCTGGTATTAGTGTAACCAATGACAGCCACTAGTCAGGCAGAAAGTGACTGAGAGGGCAGGAGAACTGTGGCAGGTCAGTAGCATCTGGAACATTCACTGGCTCTGAGTTGACCAGATTCCTTTGCTTTCCTGTCCTAGGAGTCTTACCTGCTGCTTATGCAGTTCACTTTGGCACAGTGAACTGGTCTAGTAACATTCTGTATTCATTCCATAGCATTTACTTAATATTTGCCATCAGCATGGAGCCATGCTGATTAAGAAAGTAGGACACATAATCTCTATTAAATAGCTTTTAGAAAGATACTAGGGAGTTATGTCTCCTGCTTAGTTTCCCTATACATGGGATTTAGAGCCCAACTGGTCCTTGCTAGGTCCCCCCCCCCCCCCTCATTGATTTTTTAGAAAGAGAGGGACATTGATGGGAGAATGACATATCAGTTGGTTGCTTCCCGGGGCAGGGATTGAGCCTGCAACTGAGGTACATGTCCTTGACCTGTTGAACTTGTGACCCTTCAGTCTGAGGGCTGACGCTGCCTTGAGGCCTATCTACTCACCATATGTTAGAGATGAGGTGGGAATGGTGTCATTAGGTAGAGCCTTTTGAAAAATATTGAGGGACCCTGTAGTATAGGGCCATGGACCTGGCACCCCATCCCTGTTCTTGGAATGTGGGTAGGAAACCACTGGGTCTAGACTACCCATATTCAGAAGGTATCCATAGGCTTTATCTTGAAGCTAGAGCCCTTTGAATAAGTAGTGCATGCTTTCCTGTTTGTATCTTTGGGTTCACAGATCTGCTTTAGTACCCAGATTGGTGGTACAGCTAGCTCCTAAAGATGCTTTTGGTCAGCACACTGCCATCTTCCTAACAGGTCGTCTTTTTCACCTGTGTCCATTTCCCTTGTATCAGCTGCTTTATGCCCAATCTTGTCTTTTCCTTTCAGCCTCCACCCCCTGGATGCCCTCCCAATGCCGCTCAGCTTGCAGTCATGCAGGGAGCCAATGTCCTCGTAACTCAGCGGAAGGGGAACTTCTTCATGGGCGGTTCAGATGGTGGCTACACCATCTGGTGAAGACCCAAGGCCACCTCTGTGCCGGGAAAGACATCACATACCTTCAGCACTTCTCACAATGTAACTGCTTTAGTCATATTAACCTGAAGTTGCAGTTTAAGACACATGTTGTTGGGGTGTCTTTCTGGTGCCCAAACTTTCAGGCACTTTTCAAACTTAATAAGGAACCATGTAATGGTAGCAGTACCTCCCTAAAGCATTTTGAGGTAGGGGAGGTATCCATTCATAAAATGAATGTGGGTGAAACAACCCTAAAGATCTTCCTTTAATTCCTCTGGAGTAATACTGTACCATACTGGTCTTTGCTTTTAGTAATAAAACATCAAATTAGGTTTAGAGGGAACTTTGATCTTCCTAAGAATTAAAGTTGCCAAATTATTCTGATTGGTCTTTAATCTTTAAGTCTTTGATTTATATTGCTTGTTATAAGTGAAATGCATTAGTTGTCTGCCTTTTCTTTTCCATCTTTTGTCCCACATCCCACGCCCAACCCATCTTCCATTCCCTCCCGCCAATCTCCATTGAATCAGTGGTGCAGGACAGAAAGCCAGTCGGACTAATTTCCTTCTCTCCTTGCACTTGTCATCTTTAACTTGTCTTTCACAAGGATCCTCTGAAACCCCGTCTGTGCCCAAAGCACAGACCCCATTATTTGTTTTTGCATTTCCTCAGGCAAAAGTGGAGGGTGCCTTTTGGACCCTCCTCATAGGCTGTCTCTTCATACATGAACCAAACACAAATTTGCTTTGGTGCCAGAAAAACAGCTTATTTGAACAAGGGATAGCAACAAACTGTAAACAACAGTTTGTTTAAAATGTGTGTGTGTGGAGGTGGGGGAGGGCAAGGAGGAGGTTGTATTTCATAAGCCTGATGACTTTAGAGCCAAATTTAAGTGGAGTTGTCAGATAGAAAATTGGTTACCATTTATTGTCCAAGCGTCTGATGCAGCTACTCACGGCTCCCAATAATTCCTAAGCTGCGTTAATGGGGTCATGTTGTGAATGCCTCTGCAAAATGACTCGAGTCCAGTGAAATCTCATTAGGGTTAAGAATATTTCAGGGATCCTTTATATTTTAATTTTTGTTTTTTGCAATTGGGTTTTATTTTTATAATTTCAGTTCATCTAAATTTTGTGTTCTGTACATGTGATGTTTGACTGTACCATTGACTGTTATGGAAGTTAAGCATTGTATGTCTCTCTCTCTACACTGTGGTGCACTTAACTTGTGGATTTTTTTATACTAAAAATGTAGAATAAAGACTATTTTGAAGATTTGAATAAAGTGATGAAGTTGCATTACACCTCACTTCAAGGATTCATTACTCAGCTTGTTTTTAGATTTCTTCTGTTTATAGCTTTTATATCCCACCAAGAATTCAGATAGGTGCCACTGCCATTTTAAACAATTAATTTTACTTTCTAAGCTCTTAATTTTTTTCCTATTGTGTGAAAAATTTTCCCCTTATTTTATCCCCCTTATACACTCTTCTACCTTAACTCACGCCCCTTTCTGTGTGTGTGTGTGTGTGTGTGCGCGCGCGCGCGTGCACACTCTGGGAATCAAACCATGGTTCATAGGTTGACACTCAACCACAGCCACACCAGCTGGGCTCAGATTCTAAAAGTCTATTATGCCAGAGGAATTCAGAACATAAACTTAAAAATAAGGGAATGATACAGACTCCTAACTTGCCCTAAAGTTTGACTTGAAAATGTTTTTAGTATAAAAGTTTGTGTAAGTTCAGGGTGACCTTCAGTATCTCCAACGTTCTGTGTGGAGAGATACTGAAAACTGAAATCTGGGCTGCCAAGATTGATTCCTCAACTCCTGAGGTCTTACTTTGGGTGGACTTGGACAATGGAGACAATACATTTAAGACCTCAAATGGGGAGCTTAATCCCAAAGAAATATCTGGGGAGTTAATGATTTCCACCAAAATAATTGTACCTTTTAATCCTCACCCAAGGATAAGTTGTTTTTTTTTTTTTTTTTATATTGATTTTAGAGAGGAAGGAGAGGGAGGAAGAGAAACATCGATGTGAGAGAAAAACCGATCGATTGCCTCTGGTATGCTCCCGACCAGGGATTGAACCCGAGACCCTTCAGTGCACAGGGCAGTGCTCTAACAGCTACCTGGCCAGGGCCAATGGTGCCTTTAAAACATACCTCATTTTGAGATACAAGTTAGATCCAAGAAGCTTCTCAGCTTGATTCAAGGAGATTAGTGGGAAAAGTGGTAAGTAGACTGCTCCTGGTGCCTTCTGTGTACATGAAGAATGGATTCTGGGAAATTGTGGCCCTTGCTAGGATGGAGAATAAGCCAATCCATCTCCCAGGGTATGTTTGTAATGACACTTTCTAGGACCAGCTTTGTTTCAAGCCCCACACCCCTCAAAAATTGTTCTGGGAACTTCCAAAACTTCCTTAGAGTTCTTTTAGCTTGGGAGAGGTCATATGCATAGGAGTCGAGCAAAAGAAAATGTCAGAAAGTTTAAGCAGGGATAAGTCACAATGTAAAGGTAGCCTTTCTGGCAGTAACGCCTTCCCCACCACAACATGCCTCTCACTAAGGATCTCCTTCATCCCTCTCCAGAAGAGAAGAGGAAAGAGCCCCAATTCCTATTTCATGGCATGGGTGTGAAACGTCCAGGATGCATAACACCACCACTGTTTTTAGCCATGCACAAACGGTAGTTTTGTGTGCTGGCTGCTCCACAACTGTCAGCCTACAGGAGGGAAAGCAAGGCTTACAGAAGGGTGCTCCTTCAGAAGGCAGCAGGAAGAAAAGCATCCCGAATCAAGATGAGTGGGAAACATCCCAATAAAGACATTTTGGATTAAAAAAAAAAAAAGTGATTTCTTGTACATGAGAATGATTTCTTAATGAAAATTTTTAATTCTGATAAAAATAGCATTAAGTATGAGGCTGGGAAATAGGGAAAGGATGGGCTCAGATTAAGGGACGTTGCACATTCATTAGGAGGTAAGGTATCTATAGTCTCCTACCCCTCATGGCCTGGCCTTTTATTGTGGTGTCAGCCTCTGGGAAGAACTTCTGTGGACACTACCTCCACTGGGGCTGTCACTAGGTAGGGAACAGAGGAGCAGCCAGTGGCCCTAACTCCTCCCCTTTAACCTGTGAAAAAAAACCTGAAGATGACTGGGCACATACTGAAATGTTGCCTGGTATAGCCCTACCTTATTGGTCAGTCACAAACACTGCTGTCTAAAGACATAAGCAGCTTTCTCCATGTCCCTGGTCCCTACTGTCAGTGATGTTGGATTCGGGCCTCCTGGAAGGAGCTCAGGTTTGCCCATACCAGTCAATGCTTCTCACTGGCTTCAGATAAAACTTTCACCTAATAAATTAAATAGTCATTGTGTTAGCACTAGAGCCTGGATAAGCTCTGTGGGGCCTGGGAATAATTAGATGAAATATTCCTCCTTCTCCCTGCCCTTGGCTGAGTCACTCTCCATCTGAAGGATGGTGCTGGGCTCTCCTTCTGCTGGTTCGTAGGTGACGTAGCTGCCTTTGTTCTTGTACAGGTAAAAGAAGATCAAGATCACGACTGAGAGCAGGGTGAGGAAGACCACGGTGATAACAACTTGGAAAGGAGAGGGAAAATGTAGAGATGATTTAGGATCCAGTATATCTCAGTAATTCACGGGGTCCCCTGAACTAGGCGACTCCCTCACTTTTCATGAGGATCCTCCTGGTCTAGTTAACTGGTGTCCACTTCCAAATCTATATTCCCCCACCAAGCCCAGTCCCCATGTGACATGATCTCTGGGGACTTAAGCTAAGGACACAAGGCTTTTGACTTCTGATAAAATGGAACTCTCTCTCAACCAGTTCCTGATGATTATGATAGAAACAGGAAGGAGGCAAACAGGAAATAGCTTATCCAACAGGAAGGGTTGTTTGAATCCATAGCCTCCTGCAGGGGGTTCTCTGCTCCCTCCTATCCTCTTCCTCACCCACTTGGCAAACCACACATCCTCCTCCCTACCCACATACTGGAGTGTAGCGCCCATACCCACCTATATCTACTTGTGGCCACCTCCCACCTATCATTTACTGGCAGTGCCTCTGCCAGAAACCTCAGAGAGTCTTTCAGAGCTTTGTGTGTGTAAGATAACCTACGTGCCGAAATGAGCCCCTTTGTGGGTCTGGTCTCTGATTTTTAGTGCTTTCCTGTACAGGGAAGTTCTAGTTCATCACCATGGGTTCCTGGCTGACTGGAACGAGATGACCCCTGAACTCAGAAGGTCCCTTGGATTTGTCTCAGAGCCGTTGTTACCTGCAATGAGTGCTGTGCTGGCTTCAGCTTCTGGGGACAGGGCCTCAGTGACCTGCCGAATTGTGGTGATCAGTCCTGGAAATTTTAGAAAAGTGGACAAGGAAATGGGGTGAGTTGTTTCGTTCTAAAGCATATGTTTGTTCTTCAAGTTTCACCACCCTTCTTTCTTATTAAAAAATTTACCATTCAACTTCTATAGTTAAACCCACATGGAAAACCTGGGGAACAGGAGAAAACAAACCACCACCCGAAGACAGAGAACATTCTCACGGACTTCTTTCTGCCTGATTTAGGAGTTAAGAGTATGGGCTCCAGAGGCTGACTGACAAGGTTCAAATCTGTCCTTTACTGGCTGTGGAACCTTGAGAAAATTACCTCACCGCCCTGTGCATCAGCTTCCTCCTCTGAAAAATGGAGAGAATAGTGTCTATAGGGTTGTTGTGACACGTAGTAACTCAATAAAGCTAAGCTATTATTAATTAGGATTGCATATTTTTGCATAAATGAAATCAAATGCTGAGTGTATATACATAATAGATATATTATATGGTACATGCATTTCTTCAATGTTCTTACAAGCTCTTTGTAAACACTACCTAAAAGTTTTTAATAAATTTTCTTTTAATCCTCACCTGAGAATATGTTTGACTTTAGAAAGGGAGGAAGGCAGAGAGAGAGAGAGAGAGAGAGAGAGAGAGAGAGAGAAAATTATTGCTATGAGAGAGAAACATTGATTGGTTGCCTCCTGTACGTGTCCCAACGGGAGATCGAACCTGCAACCTTTTGCTATATGGGACAATGCTCCAACCTAGCCACACCAGCTAGGGCATGTAAACATTATTTTAAAATAATGAGATGAGGTTCCTTATTAAAAGCCCTTTCTACACTTCTAGAATAGGCCCTGTAATTTGAAAGGTTCTGAAACAAGGCCTCTCCTATCCTAAAACATATCCCACTCCCTCCCGCTCTTAGTCTATCTATCCCTCAGAGCTTGAATGACCCACCCCTAAAGTCATTATCCTGAGTGGGAACACTACAGAACCACTGGACTCCAGAAGTCCCTTTCAAATGTTTTCCTTGGGAAGTCAGGAAGCCCTTCAGTTCCCCCTTAGTTAGCGGTTTTAGTATAAACATTTGAAAAGGTAACAATTAAGTTAAGGTTACTATAGGACAGAAGTACCCTGAGACAAACAGGCTGGCTGATTGTGTTTTCAGGAAGCATCCACAGGAAGCATCTCAATATTCATTCACTAGATGATAACAGCGTCACTCATTAACTGCCTACCGTTTGCCAGGTACTGTGCTAGGCACGCTGAGGGTGTAACCGTGAGCAAAACATTCATGGCCTACCCTCACTGAACTTACCCTCCACCATGCCACAGTTCACAGTAATGAACTTCCGATAAATGCAGCAAAGGAAATATCGGGCACTTAGCATGTGACAGAGGGGCCTGGTCTAGTCTTCTAGCAGGGACAGCCTCCCCAGGAAGTAGGACTTGCATAGGGAGCTGAAGCAGGCGTAGGAGTTTACTACGGGGTTAAAAGGAGTGGGAAATGGGACACATTCTATGCAGAGGGAAGAGCCTGGGTTGGCGTTGAGGCAAGCGGATTCAAAGGCCAGTGTGGCTGGAGCACAGGGCATAGCATGCTTCTTGTCCGGTGCCTGACACCCTCAGGTTTCCTGCCAGATCAAGTGAAACCTAAGTGACCGGTGGTGGTCTGGTGAGCCTGGGAACAGTGCTAAGAGGGGCAGTGGTGCTGAGGCGTATTTTAACACAGGCCAAGCGGAGGCCTGATGAATGGTCCTGGCTCTGCAACAGAGAAGGCCGAGGTAGGCTGTGGAGAGCACCTCCCCTCCCAAGGCCAGGCCACACTCTCCTCACTCTTCTTTAGGAATGGGGATACACTCAGCTACTTTGTGGCTCAGTTTCCTGATCTGTAAAATGGGAGTGTGGTAGGAAGCATCTAAGATGACTCCCAATGATTCCGGCCTCCTGGTAGTCACACCCTTGTGAAAGCCCCTCTCTGCCTGTGTGTGGGCCAGACCCAGAGACTTGCTTCTAACAAACAGAAGACCACAAAAGTGATGAGATGTCATTTGTGAGATCCATTAAAAAAAAAAAAAAAAGCCCTGAAGTTTATTGACCCTTGCCAAGCACACGTTCCCTCCCCAAACCTCCCAGGGCTGGACTCCATCTTCTGACCGTTGATCCAGAGTTCTGTACGGTTGCTTCTAGTTTGGCCTTCCTTAAACATTTGGGAACTTAAGATAAACAAAGCACCAGAAGAATAATGTGGGTATGTAAATTTAAAATAAAGGTAAGCAATATTCAGTTCAATCAATCAACAATTTACTTTGCACCTACTATGTGCCTGAGGCACTTTCATAGATGCTCGGAAGCAGCAATGATGAGGGCAACCAGTTGGACCATGGAGCTAAATTTTAGTGAGGGTTCAGGGTTCAGATACGTATGAGTCCCTGAAAGAGAATCTGGGAGGAAAGATGATTCCTAGTTGGGAAATTCTGCAAATGATGTCAATTATGACAGTTTTGTGTTAGGTGCTTTATGGACATGATTATTAATCCTTAGAACACCAATCACTTCAAAGTAGTGCTTTTATTTGCCCATGTAGACCCTGAGGCCCCGGGAGAGTTAAGTGACATGCTTCACATTATAAATGAAGAAATAGTGGGTGGAGCCAAGATCTGAATCAGGATGACCCACTCCAAAGCCCACGCAAAGTATTAAAGCTAAACCTTCCTACCTCTGTCCTTTTCTTTTTTCCAACAGGGAAAGAGTGTAAGAGTTAATGAACGACAACTATGAGGCAGCACAACAAGCTTCCTAAAAAGTTCAATGGTTTAGAAGACACGGATAAAGGCAGAAGAAAACCAGACAACTACCATCAAATACAGACTGTCGTGCTTCAAAGAGTGCACCTTCTACGGAATTCACCCACAGGTGATCGGCACATAGAGAATGACATCAGTGTAATGTGGAAATCACGCTAGTTCATAAGCAACTGTTCCAGCTTTCGCATTTGATGTTCTACATCTAAAAAGAACATTTCAGCAATATCAAGACCTTAAGAAACATAAAATTCAATAGAAATGTCTTCCTTGGGTGCAGTAATCAGTTGGTTCCTACTTTTGTTAAGCCATCTGGTGAAGCAGTAAGTACAACTGAAGGACTTACAAATAAATTTACCTGTATGTGGAAACCAAGGGTTAATGAAGAAGGCAGACCCTGCATCAGATTTTTAGTTTTTTATCTTATTTTATTTTATTGATTTTTTTTATAGAGAGGGAGAGAGATAAAGTTAGAAACATCGATGCACGCCCCCTACTGGGGATGTGCCAGCAACTGAGGTACATGCCCTTGACTGGAATCGAACCTGGGACCTTTCAGAACCTGGGACCTTTCAGTCTGCAGGCCGACGCTCTATCCACTGAGCCAAACCGGTTTCGGCAGATTTTGTTTTGACGAACAATTTGACTCTGTTGGAAGTGAGGGGCTCTGGCGTCCACTTCTAAAAGGAGGAAGCACACTCGCAAGGGCACAGGGGGCAAAGGACTGGCAAAGATACGAGGTTGGAAATGATGGTGGAGATTTCACTGTCAATATTTTAATTGTGTTGTTGTCGTATTTTCAGGGTTTTTGTTACAGAGTTTCATAAGTGTTGAGTGGTCTGTCCTAATCCTGTTTTTCCTGTAAGCCCATTTTTAGTAGTGTAATTTCAGAATGTGGGTCTTAAAAAAATGCACATCAAGTTTTATAGCAGAAATGTCTATATTAGAGACTTAGAAGAATAGTGTCAGAAAACTTGGCAAACAAATTTTAAAAGTGTTATATTTGGAGCAAGAACAGAGAAAGGGCTACGGGTGCTGTTTGAGCCTGAGGATGTCAGCTTGGAGGTAACAGAGAAAGCAAGATTCATCCAGCCTTTTATTTGCCTCTGTCTCCTATCAAAGAGAGTGATTTTTGCACAAAAGCAGCAGCAGGAACTTGGTGAGGTGGGGAAGTGAGTTTAAGAGAAGAGATGCAACCCAGAAAGCACCAGACTAATCTAAAAGGGATCCAAATAAATGATAGTCAATGGCACTGAAAGAACATGTAATGGGCCACTATTGGTGACGTAGGAGCGTCTTGAGAAAGAGGGGCCAGGAGCCTGACAAGCCATAGAAAAGAAGGTGGATTCTGTAAACAGCTGGTGATTTTGACATAGTTCCCCAGCAAAATTCTACAACAGTGGTTCTCAACCTCTCTAACGCCGCGACCCTTTAATACAGTTCCTCATGTTGTAGTGACCACCAACCATAAAATTATTTTCATTGCTACTTCATAACTGTAATTTTGCTACTGTTATGAATTGTATGTAAATATCTGTGTTTTCCGATGGTCTTAGGCGACCCTGCTAGCGGTTCTCATGAGTGACACATATCTACCTGCTGTAGAGCCTAAGACCATCGGAAAACACTGAGAACCACTGTTCTAGAACAAGTTATTAGGGCCTGCTTTGGGGGCCTTGATCTTGAAACAGCATGCATTAGGAGCTACTTTGGGACCACTATGAGCAAGCAGCTCAGACAAGCCGCACAGCCTGCTTAGATTGAGAATCCAGGTTCATAGAAAAATTAAAAGTTAATTCAATAAGTATTTATTGACTGTGTACTCTGTGCGAGGCTCTGTTCTAGGCTCTGGCCATACGCCAGTGAACACAACAAACAACAGCCCATGCCTTCACAGTTCCTTAAAAATTTAAACACAATTACCATATGACCCAGCAATTCCACTTCTGGTTATATACTCGAAAGAAATGAAAGCATGAACTCGAAGAGATATTCACACACCCATGTTCATAGCAGCACTATTCATATAGCTAAAAAGCAAAATAACTCAAATCTCCATGAACTGATAAGCAAAATGCCATACACATATACAATGGAATACTATTCAGTCTTAAAAAGGAAGGAAATTCTGACAAATAATACAAAATGGATAAACCTGGAAGACATGCTAAATGAAATAAGCCCATCACAAAAGGATTAAGTATCATATGACTCCACTTACATGAGGTATGTGGAATAGTCAAATTCACAGAGACAGAAAGTGGAATAGTGATTATCAAGAGGTGGGAGGAGGGGAGAATGGAGAATTATTGCTTAATATGTAGAGTTTCAGTTTGGGATGAAGAGTTTTGGAGATGGATGGTGGTGATGTTACGTAACAATGTCCTTCAGTCTGGGAACACTATACAGTTGTTCCCCATGAGGAAGAACACAGAACTGTAGACTTAAAAATTTTCAATTTTAGCTCTGGCCAGGTGGCTCAGTTAATTGGAGTGTTGTCCCTTACACCAAAAAGTTGCAGGTTTGATCCCTGTCTGGTCATGTAAGGGAGGCAACGAATTGATGTTTCTCTCTCTCCCATCTTCTCTCTCTAAAATCAATAAAAACATATCCTCAAATAAAAAAAAATTGTAAATTTTATGTTATGTATAATTTTACCACAATTTAAAAAAATGTTTAAAATAAAATTTACATTCTGAGGGGGGAGAAGGACACTGAACAAAATAAATAAGTGGAAAAACTAGACCGCATTAGATGTTGATTAGTGCTATGTAGAAAAAACAAGCAGGAAGGGAGACGGGGTTGGGATGCGGAGGGCGGTGGTCAGGAATGTCTCCCTGAGGAGGTGACTTGAGTAAGCTAGGTGAGGAGGCAGCCATGCAGGCCTGGAGAGGAAACTTCGGGCAGAGTTCAGTTAGGGCTCCTCCGTAATACTAACATGCACGTGAGGCCACGGCATACTCGCCCCTGGGGCAGCACAGAGGTCGTCTGGAGGGCGCAAGGAGGCGAGCAGGAGAGCAGTGGAGAGGGCTGTATGAGTGAGTGAGAAGGGAATCCTTTAGAGGTTTTTGAGGAGAAACTGGCCGGATTTATATTTTACCACAGTGCTTCTCAAACGCTGCTGTGCCCGCGTCTCCCAGGGACCAGGTGAAAATGCAGGTTCTGATTCAGAGCCTGAAATCCCGAAGACCATCCCTTTGGAAAACGGAGTCCACTATATTGTGAGGAAGCTGGGTCCAGCCCACTGAAGGATGAGAGGCCGCACTGAGAAAGCGGAGGCGCCCCGCCCGTACCAACCGCTCGGTGCTTGAGGGAGGCCATCCTGCCCCTCGGGCCCAGCGGACCTTGCAGCTGCATCAGTGCGAGCACAGTGAAAGCAGCAGAGGAGTGCTGGCCACCTCACAGAACCCTAAGAAACCATAAACTGCTCTTGTCTTAGGCCACTAAGTGCTGAGGTGGTTAGTTATGCAGCAACAGGTCACGGAACAGAAGTTGATTTTAAAGGCTCCTGAGCGAAGGTGGGGATAGAAGTAAGAAAGAGGTTCGACCTGGCACCGGGGCACAGCTCATCCACCCAAAGGGGAGCCTTTTTCTGGTTTGCACGGAAACACTGACTGGGTCTAGCAGCAGCGCACGGGGAAAGTGGGGGGGATTCTGGATATATTCTGAAGGTAAGACTGACAGGATGTGGGGTGGAGTCAGGATGACACTCAGGTTGGAGCCTGAGTGACTGCAGGGAGGGAAGGCATGATGCTACCAGAGATGGGAAGCCTGTAGGAGGAACTGATCTGGAAGGGTAAATCCAGATTTGCACAGGCTGCTTATCAGATATCCAAGTGCAGATGTTAAGGCTGGAATTTTGGGAAGAGGTGTGCACTGGAGATTCAAGGAGTGACAGCATATTTAAGATCATGAGAGTGGGGGAGCATCATGGGATCAAGCACAGGTAAAGAGGACCGAAGGCCCCTGGGTTTTGCCAAGCGTAAAGTCATGAATGACTTTGACAGAGGCAGCTTTGGCAGCCCTCGCTGGGTAGCTCGGTTGGTTAGCTCATCGTCCCAATATGCCATCGTTGTGGTTCAATCCCTGATCAGGGCACAGAGAAGAATCAACCAGTGAGTGCATAAGTAAGTTGAAAGAACAAATTGATGTTTCTTTCTTTTTCTTTCTCCTCTCCTCTCTCCCTCAAATCAATAAATAAATAAAAAATTTTTTTTAAAAAGAAGCTTTGGTGAAGTGCTGAGCATAAACCCCTGGTTTACAGAGAGTTAAAAAAATGGAATGTTGCCCTAACCGGTTTGCTCAGTGGATAGAGCCTGGGCCTGCTGCCTGCAGCCTGAAGGGTCCCGGGTTTGATTCCGGTCAAGGGCATGTACCTCAGTTGCAGGCTCCTTCCCGACCCCGGCCCTGGTCAGGGCTCGTGCAGGAGGCAATTAATCGATGTGTTTCTCTCACACTGATGTTTCTCTCTGTCTTTCCCTCTCTCTAAAAATCAATGGAAAAATATCCTTGGTTGAGAACTAAAAAGGAAAATAAATGGAATGAGAGGAACCAAAGGCATAATATAAACTTTTCTTTTTCCTGTAAAGGTGAGCAGAGAAATGGGCTATCGCTACAGTTAGGAGGGAATTCAAGCTTTTTGTTTGCTTTGCCTTTTTTAAGGATGAGAGAAATGACAGCATGTTTATGTGTGTACAGGAATGAGTCAGGTGGGAGGGAACAACTGATGATGCATGAGAGAGGAGCGTGGCTGGAACCATGGCCTCGAAGGGTTTGGGACCTAGTGTATGAATAGAGGGGTTGGCTGCAGACAGCGCAGGGACCATTCATTGTCAATGTGTACACAGGAACAGAGGCAGGTAGTAGGCGGATAGGGGCGGGAAGATAGCAGCCTTTGGCAGTTCTCTTTTGAGAACTAATTTTTTCAAGAAAACAGAATATAAGGTCATTAATTGAGTGAGGAGGGGAGAGGGTTGAAGGTGCCCTGTGAGTAGCCAGAGGCTCCTCACAGAACATAGGATAAAACTATTTATACTATCCTTGTGGAGTAACACAGCCTATTTGTAAGGACTAAGTGTGGGGTAACTGTCAGTCAAGGAAAGGAGTGAGTGATGCCAGTCTCAACAGAGGTTCTTCCACTGGGGTTTGACTTTAGTTCTTTTTGAATTGATATTATTATTTCAAACCAGGGATAGGGCTAAATTAAGGCCTTTAAGCAATTAAAAAAATTAAATCGTAAGACAGGTAGAAGAAAGTCCAATAATATAATGTGTCCCTCATGATGATGACTCTGGCTTTATGTTTGTTTTAAAAAAGATATTGAATATGAAATTCTTTGCAAGATCTTTTGTTTTGGTGTCCCACTTTTTCGATACCTTCCCCATGGGCGTAGTGCCCTTTAGGTAAACATAGTCCCCTGCAGACCCAAGGAAGGAGTGACAAAATTGTGAAACACTCAAAGCTAGAGGGGCAACTAGTAAGCTGATAAACAGAGAGATTTCAAATGACAGAAGAAACGGGCCAAATTGAACCAGATGAGAATTTAACAGATTCCCTGCTGTTAGGCCCAGGAAACCAATGAACTCACAAGTAAAATGGGGACCGGGGAAGAATGGGGAAGCCATGGCTTAGTGGCAGCATATACAAACGGCTTATAATAGGATCATTAGAAAGCAACTGACACAGGAAGGACATACCCCCAAGTAACAGCAAGAGTGACAGGTAAGTTATAGAATTTGGGATGGTTTTTATTTTCTTCTACTACATGCTTCCCTTTCTCTTCCAAATTTCTTATGATAATTACTCATAAAAAATGTTCAACTTGCTGTTATATTAGGCACCATTAATATGGTCTCTAATAATGGACACAGCTGTGCAGCCTTCCTTTGCGCCACACCTAGACTGCTGAGTTGCGTCTGGGTGTCACAATTTTGAGGTGAGCAGCCAACATTGTGAATGGTTTTGGAACCATTCCAGATAAGGAAAGCTTGCAACAGAAAGTCCAGAGAGAAAACTTAGGGGGAGCCTAGAACTTGAATGCTGCCCTCAAATATGCCATTGGATGACCTGTACAAGGGGCAGAAATCAGCGGGAGTCCGATGCCACCCCACAGAGGAAGAACACAGCAGGACAAATGCTTCGGGTACCGGCGAGATTCTAACTGAGTGGGTGGGTTGAACTAGCTGGCCCTTGAACTAGCTGGCCCTTAGGACCTTTCTCAGCCTTAATTTTGGAATATTTATAAATTGAAATTGTTCTATCAGAATTTACTTCAAAATCACATTTTTGAACTGGTGAAATCTCAGTGAAGTCTGTAGTTGAGTTAATAATATTGTACCAATGTTAATTTGTTTCTTCCACAAATGTACCATGGTCATGTAAGATGCAATAAGGGGAAACTGGCTGAAGGGTATATGGGAATTCTCTGTACTATGTTTGTAACTTTTCTATAAATCTAAAATTATTCCAAAATAAAATGTTTATTTTTAATTAATTAATTTTATTTATTTTTAAAATATTTTATTGATTCTTACAGAGAGAAAAAGAGAGGGATAGAGAGAGAGAAATATTTATGGGAGAGAAACATCACTCAGCTGCCTCCTGTACAACCCCTACTGGGGATCGAGCCTGCAACCAAGGTACATGCCCTTGACCGAAATCGAACCCGGGACCCTTCAGTCCATGGCCTGATGCTCTAGCCACTGAGCCAAACCGGTTAGTGCTAAGATGTTTATTTCTCAAAAATTAAAATTTTGAACTCACACAAAAGTGCTTGTCTCAGACTAAAAGTCAAAAAATGTCCTGAGAACTGATGAGCTAGTGCCTTTCAGGCTTCAAGTATTAGAATTATTATCTATATTTATGATTTACAGTTTACAAAACATACCTTATTTTATCTCCACCCCAAGAACATGACGTAAACAGGGTTGTTGTTATCATTCTGTACACACCAAGAAGCTGAAGCAGCTCAGCAAGCGCAGGGTCACTCAGCACTTGGCTGAGCGGGGTTTCAAATCTGTCCAAGGTTCCTTCTACCACAAACTACCTACCCTCCAAGATCTGGAAACATCGTGTGCTGCCTCCAGTGAAACTGAGTTGTTCTCTGACTTTTATTGCAGATGGAAAGGGTGTTCACTGTTGCACTGTTTGCAAGAGTGACACATATCTGAATGTCCACAGGCAGAAGAATGATTAAATAAATTACAGGTCATTCATTCTGGAAACACTATACGGTTGTTAAGAAGAAAGTGGGAGATCTGCATATACCGCGGGACAGGACATGTGGTTAGATGAAAAAAGCAAATTGCTGGGGCAGCATGTAATATGATTACATGTTTGTGAAAACTGTAAATTAAAATAAAATTATAAACACACACATATATAGAGAAAAGGTCAAGGAGGCTATTTTGAGGGGCATGAAATAGCTTTTTAATGAAAACAACAACAAAGGTTAACAAAGTTTAGAAAGTCTGGGATAAAAGGGGGGATGGCTTACAGCTTCCCCCCATTATCTCCTGTTGCTACCCCATTTCTCCTCTGTCTTTTGTCCAACAAAAGAATAATAATGTTACTCTCTTCCTTCCCTTCGCAGGCTTGGAAGTACTCCAGTGCCGTCGGCTTTTCTTTCAGGTGGCAGGTCTGGGGTTCAGGACCACAAAAAGGTTCCACCCAAATCCTAACCAATAGCAAATGAACTTCAAAATCTATTTTGCTCATTCACCCTCCTCTCCTGTTTGTGTTAACCCAGATACAGGTTAGTTTCTTTGTGTCCCTTGTTCCCCTAAATCTCTTATCACTAAGGCATCAGATCCTTTGCCACCTGAGTCTGCCAACCTACTTATTTGCTCTAGAGCTGCCCAACACAGGGCGGCTCCCCCAACCTCCTTCCCACGGGAACCCGCCCTGGAATTCTGCTCCTTTTCTCCTTCTTTCTCTTTCATGTGGCCGGCCAGTGGGGTGGAGTGGCACTTTAAGAGCAGTATACCATGACGGAAAGAACACAGGCTCTGGAGTAAACCAGACATGGCATAAAATCCCACTTCTGCCATTATTAGCCACATGACCTTGGGAGAATTTCTTAACCTCTGAAAATTTCTGAACTTCCCTGAACCTCAGTTTCTGCTTCTGTAAAACGAGACTAAAACCTGCTCATAGGGTTGTGGCAAAAAACAAGTGAGATGAAAAATACTGAGTGTCCAAGCCAGCGTGAGGAAAACCTAGGAGGTGGCTAGTATGATTAGGTGGGAAGGGATGGGCTTTACTTGTGGGTTGGCAGAGCCCACAATGGGAGGTTCTACTCCATCCTCCTTCCAACAGGGTGACTTATGCACTAGGCACAGCAGGCACTGTGCCTAGGCTTCATGATACTTCTAGGGGCCCATGAAAATGGTTTTTAATGATTTTAATTGTAATGATTTTAATTTCTTTTAAAATTACAGGAAAAATTTGAATATTTACGTCAAGGAAATTGTAATACTGTTATTATTAATTAATTATTAATTATACGTACAACTTTAATATTATATTTTTCCTTACACCAACACAGTTGTAAAATATAATTTTTAATATATATATTTTTGTTTATTTGATAGTCCTCACCCGAGACTATTTTTCCATTGATTTTTAGAGAGAGTGGAAGGGAGGGGGAGAGACAGAGAGAGAGAGAGAGAGAGAGAGAGAGAGAGAGAGAGAGAGAGAGAGAGAAACATCTATGTGAGAGAAATGCATCGAATGGTTGCCTCCTGCACAGGCTCTGACCTGGGCTGGGGATCGAGCATGCAACCCAGGTATGTGCCTTGACTGGAATCGAACCCAGGGCCCTTCAGTCCAGGGGCCAACACTCTAATAATATATATATATATATTTTTAAAGATGATAACCTTCTTTTTAAAAAAAATATATTTTTATTGATTTCAGAGAGGAAGGGACAGGGAGAGATAGAAACCTCAATGATGAGAGAGGATCATCAATCGGCTGCCTCCTGCACACCCCATACTGGGGATCGAGTCTGCGACCCAGGCACGTGCCTCTGACTGGAATCAAACCCGGGACCCTTCAGTCCTCAGGCTGACACTCTATCCACTGAGCCAAACCAGCTAGGGCTGTAAATATCTTTTTAATGGAGGAATGAGTCCACAAAGGCAAAAGTGCCAAGAGCCCATGAAAGTAAAAATGTGGCCCTCACTTTCTTCTTTAAAAAAAAAAAAAATATTTGTACTGATTTCAGAGAGAAAGGGAGAGCGGGAGGGATAGAAACATCAATGATGAGAGAGAATCATTGATTGGCTGCTTCCTACTGGGGATTGAACTCACAACCCAGGCATGTGCCCTTGACTGGAATTGAACCTGGACCTTTCAGTCCACAGGCTGACGCTCTATCCACTGAGCCAAACCAGCTAGGGCTGTGGCCTTCACTTTCACTTTTGTTGAAAATGAGGCTCAGTGGGCCTCCTAAAGGTTATTTCCTTTAGGAGATCTTTATAGACGGACTAGGGGAAAGGATGGGAGGGGACAGATGGGGAAGAGACGTACAAGACCCTCAATGATCTCACTGTTTGTGATTTCTCCCGTATTGTCTCTGAACTTAATATCTGCTTGGACCCAGTGGGAGGGGACTGTATGATACATCCTAAAATACCATATCACTAATTGATGTCACTAGTTGGGTCAAGAATGTAAATATACAACTCAACAAGAACAACAAAACAAGGCAATTAAAAAATGGGCAAGGGGCTTGAATA
The DNA here is from genome assembly GCA_026230045.1 of Corynorhinus townsendii. Classification (NCBI taxonomy): domain Eukaryota; kingdom Metazoa; phylum Chordata; class Mammalia; order Chiroptera; family Vespertilionidae; genus Corynorhinus; species Corynorhinus townsendii. The sequence continues at coordinate 168,654,228 of JAPDVU010000003.1, read as the reverse complement.
GACCTTTCTCCAAAGAAGATATACAGCTCAACATCACTAATCATTAGGGGAATGTAAATCAAAGCCACAATGAGATACCACTTCACACCCATTAAAATAGCTACTATATAAAAAGATAAAGTAATGAGAATGTGGAGAAGTTGGAACTCTTGTGCACTGCTGGTGGGAATGTAAAATGGTGCAGCCATTGTGAAAAACAGGCTGGCAGCCTGGCAGGTGTGGCCCAGTGGTTAAGCATTGACCTATGAACCAGGAGGTAATGGTTTGATTCCGGGCCAGGACACATGCCCAGGTTGTGGGCTCGATCCCCAGTGTGGGGCGTGAAGGAGGCAGCAGATCAGTGATTTCTCTAATCATTGATGTTTCTATCTCCCTCTTCCTTCCTCTCTGAAATCAATAAAAATATATTTTAAAAAAGAAAAAGAAAAACAGTATGGCAGTTCCTCAAAAAAATTAAACATAGACTTACCACATGATTCAACAATTCTACTTTTGGGTATATATACCCCAAAAAATTGAAAGCAGGGACTCGGAGAGATAGCTGTACACCTATATTCATAACACCATTATTCACAATGGCCAAAAGATAGAAACAACCGAAGTATCTATCAGTAGATGAATGGATAAACAAACTGATATATAATATACATATATTATATGTATATAAATAATAAAATTCAGCCTTTAAAAAGGAAAGAAATTCTGACACATGCTACAATATGGATGAGACCTGGAGATGTTATGTTAAGTGAAATAAATCAGACACAAAAGGACAAATATTATATGATTCCACTTATATAAGATACTTAGTCAAATTTATACAGATAGGAAGTATAATGGTGGTGGTTACCAAGGGCTGGGGGGAGAGGGAGCGGGGAGCTACTGTTTAATGAATACAGAGTTCAGCAATATGGAAAAGTTCTGGAGATGGATGGTAGTGATGGTTGCACAGCACTGTGAATGTTAACACTTAATATTACTACACTGTCCACCAAAAAATGGTAACACATATTATGTGTAATTTATCGCAAATTAAAAAAAAAAAAAAAGAGGAAAGGAATGTAAATATCTCCCCTTTTACCCAAGTGCTAATTGCTCAGCTAGCTGCCCAAGCATCAGGTCGTTTCCCTATGGGCAGGTTTATTCTGCAGGTCCTCTGCCCTCTCTTATTCTCTTTCAGAAAATTCTCCGGGGGAAATGCAATCTTTGCAGATTCACACATGGTACTACCTCTATGGAATACTGTCTATACCCCACTCTGCCATATCCATTCTCCACCCCTTCCCCACTCATGAAGACTTTGCTAACCAATCTAAACTTCTACCCATTTCTCCCTTTTCTCTCACCAGATAACTAACAGTCTGAATTGTGTGCATCATTGAGGACATTGTTTTAGCTTTCCTTGGGGTTGTCATGCACCTGTTTCCACATCAGTAAAACAGAGAATGTCTGTCCTAATGATAAATGAAACTGTGTATATGAAAACAAAGGTGTATGGACCAACCAAGTTATTATTTCTCCCTTAACCTAACTAGCACATAATGAAAGTAATCATTGAATATATTTCATAAGCAGCTCAGCTTGGTGGGAATCCATTCTCAAAGTGATGAGAGCATAGCTCCAGGAACAATGGGTTTTTGATACTGGAGTGTATCACCAGAGGAATGCAATTAGAAAGATGCAGAATTTCTTTCCAGGAAAAGGTGGGTTTCTAACAAACACATAATAATCCTCCTATCTAATAAAAGAGTAATATGCAAATTAACCATCACTCCGCTACACCCACCAGTCAATCAGGAGTGAGTATGCAAGTTAACCCAACCAAGATGACTGTGGCCATGGAGAGAGCAGGAGGGAGGCTTGGGTTTCCCCAGCGACGGAGGAAGCCAAGCTTTCTGCACAGCCTGGCCGGCCCAGGCGTCCGCTCAAGGCTACAAAGTTTCAATTATAGAAGATAAATCCCAACAAAAATGGCGGCAGCCATGGAGCTGGAGAGAGCAGGAGGCTAGGGTTGCCCCCGGCGATGGAGGAAGCCAAGCATTCCGCACACCTTGGCCTGCCTTGGCCTCTGCTCAAGGCTACAAAGTTTCAATTGTAGAAGATAAATAAATCCCAGATACCAGGGCCTCTGGTTGGGTCCCCAGGGGGGTGTGGCCGGCCTGCAAACCACCACAAGCCCCTCGCCCAGGCCGCCCCACGCCCCAAGGGAACCCCCACCCTGATCCGGGACACCCTTCAGGGCAAACCAGCTGGCCCCCACCCATGAACCAGGCCTCTATCCTAGCTAATAAAAGAGTAATATACAAATTGACCATCACTCCAACACACAAGATGGCTGTCTCAATGTGGTCAAAGATCCTGCCCCCATGTGCACACAAGATGGCCACCACAAGATGACCAGCAGGGGAGGACAGTTGGGAGGAACCAGGCCTGCAAGGGAGGGCAGTTGGGGGTGATCAAGCCTGCAGGGGAGGGCAGTTAGGGGTGACCAGGCCAGCAGAGGAGGGAAGTTGGGGGCAAACAGGTTGGCAGGGGAGCAGTTAGGCATCAATCAGGCTGACAGGGAAGTGGTTAGAGGGTGATCAGGCTGGCAGGCAAAAGCGGTTAGGGGCAATCAGGAAGGCAGGCAGGCGAGCAGTTGGGAGCCAGCAGTTCTGGATTGTGAGAGGGATGTCCGACTGCCTGTTTAGACCCGATCCTGGTCTAAACGGGCAGTCAGACATCCCTTGAGGGGTCCCAGATTGTAGAGGGTGCAGGCTGGGCTGAGGGACACCCCGGCCCTGGGCATGAGTTTCGTGTACCGGGCCTCTAGTAATAATAATAATAACAATCAATGTTATTGAGAGCTTATTAGATCTGAGACACTGTATTAGGTGTTTTATATAGGTTGTCTTATTTAATCCTCACAAATAACCCCATAAGATAGGTATTATTTCCCCCATTTTACAAATAAGGAAGCTGGAGCTTAGAGGTTAGATAACTCAGTGTCACAAAGCTTTAAGTGGTAGTGCCAGGAACTGGCCCAGCCCACGAGACTTAGATGCAAACGCACTAAAGTGCACACTAATTGCCTTCTGCTTCCTCCCAGGACCTTTCAGGGGTGAGGCAGCCAGAGAGGTCTTCTCATCTGGCCTGAGGCCTCAGGGCATTCGAAGACTGGGCTGGGGTGAGGATGTTGAAAAAGTGCCTACCATTCCAACTGGAAAAGGCCTTCACCTACCTCCTGGAGAAGGCGTGGTTGGGAGGCTAGTCATTGCACCAAGTGGATGGGCACCTTGAGGACCTGGAGGTGTGATTGGGAGGCTAGTCATTGCCCCAAGCGATGCCACCTTGAGGAAGGAGCAGATCTGTAGGAAGAGGGGAAAAGACAGGAATGAGGTGGGTGGGGCGGGAGACAACTGGAAATGCCAGAGCCGTTGGTGCCAGATTTTCCTGAGTCCCTTCCCCATCCCCTCTTCCCTATGGAGCTGGTCCTAAACCCTTGTTTGGTTTCCCTGGGTATCTCCTCAGGCTGCAGTTATCAAGGGCAGATCCGTGAGACCACCTGTATCTGGGGTGCATTATCTTTGCATGTCCTACCCCGAGATCCTTTCACTGGGTCACATTCACTTAGATTCTAGGTCCTAGAAGATTTCTCAAGGCCCGAGAGAGTTAGGCACAGGTATGCAAATGAGCAGTGGCCCCAGTTCCGCCAATCTCGGTCACAGGTACCCAGTTCTTTCACAGCCCGGAGTTTGGGCGGAGCCACCCTCCAGGTGTCAGGATGGGGGTGCGCAGGACCTGCACCTGGCTCCGGGGCCACGTGGGGGCTGGGACGGGTCCTGGGGGCCGTGGTGGAGAGTGAGCCAGGCAAAGGAAACTGGGAGGTGAGGGGCCTTAGTCGCCTTTTGGCCTGAAACAACCGGTCCACTGGGCTTGACCCGCTCGCCTCGGTCCTCCCTTCACTGTCCACCCGCGCCGTCTGCGCACAGACTACCGAACTCCACTAGCCGGCCACGAGGGCCGAACCCCACTTGGCCGAGCCCAAGCCTCTGACGCCAGGGCAGCCTCGGACGCCGGGGGACCCCCGACACGTCCGCGGCGCCTGGTCTCGCCCCGCGGCCCCGCCCCCCGGCCCGGGTCGCCGTCCTCCCGCGTTACCCCACCGGCGTGCTCGCTGCGCTCCGAGGGAGTCTCCTGCCGAGGGCCGAGCTCGGGCCGCTCTCGGTTTCAGTTCCTGCCGGGGCTGAGGTGGCTGCGGCGTGAGTGTGGGCGACTGGGCTGGCCGCTCTCCGCCCTCCCCGGCCCCCTCCTCCGCGTGCTCACCTTACCAGTCGGACGGGCTGCGGGGCAGGGCCGGCGCCACTCCGCGCGTCCTTTTGAACTCGATGGGGCGGGAACCGCAGGTACCGCAGACCCACCGAGGGACGCGGCGGCCGGGATCCCCGGAGAGGCGCGCGGAGTGCGCTGCGGAGGCCGGCGGGTGGGGGTGGGGGACCGGCCGAATGGGTGGGACAGGAAAAGAGGAGAGAAACCGCCCTCTGCAGGTTCCCTCTGGCCGCCCGGCGCCCTGCGCCCCAGGAGGAAAGGCTGCCTGCCTTTCCTTCTCTGCTTGTCACTGTGCCCTCCATCCGGAGCGCTTCCTCCCTCGCCCCGAGGCTGGGGGTGGGTGGGGGCCCGTGGGAGCTGAACCCTGTGCTAACTGGGATCCGCTCGCTTTCCTCGCTACCGACTTTATTTGATTTTCAGTTACTGTGGAAAATCGCATTTATTTGGGTTCCTTATCACTTAGGTTAATAGGTCTGTGTCCAGAAGCTTGGAGCGCAAGGTGACTTCCCGCGGGCCGGGAGCGGGAGGCGAGCGGGGAGAGGGACGTCGCCCCATCCGGACGGGTCTTCCTCGTCGGATATTCGTCTGAGGTAGAGGAGCGGCATGGACTTTGGACTCAAAACAGCCTCAGCTCCGCAGCTTGTTGGTTGTGTGCCTTTGGCAAATAACATCTCTAAAATCTGTTCCCTCGTCCCTGAAACGGGGGACTGAAGCTGATCATGCCCGTGAAGCCATTTCATTTCATAGACATGGTTCTGTACATGGTAGGATTTAATCAATGCCACACTTTAGCCACCTCCTGACTCACTTTTTTTTTGTGGCAGGAAAGTTACCCAATTAATGATGAACTCAATGACTAAGAATGGGCTACCATAAACACAGGCTCTGAAATCTGCTCTGCCGAGAGATCTTGGATAAATTACTCATTTCTCTTGTTGGGGCAATACTTGTCTCATAGAGTTGCTGTGAGGATGGAATGGGTTACTACATCCAAAGCAGCGATTTTCAACCCTTTTCATCTCATGGCACACATAAACTAATTACTAAAATTCTAGGGCACATAAAAAACATTTTTTGCCGATCTGACAAAAATAGGTATAATTTTGATTCAGTCGCACTGGACTATTGTGTCCACTGTTGTCATTTAAAAAATTTGACAATCTACATAGTCAGGTATTGCATGTTTTAAAAATTCTTGCACCACACCGGTTGAAAATCACTGATCTAAAGCATTAGAACCTTACCTGGCATATAGTAAGTGCTCAATAAATGCTAGCTATTGTTATCCTGGCTTCCTACTTGGGGTTAGAACTCTTGTGGTTATTCTGCCTTCCATCCCAGTGATACAGACTTCTGTGCTTCTTATTCTTGTAAAGAGTTTGGGAATCTAGGTTTGGGAATCAATGTTTATATAGATCGATAGAGAGACAGGGATTGTGTAAGTTTATTTGGGAGACAAAGCCTGAAAGAGAAAGTCTCAATAGAGACATAGTGTGAGAAAAAAGAAAGCAAAGACATAAAATAAGCAAGGGTAGTTGTTTTCATTTCTAAAGATGTTACTTGGTTGGTAAAAACTGAGGATAAAACAGAGCAAGTTAATAAAATTCATTTTATTTAAATCTATCTTTAAAGGCATAGCAGTGATCAGTGAAGAAGAAAGCCCAGGTGTGGGAAAATTGCTACTCCAACCAAGAAAGTAACACACAGGCAAGACACATATAAGTTAGTAGGAGGTCAGTTTGACTAATCCTCAGATCAGAGAATACTGAAGAGAAAAGGAAATTCTAAGGGTTAAACTCCAAAGGTGGACAATTGCTTGCATTTACTGACAAGCTGACCATGAATTCCACGTAAGGTTGAAATTTTTCTTGTTTATTGGTCTCTCTCAGCATATATTCCATTATGTATTGAAAATTGTTAGAACCACAGACTCAGAGGCCATCCAACTGAACTCCCTACTGATTTGCACAGTTACTTTCACAATTTAAAGGCTAATAGTCTCTCACAAGCATCTTTTTTCTCTGTAAAATATAACCTTAAGTTTTGCTGATATGTGATTTGATCCCTGTAGGCACATACCATTCATTTTAAAAGTGTAAACATGTAGAAAAACAGGACCCAGTATGTACGCGCTCAGCACCAATTCAGCATAGAATACTGTGAGCAGTGCGTATACTCTGCTCTTTGCTGTGCCCTAGATGACCTGGATATTTCTAGTGTACTCTGGACATATTGCCTCGTCTGTCATTATTGTCCTTCAAACTGATAGAAGGCAGGGACTGGGTGATGTTCTTGCAATTAATTCTACACAGAAATGCATACAGATGATGAATGAAGCCTCATGTGGTGACCTACCAGTGTTCTCCAAGGACTAAATGCTAAACCTCAGAAATTAGAGCAGCCATCCTTTTGTCAACAGACCTCCAAGGGCCTCAGGACAGGAGATAAGAGATAGTCATCTCTGCCCAATTTCACTGGATTTCAGCTCTTTATGTTGCTGCCAAGACGAGTCTTCTGAGTCCTGGCCTTTTCCCCCTGGACAATTTTATCATTTTGTATATCTCAATAAACAGTTTGGTTCTTACCTGGGAATATCTATCCTAGATAAGCAAAATTATCATTCACGCCCAACCCACTGGCCCTTTCTCCTGCCTTTCTGGAACTTCCAGTAGTGTCATATACAAATGAAGTGTTCATTTCACAAAGAGAATCCATTTCCTAGGAGATGAGGGTCAGTGAAAGCCCTGCAGAGAAAAGGCTTGAACTGGGTTTTACCAGATGAATGGGTGGGCATTCCAAGCAGCTCAAGGAGGGCCTTGGACAGCTGGGGGCTTGTATTCCCAGCAGTTTCCCCACCCCTCTAATACTCCCAGCAGTGATTCTGAGTGCTAAAGGACTGGGATGCCTTCTAGGAAAGGTATTAAAATACAGGCAGTAGGCCTTTTGGGGGGAGGAGGGGTATGCAACCTTTTCTCCATTATAACAGAAGAGATCCTCTGAAGGTTTTGAAATAAAATAGCAGGAGTCAATCTTAGAAAAATGTCTTCTAAATACAAACATGTAGCCTGGCTGGCGTGTCTCAGTGGTTGAGCATCAACCCAGGAACCAAGAGGTTCCTGGTTTGATTCCCAGTCAGCCCTGAGGGGTATGCAGGAGGCAGCTAATCAATATGTCTCTCATTGATGCTTCTACCTATCCCTCTCCCTCTCTAAAATTAATAAGTATATATTAAAAGAAAAAATATAAACATGTATTTTTAGTTCCCTAACGGACATATCTACTGGAAAGTCCTGCAAGTTCTCAAATATTTGTATGATACCCAAAAATCTGCACATAAAGTATACAATTTTATCAGTTTTGACACATGTATACATGTAATAAGCTATCACAATAAAAATTAAGAACATTATCACCCCAAAAGTTTCCTTGTACTTTTTTTTTTGGTTATAAATGTTTTCATTGATATCAGAGAGAGAAGGAGGGAGAGACAGAAACATCAATGATGAGAATTATTGACTGGCTGCCTCCTGCACACCCCCCACTTGGGATGGAGCCCACAACCTGGGCATGTACCCTGACCAGGAATTGAACTGTGAACTCCTGGTTCATAGGTCAATGCTCAACCATTGAGCACACTGGCTGGGCTCCTTGTACTTCTTTGTAGTCCACCATCCTTACTACCATCCCCACCAATCGTCTTCTTCCTGTCATTGTAGACACTAACATGCCTCCCCACAAACTGGGCCTGTCAGGTTCTTTCTCCGGGGAACCTGGATCTGCAAAGGACACAGTGGCAGATGGTAGCTGACACTGTCTTCTAATGACAACTGCCTAGAGGGACAATCCACATATTCCTGCTACTGATATCTGTGGGCTGGTTCTTGACTTCTGCAGCTTGTTTGTTCTTTCAGTTCTATGAGCTGCCTAATATCCTTCAGACATATCCTTTATTGCTTAATTGTGTCTGTTGCTTGCAAATATAGAACCCACATATAATGCATTTCCTCCTATAGTCACCATTTCAGGAATGACACCATCAAATTCTAGTTTTTCAAGCCTAACCTAGAATAATTCCTTAAAAGTTGAGTATCATGTGTCATCTTCTAACACATTGCTAAATCCTGCCCATTCTTCTCCCCGCTCAATATTCTGTCTCTATAAAATTCTTACTTGTTCTACTCATTATTTCTCTAGTACCTAGTACAGTGCTTGGCACTGAGCAGGTACTCAGTAAATGCTTGCTGAGTGATTGAACAAAAGGTGATACTGCCTATCACCCTTAGAAACAAAAAAGATGGATGGATGAGTATTTACATGTGTCCATGTTTATCAGGGTGGCAGTACTTCAAAGTTAGCTTTTAACGTATCACAGAAGCGATACAGCTGACCCCAGGACTTGACTCCCAATTCCATGCCATTTCCATTATATTATTATACTTTGTACCCTTTTCCTTTACTTGGAGTTCCATTTCTTCTTCCATCCTGCAGATCCTTACTTCACCAAGTACCAGACTATTAACACTAGATATAACTCTAAAATGTAACCCTTTTCCAAGGGTATTTGCTTATTAACCAAGGGTAGGGAGCAGATGCATGCAGTAGAGTATCTAGATTGAGGAGCCTGTGGTCCATGGCATCATCAAATAGTTAAAGCCGGAAGGTCAAGTGAGTTGGAGGTCATGGATGTGACTAAAGCTTTCTGAACCCAGGGTAGAATCAAAAACCTTGCCCAAGTGGAGAATAGTGTGCTAGACTGGGACAACCTCCCTATATCAAACAAAGACTCCATACATAGAATAAAGCTTTATTTAACAATCTGAAAATATGTTCTTTTGGCTGTAAGTCTTGAAAAATGAGTGGTAAATCCAAGATTTGTTTCCTGTTCTCTGAGTATGTGTGGTTGTGTGTATGCATCCACAGATGCTTTTTGCTTATTATAGTCATTTTAGCCCCACTTTATTTATTATATAAAGTCTTATTATATAACAGTGCTAAAATCTGAATTAAATATTCCCTGAGTCTAACAATCTCTTCTCCCAAGCCTGCCTGCCTTCCTCCCTCCCTCCCCTAAGTCTGCTCCTCAGCCTCCATTAATGCTAGGTCTTTAGAGACAACCACCATCCACTTTGAGAACCTAGAAATGAATGTTAGACCTTAAGTCTCTATGACTTATATACCCTCTAGCTGAAGAGTTCTCTGGGAGAGGTACATATGTGGGAGGTCTTGGCAGTTGCTCTTCAGAGTTGTGCACTTTGAATTGTAGATACCTGGAAAGTAAACATGATTGCATTAGATGCTCACCTGCCCTCCCACCAACCACTCAAGGAAGGTAAAAACTCAATTTGCTTCTATCAAACTATATTTCATGTCATGAACTATTGAGGGAAGTGAAGCTGGTTGTTGGGATTATTGTCAAAACTTTTTGCAGATAATTGGTCATTGCATCTGCTTCATCTCTTTATGAGGATTCACAGGAGAAATTTCCTTTTCATCTTAGTAGCAGGAGTTGTTTGAAGGAATGGCATCATGAATTGGGTGAATTGATCAGATTTTTCTCTTCTTGCATGTTTAGAAAGTCTGGAACCAATTTTGTGATCCATCCTTAGTAAGTTTATTTCATAGAATGTATTTTTCTATTTGCCTAATTCATCGCTCCATTTTATGTCACTGTCATGATTTGAGTTACTTTGCTATATTTTATGTGTGTATATGTATTTGCCTTTTTGTATTTAATTTTTTTAAATAAGTTCAGAAAAAACTAAATAAGTACTTGGGAGACAGGGCTATGGTGAGAGGTCAAGAGGTTCAAGGCCAAGTGTTGGGAAATGGACGCCCCAAACCCACAATGTCCCAGTTTATTCTTGGTTCCCCTGTTCCCATCTGCTTGACTTTGCTCTAAGGATATTGTTCACTGCCGGGTTCCCCTAGCAGCCATGGTGAAGATTCTAATCTGTAGTCAAACTTCTGTCCACTCCCAATGACCAATCTTACCACCCATCTTGGTCTCTGTGTATCTGTCCACCTTACCTCTTCTTGACGCTCAGGTGCTGTGACGTTGCTGTCTTCTGGAACCACAGAGGCATGAAGCTGGAGACCTTGGCTCTATAAAAAGAAGAGTTCTGCCAGTGAGAGGTGCCTCAACCTCCCCAGCCTCTCAGCTTAGGGGGTCTTCTGTGCCTTACACTCTACAGGGTCATAGACAATATAAAGGGTAAACATACAATGTTGGTTCACTACAGCCTGACGGCACGAGGGAAGGCTTTACTGTCATCCTCTTTCACAGGTCAAGAAACCAAGATTCAGAGGGTGAAATGACTTGCTGGGATAGGTATCCAGGTCTTTGGGCTCCAAAGTTGTTTCTATAATCAGACACTGTAATTTGCCTGACATGCATCAGTATGTATGTCTATGTGGGAGCCTGTGAGGATATAAGTATAGGTCTTAAGAACACTACCTACCACTTTTAGACTATCTTCAAGAATACACTGTAGTTAACACACTGAGATGATCCTAACCTATGGCAGTTAGGAGAGACAAGTGGTATAATGGTTTCTTTGGGAAAAGTTCTAGGTTCTGCAGTAGGAACCCAAAGTGTGAAAAGCTCTGTCTAGGAGCTGCTAAGCCAGGAGAAGACCTTGGAACGCTACAATTAAGAATTATTTTTAATTGAAATTTAATTCACACACCATAAAATTCACCCTTTTAAAGTAGAACCAATTTCTATCAATATGACAGCTACTTGAAATTTTCTGATTTTTCCTTTTAGGAATTTTTCCTTATTCTCTCCTTTGATTTCAGGCCAGGAATTATCTGAAAGGTAATATTACCTCCCAGAAAGTTATCATCCTCTCACAGGTATTTTAAATGCTAAACAAGAACAAATTTTCTCATGGTGATCTTTTTTAATTGTGATCTATTTCATATGTGATATGTCCATAATTCTGCTTGAGAGAAAATATGATTTATGATGTATCTGCAAGGGAAGTAAACATATCTAGTAGGACAAAGGCTTCAAAGGACTGATGTCACTGATAGGCTAGGATCTAAGATGCTCTAGCTGCTTAATTCCATAGGAAAAATAGGTTTCCTTAGTTGATGACCAAAGCAATTCCACAGAAAAGGCTGTGAGTAAACACTATAATTCTCAAAAAACAAAACAATAACACTGTAATTCTCAAATGTAAGGAGGTTGCCTCAGGGGAAAGGAGGTTGTGTCCTGTACCTCTTTCCAAAGGAGAACAGTGTTATTAGCCTGTTCCTCAATATAGACAGCAGCATCTTGGTCCCCATAATTTCCCTTTCAATAAGATTACTCCAAGAATGAAAATTTGTTTTATTATTCATCAGAGCCAAACAGCTCACATTATTGCTGCCTCCATACTAAAGTCATATATTACAAAGTCAAATATAAATTAATTTTGGATTTTCCATATTGTTGAGTTCCTCTTTCAGTGCAGAAATGTTAGGAGTGGCTATACTTGATTCGAAATCCCACAATTACCCTGTGCTTCTTCACTATCCATATGCCCCACATCTCTCTCAATCAGTATAGTGACCTCACACCAGAAACCAGCAAAGAGAAAGTCTTATATCTTGCTCTGTTAGGACCTTCAATACCTCCTGTGAATCAAGTCTCAGGGCATAATAATATTGATGACTTAGATTTTAGTACCTCAGGGGAGTCAGCCAAGATAAGCTTATTTTTCTCTTCCTTGTCTTCCATCTTACTTGCCTTGTCAGATTCTGAAAAAACCTATAGATCAAAGAGGACAATGTAGAAGGAAGTTCCAAACCTTCTCACCCTGGATACCACCCTGGTACCCGTTGTCCATGTTAACTCCTCTCAGATAGCAGGAGGCTCCCAAGGTATCATGGTCAACCTTCCTTAGGCATAAGCAGTAACAGGGTAGTGTGATCTGAGGGGTCCCAGAAATCTCATGCTCCCAGATGGACACATGGCTCGTACTCTGGCCTCCTTCATTGCCCCAATGTCACCTTCTCTGGCCACTCTCTGTTTAAAATCGCAATTCAGCCCCAATTCTGTGCCTTCCCCTACTTAAGTTTTCTCCATATCTTTTATCACCACTAATTATAATTTTACTTATTTATTCTGTTTTGTATTCATCTTCTCCCCTCCTCCACTAGGATATAAGATGCAGGAAGGCAGGGAATTTTATGCTTTGTTCACTGTAATACCCCACTTCCTAGAAAAGTGCCTGGTACATAGTAAGGACTCAATAAGTAATTGTGGAATGCATGAATGAATGAATCTTGGTACCATATAGTCAGATGTCTCACCCAAATCCTCCCTATAATGCACCTGACAGATGATCATATATCTTAGCTTTTTTTTTTTTTTTTTTAAAGAGATGAGGGGACCTGGTAGGCCATTGTTAGGACTTTTTTTTTATATTTCTTTATTGATTTCAGAGAGGAAGGGAGAGGGATAGAGAGATAGAAACATCAATGATGAGAGAGAATCATTGATCGGCTGCCTCCTGCACGCCCCCTACTGGGGATCGAGCCCACAACCCCGGGCATGTGCCCTTGGCTGGAATCGAACCTGGGACCCTTCAGTCTGCAGGCCAACGCTCTATCCACTGAGCCAAACCAGCTAGGGCTATATCTTAGCTTTTAACATCAAGGAAGGAGAACTATTTGTCAAAGTGGCCCATCACATTTTGTTGTTTGGAAGCCCCCTGAGTCCCCTTTCTCATACATAATTTATATACTATATATTATATATATAATATATATTATATATATTATTGATTTCAGAGAGGAAAGTAGAGGAAGAGAAGCATTGAAACATCAATGATAAGAGAGAATCACTGATGGGCTACCTTCTGCATGCTTCCTACTGGGGACTGAGCTGCAACACGGGCATGTACCCTGACAGAATCAACTGTGACCTCCTGGTTCATGGGATGACACTAAACCACTGAACCACACTGGCCGGGCGCCCCTATATTTAAAAAATATTTTTCCATACCATTTTTTAACAGATAATTGCTAAAAGTTCCCCTTATATTGATTCAAAATGTACTTAAAAAAATCTTTATACATAGGGCCTAGTTCTGCCCTCAGGAATCTCATAGAATACATCAAATCTCTCTATGATAGCCTTTCCATCTGAATAGAATATGACCTCGATTGCTAGATTCTTCACAGACCTGCTTATTCTCCAAAGGGACTGTATCTCTATTTTAACACAATTCTTTTCACATCCACATTCTCATCTTTCAAAAGCCCATCTTTTTTGCTTTCCTTCCTCTCTGAGTTCCATCTTCTATTTGTTATCAATGATTCTTTGCCAATTTGGTTGAGGTCTATTTACCACAGTCACAAGTATGACAAAGTGAAGTGAGACTCTCTTCCCTACAACCTATTCAAAAAGTTAAAGCTCAGGATGTCAGTTGTAGATTCTTTATTGGAACTCCCCAAACTTGTAGTAAAAAAAGAAAATTAGTAGAAACCTTTCATAATAATATTAGAGATAAGCCCTTTGTAGAAGTCAAATACCCTAAGAGTACAAATCACTAAATTAATTGCTCTGGAGATGTGAAACAATCCCCAGAACAAAAACAAAAACAAAAACAAAAACAAAAGGTGGTCAAAAGTATCCTTGAGACTGTAATATGACAAAATCTGAACAGGGAGGTTATAAAAGAGAATAGAGACTTAATCAGATGGACTCTCACCTGAGGGATCACCGAGGTGGGGGAAGTACAAAGATCTGGGTTCAGATTGTTGGTGTTTTCCTTTTCTCTGTCCTCGGGAGTTCTCACTGGCTTCTGTGGTGGCTGTGGATCAAGAGAAACCTCCAAAGTGGCCCTAGAATTAGGATTTGGAGTCCCAGCCCCCAAGGAGGCCCTGGGGCTGGTGGGTGAACCCTGTTCAGAGGCTGCAGGACTGGAGGGTATGTTCCCTGAGGAGGTTCTAGCTCTGGGTGGAGGAGGCCTATTAGGGGGTGCTGAGGTCCTCTGGACAGGGGCTCTCTTCTTTGGTTGCTCAGACCCTTCACTTGAGGTTCGGGTTCGGAGGACAACTTCTGGGAGAGATGCAGGCTGTTCTGAAGGGATTAGGGCTCTGCCTGGGGATGGATCTGGGGAGCCAGGGAAAACTTCCTCCTGGGACTTGCCAGCCTCAGTGGGCTGGGTAGAAGACGGCTGGGCCTGGGTAGGGCCATTGCAGGCTGGCAGAGGCTCTTCCTCCTCAGAGGAGTGTGCTTCAGCCTCTTCTTTCTCTATTTCCTTTTCTTTTAAGGACTCTTCTTTCATCTCAGAGTTGTCTTCTCCCTGAGCTGGATCTGATGTTAGCTCTTCTTCACTTGCTGAGATGGAGTCCCTCTCGCTTGTCAAGGAAAGTGTAGAGGGACTGGTAGGTGAGGTAGGAGGGCTGGAGGCTGTAGATGTTCGAACTGGGGAAGAGATGACTAAAGAGCGTCTGCTGCTGCTACAAAATGGAGGACATTCAGATTCAGAAGAGAGAAAAAAAAAGGAAGTTTTATTGGGTATTTTTAAGTACCCCCAAATAATGATGCATGCTATAGAATAACAGAATAAAATAATTTAAAATGATACTAGAAAGTTTGTATAATTTGCAATAATGCTTATGTTATCAAGTAGAGTGTAAAAGGCTATAGCAAAATCTCAATTATTTAAAAATATATAAAGAAAAAGAAACCAGAAAGTAAGAAGAACATATTAACAAAATATTTTCTCTGGGGAAAAGATTCATGGGCGATATGCAGTTGATCTTCATGGATTCTGCATTTGCAAATTCACCGACTCCCTAAAATTTACTTGTAACCTAAAATCAATACTCGTGATGCTTTCATGGTCATTCATGGACATACGCAAGTTGTGAAAAATCAGTGCCTGACAACACTTTCTCAGCTGAGGTCTAACAAGGAAACATTCTACCTTCTTGTTTCAGCTCTCACATTGTAGCCATGTCCTTTTGCCATATTTTCCACATTGCTGTACTTTTGTTAGTGGTTTTTCTGTTTAAAATGGCCTCCGAGTGTAGTGCTAAAGTGCTAAGAGCAAAAGGACTGTGATGTGCCTTATAGAGAAAATATGTTATAAACTTTGTTCAGCTATGAGTTATATAATTCTGTGGGCTGTGAGTTCAATGTTAATGAATCAACAACATATATTAAATAAGCTGTCTTTAAACAGAAACATACAGAAGACAAGGTTATGTATTGATCAGTTGATGAAAATGTTGGGACCAGGGGCTCACAGAAACCTAACCCTGTGTTTCCCCTGGGAACAGTGGTTCAGTATTCACTTAGTTAGTGCTTATGGTGACTTTATAGAACATAACTACCATAAGTAAAAAATTTAACTGTAACACGGATCAAGTAGGCTGGTACTGTGTTAAGTGCTTCTACAGCTAGCATTAGCTTAAGTCCTCACCTCCTTAAGTGCCTCCTATGTATTGTACACCAAGTGATTAAGCAACTCACAAGAATTTCCTTAACAGGTGCCAACTATGTGTTGTGCCCTGAGCACAAGGATGGGATATGGGGATAGGAAGAGAAAGAGGTAAAATAAAGTTCCTTCTAAGGGAGTTTCTGATATGACATAAGCTGAGTGACATAAGGTTCTTTCTAGCACTACAATTCTAGAGGTCAGTAGGTGCACAGCGAGAAAACACCAGATTTCCCTACAAGGTTCTGAGACATCTTGATGTAGGTAAACATAAGTCTTAGATAAATGAACAATTAGAGAGAACTATGGTTTTCAATATTGGAAAGATAATTTTTTGATCAAAACGGATTTCTCATAGGAAGTCTACTTTGGCTCTTTCGTGATTCTTTTTAATAGTTTGTAACTAATTGCTAAATGAGAAGTTCAAGCAACAGATGTGAGCCCTATTCTTTTTCAAATCTCAAGTTCAATTTCATCACCTCTTTAAAGCCTTCTCCGGCTGTCTGTACATTGGCAATTACTTATCTCTCTGGCATTCCTACTGGTCTCATTAGGCACTTTGTACGTGTGAAAGTTTAAATTGTTCCTTATCTCCTTATGCACATTTTCTGTCCTTTCAACTTTTTGTAAATCACTTCAGGGAAATAACAAATCTTTGTGTCTTTGGATCCCTAATTCTCAGCATAAAACTTGACCACAGAAGGAACATAATCAAACTTCCTGAATAAAGGCTTCCAAATAAGAAACTGATCACATTCTGAGGGACCAGTGAATTGCTTATACTAACCAGCATGAGGAATGTATGATGGCAATTGACACCACAAAAAAAAAAAAAAAAAAAGTGGAAAATCAATCCATAACAGATTGAGAAAGAATATTTGCAATGCATATCATTAAAGAATTAATATCCAGAATATTTTTTAACCCCCAAAAGTTCATATAACTAAAATATTTTAATAAGGGTATAGAGCCCGGCTGGTGTGGCTCAGTGATTGAGCATTGACCCATGAACCAATAGGTCACAGGTTGGATTCCTGGTCAGGACACATGCCCAGGTTATGGCTCAATCTCCAGTAGGGGGCGTGCAGGAGGCAGCCAGTCAATGATTCTCTCATCATTGATGTTGCTACCTCTCTCTCCCTCTCCCTTTCTCTCTCTAAAAACAAAACAAACAAAAAATCAATATAAAGGGTAAACAATCCAAATGAAAAATTTGAAAAAAGGATAAACAGGAGACTTATAGAACAGGAATCTTAAATGGCTAATAATGTGAAAAGATGTTCAAGCTCATTAGCAACTGTGGAGAGCTGAATTAAAACTGCAAGAAAATTATATTTCGTGCCCATTAGGTTGAAAATTAAGTATGATAATGTTACATATGGCAAGAAAATGGAGCAATGAAGGCTTTTATTTACTGTTAATGGATTGTAAATGGAAACAATCACTCTAAAGAACAATTTGGCAATGGCAGTATCTAGTAAGGCTGTAGAAGGCCAAATGCACAGACTCTGTGGCTCAGCAATGCCACTCCCTGTACATACCCTAAGGAAACTCCTGATAATATTCACAAGGAGAAATGTAAAATGTGTTCACTGTAACATTATTTGTAATAGCAAAAACTAGAAAACAATCCAAATATTCATTAACAGGAGGAGAGATATATTGTGAACTAGTCATACAACAGCATCCATAACAGTATAGAAAGAATCGTATGGAAAGAGCAACATGGAACAACAAGAATAAATAAATCTCACAAACAATACTCAGAACAAAAGAAATTGCAAAAAATACAGTATAATTCTATTTATATGGTTTTAAAACATGCAAAACAATATTTTCTGTGTGTATATCTGTGTATAATAAAAGTAAAAAGAATGCAGGGGGATAATAAATACTAAATTTAAGATAGTGATTACCTTTGGTGGAAAGTGAGTGGGGAAGGGATACTGGTAGCTTCAATTATATATCTAATTAGAGGCCTGGTGTATGAAATTCACGTGGGTAGGGTCCCTAGGCCTGGCCCGTGATCAGGGCCTTCCTTCGTTCTGCACCAACCCTGGTGGTCAGTGCACATTATAGCAAGCAATAGAACTCCCAGTCTCCCAATCAAACTCCCGCGGGGACACTTTGCATATTAACCTTTTATATAGAGAGAGAGTTGTTTTCTTAAGTTTGGTGGTAGGTGTGTGGCTATTTATTGTCTTACTCTTTATACTTGTAGTTATAGCTGAAATATTTCATAACAGGTAAAAGAATTTATACAGGGGTGTTAGCATAGACAATACATGCACATAAGCACACAGGAATGGCCAGGATTTGGGATGGAAGATGAGACTGTTGAATATGTTCACATACCGGACAAGTGAAACAAGAAAGAGTCTCAGAAATTGCTCACCTTGATAGTCCCTTCACCACAAAGACTTTGTTGGAATGTTGCTTCTCCAGTTTGCTCATCACTTCGTAGAGATTGTGGTTCAGCTAGAGCCAGCAAGAGAAAAGGAGATGCTAGCCAGATGGAACCTGAGACTGGCATATCCCTTCTCTACTTTCTTTCAGACAGCTCCCCCAAATAAAACCTTCCCACCCTTAATTATAAAACTCCTCTTCATTTCTTTGGCAGGGTCCTGTCCCATCACCCCTTCTTCCTTGACTTTCTTCTTAAGTTCTGCCTCTTCCATCAGACTGGCAGCTTTTAAGGCTGGGTCTTTGATGTTTGAGAATCTAGCTTCTCAGGTGATCCAAGGAATGAAAACTCACTGTAATATTAACTAGGCAAATCATAACTGTGGAGCGGAACATGTGTGCATGTGGATGTGAATGTAGTTGATGACAGCTAAGAGTCTTGGAATCCCAGGACTAGAAAAGACCCCATGAGGTTAGGTTCTGTGCCTGCCTGTCACTGAGTAGGATTGGCTCTATTCAAGACCAATGAACTACCAGAGAAACTGACTTGTGCTTAAACACTGTCCTCTTGGTTTTGTAGCAACCAAAGATAGATATTTCACAACTTAGTTCCCCAATTCAGCTGTTCCTTCCGTAAGCCTAACCTCCTTTATTCATCTGATGTTCAAGTTTCAATTCTATTCACTTAACGGGGATGGAAAGGACCCTCTGATATGTATATATATGCTTTAATATGGTCAACACAGTTAATCAAGTGCTTTTGTTTCATCATGAGAAAAGGGTAAAAATCTGTAGTGCTTATATGGATACTTAATGATTATGTAAATTAGGACTACTTTCATATTTACTAGAAAAATCCACTGAGATGTCTAAATTGACCACCTATGTCTCACCTTGCTCATCTCCCTGTAGAAGACGTCCTTCAAGTTGGAAATATTTTGAAAGATGGTCACATAACAGCCAATACGACTATCAGGGAGCAAAACAACAAACATACAGGTAAAGGGTTGGTAAAGAAAGTCTTTTTTTGAAAACACAAGGTAGAAGCTTTAGCCAAAGCCAGCCACCACCAAGGATCCTCAGAGAAAAGCACCCCACATCCTAAGACTCAGGATGTTCTGGGATCTGATTCATCAGAGCCAGCCAGGAGCACACTTGACTCTCAGAAGTGTGAAGGCCAGAGGAAACACTCAGCCCAGGCTGACACCAAAGTGTAACAGATCTCTAGCTGCACGGAGTTATCTGATTTAGGATCTTTAGGTATTGAAGCAGATATTAAAGTGCTTTGAATAATTTTTAAAGTGCTATATAAATATAAGGACATACAAAAAAAGGGAAAATATTATATGCAAATTAAAAAACAAATATAGGGCCATACAATTATAATAAGTAATTATTCTTTCTCATTATGCAATATTGAACTTCTATGAAGCTATATGTACATTAATGGAATTCTACTGGAAATGAATTGGGAAAATTTACATTTCAAGAAACTATTAAATTTCACTTCTTTTTAAATTTAGTCACATAATGTTTTAGAATACATGTAGTTATTAAAAAGGTTCCATCATATGTAAACTAATATTAAGTGACAATATGAAATACAATGGCTGCAACTGCATTGAAGCACAGCTTGTACAATGAAAAGAAAATAGGATACAAATGGAATTTCTACTCAGATTCCTCTTCCAGTGTAAAAAATTTACATCTAAAGCACTTTTACCTACTACGATGCACAGACATCTTCATTAATGGAAATAATCATCCCATGATTTATCTACGTAAATCTGGATGGTCACAAACCACGCTTGTTTAAAACAATACATCCTTGTGGCATGAAACCAGATACTCTTACTATGCATGATGACAGTACTTTACTTGCAAGCTCTTTCCTATTCAACAAGCATCTTGTCTTTAAAGCTGGAAAAGCTGGCTGGGCAAGAATGGTTATCTCTGTATTGCATATGAAGAAACCAGTGTCTAGAGAGATAATATTGCCTAATATTACACAGCAAGTTAGTAGGCAGGCTGAGGCTACAACCTACTCTTGGATGCTTTTCTTCCATGAGGTGATAGCACTTTCCAGAATCTTAGTCATTACCTATTATAAAGAACAGGTAGCTCCTCTAGTAGTTCTTGGTTCAGATCTTCAAACACAAGCTGGGCTTTGTTGAACTCTTCATCTGCCTGGTTGGTAAAAGAGACAGGACAATTCCCCTAAATCCTGACCCCTGGGATAGACGCTGCTTTTATCCTTTCAGGGACTAGGCTTACTTGGAATCATGCCTCTCCTTCTCAGACCCATGCCCTCCCCAGCCTTGACTCTCTGGCTATCCCTAGAGCATCAGTGTCAGAGGAAACAGGGACTTCCTTCAGGACACTGGATGTTGAATTTATCATTTCCTAAACCTAGCACGACTAGGGAAGCTTTACAAGGCTTTTTTTTTTTTTTTTTTTACCTTGGCAATCTTGGCCTCATCTTTCTTCTTGGCATTCTGCACCGCCTCCAGGTGGTGTCGGGCACTATCATAATCCACGAGTTTCCGACCCCGCTTGGCAATTCTTTCCTAACCCAGAATCATGAGAAAAAACCTTGATATTCTTCAGTGGCCAGGAAGTAGGTAACAGAGTATCAAACAGAGAGGCAAGATTCCTGGATCCTATTATCAAATTTCAAGTTCTTATATGGTTTTGTACCCAAAGGATCGCCCTTATCTGGAAAGAATGGGCATTTTCAGGGGGAAATAAAGGGCAATCCAACATTTGGAAGCCTGCATTAAATATGAACGTTTCCTACAAACTCACTATAAACTAGGTCAGCCTCTGGGATAAGTGGTCTTGAGAATCCTATGACATTGAAAGGCAGGAGTTTTGGATTTTACACCCAACACTGCCATCTATTAGCCTTGCGACCTAGGGCAAGGCCCATCTCTTGAAGCCTCAGTAGCCTCATCTGTCTTTTGGTGTTATGCTGAATATAAAGTGCTTTGAAAATCCTAAAGCACAATAAAAATATTATGACCACTGAGAGAGAGTCTCCTCAATCTCATGTCTCATTCTTTCAATCACAGAATTTGAAAGCATCTTAGCAATTTATTTGGTCCACGTTTCTATGCAATACATGAACTATCTCTACAATATCTAAATTAAGAAATAGTTTGACTTCTGTTTGAACAGAGAATAGACAACCACTATCTTATAGTATATTCCATTTTACTTCGTTTTGGGAAAGCTCTAACTATGGGAAAATTAAGGCTGCCTCTCATTTCTTCCTATTAATCTAAAATCAGTGCCTGACAGACTAGGTGATATGAATTGAATGAATCCTAATTCTGCTTTCTGGAACTGTTTAGAACAGGTTCACTTCCTTTTTAAACTAACAGACTTTCTAATATTTGCAGATAACTATTATGACTCCTTCTGCTTCTCTACAGTAAACATCTTTTAGTCTCATTAGCTGTTTCAAACAACTAAAAGGGATGCTCTAACCTGGATTTAGTTTAAAATCAGTCCAAATCTAGTTCACTGAAATCTAAGTCTAAACATAACCTCCACCCTACCTTTAACCTTCCACCTTAACCTCTTGACTAACCCTCACCTTTAATCCTTCTCCTAACCTACTCAACTTGTTCCTAACCACGGGTTCTAACTCTACTTATAAGTTTAACCTAATATGGTCTCTTATATGGGCCACTCATAACCCATCCTTGATTCTGTAAATTGAGTGAGTACCTTAATTTCACCAAACTGGGCTACATAGTTTTCCATGGTCCTCAAAGCCTGGTCAGCTAGTTTTTCTTCATAGTCTTCCCAAAGGAGATCATTATTCTGTGGGACAGAGGCAAATGGGAGTTGTGAGGGCTCTACTTCACAACAACTGCATACCAGGGAAATACCCAAAGTCTTCCTGCAACAGACTTCCTTGTTTGAGCACTGGGAAGAATCAGATGAAGAAACAGCCCTTCCCCAAGGAACTGCCCTATAAGAGGTTAGACATACATTCAGGGAATAAAAACAGGAGTAGATGGTTAGAGTATTGGACTCTAGTGCTTTAAGGATAGGTAAGTTTGGGAGTAAATAATTACATGAAGTTAGGTTTCATGAAATCTTCCATAAGGTTTTAAAGAGGGGAAGAGGGTCAAAAACAGAGAGTCAACAGATTAGGGAAAACTTGTTTTTACCTTCATAGTTACCGTTTTTCCTTCTACCTGTGACTGAGACTATACAAATGAACAGTGTGAATTGGCTTGTGCCCTTGACTGGATCGAACCCAGGGCCATTCAGTCCGTAGGCCGATGCTCTATCCACTGAGCCAAACTGGCTAGGGCTGGCTCCTTTGTTTTCCTATTTGTTTGATGGAGACGCTGAGGTGATGTTGAAATGAGGACAGGAGTTTGTTGGGAAGAGTTGTTAAGCCCAGAACACTTACCCCTACAATGGCCTTCAGCTCCTCATGACCGTCCCACTCACTGCTGTAGATCTCCTGCAGGGTTTCTGACACTCTCTTTGAGCTTTCATGCATTACTGAAAGGAGAGAGCTCCATAAAGTTTCCCAGAAGTAGTTTGGAATAATCATATGGGTGACAGGCATATGAGGGGGATAAACTGAGAAGGTTTGGGTTATCAGTGAGAGAAGCTGGCTGGGGCTGGGACAGAAAAAGTTTCTCTTCCTTGGCCCACAAAGTTCTAGGAGTCAGAGGCATACCAGATTGGGTTTTCCCCATCCCTCAAACGTGCTAGAGCTGAATAAAAGCCTCTGGATTTTCTCCAGTGCTACAATACCCACCTTTGACTGCACAAAGGAAGTTCTTCAGCTCCTTGTATAGCTTGAGGCCCTCTGCCTGAAAGAGAGCAACACCTTTAGTGACCAAAGAGATATATTTGAAAAGACGCTGCAGAGGTCAAAGTATAAAAGTAGCTTAAAAGCAGAGATCAATCCTGGAACTTCAAACACTTGCAAATGTAAATTAGTGTTTGCTCTCTTTACCAAGAAGTTGTAGGTTGTCTCTTTGGGGCAATTTTTAAGTTGGGAAATTGCTCCCACTGCTCTGGTATGTCTTCTTTCCTATGTTCTTCCTTCCAGTGAACAAGGGCCTACACCTAAGTTTCTTTGTTGAAATTCAGTGGTCACCTGGCTTATGCCTTCCTCTCTGGGTAAATTGCTACCATCTTCTGCAGACACCAGACCCTCTTCCTTCTCTGCTCCCTCACACAGGCCATTTTTCTCCTCCCCTAATGTCCTTCTCTGCCCTGGCCCACTTTACACTTCCCTTCCATCAGCCACCTGCTTTATATTTTTCTTCCAAGGAGCCTCATCATTGACTCTCTTGTTCCAACTCCAGTGTCCTCACTTATAGTTCTATCTGCCTGATTCGATCTTTGCTCCTGTGTCTGAATTCTCACTTTTTATGCTAGGATTCCCAAGCACAGATTAGGTCTCTTCCCTCTGAAAAAAAGGAAGGGAGGAAGGAGATGAAGGTGTCATTTAGGTTTGGCAGTTCAACTCTCAATAGATGAACTACTTTTGTTATAGCTCTGACAAATGTTCATTTAGCCTCTGCTTCTTGAGGCAACCAGAAACTCACATAACCTTTTGTTGAGGATGAACTTCATTTTAAAATAGCTCTATCAGAACTTTTGCCCACTGGCCTTACATTGGCCTTCTGTACTCGGGGCAGATATACTTCCTCTTGCATATATGTTTAAGGAGATCTTTCACATGCCCTGTACCAAGTCTTTTTCACAGGCTTCCTCAATTGTTCCTCAGGGTGTTTTTTAGAGACCCTTTCCCTTCTGTGTGAACTCCAGTTTTAAGGAGTTAGATAAGAAGGAAGTTTGAGACCAGACCATTGACATTTTAGAGCCTGACTTTAGGAGTATGGGATTGGACTGAAAGAGCAGCTAACTTTAAAGGGCCAGGCCATGGTCAGAAGAGGGATCCTCCTACCAGTTCAGGTGATGAAGTATCTGAGCTAAGATGCATTATTCAGTACATACTTGTGAACTAGTTCATTTGTTTTATTTGCTTGTGCTCATTACTGGGAAGGCTATTGAGCATGCCAAACGTATAAAAATTTTATAGAAAACTGGAAAATTCTATCTAACAACTTAAATTAAAATTTTGTGTACATCTTTGAAGGACAGACCATTATTGTTTAATTTTAGCAGAAAACCTAGATCTACTCAGTAAAATAAAGAAAACTGGACTAATTATTTCATTTATCTCCTTGCCTCCAGAGCTCTCCTCTAAGCCAGTCCAAACTTTTCACCATACTTCAGGTTAATAGTCCTCCTCAAGGGGCTGAATACCAGGCTCAAGGGACATGAAAACAAAGATAGTCTCAAGGTAGTCTAACACACTGTCAGAGAGGGGTAAGAACTGGGATTGTGCAGTGTGTCATAGCAAATGAGAATAAAGACAGCATTAGAGAAATGACCAAAAAGAGTCAGATGCTACAGAGCAGTTACTGGACTTGGTAATGGGAGGTCACTGTTGACCATGAGAAAGTGTTTCAATAGCATTATGGAGACAAATTTGGTAGGTTAAAAAAAAATTCAGAAACACTCAGCATTCACCAGAAAGGATGTCTCACTTCCTCCTCGCTTTTTCATTAACAGTCTAACATGTTAAATATACAAAATATTTGTTTAAAAATCTTTATTGTTGAAAGTATTACATATGTTCCCCTTTTCCTCCCACTGACCCTTTCTAGCCCACCCCCACCCCCGGCCTTCACTACCCTATTGCCTGTGTCCATGAGTTATGCATATATACATATGAGTTATTTGGTTGATCTCTTCTCACTCACCAACCATAATACCTTTTAAACATGGCTATGGTAGGTAGGTATAAGTTTGAGAGTGTTGCAAATGTGATAACCCAGGTTTTAAAAAGTTCTGAAAGAGTTTTACGGATTATAGAAATTAACAAGGATTTAAATTTACTTTTTGAAAGAAAACAACTCCTACTCAACTCTTTACTTCACCGTGAAGATTTGGTCTGAAAAATACATATGTGAGGAGCAAAAGCTGGTAAATTATCTTACATAATTTCTATAAATAAAATTCTTAATTTTTATCCCATTGGTATTATATGGCCTGAAAAACCAGGTCACTAATCAGGCCACCATATAGGATTGTGCAGGCTGTATGCACACTGTTCAGTACTGGGGAAACTATTTATACCACAGTCCGTAAAATGTGAACGCATTCTGCCATCCATCACACCTCACGAAAGTCCAAATCCATTTTTGTGTTTTCGAATCAAGCTTCCTCAAAGTTCTCCCCTCACACTCTTGTTCCTTCCTTTGAGGAGATGTAGTAGTAGTAGGATGCGAGGTGGTGAAAAGCACTGAAAGTCATTTAAAAAAAATACTGTCTAAAGTTTTACATGTCTTCTTTTTCTCCCAATTGACTGCCCCCCCCGCCCCTCCCCCAGCCATTCCCACCCTGTGCAGGCCCCTACCGCCCCAGTGCCTGTGCTGAATGTCATTTTATTTCTCTGACCTGTCTGTCTTCCCTGAAATGTCTCCAGGCTAAATCACCCCAGGCTCTCACTTGTCTAGGAGTCAAATACTTGTCTCTGCCACCAACTAGCAAGTTATTCTGCTTCTCTGGCTTTAGTTTCCTCATCTATAAATGCCGGGTAAGGCGATGTCTAGCTCTAAAGCTTTGTGTCACTTCTGCTCTCTGAAGCCTTGTCCATTTCTTGGCAGCACTGTAAACAGTCTGAGTTCGTCCCTCCCATCCCTTCTATAAAAACAGTCCCAGCCTGCAGTTAATGAACCACTCACTCTGCAAGCTTCTCCTAAGCACTCAGGTAGGTAAACAGAGCTACATTCTCTAGGAAACTGGGGTCGTAAGGATAAAGAAGGTCCCAGTCCTGGGATTCCCTACTTGCTGGAGAAAAATGGACCAGAGAAACCCAAACATTCAGCAAAATAAGTAAATAGCATGACTAACCCTGAGCAAGTGCTGAAAGTGTTTGATCTAATGGAGGTCCAGAAGGTGGAAGATAAAGCTAGACTGTTAGATTGGATTTTAAAGGCAATGATTTGGAAGCAGCTCTCACTACCAGAAATAAGGGGTTAAAGTACTGCTTAGGAAAAAGAATTCTTCCTATATAATATGTTTTGGAGAGAGGGAAAAGAGGGAAGCAAGTAGAGCACTCAAAGAAAAATTACCTATGGAAATTTGATTAGGAAAGTAGGCAAGTGCAAGGCCTTGAAATCAAGTTGGAAAGTTTGGGAGTGATATTTATTTATTAACAAAAAGTTTACCTACAAGTTGATTGTGGATGAGGAAAAGGGCACATGACCAACTGGGCCAATTTCCGGAATACTTAACTTTCAATCTCTGGCCTTGTCCTTTTTCCTCCTGTTCGTCTTAGCCACCCCAGGTCCAGCATCAAACCTGCCTGTATTATCACTCTCTTTCTTCTTAAACTGTGAGACCCTTGAGGGCAGGTATATTTCTTATCTGTGAAATCCCAGCATCCAGCCCAGTACCCGCATGCAGCAGGCACTCATGAAATAAATGTTTGTTAAATGAACTTTCCAAGCATGTTCAAACACGAGTTACTATAGGTGCAGCATTCTCTCACGAGAAAAGTTTTTCCTTGTTCCTAATCTAACTCCATTTCATTTCTCAAAAATATTCCCCCTATCAAGTGACATTTAGTTGGTGGGCTCGCAGAGAGAATTCTGAGGGAATTGTCCCATCTGATACTCTTTTTCTTCTTGATGATCCCATCTCTTATCCTTTCTACCCACACATCTGCCATTGCAGCGCCATCTTACAAGGCAGAGAGGGAGAGAAAGGACTGAGGGACAGAATGGGCCAAGAGCTGGAAAGCTTTCAAAGTGGGTGTCACCTTACTGATTCCCGTTCCTTTTACCCTGGAGTTGAAAGTAGAACAATAACTGGAGTTGAGAAGAGGCCCAGGGAGGCCTCCTATTGAGGTACAGGGGAAAAAGCACAGGGTTTAAGTTTGAATCCTGCAACCCTTATGCGATGTCACCTTGATGAAATCATTTCCCTCTCAATCAGAACCTATTTCCCCTCAAAGGAGTTAGACTAGATCCGTGGTTGCCAAATGCTGTTCTCAGACTAGCTGCTACATCATAATTACTTAGAGAGCTTAATGTAAAACACAGATTCTCTAGTTAATGATCACCTATGGCTGTTAATATCACACAAAAAAGGAGACAACTATAATGATGTGCCTCCAGCTGGGAGAATAGAACACCTACAGTAATAAATATTCTGGCCACCAACCCAAAGAAACAAAAACAAAAATATGAATCTCATCAAGGCTCTAAATCTAACTATTAATTTTCAGAAAATCCAAGTGATAGAGGAACATGTTAAACATACCATGGGGATTCAATCAGCAAAATTTAGACTATAGGAAAACAACGAAGTATCATCAGCAAGTAATCTACAAAGGGAGGGATTAGAAACCTACAGATTAAGGGATTTAACTTTAAGAGATTTAAACATGTCAACCAGTTGCTGATGTAAACTATAAAAAAGACAATTAAGGGAATGTGAACACTGACTCGATATTTTATGATATTAAGAAGTTATTGCTAATATTTTTAAATATCACTAAGACATCTTTTTTTTACATATGTTTTAGTGGGATAGTCAACATGAACTATCTGAAAAGATTTGTGTTATTCTGTTAAGTGAAAAAGGCAAGTTATAAAACCATATAAATGGAATAATTTCACTTTTGCAAACCTCTTTTCTTTATAGTGGATATATTTAGAGATCATACACATATATAGCAAAGTAACTGTAAGGATATAAAACACAATATAAAAATAATTATTTTAAAGTTAATTTTTTTATTGATGTACTTTCTGATTTGTTATAAGTAAATGTTTACAGAAAAACATTTTTAAGTGATTGTATATCACTGGATATTTTTTCCATTGCTTTTTTTTTTTTTTTAAGAGAGATTGGAAGGGAGGGAGGGGGAGAAAGAGACAGGGGGGAGGGAAACATTGATGCGAGAGAGCCACATTGACTGGTTGCCTCCCACACATGCCCCAACCGGGGGCAGGGAGCGAACTTGCAACCCAGGTACCTGCCCTTGACCAGGAATCCAACCTGAGACCCTTCAGTGCTCAGGCTGACGCGCTAACCAGAGAGACACCAGCCAGGTAGGTGATTATATTTTAAAAGAGTCCTTATCTTTAGAGGTCGATAATGTAATTTTTAAAAAATTTATTTTCATTGTTTAGAGTATTACAAATGTTCCCCATTTTACTCCCTTTGCCCTCCTACACCCGGTTCCCACCCGACCCCAGACCTTTACCTCACTATTGTCTGTGTCCATGGGCTATCTATACATATCTAAATAATAAAAACCTAAGCGACCGTTACAGTGGAACGACCAGAATGACCGGTCGCTATGATGTGCACTGACCACCAGGGGGCAGATACTCAACAGAGGAGCTGCCCCCTGGTAGTCAGTGTGCTCCCATAAAAGGAGCGCCACTCAGCCAGAAGGTGGGCTCATAGCTGGCGAGTGCAGCCGCAGAGATGGGAGCCTCTCTCGCCTCCATGGCAGCACTAAGGAGCAGTGAGCTGAGTTGTAAGGAGAAACAAGCAGGCGGGCGGTAAGGAGCGAGGGGTCCAGGACTGTGAGAAGGATGTCCAACTGCTGGCTTAGGCCGGCTCCCCCTGGAAAGTGGGCCTAAGCTGGCAGGCGGACATTCTCCCAGGAGTTCTGGACTGTGAGAGGACGCAGGCTGGGCTGAGGGACCCTCCCTCCCACCCCCCCCCCCCCAGTGCATGAATTTCATGCACTGGGCCTCTAGTAACCAAGTTCTTTGGTTAATCTCCTTTCCCCTTCCCCCCAACTCCTCTTCCCTCTGAGATCTGTCAGTCTGTTCCATGCTCCCATGTCTCTGGACCTATTTCATTTGTCAGTTTATTTTGTTCATTAGAGTCCACAAATAAATAAGTTCATGTGATATTTGTCTTTCCCTGATTGGTTTATTTCACTTAGCATAATAATCTTCAGGTCTATCCATGCTGTCTCAAGGGTAAGAGATCTTTTTTTTATAGCTGCATAGTATTCCATTGTGTAAATGTACCACAGCTTTTTTATCCTCTTATATATTGATTAGAGGCCTGGTGCACTAAATTCGTGCATGGGGGCGGGGGTCCCTTCAGCCCAGCCTGGACCCTCTCCAATCCAAGACCCCTTGGGGGATGCCTGACTGCCGGGAGTCAGACATCCCTCTCACGATCTGGGACTGCTGGCTCCTAACTGCTCACCTGCCTGCCTGCCTAATCGCCCCTAACTGCTCCCCCTGCCAGCCTAATTGCTCCTAACTGCCCTCCCCCCCGCCAGCCTGGTCACTCCCAATGCCCCCCCCCCCCGCACTGGCCCAGTCGCCCCTCACTGCCCCCTCTGCTGTCCTGGTCACCCCTAACTGCCTCCTCTGCAGGCCTGGTTGCCCCTCCCTATCCCCCTCTGCTAGCCTGGTCATCCCTCACTGCCCCCCGCCCTCCGCCGGACTTGTGGCCCCACCCAGCCTGCTAGTTAGTCATTTGGTCGTCCCTTGCTAACCCCCCTGCCAGCCTGGTCACCCCATGCAGCCTGCTGTTTGGTTGTTACTGTGAGGGTATCATGACTAATTTGCATATTACCATTTTATTAGTATAGATGCCACTTGGCCTGTTGAAATATTTTTTTAATATATTTTATTGATTATTTACAGAGAGGAAGGAAGAGAGATAGAGAGTTAGAAACATCGATGAGAGAGAAACATCGATCAGCTGCCTCCTGCACACCCCCCACTGGGGATGTGCCCTCAACCAAGGTACATGCCCTTGACTGGAATCGAACCTGGGACCCTTCAGTCCGCAGGCTGACGCTCTATCCATTGAGCCAAACCAGTTAGGGCCTGTTGAAATTTTAGAGACAAATAATATACCTAGAATTTGCTTCATAATGATCAAAGATGGGGGGAAAGATGGAGTCAGATGAAACAAGATTCCCAGGAGTTGATAAATTATCAAAGTTGAGTGATGGGTACATATGGATTCATTACACAAGTTTTTCTATCTTTGTGTATGTATGAAATTTTCCATTAAAACATGCTTAAAAGTACAGATTCCCAGGCCCTTCTACCAATGAGCTTGCATTTTAAAATATTCCTAAATGATTCTGATACAGTCTACTACAGAGTTAGATAATAGCTAATATCCTTTTAATATAATTTTAAAGAATTATTTTGCAAACTAGAGGCCTGGCGCATGAAATTCGTGCACGGGTACAGTTCCTAGGCCTGGCCTGTGATCAGGGCCATCTTCCTTGGTTGCTGGCAGTTGGCTCTGGCGCCCCCCGCCCCCCCGTTGCCCGTTCGCCATCGGGCAATCCGAGCCTGCGAGCTGGGGGGGAGGGACCAAGAGATGGGCTGTTCTGCCTACTTGCTGGCCCCGTCCCCAGACACTGGTCACCCTCTGTGTGTGGGGCAACCGGCAGGGCGGGGGCCTTGGCCTGGCACCACCCACATCCAGCACCACCCACCCCTGGTTCCCTGTTCCCCATCAGGCAATTGGGGTCTGTGGGCTGGGGACAGCTCCTGTGTTGAGCATCTGCCCCCTGGTGGTCAGTGCATGTCATAGTGACTGGTCATTCTGCTGTTTGGTCGATTTGCATATTAACCTTTTATTATATAGAATAATTTGACTAACTGATGTTGAACAACAAAAATTTTGGCTGCACCCTCTCTGGTTTGGCTCAGTAGATAGAATGTCAGCCTGTGAACTGAAGGGTCTCAGATTCAATTCCAGTTAAGGGCACATGTGGCCCTGATCCTCAGTGGGGAGCATGCAGGAGGCAGTCAATCAATGATTCTCTGTCATCATTGATGTTTCTATCTCTATCTCCCTCTTCCTTCCTCTCTGAAATCAATAAAAATATATTTTAAAAATATTTTGGCTGTTTTTTGTCCCTGGTTCCTGGGAAGTAAATTCCAAATATTTGGGATTTCCTGAATGATAGGAGTGTCTTTATTATTCATGGTGGGCCTCTCAGATCATACCTCAGGACGGTAACAGTTCAGGCTGAAAAGATGAACCATGAATTAGAGGATTAGTGCTCTGTGACAGGTGATATCAACCCAGGTTAGGAGAGGGACACTAGAGATTAAGTTCAATCACATGGCCAATGATTCATTATGCAATGAAATCACAATAAAAACTGTATAGATACCTGAAGCTCAGCTGAGATTCCTCGGTTGGTAATTTTAGATCAGTTTGTTGGGAAGGTGATATGTGTTGTGGACACAAAAGCTTCACATTTGGGACCCTCCCAGACCTTACCGTATATGTCTTCATTTGGCTGGTCTTGACTTGTATTCTTTATAACAACATTGTAATTATACCTAGAACACTTTCCTAAGTTCCGTGAATCATTCTAGAAAATTATGGAAGCTGAGCAGCTAGTAAGAAGCCCAAAATTTATAGCCAGTTGGTCAGAAATGCAGGTGGCCAGGAAACTCTGGAGTTTGTGCCTGGTGTCTGAAGTAAGGCAGTGTATAGGGGACTATGCAATGTAACCGGATATTTGTTTAAGTTAACAACTCCCTTCTATTAAAAGGGGGGAGTCACAATCTTCAAGACTAATGTAAGAATTAAATGAGATGTGTGTAAAGCACTGTGCATGATTCCTGGCACATGAGGAGATGAAAAATCAAATATCCCATGGAAGGTTAAACCTCTGTTATCTACTTGTTAACATAAATTTTCTACATAAAATTACCCATACTATCCAGTGAAGACAGAAGGAACAGTGAGAACAGAAGGTGTTGGTGAGAATGACAGGTGAAAAGATGGAGCTATTATTTTAGAATAAAGGATTTAAGTAGGGTATGTAGATGTAGTGAACAAAGAGGCCACAAGGAAAACATGAGGCTATTGAGATAAGAAGAGTCCTAGGGTGGAAGAGAAGCACCCTGGGAAGTAAACAAGGTGACAGGGGCTCGTTTTGATT
The DNA here is from genome assembly GCA_026230045.1 of Corynorhinus townsendii. NCBI lineage: Eukaryota > Metazoa > Chordata > Mammalia > Chiroptera > Vespertilionidae > Corynorhinus > Corynorhinus townsendii. Next base: position 168,622,062 of record JAPDVU010000003.1, on the reverse strand, counting down.
TTGTCTAGGGACCTAGTGATGCCACTGTGCTCTAGGGGAACCACTAAGAGAAAAAACACTTATCTGCCCACCCCTCCCCAGAACCCAGGGTCAGCAGGAGCAGGAAAGGTAAGTTCCTCTGGTCCCAGGACAAGGATAAGCAGCACCGATGCTTATCCTTTCCCTTAACCTAGGGAAAATGAGTTATGAGAAGTGCTTTCTGATTTGAAGAACATGCTGTTCCTCTACCACTCAGCCCTCCAAACTTCCCTTCCCCACCCTCCAGATTACCTGTTGATGGTAAAAGTTGTTGGCACTTTGTTCAAACCGTTCATCTTTGGTTTCCACAGTTTTCCCCAACTTCTGCAGTACCTGGGGATATAAGTCAGAGAGGCCCATAAGGTTATATACAGTATAGTCAAGTCTCTCTTATCTGTTGGCATCACATGACCCTGGCTTCTCTCAGAGTTTCAGATACAACTAAAGGGCCACTGTACTCAACAGAATTAGATATATAGCACACTGTTGAATACATAATCATATTTTATGGCTCTTTTCACATTGGATACTCTTAAGGATATGCAGCGGTGTGCTAGAGGATATATATAAAGCCCAAAATAAATAAGGTATATGTTCCTGGAATGACATTGTTATTTACACTGTTCTTTGCAGGGGGATGGGGGAAGTATTACATTAAAACAACAATTAATACGCAGGCCGGTGTGGTTCAGTGGATAGAGCATGGACTGCGCACTGAAAGGTCACAGGTTTGATTCCCAGTCAGGGGCATGCACCTGGGTTACAGGATTTTTGTTGTTGTTTGTTCGTTTTTAAATATATTTTTATTGATTTCAGAGAGGAAGGGAGAGGGAGAGAGAGATAGAAACATCAATGATGAGAGAGAACCATTGATGGGCTGCCTCCTGCACACCCTGCTGGGAATCCAGCCTACAACCTGGGCATGTGCCCTTGATCAGAATCAAACCCAGGACCCTTCAGGCCACAGGCTGACACTCTATCCACTGAGCCAAACCGGCTAGGACAGGGTTGCAGGTTGATGCCTGGCCCCGGGTTGGGGTGCATGCTGGAGGCAACCAACTAATATGCTTCTCCCTCCTCTTCTTCCTCCTCCTCCTCCTCCTCCTGCTTCTTCTCCTCCTCCTTTCCCCTTTTACTCTTTCTACAAATCAATGGAAAAGAAATATCCTCAGTGAGGATTAACAACAACAACAAAAAGTAAAATGTGCATGGCTTTTAAAGATATACCTAGTAACATGAGCCTTAAAGACATTTTTCACTTGAGAAACTCTTTCTCAGCCATAGCCCAGGTTCCTCTAGAACAGATGAGGTCAGAGAGGTGGGCAGGAGACTCCTCTCTTATGAGGACCCGATTTTAAGAAGCCCTGATAAAATGCATTTAAAACTCAGCTAAAAATTAATGCTATCCATGTTTATTTCCTCTCCACTGGGAACCCGAGAGCTAAATATTATTCCAGTCTCGGCGCTAATGAAAAGGACATGGAAATGAAAAATGTATAGTACCTGTTTTCATAGGGGACACTCACATAAACAAGTAAGAAAGTCCTGCCTCTTCTATCTCTAATCCATTTTGGAAGGAGGTACCACCAACCCTAGGTCCAAGTTGGAATATCAGGAGTTTCCTGCCCTCAATTCCTTCTCTCTCACCTCCTTCATCGAATCCCTCAACACACCCATCTCTGAAAATCATCCCACGCTTTCTAGTCTCATTGCCATAGCTTCAGCCCAGGCCCTGATTGTTTCTCATCTGGTCTGCCTATCATGCTGCTACTTAAAACCTTCTAATGATTCTCCATTTATCTTCTTAACAAATTGTTATTACATACCCTTTATGTTTCTGTAAGTTATAGTTCAAGCTCTAGCATGCATGCAGGTCTCGATTATCTCACTACTCACTTAGCTTCAGCTCTCATAGTTCCTTCTTCCTGTAGGTCTCCCCCAGCAACACTTTATTGGTTTCCTGAATAAGCCATATTTCTGTTTATTGTAGATGCTGTGCCCTCTTTCTGGAATGTTCTTCCCCACCTTGGCTGTCAGGCCACTATCTAAAAAACTCAATTCATAATTTATATTCTTTGTGACACTTAATCACATCTACTTCATCTTATTAATCAAGTTAATCACTCCGTCCTAAGCACTTACAACTTCTGTACCTTATAGGCACTTCTGTTACTCTTTTATTATTTTGTATTTATCTATCTATGCCTCTTTCTAAATTGTGGGCTCCCTGAGGATTGGGTACTTGCCTTACTTATCTAGATTTCTCAGTATCCAGCAAATAGATTCTTAATATTTATAACAGGAAGGAGAGTAAGACTGATACAGAAAAGGACAAATGCGGGGCCTTTAATTAAGATTTTTTTGTTTTGTTAATTCTCACTTAGAGGATACTTTCCTATTTATTTTTATTTCATTAAAAATATTTTTATTGGCCCTAACCGGTTTGGCTCAGTGGATAGAGCATCGGCCTGTGGGCTGAAAGGTCCCAGGTTCGATTCCAGTCAAGGGCATGTACCTTGATTGTGGGCACATCCCCAGTAGGAGGTGTTCAGGAGGCAGCTGATTGATGTTTCTCTCTTATCGATGTTTCTAACTCTCTATCCCTCTCCCTTCCTCTCTGTAAGAAATCAATAAAAATATATTTTAAAATGTTTTTATTGATTTCAGAGAGGAAGGGAGAGCAATAGAGAGATAAGAAACATCAATGATGACAGAGAATCATTGATTGGCTGCCTCCTGCACGCCCCCTATTGGGAGGGATCGAGCCTGCAATCCGGGCATGTGCCCTTGGCCAGAATTGAACCAGGGACCCTTTAGTCCTCAGGTGGACACTCTATCCACTGAGCCAAATCAGCTAGGGCAGGAAGACTCTATTCTTAATCCTGGGGTTAGTGTCTCACTTCTGGAGCTTACTCTAAAATGGTTAAGATCAAGGACTCTGGAATCAGACAGAAAGATATATGCCTTGGCCTTTCTACTTACTGGATATAAGCCTTTGGGCAAATCACTTAAACTCTGGAGCCTCAGTTTACAGACCTCCCTTTCCCCATTAAGATAATAGTAACTCCTGGGGTTGATGGCAGAATTGAACATTATACATATAAATTGCTTTCACAATGCTGCCCTAAGGTGAGTACTCAAAACAAACCCACTATCACTACGTCTAGTTCCCCCGCCTTCCCTATTTCCTTTTCAGTTTAATCTTATATGTTTGTCTGTCTCTAACTCCACCTTACTTAACACCCAGCCCTGGCTGTGCAGAGTAGGCCATCTTCCCTGGCTCCACCCTCTCCCCCTAAGAAAGTTGCAAAACCACCTTGTTTAGTTATTAACACAGCCCTCACTTCCTTCCTGCTACCCCTCCCTTCCTTTGTTTGGGGCATAATTCTTCTTAGGTGGAGGAGGCTGAAAGGATAGAGTCTACTGAGTCTGGAATCACTGTGGCAAACTACAAAGCAGACCTAGGTTCCCAATCCCCAGAAGGCTCAAGGCAAAAAGGCTTGGAAGGTGTGGGAGTGTGTGTGCTGAGGGAACACCCCCACCTTCAATTCTGAAACTGAAAAGATGAGTATTATCACCCTGGAAACACAACCCAGTGCCCTGGGCCCAAAGTCATTTGTTGCCATAAGAAATGGGGCCAGGAACATAGACACTTAGGCTATGTTGTAGATGTTCTTTCTTAACTAGAGTTCCTTGAGGGAAGTGGGTGTACACATGCTCCACAGATGTTTGTTGAAAGAATTAGTAAATTCTATCTCAGGATCACTTCCTAGTAAAGGCCCACGTAATGCCAATTCCTGAAGTCCTGAACTGAGAATTCTGACCCAGTTTGTCTGGATTAGCAGCTGGGAAGTTAGAATATAGATACTTTGGGAGAAAGAGCAGGGACAAGAGAGAAAGTAAATGTGGCAAAATGTTAACACTTCATGAAACAGGTAAAGAATATTCTAGTGTTCATTGATTTACAGTCTGTGTAAGTTGAAGTGGGAGGTTATAACTTTAAAAATAAATCACTGCAGATATGTTTGTTGCCTATAGTTCCTCACCATGACCCTTCCCCATAATCACATACTAGTATATCTTTAGTTAATTCTCTCAGTTGGAATAATTTGAGTAGGGCCTGCACATGAGATATGAAATTTTGTTAAATTTTTTTTCTTAGGTGTGATAATGATATTGTAGTTATGTAAGAAATTTTATTTTCAGGATATATGCTAAAGTAGGCTCTCTTTAATATGGCCCTAATATACTTCCCAGCCTTTTATCCCACCGATCCTTGCCTAAAAGGATTTCCAGAAGCCTGGCCTGGCTCATGTTGGCATTCCTCATCTCTTGCCTGAGGAACTACTAATTAGCCATAATTCCTATTTCCAATTCAGACTCCCCTACAAAACCTGCCTCAATTCTCCTCAATCTTTCTGTCCTCTGAATTTCCACAGAGGTGCAGCTCTCTCAGGTCCCTTATTTTACCTTTAAAAAACAAACAAACAAACAAAAAACTAGATTGTAAGCTTCGGGGCAGGCAAAAATGCCTCTTACTCATCTCTAAATTCCCTCCTGGGTCCAGCCAGGTATCCTAGACAAAGGAGTTTTTCTCTAAATATTGCTGATTGAACCATCTGAGATACATGTTGAATAAAAGTCAACAGAGGAAAAAGAGCAACAAAGCAATGGGGAGTTAGAGATCTGAGTTTTCCACAGAGATACCACAAATAGTTGGTGAAAGCATTAGTGTGAAATGTGAAAATGTGTCATCTTGTGAAAACACCATAAAGCCAGTTTGCATTGTCTCATGTTGAGCCTGGATGGGAACTGGAAAATAACACAAGAATGCTTCGCCTCCATTGTGTTGAACAGTCGCCAGACCTTCACTCCTAGTTTTTCAGAGGAGGTGGTCTGAGCAAAAGGTGTTCCTACTCCCAGCTTTGCTCCTGAGAAAAGATCAGAAGGAAGTGGGCAGGCCAGCAGGAAGTGGGGAGTCACAGATGTCCGAGTGGTTTATCGGGAACCTTGTAAAGAGAGCAGCCTGAGTTTGGCATCCCAAGGCAAGCCACCTGGGTTCCAGTGATAGTTCTGCCACATGCCAATCTCTTTTGAGCCTTGTTTCCTCATTTCTAAAATTGGGATACTAATAACATGCTTAAGGGTTGAAAAGATGAAGTGAAATCGTATTATAACTATGTTGGCTCCATAAAGGGAAAGATCATGTCTTTCTTAGTGGGCACTGGATATTTGACACATCTGACTATTTGACATGTTAGCTATTACATACTACTGAGAAGATTATAGCCAACTGCTTATCGAAAGATTGCAAAGTTTCCTAAGGAGTCCTTTCTTTTGACTGTAACTTTCACCGTCTTTATCTTGTCTTCAATAACTTCCCATTCAACAATAGAAAAATAAAAATAACTTCCCAAGACTCAAGAACTCTGGCAGGCTGAGTAAGCTGAACTCCTCCCCACATCCCAGGCCGTTCCCACTCTATCCATTGAGTATCCACTATCTTTAAGGTGCCAGCTGAACTGTCCAATTTCTGCCTGCCCTTCTGTCTAAGTTCAGGGTATTTTCTTGTTTTCTGCAACAACTTGGGAACTCCCCAGGGCAGATCTGAGTTTGTTCCTTGCTCTGCCTTCTCAGGGTTCAGACCACAAAAAACAGTGTGTACCTGGGCAGCTGGTTCTGCCTTTGGGAGGCATTTAACGCTGTGGTTCAAGGAGCCCTCTCTCCCCTTCTCACTTTAGTGTCCTTACCATGTCGAGTTTCCAAATCACTGAACACCAAATCTCTCATTTTACAAATGCAGAATCTGAAGTGGGCAGAGCAGGGACATTATTTACCTAAGACTTAGGACTCCATGCTTAAAAAAGGAGAGAAATCCCAAAGCAAGGGCATAGTGTTGATAGGCTGGATGAGGACAGAAGGTGAATGAGTGAGTTAAAGGCAATTTCTGTATCTTTTAAAAATAACTATTATCCATAGTTTTTATCTTTTGGGTTTTCTTTTTGTTTTTCAAACCACTAGTATAGATAGCTAGCCTTTTCCTCTTCTCTAGTACCTCCTGTTTCTCCACACTGTTTCCAACCAGACCTTCCCATAGACTCTGATCTCTATGTATCTGATCTGTAACAAGACAGCCTTTTGAAGGCTGTAACCATGATCAAGGTGAAGTTAGGGCAAGGTGATGTAACAGTCTAGCCACACAATGTCCCTTTTCCTCTGCTTTTTCACATGAACCAGCTTCTTCCCTCCCTCCCCTCTTCCACTGTGAGCTTCTTAAAGACAGGAACTCTATCTACATTCCATCAATTCTCCGTTGATAATCTCCTGTGGGAGAGCTGGTTGCCTTTAATCCTTCCAGGACCCAAGCCAGTGCTCTGCTTTTAGATTACAAAAATATTTCAATTCTTAAGCATGTGGTATTCATCCAAATGCTTCTAAGCCCACGGACCCTTAGAAAACCACAATTCTATGTCAGGTCCTTCTTATCACTCCCTCCCCCTTTTCTTCTGGCTTATTCATCGTCCCATACCATCTCATCTACCAGACTGTCGACGGGGGGGGGGGGGGGGGGAGGGGGGGGGGAGCAGAAGCTGAGGCAAAGAAAATACTTCTGGGTAGGTAGAAACAAGAATGCCGTTACATGTGTAGGGAAGTGTCCACATAATCTACACAGGTAGGCAAGTTATAGAGAGACAACCTGCCTAAATGCTAGGGCTGGAGTAGGGCCACCAAGGGCACAGTGAAAAGAGAGAAGCACCTTCATCAGCCTGGACGGTACCGGAAGCAGATACGGGCCGCTCTTACAACAGCTTAAACAGCAACCAGAGGCCAGGCAGGGTGAGACACACAGACTCACGCAGAATGATCTAGTCCTTGGACTCCCAGTCCAAGCCACCCGGCGGCACTCATTTCTGTCTTAGGACTTTGAGGGAATTACCTACTTCGAACCATCAATGTCATCATCTGTAAAATACCATCCCTGCTGAATTGCTAGGGTCAAAACTGCTACCCAGCAGTCCCCAGTGTTAGTTCCTTCCCTTCATCTTTCCTGGGTCAGCCTGAGCGTTAAGGTTCCTGAGAAAGACAGCTGTCTCCTCAGCGGCCCTCATCCTCGCCCAAGATGGGGTGATGTTCTTCCTTTCTCTCGAGTCTGCCTGTTTTCATAGACCCCCACTACCCGCTGCTGCTTCCCCAGAGGAAGCCGGAGACCCTTCTCTCCCGCCCAGGCCTCCGGGGCCCCTGAGCACCCGGTACGCCCCTCCCGACGCATCCGGCCTCGGGCCTCCGCTCCTGGCTGGCGGACAGGCGGCGAGGTGGGCGCTTACCTTCTCCTGGGCCCTGCTGAACTTCTTCTGTACCTGCTTGGCAAAAAGGCCAGCAGCACCGCCAGCCTTGCCCTCAGCCATCCTGTCGGTTCCCTGGGGGCGGCGGCCCTGACCGAGAGCCCTGTGGTTTTCTGGAGGCTCCTGGGGAGGAAGTGCGGTTCCCAGCATGCCTCGCATCCGCTGGTGGGCGGGCCTCCCACTTCCCCCTGCGGGGCTGGGCTTGTCCACCCCAGGCCCCTCAGGACCATCCCGAGGCCCCTCAGGACCACCCTGAGGTCGCCCCAAGACCACCCTGAGATCGCCCCAAGACCACCCTGAGGCCCCTCAGGACCATCCCGAGGTCCCTCAGGACCACCCTGAGGTCGCCCAAAGACCATACTGAGATCGCCCCAAGACCACCCTGAGGCCCCTCAGGACCATCCCGAGGCCCCTCAGGACCACCCTGAGGTCGCCCAAAGACCATACTGAGATCGCCCCAAGACCACCTCGAGGACCCTCAGGACCACCCTGAGGTCGCCCAAAGACCATACTGAGATCGCCCCAAGACCACCCTGAGGCCCCTCAGGACCATCCCGAGGCCCCTCAGGACCACCCTGAGGTCGCCCAAAGACCATACTGAGATCGCCCCAAGACCACCCTGAGGCCCCTCAGGACCATCCCGAGGCCCCTCAGGACCACCCTGAGGTCGCCCAAAGACCATACTGAGATCGCCCCAAGACCAACTCGAGGACCCTCAGGACCACCCTGAGGTCGCCCAAAGACCATACTGAGATCGCCCCAAGACCACCCTGAGGCCCCTCAGGACCATCCCGAGGCCCCTCAGGACCACCCTGAGGTCGCCCAAAGACCATGCTGAGATCGCCCCAATACCAACTCGAGGACCCTCAGGACCACCCTGAAGTCGCCCAAAGACCATACTGAGATCGCCCCAAGACCAACTCGAGGACCCTCAGGACCACCCTGAGGTCGCCCAAAGACCACCCTGAGATCGCCCCAAGACCACCCTGAGGCCCCTCAGGACCATCCCGAGGCCCCTCAGGACCACCCTGAGGTCGCCCAAAGACCATGCTGAGATCGCCCCAAGACCACCTCGAGGACCCTCAGGACCACCCTGAGGTCGCCCAAAGACCATGCTGAGATCGCCCCAAGACCACCTCGAGGACCCTCAGGACCACCCTGAAGTCGCCCAAAGACCATACTGAGATCGCCCCAAGACCAACTCGAGGACCCTCAGGACCACCCTGAGGTCGCCCAAAGACCATACTGAGATCGCCCCAAGACCACTCGAGGACCCTCAGGACCACCCCAAGGTCACCCCAAGACCACTCGAGGCCACCCAAACCCCAGTGCAGCGAGCCTGGGCCCATACAGCGGCCACCCCGAGACCCACCACGAGGTTCACGTGGAGGCCCACTCGAGCCCCGCCAACACGGATCCCTGAAGCCCTCCCCTCCACCTAGCACGGGGTGCGTGGGGGTTGGGGGTGCGGTGCGGCCCAGAGCAGCAGACAAGGGGCCAAGTGGGGACTTGTGGAGCTCAGGGTGGAGTCCGGGCCTGTTCGGAAGAGGCCAGAAACTTGGCTCGCCCTCAGGCAGTGCTCACTCAAGACCATCTTCAAAGATCTCCAGCCCTGAGGTATGGGAACACCAGCCCCACTGAACAGTTTTCAAATGGGGGCCAATTAGCTGCAACTATTGGCGCTGGAAAATAAGGAAGAAACAGTGGGGTAGGAAATGTTGTGATTTTCACTCCGCATGAGTATTTATTGTTTGGGAAAGCTCCTTTCACTTATATGGATATGTATACTGAGTGGCCAAGTAAAATGTACTTTCTTATGTCAGGTTACCTATTTTAAAGATGGAAAGCCTCTATCAGAGAGGTTGGCTCTAAGCTAGAACTGGTAGGGACAGAGTCCACACCTGAATTTGAAAGGGAGGAACAACTGAGGTAGAGACAGAAATGGAGGTCCTGAGGAAAGGAGAGGATCTTACTGAAAAAAGAATGAGGAGGAAAATATGGAAGCCTGAGCTGGGGCTGGAGAGCCAACTTTTTCTAGCTTGATTTAAACTAGAACAATGTACTAGAAGGAAGCAGAATGTGAAGACAGACACAGATTATGAAAGTTGGGGTGGGACCGCTGCTTTTACAACTGTCACTTCTCTGTGTAGGTCTCCAACAGGAAGTTACTCTCTGACCTGTTTGAGGGGATAGCTGGAAATTAGGACACTAGATTTGGAGGAACCATTTACTCAAGGATTTTTCAGTGCAGATAAAATCCCTCACATAAGGGAAGAGGGTCAAAATACCACTTCCTAAGGAATGGAGAGGGAAACTGGAGGCCTGGGACAAAATTAGAGGCCCTTGTCTATTGTTTTCCAAGTCATTCCCCAAAGTGGACGTACTACACTGAGGATCAACCGTGTGGCTGGCATTGCTGAGTGTTGGGAAGCCAAAGATGAATGAAAAACATTTGATCTTTAACCTCAGATGCTTAATGTGGACAGATGGAAACAGGTTGGTAATCAGATGATCATAATGTTATGTTACATATGTTATTCATTTATAGAGCTAGAGCCAATATTTTCAGGTAACAGATCAATAGAATTTATTCTGGGTATTAGTTGTGAGGATGGTCTAGAATGAAGAAAATGGAAGGACTTGATGTTGGATGGGGAGACGTGGGGGAGAAGCCCAGGCAACCGTGGTATTGTGGGGACACCTGAGAGAAGATGGTGATAACAGGTGTGTCACTGGCAGAAGGAGGCCAATACCTGTGTCACTCTCAGGAATCTGCAGCATCCTCAGCAGTGCAGCCCAGCCACTGCCTCCCAAGAAATTCTCTTCAATGCTAATCTCTTGGGAACTGAAATTGGTGCTCACCAAATCATGTCATATTAGAGCCCAGACAATCTTTAGAAGCTAACTAGATAGGGAAGTGGAGTCATAGAAAGGGCTGGTGGCTTTCTCAAGGTTACCCATCCCTCAGTATGGAACTGAGATAGGGAATATAGGCATCCTGATCCCAGCCCAGCTTCTTACAGTATATACACTGTTCCGGAGGCCTCTGCTGACTTAGGAGCCTACAAATTCCAGGACCTGTCTTAGCTGTTTCTCCTGCTATAATGTTAACTACCCTGGTCCCTCTTGTCTGGTGCTCAGTAACTGCTATAGAAAGTGGCTTCTCAAAATGGGCGCCCCAAGGAAGCCCCGCAGCTAGTGAGGTTTGAGGAACTAGCTTCTGTGGGAAAGGGGAAGGAGGATTCTAGGAAAAACCGTGGGAAGGACCAACACCACCCTGAGCCCCACAGTGCTCTTTCACTGAATAAAAAGATTTTAAGCTGCTATATAAGCAGTATGCAGTCGCTTCATTGTGGTTGGAATCAATGACACCAAGAATGAGATGGCGATTTATGAATTCATTAACTATGTGGAAATTTTAGATGAATACTTCAGCCAAGTGAGTGAACTAGATATAATGTTTAATTTGGATAAAATACACCTCATTTTGGATGAGAAGATATTAAATGGCTGCATTGTAGAAACAAATCAGGCAAGAATGCTTGCCCCTCTACTAATTCTTGATAAGATGTCAGAAAACTGAATAATGGAAGGCTCTGCCAGGCATCATCGACATAGGAAATGAGAACATGGAATACCTCTCAACATCTGTAGCCCAAAAGAATCTAGAAGAGCATACATTGCAAAATGGGGCATCCTTTCAAAGACATTTTAATCTTCATCCAAGGACATGCTTTCTATTTGAGAGAGAGAGAGAGAGAGAGAGAGAAACAATGATCTGTTACCTCCTACACGTGCCACAACCTGGAATCGAACCTGCAACCTAGGTATGGGCCCTTGCCACCTTTTGGTGTACAAAACAATGCTCCAACCAACTGAGCCACACTGTCCAGGGCCAACAACATTTTAAATATTTTTTTTTCACAGTTCCTAAATGGAAAACAAAACTGTATTTTGTAGGAAGAAACATTTTCTGTGAGAGATAAGTTTTATTTTCTAACCATAAGCATTTCCCCCCCACTTGTTTAAATTTTGTTAAATAAAGTTGTTAGTCTCTGCTTCCCTTTGCAAATTAAATTCAGGAATAGTAGCATGAGGTGGGAAGGAAGTGTGGCAGTTTTTTATCAGCCAATAAAAATTTAAAATGACTTAAAAAAATAAAAGGTTGCTGCTTCACATCCTCTTAGCCTTCTCCTCTCAGTTTACTCTTCAATCTATGGTAGACCACTCTAACAGACTGAGCCCTGGCCAGGATGAGGCAAATTATCAGCTTCCTAGTTCTCTGTGGTTTATAGAACCCTGGGTCAGGTTGCCTATTTTAGTCTCAGCCTTGAAGTGCTAACTCATACTTAGTTTGAGGATATATATAATTTTTTTTTTTGAAAAGCGCTTGTGAGCATTTAATGAACTTCTCTCTACTACTATGTGGCTTAAAGCTACCAGGACACAGGACCCCCAACACCCTTAATCTTCTCCTCAACTCTTCTGCTGAAATATATGGCCTTCGTGATGCTGCTGCTTTGGGAGCTCTCCCTTCCCCAGAACTTCGTAGTAGCCCGATCACACCACATCAATGATAGGAACAGCTCCAGTCTTGTTTTTGGCAGTTTTTACCTGTGTCTGCTCACTGACCAGGGTCCATAGTTTATCAAGGTTGACTGTTGGGCAGAAGCTCTGGTTCCTCTTTAAGTGGTAATTCCTCATATCAGCTTTCCCCTAGTAACCTGGGTGGTAGTTGTCCAAGTTGATGCTGAGATGTTACAAGCCACCAGTATTACCTCGGCCTCCCAAGTGCTTCTGGTGCTTGCGATGTGGCTGTGGCTGTGGCCATGGCTCACGTGAGGCCCCATATTATTGTCTCCTCTCTCTTTTTGTTCTGCCTCTTCCCATTAAATCTTTATTTTCTTTGTTTAACATTTTTTTCTTCTTTTTTACTTCCTAGTCTTTCTAATTTGCCACTTTCTTTGCTGGCACCTGACCTATCACCTAATCCTATACTCCTGTCTCTAGTGTATCCTTGTAAGAAGTTGCCACCATCCAGAACCTTGGGGTGAGCGCTTGTTCTAGGCACTGAAGGGGGAAACAAAAGAAGAAGGAGCCTACAGTGTACCTGGAAGATCAGAACACATTTTGTCACTCAGGAACATTTAAAAGTACTCTGTGCCTTTGTATATAGAAAATATGCATTGGAGGAGGGCAGATGGGTAGATTAATGGATCGGTAGATCCTAAGATAACTTAAAAAGGATAATATAAAACCACTCCCACTTGGCTTAGTTTGTGAACTGATAGAGATGGCAGCAAATGGAAGAACCAGCCCAGAAATGTGGTGAAATCCAACTTGGGACCTATAACTACATTTTTCTAGAGAGCTTAATTACAAATAAAAAGACACAGGTTGGTAATGTGTATGCAGTTTTATTTGCATTTCTGTATCTGGTTCAATAGTTTCCTAGAATGTTTTTTTCTTGATGGCTTCAAGTCCTGCTTTGAATTAAAGAATTATCTTGGCATGGCTGTTGTACTCAGGAAGATGTTCAGTTACTGGCAATGACCTGAAGGAAAAGCAAGTTATATCCACAGTCAGTTATTTCTGCCTACATCCTTTCTTTTTCCTTCAGGGTTCTTAGTTGATTATGGCCCTATACTGGGTTTATAAGGAGTTAAGAGGTTGTAGGGCAGCTGTGTCAAGACAATTCAATGTTATGGACATACTAGTGTCTCAATGCACCGATTGATGCACATTGAAAGGAAATTAATTAGAAGAAATATTTTAATATCATTATTCGCCCTTTCTCTATAATAGAAGTGTCAACCAAATTCACGATCGACAATGACAGATCAAAACACACGCATGTGATTGGCACCAGTGAGAGCTTTATATGTATTGCACATGTGCAAGTCAACTTAGGCTTTTATAGATATAGAATAAACTTGCTTAATTAGACCTGCTTTCTGATTTAGCTAAACTTTTTCCAGCCCAGTGAAGCACCCCACATCCTCTTTCAGGTAATTGTCAGCAACACAGCAGTAAATAGCAACATGAAGCACATTATTATTGTAGATCATGCAGGGAGAACAAAGGGTAAAATATTTAACTGAAGCAGTGTTTGACTATATTCTGCGCAGTGAGAAAACCTGAAGTCATTTTCAAGGTCCACCATTTCTTACTTCTTTTCAGTTGGGTCAAGTTTCTAAACTTTCTAAATCTCCATTATCTGGCTAATGAAAAGAAAATAGGATTCTACTGAGTCTCCTATCTACCTACTCCAGGACTTCTGTGAGGATCAAATGTGATGAGACACGTGAAAATGCTTCACAAACATTTGATTAAAGTGTAAAATGTTTGCACCTGGCAATAAAGCAAGTCATGTTCCTGGGTTGAAGAAACTCCAACAAGGTTAGTCGCTTAGGGAGAGGAAGCTGGGCATTGCTATGTGACATAATTTCCCCCGGTGTCCACAGCAACTGTTTCTGATCTGTGCTGGACTGTGGGCCACATTTTCCACCATTGGGTCTCGGCTGCGATTTGGTGGGGTATTGCTCCAAGGTGGTGGCAAGGCCTGTGTCCCACTTGGGGGAAGCTGAGTGCTGGTTTGTTGGCACGAGATCTGTGGTGCTGTTTATTTTTAAATGACCAGTGTGCATCATGGCAGCTCCTGCATTGAGCGTCTGCCCCATGGTGGTCAGTGTGCATCATAGCTACCAGTCCGATGGACACTTAGCCTTCTATATATATACTAGTGGCCCAGTGCATGAAATTTGTGCACATTAAAAGGGGATTAATTAGAGGAAATAATTTAATATTGCTATTTGCCCTTACTCTATAATAGAAATGTCAGAGATGAAAGAAAATTAGTAAAATGTATACGAAAACCTTCCTCCTGTCAGAGTCTGGGGTGCACCATGGGACCCAGAGTCAAGTCCCCGCCCACCCACATGTGCCTCAAAGTCTCGTGAGACCCAGACCCGGCCGCCCCTCTCCCCCCATTGGACTAGATCCAGACCTGGCCAGTCCCACCCTCGTCAAGCTCCGCCAGGCAGGGGGCGTAGCCTCAGGTCCCCTCACCCGGCACCAGGACGGGGGCATGGTCTGAGGTCCCCCAGCCCAGACCAGGGTGGGGGGCATGCTTTGAGGTCCCCCGTCAAGCCCTGCCAGGCAGGAGGGCTCAGCCTCAGGTCCCCTGGCCCAGCACTGGGAGGGGGGTGCAGTCTCAGGTCCCCCATCAAGCCCCACTGGGGCAGTGTGAGTTCCTCCGACCCAGCACTGGGGGGCGCAGCCTGAGTTCCTCCGACCCAGCACTGGGGGTGCACCTTGAGGTCCCCTGTCAAGCCTAGCCAAGCAGGGGGGCACAGCATTAGGTCCCCTGGCCCGGTGCTGGGGTGAGGAGCACGGCCTAAGGTCCCGTGTCAAGCCTCACCAGGCGGGGGGTGTGGTCTGAGGTCCCCCGGCCTGGTGCTGGGGTGAGGGGCACAGCCTGAAGTCCCCTGTCAAGCCCCACCTGGTGGGGGGAGTGCAGCCTGAGTTCCCCCAACCCAGCACTGGGGGTGCACCTTCAGTTCCCCTGTCAAGCCCTGCTGGGTGGGGGTCATGGCCTGAGGTCCCCTGTCAAGCCCCACTGGGCGGGGGGCACAGCCTGAGGTCCCCTGGCCTGGCACCAGGGCAGGGGTCGTGGCCTGAGGTCCCCTGTCAAGCCCCATGGGGGTGGGGGAGGGTGTAGCCTCAGGTCCCTGCTGATAGCTCATTAAGGCTCCTTATGGGAACTTGGCCTCAGCTGTGGGTGCAGCCATTTTTGTGATGGTGCATGGTCAATTAGCATATTCCCTCTTTATTAGATAGGATAGATATCCAGGATTTAGTGGCAAGGTCAGACTTTGCAATGGTTGTGAGTTAATGTTCATACCACAAGACTCCAGAATGAGTTAGAAGGCTGCAAGGCACAGGTGAGATGACTGTGAGGCTCTCCCACTAAGTCAGTATCAGTAGAGTCTCATCTAACCCGCAAACATTGTTTAAAGTGGTAAAACCTCTTTCCAAAGGGTAGAGCGAATTTTCATAATGGGAGAGATTGTTAGTGCCTCTTCCCTTGCCCAGGAGAATGCAGACCTTCTGAAATTGTTTTTCCCTTGACTTTAACTTAGGACAGCAGTGATAAATGCCTGGTTCAGATCTGTTGTTACCACCATCTTACCCTAAGCAATAAACAATATGGTGAAGCCTGCTTAGTGGGTATGTGAAGGGAAACTCAGGGTGGTATCATTATTGAGGGAAAGTGCACTATGGGGGGAAGGGAAAGGAGTAAACATATGAATGTGATGAGGAAAATGATGGTTTCCCCTGCCCAACTTTTGTTCTCCAACCCAGCCAGTGCACCCTATTTCAGGTGACCCTATTTCAACCCATTATTTGAGAGGACTCACATTATTCATCCAAGAGATGTAAGCAGAAACTCGGGTGAAGACTGTGGGCTTCCTGGAGACATTACAGCCCTGGCTGGACACAAAGCTGGTCACTCCATGGACAGTATACTGACCATTCACCAAGCAGTGGAGGGGGCCTCCAGAATCACCCTGCAGGAAGTAAAAGCAGAGTCCTGAAATTCCAGGTATTTTGATCTTTGGGCCTTTGCTCTTGCTTACACCCTGCCCACCCCCATCTCTGTAAAATTCTGTACAGTTTTAAAACTCCAATTCAAATCACCACTTGCTTCATAATCCCACAATCAAGATGAATCTCTTCTTCCTTTCTAAACAACCACAGTACTTCTTCCTTTCTTTTGCATTATTTATGTCATGTTCTGCCTTGCATTTTGGTTTCATAATTTGTTTCTACCTCCCACGCATAACTAAGAGCTTGAGACAGGAGCTATGTTTTGATAATTTCCTTTCTACAATTCAAATACAGAACTTGGAACAGCTACAAGATTAATAGTTTTTATTGACTTAAATTGAACCTAGGATGGGAGAAGTAGGGTGTCCTAATGATTTATTTATCCCCAGCATTTAGACCAATGGGTCTAATTAGACTTAACATTTAAACACAGGATAGGTAGTAAATACATGTTAAACTAAACTGGGGTAAAGAGGAGAGAAAGTAATGTATTGGGTAATGGTTACATGCTCAGACTTAGAATCAAGAACCTGGGTGTATAGAATATGACCTTGACATGCTTCTTACTCAGTTCCAGGAATGCCAGTTCTATAATAATGGACATAAAATTGGAAGGTATTTCTCAGGAGAATCTGACCAGCACAAGAGAACAGATCTAAAGATACTAACATTGAAAGTCCCCCCAATGAAATAGCTTAGCCAGATCACCTGACAAAGTAGTTCACTATGGATAAAGCCCACCTAAATTCAGAGCTATCTATCTACTTCTTAACCACCCCACTCTAAAGTAAGAGCAGATGGTCAAGGATTACCAAACATTTGAAGAAAGCCTCTAATATAAAAATAAAGATCAAAGAAAGAGACAAAGAAATAAACAAAGGGAACTAAGATTATGCAGGGAGAAGAAAACAAGCAATAAAACTATGATTAATATTGCATCCATGATACAAGAACAGCATGCTATTAAGAGAACATTTGAAAATAAAAGAGACTTTGGAAATTATGAATATGATAGTAGAAATGAAATATTGGAAGTATTGGAAGATAAGGTAGAACAAACAAACAAAATATAGAGAAAATAAGAGGACCAGTTTAGAAGGTAAACTTATGAATAACAAATTCTAGAAAGAGAAAATAAAAATGGAGGGGAGGAAATACCAACAATACACGTTTTCAGAAACAAAGCTCTGGAGTTTCCAGAATGAAAAAAAAAGCTAGGAAGTGTCCCTCATGATGAATGCAAATAGACCCATACCAAGACACAGAACACTAGGGACAAGAGAAGATAAAATAGGTCACTTACAAATGAATTGAGAATATAGGGTTGAATTAGCAATAAGTTGAGTACATATTATGCAAATAAAAAAGACAATTATTATTTTCCAGGGAAAACAAAATTATGCAGGAAATGAAAATTAATCCTAGAATTCCTGGTTTGGTTGTGAATCGCATTTTACATAATTATAACAAACATTAAATGTTAATCTAATAAAAATTATTTTTGGAGTTTGAGATGGTGATGGAAAAAGTATAGCTTGGGGGCAAGTAAAAATGTGTAAATGAAGAGATATCCACATTTCTCGTAATGCCTGAACTGAAAAATTAAGTAGCAATATATATATATATTTAGAGAGGTATGTTAGAAACCAAAAGTCAGCTGAAAAGAGTTGAAAGTAGTTCCTTTTAGGGAGCAGGAGCTCAAGTGGTAGAAGGAACACAATGACTATTCTTTTCCATTATTAAGCCTCATAGTTTTATTTGCCACCTTAAGCAATTTAATATGTATAGTTTCAATATAAAATTAAAGCTAAAAAAAAAAAAAAAAAGAACTAGGGAAAGAGACCAAAAGTTCAAATTGGGGATGTGTTTTAAAAAAGGAACTAGCTGTACTCCACCTGAACTAATGTTTAGGCAAAGTAGATGTTTTGTTTAGATTATTGTACTCAAAACAAACAAAACAATCTAAACCTCTTCTACCCAAATTCTAATAGGGATTTGAGAGTATTTCGGAGCTATAGGACAGGAAAGTAACTGAATTATACATAATACAATGTCGTATGCTAATCGATCCGAAAAGAAACAAAGGCTCTGGAGAGATGGAGGGCATGGCTGAGGATTTTAGGACAGGAGGAAGAGACAGACAAGAACTCAGTGGGAGTATGTGGATTGAGGTCAGAGAAGCTCAATGAATTCACTCTCAGGAAAGGGGTTGGGAACACAGAAGTCTGAAAACCTAGAGAGTACACTATTTGGAAAACTTCAGTGGGAAGGGACCCAGAGACATAATTATCTTAGAGAATTGTCAATTTGGAGTGGCAACCAGAAGAGAAGTACTCTAGTTTTTTCAGAATTCAAGACCCTGGGAGAGAAGAAATTTGGACACATAGAGAACACCACGGATGAGAAAAGACCATACAAGGACTCAGCAAGGTCACCATCTGATAGCTAAGGAGAAAGGCCCAAGAAGAAACCAAACCTGCTGACACCTTGATTGAACTCCCACCCTCTAGAACTTAACATTTCACTGACCTGACCTTAGTTTCTCACCTTGGGTGATTATTGACCTCCAAGCAGCAGAAGGCAATAACACAGTTTTGACTAAAAGTCACAAGATTAAGCCCCTTGCTAACCCTCTGGATAACATCTTAAATTATGTGTTAGTTCCTGAGCCCTAAAGCTGGATGATACCCTTGGCTACCTCTCTTTGGAACCAATTATGGACAATTGGACTCTTCAAAAATATTAATGGCATGAAAAACAAAAAATACAGTAAAATAAAAGTGAGGGACAATAAAGGAGACTAAAGAGATATTTCTGTTACTTAAAAGATATTTCTATTATTTAAAAAACTATAGGCCTGATGCATGAAATTCATTTGGGGTGGGGGGATGATGGAGGTGTGTCCCTCAGCCCGGCCTGTGCCCTCTCGCAATCTGGGACCCCTTGGGGGATGTCTGACTGCCTAAACCAGCCAATTGGGCCTAAATCAGCAGTTGGACATCCCTCTTGCAATCTGGAACCCCTTGTTCCTAACTGCCTGCCTGCTCGCTCCTTACTGCTTGGCTTGCAGCTCCTTAGTGCTGCCACGGAAGCGGGGGAGGCTCCAGCCACGTCTGTGCGCTCACCAGCCGTAAGCCCAGCTTCTGGTTGAGTGGCACACCTGTTGTGGGAGCACACTGACCACCAGGAGGAAGCTCCTGTATTGAGCGTCTGCCCCCTGGTGGTCAGTGTGTGTCATAGTGACCAGTCATTCTGGTTGTTCTGCTTTAACGGTCACTGGGCTTTTATATATATAGATAAAATTTAAAAAAGATCCTGGGAAGTGAATTAACTCAAAAAGTTAAAACCTTAAGAGGTTATAGGTTAAGCTGGCTGAGGAGGACCTGAGGGGTTGTCTTAGTTTCTTTTTTTTTTTTTGCCCCTTCTTGCATGTAAGGTTCCTAGGATACAGGACTCTTAACTTTTAACACTGGAAAAGTCCTGGGAAAACTAGGATGATTTGGTCACCTTAATTCCATAGTACCAAGTGCTCAAAAAAAACCCCACAATCTTTTGCTTCTGTTATTTCAGCCAGCCTACCAGCCTCCTGCTGGCTTCTCTTCCTCCTTCACCTAGCTTGGACCTTGCATTTGATTTGTAGTCTTGCCTTTTGCCTGGTAATGCAGGAAAACCTAGTCCTGGATTAATCCATTCTCTACAACTGGATCTTTGAATGGTTATTGTGTAATCTCTAACCTCAGCCTATCAGTAATATTTTGGAGGCCAATCCTTCTCCGATTCACTTTAATTAATCCGGACCCATACAGTCCTTTCCTCTTCAGTTTCAACATCCAGTTTTGACTCCTACTTCATGAGTAAATAGAAGCAGTAATGCAGAACACCTGTCAACTTCCACGTACCCAGCATGCACACTCACTTTTATGCACATTTTGGCATCCCTCTCCCTGCCCAAAGCCAGCTCCACCTGTGCTCTTGGTTCCATCTTTTTTGTTTTCACTGGGATCTTCTGCTATCCATTCATTCCTTCTCTTTGACTGTATAGGATCCTTCTCTTTCTGCCTTTTTAGCACACCTAATTTTTTTCCCTCTTAAAAGGTCCATCTCCTTCTTGACTTCTCATCCCTTTTAAAGCTACCAGACTTTTTTTGTTCCTCTCTTTCACACAAGATTCTTGAAAGAGTGTTCTACATTTCTTTGCTATGTTTTTTTAAAAAAATATTTTATATGTTTTTATTGATTTCAGAGAGAGGAAGGGAGAGTGAGAGAGATAGAAACATCAGTGATGAGAGAGAATCATCAATTGGCTGTCTCTTGCATGCCCTTCTACTGGGGATTGGGCCCATAACCTGGGCATGTGCCCTGACTGGGAATTGAACTGTGACCTCCTGGTTCATGGGTTAATGCTAAACCACGGAGCCACACTGGCTGGTCCCTTGCTATGTTTTTATTGCTTCTTCTTCCTTACCCTTGAGCCTCTGCCATCTCCACTCCACTGGAACTGTTCTTGCCATAGTTGCCAGTGACTCACCCACTGCCAAGTAGTCACTTTCAGTTATCTAATGTGGATCTGGCTGCACTGTTTATTTGTGATGACCTATCCGTATTTTTTGAGATTTAATAAAACTCTTATTTTTCTCTTGCCACTAGTCCCTCTTAGATCTTTATGGGTTCTTTGTCTTCCACATATCTCCCTGAAGCACTCTCGTATTTATATTATTTCAGTTCTGCTAAGTCACTGCTCTTTTTCTAGTGGTTTCCTTGGGGGTGAGGGGTGGGGTGGGAGTGTCTCAGTTGCTGTTAAGGGTATCTCTAGCCCAGCTCTCTTACCCAGGTTCCACTTTCTTTATATCTAATTTCTTACCAGTTAACTATACCTGAATACCCCACAGGGATATGAAACTCAACTTATCCAGAACTAAACTCATCACCTTTCCTCTCAAATCCTATAAATCTTGTCTCATTTGAGGGAGCAAACCTCTCTCCCAAATAACTTAAACCAAATGCCTGTAGGTCATCCCAAATCCCCCTTCTTCCCTCTTCTCCACTGGCCTAATTCAGACCCTCAAATTTTTTGCCTGGATAATTACAATAGTCTCCTAACCAATCTCCATGCCAATCTTGTCCTCTTCAAAAACATGATTATCTTGTCATCAGAGAGTGCTTCTAAAAGGCAAATCTGATCATGCTGTTCTCCTGTTTGAAACTCTTCAATAATTTCCCAGTACCTAAGTGATAAAGTTCATGTCCCCTAAGCATGACATTTAAAGCCCTCCATCATGTGGCTCCTACTTGCCCCTAGTGTCATCTCTTGACATTCCCTAGTATGGCAATAGTTTATGTTCTAGCTCGAGGAGTCAGCAAACTTTTTCTGTTAATGGCCAATAGTAAATATCTTAGGCTTTGCAGGCTCTGCTACAATTACTCAATTCTGTAAAAGCAGCCATAAAAAATACACAAGAAACAACTATACTGTTTTCCACTAAAATATTTTTATGAACATTGAAATTTTATATTTTTCACGTGTCAAGACATATTATTCTGTTATTCCCCCCCCCCAACCATTTAAAAATGTAAAAACAATTTTTAGCCCAAGGGCCAAACAAAAACAGGCAGCAGGCTGGATTTGGAGGCTTGTGGGCCTCGACCTCTGCTCCAGCTAGCTGTAGGGAACACCCTATAACCCTGTATGTGTCCTACCTAGGTTCTTGGTCCATGCCTTTCTTCATGCTGTACCTCTTTCTGAATGTCTTTCCCTCTTTCTCCTGTTTAACCCTCAGGACTCACTGCAGATTCCACTTTCTCAGGAAAGGCAAGTCTTTTCAGACCCCAACAGTTAGAGGTAAGTACCTATTTTTTGGACTTCCCTATCACCTGGTGCATATCTTTATTGTAACACTTAACCATATTATATTACAATGTTCTCTCATATGTCTGCTCTTCCCATTTCTCCACTGTGTTTGTTTTATCTTTGTATCCCTAGCATTTAGCACAGTATCTGGTATTTTATTAAGTAGCTAATCAAGACCATTTGTTGAATTGCATTAAGAAATCTATAAGATGGTGTATTGCTGATTGATCTTGTCTAAAGAGAAAATTCTGTTTTATTTATACTATTATAAAACCACTTGTGCACTTTCCCCTATTATATTCACCCATATGTATCGCTGTAAATACTAGTGAGGTAAAAGAGTGGAAATAGAGGAGCTATTGATTATTGATCAATAGATTGATCATTCTTATAGCTCCTCTAAGGGGAGCTACCTTATACAAAATTACAACCATCACTCCAGGCTTAGTCCCACTGCATCCATAAAAAGTCTAGGTCATGAACAAATTCTAAAGAACATATACCAACACAAATATTAGACCACATACAAGCTTTTGAGGTGGGGCCTCTAGGCAAGGTGCATTTTTAAGATTTTTTTTTCAACTTTGAGATCCTGTGAGCATAGAGTTACTAGCCAAGAATCATTCTCATTCAGAAACCAGAGTAGAAAGTTGAATCTGTACATGGGGTGTAAGTGTGGAACAGCGGGTAAGGAAAAGGTGGGAAGTGGTAAGCAGAGAGGGGAGGTTCTAGGGTGGGACTTTAGACACTTTCTACATGTGTTCACCTGGCATCCAGAGCGAGCTCCATCTCCTCCAGCGCACACCATGGTGTTCTTCACAGTGGAGCCCCAGTAGGAGGAGCTGGAGCAGGTGGCATAGTCCACAGTGGGCAGGTAAGCCTGCTGCAAGGTCTGGGCCAGCTGTCCATTGGCTAAAGAAGACACACAGCATTGGAGATCAGCCCCAGATACCATCCAAGGGGAAAACCTTCCACATTCTCCCAAACCTTCTCAAGCTCTGATGAAAGCTGAACTCCAGACAAGCTCCTTCTTTCTGCCCACTGCATGTCATAGAGCCTCCTTTTTTTTTCTCTTTATATGGAATCAGCAGGCTCTTTCCTTTAGGGAATCATCCTTGATTACTGTTCCCGGGTTCTAAAAAACCAATCCTAGCCCTAGCCAGTTTGGCTCAGTGGATAGAACATTGGCCTGCGGACTGAAGGGTCCTGGAGTTCCAGTCAAGGGTACATGCCCGGGCTGCGGGCTCCCTGGTGGGGGGTGTACGGGAGGCAGCCAATCAATGATTCTCTCTCATCATTGATGTTTCTGTTTATTTCTCCCTCCCACTTCCTCTCCGAAATCAATAAAAAATATATTAAAAAACACACAAATAATACAGATTTTTAAAAAACAACCACAACCAATCTTACTCCTGCCTTTTTTTTTTTTTTTTTTAACTCATGGGATACCTTAGCGAAGTAACTAGAATCATTTTTTGATAATTTATCTGCCTGTCCTGTTTTTTTCCTTACACTGTATACCCCATGAAGCAGAAATGGGACTGTGCACCCTTGTTTGCATTTCTTAAGAGCTTGGTGCAACTTTTCTTTATCTGGCTCTTTGATTTTTCAAAGCCTTTGCACATGAATTATTTCTTTGGATCCTTACAACTCTTTCATGTTAAAGATCATGAAATTGAGCCACAATGACATTAAGTGAACTGAGAGCAGAGCTGGATTAGAAGTATGTCTCTCAGCTCCAGGTTTTCCCAGGAGACTGGCAGCTCATAGCAAGGCCTTGCCTCTCTTTCAGAGCTCAAGTACTGCCTGGTGGCTGATAGAATTCCATGTCAGGCCTAACATCTCTGCCCTTCTTAACTGATTCTGCTCATAGCCTCTCCCACCTTTCTGTGTTATCTGAATAACATTCCCTACCAGAAATTTTCCCATGATGACCAGAAGCAGGTGGAGGCCTCATCAGCATTGACTTTTCTGGACCTACAGCTACACTGGTTCACTCACTCCAACCCAAGACCCAGTGACTGTCTGTGGAGGTAGAACAATGGTGTAATGACTGCCAAAGTGGGAGCCAGGACACCTGGGTTCCAGCCCCAGATCAGTAGTTACTAACTAGCAATGTGATCTTGTACAGAGTGTTTAATTTCCTTTGGCCTCAGTTTCCTCATGTTGAGAGGCTTGTGTATAATACTGAGTTAAGTAGTGTGGTTTGTTGTTGTTGCTGTTGGGTTGTTTTTTGAGTTATAAGAGTCTATGACTCTCTACCTTGATTCCATTGCCTGTTCTTAGCTTGATTTCATGTCTCAGTTATTTTATCTCTGGTTCCTTTGTGGTTTCTTGGCTTCTGGCTATGAATACCTAGTACCACAGAAAATTGTACCCTAGAAGCTCAGCTAATCAAGATTCATGTGGTAGACGGAGCCCGTGTAGGTGACTTACTTCTGGTCCTGCCCCAGCCTGTGATGTAGCAGGGACTGTTGTTAGCCAGGATGGTTCCCTCCCGTGGCAGAACACCCAGCTGGACGTAGTTGTTGAGGGTAACACTCTGGGCCAGGCGCAGCAGGGCGATGTCATAGCTACGGGAGGGAGGAAAAGACATTGCTCATTCGTGGGCCAGCTGCCCATGGTTGAACAGGTCTCAAGTCTTAGGCCTCAGGCCTGAGATGGGCATATGGGCAGGCCCTCCCTAGCCTTGTGTCCCCATAGAATTGGAAACCAATGATTTTGAAGAAGGAGGGAGCTGACTTGCTAAATCTCAAACTTGAGGCATTATACATTGGATTGTTTAGGACATTATATATTTAATAGCAGCACCTGCTGGTGAAGTCTTGGTGTTGTAGTCTAGCTCTGATCCCTGCAGCCCTGAGGAGTGGAGTTTACATATTAAAATCTATATCTATATCTATATATATATATCTTTAAAATGTATATTTTATTTCAGAGAGGCAGGGAGAGGGAGATAGAAACATCAATGATGACAGAGAATCATTGATTGGCAGCCTCTTGCATGCCCCCTACTGGGGATCCAGCTTGCAATCTGGGAATGTGTCATAACCGGTAATAGAACCAGGACCTCCTGGTTCATAGGTTGACATGCAACCATGGAGCCACACTGGCCAGGCTGGAGCTTATATCTCTCAGTTATAAGTGGGGAATCAGGAATGAGCAGAGTGGTGCAATGATGGTAGCAGAGAAGAAAGATGTAAAAATCTATGTGGTTCTGAAAGCTCTGTAGAAATATTCCAATTACTTGAACCGATCCCAACCCCCATATTCTATAGAATTGACCACCATTTTGATTACTTCTTTTCCAAAAATGTACAGCTCAGTCTTGGTGGAGTTTTTACATGTAAGATTCATTTTAAGAAATTTACTTTTGTTGATGACGTCTATTCCGTAAAATCCTATATAATAAAAGGCTAATATGCAAATCGACCAAATAGCAGAACAACCGGTCGCTATGATGCTCACTGAACACCAGGGGGAAGATGCTCAATGCTGGAGCTGCCCCCTGGTGGTCAGTGTGCTCCCACAGGGGGAGCGCCGCTCAGCCAGAAGACCAGAAGCCGGGCTCACGGCTGGCGAGCACAGTGGCAGTGGCGGGATCCTCTCCCACCTCCGCAGCAGTGCTAAGAATGTCCGATTGACAGCTTAGGCCTGCTTCCCATGGGGAGCAGGCCTAAGCCATTAGTTGGACATCCCCCAAGGGCTCCTGGACTGCGCGAGGGCGCAGGCCAGGCTGAGGGACACCCCCCCCAAGTGCACAAATTTTGTGCACCAGGCCTCTAGTAAATAATAAATAACAATTAAAACAGAAACATTAAACTCTGCAGAGAAAGAGCTTCAGGTGATCCAATCATGCAAACCAGCTTAGATCAAATAAATATCAGAAATTCTAAAAAATTCTCAAATTCTCCAAATTATGAATTCTCAAAGTCCTCATGGATGAATGTGAAGAAAGCCAAAACCCTGTTGCTAGTTAGTCAGCCCTCCACTTCCCAGCCTAAGGCTAGCCCAGTCTTGCCCTTACCCAGCAGCCACGTTGTTGCTGTTCCAATATGGATGCACCACAATCTTCTGCACATTCACGTACTGCTCAGTACCATCATTCTGGCTCAGGTTGTGGTCTCCAACCACCACACGGAACGTCATTTGGCTGGAGTGACAGAAGAAAGCCATGAGTGATCCAGGATGTCCAAGCCTTCTCTTTCCCTCTTAGGGAAAAGTTGGGAAACCTTATATCTTATCTCTAGGACAGGAACTCATCTTATCTGGTCCAGCAGAGGAAGGATGAAAAATCCTGGATGATGAGGAAATAACAAGCTCCCTCATTTCCTAATTAATTAGCATGAGAGGACAAAAACTACCATCAACTTCATTTTCCCAGTTTATTAAACTAAACATCATATGGTGAATATAAAAGAAATAATGGCTTTTTAGCTCACAGAGGACTTTTGAGGAAAGTATAAATTTCTAGACTAATAGTTCTTAAAGCATGGTCCCTGGAACAGCAGCATCTGCTTGACCTGGAAACTTGCTACAAATGCAGACTATCAGGCCTCACCCTGGACCTACCAAATCAGAAAATGCTAGATGGAGTCCAGCAATCTGTGCCTGCCAAGTGATTCTGATACATGCTCAACTGAGAACTGATCATTGTGCCATATGAAAAAATTGTTACCAGCGAGCAATAAAGATAAAATTTTTAAAAAGGGACATCTGGGGGGTGGCAATGGGGGATAAGGACACATATGTAATACCTTAATCAATAAAAAAGGGACATCTATAATATTTTCAATAATAAAGATAAATTTAAAAATATTGTTACCAGCCAGGCATTGACGAGGCACTCAAATATTTACCTCCTTAACCCTCACAATAACTCTATAAAGTAGGTTTTACTACCTCACTTTAGAGAGAAGAGAAAGAGGACTTAGAGAAGTAAGTTATCTAAGGTCAGATAGCTGGAAGATGGTGGAATGAGATTTGAACCTGAGCTTGCCTAATGCCAAAATTTATACTTTTTATTATTTTGTACTGCCTTCCCACAGGCCTCCAAACAGACTCTTAAAGTCTTGCCCTGGTGGTCAAAGATACACATTTCTCCAGAAGGGCCAGACTCTTCCCCTCCAGGGACTCAGTAAAGCTGGTCTTTGTTTTTCTCACTTGTCCACACAGTGAGCAGCTGTCATCACCCAGTTCCGTCTGATGAGGGTCCCTCCACAGGTGTGATACCAGTTACCTCTAGACCAGTACTGGAGGGAAATCTAGACAGGGAGGAAAGAAAGGAAGAATAAGTTGTGTTTCTTAAAAGCCTTTGCCCCAAATTATGTTACCCTGAAATTTCTGCCATCCCTCAAAACATTCTCCAACTTTCTGGGCTAGAAATGGCAAATAGATTTCATTTGATCTGTCAGTTGCTATTGATTGATTGACAGTGTCTACCTGGTTTGGTAGCGAGAAAGGGTGTGTAGATGATCTGGGATCAGCAGGAAAGAGTGCACCATTGTTTGGCGATGTTTGCTGTTTATATGGATGGGTGTGGGGAGGTAAAGGCATAGACACAGGGTGTATCTGTCCCCCCACCCCAACTCGAGGTTGTTGCAAAGGGCCAAGAACTCATTTCCTTCTACTTCCATGTTCTCTTGGGAAGGAAATGTAGCTATGGATTTGCTCCATCACCTAGGACCCACAAGCTTAGGTCTCAGAGCCTCCCCTCCAATGTTTTTAAGATATACCCTGTCCCCCTACTTCAGGGAATATTTAGAAATACCATTGGAATGTTCATTTTTATCAGTTCATGTCTTCTTCAGCACCTCATATTACACAATAACTTCTGAAAATTGGGTCTCAAACTTTTGTAAATAGATTAAATTCTAATTGTAATGATTCCTCTCAACTTGCCAATTTTATACATTTAGAATTGCCTAAATCAGAGCCTAGCTGTCCTGTTATGAAAGTGGAAACTCTAAATAGCCCAATAAACAACACACTCTTCTTGGGGGCAGGAGTGAGCTTGAAAGCGTGGCACATACTGTATGAAGGTGTGTGTGTGTGTGTGTGTGTGTGTGTGTGTGTGTGTGTGTATGTGTGTGAAATAGTGTCAAGGTATATGGAGTCTGAAGTGTGGGTCTGGCACACAGTCTTGTTAATGTGACACAAATGGTGTTGCTGGGAGTGTAAATGTGATTTGTGTTTTGATGTGTGTCTGGGAGAGTGAGTGTGGTTAGTGTTTAAATTCCCTCCTTCAAGCCTTTTGCACTTAGTAAAACCACCTAAGCCTGGTCCCATTCTCTTTAAAATCTAGAATTCAGGCAGTTGGAGAGCTTCCTGTTGATAAGGACATACACAAACCCCTGTAATACTGTGTAACAGTGCCCAGGCAACTCTTACTTTATTGGAAGTCTGGGCTGTGAAGAAACACCCACCTGAGAGGGCCAGGAATTCTTCCGGGCCTCAACCCCTCCAACTACCCGGGCGTTGGTTTCCGGAAAATCCTGGGTGCTGTGTCCTTTGTGGGGCAGAAGAAAAGTGAGTGATGACTAAGCATGGGGTCAGCCCGGGGTGGGGATGGGGAATAGCAGTTGTGCTTTGTCTGCAAATTTACAGTTCCTCCCTAGTAAATGAGCCCCGCCCCCGCTGTGAGTTCCCAGAGCCCCTTTTGAAAGCAGGGGAGGCTGAGTGCCTTCTGCTTTCCCTGGGTGTCCTCAGAACTCTGGCATGCTGTGAAGGACCTACCTCAAATCACCAGGCTGGGGCCTCAGAGGCAACTTGTCTCAACCTTCCTCAGGCCTGCTGGGAGCCCCCTCCTTCTTGACTACCGCCCTCCACCCCCAAAAAATAAACAAACAACAACACCACACACACACACACACACACACACACACACACACACACACACACACACACACAGTGCTTGGGCAGGATTCTCCAGGGGGCATGGACAGGAGTGCTCATGCCAGCCAGGCACCTGCTGAGGATGTCTTCTTGTCAGTGGGGGTGGTAGGGAAGCCCAGGCCCCTGATAGAGGCTTCTCTGCTTCATGAGGGGCCTGCACAAGAGCGGCCCCAAACTTTTCTATCATGGGCTCCAGGAGAGTAAAATTTTTTGCTAGACTTATAGGCAGAGTGTCCTACCCGCTCTGGAGTAGAGAGTAGGTCTGGGCTTAGGGATAGCTTTCTGACCCTCCTGCTAGAACTCAGGCCACATGACCCACTCACCATAAAGGACCAGGGTGGCAAAGATGAGGAAGCTCAGCATGTTGCCAGTGGAGTAGACCACAAGTGGCCCCTTACCATGACCCAAGCCTTATTATACTCCTCTTATCAGCAGCTTTGCTAACCTTCCTGCCAGTTGGCAGGGCTGCAGGTGGAAGGCAGGGAAAATTACAGGTGACATGGAAATACAAATGAAAAGATTTATTTTCAAGTAAACTAATTTATCTGTTATTCAAAGACAGAACAAGGTCAGGGCTAAATTAATTATCTACTTTTAGTTGAAAAGCATCCAACAAAATCTTTTTCAGAAGTAAGGTGGAGAATCAGGACTGGTTTTTCCTTCAGGCTGCTCCCCTAGTAGCATGTCACCGCCTCACTGTCCTCAGTGGCACTACAAACACAGAGACCTAGCCCGTGCACTAGGAGGTGGGGGTAAAAGAGGATTGGAGGAGGGAAGAGTGACCAGCAAGAGGAAAGAAGAGTCAGCAACATCTCCCAGTGCACAGAGGGAGATGGGATGTGTACATATGTCTGTATGCATGCAGACATAGGTGTAAATGCGGGGAGGCAAAAGCAAAGCAGGTGCGTTAGAGAGAACTCTGTGGAAGAGGGTACTAGGAAACAGTCTTGGGGAGACTCAGAGAGCTGAAAAGAGAGCTCCCAGAGGACAATGTGGGAGAGTTAGAAGAGGGAGTCCTTAGGAAAGCGAGATAATTTGAGGGTTATAAGGGTAGAGGCCAGGGGGAGCAGAGTGGAGGAGTGGGCATGTCCTGCAGGAGGTGAAAGGCTCTGCCCATCAAAGTCAGTAGAAGAGGAAAGAGGGAGATGCAATATGCCTTGAGGTAGGCAGAGGACTTTGGGTTGGGAGGCCCTAGAGCAGAGGACTATGGATGTAGTGGTTGTTTTAGGCAGAGGGAAGCCAGGAAGCTTGGAAGTCTAGAGGGAAGCAGCAAAGTCACCTGGTCCTGCAGAATTCAACTTTTCATGTCTGCAGTTACAGGAGAGGCCTGGAAAAAGCTGTTAGAAGCATCTCTGTACAAACAGTAACCTTTTTATGTCCTTGAGCTAGTCAGGGGAATGTAAACTATGATGCTCGGGTAACCTGGAGGGCTCCCTCTCCAGTCTAATTCCCAGCATTCTAACACAAAGTAGAGCTTGGGGAGGAGGGCTGAGCTGGGCTGAGGACCAGGGTCTCTTTTGTCATTCTCCCCCCATGTCCTACCTCCTTTGGAGAGTAAGGAGACAGCTCTAGCCTTAGGATGAGGGGTTTAAGAGGAGTCTTTAGGGCCTCCTAAAAGTTACCCCTCAACATCACATACTCTAAAGTGTACCTTTAAGGGCAGGGCCAATATCACATCCATCTCTGTATCTGTGGCCTAGCCCAGAGAAGCCCAATCTGTATTTGCTTAAAAACCAAAATCTTTAGGTCCTAACCAGGTGACTCAGTTGGTTGGAGTGTTGTCCCATACACCAAAAAGGTTGTGGGTTCAATTCCCGGTCAGGGCACATATCTGAGTTGCGGGTTGGGGTGCATAGAGGAGGCAACTGGATAGATGTTTCTCTCTTTCTCTCTCTCAAATCAATAAAAACATATCCTCAGGTGAGGATTATAAAAAAAAAAAAAAAGAAAGAAAAACTAAATTCTTTAGGACTACATTTAATACTTTCACAACCAGTGTCAAATCTACGTGTCCCGCATAATCTCCTAGTGGTAGGCATAGATGGTGACTTTGGTCGCACTTTTTATTTAAAAAAAATTTTTTTGGGGGGGATTTCTCTTCCTTTTTTTAAATGAATTTTTATTATTGATTTCAGAGAGGAAGGGAGAGGGAGAGAGAGATAGAAACATCAATGATGAGAAAGAATCATTCATCAGCTGTCTCCTGCATGTCCCACACTGGGGATCGAGCCCGCAACCCAGACATGTGCCCTGACTGGGAATCGAACTGTGACCTCCTGGATCATAGGTTGATGCTCAACCACTGAGCCATGCCAGCCGGGATCTCTTCTTTTCAATGATGCTGATTGCTTGAGGGCAGAGAGAAAGAGCAGAGGCATCATAAATGCCGAGTCTAAATTCTCAATGTATGTTCTTCCGAGAAGACTACCCTGGAAATGTCCAGAGGGAATGACACATTGTTGACAAATCTTATGCACCAACATTGACCTTCGCAGTCTCCCTGATTTTCTTTATTCTATTCTTGTGTTCCTTTGTTTTCTTGAGGTCTTCTTCTTTTCATATAGGCCATGTCTTGCAAGTCCATGTTTGGGTTCATTTTTCTTTGCATAATCCAAGGAATCATAAATCATGCCAAAGTCAGTTGTCTTGCCATCACCAAAATGGGTTCTGAATCCAAACACAAAGATGACATCTGGTGTGGTGTTATACAGTGTGGCTAGTTTTTCCTGAATTTCTGTCTTGCGTACTATTGCCTTCCCTGGGTGAAGGATGTCAATGACCATTTGTTTCTGCTGAAGTAGTCTGTTGGTCATGAACTTCCTGGTTCAATAGTTACTCTGTCTTTATGATAGAAGTTGATCTTCAAGCAACCAGGGAGGAAAGGAGAGCCACTCTCCCCTGGCCAATTATATCAAAGAAGGACCCTGGACAGCGCTGGTGTGTGGGTGTGGCCAGATCAGGAGGCCTACCACACCAATCTCTTCTTTTTAAAGAAGGCCTTTTAACATTTCTTGTAATACTCCTCAGCGTTTTCTTTTCTGGGAAGCTCTTTATCTATCATTTGATTCTGAATGATAGCTTTGCTGGATAGAGTAATCTTGGTTGCTTTTCATCACTTTTTGTGTCAATATTTTGTGCCAATCCCTTCTGGCCTACAAAGTTTCTGTTGAGAAATCAGCTGTCAATCTTATGGGAGTTCCCCTGTAGGTAGGTAACTGGTTTTCTCTTGCTGCTTTTAAGATTCTCTCTTTGTCTTTAACCTTTGGCATTTTATTATTATTATTTTTAAAAGACACATTTGCCTGGCCAGCATGGCTCAGTGGTTGAGGGTCAACCTATAAACCAGGAGATCTCAGTTTGATTCCTGGTCAGGGCGCATGCCTGGGTTGCAGGTTTAATCTCCAGGAGGCAGCTGATCAATAATTCTCTCTCATCATTGATGTTTCTATATCTTTCCCTCTCCCTTCCTCTCTGAAATCAATAAAAAGATATTTAAAAAGATATTTATTCAGCATCATTATCTAACTATTACATTTAGCAATCAACAGCATGGGTGCAAAAAAATCTATATTAAAATCCTTTGTTAGAATGTTTTACACTTTCCACAGAACATAAACTAAAATAACCTGTTATACAATTAGTCACAAATACAGTCCTTGAGTTTTTGTTTATTTTTTAAAACATATATATATATACATACACATACATATATATATATATATATATATATATATATATATATATATATATATATATGTTAATCCTCACCTGAGGTTATTTTTCCATTGATTTTCAGAGAAAGTGGAAGGGAGGGGGAGAGACAGAGAGAGAAACATCGATATGAGAGAGACACACACATCAACTGGTTGCCTCAAGGCCCTGGGATCAAGCCTGCAACTGAAGTATGTGTCCTTGACTTGAATAGAACCCAGGACCCTTCAGTCCTTGGACTGAGGCTCTATGCACTGAGCCAAACTGGCTAGGGAAGCCTCAATATTTTTGCTCATTCACATGAGTATTGTCTAAAACATACCTTCCTTGTAGCAGCTAGGTCCTGTCACTACTGTGCTTGGCTGAGTTCATAAATCTGTTGTAACCTGTAGCTTTCCTGTCACTTTTCTGGCTCTCGTCTTCTGCTAAGCTTTGTTTCCTGAAAATAATTAAAACCTTCTGTCACTGCCATAAGTATTGCTACTGCTGGAACCATCATAGCCATCTTGGTTTCGTGGTTTGGCAAAGTATTGGCTTCCACCATCATAGGGGCCTTCTACCTCCAACGTTTCTTCCTTTCATAGGTTCAAAATTTGAAGATTGATTATTGGAATTGCCAAAATCATTGTAGTTTCACCACCTCCAAAATTGCTTCCATCATTACCAAATCCATTAGAGCCATCCCCACTGCCGCCACATCCACCACACCACAGCTGCCACCAAAGCCACCTCGATCACTGAAGTTTTCTCCACAACCAACATTGTCACTCTCACCAAAACTACCTCCACAACCACTTCCAAAGTTTTCAGAAACACTGTATGGCATACACAGACACAACCTTAAAAGCAAAATTTTGAAGACAGTTAACTACACTGGAGTTCAATATTCACAATAGGACATGATCCATTGAAACACAATTTTCTAGGATTACCCTCATTTTCAAAGAGATTGCATTAAGTCCAGTTTTAGTTTGGCCTGATTATGTGCATAAATACAACAAGAATAGTAATTGATCAAATTGATCACACAGGCTCTTTCAAATCTGAAATTTTTGCAAGGAATCTTAATAAATGTTCTCTTATAATTTGGAAAAATAAATAAGTAAAAAGAAAAAGAATGAATTAGACTTAAATAAAGTGACATGAAAAATGTCGCTGATATAGTAAAGAAATCAAGTGTACATGTGCATTTGTAGATTTACAAAAAAGCAGTTTCAAAGGGCTTTTACCAAGCAATAAAGTTATTATATCTGGAGAATGAATTACTAGGTATAGGAGCATTGTGAGGATAAATTTCACTTTTTAAACTCACATTTTCTGTATTATTTGACTTTTGTACAGAATTACTTTGTAATTAAAATATAAGTAGATAATAAATTCTGGGACATGTAGCTCTTCTTGGCAATGGCACCATTACTTTTCAAGTGGGAAATAAATCCCCAAAGGGGATCAGCCATTCAGTGCTAAGGTAAGAGGCAGATAGTATGACAGGGCTAGCAGCAAGGTTTTAAGGTTTTAGGTGAGCTCTAAGAGTGGATAAAGGGGTGGACTTTAAGGAAGAGAGTTAGGTTAGGGCAAGACCCACCTTGGCTAAAGAGAGGCAATGAAGCTGGTTTCTTGAGCCTTTCTACCTCCCATGTCAGTGCTCTCTCCCTCTTTTGACTACCGCCCTTCCCTAGTCCTCTACTCACCCCCAAACCTGGGCCTCCTCTATAGGTATGTCATGTGGTCTTTTCTCCCTTGTGCTGCATCTCTCACTTCCAGTTACTCTTATGATTGCCCCTGGGGGAGACTATGCTGTTTCTGGGTAGGGACAAGGAATCACCTTAGGGCACCTTGGTTGAGCATATATCGTAAGATTGGGCTGGAGAGCTGTTGGGTGATGTTATAGACTGTATGAGGGATTTTGGGATAAGTGGCAAATAAGGCCTGATAAATGATTAGATGTTTAATGCAACCAGAGTAGGGCTAGGGTTAGAGTTAGGGACCATGGCTCCCTATGGTTCACCTGACTTATTAGCCTGGCATTCAAAGCCTTCTCAATTGGGCCCCAACCCCCTATTCAACAGGGGCTGACCTACCCAGTAGGCATAGCAGGCACAGTGCCTAAGGCCCACAATACATTTTTTAGGGGCTCAAAAAAATGTTTTATGTTATTTATTTATTTAATTAAAATATTTTTATTGATTTCAGAGGGAAGGGAGAGGGAGAGAGACACATCAATGATGAGAGAGAATCACTGATTGGCTGCCTCCTGCACACCCCCTAATGGGGATCAAGCCTACAACCTGGGCATGTGCCCTGACTGGAAATCGAACCATGACCTCCTGGTTCATAAGTCAATGCTCAACCACTGAGCCAGGCTGGCTGGGCTGTTTTTCTTTTAAAACCATAATAAAATGAATATCATCAGCCTGGGTTATATTCATTTTTATACCAAAGCAGTTATAAAACATAATTTTAAATATTTTTTTATGAAGGCAAAAGTGCCCATGAAAGTTATAATGTGGCTGTGACCTTCTAGCTTCTACATCTACTGCTCCTTCACCCTGATGTCCTCTTGGTTTCCCAGACCCACTTGTACCTTTGACCCTCTGTATCTCTTCTCATGCTAGATCATTTCTTGTATGAGGTCTTTGTTTATTAAGTCCTTCCCACCTGAGGACTCATCCTTTGAGGTCTAAAGTCAAATGTCACCATCTTTGTGAGGCCTTCCCTGATCCCCCTGAAGTTTAAGGCCTAAATGGAAGGAATTGTTCTAACTTACCTAGCACATCTCTGAACACTCCATGACTTGCTTGCATCTCTGTTTCTCCAGCTAGAGTGTGAGTTCCACAGGGGAATATCCTCATCTTATAACTCCTCATGTCTACTTATGCTTGACACACAGTACGTAGGCCAGAGGATGTGTGGGAACAAGAGCAAGTTGCTGTGATGGACTTTTCAGATGTGTGTAGTTCTTCACAGCCTGAATCAATAGATTCTTCAAAGGGATCAGCTAAGGAACCATGCAGGGGGAGGAGGAATCCAATGCAAACTTTCTTTACCAAAGCCATAAAACCTTTATTTCTATAGGGATCTCATGTCCAATTCTCTTCTCTTTCCAGAAAAGACCTTTCCCACTCCAGGCTACATCATGGGAGAGGCTATGCTCTGTCTTATCCCTTTGGCTGGGCTATCTCAGAATGTTTCCTCTACAGGATCCTGAAGGCTCTTCAGGGACCTAGGAGACCTGCAGTACTGAGTTGCAGGGAAGGAGAGGCAGCTGTGGTCCCTTGGCATCCTCACATGGTGATGCCCAAGATGACAGCCTGCTACTGGAAGTCATAAGGAATTCTGAGTCCAAGTGTGTAGGGTCCGACTTCTTAGAAAAGAGCTGATATGCATGTCAGGTCTGCTCCACGTGAGGGCTTCATGTGAGTACAGCAGACCAGGGTAGTCATGCAGTCGTGTTTGAGTATACACTGTCCTTAATTCCTCAGCCTTCCTACAGCTCTTGTTATCCTTATCTGGGTACTAGCTTCAGGGTTGCCAATGTGTTGTTGTGTGGCCTTGGGCAAATTACCTCACTTATTTGCCATCGGTTTCATAGTAGGAAAATGATAAGGTTGGACTGAAATGATGGTTTTCAAATTGTCTTACAGAATTTTAGAAGTTCAGGCGCTAGTGGACATTGCCCCTGTCTATCCTCAATTTCATCCATGGCTACTTTGCCTTTTATTAGATTACATATGGGGCACTAAAAAAAAAAAAGGTTCTGGGACTTAAACCTGAGAATCGCTGGCTCCATGAACTGTATGGTTTCCCTCATGGCTACCTAGCTCCATTGTTCTGAGCTTTATAGAGACCAGCCAGCCAGAAATTATCAGAATGCAGGGAAGAGAGAATGGGAATGGTGGTGGCTAGTTTAGTGTTTTTGTGGTGTAGTGGAAGGCGCCCTGGTTCAGTATCCAAGTTCAAGCCTCAGTTTTGGCTCCCACAATCCACTAGCTGTGGGACTACAGACAACCTCCTTTACCCTTCCCTGCCTCAGCTTTCTTATCTGTAAAATGGGCATGCCAGTCCCTGTCCTGTCTTTCTTACAGAGTCATGAAGTAAAATAAAGGATTCCTATCAGGGTGTTTTCTGTAAACCATAAATGGCTCTATAAACTTGGCGTACTATTAGCAAGGGAGTTGCTCTTAGACTGCTTACAGAGGGATCTCTGCTAGAATATATTATGTCACTAGATTCTGTATGCCCAGCTCTAGATGATCAGGTAGTCGCAACATGGATGCAGAGGTACTTTTCTTGAATTCAGCATTGCTGCCTTGGACCCTATCCCAGGAGCTTTCTCTGCTTTGGAAGTCTCTGTTTCTCGGACAGAAGGAAAGCTCTGGGCCAAGTACTATGTGTTCTTACAGTCTCTTCCATCAATCTGGAGAAAAGAAAATGGGCCCAATGTTGTTGCAAGGAGTAGGAAGGTCCTGCCTTGACATCCAAAATTAGGTTGAAACTCCATCTTTAAGGCCTACAGAGAAGCTGATGATCAGGTTCCCAAACATCAGGTTCCCCAAAATAATGTTTCCTGAGAGACTTGTGGGAACTCCCACAGGGGAAGATCTGGGGCCTAGATGAAGAGCCAGTGCTGGTGGGGGTCACTGGGATTGCAGGAGGCCATGGCTGGCTTTTTGTCCTCGGACGTCAGGCAGGTACCAGATCCTGAGTTCCTGATGAGTTGATCCTAAAAGATAACATAGCAAAGGGTCAACCTGGGCCTCAGTCCTGTAACAGTGCTACTAGGGGACAATAAATAGCACTGTTACAGGTCTGGCAATATGCCAGACACTCTTATGGGATGCATTCCTGAGTTTACACTTGTGTCAATTACCCACCCCAAGCTTTAGCCTGAATGGCTGGAATAGAGGAAAGACCATGGGCTAACTGAAAAAGGCTTTAGGGCCTGCCTCCTCCAGATGGCCTGGGCCGCCGCTGCCTACCTCCACTTTCTGCCTTGGACCATATTTGGACTCCTCCCTTCCCTGTAGCGCCAAGGTTAGCCTCCTCTTTCCCTAATCCAGGGACTGAGGATTGGTGTAGAACAGAGTGAGCTAGTTTGTGCTCAGTACTATAGAAGTTTTATTAAAAACCCTGAGGCAGTGTGGTATAATGGAAAGAGCCTGTGCTTTCAAGTCAGACTTATCTGAGTCTGAATCTCAGGCCTGCCATTTACTAGCAATGAATCTTGGGCCAGCCACAAACTTGCTAAGCTTCTTGGGAAGAACCTCTGAAATATTAATCAAATCAATGTATGTGAGTGCATAGTTTTGTGCCTGACACATGGAGGGCAGGCAGGAACCATGAGAGAGACTTCATTTTCATCTACTTAGGTTCAGTCAAAAAATACTTGAGCCATGACACACCTGACCCTATCTTTCTATCAGCCAGAACCAGCCATCATCAAACATTACTTAAGCCCTGGGAACTCTGCCTGTGACCAAGCTCTCACCCTCCATACTTTCTACATAGTCCTGATCTACTCCATGGTATCTCAGGCATAAGATGCAGAAAATAAGGAGGGGGGCGGGCAATGGTGGCCTCAGGTTCTTGATACTGAGCTTTCTGGGCCGACTTACCTGGGTCAATTCCCATTCCTCGTCCTTGGGGACTTGGCTGTTTTTGCCAGTGAAGTGACAGCTCCTAAGGCCCAAAGTGCCAGCACTGGCGTGTAGACACAGCTGCTTTGCGATGTTATGGCGAAGGTCCCTCTGGGTTGTGTACTCAAAGTACTATAAGTCAAAACAAGAGGTCTGAGAGACAGGCAGAGAGTTTACCCACCACCTCCCAAAGCCATCCGCCCTAAGATGCCAACCACAGATAGCCTCCTGGGGAGGCAAGTGAGTGAGCAACAAGACTTTAGTAATTCAAGTGTCACCTTCAGGAATTTAAAAAAAAAAACTTTATTGTTCAGATTATTACAATTGTTCCTCTTTTCCCCCCCATAACTCCCCTCCACCTGGTTCCCATCCTACCCTCAGCCCTAACCCCCCTCACACTGTCCTCATCCATAGGTGTACAATTTTTGTCCAGTCTCTTCCCGCACCCCCCCACACCTCTTTCCCACTGAGAATTGTCAGTCCACTCCCTTTCTGTGCCCCTGATTCTATTATATTCACCAGTTTATTCTGTTCCTCAGATTTTTTCATTCACTTGATTTTTAGATTCACTTGTTGATAGATATGTATTTGTTGTTCATAATTTTAATCTTTACCTTTTTCTTCTTCTTCCTCTTCTTTTTTTTCTTTATAACTTTATTTATTTTTAAATAAATCTTTATTCAGATTATTACAATTGTTTCTCCTTTTTCCCCCCATAGCTCCCCTCCACCCGGTTCCCACCCCACCTTCTGCCCTTACCTCCCCCCGACTATCCTCATCCATAGGTGTACGGTTTTTGTCCAGTCTCTTCCCACACCCCCCATACTCCTTTCCCCCTGAGAATTATCAGTCCACTCCCTTTCTATGCCCCTGATTCTATTATATTCACCAGTTTATTCTGTTCCTCAGGTTTTTAATTCACTTGATTTTTAGGTTCACTTGTTGATAGATATGTGTTTGTTGTTCATAATTTTTACCTTTACTTTTTTCTTCTTCTTCTTCTTAAAGAATACCTTTCAGCATTTCATATAATACTGGTTATATATAATACTGGTTTCATATAATACTGGTTATATAATCATCATATAATGCTGATGAACTCCTTTAGCTTTTTCTTATCTGTGAAGCTCTTTATCTGCCCTTCAATTCTGAATGATAGCTTTGCTGGGTAGAGTAATCTTGGTTGTAGGTTCTTGCTATTCATCACTTTGAAAATTTCTTGCCACTCCCGTCTGGCCTGCACAGTTTCTGTTGAGAAATCTGCTGACAGTCGTATGGGTGCTCCCTTGTAGGTAATTAACTGTTTTTCTCTTGCTGCTTTTAATATTCTCTCTTTGTCTTTTGCTCTTGGCATTTTAATTATGATGTGTCTTGGTGTGTTCCTCTTTGGATTCCTTTTGTTTGGGGTTCTGTGCGCTTCCTGGACTTGTAAGTCTGTTTCTTTCACCAGGTGGGGGAAGTTTTCTGTCATTATTTCTTCAAATAGGTTTTCAGTATCTTGCTCTCTCTCTTCTTCTGGCACCCCCATAATTCTGATGTTGGTATGCTTGAAGTTGTCCCAGAGGCTTCTTACACTATCTTCAACTTTTTGGATTTTTTTTTCTTTTTGCTTTTTCGGTTGAGTGTTTTTTGCTTCTTTGTATTTCAATTCTTTGACTTGATTCTTGCGTTCCTCTAGTCTGTTGTTGGGTCTCTGTATAATATTTTTTATTTCAGTCAGTGTTTCTAGTTGGTCCTTTTTCATATCTTCGAGGGTCTTGTTATATTTATCGGCCTTTTCTAGGATATTCTTGAAAAGCCTTATAACCGTGGTTTTGAATTCTTTATCCAGTCGTTTGTTTTCCTCCATTTCTTTCGTTTGTGATCTGTTTCTTTGTCACCGCATTTTCACTAGCTGTGTCTACGCTGGGAGAAGTTCGGTGCTGGATACAGCCTTATAGGATTAGGCTTGCCAAATTGCAAAAGCCTCTGTGCTCAGCTTGGATGGGGTGGAGTGTCAGGGCGGAGCAGATAGTCTGGGCTTCCCGTCAGCCCTGCCCTTGCTCGCGCGCGCCTGCAGACCTCTGTCTTCCTCAGCTCCCGAGCCTCCGCCCGAGAGTCCAGATTCCCCCCGCCCCTCTGCAAGAGTGTGGGTCCCCAGGGGCTCACCTGGAATTGGGGTTCAGTGCAGTCAGAACTGGGGCTCAGTGCAGTCAGGAGCTTCCAACTCCCTTCTGCTAGGGAAAGCCTGTGGCAAGCTCCTCAGTCTTTGTGCGCACTGGCGTGTGCGCCTCCAGACACCTGCCTGCCGGGGCTCCCCTGGGGCTCTGAGTGCCTTTCTCCCTACCTGACAGTCCAGATTCCCCCTGTATGAGCCTGTGGTCCACGGGGTTTTGCCCGGAACTGGGGTTCAGTGCAGTCGGAACTGGGGTTCAGTGCAGTCGAGGGCTTCCTTCCCCCTCCCGCCAGAGAAAGTCAGCCAGGGTCTCAGCCGCCCTTCCTCTCTGAGCGCAAAAAGACTCTTTGCTGTACCTCAACCTTTTGCCGTTCCTCCAATTCTCCGTGAGCTTTTCTCTTTCCTTCTAGTTGTAGAATTTCCACTCAGCCAGCTTTCCTGTGGTTCTGGATGGTGTCCATTCTGTCTTTTAGTTGTAGTTTTGAAATTGTTGTGCGAGGCAGCAGTTTAGGTGTTCACCTATGCCGCCATCTTAGTTTCTCTCTTCTTCCTCTTCTTAAAGAATACCTTTCAGCATTTAATATAATACTGGTTTGGTGCTGATGAACTCCTTTAGCTTTTTCTTATCTGTGAAGCTCTTTATCTGCCCTTCAATTCTGAATGATAGCTTTGATGGGTAGAATAATCTTGGTTGTAGGTTCTTGCTATTCATAACTTTGAATATTTCTTGCCACTCCCGTCTGGCCTGCACAGTTTCTGTTGAGAAATCCGCTGACAGTCGTATGGGTGCTCCCTTGTAGGTAATTAACTGTTTTTCTCTTGCTGCTTTTAATATTCTCTCTTTGTCTTTTGCTCTTGGCATTTTAATTATGATGTGTCTTGGTGTGTTCCTCTTTGGATTCCTTTTGTTTGGGGTTCTGTGCGCTTCCTGGACTTGTAAGTCTATTTCTTTCACCAGGTGGGAGAAGTTTTCTGTCATTATTTCTTCGAATAGGTTTTCAGTATCTTGCTCTCTCTCTTCTTCTGGCACCCCCATAATTCTGATGTTGGTACACTTGAAGTTGTCCCAGAGGCTCCTTACACTATCTTCAAATTTTTGGATTCTTTTTGCTTTTTGCTTTTCTGGTTGAGTATTTTTTGCTTCTTTGTATTTCAAATCTTTGACTTGATTCTTGCGATCCTCTAGTCTGCTGTTAGGTCTCTGTATAATATTTTTTATTTCAGTCAGTGTATGTTTAATTTCTAGTTGGTCCTTTTTCATATCCTTGAGGGTCTTGCTAAATTTATTGGCCTTTTCTAGAAAATTCTTGAAAAACCTTATAACTGTGGTTTTGAACTCTATATCCAGTCATTTGCTTTCATTTGTGATCTGTTTCTTTGTCTCTGCATTTTGGCTGCTTCACTGAGTTGATAGAGTGGCTTTGTGTGCTAGGTGTCCTAGCAGGGCCCAGTGGCTCAGCCTCCCCAGTTACCTGAGGTAGACACTCTTGGTGCACCCCTTTGAGGGCTGTGTGCACAGTCTTGTTGTAGTTAAGCCTTGATTGTTGTTGGTATCCCTGAGAGGAATTGACTTCCAGGCCAATTGGCTATGAGGATCAGCTGTGTCTACGTTGGGAGAACTTCTGTGCTGGAGACACCCTTATAGGAGAAGACTTGCAAAAGCCTCTGTGCTCAGCTTGAATGGGGCGGATTCTCAGGGCAGAGCAGACAGCATTGGTTTCCTGTCAGCCCTGCCCTAATAGGCCCCTGTGTCTCAGTGTCCTGTGGTAATCCCTGCAAGCACCTCAGAGAAAGCTGCCCTCGAGTTTTGCCCTCTGCCAGACAGTCCAGTTTCCCCCCGAATGCATCTGGGTCCCCAGAGTCTCGCCTGGAACTGGAGTCCAGTGCAGTCAGGAGCTTTTTCTCCCTCCCGCTTGAGAAAGCCAGCCGCGCACTCAGTTGCCAGTCCTCTCTGTGCGTGTGTCTCAGTACCTCTGCCTCCTGCAGCTCCTCTGAGTCTCAGTGTGCTTTTCTCTTTTCTTGTAGTTGTAGAATTTCCACTCAGCCAGCCTTCCTGTGGTTCTGGATAATGTCTGTTTTGTCTCTTATTTGTAGTTTTGAAATTGTTGTGCGAGGCAGCAGTTTAGGTGTTTACCTATGCCGCCATCTTGGTTTCTCACCTTCAGGAATTTTTAACCATATCTGGGTTGTACTGGAATAATAGTTAATTAATATTTTTTATTTAATTAAAATATTAACCTCACTTCATTTTAAGCATTATCTGTGAAGTCATGTGTCTGATATTCTAGTTCTTCTTTTGTTAATAGATTACTAGTAAAATAAAAAGGTTCACCAATCTTCCACTTAAAATCATCACGCAGGCCAGTGGTACAGGGAATTGTTTTAGAATGATTATCTTCATATAGGCAGTCTTTTAGTGTCCCACGCCACTCCTTCCCTTGCTTCAATTATGGTTCAAGTACTTCTTTCTTACCAAACGCTGGGCATTCAGGGTAGATTGAGGAACTTGGGCTAAGGAGGTTACTAGTTATTCCTCAGGAAAGAGCTGGGCCATTGTAGGGCATGGAATAAATTTTTAGGATGCTAGGTGACTAAGATGTCAGGAGGTGGTTGTTTTGGAGTCATTTTTGGGTGGGAGGATCACAGTGTTATTTTTTGGGCAGAAGAGGCACTGAAGATAGAAGTTGTATGTAGATGAGGGAAAGTGCTCAAAAATTTCCCACACTTACCCTAAAACATAACTTAGCAGCTGGCATCCTCTAGCAAGCCTTCTCTGATGAACAATCCTCCCCTCCCCCATCCCTTTCTAGCACCCAGCACTGATGCCCAGTGCTCTCTCTATGTCCCTAATTCAGACTTCACACCTTGTCTGTCTCTGTCATGCTTTCTTCCTCAGACTGGGAGTTTTCTGAGGGCAGGGATGGTATCTCCTCCTCTCTCTGGACATCCCCCATCCTTGTCCTTTAGAAAGGACTATTTTGAGTGGAGGAAGGGGACTCCTTATTAGAGGAGATGCTCAGAGACAGGCTTCTCTGGGCTGCCCCAGTAGGGTTGGGCTATAATACCTGGTTGCCACCAAGACCGTGGCAGGCATACATGATGAGAGGCTTCCCTCCATGGTTCTTCTCACCTACATCCAGGCATTGATTGATACCAAGGTTCTTTATCTGCAGAATGGGAGCAGAGAGGGAAACCAGGACAGCATAGTCAGGAGATTTTTAGTTTGTGGTATCAGGCCCAATTGGAATAAATTTGCATGACTGGATTTCTCCTCTGCTCATTAACCCAGATGCCTGAAGTTAATAATAGCAAAGTGAGGTGCACAGCCCAGAGGCTGGGCCAGGGCAGGCTGGGCATCCTCCTAGGCTGCT
Organism: Corynorhinus townsendii; assembly: GCA_026230045.1. Classification (NCBI taxonomy): domain Eukaryota; kingdom Metazoa; phylum Chordata; class Mammalia; order Chiroptera; family Vespertilionidae; genus Corynorhinus; species Corynorhinus townsendii. Next base: position 168,578,476 of record JAPDVU010000003.1, on the reverse strand, counting down.
AGGTCTGTGGGAGAAGCCCTCAGCACATGGGAATTTCCTCATGAGCGATGGCTCTCAAGGTGTGATTCCCCAGATCATTAGCATCACCCACGAACTTGTTAGAAATGCATATTTTCAGGCTCCACCCCAGTCCTACTGAATCAGCAGTCTGTGTTTTAACACTCCTTCCTGATGATTCTGATGCAGGTGAGCATTTGAGAGCAAGCCACTGCTTATAGGCTGTTTTCCTCATAAGGATTTTAGCTATCTCTAGAAGCTCCAAAGTCCTCCTTCTGGATAAAGAAGTGTGGAGAATAAAATTCAGCACTCGTTTGTCATCTGTCTGTGGGGAAAGTGGTCTTGAACTTCTCTAGGGGGTTCTGTGATGATGGGCAGGCAAGTTGGTTTTTAGGACTCACAGCTCCATAGAAGGTGGGCTTCAGGTCAGGAATAAACAACTCCGGGTAGATGTTGTGCAGGAACCAGGAAAAGTTACGACAATGTAGTTGTTCCCTCAGCTGCAGTCGTTCAGAAATGTCACCAAAGGATTTCTGTCAACAAGACAACCCCCTAAGAGTCAGTACCACCAGCCTTGACCTTCTTGCCTGGCTTGAAGTAGTCCAGAGTTCTTGGGGTCACTTTCCCCCAGAATGGGTCTCAGGCTTATTCTTGCTTAGGACCTGTTGGAGCTACTGCCCCAGCCTCACATCCAATCCCAAACCCCATCTTGGCTTTGGGAACTCCACCCATATCCCCCTTACTCCCTCATCTCCTGTCACTTCCCAGTTAGTTTCCTCCCAGCCCCATTCTGAGCCTCTCAGAGCAAAGCCAGTCCTCCTGGAAGAGATTCTTTCTCCAAATCTCGTTGCTCTGCCCTCCTAAAAGATACTGGGGCTCTCTAGGCAGGGATAATAAAGACTCCTCTCCTCATTCTCTAGCTTCCCTGGGCTAGCTCACAGGGTCTAAGGTGGTAGAAATGGGTGGGCCTCTACCATTAAGCTCTTGTCAGGGTCTGGGATTCTGTACTTTTCTAGACACCCCCTAAGGACCATTTCATCTCACCTCTTGGGCCATCTTTGCTGCCTCCATATTTCTCCGGTAGAAAATCTCCTTGTAGCTATCCATCCAGACTTCAGCCAGGCGCACCTGGTTGCGAGCAATGACATTGGTGCCCTTGGGAAAGGTGTGGGGGCTTTTGGTACGGAACACGTGGCCTACCACAGAGCAGGGGATGATCTCCAGCTGGCCCCCACACTGCCACACCTGCCATAAGAGGATACAAAATGGGGCCTTTAGGAGCTGGGTGGGACAATCTCCCCCCAAGCAGCTCTGTTCCATTCCCAGAGCACCAGAACCCAGGTCCAAGAACTCAAGGCAATGCCACTTTCTCTCCTGAAAACAAGGACAATGACCAGGCTTCTTCTTAGGCCAGGACTACACACACAGAATCCCTAGCTCTCTGATACTAATTCACTCTGATTTAAGCACATTTGCATATCTGAATGGCCCTCAGGACCCATTTTAGAGAAAAGACAGTTTGGCTAACTTTGGCTTTTTGAGTTGAAAATGTGATTTTATCAGCTCACACAGGTATTAGTGGAAACTCAAACTTCCTCAAATCAAGATAGACTTGTGACCCAATCAGAGCATTAGTGCAAGGATAGTCAACGGCCAGGTGGCCTGTGGTAGTCACCTGGACCTGTAACACACTAGTTCCCTAGGAGAGAGACTGAAGACAGGTCAGAGGCTCATGGATGAACCTAGAATCAGAACTCTGGGAGTTATGGGGAATAAGCTGGTGACCCTTCTGTTTAAGCCTTCCCACCTGTATCTTCTCTTTTTAGGCTTTAAATTAGGAGATATGTTGTTCATTTTAGTACAGCAGAAACAAACACATAACAGCAGGTATTAAAGATGTGCTTAATATGTGCCAGGCACTGTGAGAGGTGACTTCACAAATGAGCTCATTTACTTACTAATTACCTCTCCACTGGCATGGGGTTTGTATAGATTACACGAAGAGGCAATCCTTTGTTCCTAACCTAATCCTGATTTGCCTTATTCCTGGAACCCCTCCAAGTTCTGGGGTCCACTAAAATTTGGGCACCATCTTCTCCTACAGTCCGAAGAGCTTTCTGAACATATGGTAGGGAAACTCTAAGACTTTTAGGGCACATATCCTCTGACCTGGAAAGGGGAACCTGATTTTTCTAGAAAAAAGATAGTGACTGCTTACTAACCTGTTCCAGGGTCCTCTACCATGATCAGGGTCTAATCCTTTTCTACAGACACCATGAAAGAGTATGTAGATGTCCAATTCCTATTACCACTGTTATCCCTTCTTTCTGAGGAGTTCTCGATAATTTGTTTCAAGTTGCCTAATCTGATTCCAAAAGTCCTATTGCCAGAGGCAGGGAGGAGAGCGGAGGAAAAGCAGAGTCATACCAGCAAACAGCCACCTTTTAAGTTCAGTTCCAGATGTTATATTTCTGCTGCCTAAGAGACAGGTTCTCACGCTGTCCCTGGGATGTTGTGGTTCCCCCCTCGAAGCCCTCTTCACTCTCACCCGGAAGGACATTTCCACGTTCTCCCCTCCCCAGATCTCCATCTGATTATCATAGGTACCGATGTGCTCAAAGTAGGACTTGGAGATGGAGAAGAGGCCACCAGCAAACGTCGGGGATCTGGAGAGACAGAGGGAGAAGCATGTGCATCTTCTGGGGAGGAAGTGAGAGGAGTGGAAAGATGGGACTCACCGCTAATGCTTCCTACCCTATTCCCACCCCCTTTCCTGGGATATACAGCCCCTCTTCCACTAAGTAGTTCATTTAGCAAATGTTTATTGAGCTTTTATTATGTCTCTTTACCTTCTAGGAACTAGGTCAAGGAGAGATGTAATTATCATTACTCTCTTCTAAAAGGCACCTATTCATTTATTCAATCAAGGATGTATTAAATACCAGCCACCAGGATCTGTGCTACATGTTAGTTAAGAAAGACAGATCTTAGTCTCTGAGAGCTCAGTCTAATAGCAGAGGGTAAAGCTACCATTGTTTGTTTACTTTTTGGCAGCTAAATTCCTGGAGCATAGTAGATACTTGGTTATTAGAAGCAATGTGAAATTGTTTTTTGGAAATAGGATTCAAACCATGAATGAATGAATATTATGAGTTGAACTGACCCCATTGTCTTTCAGAGTCCCTGGCCCTTGAGGGACTGGAAAGCCACAGTTTTAGTAGGAGCCCAGCCCTGGTACTTAATACTGCATGAGCAATTAGCTTTGGGGAAAATCTGCCAGCTGCTCTGGACAGAGGAAACTCCTGGAAACAGAATAGGAAATGAGATGACATCAAGCTCAACTTATACTGAAAGGAGCATTTGGAGGTTACAAAAAGATTCTGGCTTTCAGACAAAAGCAGGGAGGCACAGACCCATATGAAGACAAATTAACAAAAACATCTCATTCCTAGAATATAGATACCGAGTGGCTCAGAAGGGGAGCTGGGCTAAGGGTTGAAGGTGGAGGTAGGGGCCAGGGGAGACTAGGGTTGACTATCAGTAGGTGCTGGTAGCTGTGCCTGGCCCGGCTCTCTTGGACGTGGCTTTGCTGCCCCCTTCTGTTGCTTCTTTACGTAGCCCAGAACCAATCAAGGTGCTTCACACACAGCAGGGGCTCAATCAGTGTTCACTGGACTGATCTAGGTGACTACACATGAGCTGACCTTGGAGTTAACCTTGTGGCTGCTCTTGTTGCCCTGAAATTGGCTCCTGCAGCTGCTTTCTGGAAGAAATTTTAATTGGGAAACCCTCATGCAGGCTTTCTGTCACTGGTTCTGACCCAGGAGTTCTAAGCCAGCCCAAGTAAGGCCCAGAAAGGTTCAGAGAGTCCTGGGACTCCAGATTAGCACTTTGGACCTAACCCACTTCTTCTACTCCTCCCTTCCTTCCTTCCTTCCTTCCTTCCTTCCTTCCTTCCTTCCTTCCTTCCTTCCTTCCTTCCTTCCTCCCTCCCTTCTTCCCTCCCTCCCTCCCTCCCTCCCTCCCTCCCTCCCTCCCTCCCTCAGCTCTGACCAGGGATTGAACCTGTAACCTTGGTGAATCAGAACAATGCTCTAACCCAGTGGTCGGCAAACTCATTAGTCAACAGAGCGGCAAACTGCGGCTCGTGAGCCGCAGTTTGCCGACCGCTGCTCTAACCAACTGAGCTACCTGGCCAGAGCTTAACCTATTTCTTCTTGAGAGTCTTCTTGCCTTGGGCCTGTCCCTTGACTTTGAGAGGTCTCTGACCCAGAAGTCACTGACAAATGAACTCTGAGGATAAGCCCTACACAGGGAAACTCACTGCAGATGCACAACCTACAGGCAACAGCCTGGGTTTCCTGGCCCATTTCTTAGGATCCTCTGAGTCCTTTATCTCTCCTCTCAGCCTCCTGTTAGCTTTCAGAGTAAAGGATTCTGCCTGCAGGCCTCCTGGTGGGGTACTATGCAAATTTCATTCCTCAAACACTGGAGCTTTATCTTCCAGCTGTATGGTTCTTGGACATTGGAGCCAGGAACATCAGTGATGGGTGGTGGCCAGGTTCCTTGTCCCTGACTGTGTCACTGTGTGCCTGGCCCCAGCTTGTTGTAGCTGTACCCAACAAACAAAAGATATCTATGAAGCAGAGAGATATCAATAGGGAGTTCTCCTTTCTTTTCTCCTTCTTGCCTTCTCTTTTCCCTTCTCTTCTCCTTCTAATGGAGACAGAGAATAGCGCAAGTGTTCTGCAGTTTGCAGTTTACTGCAGTTGCCCTGTTCAGGATCCACGGGATTACTTCCTGTGGCACCCATCCGATCCCTCTCCACTGAGATTCTGGGCAGCATTTCTTAGGATTTGGGCATGTGGAGGGGGAGGAACTCCAACACTCTCTTCCTTTCAAGCCTTCCCTCTTATCTCTGCTCATTCATTGTATCTCCTACCTCTGCTTCTCTCCATCCCAGATATATATTCAGTTGACCCTGGAATTTCCTGGCTAGTATGGAAAAACAATGGCAGATAATCACAGGATACTCTAAAAGTCACTCCCCAACTCAGTTTGGCTGAAATATCTGTTAAAATAAACTTGTGGTTGCCCTGGTTGGGTGGCTCAGTCAGTTGGAGCATCAAAAGGTTGCGGGTTCGATTCCCGGTCAGGGGCACATACCCAGGTTGTGGGTTTGATCCTTGGTCAGGGCATGCACAGGAGGCAACTAATCGGTGTTTCTCTTTCTCTCTCTCCCTGCCTCTCTACAAGTCAATAAAAATATATCCTTGGGTGAGGGTTAAAATAAGCTGTGGTCTCTAACAACAACAGGCAATTGGATAGGGAAGGACAGGATAGATGTATGAGGGGAAGGTAATGGGTAAACTTTCATGTATCCATCCTATAGCTCAGGGGTTGGCAAACTATGGCCTGGGGGCCAAATCTAGCCTGGCTTTATATAAGACTCTGGGTTTATATAAGAATAGATTTTACAATTTTAAAGGATTGTTTAAAAGAAACACAAACAAGGAATATTATGCAACAGACTATATGTAGCTGACAAATCTGAAATATTTACTATTTGGCTCTTTACCAAAAAAGTTCAGGGCAACTGCAGTAAACTGCAAACTGCAGAACACTTACACTATTCTTTTACTATGTTTTCATTCTTTTCAAAGAGAATGACCTGGGAGCACATGCACCCACTCTTATTACAATGGCTATTCAACAATGGCCACTACCCACTATCTCTCAGCACCTCTGCAAACAGCAGTCATGGTCTTCTACAAATAGGGAGGAATAGATGACAAAGTGTGTAGAGGCCTTAGTCCAGTGCCAGGCACACAGTAAGTGGCAGATAAGAACAGTCTAGTGCCATAGTTAGGAATGTAGGTCTGGGTGGGTATCCCTGTTCCACCTTTTGTTAGCTGTGTAATCTGAGGCCAATTGTTTATCCCTAGGAACCTCAATGTTCTCACTTATTAGACGGGCTAATCATAGGGGATGAGAATTAGATAAAATATGTCAGGTGCTTGATAGAGCACTAATAAATGTTGACCTGAGATGGCCCAGGTCCCTAGGACTGGGTTAGTCTGGGACCATGTAGGCCAGGTTGGGGGCTCATGAGGCTGTGGTCCTTACTTGATTGGGTAAGTCTCATCCTTGCGCCTCTGCTTTTCATGTGGAGGCAGAGTCTCCCAGCCGAAGGTCAGGCTCCAGTCAAAGTTGCCACGGCTGTGGACTCTGCCCTTCCGAACGGGCTTGGAGAACTCAAAAGTGTTAAGGTCAATAGTGACGATGTCTGGGCTCACCACTGCTGTTTCATCCTCGGTGATGCGAGCCAGGAGGGGCTCCAGCCAGCCATGGAAGCACTCACCTGCAAGCCCAGACCAGGAGACAACTGTCAGGGTCCTGATCAAAGCTGAGCCTATGCCCCAGGCCAGTGAGGAGACCCAGGAGGGCAAGAGAATTCTCCATCCACTTCCTAGCTATAGGCTGAGAAACACAGGCAAGCTAGCTCACAACTGTTCAGAACAGAGAGATCTGAGAACCTCCTCCTCTCCCCTCCCCCAACCTAAATATGCAGGCAGCTTTGGAGGGGAGATTGGAGGTCTCAGGGGACTAACATGGACTCAACTGATCCAAAAGCACAGGAAAGGCCCTAGATGGGTGTCTTCAGATTCCCAGCCTACCCACTGAATCAGCCCTCCCTCCCCAAGTGTGGATTTCAGAAGCAGGTGTTCCCTTTCCTGGGAATATCTGCATCTCAAGCTTCAGCTCCAGTTGTAGAATAACAATCTCTTTCATTTGTCTAGCCCTTTGAGATTTTCAGTGAACTATATATGTATTACTTTATTTGATCCTCAGAGTAATAATTCTGTTGGTGAGTAAGGTTGGCATCCCCTTTCCATCTTACAAATGAGGAACCTGAGGCTTTGCTAGAATTCAAACCCGGGTCTTCTGGCTTTCTAGGCTTTCCCCAATAAATATTACTGCTTTTAGGGAACTTATTTTTTCCAGAGAATGGTGGGAGGTGTTTTGGTTTGGGGTGAGAGGGAGGCTGTCCTGGCTCCAGGTTGCCCTACAGGAAAGCTCCACACAAATCAGTTCCCAGTGGTAACAGGAGGCCTCTCTGAGGGGTTGAGTTCGGAACAAGGTACAGATCTGGGGAGAGAGGAATGCCTGGGGCTCCAGAGTATATTCCCAGCAATTGTGGGGTGACCAATTGTTTTAGGGTTGTGGGTGTCTCTTGATAAAACACCCTTGGGATTGGAGTGAGAAATGGCTAGAAGAAGCTGGAGAGAATCCCAAGCCTCCTTCACTCCTAGAACAGAGCAGGAAGGGGCCTGTTGATGCTGTGGTCACAGCTCCTCATTCTGCCAGGGAGGGGTGGGGGATGGACCAGACTATACCCAGGTCTCCGGGGTGCCAGGCCAGCACTCTTACTCACAGTGGGCATCCAGGAAGGTGAGCACCTCTGCCTGTGCCACGCTGGCTCCCAGCAGTCGGGCAGTGATCAATCCCTTCCGCTTCTCCTGCCGCACCACCCTCACGATCTGCAGCTGCTTCACGTACTGTTCCAGTTGCTCCTTTAAATAGTCTGGAAGGGACAGTGCCATTGAAGTCAGCTCACCGCTGTGTTGAAAACCTAATCCCCTGTGGGCACCAAGCCCTAGCACTCTTGGGTCTCCAGCAGGCCTGAATTTTTAATCCTCCCACACCTACTGCACTAAGCAATTCCATGGAAGCAGATGGTGGGGAAGGGGGTGGAAGGAGGAAGTCCTGTGTATGGCCAAACACCCCCTGTCACCCAAGCCCACCTTGCCAGGGCACTGGCTCTGCAGTGTCGATCCTGTGCCTGTTTAACTAGGCACCTTCTCTGATGTCCGAGACAGGATCTCAGGGCTGTTTCTTTGGCCTAAATCAAGTATAAACTTCCGACAAAGGCTTCAGGCGCCCCTCTTGGTCTCTCCAGCCTTTCAGCTGCCATCTTTCAGAGCCGTAATTCCATCCTCCTTTCCTTTCTATCCCTAGTGATTGTGAGTTTTCAGTGTCTGCTTCCCTCTCTTCCAGGCTCCTCAGAATAAGTTTGCCAGGTAGAACATACAAATGTTGATTTCTTATGCTGGACCAGCAGCAAGAAGTCTTACTCTAATCTCCTTTATTACCTGCTCTGCATGTGGAATTTTTTAAGAAATGAAAAGGTGAAGAGCCTCTTCTTAATTAAATTAAAAACATGCATCAAGTGCCTGCCATTGGTCAGGCACAGTGGTGAGCCCAGCCACCTAGCAGGATTAGTAACCTGTCAGAGGAAGTACAGGGCTGAGAGCCTGAGGTGGGAAGGGGGGTGGGGACAACCATCCTGAATTTGGGGATGAGGAAAGCTTTTTGAAGGGAGGGGTATCTCTGCTCAGATCTTTCCTGTTTTTGTTGTTTTCTTTCTGAGTGGAGGCTTACTTCATAATCCTGTTATTCAGTCTGGAATCCTCAAAGCATTAAAAATAGCTCTATTCTGAAGCAAGCCATCTTGAAACATATTCCAGATCTTACTTATGTTTTATTAACTGTGATTTTGGTTTCCCATGCTCTTGTTCTGTTCCTGACTGTGCAATGGAGTTTCAGAAGTGGAAGTAGAGGGGAAGGTGTAAGTGATGACTGTGTCCTTTCTCTTTCAAGCTGTAGGATCAGCTCAATGCTCAGACCTTGCTCTGAACACAGTTCTATACAAACTGTGGGGCCTGAAATCAGTTTGGGGTGGGGGTGTTCCCCCGTCTGTCTGTCTCTTTCACACACACACACACACACACACACACACACACACACACACACAGTGTCTAAATACTTGCACCTACTATGTGCTTTTTTAAAAAAAATGATTTCAGAGAGGAAGGCAGAGATAGAAACATCAATGATGAGAAAGAATCATTGACCGGTGCACACCCCACACTGGGGATTGAGCCTGCAACCCAGCATGTGCCCTGACTGGGAATCAAACCCTGACCTCCTGGTACAACCACTGAGCCACGCCAGCCTGGCTGAACTAGGTACTTTTATGTTGACTTTCGTATTTAATATTCTCTATGAAGATTAAAACACTATGAAATAGAGACTATTGTCCCCAATGTTTATGAGTAAAAATTAGCCTCGTTTGGCAGCTTTGGCCCAGCATTCACTTAGTAAACATCTGCTAATTCACTTCCTAGGTGCCAGACACTACCCTGGTCAGGGAGGGGCCTGGTCTGGGTCCTGCCTTCAAGGATCTCCCAGACTCATAATCCAACTACAGCCCCAAGTGCTGGTTCTAACAGGAAGGAGGGAGGAACCTCAACCAAGAGCCTCACCTTCTTACAGGAAATTCATGGTGATGGAGATAACTCAGGGACAGAACATCATAGGAAGTGGGTTTTGTGGTAAGAAACTGCAAAGCACTGAGCTGTGAATCTCAGGGGACCTGAGCTCTACAGGGCCTTTCTCCCATACCTTCCTCCCAGGCTCAGGTGGCTGGACTGGACCTGCGGATTCTGAGCATGAGTGCAGGCCCTTCTAGGGGAGTGAGACAACCCCTGACAGTCTTCCGGTCACACCTCTGAACCCACTGGACATATGCTCCAGAGCATGGAGACACAGACAAGCCTATCCATACTTTCTTATGTCCTCTAGACAATAGCCTCCTAGTTTAAGTTTAATACCCCACCACCCCAACCCAGCTTCATGCCTCATGACAGAGTCTGTAAGACTCCTGTGACCTCCAGCACACATGCCTTATTCAGTCTCAACAATATGCAGATGGCTCCTAAGTCTTCTTTCCTGGCCTTGCCATCTTCACATGGATGTATAACAGAACCACAAGCCAAATACGCCCAAAATGGAACTCCAGATTTCCTCCCAAGCTGCACCCCAGGCTCCCCCATGTCAGTATATGGTACCTGCATCCCTCCAGCTGCTCTAACCTAGGAGTTGTGCTGGATTCTACCCTTTCCTCATCCTTGACAGTGAGTCCATCAGCAAGTACAGCCAGTTCTCTCTCTTGGTCCTCACTATCACCTCAGGAATAATGTCTTTTTAAAAAATATATATTTTTTATTTATTTATTTATTTATTTATTTATTTATTTATTTATTTATTTTTACAGAGAGGAAGGAAGAGGGACAGAGAGTCAGAAACATTGATGAGAGAGAAACATCAATCAGCTGCCTCCTGCACACCTCCTACTGGGGATGCGCCCGCAACCAAGGTACATAAGCCCATGACCGGAATCGAACCTGGGACCTTTCAGTCTGCAGGCCGACGCTCTATCCACTGAGCCAAACCAGTTAGGGCAGGAATAATGTCTTTTTAAAAAATATATATTTTATTGATTTCAAAGAGGAAAGGAGAAGGGAGAGAGATAGAAACATCAATGATGAGAGGTAATCATTGATTGTCTGCATCTTGCATGCCCCCCACTGGGGAATGGAGCCCACAACCTGGGCATGTGCCCCGACTGGGAATTGAACCTCTTGGTTCATAGGTCAATGCTCAACCACTGAGCCACGCCGGGTAGCAGCAATAATGTCTTAACTGGTTTCCTGGCCTCTATTCTACACCATTCTTCACAATCTATTCTTGACATAGCAGCCACAGGGGACATCAGTTATCTTACAAAACTAAATCAGATCATGTCAGTACAGTGGTTTAAAATTGCACTTAAAAACAAAATCCAGTCCTGGCTGGGTGGATCAGTTGCTTGGAATGTCCTTTGTACACCAAAAGGTTGTGGGGTTGATCCCCAGGGGCGTACGTAGAGGAGGCAACCAATTGGTGTTTCTCTCTCTCTAAAATAAAGAAAAACATATCCCCAGCTGAGGACTTTAAAAAACAAAAACAACAAGAAAAAATCCAAATCCAAACAGTATGGTGGCTCCTCAAAAAATTAAACATAGAATTACCCCATGGTCCTGCAATTCCACTTCTGGGTACATACCCAAAAGAAGTAAAAACAGGGATTCAAAAAAATATTTGTATGCTGATGTTGATGGCAGCATTATTCACAATAGCCAAATGGTTATTGTGAAATAACCATTGTCCATGGATAGATGAATGAATTAATAAATCCAGTTTATAAAAATAATAAAATACTCAGCTAACCCAAAATGCTTCCCAAGTGTCTCCTCCCCTGAGTGCATTTCCAGACTTCAGGGCTGCCCCTTCTTTCCTTTCCTTAGCCTGCTGATCCCTCTACCTTCCCTTCCTACAGTGCCCCTTCCTGGCCAACCTAACCCCGGTGCCCCTCCCCTCTCCATAAGGAACTTACTCACTGAGGGGCTGTTCATTTTCCAACTCTCCAGATTCTGGGTATGTGTCTGATTTCCTCCCATCCATCTAGCAAATTCCCGCAGGAGGGACTTAGGGCTCAGTCTTCCCCAGGGACAGGGCAGGGCTTTGACATGGGAATGACTTGTGTGGGGCACAACAGACTGATGAGCTTGAGGGGCCAGTTTTCATAAGCCTGTAGCGAGTGCCAGACCAGGAGTACATTTGGCATCTGACCTGGCCACACAAGAGTAAAATCTATGCCCAGGTTCAGACTCTGAGGTAGGTAAGAAAAAGTTCCCCAGCCTGCCACTGGGCCTCCTTCCCCCACCCCAGCATCAAACATCTTGTGTACTTGTGGTCACAGAGCACTGCCAAGTACCTGGATAGGAGGACAGAGAGCATGGACATTGTATTTCAGCAGAGACACAGCTCTTCTCTGTGCGTATGTAACGAGAGCCAGTTAATCTGATCAAACGGTCAAATGTGTGGAAAATTTTATCCTGCTGTGGACAGCAGAGACTTCTGACCATGGATCTGAGTTTTGTCCTTTCCCGACTCAGGTGAACATTTCTGAGAGCATCTCAAGAGTCTGAAAGTCCTCACGGTGGGGTTATTTTCCTAGGGTCCACAAACTCCCTGGAATTACATGCAGAACTGTGGGTGTGTGCACAGTGTTGTAGCAATTCTGCACTGTTCTAGGGAGTGGGGTAAAGCTTTTTACAGATTCTCAAAGGAGCCAGGACCCAGAAAGCTAAGAATGACTGGTTTAGGATTTTCAGGCAGATGATTCTGAGATGCTCCCATTGGCCCTAAGAGAGAGTCCAGGAGACAACCAGAGAGAATGCCCACTAGGGGCAGGCACTTTGGAGGGGCTGTAGTGGCCATTGGAAAGTCCATCCTACTAGGCACAGGCTGCTGTGTCCTTTAGATGCTGCCTCTGCCAGCCTGGCATTATCACTTTTCTAACCTGGTCAGAAGAGTTGCCCAACTGGGCACTTGTACCTTATGAACTAAAAAATTTCTGGGTGACAAGTAGTTTAGAACTTCCACCCTCTGTGGTTCAAGGGAAGAAGCATCTGAAGGATGGCTAGCATAGGTCTGGGGGAGAAGAGTTACCAGAGAGCCCAGTTTAAGAGGAAGGGCAGCTGGATTGATACACTTGCTCCCCATTCCATACAGCCATTCTGTGGCTACTAAGGGGCCACTCCCATCTCAGCCAAGCTCTTTGCCCCTCCCTTTCTAGAAGCCTAATCTGATGCTTCTTGCCCACCAGACTCTCTCACTGCATCCCTGATACTTGCTTGCCTTTGCAATATATATATATATATATATATATATATATATATATATATATATATTGCAAATATATATATATTGATTTCAGAGAGGAAGGGAAAGGGAAAGGGAAAGGGAAAGAGAGATAGAAACATCAGTGATGAGAGAGAATCATTGATTGGCTGCCTCCTGCACACCCCTTACTGGTGATCAAGCCTGCCACTCAGGCATGAGCCCATGACTGGAATCAAACCCGGGACCCTTCAGTCCACAGGCCGATGCTCTATCCACTGAGCCAAACAGGCTAGGGCTGCTTTGCTTTGTAAGTGCTGCTAGGTGTCTGTCCTCCCTGGGGAAATGTGAGCTCTCCAAAGAAATGGAGTTACCAGCACTCACTTCAGCTTCTCCTCCCTCTGCCTTCCCAGCCTTATTCTACGTTTTAGCATCACCTCTAATCTAGAAGGCAGGCAGGAGGCTGGGGAGGTCAGAAGGAGCCACAGTGCCACAGCTCTACCGAGTGGCCCCAGGATACTCTGGGAAGTGTGGTGTCCATTTCTGCACTTGATATAGGAGCATGGGCACAGGAGGCCAACCTGAGAGCCTTAGACACCATGTGCCACCAGGAGGAGGGCTTAGCTCCTGGAGACTCCCAGCCTAATGATATATCAGTTCCTGAGCCCCTTTCCTAGGTCTGGCCCTATCATCAACTCTCAGGTGGTTATAAGAATTTCCTCTCCTGACTTGGGGTCCTCTGCTTCTCTTTCTGACAATTACCCTCCCCCAAACTGCCATCCTTCTGAGACAAGGTCACTGTCCACCTTAAACACCGTCAATGACTCCTACTTTTTTTCTAAATACTTTTATCATGGCACAAATTTCAATTCAACATCGTTTAGTGTCATTTCCTAAAACAAACCTAAGTTTCAGCCACATCAAACCTCTCAATTTTTCACAAATACACCTATGCCTCTAGGACTATGTGTATGCCATTTTCTCTTCTGAAAATACCTCTTCAATACCTCTTCTTTCCCTAGACACTCATGCTTTAAGGCTCCATTCTGGCCTCCACTGTGGACTGCCCCAGCCATGCCACATAGAAATAACATCTTTTGACTACATACTCCCAGAGTGCATTGTTTCCATACAAAGACTAAATTGAAATCAATGGAGCGCCTTACTCCATCTAACTACTTCGTCATCTAAATTATCTCATTTATCACCGATCTCTGATCCCTCATCCACCCTGTGAGGGAGCCATGTCTTCATTTTTAGCAGAGGAAACTGAGGTTCAGAGAGGTTAAGTATCTTGCCCAAGGTCACACAGTTAAGAGGCACAATTGAGATTAGAATTCCTGGATGTTGGCCTTTAAAGTCCACATCCTTTTACATCTATTAAGGATGTGTTTACAGGTCACACTGCTGTGGTTGGTGGTGTAAGGGGCCCTCTGACCCATGAGGTTTGTTAGCTTTTTCAGGGCAAGATCCATCTCATTTGTTATTTGTCATGGTATCCCCGTTGTCTAGTTCAGTGTCAGACACATAGTACTCTGCCTATGTTTGTGGAGTTACTTTAAAAGGTGTGGGTGGAAGTTTGGTGAGCAACGTCACTTGTCTATTACCAACTACAGCAGAGGGCTTTTGAGGTGGAATCTTTGAGGTAGGAAACAGAGGGAAGGCCCATCCCCACCCTCTGCCCTGCCCACTCGCAGCATTTCTGACTTGGCAGTTCTAAGGGAGTCTGAAAAGCAAAAACTTGGGCCACTTCTAGCCTCACCCTCAGTGCTGGCATCATCCACCAGTATGATCTCCTTCAGCAGGATGGCAGGGCTGGTGTGTAGGACACTGTACACTGTTCGCAACAGCGTGGACCAGGCCTCGTTGTGAAACACAATGATGACGCTGGTAGTGGGCAGTGGCGGGCAGCGCCGAAACTTCTGGTCGACACATCTGGAAGGATGAAAGTATACATATAGCTCTGCAGGTCCCACAGAGTCCAGGGGTAAGGAGGGCTCTATGTACAGATTACCATAACCACTCACTGCTCTTTGGAACCACCAGCCTACATTCTCGGTTACAGCTGGGAATAGCTGCTCCCTGTTTCCAGCTTATGCTGTATTTGCCTCCTACTCTGAACCTCTGCACAGGTCCTAGCCAACTTACTCCAAAACCCACTTTCCCCAGAGCTGGCTCAGTGCCACAGCTGTGATGCTGAGGGCTCCTCCCTGCTCCCCTTCTCACTTCTCTCATCTGCTCTAGGAGTTCCCAGGGCTGACTCTCTTCCGCAGTAACATGTGTGCTGCATAAAGTGTAATCCAATCCAGAGGTCCCAAAGGGGAAGTAGTAAAGGGCAAATTTGACATCTGAGAAAAGCAACTACAATTTTCATACTCTTCTTATTACACTTTACAGTTCTTCTCTAATCCATTTCCTCATTAATTCCCTGTCATCTGACACTACTATCACAATCAATTTCCTGTGACCTTTTCTCTACCCTCATCTACTCCAACCACTCTGTGGCACTTGGTCATGCTGCTACCCTCTTGACATTCCATCTCAGGTGGGAGTGGGAATGTGTGAACTCTGCATCTCAAGGAATCATGTGGCTCAACATCCTTTTTTTCCCTTTTTCTGTTGTTAATCCTCACCTGAGGATATTTTTCCATTGATATGTTTAGAGAGAGTGGAGCGGGTGGGGGTATGGGGTGGGGAGGGAGAGAGACATCCATGGTGAGAGAGACAAATCAATTGGTTGCCTCCTGCTCCTGCCCCAACCAGGGATGGGGATAGAACCCACAACCTAGGTACATGCCCTTGACCAGGAATTGCACACTCAACCCTTCAGTCCATGGGCCAACAATCTAAGCACTGAGAGACACCTGCCAGGGCTCACACCCTTTCTTATCCCCTCTGCTGGTCAGAAAGATTTCTTATGGAGTCTCCAGAGGGGGCTCCCAAACTTCCTCTTCTGGCTTCCCTTATGGCCCAATACCCTTCCCTGCTGAGAAGCTCATGACAATTCCAAGTGGCTCCAGCTTCTAGGACTATAATACTTGGTCAATTCTGAGGAACCCCAGGTTCATAGCCCTAGAGAATCATGAATGTGGGTATGGGGGCTGCCACATGACAAAAGGCCAAAAACGATATAACTCTTGAGTTGGGAAAGACAAGTCTAAATGAGAAAGACACAAAATCTTTGACTTGAGGACAGTGTGAACACAGCTACGATCACATAAGAGGTGGCTTATGGCTCAAAGATCTGGTTCATTGCCCAGAATTAAAATTATAAACAGCTTCAAATAAAGGTTGGAATGAATTCATGGTCCTGTGCGCCTTCACTGGTAGAAGGAAATCAGGCGGTGTGGGGATAGTCCTGACCACTAGAGCTGCTGTTGGGAAACGTCCCTCTCCCAGCAGCTCAGCAGCAGTGTCCCATAGTGTCTGGGGCAGGCCGTTCCCAGAAGGGCTTTAGCTCAGCTCGGGTGTAGAACCCAGGGTGGCAGAGGGCAAGGCCACCACATCAGTGGCCTGGAATCAGTCCCTCTCAGTCACCCCTAGGCCAGGTCCTGGTCCCAGACCTTGAGTTCTTTTTTCTGTACACTGTCACCTTCATAATTGTGTTCTACTCTCATAGGACTCCCTAGGCCTCTGGCCTGACCAGAATACTCTTGAACCTCAACCCCTGGGATAAGGGCAACTGGTCAGGAACAGGGGTGAGGGTGTAGAGGAAATCCCTGTCCATATTCTAAAATCCCCATCAGCTCTTTACCTGGCACTTGGCCCAAGGCCATGGCCAGACTAGCCATGGTAGAGCCCTGGCCTCACGCAATGACTCTGGGCTACTTACTCAGGGGGTCGAGTGTCTGGCCCCAGGGCCCTCTGCAGGGAGATCCGGTCACTGGCAAAGGCATTGAAGCAGTGCTTCTTATAGCCCTCTTCCTTTTCCTGAGTCTCCAGGGGAGTCCACTCGTCCTTCTGAAAAGCTTTCCCATCTGCCCCAGGGCCGTTGGGGTCCTGTGGTGGCCGTTCCCAGAAGGGCTTCAGTTCAGCTGGGGTATAGAACCCAGGGAGGCAGAACTTGTTTGTGGAGACCAGTGTCTCCTGGGGCTCTGGAGCCCTGATCTGGAGCTTGGGCATCGAATCCTTAAGGTTGTTCATGGCCCCCACCATGAGGTCCAGGACATGATCCTTCTGGCTCACCAAGGACTTCAGCCATGGTTTCTCCGTGGCACGTTCCCTGCTGCTTACATCTCTCTGCAGGATGAAGAGGAAGAGCACAAAGGCGCTGCCCACTATGGCCAGGCGCAAGGGCATGTGACGTCTGCGGAGGAGCCTCATTCTCTGGAACCAAAGGGGACCCCGGCTGAGTCAGCTCCAGTGCTGGGCCAATCCTGAAAATAGCTTGATATGTCCGGGTGGCCACACCTTGGGGCCTGAGCCTGAGAAGGGAAAGAAATAAGACAGGGTAGGGGTGGAGAGGGAGTCAGGGGGTTGGGGCTCCAGACCAGGCTCTGTTGCTGAATAGTGACATCACCTTATCCAATCACTTCACTTTCTTGCTTCTAAATTTCCTCCACCCATAAAATGAGGAGAACCAGAATCAGTGTTTCTTTCCTGCCCTAAGATTCTGACAGTAGTGGATCTAGAATAATCAGAACACTAAAACTCTAAATGCAGAGATTTAACAGAAATAACCACTTTGGGAGACAATTTGGCATTATAAAGTAAAATTTTAAATGTACACACCCTATGAGGCTGCAGTTCCACTCCTAGTTTTATATTCCATTCACACTCCAGTGCACATGAGCCAGAAGGCATGTACCAGAATGTTTCGAGTAGCACTAAATAAAATGGCAAAAATAGCAACCACCCAAATGTCCATCAGCAGTAGAGTGAATAGAGTATGAAATATATTCATATTATGGAGTACTCTACAGCAGTGACAAAGAATGAACTATTTCTACATGCAATATTGCAGATGTAATATTGACTGAAAACAAGGTGCAGAAGAATAAGTACAATATGATTCCATTTATAGAAAGTTGTAAAGCATGTAAAACTAAACAATGTATTGTTTATGAAAACAAAAATGAGTACACACTATTGTTCATGAATACAAAATGAATATGTGGTAAAGCTATAAAGAAAACTAAAGGAATAATGAAACAAAAGTTTCTGACGAAGGAGGAAAGATATGAGAATAGAGGCACATAGGGACTTCAAAGTAAAGTATTTTTTCTTAAAGTGGATGGTGGCCACTACTGGTACCCTAAACATATTTTATAAATATTCTTCTCTATCTACTCATGTTTAATAAAAAATATCTAAGATTCCCGGCAGGACTGAGCTTTGATGTTCATCAACTTGCACCCCCAGGCACATACATAATCCCATGGCTCAGAGGATGAATGTTTGCAACACCTTCTGTGGAAAGCTCTGAAAACACCAGGGTCCCTTGTTAAGCACCAGATGTTCATGGCACAGATGTGTGTGCAAAGCCCAGGTCTGCCCCTTCTAGTAATAATAGCACCTACCTCCTAGGGTTGTTAGAAGGATTAATAAGTTCAATAAATAATCATGGTAAAAACTTAGTAGTCCCTGCACACACGTAAATTCTGGAAAAGTATTAGTTTTTATCGTTAGTGGCTATGTGATGCTTAGACAAATTACTTATCTCTCTATGCCTCAATCTCCTCATCTATAAAGTGGGGGATAACTAATACCCAACTCACAGGGATGTGAGGATAATGTATGTAAAATCCTTGGCAGAGTACCTGGCAAATAATAAGCCTTCAATAAATGGTTATCAATTATTTCCACTATTATAATTAATAAATCCCTGCTCAGCTTTCCAGCAATTTTCTTCAAGCACCTGGTCCTTGGTCAACGCCACACTCATTACCCCATAGCATGTCATGCTATTTAATGCTGTTACTTAAACACACAAGTTCCTGCCTGTGGAGAAGCCTGGCATCTGGAGTCACTTGGACCCAGGGAATATGATCTCAGGGGGAGCATGGATCACTCTGGGCTGGGGGAGACAGGTGCTTTTCTTTTATAACATCAGACTCAGCAGCAGCAGCATCAAAAATCAAATAAAATGAAGTCTCTTTGACTGTCTATTTTGTGTTAGATGTCTACGAAATGGGAGAGGAGATTGGTTCATTCTGCCAGTATTGATGGAGTATCTGCTATATGCCAGATGTAGGAGATACAGAGATGAGCAAGCCCAACCTTCAAGGAATGTACAATTAACTGGGGGAGTCAGATTTTAAACAGAGATCATCCAGTGAGAAGATGGCATAAGAGAGGTGTGGAGAGTGGCCACAGTGTTTGGACAGGTTCAAGCCTCAGACTAATGAGAGGGCACAGTCCTCTCATGGCAAAGCCACGTGCAAGTCCTAGCTTGGAGGATGAAGCTCTCCCAGCACAACTATAGCCAAAGGCTATAGTTCTAAGCTTGACCTTATGGTCCGAACCTGTAGCCCCGTGTGGCTAAGTGATATAGGCTGCGGGAGGTGCAGCAAGGAAACAAAGCTTGATCGGGTGCATGTAATTGAGTAGATTTGAAACTCACGAGAACGTTGTAACCACACCCTTACTTTGCCTCCTGGAATCTGTCTATAAAATAAAGACACAGCTTTTAGGCTGTGGCGCTGTAGCTAGCTCTCCCTCAGAGAGGACAGCGTCCCACCCACACCCAACTTATTTCTCTTGTCTGTCTTTTTTCAATCCTTCACCGCCCCCTCTCAGGCTCACCAAACCTGGCTGAGCTGGCTTGGCACACAGAGAACCCTTGGGTGCTGAGGAAGAGAGGATACAGGAAACTGAGCAAGTGGGAGAAGGTGACATTTCTGAAGCAGTTCTGAGGGAGAGGAGCTTGGGCTGAACACTCACCCACCAGTAGGAGTTGGCCAGGTAAGGTGAGCACACAGAGGCCTGGAGGCAGGAGATAGCATAGCCAATCAGAGAACAGCAAGTAAATGGGGATAGTGGGAGTATGTAGTCTGATCCAAGTAGTAGAGGATGGGCCTGGAGAGGCAGAGGCCACCAAGTCATCATGTCAAGGAGTTTGCTGTGGACCTGAGACATGAGGAGCAATAAGGATTAGTGGGGAGCCTAGTACTATAGGAAGAACAATATGACAGCTGGTGGAGGGTATCTAGGAGACGGACCTGATTGGCAGCTGGATGGCCAATTAAAAGGGGTTGGGGATCTGATCCAAGATAGTATCAGTGCTGATGGAGGAGGGAGAATGTGGTGCTAGAAAACTCCCTTGAGTGACCAATGGGCCAGTTCACTCCAGCTGGGGCGCAGAGGTATGAGACAACTGTTTTCCCCACGAGATTTTAGAATCTAGTTGGAGAATAAGAACTGGTACCGTTGGGTCCAGGTAACACCTGTCTAGGGAGGGGACAGGAGCAGAGAAAAGATTTTTCACTGAATACCTGTTTGTACTTTGAACCTGACTATATTACCTATTCAAAAATTAATAAAATGAAAACAATAGCACAGGCAGTAAGCGCCAAGTTGAAAAGGTAGAGTTCTCTGTGGTCTTGAAGAAGGCTTCAAGGAGGAAATGGGATTTGGTGTACAGGCAGCTTCCTGCACTCAACTAGGGTTGAGCTATGTATGCTGGGCCAGCACAAGGAGTTCTGCTTGAGCTAGACACCTCATAAATCCTGGAACTGCCCCTGCTAAGCACAAACAGAGTCTCACAGAATGCAGAAGTGTTTGCCATGACAGTGTTGAACTATCCTACAGGTCGCACTTCCCTGATATTTTCTGTTTACCTACCCACAACAGCAAGAAAAGAGGGGGCACAATTAAAAACAAAGGTGTGGTAATAGATTAGTTAACAGCTGCTGCCAAGTGCTTAAGACTCACCTCCTCCAGGAAGACCTCCCTGACCGACTCCCTCAGAATCACCCAGGTCACTTCAATTCCCTCTTCCTGGCATTGTGTTGTGGTCCCTGGAAGTAGGGTTGGCCTTTATTACTTTTATTCCCCCTGAAGAAAAAGACCTAGGGTTAAATTGAGCCCTTCCCAGGCATCTGTTCTCTCAATCCAACCTGGAAATCTACAGCTTTCTCTCTGGACCCTGCAGTTCCTCAAGGTACTAACCACATCCTGAAGTGAAAGGAGACACCTGTGATTAGCCCTGGCAGTAAGGGACTCGACCTCTAGTTTGTTTGCTCAGCATGCAGGCAATAGGAAAGAATCACTTGGAAGAGACATATAATCCAATGGAAGGCAGAAGACTGGGATTAAGGATTCCTGCTCGCTGAGTAGATGACTCCCCAAGTGTGGTTAGCAAGGTCGGGAGGTCACCATTTTACCAGCTTTGGAAAGGAATAGTTCCCTCCTGCATGCAGTACTGTACTTTGCCAAGTGCAGAGCTTCACAGGATCCCCCCTGCCCCCAGTGTCTTGTGTAGCTCCCTCACCTTTGTGTTCCCACAGTATGGCCAGCAGACCAGGTGCACTGGCAAGTGTGCCTGCAGCCCTCATCCACTCATTCCTCTTCTGCTGCTGCTGGGCCTTCATTCCCAATCTTTTTTCCTCCAGCCACTCTTGGGATCTCAACAGGTGGGACCATCTTGGTTTTAGTACTGAGACAATGCCAGAACACAAATTCATCTTCTCTCACTGGTCTAAGGGAATTGAGCCTTCACCCAGCTCAGTGTCTCTCACACTGCTGCCTACAACCCACTATAGGATTGTGAAATAAACTTAAACTGTTACAAATCAGCATGAAAAAAATTCTTTAAAAAAGATCAGAATGGAATAGAACAAAAAAGTGCCAAAGTATGTCACATGTAATATAGGCATTTATTAAAATTTCATTGCAGGTACTATACACTAGAGGCCCAGTGCACGGATTCATGCACCGGTGGAGTCCCTCAGCCTGGCCTGTGCCCCCTCACAATCCAGAACCCCTTGGGGTATGTCGGACTGTTGGTTTTGGCCCGATCCTGCAGGCCAGGCTGAGGGCCTCCAGTATGCATATAAGATCTTTGGTTAATCTCTTCCCGCTTGTCCCCCTCCCACCTTCCCTCTGAGATTCATCAGTCTGTTCCATGTTTCCATGCCTGTGCATTGAGCATCTGCCCCCTGGTGGTCATTGTGCATCATAGCTACCAGTCAAAAGGTCGAATGGTTGTTTAGGCTTTTATATCTATACTTGAGGCCCGGTGCATGAAATTCGTGCACGGGGGGGGGGGGGGGGGAGGGTCCCCTCAGCCCAGCCCGCACCATCTCCAATCCAGGACCCCTTGGGGGATGTTGGACATCCCTCTCACAATCCTGGACCACTGGCTCCTAATCGCTCACCTGCCTGCCTGCCTGATCATCCCTAACTAACCCCCCCTGCCAGCCTGATCACCCCTCACTGCCCCCCCTGCCGGCCGGGTCGCCCCACGTAGCCTGTTTGGTTATCCATTCGGTTGCAATGGTCGCTTAGGCTTTTATATAGATAGATATATAAAAGCCTAAGCAACCAGCCGACTGAGCATCTAACTGGTAGCTATGACACGCACTGACCATTGAAGGGGCAGATCCTCAATGCAGGAGCGGAAACCACAGGCATAGAAACATGGAACAGACTGATGAATCTCAGAGGGAAGAGGGAGGGGAGAGGGCGGGAAGAGATTAACCGAAGATCTTATATGCATACTAGGGGCCTGGTGCATGAAATTCATGCACGGGGGGCGGGGGTGTCCCTCAGCCCAGCCTGCACCCTCTCCAATCCAGGACTGCTGGCTCCCAACTGCTCGCCTGCCTGCCTTCCTGATTGTCCCTAAGCACTTCTGTCTGCTAGCCTGATCACCCCCTAAACACTCCTCTGACAGCCTGTTTGCCCCCAACTGCCCTCCCTTGCAGGCCTGGTCCCTCCCAACTGCCCTCCCTCACTGGGCATCTTGTGGTGGCCATCTTGTGTCCACATGGGAGCAGGATCTTTGACCACATTGGGGAAGCCATCTTGTGTGTTGGAGTGATGGTCAATCTGCATATTACTCTTTTATTAGATAGGATAGAGGCCTGGTGCATGGGTGGGGGCCAGCTGGTTTGCCCTGAAGGGTGTCCTGGATCAGGGTGGGGGTTCCCTTGGGACGTGGGGCAGCCTGGGCGAGGGCCTGTGGTAGTTTGCAGGCTGGCCATGCCCCTTGGCGACCCAAGTGAAGGCCCTGGTATCTGGGATTTATTTATCTTCTACAATTGAAACTTTATAGCCTGAAGCGGAGCCAAGCCTCCTGCTCGCTCAGTGGTGGCAACCATTTCTGTTGGGATTTATTGATCTTCTATAATTGAAACTTTGAAGCCTTAAGTGGAGGCCAAGGCAGGCCAGGGTGTGTGGAAAGCTTGGCTTCCTCCATTGCCCGGGGCAACCCTAGCCTCCTGCTCTCTCCAGCTCCATGGCCGCAGCCATTTTTGTTGGGATTTATTTATCTTCTGTAATTGAACCTTTGTAGCCTTGAGTGGAGGCCTGGACTGGCCAGGATGTGCGGAAAGCTTGGCTTCCTCCATCACCAGGGAAACCCAAGCCTCCCTCCTGCTCTCTCCAGGGCTGCAGCCATCTTGGTTGGGTTAATTTGCATACTCACCCCTGATTGGCTGGTGGGCGTGGCTGGTGGGCATGGCTGGTGAGTGTAGTGGAGTGATGGTTAATTTGCATATTATTCTTTTATTAGATAGGATTAGAGGCACTGTCCCTTGGCCTGGCTTGTGCCAACTTGCAATCCGGAACCCGCTCGTCCCCCTCCCACCTGGGGAATGTTGGAGAGCCAGTTTTGGCCCAATCCCCGAAGGCCAGGCTGAGGGACCCCCACCAGTGCATGAATCTGTGCACCGGGCCTCTAGTATATAGATATGTATAGAGTGTTTCAAAAGTCTTCGTGAAGTTTTAAGCTTTAATAACTTCAGAAACAGAAATGCTACAGACTTTCAAAGAACATCATTTGAAAGTTTTTATTTAAATTTATTTTATCTTTTTGAGTATTATGAATTTTGAATAAGTTTTTATTTTAATGTTTGTCTCAATCCATTGATGCTAGACACTTCCCGATACAAACTTAAATTGAACATCTGTTATTAAAAATCCATAAAGGTAAAAAAATGGAAACGATTACATTTTCAAGTTGTGTTTTTTTGGTTAGTTTGTAGAGTTCATACCTACAAATGTAATTGCAGTGTAAAACTGCCCTAAGACTTTTGAGATACCCTGTCACGTGTTAAGTGGATATGAAGTTTTGTTGTAAAATGTTTTTCTTACTTTGGTCCAGTCATAGAAATCTGAAAGCCACTGACACCATCCAATTACATCCTAGGCTCCCCCACGAGGCCTTTTTACCTCTCTCCCATCTTGCCCCTCAGCAGACTTTATGCTTCTACCCTGGCCCCATCACAGCCTTCCCTGTGAGGGAGGAGTCTGTTCTTTCTTACACCTCTGTGAACTCCTGGACCAGAGATGCCAGGTTGTTTTCACCTCTTTATCATTTGCAAAAATCCCACACAAATTTCGTATGTAGGAAATACTCCAGAAACTCTTGTTAAATGAGATGAGGACAGACAGGTTAAAGCTACAAGGGTAAGCACTGACTTCACCAAGTGATGTTTTGAATGCACTTACTCCAACAAGCATTGAGTTACATGATATTCTGTTGTTAAGCCTTAGTGTGCCACTTTGTCTGTCTGTGAGTCTAGCGCCCTCATTTCACAGGTGAGGACTTCTCTATTGTCATACAGCTTGTGGCTCCCAGAAGCAGATGGCAATTTCCTAAATCCCTGGCCACGGCTCTGTTCCCACATCTTACCCCTTGGAGGTATCCAGGGAAGTTTGGGGACTGGGTTTGGCTCTCCTGAGCCTGGGGCAGGGCTGTTTTCATGAGCATCCCAACTTCACTCTCAAAGCCACCACCTCCCCCAACCCCCAACCCCAACTCCCACTCAAGGCTACAAAGGCTTTAAAGATGCCAAAACTGGAAGTCCCAAGCAAACTTTCAGCTTTTATGAAAGCCAGGGTAAACAACGCAGACCACGCCCTTGCTGGCCAGGTGGCCTCTTTGTAACAAAGTTTCTTTCTGTTTACCAACTGAGCTGCTCACCTCCGGGAGACGTGGCAGCCAGGAAGTAAGACACCACCACAGGGATGTTTGTTCAAGTTAGTCAGATTAAGGCCCAATTACAGGTTTCTTCGAAAAGAGATGACTGTCGCCACTCTCACCCTGGGCCTAGGTGTGTGGAGCTGGACATCATGTTGGGAGAGGGCACAGGTCCATTTCAAGCTACTGGCGGGAGGGGGCCGAGGGGCTGCTTTGGTTACATGATCATCTCTTTCTTCCTTGCCATCAAACACAGCACTCATTTCACTCCCTCCGTTCTCATGCTGTGCACAAAGTAGCAAATGCTCCTCTTTAAGCCCCTCCTCCCAACTCTGACCCTTCTGATTACAGAATGCCAGGAGGTTTTCACTTTTCTCCATAATTACACCTTTAAGACACTTCAGCTGCTGTGGCTTATTTTCCCAGAAAGACACACTGAAAGTTATTTCTGTAGCTAGTCTTATCAAGTTCTTCCCCCACCGTATCTAGGTTCATTTTTTGTTTGCATAACATTTTAAGCTTGTTATCCAAACACAGATTTTCAATTGAAATAACCTACCCAACTTTGCTCACACTATATGCCTAAAACAGTGCTTGACACTCAGTAAATATTTGTTGATTTTATGACAAATTTGTAAAAGCCCTTGAAAATCAAAAGAATATGTAATCAAAGAGGAAGTTCAAGAGCCAGCTCACAACTTTTCACTGGAGTTACTTCCAGGCCCTGACAGGTGGGGCAACGGTACTCAAATTGAGTGTTGAGACTGTTGGCTCCTAGGAATCCAGGGATGAAAGAGGAACCTTCAGGTGGGCGTGAGGTGGGATTTTCTAAACCCTAGTGACAGGCTGGGTTTGAGAGAAGGCAAAAAAAAAAAAAAAAAGGAACTTGAATTAAATTTTAACATCTGTCAGTTGGGGCAGTGGAGAGAGGGAGTGTTAAGAGAGATATTTCTGAAGGGTTAGACTGGTCTCCAGATTGGGGTGGGGGTGATAGGAGAGGACAGAACAGAAGTTTTTCCTTCTCTCCTCACCCCACAGTCTGCTCCTGGCTGTAGGCCTTCTACTCGGTCCACCAGACACTCAACATGCCACACCCTGAACTCAGGGTCTGTGCCCCACCCCCTAACCGAGCCAGTGTTCCCAATTTCCCTACTGCAGCCAGTAGCATCAAAATCCTAGGAAAAGGCTCTGCCCCTGCCCCACTACCAAGTGTGTAGTTTGAATCCCTTCTCAATTTCAGGTTTACCCCGCCCGTTGTCAAATTCTGCTGATTCATTCCTGCCTCCTGGATCCTCCTCTTCCTCTCTACTCAAAACTCATCTGAGAATGGCCCTTATCACCCCACATCTGTAGGATAAGCAGAAGCTGCCTGCCCTCCGCCTTCGCCTCAGGCCTCTCTCCCTTTCACAATCAGAACAGCCATACTTATGTTTCTTTAGCACCATCTGATTGCATGTTTCTACATGGCTGGGCAATCTGCTTCCTGTTTGCTGCTCACCCTCACTGGTTATCTTTTCCTCCTCAGAGATTCCCCCTTATGTTTTTGCTAAGCAAACCGCTTTTCTTTTCCAAATTCTTACTTGAAACTGCCCTCTTCCAAGAAGGCTTCTTAGGCTAAGGTGCATCTTATTGCCCCTGGTATCATCAAGGTATTCGTTTCCAAGTTTCGCTACCCATGTTTCTCCATGTGGGACTTCCCCACTAGATTTTAGGGGGGAGAAACAACAGGCCTAGATACTAGGCCAGTGGTTCTCAACCTCTCTAACGCCGCGACCCTTTAATGCAGTTCCTCATGTTGTGGTGACCCCCAACCATAAAATTATTTTCGTTGCTTCTTCGTAACTGTAATTTTGCTACTGTTATGAATGGTAATGTAAATATCTGTGTTTTCTGATGGTCTTAGGCTCTACAGCAGCGGTTCTCAACCTGTCGTGACCCACAGGTTGAGAACCGCTAGCAGGGTCGCCTAAGACCATCGGAAAACACAGATATTTACATTACCATTCATAACAGTAGCAAAATTACAGTTACGAAGTAGCAACGAAAATAATTTTATGGTTGGGGGTCACCACAACATGAGGAACTGCATTAAAGGGTCGCGGCGTTAGAGAGGTTGAGAACCACTGCACTAGGCCACTTAGATCCTATTTTCTTTCTCCTTCCCAGTCCTTAAATCCTGGTCCCAATCTTCTGCCTCTGGAATGCAATCCACCTAGCCTTCCAATCCCTGTAGTATTCCTCTGCCCTGAGGTTTCCTCATCTGCCTGTCTTTCGTTCTCTGTTATATGTCAGATGTAGAGCTGAGAGTGAGGTTTGGGTTTCTTCCTTCTTCAATTCTCTATGTAGGGCTCAGGACCAGATTGCACAGAGTACAGAAGAATAATATGACCCCACAGGGCTCTTAGGTGCCACAAAAGTCTTCTAACAGTCCTTTTCCTCCCCAGACTGAACCCATCCTTGTTCACTGCACAAGCCTTTTACATGGCACAATTACAGCATTGAGCTCTGCATAGAGACAGTCACTGCCCTGTACTTGACCTCTCTTTTATTCAAACCCTCACTCTCATTCCCATCAAATGAGAACGGACATTTTGGGCTTTCCCAGAGAGAAGCAGAGGGCCGTACGAAGAGCTAAATTCACCCAGGTCTTCGGCACAGCCATTCACTGGGCCCTCTGGTGTGCAGACACCTACTCTGGTCCTCAGCTTCACTTCTAGACAGATGTCGGAATATGTCTGAGAGCCAGAGTTAGTTTAGGACAGTACCACCACTTATTAAATTACTACTTACCATGTCAAGTCAGGTAACAGTGATCTTCTTCATTTTTACACAGAAGGAAACGGAAGCACAGGGAGATAAAGTAACTTAACCGAAGTCACATAACTAGGAAGTAGCAGAGGCAGGATTTGCACTCAGGCCCACGTCTCTCCAAAGCCCACTCACTGCCTTAAGCATGACCCCACACTGCCTTGCATTTGGCTGGTGCTTGGAGCTTTGCCAAAGCACTTTCCCTACACCTTCTCATTTGCTCCCCACCCAGGGGGTGTTTATGTGCTTTGGCCAAGGTTAGTCAGTTAAATCAAGGACAGGGCTGAATCAGCTCCTGCTTCCTTATACCACTGCCTTCTCAAACTGAGAGGGCTTGGGAGCTAGGTTAACTGACCCTCTTGGCTTTTGTTCTAGGCAGTGGCTACTCGGACTAAGCCCAAGGTCGTATTTCCTGTCCAGGTTTCTCCCTCCTGAACTTGGGCTAAGATGTTTCTGATCTCATAAGGCATCTGGCATAGATCTGGACCTCCCCTTGCATGCCTGAGCTCTTCTATGCTGCTACGGGTGGGAGTCAGCTGTCCCACCAACTGTGGGCAATGATTACCCAGGATGAGGCCATCTTGGGCAGTCCAGTATCCTTCATGGTTCCTTCCACCAGCTCCAGACCACCTCTTCCATTTGACAGTCCTGCCCTGTGCCCCTTAAAGTGTTACCTCTGGGTACTTAAAGTGAATGAATGGCTTTCCTGAGGAACAGCAGCTAGGGAAGTACCTGCAATGATACTGACTTCTGCTGGATAATGTGAAGCCAAGTATATTGTAAACCCCTCACCTTAGAGAATATTATTCATCACATGAATTTGCCGTCTCATCCTTTTTACCCTTCCTGTGATGGGCAGGGATACGGCTGATCTCTCTGAGAGAATAGGGCCTGGGTAGTGTACACACATCTCTGGTTAAATGAACACAGCCCCAGGGTCTCCTCTCCCCCGCCCCCTGAAGGCCCCTCCCCCCCCCACACACACACAGGAGAGCTCTGTCCTACCCTCTGCTGAAGTCAGGGTCTAGGACAACTGGCTCTGGGGGTAAAGAACAGTTTCTCCTTTTGGTTAGCCTGGGCTCGGAACAAATGACGGGGAAATCGGGAAGTTGGTGACAGTCACAGTCATGAACGCACATCAGACTCCCTCCCACAATACCACACAGCTCCCATCTGCACCAGGCCCAAGCCTCCAGAGGGAGGACATCCCAGATGGCCCCACCAGGAGGCTTCTCTTGGCTTGCCTCTTCTGCTCAGGGGCGACATGGCCCTGGGGGGAGGGAGCCTCTCTGAAAGACTTTCAGTAGGGGCGCACATAGGGTAGCCCAACCTGAGAGACTGGGCACCCTGGAGTGGGCGGCAGCATGAATGGGTGCAGGGAAGAGGTGCAGAGCCCTGGAGCTAGTGCTATAGCTTGTCCCTCCCCCAGCACCCCCCCTTACCAGCCACAGAAGTCTGAGCTTTCCTTCCATCCATCCTTTAAGGAAGGCACACAGGTGGAGGGGGATCCTACCGAGGGAGAAGCTAGAGGCCACTACGACAGATTAGGGCCAGTCTGGCCCACCCTCTTCCTTGTATTGTGGGGGATGGTGGGGAGGAAGAGGAGGAGAAGGTCGGCTGAAAGCAAAGACTTAGCAGAAGCGAGAGACTAGAGGGAAGTCCCCAGAAGGGGGACAGCTCTGGGTTCCAAGTCAGGGGGAGGGTCGCAGAGATGGGAGATCACGGCGGGGGCGGGGGCTTGTGAGGGGCGTGGGCTGCTTCTGCCGCTTACCTGTCGCGCCAAGGCAGAGCCGCAGCCGCGCCGCTGAGCAGTTCAGGGTTTTCCGACGGGACGTCCTTGAGGGCGGGGCCGGGGCAGGGCCTGTGAACTACCGGGGTGCATTCTACACGCCCCTTCCAGGCCAGGTGCTGGCGGCCACCCGCGGTGCCCCGGATCGCCGCTGCTGGCCGCACCACTCCAGGCGGCTCCCAGGGCCGCCAGGAGGCTGGGGGCCGAGGGCCCCGGCCCCTCGCATCCTCCCCTCCTCCTGCTGGCCGCTGCTAGGAGCTCAGTTTCTCTAGATCTCAGCCCACCCCAGGGTGCAGTCTCCAAATTACCTCTTCCGTTTGACAGCCCTGGCTCTGAGCGCCGAAAAGATTGGAGGGTCCTAGCCAAAGACGACCGGCATCAAGCGGTGCAGCCGGTGGCGCGGACGGCGTGTGCAGGGAACCGCCTACTGGTGGCGGCGAGGCTGGAGCGTTCGGAGCCCGAGGCAGCGAGGCAGCACTGGAGACTTCAAACGCCGCCAGGCAGTGGGGAGCAAGGGGGCTCTGTCCCAGGTTTGCTTCTCCTTGTCTGGGTGTCTTGGGCAAATGACTCCCCCCTTGCATCGAATAGCAAGAGCAGTTATTAACGTGTGCCACGAACAATGCTGAGGGCTCCCTATGCCAGGTCTTAGGTAAACCACAGCCCCGACAAATACCTACAATTATTGTCCAGAATATACTCGGTAGGTGGCTGGTCACACAGGTACAGTGATGCTCAAAGCGTGGTTCTGGGACCAGCAGCATCAGTAGCACCAGATAATTTGTTAGAAATGTAGATTCTTAGGTCCCACCCCAGACCTAAATAATCCGAACCTCTGGGGATGTGGCCCAGAGATTTGTGTTTTTAAAATTCCCCCACATGATTCTGGTGTACACTCAATTCTGAGAACCACTGAACATATACTGGCAGGGCTGGTTCTAGAATCCAGGTCAATTCTATTCCTAAACCCAAGCTCTGAATCATCCATCCCTCCAGGGCAGCTCCCTGGTCCTGTCCGGCTCTAAGGTTCTGTGATATTATCTTTGGGTCTTTATCTCAGTAATAGAGAAGTAGCATAGTTGACTCCAAATAGCCAATGATGTGGAAGTTTTCTATGGTGGAATCTTAGACTACCAACTTTGTCTTTCTTTTGTTTTGACATTTAAATGATTTGTATTTCTTTTTTAAAGTATATTTTTATTGATTTCAGAGAAGAAGGGAGAGGGAGAGAGAGATAGAAACATCAATGATGAGAGAGAATCATCGATGGGCTGCCTCCTGCATGCCCCCCACCAGGAACTGAGCCCACAACCCAGGCATGTGCCCTGACCTGGAATTGGATCATGACCTTCTGGTTCATAGGTTGATGCTCAACCACTGAGCCACATCAGTTGGGCTAAATGATTTGTATTTCTAAGTCCATAAGACCTGTGAGCAGGGGTCTGGATGAGAAGATCTGAGCAAGAAGACAGTTCTGACATGAACTGGGACAGGCAGGGAAGCCACTTGGGAATTAACAGCTGGATGAAAAAATAATCTTGTTTTCTAATCTGGGACCTCATGGTAGGAGGCCAGAGGTTTTCCAGTGATGGAGCCTGGATAAACAAGGTTAGTATAGCATGGAGATCTTGCCCAGCTAACTCGATCAGGGGAATGGTGAAAGATGGACATTCCCAAAGGAGTAGAAAAGGAGGTGTCCCCACTCTCTTGGCATGGTCACCTATCTCCCCTTACTCCAAGTAGCTGACTAATCCTCTAACCCCCAACTCCCTTTCTTTCACACTAGAGACTTTCTGGGGTTTAAATTCCTAAATAAAGACTTTCTATAGCATTTACAGACACTCAGGGCTCATTTTCACTCCCATTGCTCCAGTTGCCACCATTCTTGTCATTGGCCTTATTTGACACCTATCTTTCTCAGAATAAGGACATTCTCTGTCAAAGATTGTGGGATGCTGCCCCACATTTCTCTCTTTCTGGGGACTGGACACTTCTGTATGGGTCTGGCTCTACTATCTTTGCTCTAGCCTTCCTCTAACTCTGCTCTTTGATCCCCATGGGTCATGTGGTTCTGACCTGGCCCTGGAGCCTTAGTCAGGACCCAACCTGACCTGAGGGTGTTAGGCTAGGCTGGATCCACAGCCTCTGTTCTCCCCAGAACAGAGTCATGACCACCAACCGCATCCTGGAGTTCCTGAGAGGCTGGTGCCTAGTTTCCCAAGGAGTGTTTCACTTTCCAGAAGCAGATTACTCATCCAATTTTACTTCAGCTGACTGATTTTAAACGTGACTTTGAGTCCTCAGAATCATTAGTTGCCTAATTTGGAGGCACATGCAGCCTACAGGATGTGGGACCCACCCCTAACGTGTCATGCACTGGGCTGTTCTCTCCTAGCAGGAAGGACGGTTCGGGCTCCCTGGCCTCTGCTCCAGGAAGGTCTGGAGATGAGCCACTGCAGAATAGTGACTGTGATCTCACCCTACCACTGGTGCAGGCCACTTTTAGAAAGTGTTTTGTGTTGTTGTTGTTTTTTAATTGAAAAAGTCATATAGGCACATAATTACAAAAAAAAAAATCAAGCACTATATAAAGGTATACAATGAAAGATACATTTCCTTCCTCTCTAGACCTTTGGTCCTTCTCGCCAGAAATCATCTATGCACATTTATGACACACTCTTCCTATCATGAAGCATTTCTGCAGGACATGCCTGAATTCCCTGCTCCTCAGGAAGGCCTGTGAATTTCATTTTTTTCTCACACTCTTATTTTCATTTCTGGGCCATTTTAGAATTTGTTTTTGGGTGTTCTGAGTTTCCTTTTTCACATCAGTGTTCTTCAGGGGGTTCCCCCACCATACAGCAGAAATGTGGTAGGGAGCAGATAAGTGGGAGCAAGTGAGACAAGAGTAACTCTGAGGCTACTGACATCAGCTTTGGCCCTTATCAAGTCTCTTCTTTCCACATGCAGGCCCTGGGGAGGAGACACTCACCTCTGTGTGGGCAGAATGAGGGAGATTTGCCCATCCAGTGGAGGTGCTGCTGGCTTCACTTAGCAGGAAAAGTTTGTGGAGAAGCTGGCCCAAGCTTGCCTGGGAGGTTAGGAGGTGGGCAGCTGGCCTGCTGACAACCTGTCCACCCTGCTCATGACTTACTCCCCCACTCTGGAGGCTGGCTAACCACAGAAGGAACCAAGCAAGTCCCTTTATCCTTCTTACATCTCGGTTTTTTATTTGTAAAGTGGGGTTAATGATGCCTAGAGTTGTTTTGAAACTCAAGCAGATAACTGAGGTGAAAGTGTGACAGTTTAGTTCTTCTACTACATCTGTTCCCCTTCCCTCTCATCTCATTCCCATGCCCAGAAGAGAAACCATCAAAGCAAAAAACCTATAACTCTTTCAAGTTCTGTCATAATCATTTATGCATACAGTTCACTCACCTCTGTTTGCCTCAAGTTCTTCATCTGTAAAATAAGTATAATGTTAAATTTATTATTGAGTTGTCAGATTAAAATAAGTAAAATGTTTAACCCATTGTCTAGTACACAGTAAGCATTCAGTAAAGGTCAGAATGTTAATCATTATCATTAGCTGTTTTCCTTCTTTCCTTTCTTTTTTTAAAAAAATATATTTTTATTGATTTCAGCGAGGAAGCGGGGGGGGGGGGGCGGTGGAGAGAGAGAGAGAGAGAAACATCAGTGATGAGAGAGAATAATTGATTGACTACCTCCTGCATGCCCCACACTGGGGATCAAGCACACAACGTGGGCAGATGCCCTGACCGAGAATCAAACAGTGACCTCCTGGTTCATAGGTCGATGCTCAACCACTAAGACATGCCAGCCGGGCCCTTCTTCCTTTCCTACCTTCAACAAAACGATGTTGAAGCCCACCGTGCATAGCTTCTGTGCTAGGCATTGGGTAGGACACAGAGATACAAAGGTAAATAAAACACATCTTTCTCCACAGGACATCTATAGTCTAGGAAAGGAAGTTGATAAATGTAAAAAAGAGTATGACTGGGTAGAGCCAGGACTATGCT
Organism: Corynorhinus townsendii; assembly: GCA_026230045.1. Classification (NCBI taxonomy): domain Eukaryota; kingdom Metazoa; phylum Chordata; class Mammalia; order Chiroptera; family Vespertilionidae; genus Corynorhinus; species Corynorhinus townsendii. The sequence goes on along the minus strand of JAPDVU010000003.1, from coordinate 168,545,193 downwards.
AAAGTGAGTGAGGCACTTGCTTTGGATGCAAAATTGCAGGGGGCACCCCAAAATTCAATGATCAAGTAATATTTAATGAAATATTTTTTAAAAATCCAAATTAATGCAAAAAAACTGTGACAAAGAAAATATCAACAATCTATAATAATAAAAGTATAATATGCTAATTAGACCAGACGTCCTTCTGGATGTCCTTCCAGGGCTGCTGCTGTGAGGGCCAGGGTGGCAGTGAGGCTGCTGCCTCGGCCCTCGGGGCCCCTTGCACAAATTTCGTGCATCAGGCCTCTAGTTTAAAATAAAGAATAGTGCTCTGCTGAGCCATATTGGAGCTTGAGGCAAAAGAAAAAAAAATGTGTACCCATATTCATGTTTTTCTGTATATTTTAAATAGTTATTTTTTCTAATAGTAGTAGTTGAAGAAATATTGAAAAATTTAAAAAGTAGGTGTATTAAAACTCACAACATTAATTTAAGTTTAAATATTTTATTTATACCCAAACAGAATTTACTCATTTTACTTCAGTTTAAGTTAATTAAAATTTATTTAAGATCATCTCTCGGTCAAGAGAAATTTTGAAACATGGCAGTTTCTCAACTGAAAATGAAATAAGCAAAGAATTAGATTTTGAAAGTATCATTGGTGAGTTTACTTGCATTAAAGCCAATTTTCTTTTTCCTCAGGCTCCAATATAGCTCAGCAGGGCACTGGATTGGGGTCTGGACAAAGAACCTGGAGAAAATGGAGGGGGAAATAAGGGAAAGGGAGAGGGTTTGAAGAGTTGGAGGGTGGGTAATATAGTATTTATTGTTTTTATTACTTACCCAAATATCATATGTTTAGAAAGCACACACACACACACAAACACAAAGAAGAAAATAAACTACCCATAATTATTGTACTTAGAGACCCTGTTACTATTGTGGCATAATACATTCTATTTTTTTCTAATCATATATAATTCACATACACATGTATTCCATCAATTCTAAGATGCATATTTTTTATTTTTTAACATTTCTGAAATCAGGATGTATCTTAAATTGTTGGTATCATAATGTAATTAGCAGTGTTTTTCCTTTACTGATATCCTATATAATAAAAGCCTAATATGCTAAGTGTCCAGTTGACTGGTCAGCCATTCAACCAATCAAAGCGTAATATGCTAATGATATGCTAAGGCCACTCAACCGCTTGCTATGATGTGCACTGACCACCAGGGGGCAGATGCTCCGACCAGTAGGTTAGTGTGCTGCTGGGGTTTGGCTGATCAAGACTGAGCAAGATGGGCCGACACGCCCTGGAGCCCTCCTGTGGTCCATCCCTGGCTGGCCAATCTCCCATGTCCCTCCCTGGCCCCAATAGTGCATCATTGGGGTCCCTCCGCCTGGCTTGCACCCTCTTGCAATCCGAGACCCCTTGGGGGATGTCGGAGAGGTGGTTTCAGCCCAATCCCGCAGGCCAGGCTGAGGGACCCCACTGATGCATGAATTTGTGCACCAGGCCTCAAGTATAAAATAATGATTTGTCTTTAATCTATGTTAGATGACTATATGTATAGTCATGAAATTATATGTATACATATATAAGAAATTACATAGGTATGTAATTACTATGTATATTACAAAATTGGAATCATATCAAATATACTGTTTTATGACCTAAATTTTTAAATTTACTATATTATATATTTTTCAAGGTGATGAAATCTCATATAAGGTCATGAATCACTTTATGTAGATAATTTTTTTTTTAAATTTAGCCAACTATTCATTACAGGACATTAGTTTGTTTACCTTTTTTGTTTTTCTATTATATGTAGCTGGCTGTCCCACTAGAGGTTAAGTCCACAAGTGAGAGAGGAGTCAGAAAGTCACTTACATTGGCATTTATAAGATAAATCAGCTTGAGTCCCTGGTGTAGCTCCTTTCCCCGCAAGAAATAGCATGGGCATGTGTGTGTGTGTGTGTGTGTGTGTGTGTGTGTGTGTGTGTGTGTGGTGTGTGTGTGTGTTAGCTAGCCTGGGAAGCACTGAGGGGACCACTAAAGGTAGTCACAGAGCCTACAGGAAAGAGATTTTTATCAGTCTCTTTGTGTTAGGAGGAGCTAAAGGAAGAAATTCTAACTAAACTCTTGGAGGTGAATAAGGGAAGGAAATATAGTTTGAGAGAGTGGTGGGTCAAGGAGGCCCTTTATAGCTGGGAGGTGGCTGTGTTGGTTAATTTTATGTGTCATCTTAACTAGGTTATGGTGCCCAGTTGTTTGGTCAAACACTAATCTAGAGGTTGCTTAAAAGGCATTTGTGAATGTCCTTAACATGTACAATCAGTTGACTTTAAGTAAAGCAGATTACCCTCCACAATGTGAGTGGACTTCATCCAATCAGTTCCAGGCCTTAAGGGCAAAGCCTGAGGTTTGGGGAGCAGAAGAGGGGTGGGGAGAGAGAATCAGTTCAGCCTCAAGATTGCAACATAAAAACCCTACCTGAGTTTTCAGCCTGCTGGCCTGCCCCACAAATTTCAGACTTGCTAGCACCCTTGGTCATGTGAGGTCATTCTTTAAAATAAATCTATGTTGTTTCTCTAGAGAACCATGACTAATACAGTGACTGTGCATGAGATAAGATTGTGGACATTGGACAAGAACTCATAGCAGAGATTCCACTTGAAAATACAGCTTTTCACAAGCTTAGGCCCAGTTGTCTTGGCCTCTACCCCTTTTGCTGCAGAAAATGCTGGCATCTTTATTCATTATGAAACCTGGTATGACATAGACAGCATCACAGGAAACAACACCCCTTCTCTCAGAAGGAGTAGAAAAATAGGTACTATGAATATCTTTTTTTTTTTACAAGCGAGCAGTGACCCCAGTGTCTAACTCTTCGTCACTACTTTCTGCAAGTCCCTTCATTTACTTGAATTCTTAGTTTATGATCTGCAGACAAGTTTCTGGTGCTCTCCCTCCCCAATCTGCACAGTTCTTGTTAGAATTACTCCTCAGTATTTTATATTTTGGTTCCTATTGTAAATATTATACTTTCCAGGAGACTCTTGGTCCATTTTCAAAAATATAACAGAAGTCTTCTTATATCATACAATGAATAATTTTTCCTTTCTTGGGAAACACGTGGGATTGGCAAATTGTGACTATGCACTCTTCTGCTTAAATAACACAAGATTTTCTCCTTAAAAGTACTCAAGATGTCCAGGATCTGTGTGTACCTTTTGCAAAAGAGACATTTAATAATTGTGAAGAATAAAACACATAAATGTTGCAAGGTTTTGTTGTGAGAACTCCTTCTTCCTAAAATTATGATATCTGATTGCTTAATAGCTCTCTTTTAAAAAGTGGTATGCACACTGAACCTTCTGAAACAGAAGTAATTGGATCTCACCCTAACAATTATTTTGCTCAAAGGGAAGTAATAAAAGGAGTAATAAACTATCCCCCAGAGCAAACTACGAACCAGCTAACAGCAAATCCTGTTATCTTTCTCTAAAAAATTAGAAAGGAAATTCCTATCTTCTTAGTGTTTGAAAAAACAATGAATTTTGTTAGGAACTGTTGCAATCTATCTGGTAGCATCTAAATGTTGTTCAATATTGTTTTGGATTAAAAGTAAAGGAGAGACCCATGCCTATGTGGTCAATTAATATTTGACAAAGGAGGCAAGAACATACAATATGGTAAACACAGTCTATTCAATAAATTGTGTTGGGGAAATCAGACAGATACATGCAAAAAATGGAACTAGGCTACCGTCTTATACCATATACAAGGATACATTCAAAATGGATTAAAGACATCAATGTAAGACTCAAAGCAATAAAACTCCTAGTAGAAAACATAGGCAGTAAAATCTCAGACATTTCTCTTAGCAACATTTTTTCTCCTTGGGCAAGGGAAACAAAAGAAAAAAATAAACAAATAGGACTACATCAAACTAAAAAGTTTTTGCACAGCAAAGGAAACCATCAACAAAATGAAAAGACAACCTACTGAATGGAAGAAGATATTCACCAATGAAACATCCCATAATATGCAAAATTTATAAAGAACTCATACAACTCAATACTAAAAAAGAAAAAAAAAACACAACAAAGCAATCAACCAGTTAAAAAATGGGTAAAGGACCTGAATAGACACTTCTCCAAAGAGGACATACAGATGGACAGTAGACAGATGAAAAGATGCCCAAAGTCACTAATCATCAGAGAAATACACATTAAAACCACAATGGTAGTTCAGTTGTTTAGAGCATTGTCCTGATATGCCCAGGTTGAGGGTTCCATCTCTGGTGAGGGTACATACAAGAAGCAACCAATGAACACATAAATAAGTGGAACAACAAATTGATGTTTCTCTTTCTTCCTCTCCCACTTCCTTCCTCTCTCTCTCTAAAAATCAATAAGTTAATTTTAAAAATTAAAAAAACACCATGATGAGATATCACCTGACACCTGTCAGAATGGCTATCATTAATAAAACAACAAACAAGTGTTGGAGAGGTTGTGGAGAAAAGGGAATCCTGCACTGTTGGTGTGAATGCAGACTGGTGCAGCTACTGTGGAAAGTACTGTGGAGTTCTGGCTGGTGTGGCTTAGTTGGTTGAGAGTCGTCCCATCACCCGGAGGAAACTAGTTTGATACCCAGTCAGGGTATATGCCCACATTGTGGGCTTGATCCTCAATAGGGGGGCATGCAGGAGACAGCTAATCAACGATTGTCTCTCATCATTGATGCTTCTATCTCTCTCTCCATCTTCCTTACTCTCTCTGAAATCAATAAAAACATTTTTTAAAAAACAACAACAGTGTGAAGGTTGCTAAAAAAATAAAAAATGGAACTGCCTATGATTCCACTTCTGGGTATATAGGCTAAGAAACCAAAACACTAATTTGAAAGGATATATGCACCCCCATGTTCATTGCAGCATTATTTATAACTAGAGGTCCAGTGCACAAATTTGTGCACCAGTGGGGTCCCTTGGCCTGGCCTGTGGGATCAGGCTGAAACTGGCTCTTCGACATCTCCCGAGGAGTCTCGGATTGCAAGAGGGCACAGGCCAGGCCCAGGGACCCCACCGGTGCAAGATTGGGGCCCGGGAGAGATGTGGGAGGTTGGCCAGCTGGGGAGGGACCGTGGGAGGGCTCCAGGGCATGTCTGGCCTGACTCACTCAGTCCCAATTGGCCAGACCCCAGCAGTAAGCTAACCTACTGGTTGGAGCATCTGCCCCCTGATAGTCAGTGCACATCATAGCGAGTGGTTGAGCAGCCTTAGCATATCAATAGCATATTACGCTTTGATTGGTTGAACAGCCAACAGGTTGGACACTTAGCATATTAGGCTTTTATTATATAGAATAGCCAAGATATGGAAGCAACCCAAATGCTCATCAATTGATGAGTGGATAAAAATGTGGTGGTATAGCTCTGGCCAGAGTATCATCCTATATACTCCGAAGGGTTGTGGGGGGTTTGATTCCTGGCAGGGCACATATCTAGGTTTTAGGTTTGATCTCTGGTCAGGTCATATAGGGGAGGCAACTGGTTGATGTGTCTCTCTCATTGATGTTTCTCTCTCAAATTAATAAACACATCCACATATTCTCAGGTGAGGATAAAAAATAAATAAAATTAAAGTGATGATACACACACACACACACACACACACACACACACACACACATATACACTGAGTGGCCAGATTATTATGCGTTCAGAGATCATAATAATTTGGCCACTCAGTTTATATATCTTAACATTTGCAACAGCATGGATGAACCTAGACTCTAGGTCCTAGAGGTATTGTGTTAAGTGAAATAAGTCAATCAGAGAAAGACAGATACCAGAGATTTCACTTATATGTGGAATTTAACAAACAATATAAAGGAACAAACAAAACAGAAACAGACTCATAGATATGGAAAACAAACTGACGGTTGCCAGAGGAGAGGGAGGATTGGGTAAAAAGGTGAAGGGATTGAGAAATACAGATTGGTAGTTAGAAAATAGTCATGGGGATGTAAAGGACAGCATAGGAAATATAGTCAATAATCCTATCTAATAAAGAGCTAATATGCTAATTAGACCGGACAGCAGAATGACTGTCCAGACGACCTTCCGGACAGGCTGGGGCTGCGCGGGCCGGCAGTGGCTGTGAGGGCCGAGCCCCCTGTACAATTTTGTACATTGGGCCTCTAGTATTATAATAACTATGTATGGTGCCAGGTGGGTACTGGAAATGTCAGGGGAACACTTTGTAAAGTATATGATTGTTGAACCACTATGCTGTACACCAGAAACTAATGCAAAATAATAATGCAAAATAATAATTAAAATAATAATAATAATAATAAAGAAAGTAAAGGAGAGGCAATGGAACTCAATACCTGTTCTAATGTCCTGATGTCTGATGTCTTCTTTAAGAAAAAAAAGAAAAAAGTTTTTATTAATTTCAGAGAGAAGAAGGGAGATGGAGAGAGACATAGAAACATAAATGATGAGAGAGAATCATTGATTGGCTGCCTCCTGCAGGTCCCCTACTGGGGATCGAGCCCACAACCTGGGCATGTGCCCTGACCAGGAATTGAACCAGCCCTGGTACATGGGACAACACTCTAATGTCCTAAAATTTTGCCATACTACTAATTAATTCCCATGGAGTCTTATTTATTTTCTATAGGTAATGTGCATACGGCACAAGAATTAAAAGTTCAAAAGTCTTGTTAAGTGTAAGTCTCCTTTCTACTATCCCTGGTGACCCAGTTTTCCTTCCAGAGGCAGCTATTGTTACTGCCCAGAGAACAAGTCATGCTGATTTTAGTAAGTACCTTAAATAGTAACTTTTTTTCATGATATTGTCTGAAATGGTTAAAGTTATTTTAAAAGCAGTCAACTTACTGAGCTCTCTTTGTGGCTCTGATGGATTTCCAGTTGGTTCTTTGGGTTGTATAGGTAGACAAACACATCGATAGCATATGGTTTTGACAAAGTGAAAATAGTTTTGAAGTGAGACCTGAGCCGAATCCTGGCTCTTCCAGTTACCTGCTATCTAATTTGAAACCCAGCCTTTATAAAATATTGGCACTCTCCAAAGGCAGCATGTAAGTACAAAGTGGTCCTTCCCCCAGGTGTGGTGGGTAGAGTGGGCAGAGGCTGCACAAAGCCAAGCACTGTCCCTCTGCACTCTCCTGGATTTGTTCCACCTGGATCTGTGTGTGATAAAGCTGGAGGGCTTTGATCTCAGGGATTTCTAAGGACCCAGAGATCAGGAGAAGAGACTAAAAAGGAAGCCCTAAACCAAAATAGTCTTTTCTTCATTAATGAATGGAATGTGAGTTAAGTTTGCTGAGAGCAGATTAAAATAGATTTTGTTTGAAATCAAGGATTTACAGAAACTCTTTGAAGAGCTACTGATTATCAGTGAGGTCCCTTAACCCCCAGCCCTACAAGTATGGTAGTGGCTACACAATAGCCCTACACAATGGAGATGTCTGTAGGTTTTCTCAGAGTTGGGCCCCCCTGCCAGAGAGCGAGTTGGTGATATTTGGCAAGGAGTGATACTAAGAAAAACCTTTGGTTAGTGAGGGGAAAAAATACAATTCTTACTTGTCCCCTGTTACATATAAGTAGTGCTGCTGTAAAGTCCCATTTTCCTAGGGTAAACTTCTAGAAGTGGAACTTGCTGGATCAAAGGCTATGAACATTATTAAGGTTTTTGATTCTCATTCCAGGAGGAAATATTATCCATTACTAGAAAAAGAGATGTAAAAAGTTCCTGCCCTTGTCAACTTGGAGAGAACTGATGGCCAAATAACTAATGTAAGAGGTGGCCTGTTTTTCTGAAAAACAGACATGCCACAATGTCTATAATAAATTAAATTAAGAACATAAAATGTGGTCTGGGTGCAGCAGATCACATGGTATTAAACAAATTGGACTGCCTGGAGATTCATGAGACAGAAAACACCAGAGAGACAGAATGGGGTTATCGGATGGATCCTTGAAAATAGGAAGTGTGGTGGCGGCAGCAGCTGAAGTTGCATTTACTAAGGGCAACTTCTGTGTAAATGGGGTTAGGACGAGAGGAGTGCAAAGAACTAGCATGTCTCTCTCAGGGAACTCTGTATAATGAGGGAGATCACCAGCTACAAGTAAAATTATTCCAGGAGAGAGATGTTTTTCCTGGTGTAAGCAAGAATATTCTAACATTCTATCCATAGTTGGAAAGGTTAATGTATGTGAAAGCTCTGTGGAAGCCATAAAGTATTATTGGTGGGGGGTACCGTGCTAGGTATTAGGGAGTCAGAGATGAAAGACTAGTTTCTGTCTCCCAGTCTACGGAACCATTTCTTTACTATGTGATTAAGAGCTGCATCAGAGAAATGTGTATGGGAGGCCCAGGAGGCAGGGATTAATTTACCTGCTGGAGGAAGCGGTGACATGACCAGATTTGTGAAGAATGAATAAAAATTTGCCTGGTGGGTTTAAGTGGGAGAGAGGCAGGTATAGTGAGGGGCACAATGTGACCTGGGTGGCCCCCATAATTTGGACTACAAGTAACATGCCTTGGCTGTCCCCAGAATTTAGTGTTCCAGGCCTCTGAGGCTCCATGCTATCCCTAGGATCTTTGGGGTTACTAGTGTTATGTAACAACAGAGCCAGCTTGGTCCTGGCTAGGTGGGCTCGCTGCGGCAGGAGACTGCACTTAATGAGGGGGAGCCAGCCCAGGCCAGTATGTCCTCAAGGTGGAGGCTGCACAAAGTTAGAAGGCATGTGAAAGCCATGTCTTGCCCCCAGGGTATGTCTCTCAAATGTGAGACCTTTGCATTCCTAGCTTGGACAGTCAGAATTTCCTTTTATTTTTAAAAATATATTTTTATTGATTTCACAGAGGGAGAGAGAGATAGAAACATCAATGATGAGAGAGAATCATTGATCGGCTGCCTCCTGCAAGCCCCCTACAGAGGATCAAGCCCTCAACCCGGGCATATGCCCTGACTGGGAATCAAACTGTGACTGCCTGGTTCCTAGGTGGACCACTGAGCCATGTTGGCTGGGTCAGAATTTCCTTTTAAAACTATTGACAACTTCCACCGGGTGCTCAGCTGCCTGCCTAGTGTGGAATGCACAGATTCTGACTGTAGACAACTGTATTAATTTCCTACAGCTTCTGTGACAAAGTACCACTAATTGTGTGCCTTAAAATAGAAATTTATTGTCTCACGGTTCTGGAGAAATCTGCAGAGCCATGCTTCATCTAAAACCTACAGTATAGAGCCGTGGTCGGCAAACTGCGGCTCGCGAGCCACATGCGGCTCTTTGACCCCTTGAGTGTGGCTCTTCCACAAAATACCACGGCCTGGGCGAGTCTATTTTGAAGAAGTGGCGTTAGAAGAAGTTTAAGTTTAAAAAATTTGGCTCTCAAAAGAAATTTCAATTGTTGTACTGTTGATATGTGGCTCTGTTGACTAATGAGTTTGCCGACCACTGGGAGGAACTCTTCTATGCTTCTTCCTGGCAATCATTTTTTTAAAATTAAAAAAATCGTATTTACTTAGAAGCATTCAGAATTTCAGCAAAACAGCTGCAGTTTTTGGTTTTGCAATTACAGAGTGGTATTCAGTTAACAGAACAAGAATTATTTCATATAGGCTGCATCAGAGACAACTGAAGATGAAAAAACTACCATCCCCATGTATTACTAATTTGTGCTGTGCACCAAGAACCGGCTTTAAATTTCCATGCCAATTTACAGCCCCCATACTGTACCAGGCAAGGTTAGTGATCATTGAAAATACCACCAGGACAGGGCTATCTAGACACATTTGGCACTGGCCAGTGTTGCTCAGTGGTTGGAGCTTCAGCCCAGGCACAGGAGGATTGTGGGTTCAAATCTAGTCAAGGACACATAACTGGGTTGCAGGTTCATCCCAGGCCCCTAAATGGGGCACATGTGGGAGGCAAGCAGTGGATGGGTCTCTCACATTGATGTTTCTCTTTCCCTCCTTCCTTCCCTTCTACTCTCTCTGAAAAGCAATGGAAAAAATATCCTCAGGTGAGGATTAACAACAACAAATAAATAAATAAATACACATTAAAAAAAACACCGTACAGTTTAAAAACATCTCATACAACTTACATTTCAGTTTTTTTTTTCCTTTAAAAGGAATGAGTTGTGTTCAGGGCTGTTAAATGCTTTATAGACAAGGGGGAAAGAAACTGTGCTAGAACCAACTTATTCACCATCGTCATCTTCTTATTCATCTCCCTCCTTCTCCTCATCCTCCTCATCTTCCTTGCCTTCCTCCTCTTCCTTCTTTTTCTTGCTTTTTTTCAGCCTTGACAACTCCCTTTTTGGCTGTATCAGGCTTTCCTTTAGCTCGGTATGCAGCAATATCCTTTCCATATTTCTCCTTCAGATTAACAGCCTTTTTTTCATAAGGCTGCTTGTCATCTGCAGCAGTGTGATTCCACACCTCTCCCAGCTTCTTTGCAACGTCACCAATGGGTAGGCTGGGATGCTCTCCTTTGATTTTTGGGTGATACTCAGAACAAAACAAGAAAAAGGCCGAAGGAGGTCTCTTAGGTGCTTTGGGATCCTTGAGTTTCTTTTTTGTTTCCCCTTTAGGAGGGATATAAGTTTTAATTTCTCTTTCTTAATGACCTTGTCTGCTTTTGCCATGTCTTCAAATTTTTCTTTCTTGTCAGTCTTTCATTTCTCTGAGCACTTCTTAGAAAACGCTGAGAAGTTCACTAAAGCCTCTGGATGCTTCTTCTTATGCTTCTCCCAGCAAGTGTGCACAAAAAATGCATATGCTGACATTTTACCTCTCGGCTTCTAAGGATCTCATTTGCCCATGTTTAATTACTTTTCTTCAGCAAGCACACAGTCACACAGTGCCCATCTGGCTCGAACTTGCTGTCTCTATGGAGCTCAATGTATTCTCTTCCTATCACTCTTTGTCATTCTTTGGACTGTAGATGCATCACTCCAATTCTCCGTCTTTGCATGGCCATCTCTTTATAAGGACACCAATTATATTGGATTAGGGGCCTACTCCAGTATGACATCATCTTAATTAATGACATCTGCAATGACCCTATCCTATATAATAAAAGCCTAATATGCTAAGTGTCTGGTAGTCTGTTCATCCGTTCAACCAATTAAAGTGTAATATACTAATGATATGCTAAGGTGACTCAACTGCTCGCTATGATGTGCACTAATCACTAAGGGGCAGATGCTCCGACCAGTAGGTTACCTTGCTGCTGGGGTCTGTCTGATTGGGACTGAGTGAGATGGGCCAGACACACCCTGGAGCCCTCCCACATCTCTCCCCGGTCCTGATCTTGCACTGGTGGGGTCCCTCAACCCAGGACCCCTGGGGGGATGTCGGAGAGCCAGTTTCGGCCTAATCCTGCAGGCCAGGCTGAGGGACCCCACTGGTGCATGAATTCGTGCACAGGGCCTCTAGTTTCCAAATAAAGTCACATTCTGAGGTACTGGAGGTTAGGACTTCAACATGTCTTTTTTTGTGTGTGTTTGTGGGGTGCACAATATTTAACCCCATTCACGTGGCAAAGCTTTCAGATGACAAGGACTGGATATCCCAGTGCTTTAGTGCTGCTCAGGGTGACAGCTCAAGAGCTTAGTGTTTACATCTCTCTGCTTGAAGACTCACGCTGCCCAGGATTGTGGCTGTGGCTGGGCTGCAGGGAGCGGGAGCTCTGCCACACGCAGTGATGTCCAGTGTGGAGAAAGGAGGTGGAGTTGCGTCTCTGTCAGGGCAGCCATTTTGGGGGCCCTTTTACAGTCCTTCTTTAAGAAAAGAGGCTCCCAGTGTAATGTTCACTCTGGAGCATTTGCCTTCCAGAGCAGGTGGGAAGTAAGGAAGGAATCTACCCAGTTTTTGTTGTTGTTGTTTTGTGTTTTCAGTTTTCCTGGATAGTTTTGCTTGACCATTAAAAAATAAACCCTCTTGGTAATGTGTGTGATATCCTGAAATTTATAGAAGAGTAAAAGGGGAATTAACAGCTTTAAGAAAATTGGGTTTTCCCTACTAGACACAGGGTATGCTATTCCATTTGCTCAGGATTTCTTTTGTGCCATTCAGTAGTAATTGTTTGTTTTTTTTCATGTAGTTCTTGCTTATTACGTGTTTGCTTGATCTTTTCTTTCTTTTTTTTTTTTTGTTAATCTTCACCTGAAGATTTTTCTATTGATTTTCAGAAAGAGTGGAGGGAAAGGGAGAGGAATTGAACCTGCAACCTTTCCATCCTTGGGCTGATGCTCTAACCACTGAGCAACTGGATAGGGCAATCTTTCATTTCTTTGCTTATTACTGTAACAGGAATAGTTTCTCTCATTATATTATCTAATCAGTTGTGCTTCGTTTTATAGGAAAAGTATTGATATTTTGCATAATAATCTTGTGTCCAGCCACTTTTCTGAATTTTCTTATTGTTTGCAATAGTTTTCAGTTGAGTCTCTGAGGTTTTCCAGGTTTGCAATGTTATAATTTAATCTCTTCCTTTCTGATGTTTCATATATTTTATCATTTTATGTTGTCAAGTTCCACTGGCTAATCCCCTCTCTACACATTAAGTAATAATGGTAATTGTGATAATTATTTTTATAAATTTTTTATTATATACTTTACATTGAGTACTTCAGAAAAGAAAATAATTACAATGATTTCAAAATGCAATCCCTGGATTAAATAAATATCCTTTATAACTATACTCAACCAATATCTAGAAATGTATGTAGACACTAAGCCAGCTAATAAATAATAAAATAACTATGTAAACTAGAAACCTCAGGGATGAGGAACATACATGATCAATTAAGTCACTTTGCTACCATGTATTTTAAAAAACACGATTCACATTTGTTTCAATCACATATACATGTACTCTAAGAGTTAAATTAGACAGCTGATGCTAACAACTTAACACTATGATCTCTGTTACCTTAAAAGATAATTTAATTTAACACAGAGAAAATCAAGAAGAAAATGTTAGGACCCTTGATCAGAAGCTTTTGATACTTGTGGTACTACTCTGATGTTCATGAAGGTTCAAGTAAGGGTAAGAAGAGTGCTTCCTTCCACTGAAAACATGATCAAAGAAATAGATGAGCTAAGCACTCTAAACACTAGCTAATCATTAAGAAGTTACTAATAAAGGATTCATGTTAGTAACTAACCATGTTTAAAAAGCCTTAGCCAATGTTACAAAAACAAAACTTTCAGAGTGATATTTACGAATGCAAGCATAATTGGTGTTTTGCCTTTTATACATAATCATCTTTGAAATGCTAAAAGTGAGTTTCAACTGTAGTTCTTTTGAGAAGCTGTTGGTGCACATGGGATGATCTACCGACTTACCTTCTCAAAGTATTCTTTGGAAGCAGATGTGGCTTGATCATAGGAGAATCTAGTGTCCACTTTGTGGAAATCTCTAGTCTTTTTGATAATAGCCATTCTAGTAGGTGTGATGTGATATCTCACTGTAGTTCTGCTTTGTATTTTCCTGATGATCAGTGAGCATCTTTTCAGGTACTTATTAGCTATTTGTATGTCTTCTTTAGGAAAACGTCTATTCAGGTCCTTTGCCCATTTTAAAATTAAATTATTTGTTTTTTTGCTGTTGAGTTGTATGAGTTCCTTATAATTTTTTAATGTTTGTTGATGGGTATGTGGGGTAGAGAGTGAGAATGTGATGGATGGCACCAGCTGGCCATCTGGTGTCCTCCAGGTGAGGTCAGTTTTGGGACAGACCAGAGTAACATTTCGTGCTACATGACCATCGACAGCACAGCTTCTATGAACACTCTCAGTTGGGAGCGCCCTTCCTTCTCCAGCATGTGGCCGCCTTTGTAATCAGCAGAGAAGACTGCAGGCCCCTGGGGCTTTGCCGTAACCCAGTCGTAGCAGCTGGAGCAGTTGTTCACCTCAGATTGGTTCTGAAATTCATCCATCGCCTTGAATTGAATAGTCCAGGCTTCCCAAGGGATCATTAGAAGCTGCATGACTCTGACCCCACAGTCATAGCTATGCCTGTGAGAAGAGCTTATTTTACCTCTCTCAGTCTGTGACAGAGCAAGACAAAAAAATAAGGAGACCAGGCTTGGGGTGTGGCTGCTAACTCAGTCTCAGAGTGACCAGCAGCAGCAGCAGGGCCACACAGTGATCCCAGGCCACGGTCAAAGCTCCTGCCATCAGAGACCTGGACCCCCCGATAGCCCTTCCCAGCTCCTTATACATTTTGGATATTAACCTGTACCAGATATATGGTTTGCAAATATTTTCCTCCATTCCCACAGGTTCTATTTTTAATTTTTGAGAAAAAATGTATCCCATAGGATGCCTTTTCATTTTGTTAATTGTTTCTTTTGCTGTGCAGAAACTTTTTAGTTTGATGTAGTCCCACTTATCTGTTTTTGCTTTTGTACCATGTGCTTTTGGTGTGACACCCCAAAAAATCATTGCCAAGACCAACGTCAAGGAGCTTTTTCTCTCTTTTTTCTTCTAGGAGTTTTATGGTTTCAGGTCTTATATCTGAGTCTTTAACCCATTTTGAGCTAATTTTTGTGAGTGGTGTAAGATAAGGGTCCAATTTCATTCTTTTGCATGTGAATATCCAGTTTTCCTGACACATTTATTGAAGACACTATTTTTCCCCCCATTAAGTATCCTTGGCTCTGTTGTTAAATATTAGTTGACCAAATATGCATGGATTTATTTCTGGGCTCTAGTTTCTGTTGCATTGGTCCGTGGTCTGTTTTTATGCCAGTACTATACTATTTTGATAACTATAGCTTTGTAATTTAATTTGAAATATTCTTGAGTATGTTTATAAGCTGTATTGTTTTTCTCTTTTCTCATTTAATAATTTCTACTTTAGAAAGTCTTTAGTTTTCCTGTGGCTCTCTAACTTCTTGAGTTGGGTGCTTAATTCATTTTTTTTCATTTTCATATTTATATGTGTAATTATTTAAAGCTATAAAATATTTTTGGTCCAAGTCTTATGCTGTGCCAATTTTAAATTTTTTTGCTTATGAATTAATTACTTAAGATTTTTTAAAAAACCATTTAGTAGAGTTTAAAAATATTTTGTTACTGACTTAAAGTTTTATTACATTATGATAATAGAATATCTTTTATGCTACAGAATTTATTATTATTTTTTGGTTCAATAGTCAATTTTGGTGAATAGTCCATAAGCCCTTGAAAAGATATATGCCTTGTTTTCAAAATATTGTGTTTAATATATATATCAATTAGATAAATCATATAATTACGTTCCTCAAGTATATATCTTTACTTATTGTCTTGCTCTGTCACAGATTGAGAGAGGTAAAATAAGCTCTTCTCACAATACTTTGTGTGTCAATTCTTCCTTGTATATTTATTATTGTTATTTGATATTTGTTAGATCTTTAATGTAAAGTAAACATTTATTGTTATAAAGTGTCTATACGTTTATCTTGAAATCAGTATTACCAGGACAGACTTTAGGTCATGACTTCCCGTCTCCCTCCTTTCTCTTTCCTTTTTCCTCCTCCCCTCTCCCCTCCCCCCTCCTCCCCTCTCCCCACTCCTCTCTCCTCTCTTTCCCCCCTCTATTTCCAAAATCTTAGTTATGAAAAATTTCAAACATAGAGAGAAGATGTAAAACAAGGACAACAAACATCTGTAAAGCCTCCACTAGACTCCACAATTGTTAACATCTTTTCATATTTACTTTCTATTTATCTTTCTTTTTATCTCTACCTAGGTCAGTGGTCGGCAAACTATTAGTCAACAGAGCTGCAGTTTGCTGACCACTGACCTAGGCATATCTACCTATTCCTATAGCTATATTGCTATAATATTTGAAAATAAGTAGTATGCATCATGATACACTACTCCTAAATATTATAGTGTGCATCTTTATCACATACGAAAACAAACATAGTGGAATCTTTTTAAAGTCAGTATGTCATTGCTGGAAGTTCTCCCAGTAGTCTAGAATTACAGGGGGCTTGCTGGAGACAGTAATCCCATCCTGATCATGGTCTCTCAGGAAGATAAGAACAGGGAGGGTATCAGAACTGGCTATACTATTTGAAGGGCCGTCATGTGGAAGAGTGAGCACATTTTTCTCTTTGGATCTACAGAGAGAAGCATTTGGAATATACTAGAAAAGAGTGGAAGTTTCAAGGAGACAAACTGAACCAGGAATGTGGCTACTGGCCTATAACCAGCAGTGAGCTCCCGGTCACTGGAAATATCCAGGAAACATTGGATGGCTCCTTCTCAAGGATGCTGTGGAAAAAAATTGTGTTGAATAGAAACTGGTCTATAGGACTTTTAAGTCCTTTCCAATAATTTTTAGGGGACAGGGACAAGAAATTCTGGAGAGGCCCAAACTGATCCTTAGGTTACAATCAAATTGTAATGCCCTTGTTCATTTTGTCTACCCCGAAAAGCTGATTGTGTCTATTTCTGTCTTAAGGCTGGATTTGTTATCCCCTTGATATTTATTGGCTGACCATCTCATAGCCTTGGTAGTTCTTAGTAAATCTAGCTTATGTTCTTTCTTTTATAAGAAAATACCAGAGATATTTGCCTTCTTTAAAGAGGACGCTGGCCTTTTCAATTTGACAGTAGGAGTTAAAACAACAACAACCACAAAACAAACAAACAAACGAAGATAAACCAGTGAAATACCTTCAAATTCTATGCCTATTCTTTCTTGCCTCAGCTCAAATGTCTGAATGGATCTCTTTTCTTTTTTATTAACTGCAAAATAAAAGGCCTCAAGGGATGTTTCATGGGGAATAAGAGTGGCTTGGACTGAATTTATATCTAAGTCAGATATGTGCTTCCTGAGATAAAAAGCAGTAATAGTTATTTTCAGAAGAACTTCATGAGTTTAAGTAAACTAACGAATGGGTATCACTGACAGGCTTTCCAAAGTGAAAATTATATGAAACTGTCATCTGATAGGAAAGAGTAACAGAGGAGAAACCTTGAGTTTTTGCTATGGGGAGTTCATGCCAATTCTAAAAGAAATTCGTATTCTCACTGTTTCATTGAAACCAATTCAATTTTATGCAAGAAGTGGCTGAATGGAATTGTATTTCTAGGAAGCCACTCAATAAAGTGGAAAGCATTAGTAGTTCTTTTTTCTTTTTAAGAAGGTCTGAGATTTGCTTTATTTTTAAAATATATTTTTATTTATTTCAGAGAGGAAGGGAGAGGGAGCAATAGAAGTACTGATGATAAGAGAGAATCATTGATCAGCTGTCTCCTGCACGCCCCCCACTAGGGATTGAGCCTGCAACCTGGGCATGTGCCCTGACCAGGTATCAAACTGTGACCTCCTGGTTCATAGGTCAACACTCAACCACTGAACCACAATGGCTGGGCAGCATCAGTAGTTCTTGACCCAACTCAGCTATTAACTGACCTGGGCAAGTCACTCATCTAGTCACATTGCAGCTTTCTAGTCCATGAAATGTTCGGTGTACATTTGCAGACGCATTAAAGGGAAATGAGATAAGGTGATAAAGAAGTTAAGAGTATATAGAATTATACAAATATGAGGTATTGAATTTGCTGCCACCTTAAGGATATCCCAGGTCTATTGGCTAAAAGTAAGAACTTTCCTATTCCTACTTAATATAACAAGCTCAGGAGGCCTTATCTCCAGGTAGATAAAATGTAGGGTGAAACTACTGTACACAGACCTGATTTCTAAGCAGGGCTTGGTTGGGTTAGAAACAGATAAGATAGATGTATTTAATTAATATAAATGTGTTCAGATCTGACATCAAGGACTTGACAAGTGGTCCGTGGTTAACACTTGATTCTCCCAAATTCTGGAACTACTTCCCATATGGGTCTGGAAGTCCCATGACATGTTACATCCAAGGCCTGCTTTTCTATTTTGTCTGCCCCTTCTATTGGTCCTTCCCGCCACCTCTGTCTCTGTCCAGAGATTCTTGTGATTCCTAAGAAGGCAGAAAGTAGGTTTTTGCTATTTTACTTATGTTTGGTCTCACTTAGTTTGGAGCAAGATGTAAGTGAGTACAATATAGGGCATTTCTATGAATAATGTTGGTGATGACAAATGGAGGGGGACTGATTTTCCCAGTCAAGAGTCAGTTTTTGTGGTGCTTCATTGTTCTTCCCTGTGCTGTGCAGTGTTCCAGGCTGGCAGCATGCTGTGAACAAAGAAAGTTGTATTCTGTAGTCTCTTTAGCTGTGCTGTGACTTGGCAGGGGCTGAAGGCAAATCATGCACTGGCATAACCTCTTTAGCTTGATGAAGAATGGTATCTCTTTCCCACTTCCCCTCCCTTCACAGGAAATTCTCCCAGACGACAGCACAAACAAACCCTAATTAAGTCTTTCCTTGAATCTCCACTTTCTTTTCACCAACCTTTTCTTGGGTTTAGATGTGTAATTAAGAGGAAGTGGGAGAAAGTAAGTCAGGTATGAGATGCAGCTGGGAATTGGGAGTACCTAATGGCAAGCAAAGACTAGAACCTCTGCCCTGGTGGCCCTTTGGACAGTTTAAATGGCAAGAGACATGGTAAATTGGTGGAGGAATTAAGATGCTTTGGAAGGAAGAGTTGGTTGCAATTATATGAGCACATTTTCTTAGACCTTTTGAGTTTGTGTTTTTGCCTTTTTGTCTCTGAATAAGAGAATTTCAATGTTTCTCAGCCAATATTTAAAGATAATACATGGAAGGTACCTACTGCTTTCCTGGGAAGGCTGTGAACACGCCTTATTATACTAGAGGCCCAGTGCCAGGAATTCGTGCACTTGGGGGAGGCCCTCAGCCCGGATTATGAGAGTGCGCAGGCCAGACTGAGGGACCCCACCGGTGCACGATCGGGGCCAGGGAGGGACGTGGGAGGTTGGCCAGCTGGGGAGGGACCATAGGAGGGCTCCAGGGCATGTCCGGCCAGTCTTGCTCAGTCCTGATTGGCTGGATCCCAGCAGCAAGCTAATCTACAGGTTAAAGCGTCTGCCCCCTGGTCCCCTGGTGGTCAGTGGATGTCATAGTGAGTGGTTGAGTGGCCTTAGCATATCATTAGCATGTTATGCTTCGATTGGTTGAATGGCCGACTGGATGACCAGACACTTAGCATATTAGGCTTTTATTATATAGGATAGAAAATTTGGGGCTTTTGTGTACTTATCTGAAAGGAGAGTCTCATATATTTTACAGGGGGTTCAAGACCTACTTTCCCTCCTACCCCCCACCACTGGTATTAAAGAAGGATCTAGAGATGCAAGTTTGGAAGGACAGCCACATTTGGAAGCCATGAAGAGAGGTCGGAGCCTATAAAAATTAGAAAAGGATGGAGGTCCAGGCAGCCCCATGAGAGGCAGTAGGTGGTAAGCATGTGCACTTATATCAGATACATCCGATCTCAGAGCCCAGTGTCACCATTTATTAACTGTGCCAGGTGTGTGATCTGGGCAATCTACACCTTTAAGCCGCAGTCTTCAGTTTTCTCATCTATAATATGGGATGATAGACATACCTCATAGAATCATTGCAAGGATTAACTAAAGTTATCCATGTAGCATGCCTCCTTGCTTCCCTGTTGATGTGTGTAGTCTATCTCTATGTGCATTTTGAATTGTATGCTCATTCCAGGCCAAGCATCCTGTGCAGGCCTCAGAAAGCTGAGTTATGTTCTATTTGGTTGTTTTTTTCCTGCTCTTTAGAAAAGTAAGAGCATGAGGTGGTGTCCTTGACTGAATGTCCTTCTTCCAGCTCCCCCAGCTGGCCGGTCAGGCTGAAAGCAGCATATTTGCATTTTTCCAAGCAGTGTAGGGAGCAATAAAAGCTAGGAACCTGGAGTCTGGAGCGAAGGGTCTCTCAGGGAACGAGACCAAATTAGTCCGGGGGTGGGGGCTGGGGGGGAGGGCCTACAGACTGCAACGCCCCAGGTGGCGGCTGCCTCAGGCAGCCTCAGAAGCCAACTCCGTGGCCTAGTTCCTTTTGTAATTTTCACAATAGACCAGAAGATGGGGCTCTTGACTCTGAAGTCAAGGGCCAGGGGCTCTGACTTATTTTATGATTGAACTGGAGGGAAATCAGACCCATCAGAGCTCCAGGGAATCCTCTACTTCCTCAATTCTCTCTTTACTCTGCCCACTCAAGCCCACTCCCATGGCTGGGAGCTGTCTTTCTGGGGAGAGGGAAATGTGGGCATATTTTTCCTTTGGTCACCATCCTTGGCCCCTCCTGAATTACCACGTTGTCAGAGCTAGTCTAACTGACCCCCTGCCCCAGTTTTCCTCCTCTAATTGGCTTGCCCCTAATGGCAGATTTTGGCAATGGTACCACTTATATGGGATATGCTGCATAGAGGCCAAGAACTGGTGGAATCAGACAGACCTGTCCTTGACTCATCTCACCAGAAGAAGCTCTCCTCCTCCTCAGAGAAGCCCTCCCTGAACACCCCATTTAAAGTAGCTCTCCCCAACCCCATGTCAGTTACTTTCTATCATATGACCCATTATTTACTTCATAAAAGGGACCACAACCTATAATTATCTTGTTCACTCTCTCCCCACTAGATTGTAAGGCTCAAGAGGGCAAGACCCTGTTTTTGTCTTATTGCTGTTTCCCCAACACCCAACACAGGGCTGAATACATAGATTCTTAGTAAATATGTTTGGAATTAATAAATGACTGAATCCCAGCTGAATGACTGCTTAACTTTGATAAAGCTGCTAAACTTCTCTGAGTCTCAGTTTTCTTACCAGTGAAATGGAGAAATAATGATATTATGAATATTAAATGACACAATGTATTTACACTATTAAACCGGGTCTTGCTGCATGGAGGTGCTCTCTAAGACCACAGTGTTTTACTTTCTATCATGTGAGAAAAA
Organism: Corynorhinus townsendii; assembly: GCA_026230045.1. NCBI lineage: Eukaryota > Metazoa > Chordata > Mammalia > Chiroptera > Vespertilionidae > Corynorhinus > Corynorhinus townsendii. Next base: position 168,524,279 of record JAPDVU010000003.1, on the reverse strand, counting down.
TGAAATCGGAACTAATTAACCAGCTCTCCAAAATTTGGCCATAGCTTTTCTTTACCACATTTCTTTTACTTCCTACTGCTCCTCTTTATAACTTTCAACTTCGGTCCAAATCACTGTTACCCTGAAAGGGCCACATGCATTCTTAAGTCTTTGCTAAGAGTTAAGATGCTTACTCTCCTTACCTTGGCTCAACTATTTTCAGATTTAGATAAAATCCATGTCCTCTGTGTCATGTTCCTAAAGTGCCCCAAGTCATAAAGATCATTTTCTCTTTTGAATTTTTATAATCTTTGTTGTTTTCACTACTCATAGGGTTCTTATTCTATGTTCTATTAGCTTGTCATTATATTAACATACAGTAACTCCTGTTTCCCTGATTAAATTGTAAGCCCCTTGGAGATATGTATTATGTTACATATTTTTTATTTTTTAAATATCTTTTTATTGATTTTTAGAGACAGAGGAAGGGAGAGGGATAAAGAGATAGAAACATTGATGACAGAGAACCATTGATTGGCTGTCTCCTGCACACCCCTACTGGGAATTGAGCCAGCAACCTGGGCTTGTGCCCTGACCTGGAATAGAACTGTTGCCTCCTGGGTCATAGGTCAGTACTCAACCACTGAGCCATGCTGGCTGGGCTGTATTTTATTTTAGATTTCTCTGCATCTTTTATGCCACTTGGGCCTGTACATAGTAGGTGTTCAAACATATATTTGCTAACTACTTTCTATGTGCCCAGCATTCTTTGAAGCTCTGTGAAGTATACAGAAGGGCATAAGAAAAATAGCCATTGCCTTCAAACATGTACAATATTACAGTAAGTTGAAGTCAACATGCAAGGCAATTAAATAATCACAGCATGGTAACTGCTATGAGAAAGGCTTCTTGGAAGAGTGGCCTTTGGGATTGACTGTGAGACATATAGACCAATGGAACAGAACAGAGAGCCTAGAAATAAGCCCATGCCTTTATGGTCAGTTAATATTTGACAAAGGAGGCAACAACATTAATGGGGTGAAGATAGTCTACTCAATAAATAGTGGTGGGAAAATTGGACAGATGCAAAAAAAACCCTAAACTAGACCACTTTCTTATACCATACTAAAGAATAAACTCAAAATGGATTAAAGACTTAAATGTTAGACTTGAAACCTTAAAAATCCTAGAAGAAAACATAGGCAGTAAAATCTCGGACATTTCTTATAGCAATATTTTTTTTTCTGATATATTGCCTCCGGTGAGGATGTGGAGAAAAGGGAACCCTGGTGCACTGTTGTTACAGCCACTGTGGAAAACAGTGTGGAGATTCCTTAAAAAAATTAAAAGCTGCCCTAGATGGTTTGGCTCAGTGGATAGAGCATCAGCCTGTCGACAGAAGGGTCCCAGGTTCAATTCTATTCAAGGGCACACGCCCGGGTTGTGGGATCAATCCCCAGTAGGGGGCATGCAGGAGGCAGCCCATCAATGATTCCGTCTTATCATTGATGTTTCTATCTCTCTTTCCCTCTCCTTTCCTCTCTGAAATCAATACAAATATATTAAAAAAAGAAAAAAAATAATGGACCTGCCTCTGATCCAGCATTTTCACTTCTGGCAATATATCTGAAGAAACCTGAAACACTAATTCGAAAGAGTATACGCACCCATCTGTTCATTTCAGCGTTATTTACAACTAGAGGCCCAGTGCATGGGTGGAGGGGACACAGGAGGTTGACCAGCTGGGGGGAGGGTTGCGGGTGGTTGAGGCCTCAGTGCATGTCAAAGCAACCAGTTTTTCCGGTCGTTCCAGTTGTTCCAGCGTTGTGGTCGCTTGGCTTTTATATCTATATATATAAAAGCCTAATATGCAAAGTGTCCCCTTGGGAGTTCAACCGACCAGGAGTTCGATTGCTTGCTATGACATGTGCTGATCACCAGGGGCCGGTGTGAAATGAAGGAAGGCCATGGCCAGCAGCTGGCAGCTGGGGAAGGGAGGTCCTGGCTGACAGCTGGCAGCCGCTAGGGACCCTATCCAGGCACAAATTTCATGCACTGGGTCTCTAGTGTATAGATAACCAGGATTTGGAAGCAGCCCAAGCGTCCATCAGTAGATCAGTAGACAAAAAAAGCTGTGGTACATTTACACAATGGAATACTACACAGCTGTAAAAAAGGAATGGAATCTTACTCTTTGCGACAGCCTAGATGGACCTAGAGAGCATTACGTTAAGTGAAATAAGCCAGTCAGAGAAAGACAAGTACCATGTTATTTCACTCATATGTGGAATCTATGGAACAAAATAAACTAACAAACACAATAGAAACAGACTAATAAAGAATAGACTGATAGCTGTCAGAGGGGATGGAGTTTGAGGCTGGGTAAAAAATGTGAAAGGATTAAGCAAAAAACCCCCAAAACTCATAGACACAGATAAAAGCATGGTAACTGCCAAATGGCAGGAGTGATGGGGGTAGGTAGAGAAGGGTATGGGGGGATAAATGGTGATGGAAGGAGACTTGACTTGTGGTGGTGAACACACCATATAATATATAAATGATGTGTTATAGAATTGTACACCTGAAACTATATAATTTTATTAACCAATGTCACCCCAATAAATTCAATTAAAATAAATTGACTTTGAAGAAAGGTTAAGAACTTGATGGGAAATGATGGGGTGAATGCCAGCATCAAGGGACATGTTTAGTGTAGAGAATGATAGAGACTGTGGCAATGAATGTTAAGACTCAGAAACAGGACCAGGAGCTTATAAAGATTAGAAATATGGTTCTGCCTCAGTTATACTGAAGCACAACCTTGTTTCATATTTCAGGGACAGTGCAAGGGGTGGGATGCAGGGTTGAAATTTTAACATGTCCCTGACTATTTATCTTCAGGTGTAGCTTCTATGGAGACTAGAGAATGATTTGCAACCGTTCTTTTTGTTCTAATGTGACTCACCTACAGCCTGATGTAATAGTACATACAAAGGAAAAGGCCTCTACCCTTCGCTTGGGGACAGAGGATTGGTTGGATGATGGCCAGACTCTCTTTTCTTTAAAACCTCTATCAAATGGAATGTGTTACTCATGATTTTCCAATGTCACCTTAAATCAATAGTTCTTGTTATTAAATAATAATTTGCCTTCTTGGAAAAGTTGGAAGCATTTTCGTGTTACTACTTCAACAACCATCTTTAGTTCAACCCTGTGCTTTTTGCTGCCAACCTGAGACCCAGGGAGGAGACCTAAGTCATAGCGAGGCTGTAGAGGGGCCAGGATCACTGCCAGTGTGCTTATCTTTAATGCTTTTTAATCTGGCCACTAGCTCAGAGATTAACAAGTATTCTCATCCTTTTCCCTCATCCCCAATTACTTCCTTCTGCAATCCCCAAGGGACGTTTCCCCAGAATTTAAAAATCATCCAAAGAATAACATCAGAACAGACAAAATCAACACTTTCTCACTTTCCCAGGGTGAGGGGCAGCTGCAAGTAGAAGAATGAGATTTTCAGTTTCCAACAAGCAGTTGGAAGGACCTTCAAGCCCAGGGGCCCCTGAAGGGAGGGAGGCGGTTTCCACGGCAACCTGGGCTCCTCCTGCTGCCCCCCCCCCCCCCGCCTCCTCGCGGTAGCCCAGGGTACCGCCGGCCAGCGTCCTCCCGTCCTTCGCGCCCTGATTGGCTGCACAGGCCGCGCGCTGATTGGCCGCAGTGATGCCTCGCGGGCCGGTGGCCACGGAGGCGGAGGAGGTTGATGGTTGACCGTTGGCTCCAGAGTAGGGGTCGCCGTTGGGGCGCTTCGCTGAGACCCGACCGGAGTGTACGGGCTGCTGACGCTCGGCCTGGAGCCCGCGGGCGAGACCTTGCTCGGCTCCGCCATGCGCGCCGGGAGTAACGAGCCGGACGGCGTCCTCCGCTATCAGGTAGGGCCCGCCTTCCGCCCCTCCCCGGACTCAGCCTCCTTATCCTCTGTCCACCTCCCCGCCTCTGCCCCCCAGCTGGACTCCGAGGCCACTCCCTGAGGGCGAGGGGAGGCCATCCCGGGACACCAGGGGGCGCTCCGGGCGCCTGGGGACCGGGCAGGGGCTGCGAGAGGGTGACCTTGGGCCGAATCCGGGAGCTGGCGGATCGCCGCCGCATCCCGTGTGCGCCGCCGGTGACCTCCCTTCTCCTGGGGTCCTCCCTGTTAGGGGAGAGGCCGGCTTCTGGCCTCGCCGTGTCGAGCAGGAACGTGGGAGAAAGAGTAGCCAAGGGCCATCCTTTGGTGAAGCAGGTCTCCTCATTGTGTTGTTTCTGGAAGCGCTGGAAAGGCGGGAGGCTGGGACCAAAGCCTGGTAGAGTGTCCAGCTTTCTGACTCCCTCCACCTCATTGCGCAGACATCTGACAAGTTCTGGGTGGGGAAGCAGAAATGGGCTGGGGAAGTGTTGAGGGGTCAGGAACAGTGTTTATTTAAGAGAATGAGGAAACCAGGTTTAAGTAACTGATAGCCCAACTGTTGGGGTGGCTAAAGTAAAGCATTGGACTGCGTGTCAGAGTCTGTAGGTTCAAATCTCACACAGGCGTTGCGACCTTGAGTGAGTCACTTGCCTCCTTTAACCTCAGTTCCCCATCTAGTAAAATGGGAATGATAATATCTGCTTTGGTTTGAGGGCAAAGCGAGGTTCTGTTTGTGAAAGGGCTTGGTGAAATAATGTTTATTGTGAGACAACCAGTAAGTGAGTGGTACCTTACTCAATTCTCGACCATCACCACCCCCTTTCCTGTGCGATCAGGTGGCGGAGTTACTGCCCTGGAAAGAGGGACTGATTGTAGAGAGGGTCTAGTCTGAAGTGGGAGGCTGTGAGGAGAATGATGGACATTCTTGGGAAGGATGGTGGGTCTTGGAAACAAGTGCCACATTGACATCAGGGATGGTTTCTGTAAGGAGTCAGCAAAAACACTGAGTTTGTAGCAAAATGGGTATCAGATACTGACTCTCTTCTCCCTGTAGTAGTTTGCTACTAGAAGATCTGTAATTCTTTCTTTGTTTGCTCCATCAAAAAGGAACCTTATCTAAGGTTTTGGAAAATCCTTATCTAATCTGTTAAGGCCTATTAAGTGTATTATTCACTTACATTTGGAATACAGTGATGAACAAAAATAGGCAATGTTTTTGCTCTTTGGAGCTTCTCATCTAGTGTGTGTGTGTTTTTGGGGAATAATCACAAGTAAATGTGCTATTATAAACTGTGATAAGTTCTTTGAAAGAAAGATAGACAAAATATGGACAAAGATCTAAAGAATAAGTGTCTCCTGAGTGAAGAGGGAGCTCAGAGGGCCTTGGAAACGCAAAGAACACCATATGCAAAATTCCTGTGGCAGAAGGGGGTGCATATGGCTACAAGACCTGAAAGAGGGCCTGTGTGGCTAGAGCCACAGAGAGTAAATGAGGGGAATGGTGTGAGATATACTCTGGTGTCATAATATACAGGGCCATTGTATCCCACGCTGAGGAAGTGGGTATTTCTCTGAGGAAAAAGGGCAAGACACTCTAGAGAGCAAAAGAAGAGAGAGGGAGGGAGGGAAGGAGGGGGGGAGAGAGAGAGAGAGCGCGCGCGCCAATGAGAGATCAGATTTTCCTATTAAAAAGATTTATTTTGCCCTGACTGGTGTGGCTCAGTGGATAGAGCATTGGCCTGTGGACTGAAGGGTCCCAGGTTCGATTCCGGTCAAGGGCATGTACCTTGGTTTGCAGGCACATTCCCAGTGGGGGGGTGTGCAGGAGGCAGCTGATGGATGTTTCTAACTCTATCCCTCTCCCTTCCTCTCTGTAAAAAATCAATAAAATATATTTTAAAAAAGAAAAGAAAAAGATTTCTCTTGCCCGGCTGGTATGGCTCAGTGGTTGAGTGTTGAGCCAGGAACCAAGAGGTCACTGGTTCGACTCCTGGTCAGGAATGCCAGGGTAGTGGGCTCAGTCCCCAGTAGGGGGTGTGCAGGAGGCAGCCAATCGATGACATTTCTCTCTCATTGATGTTTCTATCTCTCTATCCTTCTTCCTCTCTCTCTGAAAAAATCAATAAAAACATTTTTTAAAAAGATTTCTCTGGCTGCAGTGGGAGAACAGGCTGGAATGAATGTGAGGAGACAGTGTCCTTAATGTGCAGAATGTGTACAGGTTATATTGTCAAGGTCATAATAACCCCTAACCTTCTGTTAGTGTTCTGAGAAATAGATAATTCCCGAGTGCTTCTGGGATAAGATAGAAAATAATTACCTCCTTTACATCTAGTTCATGAAACTTTGATGACTGGTAGGATGAGGAGAAGAAAATAAATAGAGTAGGAACAGTAGGACCTCATGAAGGCTGAGTCAGGTGATAGACAAATGGGAACGTGGATATACTAGTAGGGAGGAAAAGAAATGAGTGTGGAAGGAGGAAAGTAAATGGCTGACTTGTGGGAGACACAATCAAGCAACTGAAAATTACCAATTAATCCTCCCAAGTAGGCTGTGTGGGAGGGAGATAGACCTCGCAAATTGAGGAGATTGTATAACTTGTGTAAACAGATAGATTCCAGGCATCACATTTAAATATCATAAGTCTGTTGTTTTCTCTGGTTTGGACTGTTGCACTAGCCTGTCATGATTCCCTCTGTCTTCTCTCTTGCCATTCTACTTCAAGCCTGGCAGTCAGAGGGAGCTTTTAAAAATACAAATCAGATTATGCCGTATCTATCTTGAAACCTTTTAGTGACTTTCCAGTTCATTTTAGAATAAAATCCAAACTGCTTATCAAGCTTTAACATGATCAAGGCCTTGACCACCCTCTCTGACTGCCTCTCTTCCACACTCTATGCATCCCTGCACTGACTTTCTTTTTCTTCGATATGTCAAGCTCCTTCATGCTTCAGGATCTTTGTTCTTGCTGTTCCCTCTGCCTAGGACATTTTTCTACCTAGGTCTTCTCATGACTCAAGTGTCACCTCCCAAAAGTGTCTTTCCTTGACCTTTAACCACAGTCACTCCTTTTCATACAATACTGTTTCGTTTTCTTAATAGCACATATAATTCATCCGAAGTGTTCTTGTTTTGATTTCTTGTTTATTTTCAAATAGAAGTTTCATGAGGGCAGGGACCAGGCACAAAGTATTTTCATCTAGCACAGTGCCAGGTATAATATAGGTTCGTGATTCTATATTATAGAATGGATGATTCTCCCATAGTCAAAGCCAGTGTGCTTCTCCTTATGGAGCTTGTGGCCTTGTCAGGATTAGCACAGGGCAACACACTGTCATTGCTCGATCACACAAAAGCTCTCCCTTCTGTGCTGTTGTGTCTTTGCACAGATGTTCTCAGCTAGAAAATCTTTCCCATCCTCTCCAAAATATCCCATTTTAACCTCCAAGTTTCATATCACTAACAGAATTCATCACTCTGTCTTCTCTGCTCATGACACCCACCAAGTTCTGTTTCTTCTCCCACCCTTGCTTATGGAATATACCTGTTCTCTCTACTGCTAACCTGGTAGTTCCCTTTGATGATGTTGTTTTATGTAAGCTTTTATTGGTGCTTGCCATGTGCAAGACACCGTGTTAAGTGCTTTCTATGCATTATTTCATTTAAGTCTCTCAATAACCCTGAGAGCTCCATGCTCTTATTATCCCCATTTTTCATCTGAGAAAACCAAGATGCAAAAATATTAAGCAATTTTTTCTAATAAGTGGCTGCCTCTCTTCAAAGGATGTCTCCTTAATTACTCTGCATTGCTGTAGCTTTTGTCTTTTTTAAAAATATACTTTATTGATTTTTTACAGAGAGGAAGGGAGAGAGATAGTTGGAAACATCGATGAGAGAGAAACATCGATCATCCCCACTGGGGATGTGCCCGCAACCCAGGTACATGACCTTGACCGGAATCGAACCCGGGATCCTTTAGTCCGCAGGCTGACGCTCTATCCACTGAGCCAAACCGGTTTCGGCAGCTTTTGTCTTTGATTCCTAGACCAGTGCCTGGCTCAGAGTGAGCATTTAATAAATGTTTAGAAAGATATGTATGACAAGGTTTACAAAGGTTATTATTAGAGTGGGAAGAGACTGGAATGAGGGGGCCAGCTGAGAGGCTATAATTTAGGATGAATCAATGAAGGTTTGCATTATTGAATTTTGATGACATCTGTAGAGGTGACTATTGAAATTTTAGGAGTCATTGAGCCCTTAAAGGGCGTAGCAATGAAAGAAGATAAGAAAGCTTTAGGGAAGCCTAGTTTGGACTGGAACTGGGGACATCTTCAAAATTCCTAAAATGTCTCCTGATCAGCAGTCCATTCTGTGCATAAAGAAGTGCTGGAAGAGAAGGTGGAGAGGTCTAGGACTTGCAGGGAGGTTCAGAGAAGGTGGAAGTGGAGGAGTGGGGAGCAAGTGAATTTTGGAAATTACTAAAACTTTTCTGTGAATTAGGCCTGCTCAGAATGGAAAGCTTTGCTGAAGTCTTGAGAATAACAAACCCTGGTAAGTGGGTGATAATTGAAAAGCATAGCAAAATAGGAAGCGAGTCACACTCTATATCTTATGGTGGCCCTGAGAAAACTCTAAGGCAAGAGTTCCTGAAGGAGACCTGAATACTCAGGCCCAATGATGCTGGCAATGATGTTGGCTAATATTTTCTGAGTGAATGAATGAATGGCTTTGTAGAGCAGGTCAACTTTTCTGAGGTGTGTTTATGATAAGCAGTCTGTATTTGTTGAATGTTATTGAACAAAAGTATCAATCATAGCAGCTCTCCTCTCACTACATTGCAGTGTCCAGTGAATACTCCATCACCCTTTCCCAACACATGCTGGGAATTGGGGAAATTGTGAGAATTCTCTTTACCAGTTCTATTGGGAAACTTCAGTAGGAGAGGTGTGGCCTGTCCTGCCAAGCAGAGAATTGAGATTGTCAGGGGACAATTCAGGTGGCAAATTCACTGCCTGAAATATTTGCAGATAATTGTCTTAGCTCATGGTTTGCCTTGGCAGGGTAGACAGGGCTCTCAGTCAAGCCCACACAGTAGTAACCAGGATACAGCAAAGCAACTGTGTTTATTCTAAATCTGCTGCTGGGTAACAGCAACAAATTTTAGGTAATGGAGAGGTTGCTTGTTTCTTGTAAGGTAGTAACACATTTACTCTGGTCTTGGTAGTTAGAAAACCATAGTGTATGTGTTAGTTTCTATTGCTTCCATAACAAATTACCACAAATTTAGTGCCTTAACACAAATTGATACTCTCACAGTTCTGTAGTTCAGAAATCCAACAAGGTCTCTCAATGGGCTAAAGTCAGATGTGGGTGGGGTTGGGGTTCTTTCTGGAGGCTCTAGGAGAGAATCTGTTTCCTTGACCTCTTCAGCTTCTCGAGGTTGCCTGCATTCCTTGGCTCATAGCTCCCTTCCTCCATCTTTAAAGCCAGCAATATAGTGTGTCTCAGACCCTGCCTTTGGCATATCTTTCTTTGACTCTACTCTTCTGCCTCCCTCTTCCACTTTTAGGGACCCTTGTGATTACATGGAGCCCACCAGAGAGTCCAGGATAATCTCTTTATTTTAAATTCAGTTGATTAACAATATTACTTCCATTTGCAACCTTATTTCAGGGGTCATTATTCTGCCTACCTTATGTATTAACCAGTAATTTATATTGGACAGGAGTGAGTGACTCCAAGTGGGGTTCAATAAAAGAATCACTGAGAAACCAGAAGCAGTTTGAAATTTTATGCCTTTAGAAAGCTGCTGAAGAGACAGAATAAGAAAATCATGGGTATTCAGGAGCTCATGGCTACCCAGAAGAGGTTTGGGACAGCTGTGACAAATCCTGAAGGAACCCTTTTTTTCCCTATAGGGTGGCTACATTCAGTGAGGAAGACAAATTGAGGTCATTCAAGAGTTGGGGATTTATGGGTCATATTCAGTGACAGAGTCTTTTTCTTTTAAATATATATTTTTCTTTTTAAATACGTTTTTAATGATTTTTTTAGAGAGAGAGGAAGGGATAGGGAAGAGAGAGAAACATCAATAAGAGAAACACATTGATCAGCTGCGTCCTGCACGTCCCCTACTAGGGATTGAGCCTGCAACCCAGTCATGTGCCCTATCTATTGAGCCACATGGACTGAGCCAGTGACAGAGTCTTCAAGGGCCAGAATTCACAGACTTTGATGGATAAAGAGGAAGATGGAAATGAATACAAAGATGGAGAACTATTGAAAGTCTTGGGGCAGTTTGAGTGGCAAGATTCAGGAGCACTAAGGATTTAAGAAGATAATAATGTGGATCTTGAGCTGTTCTGTGGACATGAGCTCTCAAAAACAACCCAGGTTCTTTGCTTTTAGCAGTATTAGAGTATAATGTTAATATAAGGAATACAGAGAAACTTAAGTTCTTCCTATCCCATTTAGTTCTTGTGAGATCTTAGCCTTGATTTAGGTCTGTTTTGAGGATTAAGTGAGGTAATATATGTAAAGCACAATGCTAGACCATGATATAGTAAGTGCTCATAAATATTTGTGTCTAATACTAATTGTATTAACTCAGTTCGCTGATTAGAAACCCTGGTAGCCACTTACATATTTGTTGATTTAAAAAAATTGATTAAATATGTTAGAACTTAAACACTTGACTTTTTATTGTCCAGGGCAGGGGAGGATGGGAAGGTGGAGGAGTAGGAGCGTGCTATTCACAGTCTCTGAAAACATTGGGACCTGAGGAGAAGACGACGAAAGAGGTCTTTAGAGGTAAAATATCTGAGGCTGACTGCCAGAAAAGAGGTGGGGCTGCGTTTGGCAGGTACAGCCCCACAGGTGGAGCTGAACAGTAGAGGTGTGTCAGGGAGAGAGCTAAGGTGGGCTCTACTGCCCGCCGTCTTCTTCCTCCCCTGCAGCCTCTGTGGCTGCTTCTAGGAGCAGGAGCCATTATGTAAGACTCAGCCCTACCCCTGCCTTTTAATTTGCCCATTAACCGTAAGTGAGAATCTGGTTTGCTACTCAGCTATAATTCATTCATTTTTCAAGGCTCATAACAATGCTTTCTCTCTCACTATGTGTCTTGCAGTTTCGATGTTTATTGAACTCCTTTAGTTCTTTTTATCTTATCGTGTTCTTGTGATAGGCATCCAAATAAATTCACAGCTATGCAATGGTTCATTGTCCGTGCGTCAGGAGGAATTACAGAAAAGAGACTTAGAAACAGGGCCTTTTCTCTAGTTCATCCTTCTTTTCCTCCATCCCTCCTTTCTTTGGTCTCCTAAACTTATATAATGTGGCTAATATGATTCTAATCTTTTTCTGAGTCATAAACTCCCCTGAGAATCTGGTGAAAGTTATGAACCTTTCCCAAGAAAAATGCACACTCACACATAATCCTCTGAAGCCCATTCATAGGGACCCTAGAAATCCATGGTTAAGAGATCTCTGCCATAAATAATGATGGTATCAGAGGAAATAATAGCCAACTGGTGAGGACTCTGCAACAAGAACAGACCAATGAGACTTGACGTATCTTTCTTTTCATTTTTATGATTTTAAACAAAATTCATATATACTTGAAATTTATGGGACATTTCAAGCATGTACCAAAGCAAGAAAGACTTGTAAAAATGAATCACCATGTACCCAATGCCCTGTCTTCAACAATGAGCACTCATCCATATTGATTCATCTGTTTCCACCCATTCTCCAAATTCCAGACATCATATTATTTCATCAGTAAAAACTTCAGTGTGTATCACTAAAGATTAAGGACCATTTTTAAAGATGACATAACCACCATATTACAATAATATTGTTACATTTAAAATTAACATATTCTTTATATAATCAAATATCCATTTAGTTGTTTAAAATTCTGTGAGTGCCTTACAAGTTTTTAAAATAGTTGACTTATTTGAATCAGGATCCACATTCACATTCAAGCCTGACCTTTTAAATGCTCTGGCTAATGGTGTTTGACAGTGACTCTGTTTTCTTTGGCAAGACAAAGAAAGTAGATGAATGTTTATTCAGTGAGTTTAGGCTGTGATTAACCAATCTAAATTAAGGAAACAACAAGTCGATTTTCAACCTGAATTTTTCAGATGGTTGACCTTGCTCTTTATATTTTGCTTTCATAGTCTTTGAGTCAAAAAAATCAATCATTCCTCCCTTCCCCCTTTTATCCAGATTCCTACTGTGTTCTATGCTGTGTCAGGTGTCTGTAGGCAGTATTAAGCATACTAATTAATTGGTCCTTGTCCTCTGGATATTATAAACCTGTGGGGGAGCCAACATGAAAATTTATTATGAGAAAATATGTTATATGACTTAAATAAAGAGTTCAGAAAACTAATAAGTATTTACTCCTCAAAATTTATTGGATATTTACCACATACTGGCCATTTTACTAGGTGCTATTACATAGGAGTGAACATAAGTATGTACCCTCCTGGGACTTAGAGGCATGAAAGCTACCTACAATGGTAAGCTACAGTATTAGACTCTGGGAGAACATAAAGATGAAAATATGTGGTTCCTGCTATCAGGAAATTCATGATCTTAATCATAAGCTAGGTGAACAAATAATCTAAAACAAAGGCAAGTTTTTTCCATAACTGACTCAAATAAAGCACTTATGGGGATGAGGAGGACATTGATGTTAAAGATATTTGAAGATTTTGAATAACGTTTATAAAGTGTGACAATAAGTAATATTTCTAAGTTAATTTATTATTTTGCATATCTGTAATCTTTCAGTGTTATCTATAAACTAGAGACCTGGTGCATGAAATTGGTACATGGGGGGTCCCTCAGTCCGGCCTGCACCCTCTCCAATCTGGGATCCCTCTCACAACCCGGAACCACTGGCTCTTAACTGCTCACCTTCCTGCCTGCCTCACAGCCCTAACTGCTCTCCCCTGCCAGTCTGATCCCCCTAACTGCCCTCCCCTGCTGGCCTGATAGCCCTGACTGCCTGTCTGCTCTCCGCTGCCGGCCTGATCCCCCTAACTGCCTATCTGCTCTCCCTTCCTCTCCACACCCTTCGGACCCCCGGCGCAGGTGTGCTGAAGAGTTTTCCACTGTGGCCCTGCCCCCATCCTGTTTGGTTATGTGACAGCGTTCCGACCAATTTGCATATTCCTCTATTATTAGTATAGATATTTCAGTATGTCTCACTAAAAGATAAGGATTCTTTAAAAAATAAGCACAGTACCACCTAAAGAGAAAACTAACAATTTCTTTAACATCATAAAAGGTCTAGTCAATATTCAAATTTCCAATTGTCTCAAATGTCATAACTTTAATATATTGATTTCAGAGAGGAAGGGGGGAGAGAGAGAGAGAGAGATAGAAACATTAATGATGAGAGAGGATATTGATCAGCTGCCTCCTACACACCCCCTACTGGGGATCAAGCCTGCAACCCAGGCATGTGCCCTTGACTACAATCAAACCTAGGACTCTTCAGTCCACAGGCTGACGCTCCATCCACTGAGCCAACCGTCTAGGTCAAATGTCATGACTTTAAAAAGGTATTTAAAAAATAACTAAAATTTTTATTTCAGTTAGTTTGTTTGAATCAAGATTGTGGTTGGTTCATTGTCTCTTTTAACCTGTTGGATTTGCCTTTTTCTCACTCTGTGTGTCTCTTTCTCGTTTTGCAATTATTTATTTTTAAAAAGAGGCTAGGGGAGGATTTGTCCTATATGATTTTTCACTGTCTGGATTTTGCTGATTGTATTCCCATGGTGTAGTTTTTCTGTAGCGCTCTGATTCACTGTATTTTCAGTAAATTTGTATTTGGATTTAGAGGCCTGATCAGATTCAGGGACAATTTATTTGGTAGGATTGCCTCATGGATGGTGATAAGGTCTCCCATAAGGAGGCATATAATGTCTGGCTGTCTCTGTGATGTTAGTGGCTGTTGAAAATCAATCTAACCCATTTGGACTGCAAAATGGCAATGTTCTAATTCTAATACTCCTTTTCCATTTATTTTTTTAATAATAAGAAACTTATTTTGTCTACTCTATGGCACAATTTATATAGGGAAACGGATTCATTTTTACTAGCTTTCAAAGCAACCAGTTAACTTATTAGCATATCCTCCAATGTTAACCAGTTAGTTAAATTTTTGTTGTTGTTAATCCTCACTCGAGGATATTTTTCCATTCATTTTTAGAGAGAGTGGAAAGGAGGGGGAGAGAAACATCAATGTGAGAGAGACTCATTGATTAGTTGACTCCCACACACACCCTGACCCAGGCCAAGGATTGAGCCTGCAATTGAGGTGTGTGCCCTTGACCAGAATCAGACTTGTGACCCTTCAGTCTGTAGGCTGATGTTCTATCCACTGAGTCAAATTGGCTAGGGCCAATTAATTTTTAAAGTGATACTGTGAACTCATGATTTTAATATATGTATTTGATATATTCAGTCTGTTGCAGTTATTACCCTTATTGATTCAAATTGTCCTCTTTTATAAAAATATATTTTTACTGATTTCAGAGAGGAAGGGAGAGGGAGAGAGAGAGAAATATCAATGATGAGAGAGAATCATTGATTGGCTGCCTGGGGATCGAGCCTGCAATTCAGGCAAGTGCCCTGACTGGGAATCGAACCATGACCTCCTGGTTCATAGGTTGATGCTCAACCACTGAGACATACAGCCATGCAGATTGTCCTATTTTTGGCAAGGGACCTCTTTAAGTTGTCTACTGAGTCCATTTGACACAACCCAAGTTGTCTTTGAGTACCTTTTAGTAGAAAATGGCACTGTAAGAGACCACAATCTAGGTGCTAATGATACTCATTGCTATTGGCTGACCATTTTTTCCTAGGGATTTTGAGTGGACAGAGCTAGAAAGTACAGATTTATCAATTAAAATATATTTACATGGAAGAACATACCATGTTCATGAATTGGTAGAATCAACATCATTAAAATGTCCATACTATCCAAAGCAATCTACAGATTCAATGCAATCCCCATTAAAATACCAACAGCATATTTCAAAGATCTAGAACAAACTCTCCAAAAATTCATCTGGAATAAAAAAGACCCCAAATAGCCACAGCAATCCTGAGAAAGAAGAACAAAGTTGGAGGGATCACAATACCAGATATCAAGCTATATTTCCAAGCCACGGTTCTCAAAACTGCCTGGTACTGGCACAAGAACAGACATATACACCAATGGAACAGAACAGAGAACCCAGAAATTGACCCAAACCATTATGCTCAATTAATATTTGACAAAGGAGGCAAGAGCATACAATGGAGTCAAGACAGGCTCTTCAATAAATGGTGCTGGGAAATTTGGTCAGATACATGCAAAAAAAATGAAACTAGATCACCAACTTACACCATACACAAAAACAAACTCAAAATGGCTAAAGGACTTAATCGTAAGACGGAAAACTATAAAAATCCTACAAGATTCCATAGGCAGCAAAATAGCAGACATATGTTGTAGCAATATCTTTACAGATACAGCTCCTAGGGCAATGGAGACTAAGGAGAAAATAAACAAATGGGATTACATCAAAATAGAAAGCTTTTGTACAGCAAAAGAAACCATCAATAAAACAACAAGAAAGTCCATTGCATAGGAGAACATATTTGCCAATGATATCAACGATAAGGGTTTAATCTCCAACATTTACAGAGAACTCATACAACTTAACAAAAGGAAGATAAATGATGCAATCAAAGAATGGGCAAAGGATCTAAATAGACAGTTATCGAAAGAGGACATAGAGAAGACCCAGAGACATATGAAAACATGCTCAAAGTCACTAACCATCCGAGAGATGCAAATCAAAACAACGAGATACCATCTCACACCTGTCAGAATGGCCATCATCAACAAATCAACAAACGACAAGTGCTGGGGAGGATGTGGAGAAAAAGGAACCCTCCTGCACTCCTGGTGGGAATACAGACTGGTGCAGCCACTGTGGAAGACAGTATGGAGTTTCCTCAAAAACTAAAATTGGAACTCCCTTTGACCCAGTAATCCCACTTCTAGGACAATATCCCAAGAAACCAGAAACACCAACCAGAAAGGATATATGCACCCCTATGTTCATAGCAGCACAATTTACAATAGCTAAGATTTGGAAACAACCTAAGCGCCCATCAGCAGATATAAAAAACTGTGGTACAGCTACACAATGGAATACTACGCTGCTATAAAAAAGAAGGAATTTTTACCATTTGCAACAGCATGGATGGAACTGGAGAGCATTATGCTAAGTGAAATAAGCCAGTCGGAGAAAGATAAATATCACATGATCTCACTCATATGTGGGATATAATCTATATATATAAAAGTCTATGCGACTGTTTGACCGGTAGCTATGAAGTGTACTGACCACCTGGGGGCAGACGCTCAACGCACAGGTATGGAAACATGGGACAGACTGATGAATCTCAGAGGGAAGTGGGGAGGGGAGAGGGCGGGAAGAGATTAAATAAAGATCTTATATGCATACTAGAGGCCCGGTACTCAGATTCGTGCACTGATGGGGTCCCTCAGCCTGGCCTGCACCCTTTCACAATCCAGGACCCCTGGGGGATGTAGGACTGCTGGTTTTGGCCCAATCCCCACAGGCAAGACCGAGGGACCCCACAGGTGCACGAATCCATGCACCAGGCCTCTAGTGATCAACATAATTTGATGAATAAGAGTAGATCCAGAGACAAATGGCAGGGGAAGGGGGGTGGTTAGAGAGCAACCAAAGGACTTGTATGCATGCATATTAGCATAACCAGTGGACACAGCCACTGGGGCGGTGGGGGCTTGCCCAGGGTGGGAATGGCTGGGGGGGGGGGGGCGTTAATTGGGGAAAAAGGAGACATATGTAAAACTTCAGACAATAAAATACATATATATGTGTGTGTGTGTGTGTGTATGTGTGTGTGTATACACAGATAAAAATATGTCATATATTCTTGTTGATACTTCCAATTCAAATTCAGGACTGTGTTGGTTTTTACTTAACTTCTTACAACTGTATCTCTTTGCACCCCTGCTGAGAATCCCAGTTCTCAGACATATTGAGAGTGACAGAAAAAGTTCACATAATTATTTGTTTTATCTCACAACACAACAGTCTCAGAGCAATAACACCAACACTACAATCAACAATATGGTAACTAAAAAGCAGTTTAGGATCTTTTTCAATTCTTTTTGTTTTTAGGGTATATCCTACTAAGGATGTTCAATTTATTATGTTTAAAGCTACTTGGAATAATTTCTCTTGGAATAGTTATGCCATCAATTTGGCATTTGTTTTCATTTTGTTTTTGATTTCTGGGAATTGATTTTAAAATTTAAAATTTTGTTTTAAAATTATGTAAAATATATATAAAATAAGGTATATTCACAGAATTTTAGTTTCTATCCTTGTCTCCTATTCTCTATACCCTCTCTTCTTCTATAGGTAACTATTTGAAAACATCTTTTATGGCTTATTCTTCCTTTATATGTTTTAAATATAAGCAGATGCTTATGATCCAAAACCCTTTCTTAGACAACAATTATACAGTTTTTCCACCATACTTTTTAAACTTGATATTATATCTTGGAGCTTATTCCATAGAAGTAGTAATATATATTTTTAAATATGTCTATAAAACTAACTAAATGAAATACTATAAGTAGACTTTCGAGTATTTTATCTACTTCCCTACAAATTTATTATTTCAAGTTAGCCTCAAAAACTTTTTTTGAATCTTCTTTTCAGAAAAATGGATTCTTTTATATTCAGGGTTGTCTTATTTGGGGGCATAGATGATAGCTACAAAATAGTAAAATTGGAACAGTAAACTGGAAATTTGAGCAGGATCTGGAAGGATGGTGAGGATTTGCTATGCTGTAGAGTTGGGGAAGGGGAGTCTTAAGTGACTGGACAGCATGAGCAAAAGCATGAAGGTGGGAATGTGCACAGTGCCCGTGGGATCAGTAAGCCTGACTGGAGCTGCAGGTTTGGTAAAGGAAATTGACTAGAGAGGAAATCAGTTAAGATATTTTTTGAAATAATTTAGGGTATGGTGAAGGTCTTGATAAAGTAGGTACCATTATATTCATTCTTTTAACAAAGATTATTGAGCATCCACTATGTGAAAAGTCTTCAGAGTGCTGGGGAAACAGTGGAAAGGAAGCCAGATATGGTTTCTCCCTTAAGGAGCAGAGACATTTCATTATTAAGGAGAAGTGCAGTGTGCTATCTATATATATAAAAACCTAAGCAACCATCCCACCGTTTGACCATCTGACCGGTAGCTAAGACATGCACTAACCACCAGGGGGCAGATGCTCAATGCAGGAGCTGATGAGCTGCAGTGACTTGGCAGCTGCCATTCTCAGGTGAGGCACCCAGAACCAGAGAGGAGGGAGCCCGATTTCTGGGAGCGTCACCCGAGAACCACCTCTCGCAATCTGGGACCCCTCGGGATGTTGGAGAGCTGGTTTGGCCCCATTCCCGTAGACCAGGCCAAGGGACCCCACTGGTGCATGAATGTCGGAGTTTCTGCCTGATTACTGCAGGCCAGGCCAAGGGACCCCACCAGTGCATGAATCTGTGCACCGGGCCTCTAGCCCATTGGCTCCCCACTTCGGGTCTGGCTCCCCAGGCCTCTTGCCCATTGCAGAGGTCGTGGGTCTGGCCCTTACAGAAACTTTCCGACTTGATTAGCTAAATGATGAGATGTGCAGGACCTACTGGCTGTGGCCCCGACATCTGGCCCTGCGCTGGCCCATCTGCTTAATATCGCTTTCCAGTGGAGGCAGCGCATTTTCCCACTACCACTCTTGGCTGGGAAACCAGACATGGCTCCCCTCCTTCTGGGTGGACAGTAGCACCAGCAGGCAACCTCTGGGGAGGGAAGGAGGTGAAGGAGTAGCTCAGGTGGGAAGAAGGAGGTTCCTGCTGCCACAGGACTCTGACTGGGCAGAAGGGCCTGGGCAGGAGCCTGACATTGAGTAGCTCAGGTGGGAAGAAGGAGGTTCCTGCTGCCACAGGACTCCGACTGGGCAGAAGGGCCTGGGCAGGAGCCTGACATTAACTAGATTCCAGGTTAAGTAAATCCTGTTTGCTAAATAATTGCATTTTGCAGCTAAATGCCCACAAGTCATCAGTTACCTCCAAACTTAGGATAAAGTGATATGAAAGAAGAGAGACAGATATAGACAGTCACCTGAGAGCCACCCTCTTGCAATCTGGGACCCCTCGGGGGGTGTCAGAGAGCCGGTTCGGCCCTATCCCCATAGACCAGGCCGAGGGACCCCACCAGTGCACAAATCTGTGCACTGGGCCTCTAGTCTATATAATAAAAGCCTAAGTGACCTTTGTGGCAGAATGACCAGAATGACGGGTCGCTATGATGCTCACTGACCACCAGGGAGCAGACGCTCAAAGCCAGAGCTGCCCCTGGTGGTCAGTTCACTCCCACAGGGGGAGCGCCGCTCAGCCAGAAGCTGGGCTCATGGCTGGTGAGCAGGCAGGCAGTAAGGAGCAAGGGGTCCCAACTGCAAGAGGATGCGTGGGAGTGGGCCTGAGCTGGCAGGCGGACATTCCCTAAGGCATCCTGGACTGCAAGAGGGTGTAGGCCGGGCTGAGGGACCCCTCCCCTCCAGTGTATGAATTTCGTACACCGGACCTCTAGTGAGGACATAAAAATGGGGGCGGGGGGAGCTAGCTTAGTTTAGAAGAGGGATAATCAGGAAACACTTCCAAGGAAGCATTTAGATTGAGATCTATAGGATGATGAATAAGTATTAGTTGGTGGTGGTGGAGGTGGGGGTAGTAGGCTGAGGGTGATTGCTCTAGGCAGAAGGAGCAGTACTCAGGGAAGAAAGGAAGTATGGTTCCAGAACTGATAAAAGATGTCCAGTATGACTGAAAGTATTGTAGAGTATGAGATAGAGTAGATGTGAGATGATAGTGAATTCGAGGGAAATAGCAAAGGAGGTCTTGATAAGAAAAGAGAACTGTTTCTCTGAAGGCATGTAAGTCATACTCAATATATATGAAATAGATGACTAAATATGTTTGAAATTTCAAGTGTGGATTAAGAAATGATGGTACCATGGAAGGAGTAAGTAAATGAGAACAGGCTGCTAGTTTTGGAAGGAAGATTAATTTGGTTTTAGACACCTAAGTCTTGAGTTGTGGCATCCCATTGGTTTGTCAAATACTGGGTCACACTATCTCAGGGTGCTGTTGAAATTGTAATACTCAAGTGAGGGAAACGAAAGGTAGACGACACTTCCTTGGGAATTACATTTAGAGAAAGAAGATGAGCCTTAGGATGAGACAGAGAAGATTTGGGCAGGGAGCAGGATGGATAATTTCAAGGACAGAGTGTTAAACAGGCTTAGATGCTGCAGAGGTCAAGGAGACCGACCAGTTTACACCAAATGAGACTATGTGGTTGACACCACTTACAAAATGCCATTATACGGATGTATAGATGGAGTGCAGAGATGAAAAGGCATGAGATCTGTAGTCATAAGACTTGGGCTCAGTCCTACTTCTGCTTTTTATCACATTTGTGACCTTGGGAAATAATTATTTTATGTTCTCTGAGTCTCAGGCTGTTCATTTAAAAATAAGAAAGAGAATGGCTACCATATTTTATCTCCAAGTTATTGTGAGGTTCACATTTAAAAAATATATAAACCATTGTGTTTCTCTTCCAAGTGTTGCATAAAGAATCTGACACATGGTACTTAACTGAATGTTTGAATGAATGTGTGGGTATTACTATGACTACTTATTTATGTTTTCACAGAGACCAGATGAAGAAGCTGTGGTGGATCAGGGTGGAACCAGCACAATTCTCAACATTCACTATGAGAAAGAAGAGTTGGAAGGTAAGAACTGCTGTTCCATGTAATGGGGGAAACAGTAAGAAGCAGCCTTGTGCGAGGGACAGCTTTGTTATCAGGAGTCTTGGGTTTGAGTCTTAACTTTCACTAGCTGTAAGACCTTAGGGGAAATCACTTAATTTCCCTTAGCCTCAATTTCCTTGTCTGTTAAATAAAAGTAGGGATAATAATACCCAATCTACAGCATGTGAGATAGTGCTGTGAGCACTGTAAAGTCCAATATAAACATTAATAAATGACCTATTCCATGAGAATGTGAAGTACTCAGATCAGTTCATTGATTCTTGACAACTGCTTAGAAATACAAATATATGCAAACTTTTAAAAGAAAAATACAAATAATTTAAAAAGCTCAGTTTGGCTATAAAATCTTGTTTGTACCCCATTTACAATGTTTGCTCTTTCCTTCCAACTAAACCCATTTCTGCCTGGTGTTTTCATCTAAACAAGAAAAGGGAAAACACATATGTACTTATAACATACTAGAGGCCTGGTGCATGACATTTGTGCACTGGTTGGGGGAGGGGGGTCCTCAGCCTAACTTGTGCCCTCTCTCAGTCTGGGACCCCTTGGGGGATGTCCACCTGCCGGGAGCAGGCCTAAACCAGCAGACGGACACCCCCGAGGGGTCCTTAGTTCTATTGAGGAGGCAAGAGAGGCTCCCGCCAGCACTGCTGTATTCGCCAGCCGTGAGCACGGTTTCTGGCTGAGCAGTGCTCCCCCTATGAGAGTACACTGACCACCAGGGGGCAGCTCCTGCGTTGAGCATCTGCCCTCTGGTGGTCAGTGTGTGTCATAGAGACCGATAGTTCTGCCATTCCGTTGATTTGCATATTACCCTTTTATTATATAGGATTCTTTAAGAGTCACAGCACAGAATTACATAAGAATCCAACTGAAGTGGACAGGAAGAGGCATTGTTATTGACCTGCTGTTTCTAGTTTACCTTATTAAGGCTCTTCTCCCTTTCTCCCTGCCACAGCCCTAGCTCCCCACATGACCACATGTGGTGTCCTGTTTTCCTTTTTCCCCTGGGGCCCAGTTTCCTGATAAGTGATGATGCTTGGTTTTATTAGAGAAAGGCTCCTGTCTAGCAGAACTTTAATGAGAACCCACATTTGGCTCAAAAGCCTTTGTGAACTCTCTGTAGCACCCTCTCAATGTTGAAGGCTATGATACAGCAACTTTCTACTGACTGGGCAGCATGTGAAAAATCTTCTCTGTACTGCTTGTTCTTGTGACGTGTTGTTTTGTGTGTGTGTGTTTTGTTTTTTTTCATCATCAAACTTGTACAGTTCCTCAAGAAAACTTATCCTTTGGATGAGGAGAGTGAAAGCTCTAGAGGCTGACTCAGTCTCTGGATCTGTTACCATGAGAACTTATGTGGGTGGCTCTGTGGAGGTCAGTGGGTTTGGATATATCAAGGTTAAGTTTTCCAAACTATTTTAACCAGATGGAAGAGCCAATGTGGGTTTCAGCAATTGGGAGAAAGTGGGAGAAGAAAAGGGTGTGGGGGGTGGGAGGCTAACATTCGTTAAATGACCCTTATGTATTAGGCATTTGACTGGGGTCTTTGAACAAGTTGTCTTTTTTATCTTCTTAATACAAGGCCAGGTAAATATTATACCTATTTGAGGTCATCTAGCCCAATGATCTTCAACCCTTTTCACCTCATGGCACACAAACTAATTACTAAAATTCTGTGGCACACCAAAAAATATATTGTTTGCCAGTCTGACACACACACACAAAAGTATAATTTTTATTCGTTCACACCAGATAGCTATTGTGTTGGCTGTTGTCATTTTTTTATCCTCACCCGAGGATATGTTTTTTATTGATTTTAGAGAGAAAGGAAGGTGGGCGGAGAGAGAGAGAGAGAAGGAAAGAGAGAGAAGAGAGAGAGAGTTAGAGAGATATCAACATCTATCAGCTGCCTCCAGTATGCGCCTCAACTGGGGATTGCACCTGCATACCTGGTGTATGGGCTGATGCTCCAACCAACTGAGCCACTTGGCCAGGGCCGTTGTCACTTTTTAATTTGACAATCGAAGGGAAAAGAGATCAGTGTCCCTGACTAAATAGTCAGATATTATAAGTTTTAAAAATTTCTTGCAGCACACTGATGTGACACCGGTTGAAAATCATTGATCTAGCCTGATGGCAGGTGATATGGGATGAAAGTTGGCTTTTCCACTCTACCACACCATCTGCAAGGGAGGATAGTATCCAGCATTAACTACCCAACCTCAACATTTTGTTCCATTATATAAACATGTTCATGTATTAGCCCTCCTTCTGCCCAGATAATCCTATTGCTTCTCTACCCTCTTATTGCCCATGGGGCAATGCTGCTCTCAGTTGAGTTGTTTGGGCCCACTGGACCTTTGTCCTCAGCAGGGAGATAACCATTTATAAACACTCTTGTCTCCTTGCGAGTAGAATAATAAACTTTTGCAAACTCTCTTGAATCCTGAGGACTGTGTTCCATCCACAGAGGTCAGCTGAGTAATTGCCAGTAGGATCAGCTTCTTATGATGACATCATCTATTCTTTATGCATTCTCCATTTTGCCATAAAAAATAGTAATCTATGATGTCATTAGAGAGTGATGTGTTGGGAAATGGTCATTTATACATAGACTTTTTTGAAAACTAGAATCTTGTTTAGTTTAGCACCATTTTAAAAAAACACTTTAGACAAATGGAGGACAAATGGTGCCCACTTCTCAGGCCTGATGTGGTTCTAGAGCAGCTCTGGAGAGAAGAGGAATTTGCTGTGAGGCTGGCCCTGCTGTGGGCTCTACCCTGACTCACTCTGAGGGCAGCTTTGGGACTCAGTGAGGCTGCACTCAGAGTGACATCGTCTTTTGAAGGTGTAGGATAAAATTATATTCTGGTTTGATATGTATGCCATGATACAAGGTTTTGTGGCTGCAGATAAATCCCTGGTCTTCCTTCTCCTTTATTCCATATGTCTACCCCATGTGACATAAACCATTTCATCACTCATTTTCAGAACTATTCTGAGATTTAGTCTCTGGACATTGTGAGAGACTTTTGTAAATGTGGGTTTTTTGCGTAAGTTAATTTCATCAGTAGGAGGTAGTGCATTAAACCATGACATTGTTTTTGAAGAGTCAAAAGCAAACATTAGAATAGATTTCCAAAGATAAACTCACGAAGAGCAATAATAGTCCATGATGTGCTTCAGTGGACTCTCCCAGTCTCAGAGGAACACGGAGCAGTTGCTTTAGTTAGAAGAATGAATTTTTCCATTTTTTCTGGCAGATCATTATTCCTGATTAACTACTAGATTTATGAATCCTAGAGTAAATTTAGTGCCTTCTAATAAGTTTTTAACAAATGTGTAAGAGCCATTTGCTCATATTTATACGTTAAAAGAAAAAGAAAAGGCTTGCATCTGCTCCACATGTTAGATTCCCCCTGTGGTTATTGACTTTGAGTCAACCTGTAGCCCAGAGGAGTGGAACACCTTTTGTATGTGCTAATGAGTTCTGTCTGCACTCTTGGTAAACAGTGTGTATGGAATGTTAAATACAGCCTCCATCTGGAGGGTGGGTCTCACATGTGGTTTCTGTCTTGCTCCACAAGATTCAGTCCCAGTTCACTAAGGATTGTTCTTTGCATTTGTATACATACTTACCTTTTAAAAATTGATTTCAGAGAGGAAGGGAGAGGGAGAGAGAGATAGAAACATCAATGATGAGAGAGAATCACTGATCGGCTGCCTCCTGCACACCCTACACTGGGGATTGAGTCTGCAACCCAGGCATGTGCCCTGACTGGGAATCAAACTGTGACCTCCTGGTTCATATATCAACTCTCAGCCACTGAGCTATGCCAGCTGGGCGTGTATACATACTTATTTTTAAAAAATATACACTGTTACATCTTTTGTATAAGTTTTACTAAATTAATACTTATATTTGCATACAGATAGCCTCTGAAGAGTAGTAAATAACTGGAAAAAAGAATAGAGAATTGGATGGGAAGGAGGTAGAATTTGGGTGAGTTGATAGGAAGATGAAAAGGATGAAGATTGTGAGGATAGGAGAGGATTGAATGGCTAGCAAAGTGACCACGGGATTAGTTTAGTGAAGTCATCACAATGCCAAAATCCAGTTAGGACTGGATTTTACTAGTGCTTTATTCATTTCCTAGTGTCCATTTATTTGTCTTCTTTTCTGCCGATCTCATTCAGAAAATCCAAGTTTCTGCTTCAGAGTTCCAGCGTAGAAACTGATGGCTAATTTTCTGACAGGTACTTGGACTTATTTAGCTCTGACCTCTGCTGGAGCTTGTTTTCATTATCGCTTGTCTCGCTGGTGTTTTAAGGAGGCAGGCACTGTGGTTGGCTAATGTTGGTGAGAACTGATTAGACTAAAAGAATTTATTAGAGAAGGAGGAGTCTACTTAAAGATGTAAGCTTTACCTTACTTCCTACAGAGCCATCAAAGGCATCTGTAGAATGTCTTCCCTGTTATGCTACAGATTTGCCTAGAAGGAATTTAAATATCAAGCTAAACCATACATTATTTACTCAACAAACATTTACTGAGGTCATTTTATACTAGTAATCTCTTTTTTCAGCAGTAAGTAAAGATCGTGAGAACAATAGAACCAATGTGAATTCTCCAAAGAAAGCCTTAGCCAAAGCCTTTCCTAGGTCTTGAACATTAGAACCTGAACTAGCCATCATTTGGACAAGACCTGAGAAGTCATTTGGTCCAACTTCCTTGTTTTACTTTAATAGTGTCAGTGAATAAATTAACCAAGAAAACGAGTCTAATAACATGGGTTCTAATACCTAATTTTTGTGTTCTCAATTTCTCTTTAGAATGTAGTTAAATAATACTAGCACTATACCAGCACGAGCCCAGCAGAAATATTTGGAGTGCGCTTAAGGAGAAGTAGAGGTCCTAGCCTGGCCAGTAACCTGGGGGATTTGCTCAGAAGAGGAAGCATATGGTTGGGATGGCTCTGTTGAAGGACTGAAAGTTACCCTCAAACTGTTCTTCACCTGGACACACCTGATTTTACAACCAGGTCACCATTTTAGGGGGTGGTTGAAGTGATTCTCTAGGATCTAAATATGCTTTTCATGGCCCACAGGTCCTTCATGTCTGCGCCTGTCTGTCTCTAACTTTCCCCCCTCCTCTCCTTTCCTCTTTCACCTTGCTCTGGTCCTACTGGCTGTCCTTTTCCCTTAGAACTAGCCGCACACATTGCCATCGGAGAGCCTATGTACTTAATCTTCCCTCTTCCTGGAATGCTCTTCTCCGGAGTCTTCTCATGACCTCTCCTCATCACTGGATGTCTCTTCTAATCATCTTAGCTAAAGTCTCCCTTCTCCATCCTATTCCCTACCACAGACATTCTAGCACTTTATTGTATTTTATTCATAAAAATGATCGATATTTGAAATAATACCTTTTTGTTTTTATGATGTCTGTCTTCCCCCACTAGATTATGTGTTTTGAAGACAGGGATTTTGTCAGTTCACTGCTGTATCCCCAGCCCTTGGGATAGGACCTGGTACAATTAGATAACTCCAGCCTGGTTTGACCTGAGTGGTGTACTGCAGGGACCTAATTAAATGCTATAGTCAGACATTATTAGTTAACAGATGGTATTTATTAAAGTGGTAGTTAATTACTTGTTTTCATAGTTGATAGTTTTCACTGATTATATCAGAGGTCCAGAATCCCACATCTTAGCAAATGACCTGTTCTGGCTCTATATTTCTGTTTTATTGAAGTTTCAAGATAACTACATTATATGTTGAAACCTGCCTGTCAAAAATATCCTGAGGTGTGCCCAAGTCAACAGAACTGTCCTGAGACAGTTTAGTGTGTAATAGGTGCGATTCTTCCAGATACTAAATATTTTATTATCCTGCCTGCCTCTCAATACTCTAACAAATCTCTGATCATCTTCCCATCTAATCATCACTGTTACTTTTTTTATTTTGCTTTATCACTTTGGAAGTTGAGAGGCAGGGGAAGACAAAGAGAAGGAGGGAGAAATAAAGAAAGAGGTGTTAGAGCAGCACCCGCAGGCACTTTAACACTACTTGGAAGTGCAAAGCACTATCAAGGAATCCCCAAAGAAGAAGTTGAGCATAATCTTAGGAAATCCCATTGCTGGGGAGAGAAGAAAATGAAGAGTTGGTAATTCTTTCCATAGAGTCCCCTTATCTAGGAAGACTTCAAGTAAGCTTTTAGTTATCAGGTTGGCTAGGATTTTCTCAGTCCTCTCATGCCCTGGTGAATATTTCATCTACCACAACTGTGTTCACTTTAGTTACTCATTCCTTTTGTGGTCCCCTTCAAATTAGAGGCTTTCTTAGGTCATATTATATTCTCCTGAGGAGATTCTAGGGGTTTATGCTCCTAGTGCATGCACTTAGGATATATTCCATTTTCTGGATATGTGGAGGGATGCCCATATATAAGACACTGTGTATTTTGTTATGTGAGGATTCCAAGAGGAACAAGTTTTGACTTGGGACCTTGAGGATCCTGCAATTGAATAGTGGGAGATAACACTGATAGAGGCTTGACTTTTTTTTAAAAATATATTTTATTGATTTTTTACAGAGAGGAAGGGAGGGAGATAGAGAGTTAGAAACATCGATCAGCTGCCTCCTGCACACCCCCCACTGGGGATGTGCCTGCAACCAAGGTACATGCCCTTGACCAGAATCGAACCTGGGACCCTTCAGTCCGCAGGCTGACGCTCTATCCACTGAGCCAAACCGGTTAGGGCGATAGAGGCTTAACTTTAATGCAAGGCATAAAATGAATACACAAGAGAATGCTAGCCAAGGACTCTGGGGATTTAGAGGAAGGAGGTGTCATATCTGATCAGGGAGATCAGAAATAACACCAAGAAGGAAGGTGCATTGCAATGAATCTTAAAGGAGCAAGCCACATCAGTGTCCAGAAAGCACTGGCACATTTATGGAATAGCGGTTTGGTTTAGGTAGAAGAAAGAGTGTGAGATGATGGTGGGTGCAGCGGCCAATGTCATGAGGAGGAGACAGAGTCAAAACCAAGCTATTCAATTGCTAAGGTAGATGCAGAAGGTGAGCATCTCTAGGTATCCCCTCCCCCTGAATATTTACTTGATATGAGCATGTATAGGATTTTAACTTTTATCTCTCTCGAGCTGACGATCACTCAGTTCTCTTAGAGCAGTGGTTGGCAAACTCATTAGTCAACAGAACCAAATATCAATAGTACAACGATTGAAATTTCTTTTGAGAGCCGAAAACCGACTTCTGCGCATGGGCCATGAAGTTTCAATCACACTGTATGTGCGAACCCGCACGTGGTATTTTGTGGAAGAGCCACACTCAAGGGGCCAAAGAGCCGCATGTGGCTCGCGAGCTGCAGTTTGCCGACCACTGTCTTAGAGGTCTTTCCCTTTATTTCCCTTTGAATGTATAATTTGTCCCAGAGGAGGAAGAGACTAGAAAGGAGGCTGGGACCCCGAGCATGCCGGAGCATGAAGGGTGCTGACCATGTAGGAGAGAGCAGTTCTAGAGCAGCACATCAGGAGGATTGGTTTGTGGGATTTAATTGGTGTGGAAGACAGGAAGAAGGCCCCTGCTATTGTCCAAGTAAGAGGAGAGAAAGGCTTGACAGCCCTAATCATAGGATATAACCCTGAGGGGCCAGAGGTAGAGGTGGAAATCTAAGGTAATTCTGATGTTTCAAGTCTGGAATGTTGAAAGAATGGCGCTGCTGTGGACAGAAACGTGAAGAAATGAGTTTGAGCCTGATTTGGGATGGAGCATGGTGGTTTGCTTTGAATCATTTAGATAAAGATTTGGGAGTCATTTATAGAAGTGAATTTTGGAACCAGGGGAGTAAAAATTAAAAGAAGAGAAGAAAGGGTCAAGCAGGGGAAACTGGGAGCCTTCCTTTGATTGTGGGATTGTGGAAGCAATGAAGAAGCACAGCCAGAGAAGTGCAAGCGAGTCGGAGAGGGCAGTGGGACAGGAACTGAGGGAGCCCCGACCACCAAGGGGAGGAAGTGGTCAAGGGATTTGGATACTCCATGGAACGTGGTGGGCTCTCAAGAAAGTCTTTTAATTGAACTGAGAGAGAAGTAAGATGACAGAGATTTGGTGATAGAGCTTAGGTGGCCTTTGGTGTCCCTGAGAGGGCAGTGTCAGTGGAGAGTGGTCACATGCAGTGGCTATGGAACAAGGAGGTGATGAGGAAAGGGAGCTAGGTTGGTAGACTGTTCTTAACAGTGGTTTGATGGAGAAGGGAAGAGGACAAGGCAGAAAGGTGGGAGAGTGGCACTGCATTGGGGAAGTTTCTTTTTAAGATAAAAGAAACTTGAGCAGGAGAAATTCATGGAGGGGATGGATGGAAAGGAGAGACGGAGGATAACTGATGGAGCAGAACTCCAGAGGGGTGGGGGGCTTTGCTCGTTAGCCTGGCAAAGAGGAGAAGCTGGGGGAGGAAAGTGAGCCAGGCTGAGGTGGAGGAGCTTACATGAGAGGGCCTGAATTTTCCCATTAAAACATGAAGGGAGGTCACCTGCTCAGAGGGAGGAAATGTGGAGAAGGCTGTGGATTTGAAGATAGCGACTAAAGACTGGAACAGCTTTTGTGATGGAAGATGTTGGGAGTCAGTCTGAGATCTAGAGTGCTGAGCCGCAGTAACTGGGCAGAAATAAGGGAAGACCAAGGCTCTGTGTGTCGGGGGTGGGAGCATCCTGAAAGCTTCTGATTCTAGACTCCAGGCTAGGCAGGAAGGCTAATGAAGCCAGGTGGAGGTGAGAGAGGCCTGGAAGTCATTAACAGAACAAAATAAGGTTTATAGAAGGAATGAGGGAGTAAGGAAAGGAAGAACTAGAGAGGAATGCTGTTGGATCACTTTTTCATGTTCCCCTCTTTTTGTACAATTATTTCATATCTCTCCCTATAATCTTAGCCTCCCTCTGGTTTGTAACTAGTCTCTCATGCTATTCTACAGTGCAGAAAAAAAAAGGAAACTGATCCTAGAATATATTAGCTGCTAAAATTTATTCCAGGTATTGTGTTAAGCATTTTACATACATTACGTTATTTACTGTTCACAAAACCCCTCTGAGTTTAAATAATAAACTTTCAGTACTCCTCTTAAAGGCAGTCACAGAGAGATCAGATCACTTGTTCAAGGTCACAAGTTGTGAATGATGAGGTCAAGTTTTGGACTCAGGCAGGTTGACCTGAGCACTTTTCCCAGCTGCCTCCCTGCTAAGACTTGTTGCAGTTGTTATAGAGTGATTGTATTGCCTTTTTAGAAATAATTGATCAGATTATTGTTGTAATAACAACTAGCATTTGTATTGGCCTTTAATGTTCATGCACATTGTTTCTTTTGATCTTAATAATACTACTGTGAGGTTTGCAGCCACATGCAAGCGACCTTCGAATTCTAAGATCTCTATATCCTTAGCTCTAGAAGTCTTTGAAGTTTATCATTACAGGGTTGTGACCAGGCCAAAGAATTATAATCTACACCGCCCCCCCTTAAATATTCTAAACTCCTTTTGCTAAAGGGGTTTTCTGTACATACCTTCTGCTTCTTTTCAGGTCATAGAACTCTGTATGTGGGGGTTCGGATGCCGCTGGGCCGGCAGAGCCATCGGCATCATCGAACTCATGGCCAGAAGCACCGGAGACGAGGCCGGGGTAAAGGAGCTGGCCAAGGGGAGGAAGGCCCAGAGGCCCTGGCACACGGTATCACCCTTGGGAGAGAAGGTGGGTGTCCATGGCCGGGAGGATTGGTGAGGCCGAGGTTTCATTAAGCAGATGGTTTTGATTCTCTGCCCCTTCTATAGTTTTTAGAGCTTGCTTCCAAGAAGAAAAAATTCTTCTAAGAATCAAAAGTATCTTCCTGAAAACTATACAATTCAGGCCCCCAAATCAATACCATAATAGGTAAAATAATTTGCTAGAAAACTAGCCATTCCTTTGGATCAGATTCATCAGATTTCCAGTTTGTTGTGGTTTTTTTTTTCAAGTGGTCTTAGTTACTATTTTTTTTCCTCCCATGAAACTGCTTTCACTGAAGAGATTTTTAAAAATTTTTCTGGGAATAAATAAAATTTTTTTTATCTGTGTTCAGGATTATCTTAAATATGTTCCTGTAGTTTTAAGGCCCCAGATGTGATAAGTATGGCAGAATTCTGTCTCTGCTCCAGTTGAGGCTGGGAGCAGACCTGTCTCTATGGTTGATTTTCCAGACACACCATCTCAGCGTGTTCAGTTCATTCTTGGCACTGAGGAGGATGAGGAGCATGTGCCTCATGAGCTGTTCACAGAGCTGGATGAGATCTGTATGAAAGAGGGAGAAGATGCTGAGTGGAAAGAGACAGCCAGGTATGTTCCTAAAATAAACTGGGTCAGGATTTGCTTGGGTAGGCAATGGTACCTTTCAGCAAGTGACAGGCCTGCCTTGTCTTTTATTTCTTCATGGGAAAAGTGATGGCTGACTTGGGAACTGATGTTTGAGAGTGTTCTTTGGAGAGTGTTAATGTTGACCTCTTTGTGGTATCTCTGGTCACACCTATGCCAATTGACCTTGAGCCTAGAATTGAGGTCCTCTCTTATTTTGGGGGGGCCCAGAGTACTTCATGGGCTATCTTGATATTATAGGTCTGGTTTAGAGGATGCCTGACGGGGCCACCTTGGTTTGGACCTAGCCAAGAAAACAGAGCACAGGTCCAGACTTTTCCTACAGGTGAACCATAGAGTCATTTCGGTTTTAATTCAGTGGAATTCACATAATTTTTGAGATTTTAACTTCTTATGGGACAGTCCAACTTCATAGACCCTTGAGATTATAGTGTGTCTGACAATAGGCTTTTTGAAGTAGTTGTGGAGTGGCCGTGCTTGTCTAAGGCTCAAACCCAAGAAGCTCTTAGATTAACCAGAGCCATGTCTGGGCTTCTCTAGTAACTGACCAGTGGGCCTTGTGGATGATACAAAGCCAGCATGCCTGAGCCTCGGGGTGAGAGGCAATGTGCATAACTAGCAAAGCATGGCTCCAGCTCACATCGGAATAGCTCTTCCTTGATGCCTGCTGTCCCCATGGATGTTTTCTACAGGTAGAAAGGATTAAACAAGCCAAGCCATCTGATACCAAGTGAAAAGGCAATTAATCTTGTGATTTTGTCTTTGTAAACTGCTAAAGGTCACATGGATAGGCACTTTAAGAAAGAAAACATCATTTTATTAATGTGATTTGTCAGTGTATCCAAATGATAGAGACTGGATCTATTTTTAATTGCATAAGTAATACATGCTCATTATAAAAAACTAGAAAATAAAGATAAATAAAAAGAGAATGGAAATTATGTGCAGAACCCCAGGGATAATGAGGAATATAATATTTGGTATCTTATACATAGATGTGTTTGTGTTTTTAAAATTTTCTTTAAATAAAAATGGAATTAAACTGTACTCAACTTTGCACTGTTGTATAGTCTGCTGTTTTCACTTACCAAT
Source organism: Corynorhinus townsendii (assembly GCA_026230045.1). Lineage (NCBI taxonomy): Eukaryota > Metazoa > Chordata > Mammalia > Chiroptera > Vespertilionidae > Corynorhinus > Corynorhinus townsendii. Next base: position 168,491,880 of record JAPDVU010000003.1, on the reverse strand, counting down.
GTACCTTGAACACAAAGAGTAGATTACAATGTTCAGTGTGATTATTTAGATATCTTTTTTGTGATTTACATTAAAGATTCACTCTTAAAAAGTCCTCATTTTCTATCTTTGGCATCTAATTCTTTGTAATGCTTTCAGGTGGTTGAAATTTGAAGAAGATGTTGAAGATGGGGGAGAACGCTGGAGCAAGCCCTATGTGGCAACCCTTTCATTGCACAGTCTCTTTGAGCTAAGGAGCTGCCTTATTAATGGAACGGTCCTTCTGGATATGCGTGCAAATAGCATAGAAGAAATCTCAGGTAAGGTTAGGTGAAGGAAAACAGAGGAATGTTTGTGTAAATTAAGAAGTGTGGTATAGAGCAGCGGTAGCCAACCAGTGGTCCGCAGACCACTGGTGGTCTGTGAGGTCCGAAAGGTTGGCGACCACTGGTAGAGAGGAAAGAATCAAGTGGCTGTGTTTTAGCAATTCACTTAGCGTCCTGACCTCAACATTCTCAGCTGGAGGATGGGTTTCAAACTAAGAAACCATCTATTTCACAGACTTATAGGATTCAAATGACATGGCACTTAGTCTTCCATTTTTTTGTTCACTCAGCAAACATTTATTTTATATTTATTTATTTATGCCTGATTATGTCCTAGGCATGGTGAATAAAGGTAAAATACAGCTCCTACCTTAAAGAATCCCATCTTTTAGTGGGGAAAATAGTTATGGAACAATTAATATAAGTGCAACAATGGGAGACATATTTTGATAATAATTACAGAAAGGGGCAACTAGGAGTTGTTCAGAGAAAAGGGAGTTAAAGAAAGATTTTTAAAACATGGCAGCTAGGAAGACATGTAAGAAATTGAGTCAGTACCTCTGCTTCTTCAGCAAGATATGAAAGGGAGATGTCTGATGAAGTTTTATGGAGTGGTTGAGTGTTACATTACTATGTTTTGGGAATGGAGTTTGGCGTATGGGTGCATGTGAGGATTTTCCCCTCAGCTTGGCTTGATTTGGCTGGAGAGATTAAATAAGGATTTCTCCAAACTTTTCTCCATTTAGAGTATCCAAGTAATTCTGTCTCTCTGGGATCACATGGGGACCCAAGGGAGAGGTCAGCACTGATAGGATCCCGTGTCCCCTCAAGATTCTAGAGGGAAGTTATTCCTTGATGCTTCCAGCTTACAGCTCTTAGAGTCTCTCTAAGGCTCTGTATCTCTCTCATAAAGATATTTGTCTCTATCATTCAGGATGATCTCATCTGGAGATCCTTAATTACATCTGCAAGGACCCTTAAAATAAAACCACATTCACAGGTCTTATGGTTATACATAGACATATCTTTTAGGGAGTCACCATTCAACCCACTACAAAAGCCAAAAGGGAAGAGAGTTTTAATTCATCAATGTCAAATGCTATAGAGAGGTCAGGTTAGGTAAGGACTAGAACATCCATCAGATTGAACAATTGGAAGGTTATTGATGATTTTATCAAAAGCAGTTTCTTTGAGGTAGCCAAATTACAGTGGGCTGAAGAATTTTTGTTTTGAGAACTTTAAGTGACAGGAGAGAGGGAGAGAGAGAGGGAGAAGAAGAAAGAGAAGGAGAGAGAAGGAGAGAGAGAGAAAAATAGATGAAATAGATAAAGGAGGACTTGGGGAGGATATTCTTATCCTTTGTTTTGTTTTTTTTCAAGATGAAAGATCCTGAAGCATGTTGATAATATTGGAGCAAGGAAACAATCAATAGAAAGGTTAAGATAGAGAAGCATGGATCTTTGGCTTGAATATTTAAAATAGATTTTCTTTATTTATTACTACTAGCACTTGGATAGTTATGGATGAGGTTGGAGTTGAGAATAGGTTGAAGTTTGGGGGAGGCTGGGAGTAGGTATGTAGGATTGAAGTAAAACTGTCATGGTTCTCCACATTAGATACCTGATGTATTCATATTAGTGATGAATCACAGAAATGTTAAAATGCTCTTCCAGAGCAGTTGCTCAGTGGTTAGAGCAAGGGGGTGGGGATTTTCCAGCCAGTGGGCCCTATAAGGCCCAAGAATTCAATTGGTTTGGCCCTGCCAAGGCATTAGGGATGAACTAATTAAATGTTTGACCAAATATAGCAGGCTAATTTTTAAGTTAATAATTTTATAAATATCCAAATGGCTCTTTGCAGAAAAAAGGTTCTCCACTCTAGGGTTAGAGCATCAGCCCACAGACTGCAGGGGCATGGGTTTGATTCCTGGTCAAGGGCACATACTGTGGTTGTAGGTTCAATCCTTGGCCCCAGTGGGGGTGTGAGTGGGAGGCAGCCAATCGATGTGTGAGTGTCTCTCCCCCCCCTCCCTTCCACTCTCTCTAAAAATCAATAGAAAAACTATCCTCACTACTTGGGTGAGGATTAAAAAAATCTTGGAGGAAGGGAATATAGAGGACCTTTGGTAGATGACAGAACAAAATGGGTAATAATGTGGGCTTTTGACTCAGACTGTCTTATGCTTGAGTCCCAGCTCTGCAACTTACTAGATGTGAGACTTTGAGGAATTTTGTAATATTTGGACCTCAGTTTCCCGATCTGTAGAAACTGTTATACAAGCCACTTTTCAGAGTTTTTATGAGGATAAGATTAGATAATCTAGTATAATTCCTGGCACATACAAAGTGTTCAATAGTTTCTATTTCTAATAATAATGATTTGTTATATGAATAAAGTATAATTTACCACAGCTGCTACCATCAAAGATACTATTTCAGGAAACTGTATCTCAGTGACACTGGTTGAACTGCTTCCTGGTGCTCATTGACCACCCCCCCACCCCCTGCCCTTAAACCACTTGACTTTGGCCTCTCTGGGTCCATTGACCATCAGAGTGTTCATGTTAGCATCTATTTTCCAGACTTGGTCCTGGACCAGCAAGAACTCTTCAGTGACCTGAGTGACAGCATGAGGGTTAAAGTACGGGAAGCCCTTCTCAAAAAGCATCATCATCAGAATGAAAAGAAGAGAAATAACCTCATTCCCATTGTCCGCTCCTTTGCTGAGGTTGGCAAGAAGCAGTCTGATCCACATTCGATGGATAAAAATGGTAAGATTATTAGGAGTGACTTTTTTATTTTATTAATCAGACATTTCAGAATTAACTGTAGATACTAAGTGACTAGAGGGTAGGGGCTATATTTATCTAATATGCTTCCATGCTCACTTAGACACAATACTTTTTGTGATCGATGGGTGGGTGGCTGGGACTAGTGCTCTTGTGGCACTAGGGATGCCTGCCTCAGATAGACCTCAGTGGACCCAGGGTAAGAGGTTTGTAGCGCAGAGTGGCCTCAGAATTAATATGGCTTTTGGGAGATACCCACTTTGGGGGTAATTTGGGGTCAGAGAAGGTAAATTGGAGATTTTTTGTTATTGTTAATCCTCACCTGAGGATATTTTTTCCAATGATTTTTAGAGAGAGTGGAAGAGAGGGAGGGAGGAGGAGGAGAAGGAGGAGGAGGAGAAGGAGGAGGAGGAGAAGGAGGAGGAGGAAGAGGAGGAGGAGGAGGAGGAGGAGGAAGAGGAGGAGGAGGAGGAGGAGGAGGAGGAGGAGGAGGAGGTGGAGAGATACATCGAGTGAGAGAGACACATTGATTGGTTGCCTCCCACAAGTGCTCTGACCAGGGCAGGGGATCGAGCCTGCAACCCAGGCATATGCCCTTGCTGTGAAGCAAACCGTGACTCCCTGGTTCATAGGTCAATGCTCAACCACTGAGTCACACTGGCCAGGCTAGTGTAGACTCTTGAGTTGGCCTTCTAAGGTTGAGATTTTGGCTTCACCACTTGAAAAGTGTGTGACTTTGGGAAACCTCTAAACCTCTTTAAGTCTAATATTCTCCTCTGTAAAATAAGGATAATAATAGGTTCAACTCCATAAGTTTATTGTGAGGCTTCAGTAACTTAATTCATGTAAGTCCCTTAGCCAGGTGCACTCAATGAATCTCACCTGCTGATTGGTTTTGTTTTCTGTGGTCTGGCAGGGTGTAATCTACATGATCTTGTCCCCATATTTATTGAGTCACAATGTGCAGGGGATATGCTGGGGAATCAATATATTTGAAAAGTTCTTCATGGGAGTCTGGTATACATTCCTAGTTAAGGATTACTACCTTAATAGAGGAAGAAAAGAGGATTACAAAGGTGTTCAGGAAGAAGGTGCAGGAGTAGTAATACCCCTGTCCTCCTTTTACCACTAATTAGTAGGTAAGGAGAGAGGCATGTCTGGTCCTAGCTTCTTAAGCATCTTAACCCCTTCTCTATGAGGGCTTTTGCAGGAGATAGTTATAGCTAAACGATCATGGGTGAGGTGTGTCAGAGGGGGAAAGGGCAGGGACTCAGAGAATTCTGTTTGATTTTCTCCAAATAGGTCAAACTGTGTCTCCTCAGTCTGTTCCAACTACAAATCTTGAAGTAAAGAATGGAGTGAATTGTGAACACAGTCCTGTGGATTTAAGTAAGGTGAGTGGAGACATGGCTTATAGGCCTAAGAGTATCTCTAGTGGAACCCAGAGTAAGCTTTCGTATTTCAGCACCCTTTTTCCAAGACCAGAGCCCCCTCTGTAGAAAAGGAGGCCCGTCTGCTCTAGTCTTCTTCCTTCTACTCCAGCCTCAATGGGGCTGACTCATCAGTTTGTTCCACCAGGTTCACCAGGTTCAACATGCTGAAACTGAGACTTGCCACAGACAACTCTCCCTGACTCAGACCTCCTCATTTTTTTCAGATTTATTTTGGCACCTGCTCTCTAGCAGCTCCTTCTTGCCTCCAAAAGTTTTGTCAAAGCAATGTATTTGCTACGATCTTCTAAAACTCCTTCATGGCTGGGACTGTGACTTTGGTATCCATGGCCTCACTTCAGTTGCTGGTTCAAGCCATCCTGCCTCCAGCCTCTTATTGCTCTAGTCTACCCGTAACATTTTCTTTCTAAAGCCCAGATAGTGTCAGGTCATGTCTCTGCTCGAGACAGGGAGCCTTATAAAAACCTGAACCTCTGACAAAGCACTCAAGTATTTTAAAATGGGGAAAATTTGACCTAGAGCTTCAAAAACAATTTTCTTTGAGGAAGCGTGGTATAATGGATTCAAATCACAATACCTGATTTAAATTCTCTCTTAAAAGCTCTTGTCCTGAGCTAGTCAACTTCCCCTGTCTGGGTCTCAGTTGCTTAATTAAAAAAAAAACAAAACAACTCTTATCCACCTTACAGAGTTCTTGTAAGGATCAAATGAAACAGGGTGAGAAAACTTTTGTTAAATCATAAAATGACATGTGAATGTAAGGCATGAGGAGGATGATTGACGCTTGAGGCAATGGCTCCCAGGTTCTCAGAGGCTCTTTGGACTTTCAGGTGGACCTTCATTTCATGAAAAAAATTCCCACTGGGGCAGAGGCCTCAAACGTCCTGGTTGGTGAGGTGGATTCTCTGAACCGCCCCATTGTTGCCTTTGTGAGGCTTTCTCCAGCTGTTCTTCTCTCAGGCTTGACAGAAGTGCCCATCCCCACAAGGTAAAGACAAAAACAGCATAACTCAGTGCATTATATCCAGAGTACAGATTTGTGTGAGCTCTGGGGGAAGAAGCAAGCTAATGCCAAAATTAAGGATAATTAATTAATTTTGGGAATGCTGCTTAAAATTCAGCAGTGATCTCAGTGGGGTATATTTGGTTAACTTCCATGCAGAATTCTAAGACTTTTAAGGCTATGACTGCACAGTACCTGCAGCCTTGGAAATGGAGAATTGAAGAGCATTCAAAGGACATAGCAAGGGCTGTGTTGTCCTCACAATTCTGCAGAGCTGTATCCCAGGGAAATGTCTGTGAGCGAAGGCATTGATGTCTCTTTCCACAGTCTGGTAGGATTTGTTTGGCTTGCAGATATGTCTGCATTTGTTCAAAAGGCTATTCATGCACTCTGAAGGTGGTGATTCAGATGACTCAGAGCCCTATGAATTACAGAGTATTCACATGTCCAGAAGATAATTTAGACTCCTCTCCAAGGCTTGATAATTTCAACTTCCTTATTCCTTTCCTCTCCCCATTATTTTCTTATTAGAGCCATCAATGAGATTCAGGTAACCTTGAATTTGCATTACAATGCCATGTCTTGAAAAAGTGTCTTTTCTATAACAAGGAATCAAGTCCATGAAAATCCTAAGAATTACAACCACATTATTAACGGAGTCATACAAATAGCTTCCAATGTCCATAGTGGAGCTATTAGATTAAGGCAGCTCATACTGCTCCATCAGTAGTCTGCCTCCTTTTATTGAAGGTACTGCGATGATTTCTGCTTGATAGGCAAGAGAAATGTTCTGCTGTTTAGACAGGAGTAAGATGCCACTTCTTTAATTTTACCTACATACTTTTGTCCTTTGTGTGTGTTGGCAGATTTTTATTTATCCTATTGGGTCCAGTAGGGAAAGGTCAGCAGTACCATGAGATTGGCAGATCCATGGCCACCATCATGACAGATGAGGTATGCACCACTTCTGTTTTTTCTTCATTCAACTCATAAATATTTATTGAGTATTTACTATGTGCCAGGCACTGTGCTAATTATTAAGGATAAAATAATTACAATTGCAATGTTGGCTGGAAGCAGTTCAGGTCACTTCTCTGAATTCTTATTGTGGGAGGACTGAGCTCTTTGGGGGATTTTTCTTCCTATGTCATCTCTTCCTTTTTGAATAATCAAAGATTCAAAGAAATATTTTTCTTGGGAAATTATTATTGCCAAGTAGACTATTAAGAGAGAAAGATATTAAGGGTGACTTAACTTTCTAGAGATGATTGTTAATTAAATGCATCCAAACTGTTTACATACAGAAACCTCAGTCCAGTTCCACATAAATGAGACCAGCTTGTGTAAGTTAGGGGTTTATGCTCGACACTGTAATGTGAATGTATCAAGGCAGCCAGACATTTTGGCTGAACCCCCACTGCATACCCCAGTGAGGAGGACTTCAGTGCTCTTGTAAATTGCAAAGCAGGAGTTTCAAGGCATATGTTCTAGCAGGCAGAGGAGATGGAGGCTGTGTTTTATTAGCTCTCTTTGGTCAGGAGGCTTATTTCACAGAGAACCTTCATTAGTAATTCCACCCAGTTTTTCCAACCATTATGATCAGGAGAATTTTCTTACACATCTTCCTCTTTATTCCATTCTTTGAGGAGATAACAGAATTATACAATTGTAGAATTCTAGAATGTCTTGTGCAATTATAAGAATTATACAAATGTCTTATCTCTTCTTAAACAAATAGACATATATTTAGTTCTTTTGACTTATCCCATCTTTAGGTTCTTTTTTAAAAATCCTTTTATCCTTACACTTCTCTAAGTGCTAAAAGTTTTCAACATTTCAGATCCCCGTGACAGAAATAAAAATCAAGAGGTTGTATTCATTCTTCACCATATCCATTGGTGATTGTTTTAAGTAAAGTCATTTTCAACTTTCCTGAGGGTTTTTTCTTCTCTGTAGATTTTTCATGATGTGGCATATAAGGCAAAAGATCGAGATGATCTCCTGGCGGGGATTGATGAGTTCCTAGACCAGGTGACGGTGCTCCCTCCAGGGGAGTGGGACCCTTCCATTAGAATTGAGCCACCCAAAAACGTCCCTTCCCAGGTAATGTATGCACATTAGCCGATGGTGGCTTAGTGTCACTTACTGAGTGACCAACCATGGACAAAGCAAAGACTACGTAGGGTATATGCTAAATAAGTCGACACGTGGTCCTGTTTGGGGCACCTAGAATGTCAGAACAGTAGTGAAAAAATGAATATGCAATAATAGAGATAGGGTCAGTCAGAATTACCCAGGATGAATTTTAAGCCAACTTTCGAAGAATTGATGTGGAATGGCAGAGAGGAGAGAGAAGGACATTTTTGGGGAGTGTAACATGAATTAAGCTATTTTAAATTAAAAGAGTAAGTTGTATGTAGAGAACAAATAGAGTTCCCCATAGATTAAAGATGGGAAGGGTACTCCTACTATGCCCTGGACAGTAAGCCAGATACTTTACATATGCTAATTCAGTCTTTTCAACAACATCCCCCAATGGGTATTGTTATCTTTAGTTTTACAAATAAAGAATAAAATTATCTTCAAGGTTTTAAGGTAAAGTAACATTATACAGAGGCAGATTTGAAATTGGAACTTAGGTTATATCTGATGCCAAAGCCTCCATTTTTCTGTTTCTGAGCAAGGCAGAGTTAGAAGTCAGGTACTAGTGGAGAGGAGGATAAATTACATTTTTTTGTGGTCTCCCCCCTGCCCCCCCAAGAAAGTCAGTAAACTACCCCAAATCAATGAATGCATTTGAAAACTACAAACACTTGGGTATTTTTTTGGCTGCTTTTGGATTATTTTACTACTCCCCCCATTAGTAGAAAGAACAGGATAGATGTCTAACTGCTAATTTTGTGGTCATCTGTTAAAAGGAGAAAAGAAAAATGCCTGGAGTTCCAAATGGAAACGTTTGTCACATAGAACCAGAACCACATGGGGGCCACAGTGGGCCAGAACTTCAGCGCACTGGGCGGTAAGTTGTGGAATGTTTCACAGCTGATACTGCTTGCTGGGCAGATGTGTAAAGGAATGAGTCATCCTCTTTGCTTTCATCCTTCTTCTCTGTGGTATCTTAATTGTCTGGGATGACTTTTTCAAATGGAACTATTGACTATAAGTATTACGAATATATCAAGTATTTTATTCATTCAGGTTTCTCAGAATACCTACCATGTTCTGTTTCACCTCCAGTTCTTCCCACACATTGTTCCCTCTGATTTGAGGGAATCCTTCCTCATCTCCTGGTTAACTGCTATTTATCCTTTGTCTCAGTTTAGGTGTTACTTCTTTTGAAAAGCCTTCCAGGACTCTCTGTAGGTGAGGTTAGGTATTCCTGCAATATGGTGTCACAGCTTTGAGCTCTGTCCCCTGCCTGCCTGTCATCCTCCCACCAACCCCGTGTTACAGCTCTTATTATACTTCACTAGAGGCCCGGTGCACGAAATTTGTGCATGGGGGTGTGTGTCCCTCAGCTCAGCCTGCACCCTCTCCAATCTGGGACCCCTCGAGGGATGTCTGACTGCCTGTTTAGGCCCAATCCCAGTAGGACTACTGGCTCCCAACTGCTCACCTTCTGCCTTCCTGATTGCCCCTAACCGCTTCTGCCTACCAGTCTGATCACCCCCTAACCACTCCCCTGCCAGCCTGATGGATGCCTAACTGCTCCCCTGCCAGCCTCTTTGCCCCTAACTGCCCTCCCCTGCAGGCCTGGTCACCCCTAACTGCCCTCCCCTGCAGGCCTGGTCACCCCTAACTGCCCTCCCCTGCAAGCCTGGTCATCACTAACTGCTCTCCCTTGCAGGCCTGGTCCCCCCCAACTGCTCTCCCCTGCAGGCCTGGGTCCCCGCCAACTGCCCTCCCCTGCAGGCCTGGTCGCCCCCAACTTCCCTCCTCTGCCGGCCTGGTCACCCCTAACTGTCCTCCCCTGCAGGCTTGATCTCCCCCAACTGCCCTCCCTGGCAGGCCTGGTCCCTCCCAACTGCCCTCCCCTGCTGGCCATCTTGTGGTGGCCATCTTGTGTCCACATGGGGGCAGCCATCTTGTGTGTTGGAGTGATGGTCAATTTGCATATTATTCTTTATTAGATAGGATAGAGGCCTGGTGCATGGGTGGGGGCCAGCTGGTTTGCCCTGAAGGGTGTCCCAGATCAGGGTGGGGGTTCCCTTGGGTTGTGGGGCAGCCTGGGCAAGGGGCCTGTGGTAGTTTGCAGGCTGGCCACGCCCCCTGGTGACCCAAGTGAAGGCCCTGGTATCTGGGATTTATTTATCTTCTACAATTGAAACTTTGTAGCCTTGAGCAGAGCCAAGCCTCCTGCTCCCTCCTAGGTCGCAGCCATTTTTGTTGGGATTTATTTATCTTCTATAATTGAAATTTTGTAGCCTTGAGCGAGGCCAAGGCAGGCCAGGGCTGCAGGAGCTTGGCTTCCTCCATCACTGGGGGCAACTCAAGCCTCCTGCTCTCTCCAGCTCCATGGCTGCCGCCATTTTTGTTGGGATTTATTTATCTTCTATAATTGAAACTTTGTAGCCTTGAGTGGAGGCCTGGGCCTGCCAGGGTGTGTGGAAAGCTTGGCTTCCTCCATTGCCAGGGAAACCCAAGCCTCCTGCTCGCTCTGTGGCCACAGCCATCTTGGTTGGGTTAATTTGCATACTTGCTCCTGATTGGCTGGTGGGCATGGCCTGTGGGTGTAGCAGAGGTATGGTCAATTTGCATATTACTCTTTTGTTAGATAGGATTATTATTACTTGATTCATTGTCTTTCCTGCTAGAATGTTTGCTTCATAAAGGCAGGGACCCCATTATATTCCTAGCACCCAGCACAGTGCCCTGCACAGAGCAGGCACTCAATATAGAATGAATGAATGAATGAATGAATGAATGCTTTTAGAATGCTGCCTGTTCAGAAACATGAATGGACTAGGTATGGATAAGTATTGATAAGCATTGAGTGATTATTTTAAGAAACTCCCTTAGGATAGAAAAATAGACGTGTGTCTCAAAATAGGTAGTCTACTCTTCTAGGCCAAGATTTTAAAGAGTGACATCCAAAAAGGAGGTTCTCTATGGTAGGTGAGAGAAGCAGGCGTCCAGACTAGGAGGTTTTATTTGCCAGGGAGGAAGATGGTAAAAGAGAATGTTATTTTGGGTTGGAGTGATATCCGGTGATGTCCCCAGATCATGGGAGAAGGTTGAGACTGTGGTCCTGACTCTGTAAATTGTGCTGTCTAAGAATGATGTGCTGGGTGGAGATTCTCAGTACAAGACTAAGCTCATGGAAAGAAGCTTTTAACCTTTTCTACTCCCTTGCTTTCACTTTAGTTTTTTTCTCCTTGCTTAAAATTGCTTTCCTTTTTTTTCTATCTTCAGTACCCTTCCCAGTGGAAATTTGTGGTTTTGTGTGTTTGTTTGTTTTTTTAACTGTGGAGAGTGATTTATTTTTCCATTCTTGGAAATTCATTGAGAGAAAATGCAAAGAGACTGAGTATCAGGAGATAATGACACTTAACTAGCAGTGTCCTGGTAGGGGAGTATGTGTCTTGGTTGGAGGAATGTATTGAGGATGGAGGAAGATAAGTAGGTCCTGGGGAGGAATCACTGGAGGAAAGGAGGAGCCCTTTGGTGGAAGGGGTGACTGAAAAGAGGGAGTAACCTCTAAGGGTTAGGTTTAATATTTTCTTTTAAGTGGTGGGGTCTGTGTTGGGTGGGGAGGCCTGGTGTTGAGAGGCAGTTCAAGGAAAGCATCTTAGAATAGGGTCCAGGATTGAGACTTTCTTAGAGGAGGTGGTGTTTTTTAAGGGGAAGGGTCTCATGGCATGGACTTGATCGTATTTCAGAGTTATGATTTATCTTTGGACTAAAATGTGTCTACACCCCAGAATTTAAGAGTTGAAAGTAGAAGAAATGAGGACAGCAAAGTTTCCTCCAAACAGATAATCATGCAGAGATAAGACTTCAGGTTTCTTTTGGTGTCAGAGGGAGAAGAAGAAGCTAGGGCCCCAGGCCTTTGAGTGGGGTCACTTACAATCACTTTCATAGGGAGTTTAGGAGACCCATTAGATTGGATTTCAATAGCTATAGAATCTCAGAAATGGTGCCTAACATTCCGCCAAAAAATCCTATATAGCTAGGACCATCACATGTTTAACTACTAACCCCAAATGACTTTACTCACAAATTCAAATGGGGTTTGAGGAAGTTTTTCTATAATGTCATGTCAAGAACTTCTGGAATTGACAAAACTGAAATTGGAAGGGTTATCTGAGCTCTCGGATGGTTTTATCCAGTGTCCACCCTGTGTCCACCTATACATTCATTATACCTTAGCCAGATGTGTGTGTGTGTGTGTGTGTGTGTGTGAGAGAGAGAGAGAGAGAGAGAGAGAGAGAGAGCTTTTGAATGAAAGGAAGAAAGAAAGGGAGGGAGTCAGGGAGGGAGGGATGAAGGGAGGGAGGAAGCAAGTGGATGTGATAGAACAGTCTCTGCCCTGTGTCCATGCTTGGTGTGGGAGATGCTTTCTCTTCCTAAGCTCCTGAAGTTTTCTTCAGAGCCCTTCGTAAAAGCCTTAAGACACTTTGCTCCCATTGTAGCCCTTTAAGCCAGGCAACCTAATGCTTATATCAGGGACCCATACTTCCATGCCAATTCTAGCCCCTTCCCCAGTCTCATTTATGTAGAGAGTGAATGTGAACCTTCCCCTGCAGATGGACATCCTAGAACTTTCTGGATCCTTTAGGACTGTATAGACTAAAAATGCATTAGTCTAGGTTTTATCATTCTGCACACCATTAGTAGTGTTTCCTTGAGGTGGTGCACAACCTGGGACAGAACTTGGAGACTTAGAGAATATTATCCACATTGGATGTAGAGGTGTTTGAAGATGTGGGAAAGTAGACTCTAAGACGGAGAGAAAGGAGACAAAGTTGAGAACGGTACTCTGAGGTTTGCATTATCTGATCACAAAGCCAGGGCTCAGACAGTGTCTTAGACCTCCCCAGCATCCCTGAGGCTGGTGTAGGCAGTGATGCCAGTGCATTCCTGTATGTAACAAAAGGAAAGTCTGATTAGAGTGTTCCTAGGCCAGACCCTTCACAGCAGAGAAGATATGCTGGAAAGGTAGATTTATGTACTTAATTGTGGGTGCCACTCCTAGGAAGGGTTAATGAAAAAAAAGAATTAGCTGCTATCTCGATGATCCCCCTCCCCCCTCCCCCCCCCCAACGCTTCAGACAGATTTCTTCCAAAGCACACCTGACAAATGGATGGCTGGCCTGTCCCTAAAGCCCTCCAGAGAAGGGCTCCCTAAGTCAGTGCTCCAGAGCCTAGTGACCCTCTATATGGTAAGTCCTTTCTTGCATCAAGCTTACATTCATATTCCTGTGTGCCTCCTGCCCCCACCTCCAATTTGAACATTAAGGGTAGTGTTGAAAAGGAAAGGAAGTCTAAAATGTGGAAAAAGCATCCATGTTTATTAATACCTGTGGTAGATGTGCAATTATGGTCTGATTTTATGCATGAGTGAGGTATGCGCTGACTCCATAGTGTTCAGAAATCATTTCAGTGATTTATAATTATACTATCAATAAGAGCCTCAGATCTTTTCTCTCCCCTTTTAATTACAGCCAGGCAGACAGATGTTCTCCCTTTCTACTGCTCCCCATAAATTCATTGCAGATAAATCTTTTGTCTGTTACTCACAGACACTGCTTCCTGAAGGTGCCTCCTGTGCCCAGAGGCTGACCAATCCTGGCAGCATCTCAGGTTGCCTCAGTGGGGTGAGGCTCATTATTGCAGAAGGAGATTCTTCTCTCAGAAAAATACCCTTCAGAGGAAGGTCATTGGTGATTGAGAGGTGAGATTCACATGGTACTAAGATGCTATGTTGGCTAAGGACCCAGAAACAATAGAATCTTGCCCCAGACTAATTACAGCTGCCTGTAAGTTCCTTGAGGGGCTATTTGTCCAGAGAAGAAAGCAAGAAAAAGCACTTTATTACAAACTGGAGTCTTGGTCCCAAACCCTGAGGTGGATCTCTTGTGTTCTAAGTTGGACTCTGTAGCTCCTTCTTAAGCTAGGCTTGCCAGACAGGCTAAATCGAAAGCAGGTCACAAGGCTGGTTCTGCTTCTCTCCCCTAAGCCCAGATCCACACAGGAATGTTACTGCTGTAAATCAAGAATGGGTGAATGCCAGCTATGTCCACCCAAATCAGAGGAAAAGAGCAAGTGGATGTGATAGAATAGTGTCTTCCTGGTGTCTGCCAGCACACCTATTGTACCTAACCATGAGAGAGAGGGGGGGTTGGGGGGGAGCGTTTTCAAATGGAGAAAGAGCTTGTTGTGCCTTTTCCCCTGGCATACAGGTCCCAGACATTGAGTCATACCTCCAGTCTCCTAAAAAGGGAAGGAAGGAAGGAAGGAAGGAAGGAAGGAAGGAAGGAAGGAAGGAAGGAAGGAAGGAAGGAAGGAAGGAAGGAAGGAAGGAGAAAGGAAGGGAGGGAAGGAGGAAGGAAGGAAGGAAGGAAGGAAGGAAGGGAGGAAGGAAGGAAGGAAGGGAGGGAGGGAGGAAGGGCTAGCCAAATTTCCTTTTACGAGAGAGTAGATTTTTTTTTTTGTTTTTTATTACAGAAAATTTCAAATATAGAAGAGAGGATAGTATAATGAACCCCCATGTGCCCATCAAGAGTTAACAACATTTTGCCAGTCTTGTTTCACCTATTTCCCCCCACTTAATTATTTTGTTTTTATGCTTTCTAGATTATTTAAAACCAAATAACCAGTAGCATGTTATTTTACTTGTAACTACTTCAGTGTGTATCTTTGTTTGATAAGGACATTTTACAAACAACTATCATGCCATTATTACATCTAACAAAATAAACAATAATTCTTTACATTTGCATGTTGCTCAGTCCATATGCATTTTTTTGTGATTGTCTTAGCAACATCTTTTTAGAGTTAATTTATGTGACATAGATTCAATAAAGGTTTGCATTTGATTATTATGTTTCCATTATATCACAGCCCTCCCTCCTTTTTGTCTATGCCATTGATTAGTAGAAGCAGCTGGGCAAATTGGCCTGTAGAATGCTGAATGGCTCTTGCTATTATTCACCTAACAACTTTCACCATGGTACAGTTACTCCACACTTAGAAGTTACTCAGTGTGGGAACACTGCTCACCTCGGTGTGGGATATATTGTCTCATCCTTGGGAGGTGGAGAGGGGTCCTGAAGTCCTGCCACCAAGTCCTGTTGCTTCTAACTCCTGATTAGCCCCCGAATCCATCCACCTCTGCCTCTCGTCTTGCCCCATGTCCCATTCATTACACCCCCACCAGAGTGATCCTTCCAGGATGCAGGTTTAATTATGTTGCTTCCCTGTTTACAATCCTTCAGTGACTTGACATGCCATTAGGATAAAGTTCTAATTCCTTAAAACAGTTTCCAAGGCTTTTTGTGGCTCAACTTTTCTAGCTTCTCCAGCCTCGGCTATTTGCCTCTCACACTGTCTTATCCAGCCATATCTCTTTCAGCACCTGGAACCTGCCAGGTGCTCTCACCTCTAGGTTTCATCCATGCTAGCCCCTCTGCCTCATCAGACTAACTCCCGGTCCTGGGTCCTCGATAAAATGCCCCTCCCTGCCCCGTGTTGCCATGGCACCCTCCTAGCCCTGCCTGTCTCCTGCACAAGATCTTTGGTCCTGTGTTTTGCTCACTGCTGCATCTCCAGTACCTGGCACAGTGCCTGGCACCAAAATCTGCTGCTACTTATCAACTGCATGAATGAATTATTATGCTAATTTCTCAAGTGTAAGGTG
Source organism: Corynorhinus townsendii (assembly GCA_026230045.1). NCBI lineage: Eukaryota > Metazoa > Chordata > Mammalia > Chiroptera > Vespertilionidae > Corynorhinus > Corynorhinus townsendii. The sequence goes on along the minus strand of JAPDVU010000003.1, from coordinate 168,476,474 downwards.
GATAGTTGTTCAGAGTAGAAAAGTGCATGTGAAAGAGGCTTTTTATCTAGAAAAGATGTAATAAAACTAACAATTTTAATTCTTTGAATTAGTTTTTGCCCATTTCCTCATAATAGCTCAAATTTGAAGTTTGAAACTAATAATTTCACATTAATTTTTTGAAACTTTCTATTGAATGGGGAATATACACACCTAAATTAATTCTTTTTATGCTTAGGATAACCATTCAAATTCATGACCTTGGTTGCAAATACAGTCTGTACTGACCCTAGACAGTACTCTTGCTAAGTGAAATACATGCAAATGATTCGTTGGGAAACACATGAAAACTAAGACAGGAATGTACATAAGCCCACATGACTCATTGCAGATGGGCTGTGGACTCAGTGATGATTTTTTTCCCCTCTCAGAGTGGAATTGAATCTTGTACTTGGGGTAGAATTGAAGCCAAAGTACTACCTCCGGACAGAGCACATTTGAAGTGCTTTTAAATGTGTGCTGTTCACATGCTTCTGTGAAAGAGGGACTGTGCTAGAGGCCTGTCTGCTGTGTTTCCGCAGGCTCTTTGGAGGCTTGGTGCTGGACATCAAGCGGAAGGCCCCTTGGTACTGGAGCGACTACCAGGATGCACTCAGCTTACAGTGTTTGGCCTCCTTTCTGTTCCTGTACTGTGCCTGCATGTCACCTGTCATCACCTTTGGGGGGTTACTTGGAGAAGCCACTGAGGGACGCATAGTAAGAACTTCTTACCACTACTCACGGTCCCAAAGAAGACATCACATATTGTGGTGGCTGCCAAGTCCACTGGGGGAGAAATTGCCTGGGCTGGGACTAAGGACCCCAGAGTCATTCTGTTGAAATGCTATGTATTCTGATTTCATACCAAGCAGCAACACAGTTCTTGCTTTAGAACAGACTCACTTCTGCTTAAATATCAATTTCCGTAGCTGATTGCCCAGTTGAATTGCCTGTTGCTCCAAGGATGGAAAATAATATATTAATGTCATTTAAAAATAAGATTTAGGTGACTCTGTATGACAGATTGTTGTGTGAATAGTATTACTGTGCTTTCTAAATCTATTAAATACTGAAGTGAGTCACTGTAGAACAGGACTTAGTTAAGGAACCATATGTAGATGGATTTGGGCTTCTGAATTATCAAAGTGATGCCATTTACAGGAGTATTAGACAGTGTGTACACATCACTCTTGCTAAGATGAAATACAAGCAAATGATTCATTGGGGCGTGCATGAGAACTAAGTCAGGAATGTACATAAGCCCACATGACTCGTTGCAGATGGGCTGTGGACTCAGTGGTGATTTTTTTTCCCTCTCAGAGTGCAATTGAATCCTTGTTCGGAGCCTCCATGACTGGGATTGCCTATTCCTTGTTTGCAGGACAGGCTCTCACCATCCTGGGAAGCACTGGGCCAGTGCTTGTGTTTGAAAAGATTTTGTTCAAATTCTGCAAGTAAGATACTTGGTTTACTGAAAACTCTAATGGATGTGTTATTGGGCTGTTACGCTTGAATGCCAGGGTCTTAGATATATAAGTAGGCAAACATCATTCTTGACAGTAAAAACATGAAGAATGAACATCATTTGGTCTATTGTTCTGCCTCCAAGTAGTACCATACCTAAAACAGAAGATTTCCTAGTCTTTTTTTTTTAATCCTCACCAGAGGATATGTTTTTACTGATTATGGGGGGAGAGAAAGAGAGAAACATCGATTGGTTGCCTCATGTATGCAGCCCCAATGGGGATTGAACCTGCAACCTAGGTATATGCCGTGATCAGGAGTCAAACCGACAGTCTTTGGTGTATGGGACAGCGCTCCAACCGACTGAGCCACACCTTCACTTTATCTTTAAAAAGCTTTCCCTAGCTAATTCAGACTCCTCCCATTTCCATTTCAAGTCAGTTTTAAATTTGGCCTAATATGTCCTTTTATATTCTGATTGAAATGCCCTAATTTCCCTACTTTTCCTAGAACTGATTTTTAAATAGACTTTTGTATTAGAAATAGGAGCATATGGAACAAGAGCTATATAGCTCTTTTTTATATGTATACATTTTTATTGATTTCAGAGAGGAAGGGAGACAGAGAGAGAAACATCAATGATGAGAGAGACTCATTGATAAGGTGCTTTCTTCACACCCCCTATAGGGGATTGAGCTCAGACCATGGGCATGTGCCCTGACTGGGAATAGAACAGTGACCTCCAGATTCATAGGTTGATGCTCAACCACTGAGCCACACCAGCTGGGCCAGATTTTTTGTCTTAACTGTAATAATAAGATCTTAATCACATTGGGCAGTAATGGCAGAAATGTGTGTGGGACAGTTCTCCATTTTCCATGTTCTTGCAATAGCAGATACCACCCATGAAGCAAATCTGTGTCACAACTGTCCCAAGGCAGCATTTAAAAGTGAAACACAGTCAGAATTAAGGAGAAATTGGGTTGCAATACTGGTATAGATAAAATGAGATGAATTAACCATGTTTCTGACCCTTTGTCTCTTAATGCCACCCATTCATGCTTTTTGATGAACTTTTGTCTTGTTTCAGAGACTATGCTCTTTCATACCTCTCCTTGCGTGCTTGTATTGGACTGTGGACCGCCTTCCTATGTATTGTTCTTGTGGCAACTGATGCCAGTTCCCTCGTCTGCTACATTACTCGCTTCACTGAAGAAGCATTTGCTTCCTTGATTTGCATTATTTTCATCTATGAAGCAATAGAAAAGCTGGTTCACCTGGCAGAGACCTACCCCATCCACATGCACAGCCAGCTGGACCACCTTAGCCTGTATTAGTAAGTATGCTTCTGCAAGTCTTTCTTTCTTTTTTTTAATTGAGCAAAGGGCCTGAGTTTAATGGCTGATACAGTATGCCAGGCAGTGCTTACAGCTTCTGTTATGGAACTGTCTTGGCCCTTTGGGAAACAGAGCTCAGGTATGGATGTGGAGACTCCTGCCAGAGGAGAACAGTCAACATTGATGACAGATAAGATGGACTAAGAATAAAACTCAGATGGAAGTTGAGAAATGCTTTCCAAGCATGTCTTTTGGTTCCAGGCATTGAGGCCAAAATAGTACTAGTATTTGTCTGTGTTTTCAACCATTAAGAAGAGTCTGGTCCTATACAACATTTCTTCTCTGGAATAGTATTCTCCAAATTGTAACTAAAGACTTTCATCCTTTAGCTCTAGCTCTGAATCTCAAGTTCCTTACCTTCTGGCTGTACAGTTCTGATATGGAGGGTCTGGTTGTGAAGTGGACAATTTCAACCTGAAACTTCCTGGGTAGATAGAGCACGCTGCATGGAGGTGTCTGCTAACTATCAACAGAGACACTTGTAGATTCTAGTTACCTGTTCATCAACCTAAAAAAAAATAAAAATTTATTAGAATTTCTAAAAATTGTTTTATCACAAAATAACAACTATTAGGGAGTATAATCTTTGAAGCCTAGTGGATTGCCAATTGGCATTGGAGCTCTGAATTACCCATTGGCAATGGAGTAAGTTCATTCTTTGACCTTTTTTATAATTTATTTATTTAACAAGTATTTGCTGAGCATCTACTATTTGCCAGCACTGTTTTAGGCCCTGGAAAAAGCGATGAATATGATAGACAAAGGATCTATCCTCATGAGACTTATATCTAAGTGGGAGAAGACAGACAAAAGTAATCAGCCCTGCCCTGATTAGACTTTGGGTCTGTATACTGTAATTCTTTAATAAAGCTCAAATAGTATTTTTATTATTTTCATTCTACTGTTGGTTCATATGGAGCTGATGTGAAGCTAGAACTTCCCAACTCTTTAAATGATTTTATGTTAATATGTGTAGAACTTATTTTTTTAATATAATTTTTTTAAAGAGCAGGTTTAGTTAGGTTCACAGCAAAAATGAGCAAAAAGTACATAGAGTTCTCATATACCCTCCTGCTCCCTCATAAGCATAGCTTTCTCCGCTATCACTATCCCATACCAGAGTGGTACATTTGTTGTAATCAATGAACTTGCATTGATATATCATTATCACCGGAGTCTATAGTTTACATTAGGGTTCACTCTTGGTGTTACACATTCTGTGAGTTTTGACAAATGTATAAGAGCATTCCATCAGTATAGTTTGATACTGAGTAGTTTCACTGCCCTAAAAATCCTTTGTACTCTGCCTCTTCATCCTACCCTATCACCCCAATCCTTGGCAACCACTGATCTTTATACTGTCTCCATGGTTTTGCCTTTTCCACAACATCATACAGTTTGGTAAAATCAGACAATATTTGGCTTTCAGGTTGGCTTTATTCATTTAGTAATATACACTTGAAGGTCTTCTATGTGTTTTGGCTTGATAGTTCATTTTTTTAATTTATATTTTAAAATGTTATTTAATTTTATTTTTTTAGAGGGAAGGAGGGGGAAGAGAGAGAGAAACACCAATTTGTTGTTCCACTTATTTATACATTCATTGGTAGATTCTTGTATGTGCCCTGACTAGGGATTGAACCCACGACCTTGGCATATCGGGTCAATGCTCTAACCAACTGAGTTACTCAGCCAGGACTAAAATTTATTAATTTTAAATTTATTGGGATAACATTGATTAATAATTATATGTTTCAAGTGTACAATCCTATAATACGTTATCTATATATTGCATTGGGTACTCACTACCCAAACAAAATCTAGGCTCCTTCTGTCACCATATACAGAGTGGGACAAAAGTAGGTTAATAGTTGTTCATATTCTATATAATAAAATCCTAATATGCAAATTGACCAAACTGGCAGGAGGCGGGGGTGAGGGGTGGGGGGAGTGGGGAGGAAACAACTGGTGGAACAACTGGTCACTATGACATAAACTGACCACCAGGGGGCAGACGCTCAATGCAGGAGCTGCCCCCAGCCCACAGGCCCCAGGCTGGTCAAGGCAGGTGCTGGGGGGTGGGGCGGAGAATGGGGAGGCCAGTCACCCCGCAGATCATCCCTGATTGCCAGGCCAGTCCTAGGGACCCTACCCATGCATGAATGTCATGCATTGGGCTTCTAGTAGAAAATAATACAATAATTAATAAATAATAATAAACTCTGTTTCAGGTACAACTATAACCCTACTTTTTAAAAATTATTAAATTAAATCTTTATTGTTCATATTATTACAATTGTTCCCCTTTCCACCCCCCCCCCCCCTATAGCTCCCCTCCATCCGGTTCCCACCCCACCCTCTGCCCTTACCTCCCCGCCACTGTCCTCATCCATAGTTTTTTATCCGGTCTCTTCCCACACCTCCCATACCCTTTCCCCCCAAGAATTGTCAGTCCACTCCCTTTCTATGCCCCTGATTCTATTATATTCACCAGTTTATTCTGTTCCTCAGGTTTTTAATTCACTTGATTTTTAGATTCACTTGTTGATAAATATGTATTTGTTGTTCATAATTTTTACCTTTACCTTTTTCTTCTTCTTCCTCTTCTTAAAGAATACCTTTCAGCATTTCATATAATACTGGTTTGGTGTTGATGAACTCCTTTAGCTTTTTCTTATCTGTGAAGCTCTTTATCTGACCTTCAATTCTGAATGATAGCTTTGCTGTGTAGAGTAATCTTGGTTGTAGGTTCTTGTTATTCATCACTTTGAATATTTCTTGCCACTCCTGTCTGGCCAGCATAGTTTCTGTTGAGAAATCAGCTGACAATCGTATGGGTGCTCCCTTGTAGGTAATTAACTGTTTTTCTCTTGCTGCTTTTAATATTCTCTCTTTGTCTTTTGCTCTTGACATTTTAATTATGATGTGTCCTGGTGTGGTCCTCTTTGGGTTCCTTTTGTTTGGGGTACTGTGCGCTTCCTGGACTTGTAAGTCTATTTCTTTCACCAGGTGGGGGAAGTTTTCTGTCATTATTTCTTCAAATAGGTTTTCAGTATCTTGCTCTCTCTCCTCTTCTGGCACCCCCATAATTTGGATGTTGGTATGCTTGAGGTTGTCCCAGAGGCTCCTTACACTATCTTCAAATTTTTGGATTCTTTTTTCTTTTTGCTTTTCTGGCTGAGTGTTTTTTGCTTCTTTGTATTTCAACTCCTTGACTTGGTTCTTGCGATCCTCTAGTCTGCTGTTAGGTCTCTGTATAATACTTTTTATTTCAGTCAGTGTATGCTTAATTTCTAGTTGGTCCTTTTTCATATCCTTGAGGGTCTCGCTAAATTTATCGGCCTTTTCTAGGAAATTCTTGAAAAACCTTATAATCGTGGTTTTGAACTCTATATCCAGTCGTTTGTTTTCCTCCATTTCTTTCGTTAGTGATCTGTTTCTTTGTCTCTGCATTTTTGCTGCTTCCCTGAGTTGGTAGAATAGCTTTGTGTGGTAGGTGTTCTCTAGGGCACAGTGGCTCAGCCTCCCCAGTTACCTGAGGTGGACACTCTTGGTGCACCCCTTTGTGGACTGTGTGCTCAGCCTTGTTGTAATTAAGTCTTGATTTTTGTTGGTATCACTGGGAGGAATTGACCTCCAGGCCAGTTGGCTATGAGGATCAGCTGTGTCTACGCTGGGAGAACTTCTGTGCTAGAGACACCCTTATGAGACAAGACTGGCAAAATTGCAAAAGCCTCTGTGCTCAGCGTGGATGGGGCGGAGTTTCAGGGCAGAGTAGACAGCCTTGGTTTCCCACCAGCCCTGCCCTATGAGGCCCCTGGGTTTCAGTGTCCCTCGATAATCACTGCAAGCACCTCTGAGAGAAAGCCGCCCTTGAGTTTCGCCCGCTGCCAGACAGTCCAGTTTCTCCCTGAATGAGTTGGGGTTCCCAGAAACTTGCCTGGAACTGGGGTTCAGCACAGCTGGGAGCTTCCATTTCCCTCCCGTTTTAGAAAGCCAGCCGCGCACTCAGTCTCCTGTGCATTCAGCAGTCAGTCCTCTCGGCGCATGCACGCCTCCTGACCTCTGCCTTCTGCAGCTCCTGAGTCTCAGTGTGCTTTCTCTTTTCCTGACAGTCCAGATTCCCCCCGAATGAGTCTGGTTTCCCAGCATCTTGCCAAGTACTGGAGTTCAATGCAGTTGAGAGCTTCCTTCTTCCTCCTGCTTTAGAAAGCCAGCCGCGCACTCAGCCGCTCGTGCACACAGCTGCCTGCCCTCTCTGCGTGCGAGTCTCCATACCTCAGCCTTTTGCAGCTCCTCTGAGTCTCAATGTGCTTTCCTCTTTTCTTCTAGTTGTAGAATTTCCACTCAGCCAGCTTTCCTGTGGTTCTGGATGGTGTCCATTTTGTCTTTTAGTTGTAGTTTTGATATTGTTGTGCAAGGCAGCAGTTTAGGTGTTTACCTATGCCGCCATCTTGGTTTTATCTATAAACCTACTTTTGCCCCACCCTTTATTTGACCCCCTTTACCCTATTCATCCTCCCCACCCCTATCCCTTTCTTGTAACCACCATGTTGTTGTTTATGTGTATGAATTCATTTGTTGGTTTTGTTTGTTCACCTGTTACTTTTTGTTTTATATCCCACATATGAGTGAAATCATGTTCTTTCTGTCTGATTTATTTTGCTTAGCATGATATTCTCAAGATCTACCCATGTAGTGGCAAATTGCAGTATTTTATACTTTCTTATGGCTGAATAGTATTCCATTGTATACCTATACCACATCTTCTTTATTCAATTGTCCATTGAAGGACCCTTAGGTTTTTTTCTTTTTAGCACTGAATAATAGTCCATTGTGTAGCTATACCAATGGTTGGCAAACTGTGGCTCGCAAGCCACATGTGGCTCTTTGGCCCTTTGAGTGTGGCTCTTCCACAAAATACCACGGCCTTGGCAAGTCTATTTTGAAGAAGTGGCATTAGAAGAAGTTTAAGTTTAAAAAATTTGGCTCTCAAAAGAAATTTCAATCGTTGTACTGTTGATATTTGGCTCTGTTGACTAATGAGTTTGCCGACCACTGAGCTATACTAAAGTACATCCATCCACCTACTGAAGGACATCTCTGTTGCTTCAAAGTTTGGAATTGATTTTTTTTTATACTTAAATCTAGGACTTTATAGATTTCCATATTACTTTTCATTTTGTTGATTCCTCCTATTTTGTAAACTGTTGTGATTTTTTTGAATTTTAATTCTGTTTATGCTATATCCTTAGAAGACATGCTCATTAGATTCTTGTATGAAACAAAGTTGGTGTGAATGACTATGTTAGTTGAGTGTACAGGGAGCCAGTTCAGGCATGAAGCATGCTTAGACTGGGAGGCAGCATGGTGGCCAGTAGGACAGGTCTGGTCTGGTTTAGATAGAGGAAGAGACCTGGGAAGCCAGGGAATGGCCAAGATAGTGGATTACCAGGGATGCCACAGTGTTAGGAAGAGCTTACATCATGATTCCGGGAGACTCTGAATTTTAGAGCAGTAATGTGATGGGTATAGGGAGCAAGGCATCCAGGTTTAGAGAAAACTGTTGGGAGCAGAGTGGGTCATCATGTCCTCCTTGCTATGTAGATTGAATTCCACAGGTCAAGCCTAAGAGGTAGAAACTAAGAAACCTCCAGGGCTCATTCTGAGTGCATCAGATGCTAAGCTTAGTTGTCAATACAACAGAATCCAAGATCCACACACTGATTTGAGTCCATCTTTATTAATGACTGACCGAAAAACCAGGGTGTGGTTGGGCCTCATCTGGTAAGACCAACCTCAGGAATCTGAAGTGGGCAAAGGAGAAGCAAAGAAGGCCCTGATACTAAAGCTTTTAGCCCAGTCATGGCTAAAAATATTTTATTGAATAGTTGGCTGCTTTCCTCAGGAATGTTTTTTCCTCCTCCAGCTGCAGGTGTACTGTCCCAGAGAATCCAAACAATCACACACTACAGTATTGGAAGGACGAAAACATCGTGACAACAGAAGTCCACTGGGCTAACCTGACTGTTACTGTAAGTCTGGGAGCTGCCAGATGGCCTAACATTGTGACTACCAGGTTTAAGGGAGTCTTCTAGGTAGAAGTGGGTAGCCCTTTAGCAAGCTCTGGCATTTACAGAAATAAAGCTATTCTTACTGACTCCCCGCCCACCCTTCAAATTTATCTTGCACATAAAGATAAAAGAATATTATCTCTTACTTCCCTCTCACATGTACTGTACTGTACTAAAGATATGTGGGGATGAAACCAGGCAGGGTTGGGGAGCAGATCCCAGTTTTATGGAGCTTGAAGGACATTCAAATCAGCAAGGCCTCTGTAATAAAAATAGTACAAATTGCTAGGGCCCTCTTAGAACCTCATGTTTTCTTGAAACAGTTCTGATTTCATTTTCAAAAGTGTCTTAGTTCGGGCCGGCCAGTGTGACTCAGTGGTTGAGCATCGACCTATGAACCTGGTTTGATTCCCTGGCTGGGCACATGCTTGGGTTGCAGGCTCAGTCCCCAGTAGGGAGCATATAGGAGGCAGCCAGTCGATGATTCTCTGTAATCATTGATGTTTCTATCTCTCTCTCTTTCTCCCTTCCTCTGAAATCAATGAAAAAAAAATTTTTTTTTAATGTCTTAGTTCAGACCATAAGTAGGCACCCTACCTGGAAGGGGCCTATGCAAGTGACACCCACACAACTATATGGAGGTTAATGCTGCTGGCAGCATGTGCTCCCCAGCAGTTGCGGGATCGCAGTGAGTGGTGGACTCAGAAGGCAGCCACTAGTTACTCCTTCTTGCCTGCTTTTCATTATCCAGAATGTTTGTTTCTCCAGGAATGCCAGGAGATGCATGGAGAGTTCACAGGACCTGCATGTGGCCATCACGGACCCTATACTCCTGATGTGCTGTTTTGGTCCTGCATTCTCTTCTTCACCACCTTCATCCTTTCAAGCACCTTAAAGACATTTAAGACAAGCCGCTATTTCCCAACCAGAGTAGGTAGCATGTTCATACATTTCTTTTGTGTTAGAATACTAAATAATAAAAGGCTAATATGCAAATTGACCAAACGGTGGAACGACTGGTCACTGTGATGCGCACTTACCAGCAGGGGCCAGATGTTCTATGCAGGAGGTACCCCCTGGTGGTCAGTGTGCTCCCCCACTTAGCCAGAAACCCTGAGCCAGACTCTTGGCTGGCTCCGTGGGGGGCAGGCCTAAGCCTGCAGGCAGCATCCCCCGAGGGGTCCCAGACTGCAAGAGGATGCAGACCGGGCTGAGGGACCCCTCCCCCACCCAGTGCACGAATGTCGTTCACCGGGCCTCTAGTCCTAATACAACAGACTAATCTCAGCCTGCATGCTACTTGCTGAGTAGAGTGGCAGGTGGAGAATTCTAAATGTCCCGATGAGCCACACTGCAGCATCTCTTCTTCTAGTGTCCAGCAGCCCCTTTCATAGATGTGTGGTGTGGAATGAGGAGTTAATATATAAAATATTTTTGATTTAAAAGTCACAGGTGAATTTAAGGTGGAGTAGTATTCTCTAACAGCTACTAAGTTTCATTTCTGGAATGCTATTAAGTTTTATTTCTAGAATGCAATAGCTAGAGCTGGCTACTTAATATAATTAATATAATTAATTGGGATGATTGCTTTGGATTAGGTAGGGGATCCCAAAGTCTCCTCTCAGGAATGGCTCTTGTAATAGCTTGTGAAGTCACTGGTTAAATTGACTGCAGCAGTGAGAACGCTCCTGACTTGGTTTGCCTGTATGTTTGAAGCCTCAATAACCTCTCCCTGATGCAGATGACAGAATTATAGGCCAAGTTTAGAGTGGCTGAAGGGGCTATGGCTTTGAAAAGGAACTTGAATCAGGAGGAATTGGTGGTTTTTCTGTGAGGTTTCAATGAGGCACATTGGCAGAGCAGGATATATGAATGGGGTAAGGGGTCAGTTGATTGGATATTTACTGTACACACATACATCACTAAAACATTCTTAGACTTCAGTGGATCTACAGAGTAACTAAGGAGATACATATTAGATATGCTCTCGGTCATTGTTTCCAGTCTGGACAAATCATGAACAAATGGCAGTTATGTACTACTTGCTTAGGTCTGGGTTAAGTGCTGTAGGGGATGCAAAAGATTGGATAGGAAATGGAAACAGATGAAACAACCAGATCATATGAGACAGTAGTAAAGAGTTGGATGTAGGTGCCATAGGAGTTCAGAGGAGAGAAGAGCAGCTGGGCCCCAGGATGGTCAAGATGGGCTTCATGGTGGGTTCGGGTATTAGTGATATTCAACATGGCTGAGATATATTTTCTCTATTTCTGTTGGAAGTTCAGTTTAAGACTGGCACTGAGCATTTCAGAAGCATTGTATTTATTAAAGCTACACTAAATTATAAAGTGGGTTAGTCCTCTTAGGAAAAAATGATGATAAATGCTATGGAGAAAAACAGAGCAGGAAAGGAGTATAGGAAGAGCTGGGGAGGCAGGTGGCAACCAATCTGAAGTAGGGTCATCAAAGATCTCATGAAGGTCGTATTTGAGTGAACATAAAGGAGGTAAGGGAGCGACTCAAGAGATTACTAGAGAAAACACATTTGAGATAGAGGGATGAGTAAGTTCAAAGATTCGGGTGGGAGTGAGTCTGGCATGTTTAAGAAACAACAAGGAGGTCTGTGTGCTGGAGCAGAATGAGCAAGCAGAGAGCATTAGGAGCTGGGTTCAGAGAAGTAATGATGCCAGTGAGTGTGGGCCTTATAGGCCAAGAGGGCCTTTTGGGTTTTTAACTCAGTGAAATGAGCAACCATTTTCGGGTTTTGGTGGAGGCATTAACTTGGGCATATTAACATATTCCTGTTGTTTAAATATGCTTGTATTAACTCAAGTATAAAATTAAAGCATTCTCCTGAGGATTTTTAAACCTTTTACAATATTAAATTCTTTTCTACTGCATTCAACCTGCTAAAACAATTTTCTAATTCTTTTGCATGCCAGGTACGCTCCATGGTGAGTGACTTTGCCGTTTTCCTCACAATCTTCACAATGGTGATTATTGATTTTTTGATTGGAGTCCCATCACCAAAACTTCAAGTTCCAAGTGTGTTCAAGGTAAACAGATCTCAGGGTACTTGGTACCTCATGTAATTTCATAGAATCTGCTTTGGAGTTAATTTCAAAGGCCTCCTTCCATATCCTAAACCCTGAGTTTTTCAGTCCTCTATGAACTTGCTCTTTATGCCTTTTCAGAAAAGTGAACTTATCAGGCTTGGCTAGGCTCAAGTCAGAAAGGAGCAAGCCTAAGTTCATTTAATGAACAAAAAGTATTATTTATTATCATTAATGCAACTTAACTGTTTTTATTTTTTTAATTAATTTACTTTAAAATTTATTTTTATTGTTGAAAGTATTTCAGATGTCCCCCTTTTCCCCCCCATTGACTCCCTCTACCCTCCACGCCCCCAGGCCTATGGCACTGTTGTCTGTGTCTATGCGTTATGTTTATATGCATATAAGTTCTTTGGTTAATCTTTTCCCTGCCCCTACCCCCGCTTTTCTCTGAGATTCATCAGTCTCTTACATGCTTCTGGATCTATTTTGTACATCAGTTTATTTTGTTCATTTTTAAATTATAGTTGACATACAATATTATATTAGTTTCATGTATACACCCCAGTGATTAGACATTATATAACTTACTTAGGGATCATCCCAATAAATCTAGTACCCATCTGACATCATACATAGTTATTAGAATATTAACTATATTCTCTATGCTGTACTTTACATCCCCATGATTATGTTGTAATAACCAATTTGTACTTTTTAATCCCTTCATCTTTTCCACCCATCCTCCCAACTCCTCTCCCATCTGGCAGCCATCAAAATGTTCTCTGTATCTATGAGTCTGTTTCTGTCCTGCTGCTTCATTTGTTTGTTTGTTTTTTTAGATTCATTTGTTAATAGATATGCATTTATTGTCATTTTATTGTTCATGTTTTTTACCCTTTTTTCCCCTTCTTCTTCTTAAAGAAGACCCTTTAACATTTCATGTAATACTGGTTTGCTGGTGATGAACTCCTCCTTTAGCTTTTCTTTGTCTGGAAAGTTCTTTTTAAACATTTAAAAAAATATATGTTTTTATTGATTTCAGAGAGAGGAAGGGAGAGGGATAGAGAGATAGAAACATTGATGAGATCTAAACATTGACTGGCTACCTCCTGCATGACCCCTTCTAGGGATCGAGCCCACAACCTGGGCATGTGCCCTGACTGGAATCGAACTGTGATCTCCTGGTTCATAGGACAGTGCTCAACCAACTGAGCCACAGCAACTGGGTGGGAAAGTTCTTTGATTCTAAATTATAGCTTTGCAGGATAGGGTAATCTTGTTATAGGTCCTTGTTTTTCATCACTTTGAATATTTATTGCCAATCCCTTCTGATTGTGTTTTTGCTTCCTTATATTCCAAATTGCTGATTTGATTCTCAGCTTCATCTACTCTACTATTGATTCCCTGTAAATTAATTCTTCATTTCAGTTAGTATATCCTTCATTTCTGGTTCTTTTTATGGTTTTCATGTCCTTTTTAATACTGTTGATGTTCTCTCTAAGTTCAGCTACTCCTTCCCTAAGTTCATTGGGCATCCTTATAACTAGTATATTGAACTCTGCATCTAGTAGATTGCTTGTCACTGTTTTGTTTAGTTCTTTTTCTGGAGTTTTGTTCTGTTCTTTCATTTGGGATGTGTTCTTTGTCTCCTCATTTTGGCAGCCTCCCTATGTATGTTGCTATGTATTAAGTAGAGCTGCTATGTCTCCCAAGCTTGGTAGAGTGGCCTAATATAGTAGGTGTCCTATACCGTTTAGTGGCACAGCCTATCTGATCACCCAAGCTGAGCATTCCAGTTGTGTCCCCCCCGCCCCGCCCGCCAATGTGGGCTGTGTACATCCTCCTGTTGTAGTTGCGCCTTGATTACAGTTGGCATATCAATGGGAGGGATTTACCCCCAGATCGATCTGCTGCAAGGACTGGCTGGGACCACCAATTATTGTGGAGGATCAGCTGTGCAGGGGCCCACCTCACAGAGCAGGACTTATTTCAGTGGGGCTCTGGTGCACACTGAGTCTGCCTCTTGGGTGTGTCACTGTGGAGGTGGTTGAGTGGTATTTTGACATGGTCTGAAGATGTCTACCAGGTGGGCTAGCTTTGGGACCTACCGGAAGATGCAGGCCAAGGTTAGCCCCTGCTTGTGTTCTGCCCATGGTCACCTGACTTTAGCTACCAAGCTATCTGCAACTGGATGCTACTTGTCATTAAATGTATATGGCAAGTGGAGGTGCCCAGGAGAGGCCAAGCTGTGAATCATGTTTGGCTGCTGCTAGTGCAAGGCCTGGGGCCATTTAGGGAGGGGTATGGGGCATGCTGAGGCGAGATGCTATTTGTTTGAGATATTTTGGGAAAGTCTGAAGCACAAGCCAAGACATGTCACTCATATGGAAAAGGCACTGGAAACAGCTTGGGTGTGCCTAAAAGTTTGGTGGGGTGGTATCTCAGGGAATCTCCATGGCAGGGCAAACAGTAATAGCCAGGTTGACTGAGTCTCAAATATGTTGTTTGCTTGCTGGCTCTGTTGCGGGGGCACTCATCAAAGGAACAATGGCCTCTGCCAGCACTTTAGTCTGAGAGAAAGTTGTGCCCCCAATTCTCAGCCTGATGGCAGATACTCAGTTCCTCCCTGAATGTCCTGGTGCCTTTTGAGCTCTTTCTCAGTGCTGGAGTCCACAAGAGTGAGTCTGAGTAAGAATGTGCACAGGCCCTTTAAGAGGAACTGATTGGGACTCCAGCAGCCCTCCATCTCACTCAACTCTATTTCTGCTGATTTTTACAGCCAGATATTATGGGGATTTCTCAGCTATGGAACCCTGTACTGGGGGCCTGGTGTGAGACTAGAACCCCTCACTCCTCAGGGTGTACCTCCACCACCAAGATGTCCCTCCTGATGTTCATTTTCCACATGTGGTTGTGGTACCAGCCCATTCATCATCCTTATTTTAGGACATCCATTCAGTTAGATTTCAGGTGGTCTGAATGATGGTTGTTCTATAGTTCAGTTGTAATTTGGATGTAGTTGTGGGAGAATGCAAGTACCACATTTACCTATGCTGCCATCTTGACCAGGAGTCTGCCACTTAACTGTTTTTAATGTTAAGGTTTAAAACATTGGAATGTGCACAGTTATATTAATGCATATCAGTTACTGTGGAAATATGGGTCTCTGGCACAAGTATGGTTAATAGCACTTTTATTGAGCACCAACTGTATGAGTCACTGGGAAGGGTGAGAAAGCTAAATATAGGACTTGGTCCTACCCTAACGGATTTTGCCAGGTGAGGAAGTGAGCTAGGGAAGGTGCCTCATCCAGAGCCTAGGGCTCCTGCCAGAGTAACCATGACATGTCTTCAACCCTATTTCATTGTTTGCATAACTGTCTATAATCTATAATATTTTCCCAAAAACCTATATAAAAAGTAAAATAAATGATCAATATGTGGGACTTCAAATCTAGTTCTGTTAGGGACACTGACTGAGTAAATAGAGAAGATGGAAAAGCTGAACTCAGCTCCATAGATCCCCACGAGGTAGAGAGAAGAAAAAAACCTGGCTATAGTCAGTGACTGGAGAAGAATCATATAATGAGAGGCTGGGGAAGAAAAGGAAGATAGGAATAAAGCAGTCTTTGACTTGTAATGGCCTTTGTCTTCCCTTGCTCTGCCTAAAGTAGGCCTGAAATTTTTGTATTGTATTTTGGTAAATTTGCTGAAATGCCATCAGTTAGAAATTTATGGATTTAAAAACACACTCTTTAAAACTGTAATACTTCCAATAATATGTCATTCTCACTTTTGTGTGAATGAGTGCAATTACCTTTCCCTCTCGGGTCAATCCTGCAGGAGGAATGAATTTTTCATAAAAATAAGAAATTTGGGAGCATTAAATAGTCCTTGAAATGGTTCCCTGATGGGTAGGTTTAAGATAGTCAGAAGGCACTGAATTCATGGGACATCTGGGAAGAAGGTCTCTGGGAGATGGAAGAAAGATGGGAAAGGGAAATAGAAGAATGTCAAAGATAATGTTCATTGGCAAGCCTTGCTTTTAGGAATCAGAGAGGAAATATTCTTATTTTTTCCCTTTCCTATTACTCCACATAGCCCCCAAGACCCATCTGTAGGCTAGTACTATTACTAATGGCTTAATGTCAGTAGGAGTTTAATAAGTTTTTGTGTTGGCCTGACAATTTAATTACCACTTAGAACGTTGTTATTAAGGAGACTAAAAGATTTTGTAAACTTTTATAATCTAACCCAGTGGTCGGCAAACTCATTAGTCAACAGAGCCAAATATCAACAGTACAACGATCAAAATTTCTTTTGAGAGCCAAATTTTTTAAACTTAAACTTCTTCTAATGCCGCTTCTTCAAATAGACTCAACCAGGCCGTGGTATTATGTGGAAGAGCCACACTTAAGGGGCCAAAGAGCCACAAGTAGCTCGCAAGCCACAGTTTGTCGACCACTGATCTAACCCATTTATAATTTGGGACTTGGTGACATTATTCAAGAGTCTTTGAATCCTAGAGTCATGACCAATATGGAACCAAATACTTTAGATATAACAGTCTTGGCTTTGTTGAGTTTGGGTCAATTCTGGGCCAGTTTGTATCCTGGGCCTTTATACTCCACTAGGGGCCCAGTGCACGAATTCGTACACCTTGAAAGGAACTGTGGGCCGCGAGGCTGCAGTAGGTACAGGGGCAGGCCTTGGCCCATCCTCCACGCCCCTGCCCGGGCCCTCCCACCATGGCCCCCAGTCCCCTATCTGCTGCCGCCACTCCCACGTGCTGATGACGCTGGCCCTGCTCGAACCCACTGATGGCGTGGAGCGATTGGGGCTGGCACCAGCAGCGGGTGTGAGCAGCAGCTGCTGCCATGATTGCCCCTCAGGAGCAAGGAGGCAGGGAGGTGGAGAAGACCTCAGGGGCGATTAGGGCTGGCAGCCGCCGCTCGCACCTGCTGATGGCACTGAGTGATCGGGACCAGTGCGGGGAACTGGCAATAGATGTGAGTGACAAATGGGACCATGGCAAACAGGAGCAAAGAATTTTCAGTAACCTTCAGAGGCTTGCCCCGATGACAATGAGTGGCGCCCCACCTTGGTCTGGCGCCCCCACTCACCTGCTCCACCATCCCGCTGCTGCCAACGCCTGCCATGTTCCACACATGCCCCCTGGTGGTCAGTGCATGTTATAGAGACAGGTTGTTCTGTTGTTCTGGTTGTTCTGCCATTTGGTCTATTAGCATATTAGCCTTTTATTATATAGGATTACTGCTTAGCCAAACAAGGTGAGCTTTTCTTCCTCAGAGTACTTTGGAAGGGGGAGGCAGAGATTGAGGATCTAGGAGGGTTTAGGTATGCCATGAACACCCAAATAAAATTTATGAGCAGTGTGGTTTTACAGGGGCATTGAAAGGGTCAAACAAGCACCCAGATTCAGCAGTCTTAGTGAAACCAAATTGTAGGGTGTTTGAGTCTGTGTTAGTTGTCTCACAAAACCAAAGAATGAATTCGCGGACTAAAACCGTTAATGGAAGCAAAGTTTATTGAGAGAAGCCAGTCCTGTAAAAGGTGCAGTTAGGGTTCCAAGAGCAGACAAGTGTCCAGAGCCTCTTTTACATATTACAGCCAGGTATTAAAGTATATTAATCCATGTTTAGAGCTTCACATGACCATAAGCTACATGGGCACAGGGAAGCATCCCCCTGGGACCCAGCTCACCAGAAAGAAGAGAGGAACAAGCAAGCACTTTTTAATTTAGGGGGTGGATGCAGTTTACAGCCTTGCTAGCTCCTGATTGGTCCTTTCAAATAATTCTGCCTTAATAACATCCTTGGGATTGGTTATAGGCCTTGTGATTGGTTATCTGCAAGCTGCCTGTCTTAGCAACATTCATACATTTTAAAGCTTATGTCTCCCAAGTGCACCCTTCCTTCTGTGCCCAGTTGGGGTGCCTTAGTAATTCTGCTTAGCTAGGTTCCTGGTTCTACTTCCTCCCCGCCACCATGATCCCAATTCCTGACTACCTATCTTCCTTCTGTCTCCTCATTAGGTTCCTCTCTCAAATTCATAGTGCCTGGGCCCCTGTTTCAATACTGATGAGAGAAGACCCCTAAACCATTCCAAGCTAAGTGCATGAGATTCTGTGCAACTGGCTCTACTTTGCCTTTATTTGTCCTGTAGACATACATTATATGGCTTCAGGAGGAAGAGAGTCAAAGTTATTTATATTTATTGTTTGAAGTTAATAAATTATACTGGACAAAAATTTTGTTGTTAATTATATTTTACTTGGGTTAATGTTGAGATGAGTTTGTTTTCTCTGTACATAGGGGTTTGGAGAGTAGGAGAAGGAAGTAAAGAACTAATGAGTATTCCATAAGAAGTTCATAACTGAGGATTGACTCTGAGCAAGGTCATAGATTTCCTAAAGAGTTGCTATACACTACAATAATGTGGAGTAGAACACAATGATGGGGTAGTTTCTGGAGTATGCATGAGGAGCAGATGAGAGTTTTCTTTAAGTATTAGACATCCTATATAATAAAAGCACAATATGCAAATTGAACGAACAGCCGAATGACTGGTGGAATGACCAATCGCTATGACGTGCACTGACTACCAGGGGACAGATGCTCAACACAGGAGCTGTCCCCAGCCCGCAGGCCCCAGGCCAGCCAAGGCAGGTGCTAGTGGCGGGGGGGAGGAGGGAGGGGGGTCCTCCCTGATTGCCCCCCCTGATTGCCCCGCTGGTCGCCCCACAGAGGGAGGCAGAGGGAGGCGACCCGTGGCAGTGGCAGGGGGCGGGGCTGGCGAGCGGCCTGCACTAGGTTGGCCAAGGAGGGTGCCAGCGGGGGCTCAATCACCCTGCTGGTCGCCCCACAGATCGGCCCTGATCGCCAGCCAGGCCTAGGGACCTTACCCATGCACGAATTTTGTGTATTGGGCCTCTAGTTATCAAATAATTATATCTGAGTGGAGTGCTTTGGTAGAAAGGAAAAAATGAAGAACCAAGAGTGTGGCAAAATGAAAGAAGTTCTTAAGTAAGTATGAGGTCAGGGAGCATGATGCAGAATTGGATAGGCTGGCTTTAAATAGAATCACATAGAATGCCGTGAGTGTAACTGAAGATAAGGAAGCATATATGCACGCAGGTAAAGAGAACTGGGTAAGGGAAGTGTGTAAAAGTCTGTCTTTCATGTATATAGAGCTTATACTGGGGGGAAAAAGTTGCTGTATTCTTGCCTTTTTTTAAAAAAAAGGATTCTCATTCAGGAATAAAAGAGTTGTGAATATTGTGATTCAGTTTGATCTGTTTTGCCCTAATGACTATAGTTAACTTAAAATACAAAAATAAAACCTTGTTTTTTCCTTTAGCCAACAAGGGATGATCGAGGGTGGATTATTAGTCCCATTGGCCCCAATCCCTGGTGGACTGTGATAGCTGCAATTATCCCAGCTCTACTCTGCACTATCTTAATATTCATGGACCAGCAGATCACAGCTGTTATCATTAACAGGAAGGAACACAAGCTCAAGGTAACAAGAAATTCTGACCTAGAAGGATTAATGGCATCGTATTACATTAAAAAAAAAATTTAGGGTAAATTCATTTAGACCAGGAACTGTAGTACCTGGGTAAAAGAAGTCATGGAAGGAGCTCATAAGAGGTTTCTAGGGGTTTACAATCCCTAGAGTGGAGTACAATGGTATGATACAAAAGAAGCTTGGGCTCCACCACTCTCTATTCAAACCTATGGGGAAGCTGGACTGGCACAGTTCCTAGTGGTCCTTATATAGCCACATGCTCTGTGTCAGGCTTATCTTCCTGAGGTTCAGGTCAGGGCTTGGGCCACTGTTTCCTAGAAGCAGGTATTCTCCCATTGCTGTCCATTTCTGGGGTTTCTGGACTGAACCTTAAGGTCAAGGATCCTACAAAGGTAGGGTAAGTTCCAATGAATGTGTTAGTGAGAGGCTTAATGTGTTCACCTCTGTATTTTCCTTACTTAGAGTAGGCAACACAAATTTAGCAAGGATCTGGAACCCAATAAGGACATTTATCTTTAATCCCTATGTCTACCATCCAGAATGGTCAAGATGTGGCTTGATCTCTGGTTACTCTTCTAAGAAAGGATGAATATTTGAATGTGTGTGACGCAGAGTGAGATCTGGGGGCGCTTGCATAAAGAATGGATATTGGCATGTTTTGGAAAAACTAAAGTTTCCCTTTTTTTCTCTGTTCCCTCCAAACCAGAAGGGGCTGGAATACTCTTAGCTCACTGTTCTATGCTCAACTGATGGTGATGGAGACTCTATTTCCCTACAGAAAGGCTGTGGTTACCACCTGGACCTGCTAATGGTGGCCATCATGTTGGGTGTCTGCTCCATCATGGGCCTGCCCTGGTTTGTGGCTGCAACTGTCCTGTCCATCACACATGTGAACAGCCTCAAACTGGAATCTGAGTGCTCCGCTCCTGGAGAACAGCCCAAGTTCTTAGGCATCCGAGAACAGAGAGTGACAGGCCTTATGATTTTTGTGCTGATGGGCTGCTCAGTCTTCATGACGACTATATTAAAGGTAATCATTTATTTATTCATTAGGTAATATAGTGAGTGCCTGTTTTGAAAATAAGAAATAGCATATTCTAATTGGATAAGATAGATAAGATGTGGTTAAGAAAGTTAAGTAAGGCCCTAACTGGTTTGGCTCAGTGGATAGAGCATCGGCCTGCGGACTGAAGGGTCCCAGGTTCGATTCCGGTCAAGGGCATGTACCTTGGTGTGGGCACATCCCCAGTAGGGAGTGTGCAGGAGGCAGCTGATTGATGTTTCTCTCTCATCAATGTTTCTAACTCTCTATACCACTCCCTTCCTCTCTGTAAAAAGTCAATAAAAATATATATTTTAAAAAAAGAAAGTTAATTAAGAAAACAAACAAGTCCTGGCTGGGTGGCTCGTTGGTTGGCTGTAGGACTGTGCACTAGAAGGTTGCCAGTTTGATTCCCAATCAGGGTACAGCCCATCAATGTTTCACTCTTATATCGATGTTTCTCCATCTCCCTTCCTTTTTCTCTAAATATCAATTTTTAAAAACCTTAAATAAAAATAAAAAGAAAACAAACATAATAATTAGAGAATATATGTGATAAAAGGAAATATATAGTGGTCTATGGTGCTATATAGAATTGCAGGGGTACTATTTTTTAGTTTGTGTCAGGGAAAAGGCCTCTTTAAGGAGATGGTATTTAAGGAGAGATGGACAATGGGAGATGGCAGGGGGAAAGGGAGAAAAGCAGTCTAGTGAGACTCTTAGGTGGGAAAGAATTATATATGTTCTAGGAAATCATGACCATGTGGCTCAAGGATGTTGAGTCAAGACAAAACAGTGAAATGAGATCGAAGAGTGAGCAGAGGCAGATCATGCAGGGCCTTGTTGACACTAGTAAAGGTAAACTTTAAAGGGTTTTAACAGGAGACGGACATGATCCATTTTGTATTTTTAAAAGATTACTCTAGCTCTGTGGTCAGCAAACTGCGGCTCGCAAGCCACGTGCGGCTCTTTGGCCCCTTGAGTGTGGCTCTTCCACAAAATACCACGGCCTGGGCGAGTCTATTTTGAAGAAGTGGCGTTAGAAGAAGTTTAAGTTTTAAAAATTTGGCTCTCAAAAGAAATTTTGATCGTTGTACTGTTGGTATTTGGCTCTGTTGACTAATGAGTTTGCTGACCACTGTTCTAGCTGATGATTAGAGACTAAATTTTAGGGATGGGGAAAAATAGAAGTAGAGAAACCGGTGAGGCTATTACAGGTAAGAGATTATGGTGATTTGGCTAAGGAAGTTGGTAGTAGGGATGGATAAAAGCATGGCTTCTGTATATTTTTTAGATAGATCCAAAGGTCTTGCTGGATATAGAATGGGGTGAGGAAAATGGGAAAGTCAAAATGTTTGCTAGGTTTGTGACTTGACTACCTGGGTGGAGAATGATGGCATTTAGGTAGGTGGCAATGCCTTCACCATATGCATGTTGTTAGGTTCTAGAGCCTCTTACATCTTTTTTAAAATATATTTTTATCAACTTAAGAGAGAGGAAGGGAGAAGGAGAGAGAGATAGAAACATCAGTGATGAGAGAAAGTCATCAATTGGCTGCTTCTGGAATGCCCACCACCAGGGATTGAGCCCACAACCGGGGCATGTGCCTTACCTGGAATTGAACCCTGACTTCCTGGTTTATAGGTTAAAGCTCAATAAACCACACCGGCCAGGCGCCTCTTCCATCTTTGTCAAGGGTAGTGCTAACCTTCTCTCCTTTCATGCAACACTGAGAATGATGGCATTTAAGATAGAGAAGACTGCCTGATGGAGGAAGTGATTTCGTCAGGGGCAAGGCTGTGGCCAGATTTGGGATAAGATGTTCAGGAAGCATCTGAGTGAAGAGGCTAGAGGAGGGTTCTGAACTAAAAACATGAATGTGGGCGTCAACAGCACATAGGTGGTATTGACAGCCAAGGGAGTAGATGAGATCTCTCAGGGAGAAGGGTAAATATAAAAGAGAAGTAGGAGCAGAGAGAAGAGCAGAATATAAGGCGCTCCATATTTAGAAGTTGGGTAGAGGAGGAGACAGCAACAGAGACTCTGAAGGAGCTGCCAGAGGTAGGGAAACCAGGAGGGTGTAGTGTCAAGGATTCCATGTGAGGGGAATGTTTCAAACAGGAGGGATTAGTTAGAAACTGTCTAGAAAGATGAAGACTACACAAAGACCATTGGATTTGACCACACAGAGGCCTAATGTGACTTGATAAGAGCAGATACAGTAGGAAAATAGGGCAGAAGCTGAGTTACAGGGACTACAGAGTAAATAGGAGGTGAGGAAGAAAAGAGTGCGAGCAGACAGCTCTTTCAAGAGGTTTTTCTATGAAGTGGAACAGAAAAATGGGCAGTGGCTTGTGTGAGATGTGGGGTTAAAAGGGGATTTTTGGAAAGTGGGAAGATAACTTAAATATGAAAAAATATGTTCTTGTGTGGGTGGAAGGCCTGCATCTGGGAAAAATGGGGTGAAAGGGGACCTCTGTGGCCTTATCTCCAGGCCTCAACCATTGTGGAGGGATCGGGCCTAAACCAGCCGTTGGACATCCCCTAGGGGTCCCGGATTGGAGAGGGTGCAGGCCAGGTTGAGAGACACCCTCTGCCCCATGCACAAATTTCGTGCATCAGGCCTCTAGTAGGGAATATAATTAATATTGTAATAACTATTTATAGTGCAGGTGGGCACTTGAATTATCAGAAAGAACACTTTGTAACCTATATGAATTTTTATCTGCTGTGCTATATAACTGAAGCTAATAGAAAGTGTTGAATGCAAATTGTAATAAAAAATAAAATAAGAAGTATCAGTTTTATAAAAGAGGGATGTATGTGTCCAATAATGAACTATCAGAAAGAGAAATTAAGAAAACAATCCCATTTACAATTGCATAAAAAAAAATACTTAGGAGTAAATTTAGCCAAGAAAGTAAAAGACCTGTCCTTGGAAAAGTATAAGACATTGAAGAAGATACAAATAAATGGAAACATATACTGGCACTCTAGGGTAGAAAGAATTAACATTGTTAAAATGTTCACACTACCCAAAGCAATCTATAGATTCTGTGCAATCCCTATCAAAATAACAATGGCATTTTTTTCACAGAACTAGAACAAATAATCCAAAAATTTATATGGAACCACAAAAGGCCCTGAAATAGCTACAGCAATCTTGAGAAAGGAGAAAAAAGTTGGGGTTATCATGCTACCTGACATCAAACTATATTACAAGACTATAGTAATCAAAACAGCATGGTCCTGGTATAAAAACAGACATATAGATCAGTGGAACAGAAGAGAGTCCATAAATAAACTTACTCCTATATGGTCAATGTATTACAAAGGAGGCAAAAATATACAATGTGGTCCTAGCCAGTATGGCCCAGTTGGCTGAGGGTCGTCGCATCTGAGGGGCGTGTAGGAGGCAGCCAATCAATGATTCCCTCCTTCCCTCCGTCTGTCTTTCCTTTTCCCTTTCTCTCTCTCTAAAATCAATAAACATATTTACAAAAAAAGTATATACAATGGGGTAAAGACAGTTTATTCAATAAATGGTATTTATAACATTGGACATATAAAGCAAAAACTGAAAGTAGACCACCTTCTTACACCATATACAAGAATAAATTCAAAATGGATGAGAGACTTAAATGTAAGACTCAAAACCATCAAGCTCCTAGAAGAAAAAATAGGTGGTAAACACTCTGACATTTCTCTTAGTAATACTTTTTCTGATATATCTTCTCAGATAAAGGAAACAAAAGAAAAAAATAAACAAATGGGACTGTATCAAAGTAAAAAGTTTTTACACAGCAGAGGAAATGATTAACAAAATGAAAAAACAACCTATTGAATGGAAAGAGATATTTGCCAATGATACAGCTCATAAAGGGTTAATATTCAAAATTTATAAAGAACTCATAAAACTCAACACCAAAAAAACAACAATAATCCAATAAAAAATGGATCTGTATGTCCTTTTAAGACAGACATATGAAAAAATGCTCAGTGCACTGATCATCAGGGAAATGCAAATTAAAACCACAATGGGCTACCAATTCACACCTATCAGGATGGCTAGCATCAGTAAATCAACAAACAACATATATTGGTGAGGATATGGAGAAAGGGAACCCTCTTGCAATGTTGGGGGAATGTAGATTGGTGCAGCAGCTGTGGAAAACAATATGGAGGGGCTTCAAAAAAGTAAAGATGAAACTGCCTTATGTCCCAGTGATTCCACTTCTGAGTATATATTTGAAGAACTCTAAAACACTTATTTGAAAAGATATATGCAGTCCTATTTCATCGTAGTGTTATTTACAATAGCCAAGATAAAGAAGCAACCCAAGTGCCCATTAATAGATGAGTGGATAAAAAAGTGGTGGGACATATATATATAATGGACTCTTTCTTGGCCATAAAAATGAATGAAATCTTACCATTTGCAACAGCATAGATGGACCTAAAGGGTATTATGCTAAGCAAAATAAGTCAGAGAAAGACTAATATGATATGATTTCACTTATATATATAGAATCTAATGAACAAAATAAATGAGCAAATAAAACAAATAGATACAGAGAATAAACTGAGCATTGCCAAATGGGTGGAGGTTGGAGAGGGCAGGAAGAAAAAGCTGAAGGTATTAAGAAGTACTAAATGGTAGTTACAAAATAGTCACAGAGGTTTAAAAGTACAGCATAGGGAATATAGTCAATAATATTGTAATAACTATATATGCTATATATGGTGCCAGGTGGGTACTAGAATTATCAAGGGGATCACTTCATAAATTATATAATTGTCTAACCACTATTCTGTAAACCTGAAACTAACCCTATCTAATAAAAGAGTAATATGCAAATTAACCATCACTCTACTATACCCACAAGCCACTCCCACAAGCCAATCAGGAGCGAGTATGCAAATAAACCGAATCAAGCTGTCTGCGGACACCAAGTGAGCAGGAGGCTTGGGTTACCCCGGCGATGGAGGAAGCCAAGCTTTCCGCACACCCGGCCTAGGCCTCCACTCAAGGCTACAAAGTTTCAATTATAGAAGATAAATAAATCCCAGATACCAGGGCCTTCGCTTGTGTCGCCGGGGGGCGTGGCCGGCCTGCAAACCACCACAGGCCCCTCGCCCAGGCCGCCCCATGCCCCAAGTGAACCCCCAACTGATCTGGGACTCCCTTAAGGGCAAACCAGCTGGCCCCCACCCGTGCACCAGGCCTCTATCCCCCTATATAATAAAAGAGTGATATGCAAATTGACCATCACTCCAACACACAAGATGGCTGCCCCCATGTGGACACAAGATGGCCGCCACAAGATGGCCAGCAGGAGAGGGCAGTTGGGAGGGACCAGACCTGCAAGGAAGGTCAGTTGGGGGCGATCAAGCCTGCAGGGAGGGCAGTTAGGGATGACCAGGCCGGCAGAGGAGGGAAGTTGGGGGTGACTGGGCCTGCAGGGAAGGGCAGTTGTGGGGGACCCAGGCCTGCAGGGGAGAGCAGTTGGGGGGTGACCAGGCCTGCAGGGGAGGGCAGTTAGGGGCAAACAGGCTGCCAGGGGAGCAGTTAGGCATCAATCAGGCTGGCAGGGGAGTGGTTAGGGGGTGATCAGGATGGCAGGCAGAAGCAGTTAGGGGCAATCAGGAAGGCAGGCAGGCGAGCAGTTGGGAGCCAGCAGTCCTGGATTGTGCGAGGGATGTCCAACTGCCCGTTTAAGCCCAATCCTACCGGATTTTGGAGAGGGTGCAGGCTGGGCTCGCCCCCCCCCACCCCCCTTCCCCCCCATCCATGAACCCCATGCATGAATTTCGTGCACCGGGCCTCTAGTATAAAAGAATATTGAATGTCAACTATTATCAAAAAATAACATTTAAAAAATGAAAAAAAAATACTTTTACTCTCACACTAGTAAAAAAAAAAAAAAAGAGGTGTGTGTGGGTGTCCATCCCCACAGAGGAGAAAGAGCCAACCAGGACCATATTACACTTATGTGTAATCATTTCATTTCAGAACAAAAGAGTTTTATCATAGTCAGGTTGTTTTGCCTCTACTTCTATATCATGAAAAGGCAGCAAAAACGAATGTAATGTTTATGTTGTGATTTTGTGACTTTACTTCCCCCTTGGAGATTTAAAAGTTGTTACAGTCTTGAGTGTGCTGATACCAAGTGTTATCTCTGGTCTTTCTGCCCTTTGTGTTCAGTTCATCCCGATGCCGGTACTCTATGGAGTCTTCCTCTACATGGGAGTCTCTTCACTACAGGGAATTCAGGTATTATATGGCTCAGCCAGGGCAACATCTTCTCACTGTGCGCTCACTTGTCCTGACTGGGGGCAGGGGGCGGGGGGAGCGGTGGACAGTTCCAGCACAAATTAGTTCATGAGAAACCTTTCCCTAGTCTTGCTGGTTAAGCTATTTTGACATTTCTTTGGACTTTGGGCAAAATACAACGATGTTGGCATGAGGATACAGGGACTTACAGAGTATCCTGGCTTGATGTCATGGTTCCAGTAATTTGTTATCGTTTTCAACAGACAATTATTAGGCACACATTAAATAATAGATGCTTTGTCAGATGCTGGTCAAGAACCACACATGATCAGTGCTAGGCTAAAGTGTGAGTGAGGGGTTTAACTGGGGGCACTTTGGTAAAGAGATTGGGGCATAGTGGGAGCTGCTCCAGGTAAGCAAATAGTACTTCCTGGCACACTGCCCTTTCCCAGCTAATCCCTCTGAATCCTGTGAACATAGAAACTCATGAGCTTGTCACTGATTACCGCAGGTGATGTAATGACGTAGCTGCTTCTACTATTGGTGGCTGGTTCCTCTTTGTTTTTATGAAATGTCCAGTGGTCATTCTCATATACTGAATTGTAATACGACTGTGGACAGGTTATTTAATCTCTCTGGGCCTTTTTTTTTTCTTTTTCTTTTTTGCATTTTATAATATAAGAGTAGTTGTACTTTCTATATCCAGAATGTTATGTTTCATTTTATATTTTTACTATAAATAATAATGAGAATCTCCAAACTCCTCCAATAGCCAAGAAGAGATTTGGTTTTGATAATAGAAAGATGCAATTGCCTTATTTTATTTTCAACACTCCCTGAGAAAGAGCTTTTTCAGGATCCACAGTGTGGGGAGGAAAAAGGAATTTGAACCTAGAATTTAAAAAGGTGAATTTTAAATTGACACTGTCACTTACCAATCTTGGCCAAATTGCCTCTTCTGAAACTTGGTTTCCATTTCTGTCCAGTGGAAATGGTTATTGCCTGCCTTTCAGAGCAGGTGATGTAAGAGACATGAGTTTGCCTAAGAAGTTTCTGACCCAGAGAAACCTCCTGAAAATAAATGCCAGTCCCCTTCTTTCAGTTCTTTGATCGGCTGAAGCTCTTTGGGATGCCTGCAAAGCATCAGCCAGATTTCATTTACCTCCGGCATGTGCCGCTACGCAAAGTGCACCTCTTCACTCTCATCCAGCTGACTTGCCTGGTCTTGCTCTGGGTCATCAAGGCATCGCCAGCCGCCATTGTCTTTCCAATGATGGTGAGTTTTAAAAAATTATTACTTATTTTTAAAATTGTGATAAAATATACAAAACATAAAATTTACCATCTTAATGTTTAAGTACATTCACATTGCCACCATGCTCCTCCAGAACTTTTTTCATCTTGCACAACTGAAACTCTGTACCCATTAAACAATAACTCCCCATTCCTTTCTCCCACTAGCCCTTGGTAACACCGTTCTACTCTTTGTCTCTGCATTTGACTACTCTAGGTACCTCATCTGAGTGGAATCCTGTAGTATTTGTCCTTGTGTGATTTGTTTATTTCACTCATAATGTCTTCAAGATTCATCCATGTTGTAACATGTGTCAGAATTTCCTTCCTTTTAAAAAAATGAATAATATTTCATTATGATATAGACCACATTTTATTTATCTATTCATTTGTCAATAGACACTTGGATTGCTTCCACCTTTTGGCTATTGTGAACAATAATTTGACTCTGTGAATAATGATAACAGGAAACAAATGCCTGTTTGTATTCCTGCTTTCACTTCTTTTGGGTAAATATCAAGAAGTGGGATTTCTGGGTCATATGGTACTTTCATTTTTAATTTTTTGAGGACTGTCATGAAATGGTTGCATCATTTTACATTTCTACCAGGAGTGCACAGGATTTTAATTTCTCCACATCTTTGCCAACACTTATCTTCTGTTTTGGGGATTTTTTTTTTTTAATAACAGCCATCCTGCCTTAGCTGGTTTGGCTCAGTGGATAGAACATCGGCCTGTGGACTGAACGGTTCCAGGTTCAATTCTGGTCAACGGCCCATTGCTGGTTCAACCTCCAGTGGCGGGGGCAGGAGGGGGGGACATGCAGGAGGCAGCCAATTAATGATTCTCTCTCATCATTGATGTTTCTATCTCTCCCTCTCCATTCCTCTCTAAAATCAATAAAAATATATATTTTTAAAAATAACAGCCATCCTAATGGGTGTGAAGTGGTATCTCATTGTAGTTTTTATTGTATTTCCCTAATGACTAGTGATGTTGAGCATCTTTTCATGTGCTTATTGGCTATTTGTATATTTTATTTGGAGAAATGCCTACTCAGGTTTTTTGCCCATTTTTTAATTGGGTTTTTTGTTTTTTTAGGAGTTCTTTATGAAATATGGATATTAATACCTATTGATGGTGAGGTTTTTGTGTTTTGGTTGGTCTTTGTAGGAGCAGCATTATTTTGGGGACCTTGAGGTGTGGGTACATGTGTGTAACAGTTTGCCATGTTTATTTTCCAGGCTACCAGTCTGCCTGCTCTTTCTTCCTTCTTCCCTCCCCCACCTTACTTTCTTTTGTGAATCTGACATGGAAAGGATTCTTCATGTTTGCAATAATTTGCATATTACTTCAAAGCGTAGAGTTCCAATTTATAATTTAATGCAATTAGAAGTTTCTAAAGTGGTAGAAATGCACTGTTTTGAGCCACTGGGAGAGAGGAAGAGGTTGTCTAACACGAAGTAACTGGGACAGTCTGGGGAAGCTGAACTGTGTGTGGTGCAGGTGACAAGCTGTTTTCTAAATCTAGGTGGTGATGAAATTCTTGCCACCTGACTGTTCCATTGCCTCCTCTTGATGCCTTCTCTCTGGCTCCCTCTGTCATGAGGAAGCTGAGAATTCAGTGGGCCGTTTGAAAGTTAATTAAAGGGTGGGTCTCTAGAGAGAAAAGACAATGCTTGGTACTTGTTTAGGTACTTTTGAACTCTGTCTTACTGAGAGAATATTCAAGGGTTAGGAAACTGGAGTGGGTCTCTTTCTCTCTAGTCTCCTAGATGTATCCTCTCCTGATGGGCTTCTCAATTTTGCCAGAATAGCTGTAGGGTTCTGCATTTGGGTGTTATGTTCAGGGGTTGAGTGTTTGATTAAAAAACTAGCAAATTCCTGACAACTCCTGGAGGGGATACTATCAATTTTGGATCGATTTGGAAAGTAGTCAGAGAAATTCAGGAGAAATGTGGTTGAATTTCATCAGCTCAATTTGCCTCATTCTTTGTCCAGCCACCAGAGGTAGCTGGTGAACCTCATTCAATCCAGGCAGGTCATTCTGGGTTATTTGTTCTCCTTTGGCTAAAGTGGCCATTATGGGAGAAAATGGAGCAGCAAACGAGGCACCCTGAGCTGTTTCTATTGAGGCGATTAGCTGTCAGATTTTAGGCAAGTTACTTTCTCTCCCTGGACCTCAGTTTTCCATTTATAAAATGACTATCAGACCAGACCAGAGCACAAAGACAAAAACCACTGCAGATCATGATGCAGGGCATAAAGCAAGGATTTTGTGGGGAAAACGCATAGGCAAAGGATTGGCGGGAATCCAGATAGTCCTTCAAGGTCCCCTCACCCCATGGTGAGTATGCTTAGGCTGTGCTGGACCACTGTGGCCATGTTCCCATGCTTCCTGCTGCCCTTCCTGCTGGCCCCAAGCCAGGGAAAGTAGCTCTTAGGGCCATCTACAAATGAAGAGTTTTCTCTTTTTAATGAGGGAATTAAATTAATTGCTCTCCAACCTATTTCTCTCTCCCACTGGCTCAAAACAGTGCATATCTACCACTTTAGACACTTCTGAAAGTTAAGTAAAATATTGTATATAAAATACTTACCTTAGCATCTGGTACAAAGAGGACAGTCAATAAAAGGCAACTATAATGATTATTATGAGTTGGATTTTGCATGAAATGTCCTATTCTGCTGTGAAAATAAGATTGTGCATTTAACAATCAGGAAGTAAATGAGTCCCTTTAATTCACTTTTTAAACTTTTCTTCAGGTTTTGGCCTTGGTCTTTGTCAGGAAAGTCATGGATCTCTGTTTCTCTAAGCGAGAGCTGAGCTGGTTAGATGATCTCATGCCTGAAAGCAAAAAGAAGAAGTTGGATGATGCCAAAAAGAAGGCCAAGGAGGAAGAGGTCAGAGTTCTTGCACCAACTGTACACTTTGGGGCAGCCTCAAATTACAGGACATAGGAAGGGTCACATGAAAAGTCAGCATGTCTGGAATCCCAAGTGTCATATTTAGGAGCTGGGTAGATTCCTTCAGAGCTCTTCTCAGCTGAGAAAGGATTAAGGACTCTTGCCCCTGTCTGTTCTTCATTTTTGGATTGGATAACCAGTTGGTTTTTTTCTTTGTTTATCTAGTCTATTCACCAGGTTCACACTTAGAATATAAACATAGAATCTGCTCTTATATCAGATCTAGTGGGTCATGTTCTCCTGAAAGGTCTAATTTGACAAGTATACAAAATCCATTGTTTTCTGAGAGTATTTATTATGTACCTAATTACAGATGATGTTGTGGTTGGCACCATGCAAAGATAACTTGCATAGGACTTTCTGTCCTTCCTCATTTCCCTCAGCACTTGGCATCTGCCACCCACAAAATGGACCCTCCATCAGTGGACTCTACATGCAAAGAATGAATATGTAACAAAATGAAAATACCAGACCAAGAACTGAGTGAGTGGGAAAGTGTTTCAAAGTACAGTTAGTGCCTGAAATAGTGTCCTTGGCAAAGCCTTTTAAAGGAATTTTTTAAGAGAATCCAAGATGGCTACACCTAAACTGCTGCCTCCCACAACAATTTAAACTGCAACTAAAAGACAAAACGTCTATCACCCAGAACCACGGGAAAGCTGGCTGAGTGGAAGTTCTACAACTAGAAGGAAAGAGAAAAGAGCACTGAGCCGTGCACAAGCACTGAAAAGCTGAGGTAAGGAGGCGCATGATCTGGCCTGGCTGCGGGCAACTGGGTGCATTGCTTTTTTCAACCCGAATGGAGACAAGCCCCCGATTACTCTGAAATCCAGTCTCTGGGGAGACGCGGGAGACCCAAACTCCTACGGGGAGAAGCTGGACTGTCTGCCAGTGAGGGTGGCTTGCTTCAAGAGCTGCGCGCAGGAATAATTGTTTACTGCACTGGGGCACGGGACTCGCGGATGCCCTGGGGGACGCAGAGCCCGCTAACTAGCAGCCATTGCTGTTTGCCACGCCCTAACCTAGTGACACCCTGAGGCCCCGCCCTGCACAACCTACAAACCCACCCAAGCTCCAAGCAGCGGAGTTAGCATAAGAAAGGCCTGCCCTATTGCAGCTTAACCTAGCAAACTTGCAGCCTGGGTCAGACAGCTCCAAAACCTCCAAACCCTAAGCAAAGAGGAGAAAACTGCAGCTCTCACTGTAGCTCCTGCTGAGTGGCCTCAGACAGTAGCTGACCTGCACCCCATTGGAGATCCAGAAGCCAGTGTACCTAGTGGTCAGTGTGAGACACCAGATTTCAGCTCCTCACATCCATAAGTGACACATTCAAGAGGCAGACTCAGTGAGCACCAAAGCCCCACTGAAACAAGTCCTGTCCCATAAGCGTGTCTTCAGCGCAGGAGTTCTTCCATTATAGACACAGGGAGTGCTCACAGCTAATTGGCCTGGAGGTCAATTCCTCCCAGCGTACCAATAGCAATTAAGGCTTAACTACACCAAGACTTTGCACTCAGCCCACAAAGGGGTGTACCAAGAGTGTCCACATCAGGTGATTGGGGAGGCTGAGCTACTGCCCCCTATAGGTCACCTACCACACAAAGCCACTCCATCAACACAGGGAAGCAGCCAAAATGCAGAAACAAAGAAACATGTCACGAATGAAAGAAACAGAGGAAAGCAAACTACTGGATGACATAGAGTTCAGAACCACATGTATAAGGCTACTCAAGAATCTTCTAAAAACTGCTGAGAAACTTGATGACACTTCTGAGGAGCTTAGTGAGACCTTCAAGGACCTTAATGAGAATGCCGAAAAAATGGAAAAGGACCAGTCAGAAATGAAGCATACGCTGTCTGAAATAAAGAATATACAGAAACTCAATTGTAGATCAACGTACCCCAAGAATCAAACCAAAGATCTGAAATACGTGGAAACAAAAAACATCCAACCAGAAAAACAAAAAGAAAAAAGAATCCAAAAATATGAAGATAGTGTAAGGAGCCTCTGGGACAACTTCAAGCGAACCAACATCCAAATTTTTGGGGTGCCAGAAGAAGGGAGAGAGCAAAATATTGAAAACCTATTAGAAGAAATAATGACAGAAAACTTTCCCTACCTGGTGAAAGA
This sequence comes from Corynorhinus townsendii, assembly GCA_026230045.1. NCBI lineage: Eukaryota > Metazoa > Chordata > Mammalia > Chiroptera > Vespertilionidae > Corynorhinus > Corynorhinus townsendii. The sequence goes on along the minus strand of JAPDVU010000003.1, from coordinate 168,443,208 downwards.
AATAGACGTACAAGTTCAGGAAGCGCACAGAACCCCATACAAGAGGAATCCAAAGAGGACCACACCAAGTCACATCATAATTAAAATGCCAAGGGCAAAAGACAAAGAGAGAATATTAAAAGCAGCAAGAGAAAAACAGTTAATTACCTACAAGGGAGTACCCATACGACTGTCAGCTGATTTCTCAACAGAAACTATGCAGGCCAGAAGGGAGTGGCAAGAAATATTCAAAGTGATGAACAGCAAGAACCTACAACCAAGATTACTCTACCCAGCAAAGCTATCATTCAGAGTTGAAGGTCAGATAAAGAGCTTCACAGACAAGAAAAAGCTAAAGGAGTTCGTCACCACCAAACCAGGATTACACGAAATGCTGAAGGGTATCCTTTAAGAAGAGGAAGAAGAAGAAAAAGGTAAAGACAAAAATTATGAACAACAAAATGACATCAAATACATACCTACCAACAAGTGAATCTAAAAATCAAGTGAATGAAAAATCTGAAGAACAGAATGGACTGGTGAATATAATAGAATCAGGGACATAGAAAGGGAGTGGACTGACGATTCTCAGGGGAAGCAGGTGTGAGGGGTGCAGGAAGAGATTGGACAAAAATCTTACTTCTATGGATGAAGACAGTGGCGGGGGTTAAGGGCATGGGGTGGGGTGGGAAATCAGGTGGAGGGGAGCTATGGGGAAAAATAAAAGAGGAACACCTGTAATAATCTGAACAATAAAGATTTATTTAAAAACAACAACAAAAATATCTTGAATTTTTAAAATCTTTTATTTTTTCCCACTTTTATTGAGATGTAATTGACATATAGCATTGTATAAGTTTAAGGTATCCTATATAATAAAACCCTAATATGCAAATTAACCGTATGCTAGTCGCTATGACACACACTGACCACCGGGGGCAGCCACTCAACGCAGAAGCTGCCCCCTGGTAGTCAATGCGCTCCCACGGGGGGAGCACCGCTCAGCCAGAAGCTGGCTCATGGCTGGCAAGTGCCACCCCCACTTCTGCGGCAGTGCTAAGGATCCCTTGGGGGGATGTGCACCTGAAGCTGGCAGGCAGACATCCCCTGAGGGGTCCCAGACTGCAAGAGGCACAGGCTGGGCTGAGGAACCCCCGAGTGCACGAATGTCGTGCACTGGGACATTAGTACTATATAAGGATTTGATATATGGGTACATTGCAAAATAACTGCCACAATAGCATTAGTTAACACACCCATCACATGGTCACAATTGTTTTTTATGGTGAGAACTTTTAAATCTACTCTCATAGCAATTTTCAAATATACAATTTTTAAGTATGGTTAAATATAGTCACCATGTTGTACATTATATCCCCAGAAAAATTTATTCATCTTATAACTGAAAGCCTGTACACTTTGACTACCTTCACCCATTTCCCTAACCCCACCTCCAACCAATGTGTTCTGTTTCTGTGACTCCAGTTTTTTTAGATTCCACGTATAAGAGAGATTATACAGTATTTGTCTTTCTCTGTCTGACTTATTTCACTTAGCATAGTGCCCTCAAGATTCATTCACATTGTTGCAAACGGCAGGATTTCCTTTTTATGGCTAAATAATATTCCTCTGTGTGTGTGTGTGTGTGTGTGTGTGTGTGTGTAATAAACTTTATCTACTCATCCACTGATGGGCACTTAGGTTGTTTCCATATCTTAGCTATTGTAAATAATGCTGCAATAAACATGGGGGCACAGCTATCACTTAGAGATAGTGATTTCATTTCCTTTGGCTATATACCCAGAAGTAGAATTGTTGGATCATATGGTAGTTCTATTTTTAATTTTTTTAAGAATCTCCATACTGTTTTTCATAGCGGTTATACCAATTTATATTCCCACCAACAGTGTACAAGGGTTCCCTTTTTTTTTTTTTTTTTACATCTTTGCCAGTGCTTGTTATCTTTTGGCAATAGTTAAGGCAAGAGATGATGATGGTTTAGGCTAAGGGAGAGTTGGTGAAAATGGCTGGATTGGGGGCTTATTTTGAAGATAGAACTGACAGGTTTTGCTAATTATAGTGAGGATGGGTAGGAGAGGAATGAAGAACAAGACTTAGATTTTTGGAGGAACAATTAGATGAATGGCTGTGCTATTTATTAAGATGGGGAAGACCTAGGAATAGCAGGTTTGAGAGGAAAATCAAGGGGTGCCTTTTGGATGTTAAGTATAAGGTGGCTAGTAAACATTATGTTCTTACTTTACAAAACTTTTTCATAAAATTATTTCTAAAACTAAATCAAATGAAAAAAATGAAGATTTCACCCCAAAAATTTCATGTTAGCATTCAACATTTATGGTCATTTCTTTATGTTCTCTTTAAATCCTTAACATAGTTTTCATATAAGTGTAATAATAGTATATTTCAGGGGGGCTATTATATATTCTGATTTCCCCCCTTACCTTGATTTTATGACACTCTCATTTTTCTGTGTGTCCATACAGTAAATGTATTTGATTCTTTTTTTGTGGTTGTTAATCCTTACCCGAGGATATGTTTTTCCATTGATTTTTAGAGAGAGTAGAAGGAAGGTAAGGAGGGAGACACACACACACACACATACACATACAAACATCGATTGATTGCCTCCTGCGTGCGCCCTAACTGGGGCTGGGAATAAAACCTGCAACCCCAGGTATGTGTCCTTGACTGGGAATCAAACCTGTGATCCTTCATTTTGCGGGCTGATGCCCTAACCACTGAGAAACACCGACAAGGGCTCCTATTTATTCTTTTATTTTTTTAATTTTTAAAAAATATATTTTATTGATTTTTTACCGAGAGGAAGGGAGAGGGATAGAGGGTTAGAAACATCGATGAGAGAGAAACATCGATCAGCTGCCTCCTGCACACCTCCTACTGGGGATGCACCCGCAACCCAGGTACATGCCCTTGACCGGAATCGAACCTAGGACCTTTCAGTCCATAGGCCGACACTCTATCCACTGAGCCAAACCGGTTAGGGCCATTTATTCTTTTAATGGCTGCATAATCCTTATATAATAAAAAGGTAATATGCAAATCAACTGAATGGCAGAACGACCGGAACGCCCATGGCCCCTCACCCCAACGGTCCCTGCCCTCAAGGGGGCCCCCCAACCCCTATTGGGGGCGGGGCTGGCCAGCAAACTGCTGGCAGCCCCTCGCCCCGTCTGGCTCTGCCCACGGCCCCTCGCTCTAGCCAGCCTGCCCTCGATGGCCCCCATAGGGGACAGGCCAGCTGGATCCCACCAGTGCATAAATTTGGGCACCCGGCCTCTAGTATTCTATAATATTTTTATCTAATAATTAATGTAAATATTCTTCCTTTGTTAAAGTTTATAGTTGTTTTAGGTTTTATTTTTAATTATACTAATTAAACATCTTTTACACATTTTTCTCTATAATTATTTCCTTTGTATTAATTAAATTGTTTCTAAGAAAACATTTTATTATGGAACATTTTAAACATATACAAAAGTAGAAAGAATACTCAGTATTAATATTTCTCCCAATTGCCTTATTATTATTTTAATAACTAGAGGCCTGGTGTATGAATTTGTGCATGGGTGGGGTCCCTTGGCCTGGCTGGCAATTGGGGCCCATCGGGGCCATCTCACCCAGTCCTGATTGGGGCCCATCGGGGCCAGCCACCGGGGGGGAGGGACCACAGGAGGTTGACTGTGGGAGCACACTGACCACCAGGGGGCAGCTCCTGCATTGAGCGTCTGCCCCCTCATGGTCAGTGTGTGTCATAGCGATGTGTCAACCAGTCATAACAGTCACTTAGGCTTTTATATATATATATATATAGATATGTTTGAATTGGGATTGAAATATGATCCATATATTGCAATTAGTTGATATGTTTCTTAAATCTCTTTAGGAATTACCCTTCTATCCTTTTTAATTTTTGTCGAAGAAATTTGGTCTTTGACCTATAGGGTTTCCCACCATTTAAATTTTATTAAATGTGTCCTTGGTGTCATTTAACATGTTTGTTTGTCCCCTGTGTTTCCAGGAAATTGATAGTTTAAATCCTCAGAGTCAGGATTTAAAAAAAAATACTATTCCATAGGTATAAATATTTAGTTGTCTCTCTTTTTGTGATGAGTTAAATGTAGGAAAGAACATAATTATACCTTTTTTTATAGTAAATGTGAGAAAAATTAGGTAGAAATTATGGTGACAGAAAAAATGGACTGGTGTAGACTTAGGGTTTTACTTGATACTTTTACTTTACAAGATATAATAATGTCTTCTTTTTTTCCAGGAGGCCGAGAAAATGATAGAAATGGAGAGAGACAAGTTCCCCTTAGAGAGCAGGAAGTTACTAAGTAGTACTGGAAAGAACAACAGTTTCAGGTAGAATAACAAGATGTTGATTGTTTTGATTGTTCTGTAAATTGTGCTGGCTTTGTGCGGGGGGGCGGGGGGGGGGTGTTTGTGTGTGTGTGTGTGTCTCAGGTGGGGTCACAGTTATAGTTGCTGGCATAAAAAGCCAACACTCTGCCTCCCTATTTGAAAATGTGGAAACACCTTTTCCTTTCATGGTTTACTGAGGACAAGCCTTGTGTGATGCACTGGACTAGTGCTGGGAATCCCGAGGAGGATAGAGCCGAGGGAGCCCGTGCACTGAGTCTCCTCTGTGCCAGGACTGCACTAAAAGATTTACTACTGTATGTGCTCTCATTTAATCTTTACAACAGCTTTCTGCTATAAGTCTCATTATCCACGTTTGTACAGTGAAGAAGCCGGGCTTGGAGGGTTTTAGGTAATTGTCCAAGGTCACAATGCTGCTAAGTAGGAAGTTTAAAATTCAAACCCTGGTCTTTGCACTCCCCAACCCAGTGTTTCTTCTGCCTTCCTCTGCTACTTTCCTAAGGTGAATAGGATGTGGTCTTTGTTTTCAGAGAGTTCTCAGCCTGGTGGGCATGAAATTCTCACAGTTAGGCGAGCCTTTTGGGATGGGCAGAAACAGCCCATTCCAGCTTGGCTCATGACATTTACACTCCTGTGAACTCAACTGGGATCACAAAAATTCCTTCCTTCTGCCAGTGATATCAGCCCCTTTCTCTATTGAAGCTCTTGCTCACCACAAGTCACAGGAAGCTAAATGGGTCCATTTGTGGTTTCATTCCTGGCATTTTGTTTCCACTCTGGAAGAGAGATACGCAGCTGAAAGAAGCCCAGAGGTCAAGAAGCAGCAGAAAAGGAAGAGAGGGGATCTGGGTCATCTAGATCCTGGATAATTTATTGCTGAATCATTGAATTCATTGTGTTTATACAGAGGGGGGAATGAGGGAAGTCTTTTCTTTGAACATTAAAAATTTTTTAAATATATTTATTTTTGACAAACAAAAATAGTACATATTTAAGGTGTACAATGTGATATTTTGATGTATATATTGTGAAATGATTACTACAGTCAAACTAACATATGCATCACCTCCTGTAAGTTAGCGTTATTTTTTTGTGGTAAGAATACTTGAGATCTACTTTCTTAGCACATTTCAGATGTACAATACGTTATTGTTAATTGTGCTCACCATGATGTGCATGGTCTTCAGAATGTATTTATCTTATAACTGAAAGTAGGCATTCTTTGATCAACATCTTCCCTTTCCCCCTCTCCCAGCCTCTTATAATCACCGTTCTACTCTCTGGCACTATGAGTTTGACTTTTTTTAACTGATTCCAGAAGAATGGAGTCTTTGGACCTTAATATAACTTTCTAGAAGGTTGTTCTAGAAGGAGCCATAGGCTTTGAATTCTTTGGCAGCAAAGTAGGAGCAATTTTCCTCCTCTGTTAAGATTCTGCCTGCTCTCTTGGCCTTTTGAAAGGAGACCGTTGGCTTGTAGAAAACTTCAGAGGGCTTTGGGGTTCTAGGAAACCAAGGACTGGATTCAAGGTCTTGATTCTCTGACATTTGACCTTGGATGGTCAATTAGCCCTGGGAGCTTTGGTTTCTGTGTCTTCACATAAGGATGTTAATAATCTCTGAATCTGTGATAGTTAAGATAATATAAAAGTCTTTTGTTAACTACAAATGAAAAACATTTGGTCAAGTAAGTGAGAAAATGAATGAAACTTGCTTAGCCCTGTGGCTGGTACAGCCAGCCCTCAGTAAGTGGGAGCTGATGCTGCCACCATTGGCATTATAGCACCGACATCAGCTTCCCCAGAGGGGCCTCGCGAAGGAGTGCAGAATTGTGGGGGCAGGACTGGCCACCACCTGGCACACCAGCTCAGCCCTCAGCAGCCAGCACCTTATAGGTCACCTTGCCTCTCTACATCCCGACCATCTGGATCCCAGTCCTCCTAAGAGCTGTTAGCTGCGCTTCTTCAGACCTCATCTTTTCCCTTTTGGTGGTCATTATAGACTGAGATATGTATCTTAGTTGTATGTCTGACATTTACTGTCCTAAGTATTCATTTCAGATGTGACCCCTCTGAGATTAATATATCTGATGAAATGCCTAAAACCACAGTCTGGAAAGCTCTCAGTATGAACCCTGGAAATACAAAGGAAAAGAGGTAAAGAGAACTATAATTGCTGATTTTTTTTTATTTCTGGCTTTTAAAAATAGCAATCATGTAAAAGATATTTTATTCGTAAAATTGAATTTGTCTAATATCCCTTCTAGGACTGCTACTAACCCCATGAGAATGCTGTAAGCCTAAGAAAGTAAAAATGTTTTCTAACTATTTGAACAGATATGCTGTTTTGAGCTGAACATTTATACAGGTCCAAAGTCAGGATGGAGTTATTTGGAGATATAAATTTGCTTTATCTATTTAGTTCCCTTAATCTTCTTTCTAGTCCCCATTTCAAAATCTATAGAGCATTTCTCTGGTTACTGCAACCACACAAATTGGGAAATTGCTAAAATATTTAGATAGTGTTGATAGTATTGATACAATTCCATAATGAGAATTATTGCCAACTAAAGATTTTAAAATATTGAATTGCAGATGTTTTCTTATTTTGGAAGCTAAATTCTGTGTATCATTTGCCAATAGCATAGATCAAATTTAATCAGGTTAATGAAGAAACTGGAAGGTCTTGAGGTGTCTTTGCCTACAGTGAGGTAGGCTATGCACCCAATGGAATAATTTAGTCCAAACACCATTTAGGTTTAAGTAGGCAGATAGCTGAAGGGAAGCTCTTAGGTTTTATTAACTTTTCTAGTTAATAAAAAACAAAGCAGTAGGGTAGCAATGAGGAGACCTGGCTTACTTATTCTTCCATGTGCAATCTGGCAGGCCACTGTTTCTGGCTCTCAGTTTACTGGGCAGGAAAATGGGAATAGTACTGACTGTTGCACTCAGAAGGCTGCTCTGAGGAGAAACTGGTTATTTCTTCATTGAGTGGGTTAAAATAAATCTGTGCTGAATGTGGGTGAAATATAGAATCTTGTTTCCTTCAGAGGAAAATCCAGGCAGCTGTTGAAATGTATAACGCATATGGTTATTTTTAGTTGAGAATTAGTCTACTTATAAATGGACTTAAAATATAGCCAGATCCAAATTGTGGTGACATCTTCAAAAGTATTGTGTTAAAAGCAGGAATGAATCATGTGTTCCCTTTTTGTCTAAATGTTACACTTTTATTCAGTCTCTTCAACTAGAAGTCTTTGTCGGATGGAAGATTTGGGCCATAAGATGCCTCAGGGAAGTTCTGGTTACAGAGAAGATGGCAAATTTCTCACAGAAGAAGCAAGACCAGGTCTGGCCCTGTCCTGGGTCACGTCCAAGCCATGCCAAAGCATTCAGTTATCATGGTGTGTGTTGGAGGGCATCCAGCTGTCCCTATGCCAGCAGCCAGATGGAAACGTGGAAGCAGAAGACCACCTCCTGTTGGTACTTCTCCTCTTCCTGCTCTTTCTCTTCAAAACTGCCACTACTGAAGACCCAGCTTCCCATCTTCCTGACATTTTCTCTGAAACTCTCTGCTGGCCTGCCAAGCCATATGGATCTGTGCTGCCATTGAGGATTCCGTTAATTAGGTTCCTTTTCCTAAAGGATGGGGTAGGGAAGTGGGAGCAGAGCAGAGAGAAAAGGGAAGGCTCTCTAGTCCCATAGTATCTGTGGGCTCCTAGGCAGCCCTGGGCTTGGTTGGAATGCCTGCTCTAGGGGATGCTGGTCAGACTCAGAGGCTGTCAGAGGGTTGGCTACCAGGAGAGTCAGTGGCCTGGGCATTGGCAGTGCCCATCACTGTAGCCAGAAGACGCCTCTGACCTGGGTGCATCTTTATTGTTCCCTAGTAGCAGTTTGCATAACTCAGCAAGAACCTTGGATGATGAAAGAGCCAAGAAGGACATTAGAGTTGTTTAGCTTAGACAGGAAAAGGCTTGGGGGGAAATCAATAATGAGAAGTGAGGATGAGTAGCTTCTCTTGGTTTCATTGAGGAGAGAGTTAGAGACTGAACTTAAATTGCTATAGAAAGATCTTGTTTAGACACTAGGAAGGACTTCCTAAGCTGAAAATTTGTCACAGTGTCTGCTTTCTAAATACCTGGGAAAGGTTTGATAATAGTTGTTTGTGAGTGGAAAGGAAGATAAGGTGTTTTTATTGGTCATGTTGTAGAAACATCCATGTCTTGTTGCTCTCTCTTGAGAACATGTTTGATTACATTCCTGGAGATGTCCAAGTGCTTATGTAATGTCTCCTTAGCTGCCTTAGTAGTGAACCGTCATCAACTCAGTGGACCCAAGTCACCTTTTGCCATGTGGTTTCTTCATCATCATGGATTTCTGTTGGTTGACAAATGTTCTGGCTCTCAGATCTAAAAAGCCACATTGGGAAATGAACTGTAAGTGGTAAAATTAATTTTGTATTTAGTTTACAACTACGTTTATAGTTTTTTCTCTGTTGCAATGAATATCAATGGTTTGGGCTCCAGTGTGTATAGATCTTCCCTTCTTTTGTGCACAGAATGTGACTAGCAAGCATGTCAACACCCAAGGAATCCGATCATATTAGTTTTCCAATTGGAAAATCTTTGTATAGTGGGATGTTCCCTCAGTGTGCTCGCCTTTCCATAGGTGAAGCAATGGCTATGTACCTTAATGGAATTTTGCAATTCCTTAGTCTTTTAAATATATTAGTGTATTCTAGGCTTACTCTAAGGACCTTTGATATTAAAGGAATCCTGCAATTCTTTCATATTTTCCTAACTCTTAGAGACACGGTTATTTTAATACACAGATGATTTTCAAAATATTTAACAACTGGCATAGGATGGACACCATCCACTCAGAATGGACGCCTGCTGTAAACAAGCAATATGTGTGATCTGTCGGCTGAACGGCACGCTGCTTTCAAATGCTAAAATGATATCCCTTTGAGTTGTGGGAATTGTTCCTGGTTTTTCTGATTTTCTACTTACAAGGAAGCCTCAACTTCCTTTCATGTGGTGCAGACAGGAATAGGATTTCTTTGAACTACACGGGCACTAACATCTTTGTGAGCCATCGCTTCACATTTTGTCATTTTAGGATAAATGTAGTAATTGTGCCCATTTACATTTACCTACCTAATCTAGAAAAATCAAAAGGCAACCTGTCAAAGAGAAAAGCTTTCCTGCTAACTTACCCTCGTCCTCTCTGGCTGCTTCCTGGAGCTTGCCTTCTTTTTCACCTTTGCTTTCTGAGAATATGCCTATCTATGCTGTCCCTCCATCTTGCCCCTCCCATCTTCACCTGCCACCTCTGTGTAGGGAAGCTGGTGACTGCTTCACCTATTCCCTGGCCTCAGCGTGGTTGTAAGAAATATAACAGGGAAAGCCCTTCGTGCAATGAAACCGGGTGACAATATCACTCAGAAAAATCTCTCTTCTAATACACTGATGTCTTGTGATACTTTGTCTGCTCGGCTTCCTCAGAGTGGGGAACCTTCCTTTGTTAACTGTGCAGAGCAGGACCACCGGTGCACTTTGGAGTCCCAAACCAGACCCTCCGAGGTTACTGCACCTTAGGCACTTCAGCTGCTTTCGAAGGCTGTGCCAATACTTGCAGGCCACTAGGTTTTTCTTAGACAGTAGCCAGACTCATTTCTGCTACATGTCTCTTCTTTTCTCAGCTCCACCAAACACTCAGTCTCAGTCCTGGCTGCTTCCTTGGCTCAGCTCTGTGGCTGGTAACTGGGGTAGTAGAGTCAAGCTGGGCTGTGTGTGGAATAGGAAACTGGGAGTGGAGGTGAAGCAGCAGCAATGTGTGTGTGTGTGTGTGTGTGTGTGTGTGCGTGCGCGTGTGTGTGCGTGCGCGCGTATGCGCTTATCCATAAGCTTTCATTGCTGCTATTAGTCAGTCTGTGCAACCTAATCTGTGGGGATATCAAAACAATATGATCATCCCCCATCTATGGATTCCCCTCTCAGACTTCTCCAATGGAATAGCTCAAGGACAGACAGGCTGATTAGTCTGTAGAAAATGGTGAGAAACTGACTTAGGGGTGGGAAGCAAGGCAGGTAGTTATGAGTCCCATGCCCTGGTGTTTGGGCCAGAGAAGCAGTCACCTCTTTTATGACAAGGGCAGATTTCAGTTGAGTGTTGGTAGGCCAATGGGCTGGTAGTACAGAGGCCCGGAATTTAAGAAGGTGATAGCGGGTGTAATCTTGGTTCTAAGAGGGAAGGAAGAACTGGCATTGCTAAGAGGGTGTGCTACTTCCTGGCCCATGACTTCTAGGGAGGGTCTGGAGAGAAGGTGAAGACCAGCAGAAATAGGCTGTGTAGTTGTCAAACACGTTTAGTTGCATAAAATGCAGGCTAGCTCTTTGAGACTATATATGATTTCAGACTTCTGATGATGGACTAATCAGGAGATCTGATCTTTATCACATACAGCTCCTATCCCTGTCTCCCTATTCAGAGAAATTTGCCTTTAGGATAGAGGGGTAGTGAGCCATACATTTCCAAAAGACAGTGTGAACATTTGCTATTTCTCTTTGTCTGGGATGACTGGCTTTTAAATTAATAAAAAAATGTGGTTTTTTAAAAATATGTTTTTATTGATTTTAGAGAGAGAGGAAGGGAGAGGGAGAAAGAGGAAAAGTAACATTGATACAGGAGAGAAACATCTGTTGGTTGCCTCCTGCACACACCCCAACCAGGAACGGAACCTGCAACCTGGGCATGTGCCCTGACCAGGACACAGGACGATGCTTAACCAATTGAGCCACACTGGCCAGTCATAAATGTTTGGTAAAATCTGGTATGTGCTAAGTCTCAGGCTTGGTTGATGTCTCAGGCTATGACCACTGTGACCTTCAAGAGGTCTGTGATATTAGGGATCTGTGGTTTCTAGTCATCCCAAACAGACAATTCCCAGTTCCACATTACTTTCTACCTACTCAGCTCCAGACTCTCCTTTTAGTAGAGGAGTCAGCAATTCTCCCTGAATCGTCTCCATTGATTTCAGTGTCCATGTTCTGAGACGCCATGATTTCCTGAAGCATAGGAGGAGACTTGACCCTAGGTCCCCTAGCTTTCCTTATAACTTGCGTCAGAAGTACTATCCAGGATGTCTCTCTGCTACTTTACCAGCTTCTCTAAATTTCTTCTTTTGTAAGAGAGTTAGCACCTTCTCCTAGGACTTCAACAGCGTTTGCTAGTTAGCTACTGCATTTTCCTTGGCCCTCTCAGCTTTCCAAGTCACATCCTGGCAGGACGTTCAGGAGCCCTGCAGAGAACGTTCTTTCAGTTGTAGCTATCGGGCCTCCCTTGAGTAGGACGCCTTCCTGCGGGCCGTGGCTGGCCAGATCATCCAAGTTCTACCCCTTTTACTAGCTCACCTTTTTCAAACATCCTTTCTGTCTTTTCCTCAAGTCTTCCAAGTTCTCCTTGGAGAGAAGAAGTTCTTGGTAAGAGGTTCTAAAAACCACCACCAGTTTTGGGGCTGGTGAGAGAGGTGAGGAGGTTTGGGGCTTCTTGCAAAGGGGACATTATGGTTGTTTTTCTTATTTAGGATGAGGGATTATGGATTCTCAAGCTTTCAGGCTCATCCATATTTCAGTATAAATAGAAAAAGACATTCTGAAACCAAATAGAAGTGATTTTTTTCACTAAACCTATTCTTTATGATTCTTTTAAAAAATGTATTGATTGATTCTAGAGAGAGAGGAAGGGTAAGAGAGAGCGAGAGAAAGAGAAAACCCTCAATTTGTTGTTCCACTTATTTATGCATTCATTGGTTGCTTCTTGTAAGTGCCCTGACTGGGAATCGAGCCCACAACCTTGGCGAATTAGGATGATACTAAATCAACTTAGTTACCCGTCCAGGGCTTTTCTTTATGGTTCTTGGTACCCTTGGTCTCTTATATGAATGGACAGTTGACTCAGTTAGCATTTCTTTACTTGAAAGGAGGCTAATTTCATAACCAAAAGAAGTGTGGAGTCATGCTACCCATCACTGCTTGAAACATGAAAAGAGGAAAGGAGAATTCTGTGCATCTTCTCAGTAGGAAAACCCAGAAGGCGGAATGATTCATCCATAGGCATAATTCTTGTGGGAGATTCCGTGCTCAAAGGGAATGGGATGGTTTCTAATCCTTCTGAAAAGGAATAACATTCTTCTTAACCTAACCCACTTTGGGCTCCGGAGAACACAGAGCTTTGTCTTCTAGCTGATGGCATCAATATTTCCTGAGAGAGAGAACCCACCCACGGCACTGTTCTGAGCCCAGCCGAAATCAGCAGAGCGAGGGCTTCTCTTAGCAGGTTTGCAATTGACGCCAACACACAGGTTTCACACACATGCAATAATGTTGGAAACAGAAGTAGCAAACTGAATGTGCAATTACTCCTTTTGCAAAAGAGGCCAAAATCCTTCTCCTCGCTCCTTTCTCCCCTGTTCACTCCTCCCAGATGAGGAGCCTCCCTCTTTTTTACCTGTATTTGTCTGTCTGGTGGTTAGATATGGCTGCATTCCCAAACTAAGGGTGTCGGGTGGAGAGCAGAGCGACCTTCCCTTGGGAGGGGACAACTTGAGGTGCTGGTACATTTCCCTGTTTTCTATGTTCTTCTTTCTAGTAGGTTTCATGTAGAGATAGAGATATTTTTGTTTTAGAGATTCCAAAGTATATATTTTTAGTATAAGAAATGTACCCTCTCCACACTCCATGGTGTAAATAGAACCAGGAATCATATGTCGTTGTGATAACCCCATAGCAATCTGTGGCAGGACTAGGACCCCTCTCCCTTACCACCAAGTCTCACAGTCCATCTGGGACCCAGGGGAGGTGGTGCAACGCCTAGGCCTGCCCAGACTTTCCTGTGCTCAGTGGGCGAGAAATAAAGTCTGTGTAAACTGCTCACACCTGTGGTGTTCTTTGAGTCAACCAAGGGGCTGAGTCAATGCTGACCAACCTCAGAACTTGTGAAGAAAAGTTTGAAAGGGGTGAGGGGAAGATGTGGTGTGTCTGTGGAATGTGCCTTGGGAGGGGCATGGGCCTCCTAGGGGCAGAGCCATGGATCGCTTAGACTTACATTTGGGTGGGGGGATGGGACAGTAAGAAAAGAAAGCTCATTTTGGAGATGCAACCAGGTTGATGAGAGGAATTGCTAATATTTAAGAACTCTTCACTGCTTAGAAATTCAGATTTTAAAAACTTGCTGTCTCTAGAATTTTGAGTTAGGGTTAGGGATCAAACCTGCAACCTAGGTATGTGCCCTGACCAGGAATTGAACCTGTCATCTTTTAGTGTATGGGACAGCATTCCGACCAACTGACCCACACCAGCCAGGGTGCAACCTTTTTTTAAAAAAAAATGAATGGCCAAGGGAGGTAGTGACCACTCCTGATCAATCCTGGAAAAGTTTTCTCAGGAAGAACTTGAAGACTCATTGTTAAGATGTAAAGAACTCAAGCACTAATCAAATATTTGGGAACCTGAGTAAATCACTGCCAGTGGCCAAATTGTTTCATCATAACCCACTGCATCTCTCTGCATCCCTTGGCTCAGGGGAACCACGGTTTCCCGGTACCTTACACTAGTCCGACCACAGATGTGCTCTCTGAGTGGTCTGCACAGCTTCTGGACGAACAAGCCCGAAGCATGCCCTTAGGAGGAACATTTGAAGAAAAAGAAAATGGGGAAGATACTCAGGGAGCCCCGGCAGCTGGGTTTATCACATCATTAACCTCAAAACTCATAGTTTGAGCGCCCATCTACAAAGGGTTTAGGGGAATAAAGCAGTTTTCTGAGGACCTACAATTGGACTCGTCAGAAACAGACAGCGTTTGCAAAGCCCAGCAGTGAGGACTGGGTTCTGCAGCGTGGAGGAGATCCTTTCAGAGTGCCCCGTGGTCAGCCCTCCAAGGACAACACAGGATGGAGGAGGGAGGACAAAGGCTGGAGACTGGAGCCCAGAGTCAGATCCCTGATGGGAAGTTCTGGTGCCAGTGGATGTCACTGGTTTGCTTGAGCTAGTGCTTCCGTATAAGGAAGCAATTGTATATAACAGAAGAGGCAGAAGAAAGAAGACCTTAAATGCCAGGTTAAGTAGTGAGCACTCTCCCAGCCACTGTCAACAGGGAGAGGGTGCTTATTGCTGTTTGGGATAAATTCACCTGGTGGCAGTGAGGAGGAAGAATTGGAAGAGGAGAGACCTGAAGTGGGTGCACAGGTCCCTGGGAAGGAGGGGAGGCAGAGGAGAGAGACGAAAGGAAGAGTGACTGGGTGGGGGTGCATGAAGTGAACATCACTGTGACGTCACCTATCTGAGAGAAACGCTGCATGCAAACAGAGGGAACTTGTTCGCAGTGCTCTAGGGGACATAACTGGGACCGAAGTATCCTCTTAGGAGGCAGATTGGGCCTGTGCTGGGAACTTAGCTCAACAATGTCCAAGAATGGACTTGCAGCCTCGGAAGCCAGCGAGCGCCCAGCACGGAGATGCTCACTGGGAGCAGGGGCCGCCTGCCAGGAAAGCTGCAGGTGACAGGGACGGGTGGGTGTGCAGACAGACAACATCGCCTGGGAGGGGAGGGGAGCTGGGAGGGTGGTGAAGGAGTGGGTGGGGAACAGATGTCAAGTGGAGGGAGCAAACAGTGCGGGGAAGAAAAAGCGAGGGGGACGCTGTGGTCTGCTCCACGGCCGAGAAGGTGATGACTGCCCCAGCACTGTCCCTGCTCTGGGACTTGGTCTTTGGGTCACATGGGTGCCAGGTTAGACGGATCTAGGCTTAACAAAGGGTTCCATAGGACACAGCGGGTGCTTTTCCTGGCCCAGGACAGAGGAGACTGGCACAGCGTGTGTGTACTGAGTGGTGGAAGTGGCAGCAGCAGGGTCTCGCTGAGCAGAGGGCAAGGCACTTGGTATGGCCTTTAATGAGTTATTGGAAAAATCCAACTGGAGGGAACTGCATCATGTTACTGTAGAGAAAGCCACACCCCCAGACAACACTACGACCTTGCAGATCAAATCCCTGGAGCTGGAGTTCATCCCACTGGCAGTGTCCCAGCCAGGAAGGGTGGAAATGAACACCTGCAGAGGGAGAGACTTGTCTATCCCCACCAAGAGCCGCCTTCCATTGTCCACATGAGAAATGGCTACTGGTTCTCTCCAGCTTTGGGGAGAGGTGATGAAAGCTAATCATCTACCTGCATCCGGGTCTCATCCTTCCCACTTACTATTCCCCTAACACAGCCCCTCCCCACATCTTCAACCCTCATTCTGCCCACTGGTTCCTTCTCATCCATCCCCTCCCCCCTTGCTCAGGATAAATATGCAGGAAGTGTCATATCTCAGAGAACACTATGGAACCTCATTCTCTCCCAGGGCTCCAGGGCTCCCTGGTGCCTCTCATATGAACACCCCTCCCCCCCCGTGCGTGCCCAACAAGGCCCTCTCCTGCCTCCAGCTCCTCTCTCATCTACCACTGCACTCTCAGCCTCACCAGGGACTGGAATTGGATGAGGTATATGGATGCTGTTGGGCTATACATAGTCTCAAATAAAACATACCTTTTGTGGAGCAGTGTATTGTAGGTACAGTTATTCTTATTTTATAGACAAAGAAATGGCCTCAGAGATGCTAAGTAATTCTCCTAAGATCACACAAGCTATTAGGTAGTGGATATAACTCCAAAATCCTTTCCTCCTCCAACTACATTCATTTACCTCCCAGAGCCTCCAGGAAAGGCAAGCCTTTTAACCGGTGCTCACGACCCGAATATGAAAGTGTTTCATAATGCTCTATCCACTCTGTATCCTACTGCCTTCTCACCCTCAGAGCCCGCTGTGCACATTCATAGGAAGATTCTCGCCACCCCAGCCCAGCTCCCCAGGACCTTTGAGGGGTGTGATTCCAACAGGGGAGAGGCCAGAACCCTCCTGTTCTCAGCCAGACGAGTACAGTCAGAAAGGGACCTGCTGGTGCCTTAGAGCGAGAAGCACAGTGCCTCTGAGCTGGATCAGGCAAAGCCTGAGGAACAGACCTTTGGGGCTCGGGGATGGGGCCGGAGCCTGTCCTGCCTCCTCTTCCTGAACCATCGCGTCAGAAAGCACTGAAGTTACCCAGAAAGCAGCTCCTCTTTCAATCAGTTTGTCCCAAACTGAAGGAGACTAAGCGGGCTGGCGTCTTTCTTCATAGCAGCCTTTTTGCATAAGCATCTTATCTGATCCTTGAAACTGTCTTAAGGGCAGTTTTTCACTTTTAGCAGAAAGAGCACTCAGGGCCACAGCCAGTCAGTGCTGTCCCTCATGGCCTCCTGTCGAGATTCGTACAGTACCACACCCTGTCAAAGTGGACATTTACCAGCAGTTTGTTTCATGGGTCAAATTTAAAAACTATACAAATAAATTACAGAACCATGTTGTCAAATATGCTACCCAGTAGCCACATGTGGCTATTTAAACTTAACTTTTTTAAACGTAAAAATTCAGTTCCTTAGTCTCACCAGCTGCATTTCAAATGCTCCATATGGCTAGTGGCCAGTGAAAAGAAGACACACAATATAAGCTGTAATCCACCACTGCTAACATTTGGGATATCCTCCCAGTCTTTTTCTGAGCATATTCCTTTTTCGCATTACCAAAATCACATTACTGCAATTTGAATCTAGATTATTTTTTACCACTGTCATGTCATGGAGAAGTCATTACACACATCATTATTAACGACTGGATAGCATCCTACCAAGGGATATATTAAGGCGTTTAACTAGTTTCTTATTGTTGGAGGTACATGTTGTGCCTAAATTTTTGCCCATTATTATCAACACAGTGACAAACGTGTTTGTGCATAAGTGTTTTCTACATGTCACACTATTTCTTTAGTCCTAATGGAGATTGTGGACATAAAGGGCATGGCAATTCTTAAGGCTCCTGATACCATTGTCTGGCTGCTTTCCCCAAATGGACCAGCGGATACTCCCCCACAGGGGATGAGCATGCTCATTTTGCTGTACTGGGTCTCGGTTTGGGACCCCCTGGTTTTGGTTGAGTTGAGATGCTTGCGCCTCCCTGAGCAAGATCCCAGACTGAGCACCTCCCCACAAACAGGCAGGGGTAGCCCAGATTTCTCATCAGCCCCCTTACCAGGACTCGAACAGAACCCTTACCAGGAAGCACAACTTTTCCCCAGTCTGGAGAGAGTGGCAGAGGCCACGCTGGGCTGGGGCCTCCTCCAGATACCCCAACATTGAGAAGAGAGAGAGGAAGCTCCTACTGTCAGGGTTTGACCTGCTGTTCAAGCACAGTACAGGTGCATCTCAGGAGAAATAGGAACTTGGAGAAATAGTTTGAAATTTAGAAAATGCGTGCCCATATTCTGGGGGATTTCTTCATTTTGGGGGGAAATCATTCCATATACACAGAGAAGTTTATTAGAGAGCAACTTGGCTACAAACTGGAGGTTCTCATGACACCTCCTCTGGTTTGGAAACTTGCGAAAGTGGCTCACAGAACCTAGGAAAACAGTTTATTGCCAATTTATTTCGAAGTATATTTTATTTATTTACTTTTAATATGTTTTTATTCATTTCAGAGAGGGAGAGGAAGAGAGATAGAAACATCAATGATGAGAGAGAATCATCAGTCGGCTGCCTCCTGCATGCCCCCTACTGGGGATCGAGCCCCCAACCCGGCCATGTGCCCTGACCGGGAATCGAACCACAACCTCCAGGTTCATAGGTTGATGATGCTCAACCACTGAGCCACACTGGCTGGGCTCAAAGTGTATTTTATTTTATTATTTTATTTAGATTCTTTATTGTTTGACGTATCACATGTCTCCCTTTTCCCCCATTGACTCTCCCCAGCTGCTCCCACGCCCAGCACATGCCCTCACCCCCTACTACTGTCCGTGGCCATTGGTGATGCTCAAATGCATGCACACATGTCCTTTGGTTGATCTCTTACCACCTCTCTCCCCTGCCTTCCCTCTTAGGTTGGACAGTCTGTTCAATGCTTCTGTGTCTCTGGCTCTATTTTTGTTCATCAGTTTATGTTGTTCATTATATTCCACACATGAGTGAGATCATGTGATATTTATCTTTCTCCAACTGGCTTGTTTTGCTTAGCATAATGCTCTCCAGGTCCATCGATGCTGTTGCAAATGGTAAAAATGCCTTCTTTTTTACAGCAGCGTAGTATTCCATTGTGTAGCTGTACCACAGTTTCAAGTATGTTTTAAAGGATACAAACAAACAGCCCTATGAAGAGATACATAAGCGAGGTCTGAAGGGTCTCAGCTGCAGGAGCTTCTGTCCCCAAGGGGTTGAGGTGTGCCACCCTCCCAGCAAGTGAACAGTTCACCACCTAGAAGCTCTGTGAACCCTGTGTTTCAGGGTTTTTATGGAGGCTTCATTACGTAGGCACGATCAATTAACTCAATTTCCAGTCCCCCTCCCCCTCAATGTGGGGGGTGGAGCTGAAAACTCTGAGTTTCTAATCACACCTCTGTCTTTCTGGTGACCAGTCCCACCCAGGAGCCCACCAACAGCTGCCACATTATCATAAAAGGCACACCTATTGCCCAAGAATGCCGAGGGGTTAGGAGCCCTGTGTCAGATGCTCCTATCATTCAGGAGATGATAAGTTTTAAGAGCTCTGTGCCAGGAATCAGGCAGAAACCAATATAAGTGTACTGTATCAGTGTGATGGGCAGTTTATGCCAACAAATTGACTCATGATAAGCCTGTTTCGTATGCCCGCAGCCCTGGGTCATGCTGTATCAGGACAGAATGCAGAGGCTGCGTGGAGGTCCGTCACATGGGCACTGCATGCCTGCAGGACCGGCCTCTAATAGAACCCTTGGACAAACAGGCTAGATGTGCCTCTCTGGTTGGCAGTATTTGGCAAGTGTTGTCACACAGTTTCTGGGGGGATTGAGTGCATCCTCATGCAACTCCATGGGAGGAGATACCTGGGAGGCTGAGGCTGGTTTCTCCTGCATGTCACCTTGCACGTTCCCCTTTGCTGACTTCCACCTGCATCCTTCTGTGTAATAAACTGTAAGAGCTTCCCTGAGTCCTGTGAGCCCTTCCAGCGAATCACTGCACTCGAGCGTGGCCTTGGGACCCTCAGCACAATGTGATGAAAGAAGCTTAGACATAAAATGGTCTCTGTCTTCAACTGCATTGATGCCTTTCCACAGATACACATCCTTCATTTATGCAACAGACATTTCTTGAACACCCACAATGTGCAGACATTGCATTTCAGGCACCGGAGTCCGGTCAGAGACACAAAGATCTCTGCCCTCAGGGAGCGTGGGTTCCAGTGGGGACAGGGGAGCCGGATGGGGCCCAGGGTGCTAGGGTGGGGGTGGAGCTCACTGAGAAGGTAAGATGTGGCTTGACAGAGACGAGAGCACTATCCTGAGGGTCACTGCTTCAAACGCTCTCTGGAGGACCTGCCCTGTCCCTGAGCATTGGGCACTGTGTGTGTGTGTGTGTGTGTGTGTGTGTTAAATCCTCACCCAACGATATGTTTATTGATTTTTAGAGAGAGAGGAAGGGGAAGAGAAACATTGATATGAGAAAGAAATATTGATCGGCTGCCTCCAGCACGTGCCCCAACCAGGAATTGAACCCGCAATCTTTTGGTGTATAGGGCGACACTGCACCCAACTCAGCCACCGGCCATGCTGGCCAGAGTTCTTATTCTGTAATGAGTACAGTAATCACTTAGGGAGCTTGTGAAACACACACACACACACACACACACACACACACACACACACACACACACAGATGTCCAGACCTCTTCTGTGTGTATGGAGGGAGGAGGGGGTTAATATTTTACCAGTAAACACGCACTTCCAGTTAGCTGGACACTGGGGGCCTGTGAGCTACTATAGGGACATCCCCCATCGGCAGCCTGGCAGATGGAGAAGACACAGCCCTTTCCCTGAAAGAACGCACTCTTCAGTGACATGAGGGGCATCTGGATGAAATGTAATGCCTTTTGGAACATTTCTCTGCCATTAATATATCCCCCGGGCTTTCTGAATTGACAATTGCAGAGAGAAGAGAACTCTGAAGGGACACATGTTGAGACACTCGGGTAGGAGGAGTTAGGGGACAGAAATGAATACCTGGGTGCTGAGATCCTGGGAACTGTCCTATGGGAAGGCGAGTGTGTGCTGATCCTTCACGGGTCTCCCCAGGCCTCCTCTCCCACCTCCATGACGCTGGTCACCAATATCCTCCTGACTGTCCACTGTCCACACTTGGCTGACACTGAGATTGCAGCTCTACATTCCTCCTCTTGTCTTCCTTCCCATTCCAAAGTGAGAAATTGATTTGCGATCTCCTCTAACAAGACTGCCAGTAAGGTTTTCTTTCCTGCGCCCATAAGTCTCAAGAACTTTTGTTTTTTCTCTCGTTCCCTAAGTCTGCTGTCTCCCAGTGGTTGGCTCCAAGGTCGTCATCATCTGGGAAGGCTGAACGCTCAGCCCACCAGGAGGGGCTCCCTCGCAGCACTCATGGTTGCGGGGACCCCGATGGCAAGTGCGGAACTTATTCGAATCCCTTTCTCCTCAGTCGTGAGGCCTGCAGCCTACAGTCTGCCGCCCGACCACACAGCGCCATGGCCTGGAGGGACAGAGGCTTTGGTCTTGTGGAGACTGGATAGATAGAAGGGCCCTTGGAGAGAGGTGCTGCTCCCTGACCCCCTTGGGTCCCCGGTCACCAGCCGTGTCCATCCTGCAGCTTCTGTGTGTTCACTCCTAAAGGCTCCTGTCAGCAACTGTCTTCAAAGGGTAAGACATGGGCTGCCAGGACCTGGTCAGGTAGCTCAATTGGCTAGATCATCGTCCTGATACGCCAAGGTTGTGGGTTCAATCCCTAGGCAGGGCACATACAAGAATCAACCAATGAGTGCATAAATAAGTGGAACCACAAATCGAGGTTTCTCTCTCTCCCTTCGTCTTTCTCTAAAATCCATAAAAACAAACAAACAAAAACCATGGACCACCAGAGCCACTTCACCCAGATACACCAAGAACTGGAAGTGCTTGCAAATTTACGTCCCTCTGGGCCGTCAGAGCCAGTGACGGAGTGACTTATGGGTGCAGGAGCGTGAAAGTACTGTACTCAGTCCCTGTGCCCAGGTGGGACAGTCCCCGGCTACCAGTTACACTCGAGCTCCCTGCAGGATCAGGCCAAAGCTGGGCCTGCACCTGAAGTCGAGCGCTGACTTCTTCCCTATTCTGCTTTCCCCACCACTTAGCGTCATGGGAATACTTCCTTGTAAACCACTTGTGACTGAATCTGTGCCATCTAAGGAGACAGAGAGACAGGTGAAGCACTAAAGCAACAGCTCACCATTCTTTACAGAGAAGGGACAAAATGAGGGTGTGGGGAGAAAAGCTGACCTCTCCCCTCCCCCATCCTGGACTGCCCAAACCTGCCTGGCCGAGCCTCTAACAGGGCATTGCTAGTGCCCAAGGAGAGGGGGCACCAGGCATCAGACTGCCCTGAACCATGGTGAAAGCAAACTCAGTATCAATTCCAGGCAAAGACAAAGGAGTAAACCTGGAGCCCAGACTTGGAGCAAATAACTTCAAAATTCACACAGAGCGAACTCACCCTTCTTAGTAAGCCCAGAAAGCTGTCCAGACAGTTCTAGCTATGCTGAGACCAACGTGAAACTTGGCGGGACAACGAACTTTCCATCCCATCTTTGCTCAGCCTGCCCTCTGCTGGAATGACACGCAAACAGTGTCAGGAGAGAGAAACCCAGGGCAAGAGGCTTCCGAAATCCCACGCAAATCCTGCTCTTCCTTCAGGCTCCAATTTAAATGTCACCTCTTCCAGGAAGCCCCTCTATGATTCTTGGCATTAAAAGCAAGTTCTTTAATGTGAGCTCTCACGGCCCTTCCTGTACACTTTCCGAATGGTGCTGTCTGTCTTATGTCATGGTCATATAGTACACATGTTATCTCCCCAACTAATTTGTGAGCTCCCAAAGGAAAAGCATTTTTTTCTCGAACTTTACTCCAGAAGGATTTTGCACCTGCCCAGAAATGTCTCCTACAACCGAACCCTAAGTTTACATCATTAAAGAGAGACCTTTGAATTCAAATGCGTCTCTGGAAAGACCCAATTAAAATGTAACTGTGGAAAGGTGTGAACATGCTGCCTAGACTGTGAGCCATTGGCCACTTGGGCATTATCAGATTAGCAGAGCCCAGAGCTCAGGGGTCCTGATGACATGGGGAATTAGTGGCAAAGAAGGTGAGAAATGGAAGAAGGGTAGAGGATGGAGGAGGAGAGAGTTGAGCATGAGACACTTTTTGAAGACAGTTGACTGGAAAGGTTGGGAGAGGTAGGGGCATTGGAGGGAGGGAGGAGGGAACTAAGGACCCACTTACCCTGGGGTAGAGATTCCAAAAGGAAAGATGGGGACACTGATCAAAGGGGCATTTTACCTTGTATCGAACTGAGCAGAGAATTTTGGCTCCAAATACAGAAAGAAAGCAAAAGTAATAAATAATTAAATGCCAGCAGAACCTAACATTATGTCAGCTTCATCACAAAGTTTAGCATTGATAGTCATTCCATTTGGAAAGAATTTGTGGGTTAGATTTCCCCACTTCATAAGAATTCCCGAATACAGATGGTGACTTCTGAGAAATTGTAGCCAATTGCAAATTAAATATTATTCAGAATCAAATAATTTCCAAAACAAAAATATAAAAATCCTCTCAAATTTTCAGGGCAAAATTATAATTATTGTGGGATGTGAGTGCACTTTAACAGGTTTGATATAATAAAGGTAGATGTCCCTGGGGCTTACAAAGTTCCTTAAATGGCCTTGGGTATCAAAGACCAGTTTCATCCGTCCCCTTAGTTACATTCTTGATGACATCACAGGCTTCACCTCCCACAGACCCGTAGATGAGCTGCTTCCTTCTCCATAACACAAACTTACCTTCCTGTCCACCCCCTGGGCCAGCAGCTCAACATTAATTGGCTGATTAAATGCTTGCACTAGATAACTGAAAAGTTTTCCTGTTCCCCAGGGACCTTCCAGAGGGACCCACTGTTATTTATTTCTTATGCACATTTTCTGAGTCTCTTACCCATTTACAAACAAAAACCGAATACATATTCTCCTCTTTCCCCTTTTACATAGCCATTAATACACTGTGTATCTTGTCTTTGCTAGTTAACCATCAAATCCCCTTTTTAAAACCCTTAATTATGAGGAAGCTACCAGTACCCCTCCCCCCAAAATGGTCAGGAGGGAGAGAAACATACAGGCCTTAACGTTAAGTGCCCTATCAGTCACCGGTGACTGACATTATACTTTCCGTCCAGAAGACAAAACAGGCTGGGCGCTTAACGTGTTAAGGAGGTGGAAGCAGCTTGTATCCAGTCAGAAAACACTGAGCTGCAGAATGTAGTTAAAGAGAACTCAAGTTATTTAATGCAGAGACAGTTCAGACTTCAGGAGAGAATGCCAAAGCCGGGGGTCTGACGTGAGTGAGCCCTGCAGAAGCCTGAGGGCCAAGGGTGACAAACTTTATTGCAAGAGAAGTGGTGATAGAGAAGGCCGATGCATTGTCCTTCTTCTCCCCCTCCTTCTCTCCCTCCTCTTCCTTTCCTTCCTCTCAGATTCTTGATGGAAATAATAAAGATTGCTGAGAAGTCTGGAGGAATAGCCACGTGGAAGCAGAGAGAAACTGGTTGTTCAATAAAAGCTGAGTACACACTGGTGGGATAGGAGCTGAAGGGCCTGGTCATGGCAGGGCTGCAGAGAACTCGACATGAATGCAAGAGACCATGGGAGCTGGGCTTGGGTCCATAATTTAGGGAGGAGAGCAAGGAAATGCAGGTTTCAGTTGAGCCATGTCATCTCTTCTTGCATCTGGAAACCCACAGGATTTTGAACACTGGCTGCTGTGGTCCAGGCAGGACACAGCACAGCAAAAACAGATCAAGTCCATGTTTGATGGGGCTGACTTTCTGGTCAGGGAGAAAGACAGCGCACAAATACACAACAAACATATGTGACATGATATCAGGCTGTGATCAGAGCTATAGAAAGCAGGGAAAGGGACGGAGAATGACAGGGCTCTAGGGGACATGACTTCAGACCGGGTAGCCAGGGAATGCCTTTCTGGGGTGGGGTGCTGTTGGGGCAGAGACCTGAATAGATGGAGGGAGTGGGCTACGGCAGCACCTGCACAATGAGTGCTCCAGGTGGGAGAGGCAGTGCTTGGGAATAGGCAGGGAATAGTGGGAGACGAGGTTGGGGAGCGGGCCACTAGGAGCAGAGTCCCAGGGGGAGGCTCATTAATGGGGTGCAGACAGCATGTAAAAAGGAAATGGAATAGGACAAAACATCAAAATGCACTGCATGTGGTACAGGATGTTGTTTCGGGAAATGTTTGTTTCAAAGATGTATGTGTGCACAACATAAACAATATTTATTACTGGAAGCCCGGTGCACGAAATTCGGGCACAGGTAGGATCCCTTGGCTTGGCCTGTGATCAGGGCCGATCGGGGCCTTCCAGCTGCCAGCCAGGGCCTTCCTTTATTCCATGCCACCCCCTGATGGTCAGCACACGTCATAGCGAGCAATCAAACTCCCAGTCTCCCGGTCGAATTCCTGAGGGGATACTTTGGATATTAGCCTTTTATATAGATATATAGGTAGTAGGTGTTCCAGTCAAAAGTTTGAAGGCCGTGATGTAGAGATACTTAATCTGGACCTGGATCACCTTTACACAAGCACACACTGACATATATCTAGTAATATATATAATACTAGAGGCCCAGTGCACGAAATTCGTGCACAGGGTAAGGGGTGTGTGTCCCTCAGCCCAGCCTGTACCCTCTCCAATCTTGGACCCCTCATGGGATGTCTGACTGCCTGTTTAGGCCCAATCCCACTGGGCAGTCAGACATCCCTCTCACAATCTAGGACTGCTGGCTCCCAACCGCTCATCTGCCTGCTTGCCTGACCACCCCCTAACCACTCCCCTGCCAGCCTCATTGATGCCTAACTCCTCCCCTGCTGGCCTGGTTGCCACCAACTGCCCTCCCCTGCTGGCCTGGTTGTCCTCAACTGCCCTCCCCTGCAGGCCTGGTCACCCCTAACTGCCCTCTCCTGCCGGCCTGGTCACCCCTAACTTCCCTCCCCTGCAGGCCTGGTCCCCCCCAACTGTCCTCCCCTGCAAGCCCAGTCACCCTTAACTGCCCTCCCCTGCAGGCCTGGTCCCCCCCAACTGTCCTCCCCTGCTGGCCATCTTGTGTCCACATGGGGTGGCCATCTTTGACCACATGGGAGCGGCCATCTTGTGTGTTGGAGTGACGGTCAATTTGCATATTACATCTTTATTTTATAGGAGGATACATATGTACACACCTAAGTTCTTGTCCTTAAAAAGACTGGGCATGAGTGAGCTCCTGGGTCCCTCTCTACCTCTCTCTGGCTGACAGCCAGCCAGCCCACAACATCATTTCCTGTTAGCTGCAGCAGTGGAGCCCAGATCTCATCCCTGGGGGAAGGTTTTCCAGAAGCTAACCTGAGGAAGTCCCCCAACCTGTTCTCTACCCATAGGAATCTTCATAGCTCCACACAGGCAAGACTAACAGCCAACCAAGACCACTGGAGAGGACCTCACAGAAACAGTGCACAATGGAGTGGCCTATGAAAAGCAGAGCCAGGGCAAATGTGCTTGGGAGAGATGAGATGCCTTTGGGCCTCCACACTGCAGCCCACCCCACTCTCAAAAGGGGGCTGATGGGCCTGGCCGGCGTGGCTCAGTGGTTGAGCATTGACCCATGAACCAGGAGGTCACGGTTCCATTCCATGGCTCGATCCTCAGGGTGGGGCATGTAGGAGGCAGCTGATCCATGATTCTCTCTCATCACTGATGTTTCTATCTCTCTTTCCCTCTCCCTTCCTCTCTGAAAGCAAATAAAAAGGTTTTTTTATTTTTAAAGGTGGCTGGGCAGAGGTGATAGATTCAGAGGCTTGGCTTGCGTGTGAAGCCAGAAGGTCTGCGGCCCAGCCCTCACTGTCAGTGGGTAATAATTTGCCTTGTTAGTTGCAAAATGGGGATATGGTTCCGACTTCCCTTTTCTTTCTTCTCTTCCCCCTCTTCCCAACTTTGTTTTAATCATGATAAATGCTAAATAAATAAAAAATGTTTGAGAAATAAAAAGAACCAAGTGATCTTCTGAATCCACAGGTAAGGAAGGACCAAGGGAAAGGCAAACTAAGATTTATTGAGTTCCTACTATATGCCAAACAGTATGTCACACAGATTATATTATTCTTCATAGCAACACTGGAAAATCAGTATTTTCTCTCTGTGAAAAGGGAGCAAGTGGTCAGAAAGGTTAAGTAACTTTTCCAAGGTTGCACAGCACGAAATCAGCAGAGCCAGGATTGCACTCAGGGCGGACTGTCTCCGGCTTCCTCTTGCCCCGCCCCTTCTGTGTCTCTGGGGTGCTCAGGGCTGCTCCATGTTTGTTTTTTGGCTACTTGGCCCTGTTCTTTCTGCAGAGGCTCCTTGTTGAACCCAGTATAGCAGACTCACCATCTGGAAATGCTACTTTGTTCCACATCATGTGGTGGATTAAAAACAACCGCACAGCCCTGGCCGGATTGGCTCAGTGGATAGAGTATCGGCCTGCGGACTGAAGGGTCCTGGGTTCAATTCCGGTCAGGGGCATGTGCATCAGTTGCGGGCACATCCCCAGTGGGGTTGCTCAGGAGACAGCTGATCGATGTTTCTCTCTCATCGTTGTTTCGAACTCTCTATCCCTCTCCCTTCCTCTCTGTTAAAAAATCAATAAAATATATTTTAAAACAAAACAAAACAAAACAAAAAGCAGCACATTCTTTGCTGCTCTTCCTCTCAATGGATGGAGCTTATTTCTCCACCTCTTGAGTCTGGGTTGCCCTTTTGATTTGCTTTGGCCAGTAGAACCTGGCGGAGGGGATGCACGACTTCCAAGCAAGGCTCAGGAGACCTAGCAGCTTCCACTTTGGCCCTCTGGGGCTTCTGCCTGGAGACCACCATGCTGAGACGTCCAGGACAGGAGCGCCTGGGGAGGCTGGGGACCATGGGCATTCCTGCCCTAGCCAAGGCCCCAGACACAAGTGAGGCCGCTCCGCACCACTCCACCTCAAGTGCAGCGGCTTGAGTGAGGCCAGGAGAGACCCACGTAAGAATTGACCTCTCAACCCATAGAATGGTGAGAAATGACAAACTGTTGATGTGTGTTTTTTTTAATTTCTTTATTGATTAAGGTATTACATATGTGTCCTTATTCCCCCATTACCCCCAACTCACATTCATGCCCCAACCTCCTGCTGCCTGTGTCCATTGATTAGGCTCATATGCATGCATATAAGTCCTTTGGTTGATCT
The DNA here is from genome assembly GCA_026230045.1 of Corynorhinus townsendii. Classification (NCBI taxonomy): domain Eukaryota; kingdom Metazoa; phylum Chordata; class Mammalia; order Chiroptera; family Vespertilionidae; genus Corynorhinus; species Corynorhinus townsendii. Next base: position 168,415,348 of record JAPDVU010000003.1, on the reverse strand, counting down.
CTTCCCCTTACCCCCACCCTCCCCTACCTTCCCTGAGGTTTGACGTTCTGATTGCTGTTTCTCTGTCTCTGGATCTGTTTTTGTTCATCAGTTTATGTTGTTCATTATATTCCGCAAATGAGTGAGATCATGTGATATTTATCTTTCTCTGCCTGGCTTATTTCACTTAGCATAATGCTCTCCATCTCCATCCATGTTGTTGCAAATGGTAGGAACTCATTCTTTTTTACTGCAACATAGTATTCCATTGTGTAGATGTACCACGGTTTTCTAATCCACTCATCTGCTGATGGGCACTTAGGCTGTTTCCAAATCTTAGCTATGGTGGGTTGTGCTGCTATGAACATAGGGGTGCATATATCCTTTCTGATTCGTGTTTCTAGTTTCTTGGGATATAGTCCTAGAAGTGGGATCACTGGGTCAAATGGGAGTTCCATTTTTAGTTTTTTGAGGAAACTCCATACTGTTTTCCACAGTGGCTACACCAGTCTGCATTCCCACCAGCAGTGCACGAGGGTTCCTTTTTCTCTGCATCCTCGCCAATACTTGTCGTTTGTTGATTTGTTGATGATTGCCATTCTGACAGGTGTGAGATGGTATCGCATTGTTGTTTTGATTTGCATCTCTCTGATGATTAGTGACTTTGAGCAGGTTTCCATATGTCTCTTGGCCTTGCTTCTGTCTTCTTTCAAAAAGTGTATATTTAGATCAGTTGCCCATTTTTTGATGGGGTTATCTTCTTTTGGTTAAGCTGCAAGAGTTCCCTGTAAATGTTGGAGATTAAACCCTTATCGTTGTTATCATTGGCAAATATGTTCTCCCATGCATGGGCTTTCTTGTTGTTTTATTGATGGTTTCCTTTGCTGTGCAAAAGCTTTTTATTTTGATGTAGTCCCATTTGTTTATTTTTTCTTTAGTTTCCATTGCCCTAGGAGCAGTATCAGTGAAGAAATTGCTTTGGCATATGTCAGAGATTTTTATGCCTGTGGATTCCTCTAGTATTCTTATGGTTTCTCATTGTAGGTTTAAGTCCTTGATCCATTTTGAGTTTATTTTTGTGTATGGTGTAAGTTGGTGGTCTAGTTTCATTTTTTTGCTTGTATCTGTCCAATTTTCCCAACACCATTTATTGAAGAGACTGTCTTGACTCCATTGTATGTTCATGCCTCCTTTGTCAAATATTAATTGAGCATAGAGATTTGGGTCGATTTCTGGGTTTTCTATTCTATTCCATTGATCTATATTTCTGTTCTTGTGCCAATACCAGGCAGTTTTGAGAACACTGGCTTTGTAGTACAGCTTGATATCTGGTATTGAGATCCCACCTACTTTGTTCTTCTTTCTCAGGATTGCTGTAGCTATTCGGGGTCTTTTTTTTAATTCCAGATGAATTTTTGGAAAGTTCGTTCTAGGAAATATGCTGTTGGTATTTTAATGGTACGTGCATTGAATTTATAGATTGCTTTGGGTAGTATGGATATTTTGATGATGTTGATTCTACCAATCCATGAACACGGTATGTCCTTCCATCTGTTTATATCTTCCTCTATCTCTTTTTTCAGTGTCGTGTAGTTTTCTGCGTTTAGGTTTTTTACCTCCTTAGTTAAGTTTATTCCTAGGTATCTTAATTTTTTTGATGCAATGTTAAATGGGATTGCTTTTTTAGTCTCTCTTTCTGTAAGTTCATTATTGGTGTATAGAAATGCCATAGATTTCTTGGCATTAATTTTGTATCCTGCTACATTGCCGAATTCATTTATTAAGTCTAATATTTTTTTGATGGAGTCTTTAGTGTTTTCTATGTACAATATCATGGTATCTGCAAATAAGGACAGTTTTACTTCTTCTTTTCCAATTTGGATGCCTTTTATTTCTTCTTCTTGTCTAATTGCAATGGCTAGTACTTTCAGCACTATGTTGAACAGGAGTGGTGAGAGTGGGCATCCCTGTCTTGTTCCTCTTCTTAGGGGAAATGGTTTTAGTTTATGCCCATTGAGTATGATGTTGGCTGTGGGTTTGTCATATATGGCTTTTATGATGTTGAGGTATGATCCTTCTATTCCCACCTTGCTGAGAGTTTTTATCAAGAAAGGGTGTTGGATTTTTGTCAAATGCTTTTTTTCTGCATCAATCGATATGACTATGTGATTTTTATCTCTTAATTTGTTTATGTGATGTACCACATTTATTGATTTGCAAATATTGTACCATCCTTGCATTCCCGGGATAAATCCTACTTGGTCATGGTGTATGATCTTTCTCATGTAGTGCTGGATCCGATTTGCTTGAATTTTGTTGAGGATTTTGGCATCTATGTTCATGAGGGATAATGGCCTGTAATTCTCTTTCATTGTGTTATCTTTATCTGTTTTTGGTATTAGGGTGATGCTGGCTTCATAGAAGGAGCTTGGAAGTGTTCCTTCCTCTTGAATTTTTTGGAATAGTCTGTGGAGGATAAGTTTTCGTTCTTTCTTGAATGTTTGGTAAAACTCCTCTGTGAAGCCATCTGGCCCCGGGCTTTTGTTTGCTGGAAGCTTTTTGATGACTGCTTCAATTTCTTCCATAGTTATCAGCCTATTGAGATTTTTAGTATCTTTCTGAGTAAGTTTTGGAAGGTTGTATTTTTCTAGGAATGTGTCCATTTCCTCCAGTTGTCTAGTTTGTTAGAATAGAGTTGTGCATAGTATTTTTTAATAATCCTTTGTATTTCTGTGGGGTCTGTTGTTATTTCTCCTCTTTCATTTCTGATTTTGTTTATTTGGGTCCTCTCTCTTTGCTTCTTGTTGAGCCTGGCTAGAGGTTCATCAATCTTGTTTATCCTTTCAAAGAACCAGCTCTTGGTTTCATTGATCTTTTGTATTGTTTTTTTGGTCTCTATGTCATTTATTTCTGCTCTGATCTTTATTATTTCCTTCCTTCTGCTCACTGTGGTCTTTTCTTGTTGCTCTCTTTCTATTTCTTTGAGTTGTTGAGTTAGATGATTTATTACCATTTTTTCTTGTTTTTTGAGGTAGGCCTGTAGAGCTATAAACTTCCCTCTCAGGACTGTTTTCATTGTGTCCCATAGTATTTGCATTGTTTTGTTTTTATTGTCATTAGTCTCCAGGATGTTTTTAATTTATTCTTTGATCTCATTGATAACCCAATCATTGTTTAATAGCATGCTATTCAGCTTCTAAGTGTTTGAATTTTTTTGGAATGTTTTCATTGTAGTTTATTTCTAATATTATGGCATTGTGGTCTGAGAAAATGCTTGATATGGTTTCAATCATTTTTAATTTGGGGAGACTTTGCTTGTGACCCAATATGTGGTCTATTTTTGAAAATGTCCCACGTGCACTTGAGAAGAACATATATTCTGTGGCTTTGGGGTGAAATGCTCTGAAGATGTCAATTAGGTCCATCTGATCTAGTGAGTTATTTAGAATTGCTGTTTCTTTGCTGAGTTTTTTGTCTAAAGGATTTATCCAGTGATGTCAGTGGTATATTAAAGTCCCCTACTATGATTGTATTGTTGTCGATCTCTCCCTTGATATCTTCCAGGAGGTTTGTTGTTGTTTTTTTTATGTATTTGGGTGCTCCTGCATTGGGTGCATATATGTTTATCAGGGTTATATCCTCTTGATGTATTAATCCCTTTATTATTATGAAGTGGCCTTCCCTATCTCTTGTTATGGCCTTTACTTTGAGGTCTATTTTGTCAGAAATAAATACTGCTACCCCAGTTTTTTGTTTTGTTTTTTTTCATTTCCATTTGCCTGAAAGATGTTCTTCTATCCCTTCACTTTCGGTCTGCATGAGTCCCTTTTTCTGAGGTGGGTCTCTTTTAGACAGCATATATATGGGTCATGTTCTTTTATCCATTTAGCCACTCGATGTCTTTTGATTGTAGCATTTAGTCCATTTACGTTTAAAGTTATTATTGAAAGGAACTTATTTGTAGCCATTTTTATTGTGTCTGTGTTCCTTCTTACCTTTTATTTCTTCTTTTTACACCAGTCCCTTTAGCATTTCTTGCATTGCTGGCTTTGTAGTGATAAACTCGCTTAGCATTTTTTTTTTTGTCTGTGAAGCTCCTTATTTCCCCTTCTATTTTGAATGATAACCTTGCTGGATAGAGTATTCTTGGATTCAGTTCCTTGGTTTGCATCACTTTGTAAATTTTCTTCCATTCTTTTCTGGCCTGATGTGTTTTTGTTGAGAAATCATTTGATAATCTAATGGGAGCTCTCTTGTATGCAACTTTCTGTCTCTCGCTTGCAGCCTTTAAGATTCTCTCTTTGTCCTGAATATTTGCCATCATAATTATGATGTGTCTTGGTGTGGGTCTTTTCAGGTTCATCCTGTTTGGGACTCTCTGTGCTTGTGTGACTTTTTTCTTTGCCACATCAGGGAAATTTTCTGACATTATTTCTTCAAATAATTCTTCTAACCCTTGTTCCTCTTCCTGTTGTTCTGGCACCCCTATTATTCATATGTTGCTTCGTTTAATGTTGTCCCATAGCTCCCTTAGGCTCTCCTCCTGTCTTTTAATTTTTTTCTCCAGTTGCAATTCAGTTTGGCTGTGTCTTGCTTCCCTGTCTTCTAGTTCACTAATTCGGTCCTCCGCTTCTCCTAGTCTACTGTTGAAACTTTCCATGGTGTTTTTTATTGCAGCTATATCACTCTTCATTTCTTCTTGATTATTACATAAGTTGTTGATTTTTTCATCCATTTCTTCTTGATTCTTACATAGGTATTGATTTTTTTTCTTCCATCCGGTTTATGAACTCTATGACCTTTATTCTGAATTCCTTTTCTGACATATTGCATGCCTCTGTTTCACTTAGCTGCTTTTCTGGTGATTCTTCCTTTTCTTTCCTTTGGGGGTATCTTTGTCTACCCATTTTTGGTCTCACCAACTGATCTAGATGTCGAGCTGTGCAGGGGCTGCTCCTTGGGTGGCAGTGGCTTCCCTGGCTGTGGTTGCTCCTCAGGCGGTTACAGTAGCAACTGCTTCTCAGTTGGCAGCAGCTCCTCTGGTAGGTGCTGTTCGCAGCAGTGGTGCCTCCTCTGGCTGGTGGGGGAGGCTGCTCATATAGCTGCTGTTCCTTGGACGGGGGTGGGCTGATTATGAGATTGCTGCTCCTCGGATGGGGATGGGTTGCTCATGTCCACTGCTCCTTGGATGGGGGCCAGCTGCTCACGTGGCTGCTGCTCCTCGGACAGGGACAGACTGCTCGCGTGGCTGCTGTTCTTTAGATGGGGGCTGGCTGCATGCTGCTGCTGTTCCTCAGATGGGATGGGCTACTCGTGATGCCTCCACTCCTTGGACAGGGGCAGGTTGCTCATGCAGCTGCTTCTCCTCGGATGGGGGGCAGTCTGCTCATGCGGCTGCTGCTCCTCGTGTGGGAGAGAGCTGCTCATGCTGTTGATGCTCCTCGGACAGGGACGGGCCACTCACCCAGCTCCTTCTCATCAGACAGGTGCAGGCTGCATGTGGGTGCTGCTCCTCGGACCAATGCAGACTGCACAGGGCTGCTGCTCCTTGGATGTGGGCGGTCTGCTTATGTGGCTGCTGCTCTTCAGATGGGGGGAGGCTGCTCGTATGGCTGCTGCTCCTCAGAAGGGGGTGAGCTGTTCCTTGGATCTGCGCCAGCGGCTTGTGTGTCTGATGCTCCTCAGAAAGGGGTGGGCTGCTCACACAGGTGCTGCTCCTCGGATGGGGGCAGGCGGTTCGTGAAGCTGCTGCTCCTCGGAAAGGGACAGTCTACTCACACAGCTGCTGCTCCTCGGAAGGGGGCAGGCTGCTCACACAGCTGCTGCTCCTTGGACAGGGGCAGGCCACGTGAAGCTGCTGCTCTTAGGCCTGTGGTGGGTTGCTTGTGGGGCTGCTGCTCCTTGGACAGGAGTGGGCTGCTCACATGTCTGCTGTTCATGTGGTTGCAGTGCCCTGGGCTAAAGCATTGGGCCGGTCAGAGGGGAGCCTGCTTCCAAACTCACAGGAGCCTGCCCCCAGGGTGGCTGGAGCCTCGTTGACTGTAGGATCACAGCCTAGGTAGCATGTCCCTGGCAGGGGTGGCTGTAGAGTCCCAGGTGTTATCTGAGGGCACTCTGGGTGGAGTTGAGGCTGGGAACCCAGTTACAGCAGCTCTCCCCTTCAAAAAGGCTAGGCCTCTGAGGACAAGCTGGCCTCCCAGTACTGTTTGCAATGGTAGCAGAAGCTGCCTAGTTAGGCAAGCCTGATTAGCCTGCCCTGAAGGTCCTGTGTGATCTAACTGTGCCTCACTCTCTCTCTCTTTCTCTCTCTCTCACACACCCCACCTGACCACCTGCTCTTCTTTTACTCCCTCACTCACGCATGCTCTTTCCCTCACTGCTGCATTCTTCCTGCCTCTATAGTTGGGTCTGAGGTGTTATTGATCCATTCGTGGATGGAGTTTCCTCTCCAGGTGTCTGGTTATGTGGCTTGCTCTCAAGCCCCTTGGCCAGACAGGATAAAATTCACTTCAACAAGACACAACACAGAGGGAACTAAGCACAAATGTACACACAACACCAATAACCCTAATATAAGTGACCACCTGAGCAAAGAGAGTTAGGGCAGAGAAAAGAGAGCACAAATGCTATCGAAGAGAGAGAAAAAGATAAGGGATAAAAGACAAAGGAATAAAAAGGAGAATATATATGTATGTGGGGGTAAGACACCACAGAACCAATAGATAAAAATATATATATAAACACCACACACCCAGCAAAAAGGATTGGGGCAGAATCTGTAGAGGTAGAGTAAAAATAAGATTAAGAATTGAATGAATATGGGGAGGATCTCAATTTAATATTGAAGAAGTAGAAAGGGAATAAGTGGATGAGAAGAAAGAGAATGAGAAGAAAAAATAATAAATTTACAAAAAAATTGATTTCAAAAATGGTATAAAAAATTAAAAATAGCAAATAAAAAATAGTAATGGAAAAATAATGCGAAAAGAAATAGAAAAAAGCAACAAACAAAAACAAGAAAACAAAGAAGAAAAGAAAAGAAAAAAGGAATAATAAAAAAAATAAAAATAAAAGTGAAAAAAGTGGAGTGTCGTTTCTTTGGCTGGCTTATGATTCCAGTCCTCTGTACTGTACTGTTTCTCAGTTTCTGGTTGCTGGGGCTAAAGATTTCTCTTTAGGCCAGTTCCTAGGACCTCAGGGAGTATTCAGATTCCTTTGTATTATTCAGGGTGGGATCTGGGTGTGGCTATATTGGTTGCCTGGAGACTGGAGGGAGGGGCTATCTCTCAGGAGAAAATGGCCACGGGGGCTTAGATATGACTCAGCACCAGACTCACTACCACCTCTCCTGGACTGCCACCTGCTCTCCCGAGATTCCACAAGTCCACACCTTCTCCCACACCTCAGCCACGGGTAAGTATTTGTATCCAAAAGGTCCTACGAACTAGGTTCAGTGGAGAAAGGCACAGGCCCCAGCACAAGGAGGGACTGCATCTCTGCAAGTTCCTCTCTTGCCAGCCCTGCGCAGTCCAGCCAGCCCTTCAGGGCTGCCTCTGAGCTCAGATCCAAAATCCAGACTCCAAGGTTCAAAATCCCCTACCTCCTGCAGTCCCGTGGTCCCTTTTTTTTTTTTTTTTTCACAGTCAGACGCTTTGCCTGTCCTCAGGGATACAGCTTGGCACCCTGCAGTTTCTTTCTGACCCTCGGGCACAGAGGTCCGGCAGACTCTCTTGCCTAGATCCTTGATTTCACCTTTATCCAGGGGACCTCTGCCCTTCCCGGCTGCAAACTGTCTCACCAGCTGCGTCTCCTTTGCCAATTCGGGCTGAATTCCGCTTGTTTCAGCCACTCATTCTATTTGCTCTGGGACAAGGCTCAGGACACGTCCGTCTATTCTGCTGCCATTTTGTTTCCTGTCTGTTGATGTGTGTGTTTTTTTCTGCTCCTAAATTTTAGGTGGTTTATGAGTGGCAATAGGTAACAGATACATTTATAGGAGAAGTCATTGTATTGAGTGCTTTTTCCCTACACTTACCCAGAGGGTTTTTCCCCTTGCAATAGTAAAATATTTATCTATGGACCTTCTCTCCCTAGGTGTCTCCAGCTTAGGGTCCCCTGCCATGGGGGAGAGACTCCAGCCATCTCCTGTGCCAATCAGCTACATCACTGCTAGGAATGTGTGCCAAGCATGGGAAGGAGTTGCCCAAACCAGGAAACTAGACCTCTGTTTAAATGACAGTTGTCATGGAAAAAACAGAATGTCTGAAATTGACTTCAAAGAATAGTGTGTTCTTCAATGGCTAGTATCTCACCACCTGATATTGGGAGGAAGTTAGCAAGCCAGAGGGAGACACAATGGCAGATGAAAGAGGCCAAGTGGTGGCCATTCTGCAGGCAAGAGAGGAACAAAATAACTTCCATTTCCAAGAAGTTGTTTCTTTTTTTCTTTTAAAATTTTAAAAATTTATTTCAGAGAAAAGAAGGGAGAGAGAGAAACATTGATATGAAACATTGCCTCCCATAGGCACCCTGACCTGGGGATCGAACCTGCAACTTGGGTATGTGCCCTGACTGGGAATCGAACCTGCCACCTTTTGGTGCACAAGATGACACACTAACCAACTAAGCCACACTAACCAGGGTCTTTGAGTTCCCAGACAGCAAGACATTAGTAGAATCATAGAAGTCAATTCATTCCAACAAACAATTCTGAGCACCTGTTAAGTGCCACACCCTGTGCCTGGGAACGCAGCAATAACACCATTCCTGCCCTCCAGGAAGTCAGATCAGAGTGGATCAAGTCCAGAAGCTTTCGTTATAAGTAGCATGAGTGTAAAATTTCAGGGCATCTGCAGCAGCTGTGATATGCTATAACGATATCTGTGGTTTCCATTGGTAACCAAGTCACAGGTACCTCAAATTCTGCTGGAGTTTATTGCCAACTTTCATCATTGACGAGAACGCTCATTTTCAGTTAGTAATCAGAGAAAATAAAGATTTTTTTTCCCATTCAAGTTCATAGTTTCCCTAAATTCTATCAGCAGGTACTAGGTTCAGATGTCCTGTGTCCAGTGCAATGTTTTGTTTTTCACCTGTACACCACATGCTCCCCTTCCCATGGCTTTACAGCATTTCATTTGTAAATATTTCAGCATGAATCGCCAAAAGACAAGGACTCCCAACTTTGAGGACATAATCATAATGCCATTATCACACCTTAAAAATTAACAATCATTGCTTAATATCAACTATTCACTCAGTTTGGTTTTGCATGTGTATTTTTTACAGTTTGTTCAAATTAAGATCCAAATAGTCAATTGAATGATAGGTCTCGAGTTCCTTTCAATCTGTAGCTTCTTCCCTTTCTCTCTCTTTTTTCCTTTCAATTTAGATGTGGAAGAAACCAGGTCATTTGTCCTATAGAGTTTCCCACAGTCAAGATTTTGCTGATTGCTGCCCTAACCGGTTTGGCTCAGTGGATAGAGGGTTGGCCTGTGGACTGAAGGGTCCCAGGTTTGATTCCGGTCAAGGTCATGTACCTGGGTTGCGGGCACATCCCCAGTGGGGGCCGTGCAGGAGGCAGCTGATTGATGTCTCTCTCTCATCATGTTTCTAACTCTCTATCCCTCTCTCTTCCTCTTTGTAAAAAATCAATAAAGTATATTTTTAAAAAAAGATTTTGCTGATTGCATGTCTGTGGTATTATTTTAAATATTCCTCCATTCCTTAAACTTCTTTTAAATTCAGATTTTATTTATATTCGCAGGAGTATTTTAGAAGATACAAAATGTATGGTTGTCTCTCCTTTTGGGATGTCAACAGTAATATTGAATCCATTATTAGTTCTTTCAGGGTTACAAAATGGAGATATTTTACATCTATCATTCTGTCTTGATTTATTAGGTGGAATATTTCTACAAAGAGAAAATTCACTATTTGGTTATCCTTGCATATACCCATAAGAAAGGTATATATGTTTGAACCAGTTTTCAACACAAGAATTGGCTCCTAGTATGGAAAATGCAAATTGAATCTGATGTGGATCCTGTCCTCAAGGAGCTTACCATCTGGTAGGGGCATAAGGAATTCGGACAGAAGTGATGAGAGAAGCCAAGAGGTGAGAGGGCTCTGAGCATGCCCCGAGGTCCAGGATTTCTCAGAGACAGACCTGGCTGAGATTCAGTCCTTCTGGCTGCTGGTCATCAGGGGATCTTGTAGAAGAGCGGTATTTTAGCTGAGCTTGAAGGATGAGATGGCGGGGTGTGACAGTTGTTCCCCCACACCAGTTGTCTCTTTCTCCTAGGCCAGGACTCATTGTGTTCCAGAAATAAGGTAGCTTTTTCATTCTCCCTTGCAGCTGGGTGTGGCCATGTGACCAGGTTCTTCCCTATGGCTGTTGTGAGAAGTGAACTGTGCAATGCCCAGGTTGTATCCTTAAGGAGGAGAGTGAGCTCTTCCCTCCTCCCTCCACCCTCCTGCTCACAAAGTGGATGTTGTGGGGCACCGTCTTGGACCATGAGCACCAGGCAGCACCCTAAAGATGGCAGAGCAACAAGACAGAAGGAAGCTGCTCAGTTCCTCGATGTCCTCCTGTGACCACCATACCAGCCCTGGGTGTTATCTGGCTGCTGGGCGTGCCGCTGGGGTCCCCTTGAAGCATTTAGTATCTGAAGGTGCTGGGAAATGGTGGGACAGGGAATCCTATTCAAAGAATGTAGGACATTTTTAAATGGAAAAGGTGTAAGGCAAGGTAAATGTTTTCACTGATTTTACACATTGAGGAAGAAGAGGAGAGCACAATTAAAATACTCCCAAGTCTCTAAGGGTGGTGACGTGGCGTTTCTGAAAAGCAATGACAGTCCTTTCACTCCTGCAGTTGGCTCAAGCTGAATGTGTTTGTCATATTAGTGGTCAGAAGGCCCGCTGCAGCACTCATGTACTATTACAAAGTGACGTGTTTTCTCAAATACGTTCTGTATAGTCTCCTAAATTTTCTCACAGACACTTTAGCATTCTTTGACAATGAGAAAATTCTCATTAGCTATTGGGTTTTGAGATTTAGATTTGAAATTCACCTGGAACTGGGTTTTATGCACGGCATGAGGTAAAAGCAATTTTTTCTAAATTGTTTTAGAAACTATTCTTTTTCTGTGGCTCTACAGTGAAAACTTCATCTTAAATCAAAGGCATGTGGCAGCATCTACTGAAACTGAACATATGCATAGCCTCTGATAGACTCAATTCACCCCTTCATATATACCTGACAGAAAGACATTCATGTGTGCATGAAAAGACAGAGTCAAGAATGTGTATAGCAGCATTATTCAAAAGAGCCCTAAAATGAAAATAACCCAAATGTTGACCAGCAGTAGAATAGGTAAAAGAATCATGATATATTTTGCAAAAATAAATAACACAGCCATGAAAAACTACACACAATAAACTATGATAAATATCACAACCATATTACTGGGTGAAAAAAAAAACACACACACACAAAAGTAAAATAATAATAAACCACAGTATATCATTTTACTTATTAAAGCTTTTAAATGGGCAAAACTAATTTATGGTTTTAGGAGGTTACCTCTGGGGAGAAGAGTGGACTTGGTAATGGGAGCCGTGGAGGGTTTCTGAGGTGCTATTACTGGCCTATTTCTTCATCTAGAGGTATTCGCCTTGTGAACATTCTTTTATTTTCTTTACTAGGGGCCCAGTGCACGAATTTGTGCACCTTGAAAGGAATTGTGGGCCATGAGGTTGAGGTGGGAACAGGGGCAGGTCTCGGCCCATCCTCTGCACCCCCGCCCAGCCCCTCCCACTACGGGCCCCTGGTCTCCTTTGCTGCCACTCCCACGCAGTGATGGCACCGGCCCTGCTCACATCTGCTGACAGTGCAGAGCAATTGGGGCTGGCGCCAGGAGCAGGTGCAAGTGGGTCAGGCGCCATCAGTGGGTGTGAGTGGCGGCTGCTGCCCCAATGGCCCCTCAGGAGCAGGGGGAGGTGGAGAAGCCCTCAGGGGCGATCAGGGATAGCTGCTGCTGCTCACACCTGCTGAAGGTGCTGAGCGATCAGAGCTGGCGCCAGGTGCCGGCAGAAGGTGAGTGCGGGGCTGACATCAGCAGCAGGTGCGAGCACCAGGCAGGACCGCGGCACAACCGCGGCACACGGGAGCAAAGGATTTTCAGTAACCACCAGAGCCTTGCCCCGATGACAGCGGTCAGTGCCCTGCCTTGTTCTGGGGCCCCCATTCACCTGCATCCCCTGGTGATCAGCGCATGTCATAGCAACCAGTTGTTCGGTTGTTCCGCCCTTTGATCTATTTGTATATTAGCCTCTTATTGTATAGGATTTGTTAGAATGTCTAACATATTTCATTATTTTATTCATTTTTATTGCTCATAATCATATTCACATACATAATCTGCATATAACATTATAGGTGCGGGATGTACATTATATTCAAATATATAATTCTTTAGATACCTGATAAAATTAAACATTGACTTTAACTTTAAAATATAATTAACATTATCATTATATCCAACAAAACAATGAATATTTTATCTCATTAATCTATCTTAATAAAATATGATGGTTTCTTTAAGAAAAAAACCTGTGGGCCATAGATTCCAATTATTCTGAAGTGACTCACCCAGGGTGATATTTGTTTGTTTTTACTATTTATTGTTGAAAGTCTGTCCTCCTTCTCCCCCCATTGACCTTTTCTAGCCTGCCCTCTCCCTCCCCCCCCCCCCCCCCGGCCTTCCCCACCCTATTGTCCGTGCCCATGGGTCATGCATATATGCATACAAGTTCTTTGGTTGATCTCTTCCCACCCACCCCAGCCTTCCCTCTGCGGTCTGTTCGTGCTTCTGTGCCTCTGGGTTGCTGAAAGCCACAAGACAGTGATAAGTCTTTTAAATATACGTCTATAACATTTACACTTTTATGTGTATTATACATCAATCTGAAAGTTATTTTAAAGAAGAAATTGGTTCTTATGCTATATTCTAAAGGAAGTACGACTGAAGAGAGGCAGGATGGTTTCAAAGTAGCTGTTGCGTTTCTCTAGGAAAGCACCAAAAGATACAAGATATTTAAGATACATACAAAGTAATGTATGATACCTGATATAAAATGGTGGGTAGAAGAGGAAAATAAAACTAGTAGTCAGATTTCAGTAAATCTCAAATACCACTGACTGTAGAGTGTACCAATATTTTAACAAACTATTTATAGAGAAAAATATGAAACCATTAATTATTGCTAATTAAATATGAAACCCTTCCTTAACAATGGTCTCGGTGACAAATGAATTGGTCATAGCAGCTTCTCATTGCCTTTAGATTTCTTTGATTTATTCCAAGGAACTTGGCATTTTTCCTGTCTTCAGTTGTCTTAATTGCTTGGCTTGTGATGTTATGATAGACATGCTTTTGCATATATTTCAGGAACAAAATGAAGTACCATTTCAGCTAATTGTGGGTCTCTTCCTTTCTTGGGTCCTGTAAAGCTCTTGGTCGGTCTTTACAAGAGAATTGAGCAGCTTGGCCATTCTTCCAAGTGATATGTTTGCTTTAATTACCAATTTGCCCCAGCTGCTCTCTTTCTTTGCCTTCTTATGACTACAATAACCTTTTATCTCAATGAAAATCTTTTAAAAAGACATTTTAAACATCAATCAAAATCATCCACAGTGATGCCAATGAAGAGCCATGGCCAAGTTCACACATGTGAAGGCAGTGACACAGCTGCTGCCCAGCCAACAGTGACCATAAGAGGCTTCTCGATTTCCAGAGATGTTAAAATGTGAGAAAATGTGTATCTTAGAACAGATGACTCAGTGTGTTGAAGAGAAAGGCAAAGTCAGAAAATTACTATTTACAGAGTTAGAGGAAGTCTTACATACTTGCATAATTTGGGCTGAAAATAAGCAGGATGTATTTCAAGAACCTAGAAGAAAGTCAGGGAATAGGTCAAAGGAAAAGAACATAGTTTGCCTAAAATAAATATACTATGCTTGATGGAGGCTGGTGTTCATGAACTTGATATGGAGAAGCACAGCTGGTCTCTCCGCTTTGAAGGCAAGGTGATATAACGTAGAGCATTGGAGTGCTAGTAAATGTTTCGCAACCAGCTTTCTGGAAAAGAAACTGTACATATCTATAAGTTTATTATAAAATTTTACTGATATAAATGATGTGTAAATTATCAGTTAGCTAATTGAGTCCCATAGATTGCTTTTATAGGTTTTTCCTTAACTCTGTATCCATAGCCAACCTGTGATGCTAATGACAAATGAGTACAGTTCTGGCATGAATGTTGGTTGATATTTTTGTTTACATGAGTGAGTAAGAGCAAAGTGAAACAGAAAAGCATACATTGGAGCTTCGCTCATTTGTCAATGACATGAGTTTTTTGCTGAATCGGATAACAGTCTTCTAAGACAGAAAAAAAATCTTTCTTCAATGTTTCTGTGTTATGAAAAATATAATAGTTATAGACACAACACATTTAAGTTTAGTCTATATTATTGACATTTTCCCACCACCTTCATAAGTCTGAACAATCAAAATAATATATCAAGTTGTGATATGTAGTGTGTGCCAATTACTGTGTTGTAAATACTGATATGTAGTGTGTGCCAATTACTGTGTTGTAAATACCCCCACCATGGCTAATTTTCACTTGTCAATGTGGAGGTGGAAAAAGATGTGTGTAATAGCACATCATTAGGTAGTATTTTCACCCTGCAAATTAAAGAGATGTAGATTACCTTAAGAGCATAGACACTAGTAAAAATTAATAATAATCAGGTTGTGATAAATTTTGAGTATTTATTACCTTTTAAAAATATAACTTATTTCATTTTAAGTTTGCATTATTTAATTTTTAATGATGGCTGTGTTTAACAAATACTCACAAAAATTCCTAAAATATTAACTATCAGCTCTTACAAGCCTGTATGAGTCAGCTACAGCACATCTCTGCTTTGGGGTCACACAATTTCAGGTTTTTATATTTAACATTACCAGTTCATTATTCTTTAACCATGGAGAATACACCTAGCCTCTTCAAGCCCGGGTTATTTCCACAACAGAGCTACTAATACCTGCATCACAGAGCTGAGTGAGGGTGGAACAAGATCAGGTTTGTGGAGTGCCAACATCAATGCAAAGTAGGAGCACAGTTTCATTTTTTTCTCTTTCTCTGGTCTTACTCTTATTTCATCCAACCTGAAAATTGCTTGTTAAAATTATCTTCCTGAAACAGAGATATTGCTCTGTCAGCTCTTTGACTTACATTGGTATTAAGTACAAACTTCAATTTGCTATCCAAGTCCACATCTCACCAATCTCATTTTTCATTACTTTTCAAGATGTTGTCTGTGCCTCGACTACAAATCTGTTGACATCTCTCGCATCGTCCTTGTAGACCCCAATTCTACACTGTTGCTCCTGGCATTCCTTCCTAGGAGATCTCTGGACCAACTCTGCTGTCTTCTGCCTTCCCCGTGAAACACATCTGCATGAAGCTTCTCTTGTTAGCCCCATTTCACAATAACATCTAACCTGCATTGAGTGCTGGGGAAGTGCCGGAACTGATGCTTTATATGCATCATCCTATTTATTTGTCCCATTTAAAGATGAAGAAACAGAGACAAGGCAAGAATAAATAACTTGCCCAAGGTCATACAACTAGTGAATGGTGAAGCTGGGATTGCAACTCAGGTGGTCTGACTCCAGAAGTTGGTCTCTTAGACATCATGTCCCACTTAACTGCCTTTTAAAATAAGTTACCTCTGTTTGTTTCAACATTAATATATCACATTTTTGGCCACTTGCATATCTAGGTTTATATGCTTTATCATAGTACCGTATTATTGAGGACAGAGGTATTCATTGATTGAACATTTATAAAGTGCTCTACCTATGTATCAGGCAGTATACTAGGCACTGGGGGATCAGTTCTAGGTTAAAGAAATGACAAAACATCCATAGAGCAGAATACTATGCAGCTATAACAAAGAACAAGGAGGCTCTCTGTGTAAGAACATGGGAAGATTTCCAAGATACACTGTTAAGTGAATAAAAAGCAAGATGCAGAATACTTCATGCACTCTGCTACCTTTTGTGTAAAGTATGAGGAGGGATTAAAAAGTTTTCTATGTTTACCCATTAAAAAAAAAAAAAAAGACCCAGTCCTTATCATTATAAACTAGAGGCCCGGTGCATGAAATTCGTGAACAGGGGGGTGGGGTGGGGTCCCTCAGCCCAGCCTGCACCCTCTCCAATCTGGGATCCCTCTCACAATCCAGGACTGCTGGCTCTCAACTGCTCACCTGCCTGCCTTCCTGATTGCCCCAACCTCTTCTGCCTGCCAGCCTGATCACCCCCTACCCACTCCCCTGCCAACCTGATTGATGCCTAACTGCTCCCCTGCCAGCATGTTTCCCCCTAACTGCCCTCCCCTGCAGTCCTGGTCTCCCCCAACTGCTCTCCCCTGCAGGCCTGGGTCCCCCACAACTGCCCTTCCCTGCAGGCTCGGTCACCCCCAACTTCCCTCCTCTGCCGGCCTGGTCACCCCTAACTGCCCTCCCCTGCAGGCATGCTCTCCCCCAACTGCCTGCCCTTGCAAGCCTGGTCCCTCCCAACTGCCCTCCCCTGCTGGCCATCTTGTGGTAGCCATCTTGTGTCCACATGGGGGCAGCCATCTTGTGTGTTGGAGTGATGGTCAATTTGCATATTACTCTTTTATTAGATAGGATTTCACAGTACGAAAAAGTACTATAATAATGCTACATAATTGATGTACAATGGAAACTTAACCTTCAAAAAATATATATTCTGAAACCTTCATAATGCCCTAAAATGAATACCACTGGGACAGTGCAGACCAGCTGTTTAATATAGTCTCATATTCCCTTTCCAGAATGTAGGGCTATTGCTGAGAAGTGACTTCTAGCAAAGGACTATATTTCCCAACCTTCCTTGCATGTGGGACCCTGTGATTAAATTCTAGACAATGGAATGTGGGTAGAAGTGGTGTGAGCACGTCCAGGCCTAACCATAAAAACTTTCTGTGGGATCTGCAGGCTGGAGGCTGACATCCAGAAAGTTCCAGAATGACTGTGTGGAGCAAAGCTACTCAACACTATGCTGTACCCCTGAACCCCATGGGGCTGCTGCTCCTTGGGCTGCATATGAGACATGAAATCCTATTGTGTGTACTTATAGTATTTATCTGTTATTGCAGTTTGTATTACCTTCATTAATACACCACTCTACTATACAATTTCCTCTCAAAATATAACTAAAAATTTTAAGTGACTCCTTCAGACTCTTACTAATTTATCTCACCAGATAAGCATTTGGTGTTGTCAGACTTTACATTTTTCGTCAATCTGATAGGCATTTCATTGTGGTTTTAATTTGAATTTTTGATTATTAATAAGTTTATATGTTATATATTTATTGACCATTTAGGTTCCCTTTCATTTGAAATGCTTAGTTTAAGTCTTTTGCCAAGTTTCTAATAGTGGTTTTACTCTTGATTACAGGCGTTCTTAATCCTAGATCTATGTCACTTATATTTGTTTCAAATATTTTCCCTACCTTGTCTTTTCACTCCCCTTATGGAATCTTTTGGAAAATAGACACTCTTTTTTTTTTTTTTTTTAATTTTATTTTATTTTTATTGTTTTAAGTATTACAAATAGTAGTACATATGTCTCCTTTTTTTTCCCCCCTTTGATCTCCCCCCGACCACCCCTACCCCCCAGGACATGCCTTCACCTGCCCACCCTCCCCCCCCACCCCAGTGTCTTATATCCATTGGTTGTGCTTATATGCATGCGTACAAGTCCTTCGGTTGGTCTCTTACAGCCCTCCTCGCCCAACCACCCCTGTCTTCCCAATGTAGTTTGACAGTCTGTTCAATGCTTCTTTGCCTCTGTATCTTTTTCCCACCATTTCTTTCCTTTAAAAAGTTTTGCCTTTGCAGACTGGAAATAAACATATAATAACAAAACAAGACAAAACAAAAAAATGTTTGAGTCCCAATTTCAATGTCCAACAGTTCCTTATGTGTACATGTCAGCAGTGATATCTGGATGGTGGGCACATGGTGGCAATGCAGGTCTGACCCTCTCTGGTTTGGACCTAGGTAACCTGCAGCGGTGCACAGCTGCTGACTGCTCCCATGGCAAGGCGTTGTCAGCGTCTTCCATCTCTGGACTGTTTTTTCCTCTTGTCTTCGTGGTTGGAGCACTCCTGTCAATTCCTCTCTGTTGCAGGAATCCATCTGGTCTTGGGGTTGTTTTCTGAAAATATACAAATATATTCTCGACCACAAGTTAATAAAGGAATCTTTTCTATATAATTGATTTGGGATCCTTTTTATTTTTGTTCAAACGATTTTCCTTTGTCTTATTTAGACACCATGTGTGTTTTTAATGGCCGTCTTGCTGTTAGCATTGCAAATGAACCTTAATTTGGTAAAGTAAAAATTTTCTAGATGTAATTTACTTATAGGATATTTTTCCTTACATGATATTGCCCTACTATCCCCCCCCCCTTTTTTTTTAATGGAGTTTTTTGTAAATTTTATAATGCAGTCTTGATAACTTTAAATTAAAAAAAAAATTTTTTTCCCCCACACATATGACTGCTTTAGGTTCATTGCATATTCAGGAATTTTTACCATGAGATGAACTACCAATAGAAATTTTAGTTATTACTTTAAGAATAGCTTTTTGTCCAGTACTTGAATATTCACTTATTTCAATTAGCCTATTTAAATTAATCTGAAAACTCGATTACTATTTTACTGTCAAATTTAATACTCTACCAACAATCTTAGTTTACCCTGTAAATATTAGTGGGAAGGATTATTTGCATTCTTGAGTGGGCCCTGAGCATTCCAAATGCTCAGCTGAATTTAGATATAGGGCAACTGCTGTTGGCCAAGTCTCTTGTCTGTTACCTGGGTCCCGATCTGAGCTGGGCCAAGTCTCTGTCTGTCACCTGTATCTCGATGTGAGCTGGGCCGGGTCTCTTTCTGTTGCCTGGGTCCCGATCTGAGCTGGGTGTGGGAAGCGCGAAGCAGCCATGGGGGTAGGAGACCTCCTTTAGAAGGGGGTGAGGGTTCAAGCCCCTGCAATGTTGGGGGGGGTGAGGGTCTGTGCCCCACTTCTGTTGCCCCCCCAAGTTCTCTCCTGATGGCCCCTCTGCGACTGTGCCTGTCTTAGGTTGTTCCTTCCTTGAGGAATCTTACCCGTCTCTGGCTAACCAGCCATCCTCCGGGGCCAAGCAGGGTGCTGTGAGGTTCAGTTCTGTCTCCTTGGTAGCCTATGACCCCGGGGCCTCCACACCCAGCACCTGCCTTGGGAACCCCTGGCCTGCTGGCAGGGTCCCGGTGCTGATCACATATCTCGGGGAACTCGGGTTTCTTCTCCAGTGAGGGCCCAGAAAATAGACACTCTTAATTTTATCAGGCCTGGATTTATCTTTTCCTTTTTAGTTAATGTTATTTGTGTCTCGTTTAAGAAATCTTTCTTTCCCCTAAGGTGATAAAGTTGTTTTCCAGTATTACATTCAAAGCCTTTATAGTTCTGGCTTTCACATTTAGATCTCTATTTCACTTGAAAGTAGAGGTCTAACTTCATTATTTTCTACGTGGTTACCCAATTGTTCCAGCACCATTGATTGAAAACTCTGTCATTCCCCCAGTGATCTGCAATCCCACCTGTGGTCATTCATCCAGGGTTCATATATGTGGGGGTTGTTTTGGGGATTTCCATTCTGTCCCAGGGATCTATTTGTCTAACCCGGTACCAACATCATATTTATTTTTCCCATTTCAGTTTTCTTTTGTCATTCATTCAGCACATTGATTCTGAGTGCCTGATACTGTTCCAGGTACTGAGGATAAAGCAGTGACTAAAGCAGAGAAAAATCCCTGCCCTCCCAGAGTTTATGTTCTAGTGGGAGAGTCAGACAATAAATAAAACCCATAGTATGGTAGGTGATGATACATGCTAGGTTGAAAAATAAAGCAGGGAAGGGGAAAGGACGTTTTGGGGGCGGGGCTGAAATTTTAAATGGATGGCCAAGAAGGGCATTCCGAGAAGACCTCTGAGTTCATATCTAAAGGGAATAAAGGGGTGCCCTGTGACTACCTGGAGGAAGAGAGGTGCAGGCAGAAGGTTCAGCAAGAGCCAAAGCCCTGAGACAGGACTTTCCCTGGTCTGTCTGAGTATGGGTGAGGCCAATATGTGTGTGATGTGAGTGAAGATAAAAAGAGAGGCCACGAGCCCTGGCAGTGTGGCTCAGTGGTTGAGCATCGTCCCAGGTTCGATACCTGGTCAGGGCACATGTCTGGGGTGGAAGGCTCACTCCCCAGGAGGAGGCATGCAGGAGGCAGCTAATGGATGTTTCTCTCTTCCTCTCCCAAATAAATAAGAACATACTTTTTAAAAGAGAGAAAGAGAGGCCACGAGAGAGTCAATAGTGGCCAATTGTTGTGGCGGGAAGCTTATAATTCCCAGTACAGAATTTGTTTTTTACTGCTATTAGATGGCCTGAGTGGAGTAACTTGATCTAACTTCTATGTAAAAGGATCCTTCTGGCCCAGCTGGCGTGGCTCAGTGGTTGAGCATCGACCTATGAATCTAGAGTCACGGTTCAATTTCCGGTCAGGGCACATGCCTGGGGTGTGGGCTGTGGGCTCTGTCCTCAGAGCGGGACATACAGGAGGAGGCCGATCAGTGATTCTCTGTCATCACTGATGTTTCTGTTTCTCTCTCTCCCTCTCCCTTCTTCTCTGAAATCAATAAAAAAATATTTTTCTAAAAAGACTGTTATGGATGTTGAACTGGGAAAAGATTGAAGAGGAGCTTAGCTAAGAGTCTGTTGAGACAAGTCAGGTGAAAGATAATGGTGACTTGGTAGCTGTGGTGAGAGAGGTTAGATTCTGGATTTGCTGATGGACCAGATGTGACATTTGAGAGAAGACAGTAGTCAAAGATGACTCCAGAATTTCTTCTCAGGGATATTTTCTACCGAGGAAGGAAGTTTTTATTATTTGATGAGCCTTACTATACATAGAATGCTGACAAACAGAGAAGAGGAACTTCAACGTGATGTAGGTGCCCGGCCAAACTCATATGCCACCACCTCTACCAATGAAAGTCAAAGCAAAGTTCTTGGAGGTTGACGTCAAGCTAGTTTTCTGGAAGAAGAAAATGAGAATGCCAGATGAACCCTGGGCCTTTCAAATACAGGAATGGATGGGTAAAGGTCTGGAAGAGTGAATGAAACAGCATGGGCAGACATTTCCAAACTTGCTCAGTCTACTGCACCCTTAATGTCTTGGTGACTTTCCCCGCCCCCTCCTCCCCCCCCACCTCCCCGCATCCTTAGGCCAAAAGTAATGCTTAGCCTTGGCGGGCGCACAGTCGGGGGGGGGGGGGGGGGGTGGTGGACCAGCCGATGGGCCGTGGGCTCAGCGGGCAGGCAGTGCGCAACGGGCATGGCGGGCGTGGGGCTGCGGTCTGCCGCTCGGTGCTGGCTGCCATGCCCAGGCCACGGCAGGCCGCGAGCCACCTCGTCCTCGTCATCCTGCCCCGGCTGCGGCCCCCCGGGTCCCAGCACCCACTGTCCCGGCGCTCCGTGCTCTGCTCCCGCCC
Organism: Corynorhinus townsendii; assembly: GCA_026230045.1. Lineage (NCBI taxonomy): Eukaryota > Metazoa > Chordata > Mammalia > Chiroptera > Vespertilionidae > Corynorhinus > Corynorhinus townsendii. The sequence continues at coordinate 168,393,678 of JAPDVU010000003.1, read as the reverse complement.
TGGCCCCCGCTGGCGGCTCCGAGCTCAGCGCGCACTTGTGGGCTTGTTACCAAGATATGCGGAGGCTGGTGCACGACCTCCTGCTGCCCGCCCCCCCCCCCCACCCAGTCCCCGAGGTCTGCAGCCTCCTAAACCCAGCAGCCATCTCTGCCAACAATGAGATCAGCCTGCATGATGTCGAGGCCTACGGCTTCGACTCTGACTACACGCTGGCCCAGTATGCAGACTCCCTGCATCCAGAGATCTTTAATGCCGCCCGGGATATCCTGATGGAGCACTACAAGTACCCAGAGGGCATTCGGAAGTATGACTACAATCCCAGCTTTGCTCTCTGTGGCCTCCACCATGACATTCAGAAGAGCCTTCTGATGAAGATCGACGCCTTCCATTATGTGCAACTGGGAACGGCCTTCAGGGGCCTGCAACCTGTGCCAGATGAGGAGGTGATGGACCTGGATGGGGGAACCCGGCACATGCCACTGTACCAGATGAGCGACTTCTATGGCCAGGGTCCCGCCATCAAGCAGTTCATGGACATCTTCTCACTGCCAGAGATGGCACTGCTCTCCTGTGTGGTGGGTCACTTCTTGGGCCATGGCCTGGAGTTTGACCAAGCGCACCTCTACAAGGATGTAACGGATGCCATTCGAGATGTGCACGTGAAGGGCCTCAGGTACCAGTGGATCGAGCGGGACATGGAGCAGTAGATCCTGAGAGGGGATGAGACGTTCGCCGTCCTGAGCCGCCTGGTGGACCACGGGAAGCAGCTGTTCCGCCTCACCAACAGCCCTTTCAGTTTCGTGGACAAGGGGATGCGGCACATGGTGGGTCCCGACTGGCGCCAGCTGTTTGACGTGGTCATCGTCCAGGCGGACAAGCCCAGCTTCTTCACCGCCCCGCGCAAGCCTTTCCGGGAACTTGATGAGAAGGGTTCGCTCCCGTGGGACCGCATCACCAGCCTGGAAAAGGGCCAGATCTGTCGGCAGGGAAACCTGTTTGACTTCCTGCGTCTGACAGAATGGCGCGGCCCTCCTGTGCTCTACTTCGGAGATCACCTCTACAGGGACCTGGCGGATCTCCTGCTGCCGCACGGCTGGCTGGCGCACGGGTGCCATCATTCCCGAGCTGGAGCGGGAGATCCGCATGGGCAACACGGGGCGGTACATGCCCTCGCGGACGCGGCAGCAGGCGCTCACGGGGCTGCTGAGCGCAGGCAGACCCGCCAGGTTGCCAAGTCACGGCAGGTGCTGGCTTCCTGGGTGAAGCAGCGGCAGGAGTTGAGGTGTATCACCAAGGCCCTGTTCAACGCTCAGTTTGGGAGCATCCTCCGCACCGTCCACAACCCCACCTACTGCTTCAAGGCGCCTTGTGCGCTTCTCGGACCTGTACATGGCCTCCCGCAGCTGCCTGCTCAACTATCGCGTGGACTTCACCTTCTGCCCGCGCCGCACGCCCCTGCAGCACGAGGCGCCACTCTGGATGGATCAGCTCTGCACCGGCTGCATGAAGACACCCTTCCTCAGTGACATGGCCCACATCCGCTGAGCACATCTTTATTGTCCACAACAGGCCCCAGCCCTCCTGTCCTGCTCACGCTGAGCGGCATCTGTCCAGATGGGCAATAAAGCGGTCTCTCCCGCAAAAAAAAACCAACCAACCAACCAAACAAACAAACAAACGAAAAAACAAAACAAAAGTAATGCCTAACAGTTCCATTCCTGGCAAATTAGTTCTAAACAACTTAATAAATTTTTATGTCCTAACAACTAAGTAGCTTCTTGAAAAAAATACATATAAATTGAAAGAAAATAATTTTATTTTACTATTAAGTAACCACAATGACATACTAATAGGATGTATGCACCCTCTGGGCCCTATACAGTTTCTTGGATGTTTGAAGCCGATTTGGGATACCATAATTTCCTATTCCACGTTTATTTTCGCATGGTGTTTGCTTTTGGTTATAGTTGAACATTTCAACTCTACAAAGAGATAATGTCACTGAGTGGAATGTTAGTCATCTAATGTTGAAACCGTGAACTGCTCCAAATTAGTAGTTGGTGCAACATCTAACAGATGTTCATCAACAGTGTATCTCCCTCTAAACTTTAAAACATCTTCCAAAGCCCCTGTGAGTTAAGTGTCCTGGCTTGCCCCGGTACACAGTTTGGAAGCTGCAGGCATTAGATGTTTGGAAGAACTAAAAGCATTTCAGTGCTGCCGGAAGATAACATGTTTGTGCAGAGGAGAGTCAGAGGAAACGAAGGTAAACCGTTAGTCAGCAGGAAACTTGTGTAAAGTGTTGTCTGTCACATTAAATTTTGTCCAGGCCCAATGGAACGCCAGGAATGCATAGTCTTAGTCTCTGGAAATGCAAATTATAGCTGGATAGATAGAAGGAATATGTAAAATGCAATACATTGTGATTATTCCTCTAACAAAAATATATACCAAGTGATTGATTTTGATTTGGGAGGAAGTCAGAGAAAGCCTCATAAAGCATAGAACATGAGGTTGCTTCTTGAAAAAATGAAGAATAGTTGAGCAGGGGGAGAAAGACAGTCAAACGAACAGGCATGATAGTGCATGGCTTCTTCATGAGCTGCCCAGGACTCCTACAGCTGGGACAATGAGTTAAAATGGCAGGAGATGAGAATGAAGGGATAGGTTGGAGCCTACCTGTGAAGAGCTTTGAAGGAGATACTGTAGAGTTTAGACTTTATTCTGAGAAGTATAAGGAGCCATCAAAGACTTTTGAAAATTGAATCATGTGATGAGATAATTCTGGCAGTGTCAAGATGGGCTTAAACAGGAAGACTGGGTTGAAAGATGGTTGTGTCAGTCAGCTCTTGCTGTGTTAATGCTTCTCAGTTGTGGATCTGTGGGTTGGCTGCAATGCAGCTAGGGTAGGTTGGATTCCAGGCTCCAGGCTATATAGGTCCAGATTTGTTCCATGTGTCTCTACATTAGCCCTGGACCAGAGACTGCTATGGGGTCTGCTCTTCTCATGGTAAATTTCATTGCAAGTAACCAAGCCAAATGGTGTACAGGCACATGAAAATTAATCCCACTGTGGGATCGGGCCTAAATGAGCAGTCAGACATCCCTCTCACAATCCAGGACTGCTGGCTCCCAACTGCTCACCTGCCTGCCTTCCTGATTGCCCCTAACTGCTTCTGCCTGCCAGCCTGATCACCCCCTAACCACTCTCCTGCCAGCCTGATTGATGCCTAACTACTCCCCTGCCAGCCTATTTGCCCCTAACTGCCCTCCCCTGCAGGACTGGTCACCTCTAACTGCCCTCCCCTGCAGGCCTGGTTGCCCTCAACTGCCCTCCCCTGCAGTCCTGATCCCCCCCAACTTCCCTCCTCTGCAGGCCTGGTCACCCCTAACTGCCCACCCTTGCAGGCCTGGTCCCTCCCAACTGCCCTCCCCTGCTGGCCATCTTGTGGCGGCCATCTTGTGTCCACATGGGGGCAGCCATCTTGTGTTGGAGTGATGGTCAATTTGCATATTACTCTTTTATTAGGTAGGATGGTGATGCTTGCATTGGAATCTCTGACATTTTGCTCCACGGTCTATTAGCTGACCACTATGAATACTGCCACTCAACTATGTCTATCAAAAAGAGTATTTGCTACACAGGATGCACAGCAGTGCCATCGATGAGGTTGCAGATGCTCAACCTGAGGCATGAGGTATGCTCTTGTAGATGCAGTTCAACAAAATTAATTGGTAAATTATTTGAAAAGCGACAATAAAAAGCAGGATAAGCCAAAAGTAAGATAAACCAAAAGCAGGATAGTCCGAAAGTCCACAGGCTAACACCTGGGGCACATTGTGTATAGGGAGTTCACACTGGTTGCTGTGAAAAGGAAGGCTAGAGTGAGTGATATCTTAAATATCACCAATATTTCTGCAGGGCTTGCCAGTGTGGGCAGAGATTAGGAGTAATCTCAGAGATAAAATCTTCAGGCAGGAGTCTGCTGGCAGCACAGAAAGCTAAGGGATTAAATCCTGTTTCTATGGAAGGAAACAGTAAATTTAGAGGAAGCAGTAATGTCTGGAATGAGGAACAGAAGATTAAGTAAATTATTACTGGGTCAAAAGGTAGAAGAAATGAGGCATGGCATTGAAGGAAGGGAAGTGCTTCTGCTGGATTTCCATCAGGAACCCCAAGATGATCTCTAAAAGTAGTGGTAAGGATGGGGATAGAACCAAAGGACCAGAGGCTGCCAGAGTGGGAAGGGGCAGAGTCCCACTTCATGCTTTAAACATCTGTGTACACTGTGCATTCTTCACCTCAGGTTGACCAATGAGTTCCAAATTGAATGTGAAGCTGTGTGTTAGTACATGTGCATGCATGTGCATGGAGCGGCACATTTATCTGGGGAGAAGAAAGATCCAGAGCTTTCATCAGATTTTCAAAGGGGCCCTTGATCCTAAAAATACCCAGAACAATGGAGCTTACAATTTCTCTTTGAAGAAACACTGTTGGCTTCTTTACTCAGGGGCTGTTTTGTGCTGATTTGCTCTGTTAGACCATCTTTCCTCATACTGAGCTTCTAGGAACTCCTACCCCAAATCTTGGTTTTGCCCTTTGGAGCAACACTGGGAAAGTCTAATCTTTCTTTCATCTTTCTAAATGGAAACTCATTTCTCTGTGTATGAAATTTTCCCTGATATAAGCTTAGTTGTAAAAAGAAATCCTTGACATTTCTTATGCCTTCAAAGGTTCTCATGGAGTCAGCAAATATCCTCATATTTTGAAAAGTTTGTAAGTTTAGCTACCAGGAACTTAAATGTAGCAAATTCTTACTTAAAACTCATGTAAGGAATTTAAGGAATTTCCATGTTCCTTAAGATATTGGGTACAGGAGTCTGTCCTCTCTTACTGTTTGGCAAATAAGGTCTAATGATAGCTCCAAAGAGTCTGATTTTCAGGAAAAGCAGCTTTAATAAGGAGGGCTCAGGTCCTGATTGTAACAACCACACAGCATTGGAAAATGCAAAATAAAAATCATTTAGAAAAGCAAGTCTATTTTTCAGAAGGAGTGTCTCTATGTCATGGAATTGGATTTTTAAAAAATCTGTGACCTCAGATTTTCTTTAAAACACATCGGCTTTCTTATACATTATGCTACCTAAAGCTCATAAAAACTCTCAGGGAAATCGGAATAGAAGAGATCTTGCTCAACATGATAAAGGGTATATAGGAAAAACCTACAGCTAACATCAAACTTAATAACAAAAGATTGACTGTTTTCCCCCCTAGGATGAGGAACAAAGCTCTTTCTACTTCTATTCAACATTGAACTACAGGTCCTAGCCCGTGCAATAAGGCAAGAAAAATAAATAAAAGGCATTCAGATTGGAAAGGGAGAAACAAAACCGTGTTTACTTGCAGGTCTCTGTAGAAAACCCGATGAGATCGGCAAAAAATCTACTAGAGCTAATATGCGAATTTAGCAAAGTTGTAGCACATAAAATCAATATACAAACATTAATTATACTTGTATATACTACCAATAAATAACTAGAAGTTAATGTAAAAATATTATTCAATGGCATCAAAAATGTAAAATATTTAGGAACAAATCTCAGAAAGGTGAGAAAAACCTGTATCCTGAAAACTATAAAACATTGTTGAGAGAAATTAAAGAGAACTGAAATAAATAGAGTGATATACACTGTATTGTTGTTATGATGTTAGTTGTCTCCAAATTTATCTATAGATTCAATGCAATCTTGATAAAAATCCTCAGGGGGCTTTTTTTTTTTTTTTTTAGAATTTGACAAGCTGATTCTAAAATTCATATGAAAATGCAAAGGACCTAGAATAGCAAAATCAATACTGGAAAAAGAAGAAGCGCAGTCAGAGGGCTTACACTATCTGACTTCAAGATTTGTTATAAAATAAAGCTAGAGTAACCAAGACAGTATTGTATTAATGTCAAGACAGACAAATAGATCAATGAAATAGAATATAGAGTCCAGAAATAGGCCCTTAGCGTACCTGATTGATTTTTAACAAAGGTACAAGGGTAATCAGATAGTGGAGGAACAACTAGATATCTATGTTTAAATAATTTTTATATGAGTCCAAGAGCATGATCTATAGAAGAAGAGATAATATGTGTCAAACTTCATAAAAATAACATATTTCTGCTTTTTGAAAGGCACTGTTAAGAGAATAAAAAGATATGCCCAAACTGGGAGACCATATTTACAAATAATGTACCTGATAAAAGACTGCATTCAGAATATATAAACATCTCTCAAAACTCAATAATAAGAAAACAAAACCCAACTTAAAAGATAGGCAAAAGATTTGAGCATTCACCCAAGAGGAATTTAATGACCAATGATACTGAGCATAAATATGCTCAGTATCATTGGTCATTAAATTCCAGTGCAAACCACAGTAAGATAATACGACTCACTTGTTAGAATGGCTAAAATGAAAAAGAGTGATCATTCCTAATGCTGTCAATGTAGAGCAGCTGAAACTCTCATATACTGCTAGTATGAATGTAACATGTCACCACCACTTTGGAAAGCAGTTTGGCCCTTTCCTAACATGTTAAATATGCTAAATATATACCTACAATAGGACTCAGCCATTCCATTCCTAGATATTTATACCCAAGAGAAATGAAAGCATATGTCCACACAAAGACTTGCACACAAATACTCATAACAGCTTTATTTGTAATAGGCAAAAACTGGAAATGACCTAAATATCATCAACAGGTGACTGGATACACAAATTGTTGTATATCCTCATAATGAATACTACTCAGCAATAAAAAGGAATGGATTGATAGACAACTGAATAATTGATAACAGAATAATCTAAAAAAATTATGCTGAGTGGAAGAAACCATGCAAAAAAAAGAGTACATAATGTATGATTCCATTTGTTTAAAGTTTTGGAAAATGCAAACTAATGTACAATAGTAGAAAGATTAGTGGTTGTCTGGAGAAGGAGTGAGTGTGGGGTGATGCATAGAGGGATTACAAAGAGGCCTGGGAAAACTTTTGGCGGTGATGGCTATGTATGCTCATTACCTTAATGGTGGTGATAAGTTTTGTGCATGTATACATAAGGCAAAATCGCTCACTCTAAACATGGATAGTTTATCCTGTGTCAGTTATCCCCTAGTAAAGCTATTTTAAATGCCACACTACATAATAGCCATACTGTGTGGCAAATTGTGTTGTAAACGTGTGAAATGCATTCTCTTCTTTAATCCTCACAACAAACCTCCAGGTTGTTGCTATGACTGTTCCCTTTTACGGAGGAAAACATGGAAGCTTAGAAAAGGCGTCACGTCCAAGTTTACCCAGTTAGTAAGTGGCAGCCTGACCATACTCTTTCACTCTTAACTGTGAACTTATGGTAGAGACATGTAGAAGAGAGGCACAATAAAATGCTTAGAGTTCTCCCATTCATTATCTAGGTCCTTGTAAGAGAGTGTGGAGTAAGCAGTTCAAATGCTCATGCCTACTTTACAGATGGACAAACTGAGGTTGAAAAGATAAAAGTGATCTTTGCACAGTTTTAGGCCTGGGGACTGTCATTGGAGCGATGTTTCCCTACTCCTTATACCAACGCCCTGTCCGTTGAATCACAAGTCTCCCACTGCTGTTGACTTTTGCGTCTGTTTTTTCTTTGTTGTTTTTATTTTTTATTTTTATTCATTTAGCCAAAGATCATGTAATCGACTTCCCGGGTTTGTAGATGTCAGAAACTCCCAACCAAGCATGGCAATATTACCAGGCATTTCCTTCTGCGACTCGGTTCAGGACAAAGGTAAGGCTTGGCACTCACAAGGGCCACGTAGCACCTTTTGGGTTTCAACGCCCAGGAGCAGGCAGTGGGCAGGAGTTTGGCGGCCCCGTCCCGTCGCTCAGTTCGGGCGCCCCTCCCGCGCGCTCCGCGGGACGTCGGGGAGGCGGGTCCGGGGACGCTCGAAAGGCGCTCCGGCGAGGCGCCCCCTGCCGGCGCCCTGCTCCCTCGTCCTGGATCCGGTCCGGGCGGCGCGGGGACGCCGGCCTGGGAGCCCGCTAGCGAACGGGCGGGCGGCGCGGCGCGGCGCGGAGCGGCGCGGCCGAGCGGGTGCGCCCTGCAGGGGTAGGTGGGTCGCGGGCTCGCGGGCGGGGGGCGGTGCGCGGGCGGGGTCGCGCGGGGGCGGGGCGGGCGGGGGGCCTGGTGGCGCGGGGGCGCGCAGCGGGCGCGAGTCATCAATTATGCAAGGGCTCGGGCGGCGCGGGGCGGGCGCGGGGAGCGCTCCAAGATGGCGCCCACCGCAGTCCCGCCCGCCGCAGCCTCGGCGCCTCTGCAGTCCGGCCGCGCCTCCCGGGCCCCGCGCTAGGGCCGCCGCTGCCTCCCTCGCCGCCGCTGCCGTAAGTCGCCCCCGAACCCCCGCCCCGGCCGCTCCGCGCCCGCCGAGCTCCCCCTCTCGCCTGGGACCCTGGAGCGGACTCGCCCGTCTCTGGTCTCGGGCTTTGCCGCAGAGTGCGCGGCGGGGCGGAGGGGCTGTGGGCTGGGTGCCTACCCTCCCGGTTTCGGACAGGTGCTTGGAAGTCTTGCTTTCTTCGTGGTGTTTACCGGGGGTTCCTGAGGAGACTCGAGGACCACCGGCCCCCACCCCCATACACCCTCGCTCTCTTCGTCTTTTGACTGCACGGGAGGACACTGCCTGCTCTCGGCGCCCCTTCCTAGTGCAGCCTCTCTAACCTCGTCGCCCTGGGCCCGGGCAGAGTCGAGCTCCTCGCCGGGTGGTACTGAGAAGGGCAGCGCTGTCGGGATCTTCCTCAGCCGCCCCTCAGCTCTGCCCCCTCCCCCATGTCTTACTGCATCCTTCTCCCCCATCCGGATCCGGATTGTTACCAACTGCAGAAACCAGGGTTCCTGGGTTCCTAGGGCAGCCAGGACTCCTCCTGTCCTTTACTGGATGCGTCCGTCCCCGTGCTCTGGGGCTGTGTGCCCCGGGGGCCTTCTTGGGAAGGCTAGGATTCCTGCATTAGGGAGTACACCACTTTCAGAATATCCCCTTCCCCCCTCTACGCCACCCGGTGCAGAGCTTGCTCCCGTCCTCTCAGCCTTCCCTCCCCCACCTCACCTCCACCGGCAGCATCCTGGGCTTGTTAGCCTTGGGCTTGTGGGACTGCCCAGCTCCACAGGCTTGGACCCTTCCTCTCTAGTTCTCTTATGGCAATTGGAGGACCCCAAAGCCTCTGCATTTTTTCCCCGAGAGCTCTCAGCTCCGTCCCCTCCGTGCCAGCAGCAACCACCGGTGGAGACTTGGCCGCTAACTTTCCAGGGGTTAGTCTGGGCTTTCAGACCCCTTCAGCCTCGAGGTGGGGTGGATTGGGAATCATTTTTCAGCCTGATAAATAAGATTCTTCAGACCATGCGTTCCTTCCAACTACTCCACCCTGTGCCCTCTTCCTCACTTACACTGCAGTTTTTGAAACATAAGGGAATACATTTTATATCCGGAGATCCCAAGATTCCGCATCTGTGTTCATAATAAAAGGATGTTATCTGTTGGGGGGGGGGCGGATAGACAAAAGAAACTTTGCATTGCATCTGGCTAATTCAGGGGGAGGGAGAATAATTAGCGTGGAGCAAGTTCTACCTGCAGGGAAAACTGCTTTTAATGCACAGTGGGCACCATAGAAGCAGGGATGGAAGCAGGAAGTGTGGGTGAGGGCTTTGAGGGCAAAGGGGGAAGAGTGCTTTTCATAACAGTTTTCTCAAGTTTGAACCTGGGGAGCTTTTAGAGAGGTAGCAGTGTGTTAGGGCTGGGGGATGTTTTAGCTTTCCAAAGGAGATTTCGGGTGTGGTAGGTTTTCACCGTTCCCCAGTCTTCTCATACTTCTCTTTTCTCCACGTGCATTAGAAGATTTTTAGGGGTGGGTGAGCTTTTTCTTTTCTCAAAAAAAAAATTTTTTTTTTGATGTGTAATGCAAATGGCTGGATAACATTACCACCCAGTATCATCCTGCTAGGAATCTCGGGGGAATCACACTTAAAATGCTGAAAGCTTTGTAGCACGTTGCCTGTAACCTGGTTCTTGAAATACTGCAGCATTTTTCTTTGGAACTCATGACCCATAAGGCCTTCAATTCTCCCTGAAAGAGAATTTGATTGCTTGGAAGGGGGGGTGGTAGTGATGATTTGGTATTCAGCAAGCATTCCCTGTCCTAGAAATTGAGGCTCTTCCTGGAGAGGGCTGCAAGCATGTTCTGAGTCCCTTGATTATAATAAGGGTATGTGTAAATGTGCTGTGGTTCTCAGTTGGGCTGGCAGTGGGTATTGCAAAGCTATTCTTGATAATTCAGGCCGGTTATTGGTTTCTCTGGTTGAGTTTGAGGAGCTGACTTAATATACCTTTGGTTTTCATTTGGGTCTTTGTCAACTTTTATCAAAATATCTGAAGGATTTTATTTTAAGTTAATAAAGGGTTATGGAGTGGATTATAGCATTCTTAAAAACAACCGTGCCATTGCTTGTTGGTGTCTTTGTAGGTGCCTTAACAACTTGTTCTCACCAGCCAGCTTTGGTTGCTTGTGGTTAATCTCTGTGCCAGAGGTTCTGGCTGTGGTGCTGAAAGGACAGTTCCCTGACCAGCCCAGCGGGTGAAGTGAACGCACACATGCTGTACATGATTTGGGTTCTCCTTTGCTTTTATTGTCAGCAGGCTTTTCTGTAGCTGTTTGTGCATGCGCAGTTGGGTTTATACTTGAGGTTGCAGGCCTAGTTATCATATTTTATTACACCCACATAATTCTTCATTTTGGCTGTCCCTCATGGAGACAGTGTTTTACAGGCTGCAACAGATCCATATGTAAGTGATACAGTGACATTTTGCTGACTGCATTATTTCAGCACACTTCAGTAATTTCAAATAGCAAGAAATTGTTAATACTATGGGAATGGGTCTCCACAGGGAGTAATCAGAAAGCACACTAAGTTAAGCTGGATCAGAGGGGCATCTTCTGTGGTTGATTTAAACAGTGCGCTGAGGAAAAGGCTCAACATAACAGAGGCCTGTATGCGATCCATTGTATCACTAAATAGACTTGTCAAAAATTATTTTAAAATCCTAGAATAGGAAAGGAGCCATAAAATATAGCACGTATAGCCTTCCACCCAGCACAGGAATCCCTTATGAGAGATCTCTGCTTTGAATACTTCTATTGGTAGGCAACTCATTACCACAGAAAGTAGCTCATTCCATTTGGGTTTCTCTGTGATTGAAGTACTTTAATGCCATTGGAAAGGTAGCATACATGAAGTTAAAAGACATAAACTGGACTTGTGTCAAGGGACACTGTCCTAACTTGTATTTGTTACCAAGAAAAGATTGATAATCAGTGTTCTATGGAGCGTTTATAAGAAACATGCACCTGCTTGAACAGAATACAGAGGTAGAGACAATCCACTGAAAGCAAGAAAAAGATGACATGAATGAGGAAAATATCTTAAATGTCCTGATATTATGTAATATGTTGCTCTAGAGACATGTGCATGAATTAATGAATATTAAATTCTGACAGATTATATCTGAGAAAATAAACCCACACTGTATAGGAAATGTTAAAAATATAGTTATGCAGAATGAGATCAGTTTCCTTAATTATAAAAAATAACACACATATTGCAGGAAAATTTGAATATATGTAAAAAATAAAAAATGTCAGTCTTATCACCATAAGCAAAAACAGTTGTCTGTGTTTTATGGTATCACTTACAGTTGACATACAATATTATATTAGTTTCAGGTATACAACATAGTGATTAGACATTTATTAACTTACAAAATGATCACCCAGCTTAGTCTGGTACCCACCTGACACAATATTACAATATTATTGACTATATTCCCCTCATTGTACTTTACATCCCTGTGACTGTTTTATAATTATAAATTTGTACTTCTTAATGCCTTCACCTTTGTCACCCAACCTCCCAGCCCCCCTCCCATCTGGCAACCATCATTTTTTTTCTCTGTATTTCTGAGTTTGTTTTTGTTTTGTTTGTTTATTTTGAAAATAACAGTATTTTTAAACCAAGCCTTTTCAACTCTTACGTTCATAGTCCATTAATTATTTAGGGAATTAAACACTCGATTGTTATATTTCAATTTATCTTTTTTTCTGAATCATTTTTAAAATTTCCAGAAAATTATCTTTAATGTGAAATAATTCATTCTTAGACTGGGGCGCCTATAAAATCTCTTGATTTAAATATAGCAAGTTCATTAAAGGAGTAAAGAAATCTTTCTTAATCAGTGAATCAACAAATATTTCCCCTCTGCACCTACTGTGTGTGAAGCAATGTACTAGCTAGGCACGACCACTCTTTAAATGACAGGAACTAGTTTAGAATATGATACCCTGCCCGACTGGTATGGCTTAATGGTTGAGCATTGACCTATGAACCAGGAGGTCATGGTTTGATTCCGGTCAGGGCACATGTCTGCGTTTCAGGCTTGATCTCCAGTGGGGGACATGCAGGAGGCAGCCGATCAATGATTCTCTCTCATCACTGGTGTTTCTATCTCTCTCTCCCTCTCCCTTCCTCTCTGGAATCAATAAAAAAAAATGTAAAAAAAAAAAAATTATACCATGCTCAAAAACTATGGCTATTAAAGTATTGAAAGTAGGAAACAGATCTTTTATTCTTTAGGTATATTAATGCTGAAATGTTGTGTGGCAGACTTATAGGTAATTCAGCCTAAAAAAGAATAGTTTGTGCAGGAATAGGAACTAAATGCAGGAAAAGAAGAGATAAAGAGGAAGTCTTACGGGAAATTTTTATCTGCCCCTTTGTGAAGTTATAAAAGACACAATGAGGACATGCAGTTAGATAGTATGCCAGGAATTAAGGTGAAATGAAGACCCAAGAAGTTGGCCATGGTTTTGCTATTAAGAAAATGCGAGAAGCAGTGTGGGCTTTGGATTTAGGCAAAACCAAGTTCAAGTGTTGACTCTGCTACTTACTAGCTTTGTGACCTTGGACAAGTTAATCTATCTAAGAGTCAGTGTTCTCATCTATAAAAGTAGAAATAATAATATCTATGTTACAGGGTGTTTGTGAGGATTAAATGAAATCTCTGTTTCCTTATGGTTTCTGACACATAGAGCTCAATATAAATTTGCTCCTTTCCCTCTAAGGATTTAGCAGCTTAGTGTGTATATGATATAGTATATATGTACTGTATTAAATTTCAGTAGTCTGAAAAGCAGACAGTTGCCTTAGCTTCAGTCTGGCATGAAGGATGGAATCACAGGTACCCTGACTTGGTTGGGCATTGCTAGTCTAAATGGAGAAAGGTTTTACTCTTCAATTGTAGTGCTGGTCTTCACCATCACAGTGCAATTGTAGTTACCAGAGTAACTCTTGCCTCATTCATTCCCAAACTCTTCTAGAATAGGACTCTTTACCCAAAAGGAAAGCTTTGGCACTCACCAGTTGGCAGGCAACTAAGCTGTTTTTGGCTGTAGCCTGGGGTCTGGAGGTGGAATGGACACAACAGCTGGGACTCCCCTTTATTCTTCCTTGAGTTGGATATTTTAACTTGATAAGTGATTATACAGGTTTGGAGTTGCTTTGGTCTTCAGCACGATTCCAGGTTTTCCCATTATGTAGTCTTTGAACTGCTTTATTTGAATGGGCCTCATACTTTTAGGTGTCATGGTTGACCTTTGTTAGTATGTTTATAAAAACGTTTAAAATCATTCTGTCAGTTGATTATTTGAATTAGGTGAGGAAAATATTATTCTACCCATTTTATAGCCGAGGAAACTGAGTAAGTATCCAGTGCTTCAAGTGAGTTGTCTAGGGCTATCGGACAATTAAGTGGTGGAGTGGAGACTGGTCCCTAGGTTGGTTGACACATACTTAAAGATTCTTTTCCCATTAAATGGTGTTATATCCTCGTGTTCATATAACCAGGTAGTGTGAACAGTTTTGACTTTTTAAAGAAGTTACCATTATCCTGGGTAGCTAAACACATTTTAATGCGTGGGCATAGTGCAAGATTCTGGGATAGTCAGAAGAAAGGCAGAAGTGCCTTTGAAGGAGAGCATTTTGGAAGTAGAAAGAATGAGGAAAAATGGGCAGAAGATGTGTCAACAAAGAGACCATGGATGAAAATAAGAGGCATTGAAGTAATATATTTGTTTTGTTTCTGTAACTATCCTAGCTCCTTTTTGAAAGGTCATCATGTCTTGGTGTCTATCTTTTTTCTTTCTCCTGCCCTTAAACATATACACTTGGCTACTAATAAATGCTCTCAAATTGCCAACATAAGTTATGACCAGGATCACAGTGGCATTTTGACCACTACCACCTGGACTTTGCTTATGCAAGGCTGAAATTGATGTAGGACTGAGAGAACTGTGTGTACTGGGAATCAGTGCTAGGAGGGGTTTGTGCGTTGGAGCAGAAAAAGTTCTGGGAGAACCTTGGGCCAGAAGAACAAAGGTGAAGAGGATAATAGTTAAGATTTCTCTGAGGTATGTGGAAATGTGTCATACTGAGGAGAGTGTAACAGCAACAACAAAAAAAGCCAGAAGCCTGAGGGTCTAAGAGGTGCTCTTGGAACTGAAGCTCTCTGGATCCTGGGGGTCCGCTGGGTTAGGATGATGAAATGTTAGCTGGGGAATTTTGGAGCACTTTTACATGCACTGTTGCTGGTAGGGCGAGGCATCCTGTCTTCATCAGGATTGTACCAGAATCTGGAAATGGAAAGCGCTGAAGTCCCTCAAAAGACATATTAATGGACTCCTTTCATATTCAGTTAATTAGTACAGTTTTTATTCTGTAAAATCTTTTGAGTTCCTGGGAGTAAGAACATTAGAGAAATACAATGAATGTTTATTTACCCAGGGATGGATTATCTAGGCTGTGAATTATCTAGGCTGTGAATTATCTAGGCTGTGAATTTTACATGCCATTTATTTTTCTCCCTTTTTCTACTTTTGGGTATTTAATTGATCATTAGCATTTCTACCAGAGTGAACTTGGGAAGAGAGAATAAAAATTAAAATGTCACTTTAAATTTTGAGATAATGATTGATAAAGAGAACACCAGTAACAGTCAGTGAAAAAGCAATTCATTTCATCTATTCTTATTCTCTCCTTATTTTAATACTGAAGGCTGAGCCTTCAGAAGCTTAATGTTCACTAGAAACCAGTGTGCAATAACATTTTTCCTTCATTTTATTGAATGACAGCCCTGTAAATAAATAGGCTTAATTTATTACATGGTTAGTTTCTTGTTTCAGAAGGGATTCTTCTTCAATTAAGGCTAATACAAAAGGCATCCACTTCACATTCACTAGTGTCTTTTTGTCTTAATAAGAAGCTGAGTAAAATGCTTTCAAATGAAAACAAATTGATGCATTATTATTAAATTGCATAGAAAAAGTGAGCAGGTTACAAATGAGACTGGTAGAGCTTTCTCAGAGGTCAGAATAACCAGAGATCTCATTTGTTGAAGAATTCTCAGTTGGATTTCCTAAGATTTTGGTGAAGACTACAAAGGAGAAAATGTCTTGAAGAAAGAAGAAAATAAGGCATTTTAAAAGATTTGTGATAGAGAAGAAGGTTTTGGGAGAGTGAAGGGTCATTATGGTGGAGAGTGAGGAAAAGTGCATGACTGCAGTGAAATGGATGGGGATTTGGGGAACTATCAGATTTTAAGGGAAGGACTTCTCTCCTCTCTGCAGATACCTTTGGGTACATCTCTGTGTACTACTGAACTAGAGTGATCCCAATAGGGCACAGAATTTTAGGAAGGTGTTTTTTTTTTTTTTTTTTTTTTTAATTTATCTTTAAGTCTGCTAGAACTTTGCTGCAAATTGCTTTCTTTTCTAAAAAAATATATATTTTATTGATTTTTTACAGAGAGGAAGGGAGAGGGATAGAGAGTTAGAAACTCTATCAGTTGCCTCCTGCAACTCCTTACTGGGGATGTGCCCGCAACCAAAGTACATGCCCTTGAGTCTACAGGCTGATGCTCTATCCACTGAGCCAAACCAGCCAGGCCTCTTTTTCTATTTCGGCATTGGAAAAGCTGGAGAATATTTTCTTGCTCTAGAGCAAAATATTCAGTAACATTCTTAAAGGTTTTTTAAACTTTTTTTTTTTTTTTAGGATTTTAAGTTACCTATACTAATATAAGCCTAGGTGGCCCTTGCATGCGATGTCCTCACGAGATGGCTGCCACAAGATGGCTGCCACAAAGATGGACGCCACAAGATGGCCACACACACAGTGGAGGTGGGGCCTGGTGGTCACTCTACGTGGTGAGGCCTGAGGGTTCCACGTGGCTCGGAGGAGGCCGGTCCCGGCATCTCTGCTGCCTCGTGTGGAGGAGGTGGGTCCCAGAGGAGGAGGCGGGTTGGGGCAGAGGAGGGCAGTTGGGGGCAATCAGGCCGGGAGGGGAGCAGTTAGGCATCAATCAGGCTGGCAGGGGAGCAGTTAGGGGGCGATCAGGCTGGCAGTTAGGGGCAATCAGGCAGGCAGGCAGGCGAGCGGTTAGGAGCCAGTGGTCCTGGATTGTGAGAAGGATGTCTGACTGCTGGTTTAGGCCCGATCCAGCCTAAGCTGGCAGTCGGACATCCCTGGAGGGGTCCCAGATTGGAGAGGGTGCAAGCCGGGCTGAGAGACAGCCCTCCCCTGTGCATGAATTTTGTGCACTGGGCCACTAGTTTAATATAAAAAACATTTTCTCAAAAGGCACTGTTAAAGGCATCTCTTCCATTCTGTGTGGTAAAGTATATCTTTTATATTTATTTGTTTTAATAGCTAATATTGAATTCAAATATAGGAGAGTTCACAGTTAAGTCTTCTTATACTGTCTCCCAATCACCCAGTGTATTCCATAAAGGCAACTACTGTTACCAGTTTCTCTTGTTACCAGTATTCTTTTGTTCATGTGTATGCAGGTACACACATTCTCTCCCCTGACCACAGACACATTAATTCTGTTGTCTTTTGAGGAAGACTATTAAAATAGTTTGAGGATTTGAACTCTAATTCTGGATCATCTTAGATCAATTAATCCCCCATTTTTCTTTAGACATAGATAATCCCTATTTTATCCCAATTTCTTAGCTTATTTAAAGTAAAAAGTTAATTTGGGTCAAAGGAGTCCTTTTGTATTACATACATTGCTTTTTAGGATTTCCATTGGAAAATTATCTATGAAAATAAAAGTATAGAGGAAGACATGACCTTGAGAACTATTAGTCTCACTACATACATGGAATTATTCAGTGGGGAACTATAAATCACCTATCCTGACCACACACAACCAACAAATATTTAGTGAGCAACAACTAAAGGTGAGACCTTGTGGCAAGTACTGAAAGATACAGAAAAGATAAACCTTATATTTTAGGAACTTATTTATTTGGTGAAATAAATTATAAACACAAAATGCTTAATAAGTAGAAGTTTTCATAATGGTTCATGATAGCAATTGAAAAAGGTTTAATTGCCACATAACTGGTATAGAAAATAAGTAAATTGATTTTTTAGAAAGGAAAGAACTTCAAGCTAGTATGATTGATGGAAGAAGTATGATGTGCTCTGGACTTTATAGAATGGTTGCATAGAACAGTGTGAGCCAAAGTGAGAAGGTGAGAATGTATAAAGTGTTTTCAGGGAGCAGTGAACAAATCAGCTGGGCTTCGGTGGAACCCCCCAGTGGCAGATAAGCCTGGAAAGATAGATATGGTATAGTTTGCCAAATATTAAGGCTTTGGGGAAGTTGTACTTATCCTTAGAGACAATGAGAACATAGAAGATTTCTGAGGGAGTACAGGATGCCACACCATCAAAGCTGCTCTAATGTTTTAGGAGGATTGGGCAGTAGTGTCGAATAGCACGGACTAGAATGAACATCCAGCTAATGGGCTCTTTGAGTTGGCCTAGCTGTGTGGTGACAAAGGCATGGAGTAGGATAATAATGAAAAAGATGAGAAGGAAGGAAAATAATATAATTTTGTATATGTGTGTCGCATGGATGTGTGTGTTTAAGTAACAGTTTTCTAATGTAAGAAACAGTTTATAGGATGACTCAATAGGACTTGGTGATTGACTTTGCAAGGTGAAAGGGGAAGGAGGAATAGTTAAGATTATTTTGCTATTTTAAAATTTTAGAGACAGAGAGTACTCTATTTTGAAAATCTGGGGAAGTATGCTCTGTAATACATGTTGGCAGTCTAATCCAGAGCGTCTTGGTTAGCAAGCTATCTTTATTTCTAATTTTTAAGCCTTTCTCTGCAGAGCCCCCCTGCCACCCCCCCCCCCCCGAGCTTCTAGTGTTATTTCTTTAAGGAAAACCTAAATCTTCCAGCTTCTTTATTCTCTGTGCCCTCTCACTGATAAAGATTACTTTATTTTTGTGGGTCTTTATCCTTTTCTTATTTTGGAGTCTTTCATTCTACCCATTTACAGCCACTTAATTCATCTTTTTTTTCTCTTGATATTTTCAACCAACCTTCAGTTTAGTGTATAGAGAAACAAAAATTATACTCCTTTTCATAGACCTGATGGATGACTGTTTTGTCTTTGCTGAAATTCCCTGGCTTTCTTTCTTTGATCATTTGCTTATATCCTCTGTGCTTCATGAGAGCAATAGTATTTGAAATTGCAGGGAGAATTAAGGATAGCAACTGAGAGGATTCTAATATGTGAAAGCAGAAAGAAAGAGGTAAAGCCTTATCAGCCAGTGCTATTGCTTTCTTTTAGGTTACTGAATTGGGCTTCGGACACAAAATGTCAGACTTGACTTGCATAAACTTCCTTGGACAAGCTGGAGTAAAAGACACGTGGGCTGTCATGTCAGCTTCAAAATGTAGTGGGAATTTAGAGCAAAGGCTGAGCTCAGGGAACTTGGGTTCTGTCCCAACCTTTTGTAGTCAGTAAAGATCATTGAATAAGAAAAAATGAAGGGTGATTGGAACTTCCTATATAATAAAAGCCTAATATGCAAATCGACCAAATGGTGGAATGACCACTGTGATGCACACTGACCACCAGGGAGCAGATGCTCAATGCAGGAGCTGCCCCCAGCCTGCAGGCCTCAGGCCAGCGAAGGAGGCTGCCAGTGGCAGCAGTGGGTGTAGCCGGCTAGTGGGCAGCACCAGGCCGGCCAAGGAGGGTACCAGCAGTGCCCCCCCTCCCCCCAATTGCCCTGCTGGTTGCCCCACAGATCAGCCCTGATCGCCAGCCAGGCCTAGGGACCCTACTGTGCACGAATTTCGTGACCGGGCCTCTAGTCAGAATATATACATACAAAATAACAGAATGAGAACAGTAATTTAATGTGATGCAATAAAACATTTCATTTAATTTGTTAATGTTTTTTCCCTTCTCACCACTGAAGTTATGGAGTTCATGCAAATTCTATTAGCATTTGCCACAGTTGTGCTTAGACAGTTGGCGGAAGCCCCATAGTTTGTGTGGAACCAGGAGAGCAGGCAGAGTTCATGTACAGAATGTTAGTAAATTTAGCAGTCCGTTTAGGGTTACAAAGCATCCTTACATTAGGAGGTTCTCTGTGCAATCCCCTTGTAAGTTTGTACCGGCTCCCTAGTTTGAGTGCTCACAGTAACAGTGATTAAGCACATTTAAACAACAGCCCCTTGGATGAGGAAAGTTCGAAAAGACCGCTTAACTAAATGATGGCCATTTGTTTTATTAATATAGATATTCTAGTGCAAGTACTATTTATAGATTAAACAAAATTGTTTTTGCTTTCCTTCTTTTATAATATTTTTTGTTTCTTGTCTCCAGAAAAGGCAGAGTGACTATAAGACTTAAGAAAGGCACAGATTGAGTGGTTAACTATAGAGGGGAAACAAAGTAGAATGATCATGTGAGTATTTCACTTACCTCACAAGGCTTTTTCTTTTTCTGGTTCATACTGGAAACTTCAGACATAAGTGCCAAAGGGGTAAGACTTCTTTTATTTTGGGATCTTAATGTAGACTCTTGGCATTAGAAATTGCTCAAAAGCTTTCTAGTTCAAAGAAAGTAAGTCCATTCTGTGTGATGAGTGGTGTCAGAGACTCGTTATTAGATTTTAGTGTTTTTCATTTTGTTTGTTAATCCTCACCTGAGGAAAATTTTTTCATTGATTTTTAGAGAGAGTGGAAGGGAGAGGGGGAGACACAGAGAGAGAAACATTGATGTGAGAGAAACACATCGATTGGTTGCCTCCCACATGCACCCCAACCAGGCCAGGGATAGAGCCTGCAACCGAGGTACATGCCATTGACTGGAATCGAACCCATACCCTTCAGTCCGCAGACCAACACTCTGTCCACTGAGCCAAATCGGCTAGAGCTCCATGTTTAATTTTAATCAGATTATATCCAACCTAACCCTTGGGGGCTGGTGTGCTTTGTTCCTAGCCACATGCTCCTTCCTGACCATTAGTAAGTCTTTGGTTCATATTGTCCCCAGTAGGTTTAGGAGTTGCCACATCTTCCGTTTCCCACGCCTCAGTAGTCCACCTTGCTGGTCTCCAGTGATGAGGCATAGCAGTCATACAGGGCACTGCTTGAGCTTTGTTCTGGAACGCTGCCTTTGCCCAGGGAGTGCTCAGAGAAAGGTGTTCCGTGTTTGTTTTTTGTTTTTTTAAGAGCAGTGCATTTATTAGTGCAATCTGTTGCAAATTTTCAAGAAAAAAATATCTCCAGACCGTGTCACTTTTCTAGCCAGGAATCCAGAAACATCAGTTCCTTATAGGCACTGATTCTGTTTATAGATGTTGAGTTGTCAAGGCCTTTCTAGCTGTTTTTTTTCTTCCATGGTTTAATCACAAAACCTGGTAAGAACTCTTATTTGTGACAACTGAATGCTGACTTTCGGAGGTATTATAAAAATCCAGTATGGAGTTCAAAGTATGGGTGCTAGTCTGCATTTTGAGCAACTGTCAGTGTTATTAAGGCCAAAATTTAGGTATCAGAACCTCTGCAGTCTAGTTGTGACTTTAGGCCAATACACAGTGTCCCTGGGACAAACAGTGTTCTTTTTTCTATTTGGAAATATATTTCTGTTAGGGAACTATAATCAAATAGCATACTTTCCTTCAAAGACGTAAGTTCAATACAACTAATGTTTGAAAAGCTTTTAAAGTTCTAGTTCATATATAGCGACTGTATTTTTCCTTTTTAACAGCTTTAGTTATTTTTTCTTTTATTGTTACTATTTTTACAATTTACAAATAGTATAGTTGGAGAAATTTTGGTATCAGTTCCATGAATCTTAACACATGTATAGATTCATGTAATCACCACCACAATCAGGATAGAGAACAGTTCCTTCACCTCAAAAAGCTCCCCTCTGCTCCCCCTTTGTAGTCAGATTCTTTTTTTGACTCCTAATCCCTGGCAACCCCTGATCAGTTCTCCATTCCTGAGTTTTTGCCTTTTCTAGAATGTCATATAAATGGAATTGCACTACAGGATATACCGGTAACTCTTTGAGATTGGCTTCTTTCACTCAGCACAATACCGCGGAGATTTAACCCATGTTGTTACATCTATCAGTAGTTTGTTATTTTTTATTGCTGAGTAGTATTTCATTGTTAGTTATGTAATAGTTTGTTTATCCATTCATCAAGTGGTTGTACCATTTTACATTCCCATCAGCAATATACAAGAGTTCCATATCCTCATTTGCACTTGGAATTGTCAATTTTTTTTAAAGCTTATGTTATTGTGGTAAGAACACTTAATTTGAGATTTACCCTCAGCAAAATTTTAGATGTGCAATACATTATTGTTGACTATAGGTACAAGGTTTATAATATCTCTAGAGTTTATTCATCTTACTTAACTGAAATTCTATGCCCATTGTTTAGTAAACTCCCATTTTGCCCTCCCCCAACCCCTGGCGACTATAATTCCACTTGAATTCTGTGAATTTGACTATGTAACTCATATAAGCAGAATCATGCACAATTTCTCTCCCTATGATTGGATTATTGCACTTAGCATAATGTCACCAAAGTTTGTTCATGTTGTAGCTGGTGTCATATTTTCCTTTATTTATTTATTTATTTTAAAATATTTAAAAAATATTTTTATTGATTTTTAGAGAGAAAGGGAGAGGGAGAGAGGAAGATAGAAACATCAGTAATGAGAGAGAATCATTGATTGGCTGCCTCCTGCACGTCCACACTGGGGATGAAGCCTGCAACCTGGGCATATGTACTGACCGGGAATTGAACCATGACTTCCTGGTTCATAGGTTAATGCTCAACAACTGAGCTAAGCCGGCCAGGCAAGTTTTCCTTCTTTGAAAGGCTGAGTAGTATTCCAATGTGCCCCATTTTAAAATCAACTCATCTATTGATGGACATTTCCAATTTTGGCTATTGTGAATAGTGCTGTGATGAACACTGGGAGAGCTAATATCTCTTTGAGATCCTGATTTCAGTTTCTTTGCGTATATACACAGAAGTGGGATTGCTAAATCATATGGTAGTTCTTTTTTTAATTTTTTGAGGAACCTCCATACTGTTTTTCCATTGCAGCTGTACCCTTTTGCATTCCCAGCAATAGCGTGCAAGGGTTCCAACATTTCTCCACATCCTTGCTAACACTTAATGTCTTTTTTTTTTTTTTTGTCATAGACATCTGACAGGTGTGAGGTAGTATCTCATTGTAGTTTTGATTTGCATTTCCCCGATGATTAGTGACATTGAACATTCAGATTTTTTATTCTAGCCACTTTAATAGCTATGTTGAGTTATCTCGTGATTTCAATTTGCATATCCCTAATGGCTAATGATATTGAGCATCTTTTCACATACTTATTACCATGTATTTTATATATCTTTGATGATGTGCCTGCTCAAATATTTTTCCTGGTTTTTAAATTTATTTTAGAGAGGAGAGATGAGAGAGAGAGAGAGAGAGAGAGAGAGAGAGAGAGAGAGAGAGAGAAAGAGAGAAAGAGAGATAGATGAGAGAAATACATCAATTAGTTGCCTCCTGTCCATGCCCCAACAGGGGGCCAAACCTGAAACCTAGGTGTGTGCTCTACCTGGGAATTGAACCTGAGACCTTCTGGTGCATGGGACGATGCTCCAACCAACTGAGCCACACCTCTCTCTTTTGCCTAGTTTTTAAATTGGATTTTTTGTTTTCTTTCTGTGAGTTTTGAGAGTTTTTTTCTTTTAATATATCCTGGATATGAGTCTTTTGACAGATAAATAAGTTGTATATATTTTTTCCTAATGTGTAGTTTTTCTTTTTCATCTCTTAACAATGTCTTTTGTAGAGCTAAAGTTTTAAATTTTCATTAAGTCAAATTTGTGTATTTCTTTTATGGATCATGTTTTGGTATAAAAATTCTTTGTCCAAGGTTACCAAGATAGTCTTCTTTGTTTCTTTCTAAAGGTTTTTTTTATAGTTTCACATTTTACATTTTCAACTATGATTCATTTTAATTGATTTTTAGATGACTTGTTAAATTTAGGTCAAGGTTCATTAAAATATTTTGTTGAGGAATTTGCATCTTTGTTCATGTGGATATTGGTTTGTTGTTTTGTTTTTTTCTTGTGCAGTGTTTGTCTAGTTTTAGTATCAGGATAATGCTGGTTTTATAAAGCCATTTAGAAAATGTTCCATTTAATTTTTCTGGAAGAGATGTGTAAAATTCTCTCTTTAAGTTTGGTAGAATTCTCCAGTGAAGCCATCTGAGTCCAGGGTTTTCTTTGTGTGAAGGCTTTAAACTACAAATTCGATTTCTTTAATAGATATAGGTTATTCAGGTAGTCGATTTCTTTCCGGGTGAGTTTTGGTACTTCGTAGCTTTTAAGTAATTGATCCATTTCATCTAAGTTGTCGAATTTATGTACATAGATTTTTTGTATTAGTATCCTTTTTATCCTTTTAATGTCTGTGGATCTATAGTGATACTGCTTCTTTCATTCTTGATATTGATACTTTCTCTGCAGTCAGCCCCCCCTATCTGTGGGGGATACATTATAAGACCCCCAGTGGATACCTGAAACTGTGGATGATACTCAATCCTATGTATGCAAATTATGTTTTTTTCTTAAACAAACATACCTATGATAAAATTTAATTTATCAATTAGGCACAGTAAGAGATTAATAATCTATACTAATAAAAGAATAATATGCTAATTAGACCAGGAGACCTTCCGGACATCCTTCTGGACAAAGCCATGATGGTGGGGCCAAGGGAGAGGCAGTTAGGGGTGATCAGGCTGGCGGGGTTGGGGGGGCAGTTGGGGGCAACCATCCCAGCAGGGGGGGCAGTTGGGGGCAAGCAGGCCAACGGGGGGAGACAATTGGGGGCTATCAGGCCAACAGGGGGCACAGTTGGGGTGATCAGGCTGGCAGGCAGAGTGGTTAGGGGCGATCAGGCAGGCAGGCAGGTGAGCGATTAGGAGGCAGCAGTCCCAGATTGCAAGAGGGATGTTTAGACCGGCAGTCGGACATCCTCCGAGGGGTCCCAGATTGGAGAGGATGCAGGCTGGGCTAAGGGACACCCTCCCTCCCGTGCACGCATTTTGTGCACCAGGCCATTAGTAATTAATAATTAAATAGATCAATTAAAACTATATATATAAAAGCCTAAGTGACCATCGCAACCGAATGGACAACCGAACAGGCTGCGTGGGGCAACCAGGCCGGCTGGGGGTTAGTGAGGGACAACCAATGACCAAGCAGCAGGCTGCGTGGGCAACCAGGCCCATGGGGGGGCACTTGGGGGCGACCAGGTTGGCTGGGGGTCAGTAAGGGGTGACCTGGCTGGCATGGGGGGCAGTAAGGGGCGACCAGGCCAGCAGGGGGGCAGTTAGGGGCGATCAGGCAGGCAGACAGGTGAGCATTTAGGAGCCAGTCGTCCCGGATTGTGAGAGGGATGTCCCGGTTCGGAGAGGGTGCAGGCTCAGCTGAGGGGACTCCCCCTCCCCCCATGCACGAATTTCATGCACCGGGCCTCCGGTACTGTAATAAAAGTTATGTGAAGGTGGTGTCTCTCAACATACCTTATTGTATTGTACTTACCCTTCTTGTGTGAGATGATAAAATGCCTTATTAAGTTGAGAACTGTAGTCTGTTCACTTAAAGGAAGCCCTTTATAACGTGTCTTTGGCATATCTGAATTGCCAATATCACTTCTCTTGCACTTTGAGGCAGTTATTAAGTAAAAGAAGGGTTACCTGAACACAAGAGCTGTGATACCATGACAGTCGATCTTAGGGGTGGGTAGCATATACAGCTTGACAAAGGGATAATTCATGTCCCAGATGGTTGTCCCAAGAGAGGTTTCATCAAGCTACTCAGAATGGCATGCAATTTAAAACTTATGAGTCTTTCTGGAATTTTCCATTTACTGTATCAGACTGCAGTTGACTGTGGGTAACTGGCACTGCAGAGAGTGATAGTGCAGGTAAGAGGGGACTACTGTATTCATTTATTTTGGAGGGTGGCTAGAGGCCTATCAATTTTACTCACCCTTTCAAAGAACCAGCTTTTTATTTTATTGGTGTTTCTCTTTTCAATTTAATTGGTTTCTGTTTTTTATTCTACTTGCTTTGAGTTAATTTACTCTCTCTCTCTTTTTTTTTTAGGTGGATGGTTGATTTAAAACCTTTCTTCTTTTCCAATATAAGCTTTTAACGTTGTAAATTTCCCTGTAAGCACTGCTGTGGGCTGCATTTCACAAATTGATATGTTGAATTTTTATTTCCCTTGAGACTTCTTCTTTGACCAATGAATTATTTAGAAGTGTGTTGTTTTGAGTATTTAGAGTGTTGGAAGCTTTTCCAGAGTCTTTATTTTATTGATTTCTAGCTTAATTAAATTTTGGTCAGAGAGCATACTTTGTATTATTCCAATACTTTAAAATTTGTTAAGATTGTGTTTTATGCCCCAAGATATGGTCTAGCTGGGTGAATGTTCCATGTGCACTTGAAAACTGCTGTTATTAGGTGAAATGTTTTATAAATTTGGTTGATGGCGTTGTTCATTTCCTATTATTGATTTTTTCCTTTAAAAAATTAAAATGTGATTTAATTATTTAATTGCAACATTATTTTTTATTTATTTTTCAGCTTTATTGCGGTCTATTTGACAAATAGGAGTTGTATATATGTAAAGTATACAACTTTATGTTTTGATATCCTTGATTATTTTCTGTGCACTTGTTTTATTGATTACTGAGAAAGGAAGATTAAGTCTCCAACTATAATTGTAGATTTGTTCATTTCTTCCCTTAGTTCTATCAATTTTTGCTTCGTATATTTGAGGCTCATGTTAGGTGCATATACATTTAGGATTGTTATGTCTTTTGGTGAATTGAGCCTTTTTATCATTATTTAATGTCCTTTTTTAATCCTGGTAATTTTCCTTGCTTTGACATATACTTTTCTGATGTTAATACAGCCACTGCAATTTTCTATTGATTAATGTTTTCATGGTATACATTTTCTCCTCTTTTTACTTAAAATATATTTTTTCAATTTTTAAATAATTTCAGATTTATAAATGAGTTGCAAAAATAATACAGAGAGTTTCTATATGCCCTTCATCTAGTTTCCCCCAATGTTAACATCTTAGGAAAGGCACATGTATCAAAAGTAAGAATTTAACATTGGGGAGCTCCAGTGGCGCAACCAATTAGCGTGTGATACTTAAGAATTTAACATTTGCTATAGTACTCTATTAAGTAAACTAAAGATTTTATTTGGATTTCACCAGATTTTCTACTAATGTCCTTTTTCTGTTCTATAATTCAATCCAGGTGCCATATTACATCTAGCATGCTTTTATTTTTAACCTACATATATCATTGTATTTAGTGCGTTTCTGGTAGAGACCATTTACATTTAATATAATTATTGGCATTTTGGATTTAGGTCTGCCATGTTTTTATTTGTATTGTTTGTTCCCTCTGTGTGTTTTGTTGTTGTTGTTTGTTTCCCTACCCTTCTTTTGGAGTATTTGAATATTTTTTTAGTATTCTATTTTAATTTATCTATTGAGATTTTAACTATCTCCATTTATATAGTTATTTTAATGTTGACTACAGGTTATAATATTCATAATTAGTATTCAGTCTACTTAGAATTAATATGTATCACTTCAAGTAGAATGTAGAAGCTTTAGTACCATATAGATTGGTTTATCTTCTCCCTTTTATGTTGTAATTATTATATGTATTACATGTACTTTTATTGAAAACCCCACCACACATTGTTATATTTTTTGCTTTTAACCATCATTTGTATTTTAAAGGACTTTAGATGAGTAAAATAAGCTATTACATTTACTTAGATATTTACCATATTTATTCTTTCTTTTCTGAAGTTCTGTTTTCCTATAGTATCACTTCTCTTTCATCTGAAGAATTTCCTTTAGCAGTTTTCTTTAGGTGATTAATTTTCTTAGTCTGAGATTTTATTTCACATCATTTTGATGGATATTTTCACTGGATATAGAAATCTGGGTAGACAGAATTCTTGTTTTCCGGCACTTAAAAATCTTGTTCCACTGCCTTCTGTCCTTCATAATTTCTGATGAGACATCCAGTTATTTGAGTTACTGTTTTCTTATGTGTAATGCATCATTTTTCTCTGACTGTTTTCAAGACTTTTTATTTTAGTTTTCATTAGGCAAGAATTTCTTTGCGTTTATCCTTTATGCTGTTCACTGAGTTTCTTGAATTTATAAGTTTATATCTTTTACCAAATTTAGGAAGTTTTCAGCTATTATTTCTTCAGCTATTTTTTTTTTTTTTTTTCTGAACCACTTCTTTCTTCTTTCTTTATAGGTATTTGATGATACAAGTGTTAGGCCTTTCGTGTTGTTCTTTTTATGTCTTCTGGGTTTTTGTTTGTTTTTTCCACAGTCTTTTTTCTCTCTCTGTTGTTCAGCTTGGAAAATTTTTGTTGCTCCATTTTCAAGTTCTTTGGCACTTCTGTCATCTCAATTATACTATTGAGCCCATCCAATGAATTGTAAAATATATTTTCTAGTTTAAGTTTTTCCTTTTTAAAAAAAATGTTCTATTTCTTTAAGACTTTCTATATTTCCACTCACTTCAAGAGTGTTTGCCTTTATTTCTTGGAGCATAATTATAGTAGCTGCTTTAAAGTCTTTGATAACCCTAATATCTTGGGGTTAGTGTCTGTTGATTATCTTTTCCTTTGTGAAATGTTGAGATTTTCAGTTTCTTTGTATACAGTTTGGATTTTTATCTTGGACAGTTTGAATATTATGTTATGAGACGTTGGGTATTGTTTAAATCCTATAGATTATATTTCCTTTTGTTTTTTAAAGCAGGCAGTCAATTCAGCTAGATTCAGGCTGCAAGTACCTTACCTGCCTTCTATGAGCTGGGATTCAGTATCTGTTCAGTTTTCAAAAGTATTTGCTGTGCATACATGTTTAGTTTGGCCCATGTATGGCCAACCTCAGACCTGGGCAGTGGTATACCCCATAGATCAGTTGTCAAAATCTTTGGTATGCTGTAAAGTCAGATACTTTCATGTGCAGTTTAGAGATGAGCCCTGGAGTTCACATACAGCTTTATTGAGCTTCCTCTCCTTTCTGTTGTTCTCCCAATGTTCCTGATCCAAAGGATTCTCCTTCCTGCTTCTCTTACTGGAAGGCTAAGACTAATTTCTTTGCTGTGCCTTGCACTCTCTGAACCGACATTTCCCTTGGGAACCAAATGGCAAGAGGATAGGGAGAGAAAACAAAGCAATGGAGATTCCCTGTGTGCTCTTGGGATCTCAGTTCCTCTGATCAGAGCAAAGGTTCTTCCATCTAGCTGTTATCATTCTTGGTGCTGCCTAATTGCCTTGGGGTAGGAAAGGCGAGAACAGAAAGAAAACAAAATCAAGAGATTTCCTCTACTCCCTTTGACTGTTAGGGGCTCCTTTTCCTGTTTCTTGGACCAAAAACAGGGGTCTTCTCATGGAGTTCTTTCTCTCTGCACGTGGTTCTGGGTTTGGGTTGCCTTTAAGTCCAGATCAAAAGATACCAGAAGAAGGAATAAGGGAAACGTTCTGCTGGTTTTATGATATATTGAGTTTTGGTTTTCAGTTGACGTCAGTGGGACAGATAGGGTGGAGTGGACTTATTCCATCTTAACTGGAACCAGAAACGTTGGTTATTTAATAAACACATGCTGAGAGAGGAACAAGGGTGTCAGGTTATCAATCCTGAAAGATCAAGTGACTGGACTATACTAACAGGTGGGCCTCAGGGTTCCTTTTGGAAGAGACACCCTAAGGAGGGACTCTAGCATTTTTGTACAGAATGCTCTTTTTCCTTTTAAAATTTTTACTGCTTAAGTGCTATATCTTTTACTTCTTCATAAAGTTTTGTGACCTTTTCTGCTTAGCATATAAAGCATATTAAGTAAAGGTGGCCCTTGTCAACTATAAACTTATTGTGTCTTTTTTGGGTCTAGAAATTGCCTTTTGAATGCCATTTTCTGAATTTGGATTTAGAGATAAGAATTTATGTTGCAGTATACATCTTTCCAGAGGGCAGCCAATGAATTCTTAGTATTCTAAATCATTACCTTAAAAAATAGTACTACTTTTTATTTGGGAATGCAAAGTGCATTTCATTGATGATCCCTTTTAAATAGTGAGCTCTCAAAAAATCTAATAGTAGGGGTGGGTATCAAGTGTTACTCATCAGTTCTGATATCTTTTGCAGAACCTATGCAGGTATTTGACAGACTAGGATATCGCTATTACCAGTTTTCATGTACATGCTGATGCTTCTGGGGATAATTTAATATGGAAACAAAGAGACTGGGGTAGTTTAGATCTCTTTAGTTTTGTATCAGAGACAATAGTGAGTTCTAGACAGAAGGGGCAGAATCTCATCCGTAGCCGTAGGCCTATTGTAGGTAGACCAGGGTCCAGACCATACAAGGTGAGAGTCCCAAGGGAGGCCAGAATTCTTCTACATAGGCAAGGTAACCAGGGACACCCAGTTAATCTTACCTGGAGGCATGGAAAGGAAGGAAGGAGTCCTCCAAGAAAGAATATGTAGTTGTGTAATTTGGGGATTATTTCTCCCTCTGGTGAAGCATCTGACCATGAGTGTGCCCTGGAAATACATTCTTTTTATCAAGAAAAGTATCCATACAATGGATTCAGTTTACAAGATAGTATGTCAAAATGCACTGTATTTGCTCTCTGTAAAAAGATATGTCACACAGAAATCATGCAAATAAGGTTTTTTAAAAAAATATTTTTTTTATTGATTTCAGAGAGGAAGAGTGAGAGATAGAAACATCAGTGATGAGAGAGAATCATTGATGGGCTGCCTCCTGCACACCCCCTACCAGGGATCGAGCCTGCAACCCGGGCATGTGCCTTTGGCTGGAATCGAACCCGGGACCCTTCAGTCCATAGGAGGATGCTCTATCCTCCGAGCCAAACCAGCTAAGGCAAATAAGGCTTTAATTAGTTAATTTTTCTCACTAATTTGATCCTAAACCAGCATTAGATAATTAAAAAATCAACTTTTTAGTTTGGAGTAATTTTGGATTTACAGGAAGTTGCAAAGACTCAGTTTTCCCTAATATCAACATCTTACACTACCTTGGTATTTTTGTCAAAATTAAGAAACCAATATTGGTACATTACTCTTAAATTCCAGGCTTTATTTGGATTTTACCTTTCTTTACACTAATGTCTTTCTGTTCTAGGATCTAGTCCAGTGTACCACATTGCAGTTGCATTTAGTCATCATGTCTCCTAGTATCCTCCAGTCTGTGACAGTTTCTCGACTTGTTTTTTATAACCTTGGCAGTTTGAGGAGTACCAGGGAGGTATTTTGTAGCCTGTCCCTTAGTTGGGGTTTGCTGAAGTCTTTCTCATGATTAGACTATGGTTATGGGTCTTTTGTTTGCTTGTTTTTTTACAGGAGGGGTTACGGGTTTCAAGAAAGAATGCCAGGTTAAGGTTGTATTTGTCAGGTTTCTCCACTCTCCATACTGCATTCTTTGGAAAGGAATCAGAGTCCAGCCCAAACTTGGGGGAGGAGGGGGGAGGGTTAAACTCCACCTCTGGAAGAAGTATCTACATGTATTATTTGGAATTCTGTAAAGGAGGATTTAGTTTTTTACCCATGTGTTTATTTATTGTCATCGATTTTTTTCAGTATGAACTCATGTATTTATTTTATACTTTGGGTTACATAATTCCATGCTATTCATTTCGTTGCTCAGATTATTCCAGTTTTGGCTACTGTCTTCCTTTGACATGTCGTCATCCTTTTGCTATTTGAACACTTATTTTCTGGAACTAGAAGGTGTTCCCGACTCATCTTGTATTTTCCCTGCCCTAGGTCTAGAATCAGCAGTTTTCCTAAAGAGCCCTGGCTCTTCTTTTTTATTCTTTTAAGATTTCTTAACAGATTTTTAGACACATACACACACACACACACACACACACACACACACACACACACGAGGCCAGACATTGATCGGCTGCCTCCTGTAAAGATTTCTTAATTGACTTTTAGACACACACACACACACACACACACACACACACACACACACACACACACACACGAGGCCAGACATTGATTGGCTGCCTCCTGTAAAGATTTCTTAATTGACTTTTAGACACACACACACACACACACACACACACACACACACACACGAGGCCAGACATTGATTGGCTGCCTCCTGTAAGATTTCTCAATTGATTTTTAGAGAGGCACGTGCACACACACACACACACACACACACACGTGTGCATTGCTACTAGGCCCTCTCAATGGGTAGAGCTAGGAAATATACTTATGTATACTAACCCACGTTCATATACACATTTATAATTCTATTAGAGGCCCGGTGCACTAAATTTGTGCACTGGGGGCTCAGGGGGTTAGGTGTCCCTCAGCCCAGCCTGTGCCCTTTCGCAGTCCAGGAGCCCTCAGGGGATGTCAGACATCCTTAGCGCTGCCGCAGAGGTGGTGGGAGAGGCTCCCGCCACCGCTGCTGCACTCGCCAGCCCTGAGCCTGGCTTCTGGCTGAGTGGCGCTCCCCCTGTGGGAGTGCACTGACCACCAGGGGGCAGCTCCTGCATTGAGCGTCTGCCCCCTGGTGGTCAGTGCGCATCATAGTGACTGGTTGTTCCACCGTTTGGTCGATTTGCATATTAGCCTTTTATTATACAGGATATCTACCAACTGTATATATCTATATGTATAATATACAAATCTGTATGTATATGTGTGTGTATGTATATATGCACACACATATAACATATATATATATTAAGCTGTGCATGGGTTCACTCAGATGTTCTTAACTCTAATTCAGCACCACAGAGTTTATTCCAGCCTTCCCCTTTGCGGTTCCCTCTCTGACAGTGAGAAACCTGCCTCTCACCATTCACCACAGGAGATGGTGGATTGCTTATTTATTAAATCCTATATACATGTAATGTAGGTTAAGAATTCTTAACTCAGACTTATGTGAGCAACAAATTTATCAACTAGAGTACAGTATTTATGTATAGTTCCTTCTGTCTTTAGCCTTATAATTTCTAGCTGAAATTATAATAGGAAACTGACAGACTGTGCAGCATTAGAGTTTAATCACCCATTTGGGGTTTTGTTTTGCTTTTTGAGGGAAGAGGGGATAATTAACATCTGATAAGATTCAGGCTTTTAAAAAGTCAACTAATTATTTACTTATTATCAGCTTATCAAGTGACTGATACACACACACACACACACACACACACACATACATACATATATATATACTAGAGGCCCTGTGCATGAAATTCGTGCATGGGAGTGTGTGTCCCTCAGCCCAGCCTGCACCCTCTCCAATCTGGGACCCCTTGAGGGATGTCTGACTGCCCATTTAGGACCAATCCTGGTAGGGCAGTCGGACATCCCTCTCACAATCCAGGACTGCTGGCTCCCAACTGCTCACCTGCCTGCCTTCCTGATTGCCCCTAAACACTTCTGCCTGCCAGCCTGATCACCCCTTATCCACTCCCCTGCCAGCCTGATTGATGCCTAACTGCTCCCCTACCAGCCTGGTCACCCCTAACTGCCCTCCCCTGCAGGCCTGGTCACCCCTAACTGCCCTCCCCTACAGGCCTGGTGCCCCCCAACTGCTCTCCCCTGCAGGCCTGGGTCCCCCACAACTGCCCTTCCCTGCAGGCCCGGTCGCCCCCAACTTCCCTCCTCTGCCGGCCTGGTCACCCCTTAACTGCCCTCCCCTGCAGGCTTGATGGCCCCCACCTGCCCTCCCTTGCAGGCCTGGTCCCTCCCAACTGCCCTCCCCTGCTGGCCTGATCGCTCACATGCCCTCCCTTGCAGGCCTGGTCCCTCCCAACTGCCCTCCCCTGTTGGCCATCTTGTGGTGGCCATCTTGTGTCCACATGGGGGCAGCCATCTTGTGTGTTGGAGTGATGGTCAATTTGCATATTGTTCTTTTATTAGATAGGATGGCATTACATTTGGTGAGTAGGGAACATAAGAGATTTTGTTTAAGTCTTCCAAGGAGTTTGCATCTAATAGGGAAGGGAAGGTTTTATAAGCAGTGGCATAAGCAGCAATTAGGATTAGGCTGCATTAGTTCTGGTTCTTTATGTCTGGTGGCAGTGGTAATGGTAGTATCCAATTGATTTGTGCCTGAGGCCTTACTTGATAAAGATGTCTGAGTGACAACATGGTGCAGTGAGAGCTTCGTGGAAAAAAAAAAAATAGTAAAGTAAATTAAGTGTGTATTATTTTTTTGGTTAAAGAGAAATCTCTGTTATTTTAAATATTAGTAATACTTTAATAAAATGTTATCCATAAGAGAAAAATATCCTTGTAATTAAATTTAATATAGGTAATTGAGTAAGTGATGTAGACTTATTTTGCAAGTATGGGAACATTTGAGACATTAAGAACTAACTATATATTGATATTTAAAATTAAACTTCCAAGGGTTAAGTGAGACAGTTGAAGTACTCTAAAAAGAATGAATCACTGAAGATTTGTGAATGCAATTTAAAACATTCAGAGAGTATAATTTGTAAAATCCCCTTTAGAAATAATTGTTAAAATGTACTTATATAGAAGTAAATTTGTAAGTTGAACTTTAATTCTTAAGAGGAAAGGAGGGATTTGAATTTGTAAACTTGAATATATTGAACTAGAGGCCTGGTGCATGAAAATTTGTGCACTGGGGCGGGGTCCCTCAACCTGGCCTGCCCCCCTCACAGTCTGGGAGCCCTCAGGGGATGTTCTACTGACGGCTTAGGCCTGCTCCCCACGACCGATCAGGGCAAGGCACCACCCCCATGACCCCTTGCTGCTGCTGCCTCTGGCCTCCCTCAGCGGGAAGTGACCCGGTGATCAGGGGAAGGTGACACCTCCATCACGCCTCTGCTGCTGCCACTGCCAGCCACGCAGCTGCCTGAGCCTCAGCCCTCGCAGCCACCGTGGTTTGCCTGAGCCTTGACCTGGCCCTCATTACCTGAGCCTTGGACCCTGGGCAATGGCAGCCGCCATCCGCGTCTTGCCTGAGCCTTGGGCAGCTGCTGCGGCTTTGTTCAGAAGGGTGCAGCATCAAGTCCCCACCCACCTGTGTGTGCCTCGCTGAGCACACAGCCCCGCCCACCCGTGCACGCCTGCCACAGCCTCCTGCTGATCAGTCGTTAGGGTGTGATGGCGTGACACCATTAGCATATTAGCTCTTTATTATATAGGATTAATTTTTGGATCAATAAAAATTCAAAAATTTTTAATTAAAAGAAGAATTTATTATTTATATTTTCCAAGAGAAAGATGCATGCCATACCACCCAGGATCACAAGGGGAAGCACAGGTTTGGTTGGGAGGGAGAAGGAATGAGGGGAAAGTATGGCCCAGAGCCTTTATTGTGTTTTGCGTGGGAAAGGCAAGACAGGGCAAGGGAAATGGTTTAGGATACTTTGAATAATTGCAGTGGGCTTTGGGAGTTAGGAGCTGTTCCCAGTTGTCTGGAACTTGGCTCTGGGTTGACTTAGGGCAGGGAAGTATTGGCTTGGTTGTGAGAGTTAGATAAGGTGGTGGTTCAGAGTGTTTACAATGCCTTATAAATAAAAAGCCTCAGAAAAAAATTGAAGGAATGAATGAATATATCATTTTTCTTTTGTTTCTGACATTCATTCCAAGAAATGAGAAGTCAGGGAGTTTGATCTTATTTTTGGCACTTCTCTAGTATTATAATCTACTAGAGGCCCGGTGCATGAAAATTCATGCATTGGAGGAGGGGTCCTTCAGCCTGGCCTGCCCCTTCTCACAGTCTGGGAGCCCTCAGGGGCAGTAGGCGGTCAGGGGAAGGCGATGCCCCATCACACCTCTGCTGCTGCCACTACTGGCAGCGCATACCTCGGCCGGCCCTGGTTACCTGTGCCTCAGGCGTCGGCTGGGCAGCTGCCATCCGAGGCTTGCCTGTGCCTCAGACTGGCCCTGGGCGGCTGGGGGGCTGAGAGGACTGGGGACTCTGAAGGCAGGCGCGGAGTGGCCAGACCCGCCTAAGGGCGGGCCCAGCCTTGCCATGTGCCTGCCACCCCGATGGGGCTGAGGGGACTGGGCGCCACCATCTTGTGGCTGTGGGCGCTGCTATATTTGAGGGCGTGGTAGTCAATTAGCATATTCCCTCCTTATTGTCTATGGGTGCCACCATCTTTGAGGGCGAGGCAGTCAATTACCATATTCCCTCCTTATTGGCTGTGGGCGCCGCCATCTTTGCGATAGCATGAGGGTCAATTAGCATATTCCCTCTTTATTAGATAGGATGGCTGTAATTTAGTAATTACGTGCTTTCTTATATTTAGTGACTATTTTGAATGAGTTAGTATCAGTACTTCAATAACTAAAGTGCATACATATTTTCTGTCTATTATAGAAGCCAGAGTGCAAAGTACATTATGGGTACTCAGTAAATATTTGTTGATTGATTGCTACTTGTTGAAAGTTTAGCACATCTAAATAAAACATAGGGGGACTAATTCTAAAGCAGAACAAATGCAAGTGAGTGAGAAGTTGGTATACAGATTGAGAAAGATCAACAGGGA
Organism: Corynorhinus townsendii; assembly: GCA_026230045.1. NCBI lineage: Eukaryota > Metazoa > Chordata > Mammalia > Chiroptera > Vespertilionidae > Corynorhinus > Corynorhinus townsendii. Next base: position 168,357,545 of record JAPDVU010000003.1, on the reverse strand, counting down.
ATGGAGTTAATAAAAAAGACTTGATAGAAGGTTTGGGAGAGATCCTGATACAGAACTTAAAGGCCCTGTAGGTTTAATTTGGGAAACAAAAGAAGGGCATGCCAGATAGAGGATTAGAGGTATGAATGAGACTGGTGTATCAGAAGTTGAATGACTGGTGGAACAGTAGTAAAGGTCTGGTTGGCAAGGTTTTAAGAATAAAATTGCAGTTATTCACGTGGCTATCAGAGTCAAGCATACAACCTTCAAACTTTGTTCAAAAGCAAGTCCTTGTCATTATATAGACTCTTCAAGGTTGAGACTTAATGCCTACAAAGCCCCTGGCTTTTGGAGAACTGCTGATGTCATTTATAATATAATTCATGTAGAGTGTCAGGTTTTTTAACAATTTTGTAATCCAGCCAAGCAGATAGGCCAGAAATTAGCAGCCTTTTATGGAGATGCGCCAATGTTTGGGTTACTTTCCTTCTGGAGGATGAAGAGGATTCTTGCTGGGTAGGTATTCTCAGAAGCTGGGGTTGGGGATGGGCCAGTGTGTGACTGCATGCTGGCCCCCAGCTGTAGGTGGCTGGTTGACATTGTTTAGAGTGGAAAGAAGAGTTGAATATTGGTATTCACAGGCCTGTGTTTGTGTGGACTTGCAATGGCACTTCTTTAAAATAAGAGTACTGCCCTGGCCTGTGTGGCTCAGTTGGTTGAGCATCGTCCCATGCACCAAGAGATCACCAGTTCGATTCCTGATCCGGGCACATGCCCAGGTTATAGGCTCCATCCCTAGTAGGGGGTGTGCAGGAGTTAGCCAATTCATGTTTCTCTCTCTCTCTCAAATCAATAAAAACTTTTTCTTTTAAAGTACCTTTCTTATCCAAGAATTGTAGCAGATTGGCAGGTACCCACCTCCTTCAGGTTCATCATCAACTTAGTTATGTATTAGTAAGTACTGATTATATACTATTGAGTATTAGTACTAGTGTGGATGATGTTTTTACTGGCAATCTGGGCAACACAATGTATACACATTACCTGCTTTTGAGAATTTATTTTTTTCTGAGAGAGAAAGGGAGGAAAGGAGAAGTGGGGGGAGGGGGGGAGGGAGACAGAAAGAGAGAGAGAGAGAGGGAGAAGAAGAGAAAGAAACATCAATTTGTTGCCTCCTATATGCACCCCTACTGGGGACTGAACCCACAGCCTGGGCATGTGCCCTGACCAGTAACCAAACCTGCCACCTTTTTGTGCACAGGATGATGCTCCACCAACTGAGCCATACCAGCCAGGACTCAGTACAGGGCTCTTAAACTTAAACATAAAAGCATGTATAAAAATAGATAATATAAAAGCTTGCATAGACAATTGTGTAAATGTCCATCCACTATGTTTATAATATAAGATGTGGTAACTATCTTCTGATTTTGAAGTACTGCCATGTGGAACAGGGATTTGACTACTGTTTGACCTCAAGAGTTAGCATTAAGACTGCTAGGTGAAAAACTGGTAGAGTTTGAGGGATATACTTATTTGTTAACAGATGAAATGGGCTGCCTCAGGTCCCAGTTCTCTGTCTCCCATATGTATTGTAGTGGAGGCTGTTGTCCTTTGGTACTTTTTAAAGGAATTGCAAGTGTCCTTTGTGTGGTTGGGCTATCAAAGAATCTCAGCCTTTGCACTATTGACATTTCGAACAGGATAATTCTTTTTCCTGGGGGGCTGTTCTGTGCATTGCAGGATGTTTAGCAGCATCCCTGGCCAACCACTAGATGCCAGTAGTCGTTCCCCCCACCCCCCTCCCCCAAGTTGTGATGCTTAAAAATGTCTCCAAACACTGCCAAGTGTTCCCTGAGAGACAGAAGCGTCCCGGTACAGCACCGCTGGGCTAGATGAAATTAAGGTGCCTCAGAAGTCTGGTACTTTAAACTTTTTTGTTTGTAAGTGAATTCTGCAGCATACATTTTTCAGCAAGTGAGAATGAGTTAGAGGACTTACCTAATTAAGGTGATAGTATTCTGTTATCTTCCAATTCAGGGAGGATTTCTAGGATTGAAAGATTTTCAATATCTGTTGAGTAATATTGGTGAGCTTGAAATATACAGAATATTCCCTAAACAGGGCATATTCTTGGGAAAGGACTAAAATGAAAATGAGAAGATTAGATAAGGTTTGAGTCAAGACAGCTGGAGTGATTAGTGTGAGGGTGAGAGTGAAGATACTAGTATGTAAATTAGTCATAAACCCTGGTCAGCTGTGGTTAAGCAGAGCCTCAAGGTTCTCTTCTTGCCCTAGCTGGTTTGGCTTGGTGGATAGAGCATCGGCCTGAGGACTGAAGGGTCCCAGGTTCGATTCCAGTCAAGGGCGTGCCTGGGTTGTGGACTCGATCCTCAAAGGGGTGTACAGGAGGCAGCCGATCGATGATTCTCTCATCATTGGTATTTCTGTCTTTCTCTATCCCTTCCTCTCTGGGAAAAAAACAAAAGACAAAAAAACCCCACCAATATGGTTGATTTATATTTTTTTTAAAAAAGGTTCTCTTCTTGATCATTATCTTTGTCCTTCTCTCTCAAAGTCTTTGCAGTTCTGTGATGGAGAAGGAAGACGTGCCCAAGGAAATTACAAACTTTAATCTTAGCTTGAATCCTATAGCCTCCATTTATGACTTTTGACATGGCAAAGTTTCTTAATCTCACTGTACCTTGTTGGTTTTTTTTTTTCATTTTAAACATTTGTGGTAAAATATAAATAACAAAATGTACTATTTAACCATTTTAAGTGTACAGTTCAGTGGCATTAAGTGCATTCACATGGTTGTACAACTATAACCACCACCCATCTCCAGAACATTTTATCTTCCCAAACAGAAATTCTGTACACATTAAACACTAACTCTCCATTCTCCCTCTCCCCCAGCCACTGGTAACCACCATTCTACTTTATGTTTTCAAGAATTTGGTTGCTCTATGTGCCTCCTATTAGATGAATCATACAGTATTTGTCCTTTGGTGACTGGCTTATTTCACTTAGCATAATGGTTTCAAGCTTCATCCATGTTGCAGCATGCTCAGAATTTCTTTTTTTAAGGCTGAACAATTTTCCATTGTGTGCATATGCCATCTTATGTTTATCCATTCATCTGTGGAGGGACACTTGGGGTGCTTTCACATTTTGGCTATTGTGAATAATGCTGCGATGGTGTTTTTCATTTCAAATGGCCAAAAAAAAAAAAAAAAAAAAAGGCACGCTTCCTTTATAGGATAATGTGGCTGTCTTAAGGCTCCTTGTACAGTGCTGGGCATTAGCACATAAGTGGCACTTTCTTTCCTCATCTTGTTTTATGCCAGCTTCTTCACTTTTGCTTCTTTTGTATCTCCCACCTAGGACTATAACCAAACCAAAGGAGGGGCTAATGGATTTCCCCCTGCCAATTAAAGTCCATTCCAGGACTGACATTTTGCAATCAACATTCTCTGAACTGTTTGTGTTCTTTTAAGACTAGTCAGTCTCTTTGGAAATTTAAGTTGATTCTAAGGTTGCCTTAAGTGCTCAGGTCCACTTTAATGGCTCTGAGAGTTCTTTACTAAATCTCATTGTCACACTTTTCTCTAAGATAATTTGTCCCAAAACCTTGCTAATGGCAGCTTGCTGCGCCTAGGATCCCGAAGTCCCTTCATCAAGGGTTTTGATTCAGGTATCATTCAAAAGACTATTGATATCCTGAGGGCAAGTTTTGGATACACTTGGTGAATTTCTTTGCTTTGTTCCTTTGACTTCTGCCTTTAAACACCTCCCTCCCTTTGTGGGAAGGAATATTTTTGGCTGGCCCTTTTCTGTCTGTGCTGTGCCATCTGTCACAGGGGTCATTGCTCAGAGGCTAGCTTCTTTCCTGCTGGGAGCAGGTGGCCAGAGCTAAGGGCTATTGACAGGGTCAGGTTGGGGCAGATTACTAATATGCCCCCTCTTCCCCCGCCCCCCCCCCCCCCCCCCCCCGCCCTCCCGAAGCTGTGTGTCTAGCTGTATCCTTCAGAGGAAGAAAAGACCTTACCTTGGGGTCTTTTTCTTTGTTAAAGAGGAAGAGATGCAAATGTGATCCTATACTAGTAGTTAACTCCAGGTCACCAGCTGCCCTGTCTGTGCTCTTGCCTCTACCTTACCTGTTCTGGACTCTTAAGACTATTCCTGAAGCAACCCACTGTGTACAAAGAATGGGGCATCCATGAAAACTGTGAATGATATAATTAATTATTCAAGCTGATTCATGTCTAAGATGCTAGAGGTGACATCCTATTCTTTGTTCAAACAAAATAAAATACCCCTAAAATCTTTCAATGGTCCTGAGTGGTAAAGACCATGGTTTTAAAGTATTCTTTAAAGAGATTGTTCTCCAACCACTCAGGATTCTGGGCCTGACTCACAGGAGAGCCAGCCCAGTGCTTAGTCACTTGGCCAACTTCATTCATAGATCATGTGCTTGAGCACAGCTTGTTTGCAAGGTGGGAGAGAATTACTGTTTTCAAATGTTCCTTCCTGAGGTAGCATGGTCCAGAAGAGAGCCGAGAGACAGGATGCTGGAATTCTATTCTTGACCCAGCTATGCACCTTCATTCAGTAAGATGTATTTCCCCTTCCCCACCACTCCATTGTGTTGATATGGAAGAATCAGGGAAATAAGTAAAGCCAACATGACAGATAAGAAAAGAAGAGTTTTCAGAAAATGGTTTTCCCAGAGAGATTTTGGCCCCCAAACCCATGACTCCCTGGCTGGACAGCTTTGTTATCATCACTTGCTCAAGTAATTTACCATACTAGGCTCTGCTGGTACAATAAAGAGGTATTTCTCCTAGTTTTTGTTCTCAAACCTATGATGCCTCTATCCCACAGAACTTACTTGGGTGCATTTAGCTGTTTCTAAAAGCACAGACAATTTTTTCTGCTAAGTTGGGAGACTATTTCAGAACAATTTAAAGGCTAAGTTAGTGCTATGTGCGTGGTCTCAGGTTACTGAAATCAGCTTGACCCAGTGTAAATGATTGCTTGTTTCTTTGGGGCTTCTCTAGTTCTCTCTACTCTTGTCCACCTTCACTCCTAAACATGATTATTTATACCTTTCACTTCTGCTGATCCCTGGAGAAGTAAAATCTTTTCTACACAGGCCTCAGGTACTGTCTACTCTTTGGCATCCTAACCTTAATGTTGTGGCATCTTTATAAACTTGGTCCTCTGAATTCTTTAATATGAAATATTTTAAGTACACAGAATACTATAGTATTTGTTTTAGGTCTTTTTTTTTTTTAACATAAGAAATAATTGTGGGTTCATTTGAAGCCCAAAGGCACCTTGTCCAGCCCCTCCCCAACTCTTTAAACAAACCATTTTTTTGTCCAAAGCACAATGTGGAGTGCTTAGCCTCCCTGTAGGAGGTCTGCCTTCCATGACCTATATTCAGTATCCTCTGTTTCCTCAAGAGTTTTCAAAGCTTCCCTCCCCTCCTCATCCCTCACTGAGATCTTGGGCAAATTACTTCTCTGAGCTTATATTTCTCATCTGTAAAATGAGAATAATAGCAACACCTGCCTTCACCGGGTTATTCTGAAAATCAAATGTGGTAATGTATGTGGAAGTAGTTTGTAAAGCTCTGTTATGTGTGGCATCCTTCATCGAATAGAGAACCTACAGCATTGTTTTACAAGGCTGTGGGAGGGGTGCAGAGAGAAGGGATATTGTCAAAGGAAGTGGTAGATCAGAATCCCCAGGGGCTTTTTCAAACAATGACATATCTACCCTATACTTGTATGTGTGAATAAACATACATATACACATATAACAATTAGGAATATAATTTGAAGGTAGAGGCCAATGGAAATCTTCTCTATGTACATTCCCTTCTATCATTTTCAAGGTTCTCTGTTATCTTCTGACCTATCTCCCACACGGTTTCTCACTGGAATGGCCGTTTTAAAAAATCAGTTTATTAGTCTCTATTTGCTCAAAGTTCAGATTTTCAGTAAGAACCTTCATCAACTGTTTGGCTAAGGAAGATTGCTTTTCCAATGTGCATTGCAAAGTTCTTGCCACTAATTCTTTATTACCCCAGAATATGTCTTTCTCTTCTTTGTGCTCTCGCTCCTGCTGAATGTAGTCTGAAGAGGGTTCTCCTGCTGTGTAAGACTTAAGGATGCCTCAACATTTCCTTTATAGCACATTAAACTGAAGAAAGATATAATTATTATTTAGTCATTTCTGTACCAGTGTACCAGTGTGTGTAGGCTGTCTGTGTATAGATCCTTGTTGCTGGTCATTGTCTCAGCCTTTCACATTTGCTTAATCATTTGACTTTATTTAATGACTAGAGGCCCAATGCACGAAATTCATGCAAGGGGCTCAGCTGCTGTGGCGGCTGCCTCGGCCCCCTCTGCCGCGGCTTCGTCCAGAAGGACGTCTGGTCTAATTAACATGTTATGCTTTTATTATTATAGACTAGAGGCCCGGTGCACGAAATTCGTGCCGGGGGCGGGGGGTCCCCCTCAGCCCAGCCTGCATATTCTCCAATCTGGGACCCCTCGGGGGATGTCCGACTGCTGGTTCAGGATCAGGCCTGAACCGGCAGTTGGACATCCCTCTCACAATCCAAGACCGCTGGTTCCTAACTGCTCACCTGCCTGCCTGCCCATTCGCCCCTAACTGGCCCCCTAGCCAGTCTTATCACCCCTTACCGCCTCTGCCTGCCGACCTGATTGCCCCCAACTGCCCCCCTGCCCACTGCCTGGTCGCCCCTCACTGCCCCCCCCCCCCCGCCGGCATGGTCGCCCCTTACTGCCCCTCCCCCCACCAGCCTGGTTGCCCCACACAACCTGGTGTTCAGTCATTTGGTTGTCCCTCACTAACCCCCCTGCCAGCCTGGTCGCCCCACACAGCCTGGTGTTCAGTCATTTGGTCATCCCTCACTAACCCCCCTGCCGGCCTTGTCGCCTCACTCAGCCTGGTGTTCAGTCATTTGGTTGTCCCTCACTAACCCCCTGCCAGCCTGGTCGCCGCACTCAGCCTGTTCGGTCATCCATTTGGTTGTTTTGGATGTGACGTCCCCTGGCTTTTTATATATATAGATGATACTGTGGCCCAAACTAGAGAAGGGATACTTGGGTGAAGATATTCCTGTATAATTCTATTGAAGAACTGTTTGGTTTTATTATTTAAAATGTATGGAAATTGAAAATGCTTATACTCTGAACACAGTAATTGAACTCCTGGGTATGTGTGTATGTATGTATATATATATAAATCCAAGAGAAACTCACATGAGCACAGGGAGACCTGGACAAGAGTGGTTAGGCAGCCTTGTTGATATAATAGCACACAGTGGTTGGGAACAAAGGGTCATCAGCAGGGAAGTTGATAGATTGTGGCATAGTCAAACAGTGAACTACTGCCATGAAGCCATGAAAATGAATGAATTAGAGGAAAATGTGTTCAAAAGAAATAATCTGGGGCGGAAAAATGCAAGTTTCAGGATATGATCAATATTTTGCATTTATACTAAGTTTCAGGACATGCAAAACAATCCTTTATATCATATGTGGACACACTATTTATGTGGTAGTCATACAAAAACATGGGAGAGTTTGAGAAAGCCTGATTCAGAATAGTGGTTGCCTTTGAGAAAGGTAGAGAGGAATTATATGGAAAAGAATATACAGGGGCTTTAGTTGTATGTAAAAAGTTCTATTAGTATCTGTATGTTTTGTTTTGTTTTTACGTGAAATATTTCATAACATAAATCAACTGTAATAAAAAGGTTTCAAGATACATGTCTTAGTCTGAGTTGCTATCACAAAAATACCACAGAATGGGTGGTTTATAAACAATAGACATTTATATCTTAAATTTGCAAGTCTAAGATCAAGGTGCTGGCAGATTCATTGTCTGGTGAGGTCCCGCTTCCTCGTTCATAGATGGCCCCTTTGCCATGTCCCCTGGGGGCAGAACGGGCAGGGAGCTCTATGGGGTCCCTTTTATAAGGAACTCTCTCTCTCATAATTCAATATATGAATTTAGGGGAGGACACATATGCTCCGTCTGTAGCAATGTATGTAGAATGCGATCTTCAGTTTTGTAAAATTTTAGGCCAATGAAATTTAACAGTAGTTCTCTGGATATTAGGCTCATAGATGGTTTTTATTTTTTATATTTTCCAAGTTTTCTGCCATGAAAGATGTATTATTTTTATAACCAGGAAAAATGGCAATAAATGTTATTTTGTTAAAGATGTCACAGGATATCAAAATAAGAAAGTAAAATAATACTGACAGCCACTGAGAGTTTTTTTCTCTAATCTGGACCTGAGAGTACTGGCTATAATATTCAAACACTAACTTGATGAGTGGTTTACTGTTCTCTTTTCTTGAAAAAAAAAAATTGTTTTTAAAGAATTAGATTTAGAGGGAAAAACTGCTAGGATTTTTAGCCAAAGGATGCTATTTAAGGTATTATGTAAAATCATGTTAAGACTAATAATGATTTTCAAAGACTGACAAGATGGTTTATATTTTAACCACTTCTAGTTAGGAGAAATTCTCATGGGGCTGGATCAAACTGAAGAGAAATAAACATAATTTTAATTTTTTATTATTTTCTGTCTGATCCCTAGGACTTCACACATTTCACATGTTTATAGAATAAACTTCATTTTCTTCTCAGCTGAGGTGTTACTTTTATAGGAAATTGTCCTCTACTCCACCCCCACATCGCTATATCAATCTGCTCCTCGTTCTGGGATATATGGATCCCTATTAGCTTACCTTTAATGCTGTTGTGTCACTGCATTGTAGTTGACTGACAATCCATCTATCTCTACTGGAGTTTAAGCCCCACAAGGATGAGGTGCAGGAATTTTGTTCATTGTTGAATCAATCGCCAGGATGCAGCGCAATCGTCTGGAAACAACCATTTGATGGGAAACTTTAAACTAGGTTTCCTACTCATAGGTGTAAGAGAGGTAATTAGGTAGAATAATAAGAGTTCCGAAAATTCTCTCTGAAACCTGTAAGTAGAGGAATGAAAAGCCAGAGTTTTAAATGCTTATTAGAAATAATGAATCAAGAAGTAGGGAAATGAAGAGAGTAAACCCAGCATTGACATAAATAATGATTTTTAAAAGTTTAAATTGGTTCCTCCTTCACCTTATATGGTTTTATGTGTTTTAAAATCTTACTTTAATTTGTATGATTTCTTAATATTAGATAACTTGTTTTATCAGTATTCTTTTTCCCCCCACTGTTGAAGTAGGTATGTTTATTTCTTGGCTTTGTTCACATATAGGAAAACAAAATAGAATAACATGATATAATTTTATAAGTTTCTTTCCCATTATAACATGGTATGTGTTTTTTAAACTTATCTTTATTGTTGCAAGTATTACAACAATACCCTTTTTTCCCATTGACCCCTTCTAGCCCACCCCAGGCCTTCACCACACTATTGTCTGTGTCCATAGGGTTATGCATATATTCATATGAGTTCTTTGGTTAATCTCTTCCCACCCACCCACCCACCCACTCCTGCCTTCCCTCTGAGATTTACCAGTCTGTTTCCTGTTTCTGTGTCTCTGGATCTATTTTATTCATCAGTTTATTTTGTCCTTTAGATTCCACAATGAGTGAGATCATAAGATGCCTATCTTTCTTTCTCTAACTGGCTTATATTACTTAGCATAATACCCTCCATGCTGTCTCAAAGGGTAGTACAGTGGTCAGCAAACTCATTAGTCAACAGAGCCAAATATCAGCAGTACAATGATTGAAATTTGAGAGCCAAATTTTTTAAATTTAAACTATATAGGTGGTAGGTACATTGTTATTAACTTAATTAGGGTACTCCTAAGCTGGCCTTTGCTAAAAATGTCCTTAGTCTGATGGAGGTACATTCGCTGAGGTCGATCCCTTCCAACTCTCCCATCCCTCCGTCTTGTATACTTGTTTCGTCTATCTCCTTTCGTTCATCCTCTCTGTATGTCCAAACCATCTCAACATACCTTTCTCAGTCCTCGACACTACATCTTCTTTCACTCTACAACGTTCCCTAAAATTAACTTAATAAACTTTACTTAAAGTTTTAAGTCTTAGTTAAACTATAGGTAACATTGAATAAAACTTGTATCATACTTAATAACGATATTATTTATTGATAAAATTAAATTCCTTACAATTTACCTTACAATATCCATAAAATTAAATCATGACAATGACTGACAAACACTAATGTGATCAATGGCCTTGCATCTCCTTGGAAAGTTTGGGTAAGTCAGGTTTGTATGTTGTTGTTTTTAATTTTAGGCACGATTCCAGGTTCTCATCAATAAGACGACTTCTCAATTTACTCTTGATAAGGTTCATGCTTGAAAATGATTGTTCGCATAAATATGTAGACCCGAATAAGGAAAGAACAGCAAACGCTAGTTTTTTCAGTTGATTATGTGAGTCAGGAATACTATTCCAGGTGTTAAAAATCAACATATCTTCCTTCTCCAGGTCTTTCAAAGCAGACCACTTGTGCTGTGAACTAAGTTCACGTTTGTTTTTCTCCAATATTTCTATATCAGCACAAAGACGTTCAAATTTCGAGCTCCACAATTCTTTGTTTTTTAAATCCAGCAATTGCATTTCAAAGTTGCCAATGTCAATATTAAAGGGAGAAAAATTAATTCTGTTACCAGTAGCATTAAGAGGGTTTTTAACAAAGGCTAACGTGGCTTTGCTATTTCTGAATTCCTGAAACCTGTTGAGAAAAGTTTCCCTCATATTTAAAAGTGTTGTTTTGAAATAGCAAATGTCAATATCAGAATTATTTTCTTGGCGATGTTTCAACAGGCTTGGAAAGTGAATCAAAGTTTCTCTTTCAAAATCTTGAGCAAAAAGAGATAATTTGTTTTTGAATGAAATAACTTCTTCTAACATCGAAAAAATAGTGTTTCCTTTCCCCTGTAGTTTACGATTAAGCTGATTTAGATGAGACGTAACGTCTACCATGAAATAAAATTTTTGGATCCACTGATCATTCATTAGTTCTGGATAGTGAACACACTTCTCAAGGAGAAATGCTTTAATTTCTGTTAATAAGGAAGCGAAACGTTTCAAAACGTTTCCTCTTGATAACCAAGGTACCTTGTAATGCAGCAGAAGATCTGCGTACTCATTCTCCATTTCAACTAAAAATTCTTTAAATTGGCGATAATTAAGAGCTTTCGCTATAATAGAGTTGATAATGTTAATCACCAATTCCATAACTTTGCAAATTTCTTCCGTGAATGTCTGCGCACAAAGTGCTTCTTGATGAATGATGCAATGGTAAGTAAGTATCTTGTGATTAATTTTTTCTTTCAAAATAGCAACAAACACGTTTCTTATGCCGGTCATACTTTTCACCCCATCTGTTGAAACTGAGACAGTTTTATCCAGTGGAATATGATGTTTTTCAATGCACTCAGTTACGGCATTTGCTATATCCTCTCCATGTGTTTGACCTTTGAGTGGCAATAATCCTAAAAGTTCTTCTTTAGGACCTGTAGATGAAATAAATCGTACAAAAAGTGAAACTTGCACTGTATCATTTATGTCACAAGACTCGTCAACTGCTATTGATAAAGCTGAAACCAATTTAAGAACTTTGACTTGCTGGTCGGTTATATTCGAAGACATTTTGACTGTTCTATCTTTCACTGTTTTAGCAGACAATGGTAACTCTTTAATTTTTTTTAGAATATCTGCTTTGTTCTTAAAATCCCAAAATAGCTTTTCAGATGCATTTATAAAACAACTTTTTATGTATTCACAGTCTGTATATGGTTTTTCTCTCTTAGCAATCTCTTGACTAACCACAAAACTTGCAATATTAACATTGCTGGAAGATTGCATCCAGTAATTAAATACAGAACTTGATTTTTCTTGACTCTTATGAAGTTCCTCAACTGCTTTCTTCCTTGCATCACCGACAGGATATTTAGTACTAAATAACACGTGTTTAGTTGTAAAGTGTCTCTCCAAATTTGATTTCTTGTTATGCACCAATTTTTCCTGACAAATAAGACAGGTCGGAGGGCCATTTAAGTTTTGAATAAACGCGAACGTCTCAGTCCATTCAACTTTAAATTCACGGTTTTCATCTTCCGTTTTTCTTTGCTTCTTCTTTGTAGCCATGTCAAACAGGGCACCTAAAAAAAAGTTTCATTTTATAATAATAGAGCCACCAACACAAAATAATTACAATTCTTAAATTGATGACAAAAATACCTGTAGGATTTGCAGCTGGTTGGAAAAATACAGGTAATTTTATGCTTCGAGTAGGTACTTTTGTCACCCGCGCGCGACTTGTGGACGTGACTAGCACTAACCACTGCACAATGAGACTGCTAACTGGCTCACTCAACTCGTGCATGAATCGTGCGTGCCTCCCCCGCGCTGCGTATCCTGCGCCCGCCTGCGCCGTGTCTCCCATCGTCTGACCGACCGACACCCCCACTTCTTCTAATGCCACTTCTTCAAAATAGACTCGCCCAGGCTGAAAACTGACTTCTGGCCATGGGCCACGAAGTTTCAATCGCACTGTACATGCACGCCCGCATGTGGTATTTTGTGGAAGAGCCACACTCAGGGGCCAAAGAGCTGCATGTGGCTCGCGAGCCGTGGTTTGCTGACCACTGGGGTAGTAAGAGATTCTTCTTTTTCACTGCTACATAGTATTCCATGGTGTAAATGTACCATCGCTTTTTTATTCGCTCGTCTACTGATGAGCGAATAAAAAAGCCCTAAGTGCTCACTTCAGCTGTTTCCAGATCTTAGCTATTATAAATTACTAGTGGCCTAGTGCATGAAATTCGTGCACATTAAAAGGGGATTAATTAGAGGAAATAATTTAATATTGCTATTTTCCCTTTCTCTATAATAGAAGGGTCAGAGATGAAAGAAAATTAGTAAAATGTATATGAAAACCTTCCTCCTGTCAGAGTCTGGGGTGCACCACGGGACCCAGAGTCAAGTCCCCGCCCACCCACATGTGGCTCAAAATCACATGAGACCAAGACCCGCGCCCCCCCCCCCCCTCAGTTGGGCTAGATCCAGACCCAGCCAGTCCCACCCTTGTCAAGCCCCACCAGGCAGGGGATGTAGCCTCAGGTCCCTTGGCCCGGTGCCAGGACAGGGGGCATGGCCTGAGGTCCCACAGTCCAGACCGGGGTGCGAGGGGCATGCCTTGAGATCCCCTGTCAAGCCCTGCCAGGTGGGGGACATGGCCTGAGATCCCCTGTCAAGCCCCGCTGGGTGGTGGGCATGGCCTGAGGTCTCCCGTCAAGCCCCGCCAGCAGGGGGTTGCAGCCTCAGGTCCCCTGGCCCAGCACCGGGAGGGGGCACAGCCTCAGGTTCCCCGTCAAGCCCCACCAGCAGGGGGGGTGCAGCCTCAGGTCCCCCGTCAAGCCCCTCTGGGCAGGGAGCATGGCCTGAATTCCCTACTAGGGTGATGGGTGCACCTTGAGGTCCCCTGTCAAGCCCCGCCAGGCAGGGGGGCGTAGCCTCAGGTCCCCTGGCCCAGTGCTGGGGTGGGGGGCATGGCACCAGGACAGGAAGTGCACCTTGAGGTCCTCTCAAGCACTGCCGGGTGGGGGACACAGCCTGAGGTCCCCTGTCAAGTCCCATGGGGGTGGGGGAGGGTGTAGCCTCAGGTCCCTGCTGATTGCTTGTTAAGGCTCCTTATGGGAACTGGCCTCAGATGTGGGTGCAGTCATCTTTGTGATGGAGTGATGGTCAGTTAGAATATTCTCTCTTTATTAGATAGGATGCTGCTATGAACATGGGGTGCATACATTCTTTCTGATTGGTGCTTCGGGTTTCTTAGGATATATCTCTAGAAGTGGGATCAGATGGCAGTTCCACATGTAATTTTTTTAGGAAACTCCATACTGTTTTTTATAGTGGCTGCACCAATCTACTTTCCTACCAGCAGTGTACTTGGGTTCCCTTTTCTCCACATTCTTGCCAGCATTTGTCATTTGTTGATTTGTTGATGATAGCCATTCTGACAGTTGTGAGGTGATAACTCATTGTCATCTTAATTTGCATCACTCTGATGATTAGTGACTTGGAGCATTTTTTCATGTATATTGGCCATCTGTAATTTCTCTCTGTAAAAGTGCCTGTCCAGGTCCTATGCCCATTTTTTAATTGGATTGTTTGTCTTCCTTTTGTTAAGTTGTATGAATTCCTTATATATTTTGGATATTAACCCCTTATCAGATATATTGGCAAATATGTTCTCCCATACAGTAGGTTCCCTTTTCATTTTGTTGATGGGTGTTTTGTTGTGGTTTTGCTGTGCAGCTTTTGAAGTGAAAGACCTGTATTCAGAAAACTATAGAACATTGAAAAAAGAGATAGAAGAAGATATAAACAAGTGGAAGAGTACACCATGTTCATGGGTTAATAGAATTAACATCATTAAAATGTCCATACTACCCAAAGCAATCTATAGATTCAATGCAATCCATATTAAAATACCAATGGCATATTTCACAGATCTAGAACAAATACTCCAAAAATTTATATGAAACAAACAAACAAACAAAAACCCACAAAACAAATAGCCATAGAGATCTTAAGAAAGAAGAACGAAGTTGGAGGGATCACAATATCAGATATCAAGTTATACTACAAAGCCACGGTAATCAAAGCAGCCTGGTACTTGCACAAGAACAGGCATATAGATCAATGGAACAGAACAGAGACCCCAGAAATTGACCCAAGCCATTATCATCAATTAATATTTGACAGAGTAGGTAAGAACATACAGTAGAGTAACGACAGTCTCTTCAATAAATGGTGTTGGGAAAATTGGACAAGTACATGCAATTAAATGAAACTAGACCATCAACTTACACCATACACAAGTATAAACTCAAAGTGGATAAAAGACTTAAATGTAAGTTGTGAAACCATAAAAATCCTAGAAGAAAACATAGGCAGCAAAATCTCGTAGCAATATATTTGCTGATACATCTCCTAGGGCAAGGCCCCCCCAAAAAGGAGAAAATAAACAAATGGGACTACATCAAAATATCAGTATTCATTTTTTTAAAAAGTCTTATTTAAATAGAACATGCATATAGAAAAATGCAGAAATCATTACTGTAAACTTTGCTAAATTTTCAGTGAACACACCTATGTAACCCACAACCCAATATCTCCTACTCACTCACTTCTTTTTCCCAAGGGAACTACTATCCCAAGTAGTCATCCTATCTAATAAAGAGGAAATATGCTAATTGACTGTCATGCCCTCACAAAGATGGCAGCGCCCACAACCAATAAGGAGGGAATATGCTAATTGACTGTCACGCCTTCAAAGATGGCGGCGCCCAGTCCCCTCAGCCCCATTGGGGCAGCAGGCAGGCGGCACATCTGGGTCCACCCCCAGGCAGGTCCAGTCGCTCCATGTGCCTGCCTCCAGAGTCCCCTGTCCCCTCAGCCCCCAGCCACCCAGGGCCGGCCTGAGGTGCAGGCAAGCCTCGGATGGCAGCTGCCTAGCCATCCAGGGCCGCCCGAGGCTCAGGTAACCAGGGCCAGCCAAAGCTGTGCTGCCGGCAGTGGCAGCAGCAGAGGTGTGATGGGGGCATCGCCTTCCCCTGATCTCCAGGTCGCCTCCTGCCCCTGAGGGCTCCCAGACTATGAGAGGGGGCAGGCTGGGCTGAGGTACCCCCCATCCAGTGCACAAATTTTCATGCACCGGGCTTCTAGTTGTTTAATAACATAGTTTTTATAGAATGTTTCAACCTATTGCATTCCTATATCAAGAGGAAGTCAATCTATTATGCCCGACTGTTGAAATTATTACCATCTTCTATCTAGTGGTCTGAATGAAGGCATGACAACTGTAGCCCAAGGGGGATGCTCCATTTTATTGACAACAAATGTCATATCCCCAAATCATCACTTAACTTTTATCACAGACATCGTAGACAGTGAGTATGTGGAAAGGTCATTAACAGAAATTTAGTTATATAGTTGATTTGAGCCCTGGCTCTCTTTGATATTGAAGATCTCAAACAGGTATTTAGAGTCAATTTGCCTCCCAGTATGTTTTTGTTGTGTACTGAGAACCATATCAATCTTTCTCTTAGGCCACAAACAATTATCCAGTGGTCTACTGTATTCCTCTTTGTGAACAAGGCAAGGTATTTGGAGGATGCAATAATTAATAATTGAGGCTCTTTTAATGAGGTAGGGAAAAGGAAGCAGAAACATAAAACTATAAAGTAGTGTTTTAGGAATAATATGAAATACTAAGGTGAGGTCCAGATTGTTTTTGACTAGGGGGAATATGAATAGCTATCCCAAGTCAGGAGTAATAAGATAGCATTCTAGGCAAAAGGAATGGCACAACCAAAGGTGTTGGAATGGAAAAATACAGTAGAAAAAAGGAATGGTTTTATGGAGCATAAAATACAAGCAGAGGATGTCTATTAATAGGCTGAAAAGGGCCCTGGGTGCTCATTTAAGGATTTGAAATTTTAATAAAAAAAGCAGTAGAGAGTTTTTGAGCAGAAGGGATCCATGGCCATCAAACCAAATTTCATACCAGTTTGTAGTTTTGTCCGCCAGTGTAGAATTGCTGTACTGCCCCTGAAGTTGCATGGGTTCTGCCAGCTTTGAGGATTAGTCAAATTCATTTGTCATCAGTGAGGTGGTTAACAAGAGTTAAGGTACCATAACAATCATAAACACTTTTCTGCTTTAATTTTTCATATAGGATCTTTTGTTGGCCTCATTTTCTCTGAGTAGATGAGAGGGAGAATCTGAACATCTCAAGGAAAAGTATAAGATTAAGTTTTGTTAGTACAAACAATTGAGATTATAAATATATTTCTCATCTTGCTACCACTGTGCTTGTCCCATTATAACATTCTTTTCCTGAATGAGAACAACATACTACAGAGAAGCACACTGGATGAAGAATCACATTCTGAGTGTAAGTCCTAGCTCTGGTACACTGTGTGTGACCCTGAGCAAGTCACTTAACCTTTGTGAGCCTGTCATGGGGGTGGCAATGGGACTCCAGTTGGAAAGTGGATGTGTAAGTATTATTAACAGTATTGGGATGCATGTTGCTGTGCTTTATATTTAGAGATGATGTCTCATACAGGCATTGCTGGTGGTGTTTATGGATGCTTCTGGAAAGACTCTGTCTACATTATGTCCACACGTGCTTAGAGGCAGTGAGTTATCATGGAAAAGCACTAGGGTAGAAAGCAGAAACACTAAATCCCAGTCTACACTCTGCCACTTACTGGTGCGACTCAGATGTAACTACCTGCTTGTGTAAGCTACCCTGCTTTTGTCTTAAGGCACTGTAAAAACAAAACAGAACAGCAACAAAACACACTCAAATTCAATTCCAAAAGATTTAACGAGCAATGTAGACCTTTACTGGAGGATTCTTGAATATACTAGCAGGATGTATTGGACTTGAAACCACTAGACCTCCTAGAAAGTATTAGTAGGCATCTGTCTCCTTTTTCTGTCTCCTTTGTTTTCTGCCCTCAGACTTCCCAGTCTGATTGACAGCTGTCTCATGGGCCACACTCTCCAGCATCAGCCATATTCTCAGAGTTTTCCTTCTTGGCCTCTTTGTCATCACCATCATAATCAATATTATTATTATTTAGAGAGTTTTCCCTTACGTATTATTCTGATCAGCATAAGGAACATAGTCTCAACAGGAAAGGAATTCTCCCTCCTTAGAAAATGGACGAGGACCATTTAGTATTTTGTCCCTGTGTCACTGGCTGTTTGATGCCAAGTAAGTCATTTAACCTCTTTAACCCCCAAATACCTTTGCTGTGGAGTTGGATCTAGCAATATTTAACCTCACAAGCGAGGATGAGATGAGGTAAAGGATAAGAAAATGCTCTGTAAATGTTAAAGCACTACACAAATATGCAGTGGCATTCATTTGTAGCCTTGGCAGCTGTTTGCAGAGTTTGTCACTCTGTCAGTTCACTCTCTTAAGATTCTTAGCAAGTCTGAAATCTTGTTCAGGTAAGATCTACCCTGGTTTTGCCTTTATTATGTTGGAGTATGTTTCCTTTATATCCACTTTGTTGAGAGTTTTTATCATAAACTAGAGGCCCAGTACATGAAAATTCATGCACTGGAGGCGGGGGGGTGTCCTCAGCCCGGCCTGCCCCCTCTCACAGTCTGGGAGCCCTCAGGGGCAGGAGGCAACCCAGCGATTGGGTGAAGGAGATGCCCCCATCACACCTCTGCTGCTGCCACTGCCAGCAGCGCAAGCTTTGGCCGGCCCTTGTTACCTGAGCCTCAGGCGGCCCTGAGTGGTTGCGCAACCGCCATCTGAGGCTTGCCTATGCCTCAGCCTGGCCCTAGGCGGGTGGGCAGCCCATATCCGAGGCTTGCCTGTGCCTCGGGCTGGCCCTAGGCAGGTGGGCAGCCGACATCCGAGGCTTGCCTGCACCTCGGGCCGGCCCTAGGCAACTGGGCAGCTGACATGGGGCTGAGGGGACTGGGTGCTGCCATCTTGTGGCTATGGGCACTGCCACCTTTTGTGATGGCATGACAGTCAATTTGCATATTCCCTCTTCATTAGATTAGATGGATGTTGAATTTTGTCAAATGCTTTTTGTCATCTATTGAGATGATCATATGATTTTTCTTCTTTTTGTTAATGTGAGATCTACCTTGATTTTTATCATGGCTGAACACAATGTATTATTTGCTGCTGTGACTTCCTATTAATTCATAGCCAGGCACTGTGTGTAATTGCATTTATACTTTGAGAGCTCTGACAGATATCCTGTCATCTATTCCTCATGGTAACTCTTTGAGGAAGATGATTTTATTGTCTCCATGGTTGAAGCTGTACCTCAGAGTTGTCTATATGTATTTCCCTTGTTTGCACTCCCCTGCTTATGTGGTCTCAGTACCACAGCAGCTACTTGGGTGACCTGTCTTCTCTTCTCCCATACAATCTCATAGAAGTGTGAGCAGTGCTTCTGAATTTGATCAGTAGGTTATCTTCTAGTTACCATGTAGTGGGATTAAGTGTCTAGCCATTAGTGATTGATTCAGGAAGTGAAGAGCAAACCTTGTGGTGCCTGTATCCAGATCTCTCATCCACACCGAAGCTCTGTCACTCGATGCTGCTTAAATGCCCTATGATTTGACCCAGTTTGAGTGTCTTTTTTGACCAATGAAACAACCTGTGTGTTGCCAGAATAGCAAAACCCCGTGCAAGCTGTCAATTCTCATGTTGTCATTAAAAGTCTTCTGGGGGTGACATGAGAGGAGTGAGTTGGACTTCAGGCTCACTCCCTGCTCCAATCACAGCAGAGCTGCTTTCGTCTTTATTGTATACTAGAGGCCCGATGCACGAAATTTGTGCACTGGGGGTGAGGGGTGTCCCTCAGCTCAGCCTGCACCCTCTCCAATCTGGGACCCCTTGAGGGATGTCCGACTGCCCATTTAGGATCAGGCCTAAACGGGCAGTCGGACATCCCTCTGACAATTCAGGACTGCTGGCTCCCAACTGCTTGCCTGCCTGCCTTCCTGATTGCCCCTAACCGCTTCTGCCTGCCAGCCTGATCACCCCCTAGCTGCTCCCCTGCCAGCCTGGTCACCCCTAACTGCCCTCCCCTGCAGGCCTAGTCCCTCCCCCCCCCCCAGCTGCTCTCCCCTGCAGGCCTGGGTCTCCCCCAACTGCCCTTCCCTGCAGGCCCTGTTGCCCCCAACTTCCCTCCTCTGCCAGCCTGGTCACTCCTAACTGCCCTCCCCTGCAGGCTTGATGGCTTCTACCTGCCCTCCCTTGCAGGCCTGGTCCCTCCCAACTGCCCTCCCCTGCTGGCCATCTTGTGGTGGTCATCTTGTGTCCATATGGGGGCAGTCATCTTTGACCACATGGGGGCAGCCATCTTGTGTGTTGGAGTGATGGTCAATTTGCATATTATTCTTTAATTAGATAGGAGAGGCCTGGTGCACGGGTGGGGGCCAGCTGGTTTGCCCTGAAGGATGTCCCGGATCAGGGTGGGGGTTCCCTTGGGGCGTGGGGCAGCCTGGGCGAGGAGCCTGTGGTAGTTTGCAGGCTGGCCATGCCCCCCGGCGACCCAAGTGGAGGCCCTGGTATCTGGGATTTATTTATCTTCTACAATTGAAACTTTGTAGCCTAGAGCAGAGCCAAACCTTCTGCTCGCTCCGTGGCAGCAGCCATTTCTGTTGGGATTATGTATCTTCTATAATTGAAACTTTGTAGCCTTAAGCAGAGGCCACAGCAGGCCAGGGTTGCAGAAGCTTGGCTTCCTCCATCGCCAGGGGCAACCATAGCCTACTCTCTCCAGCTCTGTGGCTGCTGCTATTTTTGTTGGGATTTATTTATCTTCTATCATTGAAACTTTATAGCATTGAGTGGGGGCCTGGGCTGGCCAGGGTGTGTGGAAAGCTTGGCTTCCTCCATTGCTGGGGAAACCCAAACCTCCCTCCTGCTCTCTCTGTGGCCGCAGCCATCTTGGTTGGGTTTATTTGCATAATCACTACTGATTGGCTCTGTGGGCATGGCTTACGGGTGTAGCAGAGGTTGGGCTTATTTGCATATTTGCTCCTGATTGGCTCTGTGGGCGTGGTGGAGGTACAGTCAATTTGCATATTACTCTTTTATTAGGTAGGATTAACATTTCATCTTTGGAGTAGGCAAATGCTTGACCTCAGTCATTGTCAGAAGCATCATGGTACAGGGGGAAGCATGGGAGCTTTGGCAGGAGGTTGCTTCCCGTGTTAACCTTGGGAGTTTATATTTTTGCGTGGAGTCGGTTTCCTCACTTGTGAAATGAAGCTGTCAGTACTGCCTAATTAGGTTGTTGTGAGGATTAACGGTAAGTTTTATAAAATGTCTAACAATCTCTATATATAAAAGCCTAAGCAACCATTATGATGGAATGACCGGAACAACTGGTCTCTATAATGCATGCTGACCACCGGGGGCAGATGCTCAATGCAGGAGCTGCCCCCAGCCAGCAGGCCCCAATCACTGATGGGCCTTGCCGCCAACCTCCTGGTCCTTACCCCCGGCCGGCAGGCCCCGATTGCTTGAGTCCAGCAACTGGCGCCCATCAGTCAGCTGAGCGGTGCCACCACTGTGGGAGTGCACTGACCACCAGGGGTCAGCTCCTGCGTTGAGCTTCTGCCCCCTGGTGGTCAGTGCGTGTCATAGCGACCAGTCGATAAGTTGACCAGCTACTTAGGCTTTTATACATATACATAGTCCCAGATCCATTGTTGTAAAAGTTGTCCATTGAATCTAGAGTTGAAAGAGACGTAGTCATTATTTTGTGTAATAGTTTTAGAACTATCCTGACACTTTGCAGGAATGTCTTCAGGGGTGACATGAGAGGAGTGAGGTAGACTTCAAGCAGAGATGCTTTTCCCTGTATTATAGATTGACATTTCATCTAAGATTTCATTTGAACTTTCATTCATTGAAAACAAAGACGTTTTAAATTTTTAGTCCAGCTTTCTACCATCCAGTGCAGGAATATACTTTACAACATGACTGACAAATAATGACTTGTGAGACTGTGTTCTGGTAACAGTTTTCTAAGTTCTGAGCCTTCATGTGTTTTAAAGCCTTGGTAAATTCTCTTAGAGAAGCAAACTTTGCTTAGCCTGTCAGAGTTCAGGACAGTTAATTAATATTTATGGAATCATAGAGCTGGAAAGGATCTTAGAAGAGATGCAGAGAAGGGGAAAGAGTGCTGATAACAAGAAGTAGTATAGTGAAATGGTTCAGAACACAGATCCTGAAGCCAAACAGCTCGAATCCCACTCTGTGATCTAGGGCAAGTTGCTTAACCTCTCTGTGCTTCAGTTTTCTCATCAATAATATGGGATAATAACAATAACTATCTCACAGAGTTTTTAGCAGGATCGAAATAATTATAGAAAAGCTCTTAGAACTATGCCTAGTATGTTGTAAATGCTCCATTTAACTACTATTATTGGTAGTATTATGACCATCATTATTTATTGAGATCCACTTCTGTATCATCTCATTTAAGACTCAAATGAAGAAATGGAGATGCTATAAGATAATTTGCCCAAAGTCAACACAGCTGGTTCTATAAATCATTTCACTCACTTCCCTCCTTTTATAAATAAGACCAAGACTTGGGTAGGTGAATTAATTTATTAAGGGCCATCCTGCTGGTCAGTGACAATATCAGTTTCTTAGGCTTGGCCTAGGATTCTTTCTCTTTAGGGGGTGTAGTAGAGATCTTGATCTGATGTCTTCATTTTTAAAAAATCTTTATGGCAAAGATGATGTCAGCTGTCCAAAGCCATTATTTTGGTTGGAAATTGTCAAGCTTTATAGAAGCATATGGGCTAGGGTCTTACTGATCATGGAGAGCAGAAACCTTATAATCCTCATTATAGTCAAATGTCATATTTTTGAAGATGACAAAGATAAGGTCAGATATTATGATTTAACTTATGATTTCTGTATGCTATGAAAAAAAGTATCTGCAGACCAAAGTAATAAGACCCTGGGGTGTTACCGATGTTAATGTGGTCCATACCTTCATCCTCAGTTGTGAAATATGTTCTAAGTCCACCAAGCATTGCCACCATCTCTTTCTCTGGTAAGAGTGAAATCATTTTTATTTCTCAGTTCAACTTGGCAAGCATGCCTCTGGCTATATGTATTCTATAATATAATAGAGGTTATATATAACTTGCCCGCATTTGTCTTTTGTACATATGACATATTGATACCCTTAACTACCATTACACTTGGATTTTTGTACCAATTGAAAAATGAACATTTATAGTATTTAGTGTTACCAATTGCCCAATAAAAATTTATTTCTACAATGATGTCAGTTTTGTTTTGTAGGACTTATGCAATGATTTGTAGGAATTGTTTTGGATTTTTATTTATTTTATGAAGATTGAGTGGAATGGAAAAAAGTAAAACTGGTGACACAAGTGTTGTTAAGAGCTAATATTTATTGTGCACTTTCTACATATTAAGACACTTTATTAACCCTTGTACTTTCTTTGTTATTTAAATAGGTCTCATAGTCATTATATAGTAGAGTGGCAGAGCTTAAAACCAAAAACCATCAGATTTCTGGTCAGAAGCAGTGAACTTAAGCTAATTAACTACTATATCCAATTGTGAAGGAACATGTTATATCCAAATATAACGTGTTGATTTCTTTTTTCTCAGTTACAATTAGGAATTAGTTTTTTTTACTATGTACAGCTACTTCCTCCACTCCAACCATATTCCTTCATATGGAGGGACTTTTGCCGTTTCCACTATGCCCAGTAAATGCTTACGGGAGAAAGTATAAAATCGGAACTTCTCATCCAGGCTCTAGGGAGGTACCTAGAAGCCAGTCTTAGATACTTGAGATAAAATATAGCTTCCTAACTATTTCAGTCCTCCTTCCTAGGTATGAGCACCTACTAATTGAAATGTCTTTTTTTTTTTTTAGATGTTAAACATTATGCCAACAGTTTAGTTCTCCAGAAAACGTGGAAACAATTAGTAGAAAATAAGACAAAATGTACTTTCTCTTTAGACCATTGTATGGGGATGGGAGGAGAGGGGACCAAATAGGTGTTAAAGAGAGTCTCAATGTTACTGTGAATATTACAATTCCTATAGGAAATTAGGGTGAAATCTGATGTGCATGTTGGAATTGAAGCAAAGAGAAGTAGAAAACTACAGATTACAAAAATGAAATCTTTTTCAATTATAAAGCAAGAAAAATTGTAGCGTAACTTACCCTGGCCAGGTAGCTTGGCTGGAGCACAGTCCCATACACCAAAAGGTTCAGTTCCTGGTCAGGGCACAGGCCTAGGTTTTGGGTTCGATTCTCTGGTTGGGGCATGAACAAGAAGCAACCGATCGCTGTTTCTCCTCCCCTCTCTCTCTACCCCTGTCTCTCCCCCCCTTCCCTCTCTCACATCCCCTCTATCTAAAATCAGTAAACACATATCCTTGGGTGAATATTAAAAAAAAGGTATTTTATTTTGAGTCAGGAGACTAGTGAAGAGAATGACAATAGATGTGGAGCAACAACCAGAGTCTACAAAGAGTTTAATGTGTGGCTATAAAGGGAAAAGGCTCCTATGCCTTGTGGAAGAAATAAAAGAAAGGTGGAAAGCCAGTTAAATTTAGGGGGGGAAATTGGAGGTGGGGTAGAGGTGACAAAATAGAGGAAAGTCTTGGTGTGTAGTGAGTTTGCAGTGCCAGGACGGTGGGAGTGTGATGACATCTTGATTGGGCTATATGTTGATAAATAGAAGAGCAGGCTTGATAGTTGTGTGACTGTAGAGACAAGGTGGAAAGCTCTCTTCATTTGGGGCTGCTGAGACACTTTCTGATCTATTTAAAATCATAATAATCATTGTTTTGACTTCACTTAAAAGCATTTTTAGGTCAAAATATTCAAGTATTCAAAATGAAGATACTTCACAAATATCTTCTGGTAGAGTTCTTTATCATGGACTTTTAAAAAATTATGGTTAATCTTTCATTTATATCCATAGTAGGCATCTTTCAAAACATTCTATAAACAGACCCTTCAAAGCATTTCTGCAGGAAGACATAATGTAAATCAACCAAGATTATGTATCTCAAATGAATTAGGAAGAGATCAGGTATATAAAATCAGACACAGATAGCTCAGCTTTGGGAAAGTTTGGTGGGTGTGAAGCTTAGGAAGAACAAACTTCAAAGAGCCTCATGAAGTAGAAAGCCAATGAGAAGAATGACGTTCGCCAGGGTGAGGCTGAGCCATAGGAACTTGTAAGTGGGAGAGCCAGATTTTGATGTTATTAAGAGGGACCTAGGACTGCAATTTTTGTTTCAAATGAATAAAATTAAGATTTGGTAAAATTGTTTTTATTTCAATTTCTAGAACTGTTGTATGATTTTCCAAAATGAAATCTGTAAGTGACAAAGTAGAAAATTGGCAGCCTAGCATGTAGTTGTCGCTGGAGGAAAGAGGGGCCCAGGGAGTGGGGACGGTGTAAACTTATCCATCTGGCTGCACTTCTCTCTTCTCCTGCGGTAAGAGCCGCCCACCTTCCTCCCAGTGCAGAACTGCTCCTCTGGCTAATTCCAAATGAGCTATGTATCAACATGCAAAAAGCTGACTGGCAGTCCTCCGAGTCTAGCTGTAGTTCTATATCAAGCTTCTTCTCTTCTCTTCTTTCAGTTGTTAAATCTTTTCCTGGAACTTCAGAACCACACACCTACTGCCTGTATAGTGTCTCTATTTGGATTTAACAAAGCAACTCAGACTCAGTATGTTCAAAAGTGAAGTCATCATCTTACCTGAGCTGTACATCATATTTTATTTCCCATCTCAATGAATTTTACTACCTCCTTTCATTTTCCCATAACAGAAATCTGGGCCTCTTTCTGGATTTTTGTTCTACTTAACCCTCACCCCCCCCCCCCCCCCCCCCCACACACACACACACACACTTCAGTTAGTTGACAAGACTGTTTGGTACATTCCCCCTAATGCTGCTGCCTGGTCCAAACCATCCTTATCTCTCAACTAAATTACTTCTTCACTCTGATCTTGCTACTCCCCCACCCCATCTCCCCATCCCCCTCATTCTCTACACTGTAGCCAGAATGATCTTTGTGAAATATAACTTTAAGTCTTCTTATTGCCTTCAGGATAAAAATAAAAACTCCTTCCCATGGTAATGACTTTACCTTCTTGATGTGGCACCTGCTTACCTGTTTGTTAATTGTCTCACGTCCACTTACACTGAACTGTCTGCAGTACCCAAGTGTCTTGATCTCCCTTGTCTATGGTGTCTTGTATATGCTACTTCTTATTGACATCCATTTTTCTGCCATCCCCACTCCACAAATTCTCCTTCAGGCTTTAGCTAAAATGTCACTTTCTCTAGGAAGCCTTCCATGATCTTTCCAAACTAGCTTAGGTCTCTTGCTTGTGTATGTCTATAAAAGCCTATTTTACTTTATTGGATTTATCATACTGTGCCTCACCTGTTTACTTATCTACCACCCCTAGAAGACTTGAAAGGTCCTGAAGGCAGGTAGTTATAATTATTATCAGTACAGTTTCTGGCATATAGTAAGGGCACAGTAAATGTTTTAGGTTTTTTATTTTTCCTCTCTTTTTAAGAAAACTGTGATAAAATATATATAATATAAAATTATCATTTTAACTATTTTAAATGTACAGTGCAGTAGTATTAAGTACATTCCCATTGTGCAGCCATCACCACTGTCCACTACCAGAATATTTTCATCATACCAAACTGAACACAACTTACCCATCAAACAATGCTCCCTTCCCCTAGCCTTCAGTAAACACTATTCTACTTTTTGTCTCGAGGTATTTGACTATAGGTACCTCATATAAATGGAATTATACAATATTTGAATTTTTGTATCTAGTTTAATCACTTAGTGCAATGTCTTCAAGGTTCATCCATGTTGTAGCATGTGTCAGAATTTTCTTTTCAAGGCCGAATAATATGCCATTGTATGTATGGAGCACATCTGTTTATCCATTCATCTATCCACGGCCATTTGGGTTGTTTTCACATTTTGGCTATTGTGAATAATGCTGCTATGACTGTGGGTGTACAAATACCTGGTTGAGTCCCTGCTTTCAATTCTTTTGGGTATATACCTAAAAGAGGAATTGCTTCATCTTATGGTAATTCTATGTTTAACTTTTTGAGGAAATATCATACTGTTTTTCAATAGCAGCACAAGGGTATCAGTTTCTTCACATTCTTGCAAACACTTGTTATTTTCTGTTGTTGTTGTGTGTGTTTTTGTTGTTTGTGTGTTTTGCTTTATAACAGCCATCTGCATGAGTGTGAAATGGTATCTCATTGTGGTTTTGATTTGCCTTTCCCTAATGATAAGTCACGTTGAGCATTTTTCATTTGGTTATTGGCCATTTGTATATCTTATTTGGAGAAATGTCTAGTCAAGTTCTTTATTCATTGCTTAGGTTGTTTGTTGTTTTTTGTTGGGTTGTAGGAATTCTTTGTATATTCTGAGCATTGAACACTTATGAGTTGCAAATATTCCTCCCATTCTGTGGGTTGCTTTTTCACTCTCTTGATAGTGTCCTTTTATGCACAAAGGTTTTTAATTTTTATGAAGTCCAAACTTTTCTTTCGTTGCTGCACTTTTGGTGCCAAATGCAAGAAATCATTGCCAAATTCAATGTCTTGAAGCTTTCTTTTCCCCTATGATTTTTCTAAGAGTTGTACAGTTTTAGGTTTTACATTTAGATATTTTCTCCATTTTGAGTTAATTTTTGTATGGTATAAGCTAAGAGTCCAACTTCATTCTTTTGCATTTAGATAACCAGTTTTCCCAGCACCACTTATTGAAAAGACTGCCCTTGCCCCCATTGAATGCTTTTTGGCACTCTTGTTGAAAATCATTTGACTGTATATGTGAGGTTTTGTTTCTAGGCTCCCTAATCTATTCTGGTCTGTATATCTGTCTTTATGTCAGTTCCACACTGCTTTGGTTACTGTATTTGTAGTAACTTTTGATATCAAAAATGGATTTCTTCAGTTTTGTTCTTCCTTAAGTCTGAGACAAGTTTTAATACTACTTGCCCCTGACTTTTTTCTTGTGTGCCCTTGCCTAAAGTGTTTCCTTTAACAATTCCACCTGGGTGTCTTTCTTCCTTCTTGCCTGTTATAACCTCACTCACTGCCAGTTTTCTTTCTCTCTTCCAGTCTTTCTCCTTAATTTAGATTCGTCTTTATTTTTATGTGTCCAGGCTACAGCTAGCATTGTAAAGTCTTAGTCTTCCTGGATGACCAAAGGAAGAGATTGACCATCTGTGGTCCCCACCTGTGAGTCTCGTTCAGCCTCTTTTGGAACTCTCAGGGTTAAAAGTCACTGACATTGTTCTCTCATCACTTAGCACTGCAGGAAGAAGAAGAGAGTAGTGGAATGATGCGCAGGGTGAATTACTTAAGAGATGGTGGTGTAGTGAAAAGAGCATTTTACTGGTATTGGAGGCCAAGAACTGCATCTGTCACTAATTTGCAGTTAGACAACATAGCCTCTCTTATTTAACTTACTGATAAGTTTATTACAGTAAGGATAGGTAGACTATATGGTCTAAGTCCTAAAAAGGACTTATTTTTACTTTTTACAAGACAATTTCCTCAGAAGGAAGAAGGAGTTTAAGCTGGTTTTAATGGATGAATAGAATTTAGGTAAGAAGGAAAGAGAGACTTCAGGAGGTTTAAAACAAGGAAATGAAAGTATATTTAGGAATCACTGAAAATAACAATGACCAGACTTTTTTATTAAGTGAGGCTGAGTCAGTTGGATATCCACATAGCAAAAGAATTAACCTTGACCTCTATCTCACAGGATATACAAAAATCAATTCTAAATGATTTGAAATCTAAATAAGAAAAGTAAAACAATAAAGCTTCTAGAAGAAAACAGGCTATTTGCTTCATGATCGTAGGATAGGCAAAGATTTCTAGAACAAACAAACAAAAGAATGTTTATCAGGTAGAATGGATAATTAAATTGTGCTATATTCATACACAGAATACTACACAGTAATAAAAAATGTATCATGCTACACATACAACAAAGATTAATTTCACAGAAATAATGTTGAAAGAAAGAAGCCAGACCCTGAAGAGTATACTTACATTCCATTTATATGAAGTTCAAGAACAGGCCAAACTAATCTGTGGTGATGGATGTCAGATAACCATGG
The DNA here is from genome assembly GCA_026230045.1 of Corynorhinus townsendii. Taxonomy (NCBI): domain Eukaryota; kingdom Metazoa; phylum Chordata; class Mammalia; order Chiroptera; family Vespertilionidae; genus Corynorhinus; species Corynorhinus townsendii. The sequence continues at coordinate 168,328,741 of JAPDVU010000003.1, read as the reverse complement.
CTGGGAGAGTATGGGGTTGGTGGGTATTAACAAGAGAGCCATCTGGAGTGCTGGAAATAAATATATATCTTGATCTGAGTAATTGTTACGTGTGTGTGTGTGTGTGTGTGTATGTATATGTGTATATATACACACATACACACACACACACACACACACACACATATATATATATATATATATATACACTAGAGGCCCAGTGCATGAAAATTCATGCACTGGATGGGGGGTGTCCCTCAGCCCAGCCTGCCCCCTCTCACAGTCCGGGAACCCTCAGGCAGGAGGCAACCTGGTGATCAGGGAAAGGCGACACCCCCACCACACCTCTGCTGCTGCTACTGCCTGCAGCGCAAGCCTCAGCCGGCCCTGGTTACCTGAGCCTCGGGTGGCCCTGGGTGGCTGGGCAGCTGCCATCCAAGGCTTGCCTGTGCCTTGGGCTGGCCCTGGGCAGCTTGGGATGCTGAGGGTGGGTCTGGCCACACCACGTGCCTGCCACCCTCTCCTTCCCCCCGCAGGGCTGAAAGGACTGGGGGACTCCAGCAGGGTTGAGGGGACTGGACACCGCCATCTTGTGGCTATGGGCGCCACCATATTTGTGACGGCGTGATGGTCAATTTGAATATTCCCTCTTTATTAGATAGGAGATATATATATATATATATATATATATATATATATATATATGTATGTAGCATGATACACAGACACACACACACACAAAATAACCAGTCTGTGCACTTAAGAACTTAAGACCTGTTCACTTGTACTATGTTCTACCTCAGAAAAACAAAATAGAAAACCAAAACAAAAACAGTTACCAGAGTAGATGTTCTTACAGGGAAGCAATAGAAGAAAATGCTTGAGAAGTGAGGTTGTGAAAGGCCTTGAATGGCAGTGAAATGGATTCAGTCCATAACTGATAATTCAGAGAGAGGGAAATGACATAATGGAAGCATATTTTTAGGAAACAGGTCTTTGGAGATGTGCTGGGTGGACTGAAGATTGGTCCGCAGTGGGAGACTGTTGCATATGACCTGAATTAGGGTGATGCTGTTTTTTTGTTTGTTTTTCACTATTTAATGTCTTTTTTTTCAATTATAGTTTACATTCAATATTTTTGTGTTAGTTTCAGGTGTATAGCATAGTGGTTAGAGAGTCATATACTTTATTTACAAAAGTGTTCCCCCGATATTTCCAGTACCCACCTGGCACCATATATAGTTATTATAATATTACTGACTATATATTTTCTGTGCTATACTTATATCCCCATGACTATTTTGTAACTACCAATTTGTACTTCTTAAACCCTCACCTTTTTTACCCAGTTCTCTCACCCACTCCCCTTTGGCAACCATCACTGTTCTCTGTTTATGAGTCTGCTTCAATTTTGTTTGTTTATTGTTCTTTGGATTCTACATATAAGTGAAATCATGTGGTATTTGTCTTTTTCTGACTGATTGATTGGGTGATACTATTTTAAATGAAAACTCAGAAGGAAGAATTAATAAGGCTGGTGAATGGTTGGGCAAGGACAGCAAAGACGAGAGGGCAAACATGACTGAGGTTCCATGTTTAGGTGGCTGGAAAATCGTTGGCCCCAACAACAGAATTAAGAAAGCCCAGAGGAGGAATCAGTTTGGGAAGTAAAAACATGTGTAGTTTTTTTGTGTGTGTGTTTTTTTAAGACTATATATTTTTATTGATTTCAGAGAGGAAGGGAGTGGGAGAGATAGAAACATCAATGATGAGAGAGAATCACTGATCGGCTACCTCGTAGAGGTCAAGCCCCCAACCTGGTCATGTGCCCTGATCAGGAATTGAATCGTGACCTCTTGGTTCATAGATTGATGCTCAACCACTGACCAATACTGGTCAAGCCCAACAAAAACGTGTAGCTTTTAATGCTTTAGTTTTGAAGTGGTGACAGCAGTTGTGGGGCTCAGAAGAATAGTCAGGGCTCTTGGGATAGGAATCTGGAAATCACCCAGGTACAGATTATTTGGAATAGATGAGATCCCTGAAAGAAAGTGTATCAGAGAGATTGCAAAAGGCCGGCCCTTAGAAAAGAAAAAGGTTGTAGGGGAAGAGGAGACTGCAGATGTGGATAGAACCAGGGTCATTTAAGGCAAACGAAGAGAGAGTGGGGGGGGGGGGGTGAAGTTTAAAGGAGAAGATACAGAAGCAGGCGAGGAAAAGGTTGTGAATGTCATAGAGAGCAGGGGTAATTGAAGGAACATGGTCTTGGGGAAGTCAGGAAGAAATAAGATCTGGAAGCAAAGGCAGAGGACTTAGCCTTGGACAACTTTACCTGTGAAGAACCCAGGTGTGTATATCAGGTCACAAGAGTTTGTCAGCATCTTCAGTGACTTCCTTGCAGTATTATTTGTCCTCTAAGTAGGAACTGAGGGAGACTCAAAGTTGAAAATGAGTGTGGCTATGGGAACCATGGAGTCCCAAGGATTTGGACTAATTTTCGGTTCCAGACATAATCCAGTTCTCTGTGGAAGGATACAAAAGAAGTTTAAAATACCACCCATGACCTCTGGGAATTTATATGGTGCAAGTCAACAATAATTAAAAGCCAAAACAAATGTGAGTAGGGTGTTTTGAGTCCTGACTACGTCATTTTCTAGCGTGTGGTAGTATCTACCGCATATATTGTTCTGGAGATTAAATGAACTAATACAGTGGAACGATGCCTGAAACATAGTAAGTACATGATAAATGTTAGGTAGGATCATGATAAAGCTTTAAGAGTTCACAAGGGGAAAAATAAGTCAAGGCTGGAGCTGGTGGGAAGGCTCTGTAGAGGAATGGGGATTTATGGGAGGTAATTCAGGGATAGATAGAAGGAAATGGAGGAAGAAGAGGAATTCTAAATTGGGGGAAACATTGTAAATGAAGTCTTAGATTAGAAAAGCTGTTGGTCTTTGCATGTAACTTACTCGATGACTCAGATGATTCCTGTTGTGAAGTACTGGGAGTTAGAGTTAGGAGGATGGATAGCTGATATTTGTCATAATAAAAGAAGTGTGAGTTGAGGACTCAGCTCTTTGGTTGTGATTTTTATCCTGGCCCTGTGACTTTGGGCAGGTTGTCCAGCCTCTTAGGCCCCCAAGCTTCCTAATCTGTAAAGTGAATGGACTGGATCTGTAATCCCCGTAGCTGTAAAATGTCATGCTTCAGTGTGAAAACAACATATTTGATCATACCGCCTGTGGAACAGTGCTCTTTTGCACAGCGTGAAGCTGACAGGTCTGTGTGGGTCTGACTTGTGGTTCTGGCCTCATTAGTCATGTGCCGTAAGCCGACCAGCCTGCATGTGGACACTACTTACTGCCTTTGCAACACTTAGCAATCGCCACTACTAGAGAAACCTGGGATCTCTGCGGGTGTATTTATAAAAGGAGCCTTTGGGTATTTCACTCCCAAACTATTTAGTTAACTCTACGACTGTTCTCTTGAGGAGCCTAGAGTTTTATGGATAGTGCCTTAAAGTGGACCCTGAGGGCTAAGTAGGAGGGAAAGAACAATCTCTAGCTTTAAAAAAAAATCTCAGATTGTCTTTGTGGAGCTCACCAAACTAAAGGAAGAGCAGCACCAGGAGCAGCAGCTGAACTGCTAGTAACACCGTGAAGCTTTCATGGTTAGACTCACCTGCCAGGGTCCTTTTGTGACGGTCACCAAACACTGTGTTCCTTTTGACATTAGGGGGCCCTTTGTCACAAGGCATGGATTTGAATAAACATGGTTAAACGTAGATGGAAATTGCTTTCACAGACCATGCTTAGAAACCATGGGCTCGGTTACGGCACTACCTCCCTTTTTCTTTTCAGAAGGGAATTGTGGTTTGTTCCTCTGCTCTCTCTCCCCGTCCTTCCTGGTTTGAACCCCTCTCGGGTTGCACGGGGGCTTTTCTGCTGTCAGTCACCCTGCAGGGCTGCAGTTCTGCTGCCTCAGAGGAAGTCCTCTAAAATGCCTCTCCCATCTGCTTTTCCTTGCTGCTGCGGGGGAGGTACGCAGAGCAGGGTCTGCCCTCTCCACAGAGGAACGTGTTTTGCGTTTGTCCCTGGCAGGAGCTTGGTCATCAAAGAAGGTACTTCTGAGCTTTTATACTGGATGGATTTTACACAACTTGGTGAATTGAAAAATATCTTGAAACAGAAGAGCCAGCGCAGATGGAAGCTATTTTATCTATATTTTGTGCCTCCAGGGTTTTGAAAGGGTTAGTGTTTTCAGAAGCTGAAAAGACTGACAATTTCCCCTTGGGTTGTCCTTGGAAGTTACAGTATTTCTTTGGGAAGTGGAGTTTCGGGAAAGGCAGGTGACTTGTCCAAAGCTAACATGTACGCCTGGGTACGGTAAAATGTGCCTTATTAGTTTAGAATAGAAGTTCCTTGAGGATATGGAATTTACCTTTGTACAGTAGTTGTATGTGGTTCCTAACAATGAGTTGACGTGAATAATAAGTACTAGCATTCAGGAAACTTCTATCTTTTGACCTTCTAGCTGATCATTCTCCTGAGGGGTAGTTATGAACATGACCTAGTCCATTCATGCCGCAGATTTTTCTGAAGAGAAAAGTGACCCTGTCATGGAAGAAACTATGTGGTGCAAAGGTTGTGAATAAAGGCTGAGTGAGATGGTTTAGTCTGGCCTCCCTTTCGAGCAGTGATTGATTAATGCTGTCTGTGTTGCTCTTCCTTCCAGAGCTGACCTGTCCTGGACGCAGCATAACTAACGAAGCTGCTGCAGGATGAGAAGATGGCAGGGCGGCTGCTCGCACCACCAGGCCCTGATAGTTTCAAGCCTTTCACCCCTGAGTCGCTGGCAAACATCGAGAGGCGCATTGCCGAGAGCAAGCTTAAGAAACCACCAAAGGGAGACGGCAGTCATCGGGACGACGATGAGGACAGCAAGCCCAAGCCAAACAGCGACCTGGAAGCCGGGAAGAGTCTGCCTTTCATCTATGGGGACATCCCACAAGGCCTGGTTGCTGTTCCCCTGGAGGACTTTGACCCATACTATTTGACGCAGAAAGTGAGTGGCAGGAGGAGGAGGGACAGCTTCAGATTCCCCTTTCCTCACAGGCTTGGGGGAAAAGGGAGAAAGAGCTGCCTCTTTGCCAAAAAGTTTGGATAAGTAGTTAACCTTTCGTTTCAATTCTGGCTCATGGGGATTATTTTTCAGTTTAATTGCTGCTAAGGGTCATTTGTGGGCTGTGGCACTTCTGAACTCTCTTAATAAGACTTATGTTTTTGGCTCCTGCCCAGATTAGAAGAAGAGGATATAAATGGAATGGAAGTATTTAATAGAGTCCAAGAAAGATGACATAGTAAAAGATGGTATAGCCCTAAAGAATCTCACAATCACATTCAAAATTCTACCTTTCAATATAAAGATGGCCCTGGCCAGTGTTGCTTGATGGCCAGAGGGTTGGTGTGCACAAAAGGGTCTCAGGTTCGATTCCTGGTCAAGGGCATGGACCTGGGTTGCAAGTTTGATCCATGACCTGGCGAATGCAGGAGGCAACTAATCAATGTGTTTCTTTCATCTTTCTCTCTCTGTCTCTCTCTCTGTCTCTGTCTCTCTCTCTCTCTTTCCCCCTCCATCCCTCCCTCCCTCCTACTCTCTCTAAAAATCAATGGAAAAAATATCCTCAGGTGAGGATTAGCAAAAAATAATTAAAATAAGGATGGTGCTGGTATTGTGACATTAACAGAGCCTGTTAATACAGTGGAGATGATGGATTTGTACTCTTACCAGCTCTATTTTTTACATTGAAGCATCGCTACTGGGCACAGGAATAGAATAGAGGAAGCCAAACTGGGTCAATGAGGAGAGACTCTGGGTCTTTGGCCTTGTTACACAGTTGTCTGGGTTGAGCGAGCACTGATTCTTGCATTAGAGTCTATCCTGTTATTCCTGCTAATAAGGAGCATAAGTGAAAGAAATACAATCTTCATTTGGTCGAATTTCAAAACTCCCTAACAAATATTTGACCAAACCTTGTGTTTCTTTCTCATGATTAACTTACAAAACAAGGCAACAAGTAGAGTAGCAAAGCCCCTTGGATAATCCTCCAGCCAAGTAATTCGCCATTGAATAGTGAGGACTAACATTGGATACCATGTTAGGGGATCCCTTTTTTTAACAGATATCATTTAAGTAATTAAATCAATCATTTTTCCAGATTGGGGGGGGGGGGAGGCTTTGTATAATTATATTTTTATAAATATATAGCTTAACTAAACTGCCTTTATTAACAATACTGCCTTTAATTAAATTGCCTTTTAGTATTTCCCATTTTAGAAGAAATTTCCGTTTCTTTGGCTTAATTATGGGACAGAAGTAAGATGAGGCTAATAGATCTCTTGACTTAGTTATACTTATGGAAGCACTTTTAGTTCAGCGTGGCAAAAGCATTTAAGACACTCTCTACACAAAATGGTCCTTTCCCCATGTACTAGTGGTCACAGCTCAGAACAGCTACATAATAGGAAAAAGTGGAAGCAGTAGCTTATATCTTCCACTGGGAATTTAGAAAGTTTAAGGAACACAACATAATATAAAGAACAGTAGACTGGACGTAATAAATCCTGACTCTACCATAATTTACCATGCTTATTATTTATATATTTTTCTCATTTTAGTATATGTATTTTTCAAGCTACAAAGTAATTTATGGGAAAAGAAAGTAGTAAGTGAAGAAAAAGACTTCTCAAAATGAATTCATGCCCTTTAGCAAGTCACTGCACATCTATAGACCTAAGTTTTCTCATGTAGAAACTGAAAAGTTGGACATAATTTTTAAGGATTTTTTCAGATATCAAGTTCTGGAGCTAAGCAGTTTTTATAAACTGTCATCGATTTCCCCATTTACTCTTCCCTTTTTTGAAGTCTAACTTTTTTTCGGGGGCCTTTGTGTTTTCCAATGGTCTTAGGAGACTCTGCTAGCGGTTTTCCAATATCTGTGTTTTCCGATATCTGTGTTTTCCAATGGTCTTAGGCGACCCTGCTAGCTGTTCTCAACCTGTGGGCGCGATGACAGTCGCGACCCACAGGTTGAGAACCGCTGCTGTAGAGCCTAAGACCATCAGAAAACACAGATATTTACATTACAATTCATAACAATAGCAAAATTACAGTTATGAAGTAGCAAAGAAAATAATTTTATGGTTGGGGGTCACCACAACATGAGGAACTGTATTAAAGGGTCGTGGCATTAGAAAGGTTGAGAACCACTGACCTAATTTAATGATTATTATAAAGCAAACAAAGTAACACCCATGACAAGAAAGAACATTGGTAGCACTTCAAAAGTTTTCATTATACTTTTAAGTAAGGGATTTTAAGTAAGTTTGCTAAAGTTTACTTACAAATCTTCAGTGGCATTACTTCTTACTAAATAGGCCTTTCACTGGGTCAAATTAGCAAGGTCTCCCCTTCAAGGAAGCACGCTGGGAATTAAACCAAAATAAAAATATCTTGAGGGTAGAAATGACTTTAAGAGGACATTCCGTTATATAGTTTTTCCAGAACTGCCTTAAATAATTCTTGCAAGATAGAATTTCTTTTCTTTGCTAAATGATGAAAGTGGATTTCTTTATTTTTTCAAATTAATAATTTTTGTTACTCTTATAGAAACTTGTTTCTTATTTCCTTCCCTCTTTATTTTAAGGGTGAAAGAAAACTGCTTCTCTATTAGTAAAGTTCTGGTTTCATCCCATTGTGGATTTCACACTGTCCAGCCACACACAGAGCCTTAAAATTTGTATATCACATATTCAAGATACTCTTGTACCAGCTGATGCTGGTTTGAACTGTCATATGCTTCTTGGGGTCCTCAACGGTATTGTCCATGTTGCATTTCAACTGACTTCCCCTACTGGTTCTTGAAAAAACCTGGATCACCCTCTCTTTGGATTGCTTCAGACCTCCCAATGCTACAACATTTTCTTTGCCTCTTGGTACCTTGTTCTAATGTCTCCTTTCTTTAGCTTTCTTGTTTTTCAACTGATTCCTTTAAATAATTGAATTTGAGGACCACTTAAAATTTTTATTTATTTAATTTTTAAAATAGGTAATATATTTACATGGTTAAAAATTCAGTAAAAAGATACTCTGTCAAAAGGTATTCAGTAAAAAGCCTCCTTTTTACACCTCACTCTCTCTGCTCACTTCCTGTCTCCCTGAGCAGGTAACCACTGTTAGTAGTATCTTCCAGAGTTTCTTTATATATGTACAAGCAAAAACAAGTAGGTATTTCAAGGAACTAGGACTGTCCTGAATGCCTTTATTTTTTGTTTTCTCTCTGCTATTTTGTTACACCTGCTGAAGTCTTAATTTTGTTTTTTGTTTTCCCTTCTTTCATAATATGGAACCTTAAATATTATCAGTGTAAATTCTCAATGCATTTCTCTTCTTCCCTCACTTTTATAGACAATCAAATCAAGGACTTTTTCTGTATTGCTTGAAGTGTGTCTCTGTGTTCACTACAAAAAATACTCTCCAATGCTTAATAATAACTTGTTGAATCTTAAATGGCCACATACAGCATATTTCTAATAACTGTCTTAAGGCAGCAAGAATGTCCGTGGATAAATTGAAAGAAAGCCTTCAGAGTAGGCTCCTACCCCTTTTCCTATTTCTTAAAACTGGTCATTGATTTGTGTATTCATTTTGTTTAATTTGGTATGGCCTCTTATAAAGAAAGTCCTGGGGCCAAGATGGCGGCGTAGGTAAACACCTAAACTGCTGCCTCCCACAACAATTTAAACTGCAACTAAAAGACAAAACGTCTATCACCCAGAACCACAGGAAAGCTGGCTGAGTGGAAGTTCTACAACTAGAAGGAAAGAGAAAAGAGCATTGAGACGTGCACGAGCGCTGAAAAGCTGAGGTACGGAGGCGCGGGATCCGGGCTGGCTGCGGGCGACTGGGTGCGTTGCTTTTTTCAACCCGAATGGAGACAAGCCCCCAATTACTCTGAAATCCAGTCTCTGGGGAGACGCGGGGAACCCAAACTCCTACGGGGAGAAGCTGGACTGTCTGCCAGTGAGGGTGGCTTGCTTGCAGAGCTGCGCGCAGGAATAATTGTTTACTGCACTGGGGCACGGGACTTGATGCTGACGGGGACGCAGAGCTGGCTAACTAGCAGCCATTGCTGTTTGCCACGCCCTAACCTAGTGACACCCTGAGGCCCCGCCCTGCACAACCTACAAACCCACCCAAGCTCCAAGCAGAGGAGTTAGCATAAGAAAGGCCTGCCCTATCGCAGCTTAACCTAGAAAACTTGCAGTCTGGGTCAGACAGCTCCAAAACCTCCAAATCCCAAGCAAAGAGGAGAAAACTGCAGCTTTCACTGTAGCTCCTGCTGAGTGGCCTCAGACAGTAGCTGACCTGCACCCCATTGGAGATCCAGAAGCCAGTGTACCTAGTGGTCAGTGTGAGACACCAGATTTCAACTCCTCACATCCATAAGTGACACATTCAAGAGGCAGACTCAGTGAGCACCAAAGCCCCACTGAAACAAGTCCTGCCCCATAAGCGTGTCTTCAGCGCAGCAGTTCTTCCATTATAGACACAGGGAGTGCTCACAGCTAATTGGCCTGAAGGTCAATTCCTCCCAGCGTACCAACAGCAATTAAGGCTTAACTACACCAAGACTTTGCACTCATCCCACAAAGGGGTGTACCAAGAGCGTCCACATCAGGTGATTGGGGAGGCTGAGCTACTGCCCCCTATAGGTCACCTACCACACAAAGCCACTCCATCAACACAGGGAAGCAGCCAAAATGCAGAAACAAAGAAACATGTCACGAATGAAAGAAACGGAGGAAAGCAAACTACTGGATGACATAGAGTTCAGAACCACATGTATAAGGTTACTCAAGAATCTTCTAGAAACCGCTGAGAAACTTGATGACACTTCTGAGGAGCTTAGTGAGACCTTCAAGGACCTTAATGAGAATGCCAAAAATATGGAAAAGGACCAGTCAGAAATGAAGCATACACTGTCTGAAATAAAGAATATACAGAAACTCAATTGTAGATCAACGTACCCCAAGAATCAAACCAAAGATCTGAAATATGTGGAAACAAAAAACATCCAACCAGAAAAACAAAAAGAAAAAAGAATCCAAAAATATGAAGATAGTGTAAGGAGCCTCTGGGACAACTTCAAGTGAACCAACATCCGAATTTTTGGGGTGCCAGAAGAAGGGAGAGAGCAAAATATTGAAAACCTATTAGAAGAAATAATGACAGAAAACTTTCCCTACCTGGTGAAAGAAATAGACTTACAAGTTCAGGAAGCGCACAGAACCCCATACAAGAGGAACCCAAAGAGGACCACACCAAGACACATCATAATTCAAATGCCAAGGGCAAAAGATAAAGAGAGAATATTAAAAGCAGCAAGAGAAAAACAGTTAATTACCTACAAGGGAGTACCCATACGACTGTCAGCTGATTTCTCAGCAGAAACTATGCAGGCCAGAAGGGAGTGGCAAGAAATATTCAAAGTGATGAACAGCAAGAACCTACAACCAAGATTACTCTACCCAGCAAAGCTATCATTCAGAGTTGATGGTCAGATAAAGAGCTTCACAGACAAGAAAAAGCTAAAGGAGTTCATCGCCACCAAACCAGGATTACACGAAATGCTGAAGGGTATTCTTTAAGAAGAAGAAGAAGAAGAAAAAGGTAAAGATAAAAATTATGAACAACAAAATGACATCAAATACATACCTACCAACAAGTGAATCTAAAAATCAAGTGAATAAAGAAATCTGAAGAACAGAATGGACTGGTGAATATAATAGAATCAGGGACATAGAAAGGGAGTGGACTGATGATTCTCAGGGGAAGCAAGTGTGAGGGGTGCGGGAAGAGATTGGACAAAAATCTTACTCCTATGGATGAAGACAGTGGCGGGGGGTAAGGGCATGGGGTGGGGTGGGGAATCAGGTGGAGGGGAGCTATGGGGGGAAAAAAAGTGGAACACCTGTAATAATCTGAACAATAAAGATTTAATTAAGAAAAAAAAAGCAAGTAGTGTTGTTCTCTGAAAACCCGCTTGCTCACAGAAGGGCTTTCTTGGCTGAGTAGACCAGTGGACCAGTGGTTTATACCCAGCTGTACAAGCAAACAGAGAGCTTCGAAAAATGACATGTTCCTGGACCCTGCCCCAAAACGATTTAACAAGCTAACCAAATCTTTTAAACAAGCTAACCACATGAAGCAAAACTCTGTTTCTGATGCAGCCTGTCTGCAAACTTGCATTTAGGAGGCACAGACTTAGTCACCTTCTAATCCCTCGCCAGGGTCAACCCAACTAATATTTGCAGAAAAGGCTCTCTTACTCCTAGAGATTGATATTTCAGCTGTTCATCACCTGGTCGCTGTCCTCCTCTCCCCCGCTACTTAGTCCAGATGTCTAAGTCTGACCTCATTCCCTCTTGGTGCACTGAGAGCACTCACCGGATCTCCTCGCCCTCCAGCAGGCGCCTGTAGGTGGCGATCTCAATGTCCAGGCCCAGCTTGATGTTCATCAGTTCCTGGTACTCGCGTAGCTGCCTGGCCATGTCCTGCTTGGCCTGCTGCAGGGCGCCCTCCAGATCTGCCAGCTTGCATTTGGCATCCTTGAGGGCTGCCTCACCCCGCTGCTCACCCCCGAGCTATGGGGAAAAATAAAAGAGGAACACCTGTAATAATCTGAACAATAAAGATTTATTAAAAAAAAGAAAATACATAAATTAGCCCAGCGATATTACAATAAAACTTTATTTATGGACTCTGAAAAAAAAAATGCCTGAGAATAGTTTCTTAATCATATAAGAGCCAAACTGACATATGATTATTAAACGCATATTTTAATAAAGCCCTTAGGTTGTAAAAAAAAAAAAAAAAAAAAAGAAAGTCCTGGGGGGTGGAGATACGGGAGGTGGAGGAGGGTAAAGTGGGGATAAATGGTATTGGAAAGAAACTTGACTTGGGGTGGTGAACACATAATACATTGTACAGATGCTGTGTTGTGGAATTGTGCACCTGGAACCTATATAATTTTGTTAACCCTAATAAATTCAACTTAAAAAAAAAAAGTCCCATAAACAAAAATCCGAATTATAGAATTGACTGAGCCTTTAAATAGGGCACATGTGGTTTCCCAAAGCTCATTTTACCTTCTACTTTTCATGTCCACCTTTTCCTGCAAATTGAAGGCTACCTAGAATCATAGAAAATTATATTATGGTAGCCTTAGAGATCCTTTCATTTAGCCTCCTCATTTTATAAATGTAATGAGGTGTGAAGTACTTTGTTAGAAGCCAACCCACCAGCCCTGGCCAGTGTTGCTCAATTGATTGAGCATCGTGGGATCAATTCCCAGTCAGGGTTCATGCCTGGATTGCTGGCTTGATCCCCGACAGGGGGCATGCAGGAGTTAGCTGATCAATGTTTCACTCTCACATCAATGTTTTGTTTTTCCCTGTCTCCCGCCCTCCCTCCCTCCCTCCCTCCTCTTTCTCTCTCTAAAAAATCAATTAAAAATATTTAGGGGGGAAATAAAAGCCAACACCACCATTAGTCATAGAGCCAGGACTAGAACCTATACCTCCTAACTCTTAGTTCATTACAACGTATTTCTAGTTCCCTACGTTTCTGATTTTTCATTAATTGGTCCTCAGATTCAACTGGCTCTGTTCTGAAGCTAGACAGGCAAATATAGAGACAAAAGACAAACACAAAAAACCCTGCTTTTTCATTCACATCCCTGATAATCCCCGTGGTTTATGGACCTTCTTAGGATGGCTTCTAAGAAGCGCAGTGCTTCTGAAGGAAAAGATGGTATTCGTTTTAGCTCCATTTTATTGTGTCTTCTCAAGTGAAGGTGCTCTTGAGTAGTCTAGCAGCCATAGGCAAGTTATTCCATAGACGTGGGCTCAGTATCAATACCGCTACAGCTGTTCAGCTGGATATGTAATCTGGAGGCAATTTACTTAACCTCTCCACATATTCCTACTATTTAAAGAAGGGTTATCTCCTACATGTGCCAATCCCCTAGTCTACCAGCAGAATGGTTTAGTGAAAAGAACACCTCACTAGGAAAATAAAAACCTTCGTTTCAGTTCTACCTTTGCCTCTTGTTTGTCCTCAGTCAAATCACTCAAATTCTCTGGCCTTCAATATTCTTATCTATAATATATGCAAGATGTAGTTGGACCTGTCTATCCTATCTAATAAAGATGTAATATGCAAACTGACCATCACTGCAACCCACAAGATGGCCACCACAGGATGGCCAGCAGGGGAGGGCAGTTTTGGGTGATCAGGCCAGTAGGGGAGGGCAGTTGGGAGGGACCAGGCCTGAAAGGAAAGGCAGTTGGGGGCGATCAGGCCTCCAGGGGAGGACAGTTGGGAGGGACCAGGCCTGCAGGGGAGGGCAGTTGGGGGGGGATCAGCCCTGCAGAGGAGGGCAGTTGGGGGGAACCAGGCCTGCAGGGGAGGGTAGTTGGGGGGGGGGGGGGGAGAACCAAGCCTGCAGGGGAGGGCAGTTAGGGGCAATCAGGCTGGCGGGGGAGCAGTTAGGCATAGATCAGGGTGGCAGGGGAATGGTTAGGGGGTGATCAGGCTGGCAGGCAGAAGCAGTTAGGGGCAATCAGACAGACAGGCAGGCGAGCTGTTGGGTGCCAGCAGTCCTGGATTGTGAGAGGGATGTCCGATTGCCTGTTTAGGCCCGATCCCACCGTGGGTTCCAGATTGGAGAGGGTGCAGGCTGGACTGAGGGACACCCTCCCCCCCCATGCACGAATTTCGTGCACCGGGGCCTCTAGTATCTTTATAATTGCATTTCACATTTATGCCTATCACATATGTTTTAGCAGTAGCAACCTACTAAGTAGTTTCCTTAGTGTCCCCTGTTTTCTAGCTTCTATCTCCTCCTCTTGGAAAGTACTCTGTACTGTAACTTCACCTTTTTTTAATTAAAAAATGTATTTTTATTGATTTTAGAAAGAGAAAGGGAGAGAGAAACATTGATCAGCTGCCTCCTGCATGCCCCCTACTGGGGATCAAGCCAGAAACCCTGACCGGAATTGAACCGTGACCTCATGGTTCACGGGCTGACACTCAACCACCGAGCCACACGGGCCAGGCTAACTTTACCTTTTAACACTACCCATTCGTCTATGTCCAGACTGGAGGCCTCTTCTTCTTACAGCCTAACTTGATCCTCCTACACCGGAACTGATTTCTCTTCCTTCTGAATTTCTATAATACGTTAAAATCTTCAGCCCTATCTTTGGTAGGGTTCCAGGTTTAACTCAGGCTAGGTGTGGCAGGGCACCTTGTTCCCAACAACGCTTACATTTTCCTCCTTACATCACTAATATTAGAGTCATCTGCTTCCCACATGAAGAACTCCAGTGATGGGGGGAGAGGTAGAGATAGAGTGTGTGTCCCATGAGCTTCTGGCAGAAAATCCTTGCAGAATCTTTTTTCACACTTTTAACAGGTGTGCAGAACAGAGACAGGCTGTTAAAGGAGAGTTTACATTCACTAGGTGTGATCTGAAGTGTTGATAATGAGGTGTTGCATTATCTACTTTTACACGATAAATCTAGATGCTGCTTTCTGTTTTAAATAAAAACTACATATTTTAAAACTTTGTTTTATTTTGTTAAATTTTTTGCAACAATATAAGAAAATAAAATTGTGTTTTCCTTATTTTATTCACCAAATCAAATGGAGGCAAATATTTGTGAGCTGGTGGAAGGCAGGTCATTCTCAGGGTGATGGTTTAGTGATGTTCATGTTTAGGGTCCTTTTCTACCCTCCAAGTAGCATTATCTAAAGGGAAAGGAACTTAATTAAGCATTCCTAAGTCAGAGTCCTCCTTTATGGCGTTAGCAAATTAGACCCAAGAGTTGTGAAATCTTGTTTCGGACCCCATTAGATGTGGATCTAATTCCAGGCGATCTTGGGCTTGTCACTTAGCTATTCAGAGTCTCAGTTTCCCCAACCTAGAAAATAAAGATTATGGTAATAGCTAATATCTCACTTATAGGGTGTTGTGAAGATCATTTCTTGACTACCCTATCTAAAATGATACAGCCTAGCCCTAGCTGGTGGATAGAGCATTAGCCTGCAGACTGAAGGGTCCCAGGTTCAATTCCAAGGGCACATGCCTGGGTTGCGGGCTTAATCCCCAGTGGGGGGCGTGTAGGAAACAGCCAATCAATGATTCTCTCTCATCACTGATGTTTCTATCTCTCTCTCCTACTCCCTTCCTCTCTGAAATCAATCTATATATATAAAAGACTAAGTGACCAAACGACCTGTCGCTATGAAGCGCACTGAACACCGGGGGCAGACGCTCAACCCAGGAGCTGCCCCCTGGTGGTCAGTGTGCTCCCACAGGGGGAGTGCCGCTCAGCTGAGACAGGCGCCAGATGCCAGCAGTGCTATTGAGCGGAGCAGCGTCCGCAGGTGCCGCAGGGCCGGGATGAGCGGGAGTGATGCAGCACCTGGCTTGGGCTCGGGCTCCTCTTTGGCCACCTGCGCTTCATACACTACTACATTCCTCCAGGGATGTCGGACTGTCGGACTCCCACAGGCCAGGGATCGGGCCGAAACCAGCAGTCTGACATCCCCCAAGAGGTCCTGGATTGCGAGGGGGCGCAGGCCAGGCTGAGGGATCCCACTGGTGCATGAATCTGTGCACTGGGCCTCTAGTAAAAATATATTTTTAAAAAAATGAAATGAAACAGCCTATTGCCCGAACACTGCTTCATTTTTCTCCATCGGTGGATAATTATTTAATTTATTTATTAATTATTCATCCTTTTGTATTTTCTTCAGCTGGAGCAGTGTCTGCCCTGTAGTAAGTGCTCAGTCATTATTTGTTGAATGAATTTATCTTATGAAACAATGCATATGAAAATACTGTGCTTTTCTAAATGCTTCGAATAGAAAAGATAACATTACAATGAAAAATTTTTCCATCTACAAAAATTAACTCTAGGAGGAAAACAATTACCAATATATATTTTTCTTTTCCCAAAGAATTAGGGTCTCAGGAAGTGGATCAGGAAATAGGTTTCCTGATGTTTTGGGGGTATTTTTCAGAGGGCTAGATAACTATTGTTAAGTGTTATCAGTCTTAAATGCTTCTTGTAGAACCTTAGCACTCGAAGAGACTTTATAAGAGGGCATTAGGTAACAGCCTCTATCTAGTGCTTGAATTGATACCTGATTTATTGGTACCACGTGTGTATTAAACTAGTTGTCCTGTTGTGTCTACTTGTATTAAGTATTTTGTTTTTTTCTTGGCTGTATGAGCTATAATAATGGCTATAAAGGAAATGAGAGAAGCTGACATGGAATATATAGCAGCGTGGGTTGCCTCATAATAAAATATGACCCATTTATTTAACAAATACTTCTTGAGTACTTCCTATATGTGAGGCATTGGGTTGTTATGGGGGGAGGAGGGGGAGGGAAGATTAATAAAGTCAATTCTTTACCATTAATTAGCTTATAACATGGTAGTGTATAATGTGATACCACTTTTGACAAAGGGACCCCAGAACGGGCCTTACTTACTTCATAGTAAGAGTGGTATTTGAATTACACCTTGGATTTTAGGAGAGAGGGATAGACTGCAACACTCTATCACAAAGAACAATATGAACAAAGGCTCAGAGACAAGGACATAGGACAATTAAGAAAAAGCTGAGTCGTATGATTTGACTGGAATGTGGGGAAATGAGTGAGGAGCAATGGGAGACAAAGCTGTGAAGGGAGCTGGAGCCAAATCACAGAGGACTTACAATGTTAGACTACGAAGTTTGGTGATTACTTGATAAGCAGTCGGGATCTACTGAAGGATTTTGAATGAGAGTAAGGACATGTAAACAAAGCTGTGTTTTAGGGAGGTGGGTGTGGCAGGGTATGTAGGATGGACCAGGCGGAGAGAGACCGGTCAGAGACCAAATGTGGAGTAACGAGGGTCTGAACTATAGTGATGGAAGTGGGAAGTAAGGGGAATGGATATAGTCAAGTATTTTGTTACTGTGGAGGACGAAGGAGAGTTGAGCATTCAGTCATTCATTTGATAAATTGTTATTGAGCATTTTCTGTATGCCCAGCCTCAGTTCCATGCCCTTCAGAACAAAACAGACAAGTCCTATACATTCTTGGAACTTAGTTTTTGTTGGGAGACAAGTGAAGAAGTAACATCATTATGAATAATGATAGGTACGTTAGTGATGATAATATGGTCCAGGTACTTTAGTTTGTGGTGCTCTGACTTGGTACAGAGATTAAACTTGGAGAATCCAGAATAATCAAAGGCTACATGATTACTCAGACATTAATGTATTAATTAGGCTTTAAGCTGGTACTAAATTATAAGCTTTAAAAGGGACCTATAATGCAGAGATTCTGAGTTGTTTAAAAGCCAGTATTGTCTCTCTGTGGAGAGTTTGCCCATCTTGGATTTTTAGTTCAATATATTTCTGCATCAGTGTGAGCTATAGGGGTTCCTGCAGATAAACCTATAATTTTCTCCAGAAAAGAACTCCTGGCCTTCTTGTCTTTGTATAAGTACTAAGTTGTGATTCCAAAGTTCTGAGCCACAGTGTATGAGTCAACTGTTGCTTGAAATCTAGGATGTGTGTTATTAGCTCATCACCTCAGTCCTAACATTCCACTGATTGGTAATTTTAGGAATTAGTCTATGATGGCTTCTCCATGGTGTGAGTTATGAAACCTTACTCTGAAAACTGACCTGTTCAATGGGTTATTTAATAATAATCATTTAAATGTTGGAGGATGTTTAAAGATTACAGTGATATTGATCATCTTCTGACATACTTTTTAATTTAAATTTTATTTTTCCATTACAGTTTACATTCAGTATTATTTTGTATTAGTTTTCAGGTGTATAGCATAGTGGTTGGAACTTTACAAAGTGTTCCCTCCAATATTTCCAGACCCACCTGGTACCATACACAGTTATTATGATAGTATTCCTTATGCTGTGACTGTTTTGTAACTAGCAATGTGTACTTCTTAATCCCCTCACCTTTTTCACCCAGTCCTGAAACCATCCTCCCCTCTGGCAGCCATTGAGTCTTTTCTCTGTATCTGTGAGTCTTTTTATTTTGTTTGTTTGTTTTGTTCTTTAAATTCCAGGTATAAGTGAAATCATACGGTATTTGTCTTTATCTGACTGACTTATTTCACTTAGCATAATATTCTGTAGGTCTATCCATGCTGCCACAAATGGTAAGATTTCGCTCTTTTTTATGGCCTACTGATATTCCATCGTATATACACTGAGTGGCCAGATTATTATGATCTCTGAACGCATAATAATCTGGCCACTCAGTGTATATCCTGTATAATAGAAGGCTAATATGCAAATTGTCCCCTCGACCAGGAGTTTGACCAGCAGGCAGGCCGGCCAGCCGCCCATGGCCCTCCGCCTGGCCAGGCTGGCTGGACCCCACCCATGCACGAATTCATGCACCGGGCCTCTAATAAATACACACACACACACACACACATTCTCTGAGTGGCCAGATTATTATGCGTTCATGGATCATCATAATCTGGCCATATCCACTCATCACTTGGGTTGCTTTTATATCTTGGCTATTGTAAATAATGCTGCGATGCAGATAGGCGTACATATATTCTTTCAAATCAGTGTTTTGGGTTTCTCAGATATATACCCAGAAGGGGATTGCTGGGTTGTTAACCTCATTCCATTTTTAATTTTTTGAGGAACCTCCCTACTGTTTTCCATAGTGGGTGCTCCAATCTGCATTCCCACCAAAAATGCTTGAGGGTTCCCTTTTCTCCACATCTTGCCAACACTTGTTGTTTATTGATTTACTAGTGATTGCCATTCTGACAGGTGTGAGGTGATATCTCATTGTGGTTTCAATTTGCATTTCTCTGATGATTCGTGACACTGAGCATCTTTTCATATGGCTATTGGCTTTCTGTATGTCCTCTTTGGAGAAGTGTATGTTCAGGTCTTCTGCCCACTTTTTAATTGGATTGTTTATTTTTTGTGTGTTGAGTTTTATGAGTTCTTTATAAATTTGGAATTATCCCTTATGAAATAGATCATTGGTGACTATCTTTTTCCATCCAGTAGGTTGTCTTTTCATTTTGTTGATGGTTTTCTTTGCTATGCAAAAACTTTTTAGTTTGATGTAGTCCCACTTGTTTTTTTTCCTTTTGTTTCCCTTGTCTGAAGAGATATCTTAGAAAAAAATATTGCTAAGATAAATGTTCTGATAATACTATAAACTAGTGGCCCGGTGCACAAAATTCATGCACGGGGCGGGGGGGTGGGTTCCCTCAGCCCTGCCTGCACCCTCTCCAATCGGGGACCCTTGGGAGATGTCCGACTGCTGGTTTAGGCCTGATGCCTGTGGACATCCCTCTCGCAATCTGGGACCACTGGCTCCTAACTGCTCACCTACCTGCCTGCCTCATCGCCCCTAACTGCCTCTGCCTGATTGCCCCTAACCCCTCTGCCTGCCTGCCTCATCGCCCCTAACTGCCTCTGCCTACCTGATCGCCCCTAACTGCCCTCCCCTGCCGGCCTGATCTCGCCCCCAACTGCCCTCCCCTGCCAGCCTGATCTCACCAGTCTCTCTCTCTCTCTCTTTGTATTTCTCAGCAGTTCTCCAGGCCTCCCTGCCTCTGTCTCCCTCTTCCTCTTTCTGGGCTGAGAGGGGGTGGGGCCAGTGGGGGCCGCTCCACCCTCTGCCCACCCTCCCTTCCATCCAGGCCTCTTCAGGCCCAGTCTGTTTTGTTTCCTCATTCTGAGAGAGGCTCCAAGAGGGAGCTAGGAGGGAGGGAAAGAAAGGGAGAAAAGGCTGTGAGCTGGTGGGTGCTGTGTGTGTCTGTGTGTTTGTGTGGTTGTGAGTGAGTGTGAGTGCTGGCCCCGCCTCCCTCATCCCTGTCTCTGCTGCCACAAGTCCACCCACCAGAGCCTTCTGCGCGCGCAGCCTGGGCCTTAGGTCGAGCCTCCGGTCTTTGTGGATGTGACGGACCCAGGGTTTTTATATATTAGGTTTAACCATATTTTTAAAGTTATTTTTTAGTCAAGGAGAGTAAGACTCTATTTCATTGTACAAAGCGATGCTTATCTTACTAATTGTTTCCAAATTCACATTAGTTTTAAAATTCTTTACATATAATCCTGTTTGACACATGTAACATTAGGATTGCCCCCTTATATGACAGTTTCTGCCAACTCTGATTCTAGCAGAATTTTTGATACAAGCTCTGAAGAGGAACTCCTCTTCCAGACACTTTGTTGAAGTAACAAAGTATGGTCTATTGAATTAAATTTGAATAAAAGATTCCTTCAGTTTCATAGAATGAGGTATCCCATCTTCTGTCAAGGTCAATCCCTGTGCCTTTGACCTCACTCTCTCAGATGTCCCCTCTCTTTTCTGCACTTTCAATCTTTCCCTCTCATATTTGCTCCTTCCCCTCAGCTTGTAAACATACACAAAATCTCTCCCATCCTAATGAACCCTCTCTTGACCTCAGATCCCTAACTAACCGAATCTCTTTTCATGCCATTGAAACTTTTAAAGAGCAGCCTTTACTCACCATCACCACCTGCACATCTCCCTCCCAGTCCTCCATCCTTGCAGCCCGGCTCTGCAACCTTACCTCTCTACTGACATTCCCATGATAAGATCCTCTATGATTTCCAGTTGCCAAATCTAACAGACATTTTTTCTGTTCTTATCTCTGTCTTTGAGAGCATTGGTTACTGTATGATTCTTGCAGCTCTTTACTTCTTTGGCCTACTTCTCCTTATATCTTGGACTATTCCTTCTCTTTCTCTTTCATTTTCTCCACCTTTCTTTTAAATGTTAATATTCCCTGGGGTTCATTCCTTGGCCTATGTTCCTCTCATTTGGCACACTCTCCCTGGGTGATCTCGTCCATTCTCTCAATACTCTTGAATCTGTATCTTTAGCCTAGAACACTCCTTAAATGTTCAACACATTGCCAGGCATCTCTGTCTGGATTTCCCGCAGGTAACTCACTGTGTTCAGAACTGAACTCGTTTCCTCTCCCCAAGCCCACTTACCTTCTTTCATCTGCTATTTTAGTTGATACCACCCAAATTCTAGATATCATTATTGACATCCCAATTTTCTGCAGTCCTTGAGGATCACTAATATTAGGGATCTCTCAAGTAGAATGTTGCACATTTTTACAAGAAAAAAATTATGGCTCAGAAATGTTCATTTACTTGTTCAGATTCCCTCAACTAGTGTGTGGTAGAGCCAGGTTTCAGTTCCAGGGATGTGTGAATTTAACACTCATGAGCTTTGTACATACCATGTTGTTTTTATTAGAGTATATTGCAGAATTATTTTTTGTGTACTATCATTTTTAGATAATTTTCATTATTTTGCACAGCCTCAATATGAGTTAGCGTGGTTTTTCTTTTCTTTTCTTTAGTTTATTTGTTTCATACCATATCTTTAGTGTGTCCTTGAAGACATAGAAAAGACTAGAAGACTTTTTTAACTAAAATTAATGAGTTTTTATTATGGAAAGATTTGAGTAATTTTTACATTCATTTGATAATTTGATAAAGGATAGAAAAGGTGATAACATAGTTTTAATTATATACATAGCAGAAAGTTGCATGTAGTTATAAGTAAGTTGATTTTAGCTGTATAATGTTCTCATGTCCAGAAATTCATTCATACATTCCACAAACATATCTGAACTGTCTACCTTGGGCCAGATGGGCATCATATTACATACTCTGCTTGCTAAGCTGAGAAAGCCACAGTAGTTAGAATATATACCATTGTCTTGACGGATCTCAGGGTTCAGTGAGAGACACTGATATGTAAACAAAAAATGACGATACTATATAAACCACTCTAAAAGAAGTAAGTTCAAAACGTTGTGGGGACACATAGTAAGGAAGGATAATTCTGTTTGAGAGAGCTGATTGGGGCCATCTTCAGAGTGGAGGTGATATTTGAGCTGGACCTTAAAGTACTAAAGTCTGGTAAAAAAAAAATTCACTTGTTGGAGAAGAGAACAAAGAGTCGTTCAGGTATAAACAACAGTACATGCAAAGGCAGAAAAGCATGAGAAGTTGAACCATTCACATAGTGACTTCAGTTGTGACTGGAGCATGGGGCATAGTTTGGTTAAGACAGGAGATGAAGCTAGAGAGGCAGGTCGGATCCCACTTTGTGCATACTAAGCCGATTTTATTTTCTCCCACTTCAGAGTTCTCGGGTCTGAAATAACCTTTGGGGCCCATTTTGAGCCAGTGCAGCTATACAGGTATATCCCAGTGACTCTGGAGACTTGGTCTAGCCCAGTGGTTGGCAAACTCATTAGTCCACAGAGCCACAGTTTGCCGACCACTGGTCTAGCCTATGCTCAGGTGTTCTACTGGCTTATGTGGAGTGTGCGAATACTACCTAATGTGACTGTTAGCCCTTAGACTGTCCTAAAGGACACCCCACATTGAGAGCCAAGGGTCAGGAGGAGTGGAGGAGTGGCAGTAGTCTTTGATAACAGTGGCACCATCATAATCACAGCATTTATTGGATGCTTAGTCTATGCTAGGCACTGCATTAAGGACTTTCTGTGAATTTTCATTTACTCCTCATAACATCCTGTTAAAGTAGATACTTTCAGTCATTCTCCCTATTTTATCAATGAGATATCTGAACTGTAGCAACATAAGTTGCCTGAAATCATAATAGCTAATAAGTAACAAAGTAGGGCCTTGAATCCAGGACTTGTGGCCGCAAAGCCTCTAAACCACTCTGCTCTACTGCTTTGACCGAAAGGAGAATGAGAATAGATTCTAGAATATGAATACAGTGAATCGAGGGGTCGATATGCTTTATATAATAAACCTGTATTTTGCTCTACCCTAGAGCAGCTGCAGCCTGTGCACCCTAAGGGGGTAAACGGGAAGCAGTTCAAAGGCAGACACACACTGAAGGACAGTGAGGAAGAGTGGGAGGTTTAGAGGTGCCTTGCCCTGGGAGCAGCAGCATGCTGGCTCAGCACTGAAGCAGGTGCACAGTGCTCCTGTTCTGCCAGGTGTGGCTTCCTTGAGCAGGATGTGGGCAGGAAGGGTGTCAGCTGCTCCAAATGTGGGTTGGAGGGCACGGGGTTACAAGGTCGAACCAAATCAGAAACTGTATGTGGAAGCACCTGGAAAACGAAAGCTGTAGACAGATGTGATATAGCATTATCTTCATCAAGCTTAAGTCGGAGGAAAAGAAGGTAAAGAGGAGTGTGATCTCTGAGGCATATGTTAAAGGAATTAAGTAAAAGAGGCTCCTTGATTGACCTGCAGATAGGATCACATGACCTGGTGTGGTGAACAGAGTTCAGGGCTAGACGCCAGGTCACCTGGACCCTGGTAACTCTCCTGCTGCTCTCACCAGCTCTGTGCCCTTAGCTTGGGCAGAGCATTCTGTACTTGGGTTCTTATAAAGTGAGGGGCTAGATTTGATAAATACTTTTGAAGCTTTTTAAAACTGCAGTATGGTCTGATCATTAAAAGCATAGGCTCTGGAGTTACATTATCTTAGAGCAGTTCTAAGTTTCGCCACTTAAAAACTTTGTAGTCTTAGGCAAGTTACTTAACCTTCCTGCCTCAATATCATCATCTATAAAATAGTGCTTACCTCATGGAGTAGCTGTTGTGAGATAGTTGTTGCATAACACATCTGAGTAGGGTGTCTGCCACAGAGTAAATGTTTAATACGTGTTAAATGTTATTATTTCTCCAAATAGACTGAAAGGATTAAAACACAAATATAGGATTTAGCAATCTCTCTTGCTCAAATCCTCAGTATAGTGGAATAGAGACTTGGAAGACGAGGACTCTAAATTTTCATATAGTTCAAACAAAAGTACAAGTATAAAGAGGGGCGGGGGATTTGCCTGTGTCCACATGTCCGGCTTCAGTTTAGTATTTCTGAGGCTAGCTGGGTACCAGAACACAGGTGCTCTGGAAATCTAGGCCAGTTGCGCCTCTGTTGGAGCCATTCCGGGGACAATCGTTGTGATTTTTCTTGAGGGACCCACTAAGCATATTAGCATTAAGAAAGGTATCAGGGCTCTTTTCAACATGGTGCAGTCATTTTGACAGTACAGGTCATTTATTTCTGAGCAGCTTCCCAGTGTGAAATAGAGTCTGTTTAGATTCAGGATTATATTATCCTTCATTAAAACAGGGAAAATTGGAAAGGGCGTTTATTTGTCTCCTGCTGCATTGGATGTTTGGATAGGTACTCAGAAGTGAATACCAAATATCTGTTGATTAGTGGACAACTGGCTACTGCTGTTCTCCCTACTGTAGCTGTCCTTCAGATCAGCTGTATTTATGTCATTATTGGGTAGAAGAGTACTGCTCTGTGCCTGCCCACTCAAACCAATAGGCAGCAAGGATGTTCCCTTGGCAAAAAGTACCAGAATTAAGAATTTAAGAATTTATAGTTAGGCAGGAAAGAGCTAACAACTATTGTTAATTCAAACTGGCCAGTTGCCTGGTTCCAAAGAGGTACATAGGTCTAGGAGCATAAGGTATATGTATTAGGTTTAGGCAGGCAAGAATTCAAGGCTAGCTAAGTCAGTTAAAAATTAGAGGGTTAGGCAGTTCTAGAGGTTAAACAGTTAAGATCTAGGTTGCAAACTCTGGGAGACAGTTGTAAGTTAGTGTCAGTCAATGACAGTTAGAGTAAGATAAATTAAAAAGCTATTGGCTCCCAGCTGCCCTCTGGGAGATTAGCTAAATCTCTCAGCCTCTAGGTCCGCATTATAGCCGGAAGGTCATTAGATACCTGTAGGTTATCTTTGCCTTAATTGAGTTGATAACCTCTCAGGAGAAGGAGAACTTGTTTGAGTGGAGAGCCACAGCGAACCAGGGACTGGATAATAAACATTTCTCTAAGAAGCTTCCTGTTCTGTGATATATTCCTCTCCTGCATTGAATACTCGTCTCTATAAGGTCTTTTCATATTTACGTACCCTTTATTGTTTTAATTTATACGTTTTGTATGGTTAAAAAAATTAAACCCATCCTGGGGAATGTGGGGAGATGTAATAAGTCGGCGGACGGTGGTAACTTTGTATACCGTTGTATTGCATTTGCAGTATGCTGGGATTTGGTGTTTATGTGGATGTGCTTGTAACTGGCACAATGTGCTTGTAACTTGTATAATGTTCCTCCCCTTATGGGGACCCCAAAGAGAATACATTTTAGCCTGAGTTATCAACGGCGGTGTTCCTCTGTTGTGTGCTCCGAGGCCCATATTGCTAATTAGAAATGAAAAGCCTGTGCTTTTCAAAAGGCTCATTTTATGCCAGCATGACACATTTATTAATACTCTAGGCCATAACTCGGTAAGAGCTGTGGCACTGCTCTTAATGGGCCTTATGCTCAAACACATTCAGTGGCTGTTGTGATAAACGGATATTTCCCCTTGGGCAATAAACCACAATCCATTTTCAGTTTCCCTTTTAACTCATTTACTTCACAAAGATCGAATTTAAGACAGATTAGGTAAAATATTGCTGGACTTTATGGGCACCAAGTGATTATTGCTTAAGAAGTATTCTGTAAGAATCCAAAGCTTGCTGCCCTTCCCAGCTCCTCCTGGACCGGAAAGGATCTGGTGTTGGAGCACAGTGTTGAAAGGGACGAACCTCCTTTTCTGGATTCTCACCAGCAGTTTAACGATGATTACTGAGCTTTAATGAGCTATGTATATGGCTTAAAAATTCTTCCATGTTTTATTTTTAAAAGTCAGCCCATCACTAATCATCCCTATTCATTCTCTCTACCACGTTCACGGTTCTGCTGAGATAAAAATAGGGGAAATAGGGCAGGAAGAAGCAGTTGTAGGGCACAGTTCTGCCATGGGCCTGATCCATGCTGCCCCTGCCCACAGTAAGTGTAGTTGTCAGGATAGTATTGAACACTGTTGACCCTGGACTTGGCAGGGAGCAAAATAACCAATTCAGGAGAGTTCTCCCATGATGTAATGTGAAAGAATTAAGTAATAACAGGCTTTCTCCTCAAAAGTATTGCTTGCTGCTTTGTTGCACTTAATCTGGGATGCTTCTGTGCATTTTCTAAATCATAGATGTCAGAGCTGGAAAAGACCTGGGCGCACCCACAGGCAGCCTTCTCTCTCCTTTTATCCACGAGGAAAAGGAGATCCAGAGAGATGCAGTGGCTCACTCAGGCCGTACCGCTGGGTAGAGGCAGGTGAAGGAGAGTCCAAGTGTTTCAGGCCTGAGAGATGAGCTGGTGGTTCCCAAATCCTGGGGAGCACAGATTTCTCTGCAGCCTGTTTAATCAGAACCCTGGAGTGGGGCTTGTGAATCTGCATTTTTTAAAAATGGATTTTAGGAAGGGCAAGAGAGAGAAACATTGATGTGAGAGAGGTACATCCATCAGTGGCCTCCCGTACCCACCTGGATCATGAATTGAACCCACAACCTAGGTATGTGCCCTGACCAGAAATCTAACCCATGACCTTCTGATGCATGGGATGACGTTCCAACCAACTGAGCCACCATGGCTAGGGCGTGAATCTGCATTTTTTTTTTTTTAAAGGTTACTCAGATCATTCTTAATGCAGCTAGTCCAATGGTTGGCAAACTCATTAGTCAACAGAGCCAAATATCAACAGTACAACGATTGAAATTTCTTTTGAGAGCCAAATTTTTTAAACTTAAACTTCTTCTAATGCCACTTCTTCAAAATAGGCTCGCCCAGGCCGTGGTATTTTGTGGAAGAGCCACACTCCAGAAGCCAAAGAGCTGCATGTGGCTCACAAGCCGCAGTTTGCCGACCACTGAGCTAGTCTGACCTAGGTCAGGAACTAGTATTAATGTATACCAAGGATCAGCCAACTCTGACCCATGAGCCAGATCAGCTCTGCCATTTGTTTTTGTATGGCCCATGAGCTAAGAAGGTTTTTGCATTTTTATTTTATTTTTAAAATATATTTTTATTGGTTTCAAAGAGGAAAGGAGAGGGAGAGAGAGAGAAACATCAATGATGAGAGAATCATTGATTGGCTGCCTCCTGCATGCCCCACACTGGGGATTGAGCCTGCAACCTGCACATGTGCCCTTGGCCAGAATCAAACCTGGGACCCTTCAATCTTCAGGCTGACACTCTATCCACTGAGCCAAACCAGCTGGGGGGTGGGGAGGCATTGGGAAGGGGGTGTTGCATTTTTAAATGGTTGGAGAAAATTCAAAAGAATAGTATTTTCTGATGTGTGAAAAGTATATGAAATTAAAATTTTCTTGTCCATTTCTTGTTTTACTGGAACACAGCCACTCTTATTGGTTTACATGTTATCTGTGGTTACTTTTGCACTACAGTGGCAAGGTTGAGTTGTTGTAACAGAGACTATATGGCCTACAGAGCCTATACTATTTACTGTCTGGCCCTTTACAAAAGAAGTTTGCTGATCCCTGATTTATACTATTCTGTCTCTCATACAAGAACAGCAAGCACCAGCATTAAAAAGGGAGATTTCTAAGCTTTGAGTACTTGTGTTGGTCCAAACAGCATCTTGCTTTATACAAAAAATTCAGTTATGAAAAATTACATATAAGTAAGTATATGCAAATCTAATTCTTTTAACAATGATATATGTTTTATTGTGATGCAACTTGCTACTTAAGTATAGAGGATTTACCTTTATTTCAGGAGGTGTAGTATGTACTAGATGTCTATTTGTCTGAATAGAAAGAGATCTGTTTTTATACTTGATGGAGATACTAGATGTAAATAATTAGAAAGAAATGATGGCCAACTATTTTTAATCTATGTGCAGTATTGAGTACCTAAATTAATTATGAAGTTTCTACTTTCCACATAAAATGTCCTTAATAAAGCCTTTATATTTACAAAACCATAGTTTTTTAATTCACTAAACATAACCTAGTTTCCCTCAGGATCATCGGTCCCCTTCTTACCAACACATCGCTGTACTGATTCAGAATCCTTGCTACCTCCTACTTGTTTTTTCTTCTTCAACCAAGGTCTAATAATTTTAATTTCCTAATGTCTTCCTTTTCTTTTTCTTCTCCTTCTCTTTCATCACCTTAGACATACAAGCATTTGTTCATTAACCAGTCCGCACTTATTGGGTACCTGCTGTATGCCAAGCACTGTGCAGGCCCTGATTCTGTGATAGGAAATACCCTTACTGGTACCTCTAGACCTATCTTTCCATCACAGCCAAACTAAAAGGCAAGAGAAATAAAAAGGGCACAGTGGATTACCTTTTAAATCTTGTTGCCTGTCTCCTAAGGCCGGTTGGTGATTTTGCAAAGGTCTGATGGTTTTTTGATCCTGGGACATGGGCCAGTGCTTTCATTGTTGCTTAGGCTTTTATATAGTGGACCCCAGGGGCTCCAATTTCTCAATCACCAGAGACTCCATCCTCCATACCAGTTTTATTCTCTGCCATATTGCCACTAAATTGCCTCTCAATCTGGCATCGTAGAAGCTGTAAAGAGGCTCTAAACCTGGCATAATGTACTGCTTTTTGCTTTGTGACCTTTGATAGGTGGTGTCCCTCTCCTGAGCTTTTGTAAAATGCATAGAGGATAATAATCCCTCCTGTACCCATACTTCACAGGAATATTATGAAGAGGTTATTTAAAAAGCTTGCCATTTTCATACAGGGAGTTGCTATAGAAACACAGAGGAGTTACAAGTACTTCAGAAAGGGGATTTCGGGAAAGTCCTGGGCTCCTGGTTTCTTTGGGAAGACAAAGTATGGAAGAGGAAAGAGCAGTAGCCCTTGGTTTAACCTAACCCCAGATCTGTTCTTTCCTCTGGCTTATAGGGTCATGCTTCCCTGCAGCAGACCCCACCACAGCCAGTGAGGTAGGGATGGTACATTGAGCGTTTTCAGAATGCATAATTATGGCTCAATACCAGCACTGCTTCTCTGTTAGGGAGAGGATGGCATGACCCTGCCAGATTAAGAAAGGAATAGAAGATGAGAGGAAAGGAGTTTTGTTTTGTTTTTAGTCTGCCAGCAAGTGTTTCTTGGGCACTCATGGGTTGAGTGTTGTATTGGAACTGTGGGACGAAAGGTGAGATTGGTTCCTGCCCAGTAAGAGCTTAAAACCTAGTTTCAGGGGTAGAAGGAAGGTAAAAAAACAAAAGCTTGAAGAGTCATGAAAGTCACAAACTCTGAGTACAATGGGTTCAGAAAAGGGAGAGCTCAGAATACTTGGAAATATTTAAAATATCATTTAAAAAGTGAGAACTCAGCCCGGCCAGAGTAGCTCAATTGTTGAACGTTGTCCTGTGCACCGAAAGGTTGCAGGTTCAATTCCCCAGCACATACCTGGGTTGCGAGTTTGATTCCCAGTCAGGAAGCATGCGGAAGGCAATGGGTCAACGTTTCTCTCTCACACTGATAAATCTCCTGCCACCTCCCTCTTTCTAAGCATGTCCTCGGGTGATGATTTAAAAAGAAAAAGTAGGACCTCAGTCCAGCCCTTGCCAAGTAGAAATTGAGCCTGCAGTCTTTTGTTGCATGGGATGATGCTCAACCAACTGAGCCACACTGGCTGGGCAAATTTTACTGTTTTTAAGTGCACAATTCACTGGTATTAAATGTATCACCGTGATGTACAACCATCACCACTGTTCATTTCCAGAATGTTTTCATTATCCCAAACAGAAACTCTGTACCCACTAAACAGTAACTCTCTATTTCCCCTACCCTCTGGCCCCTGGCAAACTCTCTTCTACTTTGTGTCTCTATGAATTTGCCTATTCGACCTACTTCATATAAATGGAACCACATAGTATTTGTCCTTTTGTGTCTGGTTTATTTCACTTAGTATATGTTATAACATATATCAGAACTTCATTCCTTTTAAAGACTGAATCATATTCCATTATATATACTGCATTTGGTTTATCCATTTGTCATTTGCCAGACATTTGGGTTATTTCCACTTTTGAAGTATTCTGAATAATGCTTTTATGAATATTTATGTATAAGTTTTAACAGAACACCTGCTTTCAGTTCTCCTGAGTATACACCTAGGAGTAGGATTGCTGAGTCATACATAGCTCTGTGTTTAACTTTTGAGGAAGGAACTGCCAAACTGTTTTCCAAAGTGACTGCACCAGTTTACATTCCTATCAGTAGTTTATAAGGAAGGGTTTAAGTTCTTCAATCCTTGACAGTACTTGTTAGTTTCCATTTTAAAAACAATTATAATCATCCTAGTGGGTGTGAAATAGTATTTTATTGTCATTTTATTTGCATTTTCCTAATGACTAATTATATTGACCATTTTTTCATATATTTATTTGCTGTGTGTATTATCTGATTTGTAGAAATGGCTATTCAAATCCTTTGCCCCTTTTTAAATCAGATTATTTGTCTTTTTACTGTTGCGTTATAAGAGTTCTTTATTCTGGCTGATAGACCATTATTAGATACATAATTTGCAAATATTTTCTCCCATTCTGTGGGGTGTCTTTTCACTTTCTTGATTGTGTCATTTATTGCACAATAGTTTTGAAGTTTGATGAAGTCCAATTTATCTGTTTTTTGCTTTGTTTGCTTGTGCTTTTGGTGTCACATCTCTGCCATTTGTCTAATCACCTTCTGTTTTCTTCTAGTAGTTTTATAGTTTTAGCTCTTACTTTTAATTACGTCCTTGATCCATTTTAGTTAATGTTTGTATAGGGTATGAGGTAGAGGTCCAAATCCATTCTTTTGCATGTGGTTACCTCGTTGTCCATTTGTTGAAGAGACTATTCTTTCCCCTTTGAGTTGTCTTGGCATTCTTGTCAAAAATTCAATTGACTGTAGATATAAGGGTTTATTTTTGGACTCTCGATGCTATTCTATTGATCTGTATGGCTATCCTTATGTTCATACTAGTCTTGAATACTATAGCTTTGTAATAAGCTTTGAAATAGGGCATTGTGAGTCCTCAACTTTGTTCATACTTTTCAAGACTGTTTTGACTGTTCCGGTTCCCTTACGTTTCTATATGGAATTTTATGACCATCCTGTTAATTTCTGCCCAAAATGGCAGTTGCAATTTTGATAAAAAGTGCATGGAATTTGTAGATCACTTAGGGGAATATTGTCATCTTAATAATAAGTCTTCTAATCTATGAGAAAAAGATGTCTTCCCATTTACTTAGGTCTTAATTCCTTTTAATAATGTTTTTCTGTGTCAAATCATACTTTTTGTTATATTTATTCCTGGGTATTTTATTTATTTGGGTGCTATTATAAATGGAATTTTCTTAATTTTTGGATTGTTTTTTGCTGATATAAAAATACAGCTGATTTTTGTATATTGATCTGGTATCTTAAAACCTTGTTGAATTTTTTTTATGAGCTCTAATAGTTTTGAGTGTACATATTCCTTATGGTTTTCTGTATACAAGATTGTTTCATCTGAACTAGAAATAGTTTTACTTGCATAATGCCCTTATCTAGAACATCCATTTTATAATGTTGAATAGAAGTCCTTGTCTTATTCCTGATCTTAGGGAGAAAGCTTTCAGGTTTTTACTATTAAGTATGACGCTGGCTGCGGGTTTTTTATAGATGCCCTTTATTAAGTTAAGGGAATTCCCTTCTATTTCTCTTTAGGTGAGTGTATTTATTATGAAAGAGTGTTGTATTTTCTCAAATGGTTTTTCTGCATCTATTGAGATGATTATGTGGTTATTGTCCTTTATTTTATTAACATTATTATATCACATTGATTGATTTTCATATGTTATATTTATATTTCTGAGGTAAACTCCACATGGTCATAGTATATAATCCTTATATATGTGCTGGATTCAGTTTGCTGATATTTTGTTGAGGCTTTTAGCATCTATATTTTTAAGGGATATTAGTCTGTAGTTTTCATTTCTTGTCATTTCTGTCAGTTTTGTATCAAGGTAATACCCTCCTTACAGAATGAGTTGGGAAGGGTGCCCTTCTCTTCTACTTTATGGAATAGTTTATGAAGGATTGGTATTATTTTTCTTCTTTAAACATTGGATAGAATTTATCAGTGAAGCCATCTGGTTGGTCCTGGACTTTCCTTTGTGGGAGTTTGTTTTTTTAATGTAAGGTACAGAAGGGTATTTATAGTATAATCCTATTGGAAAGAGAGAGGGAAGTCTTTTTAAGGCTGTATCTGGGTGCTTATATTTATAAAGAAACGTTTTGAAAAGATATACAAGTAGCAGAGGTTATCGTTGAATAATGAGATGGGAACTTTTAGTCTTCTGTTCTTTTTTTAAAAATGTGTACGTGTCTTGCTTTAGATAAAAAACACTACCTAACCTGTCTAGCATTTGACCATTTGCTCTTTAACTCACACAGTGAAATGCTAGGGGTATGTTTTGGCCTGTCTCCTTACGTACTCATAGTCCAGCAAGTTCCAGCATCTCTCTTCACCTTCACAGTCTGTTCTCCCCTTCTCTGTTTTATCTTCCATCACACTGAATTACTTGTCAGTTTTCTGAAAACAACCCACAGTGATATGCTACTGTGCCTTTGTACATCCTATGCTATTCCTGATCCTTGTCATTCCTTCCCCCTATATCTGACCAATTAATATCTCTTCATCTCTACTCACCCTTTTAAATATTATTTACCTTCCAAATGTTGGTTACCTTCCTTTGTGAACATGTCTCAGCTCACTCTTCACCCTGTCATTTCCCATCCAGGGGGGGGGGGACGGGGGTAAAATCTCTTTCTTCTGCTGCTTGTCATATATTAGGCATATTTTTGTTATTGAACTTTGTATTTACCCTGCATCATAATTACTAGTTCACACATATGTCTTTCCTAAAAGTACAGTTTTATTCAATTTTGTATCCCTGGAGCCTAGCACAATGCTTGGCACAAAATAGATGCTCAAGAACATTTTAATTGAATTGAATTGAATTAATGATAGAAAAGGCATGCTGGGTAGGATGAGCAATGTGAGCAAAGGCCAAAGTCATGAATTTGTAACGTGAACTAGTTTGGCAAGACAGGAAGATTCATACTGCGAAATATGGTTGAGTGGTTTTGGCAAGGCTGATAATAGAGGCTCTTAAAAGCCAGGTAGAGCAGACTTGGTAGGTAAATTTCGGTGAATGAAGAACTTTTCTCACTTCCTTCAAGTCTTTTCTCCAATCTCTCTTCTCAGTTGGCTTACCCTGACCACCTCCTTTAAAACCATCTCCACATTCACCCTTCTTATCCCAGCATTCTCTTTTTTCCATTGCATATCACATTCAATATAGTTTACTTTTTTGTTATGTTTTTTATTTATTGTTTGTCTTCCCCTGTGGAATATAAGCTTCCCAGCCAAGGTAGCCTTGTTCACTGGTATTTCCCAAGCACTTAGAACATTGCGTGGCACATAGTAAGGCACTCAGTGAATCCTAAATTAATGAACTTAGTATCTTGTTCAGAGCTGGCGTAGATAGCTTAGGTATATAGTTCACATGTCTTGCTTCTGAGACATTTGTTCTGTAAAACTGCTAAAATAGTGCCATCTATTTGTAATATAATCTGGGGCAGGGCTTGGGGCGGGGGCCAGGGGGTGGAGATTAGGGAAAGAGAGGTATTGCCTTAAGGTTTCTTGCCTCAGAAACCAAATTGGGAAGTAAAAATTATAAGTACATTTGAATTATTTCTTGCTTTAAAAATGTTTTGTGTGGTGATTAATTCCAATGCTTTAATAATTTCTTTTTCTTTCTCCACAGACCTTTGTAGTATTAAACAGAGGGAAAACTCTCTTCAGATTTAGTGCCACGCCTGCCTTGTATATTTTAAGTCCTTTTAACCTGATAAGAAGAATAGCTATTAAAATTTTGATACATTCATATCCTTTTCTGCAAATGTGGAGTGAGGGTAGCAATTGCATGGTCTCTGGTACAAATTTGTGAATTGTGACAACTGAGTTATATGTTAAGTATTTTATCAATAGTGTCATTGACTGTCCCACCAATCAGAGGTTTAGAAGGGACCGTCTGCCAAATTCTGAACGGTGAGCTTCAGCAAACTCTTTTCTTCTTAGGATGACACTGGAATGGTGTTGGTATCATTTAGAGCACGGGGTGGGGAACGTCCAGCCCAAGGGCGGTGTAAGGCCCTCGAAATCATTTGGCCCGGCCCTGCCAAGGCATTAGGGGTGAGTTAATTAAATGTCTGACTTAAATATAGCAGGCTAATTTTTAAGCTGATGATTTTGTACAGCCCGTGGATGTGCTATAAATATCCAAATGACCCTTGGCAGAAGAAAGGTTCCCCACCCCTGATTTAGAAGGAAAAATAGTAACCTTTTACTAAAGTCTTTTTAGTAATTTCATCCTGAAGCAGATTATTCAGATTTTTAATGTATTAAAGTCCAATATTAGAATATCTTAAAAGCTACTTCTTGAATTACAAATAGTTGAATGAATGCTTAGAGGTCTGCCTTGACAATTTTTTTTAGTTTTTGAACAGTGAGCTTAGCAAGTATCTGAGATAGTTTCTCAGGTTAAATGGCCTCCCTGGTACAGAGGTTTAGATTTAGAGGCAGGATTGATATGAATCTTTTCTGGTATTTTTACTTCCCTAAAACAGAAATTGCCAATTTATTCATGTGGCCTGACTTTTATATCTTATTAATATAGGAGAGCATATGACAAAAAATTACATGATGGGTGCAGCAACTTTGTATAATGACTTTACACTTTCATGGTTGGTGTTTAATTTGACAGGATTTAGTCCCATTTTGCAGAGTGTATTGTATCCTCCGGTTAGGATGAGGAAACGAGCAGTTACAACTTGGTAAGTTGGTTTGCCAAGCTTTCACCACATTTCATTAACTCTCAAGAATTTAGCAACCTGCTTCTAAATATACTCAGGAAACTGATTTTCAGTTTAAGATTTGCACCTATGAAATGTCCAGTCTTCACCGAGGCACCCTAGTGATAAATGTGCAAACCTTGGTCAGTGTCATGAGGGGGAAGAAAACATGAGAGAGTTGTTAGGAAATCACTTCCCACTTTCTCTCCCATCTGTAAAGCCCCAGCTTACCTTCTCCCATGTACACCTGCCGTCCTTGCCTGAACAAGAGGCCCTCACAGGCAAGAATCACAGGCATATAAGCAACATGTGGTTTATAAGCAACATAGTTCTGAAATCTGAAGGCTTGCAAATAAATAAATAAATAAATCGCAATACTAGTACGTCTTCCCTTTTTATTATCAGGAGATGGGGAGTGTTTTTTCTCTTCTAACCAGAACGTGTTATTTATTATCCCTGGGGGGAAATCCAGTTGTAGTGAAGAAAATCCAGCTATGCAAAGTATGTTTACTCTTTAAAACCTCACTAGTAGAATGAAGACGGTGAATGCCATTAGCAAGAGAGAGTGAATTAGCAACCAATGAGATGCAGCTCCTGGGCTTGCTAAAGTGACAGTTTGTGTTTGAGAAACTCATACTGACCTAAAGCAGTTTAATTTGTCTCAGTAGACAAGAACAGAAAGGGCCGAGAAAGGTTAGGAATGAAGCTGGAATGGCAACTAAGGACTTTACTATCCATAAACATCCCTGGGCACTTCCAGAATGATCAGATGAATTTGCCCCATTGCCTAGTTCTTAGGCATATGATGGTGTGGATGCCCTTGAAATCCTTACCCAACATGTCACAACAGGTTTCCCAAATTGGACAAATTCAGGACACATTGGCTATTGCCTTGCCCC
Source organism: Corynorhinus townsendii (assembly GCA_026230045.1). Lineage (NCBI taxonomy): Eukaryota > Metazoa > Chordata > Mammalia > Chiroptera > Vespertilionidae > Corynorhinus > Corynorhinus townsendii. The sequence continues at coordinate 168,292,926 of JAPDVU010000003.1, read as the reverse complement.
CCAAGAGTAGTTCAGCTCTTTGGAGGACTAGAGGGGAAGTGAACCCTTAATTACATGTAGATTTTCAAATAATTAGCTATGTAAGATAACTAACAATAAATGAGTGCTGAGTAATATAGATTAAATTTAATTTATTTTGTCACCCAATGACCTTGGAGTCTGGTAGATTTTTGGTTACTGTGCACAAAGGTATTTAGGGGCTTATTCCATACTTGAGGTAAAAGTGGTAAGAGAGGAAAATGTTTTATCCAAAAGGAGCCGCATAAGGGCAGCCTTTTTGAAAGCGCGTGGACGCTCTGTTCATTCACGATTCTCTGGTCAGGTGTTTATTCTCTGGTCAGGTGAAATTCTGTGGTGACCACAGTTTTCATTGTCACCTCACCTTTTCCTCCTCTTCTGTGCTTTGCCTTCTTTCAGGTTACTGATTTAGGTCTCATGATACCCAATGTGCAACGTGTTTGTTTTCTGAGAAAAAAGTAGACTGGTCAGACTTTGTGTCTTCTCCAATTTTGTGCATTCTCCCTTGACTCTTCTCTACAGTATTTAGCATGATCATTATGTGCACTATTTTGACCAACTGTGTATTCATGACTTTTAGTAACCCTCCGGACTGGTCGAAGAATGTGGAGTAAGTAGCTCGTTTGTTTATTTTACTGCTTGTTTAGTTCATTTTTAGTCACTGAATCTTGCTTTGCCACAGTTTACCCATCAAGGGGGAAAAATAGTTAATTGCCTATTTTTTGTTTCACAGAGAGGGGTGATTTAGGAACTATCAGTAGTCAACTCTAAAAAGAGAAAGGCTCTGGAAGTTCCTACCCTTCAACTCCATCTTTTTCTGTGCTAGCTGGTGCCTTTGACTTGTTGCCACATCACCATCTTCTACCCTCAGTTCCCGACAATACTACCTTCTTCTCCAATATTACTTTTCCCTTCATTTTGACTTGTTTAAAGTTAAAAATAGCTCTGGGGCTGCCTCCCCTGATTGGAAGTGATCACATACAGATGGCAGTACAGAGGCATATATCTGTAATACCTGTCAAGACCCAGTACGGTACAATATTCCAAAGTTCTTGATTTGTATGTTTCAGTAAGCGTCCCTTTCTCTTCCTTGCTTCTGTTTTGCTGCATTGGCTATGTCCTTTTTGTTTTGTCTCTGTTGCTTGAAGCCACACCGAGGCAAGTATATTTATTATCTTAAAAGATTTGTGTATCGTTTCTGTCTGTTCAGAAATTACCTCAAGCTCTCCATCTCTTTGACAGGTATACGTTCACAGGGATTTATACATTTGAGTCACTAGTTAAAATCATTGCAAGAGGTTTCTGCATAGACGGCTTTACCTTTTTACGGGATCCATGGAACTGGTTAGATTTCAGTGTCATCATGATGGCGTAAGTTCTCTGCTTACTTTTTTGGTGTTCTGGGTGCCATTGTGGGTGGTTGTGCTCCTGGGTGTTTGTATGATAGTGTAAGTGTGAGTTTGTGGGCAGTGTTGTATGAGGAATTAATGGATAACTATGTAAGGCTGTATGGGTTTATGCTTATGATTCTTACTTATGAGGGCCTCTGTTCAGGCAATGACAGCAGATTTATATGGGAGAAAAGTAAGCAGAGGCTTACAGCTGGGAAAGAAAGTAGGAAGTGATTTCCTAATAATGCCTCTCGGGTTTTCTTCCCCCTCATAATACTGACCGAGGATTACGCATTTATCACTAGTGTGCCTCAGTGAAGACTTGAAATTTTATAGGTGCAAGTCTTAAACTGAAAATCAGTTTCCTGGGTATATTTTATCACATTTAATTTCATGAGGCTAGCCAGATGTTACAGACTTCAGAGCACATTTTTAGAATCAAAACACGAGCCAAGATATATCCAAACTGGTTGATTCCTAAAGAAATACTGACCAGAACTTCAAACTATTGCTAGAGAACAATGTAGCTCCACATCGGTATGCTGGAGCTCTTAGTAATTTCTGTTGTTGTAACAATGAAAATATTTGCCTGGGGAACTTAGCTGATGATAGGAGAGTTACAGCAGACTTTATTTCCAGGTTGGGAAAGCACTTGATGGTTTGGTAGAGGGAATAGGGTGTTGTATAGTTTGTATGTGAGTTCTGATGTGTGCATGCAGATGTGTAAGAGATTGAGTGTGTGTATGGGTCTGAGCATCAGATAGAAAGATGTATTTCCTCTGTAAAATGTGAGTGAACGATATGCATCGAATATTTGAAACTGGAACTTTGACTTTCTGTTATATTAAGGCAATTTCTAGCTTTCCAGCATTATTAAAATGAACACATTTGTGTTCATTTGAAATTTAAGTGTCCTTGCTTGGCACAGAACTGGTGATAAAATGGGCATTTAGTATAATATTTGCTCTGATCTCGTGATCTGGATTTTCCTGAGCCCTGCTTTTGTATGCCATAGGCTGAAACTTCATCTGTAGGCATAACTGCAAAGATATAAACAACTTTTGGATAAGTCATATATACAGACATGTAGGCATTTTTGCCATTGTCAGCTAAGGAGTTATTTTAATGTATATTTAGTTTTATGGGGCTTCTGCTACAGAAATTTGTCTCCTTTTCCTAAGAAATTGTTCACAAAACATGGGACATAAGACTTTGTTACTTCCTGGCCTCAAGTGATTGGCTCGAGAGTAATAATTCTGATTCAGACCCGCATATCACAATACTTAATTAAGAAAGTAAAGCTCCAGGAATCTCCTGGTTGTATCAATTCATTCAAATATACTTTTCAATTCTCCTTGCTCAATTAAAAAAAATGTTCCTTAAATGTTTATATGTTGAAACGTTTCTTTTTCAAGGAAAAAAAAATGAAATCATAGCTTGTGTATAAGACCCTTTCTTCCCCCCCATTCTCAAACCCTCGCCCAGTGGTACCATTACAAGTTAACTTTGGTTTGATTCTGCAGGTATATAACAGAGTTTGTAAACCTAGGCAATGTTTCAGCTCTACGCACTTTCAGGGTACTGAGGGCTTTGAAAACTATTTCGGTAATCCCAGGTAAGATGGCCCGGGGTTGGTGTTAGGTGTTGGGTTAGGGCCCTGACGTGACGTATTGTACTTTTTTGTTTTGTTGTGGTTTTGTTTTTTTCCTTTGGTGTTTGTGTTTGTGTCTGTGTTTGTCATTTGTGTCTGTGTGTGACCTCCCTTACTACAGATATGTGACAGAGTTTGTGGACCTGGGCAATGTCTCAGCGCTGAGAACGTTCAGGGTTCTCCGAGCTTTGAAAACTATCTCTGTAATTCCAGGTGAGAAAATTTAAACACAGGCTGGCTTTGCCTCATCTTCTCTTTCCCCGCCATTCATTTTGCCCACTACATTCTAAACCGGTGTCAGCACATTTGATATGGCCTTGCATTCCGCATGTTTTTACCTGGAGACATTCGCTGGAATGGCCCTTTGGGCACTTTCTCCGACAGTGCTTGCCAGGCATGCAGCCCCCATTCCATCCATGCTTCTGAAAAAGCACGTGCTTAAGAATCACTTGGATTTCACAATATTGAGAAAATTGTCACAGAGCTAAGCTGTCTCTTTGAATATAAATCATTTGCTTTCTGGCCTCATGGAATTACAGTAATTTTAACATTCACCATCATTCCATTGCTTATGATTTCTAGGCTTCCTATCGCATGATTTGCTGATGGGATGTTACTCAAAGAATTGCACTTTTATTGTTACTGTGTTAATGGGATCATTTAATCACATCAGAGACCTACCCAGTTAACTAGTCCAGTATTATAGACAAACTAGAGGCCCAGTGCACGAATTAGTGCACCGGTGGGGTCCCTCAGCCTGGCCTGTGGGATCAGGCCGAAACTGGTGCTCAGACATCCCCTGAGGGGTCCCAGATTGCAAGAAGGAGCAGGCCAGGCCAAGGGATGCACCGGTGCAGGATCGGGGCCAGGGAGGGACATGGGAGGTTGGCCAGCTAGGGAGGGAACGCGGGAGGGCTCCAGGGCGTGTCCAGCTCGTCTCGCTCAGTTCAGATCGGCCGGGCCCCAGCAGCAAGTTGACCTACTGGTCAGAGCATCTGCCTCCTGGTGGTCAGTGCACGTCATAGTGAGTGGTTGCGTGGCCTTAGCATATCATTAGCATATTACACTTTGATTGGTTGACCGGCTGACCGGTCGACCGGACACTTAGCATATTAGGCTTTTATTATATAGGATTTAAGAACCTGTGAGTTAGTGAATGGAACCTTAATAATTACTGTTAATCACCTTCTATGTCTGTTTCATTAATAAGAACCAGTAGACATATAGTCAGAGACCATTCTCAAACATAAATCCCAATGAAGCATATGCAGGTGCTGTTAAAAAAATCAAAGGTAAGATAAAATTCATCTGAAGGTATGGGCTAACAAAAAGTACAGAAATTTGAGAAGAAAGAAAAGGAATCAGTGAGTGGTTAAAAGGTTGCTTTTCTTTTTGGTCCTGGTTGACCTGACTCAGTAGTACTTAACCTTGAAGGTTTTGGATCCTTTTGAGAATCGGATCAAAGGGCCCCAGGTTAAGATGCCTTAATTTAGTTTAAATCCTTGCTACCTGATAATATTGAACTATCTCTTTAAAGGGCAGTCTTGATGTCTAGTAGGAAAGATATTTTCATTAGTCTTGTGAGCCTAGGATACACTGGCAGTAACATGGCAGAGGTCAAGACAATATTGTTGCTGATGGGTTGTTTTCAGGCAAGAGACCAGACTTCCCGTTGCACTTTTGTAGAAACAGAGACATGAAGAAAAGAGGCATCCGATTCCTGGCATCACATGGTTCTTCTCCTTGTGGCTGGCTCAGAAACATTTCTCTTTTCCCCTTTTTAACATTATCTACATATGAGGTATCAGAGGGAAACACAAAGGTTGAATCCTAGAGAGGACAGATGTAGAATGTAGCTTAACAAGAACTCCCCCGTTCCTCCATTTATAAATTTGGGCCATGAAGTGGGCCAATAATTGAGCCCTACTAAAAATGAATTCCTTTATTTTTAGCTATGGGAACTTACTCCTTGTCAATAGAGTTTGGGTATCAGTTGGAGTATTTCCTTCTTGGCAAAAACAAAAACAAAACAAAACAACAACAAAAACCCATCCCTGGCTTACCAAGGTTTAGTTTCTAGCCTTTTAAGTCCATTTGACGGAAAGCCCAGCTCATCCTCCGGGCAGCCTCATTGGCAGTGGCCTGATCCACAGGCAGGCCTTGTCTTTTTTTAAAGCATCTGGAGCACCATGTCTTTACTTCTTCTGTTTTTCCTTTGGTCTCTTTCCTCCTCTGGCCTCTTTTTAAATATGATCCCATGTTTCTGCTCACTTCCCCCAGCGTATTCCACAAGGCATCTGTCTCTTTATGTTCTTGTGATCTCAGAACTTCTCTCCCAGAATTAAATTGGAAAGCTGTGTTCTATTCACTAACTAGGGCAGCAGATGCTATCTCTGGTCTAGCTTTTAGCTTCTGTCTCTGTGCTATATGGTTAATTCTGACCACAGCATTACTACAAGATAGCTTTTAACGCATGTCACATTATTCATCCTTAATACTCCAGTACTATATATATAAATAAACACAGTTTCTGGTGCATAGCAGTGCTCCATAAATGATTGTAGTGGTAGCAGTTATTATAAAGAAGAAAGGATTTGTATCAAAATTTAGACATCGGCTTCACAGTTTGAAATAGACTTCTGAATTCTTGTTTCTAGAAGCACCCCAAATGAGCTGGCTTTGGGAGGTTAACTGGTATGGAATGTGACTTTTAAAGGATAATAAAGCCAATAAGAGTTCACTGTCAGTGAATGATATAACTGATACTTGAATTATAGTGTGACTTCTAATCCTAAATTCTGTTTTTCACATTCTACATAGAGTTAGGAAGAGAAATCCAGAGTTAAGTGCTTATTTGGTAAATGAAGCCTCCCACGTGAGATACTTCTGTCATCCTATGTAAAATTCTGAACTTGCCTGCTCCGCTTTCTCCCAGGGAGGCTGCGGTCCTCTTCCTACTGGCCTGTTACCCAGGTCTCCTCCCAAGGTGGGAGCACTAGTGCGTGAGTCAATAGACCTGAGCCGTCTCTTGATTGGAAATCTAAGTCATTTTAACTCCACTGTTGTAGAGCTGGGATATAGTTCTCTCTTAGTAAGAACCATTGTTTTGCATACCAAGTTTTGTCATGGATCACTTCAGGGGAATTATTGCTTTCTTTGCCTTTTCCTGTTCCCATTTCTATTATAGGTTTTTGCCAAAGCTGTCACAAACAAGTGTGATCAACAACAGAACTGGGATGGGGCCTGCAAGATCTCACAAAGCTCTCCAAGTCTCCGTTCCCTTCTTGAGAGTTTTCCCTTGCCCAGGGCACTCACCCGGCTCACCTGGGCTGGCGCTGTCCTTCCTCTGAGCATCTTTGGTAGATATTCTGAATGCGTCAGGGCTGCTAGGACTCCCAGAAGATCGGAGAGTACAGTGCATTAGTGAGCTCCAACCTTTGGTATATGAGAAGCTTTGATTTACAGCTGCCTTTTAGCTTAGAAAAGACCGAACCCACATCCCGACCCTTTTATATGCTAATTCGAGACTTGGGTATGTGTCATTCATGTTTCCATTTTGCTTCAGAGGATTTGACATGGAGAACAATGCACACAAACTCTGTGCTAAAACTTACAGAAGGAGACCCTTCCTATTTTTTCTTTGGTCTGGAATTTTCCAGATTCAACTTGATATTTAAGTATTCTGTGTAGAAAGTCATGTGTCTTAAAACTTAGTTTTCAGTTTACATTTATCAAGGACCTGCGTACAAAAATTCTTAGTGACTTCGTTAGAAGTTTCGTCCTCTGCATGCTTTGACTATGTGTGTAGGACTGGCAGGCCCAATGGTAGGGAGGAAATCCCAAAACAGGCGTCTCGGTTTTTCTTAGAGGGTATCACTTAATGGGGTGAGTGAAGCCAGGCAGGAGGGCCTCACGCACCACTTCCTTTTCATTTCCATCACTTGAATGGCTCCCCCAAAGCACTTCGACTTCTCTATTTTTCAGCATTGGTTTAATACTTTGTTCTCTTCAAAGTTGCGATTTCTTGATTATTTTTCTCTCGGGTTTTTTATTTTTCTGCTTTCATTTCTGTTACTTTCTCTTTTAACTGTGGGGTCAGATAAGAAGAAGCAGGGAGAATGATGGGCCTTCTCCTTCCCACCCCAAATTTGCATTTAAGAAAGCATTTTCTTTAAATGTGTACATTATGAATATGCCAATTTCTAGTGAAGGGAGATAGAAAGTGTTTTAAGATTATGTTTAGGCTCATTGTTGCTCTTAAAATATTCTAGTTATTAATTCAGTTGTTTCTATATTTCTCCTTTATCCACATTGCATTCTCAAAAAAGGTAACTAAAGTTTAACACAGTGGCCCAACTCGTGTGGCTCAGCGTTTGAGTGTCAACCTATGAACCAGGAGATCATGGTTCGATTCCCCGTCAGGGCACATGCCCGGGTTGCGGGTTCGGTCCCCAGGGTGGGGCGTGCAAAAGGCAGCCGATTAATGATTCTCTCATCATTGATGTTTCTATCTCTCTCTCCCTCTCATTCCTCTCTGAAATCAATTTTAAAAAACAAAGTTTAACACGGTGTCCTAACTGGAAAAATTTTGAAGACACATGGGATCCCACTTGACCTACCTTTGAGAGCTAGTTTAGTTTTTGTCAGACTTTGCGATTTGAATCTGGTCTCAAGTAAATAAATCTGTGGCCCCCAAACCTCTCCCAAATTACTCTTGGCCTGAAGAACCTTCGAGAACTATCCTTGTGAGGATTTAATCTACAGCAGCAAAGTTGACCTGAATGATTTACTCCTAGCACTTGTCTGGGCAAAACCAGATCTTGGGAATTGGGGAACTTTTCTTTCCCCTGGGGTGAGCAACTGCTTGTTGTTGCTTTTGAGGCCTGTTCCAATGTAAATTTTGTAGGATAATTAGCGCACGTTACATCAGACCAGTTAGATTTCTCAACCTGAGCCACAAACTAGGAAATATACATGTACTTTATTTGTCATCTGGCATCACCATGGTGGAGGTTTTTGAACCCAATATGCATGGCTGGTTTCGCTGGACTACACATCATCAGGCTTTGTTCATTTGTTTAAGGCAGTGGTCGGCAAACTGCGGAGCCGCGGTTGCCGCTCTGTTGACTAATGAGTTTGCCAACCACTGCCTTAGGGAAAAACACTTAAAAAACATTTTAATAATGTACTAATGTCTTTAACCTGAAGTCACAACTTCTGGGTAAGGGTAATGCCTTACAGCAGTGGTTGGCAAACTCATTAGTCAACAGAGTGGCAAACCGCAGCTTGCCGACCACTGGTTTAAGGGATTGTAGTGGCTTCACCTACTTCATCTGACTTCTTTTCAGGTGCTGACCTTTCTGTACATTGGGTCTAGTTGTCTTCCTTGATCTGTAATAAATGTAGAGGTAGTAACTGCTCTGCTCAGACATCCCAGTGCTAGTTAATCTTAGCCTTTTCCAAGAGTTCTTGCTGTCCAATTTGCCCCCACATGGCTTCTGTTGCACACTCTGTTGTGTAGGAGTCATTTGAAGGAGCATTCTGCTCTGTTTTGGATAATCATTTTCAGTCAGTATCTTGCTTGTTCTGGTGTGTGAGCCAATGGAAGAAGCAAAACAGCTTGTCTTCACAGACAGAACAGTGCCAGTCTCCATTCTCATACATACCAGGTCAGGGATTCAACCAGCAGCTGCTTGCCTTTATTGACCTGTGTTGGTGGTATCAGGGAGCACTTTTGCTTGGCTGCACTTACTAGTACATGGCAGCCACTGCTGTCAAGACTTGAGTTTAAGAAATGCATTGATGGCATCATTTCCATAAATTGGCATTGATGTCTGCAAACATGGTTGTTTGCAATTATCAACCCTAATGGAAGGAAAAAGAGTCGTGGCTGAGAGCATTGTATAATATAGTGACATTTATATTTAATATTGCTATGCAATCGAGTGCCAACCTTGACCTGCAAGCATTAAGCTACACTACCTTTCTTCTTCCTGTAGCTTCCTCTAATTTTCTCCTAGCAATCTGGGTGAGAATCTTGGATAATAAACTTTTTAGGTGGCCATAGTTACTGTTATTTAGTTAAGATTATTCTTGCTTAATTAAGATTTGTTTCTCTTAACCCCTCTGAAGTATAAACAGTTGAATACAATTTCCAATCTAAGCTTCTACTTCAAACTTCTTGCAAGCTGAAAGAACTCCCACCAAGAAGTTGATCTATGCCTTAAATTTTCAAGTAAAACATTTGAAGAATTTTTAAAAATACATTTTTATTGATTTCAGAGGGGAATGGAAAGAGAGATAGAAACATCAATGATGAGAGAGAATCGGCTGCCTCTTGCATGCCCCCCCACTGGAGACCAAGCCCGCAACGCGGGCATGCGCCCTGACCAAGAATGGAACCGTGACCTTCTGGTTCATAGGTCGTCAATCACTGAGCAACACTGGCCAAGCTGAAGAATTATTTTACACTTTTCTGGACTCGGGTTTACATATTTCTTCAGCAGTGACATGTGGTTTAGGGAGAAGAGCTGTTAAACCAGCTGTTTGTGAGTGTGCGAGCCCATTCCCAGGAAAGTGGTAAGTTCTGTGTATGGGGGTGTGTTTGTTGAGCATCTCTGGTTGCAGGATGCAGTAGTACTTCAGGAATCAAAGGGCTGGAATGTTTTGGGCTTTTGGAAGCCAGTGAAACAGAATGTAGAGCCAGAAAGCCCCAGATACCAGAAGTACTTTGTCTTCCTTCCTCTTGCTTCTCTCCACGTTTCTATTTACCTTTTCTGTCTCTTCCTTTACTTTTCAGGTGTATTCTGATTTAATGACAGAATATGGCTACCACTTAGCTCCCAAGTTTATATGAAAAGACTACCAGACTCTCTCTTGTCCTGTTTCAGATTTCTGGAAGAAACGATCTGGATTTAAATCAGATGTCTAGTCCTGGCCGGTTTGGCTCAGTGGATAGAGCATCGGCCTGTGGTCTGAAGGGTCCCAGGTTCGATTCCGGTCAAGGGCACATGCCCAGGTTGTGGGCTTGATCCCCAATCCCCAATATAGGGGGTGCAGGAGGCAGGTGATCAATGATTCCCTCTCATCATTGATGTTTCTATCTCTCTTTCCCTCTCCCTTCCTCTCTGAAATCAATAAAAATAAAATAAAGTAAGTCAGATGTCTATCCTGTCATCTGTAACCTACTAACAGAAGGTCACTTCCTACAAACAAGTTTGCCAGGAGCCCACCATTATGAAAAGGGGTGCGGTGGGGGAGGTAGTCTGAGCTCCTGGCCAGGAATGACCTATTACATGGACTTGGATGGAACCATCCGAAGAGTTCCTAGCCTAGGAAAATCAGATTAGACTCATGCTAAAATTGTATGGTTATTTTTTCAAATGTATTTATATCACAAATGCATTGGTTTGATTTTTGTATTATTATACACTTGTTACCTGTACAAATGGCAGCTTACAGCTCACTTCTCAATTTATATTTTTAAAAATATTTCTTAATTGATTTCAGAGAGAGGAAGGGAGAGGGGGAGAGAGATGGAAACACCTATGATGAGACATATCCATCGGCTGCCTCCTGTACGCCCTCAAGCCTGCAGCTAAGGATCTAGCCTTTAATCGGGCATGTGCACAGACCAGGAATCGAACTGGGGACCTGAACCACTGAGCCACACCAGCCAGGCTCTCAATTTACTTAAAGCAGAAATAGAAAAGGCCTTGCACAATCATCTGGTGTTCAGATAGGTGACTGTCTGAACCATTTAGGAGAAATGGCTCTATAGATGCTCTATAAAGAAGCCCAAGAAAAGAAACTCTACAAACATTCTTCAGTGACCTATTCAACTATACTTTTTTTTTAATCAGTCTTTGACTCTGAAAACAGAAATGTATAATTTTAGGGGCCCAGAATTGAATTATTGACCCAATATAGACCTGCCCCAATCCAGCCAAATAAAATGAAGGACTTTTCTATTCCTCAGAAACTTATGGAAGTAAGTTCCATAACACTGGGACAATTTGTACTTCTTTATGGCTGCCTTCTGTTTTATACCACCAATACCATCTTACTTAGCTCTGTGATTGTGATACAATTTCCCAGGGCCTTCCGAATAGAAGATTGAAATTTCAACTACTTAATCTCAAACAAATATCTCTGATTGTCTTAAAAGACTTTTAGAGCAGATTCCTCAGCTTCTCTTCCACTGCCATGTATTCCTGTGTTTGTCCACACTCTGTGAATGAGGAAATGAGACTGAAGAGTGACTTAAACTTGTTCTGAAACAAGTGGGTTATAAGCAGTAGCTGAGCCAGGACCAGAATTCCTGCTTTCTGATCCCCTGTCTGCACAGCCCTGTGAAAAGGAATCAGGTTAGAAATGCCTGTGTCTGGAGCCCAGGCAATTTCTGACCTCTGTGGTGGCAACATGGAAGGCCCACTCTATAAGAAAGCACAGGATTCTACACACTTTGCATCTCTACGGTCTGACTCTTGCCCCCTCTCCCCCCTCCTTTAACTTCTCTTAGATCCCTTTCAGGATATCGGTGTGAGAAAAAAAGTTCTCATTAATTTAATCTTTCAATAAAAATATACTAATGCCTGTTTATGCCAGGCCCATTACTACTGTTGGACTCGGATAGAAAATTTCATTTGACTGAACTTTGAAAATTCTAAGTAGTTGCTTGAAAAAGAAGTCATGTTCATATCACCCATTAATTAGATCATCATCATATGAGGTTAGCCATACAGTGTCATTATCACAATCCTCTCTCTTTGAGGAGGGCAGCATATGTATAATAGTGATGGCTAACGAGTGTTAAGTGCCAGGTGCTATAACTGATATTTTGCATTCATTATCTTAATTTAAACCTCACAACAACCCAATGAGGTTGGTATTATAAATGCATTTTTATAGATGACTAAACTGAGGTTCAGGCAAAAATGGTTAACATTTGAGTCATTTACTGTGCACCAGGTGGTGTGTTAAGTGTTTATATGAATCATGCTTAATCCTCACAAGAGCCCTATGATATTCAACCAGAATTATCCCCATTTTAATGATGAAAAGTATGACATTCCAAGAGGTTAGGTATTTTGCTCAGGTCACAGAAGTAAATGGTATCACTTGGTTAAGGTTAGTAATTATCTACCCAGCCTCCCACTTCAAAGCCAGGATAGGGATTTCCCTTGTATTTCCATCCAATAGTCTTGCCTTCAGAAGACTACCAGAGACGAGATTCCTCCTGAGGCCCTGAGGCCCGTGTCCGCCTCCTGCCTGTCTGGTGCGTGGCACGCCGGAGTGCCAGTGCTTTCTTGGCTGGGTCCTATGGATAGTCAGATGTCTGGCCATGCCCAGGAGAGCAATGCAGACCCAGTTTTGACCCAAACCTCATGAACCCACAACCATATTTTTCTGTCTCCAATCACTGATCTCTTCCTGTGCAATTAAGAAATCTGCCTGCAGGTTCAAATTTAAACCAGTAGCTTGCGTTTAAACCTCAGAGTCAAGTAGATTACATATTTTTTATTTGGTTTTAAATGTAGGACAGTAAAAGGTCAGTTGTAGAAAGCAGGGCATATATGTGATATAGAAAAGGTGTGTTTTTAAATGGAAAGACAAACCATAAATACTCGATTGATAATAATTAACCCTTTCAACACATTAGCATTTCCAGAGCTCTTGGGAAAATATTATTGCACCTTCTCATTGACTGGCTTTCAAGCTTCCAGTAGTTCTCTTTCCAACCTGCAAGCCTCCTCAATTCCGGGTTTTTCCATTTGTTTATTCAGCTAATATTTACTGAGCACCTGCTGTGTTCTGGGAAGTATAGATACAGCTGTGAAAAAAACTGATGTACTTAGTTGTAACCAGGATAAAAGCTACAGAGAGTATAAGGAGCTATAGAGATACTAATAATAATGGGGGAGGAGAAGAGTTGTGAAGTCAGGGAAGGTTTTCTGGGGGAATTGATATTTAAGTTGAGACCAGAAGGGTGGACAGGAGTTAGGCAGGTAGGACAGGGGAACGGAAGGAAGCGTTCCAGGCAAAGGGACGAGCAGATATGAAGGCCCCGACGCAGTGAAAGCTTGACTCATTTCGTTGCTGAGAAGCAGTCAAAGACAGGAAAGTGCTTCCAGGCAGAAAAGAGCCACATGTTGGAGAAGGAACTTTTTTTTTTTTTCTTTTTAAAAGTGAGTGGCTTAAAAATTGATACTTCTGGAGAAAGTGGTGATATTGCCGACCTATTGTTATTCTCATGATATAAAAGATGAAAGCAGCCTTGTTTCAAGGGTAGTGCTGTGGGGAGGAGTGGGGGCCAGTAGCTCAGAAGGGGGCTGGGGGAGGTGGGGAGGGCTATGGGGTGACTCTGATTCTTGGGGTTCTGTCTCCTCAGGCCTGAAGACCATTGTGGGTGCCCTAATTCAGTCCGTGAAGAAGCTGTCAGATGTGATGATCCTGACAGTGTTCTGCCTGAGTGTGTTTGCCTTGATCGGACTGCAGCTCTTCATGGGGAACCTGCGGAACAAATGTGTGGTGTGGCCCATAAACTTCAATGAGAGCTATCTTGAAAATGGCACCAAAGGCTTCGATTGGGACGAGTATATCAACAATATAAGTAGGTGGCCCCTTCTCTGCAAGAGGAGGAAGGAAAATGTATCTCTAGTTGACACAGCCAGAAGCCACCACTGGGCCTTAAGAAAGGCAGCTGGGGCCAGAAAGGAATGCCAGTGCAGCTGGAGGTAGCTTTGTGAAGCATTTCCTTCCCTGGAGGTGGGATTGTGTTCAGAAGCTCTCCCACCCCACTTCTCTCCCTTTAAAACCAAACATGAAAGTTGTAGCTTTGTCACCTGTACTCCTAAACTTTTGTTTTGAAAATCAGCCTCAGTAGCTTGATAGAAATTCTTTTTTCCCCTAATTGGGTTGCCTGAGATATTTAAACATCTGGTCTAGAATATACCTCTTAAGCATTCTTAATCCTGCAAGACCTCAGCAATTGATCTGGTCTGGGGAGTCAGATAATTTCTAAGACATCATTTGATCCTATTACAGTTAAGGAATTTTAATAATTTCATTTCAGGAACAAAGCACTTTAAGGAACATTTGGTGTAGTAATACTTCTATGAAATGATGGGGGAAAGTTAACAATATCACTATTAGTCACTCTTGAGGAAATAAAGGCAATTAAGAAGCCAAAAGAAAATGTTGCAAAGGGGATTTTAGGGACACATAAAATTAAAGGAAACATGCCTTCCATTTAATATAGGACATGATAACTAGTGATCAGTGAGGATTTCTAGTTTACCTGTGGTAAAGAGAAGCTATAAGGATAGATGATAAAGTTATATAAACATATTACAGCTTAGAAAACCCTCTTAAACCCCTTTGAGTTGAGTACTGGAACCTGGCATGTAGATTTGAAGTATGAGTGGAAGTCAGATGTCTGGGAAAAGAACATTGCATTACGGGCTTTATGGTAGCACTTTTAATTTTTAAACACAAATAGGAAAATTATGGGAAAGAATTCTTATCAGGTTTCATGGCTGTAAGAAAATATTTATATGAGCTAAAAATATTTATATGAGCTAAAAAATCAAAACTCTGCTGGGACTAGTTAGGGACAGTGTAACCTTATTCTCTCATTCACTTTAATCTGCCTTATTCATTTCCTGCCTCTTCAAACTCTTCTAGCAAATTTTTACACAGTTCCTGGAATGCTAGAACCTCTGCTCTGTGGGAACAGTTCTGATGCTGGGTAAGTAGCTCACCTAATTTTACTCTCCTCCCTTAAAATAATGTTTCAGATAAAACAGGCAATATTTTCACTTTTCTTTGTGCTCATGTAGTAGGCCTTAATTGGATCTAACATTTTGGGGCTAACATATTTTCTTTAAAAATTAACCTGGCTACTTTGTTTCTTTCCTCTTTTTCTTTTCTTCTTCTTTTTCTTTCTTCTTTTTTTAAATTCCCATTTGTTGGCCTGGCTCTATAGATGGTTATTTATTATCTCCAAGGTCATAGAGATTACTTACAGGACTGTTGAAAAGCCCTGAACTTCCCTTTCTTTCCTCAGGCAATGCCCAGAGGGATACCAATGTATGAAAGCAGGAAGGAATCCCAACTATGGTTACACAAGCTTTGACACTTTCAGCTGGGCCTTCTTGGCATTATTTCGCCTTATGACCCAGGACTATTGGGAAAACTTATATCAATTGGTAAATAATACCTCATTTTCAAGTGCTACCTCTAGTTTTTATTGTTGTGTTTTTTTTTGTGTTTTTTTTTTTGTTTTTTTGTGATAATGTTTGCATGAGGCTATGTGGGGTTGGGCACAGTCTATGTAAGAGACCTTTAGTGAAGACATTATACAATCACCTTATGATGTTATTTCTCTGTTCTATAAAATTAAGTGAATTCTTTCAGCTCCTGTCCTGTTTCTTTAATGCTCAGTCATGTATAGCTGTAGAGGCTCACAGCCTCTTGCCTGACCTGAGAATCTGCTGTCTCTTCCTACTTCTTACTGTTTCACCAAACCATCTGCAGTATTGCTGCTTTTGGATTTTCGGGTTTATGGCATCTTTTTAAGAAATATTAATTAAACGTATTGTGCAAGTCACTGTGCTAGACATAATAAAGATGAGATTTCTATCCACAAGGACGTTGGAATCTACATATATCAATGTTTTGGGGATTTGTAACATATTTGGACTTGTTTAAGCAGGTTGTGACTGTTTTTAAAAAAAAAAAAAAAAGGTCAGTACCATTCTATTGGGCTGCGTTGGTGACTGGCAAGTCATTTAACTTTGCTGGTTCTGATGGAGAAGTTAGTCTAGGTAATTGCACAGGGTCTTCCAGCTTAGAAATTCTGTGCTAATCCATTGTTATCTATTTGACTTTGGTATTTGATGGCACCATTTAGTTTGAGAATGAGAAATATGTCCCCTCAGGCATGAAGGGACGGACCTCTTTAAGGGGAACTTCTAATTGAGATCGCCTAAGGAATTCGTACTTTCTGTTGGACAACCTAAGTTTCCTCAGTTCTCATCTTTCTTATGCAGTATTTATGATTGATGTTAAATTTCATTTAAATATTTGTAGTTGAAAAGAAGAAAGATGAAAACTAAGTAACAATGGATCACATAGAAGTAACATAAAACCCAGTCATTCTTTGATGTCTAATTGCTCACTGCTAGTGAAAGGAATAGTCCTAGGATCCTTCTGCCTTTTTCTTTTTCCCCATTATCCTTTATGTCTTATCCTCTTTTTAAAACCCATCCTATTACAAAAGGATAAGGAAGAATGTCACTCAAGATGGGAACTTCCGCCCTAACTGGTTTGGCTCAGTGGATAGAGCGTCGGCCTGTGGACTGAAGGTTCCCAGGTTCGATTCCGGTCAAGGGCATGTACCTTGGTTGCGGGCACATCCGCGGTAGGGGGTGTGCAAGAGGCAACTGATCGATGTTTCTCTCTCATTGATGTTTCTAGCTCTCTGTCCCTCTCACTTCTTCTCTGTAAAACATCAATAAGATATATTTAAAAAAAAAAAAAAAGAGATGGGCACTTCCTGTGACTTGGACCTGATCCCAGAAAGGGGATTTGTCTGTTAATACTCTTTGAGGACCAGTAGGTAAATGAGCTAAAGTCTTGTATTCTTTTCTTATGTTTGTTTTAGAACCAACTGACAAAGTCAAATATAATTCTTAGCCCAGAGCATTTTTTTCCCTATTAGAAAAAATGCTATGAAAGGAGTTTTGGGAAATGGAAGAGGGCTTTTTGGCCACAGCGAATGGGAGGTGCTACTGACATTTACTGTGAGTTGAGGATACGGAGACCCTTAGCCCTTGGGCATGCTTCGCAGTGTGAAGGAGAGCCACTCAATGAAGAACGGTCCCATTCAAAATGCAGTAGTGCCCCTCCAGAGGAACATTAGCCCACGGTCGCTTTCAGCCTGGTTCAGTTCATGCCAGTGATTCTGAAAACGGTCTGTCTCTTTGCAGACTTTACGAGCAGCTGGAAAAACGTACATGATCTTCTTCGTCTTGGTCATCTTTGTGGGTTCTTTCTATTTGGTGAACTTGATCTTGGCTGTGGTCGCCATGGCTTATGAAGAGCAGAATCAGGCAACACTGGAGGAGGCAGAGCAGAAAGAGGCTGAATTCAAAGCAATGTTGGAGCAACTTAAGAAGCAACAGGAAGAGGCACAGGTTAGTGATTAATCCTTTGCAACGGTCCTGCCTGCCGGATCACCCTGACTAAGGCCCCTCTGATTGCCACTCTGATTGATCTCTTCTAGGCACATTGTCAAATAGAAGGTATTGATCTGATTAAAATACAGTTAACAACTGCACATGGTTGTTGCAATTATTCCATTTGTCTTAATGGCCAAATTATTTGTTAATATGATCTTTTGTTGAATTTCTCAACTGTTCAGTGTTCAGTGCCATGAGGCTGTGGAGGAAGAATAAGTGGCCAGAGAAGTTTATATAGTGCTTCACGTAAACGTAGCCTTTTTGTTGAGGAGAACATTAGGATCTCCTTCAGAGAGTTTCTGTAGTCTTAAGAAAGTATTGATTGTAATTAAAAATAAGATATAGATAAAATTCTAAAGTAAAACTTGAAAAACAATTTATAATGCCACCACCCTAACACTTTACTTTCTAATCCTTATCCAAATATACATGTATTTTTATATTGTCGGGCCCATATGTATAATAGTTTCTTAGCATTCATTTTCAGAGTTGCCCAGAAAAGATTGTTTGGTGCCAAGAAGGCAGCCAAATTCTTATCTGAGATACTCAAGAGAATAAATCCCGAAGTTCTCACCACTGGGTTCTGCTCTGATTACTTAGTGCTGTGTGCCACAGTACAGATTCACCTGGAAAATGGACAGAGCCAGGCCCTGGCCACAGTCTCCTAACTGGCTGGTTCTCCTTCCACCTTTTCTCACTCTTCTCCCTGTCTAAGGAAAAGAAAAAGATTGGCACTAACTGCTTGGCTTTGAGGGCTCCCGGTAAGTGCTTCTGATCTGATCTGTTGCTATGGCTCCTTTCCTAGGCTGCTGCGATGGCCACTTCAGCAGGAACTGTCTCAGAAGATGCCATCGAGGAAGAAGGGGAAGAAGGAGAAGGCTCACCTAGGAGCTCATCTGAAATTTCTAAGCTCAGTTCCAAGAGTGCTAAGGAAAGACGGAACAGGAGAAAGAAGAGGAAGCAAAAGGAACTCTCTGAAGGAGAGGAGAAAGGGGATCCTGAGAAGGTGTTTAAGTCTGAGTCAGAAGATGGCATGAGGAGAAAGGGTTTTCGTCTGCCAGACAACAGGATCGGGAGGAAGTTTTCCATCATGAACCAGGTAAACTCTGCGCTGGGCCAAACGGCCTAAGAAATTCTGCTTTTCCTAGTCTCACTTTATTCTCTTACTCCTCTTCAGCTTTACATTTTCCAGACCCCTCCCTGCATCTTAGGGCCTGCCTTTCTGTGCTCCAGGTTGTTCTCTTCTAGGAGGAAGTGGTACTGGCATATTAGGACCATCGCTGCTCTGAAGCAGCCGAGGACAATGTGATGGCCTTTGGCAGACGGCGTCAAGTCTGTGTCTCATCAGCAAGCCCATGTTCTAAAACATCAGGAAGAACTGTCCCCCTCTTAGTATCTGAGCGTCAGAATTTAGCACAAACACCTCTGTTAAAGAATTGCGTATAACTGTAGATTGTAAAAAAGTGATAGAACTCTTTAGATCACCTTATTTGAATGTGGTATATAATGACACTAGATATATAGTGTCATGCTGATAAATTAGCCCATGATAGATTAAAAGCCTCCATTTTACCCAACTTACAGATAATTATTGAGCATTCTATTACTGTAAATACCACATAACATATATTTTTATTTCAAAGAACACCAGCCACTAAAATCCAATTTTTAGGTCATTTAATTCCCCATTTTAAAGAAATGCTGGAAAGTTTGTAAGGTATAGAATAGATTACAGTTATTGGTTATGGCATTGTATCCAGTGTCTTCCTGTTTCCCAGGGATGATTCTTTGCTTTTTTTGTTTGTCAATCCTCACCTGAGGATATTTTTCCATTGATTTTTAGAGAGAATGGAAGGGAGGGAGAGAGACAGAGAGAGAAACATCGATGTGAGAGAGACACATCAATTGGTTGCCTCCCAAACGTGCCCTGACCAGGCAGGGATCAAGCCTGTAACTGAGATACCTGCCCTTGACCAGAATAGAATCCAGGACCCTTCAGTCCATGGGCCAACACTCTACCCACTGAGCCAAACCAGCTAGGGCAAGGGTATCCTTATTGATCATGGAGAGAGAGGAAGGGAAGAAGGGGACAGAGAAAGAGACAGAAACAGAGACAGAGACAGAGACATAGATTGGTTGACTCCCATAGGCACCCTGACTAGGGATTGAACCCAAAACCCAGATATGTGCCCTGACTAGGAATCGAACTCACAATCTTTTTGGTGTACAGGACGACGCTCCAACTAACTGAGCCACCCAGCTGGGGCCACTGTGTATCTTTTTTGCATCCCTCTCTTCCCAGTTCAGTCTTTTGCTAGCCCTTTTCATTTTATCAGAACAGAATCTCACCTGTCCATTCCCTTCATTCTGTTCTTATTAATCTGATCTTAGTTCAGACTTGTATAATTTTGTTCTTCTATAGTTATCCACCGCAGTTTCATTCCCTCTGGTCCTCCCTCTTCTTTGTTTTATATACTGTCAGCAGATGGCTTCCTAAAACATAGCTCTCATTATTAATGGAGTGCCTGCCATGCATGTGTCAAGGATTATGCTAGGTCCTAGAGATTAAAAGATGATTCAAATACCATCCCTGTCCTAGAAGCTTATAGTGTAGTGGAGCAGCCAGACACATTAAAAAATTACTTACATAATAGCATTGATGGCAATATTTCATAATTGAGATGTGCTGGGTTATTTTGGAGGACACAGATCTCTCCCAACCCAGAGGTTCAGCAAAGATTTTTCTAGGGAAGGTAAATAAAGGATCAATAGCAATTTACCAGGTAATGTATGTGTGTGTTGGTGAGGGAGCAGTTAGAAGAAAGGGCATTTGAAGAAAAGTATGTTCCAGTTTGGATATACCCAGTGGAATTATTTGTTGGATAAGCAAATAGAGTGCTCTTTTAGGCGATAGCTCACAGGAAGAGGTCCTAAGCTGAGGAGTGGTGATTGAAATAATGCCATTTGATGAAATTACTCAAAAATGTTGTGTTGAGCGACAGAACAGTGGGCCAAAGACACAACCACTGGTGTCCATGGGCAGCAGAGATGAAGCTCATTAAGGAAAATAAATGAGCAGCCATTAGCGATGCTAAGAGAACCAAGAGTTCGGTGAAGCCAAGAGAACTCAAGGGTTAGAGAAGGTAGGGAAGTGATCAATGGATTGAAATTTAACAGAGATGCTTCGTGAGATCAAAAGTGAAAGTGTTTGGAGAAACCAAGATGGCGGCATAGGTAAACACCTAAACTGCTGCCTCACACAACAATTTCAAAACTACAACTAAAAGACAAAACAGACATCATCCAGAACCACAGGAAGGCTGACTGAGTGGAAATTCTACAACTGGAAGGAAAGAGAAAAGCACACTGAGACTCAGAGGAGCTGCAGGAGGCAGAGGTACTGAGACGTGCACGCAGAGAGGGCTGGCAACTGAGTGTGCAGCTGGCTTCCTCAAGCAGGAGAGAGACAAAAGCTCCCGATTGTGCTGGACTCCAGTTCTGGGCGAGACTCTGGGGAGCCAGACTCATACGGGGTGAAACT
Organism: Corynorhinus townsendii; assembly: GCA_026230045.1. NCBI lineage: Eukaryota > Metazoa > Chordata > Mammalia > Chiroptera > Vespertilionidae > Corynorhinus > Corynorhinus townsendii. The sequence goes on along the minus strand of JAPDVU010000003.1, from coordinate 168,272,082 downwards.
GGACTGTCAGGAAAGAGAAAAGCACACTGAGACTCAGCGCAATTACGGAAGGCAGAGGTACCGAGGCACCCACGCGGAGAAGGCGGGCAACTGAGTATGTGGCTGGCTTTCTCAAGCAGGAGGGAGTCAAAAGCTCCCAACTGCACTGAACTCCAGTTCCAGATGAGACTCTGGGGACCCAGACTCATTTGGGGAGAAACTGGACTGTCTGACAGTGGGCAAAACTTGAGGGCGGCTTTCTCTCAGAGGTGCTTGCAGCAATTACCATGGGACACGGAGACACAGGGGCCTATTAGAGCAGGGCTGATGGGAAACCAATGCTGTCTGCTCCGCCCTGAGGCTCCGCCCCATTCAAGCTGAGCACAGAGGCTTTTGCAAGTCTTCTCCCATAAGGGTGTCTCCAGCACAGAAGTTCTCCCAGCATAGACACAGCTGATCCTCACAGCCAATTGGCCTGGAGGTCAATTTTTCCCAGGGATACCAACAACAATCAAGACTTAACTACAACAAGACTGTGCACACAGCCCACAAAGGGGTGCACCAAGAGTGTCCACCTCAGGTAACTGGGGAGGCTGAGCCACTGGGCCCTGCTAGGACACCTAGCACACAAAACCACTCTATCAATTCAGGGAAGCAGCCTAAATGAAGAGACAAAGAAACAGATCACAAATGAAAGAAATGGAGGAAAACAAATGACTGGATATAGAGTTCAAAACCACGGTTATAAGGTTTTTCAAGAATTTTCTGGAAAAGGCCGATAAATTTAGCGAGACCCTCGAGAATATGAAAAAGAACCAACTAGAAATTAAGCATACACTGACTGAAATAAAAAATATTATACAGAGATCTAATAGCAGACTAGAGGATTGCAAGAATCAAGTCAAAGATTTGAAATACGAAGAAGCAAAAAACTCTCAACCAGAAAAGCAAAAAGAAAAAAGAATCCAAAAAGTTGAAGATAGTGTAAGGAACCTCTGGACAACTTCAAGTGTACCAACATCCGAATTATGGGGTGCCAGAAGAAGAGAGAGAACGAGATACTGAAAACCTATTTGAAGAAATAATGACTGAAAACTTCCCCCACCTGGTGAAAGAAATAGACTTACAAGTCCAGGAAGCGCACAGAACCCCAAACAAAAGGAATCCAAAGAGGACCACACCAAGACACATCATAATTAAAATGCCAAGAGCAAAAGACAAAGAGAGAAGATTAAAAGCAGCAAGAGAAAAACAGTTAGTTACCTACAAGGGATCACCCATAGGACTGTCAGCTGATATCTCAACAGAAACTATGCAGGCCAGACGGGAGTGGCAAGAAATATTCAAAGTGATGAATAGCAAGAATCTACAACCAAGATTACTCTACCCAGTAAAGCTATCATTCAGAATTGAATGGTAGGTAAAGAGCTTCACAGATAAGAAAAAGCTAAAGGAGTTCATCATCACCAAACCAGTATTATATGAAATGCTGAAAGGTATTCTTTAAGAAGAGGAAGAAGAAGAAAAAGGTAAAGATAAAAATTATGAACAACAAATACATATCTATCAATAAGTAAATCTAAAAATCAAGTGAATAAAAAAAAATCTGATGAACAGAATAAACTGGTGAATATAATAGAATCAGGGGCATAGAAAGGGAGTGGACTGACAATTCTCAGGGGGAAAGGGAGTGGGGGTGTGTGGGAAGAGACTGGACAAAAATTGTACACCTATGGATGAGGACAGTGGTGGGGGGGGTAAGGGCAGAGGGTGGGGTAGGAACCGGGTGTAGGGGAGCCATGCGGGAAAAAAGAGGAACAGTTGTAATAATCTGAACAATAAAGGTTCATTAAATTTTTTTAAAAAGTGAAAGTGTTTGTTGAATTTAGCAATCTAAAGCACTGAGAACTTTAAAGACACGTTTCAGTACAGGGTAAGGATGGATGTTATATTGAGTGGGAAGTGGAGACAATGAGCATAGACTTCTCACTCAAGTTTATTTAAAGAATATGGGTAAAATAAGCATTTTTATAACATGGGAGGAGGAAAGCCCAGAAGAAGGGGAGATGGAGGTAGAAAATGAGGAAGAATAGAAAAGAAAATAGAATACAGTCTTGGAAGATGTAGTCTCTAATAGGAAACAGGCTCCTTGTTCCCCAGAACATTGGGAAAATAGGGAAGGTTGGGCATGGATAATTTTATAGGTAAGGAGTAGGAAGCTGAGGAAGATAATACCTGGCAGTCTCTAGTTTTCAATAATGTAGAAAATTTAAAATCTTATTGAAGGGAATGAGAGGTTGAGTAGGGGATTAAAGAAAATATTGACAGTTTAAAATAGTTAATAAGAATTGGGAGAGAGAATTCCTGTAATCAGATTTACTCTACTTACTAATGAAGTCCCAACCCTTTAGCATGGAATGTATACACTTCCCCTTCTCCTGGACACAGTCTGCTTTTTCAGTCTCTAGTCACTAAGCATCCTGTTCTTCAAACGAGTGAGCTACTAGGTGCTTCTCACAAATGTTTGTTTTCTACCCTCTGTATTGCTCTAAATACACCTTAAGGTGCCCCATTTTTCCATCTCTGAATGTCTGCATCATACTTACTCTTCACATTCTTCTCTCAAGAAACATTTCCTGACCTCCCCCATTCCACACCCAATGGGAAATTATTTCATCTTTTCATTATTTTTTATACATACCTTTTCATTCTCTGCGATATTATATTTTCTTACATTCATACCCTCTTCTTAAAGTCCTAAAGCCAAGACTTGCTTCTTTGCACATGGCTAGCATTCAGATATCTGTTGGACAAATAAATGAAGGACTTTTATAAAACTGATATTTAACCCCATCTGGGACTTCTTTATGGCCCGGAGCCAGCTGTCTCACCTTTACCTCACCTTTCTCCTAGTTCAGCCTCTTTTGGGGAAAAGTATGATTGCAGCTTTGTTGCAATCCAACTTTTTACTGGCAAACCATCACTGAGCTAGTTAGTGCTGTTAACATTTTGCTACTGAATGGTCTCTGATTAATCCAAACACTTTAGCACAGAGTTGTACTGATTGCTCCATAGCTCAAAGCATAAATCTGGGCTTCTGAGAGGTCCTGCTTTGCATGAAAATGTTCACTTCCTCTAATTTCCCCATCTGAGAAAAATTGTCGATTTCTACAGGCCATGGCTGACTGCCAAGAGTTGCTTAGAAGCCCCACAAGGTAGTAATAGTCTTTATACCAGGACTTTCCTGCAGTTTCTCTGATTTTATCTGGAAGAATGGCTGAAGAACCTGAGGGCTAGAGAGATGAACTAACTTGTCTAAGGTTATATAGCTAGTACATATTAGTGTCAGGATTTGAACCAGGTCCCTCTGACTGCAGAGCAAAGCTTGTGTCTGTAAGCACTACAGTCTATAATCATCCCCTTCCTACTCACCTCCACACATGTATGGTCATCTCTCCTCTTGGCTTGACAATGCATGTGGCTTCAGTTTCCCATAGCACAGTTCAGGTGCATATCAGTGTCCTTCACTGCCAGGTCTTTGGCACCCTCTTGAGACATCTGTCCAACCCATCTCCTACCCATCTATAATAATAAAAGCATAATATGCTAATTAGATTGGACAGCCAAACGACCTTGTGGATGTCCTTCCGGATGAAGCCGCGGCAGCGGGGGCTGAGACAGAGGCGGTTAGGGGTGATCAGGCAGGCAGGTGAACAGTTGGGGGTGATCAGGCAGGCAGAGTGGCTAGGGGCGATCAGGCAGGCAGGCAGAGGTGGTTAGAGGCGATCAGGCAGGCAGAGGTGATTAGAGGCGGGCAGGCAGGCAGGCAAGCAGTTAGGGGTAATCAGGCAGGCAGAGGTGGTTAGAGGTGATCAGGCAGGCAGGCAAGCAGTTAGGGGTAATCAGGCAGGCAGGCAGGCGAGTGGATAGGGGCAATCAGGTAGGCAGACAGGCGAGTAGTTAGAAATCAGCAGTTCTGGATTGTGAGAGGAGTCTCCAACTGCCGGTTTAGGCCCAATCCTGTAGGGCAGTCGGACATCCTCTGAGGGGTCCTGGATTGCAAGAGGGTGCAGGCTGGGCTGAGGGACACCCCTCCTTGCCTCCATGCACAAATTTCATGCACTGGGCCTCTAGTTTCCCTATAAAATTACTGCTGTGTTTTTAGGGCTTAGGACAGTTTATAAATATTAGGTTGAGTCCATTTTTGTGAAGTATTTTAATTACTGTATTGCATCAGTTCTCTCTTACTGGTCTTAGGACCCCTTTGTATTTTTAAAAATTAGTGAGGACCTTAAAGAGCTTTTAAAAATGTGCTTTTATTATATTAGAAGAAATTATAATTAAAAAATTTTTTTAAATATTTACTGATTTATTTTAAAATAATGATAAAACTGATTCTATTTTAATACAAGTTGTACATATTTTTGTAAAAAGTAACTTTCTCAGAACAAAAAAATTCGTGGAACTTTGACACTGGAGGGGCCCAAGATGGTGGTGTAGGTAAATGCTGGTCCTCGCTGAGAAGGAGTATTTAGAACTCGGGTACTTGACTGGATGGGACAACGTACCTTCAGACATACCTATTAAGATCTTGCTAAGCCTGGCTAGTGTGACTCAGTGGTTGAATGTCGACTTATGAACCAGGAGGTCATGGTTTGATTCCTGGTCAGGGTACATGCCCAGGTTGCAGGCTCAGTCCCCAGGGGGAGCGTGTAGGAGGCAGACAATCAGTGATTCTCTCTCATCATTGATATTTTGATTTCTCCCTTCCTCTCTGAAATCAATAAAAAAAAATTTTTTTTAAAGGATAGATAAAGCATATGTTTAAAGAACTGCAGTAAAAAGTAGAGCGTAAGTACTCTGAAAGGGGCTCAGTACTGTGGGAAGATTAAGGAAGTTTGTAGAGGAGCACCAAGAGGATTTCCACAGCTGAACAGAGTAGAAATGGGAGAAAATAAAGATCTAAGGGCCGTGTGCCTGAATGGCAAGGTGTAAGAGGGGAAAGAGTGAAAGAGAAATGGAGAAAATAAATTGGGTGTTAACGGTGATCATGGGATTTAGCAAAGGAGCCCAGGAGTGTCTGTGTCCTGTCTTGACCTGGCCACATTTCTCTCTGGTGAGGCCCTCAAGGCAGATAGATATGCCCGAGGCACAGTTTATTAACACGTAAGCGTATGCTCTGAACCTCAGTGTTCTATGTAAAACTCAACCGAACAGATAGGTAGAAGCTCAAGGATACTGCCTATCCCCTTTACAACCAATCTTGGGATCTTACTGTCTTAATCATGTGTGTACTCTGTATTTTAGGGTGCTCTGACATTATAGGAGCCTGCTGGCAGGGTAGGGACTGCTCCTCCCAGTGCTAGCTTAATTCCTAGAGGCTACTTGCCTAGAAGTGTGCCTTTCATATGCAAAACCCTTATTTCCCAACTTTTCCTCTTATCTAACTCTCACACATCAAGTCAGTATTTCCCCTGCTCTGAATCCCTCCAGGGCTAGCTACTGGGCAACTGGGACCACTCCTATAGCCCAGAGCCTGCCTGGAGTTATTAAACTACCCAGTCCTAAACTTGCTCAAAGGCACCTACTCTGCCTCACCCATTTGTTCCTGAGTAAACCACAGTGAATACTCAGCCATGCTTTCCACGCACCCCGCTACCCCAGTCAACCCTTTCTGCCTCCTTACTAACCCTGGCATCTCCCCATGAGGCCCTGCATGCTCCCTTCTCTGAGAAACCGTAAGTAATAAACTCTTCTTTCAAAGGCAGTTGTCTCTGTGTCTGTCACCTTACCTTACCAGATTAAGACAAAATCATAGGTACATTTTAAGACACCATCTTCTGGCCAGCCACATTGTTTAGGGAAGTGTTTCTCATGTCTGTGGTGGAGAACCAGTTTCTGTTTCTCCCAAGTTTCCATGAACTGATACTGTTGTAAAATAAAATAACAGTGAATTTCTAGAAAAATGATCACAGTCTTGGTTGTTGTAAGAGTTTCAAAATGATTCTCTTTAGTTTCCTGCTTGTCTCATTGCAAACCGGTAGTAGGTCATTCACTGACATTGGTCTGTGAATCATACTTTGAGAACTGGTTCAGGGGAGTAAATCCGTGAGAATGCCCTAACATAAATGTGAGAAGAGGATTAGCAGCAGGGAGTTGTTGGAGGCCCTAATTCCTTTCCGAACCCAACAATATGGAGAAGGAAGTATAAGAGCTGGCCATGTGTGTGCCCTTTTAACACACAGTGACACTGCCCACTCATAAATGAGACCCAGGGAACATTCTGGAACCTAACCAATACAGCTTCTTTGTGGTGCAGGGTTGGGGCAAAAGAGCAAAACAAATCAGAGTAATCAGGAAAGGTGTCAGAGACGTTGCATACCTGCATTCTCTTTTCTAAAGGCCTACGTAACAGCATGTGGTATGTATTTAGCAGTGACATTTATGTCAAATAATCTATGGTTGGTGGTTTTCTTGATGTGGCCCCCCAGGGATCAAATTCATTTATTGTCTCAGAAATTTGCGAGTTGCTTCAACCCAAGGCAGGAAAAGACTGCATACCAAGGGAAATGCAAATGAGAGCATAGAGTGTGATAGAACTAGAAATATCCAAAGAAAATGCACCGGTCCGGGTGTGGGGCTTCCTTTTGCACTGTAGGAAGAGACTGGAACCGGAAGCGTTTTGAATCTAGAATTGGAAATGGAGTTCCAGGTAACAAAAATATCTGGGTGGAAATATTAAAGAGGAGCCCTACAGCCCTTCCAGGGTTATCATCAAAAGTATTATTTTAAAAGATTTATTTAACACATAATACATGCAGTATCATAGAGTCCCACAAAGAACTTTCACAGAGGGGTCATTTTACAAAAAGGTTAAGGCCTAAACTCTAAGGCAAGAATCTCATATAGTTAAAAATTATTTTGAAAACTCCTTCAAAGTCATAATTGGGCAAACTAAGTGTCTCAGGGTGTAACAAGAAGGATTGTCCAAAGTCAGTTGTTAAGTTTCTTTCTGTCAGAGAAGTGGTCCTCAGACTGTAGGTGCATCCCCTTAGGACATTGGAAGGCTTTCCAAGCACAGTTTTAAGGAACCTGATTCCCAGATCTTTTTTTTCTTTTTATTGAACCTCACCTGAGGATATTTTTGCATTGAGAGAGTGGGGGGCGGGGGGCTGAGAGAGAGAGAGAGAGAAGAGAGACATGGATTGGTTGCCTCCTGCACACACCCCACCCGGGACCGGGGAGCAAACCTAAAACCCAGCTACATGCCTTTTGGTGTGCAGGAGGACTCTCTAACCATTGGAAAACACGGCCAGGGCCCAGATCTTTCACTTATTCCCATGCCCCAGGTTAGCCCTGCGGTCCAAAATCACACCATTTCTCTTTTTACCCTTCCCCTTTCACAGTCAACCTCCTCCTGACTTTACAAAAGAAAGACATACCTTCTGTCATCCAATTATTATGTAGTGCATTACCCTAAGGTATAAATATCTTTGAGGTGCCAAACAAAGGGACAGTTGGAAATATTAGTATCTACAAAGTTTTCTTTAATCCAGGAAATGTAAATCCATCGTAAGGCTTTCTGAATTTATTTCTGACACACTTCTGTTAAGAGTGAAATAGAGTTATAGTCAAGGGTAATGGGATGTTTTAAGTTCAGGAGCCAGGTGGTTACCACTGGGATACATATTAATAAATTTATTTTTAAAAATTAGGTCATACTTTCTCCTATGAAAATAAGTCTGATTTGGCCAGTCTCTCTGGCAGTTAGAGCATAGACATTTTCATAAATTAAATGAGCCAATTCTATGGCTTTGATGAAAGTATTTTTAAAGCATGTGATAAGGTAAAATCACTTTATTAAAAAAATTAATGTTGGCATTGATATATAGAAATTAACAATATTTGGGTTATTCTCATCTTTTCTGTTGGGTTAAATAAGGTTCCTTTAAGTAAAGGAGTAACCCCTATAAGAGTAGCCCATATAATTATTAGCAATAATAAATAAAGCCTTTTTGGTATTCACAGAAATCAAGAAATAGAATAATTCTTTTTTCTTAATATATTTTATTGATTTTTTACAGAGAGGAAGGGAGAGAGATAGAGAGTTAGAAACATCGATGAGAAACATTGATCAGCTGCCTCCTGCACGCCCCCTACTGGAGATGTACCCACAACCCAGGTACATGCCCTTGACTGGGATCGAACCTGGGACCTTTCAGTCCGCAGGCTGATGCTCTATCCACTGAGCCAAACTTGTTTCGGCAAGAAATAGAATAATTCTAATTACTAGGTAGTAAATCCTTTCACCATGAGGAGAAAGCATGGTTTCCGGGATTGAGTGAACAAGTTGGATGTAACAAGTCTTTGCTTTAAAAAAAATTGAGAGGAACTAATTTAATTGCTACCAATAAATCCTTAAAATAAATTTTATATGCGAGGGCATATAATTTGACAAGAGTTCAAAGAAATGAGTAACATTAGTATAACAAAATTCTTCTCTTCTAAGATACTGTTTATGTTAATAAGGCTTCTCAGCACTTAAAAATCGAGTATTAAAAAGGGGGGAAGGGAGTTGATGTTGGCCATGTTTCATTCTAATAACAAGTAATACTATCTACAAATATTTACACACCAGAAACACCAATTGAAAAAAATCTCACCCATCTCATTAAGAGATACATTTTCATAAAATTTTTAAAGCTTAGTAATTACTTATAAAGTATATATTTATGTATCTTGGTCAATCGTGTTAATAGACTAATAATTCAGGAGGGTTTTTAAATTTCTCAGTGACTCATGGTCACGGGAAAATTTTTAAAAATTTTAAATATAGTTTATAATTTTTTGCAGAAAAGTATTTAAAGGTGATCAGTAAAAAACAAAGTATAAAATATACATTAGCATAAATTCTCTAGGGAATGTAGAAAGGAAATACGAGTTGAAGGAGAAAAAAATGAGGAAAAATTTCTAAGTGGTAAAGAAGAGATTTATTTTAAAATATCAGTGCTGAGAACTACATAATTTACAAGTATGGAAACTTTTGGTGAAAAAACTTTATGCTGAGTTTAAAATAACGTGGAAGGGAACATAAATAATTTCCAGTTGAACAAAAGTGCTTGAAGTTCACGGTTGGCATAGCACTTGACCTCCAGGCATGTTCTCCTTCGAGGACTGGCAAGTGATACCCACTTTTACATTCTTTCTTTTTGCCGAGTGTGACATGAGTCTCACTTGAGTCAATGAAAGGCACTCTCCTGTATGAGACACAGACATGTTTCCCAGTGTTCTGGCCATAGAGAGCATGAGGTGAAAACATGGTTTCCGGGACTGAGTGAACAATGAGTAGAATTTCTTAGTGGTTAACTGCCTTAAAGACAGGTATGTCTCAAGGCTGTGGGGCCCGGAGAAGTGGGTAATAACGGGGTCTGAGCAGCAGTAGAAATGTAACATCCCGGGTGCTTTCTGGAGGGACTTGCGCTCTGACAACTGCAGTGCGAGGATGGGCCAGGATGGGGAGGTGAGCGGCCTGTGCTCAGGCTCTAGGGGTCAGCTTCCTGTCGCATACCTGCCATTCTCTCTCTTTCTGCCCCCACAGTCACTGCTCAGCATCCCGGGCTCCCCATTCCTCTCCCGGCACAACAGCAAGAGCAGCATCTTCAGCTTCAGGGGGCCCGGGCGGTTCCGGGACCCGGGCTCGGAGAACGAGTTTGCGGACGACGAGCACAGCACCGTGGAGGAGAGTGAGGGCCGCCGCGACTCTCTCTTCATCCCGATCCGCGCCCGCGAGCGCCGCAGCAGCTACAGCGGCTACAGCGGCTACAGCCAGGGCAGCCGCTCCTCGCGCATCTTCCCCAGCCTGCGGCGCAGCGTGAAGCGCAACAGCACCGTGGACTGCAACGGCGTGGTGTCCCTCATCGGCGGCCCCGGCTCCCACATCGGCGGGCGTCTCCTGCCAGAGGTGAAAATAGATAAGGCAGCTACCGATGACAGTGTAAGGAAGTAAACGTATAGACTGAGGCTAGGCATGGCCATCGCCTGCTCCCTTCCTCCGCCCTGCTCATTCCTGGTCTCTCCCCACCCTCTGCCCCCTCCCACCCCACCAGCCATTCTCTCCTGGTTTGTTTCTATTTCTCTCTTCAGCCCTACCCTCCCTCCCCCCTTTAATCTCCCTTTCCCTTTTACTTTATTATTTGCTCCATTTTCCCCATCTTCCCTTGTTTCTGATTATTCTTCTTCCTCCATTAATTCCTTCTTTTATTTTGCCTCCTATTCTTTCTCTCCATATTTGGAAGTCTAGCTGCCTGTCTGTCCCTCCTCCCCCCCACCTGCTGTGACTGCGTGCCTCTGGCAGTCGGACCCTGCCCAGGCGGAATGAGAAGCATAGTGCCACCGCCAATGACCAAGTCTGAGCAGGTTTAGAACTACCACTGCTTCTCCCTGCCACGTCCTCGCTCCTCCTAGGAAAACAGCTTGGATTTTAAAACTCTTATCTTTCCATTTTAAAAAGCAGTATAGTTTTGAATAATGTCCTAAGGCTCTGCTGCAAGAATTGAGATGTGATTTTTTCCAAAGAGGAGTGTGTGTACATGATGCTGAGATGGGAGATGTACACCAGGGAGAGAAAGGCGAGGAGAGGTTAAGGAAGACACTGCAGACCCGGACCTAGACATCAAAGGGATTGAAATGGAAATAAATCAGAGGAGGGGGAAATAGGAGGTTGGGGCAGGCACACATGGTGCACGGGGGAGGAAGGAAAAGGGAAGCAAAAGATTAATTTTAAATGTAATCAAATGTCAAGCTCTGGAGGAGTTGAATATAATAGCTTCAGAAAATCTCTTGTCTAGGGGTTTGGATAATGGCTCTCCTCTTTGGGAAAACCATCTCTTAACATTTCTTTAAATTCTAAGCTGTTTATATCTTTTTTTCTAGTTTTAAATTCTTATAACCTCAGTGATCCTAATCCTTCTTACCTCTAATTCCTAACTTTTCCTCAGTCCCTCCTTAGCTGTGTAAGTTCCCTGAGATAGCATGTTAGTCTGTTTTGTTCTAACACTTGTTTCCTCTAACACAGCATGAAGATAGCCAATCCTTTAAGTAGCATGGTGCATGTGGGGAGGAAAACTGGACAATCAAGGATGGAATTATTCAGAATGACCTGTTTTTAGCAGTTGTTGGCTGTATAGAGATTCAAAAGGCAATCAGGATGTATTTGAAATCACCTTTTCTTTCCCTGCCTTTTTATTTAAAAGCAAAATACTTTCCCCCTTACATTTGTATAGCTCTTTACAAGCTGCAAATTACTTTTACATGTATAATTTAATTTATTCTGAATAAAAATTCCATAAGGCTGACAAAGTGGAGATAGACTATTATTCCTGTTTTTTAGGTGGGGAAGCAGACTCAGAGAATTTGTGCTCCTTGAGGTCACACAGCTCATCACTGAGAGAGCCAGAATCTTAGACCTTTCAGAAACCCCAGTCTGATGTTTCTCAGTTCATTTTAATGTCTTCTCTGCATAGTCACATAGCCATTGCTCTTCTGGAAAACTGTTTATGGGAAATCAGCAATAACTGCTCTAGCTGGTTTGGCACAGTGAATAGAGTGTCGGCCTTCGGACTGAAGGGTCCCAGGTTCAATTCCAGTCTAGGGCACGTACCTTTGTTGCAGGTTCAATCTCTGGCCCTGCGTGGGAGACAACCAATTGATGTGTCTCTCTCACATCGATGTTTCCCTCTCTCTACCTCTCCCCCTCCTTCCACTCTCTTTAAAAGTCAATGGAAAAATATCCTTGCATGGGGTTTAACAAACAAACAAACAAAAAACAACAGAAGAAAATCAGCAATAAAAGGGGCAATAATAACAAACGGTGGTTACACAATCCCTTCCAAACCAGATAGTTGGTCAAAATAACTGTTATAAATTATCATCTTTACTTTAAATTTAATTTGTTTGATTTTCACTAATTCTATGTCTAGAGGTCAATTTGGGGCTCCACAATTAGATAGATAATTATATTCTCTGAAAAAACAAGCAATGATATCAAAGAGAATGAGGGGGGTCAGCATGGACAGTAAAGTTGGGGCAATTCAGATGCTGAGAACCAAATTAAATATTAATATCCTGGCAGCTCTTAAAAATATTTAAGCTCAGTAATACCTCTCGTTTTTTCTTTGTAGAGAAGGTATTAGAAAAGGTGCCCAAGAGGGAGCTTGGGCTTCAGCTTTCGGCAGATGAGCAGGTTTGGGGGTTTGGTTTTGGTTTGGTTTGGTTAGCAGCTTCTGTTGTACTGTGTGGGAGAAAAATTGGAGAGGCAGTTGAGCAGATGGCTGTGGAATGTAAGGCTTTCTGCATCTCCTTGCATTGTAAACGACAGAGCTCTGCCTTTGGGTGATTAGAAGCCTACGCACTCAACACCCTGTGAGCACTTAGGAGATGCTTTGCAGTGGTCCCAAGTGATGATGGTGACAGACTTGAGGATACCCAAGACAAAGCGGTCAGATCCCGAAGAGGCAGGAAGATGAGGTAGGGAGGAGTCTATCATGCCCAAGGGCTTCATAATTAGGAAAAACTATTTTGTTAGAAGCCATTGATAACTTCCTAGTTGTTAATAGTGTGACGAAATAGCTAAGATTCATTAATAGGCCAAAAGACAAAACAAAAACAGAATGCATATAGTTTGTGTGTTATATCAGATCTATATGAAGACAGACTGCATATAGAAAAAAAAATGGCTAACTAAAATGAACAGTAGTTGCTTTTGGAAGGGGAAAGTACTACTTTTTGTCTTTCTTATATTTTTCTGTTCTTTCCAGTTTTCTACAGTGGGCATAGTATTTATAGCTACCATATCCTGAGTTCTTACTACACTCTGCTAAGCACTTCATATGCATGATCTCATTTAATTCTTATAACCACCTTATTCGGTAGGTGTTTTATCCTATTAACAGATGAGACTCAGAGATTGAGTGACTTTTGGAAATGGAACTTGAACCAAGGTCTTCCTGATGCCAAAGAGAACTCCCTGACTGATTAAATATTAGCTCCTTTTGGGAAGTGGGAAAAACAGTCATTTATCTTAGGACACAATATATTAATAATGTTATATGCAGAATAGGCCATATGAGCCATTAATACCTCTTTGGGCTAGGATGTAGTGATTCTTACTCTCAAAACATTTTCGATGAGTCCACAGCCATGGACTAACTTGTCTTCCCCTGAACCATTAGAGTGCCTCCAGTTGTAAACAAATGCTTTGTGGATCGGTCTAGTAGCGGCTGATGGTTTACAAGCAGTCTCACATAATATTAATGTCTAGGCTATGCCACATCTGTGTTTTTTCTTCAGAATCAAATTAAGAAATATATTCCTTATAAAAAAAAACACCCAGCCATCATATCATCAGAGTCTTGTCAAAAACTATGTCACGTATTCATTAATTATTCTCTTGTGATTGAGTGGTGATTTTTTTTTTTTTTTTGATAGTTTAGGAATTTCTACTTTGGTTTTTGGTGAAACAGAGGATAAGGGGACTTTTCCCGTGTCTTCATCTCTGAGCTGGAAAAGTAGGTGAGAATCATAGCTCTTCACTCATTAAGAAGGCAAATGCCACTGACAATGCAAAATCAAATGTAATTCAGAGATTCCGACACATTAGCTTGCAAGTGTACAAACATCTCATTTCATGCACACTGCCCCCACCCTATGAGATAGATACCCCAGTTGTCTGCATTTCACTTAGGAGGAAACCAAGGCTTAGAACGTACTTGGTTGCACAGTAAGCAGTAGAGTCAGGATTTGAATCTAACTGCAGAGGATTAACCATTAACTGTCATACTAACTCTAAAGCACAAGTTCTTTATTTACTTGTGTGATCCTGAAAAATTAACCTCTCTAAGCCTATTCCCATACCTGTAATAAAAAGGTAAAAGGGCCTTTGTTATAGGGCTATTGTGAACATTAAATGTAATAGCATATAAAATGTGAATCATATTATTGGATCCATTCTTGGTATTCAGGTTCTTCGTATCCAGTTTCTATTTCTCTCCCTATAATTTTTTGGATATGTTAGCCCTAAAAAGTAGATAATTTCTGCTGAATTGCTTGCCTTGGAGAGGATGGGTTCCTTCTGAGATTCTAAAGATCCTTTCTCTGAGAAGGAGAAATAATTGTACAGTTATTTTAAAGCAAAACACTATAAAATTTTGAGAGAGACTTGAATGGAGATAAATGGCTAGATTCCAAGGCCACTTCCAAAATGCTCTAAATTTTAGCTCCAAGAAAGGTGACTGGACTGGATGTTAGATTACCATAGTGCATTTCCTTCTGAAAGCAATTTAGAATCAATAGCAAGCTGAGCTTCCTTGGGCAGAGCTGTAGAAATTGGGCAGAATCTTATCTGCGGAGGTTGCAGAATATCTCTTGGAGGACAGCTACAATTTAGGAGGTTGGAAGTCAGTGGCCAGATGTTCTAATAAACTTTGCATTTGGGTTAAGAGAAATGGAACAAACATATACTGGGTTTAAATTTCAAAGAACAAAAGGAAGGTTCGCAATTTCTTCCTCTGTTGCTGATAGTTTTGTACCAAGGCTCCTTAGAAGCTGAATTTTCAAAAGGCAGAGGCTCCTGACTTTTTCAAAAAGTCATTCAGCCTCCTCCTCCTCCTTCCCCAACAAAATGAAACAAAGTAAAGAAAACGTGTATATATACACCTCCATTTACCAAACACAGAACCTGAAAGTATAGGGAAGAGGATGGGAAAGTGCATGTGATCTTTCCTCTGGTCCTTGGGTCTCATCCTAGGTGAGAGAATCAGGCAGCTGGACCAAAAGCAGATGTATACTTCACAGAATCCCGAGCAGATTCTGGGTGGAAGGTGGCTGTGAAGACGCTTTCTTTACGTAGGAGGTGTCTGCTGCAGGTTTTCTTCCCTTCAATTGGCTGTAGTCTGACTCGAGAAACAATAGCCCATGTTGTTGGTGGGAATGTAAAATGATGCAGCCACTTCAGAATATAGTTTGGCAGTTTACTAAAAAAAAAAAAAAAATTTAAACATAGAGTTACCATATGACCCAGCAATTCTACTCCTAGAGATATACCCAGGAAAATTGAAAGTAGGTGTTTACACAAAAACTTGTACATAAATATTTATAAAATTATTATTCATAATAGCCAAAGAGTAGAAACAACCCAAGTGCCCACCAACTGATGGATGGATAAACAAAATGTGATACATTGCTACAATGGGGTATGACTTAGCCATAAAAAGGAATGAAGGGTTGATATGTGCTACAGCATGGATGAACCCTGAAGAACATTATGCTAACTGAAAGAAGCCAGGCACAAAAGGCCACATGTCCTATGATCCCATTTATATGAAATGTTTAAGGAGGCAAATCCATAGAAACAGGAAGCAGATTATTGCTTGCAAGGGGCCAGGTAGAGGTGGGGATTGGGATTGTATGCTAACAGGTACCACGTTTCTCTTTGGTGTGATGGAAATGTTCTGGAATCAGATCATAGTGATGGTTGTACAACACTGTAAAAGCCACTGAATTGTACACTTTAAAGTGGTTAAAATGTTGAATTTTATGTTATGTGCATTTTAACCCAAATTTTGTAAAACTGAAAAGAAAGAAACAATATCCAAGTACCTGGACTTTCAGTCCCAATTTTGAAAACCTCACCTAGGAAGGAGGGAGTTCCGGGAACTACCTGCCTATCTTGATATTCTTTGTACCCTGATTTTAACAGGTTAGATTTTCTTAGTAGTAAAATGTATTTTTCTCTGACTGCTCTCTTATCCACCCTCCCCACTTCCGCTTAGCACTTTTATGTAATGTTCTTTGTAGGCAGCTTTAATTTATATCTTTGTAAGCAGTTAACAGTGGTGAATATGTTTGCTCTCTCTCTCTCTCCACTAATCAATCTGATTGATGAGTACTGCGAGATGGCATGTACAAACTGACAATGGCCCGATCATAGTATAAAAATAGGACTTTCACCCACAACCTGCCCAAGAAACCAACCCCCATCTACAATAAACAGCCCCGGAAGCTAGCCTGCTTGAACTCAAACTTATAAGAAACCAAATTCTTATGTCTAATGACAATCCAGGAAGCTAAACAGTAACTTCTGTAACAAGCAGCCCAAAATGACCATGACTTGATTAATAACTGACAACTTCCCTAATATTTGTCCCTGTGCCAACGTAGGATCAACCAAAGGAAGCCAAATGTGCACCCCTAACAAAGCACACAGGGTGCCCAGCTTCTGGTTAACCTGCCTCAGCTGCCCCAGGCCCACAGCCTTTAATCAGGGCATACCTGAAGCCTTCTGTCTCCCACTATGACGCTTTCCGATTCCTTTGCCTGCTTTTGAGTTTGCTAAAACACAGGTATTGTTGGCGGACTCCCTCACTATGTCAGACAGCATAAATAACCTGTGTTTTTCTTGTTTAGTTTACCTTTGTGTATTTCCAAAATACAGATACATTTTATACATACTTACACACTCTGCATTCCATATTCCTTTAAAAGGAATTCTCCTCTGTAATCAGTATTGCATTAGTACAATGGGTAACCCTCACCCAAGAGTTACCAGAGTTGTGGGTGAAACCAAGGTAGAGAATGAGCTCTCTGACCAGTTGAGGATTATCCCCTAAGGCCTCTTTACCACAAAATTCTCCCGGAAAGGACCCTCATACTCTTTTCTAATCAAGCCCCTCCCCCTTCCAGACTACTGTTTCTGACTTGTATCACCATCGATTAGTTTTCTTTCATTCTTGTGGACTCATACAATATGAACTGGGGTTCAGTGCAGTCCGGGGCTTCCTTCCCCCTCCCACCAGAGAAAGTCAGCCAGGCACTCAGCTGCCCTTCCTCTCTGCACACGTGTCTCCGTACCTCAGCCCTTTGCTGCTCCTCTGATTCTCCGTGAGCTTTTCTCTTTTTTTCTAGTTGTAGAATTTCCACTCAGCCAGTTTTCCTGTGGTTCTGGATGATGTCCGTTCTGTCTTTTAGGTGTAGTTTTGAAATTGTTGTGCAAGGCAGCAGTTTAGGTGCTTACCTATGCCGCCATCTTGGTTTCTCCTCCAGATTTGGCATTTGGAAGCAACAGCGTGGTAGAGTGATGGTGCTCCTACACATGGAGGAAACAATATTTGTAACTCTCCGTGTGATTAAGGACATGGCCCTTAACAAAATTTCAAATGACTTATTCTATGATATGGTCCAATTCTAGTCAAATGCTGCAGATACGAGACTAGGACAGGAAAATTCAGGGTCTGCTTCTGATGGCATTGCCCCAGGGGACTTGGTCTTTCTAGTCTATGTTTGGAATTAAGCAGATGAGGTATTTGGGTCCCAGCCAGACTCGGGTTCATTGTAGATTTGTACAAACTTAAATGACTTGGTCTTGTCATCTATAGAAGTAAGGATGGTCCGTGGCCAACTTATAGCATTCTACTTCGTGAGGTCAATAGGATTGATTGTAGGATTAAAGTGAAAAACTTAAGGAAGAGCATATGTTTCTGCTCACAGTCTGGATTACTGATCTGCTAAGGCCCAGCCTCAATGCTTATAAGACTTTACTCACCCATTTGCTTTTTTTTTTTTTTTTTTCAGGGTACAACTGAAGTGGAAATTAAGAAGAAAGGTCCTGGATCTCTTTTAGTTTCCATGGAGCAACTGGCCTCCTATGGGCGGAAGGACAGGATAAACAGTATACTCAGTGTTGTTACAAATACACTAGTAGAAGGTATGTACCCTGTGATGTCCGTCCAAACTACTGAGATACAAATATGTAGTGTGCTTGATAAGTATAATGCCTGTCCCTTGGTCTGAGTTTTGCAAAAATTGCCTCTAAACTTTAGGAATAGTGTACTTGTCATAGAAACCAGCATCCCAAATCTGCATGCCGAGAATCCAATAAGGACTTCAAAGTTGCTGCCAGCATTGTGCACAGACAGATAATAAGTATGAAGGAGTGACATAAGTGTGAGCCAGAAGATCTAAGAAGTCTCTGTAATTGTCATCACGAGGAGCCAGAGGGGTGATGTAAGGCATATAGGAATATAGACTGAAGAACTGTGAAGACAAAGGATGATGGGACCCCCTCACCCCAAAACATACCTTCTTCTTTTCCTTTTCAGCTACTTACAGCGCTTGTGGTTTTCCCTTAAGGATGAATGTTCTGTGCATTATGATTGCGCCTAATCCTGCCTCTCTTCAAGCACCCTCATGTAGCCATAAATACATTTGATGTGTGAATAGATACGCTGAAAGCCCTCTTCTCCAGCTGTGCCACTGAAAGAGCAGCCGCTGTTGAGTTGTAGCATGCCTGCAGTGATGTTGCTGTCAGCATTAGGTGTCTCCTCCATGACACTGTGGGCATGCTTAGGAGCACCTGAGGAAGCTCCAGTTCCCACCATCCCCAGCAAGTGCTAGCTTTCCACCCAACTGTGGTCTGCATCCCAGGCTCCTCTTGCTTTCTTTAGAGGTAGATTCAGTGGCGAAGTTTTCTCTCACAAGATTCTGATTGATTCTGTATGAATCTTCTTCATTTGATTCATGTTGATTTAATTGACTTGTCCCATTATAGATCCAACTTTTTTTTTTCAATTACAGTTGACATACAATATTAGTTTCGGTTATACTACATAGTGATTAGACATTACATAATGTACAAAGTGATCACCTGATAAGTCTAGTACCCATCGACACCATATTTAGTTATTTCAACTTATTGACTATACTCCCTATGCTGTACTTACATCCCCCTGACTGTGTTTATAACTGGCACTTTGTACTTCTCAATCCCTTCATCTTTTTTCACTCAGTGCCCCAACCCCAGTCCCATCGAGCAACCATCAGTTGGTTTTAGGTATCTATGAGTTTGTTTCTGTTTTGTTTATTCATTTTTTTGGTTGTTTAGATTCCACATATAAGTAGTATTTGTCTTTCTCTGTCTGGTTTCTTTCACTTAGTATAACACGCTTAAGATCCATCCATTTTGTTGCAGATGGCAAGATTTCCTTCTTTATTATGGCTGAGTAATATTCCATTGTATATATGTACCACAACTTCTTTATCCATTCTGTTTCACACTATTCTTGAGGCTTCAAATTGCCTTCCTTCAGAGTTCAAACACCAGACTAACCAAACAATAGCCAGAGTCCCTGATATTAGGAGACTCAAAATGATCCTGGTGTCCTTGAGACAAGTTATTTTTTGAGTCATTGAGTCATTTAAGACCAACACCACTTTGTGAGTGTGTGTGTGTGTGTGTGTGTGTGTGTGTGTGTGAGAGAGAGAGAGAGAGAGAGAGAGAGAGAGAGAGTGTGTGTGTGTGTGTGTGTGTGTGTGTGTGTGTGTGTTGGGCAGGGGCGTTTGCGGTGAAGGGAGAATTCCTAGAAAGGATCTTCCTTGAAGTGTTTACACCCACACATATGGGCAAGGAGTTACTCTTTTCCCTGCCTAATCTGGAGAATGTATCAGGTAAAAACAATACTGAATGAACTGCTGTCAGCCACCTGAACAACTTCAGTTATTCCTGTTTTCTTTCCATCCCATCCTTGCCGATAGAACCATATTTAAGCTCTGTGTAGCTTATACTTAAGGTTGCAGGTGATAACTGCAGATCATAACAATTTCAAGATAAGAAACACTAGTTTAAGAACCTTGGCTAATTTTATTCTTCACTTGAACACCAAAACAAGATTTATCTGAGTATCTATGGCAGCTGAGAAAGAAAACTAACAACCTCTAACAGGCATATTTTATTATTGGCAAAGACATTCAGAGCAGAACTATCGAAGCAATGCAGCAATTTTTTATTGATTACCTTGGCGACCTAGCACAGGGTTTGGCAGAAGTAGATGCTCAGAAATGCTTGTTGAACTGAATCTTGCTGAGCTTGGAGTGGTGGGGAGTGTTGGTGTGGCAGGGTTTCTGCTGTAGACCTAGTACTTTTGTCCCTGTACTGAGTTAGATCTAAATCATTGGAGCTTTACTGCCTTTCTCTACTCCCTTATCTTCCTCTTCTCCCTCTCCTCTTCTTTATCTTTGTGTTCTGCTCTACTCATTCTCTGCCCACAGGCACACACATAAAATAATAATAATAATAGTAAACAACAACAACCCTGGCCAGTGTGCTCAGTGGTAGAGCATCAGCCCAAGCACTGAAGGGTCACTGGTTTGTATCTGAGCTGCAGGTTCGTTCCCCCACCCTGCTCGAGTGCAGGAGACAACCAATGGATGTGTCTCTCTCACATCGATGTTTCTCTCCCTCTCTCTTCCTCCCTCCCTCCCTCCCTCTCTCTCTATCTCTCTCTCTTCCTCCTCCTCTCCCCCTCTTTTACTTCCACTCTCTTTTAAAAAAAAAAATACCAATAGAAAAAAATATCCTTGGTTGAGGATTAAAGAAAAAAATAGATGCAAGGGTAGCTCAGAGGAGATGACTGTAGTTGTGTTCCTGGGAAAGAGGCTATTCCAGTTCATTTCCCCTTTTCTAAGCCCTGAAGTTCACATCACTTTTACCTTTACTGCCTGTTCCTGCGCAAACATGCCTCCTATCCCCTCTCCTAGTATTTGACTCCCTTTGTTAAAACTGATGAGACAACTGCTATAAGCAAAGAACGATGAATGGCTGGAGCTGAGTAATGTGAAGAGGGAATTACGGACCTTAAGAAAGATCATTCCTGTTTGACTGCTGGTCCCTCTGGATTAATGGTGTCTAGATCGCTACAATGTGAAAAGCTAGCATTGAATCAATAATTGTTCCTGCTTTCCAGACCTTCAGTTAGGAAGCCCTGACATTTTAATCCAAGTATTTAAATTATTATTATTTAAAATAAAAGAAACAGCCCTAACCAGTTTGGCTCAGTGGATAGAGCGTCAGCCTGCGGACTGAAGGGTCCCAGGTTCGATTCCGGTCAAGGGCATGTACCTTGGTTGCGGGCACATCCCCAGTAGGGGGTGTGCAGGAGGCAGCTGATCAATGTTTCTCTTTCATTGATGTTTCTGACTCTTTATCCCTCTCCCTTCCTCTCTGTAAAAAAATCAATAAAATATATTTTTAAAAATAAACAGGCTCCTACCTACCTAATGGTTTAAAACCACAGTGGAGCCCTAGTGGTTTGGCTCAGTGGATAGAGCATTGGCCTGCAGACCAAAGGGTCCCGGGTTCAATTCCAGTTAAGGGTACGTACCTAGTACCTCGGTTGTAGGCTCCTTCCTGGTCTGGGCCCTGGTCAGGGCATGTGCAGTAGGCAACCAATAGATGTGTTCTCTCACATCAATATTTCTCTCTATCTTTCCCTCTCTAAAATCAATGGAAAAATATCCTCGAATGAGGATAAAATTTTTTTTTTAATAAATAAAACCACAGTGGAGAATTCCAGAATTCTGTAAATAATGAGAAATCCTGCCTGCTCTGCCTCACCCCTATCCTGTTGCAGACATGCTCACCAGGATCCAATAAACTCAGCAGAATTCAGTCAGGGGAGCAATCAGCTTTGGGGATATTTCAAAGGCCTGGAGGTGGGGTGTAGGCAGAGAGTAGTGTAGTTTCACTTCTCAAAGCAGAAAAGCCCTGGGAGAAGGAAGGAGAGAGAGTAGGTGAAGTAAGAATGAGGACGTAGTGATGGTACTTGGCATTACTTATTCTCAGGTTAAACAGTTTGAAGCACTCCCCTATAGAGGTAGCTGGCTGTAGCTATTGCTGCCACAAATGACTTACTCATTCATATATATATTTTTTTTTTTTTTTTACTAGAGGCCTGGTGCATGTAATTCTTGCACGGGTAGGGTCCTTAGGCCTGGCCAGCAATCAGGGCCAATTGGGGCCTTCTGGCTGCCAGCTGCCAGCTGGGGCCTTCCTTCCCTGCCTACCAACCAGGGCCTTTTTTCATTCCACACTGCCCCCTGGTGGTCAGCAAGTGATTGAACTCCTGGTCGAACTCCTGAGGGGACACTTTGCATATTAGCCTTTTATATATATATAGATTGATTTCAGAGAGGGAGGGAGAGATAGAAACATCAATGATGAGAGAGAATCATTGATCGGCTGCCTCCTGCACATCCCCTACTGGGGATCGAGCCCACAACCCGGGTATGTGCCCTTGACCGGAATTGAACCCAGAACCCTTCAGTCTGCAGGCTGACGCTCTCTCCATTGAGCCCAGCCAGCTAGGGCATACTTACTCATTCTTTTATTCAACTGACAAATGTCAGGTGTCGGCACAGTCACTTCTCTGGCATCTCTCTGCCTTTCCAGTGCAATGGTAAGCTCTATGAGGATGGGGACTCGCGTTCATCAGCGTTTTCCCCATGCCTCGTGAACTATAGGTACATAAACGTTGTTGAATTGAATTGAGAGAAGCCCCTGCCTTCAGAAACCTCATGGTCTGCCAATGCCACCATCTCGGTGGAATTATGAGGCCCTGTCTGGAAACAATTCCCAGTAGCCCTGAAGTTGAAACCTGCAGTACCCTCTCTGAAAACGTCCGGGAGCAAGGTAAGGAAACCCCACAGACCTTTAGGCATCTCATCCCCCACGTTAACCCATTCCCCTAAATCAGTTACTACCCCTATTCCAGGCACGTGCGGCCAGTAAGTTTGCAAAGTTATGAGTTACTTTATATACTTCCTATTCACCTAGTGATCTTTTCTAGTTCCTAACACTCTACATTGTCTTACTTTTAGTGAAATGAAAAAAATCCTGAAGATCTACCCTTTGCTCAGTAAAGGTGGTTAAGAGATATCTCATATCCCTCTAGGAATCTTCTTGGTGCCCCACAGGGTAGAGAAACCCCTCTTTGCTGTGTGGTAAAGACCTGGCGCCTAATTTATATATATAAAAGCCTAAGTGACCTTTATGACCAGAACAACCGGTTGACCAGTCGCTATGATGCGCACTGACCACCGGGGCAGATGCTCAATGCAGGAGCTGTCCCCTCGTGGTCAGTGCACTCCCACAGCCAACCTCCCCCGGTCCCTCCCCCTGGCCAGCAAACCTCCCACGGTCCCTCCCCCATCCTTCCCTCCTTCCAGCAGGCCCCGTCTGGCAGCTGGCAGGCCCTGGCTGGCCTGGCCTCAATAGGCCCTGATTGCTGGCCAGGCTTAAGGGACCCCACCTGTGCACGAATTTCATGCACTGGGCCTCTAGTTCATTATAAAACATTACAATTGTGACAACTGTCAGAAATGTGAACAGTAGCTGCTTCAACCTCCACATGCGTGCTGTGCTGGTGAGCAGCAGACATTTGGAGATGGGAGGAGGTAAAAAAAGAAACGGAACCAGATTTCCAAATATGTACTACAAGAATTTATGGAAATAAGAGAACCTTTTCATTTTCTTTTTTTTAGGAGGGGGGGGGAAGAAAACTAAATATACCTTGGAAACGGAGGGAGTTCTATGAGGAAGACGCCAAAGCAAATTTTCTTCACAGACTTCCTTTCCCACGCAGACTCCCACATGGCGCTTACTGTGGCCCTTAAATCTGAAAAACCAAGGCAACCATTATCTTAGCAACCAGGGAGCCAATCAGAAACCCAACCGAAGCACCCCATCTAAAATAAAGCCATCACCACAGGCACCACCCAACTGGTTGGAAAAGGGAAAGTAGTCTAATTGAAGGTTTCCATCTTGTTGGTGCTGAAATGTTGGGAAACTTTCCTTTATTCCATGAATGATTTGGTTTTGTCAGAAGAAGTGGGCAGGGTGGGGGCTGCCATTACAGCCAACCCTCTAGAACCAATACCGTGCCTCTAAGGGTGCGGACAGGTTTGCAAAGTTACATCTAACATTCTCCTAGATCAAGATCCTTGGACTTCTGGAATCCTAGCTATTACATTTCACACTCAATTTGAGGAGAGCTTTATTCTATAGGGCCTCGTGCCTCGGTGGTTGTGGCTGCCAGCTGAATGGCCCTCTGCCTTTAGGGTCTAAGCATCCTTTTTGATCTTTGCTTTGTAAACGACCTTAGAGATCATCTAGTCCAATGATTTTCAGTCTGTGCTTATCAGAGTCCTAGGATCGGGGAAGTCCCTCAGGAAAGGGGTAAGTCCATTGGACTGGCTCCAAGCTCCGCTGGTCTCAACTAGAGCAATTCCTGGTTTGTATATTTTACATATTGGGGCTTACATAAAATCTTGTTTGGAAGAAAACAAGTTCTGTTTCTAAAAGAGACAAACAGAAAGAGAGGGATAAGACAAATGAAGGAGAGGAAGAAAAAGGAAAGAAGAAAGAGACCAAGGGAAGGAGAGGGGAAGAAGATGAAGCAAGAAGGAAAGGATGAAAGTGGGAAAGGGTAAGAGGAGACGAGGAAGGAAGAGAGAGGAGAGATGAGAAAGTCGAAGGAAGGGAGAAAGGGAAAAGGAATGTGACTTAATATTTCTAACTGGATTATGAATTGTAAACTCACTGACTTGCGCTTCTTTGGAAACATAAGAACACATGGTGGCTTGGTTGACGATGCTGATTCTGCTGTGAAGTTAATAACAATAGCAAATATTTCAGCAGCACTTAGTACAGGCTAGGGCAGTGGTCGGCAAACTCATTAGTCAGCACAGCCAAATATCAACAGTACAACGATTGAAATTTCCTTTGAGAGCCACATTTTTTAAACTTCTTCTAACGCCACTTCTTCAAAATAGACTCGCCCAGGCCGTGGTATTTTGTGGAAGAGCCACACGCAAGGGGCCAAAGAGCCGCATGTGGTTCGCGAGCCGCAGTTTACCGACCATTGTGCTAGTGCACCACAAGAATTTTTAAAACATGCATTCTCTAACTGTTTAATCAGGGGCGCTGACCTCTTTTCCCTTAGATTGTCAAATTAACAAATGACAACAGCCAACACAATGATAACTGTCCAGTGTGATCAGTTACCTTTTTTTGATCAGATCAGAAAAATGGAATATAATTTGGTGTACCACAGAATTTTAGTAATTGGCTTATGTGTGCCATGGGATGAAAATCATTGTTCTAGGGTCTTCTGAGGCACTTCATTTTAGCTCATTTAATTCTTACAGGAAAGTGAAGTCACTCGCTCAAGTTCCCACAGTTAGTGCTGAAGCCTGTTGAGATTGTGCTCCTAAAACAGATGGGCTGGGTTTTATTTATAACTAGGTCATCGTTATTAACAGGGCAGTGACCTGGTACTGATCCTGCCTCCTCTCTGCCTTTGAGAAGGAAAACCGAGGGACACAAGGGCAGGTCTGCACTTTGTCCCCTCGGGACCAGCAGGGGACCAGCAGCGATGATGCCCGGGGAGGATCTGCAGCTACCTCCTTTGTTCCCACACTGTGATTGAGGGGCCACCTTTGTTCTTTACTCCCTGCAGAGCTGGAAGAGTCCCAGAGGAAGTGCCCGCCGTGCTGGTATAAATTCGCCAATACTTTCCTCATCTGGGAGTGTCACCCCTACTGGATAAAACTGAAAGAGATTGTGAACTTGATCGTTATGGACCCTTTTGTGGATTTGGCCATCACCATCTGCATCGTCCTGAATACACTGTTCATGGCGATGGAGCACCATCCTATGACGCCACAATTCGAACACGTCTTGTCTGTGGGAAATCTGGTAAGATAGAGCGCCATCTCCCAGTTTGTAATCTGAGCATGTGTTGCCTGTAGGATGTGTTTTTCGGATACTGAAAGCAGGGGTTTAGTTGAAGAGAAAGTAATAGTTAATTGGAAGACAAATGCTCCCACAAGGGCCGTTGGGCTGCTCACTGTTGTGACCCCTGGGCTGCTTCCTCCTCCTGCAGAATTGAGAAGACGTCCTTTAGGACCTGCTGGCAGAAAGCCAACTGTGGTGACAGAAGGGCAGGCATGGCACAGGCTTCAGTAGGCGGAGCCAAGGACTTCTGGGTCTTCTGCTTCTCACATTGATTCCTGCATTGGTCCAGCCAATCCCTCCCCCTCTCACCCTCAGTGACAACCACCGCAGAATAGGGGAGCTCTTTTAGTGCATTCAGTGTAACTATAAATTGGCCTGCACTGTCATAGTCATACCTAGATGGGGACTGGCTAGGGGACATTTTTAACTCTGGGCTGGTTTCCCCTCCAGTCCAACTTCTGGGCTGTCATCCAGTTTCCATTAGTTGATCTGTGCCAAATTTATTTTAATGTTAGCTTAAGTCTTATATTTCATTTACGATATTAATTAGAAGATAATATACACTTTTAAAAAATAGATTACACAATGGATTCTGAGGTCAAGTAGTTGTGATTTGGGGATTATCTGTTTTACTTCTTTGGTATAAAAATTAGAGTTGATTGAATTTTTATAGATAGTAAAGAATTAGTTGGAAATAATCCTCTAGGTCATCTCTTTATTCTTTAGGAGTTGCAGAATAGGCATGTCTAATCTAGTTGTTACCATTTAATTTGAGCATAATCTCTGCCTGGTATTTGTTTTTTCCCCCTCCCTTCCTGCCTTCCTCACCCTTCCTCTTCCTCTCCTCCAACTCCTCACTCTCCCTCTCCCTATCCTTCCCTCCCTTCACCTCTGTCTCACTCTTTGTCTCTTTCTCTGTCTGTCTCTGTCTCACACATAAACACACACACACACAAGCTTCTGCCTTAAGTCCTAATACACTATTAAAGCGTTAAAATATCATTTTGAGTTCTGATTCTGAAAACACATGTGACAAAAGCGATCCTTTGCGCCCGTAGAGTTCCCTGGTACACACCCCAGATGATTCTGTGGTCGTTCCAGTTTCCATGTCTAGGTTAGCTCACTTCCTGATGTGAACTCATATGCAGCCTGATGAAATACCCATAGTTGGTTTTTTTGTTTGTTTGTTTTGTTTTAATCCCCACCAGAGGAGTGAGGATATTTTTTCCATTGAGTTTTACAGAGAGTGGAAGGGACCGAGGGGGCGGGGTGGATATATGGGGGCGGGGACAAAGGAGAGAAACATTGATGTGTTAGATGTTTCTAACATGGGTTGATTGCCTCCCACTCATGCCCCAACCAGGGCCAGGATTGAACCTGCAACTGAGGTACATGCCCTTGATGGGGAATTGACCTGAGGGCCAACGCTCTAACCACTGAGTTAAAATACCCGTAGTCTTGAACTAGCTGTCCAGGAAATGCGGTCACTGGCTCTGAAAAGTGCCTCAGGTGAGCTTGCTGTATCACTGGCTGGCCCAGGGGCTTGGCCATCAAGCAGAATTTTGAGTCAGTCAACAATATTATATAGATATAAGTTTCTTTTTATTAGCCATGAGTTAATAAGAAATATGACTTGATGGATTTTGTTGGTTATTGGTGCTGCTGCTGCTGTTTTCCTTATAGCATTTTTTTTTCTTCTCAAAGTCTTTACTTTTACTTGCTTTTTACAGGACAGTTCTCAATTCCCAAGGGAGTTTGAGAGACCTTTTCACCTATTACCAGAAGAATGGCCCTCAAACCAGCAAATAACATGATTTTTCCCTTTCTTAAAAACCTGACGAGATTTAGGGCCACGCCTAAATTACAGTTCTGAGCATTCAGAAGACTTTGCCCAGTACATTGGTGAAGAAAGAGGAGATGAGAGAAGGTCGTAATATTTAGGGACTCCATGAGGCACACTAACCAGAACCAGGTTCTACAATAAGCAAGCACTGGGTGGAGTGGGGTTTCAAGGGGGAAAGTAAGGGTACAATTAGCGACAGGGATGGAGAGTAGTGCATGGACAGGATGCTTTGGACTGGCTGACGGGTTACATGTGAGGGTGACGGGAAAGAAATGAAGAATAATGCCTAGACTTAGGGGATTAGTTGCTGCAGGGAAAATGGCATGACTGAGGAAGGCACAGGTTTGGAGTTTTAAATCAAGAATTCTATTTACATGTATTCAGAATGAGATGTCTATTTATTCAGAGTGACGATGCCAAATGAGGCAGTTGGATATGTGCTGGACCTCGGGAAAACTTGCATTATGAGTGTTTTCTGAATAATAACATAAGCTCAGAAATATATTTTTCTGCCAGTTAACACACGTGCCAAGTTTGGCAGAAAGAACACAGAATTAGAAGTCAGAAGGTTTGGGTTTTGATTCCTGTTTAATACTGTTTAACCTTAAATCAGCCATTCATTTCTGTCCAGAAATGTTGTAGATCTATAAAATGAGGCTAATACCATGTCATCCCTCAGTGGGTGGGAGGATAAAATGAGAACTTAAACCAAAGTTTTTGGAATCATGAAAAGTCCTCTATAAATCTTAGGGACTGTATTAGTGTAACTCAGTAGGAGAACTTTCAACGGCTTGGAGATGTGGGCAGAGTCTTTGATAGAAACCTGAGAAAAAGAGGGCAAGAAAAGGTGACACTAACCAGGTGGGAGCACAGCCTTGTCTTATTGTGGGAATGGGACAGTGGTCAGGTGTGTCTGCCTGTCGAGGTGCAGATGGGTGTTTCTGAGGGAAGCTGAGAACAGTCTTCTGTAAATCTGTAATCCCTGCCTCTTCTGCCCTCCCCACAAGAAAACTCTAATAATAGAAGGAACCTTACAGATAATTCAATCCAACACTCGTGTTTTCTAAAGGAAGTTGAAGCCCAGGGCAGCTGTGTGACTTACACAACTTTTGTATTGTTTTTCATGATTTTTTTCTTGCCTTTTTTGCAACCAATTGGACACAACAGTAGGTTTATAAGGTGTTGTTTTTTTTTAAACAATCATACTAGGAAGTTTCAAGTATAGTATACACTTTTTTTTATTGCGAGTAAGTTGCTGATACACCGAATACTTTAGTGTGTGTGTTTTTATGGACAAGTGCATTCTCCCACAGAACCTTGATTTAACCATCCGAGTCAGGAAATTAACATGGATTCATTGCAGCCATTTAATTCTCAGGCCTCTTCAAGTTTTTCCAGTGGGTCCCAGTAATATCCTTTATAACAAAGGATTCTGTTTCAGAGTTACATGTTGCATTTAGTTATCCTCTCTCTTTCATCTTCTTCAACGTGGGAGAGTTCCTCAGTCTTTCTTTGACTTTCATGACTGTGACACTTCCGCAGACTACAGGCCAGATATTTTTTAGAATTTGCTCAGTTTGGGTTTGTCTCATGCTTTCTCATGATTAGGCTCAAGCTATGCATTTGGCAGGAATATCACACAAGTGAGGCTGTCTTCTCATTGCATCTGCCAGGTGGCACACACTTTTCATTTGTGTCATTACTGGTGATGTTGGTGAGTTGGTTGAGGAGGTGCCTGCCAGACTTCTCCCCTGTAAAGTTACTCTTTACCATTTATAATTAATAAGTATTTGTGATAAAGGTACTTTAAAACTATCTGAATTTTCTGTTCTTCATTAAATTTTTGATTCACTCTTTATTTATTTACTAGAGGCCCGGTGCATGAAATTCGTGCACTGGAAGGGGGTGTCCCTCAGCCCACCCTGCACCCTCTCCAATCTGGGAGCCCTCAGGGGGTGGCCGACTGCCGGTTTAGGCCCAATCCCTCTCACAATCCGGGACTGCTGGTTCTCAGCCACTCACCTGCCTGCCTACCTGATTGCCCCTAACCACTTCTGCCTGCCAGCCTGATCACCCCCTAACCACTCCCCTGCCAACCTGATCGACGCCTGACTGCTCCCCTTCCGGCCCAGTCGCCCCCAACTGCTCTCCCCTGCCGGCCTAGTCACCCCTAAGTACCCTCCCCTGCTGGCCTGGTCACCCCTAACTGCCCTCCCCTGACAGCCTGGTTCCCCCACAACTGCCCTCCCTCCCCTGCAAGCCCAGTTATCTCCAACTGCCCTCCCCTGCAGGCCTGGTTGCCCCCAAGTGCCCTCCCCTGCAGGCCTGGTCCTCCCCTGCAGGCCTGGTCCCCCCCAACTGCCCTCCCCTGCTGACCTGGTCGCCCCCAACTGCCCCCCCCCCTGCTGGCCTGATCGCCCACAACTGCCCTCCCCTGCTGGCCATCTTGTGACCACATGGGGGCGGCCATCTTGTGTGAGGGTGTGATGGTTAATTTGCATATCACCTCTTTATTATATAGGATATCCATATGGACTCATGGTTTTCAATGTTATCCAGTGGGTTATAACCCATTACTGTCATTTACTTCGATGTTTACACTATTCCAGATTGGGCCAATGGGAGTCCCTTCAGGCTGGCATCTGGGTCCTTTCATCCCGTCCTCATTACTTCCTTGTTTCCTGGTATCACAAGATTTCCCAAGCTAATTTTATCTTTTTCCTGCCTCAGGGCTGGAATCAGCCATTTCCCAAGGAGCCCTGGTTCCTTGTAGAAAATGATATTTAGAAGGGAGGATCTATTGGAGCAGTATGCAGGCCTAGGCCCCCTCAGTGCAGGGCTAGCTATTGCTCTCAAGCTAACTGTGTATACTGAACACCGTGAGTTCAAGCTGTCACTTCCAGTTCTAACCCAGCACTGCAGGCTTCATTATGGTTTTCTCCTTTCTATGTTTGTAGCTCCTTATCTAACAACGAGAAACCTGGTTGCCATTGTCTTTACTATCTATGTTAACTTACATGATCAAAAGCCACTGTTGCCTCTAACAGCTGGATGCCCTCCCACTGTTCAGGCTCTGATCCCTCGGCTGGGCTCTCCAGCTCCCACACCAGTGTCCTCCATGTGGACCCCTCCTCATACTTGTCAGGCTCTGACACCCAGACCAGGCCACTCCACACATTCTTGTTTCCCTTACCCCACTTAGACTTGAATGCCTCACATTGGGCTGCTCCCGTGCACAGATGCCCTGCTTAGGCCCCAGCACCTGGCACCGGCCTCCCTCCACGTGGACGCCCACCCGAGGGATTTAGGACTGAACCAATTGAGGGGTTGGGAATATGGAAGGAAGGGCATGTAAGTTTAATTTCTGAGATTCTAAGCAAAAAAAGGAAAAAGTTATTGCCCTTCTTTACCAAATACACGTTATCATTTCTTGACTCCAGCTTAACCACAGCTTAGCTAGATTTTCAACCTTAAGGAATTCTTTTTATATTTTAATTTTTCTTTCATCTGTGTCCTTGTAGCCTCTTATGCATACCTCTTTTTAAATACTTTTCAAAAGTCTGGGGTTTGCTCCAAATAAAAAGATATGCCAACGCTAAATTCAGAACATTCTATTAGAACAGCAGTTCTCAATCTTTTTTTGGTCTTAGGACCCCTTTACACTCTTAAAAAGAGCTGAAAAGCTTTTGTTTATGATAGTTATATCTATTGGTATTTACTATCTTTGAAATTAAAGCCAATGAGAAACTTAAATATTTATTTAAAATCACAATAATGTGCCCATTATGTAATTACATAAATAACATATTTTATGGGATAAAGTTATGTTTTCTAAGGAAAAAAAGTCATTGTTGACATTTTTGCAAATATCTTTCATGTCTGGTTTAATAGGAGATAGTTAGGTTCTCTTCTCTGCTTATGTATTCAGTCCTTTGTGATGTAGTGTTTTGGCTGAAGCATAAGAAGAAAACCTGGCCTCACACAGTTGCAAAAGGGAGGACCTCGTGCCCTCTGAAAAGGTCTTAGGGACCCAGGGATCCTCAACTGCACCTGGAGAACTGCTGCATCGGAACATAAATTCCTAGATGAATATTGGATGACATTCACGAGAGGGACATTTATGTACAGTTGTTGATTCACTGCTTACTTGTATAATTCTTCTTTATCCACTTCAAGAAGCATATCTCAGAGCAAATAAGAATGACATCGTAGGGATAATCATAAATCTACTCTTCTGTTTAAAAAAAAAAAAGTCATTTCTTCATGCAGCCAGTGGTTTCAAATTTGTTTTCACCCAAACCCCAAATGATGGCAGCACACTGTGTTGACAGAACAGGGTTGCTGGTCTCTGGCCTAGACATTCGTACCAGGCGTCTGGGGGCCATTCACCCCATTGGAAGGCAGCACCACAGAACTGTGCCATTGTTGATTTTCTCGTAGGGACCAAGTTCCCACAGTGTGGATACTCTGTAGTCAGTCAGCCAGTGCTTATTACTGGGCACTTCCTTTGTGTTCACCAGGAACCAGTGGGACAGCAAATGCAGCTTCCACCTGGGGTGCATTAAGCTGATGAACTTGTCTGTGTAGAGAAACCTTTGATGGGTTTACACTAAGGGTAAAATGTATGTCCGGAATTGACTAGCTGCCCTAACTTTCCCTGACCTCGTTTAGCAGGATGTTTTATCTATAGGTACTTAGCTTGCCTTACGAACTTTGATTTTGCCTAAGTGGATCTCTTCAGGTAATATTTTCTTTCCATTTTAGAATACTAGTACTGTAGCCCTGACTGGTTTGGCTCAGTGGATAGAGTGTCGGCCTGCAGACTGAAGGGTCCCAGGTTCCATTCTGGTCTAGAGCATGTACCTTGGTTGCGGGCACATTCCCAGTAGGGGTTGTGCAGGAGGCACCTGATAAAAAATATCAATTAAAATATATTTTTTAAAAAAAAAGAATACTAGTATTGTATCTGCAATGTAGAAAAATGGGGAGCCACAGAAAAGTATATAGACCCCAAAAACTGGTAGCCCACTTAATCTAGTTTTGATATTTATCCTTCAAGTCATTCTGGGGTTTTTTTAATTTCTATACATCAATTCAGTATATTTCCACAATATCTGTAATTTAGGTACTTTTCACTATTTTTAATTCTCTCCTCAGACCTTTTCTTTAACATTTTTCTTAAACTCCTTCATGTGTAAATTTGGTAACCAAGTGGTTATAAGTACTAATTTATTGTCAGTTTTAAATCTATTGCATTTAAAGTCTTCACCTCTAAAAAACATAACATTCAGTAAGAGTCTGACATCACGAGGTTAGTGTGGAGCAAGGGAACTGGTTTGCTCATGGCATTTTACTTCCCTACTGCCTGTCATGTGACTAAGCCCGTGCGACACAGAGGCATTAGGCAGCACAAGGCGCTCTGTCAGGCAGAGGAGTGGGAGACAGGTGACAGCGATTTTACAACTTTGCCAAAATGTGTGCGCATCTGAAAAAAGCAGAAAGGGGATATATAAAAAGGATGGTTGGATGCAAGGTGGTGAGACTATGGATGTTTTTCCTGTATTTTGTACACCTTTAGCAATGTTCTATTGCTTTACTGTTTAAAACAAGAAATTCTGTAGCATATGTTTACATTTGATAAGACATAATATCAAATCAGAAATAATGCTATATTTTCCCAATATAATTATAAAACAAGGAGTGATTTTTTATTTATTTATTTAGGCAAACCTCCCAAGCATACATACTCAAATGACTGCTGAACCTTTAGAAGCAGTCACCTGTGTGGTATTCTCATTGCTTAGAATCATTTTTCAGCTACATTTAAATAATGTGATTTGGGTGGTTCTGGCAACAAAGATGGAAACATTAGAGCTGAATACTTCATTCAAGAGGAAAATAAGGCCAGGTAGCTCAGTTGGTTAGAGCATTGTCCAGATATGCGAAGGTTATTGGGTTCGATCCCCCATCAGGGCACATACAAGAAGCAACCAATAAATAAGTGGAACAACAAAATCAGTGTCTCTGTCTCTCTCTCAGTCTCTCTCTCCCTCTCCCTCTCTCAATGGGTAAAAAATATTGGAAGGAAGGGAGGGAGGGCGGGCGAGTTGTTCAGTGGTTGCGCATTGATTGACCCATGAACCAAGAGGTGGTCACTGGTTCAGTTCCCTATCAGGACACATGCCAGGGTTGTGGAATCAGTCCCCAGTAGCGGGGGCGCAGGAGGCAGCTGATCAGTGTTTCTCTCTCATTGATGTTTCCATCTCTCTATCCCTCTCCCTTCCTCTCTCTCTGAAATCAATAAAAACATATTAAAAAGTAAAAATAAAAATAAGACTTTCCTGCATCATGTGGCACGGTCATGGGACATCCAGATATTGATTCCTCAGATACAGAATCTAACCAAGGCTGGCTCTTAAAGCTTCTTGGATATATTATAATCAAAGATGGTGATAAAGCCATTCTCCTATTATTTCTCTCCTATTATTTCATTCTCCTATTATTTTCTTAACCCATGCGTTCCCCCTTCAGGTTTTCACTGGAATTTTCACAGCGGAAATGTTTCTGAAGCTCATAGCCATGGATCCCTACTATTATTTCCAAGAAGGTTGGAACATTTTTGACGGATTTATTGTCTCCCTCAGTTTAATGGAACTGAGTCTAGCAGATGTGGAGGGGCTTTCGGTGCTGCGATCTTTCCGATTGGTATTCCACATTTCTCCGATTTCTTTTTACATTTCCTATCTTGCAAATACTAGAAAGAGTTTTGCATAAGTTAATTTGATTTTTAAA
Organism: Corynorhinus townsendii; assembly: GCA_026230045.1. NCBI lineage: Eukaryota > Metazoa > Chordata > Mammalia > Chiroptera > Vespertilionidae > Corynorhinus > Corynorhinus townsendii. The sequence continues at coordinate 168,237,847 of JAPDVU010000003.1, read as the reverse complement.
AAACCTTAGCTATATTCTACTCCCAATTCCAGTTGGCTATTTATTGGCTTAGCTAATAAAATCTTGAAAATTGTCCTGCTAAACACCTAATATAGAAGTTAGTTTTTAAAATCAATCAACAAGCAGATATCAATTTTAGGAAGTTCCTCATAAGGTAATGATTCATGTAAAAAATGAAGAAGGTCTCCCAAGGACTATTCTGAGATCCTATTTGGATTTGCTTATGAACCTATTTCTTTATCCGAACATCTCTCTGAAATGGCAAAAATTCCTCCTTATTCAAAGATGGCTTTCCTCATTTCTTCTATTTTGGTGACTCCTTCCAGAAAATGAAAATAAAATAATCTTTTAAAAATAAATATTGAAATTAGCTGTTGAACATTGGCTTTGTTTTCCATATCATTAGCTAAGACGGATTTTTTTAAATCAATGTATTTGAAGAAGTTAATGTGTAATTACTAAAATGACTCTGAAAGAATAGTAACAGTATCTTCAGAATAATTTCCCATTGGCATAAGCATAAGTGATGTGCTAAGTCCCTTGAGAAGCTTTGTGGATCCCACTCAGACAAAGCATCAGAACTGGCTTAGGTTTCTCTCTCCCTATTGGGAAGATACCTGTGCACTTGCAGCTGAAAGAATTTAAGGTTTTTTTTCATCAGGGTAGTCAGCATATCTAAGTAAGAGAATTGGAATAGAGCAGAAATACTTGTAAAAAAGAGATCTCATTCAGTTCAAGTCACAAATTTAACATCTGCCAAGTTTCTGGAACCTCTGCCTACTAGTCTTTGGTTAGGATCCAGCCCACAGTAGACTTTTTGAGAACAGTTCTCATTATCTACAAAACGAGAAGCAGGATTAAAACATAGAAGGCTTAGCACTAATATTCTTAATAAATTAGAAGCCAGTCAAGAGGAAAAAATATGAGTGACCCAAATATACACAGAGCAACATCTGGTAAATCTTGAACCCTCAGATAAGACTAAAGTTTTCAGTAGAATAAAATAAAATGTTTAAATCAATGCTTTTGCTTCTACTAGATTTCCTGTTACATTATCTTTTAGTTGTTAATTTATGGCATCTGATGATAACCTCATTATTATCATTCCATTCATAGTCTTTATGCATTCTCAGGCTGTTAGCCAAGACCTTGTAATCTGTTCACATGAATGAACATAGAATATAGAAATTTCATGATTGACATACAAAAGTTCCATCCTCTGAATTGATATCAACACAGGGTGGGGCAAAGTAGGTTTGCAGTTGTGAGTACATGAAACACAGTGTATTCTTGTATTATTATTTATTAATTATTGTATTATTTTCCATACAAACCATTGTAAACCTACTTTTGCCCCACCCTGTACTAGGTATAGTCCCTTTTCAGAAGGTGTTTGACATGTGGAACCGCCCCTTCTTGGAGGTTGTGCTTTCCTTCCAAATTATTCCAAACATATCGCAGAGTTTCATATCATCCATTGATTATTTATTGGCAAGCAAAAAAGCAGCTATTTAGAAAGAAGTTTTAAATGCTTTTTTAAGGGGACAGATAATTTATTGTCACTGTCCTTACCATACTAATCTTTTGGTTCTCTACATATCACATTTTCCTTGATATGTCCCTTGAGAAATTGAGGGAAAATTGATAGGAAAAAGATATGTTCATATATGGCTTTTTTAAAAAGTAGGTTGGCTCAGGGACTAAAGCCAGTATTTGTGGTTCCTACTTCTAAATCTTCCACTTACTATAAAATTAATCAGTTTTCCCTTATTTGTTCCTCTGTTTCCCCCATTTTAGTCCAAGACTGTTAGAAAGTCCTGGGAATTTCCCAAGGGTGCTCAATAAATTTAAGCTGGTCTTATTAATGTTTCATGCTTTTATTTTAGCCATGTGGTAAGAAAATGGATGGAGTATCACTTGTTTTTTGTTTGTTTGTTTTTTCCCTTAGCTCCGAGTCTTCAAATTGGCCAAATCCTGGCCCACCCTGAACATGCTGATTAAGATTATTGGAAATTCAGTTGGTGCCCTGGGCAACCTGACCCTGGTGCTGGCCATTATTGTCTTCATCTTTGCTGTGGTGGGGATGCAACTCTTTGGAAAGAGCTACAAAGAGTGTGTCTGCAAGATCAACCAGGACTGTGAACTCCCTCGGTGGCACATGCATGACTTTTTCCATTCCTTCCTCATTGTCTTTCGAGTGTTGTGCGGGGAATGGATCGAGACAATGTGGGACTGCATGGAGGTGGCAGGCCAGGCCATGTGCCTCATTGTCTTCATGATGGTCATGGTTATTGGCAACTTGGTGGTTAGTACTACCTTCTACATCTTATCTTTGCCTAGAAGTCCAGTCTGCTTAGTCCTCCTAGTGTCTTCCATGTCTGTGTTGGTTTTTATTCTTTCTGGGCCCAGGAACTCTAAGGTACAAATAAGGAAAGGAAGCTGCTATTTACAGAGGCCTACTGAGTCATAAGCCCCACAACCTGCCAACATTTTTCATAGTTATGGAAATAAACTCAGCAAAGTGACTTTTCTTAAACTCACATAGTTGATAAATGTCAGGGCTTGTATTAGATACTAGACATCAAACTCTATACTCTTTCTACTACAAAAGTTTCTGTCTTCTAAACCAGAATTTCTCAACTTTGACTCTATTGACATTTTGGGTTAGATAATTCTTTGTTGTGGGACTGTCCTGTGTATTGTAGGATATTTAGCACATCCCTGGCCTCTATTCTTCACTGGCCAGTAGTGAACCTAACCCCAAGTTGTGACAACCAAAAATGTTTCCAGACATTGCCCCCTACTTGGCAAAATTGCCCTACATTAAGAACCACTGACCTAACCCATCTTAGGGTTTTATTTAATTTGTAAAAATGACAGATTGCTTTCTTGCTTTACTTTGATCTTTCTGCCTGCTGTTTTCTGCCTCTGTATATAGAGCATTCACCAACAGATTTTAACACCTTGTTTCTCAGAGTGTGATCTGAGGACCAGCAACAATGAGATCACTGGAGAGTGTGTGACAAATACAGAACTTAGGCCCCACCCCAGAACTACTGAATCAGAATCTGCATTTTTAACAAGATCCCCAGATAATTGACATGCATACTAAAGTGCATGGGAGCACCCATTTCTCAGATCAGGCCGAATCCCACTTGTAAGTATGGAGGAAGGAGGACTGGAAGAAGGCACACTCAGAGGATCCCTTATAAGCTCATCCATGTTAGTTCTCTTCCCTGTTCTGCAATAGAGAAGCATTACAGTAGAGGGTTCCTACTCACCAGCCTCTGAACCAGCTATAGCCACCTCTTCTGTAATGTTTTCTGTTTTAATCTCTCCCTTTCTCCATACTCAACCACTGTTCCCTCAGTCCTAATTCCTGTAGTTTTTCCAGTCCTTCAGTGAACACAGCTATTACCTACTAGTATGTAGTAGGATCAACATTTACCAGCCCTGACTCACCCCACTTTCTCTAGTCTCCCATTCTCAGTTGTCTCAAGGACAGCTCTCCATGACTGTCTACAGATACCTGAGCACATGAGAAAGCCACCTATTATTTCTTCTTCTGATGACACCTTCCCAGGTTCCCCTTTGCTCACTGCTTCTGCTCATCTAGTCTCTAGGAATCTGAAACTATAAGTCTCTTCTGACTCTTTTCTCTCCATTCCCAGTAAATGTTGGATGTCTTTCATACATCTTCCTTCCTTTTCTGTATATACATCTTTCTTCATAGTCTAAAATCTGCCCCTCCCTTTCCATTTCTATAACCCATCCGGTATTTCTAGAAGACCACCAACATCATAACCACCCAAGTTTCACTCATTAAAAAGGTCAAGTCCCAGGCCCTACACCAGATCTACTGGATCAGAATCTCAGGTGAGGCCAAGGAGCTATGTGGTTTTAACAAACATCCCACCACAGGAGATTCTTGTGCATTCTAAGATTTGACATCACTATAACCTAATCCAGACCCTTATCAACTCATGCAAATATGTCTCCTAACTCCTAGTTCCTAAGGAGTGGCTTTCTCAAATCTATATAATCATCTGTGACTCCTTTGCTCAAGAACCAATAGTGGATCTGATTAAAATTCAAATCCCTCAATTTGGCCTTCAAAGCCCTCTCCAGTTCACCTCTCCCTCCTCCCCCATATTACCAACATGCTCCTTTTTAATTCTACAGATGGCCCAGATAATCCAGATAAGTATATTTCATGTACTGTTTCCATCCCTCCCACTCTGTACATACTATTATCTCCACTTAAAATATATGCCTTACTCTCCAGAAGTGTGACAAATTAAGGGCCAAGTATAAATCAGGAAGTGAACACCTCTCCCACTTTGCAAAAGTAAGTTTTAATAAAAATAATTAACCTTAATGACTAATATTGTAAAACAGGAAATTAAAAGAGAAAGAAAGAAAGAAAGCTTGTATCTAGTGGCTTAACGCTTAGATATACAACAGAACCATCACCATCTTGTAAAATTACTTTATTTTGATAAATGTTAGGAAAACAAAATTAATTTTTAAAATGAGATGACATGAAATGTATTCTAGTTCTACCTTCTTGGTTTGTTGTATGAGAGTAGGGCTCTCCAAGCCTATTATTTCTAACATGGGTCCTCCAAGGCATCTACTACCCATGAGCATTTGGCATTTATGCACTCTTTGATGTTCCCCGATAATTCATATCTACCTTTTTGGTTTTATTTTGGGGGGATTTTCTTCCAAAATGGACACAGACTTTTTTTTTTTCTGTTAATAAAAAAGGTAGCCAAGGTACACACACACACATACATACATACTTATATATACTAGTTAACTAGTATATGTAAAACTATAAAAGAACCAAGAAAAGAGGTGCTAAACTCCTTATCTTACAACCAAAAATCAAACAGTGCTCACCCAGTCACATGAGCATTTAAAACACTATGTGGGCCAAGCAAAACTCAATATAAATTCTTGAGTGTGTCACATAAGTCTGTAGGCTTCCAGTTTCCTAGTTTAATGGATAACTTAACCTAATACTTTGCTCCATTCACTCTCCTTTTTCCTAATGCTACTGGTACAGGTGCTGAACCTGTTTCTGGCCTTGCTCCTGAGCTCCTTCAGTGCAGACAATCTGGCAGCTACGGATGATGATGGAGAAATGAACAACCTACAGATCTCAGTCATCCGTATCAAGAAGGGTGTGGCTTGGACCAAAGTAAAAGTGCATGCCTTCATGCAGGCCCACTTCAAGCAGCGTGAGGCCGATGAAGTGAAACCTCTGGATGAGATGTACGATAAGAAGGCCAACTGCATTGCCAACCACACTGGTGCAGACATCCACCGGAATGGAGACTTCCAGAAGAATGGCAATGGCACCACCAGTGGCATTGGCAGCAGCGTGGAGAAGTACATTATTGATGAGGACCACATGTCCTTCATCAACAATCCTAACTTAACCGTGCGGGTGCCCATTGCTGTAGGCGAGTCCGATTTTGAGAACGTCAACACAGAGGATGTTAGCAGCGAATCAGATCCTGAAGGCAGCAAAGATGTAAGGGTCCAGCCTAGAAACCAACCTTGATCCTGTGTGAGAACAAACAGGGCTCTGTCAGCTCCAGATGTTGGTTCAGTTATAGACTTTGTAGAGAGAATCTGGAATAGCCTGCTCATCCCCAATCCCATTGCTATTCTAGGCCTTCCCTAGGTGACCTAGATTCCTGAGGTGTTCCTGGATCTATCTCCATGGCTCCTGGATCATCTAGATCAGAGGCTGGAGTACACCCTCAAGTAGTTCCCTGCCATTAATATGTTTGAGCGGAATCCCTGAGACCAGCCTATGGTTACATTTGTTTAGGGTGGGTTACTGTCATATGTGAGTGCGTTCTAATGTTATATCACATCCTGACAGAGGTTTTGAAGGCCCTGTGGTAATTGTTTGCCCATCATGAGTTGGATGATGATGACTTTAGAGTAAGAATTGAGGAGAAAAATTATAGCTAGTACATCATCCACACCAAAGGTATGGAGTAGTCAGTGGAGAGTGGACATGTTGCTGCAGAGTCTCTTGATCTTGATCCCCCTTTTCCTTGCATATCTAGAAACTGGATGATACTAGCTCCTCTGAAGGAAGTACCATTGATATCAAGCCAGAAGTAGAAGAGGTCCCAGTGGAACAGCCTGAGGAATACTTGGACCCAGAAGCTTGCTTCACAGAAGGTGGGGGGCAAGGAGGGGTGGGGCACCGGGCATTTGCTGCTTACAGTGTCGCTAGGGATAGTGGTTGTATGAGTGGCTGGGGACTCAGTGGCTCTCTTGAAGAACATTGTTCCCCACCTCATCATTTTGAGGGCAGTTGATACTGTTTTCCCTGCTCAAACTATTTTTTTATTTTTTTAAATAAATCTTTATTGTTCAGATTATTACAGATGTTCCTCTTTTTTCCCCCATAGCTCCCCTCCACCCGATCTCCCCCCACCCTCCGCCCCATGCCCTTACCTCCCCCACCTCTGTCCTCATCCATAGGTGTAAGATTTTTGTCCAATCTCTTCTCACACCCCCTTCCCCATGAGACTTGTCAGTCCACTCCCTTTCTATGCCCCTGATTCTATTATATTCACCAGTTTATTCTGTTCATCAGATTTTTTATTCACTTGAGTTTTATATTCACTTGTTGATAGATATGTATTTGTTGTCACTTTGTTGTTCATAATTTTTATCTTTACCTTTTTCTTCTTCTTCCTTTTCTTAAAGAATACCCTTTAGCATTTCATATAATCCTGGTTTGGTGGTGATGAACTCCTTTGGCTTTTTCTTGTCTGTGAAGCTCTTTATCTGACCTTCAATTCTAAATGATAGCTTTGCTGGGTAGAGTAATCTTGGTTGTAGGTTCTTGCTGTTCATCACTTTGAATATTTCTTGCCACTCCCGTCTGGCCTGCATAGTTTCTGTTGAGAAATCAGCTTACATTCATATGGGTACTCCCTTGTAGGTAACTAACTGTTTTTCTCTTGCTGCTTTCAAGATTCTCTCATTGTCTTTTGCCCTTGGCATTTTAATTATGATGTGTCTTGGTGTGGTCCTCTTTGGATTCCTTTTGTTTGGAGTTATCTGCGCTTCCTGGACTTGTAAGTCTATTTCCTTCACCAGGTAGGGAAAGTTTTCTGTCATTATTTCTTCAAATAGGTTTTCAATATCTTGCTCTCTCTCTTCTTCTGGCACCCCCATAATTCTGATGTTGGTACGCTTGAAGTTATCCCAGAGGCTCCTTACACTATCTTTATATTTTTAGATTCTTTTTTCTTTTTCTTTTTCTGGTTGGGTATTTTTGCTTCCTCATATTTCAAATCTTTGGTTTGATTCTTGGGGTCCTCTAGTCTACTATTGAATTTCTGTATATTATTCTTTATTTCAGACAGTGTATGCTTAATTTCTTACTGGTCCTTTTCCATTTTTTTGGCATTCTCATTAAGATCCTTGAAGGTCTCACTAAGTTTCTCAGAGGTTTCTAGAAGATTCTCGAGTAACCTTATTACTGTGGTTTTGAACTCTATATCCAGTAGTTTGCTTTCCTCCATTTCTTTCATTCATGATATGTTTCTTTGTCTCCGCATTTTGGCTGCTTCCCTGTGTTGATGGAGTGGCTTTGTGTGGTAGGTGACCTATAGGGCCAGTGGCTCAGCCTCCCCAGTCACCTGAGGTGGACACTGTTGGTGCACGCCTTTGTGGGCTGGGTGCACAGTCTTGTTGTAGTTAAGCCTTGATTGCTGTTGGTACACTGGGAGGAATTGACCTCCAGGCCAATTGGCTGTGAGGACCTGCTGTGTCTATAATGGAAGAACTACTGTGCTGGAGACACCCTTATGGGGCAGGTCTTGCTTCAGTGGGGCTTTGGTGCTCACTGAGTCTGCCTCTTGAGTGTGTCACTTATGGATGTGAGGAGTTGAAATCTGGTATCATCTCACACTGACCACTAGGTACACTGGCTCCTGGATCTCCAAGGAAGTGCAAGTCAGCTACTGCCTGAGGCCACCCAGCAGGAGCTACAGCAAGATCTGCAGATTTCTCCTCTTTGCTTAGGGTTTGGAAGTGTTGGCGCTGTCTGACCCAGCTGCAGTTTGTTAGGTTAAGCTGGGAAAGGGCAGGCCATTCATATGCAAAAGCTTTCTAAATTGGGTGGGGCGGGGTCTCAGGGAATCACCAGAGCGTAGCAAACAGCGATGGCTGCCAGTCAGCCATCTCTGTGTCTCCACGTCCCGCGCCCCAGCGCAGTAAACAATGATTCCTGTGAATACCTCTGTGAGAAAGCAACCCTCACTTTCTGACCTGATGCCAGACAGTCCAGTTTCTCCCTGTAGGAGTCTAGGTCCCCAGAGTCTCACCGGAAACTGGAGTTCAGAGCAGTCGGGAGCTTGTATCTCCTTCCCAATTGAAAAAAACAGCATGCCTAGTCACCAGCCCAATTTGCGCGCCTCCGTACCTCTGCTTTTCCATGCCTCTGCATGTCCTACCCAGTCTCAATGCGCTTTTTTCTTTCCTTCTAGTTGTAGAACTTCCACTTAGCCAGCTTTCCCGTGGTTCTGGGTGATAGTCATTTTGTCTTTTAGTTGTAGTTGTAGTTGGTTTCTCTGAGTCCTGCCCAAACTATTCTCTAACTTTTTTTTCTTTTTTGTGAATCCTCACCCAAATATATTTTTCCCATTTTCCCACTGATTTTTAAAGATAATAGAAAGGAGAGGGAGTGACACAGAGAAACAGTGATGTGAGAGAGACACATTGATTGGTTGCCTCGTGCATATGCCCCAACCAGGGCCAGGGATCAAGCCTGCAACCAAGTGCATTCCCTTTACCAGAATTGAAGTCATGACCCAACACTCTAACCACTGAGGAAACTGGCCAGGCTCTTTCTTTTCTTCTTTCTTTTTTTTTTTTTTAATAAGAAACATCAGTGATGAGAGAGAATCATTGATTGGCTGCCTCCTGCACACCCATACTGGGGCTCAAGCTCTCAACCTGGGCATATGCCCTGAGCCGGAATCAAACCATGACCTCCTGGTTCATAGGTCAATGCTGAACCACTGAGCCATGCTGGCCAGGCAATCTTTTTTTTTTTTTTTTAATATGTTTTTATTGATTTTATAGAGGGAGGAAGAGAGAGGGAGGTAGAAACATGGACGAGAGAGACATATGGATTGGCTGCCTCCTTCATGCCCCCTACTGGGGTTTGAGCCTACAACCTGGGCATGTACCCTGACTTGGAATTGAAACTGCAACCTTTGCATGGGACGGTACTCAATCAACTGAGCCACACTGGCCAGGGCTCTAACTTTTCTTTGTCCACTTTCTCTTGGCATCAATCCAAAAATTTCCATTAGAAAGGCCTTTTCTGTCATGGCTCTGTCTGCCTCTTGAGTGCCCTTTTCTTTTTCCTCACTTTATGGGACATCTTCCCAACTCCAGAGGGCCCTGGCAGCCTTGCAGCAGGGCCTCAGCCCTGCGAGCCTCTTGATTTCTTAATCAGATGATCTGATTCATCTGCTGTGCTCCCAGCTGTGTGGTGGGGCAGCATCCGGTGGGGCTGGGAGATAGAGGAGAGGGCAGGGCTGGGTGGGGCATGTTCACGGTCTGACCTGCCTCTCCCCCTGGTGCCAGGTTGTGTCCGGCGATTCAAGTGCTGCACTGTCAACATCGAAGAAGGCCTGGGCAAGTCTTGGTGGATCCTGCGGAAAACGTGCTTCCTCATTGTAGAGCACAATTGGTTTGAGACCTTCATCATCTTCATGATTCTGCTCAGCAGTGGCGCCCTGGTGAGGTCCAGGGGAGAATATGATGAGGGATTGGCTGGGGAAGGGTTTATAGGAACTAGTGGGAAAGACTGCCTGGGGCCCAAGACTACTTTCTCTGAGAGCACTGATTGGCTGTGGGCCCGAGAATAATGGTCTGTTGAAGTGCTTTGGCTGGTGCTTTGAGCCTTTGGGATTAGAATCCACACTTATCCATATCCTGATCTTTAGACTCAGCATGATCACTCTCAACCCTAAGGCCGCCTTTTCATCAGGATGAGAATTCAAATTACCAAGTGTCTTCACCACTTGGTTTGCCCCAACCTAAGCAACTTCCTAAAATGAACTTCCCTTTCTCATCTAATACCCCAAATCTCCTGCTCTTTACTTATCAGTTGCCCAGGGTATGGAGGAGGAAGTGTTCCTCCACCCCCTCACCCTTCACAACTTACTGGCTTTGGAGAACCTATGGCCTTAGCAGATATTTAGAGTGTTAGATCTCGGGTACACGGGTTATTTCTCTTCCTGTGGTTGTATGTGGTCATTAATCAGTGAGGCTTATAAGGCACTGAACACACAGGCTCCTCCCCTGCTAGGACTCATTTTTTCTGGCATTTGCTTTCACTTTGAGCTGGATTGTAGCTGAAGAGACCTGGACAGGGTCTGGGATGAGGGGCTGCTTCCTAGTTGAGCAGATTTGAGGACAGAAGGGACTAGAGACACTACACGCTTTCCTTCTGTTTATTAAGGGACTATTAAATCTTATTTAAGATTTTTGAAATGTTTTTAAAGAAGATGGGCACATTTATGTAGGTGTGGAATGAAAGCTTAATCTGGAAGCAAAGAAAATAACAAGGGAGAAACCCCAAATTCGGTGTTACAGATCCCACCAAGGCCTTGAGAAGTTTTGCTGACGTGAGGTGGAATAAGGAAAGGTGAAAGAGGCAGTAATATGTGGTAAAGAAGAGCCCAAGGATGCCGGGGACCAGGTTTATATGGGAAAGTGTCAGCACGAAACCTGGAGGCAAAAAATGGTGGCTGTGTCCTTAGTCTGAGTGAAGGGGAGCCACCGCTCTGCCCACCCCTGAGTCCTTTACTGCGTCTGCAGGCGTTCACTCAGCGCTTCCTGAGGCACTGTGGGCACCACGGTGACAGACAGCCTGGTCTCCGCCCTCCAGGAAAGGGAGGGTCAGACTAAGGCCAGTGGTTGGAGAAAGGTGTTGTGTTATTGTTGCCGTCCTTCTTCAAACCTAGTAAACGGAAACCTAAACTAACAGGGAGCATGCCCCATCCTTTGATCCTTCCGTTCCCCATCTCCACAGAAAAAGCAGCAGTGAAATAAATGTCCCGAACTTTGTTTACTACTCTCCCTTGACAATGTTTATGTATCATAATTGAATAAAACGGGACCCGTGGCTCAGTACCCGAAGCCCCGTCCAGTAGTAGGCATGAGACTTAAAAACAGCAAAGTGAAGCCACAGCTAAATTGTCCCAATAAAGACTAGAGTGTGGTTGTGATGAAGCTTCAGAGGAAGGGGATGAGAGCCCCAGTGACACAAAGATCAGTCTTTGGCATCTCACCTGTGCTGGCCCGTAGAATGGATTTCTACAGATGGAGTTAGGGGAAGCAGCACGGAAGCTGTTGCTGCTTTCACTGAGGGGATTTATGTGTACCAAGAGCCTGAGGACTGTGCACCCGTGACCTCTGCCCCCACTGTCCAGTGAACCGGAACACCTGGTGTTCATGTGCCTCCTCTTTGGGAGATGAGTCTGCAGGCAGCCGTTGTGTCCTTCTGGAACTCTTCAGAGCCCGCACCTCCATCTGCGTGACAAGGGACTTTGTTCCCACCTTCCAGGTTTTCTTTTTCACACTTGAGGAGATCTCTTCTCTTAGCACCACACTTGTACAGTCTACCGCTCTGCACATGGAAATGCTCATACCTTTGTATCAGAGAATTACGTCATTCGGGAATTCCAGAGAAAGAAAGTAGTACTAAAATGTTTACCTGTCTCCCAGCCCTGTGGCCCTCTGCCTGTGTCTGTGACGTCCGGGGCTCAAAGGAGAAAATTATTTGTTACAGAAATAGATAGTATTGGCAAGATTGTGAAAAAACTGGAACCCTTACACATTGCTGGTGGGAATATTAAAAAATGGGGCAACCACTTTGGAATACAGTAGGGCAGTTCCTCAAAAAATTAAACATAGCGTTACCGTATGATCTAGCCATTCCACTGCTAGGTATATATGTCCCAGGGAAATGAAAGCATGTCCAGATAAAAACGTGCACACGGACGTCCAGAGCAGCAGCATTCACAGTAGCCAAAAAGTAGAAACGGCACAAATGTCCATCAGTTGATGAAAGATGAACAAAACGTGGTGTAGCCATTCATTGGAATATTATCCATCAGTAAGCAGTGAAGTACTGATGTGTGCTGCAACATGGACAAACGCTGAAAACACTGGGCTCGGTGAACGCAGCGAGCCACAAAGGACCACATGTTATGTGACTTTATTTATATGAAATGTCCAGAATAGGCAAATCGGTAGAGGAAGAAAGTAGATGAGTGGTTGCCTAGGACTAAGGGGAGATAGACTAGAGGGTGACAGCTAGAGGATGTGGGCTTTCTTTCAGGGGTAATGAGAGTATTCCAAAATTGATGGCCGTGATAGATGTACAACTATGAACATGCTAAAAGCTATTGTACACTTTAAATAGCTGAATTGTATGGTATAGCTCAATAAAACTTTTTTTTTTTTTTAAATCATGTGTAGCAGGGGAGTCAAGTGGAAGAGACAGGAAGCTGCCAGCCCTGGGTGGGAGGAGCTGCGGCGAGGGCAGGGCTTGTTTACCCTTGGGCACCACAGGCAGCTGCTGCCTCTCTTTCAGGCCTTCGAGGACATCTACATTGAGCAGAGGAGGACCATCCGGACCGTCCTAGAGTACGCCGACAAAGTCTTCACCTATATCTTCATCCTGGAGATGCTGCTCAAGTGGACAGCCTATGGTTTCGTCAAGTTCTTCACCAACGCCTGGTGCTGGCTGGACTTCCTCATTGTGGCTGTACGTGTCCTGCTTTCTACTTCCCACCCTTTCTAGCAGGAAAACAAAAACAGGGATTCTTCTTCTTCTAATGGCTGGAGCGGCCTGGGGCCCCGGTATAAGGCAAAATGTAGATAGATGTAGGTCTGGGTAAGCTGCTTTCAGAGCCGTCAGATCTTCGCTTTGGGAAGGGAGCTCTGAATGCATTTGCTCCGGGGACTGACCAGACAGCCAGCTCTTTACCCTGGTGGTCTGGCTTAGAAAATTCAGAGATTAGGAAAGGGAAGTGGAATCCTTGGTATCAAAGCCCCTATTTTTTAGGCTGGGAACAGGAAGGCTCTTGTCCCAAACAGCAGGATGTCCTCTTGCTGCTGCCAGGAGAGGGGTGAGGGAATGAGGTGGGTGCTGCTGGGATGCAGGTAGAGGGGGATCTAGGTAGACTCTCCTGCTGACTGTTCCCGTGACGCTTCCATCCAGCTCAAGTCTTCATACCAGACTGATCTGAGCCAGTCAGTTTCTCAGAGGGGAGCTCACACCCAAATAAAGCCCCCTCTCCCCCACAGTGCCATTTCCACGGTGACCATCAAACTTAAGAAAATCCTTTTTTCCTTCAGGTTCCAAGACCATCTCCAAGGCTTGGTGGCCATTACATCCCGAGTTATTTTTCAGGGTGGAGGCCGCTGCATCTGTAACTATTTCTCACCCCACCAGCACTTGTTTCTTGTTGGCTTTTCTAACCGTGGTGATTGTCTCTTATTCTGTGTAATAACTAAAGCTTTTCCTCCCACCCAATCAGCATTTGAGAGAAAGGGTGAATGGGAATTGTAGGACCAGGGCCTATGGAGAATTCAGTTCCTGCTGAGGGCTGAGAAGTGCCAAGAAAGTAGAGCTTTTAGGGCTGAGTTGGTGCATTTAGAATATAGGTTTGTTGACTGCATGGTAAGCTGTCTATGGAGTGCTTCTAGGATCCAGAATAGAGCAGCTTGGGAACCTCTTCCTTGGATGACAGGAGCCCAGCACTCGGCAGCAACAGTGATCTCTGCTCTATAAATGCATCCCTTTCCCAACAAGGCCTGCAGCTTCCACGGTTCATGACTCCTTCCAAGAGCTGTCACTATGCCTAAATGAGGTGAGGAGGTCACCCTTTGCTCTTAAAGTGAACCAGATGGGTGGTCCCCCAGAGAGTGCCAGCCTGCGACCCTCCTAACTAGAGGTTTCAGCACTCCCTTTAGCAACTGGTGATAGCACCTTGTGGTAGAAGGGCCTCTGCCTCCCACACACTGAGACTTGAGCTCTAAGAATTAAGGAATGGGCTAGGGATAAGGCCAAGAGAACTGGGCCTGCTCTCTTTCTAGAGCAGGGGACCACTGAGAGTCAGGTGGCACACCGATGGGAGTCCAAAAAGCCCTTCCTCTTCTGGACCTTCCAAGAACTCAGACAGATACATCCACTGCCACACTCCCAATGGCCCTAGGGAAGCTGCGATTTGGAACAAATCTCTCCCACCGTGACTTTTGCTGTCTCCACTGTCCACCCTAACCTGAACCGCTATCTTCTCCTCTCGGGGGTGAGCAACCCCAGAATTTGAGGATATCGATCAGGAATCTCACATCCCTCTGGTACCCAAATAAGCTGCTAAAAGCATTAACAATTCTGCACATCACCATTTATTCAGCAAACATTTTATCACTTTTTATACTCAGTGTCAGGGAAGTAAAAAGCATGAGACAGGTATGTAGCCAACTAACAGCAATCCATAAGCCCCTCCAGCTTTGGGGCGTTGTTGTAGTCTTACATTGCCATGAGGCCTGGCAGTGGCTCCTGAGCACGCCTCTACCAGTTATTAGTAAACAAATACCGTTCTCTGTGTAGAATTGTCCCAGGAGCCTAGGGGATCACAAGGATGGGCAGGCATGCTCCAGCCCCTGGGGAGCTCACACTAGCTTGCAGGGCCACTGTGGCCTGATTCAGGCTGGTGGTAATCAAGCATTCTGGGAACAAGGCTCTCCCAGGACCCCCCTTCTGTTAACGTCTGTCAGGCAGAACAGTCCATTTAGTCTTCACGCATCAAATGTTTGTTGAGATCCACAACACGCAGAGCCTGCTGCCAGGTGTTGTGGGGGAAAATACAGAGAGTAGAAGACAGGGGCTCTTCTAAGGGCCTGAAAAGATGAGGCACATACAAACAACTGTAGCAGAAGCAGAGTGTGCTAAGTAGGGACAGTCCTGGGATGAACCATGGCTGCACTGGTTGCCATTTTTGAGTTGTGGGTGGAGAATAAGGCTTAGATTGACAGCTGGAACTGTCAGAGCTTTCGCTGTCCTTTGAGTAAGGTATCTAGTGCCCTTGGCATGCATGTTAGGTCATCCTGCTACGTAAGAACTTTAGGTCCTAATTCAACATTTCTTAGAGACTCTCTTCCTCCCAGGGTTTCATTCACCAGTGACTGATGTCTGAATCTCTTATTCGTCAGCATGTTTGTTTCCTTAATGAATTTCCATTCTTCCTATTGCCCCTTTAAGCTCCTATGAGTACTTTTTAGAATCAGGAGGTAATCCAGATAACTTATAAGGTTAATCGTCTATATTTATAAGCCATCTGAGTTCCCAGAGATTTTATTTTGCTCAGGTCCTTGGCTGCACTGGAGATCTTATCCTGTAAAAGAATTTTGTCGTCTTTTCCCCAGGAAAAATGGCCCCATCGTATCCAGAGGTTAGCCAGCACACTGGTTCCTGGGATGGGAACTTTTCAAAGACCATTCACCTCGTTCTGAATTCAGACTGCTGAAATGGTCTCTATTTGAAATGTTCACATCGTTTTGAAAAAGTCACCCAATGCCTTCCCCTTTTTTCCCATGCCTCCAGCCATCGATAACCTGAATTTTGACTTCTCAACTCCTTTTTCAGGTTTGATTCTTTCCTTAAAGTATACTTTAAGCAATGTTCTCACTATCTCCACTGAGAGTTTAATGGGGAGGCTCAGAGGATTATAAGAAAGTCCTCAACTACTAAGGAATAACCCCGCTAGGATCCTTATTATCTTCCTGGGGAGATCTTGGCCAGGTAGATCAGTCAAGCACAGATTATCTCTCAACAACTTTTAGAGCCAACCTCTGGATTGGCGTCTGTACCTCCTCCTCACTTTAGGCCTCTTCATTATCAGATAAATTATACTCACCACCACTCCCCCCAAAAAAGAGCTGGAGGTCTTCTCGCTTTATATGAGACCAGTAGCCACTGAAAGCTTAGCCGTTAGCAGTCATTAGCTGGCAGTTTCACAGGACAGAGCTGAGAAGGGGTATTTAGAACTCAGGCACTTGACTGAGATGGGACAACTTACCTTCAGACATCTCTATTAAGATCTTGCTAAGCCCAGCCAGTATGGCTCAGTGGTTGAGCATCATCAAACTGTGAACAAGGAGGTCACGGTTCGATTCCCCCACAGGGCACATGCCTGGGTTTTGCACTCGATCCCCAGTAGGGGGCATGCAGGAGCAGCCAATCAATGATTCTCATCATTGAGGTTTCTATCTCTCCCCCTATTATTTGTGTTTAAGAGTTGACTGTAATTGGCAATGGTGGGCAAAATATACCTCCATGTCTTATCAATCATGGTAGGTGAGAGGAAAAGGATGGATTGTTGCTACTGTGTTCTAGATAAGGCTTTGAGGCCCTTGGCTTAGGCAGAAATTCAACCCTGAACTATGTACCCTTTAAAGAACATGAGTAGCCTAATAGGGCAGTATTGAATTCCAGATTTGTTCTGGACACTACCTAGGATTCCAGAGAAGATTCCTATATTGGTGGATTATGAGTGCATGCATAGGTAAAGGTTTACATCCCTTTTGAAAATGGAAAGTTTTCAGGCTCCCCATCCCTGACCCTCACTCGGTCATTGGCCTCCTTCTACCCCCTACCTGTACTGCCGCTCAATTATAAATATCTTCATTTAAAAAACAACAACACAGTTTGGTGTAGTTCAGAGATGCAGAATTCAATCCTTAAGATAGAGATGAAAAGCAATAAATGAAACTGAGCTATGAGTTGTTGTTTTTCTCCTCTAAATTTGCTTTAAAATATCAATTCAGGCTAAGCAGACCTATAACCAGAGGTAATTTAAGAATTGTTAATGGTGGAACATCTTAACCTATCCCAGAATAAGGGAAAGACTGCTCTAAGAAACCCAGAGCCCAACCATTCTAGGATTTGAGCAACTAAAGGTATTTCAGATCTCAGGTCAGGCGCAGCTGTAAGCGTAGGCCCTTAGAACCCAGTGGTAAGGGACCATAGTGGTAACTGCTCTGAGGACTCGAAGAGCAGGAAAGCATTCAACCATGACTCTAGGCCTAGAGGCCTGCAGACTGCTCCTGAGTATGCCAGTATGTTCAACTTGGGCTTGTTTGGACACCTGTAACCCTCCACTGGGATGCCTAAAATCTAAACTGCCAAAAGGGGAGGTCATCTGGCTGGAAGAAAGAGCTCTGGCCTGGGAATCAGAAGTGTGGGTCTTAATCCTCGCTTCAGGGCTGCTGACGTGATCCTGGGCAAACCCTTGTGCATTAGGTATATGGGTCTCAATTTCCTCATCTATAAAAAAAAATATTAAACATTCTTACAAGGATCTTGCCAGCTGTTATTTTAATGATGAGGAAGTAGAAGATTGCTCTGGAAGGGACAGTTGCTTTGGACTGTTCTGGTGATTATACGGAAAAGTATGGATGCAGCTGTCCAGACCCACCCAAGTCTTCATGGACCTGGAGGAGTCATGGGTATAGTTAAAAGATGGAAGGATTGTTATAGTTAAACATGAGAAATAGAAGCATTATACTTAAGTGAGTTCTCATAGACTCAAAATTTTTTTCAAGAAGTTTCTTCATCTGGTTCTGTTCTCCATGGGAACTGTAAAGTCAGCTGTGGTACTTATGAATGTTGCCTTTGTTCATGTAGTGACTCACCAAAGTCTCCAACAAATGGTTTTTTGTCACCCAGGAGTAAGAGAGCTTGCCCTTGTTGGAAGTCCCTGGTGACTGAGCTGAGGCGGGGCAGCCTGTGTGGAGTGTGTGTATTTATCTGTATTCTTTTCCATAGGTACCATTAAATTTGTCTGGCTTAATTTAATGGGAACTTCTGGGACCTGCAGAGACTGTAAAGGGCGAGGGTAAGGTTTTTGTCATCTGTTCAGGCTCCTCTTCTTCCAGTGGAACTTCCTCATTCTCTCCCGCTCCCTGCAACCTCTTCCCTTTTCCAAGTTGTATGTCTGTCTACCGCCCTCTCTCGGTTTTCTCTTTCCTTTGTGTTTTTTCTTCTGCCTCTCAACCTCCTTTCCTTCCAGGTCGTTTGAGTCCAAGTTGAAGTAGGCAGCTGGTGTTACCCACTTCCTCTACCTGGGGGGCCCACCCTGTATGATCAGTGCTAGGGGCTTTGTTCTAACACTCTGGAACCTCTGTTTTCTTTTTCCTTTTGTTTTGTTTCCGTTTTTGTTTTTCTCTTCTGTTTCCGTGTAGGTCTCTTTAGTCAGCCTTGTAGCTAATGCCCTGGGCTACTCGGAACTAGGTGCCATAAAGTCCCTTAGGACCCTAAGAGCTTTGAGACCCTTAAGAGCCTTATCACGATTTGAAGGGATGAGGGTAAGATACTAAGAGCCGCTGATCCTTCTGCATGCCCATGGAAACTGTTTAAGCATGCTAGAACTGATCACATGGTGGAAAGATCATTCAAACCCCAACTCTGTGATGCAGCTGCTCTTTGATCCTCCACTCTCTCCTGCACCTGCCCCGTGCGAGGAGAGTTGTATTAAGCTGCCTCATCACATTAATAAAGGCCCCACCCCCAACAACATGCCATCGCAGAACATGTGAACATTGGCTATTCTCATTTGGCCTGGCTTACCTGTAGCACTTGGGGCAGCTTTCTGGGCTGTTGACTTAATAGGGAGAATCACCAGGTGCAAAGAAGGGGAATTGTAACCCAGAGACCCCCTGAAAAGCAGAGGCTGCAGGCAGGGAGAGCTTGTGTAGGGCCATCAGCCAGGTGGGGACTGTGACCTTGGAGTCACTCAGGAGGCAGCTGAGAAGGGGCTTGAAGACATGATGGCAGGCCTGGAATGGGGATGGAGCAGAATTTGGCATGGCCCTGGGGAAAGAAATGCTTTTCTTTGTATTGTGATTCCTCTTATTGCACCTTGTTGTTCTCAGCCCAGTCCCATAAGGACTGGCAGCCTCTGTCTGATAGCAAAGCTTTTCTCCTCACCCCCTACCCCTTTGCCCACGCTCTATGGTCCCCTATCCTAACACTATCAAAGGAACAACCAGGTACGATGCTACATGATTATCAGCTAGTTCTTCAATTTCTTGACACCTGTTAGTCCTGCTTTGGTGACACTCCACCCAAATCCAAAAGGTGCAAGGTGCTGTCACCCTGCCAATTGAGAAATAAGGCTCCCTCTCCAGGTGCCTTCTTGCTGTTTCTCTTGATTGTAAAAAGTGTGTGTGTATGTACATATGTGCACATACACACATACACACTAAAAAGTCAATTTCCTAAAGCCAAGTGGGCAACTGGCTTTTGGCGGTAATAGTTGTCCTGTGGTAATCAGAGAGGTCTGTTATACTTAACGAGACCAAGAAAACTCGTTTCCATTCACATGTTGAATACATGCAGGAGAGCAAACCAGAGGATATGTTTTTAAATGTGCAAATATCAGAATGTAGGAATGAATATTGAACAATTGCAGTAGTCCACGTGAAGCCAGGCTAATTGGAGAAACTAGATACTAGGACAGTGCTGCTCCATTCATTCCTCATCTGTGACCCTGGCCACCAACTACTCGATGATGACACCCATGGTTGTATGGAAAGACGAAAATGTCACTGACACTTGGAATTTTATTATTTTAGTTTATTCACACAAATGCTTTTTGCAACAAATTTGTGTTTCTTCTGTAGCACAGTCACAGTTCGGTTTACTAAATACCAGCTTTCTGCAACCCACCCAAAGCCATCTGCAGGAAGGTCAGTCCCACAGCAGCATAAATCTATTTTAATTTAAAAAGCAAAACAAAACTGGGGATTCTTAGTCTTTCTCCCATAGATGAAAGAGATTTCAGAATGTGTAATAAAGTCATTGTTATGCTCAGGCTAAATGTGGAGAGAGAGGCTATTGCCGAGGACTTGGTATTTTAGGTGGTGTCATTGAAACTGGGATTAAAATGCTTTTCCCTCCTCCCCCACGTTCCCACTTTTATCAGAAGGGGTTAGTTAAATATTTTAAATAAATCATACTAATTGTTAAAGAGTTTGTTATTCATTTTGGTGACTAAAAAACTGGGGATTTAAAAAAAAATAAATCCCTTAAAGACAATATTTGCAACATTGTACCCGAGCCCAGTAGCCTATGATCCTCTACATTCCCCAGCAGTGATCGTGGATCTCCTAAAATGAGACTGGTTACCTGAAGAAAGCCTGAGAAAAAAATGCCCAGCTGATACTTGGTGCTAACTTTCCCAGTCTAGATGCTCCTTATGTGGCAGAAATAGTCCTCGAGGATCAGCTGGTGCCAGCTTGTTCAGGAGGAAATTATTTGAATAATCCGACACTGGAGCCCTTTTGGTGGCCACACCTCTTCCTTTTAGCCCCTCCCTTTCTCCCCTTTCCTGGACTTGCAGTTTCCGCTGCCCAAAACTTCTCCTTGTCAGCTTTCAAGGGCGTTCGTTTAAGAGGCCAGAGGTCCAGAATGGATGCTCAGAGCAGTAGAAAGTTTTATTGGAAAAGCATTGGAAAGAGGAACTTGTATATCAAGGTTTTCTCAAATATGGGCAGGAACAAGTGAACCCAAAGCTAGGATTTCTTTTTTTTATTATTATTGTTTAAAGTATTACATATAGGAGTACATATATCTCCTTTTTTCCCCCCATTGACCTTCCCCCAGCCTCCCCAAAGCTAGGACTTCAAACAGTAAAGAAACGTAGAGCTAAGGAAGCTCTGGTATAGGAGTGTCACCTCGTTTGGTTGACTCCAGCCAACTGCACTGGCTGGGCAGGAGGAGAGGGCTCGGGTCCATTCCTATACTGGAAGAATAACTGCCAGGAAAAAATACTGAATTTGCCTGAATTTATAATTTTATGTGTTATTTTTCTATGGGGCATATGTTCCTAATTCCTCGCTTTGGGTTCTTGTATATGCCCACACTTGAGAGATTCCCTTAGAAAATGTTAACTAAGAACTTTTCAAGAACCAAATGCTAACAATGCAGATGGGCTCAACTGTCACTGTGCTGCTCCAAGGGTAGGCTCAGAGCTTCACTTGAGAGGGAACAAGTAGCCCTAGCCTGTCCTGGACCCTGACCTCAGTCTCTTCCTCTCTTCTTCCTCAAACCAAAGACCAGAAAATTGAAACATTCATGCTATTGGAAAAGTAATACTTAATGTAGTTCTTTGCTTTTCTCTCCTCCATAGTAATCTTCATTTAAAATGTTGCTGTGCTATTAAATATTTGAGGGCATTTAAGAGTAATGCTGTGAAACATGCATGCATTTTTGTTGATTGTCAGTACATAGTGGTCCATTAAAGCCATGTTCCCTCTGCCAGATATTAAAAGCTATTTGACATATTTTATAGTATTTAATTGAGCAGTAATATTTTAGGCATTATAGAGATGACAAAAATGCTGTAAAATTTAATATTCATTGGCATTTTCTCATCAATTATATGAAATTTGTATCAGTTGCTAAGTATAAACTTTCACTGAAAACAGTAGCTTTTTATAGATTGTTAGAACCTAGCTTTGAGTAATATTTCTATACCTAATTTTTAAAAAAATAATGAATTTCTTAAGAATTATTAGAGAGCAGAAGAGAAGGTTCATTTTATTAAGAGACTATCCATGGACACTTGATTTCGCATTTATAACCCATCTGTAGCGTGAGAGTTCAAAATAACAAAGCATGGCATCTTACCCTTTGCTTGCTGAGAATGTCAGCACAATTATATATGGAGCACAAACAACTTCTATTTAATATATCACAGCTCATCAGCTACTGTTTATAGCCAGAAAGAATCATCAGTAAATTTCATCAGCTCTCTTTACTATTTGATTCATAAAACTAAGGTAAGAAGTTTCTCTTTGGTTATGATTAATAAATGAAAATATGTTTACATCTTATAAGTACATTGGATTTCATAGGATTTTTATGTTACACATGTCTGAGAACAAGGCTCAGTAAATACTTTTGTGTATTGATTTCTTTGATCAATCTTTGAGTATAAAAGTGTGAAAAGATCACTTAGTCAATTAGCTAATTATTCTTTCCTGCTGTTAATATTACACCAGATACACCAAAGACACTGTGTAGGACAGGTTAGACTGGGTTACAACAGAAGAGCTCCTAGAGGAGGTTGATTCTAAATTGAGATTTTAAAAACGCCATTTTTGGGTTTCAAATCTTTGAGAGCCTTCTTCCCTGTTGCATACGTGAGAGGATCCAACAGAAGGTTGTGATCTCTCACCTAAGCTCTGCTGCAACGCTGTCACAGAGACCTGAGCTTTTGAATCTTTGCATAATCTACTCTTGTTGTTTGAGAAATGATTATTCCTGTTGTGGATCACCCTCCATGTGCCTATTCTCGAGCACATTCCATTGCTTTCTGGTGCTCCCATCGAAGGGTGAGCAACTGTAGAATAAGGAGGTAAAATTCGAATCTGATCACCTGACACATTTGG
Organism: Corynorhinus townsendii; assembly: GCA_026230045.1. NCBI lineage: Eukaryota > Metazoa > Chordata > Mammalia > Chiroptera > Vespertilionidae > Corynorhinus > Corynorhinus townsendii. Next base: position 168,215,320 of record JAPDVU010000003.1, on the reverse strand, counting down.
TAACAAGTAAATAAGTATGAATGTCCGTCTCCAAAATAGCACTGAGGGCTTTTCAGATTTCAGATATTCTGGCTTTCCTTGCTCAATGTAATAAACAGTGAAACACAATGATTTTATACGAATGTCAGAGCTGTTAGATCTTGAAGAGATTTCTTGGTCTAAGAATTAAGAAATAACTGCCTCTCAGGCTAAAGGCCTTCCTATGTGATTTGGAGAAACACAAAACTAATATTTTAATCTAAGGAAGAGTGACTCCTTAGCAGAATACCACTGCCTTTTTTATATAGGTCAGAACAGACAGCTCTTCTCAGCCATGTGTTCCAACGAGTGACATGCAATCTAAGACAGAAACGGAATATGAGGAAAACCTGACCCCAAGTCAGACTCAGATTAGAGCCCAGAGCTGCCCTGGCGTTCCCTCTAGGGCATCGTGCTTCTGGCCCTTTGGGTGCTGTGCTGGTTGGCAGCCTGAGCTGTCTCCTCTCTGCACCGAAAAGCTGCAAGGTCATGGTGACAGTGGTCACCTCCTTCTAACAAAATGTTGGAAGACTTATATCCATTGTCTTCATTTTAACTCCACTGATTCTCCTAGAATACCAGAAAACGGAAGGTGCGTTCTTCCCATTTCAGAGTCCCCTTTCTGGGCCTTGGCAGTCCCACTTAGGGCAACAGCAAGTAAGAATCAGGGCAGAAATGAACACCAGCCTTGCCTTTGTCTCCCCGTCTGAAATGCTATTTTTATAAGCACTCGGAGCTCCTCAGGTAAAAACTGCTGCCACAGTGGAAGTGTGGTCTAGCTACTCTCACGTACAGTGTGAAGCAAAATCAAAGTTAAAACAACCCAGAAACTTAGATTCCTGAGGGGATTTTTTTCCCCCCTGTACTTTTTTTTCATTCCTCAGCCTACTATAGGCAGTGATTTTTAACAATATGCCAATTTTGGGGTTTAAGGGCAGTGATCTAACCCAAAACTTTCCCCCAAAAAAACTTGCCAATCCTATGTGAAGAGTCAAATCAAGCTTTGGATTGAGCGGAGACATCAGCATTTGCCAAGTAAGGGGTGACTTAGATCCAGGAACCTACAAAATCAGGAAGAAGAGGCTGAGGGAGAAAAATGAATCATGTATGAAAAACACACCTGTTCGGATTTTATTGTGTACTGTTTGGTAGAGGGAATATAGCTTTTTTTTTTCTTGAGCCTGCAAAATATGCATGCTCAGCTATTGCCTGAAGTAAGATAATTGGCCTTGCATAGTCATAAAAGAGACTTTATGTACCGTTGACTGATTCACTGCTAATCCTAAAGGGTGATTCTCTGTGATTTTTAAACAGTCATACTTGCTTTGCAGAGGGGGAATGTCTGTGGAAAGGCAACCTGTGAACTTGAGATCTGTCAGATTTTCCCTTGGGGCATGTTTTGTGAGAGGGCGGTTGGACTAAAATCATGTTTTTGGTCCAGGTCGATACCTAGGAGAGAAGACTAGGTCAACTTGGGCAGGGGATTTGTGTTAGATGAAATAAATATGTAATTGATTAGAATTCTTCCAAATATATTTCATAGATTTAGAAAATTTTGTTCCTACTTCTGGATCTCTCCAGTTACCCTAATTTCAAAAGGGACATAATGTTTCTGTAGTCAGAACAAGCCACACAGTGTCATTCCCCTCCTGGAAATCAAAAAAAGTGTGTTTGCCCGCACTTCCTCCCCACACTCAGCAACCTCCCCCTTCCAATGCAGGTGGTGGTGAATGCCTTGGTGGGCGCCATCCCCTCCATCATGAATGTGCTGCTGGTGTGTCTCATCTTCTGGCTGATTTTCAGCATCATGGGAGTTAACCTATTTGCGGGAAAGTACCACTACTGCTTTAATGAGACTTCTGAAGAACGATTTGAAATTGAAATTGTCAACAATAAAACTGATTGTGAAAAGCTCATGGAGGGGAACAATACAGAAATCAGATGGAAGAACGTGAAGATCAACTTTGACAACGTTGGTGCAGGATACCTGGCGCTTCTTCAGGTGGTAAGTATTGTTATTTTTTCAGCCCTATGAAATCCAGATGGGTAGCAGAAATCTTATTTGGTTCCCCCTCCAACCTGCTTCCAATATCAAGATGATAACTTTTTTTAAAAAAATATATTTTATTGATTTTTTTTACAGAGAGGAAGGGAGAGGGATAGAGAGCTAGAAACATCGATCAGCTGCCTCCTGCACATCCTCTACTGGGGATGTGCCCACAACCGAGGTACATGCCCTTGACCGGAATCGAACCTGGGACCTTTCAGTCCCCAGGCCGATGTTCTATCCACCGAGCCAAACCGGTCAGGGCAAGATGATTCTTAATAGGTCACACAGCACTGGGTCATTTCTCAAGCTAGTTCCAGGGAGACACTTTCCCCGCGTACTCTGACCTCTCCAAGACCTCCCTCAAAGGAGCTCTCACTGCTCTGAAGCTCAGCAACAAATAGAGATTCCTGCAGGATAATAAAGTTGCAGAGCAATCACCTTCTCTCTCCAGTGCAAGTGTGTAGTTAAAGAAAAAGGGAAAATGAAGATGAGTGCATAAACAAACAAACAAAGTGAGGGCAGTTTGACGGAGTGGAACAATTCTCCGTAACAGCTACACTAAAGTTAAAGGAAAGGACATGCCCGTGCCCTGCGGCTGCCACTCGGGTCAGCCCCAGAGGGAGGTCTCAGTGTATCACAGTGAGAAAGGATGTATTGTAATCAGGTAACATTCCATTATGCCTAGCTTCCTCTTCCTCTCTTACCAGTTTTTGGGAATGTTTTGTAAGATTGTGTGATGCAATGAAAGTCCCTAGGCTTTGGAATCAGACTGGTGTAGGTTTGAGCCACACTCATTTATTTGCTGTCATCTTGGACAAATTACCTAACCTCTCTGAGTCAGTTTCTTCCTCTATTAAATGTGGCTAATAATACCATGTATGGTTGTCAGGAAGATTCATGGTAATTTACTAAAATTTCTTACCACCGTGCCTGGCATATAGCAGTGCTTAATTAATGGTATTTGTGATTATGTATTTTGTTACTATTACAACTGTCTACATCATATAGTTGTTGGGTATCTTAAATGCGATTATGCAGGAGAAGCTCTCAACGCAGTCTTCCCTATTAAGCACTTACTGCTAACTAGTAGTAGGAGGCAGAGTTAAGGGAATGAGCAGTAGTTCATTTCACTCCAAGGCACTTTCGTTGTTCTATCCCAGTTCAAGAAATTGGACCTACAAATTGAATTTTAATTGGAGCAGCTCCAGGAAACCAATGCCCATCCACCAGCCAGTCCAACATTGTACTCAGTGTCCCCACCACACGCCAGGTGCTGTGCTTGGCACTGCTAGAGCCATCAAACGAATAAAGAGCTGCCCACACTCTGAAAAAACTTAGACTCTGGTTAAGTAAATAAAACATAAGTGGAATGTGAGTAAAACATGGAGAATTATAGTTGCTCACCCCTATTTGTTTGCAAAATCAGGCTAGATATACTCGATTGAGAAACCGAATTGGGAAGGGGCTGCCCAGGGTGAAGCCAGTATTGTCACTGCGTAGGCTATACGTGTATGTATTGGTAAAGGAATGGTTCTGACTTGGGCTTCTTGTTGGTTTTTTAATGCAGCTATGAATTTTCCAGAGCCAAATGCTTGTTTAACACCTTTTAAAAAATGATTCCTCCAAGTTCCAAGTACCCTCAGCAGATTCATGCTGTTCATTCATGAACATGAGTTTCCCCCAGCTTTAGGCAACCTTCTCAGGCCCACTTTTAAGACCTTTTGTAAAACTGTGGATCCAGTTACCATTGTCAGCATATTTCCCTGCCAAACTTAGATGTTATTTTAAGGGACAAAGCTCCCTTGGGACGTGTATTAATAAACAGAAAAGGTGTATGTCCACGTGAGGCCACACTCAGTCTCCCTGTCTCGTGTTCTCCCTGAACCTAAGCCTGGCCTCTTGGCCCCCGGTTAGCCCCCCCCGCCCCTCCACAGGCACAGTCTAATGGATGACTCTGTTTGCCAGGCAACCTTCAAAGGCTGGATGGACATCATGTATGCAGCTGTAGATTCCCGAAAGGTAAGGATCTACCTGAGGAAACCACCACCTTTCTAGATGGCTAGGACGGGAGCAGCATGGTGGATCTCATCAGGAAAGAGAGGGGGTTGGGACATTGATTGCTTGTTTTATTGATTATAGGACACTTTGCTCCTCTCAGTAAGTCATCACTCTTACGCTGACTCCAGATGACCAGGCTGCCTGCCCAGTGGAGCTGTCTGCTCCTCAGTGCTGCTTTGAAATAAGTGTGGCTCCTAGCAGACAGCCTCTCACCTCATGATTTGCATATTCTCCACCTAGGTCATGGCAGGAATAATGTCTTCTGAGGGCAGGGCCTCCACTGTGAAGGAGACAGAGAATCTAGGGCTCCCCCATCCCAGCTTGTTCAGCAGCTCGAGTGGTCAGTTATGGCTGATGGCCTTGGCAGGTCAGAATTGCCCACCTGATCCCCAGGTGAGGAGCTAGCTGACTCTCTTCCTTTTTCTCCTGTCCTTTGACAGCCTGATGAGCAGCCTAAGTATGAGGACAACATCTACATGTACATCTACTTTGTCATCTTCATCATCTTCGGCTCCTTCTTCACCCTGAACCTGTTCATTGGTGTCATCATTGATAACTTCAATCAACAAAAGAAAAAGATAGGTCTCCTCCCCTCATTGCCAGTGGTCAGAGGTCCACCCAGATGAGGGCGTAGCTCTCTATGTCTCTGACCCTATCTCTAGAGAAAGAACACCTTTCTTCCTTTAAAATCCATACTGTCACGTCCCTGTGGCACTTGCCCCACTGTACAATAGCCCCAACCAACTCTTCCTGTTGAGGGCTGTATTCACAGGGTGTGGCTTACCACATTTACTAGCAGTCTTATTCTTGAGACTTTTTACTGGTTTTGGTCTCCTACCAGAGAGAAGTGGGGTAGGAGAGGGTCTAGTGACAGGAGTGAAAAGGGAAGCAAGTGAATAGCTACAGTAAGAAGCAGAAATTGTCTAGACTTGTAACTGTCCACATTAATCCCTGGGTACTACTACTAGCAAATTGGGATTGAGAGAAATTCACTTCCTTACTTGTCCCAGATGGTTAACAATTTTCCAAAGCAAAAGTTTACTTGTCACTCATTTTATAAATCAAGTCTATCCCAACAAACTCCAAGGAACTCCCCAAATTGTTTTCTTGCATCAGAATGTCTATATTTTTAATATTGTTAGAAATAAATGGGCCATTAGCCAGGACTTGAAAATCCTTTTATTTTAAAATGTCTTTTCCCTAGAATTTTGTCAAGAAAGCAGTCCCCCCAAAAAATTTAGGAACCCTGAGATGTGACTGTCTTCAAAGCCATTGCACTCAAGGTTAACCCTTCCCTGAGAGTCTGTAATTGGATAGTTCGTTCCCTTCCTTCCTGGCAGAGCTCAGGAAACCCAAGCTGAAACAAAGGCAGGTGTCCCTTTGAATTACAGTAGTTGTCCCAGGTCTACCTCACTCCGAGACAACCATTAGCTAAACTGACCTCAGGAGAGGAAAGGGGATAAGTGTCCCTCAGTTTTCAATTTTGAACCTTGGGTTCCAAAGCCAGAACACTTGAGAACCGGTTGTAATTGCTCCTTCTCTTCTTCCCTCCTTTACTTTGGAGGTCAGGACATCTTCATGACGGAAGAACAGAAGAAGTACTACAATGCCATGAAAAAGCTGGGCTCGAAGAAACCACAGAAACCCATTCCCCGCCCCCTGGTGAGTGCACTGTACAGACCCTGGTAGGGTTACTTCAAAGGAAGGAAAGGGGGAAGCGATGGGCTGCCTGCCCTCGCATCGTCTGCTCCTCGCCCCATCCAGAAGATCTGAGGAGAACGGCACAGGAACAGGGATGCAGGTGTGGGGTGGTTTTTACATGTGTGCTTGACCTTGCCTCCGGCCTTCCTTGGGCAGCCGCAGAAAATTGGCATGTTGACCACATTGGCTCTGGCCCTGCCAGAGAAATGTTTAAGAGGCAGCTAAAGATTCACGGAGGAAAGAGACATGAAAGCTGATCTCTTTCCTACCAGTCTGAGAGAGGTTTGGTCATCATTTCTTTAACCCTCTACCCCACAGGTCAACCTTGTGCCTAGAAGCTAACATAGTGCTTCCGGATATTTGTGGGAGAAGAGAGTGAAAGTAGGAGAGTCTGATGTCCTGGTCTCCTCCTTGAACTGAGCCTTTTGTAAAGCAGATTTAGGGCCTGGGATTCTGCTTTACCCTCTGTTGGTGGCTGTCCTCCTGCTTCAGAGCAGAGGCTCCTGATGCCCTGTAGCCCCCAAAGACCAGGCTCAAAGTTCCTTCTTCTGTAACTTGCATTTAAAGTAACTTAACACACACACACACACACACACACACGCACACCACCAGCAGCAGAACTCTTAAAATAGAAGCTTTCCTGGCAACTTCTTTTGTAAAAATAATAATAGAGCTACTTTGTTTTAATCAAGAGCGGGAGCTCCAGAGTATTTTCCCTGCTCACTGCCACACCTGGCATGCTCGCCTCACCAAATTCTGAGAGAAAGGAAATCCTAGGGCTTTTCAAATCATTGTTTGAGAAACACCAAGTTAAAGTAATCACCAGCTCAAGGGCCTCGGTACTTTCAAAACACTCAGGGAGAGCTTAAGAAAATGAATGGTTCTTAGTTCCTTGATGTTAGAGTTTCCATTCTGGGGTAGAAATGGGACCAAGGGAATGGAAGAGGGTTGACATTTCTAAAGTTCTGTTCAGTGCTTTGTACGTGGGAACTTGCGTGTATTTCCTTCCACACTAAAATATAAAAACTGCGTGTGGTAAGAAGCATTCAGAGTGACTAGCACTCATGCAGCAAATACAGCAGGTCCTTCAGTAACATTGGTGAGATGCATGGGAACTTGACTCTTGGTTATATCAATAGCTTATGGTTATAGGTCGTTTTAAAGTCACAGAGCCTGTTTACATTAAGTGGGGGACTTATTGCAGTTATGGATCTCCTGTTATGTACCAGGCACTAAACATAAACCCATGACCAAAATTTAGACACTGTTATGGAGCTTACAATATATAGTGGGGATAGAGATAAATAAGCAAACAGCCATTATAATATGTGCATTGTTGTGAGAAAAAATTAACTGGAGGGCCATGACAGAGAAGAATGGAGGCTTAGGATGGGGGAATTTGCTTCAAAAGAGTAGTCAGAGAAAGCCTCACTAAGGAGGGTCTACTTGAATGGTGAGAAACAGCCAAAATACGGGAGGAAGAGATCCTGGAAAAGCAAATGAGGCCCTAAAAGCCGGAAACATTAGTGTGGCCAGGTGGTGATGAGCTGTAGGAAGGGGCATGAGATGATCAGGATCAGACTGTGAAAGGCATTTTTAAGCCAGGTTAACAATAGGAATTTTGTTGCAAGCACAATGAGAAGCTATTAGAAGATTGTAAGTAGAAGAATGATATGATTGCCCTGGCTGGTTTGGCTCAGTGGGTAGAGCATTGGCCTGGGGACTGAAGGGTCCCAGGTTTGATTCCAGTCAAGGGCACATGCCTAGGTTGCGGCATGATTCCCAGTAGGGGCGTGCAGGAGGCAGCTGATCAATGATTCTCATCATTGATGTTTCAATCTCTCTCTCCCTCTCCCTTCTTCTCTAAAATCAATAAAAATATATTTTTAAAAAAGAATGATGTGATTAATTTATGTTTTTAAATCATCATACTTGATGCTGTGCGGAGATTATGGTGGATGCGGGTAAGAGGAAGCAGGAAGACCAATCAGGGACTCTTCTAGAAGTCCAGATGAAAGATGATGTAGTAGGCTAGAACAGGGCCAACAAAAGTGGAATGAAGTGGATGAATTCAAGTTATATTTTTGGAGAAAGAATCAATAGGACCTGCAATGGATTAGACGGGGGGATGAGGGAGAGGAAAGACACAAAGGTGACTCTCCAATTTCTGGCTTAGAAACTGGATGAATAGTTGAGAGGAACAAGTTTGGTGAGGGGCAGGGAAAGGACTTAGTTCTGCTTTGGGCTTGTTGAGTTTGAGATACTTAAGTCATCAAGGAGAGAGATCAAGTAGCAACACAGGAATTCAGAGGGAAGATAAGGGCTGAGAAGACCTTGAGAAACTAAGTACATAGATATTATGTAAGCAGTAAGAAAGCATAGAGAAAGAAGAGATTAAATAAGGGCAGAAACTGTTGGCAAATGAGTCTGAAAAGGAGCAGCTGGAGAGGTAGGGCGACATCTAGAAGTGTGCGATGGCGTGGATGCAAAAGAAAAGAGTGGCAAGTTCTAAAACTCTTGGTAAAGTGATATTGATGTTGGGGTCTGTCCATGTTCCTGCTCTCCTGAGGGAGCAGCAGGATCGAGCTGGCTCATATCATAGAAAGAAAGTAGCGCACTCTGATCAACAGAATGGCAACCACAGCCTGCTTAGAAAGGCTTTCATGAATCCTGTTTCTTTCTTCCCCCCTCTCCCTGCCCCAGAACAAAATCCAAGGTATCGTCTTTGATTTTGTCACTCAACAAGCTTTTGACATTGTTATCATGATGCTCATCTGCCTTAACATGGTGACAATGATGGTGGAGACAGATACTCAGAGCAAGCAAATGGAGACCATCCTCTACTGGATTAACCTGGTCTTTGTCATCTTCTTCACCTGCGAGTGTGTGCTCAAAATGTTCGCCTTGAGGCACTACTACTTCACCATCGGCTGGAACATCTTCGACTTCGTGGTCGTCATCCTCTCCATTGTGGGTGAGTGGGGCAGGCGGGGAAGGGAGATGGGCATCTGACTGGGCTTGAGGACAAGACTCCTGGGAGAGCGATGAGTTACCCAGGTCTGGAATGCAGGCTGGCCACCCTCTTAGCTTAAGCCCAGGTGTCACCTTATGACACCCCAGGAAGCAGGCTATTTTATTACCTTCCCTGCAAAGACATGAAGGTCACTCGGCTCAGAGGTAGCAGAAGCAGAACTCAAGTTGGTGTTTTAACAGCAACTCTGTGGCATTTTACTTCAACCTGAAGGTTGAAGGGGTGATGTTCTGGCAGACAGAAGAAATGCTGTCCTATTGGTTGCCCTCTCAGAACGATTCCTTGCCTTCCTAAAACGCATTCTGAATGGTGAAACACTGCCTCAGTAGGTTAGACTGACAGGCTAGCAGAGAGACGGTGCCCGAGATCCGTGGGGACCAGTTCCAGAGCTCTGGTGACCAGGCTAGTTTAGTGAGGTGGCACTCACCTGGGCCTGGGCCAGGGCCACTTTCTAGTTTCTGTCCTCAGGGGCAGCATGTCCAAATGGAACACTAATCCCATTATCCATCTCTTCCCCAATAAAAGAGTCCCAGGATGAAATTACTTTGGGCAGCACTGTCCAGTGAATTTCCCTGGTGAGGGTCACAGAGCACAGTAGTCTCTAGAAGGCTCTTGGAAGTCCTGCAGGAAAGGATTGTTTAATACACCATCTCACTTTTATTTGATCACAGCATCTTTTTCAAGTTATAATCATGATATCTTACATTTTAACGGAATTAGTATGTGCTGATCACCATTCCAAGTGCTTTGCATGTTTTAATTTATAGCCCGTACAACAGCCCTACAAGTATCAGCAAACACAGAGCAGTTACTGAGACATGGACTAGTAAGTGAGCAAACGGGATTCAAGCCCAGCGCCTGGCCTCAAATCCACACTCTTTTTTTTTTTTTTTTAATATATATATATATATATTTTTTTTTTACAGAGGAAGGGAGAGGGAGAGAGAGTTAGAAACATCGATGAGAGAGAAACATCGATCAGCTGCCTCCTGCACACCCCCTACTGGGGATGTACCCGCAACCAAGGTACACGCCCTTGACCAGAATCGAACCTGGGACCCTTGAGTCCACAGGCCGACGCTCTACCCACTGAGCCAAACTGGTCAGGGCTCAAATCCACACTCTTAACCTCCCACAAGCACACGTTGAACAATGCTGCCTTTCCCACTGTGCTCACACTTTTTCTGCCCACCCATCACTGAGTGGGATGGAAAACCCGCAGACCAAACCATTCCTCTATTCTCAAAAATAGATTTTAATGATTGGAATTTTTATTAGATATCATTAATTTGTTCAGAAATGAACGTACAGAAATTATCTTTTTAAATTAAGAGGATCTGGGGTGAAACTAGCCCTGGAACCTCCTAAAAGACCCCTTAAATGGTGTTCCTGCTGCCTGGGTTGCTGTTTGCCCCATCTCTCTCCTATTCTCTAGGGACAAATAGACATTCATCCTACAAAACATCACTCAGGCATCTTCTCTCTGAAGCCTTACTTGTCCACCATACATGGAATGCACGTATTACATACATTACCTGACTTCTTACGGTCACTGGTTGTGGCTTGACTGAGAAGTGAAAGAGAGCTGATATAGATTTGGGTCCTGGATGAGGTAGAGGTTTTCTTGAAAGGTCAAACACCCCATGGAATTCTAGCTCCAGACGAAACCCCAAGAGGTTATCTGGCCTACTTTGAACTTACTGCATCTTTTCCTTTCTTGAAAGAGTCTTGCCTAGCTTAAAACCTTCAAGTAAGGGGATCCCACCGCCTTCTGCTGATTGTCACCCCAATACTTATGAATCCTTATGGTTGAAAGACATATTTTAATTTAAAGTAAATCCTTCACGTCAGTTGAAGCCCTTGTTGTCTCATCGGGGCCTCGACAGCAGAAGAGACCACGCCTTTGTCTTCCCTGCAGCTGCCACTTCCCAACCTTCCCATCTCCTCTTCCTTCTGTGGCCCCTTGTTGGGCTCCCATTATTGCTCTGTAGCTTTAAGGCCAGTGGTCTGGTAGAAGTGGGCCACTGGCTGAATGTGAATAGAAAAAAGCCCCCTGGTTTGTACATTTTCACCATCTACTTTTATTTCCTACTAACGTCTCCACCTTTTTATCTGCTGATACTGGTTTCAAAATTTAGAAGCTGAGTTAAACGCCACTCATGAGAGGTCTCTTTAGTTTTCCAGACGTGTTTGGTAGGGTAAGGACATGGGGCAATGAGAAACCCAAATGTCTTTTCAGAGGCAGGAAGAAGATACTTTGAAGATTGGCGGCATTACCGGAATAACAGACATCGCAGCCAAAGGGAGTGAAGTCATAGGGTGGAGCGAGGACTCTCATTATTGTTTGTGGATATGGAAATTTGATAGCATTTTGGAAAAGAATTTGTAACACCTCAGGAAGCCATGCATGCACAAATTTGAGAATAACTAATTATCCTTGAGTGGGAAACCAGATAAATGAGGACCTAGTCATGATTTTCAACCATTATCATGAATACAGTAGGTCCTCGGGTTACGTCGGAGATCTGTTCCTACGGTGCAGCACGATGTAACGCGATTTTCGCTGTAAGTCGGAACCCACCTCCATAAGCACCTACTCACTCTCATGGAGCACATGCACAGAAGTAATGAAGTGAAACAGAAAAAAAAATTTAAAAGAAAGATAACAATTCCTGACCTTTACTGGTGGTAAATACAGTAAATAATAAAAAACATAAAGCACATATGTACATACGTCGAAATGACGGAACTTTTTTTTTATAAATAAATGGGAGGTGGCGACATAACCACAAATCGACGTACGTCTAGGGCTGCCTGTGATCTAAAATTATTTTAACGCCAGATTTCACAATGTTAAGTCTCAAGTTAGAGATCTAAAAAATTGATCTAAAAAGAGATATATTTTAATTCCTTAAGCATAGTAAAATGCTATTTATATATTACTTAAGGATTCATACATACCAAAATCATAAAGACTCCACATTATACATACCGTCTTCAGGACTGTGGTTGCTTCTGGGAATGAAGAGGAAGCAAATCTGATGAAATGCTAGCATCTCTTAAATCTGGGTATTAGATACATGGGTGTCTATTTTATTGTTTTACCTTTTTTTTATATCTTTGAAATGTGATTTTCTTTTTTATCATGATAGTTCAGATTGAATAGTGAGGCACTCATTCTACAAAGTCTTATGAACTTAAGGTTTCATTATGCCATGTGACACAGTAAAAAGAAAGGATGTCTCCATTCCCACTGACATGTCTTCTTCTCTTCCTCTTCTTAGGAATGTTCCTGGCTGATATAATTGAGAAATACTTTGTTTCCCCAACCCTATTCCGAGTCATCCGATTGGCCCGTATTGGGCGCATCTTGCGTCTGATCAAAGGCGCCAAAGGGATTCGGACCCTGCTCTTTGCCTTAATGATGTCCTTGCCTGCTCTGTTCAACATCGGCCTTCTGCTCTTCCTGGTCATGTTCATCTTCTCCATCTTTGGGATGTCCAATTTTGCATATGTGAAGCACGAGGCTGGCATTGATGACATGTTCAACTTTGAGACATTTGGCAATAGCATGATCTGCCTGTTCCAGATCACAACCTCAGCCGGGTGGGATGGCCTGCTGCTGCCCATCCTGAACCGTCCCCCTGACTGCAGTCTGGACAAGGAACACCCTGGGAGTGGCTTTAAGGGAGACTGCGGGAACCCCTCAGTGGGCATCTTCTTCTTTGTCAGCTACATCATCATCTCCTTCCTAATTGTTGTGAACATGTACATTGCCATCATCTTGGAGAACTTCAGTGTGGCCACAGAGGAAAGTGCAGACCCTCTGAGTGAGGACGACTTTGAGACCTTCTATGAGATCTGGGAGAAGTTTGACCCCGATGCCACCCAGTTCATCGAGTACTGTAAGCTGGCAGACTTTGCAGATGCCTTGGAGCATCCTCTCCGAGTGCCCAAGCCCAACACCATTGAGCTCATTGCCATGGATCTGCCCATGGTCAGCGGGGATCGCATCCACTGCTTGGACATCCTTTTTGCCTTCACCAAGCGGGTCCTGGGAGACAGTGGGGAGTTGGACATCCTTCGACAGCAGATGGAGGAGCGGTTCGTGGCATCCAATCCTTCCAAAGTGTCTTACGAGCCAATCACAACCACACTGCGGCGCAAGCAGGAAGAGGTGTCGGCAGTGGTCCTGCAGCGCGCCTACCGGGGACATTTAGCAAGGCGGGGCTTCATTTGCAAAAAGACAACTTCCAATAAGCTGGAGAACGGAGGCACACACCAGGAGAAAAAGGAGAGCACCCCGTCTACCGCCTCCCTCCCCTCCTATGACAGTGTGACTAAACCTGAGAAGGAGAAACAGCAACGGGCAGAGGAAGGAAAAAGGGAAAGAGCCAAAAGACAAAAAGAGGTCAGAGAATCCAAGTGTTAGAGGAAAGCGAAAGCTTAATATTGTACAGATTTAGGATTTGCAAGTGAAAGATTGTTTACAACTTCCTGAATATTATCAGTGCAGAACTGCTATGGAGACACTTTACCCCGAAGATCTATACCAAACGTAGTCTGCTTACCATGTAACATGGTTGCATCTTGAGCAGTGACCTGCCCAGGGCAAAGGACCCTGCCCCCTGACTCACAGATTTTCTAACGCTTGGGCAGGTGGTTACTGCATGTTCCACATCAGTCAATGCAACTTAGGACAAAACTAAACAGGACACAAAAACAGAGGAGAGGCTGCCGGGACCAGCATATTTCCGTTGCAGCCAAATGGATTTTATTTTTTCATTTTGTTGATTCTCAGAAGCAGAAAGTATCACTTTAAAAGTTTGTTTGTTCATGCAAACTATATTTGCATTCCTACATTAGTTAAGCTAAGCAGCAAAAGAAAACACACACACACACACTCATTCACAGTTAGCCCATGTCATTGTCAGTTTCTTTGACATAAGCCGCATCTTCTCCACATGGGCTGCACGTGGTTTGGAGATGGGTGGGGGAGAACAATCAGGTTTCTTCAGGCTGAGGAGGACTTGCTCAGGCCGATTCCAAACATTGTGCTCGTTCAATGCGTGGAAATGATTTGCATGATGGCATGCCGTGATCAGAAGTCATGCATGAGAACCATACACCACAGGACGCTACTAATCCTGTCCCCTGCACTGGGTCAGCCTTTGGACAGGACCCAGTCCTGCACCGTTCACTGTATTTGGAAAAAAATGGTAAGAGTTCCACACCCACCATAATTCTTTATGAATTCTTAGAAGCCTTTCATACACCTGATAGGGAAACATAACCAACCAATTGACCACTTCCAACAAAAACAAACCCAGTCCAACAAGCAGATGGATCCGTGTGTGTATATGTTTAACAGACATCTCTTACAGCCATTGTTGCACATTTTGAAAGATGAACTGTTTAATGCTGCTGTGTCCCATATGTGGGGAAATTTTGATCTCACATGGCTTGTATTAATAATGTCACTGTAATACCAAATCCTAGGGCTAAAAACAAAAATCAAAAGTTCATTTGGAGAACTGACACTTATTTGGGATAGAGGTAAAAATGCTATTCAAAGTAGTATGTTATCTCTAGGGGGTGATTCGGGGAACTTACAACACCTTTCGTTGGGGGTTAAGGGGTGCTCACTTCATTGGGTATCATGTCCTTCTGCATCGTGGCTTTCTCTGGGCACGGGTCCACATGGAGAGGGGTTCAGAAGTTCTGAACAGGCCTCCCTTCTACAGAGGGGTTGTCCCAAGCTCACACACTGCATGATTCCTCTCACCTCCATCACATTTTCTACCGAGCAGGGCTTCCCTTACCCACAGAGGTGGGTGAGGGCAGCCGCCCTGGGGCTACGGCTGCGGTTTCTTCCATGTATTGTTAGAATCACTCATCACTGGTGGGACCTGAGGTAGTGATGGAGCCTCCTCTGAACCGAGCCCACTTGGTTTCTTTCTTGCACTGATTCTCACAAGAAAGCAACTTAATGTTTATTCTTAAGATGTTCCAGCTTCCCCCAGCGCATTCCCTTTCAGCCAGCTTTGCTATCTGCTTAGCAACCTGCTCATTGCCATTAGAGAGCGGCTTCCGGGGGGAGCGTCCTCTCTTCCATTCCATCTCCTGCTTTAGGGAAGACAGTTTTCATTCGTCCAGGTGTTTCTTGTCCGATGACTAGACTTCAAAGCCAAGATGCTGCAGTTGAATGTGTCAGGAAGTCTCTACAAAGAATGAGGAGAGACTTTAGCTTGCTAACCAAATCAAAATGAATTTTCCTGAACCTTATAATAGAGGCGGGGGGGGGAAAGAACCCATAATCAGACACACCAATCTGCCTTGCAGTAGAAGCACTTTGGATGTATTTCCACCTGACTAGTTTTGCGTAGAACAAACCACAGTGAGTCGGGAAGCGGAGCTTTCTGTCTTGTTGGGCCATTAGATGCGGGCCAGCTCTCGTAAGCCTGCTTCCGCGGTACCACCGTAGACCTTTGTACTGCGCCCAATGCGAGGTTGAAAAGGCATTTCTTTAGGTGGCCTTGCTAACTGCTAGGACGAATGTATAGTAACGTGTTCAGGTTACATCGTAAACAGCACAAAACAGAAGCTGATGTGTGTGGTTATTCTTTTTAAGAAAATTATAAATACTGTAATATATCATTTTATTTTATTGGCATGCCTTTTTGTAAATACAAACTATTAATGTATTAAATAGGATATGGCTTCTGGCTTATGCCATTGTCATGTTTATTTTTATTTTTTATACTTTTCTTTCTTTCTTAGAACTTAGATGCTGACAGCCAATGTACATCCCCAAACCAGACAGACAGACAAAAAATTTTTTATTGCTAATGGTCTTTTCCAAAACAACACAAATATATATTTTTGTTCCAATGTGCAATAAATTCTAACCACTTCTATGCAAGATTTGGCTAAACTTCAGAATTGTTTCTTAGGATTGAGGTGGACAAGAGAGCTATAAGATCCCACTCGCTACCCCAAGTGCTCATGCTAATGATATCATTAAGCCACTAGAACATATTAATGAGTTTTTTCTGATATCTGACCTTTTCCCTCCCCCCAGACCCTGACCCCAGCCCAGCAGGCTATCTCCTCAGTCACATGCGGGCCTTGGTACCTGACACCCGTCAGCCGGCTTCACAGGAAAGAAGCCACCACCACTCTGTTTGAAGTTTCACTTTTTTTTTCCCTCAAATTTTTCCCACCATCTTTTTCCTCCCCACAGTCCCTCCACCCACCCACCCCCCCACCGCTCGCTCTCACTCACTCGCCTGCCCTGCTCCACACTTCTTTGGTAGTAAATGACACATCACCAGCAGTTTACACCCGCAGTTAACAGGCATTGAACTGAAAGAATCAGTGGTGACGTTTCCGTACGTCTTCGCTGAGTGGGTAAGTGGCAACGCTTTGCCAAATATTAACGAAGCCAATCAAAAAGCAGCAGCAGCCACAGTATCACTGCACATATATATATATATATATATATATAGATATATAAATATAATATAAATATTTATTTTTTGTAGCCAGGTCCTTGGTGCAGTATTTATACTCCACAATCCACCTTTAAAAAAAGGACAAAAAGCAGAAAGACGTGTGATGCTGTTTAAAATGCAGAGCCAAAGCCACTGAGCAGCAGCTGACACGGTTGCTGGTTTGTGTGAAAAACACTTTGCCCCTCTTTCCTTAATCTCTTTGTTACTTAGGATGAGGAGACTCCACAATTTAAAGCAGAGCAGAGGGTGAGAGCAGGAGCAAACGGGAGTCGGCATGTCCAACTCCCAGCCCTCGCTGAGTGAGCCTCTTTTGGCACCAGAAGTTGACCTGGGAGAGAGAATAGGAACTCCCAGTCCAAGCCCCTGGAACGGCAGTGCCCAGAGTGCTTTTATTTTCTGCCGCAACCAACGTAAACTTGTACAAGACCAACAGTGAAGATTGGTGTATTAGTGAATGCATGGGGCCAACACTGCTCTCAGTGAGACGTGACAAAACGTACATCACTGCTATAAGCCAAAAAGAAAACGTAATAAAAATGGCCCTTTTTACTGTACAAGGGAAGCCTGTCTTGCTGTGTGTTTGTTGCTTGACTATCCCAATTCTTGAGTCCTGGGAGGGGTCTGGGGATTGGGACCTTAGCACATTTGGGGAAAGGAGAGGAATGGGAGAGAGATCAGGGTCGCTGGCCAAGTTCTGGCTGAGAGGTGGAGATTGGAGAGAAAAGCAAGGTCCTGACACCTCACCACCGCCACCACCCCTTCCCCCACCCCCCACCCACCCCGCATTCACCCATTGCATGTGTCACACCTTCCTAGGCTGGTGCTTAAAGGCCCATGAAACCCCTTCCTCACCAGTTCAGCTGGCAGAGCCCCCAGGGATATCAGCCAACCCCGTGGGCTGGCCTTACTTCTGCCTTTTTCACCAGTTTGTGAAAAATATCTAACCCAATGCCCCCAAGCTCAGGCGTGCACGATGCCCAGCAGCCTCCGCTCTGCTAGCTATGCTGGGCCTTGCCCTCCATCACCCCACAGGTAAACCAGCACACTAGGGCTGGTCTCGTTCACATTTGTGCAGGGATGAGGGGCACCCCTCCGTGTCCCTCACCCTGCCCTGCTTTGGGGACATCCCTCTCAAGGCCATGTCTCCCGATCCAGAAACACTCTCAGGAGGATTCTGAAGTGCCCACTCTTGTCTGCTCCAGTAGCTCCACTCTGGAGAAAAATGGCTGGTAGGTCAGTCCCCATCTTCCCCGGTCCCCAGCCTCCAGGCCTACTGTGGAGGTGAGGTTACCATGGGTTACGACTTTGTGACTTGAGTCCTGGGCATCTTTGGTAACGATGCCTCTTTCTTTTCTCAGATGTTGCCCAAAGTTTGCAAAAAGCTTCGTTCATTTTCAGGTACCCCCACCCCCTAGAAAATTGGCTACAACTAGCCAGCCAGGGGGACATCAGGAGGGGAGAGGAAGTCTGGGTTGGGAGGGGCCCAAGGTTTGCACAGAGTCTGCATTGTGGCTCAGCTCTATGCTTTCTTGGATTCCCTTTTTAAGATTACCAAGATTTCCTCCATTAAAACGCTGCTGAGGCACCCCCTGCCCTTGTCCCCCACTACTGTTTGCTGTACATAGAGGCTAAGGGGGGTGGGGTGGGTGGGTGTGCACTTGTGGTGTGTGTGTGAAGAATGTATATAGGTAAAGGGGAGCGGGGTCCAGTGGTTCCAGAAAAGGGACAGAACTCCTGTGTTCCAGTCCCAGCTCGACCGCTGGCTCGCTGTGTGGCCTTGGGCAAGTCACTTAACCTCTCTGTGCCTCAGTTTCCCCATCTGTAAAATGGGGATAATAATACTGACCTACCTCACAGGGGTGTTGTGAGGCTTTAACTAAATGTTGTGTAAAGTGTTTTGAGATACAGAGGCAAAGGCACTAGGGAAGGGCAAAGTATTATTTGGACTTGAGGAAGATGAAATGGTGCCACAATTGCTGCTATCCTGAGAGCCATTTTAAACTGCACTGCTCCAACCACTCCCGCTTCTCATCGCCAGGACAGCAGGTCGAGAAAATATCTTTCCTTTCACTTGCTTCTGGGGTTTGTGATTATTCTGAACACTTAATTTTTCCCCTTGCTGTATCTCCTTCCCTCACCGCCTCAACTTGTTCCCTGTTCCGTTTACGCGGAAATGGCAGAAATGCTTGAGAAATGAGAATGTATAAGTGGATTGGAAGTTTATAGTCTGAAATTTCAATTTTACTTTGTACTGTACATCTTTTTACTTTAGAATTTGCAATAAAGGGTTACGTCAATCTTGTTTTCAACTCTCCTCTTGGACTGGCCTGTCATTCTGTCATTGCTCTCACACCAAAGCCCCTTAGCCCAGGGTGGATGGGAAGTCCCGCACTCCCACCCAGCAGGACCCCACAGCTGCCCTCTTGCCTTCCCCTGGGGGGAGGGGTGGGGGTGGACATAATCCAAGCAGAGTCTGTGTGAGGGCTCACCCAGGCTCAGGTGCTTGGTCTGGCAGTGCCCAGCCATTCAGGGGGGTGGGAAAGGTTTGGGGCTCTTGGTAGACCTTCAGGAGGCCTTGCCAGAATGAGGAGAGAAGCTTGGAGGCAGCAGACCCTGGGAGTGGGCACACCTCTAGCTGTGGCACCCCCTACACACTCCAGGAGAGCCTCAGAGTAGACAGAAGCCAGCATTTTGTTCGGGTCCGGGTTGTGCTTCCCACTCTCCCTTACTGCTCACAGATCATTTCCTCTGGAGCTCATACTTGCAGCTCAGGAAGTTCTGGTTCAAAAACCTTCCTATGCCACTCACTAGATGAGGTTAGGAACTCCTAACCAGAGTTTTCTTATGTGTAATGGAGTTAATACCTTCTGCCTTGGGTTTTTGAAAATTAGATCAAATAATGTAACTGCTTAGCATAGGGCCTGGCACATTGTTAGTGCTATTATGGTAGCTCTTAGTGGAAGAATACGTTCAAAATAAGGAATCGAAGCAGACAAGAGTAGGGAGGGCCTGCCTCCTCCCCCCTCCTCCCTGAATATGCCCATCATTTCCAACGAACTAACAAACCGATCGCTCCCTCCTTTGCGTGTTTTGTAACTTTTATAATACGCCACAGGGAGCACTACCCCAAAACTGTGCCCACTTTACATCGGGGGCACTGGGGTGAGGGAAGATCTTGCCCATCTGCAGCCCAGGCCCAGGCCTCCGGCGACACCAGCTGCTCTTCAGTCAAGAGCGGCTTTGCCTCCCACCAGCCGTGCGCTTCCACTGGCCTGGACCCGGCAGTGGCGGGAGGGCCCGGGCTGCCCGGCCGCACCCCATCGCCATCGCCGCCCGTGATCCACAGCGTGAGCAGGATGAGCAGCGCCCCAGCGCCCAGCGACCCCACGAAGCCAGCGAAGAAGCCCAGCGCCAGCGGCCCGGCCCAGCCTGCGGGGCTGCGCTCGTACGGTGCCTGAGGCAGTCGTTCCACGATCAGCTCCAGCTCGTCCCAGTTAGGCTCGGAGACCGAGGCGCGGCGGGAGCGCGGGGCGGCAGCGGGCACCCGGACCGGGGCCGGAGCCGGGGCGGGGGCTGCAGCGGGGATCCGGGCCAGCGCCGGGGGCGCGCCGGGCGGCAGGTAGCGCTGCCCGAACTGGCGCAGCTGCAGCGTCGCCTGCTGGTGGAGGTTCTTGCCCAGCTCCCGGGCCACGTCGGGGCGGCCGCAGCGCCGCAGGGCCCGGGCCACTCGGTCCCAGGGCAGGGTCGGGGCCTCGGCTACCAGCCAAGCTGCCAGCCCCTCCCGGCAGCCGTCGGAAACTTCGGGTTCAGTCGCCTCCCGCCGCCGCCGGCCCGGCGACCCCGATGTGGGCCCCGACGGTTCAGCTCGGGCCAACCGATCCTCAGAAAGCCTGGCCAGCTCGGCCTCGACGTCCGGGTCTGGCGCCTTCAGAAGCGACTGGAAATGGCTGCACTCCTCCGGGGTCAGCAGCTCGGCCAGACGGACGGCTGTGTGAGGCCCCATGGCGTCCAAGGCCCCCGCCAGAACCAGTACCGAGCCCCAGAGCGCCACGCCTAGGGCGCCGCCCGGAGCCGGAGCCGCCATCGCCTGGCCGTGACGGAGGAGCTCCGAATGCGCACGGGGAGGGGAGGGGCGCTAAACCCCACGGATGGTGGGAAGGGGAGGCTTCCACATTCAGCAACTGGGGCGAGGGAGCCCAGCCCCCAGGCCCTGGAAGGGGCTTCCAATACACGTGACTGGTTGGAGGGTCATCTCCCAACACACAGAAATTAAGACGGAGGGTCTTACAAAACCCAGGAATTGGGAGTTTCCCAACACCCCTGGATGGGTGGGACTCAGTCCTCCTGAGACTGGGAGGGGCTGCCCCACTGAATGCCTCAAATTTAAAAGGTCCCTGGCATCTCTTTTAACCCATTTCCTGCCCCTCCTCATCCTTCCCCAGGAGCCCTAGACCCCTAGCTCTCCATTATCTCTGATAGCCAATCAATACCTAAATTCCCTTCTTTCCAGCTAAATACTAAACATTTCTAGACTGTCATTTCCCATCCTCTGACATGGGCACCCAAACCTTCACCCCGTCTTGTCTGGGTAAGGTAAGCTCCTCCTCCAGTCCCCACCTCCCTCCACACACACACTGGGCTCCCACTCACTAACCTTGTTCGGTCCGCCAATGGCTCTGGCTCTCTCTTGC
This sequence comes from Corynorhinus townsendii, assembly GCA_026230045.1. Taxonomy (NCBI): domain Eukaryota; kingdom Metazoa; phylum Chordata; class Mammalia; order Chiroptera; family Vespertilionidae; genus Corynorhinus; species Corynorhinus townsendii. The sequence goes on along the minus strand of JAPDVU010000003.1, from coordinate 168,194,257 downwards.
CTCTTGGCTGCACTCTGTTCTGCCCGGGTCACTCCTCAGCTGACAGGTCTCTTCCGGAAAGCCCTCCCTGACTCCAGCCTATCTACTCCTACAGCTCTGCCCTTTTATTGTCTCCCCCATTAGACTGTAAAGTCCATCTACTGTCCCCATAGCAACCAGTGCATCCTTTAGTAAAGATTTCTTGAATCAGTGTGCGAATTAACTTTCAAATCAGTTGTGTCCCACCCACCCACTCACCCAAACACACATGCTATTCATCGTGGAGCCTCGGCTCTCCACAGGGCATGTGAGGTCCTCCTGGTGCAGTGCCTGTGTCCCAGTGATTCCTCCAGCCTCACTACTCCCGCCCTCACTTTATGCTCTTATAGCAAATCACATGTAGGGTGCAGTGGCCAGCCTCCATTCTTTGTTGCTGTACCCCCTCCTGTCCAGGAAGTTTTTCTGACACTCTACCACCACCACTGTGAGTCAGAGTCTTTTCTGGGCATTCTTTTTTGCTTGTTTTGTTAACCTCACCAGAGGATTTTTTTCCATTGATTTTTTGAGAGAGTGGAAGGAAGGGGAGAGACAGAAAGAGAAACATCGATGTGACAAAGACACATTGATTGCTCCTTCTTAGTTTTATCAGTCTCTCAGTTTATGCTGAGTTGTCAAAGATAGTTTGGGGATTGATAACTGGTGGCGGATAAAGGATCTTGGGACCTTAAGACTAGAATTCAGCGATCTCCACACTCTGCCCACTTTCCCTCCATGCACTCATTTATTCCTTCATTCACTCATTCAACAAACGTGTAAGCCTTTCTTTGCCCCCCATACCTCAGAGCTCTGGTGATACAAGTCTGGCCCAATTCAGAGCCTCTGAGAGCTGAGAATTGCATGAGAGCCTTCCCTACCCAAGGGCTTTTCAGAGCCTGAGCGTATGGCCTTTCACCTGGTGGCCGCAGGGCCCAGTGCCTGGCGGGCACTGCTTGTGCCAGACTGAATAGCAGAGGTTCCACAGTAATGTTTTGCTCAAGGAATAGTAACACCCACAGCACCACACCAAGGGCACTGCCAGGCCTGGATGTACACGCATTCCCCAGAGGGCTCCCCACATCTCGCTACCCCCAAGAAATCCTCTGGAAACCACATGTCATCGCTTTAATACTGTGTAACACTTTCTTTTAAAATACAGTCTCTTCTGAGGTAGACAGACCACAACTGCAGAGCATCTTCAGACAGGAGATAAATACGTCCATGTACAACACACAGCAAAATGAGGTAGAAATGGTTACAGCTGGAGGAGAGGACCCTGACCCCAATCTGGGTGGAGGAAGGGGAGGGCCAGCTTGCTGTGTCTGCCCTCCCCCAACCCCTGCCCTGGATTCTTTGGTATGCCCCCCCCCAACATTGCCAGAGCCGGAGCTGCCCTTCCCCCACCCAACCCAGTGCCCATGAGGTAGGTGCTAATAGATTAGGGGATGTCTCCTTGTGCAAAGTTCCCCAAGGCCAGTAGAAGAGGCAGTGGGTCTCAATCAGTGAGGCCTCCCAAGCCCCAGAGCCGCCTGCCTCTTGAAGGGGAGGGATCCCCACCCCACTTCCCTGAGGCCCTCTCCCCATGTACATACACACACCTGAGAACCTCCTCACTCCTGGCTCCCTCTAAGGGCCTTTCACAGCCAAGACCCTGCAGCCCACCCACTGCTTCTGAGTTAACAGGCCTGCAAACAGCCGGCTCCAAGGAGCGGAGGGCCAGAAAGAGACCCAGGGTGAGAGGGAAACACAGAGCAGCTCTCCTGGCAGCTCTGCTAGGCCAGTGCAGCCCTCAGCACCTTGGCACCCGAATGTTCCCCCTGCACACCTTTCCAGCTGGGAGTGGGGGTGGTACAGAGACTGTAGCAGCTGTAAGGGCAGGCAGGGAACAGGGAGGGGAGGCTTGGGTGGGAGAGAAAAGAAGTTAGGGGTGAGGGTCTGTTCCCCCCCAACTTTGGACCAAAGGCCAGAGTTGTGAAATGGGCTCCCGAGGGGGAAGTGGCAAACAGCTGAAGCCCCATCAAGGGAAGTTGGTAGGAAGAGGAGGAATACAGTTCTCAGAAGAAAGCCCAAGCCCGGGCTTCTGGTGGAAAGTGTGGGTATGACTGAGAATAAACCCCCAACGTTAGAATAAAACATCCTGCCCCCTCACACTGCCTGCCCTCAAGACCTAGGACCCTAGGAAAATGAGAAAGGAAAACTTCCCCACAGAACCTCTCCTGTGTTGGATGCTCACCCCTCATCAGAGCCTCCTAGCAGACAGGGAAGGTTGAGTCTGTAGTCAGTTTTGTGTCCAAACTGTCTTTCCCTCCAGAGGCAATCCCCGTAGCCTGAATTACAGGAGACCTCTGCCTGGTCAATGGCCAGGTGAGCTGACCTCTCTGAGGACTTCCTGCCTCCGTCACCTTCCCATTTGGGCCTCTCAGGGTCTGGGGCAGGAAGTGGGCGAGTTAACCCTTCATAGAAAATACTAAGTGGGAGTGGGACCCAGCTGGAAGAGTAGCAGAAAGGGAGCAAGACTCACCTGCTCTCAAATCCCACAACACGGTCCCCAACACCCCTGCCTACAACCTTGGACTGGGGAGGAAGCCTACAAATACATTCTGCTTCCATCTGTCCCAGGAAGAGCAGGGGTCTAAGTGTAGCTCTGGTCCTCCTCTCCCCTTCCCCACAAGTCTCACTTTCTAAGTCTTCTGGGGGAGTTGGCTCTCCTGAGGGATAGGGTGGGTGGTGGGATCACACAGGAGAGTAGCCAAAGTCTAACATTCTTTCTGAGATCAGTTTCTTCCTGAGTTGTCAAAATAAAAAGAAAAACAGCAAGTTCTACACATCTTACAAAAATAAGAGGCCTAAATATCCAACAAGCTACATTCCTGGGATTTCCCCCTCAAAAACAAACAACAACAACAAACCCTTCTTTGGGTGGTTTTCACTTGACACCTCCCCCAGACCCAAGGTTTCAGCTGGGTAATGGGGTGGGAGGAAACTCCCTATCCCCTCCTCCTCAGCCGCTGGACCTCCAGATCTCCTGAAAAGGGACACCGCAGTCTTTGAATGAGAGGGACAGAGGCAGGGAGAAGGACCAAGAGGCACAGAAGCTAGAGAGCAAGGGATGGAGACAGAGCAGAGGGTGATAGATGGAGATAGGGGAGGGAGGAGCAAAAGAGAAACAGGGCCAGGATGGGGGTTGGAGGAGTAGAGACAATAAGGCAGAGAGAGAAAATTAAGCGAAAGCAGAGAAAGAGGGGAAAGTGGGGGGGGGGGGGGGGGAGGAGGGAGGCATTCAGATAGCGAGGAGACAAAAGAATTGTGGTGAGAGCGCAAGAGTTCCTTAGGCCCCAGGCAGACATGCCCGTCTGAGGGGCTGAGATGGCGAGCTTCCCGTCCACAATAAATAGAAAAAACCTGAGTACACAGCGCATATGGCATCTATCTGCCTAGCAGAAGCATTTTCCTTCCCACGGAAAAAAAAAAAATCCACCAACAGCCCCCTTTCCTCCCTCCCCATATTCATCACTCGGCACCCTCCCAGCCAGGTGGGTTACAGACATCCCTCCCAGGACCGGGGAGGAGGGGGGGCGGCGGCTCCCGCGCCTCCCCCTCGCGCCGTCAGTGTCCGAAGCCGTACATTTTGTCCCACTCCACATACGAGTCCAGGTCTTTGGGGGTGGCCCGGGGGCCCACCTTGGCCAGTGCCGCCTCCAAGTCCTTGTAGGAGAGGGGGCGCTGCAGCCCCGGAAGGCCCGCCCCGGCCGCTGCCTGCTGGCACAGCTGCCCCAGCTCGCCCCCGGAGAAGCCCTGGGTGCCCTGCACCAAGGCCGCCAGCTCCCGATCGCTCAGCACGCAGCCCTGCTGGGCCAGCGCCCGCTGCAGGATCTGTCCGCGGGCCGTACCATCCGGCAGCGCCACGTAAAAGCGGAGAACAAAACGCCGGCGGGTGGCCTCGTCCAGAGCTGCGGGCCGCGAGGTAGTGCCCACAACCAGCACGCCGTCGGCCCCCGCGTCGCAGCCGCTGTCCAGGCAAGCCAGGAGCGGCGCGAGCAGCGAGCCCGCGGCGGCGGCGCCGTCCTCCCGGGTCGGCAGCAGCGCGTCCAGTTCGCTGATGAGCAGCACCGCCGGCGGGCGGCAGCGCGCAGCCGCGAAGGCCGCCTGGAGGAGGCGCGCGCCCTCGGCGGCCCCGGGCGCGGCCAGCGAGGCTGCGCGCAGGCGCAGCAGCGAGGCTCCCAGCTGCGTGGCCAAACAGCGCCCCAGCAGCGCCTTGCCCGCCCCCCGCGGCCCGAAGAGCAGCACAGTCCGCGGCGGGCGCGGGCTGCCGGGGTAGGCAGGCGGCCTCAGCAGGGGCCACACCAGCTCCTCCTCCAGCGCCGCCTTGAGCGGGCCCTGGCCCGCCACGTCTGCCCACTGCACCGGGGGCCCGCAGTCCAGCATCTTGCTCGTCATCAGCTCCAGAGCCCCAGGGTCCACAGCTTTGAGGGGCTCCTCCGACGGCAAGGCAAAGGCCCCCCGGGGAACCGGGGCCGGCGCGCGCTCCGGGAACTTTTCAAATGACTCGAGTTGCGGGCCGTAGCCTGGGGAGCCCAGGACCTTGAGCGGGACGCTGCCGGCGTACTTGCCCGACGCCTCCTCCACCGCCCCCGGCGGCTTCGCCCGGAACCCGTTGCCTCGACCGTCGCCGTTGTCCGCGGCGGGGTAGGCGGCGCCGTCGGCCGCCGGGGCCTTGGTGGGCTCGTAGACGTACTTGCGGTAGCGACCCTCCGCGCCCTCGTCCGCGGCCTTGCGCTTCAGCGACATCTCCGCCCCCGGAGCGGCGGCCTGGAAGCCGTAGGAGGCGGGCGCGGGCCGGGCCGGGGCGGGCGCGGGCAGGGGCGTGGGCGCCGCCAGGCCCGAGGGCAGGTAGGGAGTGGGCGGCGGGGCCGGGGGCGGCGGCAGAGCCCCGTAACCCGGCTGCGCGGCGTAGCCCCCCGCGGGGTAGTTGTACAGGGGCCCCGAGGGGCCGTAGCCGGGCGGAGGCGGGGGCTGCAGCAGCGCGGCCGGGGGCGGCGGGGGCAGCGCGGTCCCCGTCTGTGCGCAGTAGCCCGGGGCCAGGTACCCCCCGCCGTAGCCGGCCGCGTACTCCTGCGCCGCCGACGGGCCCCCGCACGCATTGCCGGCGTAGAGGGGTTCAGGCAGGTTCCCGGCTAAAACCGGGGAGCCCCCGAGGCCCCCGGAGCCGCCCCCACTGCCCGACTTGGTTCCGGGGAGGCCTTCGTGGAGCGAGGCCAAGGGGTAGTGTGGCTCTGGCCCTGGCCAGGGCTCGGGGTCCCCCTTGGCGCCGTTGAGAAAGGCGGCATCGCCGTAGCCGCCCAGGGTGGGGCGCTCGTAGGGCGAGTCCAGGACCCCTGAGTACTTCTCTGCGTAGCGCTTGAGGAGGTTGGAGGCCGTGAGGGCGGAGATGTCGTCGTGTGCCCAAGCATAGTGGCAGCGCTGGCGGCCCCCAGGGGGCAGCTCCAACTTGTGGGCTGGCGACGGGGTGGTGGAGGAGACGTCCAGGTGCTGCTCTGGCCACTGGTTGAGAGGCTGGGCGTGTTCCGGTGTCCAGTGCATCTTCAACAGAGCTGCAAGGGAGAAGTGGCTCGTGAGGTCCTTCAGGGCTGCGACCTCCCTGCCCACTGACTCCCTACCCACTGACCTCCCTGCCCACTGACCTCCCTACCCACTGACTCCCTGCCCACTGACCTCCCTGCCCACTGACTCCCTACCCACTGACCTCCCTGCCCACTGACTCCCTACCTACTGACCTCCCTACCCACTGACTCGCTGCCCACTGACCTCCCTGCCCACTGATCTTCCTACCCACTGACTCTCTACCCGTGGAGACTGCAGCTCGGGCCGGGCTGGTTCTCAGGCACCCACCACCCTCCTGGGGAACCTTCTCCAGCACCAAGTAGACTGTACAGCAAGCATGTCAAACTGGGCCCGCGGGCCGCATGTGGCCCACAATGAATATTTTTGCAGCCCAGCCAATATAACGGTATGGAAGAAACATTTTAATAATAATTTCGTAATCTTCCCCACACACCACGTGCATCTATAGTCGCAAACCTTGCATATCAACGCTGGTCGCCCAATTTTAAAATCAGACTTGTTAGTGACATCTCTGGGTTTGTAAAGAAAATTATGGGAGGGGGAATCCAAGATGGCGGCATAGGTAAACACCTAAACTGCTGCCTCCGACAACAATTTAAACTGCAACTAAAAGATAAAACGTCTATCACCCAGCACCACGGGAAAGCTGGCTGAGTGGAAGTTCTACAACTAGAAGGAAAGAGAAAAGAGCATTGAGACGTGCATGAGTGCTGAAAAGCTGAGGTACGGAGGCGCAGGATCCGGGCTGGCGGCGGACGACTGGGTGCGTTGCTTTTTTCAACCCGAAGGGAGACAAGCCCCCGATTACTCTGAAATCCAGTCTCTGGGGAGACGCGGGGGACCCAAACTCCTACGGGGAGAAGCTGGACTGTCTGCCAGTGAGAGTGGCTTGCTAGCCGAGCTGCGCGCAGGAATAATTGTTTACTGCACTGGGGCACAGGATTCCAGGACACGGTCGGGGACACAGAGCGGGCTTACTAGCAGCCATTGCTGTTTGCCACGCCCTAACCTAGTGACGCCCTGAGACCCCGCCCCACACAACCTACAAACCCACCCAAGCTCCAAGCAGCTCAATTAGCATAAGAAAGCCTGCCCTATTGCAGCTTAACCTAGAAAACTTGCAGCCCGGGTCAGACAGCTCCAAAACCTCCAAACCCCAAGCAAAGAGGAGAAAACTGCAGCTCTCACTGTAGCTCCTGCTGAGTGGCCTCAGACAGTAGCTGACCTGCACCCCATTGGAGATCCAGAAGCCAGTGTACCTAGTGGTCAGTGTGAGACAACAGATTTCAACTCCTCACATCCATAAGTGACACATTCAAGAGGCAGACTCAGTGAGCACCAAAGCCCCACTGAAACAAGTCCTGCCCCATAAGCGCAGCACTTCTTCCATTATAGACACAGGGAGTGCTCACAGCTAATTGGCCTGGAGGTCAATTCCTCCCAGCGTACCAACAGCAATTCAGGCTTAACTACACCAAGACTTTGCACTCAGCCCACAAAGGGGTGTACCAAGAGCATCCACATCAGGTGATTGGGGAGGCTGAGCTACTGCCCCCTATAGGTCACCTACCACACAAAGCCACTCCATCAACACAGGGAAGAAGCCAAAATGCAGAAACAAAGAAACATGTCACGAATGAAAGAAACGGAGGAAAGCAAACTACTGGATGACATAGAGTTCAGAATCACATTTATAAGGTTACTCAAGAATCTTCTAAAAACTGCCGAGAAACTTGATGACACTTCTGAGGATCTTAGTGAGACCTTCAAGGACCTTAATGAGAATGCCAAAAAAATGGAAAAGGACCAGTCAGAAATGAAGCATACACTGTCTGAAATAAAGAATATACAGAAACTCAACTGTAGATCAACATACCCCAAGAATCAAACCAAAGATCTGAAATATGTGGAAACAAAAAACATCCAACCAGAAAAACAAAAAGAAAAAAGAATCCAAAAATATGAAGATAATGTAAGGAGCCTCTGGGACAACTTTAAGCGAAACAACATCCGAATTTTTGGGGTGCCAGAAGAAGGGAGAGAGCAAAATATTGAAAACCTATTAGAAGAAATAATGACAGAAAACTTTCCCTACCTGGTGAAAGAAATAGACTTACAAGTTCAGGAAGCGCACAGAACCCCATACAAGAGGAACCCAAAGAGGACCACACCAAGACACATCATAATTAAAATGCCAAGGGCAAAAGACAAAGAGAGAATATTAAAAGCAGCAAGAGAAAAACAGTTAATTACCTACAAGGGAGTACCCATACGACTGTCAGCTGATTTCTCGGCAGAAACTATGCAGGCCAGAAGGGAGTGGCAAGAAATATTCAAAGTGATGAACAGCAAGAACCTACAACCAAGATTACTCTACCCAGCAAAGCTATCATTCAGAGTTGAAGGTCAGATAAAGAGCTTCACAGACAAGAAAAAGCTAAAGGAGTTCATCGCCACCAAACCAGGATTACATGAAATGCTGAAGGGTATTCTTTAAGAAGAAGAAGAAGAAGAAAAAGGTAAAGATAAAAATTATGAACAACAAAATGACATCAAATACATACCTACCAACAAGTGAATCTAAAAATCAAGTGAATAAAAAATCTGAAGAACAGAATGGACTGGTGAATATAATAGAATCAGGGACATAGAAAGGGAGTGGACTGACGATTCTCAGGGGAAGCAAGTGTGAGGGTTGCGGGAAGAGATTGGACAAAAATCTTACTCCTATGGATGAAGACAGTGGCGGGGGGTAAGGGCATGGGGTGGGGTGGGGAATCAGGTGGAGGGGAGCTATGGGGGGAAAAAAAGTGGAACACCTGTAATAATCTGAACAATAAAGATTTAATTAAGAAAAAAAAATAAATAAAAATAAAAATAAAAAAATATGCATGCATATAAGCATAACCAATGGACACAGACACTAGGGGGTGAGGGCATGTGGTGGGGGGTGGGAGGTGGCTGGGAGGAGTTCAATGTGGGAAAAAGGAGACATATGTAATACTATATGTAATACTTTAAACGATAAAGAAGTAATAAAAAATAAACTAAGTTTAAAAAAAAGAAAATTATGGTAACTTAAACTCAGAAATCTTCCAGCGCATATGGAAGAAATTCCAATATTGTCTTGTTTTGGACGCATGGCAGTTAACTGGTTAATTTTATAATATCCTGTTATACGTAATTATTAGTAATGAACTACAACGTTCACTAATGACAGATTACTATAATCGTGTTGCATTCATTTCTCATATGTGCCTTACCACAGGCGCACCATTTCTCTCCACTAATACCAGCAGCGAATATTTTAGCAGCCAATTGCCACATCATTAGTCTTGGACTGACTTGTTTAGTGTGTGCAACAGGAAATATTTCGCTTTCAGCGAACAGTGGGTTTATTTGCATTATGCTTATTAATTTGTTATTCAGTTTCTGGTAAGTTAGTGTTCAAGAAAAAAATATTAATTTTTATTAAAATGCCCTAGTTTATGTTAATGTTACTCATTTATTTCAGTTCTTGTATTCAACATGTCTCTACTGAAATAAATCTATGAAAATTGAAGCTTTGTTTTTGTGTGTGTGTGTGTGTGTGTTTTTGTTCTTTGTTTTTTTGCAGCCCACATAAACTTAAACCTTGTTTATTTGGCCCTGTTAGCCTTTGAGTTGGACATGCTTGCAGTACAGGATCTACCCCTCTTGTCCCAGGTTAAAGTTATCTGAAAATACTTCCCTCAGAACAAGAGGGATCTGGAAAGGACATGCTTGGCCCTAACTTCACCTTTTTTTATATTAAATTTATTGGGGTGACATTGGTCAACATGATATAGGTTTCAGGTATAGGTTTCTACCTAGTATGTTACAAGATCTGTATATTGCACCATGTGCCCACCACCCAAAGTCAAATCTCCTGTCACCATATATTGGAGCTGCCTTCTCTTCCCACCCCCTTCCCTCTGGCAACCAACTAACTTCATCTTCTAGGCAATGATTACTATTTTATCCTGGCCACACCAGCCCTGACCTCTAGAGCACAAGGGTCCTGACTTCCAGACCTAATGTAGTGAAGGGTACAACATCCTAGCCCTGGGAATAGCCAAGCCAAGTGGGCTCATTCAGTAACAGCTGCTTGTTGCATACCCATCATGTGCTAGGTAGGCACTAAAGAGACACTGAGCTTGTGTAATGAGAGAGGCCTGCCCAGGGCCCCTGACCGAATGGCCCAACAGTTTGATAGTCTGAAGTGCTCTGTTCACCTCCATCTCCCTAGAGACTCCAGGGCCCCCTTGGGGCCTGAAGTGAGGGATATAGATGTTGTTGGCAGTTCTGCATTGTCCCTGGGAAATCCCAGAAGCTGATCTAGAAGCATTCACTTCCTTTGCACTTGGTTTCTTTTAGTCTCTGCCTGATAAGGTCAGAGCACATGGGTTCCAGACCCAATTCTGCACGTGATGGCTGTGTGCCCAGGGCAAGCGTTGCCATCTGTCTCATCCCGAAAGTAAGTTCATCACAATACAGAGAGGTCATTTAGAATAGATAAATCATATTCCGGAAGATGGGGGAAAGTTAGTTTGCAGCATTGCAGTTAAGTGCACATTTTAGCTTCCCAGTAACCAAATAACTCACTTTGCAAAGTAAAAAACATTGCCACACTCAAAAGAAGCAAAATGTTCCTAGCATAGAGATCACAGGGCTTATTTTTCATGGACCTCAGGAAGCAAACCTGTGAACTGTAATAATGTCCTCCTAGCCATGCCACACAGAAATATTAATGGCTGTTTCTCCCACTGTCCCTCAGCACCAGACAAGACATAAGCCAAACCGTAGTCAAGCAACTCAGGGCCTGGGGACGTGCACTCTCTGGGCACATGGTTCCAATGAGTTAGCCCAGTGGTCGGTAAACTGCGACTTGCGAGCCACATGCGGCTTGCAAGCCACGGCTTGCTGCTCTGTTGACTAATGAGTTTGCCGACCACTGAGTTAGCCTGATCCGTGGATAAAATCTCAAACACTGAAGGGCATACTAGAGATAGTTTGGTGATCAGTATTTCTCAAACCTAAGCTTTTAGTAAGATAAGCTAACCTTACAGTTTCAATATTCTTTCTTCAACAAATACTAAATGTTATGCTGGGGCGGGGGTGCAGATTGCAAGGTGAATGATGGTTCAGCCAGATGTGGAGACAGAAGACAACATCTTTTGTGAGGTGGGAAGATACAGGTGTGTCCCAAGAGCTCTGGGGCTCAAGAGAACATGCTACACCTGGTGTTGAGAAGGCCTCACCAAGGAGGTGGTGTTTTTACTGGACTTTGAATGGTGAGGGACCAAGTTGGCCAGACAGGCTAGAGCAGTGGTCAGCAAACTCATTAGTCAACAGAGTGGCAAACCACGGCTCGTGAGCCGCATGTGGGCTAGAAGGTTCCAACACCTTTAAAGGTACAGAGCACAGTGCATTCAGAAAGGCGGGACTGGGTTAACTCATATGCCCTATTCCCTTCCTCAAGACAATTTATTGCCACATTCCTGGAAATTGTCATAATAAATCTACATATCTACTGTGTCTATGATGTGAATCACGCACCTTAAGAAATAGGGCTTCAAGCAAACAAACAAAAAGACCCCAAACAGCCATAGCAATCTTGTAAAAGAAGAACAAAGTTGGATCACAATACTGGATATCAAACTATACTACAAAGCCATTGTAATCAAAACAGCCTGTTACTGGCATAAGAAAAGGCATATAGACCAATGGAACAGAACAGAGACCCCAGAAATTAACCCACACCATTGCTGTGAATACGTGACAAGGAAAGCAAAAACATACAATGGTGTAAAGACAGTCTTTTCAACAAATGGTTTTGGGAAAACTGGACACACACATGCAAAAAAGATGAAACTAGACCACCAACTTACACCAGACACAAGAATAAGTTCAAAATGTAAGTCCTGAAACCATAAAAATCCTAGAAGAAAACGTAGGCAGTAAAAACTCAGACATCTCACGTAGCAGAATTTTCACTGATGCATCTCCAAGGGTAAGAGAAACAGGAAAAACTAAACAAATGGACTACATCAAACTTAAAAGCTTCTGCACAGCAATAGAAACCACCATCAAAATGAAAAGCGAACCCACTGTATGGGAGAACATATTTGCCAGTGATACATCTGATAAGGGGTTAATATCCAAATACATAAAGAATTCATACTAGTAAACAATTAAGTCCAATTTAAAAATGGGCAAAGGACCTGAATAGACAATTCTCCAAAGAGGACATACAAATGGCCGATAGATGGCCAATACAGTATGAAAAAATGCTCAAAGTCACTAATCATCAGAAATGCAAGTTAAAACCAAAATGAGATATCACCTCACACCTGTCAGAATGGTTACCATCCTATCCTATATAATAAAAGGCTAATATGCAAATAGACCAAATGGTGGAATAACCGGTCCCTATGTGTGCTGACCACCAGGGGGTGCATGCGGAACATGGCGGGTGGCAGCAGCAGGCGGCAGAGCATGGAACATGGTGGGTGTCAGCTGCGGCTGGATGGTGGAGCAGGTGAGTGAGGGTACCAGACCAAGGTGGGGCAACGGTCGCTTTCATTGGAGCCAGCCTCCGGTGGTTACTGAGAATTCTTTGCTCCTGCACACTGTGGTCCCACCCAGTGCTCACACCTGCTGCCACCTGCTGCCAGCGCCTGGCACTGCCCTGATCGCTCAGCGCCGTCAGCGGGTGCGAGTGTCAGCTGCTGGCCCTCATCGCCCCTCAGGACTTCTCCACCTCCCCCTGCTCCTGAGGGGTGATCAGGGCAGCAGCCGCTGCTCGCACCTGCTGCTGCCAGCAGCCCCAATAGCTCCATGCCATCAGTGGGTTCGAGCAGTGGCACTGGGAGCGGGGCTGCCAGCAGATGGGACCATGGCGGGTGGGAGTACAGAGGATGGGCTGAGACCCGCCCCTGTGTCCACCACAGCCTCGCAGCCCACAGTTCCTTTCAAGGTGCACAAATTCGTGCACTGGGCCCCTACTCAATAAATAAACAAGTGCCCGGGTTGTGGGCTCAATCTCCAATGGGGGTCGTGTAGGAGGCAGCTGATCAATGATTCTCTCTCATCATTGATGTTTCTGTCTCTCCCTCTCTCTTCCTCTCTGAAATCAATAAAAATATATATTTTTTTTAAATTAAAAAGCTGTGGTACATTTACACAATGGAATACTATGCAGCTGTAAAAAAAGGATTGCTTACCCTTTGAGACACTATAGATGGACCTGGAGAGTATTGTGCTAAGCGAAATAAGCCAGTCAGAGAAAGACAAGTATCACATGACTTCACTCTTATGTGGAATCTAATGAACAAAATAGATCCAGAGACACAGAAGCATGGAACAGACTGTGGAATCTCAGAAGGAAGGCGGGGGGTGGGGGGTGGGGGGGGTGGGTGGCGGGGGGGGGAGCACGCTAAAGGGGGGAAGAGTTTAACCAAAGAACTTGTATGCATATATGCATAACCATTAGACACAGACAATAGGGTGGTGAAGGCCTGGGGCAGGGGCTGAGGGTGGGCTAAAAGGGGTCAATGGGGGATAAGGGGGGACATATGTAATACTTTCAACAATAAATATATTTTTAAATAGTGTGGTGAAGGCCTAGGTGGGGGGTAGGGGCTGAGCAGAGGGGGCTACTGGGGGACATCTCTAATACTGTCAACAATAATATATATATATATATATATATATATATATATATATATATATATATATAAACAAAAAAGAAATAGGGCTCATGTGCAGTGAGCAACCTACATAATCATACACTGCAAGCCTAGAAGGAGTACCAGGAAATGTCGGGTCACCGAAGGCTTGGAAGTAGGTGTATGTAGGGAGCGTGGTAGAAGAAGAGGCTGAAAATACGCAAGTGGCTTCTCAGGTTCTCTTCAGTTGCTCGTACTTACAGCAGTTTGTTGACAGCACCACCTCCAAAGGCTATGACCTGACTTCAATGGGAGAGGGCAGTCTTTGAATCTAAAACTATTTACTCTCATGGCCACTGCCCTAGGGAGGGTGTGAACCATAGATACTAAAGCTTTAAAAAGCAACGTTTTTAAGGTTGTTTCGCCTTCAGAGTTGATCCTGAACTCCAATGACAAGAAAGCAGAGCAGAGGGAGCAGAGCTGAGTGGGAGGTCTGTGGGCAGATATGCCGGTCCTATTGAAGGTCTTCAAAGAACAGAGGCATTAGCTGGTGTCAGCGGGGGTAATTTCCTGGGACATCAGAAATCACAAGGGGTCTGGTTGCAGGGTCTTATGAGGGAATATCAGAGTTATATAAATGCAAATCAGGTGGAGCAAAGTGGGCTTACAGTTGTGAGTACTGGAAACACAGTTTATTATTGTATTATTTATTAATTATTGTGTTTTCTATACAAACAACCGTAAACCTGTTTTTGCCCCCCCCCCCTCCCATTGTATTACCACATGGACCTTTAATCCTGTGTTATTGTTTTTCCACTGTTCATTATTATCTGTGTTTTGGCTTCTTCAATGGAGAAAAGATATTTGATGATAGCACTTTCCCTGAACACATTAAGCCGGGAAGAACATTCCATAGACACAGTAAGGAAGGCTCTGTGTCTGAGCGGTTCCATGGGCATTTCCTTCACCCCTTCTGCTCCTCTTCACTCAAGTCCCCACCCTCAAGGCCAAGCACTCAGCCTTGGTCATCACTGAACCACTCCACCTAGCAGGTGTGGACTCCAGGAATCCACCTGTGGCTCTCCAAACCTGTCCCAGCATCAAACATATTTAATCTCATCTCATCTATTCCAGGATTAGCCCCTCTCAAGCCGCTCCTCGCCCTCCCCAGAGGGGCCCTTGTCCCTGGCAGCTCATCCAGCCCACTTGATCTCTACCCTCCACCCCTTCAGATGCTGGCCTTCCACTCTAGGTAATTCTCTTCCATTTTAACCAGGGGCACATTGCCCTCGCTTCTGGCTTTCTGTTTGCACCTTTATCTATGTCTACATCCACTTTGCAGGCAGGAAGCCTGAGGGTCCATCCAACCCAGCCCTTGATCCCATCTTGGTTCAGCCTGGGAGCTTGCCTCATTAATTAAGGATTCCTTCCCGCTACTGTGTCCTGGCTCCCTCCCCACAGCAAGCATAATTGTTTCCTGCCTTCAAAAAGACTTCCTGGACCCTAAGTCCCCACTTGCTACCAGCCCCTCTTTCTTCCCCTTCTTTCAAGATCCTTTCAGATGGTTGTCTAAGTGCAGTGATCTGGCCTCTGTTAGAGATCCTTTAATGGTTTGACTGGGGAGCAGAGGGCCAGTCAGCAACTTCTAAACTCAGTCACAAAGCTCTTGATCTCAAGACTTCCTCGCACCTCTTCCAAGGGAAGAACAAAGGTCTGGCCAGAATGCCCCTGCCCAAGGAAGGGGAGAAGACAGAAGTTTGAGAAGGTGAGACTGCATCCTGCACCCAGGCTGAGAATGCTGGCCCACCCATACTGTGCAGAGATGTGCACAGCTGCAGGTGCATGTGCATGTCTGTGTCTGTCACATAGATACTCCGTCTCATCTCTCTGGGGCTTAAATGCAAACTCAGCTGGGTGCTTTCTGACACAACCAGCCTCCCCCCTTGCCTTTCTCTCCTCAACACCCCCCTCCCACCCCCCTCACCCCCCAACCCCCGACTCAGAGAGGTTAGGGTAGAGCATGCTGTTTCCCTGACCCACACCCAGGCCAGTTACAGTCCTCTTGCTCTTACACAAGGACTCTGGGCCTACCTGTGACCTAGCTCACAAGCCCCTCCCATTCAGCCTCCTACATGAGGGATCTCCCAGGAGATCCTGCCTTCTTCAAGGTTCACAGACTATACTCCAGTCCCCTACTGAGTGACTCTGAACAAGGCCCTTCCCCTAAGGGTTGAGGTAACTTGGAGAATGTTCTGTGAGGGAGTGTCGTCCCAGCTGATATGATAGAACAGTCCTCATGCCATTTCTCAGCACCCCGCACCGGGGGCAGAGCTAGGCCCTGTTCTATCTTGTGTAGCCCTCACAACAGGCCTATGGGATCAATGCCATTGTCATCATTCCCATTTTACAGATAGGGAGACTGAGAGACTAATACAGCCCCAAGGTCACACAGCCATCACATAATACAGCAGGATTCTGACGGCAACAGCCTGACCAGGAGCCCAGGCCCTATCTCTTGGCTGTCCTACCTCCCTGGTCCAGCCCTTGGGTACTCACAGCCAGGGAAGAGCCAGAGGCCTGGACCTGGCTGGCCTACATCGTTTCTTTGGCCCTATGGAGACACGTGTCTGTATTTGTCTGGGAGTGTGGCTATGCCTGACATGCTGTATAGTTACCCTTCGGACCCACAGTGGGAAGTACCTACTGGGGGAGGAAAGGTCCCAGCTGCCGGTGGCCCCCGGGAAGGAGCATTTGTGCCTTCTCATGGCAAAGCATCCCAGTAGAGCTGTCCCTTTCCCTGCAGACTTGCCATCTGATAGGTATTCACCCCCTGGGCGGGGCAGACAGTTCCTCATCGGGGTCTGGGACTTCCCTGGTGGTGGCTGGACTCTGGAGAAAAGGTAACTTTCTGAACTGAACCCTTTGGGGAGCAAGGTCAGGCTTTGAAGCAGCTCTTCCTCTGCAGACCCTTGAAGGCCACGTACCCTTCTGCACAGAAGAGGCTGATCCACTTCACTCCACCGACGGAGTGCAGACCCTCAAACTCAGGCGAGCAGTAAACAGTAATGGAAGGAATTGCTAGATGGACGAGTAAGTGAAAAACTCCTTACACCCTCACCCCTCATTTTTAGGAAGTCTTCCGGGATCAATGAGAAGCGATTCAGCTTCAAAATGGCCAGAACACTCAGTGCACCGACTTCAGCCCCATGGACCTCTCCAGTCCCCATGGGCTGAGGGAGGGCACTTCATGCATTGGGCCTGACAGGCAATGGGAAGCTCCTATAGTTAACCTACGGATGGGGAACTTTCAGCCCCAGCCCACCCCACCTCCTGGAGAAGGAGAGGTGCTGGAGACCCAGCTCCATCGCCAATGGCCTAGGATTCAGTCGATCATGCCTACGTAATGAAGCCTCCACAAAAACACGAGGGATGGGGTTCAGAGAGGTTCTGGGTTGGTGAACATGTGGAGGTACTGGGAGGTGGTGCTCTGAGAGAGGATGGACGCTCTGCAGTTCTTCCCACATGCCCTGCCCTACGCATCACTTCCATCTGGCTGTACCTGCGTGATAGTCTTTTATAACAAACTGGTAATCTAGTAAGTAAACTGGTTTCTTGAGTTCTATGAGCCACTCTAGCAAATGAATGGAACCCAAAGAGAGGGGCGTGGGAATCTCCAATTTATAGTCCATGGGTCAGAAGCACAGGTGACAATCCCAATTTGTGATTACCATCTGAACTGGGGCAGTCTTGTGCGACGGAGCCCTTAGCCTATAGCAGTGGTCGGCAAACTCATTAGTCAACAGAGCCAAATATCAACAGTACAACGATTGAAATTTCTTTTAAGAGCCACATTTTTTAAACTTAAACTTCTTCTAACACCACTTCTTCAAAATAGACTCGCCCAGGCAGTGATATTTTGTGGAAGAGCCACACTCAAGGGGCCAAAGAGCCACATGTGGCTCGCGAGCCGCAGTTTGCCGACCACGGGTCTATGGGATCTGATGCTATCTCCAGGTAAATAGTGTCAGAATTTAGCTAAATTTGTAGGACACCCAGCTGGTGTTGCAGAATTGGCTGGTGTGGAAACCCACACATCTGGTGTCAGAAGTGAAGCAATGTAGTGTGAGCATCAAGAGACTGTTTTTCTCTCACACACTCCTCCTCCACCCTCACTCTGACACCCCAGGGCAGCAAACCCCCTGAGCTGTCACTGTGGCCATGGGCAAGACGCCTAATCTCTATAAGCTTCACTTTCTTCCGTTGTCAAGTGAGACAGCTGGTGTAGACGGTGGACTGCGAACTTTTCTCTCACTGGGAACCTTTTAAAGTAAACTTTATACTGGATGCAGCAGTAAGAGACCCCAACCATGCAGTTCCAACACCCCCTCCAACTCTCTAAGGAGGCCCCTAACACCCCTTGCCTCCTAACCCCCCTTCCACAGCTTACAGAAATTCTATGATTCAGAATTCCATTACCTACCGGGAGGGAGGGGATTGGACCGAGCAGGGCTGGGGGCGGGGCAGGGAAGGAGGGGCAGCTGCCTGGCGGCTCCAGGCCAGTGAGAAGAAGGGGCTGCTGCAGCCCCCTCTTGGGCAAGCTCCCCAGGGCTCCATTATCTCAGCCAGGAACAAAGGGGCTGGAGTGGAGAATCCCATTGTTGGCCCTCATATGGAAATCTCATTAATCTATTCACTGCGGCTCCCACGGCCTTTTGTCCCAGGCTTTTTGTCTAGTGCTCACAACTGTTCCCCCATCCGCTGGGCCCTGCCCTGCAAGAGGAGGGGGAGGAGTGACAAAAGGACTCCTGAGGACCAGTCACCTGCCACAGCCCTAGCACCCACCACACAGGAAGCTCTTCCCCCAGTTCAGGACAGAGCGCAGCCCCCGGCACAGCTGGGCCTGCACAGCCCTGCCTGGGGGACCTTCTGGGCCTGGTACTGGCCTAGCACGAGTGTTTAGGGGATTAACCAAGGAGGCCAGAGAGGCAGCTGCAAACTCACTGCAAGGGCTGCAGCCTGTTTCTGCAGGCACCCCGTCCCATTCCTAGCCAGCACCCGAGTGCCAAGTACTGAGTGCCGAGTGCCAGGTGTTAGAGATGCAAGATTGGGTCAAACTTCGAACTGTCCTCACAGACTCTATTGTGTAACAGGCGTAAGTGGTCAAGGAGAGAGGGAATGAAGGGAGGGAGGGAGGGAGTGAGGGGAGGAGAAAGTGAGGGAGGGGAAGAAAAAGAAAAGAATGAGTTCAGTAGTTCTCAGTGGATGCTATTTTTGGAGGGGGGAATCAGGATAGCATCTAAAAATGGGTGTCTTAGGATGGAAAGCATTGGGGTATATTCATGGACTTGAAGTGAAGGCGAAGGACCAGAGCTGAGCAGGGAGTGCTGGCACATCATGTCATCACTCACTCATTGCCCACAACACCCCACCTCAGTTGATACTATTTACAGATGATAAAACTGAGTCCCGGAGAAGAGGTGTGGCTTGCCCAGGGTCCAGATGGGGGCCTCCTCCCTCTGGGCAGTGTTTTCCCCACGTCTACAGACTGTGGTAAGGCAAGGATACAGATAGTGGAGCAGACTCCTAAGTAGAGCAGGGGTCCAGGCACAAGAATCTGAACCCATTCTTCCATGTCCCTATACTCCTTGGATGGAGAAATGGTGAGCCTGGAGCTGGGGAGGGGGAGGGGAGGGACTTAGGAAGGTGAGGAAGCACCTACTGGGGGGAGGAAGGGGTGCATGCTATGAGCTCCAAGGAGTGGGAACTGTCAGGACAGGTGTTGGGCTAATTCTCCCCGTGTCTTGGGGCAGGAAGTCCCAGGCTTCTCTGATCCCTCCAATAATGAAATGCAGCCAGCGTTCCTCTCCATGCACAGGCCCTGAAGAAATCTAGAAAAAACCAGCCCTGCTCATTCGGGCCTCCATGCCTGTGCCCTCAAGGTCCCTCCCCACTGGAAGTGCCATCCTTCAAGGCCCCTGGTGAGCCTTGCTCCTTTATGCATCCTCCCAGCCCCAAACGAAGCCTTGCTGTTCTGGGGAAGCTGGAGAAAGTCCCTACTGACAGCAAGAACAGGGGTGTTCTTCCTCTTTGCACTGATTCAGTCACCTTTCAACACTCAAGGGTGTTGTTCCCTCAGCTCCCCCCGCTCCTGCATGATCCATTCCCTATTCTTCATTCTCAACGGCCCACAAACTTGTTGCTATTCTCCCACCTGAGGAGGGAGGGGGGTGTTCAAAACAATCTCTTGATCCCCCTCCAACTACATCCTTTTGCTCTTTGCTTGCTTTTTAACAAAAAACAAACAAACAACAGTTTGAAAGACACCTACACTGCTATTCCTGATGCCTCCCCTCCCAAACAGCCTTTCACACTGGGCACTCTAGCCACCTGCGTGCCCTGTGGGGTGTGACCACGTTGTTAAATCTGATGGTCAGTTCTCAGTGGCCTCAGCTCAGCAGCATCAGCCTCAGCTGACAACCCTCCTTTCTGAAACATCCACACTGGGCTCCCTGCCCCTCTCCTCCTCAGCCTCTGCCATGCCCTCCTTCACCCCCACCCCAGCCTCACAGAGCCTGGGGTTCAGTCTGTGGGTCCTTCTCTCCACATTAATTCCTGAGAGACCCCATCCAGTCTTATGGCCTTGACCATCGTCTATGCATTGAGGTTTCCTGAACGTGGTTCTCCAGCCTGGTTTTCTGTCATGCACTCCCCACTGGTGCATCCAACCTTCTTACTGACACCTCCCCTCCAATATTTAACTGGCATATAACTGACATCTCCAAAAACCAAATTTCTGACTTCCTCACCACTGCCACCTCCCCCACTCCCCAGCTTCCCATCTCAGGGAATGGCAGCTCCAGCCTTCCTAGCTGTTCAGGCCAGAAACCTTGGGTCATCTCTAACTCTCCTCAGACCAACGAATCTGGCTTCAAAATCTACCCAAACTGCAACCACTTCTCACCACCTCCAGCGACCTCTCTCACTTGGATGACTGCAGTGACCTCCTATCTCACCTCCCATTTCTACCCTTGTCCCCCACTCTCTATTCTCAACACAGCAGCCACCTAGAAAACATGTCTGATCCTGTCGTTCTTCTACCTAGAAATTTCCAATGGCTCCTTTCTCATCCAGAAGAAAAGCCAAAGTCCTCCCTGTGGCCTAGCAGGTCCTAAAGCTCTGCTTCCCCTGAACTCTGGGCCTCTGCCCGCTGTGCTGGCCTCCTCGGTAACCCCCACACCCAGCCTGCTCCCACCTTGGGGCCCTTGACCTTGCTGTGCTTGGTGCCTTCAACAATCTTTCCCCAGGTCTCCATGTGGCTCACACCCCCCCTCACTTACTTCAGGTCTTTGCTCACTGCCACTCACTGTCCCCTCAACCTCATGATCTCTGTAGCACTCATTGTAAGCTGAGCTACCTGTTGCTCTATTTTCTTGTCCCCACTAGAAAGTTCGACGAGAGCAGGGACTTTGTTTTGTTCACTGTCATAGTTCAAGCACCTAGGACAGTGTCTGGCACACAGCAAGTCCTTAATAGACCTGTGTAACAGAAGGATGGCTAGATGGCTAATGGGCAAAGAGGCTTGAAATTGCCTCTGTGTTCAAATTTTAAAAAAAGTTAGGATGACTACATTTGAGCCCAATGAGATGGTGAGGGTGGCAAAAGGCAAAGCCAGGTTATCTCTGGTGGATAGGGAAAGGGTACCTGCAGCTGAAGGGCACCCAGCCCAGCCACCAGCCACTCCAGCTAGCCCTTCCTTCCTTCCTTCCTTCCTTCCTTCCTTCCTTCCTTCCTTCCTTCCTTCCTTCCTTCCTTCCTTCCTTCTCTCTCTCCCTTCCTTCCTTCCTTCCTTCCTTCCTTCCTTCCTTCCTTCCTTCCTTCCTTCCTTCTCTCTCTCCCTTCCTTCCTTCCTTCCTTCCTTCCTTCCTTCCTTCCTTCCTTCCTTCCTTCCTTCCTTCCTTCCTTCCTTCCTTCCTTCCTTATCTTCCTCCTCTCTTCCCCCAGCCAGGCCTCTGGGAGAGGACAAAAGGGGCAATGGAATCCCCATCAAAGGCCACCGGACACATGGTAAAGAGATCAGGGCCCTTGGGATCCTGCTCCCAGAGAGGAGCCAGAGGCCTCCCCGCCAGTCTGGCTCCTCTCTGGGATGGGGGTGTGTGGGGGTGTGCTCTGGGCCGGGACTCTTCATATGTCAAATGCCAAACAGCAGGAGGTCAGCCTGACTGAGGCTGGCCAAGTGGCCCCCATCTGGGCTGTGTGCACACACGCTGGGGGGAGGGGAGAGTGCAGAAATCCCTGCTTGTGTCTGAGGTCAGGGCCACAGACAGGCTGTGACCATCTGTTGTCCTCTTGAGGGGCCAGGCCAGTCCAGGGGCCCAGCACCCTTGAGGATAAACCTTCCCTCTCCCTCAGCCTACTAGTGTTTACAAAGAACTTTCATGGCTACCATTCAGTTTCACTCTCACAACTTCCCTGCCAGATGCTCGTTTTCTCCCCATTTTACAGAAGAGGAAATGGAGGCTCAACGAGGGGGAGTGATTCTCCGAAGTTCCTGACACCTGGTAAGAGGGGACGCTGGGACTCTTAGAACATTCTGCCAGCCTTGGTCAAGCTGCCTAGGCGCCAAACACCTGGCCGTCCCAGAGCTCAGCTCTCAGGCACAGCTCCAGCCCACGCGTGCCTTCAGCCCCCTCTTCCAGGGAGCCTTCTAGGAGTGGCAACCCCATGGAAGTTCCTAAGATGCTGCAAAGTCTAGAGCTCCATACAGTCACTCCTTTCCCACCCCTGGGCTGTAGGTCTGTCCCTGGGTGTTTGGTCCCTTGTGGCCTAGGACCACTTAAGAGTAGCTCAGCCACCCACAGGAGCAGATGATCCCCTAACTGCATACGTCCACACTGGGACTGGGTGGTCTGGCAGACTGGGGAAGGAGCACCCATTCTGGGAAGAGCCCTGACCAAGGCCACACAGCCAGAAAGGGGTTTGCACCCAAGTATTTGGTTCTGTCTCTCAACACAGACTCTGGCCCTATGCCATCCAAATCGCAGCTGTTGGCCACAGGTAGCTACTTAAGTTTAAAATCACTAAAATGTATTAGTTACTTTACAATTTAAATTATTATTAAATATCATCAAAGATAAACTACATTAACATTCCAGTTCCTCAATAGCACTAACCACGCTCTGAGCGCCCAGCAGTCATGTGTGGTAGTGGCTGCTGGATTGGGCATCGCAGACTCACCACATTCCCATCTCCCAGAAAGCCCTACTGGACAGAGCTCTACCCTGGCCAGCACTGGGTTTGCAGCCAGGGTGCTTCCCCCTACAACAAGAACCTCTGCGCTTTCTCTTGTGGGAGGAGTCTCACTTCTTAGGGTCTCTGGGTAGGCCTCGCTAGGCCTCAGACTCCTTGCCTAGGATTCCTAGGCAGTTAAATGGTGAGCTCAGGCTCCAGCTTCCCCAGGAAGGAGGCAGGCAGGGCTCCCCACCAGCCCAGCCTGTCCTGCCTGCCGCAGAGAGGAGAGGGGCGAGCTGAAGAGGAGCAGAGGACAGTAGGACAGGGCTGTTTGTCATCTGGCCCTTTGGGCTGTGCTTCCTTCCCTCCTCATCAGCCACTCAACACCCATCCCCCCTGGTTTACCATCGTCATCCTCATCCAGTCCCAAGGACAGATGGGGGCTGGCAGGGAGAAACGCGACCACAGTGAAAGCACTCTCAAGTGGCAACAGAGTCCAGGGGTCACAGCTGTGTCCCCTGAGGCCTGGCCAGTCCCTCATGTCCGGCCTTGTGTCAGCCAGGCTCAGGCTAAAAGCAAATCTCAGTGAGGGGAGGAGGGGCCTTTTAGGATTTAGGAATGCGTAGGTGCTGAATTATTCGAGCAGATACAACCGCAGTTAAAAGTGCAGCCACTCATGTGGCCACTCATCCATCCATCCTTTCAACACACACTGAGTAAGTCCCCACCATGTCAAGATATAATAAGAGGATGTAAAGATGGACAGGTAGGCTCCCTAACCAGCTTGACCAGGTAGGAACGAGGTTTGTTCTGGTGTTAATCCTTGTTCCAGGGTCGATGAAGGTTCTTTGTCTCTGCCCAGTGGTCTGCGCAGGGTGGACACCCGCCAACCCCCTCCCCCAAACAGGCATACACGCATACACACACACACACACACTCTCTCTCTCTCTCTCTCTCACCAAACAGGCATACACACATTCTCTCTCTCTCTCTCTCTCTCTCTCTCTCTCTCACACACACACACACACACACACACACACACACACACACACACACACACCTGCTGCTGCTGCCTTGCACCACACGCCAATCACAGCACTGAAGGGTACGTCCCACTGCCCAGTGGCCCCCAGGGAGTGTATTTGCACATTTGAAGTGCTCAACCTGCAATGACAAAGCCTGGGGCCTGGGGGGAGACACAGCAGGAGGGCTGGGGCCTGTGGAGAGCCGGCCTCCCTTCCCGCCCAGGGGAAAGTTCAGGACTAGATTAAGCATTCTGGGGACAGAGGAATTTGGGGGCCTGGGCTCCAGCAGCGAATAAGCGATCCATAAAATCCCAATTTACACACTCGCTGATCAAACGGCCCCTCTACCACCCCAGAGGTGGGGGCTGTTCCTGGGCTTCCCCTACTTTTGCAGAAGGTCCTGTGGACACGATCCTGTCCCGAATCCCGAGGAGGGGCATCCGTCCCCGGGCATAGGGAACTGCCTGTACCCCTCTGACCGGGCTGCCTTTTGGGGGTGGCCCACTGGGCAGCCACCTTTGTCTGTCCTCTGGGAATAACAGCTCTTTTTCTCTCCTGTGCTGCCCCGGGGCTGCCAGAGCTGACTTCAGCTTCATCAACACCACTAATCACTTTTCCAGCTCTGAATCCTACTCCCACCCACCCCGTCTTTCCAACAGTTCCTCCAGGCTTCCCTTGCCCTCCTGATGGGCAGCTGAGGGCCGCTCTGAGTTCCTTTCTGTGCTGCCACCTCCCTCCCCCAGGCTGGACACCAGGAAGGGAGAACTCGCCCAGTTATTTATTACCTTTTTTCCCCAGAAGAAAACACTGTCTTCACCTGCCTACATTTTGTTCCCTTCACTTATTTAGGCTGCAGGAATTTCAGCAACTGGAAAACATTCTGGTTAAAAAGCATCCTCTTTCGCCCGAGCTGGTTTGCCTCAGTGGATAGAGCATGGGCCTGAGGACTGAAGGGTCCCCGGTTTGATTGTGGGCTCAGTCCCCAGTGGGGAGCACGCAGGAGGCAGCTGATCAACGATTTTCATCATTGAAGTTTCTCTCTGGCTCTCTCTCCTTTCCTCTCTGAAATATATATATATATATATATATATATATATATATATATATATTTTAAAAGGCTTCCTCTTTTAAACCAACAGTACCTCTGAGAGGTTCCAGGCTACCGAAAATACAAGTTTTCATTGAGGCTACCAGGCGCTCATCCCTCCATGAAGGGCCAGTAAGGCTGATTTGCTTCTCCACAATGCCTGCTTGAGACCAGCTACACGGAGCAAATACAAATTTTCATTGAAGCCAAGTTAAGGGAGACTTTGAGGCTGGGAATTGCCCACCCTGCACACCCTCTTCTCACTACCTGAGCTTAGGTGGAGCAGGTTTAAGGACAGAGTCAACTCCTGGGCCCTGAGAGGGACAGAAAAGGAGGGAGGGGACACCCTATGTCTGTGCATCCCAGAGGGCTTGGAAGGCTGAGCTGTTCTCTCCTGGGGAGGCCACCGCATGCTGGGTTGGGCTTGTTCTCCATGTCACTCAGTCCCCACCACAGGCTGCTAAGCGGGTATTGTGTGCAGGCCCATTCTACAGCAGGGCACACTCCTTCCCTTCTCCCTTTTCCTCACCTGCACTGGCTGCTCCCAGGGACCCACAAATGCAGACTGGACCATTAGTGACTTGAGTTAGGCAGGTGTCTGAAGGCTAGCCTGAAAGACTGACTCAGTTGAGTGTCAACCTATGAATCAGGTCACGGTTCGATTCCCAGTCAGAGCACATGCCCTGGTTGTGGGCTCCATCCCCAGTGTGAGGCATGCAGGAGGCAGCCATTCAATGATTGTCTCTCATCATTGATATTTCTATCTCTCTCTCCCTCTCTGAAATCATTAATATACATATATATATATATATATATATATATATTTTTTTTTAAACTAACTCAGGGCTTGGGGCCCCTGATGCCACATTAGCGAACCCAGGGCATCCATGTGCAGCTCACAGGCCCACCTCCCTCCTGTGGCTCATTGGTGCAGGAGTGAGTCAGCCTCTGAGATGTGGTTTGGGGGTCTCAATCTCTGCTTCTTCCAATAAGAAGCAGGAGGGTGTGGCAGCTCCCTCACAGGCTGGTGTGAGGGCACTGAAGGAAGGGTTGAACTGTCAAGACTGGCTGGAGCGGGGCCAGGGGCTGGGGCAGGACACAGACTTGGCTTCTTAGAGGGCTGGCTAGGAGCTTCAGCCTTGGAAAGAGTGTGGGAGCGGGGGTCGAGAGGGGGCAGAGAAAGAAAGATGCTTTCTGATGCCAAAAACATCCAATGGGCTTGAGGGACTCAAGGAGAAAAGAGAACCAGTTGCCTGCTGAGCAGATTAGAGAGCCCTGCCCTGAGGGAGTGAGGTCCCCGTCACACCCCTGACTGGCTGACTGTCAGGGGGTCTGCAGAGGCTGTGGGGCGAACTGAGCTCCATCACTGAATCCCAAACCATCCTAGCCTGACACCTGGCCCCTCTGAATGTGTCCGAGGCATCTCTCACCAGCCCCTCCTCTGACAACAGAGGACAGAGGGAGGAGCCCTGGGACCTTGACATGCCCACCCCACCCCCAAACTTCTGCCTCTTAGAAATTGCCCAGGCAAGGTCACATGCCCTTCAGGTCCCTCTGGAGAGCCCGCCACACCAACTTCATGCTGAGCTACACTTTTCATGGTCCCTGGGAACTTCAGGGGGGAGATTTAGGGATCTAAGTAAGACTACAGGACCCCCTGGAGGCCCACTAAGACCTCAGACTCCCCAGGGAAGACATCTCTGCCTTCTCTCTCCAGAGTCTGTCCTTCACCCAGCTGGAAACCATAGAGGCCCTGTGTCTCCACTCCTGCAGCCTCCACCCATCCTGCTGGTCACTGAGTCCCCTTGACACCCTCTCTGAAATGACCCACAGTTCTCACCTCCCCCACCACAGCTGGCCCAGCATCTGACCTCAGGTGTCTGCCCTCCTAGTCCTTCTCTGGATAGCTGCCAGGATGATCCTTCTATCTAAAACACATTCAACCCCCACTTACCATGGAGTGGACACCAAACCCCTTAGCCTGGCACCAGCGGTGAGTCAGTTTCTCCTTCCTTCCAGCCTTGGATCCTGCCAATCTGGTCTCCTCTAGCCCCTCCAGCCACAATGGTCCATTTTTCAAGGCCATACATGTTCACACTTCCAGGCCTTTGCTCTGCCGGTCCCTCGCCTAGAAGGCTGCCTTCCTGGTACTACAGTTGGGGTGCTCCCAGACTACTAGGCCACTTTGACTCTGACACTATTGCTGGCTCCCGCTTGGGTGCCTGACCTGGTCCCCTGCACATCTGTCCTGCCACTCAAAGGCCTTATTTAAGAGTTGATGTCACCTTTCCTGCTCTGACACTCCTGCCCCTGGGCCTTTGCACAGCAGTTCTCTAGCCTTGCAGCCCCTGCTTGCTCCCTTTCCACCATGTCCTTTATCCTCCCAAATTCCCCTCCCCCAGAAAACTTTCCCTGATGCAATGATGATAAGAGCAGGGCCTTTGGAATATTTTCTTACTATAGGAATTACTTATAATAAGTAATTTTTAAAGATGATTTACTTTTTCATTGAGGTGCTTTTTCATCAAGGCATTGAGGCAAATTTGCAGATGAACCCTGTGCTTTGCCCTGGCTAGAGCCAACCCCTCCCTGGGGCTTCCCACCACATGTGGAGTCAGTGACAGCTATGCACAAGGCTCCCAGGGCCTTGATTCAAGCCAAGCAGGCCCCAGGTAGAGAAGGCTGTGGTTATATCCAACTCAGGCACCACAGCTATCTGGGGCTGGGTAAGGCCTCTCAGTGCCTGTCTCTGAGTCCCCGGGGACTCGGCCCTGCATGGGTGTGGGATGGAGACTGAGCTCAGGGCTATTTACCAGTTTTCAGCCATATGCCCCCTTTTCAGTCTGGTAAATATGCTGTCTGGTCTCAAAAATACTTTTTTCCAATGCATAAGATAAAAATACAAGGGGAAAAATATAGCTATGTATGGTGAGAGATGTTGACTAGATTTCTTGTGGTGGTCATTTTGCAAATATATAAATATTAAATCATTATGTTGTACAGTTAAATACACAGGACTACTTTGTCAATTATACCTCAGTAAAGCTGGGGGAAGAAATTTAAAAATACATGGGGCCACAGAGGGAATTAATAGCATTGAAATACAATTCTATTCATGATCTCATCAGGGGTCATGGACCACATGTCTCAGCCCAAGACACTAGAGTCCCATCCCCCCACCCACCAAGTCAGGTTTAGGATCCAAGGTTGAATTGAATCCATTTAGATGGCATGTGACCTCCAAAATACATAAGCTTTAAAGTCTAGGTGATCCTATGTTCCTGGGCCCCACTATGCTCCCCTCCCAGTGCCTAGAGGTCTGTGAGATACACCCCTGCAGGGCCGGGCCTGAGCAGAAGGAAGGAAGCAGGCCCAGGCAGCCCACCCAGGCTTCCCCAGTGGTGCCTCTGTCCCCTCCTCCATCCTTCCCAGCCCTGGGGTGCTGAGCTGAGTAACTCCAGCTATGCAGCCTGGCCGGTCTACCTGGGTGTGAGTGGGCAGGGTTGTCCTCAAGGGGGTGGCCCCCAATACCTGCAGGGCCACAGGAACAGAGAGAGACTGAGAACTTGGGGGGAGAGTGCTAGGCAAAGTCTGAACAACCACAGCAACCCTTTCCTTCTGCTGCTGTACAGATCCCAACACACACGCCAAGCACTGCGCTAAGTGCTTGACACACATTAGTTCACTTAATCCTCACAATAACCCTGGCAGCAGGTGCAACTATTACTCCCATGTTGCAAACCAGAAAACTGATCAGGGAGTCAGGGCGGCCAGCTGCACACAGACCAGGGCTAGGGGGATGGGCAGTGTTTACTGGGAAGGAGAGACTCCTGACGAGCGAACACCCGAATGACTGTCGGGTGGCAGACTGTGCAGCTCATTGCAGCCCACTGTTCCTCCCCCTCCTCCAATGAGGGAACCCTTCATGAAAGATGTTTGACCCTAGCCAGTTTGGCTCAGTGGATAGAGCTTCGGCCTGTGGACTGAAGGGTCCTTGGTTTGATTCCGGTCAAGGGCACATGCCCAGGTTGTGGTTGTGGGCTCAATCCCCAATAGGCGGTGTGCAGGAGGCAGCCAATCAATGATTCTCTCTCATCATTGATGTTTCCATCTCTCTCTCCCTCTCCCTTCTGCTCTGAAATCAAAATATATTTTTTAAAAAGAAGTTTGGCTTAATGTTAGCTGTCTGACAACATGTGGGTTGTCGCTGGACATGAGTGTCCAACCAGAACAGGCATTTGGCAGAAGCAGCTAGCTCTACTGGGAGGGGCTCTCTGAGGAAAGGCTCTTCCCCTCCTCTCTGCTGTGTTTCTGGGACATCCCCACTTGCATGTCTAACAGGCACTGTAAACCCACACTGAGCTGACCACCTCCCAGTCCCCCAGCTGCCCTCCCCACCCAAAGAGGCAGGCAGCTCGACCCCTCAAACCTCAGCCTGAAGAAGACTACAATGTGAAAGATGGTGACATAGGAATGGCATCCCACCCAGGACTCAGTCTGTCTAGAAAAGGATCCCCTTTTTAGAGAAGTGAGGGTCTGGCCACTAATGAATGCGGTCTCCCTGAGGAGCTGAGTGAAGGGGTGATTTCTTCTGCTGGCCAGAGTTCCCGGGGAAACCAGAGGCAGACTGGGTAGGGGCAGGGCAGAACCACATGAAGGGGACAGGGTGCTCTTTTTTCAGTAGAACCTGAATCTCACCAGTTTTTCTTTCCCCACTGGCTTGGAAAAAAAGCACAAACACCCCGAACTCTTGAGGATCCAAGGGCCAAATAGGCCAAACAGCAGCAACTAGACTCTTCCAGTTTCCCACTAATTCACTGAATTAGGGTCTCTGTCGCCTATGAACAGCCTACCCCTGGGGGAACTCAGTCTCTGAAACTCCACTGGTGATGCAACGCCCTGCTGTTAAGTACTGGTCTTTTCCCTGAGTATCTCCTCTCCAAGTCATCCTGTGCCCATTCCACAGCTCTGAGCAGGTCACCCCCAGCTCACACACCTTCAGTGGCTCCCTTCCACACAGGGAGCACAAGGAGAGTGGCCCTGAAAGCACAGCCTGTCCCTTTGCCCCTTCTCGGTCCCCAACTGCCTTGTAAGCTCCTTGAAAGTGGGACCACATCCAAAAAGAATGGTTGTTGGATGAATGGTTGCCTGGATAAAGTACCCGGGGCCTGGCACAGGGCCCTGCTGAGTGTGCAGTGAGTGTGGTCATGAGCCACACTAGGTGTCTGTGACAAAGCCATCAATGCCAGGGCTAGGGATGTGCTCTGATCCTCCCTGGCCACGGGAGAAACGGAGGGTTGTCACAGGAGAATTGTGGTGTGAAAGCCCAGCTCATGGCCTGGTACACAGGTGCCCAGGAATCCCCAACCCAAGCTAGGAGCTCTTCGGAGCCTGGCTGTGGTACACTCAGCACCCTGCACAGTGCTGGACACAGCAGGTGCTCAAGATAGGTTTGTTAGAGCAAAATGCAGCCTCTCTGGCACATCTTCTTATCAATCCCCGATTAATCCCAGCTCCAGACTCCTGACTCATTTGATCCTCACAATAATGCTTATGAGGTATGCGCAGTTCTTGGTCCCGTTTCACAGATGACATATAGAATATTTAATAAGTGCTGCATAAGTGTTAGCTATGATTTATCAAGACATTTATGAAATGCTTGGAGAAGCTAGATCTCCCTGCCACTCATCCTGGTTCCTGGGGACAAATGGATCCTAAGACAAAATAAGCCCTGGACATGGTCTCTCCAGGTGCCACACTCAGAGATGAAATGATGAGCCCACATCCTGGCCTGGGCAGTGGGAACCTTTCCCATTCAAAGCCTGGCCTGTCACCTTGATCCACTAGCCCTGGTCCCTTAGCTCATCCTGCTCACCTGCCAGTAATAAGGCCATGGAACAGTGCTGCATGTGAAGGAAGGAGTGCTGGGCTGCAGGCTAACTCTGCCCTCAGCACTTCCAAAGGAGGTGTAGGGTCCCATGGGCTCTGGGGATGTGGGGGGGGGGGGGTAGGGGGGGTGAGCCAAGAACCTCCAAAGCAGAATGCAAAGTCTGGTGTCAACTGCTGCAAGTGCACTTTCCTTGGGGACAACTTTTGCTGGTTCTTTGAGTGGGTCTGTAAATACAAAAAGTTATGGACCCCCAGACTGGGTCATCTTGAAGGCCTCTTCTACATCTAGTATTCTTGGGCTACATGCATTTCAACATAAACTACTCCCCAACCTTCAAGGCTCCCTCAGCTACTGCCCCAGGAAACTCTCAAATGTCTTGCTTCTTTGATTGCAGCACAAGTCTTGGACCCACTTGCAGGGTCTCTCCTGTCTTGTTGATCTTCCTCACTAGCCTGCCAGATCCCATAAGACAGCAGGGCCATCCCAGGGCTGAGGTGGCGGAAGACACCAGTATACCCCATGGTCGGCCCAGTGGGGCTCGCCTCTGTCAACTGGAAGGCAGGGGCTGTTGCAGACCACAGGTGCACCTGGACCTTGGGTCCACCTCCCCCTGCTGCCGCCCTGAATCCTCACTGAGCTGTGCTCCTGTGGGGAACCTGGTTCTCGTTAAATTGCGTAAAGGAATCATTAACTGCCAGCCAAGTCAAGAAGAAGCAAAGTTTTGCTAGAAGGCACAGGGAGGGTGAGGGAGACCAGCCTGTCTCCTGGCCTCCCTGGCTGACCAATGGTGGGGGAGGAGGAGGCAGGGAGACTGGGCTCCTAAGGGTCCAGCAACTGCAGCAGTAGGAGCTGGGGTGGAGAGTGGGGGCAGTCTTGGCCCAGATAATAAGCAATTGTTAATGTGATCCATATGGATCCTGACTGGCCTCTCTGTTTAACAGGATGATAATGGCAGGGAAAGAATGCTGGTCTGTGGGGAAGGAAGGGGCAAAGTCCTCCCCAACTTGGGGGGAGGGGGAGAGTCAGTAATGAGGGGAAGAGGGGAATACCCACCCAGGGGTCTCCACCCACCCAGGAGCACAGAACCATTTGCCTGAAAATGTCCAGATTCTATGCTTTGCAGGTTGTCCTTATGAAAGCCCTTTAATTCAGCCAACAAATATTTATGGGGTACCCATAAGGTGCTGAGCTCCCGTGCAGGCCATGGGGGCAGGGTGCAAGGAAGTATGTGCTGCACTTCTATCCTCCAGGAGGCAAAGCCACAAGGCTGAAGGGAGGCACAGGTGCAGGGCCAGGAGAACATGGAGGGAGGAGCAAGAGTGGGGGGCTCTGGGGAAGCTACATGGGGGAAGTGTGGCACCCGAGTTGGGCCTTGTAGAATGAGGAGGTTGTGGAAAGACAGGGACAATGGGGAAGGCATTTGACTGAGGGAACAGCAAGAGCAAAGGCAGAGAGGCGTGAAATTGCGTGGAGAGCCTGGGACCTCAGCAATAAAGCTGCAGCCCAGGTGGGGGAGGGGAGGGGACTCTGCTCCATAAAATGCTGTGGCCAGGACTAGGAGGAAAGCAAATAAGGGCTCTGGGAACCACACACTGGGCGCTGGTACCTCTCCCGGGTCCCTGAACTGGCATTGTCCGTTCCCAGGATCCTTGGCCCAGCCCACCCATGTACCACGGCCAGAAAATCCCGTAGGGCCTCAGGGGCCGTCCTGTGTCTCTCAGCCCCGCTTCTTCTCCTCGGAAGATTGGGTCCTCCTGAGGAATGGGGGTCTTGTGGGCCTCTCCGGGAGCAGCTCCACTGCCTTTCGTAGCTAAATTCCCTTTGGCCCAAGTGGGCTTCCCCCAGAAGACATTACAGCGAGGGCACAGGGGTCACTCCTTACGAGGGTGGCTGCTGCGGACACCAATGGAATAAAGTGGAAATAAATGAAATGGTGTTAAATATGAGAAAGGGGGATTTACGAGGCCTGTCACCCGACCCAGCACCGCGGGCCAGCAAGCCCCGCCCCTTTCTCGCCCACCCGTGGACGCCGGCCCCGCCTCCCGCCCCGCAGCTCGGGCGGCCGCGGGGGTACCCGTGCGGCTGCTGGGGTTCGGCAGATCCGCAGCACCCAGTTAGCGCGTCCGTCCTCGGAGCTAAGGCACAGGGAGGATGGCGTTTGCTCCCCGAGAGAGAAGCTCGGGGAACCCGGCCCCGCCGTGTCCAGACGGAAGCACAGGGGTTTCAGGTTGGGTTCCGGAGGTCCGAGGGCTCCCTGGGCAAGGTCAGAGTCCTTCTGACCCCAGCATCAACCGGCCCACTCTAAAGAACCCACGAGGAAGGCTCTGGGCCCGAGAACTGAGAAGTTCTGCCGCCGCAGAAGCCCAGAATGGAACTGGACCCGGGTCCCGGGTCCTCGCTGCAGGGCCGGAGTCGGGAGACCGCTCAGCCGCCGCAGCCGTGCGGACTACAACACAAACATTCTCCCGTCCTCAATTCTCCTCCAAATTAGGTATCCATGGAGACCAGGCCAGGCAGCCTGACAGCCCCACGGCCTAATCCTGATTTAGTGACCGTCCCTTTAACAGCCCACCCACCCCTGCGCTCCAGGCTGCCGCGGGGCGCAGGCTCCGGGCCGCTCACACTCTACCTCGCGCAGACCCCTGCCCCGGCCGCCTCCGCCCAGGAAGGGCACCCGGGATGGAGTGGCCGGGCAAGGGGGCCTACATTTGCTGAGCACCTACTGTGTGCCCTGCCCTCTGCGGGGGGCCCTTTATAGAGCGGGCTCCTAGCAAGGGAATCCGTGTGGACCAAGAGTGCGCTGGTGGAGTGGGGAAGTTTCAGGGGCTCCGTCTGGAGAGCTGGGAGCTAGGTGGGTCTCCCTTGTAGACTGTGGCCCAGGGGTGCAGGTAAGAGCAGCTTCCTGCAACACCCTGACTCTGAGATGGGGTCTATGCTCTCCCGGGTCAGGGGAGAAGAAAGGAAGGGCTAGGCATTAGGGGCGCGGGGCCCGACGTGGCCTCCGTCTCCTGTCACTGCCCCGTCACGATGCTGGGGAATCTCCGGGCCAGGAACCCAGCCCCCACCCCCACCCCCGCGCGCTCTCTCTACACACACACACACACACACACACACACACACACACACACACGGGCCGCTGGACAAAGACCTGACGGAGTGGGAGGGGCCTGCGGGCCGGCCCTCGGGCTCCGGACACAGGATCCTTCTGGGACCCGAACCCGCAAATCCTGGCTCCCCACCCCCAATTCCGCAAGCTCCCCCCAGAGACAGCAGCTCGCTATTGCTGCCACCTCCGCACCAAGGGGGCGGCAAAGAGGGTGCCCGTCGGCAGCGGAGAGATCCCCTCCTCTGCCTGCGCCCTCCCCCGGGAAGTGACCCCCGGCTCCCACGCACCCGCCTGGGTCTCTCGCGGGTCTTGCCCTTCGACCCCCGCCTAGTTGAACCCCGCGACCTGCAGCCCCCGCCCTCTTCGACCCTCGCCCCGCCGCGCGCCCGCGGACAAAGCTCCGGACACCCGGCCCGAACGGTCACCACCCCTGACCCCGCCGGCCGCGCGCTCCCGTGCCTGCCCGGCCTGGCCCGCGCCCCGTACCTCGGCATCCCGGCCGATCCTAGGTGAGTGTGCGCGGCCTCGGGGGGCGTCCGGCCCCAGGACCGGGGCGCGGGCCGGGGGCGACAGGCCGGGGCTGGAGGGCAGCGGCGCTCACCATCCTGGAGCCGCTACTGCTGCAGCCGCCGCGGCCGGGAGCGGGACTGGGCAGTGGGGGTGGCCGGACAAGGGGCCGCCCCGGCTCCCCCCGCAGGCAGGACCCCCACCCCCACCCCCGCCTCCCCTCGCCCGCCCCCAGCGCCCTCCCTCGCAGCCTTTGCTGCCCTCCCCTTCTCCCGCTCCTCCCTCCCCGGGTGCCCCTCCCTTCCCCCAACTCCCGCCCCTCTCGGGCCCTCTCCACCCCGCTCCGGCCCCGCCCCGCCCCCACTCCCCCGGGCTCAGCGGCTCCTCCTCCCCACCTCCCGGCCGAGCCCGCCCCTCTCCTCCGCGAGCTCTGAAATAAATTAGCCACACGGGGGGGAAAGGAGCCAATGGCCCTTGCTGTGGAAAGTGTCCTTGGGCCCGCTCAGGCCCGCCCCCTCTGCCTGGCCGTCGGGGCGGGAAGTTGGGGTGCGGGTGGAGCCGGGCCGGCCGGTCGGGTCGGGGAGCGGTCCGCCGAGGGGGAGGCCGGGAAGCGAGTCCGCTGGGTGTGAGCGGCTTCCTGGGTCGAAGGGCAAAGGGGAAGGCAGCCGGCCCGCGGCCCTGTCCGCTAGCTCCCCAGACCCCCTCTCCCCTGTGCCTGTGCCCCTTGGCCGGCCAAAGCCTTGTTGACTCACGTTTCCATCCCCGCCTCCAGGTGAACTGAGCACCTATTGGTACCAGA
This sequence comes from Corynorhinus townsendii, assembly GCA_026230045.1. Taxonomy (NCBI): domain Eukaryota; kingdom Metazoa; phylum Chordata; class Mammalia; order Chiroptera; family Vespertilionidae; genus Corynorhinus; species Corynorhinus townsendii. The sequence goes on along the minus strand of JAPDVU010000003.1, from coordinate 168,159,290 downwards.
CGTGGCCGCGCCAGCCCGGGATGCAGAGGCTGGACACACACAGCTGGGCAAGCCTACCCCTCTGCACAGTGCCACTCAGAGCCGATGGGTGCGGGGCTGAGTGCGAGCCCCGGACGTAGGCAGCCGAGGGTGGGGTGTGAGTTACAAACGTGCTTTCCCAAGAAGGGTTTCCCCATGAAGGCCACATTCCCACTAGGCCAGGCAGGCTGAATGGTGGAAGGCGGAGATGGAGGGTGGACACTTACAGTGTCCAAAGGTGTTCATTAAACATCTCTGTGCCGGCATTGGGCTAGGTGCTGGGGACATCTGACAGGGTCCCAAAGCACTGCCCAGTCCAAGGATAGACAGAATTCTATCAGACACACAGGCACGAGGCTTCGGCTTCAGAAGTGATCCAGCCAGGAAAGGAAGCCTGCAGGGTGAGGGACCCATAGCAGAACCCATTTTGCCCCAGGAGGTTATAGTTGGGGCTGGGCTTAGGTTGGAGGATCTAGGTAGATTTCCTGGAAATGCTGAGTACCGGGAGGGTCCCAAGGCAGTGTTTGAGGGTCCTCTCTTCTGAGGGTTTTTTTTCCCCTTTGCGTGCAGTTCAGTCTAAGTACCAGTAGGATAAGGTTGCCTCTGTGCCCCTCACCACCAGCCTGCAGGGTATTGCTCTGTCCTCTGTGTTGTGAAGAATTCTAAACATTTCTAGTGCCGGTTCCTCTTGGAGTTCTGGGTTCTGACCTCTCAGGGGAACCTCCCCCCACCCCCCGCCCCGCCCCACCCCACGTAGGTGCCACTCCGGGAAAGAGAAGGGAAGGCCCTCAATATCTCCCATGTTTTTCTCAGCCCAACCATGGAAACAGGGCCAGCACCCAATTAGGTTTTAAAACTCACCAAGATCAGGATCTCCACCTCCAGAATCCTCTTCCTCTCCACTCCACACCCCTGGGACCACACCCCAGCACAGGGAAGGTATATATCAAGGCTCTCAATGTGAGGGCAGCCCCTGGCTTCAGCATTAGAAAGGTAGGAGGAAGTGGGCTATAGCCACCACCCTAGAGGAGCTGAACTCCTTGCTTCAGGGACAATCCCACAGATAACAGAGGTAGAAGGACCTTGTTTAGTGTTTCTTACTGATGGAGCATCTGAGGGCCAGAGAGAAGTGACATGCTTCGGGTCACACAGCAAAGCTGGATCTAGAATCCACTGTACTCTTTCCACCCCGCCTGCCAGGCTCCCCAAGGGTCAGAGGCAAGAGAGACCAATGTCTACATGAGCTGAGTGACCTCAACCACCAAGACTCGCACCAGGTCAAACCTAGCATTGCCAGGGCATTGTGGCGGGTGTCACTGGGGCCAGAGCAGGGGTGGATGACAGGCGTTAGGATGGAGGAAAGAATTGATAGGATGCTCCCCTATAGCAGGGGTCTAGTTCTGCACCCCGCTTCCAGTCTTGGTAGGAAGGACAAGGTTAGACCTCAGGAAGGCCTTCCCAGTGAGAGAGGAGGACGGGCCAGCATGCTGAGGAGGCCTTTGCTGGACTCCAAGGTTCGGCATCTTGGAGGTGCTGAATTGTTTCTGATGGGTAAACTGGCATGAGTCACCTTCGCAGGTGGGGGTGAGGCCTGTCTCTTCACCCTTCAGCTCCCCAATCCTGCACCAGTACTCAGGCAATGAAGTGTGACCCCCTCTGCGAGCTCATTAAAGACCTGTTAATACATCATCCAGCCTCCTGGGCTGACAATGAATCCTGGCAAATGGCCCTTCATCACGTCTCTCCCTCTGCCCTCATGTGTGGGGCCTGGGGGGTTTGTTCTCTGAGGATGTCCTGCTGACCTTCTGGCTGTCCCCAGCCAATGGATCTGTGCCTGGAGAGCCCCCTGCTGAGAACATGCTAGTCAGGGCGTCTGGCGATCACCCCCCAGCAGGTCAAGTGCCCAGCAGTGGATTGGATAATCATAGTGGTATTGGTGGCAGTAATATGTGGCTTCGGCGGAGGGTCCTTCATTCTTTCCTAGCCCTTTTGCTTGTGTCGCATCTTACCCTCCACCTCGCTCCTATGCTGGGCTTGGGTAGGGGCACGGGAATACTTGCAGGGGTGTACGGGGTGTGCGCGTGCATGATCTTCCTGATCCAGGGACCTGCAACAGGGCCTTTCTGAAAACTTCAAGAAAAATAACCCAGCTGGCCCAGAGAGAATCAGCATTCAGTGGTTTGAATGGGAGAGAGGAGAGTTAGAGGGAAGATGTGTGAAGCCAGAGAAGGAGTGGGGAGGAGCAGATAGGGTGAGGAGGAAGGAAAGACAAGGGCCCTGGGGAAGGATGGGGTGGGGGGAGGAAGGGAGAAAGAAATGGAGGAGAGGAAGAGGAAAGGGCGGGGAGACCTCTCTTTGTGGGCCTCGGCATGAGCCGCTCAGGAGTCATTAAGAAGCAGGAAAGGAAGGAAATGTGTCCTGGCTGAGGGATTGGGGTGCATGCCCAGTGGACACCACACCCTGTTGGCTGCTACTGTTCCCCACTTTCACTGCGCTCAGGCTGCTCCCCCACAAATGGAAGCCCTAGCTCTCCTCTTCTGGCTGCTTGGCCTTCCAGTTCCCAGTGCCTCCGCAGCCCTGTCCAACCACTCACACCCTTACCGTTTGTGCTTATTCCAGCTTTGCCTTCTCAGTGAGCTACCGCCTGTCTGGGTCCCACCCCGCCCCACAGCCAGCCTAGGGGCTCTTAGTAGAGTTAGAGAAAGTGTCCTTTCCTCTGGTCAGATACAGCTCTGTGCCAGACCACACAAGGCTTGTGGGGAGGAGCTGGGACTCGCCATCAGTCCCGTCCTCTCCCCTAGGAGCCCAACACTTGGTGACCCTGGGACCCACTTCCAAAATCTTCACCCTGCACCTGGCTCTGCCATTTTGCCTGTGAGCGGAAATCCCCCACCCTGCAACACACTGACCTGTCATCTCACCCTGTACCTTTAATACAATCCCACAGAACCTCTCACTAAGCACCCACACCGTTTTAATACATCGGAGTCTCTCCCTGGAGTATCATTCTCCCCTCTTTTGCCTGGGGAGCTATCCCTCACCCCCAGCAGAACTGGTAGTTCCTACCCCAGAGCTCTCTTTTTTCTTTTTTTTTAATATATTTTATTGATTTTTTTACAGAGAGGAAGGGAGAGAGATAGAGAGCTAGAAACATCGATGAGAGAAAAACATCGATAGCTGCCTCCTGCATGCTCTCTACTGGGGATGTGCCCGCAACCCAGGTACATGCCCTTGACCGGAATTGAACCTGGGACCTTTCAGTCTGCAGGCTGATGCTCTATCCACTGAGCCAAACCAGTTTCGGCCCCAGAGCTCTCTTAATCCCTTTTTTCTAGGTCCCAGGTGTTGAGCCCAATACCCTGCCTCCTAGAGGAATCCTTCCCTTCCTGTACCTCATCCAAAGGGGAAGACTCCACCCAAGCCTGCCTGGCTCATGCTCCTACACGGCAGCTCCTCTGGAACCCCACTGGGCTTCTCCCTTCCCTAGAGCTTACAGACCCCGTGCAGAACAGGGAGCTGGAAATCCAAGTGGTCCAGAGGTCTCCCCACCCCCACTCTGCCATCACTGGGGCTCGCCTGACAGGAGATTCCCAGCACATCTGGTTGTACTTAAATCATCCAGCATGTTCCCCGCTTTCCTCCCCTCTGCCCTGCCATGTTCCCCGCTTTCCTCCCCTCTGCCCTGGCTTCCTCCCCTTCCTAAACTACTCTTCCAGGCCTCTCCTCCAGGATGGCTTCCCTGATTGGCCAGCCTCAGTATCCACAGCCCACCCTTGAACCTGATCCTCTCTGGGTCTGGGGTTTGGGAGGGCCTGTGCTCAGCATGGCTCAGTGTGTGGAACCCCATCCTTTCTAAGCATTGGTCCTGGATAGAAAACCTCCCCCAGGCAGGAAGGGGAGCCGACCAAGGGCTTCTCCTCTGTGCCCTTGGCCCCCAGGGTGGCTGCCTCTGGTTCCTGGTATGGGTAGTGAAAACGGGGAGTGTTCCTGCCTTTTTAAAGCTTTGGTTCAGATCCCATGACAACTCTTGCTATCAGCCTTTTCCAAAAGGCTTTGCTAATATTGGAGAACAAAAGGGAAACAAATTAAGAGAACACAGTAAGTGTAAAAAAGAGTCTACAAAGACAAGGTTTGTGGATCTAATGTGACCTGCCTCACCAGGGCTCCAGGTTTGAATATTCATTCATTCACTCATTCATTCATTCAATAGTATGTACTGGCACGTAAGTGTACTAAGTTCTAGGAGTAGAGACTTACATCAGAGTAAGGTCTTTGAATAAGACCTCAGTGTTTCCTGGAGAAACTCATGGTCAGTGGAGCAGAGAGATGGGTGGGCGAAGAAATGTAAGATGCTATAATGGACATGAGTGGGAAGGCACTGGAGTGCAGTGGTTGAAGATCAGAGACCCTCGGGTACTTTTGTTACACAAGGAAAACACCTTTTTACAAAAATTAGAAAATATAGGTAAGCACAAAACAAAACCAATACCCTAATCCCACCACCCAGAAATAACCACTGTTAAGACTTTGGAACAGGCCAGACATTTTCCAGATATTGATATATAAAAAAAGAGATCTCCACACTATTTTGTAATCTGTAGACAAATATTTTGAATATATTTTTGCTTTCTATAAATACATTTATACCACATAATTTTTTTATTGATTTTAGAGAGAGAGGAAGGGACAGAGAGAGAAACATCAATTTATTGTTCCACTTATTTATGCATTCATTGGTTGCTTCTAGTATGTGCCCTGATAGGGGAATCAAACCTGCAACCTTGGTGTATCCGGGACAATGCTCTAACCAACTGAGCTACCCGGCCAGGCATATACCAGGTCATTTTTTGACAGCTTAATATTTGACAGCTTAATCATATGGACATGCAAGAATTAGTTTGTTGCCCTAACCGGTTTGGCTCAGTGGATAGAGCATCAGCCTGCGGACTGAAGTGTCCCAGGTTCGATTCTGGTCAAGGGACTATACCTTGGTTGCGGGCACATCCCCAGTAGGAGGTGTGCAGGAGGCAGCTGATGGATGTTTCTCTCTCTTCGATGTTTCTAACTCTCTATTCCTCTCCCTTCCTCTCTGTAAAAAAAAAAAAAAAAAAAAATCAATAAAATATATTTTTTAAAAAGAACAAATTAGTTTGTTTCCTTTGTTGTTGAATTTCTTTTCCAAAAATAGAAGCTTAATGAACAGACTTGTAACATCCACCTTGTTGCATGTGTCTTATTAGGATAAATTCCTAGTAATGAGAATACATATTTTTAGCATTGTGAAACCACTAGCCCAGGCCTCTGGCGCTGCTCTCACATCTCCTCCAGGCAGCCCTCCCAGACTGGCCTTCCAAGGCCCTGTGCATCTGCCAAGGCCCATCCCTTTGCCAGTAGCTTCATCACTTAGTGACCTGGCCTGGAAACCCTGAAAAATGCTCAGAAGGCCTGGCTGGTGACGGCCAGGAGGGGCCATGAGTGGAGAGCACAAAGCCAGCTTGTCTGGGGCTTGGAAAGAGGCCCCGCCCCTTGGGGCTGCTGGCAGAGCATTCCTCCCCGGACAATGGCTGCCTCGGAATCCCGAGAATGAAGGAGGCTGGATGGCTTCCCCAGCCCCCTTCTACCCTCACCAAGTTGTACCCATTCCGAAATGGAAAGAAGGGGCACTTGCATTGGGGGCGGGATAGGGAGGCGCAGTGCACCCAAGTCTACAGCCCCCACCTTTTAGCAACTCTAATCCACAACAGCAGGAGTTCTGCCCAGGCACCCTTTCTTTGTGGATCTTGGGCAAGTCCTTCTCTCTCTTTAGGCCCCTGTCTCCTCAACTGTAAATTCAGGGGCTTGGATTCGTGGTTGCTAAATTCCCCACAGATCTAACATGCCCCAATGTAGTGGCTAACACACACACACACACACACACACACACACACACACACACACGCTTTGGAGCTAGATTGCCTGAGTTCAAGTCCTGACCTGCCCTCTTTCCTGTGAATTTAACACGGGACCTGAGCTTCCCCATCTGTAAAGTGGGTTGATGATAGATGCTCTTCTGTCCCGCAGGGAGCATCCTGAGGAAGGATGAAAAGATGCTCATGGGACATCTGTCTGATTCAGCAACGTCTATGAATGATATTGAGCAAAACTCCTGTGTCAGGTCACATGTCTTCATTTTTGTTTGGGAAATGCAGGCATTTCCAATACAGCCAGCGATTGGTGACATAGGATTCCAGGCTCCTAATAACCCACTGGGAGGATTAGGACTAACCCACTTAAACACTGAACAGTGTGGATTTCCTATCAATATTTTTTAGCTGTTTGCCACAAACCTACTCCCACTCTCCTTCTCCTCACTCTCCTCCTCCTCGACCCTCCTTCTGTACTCCCCCAGATTAAAACCCTCTGCTGTAAGTACCAGAAAACTCTCCCCAATGGCTTGTCCAATAAGGAAAATACATGATCGTATTTTATCCAACTGACTTGCCACTGATGTTAAGCACTGTTACTTCCTGTACCTTTGGAAAGAAAAAAGCACTGCCAATTAAACTGACACAAGGATTTCTTATCACTTAGAATTTTTTATTTGTTAAAAAAGCTCTTCTAGACCTATATGGGAATATAGTTTTAACATATATTATTGCTCTTGTGTATATGTAATAAGGAAAACCCGGGCGAAATAAACTGGTTAGTGCTTTCTTTCAACTTTATTGAATTCAGAGTCTGATTCTTGGAATCACTGTTCAACTCTGAGCTGTCAGTGTCTGTGTTTTTCTACATAGACTCGCCATCTGGGCCATCACAATTATTGGTGCTATAGCATTTCTTAAAAGACTGTTCAACTGAATTAATTATCTATTAGTGTGAAAAAAAATTATCCCAAATTTTAGAAGCTTAAAGCAACAAACACTTATTACCTTATAGTTTCTATGGGTCAGGGACCAGGAAGTGGTTTAGCTGGGTGATTCTGGCTCAAAGCCTGTTATGAGCTGGCACTCAAACTGTCAGGGGTGGGGCTTGGGTGGGGGCAGTCACGGAGGGCTCACTCACACGCTGTTGGCAGAGTCCGTTCCTGGCTGGCTGTTGGCTGGGCACCTCAGTTCTTCACTCCCTGGGCCTCTCCACAGGTGAGGCAGGGCAGCTGGCCTTCCTGTCTGACTGTCCTCCCGGCAGGGCAGCTGGCCTTCCCCACAGAAAATGACCAAGAGAGAGCACAAGCTGGCATTCAAGACAGAGGCCATAGTCTTCTTAAAACCTAATACTGAAAGTGACATATCACGATTTCTGCTCTACCCCACTGGTCACCAAAACACCAACCCAGAACCAAGTGGGGAGGGGCTCCATAAAGGCGTGACTAGCAGGAGTGAGGACCGTGGGGGGCTATTTTGCAGACTGCCTACCACATCCTTCTAAGCCACTGACATCCATTCCAGAAGTTCTGGTACTGCTAGATGACCAGGCGTCGGTCAGGGCTCCAAGAATCCTTACATGGTGTGAGGCCTGGAACATCACAGGGCTGTCGTTGTCCTGTCATGACTGCAGGAAGGTCGCTCAGTTTGCACTTGTGCAGGAAGGACAGCTAAGCACAACTGCTGGGTGACTGACAGCAGACTACGATGCTGCTGATGGTAAGATGTAGGGTGACTTCAAAAATGTCCAAATGTGACCAGCTGTGCACTTTAGAGAATAAGAAATGGTAGCCTCCAAGTTGATTAATTCAAAGACTCGACACCTTCTTCAGGTCTCTTCCATCTTTGACTCTCACCCCCTCAGCACATCTGCTGTGCCCTGGATGGCTCTCCTCAAGTCGCAAAGTGGCCGATGCAGTTCAATCACCCCACGTGGTCCTGACTGTACTCTCAGGGGCTTCCTTTTAAAGGCGAGGAAATCTTTCCCAGAGACATCCAAAAGTTTTCCCCTCTTGTCTCATTGACCAGAAATGGTTACTTCCTGTGTTAGTCAGGATGAGGTTCAATTGAATATGTTAGCAAAACTCAGAATGACTTAAACAATACTGAAATTTATTCTTTCTCCTAGGAAAGAAGTGTGAAGATAAGGCAGTTTCGGTGTCATCAGGGAGCCAGGTGCCACCCATCTCATGTGATTTCATTCTCAAATTCACCTCATGTTCCAAAGTGGCTGCTAGGGTTCCAACCATAAGATCCACATTGTAGACAAGAAGGAACAGAAGCAGAAGGGTGAAGCATTCATCCTCAGAAGAGTCAGCTGGATCGTCTACGGAACATCCCTATTTGCTAGTACATCTTCTTGGTTGGGACTTCGTCACATGGACATACCTACCTGCAAAAAACAAAACAAAACACTAGAAACAGTTTTTAAATATATTTTATTGATTTTTTACAGAAAGGAAGGGAGAGGGATAGAGAGCCAGAAACATCGATCAGCTGCCTCCTACATACTCCCTACTGGATATGTGCCTGCAACCAAGGTACATGCCCTTGACTGGAATCGAACCTTGGACCCTTGAGTCCACAGGCCAACCCTCTAGCCTCTGAGCCAAACCGGTTAGGGCTAGAAACATTTTTTAGCAGGGCACTGTGTCACCTTAAATAAATTTTGACTCTTTATTATAAAGGAAGAATGAATGTTAGGTGGCCACAATCAGTGTCTTCCACTGCCCTCCAGCCTACACCAATGCCTGGTCAGGGGCCAGGATTACCAGGATTGACGTAGATGCATCAGGATTTACTCCTGAGTTGGACCCAGAGTTATTTTCCTTGATAGGTAGCTCCCTGAACAAAATTCTATTAATAGGGAGGAAGCAGTCACTCTCGGTTATTTACCAGTAACCACTGCCCTCCTTTTGTGCTAAAAGAGCCTTGATTTTGCTCAGGAACCAGGCTGCCATGTTCTTCAGGGGAGCGAACCCCTCCCCAGCCTCAGGGCTGAATCTCAATTAGTCTGAGTCAACTGTGGGAATCCCACGCCCTCTGCCAGTGTGTCATTGAAGAATGGACATGTAAAATATAATTCTGGCCTATGAAACATGAGAGAATGTTCTTTGGGAAACTTCTGGAAAGATTCTCAGAGGCCAAAGGAGAAACAACTTTTTTTGGCCTTTGAACGGAGCTGTCTGAATGTGATGTCTGGAACCACAGCAGCCACCTGTGACTCTAAGAGAAGCCAGGGCACAAGGACATGATAGGATGGCAGGGAAAAGAGAAAGAAATATGGGGGAATATTCATAGTACGGAATTCTACTTAGCAATAAAAATGAACTGACACACACACACACACACAGAGTGAATCTCAAAAACATTGTTTGAAGCAAAAGAGGCAGACACAAAAGAGTATATACAATCTGATTCCATTGATAGGAATGTCTAGAACGTGCACGACTAAGCTATGGAGATAGAAGTCAGATGGGTGGTTACCTGTGGCAGGGGGTGTGGGAGGCATTGACCACAAATGGACGTGAGAGAGAACTTTCTGGAGTAACGTCAGTGAGCTATATCTTGATTGGAATGGTTACCAGGTATACATTGGTCAAAACTTGTCAAACGATACTTTTAAAATCTGCGTTCTACTGCATGTAAATTATATTTCAATAAAGTTGATAAAAAAAGGCAAGAAGAAAGAAAGGAAGAAAGGAAGAAAGGAAGGAAGGAAGCTGTTGTTGTTTTTATAACATTGTCACTGAATTAACCAACAGCCTCACCTTGGGGCTTCTTGTTTTGCGACACAGTAAGTAAATGAGCACCCTTACTGTTTTGGCCATTTTTAAGTTGTGTCTTCTGTTACTTGAAGCCCAATCCCTCTTGTAAAAATGGGGGAGAGGCACCCAGAGGTCAAGGTACAGATCCAGCCTGGAAAGTATGGGCTTCCAGGAACAGCTGGAAAGGGCAAGAGACGGAAATTCTGCTTGATCTGATGGGATCTGCTCCCCACCCACCATCAAAATGAGCCCAGTACAGCTGGGGCCTTCTTCTCACCTCTCACCTCCCCTGACTTCCCCAGGCCCACCTGCTCTCAGGACTTATTCTCAAGCTTCTGGTGACAATTGAGAAAATGCAGGGAACTCAGTACAGTGCCTGGCACATAGTAAGAGTTCGGTAAGGCTCCTGTGTGACCTCACCTGACCCTGGTGAGGATGAGCTAGCTGCGCCTGAATCATGCAGAGGTACCAGTAGGAGGAGAGGAGGGAATAGAATTCAGATGATACCCAAGGACAGTGTGGATGGGATTGCTTCTTAGGCTTTTGGCAAAGATTACAGGCAGTATCTGTTCCTATCACCGGGTAGATGCTGGTAGAGGGAAATAAGAAACATGGAAGGAGGCACTGATTTGGGGAGTTAAAAAAAAGAGGATCAGCTGAATTTGAGGTGTCTGTGAGCAGTGTAAAGTGGCGAACAAGAACAAGGGCTCTACCACCAGCCACCTATGCAACCTCCGTGTCCTCACCTCTAAATCAGGATTTCTAAGAATACTTACCGCATTGGTTTCTGTAAAGACTGGATGACACAATATACCCACGGTGTTTAGCATAGTGCCTGGCACACAGTAAGTGCCCATTAGATGGTAATAATTTTGACCATCCTACCTCATCCGCCTAGGCAGGAAGCCTCACGCTGGGCAGCGGCTGCCATAGTCCTAACTGTAGCTGACATGTGAGAGTCTGGAGCTCACATTCCCTTCTCCTGCCTCAAGCAGGATGTTCCCCTGCAGAGAATTTCCTCTTCTTTTCTTTTTCTTTGACCTGGCTCCTCCCTTCCTTCTAGAATCTACTCTTTCCTCCTCTTCCAGGAAGCCTTCCTTGACTAATGCCTCCTCCTTCCCTGCCAACCTCTCCACAAGCCTCCCTGTAGAGGCTGGCCTCCTAGCCCAGTGGTCAGCAAACTCATTAGTCAACAGAGCCAAATATCAACAGTACAATGATTGAAATTTCTTTTGAGATCCAAATTTTTTAAACTTAATCTTCTTCTAATGCCACTTCTTCAAAATAGACTCGCCCAGGCCGTGGTATTTTGTGGAAGAGCCACACTCAAGGGGCCAAAGAGCCACATGTGGCTCGCGAGCCATGGTTTGCCAACCACTGTCCTAGCCCATAGCTCTAGCTACTCCCTCCCATTGCCCATCCCTCAACAAGGACCACTCCAGCTCAGATAAGACCTGAACCCAAGGGGATGTTTGCCCAGGAGGGGAAGGATGCCTGATCTTCACCACATCCCCAGATGACCTCAGAAAGAGGCGGGGGCTGGGGAGGAGGAGGACCTGCCAGAATGGCAGCAGACAGGCCAGCTAAATCCTTGACCTATGATTTAAGGGGTCGGGCACAGTTCAATAGAGCACTCCAGACTGCGGCCCAGCTCTTTCACACAGGTCAGGGGGACTGAGGGGCTGGGGGGCGGTGGTGGTGGAGGAGGGCCATCTTCCCCAAGAGCCCCTTGGTGTCATTCCCAGTCCTCTGAGGCATAATCCAGCACCCCGGAACCCACAAGCCCCATCAGCATCAGTGCAGAAGCCCCTCTGAGAGGTGAAGGGGGAAGTGGGAGAGGGAGGGGATGTGGACCACGGGGTGGGAGAGCCATGAAACGCATGGAATCACAGTTCAAGGCAGACAGTATGGGTTCCATAAGGTTCCCGTCTGTATTAACCACAGGGCCTTTGTTAGGTCCTCAGACTCAGCAGTCTCAGGTTGGCCCTAGTCTCTGTTCCCCTCCTTCTCCTTTGGAATTTCCTCCCAACTGTGCCCAGCTAGGATTTGGGGAGAGGCCCTTTAAACAGCAGGAGTGTCGGATGGGGAATCCCAAGTGCCAAACGTGGAGCGATTTTCCTAGACGTAAATGCCAGTCAGGCCTCCCGAGAGCCAAACCTGGGTCCAGCTCTCAGTCAGAGGCCCGCCTCCACCTACCCCGGCCTCCCCACCGCCCAGAGCCCAGATTTGCCCACTGGCAGAGCTATGCAAATGAGATGCAAAGCAAACCGAGGAGGCTGTTGGGATTGGCTAACGCAGATGACTTTGCCCACCCAATCCGGGGCGTCCGCCGCCTGGGCTCCCCCTCCTCACCACCCTGGTCCCCGCCCATAAATCAGCCCGGTCACCGTTAATGGCTCCTGACTAATTGCTTGGACTCGGGGCTACGGGCTCGGGTCGCCCGCATTAAAATTCAATCAGACCCAGCGCTGAGCTATTAAATATTCATTGGGAGAGCTTCCCGAAACCAGGCTGGGGGATGGGAATAGACTGGGCTGGAGGAACAATCCCAATCCCCAGAATCCCCAGCTTCAGGCGAGGCTTTCCCACCCCCCTCTCGCATCTCCAACTACTGCTGCCTGGTTTCCATTCTGCTTGGCCTGATTTCTCTCTGGAAGTCCCTAAGCCCTCTCTAGAAACTTCTGGGAGATTGGGCTACCCGGAAGAAAGGGGGTGTTAAAATATGCCCCAGTCTTCTGTCCTGTATCCCCTCCATGCCTGGCCACCTCACTCCACCCACTCCTGGAACCTCAGGTCCCACCCAGAGTGGAATAGCTCCAGAGCACCTAGGGCTTCCCCTCAGGAGAGGCCCCTAGATCCCTGGCCTGCTGCCTTGCCAGGGGCTTTCTTGGCACTACACTGACCATCTTCAGCATGGTTTGGGAGGGCTTCAGGCTGGGCAGCATGGGGTTTATGTCAGAATAGAGGAGGGGGGTAGGGGGGCTCTCTGCAACCCTCCTCTCCACTCTCCTTCCCCCAGGAATGCAGCCTGTCCATGCTCCTGGGCCCCTGGCCTGATGCTGAGCAGGCTGCCTGGAAGTTCTCAAGGAGGGTACCCAGGGGGAGGGGGCTGGACCTGAGGGCCTAGAGGGGGCCTTTGGGAGTGTCCAGTTCTTAAACAGGAAATGCACCCCCACCACACACATACACACACACACACACACACACACACCCCGGTATATACACCAAAGTTGGAGGGTTATGAAGAGGGTTTAGTGGGTGTAATGACAGGCATAACTCAAAGGCTGGAGTGAGCCTCTCAAATAAGAACTGGAAGTTTTTCTAGGCCCTCCATGTTGTATCGAGACATCTTTGGACACAGCTGCAGTCCCTGGGCTAGGAGGTGTTTGAGTGAGGGGAAGAGAAAGCACCAGGAATTTACTAGGAGAGACCTGTTCCCTTGCCCAGTTTTTATAGCGAATCCTTAGGAGCAAACCACCTGCTCATTGGGCTCTTCCCCTGCCCTTTGGACGGCTCCCTGCTCTGGAGCCTGGGGTCCTGCAGGAAATGAACACTGTGAGGCTTGGGGAAGGCTAAGACTGCCAGAGTCACAGAGTCCCCTACAGATGCTGCAGGGGAGGGATGGAGGCCGAAGACCCCAGGTTCTACAAGGCTAGAGCAGCTCCAGGCTCGGGGGTGAAGTTCAAGGAAACTGTTTTGGGGAACACTGGAAAGGACTTCTTAATCTGCTATTCTGAGAGCATCAACCTTTGGCCCAGCAGGACGCCTAGAATTCTTGCCTGAGAACCCTTACTCCTCCAGGGCTTAGCTGCTCTCCTAGCAGGAAGTGGGGCCCCCAAGAGAGACACCCCTTCTCCAGGACTCAGGCCCCAGAGCTGGGTGCAGGGCAGAATGTGTCTGGCAGCGATTAGCAGGGGAGCTGGGGCTGGGAGGCCTCAGGCTTCAGTGGGTCAGGAGTGACCCGAGCCAAGTGTCCGATTCCAAAGCCAACCATCACAGGCACTCCAGGATCCCAGCTCACCCCACGTGTGGTTCCCATTAGGGCTGGCTGGGGTCTTCCTGAAGGCCAGGCGGATTCCTGAGCCCCTCCCCCAAGAGCCCCTCCCTCTTGGGGCTGTTCAGAATGTCTTACCCAGTTTCTAGGGGTGGCCTGCCAGAGTGCAATCTTAGGGATTTTCAGGGGCAGCCCACTCCACAGGGCCTCCCCACCCACTCAATGATGTGTTTGCAATCCCTTAAAGGGGACAAAGGGATAGGGGACAAACTTTTAACCCCGGGAAGGTTAATCCCTGGAGACCTCTACACTTGTGCCTGGGAGCCTTCCCTCCTCTCTGGGCAGCTGCGTGGTTCAGGCCTCAGCCCGCTGGCCTGGATGCTGGCAGCTGTCCCCATTGACCAGCCCATCCCTCCCTCCTGTCCCTGAGGGGGCAGCCTAAAACCCAGGCCTGTTTTTCAGATCATTTCTCTCCTCACAAAATTTTCAATAGCTTTTTAGCAACTGGGCTGCAGTTCGTGTTCCCAGCTATGTTTGTGTTATGTGTCCTTTGGACACACTCACCATTTAGAGTTTTAAAAACTAGTGTTCAGCATTTAAAAATGAGGAGGTAACACGTAAAAAATCTACACTTCTAACTTTTCTTTGAAAATATCTGACAGCACTAAGCTCGCATTCCTGCAGGGCAGTAACTGGCTAGGGCTGAGTCATCACCCGACTTCCAGAACGGGTCTGTGGGCTCACATGCGCACCACAGTCCCCACCAAGCCCTGTTAGAGTGAGGCCCAGGCGAGTGAATGGCCTTTTTATCACTGGTCTGGCACTGACCCTTTTATCTTACTTCCAGTCAACTTCACTCCTTCCAGCCATGTCTGCTCCTGTCTGTCCCTCCGTCTGTCCTTACCTCAACGTACCACAACAAACCCAAGTCTAAATTCCTTGGCCTGCCTTACGTGTCACCTCAGCCTCCCTTCGCACATGTGTCTTCTTGTCCCAGACAACCCCTCCCCTCCAACACTCTTGCTCCAGGCACACCGAACCTCTCAGCCTCCCCCAGACGCATTTATTTCCTCACTCCCAAGTCTTTGCACTTGCCGTTCCTTCTGCCTGGAACACCACATCTCCTCCTCTGCCCCTGGTAAACTTGTATTTCTCCTTCAAGACCTAGGCCAGAAACCACTGACGCTGACTCCTCAGGCTGTCCAAGGGTCCCTGCGATTCCAGATACTCTCCCACTGCATCACCTCCCTGCCGTTAGAGGCCCTCGGGCTGGCAGCAGGCCTGCTTGGACTCCCAGGGTTCACCTGTGTTGAGGAATTAGGCCATCAGGTTGGTGATGGGATGGGTTAGGGCCGTGGTCAGCAAACTGCGGCTCGAGAGCCACATGCGGCTCTTTGGCCCCTGGAGTGTGGCTCTTCCCCAAAATACCACGGCCTGGGCGAGTCTATTTTGAAGAAGTGGCATTAGAAGAAGTTTAAGTTTAAAAAATTTGGCTCTCAAAGGAAATTTCAGTCGTCGTACTGTTGATATTTGGCTCTGTTGACTAATGAGTTTGCCGACCACTGATAGGGGATTGTAACTCAGCCCCTGGGAGCTGGCCTCTGTGGCAAACGCAAGTGGGGGAGAGGGGAGCAGGCATTCTGTGCCACATGGGGAGGTCCTGGGTCCTAGGCAGGAAGGACCCCTTTGTCACTAGGGGACCTTGACCTGAGGAGGTGGGCCAGGGCTTGGTGTATCTGGGAACCTAATCTCAGGATCACCTGTGCTTCAGTACCAGGGGCATTGATGAGACCTCTGGGAGTGTGTGTGTGTGTGTGTGTGTGTGTGTGTGTGAAGATGTGTAAGTGTTGGGGGGTGGGGGGGGGTCAGTGGGGTGCTCTCTCCTGCCCTGTGAACACCCCAAGGGCCTCACTGCTGTCATCTTCGCCTCCTGAGCAGCGGATGTTGCAGAGAGCCCAGGAGACAGCCTTGAAACCAGCGAGGCTGCCCCATGACCTGCCCGCCGCCGCCGGTCCCTAGCTGACCCTCCCTTTTCCCCAGTGGAGGCCCTGCTTCCTCAGGGTTCCCAGCTGCCACAGCACCTTCCACAAGGCCCAGCCAGCCCGTGCTCACTCCTGAAGGCTAGATAGAGGTGGGCCTGAAGCTGCTGGTCTCTCCGGGTGAGCACCTCGCCCTCGCGGCTACCAAGAGGTAGCTCCTGGGGTATCCCATTTTACAGACCAGGAAACAGCTCCGAGCCATGAAGGTGCGCGCTCACGGCCCCAGGGAGCAGTCGCTGGGGGGATTTCGGCCAGCTGTGTCTGAAAGCCAAGTTCTGCCTACAGCCACCGCGCCTCCTCCCTCGGGTTCCAGGCTCGACCTTCGGTTCCTCCCCCTTCGCCCCCCTCACCCCCGAGTCACATCCGTCCTGTTCGGAGATCGATGAGTCAATGTCCCGAAGCGAGCGCCGGGCGGCGCGTGCGAGCTGGGGAAGGACAGCCCAGGACCTCTCGGAAGTCCGGGCTCCGCGGGGAGCAGGACCCGAACCTGGGATTCTGTCTTGTAACAGTGTGACTCCCGCTGGGGAGCACCCCTGCCCCGCCAGCCAAAGAGCGTCGAGTGGGGCGTTCCCAGGGCTCCCCACGGCGGGCTCGCGGATCACCCCCCGCCGGCGCCCCCAGGTGCGGGAGGTACGCGAAAGAGGGGGAGTTAGCGCGCGCCTCAGCCCCTCCTCCGGGCCGGGCGGAGGGAGGAGGAGGGAGCAGATGGCAGCAATTACGGCCAGGACCCTCCCCCTCGCGTAGCCCGAGGCCGGAAGATCGGCTCCGAGTGCTTTCCCGGGCGG
The DNA here is from genome assembly GCA_026230045.1 of Corynorhinus townsendii. Classification (NCBI taxonomy): domain Eukaryota; kingdom Metazoa; phylum Chordata; class Mammalia; order Chiroptera; family Vespertilionidae; genus Corynorhinus; species Corynorhinus townsendii. The sequence continues at coordinate 168,142,784 of JAPDVU010000003.1, read as the reverse complement.
AGGGGCGGCGGCCTTCGCGGCCAGCAGTCCAGCGGGGGGAGGAGCGCCAGGGGTGGGTGGGGGGACTTCCTTCCCTCGGGAACCGGGCTGAGAGATTCCCTTAGGAAAGGCCGAGCCCCCTCTCCCCCCAATCCCGCTCCCGCCTCCGCTCCCCGAGTTCTCCGAGGCCCGTGACCCAACAAGCCCCGCGCCTGTGGGTCTCCAGGCTCCGCGGTTCCAGGCGGGGCCGGTGGTCCGGCTGGGACAGGGGAGCTGGGCGGCTGCACAGGTTGTTATCTAAACTGGGGCCAGGCGGAGGGGATGAATGGCGTCTGAAATCCAAGCCTTGGGCCTTGGCAGGTGCTGACTCGCTCTGAAGGAAGGCAAAGCTGCTTTTCTCACAAAGGGCCCCGAGGAGCAAGCCCGGACTGCCCCTGGTTTAGCTGCTGACGATAGAGAGGGCCGACAAATGGCTGGAGTGGGCCTCCGTGGGTGAGGGGCAGGGCCCAAGAGGCAGGGCGACTCGGGCCCAGGACCGGGACCACTGGACCAATCGGGCTTCCCTGGCCCTTTCTTTCTTTCTGAATTTCTCTCCCATCCTCCCCCATGTTGTCCAATTAATTAGCAAAATTTGCCCCTTCTGTCTCTCAGATATATCTTGAATTAGCCCCTCTCTCACCCCATCCAGTGTCCAAGCCCCCATCACTGTCAGGCACAACTGCAAAGGCTCCTGTCTGCTCTCCTGGCTCCCCAAGGGGTCAATTCACACATCTGCCAGGGTGACCTTCAAAAACACAAATAAGAAAAAAACAAACCAACAACTCAGGGCACGTCCCTCTCTGCTTAACAGCCTCCTATGGCTTCTCTGGGAAGAAAGCCCCAACCTCTTGCCCAGGCCCCTGCCTATCCTGCCTCTCCTCCATCATTCTCCCCTCTGCCCAGCTGCTGCTCACACTGGCTGCCTTCCTGTCTCTTGAACTTGACAAGCCTTGCCCCACCTCTGGCCTTGGCCTTGCTGCTCCCTTTGCCTGGAACACTCTGCCCAGATCCTTCACAGGGATGTCAACTCCCTTTTAACCCTGACCACACTACTAAAGCGGCCCCACACTCCTCTGCGAATCTCCTGTGTCAGTTAATCTTACCTATTTCTTCCCTAGAACGAACCACTTTCTGTAATTATCTTCCTTACTCACTTGGTTTGTGGTCTGTCTCACTTCCCAGAATGCCAACTGGTTCATGAGTGTGGGGGCCGGTCTGTCTTGTTCCCTGCTAGCACGATGCCAGGCACAAACCTAGCAGGTGCTCAACATACTCCGTACATTTAAGGAACGCAGGAGGCCTGGGGCACCCGCCAGACACTAGTCACCCTAAGGGGCTACTCCCTGGGAGGCGCTGGCTGCTAACCCCTATATTAACCTGTGCTCACCCACATGTTTTATAGACATGGGCAGACCTGTGGTTTTCAATGGCAATCATCTCAGCAGCCAGTGCTTACTGAGTATCTACTATGAGCCAAGGATTATTCTGAGCGCTTTATGTGGCTTAAGTAATGTTTTTGTTTTTGTTTTTTTAATTCTCACCCAAGGTTATGTTTTCACTGATTTTGAAAGAGAGAGAGAGAGAGAGAGAGAGAGAAGACAAGAGAGAGAGAGGAATTGATCAGTTGCCTCCTATATGCACCCTGACTAGAGATCGAACCCGAAACCTAAGTATATGCCCTGACCGGGAATCGAACCCGCTACCTTCTGGTGTACCAGATGATGCTCCAACCAACTGGGTCACTCGGCCAAGGCTGCTTAACTCATTTTAACTTGCATAAAGAAGTAAATACTAATATCCTCAGTTTACAAGCAGAGACTCACCAGGACACACGCAAGAATGTGTGATCATTCAGCAAACACACTGGTGCACCATAAGGATTGAATTCACTGGTTATTATCATACAACAGATAGATGGGTGAAGTGAGTGCCCACAGGTGAGTCTGGGGCATTTAGTAACTATGCAGGAAGGTGGAACAGAACAATAGGGCAGGATCAAGGAGTGTGTGTGTGTGTGTGTGTGTGTGTGTGTGTGTGTGTGTTGGGGGGGGCCATGGGGCTAGTTTGGGCAAGGGGTAAGTACTAGTAGAAGAGGAAGTTTAGGCCACGCTGGGTCCCCAGGGCACTCAGGGTGCAGATGTGGTGTGGAGGCAAGGGCCTGGGTCTTGATGTTCTGCCACTCACCAGAGGGGTGATCGCGGGCCACCACTTACCTCCTTGGAGCCACATTAGCAAAATGCTGGGGGAGGCTTACATAACAAGAACTCCTGGAGCCATTGCCAGGACTGAATTGAAAAATGCTCATGGACGTGCTTGCTGGTGAAAGGGACCAGGGAAGGGTACGGCTGCCACCCTGGAAAGATAGGGTTAGAGCTATGCTCTGGGCCCTCCTGAGTTACAGCCATTGCTCTGTGGCTCTCTGCGGGGGGGGGGGGGGGGGGGGGAGGGGTGCAGGGTGTACCAGCTGTTGCCTCTTCTGTACTTGGCCTGCACGGAGTTAGTACTCAATGTGTGTTTGGTGGGAGACTACATGTGTTTGTAGAGTGAATGTCTGAGTGAGGGAGTGACTAGGGAAGGAGTAAGAGAGGGAGAATAAATACATGAGTGAAAGATGGAGTGAACGAAGCAGGAACTAGAGACACCCTCTGCTCTGTGCCTCAGTTTCTTCATCTGTAAAGGGCAGTGATAAGCCTCGGCCCACCTTTCTCCCTGGGCTCCCGTGTAGATCAGATGAGACGGGCAGTCCATGGAGGCCAACCCTGTGCTCTCTGCAGGCCTCACGTGGCTGGTGCTCCCCTCCCCCACATCCCTGTCCCCAGGAATTTATAGATTCCTCATTGTCCTGCACAAAGGCCTTCTAGGGAAGGAGGCGGGGTGGGTGAGGAGACAGGAATTAAAAAGTCAGAGGCTGAGTAACAGCCGGCCACACCCGAGGCCCCATAAATCTGCCGGGGCTCCCTGTAAGATGGACTTCGTTAGCCTTCACACCGGGTGGGCTAGCAGGGCTCCTGCCACCCGATGAGCTCATCCTCCTCGAAGCTCCAGCCTCACCAAGGTGGAGGGGTGTGTGTGGACATGAAGACAAGACCCTGAGAGTGAGTGAGGGGTGAATCCTATTGTTTTCTTCCTTGCTGTCACACGTCCTTCCTCCCATGTCAACTCTAGTTTACTGCTGTTGGTTCTGGGCAGAAAAATGCGCTTTCTGTCGGTATTCTGAGTCCCTTGGTGAGGAGGGCCTAGAGGTCCAGACTCCGGGAAAACCTCCTCCTCCCCCACCCAGCCTTTGGGGAGAGAGTGGGGGTTGAGAGTAGAATTGGCAGATGGTGCCGTGTTAACAGATGACATGGAAAACAAAATTACTCAGCTGCTCTCTCCCTCCGTCTTCCCCATGGAAGGGGATGGCCTTCAAACTGGAAAGATAATGATGTCAACTGGGAGGGTCGGGAAGTAGGGGAGAGAAGCTACAGGACACCGGGCCGCACACCAGCACTCACAGACCTGCTTTGGAGTCTGCTCTCTGCCACCCACTGGCTGGATACTCTCAGGTGGGCTCATTACCTCTCAGAGTCTGTTTCCTCATCTGTGAAATGGGCCGATGAGAAAACCGGCCTTACCTTCTCACTGGCTTTTATGAAGATAACATGGATTTCTGTGTTTGTAAAATGAGCTTTACAACTTGTGAAGGTGTAAACATGTAAGAGGTTCCTTATAAGCAGTAAGTGCCAGACCCTTCATTGTTTGTAAAATCATCTTAAAAAACCTTTTTTTCTTATAACAAAATAGAATAGAGTAGAAAACATCACAGGGCATCACAAAGTTTTGTAAAACTTTGCTTTCTGTATATGTATATGTATGTTATATGTATGCTCATGTGTCCTGGGTAGATGTATTTCGTATGAGTGATGGACAAGAAAGTTGCAAACGTTTTACGTAGGGGAAATGTTTCCAGAAGGGAATGGTGGGAGGATGGAAACTAATAACAGGAAACGCACCAGGTGAAAGGTAACAGGCTGGGGGACCAGGCTCCAAGCAGCTCAGTGGAACTGAGGCTGGTGGAGAGTGGTTCTTAGGACTTACCTAACTGCCCTCTCAGTGGGTGACAAGGCTCTCTTTGCTTTGTAGGATGCCTTGGGCCTGAATCCTGAGTTAAACACCGGAATTAAATTGGGCCGTGTACATAGCTCCCTGAGCTTGGCCCTGAACTGAGCCAGAGAAAATAGGCTGGTCAGTGGGAACCTTGACCTCCTGTGCCTGGACCCCTCCCCCAACAAATCAACTAAGAGTGCACGCCAAAGGCTCTGCAACAGGTATGATGTACTGGTGGTCAGGACCCCTTGTCTGAACTTCACCCATGACCCTCATCTCCACCCCTTCCCGAGGGGCCATAGTCCAGTGAGGGTAAGCTGGCCGGAGGGGCCCTAAATCAATCTCAGACTTCCCTGGCTGGCATTGAGTTACGAGCTGTGGGTTTTGTGATGTAGATCATGGTTAGGGAGGAGGGGGCATGACCTATCGCAGGTCACACAGGACCCCCAGAAGGGGCCAGAGCCGGGGTCAGAGGCCACCTCCTCCATTCTTCATTCCACCCTCTGGGTCCCATTCCATGTCTAGTCTTAAGCTGTTGAGCCAATTCCCCACTGACTGCTGGCCCCAGCTGCACCTGCCATTAGGCCTATAAGGTGGGAGTAGGGGCCTGAGCAGGAAAAAGTATCCTGGAAGGAAGGGAGAGGGTGAGATGATAGTACCTTTGGTTTCCTAAAGGAGACAGGTCTGTGCTCCAAACCAGACTCAAGAGTTTCCTGAGTTCTTTCTCTGTGGGTTTGCCATTGCACTCTCCCCAAACCTCCCCCTGTCTTCTGGTTGAATTCCACAAGTCAAGACTCCTGCAGACCCCAGCCTAAAGGAGTATTCGATGGCTGGTGGAAAAATGTGACCGAGACCAAGAGGGAGAATCAAGCTGGTGCTCCAGACAATGTATGCTATCATTGTCAGAGGGTTAGAAAGGTGGGAAGATCCTGACGGTGAGATGAGAAAGATCAAATGTTGAAAAGATAGAGAAAAGGCAAAGCGAGACAGACAGAAAGAAGATGGATAGACAGAAGGCAGGGAAGAGAGCAACGTTGAAAAGAAATTGGAGTGGCAAGAAGAGCGTTCTGGTGAACTCCTGTCAGCCCCCAGCAGCTAAGAGGTCAAAAGGAGCAAAAGCTGGACAATTCCTTTGCTGTCAATCCTTCAGGCACCACACTAAGACTCCAGAAGGTGCTGTCTGAAGTGTCCCGTATCACCCAGGATGTTATCCATTATTTTACACATTAACCAGCAAACCCCTCCCCCACCACCACAGCCATCTCTACCAGCAGAGACGTACACAGGAGGGTCAAGACCCAGCCTGAGGAACTGGGCAGGGGGTAGGAAGGGACCAGCAGAGAGTCCTCCTGAGGACAGAGGCCTGTACAGTGTACCTCGGAACAGCTGTCTCTACTGGTGGAAGGTAAAATGAACCTCACAAACCTAGGTAACTAGTCAGGTGGGCTCAAGCTGATCTATAGAAATAACTCCTCTACACTTCATGCTTTGGGCCAAAATGCAACCTCCACCACCCTCCTCCTGTGCATCTGTCCTGCCAAGACCCTACCTCTTTATCTGGCCCCTGACCTGCTACAGCATCAATTGTCAGGTGGGGGTGCTCTCCCAATTCCTGTTCCAGGCTGCCACCTGCTGGCTGAGCATGGCCTTGCAGAAATAGGACCCTGGCGGAGGCTGGGGATGGTCTATATTAGGCCTGGGAGAAGGGAATTTGAAAAGCACAATGTGAAATCCCCTTTTACTAGCTAGATGTCTTTGGGGCTCTCAGCACAGGCTGAAGTCTCACCTTTCTCTGTAGTCATTCCTGAATGGTGCTGGGGGCTCTCAGGCCACAGGAGAAACTGTCAGGGAGCTCATGGCTCCTGAGTGGCTGAAACTGCTAGATGCTGGAGACAGAGATGACCAAGGTGAGGGAAACAGCCTAGAACGAGATTAATGATAACTAGTGTACAAAAGACAAACATGTGCCCCACACAAGGCAGGTTTCAATGAATAGTTACTGCATGGATGAACGAATGAATGAGTGAGGTACAGAAATAGCACCGAGGAGTGATGAACTGAATATAGGAGGTTTTGGGGAGGAAAAGAAGGAAACAGTCAGGGAAATTTCTGATACTTTTCTTTTTTCTTCTTCTTTTGCTATCAAGTTGAATTATCTTAGTGCAAGATTCAAACATTATACAAGTTTAAAAAGCAAAATGTGAAGGTCTCCTTTCACCTCCCGCCTATTGACCTTCCTTCCCTTTTAATGAGCTACACCTTAGAACCACAGGGGGAGATTTGAAAACTCCCGCTGCCCGAGTCATGCCCTCGGCTAATGACCTCAGATCTCTGGAGAGGGTTTCAGGCATCGCTATTTTAAGGTCCCTGAGTGATTATGCTGTGCTGCCAATGTTGACTGTTCCAGCCCTTTCTGTGCACTTACATACATGCAAGCAGCCAAGCTCACCCGTGTCCCCCCCACACACTAATTGAGCTTCTTGGCTCCTCAATTAACATGGCTCAGATATTTTCAGAGCAGTCTATAGGAACCTATTTTTTAGATTCCAAATGATAATAGGCATGCTCATATTTTTCAAGCCCTTCTCTATTGATGAACATTTGATTTCTTTCTAAACTTTTTCTTAGTATTGCAAACAATGCTGCAAAGTATATACAAACTTTACTCACATATACAAGTACTATTTTGGGAAAGATTTCTAAAAACACAATTTCTGGGTCAATGTGTATATACATTTGTTATTTTGATAGAAATTGCCAAAATGCTTTCCAAAATACCTCACTAATTTATATTCCCCCAACATTGCAAGCACTTAATATTATTAATGTTTAATTTTTGGCTAAACTGTTGGGCCAAAAGTAATATTTCATTATTATTTTTTTAATTTATTGATTTGAGAGAGAGAGAGAAACATTGATTTGTTGTTCCACCCATTCATGCATTCATTGGTTGATTCTTGTATGTGCTTGATTGAACCTTAAATCTTAATGTATCAAGATGATGCTCTAACCAACTGAGCTACTTGGCTAGGGGTTCATTATTGTTTGAAAAAAAATTTTTAAATTGATTTCAGAGAGAGGAAGGGAGAGGCAGAGAGAGATAGGAACTTCAATGATGAGAAAGAAACATAGATCAGCCACCTTCTGCATGTCCCCCACCACGGATCAAGCCTACAACCTGGGCATGCGCCCTGACCGAGAATAATACTGTGACCTTCTGATTCATGGGTCGACCCTCAACCTCTGAGCCATACCAGCAGGGCCATTGTTGTTTTAATTTGCCTTTTCCTGCTTACCTGTGAGATTATGCATCTTTTCATACATTTATTGGCCATTTGTATTTCCTCTGTGAATTAATTACCATGTCTTTTGTCCATTTTCTCATTGAATTTTTAATTTAATTAGTGTTAGAGAAAATTCTATTTCTGATAATATGACTGGCTGGACTCTGGACGGATCTTTCTGAGTGCTAGTTAAAATACAAATGCAGATTATTTTTAAAAGCATTGAAGAGATGGCTAGATAGCAAGACTTTATTAGGTTATAATCTAAGGCAGGAGTGGGGAAACTGTTTTTCTGTCAAAGGCCATTTGGATATTTATAACATCATTCGTGGGCTATACAAAATTATCAGCTTAAAAATTAGCCTGCTATATTTCGTCAAACATTTAATTAACTCACCCGTAATGCCTTGACAGGGCCAGACCAAATGATTTTGAGGGCCAGACATTCCCCACCCCTGATGAGGGAAGGCAGGAACTCAAGGACGTAGAACAAAGAATCTATTGTGTCTGAGGACATTTGTTGAACTAGACAAATTTGAGCTTCAATTTCTGCAGTCTTTATCTTTGACAGAACCAAGGTGAGGAACGTAATAGATTTCTTTAAAAAGCTGTGACGCCAAAGGGCATGCCCTTAATGTATGATTGAATCTGAAATAAATCTGCCCCACTGTCACCTCCAGAAGACTTTAAGGAAAGCTGCCTCTGGGCTAAGCAGATGAAAAAGCTCTGTCTCTGAGCTGTAACCACTAGCTGATCCTTGAGCTGATCTGCAACCCAAATTTATATTTAATTGGGTAATCCAAAACTCTCCAACTCAGGAATTTAGTTTAAAGTGGATGGTTCAGGTCTGGTAGTACCTCTAAGTGCCTGGCAGAAGCAAAGTCATGTTCTCTGTAAAATAAATAAATAAATAAATAAATAAATAAATAAATATCAGAGGAAATAAATATGTCACGGTAAAACAAACAAACAAAAACACCTAAAAGCCCATTAAATACAAAAGGAAAAAAGACTATCAGCAAGACTCAGCCCATCCATACAATCCAAGATAATCTCCTTAACTTAATTTTATCTGTAAAGTCTTTTTGCCATGTAATGTAACTTATTGACAGATTCTGGTGATTAGGATATGGACATCTCTGGGGAGCTGTTATTCAGCCTATTATAACAAAATTAGTTCATTTCACAATGTTTGAAATCATTTAAGATAATTAAATGGACAAATTGAACAGCAGATTAGATACAACCAAAGAGAGAATTAGTAAAGTGGATGACAGATTTAAAGAAAGCCACTCTTCATACAGATGGCCAAGAGACATTTGAAAAAAATGCTCAAAGCCACTGATCATCAGAGAGATGAAATTATAATGACAATGAGGTATCACCTCACACCTGTCAGAATGGCTACCATCAATAAATCAACAAATGACAAGGGCTGGCAAGGATGTGGAGAAAAGGGAACCCTAGTACAGGGCTGGTGGGAATGCAGACTTCTGCAGCCATTATGGAAAACAGTATGGAGTTTCCTCAAAAAATTAAATATGGAACTGCCATTTGACCCAGTGATCCCACTTCTAGGAATATATCCTAAGAAACCCAAAACACCAATCAGAAAGAATGTATGCACAATTTACAATAGCTAAGATCTGGAAACAGCCCAAGTGCCAATGAATAGGTGAGTGGATAAAAAAGCTGTGGTACATTTATACCATGAAATACTATGCAGCAGTAGAAAAGAAGTATCTCTTACCCTTTGAAACAGCATGGAGGGACCTGAAGAATATCGTGCTAAGTGAAGTAAGTCAGTCAGAGAAAGACAAGTATCACATCATCTCACTCATATGTGGAATCTACTAGAAATTAAAAAAATAAACTGATGAATGGAGTGAATCCAGAGACATGGAAACATGGAACAGAGTGAGGAATCTTCAGGGAAGGCAGGGGAAGGTGGGTGGGTGGGAGGTAATCAACCAAAGACTTTGTATGCATACATGCATAACCCATGGACACAGACAATAGTGTGTTGAAGGCCTGGAGTGGGGGTGGGCTAGGCTAGAGAGCGTTAAGGGGGGGGGGGAAGGGGACATATGTAGTACTTTCAACAATAAAGATTATTTTTTAAAAAAGAAATTCAGTCTTGTTGCCATAACAAAATACCGCATATGGGGTGACTTAAACAACAGAAATTTATTTGATCACAATTCTTCAGGCTAGAAGAATCCAAGATCAAGGTGCCAGAGGGTTGGTTTCTGATGAGGACTCTCTTGGCTTGTATATGGCTGTCTTCTCACTACGCCATGACATGGTCTTTCCACTGTGCTCACATGGCGGGGGGTGGGGGGAGGGGAGAGAATGAGTGCACCCTCTGGGGTTTCTTCCTTTTCTTAAAATGACAGCAGCCCTATTGTACTAGGGCCCACCATATGACCTCACTAAAGTTTAAGTATCTTCATAAAGACCCTATCTCCAAACACATTCATATTGGGGGGTTAGGGTTTCAATGTATGCTTTTTGGGGGACACAGTTCAGTTCATAACAGATCCCTTGCTCAAACAATGTAGGAAAGTAAATCCTAGATGGATTAAAGACTAAAGAGTAAAATACAACTATAAAATTAATAAAAGAAATGAGATCTTTGTGACCTCAGAGTGGGAAATTCTTTTTAAACAAGACCCAAAAGCATAAAGTATAAGGAGAAATTTTGATGAATTTAACCACATCAAAATTCAGGATGTCTTTCAATGGAGTTCATCACAGGTAAAGCTAACAGAAAGGTTTATAGCACTGTTGCCACATTTAAATCTGACAATGGGATTATTATCTTGAATATTAAAAGGAATTCCTGAAAAATAAAAATTTAAAAACAGGAAAATTCAATACAACATTAAACATAGGCTATGAACAGGCAATTCATAAGAGGGGAAATAAGAATGGCTATCAGGACAATGCCCATCTTGTTGATAACCAGAAAAATCCAGTGTAAAATAGCAATACCACTTTATAGTTCTGTGCCATCTGATTGACAAAAATTAGAAGGCCAAATACTTACAAGTGTTGACTAGGATGTGGGGAGACTTTCATGCACTCCCTGCTGGTGTGTACATACCAGCAGGGAGTGCATATTAGAGAGCAACCTGGCAGTACCTGGTCAATAACAGGTATGTGCCCGATGACCCAGCAATCTCAGAGATGCTCTCTTGCAGGCCCGCAACTAGATATGTACAAGGATGTTCACTGCAGCATTACTTGAAGAGGCAGGAAATTGGAGGCAACCTAGGTATCCATCCCTAAAAGGTAGATAAGTAAAATGTGGTGGATGCACATATGGAATTCAATGCAGAAGGAAGAAGCGGGGGGGGGGGGGGGGGGGTGGGGGGGGGGAAGGGCGGAGAAAAAGGTAAAAAGGTATGCCCCACATCTTTTATTAGGATAGCAAGGTGTTTCCAGAAGCTTCGCCCATCTGCTTGCATTTCATTGGCCAAAATTGTGTTACAGAGTCACACTTAACTAAAAGGTGACTAAAGAGAAGGGAGGTTATAAATAGGGATTGCGTACTTAATCAGCGATGACTAACACATAACCTAGTAGATTTCTTCCAAATGCTTCATAGAATTCACCGCATCTTACTGGGATTGGTAGAGGTACAGCAGCCCTTTTGTGACCATGAGAGGAAAAGTCAAGAGATTCCCAGACAAGGCCCTGACATCGAGTTACATCAACACCAAAAGCCTCTTATCCACGAATTTTTATCTTGTGTGAAGAAAAACCTTTATTTGTTTACGTCGCTTGTGTCAGGTAGGGCTCAGTTGCAGATGTCAGAAATAGATCTGGCTCATTTAAGCAGACAAGGATGGAGAAGCAGGCTCTAGGCCCAGGAACAACGTCCAGCTTTGAGAGGCACAGGACCTCTGCGTGCGATCAGGAAAGCAGCACTCACCACTACAGGAAGCTGACGCATCAGGAAGCTGCTCACCAGAGCGCCAGAGCATCTGTGGTGATGTGTGACAGCAAAACGGATGTCCCAAGCTATTTAGCGCTGTTCTAAATTTATGCCTTGCACAAGAGCAGAACCTAAATCACGGATTCCTCGCTCAAGGGAATCTGGGAAGTGGTTTAGCTTTCCAGCTCAGCAGCTCAGAAGAAACAGTGAAAGAAGGTTTGGATTCGTGTGGAGCAGCCAGTCTAAGGCAGCAACCACACCATGAGGTCAGCTTTGGATTACTTACGACCTGAAACACTGCACAGAGAGCAGCAGGATCGGTCTTGAAAGCACAGCATTGAGTAAAAGCCAATGCCACGTAATTCTAAGGTGTTAGTTAAAACATGCACAGTCCACACTACATTTCTCAATGAAATGTAGTTTCAAGGCTATATGTGCCAATTGCTAAAGAGAAGTAGGAGGGGAATGAGCTATGGAAATCAGGAATAAAAGAAATAAACTACATAAGGCTGGGAGTGGTATAAACTGAGGAATAGGATTGGCTCAATTGTCTACACCTGAGGTCCAAAACCAATCCATGACCTTTAATATCAATATTCCTTTGAAGAATACTTTATTATTAAATTAAGGCATAATTATAAATAACTTAATTTGAATAAATAAATTAATGTATCTTAATATTAGTACAACTTAAATATTTCATATTTAATTTACCACACCAAACCTATTCCATTAAACTTAATATGTCATAATGTCTGTAGTCCTAATTAGGCAATTCTTTACGTTTAAACAAATAGGTTCAGGTGACTCCAGGAGCCCTCCCCGCCCTTCCCAGCGTCAGCCCCCTTTAGAGAGCTGTTCACCCTCACACCCACGACCTCATCAGTCACACTCTGCCGAAGGGACAGGGACTTGGGGCGTTCGGAGACCTCATGACCCTTCCAGCTTCCCAGGACATTTCCTGCAGCTGGTCTCCCCAGAAGGTGGGAGGTGAGCACCTTTGGAGGGTCCTCCTCTCAGAGCTGCCCCCGCGGGGAGGAGCCGCCGAGACTTGGCGCCCTCCCCCCCCCCCCCCCCCACTCGGGGCAGGACCTGGAGGCGGGTCCTGGTCACTGTGGATGAGAGCACCCGCCCCTCCCGGCCCCCATCCTTACTTACCCGGCTTGATCCAGCTTAAGTCTATCCATCTGTCACCTGTGTTGCTTCCTGGAGAGAGAGAGTCCACTCCAGCGCTCTAGAGACTGGTGAGTGTGCTCCCAGGAGTCTGGGGGATGCTGTGGGCCCCAGCAGTGACTGCCTCCTAGGGAGCCCCCAACCCTAGGTGAGGTTCCATGGGAAAGAGAAGACCAGCCCTCTTGAATCTCCCTGGGATCCTCACTTACCGTGAACTACTCCTGCCCTTTGGGGATACTCCACGTATCCTCCCTGCCTCCACCTGTCCTCCCTGCCTCCACATGTCCTCCGTGCCTCCTGTCCTCCCTGCCTCCACCTGTCCTCCCTGTCCTCCCAGCCTCCACGTGTCCTCCCTGCCTCCACCTGTCCTCCCTGTCCTCCCAGCCTCCACGTGTCCTCCCTGCCTCCACCTGTCCTCCCTGTCCTCCCAGCCTCCACGTGTCCTCCCTGCCTCCACGTGTCCTCCCTGCCTCCACCTGTCCTCCCTGTCCTCCCTGCCTCCACGTGTCCTCCCTGCCTCCATCTGTCCTCCCTGCCTCCACCTGTCCTCCCTATCCTCCCAGCCTCCACGTGTCCTCCCTGCCTCCACGTGTCCTCCCTGCCTTCACCTGTCCTCCCTGTCCTCCCTGCCTCCACCTGTCCTCCCTTCCTCCACCTGTCCTCCCTGCCTCCACGTGTCCTCCCTCAAAGGTTGGATGGGATGGGATACCCAGTGGGAAAAGGCCCTCCCCGGGCAAGCGTTGGGAGATTTACAGCTGGTGAGCCCCCTCCCTGCTCCCCTCCATTCTGTGTTACAGATGTCAGCTGTCAGCTGCGCTCGGAGGGGGGACTCGCTTCTGTCCCCAGGCTGGAGGAGGAAGAGCTGCCACTGTGGAGGGGGGCACTGGACATATCTGAGGCACTGCCCTGCCTGGACAATGAGACCCCTGCCCCAGGCTGCAGGCTGGGGGCCCTGTACTGTGCCTGTGTGAGCAACGACTCTGCCCAGCTTCAAGCTGTGCTGGATGACGGGGTCTCCCCAGAGGAGGCCACCCAGGTGGACAGCAATGGGAGGGTGAGCTACCCCAGGTGCTTCCCAGGGCAGCTCTAGGTCCGGCCACAACACACTCATGCTGAGAGTGCCTGGGTCAGCACCCACTGCCCGGGTCCTCAGGAAGAGGGAGCGGGTGAGAGCGGGTCTTCACAGGGCAGGGGTATTTCTGGGACAGTGTGGGTTTAGCGGGCATGGGAACCAGGAGCTCCTGGGGAAAGCACAGGGGCTGAGCGGCTCCTCCCCCAGACAGGCCTCATGGTTGCGTGCTACCACGGCTTCGGGAGCGTTGTGGCCCTACTCAGCCGCTGTCCGTTCCTGGATGTGAACCAACAGGACAAAGAAGGCGACACCGCCCTCATGCTGGCTGCCCAAGCAGGTGGGAGGCTGCTGACCCCACCCTCTGCCCGTCCCCGCCTCCAGCCTGGGCCACAGCGCCACACCCCGCAGCACGTTCTCCCACCCCAGACTCTGCAGTGTTGGGTGGAGGGGGGTTTGGGGCTTCACCACCCCTTTCCTGGGGTCCCAGATCTGCCTTCGGTGCTCTGCAGGCCACGCGCCTCTGGTGAGTCTCCTGCTCAACTACTACTCAGGCCTGGACTTGGAGCGCCGAGACCAGCGGGGGCTGACAGCGCTGATGAAGGCCGCAGTCCGGGACCGCTCTGAATGCGTGGCTGCCCTCCTCATGGCAGGTGCGTGGCGCCTGCATGGACCAGGATGCATGGCCTCCAGCCCCTCCCCAATCACCCAACAGACACTGAGTCAACTGTCATAGAGGAGAGAGGTGGAGAGGGAGGATCAATCTAGGCTGGCTTCCTGGATGAGGGGAGGGTTGGGCTTCTCACAATCAAAGTCCAGCTATAGATAGCTCTGTTTACACAGTTAATGGAAGTCCCAGAAAAGAAAAGGAGAGGACTGTTAGACCACCTGGAGAAGTAAAATACAAAAGGCTGGTGTCCGGAAGCAGACCCTCACCTCCTCATCCTGGCTCTGCCACTAGCTGAGCTGCTTCCCTCCCTGGGCCTCACCAGTAAAATGAAGGTGCAGGCCTTCTCCGCGATGATTTCCAGCTCTGGCCAGCGAGGGTTCCAGGATCACAGTGACGTACAGGGCCGTGTGGCTGCGTGGAGTTCTGGAGTGAAGCCCACACTGTTCGTGGAGCCGTAGGCTCTCGTTATTCCCTCAGGGGAGCTGTCCCCTGTTGGTAACTCCTGGGGACCCCAGCCTGCAGCTTTTCCCTTCCCTGTCCATCAGATTGGGTTTGGGGTGTGAAGGGAGGGAGTTCTGCACCCCCACCTTTGACTCAGAGTATTTGCTACTCCCCCAGGATTAAAGGGGTTTGGTGATGAAAAGAAGGACCAGCAGGACCCTTCCCTCCCCCGACCTCCCCCCCCTCCACCTGCACACCACCCCTCTGGTCAGTCCCTTGGTTCAGGAGTCCCTATTCTGTTCTGGGTTTGAGACCCCCAACATGTCCCTCTGAAGTCTTTCCCCTTCTCTGTACGTCAGTTTTCTTCACCATCTCAAACAGAGGTTGGGGTCTGGGACGGTCCCCGTCTCTGGGCTGCAGCCACTCCCAGATTCCAGCTGTAACAAGATGAGTGGGACTCTGGTTTTGAATTTAACCCAAATCAGTCCTGCTGCTGAAGCATGTGACCTTCTGCAAATCACCCATCCCGTCCCAGCCCACATCACCCCGTGCCCCCTCCCAGGTGCTGACCTGACAGCAGTGGATCCTGTGCGGGGCAAGACGGCCCTGGAGTGGGCAGTGCTGACCGACAGCTTCGACACCGTGCAAAGGATCCGGCAGCTGCTGCGGCGGCCCCAAGCGGAGCAGCTCAGCCAGCATTACCAACCAGAGTGGCCGGCCCTGCCCCGGCTCGTGGCCCAGGCCCAGGCTCAGGTTGCCCCATCTCTCCTAGAGAGATTACAGGCCACCTTGAGCCTCCCCTTTGCCCAGTCTCCTCAGGAGGGGGGTGTCCTGGACCACCTTGTCACCATCACGACCAGCCTAGCCAGTCCCTTCCTCACCACTGCCTGCCACACTCTGTGTCCTGACCACCCGCCTGCACTTGGGACCCGAAGCAAGTCTGTGCCAGAGCTGCTAGGCACTGCTCCTCCCCCTCTCCCAAGCCCTCAGCCTCCACAGGTAGTCCCTGGCCCCCGGGTTCTCATCCCTTACCAGAACCCTCAAGGTGTGTTGAGTATGTGCCCTCAGTGGCTACAGCCCAGGGACAGTTCCAGTCCCAAGCCCCAAGTCCCCAAGATCCTCCTCTCCAAGGCGCCCTCACCTCCCAGCCAGTGTGAGCCAGAGCCCAGGCCTGCAGGGCATCGCAGGCTGACCCTTCCTGTCTGGCGATACCGGGAGCTCAGGATGCAGAGGAGGATTCAGGAGAAGGAGGCCAGGTGTGCACAGAGCCAGGAGAAGGCGGGCTAGGCCGGACTGGGAGCAGGGGATCAGCCCCTCCCAGAGGCTCCCTCCCCTGTAGAGCCCCTTCTGCCTGTCATCCAATGTACGAGGTATTCCTCCGACACTGTTTGCAGCAATAAGAGTGGGAACAGCCTATGTGTCTACAGGGGACTGGCTAAATGATTTGTGTGTCATTACTGTACCCGCATATGATGTGTCCTGTGCAGTGATAAAACAGAAGCAAGGCAGCTCTTTATGCTCCGATAGGAAACTATATTCCAGATGTTTGAATGAGAAGTAGCCAAGGGGTAGAACAGTGCATATGGCATGCTACTATTTGTCAAGTCTGCACAGAGCTAAACTCGACTAGTACAAACATAAAGTGAGTACCAAGATTTATTTAACTGGTTAATGAGTGAACCAGCAGGATGGATCAAAGGAAGAAATGAAAACCATTATTGACAGTCAGTGGGGAAAAAAATAATGCTGGAATAAGATCGCAAAGTTGATACAAAATAATTTCCACCTTGCAATAAAATCATAACTGTTTTTTCCCCCCTCAACCAGATGAAAATGATTTGCTATTTTTCAACCTTTTACAGGTTAACCCTCTTCACTTTACAGAGCCTGGGCCCCCATCAATAGGAAATTATATGTCAAACCAAGTGACTTCCCCTAGATGACCCATAGGTGGGGTTATTAGCCAATGGTCTAAAAATCTCTGAAGGGGCACTGAGAAATTGTGTGTGTGCCTTATTTACAAGTTTTGACATTTTTCTCTCTTTTTATTCTTTTTTTGGTTGTTAATTCTCACCCGAGGATATTTTTTCCAGTGTATCGACTTTGCAATTTTATTCCAGCATTCTTTTTTTCCACTGACTGTCAATAATGGTTTTCAATTCTTCCTTTGATCCATCCTGCTGGTTCACTCATTAACCTAGTTAAATAATCTTGGTACTCACTTTATGTTTTTAGGAAGGGAGGGAGAAGGGAGAGCGGGAGAAAAAGAGAATCATCGTTGTGAGTGACACATCGTTTGGTTGCCGCCCACACGAACCCTGACCAGGGTACATGCAAACCAGGTACATGCCCTTGACCCAGAATCAAACCTGAGACCCTTCGGTGCATGAGCCAATGCTCTAATCACTGAGAAACACCAGCCAGAGCTGAATTTGCTTTGTTTTGTTTTGTTTTTTGTTAATCTTTGCCCCAGAATATTTTTTTTCCATGGATTTTTAGGGAGAGTGGAAGAAAAACGCAAAGACAGAGAGAAACATCGATGTGAGAGAAACACATCAACTGGTTGCCTCCTGCACGAGCCCTGACCAGGGTCCGAGCTGGGGAGGAGCCTGCAACAAAGGTACGTGCCCTTGACCGGAATCGAACCCAGAACCCTTTGGTCCACAGGCCAACACTCTTGCCACTGAGCCAAATCAGCCAGGGCTCTTAATGTATTTGTTGCATAAATATATTTGCTTGTATATTTGTAATCATAAAAGCAACCAATATAAGGTGCTTACTATGTACATTTAACACTCGCAATAATCCTTTGAGGAGTTTATCTTGGAGGACACGGAGTACAGAGAGGGTAAGGAATTACCGAGGGTCACACAGCTAGAAAACAGCAGGCAGAGATCAAGGGCGAGAGCCAGTTAGGAGGCTGTCTCTTAACACTACCCCCGCGGTCTCCTGGAACCTCCCTGCAAAGAACCATAGGATCTCCTTGGGAAAATGATGAACAGCTGATCAGGGTGGAGGGAGACTTTCCATTGACTATCTTTGTTAACCTTTTGGACTCCTTAAAAAAAAAACACTTCATTTTTTTAGAACAGTTTTAATTTATAGAAATGTTGTGAAGAGAGTTCCCATATTCCCCACATCGTTTCCTCCATTATTAGCACGAGTACAGTACTTTTGTTACAATTTGAGCCAATATTAATACATTATTTTTAATAAAATCTATACTGTATTTATATTTCCTTAGTGTTTACTTAGAGTCCTTTTTCTGTCCAGAATTTCATCCAGGACACCACTGTACGTTTAGTTGCCACGTCTCTGTAGATCCCTGGAGACTGTGAGTGGTTCCCAGACTTTCCTTGTTTCTGATAACCTTGATACTGGTCAGGTCTTTTGTGGAATGACCTCAACTGGGATTTGTGTGATGTTTCCCTCATGATTAGACTGGGGTTATGGATTTTTGGGAGAAAGATCACAAGGTGATGGGCCACTCTCATCACATCATATCAAGGGCACATACTATGAGCATGACTTATCATGGTGGAGTAGACCTTGATCATGTGGCTGGGTAATGTTTGTCATGTTTCTCCACAGTAAAGTCACTCTTTCTTCCCTGCTTTCTTTCTTTTTTTTTTTTAAAAAATGTTATTGTTGACACTATTGCAGATGCCCCCCAATTCCCCTCCCCTTTGCCCACTTCCACTCAGCCCTTTCCCCACCCCACCCCCCTTGGCCCTCACCGCACTACTGGTATTGTCTGTGTCCATAAGCTATGCGTATATGTTCTTTAGCTAATCCCTTCACTTTCTTTTATCCAGTCCCCCCATCCCTCCTCTCTAACATTTATCAGTCTGTTCCATGTATCCATGCCTCTGGTTCTATTTTGCTCATCAGCTTATTTTGTTCATTAGATTCCACATATAAGTGAGATCATATGGTACTTGTCTTTCTCTGACTAGCTTATTTCGCTTAGCATAATAATCTCCAGGTCCATCCATGCTGTCGCAAAGGGTAAGAGTTCCTTCTTTTTTATTTTTATTTTTTACAATATATTTTTATTGATTTCAGAGAGGAAGGAAGAGTGAGAGAGAGATAGAAACATCCATGATGAGAGAGAATCATGGATTGGCTGCCTCCTGCAAGTCCCCCACTGGGGATTGAGCCCACAACCTGGGCATGTGCCCTTGACTGGAATTGAACCTGGGACCTTTCAGTTCCCAGGCCAGTGCTCTATCCACTGAGCCAAACTGGCTAAGGCGAGTTCCTTCTTTTTTTAAAAAACAAAATATATTTTTATTGACTTCAGAGAGGAAGAAAGAGGGAGAGGTAGAAACATCAATGATGAGTGATAATCATTGATTGGTTGCCTCTTGCACGCCCCACACTGGGGACCAAGCCCACAACCCGGCCATGTGCCCTGACTGGGAATCAACCACTGAGCCATGCTGGCCAGGCAAGAGTTCCTTTTTTTTTACGACCACGAATTCCAT
Source organism: Corynorhinus townsendii (assembly GCA_026230045.1). Classification (NCBI taxonomy): domain Eukaryota; kingdom Metazoa; phylum Chordata; class Mammalia; order Chiroptera; family Vespertilionidae; genus Corynorhinus; species Corynorhinus townsendii. The sequence continues at coordinate 168,123,616 of JAPDVU010000003.1, read as the reverse complement.
TGTGTAGATATACCACAGCTTTTTTACCCACTCATCTACTGATGGGCACTTGGGCTGTTTCCAGATCTTGGCTACTATAAATAGTGCTGCTATGAACATAGGGGTGCATATATTCTTTCTGATTGGAGGAAATTTTCTACAGTGGTTGTATCAGTCTATATTCCTCCCAATAGTGTACTAGGGTTCCTTTTTCTCCACATCCTCACCAGCACTTGTTGTTTGTTGATTTATTGATAGTAGCCATTCTGACAGGTGTGAGGTGATACCTCACTGTAGTTTAAATTTGCATTTCTCTGATGATTAGTAACCTAGAGCATTTTTTCATGTCTATTGGCCATCTGTATGTCTTCTTTGGAAAAGTGCCTATTCAGGTCCTTTTCCCATTTTTTAATTGGACTGTTTGTCTTCCTGGTGTTGAGTTGTGTAAGTTCTTTATATATTTTTGAAGTTAACCCCTTATCAGATGAGTCATTGGTGACTATGTTCTCCCATCGGGTGGGTTCCCTTTTTGTTTCATTGATGGTTTCATTTGCTGCTCAGAAGCTTTTTAGTTTGATGTCGTCTCATTGTTTATTTTTTTTGTTTCCCTTGCCCTCAGAAACACATTGGCAAAAATATTGCTCTGTGCGATGTCTGAGATTTTACTACCTATGTTTTCCTCTAGAGTTTTTATGGTTTTGAGACTTACATTCAAGTCTATTGTCCATTTTGCATTTATTGTTGTGTGGGGTGTAAGTCGGTGGTCTAGTTGCATGTTTCTGCATGCACCTGTACAGTTGGCCACACCGTTTAGGGAAGAGACTGTTCTTCCCTGCTTCCTACCCTGTGCTCTTCGGAAGGAAGTCACGGTATGAAGCCCACACTTAAGGAGTGGGGAGTTGTGCTCCATCTTTTTGGTAGTGGGCTATCTGCATACATGATGGATTTATTTGGAATTCTTCTGCACAGAATGTTTTTACTTTTTAATCATGTGTTACCAAGATTTGAAAAATTAAAAAATAAATCTGCTCTTTGAATTGGAGAACACACACACACACACACACACACACACACACACACACTGAGGTGAAAATGATAGATAGTGTGTGGTTTCTCTCCAGAGGGTTCTGAACGCAGCCATGGGGGACTGGCATGGGTTCAAGGCTAACTTTGCCATTTCCCACCTGTGTGATCCCTAAGCAGGCTCATACATTTCTCTTGACCGTTCCTTTGTTAAATGGGTGGAAACAGGGCTATTGAAACAATCCTTTCGATAATATGGGTTAACAGGCTCTGTAACATGTAAAGCGCTACCAGGAGTTGAGGTGCCATGGAAGGGCTCCGGGGTACTGGGTTTGATTGAACTGCTTCTGGGCCTCCAGGGTAGAGCTGGAGTTCTTCCCTCCCACCCACTGCTGAAGTCAGAGCACATGGAGCCAGCCTGTGCATAGGCAGGGCAGACAGGGAGAGAAACTCCCTCTACGGGGCTTGGGCAGTGTGGTGGTTACACACTTCTGTCTGGAAGTTGGCATATGACCTTGGGCAAGTTATTTGTCCTTTCTAAACCTCCAGGCTCCTGTGTAGACTGGAAGCAATAATAACGTTACCAGGGCTGTTGTGAGAACTAAATGAAATAACGAAGCACCCTGCGCTGCAGCTGGCCTGATTAAATCATCATTATTCTATTTAATCCTCACCACATTTGTGAGGTGAGGAAACGGAGGCTATGAAGGTTAAGGGACTTGCTTAAGGTCACCAACTGGTAAGTGGATAAGTCGCACTTGGAGTTCAAGGCTGTGGTACTCTAAAGCCGATGTCCTTTCCCCTGCAGCACACGGCCTCTGCCCACAGCCCGTTCCCTGGTCCTCAGAGCCTCTCCCTCCCACCTCCAACCTTCTTACAGGGATGGCCACAGCATCTTCAGGGCCAGAGCTAGCCTTCTGGGGCTCTCTCTCCCAGCGGGCATGGCGTGGACTTCGGCTGGGAGGCCGACCTGGCAGTAAGGACTGGGCCTCAGGTGGACAACATTTTTCTCTCCACCTTGGAGAACACCCACCCCTCCGTCCCCAGCCATCTCCACGGCAGCTAGCATCCCAGGCCTGCAGTCCCGCACCTCCACCTCTCGGGCTAAGCCATTCCTCTCGAATCCTCTCACAGTTCTTAAGAGCCTTGCAGGCTACCAGAGAGGAAGGGCTGCTGGCTGCTCGGCCTGTGCCACCCAGAGTCAGCCTCCTTACTTACCACCCAGCTTCTCCCCGCCCCTAGCCCAGCCCTGAGGCTTCCCAACTGAGTTCTTGTCCGCAGAGGCCAGGGAGCCGGGACAAGGCTCCCGCTGTGCAGAACACAGGCCATAGTGACGCTGCCCTGCTACAGCCCACAGACCTGGGTTTGAATCCTGGTCCTGCCTCTTATCATCCCTGCTACCAAGGACCTCGTCCAGCCTCGTTTGTAGCAGCACATGGTTATGATAAATAATTCCCAGGGTTTTTGTGCGACCTACCACTGAGAGGTATGTGAAGCATTGAGCAGCGCCTGGCTCGGCGCCCAGTGAGCAGAGCTTCTGTTACTGTGCTGAGAGGCAGGGTGAGGACATGCCAAGGGACAGCTCTCTGGAGGAGGCCAGCGGATGTGTCCTTGGAACCCCAGGGCCTCCCCTGTGATTCTAGGATACTATTTTGGGGGCGGGGGGAGCTGAAACAAAAACACATACTTATCCCGGACAGCCTTCCAGGCCAGGTCCTGCGCCCCCAACCCCAGGCCCCTGCGGGCCACTCCCATCACCGCAGCACTGACAGCCGCCACCTTGCTCCCTGGGTGAGCATGTGTCCACCCCCACCTGGAGACAGGGGCTCCCACAGAAGGGACTGCAGGGTTGGCTGTCCTGACACATACTGGGCTGTTAGCCAGGCGTGTGCGGACTCCTTGGGAGCCCTCCCCTCACTCCTGTGTGGGCAGAAACCCCGTCTGTCTCCTAACCCCTGGCTCGGTGCCCAGCCCATACAGGCTCAATAAATGTGTACAGAAAAGAACTGAATTCAGACCCCACCAAGGTCCAAGCTGCTCGGAGGGGCCTTTGTCGTCTCCTTCCTCCTCTCAGGGCTGCTCTGGTTCAAGGGGTGGCAGATCTCAGTTATCCCCGGAAGTCCCTGTTGGGTCAAGAGAAGGCAAGGGAGGACAGAGGACGGGTGGGGAATCATTGGCTTGTGTCCCCTTTCCCCCCAACGGGGGCATCTAGAGAGGATTCCCTCTTCTCCAGCAGTCCTACATTCCAAACGGTTGAACACATCCACGCATCTTCCACCACACCAACCACCAGGCCAGCCGCGCCCCTCCCCCCACCCGCCAGTCCCTCCCTCACTCCGATCTCTCAGGACCCTTTGCCTATCAGATGTCAGCCAGCTATGCTGAGAAACCCATCTGGCCAGGGTTCATGCAGATTTTCAGACCCGCTCACTGCTATCCCTTCCTCAGGGGGAATCAAGCCTTTTCATGGTTAAGGAAGATACTAAATCTGAAGGGAAGACTTGAGGGTAAGGCTTGGGGTTGGATGGACTGTGAAACTTTGACCACAGTCACACAGGCAGGGTCACATGTAGACACATGGTCAGCCAGTGTCCCACAGGGGCCATCAGGCTCATGGCACAGAAGTACACACAGGCCCATTGGCCCATGAACTCATAGTCACATCCTGAGAGGCCACACACAGGGCACACCTGAACCATCACACAGGTACACAAGCTCATAGACTCATTGACCAAGAAAAAAATAAAGACAGGCCCTCCCTTCCCCCACACACACTGCCTGGGGCTCCTGGCCCAGCCCCTCCTTCTGTCCCCTCTGCTCCCTAACACTTTGCATTCCCCTGGCCATCCACTCCCCGCATCGCCTGTGTGACTTCAGTTGAAGTGTCAGACTCTGTCTGACCATGTGCAGCAGGAGTTAGGGGGTTGAGGGAGGACCAAGCCTGCCCTCAAGTGCTCCCTTTAGGCCTAGGTACCTTCCTTAACTGTGAAAAGTCAGGTCCCTCTGAGGAAGAGGAGAAAGGGGAGCAGGTGGAAACCTAAACTGTTTTGTGGCTATTTACAGCAGACCAGCCTTGAATACTAAATCTGACCTCTCTCCTGCTTCCGGGCCAGTGATTTGCCTTTGAGGAATGAGGAACAGAGGCCTGTGGATGGGGGGCTCCTGGAGATAAGAGATTGCTGTAGGCCCTCAGTACCCGGCCCTCTGGTGCTGGGAAGGGCAGAGCTTGGGCACGGATGCTGGAGGGGTGGGAAGGGGGCAGGATTGTGGCATTTCCCCTCAAGCTGGAAACAAAGGCAGATTCCTGTGTCCAGCTCCAGCAATCTGGTCCCACCCCTCGAGTGCCTGGAGCTAGAGGAAATCCCGCTGGCCTCTGGCCTCGCCCAGCCAGCTGCCCCTCTGTCAAAGGATCTGCCTCCCAGCCAGGGCCAGTACCTGCCCTCAAGCCCTGGGAACCTCATCCTTGTCCAAATACCAAGCCCTCCCCATTGGGAATAGTTCCCGTAGCCCCTCGGACCCTATGCCCAAGCTGCAATAGTCTTCTCAGCACCACCCAGAGCCTACCAGACCCCCACACCCTTGCCGGCCAACTCAGGCACCCTCACCCCAGCAAACTCAAGCCCTGCTACTCTTTAGTGGACAAAAGTCTGGGTGCCTCTAGGAACTCCTGTGCCATCCAAAATGCTCATCAGGCCCTGCAGGCATCCCACCATCCTGAGTGGGGATTGTGCACCTCGGCTAATTGACACATGTTCCCTTTTTGCACAAAAATGAAGCTCTAGGGAAGGGGGGCACTATGCTTACTTAGGTAAGGGTCAAGGGATACCATGTGACCCAAATAGAACAGGAACTAAAGGGGCATTATTACAAAATAACAACATAACGATAAGTAATTAGGAGGAAGAGAAAGTAAGTGACCTAAATTATGAAGTTTTAAAGTCTATAAATAGCAGAAAGACAAATATTACATGGTATCCCTTATATATGGAGTGTAAAAAATAAAGTCATATTCATAGAAATAGAGTTTAAAAAATGGTTGCCACCCTAGATGGTTTGGCTCAGTGGATTGAGTGTTGGCCCAAGGACTGAAGGGTCCCAGGCTCGATTCCGGTGGGCGGCATGTACCTCGGCTGCAGGTTTAATCCCTGCCCTGGTGGGGGCGCGTGCAGAAGGCCACCAATGGATGAATCTCTCACACATCGATGCTTCTCTCTCTCTTGTCTCTCCCCATCCCTTCCACGCCCTTTAAAAATCAATGGAAAAATATCCTCGGGTGATGATTAACAAAGCAAAACAAAAAACAAACAAAAAAATGGTTGCCAAGACCTGGGGGTGGATGAACGGAGGAACTAGGAAATGTTAAAAGGGTACAAACTTTCAGCTATATGGTGAATAAGATCTCAGCATCTAATGTAAAACATGGTGTCTCACTGTATTGTATAACTGAAATTAGCTTACAGAGTAGTACTTAAATGTTCTCTCTCACACACACACACACACACACACACACACACACACAGGCCCTGGCCCGTGTGGTTCAGTGGTCAGAGGAACGGCCCAAGCACCCAAGGGTCTCGAGTTCAATTCCTGATCAAGAGCACATACCTGGGTTGCAGGTTCGCTCTCCAGCCCCAGTTGTGTCTCTCTCCTATGGATGTTTCTCTCTCTCTCTCTCTCTCTCTCTCTCTCTCTCTCTCCACCCCTTCCTCCTTTCCTTCCTTTCAATCTCTCTGAAAAACAACAGGAAAAACCCTCAGGTGAGGATTAACAACAACAATGTATATGTATATCAAGTCATTGTGATGTATTCTTTAAATATCTTGCAATTTTATTTATCAATTATACTTCAACAAAGCTGAACATCTGGAGATGGCATTGTAAACATTACTTAGGTTATCGAAGTAAACGTCAGAGAAATGAATAGCTGAACCCTTGAGAAGGGGCTGGCCTCAGCAAGAGGGTCTGAGAGTGGGCACAGTTGCTTCTCATTATAAACTCGGCTGCAGCATTTCATGTACTTATTTATTTTTACCCTGTGTTTATTAGGAATGTCTTGCATATTCTTTCAGAATGGCTGCTTCATACTTCACAGCCCACTGTGGCAGCTTTTAGTAGGGGAGCCACCATTCAGCGCCCATTTCTGAGCAGGTAAGAAAATAGAGGCCCCATCACACAGCCAAACCTCTGGTCTCCTGACTCTAGTTTCATGCTCTTTCTTCTGTCCCACAGCCGGGCCTCCCTCCCTCAAAACAAACCGAACATGCGTGTGGGTTTTTCAGCTGGTAGAGGACGCTCCCGGGTGTTTGCTTTTATTCTGAGAATCGGCAGAGGAGGGGTCACCAACCCCTCCTCTTACAGGTATAGGAGCTGCTGTCCACACAGCGCCTCCAGCTCCAAGGTGGCCCTTCCCACTGCCTCTCTTCTCCCTCCTCTGGCCGGACCAGTGGGGTAGGAGAGGGTCAGAGCCTCGAGAAGGCCTGTGGGCAGGGACATTCCAGAGGTCGCTGGACTTCAGGGAGGAGGCCGTCCTGGAGCAGCATTTCATCAGAGCCCAGGCTGCAAGCCAACCCACCCAGAGGCATTGTGAGGGTACCGTCTAATCTCAGACTCCTGCCCTGACATGCCAGCCCCTCCTCAAAAGGCTCCATCCTGAGATGAGTCATCCCAGGGCTTTGGGGTGGGCCAGGAGCGGAAGAACCCTGTAGGACATCCTGGAGGAGGAGCCGGACAGGAGCAGGTAGGTGACTAGGTGGCTCACACCATCGGGCCCCTGTCTGCCAGCCTCTTCCTAAGGTGCTGGGCTGTCCACACCCTCCCCAAACCTTGGCACCAGCCAAATTGAGCTGTGTTGACAAGGCCTGAGACCGGGTAGTTTCCCCAATCTTAGAGTCAAAGAAGATCACAGAAGGCTGGGAAGGATCTTTGCAACTCTCCGGTGCAAACACCTCGGTGTACAGAGGAAGAATCTGAGGCCCAGAGAGGTTGATCCAGGCCTGAAACCCAGGGCACTGTGGCACCTCCTGCCCTGAGCTGCAGGAGACGGAGGGGGCCACTTCCTCCTCCAGGCAAAACGAGCTGCATCCAGCCCACAAAGCTGGGGTTCTCCCCTCTGTGTTGAAGAGATGGAACATGGACTTCACAGGTATCTGTCCCCCTTCTCCCCTAGGGAAGACGCAGTTCTTCCTCCTTGGGTACCCTGTGCTCTGTTCATGTCTCTCACATCTGAAACATTCCTAGGTTGTCTGATCTAAATCTCCTACTCTGCAATTTAAGGAAGGCAAAGCCCAGCTCACCCTCTGCTGAATTCCTCCCTTGCTTTTTCTCCCTACTCATCCTTGTGCTGAACCAACTACACGATTCGTGCGGCCCAGCACAAAATGAAAATGCTGAGCCCTTTGTTGAAACATTATTAAGAATTTCAAGATGGCAGCAGCAGAGCATTAAGTGAAATGTGGCGCCCTGCATCTACAGAGGGGGAAACCGTGGAGTTGGGCCCTCCCTGGTGGCAAAAGCAGTACTTAAACTCAACACTCATCGCCGGTCCTGAAAAATCAAGTTGTTCCTTCCTCTGCCTTCATGCCAGCTCCAGGGCACCTGCCTTCGGTAGGTGAGAACCGGCCTGAGGTTTCACCCACACACCCTTCCCAGGAGCAGGCCTGTGCTTCACACTGCTGGGAAATCCTTCTGAATATCTAAATGTAAATCTCAGTCCTGTAGGCCTGTTTCCTCTTGTTCTGTCCTCGCTGATTATGGGGAACAGCTGGTCCTTCTGTGTAATTAATTCTTGTAGACTTGGACATAGTCTGCAATTCCTTTTCCCTTTCCTCACTGGGCTGTCTCCACGGCTTTCTCCAACGCTGTCCCTCCTCGGGTGCCTGCCCCAGCCCCTCTGCGAGCTGTGAAGCCATGAGTTTCACAAGAAGCTCCAGAGAGCAGAGTCAGGGTCCAGAGGACTCAATGCCTGGGGGCAGGGGGGTGGGCAGTGTAGACTCCAGCACTGATGAACAGCCCATCCCCCACCCAGCCCTGTCTTCCTCCTCCAAAAGTGCTCTACTTTTATCTATTTCATGAACCGTTTCCAGATAAAGTCCCCCACCCCCACTGACTCACATCGGCGACTCTCAGCTCTGGTCCACGGTGATGTTTCTGTTCTCAGGGTGTGCCTCAGAATGGACGCTTCCCTTGGGAAAGCCAGACTTCCGTGTCCCAGGACAGAGATCCGTGGGCTGGGGCTGGAGAGGTTTATCAGAAGCCATCGCAGGGCAAGGGGGAGAGTGGGTATGAAAGACAGCCACACAGCCACACTCTCATGTCTCCAGCTAATAGAGTGCCAAGTGGCCGCTATAATCTGAAAGAGCAGACACTGTAATCCTATAGTACTTCCTATTGGCTACAGGACACCGGTCTGTCCTGACACTGAAATTTGGGTGTGCCTTGGTTCTGGAATTCACAGGCTCCTGTTGTGAAGCAGCTGGGGGCGGCAGGGGGGGGGTTGAGGGGGGAGGATTGCAGCAAAGGAAGTGAGGTCAGTCAACAATGGATGCCTTTAGCTATTGTTTCCCCCAGGCTCTATTCCTGTCAAAGGGCGGGGGTCCCCTGCCCATCTTACAGAACCTCCATATTAGAGCAAGACACCTTAGAGGGCTGCTCTTGTTTTAAATCTTTATTTTTGAGAGTATTACAGATGTCCCCCCATTGCCCTCCTCCACCCAGATCCCACCCCACCACAGGCCTTCACCACACTATTGTCTATGTCAGTGGTTGGCAAACTCATTAGTCAACAGAGCCGCAGTTTGCTGACCACTGGTCTATGTCCATGGATTATGCATATCTATATATATAAAACCCTAATATGCAAATAGACCGAACAGTGGAACAACCCAACAACTGGTCGCTATGATGTGCGCCGACCACCAGGGGGCGCCTGCAGAACATGGTAAGCGTTGGCTGCGGCGGGATGGTGGAGCAGGAGAGCAGAGCAAGGGCACCAGACCAAGGCAGGGTGCTGGTTGCTGTCATCAGGGTGAGCCTCTGGTGATTACTGAAAATTCTTCACTCCCACACGCCATGGCCCTGCCTGGCGCACACACCCGTTTCTGGCGCCGGAGCTGCCGCTTGCACCCACTGCCAGTGCCCAGCACTGGCCCCAATTGCTCAGCACCATCAGCAGGTACAAGTGGTGGCTGCCGGCCTCGATCGCCTTTCAGAGCTTCTCCACCTCTCCCTGCTTCTGAGGGGCGATCGGGGCCAGCAGCTGCCTCTCGCACCCACTGCCAGCAATGGCTCTGCTTGCACCCACTGCTGGTGCTGGAGCCACTGCTCACACCTGCTGCCGGTGCCTGGCCCTGGTCCTGATCGCTCAGCACCATCAGCGGGTGCAAGTGGCGGCTGCCGGCCCTGATCGCTCCTGAAGGCGTCTCCACCTCCCCCTGCTCCTTAGGGGTGATTGGGGCAGCAGCTGTTGCTCACACCCACTGATGGCACCGGCCCTGCTTGCACCCGCTCCTGGCGCTGGCCCCAGTCGCTCCACACCATGAGTGGGTTCAAGTGGGGTTGGTGCTGTCAGTGCATGGGAGCAGCGGTGGCAGAAGCAGGGCTGCTGGCAGAGAGGAGACTGGGGGCCGTGGTGGGAGGGGCCAAGCAGGAGCATGGAGGATGGGCTGAGACCCACCCCTGTGCCCACCGCAGCCTCGTGGCCCACAGTTTCTTTCAAGGTGTATGAATTCGTGCACTGGGACCCTGGTCCTATATAATAAAAGCGTAATATGCAAATCGACCTAATGTCATAATGACCAGTTGGTGGGAGGTGGGGCTGGCAAGCAGGTGGCACCAGGCCAGTGGGCAGAGGGACGGGATGGTGATTGGGGGATGGCAGCGACCAGTGGCAGTGGAGGGGTGATTGGCTGGGGCGGGGGAGGGCTAGCCACTTGCCGGCTGGCACCAGCCACTGATCAGCCCACCCAGTCGCCTCCCACAGAGGGCTCATCAGTTGGACATCCCCTGAGGGCTCCATGACTGCAAGAGGGTGCAGGCTGGGCTGAGGGACCCGCCCCCCCATTGCACTTTTTTTCTTGCACCAGGCCTCTAGTCTATATAATAAAAGCCCAGCGACCCTTAAGGCGGAAGACCAGAATGACCAGTCGCTATGATACTCACTGACCACCAGGGGGCAGACGCTCAATGCATGAGCTACCCCCTGATGGTCAGTGCACTCCCACAGCTGGAGCATGCTCAGCCAGAAGCTGGGCTCACTGCTGGTGAGTGCAGCGGTGGTGCCGGGAGCCTCTCCTGCCTCGGGGGGCAGTGCTAAGGAGCGGCTAGCCAACGGGTAAGGAGCAAGTAGGCAAGCAGTTAGGAGCTAGGGGTCCTGGATTGCGAGAGGGATGTCCAAATGTGGGACATTCACTGAGGGGTCCTGGATTGTGAGAGAGAGCAGGCCGGGCTGAGGGGACCCACCCCCCTCATGAATTTCATGCATTGGACCTCTAGTGTGCATATAAATTCTTTGGTTATTCTCTGCCCAACCTCCCACCCCCTTCCCTCTGAGATCCATTAATTTGTGCCATGCTTCCATGCCTCTGGACCTATTTTGTTTGGTGGTTTATTTTGTTCATTAGATTCCACATATAAGTGAGATCCTGTGATACTTGTCTTTCTCTGACTGGCTTACTTCACCTAGCATGATACTCTCTGGTCCCTCCATGCTGTCTCAAAGGATAAAAGATCCTTCTTTTTTAAAAAAATGTATTTTATTGATTTTTTTACAGAGAGGAAGGGAGAGGGATAGAGAGTTAGAAACATCGATGAGAGAGAAACATTGATCAGCTGCCTACTGCACACCCTGTACTGGGATGTGCCTGCAACCAAGGTACATGCCCTTGACCGGAATCGAACCTGGGACCGTTCAGTCCGCAGGCCGATGCTCTATCCACTGAGCCAAACCGGTTAGGGCAAGATCCTTCATTTTTACAGCTGCATAGTATTCCATTGTGTAAATGTACCACAGCTTTTTTATCCACTTATCTACTGGGCACTTGGGCTGTTTCCAGATCTTAACTATTGTAAATTGTGCTGCTTTGAACATAGGGGTGTATATATTCTTTCTTATTGGTGTTTCTGTATTCTTAGGATGTATTCTTAGAAGTGGGATCACTGGGTCAGTTTGATTTTTAACTTTTTGAGGAAATTCCATACTGTTTTCCATAGTGGCTGCACCAGTCTGCATTCCCACCAGCACAGAGGTATCCTCTTGCTTCTAATACCCATGTCTTTCTCCTTGGCTGAGACCAACCTCCTCGGCCTTTTCATTTATTAATGTAATTAAACACGTCCATTGAAGGCCTACCCTGTGTCAGACTCAGCCAATCCTATGAGGCTGTTCATGATGTCCACTTAACAGATGGGGGCTGAGGCATGGGGAAGTGTCAATTGTCTGAGCTTCTGTAACTAGTTGGATTCCCCGACTCCAGCGTCTTGGTGGATAACCGGGAGGCTAGGCACACACTTGCTTTCAGGGTGAGTTTGTTTCTCCGCGGGGAGAGGCCATTCCGCTCCCTGCAAAGTCTGGTCCCCCTTGTCCAGCAGTGTCCAGCGGAGGCTCTGGTCCCCGTGCCTAAAGCTCCCTTTGGTGGGTGAGGGGCTGCCTCACAGGGAGCCGTACAAAAGGGCTCCAGCCTCTCCCTCCATCCCGGAGCCCACGGAGGCCAGAGGCGCCTTGGCCGCGGCCGCCAGCTGGAGGGGTTCAGGCTGTCCGCGCGCCGCGCCGCCGGTCTGGGCCTGTTTTCCCCGCGCTGAGCAGAGGCTGCGGAAGACGGGAGGGACCAGCGGGGGTGGAGGGGACACAGGGAGGAGGCAGAAGGATTTGGACCAGTGGGCGCTCCCCGAGGGTGGGGGGAGAGAGGGCCCAAATCTTCGTACCCCGTTAGCCCCACGCTTTGCCCTTGGACCGGGGCTTGACGGTGGGGAAGGACAGGTAACTTCTCTCCCCTAAGCCCTCCCCGCACGTCCTTCGCACGGTGACCCCTTCCATCCCAAGATGCCAGGTCCCCCCTCGCGGCTCCGAGTGGCCGGGGGCGCCTCCACCCCACCCCACCCTACCCCTACCCCCGCGTCAGACGGTGCCTCCCATGGAGCTCCAGCCCCTTTGGCTCCGGCCCGGACCCCGGGCGACCCCTGCAGCCGAGTCCAAGGCCCGCCCCCTCGGAGAGGCGGATGTGGGAGGCTCGGGGCGGGGGCGCGGCCGAGATCCTGGAACTGGGGGGGCTGGGGGCGGCGGGGAGGCTGCCCCCGGGTCTGGGAGCCGCGCGGGGGAGGGCCCGGGGCCTGCGGCCCCAGGAGGGGCGAGCGGGCGGCCCGTCGGCGAGCTGGGCAATAGGAAACGGTTTATTAGGAGGGAGTGGTGGGGCCGCGGCCAAGCAGGAAGACGCTGGAATAAGAAACATTTTTGCTCCGGCCCCTTTCCCAGTCCCGGGAGGCCGCCGCGCCAGCAGCGCCGAGCGAGCCCCTCCCGGCCCCAGGGCCCAGCCTCGGCCGGGCCGCGCCCAGACCCCTGCCCGCCGTCCAAGGTTCGGGGTGCCACCGCGGCCGCCGCCGCACCCGCACCCGCACCCGCCAGCGCCCCGCCGCCCGGGCGGGCCCACAGGTGAGAAGAGGTCCGCGGGCGGGGCCGGGGGTGGGGTACGGCCTGAGCCACCCGAGGGGGCCCTTCCTGAGGGCAGAGCCCCTTGGTGAGGTCGCCGCAGGGTCAGCCCAGCTCATCAGGGGCACAGTATCCCTCACCCTCCCGCGGCGGCCCACCACCCCACCTGAGACTGGACGGGGCCGGACTGAACCCGGACTGGGACTCAAACACTGCTCCCTGCCAGTCCCTGGGCATCTCTGCTCTCCTATTGCAATCCACGTCAAAGGGCAGGCGGACTCCCGCCCTGCTTCACCCACGGAGAACGGGTCACATGTCCCTGCTGGCAGCTGGCTGGCCTGGGATAGAGGGTCCACGTCAGACGTCTTGAGCCAGCCCAGCCCTGGCAGCTCCTGCTCAGGGATCTGACGCGGTAACTCCAGCCCCCACGCCTCACCTCTAACCCTGCGTGGTCAGGTCACCCCCTGCCGTGGCCTTCCTCCAGCACGCAGCCAGAGCGAGTGCAGGCTCCCTGCAGGAGGCACTCCCAGGTTTCCAGTCCACTCTGGAGGCCAGTGCTGTTGAAGCCGCATTCCCCTCCGCCCCCTTTTCTTCTTCCAGGTCAGGGCCAAGGTGGACAGTAGCTCTCACCCCCTCTGTGTTTATGGGCATCTTCTGGCTGCATCAGGTCTGTCCTCTCTAATCCCTTCCTGCCCCATTTGTCCTAGTACCTGCCCTTCCATCTCCTTGGGTGGTTAAAGGGAACTGCCATCTATTGAATACTTACTGTGCAGACATGTATTTCTCATGTAAGCCTTGCCACAACGGAGCAGAGGGGTTATCATACCCATCCTACAGTGGAAGCGCAGATTCAGACTGCAATTGCTTGTCCAAAGCTCCAGGGATGGTGTAAATGGATGGCTGGCCTTTGCTAACACGTGTTAAGTGCCTACTATGTACCACTTAGTACTTTGCTAACTGATTTTACTTCATGATACCTATAAAATGAGCGCTATTCTTCTTCTCATTTTACACAGGGAAGCCTAAACCTCAGAAAGTTTAAGTAACTTGTTCTAAACCTCATAGCTCTACGTGGCAAAGACAGGATTTGCATTCAAGTTTACATGAGCCAGAGCCAGAGCCAGATCCTGACCTCTGTGCTCCTCTGCACAGGCGTGGTGCTATATCTCACGGCTGTTGAGGGTTCATGACGTGATGCAGAGAAAGTGCTGTGTGTTTGGGAAGGGGCAGCCTGGTCGGGGCAGCCTGGTGGGGGCAGCTCAGTCCGGCCTCCCCTGTTTGGGTCAGACCTGCAGCTGGGCAGCGTGAGGCACTTCCTTGCTGTGCTGAGCCACTGCTGATGGCCGGAGCAAGTTTTATCAATCCCTCAGGTGTGATGGGGAGCGGAGAGTGACAACCACCTTCCCAGCACCCCCTACTCTGGTTCTCCCACCTGTGACTGAGCCTACAGCTAACATGGTTTCTGTCTCCACTCTAAACAAACCCACACCGGGTACCTGTCGATGACAGCAGTGGACAGTCTGTTAATGTTGGTGAGACCCACTCACTCTTTTTCCTCCTTGGTGGGGCTCACCCAACACTAAACAATTGGAGGAATAAAGTGACCAAGGAAGGATTTACGATCAGTAATTTATGTCAATCAAGGCAACAAATTTAACATGCCCGAGCCTCAGTTTCCCCATTGGGTTGTTGTGTGGATTAAACAAGGTCAACCGTTAAAGTTCAGTACATAGCACATAAGTCATACTCAGAGAAGGTTAACTCTTATTACTAAGGACTTCACAGTGGTAAGTTAATGTTTGATATTAGTTTAGCATTTGTGATTTCTGGCCAATAACAGTGATGCTTCTGCAGCAGGAGATCTTTCATGCAGTTTTGCTTAGAAATGAAAGGGTACCGCCAGTCCCCAGGAGTCCATCTGTGTTAGAGTCAGGTTGCAGGAAGAATCACATGGAGTCGGCTCTGAGTTGGGACTGGTCAGCACCCTCCTGTACTTAACCTTACACTGGGCACAGTTAGAAATTGGACAGTCACAATTTTACTCCCCCACATTCCCAGATGAGACCAGAGTTGGGTCTCCCTGTACCGGTCCTTGGCCTGGGAGGCCTGGGGTGGATTGGATGTCAGGAGCAAAGCCTGGACCCGCCCTCCCTCCACAGTGTTTCCAAGACCTTGACTTCCATGTTTAGCCTTGTGTTTCCTTCTTCTCCCATAAAGGGGGAGGTCTCTGGATGGGAGTGAGAGTCCTGTCCTCTGCACCCCATGCCCACTCACCAGCAGTCCTAGGAAATGAAAGCATGGAGACTACGTCTCATGTGGTGTAGGACATCATGGTACCCACTGATTCGAATTACGCAGGGAACTGTTTTTATTTTTATTTTATTTTTTAAAATATATTTTATTGATTTTTTACAGAGAGGAAGGAAGAGGGATAGAGAGTTAGAAACATCAATGAGAGAGAAACATTGGTCAGCTGCCTCCTGCACACCCCCTACTGGGGATGTGCCCGCAACCAAGGTACATGCCTTTGCCGGAATCGAACCCGGGACCCTTCAGTCCGCAGGCCGACGCTCTATCCACTGAGCCAAACCAGTTTCGGTTGGGGAACTGTTTTTAAATGCATGTTTCTTGCCCTGATGGGTTGGCTCAGTTGGTTGGACCATCATCCCGTACACCAAAAAGGTTGTGAGTTTGATTTCCAGTCAGGGCGCATACCTAGGTTGCATATGTGGTTGGTGCACATATGCCAATCAATGTTTCTCTCTCTCTAATAAATAAAAACATATCCTCAGGTGAGGATTAAAAAAAAAAAAAAAAGCGTGTTTCTTGCTGATCCCAGATTCTGATCAAATCAGATTCTGGAGTGGGGGTGAGACCAAAGAATGTACATTGCTAACCAAGCCCTTCAGGTGATTCTGATGCCTACTAAAGTAGGTGAGAGGGTGCACTGGGGCATGGTCAGAAAAGTGGAGTATGGGTACAGGATCCGAGGAGGATGCCAGATTTATCCTCATTGTTTTCCACTTTTTCCTTCCTGCCCCATACCCTTTCCTTAGCTGCTTTCTGGGCAAGCAAAGGCTACTGCCAAGGATGGCTTCCTGCCTATACCCCAGTGGACAAATTCAGCTTGTCTGGGGCTCCCTCTCAGTCTCCAGTACCACTGCAGAGTGCCTGCTGGAGTCCTCACTGCCTGCCACGAGGGGCCAGACGCAGGAGGTCAGGCAGAGGCTGGGGACACAGCTGCGGCAGCCCAGGGCTCCATTTCCTTCCCCAGCTCTGGGCCTCTGGGGCAGAGGAAGCCCAGGCAGGAAGGCAGAGCTGCCACCAGCAGAGAGGCATACAAAGCTCCCCCCACCCCCAGCCATCCTGCCCCAGAGCCTTAGCATCTTGAATCTTCATCTGGCACCATTCTTAGGCCATGGCCTTCTGAGCCTCTGTGCCATAGTCAGCCTCACCCGGTCAGAAGACATTCCCGCCCCCCGTGATAGTTGCATCTATCTGGGGACCCAGTCCACAGGCAAAACCCTGCTTATTTGCTACCGTTCAGAGAGTGCTTCTTACTGTCTGACCTCAGTCCTTCTTGCTGCAGCCCCGGCCCTTATCTGCTTGTTCTAAACCTTTGAGAAATGAAGAAGGGGGTAGCTGTGAAGCACTAGTTGGTTTGGGACCAGGTTTGGGGAGTTTCATAGACCAGAATTACTCCCCTTGACACTCTCCATCCAACTTCTGGAAAAGGTCAACCTTAGCCAGCCACAGAAGGTCAAACATTCAGTGTCTAAGTGTGTTTCACTTCCCTCCCCACATCATTGGCCCTGCCCCCACCCTTTCCCAGGACAGTAAGGAAAGAGAAGGGGGCCAGGGATGGCACAGGGAGGGCCTCTGATACTCTGGCTGCAGGAGGTTCCTTTCGCCTAGGGAGCCAGCACTGTGGGAGCTGTGTGGTTGCTACAGCTCTGAGGGCTAGGACACGGGCTGCCACCTGAATTGGGAGACAGAGAGGAAAGAGCACTGGACTGGGAGTCTGCACACCTGGGGTGTGCTCCTGGTACCACCACTGAACCCTGTCTGGACCTGGACAAATCTCTTCCCCTGTCTGAGCCTTAATCCTGTCATCTCTAATTTAAGAGCTGGGCTTTGTGAGTCACTAGGTGTCCCCTCAGATTCGGTCACGGGGGTGTTCCAGTGCAGGTGGCTTCTCCAGACCCTGTGCTGCTTCGGCCTGCCCTGGGAATGTGTCCTGACCTCCATGCTGTGCGTGACTCCTGCCTGTTCTATCCAGACCCCAATCTAAACAATCTTGATTCCTGTTCCCAACTTGGCGGGACCCTGAATGGCAGGAAGTGAAGACAGGAGCCTGTTTATGTTTGAGGCAGCCAGGGCTGGGGCGGGGGGTTGGGGGGGGGGTGCCGTGCTGGGAAATGGGTGGGTTGGGGGGGGAGACTAGAAGGGGATGGGCAAGAGGCAGAGGATAGAAGGGGTGCTGCTGAAAACATGGTCCTTCACCCCAGCCCCGAGCCCTCTGTGCCCTCCAGTTGTAGCTCAGCAGCAGCGTTGTGGGACTGGGAGTCTCCCCCAAGTTCTCAGTCACTTAAACATGGCTCCCCACCCTTTACCCCTAACAGGATGGTTTCCATGGGGAAGTGAACCAGGACTTCCCCTGCAGGCCCCACCCCAAAGCCAGGCGCAGTGGAGTCGGGAGGAGGCCTGCCTGCCCCCCGAAAACACTCCCAATGATTTCCTCTGGGTGGGAGGGACTCATGGTCAGTGGCTAAAAACACTGAGGGGATCACATTTCACAGATCTTACTGCACCCCCTCTCCTGCTCCTCTCTCCAGGACCATGAGCTTGGACCCCCCCAGGAGATGCCTTCTGATGCTACTGATGGCTTTGAACCTGACCCAGGGTGAGTCCTGTAGGGAACAGGGGCCTGAATGGAGAAAGGGGCTCAGCTCTTGCTGGGGCTGTTTGAGGAGTTGGGGGAGAAGGGACTTTGGAGTTTGGCTGGAGGGCAGTAGACACGCTACCCCAAGCCCCTTTTGCTCTATCTAGGGGTACAGAGAGTGGGGATGTTGGCAGAGAGGGCCTGAAAGAAGCCTCAGGGTTGGGGCTGGGGCCAGAGCTGGGCCTGGAACTGGGGAGGAGGCCTTGGGGTCAGGGAAGGGATGGAGGCCTGCTACTCAGTCTCAGCTGCCCCCTGGGGGGAGGGATAATCGGAGGGTGGAACTAAGGGACCAAGGCCTCAAGGGGTTTGTCTGAAAGGTCAGAGGGGAGAGAGCAGTGGGTGTGGGGCTCAGCCTGGGGAACTGGGCTCAGGGTGACTGAGCTTCTGCTGTGTCTCCCAGGCGACCCTGTGAAGCCCTCTCGGGGGCCGCTGGTGACCTGCACGTGTAAGGGTCCACGATGCAAGGCGTCTACCTGCCAGGGGACCTGGTGCACTGTAGTGCTGGTGCGGGAGGAGGGCAGGCACCTCCAGGAACATCGGGGCTGTGGGAACATGCACCCAGAATTCTGCTGGGCACGCCCCACTGAGGTCGTCAACCACTACTGCTGCTACAGCTCCTTCTGCAACCACAACGTGTCCCTGGAGCTGGAGGGTATGTCTGCTGCCTCAGCACCGCCTAGCCCGCCTCTCAGACCCTGCCCTCTCACCCTGCTTTCCTCTCATGCCTGCCAGGAGGGTGGGGAGGCAGGACCCTGGGATCTAATGGAAGCGGCAAGGTGTGGTAGGGGAAATGTCCCGATGGCAGCGGGGTCTCGATATCCTCTCTCTGGCAGCCAACCCAACCCCAGAGCAGCCGCAAGTAGATAGCCAGCTGCCTCTGATCCTGGGCCCTGTGCTGGCCTTGCTGGTCCTGGTGGTCCTGTGTGCCCTGGGCCTGTGGCATGTCCGGCGGAGGCAGGAGAAACATCAGCACCTGCACAGCGAGTTGGGCGAATCCAGACTCATCCTGAAGGCATCCGAGCAGGGGGACAGCATGTTGGGGGTATGAGCATGGGGAACATGGGACACAGGGTCGGGGGGAGGAATAAGCAGAAGCCACAGAATCAAAGGGATGCAGAGTGACAGGTAGCTAAGAAAGGCATAATCAGATGGGGAGCTGGGTGAGCGAGGGGCATGCAGCCACAGTAGCAGGGGCCAGGTGGGGAGAGAGAAGGGGGCTGGGTGAGGGACAGCTCTCAGTGGCCTCTTTGTACCTTCAGGACTTCCTGGACAGTGACTGCACAACAGGCAGTGGCTCGGGGCTCCCCTTCCTGGTGCAGAGGACCGTGGCACGGCAGGTCGCCCTGGTGGAGTGTGTGGGTGAGCCTGGGAGATGGGGACCAAGGGCTCCCATGAGCTTGGAGGGAGGGGTAAGAGAGCTCTTGGTCTCTGGAGTCACAGACAGGGTCAGGTCTGATTCAGAATGGGAATTCTGATGGGCACGGAGTGGGTGGAGACTGGTCAGGGCTAGATCCTTCTGCAGAAGCCAGTAGGGAACAAGAGGCAGGTGGGGGTGGCCTGTGAGCGGGGTGTGGGTCTGGATTACGTTAAGCATAAGTGTCAGAGGTTCTGCAGATGGGTCAGTGCAGCTGGGACCACTGTGCCCAGGGGCTTGTGTGACTTTCTCTCCCCTCCACCCCCCTGCCATTGGATCAGGAAAGGGCCGCTATGGCGAGGTGTGGCGAGGCTTGTGGCATGGTGAGAGTGTGGCAGTCAAGATATTTTCCTCAAGGGATGAACAGTCCTGGTTCCGGGAGACTGAGATCTACAACACAGTGTTGCTCAGACACGACAACATCCTAGGCAAGCTGGGTGGGGTGGGAGTGGGGTGGGTTGGGGTGGGGTGGAGGTGGGGGAAACGATGCCAGGCCTCGGCTTTCACCCCCTGCACTCAAGGCTGGAGTCCCCAGCCTATGGACACCCAACCCTGAAGGACTCCCAGCCCGGCCTCAGCCCCAACCAACCTCTGACTCCAGCTTCCTCTCTGCCCTAATCCAGAGCACCCTCCACCCCAGCCCAGCTTGCCCTGACTCAGTCCATCCTGTGCCTCCAGCCCTGACCCTGGCCAGTCCAGACTCCCTCATCTCTAAACCCTTGGCTGAGCCACCTGACCCTCTGCCCATAGGCTTTATAGCCTCGGACATGACTTCCCGCAACTCGAGCACGCAGCTGTGGCTCATCACGCACTACCACGAGCATGGATCGCTCTACGACTTTCTGCAGAGGCAGACGCTGGAGCCCCGACTGGCCCTGAGGCTGGCTGTGTCTGCGGCCTGCGGCCTGGCTCACCTGCACGTGGAGATCTTCGGCACTCAGGGCAAACCGGCCATCGCCCACCGCGACCTCAAGAGCCGCAATGTGCTAGTCAAGAGCAACCTGCAGTGTTGCATCGCAGACCTGGGTGAGCTGCGGGATGGAGTAAGGTGGGCCTTTCCAAGGGGCGGGGCAGGGAAGGGGCGGCCCCTTTGCAGGCGGGTGCGGTCCCGTGTCCACTAGGCTCCACCTTCGCCCAGGTGTCTGTATGCTTGCCCAGGCGATTCTGATTGGCGCTTTAAAACTTAAAGAGATGTTTGCTGTCTCATTTCCCCTCCACAAGAGCCCTACCGTTTGCCTAACACTCTTTTTAAGCTTAAACTCCTTCCACCCCACCCCGGGCTCCAGGAGTTGGGAGAAAGGAGCAGGGAGCCAGGAATCTGGGTTATCCTCCGGGCTTCACTGACTACATTGCTCCTACTCATGGGGCCTTGGGGTCCTGCTCTGTGAAATGGGCATAATAATGCATGCCTTGCCCACTCACATCTCGCTGTGTCCTTGGGCACCCAGAGAGCACTACACAGTAAACGAAAGGGAGCCAGTGTTCTCCCAGCCCGCCTCAGAGCAGGTCTCCATTTGCCTGCCACCCCACCTTGCCCCCTGGACCGCAGCCTCTGGGGCCACCCTGTCTGTGGGCTGGGGTGAGCAGCAGAAGTGACAGCCCTGGTACCCACAGGCCTGGCTGTGATGCACTCGCAGGGCAGCGATTATCTGGACATCGGCAATAACCCGCGAGTGGGCACCAAGCGGTACATGGCCCCCGAGGTGCTGGATGAGCAGATCCGCACCGATTGCTTCGAGTCCTACAAGTGGACGGACATCTGGGCCTTTGGCCTGGTGCTGTGGGAGATCACCCGCCGGACCATCGTCAATGGTGAGGGCCCACCCTGCACAGGGGGAGGGGGCAAGTGGATAGACAGGCAGGAGATGGGGCTTGTGGCCACACGGCCTGTATTCCGTTCATTGCTATTCACCAGCTGGTTCAGCTGAGCAACCTTTTAAGGTTCATCTGAGTCTGCGAGTCTGTGATTCTGGCTGTGAAATCTTGGGTAAGTGATAATAACAGGAATATTAATAGCAGCTAACATTTATTGAGTTTAAATATGTGCCAGATGCCATGTGATATACATGTATTGTCTTATTTAATCATCCTCTGTTGGCAGAAAGATGGTATCGCTTCAGTAGTTAAGAGCGTGGGTTGGGAATCAGGCTGCCTAGGTTCAATTCCTGATTTTGCCACTGACCATGGGTATGTTACTTAACTTCTCTGTGCTCAGTTTCCTCATTTGTAAAGTGAGAATAAAAATAGTTTCTAATGGTTGAGATAATTCAAATAAAATATTTAGGACAGATCTGGAGCTCAGTAAATATTAGTAACAATTACTGTTGTCAAAATGAATCCCTGACCCAGTATCCTCCCCATTTTACAGATGAGGGGACTGGGCCCAGAATTACAGCCGGTTAGATGCAGCACCAGGATCTGAAACCAGGCACTCTGACTCTAGGGCCAGTGTTGTTTATCATGGTGCTACTTAAACCTCCCTGGTCCTTGGTTTCCTTGACCACAAAACATGCGAGATACAGTAGTGCCTGCACTGCCTGCTTATTGCTTCCTCATGTTACTGTGGGTACCACAGGGGACTCAGATTTAGAGTGACTTGGAACAGTCAGAGGGACCTCATCCCTGCTGGCCCCATGCCATGGGCAGCCCTGTGGCCAGTGCCTTCCTGGTCCTGGGGTGGATGGATGATGGGTGGTGTCTGGACTGGGTGGAGAGGCTTTTCAGACTTTGTGGAGGCTGCCCAGAGAGTAGGGCTGCCAGGAGTCCTGACAGTTTGGAGACAACCTCAGGATATGACTGGAGCTCTGTTCCTTGGGGAGAGGGACACTCTCATTTCCTGAGCATCTGTGAGGGGCCAGCTCCATACCCAGCTTCGTTTGCTCTCAGCAGTCACAGATGGGTGGAGGCGGAGGTCTAACCAGTCCCTCTGGGAGGCTCAGGGGCTCGGGTTCCTGCCCCTTCAGGCCTGAGCTTTTAGAGTCAGCTCTAGGGGCTGGTGTCAGGGAAGGGGGCACCTTGACGGAGCTGAGGCCCCTTGGACCAGACTGCCGGCGGGAAAGGAAGGCTGGACCAGCCAGGGCTGAGGGGAGGCTGACTGCAGGCTCCTGGGCGGAGGGAAGCCCTGTCAGCCCCACACAGATTCGTGGCGCATTATAAACACTGTAATCTGGTGTCAGCCCCGGCACTGATTAAAGGCCCATTAGACACGCTCAGGCCTCTGTGCAGCACTGATTAGGGCGCGAGCGGCTCAGGGGCTGGCCTGGAAGCCCGCCATGGGGAGAACAGCTGGTGCAGGCTCTCCAGGGCTGTGGCTGTGGCTGTGTGGCCCTGGTCCATGGCCGGCCTGGGAAGCAGGGTGGGGCATGGGGCACTTTTTCCAGGCCTGGCCTCTCCTGCCTGGGCCGTCTGCAGCTCCACAGGCATCATTTTCAGAAAGCCCCTGCTAAGGACTGTGCACTTGGTATAAGGAGGTGCTGCTGGCTGAGGGGGTGCCATCCCTGAGAGGGGTGGGTGTTATTAGGACTTGGGTAGAAATTCCTTTTTTTAAGAGAGACGTTTTCTCCCCCTTCACATGCATCCACATCCTCACCCAACCGTCAACCAGCTACCCTCCCTTTAGTGTAGCATGGAGGTCAAGGGCATGGCCTTTGGTTAGATTTTCTGGGCTTAAATCCTAACTCTCACTTATTAACTATGCATTTAGATAAGCTCCTTAATTTCCTTAATTAAGACCATTCTGGCCTTAATTTCATTGCTTATAGAGGGGGGCTCACATAACATTGCTTCCTTCCTAGTGTTATTGTGAGGACTTAATGCCATGCAGTTAGGACAGTAAACATTGGAATTATGGGCATCTGTGATCATTGGGGCCTGGGAGCGGTGCCCGGGCCTGGGTAGGAAGCAGCTATGGAAAGGCTGGAACAAGATCTGGCCTAGGGATCCAATGAGATGAGTGGAAGTCTTGGCTCTGCCATTACTAGCTGTGTAACCTTGGCCTCAGCTTCTCTGAGCATTAGTTTCTTCATCTGTAACACACAGGTCATAATAGTACCCACCCCATAAGATCATTGTAAAGACAGGATAATGCATATAAAGTATTTATAGCACAATGCCTGGCACATGATAAGTGCAAAATAAATGGTAGTAGTAATTATTATTTATAAATATATTTGTAACTAGAGGAAAATTCATGCACTGGATGGGGGGCATCCCTCAGGAGCCCTCAGGGGCAGGATGCGACCCGGCAATCATGGGAAGGCGATGCCCCATCACACCTCTGCTGCTGCCATTGCCAGCAGCTCAAGCCTTGGCCGGCCCTGGTTACCTGAGCCTTGGGTGGCCCTGGGTGGCTGGGCAGCCACCATCTGAGGCTTGCCTGTACCTCGGGCCAGCCCTGGGCGGCTGGGGGGCCGAGGGGACTGGGCGCCGCCATCTTGTGCCTGTGGGCACCACTATCTTTGAAGGTGGGGCCATCAATTAACATGTTCCCTCCTTATTGGCTGTGAGTGCTGCCATCTTTGAGGGTGGGGCAGTTAATTAGCATATTCCCCCCTTATTGGCTGTGGGTGCTGCCATCTTTGAGGGCGGGGCAGTCAATTAGCATGTTCCCTCCTTATTAGATAGGATATTATAGTGTCCCTCTAAAGGGTACCTTGGTCCCTGGACAGAGGGTGGGCAAGGCTCTCCTCTAGGTAGTATTGGCCTTCTTGGGGTCCTGAGTGACTGCCCTGTCTCCCCTCTCCCCCGATTCCCAGGCATTGTGGAGGACTATAAGCCACCCTTCTATGATGTGGTGCCCAATGATCCCAGCTTTGAGGACATGAAGAAGGTGGTGTGTGTTGACCAGCAGACCCCCACCATCCACAACAGGCTGGCTGCAGATCCGGTGAGGCCCCTATGGAGCTGGGATGGCATGGGTGGTGGCTTACAGCTGGAATTTCTGAGCCCAGGAACTTGTATCTGAGGCCTTGGCTTCCCCCAGATAGATTCTAGGGGGCAGATTCCAGGGTCCTCCCTGGCCACACCCTCCCATATCTCTGTCCTGTGGACCCCCACAGGGACTCTAGTTATTCTGGGATTTGTAGAACCCTTCACCTTACTGGGAAAATCAAAGGTTCTCTGCTGTATTTCTTACTATACAGTTTCTGTTGTTTGTTTGTTTTTATCTTTGCTCAAAATACTTCACATACTTTTGGAATACACATACTCACATGTATATAAACATATATAGGCACGTGCATGCTTCTACTTAAATATACACTCACAGATACATACACATGCAAGTGTGTGCCAGAATGCTGGCCCTGTGAAGACAAAGGGCATGTCTCCTTTTTAACCGTTATATCCCCATGAGCTATGACAGTGCCTGGCCCACAATTGGTGCTCAATTAATGTTTATTAGAAGAGTGAATAAATGTACACACATACATACATGTATGTATACATAGATACATGTGCATTTTTACATAGCATACATATCCACAAACAGCCACACATGCATTCAGATGTACACACACATACAATCCCTCTTAAAAACCAGCTTGAGGTGGTTAAATCAGAGCTTCCTGGGATGGGTTCCTCCCTGGACATGTGCATGTTGGGGGCAGTGCTCACCACCCGTTCTTCCAGTGTTCACCAGCCAGGGTTAGTGGGGGCTGGGAGACACAGCTCTCAGCATTGGGGTCTGATTGGGGGTGCGGGAGCCCTGAGACTTACATATCTCCCCCTTCTTGGGTCTCGGTGGCAGTGGAAGGTGGGGGAAGGTGCTCCACAGACCCTACTCACCAAGGGGGACTGAGTGCTCCTGAAGATCTGAGTTACATCTCTGTCCTGCCTGCCTTTCTCCATCCTCATCCCATTCTTCCTCTTCTATTTTTCATTTTACTCTTTTCGCCCCTGCCTGGATCCCTCCATCCTCCACTCCCCCCCCCCCCCCCATGGCTCCTGTCTTTCCTCCCGCCTCCTTCTCAACACTCTCATGTCCCCTCTTCTCATCCTTTGTCTCCTGCTCGTGTCTCCCCATTACTGGGCCATTCTCCTCGCCTCCTCCTTTCCATCTTCCCTGACCCATGTCTCTGCTTCTCTCCCTTCCCCCAGGTCCTCTCAGGTGTGGCTCAGATGATTCAGGAGTGCTGGTATCCCAACCCCTCCGCCCGCCTCACTGCGCTTCGGATCAAGAAGACACTACAGAAACTCAGCAACAGCTTCGAGAAGCCCAAAGTGATTGACTAGCCACAGGCTGACACCTGACTCCCCTCAGCCTGCAGTGTGTGTGTGGGGGTGAGGGGGGTGGGCAGTGAATGGTGGTCTATCTGGGTGGAGGTAGTGTGTGTGTGCTGGAGAGGGGGTGCCCCTCTAGGGGCAGTTGTGCCTGCCCAGCTCTGTCCCCAGCCCATCCAGCCCAAAATACAGCTGGGCTGAAACCCGATCTCCCCACTGTCTGGCCTGCTCAGAGCAGCAGGCTCCCTGACGCCTGGCTCTGTCCCCACCACCATGCCCTGGGCGCACTCCCTACCACCCAGGACAGAGTGCAAAGGAGGCTCCAGTGCCAGGATGGCCAAGCCAGGGAATCCCAGTCTCTTGGGCCGAGAGCCTGGGCCTGCACTTTACCCCCTGCCCTCGGTCAACCCCACTGCCCTACCAGAGCTGCCACATGGCACAGGGCCCCATCCAGCCTTCAGTAGACACCCTGCCCTGCCAGGCCATCGCCTCTGGCCAAGCCCCAGACACCCAGGACCCATGAGTTTGTATCTCAGCTCCATGATGCCTTGGGCCTCTGTCTCCTGAACAAGACCCCTGCTAGCTGTCTACCAGCTATCCTGGGCCCCTCCTCTACCCCCATCCTAGCTGACTTATTGGGGCATTAAAAACCAAGGAGTCCTGCTGTGGGTGTGGCAGGGTCATAGGCCATTGGAGAAGTGGCAGGTCAGATGGATAAGGCCCAGGACTTTCAGAATAACTGAGAGGACATTGAGGCCGAGCATGGCTGGGGAAGGGCTCCGCCAGGAGTCAGAGACCCAGGCTCTGGTCCTGGATGCTTGCTGAGTGACAAGAATGAGCCTTCACTGTCCCAGCACCTGTTTCTTCATGTGCATATGGAAAGAGTTGGTCCTGATGTCCTCTGAGGTTTTTCAGCTCTGATTTTCTTCGCAATGCCATCCTGTTCAAACTCAGTTCCTAGTGCCTTCTACTTATGCCCCAGCCCCTGGCTACTTGCCCCAAGATGCGGCTTTGAACATATGCTTATCTGAGGCCAGGAGTGTCTAAGATGCCTCCTAGTCTAATTCTCCAGGCTCCAGTTCCTGCCAATGGCCATCTGGGCTCAGACAGTCCTGGCCTTTAGGCAGACAAGCCAGCCTTAGCCCCCTCTGTGGCTTTGCCTTTTCTACCCAGAGCTGAGAGAAGTGAGGCTGGCTTCCGGTAGGGCCTCCAAAACTCAGAAGAAACCTGACTCCAGCCAATAAGCCTCTAGCACCCAGGTTCCTGCTCCCCACTGCCCCTTGGCCCAGGCCTACACCCTGGGCCACGCCCCAGAAAGTGTGTTCCTAGAAAGAACCTGATGGTTGTAGAGAAACACAGGGAAACTTTGGCATTTGGAGGTCAAAGGTGTGTGTCTATGCGCTGAGGAGGTTACCCGAGGCAGGTGGATGGTCTGGGGGTCTGTGGGGGTGGGGGTGGGGCTCATGCTAGGGACAAGGACAGCCCCAGACTTGGGAAGAGCTGAGCTCACAGCCCTCAGCCCTTGGGGCAGGGGGAGAGAAACCCTCAGTTCCTACAGGAGGGGAAGAAAACAGCCTCCTGCTGTAAATGACCCAGCGCAACCTCCCAGGCCAGCTCCTTCCACCATCACCCAGGGCACTTTCCCAGGCCTGCTCCCAGCATTGTGCAAGGTCCTGGAGGAGAACCAGGAAGTGAAACTGAGTGAAAACAGAAAGCTAGATGGACCTGCTGGGTTCCCAGATCATCACGGGGCAGCTTGCTTCATGTCTCCTCATCACTGGAACCCACCCAGCCCAGGAATCGGTCCTCCCCTGAAAGATTTCTCTCTGATGAATTTAGGGGCCAAAAGGCTCCTTCTGAGATTCCACAGCCAGAAACTGAAGGCAGCAGCTCCTCAAAGCCTAGAAAATCCCTAAGAGGAGAAGGTCTGAGGCAGGAGGGGGAGTGACGGGGGGAGAGTTGAGAAAAAGGGGCCAGTGCAGGGAGAACAGCCAGTGGCCAGGCAGGGAAGGGCACTGGTGAGCTGTTCTGCCTGAGGGCAGGAAGGCGGGCCAGGTCAAAACTAATCTCTTACCTGGAGATATTGTTTGTGAGAGCACTTAGCTGGTGCTCAGCACATAGTAGGTCCTCAATAAAACCGTGGTTGAATCCTGAGCTCCAGCTGAATCTTCCTAGGCCAGTGTTCTGCAGTGGCCCTCAGAGGGAACCTGAGGGGATGGGGAAGGAGAAGGCCGCAGGGTATCATACCGGGACTTAGCCCTTAATGACACCTCATAATTCGCACAGGCACCCCACGCCCTGCGCCCCCCACCCCCCCCCCCCCCCCCCCCCAATTTCTGTTCAGTCCCTGAGTTGGGTTCAGGCTGCTGGCGGCGCCGGCCACATCGCCCTCTGCTGGCCTAAGGGCTGCCCAGCGGCCGCCGCCCTCCGGCCCCTGCGCAGGATCCGCGGGCTTTTCCCGGGGATCTCCTCACCCCGCCCCCGCGCCGGCGGGGGTAGGGGTGAGCTCCCCGGTGCTCCGGTTTTGCAGGTACTGTCCCCTGAAAACCACACCTCGAAGGAGCTTTCTGTGTCCTCACTCAGAGGCGGCTTGGACCTGCCTGCCTGAATTCTCTGTTTTCAATTCCCTCTTCAAATGGGATATACAGAAAGGGTACCCTACTTCCTTTTACCACGGAGGTCCTCCCCTACTCCCTGCAGCGCCCCCACCCCGCAGTGGGCCTCGTGCCTGGAGCATGTGTATGTGGAGTCCAAACAACCTACCGTGCGTAACCTCCTTCCCAGGGCACCTCTCAGACTGGCTCTGGGGAAGTGGGGTAGTCCCGGCACCCCGTGCCTGCCACCCCCTGATCCCTACATCCCCACTTGATGCCCACACTGGTTGGAGTGTGGGAAGAAAGGCAGGAGGAAAACGCAGAAAAGGAGCTACAAGAAGCCTGCTGGAGTCTGGGAAAGGAGAATCGGCTCATGGCCTCCAGGGTTAGAAGAGTTCTTGGGAGGTCACCTGTCGGAGCCCATCTCTGAGTGGAGCCTCGGGGAACCTGTCTGCCTTTGAAAGAAAGAAAACCGTTCCTTCCTTTGCAGTTTTGCCCTGTTTTCCTGGGAGTCGCAGGTTCCAATTTTCTCACCTCTACAAAGAGGGAGAGGGTCACTGTGTGGGCTTCCCTAAGGGATGACGAGTGTCTATAACATGCCCAAGTGGGGGTGAAGGTGGTCCCTGGAGCATGAGCTTTGATGTTGAGGTACACCCCTGCCCCCTGCAGTACCCAGGACCTCAAGGTCAGTTCTTTGGACCCTCCTCATCACTTTCTTCCTCAGTTCTGCCTCACATCAGCCTTCAAGAAGAATGTTCTGCTTCCCCCATATCCTTACTCGCATCAAGAGTATCAGATCAAGAGATGGCAAAGGCCTCATGCCTAGAAGACCCAGCCCTGGGAGTGGCTGAGGTGCATGTCCCTCGCCCAGTTCCCCCGATGCGGGGACTGATGCTAGCTGCACAGTCACTCTGGGTGGGCGATTCTTGGAACGAGCTGCTTGCATCAGGGCCACATTCAGTTTGCTAGAAATAGACAGAGGGCTTCTTGACTTTGCATATGATTTGCATAATGTCATAGACCCATTCTATTTTCAGGTTAAAGTGTTGTCACTGCTGCCCTGCAGGGTGTCACGTCTGGATGAATCTCTTCTCTGTTCTTTCTCACCCACCCACTCTTACTGACCTAGATCCCCCGCTGCAGGAGCAAGTGGTAGGGCTGGGGGGAGAGTGGGGTTGTCCAGGGAGACACAGGGACAGGGCAAGAGGCACACTGGAATTTCCTTTATTACTGCCTTCACCAAAGGCAGAATGTGGCTGCTCAGGGCAACGGATAGGCAGAGGGCGGCGAGGCACCAGCCACAAGGTGGCCCATCCTCTGTTCTACACGAACCTTTCCCACCTCTTCTGCTAGGCGAACAGCCAGTTCCCATAGAGAGCCGTCTAGATAAACCTGTTCCTCGCAGCCACCCATAAGGCTTTGCTTGGCCCAGACATCCCTCGTGGGCATTTATTTTCAGCACTAAGATTTGATTTTAGCCTCATGGGAAATCTGACCCCTAGTCCCTCCCTCTCCTGGGAACCCCATCTGGGAGACCGGTATCCTAATCCGATGATCAATGTTTGTAAAGTACCTGGCACACAGTAGGAGGTCAACCAATGCTAGAGGCCCCTGCTCTCCTTCATTCAGAAGTCTGTGCCAAGCACCTGGTTGCCCAGCCTGGATGCCCAGTCAGGCACCGTCCTCTGAGGGCTTGAGGCAAACACACTAGAAGGGCCAGTGGGTGACTATCACTAAGTCGTCTGTGAACTTGTCACAGCACTTGGTCTCTCAGCTAGAAAAGGGGGGGTTTGGTGGATTTCAGGGACAAGGGCAATTCTCATTTCATAGCTTGAGCTGTTTGATGACCTGTCCTTGGCCAAAGAGGGCTAGGCCTGGAGCCTCACCCAGGGCTCCCTCCAGACCCTTCCGCCTTGGGCCTGTCTGATGTGCTGTCTTCCTAATGATTCACTAGGTGCCTCGGCAAAAAGCCTGGGAGCCATACTGGATCCTGGGAAGCAGAAGGCCACTTGGTCAGGCTGGACACCAGCAATGCATTACCCAGAATTCCCGGTCCCTGGCGTCCAGTCTCCCTGGACCTGCCTCGTCCCCTTAGGCAGGCGTTTCCTGTTGATAAGAAGCTCAGTCACAAACACTGATAAAGAGATGAAAAAAGGAAATTGACAGGGCTTGGGTATAATGGGCATTTTGTCTGCCTTTTCTACCCTCTTCCTTCGCCCAGCTCCCCTCCCCCACTGCTTCCCAGAACCCAGGAGAAAACATGTCCCCCACCTCCTCTTGGGCCCTACTTTGTAGTTTCCAGGAATTTAGCCTTACACAGTCCTTAGAAGTAGGGCCCGGGAGGGGGGGGGGGCACAGGGGGGGGAAGGGAGCTAGGAGCACAGAGGCAGGAAGCACTGGGTGCTATGAGGCCACCAAGCCCAGGGGAAAGGGCTGTGGCAAGAGGAAGGAAGGATGGTCAGGCACAGGTTTCATCTATGACTTTCCTTCTCCCCTCTCTCTCCCCCAGAGACCTGGATCCAAGTTGTGGTTAGGTGGTTGCAGTCTATAATTAGCGAATTTTCCATAATTTTAGTCTCAGGCTCATTACTGGAAAATCTCATTAATTTTGACTCTACTAATTTGGATCTATGATCCTTCAGGACAAGAACTAAACTGATGTTTAGAAAAATAAACAAAATAAACAAGTTTGCAAAGCATGTCCGGCTTTCCTTCTTGGGTTTGGGCTTGTAAGCTCAGCTCCACAAACCATTCTCAAGCGCTCAGCCTGCAGTTAAGATAACCTGCCACCAGGTGTGTGATGAGGCTTCGCCTGACACTTGTGCTTCAGGTACAGTAGTCATTGCTCACAGAGAGGTTCTTTAAAGGCTTATATTTGAGACTCCTTTTTTCCTCTTCCCCCAAATTAGCTCCTCAATAAAACAGTTATGCACACAGAAAGGAATGGAATAGATGGTTCTAAATGGCCATTGTTTAAAAGGAAACCAGTAGCCCTATACAAGTCTGAGACATTCTCCTGAATTCTTTTTTTATATATATCCTAGAGGCCCGGTGCCCGGATTCGTGCACCGGTGGGGTCCCTCGGCCTGGCCTGTGGACGTCCCCCAAGGGGTCCCAGATTGGGAGAGGGCGCAGGCCAGGCCGAGGGACCCCACTGGTGCGTGATCGGGCCAGGGAGGGACCGCAGGAGGGTTCCAGGGTGTGTCTGGCCTATCTTGCCCAGTCCCCATTGGCCAGACCTCAGCAGCAAGCTAAACTACTGGTTGGAGCGTTTGCCCCTTGGTGGTCAGTGCGCGTCATAGCGACTGATCAAACAGTTGAATGAATGATTGGACACTTAGCATATTAGGCTTTTAGTATATAGGATTTTTACTGATTTTTTACAGAGAGGAAGGGAGAGGAATAGAGAGTTAGAAACATCAATGAGAGAGAAGCATCAATCAGCTGCCTCATGCACGCCCCCCACTGGGGATGTGCCTGCAACCAAGGTACATGCCCTTGACCGGAATTGAACCCGGACCCTTCAGTCCACGGGCTGACGCTTTATCCACTGAGCCAAATCGGTCAGGACATGAACTCTTACCTGTTCTCAGTCCTGGTTACCACCTGCCCGGGCCTTCTCCTGGCTTCAGGCCCTCACCTCTGCCACTGCACTGCTGACACCAGATGGAAGGAGCGGAGTAGTGAAGAGCAAAACCTCGTCCTGGTCAAGGTTCCAGTCGAGGTTTTTTAGTAATTCAATAAATTTATTCTAAACTTTATATAGACAAATATAAGTTCATGAGGAGCTAGGCCATTTTTTCCTTATTTTAGGTTGCTTTTTGAATAGGTATACACTCACATGATTCAAAAATAAATGACTCAAAGGCAGACAGTGAAACGCCTTCCTCCCATCCTTGTCTCCCATCTGCCCAGGTTCCCTAGCCCCCCAAAAACCATTAGTCTTAGTTCCGTATGCTTCTGTCCCCTCACACTGTCCTCATGTGTATATAAGTGAATTTGAATATGGATCCTTGTCCCTCCCACCTTTTATATAAAAGTAGCCTATTCTATACACTATTCTACACCTTACATTTTTTCACTTAATAATGTATCTTGGAGATCTTTCCATATCATCAGATAGAAAGTTTTTCTTTTAAACAACAACATAGTACTCTACTACTTGAATGTACCATAATTAAACCAGTCCTCTATTTTTGGAAGTTTTCAATTTTTGGCTATTAGAAATAATGCTGCAATGACTAAACTTGTGTGTGCATAATGTTGCTTAGTTCAAGTGTATCTGTAGGATAACTTTTAAAAAGTGGAATTTTGGGGTCAAAGGGTATGTGAATTTGGCCAAGTTCATTTTGAAGAAGCAAAAGAGTGAAGCCTTGCCCTAGCAGGTAATAAGGCATAAGACAAACGATAGCAATAGAAGTAGAGTAATACCAGACAAATGGACAAAAACAAATGGATAAGTGAAACATAATAAAGAACTTAGGTCTGTGTTCACCTGAAAACTGAAATGGGATAAAGGTGGCATCAAAAATTAGTAAAGATAATGGTTAAAGGGCACAGTGGTTTTTGGGGGGAAGGGGACTGAAGGAAATGTTCTAAATTAATTGTGATAATGGTTGTACAACTCTGAATATACTAAAAGCCACTTTAAACGGGTGAGTTATATAGCGTATTAATTATATCTCAATAAAGCAGTTTAAATATTGTGTGTTTTTTTAAGGCCAGGTTCTTTAGACAGTATTGAGAACACTGGGTCACTGTTTTGAGGAAAAATGAACTTGGGTCTCTACTTTACATCATATACAAGGATGGACTCCAAATGCGTTAAGAACCAAAATGTAAAAAGCCGAACAGCTCCTGGCTGGTGTGCTCAGTGGGTAGAGCATTAGCCTGATACCAAAGGGTCTCAGGTTCAATTCCTGGTCAAGGGCATGGGTTATAGGTTTGATCCCTGGCCCCAGTCAGGGCATGTGCAGGAGGCAACCAGTCGATGTGCATCTGTCACATTGATGTTTCTCTCTCTCTCTCTTTCTCTTTCCCTCTTTTTCTCTCTTCCTCCCTTCCCTTCACTCTCTTTAAAAATCAATGGGAAAAAAAATCCTCGGGTGAGGATTAACAACAACAAAAAAGAAAGGCAAAACTGTAAGGCTAATAAAAGAAAATATAAGAGAACATCCTGTGACCTAGGGGTGGGAAAAGACTTCACCAAGACCCTTAAAACAAACTGCGAAACAAAGAAATATATGGATACAATGATATCACATCAATCTTCTACTATACACCATAAATACACTTAATATTAATGAGTTAATAAAATTAATAGATGGTAGACCAAAAGGAGATATTGGCAATCCCTAAAACTGTTAAGGCATTAATATCTACAATATATGAGAAACTCTTACAAATCAATGAGACACCCCCCCCAATTTAAATAATGGCCAAAAGACATGAGTCAATTCACACAAAAAAGAAGCCTAAATGACTAACAAGTATAGAAAGGAAAGCTCAAGCTCACTAGAAATCAGAAATGCACATTTCTAGCATCCATCAAAATGGCAAAATTAGAAAAGAGCAATGCCAAGTATTGGCAAGGATGTGTGGTGATTGGGACTCTTGTGCAGTCCTTGTCCTATCTAATAATCTAATAAAAGAATAATATGCAAATTGACCATCACTCCAACACATAAGATGGCTGCCCCCATGTGGACACAAGATGGCCACCACAAGATGGCCAGCAGGGGAGGGCAGTTGGGAGGGACCAGGTCTGCAAGGGAGGGCAGTTGTGGGTGATCAAGCCTGCAGGGGAGGGCAGTTAAGGGTGACCAGGCCTGCAGGGGAGGGCAGTTAGGGGCAAACAGGCTGGCAGGGGAGCAGTTAGGCATCAATTAGGCTGGCAGGGGAGTGGTTAAGGGGTGATCAGGCTGGCAGGCAGAAGCAGTTAGGGGCAATCAGGAAGGCAGGCAGGTGAGCAGTTGGGAGCCAGCAGTCCTGGATTGTGAGAGGGGTGTCCGACTGCCCGTTTAGGCCTGATCCTACCTGGATCGGGCCTAAACGGGCAGTCGGACATCCCTTGAGGGGTCCCAGATTGGAGCGGGTGCAGGCTGGGCTGAGGGACACACACACACACACACACACCCATGCACGAATTTTGTGCACCAGGCCTCTAGTAGGAGTATAAACTGATATAGCCTTTTTATTTTTTTAATATATTTTTATTGATTTCAGAGAGAAAGGGGGAGGGGGGAGAGAGAGAGAGAGAGAGAGAGAGAGATAGAAACATCAGAGATGAGATAGAAACATCAGCTGCCTCCTGCACACCCCACACTGGGGATCAAGCCAGCAACCCAGGCATATGCTTTGACTGGGAGTCGAACTGTGACCTCCTGGTTATAGGTTGACGCTCAACCATTGAGTCACACTGGCTGGGAAAAGCTGATATAGCCTTTTTAGCATGACTTAGTGAAAGTGGGTAAGCCTATGTGATTTGACCTCATGAAACCATATCTGAGTTCATATCTCAGAGAAATTCTCATCAAGTCCACAAGGGGACAAGCATGAGGAAGTTCAGTACAGTGCTGCTTGTGAGAGCAGGGAGCTGGAGACAACCTTGGAGCCCATCCCCAGAGGAATGGATAAGTAAAATGTGTGGACAAATATTTCAGAATGCTATATCATCCAGAAGCAACGAACCATACAGCAACATGGATATCCATACAGCAACATGGAGAGAGCTTCAAAACATAGAATTGATTGGCAAAAAGGGAGTGAGGCTTATAGCACAATCCTTTTTATATAAATTTAGAATGCATAATAGAACTACTGGGTATGTAGCCAAAGGAATTGAAATCAGGATCCCAAAGAAATATCTGCACTCTTATGTTCATTGCACCATGAGTCACAGTAGCCAGGTTATGGAAGCAAACTAAATGCCCATCAGCAGATAAAGGATAAAGAAAATGTGGTATAGACATACAGTGGTATAGTATTCAGCCTTTAATTAATTTTAATACTAATATTTAAAACAAAAGAAATTTGTGACAACATAGATGAACCTGGGGGACATCAAGCCAAGTGAAATAAGTCACATACGGAAGGACAAAGTCTGCATGATACCAGTTACACGAGGAATCTAAACTAGTCAAACTCATGGAAGCAGAAAATAGGATGGTGGTTGCCAGGGCTGGTGGGAGGTGGAAATGGGGTGGTATTACTAGTAGTCAAACGGTACAAAGTTTCAGCTCTACAAGATGAGTAAGTTCTAGAGATCTAGTGTGCAGCATAGAGCCTAGAGTTAAAACACTGTATTGTATGCGGCAAACTAGGCTGAGGGTAGGCCTATGTCCCGTGTTCTTACCACACACACACACACACACACACACACACACACACACACACACACTGATAATAGAATGCATACATATCCCAAACAACACCACACTCTTCATCAGGATTGGCATGTGTTAAAAGACACAAGCAAGCACACTAGAGTGACTGTGGGGTGAGGGGGGCAAGGCGAATAGAGACTGGAAAGGGGATTGGAGAAAGAGGTAAAAAATAGTCTGACAAGGGCCTTGCCGGCGTGCACAGGCAAGTGGTGATAACATGCTACCACGTGATTAACCTGAGGCCCAGACAGGGGGAAGAGAAAAGAGGACCGAGGACTGCAGAGTTTGAGTCCTGACTCAGCCACGCACCCGCTCACGATCCTGGGCATGAAACAGCACAGACTCCTTAGCTTCCTCATCCCGAAGTGGGGATACGTAGGTGGTTGTGAGGAATCCGTCACGTGTTGGGCCAGAATTGCTGTTCAATAAATAATAACACGAATACTGCCCAATTAGCGTGACTCAGTGGTTGAGCGTCAACCTATGAACCAGGAGGTCACAGTTTGATTCCCAGTCAGGGCACATGCCCGGGTTGCAGGCTCCATCCCTGCTGTGGGGTGTGCAGGAGGCAGCCGATCCATGATTCTCATCATTGATGTTTCTATCTCTCTCTCACTCTCCCTTCATCTCTGAAATCAATAAAAATATTTTTTAAAAGTAATACTAATACTAATAATAGTATGCTGTCCTCATTGGTAGCATTCACAGCGTCCCTAGTGCAGAGCTACAGGCCAGCTTAATGTCAATACTGCCACTTTGTTCCTCCATCTAGTGCGAGGAGAGAAAGGCAGTACCTCTCCCCAGCTCCTGGCTGTCTAATCTCCCTGCTCTTCTCATCTGGGCAGCAGCTGAAAAGGAGAGATTTGCAGAGCAAGGTGAAAGCCGGTGATTGCATCCGAATATGTGTATTACACATGTGTATTTTCAATTAGAAGAAGGCTCCTCATCCTGCACTCACTGGCTGCTCCCTTTGGATCAATACTTTACTTAGGTCTTTTGTGAAATGAAATTTATATTCACGCCCCACTGTTCCCTTAGTAACAATCTCCAGCAATCAGATCTGCTCTCTGGTGGAAATGGCCTTTGGAAAGTGCCTGTGCAGTACACAGTTGCACAATCTTACCTTTGCCAGAAACTGTTTTCTGATGTAGCCGGTATCTTTTTCAGAAAAAAAAAAAAAATGTTTTTAACTACATTTAAGCAGACTTAACAAGGCCTGAAAATAACTATAATGTGGTTTTCACCCCACAAGGGGATTCTTAAAATACTAAAGTACTGTTTTTAAGCATAGTCAAGTACTTCTGAAATACTAATTTACATTCCAAACAATTTTTATGCTAATTACAAATGATTCTTTCTCAACCACTAGATAATATTTTATGTTACCGTATGTACCTGAAATGAATAAAATGACTCTTTTTTCCTTCTTTTTTTTTTTTTAAACCAATATTCACTAATTCAAACTGGTCTTTCCACAATTCTTCCAGATTTACACTAGTATTTCAGAATTTGAGAATGTGATTGCATAATATTGAGGTAAAAACAGATTTATCACAGCTGTCTACAGGAGAGGGTTGTGACTCTCAGATCTCCACTGATTTTGCCTTTTGCTTCATCGAGAAAATGGAAACCCCATGATGCTCTCAAATGCTGACGTCAAACCATACCTATAAACTCACCCACACCCACATCTCTCTCCCCGCAGGTCCCCCTTTCAGGTTCTTGGGTCTTAATGACCCTTTGTTCTTCTGAATGAACCTCAGATTAATGACCCTTCCCTCTTCTGAATGAACCTCAGCTCGCCCTTCTCTATCATGTCCTTGCCACCGGGGCATGAACTTGCTGCGAACAAAAGCTTCACTCCACTTCCAACCACCTTAATCTCCCTCCTTCCCCCTCATGGTCACATTTATTGGGAAAGTCTCTATTTCCTTACCTCCCACTCACTCCCCAGCCCACTGTTTCTGGTGTTGCCATGGAAACGGATCTCTTGAAGGTTACCACTGGCCTTGTTGAGGAGCCCAGTCCTCATTTGACCTTTGGGCAACATTTGACTGCTGGTCACTCCCACCATGGCTTTCCTGACATTCACTGTGGGTCTCCCTCCTGCCTCTCCCAGACCTCCTTCTCAGACTTCCTTGTAGGCTTCTCCTGTAAATGCTGGTGTTCCCAGTTCTGTCCCAGGCCCCCTTCTCCACCTGCATGTGCCTCCTGGGTGAGCTCTTCACATCTTGGCTCTAATGCTCACTGATGACCTTCACATCCGTGTCTCCAGCCCACACCTCCCTCTTGAGCTCAACCTCAAGACCCAGCTGCTTCTGGAAGGCTCCTTAGGTGTCTCCCAGGCACCACATTCATCACACCCCAAACAGAACTTGTTACCTGTCACCTCAAACCTGCTGCATCTCTGATGTTCAGAGAATATTACTATTCAAGCAATCATATGGGATTTGTTTATGACTCATCTCCCTATCACCCCCCCACTTCAACCAATCAGTCAAACACAAAGTCTTGTCCATTCTATCTCCAAATTATCTCTCCAACTTGATCACCTCTCTCCATCACTACCCAGCTACCAGCATCTCTCACGTAGGTTAGTGGAACCTCCTTCTAGTCTCCTGCATCCATCTAGCCTCTCCAGTTCATCCTTCACCCTGAAGCTGGAGAAGTTCCTCTAAGATACAAATCAATATTCCACAGTGCTCTCCACTGAATGTCTCTGCCCTCAGCTGAAATTCCAAACTCCTTATCCATAGGCCCTATTGCCTCACCTGACCAGGCCCATAACTCTGCTCACATCTCTTTCCACAGCCCCCCTTCCTCTTTGTGCTCCAGCCACACAAGACGTCTTCCTTCCAGCTCCTTAGACCCACAGTCCATGTTTGTCTCCAGGCCTTTGTGCGCACTGTCCCTCTGTCTAGAATACCCTGCGTCTGACTGACTTGATTCTGGGTAAATGTGTGCGGTGGTGTGACAGAGTGGACTTCCAAGAGAGGCAGGCCGGGTTTGAATTCCAACTCTGTTGTTTTCGAGCTGAAAGTCTGACCTTAAGCCTGTTGACTAACCTCTCTGAGCCTCAGCTTCCTCCCTCAGCCAGAGAAAGAGAAATAATAATACCTGCCACGTCTGGCATATATTGCTTTTCCTTTTCAACTACCTCGCCTGCCTCTACCTATCCACTCCCATGTCCTTTTCCTGGAAATTGTCCTTTCTTCCCTATTTGTGAACAGTGGTGGTTCCTGGCAGCCATGTTTTTACAAATATGACCCACTCCTGACAGATCATTGGGTCAGAAGTGAACACCTGGTCCCGGTTAGACCCTCAATCCTACCTCCTGAATTAGGAGTTGGGATCCAGAGAAAGTCACACAGGCGTCTTTCCTGTGCTGGACGGAGCAGAGACCCAACGCTGCCAGGAGTCAGTATATTCCTATGAGGATGAGAAGCAGAGAAAGCTGGTCAGCATCAAAGGAGATGAAAGCAGATGCACAATGAAGCGAAGGCCTGGAGACAAGAGAAACAGAGAAAGAGTCTTGTTTGTTGGACATCCGGCTTCCAGTGACTGACTGAGACCAGCTGCCCTGAGCCTGGCAGAAACCCCTGGATCCTTAAAGTCAAAATGACAAAAAAAATTTTCTTATATAGCTAGACTGGATTACTTGGAAGGAACAAAGTCCTAAGCACTTAACTTATCTTACAGAGTTAGTGTGCAAGTTAGAAATGGGGTATGTACACACATGGTAGGTATTCAATAAACAATAACAATACTATGTTTATTTATTAACACATTCAATGGATGAATGAGGTAAGGACTGATTAAGGGATGTCAGAACTCTGCACTAATTTCTTTAGAATAGTTTCCAAAATAGGCCCCAAGGCTTAGCATTGTAATCATCCCATGAGTATTTTTTTTTAATTGTAAAGGCCAAGAATCAAATTTCGGTAATTTTGAAAGAAATGACACATAATCTTGCCCTACCAAACTGAAGCAAGCATTTTCTTTTGCATACATACTTCACACACTTAAAATCATGGCGCACATTCCATTTTGTTTCTGGTATTTTTCACTTAATGTGTCATAAACATTTTAATATTTCTACATAGACTTCATAATCATTGTAATGATTGCATAATATTCAATACACTATATTATATAATTTATTAGGCATATATATTCTGGGGGGGGTTGTACAATAAATCATGCTGCGATGTATATCTCTGTGGATAAGATTCTTTTAAATTAGTTTATATTTATTTAATTATAATAGTTGCATATAGTCATTTTTGAAAGTGTTGATGATGTAAATAATGCAGAGGCCCTGGCTGGTGTGGCTCAGTTGGTTGGGCACTGCCCTATGCACCGAGAGGTTGGCAGTTTGATTCCCAGTCAGGGCACATGCCCAGGTTACAGGCTCCATCCCCAGGAGTGAGTGTGCAAGAGGCAGCTAATCTATGTTCCGCTCTCACATCCATGTTTCTCTCTCTCTCTCTCTCTATTCCTTTCTCTTCCTCTCTCTCTAAAAATGAATAAAAATTTTTTTAATTTAAAAAGGGGAAAATATTTGTAATTTTACCACCCAGAAATAACTCTTGCAAACATTTTGCTAAAGATTCTTCCAGCTCTTGTTTTGCATAATTTAATAATAAATATTAGATTATATTATACATATTTTATAACCTGCTTTCCCCCCACTTTAACTATATCATCGACATAGTTTTGTCACTAAAAACTTTTCTACAATCCTTTATATAGATGTACTTTGCATGAATAATTTTCTATTTTTGAAAATTCATTTGTTGCCAATATTTTGCTATTTCAGCTGAAACTGTGATGACATTCCTGAGTCAAATCTTGATACATATGTTTGATTACTGTATTTCTTTAGGATGAATTCCTACAATAGAATTGTAGGGTCAGGAAGTATATGGATATGCTTGGGATAATTTCTAGGAGTGAAATTATGAGGTCCAAGTTTAAAAATGCTTTAAGGCTCTTGATATATTGAGATTTTGCTCCTTTTTTTTTTTTTTTTTAAAGGCTGCCTCCATTTTCAAAGAGTGGAACTTCAGTGGAGGAGGAGAGAAGAGTGGTTTGTTCGGTCTTCTCAGAATCACCTCCCAGAGGAGAGAGAAATGGTGTGCACTGGGCTATGGGGACCAGCGCTGGGCCCTCTTCCCTCCCTCCCTGCACCCTCCAAGGCAAGCTCCCTAGCATTTCGGTGGAATGACAAAGATCACAAGACTTGAGTTCTAGGTGCTGGTTCCACGTTTTACTAACTAAAGTCTTCAGCAAGTCACTTAGATGTTCTGAGGCCTCACTTTCCCCATCTAAGTGAGGCTAATTATGCTACTATGGAGCAGCGGACTTTGTCTCAAAGGTAAAGAGGAGTAAAAAATCAATTCTAAATCTCTCTTCTAAGCCGTGCATTTGGTTCAGCTCCACAAGGAAGCAATGGCGTTCAGTACCAAGCTCCGTTTCTGCAAAGATGATGGCGTCCTGGTGGTGGAGAGTGTTGCATCATGGGATTTCAGCCACCTGGCCGGCTGCAGCAGGGTGGGGAGTGACGCCCCAAAATTCCTCCCTGTGGCCACCACTGCCTGCATCTGTTCTGGGGGTTAGCGTGGTGGCTGGCCCACTGTTGGGACTCCTTGGTTTTAATACACAACCCCTTCCTCCGCCAAATCCAGGCGGCCCCTGGAGGTTCCCATGGCAACAGCACGCCTGGGAAGGACCAGCTTCGGGGGGAAAACCAGATTTTTTTATTGTAAAAAAACAAAACTGGCCAGAAGCCACAGGCAGGGCAAGCTGGGACAGGCTCTCCATAGTGAGGCTGGTCCTGAGACAAAAGACAGCAGAGGTGTGAGCGCAGGTTCCGTGCTAGGCAATCTGGAGAGCAACACCTGGCGTGTTTTGAGTACTTGCTATGACCAGACACCATTAAATGTGTTGTGTTTGTATTGACTTGTTTGAGCCTCACGACAAACCTATGAGGTAGGACCATTATTATCCCGGCTTTACAAGTTAGGGGACCGGTATGGTGAGGTTAAAGTCTGGCAGCCTGCATTCCGGGCCTCTAGGAAGTCGTAATTCTCCTGTCCAAAGCCGTTGACAATTGATAAAAGATGGTTTCATTCTACCATCCCCTAAATTTTGCAACATGAAAATTATTTTCCTCACATTGCCAATGAGGAACTCAAAGGTCAGAGTGGTTAAGTGATGGGCCCGGAGTCACACAGCTAGTAGGTAACAGAGCTGGGACTTGAGCCCAAGGTCTTTTTTCTACTAAGCAGATCCGGGCTGTCCTGCGCTCACATGGGCAGGCAGGTCAGGATTGCCTAGTATATAGCTTTAGGCCCACAGGTTGAGAACCACTGGCAGGGTCGCCTACGACCGTCGGAAAACACAGATATCTACATTACGATTCATAACAGTAGCAAAATTACAGTTATGAAGTAGCAACGAAAATAATTTTATGGTGGGGGTCACCACAACATGAGGAACTGTATTAAAGGGTCGCGGCATTGGAAAGGTTGAGAACCACTGCTTTAGGGGTTTGTGGGGGAAAGGGGCGTGTTTTTGTGTTTTTAGCACAGTGCCAACCCTTTCTCTACACATCCACACACGCTCGCAACACAGGCCCCAGCCCACTGAGGCTGTCCTCTCCCAGTCAGGGACGCCCGCCTCCTCACAGCTGGCTTCCCAGGCAGGTGAGCCTGCCCACACCTGCGTGCTCCCCTGGGAGAGGTGGCTAGAGGGAGCTCGTCCTGCTACCACATGACCATTCCCAGGGCCTAGCCCAGTGCCTGGCACATCTCCCCACCCCACTCATTCTGTGTGACTAGGCCCCACTTCCCAAGGAGGAGAAACTTCCAGAGGTCTGTGAGGCCACTGGAACTTTTGAGATTTTTTTTCCGAAAAAGAGTGAGGATCCTACATTTCCGAGCTTGGAGCCTAGGCTGCATAAGTAGGGAAGTCTCTGTCATCCCTAAAGGACACCGGCCTGTTGTTCTTCCAGTGCCCAAGTTTTATTTCACATATTTGATTACCTGTCCCCTGATCTGATTATTTTCTGGATGGTGGCCTTTGATGTTTAAAAGTCCTACGATGCCTGCGGTAAGTGCAGTGGCCTTCTAACTGTCTTTCTGTCTCATCGCCGACAGACTATTCTATATTTCCAACTGAGAGGTTACCTCTACGGTCTTGAAGGAAAATCACATTTGCTTAAGATCCATCATGGCACAGATATTGATCATATGCCTTCCCCTTCAGAGCCAGGGTCTCCATGGGAAAGTGAGGACGCCTTTAGACCCACCTCTTCCCACCTCTGCAGAGACAAGGGAGGCAACAGCAGCCTCCAGTCCTGCCAAGTTCCCTCTCAGAGAATGGGCTAGAGAAGGGGCAGAGACCTGACGGGGCAGAGTTAAGGTCTTCTCCCCCGCTCCATCGGCCTGACTCTCTGCCTCCATCCAGTTCCCTCTGAAAGGCCCACAGTTCCGTCCTTAGGACGTGAAACAGTCTTAAGAGGCTTGGACACCCCAGCTTTCCCCAGCGGCCTCAGACTCCGCCATGTCTCAGCATGAACCCCATGTCTGTTCAATGTCCAGCTGCAAAGGATCAGAGAAGAGTTAGCACACTGCAACCAGCTCCCAGTTTCCTCACTTGTATAGAAGCCAGCCATGAAGCTTTTCTTTAGAGGACCGGACATCCATG
The DNA here is from genome assembly GCA_026230045.1 of Corynorhinus townsendii. Lineage (NCBI taxonomy): Eukaryota > Metazoa > Chordata > Mammalia > Chiroptera > Vespertilionidae > Corynorhinus > Corynorhinus townsendii. The sequence goes on along the minus strand of JAPDVU010000003.1, from coordinate 168,080,712 downwards.
TGCAGGACAGCCTGGCCCCCAAAGTGGACTGGGCAAGGGGGAGAGGCTGCAGACACAGGGAGAAGGAGAGCCAGAAAGTGAGGAAGTGGGGGCTGGTGGGAGAGTGAGCAGAGGGGGTACCAGTGGTAAAAGTATGTCAATACCATGTTGTTATTCCTCTGGTGAGGAGGGGGATGAGGGAGGACATCCTGCTGTCTCGAGTATTGAGCACCTGTGCACCCCCGCCCCACCCCAGCCTGGCTCAGGCATGCAGTGGGTATTTAGTAAGTGCACACTAGAGCCGGTGGTTATGTTGATAAGATGACGGCACAGCACTCAGTCTGCAAAGTCCAGACTTCTGTCTCTCCCACCCCCTGGGAATGTCATAAATAAATCCCTGGACCTGTTCCAAGAAGAATTTCAAGGCTTCTCTGCGCGCGTGCGTGTGTGTGTGTGTGTGTGTGTGTGTGTGTGTGTGTTTTCAGAAACACAACAATTTTACATGCTGCTTGGTATGCAAACTTCTAAGCAACCCATGAGGGAAATGAGGCTGGGCCCCACAAAGAGAAGGTAGAGGCAGGATCGGGCCAGACTGGGTCAGGCAAGCAGCGGTTAACAGCGTAGATCCCAGCCAGCTCTGTAGCTGGCTCCGATAACCTGGCTCCCAGACACCCAGTCGGCCCCAGGCTCAGGTTGCTCAGCCCCCACCCCCTCGGGTTTGGCAGTATTCTCCACCAGGTTTTTGCAAAGTGCTGGGGTCTTAAAATAGCATAAAGGCACACACACTCAGACGCTAGTGTCAATTCCTGTACCACAGAATGATCACAAAGGAGGGAGAGTGGAGAGGGGAGAGAGAACTGCAGGGCATCTTCCTGAGCAGAGAGCAGTGTGAGTGTGAGGATGGGGTGGGCACTTGGTGTGCGGAAGGGGATGGAGGAACAGGCAGGAGAAAACTCCCAGAGGGCAAGAACGAAGAACTTCATTTGAACCATTCCCAGGGCCTAGCCCAGTGCCTGGCACATAGACATCCAGTACATGTTCCAGGATAAAGAAATGATGGATGGACCTGTGGATTTGCTAGAACATAAAATGATAGCAATATAGTCCAACTTCAAATAGCAAAATTAGAAATGGGTGCCCCAAAGTTAGAAGATTCTATCAATCAATAGGTATTTACTGAATGTCCTGAGGGAAATGGAAGTGGTGGGGATTATGATCTGTCTGGGGAAGGAGAGATGAACACACCCAAAAGATGGAGGGTTGGGGGACGGGGGGTGGCTTCCTGGAGGAATCATACCCAAGCTCCTTCTGAAGGCAGGGAAGAGTTCCTTGAGCTGGTGTTCTAGCCACGGCTCCTAATCTACGTACAAGACAAACACACTCAAACCAGTGGAAGTGAAAAGAGAATTTTCTGGAAAGATGCATGGAAATCTCAAAGAAATGCACTGTGGAAAATACACCAAGTCTCATGGGATCGGAAAAGGCAGGGGGCTAGGTATGTGTTGAGGACAATTTGACTGCTACAGTGGGCGAGGCTGGAGGGCATGTGTGCACATATGCCTACCAGCAGGCATACCTGGGTAATCTCTCTTCCCCCACACCCCCCTTTTCCCTGCCGCTGCCCCCTTTCTTCTCCTGGCTTGTCCTGCTACCACATGGCCCCACATGGCTTCCAGGTACTCCTCTGTGGCACCCACCACCATCTAAGTAACTGTGTTTCTATGCCTCGTTAGTTCAAATGCTCATGAAAGAGCAGCTGATTAGCTCAGCCAGTTTATTTTATTGCTTTCCCTTGGTTCAGATGCCCAACCCTGGTGCAATCATCTGTGGCCAGAGGGCAGACTGTGCACTCACCTAGGAGAAGGGGGTGTAGGCAGGTGAGAGCCGTACACTCTTGTCATCCAGATATGAAAGAGGGAGCAAGGACTCTCCATGCACGGGAAGACTATGAATGAGGGTGTGTGTGTGTGTGTGTGTGTGTGTGTGTGTGAGAGAGAGAGAGAGAGACAGAGAGAGACAGAGAGAGACAGAGAGAGACAGAGACAGAGAAAGAGAGCGAGAGAAAGCCAAGATAATAGGGGAGCTGTCAGGGCTAGAATTAGCTGGTGACCTGGGCCAAGTTTTCTAAAATTTCTCTATGTCTCAGTTCCTCATCTCCACAATGGGTAAATAGTAGTACCTCTCTTATGGGCTTGTTGTGAAGAGTAAATAAATAACCTACATAAAGCTCTTAGGAGAGTAAATGGTCAGTCTCTGCACACTATTTTTATGTGTAGGGGGAAATAATTCTGGATGGATATCATGTAGAGGTCTTTTTTTTTTTGCGGGGGTGGGGGGTGGGTGGGTATAGTGGTGCATGACAATGTAGGGCTTCCTAAACCCCTCTCCTTCTTCAGGGGTTTGGGAAGGAACTTGTGGGGGTCAGGAGATTCTCAGTGTGGTGGGGGCTTGATTGTGGGCAAGGACTCCCCAGCAGCTGAGGGCCTCTTTTCCTCTAGCTGCGGCTGGTGGTCAGGAGGCTCTTACTCCTTGGAGGCCATGTGGACCATAAGGTTCACTACCCTGTTGCTGTAAACAAATTCATTGTCATACCAGAAAACAAGCTTGACAAAGTGGTCATTGAGGGCAATGCCAGACCCAGCATTGAAGGTGGAGAAATGGGTTTCACTGTTAAAGTTGCAGGAGACAACCTGGTCCTAAGGATGACCCAGGATGTCCTTGAGGGGGCCCTCTGACACCTGCTTCATTACCTATTTGATGTCATTGGATTGGTCAGCTTTGTCCAGGCAGTAGGTCAGATCCAACCCCAACACGTTGAGGAGGGACATGGAAGCCCATGCCAGTGAGCTTCCCATTCAGCTCAGGAATGACCTTGCCCACAACCTTGGCAGCACCAGTAGAAGCAGGAATGATGTTCTGGGAAGCCCCTTGGCCATCATGTCACAGTTTCCCAGAGGGGCCACCCACGGTCTTCTGGGAGGCAGTGATGCATGGACTGTGGCATGAGTCTCTCCATGATGCCAAAGTTGTGGATGACCTTGGCCAGGGACGCCAAGCAGTTGGTGACAATCTTGAGGGAGCTGTCACACTTGTCATGGCTCACACCCATCACAAACATGTGGCCATCTGCAGAAGCGCAGAGATGATGATCCTCTTGGATCCACCTTCCAAGGGAACTCTAGCCTTCTTCAAGGTACTGAGGGCACCAGTGGACCCCAAGACATACTCAGCACCAGCATCACCCCCTTTGACGGTGGCGGGATATTGCTCCTGGAAGATGGAGATGGACTTTCCATTGATCACAGGATTCCCGGTCTCAGCCGTGACTGTGCCTTTAAACTTGCCCTGAGTAGAATCATACTGGAACATGTAGACCATGTAGTTAGGGTCAATGAAAAGGTCATTGATGGCAACATAATCCACTTTGCCAGAGTTAAAAGCAGCCCTTGTGACCAGGCGACCAGGCGCCAATAAGGCCAAATCCGTTCGCTCTGACCTTCACCATCGTGTCTCAGGGTTGTGGCTGGCACTGTGCAGGAAGACGCGGCTGTCTGTCAAACAGGAGGAGCAGAGAGCTTCATGTAGAGGTCTTGATTGCCAGTTATGGATCTTCCTGTGCAAGTCACTATCTTCTCTGAACTTCAGTCTCTCCATTTGTAAAACAATGGGATCAAACAAAATACTTTTGAAAATCTGCTCCAGATTTAGGATGCATTCATTTGGCTGGGTGTTATGGGTCAAGAGGGAGCCTGTGTGTTTTCAAGAAATCAGATGACAAAATGAAAGGGACCTTCTCGGAACACAGGTATTTGAGGTGTGCCTGGCAACTACAGGGAGGCATGGCTAAGAGGTAGGGCAGTGGTAGCAGTAGCAGTACCAGAAATGTGTGGTATGAGACTCTGGACTGTGGCTTCACTGAGGGCATGGAGAAGAGGGGTGCCAGGTAGCAAAAGCTCAGAGGTCCACAACAAAAGGAGAATAACCAAGAGAGCCATCCTGCTTGGCCACTGGGCATGCCGGATAGAAACTGAAGTATGAGTCATCAAGGCTGAGGGCACAGACCTGTTTACCAAGGAGGCACTGGGGTAGAACAAGGTCAGTGCGAGGGTTAAAGAAAAGAAAGAAGGCTTGCCTCTAAAATCATGCAATGGCCTCTGGAGCAGAAAGTGAATGAGAAAAGCCTAGGGAGGGTTTCCTTCAAGATGGAACAGCTCATCACCATCCCGAGAGACCACTGAGCACAGACTGCACGCTGCTGACCACATCAAGTCTCTGATGCTGACTAGGGCCTTTGGGCTTCTCGGGCCGGTAGCAAGCAGTCCCTCTAACCAGAGTCCCATCCTCAGCCACCAGGCAAATCAAGTTCAAGTTCCTTCCATTACCTAAGCGGCCCTCCCTCTGCTTCCTTCAACTCCCTGGCCCATCTGCTCTTCCACCAGCCCCTTCACCTCACCTCCTACCCCTTCAGCCTCCAAATATCTCCTTTTCTGGTCCCACCCTGGGTTACTGACCATTTCCAGAGGAAACTGCACCATCAAAGAAAGAGGCATGTTATGACCTTTACTCTCTGTTTTGCAACCCTAGCCTAATGCCATCTTGGCAATCACTTTTTGCTTTTCTAAGTCTCTGGACTCCACAGTGCCTTTCACAAATTCTCACCACTCTCTTAGAGCACACGCCCCATACATACCATCCTGCCTCCTGATCATATTGTCACAAAACAAGTGGCCATGCCTGAAAACATCCAAGTGACCCTCTCATGCCTAAAAACTTCTTTGTTCAAACCTCTTTCCTCTAGCCTCCAAGAGGGTAATATTCTCCTCCAGGCCAAAGCTACTCCCTGTACCTCTGGGTCTTGATCCTGTGCCCTCATCAACCCTGGGTTCTAGTGTCATCCCTTACTCCTTCTTCCTGTATCTTTGAGCAACTCTTGGCTCCTTTATAATGATCTGCGTTGCAGTCTCTCCTTCTTACAAAAGCAACAAAACAAAGGAAACACTTCTGCGATCTTGTGTCCTGGAATTCCCCTTTTCTCTCTTTCTCTTGTCTAATTTAGAAAACTGTATTTTTAAATTGGATTATTTAGTCTATTTATACTTATTATAAGCATGGATATATTTGAATTTATTTTCACTATCTTATTTTGTGTTTTCTATTTATTCCACCTCAATATTATCCTTTTCCTTTCCTTTCTTGCCTTGTTTTGGATTATTTTTATCTCATTCTATTTCCTTCCTTCTCTCACCCTGGGAGTTTTCCTTCTATTAGTCAATATCTGACAATTGACAAAGTACACATGAGTTCATACACAACTTACACCTTTCAATTAAGCTCTAACGTTTAAAAGGTATTTTCTATGGGCATGCAATTCTAAATTGGCTGTTATTTATTTGTTTATTTTTTGGGATTTAACTACGCAGGTTCTATTTCTTGGAATTTTGCCTGTGAGGATTCCTCGTAGTCTGAGTTGAAGATGGGTTCCTCTGAAGAGGATTTGCTCTTCTTCCTTCCAGGTCCTACCAAGGAGTGCCACCAGCCCAGGATCACTTGAATCTAAATAGTGTTTAGTTTTTCAAACCACCCAGGTAGGGTGACTGTGGAATAAAATTAAATCATGAAGGCCAACTTGTGGTTATGAATCCTCAAAGACAATCTCCCCCCCCCCCCCAAACCCACCCCCAATTCTCACTCAGAGCCAAGATCCAGGTCAGGCAATTTCCCTTCCAGTCTTCTGGAAGAGTGTTCCTAGTTCATTGGTCAAATGAGGGTATTATCACCCTTTGTGGGTCACAGCTTTGTGTGGATGGTCACTTATTAGACTGCCCATTTTGGGCAGACCTAGATTTTGTGTCCTGTCCCCTATATCCAGCTCACCTTAGAAAACCACGGTTCAGCCGTGGCTGGTTTGGCTCACTGGGTAGAGTGTCGGCCTGCAGACTGAAGGGTCCTGGGTTCGATTCTGATCAAGGGCACATGCCCGGGGAGGGAGCTCAATCCCCAGTATGGGGTGTGCAGGAGGCAGCTGATCCATGATTTTCTCTCATCACTGATGTTCCTAGCTCTCTCTCCCTCTCCGTTCCTCTCTGAAATCAATAAAAGTATATTAAAAAAAAGAAAAGGAAAAAAATACAGAAACAAACGAAAATCAAAGTTCAAGTTCACCTGGTGTACAAATGTTCTCAAGGGGAAACCCAGCTTTGGTGTTCTGCTCTCCTATCTTTGTTCCTTAGTTTTGACTTGAGTGTTCTTCACTTTCTAGATTGTTTATCAAGCATTTGGAGTTGTTTCTTCAGCAGGAAGAATGTGGTCTATCATTCTGAAGAAAACCCAAATTTCCCCTTCTCATCACAGCCAAGTTCTTTTAAAGAATAGATGGCCTTCAGTCTTTTTAAGCCTTCACCTCCCATTCACTTGTAGCCTCCTGAAGATGGGCCTCCACACCATCTTCCAGTGAACCTGCTCAAGTAAACATGACCAATGGGCTTCAAGTTATCAAATCCTAGACACACTTTGTCCCTCATCTCACTTGAGCCCTTCTTAACATTAGATACTGCTGATCTCTTGAACCCCCTCTCCTGCCTTGGTTTCTATTCTTTCCAGGTTCTCTTCTATTTCTCTGGTCGTTCCTTCTCTGTCTACTTTTTTCCTATGGTATTGATGTACTTCCAGAATTCTCTCACCGCCTCCCCCTGCCCCCACCCCGAGTTGTTTGAAGAGTTATTCTATGCTACTGACTTCCAAATCCGTATCTCCATGGCTCCAGGTACCTTCAGGAGGCCTCAATGCCCAGCGGGGCAGCTCAACATCTCCCTCCCAACCTGCTCTTGTTAATCTGCTAAACGGAGCCACCAAGCAGGTGGGCAAGTCAGTTTACCCTGGAGTCGTTTGGGGCCATCCTCATTTCCTCCTCGCTTCTCATATCCAATCACTCCTGCAGTTTCTACCTCTTTAAAACCTCTTGAATCGATTTCTCTTTCTCATTTCAATTGCTGCTGCCTCGGGTCAGGTCCTCCTCCTATCTTGTCTGGGCTACTGAAATTGCCTCTGGTTTCCTTTCTCCAACCATCTGCACAAAGTTCAAGTTCATTTGGATCAGCAAAGTAGTTTTTCTAAAACATAAATACGATCACTTTCCCTCCTTGCTTAGAACCCTTCTAGTGTCCTGGAGAAGAGTATACTTCCAAGTGTATATCCATGTCTGTCTGTCTTTCCAACACTACCTTTCAGCTCTCCCACCATCCTTCTTCACTCTGCACTCCCTGGGGTGCTGCCATGCTACTCACAGTTCCCTTAAATGCCAGGCAATTTCATTGCAGTATCTTGCTCATACTGCCCCCTGTTCCAGGAACAATCTCCTGCCTTCCCTTGCTCCATACAAGCCTGTCTATCTAGGAAACATTCTTTTATCTTCCAAGAGTCAGCTGTAGCATGGCCTGTTCCTGAAACCCTTCCTGCCTCCTCAGCTCGTCCCTACAGAGTTCAATCATCATGCCCTCCTAACTGCCCTCTCTGAGCCTTTACAGGTGTATGCTATAACACATTGTTCTTAATCCTCACCCGAGGATATGTTTCTTGGTTTTTAGAGAGAGGAAGAGAAAGAGAAAGAGAGAGAGAGAGAGAGAGGAGAAACATCAAACATCGATGTGGGAGAAAAACATTGATTGGTTACCTCTAGTACATGCCCCAACCAGGGACGAACCTGCAACCCAGGTGTGTGCCCTGGCTGGGAACTGGACCCCCAAACCGCGCCCCCCCCCCCCTCGTGTACGGGATGACGTTCCAACCAACTGAGCCACAACAGCCAAGGCAGCACTTTGTTCCTTCTTTTTAATGCATGTTTTCTTAGACTGTAAGTTCCGTGAGGGCAAGAACTTACCTATGTTTATATGTTGTGCCTTGGACACCATGTGTTTAGTAAGTGTTTGTAGAATGGATGACTGAAGGTGGGCTATTGCCTTCTTGGGGTTAATAACGCTGCTATTTGCGCACCAAGGCAAACTGTGCTGAATTCCCCTAGAGGTGGGGTGTCTTGATTTGCTGCAAGAAGGCAGCTGTAGCACCAGGTGGTCTCGTCAGTGGAGCTCGGGGAGGAGGGCTTTTTTCTGGAAAAGGGAATCCTGGCAGCTCTGGGGAATCCCTGACAAAGGGCCAGAGCAGGGCTGGCGAGGAGTTCATAGACTGTGATATGGGCCCCGCCCTAAAGTTAAAGAGGCTTACAGAAATGGACACTTTGCTGAGGCCTTCAGGGGTGGTAAGAGAGCCAGGCTGCTGCAGGGGGCACAGTCTGTCCCCATGCAGCTCGGGACCTAAAAGGCAGGGTCAAGGCATCACCTAGGACAGTGGTCGACAAACTCATTAGTCAACAGAGTGGCAAACCACGGCTCACGATGCGCATGTGGCTCGCGAGCTGCAGTTTGCCAACCACTGACTTAGGAAATCTCTGACTTGAGCAGCTGCCTCAAACTCTCAGGAACAGGGTGTGAAGGACATTACTAACCTCCCTCCCCCACCCCATTGAGCCTAATCTCTCACCTTCAGCTGGCTCTTGAAGACCAGTCCCTGAAAAAAGCATGAGATGCTTCAATGTTGAAGAGGGACAGGACCAGCAGGCTTGTGGCGTCGACACTTAATTATACGTGAGCCTGGGCAAGTCACTCACCTTGCTTAGGTCTCAGTAGCCTCGCCCATAAACTGAGCACACCCTGACATGCCTCAACCACTTCACAGGATTATAGTAAAGGTCAAAGCATCATCGTAAGAATAGCCATTCTTTTTATATCATTTCCTATGCATCAGAGACTATGCTAGGTGCTATGCAATGTCTTCAGCCATCCTCACAACTCCTCTATGAGGTAGAACTATTTTTAAAATATATATATATATAATTGATTTTTTTTATAGAGAGGAAGGAAGAGGGATAGAGAGTTAGAAACACCGATGAGAGAGAAACATCAATCAGCTGCCTCCTGCACACCCCCTACTGGATATGTGCCCACAACTAAGGTACATGCCCCTGACCAGAATCGAACCTGGGACCCTTCAGACGCTCTATCCACTGAGCCAAACCAGTCAGGGCGAGGTAGAACTATTATCAGCTCCATTTTACAGATAAGTGAATCGAGGTTTAGGGAGGTAAAATGTCTTGCTAAAGTCCAGTGCTAGCAAGTGGGCTGGCTGAGTGAGGTGGCGTTTGATCTGGGGGCCCAGTAGTCCGGGTGCCTGGGCTGTATATTCAGGTATGTGGCTGACCTTGCAGTTTAGGAGCAGGGCTGCCACAGGGCCCCTCTGGGACTCTTGGTCTTGCGGCCACAGTGGCAGCACTCAGTGAGGTGTAGGAAAGAACAGTCCCTTCCCCTGGGCCTCAGAGATGTGCCCCAGAAGGCTCAGCATTTCCTTCCCAACCACAGGGGTTAGTCAACATACTGTATTGAATAGTGGCCCCTAAAATTCATACCCAGCCAGAACCTGTGAATATGAACTTACTGGGATGTAGGGTATTTGCATATGTAATCAAGTTATAATTACTTCAGCTCCTACTGGATTAGGCTGGACCCTAATTCAGTGACCGGTGTCTTTATAAGAAGAGAGAAATTTGGACAGAGATACACACACACAGAGAAGACGACCATATGAAGACGAAGGCAGAGATTGAAGTTATGCTTCCACAAGCCAAGGATTGGGGAAGAACACCAAGGATTCTGCGAACCACCAGAAACTAGAAGAGACGAGGCATGGTTCTTCCCCAGAGCCTTCGGGGAGAACATGGGCCTGCTGACACCCTGGTTTCAGGTTTCCAGCCTCCAGAACTGGGAGAGAATACATTTCTGTTATTTTAAGCTACCCAGTTTGTGGTGTTACAGCAGCCCCAGGAAACTAACAGTCACCGAGTGCTGGGCCCACCACCGCTGGGAGCCCTAGGGTGTGGGTGCAGCAGAGTTTGGGAGACCAGTTTAATGGACTAGAGAAGGGAGGTGCCTATTGCGGGGGGTTGGGGAAGTAGAGAGGGTGAGGGAGAGCAGTATAAAAATAAGGTGTTTACTCATCTAGCTACACTGACCCATTTGCAGACAGTGCCTCTGCATGACTTTGCACGTGTGCGTGTCGGGGAATGTGTCTACAGTCTTTTTTTTTTCTGGTGAGGATGGGGCTTCTTCAGGTTGGTGATAACTTATAAAGTGAGGACTTCATTTGAGAAACTCCTCCTTTTACCCTTTGGTCACCGTTCCCAACCCTAGATCCTAGACGATAAAACTGGACTTAGGTTAAAATACCTGCCTAAGTTGTCAGTCAGTAAGAAAAGGAGAATTCAGATCCATAATTCTGGCTTTTTTACAATCTCAAGCTCTTTCTCAAGCCAAAGAAAGTAAATGCTTTTCAGAAAGATAGAGGTGATTTTTATCTTTTACAAGCGTTTTCCCTGAATTTGAAAGTAACACTTGTTTATTTGTAAAAGGTTTAGAAAATACTGAAATGTTTAAAGAAAAAGTAAAAAATTATTCTGGCAATGACTACTGATAATATCCTCCTGGTCCTCTTCTATGCAGATATATATTGTAATAAAATTAGAATAATACTGTAAATAGCTGTGTGTGTTTTTTTAGTCCTCACCCCAGGATATATAAGGGGTCCCCCAAAATATATACATACTTTTATAACTGATAATCAATTTTGAAAATAACTGTATGTTAATAAACACTGACTTTATAATCACTCAAAGCATGTATCATTTCGGGGGGCATCCTGTATTTCCATTGATTTGAGAGAAGGGTAGAGACAGGAATGGGTTGCCTTCTTAGGGGTCCTGACCCTGACCACGGATGGAACCTGAAACCCAGGTATGTGCTCTGATTGGAATTGAACCCTCAGCCCTTTTGGTGTATGGGACCACAGTCCAACCAACTGAGCCACACCATAGGGCACATCTTTGTATTTTGCTTTTTAATTTAATATTATCTCATTTATCATTATCATTCACTTAACATTTTCTCACTTCATGGCTTTTTATAACCATACCTTTTACTTACTAAATAATACTCCCTCATATGGATGGGCCATAATTTTTTTGTCTTTTATAATTGCCTAGTTACTAGCCTTTTACAATGATAAACATGCAACAGTTAAAACTTTTCATAAGCATTTATTCTGTATTATCTCCTGAAGACAGATAGGGGATAATACCGGGCCAACGGATATGAGTATTTTAAGGCATTATATACGTAATGCCAAATTGTTTACCCAAAAGGTTCTACCTAGGAGCAGAATGTGAGTGCCTCTCAAGCACCCTCACCGAGATTAAGTACTATCATTAAAGAGCCTTAGAATGTTCTGAAAAGGGGCATCCCATCATTGATCATACAGGTTGCTGGGCGCCCAGAGGATTGCAGACGGTTGCGAAGATCCTGCTGGGACATGAGGCTAGGCAGTGGGATGAAGGGAACCAGAAAACGCAGGGGACTCGCGGGACATTCGATGCGGGGGAGGAGGCTGGTGCTGATAAGGTAACTGCACTGGGTGGGGTGCAGGGGAGGGCGGAAGCTGCGCGTTCCCCTCGGCTTCCTCCTAGCCGCGCTCTTACACGCTGGTGAGGGGGACCTGGGACCGGGTACCAGGGACCGGGGACCGAGGGGCACACCCCTCCCACCCACACCGGGCACACCCCTCCCACCCACACCCCTCCCACCCTTTAACAGGGACACTCCCCTTTAAGGCGGGCGCCCGCGCGCACCCGGCCCCGCCCTTCGGGTGCGCGCGCGGCGGCCGCGGGGCCGGCTCCGCCGGGAGCGCACGTGCCGGCGCCGGGCGGAGGAGCGGGAGGCGGGAGCGGGGCCGCGGGAGGAGGGGAGGCGCCGGGGGCGCGCGCGCGCGCGCTGGGCGCTGCTGGGCTGCGGCGGCGGCGGCGGCGGTTACTATGGCGGAGTCGGCCAGAGCCTCCCCATTCTTCCCCCTCGTCGTCCTCCTGCTCGCCGGCAGCAGCGGGTCCGGGCCCCGGGGAATCCAGGGTGAGTCCGGATGCGGGGGGCGGGGGCCGGGATGGAGAGGGCCGGGCGAGGGCGAGGCCTCGCGCCGCGGCGCCTGGGTTACAGCGCGCCCCTTCCCCACGCGCACAATATGGCCGGGCGGGGGGCGCGGAGGAGTCGGGTGACCCCAGTGTCTTCTCCTGACCCCCTAGGCTCGGCCGTCCAGCCTCGACCGAGCTCTCGCCGGGCCCCTTGAGGACTCGAGCCCTCTTCCAGGTGGAGCTGGATTCGGGGAGCTCTTGGGGGTTGTGCTCCAAGCACCCCTATATTTCATAAAGGGAGTGCGGGCTTCTTTCCAAAAATGTGGAGATCATGTTTTTGCCCCTCCGCTTGTCCAGGGGCGGGGGTCTTCATGTCCTCTCTCCAGATGCTTCTGGGGAATGCCTTTTCTCCCGCCAAGATTGTGGGGCTGCGGCGGTAGGGTCTTTGCTTTCCAAGGTATCCAGATGCGGAGAGCCCTTGCGCACCTCAGATGGTAGGGGAAGGGGTCTCTAACCTTTCCTTCCGATCCTGCACTTGGGGCATCTCTTCGCCTCCCTCTCCCCCCTCCCTCATGTTGCGGGCAAGGGTGTCACATTTCCCCTTCACGCAGCCCCTGGAGTTCAGTGGGGCAATCCCCCCACCTCCAATACACGTGCCCTGTGGGAGCTCTTTGGAGGAAGTGGGACGAACAGGCCCCTCCACCGGTTAGGAGTTTGCCTTTGGAGTCTCTCTAACCCTAGGAAACCAGGTTCCAGAATGGTTAATCTTCATCTAGGTGTGTTTGCTTTCCATCTCGCCTCCCCCACCCCACCCCAGGGGGCCCATTCAGTTGCCCACTTCATGGATGCCTTTCAGGTGAAATCCTAGAACCCGCCTCCAACCCTCAAGATTATTTAAAGATCCCACCACCGGACCCGCTCCCTGGCCCTTGGTCAGTACTTATTTACCTTCCCACACGACCCCTCTTAACTCCCCATCCCCCCTCACACTCCCCCACCCTCACACACCCCTCACCTTCCAACCCCCACAGCCTTTGGCTCCCCATACCACCCCCACCCTTGCAGCTGTAGAGGTGGGTGCCTTTTTTTGGCACCCTTAACTGGGTGTGTTATTTATGAGGCTTTGTGGGGCTGAGAAGAGCAGATGAAACCCTAAAATATTTCATTTAAGAGAGTTGTCTCCGATGTGTGTTGGCATTGGGGTAGCAGATGAAGGTTATATTTGGCAGTTATATTGAAGTGGTTATTGACCCACAGATGGATCTGGGAGAGACGATCAGGATTGTATATGCTCTGATGTACGAAGCCTGCTGCTTCGACTTCTCAGCAGCCCTTAGCCTGTCAGCAGTGGGAGATCCAGTGTGTGTTCTGTGGCTCTCCTCTCCACTACACATAATGCTTCTCAGGTGGGTTCAGGCTCCTTTAATACAGCAGACCAGTGGTCGGCAAACTGCAGCTCGTGAGCCACGGTTTGCCGCTCTGTTGACTAATGAGTTTGCCGACCACTGCACCAGACAATCAAGAAAGGACCTCATCCCACTTTGGAGTGTCAAAGACAAGTTCATTATCTCCAGCTCTGATACTTGTTCCCAGTGGGGCAGCCTGTGCAGTGGGGTCTTTGTTCAGTGGCTAATACTCCTGTTAAGCGCCTTGTGTGTTCCTGGATCTCCATGCGCTGTGCACGGTAATACACCGCAGTTCTGATCGACACAGTCAAGGTGTATGAACACAGCCTGACATTTAAGATCATTGAAGAACGTTTTCTGGGCCTTATTGTGGGCCATGTTTTTGGAAAGTGTAACATCAGGTTATTTCTCTACTGGGGTAGTAAATAAGGAGACTTGGCCTTCAGGTTTGTCATCTGATATGTGTATGAATAAATCTTTAAATTCCTTCCATAGGAATTTTTATCCAGTCCTTGCTCTGTGCAAGATTTTTAACAGCCGTTTCCCTGTTAACTTGTCTGTGGGCTGCTTGTGAGCTTAATTAAGAATGTTTAATTGATAATCCAACTGGTTCTGAATGGGGCAGAGTTCATTTTATTTTTTTGTAACCTTCTTAAAATGGATGTTTGTTGGGGTGAGATGGGTGGTCAAAATAGGGAATTAGTTTCTTTTTTTGGTAAATTGGAAATTGGGTTGTGTGTCCAGCAAACATTCTCGAAGGCCTTTAAACTTCTTGGCCAGACACTACAGTTTTTTCCGGGACACAGCTAGTTGCCAATAGTGCATGCTACAGAGACCACTGTTGCAAAAGGCTTAAAGTAAAACGTCAGTTCTGGGAAAATAGAGAGGCTGATGATAACAAGAAGTTGATTGCTTTCCTCCCCTGCACTTCCTCTGTGCGCTTCCCTAGGTGGACCGGAGGAGCCCAGAGCACTAGCCAGCCCTGCTGCCTGCTGCTTGGGCAGGACATGAGGACGGCAAGGGATAGGTGTTTCTTTTAATTAGTGAATTAACTTCGACTTAGTGAAAGGCCAGTGATAAGGCGAATGGCTTCCAGGTTGTAAACAGCATGTGTTTGATAGGTGTACCATGTTTTAAGGCCTCTCTTTGGAATTTTCACATTAGTATTTAAAAATGGAAAATGGCATTAGTTAGTAACAGAAGACACTCATTTCTTAAGACAAAAGCAATAATGGCAACATTTGAGCTTCTGATAGGAACATTGTGAATTTCTTTGAACAGAAAATCTCATTTCAGGCCAAGTCTTGTAACTATTCAGTGGACATGGTTTTGAAGTGCAGTTGAAAGTGAACTCTTGTGGAGAGGAAGGGAATCTCTGATTAGTTTAGTTTAAAGCTCCTGGAACAGATGTGATTGAAACATAGTAAAATGGCTACTCTGGTTAAAGGTTAGAGCCAGAGGGAGGGAGGAAGCTGGTTTTCAGCCCCACAGCTTCGCTCCCTTACAGATTATCCTTGAATAAGTCACTTAACCTGGCTGCCTGCCTCGGTTTTCCCTCTGTAAAGTAAGGAAACAATCTGTGTCACTCTCTTATTGGGACATTTGTGGTACTGACTTACTGATAGCCAGTTGGCTGGGAGGTATTTTTAGACACAGTTTCTGACTTCAGTGAATAAGCAAAGTTGCGTTACTTTCTATCTTATGGGGCAGAATAACATACTGTCGGGATTGATAGAAGCGCCACCTCGTCACAGTGTGCTTAATTTCTTCTTATTGGTGCATTTTTGTAGATGAGTCAGATTTCCTCAGTTAATTTCTATCTTTTGACAGGCTCTTCCATCTAGACCCGGCAGCATACCTGTGCTAATCAAAAACAGTCTGGAGGGAGTGACCTGCTTTAGGCTTTATTGGTTTGGCAACGTTTTAATTCTTACGCAACTCTGGGTATGTTTATGGCACTATGTAAATGTTACATAAGAACATGGAGGCTGCGAGGTGGCCGGAATGGTGCCTGTGAACACAGGAAGGTTAGGCTTCATCCTAAAGGACCTTGGGAACCTGCAATCAGTGCAGGGAGAAGCAGCACTTCATTTCCCTCTAGAAGCCTTTTTGGTTGATTGTGTCTTTCAGGTGGACTGCTGTGTTATAAATAGGTTTACTCTCCACTGGTGAGCTAATTGTAACCTTGCTACCAAAATATGAATCAGAAGGCGAGGAGAGGAGACGTGCTGCTGCTTTCAGCAGGTCCTGTGGAAGCCGCTTGTTGCATTTTGGAACATGAGTTGAATTGCGTTGCAGTCTGTTCTCATAATAACTCAGGGGTACAGGGTGTTGAGGTGGAATGGAATTGTCAGTTCACGGTGCTGCAGGGCTTTCTTTTTGAAGGTTAAATTAGAATACTGAAGTGGCTCTTTTGTTTTAATTTTGAAATCCTTATTGTTTTCAGTTTTTGCTCAGAACAGCAGTGAACATTAATTCTGGAATCCCGCCTCTTTGTCTTGAATTCTTGTGTTGTTTGTCTGGTATAGTAGGGGTTGATGTAAGGGGGTCTTATCTCATTTTCCTCTCTGTATTTATACAATGAAAATCCTAGAGTCCTCTTTCTCACCAACCCTGCTCCTGCTGAAGTGCTGCAGGCACCCGGAGCCCATCAGTTCCGCCTAGACTGGGGTTACTGAAACCTTTTAAGGAATCAGCTGCTCAGACCTGACAGTCCCCCACAGTCTATAACTTGCATGCTCTCACTCTGCAGGCACTGCTTCCTGGCCAGGTTCAAATACTTGCTCATGGGTTTTGCTCACCTCAGTTTCTCTCTCACACATGGTTTAACCTGAGCTTGGGCTCCAGAGGCACCATCTCGGCCCTGGTGTGTTCTCCCTGCCTCTGGCTTCTCTATCGTGGATAAAGGTAGCAGCAGGGGAAACTGCTCTTGCAGAGTGTACTCGTATCTTTCTGTCCCTTACTCTGTAGAGTTGCCAGAAATTAGTTGTGAAGTTTCCATACCAGGTAATCTCACCTGCTATCTGGGTTTCAGACGGTGCTACTTCTGGCAGCTTGGGGGTTCTTTCCTCTCTCTCTCTCTCTCTCTCTCTCTCTCTCTCTCTCTCTTCACTTAGTCTTAAGCCTGCATTTGTCTTGCTAAGTATATTAAATTTAACATAATAAAAGTAACTACTTCTCCCTTTACAGTATCAATCAACCCTAATATTTACACAATTACATACAGGAGAATTCTTTCTTCATTCAGATGGGTATGTGCCTGGAATGGTTCTTGGCATGAGGAAACAACAGAGAACAAGATGGACAAAGATCCATAAATCCCTTATTGTCATGGAATTTACAACTGCAGTGGCTTAGACTGAAAATAAAGAAGTAAACACGGTGATCAGTTGTGAGTGCTGTGAAGACTATAAACCAGGATGCTGTGTTAGAGGGTGCTGGGAGCTGCCCTTTCGCATCCACCTCAACTCTGTAAAATGGGGTGTTGCACTCATCTCGTTATTTGTGATCGTTATGTTCTATAAAGTCAACTGGAACACTGAATTATCCAATACGGAACCAGTGCTCCCAGGGGAAACAGAGGGTTAGGTTCCTGTGAGCTGGTCACAGCATTACATCAGCCAATCAGTGCATCGCCTTGTCTTTGTATTTCTATTTAAGACACCTTGTTTAACATATATTGTTATTAAACATTGAACTCAAGGCCAATAGCACTATAACACGTGCCTGAACAAAGCTTTTCTAACATGTATTTTCTCTGTAAGGCACATCGTGTTCTTAGCATTTCAGCACTACTCTTGAAGGCCATTTTAAACTGAAATCACCAACAAAACCACAGAAAGGCAAAAAGCACTGCACTAACTAGACCATGAAAAGGACGCATACTTGAAGTGTAAGAGCTGAAACAGGCAGAGCGCGGCCTGTCCACCTCAGCTGGGACATATGCGTTGGGTGTTCAGACTTCAGGGCACATGTTCAGGTTTTTCACCCCTCAGTGCATGTCCACAAATGACCGTGAGAGCATCGCGAGTACCGATTTGGGGGTTACAAGTAAATTTTAGCAATTAGGCTGATTCACAAATACAGAATCTATGATTGATAAGGATCAACTGTATTTTGTTCAAGCTGTTCAAATAATTGTGGGTGAGAGAAAATTATATGGACATTCAAGGACTCCATCTAAATGGTTTCACTGAACCAGGATTTTAATATATATAGTTAGAAGTCCTATTTTCAGCCTGTAGATAAATTAAACACACACACACACACACACACACACACACACACACACATGGGGGGGGGGGGCTGTGGTGTCTAAAGATTCTTTTAACATGTTTATTGAGCACCTACCATGTTCCAAACACTATTGTTTACAGTAAACAAAAGGAGACAAAAATGCCTTTCTTCATGAAGCTTACCTTCCTGGCAGGTGAGATAGTCAATAAAGAAATAAAATATTTCTACAGCCCACCCTTTACCCCCCACCCCCAAGACTCCCAGCCTTTGATATACACACACCTCTTCCAGTTGTTCAGTCACACATGAATGTAGGTACTTCTGTGCAGGGTGTTTGTAGATGTAATGAAGGTCCCACATAAGTTGATCTTCACATAGGGAAACTGTTCTGGTAGACAGAACCTACTCAAGCCAGCTAGCCCTTTGAAAGCAGAGAATTTTCTCAGCTGATTGCAAAAGAGGAAGGCAGAGATACTCCAGCTGGCTTGAAAGAAAATAAACATCTGTATATAAAACGCCCACGGGGCCACGGGGGCCAGGAACTGCAGGCTGACTCTAGGAGCTGAGAGTGGTCCCTGGCTGTTAGCGTCCGGGGAAATGGGGATCTCAGCCCTCATGCACAAGGTACTGGGGTTTGCCAACAACCGATGAACTTGAAAGATACTTGAGACCTGCTACTTGGCCATCCCATCGCTGGACCTTGCATGTGAAAAGTACTTTGACCACGTGGCTTTCATCTACTGCCTGTTGCCTTTTCCTAGCTATTGGTGAGTGTGTGGAGGAGAGAGGAAATGTTGGGTGCTTTGGCTATAGTGTTTTTAGGTGATTGTGATGTGTATACACACACACACACACACACACACACAGAGGGTGGGGCAGAAGTAGGTTTACAGTTGTGAGTACGTGGAATACGGTTTATTCTCGTATTATCACTTATTAATTACTGTATTTATTTTTTAAGTAAGTATTTGTGGTGAACCCACCTTGCCCCAAATCTTCATTTGTTATCTTGGTATATGTTTGTGTATTACATTTTACAATGGCAGTAGGTAAGATTGAGTCAGATTCGATCAGTGTTCATTTCTAATATCCAGACCAAGCTGAGTGAGAGGGATCCTGAGGAGTCTATCTCTGCCCTTTAGAAGTTTATCCACAGATTGACTTTTTGTCTGCTTGCTGGAACAACCACAGAATTACGCAGAGTTCATACCCTTATTGACTGGGTGACAGTAGTAATAAAAGCTTCTGATTGACGGAATGTTTACCACATACTCAAGTGCTGAGCGGAGGCACTCTTGTCCCCATGTTACCTAGGAAACAACCGGGGCTTACAGAGGTTAGGCCATGGGCGGAGCGAGGTCCGTCTGACTCCAACGCATGTGCCCTAAATACTGTACTGTATGCTACGATGCCTACTCAAGTAATTTCCTAACCAGGCTCTGCCTCCAATCTCCCAGTTGTCCTCCATCCCAGTGCTGACTTTAACTTGGGAAAATACACCTTCTGCATCGGAGGGTTCTGCCGTTTTTATGTGGCTTCCAGGATCAATGCCAGACCCCTTAGCCTGGCATCACAATCCGTCCAGTCTGGCCTAGTCTCTCTTACTGCCCCATCTGTGGCTGGAACCTTGATGTTGCTGCATCTGCCCATTCACTGTGGACCTAACATGCCTTGTGCTTTTCTTGGCCTTCTTTTAGCCAAATCCAGCATCCTGCAATGTGGACCTTCTTTGTCTTCCTGTCTTTCCCCTGTCAATGATCCCATCCTCTCTGCTTTTCTCTTTGGTCCTTATTGGTAGTATGGAGGTTTTTAGTTGTCTGCTCCTCCCATTCTCCCACCCTCCAGCCCCCAAAAATTGATGTTAGAAACTGGCTTATTCTTCTTTACATGGCTTTGTCCTGTCGCAGAGCCTTGCATACTTTAAGTACATAATAAATTTGCTTATTTCTGTCCTCTCAGCAAAATCCTAGGTAAATAATTCCAATTCTGACCTATAATTTTATCATCTCCTGTATATGCAGTTACTCAAAAATATTACAGATAATTACAGATATTTTGTGAGTTACTTGGAATGTCATAATCTCTCTTCCTACCTCACCTCTTTCATCTTCATTTATTCTACCACCTATTTTATTCCAGCCAAATTAACTTGATTTCAACCTCTTTAGTTTTATTCTCAGCCCTGGCTGAATTTTTTTCTTCTCTTTCATTGTCCCAGATGCCTGAAACAACCATTCCTATCCTTTTTCTGCTCATGTACACCATCTCCTTTCCACTCATCCATAGTATCGTAAATAGATCAGGAAACAAATACAAAATATCACCATAAATATCCTCCCTGCCCTAATGAGCCACAAATATGTCTACTTACATACAACAAAGAAAGAAAACAATGTTTTGCATGTTCATTGTAAACTGTTAGTAAAGGAGAATGACCAAGTTACTAGTAGATAGTTTAAATATGGTGGCTGAGTCTGGAACATTGGACATGCTCCATCATAATGATGCCACTCACTCTGGTTTTACCTTGACATTCTCCCAAACAGCAGGTGGGCCCTTGCTGGATGTTCAGGTATTTACAGTAGGCCATAAATTAAGTTGCACTGACAGGTCTCTTTAGCATAAACATCAAACATCTCTTTTGAGCGAGAACAAAGCTTTCATTCTCTAGACCTGAGGCTTAGGGGTGAACTTGTTTAAACAGCTCTCCAAGTAGAATGTCAGGCAGTTTGTAGAATAGATATAGTGTGAAGCTGGCTTCAAACACCTTTCTCTCATGCAAACTTCATTCCAAGACCTTTTCCCAGATTGGAATTAAATACCAAGTTTATCAAGTGTTTTATTGCTAAATCTGTGTGTGTGGTTTTTCCCCCTCCTCATACAAATAGCTTCCTTTATGAAGTCAGTTACATTTTTTTTCATAAGTGCTTTTACCAGTACATATTTTGTGTGTGTGTGTGTGTGTGTTTAGGTACCACCACTACACATATGAAATTTGACTTTATTATGGCTCTTGGGAACTTGAGAGGTTTTGTTTTACAATCACCTTGTGAAAGGTGAAGGTGTAACTTGGGTCTTTTTTACCAATAACATCTGATCACTTTACTGCAAGATTTTTCTACTTAGTTTAGTTAGAGCTTTGGCTGCCGGTACAATGGTAGTGCCCCATTATTCCCCCCTACACTTCCCCTTTTCAGGAAAACCTACCTTTGTTTTGTGACAGTTTACTGCCAGACACCACCTTCTTTAAAATAAATAACATTAAAAAATTTTTTGATTGATTTTACAGAGAGGAAGGGAAGGGGGATGAGGAGAGAGAAACATCAGTGGGCTGCCTCCCACATGCTACCCCACACACCCAGACCGGGGATTGAATCTGCAACATGGGTAGGTGTCCTGACTGGGAATCAAACCTGCCGCCTTTGGTGTGTGAAATGATGCTCCATTCAACTGAGCCACACCAGCCAGGTGATACCTCCATTTAAAATAGATATATTATTATTATTATTATTATTTTATTATTATTATTGATTTCAGAGAAGAAGGGAGAGGGAGAGAGAGATAGAAACATCCATGATGAGAGAGAATCACTAATCAGCTGCCTCCTGCATGCTCCCTACTTGGGATCAAGCCCAAAACCTGGGCATGTGCCCTGACCAGGAATTGAAGTGTGACCTCCTGGTTCATAGGTCGACACTTAACCATTGAGCCACGCTGGCCGGGCAACACCTCCATTTTTAATTTAAGGATTTTCATAAACACATTGGCTGTTGTCTAGATCAATAATTACTGTAGCCCTAGCCAGTTTGGCTCAGTAGATAGAGCGTCGGCCTGTGGACTGAAGGGTCCCGGGTTGTCAAAGGGGTGGGGGTGGGGGATTAATTTGCTTTCTGGATATTTAATATAAATGGAATCATACAATGTGCTACTTCTTTCACTTAACATAATGGTTTTTAAAAGTTTATCCATATTGTAGTCTATGTCATTAACTTATTTTTGTAGCTGAATAATACTCCATTGTATGAATATACCGTATTTTGTTCACCCATTCATTATTTGATGGGTATTTGGGTTGTATCTACCTTTTGATTATTGTGAATAGTGCTGTTACGAACATTTGTGTACAAATTTTTGTGTGAACACTTGTTTTTAATCTTCTGAATATACTATACCTAGGAGTAGAATTACTGGGTTATATGGTAATTCAATGTTTAACTTATCAAGGAACCATCCAACTGTTTTCCACAGCAATGTCTGAGGTTTCAGTTTCTCTCACCAATACTCGCTGTTTTCCTTTTTCCTTTCCTTTTGGCCTTCCTCGTAAGTATGAAATGATACCTAATTGTGGTTCTTATTTGCATTTGAATTTGAAATTCACTTGCATTTGAGATCTTGTTGAACATCTTTTCGTGAGCTTGTTGACCATTTGTATATTTTCTTTGAAGAAATGTCTGTTCAGGTCCTTTGCCCATTTCTTTAAAAACTGTTTTTTTGTTACTGAGTTCTAAGAGTTCTTTATATATTCTATATACTAGATCCGTGGTCAGCAAACTGCGGCTCGCGAGCCACATGCGGCTCTTCCACAAAATACCACGGCATGGGCGAGTCTATTTTGAAGAAGTGGCGTTAGAAGAAGTTTAAGTTTAAAAAATGTGGCTCTCAAAAGAAATGTCAATCGTTGTACTGTTGATATTTGGCTCTGTTGACGAATGAGTTTGCCGACCACTGCGCTAGAAGTCGGAGGTTGCCTGGTGAAGTTTGAAGTGGCAAGTTTAGTGTGCTTATTAAACAGGACAGTACTCCACACAAGAACTTATGTGTTGACATTTATCTCCAAGAAGCACTTAACATAAGCTACAGATCATAAGCACTGTAGCTTTAAAACGTTTTAGAACGTTCACAAACCTTTGTCTCCCAGGACAGACGTGCCTGTTTGGCGACATGCCTCTTAGCTTTTGAGGTTTGTGCCACCACCTACGCTCTCCTACGCTCTGTCCCCCGGTGATATGGTCGCAGGCCTGAGACTGGGTCAGTGGCATGAGTCTAGCCCTGTATGGTGGTTCTTAGGAACTCCCAGCGAACCACAGCCTCACCGAGTGTCTTGCCAGTGTCTGCCGGTGGGTAATAGAGGGCACCGGACCAGTGTCCTGCCTGTGGTGAGTTTGTCTTGCTGGGACCTGGCTGGGTTAGTCCCTCCACAGCATGCAGCTAGACCGCATCTGCCCAGGCTGGAGCTTGTCAGCCTTCATCAGCCTTCCTCGAAACACAGCCGCTCTCACGAATCAAATTTGCATTTATTTCTTACCACAAACCACCTTCTAATCATACTTTGGAACCATGTTCAAATCCTGCCAAAGCAGTTTTGCCTTTTTAGTTCAGGTTTGACTAGCTTGTTCGTAACAAAATTCCGTGCTCGTGGGAATTTTGTTCCGACCCCTTTTTAACTTGTTTGTGTGTAGAATGATTTTGTTACTCCTCTGTGATTGGTTTTCCTAATTGTGTTATTTCAACTATGTAACTATTAGATATTGTGTTGTTTATATTCACATGTGTAGACCGATTTAACTTGATGAGACAATATGAAACATTATAAAGGCTGTTATCATTAATCCAGATTTAGTTTTTCAAAGACATTGAAATTAGGTTTGTGATTTATAGCAAATTTATAGCAAATTCAGATGTTTGTATAATTTTATTATCACTTACTTTGTTTTCGTGAAAAATGAATATTTATAGAAGACGAGCCATAATATCTGTCTTTAAAGTTCAGGATAAGGTATATAAAATTTAAAGCAGAACTTTCCATTGTTGGATCAGTGAGGCAAACAATGTGGAATTTAGAAATAAACTGGATTTGCATTTCGGCTGGAGGGTTTTAGAGGTCATCGAGTTCACTCTCTTCTCTCTGGTTAATCAGGAGGAAAATGAGGTTCTGAAGAGGTTCAGTGACTTGCCCAGTGCCACGCGACTCCGTTGTTGGCAGAGCTGAGGCTCAAACAGCACTCTGTGCTGTGGTCTTGCTTTAACTTGCTGCTCCCTAATGAATGGATAAAGAGACAAACGTTAAGTGTCTTTGAGTTTTACAATGAGAGTTAGGATTAAAATTTATTGAGCATCTATTTGTTAAGCACTTTTTAATTTCATGTAATTCTTACCTAGTCCTGTGACATAATTATTAACAGTCCCACTTTACAGATTAGGAAACCAGGGTGCATGAAGGTTCCTAACTTGCTCAAGGTCATGTGATTAATATTAGAGCTGGTATTTGAGCCAGGTCTTTCTGACCCGTTTCCTGCTGTGATACCCTGCCGTGGCTCCAGTGATAGTAACGGAAACCTTTTCAGGGGTGCGGGCAGTAGTGATGGTTACGTTAAAAATAGGTCTTTTTCAGACTTGTCACTCATTGTAAAACACACAGACGTACACAGGCCGGTGCAGAGAGGATCTTCCTCAGAGTACCCACAGCACTTAACGGGTGTTTGACTAATCTTTATACCATTTCCGTAAGATGAATGGTATTTTTTGGTTGGGCAGCCAAGGCCCAGAGAGATAGATTCAGGGACTTGCTCAATTCCTTATCGCAAACCCACAAGGCCCTGCTCCCAGTTCCGGTCTTCGTCCAGTCTAGCATAGATTTCACCACTTCTGTTCTTTCCTGTCTTACACCAAGATTGTTTAAGTACTTCCCAAAAATAATGAGCCACGTGTGGGTGTATTCCTTCTCCAGGATGAGTCACTGCGAAAGGGGCCATGAACCAATAAAAGGAGGATAAGTATCTGGAATCAGAGACTCCTGGCTCCCAATTGACGACTCTGAAGTGAGCTTTTTTCAAAAGGCAGCTTCGGGTCTGGCCTGTGTGTCCCACTGTGCTCAGAATAGCCCTCTTGGAGTTGTTCGTTTTCCCTTCTCGCTTCCCAAAATAGACCCAATGCTGTTCTCTTTGCTGGATAGCCTGGCGCATGTATTGAGATGTGTTCACTCCATGGGGAACCCCTTTTGTGCTTGAATGTCCCCACTGACACAAAGAAGTGGCCAGTGGCTTCCCTGAAGTAACAGGACTGCAGCTTGAGTAAAAGAGATTTGAATTGAGTATTCGGAAGGTCACAGAAGTAAATTTGTTAACAAGAGGAATAAAAGAGGGAGAAAATAAAGGTATTTGGGAGGAAAAATGGAGAAGGTTCTTTCAGTCTTTCTTGTGTCTAAAAGGGATGGAATTGAAGTTTAGGAGGCATTTACTTTTAAAATTCCTTCTAGATTTGGAATGTAGCCTAAAGAGTACCTGCTTTAAACTTCCTGCCTTTAAAAATGTAACACTGCCCAAACCCTTCAGCAGGTAGCTACATGTTCTGGAATTTCTCCCAGAAGAAAGGGATCTGATCAAATGCTGTGAAGAAAATAACCACAGGCCCCGCTGCTGTTTACCTGTCAGTGCTCTCTCTCCCTTGTTTCCTTGGCTGGGGAGGGCAAGGGATCGTGTCCTTCATAGAAGCCTGAGAAAGGAGGGGTGTGACACTGAGATATTTAGAATCTGTCTTTGGATTTGAAAGCCAAGAGGTGCCTCCCATGTATTGGAGAAAGAGACAAAGATAAACTGGTTACAGCCTAAAGGGGTGCGTTACAACAGACTAGGTTTTCATGGGACTGGTCATATGTGTCTCTTCTCTGGGGGCCCTAGTTTGAATACCTTCCCACTCAGTATCCAGATAGTATCCACTTAGTGTCTAGTCTGGGACCTGGGTGGGCCCTACCACCTCCAGTCCCTGATGGGCAAGTGCTTCGTTCAGCACTGTAAGTCCCAACCTAAGCATTGTAGTGGCTAAAGCCACACTCCTGCCCCTCTCAAGAGGTCAGGGCTCCGTTAGGCTCATGGGAGACAGTGCTGGGCAGAACCAACTGCTGCTGTCTGTGCTATTCCTGTTAGACAGATAAATTAAGGATTTCAGACTCCAGGGCTGCTGAACTAGCTTTCAGAGGCACAAATTCATTTACAGTAATTTCCTGTCAATAGTCTACACTTATGTATACTACACACCCAGCTAAACTCACTAGGCCCAGAGATGATTGCATACACTACCTATGGGGGGGGGGGGGGGGGCAGGAAATAAATAAATAAATAAATAAATAAATAAATAAATAAATAAATCACTCTTTAAAGTGATATCCAGGGTCCTTTCAGAATGGGTTAAACACATTGAGTACTTTTTATGCATTAGCTCATTTAACCCTCACTATAACTTTATTAGGTAGCCACTGATATTATCTTCTTTGGGTATTGTTTTTGCCCCTCATCAGAGAGGTACTTGCCATGGACTAAAGGAAGGAGGATATTGGACAGTCAGGGGAAGCTTTTCTTTTTTTTAAATGCTCACCTGAGGATATGTTTATTGATTTGAGAGGGGGCGGGGGGAGAGAGAGAGAGAGAAACATCAATGTGAGAAACATCTATCAGTTGCCTCCTGCAGCACCCTGACCGGGGTCGAACCCGCAGCCTTTTGGTGCACAGGACGATGCTCCAACCAGCTGAGCCACCCAGCCAGGATGGCAGGGGAAGCTTTTCAAAGGAAGTGATGTTTAAGCTGAATTTTAAAGGATTTGTAAGAATTAGCCAGGAAAAAGAGCATTGCAGCAAAAGAATATATGAGAGCATGCATACCGACCGCATTCAGGAGCCTAGGCATCTAAATTTAAAGAAAAACGCTTTCCCAGTCACAAAACTATTAGTATTAAGTCTAAGGCAAAGTTCAAAAGGCAGTTTCTCTGTGTCTCAGAGGCATAAAATAGAGCACTTAGAGGAAAGTGGTGGGGCCTAGAAAGTTTTGTTTGTGAGCTGAACAAACAGGTGGAAAGGTTGTGTCTCCATTGACGATACCATCTTTCTGACCCAGTCTCTGTAAAAGCTCCTTCTTTGGGAACATCAAGGATGCTAAGGAATGGTATTCTAAGTCTGTGAAAGGGCTTTGGATAAGATCTAATCTTT
The DNA here is from genome assembly GCA_026230045.1 of Corynorhinus townsendii. NCBI lineage: Eukaryota > Metazoa > Chordata > Mammalia > Chiroptera > Vespertilionidae > Corynorhinus > Corynorhinus townsendii. Next base: position 168,054,115 of record JAPDVU010000003.1, on the reverse strand, counting down.
GATGTCAGTGTCTACTCCCAAATTTCCTGCAGCTCTGCTGTGTACATGCACCAGCTGCCTACAGGCCAACTACACGTGTGAAACAGATGGAGCCTGCATGGTTTCCATTTTCAACCTGGATGGGATGGAGCACCATGTGCGCACCTGCATCCCCAAAGTGGAGCTGGTCCCAGCTGGGAAGCCCTTCTATTGCCTGAGCTCCGAGGACCTGCGTAACACCCACTGCTGCTACACTGACTTCTGCAACAAGATCGACCTAAGGGTGCCCAGTGGTGAGTGGACACCCTTGTTGGACTGTTGGCTCATTTTGGAGGTAGGGCATCCCTGTCATTTCATCCTTCTCTACGCTCCCCAATCCCTTGGTTTGATGATAGGTAAACTTTTTGAAGTTCCCTAAGGTGGCAAGGGATTGGATTGCTCCCACATCAGGTTTGTAGATTAGAGGATGAGGAAGACAGATTGTTGTCAAATTGGTCCCAGAGGTGAAAGCTTCATTTTGGATAGTGGCCAAGTGGCATAGGCAACTGTTGAGGAGTGGGAGACCCAGGCAAGGATGGGGGAGGGGAGAAGGGTATGGGACTGATTCTGAAGGAGGCAACCCCAGATCTCATGAAGGGAGCTTTTGGGGTGGGGTGAAGGTAATAATGGAAAGAGGGGCTATAGTTAGGCAAAGCGGGCAGTGACCAAGGCTGGGAAGTTTTAGATCTCACCCCTCTGCAGGTCTGCCATTTAGAAGGGATCACTGAGGAGACAGAGGAGCAGGAGAGAGACTGGAACAGAGCTTAAAAGAGTGATAAGTTGAAGAGTAGATCCTGGCATCTCTCTGGGCCACAGAGATGGGGAAAGTACCATAAAATACAAAGTGAGTTATAATTTGACTGCTGCAAAGGGCACTAGAGAGGTTTGCATTTGAGAGCAGACTAACTAGCCCAGTAAGATGGGAGCGGTCAAGCACACCTTGAGCATGTGGGGCGGGAGAGGGCTTTTCACTTAGAGGGAGGTGTTGGGGATAAATAAAGCCAATGCACTCCCTTGTTTTTACTCCTTGTTCTTTCCCTCTTCTCTCTCACTTGATCCAGGTCACCTCAAGGAGCCTGAGCACCCTGCCATGTGGGGCCCCGTGGAGCTGGTCGGCATCATTGCCGGCCCCGTGTTCCTCCTGTTCCTCATCATCATCATTGTTTTCCTTGTCATTAACTATCATCAGCGTGTCTATCACAACCGCCAGAGGCTGGACATGGAAGATCCCTCGTGTGAGATGTGCCTCTCCAAAGACAAGACGCTCCAAGATCTTGTCTACGATCTCTCCACATCGGGGTCTGGCTCAGGTACTGAGTTCTTCTGGCCGTGTGTGTGTTGTTGGCCCTCATCCCTGCTTCCCAGCAGGACAGAGCACGGGTGAGGAAAGCTGGGCCTTGCACTCGTTTCTGGCAGCATTGAGTCTTTTGGTTTCATACTTCCCCTTCTTGTGGAGTCTGACGTGTACTCAGGTAAGGGGGTCACAGAAAATCTTTCGTTCCCTGGGATTCCAAAGGTCAAGTGCAAAACTCTCCAACTTCTGTAACCATACAGCTATTAAAATTCATCTGGTTCCACCTGAGCGGCGGAGTGCTCAATTTAAGGGCCCCTTTTGAGAAACAGGAGTGTGCCGCGTTCCTGTGAGGTGGTGACAGCTAATCATTGATCTCTGAGCAACCACAAGGGGAGTTTAAGGACATTGAGTGAGGCTGAAAGCTGGGCTTGGTGAATCATTGACTTGTCCCAGTTGCCCAGGGTTTTTTTCATGCGGTTAAATAAAGGCAGCTTGGGCTTCCGGCAGGCATCAGCTCCATTTCTTGTCCTGCCTGTTGGTAACCGAGTCTTCCTTAGATGAGGGAATTGAACCAAACACTGGGCTTTGTCGTGAGACCAGGATTAGCACAAGGGAATTGGATCGGTCGGGTCTTGGGGTCTATAGCTCAGCTAGCTATTAGAGATGAGTATGATGGCAAAATAGTCTTCTTATGAAGATAAACAATTATTTTAGTGATGGTGGTATTCTGTTCTTGTAAAAAAAAAAAATCACAAAAATCATTATTGTTGCCATAGTAGCTAAAACATACAGAATCATATTTGTGAGAATTTTGTGTTTATGTATTTTTTTTTGCCATGTGACAAGACTGTTCTGTAGGGAAATTATACCATCAGTCATAGCCAGACATTTCTCCTTGAACACAAGGAGTACTTTGACATCTCTTGAATTTTAGTGGTTTTTGCCTTTATTAAGCTCTGCAGTAGAGTGTGCCAAAAATGATGGATGTATTAAAAGCTGTATGCATGCAGGAAGAGAGAAAAATAGATGGCCTGTTCTTTGATGAAGGAGGAAGGGCAGTGGTTAGAACTTCCTGACTGCCTATGAGTTGATTTGCTGCCAGAGGAGGGTAGCTCGGTTTCCAGAGTCTAGCTGAGGCTCTGGAAGGTGCATGGTGGTTAGTCAGCTGGAGTGGAGTGATTAGTAACCATTTCTCTCTGGATGGTTTAGTCCATTCTTAATTCTGAATATGCAGAGCTTCCAAGGTGTTGGAGTTTTAATTCTGTGGATTTAAAGCAAATAAGTCCTTGCTGCTTACATGACTTTCAGTTCACATGAACAAAATATATAGAACACCCTCTGGATGATACAGGATGAACCAAGATAAGAAGGAAGCTGAGCCACAGTTGGGTAAGAGATGGAGATGGTTGGGAAAGGTCCTACAGAGGGGGGTGCACTCAAAGGGGTCTTAAACACTGAGTTTGAAGTTTTAAGAGAAATGAGAGGACAGGGAACATTCCAGGCCAAAGAAAATCTCTTGAGCAAAAGGACAAAAAGGCATGAAAGTTCACTGGGTGTTTAGAGAATGATAAAGAGTCCGGCATGGCGTGGCCACGCTGGGGGTGGGAAGGGGCAGGCTGACCAGGGGGAAAGGACCTTGGGTGCTGTGCTTTTTCTGGCAAGATCAGAGGCATCTACTGAAACGTTAGTCATGATGGTTAGGGGTGGATTGGTTAGATAGGGAGACATTGAATGAGTCAAATGAGGCAATAAAGTTCTAGAAAGACAATAAAATTAATCTTAGAATAAGCATGGGTAGTCTCCCATTCTGCATCTTGAGCTCCACCTGTGAGCAGAACTTTGATCTCTAGATCCTTGTATGCCCTGACCACAATTTGGGTTTCATGGGCCACACAACACTGCCCTCTAGTGGCAAAAGAGCAGAGCAGCCAGAAGGTGCTCCCAGTGCTCAGGGCCTCACTTTCATCTTTTCTGCCCTCTTTCCTCTTCTGCATAAGGTAGATGTGGATGGATTGGCCCACAGGTGGCTAGTGAGAGTTGATGAATCTGGTCAGATGTTTATATTAAAATCTGTCATCCACGCTGAGAGGATAAATTGCTTAAATCAGGAACAGCTAATCCTTTGCATTTCCCTTTCTGTATTCAATCTCAGGCGCTGCCTGGCTTAGTCTTCTGGTGGATTACCTGGACATGGTACAGGGGCAGCCACAGCTCTCCATGGCCAGGGCATCGGTGTAGTATGGGGCGCGGTGATAAGGACTTTCCCAGTGTGCCAATGAGAGCGGGAGTTACAAAGTTCAGCAAAATTACAGCGTCAGCTTTCTTTCCATCCTTTGGTCCATAGGGTTACCACTTTTTGTCCAGCGCACAGTGGCCAGAACCATCGTTTTACAAGAGATTATTGGCAAGGGCCGGTTTGGAGAAGTGTGGCGTGGCCGCTGGAGGGGTGGTGATGTGGCTGTGAAAATTTTCTCTTCTCGTGAAGAACGGTCTTGGTTCCGGGAAGCAGAGATATACCAGACAGTCATGCTGCGCCACGAGAACATCCTCGGATTTATTGCTGCTGACAATAAAGGTAAAGAAAGGGCTGGGTGTGGAGACAGTGTGTCCTAAAGCCAACCATGGTTCCAGACAGAGCAGTGACTGGGCCAACACAGCTCTGTTTGCCTTTATAGTTATTACCCATCGAGAAAATCTAAACCTATACTACTAATAGAGGACCATGCAAATTGTCCAGGACACTGTCACAGTAACGACTGAACAGCAGGCTGCGTGGGGCGACCAGGTTAGTGAGGGACGACCAAACGACTGAACAGCAGCTGTGTGGGGCGACCAGGCTGGCGGAGGGGCGGGCAGTTGGGGGCAACCAGGCCGACAGGCAGAGGTGGTTACGGGTGATCAGGCTGGGAGGGGGGCAGTTAGGGGCAATCAGGCAGGCTGGCAGGTGAGCAGTTAGGAGCCAGTGGTCCCGGATCGTGAGAGGGATCGGGCCTAAACCGGCAGTCGGACATCCCCTGAGGGGTCCTGGATTGGAGAGGGTGCAGGCTGGCCTGAGGAGACCCCCACCCCCCATGCATGAATTTTGTGCACCGGGCCTCTAGTAAGGTAATAATTTTCAAACTTTTCTTCTTCAAAAAGCTTATGTAGAAACCCAGGTTACTTAGCAAGTAAATAAGCAGTTATTAAGCAGGTAAACAGGATAAAGCTCTTGCCCCTCCTGCTCACTTCCCTTCCAAGACACTCTCAAACCTCCTCTCCCACCCTTCCCTGCCAGGTTAGTCCCTGAGGGGGCCCAGGAAGTTTACCATGAATATAACTGGAGGGAAGAACTGTGGCCTCAGCTCCTGCCAGGAAAGGATGGCCCCAGAAAAGCACGTCATCCACATTCTGTGACACCCCAGTAGCAGGCACAGTTTTGCAGTGGAGCAGGTGCAGCAAAGCAGTGACCTGCCTGCCCCCAAAGTGCTACCTCGTGGCTTTCAAACTCAGCTTTGGGTCCACTTATTTCCTCCTCCTCCTCGCTCCTGTTTTTGCTTTTGTTTTTGAGTCTCTCTTGTGCGATCAGGCACGTTGTTATTTTTGAGGACCTCGTTCACTACAAAGGGATAAAGTAATGGTTAATTATAAGATGTGATCAAGTAACATGCTGTTCTAGTGAGCACAGTCGGGGGTGAGAAGTGGGTCCGGGAGGGCACACCTGAGCTTGATTGAAGCGAAGGTGGCAGGAGCTGGTCAGAAAGCAAAACCAATGGAAGGTTCACTCCAGACAGGTGAGCAGAGGTGAAGTGTGTTTGGGAACCTGCAGGTAACTGGGATGGCTATGTTACAGCAGAAGACGTGGTGAAGTCACGGAGGCCAGATTGTGAGGGCCTTTTTGAGAGGAGTGTATTTTTTTTATGAGATAGTGGGTGGTAACTGAAATTTCATTCATTAATTCAGTAACATCTATTGACAACTGTGGGCAGGACCTCTGCCAGCTGCTTGGATCATCGCACCTAAGAACAAGGCATAGTCCCCGCCCTCACAGCCCCAGGAAGAGGGGACGGCAGACACATGGGGAGGTAGTCCGTTCACTTAGAGTCAAAGACCATGAGGCGATGGGCCTTACCATTTTGGAATCTCCTGGCACTTGTGACACAGTTTGCTCCCAGGGCACAGCGGTTTTTAGAAGTTAGTGTCTACAAAGCCCACGGAAGATGCTAAGTATTTATGTTTCCTTCCTAAAACAGCAGCAGGCTGCTCATTCCTCACATTGCTGTGGGGGTTGGTAGTGATCCCAGCCGAAGAGTCTTGGACTCACACACAAGGGAAGAAGCGGAGGAGAATTTTTTACTCCTTCTGAATAAAACAACATCACCTTGGAATAAAATTTAAATCTTTCATATATTTTAAAGGATCAAAAGATGTCTTCCCTTTTGACTTATTGACAGGGTCCTCAAGACTTGGGGACTGGTTGGCGTGTAAGAGGGTGTGTTGAGTGAACCCCTGTTCAGAGAAGCCAAGACTAGTGCTTTTCAGAAGCCACTCCCTTGATGATCTGGCAGCTGTGTGAGTCGGGCCTGGCCTGGCTGTCGAAGCCACATAGGACCAGGAGAGGGGAAAATGGGACTCTTCTGACTTGCCTTTTAACATGATACGGAGTACAGTGTAGGGTCCTGAAACCAGCACCGGCCTGGAATTTAGAAGATCTCAATCCAGTTTCCACTTTTCCTATTGACTATAGCATAAGCCAATTAGATTGACAGCTTTTGGTTTTACTTTTTCTCCCCCTCCTCCTCCCCATGCACACCCCCACCCCCACAATGTATAAGAGTGTGTGCTATGCACCTTCCATTGCTCTTCTGAGGGCGAGATGACCTCTCTGGAAAACTTGGACCTGTGCTCATCATGCCCTGAAAAGTGTTTTTTGGTCTGAGATACAATAATGCACAAAGGAGCCCTTTCCTACTCAGAGCTCATAACCTGGAAAGAGCAATGGATTTAGGAAAGAAATGCTACAAAGGAGACAGGTGCTGGGCTGGGTTCAAAGGGTCTTGGAGACTGGGGGTGGGGGAAGGTAGAGGAGGGTATAAGGGGGATAAATGGTGATTTAAGGAGACTTGAACACACAATACAATATGCCAGATGATGTATTATAGAATTGCACACCTGAAACCTATATAATTTTATTAACCCATGTTACCACAATAAATCCCATTTTTGAAAAAGGGTCTTGCTGCAGAGAGGACCTGCGAAGCCTCCCTCTGTGGCGCTGGTGGACGCAGCCAGTCATGGTTGCTAACGTAGAGAGCGGTCTCCTCAGGATCAAAGGCAGCATTACTCTCTCTAAGCCTACACTTCCTCTTCTGGAGGCCTCTCACTTCAAATTTGGGGTTACAGTGGGATGCTGTCCAGAACCCTGCAGCCACCTACGAAAAATAAGGGAGCAGGTCTAAGAAAGAAATGCTGTTCTCCTGTCCTCCCTGGAGGCCGAAACTGGTAGACACCTGCAGATGAAACGGGCCCAGAGGGGGCCTCGGAGGTGTGGAGGGAGTTCAGGAGCAACTGGAGTCCATGGGGTACACATCTTCCTTGCCTGCTTTAACCTCTGTGGTTGTGCCTTTTGTGGAACTCTTCTGTGGTTCTCTGCAGATAATGGCACCTGGACACAGCTGTGGCTCGTCTCGGACTACCACGAGCATGGCTCCCTGTTCGATTATCTCAACCGGTACACGGTGACCATCGAGGGGATGATCAAGCTGGCCTTGTCGGCTGCCAGTGGGCTGGCACACCTGCACATGGAGATCGTGGGCACCCAAGGTGAGCGGACCCAGCCGAGGGGCAGTGATGCCGGGTTGACTTTAAAAGCGTGTACCATCCTGATTTGGTCCCCAGACACCTTTTTACTGAGAAAGTTGGAGCCGGACCTCAGGAACTGTCGTCTAATCTAAAGGAGAGAGGTTTGGGCTTGACTTGAGTGAGAACAAGAGGATGTCCAGGCTTCTTCCCGCCTGCCTCCAGCACTCCCACAGAGCTCTCGTGGGAAAGTGCGGGTATTGGCCGTTCCTTGGCCTGGCATAGTTGTTGGTTGGTGAGCTAGTGTTCGCTGAGTAATCATCTCAGAAGTCCACAGCGCACAGGAACTAAGAGGATTCAACAGACGCTTGTGACGGAGCATCAGTTTAGTAATTCCACACATTCATTGTTGGGGCAGCTAGCTGAAAGACTGCTTGGTGGATTCGACCCTGGGCTTCCCTAGACGAGGAAGGTTTTTCTGGAGGCAGAAGACCTTGACCATCCCTGCTTGTTGACGGTAATGTCAGCTCTTTAGGAAACCCTGGCTCTTGTCACCGTGGCAGGGTGTGTTCCCTGATGCCTCGTTGACCAGGGTAACAGCACTTGCTGGCCATGACAGAAAACCAGCCACTAAAAGTTTGGTCCTGTTCTTAGCCTCTGTCGGTATCAGCAGCCCTTATTAATTGGTTGGTGATTCTGTTTGATTCTAAGACCTAGCCAGCACAGCAGCTTTTCTTTGAATTCCTCAGCACTTCAATACTGGAGCGTGTTAGCTCAGGAAAGGCGAGTAGTAGCAGTAGTCATAGTAATAGCATCTAATACCCATGCCCTTCTGAGCTCATCACTTACCTACATGAATGCATTACTCCTCACAACGTTTCCATGAAGCCAGTCCTGGGGTTAGTCTTTACAGTTGGGTAAGTCGCTTTTCCAGGGTCACTGGGTTAGTGGGAGGCAAAGCCAGGACTCGAACTCACTCGACCTTCCTAACATTCATTCTGGCTGTGGACTCTTGCTTGTAACATTTTTACTACCTTTCTTTAAAGGTCCCTGTTTTTTCCCTCTGCCAGGGAAACCTGGGATTGCTCATCGAGACTTAAAGTCGAAGAACATCCTAGTGAAGAAAAACGGCATGTGCGCCATTGCAGACCTGGGCCTGGCCGTCCGTCATGATGCAGTCACTGACACCATTGACATTGCCCCAAATCAGAGGGTGGGAACCAAACGGTAGGAAGGCCCTGGGCCTCTGCCTTTGCCCTCTGCCCATCCTGAGTGGTCCATGTGTGCCCTTCCTCATTGTGCAGGAGGAAGTAAGAGAGGGTCTGCTTATCGATTGAATCTCGGGGAACTTCACTAAGTTGTTTTGCTGCTTTTCCCTCCCCTTTGACCTGACTAAATGAATGACCCAGGGTCCAAATTGGGAGGCCTGAGGTGGCCCCCGAATTTGCCTTACTGTGTGTGTGTGTGTTAGTATTAATTAGCTGAGAGGGACTTTGATGACTGTCTAGAATAAATTTCACATTATCTGCAACCAGGCAAGCTAAAGAAGTACAGAATGAAATTTAAGCTCAATCCATCACTGTGGCTACATTTAATAAGGTCCAAGACCCCGGTAGCAACTAGATATTATATATTGTTAATGCCCTGTGACCCACAGTACAAATACCTCTGCCAAGAAATCCAAACATGCTAAAAATAAATCTTGATGTTAAAAAGCAGAGGTACGAGTAAGAGCAGCCTATGCTACTTCCCAAAGCTGTGCTGCTGAGTTCAGATTCGGATCCAAAACATGGCAGTTTGCAATAAAGACATTGATCGGTTCCTCGTCCCCAAGGGGCTTTTTTGGGCCTCGAGTCAGTGCTTCGACTTAAGGAGAGAAGTCATCTTTCCTGTGCGTGATCCTGTTTCCTTTGCTGTTGCAGATACATGGCCCCTGAAGTGCTTGATGAAACCATTAACATGAAGCACTTTGACTCCTTTAAATGTGCTGACATCTATGCCCTCGGGCTTGTATATTGGGAGATTGCGCGAAGATGCAATTCTGGAGGTACTTTTCTCTTCTGCCTTTTCTTGCTCCTGCCTCCCAGTCTAGGATGCTGATCACCTGAGGATGCTGGTGTTCTACTGCCTTTCTTTTTACAACCTGTGGGATGCCCAGTGACAGACTCCATCAGTCACAGCGTTCTCATCCAATATGAGGGAACCTTGGAGGTAGCTGTGCTAAGGGTGTGTTTACTCTTTGAAACAGCTTCCAAAATAGTGCTTTACATTGTGGTAAACATTCTGGAGGCCTATTTGGCTTTCTAAAATTTTTAAACAGATTGTTCTTACTGGTCCTGGACCTGGAGCTTGCGAAAGTCCTGGGCAGGAATAGCATGAGACTACTGCAGGGGTCTCCTTTATACAGGAGGCATTGCATGCCAACACAATAGCTCTCAAGCTGCGCTCCTGGGGAACATGGGTTTCACTGACAAATTAATAGTGGTAATTTCTCAATTTGTAGGACAAAGCTTACCAGTGTGTAGAGTTTTCTCAAAATGAGTTTTCCTCTTGTACTTTTTCTCAAACCTTTGGAATTTGCAACTGCTCACTCATGTCAGAATCGAGTAAAAGGTAGTGTCAGGTTTAGCTGAGAACATTTTTGTCATCAGCTTAGTACATCAGTATTTTACAGTGACTTTTAAGTATGCTGCCCTCAAGTTCAAGAACCACTAGAGCCCAGCCCTCAGCCATTAAATGTAAGAAATTCAGTGGGGAGTGACATGAAATGAGTTAAAAGGAACTGCTGAGTCTTCCAGCTAGACCCCTTTCTGTGTTGCTGTCTTTCTGTCTATAATATTTTTGGTAAGATCCAAATTATGGAGAAGGCACCCAGGTATTCATAGAATTGTACCTCTAAAATTTTGACCCTTATATACAGAAAACAGATTAATAAAATCTGGTCTCACAGATCTTAAACTTTGTAACTTAATTTGTTCTTCCTCATACCATCCAGAAATTGGGGCTAAGTGTATAATAATAATAATGCTAACATTTACCCCTTTTTATGTATAAAGTAGTTTAATCTTTACTATAAACCTATATAATATAAAGTAGGTACTAATATTGTCACCATTTTGCAGATGAAGAAAATGAGTCATAGATTAGCTAATTTGCCCAAGATCATATGGCTGATAAACTAGGATTCAACCTGTGGTAAATTGAGGTCAGAGCTCAAGCTCTTAACTACCCCTGAGATAACTACGAATTCAACTCTCTTGCTTTTTGTTTGTTTGTTTTTTTATTTCAGAGAGGAAGGGAGAGGGGGAGAGAGAGAGAGAGAACCATCAATGATCAGAATCATCGATCATCTGCCTCCTGCACACTCCACACTAGGGACTGAGCTCACAATTGGGACATATGCCCATTCTGGGAATCCAACTTCGACCTCCTGATTCATAGGTTGATGCTCAACCACTGAGCAACACTGGCTGGGTGGGACTCTATTTAAAAGTCTCCTGTAAGCTCCAGATAGCAGAATTTTTCCTGGAAAAAGGCATGAGAAAGTTACATTGGATTTTTAAAAAATATATTTTTATTGATTTTAGAGAGGAAGGGAGGGGGAGAGAGAGAGAGAAATCAGTGACGAGAGAGAATCATTGATCGGCTGCCTCCAGCATGCCCCCCACTGGGGATTGAGCCTGGGATTCTTCAGTTCGCAGGCTGACATTCTATCCACTGAGCCAAATTGGTTAGGGCACATTGGATTTTTTAAATTAATTTTTTATTATGGAAAATACTTCAGTATGTAGCTCTGACTTCCAAAAATAATACTCATCACACTTTTTTAAATGAATATTAATTCTTAATATTATTTACATCAGTCAGTGTTGCGATTTTCCCAATTTTCTCCTGAACAGTTAGTTCAAATTAGGGTTAATGTTCATTTGTTGCAGTTGAATGAGGCATTGCTTAAGTCTCTTATAATCTACTAGAGGCCCGGTGCACGAATTCATGCACAGGTGGGGTCTGGCCGGGCTGCCCAATGGGGCGATCGGGGGCTGGGCTGGCCAGGGGGAGGGGCCACAGGAGGTTGGCCGGCCAGCCCCGCCCCCTATTGGAGTGGGGGTGCCAGTTGAGGCCCTGATCAGGCCAGTTGGCTGCCGCAGTGCACATCATAGTGAACGGTCCTTCCGGTTGTTCCAGTTGTTCTGTGTTCTGGTTGCTTGGCTTTTATATATATAGATAGGTTTCACCTCCATTTCCCCCCCCATGGTTTTTTTAATTGGAGAATCCCGTCATTTGTCCTATAAATTTTCCTGTTTGTCTCTTCATGGAGTTCATGTGTTCCTGTGAATTTTCTGTGATAGTTACATTTAATGACTACAATCAGATTTTTTCCCCCAAAAGTTCTTCTGTTACAAGGCACATAGTGCTGGTAACTCTGTGATGTTAACAGCCATTGATGATCATAACAAGGCATTCAGTTTGAACAGGAAAGGCAGGAAAATACTTGATTTCCACTTATCAAAATAACAAGTTTGTTACCTATCATCTTACAAAGGTGGCCATGATTTTGAGGGTTTTGTTGTTTCGTGTAAGTATGAACCAGAAGACTTTTTGTTTTGAATTGGTGGGCTTTAAATATTTGTCTCCATTGAAGTTATTAATCTTACTGCTGCATAAATGTTCTCATCTTTGACTAGTTGGGAGCTCTTCAGGTTGGTGCCTGTCAACTTGACCTCAGCAGTCTTTGATAGTGTTCTTGCTTTTTGGTGTGAAAGAGATGTTTCTGGCTAATCGTCTGTACCTCTTGTCCCATCCCTAGATCCTCTGAGCTCTCCACGGAGCCCATTCCCTCCTGGTAGGACGTGGTGTTTGCAGGCCACAGTGTGCTTGTTCTCAGTGGAATCGGAGTCATCTCTTCCTTCTGTTGGTAACTCAGGTGGACTTTTCTTTTCTTCCAGGAGTCCATGAAGAATATCAGCTGCCATATTATGACTTAGTGCCCTCTGACCCTTCCATTGAGGAAATGCGGAAGGTCGTATGCGACCAGAAGCTGCGTCCCAACATCCCCAACTGGTGGCAGAGTTATGAGGTAGGAAGCTCCCCTACCTCCTGCTGCTTTTCCATCTGCGTGGTTTTCTACCTTACCTGACAGTGGGTCCAACCCCTGAGTGTGTCTGTTATGATACACCACTATGCTATTGTATACTAAGCCCTGAGAGGCCACAGTCCCTTGTCCTGGGCACTGTAGGGTCCCCTTTGGAATCCACAGCCTAGTAGAAGAAATCGGCCCTGGGGACACAGATGAGATAGGTGGTCAACAGGAGACAGAAACAAAAGCCTAGTGGGAGCCGTTAGACCTGTCTAACTGGAAAGGTGACTTAGTGAGTACATGTCTGTGAGGGAGGTGGCCTTTCTAACAATTCAGAAGAAGGGAGGAGGATGTGGATAATTTGAATTTGGGGGAGATGGCAGATGAAGTGAAGAGGGAACAACACGCCTGACTGGTGTAGCTCAATAGTTGAACATCAGCCTGTGAAGCAGGAGGTCATGGTTTGATTCTGGGTCAGGGCACAGGCCTGGGTTGCAGGCTGGATCCCCAGTATGGGGCGTGCAGGAGGCAGCTGATCAGTGATTCTCTCTCATCACTGATGTTTCTCTCTCTCTTCCTCTCCCTTCCTCTGTGAAATCAATAAAAACATTTTTTTTTTTTTAAAAGAGGAAACATTTTGTGGGAAGAATTGAAATGACAAATTTATTATACACATTCCTAATAAACATGGAGTTCTGGGTCTTAGAGACTTCAGGGGGAGCGGGTTTGCCTGGCTAAGTGCACTTGGGCCTCTTTTTCCCTCATAGCTCTGCTTTTTTTTTTTTTTCAATGATGAGAGAGAATCGTCGATTGGCTGCCTTCTGCACAACCTCACTGGGGATCTAGCCTGTAACCCAGGCATGGGCCCTGACCCAGAATGGAGCGGTGACCTCCTGGTTCGTAGGTGGCTGGCTGCTCAACTACTGGCAGGCAGCTCTGCTTTTTAGGAATATAACCACTAGAGGGCGCTTCTGCATTAACCAAAAAATTACTTCCTAGTAGTTCACATTTTAGGTGAGGTCCTCTCATTACATAATACAGCAGCATTTTCCAAGTGTTCCTTGGAATCCCTGATGGGGTTTACTTCAGAGGATGAGTGTGAGGCTGGAAGAGTTGCTTTTACTGCCCTGCCCCACCCTCTCTTCAGTCACCACTGTTTGTATTGTTGGGACTCTACTCAGGAAAGGGCGGGCGGGGGCGGGGGGGGGGATTTTTTTCCTCTCCGAAAATTCTACTGCTAAAAGGAACTTTGAAAAATAGTGGCCTAGAGCAGCAATCGAGGAACTTCTTAGCCCTCAATAACCAGTAGCGGTCCTTAGGTGACCTTCCCTGTCACCTCTTGGCCTGACTCTAGTGGTCACCTGGGTCATCCTGGCAACGACAGCATAGCTTTCTGCCTCTGACAAGATTGCTTTCAGGGGTAGTTCCCACCGGGACCTTACTAATTAATCTATTAGAAAGGAGCACATGGCCCTGACTAGTTTGGCTCAGTGGATAGAGCATCAACCTGTGGACTGAAGGGTCCGGGGTTCGATTTTGGTCAAGGGCATGTGCCTTGGTTGCAAGCTCGATCCCTCGTCCCCGGCCCTGGTCAGAGCATGTGGAGGAGGCAACCAGTTGATGTGTCTTTCTCACATCGATGCTTTCTCTGTCTCTGTCTGTCCCCCTCCCTTCCACTATCTCTAAAAAAACAACCAATGGAAAAAGTATCACTCTGGTGAAGATTAACAAACAAACAAAAGTGGCAGATAAGCCCTGGCCAGGTAGCTCAGTTGGTTAGCGCATTGTCCTGATATGCCAAAATGGTGGGTTTGATGTCTGGTCAGAGCACATACAAAAAGCAACCAGCCTGGCCGGGTGGCTCCGTGGATGAGCATCAACTTATTAACCGGGAGTTCAATTCCCGTCAGGGTATATGCCTGAGTAGCCAGCTCAATCCCCAGGGTGGGGCAGCCAGTCAATGATTCTCTCATCATTGATGTTTTATCTCTCTCTCTCCCTCTCCGTTCCTCTCTGAAATCAATAAAAGTTATTTAAAGAAAAATTAAAAATGCAACCAGTGAATGCATAAATAAGTGAAACAACAAATCAATTTCTGTCTCTCCCTCCCTTCTTTCCTCTCTCTAAAGCCAATAAAAAAATTTTTTAAGTAAAAATAGAACAATAATCATGAAAATGGATTCTCAAACCTGATAGAAATGATTGTCAGACCACAGGTGGTTGTGGGTGTTTCTTTCCAGATTGCGCAGATGATGGGGAGCGGCTCGCTGTGCTTGCAGAGCTCCCTCTCCTGCTGAAGCTTTCTCCTTGTGCCTGCACAGCTGTCCCCTAAGGAAGGGCGAGCCATGGGGACAGGGAAGCTTGCAAAGTGTTTCCCTAGGTTCAGAGCGGGAGAGGAGATCCTGGCAGACTTTCACTGAGAAATGAGGGGCCTGGAAACCAGAAAGGCTTCCGCTGGGCCAGGGTCACATTGATGCCTCTGGGTCTCTGTGCAGGCATTACGAGTGATGGGGAAGATGATGCGAGAGTGCTGGTACGCCAACGGCGCAGCCCGCCTGACCGCTCTGCGCATTAAGAAGACCCTCTCTCAGCTCAGCGTGCAGGAAGATGTGAAGATCTAACCCTGCTTCCCTCCCCTACATGCAACCTGGGCAGCGAGGACTACACAGAGCTGCCATGTCAAGCGTACGATGGAGGCCTACCTCTCGTTTCTGCCCAGCCCTCTGTGGCCAGACGCCCTGGTCCGAAAGAGGGACAGAGCCCGGGAGACCCACTCACTCCCATGTTGGGTTTGAGACACAGATACCTTTTATACTTACCTCCTAGTGGCATGGAGATTCTGAGCGAATGGTGTGAGAACTCGGTGCCACAACTCAAACTGGTTGTAGTGGGAAGTCCCACCCAACCTGGTGCACCTGGGGTATATCCAGGAGTGGTGACGGCGGCCTGGAGGGCCCAGATGAAGCTGAGTGCTAAGCAGCACTGAGATTTTCCTCCAGGGACCGGCCCCAGCACCGAGGTGGCCCAGAGGAACCTGAAGCGCAGCCTCTCTGGCAGGCAGTTCGGGGCCCCGTGCTCCACCCTCGCACGGACATCGGCAGGGGCTGCCAGCGGAGACGGAATCCGCTCCTGTCTGTCCAGCTGGGTGTGCATGTGCTGAGGTGCGTCTCCTGTTGTGCCTGGTCCGTGCCATGCCCGTGTGTGTGTGTGTGTGTGTGTGTGTGTGTGTGGGTGTACGTACACGTGTGTGTCTGTAGGTCTGTACTTCCCTGCTTGAGCTTTTTGTGCATGTGCAGGTCAGGGGTGTGTTCTTCATACCGTCTTCGTGCTGGTGCCTCTGTTCAGTAGTGAGCAGTGTCTCGTTTCCTGGTGCCCTGCCCAGAGGTCTCCTCCCTGCCCCTGCCCCAGAGCTCTGAGCCACGGTACCTCCTTTCCCACAGGCCACTCTGCCCACCCTGTGTGAGCACCGCTCTCCATTTCAGACTGGAACCAAAGCTGGCCCAGTTGTCCATGGCAGGCGAGGGTTTTGGGTTCAAAGGTGAGGGAGGGGTGAGTGGACAGGGAAAGCATCTTGGTGTGAGTGGACAGGGAAAGCATCTTGGTGTGAGTCTTGGGCGTGTGGTCAGCTGCCACCGTGGGAAATAAGCCAGCCCAAGGCATGGTCCTCAGCAACATTGAGGAAGATCCCAAGGCGTTTGGAGCCCAGATCTTGGGACTCGGATTAGAATGTCACATCTGTCTTTCCTGTCCCAGAGTCTGGAAACAGCTGTGTATATTTTTGGTGGTGGTGGGTTTAGGGGGGGAAGGGAGAGGGGACAAGGAGTGGGGAGGGCGTGGGGGTGGGAGGGAGGCATCTGCATGGGTCTTTTACTGGATTATCTGATCATGGTGGAGGGAAGGTAGGAGGTTTGTACCCACTTCAGGGGCCCTACTAAAGGGAACAGCCTGAGCCGAATCATATTTAACCTGAATGTAGTATTTAATGATGTCTAGAAGCACGGTTGTGGGTGGTGGTTTGGTCACCATATCTTAGGTATATAATAACTTTGAAGCCATAACTTTTAACTGGAGTGGGTTTTTTGTTGTTTGTTTTTTTAATTTTATTGGGAAGGTCTAGATTTTAACTTTTATTAATATTATTAAGTTTTTATAAAAGAAAAATCATCTCTATGTGATGATTACCTCTCAATTTATTTGTTTTTAAAGAAATCCCTACAAAAACAACCACAAAAAAAAAAAAAAAGCTTCAATCAAGCGCACATAGCTCAATCACACTGGAAATGTCTGTCCTTGTCCTGAGCCTGTCCCCACTCCACCGGAGAGACCCGTCCTGCCATGGGGGTTAGTCTCTTGCTTCTGCCCACCCCACCCCAGTTCCATGAGTGGTTTGGGGCCAGGGCCCTGCCTTTTGTGCATTGTCCAGCTGGTTGCACCTTCTCCTCCAGGCATTTGCTCAGCTGATGTTGAGTGCCTGTTGGGTGCCAGGCACCGTGCTTGGTGCTGGGAATACGGCTGCGAACAAGACAGGCTTGGGTCCTCCTCTCGGAGCGCTGAGGAAGGACCTGGTCCAAGTTAGTGGTGCCTGTTTTGAGACCAGAAGTTTTGTACAATAGTTGGTTCTGAGAGCCTTTGCCCCTGGAATGATTGCTCTCATGGATGACCACTGAGGAGCAAGGATGCCTCCCACGCCAAAGAGACCGGTGGTGGGCACGAGAGCCCGATCACTGCATTCCTCCTGAGCTTCCTTCCTGCCCCAGGGGAGATGGTATGGATCCAGCTTCACAGCAGCCCTGCCTCCAGCCCAGCGATTCTCTGCCAAAGCTTGTGGAGGAGGGGGAGCCCTCTCCCTGCTTATGTGTCTCCCTCATGCCCCTGGCCTTTCTATTTATTTCCTGATGTATTGCCTCTTTCCTTGCATTAAAGGAGATTTCCCCCTGTTTGGGCCAATTTACTGGCTATTGACTAATTCCCCTTGAATACCAATTGTGTCATCAGGGGACTTTCTTTCCTCACCTCTGCTGGCCCCTCGCCCCTCTGCCCTGCAGAACCTGGCGGGTTCTAAGTGATAACGGGATTAGACTCCTGTGCCCGTCACAACCAGCCTCTGGGATCTGCCAACACTCCTCAACCCAGGGACTCCCAAGCCACTAGCCTACTCCCTAGGTGGCCCTTTGCCCTCACCACACATACGTCCAGCTCCTCCACCCTGAGGAAGACTGCGCAGTTTTTTGGGAAGCTCCCATCCTCACCCTCGCCACTCTTAGCCATAAGCGTTAGGAGTTTAGAGAGTCAGGGAGAAACTATAGCCTGAAGCCGTGGTGTTTGGCCCCCTGAGGCTCACCCTGACCCTTAGGGCCACCTGCACCTCTGGATTCACAGACCAAGACCAAGCCCGTTCTTTTGTTGCCATCAAGGCCCCCGAACGGCATTCTCGGTACTTCTGTTTGTTTTTGTACATTTTATTAGAAAGGACTGTAAAATAGCCACTTAGACACTTTACCTCTTCAGTATGCAAATGTAAATAAGTTGTAATATAGGAAATCTTTTGTTTTAATATAAGAATGAGCCTGTCCAATTTCTGCTGTACATTATTAAAGTTTTATTCACAGAGCTGTTCTGGTGCCAGCTGTTTTTTTTTTTTTTTTTTAAATACATCCTTATTGATTTCAGAGAGGAAGAGAGAAACATGATGAGAGAATCATTAACCGCCTGCCTCCCGCACACCCCCCACTGGTGATTGAGCCTGCAACCCAGGCATGTGCCCTTGGCTGGAATCGAACCCGGGACCTTTAGTCCGCAGGCTGAAGCTCCATCCACTGAGCCAAACCAGCTAGGGCCTGGTGCCATCTGTTTTCCATCTGTGGTTTGCTCCCAGCTGTTGTCAGGGGAGTGGGCCTGGACAGATGTTCTCAGGTAGCGTTTCTGCCCTCCCACTGGGCTGGGCAGCAGGTCACAGAGAGGAGCTGACCCGGCCCTGTCGGGGCTCCTGAGACTCCTCTGTTCCGTGGAGGGAGAAGGCCTGGCACGTGAGAGGGAGTGGGACACTAAATACCTTTTCCTGGGCTTTGTATTTTAGTCTTGTAGCATTTTCCTTTTTAGACAAAAGAGGGCCTTGATCCTGCTTAGTTGCAAACCACGTAGTCTCAAAGACAGCCTACGAGCTCTCCTCGGTTTCTGCTTCCCCTCCTATAGTGGAGTATAAATGTGAATTTGGGGCTGTGAGATGTGAGTCTCCAGTGGTTCCTCTGGCATTTTCAGTGTGTGGGTGGCTGTGAATGTCTGTCTCTAGGCTTAGGGAACCTGGGATAGAAGTCCCAGAATCAGAATTTCATGTTTAGGTGGGACCCTGGAGGTACCCTAGTCTACCACCCATTCATTGGGCACTTGCCTCTTGACAGCATCCCGCCACGTGGTTGTGGGCCACGTGATTTTGAACCTCCTGCTATAACAC
The DNA here is from genome assembly GCA_026230045.1 of Corynorhinus townsendii. NCBI lineage: Eukaryota > Metazoa > Chordata > Mammalia > Chiroptera > Vespertilionidae > Corynorhinus > Corynorhinus townsendii. The sequence continues at coordinate 168,035,500 of JAPDVU010000003.1, read as the reverse complement.
GGGATCACAACTTGCACGTCTGCTGTGGAGAACGTTCTTCCTCATGTAGAACTGGGCAACCTCTGTGTGACTTCCATCCACAGGTGCTTCAGAGCAGCTTTCTCTCTTCCATATAAGGCCCTTATAATACTTGGAGGCCGCTGTCATGTTACCATGAATCTGGCAAAGCTTCGAGTTTCTTCAGTTAATATTAGCAGATACTTACGTGTGCTGAGCAATGTGCCCAATTTGCTTTATGTATTTAATTGCTTTAATCCTAAAGGTGTGTGCGGTGGGCATTATTGTCCTCTCTTTATGGATTAGGAAATGGATTAGAGAACTCAAGTAAATGGCCAGTAAATCAAATAAGTATACTCACAGTGTGGAAAAGACCTTGGGTTTAGGACGTCGGACTGCAGACTGCAGCCCTTTAGCCTTTGCACCGTCCAGCCTCCATGGTCCACAGCTCTTCCCCAGGCCAGCTGCTCTCCGCTGAGCCAGCTAGAGCCCGGGCCAGGAAGGACACTAACCTTTCACCTAAGCATTAACTGGCAGCACAGACTAGAACAGGAGTCCCAGACTGTGCTTGACACCGGCAGGTCACATCCCATGGCTGCATCTCATGTCTTGGGTTGAGTAAAATCCAGCTACCTGGATGAGGACAAATATGTAATACCTTAATCAATAATGAGATTAAATTTTTAAAAAATCCAGCCACCTCCTCCATCCTCCATCCTGTATAAGGGAAGTTGAACTCAGGTGCAGGATCGCATATGTTTAGTTTACCCTGTTAAGTTTTACCATAGAACCTGCCCATTGCTCCAGCGTCCAGCCTGTCAATATTTTAAAATTCTGATGGTTTACCCAGACTTTTTCCTTGTTTTCCCACCTGAGACTGTGGGGCTGGAGAAAGTCAAGTAACTTAATTTTAGAAGTTGGCTTTAAGTTTGGCCTCTCTCCCCATTACCCAGGTTAGCTGCTAATTAAATGCTCCCTGGCCACAATTCTTTGACGCACAAAGAAAACAGCAGAAGCCCAGGTAGCTTGCTGAAGTGGCCAACTATTAGGGCCGCTACATGTCTTTGACCTACCTATCGGTCGGAAAGAAAGGTGAAGTGGCTTGTAGCTAATCTCAACCCAGTTCAAAAGACAGGACCTACAATTCACTAGGCTATGGATTGCAGGTTCAACTTCATTCTGGAAATCAGAATGTCAACCATTCTGGTACCTCTTCATGTGCCCTTGGAGGTTACTAACAGGGTTTCACCTTTGTAAGGCCCAGTACAGGAGACCTGAATTCATTTGACTGGTGTATCACTTGGGTTTTTGTTACACACATTTTACATTTCTGCTTCCTGCTTCCCCCCAGGCCATGTCTTCTGATCTTTGCAATCTGGGAAACATGATTGCTAAAAACAACCAAAACAAAATAAGGAGTAGAGTTGGAGCCTTCAAGAGACACTCAGGAACAGAGAGGGATGCAGAATGAAGGTGGTGGGAGGGGAGGAAGCTTTGGATCTAGCCATGAATGCTGTATTAGGGTTCCCCAGAGAAAGAGAAGCAGTAATGTGGATGGATGGATGGGTAGATAGATAGATGATTTTAAGGAATTGATTCATGGTTGTGGGGGCTGGCAAGTCTGAAATGAGGCCAACAAGCTAGAGAGCCAGGGAAGAACTGATGATGCAGTCTTGTGTCCGAAGGCAGCCTGGAGGCAGAATATGTTTTTCCTCAGGGACCTCAGTGTTTTAAGGCTTTCAGCTGAGTGATGAGGCCCAACCACATTTGCAAGGCAATTTGCTTTACTGAAATTCTACTGATTTAAAGGTTAATCATATCTAAAACATGCCTTCACAGCAATGTCTAAGCTGGTGTTTGACCAAGCACCTGGCAGCATACCCAACGGAAAGTTGATGGGCACCCCATGGTCAGACAGGATGGCATAAGGAATATGGCAGAGAGCCCTGGGTATGTCTGGGAATGCTCTTTGGAAGCCAAGGATGGGGCTAATGGGTAGGAAGGTTGAAGGAACAATTAATGAATATTAATAATAAATAGATTGTTATTAAATAAGCATTTGTTGAGCAACTGTAGTGTGTAAAGCAGAAGGCAGAATGAACAGTCTGACCCCTTCTCAGAGAGAGGATCTGTAGGGAGAGAACGATGAAGCAGATTTTGGCAAGTCCCATTACAGAGCAATACATACCGTGGCGGAAGCGCAGACACCGTGCCTAGGGAACTTCAGGACTGCCCTCCAGGGCCCCTCACCGGTGGAACAGACTAGTAAACAGATAACTACAATGAACTGAGATAACTGCTATGATAAGGGCAGACACCTAATGCTCTGGGAACACAGGACAAACAAGAGGTTGGGTCAAGAGAGGGGACATCTCATCTATTTTGGAGCAGACATTGGCCTGCTAATTGAGGAGAGGAGGGAGTTTTGGTCAAAACGAGCGTGTCACCAAGAACCACATATGTCAGTCAGTACTGCTTGTGCAAGGGAGCCAGGGCTGCAATGGAGCTGTCATGTGCTGGAAAAAAAATTCATTCTGGGGCCACCAATGCCATCACTTCCCCTGTGACAGGTACCCCCAGAAGGTGCTAATCTATCAGTAATTTTTTTCCTCTTGAGTCTAGACTTGGTCTCCACATTTTTCTCAACAGCATGCTTATGTGGAGTTGTCCCATAAAGCCTCTCTGTCATTCCTGATGTAGGGAATGGGTACTTTAAAGCAAGGCTTTACGCAAGGCGTGATGTGACCCTATAAGTGTTTGGGGACAATCACAGCACTGACTCCAGGAAGCAATTGCAATGGTGGTAGCAGGACCAGCTGCAGGAAAGGGGGAGACTGTTGGTAGAATGCACGGGTTTGGGATGTGAGCAGAAGCAAACAGTGAGAGAAAGAGGCGAGCTGGCCAGTATAAACAGGAGAATCTTAGCCTGGTGCCCAGTGCTCTCCCCTGGGAGACAGAATGAACCACCAGAGCAGCTGTGTTAGCCAAGAGGGTGGAGATCTGGGGAACCTGGGTCCCTAAGAGCTGCTACTTTCTGTCCTAACTGTACCTGTTCTGAAATGAAGCAGGTAAATAATGCATACCCTCTGTCCTAGGAGGGTGCTGTAAGGAGAGCTGGAGAGTAACCCTCCTTCCTTCCACCAGTCTGACTTATTCAGGCTGGAGACACCTTGCCATCCCAGCACAAGATGGTCTCTGACCTCTGGGTGGGACCAGACTCAGAGGCCACCCATATCCAACGGAAATAAACTGTCATATCTGCCTTGCCCCAACATTCAACCCCCTAGAATCAAGTCTGGGCTGTGATGGATCCCCCTGCTGCTGGGATCCCTGGGCCACATTACTACACTCACACTATCCCGTGGGGACTGTTGAGCAATAGGAGTCATTCAGAAAAACAACCACTCCTTCCCTGTCAGCTGCCCACCGGCTGTCCATGCCTCCCTCAGTGTCATGCAACTGGGGGCCCAGCCCCTCATTCCTGACAGGAGAGCCAGCTGAGTCCCAGGCCCTCTCCCTCCCACCCCCCTGCTTGGGAGCAGTGGCAATACCCAGAGAGGAACCCCAGTGGCAGACTGGTCATCCCTCCAGTTCTGCCACTGAGTGAGACTCCATAGGGGCCTGAGCTTCTGGAGCTTGAGCAGGTCGCTGGGGGTGAGATCCAGCTCTCCCACTTCCGCCATGGGGGCTGTTGAGTGTCTGGGAAAGGGCTTGTGCCAAAGAGAAGGGGGTCTTACCTTGGCCTTGTCCAGGAGCCCTGCTGTCTGTGCCCCCAGCACAAGCCAAGCCCTATCCAGAGAGCTGCGAGCTAGGGCACCTGGGGCAAAAGGAAGCCAGACTTGGGAAGCTCCGCCTGAAAGGCAGGGGACTTGCCCTTGGGAATAAAGTACAGATGGAGTGCAGATGTCTGAGGAGCCAGAGCGATGGGGCTTTTACAAGGAGGCTTCCCAGAGAGAGGAGAAAGGGGGAAGATGTGCGCCGGACCCAGGTGCGAGCAGAGTGCAGCACAGGCCCGCACGCGTCAAGGAGCTGCAGGAGAGGGTTGAGGAGAAGATGCTAGGCAAGAGGCTGGGGCTTCGGAGGCAGTCGTGGAGGCTTGGGAAAGGCAGAGGTTACGGGCCTCATGGGCTGTCTGGCGGAGGTTACAGCAGCAGGCGGCCCACCAGGGGTCTGTCTTCCCGATGAATTTCACCTGCAGCAGGGCAGCGCTGGCTGAGATCAAAACACAGCTTCCTCTCTGTGACAGGTATGAGATTCCAACCTCAGTGATTAAAGTGGAGCTGGGATCCTCGGGGGAACATAGGCCTTCTGGGTGGGAGAGTTGTAGGGGGTCCACAACACCAGCTGGGATTCCGGGTGGAGTCCTGGCACCAGCCCTTCAGTCTGATTTGAAGGTTTTCCACCAAGAGACTCGTGACCACCAGAGGGCATCACCACCCCATGGTGTGGTATCTTCACCGTCTTCCCCGGAGGAACTGGGGAGGGGAGGGTGGAGGTGGGAGCAAGCAGCACAAGTCTCTGCGCTCTCGGGAGCTACCAGCAACGGAATTTTTTAAAAATATATTTTTTATTGATTTTTTTTTTTTACAGAGAGGAAGGGAGAGAGATAGTTAGAAACATCGATGAGAGAGAAACATCAATCAGCTGCCTCCTGCACACCTCTTACTGGGAATGTGCCCACAACCAAGGTACATGCCCTTGACCGGAATCGAACCTGGAACCCTTCAGTCCGCAGGCCGACACTCTATCCACTGAGCCACACCGGTTAGGGCCCAGCAACGGAATTGAACAGCCCCTGGGGTCAAGAGCCCCGGGATCTCATGGTTATAGCCCCTGTTTGGCCACCCTCTTGGCCTCAGTTTGCCTCCTCTGTTAAACGAGGGCTTTCACCACAAGGTATCCCTTCCGGACCATAAGGCCCTTTCCAGCTCTGAAGTTCCTGGTTGGGGGAATCGTGCAATGACCCTGACAGAATTGCATCTCCTGTGCCCACCCTTCCTCCGGGGTTCTCTAGGGCTCTCTGCCTGGCAGGAGGAGGAACCTGGGCGACCTTCTCTGGGGGTGGCCTCTCACTTGGAGGCAGGGAGGCAGACTGGCCTACATACTGAGGGCCAGTCTGAAGGAAGAATGTCTCAGCAGGGCTGTCCACCCAGGTGCTGTGCTTCTCCAGGCAGGGAGGTAGCCCCTCTGGGATAGGTAAAATGGTGGCCCTTTCACAGGTCTCTTCAGGGATAAGCACAGGAATACAGAGAATAGAAACCATTGCCTCTCCTGCCTTCGCTCGCCTCCCCACCCCCAGCACAGATGCCGGCTGTCAGGAGCAGGCAGCAGACGGTCCAGGGGTCCATCTGTGCTAATGCTTCACAATAGAGTCCCATGTTTCCCCACCGACACCCCCTCAGCCCCTCCGCTGATGGCCACTTGGTGGTGCCAAGGGGAGAAGTGGGAGGAGGAAGATGAGGGCACTCTGGGAGTTTGCTCTTCTGCTCCTGGCAGTCCCCACTCCACTCCTGCCCCCCACCCAACAGGCATCTTGCCATCTGGACTTGTGTAATTACTGAGGGGCAGAGAAGTACCCCCTCCCTCCCACACCTCCTGCAGGGCAAGGCCCCCCGGGGGCCCGGGGCCTGGGGGTGGGGAAGAGGCAGACACAGAAAGTCAAGGAGACAAGGAAGCAAGGAGACTGTGTGACAGCCCCGTGAATGAGATAAACAGGAGACAGCCTGTCCTGGCTGCCCCAGGTGGATGTGGCCACTTGTCCCTCCGAACGCCTCGTGCCGGGTGTCTAACACAGCACTTGTGCGGCACCACTCCCTGCCAGCCCAAGAGCCTCTGTAACCCCAGTGCCCAGCCAGGACCTGGCATGGAGCAGGGCTTCCATGCAGAGAGAATGAAGAACTGAAGGTGACGGCATCATATGGTGGTGGATTGCAGGCTCTGGAATCAGGCTGCCAGGGTTTGAATCTCAGCTCTGCCACTAAGTAGCCTAGAGCAAGTTACTTAACCACCCTGGGCCTCAGCTTCTCGTGTGTAAGGGATGGTAAAGACACCTATTTCACAGGGTTGTCATGAGAACCAAGTGAGTTAATTTGTGTATGTAAAGTATATGCAGAACAGTGTGCACAGCACGTGGTCCGTGTTTGTGAATGTTAGCTATAAAGGCTAACACAGGGACAGCGCTTCCTTGGCCTTGGCCTCTATTTAGTGGTTGGTGCTTGACACCCTGTGGGGGTTACCCGCTCCTCAGACGCTAGACCTGGCCTTCCACTTCCTCCTCTCACTTCTTATTCAGGCACCTCTGACGACAGCGCTGTCAGCTGGGCGTCCCCACCTCTCCTGTGGCCTGGGAGCCCTAGGGATGGTCCCTAAGACTGGGTCAGAGAGTGGCTGAGCACACCCCAACCTTGAACACCAGAACAGCTGAGGCACACCCCCTCCCCATGAGTCAGCTCCTTAGTCTGCTGGGGAAGGGGTATGTGAGCTCTGACGTCAAGAGCTGAGGAGAGATTTATCCAGGAGAGACCACTTCTTCCCCTCTGAGGGGACGGGCCGGAATTAAGCCCACCGTCTTCAGGGTTTCCATCCCTCCCCTTCCCCTTGCCTTGGGAGGAGAAGGCCTCTCTGACCTCTGCTGGGGAAACCTGGGCCTCTCCCTCCTTGGGCTTCTGCACAGCTCTGCAGTGGCGTCTCTTCCCCAGGGGCCGCACCCCTCCCCCTGCACAGCCCTCGGCCTCCCCCCTTGCCTACAGTCTCTGTAGCCCTCAGGGTCTCCCAGAAGCTTCCCTGGGTCGCCAAACCTCCTCACAATGACCCCTTACTGCTCATCCACCACCAGATGTCCCACGAGTCTCCAAAGCCATCCGTCCGCAAATGTTCAAATCTCCCGCACAAGCCCCTTCACAGCACCCCTCCCCCAGGTGTCACGGAGACCCTGGAACCCGCCCAGGATGCCCGGCTTCTCACCCCACTCCTCCGCGGCTAGGTTTTCCCCCATTGAGTGCTCCGGGTCCCCGACTTTCCCCAACGCGCCGGGCTCCCGGCAGCGCCCCCCCGGGGGCGGGGCCTGCGGCTCTGGGGGCGAGGCCGCCGGGAGGCCGCCCCCCGCCCCGGGTCCGCCCAGCGGATCCTATAAAGGGAAGCGACGGCCGCCCGCCTGGCTGGCACCCCCGAGCTGCAGTCGCCCGCGGCGCAGAGCGAGCGCCTCTGAGGGGCGCGGGCCGCGGGCCGGAGCGATGACCCTCCGCCGACTCCGGAAGCTGCAGCAGAAGGAGGAGGCGGCCGCTGCCCCGGACCCCGCCGCCCGGGCTCCCGCCTCCGAAGTCGCCCCGGCCCGGACCCCGGCCTCGGGCGCCCCCGCCGCAGCCGCCGGCGCCGGGCCCCCGGGGGACGAGCTATACGCCGCGCTGGAGGACTACCACCCCGCCGAGCTGTACCGCGCGCTCGCCGTGTCGGGGGGCACTCTGCCCCGCCGGAAGGTGCGTCCTCCCTCCGCCAGCTCCCCGGACCCCACTCCGGTGCCCCTACCCCACCCCCAGGGTCCCTTCCTCCTGACCTCAAGCCCGCAGCATCCCCACCTGTGCCTGCTGACCCCTGCACCCCCTGCGACCCTCACAACATTCTGCTCAGGGTCCCCCCAGTCCTCCACTATGTTCCCCAGCCCGCAACCCCCACGGCCAGGTCCAGAACCTGCCGAGTCCCCTCGGCACTCTCCCCGAGGGTGCCAGCCCCTGGCCCCCGCAGCCCACGCATCCACGTCGCCCGATCTCGGGGCTCGCCATTCCACTCCGCCTCGCCGCCGCCCCATCTCGCTCCTCTCCCTCCTGACCCCCCAGCACCTCCTTTTCCTCCCCATCCATCTGGCCGGCAATCTCCGCGCCCTGCCTCCCGGAGCCCAGGGGTCTTGAGACCCCTAGGGCCCCTCGCTCGGCTCCTGCAATTGGAGCGGGGACCGGGCTGGGATCCTGCCGCTCGCCGACCACTGGAGGGTCCCGGTGGAGAGGAAGGGCGGCGGGCGTGCCGAGTCCATGAGCGCTCACCCCTCGGAGGGAACTCTGGATGCCTAGGCTGGGGCTGCCGCCCTGCGTGCGGCTGAGGTGCGGGGGGCGAGGTCACGGCTCCCTGGACCTGGCTGGCCCGGACTGGCTGGACCGGACGCGGTGGGAGGGGTCCCAGGGCGCCCGCGGGGCAGGAAGGATGCGGGCCTCGCCTGCCCTCTGAGTCTCCCCTCCTCCGCGGGTTCTTCCTCTGGCCTGAGGGAAACCCGAGCTCCCAGAAGGGGGGGCTGAGAGGGTACAAGACCCAGGTTAGGAGAGGGGGCTGGTGACCTTTCCTTGCGCGGTCCCCCTTCTCCTCCCCTGGCCCTTGGCTCCCCCCACACAATGAACAGCTTGTTGAGAATTTGCATTTTATGAAAATAGGGTGGAAAGACAAAGGGGTCTCTCTCTGTGCTGCCCAGTGCTTCCTCCCTAGCCCATTTGGGAAGTGTCCCCACCCCTGAGGCCAATCTTTGGTTCTGGAGAAAGAGGGTCCCCTTATCTTCCTAGCCTTGGGGAGGCTGGTGAGGAGAGTTAACAAGGGCACCAACCAGGAAGGCCCAAGGCTCCTTGGGGCTCATGGGACAATGGCTGGTCTGGGACAGGACTTCTTCCAAGGATCAATACTTTAGGGGGAGAGAGAGAGGGGAGGGGTGGGTAAGGAGGGACTGTTTTAGTTTCTTAAGGGCCCTAAAGAGGCAGGAACTCTCAGCTCTTTCATTCCCGCCGCCCCCCCTCCCCCCAAAAATAAAAAGATAAAAAGAACTCACAATCTCGCTCCTAAGGATGATGAGACTTAAGGATACATTTGAGGGCTAAGGTTTTTGTTTGTTTTTGTCCCAGAAAGCATCAAATGTCCAGGTTGAGCTGGGCACTGCTGGTCCCTGAAACACTGTACTTTGGAGGAGGCCATTGGCCCCTCTGTCCCCTGCCTTCCCACAGTTGGGCTGGGATTGCCTGCCCTCCAGACCTGGGCCCAGAGCCCAACTCCCCAAACCCTGTCTGCGGCTGAGAGATTAGGAGAGGCCTGACTAGCAGGAGGTCTCTGGAGTGCCTTGACAGGAGTCTGGGAGGCCTGAGCCCTTGCTGGCATGCACCCTGGGGTGGAGACTATTCTGCCTAGAGGAATGAAACGCCCACCCCCAGCGTGGGCTTAGAGGTTCATGTACCTGGAACCCCGGAGGACTGTGTGCCTCTGCAGTCCCAGTTATGGGGAGAATGCCATGGGGTGACACTGGTAGTGGACTTAGCAAGTAGTTACACCAGCACCAAAGCAGGTGTGCAACTGGGACCAGACTACAGGGAGTGCTGGGGCCGGGGCTGGAGTCCAGGGAGGGACCTCCCAGAGCAAGGCTTTCAGCATCTGCTCAAGGACAGCCCTTTTCTCACTGCTCCTTCCTGATTCTCTATCTTCCTGCCCAGGGTTCAGGATTCCGCTGGAAGAATCTCAACCAGAGTCCTGAACAGCAGCGGTAAGTAACCACCACCCCAGCCCCTGCCCTGGGGAGGTACCTGGGTGAGGTGGGGGGTAGCGGGACAGTATCTCAGCCCAGCCAGCAGCAGTCATTCTCCCGCCCTTTCGGCGCAGTAAGGGGCAGGTGTGGGTGTGGGCTGTGTGAAGGGGGTGGCAGACAAAGAGTCCCTACTTTTGAGTCATCAGATGCTCAACCCACCCCTGGTCCCTGCAAATTTCCCCTCCCTGGGAGGCCTGGACCTGGGAGGTGAAGAAGTTAAGAGAAGTTTTGAGGGTCCTGAGCCCTCCCAGCCCCAGCAAATCCAGAGGGCCCAGACCATAGCCAAGCTGTGTCCAGCTGCTTCAGTCCTGCTGCCCCGGCTTCCAGAACCTGTCCCATCCTGTGGCAGCCCTGTTAGGAAGGATCTGAGGGAGTGCAGACATAGATGCTGATTCAGGCCCCACTCAGCCGGGTCACGATTTGGGCCCGGCTTCTTCTAAAATGGATCAGCTGGCCAGATTGGCCTGTTTGGTGCCTGAGCTAAGAGTTGTTTTTATATATCTAAAGGGTTGTAAAAATAAAAACAAAGAACCATATATTAGAGGCTGAATGAAATCTGAAAAGAAAGCCTAAAATATTTACTATCTGACCCTTTGCAGAAAAAGTTTGCCAACCCTTCCAGAAAACCAGAGAGCACTGGGATAAACACAGACTTCTCAGTCACCCTGCTCCCTTCCCCAACACACTCAGCGGGTTCAAAGTGGGGAGGCGCTCAGGCTGGGGCTGGGAATTGCCACTCAGCATTTGGGGAGTATCTGGGTCAGGCTGAGAGCTGGGGACCTGCGTCTCCAGGGCCTTTCTGAGGCGAGGAGACACGAAGGAGCCTTTGGCAGCTGCTTTAACTCTGCCTCTGGCTGGGAGGGAAGGAAGGGGGTGGAGTGGGCAGAGGAAACTCTGGCTCCCCCAGCAGGCGAGGATCTGGAGCGGCTCCAGACCATTGTGTCCAGTGGGCAGGCCTTCAGTGCGGGAAGGGGCGGCCTTGAGACTCCCCTCCCCCCAGCCCTCACATCTGGTGGGCTGGCCCCACCGAAGCTGGGAGGAGCAGCTGTGGTCTGGGCTCAGCCTCGTGACTGGCCTCTGGGGGGCAGGGCCAGCCCTCTTCCCAAGGCTGTGGATCGGAGGAGGCTCCAGGCTGGGCCTGAATTTAGAGCCTTCACTAACTCAGTAAGTGATACTCTGGGGCTCATAGTAAGGAGGAACTGACTAAATCCAGCTAGTCCACCAGCTCTGGAGGCTGGACGTTCCCAGTGCCTCCCGCCACCGGAGGCTGGATTGACTCTGGGCGGCTGGATGAAGCTGATTTCAGCTGGGCATGGGGAGGACATTCCAGCAACCTGTGATAATGAGTTGTCACTGAAGACAGTGAGCCCTCACTGGATGTTCTAGAGCTGACTTCAGCGTCAGTGGCAGGCCATGCTATGGGACTGCCAAGCTCCTTTAAATGCTGACAGTCTTGATGAGATGGCCCTTGTGTCCCCTGCAGGAAAGTGCTGACTTTGAAGAAGGAGGAAAACCAGACCTTCGGCTTTGAGATCCAGGTGGGAGAAGCTGGGTGCAGAACAAGTGAGGGGTTGGGAGGCCAGTCTGAGAAATGAATGGATGGACCCTGCCCCAACCCAGGACTAAGGGTCCCCTCGTCTATTACAGACATACGGCCTTCATCACCGGGAGGAGCAGCGTGTGGAGATGGTGACTTTTGTCTGCCGTGTTCATGAGTCAAGCCCCGCCCAGCTGGCTGGGCTCACGCCAGGTGGGGCCTGAGCTCAAGACACAGGGCTCTGGGAAGGGGTATAACCTTACTCCCAAGCAGAAGGGCCAAGAAATCTCTTTTAAAAGCAGCCCCCCTTCCTTGTCCTATTTTAGGAAGGCCAGAAAGAAGAATGGTTAGATTCCAGGCTTTGGATTCAGGCAAATTTGCCATTTACTCTGTGATCTAGCAGCCTCATCAATAAATGGGGGCAATAACATGTCCTCACATTATAGTGTGGAGAGGGGGTTCCCTTGACACAGAGCCAGGGCCAGGTAAATGCCTGATGATGTTTTTTTTTTTTTAATATATCTTTATTGATTTTTTACAGAGAGGAAGGGAGAGGGATATAGTGTTAGAAACATCAATGAGAAAGAAACATTGATCAGCTGCCTCCTGCACACCCCCTACTGGGGATATGCCTGCAACCAAGGTACATGCCCTTGACCGGAGTCGAACCTGGGACCCTTCAGTCTGCAGGCCAACACTCTATCCACTGAGCCATACCGGTTAGGGCTGCCTGATGATGTTTTGCCTCCTCTTGGCAATCTGGCAGCCCAGCACCTACAGGAGCTGGGGAAGGAGCAACATTCCCTTAGATCTGCCTGATCTTAGGGATCAGGGCCTATCCTGCCCCTGACCTGGCCCAACTCTGGGGTACCTGTGTTAATTCCTCTAACAAGGAAATGATGCCTCCAGTAGGAGACCCTGGGGATTGGCCCAAGTCCCAGGAAGGAGCAGCATGAAACTGCACAAACTGACCCCTCCCAATTCTATTACCTTTTTCTTCCCTAAGCCCTCACCTGCTTGCCCACTTAACAGCAGCCCCTCATAGCCAAGTGGTATATAGTGCAACTTTGTAAAACAGGTTCACACCCACCGTCCTTCCTGATCCCTGAGGTAGGCACAGCTGGGATCATGCTCTTTTTGTACAGCTGGGAAAGGAACTCTCAGAGATGGTGGTTTGTCCTGCCTGAGGTCAGGAGGCTATGCACTGGCACAGGGTATTAGAGGCGCTCATGCCCAGGGTCAGTGTTAGTTCTTAGCTTGGTGCTACTCACCCTGCCCCCTTCCTGTCTGTCTGGATCTCATGACAGCCTTTGGGCTAGACTGAAATAACCTCTGGGGGCAGCCCAAAGTTGCAGGGAGGTCTCAGCCTTTGGGGTCAGAGCTTCCTGAGGGTGGAGTGTGGGGGTGGGTTTAAGAGGGCCCGACCCCTAGGCTGGGGTCTGGGCCTGGACAAGTTCTTCCCACAACCATGGGGAGGTGGTAAGGGGAGTTCAGGATGATTCTGTGGGGTTATTGCCCCTACCCTTTCTGGCTGGGATTCTCTACCAATTGAGCAGATGCTGACCTGACCCCCTCTCTTCCTGGCAGGGGACACCATCGCCAGTGTCAACGGCCTGAACGTGGAAGGCATCCGTCATCGAGAGATTGTTGACATCATTAAGGCATCTGGCAACATTCTCAGGTACGTCCAGGTGCCAGGGTCCCGGTGAGTCCTGAGCTGAGCTCAGCTTGTCTTGGTGTTTCTGCATCTGGGGCACTCACTCAGCCTTCGGTTCCCCAACCTCCTCAGGCTGGAAACTCTGTATGGAACTTCCATTCGGAAGGCGGAACTGGAGGCTCGCCTGCAGTACCTGAAGGTAAAGCAGCCCGGATAATGTCCAGCTCCCAGCGTCCTCTCCCGAGCCCCTGCCCCTGCAGGCCTCACTCTTCTTCAGAGGGTCATTTATCTGAACCTCCGTTTAACCGTAAGGTTTCCTCTGTGAACTCCCCGATCCCTCAGTCTGTACCCACCTCTGGCTCGTTTCCGGCTGGCTCCTGACAGGGAGGCGGGTGGTCTGTCTTGCAGCAAACCCTGTATGAGAAGTGGGGAGAATACAGGTCTCTAATGGTGCAGGAGCAGCGGCTGGTGCATGGTGAGTACATTGCGCTGTGAAGGGCAATTTGTGCCCCTACTGATACCTTCACACTCTCAGCCATGTTTTCCCCTCAGAACTGGGTTACTTCCCCCTCCAAAGTGAAGGAAGGTTTGTTGAGCTACTACTTTGGGTACAATACCGCCCTGGGCTGATGCACTCACATTGCTAGTTTATTCTCAATAGTCCTCTGAAGATAAGTATTAGATAGTCTCCCCATTTTACAGATGGGAACACCAAGGCTCAAAGAGCAGGTTTTTAATCCCTTCCATGGCTCATGTGCCATACATAAGTGGTCCTCATAAGGATGTGATGTATCATTCATTTTACAGACAGGGAAGTGGGACTCGCATTGGGACTTGCCCAGGGCCACATAGATGGTTAATAGGAAGTTGCTGTGCCCCCACCTCCCCTGCGTCCCCCCAGCTGTGCCCTCTGACGGCCCTCACTCCTGTCTTTGGCCCTGGCAGGCCTCGTGGTGAAGGATCCCAGCATCTATGACACGTTGGAGTCGGTGCGCTCCTGCCTATACGGGGCTGGCCTGCTCCCCGGCTCACTGCCCTTCGGACCCCTGCTGGCCGCGCCCGGGGCCCCCCGCGGAGGCTCACGGCAGGCTGGGGGCGACCCCGACGACGCTGTCTACCACACGTGCTTCTTCGAGGGCGCCCAGCCGCCCTTGCCGCCGCCCCCACCGCCGCCCCCCACCCGCGCGCCGGCGCTGGGCCCGGCCGAGGCGCTCACCTCGGGGCTGCGGGCGGGGCTGAGCCGCAGCGCCAGCGTGCGGTGCCCGGGCCCCGGGGGCGGCGGCGGCGGCGGGGGCGCGCCCGGCTCGCTCTGGACTGAGGCCCGCGAGCAGGCCCTGTGCGGCCCTGGCCTGCGCAAAGCCAAGTACCGCAGCTTCCGCCGGCGGCTGCTCAAATTCATCCCCGGACTCAACCGCTCCCTGGAGGAGGAGGAGAGCCAGCTGTAAGGGCGGGGCGGGCGGGGGAAGGTATTTATTTATTTATTTGTTCCTGCCAGTGCAGAAAGCAAAGGGGCGTGGGCGAGGGAGGCGGGCACCCGGCCGCGGGGGACCCCAGGAGCCCAGAGCAGCGGGAGAGGGTCCTTGCCAGCTCAGCTGGGCGCCTGGCTTGTCTCTGGCCAGCGGGGAACCCCGACCCCAGACGCCTTTCCTCCTCCTCCCTTAACCACTGTGGGAGCTGGCGCAGGGAGAACCAGCCTGGCTGGGGGCTGGGAGAGGTTCGGGGGGCCATCCTACACCTGGTCAGCAGTGCCTTGTGGGGTGTCCAGGAAAACGCCTCCTGATGGGGGACCCTGTCCCACGAAGCCTCCCCTCAGCTTTACTCGCCCCTTGGCCTTGGGGAGAAGGGGCTATGGCCTGTAGTCCCCCCCTTCCCTATACACAGTTCCAGCTAAAGGTCCCCCTCGCTATGGCCTTAACCCAAGGGCTCGGCCTCGCCCAGGGGCCTGTAAGTTGGGTTCTCTGCCCCTTGGGGGACAGAAATGAGCATGTCTGGGTGGGGTGAGGGCAGGACCGGCTGTTCCACCATTTCTCATATTGTTGCTTCTGAACCACAAACTGTATAAAATGAACGGTTTTTGATCTGTGTCAACGTGGTGACTGCCTGACGGAGGGACTGGGCTCAGGCAAGCTCTGACTCCACCATGCACCCACCTCCCCCGCCCCCACCACACACGTGTACACACAAACGCTGTATTTTACACCTTGTTTACTTGGAGCCTGCAGCCAGGGAAATAGTTGGGGGATTTCTAACGTATGTGTATGGGCATGAACTGGAGGCCCACGCCCTCTTCAGAACTTAGCCTCTTGCTTCAATTCATTTTGAGTCTCCCTCCCCAAATACCCACAACAGGTGGCGGCCATGTCTCCTAAAGTCCTGAGCCATTCTTGTGTAGATAACTGTGCTGGGCACCCTCTCTTCCCAGGGCCTGGGGTCTCCTGCAGAGGAGACCTTAGCCATTATCCAGCCAACTTGTGATAGGCCCAGTCATGGGTCGCCTCTGTGGGTTTCCAGTGTCCCCAAAATAAGATTTCTAGCTCATAGGCTTGGATTTCTGATCCCTGCC
Organism: Corynorhinus townsendii; assembly: GCA_026230045.1. NCBI lineage: Eukaryota > Metazoa > Chordata > Mammalia > Chiroptera > Vespertilionidae > Corynorhinus > Corynorhinus townsendii. The sequence goes on along the minus strand of JAPDVU010000003.1, from coordinate 168,020,199 downwards.
TGGCTCGTCTCCACCTCTGGGTCCCTGCTCTGGCCACCTTGTTATACCTGGTACACAGCAGATCCCTCCCCTTGGGGGTCTCTACACTTGCCCCTCCCAGAGCTGGCCCCTTCGGCCCTCAACTCTGCCTCCCAAAAGTCTTGCCGCCCAGTCTGAAATACAGTCACACCCTTCAGCGTGAAGGAATCCTATTTTATTTCCATCATCTTACTCGTCACCACCTGAAACTGCCCGGATTTTTATGGGGTTTGTGTTTTGCCTGGCCTCCTTTCTGTACCCTTGCCTCCGGAACGGCCTCCCTCCTTCCTTTCTTATCCCTGGACCATCCCTTCACACAGCAAACCGTCGGGGCATGAGCTTTCCAAAAAGGAAGTCAGATCATAACCCTTCTCGACTTAAAACTCATTATGGCTTCCCTTGGAATAAAAGAATAAGATCTAAACTGTTTTCCATAACACGTCCCTCTGGGCAGACAATTTATAAAAAGGCCTCCCTCCCTCTGGGTTGACAGCAGCCACACAGGCCCAACCACTTCACAGCGCGAGCGGTAGTGCTGCAACCTGCATGAAGCCCTCCAGGATCTGGCCCCTGCCTCCCTTCAAACTCAGATTGTTTCTCCTTCCATGTCACTTGTATGTAAGCCTCTCTGTTCTTCTAGTCCTCTTCCTCAAATATGCCAACCTCTTTCCTGCCTCTGGCCTTGGTCCATGCTGTTCTCTCTGCCTGGAATTCTCTTCTTTCCCAGGCTGAGTCCTCCTCCTCAGTCCTCTGCTTAGACATTACCTCCTCAGAGAGGTTTTCCTGACCAGAAGTAGTTCCCTGTCCCCATTAGTCTTTATTTTGAGCCTTCCCCTCCCATTTTCTTCTTTATAGCATTTACTACCAATTGGTAATTTTTTTAAAATATGTTTTTATTGATTTTTAGAGAAAGGAAGGGAGAGAAACAGATTGGCTGCCTCAGATATACACACCCCAACAGGGGATTGAACCCACAACCTGGGTATGTGTCTGACTAGGAATCGAACCGGCAAGCCTTGGGTGCACAGGGAGAAGCTCAACCTATTGAGCCACATCGGCCAGGACTACCAACTGGTAATTTTACTGACTTTTGCGTCTGCCTTTTGCCTTCCTAAGGCAGGAAACTGCTTTGTTTACCTCCAGGGCCTAACACAGCCCAGCACACAGTAGATCAATAAGTGGGAATGCCTCCTTGGGGCCAGCCCTATATAGAGTTGACCACTGCCTCCCACCTCTCAGCCCTGGGTGTGGGGAGGAGCCCTCCCTGCTCCACCTGTAATTGACATCTGTAGGCCCCTTTCATGCAATCCCTTGGGGCCTGGGAGTCAGCTCCAGACAAGGCACCTGCACCTGGCGGCCCTACCCTCCCTGGTCCAAGGGAGGGAGGACATTTGATTAAGAAAATGGAGTTTCCCCAAGCTCCCTGTTTGAACAGCTGCTCTGCTGTGATGACAGAGGCTCCCAGGGGCTCAGGCCTAGAGGAGGGGCCCTCTCACCTTGTTTCCAGACCCAGGGCTGCCAGGAGACCATTTGCCTGGGCATGGCTGCCACCTTACTGCGGGCGGGGACTATATGGCCTCCCTGCCTTTCTCCTCCCAGAATAGATGCCCAGCCACTTTCCTCCCAGCTGGTTCTTCCCCTCTCCATGCAGCTTGTCAGGAGTAATGTCCGGACTCCTTGCCCAGGCTGACTGGGGCTCCTGGCTAGCCCTGTGCACCCAGAGGAGGGGGAGAGGGTACCCAGGGCGGGGCTGGATCCCACCTCTCAGCTGATGGGATGACGGCACCAGCACAGTAGTCTCCTGCCATGTAGGTGGGTGACGGAGTGACTAATGTGTGAGCTGCGATGCTAAAAATTAACCCAGGAATGATGTTGGGTGGAGGGATGGGAGTGGGTGGGAAAGGAGCAGGGACTCACAATATCGTGTGGTCGGTATTCCCTCTGCCCTGCCTCCCCTCCTTCACCTACCACCCTTCTGGTCCTCCCAAAGCCTCAGAGGACTCTAGAGAAGCCCTTCCCCGTCAAGGCCAAAAGGAGCCCCAATAATTCCAGAGAGGAAGAGAGTGGACACCACTCCAGGTCTTGGGCATGGTAGAGTGAGGACACAGCCCTGCAGACGGAGTTCTGGTCTGAGGTCCCCACACAGCACCGCATCGGCCCCCTCTCCTCAGCATGGTGTCTGCCAAGCCCTGAGTCCCCGGCTCTTCCCCCTCTGCCCGGGGCAGTGGGGCGATCAGAAGCAGCCAGTGCGCAAAGACAAGGCAGTTCCCATCAGCAGGCCAGAGGGGGACAGTGGCGGGGAGCCGTACCTTAAGGAAAGGACAAGGGAGTATCTCCCCAGCACCTGCCATGGACCCAGCACTGTACCAAGCACTTCCACATCCATCACCCCACTCAGCCTCACAGCACAGCTGAGCCATGTACCAGCGCCTTCGTTTTACAGGTGAAGAAACAGAATTAGAGAGGTTAAGTACACAGCTGGTGCGTGGCAGAGCCGCATCCTCTCATATCTGTTTGTCTCTGGATCCTGGATTGGGGAGGGGATGGCTTCTTGGGGGGAGTGTGAGGGCGGGGTCAAAGTGGGAAAGAACTATTTAGAGGAGCTTAATCTTTAAAGTTGTGGGACTCGCTTTTTTTTGGGGGGGGGGGGGCGTGTGGAGTGTATATAAAAGATGGGACCTGGAGGAGCAGGGTCTGAGATGTGCCCTTAAAATAAAACAAAAGGAGGAGATGGGGTCCAGAGGGATCAAGATTCCACAGATGCGGGTGCTATGCTGGGATGAGCTGAGAACATTCCCATCAAAGGGGGAGCTCTTGGGCGGGGGCTCTAGGGGCCACAAAAGGGGCTTGGGCTTGGCCAAGAGATTTGTTGACCCACATAAAATCTGTTAGGAGCGAACCCATATACGAAACCGGGGAACTTGAGCTGAAGGGCAGCAGGAGAAGAGGCGAGGCAGTAGACAGCCTTTCTGCTCACCAGTCAGTCACGAGTGAAGTTGGGGAACTGAGAGGCTGTGGGACTCCCCAAGGGTCAAGAGAAACGTCAGGCTGTGTCGTTGGAAGGCCGCCTGGTCCTGCACTGACGGATGGATGGGATGACCTAAAGGAGGGAGTGATGGGCTGCAAGAAGTGAGAGAGAAAGGGACGGGGCCGTGAGAGGAAGAGGGACCCAGGAGGCCTTCTCAATAGAATAAAATAGCCAGGAACTGAGACAGACGCTGGTCAGTAGAGCAGGTGGTCTGACCCCTGGTGGTGACCTCAGAACACTGCACCTCTCTCAGCTCTGACCTCACAGACAGGAGACCAGCAGGGTGTTGGGAAGACAGCTCTCCCTCCCAAAGCCCACCTCTTCTGCCTTCCTTAGCTCTGCCCCACACTCAGAAAGTGGAGCCTCCTCTGAATCCAATTCTCTGACACCTGGCCGTGCCTGGCATTGAGTGGGCAAACATTTACTGGAGGCAGTTATGTCTGAAGGAACTGAGTTCAGAACTTCCCTTATCAAACTTCATTCATTTCAGCCTTCTCCGTGTGAAACCCCATATGGTCTGAAGTCTCATGGGACTGGGGCACGAGGAGAGGGAGGAAGCACACTTGCAAAACTGCAAGACAAAAAATGTTTGCTATAAGTAGGAGACCCACCCCCATCCCCCACACCTCAGTGAATTTTCTATTCTTGGAGTTTAGCCTTTCAATAGAGAACAAACAAATCTATGTCAAAAGTAAAAATTATGCAAATCCTGCCCCTCTGGGCCTCTTTCCCTGCGGCTACTCTACAGAGTCACCTAACAGCTCCCCTCACAGCTGGCCAGGTCCATTCAGCAACCTCCCCCAACTCCCAGAGTGACCGGCAACCCACGTCCCGCTTGCAGCGCTTTCTAAATCTCACTCTGATGAGGGCCTGGCTCAGACCCTACTATTTCTGGGGAAGGTGGTCTCTGGTTAAGTGAATGCAAGACATGTGATTACCAACTAAAGACACTTAACAGTAGGCAGGGGAAAAAAACACAAAAAAAACAGTAGGTAGGGCCCATCCCTCCCCTTAAGATTGGGGAGTTCGGAGGTGGGTTGGAGCATTGGTATTTTAAAAAACACCCCAGGCCCTGGCCAGTGTGGTCCAGTTAGTTGGAAAGTGGTCCCGTGCACTGTAAGGTTGCAGGTTCGATTCCCAGTCAGGGCACATACCCAGGTTGTGGGTTCGGTCTCTGGTCTGGGTGTGTATGGGAGGCAACCAATCAATGTTTTTCTCTCTTTCTCTTTCCCTCTCCCTTCATCTCTCTCTAAAATCAAATAAACATAAAAATAAAATAAAATAAAATAAAAACACCCCAGTTCCTCAGTAAGGATTTGTGGACTGGATGTGGAATGAAGATTATTCTAGAGAGCTCTGGACTCCAAATACTGCCAGAACGCAGGCCCCGCTGAGGCTCACATCCGTATCCTTGTCATCCTCCTCCTCTCCTCGGGGAGCTGAGGGCCGGTGCCCCACCCTGACACAGAACCACTTTTGGGGTTACCGTGTAAGTGTTGGTGTGTGTGGTGGCCATCACCCCCACAGACTGGGAGCTCCTCCCATCAGACACAGCCATGGCCCCACTTTGGTTGGAATCAGGGGTCAGGACACAACCCAGGCATCCAGGACTTGCGCTGTAGCTGATGCTCTAGAGTAAGGGGAGGGGAGAGGAGGCTGCGCTGAGCAGGGGTTCATGTCTAGACCAGTATTTGGGGGTCAGAGGGGTGGTGCTGGGGAGCGCAGCCCCTTGAGCTGGAGTCAGCTCGGCACCCCCTCCCACCCTTGCCCAATCTGAGACTGAGGGCTGACATGGCAGAGGCAGGCTCCAGCCGGGGGCGCAGCTGCCTTTAGCTGGCGGGGGTGGAAATGAGGACTCTGGGTGGTGGAGCCAGGAGGGAAGCAGGTGGCAAAGCCCGAGTGAGTAACCGCCTCTCCGCAGCAGCAAATCTTGCCGCTTCAGGAAGTCCCACAGACATCTGCACCCCCGCCGCCCCCGCCGGGACCTTCTCGGCGCCCACACCTACCAGCACCTCCAGCTCGCTGTTGCCTCACGCTCCAGGCCGCAGCCGCGGCGCCCCAGCACAGACACCACGCTTGACGCAGACACCACGGGCCCCGCCGGGCAACCTCTCCTGCGGGCCCTCCCTCCCTCCCTCGCTCCCTCCCTCGCTCCCTCCCTCGCTCCACCACATCCCCACGCCCCGACTTTCAGATTTGGGGCTAGGAACCCCACGCTCCTCCTGGCTTCCAGGGTCTCCTGACAGGGTTGCGGAGCTTTGGGGAGGTGTCGCCCTCTGCTGGGCAGACTCGCGAACTGCTTCATGTCGTCGCGTCCTTGCCTTGCCCTCTTGGTTGCCTGGTCTCAGACCTTCCTTGACTTCTTGGGCTGCTATCCTTCTTTCCTTGACCTGACTCCTGGAGGACTCGCAATGCATGTATGTGGATGTTGGTCCTGGTCCCAGCTCTACTACAAACGATCTGAGTCCCAGCCTCCTCCTACCCAGGGAAATAGCAGTCAGGAAGACTCAGCGCAGGACAGTGAAAGGAGACCGTTCGTAAGCCCAAGGGAGTGTGTGGGTGCCGGGCGTGGTGGTTGTAAATACTAAGGGTGTTCTCTTCCGCCTTCCGGGAGTAAATAATCTTTCCCCGGGCTCTGGCCGCTAGTGGAAAGAGAGCATACTTCATCCCTGGAGAGCATCCCCTTCTGATTTATTGCCACCCTCTCCGTGCTGTTTTACATCCTGCCTTTTTTCCCTCTCCAAGTGCACAATTTGTGATTAAAAGCCTGGATTCTGGAGTCAGACAAACCCAGATTTGCGTCCCTGCTCTGTGACTTTCCATATCTGTCCTTGGGCAAGCCACATAACCGCCACCCTTCACAGCCTCAGTCCCCTCCTCTGCAAAATGGTGGTAATGCCAGGAATATCCTCCTCTCAGGCTGTGCTAATCCCTGGACCTCGCCGGCTCAGGACTTGTTAGTCGATGTTAATGTGCTTGCATTCTGAGCAGGACTTCTCAGCCACATGACTGACTCTCCCTTCTACAGGGGCCACAATAGTAATGAAGGGGCCCAAAGTTTGCCACCCTAAAATAATGCCACTGAGGTATTGATTTTAAGCTTGTCATTAAGAAACAAAAGATGGTGTCAGACGGGTACTAGACTTACCAGAGTAATCACTTTGTAAGTTATATCAATGTTGAATCACTATGTTGTACACCTGAAAGGAACTTTGCCCGCCCCCTGCCCGCCCCCCCCCCCCCCATATAAATTCATCTAGAACAACCTGCTGAAAGGAAGGGAGCATCCCCTTAGCACCCTGAGAAAGCTAGCACGGCCTGTTGGCTGGACTCCCCGCTGGGCCCCATTGTTTCTGGATGGCCCAGCAAGAATTTGTTTACCAACTGTTTGCACTTTCTCATCTACCTGTGAATTGCCTACTTTCCCTTTGAAGTCCCAGACCCCGTCCCCTTCTCCTTTGTCCAAAATGGCATAAACCCTAACTGTCCGATGCCTCTTCCGGTCTCATAGCACCGCTGGTATATGCATCCATAATAAATGTTGGACTTGGTTCTCTTTGTGTGCTGGATGCTTTATTAAAAATTATTTATAAAAAATGTTGGGCAGTTTTCTACTGTTAATCTATCTCATGTTAATTTGATTTATTAGCTCAGTAGAAGAATGTAGAAGGTGGGAGGAAAGCTATTTTTTGCACCCCACAGTAAGAAAGGGAGCAATCTCCATCCCTGAACTTACTCTCTCCCCAACACTGCTCTCTGTCACATGGGTCTCTTTATCACTCTAGGGCACCCAGAATTTCCCCTTCTCAGCCCCCTCCAACCCATCCTCTGCTTTTTCCCAGATAAGAGTCCTTTCCCTCACTTACCTGGGGTCCTACCTACATTCCTTATAGTTAGTATCCTTCATCGTTCTTTAGTCACTCACCTGCTCTATTCTTCCCTCATGGCACTTCTTGTTACATTATATATGTTTTATCTATGTTCATATAAACATCCCCGCCCCATGTATCACCATGGAAGTAGGGACTTTTTGAGCCCCCTGCCCTGCCCCTCTCTACCCCCTTCCCCCCCTCCCCCCGCATCTCTATGGTTCCTAGAAGACCGCCTGGCCCTGGAAAGATTTTTGTGTGAATATGAATGAATCCAGCACGCCCCTTTCTCCCTTCAGAGGCAGCAGTCCAGTAGAGGCCCCTTCTCTCCAGTAGAGGGCACCACCACACAGCATTTTGGGGTCTCCTGGGCTGGTGCTAGGATGTTAGATATTTATAAATCCCACAGGCCTCTCTCCTCCCACTCTGTGGGCGCGCAGTCAGGCTGGCACCGGAAGCGGGAGGGCCCCCTGCGCTAATCTGCCCTGGCAACGCCGAGCTGGCATGCCCTGGTCACATCCTCCAGGCCTCCTGCTCCCGTGGCCGAGGTCGGAATACCCTGACCGCCGTCCTGGGCACGCCCCTTAGCAGCTGATGCTCTGGACAGCTCACACCCTGTCCCGGCTCCACCAAATGAGAGCAAGGACACCGAGCTGCTGTGCTGCGGTCACCGGTTTGCTGCGAGGCCCAGACAGGAGGGCATGTGAAACATTTGGTGAATGTAAACACCGGGCAAATGTAATCTATACAGGCCTTTATTGGTAGTGGCAGCAGGTTAACAACAAAAGAGCAGAGATTAAGAGGGCACTTAAAAGGAATTGCACGGCTAACTGAAGGTGGGTTTATACAGAGGATTAAGATCGTGAAGGAGAAAGAAGTTAAAAATAACGTCTACCTTTCGCCAAGTGTTTATTCGGAGCCAAGGCTGAGGAACGTGATCTCCAAACATTGTCTAATTATACCCGCACTTAGATGGTGCTCACCGTGCCGGGCGCTGTGCGAGCGATATGCATAGAGACTCGCGGGACTCTCCCGGTTCGGGGAGCTCGGTGGTATCACTGGCTCCACCTACACACGAGGAAACTGAGGCATGGGGAGCGTGAATCACCTGCCCACGGCTCACAGACAGGGCTGAGATTCCAACCTGAGCATCCCGCCTCCTGGAATGGGCTCCCAAGCCCTCGTGGTCACAGCCATACTGCAAAGAAGATATTGTTCCATTTCCCAGAAGGAAACTGAGGCTCAGCAGTTACAAAGGCCGCCCAAAGCTACAATGGGAGTCAGTGTATTTGGTCCCTGCTTAACCACCCAGTGAAACCTCTCAGTCCCTGCCGGAGTCAGAAAGGGGCAGCAGAGGTGGGCTCACACTTCTCCCAGAGGGGCCAGCAGCAAACACAGTGCCTTTTCCTCTGAGGGTCAGGGGAGGGAGAGAGACAGAGGCTGTGCGGGGCTGGGTGGGCAAAGGAGAATCTACGTGGTGGCCTCGAATTCCTGGGAGAAGGAGGCTGGGCCATCTTCTGGGCCAGGTTGGGAGAGAAGAGGTGCTGGCAGGCACCAGGCTGTGCGCAGTGATTCCACGCGGTGTGTGGGCTCCCCTCCCCCACATCTCCACAGGTAGAACGGGCTCTTAGAGGCTGGCCGACTGTGGGAGATGGGAGCGGCCCCATCCCTTGCCACGGTGCCCCTAATCCAGCCCCTGCCTTCCAGACTGTTACATAAGCTGCTTCATTCCCAGAGACTGGAAATAGCCGTGGCAGTGCTGGCGGGGGGCATGATGAATGGGCCCCGGAGCATGGGAGCATCAGCTGATCGCTTCTGAAGTAACCTGAGGGCCTGCCAGCAGCTCAGGTTACCCAGCCCTCCCCGGCCTGCAGAGGACAGTTCCAAAGAGACTCTGTGTCTGGACATTTATGGTGCGAGTGTCTGTGGCAGCTCACAGCCACACCACACCCATGGCAGCCTCCCTGGGTGCTGGGAACCCAAGTCTTGCCCAGAGAAAGTGCACCAGGGTCTCTGCAGCCAGCACCAGGGAGAGCTGGGAACTCCGCTCTGGGTCCTCTGCTAAGCACCCCACAGACAGCACGAGGAGCCTGAGAAATTGGGGGTGTGCTGGGGGCCCCTGGAGGCTGCAGACTCCATTATTCTAGGGCTGCACTCCACTCCCGTGCCCACACCTCTCATGTTGCAGCCCACTCTGTCACCTCACTCATGGCCCCTGGATTCAAGGAGGTGCCCACACACTCTGATGCCTCCTCCAGGCACCTGGCACACACACCCTTCCACAACTGGGGAGCACCTGAGCAGACTTTTGCAGACCACCGGGCATAGGAGGGTGTTCTCCCAGCACATGGTGATTATATGTTAAGAATTATAATTATGACCATTCCAATTTTGTGCCTTTAAGATACCTAGTGCAAACACACACACACAACAACACCCCATACAAAAAAGTCCCCTTCCTAAAAATAGAAAATAATGTTTAAATTACCTAACATGCCTGGCTGGTCTGGCTCAGTGGTTGAGCGTCAACCCAGGATCCAGTTCCCAGTCAGGGCACAGGCCCGGGTTGTGGGCTCCATCACCAGTGGGGGGTGTGCAGGAGGCAGACAATCAATGATGTTTCTGTCTCATCAATGTTGCTAAGTCTATGTTTCTATCCTGTCCCTTTCTCCCTCTAAAAAAAAAAATCAATACAAACATTTTTAGGGCAAATGTAACTAAGGAGAAAATAAACAAATGGGACTACATCAAAATAAAAAGCTCCTGCACAGCAAAAGAAACCGTCAACAAAATGAAAAGGGAGCCCACTGCATGGGAGAACATATTTGACAATGATACTTCAGATAAAGGTTTAATATCCTAAGTATGTAAGGAACTCATACAACTCATACAAACAATCCAATTAAAAAAGGGGCAACCCTAGCTGGTTTGGCTTAGTGCAGTAATCGGCAAACTCATTAGTCAACAGAGCCAAATATCAACAGTACAATGATTGAAATTTCTTTTGAGAGCCAAATTTTTTAAACTTAAACTTCTTCTAATGCCACTTCTTCAAAATAGACTCTCCCAGGCCATGGTATTTTATGGAAGAGCCACACTCAAGGGGCCAAAGAGCCCCATGTGACTTGCGAGCCGCAGTTTGCCGACCACTGGCTTAGAGCGTCGGCCTGTAGACTGAAGGGTCCAAGTTCCATTCTGGTCAGGGGCACATGCCCTGTTGTGGGCTCGACCCCCAGTGGGGGGCGTGCGGGAGGCAGCCAATCAATAATTCTCTCTCATCATTGATGTTTCTATCTCTCCCTCTCACTTCCTCTCTGAAATCAATAAAAAGATATTTTTTAAAATGGGCAAAGGACCTAAATAAACACTTCTCCAAAGAGGACATACAAATGGCCAAAAGACATATGAAAAAATGCTCAAAGTCACTGATCATTAGAGAAATGCAAATTAAAACAACAATGAGATATCACCTCACACCTGTCAGAATGGCTACCATCAATAAATCAACAAATGACAAGTGCTGGTGAGGATGTGGAGAAAAGGGAACCCTAGTACACTGCTGGTGGGAATGCAGACTGGGGCAGCCATTATGGAAAACAGTATAGAGTTTCCTCAAAAAATTAAATATGGAACTGCCATTTGACCCAGTGATCCCACTTCTAGAATATATCCTAAGAAACCTGAAATACCAATCGGAAAGAATGTGTGCACCCCTATTTTCATAGCAGCACAATTTACAATAGCTAAGATCTGGAAACAGCCCAAGTGCCCATCAGTAGATGAGTGGATAAAAAAGCTGTGGTACATTTATACCATGGAATACTATGCAGCAGTAAAAAAGAAGAATCTCTTACCTTTTGAGACAGCATGGAGAGTATCATGCTAAGTGAAATAAGTCAGTCAGAAAAAGATAAGTATCGTATGATCTCACTCATATGTGGAATCTAAGTAATATAAACAGAGTGGATCCAGAGACATGGGAGCATGGAACAGAGTGTGGAATCTCAGAGGGAAGGCGGGGGAGGGTGGGTGAGTAGGAGGCAATCAACCAAAGACCTTGTATGCATATATGCATGGTCCATGGACACAGACAATAGGGTGTTGAAGGCCTGGGGTGGGGGTCAGGGGCAGGCTGGAAGGGGTCAATGGGGGGAGAGGGGAAGAGGGACATATGTAATACTTTCAACAATAAAAATTTATTTGAAAAAGAAAAAAATATTTTAAAAAATTAAATTACCTAATAATTAAATCACCAAATTATTCCCCTCCCAGTTCTTCAGTGGAGTAGGCACAGCCAGGGAGTTAGGACCTGTGTCCTCTATGGCAGGTAGGATCCCCTGTCCCCAGCTGGACATTTTACAGAAGAGCAATGGAAGGCGGACGAGTTGTCCACCTTCCTGATGACATTCCCTGCGCCATGAACGATTGAGTAGCCCCACACAGACACACGCTGCTCTTCTTGGGCCTCAGATGTGGAGGCACGATTCCCTTCCAATCTTCGGCAGCCGAACTCCCTGGAAGGCCCTGCCTGTGCTGAGATTCTGCCCATGCATTTGCCACTGTCCTTGTGTGTCTATGGGCCCCGGGCTTCTGAGCCCACAGTGGAGGCACAGGGGAGACGGGTTCAAAGGGACACCAGAGAGCTAAGGGATACCCATCCCACTGCCCGATAAACTTGTAAGGGAAAGGACTTGGCCTCTCTCCGGCCTCCTGCCTGCCTCCAGGTCTCTCCAGGTGTTCCCCTAGGAGTTGTCACAAGTAACCAGAGCTGTTCCCGATGGTGAGAGCTCAGGAGGATGATGTTGCTTGGCAACTGGCACAGCACAAAAGATCCAGCTAATCCAGGGTGTCTGGGCTGGCCAAGCCCCACCGTTTCCAGGGCAGGAGCCTGCTGGCCAGCCGCAATGCCCTAGAGACAGATGCTTATAAACTTCTACCTCTTTCCACTTGAGCAAACCCCAAGTTCTAAGCAAGTTCTAGCAAACCCCAAGGCTTTCACAGGGAGGACCCTTTCTCTCTCCGCCTTCCCATCTCTCGCCCTTTTCATGAGTGCTCTTTTCACAGCCCAGTGAATAATCTGCAGACCTCTCTGGGGGTCCCAACTCTGTTGCAAGCCATGAAATGTGGGGCAAATTACTTCACCTCTCTGAACCTCAGACTCCAGTCTTTGAGGTCACATGGATCTGGATACAAACCCATGCTTCATTTCTCAGCTGTGTGATACCAGGCATGTTGTTTAACCACTTGGAGCCTCAGCTCCTTCAGTATAATCCTACCTTATAGGATGCTGAACACAGGAAAAGGCAAAGCAAGGAAAATGTTTGGCACAGTGCCTGGCACATGACCTGCCAGGATTTGGCCTAGGCACTCCTCTCTAGCCTTATGTTCCAACACTGCCTTAGTCACTGGCCACTACTCATTTGCCTATTCTGCTGTTGAATGAATCAAGCTCTTTCCCACCTCTGGGCTTCCGGTATACGGTTTCTTCTCCCGGAACACTTGCTATTACCCCCTACCCTCCATCCCCTCTACCAGACAATTATTCTTCAGTTGAAAAATTACCTCCCTGGAGAAACATCCCTTATTCACCATCCCCCGTTTGAATGACAGCTCCACATTAAACATCTCTTTGGCATCCTGCATTTCGTTTTCTCTGTATGGCACTTAATACTTATTTAAATGCAAGATGGTTTAACATTAGTCTCCCCTAATGGGTTGTAAGTCTGGACAGGGGCTATGTCTGATATATTCTTTGCTGTGTTCCCAGTAACAGGGTTGGCCTAGGTGTTCTCCATAGTACATTTCAGCCCTAGCCGGTTTGGCTGAGTGGATAGAATGCCGACCTGCAGATTGAAGGATCCCAGGTTCGATTCTGGTCAAGAGCACATGCCCGGGTTGCAGGCTCAATCCCCAGTAGGGGGCGTGCAGGAGGTCAGCCAATAAATGATTCTCTCTTATTGGTGTTTCCATTCCTCCCTTTCCCTTCCTCTTTGAAATCAATAAAAATATATTAAAAAACAAACAAACAAACAAAAAGTACGTTCCAGCTTTCTGTATCTCAAACCGGCTAGGGCTGGATCTCTTTATTTCTTCCGTCTCCTAAATAATTTTTGCACCACTTCTTTGATTAACCTGAATCTCCCAAATGCGGCGTCTAACTGCAAAGGCAGCTCAGTTCATTACACTCCATTTCTTTCAGGACTGGCTGGACCAGATTTGGGATGGCCAATCCCAAATCTGCCCCTTAGGGATTTTGGGACCCCTTTCTTTCCGCATCCCAGGGCGCTCCATCCTCCCAGCGAAGTCCATCTAAAAGCAGACCCGAAGGAAGCGGGCCCTCCTGGCTTATTTGCATACCCTCGTGCTATTGGTTGGAAGGGCGACCAATGGTTTGCTCCGGTGTTTGCCCTGCGCCGGCTCAGCGCAGCCGGGTGATGTAATGGAATACGGCATCGAGCGCGGGCTCCCTCGGGTCAGCTTGTGACGTAGAGGCTTCCCCCGCTCCAGCCCGCCCAGCCCGGATTGGCAGCCGCCCTCGAGAACGTGGCGTCGGCCTCGTCCCCGGCGCTGCAGTGGGGCCCAGCCCTTTTAGTTCCGGCCCGGCGTTCCGGTCTCGGCTCCTCCAGGAGCCCCAGCGCGCCAGATCGGATCTGGCGGCCTGGAGAGAAATCTGGAAGCAGACACCAGATTACCAAACTCGACTCCTCTGGGAGTGGATTACCGGCCTTTCACATCGTAAATCACGCAGTTCTTTAACGTTTTGCATTTGTTTACAACGAGCGTGTTTGATTTTGTAATTAAATAGTTACAGAGGATTTCTGTTTGTTATTATTAAAGAGCCTGGCTTGGATTTAGAGGAAATCTTGGCATTAATTACAGCCTGCTGACCTTGGCCACTTTTTCTAGCTGGCCCTGGTGCCTTCCATGGCAACCAGGAAAGAGCAAATGTAGAGGCATTAAAAAAAACAAAACACAAAACCATTAAGCCTTGCGGGGTCCTGTCTCTCCCTTCACATTGTGTTCCATGTCCTCTTCCTCCAGGAAGGCCTCTCAGATTAACCCTCCAGATTCCACCCCAATGCTAGCTCGAGGTCTCTTAGACCTTCTGGCAATGTTTTCATAACTACTCTTGTGTTCTGCCTTCCATCAGATTAGGAACCAGCTTTCTGCGGCACAATCTTGTCCTTCTCCCTTAGGAATTTTCCATAATGTGGGACAGCACTGGCTAGGGCATCTGTTTTCCCCTCTAGTCCTAGCTCCTGAGCCACGCACATAGTTGACCTTTTCTTTCCTCAGTTTTCCTGTCCACAATAGGGGCTGTGTGGTAGTTACGGGAATTTGTGTAGAAAGAGGAGGGGCTAAGGTATGAAGGAACAAGATGGTGGGTAGAAACTAGAGCACTGTTGCGGAAGTCAGAATACCTGGGTTGTGGTTCTGTCATGGCCACTGACTAGCTGAGTGACTTGAGTCAAGGAGACCACAAGGGGGTTGAAATGTACTGAACATTGTAAGGCACTAAGAGGTGACATTGCCCCCATCATTTGTGCAGCTCCTCAAGCCCCCCAATAAACATACCAGCTGGGCAAAGCCAAGTGAGTGCTTTGCATGTGCAGCTTGCAGATAAGTTCCCCAGCCTGCCTTCCCCCAAATCCTGTATGGAAATGGCAGGTCTGCGACTATATGCCAGATTCCTTGCTGCATTCTTCATCTCTACCCTGTGAGATGGTTATGTTATCATCCCATGTTTCAAATGAAGAAACTGAAGCCCAGAGAAGGTGAGTAACTTCCCTGAAGCAACACAGTTCCTATAGCTGAAACAGTGGAAATCTCAGGCCTCTTGAGCCTAGGTGCTCCTACCACCTCACACTGTTGTTATGAGCCACACGGATATGCTTTAGCATTATATATTTTATGAAGTATTTTATTTGATTATAAAGCAGGAGAGTATATAATAAAGCCAAATTATGCCAAAGTATTTATAGAAGGGAAAGACCTCTGTGGGCTGGAAGTCTTCATGGAAAAACTGGTAACTGAGCCTTTGGAAAAAAAAAATCCTTCCTGTCCAAATAAATGTATTTCTCCTACGCAGGCAAAATATTTTTAAAATGTATTTCAAAAGTTAGATTTCTGGAAAAAGAAAAAGAAGAGGTGGGGGTAGTGGCTTCTTTAAAAAGTCCATTTGGAAGGAACACCTGGGGTAGGAAGGAAAGGAGGGTGGCAGGGGAGGAAAAAGCCAGGCCCATGGCTCGCCTCCTCTTGCCATTTTTTGAAGCCTCCGTTTCTTTATCTCTTCTTTTGGCCTAATCCTTGAATATGGAAGAGAAATTGAAAGGTCCTGAGAGGTGATTTTGAGATAAGCCTGAGATCCGTGGGATCATTATGAAGAATGAGAGAAAGGGGCTTCAGATTTGCAGCAGGAGTTTAGGACAGGTCCAGAAAAAAGGATTTCTGGGCATTGTCAGGGGCTGGGGAGAGGCATGTGGCCCCTGGAATGAGGGCTGAGTGGAGATGTGGGACCTCTTTTGGAGAGTTTTGAATGCAGAAGAGATTCTTTGCTGCATGGGACCTGCTGGGTGCTGGGGATTGGATGGTATGCTAATAATTTAAGGTGGTTACCAAAATGAGCAGTCGCTGGTGGCTGGTGCTGCAGAGCACAGGACTGGGTCCTGCTGAATGGGTATTTCTCACTGGTTCTGCCTGCCTGGCAGTATAGGAACAACGAAGGTAACCCCAACTCCTCCTGCCTCCAGCCCCACTGCTCCAGCCTTGACCTGGCCTCCCTGAACCAGCCACCTGGAGAAGGATTTGCTCAGAACAAGATGCTTCTCCCATTTCCAAATAGTGATCCAATCAGGTGGGAGAGAGAAACCTTCCAAGCACTCCCACTGCCAGAAGGCTCTTACGGGGGAACCTGTGCTTGCAGACTATGGTCAGATGGGGGTTCGCACTCAGGACTTCCTGCCCACTGGGGTGAGCCTCTGGGTATTTCTTGCACTAAGTACTCCTGCCATGAGTGGAAGTCAGACTCCAAAAGGGGAGCAAGGAGGAGAGTATGAGTGCCTACTGTGTACAAGTCACCTCCACAGCTGTTCAATTCTCCAGAAAACCAGAAAAGGTGGATCATTAATATCCCCATTTTAGCCCTAACCGGTTTTGCTCAGTGGATAGAGTGTTGGCCTGCGGACTGAAAGGTCCCAGGTTCGATTCTGGTCAAGAGCATGTACCTTGGTTGCGGGCACATCCCCAGTAGGAGGTGTGCAGGAGGCAGCTGATCGATGTTTCTCTCTCATCGATGTTTCTAACTCTCTATCCCTCTCCCTTCTTCTCTGTAAAAAAATCAATAAAATATATTTTTAAAAATATCCCCATTTTAAGGTAAGGAAACAGGTTCAGAGTGGTGAAGTGCCTTGCCCTAAGTCAGTGGTCGGCAAATGGCGCCTCGCGAGCCACATGTGACTCTCTGGCCCCTTGAATGTGGCTCTTCCACAAAATACCACGTGCAAGCGCGCACGTTCGGTGCGATTGAAACTTCGTGGCCCATGCGCAGAAGTCGGTTTTCAGCTCTCAAAAGAAATTTGAATCGTACTGTTGATATTTGGCTCTGTTGCCTAATGAGTTTGCCAACCACTACCCTAGGTCATACAGTATTATGGGAGTAGCCAGATCAGTGGATCCCCCAGTGCCTTGCCCCTGCCTTCACTCCCGCCTCTGGGAATGCTTTTCTTCAGGAGAAATTTCACGCTCCCAAGAAGGCCTCTTCTCTACTAGTAAGTAAGCTGCCTTCTGGCTGATTGCTCATCCCCTCCCCTCCTCCTAGCTGGGTTCCTTGCCTTTGGGTTGGCATGCAGGCCAAGCAATGCAGATGAGGGTGCCCAAGGCTCAGAGGGACAGTTCTTTGTACTCTCAAGCCAGCCTAATTGCTGTGTGACTTTGGGCTGCTGCCAAGCCTCTCTGGGCCTCACTTTTTCCACCTCTTGCTCAGGGGAAGCCCCAGGTAAATTTATAACTTAGCTTCAAGTTTGCTGCTTCGGAAGGTGTTAGCAAGGCCACAGAACCCTCGCCTGAAAAACAGCAGCACCCCCAGGCCAGTTTGTGGCGGGCGGATTATGTAACCGGGTGCTCAGCGCGTGTGTTGGGGATGGGGGAACGCGGGGCGGGGCGCTCGCGGCTATTCCGGGCGCCGCTATTTTTAGCCCCATTGATGAGGCTGCGTCGGCTGCCGCAGCCGGGATTCCGGAGACGTCAATGGGCGCGCGTCATGGTCCCTGCCCGCCCGCCGGGGGAGGCGCGCCCCAGGCTGGGACAGCGGCGCGGGCGGCCGCGGGTCGCGGGGGCGGGGGGCGCGGCCGAGGCCGGAACTGCGGGGCGGGGGGCTTCCTGGGGGCGGGGGGCGCGGCGGCTGCAGAGCGAGAAGGCGGCGGAACTCGTGGGGACCCCGCGCGGCGTCCGCGACCCCCGGGCATGGGTGCCCCTGCGGTGCGGCGCTCCCCCGCTGCCGGTTGGTGTGCAAGCCCTGAAGGCGGGGGTGGAGAGGCGAGCGGAGCTCACGAGGCCAGGTGAGGGGGCCGGGTTGGGCGGGGGCGCTGTGGTCCTGGAGTGACCCGGGAAGAAGGGGGTCTTGCAGATATACTGGGGTGAGCTTGGGCCACGCGGCGAGTCCTGCTTGGAAGCCGGGCAGTGTGGGGGTAGGCACTGGATTCCCAGCGGAACCTGCTAGCTCCGACTCAGCCCCAAGTGCGGCGGCCAGCTCTTTCTCTCCCTGGCCCGCCAAGGGTGGGGTTTGGCCCGCGAGGGGCGCTGGAGGTGGCCAGGCCAGAGAAATTCCTTCCATTTCCCGCCGGCTGCAGGGAACGGGTTCCAGGAGTTCGGGAGCTCGGCTGCCAGGATGCCGCCGGGAGGGACCAGGATTGCCACATGCAACTTCTTCGTGGGACAGAGTGGAGAAACTGAGGCCGGAGAGGGTCTCATGGAGTCAGAAGCGGACCTGGGACTGGAAATGCTCCTTGGTGGCATTTACAGTGAAGTATTAATTTGGGTTTGGGGCTAGTATTAGGGGAATGCTGGGAAAACGAAGGCTGGGCAGAGATAGGTGGGTTCACAACATTTCTGCCCAAAGGGTGCTCATGGATTAGGGAGCTGATGACAGCCTGGACAGGGACCCTCGTGGTGGCCACACGACTTGCTTTGTCCTAGTCCCACTCCAAGTGAATGGTTAGTTCAGGGACTTGGAGGAAAACTTAAAAGGGAGGCCAGTTGTTTCTTTGAGAGATCTAGAGCTGAGAGGAATGACAAGTGTACAGTAGGTAGGATAAAATCAAGAATCCAAACGATGGCAATCCGGCAGAAGGGTGGACCAAGACTAACAAGATGAACGTGACTGATTATAAATGTTGAGATCTGTGCTGGAGTTAAGAAAATTAGGTCAGGAATTCAGGCCTAGAGCCTGGTTCAGAGGCCCAGCAACCCAGGCCCTGGAGCTTCCCACTTGCTGTCTGTTGTTGGCTGTCAAACTGCTCTGCAATCAGAGACCTCTACCCACTAAACAGGCCCCAGGGACAAGTGGCATGCCTGTCCCTGGGTTCCCTGGGTCCTAATCCCAGCTTTGCCTCTTCCTAGCTGTGTGACCTTGGGCAAGGTGCTTAACGGTTCTGTGCCTTAATTCCCTCATTGGTAAAATGTTCATAATAATCATCCTTTCCACATAGTGTTGTGAGGCTGAAATGAGAACATGTACATAAAGTGCTTAGTAATGTACCTGGCACATGGTGTTCAACATATATTAGCTGCTGTTGTTATTGTGTGTTAAAGTAATATGCCCATTTCTGGGTAGAACATTGGCCAATGCAGAGCTTAGGAGCCACCAGGGCTGCAGAGGGTCTGTCAGTTGTGTCCTGTTGCAAGGGGGAATTTAGTTAAGAAAAGACCCAAATACTGTAGGAAAGAGAAGGAAGGACGTTTCAGGTGGGCCCAGGCAGAGCAGAGACCCAGAGCTGAGGGCTCTTGGAGTCAGGGTTGTGATTCATCATAGTGAGTCACATGCCCCCACATGGAAGGGACCGCTCTTTGGCTGCAATGTCCTTCCCACCTCCTTCCAGGCGACTGGCTGACCCCCCCTCCCAGCCCAGTTCCACTGCAGGCATGTGTGAGCCCTCCTCTCCCAGAATTCCACAAATACTTACTAGAGCACCTGCTAGTGCTGAACTCTGTTTTATTTATTTTAAATATATTTTTATTGATTTCAGAGAGAGAAGAGAGAGATAGATTAGTGATCAGAGAGAATCATTGATTTTCTGCCTCCTGCACACCCCTCACCAGGGATTGAGCCCGCAACCCTGGGCATGTGCCCTGACTGGGAATCAAACCATGACCTCCTTGGTTCATAGGTTGATGCTCAATCATTGAGCCACACCAGCTGGGCTGAACTCTGTTTTAGAGACTGAAGAATGCAGGGCTTGAGAGAGACAAGTGAACAGCATTAGTCCTATGGAGATAATAAAAGTAGGCTAAAGTGGTAGGATGAGGGTGGAGGATCTGCAAGAAAATGGGAACGGAAACTGATGGATGAGGAGGAGGTAGCTATACAGACACCCAGGGCAATGCTTTCCTGGCAGAGGAACAGATAGTGCAAAGGCCCTGAGTGAGGAAAGAAAGCCCGTTTGGCTAGAGCACAGCTGGGTACATGATGTCTGGCCCAATGCTCCCACCACATTTGGTGGGTATCGCTTTTTCTTCCCCCAAGCCCACTCAGTCCTTGGTTTGCCCTCTGCACAGTGCTGATTGTAATTGACCTTGATTCATTCCCCCATTGTAACCTCTTGTGGCCCAGGGGTCTTGGTTTGTTCCTTCTTGGGTCTCCCACTGTTCATGGCTCACTGCTGGGATCCCTGTGAATGTTTATGAAATGACTGTGGAGGAGAGGATGTTGATCTGGGATAGGAGGTAGGATCAGGACCTTGCTCTGAGATGTTAGGAATCACTTCCTAGGCACCGTTGGGCCCCTGACTCTGGCCCCTGTTCTCAGACACAGGCGGGATGACCTGGGTACTCAGACTAGGTCTGACTGGTAGGAAGTGTTTGTCCCTCCTGACCCTTCCTCCTCAGCTGTGGGATGGAGGGAGAGAAGGGAAGGTGGACCTAGGGCCTGCCTGCAGGCCTTTTCTGGAGTATAGGAGATGATGACGTCATTCTGGGAAGCAGGGATAGCATACGGGCTGGGGCAGGTTCGAAGCCTGATTTTGCTTTCTGTTTGGGATTGGAAGCTCTCCAGATGTTCCAGACTGCCCTCCCCTCCTTTTCTGCGGCCTTCACTTCATGCTCCCACCACACCCATAGGAACAAGAGGGTGCTGATAGCTCTGTAAGAGGAGTCTGTGTGCCCTGGGGCAGAGAAGCTCCCTTTGTCTGAAGGCCCTGGGGCAGAAGTCAGGAGAGCAAGGAATCCCACCGCCCACCCTCTGGGGCCCTCTCCTTCCTACTTCCTCTGCCTCCCATCACGGAACATCTACTTCTCTTTTCCCAGACCTCATCATGGCCTGCAGGGCAGCCTGATAACCAGAGAAGGCCACGCCTTGGCTGGTCCTGCCCTCTGGGGCCCAGTTGAGAGAGGAGAGGGTTGAATAAGGGTGGGAAAGGGGAAGGAGAGCTGTGGGGGTCTTGGGTGCATTGGCTAAAAGGGGCTCTGGCACCAGTGCAGTCAGTGGGAAGAGCTTGAAAAGGCTAGAAAGGTGGTGCGCACAGTTGGCCCCAGGAGAGGCTAGGAGATGCCCAGAGCGGCTTGGAATCAGGGTCTGAGGTTAGCTTTGATGTGTCCACATTGAATTTCTCTTCAAATTGATATCACATATGTGTCTAGCACTGTTCTAAGTTCTTTACATATAGCTTATTTTAAGCCTGATGATAACCCTATGGTTGTTAATTTTAGACATGTCAATTACAGATTGTCATTTTTACAGAGCAGGAACTTGAGGCACAAAGAGGTTATGTAACTTGCCTAAGGTTACAAGTGATGAAGCCCGGATGTGAACCTAGGCAGCCTGAGATCTAGCATCCTGCTCTTCACTACTCTACTCTAATCTGGGCCTTCCCCTTTGGGGATTGGCATCCTTTCACAGAATATTCCTTAGAGTCCTCATTGCTCTGGCTACAAGGCTGGGCTGCCTGGAGATGGGGTCACAGAGCCCCTGCCCTGAGGGCCTCTGAGGCTTTGGGGGCTACAGTGCAGCCCCTGGGGAGAGAAGGGTATTCTGCTCTGTCCTCACAATAGTTCTCTTTTCTCTGCTTACAAATGCCCTTTTGTGCATATCAGGGGGCTGAGAGCTGGATTGAGGCACCCTCACCCCAGAATAGGGTGTAAGGCTGAGGGACTGGGTACTGCCATGCGTCGCCATGGTCTAGAGATGCCCCAGATGCTGTTAGCATCTCCTGGCCACAACCCCAAGAGCTGTTTGCCTAGGGCAGTGGTCGGCAAACTGCGGCTCGCGAGCCACATGTGGCTCTTTGGCTTCTTGAGTGTGGCTCTTCCACAAAATACTATGGCCTGGGCGAGTCTATTTTGAAGAAGTGGTGTTAGAAGAAGTTTAAGTTAAAAAAATTTGGCTCTCAAAAGAAATTTTAATCACTGTACTGTTGATATTTGGCTCTGTTGACTAATGAGTTTGCCGACCACTGGCCTAGGGCATGGGCCCCACGCTCTGATGCCCAGCCTTGGGCTGGCTTGTCCCCCTGGTAGCCTGGGCCCTGCCCCTGTTCCCCAGCTGTATGTACTGGTTTGTGCTGTCTCCAGGGAATGTCCCTGCCTGCTGGTTTCTTCTCCGTCACACTGACTCCCCCTCTTTAGGCTTCAACTATGGACAGAGGCTAGCTCCAGCCCCTCCCTGGTGTCCGGCTCCTTTTGCCAGGCCCTGAAGATCTAGAGGATGGTTTGAGTATTGCCCAAGGTCTGGCCATCCATCCAGAGTGGTAAGTGCTCTGCTGTTCTTTGTATACCCCTGGGCCCCTGAGCAGGTGGGGTTAGGGGGTAGAGGTGGGTGTGGAGCCGCCTGAAGTGGATGTGGTTTGGGGGATGGAGGGGGAAGCCCTGCAGAGGTGGTAGGCGAGGTGCTGCTCAGCATGGGGGTGGGGAAGGGGGAAGCCTCATTTTCTTAGCAGGATAGGTAGAGGGGGGCACTCTGGGCCTTGTGACATGAGGTAATGGTGGGGGTGGGGGATGACAGCTACTCTCAAGGCAGCATGTGCCCCGTTCCAGGAAGCTGATGGGGTGGAGTTGGGTAGTTCAGGGCCAGGCTGGGAGTATAGTGGGGCAGACATGAGGGATGGGAAGCTGGCTTATTTCTGGGGTGCAGGCACTGTACCAGGGGAGTGCATGAAGGGAAGGTGGAATTACCCCATTCCTCCCTGAAAGGGTACTGACCACCCCCTGCCTACTATAACTGTCCTGAAAGTCTGGTAGGGGGAGGTGCCTCTGTAAATGGGAAGGATCTTGCTAACCAAGGACTGGAAGAGAACCCCTCTCCCCCCCCCCCCCCCCCCCCCCCACTATTCATCCAGCATTCCTGAGGGAGAAAATCTCAGTCTTGTGGACATGGCCAGAGGGATTCTTGGATGAGGGACTGAGTTACAGAGGGGAGAAGTGACTTTTCAAGGTCCTACGGTGAGGACATGTAGAGCCAAGCTTAGAATCCAGGCTCCTGGATTCCAGGCAAGCCCAGAGGCCTGATCTGCTTTGAGGACACACCTTCTTGTCTGAGCATGCTTCCAGAGAAGGCACAAGCTGATCTGCGGCGGGGGGTGGTGGGGGGGGTGGGGGGTGTAATAGGAATGGCATTTCCATCAGCCCTTTCTCTGGAGACCTGGGATATTGGGATGGGGCCAAGGGCACCATAGTCCTGGTTACTGTGTTTACCTGAGGGAGCTGGAGTTCACCCTGGCACCTTGGACAGGGATCCTGTGATTCCCCTTTTCCTTCCCTGGAACAGAGAATAGAGGGCGTCTCTAAGCAACAGCCTCCTCAGGCCTTAGGAGATCTCAGATGAACCAGGAGCTGGCTCAGTATCTCCCCCAACCCCCAAACAGTGTTGTCTCCTGGGGAGTTGGCATTCAGGGTGCAGAGAGTCCCAGAGAGATGGCTGGGCTGGGAAGGGTGGGATGTCCAGTTCGAGCCTGGATGGGAAAGGGAAAGCCCTGGGAAGCAGGGCCTCCGTTTCCAGGGCTGCCCTGGTTGTGCACCTGGCCTCATGCTGGCAGCAGGCTCTGTGCCACCAACCTCAGGCCGGGGGCAGGAAGAGGGATTACTGTAAGTGGGAGAGGCAGGTGTGCCTGATCAGCCGGAGATCACGACTTGGGAAGCACGTGAGTGAAGATGACAGCAGTGGGCCAGGTATCTCTCCCTTCACTCGCCCCCACCTCTACCCTCAGCTCAAACCTGGCATCCTGAGCTCCCAGCCTCCCCTCTGGGTACTTAGCAGCCCCCACAACAGGATTTCTTGTGTTCACCTCGCCTGGGTGATCGGATGAATCTCTCATGTCAGATATACTGCCAAGGCCACCGTGAGGGGCTGCCAGCTGGGGCCCCGTGAGTGCAAGAGCTGCTGGTCTTGTGACGTGGACACCTGTCTGCCAGGCCTGGGCATGGGCCCAGGGTCACGCTCACACCGGGGCTCCCGTCAGTTGACTATTTTGGGCTCTTGCTGACCTGGGCCAAAGTCAGGCTTCAGCCAAGAGGGCCCTGAGGCAGCTCCCCCTGTCCCCAGAGGCCGCTCTGGTTTCTGCTATATAAACAGAGGAGGACATGCTGGCTTGGAGACAGCTCCACGTCCTGAGCCCGCTCAGCTGGTGCACAGCCTCCCCTGCGCAGGACAAGCTGACTGGGCAGTCACGTCTCTGCCCTCAGGGCTCCCTGAGGCCGCCAGGAAGAGCCCCCAACCGGGCCTGGGATTCTCCTCCCTTGGTGCAGCTGCCTATGATGAGTCAAAGCCGACTGTGAAGAGGAAACTGGTGAGTCTTAGAAATGGGGACACTGAGGCACAAGAGCTGGGCTATTTGGATCTTTTTCCATTGAGACTGTCTGCTTTGTGGTTTCTTTCGCCTTGAGAGGAGTCGGGGAGGAGGAGGCAGCAAGGGTGGCCGATGTCCTGAAGAATGAGAGTAAGGGCTTCACTGCAGTTGGATGATGGGAGTTGGACCTGGGGACACTTTGTGGTTGAGAACTGGGAGACGCGATGCCATCTTTCCCATTCCTCAGAGATCTTTAACAGGGTCCTGAGCCTCCTCTCTGTCGCCCAGGTCTGGACAAGGCACTGGTGTGCTCAGGTGGGGAGGGGCACTGGAGTGAGCCAGGTGTCCACCTGGGTACTTCAGCATTGGTTCTTGAGTAGGGTCCCTGGGCCCCCAGCTGGCTGGGACTGGGAGGCAGACCCCTGGACTTGGCTTCCCCGAGCTCCCCACCCCTGCCCCCCTCTCCTTGCCCAGCTCCCCAGCTGGTTTGGGTGCCTGAGAAGCAGAGCTGGAGTGAGGTCTGGCAGGTCTGCCAGCCAGCTTGCCACAAACATGCTCCCCAGGCCCCAGGCCAGCGGCTCCGGCCCGGCCTGGAATAGTGGCAGCTCCTTACGTGGGAGGCTCTTGTGCTCTCCTTCTCAGTGCTTAAAAAAACAAAACCTTTTTCCCTTTCTGAACGTGAGTCTCTAAACGAATCCAGAGCCTGTGACTAAAAATAATTTAACAATAGGAAAATGCCTCAGTCTTTCCGGCTGGGGCTCATTATCAGAGGCTTTTTATTTTGGAATTTGAAATGTTGCCCAAGGTGGCTGGGTGGAGACCCTGGGCAGGGGCAGGAGAATTCGGTGGGTGTTGCTGTTCTGCAGGCTGATGGGAGACCCTCCAAGGGAGGAGGAGGGAACGGCTGGCCAGGAGCTGAGCAGACAGAGGGGCATAGGAGGGGTTTTGAGGAGGGTGCACATGAGGTGTGGGCTGTCCTTTCCCAAAGGAATTTCCGTGATCCTGTCTGCGTTTCCCAGCTCTGGCTGTTCTTCCTGAAGTCGAATCTTATTCCTCTGTGCTGTATGTTAATTCCGTCTGGCCCGAGTGGGAAGTGGGGTTGAGAAATCACTGGACTGAAAATGACCTCTATGGAGAGAGGCCTGCCCTCCTTAATTAACTAGCTTTCTTCAGAGTATTGAGCACTTGCTGCATACAGAGTCTGGAATTTTCTGGTGCTGGGTGGAGCCACATCTCTGGGCACACTCTCATTTCCTTTCACTCAAGCCCTGTTTGTCTCTGGTTCTTAAAGAAGGGGGGTGCCAGCTCCCCAGGTTAGCTGAGGACCCTGGTGTCTGTCTCCTTTCCCTGTGACCTAGGATCCTGCTGCAGGTCCCTAGAACCCCCATCCCCAGATGGTGCTCCACTTCACTGTTGACGCCCCCCCTTCCACCCCCCCCACCCTCACCCCCACCCCCGTCCCTCTTAGCAGAGTGAATTCTCACAGCACTGGGAATTGTGATGCTGTCTGCATTGGACAGAAGAGGAAACAGTCTTGGAGAGGGCAAGGGCCTGGTCGCACACCAGGTTTGCTGGCTCCTGGTCACAGATGCCTCTGAGAGCTCCTTTGTCTTTTGCCCTGGCCAGGGGCTGGGGTGAGAGGTGGGGGGCAGTGGCTAACCTGCCCACATCCTTGGGAGCCTGTTTTCAGGGAGATAACATATGTCCGTGGGAAGCCCCCTGGGACAGAAGGCAGTGTGTTCCCACCCCCAGCACAAATCCCCCTGCCCACTGTCAGTGCAGGAAGAGGAAGTGGCCAGGTCAGGGAAGGCATAGGTCCTGGGACTGAGGCAGGGAAGGTCCCCTGGCCACTTCTCAGAGAGAGGAGGCAAAGCTCACTCTCTCTGCCCACCCTGGGGTGGGTGTGGAGGCCTGTGGGTGGGGATGGTTTTGGTGAAAGGGGGGCAAGTTCCTGCCCTCTGCACAGCAGTGAAGGGGGCACCCTGAGGTCAGGGGCCAGCATGGGAAAGGGGCTGTGCAGTTCCACTTCCTCCATCCTCTATTCACTCAACTCCACGCCCTCCCTCTGGGCTGGGAACATTGGCTACCCATTTGGGACTGCCCTGGGCTACTACTGTTGAGGATGCATGAGGGGTCCCCCTGCCAAGTTGGGGGAGACAGGGCCTTGCTCTCATGATCACACATTGGTCGGGGAGGTGTGTGGCTGAACACATGGTAAGTCCCCCTAAGATGTGACTAGGAGGGGCAAGGGCCTAGTGAGTTGTTCAGAAAACATACTGTGTGTGTGAGGACCCCTCTCTAATGTCAGAGATCATGGCCTCTCCCAACTGTAGTTGTGTTCTGAGTATGTAGCATGAGAACAAGTACATCATGAGAAACAGCTGCTGCTCCTCTGTGATTTCAGGTACACACACTTGGATGAGTAAATTCCAGCGGCATCTGTACCATTACATGTAGATATTGCTTTCATTGAGGCGTGACTGTTTTTTAGTTACACTTTTATTTTTGAAGGTATAATATATATACCACAAAGCATGCAAATGATAGGTGTGATAGTTTAAGAGTATAGTTTCATGACTTTTCCAGAGTGGGTGGCCATGTCCAGATTGTG
This sequence comes from Corynorhinus townsendii, assembly GCA_026230045.1. NCBI lineage: Eukaryota > Metazoa > Chordata > Mammalia > Chiroptera > Vespertilionidae > Corynorhinus > Corynorhinus townsendii. The sequence goes on along the minus strand of JAPDVU010000003.1, from coordinate 167,993,682 downwards.
AACCAGGTTTCCAGTCCCTCCGAAGACCCCCTCCTGGCACCATTATTTTCGATTTACAGATGCTTGTGTGTACCTTATAAGAAACAAGGGGGCACTGGGTCCAGCACAAAACTGAGAGTTAGGGGACCTGAGTTTGAGTCGTGCTCACAAGCCTCCATCTCTTCATTTATAAAATGTGGGTCAGAATTCTGGATGTGGAAGTGCCCTGGGCTGACCCTTGATCGGTATTCCCCATGCTCCCAACCCCCAGTAATGAGGTGCTTATTACGTGAGGCTGACCCAGGGGGTGGCACATGAGCTGTCTTAGAGGATCAGCAGGGTTAGAATAGAAGGAAGAGGAGCAATGTGCCCAGGTGGTGGTGGGAAGGTTTAATCCAAGGTCCTTATATGGGGGCAGTGGGGAGGGGAGGAGAGTTGTGAAGGCACATTGGTGGGCTGGGCCTGCAGTGGGAGCCTGACGGGTGGCTGTCTTATCTCCAATATGACATCTTCCATCCCTGCCCTTCCTGTGTTCTCCTGGCCCTTCCTTACCTTCTGGTTCTCCCCTCTAGTTTTGGATACATCTCTCATCATTACCTGCTTCATCATTACCTGTCCCCCAGGCCCCCACCAGAGCTGTTTCACTCTTGAAGGCTGGGCTTCTTGAAAGGGGAGGGTCCCTTAGGAGTCTCTGTGCAGCCTGGGACCAGCTTATGGTCTAGGTCTCCCAGAGTCTGCATCAAATATGCCTTTCCCCACAGTCCTGCCTTAGCCAGATGCCACTCCCTTCAGAGACCACCTCCTCTGGAGACCATCTGGCCAGCAGGGATGAGCCCAGGTCCCCAAGCCCCTCCCCTCTCGCCCTCTCTCTTAAGCTAGGTGTTCCACAGGGGTGCCCAATGGTGGCCCTGGCTGTGCTCCCACAGAGGGACTCTATCTTTGTCTCCTATTTTCAGAGTGTAATGTGTTTAGACCTCCCAGCACCCCTGCCCTCCTACAAGCATGGCCAGGTGGCAGATGCAGTTGCCTCCCCTCCCCTCTGCCTTTGGAGCAGCAATGCTGCAGCCTCCAAACCTGCAGCAGCCAGGGAAGGTGGGGCCTGGGCTGCAGACACAGATCTGGAGGCTAGGGCTGAGATGTGGAGATTTAGCCAGGGCCCTGGACAGCTCCTCAACACATACGCATTCCCTGGCACTCCTGGGTGGGCCTCCCCCCGAGAGAGCAGGGAAATGGAAAGTGGTCGGGAGGAAAGGCAGGTGTTAGGGCTCAAGGCTGGCCCAGTTCTCAAAGATGGGGATGGAGGGAAGAACGCAGATCTGGCGAGTCATCTTTTGCTGACATATTAAAATTATTTTTATTTTTTGAGGAAGGCCGTGTTGGTTGGAAGGAAGTGTCCCAGGGCGGGCTGGGGGACTGGGTGGCCAGCCCAGTTTCATCAGCCCAGACTTGCTGTGTGTGCCTGAGCAGGGTGCAGATCCTGTGGGAGCCCTTGGGTCCTAATCTGCAAAATGGGAGGACATGAATGATATTAGTGGTCAAGTCTTCTTCTTTTTTTTTTTTTTTCCCAAGCAAAATCTTATGCAAAGGCCCAAGACAAAGAAAAATTTTGGCTTAAGTGGGGTGGAAATCCTGGATGGTCCGTCCCATTGGCATTATCCTGCCCATGCTTCACCTGTACCCAGGTGGCCTTGAAGGGTCTCTGGAAGGTGGTTTGGGAAAAGCCAGCACTCTCTGAAGACTGGTCCACATTGAGATTGTATGCTGTAATAGGGGTGTTCTGGCAGTTCCTGACCACATCACTGAATGAGATTGGTGTTCCGTGAAGACTGCTTCATCCGGGTGGACAGTGGGGTTTGGGAAGTAGAGACAAGCTGGTTAATGGGTGTGGGCAAGAAAAAGCAGAGGCACTGGTCTCACTCAGCTGGTCTGCTGCTGCTTCCTTCAGGTACCACTGAGGCATGGCTGTGGCTGGCAGTAGGAACTGGGGATCCAAGAGATGTTCCAAAATAGAACTTCAGGAAAAAATGAAAAGTTGCATGTAGGGCATCAGGAGCAGAAGTGGGGTAACGAATAGTACACAGATGACAAGCCCTGCTTGGAACAGATGAAGTTTGAGGTGCTGGCTGGACCTTTGAGTGGACAGACGTGGGGGCTGGAGACAAGGGTATGGGGAACCTGAGATGGAGGTGAGGATGGATGTGAGGAGCAGAAAGTGCCTCAAGGGTAGAGGGAATTGCTTAGGATGCCCAGATGAGGTGAGAGTGGGGTCCAGGGGTGCAGGCTCAGTGGAAGCAGAAACTCCATGTTGACTTGCAGGGGAGAAGGGGGCTGGGTGGGGCCCCAGTGTGTGTGTGTGTGTGTGTGTGTGTGTGTGTGTGTGTGTGTGTTCTCCTTATGAATATTAGCCTTTCCTTCCTCTTTCCTAGCAGGTAAGGGCTCCCCAGGCAAGGGGCAGAATGGGGGTGGAGGGGTGATAGCCAGACCAGGGAAGGTTCCGGGTGGCTGCAGCCTGGTCTGTGCCCTGATATAGCCCTGATACAGGGCTGGTCAGAGCTTTCCACAGGTGTTGGAGGTGAGGTGGCAGTGTGGGTAATCCCTTATTTGGGACAGGGGAAGGTGAGAAAAGATCCCCTAGAAATGCAGTCAGTGGGGATCACCCCTGTGGGCCACCACCTTTCTGTGTGACCTTGAACCAGTGCCATATTTCTGAGTTTGTTTATTTATAAAATGGGGAAGAGTCTGCACAAATTCGAAAAAATTTCTCAGGCTCAACCCAATTCTGAAATTCGGTAATTTCCCACCAGAGTTCACTCAACCTGGAAGGGACTGTGGCGGGGACTGGTGAGAAATGAAGTTCAGTGGGTGGGGTAGAGCCCATTGGTCCATCTTCCGCCTGGCAAACCCCTGCCCTCCGGAAGGTATTTTGCATAGGAAATTGCGGGGAGAGAATAAGGCTCTTACTGATCCTTGGGGCAACCTCTCAGCCCCAGACCCCGCTGGGAAGACTGTGCAAGACTGTGTAGGGGGAAATTGGTCAAGTGCACAGGGCTGAGGTGCGGACGCAGGTTCTTCAGGTGTGTCCCTGAGTTGCCCGCCCCAATCCCAAGCCTTCAGGAAGGACTTGGGAGGGTGCCAGGCGGAGCCGGCCCAGGGAGCGGCTGGAGGGTGAGGAGATTCTCGTTGGGGAAGCCCTGCAGCCGCGGCTCCAGAGCGCCCTCTCCTTGGGTTCTGGCCCTCCAGCCGGTTATTTCGGACCTGGGGACCCCGAGCCGGGCCCTGGGTCCCGCGGGGGAGCCTCGGGAGTCCACGAGTTGCTATTTTTAGCCGGCGCGGCGGGCGCGAGGGGACTATTTATAGATCAAACAGTCCGCGCTCCCTGCGTCAATGGAACCCCGCGTGCGTCACCCGCGCAGACATTCCAGGCCCCCCTCTTGCTCCGCCCCCTCGGGCTCCCCGGCCCGCGCCGCCTCCCGCCGGAACCGCACCGCCCCCCGCGCCCTTGTATGGCCAGGGCTAGCCGGCCGTGCGTCAGAGGCGCCCCCGCCCCTCCCCGTGCGTCACGGAGCGCTTAAGAGGAGGGTCGGCTCCGCCGGGGAGCCCCAGCGGTAGCGGCTGCGAAAGTTAGGTGTGTGTGCAGACGGCAGGAGCGCACTCGGCATCAGGCACCGACTCGGGGTGCTGGTCCCGGGCTGGGGAAGCAGGAGCGGCCGGGTAGGTACCCCCGCGGGGAACGTGCAGCTCATCAGCGCTCTGTCTTGGTTTTTCGGGGTGTTGCATGAAGGAGATGGGTGTACGCGCGGGTAGAAAGGATGTTGTAGGGTGCAGCTCTGGAGTTGTCGGGGAGCCGTTGGAACGGAGCAAGGACCCAGATTGGACTAGAATCTGCTTGGTGCGGGGGGTAATGTCTGTGCAAGGTGGAAGCCTCAGGGGGTTAGGGTTGGCGCCAGGAGTCGGGACTTGTCCAGTAGGAAGCTGTCTGTAGTTCAGTCTCCCAGGGTGCTCAACTGGGCACACAGCGCCCTGGACTGAGGTGCTGATGGGGTTTTCAGTACAGCGGGGGCGGGGGGGGGGGAAGGTACAGTGAGCTTCAGCTGCTGCTATCCGTTGGATTTCCAAAAGGGTCTCCTTCCTCCCAGCTTGTCAGCCCCCTTCCCGTGCTCCTAGTAGTTTTCTTAACACTTAAGAGGCTGCGGCTTAGCTTGCAGGATACAGCCTGAAGTTTCTGCCCCAACTATGTTAGCAGACCTCTGGGTTGCCCAAGAAAATGGCCAGCATTGGTGGCTGAACAGTGGAGGGGGTGCCGTTGCATGATGGAATAAGAAAGTTCTTGGGGTAGGAGCAGGGTCTCTGGGGGAACAAGGAAACTTGTTTTAGCTGTAGCTTGGATCCGTGTGTGTGTGTGTGTGTGTGTGTGTGTGTGTGTTATATGTGGAAATCCTGGTCCTTGGGGATTTCAGTTACTAATGTGGGAGTCTCTGGTGTGGTACTATCTGGAGGATACTCCGATCCTTCTACCCCCAGAGTCACTGTTGGATCAGACAGGTAGGGTGCAGCCTGAGGCGGGTTCAGCATAACAGGTGCAAGCCACATTGTTGCCAGGACCTGCCTGAAGCCGGATTCGCCCCCTCCCTCCTTTAGCCCCGCCCCTTCCTCCTCCCTGTGGGACTTTGCTGTCGTCTCCACCCCCATGTGGGTCCGTATCTTGTGCCATTAAGTACCTGCATGGGGGTGTGGGTATAGGTTGGTGGGGGTTGATCCGGATGTGGGACGTCCAAGTGGAGAAACAGGATTTGAATAAAGCTGGAACGCCCAGCCCTTGGTGGCTGCTGCCTCTCCCCCACCCCAAACCCATCCCTGCCCATGCTTTCCTAGTGCAGGCAGACGTGGCCACCTTATCTCTCACAGGTGCTGTGTGCTGTGGACAGGTGCTGCTGGGTGGGTGGGGCCAGAGCTTCCTGGGGCTCTGTTGTCTGGGTTGCTTGTGGGAGTGTTAGGTCAGGATGGTGCTAACCTCTCTAGGGCCCACGAGGTGGGAGAAAGGCTAGAGCCCGAGGACTCTTTGGGTTCTTTGCCCCTTCCTGCTGCCCTCCTTGATTATGGTGCTCTGTTCCCGCTTCTTTCTTACCCAGCATCCCTCCCTGACTGGTGAGGCCAGAGCTGTGCAGACCCCAGGCGTGGAGGTGGGATAGGAAACTGTCCTGGAGCTGCTTCTCTGTTAGTTTATGACCAGTCTGGGAACTTAACGAATCCCCCTGAGTGCTGCTTCTCTGGTCCTCAAGATTGGGGTGAGGGTGGGGTGTAACCCCATTGTCTGAGCTCCTGAAGTTTTCAGAGCACAGACACCCTGTCATGGAGGGACCCAGGCAGGGAAGGATGTCTTCTCCCAGCAAGCCCCTTCTTCCTGCATAGCCACTTCCCGTCTCCTGGTGGACTCTGAGAGCTCCCTTATAACAATTACAGAGAAAATGCTTGGGGGTAGCAGAGAAATTCCTCTTAGGGACTGTCCATTCTCCCGGACATCCAAGGGGCTATTCTCTCCTCCCTCCTGCCTCCCCGCAGCCTCTCTTCAGCATATGGTGTTTAAAGGTCTGGAGCCAGGTTACCCAATCCCCTGGGGAGCTGGGGATGGGGTGAGGAGTCCTGGGCTCTCTTCCTCTTTGCCTCTGGGAGCATCCCAGGCAAGTGCAGAGTGGGTACCCATCCCCAGATGGCAGGACCGGTGTGCATATGTGATCTGTGGCCTTTGCTCAGTATGCGGTGTGGGGGCAGGGATATGAGACAGGTTCATTGCTGCTCAGGCCTCTTTCTGAGGCAGTGGGGCCTTCACTCCCAGCTCCTCTTCCATTTGCAGGGTGTCCTTCCCAGGTACTGGGGGGACGGGTGGTGGGGGGGAAGAGGGGGAGTTTTGCAGAGGCTAGGCGGTGCCTGGGAATATTCCCAGAAATGCCAGATTGGAGAAACAGCATATCTGTTCCTGGGGACTGAGCTAAGGCCAAGCCTGGCTGCTTCTCCCACCCACCCTTCTCCCAGCCCCCACCCATGCCTTCCCCAGCGAGGGAGGGCAGGGCACTGGAGGAACACAGCTTCCCCCTGTTCTGACAGAGATTCTGGCTGGATGCCTTCCCCAGGGTTCCCAGGCTGACTGGGTGTGGCAGGCCTTCCGACTGAGACCACTCTCGCTGGGCCTTTGCTCAGCGGCTTTTTGTGACAAGAAGGTGGAGATGGTGCTGTGGCCGGGGGCCAGGATGCCTGGGTTCTAGGGTTGACTGTGGCTCTAACACCTCAGGGTCTCATGTCTGGCTGACCTTCCTACCACCGGGCTGCTCAGGGGTCGGTCTTTAGGCTTCTCTCACTGACTCCCCTCCGTGGTGTTTTCCCTCTCCAGAGATGCCCTGTATCCAAGCCCAATATGGGACACCAGCACCAAGCCCAGGACCCCGTGACCACCTGGCAAGTGACCCCTTGACCCCCGAGCTCAGCAAGCCCACCATGGACCTGGCCAGCCCTGAGGCGGCTCCCACTGCGCCCACGGCCCTGCCCAGCTTCAGCACCTTCATGGACGGCTACACGGGGGAGTTTGACACCTTCCTCTACCAGCTGCCGGGAACAGCCCAGCCATCCTCCTCAGCCTCCTCCTCGGCCTCCTCCACATCCTCGTCCTCAGCCACTTCCCCTGCCTCTGCTTCCTTCAAGTTCGAGGACTTCCAGGTGTACGGCTGCTACCCCGGCACCCTGAGCGGCCCGCTGGATGAGACCCTGTCCTCCAGCGGCTCTGACTACTATGGCAGCCCCTGCTCAGCCCCGTCACCACCCACGCCCGGCCTTCAGCCACCCCAGCTCTCTCCCTGGGACGGCTCCTTTGGCCCCTTCTCACCCAACCAGACTTATGAAGGCCTGCGGGCATGGACAGAGCAGCTGCCCAAGGCTCCTGGGCCCCCCCAGCCGCCGGCCTTCTTTTCCTTCAGTCCCCCCACCGGCCCCGGCCCCAGCCTGGCCCAGAGCCCCCTGAAGCTGTTCCCCTCGCAGGCCACCCACCAGCTGGTGGAGGGAGAGAGCTATTCCATGCCAACGGCTTTCCCAGGCCTGGCGCCCACTTCTCCACACCTCGAGGGCCCGGGGATGCTGAGTGTGCCCGTGACCTCAGCCAAGTCCCGGAGCGGGGTCCCAGCTGGAAGCGAGGGCCGCTGTGCTGTGTGTGGGGACAATGCTTCGTGCCAGCATTACGGTGTCCGCACCTGTGAGGGCTGCAAGGGCTTCTTCAAGGTACTGGGCTGCCCTGGGTGTGGCTTTTCATGAGGAGTGGGGACAGGCTGGTCTCTCACCCCAGTGGGTCTGTGGAAGCCTCCTGTGGGTTCTCCCAACTAGTCCTGCTTTTCAGGAAAGGTCCCCAGGAAACGGCAAGAGGCTGGGACCTTTCATGTCTTAGGGCGCACACTGCCAGTGGGACTGCAGTGTGATGGAGAGAGGGGTGAGATATGGGCAGAGGGTGTGGGCTGCAGGAGTACTCAAGAGGGTATGTGCTAATGGCCAGCCTCTGGTTTCCTTCTGCCCATCCTCCGTGAATCAAGGCCCTGGTGGGAAGGGGGCCCCAGGCGCTTGCTTGCTCTCGCTCGCTCGTGTTCCTGGCAGGAGATGAAAGGATCTGGGAAGAGGGCTTGGTGCTTGAGGGCTGGGGGTGGACTTGGGAACAGGCTGTGTGTTTGTCCCAGCACTGGGTGCCTGCTTAGCTTCCCGTCACCACCCCCCTCCACCCCTTCACGGCCCTCTCTTGTCTGCCTCAAGGAAGGGACAAGCGGATGCAGGCACATGAGAAGTGCAGGTGTTTGGGCTGCCAGGGAGCCCCTCGCCCCTCGCACCTAGTCTGGTGTCCTAGGGGTCTTCCTCCTGATGTAGAAGCCTCCCCCAGTGTCCCCAAGACTTTCTTTCTCCCCCCACCTTCCCCCTCTCCCTCCCCTGCCACCCAAATGTTAGAAAAATAGCTGTGAACAGAGAGTGCTTTTGTCTAGGATGGCAGCAGGATCTGGACAGTCCCCTCCCCTGGCTCCCCCTCCCCACACGCTCTGACAGCCTGTTCCGTGTTGTCCCCCCTCCAGCGCACAGTGCAGAAAAATGCCAAGTACATCTGCCTGGCTAACAAGGACTGCCCTGTGGACAAGAGGCGGCGAAACCGCTGCCAGTTCTGCCGCTTCCAGAAGTGCCTGGCTGTGGGCATGGTGAAGGAAGGTGGGTGGTGGGACATGCCAAGGGACAGAGGTGGGCCTGATGGGTGTGGCAGGCAGAGGCCCCGGCATTCGTCCTGGTGGGCCGCGGGGGAGGGCGCGCCTGGGCCATATTTCTACCCCACTTCTGGTCCACCTGCCTTGCTTATAGGGGCGGTCCCTGTTGGGTCCCCTGGGTCTCAGGGGCTCTAGGTCCTTGGTCTTCCCAGCCTTGTGCATGTTTTGGGCTGAGAGGCCCTTCCGGGGGGTCTCTTCCTCCCTTCCTCACCCCTGCCATTTCTTTGCAGTTGTCCGGACAGACAGCCTGAAGGGGCGGCGGGGGCGGCTCCCTTCCAAGCCTAGGCAGCCCCCAGATGCCTCCCCTGCCAATCTCCTCACTTCCCTGGTCCGGGCGCACCTGGACTCAGGGCCCAGCACAGCCAAACTGGACTACTCCAAGGTGAGCCCCCAGCCCACACCCAGTTCCTTCGTGCAGGTTACAAAGGCCCCTCTTCAGTGGTTGGACAAATTGAAAAAGGAGCAGCCCCTGTGGTTGACCAGATGGAAAAATGTATCCCCTTGGGTGGGTGGCCAGTTAGAAACATGTGCTCCTCCCAGCAGCCTCTGCCCTGGGTGAATATGTCAGAATTGGGAGGCACGAGGTGGGCGGGATCTCAGTTCCTCTCTCACCACTGAGATCCGACCTCTGCTGCATGAGGGGGCTGTGCATGGTGGCCCTGGCTCAGGGCCCTATGTGGCATGCTGACCCCTCTGGACCACCCTCTAGTTCCAGGAGCTGGTGCTGCCCCACTTTGGGAAGGAAGATGCCCGGGATGTGCAGCAGTTCTACGACCTGCTCTCGGGGTCCCTGGAGGTCATCCGCAAGTGGGCCGAGAAGATCCCGGGCTTTGCGGAGCTGTGTACCGGAGACCAGGACCTGCTGCTGGAGTCGGCCTTCCTGGAGCTCTTCATCCTCCGCCTGGCCTACCGGTGAGCTGCCTGCTGTCTGCCCGGCCCCTCCCTGGCTGCCCTGCCCGGGAGCCCCCCTGACCACCACCCGCATCCCCGCCCTCCAGGTCTAAGCCAGCCGAGGGGAAGCTCATCTTCTGCTCCGGCCTGGTGCTACACCGGCTGCAGTGCACCCGGGGCTTCGGCGACTGGATCGACGGCATTCTGGCCTTCTCTCGGTCCCTGCACAGCTTGGTTGTTGATGTCCCTGCCTTTGCGTGCCTCTCTGCGCTTGTCCTCATCACAGGTGAGTGACCAGCCCTGGGAGCTGGGGAGGGCTTGAGGGCCCTGGGTGGGCTGGCATCTGACACTTCCTAGGCTGCCACACTGTGAAGCAGGGGTGCGATGCAGAGAGGGGCAGCATCTGCTCAGAGCAGCACTGCGGGTAAGAAGCAGAGCTGGGGCTTGAGCCCAGCTGCATGTGACTGCAAAGCCCAGGCCAGTCTGTGAATGATCCCAAGTGACCCAAGAGCCAGACTGTGTAGGTGTTGTATGTGGCCTAGGGTTGTGATTTATTTTCAAAGTCTTAACTGAGTCACATTGCCTAACTGCACAGGTGACAGATTTTCACAAATGAAGCACGCCCATGTCACCAGCACCTGGATTACGGCACAGACACGACCAGTCCCCCAAAAGCCCTTCTTGTGCCCCTGACCCCCAGGGGCACCTCCATCATGACCTCTGACAGTATAGGTTCTCTGGGCCGCTTGTGTGCTTTAAGTAGATGGAATTATGCAGGATGGGCTCTGGTGTTAAATGCAGGGGTTTTCAGATCTCACTGTTTTATTATTTATTTATTTTTGTTAACCCTCACCCAAGGATATTTTTTCCATTGATTTTTAGAGAGAGTAAAAGGGAGGCAGGGGAGAGAGAGAAACATCAATGTGAGAGAGACACATCCATTGGTTGTCACCCACATGTGCCCCCACCAGGGCTGGGGATCCAACCTGCAGCCCAGGTACATGCCCTTGACCAGGAATGGAACCCGTGACCCTTCAGTGAGTGGGCCAGAACTGTAACCACTGAGCAACACCAGCCAAGGTTATGCTTTATTTTTTTAAAGCACTAGAATCTGCCCCATCCCATTTTTACTTAAATTTCACAGGGGACCCAGCAGGATCTGAGGCCTCTGTGGGTGTGAGGCCAGCTTTCCCTGGAGGTGGCCTCTAGGGCACCACTGCTCAGCACCAGGGCTTCTTGGAACAGTCTGGGGAAAAACACTGGCCTAGTCAGAAAACTTGGCTAGGATTTCCTTTCTTTTTTGTGACCTTGGGCAAGTCAATGAACCTCTCTGGGCCTCAGTTTCTCCCCCGGGAAGATGGGATAATGAGTGTTACTGCCTTCCCAGATGTCTGATGAGACTCAAAAGTGGCTTTGTGGGTGTGGACATGCTTTTGCAAAGTGCTGGAGTGGGATGAGGGACGGTTAGTGGCAGCGGTTTTGGAGGCCTGGGTGAGGCCAGGTCTTGGAGGGCTGCAGTCCAGGGTGGTTAATCCTGTGCCCCCCTCACAGACCGGCACGGGCTGCAGGAGCCTCGGCGGGTGGAGGAGCTGCAGAACCGCATCGCCAGCTGCCTGAAGGAGCACATCTCGGCGGTGGCGGGCGAGCCCCAGCCGGCCAGCTGCCTGTCCCGCCTGCTGGGCAAGCTGCCCGAGCTACGGACCCTATGCACCCAAGGCCTGCAGCGCATCTTCTACCTCAAGCTAGAGGACTTGGTGCCCCCTCCGCCCATTGTCGACAAGATCTTTATGGAGACGCTGCCCTTCTGACCCCAGCCTAGGGACACATGTGCACTGTGTGTGCACACTCCTGCGCCACCCCACGTGCCTTGAGCCCATGGCCCTTGGAGCCCCCGGAGCACCACCCCCTGCCGGGGCTGGAGTGCAGACTGACTGGCCTCCTCACATACTCTGGGAGGTCACCTCCTGGAAGAGGGGGGTGCATTCATGGGGGAGACCCCTACTATTTGTCTTACCCCCCATCCCAGCCCTGCCCTTCATCTTTTTGTAAGATAAACCATTTTTAACACACACTGCTGTGCTGTAAATAAGCCAAATGCTGCTGTAAATACAGGAAGGAAGAGGTTGAGGTTGGGGGGAGGGTGAGAGGGAGGGATGGGACCCACCAGCCTGGGCAAGCCTTTCCCAGTCTCTTCCTACTGACTCTCTCTTGCCACCTCTTTCCACATGTACATAAAGTCACTCGAGGAGGAAGACAAATGACAGATTCTGACATTTATATTTGTGTATTTTCCTGGATTTATAGTATGTGACTTTTCTGATTAATATATTTAATATATTGAATAAAAAATAGACATGTAGCTGAAACTGGGGTTCTGTCTATCTCTGACACCCGCCTCCCCCCCACCCCCATAATTACGTAAGAGACAGGTGACTGGAGAAATCTTGGATATTCCAACCTAACCTAACAGGCCTCAGTTTACTCTTTTGTAAAAGGTGAATAATAATGGCATCGGCTTCCTAGGACTGTTCTGTAGAAGCACTGGGACTAGAGTCTGACACTAGAAAGCCTCTGATAATCTGGGGCCCTCAGTGGAGGCTGACTGGCAGGGAAATAACATCCAAGTCCTACCCTGGGGCAATGATCTCTGATTTGGCTTCCACGTAGGTAAAACAGAGGGGCGGAGCCTACCTCGTGTTGCTGCTGGAATCCAGGAGTGTGGGTGTGGGGCTGGTACAGGGCAGCCCAGAATGATGGTGACAGCTGTTTTTAGTATAAGTTTTTTCCATCCTCTTCTTCAACATTCTTCCCCACATGCCTCACAGCCCAGCATCAGGATCCAGGTCGCTGGCAGGCCTTGACTTCTTGGCAAGAAGATTGTTCTGAGGTCCCTACCTGTGCCCTAGTGTCCCTGTGTAGGTGCTCCTTCCCCCAAGCGCATTAACTGCTTAGTCAGCTGGATTAAAAGGCAGATTTCCTAGCCCTGGTCGGTGGGTTCAGTGGTTAGTGTTGACCAGTGGCACTGAGGGGTCTCAGGTTCGATTCCTCAAGAGCATGTACCTGGTTTCGCGTTCGCTCCCTACCCCCAGTTGGGATGTGTCTCTCTCTCCCTCCCTCCCTTTCACTCTCTCTTATAAACAATGGAGAAGCTATCCTCAGGTGAGGATTAACAAAAAATGAAATAAAAAATAAAAATGGAATGCAGATTTCAAGACGACCTCAGATTCAGACGGGCAGCCCTGGCTGGGTAGGTCACTTGGTTAGAGCATTGTCCTGATACACCAAAGTTGCATATTGGTTCCAGTCAGGGCACCTACAAGAATCAACCAATGAAAGCATAAATAGTATGTGGCAGCTATTCTCATCACTAGGGGGCTTCGAGGTCTGTAGGGACCAAGTTCTCCATTGCCCCACCCCACCCCCCAACCCTGGCCCCTCCTCAAGCATCCAGGTGGTTCTTTTGCCTCCCCACTGAACAGATGGGGAAACGCTGGGCTGTCCTGCGCTCCACACCTGTCTGTTCAGGATAAGGGCAGCAAATGGAGGAGAACGACACAGAGGCAGAGGGACTCAGTCCAGCCCCAGCTGGTGGGAGATTTCCCAGGGACCTCTGCCCCTAATCAGAGCACTGCCACCAGACTTACCTCCCCACTGAACAGATGGGGAAACTGAGGCCAGGTGAGAAAGAGGGGCTTCTCAGAGAGCAGCATGGAGTTGAAGGCAGGGCTGAGAACAGAAGCAGATTTCCTGACACCCCCACGCCCTGCTTGCCTTGCCAGGTGCTGGTGCTGCGACAAAAGTGCACTCAGGGCTCTGGCAGGGGGTGCCAGGGACACCTGCTTGGAAGCCCACACACAGTTGGCCGTCACCATGCACGGATCACAGGGCTCCCCGCCTCACCCAAATGTGGACCATTCAGGAGGCCTGGGGCTGGACTGTCTTCCCAGAACCCCAGTGAGGGCACGTGGTTGGGGCTCTCTGGGGACCTACAGACTGGCTGGAGCACTGGGGAAGGCCTTTGACTCTGTCCTATTCCTGAGCCGAGCCAGTGGCCCGGGGAGGTGGCGTCTCCCCCAGGGGGTGGGTGCTGGCCCAGGGAAACCGTGGGCTGAAAGGAACAATTGTGCGGGCCTGCCTTCAGGGTCCTTGGAACTACAGACGCTGTGTGCAGTGCAGGGGGCTGGATGCCCCATGGTCTGCTACCTGGGGCCTCAGGTTGGGATCGATCTAAATTCATGTTTCTCAAAAGAGTGGCCCCAGGCCACCTGCATCACAAGCACGTGGGTGCTTGGTAAAAGTGCAGATTCAGGGCCCCACCCCTCACCAATCCGCCTTTTTTTTTTTTTTTTTTACAGAGAGTAAGGGAGAGAGAGAAACATCAATCTGTTGTTCCACTTACAGTATTATGTTCCACTGCCCCCTAGGCTCTTCATATGTTTGTGATCTCAAGCCCTCACTATCACCCTCTGAGGAAGGTGTGGTTATCCTCACCTCACAGGCGGGCAACACAGCAGCCTGGTAAAGAACAAGGACTCTGGAGCCAGACTGCCAGGGTTCAAATCTTGGCTACAGCTCTTACGGGTTGTGGAATTTGGAGCAAGTGACTTCGCCTTTTCTGTGCCTCAGCATCCTCATCTGCAAAGGAAGAAAATCACTGTACCTGTTTCATAAACTTGCCATTATGATGACAAGAATGAATGCATGCAAAGTGTTTCAAACAGGGCCCAGCACATAGCGAACACCCCATAATAATAGCCATTGTTTTTACAAAAGAGAATTCATGTCTGAAAAAGGAAATGACTTTTCCAAGGTCACCTGGCTTGTAAGTGGCTGAGCTGATGTCTAACTACCTAACCACTGGGCCTCCCTGCCCAGGGCCTCGGAAATAAGAGAAGTCCTAGTGGTGGTGGCTGCTTTTCAGAACTCTGGCTACTGGGGTCCAGGGCTCTGGGCTGATTTCTCCAGACCAGCCCTGCCCCACCCCAAGGCTGGCCTAGAGGGTGGCCCTTTCTTTCCACTGAGCAACTGGAAGAACTGGCCTCCAAGTCTTGCTAGGGGCTGAGAGGGCAAACAAGGGGGCATTGAGCCTGGTGGGGCCTCACAATGGCCGCTCTGTCCCGGCTGGCCGGGGGCTGGGCCCATTTCCGACGGGGACAATAGTCAAAAGGCAGTGACGCTGGCAGGGCCTGGAATCCCAGGCGGGATTTTCCAAGGCCTCAAAGCCTGCTGTTTGTCCTCACACGGAGACCCAGGAAGCCTGCCTCCCTGCCTCCCCCCAGCCCACCCACGCTGGGCCCTGGGCCCAAAGGCTCTGGCCCCCTCCCCAGCCCTAAGGTGCCACTGTGACTAGGGAGCGGGGTGGCTTTGAGTCTAGGGTCTGAGTGGGCACTCTACACCCCAGGGATCTGTGCCGGGAATGGAGGACATTGCCCTACACCTGGGCTCCTGCTACCAGCACTTGGTTGTGGAGGGAGATGGTGGGGGTTGAGAAGCTTCTGAATGTCATGGGCAACCCGACCTCAACACTGTACTTGAGCTGCACGGTGCCACGTGGTCGGCTGTGAGTGTTCAGTGTGCTTGGCCGTGGCAGCCAGCTCTAGAGGGGAGCTTGTGAGAGAGCCCGTCGGAGGCAGGAGGTCTTGGTGTGGTGAGCGGATAGGACAGTCAGCAGGTTGCTAGTGATGTTTGTTCGTGGTCATGAGGCAGCTGTGTGTTGAGGGAAGTGTCTGTTCTTGTCACTTGACGCTGGGCCTGGGGATTCCTGGAAAGTTTTAGGTTAAATCTGGACAAGCCCTAGGGCCCGCCAAGTCCCTGACTGTAGCAGAGACCCCGGCCACTGGGCTTTCTCAGAAGGCGAGGCTGAAGGGTGAGACTGTCCATCCGCCTCCCAGCCCTGTCCAGGCCTGGCCTTGCAGCCCCACTGCTCATCCTGCAGCTGCTCAGACCCACCTGGAGCAGCCAGGCCTGGCCCCACACCCCTGTCTCCAGCCCTGCTCCAGGCTCAGCTCCTGCAGGCTCAGCTGTGGCTGCTCACAGCGGGGCTGTCTGGGTAAGGCCCAGGCTGGCTAATGGGACTCTGAAACCTCCACCTCCCAGTGATGAAGATAGGAAGTAATGCAGAGCTGGGCAAAAGCCCCTCACACCCACGCAATGTCGCCTTCCCCACACAGCCAGGGACATTCTGAGGGCAGGAGGCACATCCCAGGGCCCCCAGCGGGACTCAGAGCTGGCCTGTGGGCCCTGGAGCTCTGGCCTTGGCTTCTGCCTCCTGCCCCCACTTCTCACCCCTGGGCCCAGGCTCCCCTTTGTGTCCTGCTGGCCCTGACCCTGCCACTTGAGGTCTGACTTGAGGTCTGACTCAGGAGCTGGCACTGCCCAGCCACTACCCAGGCATGCGACTGGGGGCAGCTGGGCCAAGGAGCAGAGTGCTGGGTGGCTGTCCAGCTACTGCTGTGTTAGCAGGGAGCAGCGCCCAGCTGCACGCCAGGCAGATGGGGTACTGAGTGCCACCGCCCTCCGAGTTCGGCACATCAGAGAGCAGGGCCCCCACCCTGGGACACCCTGAGGGTAATACTGACGTCCCCAGCTCCACAAGAAGCCAGGGGAGATAGACTCTCTGACAAGGGTGAGTAAAGGGCCCTTTCCTTTTGCAAGGACAGTCACACAGAACCCAGGCTGTGTGACCCAAAGAACAACAGACACACACACGCCTCCCCAAGGACCAGATGCAGACTTCGCAGGACTTCTTACCCCCGTGGGATGAACACAAAAATAAAGCCGCACCCCCACCCCAACGTGGCCAGAGAAACAAACACACAGGCCTTCCCCCATGGAAGGACAGACCCCACTCCCCCAGGAGAGCAGGCAGCGGACACGCCACCTCCCAGCCCAGTCCCGGTCCAGAGGCTGCCTGATGATGCTGGGGCTGGGAGGTGCCTCTTTCTCACGCTCTCTGTCACTCTCTCCTCCGCCCAGCCATTTCCTCTGCCTTGGAGGAGGCGTGGGCTGGGAGTGACATCCCAGAAAGGGTGGGAGGTAGAGGAGCCCCTGCCCAGGATCCCGGCGGGGGTGGGGGGATGGGGGCAGATGTCAGAAGGCCTGTCCACCCTTGAGGCCCAGCCCGACTAGAGGGGCGGCAGGCAGGGCGCTGGCTACCCAGCCAGGCTGGTCACCATCAGGAGCCCCCAGCCTGACGTCAGTCCCACTGATGGTTGTTGCTGAGGCTTGAGTCGTTCCTATGACGCCACAGGGGTCAGCTCTGGAATGGCTGTGGGTGGCCTGCAGGGCCAGCGTCAGGGATCAGCTCTCCCCTGGGACATGCACTAGGATGGGTGGGGCCAGCTGAGGCCAAACGCTCCATGCGAAGCCAGCTGCCTACTCCCAAGGTCTCACGTTGGCCTTTAAGTTCCCTCCACAGACCTTTGCTGCAGCACTTGCCCCTCTGCCTGGCTGGCTGTGGCTCTGGGCTGTGGCTGAGAAGTCCTTGCCTCTCCTGCCTCAGAACCCTCAGTTTCCATGCTCAGTCCTCAGTGAGTCCTCTCCCCTCAACCCTTTCTTTCCTCTTTCCCAGGAAGCCTCTCCAGAATAATTCCCTGTAGCCCCACTTTTTTCTGGAATTGACTTCCAGAATGCCCTTCCCGCCGTCTCCACAGGCTGCTATCCTGTGTTCTCTACAGCTCTTCTGGCTTCTTCTGGTGCCCAGTCACTTCCCAACTTGCTGAGAGCATGGCTTGGGACTCGTTCTCACTCTGAATGTATCCCTTTCTATCCAGGCCACAGGCATCTCTCTGGAATGACAGTAGTAGCCTCCATGCTGGCCCCATCTGGCCCTGCAAAACCTGCTGTCATTCTTTCATGCCACGTGTGCTCTCTTGCCCAGGGGTATCTCCTGGTTCTGCTCCTCTCAAGGCTCTGAGCTTCCAAAGGGCCAGGGCTGTGACTTGTCCACTTTGGTATGACATGGGTCTAGCATATGGACAAGTTATATATGTGTTGCATGAATGCATGAATGAATTATTGCATCTTGATCACCAGGGTAGTGGCAGTGTGATGGGAGAATTCATTCCATGTAGTCTCTCTATTTTGACCAAGATCTTCCTTCGCTGTCAGGACCACCCTTGAGGGTGTAGGAACCAGGAACTGAGGTGCAATGAGAACCATCCAATAAGGATTCAGGGAGGTAAGAGGAGGCAAGTCTTGGCTAGCATCTGGGCCTGAGATAAGACAGATGAGAGGGTTCGGCTTCACCCTCAGGCAAGAAAGGCTCCATGGACAGGGTGAGTTTTGGAGTAGGGACAAGAATGGGTAAAAGAACTGGTGGAATGAGGAAAGAGTAGCTGTGTGGCCTTGGCAAGTGTTTCTCAGGGTTCTCCAGAGAAACAGAATCAAATAGGATCTATACATTTATTAGGAGGAATTGGCTCACGTGAGCATGGAGGCTGACAAGTCCCACGGTCTGCAGTCAGCAAGCGGGAGACCCAGGAGAGCTGATGGTGTAGTTCCAGATGCTGGGAGCCTCAAGATCAGGGAGAGCAGATATTTCAGTTCAAGTCGGAGGCAGGAAAAATCCATCGGCCCAACTGGGAAGCTGTTAGGCAGGAGGAGTTACCCTCACTTGTGAGGGTCAGGCCTTTTGTTCTATTCAGGATGACTGCCTGAGGCCCACCCGCCTTAGGGAAGGTGGTCTGCTTTACTCAGCCTAGGGGTTCAAATGTTAATCTCACCCAGAAACAAACACCCTTACACACACCCAGAGTAAAGTTTGACCAAATATCTGTGCATTCTGTGCCTCAGTCAAGTTGACACATAAAATTAGCCATTGAAGCAAGTCACTACATATCCCTAAGCCCCAGCTTCATTCTGTGTAAATTGGGGGGAAATGATATTTTCCTTCCAAAGTGGTTGGAGAAATCCACATAATCGTGCATGTGAAGTGCTGCTGTGGTGCCTAGTAAGGCTCCATGGCTGGTAGTAGGGTGACGATGTTGGGTAGTGGCCGTGCAGAGCCCGGAGGCAGACGGACTGTGTCAGGGGTAGAGAGCGGTCAATCACCGCCCTCACTCACTGCTGTATCTGGGAGTTAGCCCCTGGTTCCTCCCCTGGGGTTCTAACCTGCCTTTGGCTCCTCACAGACCCCCCTCTGAGGTTAAGTCCAGGCTCCAGGAAAGGTCGCTGGTCTGTAAGGCAGGCAGCTTTCTCCTTCCCCAGGCTTTGGGAGTATTCTGAGGCTGCCTGAGGAGAAGTATCTGCAATTGGGACAGAGACAACCAGAGACCAAGGCTGCACATGGGGAGGCAGGAAGTGGGTGGGGAATAGATGGTGGGGAATAGATGGGGGGTTGGAAGAATGGTGGGAGAGGGGAAGCCTGAATGACAGGTAGGTGGCAGTGGAATGCTGGAGCTGGCTGGTACTCAGAGCCAGTTGTAACTCTGATGATCAACATGTAATCCTTTCATTCTGAACTCCACATTCAGTGATGGCCTAGCGCAGTGGCTGGCAAACCGCGGCTCGCGAGCCACATGCGGCTCTTTGGCCCTTTGAGTGTGGCTCTTCCACAAAATACCACGGCCTGGGCAAGTCTATTTTGAAGAAGTGGCGTTAGAAGAAGTTTAAGTTTAAAAAATTTGGCTCTCAAAAGAAATTTCAATCGTACTGTTGATATTTGGCTCTGTTGACTAATGAGTTTGCCGACCACTGGCCTAGAACTTCAAATTGGCCATAGTAGAGAATTGGCAAATGCTGCTGATCAATGCATTTCTCCATCAGAGAGCAGGTGTTGGGGGTGGCATATTGGAGTGTGGTAGTGCACAGGAGGGTCAGGGTGTGGAGGAACCAGAAATAGGACCTCTGTAGTGGTAAGAAGTCCTGCATTTGAACCCCAGGACTTGACCTTGGGCAAGTTACTTGACTTCTCCCAGCGTCAATTTGTCATGTACGATTAAATTAACATATATAAAACACTTAGAATCACGCCCTTTCCATTCCATTCCATAAATGTTATGTATTATTCCTTTGGAAGAGAAAGTGCGTGTTAGGAAAATAAGCATCTTAATCCCCAGGTTCTGTGGGCATTCACAGAGCTACGGAGAAACCCGTCTGCCCTGGACATACAATCTACTTGGAGGACCAAACATGCTCCCAGGAAGTTACACAGCACTAAAAATGCACTCATATTCATGTAACACTTGACAGCGCACAAAGGTTTTTCATATGAATTATCTCTTGTAAGCCTCACAACAGCTCCCTTTTTAAAGGAGCAAATCAGCAAGGATGAGTGACGTCAAGAGGCACACACAGAGGCAGCGGCAGAATTATTAGCCTTACAAGGACTGCCACCAGATTGGTGAAGTAAAGCAGCAAGGAGCACTTCTGTATGATGTTAACACAGAGGAAGGTTGAGTGCCTTTCTCCAGTCTCTATGTAGGACCAGGGATCCTCACTATTATGCACTGGAAAAGCTAAAATTTTGCTATCCACTCAGCGTCATGCAGCAAACTGTCTCATCTCCAGGGCACCTCTCCACTTAGCATGCCCCTCACCTTGGGGCATCGGTGCCCCTTTCTGGCCTCTGAGGCCGGAGTTAGAGACCGCATCTCCACCCGAGGGTCTGGCTCGCCGCGGATGACTCCGCTCCGCCTGGGGAGGCAGCACAGAGCTCGTCGGCCTCTCCTTCCCTCTCGTCTCTATGGCGGAAGTGAGTCGTTCCAGCCGAAACACAACAACGTTCTCGGTGGTGGGAGTGAATGGAGTCGTCCAAATGAGAGGGATACTTCTCACCATCAAATCTTAAAATCCGACAGATAATCAAGAACAAGGAAACATACAAATTACATAGCAGAATATAGGTATTATTACTTTCTCGCGTGAATGTAAAAACTGTCTGGGCACCTGAACTTGTGTCAAGGCTCGGCCAGAGTGCTCGCGCCCCCCGTGGCCGCGGAGGCAGGTGGAGCCGTCTAGTTTGAAGGGGCGGGGCAGGGATTTCCGGGCCGGCACAGCGTCTGCCGCGGTGGTGGTCTGGCGCTTCGGCGTGCGCGGTTGCGGGTCCGGGCCGCGGATTCGGGGAGGTAGGGCACCATTCTAACCCCCTGCCCCTTCTCCTGGGCAAGCGCGGGCGTTCCCTGAGCAGGCAGGAGGGAAGGCGCGCCCCGAACTCCCAAACCCAGCCAGGTGGGGCGCGGAGTGCCGCCCCCGAGACCATCTCTACGGACTCCGCTCTACTCCTGGTAACGAATTGTGGAGGTTCTGGGGGAGTGGCGGTGGGAAAACGGGACCCAGGCCGGAAGTTTGCCCTGAGTCCCGCCCGAGTTTTCATGCGTAGCCGAACGCTGTCTGTTTTGCTTTTAGTCCTTCTCTTGCGCTGCTTCGGACCTGCGGAGATCTTACCGGGTGTGAAGAGGAGGAGGAAGGGGATGATCCGAGCCTGAGTGACCCCGCTTCGGCTTGTATGCGTAAGGTGGTTATGGGGTGCCCTGGGCTCCAGCCTAACTCTGAGAACGCATCGGCCAGTCTGCCCCTGTGATCTGCAGACCTGCGCCGTGGGGGGCCCAGAGTGACGGGACTTACCAGGCCCAGCTTTGGAGAACTGGCTCACGGGAGGCAGGGGTGAGGTTGAGGGGACAGACAAGCTCATCACAGACCAGAGGTGGCTGCTCTGGGAAGGAGGCTGGAGTTGGTCAGTACTGATTTCCTGGAGACGTGGAGCCTAGAATAGCGTCGAGAATGAGGGAGGAGCCTGGGCTTGGGACAAAAGTGAAGCGATGTATGGCCTGTTTGAAGGTTTGTGGGGGACATCAGAGGGGAGTGTTGTGGAAGGAAGGGGAGCTGGACTGGAGCTGGGAGTCTCTAGATGGGAAACTGCTGGATGGAGTTAAACTAGATAGAGGGCAGAAAGGAACAGGAGAGCCCCGCGCATCCTTGCTCTAAGCGTAGAAGAAACCAATCCAGCAGCCCTTGGAAGGACCTGGAATTCCTGGGTCCGGATGAATCCAGCAGTAACTTTGTACCAGGTTCCAGGTACCGAGTTTCTGGTGATGGATAGGACAGTCCCTGCCCTTGAGGAGCTGTCTGCCTCCTGGGAGAGACAAGACAGGATAACACCTGTCAAAAGGGTGACTGCTGGGACAGGTGGGTCGGGCTGATTGCCAAGTGAGAGGTAGAGCCAGTTTGATTTCTGACCGCTGCCCTGTGTGCTCAGTGGTGAGCAGCACTGCTTGAGGAGGATAGAGACAAACTGGAAACAAACTTAGAAACCAGTAGTCAGGACCCCGAGTAGATAAGATGTGATGTTGGCATGTTTCTGGGGGATGGAGATCTTAACCTGTAGAAGGGGTGATGGAAGAGTTGCCTCTCAGGACCCCGAGTAGATTAAGATGTGATGTTGGCAAGTTTCTGGGGGATGGAGATCTTTAACCTGTAGAAGGGGTGATGGAAGAGTTGCCTCTAAATAGCGGAAAGGCTTCTTTGTGGAAAACGGTGAGGTTTATTCTGTGTGGCTTCTGACATCAAAACTAAGACTAGAGGTTTGAAGCACTAAGAGAGATACCTTCAGGAGAGCTGTATAAGAAGGGATGATCTGCTGTGAGAGGCACTGAATTCCCTGTCGGGAGGTTTGTAAGCTGAACACTCTCAGCTAAGAAATGTGACTGTCCCCTCTCCCTCTGGGCGCATCTTCCGTTACCTGCTAAGTTCTGGTCCTCAAGTTTGTTGTTTTCTTCCCTCTCCTTCCACCAGTGCAGCCATCATCTTCCAGCAGTTACAACATAATAACTATAGCAGCTCACACCTGCTGTGATTACTAATTGCCAGTTACTGCTTTAAGCTCTTTAGAGATGCCAACTTATCTAATCCCCCAGAAAACCCTTTTAAGGTAGCGATGGTTAAAATCCCCTTTTTATAGATTGGAGAAACTAAGGCACATAGGAGCTAAGCAGATTGCCTAAGAGCACACAGTGAGCAATTGGCAGAGCTGGGGTTCCAACCCAGGCTGTCTGGCTTTAGAGTCATTGTTCTTAACCACTATTCTGTGTTTTACATGTGTTGTTTTATTTAACCTTCACAATAATCCTAATTTTCGGATAAGAAAGCAGACCCGGAGAAGTTGCGAGATTTGACTAAGGTCACTGCAAGATATGGGGGAGCTGGGATTCAAACCCAGGACCGCTGGACATGGAACCCCCACACTCTGCGCTTCATTTCCCCCACAACCATTTTGCTGCCTCTGTAACTACCACTACTGTAGTGGCCTCTAACTGGACTCCTTGCCCAGCCTTTCTGCTTTAAATTGGCAAGCACTTAGCCTGGAGTCGGTGGATGGCCCTGGACGTAAGTGAGATTTGGTGTGTATGTGCATGGGTCAGTCAGGTTTTAAGCCGAGACTCCTTAGCTTTTATTTACATCTCAGAGCATTTTGTGACCCAGATAGTGAAGAGGCTGAGCTAACTTTCTGATGCACAGATTTGACCTCGGCACAGTGATGCACTGACTCTCCACTGTCCTTAGGACACAGTTCAAATCCTTAATCTGGTTATTCAAGGTCCCAGGAAATCAGACTTTCCTACTCCCACCTGGGAGTCTCGCCAGTATGGGAACATTTGCCTGCCTGTCTCTCCTCCACCCTGGCAGCTTCTCAAGGGCAGGTGTTTGCCTTTAATGGTCAGTGCCTGACAGGTGTTGCACAGTGAGCATGTGTTTTAACCTGCACTGAATAGCCTAGTGCAGTGGTCGGCAAACTCATTAGTCAACAGAGCCAAATATCAATAGTACAACGATTGAAATTTCCTTTGAGAGCCAAATTTTTTAAACTTAAACTTTTTCTAATGCCACTTCTTCAAAATAGACTTGCCCAGGCCGTGGTATTTTGTGGAAGAGCCACACTCAAGGGGCCAAAGAGCCGCATGTGGCTCACAGGCTGCAGTTTGCAGACCACGGCCCTAATGGAATTCAAGCCTTGGCCAGTTGTGTGGCCTGGTAACTTTGAAGCTCTCCCCCTTTCTGATCCCAGCACCTGAGGTTCTCTGATAGTAGGTGCTGCTGAAATGCAGAGGAAGGCTATGGAGGCAGGAGCTGGGCTGGGTCTGGAATGAAGTGAACAGGTAACATGCAGATCTTTGAGAAGGTTTCAGTATTCTGACCTGGCTCTTCTTTTTTATTTTTTTAAAATACATTCCTATTGATTTCAGGGAGGAAAGGAGAGGGAGAGAGAGATGGAAACATCAATGATGAGAGAGAATCATTGATCGGCTGCCTCTTGCATGCCCCCCACTGGGGACCAAGCCCACAAACCAGGCATGTGCCCTTGACCGGAATCAAGCCCAGGACCTTTCAGTCCACAGGCCGACGCTCTATCCACTGAGCCAAACCAGCCAGGGCTGACCTGGTTCTTCTTGCAGGGCAGCCCCTGTGTGGGGTGAAGCTCCCTGTCTCTACTGTCCCCCACGCTGTTGTGGGCCACTGGCTGCAGGATGAACTGTCGCTCCGAGGTGCTAGAGGTGTCGGTGGAGGGGCGGCAAGTGGAGGAGGCTATGCTGGCTGTGCTGCACACGGTGCTCCTGCATCGCAGCACAGGCAAGTTTCACTACAAGAAGGAGGGCACCTACTCTATTGGCACCGTGGGCACCCAGGATGTCGACTGTGACTTCATCGATTTCACCTACGTGCGAGTCTCCTCTGAGGAGCTGGACCGTGCCCTGCGCAAGGTTGTTGGGGAATTCAAGGTAGGGTGTGGCACAGTCCCATCAGGACTCGAGGGAAGCACCCTTATCCTCTGGGTTGGCTCTATATAACTTAGGTGGAAAGGGTCCTGGCTACCCTAGGAGGACAGGGGTGGGAGCATGGGCAGAATTATTGGACCAGATGATCCCTTTTGCTGCTCAGATGAGAAGAGGGAGAAGCAGTAAGGTCTGATCTGTTCTTTGCCTCACTTCCCTCTTCTGTTCCTTGGCTTCCTTTTTTATTTTATTTTACTAAAGGCCTGATGCACGAAGATTTGTGCAAGAATAGGCCTTCCTTCTCCTGGCTGCTGGCACCGCCTTCGCTCTGTCCTGGAGCCGCCTTTCTGCCTTTGCTCCTGGCCAGAGCCACCTTCTGCCTCTCGCCTTGTCGTGTCAATTTGCATATTCTCTCCTTATTGGCTGTGGGCGCTACCATCTTTGTTGTGGAGTTATGGTCAATTTGCATATTCTGTCTTTATTAGATAGGATTATTATTATTTAAAAATATTTTTATTGATTTCAGAGAGTAAGAGAGAAGAAAAGAGAGAGAAAAACATTAATGATGACAGAGATTAATTAATTGCTGCCTCCTGCCTGCCCCCCATTGTGGATTGAGCCTGCAACCCGGGCATGTGCCCTGACCAGGAACCAAACCATGACCTGCTGGTTCATAGGCCGATGCTCAACCACTGAGCCACACCAGCCAGGCTCCTTGGCTTCCTTCTTTCTAATCAAGGATCACTGGGCTTTATATTCCTTCCTCCTTTTCTTTAAAGATTGTGAGTTTAGGTTGTCATTGAGCGAAAGAAGTGGAAGGATTGTCCTTAATTAGTAGTGGAGAATGCATATAGGATTTACCAGGGGAGTAGATGTTGGAGTACATTTTGAAGGATGGGCTAAAGGAG
The DNA here is from genome assembly GCA_026230045.1 of Corynorhinus townsendii. NCBI lineage: Eukaryota > Metazoa > Chordata > Mammalia > Chiroptera > Vespertilionidae > Corynorhinus > Corynorhinus townsendii. The sequence goes on along the minus strand of JAPDVU010000003.1, from coordinate 167,968,920 downwards.
TGTGGTTGTGGAAGGAGCAAGAAGGCCCTTTGTAAGCAGGTATTTTGAAATCAGACAATCTGGATTCAAACCCTGGTGCAGCCATTCACTGGCTGGTGACTTTGGCAAGAAAACTTCAATCTGAGTCTCATTTTGCCTCAATATTCCTGCCTCCCAGAGTTGTTGAGGGGAGCGAGTGGGATTGTGTATATAAAGTGCCTGGCCCAGAATAAGTGCTTAAAAAATAGCAATTCTGAGCAAAGCTGGAGGAGTTGGGCGAGGAGACAGGTTTTGTTGTTTTGCTGGAACCACTCAATTTTAGGTGGGCAGTTTGCTGTGTCCCAAATCTTTTATCTTCTCTGTTTCTCATCCCCTGCCCTCCCTAAAGGACTAATAGAGCTAGGGGAGCATAATTCCTTGGGGCGTAGGAAGCAGGTGCTCACAGGATGAGAACTTCTGTCCTAGCCTGCTATCTGCTACCCTTTCTTCCCCAGGATGCACTGCGCAACTCAGGTGGCGATGGGCTAGGGCAGATGTCCTTGGAGTTCTACCAGAAGAAGAAGTCTCGCTGGCCTTTCTCAGACGAGTGCATCCCCTGGGAAGTGTGGACAGTCAAGGTGCATGTGGTGGCCCTGGCCACGGAGCAGGAGCGGCAGATCTGCCGGGAGAAGGTGGGTGAGAAGCTCTGTGAGAAGGTCATCAACATTGTGGAGGTGATGAACCGGCATGAGTACCTGCCCAAGATGCCTACGCAGTCGGAGGTGGACAACGTGTTTGACACAGGCTTGCGGGACGTGCAGCCCTACCTCTACAAGATCTCCTTCCAAATCACCGATGCCCTGGGCACCTCAGTCACCACCACCATGCGCAGGCTCATCAAAGACACCCTTGCTCTCTAGGCCGTGCTGGGTGCCTTGGGTGCTCCTTGATGGCTTGCAGACCTTGGCTTCCGGGGATTGTATTGTTAGGTCCTTGGGGCTCTGGAACCTGCTCTGGGTCTTTGATAAGACTTAGAAGGGCCATCCCCTGGTTTCCTTGATTTGTGGTTGCCAGTCTCTGGTCAGCCTTGTAACCTTCACTGACAGTCAAGTCAGGCCAATACTGTCTCCCACCTCTGGTGGATCCCCCTTCTCTACTATATAGAAGGGCCATCACTGTGATGGTGAATAAAGTTGAGAATGTGAGTTTAGGTTAAGCCATGTTTCCCTTGCCTTGTGTTCTGTCCTGAAACATTAACACTTTCTGGCAGACTTGTGAGGACACAGGTATGTTGAGAGCATTAATCCAAGATGAGGGGAATGGGTGGATAGGATTACAGATAGATTAAAGCTGACTGATTTTATACTTTGTTGGGCATTCACATAACGTTACCCACCAGGGTGTGACCACAGTCAGTCCCTTGAATGAAGACACATATCAGGACCTATTGCTTTTATTTATTTATTTATTTAAAAACTAGAGGCCCAGCGGGGTTCCTTGGCCTGGCCTGCGCCCTCTCGCAATCTGAGACCCCTCGGGGGATGTCAGACTGCTGGTTTTGGCCCGATCCCTGCAGGCCAGGCCAAGAGACCCCACCAGTGCATGAATCTGTGCACCGGGCCTCTAGTATGCATATAAGATCCTTGGTTAATCTCTTCCTGCCTTCTCCCCTCCCCCCTCTCCTTTTCCCTCTGAGAGTCATCAGTCTGTTCCATGTTTCCATGCCTGTGCATTGAGCATCTGCCCTCTGGTGGTCAGTGCGCATCATAGCTACTGGTCGATTGGTCGGCTGATCACTTAGGCTTTTATATACGTAGATGATTGATTGATTGATTTTTTAGAGGGAGAGAGAGAGAGAAACATTGATTTATTCCACTTATTTATGCATTCATTGGTTGATCATTGTATGTGTCCTGACCAGGGATCGAACTCTCAACCTTGTATTGGGATGATGCTCTAACCAACTGAGCTACCTGACCAGGAGGCTCTGTTGCTTTTAGATAGGACAGTGCTGTTTCTCCTCCCTAAGGAAGCTGTACCATCCCTGGCCTGTATTTTAGGTGATCTTGCTTTATGATGACAGAAATATCAATGATGAGAGAATCATTGATCAGCGGCCTCCTGCATGCCCCGCACCAGGGATCAAGCCTGCAACCTGGGCATGTGCCCTGACCAGAAATCAAACCGTGACCTCCTGGTTCATAGGTCGATGCTCAACCACTGAGCCATGCCATGTGGGCTTCTTTGTCTTCAGAGTGCACACAGGCCCAGCGTGCACCGAGAGATTTGATTTGGGGTTTCTCTCTACAGAGAGGTGGGCCAGCTTGAGACTGGTGTCTGGTGATACTTCTTCCAGATTGGACTGGCCTGGCTGATTGTTAGAACATTACTGCGGCAGCTCACACTCATGTCAACACAGGCTATTAGAACATTACTGCGGTAGCTCACATCGTTTCAACACAGGCATACTCAAAACGAATGACCTCCGCTGTGTGCTTTTTATTGATTTATTCCATATTTTGCAATGCTTTTTGGTTACCTCTGGGCCAGTTGTAACAGACTGAGTGAACTGTGTGTAGGGAGGGGTGCTAAGGGAGAAATGGTTGGGGTGGAGGAGGGGTGTTGCTGATGGTCCTGGAGCAGGTAGGTAGTAGCCAGGATTGCCAGGAAGCGTTTGCACGGTTTTCTCATTCCGAGCCGCTTTGGCCATGTGATAGTTCATGATGGGTTTTGTGATGTCCTGCCCTTGATCTCTGAGAAATCGGAGAACCCAGGGGTTTGGAGATGGGGAAAGCCCATCTCCAGCAAGTCCTTAATGATGTGTGAGCCCTACTTGGCCTGTAGTCTGGGGGACCTTTTTCTCTTAGCTGGCCATCAGCTGATCTCTTCTGAGTTGGATGACACATGTGTTTGCTAGCAGTGACTTTATTGTATTCTTTTGTTAGTGATAGTTTTTTCCATTGATTTTTTTTAGAGAGTGGAAGGGAGGGAGGGAGAGAGAAAAAAACATTGATGTGAAAAAGACCCATCAATTGGTTGCCTCCCACATGTGTCCTGACGGGGGCCAGGGAATGAACCTGCAACCCAGGTACATGGCCTTGACTGGGAATCAAACCCCTGACCCTTTGGTGTGTGGACCAACGCTCTAACCACTGACCAACACTGTCAAGGGCAGCAGTGATTTTGTTTTAAAGAGCTCAAGGTTGCTACAGGTTTCTCAGGAGACCTGGGCAGGAGGGTCTTCCCTTCATTCCAGCTTCCCCAGACTCCTTTTCTGCAGTCAGGCTGCTCCACTCTCCCACGCTGGCTTGGCTGTGGGCTATCCAGCTGGCAGCAAACTCCCTTAGGTGGACAGGACAATAACATCTCCATCCTTTTGGCATTGTGATTTCCCAGAGGTAGGGGCTGATTTTCTCAAGGTCAGAACCCAAGCTTTGGTGACTCAAATCTGCTTTCCCATTGGTCTGTATCGCTTCTTGCCCTCTGGGGCCTGCACAAAGGAACAGGGGTAGGCCTTAAAAGTCCCCCTAGCCTCCCTCTCTCCCTGTGGGACCAGGAGGCACTGGCCTGCTTGTCAGGTCTTAGAGGCTGTCATTTACTAGCATCTCCTGTTCCTGTGGCACCTGGGCCATCTAGCGGCGCTGAGCAGAAGGCCCAGAAATGGGGGTGGCCCTTGCTCCTGCTCAGCTGCCTGTGCCCCAGCCAGCACCTGACATGGGGTCTGGAAGATCTTTCTCAGGGTTCTGAGATAGGGACTAGCTCAACTTCCTTTACCAAGGGGGAGGGGGAGCCTTGGGGACAGGGTTCCTGGGTTTTGCTTGTTGGGAGCATAGGCCAGATTCGCATGCGTAGGTGTGGGGGCTTTGAGACAAGAAGATATAACCCCTGGCCTGGAAGTCTGGGCCATAGTCTACGCTGGGGGAGCCCTTTGTCTGGCCTGAGTGCTTTGCGCAAGGGTGGGGGTGTAGGACGACTGGGATCCGCCCCTTAGTTCCCTCCCAGATGCAGTCCTCCGCCTGCAGCCAGGGCTCCCACACGTCTGAGGGTCCTGCACACATCTGGGCACATCTGAGCAGCTGAGGGGAAGCATGAATGCTTCACAGGCAGCCAGAGCTGCTTGGCTGAGCTGCTGCAACCAGTCAGGGGTGCAGCTGGGACTCCCCGAAGGGCCGCGCCCGGTACAGGCAGCGGTGCTGGGCGTGCTGTCACTGCTGGTACTCTGTGGGGTCCTCTTCCTGGGAGGCGGCCTCCTCCTGCGCGCTCAGGGCCTGAGGGCTCTGTTGGCCCAAGGGCAGCACGCATCCCCAGAGGCTGAGCCCAGCAGCGAAGACTCCTAGGCACCCCAGCTCCTAGGCACCCAGCTGCGCTTGGGGTTGCCTTGTCCAGGCAGCCCTGGAGCTGGGCTCGGTTGAGCTGGGTGCATGACTGCGAGGGAGGGAGCTGCCGCGGTGCCGGTGAGGGTCAGAAGTGCGCTGAGGACTGCTGCAGAACCGGCGGCTCCAGTTCCTCCTTCACTGAGGCCCCGGGTACACAGGTGAGAGACTGGGCGAAGGGGGCAGTCACATCAGCTCTTCAGGTCTCTGGTTCTGCCTCAGGAAGTCCCAGGGTGGGCCTGCAGCTGCCTCACCTCCTCCGAGTTCTGGGATCATAGGGAAGGTGCTGCCCGTCCTCTCCCCCATCATCTCTCCTGCAGTGGTGCCCCTGCCCAGGTATTTTTTTTCTAGAACAGGCCGTCACTATACCAGGGAGCGGGGGAGGTCCGTGGATGGAAGAGGAGGGAGTCTGGAAGGACCACAGTGTACTTGGGAGACTTTCCTCCCTGCGCCCACTTTGCTCCAGCCCAACTCCGAGATGCCCCAGCATCGCCCTTTCCACTGGGAGGTGGAGAGACTGGGACAGAGACTCAGACAGCCTAGGCCTTTGACTTCATTCTCCTCTCCTTGAAGCATCTCTTGAGGGGATTTGAATAAATTAAGATTCCTCACTGTGACCTCCCTCTTGAGGCAGGGATGACCCCCAAGGGTGGGGAGGTGTGCAGGGGGAAGGGGGTCCCCTAGCCCTTGCTCAGTTGGGGTGGCTGGCGGTGTCCCAGAGCTAGGAGCTTTGTGGTATGTTTGTGGGGTAGTGGATGGCAGGGTAGTTAACAGCTGGGGGGCCTCAGGGGCACTTTCTCCAGGAAGCTGGGGCTGACGCTTCCCAGCTGTGTGGGCTCCATCTGGCTCTGCCTCCTGTCTCCAAGGACTGGAACCATCTGGAGGGAAGGGCCTGGGTGGCCTAAAGATGCGGTAATTCCAGGCCAAGGGCACATGGGGCGGAGCCATGGGGGCTGGGCAGAGAAGCCTTCACTGTCCCTCCTTCAGCCTTGCACTTAGGGGCTCCTGGCAGGTGTCGGTGGTGGTGCTGCCCCTTGGGGGTGCTCTACCTCTCGCTGCTCCACAGGGGAGCCCCTCCCCTGCTTGCAGAGGCAGGGTCCCAGCTTCCCTCTCAGAAGTGCATGTGGGCAGGGGCTGGTGAGGGCAAGGGGCAGTGTGGGCAGGATGCTGCTAAGCAGCTGTGAAGCGGCCCACGTGTGATCTGCACACACAGCAGCCTGGGATTGGTGCTAATCCTAGCAGCCGAGCCTCTCTGGCCTTGCTGAGCTGTGGGCATCTCACCTCAGGTGCCACCCTTACCCCTTGGAGAGGGCCCCCTGGGGCGCTGAGGGGTGCGTGTTTGCTCCTGGCACAGGGGAAGCTGGCTGGACCCTGGGACACACCCACCTCCCTGTGCTGTGTCCTGGCGTGGGAGCTCCCGCTCTACTGTACCCAGCTTCATCTGTCCTGGATGAAGCTGCTGCTGCTCCGTGCTTTCTCCCTGTGCTCTGCTTCCCCAGCGGGGGAGGCGTTTCCATGCCCACTGTGAACCCTTCATTTTACAAATGGGGAGGTGCAGAGAGAAGAAACGATGTGCCCAAGTGACTGACAGAGGTGGAAGGGGACCCTGGGCTCCTGATTCTGATCTCAGGGATGGCCGCATCCTAGTGAGTGGTCCCCCTCCTGCTCTGTCCCTGCCCCTCATTTCCTATTACTTTTTGGGATGCTGATGCAAAATATGGCCCCTCCCTCATTTTCAAAGAAACCAGAACTCAACCCCCCAAAGCTTCCCCCACCCCCCTGCTGTTGCCTCACTCCTGTCCGTACTTCCCCATGGGCCTTGTTTAGATGCCTTCTGGCTGCCAGGACTGCAAGATGCAGCAGTTGCCAGGCAGCCAGCAGCTCCCAGCCAGCTGGGCTCAGCTTCCCCAGTGTGATCTGAGGGTGGGGTGGGCCCAGAGGGTCAGCTGGAATATGCATCCATGAAAAAATCCCAGTGGTCAGCGCAGAGGGGTCAGAAGTAGGGGTGATGCCTTTGGATTGGCCTCTGGGTTTCCCGTCTAGATGGTTTTAGGGACATAGATGGGTAGTGTGCAGGGCCGTGCCCCAGCAGCATCCTGTCTGCTGACACCTGTGCAGGGCTAAGGGGAGGAGGTGAAAGCAAAGGCTTTCTTCATCCAACCTTCTGCTTTGCTGTCCCTTTGGCTCAGGGCTTGGAGAGCCAGGGTGTCATGAGCTGGGGCCTCTGTGTTCCTGGGGGATGATACTGAGAGGTTTGCTATGGAGTGCTGACCCTGGTCAAGGCTGCCAGACTGAGTGGGAAGGAAAAGAATTTAGAACATTAGGAAATGGGTGCTGCTGTCACCCTGTCTCTCGGTTTACAGCTAGGAGTGAGGGCGGGGAGTGGGTGCAGGTCTGAGTGCCATGGAGTGAGGCTGGCACCTGGGTCCCTGGCAAGCTCGCTCAACCTGCACTGTCCTTACGGGGAAGACTGGCAACAGGTGGGTGGAGATCTTCCCCTAACTTTCCTCCAGCCCCTGAGTTTCACTCTGAGCAGGAAAAGGCTGTTGGGGGTTATTCAGTTCATTCCTTGGCTTCCACAGAGCACAGCTCCCTTTCCAGCAAAGATGGGGGCTGTGCCTGGCCCATGTGGCTCAGTGATTGAGTTTCAACCTATGAACCAGGAGGTCATAGTTCAATTCCCGATCAGGGCACAAGCCCGGTTGTGGGCTTGATCCCCAGTGTTGGGCATGCAGGAGGCAGCTGATCAATGATTCTCATCATGGATGTTTCTATCTCTCTCCCTCTCCCTTCCTCTCTGAAATCAATAAAAATATATTTAAAACAAAGAAAAAAAGATGGGGCAGCTGTCTCTTACAGATTCCTGAGCCTTGTATGGTCTGTTCTCCAGAGAGTGCTCCCTGCCTGCTGGAACTCTACCGCGGATCCACGGCTGTGGTGAGACCTCCACTGAAGACCCGCGCACTCTGCTGCTGCCTCTGATGGGCTCCACTCAGCCTCCTGGACTCATGGTGTGGGCTGCGAGGCCAGTGCTTCCGGAGGAGAGCCCCGGCGACTGCTGCGGGCCCTGGGCACTGAAGTGGCCACAGACCCTGGATGCTCCACAGCAGGTGCTGGTGCGCCCTTGCCTGCTGGGCCTCTGAGGACATGGGCATGTCCTGTCTCTGTGGGGTGGCTGTAATCTGACCGCCCAGTGACCTGTCCTTGCTGAGAGCTGTGGGCCAGTGTCACCCCTTTGGAAGTCTTGGGGGCCCCAGCAATGACCCCTCAGTTCCTTGGCTTGTTACGAAACATGCTGGTCATACAAGTTTGGGGAATACAGTCCATGTTTCCAGCTCCTGACTCTTGGCATCAGTGGTCCTGCTGCCCCTCTTCTGGTTTGACCTGTTTCTGGCAGATCCCAAATAGCAGCCTCAGCCAGGCCCTCTCCCAGGTCTCCCCAGGGGTGGCTTTTCCAGTTTCAGGTCCAAATCTTTCTAGGTGGAGGAGGCAAGGCGACAGCGACTCTCACCCAACACTCCGCTGCCCCCCTGTGGCCAGTGTGGGCAAGAACGCCCATTCTTTCTACCTGTGCACTGGGGTCTGATCCCAGTCCAGCCCCAGCTGGTGCCTCCAAATGACAGTGGGTTTTGTGACCATGCTCAGTGAATTCTAGGGAGTAAACTTCCTGAACCTCAGTCTCTTCCCTTATAAAACGAAGGCAGCAAATGTCCTTGTGAGGATCAAATGGGTAATATGCTTGTCTGGAGATAAAGGGCTTTCTGTACTGCAATTATTGTGTAATGTTACCGTTCCACACCTCCCCCCAGACCCAACCATCCTCAGAGAAGATGAGAGTCACCCACTGTGTTTTAGGACCACTTCACTGATTCCCTTTTCCACGAGGACTCATTGGTGAGGGCTCCGTGCCAGGTACACCTCCGGGGGCTCAGAGCATCTGCCCTCGAGGGGCTCACAGTCCAGTAGCGAGTGTTGCTCACAGAACTAAAGTGAATGTCGGTGATAAGTGCTGGTGTCGACAATCCGGAGCACAGAGGGACTGGCTTGTAGAGGAGGCGGTGTACTGGATGGGCTGCTGGCTGGGACCTTCCTTCATTCCATGCAGCCCCCTGGTGGTCAGTGCACGTCATAGTGAGTGATTTAACTCCCTGTTGGTCAAACTTCTGAGGGGACACTTTGCATATTAGGCTTTTATATATAGAAATGCCTTTGGGTATGTGAATGCTGTACCATGCACATGTCTCACCTAGGCAAAATAAAACAATAAAAAACCCAAACACACACACAAAGGGGTGAAGAAGGGGAAGAAGAACTTTCTGGGCGAGGGGCATAGCTGGGGTGCCCTAGAAGCAGGGTAGTTAGAGTGGGTGTGAAGGGAGGTGAGAACAGCGGGCTGGCAGCCTGGGGAGGGTGAGGAGCAGCGAGGTCTCACAGTGGGACCTGGTAAGATCTGAATCGTAGGGAATTAGGGTCCAGTGTGTGGGTGGGAGCAGGCTGGAGGCAGAGCCAGCACGGAGGCAGTGGTCAAACACTGGCAAACGTGATGGTGGCCTGGGCGAGGGTGGAAAGGAAGGGGACAGATCAAGCAATATTTGGGATTCAGGCTTTGGTCAGCAGTTGGATGTGAGGGAGGAGGGAGGACAATGTCCCAGCTCTTGGCCTGAATAACGGAGGCGGTGGTGAAGCCTGCCACCCACCGAGGCGATGTGTTATCAGTTAGGACTTTTTGGTCTGATTTTATAGGAAACCCGCCAAACATGATGTGTGGCTCGAGCACAAGGGGATTTATTGGCCCATGTAGCTGAAAAACCTAGGGTTGGCCTCAGGCCTGCCATGATGAGGGCGGGGCCTCGATCCCTGCCGGGGGTGCTGCAGTAGGAGAGAGGGCTTGGGATCACTGCTGGACCTGAGTGCTGGCACCATGTTCACCAGCCCTGCGACCCGAGCTGGCGCTCCCCTCCGTGGCTCCATTCGCCCCCCTTACGGTGGGGAAAAGCGGGCCTCGCTCGTGCGTTTCTGGTTGGGATGACGTGGTTCACGCGTGTGGAGTGTGCTTGCTGTTAGTCCCGCGTGAGGCAAGATGGTGGCTTCATGGCCTCTCAAGTTCAAATCTATCAGGCAAGGGGGGTTCATGTCCAAGTTTACTCAGGCCAAACCCCCAACTCGGCTGTGACTGGGCATCTTTCACTCTGTGCTAACCCGCAGTATTGAGTTGCAAGTACAGAATGTTCTAGGCCTAGGTCACTGCTCTACTCAGGGCCCAGACGAGGGGGGTGTCTCTTCACCCAGTCGAGGCCTGTGTCAGTCCTGGGGTGAACAGATGCAGGGTGGCTGCTGTGGATGGGGGGCAGGGGGCGGCTGATGAGTCCAGTGTCAGTGTGTTGAGTTTGAAGTGTGTCAGGGACATTCAGGGGCAGCTGTCAGGTGGACATTTAGCATGTGGGGCTGCAGCTCAGCTGAGAGAGTTCTGGGCCGTGATCTGCTAGAGATGGACAATGAAGCTGTGGAAACAGTGGGTCGTTGGGGCAAGAAGGGAGGAGACTGAGCAGAGGAGGAGCTGGCAAAGAGGTGGAGGAGGTGCGCTAGGGAGTGAGGGAGGCAGGAGGCAGGCACCGAAGGATTCTGGAACTGAGGGTGTGGCCAGGAGTGTCCGTGCCCTCAGCAGCTGGTGTGCCAAGAGGAGGCATGACACTTGAGACTTAGGATGGAGGGGTAGAGTGGGGAAGGCCATTCCATGGACCCACAGCCCACCTGGGATGCCTCTGCCACTGCCCTCAGCCTCAGGATAAAGAAGCCCTGTACAAAAGGAACAAGGAACATGGCTCCCTCTGGGCCAGCGAACTCATTGTAGTGAGAAAAGGGGTTATTTGTTATAGTGCACTGGAAGCCCAATGCACGAAATTCGTGCAAGAGTAGGCCTTCCTTCCCCTGGCTGCTGGCACCAGCTTTCCTCTGGCACCCGGGACCTGGGCTTCCCTCACAGACCCGGCTTCATCCGGAAGGACATCTGGAAGGATGTCCGGTCTAATTAGGATATTATGCTTTTATTATTATAGACTAGAGGCCCAGTGCACGAAATTCATGCACAGGTAGGATCCCCAGCGGCTGCAGGCTGCAGGCTGCTGGCTGAGACCTTCCTTCATTCCATGCAGCCCCCTGGTGGTCAGTGCACGTCATAGCGAGTGATTCAACTCCCTGTTGGTCAAACTTCTGAGGGGACACTTTGCATATTAGGCTTTTATATATAGAAATGCCTTTGGGTATGTGAATGCTGTACCATGCACATGTCTCACCTAGGCAAAGTAAAACAATAAAAAACCCAAACACACACACAAAGGAAGCTTGTCCTTCTCCAAGGCTACTGTGCCTCCCTTCCCGAAGCAGCAGACTCTCGTGGGTGTTGCTTCCTGTTGGAGGCCTGAGACTGCGGCCACCTTCCCCACACCACGGTTTCCGTCTCCTCTGTCTCAGCCCCTGTCTCAGACGCTGGGCTTTATGGGTTGACCTTCTATTCTATCAGCCTGCTCCCTCACACATTCTCAGGATAGCCCTTGCCCATGTCCCCATTTCTCTCCTCCCTGGCCCTCAGCCCCGCCGCCCCGCCTCCTGACCCTCCAGCCTGGATCCTGGGGCCTTGCTCAGCCCCACTCCTGCCCCTTTCCTGACTTCACTCCCAAGGAGACTCCTGGGAGGCACTCAGCTCTGGAGGGTCGTGACCCGCTTCTTTGAACCTGCACTGGGTGCTGAGTGCCCCCAAAGAACAGCCCAGCCCTGGGCAGACTGATGGCGCCAAGACCAGGCCCTGCTGGACCCTGCCTGCCCCCACCCCTCCAGCCAGCACTCTCTGCCAATGCTGAGTTACTGCAAATCAGCCCCACTCTCAACCACTCCCTCCCCTCTCCCCTGGACTCTGCACAGGTACCTCACCTCCTACTTCTCAGAGGCTCCCTCCTCTCTGCCCCAGACAAGCAAGCATGCCTCCTCTAGAGCATCTTCCCACAGGAAGGACATGTGTCGCCTCTGCACCCACCCTCCGGGGTGCTGATTGTCCTTCTTCACCCCAGTTTCCTTAATGCTTCCTTACCAGCTCCTTCTCTGCTGGCTTCAACGTCCAAACACTCAGGTTTCTTCCACCTTAAAATAGCCTTCCTCTCACCCAGTGCTTCTCCACTTACTACCCTGTCTTGTCTTCGCAGCCAAACATCTCCAAAGAGTTACCTACACTTGCACCCCACGTGTTCACCTCCTGCTTGGCTTCTGTCTACACTGGCGGGTCAAGGTCATCAGTCCCTGGGTAGTTGCTTTGAAGCCACTTTTCAGCACTTAGCTGCCCTCCTGGACACTCACACTGCTGCCAAGCCCCTCCTCCTTCCCGCAGCTCTCCTGTGGTTCCTGTGACAGCTCTCCTGTGGCTCCTGTGACAGCTTCCCCATGGCTCCTGTGGCAGCTTCCCCATGGCTCCTGTGACAGCTTCCCCGTGGCTCCTGTGACAGCTTCCCTGTGGGTCCTGTGGCAGCTCCCCTGTGGCTCCTGTGGCAACTTCCCCGTGGGTCCTGGGCAGCTTCCCCGTGGCTCCTGTGGCAGCTCCCCAGTGGCTCCTGTGGCAGCTTCCCTGTGGCTCCTGTGGCAGCTTCCCTGTGGCTCCTGTGGCAGCTCCCCAGTGGCTCCTGTGGCAGCTCCCCAGTGGCTCCTGTGGCAGCCCCCCCATAGCTCCTGTGGCAGCTTCCCTGTGGCTCCTGTGGCAGCTCCCAGAGAAGCTCAGAGACTTGGAGAGTAGAGGCTGAGACCGTGGGTTCTGGAACAGCCCTGGGTCCACACCCTGGGACCGGCACTTACTGGGGCACGGAGATCCTCCCTCATTGATAAAACAGGAGAAGGATAATAGCCACTTGGGGAACCTCCCTGAGGTGATGTGGACTTCCATGTGTGGAGCCAGGGCTCTGGACGCCTGCCTGGGTGAATCCAGGCCTTCCTCGCCCTGCGAGCCGTGGGGAGGCCTTGCTCTGCCTCTCAGGCCCATCCCTCTCTGAGGGCCCTGGCCAGCACCCCCTCTCTCTTCTCTCAGCACTGCGTGGGGAGTGCCTCGGGACTCTGTGCTAGGCCTTTCTCTCACCTTGCCTTCTTACCCGGGTGCTGCCCCCTCTCCAGGAACTGAAATCACCATCTGAATGCCCCAGCTCTGAACTCAGCAGCCTCCGCCTAACCTGGCTCCTGAGCGCCCATTGATGCCTCTCTCTCCACAGTGACGTGCTAAGCTACTCTGCACAGCCACTGCTCTAGGCGCTGGAGACCACGGAGTAAGAGACAGGATCCCTGCCCACAGACCCCATGTTCTGAGGGAGGGGGCATTTGATGGACGTGGGAGCAACCACACGCGGTAACAGCACCCGGGGGTTGTGCAGTGAAGAAAATACAACAGCGCGATGGGACGGAGACCTGTGGGGAGACTTAGGTGGAGGTGGGCAGGGATAACTTCTCCCAGGAGGTGGCATTTAAGGCCATTGCTGACCCACGGGGAGGATCCAGCCAGGGAACACAGGGTTCCTGCCAGGGGGACGGTGGGTGAAAAGGTCCTGTCCTGGGCATAAGGTTGGCGCCTCTGAGGGATGGGAAGGAGGCTAGTGAGGCAGGAGTTTAGTGGGTGACAGGGAGGGCGGCTGGGCCAGAGCACGGGAGCTCCTGGTGAGGGCGCCTCGTTCCAAGCGCGTGATCTTCGCTCCTGCCATCTGGCTCAGTGTGTGGTGCCTCCTCCTCCCGCACAGCTGTCCTCGGCTCCCCTTTCTCCTTCCCCTGCCCAGCCAGTCCATCACCACATTTGGTCCAGGCTACCTCTCGGAGCTTTGCTCCATCTCCCTGGCCACCGTCCTTACCTCTCAGTCTAGATGCCTCCGCCCCATGGCAGCTGCTCTTCCCTCGCGGCGGGCAGTCCCTGTGAACCCTTCTCTTTTTGTGACTTTGAACCCCTTCCTTGCACAAAAGCAACTCAGCTGAAGGTCAGACGTGTTCATGATCACAGCCACCATATTCGCTGGCAGCTTTTCTGCCCGAGCCGTGTGCTCAAATGTCAGCTCCGCCGAGATGGGGATTTTTGTTGCTTCGTTCCCTGCACGTAGAGAGGGCTGTCAGGAAATACGCTTGCGAATGAATAACATCGTCCCTTAAACTTTTCTGATCACAGGGTGGGGAGGAGGGAAAACTAAGTGAATTATAACCACTTCCCTTTCTTGAGTGAAAAATGTGCTGATTTCCCAAAACGTGTTAGAACCTAACCGAGGCACGTTGGAGTGGATCGTGGGCTCTGCTACTGGCGTCAACGGATGCATTAGAGAAATGGCAGCAGCCTTTAGGGGGAAGGTTGGTAGATTTCCAGACATTGTCATGCTCACCTTTTGATAACACCCAAATGCTCCCAATACTGTCGGTTCTTCAGACATCACTCTTCATGGGTTTGCCAAAAAAGGTCAGCACATTCCCCTCCCCGCCCCATGTGGGAGCTGGGGGCGGCCGAGCTGTGTGGCTGGCTGAAGGTTTGAAGGGCACACTCTCCACTTGGGAAGGTGTTCCAGAGGCGGCGGAAACAGTGCGCTCAGAACTAGCGGCTTCAAACCCTCAGGTGGCCAGCGAATGGGACAGGGTGCTGCCTATTGGCTCCCAATTTTGAAGGTTTGTTTTTATGTAAAATGTCCATCAGGTACCAAATGTTCCAGGAACTGTAGGCAAGATGGATTAAAAGTAGAAATAATATTTTTTGTCCTTTATCATTTGGGTGAAATGGTGAATATTTCAAGGCCAATTGGCAGGAAGCAGTGATGTCCCCCCTCTACTACTCCCTGCCGCTACCTCAGCGGCTGAGGCAGTGTTTCCTAAAGTGGGTTCCATGCTCCTCCAGACTCAAGGAATTTTAAGGAAAAAGACTCTGTGGCTTAATAAATTTGGGGATTCTTTATTCCAGTTATTTTAAGAGGCATTGCTATGCCAATATTATGATGAATCTAGGAGAGGCATAGAGGATTTCCAAGCAGATTTGACCTAAGAATTCTTTTTTCTCTTCTTCCTCTCGCTCCCCACTTAAAACATATTTTTATTGATTTTAGAGAGGAAGGGTGAAGGAGAGAGAGAGATGGAAACATCATTGATGAGAGGGAATCATTGACCAGCTGCCTCCTGCACACCCCACACTGGGGATCAAGCCTGCCACCCCGGCATGCGCCCTGACTGGGAATCAATCTGTGACCTCCTGGTTCATAGGTTGACGCTCAACCACTGAGCCACACTGGCTGGGCCCCACTTTTTTTTTTTTTAAGGAGCATCTCATGAGACCAACATTCCAATAAATATACTTTGGGAAATAGCATTTAAAATCTTCCCTTTGGAAGAGAAGAAAAGTTTTGGAAAAAATTTTGGGAAAAATTAGATCATAGTGCATTTTCCTTACTATGTTAGAACAACAGTATAACATTAATTTTATTTCCAAGGACTGTAATGCCACATTACTAAATTTAAATTCATCCTCCACCTCCCAAAGAGTGTTTTAAAAAACACATTCCGGAATGAGTCCCTATGTGAAATAAACCTCTACAGGGAGCAATGGCCAAATATGTTCATGAATTTTATGCAGGATGCAAATGTGATCTCAGAATTTCAATTTTGCCACAACTATTTTACCCAAAGTTCACCGTAGTCTGTGGTTCTGGTGACGCAATTGCTCTTGGCTGGGTTTCCCTTAGCATGGGCGTCACAGAGAAAGCCCATTCCTCGAAGAGCTATTTTGTTTGCTCTGTTTGACCAACCCCTGTAACAGCCCAGCACCGTTATTGCCTAAAATGAACTGGGGTCAGTGGCATGGGCTGCTGGCTGGGGAGCAGGGACTGGGGGCCAAGCCAAGGCAGCCCGAAGACTTGACACTCTGGCTCTGCAGGGAAACTGGCTGTACAGCCAAGCGGTTGGCAATGTTTTACTAGATTCATCTGAGTTCACCTCGGTCTGTTTGCTATACATTCTGAACTTCAATTTCTGAGTTGTAACTCTGGCCACTGTGGTTACGGCTGGAGACTGTCATGTGGACTCTGTTGCTGGACTGAAATAATGGAAATGAAGAGATCCTTAACAGAACTATTTTCTTATTAAAGGGTAAGTAACCCTCCTGGCCGGTGTGACTCGGTGGTTGAGCATCCACCCATGAACCAGGAGGTCAAGGTTCGATTCCCGGTCAGAGCACATGCCTGGGTTGTAGGCTCCATCCCCAGTGGGGGTGTGTGCAGGAGGCAGCTGATCAATGATTCTCTCTCATCACTGATGTTTCTATCTCTCTCTCTCTCTCCCCCCCCCCGCCCTGCCTTATTCTCTGAAATCAATAAAAAAAATAAAAATAAAAAAAGTAACCCTTTTGGAAGAAGTAACGCATGGGCTGCCAGTTTGACTACTGATACTTGAAAAATCTGTATCTCCAGCTTTAATTCTCCCCTGAGCACCAGAACCACATACAGAATGGCCTACCAGGTGCTTCCACCTGGATGTCCCAAAGCATCCCAATGTCTAGATGTCTAAAACTGAACTTGACATCTCCTCAAAGCCTGTTCTTCTGGGTTCCTGTCCTCAGTGATAAGACGGCAAGCACCCAGTCACCAGCCCCCGACCTGGGAGTCCTCCTTCCTTTCCTCTCTGTTTAGGCCATCACCGTGACTTATGTCCTACTTCTGGTTAACAATCTCTAGCATCTGTGCCCTCCTCCCCATTTCCTTGCCACGGTCTTCAGACCCTTCTCCTCTCTTACATGGACACTTCCCACAGCCTCCTAACTTGTGTTCCTGCCTCCAAATCTTCTCCCTTCCGGTCCCCGCTTTAGCCACTAACCACCTGTGGCTGCTTAAATTAATTAAAGTTAAATAAAATGTAAAAATTCAGTTCTTCAGTCTTAGTAGCCATAGTTCAAGTACTCAGCCACAGGTGGCTAGTAGCTTCTCTATTGGACCATGCAGATGCAGAGCATTTTCATTACTGCAGAAGGTTCTACTGTGCAGGGGTGCTCTGTGGCATGTTAATGTCTAAGGCCTGCCTGGTTGGTCATTTCCCTCTGGATAAAGGCCAGACTCCCTAACCTGTTTTACACCTCCACCCCACCCGGATGCATCTGTCCAGTTGCACCTCCTACTTGGCCCCCACGCGCACCCTCTGTTCCAGCCATCCCAGTTCCCCACAGATTCCCTCCTGTCTTCATGCCTGGGCACCCCTGGTCCTGCAGCCTGGAGCCCGTTGTTTACCTGCATAACCCCAGGCTCAGTTCAAACACTGCTCTTGTTTGGGGCTTTGTAGCGCCCCACCCCAGGCCCACACACCTGCCTGCTTCACATGCACATTGCACATTACTGTGGGCGCTGTCTCACTGTGGAGCTTAACCCTCTGTTGATTATTTGTCTGTCTCTCTCTGTGAGGTCCTGCTGTGCTTCCTGCCCATCTGCATAGCCCAGACCTAGCCCAGCAGGTTGCTCCAGAGGTGGGGGGCAGGTGGAGGTGGGGGTGGGTGGGGAGAGACTGGGGAACACAATCTTAAAAAGCACCCAGAGTTAGCAGGAGGCTTTCATTGGCAAGGACACTTGTCACTCAGACTGGGTGAAGCGGTAAAGGGGTTTTATCAGCTCAACCAACTGGCCAGAGCAGAGGAAGGATGGACACCCAGGCTGGTTTGACTTAGGCTCAGCAGGTAAAGTCCTGGGGAGTCTGGCCTTTCCTAAGCAAGTGTGGTGCCGCATCTGCCCGAGACAGGCACCCCCGCGTGGCCCAAAGGGGTACAGCAGCTCAGTCCAGGGCTGTGGCTTCCTGGTCCAAGGCCTGGGAGGGAGGGCGACTTTGGGAAGCTCTCTTAGGAGGGTGAGGAAGCGACTTTCCAAGGAGCCCCCCCGTGAAACTCTCCTTGGCTCAGGTGGTCATATTCCCACCTGACTGTGTAACTGGCAGGGGATGGGCATGGTCTTGTAGCCTAAAACCCATGGAGGAGGCAGTTCCACACGAGCATATGGATTGCTTGGAGGAGATGAGTAGACATAAAATGAAAGTAAGAATGTTTATAAGAACAGGGGGAATGGTTGCCAGAGAGGCATCTGAGAACCACCTGAGTACACCAACTCTACCACAGAGGGCAGCAAGAGTGGTAAAATGGGAGAGGCACCCCATTCTTTCCCTCCCCAGCCTCAGGGAGGGGCAGCATCTATCCACAGCTATTTAATGCAGAAGTCTGGGGAGGTCATGCCGGGGGAGCTGATCAGAGCCCCCCTCCCTCCCTTACATGTTGTCCCGCAACCTGCACACTCTTACTTATCCAACCGGTGAGAGTGAGGGAGGGCCCTGTCTCAGCTTAAACTCCCTCCAAGGAGCTCCCAAGGCACCCTGAACGTGTGCTAGGGGAGTTTAAAGATCCCTCATTTCTTCATAGGGACACTCTGAGTCAAAGGGAACCAGTGTCACCGTATCCCTGACTTTCCAGTCCAGAGTCCTTTTCTCCTGATTGCTCAAAGCCCTGGGGGACCAGGAAGCACTGAAGAAACGGGAGCCGGACAGGCACCTTGCAAATGTAGAAATGCTTTCTCTGGAATCTCATTTGTCTGAACTTCTTGTCCTGGGAGATGCTCTCGGGGTTCGTCTAGGCTGGAGTCACCCAAGAAGACACTTGTGGGTCTCTAGCTGTCTCTAGGGGGAATCTGAAATGGAATTGAACGGGAGGATTCTGGTCATTGTTACTGTGGGGCTGCATCCCACTTCCTGCCAGCCTCCTCCCTCAGCACTTGTAAGGGTAGGTGGTAAGGCATTGTCCCTGGCCACCCCCTCCCCCCCCAATCCGCTCCCTGAAGCTGGGGATGGTATTTAGGGCTGCAAGGCTCAGACCTGAGTCTGTTATGAAGGAAGGTGAAGGGGAAATAATTCTGGGAGCAAGATACTTTCCTGAGAAAGGAGCAGATGTCTGAGGGAGGGGAAAGGGCTCTGGGGGTATGGTTACAGCCGGAAGGCAGGAGAGCAGCTGGGAGTGGGGAAGCTCTGTGCAGGAGAGTCCCTCCCTGGAAAGACCCAGATCTTTAGGTACAGTCCTTCATGAAAAGGGAAAGTCCAAATAATTTGGGGCTTTAGCTGTTTCCTCTCAGAAGAGGTAATTCCCTTTATGCAAATGCTTTAGTAAATAAATTTGCATATGGAGTAAAATTGTCTTTGGGGGAGATTTAAGGGACAAGATGTTAAAGGGAACCAGTGTCACCTTATCTCCCATTTTCCAGCAGAAGGGCTGTCAGCCTACTGGGGCCATGAGGTCCATGGGGTGATCAATGGCTTTAGAGGTGGCAAAACAATGGTAGAAAAAATAAACCATAGGACACTTGGGGGAGATAGGAGACCCAATTTCTGATTTACCCAGAGAATAGGAAGTTCTGCTGCTCCCACCCCCGAGAGAAGGGAGCAGTGGACTCCTGCCTTGTCATCCATTCCCTTCTCCTTTGATGTGCCTTGTGTCTCATGAAGGCCAGAACGTCATGTACCACACTGCTCAGACTCCCTTACAGCTAAAGTGCAGTAGGTGCCCCCAAAGAGAGACTCTTGTGTAGAATTTTGAAGATGAAGGTGGTCATCTTCCTGCTACTGTTTCTGCTTACCAGCAAGGTTGTGGGAGGTGGTGGTGATGTCTGTTCTCTGTGTCCCAGTGTCTGCTCATGATCATCCTGGGTGATGGGTAGTAATTGTGGTGATTAGAGCATCAACAACAGAGAGTTGATCTGTGGATTGTGATATGGTGGTATGCCAGTGTGTCCTTGACCTCAACAGTTCCATTGGAAGCTTCCTGCCTCCTGCCTCTCAGGCTGCTGCCACCTGCCTCCTCCAACCATCCTATCTAATAAAGAGGGAACATGCAAACCAACCGTCACGCTATAACAAGATGGCTGCACCCACAGTGGGGAATCCCGTAACACAAGATGGCTGTGCTCACAGCAGAGGTTGAGTTCCCGTAACAAGCCTTAAAGAGCAATCATCGGGGACCTGAGGCTGCATGGCGTGAGGCTGGGGCAGGGGACCTGAGGCTGTGCCCCCCCCCGCCTGGTGGGGCTTGACAGGGGACCTCAGGCTGTGGCCCCTGCCCAGTGGAGCTTGATGGGGGACCTCAGGACACAACTCCTGCCTGGTGGGGCTTGATGGGAGACCATAGGCCATGCCCCCCACCCTGGTGTCAGGCCAGGGGACCTGAGGCTGCACGCCTCCCCTCCCCCCTTCTCCCCCCCCCCCCCCGCCATGCGGGGTTTGACGGGGCACCTCAGGCCACACCCCCACCCGGCAGGGCTTGATGGGGATGGGGCTGGCTGGGTCTAGATCTAACCCAATGTGGGTGGGGCTGGCCGGGTCTGGGTCTTGCAATTTCGAGGCACATGTGGGTGGGTGGGGACTTGACTCTGGTTCCGGTGGCACACCCCAGACTGACAGGAGGGAGATTTTCATATACATTTTACTAATTTTCTTTAATCTCTGACACTTCTATTATAGAGAAAGGGCAAATAGCAATATTAAAATATGTCCTCTAATTAATTCCCTTTTAATGTGCATGAATTTCATGCACCGGGTCACAAATGATTTTATAAGTGCTTAATTTCTTGTATTGAATCCCTTTTTTAAACCTAAAATGATTTGTTTCATGCCCTGCTGGTGCAGTAGGCACACAGAGAAGGTTGGTTTAAATGGATGAAAACAGAATGTTGCATCTGTTCCTAAAACAAATCTTTGGGGTCCTTGGCTGTAAAAAAGAGGACCACACCAGATTGGGGATGGGAAGTGGGAAGGAATCCTCAGAGGTACAGGGCTGGATGGGGGTCCTGTTTTTCAGAAGCCAGTGGGATATTGGCAGGGAGAATGCAGATGGGCTGAAACAAAGGACTGAAAGAGGACCAACCTCTGACTTAAAGGCAATACTCATCTTTACCCTAGGACCTTAGACCACCGCTTTACTCCTCCCCCCTTTCCCAGGCAACCTATCAGGATGGACCTTTGGTGAAACACAATGGCCCAGGTGCTCCCTTCTCCTTTCTTATCTACGGATGCTCTTTGTAAAGATCTGGTGAGCCCAATGAGGCCTATAGCACATCCCAAGAGCAATTGAGGTTGGGGAACCTGTTTTATATTTATTTATGTATTTATTTTTAATAATTATTTATTGTTGAAAGTATTACATATGTCCTCCTCTTCCCCCCATTGATCTCCTCCAACCCCTCCCCTACCCTCTGCCCCAGGCCCTCACCGCCCATTGTCTGTGTCCATAGGCCATGCATATATGCATATAAGGTCCTTGGTTGATTACACCCCCCTTCCTTCTGAGGTTCCACATTCTGTTCCATGCTTCCATGTCTCTTGGTTCACTCTGTTCATCAGTTTATTTTGTTACATAGATTCCACATATGAGTGAGATTATGTGATATTTGTCTTTGACTGGCTTATTTCACTTAGCCTGATACTCTCCAGGTGGGGGACCTGTTTTAGAATAAAAGTCCTTTCTAGATCAAATGCGAAAGCTCTCCTTGGGAATTTCAAGCATTTGCTGTGGGAAGAGGAGTTATTTTTTTGATATGGGAACACCTAAAATCATAAAGGTGAGCCGACTGAGGAGACACCCACAGTGGGTGTCACTTGTGGTGTTATGGGATATGGCAATTTTAAGTATGGGTCCAAAGTCTTTGACAGTCCTTCCACTGAAAAGGGATCTATGTCCCCTCCTCTGAGAGTGGGAGGGCTGTGACTGCTCTACCAATGGAATACAGTGGACACAAAGCCATGTGCCTTCTAAGGTTAGGTCACAAAAAGCCTGCATTGGCTCTGGTCTCTGGGATTCTGCTCTTCCAATGTCCCTCTCAGGGCACTTCCTCTTGGGACCCAGCTGTCATGCTGTGAGAAGCCACATGAAGAGGCCCTTGTAGGTCCTCCAGTTGAGGCAAGCTTTTTAAAATTCTTTTTTAAAAAAATGTTTTTATTGATTGTTAGAGAGGAAGGGAGAGGGATAGAAAGATAGAAACATTGATGAGAAAAGCATCATTGATTGGCTGTCTCCTGCATGCATCCCTGCAACCCGGGCATGTGCCCTGACCAGGAACTGAACCGGTGACCTCTTGGTTCCTGGGTCAACGCTCAACCGCTGAGCCACACTGACGGGGCAAGGCTAGCTTTTGAATCACCTGGTCCAGATTTGTGAGTGACGATTCTAGTCCCAGATGTTCGAGTCACCCGTGGCCACTGGAGTCTTCCCAACTGAGGCTCCAGGCTCCATTCCTGACACACGTCCTGTCACAGCCCGTCACTCAGATCTTGGGGATCTGAACTCAACCCTGGGAGGGCTTTCCAAGGCATTTCCCCCAAACACAGGCCTCTCCCGCTATGAGAATAATTGGTCTGGATTTGGATGAGTGAGTCAACAACAATTCTCATTTCTGTTGGGGAAGCAAAGACTCTCAGCAGCAGACCTGAATTTTGAGACTGGCTCCACTAATACTGCCTCTCAGTGTTTTGGCAGCTTTGGTCCTGTCTCTGAGCCTCAGTTTCCCCACCTGTAAGCAGAGATGTCCCAGGGATTCCAACAAAGTGTTAGAACCTGTCCGCCTCTCTGTGTGAAGTCCCCGGCAGGGTTGCTATGAGGATTTCTGTGGGAAAAGCCTCAGTGACTGGCCCCGTGGAAAGAGCCATCCTTCTACTTGGAGCGGTTGGTAATGGAATAGCCCCAGGGGGAGAGACACGGGGTTGAACCCAGTACCAGGATGACAGGCAATGGCGTTTCAGTGCACTTCCTGGGTCCACTGGGATGTTAGTTGGACTATCAATCCACGTACTGCATCAGAGACGCAAAGTAATGGTGGCTTACAGAAGATGGAGCCTCGGTTTTCTCCCACGCCCATCAGGGCAGGAACACCCCAGGGCTGGGATGGCAGCTCCGCAGGATCTCGTCTCAGGCGTTTCTGTCTTGTTGCTCCGCAGGCTAATGGGCCAGTGTGATCTAAACTGACTTGCTGCCACCACCTCTGGGTTCCAGCCGGTGGAGGGAACAGGCAGGGAGAGGGTGTGCCGAACTCGTGGCCTCCAATCACAGCCTGTGCCCAACTACAAATTCAGGCTCCATTACTTCTACAGGCAGGGAGGGCAGAGACAAGGGGATGAAGGACGTGTCTGCCACACCTGCAAGGGGACTTGGGGACCGGCTTCAACCACCCACCTGCCCACTTTTCCAACCAGCTCGCTGTTGAGGGCCCTGAGCCAGAAGCTGGTCACAGACACAGGACTGGACCCTGCACTCAGGGAGCAGCCAGTCCTCACAGTCCAGAGCCCATGGAGCGAGCTGAAGGCGTGGCCTTGGGGGCCCATAGCTGTCCCTGACTGGATTGTCCTGCCCCGGAGAGTCCGTCCTTGGACCACGCTGCCTCTCTTCCCTAGGTGTGGCGCCCTTGGTGGTGTTGGTCACAGTCACATGAGGCACATGTTCCTTTCGTTCCTTATATAAAGGCCCACGTGAAAAATTTTCATGAGAATTTGTCATCAGAGGAGACCTTTGTTCCCACAGAGAAAATAATCTGCTTCCTGCAGATACTAACAGATCAGATTTCCTCTTCCGCCCGCTGCCTTGAGGCTTAATCACAGCCTCTGCTGCCACGCCGTCAGCCTTTGCAATCTCTGTTCTCTGTGGGCCTGGCATTTTATTTTTATTTTTTTAAAATACATTTTTATTGATTTCAGAGAGGGAGAGGAAGAGAGAGATAGAAACGTCAATGATGAGAGAGAGTCATTGATCGGTTGTCTCCTACATATCCCTTACTGGGGGTGGAGCCTGAAACCTGCGCATGTGCCTTGATCGGGAATTGAACTGTGACCTTCTGGTTCACAGTGATTGTTGCTCAACGCTGAGCCATGCTGACGGGTGTGTGGGCCTAGCATTTTAGTTCTGTGTTGGTCTTACTGTTAATCTTTGATGCATTTGCCTCCCACATTCTTTCTAGGAAGAAGCAGCTATCCTTAATGATGAAATGGAAGACTAGGGCCCCTTAATTCGGAAGAAAACAAAACTGGCAGGCACGAGGGATGGTCCCACTGCCCTGTGGGTTTCCCAGCAGCCGGGCGGAGGTGATAGGCTGTCCTCAGAAAGGGGGAGCAGAAGCCGGGCCTGTGGTCAGCCCGTGGACCCCTCATCTACCATCCGCCCTGTCCACACCGCCCTCTTCTAGTGGTCCCTGTCTTGTGTGGAATGGCTCCTCCGCTCACCTGGTTATCCAAACTGGACACTTGGGCATCGTCCGGATGCCTCTACTCCCCACCCCCTCCCCAGCCCACCAGGTCTCTCAGGAAGACAGAGATGTCACAGGGATTCCAACGAAGTGTTAGAACCTGTCCGCTGCTTCTGCCCCCACCCCTGTAGGCGCTTTTCCATTCGGCAGCAGGAGGGCTCCTGGTAAATCCTCGTCAGATCACATCAGCTTCCTGGTCACGAGTTTTCAGTATCTTCTTGTCTTTTTCACAGTAAAGCCAAGTCCTGACATAGCCTGTGGGGCCCTCGGGCCCCCCAGCCTCACCTCCTCCCGCCCTCTTTCAGTGGCTCCCCCTTGGCCACACTGGCCTCCTGCCTTTCTTTGCACACACCAGCCATGCTCCCACCTCAGGCCTCTGCTCTCGCCCTCCTCCACCTGCTGCTCTGTGGCCTGGTTGGTCTTCACTAAACATCACCTTCTAATGAAAACTTCCCTGACCTCCCTATTTATATTTCTTTTTTTGTAAGAGAGAGTGAAGGGGGGGGGGGAGAGAAAGAGAGAGAGAGAAAGAGAAAGAGAGAGAAACATGGATGTGAGAGAGACACATTGATTGGTTGCCTCCCACACACACCCCGGCGGGGGCTGGGGATTGAACCTGCAACCCAGGTACCTGCCCTTGACCAGAAATCAAATCCACAACCCTTCAGTGTGCAGGCTGAGGCTCTAACCATTTAACACACCGGCTAGGGCCCTATTTACATTCATTATCCCTCCTTTATCATTCCCATCCCTGTTTCCTGTTTTATTTTTCTTCACAGCAATGACCATCTAACATACTATGTTTAGGACTGATGACATAATTTGCTTGCTCAATGCAAATGAACATGTGGACTCCTTGTTAAAACATTATTAAACACTAGAGGCCCAGTGCATGAAATTTGTGCACTGGGGGGTGTCCCTCAGCTCGGCCTGCACCCTCTTGAAGTCTGGGACCCCTTAGGGGATGTCCACCTGCCGGCTTAGGCCCACTCCATGCGGGAAAACCAGGCCTAAGCCGGCAGTCAGACATCCCTCTCGCAGTCCAGTACCCCTCGCTCCTTACCGCCTGCCTGCTTGCTGTTCCTTACCGCTCAGCTTGCTGTGTGGAGGCAGGAGAGTCTCCTGCCACAGCCACTGCACTCAACAGCTGTGAGCCCGG
Organism: Corynorhinus townsendii; assembly: GCA_026230045.1. NCBI lineage: Eukaryota > Metazoa > Chordata > Mammalia > Chiroptera > Vespertilionidae > Corynorhinus > Corynorhinus townsendii. The sequence goes on along the minus strand of JAPDVU010000003.1, from coordinate 167,944,150 downwards.
CTTCCCCTGTGGGAGTGCATTGACCACCAGGGGGCAGCTTCTGCATTGAGCATCTGCCCCCTGGTGGTCAGTGCGCATCATAGTGACCGGTTGTTCTGGTCATTCCACCATAAGGGTCGCTTAGGCTTTTATTATATAGATTCTAAGACAGTGACAATGGAACAATGAATCTGATATGGGGACCTTCTGAGTCCAGGGCCCTGGGTGCCTGCATGGTTTTCACACCCATGAAGAGGTACTGACAAGGTTATAGGTATTTATTTACTGTCCTTCTCCCCCAAATGAAATGCAAGAGGGGAGTCTTGCCTCAGAGGTAACCACAGTGTTTAGAACCTAGTAGGCACTCAGTAAGTATCTACTACATGACTGAATAGGCCCCACACTGGGGGTCAGCACAGAGGAGCTCCTTGTCCAGCTGGGGTGGCAGGGAAAGCTTCACAAGGCAGCACCTTGGAGGCAGATCTGGAAAGGTGGGCGGGGTGGAGGGGACCAGTGGGAGACCTGGGCAGCCCATGGAAACAAGCTCAAGCCTAAGGGTAAGAGAGTGTGGCCCTGGCCCTGCTGCTGCTTGGTGGGCAACTGGGAGGAGCCTGCTCACAAAGGGTCTTATACTGTGTCTGGCATTACCCCGGGAGGTTGGGGTTGGAAGGGCCTCTGATCCTGCCTATCTGGGCAAGTTAGTTAAGTCCTCTGACCCTCAGTCTCCTTTTCAGTCTTCCTTATCATAGGAATAATACAGCGTGTAGTATGTAGTGTAGAGTATAGGGTAGAGTAATAATAGTATAGGGTATATTTGGTGTCTGGCTTGGTAGGAGGATGGGGGTCTGTGCAGGAGGTTTCTGGGGAGAGATGGAGGAGGGAGGCAGTGGATAGAGCAGACTCAATGCCAGTCCCACCAGTCTGGAGGGCTGCTGTGGGGCCCTTCAGAGAGAGTTTCAGGGGATTGGCACCAGGAGGTGGAGGAGCCTCTAAGATTCTGTTCCTAAAGTGTGGTCTCAGGGCCTGGGGAGTAGGATGCCTAGAGAGGAAACCACCGCCCTCCATGCCTCTTCCTCAGCACCCTGCTGCAGACCATGGAAGGCCCGAGGTCTAAGGACTCGGCTGGCCATGGATGAGGACAGGCGTGCTCCTCAGAGCAGAGTTCTCATGGAGGAATGGGCCACTGAGGCATGGTGCCGTCACAGACTCCTGCCCTTGTGCAAGGCAGCATCCTCGGAGGCTCCTGGAAGTAATTGGGGGGACTCTCAGGGTTCAGCATGAGGCTCTGCCACACACAGGTGGGTCTCAGGAGCCCTCTGATTTGGGCACTGAAGTCAAAGAGGCCAGTTTTCACCTACAGGCTGGCGAGGCCACCTTAGCACAGTGCCTCGCACTTAGTATATGCTCAATACATGGAAGTTAACATTATCTGTGTCTTTAGTGTGTTCCCAGGAGGGTTCTCCAGGGGATTGGGGCCCAGGGGAGGGGGGTGGGGTGGGTAATAACAAGTACAGCACAGGAAGAGCCTTTAGAAGCCACTTATCCACATGAAGCCCATTTGGAGAAGGGACTTGTCTAAGGATGGGTCAGAAGCCAGAGAGGGGAACAGCGCTATAATGGATGTCCTTGCTTCTCCGTTTAGGGGTGAGTGTCCACCAGATGTTGCTCATGTCCCTCAAGACCACTGTGTCCAAGACAAGTCCTTCAGCCACCTTCCCAGAGCTGTCTCACCTGTGGCTCCAGCCTTGTTCTCGGCATCCTCCCGAGACCAGAACTCTGGGAGCCATTTCATTCTTTCTTTTCCAGCCCTGGCCTAATCTACCACCAAGTCCAAGGTCAAAACCTTTGGCTCTGTGTTCCTCCCTCCACATGTATGCTCATGTGGTCCCAGGCCTTCTTTCTCCTCTCCTCTGGTCCTGGTTCACCTCTCTAACTTGCCCTGGGTGCTCAAGAAGATCAAGAAATGGTGAGGTGGGCAGGGGTCCTGGTGAACCCCTCTTTCTGGCCTGGGGCCTGGATCGGGTTCCCATGCCCTGCCTGTCCCACATTGGTCGGCTGGGGGCGCTCCTGCCCCATGGAATCCTGCACGCGCTGCCAGTGGGGGCGGGAGCCTCTGGAGCCTCTCTGGGCCTGCACCATCCCAGCCTGTCTGGCCGGTTGGTCTGGGTGTGGACTGAGAGGCCCATGGGGGCAGGGAGGGGGTGCGGTGTGTGGGTAGTGTGTTAGCCTGTGGGTGCTGGGTTTGCACACCAGGCTTGGAGGGTGTGTGTAGCTGGGGCTCTGGACTGGGTGGGCATCGGACCCCTGACTTATGGGTTTTGGTGGAGGTGCCCTGGGGTCCTGGTTGATCCCTAGCCCCCAGGCTTGGAGACTCTGCAGTAGGATCAAAAGGACTTAGGTGACAGTCCGGGCGTTGGCCCTTCCCCAGGGATCCCCACCTCCATCCCCACTTAGGGTGGGCCCTCAGTTTTGGAGGGTGGGTTTTGAGGTCTAATGCCCACTTCTCCACTTGGGCAGTCACTTACCCTGTTAGCCTCAGTGTCCTTGTCAGTAAAAGGGGGACAATCACACCAATGCCACAAGCCTGTCGTGAGAACCAGAGCTACCTGTGGGAAGCACCCAGCCCCTGGGGGCCACCCAGTGGCCTGAAGCCGGTTGGGGAGGGATGGAGGTATCAGACAAGACCACGGTGAAATCATAGTCCATCTCCTGCCTACTGCACCAGATAGTCTGTGCGCTCAGAACATGGGGGTTGTGGGGTTGGGGGGCAAAGACAGAGCTCTAGGACAGGGAGGGGAAAGGCCGTCAGAGACAGAGCACAGTGGTCTGGGCTTCAGAGAAAGGAAATCCCCTGTGATGGAGGAGGGAGCCGCGAAGACCTCTGGAGGAGCGGGGGGGTGGGGGGGGGCACAGTTGGTCTGGTGCTTGGGAATTCCTTCCTGCCTGGAAGTGGAGGGGAGGGGGCTCCAGGCCTGGGCAGCCCCTCAAGCCAGGAGGCCGAAACCGCACAGCCTCTCCGAGAGCATCGGGCCCGGTGTGGGTGGAGACAGTGGGGTCCGGTTGCTGGGGGTGGGGTGGGAGGGTTGGCACATTGTGGGGGTCCTTGACTACTAGTGATGAGGCCTGCAGTAAATCCATAGGCAGCAGGCAACTTGGAGCAGTGTCAGGGGGCGGGATGGGGAGGTGCCTGGATAGAGCTGAGCTTTGGGAGGACTGGCCACTGGAGCACCCAGTGGTCCCTCTGCTCGGCGTGGGGGCTGTTGTGGAGGGGCAGGGCAGAGCTAGGAGATTCTTGCGTTGTAAGGACTCAGGATAGATGGCTGGAAGAACTTCCTGGCCCAGGCCTGGGGAAGCCCTGGCCCAGGGGCCTGGTCCTGCCTTACTTGTCCCTGAGTCCCTTGCCTCTCCTCACCTCTCACTGCCTCCAGATGCCCCATACACTTTCCAGGCTTCTTGGGGGAACCCTGGACTGGCCAAGGCCTGAGGTGGGGCAAGGCAGTCTATGCCCAACCCTACTGGGTGGTATGTGCTGTGCTGTGCCCTCTCTGGGCCTCCCTTGCCCACGATTGTGGGGGCGGGCAGCCGCAGTTCCAACCGTCCCACTCCATGGTCCCTGCCTTCTCACAAGAAAGTGGCAGCTGGCTAAAGAAAGGACCCATTCAGGTCATCCTGCCACTGTGGGAGCAGGGCCTCTGGTGGAGGGCAGAGGGGGTGAGAAAAGGCTATGTAGGCCTGAGGAGTTTGGGGCGCTTGGGCCTGCCTGAGAGATTTCTGAGGAAATCTGTGACAGAAACTGCGGCAGGAAGGCCTCAGGCTCCAGGTGGGGGAGGATGGGCCTATCTGGCTACAGTGGCCACCTTGGAGCTGGGAGGGTCAGGGAGGAGGGTGCTGCGCTTACTTACCAGGAGGCAGGTCCTGGCTTGTTGGGAATGCAGCCCGGGCCAGGCAGCACCAGCCAGTCAGCCCCTCTCCCTCTTCTCCTGCTGGGCCTATAGTCCAGGGAAGGGGGTTGGGGTGCGGAGAGGGTGTGCTGGGTCCCCCTGGGAATGTTGGCATAAGTTCTAGGGCCCGGGTTTGGTTCCCTCCCTCCCTGAAGCGCAGGTGTCCCAGGGTTTGGGATAGAGGAGTGGGGCCCTGACCTGGTAGGCACAGTGGGCACCTGGACTGCCCTGAGCTGCCCCCCACCTGCTGGGAGGACAGGCAGGCTGGGGTTGGCCCAGAATCTGAATGACCCCTCAGATGAACCCTCATATGAGTCCTTCACGGGGTCCCCAGGAGCCTTGGCTGCAGGGCAGTGGTGCAGGCAGAGAACCTGCCGTTCTCTCCTGGGGCCTGTCCTGACCTCAGCCCCTGCTCTTCGACCTTCAATCCCAGTCTGGGGATGTGGGATCTGCCCCACTGTGCTGGGTCCCCGCCCAGCTGGAGCTCCCAGCATGACCTGGTCCAGGAGAGGTCTCTGATTGTCAGGTGGTGGACACCTGGTGGGAGAGAAGTGGGTTTGTGGGGAGCTTGAGGCACTTAGGGTCGGTTTGGTGGTGAGGGTAGAGGCAGGGTGTGGGGTGCCACTGAGACATGGACTAGGGATTAGGAATAGGGTAGGGTTGGAGGGATGTTGTGGGTTTGGGGCAGGAGTAGGGCTGACATTGCAATTTTGGGCAAAAGTCGGGTCTGAGGGTAGACACAGGCCAGAGCTGGGGTTTGGGATGGGGTAGGGCGTGGGCACAGGGAAGCACCCAGATTTGCAGCCCGTGGGAGACTGGGTCCTCTGGCCCCTGGTGGTGGCAGGCTCTCTTCCACCCTCTGAGCCTAGATGTCAGCCGAAACAGGGGCTCTGTTTCACACTGGACTGAGTCTGGGGCTTGGGGCTCCTCCTTGCCAGTGAATTTAGTCCAGTCCCCCCACCCTTGCTGCCTGCCCTCCTGCCTGGGCCTCTTCCTGTTTCTCAGCCACCTGGAAAAAGGCACTGAGGGCAGAACCCACACCAGGCAGGCTCCTCGGCCCCCAGGTCGCCATGTGCTAACCCCAGTGCGTGGCTGTCTGCGCATGTGGTTGTGTGTGTGTCTGAGGTGCCGCCAGGCTGGCTGGGCCACACCCTGGTGACTCAGGGCTGTGGCATGTACCCTATCCGGCCAGAGGGAGAACAAAGCCACCAGCTCAGGGCCTTGGCATCCAGCTTGAGTCACTGGCAGACACACCTAGCCAGGTGCCCCTATGCCTCCCAGGTGGGTCGGACCCCAAGGGGTGCTGCAGTGGTGGAGCAGAGACAGCTCCTCAGGCTGACAACCAGCAGTGTGCCTTTTTCCAGGTGCTGTGAGCCCTTCTAGACCCTGCGTCCCTGGGGCTCCCTCCTGCTGGGGTGGCTCCTGCAGATGCAGTCAAAGACCCTGAGGGGCACACTGGCCCTCCCCCGCTGCCCAATGAAGGACACTTTCAGGCCACTGTGTGCCACCGTCCAAATCATCATCCCAGGGGACCTTGAAACAACTGAGGGGAGGAAACTATCACCCCCCATTTTATAGACGAGGAACCTGGGGCTCAGGGAGCTAATAGTTGCTCAAAGTCACCCAGCTAAGTAGTGACCAGCCAGCCTTACCCTCCTTATTGGGCATTCACTCTGGCCTGCCTGTGCCAAGTGTGGGAACGTAGTGACAGTGGCCTGGCCCCTGCCCTGTTTCAGTCCAGCCATCACGCAGACCCACTCGACACCACCCTCACTGAGTCAGGCAGGGGCCCACTGGGTCGGGGCAAATGAACAGCCCTGTGCCCCTCTCAGTCACTGAGCCTTGGTATTAGACCCTTCTACACACCTGAGGATGGAGACAGCTAGCCCAGCTGGCCTCACTGCCCCAGGGAGACAGAGTGGGTTTCCACATGACCACCAGGCCCTCCACACAGGCAGCTGTGTGTATGTCATCTATAAGTGTGTGTATGAGTGTGTGTGTGTGGTGTATGAGTGTGTGAGCGGTGTATGAGTGTGTGTGTTTGGGTTATGAGTGTGTGTGTGAATGAGTGTGTGTGCATGAGTGTGTGTGTGTGTATGAGTGTATGAGTGTGTGTGGTTCATGAGTGTGTGCATGAGTGTGTGTGAGTGTGTGTATGAGTGTGTGTGGTACATGAGTGTGTGTGTGAGGGTCTGTGTGTGGTGTATAAGTGTGTGTGTGGTGTATGAGTGTGTGTATGAGTGTGTGTGCATGAGTGTGTGTGTTTGGGTTATGAGTGTGTGTGTGAATGAGTGTGTGGTGCATGAGTGTGTGTATGAGTGTGTGTGTGTGTGGTGGTACATGAGTGTGTGTGTGAGGGTCTGTGTGTGGTACATGAGTGTGTGTGTGAGGGTCTGTGTGTGGTGCATGAGTGTGGAGGTGCAGGAGAGGCGCAGTGCTGTAAGCGGGTCAGGTGAAAGCAGTGCAGGTTAAAGGCATTTGGGCCCTTTACCCGGACACACTGGCAGTGAGTTGAATGGAGAGGCTGAACAGCACGGTAGGGCAGAGGCAGGCCTGAAGGTAACCCATGCTCTGCCCGGACCCCTTGTGGGCACACTGAGGGAAGTGGACAGCCCCTACCAAGGGCAAGGATGGAGAACCCGGAGTCCTGGTTCCCAGGCCAGGCTTCAGTCTTCCAAAGCTCCTGGGGCCTGTAGTTTCCAATAGACCAGGGCTGCTTCGACCCTCGGTCCCAGAGAGGGTTACTCTAGCGCAGGTGGGGGGTGAGTTGGGTGAGGCTTGGAGAGCTGGCCTGGCCCCTCCACCCACAACTCCACCTGGTTCTTGGTCAGAAGCTGTTTGAGGGAGAGGAGAAAGCACCTTATAAGGTAAGAAATGCCTTCTGCCAGGCGGAGAGGATAGGCTACCTCCCTGCCTCCAGGCCGCCCGCCCCGCCCTGCCCCGCCCAGGCAGAACAGTGGCTTCTGTGCTATCCCAGCCAGGCCTCCAGCCCAGCACCCCCGCCTCACTCATCCTCACCCATGGAGACCCGGTGGGGGCACCTGGCATGGGGGAGGCTGGCTCTCCCCATCTGGGAGAAGAGGCAGCCAGGGCTTGGAGAGGCAGCCTGGTGGTGTGTGCTCGTGGCTAAGTGAGCACTCTTGTCGGAGCCTCAGTTTCCTCTTCTGTGCAATGAGGGTGTGTGTGGGCTAGGGGCTGTGATTTCACCTGAGGATCCTAGGCCCCAGTGAGTGTCTCAGACCACAGCAGCCATGCCGAGGCCACAGCAGCCAGACCCAGGCACAGCCCTGCCCCCTTCTCCAACCCAGCAGCTTCCCTCTCTGCCGTGCTGGGCTCTCTAGGCAAGGGCCCATGCTCCCTGTTCCAAGGCAGCTGGGGTTCCAGGCCAGTTCTCCTGGTCAGCTTTCCAGGTGGGCCAACCTGGCTCAGTTTGCCTACTGCTGAGAAATGGGGTGTCCCCCCTTAGTCCCGTCTCCTTGCCTGGAACACCTCCACTTCCCTTTTCCAACTGGTGCTCCCTTGAGAAGCTGGCCTTCCCCTGGCCATCTCCCCAGCCAGGGCACGCGTGTATTGTCCTGTGCCATCATTCTGAGTGTGCCACATGCACCCTCTTGGAATGTCAACCTGGAGATAAAAGCACTGACTACATTTCCAAAGTGTTTTTCAAACATTATCTAATTTGATCCTTGCTACAGCCCTTCTACCAGGACACGTTGGCAAGTGAGCTTAACAGAGAGGGTTGACAGCCTGGTAGGGCAGAGATGGGCCTGGAGACAGCCCATGCTGTGCCCTGTACGCCCTGTGGGCACAGCGAAGGAAGGGAGTGTTTGTTCCAGTTGGTTCTAGAAATATAGGAGCCAGGAGTGTCCTTCATGATCTAGTCCGGCCCCTGGCTGTGGAGCCTGGGAATTCAGGCCCTGAGCTGGGACTAGAGCCCAGGACTCCCGACCCCCCAGTCCTGCCCATTTCCTAGGGGCAGACTGAGTGTTTCCCCCTCCATCCCCATCTGTCCGGGCCTGGGCCTGAGGGGTGCTGGGTTCTGCTTGGGTGAGTGCACCTAGATTGCCCAGCCAGGAAAGGACAGGGCAGGGGCCAGGTACTGAGCTGGGCCTGATGGAGGAGCCAGGCCCTGGGCCTCTCTCTCTCCTGTTCTGGTGCAGGAGCTCCTGGCCTGCCTACTCCCAGCACAATAATTGCGGAGGTTTTCCAAGAAGCTGACAAAGCAACTTCTGAGTGTGAAAAAACAAGGCCAAACATGTGAGAATGGCTGAGCCGTCCTCGTTCATTCATTCCCAGCCTCCCCTGCGGGGAGCAGCCTGCCCCCAGCCCTGCCCGAGTGCAGAAAGGACCCCTCTTAAAGCTGCTGTGGTGGCACCCCTTCTTGAAAGTCCTGGGGGTCAGGGAACCCCTTGGTCTCTTGCCCATTTGGAATTAGGCAGTCCCAGCAGGAAGTTCTGTCTGTTGCCTGGCTCTAGTCTCTCCTGTCCTGTGTGAATCCCTTCTCTTGTCCTGTCCACTGGAGGTCACAGACTGCCCAGAGCTCAGGCCGCAGTAAGTTGGAGGTCAGCATCACAAGTGCCCTATGCTCTCCTCCAGCTGTAGGGTTTGGGGAACCCTGAGGTATGGTCTGAATTCCCACTGGGGATGCCCTTCTCCACGCCCCTCCTCCAACCTGCTGTCTCTGTCCTACCCCTCCCCCCAACACTTTGCGTGCTGTCTGCTGCCCCAGATGCTGTCCTTGACTCTGCATCGGAGCTGGTTTCCAGCATATTCTCTGTGTCCTGCACTAGCCTGTGTCCCAGGTGCTTTGGGCAGTGCCTCCCGACACCAGCTGGTGCTCAGTACGTGTCTGTTATGGGCTTGTTAAGGGCAGCTTTTCAACTATGTGCTGAAAACCATGGCCAGCTGACTCTTCTGGACTTTCCAATGGGAAACCCTAGGGTAGACCCTGTAGGTGCAAGCACAGGGACCTTTGGCTCATACTGCTCTAATGGGGCCACCTGAACACATGTGAACTTGGACCATCTGTCTCCTGGCCTGTAGGCTGGTGCTAGGCCTTGGGGAAGGTTAGAGGGAGGAGGAAATAGCCAGGCCTGTTTGTAGATAGATCATCCTCGCCTCTGGGTCACTGACTTTCCTGGACCTGGACCAGGATACATTAGAGAGTTCTAGAAGCCAGGAGGGCCAGGGCAGGGAAGATAGAGGGTCCCAGGCTCAGAGTGGGGCTGAGAGCAGGGTTACAGTCTGTGAAAAACTATTAGTTCATGTATTTAGTAAACATTACTATATACAAAACACAGTGACCTTGAGAGAGGAGAGCACACGGGGAGTCCAGAAATGAACAAGCCAGGGCCCACCCGGAATCCCCAGATGGGCAGGTCTGACATGGCCTCTTCCAACTAACTCAGAGACCTGGGGCTTAGAGGGGGCCATGTGCTGCCCTGGCCACACAGCAGTGCTCGGTGGCTGGGACCAGAGTCCACTTTCCTTCCCCACCACCTGCTGCCCACGGAGCTGCCTGAGCACTGGGCACAGTGGCAGGCAAGGATTGGGTGGGCATGCCTGGCTGGGCTGTGGGCAGGGGACAGGCACCAAATGTAGCCTGACAGGTGGGCTTGGAGGGTGTGTGAGTAGCTGAGCCAGGGAGAGAAGGAGGCTCCAGTTCTGCCCACTTCTTGGGCAAGGGGAGTCCAGAAACTGGGGGCCACTTCCGCAGCCTGGCTTCAGTCTGGGCAGAGAGTGTAGCTGGTGTGGTCTGGGGGTGTTGAGCTTGTGGCTCAGAGCCTTCGCAGCTCAAAGAGGGTAGGGGGCCCCTGCAGGGCGCGGCCTGTGTCCTTCTGCAGGGCCTCCCGGGCCTCCCGCCCCGGAACGGGAAGGAGGTGTTTGAGGAGTGATTGATGGGGGTGGTGGGACCTTGGGAGGCTCCCAGGACTGTGATTGCGGCCACCTTTTCGGGGACCTGCAGCAGCCCGCGGTAGCCGGCAGGGGGCGGTGCCCGACCGGCTTTGCGGGGCTCCTCCTCCTCTACCCCGGGCGGGCCGCCGGGGAATGCGGAGGGGCTTAGATGTGGCGGCGCCGCCCGCGTCTCGTCTAGTCCGGTCCTGGCGGCCCCTGAGCAGCCTCCTTGCCCGGGCATGCCGGCCCCGCAGGCGGGAGGGCGGACACCAGGTGTCTGCGCTGCTGGAACACAGACTTCCGAGCCCCGCCCGGGACCTGGCGCCACACCCGGCCCCGCCCCCGTCTGGGCGCTGCTGGGATGGGCACGGAATTCCAGTTTCAGGGTCCTGAGGACCCTATGCGATCATTGGCATGACACACACCTGCTCTGTTGGTGGGTTTCAGTGGCCTCCTACCTGTCCTGCTGAAGGCAATGGGAGGTGCGCTGAAGTCCTGCCCCTGGGCCTCAGTTTCCCAATCTGCTAAAAGCCGTCCATGATCCTGTCTTGCTAAGTACTGTTGTGAGCCTTGACCCATAGGAGAGGCTCATGGACAGTGGCTCAAGACAGTGCTAAAGGACGTCCCCTGCCCACCTCCCCCATCAGACTGGCAGCTCCCCCAGGGCAAGGATCCTCAGAAGGGGCCTCATGGTCTCCCCGACCCCACCCACAGCTGGTGTAGCCCCCAGGGTGGTAGTGGACGTGGAGGGCTGAGAAGTGAAATGCAAGCTTTGGTCTGTGTTGGTGACAGGCCCGGCCTGGCCTCTCTCGTCTGCTGTCTCAGAGGAAGACAAGGCCCGTGGAGCCTGGAGGGGGCTGGAGAGGGCTGCCCTTCCCCTTGGTCAGGAGGGCCAAGACAAGGGCACGGGGAGGCACATTCCTGGCTTGGGGGAGAGACTTAGACTGTGAAGGGCAGTTTCTGGCAGCATTCACTGGTGGGACCCAGGGCGACCACAAACTCCATTTCCACTTGACAGATGGGTAAAAGAGCCTCAATTTCCCCCAGTGAGTTATTGGCAGAAGCAGAACTAGAAACAGGGCCCCTGACTCCCAGTCCGCTTTCTCCATTTCCTTATCCACATTTTTGGGGTTGGTTTAAAACTACAAAACCACAGTGGTGGAGAGGGTGTGGGTCTCAGAAAATGTTCAGGGTCCCCTTTCTCAAATCCAAGCTTGACTGTGGTCACATTAGTGACCCTCTCATTCTGGCCCTAGAGGTTCCAGAAGGGACCCTGTCTAGGCAGTGTTAATCCTGTCCACCCAAAGGCTGGGCCCTGGGAAGTCTTGTAGCCTGCTCATCCTGCCAACAGAAAATCAGCTGATTTTGGGGTGTCTCTGCGCCCCCCTCACCCCTTTCTACCCCTCCAGGAGGACAGTCCCAGCACACAGAGCAGAGGTGAGATTTGCTTGAGCCTTGGCTATGTCCAAAGAGGGTGAGGAGGGGCCGTAGGCCCAGCTCCTGGCCTAAAGCCCACCTCCACCGTGTGGCTCAGAGCAAGGCCCTTCCTCTGAGCCTGTTTCTCCATCTGTAAAATGAGGTAGTAGGCTCCATTCATGTGCTGGGATGTCACCCCTGGTTTCCCTGTACTACCCTCTATACCTGGGGCACGGGGTGGTCCTGACCTATTTTGGAGGGACCTGGAAGGGGAAGGGTCCAAGTGGTTGCATCTGCCGCCTTTGGGCCTGTTTAGTTTCCAGGAGACAAAAGAAAGGGCTCTCATTGTCTGCTAAGTATGGCAGCGGTTCCTGCCAGATGCTCCCTGCCCGCCTGGGGGTGAGGACAGGCAGGAGAAGAGTCCCAGATCATCATTTGGGGCCTGATAGACTGGGGGCTTGGTGACTGAAAGGCACACTTTAAAGAGGCAACCTGCAGAGTTAGCTTATCAGCCAGGTGGACTCTGCCTGGGCCAGGGTCAGAGCTCCTCTCCCTCCAGCCCAGGCACTGAGTGGCCATGGAGCGGGGTGGCTTGGTGGGGCAGGGTTTTGTGAGGGAACTTAGGGTCCTAGGGAGAGGCGGCCACAGAAATATTGGCTGGTTTCCTTTTCCCAGGAGGCCACGGGGGAGTTTGTGTGTGTGTGGGGGGGACAGAGCTCCCACCTGTCAATCCACCAGAGCATAGTCTCGGCAGCCTTGGGCTTGTGGGGAGCTGGAGCTGGGAAGGAAGCTGTCAGGCACTGGAGAGCCCTAGGAGGACCCCTGGATTCCCCGTCTCAGGGAGGACCCCCTAAAACACCCCAACTCACTGCAGGCAAGGCAAGCCTAGGGTGGCTTGGGAGGTGAGTGTGTCCCTTGGTTCTCCATTTTGTACCCACTGTCTGTGGCTGAGAGGAGAGGGAAGGCAGCAGGAATGCAGGCATCCTGGCCAGGTCCTGTCCCAACAGGCTGGGGTGGGAGGGCTGGGCTCCCATGAGGGCCACATGCTCGTCAGCTCTGCTGGTAGCTAAGCAGCTTGCGCAAACAGCAGAAACACACCGAGCGGCCCACACCGAGGCTCGGGGGCTCATTGCTTCATACACGAACAGGAGCCTTTCTTGTTACTTTAGTGATGGTCACACGCAGGCCTGAGGGTGGGGGTTCTGCCTGCTGACACTTGCTGAGTGCTTACTATTACCAGGCCGGGTCCACTCACCAGCTCCTCTCATCCTGACAACCCGACAGGCACCCAGATGACCCAGGGAAACTGAGGCTCTGAAAAGCTACACATACCCAAGGTCACAGAGCAAGTGAGTGGTAAAGCCGACCTAGGGTTCCAACTGAGGCCTTTCAGACTCCAGAGTGTGGCTTTACCCCCAGGCATGTGTGACGTGTGTGCTCGTGAGCATCGCCTAATGGGTGTGTGTGTAGATGTGGGGTTTCATGGTGGACCTGCATTGGTTTGTATCTGTCTAGGGATGCCTGTTTGTGCGTGTGGATACCTGTGTACCAGTGGAGGTGTGTACCAATGCTCATGTGTGAGCATGTGACACACATTGTGTACGCATATGTGTGTATGTGTGTTTGCATATGTATGTGTGCAAGCGCATCAGCTTTCATGTATGCACATGCTGTGTGTGTGCATGGATGCCTGTGCATAGCTGTGTGCCTGTGCACGGTCCTCTCAAAGGCTGACCTGGCTCTCCGGCTCCCCACCTTCTTCCCAGGCTCCTGACTCAGAACATAAACCAGCACCATGCAGGGTGTGTGATGGCCATGTAGGTGGCACTGGAACCTCTGAGGATTTGAAGGAAGGGCATGTTGCAGAGGAATAGGATTGGCAGGGATGGGGTTGAATGAGAGAAAGGCAGATGGTATGAGAGGGATTAAGGCTGGGGGCAGGAGTCAACCTGGGTTTTCTTCAGTCCCCAAGCAGGGGCAGAGGACCCACTATGGACTGGCCCAGAGAGCCCTGGTCCTGCCCTGTCTCCTCTGCCCACCCCTCTCCTAGGGAACTTCTTCAGGGAGCCTACAGGAGAGTCCCAGGGCCCGCAGGGCGGGTCTGTGGCCTGTTCCAACTTCTGTGTGTGCCAGGCAATCCCCCCTCATCCCCTGAGGGGATTGAGGGGTAACAGAGGCTCTAGGTGGGAATCCTCTCTGGTTCCTGGGTATTGGGGAGAGGGCTGAGGCCAAATTCTAGTCTCAGGAACTGCACATTGCACCATCCTTTTGCACCGTGCTCTACGCTCCTGCTGGGCATGGAGGTGCGGGCGGAGCAGCGGTCAGCAGGGGGCGCGCGCGGTCCGCGGATGGCGGGGAGAGCATTGCAGGCGGGAAAGGAATCCAGAGGGAGGGGATGAAAGACTGGTTCAAACAGACCCACCTGCAGGTGAGGGTGGGAGTTGGGGGACGGACTTTGCAACAAGAGGGTCAGACACCCAGAGGGACAGATATACACCCCGTCCTCCAGAGGGACAGATTTCCGACCCCCCCACTAATAGAATCACAGCCCCTCAGAGGGACCAGCACAAAAGGATAGCTCCCGCCTCCTCCTGAGTATTATGGGCTGTTGTTTGATGGCTCTGGGTGAACTAAATATGGGCAGGAGGGACCGCACTGGCTTGACAGTGTGTCCTGGGCCTTTGTGCCTGTGAGAAGAGGGCAAGGGCTCTGGAGGCACACAGGCTTGAGATCTGATTCCAGCTCTGCCTTGGGGTGACCCTAAGCAAGCCCCTCAACCTCTCCTGAAATGGGGGCGATGTCTGGTAGGGGCAAGCAGAGGCATGGGCACACAGAGTGGCTGTGGAGGTGATTACAAGCTACCAGAGCCTCCTCCACCGTAAACATGCAGTTTCTTTCTTTTCTTTTTTTTTAATCTTTCAAGTGTTTTTGTACCAAAATGTTAGGGTTGTTTTTTTTTTTTGCATTTTTAAAACACTAGAGTGTGGGGGAAGGGTGCAAACAAATAACAAAAAGATGTTTTTTGTAACATTATTTTCCCTGTTTATAAAGAAACAAGTCATTCCAACAGTGTTTTAAAGTCCAAGGATGAAATAATTTTCTCCTCTAAGGCTATAAAAGGCCCCTGCTGGTGGATTCCATCCTCTTGTGCCCAATGGAGCAGGTTACTCTTCAATGGCACAGGTTCACTATTAAATAAAGATCAGGCCAGGTTTCTGGGCACATGGCCTAAATAGAAAGGTGGAGAGCATTAAAAACTCCCCATACAGAAATGTGGGCAAGAAGATACTTCCCTGAGCCAGAAGCAGGGACAGGTATAGTAGAATCCCACGCCCAGAGCAGAGAATGCAGAGCCTTAGATGTCATGCTTCTATCTCCATTCCCTTTCCAGAAGATTGAAAAAAATAAAATCAAAATGACATACCTGTGAAGAAAGTGCTACATGTTTAGAAACACTGGTAAGAAAGGCTTTGCCAACTTCTCCAAGCGGGAGAGATCACTTTCCGTTTCCCTTTGTAAGACTAGATTTGTGGATTAGGTGTTTTGGCTACATATGGCCTTATAACTGCAAGACCACAATCCAGGGCCAATTCCAGCTACAAAGTTACTATAATGCCAATGAACGATGTGATGGTACCTTACACTCCTCTAACTGGGAAATTTCACATTTTCCCATGCTAACCCCACAGCGGGGTGAAGCAGGTCTACCACATCCCTAGGTTCAGACCAAATGACTACTTGGATTACAACCAAGTATTGACTGCAAAGTAGTTCCAAGCAGCACGAACTTACATGCAGGTTCTCATGGAGACTACGAGCATGAAAGCAATCAAAACTTGCATAAATAATGTTTCTTTGCTTTTTTTTTTAATTAAAGAATTCCAGTGTCTCAAAACTTGTGAAAAGGTGTTTGAAAAGGCCAGCAAATCTGCCACATGCTTTTGCTCATAACTGACCCTACATGTACCTTCCTATACCAAGACATAGTGCCTTTTGTCACAGGCCTTATTATGGTACCTCTCTAGGGGGAAAAACAAACATAGGGAACAAAGGGAAGGCAATTCTATAGTGAGAAAAGGACGTAAACCAAAAGCAACCTGAAAGCAAGAGCAACATGAAGGGTAAGGTGAGAGGCTGCAATGGACTGCTTAAGAAATCTGGCTGAGTATGCTTTGGTTTGGGGGACTGGAGAAGCTGGATGTATAAAGTGCATTCACATTGGTAATAAATGATCATCCCTTTCTTCTGAATCCTCCCCCAGCTGATCATCCCCCACACCACGATATGTAGCAGGCACGTTTCGGGGTTTAGAACGGCACACAAAGTCACAACCATCTGCTACCAGGTTGCCAACATCCTGCCAGAAGGCTAAGTGGGGAAACTGCTCCATTCCCTTGGCTCCCACCACCAATCGCTGGTATAGGAACCCCCCCGATGATATAGACAGCAACCAGTGATGCAAACGTGACAAGTAAGATAGAACCCACACTGAGGTGGGAGACCTCTGGGGAACAGGCCACGCTACTCTCCATCTCAAAGAGGTAGAAACAATCTTGGACTTTGCCTCGCTCCTCAGACACAGGGATAAAATTATCCGCTAGGGTGTGTCGATTGCAGGAGATCATCACCACTGCACGACGCTGCTCCTTGCCACAGTGATTGTCATATTTATCACCCCCTTTATAGATCAGCATAATCCAATTACTTCCATTGTAGATGTGAGTCTCGCTGATTCTCCCCACCACTGTCTCCTTCCCGTTACTTTTGTTGATCTGCACCAGGCCTGCCCCGGAGGAGTGGTTACCAGCTTCCCTGCACACCCTGAATTTGTACATATAGGTGTCTTGACCCTGACCCACAGTGCTCTCAAAGCTTTTGTTAAACAGTGGTGTCATTCTCTTCAGTACAGCCAGCTCTCTCTCTGATTCTCTACCCGTTTCTCCAACCAGGTCGCAGGTTTTTTCTTCTGCCTGCCAGGATTCTCTTACCGTGATGGCCAGGAGCAGCAGCAGCAGTAGTCCAGTCCCCCAGCAGCTATAGAAGGGGGACATCCTTTTGGGAGAAAGTGTATATGCTGCTGTCCTTCCTGTGCCCCTTCAGGACAGGGCACAATGTACATTCAGCAAAGAGGACAGTGGTGGCCTTGATGAAGAGTTACTGTCTACAGGCTGTTGTTGATAATTTCTGCAAGGTGTGCTTAAAAAGAATATCTCAACTTCCAAAGCAGTTTACCAACTCCTCAATTCTAGTGTCGTGGGCAAAGGGAGTAGCCAAAGTTCAGACTCCCAAGGGGAGCACCTGTCTGGGGCTGGGAGACAGGGCCAGCCAGGGGCCAGCCGCAGACCCCGTTCCCAGAGATCTTGTCACAGCCAGCGTTCCCCACAGCGCCTCGTGGTGCTCCACCCAGTTTCTTTCTTTTAAAAAAATATTTTTATTGATTTCAGAGAGAGGATGGAAGAGGGAGAGAAAGATAGAAACATCAATGATGGGAAAGAGTCATGCCCCACACTGGGGATTGAGCCCAGAACCCGGGCATGTACCCTGGCCTGGAATTTAACCGTGACTTCCCTGTGTAGGCCGGTGCTCAACCACCGAGCCACGCTGGCTGGGCAACCTGCAGTTTTTTTTTTAACAAATAGTGCTTAATGAGCACTTACTAAGTGCCACCCCTTGTGAGGTTCTGGGGATACAGTGATGAGCCAGTCACATGGGGTGGCATCTGTCTTAAGGAGCTGGCATTCTAATGAGGGGGGAGGAGGCCAAGGGCTTGTTGAAATGAAAACTACCCCCTACCCTTTGATTCTTTGAGATGGAAATTATGGGGTAAAAGAGACCGGCAGAAGAGGCCTTTCTTTCTTTCATTTCTTGTCCGAGGCTGGGCTGGGAAAATTCAGGTCTTGCTGTTCTGCTCTGGCCTCTGCCTCTCATCACAGAAGTCAGATCCCGCAACTCTCCACCCCAAACCCTCCTTCTTAGTCAAAGCTGAAGTCCAACAGTGACCCACGATGCGGCACAGTCTGGGCCCCACCTCGGACCAGTCTCCTCTTCCTCCAGCGATCCCGTCTCCCTCCGCCGCAGCCACCCTGGCCTCCGGGCAGGGCTGTTGCCTTTGCTATTCCCTCTGCTTGAATGCTCGTCCCCAGGCACCCACGCGGCCTGCTCCTTCACTTCCTCCTGGGTTTTGATGAAATGTCTGCTTCTCTGTGAGGCTTTCCCTGAGCCTCCCCAACACCCCCTCTGCACGTGTCTCCTTTATTGTTCTCCATAGCTTTTATTATTGCCATTGGGCTGACTCTATCTTGTTCAATGCATTTCTCTCTTGTCTGTCTCCCCAAAAGACTAAACTCCATGTAATCAGGGGTTTGGGCGGATTTGTTCACGCTGTATCCCCAGAGCCGGAAGCATGCCTGGCGCACAGTAGGCATTACTGCGTATTTGTGGAGTGGGGGTGGGGGCTGGCTCCGAGGTGGCGGGTATCTTGGGCGTGGGGCTGGTGCAGGGAGGAGGCTGACCAGAGGCTGCAGCTGAGCCACAACTGGCACCAACCTGGCAGGGGTGGGAGGACTGGGGGGTGAGGCGGAGGGGGAGGAGGCAGGAGGATTCTGGTTCTTTCTTGCTCTCTTTGGGAGGGAAGATGAGTGGCCATGGTAACAGCCACCAAATTCTCATGCCTTAGTTGGGACAAGGAGAGGCAGGTTTCTCCCCTTGAAAAACATTAAAAACGTGAGATAAAAATCCAGCAATTAAAGGAGGGGGACATGGTCTTCCTCCCTCCCTTCCTCTGACCTTTCTTCCTTCCTCCCTCCCTCCCTTCCTTCCTTTCTTTTTTCTTTCTTTCTTTCCATTTCCTACACCATCACTCGCATCTCTGACAACAATTCTCTGCTTCTGACTTAGCTTTTTTTTTGAATTTCCACATATAAATGAGATCATACAGTATTTGTCTTTCTCTGACTTATTTCACTTAATGTAATACCCTCAAGGTCCATCCATGATGTTGCAAATGGCAGGATTTCCTTCTTATGGCTGAATAATACGCGATTGTATATATATTCCACAATTTAAAAAATATTTTTTATTCATTTCAGAGAGGAAGGAGAGGGAGAAAGAGATAGAAATATCAATGATGAGAGAACCATTGATCAGCTGCCTCCTGCATGCCCCCTACTGGGGATCAAGTCCACAACCCGGGCATATGCCCTTGACTGGAATTGAACCCAGGACCCTTCACTCCACAGGTTGATGCTCTATTCACTGAGCCAAACCAGTTAGGGTTATTCCACAATTAAAAACACACACCATGTTTTTACTTGTTTTCAGAGAGGGGAAGGAAGAGGGAGAGAGACAGGAACATCAATGATGACAGAGAAACATCAATCAGCTGCCTCTATATTCCACGATTTTTTAAACCATGCATCCATACATAGTTATTTCCATGTCTTGGCTATTTGTAAATAATGCTGCAATTTACATGGGCATTATCTATTAGAGATGGTGATTTTCTTTCCTTGAGAAAACTACCCAGAAGTGGAATTGCCGGATCATAAGGTAGTTCTATTTTTAATTTTTTTGAGGAACCTCCATACTATTTTCCATAGTGGCTGCACCAATTTACATTCCCACCAACAATATACAAGGGTGCCCTTTTCTTCACACCATCACCAACAATTCTTCCTTATCTTTTTGAGAATAGCATTCTAACAGGTGTGTGGTTTTGATTTGCATTTTCCTACTAATTCGTGATGTTGAGCACCTTCTCATGTACTCATTGGCCATCTATGTATCTCTTTGGAAAAATATCTATTTAGTCCCTTTCCCCATTGTTTAAATTGGATTTTGTTTGTTTTTGTTTTTGGTATTGAGTTGTATGAGTTCTTTATATAATTTGGATGTTATCTTATCAGATATAAGATTCACAAATATTTTCTTCTATTTAGTAGGTTGCTTTTCATTTTGCTGCAGCAAATGCTTTTTAGTTTGATGTCATCTCGCTGTTTATTTTTGGGAGGATGTTGGTTGTTTCTGAAAATGGGTCCCAGCAGGGGATTTGCAGGTGTTACTCACAGTCCACCTGGGGCACAAGTGGAAGTCCACCTGGGCCACGGCCACCTCCTCAGAACAATCTCCAGGCCTTTGCGTCCCACCTCTTCCCAGTAGAGGGAAAGCATCTTTCTCCATCCACCCCTTTCCCCCATGTCCCAGAACCAGCCCGCTGGGGCCCTCGCCCCAACTCCTGGGTTGGGAAAGGCCCCTCAGCTCTAGGCTGGTTGCCCTCCCTGTTTACTAGCCTCTAGAATACATACCTCTCCCTCCTTTTTTTATGCTTTTAGCACCCACACTACCAGTTCCTCACATCGAATCCCTGTTTGAAACACCAAGCCCTGTTTCTCTCTTCCTGACTGGGTCCCAACTGGCACACTAGAGACGGAAAAGCCAAGACGAAGCGGGCTGCGCTGAATGCTAGGAAGAGCACAGGCCGGTTATAATAATAAAGCAGGAAATAAAAGTTGTGTGGAGTCATAGGGGCTATTGCAGATGGGCAGGTCTCTCTGAGGAGATGACATTTGAGCTGACAAATGAGGAGCCAGAGCTGGGGGCGGGGTGAGTATTCCAGGTGGGGCCAGGGTCTGAAGCCTGTGGCTGCCCCCTCAGGGGAAGGTGCTGAGCCTGGCCCTGTGGGAAGGGGGTGGAGGGGTGGAGAGATGGCTCACCCTGTGGCCCCAGCTCTGGGCGCCTCTGAGTGCCTAGTCCCAATATCCGAGCTAAGAGTGTGGGGACCTGAGTTCTGGGTTTAGCGCTTGGAAACACAGCCCCTTCTCCTCCGTTGGGGAGAGGAAGCTGGTGTGGCTCAGGCTCCTCAAGAAGTGCTGGTCTCGCCAAGGCTGGCAGAGGGCAGTGGCTGCCATGGTGCAGCCGACTTGGCAGGCACTGATCTTTCCCTAATGGAATGTGGGCGGTCAGCTTCCCCGGGAAGGGAGGGTTGGGTCACCTGTGTACCTTTCTAGTCCTCAGCTGCCCCAGGCCTCTGAGTCTCCGAGCCCTGCCTCTCCTGGACGGGGCGGGGCGGGGCGGGGCGGGGCGGGGCGGGGCGGGGCGGGGCGGGGCGGGGCGGGGCGGGGCGGGGCGAGATGTAGGTGAGCCTGGCCAGGTGGTCCTTTGTAACCACTCCCCTGGGATAGGGGAAAGATTCTCACAATGAGCATGTTTGCTATTATTGTTATCTTAAGCACTCACCTGTGCCGGGCACTGTGCTGGGTTCCTGTAACAAGCCTCATCTCTTTAAAGCTTCACAACCATCTATGAGGCAGGTACTTTATCTCCGGGAGGTTGCCCAAGACCACACAGCAGAGAGGCAGCAGGCTTGTTAGCCTTGAACTGAGGTGAGCAGGGAGGGGACAGCAGGGATCTGCAGAAGCACCCATCTCACCTCTGTATTTTACAGGCGGGGAAACAGCTGTGGAGAGGGGAAACACCTTGCCCAAGGTCTCCTAGGAGCACACGGCTGCTGACCACAACAGCGGGGACTTGGTTCAATAGGGGACCGTGAAGCCCTTAGCCGCTTGAAAGCAAGGACCCCTTTATTTCCTCCTCCCTCCCGCACTGTTGCCTAGCACAGGGTGCAACACAGAGCAGGTGCCCCAAAAGTCCTTCATGATGGGTGAAGCTTTCATCCCTCAGTAGCTGCAAGCACCTGCCATTCATGCCATCATTCATCTATCCAGCATTTAGTAAGCACCGACTGCGTGCTTGGCACCCTGCTAGACACTGGGTGCACAGCTGAATGAGACACAGTCCCTGCACACAGATGGTTTATCTCCTGGGGGGCTTAGGGGTTATCGCACATTATAACACGGGCTCCCATAGTTTTGCTCCTTCTCAACTCAGGCTTCCTCGGCCCGTACTTGGTGACATATAGCCTGCTCTCTGCCCAGGCTGGAGGCTGAGCAAATCTGCTCCTCCCCAGACCATTTCCACTCCCTTCTTCTGTGCCAGCCCAAACACCCCCTCTTTCCAAGCCATCTCCATCCCCCCCCCCCCCCCCTGCCCAGCTGATCTGCAGGTCCCAGTGCTGAGGTCTTGAGCTCTGCCCAGGTATCTCTGGTTCTATCTGTCTCTATTTCTGTGGGTCTTCTCTTGGCTCTCCTGCTCCCTTAGCCTCTAGAGCTGCTCAAACGCAGGGACTACTTCCCTTCTAGCTGTTTTCCTCAGGCCTAAATAAACCAGGGGCAGGGACAGGAGGGGAGGCCGTGCAAGCAACCCCCAGTACACAGGGCCTGCCTTTGGCTCTGGCCCTGGACCCCCTTAGAGGAAGCTTTCTCTGGAGTTACCAGGTTACTGACTTGCCAGTCCTGCCCAAGATCTCTGAGCCCTGACCTTCTATGCTGAGCTGGGGGACACAGGCTGGGCTGAGTTTTGGGTACCTGCTCAACCCCACTGCCCTCTGTGTTTGCAGGTGGGGCTCCAGTCTCCACTTCACCTACTGCCAGGTTTGGTCATTTCCACTGCCCCTATGGCAGGCAGTCTGCAGGTAAAAAATGGTTCTGTGGAATCAACATGCTTCCTCTTACTTGCTGGGTGACCAGAGTTACAGTGCTTGGCCTCCCTGGGCCTCAGCTAATGACACCTGTTCAGCCGCCTCACAGTGGTGAGCAGGACCAGAGATAGAGGAGAACAACCCAAACCCAGGAAGGGCCTTACTTTTGTTGTGCTCAGAGCAGGGGCGGCACCCTTGCACTGGATTGCTCCAGAGGGCAGGAGTGGGGAGGAGGAGGAAAGAGGGAGCTGGCACAGGAGCAGGAATCAGACTCAGCCTCCCAGAGATCTACTCAGATCTGCCAGCAGGGAGGGGCAGGAGAGTGTGCTTGTTTATTAGGAACATTGTGGTGGTCCCTCCCTCCCTCCCTCCCTCCCTCCCTCCTTCCCTTCCTTCTTCCTTCACTGTGTTAGGCATTGCATTAATTACTTTCGTGGGACATTTAGGCTAGGAGACCTCAGTTGGGGAGGTACATTATTCATTCATTCATTTTACATTTATTTTTAAAAAATATGCTTTTATTGACTTTTTTAGAGAGAGAGAAAGGGAGGGAGGGAGGGAGGGAGGGAGGGAGGGAGGGAGAGAGAGATATCAATTCAAGAGAGAAATATCCATTGGTTACCTCCTGCATGCCCCCTACTAGAGATCAAGCCCAAAACCTGGGCATGTTCCTTATCGAGAATTGAACTGGCGACCTTTAGGTGCATGGGATGACGCCCAACCAACTGAGCCACACTGGCCAGGCATTCATTTTACATTTACTGAAAACCTACTATGGGCCAGGCACTGTGCAAGGCCCTGGGGACATAATGGGATCCAATCCTGCCCCCAAGGAGTTTAGAGTCTTAGGGGTTAGAAGGCACAAAAATAGACAACTGAAGCATGGCTAACATCGAGGATGAGGGAATCCAAGGACAGAAATAGGCACTGGACAAATGGAATGTCTCCCTAAGCGTCTACAGCAGAGCCAGGCACAGACTAAGTGTGTGCTCAATAAATGCTTGTGACACGAATGGCCCATGTTTGGAGGAATTTCTAAATAACTTATGAGTCAAAGAATGAAATCATTTTAACTAAATGCTAATAAAAATGCGACATTTGAAAATGCTAGGAAGCAGTCAGAAGGGTATGTAGAAGGAAATTTATGGTCTTCAGAGTATCTTACATTAAAAAAGAAGGAGGATGGAAAATTAAATCATTCAACTCAAGAAGCTGAACAATGATAAAAATAATAATTTCAGCCTGTTGGCGTGGCTCCATGATTGAGAGGCAACCTATGAACCAGGATGTCACAGTTCGATTCCTACTTATGGCACATGCCCAGGTAGCAGGCTTGATCCCCAGCATGGGGTGTGCCGGAGGCAGCCAATCAATGAAATGATTGTCTCTCGTCATTGATGTTTCTATCTCTCTCTCTCCCTCCTCTCTGAAATCATAAAAATATGTTTAAAAATATAATTTCAAAGAAAGTAGAAGGAAGGAAATAACAATCCCCACCTGAGGATATGGTTACTGATTTTAGAGAGGGAAGAAGGGAAAGAGAGAGAGAAACATCAGATGGTTGCTTCCCATACATGCCCCTATTGGGGATGAACCTGAAACCTAGGCATGTGCTCTGACCAGGAATCGAACCCACAACCTTTTGTTGCACTGGACGTTGCTCCAACCAACTGAGCCACCCAGCCAGGGCAATGTGTTATACATTTTTGACTGTGAAATTCAGATTCAGAAATTCAAATTAGTATTTATAAATTCAAAATTCAGAAATTAGAATAGAAAATGGAATACAAAACAAAGATAAAATAAGTATAGAGCTAATAGGCTCTAGGCCCCTCCTGGTTAGGAATGTGGTTTATTCACCTGGCTCTCCTCAGTCTCAGGAGAGCCAGCTCTAGGATTACTTGCCTGGATTTGGTTTACCAACCAGTGGGTTGTCTTTAATCCATAATATCTGTTGTAATAACAATGACAACATCACTAATAATCCTTCACATTGGTAGAGCGGTTCCGAGTGCTGGAAGCAAGAGGTGTGTTATTGCCGATAGGAAGGAACATAACTATTGTCAGATCCTCAAATGCCCTATTATGTAAGTAGGGAAGGTGTATGTTCCATTTTACGGATGAGGAAACTGAGGCTCCTATTTCTGAAGTCTCAATGCTTCACAGTCCCTACTTCGCCCCCAAGATTCTTGTCTTTGAGACACAGGTTCTTCCTTCAGTCTGATTCCTGGTTTCCCTGCCAAGCCGCTCTCTTCTTTGACCTTCTTCACTTGGCCAGGAAGGCCAGAATGGCTATCTGGAGTGGAGAAGTTCTCTCTCAGGTTGACTGTGAGCTTCCTGAGGTGGAGGGGTGGGGAATAATTGTAGGTATCCTAGCACAGGGCTGGGCTTGGAGAAGGTCCTCAATTCTTGTCTGTGGATCTAGAATTTGATTTGGCAGGATTAGGCCTGCACCCATCAGAATAGATTCTGGCCAACCCCTAGAGTTGTGTTGAGAGGGAACCCGATACCACTTGGGGGAATACCTCATTTCTATGCTTGCTAAGGCAGCCCCATGGTGCCTGGGCCTGTCAGGAGGCACTGGGAATGTAGGTCAACGCTGGTGCAGCCTCCTTGTAGGATGGTGGGGCCGGAGACCTTTCGTGTCCTGGTTGTATTGGCCTGAAGAAGTAACTAGGCACCTGACTCCTTTTCCTCATAACTGGAGAATTCTCAAAGTCCTGTGGTCAACTTGTTTGACCAGCGACTGACCAATCCCAAGAGGAGAGATACAAATAGACACATAGCTTGAGCCGTGAACAGATCTCAGCACTTTATTCATCCCTTGGCAGGGAGAAGGGGGCTTTGCCCCAAGGTGGTCAGCCAGTCAGGTGGGGTGGCTAGGATATGTTATCTATTCAAGTAGTACATAGCACTGATTATGCAGAAAAGGAAGGGAAGCAATAAGTTAACAGCCACATAAGTTATGAAAAAATAATATATATATATTTTATATATCTTGTATCCCCACTGAAGATTTGCTCCCTTGGAAACCAATAAATAGGCAGAGAAAAAGCAGCAATCAGCACCCTTTGGGATCTCAGGATGAGTGTTTCTGAGCCTGAGTCAGTAGCCCTTCAGCGCCCCCGACAGGCCTGGAAGACCTGAGCCCTAGGAGGAGCCACGGCCTTCTGGAAAAGATGAATGAATGAAAGACTTGGGGGGGGGGAGGGAGGGAGGGGGGGGAAGAGCAAGGGGCAGGTAGGGAGGAGGGAGGGAAAGAGAGGAGGGGGCTTGTGGAGTGGGAAGCTAAAGCTGCCAAGATCCCCTGCAATCTACAAAGATAAAAGCCAAGAGGAAGAAAGAGGAGCGCCCCTCCGAGCCCCAAATCTTGTCGGATGCAGAATTTCTCTTTGGTTGTCACTGGGGCTCCCTAGCCTGACCGACTGACCACAAGAGCTCAGAAGGTCCCAGACCGTCCTGGACTGTGCCTTCATCATGGCCCCGCTGGAGTCAGGGGAATGGACATGGAGGGTGGAGGGCAGAGAAAAGGAGGAGCTCTAACTCCACAAGTATGGGGTGTTCCTGGGCTCCTCAATGAGTGCAGAGGAGGGCAGGGCCAGGCTGCTTGGCTTGATGGGGAGAACAGAGACGCTGAGAAGGGATTCATGGGAAATGGGCCTAAGGTTTCAGGACAGGGGTGGGGCTAGGGGCTGGTACACCAAAGCCAGGTTTCAGGCTGGGAAACACCTGGGTAGGGGTGGGGAGGTGGGGGAGGGGCAGAGAGCTGAGATCCCAGGCAGGGTGGTGAACCCCAGGATGCAGGGAGGGGAAGGGAGGATCTGATTCTGCTGCCTGGTCTCAGGCTGCCGTCCAGGCTTCCCCCACCCAGGGAGTTCAACATGGCAAGAATAGCTTCTGGAGAAGGTGCTGGGAGCTGCTTGGGCAGCCTGCCCATTTCTGTGTGACCTGCTGGGAGGACCCTGCAGGAGGAGGGAGGGCACAGGTGTCTGGGCTGATCTCAGAGGTCCAGGCTCAGGTCCCAACGCCCAGGGAGCCTCCTTCCCTCCCTAATACTGTCAGATCTCTGGGGAGCCCAGGTGGTGCAGGAAAACCAGGGCACCCAGTCCCCGCCCCCCAAACTCTAGATACAGGGAGGGGGATAAGCAATCCTCACTGTCCCTGGTCCATGGCTGGGACTAGGTGAACGAGCTTTGCGGAGAGGTTGAGGCGAGGTGAGGCAAGGCTTGAGATGTGAGTTTAGGGCAAGAGTTGGGCAAAAGGGTCAAAGGGACCTGCTCAGAGCCCTCTGTTGGGGAGGAGTTTCAGAGGGGCGAGGAGGTGGAGATGAAACTGACCCCAATTCCAGTTTACCCAGTCAGGAAACCTCTGGCCAGAAGGGTGGAAGGGTGGGATTGTGAGATACTGATGTGGAGTGCAGCGACTTTGAAAAGGTGGTGACGGTCCTGTCCCAGCCCGGGCACCCATAAGAAAACACTCATTGTTTGAGCTCTTCTCAGTTCAGAATCAGGTTGGCCTCCCCTTGCAACCTAGAGGCTCTGAAGAGCTTTCTGAGTCTAGCTCCAGTCTCTCCCGCTGCAGGGGGACCTGGGCTCCCGGTGTCCGGCTGCCTTACTCGGAGGCCTCCGACTCCTGCAAGAGCAACTTCTCTGACATCTCGGTGATCTTGATGACGGGGCCTCTGCTTTTCTTCTTCTTCCGGAAGGGGGATCTGACCAGTTGGGACTTGGAGGCAGCTACAGGGAACATAAGGGGTGGGGGAGGGAAGGGGCTGGAGGTGTGGGAGCCACTTAAAATGATGCCTTTAGGGTCATGACCCCCACACCCTGTCCCCCTCTTCTCTGTGGGGCAAAGAGACTCACCAGTCCTGGGTCTGGATTGCACAGTGCTGACCACAGTGGCTGGAGCCAAGTCCATCCTGGGAAAGGAGGGAGAGGATGGGATGTGAAGGGAGCCTGTGGCTTATGTTCCTCTGGGATTGGGGCTCGGGGACTGGCAGGTAGAGGGCAATGCTTGGTTGTCATTCCCAGCCCTGGGCTGCCCTGCTGTGCGACCCTGGCTAGCCAGCTGGTCCTCTCTGGGCCTCTGTCCCCTCTCCCTTGTATAAATGGCTAACATATACTGAGTGCTTATTTGTGACAGGCACTTGCATGCAGAATCACTAATCCTCCTCACCACAGGTGGAGCATGCTTATGATCAGCCCATTTTCCAGATGGGAAAACTGAGACTTTAAGAAGCTGGGCCAGCGTCTCAATTTGTAAGTGACTGAGCCAGGACATGAACCCAGGCCTGCCAGGCTCACAGTATCGTGCTGGAGGGGAGGCTGGCTTTGTGTGGCACCAGTTCTCTAGTTTTCCCTCTCCCTCAGCCGCACCCCACCATCCCCACCCCTCACCTGCTCTCCTCGCCCTCCACCAGCTTGCGGTAGGTGGCGATCTCAATGTCCAGGGCCAGCTTCGTGTTCATGAGCTCCTGGTATTCTCGTAGCTGTCGCGCCATGTCCTTCTTGGCCTGCTGCAGGGCCTCCTCCAGCTGGGCCAGCTTGGCCTTGGCATCCTGGAAGGCCAGCTCACCCTGCTCCTCGGCCTCCTTGATGTTTTCCTCCAGTTTCAGGCACTGCAGCCAGGAGGACAGAGGGAAGGGGTCAGCGAGCAGGGGTGGGAGGAAGAGAGTGGGCCAGGGCCAGGAGCCCACCTCATAGGTGCGTGTGGGGAGGGAGGGCTCAGCAGTCCGTTCCTGGGTGTGGTAATAGGTTGCATTGCAACAGGGAGTTCAGAGAGACCTAAGGACACTTTCTGGAGGCCACGAAAGAGGCCACCTGTCTCAGCTGTCCTTCCAGGGCAGCACTTGCTCTGAAGGCTCATCACTCGCTCTTCTCAGTGAGGTTGGCGGGAGGTGGCAGGCTCTGGGCATGTGTGGTGGGGGCTCTCTAACAGTCTGCAGAGCCCTCTCCCAGGCAGAGATCCTGTGGTTCTCAGAGCCATCTAGTAGAACAGGTGAGGAAACAGAGGCTCAGAGGTGCTAAGTGACCTGCAGGTCACTTAGGCCATTCCTCTTGCATGTACTCAGCATGTATGAGCAAGTGTCTGTGTGTATATGTGTGTGAGCAAGGGCGGGGACCGGGGGGAGAAAGGGGAAGAGAAAGAGAGAGAGGGAGAGAACATGTGTCTCTGTGTTCCTCCCTGCTCCTACCCCCAGTGGGTCCTCCAGACTCACGTGGCTCTTGATGGAGAGGATCTGGGATCGGAGCTTCTGGATGCGCACATTGAGGTCAGCAATCTCGCTGCGGCTGCTCTGGAGGCTGTTCCCAAACTCGGCTGAGCAGGCGGTCCGCTCCTCCAGCTGTAGGGCAGGAAGGAGGTGGTGGGCAAGATCTGCTCACTGTGGTCCCCCCACCCTCCGCCCAGTACCCTGTTTCTCACTCCTTGCCGCTCCTTTTCCTCTCACCCCAGCCCCCTCCTCTGCAGCCACCACTGCAGCCAGCCTCCTTGCTCCAACGCCCTGTCCTGCCCCACCACGTCCTCCTACTGGCTGCCCTAGACTGAGCCACACAAGCTGTACCCACACCTTGCCTAGCATTGCTGGGTGGCAGCGCCACCCTGAGCTTCTGGAGGGAACAGACTGTGGGCTCGCCTGGCTCACATCGCCCCTCGGGGCCCAGCACAACGCTGAGCTAATTCTCCACCCCTGCCTGTGGACTGACTGTGGTGGCCTCTGCCTCTGTGCTTCCCCCTCCCCAGGATCTCAGCACACACTAGGTGGCCTCAGCCGCCACTAGTGCAGCCCCTGCTGCCCTGCTGCCTCTCCCACCCTGTGGTCAGCCACGAACCTGCCTCCGGGAGTACGCCTCAGCCTCCTCCTGGCTGCGAGCCGCGATGGCATCATACTGGGCCTTCACCTCCTCCACGATGCCGCTCAGGTCGATGTGGCAGCGTCTGTCCATGCCCACGGTCACGGACATGTCCTTCACTTGGGCTGCCAGGTCCTTCAGCTCCTGGCGGCACAGACGTGGGGGTTCAGGCCTGGTGGGGGGCACGCCTTAGTCCCTTTATCCCCAAGGTGAGGGGAGGGGAGGCTACTCTGTCTTCCTGGAGAGACTATCAAAGCATGACTGCCTCCCAAGCTTGCACTCTGGGAAAGCAGCTCGCCACCCCACTTGCCGACCCTTGGGCCTTCCTTGCTGAGCAGAGGAGAGGGGTACAGGGAGGACTCCTGGCCCCAGGCCTACCCTACAAGCCTTGTTCTTCACTTTCCCCACTCTACACTGCAGCCCACCCCAGGGTGCATACCTTCCTCCTGGCTGCTGCTGGGAAAACAGCACAGGACATTTGGGCCTGGGAGAGTTGTTCTCTCTGCTCATGTTGCACCACTGTGGTTCAATAGTGTGCAGCTTAGCTCCGCCCCCCTCCCCGCCCCAGATGGGGAGCTCCCTGAGGGTCTGGCAGAACCATTTCATCCCCAGGCCCTCCACATCTGGTAAGGGAGCAGCTCAGTTTGTTGATAAATGTTGGGATGGAAGCCCAAGAATGATGAGGGGCAGGAGTGGGACTAGAGACTGACAAGCCTATATTCCCCACCCACTGCCAGAGGCTGAGGCCAGAGGACATCAGGGTTACCCTGGAATGTGCTGACCCCTCCCCATCTAGCTGAGGGGCTTGCCCGGCAACAATGACAAGGGGATTCAACATTTTCCTCTTCTCCCTATCCTGTAGGATCCCTCTCTGTCCCTCCTCTCTGTCCTCTCTGCTCAGAAAATGCCAGCCTCCATCCTCAGAGACCAAAGTGGTAAAGCCTCCCATTTCCCCAGGGGCTCATCCAGGCCCGGCTGTGTGCTGAGTGCCCTCCGGGCAGCCTCGAATTCCATCCTCACCAGGCCTGCGGGAGTGTTGGCCCAGATCACAGACAGGAAAGGAGCCCAGTGCAAAGAGGTTATGGGAACACTGGGAATGTACTCTGCGGCTCTTGCTAAGCTCCCTTAGAGGGGCAGAAACAGGAGGTGAAGCCGCTGTCCTTCTAGCCCCAGGCTGGCTCTTGTTGTCACACCTGACAGCTCGTGGCCTGAATGCTCAGGGGCGTGTAGAGAGGCAAGTGGGGACAGGGGTCTTCATAAGGGGCTGCAAGCCCCTTATGCAAGGTGTCTCCTCTTTGGCCCTGGGCTGCTTTCCCTGGAGGTGCTAGAGAACTGCTGGCATCTTTTGGGGGAGGTAGGGGAGGGTGGTGGGGGCCCAGTGGGAAGGAGGAGGCCAGCATTGCACAGAGTGAGTCAGGTGGCCAAGGCTCCTAGAGGCAGGGGGGGACGGGGGGGGGGCAGGCAGTGGGGGCGGAGCTCTCCTGGAGGAGGGAGGGTGTGGGGTGCAGACGTAGTTGCTCCTACTGGCATTCACAGTCCATCCTTGACCTCTCCTTCAGGCATCAGATTTGTTCAGTGACCTCATTTTTCTGATATATTTATATTTTTACTTGTTTATTTGAATCAGGATCCAAACAAAGTGCATATACTGCGTCTGGAACATATGTCTCTAAGCCTCTCTTACTGTATACGCAGATACCCCTGCCATCTCTCTCTGTTGTTTTTTTCTTGCTATTTTTAAAAATGGAGAACACTGGGTTGCTTGCATTTTACTGATTGCTCTGTGTGCTAGTGTTTAGCATGCACCGCTGCCCCCTGCGTTTCTAAAAACTGGCAGCTGGAATTGGAGGTCTGCTCCCATCCAGGTTCGATTTTGGCTCATGACCGAATTCTGACCCTGTTTCCTGACTTTGGGCCTGTCCTTGACCCTCCATCTGTCTTTATGCTCAGAGAGGTTGTGTTTGAGCCTCTGAAGTCTATACTGCCGAGGCAGGTACCTCTGACCTGCAGCTGTACCCCTGTAGCCATGGAAGGCAGGGCCCGGTGGGTCAGCTATTGCCCCGTGGGCGGCTGAGTAAGCCACCCTCCCCTGTCTGCTCACTGTCAAGCTCCGCCCACTAGCATCCCTGGTGACAAGGATGGGCCCCGGAAAAGGAAGGTTGGGCAGTGCAGTCATCCTGCAGCTTCTCTGGGAGCAGTCTGTCTCTGCCTTGAAGCTGCAGGACCCTGAGCCCAGTGGCCAGCTGCCCTTTAGGGGGTCTCCTGACCTTCAAATGAACAGAGAACATGAGTCAAAAGCAAGGGAGGGCCTGCCCCGTGCCAGAATAAGGTTAATGGTGCCCACAAACTCACACCCACCTCTGCTGCCCCTGGTTACCACCGGAGACTGACATTTCCCACATGGAACCAACATCCCGGCCAGGCCTGCCCAACTGGGGACAGTTTCAGAGATGCAGCTTTGGGGTCTTCGGTCACCTGGTGGTGGGGGTCAGTGCATTCTGAATAAGGCCCTCTATTAGCACTGCCAGCCCAGGCCTAGGTTGGCATTTGTTTCAGTTCAGGAACAGGCCCGGGCACTGTCAAAACACATAGTAGGAGGGCTTCCCGGCCAGGGTAAAGGACTGGCAAAACAGCTGATGGAGCAGGGTACGCAGGAGCTTGGTAAACAGAAGCAGGAAATGGAGGGTTTAGGACATCTGCAGGCCTGTTCAGACATGCCAGTCCCACAGGGCTGCACAGGGTAGAACAATGCTGCCTTGTGTGGTATGGCAGTGCCACCCCGGGCTGGGCCCTAGGAGGATGTCACCTCCAAGTTGGCAAGCAATAAGCCGAAGTACAGTTTAGAGCTGCTCTAGGGAGCCAGAGCCTGAGGAGCCGCCACGTGGATTGGATGGCCACGCTCCTTGTGGTCCCCAGGTCTGAGGGCTCACTTAGTAGTGCTCAGTAAAGTGTAGTAAGGGCACTGAGCTCTGAATGCCACTACCTCTTATAAGCTGGGTAACCCTGAACTGAAACAGCTAATGTTTACAATACTTCCCATGTGCCAGACACTGTTCTAAGGGTTTTGGGCTATAGTAACAAAACAAATTTTCACAACAGGCCAGTGAGGTAAGTGCTATTATTCTACTATTTTACAGATGGGGAAAATAAAAGAACCTGCTGAGTTCACATAATTACTGAGCCAGGATTCAAATCCAAGTCATCTTAATCATTTTCCCTCCCTCATAGAGTTGTGAGGATTAAATGAGATTATGCCTGGAAGGCACCGACATGGTGCGGGGATACAGAAGGCCCTCAATAAACAGTAGCTAGGGATATTTTCGTAACTTATGAAGGTGATGGAGCCAGGAGAAAGTGTCCAGGGCAGAGCAGCCGACTCCCTGAGGCACCATGGGGCAGGCGCCAAAGCAATTTAGCCTCAGCAAGTTCCCTTTGCAGCAATCTGCATCCCAGGAGGAGTGCCTGGCTGCAGGGGGTTGTCCTCAGATTTAGTTAATCTCCCTGGAACCTGAATTTATGGGTGGGGCAGGCAGCGTTCTGGCTGGCTGCAACCAGGCCCCAAATACACTCAGGATCTGGAATGCGCTTGGGTAGCTGAGGGGGAATGTGAGCCTCTGTGCCCTGGAGGTGAGGGCAGGGGGACTGCCCAGAAGGATGCAGTGTGTACATGGGGCCCATGCAGGCCTTTGGCTCCTGGGAAAGGCTTTCAGGCTTATCCGTGTGTGTGTGTGATGTGTGTGTATATGTGATGTGTGTGTGTATGTGGTGTGTGTGTGTGTTTTGGGGAGAGGAGAGGGCTGTTTTGGGGACACATAGGTGGGCCTACACAAGTAGCCCAAGCTTTGCTGATCTGGTATCTGCTCCAGAGTTGAAAGCAGCGTGTCCAGCCCTCCTGGGGCGTCTCACATCTGCCATGTTTTTCTCCCACCCGAGGTGGCCATGGCTGCCCCTGCCTTTGCTTAGACCTGCTCTACCTGATGCGGTGGCCACTAGCTATATGTAATCAGAATTGAGGTGGGCTGTAAGTATAACCTACACATAGGATCTTGAAGACTTAATATGAGGGGAAAAAAATAGCCTGTTAATTTTTTCATATTGATCACATGTTGAATAATCATATTTTAGATATATTGGGCTAAATAAAATGTATTATTAAAATTATTTTTTTCTGTTCCTTTTATTAAAAGAATGTGGCTACTAGAAAACTTAAAATTACACATTAAATTACATAATTATGTATAAAATTCTGTACAATGACATGTGGCTCATTATATTTCTGTTAGGGCCGGCGTAGGGACTCACTGTGCAGGGAAACCTTTTTAGCGAAGCGTCAGTCTTGCCTTCTCAGCCTGCAGTGGTCCTTAGAGAGAAACACAGACCTCGCTTCCTAACAGCTTCACCTCGCTGCCTCCAGAGTGCCAGTGCCGGCTCTGAGCTGAGCCCCGCGGCTCTCACTGCAGTCCCTTCCCATGGTATTCTCCCACCAGCACAGCCAAGCCCTCCCCCACTCTGCAGCACCCTCCCCAGCCCCCCGCCCCCCAGGGCTGCCCAGCACACTTAGAATAAGGTCCAGAGCACAGCTCCGGGTCCAAGCCCTACATGATTTGGCCCTGCCCACTCTGCCCCGGCTCTTTCTTCCCTTTCATCACCAAACTCACTTCTGCCCTCAGTGCTTTGCACAGCTCTTCCTTCTGCCTGAAACCTCCTCCAGTCTCCACTGGGTTGGATTTTCCTGGTTTGGGCCTCCTCTCACTTGTACCTCCTCTGAGATGCCCCTTGACCTTGGGGTCTAAAGCTTTCCCCTCCCTCCAGCACGATTGTATCACTGGTTTCTTTGCAGCCCAGCACTTCTCACTCTCCAAAAGGATCTTTCTTCAGATGCTTGTTTAGTTGCTTATTACTGTCCCCTCTTCGCTAAGCTGCACCCCCTGAGAGCAGGCACTTCGGCTGTCTTGTTCACTTGCTGTGAAAGCAGTGTCTGGCATCGGCAGGCACAGAGTGCACATTTGTTAGATGGATGAATGGCTTTAGTCCTCATCACAAGCCTATGAGCCTGCTGCTATTATTTTCCCCATTTTACAGGCGAGGAAACCGAGGCACAGAGCGGAGAAGTAACTTGTCCAAAGTCATAGAAATGGTAAAGAGCCAGAGTCAGGCTTGGGGTCCAAGGACTGCAACGTCTAAGTGGAACAGGAGCCAAGCAGTTCTGCAATGCTCAGATATATGTCTGGTTGTGCCTGGCCTTCCTCCAGTCAAAGCTCCATACTTGTAGGACCTCTGACCTGGCTCGGAGTTTGGGCTCTGGGGTGAGCAGAGTGGAGGTCAGATTCAGAAACACTGCCCTGCTGATGTCTGCCTAGGCTGCACCCACAGTGAATTTGGGCAGAGAATTTGTGTAGCCCTGATACCTCCTCCCTCTCCACAGGAGGAGGTGTGAAGTTGTGGTCAGCAGCCCCTAGGCCCATTTTAGCAGAATTTTCTGATTGTGGTGGTGACGTTGATCCCTGCTCTGACCTTGACTGTGTTGTCATAGCTTGGCACCAGTTGTTTGCAGTATGCGGGCTGCCACGTCCTGTCATCCCCAGCAGTGGGGCTGCCTGCACATAGCTGAATTGAAGCATCACCCCTATAACTTCTCACCCCTGAAACAGGAGGTGTGGAGAGGAGAACACATACCCCAAAGAATGCCCAGGAGGCAGAGTGGCGTGGAGGGGCAGCGCCCAGAAGCCTGCAGCAGGGCCCAGCTGCTGACTGCACTGGCTCTGCGCTAGGCCTCGCTGAGCCATTGTCCCCCCAGGCTCAGCTGAGGACATAGGGACAAACGACAGTGTGCCTGGAGGCTCTCTGTCTGCAGTTACTGGGTCATTTTTATTTGGTAGAAGCTGGTATTGTCTTGGAACCAGAGAATCTGACCACAGTCTTCCCTGCCTTGGCTCAGAACAGGGAAGGCGAAGCGTGTGGCTATCAGAGTTGGAACTAGGGGACCTGCAATCAGGCTGCCGGGACAGGGGGACATCGCTCAGTAGGAGTGGCTGCTCAAGGCTCCCTGGTTCCCCGCTCTGAGGCCACCTCTTGACCCTTGTCCAGATGCACCTGGTCCCCGCGTGCCCTCAGCACAAGGAAGGCATGTTTGCTCCCTGAGAGAGGCCTTTGGGGAACCCACCTGCCTCTGTTCCATGAAATACGTGACGAGGGTCAGGTTGGATGACTGACAGCAGTGCAAGAAGGGGCTAGGAAATCATTACAACTGTGGCCAGAAACAGCAACTGACTGTGTGGTTCCGCCCCACTGGCCGTCTTCCCTCCCCTGCACCCCGGCCGTGGACCAGGCAGCGCGTGGCTTGGCAGGACACTGCCCTGTCTCCTCACCTGCTCGTAGACAGTTTTCATCAGGTCCACGAAGCTCTGCAGGCTTTTCAACTTGGTCTCCAGTTCGGTCCGTCGAAGACACTCTGTGTCCAGGTCCTGGGGGTGGGAGCAGTGGTGAATGGTGGGAGAGGGAGTCGGGGGTCCCAGAGCAGGAGTGGGATGGGGGCCTTTGCTTCCTGGATCAGATGGGGGTGATTCCCAGGGGAGACTTGACTCAGAGCCTGGAGGAGGAGCAGGTGGGGACAGGTAACTCTGTGGTCTAGGGACTCAAGCCTCTGAGGGCTTTGCTGGGGGATCCTGAGGGAAAGCAGGCAGAGGGTCCCTGAGGAAGGAGCCCGGGGCAGGCTACCTTCTTCAGCTGGACGAAGGTAAACTCCATGTCTGTGCGCTTGGAGATCTCATCTTCGTACCTGGGAGGCGAGGAGGGTGGGAGAGAGAGACAGAGAGAGAGAGGTGGCTCAGCTGGATGTGGTGGGAGCTTGGGGTTTGGTTAGCCCTCCCTGGGCGAGGCTTAGGGCTTTTGCTGTCTCATTTGGTGCCTTGTGACAATGAGCAAAAAGTAGTCCTTTCTTCAGGTGGATGGAGCCCCTCTTCTTTTATGACACAGCCCTCCTCCCCTGTGACACCCTAGTGTTGGCTCTGGGGAGGCAGGCCAACCTGCTCTCCTTCCTGACTCTTACCAGTCCTCTCCTGCTGGCATCTGCCCCCTTGCTGGCTCTGCTCCACATTCGCCTCCTCCAGGAAGCCTCTCCTGATTGGTAGCCCTTTCTCCCTGACACTTTGTTCCCTCATCTTTTCCCTAGCTCCTCCCCTAGGAGTCTCAGGCCTGCACTGAGCATCCTGCTCACCCCTTGCCCTCTCCCACCTCTACCCTTCCCTGCAGCCCCTCCCTCTTCCCTTCTGCTAGATGGTAGGACACCATTCCATTGTGCTCCCTCTAGAGGGAGGGCAGGAAGAATGTGAGCTCTACAGTCAGGAGAACCCTCAGTGTGGTTTTGTGCAGGAAACTCCATCCCTCCTTCCTTGAATCCCTGGTCTATAAGGGTGTGCCTGTGTGCACATGTGCATGCGTGTGTGCATGCGTGTGTGTGTGTATGTGTGCCTGGGGCCGATGACACAATGACAGACGTGCAGTCAGTACTCAGCTAAGATGGCCCCCCTCTCTCCTCAGCTTTGCCTCCTTTGCTCAAGTCCACCTTGTGTTTGGAACAAGGACACTGTTGGATGGGGAGATGGGGTCCCTGCATCCCTGACCTTACCCTCTTCCTCTAGTCCACACGTCTGTCTTGGCTCCCCAGGGAGGTGTCTGCCAGCCTCCCCGTGCCCCCTAGCTCTGTCTGCCCCAGGGATGTGGGGGTTCTGTGGCTTCCTGTTTGCTTCCCTCCTCCCCAGGGAATACCTGAATCACCGGGGCTCTAATTACAGCCGCCTGCCCAGTCCCTGACCTCCCAGCAGGACAGCGTCACCCTCGCCCACATCAGCTGCTGGACCTGCCGCCCTCAGGCCTTCTTTCCCACTGGCCTTTCCGAGGAGCTGAGGGGGCAGACCCAGGGGTGAGGGCCCACAGGGCACTGGGTCTGAAACTCAGGGTGCTGCCTGGCTGCTGCCTTGGCTTCCAGAGCCTGCAAGGGGCTCTGAGGGTCCAGGTCACGGTGGTGGTGGGAGGGTGGGTCAGGGACTTGCCAGGGTGGACGAAATGCCCAAGAAGCTTTACCTCAGAGTCCCCAGCCAGGAAGGTTGCTGGTCCCATTTCACAGATGAGGAAATGGAGGCCCAGAGAAGGGCCCGGAGGCTCATGTGGTGTGCTGCTCAAGCATGGGCACCAGAGCCAGGCTAGGTGGGCTCCAGCCTTGCTTCCTTGCTCACCAGCTGGGTGACCTTGGATAAGTTACTTGTGTGGGCCTCACTCCTGACAAGAGTGATGTCGTGAGGATGAAAAAGCAAAAACATGACTGCTCACCTTGGCGCATGCTAAACCTACTGCTACTGTTACCACTTAAGCTCCAGGCCCTCAGCCCCTCTGCCTTGGCCTCCAGCATTTTCAGAGAGAAACAGGGGAGGCCTCATTGCAGAGAGAGCACAGGAGGTTCTCACACGGCCTTTACAAACCCTCTGGGCCAGGCTGACTTGAACAGGCCTCCCGCTGGAATCAGGGGGACTCTGTTGGAATTCCCTGGCCTGGGGAGCCCAGATCTGAGCAGCCCCTTGTTGACTGGCCCTCCCCACACAGCCCGGGGATCAAACCTTCCCTCTTCTCCCCGCCCCTCCGGATAGGGGAGCTCTGCCTGCTTGGGGAGAGCTGTCCAGTTGGGGCCTCTGTGGTGCCAAACTCTTCTTTACCCCTCCCTGCCTTTCCCATCCTTCTGTGCAGCCTTCCTCCTCCCTCCTCATGGACTCCGCTGGATTTGGGCCCCAGGTCACCCCCTCAACCGGGTGCTCTTGTGAAGGGAACAGCTGTCTTCAATGGGCCTGAGGCACTCGCTGTGGCCCTGAGCAGGCTGTGTGTGCCTCTAGCTGGGCCTCTGCTTCACTTTTAGTAAGTAGAAGGGTTGGCTAGCTGATCCCTGGGGTCCCGGCGACATCCAAGCTTTGGGAAGTCTCCATCTCTATAGAGGCTGAGGTACGCCATGCCCCCCATTTCACCTCCATTCTCTGCAGGCACCAGCTCCCAAACCCGTTCTCAGCCCTTGCAGCTCGTCCAACCCACACCCCCCTCTCTACCCAACTTGTTTATATCTAGGAGCGAAGCTGATCTCATCGGCCTTGAGGAGGCAGGGCACACCCCTCCCTGTCAGGGCTTGGGCTGGCGTCTCCTGGCTCCTGGGGGCCCCAGGCTTTGCAAGGCCAGGTGGCAGCTTCCCGGGCTCTGGCCTGCAGACCGGGAAGCCCTCTGGCCTCACTCCCCTCAACTCAGGTGAGTTCCCTACCTGGAGAGAGGACGGGAAGCCCTGAGCCTAAATAATA
This sequence comes from Corynorhinus townsendii, assembly GCA_026230045.1. Lineage (NCBI taxonomy): Eukaryota > Metazoa > Chordata > Mammalia > Chiroptera > Vespertilionidae > Corynorhinus > Corynorhinus townsendii. Next base: position 167,906,202 of record JAPDVU010000003.1, on the reverse strand, counting down.
AAATCAGGCAGCAGATGGAAACCAGGCAGCAGGCCAAATGAGGGGGCTGAGCCAGATTAGAACAAGTAGTGTTTGTACAGAACTTCCAGTTACAAAGTATCTCCGCAGATGTGATCTGGCTGGGCTCATGGGAGCAGTCTCTCACCCTGGATGACATGGGCTGGGGATGGGTTTTAGCACGCACAGCTCTGTGACGGAGGACCAGCCCCTGTCCTCTCTGGGCCTGTGATTCCTCCCCCATGTAATCCAAGGCCTCCCACCAGCTCTGCATTCTCTGATCCTTTGAGGGCCGAAGACCTACTAGATACCAGTGAAATGAGTCACAACTTCCCCCATTACGGTCAGAATGGGCAATCAGATTCCTTAGGTGTTTATCTAGGACCTGGGAGAGCAGGGCTGGAGTAGAGGTAACCTCCAGGCCAGGGAGGGGCCCAGCCATAAGGACCAGTCCTGGCCAGGGCTGCAGATCACGCCTGCTGGCTGAAAAGTTCCCGGCAGACTCACAGAGGAGGGAACCGAGGCTCCCCAGAGTGGGAAGCGTGTCCTGTGTGACCATGCCCTCTAAATGTGGCCTGAACAGAGGAGGTGATGCAGAGAGGCGATGGGCAAGCTAAGCCTCAGCCCAGGTCCCTGGACAGGCTGTCCACACCCTCCAGCCCTGTCTGCTGGCTGCTCTGGAGACAGCAGGCCTCAGCTCAGGTCAGCGGGGCTTGGGGCAGGACCCAAACACTGGAGGTGGAGAGGGTGGTTGAGCCACATCCTGTCCACCCCTCACCCTGGCTGGAAACCAGACCTGAAAAGGGGGTGTAGGGGCAGGGCCTCTCTGCCCTGCCCAGCCTTCTTGTCCGTAAAGCTCTGGCCACAGGCTGATCAGACAGGGTCATCTGTCCTCTGAACTACCCACGTGTGTGATCTGCCTTTCTAGACTGGCCAGTTCAGCCCAGCAAGCCCGCGTCAGGGATGGCTCTGTGTGCCGGGCAGTTCAGCCTCCGAGGGGGTAGGAGAGTGGCCACTCATCGCCATACTGAACTCTCGACTTGCTCCTCACACCAGCCCCACTTGGTATCAACCCACACAGGAGGAAACTGAGGTTCTCTTGTTAAACAACTGGACAGAGGTCACAAAGCTAGGGTGGGAGGGGGCAGGGAGTAAGTCCCTTTCAGCCTATACCTAGACTAGGTCTTTAACCACTGGGCTATCCTGCCTGCCAGATTGTCCCCCAAAGTCCTAAAAGCATGGTGCAGGCTGGGGCTTGTCTCCCTCATCTCTCTGGATCCCACTGAGATCAGCACACACCACCTATAGAAGATTGCTTCTCTATTCTAACAAAACCCACTGCCTTTGTCTTCTGCCTACACCCGCTCCCTTCCCTGCCAGTCCGTCCAAGCCCATCGTGACATCCCACTGCCAGTGGGACCTGTGAGCAGAGAGCAAGAGTGTTTATGGACACAAGAGGAGGGGACAGGGGACAGTGGCTGCAATGGTGCCCAGGGGTTAGCTGTCAATCACAAGCCTGACCTAGTTGTAAGAGTCACTATTTGGGGGTGGGGAACTGTGGATTCACTGCTATATTCCCTTGAAATCTAGAATACTGCCCAACACATAGTAGGTCCTCAAGGAGTATGTCTGGAGTAAAGAAATGTTTCTTTAAGAAGCTCCCTCTTTTTCTGGCTTGGGTGCCCTGGACCTTGTTCCTGAGTGCAGGTTGATCCCACCCACAGTCCCTGCCCACCGCCCCCGAGGGCGCACTCTACCTGATCCGCGACTCCTCAACCTTCTCCAGCATCTGCAGCAGGTTGGCCTCCAGCTGCCCCCGCTCCTGGCTCACTGTGCGCAGCTCCTCCTGCAGCCGGCCCTCGTACTTCTGGTACAGGTGCCCAAGGTCAAAGGCAGTGGAGCCCTGGCTCTGCAGGAAGCTCCAGCGCGTCTCCAGCAGCTGGTTTCGCTGCTCCAGGGCCTGCACCTGGGAGAGCAGGAGGGCTTCGGTGACAGGGCCAGGCTCAGGCCCGGAGGCCCCAGGTCCGCCATCGCGCCCCCTCTGGGGCTGCCCTGGGAGGTGGCAGCTCATTGGCTCCCTCCACGCACCTCTCTGGGGCCCTCACTCAGCACTCAGATGGCACCTCCAACTACGGATTGTTCCAACTGAAGATGGTGAGATAAGGAGGGATCCGAGAGAGGTGGAGCCAATTAGCAAAGGTTTCCTAGGGGAGGAGTGGGGCCAGCTAGATGAAGGAAGGGGGACAGGGTGTGAGTGTGAGGGTTCTTCAGGCCCGCCTGGGGCTTGGGTGGGAGACCCCAGAGAACCTGAGGTGTCAGAGGCCCATCGGCCACCCCCCTCGACAAGCCTGGTCTCATCTTGCCTTGGAAACTCAGCAGGGTAGGGCCTGGTTACTACTTAAATGCTAATCCTCCCGGCAACCATGGGCTTGTAGCCTTGCCAAGCCTCAGTTTCCCCAGCTAGAAGTTGGGGATAATGTCACCTGCCCTGCCCACCTCTGTGGGCTGTTGGGGGAGGAGAGCCTGGGATGTACTTTGAAATAGAAACAAGAGCAAGTGATTATGTGGCTCCTTCTGGGTATCAGGCCTGTTTGAATGCTTAACACGTTTACTTCATTCAATCCCCACCACAAGCCAAAGGGGTATTGCTGTGGGTTGCACTCTGCCCACGAGGAAATGGGACACAGAGAAGTGAACTTGCCCAGGGTCACAGTGTTAGCAAGTGGTGGAGCAGGTGTGGACTCCAGGGAGTTTGGGTTTAGGACCTTTCAACCACTGCAACCTATGCCTCCTGTCTGCTGCTGGGTCACCGTGGGCCCTGCACCCACCTGCCCTTCTGCGCTGGCTTCTACCTCTAGCTAGGCCAGTTGTGCCTTCAGAATAGAGGCTGGGGGCTCTGGGCTCAGCTGCTCCTCTCAATCTCCGCCTCCTTCGCACTCTCCTGCTACATGGGCACCCTCCGCTTACTCCTCAGCCACCAACAGGCTGCCAGGGTCCCTCCTGAGTTCTTCTCTCCCCTGCCTCTTCCCCACCCTGCCTGTCCTCTCCAGGCGCCAGCCTTCTTGGGTCTACCCTTTCCACCACTCCAGTCCCTCCCCAGCCCAGATGTGCCCCCTCCTGCAACCGTGCGCGCAACCCCCCCCTCCCGCCCCCCCAGCCCCATTCTCTCAGTACGAGGCCTTCAGTTTATCTGCTCCTCACTTGTCTGGACCTACCACCCTCCCATCAGACTGACAGCCATCTGCTCCCTTCTTGGGGTCCCTAACCCCTTGGTGCTAGGACAGGGATAGGCCACGGAGGCAGGAGGGATGGCTGGGCCTGGCTTCTGGACAGTGTGGGCTGTCATGGTCATGAGGATGCTGTGATGACAGCTCCATGGTGTTCCCTGTGACCGCAGGCAAGTAGCTGGGCCCCTTGTGCCCACTGCTGGCACCAGCTTCCAGAATCACAGCCAGGTGCCTTAAATCAGCTGGTCTGTACCCTTCAGTTACAGGGGAGGAGATGGGGGCCCAGGGCAGTCAAGTGACTTGTCCAGTGTCACACAGCAACTTGGTGGCCAGGCTTCCCAGGCAGGCCCATCTGACGGTGGCTGCCTACGCTGGACCTTCAGGGGTTCCCTGTTCCTCCTGAATTTGGGTGCTGGGTGGGCCTCCTCTCTCTTTCTCTGCCCTGCTCACATCCCAGACAGTCGGATGCCCTTGGGAAGTCCCCCTTGGCATTCCAGTGACAACATCAGCAGGAATATTGGGATGACCCCCCGCTCAATCCCACTGGCACTGGGAAGTTCTGCTTGAAGCGGACCTAAGCCTGCCATCTGCTGCAGTCGCAGCCAAACAGGTTTAGTGGGGATGGAAGTCAAGAGGGTTTCTGTTGTACTTGTGTGTGTGAGAGGGTTTGTTGGAGGGGAGGTATCCGCTCGCCCCACCTTTGCTCCGTTTTGACAAGCAGGAACCGTGTTTACACTGAGGGTGGGGTGAGAGGAGAGACGTGAGGCTCCTTCCTCCACCCAAGAGCAGCAAAAAACCCTTTACACCCGACAGTCGTTCCGCAGTCTGACCCCAACCCCCTATGTGCGGCACTAGCCTCTGGGAAAGGTGGTGCGTTTGGCCTGCCAGTGCAGCCAGAGGGCATTTTGGCTGTGGGGGGTGGGGGAGAAGAGCGGCCCCCTCCCCCTGCTGCCCTTGGGGGAGCTGCCTGTTGTCTCAGTGGTTGGGGATGGAGCTGAACCCCCACAGAAAGGCTCCTCCCTCTCCGAACAAAGGCCTAGGGAGGCGCCCGGTTAATTGTCACCATCCTCCCAGGCTGCTGAGCACTCACCTCTCCTTCCCTTTCCTCCCCATCTGGCTGACCCCCCTGCTCTTAGATCACAGGGTGGCAGTTCTAGGAGGGATCTCATAGAGCAAACCTGCCTCCCATTGTACAGATGAGGAAACAGACGCACAGAACTCACTGTGAATCAACTCCCTGGTACTGGGCAGCTAGACCGCCTGGGGAGAGATGTGTTTTTTTTTTTTTTTTCTGGGGAACTGAGCAGCCCAGGTCCCCAACCCATGGGCTCCAGGCAGGTGAGCCTATAGGGCGTGTCCATGGGCATGCAGGTCCTACTCCTCAGGTGAGGGGTTTGTCAGACCCCCTGCCTTCAGCCAGAGGTTGGCTTTGCCCAGGGAGCCCGTGGGCCTCTGGGTCAGGAAGGGCTGGTATGTGCCTTCCTGCGTGCAGGCAGGGCACAGCTCCGGTGACTTCCAGAGGCCACGCAGGCCTGGGGGAAGACATCGTGCCACCCCCTGTCTCCAGGCATGTCACCACCCTTCTTGAGTTCCCCATTCAGGCTGACTGCTGGCCCCTTTCTCCTGCCCCATCTTCATCCCCTCTGTGGTCTGCGTGTGAAGGCGAGCGGACCCAGCCAGCGGCCTCTGCGGGATGGTGACATTGCTCTCTCCCTGCCTCCTTCAGCCTCCTCTCCTGCTGCTGCTTCTGCTCACCCCCTCCTCTCATGGCTGCTGCTGGACCAGTCTTCCCACTGGCATGCTGTCAGGGCCACCCTCAGAGCAGGAGGGCGAGTGAACCACAGAGGGGTAAGTGGCTTGCCCAGGAAGCACAGCCTGCAAGCGGAGGAACCAACACTGCTCCAGGGCCTCGCCAGCTCCTGGTGGCCTTCCCCAACACCCACCCCTTACCTCCTTCTCCACGAGCAAGGCCCTCGTGGCCTTTACAGGGAGACAGAGAGGGACTTGAGCTTACAGATCTTTTTCATAGAATTATGAGTCGGGCCAGAGGGCTGGACAGGCAGGTGGAACTCTTGGGAGGCCATCCTCAGTGTCCATCTGCTCTGCAGTAGGAAGGCAGGCCATGCCTCATCAGCTATGCTTATGAGGGGCATCCTCTTGGCCATGCTCAGAGCTCCTCCCTAGCCCACGGGGGAGGGGGGGCGGTGTGTGACCCCAGGCCACACAGCACATTATTATCCAGACATCCCTCAGAGGCCAGAACCTCCTCACAGGTTCTCTGATTTCTCTCCATGCCGCAGGGGCACAGGGGATACGGAGCCAGAGCACCCTTGCCTGTCCCTTCTCTTTGCCTAGAGCCCCCACCCCTACACTGGTTATGGCATCTCACCCCCAGCCCATACATCCCTTTCAAGCCCTATGCTGCACTCCTACCCACGAAGCTCCCCCCTCCCCACACCCACTTCCAGCAGGGCTTCTCCCCCCTCTTCTCAGGCTCCTGCCTGGAAGGGGCTAATGGGCTCAAGAGCATCTTGGGCTGGGCCCATTTTTGGTGTTTTTAATAGAATAAACAACACACCTGGTGCATGGTAAGTGCTTTATACAGCTTTTTAAAAAATGATCCCATTTGATGATGACAAGCCCATTACACTGATGTGTACTGAGGCACAGAGAGGTTAAAGAATTTTCCTGGCCAGAGGTGGAGCCAGGATTCAAACCCAGTAATTTGGCTCCAGATTGCACACTCTTAACTGCTACCTGCTTCCATTCAGGCCTCGTGGCCTTTACAAGGAGATAGAGAGGGACTTGAGCTAACAGATCTCCACAGAATTGGTGAGTCAGCTGAGACTCTTCAGGCAGAGCCCCAGCAACCAGGGCCCCAGAGGGCTGGCACCCAAGGCTCCCTGCGCCCACCCTGCAGAACCCCTGTCTCAAGATCCAAGCGTGAGGGTTGGGAGGCTCCAGTCCTGCTAAAGACCTTCGAGGGCATTGCCTTGGCTCCTGGGCACAGGCCCCCCGACCCCTCAGGCCCCTCCCTGTACCTGCTCACCCTCTTGTATCCCCCATGGCAGAGGCACAGAGTAATATCAGCTCTGGAGTTCAGGGAACAAGCCACCCATCTGAGCCAAATTACATAGCTCATGAAGCATTCCTTTTATGGGATTAATCTGGGTTAGGAGAGGAGGTGGCTCTGCAGGGACCTGCCTCCCCAGGGCAGCAGGCTATTCCCCTCCTAGGCCAACAGCCCACAGTGCACGGCGCTGCAGCCAGCCAGGGCTGGGGGAAGGATGCTCCCCACCCACCGCCCAGGCACTCCAGGTATGGATGCAGGAATGCTGGTGTGGGCACGCGAATGGGAGAAAGAAACGGTTCCCATCTCAAAGACCACTGGCTTTGTGTCTCACAGACCTGAGTTCAAGTCCCGCCTATAGACTTGTTGGTTCTGTGACCTTGGGCAAGGCACTCAGTCAGGCTCTGGATGGGCAGTTTCCTAGTTTCCTGGTGTGCACAGTGAGGGAACCAGCCCTGGGGCTGTTGTGTGTGGGCTAAATGACACACATCTGCTAAGTTCCCACAGAGAGCCAGGCACAAGCGATGCTCTAAATGGTGCTGCTTTCTTCCCTGGGCCCCTCTCTGGGAGCACCCACCTCCTGGGACACTGGCAACAGCAGAGGAACCCAGAGGCAGGGAGAGAGCAAGGAGCAGGCGAGAATGAGTCGGGGCAGAGGGGTAGCTCTGGTCTCCTGGTGGGGGCGGCAAGAAGGGTGAGTTTTCCTCATCGGTAAAATGGGCATGAAATGACTTCTTTCCTAAGGTTGTTGAAGGAAAAAGATAAATATGGAAGCACGCAGCACGGTGCCTGGCACATAATAATAAGCAATTAAGTAACAGCAGCTCTTACTGCTGTGATTATTATTCTTGGGCAGGGCTGGAGGGAGCAGAGCTGAGGGCCGGTCAGGAGAGGTTTCTGGAAGGAGGTGAGTGAGGAGCAGGTCTGGGAAGTGGACAGGGCTTCCTCAAAGCTCCTGAAGTCCTTGCCCTGGGGCAGAGGTGACACGAGTGCCCAGACCAGCATGCTGCCATGGCATTGGGTCTAGGAAGTCAGGGTTCTGGGGACTCAGTCTGTCTCCTCAGGTGGGTGCCTGGCCGGCTGCCTGTCCCTGACTCGCAGCCTCCATCCCCTGCATTCCTATCCCTTGACTCCACCACTGCACCCCACTCAGCGGCCTCCTTCCTTCCGGAACCCCACAGGCTCCTGGGCTCTGCCGGTGCTCCTGACTCCAGGAAGCTGAACAGAGCCAACGGGCTGGACAGGAGGCTGGACCCTTGGGAGGTCATCTCCACTGTCCATCTGCTCTGGAGGAGGACCGCAGACCATGCCTTCATCAGCTATTCCCATGAGAGGGCCTTCTCTTGGCCATACTCAGAGCTCCTTCCTAGCCCCTGCCTCGGGGGAAGGTGACCCCAGGCCACACAGCACATTATTATCCAGACATCTCTCAGAGGCCATCTGGGGTCTCTTTCTCCCCACATGCCAGGATGGCTCAGGGGACTTCCCTCCACATCTTTCTGCTCAGAGCTTTCGGAGTTAGCAACACTGGCTCCCCATTGGCTGGGGGCAGGGGTGGGGCATGATGCTCCAGAAATAAAGAATTCAGCCACCTGCCAGTCCTTCCCTCTCTGGACCCTCTTCCCACATTCACTTACCTTGCCAATCAGGGAAGCAAATTTATCATTGAGGACCTTCATCTCCTCCTTTTCTTGGTTCTTCTGCTGCTGGATGGCCGGGTCCACCTTGAAGTCCAGAGGTACCAGCAGGCTGGGGTTCACCGTCACCTTGGGGATGGTGCCAGCTGACCAACAGCCAGTGAGGCTGCGAGAGCTGAAGCCTGGCCTGGGGGCTTCGCAGCTGCCCCATTCCGAGGTCCCAGGCCGGGGGCCGCCCGCAGGAGTCACCTCACAGCTGCTCAGGCTGCTGAAGCCAACAACACAGGAGCGGCAGGCCATCGCGGCCCGGGGCCTGGAGTGGGGCGGGTGCAGGGATGAGCGAGGGAACCTCTGTGGGGTGGCGGTGGCAGTTGACTTCAGCCGCAGGCCGGCAGGCTGGGGACTGAGGAGCAAACACCTGTCGTACAGTGCTCATTAGCTGCAGGAGGGCGGGCACCTTCCAGCCCGACCAACCTGTTAGATGGTTAGATGATGTGGTGCTCCGGCCCCTCCCCCCACACCACTCCTCCAGGCCCGGGATCTGCCTTGCTGAGGGGGCAGGTCACAGCCCCCAACCCAACAGGCCCTGGCTCCAGGGAGGGGGGCAAGTCTGAGCTGGCTGGGTAGGGGTGGGGAGGCTGCAAGAGGAAAGGGCGATTCAGCAAGGAAGGAGAGGAGAGAGAGAGTGTGCGCTTGCCTCTCACCGCAGACCTCACTGCATACCTGAAGGCTGACGTATCTAGACCCACATACTTCTGGAAAGGATGAGGCAAGCACAGGCCCAGGCTCCCAAGTACAGGGCATCTCCCTGAGTGTAGGGCTGCCATGCTGGGCACCGTGCCAGCCTAGTCTTGGAAAACAACACCTTTATTATTTATTTTCCAGCTGCCCAAGAGTCTCCGTGGCTTATCTTCTCCTCTGCCATTCTTTCTCCCTCCCGGCCCCCTTCCTTCCTTTGATCTACCATTTATTAAGCACCTACTATGTGCATCCCACTGTTGCAGAGGCTGGAGAGAAAATAGATGGTCCAGGCCAAGAGCCTTTGGCGTTGGACAAGTGAGACGTGGGTTTAAGGCTCAGCTTGGCTGCTCATCACTGGTGTGACCTCAGGCAGTTACTCGCTTTCTGTCCTCACATGTGAAATGGGTATGGAACTACCAATCCCACAGGAGGTGGTGTATGCAGAGAACCTAGTGGGGGCTGGCACAAAGCCTCCAGAAAACGGTGGCTGTGACCGGTGCCTGCCTTCTGGGAGCTGAGTCTGGTGGGGGAGACAAATGTTGCTCTGCCTCAAGGGCCATGAGAATGTGCCCCTGCCTCCCCTCTTCCCATTCCTCCTTTCTCACGTCTGCATCTCCTTCCCCTGTTTCATTTTAAATATGAAGTAAAAATAGAAAGATGGCAATTTGCTCCTACAGAGCCTCTGATGGGGCAGGAGAAGGCTCAGCCTCCCTCTCTCCCCGCCTCCCTCCCCCCCCCGCGCCCCCCCCGCACTCCCTCCCACCTTCCTGAAGTTCCAGAGGCCCCTCTTCCCCTTCCACTCTTCCCCTCCTGGGCCTGCCTCTCCCTCTCTCCCTGGCCTGATGTCCCTGGATGCTCTCTCCCTGGCTGGCTGGCTGGCTGGCTGGCTCCCTGTGCCCTCCTTGGACCTGGCACACCACCCTGGGTGGAGGGGTCACCGGGGAGAGAGGAGTGTGTCTGAGAGTCAGAGGTCAGCCCCCTCTGGAACTGGAGGAAGAGAGGCTGAAGACGAGAGCCACTGATGGGCTCACGTTGCCCATTCCAGGCCTCCTGCCCCCCAGGCCAGACCTCCTACCCACCCAGGGGGCATTTCTGGCTCACTAAGGCACAGGAATCTATACCAAGGCTGAGTCTATCCTGAGGCTGCATCCCAGGCTCTGATGCTGGGGGTGGGCTGGCGAGGTACTTCTGAGTGACTGGGTCACTGCAGTGGTGTCTGTTTCCACTTCTGACACGGCTGCCACATTCGGCACACACCTGCATGGCCACCCCGTGTCCCTGACCTGGTATCTGAATGGCATGTGGTCAGACTCAGCACCTGGCCCTCCCCACCCAGCTGCCCCTGTACTCTGTGGGGAAGGGGAGGGCAGGCAATGGCATCGGGTGACAGCTGGCAGGTCAGATATGTCCCAAATGCTTTGCATGGATTAGCTTCCTTAATCCTCATTTGAGGTAGATGCTTTCATTCTCACCAGCCTGGTTTACAGAGGTGGAGGCTGCGTCTCCGAGGAGTTAAGTGACTGTCTAAGGTACTGGTGCTGGATTTGAGCCCAAACAGTTGGAGCTATGGGCCCTTCCTCTCATCTTAGCCTCTGAGCCTGAGGACCCCTGGAAGGGGCAGTGGATAAAAAAGGAAGCTCTCTTCTTACTGTGTGGGCCTCAGTTCTACCTTCTAATTTTCTTCTTCTTTTTAAAGTCTTTAATCCTCACCTGAAGATATGTTTTTTAAAAAAAAATATTTTTATTGATTTCTGAGAGGAAGGGAGAGGGAGAGAGAGATAGAAACATCAGTGGTGAAAGAGTATCAGTAATAAGCTACCTCCTGTAAGCCCCACATGGGGATCAAGCCCGAAACCTGGGCATGTGCCCTGACCGGGAATCGAACTGTGACCTTCTAGTTCTTAGGTCAATGCTTAGGTCTAGTTCTTAGGTAAGCCCAGCTGGCTGATACGTTTTTTTATTGATTTTTAGAGAGAGAGGAAAGAAGAGAGAGAGAAACATCGATGTGAGAGAGAAACATTGATTGGTGTCTCCTGCATGCACCCCCTCCAGGGATTAAGCCCACAGCAGATGTGTGTGCCCCTACCGGGAATTGAACCCAAAACCTTTTGGTGCATAGGATAATGCTCCAACCAACTGCGCCACCTGGCCAGGGCCCGTCTAATTTTCTTTAAGTTGGAGGCCCAATTCTTCAAAGTGCCTCTGTCAGCCCCTTAGTTTAGATAGGTCACAGTTAATTGCTGAGTCCCTGTCTTCAAGGGTGGCATTGCAGAGCGGTCTCTGGGGCCTGAGAACTGGGCGGCCCGCTTGAGGGTGGCTTGGCCTCTTGAAGGCATGGAAGGCATGCTCCCTGGGGCTCTGGCCCTGGGCTGGAATGGGCTGGGACGTGGGACCCACTGCTGCTTCCTCCCTGGCCGGGCAGTCTCTCCTGCGAGCAGTCAGAGAGCTGTCTTGGCTGTCACAGCTGTGGCTGCCAAACAGGAAGAGCAGTCAAAAGGCCCCAAACAAACACAGCTCCATGGAAACACCTAGCCCTCCCCTTTCTTCCCCATCTCTCCCCTAGCTCCACCCTTGCCCCTCGCCCCCCTCCCCCGCCTCCGGCTCCTGCATTCGCATTGTCCCGGGTCAAGTGTCCAGGCCCCTGCCTTTTCACCCCCATGGAAGACCTGACACGACACTCTCCTGCCTTGATATGGAGCCCGAGCTCCTAAGCGTTCAGGGAGCAGGATGCCTGGCAAGGATGGGGGAGGGGAGACGGAGAGTGGGTAACATTTTCAGTCACTTTGGGGCTGTTGAGGTACCTGGGCAGTCTCCAAACACCCCCTGAGAGTACTCCCACACAAATCTGAGCCTTCCTGTGGGGCGTGAGCTGGGTGACCCCAGGGGCAGAGCAGCATCAGTGAGTGAGCCCTCTGGGACCCTGGAGGCCTGTCCTGGTTGGTCCTTACATAGTCCAGGGACAGAAACCTCAGCGCCCCCTCCCTCCTCCTCCCCCTCCCCCTCCCCCTCCTCCTCCTCCTCCTCCTCCTCCTCCTCCTCCTCCTCCTCCTCCTCGAGTCTCCACGCTTTTCCTCTGGTCCCCTGAGCTGGCGACAGGATGCGATTCTGATCTTTCAGGAGGCAGAGAAAAGGCAGGAGGGGCAGGGCTGGCCAGAGGTAAGGAGTGGGGGAGGATTGGGCTGGGCTGCCTCCTGAAGTTGGTCCTTAAAGAAGCAAGGGAGTTTTCTCATTTGCTCTGCCTTCTCCTGCCTTCCATTTCCCTCTTCACCTCTCTCCTTCCCACACCTCTGAACTTCTCCCTCTCATTCTCATCCACCTCTTCTCTCTTGCCTCCCTGTCTACCTGTCCCTCTCAGTGTCCTGCCCACTCAGAGGCCTGGCCTGGGGTGCCTCTGTCTCAGCCCTGGGGCAAGAGGCGTCTGGGCAGCCCCCGCCGCCGGGTGGATGGCATTATGGGAATGGCATCCCTGTGTCACAGTTTCAGCACCTCCTTGTTCCCTTTGGCCTGGATCCTGGCCTGTGGAGCCGGCAGGCCTGGGACAGTGCAGGACAGCGATGCATAATTGTTGGATGAATGTCTCATGAGCACATCCCAGCCTGGCTGGGGCTCTGGGGCAGGACAGGGCACTTGGAGAGACAGGCAGGGACTGTGGCAGGGAAGAATCCTAGACTCAGGGCATGATGGCAAGGTCAGGCCACTCCCAGATGAGCCTGCTCAGGTCCCTGTCCATCTCTCCTCCTCTCTTCTAAATGCACCTCCACGTCCAGGCTCACTGGGTCAGGGCCTGCTCCCTGGCGAGGCTGGACCATTTGGCCTCTTTTCTCTGGACTGTCCCTTTGAAAAGGCCTGTCCTGAGGCCGCAGGAGGGAGGCCCTGCCCAGCAGCAAGTTTTGGGGATGGGATGGCCTAGGCCCGGGGCTGAGGGTCTTTGAGCCACCTATGGCTGTGTGGAAAACACTTCTGAGGGCCCCAGAGCTGGGGGTAGGGGAGCTGAAAGTAGATTTGGGATGGGCAAGGGCTAATAAGAAAGGGGAACTAACAGTGAGAATAGAGAAGTTAAGACCGTGTCTATTAAGCCTCCTCCGTATGCCAGGCAAGGCTTTGGAGACATGAGAGGCACCGACCCCGTGAGGGTGTCTGCGATGCCTTCCCAGTGGGGCCAGTGAGCAAAGGCTTGAAGGAAGAGGGAGAGCTGACCAGGAGGCAGGTGTGTGTTTCAGGCTGAGATACTTGTGGGGGTGAGAAGCTGTTTGTGTGGGATGGTGACGATTACGACAGCCAGTGTCACTGGAGTGTCAGAGTTGCTGGGACTGCTCCGGGCCCAGGGAGGATACAATCAGAGCATTTCATTACTTCACATAAAGTCCTTCAGTGGCTCCCTGAGGACTTTGGGATAAAGCCTACAGTGGTTGGCAAACTCATTAGTCAACAGAGCCAAATATCAACAGTACAACGATTGACATTTCTTTTGAGAGCCAAATTTTTAAAACTTAAACTTCTTCTAACGCCACTTCTTCAAAATAGATTCGCCCAGGCTGTGGTATTTTGTGGAAGAGCCACACTCAAGGGGCCAAAGAGCCGCATGTGGCTTGAGAGCCGCAATTTGCCGACCACGGACCTAGAAGATTTCTTGGAACATCAAACAAGATCCTTTGCACCTGTTGCCCTTCTTTCTCTCTGGGTCTCAGTTCCTCTATACCTGCCTTCCTTCCACATCCCCTGCCAATTTCCACCCCTCTAAACTGACCCCATTTCTCTGAACTTGCTGAGTGACGCCACGTGTCCGTGTTGGACAGCACAGACATGGAACACTGCCATCATCGCAGGCAGTTCTACTGACAGTACTGGTCCCTCCGCAAGGCAGGATCTGAGACAGGCCAGGAGGCTGCAGGTTCCTACAGGCTGGGAAGTGCTCAGGAGGGACTAGGGGGGCAGCATAGGGTCATGGCAGAGCTCTGGACAGGAGATCTGGTTTCAGGTCTGGGCTCTGCCACTCACCAGCTGTGTGGTTTGGGGCCAAATGCTTGGCCTCTCTGGGCCTCCGTGGTTTGTAAAAATTGGTTGTAAGAGTCATCTGTGTAATTGTTGTTGTTTTTATTTTAATTTAAATTTTGTTTTCCAGTTTAGCTCATCAATGTTTCTCAAACTGTTGCCAACCCCCTCGCTATGCCAGGTGAACCCAGTGCCTGGGCCAGCAGCGTGCTGGGAGTCTGGGCCGGTGTGGGCCTTCTGTAATGAGGGCAGGCCGTGGGAGCAGGGAGGTGAGCAGAGGCTAATTGCACTTTCCTGCCTTCATAGCACTGAGCCCAATTTGTCATTGTTGGTTGTTTACTTGTCCTGCCTCCCCTTGGCAGCTCTGTGGGCACAAGGCCTACGTGGTGCTTTGCTGCCCCCGTGTCCCAGCGCCTGGCATATTCCTGACCCATGTTAGATGCTGGATGACCATTTCTTTCTGGAGCGAGTAAGAGGCCACCTTTCACACAGGACACTTGTTCTACTGTGGTGACAGGGTACATCAAGAGCTGCGGATGGCCCGGCCGATGTGGCTCAGTGGTTGAGTGTTGATTTGTGAACCAGGAGGTCACAGTTCGATTCCCGGTCAGGGCACATGCCCAGTGTGAGGCGTGCAAGAGGCAGCCAATCAATAATTCTCTCTCATCATTGATGTTTCTATCTCTCTCTCCCTCCCTTCCTCTCTGAAATCAATTAAAATATATATTTTAAAAGAGTTTGGATGGCATAGTTGGACAGACCCCAGGTGGATTGGAGGAAGGTCAGGATGGATGTCCCCTGCACCTCCGGAGGGGGCTCTGGAGCCTGCCCCACAGGACCTGGCTGCTTCCCTGCCAGGCTGAGCTGGGCTGACGAGTACGAGCCTGTGGCCGACATTGGGTCCTCTGCCCACGGTGTCACACATACCACCACTGGTCGACTCCCAGAGGCCTGGTGGCAGTTCCCGCTCAGCATTGGGTGGGAGCTCTGACAACCTCCTTCCCTGGCCAAATGCCGTAGGTGGGCGAGAAGACTGATGGTCCTCCCTGAAAAAGAAACAGGCAGAGGAAGTCTCCTTAAGCTGCTAAAGGCCCATTAGGCCTAGGGTTTGGCTAGGCATGCATTTAAGGCAGGGACCCAGCCATAAGCCCCCAGCCCCTCTCCTTAGATGTCCCGCCTGTGGATGAAGCACATGGGATTGGTCTCCCTGAGCCTGGTGTAGGTTAGGCCCAGCCGACCGGGGGAACCCCAGCCCATGCCTGGCTATGTGGGTGCTGGGTTCGTGTCAGTGGCATTTGGCATGGTTGCCAGGTCTGCTTCTGGGTGGAGAGAGCAGGAAGAAGAATTGCACAAAGGGAAACTCGAAACAGGGTCCCACTTCCTCTGGTGGCTCCCAGGCGGGACTAGGGGGTAGCACAAGCCCTTGCTCCTCGGACACACTGGACCTTCCCATCTGCTTCCTTCCTCCATAGGAAATTCCAGGTCCCAGCCACAGGGCTCTCAGTGGCCTCCTGCCACTTCCCATCCCACCCCTGTGCCTGGCTGCTCAACCCACAAGGAAGGCTTCTTCCAACAACTCTGATTTCTCAGCCCTGAGCCAAACACTCAGTGTTTCTCCTTCCGCCTACAGGCACCACCCTCCTGTCTGCCTCTGAGCCTTCCTGTTGCCCACTCAGCCTGCTCTGCCTGCCCCTCCCTGCAGGAAGTTTCCCCAAATAGCCCCTCACATGTCCTTTGAGCAGGAGAGCTCTTAAAAGCAGCCCCCAGGATGAGGGGGCGGGGGCGGGGAGGGGGCTTTGTTTTGTTCACTGCTCTATCGCCACTGGCACATAGTAGGCGGGCAGGAAATAGTTGTTGAATTAAGGCACAATGTGCCCGCCATTATTGAGCACTTGTTTCTGTGGCTCCCTTAGTCAAGGTCTCTTTCCTCTACCACCCTCCCCCACTAGACAGGGCTGGGGACCCTGTTTCCCTTCCTCCAAGTGCCCTCAGGCCTGGAATCCTGGTCACTGGAGAAACCTGCTGATCTTGCCTACCCTGGCATTTGTGCCTTCATTCAGGAAATGCTTTCTGCATCTCTCCTGGGTGCCTGATCCTGGGGACTGGGCTGTGGGGCAAACACAAGGATAAATGAGGCAAGGTGGTGAGTGGTGTTCTCCCCGCATTCGGACTCCCTCTGTTTCCCAGTGCAGTGCTTTCTGAACTCTGGGGTCTCTTCCCATCCAGCCTCTGCCTCCAGGCCAGCCGCCCCTGGTCCCAGTGTCCTCAGCCCTCCGTTCCTGGCACTGCACACGGCTCTTTAGGAGCTGTGCCCTCCGTGGGGCTGCTTGCAGAGAGGAACAAGGAGGGATTGGAAGGCAAAGTGGCAGACAAAGGCAGGGCAGGGGAGTGGTAGGGCTTTTGGAGATTCTTATTTATAAGCCCAAACCGCTCCCCAAGCTTCAGCCACTGCCTTTATCTGCCCTGATAATAGACCGAAACCATATTCTGCTCCCTGTTGAATAATCAGTGCCCGGCCTCTGCGAGTCTGCCAGGATGGCAGCAGCCCAGGGTGGCGCTGGGCACTGTGCCAGCTGACATGGGCCAGCCAGCCCTGGGAAGCCTCAGCCAGGTGGGTAGCCACCAGCCTGCAGACCATCCCGCACACAGGGACGTCCCACCCCTCAGGGGTCCTCAGTGTCCATACAAGGCACGCAGGTGGCTCTCAGGACGCATCTCGGGAACTAAAATGTGAGCTACGGTAGCTTATGGTTCATTCATCTTGGTATCCCTAGTACGTAGCCTGGGGCCTGGCATACAGGAGGAGCTCAGTGGTGGAACTTCATGCACTCAGCACCATTATCGGGACCTACCATATGCAGATAGCTGGATCCACTCTCTTCCCATCCCTCTAGCTCCTCCTCCAGCACTTGTTGGGGATCTCCTGATGCAGCGAGATGTGGGCAGTCTCTGAGGAGGCCACAAAAGGCTGATCCAGGGCCAGCCCTGCTCACTGTGTCTTAGGGACAAAAGGAGGAGGAAGTCCTTGCATGTGTCCCCATTACCCAAATTAGTACCCAGGCTCAGAAACAGCCCTCAAACAGGTGGCCCGATTTCATTTCCCCAACGCTGCTCAAGGGTCCGGGCACCCTGCACCTCCACTGTTCATGTGTGGGATTTGCACCTGAATCTTCTACCTCCAAACACAGCCCCCAGCCCAGGCTCCTCAGGTGGGTTAGAGTCTCAGCCCACAGTCAAGGTTTTGGGAGAAGTCAGGAGCTAGGGGCTGGGAGATGAGAGAAGAGTTGGGGTGGGGATGGGCCAGGGACAGGAAGCCACAGCGGGTGAGCGAGAAGCAGGGGCGCAGGGCTCAGGGCTGGGCCGCTGGCTGGGGCGCTGCATGGAGCAGACTGGCCGCTGGTGGGATCCGACTACCTCAGCTCCTCTCGGAGGTGCCATTGTTGCCCCCGAGTGGGCAAACAGTGCTGGGCGAGACTGGGGGCTAATGAGTGTTTTCCAGAGGGTGATTCCTCTACATGCGGTTTATCTCCCTGGGTCATCGTTCCACAGTCTGCACTTAGCAGGGTAATAGCAGCCTGGTCTGGGGCTTCTGCCCACCCTCTGGCCCCGGGGCCTGCAAACAGATGGCAGCTGATGAGGGAGAGGAAGTCAGGAAGAAGCAGGAGCAGCATGCCCTGGCCCCACCTGCTTCCTTATCTCAGGTCACTGCAGGTGTGTGTGCCCACGGCCATGCAGACGGCGCTCCTCAGGTCGGGGCCTCGCTGCTGCTCAGATCCAGGGAGTCTTACAGACACCCACACCCTCTCCCAGTCCTTACTGACCTCAACTGTCAGCCCTGCACAAGCCCATAGAGACCACCTCTGCCGCCCCTCACCCATCTTCCTCCTGCTGCCCAGGCTCCTTTATCCTCAGGAAGCCCAACAGGGAGAGGGCAGCACCCTTGATCCAGGACGCCCCCCTCCACCTCCGAGAGTGAGGCACAGTGCTCTGTGTTTGGGTGTCTTCCTACATCCATGTGACCACTCATGTGGTGGGAGTTATTTTTAGGTTACAGTTGAGGATGCTGAGTCTCTGGGAGGTTAAATGATTTGTCCAAGTACACCTAGTGTGGTAAGCAGAACAGTGGACCCCCAAAATGTCCATGTCCTGATCCTCAGAACCTGTGACTGTTACCTGACATGGCAAAAGGGACTTTGCTGATGAGATGGAGTTAAAGATCTTGAGATGGAGAGATTATCCTGAATTATCCGGGTGGACCCAGTGTGATCACAAGGGTCCTTCAAATGTGGGAGAGGCAGGAAGAGTGATGCAACGTGCAAAAGTCTCGACTGGCCATCACTGGCCTTGAAGATGGAAGGGGAGCCTAGGAAGGGGGGTAGCTTCTAGAAGCTGGAAAAGGTGGGGAAATGATCTTCTTCTAGTACCTGCAGAAGGAGCACACCCCTGCTGGCACCTTGCTTTTAGCTCATTGGGATGCATTTGGACTTCTGACCTCCAAACTGTAAGATAACGCAACTCTTGTTTTAAACCACTAAGTTCATGGTGGTTTGTTATAGCAGCAACAGGGAACTAATACACCCAGCTAGTGGCAGAAGCAGGACCTGAGCTGAGGACTCAGCCTTTATTCCGTTCCCTTCTTCCTTACCCGCCGGACGACTATGCTCTGCTCACCACTCTAGGCTGCCTCTCTTCCTGTGCCCTGCCCACATTTTCAGAAGTCGAGGGTGGGAGGGAAGATTCAAAACTGGAGCAGAGGCTAGATTTCAGGTACTCTCCGCCTCTGACCTCAGCCTCCCCTTCTGTCTCTCCCCTACTGGGACTCAAGAGTTCTTAGAAACATGCCTCCAGCAGCCTGTTTCTTGGGGGGCGGGGTGTCAAGGGAGGCAGGGCATGTAGTAGCCATTAGGGCTGGGGGTGCGGAGGGGGCTAAAGTGCTAAAACCAACATTGTCCCTCTTTTGGGGCAGGCACAACCTTCCTGCTCCTGCACTTAGTGTGGTATCCTTTTCCTGGTGCTGGACCTTTGAAATAGGGAGTGGGTGGGATGGGAGAAGGCGTCTGAGAGTCTTTTTGTTCTGAGGCCCTGGAGGGTCTGCGTGTCTCTTTCAGGGCAGGGGGGATGTCTGTGTGTCTGAGTACCTGGTTGTGGAAGGACCGAGGAGCCCTGCTCCCCTGCCTGTATGGGGTGTCTTTGAGCAGTGTGTCTGTTCAGCCTCTGAGTGTGTGTGTGTGTGTGTGTGTGTGTGTGTGTGTGTGAATGTATGTCTGCTTACATTTCTGTTTGTGAGTGTGTAAACAGGCGAGTGTGCGAGAGCGTGTGCTTTCTCACCTGTGTATGTAAACCTGTGAGTGCGAGTGTGTGCTCCGCCAGCCTGAGGGGGTGAGCCGGATCCCTGCACCCGCCAGCATTGCCTCACCCTGTGACACAGCCGCTAATGACTGTTTGCCATTGTCTGTCAGCGGTGGCATCACCTGCCCTAATGACAGTCTCCCTTGCCTAATGACCCGGCTTCTGCCCCATCATTTAGAGCCACAGGAGCACTGGGGCCCGTGGCCAGAGAGATGTTGTTGAACTCAACACATTTCCCACTGGGGGTGAGGAGACCCATAAATCCCAGCCTCCCCCCCAGCGCTCCGGTGGGCTGGGAATTTCAGCTGCCTGGTGGCATTCCTGGGCGAGAGCCGGTGTCTGGGCCCTGCCTCCATCTCCCTGCAGCTGGGCAGCTGCGCCTGGCTGCTCTGGTCTGCGGGTGAGGGCGTCTGGGCAGCCCAGGAGTTCACAGAGTCCAGGACAAGCCACCTGGTGTGGAGTCCCACCACTGAAGCCTCGTTCATAGACACCACAAACATGCCTTTTATTATTGAAATGAAGTTAAAACCGGCTTCTTGACTAGGAAGGGAGGAGCTGGGGAGGGGCTGCTGGCCCCTTTCTGTGAATCTGAAGCAATTTGGTCAGCCTCTCATAGCTTTGAACCTACTCCGTCTGACTGTTGTTTCCCATTTACAGTCCGGCCTCCTCCTCCCCTAAGCTTATCTAGATAAGCAGATAAGCCTGGTATCTGCCTGCTCAGCAGGGACTCACTGAAGGTTTCCTGGGTTAAGGAATGCGCCCTTGGAACTAGCTATGTGACCTTGAAGTGACTTGCAGTGTCCCGTTCTGCAAAATGGGGATGCAACAGTGCCTGCTTCAGGCTGATTTACATACACCAACTCCAGTCCTTACCACTCTCTTCAAATGGTTTTCTTATTGTACCCTTTTCACAGATAGGGAATCAAGGTCCAGAGCACTGAGTTGTGCCCACACAATTAGGAAGTGTGAGAGCTGAGGTTCAACCCCAGGCCCATTTCTCCCTGCATCCTACAGCAGGGTCTGAGGGGAAGGTCGAGTGTGCTGGTGGGGACACACATTGGTTCCAGAGGCTGGGAAGCGAGCACCTGGCCTCAGAAGGGTCTGCAGTGCTCCAAAGGGAGAAGCTTTCCTTGAAGAGAAGCTTGCCTCTTCGAGGCACTCACTCCCCAGAGACTACTGCCCTGATACGTCCTTATCTGGGGCCTCCCTGGCAGCCTGGCGGGAACTAGAACATGAGAAGCTTGCTTATTGTTGGGAGTTTCTTCAGTTGCTTGATTATCAAGAGGGGAAAAAAATTGCAGGTAGAGAGATGTGACTTAGATTCCAGAGCCTTCCTTGGCACTCCTTAAGGGCAGGGACTAATCCTCTAGCAAAATGGGTCTAATGAACACTGGGGACTCTCACAACCAGCGATGACCATGGGAGATGCGGCTTTATGAGAACATTTGCAAAACAACATATAAATAAGGGCACAGGAATATGGGGAAAACCTCTGGACCCAAGCGCCGAGGGGACGCGGGATAAGCGGTGCTAAGAACTGGGTGGGGTTGGCTGGGGGAGGCTTCCCGGAGCATGGGGTGTGGAGCAGGATGGGGAGGGACAGGTTTCCTTGGGGTGGGGGTAGGAGGGGAGCAGCAGGCACCTACATCCCCGCGGCGGAAGCATTCCTGATCCCTGGCTCAGTGACCTGGTACCCTGGGAATGTGCCCTGCCTCCTGGGTGGGGGTTGTCCAGCTGCACATCTGCCTAACCCCTTGGTGTGCCTTGATGATGACATGGAAATGTGGTGCAGCCTTGGGACAGGTCTTCCTCTCCAGGGAGTTTGGCCCAGTTTGGCATGTGGTCCATCCAGCTGTCTTCTCTGTGGGTTGTCTGGGGAAAAAGACCAGGGAGGAGTGTAGGGGGCGGTGGGGGCAGTTGGAGCTTGGGAGAAATGGTATGGGGCGGGGGGATGCTAGTAAGGCCTATTGCCTCCCTTGAAGGGGGTCAGGGTGCTGATAGGGTGGACAGCAGCCACAGTCAGCCTGTCCTGTGCTTGGCTGCTGCAGGGCTGGGCCTGGGGCTGAGCAGCCGAGAGACACCTTGGATGCTCAGAGCGTCCTGCTTCCTTCAGACAGGGACTTGGAGGGCTGGGAGTCAGGAGGGGAGAACAGAGTTTATGTGATGGGGAGAGAGTGAGGTGGGGAGGGGTTAAGGATCAGCACACAGGAGAACTTGGGGGCTGGCGTTGACTCCTGGTCTGTCCTCACCTCAAGGGACGCCCCGAAACTGGGACAGAGGTGTCTCTTTGAGACTCAGAGTCATTTTATAACTGACACTTAGATGCGTGTCTGCAGCAGCCTCAGGAATGACAGCATTTGGTCATTCATCTCCCGCCTGGCGAACTCTCCACAACAGCACCCTTCAGGGCTAGTAGTTTGGAGGAGAGAGACACTGGAAGGGATGAGAAGGCAGAGACTGATCCTTGGAGAAGAAGGGGGAGCCCCTCCTCCCCTCATTCATTGTCCTTTGGGGAGAGGTCCACAGCGGGAGGGAGGCTATTGGGCAGCATGAAGGGGCCTGGGTGCAGGAACCTAGATCCCAGCCAGAGACCCTACGTGGAGGTCAGAGGGACCTCGAGTTGAGCCCTGTGGGGACAGCTCTGTTGTTGGCCCTCACGTCCCGTCCTTGGGCTCCGTGCCCAGGCCTTGCTGTCAGCACCTGCTCCCTGAGCCAGCACCTGGCAAACGCAACCATGAGATCATGGGGTGGGGTAAGTTGGCCGGCCCCCGATCTCTGCTGGAGCCGTGGCAGGTGCATGGCAGAGCCCTGGGCCTGGCGCCTCTGTAATCTCCCTCCCGGTCCCTTCCAGCGAGGCAGCTTCTCCAACCAGCCCGTGTGGTCTCAGCCACCTCAGTCCCCAGATTTCAGCAAAGGTGGAGCACTGTCGAGTGTCATGGAGTGAAGGCTTGAGATTAGACTTCAAGAAGGATTTCCTACTCAAGAGATGGGATGGTGGGATGGGGTGGGAGGGTGTTGAAATTAAGGATACACGTCAGTGATAACCGAAGCTCCCTCATGGAGGGCATCCTCTGTGCCGTTCTGTGCGAAGTGCTTTGTAGGCAGTTTCCTTGTGATCTTCACCATGACCTTGAAGAGCATGGACATTCAGGCTAAGGCTTGGCAGCCAGTGAGCAGGGAAGCTGGTCCTTGCACTCGAGTCTCCAGCGTGGCATAAATCTTCAAGTCCAGGGAGGTGGGCCCCTGGGGGTACTTACTCACATCTTCATTTAGGATTCAGGGGTGAACAAGATAGGGTGCTTGAGGGTAAGAGTTGGAGGTTAAACAGGCAGAATCGATAAGAGGTGAGTTCCTGTTCCGGGTGGAAGTCCGCCACACAGGGCGGGTGGGCTTGCTTCTGTTTGACACATCCTGAGTCAGGAAGGAAGCTAGCACATCAGCACTGCAAGGCGGGAAGCAAGGCGAGGGAGCAAGACCTGCTGACTTCCGCTGCCTGTCATGGTCACAGGAAGGGCATGTTCCTCAAAAGGGAGAGTAGTTTGAAGGGCTCAGTCTGGCGGTGGGGAGATGGACCACCTGATTTGGGGGTCTTCGTGCAGTTGTGTGTGTGTGTGTGTGTGTGTGTGTGTGTGTGTGAGAGAGAGAGAGAGAGAGAGAGAGAGAGAGAGAGAGAGAGAGAGAGAGAGAGATAGAGAGAGCGCCTGTGTGTTCAGGTGCACACATACGTGTGTCCAGTCTCTCCAGATGCGCTTTCTGCCCCCAGCTGGCTCTGAGCCCTCCGGCTGCATCTGTGTTGTTGTACCATAGGCACCCATAGGCTCCCTTACTGATGGTCTGTAAGGTACTCTCTATTTTAGTGCAATGCTGTCTTGATTGGGGGGCCCTTCTTGTTCCCCAAATGTCCTCTAATTTGGTAGACAGACCACTTATCTAGTCCTGATAGCCCCACTTTTACTCACAGGAAATTCCCTCTGCCATTTATCCAATAACCTCCATTTCCTTCCCCTTTTCTGAGGATGAATTGGGTCTAGAATTTTAGCTAGTGGTAGGCATATGCTGTTCCTTGTCTGTGAGGCCACACTTCCACCTTGACTCACTCACCCCTGTGTTCCAGCTTCTGCAGGACTGGACCCACTGTAGCAAGTCGCCGCATGCTTATAGCAAGAGTGCACGGAGACAAGGGCTGCATGGGTGACTCCTGGCATGTAACCGGGGCCAGCCCTTGGGTGTGTCCTGTCAGGTGCCATGCTGACTGCTGGCTCCTGTCCGATCTTAGCGTGCAAGCCAGTGCCCATGTCAGTGGGTCTGGGGTCAGATCCCGTGTTTCAAGATGCGGTGGCAACACATGTGGAATCCTAGGATGTCAGTGCTGTAGGGAACTCCCGAGATCATCAAGGCTCAGACCTTTCATTTACAGACAAGGCGCCCCACTGAGAGGAGAGGCCTTTGTCCAAGATCACTCAGTAATTTGGGGACACTGTGAGTCTCTTGACCCCTGTTCCACAGCCCTTTCCATCATAACATATCGACAAGCCTCTCTCTCTCTCTTTTTTCTCTTGTTTCTGTACTTTTCTCATGCTTCCCCCTCTCAAGTTTACCTATCCAGGCGTTGCCATTCCTCAAGGCCTAGCTTGGCCCTCCTCCACTCCAGAACCTACCTGATTCCTCTCCTCTACCTTCTTCTGCACCATTAACAGCATGTTCTGCTAATTCCCATTCCCTAATTGTCTGTAACACAAATTAATGCTTTATTACTTGATGCTCTAATGACCTGGGTTCTAACCAGGCTCAATTGCTGCATGACCTTGGGCTACCTACTTAGCATTCTTAATCCTCTGTGTTTCTCATCTGTAAAATGGGGCCATCATTTGAGACTGAATGAACAGCAGAAGCTAAGTTCAGAGGGCTCGACTTGGAAAGTGGTGAGATTGAAATTTGAGCAGGTGTGGATGGGGGTGACAGCTGAAAGGCAGGCAGGGGCCAGATGGTGGGGGGCCTCAGATGGAAGAGGTTATGCTATTGGCAATGGGGATCTCTCAAGGCATTTTTTGAATGCAAGTAATAAGCCTTCACCCAGAGTTTGGAGGGGGCAGGAAATGGGGTGGGAAGTGTATGGGTTCTGGACTTGCGTTTCAGCTCCACCTCTGGTTAGCAGTGTGATGCCAGCACAGCTTGCTACATCTCTCTGAGCTTCCTTTTTCAATTTGTAAAATAACGACTATATCTACCCCATGGACTTATGGGAAGGATGAACTGAGAAAGCGTCTATAAATAGCTTAGCTTGGAGTCTTGTATTGAGTAAGTGCTTAATGAGGGGTAGCCATTATTACCGGGTTACTGCTATCATCCAAGAACATCCACCTGCCTGCCTCTTGGCCTGACTCCTTGTCGGGCCCTGAGTGACAGGCTCATTCTCCACTTTCCAAGGGCAAGGCCTACATGCCTCATTCCCCCTGCTCTAGCTGTTCCAGGAAGGGAAGGAGTTGGGAAAGCTGTTGAGAAGGGAGTAATGTCATGCTTTGGGGTTGCTGGGTGGTCTTCAGAAGCTCCAGTGACCTAAAGGTAGGCGGTGAGGGGCGGGGGGTGTCCAGGCCTTCTTGTCTGACCATTGGTCTTACGTTGTCCAAGGGGATTAGGCATGCAGGGAGCTCTGTGTCAACAAGGTGTGCCCCCAATCTTCGAGCTGGGCTGTCAGGCCAACTCTCTCAGGGATAGTCTTGGGGCCTCAGGTGCAGCGGTGACCCTGCTGCTGCTGTGAACCCCATGAAGAGGGGCAGGGAAGGAGCAAGAGAATGAGGGCTGAGGGGGAACCGAGCTCCAGCCACCCACTGAGGGTCTCCTTGGCTAGCACTGTGGAGAGGGAGCCAGACACCCTAACAATGAAAGAGTTAGAGTCTAGAGTCTAACCCTGGTCAGGGGCCTGAGTTGGTTGGAGTATCATGCCATAACCAAAAGGCTTGGGTTCAATTCCCAGTTGGGAACTGATGGATGTTTCTCTCACATCGATGTTTCTCTCTCTCTCTCCCTCTCTCTTTCTAAAAATCAATGAAAATAAAACAAATCCTCTGGGGAGGGTTAAA
The DNA here is from genome assembly GCA_026230045.1 of Corynorhinus townsendii. NCBI lineage: Eukaryota > Metazoa > Chordata > Mammalia > Chiroptera > Vespertilionidae > Corynorhinus > Corynorhinus townsendii. The sequence continues at coordinate 167,881,109 of JAPDVU010000003.1, read as the reverse complement.
AAAAAAAGAGTTAGAATCTAATAATTATTAGATGATGTTTATAAAACACCTACTAGGAGCTCAGCAATTGTCAGGTGCTGAGGGTAATCAGTTGGCAAAGATTGACTGGGTCCTGCCTGCATGGAGGGAATTCAGACAGGCATTTGGAGGGGTTGAGGGGAGGGGCTCATGGGGGTTGAGGGGGGAGCACAGGGAATGATGCTCTAATGACCTGGGTTCTAATCAGGCTCAATTGCTCCGTGGGCTGTGCTCGACCCCCTGTGTGGGGACCTGAAGGACCTGAAAGCAGCTGTGTGCTGGAGAGCAGACACTGTGTGGACGGCTTTGGGAGTACTGAGCGGAGATGAGGCCAGAAACGTACACAGCGGTCTTGAATGCCACAGTGAGGAGTGTGCACTATGTCTCAGGGGGTGGTGGGGACCACTAAAGGGTTTTAAGCAGGGAGAGACGAGGTCAGACGCAGGGGCTGCAGTGCTGTGGGAATGAAGAAGGATGTGGTCTGGCTCCAGGTTTCATGGAGGAGGGAGTGATGAGGGGGCTGGCATGCCTCTGGGGATGGAGAGGGGGTGGGATGATTGTGGAGTGGGCGTGTGATTTTGGAGCTGGAAGTTGAGGGGAGCCTGCGGGTGAGAGGGCTGGGACTCCACTGGGAGGTGGTTTGGAGCCCAGGTGAGTGTGTAGGTGGGATACAGGGCAGGCCTGAGTCAGCGCTCGGCTGCAGGGGGAGGTGAGGCACAGGGCGTGCTGAAGGAAGAGCAGGCCAGGGGCTTGACTGTGGCCTTGGCTCCGCCAACTCCTCCCTTTAGGCTTCAGAGTCTGGTCAGCTCCACAGGCCCCCAGATAGGATAGGCCCACAGTGACCCTATTGAGGGACATTCACTGTTTCCCCATCTGGGCCTGAGTTCTGGGACACGGAAACCAGGAGAGGCAGAGCCTGTGGCCCAACAGGCCCCCACTGCCGCAGAATGGCCCAAGGGGGCTGCAGGCATGATGACCAAGCTCTGGGAGTGCTCTGGGAGGGGCTGGAGGGCCGGGGTTTGGGGAGTGTGTCCAGGGTGCAGAGCCGCTGGACAAGGTCCTGGGCCCAAGGCCCCCTCGTCTCTCTGTAATCCACTCTCAGAACGTTTCAGCTCACCAGGCTTACCATCCAATCCTGTCCCAATGCTGTGAGAATGGGGCCGGGCCCCCAGGGCTGGAAGGGAAGGTAGGTGATGGCTTAGGCACAAAGGGGTGAGAACCCTGGACTCACCAAGCTCTGAGAGTCTCTATATCTTTGCCTTCCACAGCTCATCTTCCAATGCCATAGGGTCCTGGACAGGAGCAATTGGCCCAGGGGCTGAGTGAGCGGGAAGAGAGATACTCAGGCCCCAGTGGCCTCCTGCTCCGGCACCTGCCACCTGGGTCTCATTGGAAGTTGTCCTCATGTGGGTGTCAGGTTGGGGCTGGCTGGGGTGCTGAGGCAGAGGACATCCCTCACGGGATTGCTGCCAGTGGGAGCAGGGTGGAGGGTGGTCCAGACAGCCCAGGAGAAAGAGGGAAAGGGTTATCCCCTCATGCCCCTGCCCATCCCTATGGGTTTCTGTTACTGGAAAAGGTGCTTTCTGAGGCTCACACTGCCTCCGCGCACCCTCTCTCCCCTGCTCTTCTGCCTCCTCTCTCTCACTCCCCTCCCATCCTTCTTCCCTCTAAAGTTTCCCTTCCATCTCTGGCACCATCTTTTCCATCTCTCCCCCATTTCTTTCTTCTCCTTCCCCTCATTCCTTCCCATCTCCTCTGTTTTCCCCCAGTACCTCCTCATCTTCCCTCTGGTTCTCTTTCACTCACTGGCCCCCACTCAGACTCAAGCTGCCCATTCTCCCCTCTTGGAGCAGAAGGTCATCCCACCCACTTCAGGGGTGGTGGTGGTGGTTGTAGGGGAGCGGGGGGAGGGCACGCGGGGCCCAGCCCGAGGCCTCACGGTGCCACCTACTGCCTCAGGTGGTGGGAGGACTGTGCCCAAGGGCTGCCCTTCAGAGACTGCGAGCTGGGCAGCGGCCCCTGCAGGTGAGGTTGGGGATTGCAGCTTCCTGTCAGTCCCTGCCTTCCTGCTCATATTCTCACCCCAGGCACCCTGCAGGTCCCACCTATTTGCATGAGTGTGTGGATGGTGTGTGGACACTTGGGCATAGTATGTCATGCATGCACACATGTGAGTGTCTGGTGTGGGTGTGTGATTTGAGTGTGTACATTCTGCCGGTATCCATATCTGTGTCTGTGTGGGTGTAGAGTGCACAAATGAGTGTGTGAATGGCATGTGGGCTCTGCAGGCTTTTGCCTGTGTGTAAGTGCTTTGTGTACCTATGAGTGTGTACACATGGGAGCTCATGTGATAGAGAAAAGGCACATGTTTCTAGGGATACCTGGAGGAGCCTGAGGGCTCTGCTAAGTAGGAGCTCATCTGTACCTGGGGACACCAGTGAGCAGGGGAGTAGTATGAAGACAGCTGGCTGTGTGTGCGAAGGGGTGAAGGACTGTGAGTGTGTGCATGGCGTTCTCACTGCCGTGACAGGCTCATGTGTACACGTGTTTTCACTGTAGTGCAGGGGATAGGAGACCCCCAGGAGGGTGACCATTTGGATCTGCAACTCTGTAGTCACACGTGCGTAGCACAGAGGGCCTGGGGGAAGCTGTTTTTGTGTACGTGTGGAGACAGAGTCCTTCTAGGCCAGGGGTGGGGCTGAGCTGAAAGTGGAAGTAGTTAGTGATTTATAAGCTTTTAAAGAAATGCCTCAGCTCCCAGTTGGGCCCCAGACACAGTGAGTCTCATGCATTCCTCAGGTCTGACATCAGCCAGACACCTGAAGCCACAGCCAGGAGAGGAGGCTGCCTCCTTCACCTGCCCACCCCTGGGAGGCCGAGGCCAGTGGCAAGCACGCACACCTGTTGCCCTGAAGCACCTGCTGGGTGCAGGGGCACACTGCCCAACTGATGCCCCAGTCCCAACCACAGACCCCTCCCCAGCCACTGAGGCAACATGTCAGCAGACAATGGAGCACCTGTCTCTGCCTTGGTGGGCCTGGGTGCCCCCTTTCCCAGCTAAGCCTGGCTCCTTCAGGAGAGCTGAGTGGGCCTCCTGCAGGCTGCCCTCCAGGACTAAGCAGGCACAAAGCAGAGTGCAGGAAGCCCCATAAATGCTGCCTGGAGGAATAAGTGAACAAAGGCTGGTTCCCAGGACTGGTGCTGTCTGGCCCAGGGGGTTCCCTGAGGGTGAGTGGGTAGCTGTGCTTAGTGCTGGGAGGTTGGCCTTTGAATTTACCTCTGCATGATACTCCCTGAACTTCCCATTCATTTTTTTTTCTAGAAAAGAGCAGAAATCCCTCACAGGGTCATTATTCCAATGAAATGCGGTGGCATGCCTGATACCTGGCACGTGGTGAGTTCTCAGGGAACCACAGATAACTCCTTCCTAAGGGCTGCCTGGAGCCCCTTCTGCAGCCACCCCTGGACTAGCTGTGCGTCAGCTACTGCAGGGCAGCAGGGATCCTCAGGTTTCATTCTAGAAGCATGAGTCAGACCCACGTCAGCATGGAGGGTGTTCACACTGGGGTCAGATGCTGGACCCAGGTAAGAGCAGACACAGGCCTGGTTGCCACATTATCACGACACCCTGTTCCAGTAGCTGGATCTCAGGAGATGGGAAGGGGATCCTCTGATGCTGAACTGAGCACCCCCAGGCCTGTGGGTTGCAGTGTTGTTGACACAGGCTCTGTGATATCTCCATGCTTTTCAGATAGAATAGCCTGAAAAGGGCCTGAGGGTGTCCTAGAAGGCCTTGCTGCTGCTGCTGCTGCTGCTGGGGCAGGACCTCTAGCCCTGGGCCTGGGCCTGGGCCTGACTTGGGGACTTCTTCTTCATTAGAGCTCCTGAAGCCAGCTTGCCAGGCCCAGGTACCTGTCTGGTTCTTGAGAACCTCTCATTCATCTAGATCCCAGCTGTCTCCAATGAGGACTCAGATGAGCTTTTCCAGGCTTTGGTGAACACCTGAGACATGGAAATGCCTACTCTGAACTCTCCCACACCCTGACTCTGGGCAGGGTTCTGAACTTTCCCATTGCTGTAAATTGTGACTGTTCAGCACAACGGACAGCACTCACGCCTGGGGTGGGCCAAGGTGGGGATGAGGGTCTCTGTGCCTGGCAATGGTTAAAATTTTAGCCACAGCACACATATCTCCAAAGTCTGACTTCTTGTTTCTAGGAGCCTTTGCTTCTCTGAAGCCAGAACTTACTGACTTCTTAGGTCAGATAACTAAACACACCATTCTGGATATTCATATAGGTGACGTGATTTAGGGTGAGGTGCCTCAGCAGGCCTTTGCAGGTAGGAAAGTGGAGGGAAATGGTGTGTTGATGGGGGCTTATCTCTGCTGCCCAGGCATGCAGAAAAGTCAGAACACACAGAGACCAGCCCTTATTAGGAACTGGGAGGAGTGGGTGACACGAGGTTCACCGCTCTGCTCCTGCCTTGCAGCAGCTCACAGCTGTGCAGAGGACATACATGTCAACAAACATTGATTTCCTTTCTGTGCTTGAAATTTGCAGAACTTTCTCAGGGAAAACATGAAGACTGCTAAAATATGCTGAAAATGAAGCAGCAGTTTGGCTGGGTGGGAAGAAAACCAAACCTCATAAACCTTCAGGGACCCGCCCTGGGGACACTGGCTTCCAGGGCAGCCCTCCCCTGGTTCTCTGGGTGCTTCTGGGGTGTGGGAAGAGTCCTGGTTGGCTTTTCCTCCTGCCCCAGGGCCCAGGGACCACAAGCTTTCAACTCCTCCTAAGTGCCCAGTGCTGAGGTGGAAGCCATGGCCCCCAGCTGCACTCCAGCCATCCGGCCTGGCCTCTGATCCAGCCCACACCTGGCAGTCTGTCCCTGACTGTCAGGATGGACAGGTTTGGCTGACCAAACTGGCAGCAGCCTTTGTTTTCAGTGAGATAAAGAAAGAGTCACAGCTTTGGCCACAGCTGAAATAAACCTTTTGGGCTTTATTTTCTCTTGAATCATTTCTAACTTGTGAAAAGTGGCAAAAAGAGTACAAAGAACTTTTTTGGGAACCATCTGATGTCCCCCCCCCCCCCCCCAAATACTTTAATGTGTATTCCCTACAAACAAGGACACACTCTCTCTCAACCACGTTATAGTCATCAAAATCAGGAGATTAACATTGACATGTGACTGCCATCTAATCCTCAGACCCCATTCAAGTTTTGCCGGTTGTCTTAATAATGCCCTTCACAGCCAAAGCATCCAGTTCAGAATCCTGTGCTATCGCCTTTGGTGGCCGTGTCTTCTTAGTCTCCTTTAGTCTGTAACCGTGCCTCAGTCTTGAGTTTCATGACCTGGACTCTTTTGAGGATGATAAGCCAGTTGTCTTACAGTATGCCCCTCAACTTGAGTTTACCTGATGTTTCCTCATGATTAGATTCAGGTTGTACATTTCTGGCAGGAAGACCACAGAAGTGGTGCTGTGTTCTTCCTAGTGTATCCTGTCAGGCAGGGCACAGTTTCAACTTGTTCCATCACTGGTGATGGTAACTTTGGTGACTTGAGATGATGTTTGCCAGGTTTCTCCCCTGTGAATTCCTTTTTTCCTCTTTGCAATGAAAATGGGTTTTATGGAGAGACACTTTGAGACCATGGAAATATCTGGATCCCCATCAAATTTTCTCCACTAGTTCTATCCTCGATGATGTATCTTGCCTTACTTATTCCTATGGTTGGCAAACACATTATTACCTCTACATTTATTACTTGGTATCTTCTGTATGGGAAACCCCCCTTTATCATCTTCACATTTATTTATTTATTTATATTATATAGACTCAGAGATTCCTAGAGGCCTGGTGCATGAATTCGTACACAGGTGGGGTCCCTTGGGGTGGCCTGCAGGGATTGGACACCAGCTCATGCCCCCCAGGCTTGCAGCCCCAGCTCACACCCCTAGCCTCCCAGCTCCACCTGGCACCTTGCCTTGGCTTGGCACTGCCCCCTCACCTGCTCCACCATCCTGCCTGCAGGGTGATCGATCAGGGTCTGGCCCCTCCCACCCCCCCATCCCCCGTCCAGCTCCCTCAGTGCCTGGGAGCTGGGTGGCAGCCCCGCCCTCCACTGCTGCTGCTGCTTGCCGTCCTCAGAGCAATCGGCAGGGTGATCAGGCCCCTGCTTGCACCTGCCTTGGCCTGGCACTGCCCGTTCACCTGCTCCACGCTCTGGCTGCAGTCCCACTCTCGTCGGGGCCCATGGGGGCCAGCAGCACCTCCACTGCCACCTGCTGGCAGCACCCCTCTGCGGATGCCCACCACGTTCTGCGCTGCCCCCTGGTGGTCAGTGCATGTCATAGTGAGCGGTTGAACTCATGGTCTCCTGGTTGAACTCCCGGCCCGAATGACCACCCGAGGGGACAATTTGCATATTAGGCTTTTAATATATAGGATTTATTTTGATGCTCAGATTGTCCCAACTTCGGCCCGTGAGAGTCCCTTCAAGCTGGCTTCTGTATTGGATACATTCCCTCCATTCTTTAAGCACTTCCTGACTTTTCTGAACAAGAGGGTCATGACTGCTCTTGTGATTTCTCTGCTCCTGCCATGGAATTAGTCATTTCTCCAAGGCAACTTAGTTCCTTTTAGTGGAGAATGGTATTTAGAAACCAAGATCTCAGCACTAGGTATGTTCATAGCTTTTGAAATGTCAGTGATTTTTCCGACTGGTAAGCCAGGAACAGAATGCTGCCTTTAAGCTTTAAGATTCTAGACCAGTGATTCTAAAACCTGGTCAGGTGGTGGACAGCATGGAGAAATGAGGTTTTAGTGGAAATATATAATATATTTATTGAGTAAACATGATATTTTCTAGAATCTAAGACATCTAATCTATATGGATGTGGAGAGAGGGGATATACATACACGTGTGTATGTATATGTATAATCTATACACACATAATTTAAATCTGTGTATTTTATCTCTCTGTCTGCCTCTGTTGAAAACCATGAGTTCACACTTTCCTTCAATACCAAGTTCCATACCACACATTTCATTCTAGTTCCCTTCCATCATTCCTGTGTGTAAAACCAATCTCCCCTGTAGCCACTGCTCCAGCTCAGATGTCCTCTTCTGTGATGGGACAAGTCACCCCTACTGCACATTGTGCCCGGACTTGGATGCCCACTGTACTTGGCCCTGTAATATATTTGGGACTGAATTATGCAGGGAGGAAGGCAGGCAGGCAGGTAACATTTTGGACATTTTAATGACCAACAAATAATTTCCTGATCTTTGGAAGATTTTGCTCAAAACTTGTCCTTAAAAAATGATATATGCTTTACTATTATTAAAGTACCAGACCACGTGAATTATATTTGAAAACACAGGAAGATAAAAGTTATCCATAATTTTAGCCTTTGAACACAGCCTTTGTTTAGTATTTTAGTGCTTTTCCTTTTAGTCCTCTCTCCCCAGTGCATCTGTTTTCTTTGAAATATAATTATAGCTGCAATGTTGCTACACCTTTCCAACCTGCCCATTTACTTGAGGCAACAATAAAAACATTCACTGCTTATGAAATGCCCAGCTCTGTATGTGCCCAGCTCTGTATAGGTTGTTTTCTCTTTCTCATTTAAACCTTAACACAATATTGCAAAGTAGGTATTTTCCTGACATCAGAGCTAAAGAAACGGGAGCTCAGGGAGGCTATCCAAAATGGCACTTCTAATAAGCGGTAGAGCTAGTTCGGGAACCCAAGTATCTCTGACTCCGAAGTCTGGTTCACTATCTGACCTCCGTGAAGATACTAGTAAGTATAACCGATCTCCCACCATACAACACTGTCTCCATAACTCTTCAACATTTTAAATGCAGGCATATTGGCCATGGGAGTCCTTTCAAGCTAGCTTCTGTGTTTGATATATTCCCTCCACTCTTTAAGCACTTCCTAACTTTCTGGAACAAGATGCTCCTGGCTCATCTTGTGATTTCTCTGTCCCAGCCCTGGAATTAACCATTTCTCTAACGAAAGTTAGTTTCTTGTAGTGGAGAATGGGTGCATTTAGAAATCAAGGTATGCTCATAGATTTTGAAAATGCTGTCAGTGATTTTCTGACTCTTAAGCCAAGAACAGAATGTTTCATAACTTACTGGCACTGTTTCAACTATGTCCCTGTTGTAGGATATGTGGGCTGCTTCCTCTTGCTATATAAACAATGCCATGATGAACATCTTCATGGATATGTTTTTTTCATGAATTGTTTTCCGAAGAGTTGGCCTAATTTGGTTTTATTTTTTTATCCTCACCCAAGAGTATGTTTTTATTGATTTTGAGAGAGAAATATATATAGAGAGACATTGATGCAGGAGAAACATCAATCTGTTGCCTCTCATACGGTCCTGACTGGGGATGGAACCTGCAATTGAGGTATGTGCCCTGACCAGGAATTGAACCCACAACTTTTTGGTGTACAGGATGACGTTCCAACCAACTGAACCACCCAACCAGGGCAAGGGTTGACTTAATTTGAAGGCTACACTCAAACAGCGTTGGCATAGTATTATTTTAAAAATAACTGATACAAAAGTATTTTGATTTAATTAGCATATATTAGAATATAAGTTATGTTTTATTCAAGAAACACTTAAGGATTACCTGCCGTATACCAGGAATGATGGCAGGAATGGAAGATACAAAGTTATTTTTATTGTATAATCAAGTCAGAAATCCAACACCAAGATGACTGTTTTAAGGGCTGTGCTCCTGAGGCCTTGATTGAAATGCTGGGGGTGACGTAGGGGCAAATGCCAAGACAATGGGTTGGCTCAGTCAGCTCAGGAAAAATGTGATGTGGGGTAGATGGGATTCCCAGGTGTTGGGTGTGACAGTTAAGTTGTGTCTTAGTGCCAAACCCTCACTTACATATTCTCTGTGGTGTGGAGTAGGCTTTGCCAACTGGCTCTGTTAGGATCTGCCAGTAGGGGGTGCCAGAGGGAGCCTGCAAGGCGTTTGCTGTCCGTGGGCTTCCTTTCTGCTCGCTGTGGTGAGCTCTGCCTGGCAATGGGTCTTCTCCCTGCCAACAGAGCCTTCCTATAGCACCGGCTGAATCCATTTGGCCGTTTTCCCAACACTCGGAGTGTCAGCTTCACTGTGCCCTTCTAATCCGAGGTTTTCCACAGTGCCAGCTAGCCCCGGCTTCCTCCTCCGAGGTCTGCGCGTCAGACCCCCTCCTTTCAGTGTCCAAGCCTTACCAGTTCCAACCTCTTCCTTTTGTTCCCTCAGCCCTAGTTATGGCAGCTACTTCTGCCTGTCCCATGATATCCCAGGGTTTTCCTTTTACTCTTTTAACGTCCCAGTTAACAACTCTATGCCTAGTTAACAATTCCTTACATTGAATCCTCTCTGTTCAAATAACTGGTGAGACTATTGTGTCCTTATTGGAACCTGGCCAGTGGGCCCATGGGAGCTGTAGAGTTGGCGGAGAAAACACAGCCTTTTCCAGAGCATTCTGGCTCCCTCTTGCCAGGTCTTGAGTAGGAAGTGTCTCGCTGGACCGAGGAGTTGTTGACTGGAGAATTTCCAGCTAGATGCCTGGCAGTTGCATGTTCCAGGAAGTCCTGGAGATGGGAATCTGTTCAAAATAGTTGGTCTTCATAAATCCACATAAATACTTTGTCCATTTGAGGCATTAAAGGGCCATAGAACAACTTTCATTTCAACTCTATTCAACAAGCATTAGTGAACACCTATGAAGGTCAGAACATGGGTGAACGCAGAAAACTGCACCCATTCTGACTGAGCCACGTAGGGATATACAAAACGCACAACTCAAACACCCTCCAGTGGCCTCCGTTCATTACCCACACCCAGCCACACCTGGTGTTACAACTTTTAGTGGGCTCTCAGGTAACCCTCCCTTCCCGCCAGTTCACCGTAACTCACAAGTTGCAATCCTAATGCCCATGTCCACAAGCAAACTGTCTTTTTTTTCCCCAAGTAAAATGCCTTATTTACTGCAGTCATTATGTATTTCTTTCCTTTTTTAAAAATTAAAAAAAAAATCAATTACAGTTGACATACAATATTATATTAGTTCCAGGTGTACAACAGTGATTAGACGTTTTTGTTATGTATTTCTTAACCATGTACTATGTGTAAAACTGTGCTACTGTTTTTGTTAGATTCCTATCTTTCTTAATGTGTCACTGATGAAGTTTTGAGTGTTGTGTCCCTAACCCCATTTCCTGCCCCCTCCCCCTCATAAGCCTTGTGGTTTTGGCCTTGCATAGTGTGGTGATTTTCAGGAATGCATATATTATAGAAGAACCGACTAAACCTAAGACAAAGAAAACAACAAGAGCAATGATTGCAGAATGCTCCTGAAGCTAGAAAGTAGGACATATCGTAACTAACTGTGAAATAATAGAAAACACATATATTGGTCTCTGCCCTTCGCTCCTGGTACAGGGCTCTTAAAAACCCTTGTAAATTCTTAAGTGGTAAGAGTGCTAGGAACATCTCTTTTGTCCTAATATTTGTCTTTGTCTTCGTGTCTGACACAGGGCCCCTAAAACCCTTGTAAATTCCCAAGTGATAAGAGCACTAGAATCATCTTTTGTTCTATTGAGGCGACTGTGGCTGTGCTCAAGGATGGGGGCTGGTTACCAGAAAGACCAAGTCATGATTAGAAACTTAGCCCCACCCTCCAACTTCAAGAGAGGGGAGAGGGGCTGGAAATGGACTTAATAATTCATCATACCTTTGTGACGAACCCTCCATAAAAATCCCAATAGTATGGGGTTCAGAGAGCTTCCAGGTTGGTGAACACAGTGGGAGGGTAATGTATCCCAACTCCACAGGGACAGAAGCTCCTGCACTGAGGACCTTCCCAACCTCACCTATGTATCTCTTCATCTGGCTATTATCATATCCTTTAATAAACTGATAAGCGTAAGTGTTTCTTAAATTCTATGAGTTGTTCTAGCAAATTAATAGGCCCCAAGGAGGGGATTATGGGGACCTTAGATTTATGACTAACTGCTCAGAAGCACGGGTGACAGCTTGGACTTCCAGTGGAGTAGGGGACTGAGCCCTTAACCTGTGGGATCTGAGGTTACATGAACTTCTAGAGGAGAAAAAAGGTTTCATATAAAGGATCTAAAGTCAGAATGGACCCAGGCTTCTCAGTAGTAATATTGGCAGCTAGAAGACAATGCATACCTTCAAAATTTAGAGGGGAAATATTTTCCAACTCAGAATTCCACAGCTGTACAAACTATCAATTATTTTGAGAATAAAGACTATTCAGACATGCATTTTCTCAATATATATGTATCACCTTTCTCAGAAAGCTGCTGCAGGTTATGCTCTATCAAAACTAGTAAACTAAGAAAGAGGAAGAGATAGAATGCAGGAAACAGGGAGTACAGTGCAAAAGAGAAAAGAAGGGAGTTCTTTGGAAGAGGGTAAAGGAAGATCCCAAGATGAAAGCAATGCAGCAGGTCTAGAGAGCACCCAGTCTAGGTGGGAGACTGGGAGAGAACCTGGGAAAAATGGCCCCAGGTGATGAAATTGATAGAAATATTTGACATGTTTGACCATAGTGAGAGGTTTAAGCAAGTGAAGGAGGGTCTGGGATGATTTAGGGATCTATATCTATATCTATATCTATATCTATATCTATATCTATATCTATATCTATATCTATATCTATATCTATATCTATATCTATATCTATCTATATATCCATATATGTCATAATGATACAGATCATTATTAACTCTGGGAAAATCAAATGTTAGAAAGTATATCGCATGGTTCAAAGAATGAGTGAAGTATACTGCATAGCTCAGCTGTGAATACCCATTAAAGACATAGTTCTATGAGGGAGAAGGGAGATAAGAAATGTGGTGGCTGTGGGGTGGTTGTGAAAGAGGTAGATTATCACTTTCCAGAGTGGGAAGTTAATATTAACACCTAAACCTGAAAAGACAAGAAAGAGTAGTATCAATATACTATTTAGAGATATGTATATAAATTTAAAAAATAAAAGTTTAAAATTGAATGACAGTGTTTGGGAGTAAAATTGTGTATGCCTAAGAGCTGCTATTTTTCATCATAAGCTTGTGGTTTGTCTCTTTAAACTATGTGTATGTATAACTGATAAAAATCTATCTATCTATCTATTTATCTATCCATCCATCTATGTTTGGGGACCATTGTGAAAATGGTGGCTGAAGGGGAGAAGGCTGACTCTTTTCCCCTTTGTTCTGTTGAGATACTCAACCAATAGGATAAAAAGCTAATCAGCTAATTAGGGTAGATGTGAAAGTTTGGTGTCTGCTAGAGCCCAGAATAGGCACATCAGAAACTTCGAGTTCTTAGAACCCTGGAATCAAAGGCCTGGGGAAAGCTTGTTTGTCTAGGACAGTGGTCAGCAAACCACGGCTCACAAGCCACATGGGGCTCTTTGGCCCTGGAGTGTGGCTCTTCCACAAAATACCACGTGCGGGAGCGCACATACAGTGTGATTGAAACTTCATGGCCCGTGAGCAGAAGTCGGTTTTCGGCCTGGGCAAGTCTATTGTGAAGAAGTGGCATTAGAACACTCTAGGGGCCAAAGAGCCGCATGTGGCTCGCGAGCTGCAGTTTGCTGACCACTGGTCTAGGAAAGCCAAGGCTCCCTGAGACACCTGAGGGTATAGATCCACTCCCTCAGGACAAGGAAAGGACTCAGTCTTGGACCTCTGCGAAAGGTCTGGAGAGAAGTCCCCTAAACTTACTACAGTGGCTGCCCTACAGGAACCCACCCAGTTTGCCTGAGGTGGGTTCATACCTGGAGCAGCCAAAGAGCCTAAAGCTCTCCCCATTCTTCAGACAAGAGAGTCCTGCCTACCAGCTCATTTGCTGCCAGCCTGAAGGGAGAACACCAATTTGAACAATCAGAACAAGTGCCTCTTACTGAGGAAAATTTAATGGAACAAATGAAATAGAAATTAAAAACAATGTACAACAAAAAATACTTCTATGGTGATTCAACAATATATTGATCTTGGAATAAGAAAAGAGGTTTTGGCAATTAAAAAGTACTGAATTTAAAACTCAATAAAGGAAGTGAAAAGTAGAATAAATATTACTGGATGATAGAGAAAGTCATCCAGGAGATCAGATGGTGGAACTATCTTGCAACATGGAACAAAAGTACAAGAAAATGGAAATTATGAGTGAGAAAATAAGAGTAAGGATGCTAACGCTAGATCTTATATCTGAATAATATTTTTTTCCAAAGGCAGGAAAAAAGAAAAAATAGAGGAGAATCAATGAAGAAAGAAACAATAGAAAAAAAGTTTTCTGAGCTAAAGAAAGACTTGAGCATTAACATAAAAAGGGTTCTTCAAATGCCTAGCAAGATTAATAATAAAAACAAGATACACACCTAGTCACCTCTTGGTGAAATTTCAGAACTTCAAAAGAAAAAAAAAAAGTAAAAATCTTAAAAACTTCCAGACATAAAATAATCAACAACAAAAACAGGTTACCTGAAAGGGAAAGAGAATCAGACTGGCACTGGAGGTCTCATTTACCATGTGGAAAGCTCTAGGATCATTAAATGATCCCAACAGCTTCTGGGGAAAGAACTCAGATCCAAGAATCTTGGCCAAAATGTTATTCAGTGTGAGAGTAGAAGACAGACATTTTCAGATCTCTAAGGATCCATGTACCATTTCTCAGTAAACTGTTCAAGAAGGTAGTTTTAGTTAAATAAAAATTAAATTTGAAAAGAAAACACATCCCAAGATAGGGGAGGACAAAGAGCATATGAAACAGTGGAGAGCAATAGATCTAGTAAAATTTATAGTAAATAAATGGATGATGATAAACTGATTTTTAAACTATGTTATTCATTAGAAAGGATTTTTGAAATAGAAGGCAAGGGGGATAATCCTTAGGAATAGTTGAAACTAAAATTAGAGATTATTTCAGTCAAACTAGGATATGGGATGGAGAGGCTATGTGGTTGAGAGGAAAGAGGTAATGAAGACGGGGAAATAAAAAGTGCTATAGGGTTGTGCTGAGTTAAAGGGGGTCATATAACTATATAATTTTGGTATGTTGATAGCAAAGTATCAAATAGAAATAGAATATGAATTTAAATATAAGTAGAAATGTGAATTTAAATATCTCTATCATCCAGCAGTATTTATTCTACTTTTCACTTCCTCTATGGAGTTTTAAATTTAGTAAATATTAGTGAACTTGAGATGGATGGAAAAACTTCCAAATACCAGGAAGGGAAACATTTAATTTAAAACAGAAAAAAACCTGGAAGGATACCCCTAATAGTAAAGACCTGTGGGGACAGGTAAGGAAAGTGAGATTTAGGGAAGTGAAGGGAGAGTTTTCATTTTTCCCCCTTCTTTGTTCTTCTTTAATTTTTTAATTCTTTTAAACAATTAGGATGCATTGATTCATTGCCTTATAATTATAGACAATAAAGCAAGAAACACTGAAAAGTCAACAGTGTTCAAAGATGCAAAGGTGATGCCATCTGTAACGTCTTTGGAGAAACTGCTTTCTTTCCCTGCACCCTCCCCCCACCCCAAACATTGAGTAATGACTGTTACTGGAGAAAAGGGCTGGAGAAAGGTGTGTGCCTAATTCCTATGCTACTTTTATGTTCAAAGTAAAAGCTAAAGAATTATGCTATAAGTAAAGATGTCTATCTGTGTACTTACAAGTTCCCATTTGTTGAGAAGAGATGTTCTGACATGCCCTACGGGGGATGCACCGTTTTCAACTTTAGAAAATTGGACTCTGTGATGGGCTAGAAGCCACCAGCGCAGTGGCATGGCCTAACTAGATCTTCTTAACCTAGGAGTTAAGGCACCCAAATTTTAATTTTGTCCCTGCCATTTGTATGAGCTACATGCTTTTGTACAAGTCATCTAACCTCTCTGAAGCTGACTTCTCAACACAGAAATACTGTGATCTAGCACTTAATCAACATTCCCTAAATGTTTATTTTATGGATAATGAATAGATAAATGAAGTAACTTGCCTGAGGTGACCCTTAGTGGAAGCCTACAAGTCCTTAGCTTAACACACAGTGAAGATGAGTCCCTCCTACCTCCCTTTCCCCCACCTACCTTCCCCCCACCCCTCAGCACTCTGCACACCTCCTGGAGGATGTGCTCTTGTTCTCCACGGAGCACAGGACCAGGGTGCAGACCACCACGTCCATGGAGCCATCGGCCACCGGGTGCATGTTCTCCCCAGCAGCCACCACGAAGCGCTCAAACTGCAGGTGTTGGTTCTCAGCGATGCTCTAGATCAAGAACTTCTCGAAGTTGGGGTTGGGGTCTACACAGGTCACCCTGCATCCAGGCGGATAGAACTTGAAGTTGGCCCCGGTGCCACAGCCCACCTCCAGCAGGCAGAGCTTCCCCGAGGGGCTCACGTGCTCCTGCAGGCTGCTGAAGAGCCCCCGCTTCGTGCTCGCCATCTGTTTGTTGTACACTGAGGTGAACCTCATCAAGAAGAGGGGGAAGCATTTTTTGCATATCTTGTTCCACAAGCCCAGAAAGTTCAGCAGGTACATGGGGAAGGCCAGGATGTGGACAGCCAGAAAGAGACGGTGGGTGAGGACTGCCAGTGTGCAGGAAATAGAGCCTAGAACCACAGGGATGGGGGACAAGGGGAGGGATGAGGGTGGCAGCACCACCATGGTAATGTGCGATTCTGTAGACCTCCTAGGAGTGCAGTCATCAGGTGAGGGATGAATTGAGGGAAGTGATAGCTCGAACCCCAGTTTCCTTGGGCTCTTACCAGCAAGGAGAAGACAGGACGCCATGAGCATGTTCCAGCAGTCACCTGCCACAACAATAACTTCAACACCAGAAACAACTCCCATTTACTGAGCCTCTAAGTATATTTTATAACCTTATCTTTTTCAATACTTAAAAGAACCCATGGGATAGACACTATTAATTCCGTTTTACAGAAGAAGAAACTGAGTCCCACAGAGGTTAGCTACAAGATTGTGTAGCAGGGAAGTGGCAGTCTAAGTAGAATTAGAGTCCACACCTTCATCCCGGTGCTGCAGGGTGTCCCGGGGATGGCTGATCTGCTAGGGAGAGTTACTATCATGCATGCAGGGTGTAGGGAATAGGTCAGAACCAACCCACAACATGTTTTCATTTATGAGAAATAGCCATTCTAATGGAGTCTGGCTAACTAGCCTTCTTGCCCACCTTTGAATATCCTTGTCCATCCTTGGTTTCTTCTTGCCATCAGCGTAGAGGCATTTCTCCTCTGCAACAAGGCTGGCCTCACCTGGCCTCTTAAACTTACCCTCCAACCCCCCTCCCTGCTCCATAAATGAGCTCCCCCTTCATATTTAACATCTCTCCTTATGGCCTAGCTCCTTTCCCACTGCCAATATTTATGCTGCAATAACTTTTTTTCCTTTAGCTTGCTTTCCATTCAAGTTAACTTCTCATCTCATTTTCCTTTACTGTCAAACTTCATGAGAAATTGTAGTCGGCACTCTGTGTTTCCATGTCCTCACCTCCTCCAAACCTCAGCCTGCTGATGACTGGCTTATACCCCCACAGCTCCAATGAAAGTGCATGCAGACAAATGAGAAGGTGGTCAGAGGGAGGGGAGCAAGAGAGGATGACAGGACTAGGAAGTGGTGACCAATGAACGGAATGGAACGCTGCATCTGAGCAGCTGAGAGAGGCTCGTGTCCAGGACACAGGTGGAGAGAGCCAATCCTCAGAGCCCCGAGGGAGGGAGAAAGGGAGGGTGGGGAGGTAAGTTTGGGTGGGGGAAGGAAACTAAGGGTGTTTTTGCCAGATGGCCTTGATTTTCTCAGTGAGGAAGAATGCTGTGATACCTTTAATTTTTAAAATTTATTTATTTTTTGCTCTGATACTTTTTGAGAGTGCAGGTGCAGGGTATAGGGTGGGAATAGAGAGTAGAGAAGCTTTACAGTAGCAACCAGGACAGCTGGGAGAGGTTGCTGAGCAAAGGCAGAGAGAAGTGCCCAGTAGCAAAAAGGGTGCAGCGGAGCCTGAGGATCTGATTTGGTGGTGGCACCAGATCTACAGGAGACGGCTTTCTTCACCGATGCTCTGCAGGTTAGAGCTTGCGCAGAGAAATTCAGTGTTTAGGCTGAATAGGCCTGGGGTTTTTTTTCCTGGTGGAGGAGACTGAAGGCTGAGGGGTCAGAGAGGGAGGGTCCAAGCTGGAAAGAAAGTCTGAAGGAAGGTGGTAGGTGGGGAGAAATGTAATAGTCGGGATAAGGACTGAGACCGCTGGTGTGGCCGAGGAACACGTTTGCTGAGAGTGCGAGATTACGAACAGCCCTGTAGTGTGAAAGACTTCAGAGATAAAGCAGTGTAGGGTCTAGAGTGTGGCCATGGGCAGAGACAAGAGGAAAAGGATGGAAATGAAAGTCATTGGAATTGTGGAGCTAAGGAACAATCAGGCTAAGATGCTGGGAGGTCAGCCACATGGAGGATGAGGGTGCTGGGTGGGGAGGAGCAGCAGGAACCAGGTGCCAGAGTACCTGCTGAGGGTGAGGGAGTGGCAGGAGGTCAGGAAGTGACTGTGAGCTCAGCAGGGACCAGCTACAGAAGAGGAAGTAGACACGGTATAAGTAGATGGCATGAACCTTGTAGGACTTTAAAAAAATTACAGTGATTTATGCAATCAATATATAGAGGTAAAAACACAATCACTATGAAAGGGATTTTGTTCTTTTCAGTGAATAGCATTCCTCTGAATGTATGCAGCTCAATTGATTTAATCACTCCCCAAAGAAGGGCATTTATGTTGTTTCTGGTTCTCACTGATATAAAATAATGGCAGCAGAGACCACACGTATGTGTGCACTTTGGATGAGAACATCTATAGGATAAATCCCTGGCAGTGGAAATACTTGGTTAAGGACAAGTGTATTCGCCCTGGCTGGTGTGGCTCAGTTGGTTGAAGTGTCATCCGAACACTAAAAGGTGGTGAGTTTGATCCCCAGTCAAGGGTGCATGTTTCTCTTTCTCTCCTGTTCTCTCTCTAAACAAAACAAAACAAAACAAAATTACACAAGTGTATCCATTTTGTTTAGATAAGGACAAATGTCTTCAATTTTGACAGTTATTGCCAACTTTCCATCTAAAGAGGATGAGCCAGTTGATGACCCCATGAACAAAGGACAAAACTCTCTGTCACCCATGTACTAACCTCTGTGGGACTCAGTTTCCTCTTCTGTAAAATGTGGAATAAATAGTGTCTATGCCATGGGTTCTATGCCATAGGGTTAGTGTGAGAATTAAATGGGTAAAGAGATGCAAAGTGCTTAAAACACTGCCAAACATGTGTAAAGTAAGCACTATATAACCAGTAGTTCATATTCTTTTTTTAAAATTTAAATCTTATTTTAAACTACAGTCTACATTCAACATCCTATATAATAAAGAGGTAATATGCAAATTGACCATCACTCCAACACACAAGATGGCCCCCCCATGTTGTCAAAGATGGCCGTCCCCATGTGGACACAAGATGGCCACCACAAGATGGCCAGCAGGGAAGGGCAGTTGGGGGCAATCAGGCCTGCAGGGGAGGGCAATTGAGGGTGACCAGGCCTGCAGGGGAGGACAGTTGGGGGGGGACCCACGCCTGCAGGGTAGAGCAGTTGGGGGCAACCAGGCCTGCAGGGGAGGGCAGTTGGGGGCAACCAGACCTGCAGGGGAGGGCAGTTAGGGGTGACCAGGCCATCAGGGGAGGGCAGTTAGGGGCAATCAGTCCAGCAGGGGAGCAGTTAAGTGTCGATCGGTTAGGCTGGCAGGGAGTGTTTAGGGTGTGATCAGGCTGGCAGGCAGAAGTGGTTAGGGGCAATCAGGTAGGCAGGCAGGTGAGTGGTTGGGAGCCAGCCGTCCTGGATTGTGAGAGGGATGTTTGACCACCCTGTGGGATCGGGCCTAAACCAGCAGTCAGACATCCCCCAAGGGGTCCCAGATTGGAGAGGGTGTAGGCTGGGCTGAGGGATACACACACACAAACACACACACCCCTGTGCACGAATTTCGTGTACTGGGCCTCTATTTATTTTATATTAGTTTCAAGTGTGTAAAATAATGGTTAGACAATCATATACTTTACAGAGTGTTCCCCTGATATTTCAATACCCAGTTGGCACCATACATAGTTATTACAATACTAGAGACCCAGTGCATGAATTTGTGCATGGGTGGGGTCTGGCTGGCTTGGCCCCAATTGGAGGATTGGGGCCAAGCTGGCCAGCCCAGGGGGAAGGGCCATGGGTGATTGGCCAGCAGGTCCTGCTCCTGATTAGGATGGGAGGGCTGATTAGAGGAGGAGCTGTGGGCTGGCCCACCCCCGAATGGGGTGGGGGAGCCAAATGGGGGCCAGTGGCCTGGGGGAGGGGCCATGGGTGGTTGGCTGGCCAGCCCTGCCCCTGATTGAAGTGGTGGGGGGGGCGCGATTGGGGGTGGAGCTGGCTGGGGGGAGGGGCCATGGGCCAATTGGGGTGGTGGGGCCCATTGGGGGCTGGGCTGGGTGGGGGGAGGGGCCGAGAGAGGTTGGCCGCTGGCCCTACCCTCCTGATTGGGCCGGTTCACTGGCCACAGTGGGTGTCATAGCGACCAGTCATTATGGTCATTCCTGCGTTCAGGTCTCTGGCTTTTTATATATATAGATTGTTGAGTATATTTCCTATGCTGTACTTTACATCCCTGTAACTATTTTGTAACTACCAATTTGTACTTCTTAATTTCTTCACCTTTTTCACCCAGTCCCCTAGGCTTCCTCCCTTCTGGCAACTAGTCTGTTCTTTCTATCTATGAGTCTGTTTCTATTTTGTTCATTTGTTAATTTTGTTCTTTAGATTACAGGTGTAACTGGAATCATATCGTATTTGTCTTTCTCTGACTGACTTATTTCAGTTAGCATCCAGGTTTACCATGCTGTCACAAATGGTCAGATTCATTCCTTTTTTGTGGCTGAGTAATATTCCTTTGTACATATCTATCACAATTTTTTAATCCACTAGTCTATTGATGAGCACTTGAGTTGCTTCCATATCTTGGCAATAGCTCATATTCTTCATGCCCATTGCTCACTTTTCTGTTGCAGTTGTTTGTCTTTTTCTTTTTTAAATTTATTTTTTTATTTTTTACAATATACAAATAAATCTATTACCAGATTGTAGATAAAAATAATTAGCCATTTATATGCACTAAACATTAATATTTCAAAAATAATTTAAAATATAACATTACATGCAATAAACATTAATATTTCAAGAAAAAAGATTTTAAATATAATACTAGTGGCCCAGTGCGTGAAATCGCACAAATAGGCCGCCTGCTGCTCCTGAGGGAGCCGGTGGGAGCCGCAGAGCACCTGCAGGAGCCGGCGGGAGCACTGCTTCCATGGGAGGGAGGCAAGAGGGAGCTGCCATGGCCGCCCGTGGGAGCCAGGGGTAGGGGGAGGGACCGAGAGGTACTCCATGCATTTCCTGGTGACCGGTCACGTATGCAGCCCCGCCCACCCGCCCATGCCTCACTGTGCACGCAGCCTCCTGCTGATGGGGCGTTACGTGTGAGGGCGTGATGACCATTTGCCTATTAGCCTTTTATTATGTAGGATTGTCTTTTTCTTATGGATTCATCTATTTAGGAAAATAGCTTGTTGGCTGTCATACATGTTGCTTCCTTGTCTTTCATCATTTGACTTTTTAAAAAAAGGTATTACATTCCATGAAGAAATGTTGAATGACTCTTGTTGAACAAGCTCAAAAGAGTCAGAGACTTTAGCTAGAAGTAAATGACAAAGATTTATTCCAGGGTCTTAATGTTTGAAAGTTTTAAACACAATTAAACATCCTTAGCCAATCCATAGACTCACAATCCTGCATTGTGAGTCTATGGATTGGCTAAGGATGGCCATCTTCCAGATGTCCGGTGGTCTGCATAATGGTGCCAGGTGGTCTGGATAATGAAATATTCTTTCTTTAGCATGACAAGTGGTTATCTGTAAGAGATGTATGAACCTACATCTTGAACATTCTTGAGGTTCTTCAGAGGTTTACCTATAAAATTTAGGTTTATCTATAAAATTTAGGTATATCCAGGCACTAGCATACCACCGAAAAGCCAAAAGTTTAAGTTTCATGCTAGTTAAAGCAAGATTAGAATAATTTCTTCATGCCTCAACCTATTTGATTTTAATAATTTAGCAGCTTGACCATAGTAACTCCATTTTATTTATTTCTTCTTCTCCTCAGGTTTTTGTTACGATTACAAGTATTTGAATTCCAAGATAATAAAAACAAATCATGCCTTTTGTTTTCTTTAGAAATCAGAGGCTGTATATTAGGGAATGGACAATGAGCAATAGTTCTGACCGTGCAGGAGGGAGCCAAAAAGAATCTTTTTTTTTTAAACTATTTTTTTAAAAAAAGTATATTTTATTGCTTTTTTACAGAGAGAAAGGAAGAGGGATAGAGAGCTAGAAACATTAATCAGCTGCCCTTGACTGGAATTGAACCAGGGGTCCCTCAGTCCGCAGGCTGACGCTCTATCCACTGAGCCAAACCGGTTTCAGCCAAAAAGAATGTCTTCCCCTCCTCTCCAGAGAACAGCAGCCAGTTCCACCTGTGAGGACTGTGGGACCCCAGGTCCAGGCAGGTTTAGAGAAGCCAAGCAGGGCTGAGGACCTGGGGTTGCTTGTTTGTTCATAGCTGGGTCCAGAGGGTCCTGGGAAAGCCAGGTGGGGAGGAAAAGTGAGTGTGTGCTTGGTGTGTGTGTGTGAGTGACAGAACATTACAGAGGTGGGAGTGAGTCTTTGGGGAAGGCCAAAGGCTCTGTGGGATTAACTGGGCTCTGGATTCTGCCAGGAATCTCCAAGGTGGTCTCTGTGAGGCTGGTGGGAGCCTGAGTCTAGATGAACTACTGGGCTGCACATGCTTGCGGAACAGGAATCTGTCCTCGGTCCCTGTGTTAATAGCTACTTGTGAAGCCTTCCAGAGGGTGTTTAGGTGTGCAGCCTGGCACTGCGTGGCTCACGTTGCTGGCCCATGAGCGCACAGACTGGAGGAGAAAGGCAAGGCCTGGGGCACCAGGAATGCTTCAGGGAGGGGATGGAGGGTGGACACTGGGCAGGCCCTGGAATGGGGAAGTGCTGCTCTAGGGGAGGCTGAGCCTGGGCCTGGAAAGGGCTTGGTCTGAGGGGAAAACCTGGCCAGCTCATTGGGAGGGGCTAGAGGTGGGCTAAAGGTGACAACAGGCTCTCAGCTGTCTTTTTCAAAGGCTCCTCAGGGCTACCCCTTTATCCCCTCAGAGCTGGATCTGGAGAAAAGGGCAGTGCAGAGGTGTGGCCTGTGTGGCTGGAGGCTACTAGGAAGGGAGGTGGGTGTTCCCTGTTCTAGCCCAATGTTTATCCATCTCTAGGGCTGGGTTTGAAACTACTGGGAACCTTTGAGCAGAAAGATGGCAGGGTAGGGGGATGGGGGGAGTGTCTGAGTGCATATGCTAGCACACCCTCAGACACAGATACAAAGTGCTTCCGCTGGACCTAGACTCCCACTTGTATAAGAATGTCAGACATGCACATAGCATATGTCTAGAGTGTGCATGCAGAGAAGCCCCATCGAAGTGAACAGACACCCACAGTGTCCCAAATACACACAGGCGTCCCCTCCCTCTACAGAGACAAACAAGTGGACAGGACTGTGATTTAGGGGTGGGGGTGGGGGAACTCAGGCCCAGGGTAACCATTCCCCCCACCCCTCTGGGCTTCACATACCTACTGGAGTGAGGAGGAGAGGGGAGGAAAGGGGGGGTCATGCCCCACTTGGCCTAGTTTCTCTGCGGAAATGAGGTGTAGTGGCATGTGGCCAGGGAAACCAGCTAGGCCAGGCCCACCCTGGGGTCAGATATCTCAAGAACTGAGCTGATCTCTCAAGGAGGAGCAGCACCTGGAGGGGGCTTTTAGGGCGTGCTTTTCTGGTTTTCAATAGTGCGGGGGGCGGGGTTCGCTGGGTGGGGGCTGACTCCTGAACTGGAGCTTTTCTGTCCACCTCTTCCGCCAATCTTTTACCTCTTGATCGCCCTGCCCTGGCCTCAGGAGTGGATCTTCTTCACTTCCCTAGCCCCTCCAAGAAGGCTTCCCTGACTGGGTCCCGCGCGGACCGCTGTTTCCCACGGCTCTCTACCGGACTACCGCCCTCCTCACTCCGCACTGTTCAGGTTCGGATTGAAAGCCTGGCCTCTGCAGGGTGGGCGGTGCGGAGGGCGAAGGCGGAAGCGCGGCCTTGGGAGGGGTGGGGGGAGGGGGTGCTCAGAGAAAGGTGGCTGGCGGCCAGCCCCGCCCCTACCTGTGTAAGCCGCTGGGCCGGCGCCTAGCGGATAAAAGCAGCCAGGTTTGCCCGAAGGTTAGCGAGTTCGGCTCCCTCTCGCCCACTGCTAAGTCCAGCCCGGTGCAGCCAGCATGTCCTCCCACTTCAGCTCCCAGGTCTTCAGCTCGCGCTCCGCCACCTTCCCGGGGCGCGGGGCGCAGGTGCGCCTAAGTTCGGTGCGCGCCGGCGGCTCCCGCAGCGGCAGCCTCTACGGCCTGGGAGCCCTCCGGCCGCGCGTGGCCATGCACTCCGCCTACGGGGGGCCGGTGGGCGCCGGCATCCACCAGGTCACCATCAATCAGAGCCTGCTGGCCCCGCTGCAGGTGGACATTGACCCCTCCATCCAGCAGGTGCGCCAGGAGGAGCGCGAGCAGATCAAGATCCTCAACAACAAGTTCGCGTCCTTCATCGACAAGGTGAGCCGCTGCAACCTGCCCAGTACACCACGCTCCAGGCCACCGCGGCCCTCGGCACTGACTGCACATGGGTCGGGCGCTGGGAGAACTAGGCTCCCTTTCCGCCAATGTCGGGAGCCCCAGAGGCCGGGGACAGGAGTGTCTTCTCTTTCTCTGTGAGGGGGCCCCTTTCTCTGTGAGGGGACTGTGTGGAGTCAGTAGTGGGGTAGGGGTGAAACGCAGTTCCCAGCTGGAGAGGTCCCCTCCCTCCACCCCCTTAGTCCCACTGTCTACACTAAGGCAGATGCTGAAAATAAAGGGCTGGAGGGCGGTAGGGAGGCTCCCACCACACCCACCACGCCCTACCTGGTCCTCTAGCTTCCTTTTGATGGTAGGCAATGAGTGAGGTTGGAACTGCCTTTGGAGACAGCCTCTTTGGGGACTGGGAGGGGGAAGGGACATTTGGGAGGTGTTTTTCCAGAGGGGTGGGGCTGGGGTGGGAAGTGAGAGTGGAGGGTGGGAGGGAGGGGGGCAGGCTTGACTGGTGAATCTAGATGTCAGGCAAAGTGGGGTTGGACCCAGGAACTAAAAGCTAACCGAGCTGGGCCCACTGGCCAGAGTCTCCTCCCTCAGGTGTAGACCAGGCCTTCCCTCTCCGACCTCTCCACCTCCCCATGCCTCCAGTGCCCTCTTCTCCGTCACCATTCAGACCATGCATGTCCTTCAGGCTCTGCCCAGGCCCAGGCCTCCCAGGCCCAGGATCCTTCCCTGCTGTTGAGCTGCACTGTCTCACTGTCCACAACCCCCAGGTCCTGCTGCCCTGAGTTGCTGGTTCTGAGAAGGCTTGCTTTCCACTCCCAGTCATAATGGGTGCTCCTTAGGGCCATTTGGGCCCCAGGGCTGAGCACATAATAGGTGCTCATTTTACATTGACTGGTTGTAGCACTCTGTCCTGAGGCCTTGTTGGAAGAAAGGGGAAGGGGAGAGAAGATACTGAGGGAGGACAGGCAGGTCCCAGCCTGAAGGAAGGAGGCCAGGAAGCCCAGGACACTGACAGGAAGGACAGAGAGAGGGAGGTGGAGATTACCCATAATTCAATGGGGTGCATGGAGGGAGGAGATCTTAAATTTAGCATAGTGCCCAGACACACTGGTGAACCAGGTACACTTGACCCCTGGGTCACAGCCTAAGACACTCGAGACTGAGAGTCCTGGACAAGAGGCTTGTTCAGGGTTAATTTCCCAGAGGAGAGGGCCAACGGCTGGGGGCCAAGGGCTGGGGCCCCAGGCTGGGGGAACAGCCAGTGGTAGTATGGGTTCTGCTGGGTGGCTGGGGACCCTTCCAGTCCCACTGTGGGCAGCATGGTCTGCCCCTCATCAGTTTCCTCCTCCATTTCCATTCTAGGTGCGGTTTCTGGAGCAGCAGAACAAGCTGTTGGAGACCAAGTGGGCTCTACTGCAGGAGCAGAAGTCGGTCAAGAGCAGCCGCGTCCCAGGCATCTTTGAAGCCTATATTGCTGGCCTGCGGAAGCAGCTTGAGGCCCTGCAGATGGATGGGAGTCGCTTGGAGATGGAGCTGCGGAGCACACAGGATGTGGTGGAAGACTTCAAGAATAAGTAATGTCTCCCAGTGTGAACTGTGGGGTTTGAGGGTTTGGATGTACACCCAATCAGCTGACCCTCTGCAAGGCCCCTTTGGGTTAGGGGTCAGATGGTGAAGCTGCACAGTACAATAACCCTGAATGGTCTTGACTAACACATTCCCTGCCTATCCTAGTCCCTCTTTGTCCCTGAGGGCTGTTTCCAAGTCATCCTGGTCTTTTTATCCTGAATTAGTAAAATATCTATGCCCTGCCCTTTCCTTTTGGGCGCCTGACCAAGACCCCAAGAAAGGGTAGGGCAGAATGTATGACAGATGTTCTTCAAATTTGCACAACCCTCATTTCGTTCAGGTGAGGAATTAGAGACAAGAGAGCTCAGGGACTTGATCAAGATCATATAGCAGATAACTGGAGAGCTGGGACTTGAATTTTGGGCCTCTGGTTCCCTGGAGGAGATATGGAACCAACTTGGTCTGGAAAGAAGTAAGGAGAGAGAATGATCATTATGAGCCAGGAGAGAGGGTGCAGAGGCTGAGGGGTGGGTGTGATCAGGGCAGGAACCAGAAAGGGGACTGTGAGAAGGGGCGGGGACTCCAGGGTTTAGGAAGGCTGGGGTTTTAGGGACAAGCCTTTGAGGTGTCCACTAAGTTTTCTTACTGAATAGAAACTGAAGCTTGAGGTTTGAGCTGCCCCACCCTGGCATGCCTGCACAGTGGGCACTGGGGGGGAGTGAGTGAGTTCTATGCCTTGCCTGGAGGTGCATGACGAAGCCAGAGCAGGGACACTGGCACTGATTGGAGGTAGAACAAACAAAGGCCTCTGAGGAGAGTGCTCACCCTTATTTCCCTAGGGCAACAGTCAACAGGCTAAGCCTCACAGCAGGTGGAACAGGCAGGTGCAAGGCAGGGAAGGCCTGGGGCAACCAGCAAGCCCCTTTTGTCTTTTATTTTTAGTGAGCCCCTTTTGTTATGTGCATTTGAATTTGTGGGCACACATACTTGCCTTCACCCTAAAGCCCACAGAGCTTTCCTGTGGAGTCAAGCTGAGCTCTGGGCTGGGCTGAAGGAGGCACAGGGAGGGCTCTGGGTGCAGCTGCCCAGAACCTCCCATCTGCACACTTTCAGGCCCAGCACGCATCACCCAGGCAGGGGTGGACAGAGAGCCTCAGGGATGTTTCCATAACTACTCTATAGAGCCTAAGGGAGCAGGACCATGAGAGTCAGGTTCATGGAGGCTGCCTGCCTGCCCAAACATCCTGCTCCCCACCACAGTTGTTCCTGTTTCCGACACCTTTTTATTTAAGTTTCCCAGTAAATACTCGGGGTAAGCTCACCTGCTCTCTTGCTCTGTGCCCTGCTTTGCTGATGTCCTCCTACGGGTGGGGCTGGCTCCTTGGGACAAAGAGGGATGGGAGGGGGAGGGGGACTAGGCCACCTAGTTGGGGCCTGGTTATTCCAGGAATTTATGAAGCCCCTCTCTGATTCCACAAGGTTCCTCCCTTTCAGGTCTCTTCTTCCCCCTCAGGGGATAGGGTTAGGTGGTGGTTAAGGCATGGGCCTGGAGTCAGACTGCTAGGTTTCATATCTGGGCTTTGCCACTTAACAGCTTAGTGACTGGACAGATCACTCTGCCTCTCTGTGCCTCTGCTCCCTGCCCTGCTAATCTCGTACCATTGTTGTAAGATTGTGTGGGGATTGCCAAGCTGGGTGGCTCAGTAGGTTGAGCATTGTCCCGTACACCAACAAGGTTGTGTGTTTGGTTCTCTGTCAGGGCACATATCTGAACTGTGTGTTTGATCCCCAGCCCATGGATGTTTCTCTCCCATTTCTCTCTCCCTCCCTCTCTCTCTCTCTCTCTCTCTCTCTCTCTCTCTCTCTCTCTCTCTCTCTCTCTCTCTCATCAATAAAATATCTCCTTGGGTGAAGATTTTAAAAAAGATTGTTGTGAGGGTTAAATGAGCTAATGCATAGCTAGCATATAACAGTGTAGGCCCTGTATGAAGCGGTCTGTATGGCTTTTATTCTTTGCTTTCTCCCAGCATATGCAGCCTTCGTCCTGTAGTTCACATGTTCTCTGCCTCCCCCCTCCGCCTATCCCATGCCAAGACTCAGCGCCTTAGGAACCACCATATGGGAAAGTTGGGGGCATTGGTTTTCATGGCTGACACTTGTTTTTTCACGGGTGTCATTAAGGAGAGGGTGAGGGTGATGCAGGGTAGATTTTCACACCTGCATCTGAGGGGGTGGAACACCATGCCCTTCTCCTCCTCTGCAGATATGAAGAGGAAATTAACCGGCGCACGGCTGCTGAGAATGAGTTTGTGGTGCTGAAAAAGGTGAGGGGGGCAGATAGGAGGGATGGGAGAAGTTGTCTGAACACATGGGATAGGGGACCACATGGCCCTCGCACCTGAGCAGACAATAGAGACCTGTGACCAAGGTCTGCTCTAGGGACTAAAGAAGGGAATGATGGGCTTGGAGAAGGAGAGATCTGGAAGTCAGGCCATTATAGCATAGCCTGTCTTGTGTTCGTGTGCGTGTGCACATGCACTTTGTGTGTGTGTGCGTGTGTGTGTGTGTGTGTGTGTGTGTGTGTGTGTGTGTGTGTGTGTATGTGTGTGTGTGTTTATTTGTGTGTGTCAGGTTGGTCACTAGACTTGTTTCTGGGCCTGGAGGGGTTAGAATTAATATCAAAGGATGAAAGTTAGAAGGGGAGATTCCAACACCAAATAAGGAAGTGTTCCAGCACAGAACGTTTCATTACAGACAAAGGTGGCACATGGCAGGCTGGAAATACCTGCTGAATGAATGGAATGGGCTGCCTCAAGGCAGAGTAAGTTCCCCATCCCTGGAGATGTGCAAGCCAAACTTGGAAGGTCTTAGAAATATCTTACAGGGGCTTGATTTAAGATTCTGATTCAATGCACATTCACTGAGCAGCTGTGTTTTCCAGGACCATCCACATAAATGCAGCTGCCCCCCCACCCCCCAAGTGCTGGGCCCTTGGAGATTCAGGGATGCACTTCCTATAGGAGTTTAACCATAGGAAAGTGTGGCTAGAGGGGACCCAGACATTGTCTGGACCTGCGGTGCTATCTGTGGCCCACCTGCTAGTTAAACACTCAGGCTTGAGATGTTCCATGTCTGAGAGTGGTGCCCTGGAGTCTGAATGGTTTTATGCTCTCTTATTTGACTGATCAGATGTTGAGGCTCATAGCTAGTAGGTGGCAGAGCCAGGGGAGTGTCTAAACCATCATAGCCTTTAGGAACAGGTAAAGTGTTGGGTTTGGGGCTTTAGACTGCTCTGGGCTGCCAGAACGCAGAAAGTACCTTTGGTCCTGGGGCTTCATGGAGATGTCAATCATGCAGCCTGGGAGAATCGAGTGGAGGAAACTTCATGCCATGAGCATGTCAGGCAGCCTGAGAAACTGTATGCTTTTTGGTAGGGCAGTGGTGTTGGCTCTGTAGGTTGGACAGTGCTAGCTTACTCCCATCCCTGCTAAATGGTCTGTGTACTTCTCACCACCCCTCCCAGGACGTGGATGTTGCCTACATGAGCAAAGTGGAGTTGGAAGCCAAGGTGAATGCCCTGAATGAGGACATCAACTTCCTCAGGACCTTCTATGAGGCGGTGAGAACCTTAGGAGTGGGCTACATGTCCTACATGTCCTAACCATGGGGCCATTTGGTCTACCCCCACCTCTGGGCTAGTCTGGGTGTGTGTTGACTTTGTGGGGGTACCTTTATCCTTAGGAATCTCAATGGACGGGGAGTTCGGGAGGAGCTGGTCTTATCAGAGCAGGGTGGTAGGGTCCATCAGGATTGGTCTTTCAGAGACATGGAATGACCATGGAAGTGGGGTAGGGAGGGGCTGAAGGAGCCAGGATGATGTCAAGGGATCCCAGGCTGTGATGGAGTTCAGTGATGGGCTAGGTGGGGCAGGCAAGGGAGCTGGAATCAGGAGAGATGAATACCTGAGAGCTTCCACCCAGAAGGACGGGGTGAGGCTGCCTGCCAACTGGCCACTCTGTTCACCCTCCCATCTCATTCTCTCCCACTCACTCTTGCCCTGCACTGGGTTTCCAGCTCTTTCTGTCATGGGACCTAAAATCCTTTCCACTGCCATCTGTGTGAGGCTCTGGCCTGAGGCAGAGGATAGGGTGGCCAGTCATATGGCAGGACTGGTCTAGGACATAATTACATGTTAACCTACGTACAGTTCTCATTTCAGTCTAGTCTGTGCCTGAATATTCAGCCTCCATTAGCCCCCCAGAGTGAATTTCCACATCTTAATTTCATGGGCTGGATCCTTGAGGCTTTCTTTAGGCATTTTTAATCTGAGTGCAGGGCTTCATATATATGTCACATGCCATATTTATATCTATATATCTATGTATATATAACTATATGCATATGTTTGTGTGTGTATTATATATATATATATATAATTATGTTGTTCTTATTATGAAATAGGTACTCACTGCAAAAAAATCCAGAAAATTAAGTAAAGCATAAAATTGGAAACAGGTCACCTATACCTGCTCTTATCATCTTGGTATCTACCTTTTCAGACATTTTTTGTGCATATATACACATAGAGATATCCTATATAATAAATAGATAATATGCAAATTGACCATCATGCCCTCACACAAGATGGCCGCCCCCATGTGGTCACAAGATGGCCACCACAAAGATGGCCAGCAGGGGAGGGCAATTGTGGGCAATCAGGCCAGCAGAGGAGGGCAGTTGGGGGTGACCAGGTTGACAGGGGAGGGCAATTGGGGGCAACCAGGCCTGCAGGGGAGGGAGGGCAGTTGGGGGAACCAGGCCTGCAGGGGAGGGCAGTTAAGGGCAACCAGGCCTGCAGGGGAGGGAAGTTGGGGGGAACCAGGCCAGCAGGGGAGGGCAGTTAGGGGTGACCAGGCCTGCAGGGGAAGGCAGTTCGGGGGGACCGGGCCTGCAGGGGAGGGCAGTTGGGGGCAACCAGGGAGGCAGGAAAGGACAGTTAGGGGTGACCAGGTCGGCAGGGAAGGGCACTTAGGGGCGACCAGCTCAGCAGGGGAGGGCAGTTGGGGGTGACCAGGACTGAAGGGGAAGGCAGTTGGGGGCGATTGAGCTGGCAGGGGAGCAGTTAGGTGTCGATCAGGCTGCCAGGGGAGTGGTTAGGGGGTGATCAGGCTGGCAGGCAGAAGCGGTTAGGGGCAATCAGGTAGGCAGGCAGGTGAGCCATTGGGAGCCATCAGTCCTGGATTGTGAGAGGGATGTCCGACTGCCAGTCTCCTGTGGGATGGAGCCTAAACTAGCAGTCGGACATCCCCCGAGGGGTCCCAGATTGGAGAGGGTACAGTCTGGGCTGAGGGACATGCCCCCCGCCCCCACCCCAGTGCACAAATTTCGTACACTGGGCCTCGAGTAGAAATATATATTTTAATAAAAACAGAACCATACTTTTTCCATATAACAGTATGTCACAGGTACATTTCCCTGTTTGTAAATACAGCTATGTCATCAGACTTAAAAGTTGCAGAGTGTTTTGTTATAGAACATGATTTATTCTACTCACCCCCTAGTGCTCCCCTCCAGAGTAGAGCTCACGCCCGGCAGCACCTCATGGCAGGAGCCACCGCAGCTCACCACACCCTGGCAGGCGCTTAGTTGAGAAGTTGCTAAGGGGCTCTTCAGGGAGCCAGGATGGGTGGAACTATTTAGCAGATGCTGTCCTGTACCCTCTCCCTGCCTGGTGACTCATGCCCACTTTGGCCTCTTCTCTCTTTTTCTTTCCCTGGTGTGTGGGGACTCCCAGGATGGGCATGGGTATGTCATGTCCCAGGTCCTGATGTTCTGTCTGGTCCCTACAGGAGCTGTCAGAGCTACAGTCCCAGATCTCCGACACATCTGTGGTGCTGTCCATGGACAACAGCCGCTCCCTGGACCTGGACAGCATCATTGCAGAGGTCAAGGCCCAGTATGAGGAGATGGCCAACCGTAGCCGGGCCGAGGCCGAGACCGCATACCAGACCAAGGTGTGCAGCCACTGGGGACACATTTCCTCTTCCCGCAGGGTCCTTGGTGGCAGTTTTCCTTCCTCACTCGGTTTCAAGCCTTTAGGGCCTGGTCCCACAGTTTTGGCAAGTCTGTGGTGCTCACCAGTGTCTTATGAAAAAGAGGATTGCAAAGGACGGGCCCTGCCCTGATGCAGGAGCAGGGCAGAAGAAGTGGACATGGTTTAATAATTTTAATAGGTAAAATGTGGCAAGTATTCATAGTGTTAGGCAGTGTTTCAGATGTTTTACCCGTATTGACTCATTTAAACCACAGAACAGCCCTATTAGGTAGTCACTGTATTATCCCCATTTTATAGATGAGGAAACTGAAGCACAGAAAGGTTCAGTAATTTGCCTAACTCCACACAGCTAATAGATGGAAAAGCAGGGTGCTAGGGCTGCATACCAGGCACTGTATAGAGGCAGTACAGCTGACTGTGAAGGTGCTGAGGGAAGGGTCAGGATTCTGGAGGAGAGAGCCTGAGGCAGGGTTTTAAGCAGCATAGAGGGCTGTCTGCAGGATAGGGAGTCATCCGTGGTGTACAGGTGAGAATGCAGGTACGCCAATAAGGAGACCTGGGCTCAGATTTGCTGAGTGATCTGTGAGCAGTGCCTTCCTTCCCTGGGATTCACTCTCCTCATCTGTGAAATGGGTGGTGCTGAGGAGGGGGGTGCTTAATAGGTGAGGACCTCAGACTTCCAGGGATCCTCCAGCACTATGATGTGATGGGGATGGGAAGAGCCTCAGGATCAGTGGGGGTCCCAGGAGCCATCCTGGTCCTCTCTGTCTTGTCTGGGAGGAAACTGAGCCTCTGAGCCACCCTATGTCTGGCCTCTTAGCATTGGGCGAAGATTGCTGGGAGTCAGAGTTTCCCTCCCTGGGAAGATAAGCTGAGAGGGTTTGCCACTCAGAATCTTGGGCCTTCCTTGGGTGGGAAGAGGGACAAGTTGCCTGCAATCATCGCTCATGCCTTGCCATACTTCTCTGTGTGGACGTTTCAGTTAGAGACCCTGCAGGCCCAGGCTGGGAAGCATGGGACGGACCTCCGGAACACCCGGAATGAGATTGTGGAGATGAACCGGGCCATGCAGAGGCTGCAGGTTGAAATCGACAACATCAAGAACCAGGTGGGCACAAACCTTCCTCCTTGCTCCTCCCTATTTCTTAGGGTGTGTGCAGGGCAACCAGCTGACAGTGAGGAGCAGGAGGCTGGTGGAGGGGGGCAGTGTCAGCCTGGGCCTGGCTGAGGCTGGTGCAGCTTAGGCACACTTGTGAGAGCTCCAGGACGGAATGTTCTTGGCCAGCTTTAGGCTCGGGCCAAAGGGAGAAGGGAAGCCTAGCTGGGCATAGCGCCTGTGGAAGAAGCCTTGGGCTGGCCAGCTGGAGAGGAACCACCATTCGTTACCATCTTGGTACAGAGCACTCTCCTTGCACCTAGCTCTGGTGCAATATGCTGTGCCTGGGAGCTCACAGTGGTGGGGGATGGGGAGTGGAGCACAGTGGCCAGGAGAAGCCCTTACTGTGGCTCACAAGGCTCCGTCTCAGTCCTGACCTCACTTTCCACCACTCCCTCACTTGCTATGCTCTGGCCACACTAGCCCGCTTCCTGTACCTTGCATTTATTTGCCAGGCATCTTCATGCTTCAGGGCCTTTGCACTTGGTGTTGCCTCTACTTGGAATGTGGTTCTCCCAGCTCCATACATAGCTGCCCCTTTTCTGTCTCTGGGGTTTAGAACAAAAGGTCTCAGGGATGGCTTTTTCAACTACCTATGAGCAGTCTGTCTGAATGAAGCACCTATCACTCTCTGAAATGTTCTGTCTCATTAATTATATATTGACTGCCCCCCACATCCACTGGAATATGAAAAGTGCTACCTTAGAGCAGGGGCCCCATTTGTCTGGTTCACTGCTCCTCCCTTCCCAGCACCTGGCATAGCCACAGAGGTGGGAGGGGCAGCTAAGCCTGAGCAGGTGTCTGCATCGGGTAGGGAGGGAAGGTGACCAGTGCGGCAGCTTCAGAGAGCTAACTTCCAGATGAGCTGGGAGGATGGGATGTGGGGGTGGTTTGCCCAGAAATGTCCTCCCCTCAGAGCCCTGCGGGCCTGTTGACATGAGGGCGGAGGCCTCTGACACAGATGCAGGATCATGAGTCACCGGTGAAGCAAGCCAGCTTCCAGGCCAGTGGGGAGGCACAGCATAATGAATGGCGGCTGCCCAAACCCTGCAGCTTCTGCTGCATCCGGGTGTCCTCTTACACTATAGGGCAGAACCTGGCCCCAGAGTTGGGGTGTCTGCCACCATCAAGAGGCCCAGAGGCAGTGGGGTGGGCCTTGCCAAGGGGGTACCAGTGTGACAGGGAAGGGCACTGACAGGTGAGTGAGGGGCATAGAGTGTCAGAGGGCCTCCTGGGGATTGAGGGGCTGGGCAGAGGGCAGAGTGCATCAGCTAAGGAGAGGGGATCTGGGGACAGGGCATGGTGGGTGAGAAGGAAGGAGAAGGAGCACTGGCTAGAGCCTGGGTGGGGATGGTGGCCCTCTAGCTGAAAAGATAGACTCCTGGTGGTGGGGGTGAACCACAAGCAGAGGGAACACCATAGCTAGGCAGGAAGTAGAGGTTTTTGCTCAGGTCCATCATGAATCTGATCACTTCTCCTGAACCTGGGGGCTCCAAGCAGTTGTCTGCTCCAAGTCCCCCTACTCTAGGCCTGTTCCAAACTGCTTCCAGTTTTGAAGGTGGTTTTGGTTCTATCCGCTGCCTGACATTTGGGAACTTAACTAGGATCCCATGGCTTTGGAGGCCCTCCAGCCATGGGGAGCTGGGCATTTGCAAATCATAACAGGATCCTATCTAATAAAGAGGGAATATGTTAATTGACCATCATGCCCTCACAAAGATGGCGGCGCCTGCAGTCAATAAGGAGGGAATATGCTAATTGACTACCACGCCCTCAAAGATGGTGGTGCCCAGTCCTTTCAGCCCCGCCAGGGTGGCAGGCATGTGGCATGGATGGGTCCACCCCCAGGTGGGTCCAGCCACTCTGCGCTTCTGCCTCCGGAGTCCCCCAGTCCTCTCAGCCCCCAAGCTGCCCAGGGCAGGCCCGAAGCTCAGGTAATCAGGGCTGGCCGAGGCTTGTGCTGCCAGCAGTGGCAGCAGCAGAGGTGTGATGGGGGTGTTGCCTTCCCCTGATTGCTGGGTTGCCTCCACCCCTGAGGGTTCCTGGATTGTGAGAGGGGGCAGGCTGGGCTGAGGGACCACCCCCCTCCAGTGCATGAATTTTTATGCACTGGGGCTCTAGTTTATTAATAACTGGTGACCCAGTGCAAGAAATTCATGCACATTAAAAGGGAATTAATTAGAGGAAATAATTTAATATTGCTATTTGCCCTTTATAATAGAAGTGTCAGAAATGAAAGAAAATTAGTAAAATGTATATGAAAATATCCTTCCTGTGAGAGCCTGGGGCACACCGCAGGACCCAGAGTCAAGGCCCCGCTCACCCGTGTGCACCTCAAAAGCACACAAGAACCAGCCCTGGCCAGCCCCACCCCCATTGGGCAAGATCCAGATCCGGCTGGCTCCACCTGCTGGGCTGGGGGCGTGGCCTCAGGTCCCTTGGCCCAGGGTGGGGGGTTTGGCCTGAGGTCCTCCATCAAGCCCTGCTGGGTTGGGGGCGTGGCCTGAGGTCTCCATTAAGCCCCACTGGGTGTGTGGGGGGGTGCAGCCTCAGGTCCCTGCTGATTGCTCATTATGGCTCGTTATGGGAACCCTACCTCTGCTGTGGGTGCAGCCATCTTGTGTTACGGGAACCCTGCCTCTGCTGTGGGCATGGCCATCTTGTGATGGTGTGATGGAGTGAGGATCCATTTGCATATTACCTCTTTGTTTTATAAGATAGTAACCCTAATAGCATTTATTAAGTGCTTGCTCTATGCTGGACACTGTCAAATTTGTATGTTACTTCATTTAATGCTCACAATGTCCTTATGAGGTAGACACCAGGATTATTGCTATTTTAGAAAACAGGAGACTTTGGCTTAGAAAGGTTGATTCATCCAAGGTCACATAGCACATAAGTGGCAGAGACAGAATTAGAACCTAGGTATTGGGTATCAGAACCCATGTTTTTAACCCTTGGGATCCTCTGGTGCTTGGGGAAGTAGGCTGGTACCAGTGAAGCCCTGTCAGCAAGTTGCCCAGGTGCTTGCCACAGGATGGGAGGCAGGAAGGCAGTGACTGGTGAGACCTGCCCCCACATCACAGCTTCTCTATTGCGCACAGCGTGCCAAGTTGGAGGCTGCCATCGCTGAGGCTGAGGACCGTGGGGAGATGGCACTCAAGGATGCACGTGCCAAGCAGGAGGAACTGGAGGGTGCCCTGCAGCGAGCCAGGCAGGACATGGCCCGGCAGCTCCGGGAGTACCAGGAGCTCATGAACATCAAGCTGGCCCTGGACATCGAGATTGCCACCTACCGCAAGTTGCTGGAGGGCGAGGAGTGCCGGTGAGGTCACAGAAGCTGAGAAAGGGATCCTTCTGGAGCTCAGTAGGGCCTGGGGCTTGACATTTATCCATTGACAAGCGTGTCCTATGCACCCTCTTATGCAGAGCACCGGAGGTGGGAGTGCAGCGGGATACAGTTGAGGCCTACTTCTTTGCCCTTGAGATGACCTAGAGGGAAAGACCATGTGGTGTAAAGCTCATTGGAAAAGTTGAAGTAATAACTTCATGTGGGTGGCCATTAGCAGGGTCATCTTATTTGATCCTTAGAACACATTGAGGTAAACAGGTCAGGTATTGTTAATACAGAGAGAAACTGGGGTTCATTTTTATAAATTGAGGGGACAGGGTTGGTGTGCAGTCAAGCTCTGCTGATTCCTGGTTTAAGCATCTTCTGTAACCCCAGGCTGCTTCTCACTAGGTAAAGTGCTAAGTCATGTGGTATTGACTGAATGTGCTGGAGGAGGTTAATTTCTCCCTGTCCTCAGAGATATTTGCATACTCACCTGCAGCCTGAGAGGAGGCTGGGAGGAGTTAGTCTATTTATTTATTTATTTTTATTTTTATTGATTCCAGAGAGAGAGGGAGAGGAAGAGAGAGAATCATTGATTGGCTGCCTCCTGCATGCCCCACACTGGGAATCAGGCTCCCAACCCAGGCATGTGCCCTGATCGGTAATGGATCCATGACCTCCTGGTTCATAGGTTGATACTCAACCACTGAGCCATGCCAGCTGGGCTGGGATGGGTTAGTCTTATACGGAATTCTTCATGAAAGACATGGAATATATGTCCATGAAGTTGGACCTTCCTTCTCACCTTGATGGGTTAGTTGACTCATTCAGTCAATAGATAGGCTTTAGAGTATGTCTTGGGGGACGGTCAGGATTTGAAGAGGGTGAGAGGGAATAGTATAAGCAAAGCCCTGGAAATAGAACTCATCATGGCTTGGCCTACAGAGATAGATAATATGTAAGACATGTTTCTGCCTTCGGGGAACTTGTAGGGGGGTAGAGGAGACAAAACATCTGCAAAGGAAGCACTCAGAGACTAGTAACTTGGACCTGTAAAATGCTGAGTTTACAAAGGCCCTTTCCTTTTCCGAGCATTATTCCAGAGGGTTGGGGAGAGAAGATGGGAAACGAATGGAGTAGAGAGGAAGGATGTGAGGAGGCTGTCCTCTCTCCACCTCTTGGGGACATGGAGATAGACACCTTATTGTTATTCCTTAATCCAGGGTGGGGAACCTTTTTTCTGCCAAGGGCCATTTGGATATTTATAACATCATTTGTGGGCCAGCAAAATTATGAACTTAAAAATTAGTCTGCTATAATTGGTCAAACATTTAATTAACTCACCCCAATGCCTTGGCAGGGCCAAACCAAATGATTTCACAGGCCTTATATGGCCTGTGGGCCACCATTCCTCACCCTGTCTTAATCCCTCAGCCCTTCCCAGGGGCAGGTCTAGGGTTAGAAACTCATCCACTCATCCAATTTGGGGGGAGCCTTCAGTTAAGAATACAAAGTTACAAATATAAAATTAGGCACAAACCAAATATTTATTTAGGATCAGAAAAGGGTGACAGGGTGAGGAAAAGAGAAATCGCACAGATCACTAGAGCCCGAGATATTCAGGTTCCCTTTTGAGTTCTTCAGGAATTGAATTCTTATATGGAATTGTTGCCTGATTTCAACCAGGCTTCCCCCTCACCCCCCAACTGCCAGTAACACCCTGCACTTGCAGGGGTCATTTTAACAAAGGGCCTGGAAGCTTCCTAGCATACCTATCTCTTGCCCTTGGCCTTTGCTCTGCCCCCCGGACTTGGGGCTGCTGAGGCCAGGTGGCTCCCTCACTCCCTCTGCAAATGCAAGGTGTCCCCTCCTCCCTGCAGAGTATACTCATTCCCAAGGCCAAGGGCTTGGTGAGAATGCTTATGTGTCACAGAGCAAACACACCCAGCTGTCTTGGGTGGATTTTTAATTTCCAGTGCAAGACATGCTTCAGCCCCACTGGCTGTTTAAAACCACCCCACCTACCTCCCCATTCCCTCCTCAGTCCCTGTAGGAGCTTCATTCACTCAGTCAATAATACACTAATTATTTCAACACATAGTAATTACTACCTGCCAGACCTCATGCAGGGGCTGGAGACACAGTAATCAGTAAGCTACAGACCACTTTGAGGATTTCATGGTCTGGTTAGGGGAGGCAGCTGTCTATGTAATAATAAGAGGGGCTACCATTTACCTAATCCTGTGTGCCCAGAGCTTTAGGTACATTGTGTCATTTAACTCTGGCAAACCACCCTGTGAGGTTGGTACTGAGTGAGGCCCTATTTGTAGGTGAGGAGATGGAGGCTCTAAGACATTCCCAAGATCATGTAGCCAGTAGGTAGGAGGGCCTAAGTGAACCGTGCCTCCCACTCCTCCTTGCTCATTTTGCAGCAAAGTTGAAGGAAGGCTGGAAGTGTGGGGCAGAGGACAGAATACCAGTCCTGTATGGAGCCTGGACGGAGGGACCTGGGAGTGCCTCCTCCAGGGCTGAGGGAAGGGCTGCTCTCACAGGTCTCTCCTCTGCCCTCAGGTTGACTGGAGATGGAGTGGGAGCCCTAAATATCTGTAAGTCCTTGGCTTCGGCCCACCCCTTGTGCTCTCCAGACTAGGTGGGGCCTATAGGATGGCATGTGGGCCGGCCTCGTGGGGATCTGGAGCCTGCCTCCTCCCCTTCAGTAGCTTCAAGCAGGTGCCCTGGAGCTGACTCAGCAGCCCAGGGAAGCCTTGCAGGGGGCACCCCACCCCGCACTGTCAGAGGCTCCTTCTGGGTTGGCCCATGGTGGGTAGGGTGGGAAAGGGAGGTGATGGTGGGCGGAGAAGGGCAACCCGGCAGGAGGGTGGGTGGAATGAAGGGATGGGGTCTGGGTGGTGGGCCCATGCTGACTGAGTCCTCCCTTCTTCTCTCCCAGCTGTGATGAATACCACAGGTGGTGGTGGCAGCGGGCTGACCTACAGGGGAACCAGTGGGGGCAGCGGACTGGCCTTTGGGGGAACCATGGGCAGCAATGCCCTGAGATTCTCAAGTGGAACCCAAAAGGCCTATTCCATGAAGACCACATCTGCCACTCGCAGGAGTGTCCTCAACTGAGCCCCAGGTGTGGGGACACCCATATCCCTTCCCCTCAGAGTCATGAGATTCCCACCCTGGTCCCATTCCTGGTCCCAAGACTGCAAAGCCGTCTAAGGAATGATGTGAGAACAGCTTCCAATAAACAGTCTCTTTCTGAGCCGGGGTGAGCCCATGGCCAGCACCTGGTATCCTGGCTGCATTTGGCTGGCAGAGAAGGGGGCGGGGAGGGAGGAGCCCTCAAGAGGACTGGATCTGCTCTGTTAACTGGAATCCTCTCATGCAGGAGAATGGGGGCACTGCTCTAAGGAACGTGGCTCTTATGGAGTGTGAGGCCTTGGCTTCCTCCCAGGGCTGGGCCAGTTCCAACTTTTCTCCTGAAGCCCAAAGACACCTCAGGGAAGTTCTGGCTCTGCCAGGAAGTGCAGCCAAGTCCTCCATGGCTGAGGGTGGGGCTGTGTGACCCCCATCCCCTGTACTTGCTGCCAGAGGACATTCCTCAGGCCCCGGTTTCTGGCTGGACCAGCCAACTCTCAGACTGCCTGCCCTCAGCCCTTCCTGGTGCTTTGTCAGCCAGGCCCTGGACTGTGTGTTTGGGTCTAGAATTCTGTGTGTGTGTGTATGTGTGTGTATGGGGGGGTGGGGGGGGCGGGTAAGATGAAGAGGCCACTAGAGTCTGGATCCCTGGTAGTGGCTCTGTGCCCAGGTCAGTGGGCTGAGGGATGGTCTGTGTATTGAACCTCCAAGGGTGCATCTGTGTTAAGTCTGCTTGATGGGGCACCTGTGTGTCAGGTGTCTGACTCGGGCTCTGTGTGACTGTGAGGGTGGGGTGTCTTTGTGGCCTGTGCTTGGGACATCCATCCAGTATGGACAGCAGCACATACGATGAGTACTGGGGAGGAGGTGGGAGGTCTCTCTGAGACCCCTCTGGGAGTGGTGGTGGTGGTATGTGTGTGGGATGGGGTCTACCCAGGGAGCATTGGTTTATGGGGGAAGGGGAAGTCTGTGTATTTGATCCCAACGTCAGGAACTTCACCATGTTGAGGTGGGGGCATAGTGGGGGAGTGGAGGGAGTGGACCACTGGTGTCTCAGCAGCATGGGGTCCCCACGCAAGGTGTCAGGGGAGCCAGCACCCCCATTCTTGCTAAAGCTCCTCCCTGTTGCCCTTCTCACTTCCCTTCCAGCTCCTCTGTGTGCCTGGGTTTTGGGGCTGCCAGCCTATGCCCCTGCACCCTTCAGGATGTAGGCGTGTGGCACCCTGAGTAGGGTGCCCCAGAGATAGCCCACTCTGCCTCTCTGGCTGAGAACAGCTTCCCTGTTGCCTGCATCGGGGGTGAAAACTGGGCGGGAAGCCCACATGTGGAAGTACAGATGCACAGGGAGTCTCCAGCCATTACTTATGACCCCTAAGCTTTATTGGAAACGTGGAGCCCAAGCATGAGGGAAAGGGAGCGAGAGCCCAGGCAGCCGAAGAGAGCTGTTCCCTGGGAGATGCACCTCAGCCATTGTGCATGGGTTTAGAGGGCAGGGGAGGCCAGCACCAGCCCCACTTCCACACCAGCCCCGCCCCAGGGCCAACCTATCCATTAGAAGCCACAGGAGTCCCAGTTCCAGGGCAGCCCAGTCAGGATTGGACCTTTGCCCAGGGTTTCGAGAAAACCAATCATTCAGACTTTTGGGGATGGGGAAAATTACCAAGACACACCAGTGCAAAGAGCCGACCTCCTTGGAAGAAATGAAGAGACAAGCAGCGGGGGGTAGGGGGGATGGAGGCCGCGAGAAATTAAGGCAGCAGTGTGGGCAGGGCAGGGCTGCTTCCCAAAGCCCTTCCAGCTCAAGCCCAGGCTCTTCCAAAGCACCGGGCTGGGGCTGGCAGCTGGAGTTGGGCCCGGCTCGCTTGCAGAGCGGTGTGTGTACAATGACTGAGGCACTAGGCAAACCGCACCAGGCGGCCACTGCCACAGCTCTGTCCGCAGGGCGCACACATTCCAGTGTTCACCGCTAGGTTCCCGCTGCAGGGGGCGCTGCAGGCGCTGCCAGTCACGGGCCTGGAGCCCGACACGCAGAGGTCCCCACAGACAACGCCACCCCGGGAGCTGCTGACACCTGCAGATGGAGGACAGGGCTTAGTCCCTGTGCCAGATGGTGGCCAGCGGCTGACCAGAGCCCATTTCTCTTGTTCAGAGGTCATCCCCTTCATTCTTACTCCTGGCTTCCCCCTCACACCTGGACACTTCTTCCTGCAGTCTAACCTCAAGGATGGATCCTTGATAAACTGTTAGTCCAGGCCCCTCTATTGGCAGAAATAGCTATTAAAGTTATCTCAATCATTCACTGCCACATTCCTCTCCTTCCTTCCAGGGTCTTCAAATTGTGGTTGTATATTTGTAAATGAAGTTTAATTGGAACCCAGCCAGACCTATTAAGTATTGCTTATGGCTGTGGTTACTTTCACATTATAATGACAGATTTGAGTAGTTGAGACAGAAACTGCATGGCCCTCAGTCTAAAATATTTACTATGTGGCCCTTTAAGAAAAAGTCTGCCCTACAGGAACCCCAAGTCCTTATTTCAGAACCCACAGTATCGATTACTTACAGACATTTATAGCACCAATCCCTTCACACAACCTGTGGGGAGAGCAAAGAGACAAAAATTAATTGGGGAGAGCAAAGTTTGCAAATTCCCTTCTCACGTAATCTTGATGCAAATTCGATGAAAACAAGCAAACATGTTCCTGGCTCTAAGCACAGTTTGGGTGGATTGAAGAGACATCCTTCCCACAGGTGTGATTCTCACCTCTGCTCCTCGCCCTCCAGCAGGCGCCTGTAGGTGGCGATCTCGATGTCCAGGCCCAGCTTGGAGTTCATCACCTCCTGGTACTCCTTGAGCAGGCAGGCCATGTCCTGCTTGGCCTTCTGCAGGGCGGCCTCCAGCTCGGCCAGCTTGCAGCGGGCATCGCTGACGGCTGTCTCGCCCTGCTCCTCCGACTCCTTCACTGCGACCTCCAGCTTGGTGTTCTGGGAGGCACAGGGTGGGGTGGGGTAGGAGTGGGGGGGTTTACTAAGGCTCCTGTTCTGGATTTGGGGTCAGAGGCCAGGCATCCAATGACCATTGACTGTCAGAGGAAGAAAGCACCTTACCCATTTGTGAGGCTAGGGGTTGCAAATTAGTGCTGCTAGGAATTTTGGCACAGTGTCTTTAATTTTGGAAATTTAACACAAAAATCCAAATTCCTGGCTTCTCTTGAAAAATATCTAAGGCTCTGGGCCCACTGGCCCTGCATTTCCATGAGGCCTGCCTCAGTTGGATCTGATTAGCTCTGCCCTTTGTGCTTTCTAGTTTACCAGACTCCAGTGCCTTCAGCACAGCCCACTTCACGCATTTACTGACCTCTGGGACATCTGAGTGTGTGATCACTGACCTAGAACAATGGGCCACAGAGGTGAAATGGTTTACCTCAAATCATGTGGTAATTAGAGGCAGGGCCAGTTTGAGAGCCCTAGTTACCTGCCCCTCAGACCAGTACTATTTCTTCTGCCCCTTTATGACTCCAAGACCAAAAGAATCTTGATCATTCCATTCCCCTCCATACTGTTCCCCGCCTCCCCCCCCCCCCCAAGCCCCATGCTGTCCCCTCTCATCTCCATTCAGTGGAATGGAGAGCATTTTCCATGAAAGAGACTCCTCTAACGTTTGCTGTTTGCTCCTTTTCCCACACTTTGGCAAGGTGTCAACCTTGAGTGCCCCTGCTGCAGGCTAACACCTTCTTTTGCTACACTGAGGGGTAGGCCAGGCTCCCGTACCTGGCACTTGGCGTTCTCAACCTCAGCGGTCAGCCTCTGGATCATGCGGTTCAGCTCGTTGATCTCCTCCTTGGTGCGGCGCAGGGTCTCCCCATGACGGATCACGGTGGCCTTCATCTCCTCGCACTGGGGGGAAGCAGAGATTCAGGATGGGACCTGCCACCCATTCAGGTCACCACAGATGAGAGTGCAGGCTGTACAGTGGTCAGCCTGAGCAACCACCCATGGCAGCCCTGCCCTGCCCCCTCACCCTGAGAGCTGTCTGGCCTGTTACCATGCCTAGGATCAGAATCCCCAGACAGAGAGAGGAATCCAAGATGGCGGCGTAGGTAAACACCTAAACTGCTGCCTCCCACAACAATTTAAACTGCAACTAAAAGACAAAACGTCTATCACCCAGAAACACGGGAAAGCTGGCTGAGTGGAAGTTCTACAACTAGAAGGAAAGAGAAAAGAGCATTGAGACGTGCACGAGCGCTGAAAAGCTGAGGTACGGAGGCGTGTGATCCGGGCTGGCGGCTGGCGACTGGGTGCATTGCTTTTTTCAACCTGAACGGAGACAAGCCCCCAATTACTCTGAAATCCAGTCTCTGGGGAGACGCGGGGGACCCAAACTCCTACAGGGAGAAGCTGGACTGTCTGCCAGTGAGAGTGGCTTGCTTGCAGAGCTGCGTGCAGGAATAATGGTTTACGGCACTGGGGCACAGGACTCCAGGACGCGGTTGGGACACAGAGCCGGCTTACTAGCAGCCATTGCTGTTTGCCATGCCCTAACCTAGTGACGCCCTGAGACCCCGCCCCACACAACCTACAAACCCACCCAAGCTCCAAGCAGCTCAATTAGCATAAGAAAGCCTGCCCTATCGCAGCTTAACCTAGAAAACTTGCAGCCCGGGTCAGACAGCTCCAAAACCTCCAAACCCCAAGCAAAGAGGAGAAAACTGCAGCTCTCACTGTAGCTCCTGCTGAGTGGCCTCAGACAGTAGCTGACCTGCACCCCATTGGAGATCCAGAAGCCAGTGTACCTAGTGGTCAGTGTGAGACACCAGATTTCAACTCCTCACATCCATAAGTGACACATTCAAGAGGCAGACTCAGTGAGCACCAAAGCCCCACTGAAACAAGTCCTGCCCCATAAGCGTGTCTTCAGTGCAGCACTTCTTCCATTGTAGACACAGGGGGTGCTCACAGCTAATTGGCCTGGAGGTCAATTCCTCCCAGCATACCAACAGTAATTCAGGCTTAACTACACCAAGACTTTGCACTCAGCCCACAAAGGGGTGTACCAAGAGCATCCACATCAGGTGATTGGGGAGGCTGAGCTACTGCCCCCTATAGGTTACCTACCACACAAAGCCACTCCATCAACACAGGGAAGCAGCCAAAATGCAGAAACAAAGAAACATGTCACGAATGAAAGAAACGGAGGAAAGCAAACTACTGGATGACATAGAGTTCAGAATCACATTTATAAGGTTACTCAAGAATCTTCTAAAAACTGCCGAGAAACTTGATGACACTTCTGAGGAGCTTAGTGAGACCTTCAAGGACCTTAATGAGAATGCCAAAAAAATGGAAAAGGATCAGTCAGAAATGAAGCATACACTGTCTGAAATAAAGAATATACAGAAACTCAACTGTAGATCAACATACCCCAAGAATCAAACCAAAGATCTGAAATATGTGGAAACAAAAAACATCCAACCAGAAAAAGAAAAAGAAAAAAGAATCCAAAAATATGAAGATAATGTAAGGAGCCTCTGGGACAACTTTAAGCGAAACAACATCCGAATTTTTGGGGTGCCAGAAGAAGGGAGAGAGCAAAATATTGAAAACCTATTAGAAGAAATAATGACAGAAAACTTTCCCTACCTGGTGAAAGAAATAGACTTACAAGTTCAGGAAGCGCACAGAACCCCATACAAGAGGAACCCAA
The DNA here is from genome assembly GCA_026230045.1 of Corynorhinus townsendii. NCBI lineage: Eukaryota > Metazoa > Chordata > Mammalia > Chiroptera > Vespertilionidae > Corynorhinus > Corynorhinus townsendii. The sequence continues at coordinate 167,836,266 of JAPDVU010000003.1, read as the reverse complement.
AGAGGACCACACCAAGACACATCATAATTAAAATGCCAAGGGCAAAAGACAAAGAGAGAATATTAAAAGCAGCAAGAGAAAAACAGTTAATTACCTACAAGGGAGTACCCATACGACTGTCAGCTGATTTCTCAGCAGAAACTATGCAGGCCAGAAGGGAGTGGCAAGAAATATTCAAAGTGATGAACAGCAAGAACCTACAACCAAGATTACTCTACCCAGCAAAACTATCATTCAGAGTTGAAGGTCAGATAAAGAGCTTCACAGACAAGAAAAAGCTAAAGGAGTTCATCGCCACCAAACCAGGATTACATGAAATGCTGAAGGGTATTCTTTAAGAAGAAGAAGAAGAAGAAGAAAAAGGTAAAGATAAAAATTATGAACAACAAAATGACATCAAATACATACCTACCAACAAGTGAATCTAAAAATCAAGTGAATAAAAAATCTGAAGAACAGAATGGACTGGTGAATATAATAGAATCAGGGACATAGAAAGGGAGTGGACTGACGATTCTCAGGGGAAGCAAGTGTGAGGGGTGCGGGAAGAGATTGGACAAAAATCTTACTCCTATGGATGAAGACAGTGGCGGGGGGTAAGGGCATGGGGTGGGGTGGGGAATCAGGTGGAGGGGAGCTATGGGGGAAAAAAAAGTGGAACACCTGTAATAATTTGAACAATAAAGATTTAATTAAGAAAAAAAAAAAGAAATCTCCATAAAAAAAAAAAAAAGAATCCCCAGACAAAAGCAGCTTTTTCTAATATATACCTCACATCCCTCCCACTGCCATGTCAAGGTGGCAGATGGCTTGCCACTCACCTTGCTGCGGTACCAGGACTCGGCCTCGGCCCGGCTGCGGCTGGCGATGTCGTCATACTGAGCCTTGATCTCGGCAATGACACAGTCCATGTTCAGGTCCCGGCTGTTGTCCATCTTGACGACGACTGAGGTGTCTGAGATGTGGGCGTGGAGGACACGGATCTCCTGTGGGACAGGAGTGAGGGAAGAGCTTCTTTGATCAGACCCCTGCGCTTGCAGTGTCCCGCTCATGGTCCTTCCCTGTTCCTTTTCTCAGCTTCCTCTAAGACGCACTGTCTGAAGGCCCAACCTCCAAGATGCCCCCTCCACCTGGGGCCTCTAAATGCACCTCAGACCTAGAGTCCACAGCTGAGAGGAGCCTTGCTGCTCTGCTGTTCTGCGCTCCCTCTCACCTCCTCATACAGTTGCCGCAGGAAGTCGATCTCCTGGGTCAGGGCCTCCGCGTTGGCCTCCAGGTCTGATTTGCGCAGGTAGGCGCAGTCCACGTCCTAAAGGGCAGAGAGCGGCACAGGCGTCTCCCTGGGAAGACCACACAGAGCTCTTCCCACCAGGGAGGGCACACTCCCTGCAGACCCTCCTCAGCTGTGCAGCCCCGTGCCTGGTGTCATGGCCTTGGTGACGCCCTTTATGCAGGTAAAGGGGTCAAAAGCAGGTTCGGGTAAGGGAGGGAGACCCTGAGATTTCCAGGCACTTCCTTTGGTATCCACTGGGATGATGCTTCTAGGATCCACATCTAGTACCATCACTGAAACTTAGGATCTAGTGTAAAATGGGTCAATTCTACTGATGCCCTACCCATCTCTGCTCTGGAGTCTTGTGGAAAGAAATCGAGATCTGTGGTCAGAGGAGAGGTCTCAGGGATCAATTCTGCCTCTTTTAAGCCAGTGTGACTCAGGGCAAGACCCTGGACCTCTGTGCCTCAGTTTCCTCACAGTGACCCTTGCCTTCCTCATATGGAGGTGGTCGGAAGGACCTGGTGAGAGTCTACACAATGGCACTCGTGCTGAGTCATGTCTAAGAGGTGAGGCACAGCAGCGCTGTTTACACCTTTCCCAACCGTGGCTGGTCTGAGGCTTTACTTTAGCATTTGTGTGCTTTTTCATTCACAAATGCTTATTGAGTGCCTCTCTGCCAGGCACAGGGCAGAAGGAGGTGGGGGGCCACTGGCCAGGTGGGAGTTACCACGGATAGAGGAGATTGCCCTGTCTGAAGCAGGCAGAGTGCCCTGGTGTCCAGGGCCACCCAGGGAGCATAAGAACATTTGGGAAGAAGAATGGAGGAGAGGTTGGGCTATATGATTCTGGGGGTGTCGCTCAGCATCTCTGAATTACAGAAAGCTCCCTCCTGCCTCTGCCCTAAGTTCTGAGTGGTGGGACGAGCATTCTGGGGTCACTCACCTTCTTTAGGACTACAAATTCATTCTCAGCAGTGGCCCTGAGTGCCACCTCCTCTTCATACCTGGGACAAAGAGCATAGGTTCAGTGTCTAGAAGTTCAATAGGCTGGGATGTGAAGAGAAAAAAAGTGAATTAGGGCCTACACAAACACACTCCAGGATCTGGATCATTTGGAGGTGATCATAGAATCAAAGTGTTGGACTAGAAAGGACCTTGTCCATCCCTTTCCTCTTGGTACTCAAACCAACTCATGTCACCCAATGCTCTTATTGATTCCGGAATTCTCATTCACGATGTGCGCCAGGGTGGGTGCCATGCACATCTTCCTAGGCCTTCTCTCTGCTTCTAAATTGTAACTCCAAAGGGGGCAGGAACCCTGCCCTCATCTGGTATCCCCCTTACCACTCTTCATTACTTTCTTACCCCTACCTCACCTCAGGGCCCAACACAACACCTGCAACATAGAGTAGATGTTCAACAAATGCTTGATGAATTAATGAAGTAAGCACTTAATAATGAGGTAACTGGAGCAGCTCAGACCCTCCAATGTTTCAATACCCATCCCAGAAAAAAAAAAAATCCCCACAAACTTCCTATCACTGTCTTCTTCCTTGTGGAAAGTTCTTCTCGTGGTCTAACCCAGATCTGCCCTGCTCTGACTTAATCCAGTTCCTTTCTCCAAAACCTCCTCCCTCATGCACTCACTTCTTCTTGTAGCCTTCCATCACCTCCTGCACGTGGTTGAGCTCTGAGGCCAGCCTCCCACTGTCGGCCTCCACACACTCGGCTTCCCGCCTCAGCGTCTCGATGTAGCCCTCAAACAGCGGCTCCAGGTTGCTCTCGCAGCACTTGCGGTTCTGGTAGTACTGCCACTTGGTCTCCAGCAGCTTGTTCTGCTGCTCCAGGAAGCGCACCTGCCATTCCGGGTGGGAGGAAAGTCAGTGGGAGGAGCCGATATCCCCAGCCCTCCTCAGAGAGCAGGCAGAGTCAGACAGAACCGCCACGTTGTGCAGAGGCAAGAGGTGGCCGCCATGGACCCTGCTGGGCTCTCCTGGGTGAGGAAGCACCAGAGTCCTCGTTTCACGATTGCTTGTTCAGGCCTGCACGAGGGTCTGTCTAGGTGGCCCTGGATGGGATGAGTGAGAAGCTGAGGGCATATGTGCTGAGCTAGATTACGGTTGGGCTGGGGGACAGGTAGGGGTGGAGTGTAGTGACAGGTCGGGAAGGCTTCCTGGAGGAAAGGATGTGGAGCAGGGCTTGGAGGGATACAGGAGGATGAAAGCCTTCCACTCCAAGCTCCTCCAGGGCAGGGCCTATGGCTTCTTCAGCTATGTCCTCAGTGGCAGCCTGGGGCTGGGTGAGCACCTGTTTGAATGGATGGTCAAGGTGGGGAGGTCTTCCCAGCTGGGGAGGTCAGAAGGGCAGACTCTCACCTGGGGACCTGGAGGGAGGCTGGGCTTGGAGTCCTGCTCTGCCACTCACTCTCGATGGGCCCTTGGGAAGGCCCCTGGCCCTATATCCCTGTCTCCTTTGTATTCTGTTTGCACTCAAAGGGCTGGACTGGGTGTGGCAGCAATTCTCAAATATGAGCCCTTCACTGGCTGACTTCAGAATTTTGCCATCCCCTTGTATGATTTCATTCATGATGTATCTATACATGAATTTTCTTAACATTTACACTTAAATGAGATTAAAGGAGTAACTTCATATTACCACCATCGTTGTAAAACCATTATCACTGTGCATTCATAAAAGAAACCATAAAACAAATTGTAGCTGAAACTGTTGCCCTAGACAGTTCTGAACCTAGAGGTTTGCTCTCTTTATCAAAGTGGGAGAGTAGCAAGTATTGGCAGGATGCTAAAGACATATTAGCACCCAATGAAGATTTTCTCCACTTAACCTAAAGGATTGAACCATTCATGAAAGGAGATGAATTTTCTCATCAGGCGCTATTTAATGCTTTAATGTATTAACTAAAAGTATCACATAAAAGATCAGCACCCCTGCCCTGGTCAGGTGCCTCAGGTGGTTGGAGTGTCATCCAGCACACCATAAAGGTTCTGGGTTTGAACCCATCAGGGCACATACATCCCTAGGTTCCATCCCCATCCGGGCATGTACAATGCTGCTGATCAATGCTGCTCTCCACCCCTCTCGCTCTCATAGATATATCACCCATTTCTAAAGAGACAACTTGGGAATCCCAGGTCCTCCCAGGAGTTCCAGGCTCAGGAAGGGTGTGCTCAAAAACACCCAAACCTTCTCTGTGGGCACCCTGCCTGCCTGGACAGAGGTTGTGTACAATAACATTGCTATCAAATCAGGAGCCCCTGCCCAATACACAGCTCTCTGTCAATGTCTGTGCCCTGGATGTGGTCCATCTCCTCCATCAGACTGGGAGCTCACCTGGACCACATCCCTCCTGCCCCTCACTCCTCTTCAGTGCCCAGCCCAGCAACTGAAGGTCCAGGAAAGGGCTGGTCAAGGACACCCACCTTGTCGATGAAGGCAGCGAACCTGCTGTTGAGACACTTGATCTGCTCCTTCTCCTCATGCTTCACGCACTGCGCGTTGGGGTCGATCTCCAGGTTGAGGGGCGTGAGGAGGCTCTCATTGACGGACACGGTGGTGATGCAGGGCGGGCTGGGTCCGCACACGCCTCCTGAGCGGTATCCGAAGCTGCGTCCACAGGAGCCAGAGCGGAAGGCGCCGCAGACGCTTTGGCTGCCGAAGCCCCCTGTGAGGCCGCGGTAGCAGGAGACCCCGCGGTAGGGGGCAGCGGTGATGCAGCAGCGGCCGGGCCGGGGTCCGCAGGCGGAGGCGCAGCTGAAGGCGCGGACGCCCCAGGGGCCGCCAAGGCGGGTGGATAGGCAGGACATGGTGCGGCGGCGGCAGTGAAGGGCACTGAACCCCGAAGTCCTCGTAGAGTCTTATATCGCTGCCCGCTGGCCCGGGGAGGGAGCGCGCAGCCAACGCATTTATGAGCTTGGAGGTCGGCCCTCGTGCCCAGTCCCGCTGGGAATCAAAGCGGGCGGCCGCCTGGCCGCCTCCATAAAACAGCGTTCGCCCCCTCGCCCGCGCTTTATGGGGCCCAGAAGTGCCCGGTCAGCTCCGCCCGCCCTGCGCCAAGGGCTCAGGGCGGGCCCCGACACCCCTCTGCCAGACTCGGCCTGGGTAGCGCTGGATCTTTGGCTCCATCCCCAGGCTGGGCAGCTGGGCACACCTGGCCCCTCTTCGGGTCCCAGCCCTGTGAAACCACCCTTCAGGCTGGGAAGCCTTGGTCTTAGTTTTTTGTGCATTTCCGTGTGTGTGTGTGTGTGTGTGTGTGTGTGTGTGTGTGTGAGAGAGAGAGAGAGAGAGAGAGAGAGAGAGAGAGAGAGAGAGAGAGAGAGAGAGAGAGAATGGAAGGGAAGTGGTCTCTGAAGTCTGTGGAACATTTTCTTGTCATGCCCTTGGAAGGTGAATTCCTTTCTGAACCGAGTTTCCTCACGTGCAAAATAGGGATGTTAATGGTACCCATCTGAGAGTTGTTGGGAGGACCTCATGAAATAATGGACGTGAGAGCAGTTAGGGCCCTACCCCGTGCTTCATGAAAACTCCATACATGTTTGTTGGTTTGTTCTGTTTATTCTATTATTGCTTTGCCATTCATCCTGCCCCCTTCCCCCTTTGGGCAAAATCGTTCTCTCTTTATCAGAACTCAGCTTATGGCTCCTCTCCCTGTGAGTATGGCACCACCCTTTTCCCTCCCAGAAACTGTTTCCTGGCCCCTCTCCATTCTGCTAGGTGGAGGGGAGGGCATTGCATTTATGGAGTGCCTACATTGTGTAAGGGCTTTAAAATGCATTTTTTTCATCCTCCTGAGGTTCACCTGAGTAGGAAGGTGAGCTCAGAGTGGCCCGGTGACTTGTTTAAGATCATGCATAGAAGACTCCATAGAGAGGGAGGGTCAGCTTGAAAGGTGGCTCCCAGCGCTCCCCCACACTAACCCCTCCCAGGGTCTGAGTCTTCGGGTGCTGAGGAGGGTTGTGGTCCTCTAGAGGCAAGTGCTGGGGCTGCTAGGCTTTGGGCTTTTAGATAAATTGGCCTCATCCAAAGCCTTTTCTTCAACTGGTGCTTGGTCATGGCCACCAACTCCAGAAGGCCAAACCTGTCATAATGGAAGTTGATTATGTGTCCAGTTATGAGCAGAGGAAACCAAAGTGTGAACTCAGCAGCCAATATTAAACAGAAACATGTAAATCATCCCTAGCTTCCTTTGTTTTTAAATATGAGTTATTATTGTGCAAAGGGTAATTAAATCCTGGAACGTCAGAAGTCATCATGGCTGCAGTGCTTACCTTTGGGCTGCCTGGCATTCCATTTCCAGGGAGTGCCCCATTGCCCCCTTTCCAAACCTTTGAGGCCCCCAACCCCTTTGGTTCAGCCTTGGCTTTGCAGGAGTTTCAGCCCAACCTTAGTTCTGGCCTCTGTAGCAGGTGGAGCCCAGCTCCACAGTGTCTTGTGCCTCCACTTCCAGTCGCAACTGGAGTCATCAGCTCCAGCTGTGTGACTCATGACTTGGGGATTATGTATTCCTACTCCAAATTTCTCCAGGGAATGGTAGTATTGGTGACATCTTCTTTTAGTATCCCCTCCTGAGAGAAAATGGACTTACCCTGAGCACGGAGGACTTAAATTAGTCATATGGAGGTACTTATGTGATTCTTGCTTGGACCTGTTTCTGGGTTTTGGTGGGTAGATGGGTAGGATTTTCTGTGCTATCACAATTGATGAGATTAGTAATCAGCCTTTGTCCACACAGATAATTAAGTGCATTAACATCCAGAGAGACCAGAGGGCTGCGGGTTGATTTGTGCCCACTCAGAACACAAGCTGAAGGGGAGGGAATTGAAGGTCTGACAGCTAGAACACAGTGGTCACCCAAAGTGTCAGTACCAGTCTCTGACCTAGCCTCAGGGACACATGTGCCCTGCTCTCCCCTTTATTATTCTTAAAACCCATGCACAAGAGATGGGCTTTAGCATGAGAGTTCAGACACACCAAGAAGAGATTTCCCTATAGCGAGGGTTGGTAGTTATGCTTCCTTGGAGAAGAGGAGGGCTGCTCCCTTCTTGGCCAGATCTTCTAGAAATCATTTTCTTACCCCTTTTTATCTCCAGTCCATCAGTCTACTGACGAAAAGCAAATGCTCTGTCTTGGTTGTCAGGTTTCTTCTTAACCCCCATCCCCTCCCAGGAGGCCCCAGGAGCCAATTCAATGCAGGTTGCAAACACCTGCTGAGCACTCAGGAGGAACCCAGCTCAGGGCATGAAGGAGGAGACTGCATTTCCCAGGCAGGGCAGGCAGGCACAGAGGGCTGTGATACACAGCTGCAGGGTATCTGGTTCTCATGGAGTAACACATTGCCAGGGTGACTTGGCGGGAGAGTGAGCCTCAGTTCACGGGCTTGAGGCCAGAGGTCAGGGCAGGGTCCTTGGAGAAGAACAGAGTTTGATTGGACCTGAAGAATGGTGAAGAATTGAATATGCTGAGATGAGTGAGAGAGGGGAAAAGATGTAAGTAAAGACACAAAGTAACAGAGGCTATTGGTGTGATAGGAATAGCTGGCAGTCCACTTTAGCTGAAAAATAGGAGGTGGAGAGGGTAGGGAAAAGGCGGCTGGCTGGGGCTAGATGGTGGATATGGTGGGTGGATGGGGCGGGCTTAGAATGTCAAGCTGAGCACTGGAGGTGCTTGACCTGGAGAGGGCCATGATCAGAGGTGAGCGAGCCAAAGGGATGGGGGATACTATATGGAGTGTATGTGTGTGAGTGTGTGTATGTGTGTGTCTAGTTTTGGTAACTCAAGGCATCATTATGAAACATCTTAAATATCCATGTGCCCATTTAAGAAACACATTTCCCCCCCCTTCTCTGTGGTGTAGTGGTCAAGAGTGTTTCTGGAATCAAATACTACTAGGTTCAAGCCTGGGCTCTGCCACTTACAATCTGGGTGAAAAATTATATAACCTCTCTGAGCCTCAGGTTCCTTTGTGTCTAGAATGAAGACATACAATTTGCTCAGGGATGGGGTGAGGATAAAGTGAGGTGTACAGGTAAAGCATTCATAGAATGCCTGGTACACAGCCAGCAGTCAATAAATTCTAACTGCTATTATTATTGTTGTTGTTATTTCTCCTCGATTGTGGGTACCTGCCCTGGTGACCATCCCCAGCCCCTCCCCCATGCCAGCCTGCTCCTCCAGGTTTGGGTGCTCTTTGGGTCCAGCTCCCCACAAAGGTTCTGAGTTATCCTGATTGTCCCTTTGCAGGTGTGAACACCTCCTAGGACAGTGTTGTTTCTGGGGACCTCTCTGCCACCTGTACCTGTGGCACCAGATACAGTGGGATGGGAGCCTGTAGCAGCAACTGTAAGAAGGGCTAAATTGGCAGGGCTTGAAGAAACACTGAGCCTCCAGCCCTCTCCCCCACCCTGAGGGTCCCAGCTGGCCCTTATGCCCAACCCACCCAGATGCTACCCAGGGGCAGGTACAACTGGTTGATCTCACCCTGACCTATTTTCTCTGCTGTCTACTTCTCATTTCTTTCTTTCTTCCTTTTTTTTTTTTTTTTAAAAAAAGCGTCATGTTTTCCATTTTATTATTTATTATTTATTGTTAATCCTCATCCAAATATATTTTTCCATTAATTTTTAGAGTGTGTGGAAGGGAGGGGGAGACACAGAGTGAGGAACATTGATGTGAGAGAGACACATTGATTGGTTGTCTCCCGCATGCACCCCAACAAGGGCTGGGATCTTGCCTGCAACCAAGGTACATGTCCTTGACTGGAATGGAACCTGGGACCCTTTGGCCCATGGGCTAATGCTCTATCCATTGAACCAAACTGTCTGGGGCCACTTCTCATTTCTGGTTGTGTGAGAATCCCACTCCTTGTCTCCTGCCTCCTGCAGGCTAAGAAAGGCTGCTGGGAGGAGTAATTTCCACAAGGAGTGGATTTCTTCTGTGGATTCTGGGCTACCTGGACCCATGAAGAGGACAGCCCCTCAGCCTCTGTCTCCTGACCTTCCCCTTCCCTTGCACGCTTGTTCTTCCCTTCCTTTCCCAAATCTCCATTTCCTCCTTGCTGTCTGTGCTTGAAATAAAGTCACATATTCCTGTAATGATTACAGTGTAATCCTTGTCAATCTCTTGTCCATTATTTCAGGCCTGGAGGGTTGGGTGGGATCTCCAGGAGGGCATTCAAGGTGGCAGGGATGGCTAGGGTTATGCCAGGTATTTATGCATTGGTGTGCTTAGGGCTGGGGACATTGAGGAGGGCTGCTCTGATGGCTCGGGATCCTTGAGGTAATTCTCAAGTGCTAGGAAGTGTCTGGCACAGTGTTGGCTCATAGCAGGCACTGGGCAATGTTAAAAGAATTAATGAATTCATCTCTAAGGTTTCCAATTTCCCATAGGTCAAAATATACATCATTGCATACATCATTGAAATTGTTGCAAATTAAGATGTGTTGGAGATAATATAAATTTTTTATATATTGCTGGCCAAAGAATAAATTACTATAATGACTTTGGCAAATAATTTTGTGTGTGTTGTAATGTGTATGCAGATACTGATTCATGACATGAAATATATTTATTACTTTGAGTTGTGGTTAAAAAAGTTTGATAGTCGGGACCTTAAAGATCCTCTTTTTGAGTATACCAGTAGGTATGTGCCAAAAAGTTCATAGCAACATTGTTTGTTATAACAAACAAAAAAAATACACATGCATATCCATTATTCATACATTGCAATACTATACAGCACTGAAAAATAAATAAATGGATGAATTCTACAAATAGGATGTTGAGGATGAAAAATAAAATTATAGGAGCATATAAGCAGAGTAATTCTCTCTCTATCTATACTAATAATAGAGGAATATGCTAATTGTCCAGGATGCCATCACAGTAATGACTGATCAGCAGGCTGCGTGTACAGCAGGCGCAGGTGGATGGGGACTTGCAGCGTTGGGGTTGGGACCATGGTGGGGGCCTCTGCGCACCTGCACCGGGGAAGGGCCTGATCAGCAGCCACCATGGCTGCTGTGAGGGCCAGAGAGAGACACAGGGCCTGATCAGCAGCTGTCGTGGCTGCTGTGAGGGCCACAGAGAGAGGCAGGACCTGATCAGCTGCTGTCGTGGCTGCTGTGAGGGCCACAGAGAGATGCAGGACCTGATCAGCAGCCACCGTGACTGCTGCAAGGGCCACAGAGAGAGGCAGGGCCTGACAGCAGCCGCCGTGGCTGCTGCAAGGCCTGGAGAGAGAGGCAGGGCCTGATCAGCAGCCCCTGTGGTTGCTGTGTCATGGGCCCAGGTCAGGGCTCATGCAGGAGGCAAACAATTGATGTGTCCTTCTCACATTGATGTTTCTCTTTGTCTTTCCCTCTCTCTTCCATGCTCTCTAAAAATCAATGGGAAAATATCCTCAGGGAGGATAAAAAAGAAAGAAAGAAATGTCATATCCTACGAAAGAGACATCTTGAAAATACCTAAAGAAAGTTGTCATTTTTTGTGGTGAAGGGACTGGAGTCCATGTTGATGAAAACACCTTGGCGGCTGTGAGGGCTGAGGGCTGGCAACTGTGGTGGCTGGCAGTGGCAGTGGCAGCAGCAGTGGGGTGATGGGGGCGGCACCTTCCCCTGATCATTCTGGTGGCCTCCTGCAGAGGGAGGCCAGCCTGCGGCTTAGGTCCACTCTCCCCAGGGAGTGGGCCTAAGCCATCAGTAGGACATTCCCTGAGGGCTCTCGGACTGTGAGAGGGGGCAGGCTGGGCTGAGGGACCCCCCCCCCCAAGGGCATGAATTTTCATGCACCGGGCCCCTCCTCTAGTGTGTGTGTGTGTGTGTGTGTGTGTGTGTGTGTGTGTGTGTGTGTATGGCATAAAAAGCAGGCAAAACTAAATGATTACTTGGAGATTTATTCACATAGTAATGTGTGAATTATTATATAATCCTATATAATAAAACCCTAATATTCAAAATGACTGAACAGCGGAATGACCTGCAGAACGACTGGTTGCTATGACGTGCACCGACCACCAAAGGGTAGACACTCAACACAGGAGCTGCCCCCTGGTAGTCAGTGTGCTCCCATGGGGGACCGCTGCTCAGCCAAGAGCTGGGCTTGGTGAGCACAGCGGCAGTGGCAGGAGCCTCTCCCGCCTCCGCTGCAGGTGGGCAGTAAGGAGCGAGGAGTCCTGGACTGTGAGATCCTCAGACTGAGAGAGGGATGTCTGACTGCTGGCTTAGGCCTGATCCCCGGGGGGGGCGGGAGGGGGAAGTCAGGCCTAAGCTGGCAGGCGGACTTCCCTCAAGGGTCTTGGACTGAGAGAGGGCGCAGGCTGGGCTGAGGACCCTGCCCCTCCAGTGCACAAATTTCATACACTGGGCCTCTAGTAAAATAATAAAGAAAAGCAAGAGAACAGTAAATACAAAAACCCAGGAGAGTGATTACTTTAGAGATTGGATGGGATTAGGGATGAATGATGCTATGATAAGGAAGGGTGCCACAGGGAGATTTGAAGGTACTAGTGGGTACATAAGGATTTGGTTTATTAAATGTATGTTATATATACCCTTTGGCTTGCATGAGAAATTTATAAACAAAAAGAAATGCCAACAGAAGCTCGTACTCTTCTGGGAGTTCCTTGGGCTGTAGCTTGGCTTAGTGCTCACGGGAGGCTTGGAGGAGACGGCAGCTTGGCTTATCATGGTAATATCAGTCAAATGCCCTTATTTACTCTTCTCGTCCCCTGTTGCCTGCATTTTTCAGTTTAGAGTCATCACCCCAGATTTCCTATCAGGTCATGGGAACTGGAATCCCCAGTCCCAGTGTCTCCTTCATGTCTGACTTCCTCATTGCTAACAGATAGGCCTGCCTAAATTGCCTATCTGGTAGCAAGGAGGCTGGTCTGCTCAAGCACCTTCCTTCAAGGCCCATTTCAGCCCAAGGACCTCCACTTTCCCACCTGAGCTCACAGAACTGCCCCTTCTACTCCAGGTCAGAACTCTGCAATTGTAACAAGGTGAAGTCATAAAGCCCTCAGGTAGGAGAGGCCTTGTCTTCAGAGGTGAGGATTCTGGGAGTTCCTTGGGCTGTAGCTTGGCTTAGTGTTCATGGGAGGCTTGGAGGAGACGACAGCTTGGCTTATCATGGTAATATCAGTCAAATGCCCTTATTTACTCTTCTCGTCCCCTGATCCTCCCTCTTACTCTGCTGCCCCCACCCCATAGTGTGAGGAGATAAAGATGACCAGGCAGAGACTCCCGCAGAGCCTGGGGTACAGCAAGGAAGAGCTGGACAGGCTTAATAAGGCCATCCAGCAGCTGACTGTGGATGTGGACAGAGCTGAGAGTCAGGTGAGGGGTGGGAGTGGGGGTGGCAGAGTGGTGATGGTAAGGATGTGTGTCCAGTATTTATGACAACTAGAACACATTCCCCTCCCCCCATCCTTTGAAATAGATTTTCTCTTTGTGAATGTCTGAACTATATGTATATCATACTTACATTTGCTTATGATTCTCTGTAGTTCATATGGGTAAGTGATTAAACTGTAGGTAAATATGTATGCATATGTATGCTTGTTTGTATATCATTTTTTATGTGTATGTATATTTTTATGTCTATATGTTTTGTTTGCCCTTCATAGCATTAAATTTGAGCTCATCTTTAGAAATGGCAAGATTTTACCTAGAAATCCAGTTTTTTGTTTTTAAATATGTGGATCTGGTAATATTAACTATGTCTCATATGGCAGCATTTGGCTTTGGAATATGTTCCTTTGTGTGCCACAGCCCCCACCATTCAGATTGCCTCCTTTGACATTGAGGCAGAAGGTTCTTTGCCACTTACCGTCACATCTGCTAGCACTGTTATCATCCCTGTGGAGAGAAAAGATGCCGAGGCTGTGTCTCTGTCTAAAGTAGAGAAATGAGCCCTAGCTGGTTTAGCTCAGTGGATAGAGTATCAGCCTACAACTAAAGGGCCGCAGGTTGGATTCGTCAAGGGCAGGTGACTTGGTTGCAGGCTCAATTCCCGGCCCTGGCTGGGTCGCGTGCAGGAGGCAACCAATCAATGTGTTCCTCTCACACTAATGTGTCTCTCTCATGTTGATGTTTCTCTCTCTGTCCTCCCTTCCTTCCATTCTCTCTAAAAATCAATGGAAAAATATCCTTTGGTGAAGATTAACAAAAAAATAATAATTTTCCCTGCTGATGGCTCAGTTGTTGAGCATTGACCCATGAACCAAGAGGTGGGTGGTTTGATTCCCAGTCGGGGCACATGCCTGGGTTGCAGGCTTGACCCCCAGCAGGGGGCGTGCAAAGAGGCAGCTGATCAGTGATGATTTTCATCATTGATGTTTCTATCTCTCTATCCCTCTTCCTTCCTCTCTTAAAAAACCAAAACCCAAAAAACAATAAAGAAATATTTTAAAAAATAGAGAAACGAAAGGCTGGAAACGTGAAAGAGGTGCTGGTGATTTCAGGACACTGAGAGCATGCATATTTCTCTGTGGAACTGGATCCTGTTGTGCATTGTTAACGTTTGGCCTTGACCGTTTGATGCCTCAGCCAGTCTTCTGCAGGCATTTGTGTTTGTGACTCAGGCTTAGGCCTTAGGAAGGACAGGTTCCACATGAACGCTTGCTTTCCCCGACTTCTCTCCCTGGCAACCTCCTCTTTTCTCCCAGCCCCTCTTTGTCAAGCCCTCCCAAATCACACTCCACACTGGAGGGAAGGGGTTCTGCTTTGGTCTTTTCTTGCTTTCTGCAGAGACAAGTGTCTCAGGCTCTGAGGGAGGTTCTCCCTTCTCCAGGAACTGATGGCGCTGAGGGGGATGAGCTGTTCAGGCTCCAGGGGTGGCAGAATGAGAGGGTAGGCATGTTGGGGTTCACCAACCACAGCTCTGGTCCTGCCTCCCCTACCCCCAGCTGGTTTCCTAAGCAGCAAACACCTTACCGAGGTAAGCAGTTATTATTGTTTCCCCCTGAAGACTACACATTCTGGTCTTCAGTGAGGACAGAATAGCCATCTTGTTAGTTTCCCTGGTAAACAATAATCTCAGCATTATGTGCTAAGGAGCATTTGCTGCTCTTCCCACCTGAGCTCATTTTAGAAGTGTCACCATACTGATGTGAAGGGCTTTCTCTCAGCCGTCCCAAATGGCTGGCCCCAAATCTCCATCCTGGTAATAGGGTTGCATGCGCTTGCGCGCGCATACACACACGTTTCAGAACAGGCATGTTCACTCCACACAACAATCTGTAATCCTCATTGGCTCCGCAGCCTCTGAGAAAGGTCTAGATCCTTGAGGGGATAGAGGTGGGGACCAAGGATGTCCTTCTGTCCGTGGTCTTCCCTTCACCCCAGCCCTGCGAACTAGAGGGAGCTCTGCAGGAGGGTGCCTCAGGCAGTGTCAAGGGCAAGCTGGCCTGGCTGGAGGCTGCCCTGCAACAGGCCAGGCAGGATATGGTGCGACAGCTGCAGGAGTACCAGGAGCTCATGGTCGTCAAGCTGGGCCTGGACTTGGAGATCGCCACCTACCACAAGCTGTTGGAGAGCGAGGAGAGAAGGTAAGGGCTGGGCAGTGCTTCAGATATAGCAGACGGGGTATAGGGGGTAATCACCTGGGGCCTCAGCAGCTGAGGATGGGGTGGGGAAAGGTGACCTGAGTATCCAGGGACTTGTTTTCCTAGAGGCAGTTTGTTCCCACTATTCAACAGCCCTTTAGATGGAAGGTCCCAGCTAATGAGCACCATGGCACCTGCGTTGGGGCAACTCATAAATTCATTCATCTCCAGGACCAGAGAGCAGGGGCTAGTTTGTCCATCATGACAGCTGCAAGGCCCAGCCAGGGGAATAAAGTCCCAGTGAGTAGTGCCTTCTTCTCAGTTCTGCCCATCTTCCTGGGACCTGGGGAAGGCAGGGTTTGTGGGAACCAGGAGGGACTGGCTTTTACTCTTAGACAGCAGTAGGGACTCAAAAACTGCCAGCTCCATCCAGCTGGGACACCAGGCTGAGGGGAGGGAGAGGGAATCCACTATGCAGCCATGCTACATTTATTATTTCTTTTAAACCTACAACATCATGGGAGGAATGCTTGTATCAGATGAGGAAACTGAGTCTCAGAGAGGGCAAAAAGACCACCTCAAGGATGCACAAGTAGAAAGGCATTAAGTGAGGCTTGAACAATAGTCTTCAGATAATTGAGCTGTCTTCTCTGTGGTCTTCTTTAAAATGCACCCCCACCCATGGTCTCCCTTTTCAAGATGTTTAGGCCCCACAAAGTATAGATCTTTTGCCTTCTCCCTCTCCCGACAAGTCATCAATAAAAGTGAGTTATTTAAATTTATGGCAGGAAAGGTTGAATTTAAACGTTCAAAGGAGTCTTCACTCAAAAGGGCTGTGGGGATCTGAGAGAACCAAGGAGCGTGCAGGATGAATGACTTCTATAGAAAAGAGAATGGGGACTATTACACCTAAGAGATACGTCCACTTACCTGTGTCCTCCTCCTCCCTGCAGGCTTGGCCTGAGAAGGGAAGCAGAGAGCCTCGGTAAGTAAATAATAGGTATAACTTCGGTCGGAGGGGCTAAATTTTATCTGCCCCCCTTTGTTGTGCATCCTCTTGGGAAGGGAGAAGGGGTCTGCTTCCTCTGTGTGTCTCCCTTTGCCAGAGGTGGTTTCTTCTCTTGGGAGTGAGTCTTTGTGTTTGTGTGTATTGGGGGAAATGGGGAGAAGGTCCTGGGGTCTGTTCTTTGAAGGGAGGTTCTGTTGGTTTTGCCTGGGGTGTGGAAGGAAGTTCTGTGACCTTATTCTTATGGGCAAGACATATTCTTGGGTGGGTGGGTGGGTGGGTGAGAATCTGTGTCCGACTTCGGAGAGGAAGGATTCTTGAGTCTGTTTCTTGGGAGAAGGGGTCTGTGTATCTGTTACTTTGGGGAGTTGACCTGTCTGACGCCTAGTAGGGAGGAGGGTCTGTGCAGTGCTTCCTGGAGGAGTTGTTGGTATGTCTGTCTACTGGGGTGGAGGGTGGGAAGGGGGTTTCCTTCCCCCAACAGCCACTCTCTGCTCAGCCCTGGACAGCGATCTCACCTGCCTGCCCGGCTTGGCCTGGAGTCCTGACCGCCTGCTACCTTCAGGAGCAGGCTCCGACACCCTGGAGACAAGCACTCCTGGCCACAGTGGCCCACTCTGCGGCTCCCCAGGCTGTGTTGGGGAATTCAGCTGCAGAGACTTCCCCGGATGTTGAACACTTCCTCTCCTGCTCCAAGAACCCTAGCCTTTGCCCCAAAGACTTGGTCCTCTGTTTCAGACACCCCCCTCCCCTGCCATGGATCCGGCCCTTGCCTCATTTCTCCCTTGTGTCCCTCATCATGGAGCATAAAGTCTCAGTTTTGCCCTTTGAACTGCTCGCGCCCCTGGATTCCTCAGAACAAAGACAAAAGCTCGCCAGATTTGGGGTCGGCACACTACTCAGAAGCAACCACCCTAGCTTGGGGTCCATAGTCAGCTCTTTCTGGCAGAGGAGCTGAGAACTGCATCCATTCATTCACTCATTGACTACAGACACGGAGTGGCTTCTGGGGGTCAGGCATAGTGCTTGGTGTGCAAGATGACACGCTAGTCCTGGCTCCTTGGAGATGACATTCTGGTGGGGAGGGGCGTCCTAAACAAGGAAACAGACCAGAAAGAGAATGGAGTGGGCTAGGGATGAGGGCGCACCTTCTGTGGACACTTGAGGACAGGCCCAGGGAAGATGGCCCTTGCAGATTGGGGCTGGGGGATATGAGCACACTGGGAGGCTCAGGCCTGAGTTCTAGTTTCGCAAGTGACCTGATGGTGGGCTGGGAACAACTTTTTACGGTGGAGGAAAGCACACCTTTGGAATCAGACTGAGGTTCCAGCTCTGCTTCTACTTCAGGTCTATGGTGTAGTTTGGTTTTTACAAGGTAACTAACTGGCCTTTAGGGGACAGAAGACAGGCCAGTTTGGAGGGTTGGGTGGCCAGTGAAGGGCTGGATTTCTGAGCTCTTGTCTTGGCACACAGCCTGAGAGAAGCCCCCATCTACTGAGCTCACATTCTTGTCTATTGCACAAAGATTTACATCATCAGTACACCTGGGAAACAAAGGTTTCTGCTTTCTAAGTCCCTGAGTAGGGCTAAGGTGCGTCATTGGCCCGAGGCTCTGGCTTTACCTGGTAAGGTATACTAGTGCTAGGATGTCTGCTGTGTTTTCCTGGGTCCCTGCCCAAAGGTATCTAAAAGGCTCCCTTCCTGGGTAAACAGAGGAATCTCATGCCAGAGGAATGGGATGGAAACATGGCTGGCAGGCTACCACCTCTTAAAGGGTAGGGGACATGGCCCCACCGGACTCGTGCATCAGCCCCATTTGATCCATACTGACTAACACCAATGATATAAACATTCTTACCAACACTCCCAGTGCAAATCAGCTTCTAAAAAGAGAGCTTGCCCTTCTGCAAGATTTTTTGGTTGGGCATTTTGCCCAGGAGTTGCAGGCAGGATTTCTGATGAGCCTACTGCAGCCTGCATCACAGAGGACTGGCTGTTGCCTGCATTTTTTCATTCTAAAGGCCAAGCCTGATGTCAGTCCAAGAGATTTCAGGGGCTGTGGGGGAAGGTTGGAATCTCTTGCTGAGCCGGGGCCACATGGGCCACCAGCAGTGTTTGCAGTTTGGGGACTGATTCTCTGAGTGGCTCCCCTAGCCATGGACCACATTCCAGGCTGGGGTGGGAGAAAACTACCTGGTGCATTTATGGAGTCATTCATCTTCCCATTTATAAGTTTTATGAGTTGGGATGAGTGTCCTCTGAAGGGAGGAGTGTTGTCACCAGTGCAGTCATTGCTTTGGGGACCTCAAGGTGTCAGCCCTCTGTTGGCTGCTGATGTCTTTCTCACACTTAATTGCACTCAAATATGTTGGATGCAGCTTAGCTGTATTGTGTCTCTCTTTGAGCAGCAGGTCTGGACTCATGACAGGTGTTACAGCTCAGAGGGCTGGTTAGAACAATCGCACACTCTGGAAATCTCCCAGGGCTCTGCCCTGCTCAGAATTACCTGGGATTGATACTGTCCCTTAAAAGAGCCTTTGGCTTCTGGTCTATCAATACATATTCATAATTATTTCTGTTGCTCTGAGGGCTAGGGGTGGGGGTTAACATTTCTGCTATAGTTTTCTGGGCCTGGGCCTGGGCCTGGAAATTTAGATCCGCTCTGTTGTATAGATGTATGTTTAAGGACTCGCGTTGGCCCATAGTGAAGTCAAGGAGCCATCTTCCAACTCCCGCCACCTCTTGCAAGATCCTCATCAGTGTCAGAGTGGGGGCGTGGAGGGGGGACGTTTCCCTGAAGAAGGAGCTCAATGACTTTGGAAGACATGAATAATTCTCACTGTACTTGCAATCTCTGATCACAGATATAAGTGTAAAAAGTGTAAATAGGGGCTGGTCATGGCCCAGATCCCTGGAGGGGTGTCTGCATTCTGCAAAAAAAATAACTAATGATAAACATACATCGTCATATATTTGTGCCAGGCACTAAGCGATACACACACACACACACACACACACACACACAAACACATATGGAGTTCCTCAATCCTCCCATCAGCCCTGACTAGAGATGTGGAAACTGAGCACAGAGAGGGTAAGTAAATTTTCCAAGGTCACTCACTCAGTGAACAGAGCCCAGGCTGCCTGGCCCCAGAGTTTGTGTGCTCACCTCTCTGCCACATCATCTTCATGTTAGGTGCTGTTTGTGAGGTAATTTACCAGCGATGGCAGGTCTCCAAGCCTCAAAGGACTCCATTTTAAAAAAAGTCGCCATATCAAAGGCTTTTTGAGAGTTTAAATTATGTCCATGTACTTATCCTTTAAAAAATTCTAATAAATTACTCAGCCCTGAGTAGTCCCTACCACAACAACAATAGTGGTTTCCTTAAGCTTTGAGTGACTGGAGAATTTAATTTTTATTACCCATCAGCTTATAAGGGTGCACAGGGATGTTTTCTGTTGTTTGGTGAAATGAGCTCTAGAGATGCACACAGGTTCAAAACCCAGCTGTACCATTGACCTCAGCATGGGGCCCAATTACTGAGCGTCTCTGAGCTCTGGCTTCTTCATCTGCAAGAAGCATCATAAAAAGTGATGTGGATGAAATCAATAAGGTTGTGTGAATAAAACTGCAGTGTGCGTTGGCTCAGCTCAACCCTTGGCTAAATCTCAGAATGTTGTGAGCCCAGGGACAGAAGATGGTATTGGAGACCCCAGACTAGGCCTTTTCTGCTCCATGGGACTTTCGGGACCCTCCCAAACTCCAACCTTCGAGGATAACAGAGGTGAACACAAGACCCAGGGTTGGCTACATTGATTTATTGGAAACACAGATCAAGACAGAGAGGAACAGAGGAGGAAGGGGAGAGGCTGGGGGACCCTGGCCACTGGCCCCATGGCAGCCCGGGGGAGGGTCCTGGTTCTGGTCCTTCCTGCCCTGGAGCCCCCTGCCTGTGGGCACCAAAGGGACTTCTTTCTGGGGTAGCCTTTCCCAGCGAGGAATGGGGTGGGGTGGAGTGGGGGGGGTGGTGGAGTGGGGTGGGTGGGTGGGGGCAGAGCATAGGAAGAGGTGATCACAGATACACAGAAGAGTCTAGGAGCAGGACGGGCCTTTCAAAGTGCAGGAGAAGTAACCCAGTGCTTGCTCCACCCAGGGCTGGACCAGGCCCTGCTGGGCAGGAGAGGTGCTGGTGGGGCTTGAGCTGGGGCACCTAGCACTTGCGGCAGCTGCTGACACAGGAGCCTACGCCGCAGGAACTGATGCCACAGGACCCCACTCCTCCAGTGCCTAGTCCACAAGATGTGATGGAATTGCAGGGGCCGCAGGGGCCACAGGGTGCGCAGGGGGCGCAGGGCGCACACATTCCGGTGCTCACCGCCAGGTTCCCACTGCAGGGGGCGTTGCAGGCGCTGCCTGTCACAGGCCTAGAGCCCGACACACAGAGGTCCCCACAGACAACTCCACCCCGGGAGCTGCTGACACCTGCGAACCCCAAAGCTTGAGTCAAAATTCTGATGGCGAGTTATCTCATCCCAACGATGCCCCTCCCCAAGTATCTCTACTTGACAACTCCAGGTGCACCCAGTCCCACAGCTGTGGTCTTTCCTGCTGTCTGACTCCAAACCCCTTCTGTTGGAATGCCAGCCCTTTTATTTTTAGGTCCCCATGAAATCCCTCCTCCCAGAATCTGCCATCCTTTACAGCAAGAGACTAAATCTACCCACACAGAGCCCATGTTACTTACAAACATTCACGGCCCCAACGCCTTCACACAGCCTGAGAGGAAAGAAGAAAAAGAGCAGTATTAGTGACTTGGCCAGAGTGGCAGACAGAGCCCCACAAATTTGGGGGGTTGGGTCCACAGGTCAAGAGGGGAGGAGTGGAGGTCTAAGGAAAGAGCCCTCCCAAGTTGACCACTACCCCAAAGTGATAAATGACAGGTTTATCCCAGACTCTTGGCCCTTTATGGGGCAGAAATGGCAGCTTAGCCAGCTAGGGTCTCACCTCTGCTCCTCGCCCTCCAGCAGGCGCCTGTAGGTGGCGATCTCGATGTCCAGGCCCAGCTTGGAGTTCATCACCTCCTGGTACTCCTTGAGCAGGCAGGCCATGTCCTGCTTGGCCTTCTGCAGGGCGGCCTCCAGCTCGGCCAGCTTGCAGCGGGCATCACTGACAGCTGTCTCGCCCTGCTCCTCCGATTGCTTAACTGCAGTCTCCAGCTTGGTGTTCTGGGGGCCAGAAGAGGACAAGGCAGGTTACGGACCCAGGTCTCTCTGTCAATTTCCTGCATGTGTCCAGTCACTCACACACAGCTGGGAACACTCCCAAAATAGGCCCCTCACCTTCATGACCTGGGTCTCCCTGGTAATCACACCCATGACTCTAGTCATGCAAATGGGCTGGGGAATGAGTGATGAAGTCCACATGGCCTGTGGAAGCCAGGCCAGGCCCTCAGCCTCTCTGGTGGTCTAGGGTGCAGATGCCCCGTACCTGGCACTTGGCGTTCTCAACCTCGGCGGTCAGCCTCTGGATCATGCGGTTCAGCTCGTTGATCTCCTCCTTGGTGCGGCGCAGGGTCTCCCCGTGACGGATCACGGTGGCCTTCATCTCCTCGCACTGGGGGGAAGCAGAGATTCAGGATGGGATCTGCCACCCATTCAGGTCACCACAGATGAGAGAGCAGGCTATACAGTGCTCAGCCTGAGCAACCACCCATGGCAGCCCTGCCCTGCCCCCTCACCCTGAGAGCTTTCTGGCCTCTGTTACTATCCCTAGGATCAGAATCCCCAGACAAAAGCAGCTTTTTAAAATATATACCTCACATCCCTCCCACTGCCATGTCTAGGAGGCAGGTGTCCTGTGCCACTCACCTTGCTTCGGTACCAGGACTCGGCCTCGGCCCGGCTGCGGCTGGCGATGTCGTCATACTGAGCCTTGATCTCAGCAATGACACAGTCCATGTTCAGGTCCCGGCTGTTGTCCATCTTGACAACGACTGAGGTGTCTGAAATGTGGGCATGGAGGACACGGATCTCCTGTGGGTATGGAAGGAGGAAGGATCTTGTTAATGCCACAGCCTCACACACCATAGCATCTACCCAATCTTCTCAGCCCTCCCTGGTCTCCAGCCCTCACCCCCTCATGGATGGCACACTGATGCCCATATCCCTATCCACCTTATGTTCCAGGCCAAAGTTGTTTCCTCCAGGCTGGCTACCAGTTTCTTGCCTGGACCACAAGCCCTCACCTCCTCATACAGTCGCCGCAGGAAGTCAATCTCCTCGGTCAGGGCCTCTGCATTGGCCTCCAGATCTGACTTGCGAAGGTAGGCACAGTCCACATCCTGGAAAGGTGGGCAGTCTTTGAGCTCAGAACCCTGGTGATTGTCATCCCAATGTCCTCTTCATGGAGGCCGGATGGCGGGGGAAGGATTCCCAGGGTTCCCATTCCCATCCCATCTCCATACTTTCTGAACTTCCTGGGATGGGCCTCACAACCTCCTCCCCTTCTAAGAACAAACCCCTTTTTGTCTTGGAGATTAGCCACCATCCTTTCCCCCTCCACCTGAGGCAGCTTACCCTCCCATTTCTCCTTTTTTACTCACCCTGTTCCAGGACCCTGCCCAAACTGACTCCCCACTCAGACATCTTGGCCCCTCCATCTCTCCCAACAGTCCTCCCAGACTCCACCTGGCCACTGCTGGTTCTGTTCCATATTTCCCCACATTCTGGGTCTCTGCCCCTCCTTTTATTCAGATACCCCACAGCTCTAGACAGGACATTGTCCCTCAACAGAGACTGAAGATGCTAGGCTTCTATGGGACCCAAGCCCCAGAACACACCTCCAAAGCCAAGCAGGACATCCAGAGGCCAACCCAGCCATCCCCGTGCCCCAGGACACCATGGTTATTTCAAGGGTATTGACCTTTGTCAAAGCTCTGGATGTGCCTGCCATGACCTGATCTCTGGGAATTCCCCATGTGATTTGACAAGGTCACTGCACCCCACACTGAGGTTGAGACTCTCGGGGTCTCCCCAGAAAGAGTCTGTCATTCTAGGATCCTTCATGTCTGTGCTCCCCAATACCACATGACTCACCTTCTTCAGAGCCACAAACTCATTCTCAGCTGTTGCTCTCAGAGAAACTTCCTCCTCATACCTGAGGCAGAGGAGGTAGAGAGGGAGGTCATGGAAGGGCAGGTGTCCCATGAACCCCTCCCACTTCACACCAGGGCAGGGGCCAATGTTAGGAACCTCCCACCATAGCCGGACCTCTGGCAGCCCTGTTAGGTCCTTTCAGTTGGATTGGGGATGTCTCCACCTTGAATTGAGGGATCCCTAAGGCTAATCTCCTGAGAGCTCATAGCTGCTCTGAGGTCACCTCAAGAGGCAAATAAGGCCTCAGCCCCAGCCCCATGCTGGCAGTGGCCAGCATCCCCTCTGGGGCACAGCAGCCCAGCCACCCCTCAGCTGAGGGTGCATCCTTGTCCAGGTGTGGAGTCTACAAGTCCAGAGGCCATATCATTCAGAGCCCTGAGTTGTGGGACACCCAGAGCCCAGGACCTGTAGGGCTCATATCCCATCCATGGGTCATGTGCTATAGGTGGGAGGTCAGGAGGAGAAGGCCTGGAAGATGCCAGAAGCCTTCTCCCCACAGAGGCAACAGCTGCTGGGTGATCAGACTCCAAGAAAAGAAGGCTAAAGCAGGGAAGAGATGTCCTGGGGAATCAGGGCCCTACTCTCAGGCAGGCATCTGGGTAACAATTGCACGGGTGAAAAGATCCTACTACATCCTGCCATCCGGGCCTGCATGGCTGCTCACCCTGCTTGGAAATTCTTCTCATGTCTAATCCAATGGCCTTTAACCTAAGTCCTTCCCCGTGTCCCACGTCAAACCCAGCCACACTCACTTCTTCTTGTAGCCCTCCATCACTTCCTGCACATGGTTGAGCTCGGAGGCCAGCCTCCCGCTGTCGGCCTCCACACACTCGGCCTCCCGCCTCAGCGTCTCGATGTAGCCCTCAAACAGCGGCTCCAGGTTGCTCTCACAGCACTTGCGGTTCTGGTAGTACTGCCACTTGGTCTCCAGCAGCTTGTTCTGCTGCTCCAGGAAGCGCACCTGCCATTTGGGGTGGGAGGAGCTGTGAGATGGCTCTTGATACCCCCAAACCAATTTGGAGTCTTGCTTTATGTAAACTCACAAAGCTAGAGCTCAGCAGAGCTTAGATAGAGTTGAACATTGAGAGACAAGGCAACTTCTTTTGACTGTTATCCATATCTGAATTTTCCATTTTAGGGATGGGACCCGGGTATGGGAAAGGTCACTTCCTGCTCTGAGGTGAATAGTTTTTGGTTCTGATGAGTGTAGGTGGCATGTAGTCAGGAGCTGAGTGTTTTGCTCTTGAGTCCCCGCTCTGTGGCTAGCCTGAGTTGTGAGAATGAGGAGGTTTCCGGAAAGGTGTGATCAAGGACACCTTTCAAAGGGAGGTCCCTGTGGCCCAGCTCCTATTTCTTATGGCATTTCTTGTGTCTTGTGTGCATGTAGGGCTTCCTTCCTCTGATACAGTTCCAAGCCTTGCCCTTGTCTCTCTGTGGTTTCCCTGCCTGTGTGGACAGAGGTTGTGTATGTGTAATAACAGTGCTATCAAACCAGGAGTCTCTGCCTCCCCTATATGCATCTCTCCATCTCTCTGTGTCTGTCTGTGCCCTGGATGTGTCCATTTATTCCGTCAGACTGGGAGCTCACCTGGACCACATCCCTCCCTGCCCCTCACTCCTCTTCAGTGCCCAGCCCAGCAACTGAAGGTCCAGGAAAGGGCTGGTCAAGGACACCCACCTTGTCGATGAAGGCGGCGAACCTGCTGTTGAGACACTTGATCTGCTCCTTCTCCTCATGCTTCACGCACTGCGCGTTGGGGTCGATCTCCAGGTTGAGGGGCGTGAGGAGGCTCTCATTGACGGACACGGTGGTGATGCAGGGCGGGCTGGGTCCGCACACGCCTCCTGAGCGGTATCCGAAGCTGCGTCCACAGGAGCCAGAGCGGAAGGCGCCGCAGACGCTTTGGCTGCCGAAGCCCCCTGTGAGGCCGCGGTAGCAGGAGACCCCGCGGTAGGGGGCGGCGGTGATGCAGCAGCGGCCTGGCCGGGGTCCGCAGGCGGAGGCGCAGCTGAAGGCCTGCCCACAGAATCCTGATCCGCACGTCATGGTACTTCTGGAGGTTGAGCTGTGGAGTAGAGGATGCGAGGTCTGGAGTCTTGGTGGAAACTCCAATGTGCTCCTCCAGGTGCCCCAGTCCTATTTATGGTCCGATGGGAAGGGGCTTGGCTATGCAGATGGAGTTGGGGCAATTTATGCTTTATGGGCTTGGGCGGTTAGCTGGGTTCACCCCTCTCTAGAATGTGCTTTAATGGTGGAGTGGCCCGCACCCTCTTCTGCATAAAGGATGCCAATCTCTGGGCCTTAGGGAGACTCAGCATGTTTCATCTTCAAAGTGCTTGGCCGGCAGGGCATGCACTCATCTGAGTGTACTGGGGAGAGAAGGGCAGGGCAGGGCAGGGGAGGGTAAGGATGGGAGGAACACCCAGGAGAAGGGGAAGAGAAGGGAGGACAGATGCTGGGAGAAGCAAGGAGGAGGGCCTGTGTGTGTGGGAGAGTGAGTGGGGAGGAGGCTCAGGAAAGGTTGAGGTGTAAGTTTCCATTGCAGGAGTGGGCAAGGTGCCACTGAAACACGAATCTGGATGTTCCCTCCCTAGGTCGCCCAGTGGGCTACTGGAAAACATCTGATTTTTTCTTCCACGGCAGCAGCTACTGCTTTATTAGATATTTGTATGATGTCTTTTTTAGCTTTTATTATTCAAATTTCCAAACATATAGAAATGTTGAGAGACTATATGACAAACATCCTGAGGCGTTTCACCTAGATTCCAAGATTAGACAGCTGTTAGCTTTGTGCCATATTTCTTTTCACATTGGCCCAATTATTTGACAGTTACATGGCAAGAAAATGAGGAATAATTCCAAAAATCATTATCCATTCCACATTCAATTTTTCCAATTGCCTTCCAAATTTTTAAAAATAGATTTTATGTGATTTAAAGCATGTCTATCAACTGGAAGTTAACTCTAGAGCTTGGCTGTTTGGTATGGTAGCCAATGGGCACATATGGCTATTTAAATTAGTTGACTTTAAATTAAAATCAAAATCGAGTTTCTCAGTTGTACTAGCCACATGTCACACAGGACTAGTGGCTACTTTATTGGACAGTACAGATATAAAACATTCCCACCATCACACCAGCATCTAGTGGATAGCACTGGTCTAGAGACTTGATTGGGCCTAATTGAAACATATTTGGGCAGAATACTTCATAAATGGTGCTATGTAACTATGAAGCACAAAGTGTCAGGTTGTTCTATCATTCATGATGTTAAATCAGATCACTTGACTACATTTCCCCCTTTACAATGAGAAAGTACTCTGCAAGGAAACATATTTTGATAAGAGGATTTTAAAAATTAGGCACCTATTATTATTACATGCTATAAATGAACTCTAATTCTCACAACCATATGAAGTATGCACCATTATTCCCATTTTACAGATGAGAAAATTGAGGCTGAGAGAGGCTAAATAACTTGCCAAGTTTTTGGCTTGTAAGTAGTGGAGCTCAGGAGATACTATGTCTTCTCACCTACAATATATGACAACCCCTGGATGGCCTAATCCCTGGAAAATCAAGAGTAGAGAGAGTTGTTTAGGAGGGGATATCTGTGGATTTAGAGTTGGAAAGAAAGTGTAAGGATAATGGGCAGTCAGAGGTGATTGGGATGGTTAAAAACAGGAGGGGATGCCCTAGCTGGGTTGCTCAGTGGATAGAGCATCAGCCTGTGGACTGAAGGGTTCTGGGTTCGATTCTGGTCAAGGGCACGTACCTCAGTTGCAGGATCTTCCCCCATCCAGGCCCTGGTCAGGGCTTGTGCAAGAGGCAACCAATCAATGTGTTTCTCTCACATCAACATTTATGTCTCTCCCTCTCTCTTCCACTCTCTTTAAAAACCAATGGAAAAATATCCTTGGGTGAGGATTAGCACAACAACAACAACAAAAACAAACAGGAGGGGACAATGGAGTGTGAGTATGGCACAGGGCAATGTGAGGCTGGGGGCTATGGGTTGGATCTGCAGGATCCTATGCCTGATAATTGAAGGGAGGGGATGGAAAGTGACAGTTCTAATTACTCCTATACTAGTACACTGTAAGTAACCTCAATAGATTGAAGTGTATTCTACTTATCCACGAAGCACCCCACTCCAATAGAGCAGGTCTAGAAAAATTAACTCATAAAGTACAGAGATTTGTATAAGTAGAAGGGAAGAAAAGAGAAGTGAAATGACTTGGCTGGCAGCTCCCTATAGCTGCTGTGCCTTTGGGGCAAAGGTAGGCAAAGTAGCTTAGGGGGAAGGAAGGGGGGCGGGCATTAATGGGAAAAAGAGAAGGAAGAAGAAGAAAAGAGAATAGGGTTTGTCAGGCGCAGGGCTCCAGGTGTCCATGCAAAACACTTGGGAGTGGGACCTTGTGATAGGACTGACATGGGGTCACAGACTGTGTCAGCCATCTGGTCATCCCAGAAGAGGGTGTGGCACCTGCTGTCACTTTATGTGTTTGGGGAGCTGGCCAGCACTTC
This sequence comes from Corynorhinus townsendii, assembly GCA_026230045.1. Classification (NCBI taxonomy): domain Eukaryota; kingdom Metazoa; phylum Chordata; class Mammalia; order Chiroptera; family Vespertilionidae; genus Corynorhinus; species Corynorhinus townsendii. The sequence goes on along the minus strand of JAPDVU010000003.1, from coordinate 167,808,745 downwards.
TGAGGCCCTTTATCCGCAATCCTGGGCACTGCCCACAGTTGAGCAGTGGTTCTCCCAGCAAGCCAGCTGGCCGGGTGTCCTGAGGAGAAGCACAGTGAGTCAAAGTGCATTGCACAGTCACTTTACCTTTTCTACCAGTATAACTCCTTATAAAAGCGACATGCATAAACACGGGCTAATTACTAATGGCTGGCCCTTGCAAAGCAATTTAAAAAAAGCAAGAAGCAATTTAAAACCAGATAGAAAAAAAATCCAAATGTGCCAGACACCATTTCATAAAACTTCAGGCATTACTAGTGGCTAATTTTTGAGGACCTTAAAGGACATTTATCCTGTATGCTTTCTTCTGAGTGAAAAAGTTTTATTGGGGTTGGGGGAGGATTGGCAAAACCATTCTATGGCCTTGGCTCTGGCAACGTGAGCTTTATGAAAGTTAAAATGGTTTTTATTGTGAAGTATGTCACACACACAAAAGAATACATAGATGGCATGCTTCGCACTTATTGGGAGAACGAGAACAGACATGTAACTTCAGAGTTCCCTATGAGCCTCACTGATTGTACCCCTTCCTTCCTGGCTTAGGGATGGTTCCTCTGTGGGATTTTGTGTCAAATCATTCCTTTGTGTTTCTTCACAGTTTTAGTGCTAAACCTTATATTACTTACTTTTTCATTTTTAAACGTCATATAAATGAGATCATATTGTGTATATTCTTTTGTGTCTGGTTTCTTTTGTTCAATGTTGCTTTCTGTAGCTTCATAGTGTTCATTTCACTGTGGATTGTACTCAGTTTACTCAGTTTTCTACCCCGATGGCCTCATGGTTGTTTCCAGAGCTTGTCTTATAAACAGAGCTGCCATGAACATTCTTTCTCATGTCTTCTGGCATGATTGTGCAAGAGTCTTTCTAGAGCATTGGTTATTTTTAAAAAAACTATGCAAGTAGTATATACTTGGTATAGAAACTATTTTATGAATATCCTTTCAAACCCAAAAGATAATAACATCTCTTGTTGTTCATCTTGCTTCATACTAGATACTATACTGAGAGCCCAACATGCATTTAATTTTCACAATTATCTGTCCTAGGCAGGAGTTATTATTCTAGTTTTACAGAGAAGTTCACTGAGGCCTAGGGAGGTTAAGAGACTGGCTCAGGCTGTGTGGTTAGTGGCAGAGCTGGCACTCAGAGCCTGGTGTGTTTGATCCTAATGAAAGGATGATGAGTTTATCTCATTGCACTCCCACCTACCCACCGTCCGCCATTACTAAAAGTATCACACAGTAGATGGTGTTTATATATAACACATTAACACACACACACTCACTAATCCCCTCCCTCCAGTTGCCCTCTTCTGGGCCTTTCAGAATGTTCTCAGGGTTTAGGACCAGAAGATGGAGGAGTGCTCATCTTTGTTCCTGGTGAGTTTCCATTTTTAAGACAAAAGCTGGATACAGATCATGAACAAAAATGCAAACCCTGCAGCACACCAAGGAGTACAAATATTTGTTTCATGGATATTATTCCAAGAGCTTGACACATAGTAGGTGCTCAATAAATATTTGTTGAATGAATGAAATGAATACCAGTTGCATGTTAAGTGCTGAGTAATGGAGCCATCAAAGCTTGGTGGTTAATTGTATAAAGCTTTCTGGTAGGATGGGCTGGGGACCAGATGAAGCAGACCAGAGGGTGGTCATTCCTGGTGCAGGGGGTGGGATGGGGAGACGTTCCTGGCTGGGGCTTGAAGGAGGAATGAAGCAAAGTCTTAACCTCTGTGATGATGAGACTGGTAAGGAAAACCAGTCAATGAAGGCAAGAATCCTCAAGGCCTTAGGGTAGTGTGGTAGGGTTAGGGAAGGAAAGAGAAGTAGACTTCTAGGAAAAAAAGAGGGAGGAGATGCTTGGTTTTAACTTTACTCTCCAGGGCCACTAGAATGAAGAACAAAGACTGGCTGGGGGATGAGGAGGATGGTAGGAAGGGGAGATTTGGGTAGAGAGAGGGAAGAAGAGGGAAGTGGAGGACAATGCAGGTACAATGGGGAAAAACCCAGGAGAAATGGCGAGGGGACATTCCAAGTTTGGAAGAGCAGAGGAAGAGGAGGCTGATGGGGGAAGGGCACAGCACTGAGGTGTAGGTCTACCTAAAGAGGTGGGCAACCTCAGCTCCAGCTTTATAACATTGAATCTTCACAGGGCAGGGACATGGGCTGGGGAATGTTCAGGGCTTAGCCTGGTTAATGGACAGACCTCACCAAGGGCAGAACTCCTGAGTCAAGCTTCATTTTCTCCAGGATCCCCACGGGGGCCTTTGGTCCCCTGTTCTCTCATGGATAATTGGCCATTGTCCCAGCTGTCTTGGCTGAGGAGGCAGGGCTCTGACTTGGGCCTCTCCTCAACTCACCAACCCAACTGCCCTTCCTGGTGGTTGGGCCTGAGGTCAATTCTCTCATTAACAACTCGGGTGCTGTGTAAACACCCACTCCTGCACCCCTTAATTTATCTCCCTGGAACATGGCCTGAACCTTCTTTCTGTGAACAGAAAGTATGAGCTGCAAGATTATAGAAGGTGTGGCCTCTTGGATACCTACAGGCCTAGTGTGCAGATGCTTTGGTATCCTCAAATGTAGAGCCCACAGGCTGCCTCCCAGTCTGCAACCACAGAGCAGAATCCCAGAGATGACACTGACACTACTTCCTAGGTCTCTGTCTCAGCTGGCTCTTCACCATCACAGCATCTCATGATTCATTCCTGCAAGGGCCCTCAGGTGTCTCAACTGTCTGCTCCCTTTCTGAAATACCTCCATGTAAACCTATCTTGCCTGCCTCTTTACTGAAGCCTGTTCTCACTCTTTTCAGGGGACATTCTTGCCATTCCCATCAGACCAGCTGCATTCCATATTGCCCCAGAATGGACACTGTCAGTAGGTTGCTTTCCTGAGCATCTGATGGTACGTCTCAAAAGCAGCCCTCTTCAGACTTCTGGCCTTTCTCATAAATCAGGGCCTGTCTTCCCTGTCAGATGAGGAGCTCCAGAATCCATGTCTCCTTCCTTCTCTTATTGCCTTTTTCCCTCCAAAATTAAGGCAGGGTCCAGGCTATGGCAGGGACATACCAATCACAGAATCATCGAATCCCCCAACAAGCTGTTATCTTGTCGAACCCATCACCCATCTTGGGGGATCGGCCTCAACATCCTCCACAGGAACAGAATGAACTGACAAAAATGTCCTAACGTTAAAACCACCCAATTTGCCCTTTCTTTCCAGGCATCCCTTGAAAAAAGATCCATTTAGGCTAAAAGAGGAGGTTCTGATTTCCAGATCTGAAGGTCTTTCGGTTCACCCTATCTCTCCAAGCACGGTGACCACTCCAGAATAATGAGTGTTCTCTTTTATATAAAACATCCTCAAATGGGAGGTATAATGGAAGCTCTTTGAGGAAACCATGACTATCTGCCCTCCTTCCAGGACGTTCTTTCTGAACTCCAACTTCCAACTGTCCAGCTGCAGTGAAATCTTAACTTCTCTTGCTCTCTTTGGCATTCCATTACACTTGTACAGATCATCAATGTCATATCTTTCACCCTTGAACCCATGGTATCCCTGGGCTACTACCCAAACAGGAGGTTTCAGGATTAGGTAAAATGCAAGACAAGCGAGCATGCCATTGATTTATGGCTTGCATTATCATATTATTATTAGAAATCATGAGGATTTTTAATGGCCTATTAAGGCCAAATAAGAAATACACATTTATAAATTGTTCACATATAATAGACTTTTTGGTTTGTCCAAGATTCTCTTTTCATCCAGTAGTGTGGTTGCCCAAGGATTGGTGACATATTCCCTTTGCCTAATAAGAGAGATTGTCATGGAGCCTTCCTTGGGCAGCTGGGCTATAGGGGGGATTGAAGGAGGGGCATTTGATTTGGGGTTCTTTTCCAGGGTAAAGCAAGTAACCATGGCCAAAGGTCTCAGGTCCTCCCTGCCCCTTGGATTGATCTCCATGGTAGAGTAACAGTAGATAACATTTATTGAGCACTTGCTGTGTGCCAGATACTGGGTTAAACATTGTCCATGCATTATTTAATTCTTCTACTAGTTCTATAAGATAGTCAACATTAGAATTTTACATATGTGGGTTAGGAATGTGAACAGGTATATTCCATCAAACTGTTGATATATCCATGGCAGCAGCAACAATAACATCAATAACATATATCTCTACTTCCTCATCAAACCTGTTCTAAGTGCTTTACATGGATTAATTCTTTTAATCCTTACACCTTTATCAGGTGAATTCTATTATCCCCATTTTAAAAATCATAAAATGGGGTACAGAGAGGTTAAGTCATTGCTGGAAAGTCACAGAGCTGGACTTTGAAAGCAGGCATTTTGGAACCTGGGCCTGTGTTCTTAACTGATATGCCAGGTATTTAAACTTTTTAGTTTCAATTATATTAAGAAATGATTTTACATAGTGACAAAATACATACATATATACACACCACGTACAATCGAAACAAAAAGGTCATGAAATGTTATTCTTACTCTATGTGATACACTCTGATTTTTTCTATTTTATTCCACTCTACTTGATTTTGTTCTAATTTAATTAAAATTCTGGTTGCTTCCATAAGTGAACTCTGAGAAAAATGCTGCCCCAACCTATAGCTTCTTCCTTTTTTTTTTAAAAAAGAATTTTATTGATGAGAGAGAGAGAGAGACAGATAGACAGAGAAAGAGAGATATGAACACACCACCTCTTGGTATATAGCATGATGCTCCAACCAACTGAGCCACAAGAGCCAGGGTACCTCCTGCTTCTTAATGATCACAATAAAGAACATCTGCATTGTGCTCTGGAGTTTACTGAGCATGTGCACATCTCTATAATTCCTCAAGGCAACACTAGGAGGGAAAAGGCTTACTCCATTTCCCAGAGAAGTGGAGTGCCTAGCCCCAGATCACACAGAGGATCATTATGGCAGGGCCTTGGTTCCTTCCCAGCCCTTTTGGGTTGAAAGCCCACACTATCCACACTGGATGGGCAGCACACACCAATATGGATTTGTTGTGACCTATTCCAAGGTTGCTGACAAATTGCTGTAAAGGGAATGAGGTGGCAAGGTTGGCATAACATGGAAAGCAGCACAGACTCAGGGGGAATAGCAGGGGGCTGGATGCTCTCTTCATATGGTTCTATCTAGATCCAATTATATCTGAGCCAAATGCCATGTAGACTCATAACAGTGGTGTCCACCTTAGACCTTCTGAGCCCTGGAGGAAACACAGAAGCTTCAGGTGAAATCCAGGCACACTATCCTTGCTTGGGAGTTTGTTGGAAATGGTTGGACATTCCTGAGGCCAGAGAGCCAGTGTGTGTCCCCTTAGGACTCATGGAAGACTCTGAGGGAGGGGATGCCTCCCCTCAGCATGGGCTAGCCAAGAAGGTCTAATAAATTGCCTTAGGGTCTGGTCAGTGTGTAAGGGGGGTAGAGGGTAGGTGACAGTGCACACTACCATGTGCGTGTGTGTCAGATTGTGGGTGGGAAGATCAGCATGTGAGTGCATAGTGTGTGTGTTTAGGGGGTGGAATATGTTGATAGATATGAGGGATTTGGGAACAGTGTGGGAGTGTTGGATACATGTAGGGATAATTGAGAGATTGTGCAACTGTGGAGTAACGAGGTCATCCGTGTGAGGGAAATCACCAAGCTCACCCCAAGTTCCACATCACCTATGGATCTCACACTCTCCCAGTGTTTTAGGGCCGGTCCGACCAGCACCACGGACAGCGGCGCTGACGTCATCAGGAGGAGCAGCAGCCCCGCCTTTCCCTTGAGTCACTGCTTCCTTATCCTCCAGTTCCTGAGTCTCCACAACTGTATAGAGGGAGGTTGGGGTGGGCGTGGGAGATGTGAGCTGGCTCTTTGATGATAAAAATTGTGCAGTTTAGGGCAAAAGACCATAAATATCTGGCCGCATTTGGAACCCAATTAAGTACATTAAGGGAGAACACAGCAGCTAAGCAACCCAAGCCCATAAAAGACCTAATTGCTCCTAACCCATGGACGCACCAGGCTCCCCACATATATAAAAGGCCCAAAGATGTCCGAGACGTAAACACCTTGTCCACTATACCCTCCACTAGGACCTCTCCCTCTTCAGAGCCTCCCGTGTCCCAAAGAAACACCATGACTTGTGGATCTTACTGTGCTGGAGGCACCTTCAGTTGTGCCTCTGCCTGTGGTCCCAGGCCGGGCCGCTGCTGCATCACCGCCGCCCCCTACCGTGGAGTCTCCTGCTACCGAGGCCTCTCCAGGGGCTTTGGCAGCCAAAGCGTCTGCGGCGCCTTCCGCTCTGGCTCCTGTGGACGCAGCTTCGGATACCGCTCAGGAGGCGTGTGCGGACCCAGCCCGCCCTGCATCACCACCGTGTCAGTCAATGAGAGCCTCCTCACGCCCCTCAACCTGGAGATCGACCCCAACGCGCAGTGCGTGAAGCATGAGGAGAAGGAGCAGATCAAGTGTCTTAACAGTAGGTTTGCTGCCTTCATTGACAAGGTGGGTGTCCTTGAACACACCCTTCCTAAACTCCACCCATGTGCAGGACTCAGTCTGGGCACCGAGAGGGGAGTCAGGGGCAGAAAGAGCTCTGACGGCCTGAACTCCCCACTCTGATGAGAGGGGCAGACACACAAACAAGAACAGGCACTCACACAAGACCCAGAAGACGCAGCTGGGAGTTCAAATAGGCAGAGCTTATGGAAGAGAGGTGTGACCTGGCTGTTCAGAGGCACAACTAGAGTTCAGGAAATTGAAGAGGAAAATGGCAACTGCTTCTGAAGTTACAGAGGTTTCAGGCCCCACCTGAGTACTATGTTCCCTCTGAGGCATAACGCGGATTGGCCATCCAGTGAAGGGGCCAGGGGCCAGGGTAGCAGAGCTCTCCTCTAGATGGCTTGTGACATCATCTCCCTGTTACCTGTCACCACATATCCCAGGCTGTGATCTGAATCTTGGAACTCTGCCTAAGAGGGCACCTCTTCTAGCTTCAAGGTGAGGGGGTGAGCCCTTTACTTGGAGACTGACTACATGCTACTTGGACTCATCAGGTCGGGATAACTCAGTTCACGTGAGAAGGGACTGATCTTTCCCAGCCTGTTGCTCCCATCCCTAAGTTGGAAAATCCAGATATCTATATAATAAAAGCCTAAGTGACCATTGTGGTAGATGGACCAGAATGACCAGTCACTATAATGTGCACTGACCACCAGGAGGCAGATGTTCAATGCAGGAGCTGGCCCCTGGTGGTCAATGTGCTCCCACAAGGGAAGCGCCGCTCAGGCAGAAGTCAGGCTCACGGCTGGCGAGCGCAGCAGTGGTGGCGGGAGCCTCTCCTGCCTCTGTGGTAGTGCTAAGGAGCAGCGAGCAGGCAGGTGGTAAGGAGTGAGGGGTCCTAGACTGCAAGAGGGCACAGGCCTGGCTGAGAGACACCCCCCATAGTGCACGAATTTTATGCACCTGACCTCTAGTAGATCATAATCAGGAATTCCCAGAGTTGATTTGTCTACCACGGTCCACCTCTAATTTCTGCTGAGCTGCAGATTTGGAAGTTTACCTTAAAGCAACCCTCCAAATGGGCTTTGGGGCACCAAGAGCCATCTGACCCTTCTTCTCCACCCTGAATGGCAGGTGCGCTTCCTGGAGCAGCAGAACAAGGTTCTAGAGACCAAGTGGCAGTACTACCAGAACCGCAAGTGCTGTGAGAGCAACCTGGAGCCGCTGTTTGAGGGCTACATCGAGACGCTGAGGCGGGAGGCCGAGTGTGTGGAGGCCGACAGTGGGAGGCTGGCCTCCGAGCTCAACCATGTGCAGGAGGTGATGGAGGGCTACAAGAAGAAGTGAGTGTGGCAGGGTTTGACGTGGGACACGGGGAAGGACTTAGGTTAAAGGCCATTGGATTAGACATGAGAAGAATTTCCAAGCAGGGTGAGCAGCCATGCAGGCCCGGATGGCAGGATGTAGTAGGATCTTTTCACCCGTGCAATTGTTACCCAGATGCCTGCCTGAGAGTAGGGCCCTGATTCCCCAGGACATCTCTTCCCTGCTTTAGCCTTCTTTTCTTGGAGTCTGATCACCCAGCAGCTGTTGCCTCTGTGGGGAGAAGGCTTCTGGCATCTTCCAGGCCTTCTCCTCCTGACCTCCCACCTATAGCACATGACCCATGGATGGGATATGAGCCCTACAGGTCCTGGGCTCTGGGTGTCCCACAACTCAGGGCTCTGAATGATATGGCCTCTGGACTTGTAGACTCCACACCTGGACAAGGATGCACCCTCAGCTGAGGGGTGGCTGGGCTGCTGTGCCCCAGAGGGGATGCTGGCCACTGCCAGCATGGGGCTGGGGCTGAGGCCTTATTTGCCTCTTGAGGTGACCTCAGAGCAGCTATGAGCTCTCAGGAGATTAGCCTTAGGGACCCCTCAATTCATGGTGGAGACATCCCCAATCCAACTGAAAGGACCTAACAGGGCTGCCAGAGGTCCGGCTATGGTGGGAGGTTCCTAACATTGGCCCCTGCCCTGGTGTGAAGTGGGAGGGGTTCATGGGACACCTGCCCTTCCATGACCTCTCTCTCTACCTCCTCTGCCTCAGGTATGAGGAGGAAGTTTCTCTGAGAGCAACAGCTGAGAATGAGTTTGTGGCTCTGAAGAAGGTGAGTCATGTGGTATTGGGGAGCACAGACATGAAGGATCCTAGAATGACAGACTCTTTCTGGGGAGACCCCGAGGGTCTCAACCTCAGTGTGGGGTGCAGTGACCTTGTCAAATCACATGGGGAATTCCCAGAGATCGGGTCATGGCAGGCACATCCAGAGCTTTGACAAAGGTCAATACCCTTGAAATAACCATGGTACCCTGGGGCACGGGGATGGCTGGGTTGGCCTCTGGATGTCCTGCTCGGCTTTGGAGGTGTGTTTTGGGGCTTGGGTCCCACAGAGGCCTGACATCTTCACTCTCTGTTGAGGGACAATGTCCTGTCTAGAGCTGTGGGATATCTGAATAAAAGGAGGGGGAGGATGGAACAGAACCAGGAGTGGCCAGGTGGAGTCTGGGAGGACTGTTGGGAGAGATGGAGGGGCCAAGATGTCTGAGTGGGGAGTCAGTTTGGGCAGGGTCCTGGAACAGGGTGAGTAAAAAAGGAGAAATGGGAAGGTAAACTGCCTCAGGTGGAGGGGGAAAGGATGGTGGCTAATCTCCAAGACAAAAAGGGGTTTGTTCTTAGAAGGGGAGGAGGTTGTGAGGCCCATCCCAGGAAGTTCAGAAAGCATGGAGATGGGATGGGAATTGGAACCCTGGGAATCCTTCCCCCGCCACCTGGCCTCCATGAATGGGTGAGAAGAGGGCATTAGGGTGACAATCACCAGGGTTCTGACTGCCCACCTTTCCAGGAAGTGGACTGTGCCTATCTTCGCAAGTCAGATCTGGAGGCCAATGCAGAGGCCCTGACCGAGGAGATTGACTTCCTGCGGCGACTGTATGAGGAGGTGAGGGCTTGTGGTCCAGGCAAGAAACTGGTAGCCAGCCTGGAGGAAACAACTTTGGCCTGGAACATAAGGTGGATAGGGATTTGGGCATCAGTGTGCCATCCATGAGGGGGTGGGGGCTGGAGACCAGGGAGGGCTGAGAAGATTGGGTAGATGCTATGGTGTGTGAGGCTGTGGCATTAACAAGATCCTTCCTCCTTCCATACCCACAGGAGATCCGTGTCCTCCATGCCCACATTTCAGACACCTCAGTCGTTGTCAAGATGGACAACAGCCGGGACCTGAACATGGACTGTGTCATTGCTGAGATCAAGGCTCAGTATGACGACATCGCCAGCCGCAGCCGGGCCGAGGCCGAGTCCTGGTACCGAAGCAAGGTGAGTGGCACAGGACACCTGCCTCCTAGACATGGCAGTGGGAGAGATCTGAGGTATATATACTAATAAGAGCTAATATGCTAATGAGTGGGACTTTGTAACAGGTAACGACTAGGTCATTAGCATATTAGCTGGGGTGTTGCTCCAGAGACAGGGGTGGAAGCAGGCAGGCGCCAGGAGGAGGGGGTTCTATCCGATGCCGGGGAGGGCAAGGGTGAGAGCCCATTGTGCCCCCCTCACCAGTCCTTCACCACCCACCGCTCACACTCTGAGTGCCCCTTGGCCCACCTGCCAGGGGAAGGAGCCCAGTGTAGCAGGAGGCTTCCATGCTCTCCTCCAGTGCCATGAGGGGGCGGAGCTGCTGTGTTGCTCTGGAGGTGGGGTGAAAGCGGGGAGGCACCCAGAGAAGGCGGGACCAGCCCGAGGCCACTGGAGGGACTGAGGTCAGGGCTTGAAGCTGCCAGAGAAGGCCAGAGGGTTTGGGAGCTGGGCCAGGCATGCTGGAGCTTTGCATGGACAGCTTCCGGTGTCAAGGCAGGGCTACAGGTGGGTGGGTAGTGCCGCATGATATCGTGCACTGGGCTCCTAGTATATTACAAAAGGCTGCTTTTGTCTAGGGATTCTGATCCTAGGGATGGTAACAGAGGCCAGACAGCTCTCAGGGTGAGGGGGCAGGGCAGGGCTGCCATGGGTGGTTGCTCAGGCTGACCACTGTACAGCCTGCACTCTCATCTGTGGTGACCTGAATGGGTGGCAGGTCCCATCCTGAATCTCTGCTTCCCCCCAGTGCGAGGAGATGAAGGCCACCGTGATCCGTCACGGGGAGACCCTGCGCCGCACCAAGGAGGAGATCAACGAGCTGAACCGCATGATCCAGAGGCTGACCGCCGAGGTTGAGAACGCCAAGTGCCAGGTACGGGGCATCTGCACCCTAGACCACCAGAGAGGCTGAGGGCCTGGCCTGGCTTCCACAGGCCATGTGGACTTCATCACTCATTCCCCAGCCCATTTGCATGACTAGAGTCATGGGTGTGATTACCAGGGAGACCCAGGTCATGAAGGTGAGGGGCCTATTTTGGGAGTGTTCCCAGCTGTGTGTGAGTGACTGGACACATGCAGGAAATTGACAGAGACCTGGGTCCGTAACCTGCCTTGTCCTCTTCTGGCCCCCAGAACACCAAGCTGGAGACTGCAGTTAAGCAATCGGAGGAGCAGGGCGAGACAGCTGTCAGTGATGCCCGCTGCAAGCTGGCCGAGCTGGAGGCCGCCCTGCAGAAGGCCAAGCAGGACATGGCCTGCCTGCTCAAGGAGTACCAGGAGGTGATGAACTCCAAGCTGGGCCTGGACATCGAGATCGCCACCTACAGGCGCCTGCTGGAGGGCGAGGAACAGAGGTGGGTATCATAACCAATCTTCTCTCCCAGCCTTGCCTGGGTTCTCAGCTCACCCAGTCCCTCACAGGCGTGGCATCAGTCCTCTTTGTTTCCAAATATCCTGATCATGCAACTGGACAGGTAATTTGAATAAGTTCTTTGGATATGCTTCTAGCCCCATTTGAGTTTCTCATGCCCACCTGATGTTGGTCTGGAAGTGGCTCCTTTATAAATCTGCTCCTTAGTCAGGTCAGGTCAGGTCTGGCTGTTGCAATTGCTGTTCCTGAGAAGCCCAGCCTGGGCTTGGGGTTTACTTCCCTTCATAGTGCTTCTGCCCTCCTGGGCCCTACACATGTCACTCAGGATTCCAGCTCTCTTTTCAAGCCCAGCTAAGGCCTCAGCCCTGGGAGTTCATATTAATCCCATAGGGCAGTGGTCAGCAAACTGCAGCTCGCAAGCCACATGTGGCTCTTTGGCCCCTTGAGTGTGGCTCTTCCACAAAGTACCACATGCGGGCGTGCACGTACAGTGCGATTGAAACTTCGTGGCCCGCGTGCAGAAGTCTGTTTTCGGCTCTCAAAAGAAATTTAAATCGTTATGCTGTTGATATTTGGCTCTGTTGACTAATGAGTTTGCTGACCACTGCCATAGCGCAAATTCAGTAGGGGATTTTATTAACTCACACTTAGATATTCTAACAGTAGTGAGTACCCCTAAGTGTTCCTCCATCACAGCAGGTAGGACTTGGCAGCAGGATCTGTCCCTTGAGGCAGCTATGTCCCACTCTGGACATTTTTGCTTATGGATTGCTTTGGGGACCAGGTGCGGGTGAGAGCAGACTCATTGGTCATTTAGCCTTCTGATGGCTGGAGGGCAGTTATGAGGAGAAGCTTCCCAGAATGTGGCCCTTAGGTTCTTGCCCAGGTTGGTCAGGTGCTCACACCCTGAGCTTTCTTCTTCTTGTATACAGCCAGACCCCTGGCCCTGGGCAGATGACAGGGGAGTGTGAGGGAGCATCTAGGGGTACCCTATGTATTGAGGTGATGGGGACACAAGTTTGGTAGCTGATCACTTGGAGAGACTCACAATGTACACAAGGAATTGCATTGGAGAGCTCAGAGGCACCAGGGCTTACTGGGCCTGGGGAGATTCATTAATGAAGAATTCTGGGAAGAAGAGTTTTCAAGACTGAGTTTGGAAGTTGGAGAGACATGTGGAAATGGCCCTGGAAACGGAGTGGCCTACCTCTCTGTCACATGGGTCTCTGGAAGTGAACTCAGAAGTTTTGGTGTGGGTTCCCTAGGAAACCTGGGAATGGGTGATTAGACAGTGAATTACTGCGGATTCTCCCCACGCCTCAAGCTAATTTTGACAACCCTTTGCCACTGTGCTCTCACAGGGACTCCCATGTGTCCCCCTTTAGGAGAAAGCAGGCTGAGTTAGATGGCCCAAGTTATAGCCCTGCCTTTGTCATTGGTTATTTTCTGTCTCTGGGCCTCAGTTTCTCTATATGTCAAATGAGGGATTTGTTGTAGATGATCTCTGAGCCTGTTCCAAGTGGGTTCTAAAATCCCATTTATTCATTCAATGCACAGTTCTTTATTGAGCTAGGCATTGTTTTAGGCACTGTTGGTTTTGCAATGGGGAAAAGAACAGACAAAAACTTCTACCCCTGCCCTAGCTGGTTTGGCTCGGTGGATAGAGTGTCAACCTGTGGACTGAAGGGTCCCAGGTTTGATTCAGGTCAAGGGCACATGCCCAGGTTGCAGGCTTGATCCTGAGTAGGGGGTGTGTGGAAGGCAGCCAATCAATGATTCTCTCTCATCATTGATGTTTCTATCTCTCTCCCTCTCCCTTCCTCTCTGAAAACAATAAAAATATTTAAAAAAACAAGCAAAACAAACAAACAAAAAAACCCAAAAAACTTCTGCCCTCCTGAAGCTGCATTCTAGTGATACCAATCAGACCAGATTTAAGAAGTTACACCTGCTGCTCCTCAAATGCATTTATTTATTTATCCTCACCTGAGGATATTTTTTCCATTGATTTTTTTTAAAGAGAGAGTGGAAGCAAAGGAGGGAGGGAGAGAAACATCGATGTGAGAGAGACACGTCGATTGGTTGTCCCCCTCATGCTCCTCGACTGGGGCCAGGGATTAAGCCTGAAACTGATGTATGCACCCTTGTCGGGAATCAAACTCCCGACCCTTTAGTCCATGGACCAAAGCTCCAACCATTGAGCCAAACCGGCTAGGCCTCAAATGCATTTACAAGCCAACCAGAACCAATAGAAATGGTAGCAGTGAATATCTCTGAAGGGCGGGCTGTGTGGCAGGCACTAAGCACTCACATGTATCATTTGATTTCATCCTCACTACAGACCGTGAGGAGGTAGTCGGAGGGAGGGTAAATCGTAGGTTGCTCAGCTAACGGTGGGTGGAGAGCCAGGCACACCAGGCATCTGTCTCCAGAAGCCACATGCTGGTGAAGTGCCCGCCCGCCCCCACTGGCTTCTGGATTAGCCCCAGAAGGAGGGCCATGGGCCTCACCTTTCACGCTGGCTGTGTCCGCCAGGCGGCTTTGCCACGGCACTGACCTCTCTCTTTTCTTTTCCCAATAGGCTGTGTGAGGGCGTCGGCTCCGTGAATGTCTGTAAGTAGCTCAAGCCCTTGCCCTTCTCCCGCTGGGGTGGTCCAAGGCCTTTGGGGAGGGGGCGTTTTCGCTTGCCCCAAAGCTGCCTGTCTGTGGCAGTGCCTGATAGAGTCTGGGCCTGTTCTCCCCTCATTCAGGCGTCAGCAGCTCCCGCGGTGGCGTCGTCTGTGGCGATCTCTGCGCACGCGGTACTGCCCCTGCTGTCACCACCAGCGTGTGTAACGCCCCCTGCTGCGGCAACGTGGTGGTGGGCACCGCCAACTCCTGCAGCACGGGCTGCAACAGGTGCTAGGAGGCTGCAGCCTCTGCCAGCGCGCATCACCGGCACCCTCCGCCCAGCCAGGACCTCGAGAACCCGGAATGCCCCTTGCATCGCCAGAGCTGGCCCCCCAAGAACCAGTCACCAGATGTGCACACGCTGCATGTCCTCCCTACCCGCTCCCTCTGTGTGCCACTCCCAAGCGCCCTGAGCCCAGGGAGCCTGAGGCAGCACCTTGGTCTCTTTCCGTCGCCTTTCTCAGTAGTCAGTTTGTTTTCCTGAGGATTCATCCTTTCTTCCGCTTTCTGATTTTTGCTGGATCCATTGGTCCTGCTTGACCCCTTCACCCAAGCTTGGAGGAGCGGGGCAGGCCCCAGAATCTCCCTGTGCTTGTACCTGCAGAACAGAGAGAGGAAACACTGGTGGTGGTTTTCCCACGACTCTGTGAGGGCTGCCTGCAGGAGCTTCTAAAAAGCCAGTGACTCAACTGCCAGCAACTTTGTTTGTCCTTGTTTCACTCTGTTTCCAATAAACTTATTGTAGCGAATCAAACCTGGTTCCTCAGAGTCTTGAAAACTGCCAGGGCCCTCCTGTGAGAGGTGCTCCCTGCCAGGGATTTCCTCAGGGCCTCTCCATCCACTCAGGTATTTTTTCAGCAGTTGAAAATGATGGCAGTACACGCTGCCCTTCTGGCTTGAGCAACCCAAGCCTTGGGAAAGCAGAAGACTGAAGGAGGCTGGGATCTATGCAGTCATGGTTTCTCTAGACCAAGCTTTCTCAACGCCAACCCTATTGACATCTTGGGCTGGAGAATTCTGTGCGGCGAGGCTGTCCTGTGCACCCTAAGGAGGTTGAGCAGTATCCCTGGCCTTTTCCCACCAGGTGCCAAGATGTCTCTAGGCATGGTCAAATGTGCCCAAGGGGTTCTCAACAAGGGGATTTTGCATTCCTGGAGGGGGGAAGTCCATGAGGAAACATGTGGAGGTAAGAATGGAAGGAAGGCATGTGAGACAAGAGTGTGGGGGAGAATCAGGAGAACTGTGCTTCTAACACATAGTCCTGACTCTGCCATTTCCCAAATGTGTGACTTTGGGCAAATTGCTACCACCTTCTGAGCTTCAGTTTCCTTGTCTGTAGAATGAAGGAGGTTGGGTCATATTCCTAAGGTCCCTTCTGGCTCCTTAAGTGAGATTATGCATTTTAAAGCATTTTGTTAATAAAAAAAAATGTTTGAATGCTGGTTCAGCCATTTATCCTTTCTATAATTGTGAGAGTAAATTCTGTAAGTATAGGAGCTGCAGATATAAGGAGCAGCCCCTACCTTTAGGCCTGAGAGAGCATACCCAGGAAGGAGCCCCAGAATGTCACCCTCACCACAGTCTATTGGTCAAAGCTATTATAGTCAGCCCAGATTCCTGGGGAGGGGACATAGACTCTACCTGTGAAATGAGAAGCGACATAATCAGAGAGAAGAGACTTGGGGCCATTTCTAAAGATAACAATCACAGGAGGATAAATGAGACAATACAAATAAAAATTTAGAGTATAGCATGGCACGCAATTGATACTCAAAAATTGCTATTTATTATTGTTGTTACTATTACTATGATATCACAACAGCACAGATTTCCGAGGCTCTGAATAGTAGGAGGCAGAATGGGATGGTAAAGAAATATAGGGGCTAGAAGTCTGGACTCTTAGCTTCATGTCCTGGTTTGATCACCAGGAGTATGTGGCCAGGCCTCTTCAGGCTTTTGAACCTCAGTTAGTTTATTCACATTTGGGGTTGACAACTGGCCTACAAAAAGAGCAAACACACCAAGGAAGGGCAGATGCTGAAGGACTGTTACTCTGCGTGCTGTCACTACCACCACTCGCCTTCGCTCAGCTGTCAGCACAGAGGACCTGATGTCTAAATAGCCCATATTCCTTAGGAATCGGCAGGAACATTCCAGAGAGGAGGCAGTTGTCTCTCTGTGAAGCGTGGAAGGCCTCACTGATTGGCCCATACCATCTACCTCTTCAAGATGATGGGAAAAGTGCCTGGAAGGAAGTAGGAATGAGAAATGAGCTTGGATGAAGAAAGATTTGGTGGGATGGAGTTGGGGCTGGGGTAGGAGGGGCAGTGGAGAAGAGTGTAGAAATGAGAGGCTCACTTTAAGCTTCTAGAGGGTGAGCAGTCCCCGTCCTCCCCGAGAAACCTCAGAGACTTATTAAGAGTCCCTGATGTTTCCATGCTCCAACCCCACCTCTTCATACGCATTCCTCCATATCCAGGGTACATCTCTTCTTTCCGGCTAACTCCTTATACTTTTGGCTGTAAAATGTAAGCTTCATGGAGGATAGGCATTTTTGACTATTTTCTTCACTTATATGAGCCAAGTTTGTATAACAGTCCTTGGTCCATATTAAACACGGAGTGATCATTTGCTGATTGAATAAATGAACTTCTGGTCTTCCTTTAGGTGTCAGCTTCAATATTACTTCCTTCAGGAGGTAACCAGCTTCCTCTGGTTAATAATCTTCCAAATGTGTGTCCCTTTTCTCCTGAGACCAAGCCCCAGGCCTCTTTGAAACGACACCTTTCCTTGATGAAGAGGTGGCAGAGGAAGTGAGGCTCAGGTACTCAGGAACAGAGGCTCTAACAGATGGAGAGTCTGCAACATTAATCCTGCCCGGTCCCTTGAGCTGGTGGGGCTAGATGGAGGTGCATCACTCCTGAGGCATGGAGTCTCCCTGGGCTCTCCCAGGTGGCATCTGGATGACCTCCCAAGGCTGGCAGTGCTTACAGTGTCCTCCCTAAGTCCCTGGGAAGGCAGTGTTACAATCCCAGAGCAGAACTCAGAGCCATTGATTAAGAAATTCAGAACTGAAAAGACCCTTTCAAAGGCTCTGGCCCAGTATTCACTTGACAGGTGTTCAGGGCCCCCTGAGCCAGAGCAGGGGAAGAAGGTGCAGTCAATGGGAAGTGGTGAGAGGCACTGAGACATAAGTCAGAGCCAGGTACGCAGGACTGATGTGCTATGTTCAAAGGCCCAGACTTCATCCTGAGGGTAATGGAGACCCCCTGGCAGGTGAGACTTGGGTTTTGTAAAAATCTGTGGTTGCTGTGTAGGTGGATTGGACGGGGAGGAGAGCAGGACTCAACCAAAATGGTGGTGGCTGGACCACGGGTGGTAGCAGCAGGGAGAGAGGAAAGAGATGGATTAGAAGGATACTTAGGAAGTAGAGAAAGAAAGCACTTGGGAGTTAGTTTTGAGAGCGAGGGTATAGGCATAGGTCATAGATTTAGATGTGGGCAGCTATGTTGAGGATCTTGACAGGGGTAGTAGGAGAAGACGAGTGGAGAAGGTGAGAAATAGTGAGTTCAGCTTGGAGGTCTGTTCAGTGGAAGGGTCTTTAGGACTGCCAAGCGGAGCTTCCCTGTAAAAACTGGAGGCATGGGTCTGAGGCTGAGGAGCGAGGTCAGGGCAGCAGGAGAGTCCCCATGACTCTGAAGCACAGTCGGATGATTTTAACTGGGGAGGACACCAATGATGGCGGTAGCTGAAGGAGAGCTGCTTGGGAGGGGCTCAGAGCCTGGCCTGCCAAACAAGGGAGTGAAAGGCCCGAGACTCTGGGAGGGAGAGAGGGTGACAGGCGAGGAGTCAAGAGGGCCCTAGAGATTCCAGGAGGGAGGGAGGGAAGATGGTGGGTCCTCCTAGGACAGCATGGTGACATGGACAGAAAGGTAAGGGCCTGACGGAAGGTTGGTCAGCACTGGGGCTGAGGTAGGGCTGGGCAAAGAGAGGGAAGAAGAGGGCCAGTGAGAAGGAAATTCACTCCACAGGAGCGGAGCTGGGGCCCAGGGAGGGCTATTCCATGCCTGGTTCTTCCGGAGCAGGCCTAGGGGCTTCTCAACAGCTTCCCCCTGGAGCTCCAGCCTCTTTATGAGTAGAGGACAGGAGCAATCAGGCCATACAGGGGCAGAGGAGCCACCTTGGCCTTGGGATTAAAATTCTGAGGGATCTGGGGATGAGGGCAGTCAGTGGGCAGTCAAGTAAGCAAGTAGATGGTGGGGGAAGTAGCTCCTCTGAGGAGTTAAGAGTTCTTTTTTAAAATATATTTTTATTGATTTCAGAGAGGAAGGGAGAGGGAGAGAGAGAGAAACATCAATGATGAGAGGGAATCATTGATCGGCTGCCTCCTGCATATCCCACAATGGGGATCGAGCCCACAACCCGGGTATGTGCCCTTGGCCGGAATCGAAACTGGGACCCTTCAGTCCGCAGGCTGAGGCTCTATCTACTGAGCCAAAGCAGCTGGGGCAGAAGTTAAGAGTTTTTAGGAGACTGTCCTGGTTGCGGAAGGGGTGTGTATGCGGGGGAAGGGGGGTTGGCAAGGGGTGATGTCAAGGGTCTCATCTTTATTGTTTGGTGGACAATAGTGGGAATGGGTGGTATGGGGTCCAGACTGATACAGGGTGGCCATCCGAGGTGGCTGTTGGCACTTACGGAGGTTGCTGCTGTGGTGCATGTGTGTGGTGGTGTTGGTGGAGGTGTGTGTGGGGGAAGGGGATTAAAGCCAGACACACACACACACACACACACACACACACACACACACACACACACACACACACACCCTGCCTTCAGAATATTCTATGGCCTCCTCTGGTTTCCTTCAGCCAGAGCAGTGGTCGGCAAATTCATTAGTCAACAGAACGAAGTATCAACAGTACAATGATTGCAATATCTTTTGAGAGCCAAATTTTTTAAGCTTAAACTTCTTCTAATGCCACTTCTTCAAAATAAACTCGCCCAGACCATGGTATTTTGTGGAAAAGCCACACTCAAGGGTCCAAAGATGCGCATGTAGCTCGAGAGTTGCAGTTTGCCAACCACTGAGCCAGAGGAACGAGTCTTCAGTCTCAAGTCTCAGACTACCTTTGACAGGCGTGACTTAGGGGAAGGTGCTGTGAGCACAGTCAGCATCGCCTGGCCAGGGGAGGATGGAACTATTGGGGATAGGTTGTTCTGTGGGTATCCAGGTTGAGGACAGGCCAGAATGACACCAGTCCGCAGGTCATCTCACTGGGCTGGGGTGCTCATCAGTCAGTGGACATGGGCTCACTCTGAGCAAGCAAGACATCATAGCACAGAAAGCAGGTCCCCCAGTTTATTGGAAAAACAGAGGACAAGGGGCCAGAGAGGGAAGGGGGGCAGTCCAGCAGAGCTCCTTCCAGGGAAGGAGAGCCCTCCTGCCTGGGAGGAGCCAGAGAAGATGCAGAAGAGAAGGGTCCATTCCAAGCAGCAGCCCTTTCTGGTATGACAAGATGAGCAGAGGAGAGGCTGATGGGAACAAGCCTTGTGGTGTATTCTCAGAACACATGGGGAACAGCTACCGAGGCGCCGCTGTTCTCAGCTGGGGGTGGGGGCAGTGGCACATCTGGCAGGCAGTAGGGGCTTCTCTGGCTCTCTCTTGGGGCAGCCTAACACCTCCCTAGGCCGCTGGAGCCCCCTCCACAGGTGGTGTTGAGCTGGCAGCAGGGTGCGCACATTCCGGTGGGCACTGCTAGGTTCCCACCACAGGGGGCATTGCAGGCGCTGCCTACTACTGGTCTGGATCCAGACACACAGAGGTCCCCACAGACGACTCCGCCCCGGGAGCTGCTGACACCTGTGAGAACAAGGGCTGGGTCAGACGTCGCCACCAGCCGCCTCCCTTTGGCCTCTGTGATCCATCCAGCCCACCAGGGAAGGACTCAAAGGACCTTCAGTTCTAGTTCTGAAGGCATGGAAGGAACCTGAGCCTGGGAGCCAGGAGCCTGGGGTTTTTCTGGCTCTGGTTGTCCTTTGTGACCTTGGATAAGCCCCTTACTCTTTCTGCCCTTTCACACCTATACAAGGGGTGGGGTCAGACTGAGCGTTATCTAAGGTCCTTTCCTGCAGTGACATATTACTATTCTTTCCCTCCCCAACCCCATTCGTGCTGTGAGGTTCTTCCCATAAGCTAAGCTCATTCTTTCCTGCTGCATGACCAACCTACTCCTATTCACTGAAGGAAGTATTGGAAAAATTCTCCCCAGTGTCTATATGTTCATCCAGGAAATTCTTTTTGTCCAAGAATTTTCCTTTTTAGGACTCGTGATACTTACAGACATTCACAGATCCAACGCCTTCACACAGCCTAAGTGGGGAAAAGTTAAGAGAGGGGAAGAGAAAAGAGATCAGAATGAGGTCCTCAGGTTTCCCCTCAGGTTATGGGATGGGCGATAACATGTCTTTGTGAAACTTGGAAGAGTACCTTTCTGGCAGCTGCAGCAATGCCAGGGCACACTATTTGGCAAGCAGAGTACAGGCTGGATTCAGCTTTCACTTACTCCCAGCCGGCTGCCTTTGTGCAGTGCACAGCCTGAACAACCATTCCTGGCCTGTGTGCATGGGTTTGGTTTTAGGAAGGGGAAGGTTCTCTTGGCCAGTGACATGAGGCCAGGGCCAGGTTTGGCCAGTAACTCCACCTTAGGACAAGGTGACCTTCCAGAAACAAGGGAGGGAGTGGATTTTGGAAGAGGTGAGGGTAGAGTAACTCAATGATCTTCTGAACTGATAGGAAGGATGTCTAGGTTCTTGGGGCAACTGGGTAACTGGGTTGAGCCTCACCTCTGCTCCTCGCCCTCCAGCAGGCGCCTGTAGGTGGCGATCTCGATGTCCAGGCCCAGCTTGGAGTTCATCACCTCCTGGTACTCCTTGAGCAGGCAGGCCATGTCCTGCTTGGCCTTCTGCAGGGCGGCCTCCAGCTCAGCCAGCTTGCAGCGGGCATCATTGATGGCTGTCTCACCCTGCTGCTCCGATTGGGTCACTGCGGCCTCCAGCTTGGTGTTCTGGGGACCCAGAAGGGAACAAGGTGGGGTATGATTTCTGGTCTCTCTGTCAGTTTCCTGGATGTGTCCAGTCTCTCTCAGCCAGCTGTGAACATCCCAGGAACAGGCCTCTCGCCTTCATCACCTGGGTCTCCCTAAGTGACCACAACTTACAATTCTAGTTATGCAAATGGGCTAGAGAATGAATGGTGAGATTTAGATTGAGCAGACATGGCCTGTGAGACCATGGCCAGGCCCCCAGCCTCTCTGGTGGTCTAGGGTGCAGATGCTCTGTACCTGGCACTTGGCGTTCTCAACCTCGGCGGTCAGCCTCTGGACCATGCGGTTCAGCTCATTGATCTCTTCCTTGGTGCGGCGCAGGGTCTCCCCGTGTCGGATCACTGTGGCCTTCATCTCCTCACACTGGTGGTGGTAGGGGGGAAGCAGAGATGCTCCTGAGGCTCAGGATGAGACACCCCCCCATTTAGGACACCATGGATGTTAGTGCAGGCTGTACAGTGCTCAGCCTGTGCGATCACTCATGGCAGCCCTGCCCTGCCCCCTCATCCTGAGAGCTTTTTGGCCTCTGTTACCATCCCTAGGATCAGAAATCCTAGATAAAAGCAGCCTTTTCTAATATATACCTCACATCCCTCCCACTGCCATGTCTAGGAGGCAGGTGTCCTGTGCCACTCACCTTGCTTCGGTACCAGGACTCGGCCTCGGCCCGGCTGCGGCTGGCGATGTCGTCATACTGAGCCTTGATCTCAGCAATGACACAGTCCATGTTCAGGTCCCGGCTGTTGTCCATCTTGACAACGACTGAGGTGTCTGAGATGTGGGCATGGAGGACACGGATCTCCTGTGGGGCAGGAATGAGGGAAGAGGAAGAATAACCAAGTTATCTGAACTTTTCTTCACCTGCTGAGGCTGATGCCTATCATCTCTTTGGCCCATTTGGAGCTAAAGTCTCTTGTTTGGAGAGAAACTCCCTGATGAGATCACATAACTTTTTGTCCAGATTAAAAAAAAACAAAAAAACCTCTTAGTAGAAAATGTGACTAGTTCTCAAAGGCTTGCTTCTGGAATTGTTCAGGCCCATGTGTACCTAGGCGGCTTCCTGCCAGCCAGCATACTGTGGGTCTTCCATGGGGGCAGACCCTGTGGAGGGGCCACGTCACATTCCCCTGGACTGACCACATTGAGGAAGGCCATGGGCTGCCTGAGAAAATCTGGAGAACGGATTGAGGCTGCGTGATGATTCATGTGGCCTCTGCTTTGGGTTCCTAGAGAACACACACTCTTGCCCCTACTACTTCTGTCCCTTTTGGTTTTCTATTTCTCTGTCTTCTTTCCTCCCTTTTCCTGCTCCCCTCCAACACTCCAGTCTCAAATTTGGTTCCCACATCAGCTGGCCTGTAGGGTCTGGGCAGGGGTTGGAGTGCCGGCCATGGCTGAGAGAGTCCCTCACCTCCTCATACAGTCGCCGCAGGAAGTCGATCTCCTCCGTCAGGGCCTCCGCATTGGCCTCCAGGTCTGACTTGCGGAGGTAGGCGCAGTCCACGTCCTGTGTGGGGTTCAAGAGGCCATGAAGTCAGGGTTCCTCGGGGTACTCTGAGGGTTAGCTGCCATGTGGCAGGGTAGAGAGGACGGGGTGGCCAGAAACTCAGGGTGGGGCTTGACTTCAGGCACTCACCTTCTTTAGAACCACAAACTCATTCTCCGCTGTGGCCCGAAGTGCAACTTCTTCTTCATACCTAAGGTGGGCAAGGAGAACAGGACCCTGTCTGAGCAGCTCTTAACATGGCCTTGAAGCAGGCATGCAAACATGCTTGATTCCTAGATCTCCTCTCGCTTGTGCCCCTGCTTCCAAAAGAAATGAGGTGGCACAAGGAAGAAATCAGGCTGCTGGTCCAGGCCTGCTGGGATGCATTGGAGGACCGAAGCATCCACTCTCACATCACCTCTGGGCTCTCAGTGGGGGTGGGAGGGCAGAATCTGGAAGCTGTGTGTGCATGTGTGTGTATGTGTGTGTGTGTGAGGGGGATTAGGTCAAGGGAGATGGATATTTTTCTCACTCAGGCCTCCTTTTACCTTTCCTCTGACCCTTCCTCTTGCCCCTGGCTTTGGGATCCCCTCCCGTTCTCTTCCTGGGCTCAGCCAAGAGGAGTCAAGCCCGCCACTTCCTCCAGGCTGGCTTGGAGCCAGAGGCAGGGAGTGTGGCCGACTGGGAAGTCCACGGTGAGAGCCTTACTGAAGGCAGCTGGCCACCCCTCGAAAGCAGATTCCTTTAGAGTCCCCGGTGTGTACCAGTCATAGCATGTATCGCACATGGTAACTGAAGGTCTGTCTGTGCCCGTGCCACCCTGCCTCCCAGCAGACTTTAAGTTCCACAAGGACAGGGACTGTGTCTCCTGGTTGCCCCTGGGCAGGGGTATCTGAACCCAGTCTGGCATCTGGCTGGCACCTGGTAGGCGCTCAGAAAGTGTTGAGTGAAGGAGTAAACCTAAGAAGAATGTCCATGGCTTTGAGGGCTAGGTTCAAAGGGTCCAGGAATGTTAATTTTTCTGGGGTCTTAAGAGCAAGGTCTGGTGGATGGAGGAAGGAAGAGAACATCATTTTCCTGAGCTGCTGGCAGGAAGCTCTGGAGAGCTCCACCCCTGGGGGGCCAGGAAAGGCAGTGCAGGTTCTTCCCCGTCCTCAGGCAGAGACCCAGCCACAGACCGGGACACATTCCTGTGCTGGGAACGCCCTTCAAGCCCTTTCCTGAGCTGGCCCTTCCTGCACTTACTTCTTCTTGTAGCCCTCCAGCACCTCCTGCACGTGGTTGAGCTCAGAGGCCAGCCTCCCGCTGTCGGCCTCCACACACTCGGCCTCCCGCCTCAGCGTCTCAATGTAGCCCTCAAACAGCGGCTCCAGGTTGCTCTCGCAGCACTTGCGGTTCTGGTAGTACTGCCACTTGGTCTCCAGCAGCTTGTTCTGCTGCTCCAGGAAGCGCACCTGCCAGCCAGAGGCAGAGCCTGAGAATCTCTTCTTGCAGGATCACAGGGCAAGAGGAGGTCCCAGCACCAGGACCTGCAGGCCCCAACTCTCCAACCCAGAATCCTCCCTGATGGGGGTTGTCGTTTCTCAAAGCCACACTAGGGCTTAACCAGCTCACCACCTGGAAGTCCTTGTGAACTAACTTTAGTGTCTTTAAGGCAATTTACCTAGTGACCTGAAAAGGGCCAAACTATGCTGAGTCCAGACTCTGCTGCTGCTTGTTAATAATGTGTCCTTGGGCACAGCACTTAACCCCTCTGCAGCCTGATCGCCTCACTATGAGGGTTTAGCGAGCCCTGGTACCAGAAGGCTGGAACCTGCACGCTAAACAGCTGCTACACCAAGTCCCATGTGATGGTCAGTGTGCAAATGAGCAGTTCAGCCCTTTTAGAAAGGCAGACTATAAAAGTTGAAAAATAAAATAGGTGCCAATTACTGAACCCCTACAACAACAATGCAATTAGTCACCTGGGATGCTCTGTGCTCCAACCCCCTCATTTTACAGATGAGGGATCCAAGTGATCCCCTGCCTGAGATCTCACAATGGCGGAGGAAGAACTCAAATTCTGATCTGCTGCCTTCTTGCAGAGAGAGAGAGAGAGAGAGAGAGAGAGTGTGTGTGTGTGTGTGCGCGCTTCTCTCACTATAGTAATTATTGACTATTGGGCCCAAGGAAAATCTCACATCCATCTTCCTGCCAGGAGGTTGACCCACCACCCCATTTACATCTCTTTGTCTAATAACTGCCACACCCCTGGTCAGTCCTTGGTCTCTCATGTTGTTGGGAGTTTCAGATTTTCGGGGTCTTTCCTGGAGGGTATCTCTCTAACATGGCTTCTCCGAGGTTGGCTCTGAGTGCTCTCCTTGGCCCCAGAACTGCTTCCTCATTGGAGACTTCTCCCCCAACCCCTTGCACCACTGCCACACAGGGTGCGATTCAGTGGAGAAGACAGCTTCAGACTTGAGCCAGATGCTGACATCTGCAAATGGTTTCCACTGTGCCCACCTCCCCATAGGGCCTGGGACAGTGGGAGCTGTGCCTATTGCATGGTGGCTTGGACAAACCAAGTTGGCCCCTGCTCAGTATCTAAGTAACCACTGGTATGGAAACAGCTCTGTGTGGTCCATGAGATTCCTGCCAGGCAGTCTTCCAGCACCACACTCACTGGCCTTGCCCTGGACACAGGGAGCACCTCCTTGCCATGTAAGCGGCTACTTGGCTTCAAGCACATTGAACACCCACATGGCAGCCCTTTGCTCACAAGATGTTACCTCTCAGCCCTACAAGTTCTGCCCCTAGTGCTGCTCATGTGTTTTCCGTTTGTCCCGAGCATCAGACTGGCAGCTCTTGATCCTATTCTTGTCTTTCTGTCTGTGTCCTAGAGGTATAACTGCCTCTCCCTTTGGACTTGGAGCCTCTCTGGGTAAACCTGCCTCTGGCTTCCCCCTCAGTGCCCAGCCTGAGTCCTGCACATGGATGGAGTTTAGGAAGGGTGTGATCAAGGACACCCACCTTCTCTGTGGGCACCCTGCCTGCCTGGACAGAGGTTATATACAATAACATTGCTATCAAATCAGGAGCCCCTGCCCAATACACAGCTCTCTGTCAATGTCTGTGCCCTGGATGTGGTCCATCTCCTCCATCAGACTGGGAGCTCACCTGGACCACATCCCTCCTGCCCCTCACTCCTCTTCAGTGCCCAGCCCAGCAACTGAAGGTCCAGGAAAGGGCTGGTCAAGGACACCCACCTTGTCGATGAAGGCAGCGAACCTGCTGTTGAGACACTTGATCTGCTCCTTCTCCTCATGCTTCACGCACTGCGCGTTGGGGTCGATCTCCAGGTTGAGGGGCGTGAGGAGGCTCTCATTGACGGACACGGTGGTGATGCATGGCGGGCTGGGTCCGCACACGCCTCCTGAGCGGTATCCGAAGCTGCGTCCACAGGAGCCAGAGCGGAAGGCGCCGCAGACGCTTTGGCTGCCGAAGCCCCCTGTGAGGCCGCGGTAGCAGGAGACCCCGCGGTAGGGGGCGGCGGTGATGCAGCAGCGGCCGGGCCGGGGTCCGCAGGCGGAGGCGCAGCTGAAGTTCCTGGGACCAAATCCACAGCCCATGGAGCCGAATCCACAGGTCATGCTGAAGATAGGGAAGTATCTGAAGAGTGGAGAAGCTGGCAGGGAATGGAGCCAAAGGCCTGTGCTCCCGGGGTTGTGGCAGGCCCTTTTATGCACCAGGGGCAGCTAGCATTAAAAGGGACAGCAAAGAGACAATAGCTGAGTTTTATTGGCTTGGCATCATCCCGGCTCTTAAGAGCCAGCCCCGCTTGCCTCCTCAGTGTAGCTGTGTCAACAATCCCCAGCCACAGGCCTGTTTCATCTTCAAAGCCCTTTACAAGCTTCCTCAGGGCCTCTCCCCACCCATGAGGATGTGGAGAAGTGGAGAAGGGAGAAGGGCTCCTGGAAGCATCAGTTGGATTCCACGCTCCCATGCAGGGAATGGGTGCAGTGACCTGGGGGGAGCCTGCTCCCCAAATCCTTTCCTGGAGGGGGCTCAGCTGTGCTATGGGCCCTGGCCCTTTGACCTGGCCTCAGGTGGAGCAGCTGGTCTGTCCCAAGGAGGGGCCTTGTCCCAAAAAACCTCTTGTTCTAGGCTCTTTGCCTTCCCTCTTGCTCTAAGAATATCCCTTTCTTCAGTGTCAAAATGAGCCTCTCCTAATCTGTTCCTTTCTAGAGTGCAGTCAGGGAGGAGGATCAGGGTAGAGGTTTGGGAGGGAGCATGGCCTCTGTACTTGGAGGAATTCCTAGGAAGACAGAAGCCATGGACACCAGCTGGGACATGGGAGACACTGAGTCAGAGTTCAGAAGGAAACCAGGGCCATTCTTCAGAGTTCTGGGCATCATTGCTGGTGGGATAGATTTAGGAGTGGGAGTGTGGAATACCCTGACAGGGCGTAATGAGGGAAGGCTTCTAGGAGGTGGCTTTAAGGAGGACTAGGGTGGGATGGGGATAGAATTGGGAGGAGACAAGAAAGGAGTCCAGTTCTGATTTGGAGACTAGACTGTGTAATCAGTCATTCCTCATTCATTCAGTAAATTCTTATTGAGTTCCAACTATGCAGGAGACACTTGCTGAGTTCCTGGAATCCAGCAGAGACCTGAGGTGTTTGGAGGTAGGAAAGGGTGGCATAAATATGGGGTGCAAGGCTGAGTTGGGGTATGATGTGGGGTGTGAGAGTCCTTGAGTTCCCAGCAGGGAAGTTGAGCAATGAATACTGACTGGTATGCACACACTCATCATGAAGGGTGAAAGGTGCTGTGATGGGGTGGGGGAGATCACCAGGTATCACTTCCTCCCCTCACAGAACCCATTGGGTGAGAGGAGGTGGGGGGTTCATGTGGCTGTCCCTCAGCCAAACTCCCTTCTTCTGTTTGGGCTTAGACTGTGATGGGTGGACAGTGGCACCAAGCCAGGAGGTTCCCTGAACCCAAATATCTAAGCCCATAAACCCTTCCAAGCACACGTGTCTTGATCGCCTTTGAACCTAAGGATGACTCTTCCAATGGGCCTGTTTCCTGACCAGCCGTGACCAAATGCTGACCCAGTCTGGCCTAAAAATAGCCCTTCATGCATCCACTCAGGGCCTCACCAGGGCCTCCCTCGTCCTTCTCAGGGCGAGTGGCCTGTTATACCCCGGAGTGAGGGAGGACCCCTGTGTTCTGGGAGGATGGGTGATGGTGCCATGGAAATCTATCAGGGAGCTGGGCAACTTCTGCATGCATTCTAAAGGAAGGACACTCCCAGTCTTCCTCTTGGGCCCTGTGGATAGATTTGCACAGACTCTTGTTTCTGGGGTGGGAACTCTGTGGGTGTGGGGTGTGGGCTTTGGGCTAGGAGCTTCTGGTGTGAGAGACATACAAGGAGGCAAGGCCTGGGGGCTGGGGGTGGCTGATTCCAGCTGAAGGTTGGTGGGATTTTCGGAGCACTTCTGTGGGATGTGTGGCTGGTGGGTACTTTCATGTTAAGCCTTTTTCTGGGTCAAATGTCTGCCAGACATTCAAGAAAGAACCAAGTCTTTCTCTCCACTTGGCTCAATCCACATTGGAACCAGTGAGCACCTGGAAGGTTCTTAATCCATGCCCAAGGATTTATTTCTTGGTAAAATGCTGGGGGATGCAAGGCGGTGAATTCTTCATAAAAATGTCTCTATGACTGCATTGGCAATTGTGCCTCATCCTCTGACTCCACTCACTTCTCAACCCAGTTTGCTGGATTATGGAGTGGTACCTTTCACTGAGGGTCTCTGTGTAGACACATCCACCTCCTTGGTTTCCGGAGGAATGGTGAATTTGCCCAGGCCCCTGTCCTGATTGGGGATGATGGAAACATGGACAATGGAGATAAAAAGCTGGGTTTTGAGCCCAGCTCTGCCACTTACTAGCTTTGGGACCTGGGACAACTTACGTTTCTTTAGTTTTGTTACCTGTGAAATATGAATGGCAACCCGATACTTGCTGGGTGCTGGAAGTGGTAATCAAATGCCTGGTGGTAGGAGGCGTCCCCTCCAATCCTCTCACTACTAACAAGGTGACTGGTCTTGGTTACATGCAGCCGGCAGGGCCTTGCAAAGGGATAGTGTGCATGGGCTGTGAGGTGCCATCTCTGCATGAGCACAAGCAGCCCAGAAGCTTTTACAAGGCAATCATGGCCACCTCAGAAAGCCTTAATTAAAGCACCTATTTGTAAATGGCCCAGAACAAAGAGAATGATAGACCTGGTGAGCCCCTTGAAAACTGACTTAGACAGGAAGCTGACAAAGGGACAGCAGCAGCCCGCCAGGCTATTTCCTTCCACCTGAGCAACTGGCTGCCATGAGTTCCCTTCCTCACCATAGGCTGTAAAGGCTCTGGCTGAGCCCCAGGCTGGTTCAGTTGCCAAGGCCTATGCCTTGTGTTAGCCTTCACCCAGCCCGCCTGAGTCGGCCTTTAGTCAGCCAATGACTGCTCACCCTGCTGTTCTGGTCCTCAGAGGCCTGCCTTCTTCTGGAATTGTGAGCACCACCTGACCTATTCATAACTGTGTTCTTCTGATGGCCTCCTGTCTGTGTGCCTGCCTGGCTTCTGACCCACTGACGCTCCGACTTTTGTCTTTTCTTCTTGCCTTACTATCCATAGGCCTTTTAACTTTTTGTCCCTTCCTAATGGATTTATGACAAACAACTCTGTGATGAACGTTCATCAATATATGTCCATGTACATCTCCATTTAACTTCGTAAAAAAAACCCTAATAACTCCTGGAGGCAGACTCGCTGGCTGCAGAACCTAAATGTCTTTGGGGAGGCCATGCAATGAAGTGACCCAGCCATCCACTCCTGAGAGAAGTCCAGCCCCACATCAGAGAGCAGGTCTCCTGCCAGGATAAGACAAGTCATCGTGGCATTATCTATAGCAGAAGGAAGTTGGAGGCAACCTAGATGACCTGAGATTGGACAGAGATAAAAGATGATAAAGGTATATTATGGAAGCTAAACACAACAAAATCTACGTACGTACGGACAACATAGTGTTGGGTTAAAAAATGTCAAAACCATACTATTTAATTAAAACATACACAAACGGAAAGCACTGCTACTTCCTGCCCAGGAATGAGCACATACTTGGGATGACATCACATGTGCTATAGTGGGTGCCTTTGGTGAGGAGAGTGAGAGGAGAGATGGGAAATGAAGGGAACAGATGAATAAAACAGAGAAGGGCTTCTGTGGGCTGATGAGGATACTGTGCTAAGGACTGGAAATTAATGGGCTCAGCTTTCTGCTTAGGAGGCTCCAAAGCAAAACCAAACATAAAATAAAGGAAGTGGGAAGGACTAGGAGATGACCTAAGAGGGCTTTGTTGGGGCTGGCTGAGGAGCATCTTCTGTTGAGCATTTGGTGCCTGGGTAAATGTGTTTTGGAAGCAGGTTTTTAGGGAGGCAAAACTGTCAAGTCATGGGATAGAGCAGAGGAGGGAAGCCTGGTACACAGATCTATTAGGTTAACATGTGGTGGCTGCGGGCCCCCCAGGGAGGCTTCACCCTGGGGCTGCTGAGCATTTGAAAGGAAGCTGCTGGGAGAATGAAAAATCCAGGCTGGGAAGAGATAGGGAAGCCACACCTTGTGTTGATCAATCTGGGAAGGCTTCCTGGAGAAAGAGGGCTTTCCCCCATGATGGCATTGGGTGCCTTCTGCAGCCAGGCTAGAGTGCCCTCTGGTGGGAACAGTGTGGGAGTCCAGGAGAGTCTTTTCTAAGGCACCTCTGCAGCAGAGCAGTGACTCACACAGCCCCAGGGACTTCTCTGAGCTACAGTACCTAGGGTTTTGGTCTGTAAAATGGGTTGCATTTCATGTAGCTGTGCTGCAACTGGAGGAGCTCCTGGAATAAGACAGGAAAGAGGTAATTATCAGTGTTCTGGGGCCAAGTTTACTTCCTGTTTGTCTCCTGAAGTTCCTCCTTCTCTGGCAAGCTTCTGAGCTGCTGGAGTTGGGGAACTCTGAAGGGCACTGTCTCCCACGGCACCCTCCAGATAGCTAGATGCCTCCTGTCTCATGGGCCAGGTTGACAGTCCTGGAAGTGTTCCTTAAGTGGACCCCAAAGCTGAGTCCCTATAACTTCAGCCCACTGGCTGTCCTCCATGTCTTTGGGCACCTATCCCTAGCTGCCTCACTTAGCACCTGTGGGTACACAGCCCCTCTCTCTGTCCCCCTCCCTCCCACCCAAGACAGACACCAAACCTCCTCCTTCAGGACTCCTCAAAGGGCTGGGCCTCAGGGCCTCCCTGCTGGGTGCTGTCTTGGCCAGCAGTGACCCTCCAGAAGCAGTGAGAAGGCTCAGGCCGGTCATTCTCCCTCCTGTGTGGCCTGAGCAGCAGAGGGCAAGTGTGGCCACTGCTCTGGACACTGCATGGCTGAGTGCTGCCTAAGAGAGCAGGAGCTCCTTGAGAGAGAAAAATGAGCTAGCTCTGCTGAGCACTGCCCAGACTATACAACTGTTGGTTTTTATTTTATTTATTTATTTATTTAAATATATTTTATTGATTTTTTTACAGAGAAGAAGGGAGAGGGATAGAGAGTTAGAAACATCGATGAGAGAGAAACATTGATCAGCTGCCTCCTGCACACCTTCTACTGGAGATGTGCCCGCAACCAAGGTACATGCCCTTGACCTGAATCGAACCTGGGACCCCTCAGTCCGCAGGCCAACACTCTATCCACTGAGCCAAACCGGTCAGGGCTAACTGTTGGTTTTTAAAGCTGCTAAGTTTTGGGTGGTTTATTACACAGCCAAGTTAGCTCCTGGCTGGATTCCATAATTTGCAACCACTCTTGATTATTAGAATCATCTCATTCCAGAATTTAAGAAGTCCTAGCCTCATTGCAAAATTTCAGTTTTGAGCTCTGCTCAAACCTTTTTTCTCTCCCCACCCTTAAGCCACCTCCCCATGGCCGGCTAGCCTGTTTCTGGTTCTAATGCTCAGCTCAGTGGGTGGGGTCTTTCATCACAAACTCCCACCTCCTTCTTTTTTGAGATTTTTCAACCCCTGTTGCATCAGGGGAGGTATTGTCAACCAGGCTCTGCCTAAGTGGCAGCTGGTGGGGGCAGTAGGCTGTGTCTACCTCTAAAGTTGGGTGTGGCTCCACAAGTCTGACGTTCCAGGGTTGATTCCCATAGTCTCCCAGCACTGGTGCTGCCTTGCAACGTTTGGCCGTATCTTGCGCTCCGTGTCCCCCACCCCTCCCCACCTCCCCATGCTGCTGGACACTTGCCAGACTGTGACCCTTCCAACTCAGCTTTCCTCCAAGACCATCTTTGGGGGCCTGTGACCATGAGGAAAGGTGTCCAGGTCCAACGTGTAACTCTCTTAGAACTTGGGGAGATGAGCTGCCAACCTGAGAATCATCATCTTGACTCCTTTCCTCTCCCCGACATCTAGTAAATTGACAGGCCTTTCTCATACCTCGTGGCTGATTCCATTTCCTCTCCATTTCTCCAACACTGTCTTAGCTCAGGCCCATGTCATTTCACATTTCATTTCATGCGATAGCTTGCTAACTGGATTTTCTGCCTTTTATTATGTTCCCACAATCTGTTCTTCATTCCACTACTTAGTTGATTTGGTCATACATCCAGTCCCTTTCCTTCCACCCATCCATCCACCCATCCATCCATCCATCCATCCATCCCAACCCACCTGCCTCTGTATGTAACCATCAGAGGAAAATCCTGTACTGCTGATGGGAGAAAGGCCATACTCCTAGAAGAGCACACAGTGCTCCTGTCTTGGCCCTGCCTATGCTTCCAACCTCACTTGTCCTCACTCTTCAGGAAGTACCCTGTGCTCCTGCCATGCTCCGCTCGCTGCTCTGACCCCGAGAGGGGCACTCTTGCTCATGCCTCCACACCTTTATGCACTCTATCCCCTGGGTTTGGGAACTCAAGACTGGGCTCAGGGCCTGTTTCCTTTCAACAGAGTCGGGTATGTGTCTATTATCACACTGCAGATCAGCGATTTCAACCCTTTTCATCTCATGGCACACATAAATGAATTACTAAAAGTCTGCGGCACACCAAAAAGTACATATTCCCCCCCCCCCCATCTGACAAAAATAGGTATAATTTTGATTGGTTTACAAAAAAAGGTCACAATAGTGATTACCTACTCTTTTTGCTCCAAAGTGACTTTTTAAAAAAAATCAGATGCCTATACTTGTATATAAGGATTTCTGGTACCAAGAATTAACCAATCAGACACAACCTCTTTATGTGATGTGACTAAGAAGATGCAACTCTATTACATGACCTTTATATTTATGGTTCAAGACAGGGCATTTACACCCGACAGCTATTGTTGTGTTGGCTGTTGTCATTTTTTTAATTTGACAATTTAAGGGAAAAGATGTCCCTGCCCCTGACTAATTGATCAGGTATTGCATGTTTTAAAATTCTTGCGACACACCGGTTGAAAATTGCTGCTGTAGATGTTTGATTTCTCCATCTTGACCAGTAGGCTGTGAGCCATTTAAAGACAGAGAACGAGGTAGGAGAATGGGTATTCAGTGGCCACCATGCTTCCCTAAGCCACAGAGCACCAGCTTGTGTGGCCACAATATCCTTGCCAGATACATTCAAGTGCTTGGGAAAGGCTTGCTGCCAAAAAGGCATGCTGGGCAGGGCGGCCTCAGCAAGGTCCGAACAGGGTTCACTGGCAGCTGTGACATCTGTTGACAGGGCCTCCCACGCTCCAGCCCCAGTGGTTTTCTAGCTGAGGAGTCTGGCTAGGAACTGCCAACTTCGCTCCAGAAGCAGAGCACATCAGGAGATTCAAGCTGAGATCCTCCCCGCCCCCTGGCCCCCCGCCCCCCCGCCACCCCCCCCCCCCCCCCCCGCCAAGCCAATTTCCTATAGAGGGGCATTCTGGAAGATTCTTTCTTGTACTTGTCTTGGTGCACAGAGGTTCTCTGCAATAAGTGCTTTACTCAAGGGCCTGGGGAGCTGGGCTTCTGGCATAACTGTAGCTTTCACAAAGCAGGTGCTCTCCCCATTGGGCTGCATTTCCACCCGCTCTTCCTGTGTGTGACAAGGAGGCACCTGTAAGATGACAGTGGGAGGCCAGGGGTGAGCAGCCCCAGTGGAGGGCCTGGGCTTTGCAAGGGATCTCAAGAGCTGGGTGATTTCTTTGGTTGGCACCCCTGCCTCAGGCCTCTCTGCCAACTCTCCCCATCCTCTAGGACCTGCCTAGGTCTCCCTCCTTCCTGACCCTCCACTGCCATGAGTGGCCTCAGAAACGAAGAGCACGCCCTCCGCCTGGTCAGTCACCTTTCCCTCTTGCCATGGATCTTTTGTGCTCGGTCTGGTCTCCCCCTGAGACCCAGCTTCCTCAAGGGCAAACTCTGCCCATCCAGCTTGATTTTCCTCAGCATCTAAATTAGTGCCTTGTTCTTGTTCTGCTGGGACTTTAGCACTTGCCGTGAATGAAGGCACCTCCTCCGGGCTGCTCCTGCATCTGGCCAATATTTGTAGACTAGATGGAGAATCTCTCCAGCTATAGGCCACTCCCTCTTGTGTCTAGTGTATTCAATTCAAGCAATGCTTCCTGATATGTGCTGGTTGCCATGTTGGATATAAGCGCAGATAACACTTAATTTCTGAATTGAAGGGGCAGTACCAATGGCAATGACTCTACTATAAGATGGAATGCGGTTCAGAGCAATGACAGGGAAAGGCTTGAAGAGGCTCACTCCGTATGTGCTCACCCTGGGAGAATGGGCCAAGCGTCCTTGCAGCCTTAGAAGGGGCGTGGGATCTGCGTGGAAATACGGCCGGTGGGACCTTGGTGGGACATGGGACCCTTCAAGTCTCAGGAATGTGCTGGCCCAGGCCTCCACTTGCCTGTGTGGGATAATGACCTGAGGCCTACTCACAGGGCTGGAGGGGAATTAGGGCTGAAAAGATATGTCTAGGCCTGTGGGGTGGAACAGGCCAGGGACAGGCTTATTGGGGTTCAGGGTCTCCTGAATTAAAGGTGGCAAGTTTCAGCTTTCCTTCTCAACTTGCCCCTGAGGGTGATTCCCACGCTCATAAATGGAATTAATAACTTTCTCCTGCCTTTCATGCTGTTGGGAGGCCTGTCATCTGCCCTATAAAAGGCAGGAGCACTAACAGGTCTCTGGGATGAGATCTGGTGTCCTTCAATCCCTCCACGTCCCCTGGCACTGCCCACAGAGCAGAGGCATGGCGAGCCGGTCCTACCACATCAGCTCTGGCTACGGGATTAGGAATTTTAGCTCCTGCTCTGCCGTCATGCCCAAGCCGGGGGCTCATAGCTGTGCCAGTGCCATGGCTTACCGAGGGGGCAGTCCTGGGGGCCCCGGCTACAGGCGCCTTGGGGGTTTTGGCAGCCGAAGTCTGTGTGCAGTGGGGTCCCCGCGGATCGCAGTGAGTTGTGCGCGCCCCCTACGCAGTGGGGGAAACTTTGGCTACAGAGCAGGGGGCCTTTGTGGGCCCAGCCCGCCTTGCATCACCACCGTAACAGTCAACGAGAGCCTCCTCACGCCCCTCAACCTGGAGATTGATCCCAACGCGCAGTGCGTGAAGCATGAGGAGAAGGAGCAGATCAAGTGCCTCAACAACAAGTTCGCTGCCTTCATCGACAAGGTGGGTCTGTGGGTTGTCCCCTGGGCAATGGCTTAGGAAGGGGCAAGGGACTTGGAACCCAATGACTGGCTGGGCTCAAATTCTCCGGGTCCCAGCCCTGCTACTGATGAGCACGTAGCCTCGAGAACATGGCTGAATCAGGATCTCAGTTTTCAAATGTTGTCTTGAGAGTCAAAATCGCAACAATGGATGCGAAACCACTGGCCAGAACAGGAAGGTGTATTGTTGCTACTTTCCCTGCTCAGCAAGAGTGAATGTGTGTCTGGGGCCCCATCCTCTGGATCTCCGCCATCACACAGTGAGGGGGTGGATGGGGTGGGCATCTCTGCTTAGGCTAGTGTCTGACCCATCCCCAGCAGGGAGAGGGGGCCAGGACAGAAAGGAGCCCCAGGGAGGAAAAGCTCATCTTCCAGGGCGGATGGTGTGCACACCCTACACTAGAAGGTGCACACTGGCTGCTGTGGGTAGGAGCTTTGCTCTCAGACAAACACCATCAGAAATGGACGTATCTGCAAGGGAAGGTGCTGTGCAGCCTTTCTTAGCACGCTCCTGGCTGTCCAAACCACTCTTCCCTTCCATCAGCACACAGAAGCTGACCCTGGGACCATGCAGGTTGTTCACTGCATAGGGACATCCACCAAGATGGGGGAGGGGAAGGTTGAAATCCATCCCTTGCTCTGTTCACCAGGCTGTGTGCCCCGGGAGGGGCTGCATCTGCCTGGAGGGGCACCTTTTCCTAATTTGCTCAAAAGCACAGTGAGGACCCTGAACACACAGACTTGAAAGGGATCTTCGCATGTGGCCTTTTGGGCGTCACACCAGGTATACCGCTCTCTGTTGGGAAGGGTCAATCCCTCCCCTGGGGTTGTTGACAGCCACTTACCTTCTTCCAGCGTTCTTCCTCCAGGATGAATTCCTGGTGTGCAAAGTTCATCGCTGTGGTGGGTTTAAGCCTGTAGAGCAGGCAGGCCAGAGAGCTGCCCTCATGACCTGGGCCTGCATGTGGAGACCCAAGGCAGATGCCTTTTGGAGAGTCAGGGTCTGGGTTCCTTCTCCCACAAGCATGGGCCATTGAGAGTTGCTTCACACCAGCTTGTTCTCCCAGAAGTTTAGGACTTGTGAGGAGAACCTAGTTTAGGGCTGGCAGCTGCATGGTGCCTGGTGAATGAAGCCAAGCCAAGAGGTGTGCCACCTACAGGGCAGCTGCTGCCTCTCACTCCAAACACAGGCCCAGCATTGCCCAAGCATCCGGTTCACCAAGGTCAGGGAAATCCACATACTTGCCTGAAGTCACTCAATTATTAAATGTTGGCAGCTAATCGGATTTTTGTAAAACAGCATGCAGCCAAATAACACATGCCTGTGGGCCAGATAGGGCCTGAGGGCTGCCTGTGCAAATTGCTGATGTGTTCTCATTGCCTCAGTTTACCTTGAGGCTCAGAGAGAATGAGGCACGGTGGCTCGGTTGGCGGCCAAGTTAGGCAGCGAGAGATCTCCTAACTTCTGGTCCAGGGTCCCCCCTCCTGGCTCCTGCACTCCAGAGTCAGGGTGAGGGAGAGTCATGGTAAGTGCATTTAAACATCACTGCCATAAGAAAAAGGAACCCTCGTGCACTGCTGGTGGGAATGCAGTCTGGTGCAGCCACTGTGGAGAACAGTATGAATTTTCCTCAAAAAATTAAAAATGGAACTCCCATTTGACCCAGTGATCCCACTTCTAGGAATGTATCCCAATAAATCAGAAACACCAATCAGAAAGGATATATGCACCCCTATGTTCATAGAGGTACAATTTACAATAGCTAAGATTTGGAAACACCCTAAGTACCCATCAGCAGATGAGTGGATTAAAAAACTGTGGTACATCTGCACAATGGAATACTACGCTGCTATAAAAAAGAAGGAATTCTTACCATTTGCAACAGCATGGATGGAACTGGAGAACATTATGCTAAGCAAATAAGCCAGTCAGAGAAAGATAAATATCACATGATATCACTCACTTGTGGAATATAATGAACAACATAAACTGATGAACAAAAATAGATCCAGAGACAGAGACGCATCAAACAGACTATCAAACCTCAGAGGGAAGACGGGGGAAGGGGTGGGGGAGGTAAGCGATCAACCAAAGGACTTGTATGCATGCATATTAGCATAACCAGTGGACACAGACACTAGGAGGGTAAGGGCACGTGCTGGGGAGTGGAGGTGGCCAGGGAGAGGTTAATGGGGGAAAAATACTTTATGTAACACTTTAAACAATAAAGTATTAAAAATAAAAATCACTGCCATAAAAATGCCCACAAACTTAGCATCTTAATACAACATACATTTATCTCATGAGGCTGAAACCAAGCCGTTATGAGGGCTGCATTTCTTTCTGGAGGCCCTTTTCCGGGGACATCCAGTTTTCTGGCAGAACTGAGTTCCTTGTGGTGATCAGACTGAGGTCCCTGTTCCCTTGTTGGCTGATTGACAGGCAGGTGTTCTCAGTCTCTAGGGGCTGCCCATATTCCTAGACTCATAGCCCTTTCTCCATCTTTAGAGCTGGTGATAGTCTTCGCATGCTTCTCATTTCTCCTGTTTGAACTCTCTCTTCTGCCTCCTTCTTCTGGGCATCTCTCTCATCCTTCTGCCTTCCTCTTCCACTTTGAAAGGCAACTACTGTGGGAGCCACCTGGATAATTTAGGATAATCTCCTCATCTTCGGTCCGTAACCTTAATTGCATCTGCAGGACCCCACTCACCATGTAATGCAACATATTTACAGGTTCCAGGATTAGGGCGTGGCCATCTTTGAGGGGCCATTTTTAACCTACTACATGTGGTTTGTGGTATTTTTTCAGGATCAGATGTTATTTTATTCTGTGCAGAATAAACAAAGCACAAATAAATTGTGAGCTCTTTCTGGGAGGTGGGGGAGGGGAAGTTATTTGGGGAACAATGGTGAACTGTACTTTCAGACTTCGTAAATGATTTGGTCTTTGGGGGGAGGTCACAGCTGCTACAGGTCAGAGGCCATCCCAAAGGGCAGAGAGAGTTCTGAGGGACCAGAAACCCCCTGAGACTTCCCACTGAGTCTCTTTTCTTCATCCTTGGCGTCAGGTGCGCTTCCTGGAGCAGCAGAACAAGCTGCTGGAGACCAAGTGGCAGTTCTACCAGAACCGCAAGTGCTGCGAGAGCAACCTGGAGCCGCTGTTCAGTGGCTACATGGAGACGCTGAGGCGGGAGGCCGAGTGTGTGCAGGCCGACAGCGGGAGGCTGGCCTCCGAGCTCAACCACGTGCAGGAGGTGCTGGAGGGCTACAAGAAGAGGTAAGCATGACAGGGCCAGGGGTAGTTAAAGGAGGGGGGTAGGTCTTGGCTGGGTCAATACAACTATCCTGGAGGCAGACATGATTGAAGTTCAGGGTCCTTTCAGGCTACCAATCAGGTGGTTTGCATTATCGGTCTGCTCCGTCTTGTCTGGGCTCCCAGCTCCTGCAGCTTATCTTGGGGACCTAGTAACAATCTGGAGAGAAGAGGTGCTCCTAGCCGGGAGGGATGGGGCACATGCCCAGGGCACAGACTGACCTAGAGGTGGAGAGAGAGCAAATGAAACGGGAGGACCACAGTTAGTAGGGCTGGAAAGCAGAACATGGGAGCAGCAGTGGGCACCAGGATGGATGGAAAGGAAAGATCCTGGAAGAGAATTCTTGAAAATGATCAGGCTGATGCCATTAAAGATATCTGATGAAATTGGATACTTCTTTTATTTAGGCTGCAGATAAATCATTAGGCTTTTATTATGCAAGGCTCTACAATTCAAAGGTCTAGGTACATCTTTTATTTTAATCTGACTTGTTTAGTTTGGCCATTATCTAGTTTTACTCCCTGGATCACTTACCTTGCCCCACTTCATCTGGTAGACACGAACACACTGAAAGGTGATTTTGACATAATCAGCTCTGGTAATTCTAATTGGAATTCTGGCCTTGGAAGGTCAGGTTTTACCAACAGATGGACCCAGCAATGGGTCTTCACTTCCCTTGGGGGGATGCAAATGCAGACACAATTCTGTTTGCAGGTGCCAAAGTCTGTCTCCTACTCTAGGAGTGTGTGGGCCAGTAATCACAGAGCTCAGAGTTTATAGCAGCCTTAATTGCCTATAATTACGAAGTTGTGAAAATCGTGCTCTGGGAACTCTCATCTCCCTTGTTGGCTGGGACAGGGCTGCTCCAGGGATAAGTCCTCATGGGCAAGAAAGAACCAGAGGTTGGTGGAGGAGGACTGTGGAAATGACCCCAGCAGTCTGGGCAGAGCAGGTTGCTTCCAGTATTTCAGTCCTTGGATGTTGGGGAAGGGGGAAAAGAACGTCATGGGAATGGCTTCATGGAACTTTATGTTTTGTATAATTTTAGGGTTGTAGGGCTCCTTGGAGCAACTGTCATTCATTTATCCCACAAACTTACTGAGTGCCTTACTGCCTACCAGGCAATTGAACCCAAGTTGCAGGCAGAATAAATGGCTTGCCTGAGGTTTTGCAGGTTCCTCACTTCCAAGGTTGGGCCAGAAACCAGGGACTTGGACTCCATGTTCAGTGTCCTTTGGTGGGTTCTTTGTGGCTGGGAAATAGAAGTCCAGAGAGGCTAGCATCTTCTCCCAAGGCATACAGAAAGTCAAGGGCAGAAACAGGGAGTCTTGAAAACCTAGGGTTCACTAGCCGGCCACAGCCCTCAGCTGTGCTCTCTCTCCTCAGGTATGAAGAAGAGGTGGTCCTCAGGGCCACGGCTGAGAATGAGTTTGTGGTGCTGAAGAAGGTGAGAGACTATTTCCATATGGCAAGCAGCTAACTCTTGGATGGTGAATCTATGAGACTGGGCATCTTGCCAAGGTCATGTCAATCCCATTGGGGTGGCGGGGCACTCAAGTCGCCTGGCCAATGGAGGCTGGTCTGGCTTTGGAAGTCTCTTGGCCCCCATGCAGGAACCCAGACTGTATTGACCGGGCTTCTTAAAAAGAAAACCTCATCATACTGCTGTCTGACTTTTTGTAAACTCCCTGATTAGCTGAAATGGTCACTTTTAAATCCGTTTTACTCTCATGTAGACATTGCCTCCCAGTGGGTTCTCAGCTTGCTAGTGATTTTGTGAGCTGTGGCAATGGCAGATGATGACATAACAGAAGAAAAACTGCTAATGATTTCCCTTTGACTTTAAGTTGGTGAGTTGAAGTGTACACTTATGTAGTTTCACAAATAACGTGCTCACTAGCCACCTTATCTGTGAGTAATCACAGAATAGAGAGAAGGCTGGTAAAAATCTGCCATGGAGGTGTGACCTTGGTCTCAGGCAGGAAGGTCAGCTACTTGGGGATTGGGTGTTGCCTGACCTAGGTGCCAAGGATGACCTACTAGGGAGATGCACCCATGGCTCCCTGGCTACCTCACGGTCATGCTCCAGGGCCAGTTTGGCTCAGTGGCAGTAGCCTATGGTTTTGGGTTATGATCTTAGGCCCGTGGTTGGCAAACTGAGGCTCTCGAGCCACATGCAGCTCTTTGGCCCCTTGAGTGTGGCTCTTCCACAAAATACCACGGCCTGGGTGAGTCTATTTTGAAGTGGCATTAGAAAAAGTTTAAGTTTAAAAAATTTGACTCTCAAAAGAAATTTCAATCTTTGTACTGTTGATACTTGGTTCTGTTGACTAATGAGTTTGCCGACCACTGTCTTAGGCTATTTGCTTAATCAAAACCCCCAGTTCTGGAGGAAATGAAAAGTCTGTAGGGGTCAGACTTCTCTTCACTTCCTATCCCGTATGTTGTCACTGATGTTTATGTGAAGGGAGGTAAAGGCAGTGGCAGATAACAAAGGCCCTGTTCCCACTAGTGGGGCCCTGAAAGTGACTTGTAATTGCAGGCTGGATGAGTCGGGGCAGGGGGTGGGCCAGGAGGTGGTGTCAGGGCCCACTGTAGAGTGCAGTGTCCAAAGGCACTGAATGACTATGCCCACTCTCTCTTGTCTTCCCCACCAGGACATAGACAGCGCCTATCTGCGCAAGGCGGACCTGGAGGCCAATGTGGAGGCGCTGAAGGAGGAGATGCACTTCCTGCAGGCTCTCTATGAGGAGGTGAGTCTCCCCATCTCTGGAAGAGCAATTGAGAGAAGAGACAGGAGGGTTTCCCTGGGGTGTGGCCTGTCCTGGTTCCTTGATTCTAGGGAAAGTTGTCCATTCCTTACTCATCTAGGATCTCAACATCCTTTCCTTTTGTGACTGAGGCCTCCTTTCAAAATGACAAGGGATGATGGCCTTCCTTTAAAATGATTAAAAAGACTATATAATTCATTGCCTGCCCACACAGCACATCATGAAGTAGAGATTTGATAATAGAGCTTTATAGATATAATAATTATTATTATAGAAACTTAAGACTCTAAATCTGGCCATTATCTGGTTGGCTGGACTTATACATAAAGCTACCACTGATCTGGAGAGCTTAGGCTTCAGACAGTAATTCAATTTATTCTTGACCTTAGAAATCTGCCTCTATTGATCCCAGCATTGATGGAATTCCACCTTACTCATTGCCTTGAGGCTATGGTCCAGACTCCAGTCTTTTCCTCTTAAAACTATACTAAAAAGTTTTCTGACTTGTCAGAAGTTTTCTAATTTATTTCTAAAATTTCCAAGTTGGGACTGTGCATTTGATTACCTGCAGAGACAGGAATGAGAAGGGGATTTGGAGCTGAGGGCCCTGTCTATTGTCTCCTACAGGAAATCTATGTCCTTCAGTCACAAATCTCTGACACTTCAGTGGTGGTCAAGATGAACAACAGTCGGGAACTCAACATGGACTCAGTTGTGGCCGAGATCAAGGCTCAGTATGACGACGTGGCCAGCCGCAGCCGGGCTGAGGTCGAGTCCTGGTACCAAAGCAAGGTAAAATGGAGGACTGGACTGCGCTACAAATCATGACCCTGGAGCTTCTCTGGGAAATGCACCCAGGAACTCAGAGGGTCTGTAGCTGCAGTTCCAGGTTCAGAGCTTGGGAAGGAAGTGGGGCTGTTGCAGAAGACTAGGCTAGCTAATCTGGGCTGGGTGGGATCAGTGACCTCCCAGCACACTTCCAGCCACCTGGTGATTGGTAGTTTCTGCGTGTTTGTCTCCTGACCCACAGTGTGAGGAGATGAAGGCCACAGTGACCCAGCAGGGAGAGAATCTTCGCAGAACCAAGGATGAGCTCAACGACCTGAACCGCATGATCCAGAGGCTGACAGCAGAGGTGGAGAATGCCAAGCAGCAGGTGGGGGACACTGAGAACTCAGCACACCTGCTATTTCTGATCTGCTTTCTGCTTTCCTTCTACCTTGAGGGGCTCCTGCTATCTTTGGAGAGGCTTTTATTTTAACCACCTGTATCTGAAGGACTCACAGTGCACAAAACATTGTAGGAAGAGGATTGTTCTATCTATTTTTTAAAAATATTTTTATTGATTTCAGAGAGTAAGGGAGAGAGAGAGAGAGATAGAAACATCAATGATGGGAGAGAATCATTAATCGGCTGCCTCCTGCACGCCTCCCACTGGGGATTGAGCCCTCAATCCCCGCTAATTGGAATTTAAATGTTCACTTCTCTGATTAACTAGTGACATTGAATGTCTCCTATACACTTACTAATCATTTGTATTTCTCCTGCTAAGAATTGCCTATTCATATCATCTACCCATTTTTCAATTGAAACTTCTGTCTTCTTGGTGATTTGCGTTATTCTTTTGCCCATTCTCTCTAGATTGTAACCCTTAATCAGTTACACATGCTGCAATTAATCTTCTCTCAATCTGTCCCTTGTCTGCTTTGTTCTCATATCCTTTACTGAAAAAAAAATCTTTAACTTAGATGTGACCAAATCCATCACCTCTACCTTAATGGGTTATACTTACGAAAGTCTGAGGTCATAGATGTATTCTCTTACATTTTGTCCTCTACTAGTTGTATAGTTTTACCCCTCACATTTAGGCCTTT
The DNA here is from genome assembly GCA_026230045.1 of Corynorhinus townsendii. Lineage (NCBI taxonomy): Eukaryota > Metazoa > Chordata > Mammalia > Chiroptera > Vespertilionidae > Corynorhinus > Corynorhinus townsendii. Next base: position 167,765,465 of record JAPDVU010000003.1, on the reverse strand, counting down.
AATCCATCTGGACTTTATTTTTTGTATATACAGGAAGTAGGGTTTTAATTAAAATCATCTACATACACTGTAGCAAGAACTATATCATGTAATCTGTTCTTTGCCCACGGGCTTGTGCTACCACCTCTATCATAATGCTGAGTTCCCGCATATACCTGGCTCAGTTCCAGTTCTCACCCTTCTGTAGGCTGTTCTCATCCTCTGTGTAAGATGTAGCACAAGTAATTTGTTACTCTTAATAGCTGAGGTAATAAAATATGGGAATGGTTTACTTTTCAGAAGTGAAATTAGAGAAGATTACTTGCATTCTGATGTGCTTTTAAAAATATTTATTTTATTGTGGTACGAACACAGCATGAGATTGACCCTTTTTACCAAATGTGTAAGTGTACAACATACTGTTGTTGACTAAGGTAGGATGTTGTACAGTGGATCTCCAGAGCTTATTCATCCTGCTTAACTGAAATTTTATGTCTGAGCATTAGTGACTCCTCATTCCCCCACCCCTCCTCAGCCCCTGACAACCACCATTCACTCTTTGATTCTGAATTTGACTGCTTTAGATACTTCATATACAAGTAAGTGGAACCATGCAGTGTTTGTCTTTCTGTGTCTGGCTTGATACACTTAGCACAATGTCCTCAAGTTTCATCCATCTTGCTGCATATTCCAGGATCTCTTTTTTTTATAAAGGCTGAATGGTATCCATTTTATGTACGTACCTCATTTCCTTTATCCATTCATCTCTCCATGGACATGTGGGTTGTCTTCACATTTTGGCTATTGTGAATAGTGCTGTGATGAACACGGGAGTGCTAACATCTCTTTGAGATCCGGATTTTAATTCTTTTGGGTAGATAGCCAGAAGTGGAATTGCTGGATTATATGGTAGTTCTATTTTTAGTTTCTTGAGGAGCCTCCATACTATTTTCATAGCAGCTGCACCATTTTGCATTCCCACTAACAGTGTGCAAGGGGTTGTAATTTCTCCACATCCTCACTAACACTTGCCTTGTTTTTTTAATAATAGCTATCCTGATAGGTGTGAGGTGATCCTCATTATAGTTTTGATTTGCACTTCTATGATGATAAGTGGTGTGTGTGTGTGTGTGTGGGTGTGTGTGTTTTAATATACCTGATGACCATTTGTGTTTTCTTTGGAGAAATGTCTATTCAGGTCCTTAACCCATTTTTACAACCGGGTTATTAGGTTGATTTTTTTTTTTTTTTTGAGTGATGAGCTGTAGGAGTTCCTTCTGCTTTCTTAGGTGGGGCCCAGGGAGAAGCTGCAGTTAGTGTGCTGGGCATTGTAAATGGGAACTTCTTTCAGCATGCTGATCTCAAAGAAGGAGACCCGCACAGTGGTCTCTGAAAACCTGGGGTTGGCACTAACTAATTGGGTAGCTTAGGGCAAGTCACAGCCTCTCTGAGTCTCATAATGAGTTTCTGCATAATGGAATAGCAAGGCCTACTCTGACAAGCTGACAGAGTAAACTAAAGGTCAAATATGATAACAACTGTGAGAGTGCCTTGTAAACTAATGACAGTAAACAAATATAAGATAATATCACTAATTATCAGTCCTATTTCAGTGCTAACATTTCCTCCCTCTAATGGCTCTTCATGGATTTGCGTTTTACAATAAAGTGGTACAAAAATAAAGGAAGAAAGCTTCAAATGGCTATTATTTCCCTTCCTGGTTAATTAAAAATTTGTCCATTTTGAATGGAGGTGAAATAGGATGACCAAGGTGTGGGAGACCCACCAGGGTCCCCACAGCCTGCACCCTTTTCAAACTCCTTCCCTCCTCTCCTTCCCCCAGCGTCGCAAGCTGGAGGCCGCTGTGGCCCAGGCGGAGCAGCAGGGCGAGGCAGCCATCAGTGATGCCCGCTGCAAGCTGGCCGAGCTGGAGGCCGCCCTGCAGAAGGCCAAGCAGGACATGGCCTGCCTGCTCAAGGAGTACCAGGAGGTGATGAACTCCAAGCTGGGCCTGGACATGGAGATTGCCACTTATCGCAAACTGCTGGAGGGCGAGGAGAGCCGGTGAGGACGGGCTTGGGGTCACTTCACATCTCAGGCTGGGAGAGTGCCTCACTGGACTACAATCCTCCAGGCTGCTCAAACAGGGAAATACTCTAGAGATCATGGGGTCCAGACACTTCCCCATTTTTAAGATAGAGAAACTGAGGCCCAAAGAGGGGAAAGGGCTGGTCCAAGACCACAGCTACCTAGTGGTTAAGCTAAAATGGTACCAGGCTGTGCTGACTCTGAACCAAGAATTGGGGGCAGGTGAAGTCTGCATGGGAGGGAGCAATGTGACTTTACACCTGGGATGGTGCATGGGCCTCTAGCCTTGAGGTCACATCATTACTGCCTCCTAGCTGGGTCCACTGGAGGGGGGAACAGGCTGCACTGGGGAGTAGAGTATACAAGGTTAAGATCACAGGCTGTGAGCCAGATCTCCTGGGTTCAAACCCCAGCTCTAACACTTACTAGCTATGAACCCCCATGCCTCATCTGTAAAACAGGTAACATAAAACCCACCACTTAAGGCTGTTGCATGGATTAAGTGAGTTAATGGAACATAGTAAGCACAAGTAGTGCTGGTTATTAGAATGAGACTATCTCTATCAGGGTAGCCAGGCAGGGCTGCACCCACACAGAGGCTCCTTATTAACATGGTTAGAAATCTGACATGAGTGGCACCCAAGGCAGCTGGCCACACTGCTGGATTTGCACTGTGCTTGACCCAGCAGGTAAACTTTTCTGTCCATTTCCCCGGGACTTTGGGTGAAGCCACTAGAGCTATCCCCTCCTTTGCACCATTAACACAACCCATGCACCAGCATTCTGTGAAGCACTTGGCATTTGCAGAGTGCCACTTTCATTATGATAATAATCATTAATGTATTAGGTGTTAATAACTCAATCATGTTATGAATAATGTGATGTCCCCAACACACAGATTTTAAAAGGTGGTTTAGTGTATTCTACTTTGCATATTGAGGCCATTGGCCTTTTAGTAGACATGTCCTTTAGGGATCCCAGGGAGCAGTGCCAACACTGGTGCTGTCTGCAGTGGGTGGGCAGCATGCCCCCAGCCCCTCATCTCCTCTCCCCTGTTTCAGAATGGATAATAGGTCTGCTGCAAGGGCAGGGAGCTTAGTTCTAATGCCCACTCTCTCTTCTTCCCTGCAGGCTGTGTGAAGGCATGAGCTCAGTCAACATCTGTAAGTTGGGGTTGTGTGTGGGCATGGTTCTTTTGGGTGTCAATAGTCTTAATATTAGGTTGCATCTAAATAGAGACCGAACCTCTGTCTGTGGGGCACAGGGAAAAGTGGTAGTAGCTGAGGTCTCTGGGATCTGGACAAATTGATGGTCCAAAATATTTGAACCCTACATGAGTCCATCTGGAACATCTATGGAACCTAGGCTAATGAATGTGGCAAGTCCTCGCCACCCCGCCCCCCCCCCCCCCCCCGCCCCGCCGTTTGGTTCTACAAAAATAGTCTAAGTCTTTCAATTAAACACAGAATACTCTTCAAGTGGTACAATGTTTTAATAAGAAGAAACACTAGATGTCTATTCCAAATTCTGATCATTTGGAGCACCTACAGGCAATTCTCAAATCTTTCTGTTTAATAATCCAGTGTGTACACAGAACCTAGTCTAGGTGTCTATCTGTTCTCCTCATCTTCCCAACAACCATATTTCTAGATGATTCTTCCACTGGAATCCATCAGATTTTGCTCAAAAATTGAATAAACACATCTCAACATTAGTCTGGTTCAAGTAGTTAGGTATCCAATTTGCTAACCAAATTCCTTCAAGAAGCAAATGGCAGTGGGTTTAAAAGATTCATGTTGTTGGTCCCTTGGAGTGTGAAGAGAGTTAATTGTTGGTTTCAAAAAAATTTTTGGTCACACCATGTCTGGGATAAGAGAATTCTAACCCGGTGTTTCCATTCACAGGTGTGAGCCGTTCCCAGGGCGGTGTGGTCTGCGGAGACCTCAGTTCCAACCTCCCTCAAGGCCTGGGGGGCGTGGCCCTCAGCAGCAGTGCCCTCTGCCCCAGCTCTGGAGCAGGGGCATGTTCCAGCGCCAGATCTGTGCGGTTTGCATAGTCGGGGATGGGGGCTAGGACTCTAGATGGACTAGGTCTGATAGGGGCAAGGGTGGGGAGCAGGAGGGGGAAATCTTTTTTCTCTCTGGCCCAAATGTCAGCTTGGTAATTTCCCCTTACTGGGAACCCAGACTAACTCTCCAGTTTCCTTCCTATCAGAGTTGAGATTTACTTTGAGTGCAAATCCTGGGTTTGGCATTATTGCCACTTCCATTGATTCCTTCCTCCTGGTGGTCCAGGAAAGGGACCTATAGGCTTTTTTGATATAAACTGCTTAGTCACTTTCCCCCGCAACTAACTTCAAGTTAGCAGACATTTCCCAGTACTGACCATGTGCCAGGCCCTCTGGGAAGGGAGCCAGGTAGAGGGATGGCAATGTGTGGGCAGCCTCTGGGCTTTGCCCTTGATAAGGGACTATGCATGTCTTCTCAGTGTTGAGGGGCCCATGGGGGGAGAGCAACTGGGGATCCGGGAGGCCCTCACTTGATCTGAGAGATTGTATATTCCTAGAGCATCCTCCAACTATTCATATGTCAGGATGGAAAGACGGGCTGAGGCTAATTGGCTGAGATTTTTATTGTTGGTGGCTTGGATTTTTTTGTATTTGGGTGATTCATGTTATGGTTCCTTCTGTCTTTTAATGTGTGTGATTAAATGTGGAAGGCTAAAGGCTTTCTCCTAGTAACCACGTTAATATCTTTCTTCTTACTCTCCTCCCCTCCCCACATTCTAGATTGTTTTCAAATGTGGTCCTCAGACCACAACCTATATCAGGGTCTGAGGGGGAGGGGAGGCAGAGATGAGCCCAGAACTCTGAATTAAACATGTTCCCAGGTGACTCCTGTAAGAACCAAAGTTGAGAACTGCTGGTTCATGTGGGCCGAGAGAACAGAGGTCAGGTTACTCTGACTGTGGAGGTGACTTTCCTCCAGATTCTCACAGGGTCAGGTTCATCTCTGCATTTCTCTTCTGCCGGCCAGTCTAGGACACCAGGCTGGGCATGGTGGAGACAAAGGTAGAAATGGGGAGAGATGGGAGCTTGTTCACAGCAGCTGCTAAATACCTCATGTATGTAATTCAATCATTGCCATGGCAGCCATATTATTATTTTCATTTTACAGATAAGAAAATTGGGGCCCAGAGAAGTTAAATAACTTTACTAAGGTCACACAGATAGTCCAGGATGCAAGCAGAGGTCTAAAGAATGCCAAAATTCCCCAAGACTTTCCATTGTCTTACCCTAATTTTTCCTCCAGATTACCCTCTTGGCACGTCAGAATGCTCCTGCACAGGAGGTTCTAACGGATCCTGCCTCACTAATCTGACATTGCAGAGATAAGAGATGGAAAGTGACATAAAGAAACCTCCTGGAAGCATTTGTAGAAACACCTCCCCATAGCCTCTGCTCTCCGAGAATCTTGGACAGATCTTATTATCGAATACTTAATACAGGACTCCTATATTAAGGGAACCTAGAATTAAAACTCAGACCTCTGGTTGGAGGGCATTTCCCCCAATGGCCTGGATGGGGGCACTGATTTGGTAAACTCAGTCTCTGACCTATTCCTGAACTGACAGTCCCCAAGAGGTGCCACCTGGGGAAGTCTGTTTAGAGTCCCCTCTGATGCAAGGGTGTTCCCACAGATATGATGAGGTAGAGAGAGGGGTTTCTGATGGGCAAGTTTATTTCACTTGTTTTATAGGAAAACTTCTACTTCTCCCAGCTTATTTGACTTGGGATTAAAAAACAAGATTAAAAAAAGACCTGAATGTGTAGAAGATATTTTGCCATAAGAATATATATTTGATCTCAAGACATGGAAGAACCTTTGAGTTGTTCTCCCTGGCAACGCAGTTCTTCTGATGTCTCCAGAATGTGATCCCAGGGAGCACATTGGTCCTCTTGGATTTGGGAGGACCAAGATTTCTCTTAGGATAGTGGTCCCCTAGTCTCTGCTTCCTGGACTCAGAGGGTCTGCGCTCTGGGCACATCATGGTCTGGAACCCACCAAGAGGTAAAATCAGGTTCAAAGGGCTTTCAGGTCTTCTGTGAAGAGGGAAAGGCATCCCACCAGGCACCTGCTGCCCCAGGGAGGGATTGTGGGGAAGCATAGGGGAGAGGTTGCCTTTTCTTTTGATGGTGCTGGTAGAGGATGTGTATGTACACACATGTGCCTCTGGTGTTTTCTCCAGTTTTTAATGCGAGAGCTCATCCTCTGAGTGCTGCCTCCACCTCTCTCCATCCTCTGGCTACTCACCTCTCACCACCACTGTGCAATAGCACCAAGAGAACAAGAGCGGGCATGTTGGGGGTCTCTTTGTTTTAGAACAAAGCAGAAATGGGCGGGGATTTCCAGGGGGCAGGAAAGTGGTGTGAGGCAGTTGTGGACTAACCCTCTCCCACTGCAGGTCCCCCCACACAAAGAGGGCAGAACTTGGTGCCGGTGTCCTCCTTGCTCTTATTTTCAGTGAATAGAACACTCAATTCTGTCTCCTTTTAATGTCCGCATTCCTGAGAGTGGCTGTGGTGTGACAAGGGGAATTCCCAGCTGGTCATTTCCTGTGCTTCCTATGCTTGGCTCCAGTGAGTATTGACACCAATCTGTGCTTCCTGGGATCCCAAAGATTGAAGCAGAGGACAGTTGGATGCCACATCCAGCAAGGCTAGGGTTCAGGATCTGAAGAAGGGGCTGCGCACAAATGAAAACACTAGACAAGAAATATGAATTTAGAAGGCATGGAGGGCCAGGTGGAAATCTCTCTCCAGAGGAGAAGCTCACTGACTTCTGGCCATCTGCTTTTTATTTACTTGAATACACATTTGCCCTTAGCAATGCATACAGGCATATCAAAGGTAAAGTTTGGTAAAAAGTAAAAGGATTCTCAGGTTAGGGAACTGCCTTCAGCCATTGAGTCCACAGCAGGGCAATATTATGCTGATTTTCAGCCCTGCTGAATATCAAAGTCCATTGGCCTTCCAATGGGTCTTTTTGCATTAATATGCTAACTACTGTTGGTTTTAGCCTCCGGCAGTTGGTGGCACTGAGGCTGGGAACCAGAGCCAGTGGGGAGTGGGTGTTGGTGACAATGGTCCAAAGTGGAGGCGACTTGAGACTTGGCTAGGAGTGCTGGTTGCCTCAGAGAGAAAAGAAGACTCCAAAGCCCAAGCCTCCCCGAGTTTTTGAAAGGACTGTACTGCATACTTCTTCATCCTTTGGGGACCCTATGTACTTTTTAGGGGAAACTGAATAGTTGAAATAGAGTAGAAAACAGACAGAAGGCCTGATTTTCTCTGATGGAGGTCTTAGCTTGGTCTGTGGAGTTTCACAGGAAAGGGGAGCCCAGGAAAGAGTGCTGGAATCACCCACATGGGTCAACTTTATCATTTGGGTCGCCTGCTCTTCTGATTTCCCTAAACTCTTGATTCCAGACCACTTGGCCTCTCCTTTAAATTTATTTTTTTCTAATAAAACTTCAGTTCATAGTTACCCTTGAATTGCACCTTTTGCTTTCCATGGGGAATAGCTCTTTTATCAGGAGAGGCTGTGGGAGCCCTGGAACCCTTGAACCAAGGGAGTTTGCTCTGCATTTTGCTGTTGGCTGCAAGGAGGGCTGCGGGAGAATTTCCATCTTCAACAGTGACTCTGGCTGATTGAATGGTGGACTGGTCTTTGTACACCAAGCATGGAAACTTATTAAAAGCTTATTAATACTCTAAGCTCCTGGCTGTTTGGCTTTTTAAAACACCGTGCCATATTTGGGGGTGTGTATTTGGATTTTAGTTATGCTTGGCCCAGACCCACGGTAACATCAAAGTGTTATCCCCAAGCGCAGACTTACTCCAGCACCCCAGGACCACAGAAGGTGGCAGGGCTGGAAAGGGTCCCCAGGTCTGCAGGCTGACGGCCACAGCATGGAGGCCACTTCTTGCTAAAGGTGCCCCTCAGACATGGCAGAGTTAATGCTCAAATTTTGAACTCTGGACTTCTTAGCCCCTGAGATTTACCCTTTCTTGTGGATGAATGAGGTGCCCCAAATTGAACGTTGGCTTCTTGTGACTATGACCATAACCTTAAGGCCCAGACAGGTGGGAGAAAGGAGGGGAACAGGTGTCAGCTGAGCACTCAGAGGAGGCCACTGCCTCCGGCGAAGTTGCAACCCTTTGGGCCTGAAGTGAGGATTCATAAGAATGACTTAACTTCTCCCAGAGAAAGGCTGGGGGATGGGGCAGCAGAGGGGGCCTGGCAGGTGAACATCTGTGTGCAATAGTGTCTTGGACTCACCTCCTATGGATAAATGGAGATGAGTCCAAGAGGGTTGATGTCTACAACTCCTGTTCTACCAGCTGCCTGTGTTCAACCAACCACTGCAGGCCTGACATGGCCCGGAGCCACATCTTAGGACTAGTTGGATGTCAGAGCCAGGAGGAGACACTTCCTGCCCTCAAGGAACTTCCAGCTTGATTCAGACTCCAGGCACACCCAATGACATCCCTGGCCCCAAGCCACAAAGACAAAAACCAGAGATCCTCAGGGTTTTGGACACTGTGGTTCAGGGGGAGGGGGATGTGTGCATGTGAAAGGGAGGGTGGGAAGGGAAAGTACAAAGAGCAATGAGCAAAGGCAAATGGGAGGAGGGGTGTGGGATGGCTTATGAGTCCATGTGGAACAGTCCTTAGTGGCCTCAGAGGGTAGACCTGTCTCCATTAGGTGGAGCTCTCATCTAGGAAGATAAGCACTGGGTGGGCTGAAGAACAGGTAGAAAAAGAGGAGATGGAGGGAGCCTGTGCTTGGCATAAGGAGCCCACACATAGGCTGGGAACAGGTTTGAACCAGGTGGGAGCGGGTGAGAGTGATGAGTTTGGGATGGGACTCTGGCTGCTGGGGGTATGTGGGGTATGGTCAAGAAGAAAGAGGTCATGGGGGAGCTGGAGCTGTGGTCCAGGCCTGAGTGGACCGAAGAGTACTGAGTTGGAATCAGGCTATGGAGTGGACAGGAAGAGGCAGAATCACTGGGGAATTGGGAAACACTGCATGGCTGGGGGTGGGGCTGGAAAGGTTTGGCCAGTGGGAGAAGGGGCAAGAGGGAGCTGAGAGTCGGAATGCTGGACACTGTGTTCAAAGATTACATATCCTTGCATCGCAGCAGCATTTATTGAAACACCGATTGAGATAACCCAGAAGGCAAGCCACCCACAGACAGTCGTAACAAGCCAGGGACCCAGGAAGTGGCCTAACCTTCTACATCCCACCTGCTGCGTGTTGGACAGACCCCTCCTGCATGGGCAAAGGGAGATCTGGAGCAACTGTGGAGTTTTCTTTGAAATGTATAAAGTGCATTCAATAGCAATACCTGTCCAAAGTCAAAAGGATTTCCCTCCCCTTAATGCGCCTCTCAATGGGAGGTCACGTGAGGAGTCTGGCTGGAACAGGTTAACTCAGAGGAAGGTAGTCAGTCAGAGAAACTAGCATAACACACAAAAATGACCACGGGGCAAGCGCTCCCTGCAGAAACCTTCCCAACCAGCAGAGGGAGCTGCGGGTGTGTTGGGGGGTAGGGGAACTCCTCTCTGATTCTCAGGTTGTTGGAGACCTGAGGATGGTTAGGCTCGTTTCTTGTTCCAGGGGAAGGCTCGTTTCTTGTTCCATGATGTCCAGCCATCCAGGTGACTGGTAATGTCCCAGAGAGCTTGAACAGTGCAAATTGGCCACGGGTATTTCTGAGTTAAATTGGACTTAAGTGAAAGGCTGGGAATGACTCTCTAACCGAAGCCAAGAGGAGAACCAGGAAACAACTCCCTAAAAAGAGAAGGTGGCGGAGCGGCCCCAGGGTCTGTCCCTCTGTAGGAACATGTGAAAAATTCCAGAAGCAAGCACACATTTCCATTTACACACCGTCTGTGCACATACGGACACAGGTGGCCCCAGACTCTATGCAAAGCGGACAGACCGGCTGCTCCCGCAACTGAAGCTGGAGGGACGCGGCTGGCAGGGGGCGCAGGAGTCAGGCGCCATCACCGTGATGCTGCCCCCGGTGGCCATGGGGCCGGAGACAATCTGGCGCCCCGGGGTGGTGCTACACGTGAGACCCCCACAGGTGACTCCGCCGCGGGAGCTGCTGACGCCTGTGGGAAGAGGGGACACCTTGGGGTGAGGGGCCCGCCATGATCTCACCAACCCCGTGACAGATGCCAATTGGCTTCCACATGGCAGGCGCTTCCTCCTCCTCAAAGTGCTTAATAACTCATGCCCAGCTCCTCTTAGCCTGTCAGCCCTTCTAGGGGATTGGGGCAAGAAGGACCAGGGGACCCTGGGAACGCAGAGGGGCAAAGCTGCTTAGCCCCATTTCCATGGCCTGCAGTTCACTTCTCCACCAGGGAGGGCGCTCAACCCTTCGTGTCCCCAGTGAGACTCCAGGGGAGGATGAAAGGAACTTTCCAGGTTCAGGGGGCCAGGCTGTAGGGTTCACTTTGCCCATCAACAAAGCCATTTTCTAGGGGGTTTCCAGCAGATACTTACAAACATTCACGGCCCCTACACCTTCACACAGCCTGTAGAGAAAGAAAACTGTTAACTTTGGACACTGAGCTGGATTCATTGAGATGATGTTTGCTTGGGCACAGAGAGGGCCGTCCTGTGTACAGATCCTACCTCCAGAAGCAGGAAGGGCTCCCCCAAGTCTGCATTAAAGGCTCACTTTCTTTAACTGTTCTCTGACCACGGAGACTTGGTCTTCTGATTTTCAGCAGAGGTAGGTAAGATTATGAACTCTACCATTGCTTCCAATTTGGGAGACCAGACCCATGCTGGATAGTATGATTGGGCTCACAGAAAGCAGTCAAATCACATGCATCAGTGTGTGTGAAAGGGCTTTGTGGTCAATGAAGAGCTACTACGTGCATGTATGTGTGCATACGTACAGAATGCATTGTCCTTAAAATGAGCAAGCCTGCCTGCAGCCTCTTGTAGGCAGCTACGCAAAGTAGCTGGCTACTGCACTTATTAACTGTATGGCCAGAGAAAGTCACCAAACACTGAGTCTTTCTCCTTATCTTTGGATGGGAAAAACGATTCCTACCTCATCAGATTGTGAGCACTTAGCACATGCTGAGCACATAATAGGCATTTGATAATTGTTATTGAAACTTGACCTGTACTAGTGGTGGGTGGAGATGTAGCTCACACTTGGGCTTAAGGAAATTTAATCCCCCAGGAACTCCTATACTCCACAAGGTCTTTCTTAGCCCCACCTGTGCTCCTCGCCCTCCAGCAGGCGCCTGTAGGTGGCGATCTCGATGTCCAGGCCCAGCTTGGAGTTCATCACCTCCTGGTACTCCTTGAGCAGGCAGGCCATGTCCTGCTTGGCCTTCTGCAGGGCGGCCTCCAGCTCAGCTAACTTGCAGCGGGCATCATTGATGGCCGCTTCGCCCTGTTGCTCTGCCTCGGCCACGGCAGCCTCCAGCTTGGCCCGCTATGGGGAAGGAGAAGTGAAGACAAGGATGAGAAAGAAGGCACAGCTTAGTTCACCTAAGCTGATAGATTAGGGCAGGGAGTGGAAGGTCCCAGAGAAAAGGCAGGTTAACTCCCTATGACCAGGTAGTTAATGGGATGTACACATGAAGGAGGAGATGGGTAAGCTTGTCACCATCTCTCTTTGGTGGTAGTCACAGGGTGGCCAAGAAGAGGGTCATCAGTGATACAGCTCATCCCAACTCAAGTGTGTGATGTGGTAGAGCCCCTGCCCACTCTCTGAGTCACATGCACACTGTGAGGCCTGCTTGGGGCCAGAGGGCAAAGGGCTTGGTGCTGCTGTCTGCCTGTGCTTGGTATCTGAGTGCTCCCCACACCCGTACCTGGCACTTGGCGTTCTCAATCTCGGCGGTCAGCCTCTGGACCATGCGGTTCAGCTCATTGATCTCCTCCTTGGTGCGGCGTAGGGTCTCCCCGTGACGGATCACTGTGGCCTTCATCTCCTCGCACTGGGGGGAAAGCAGAGATGCTCCTGAGGCTCAGGATGAGACATCCCCCCATTCAGGACACGGTGGATGTTAGTGCAGGCTGTACAGTGCTCAGCCTGTGCAATCACTCATGGCAGCCCCGCCCTGCCCCCTCACCCTGAGAGCTCTCTGGCCTCTGTTACCATCCCTAGGATTAGAAATCCTAGATAAAAGCAGCCTTTTCTAATATATACCTCATATCCCTCCCACTGCCATGTCAAGGTGGTAGGTGTCCTATGCCACTCACCTTGCTGCGGTACCAGGACTCGGCCTCGGCCCGGCTGCGGCTGGCGACGTCATCGTACTGGGCCTTGATCTCAGCCACGACGCAGTCCATGTTCAGGTCCCGGCTGTTGTCCATCTTGACGATGACCGAGGTGTCTGAGATGTGGGCGTGGAGAACCTGGAGCTCCTGGGGGATCAACAGCCAATGCATTTGGTTCTGTTGCCTGGTCTGGGCCATATGGTCCACCCCTGGGGACAGTGCCCATTCTCCGGAGGGGACACTGGTCATAAATGCTACATGACTGCTGCTCCCCATGTTCCCACTTGCTTTCATTCACACACAGTCACATCATAAAGCAACAAAGCTGGAAGGGGCCCTAGAGGTCAGCTGGGGTCAGCCTCTGATTTAACAAATGGGAAAATTAAGGCCCAGCATATGAAAAAGGCCTAATTCAATGTCACGTGCCAGGGGAACTGGGGCTTCAGTGCCAGGACTAGTGATTTTCCCATTAATTAAGATGTCTGTCTAACTAGAAACCCATCCTGATCCCCACCCCCACATATGTACTTTCATATCCATGTGTAGACTGACATGTGCACAGACCACACACAGGGGACACAATACACACTACAACACACGCAGAAGTGCTCACAGACATAGAGACACCCGACCACACATAATCCACAGTCCTCAAACACGTATGCCAGACTCTCAACTCCACATACATACAGGTGTCTGTGACAGCCACACACAGTGCCCTTTTTGCTTGTGTGTACATGCTCTTTTCATGCTTATATCACACATACACATACAAACACATGCACACAACACACCTTTGCCCCTCTCCCCCCCTGGTCTCCACATCTCCCCTTCACTGCCCTGGCTGGTTGGCAGGGGCCCCCTCACCTCGTCATAGAGGCGCTTCAGGAAGCTGGACTCCTCCACCAGGGCCTCCACGTTAGCCTCCAGGTCTGATTTCCGCAGGTATGCGCAATCCACGTCCTGGTGGTGGAGAGAGGAGGAAGGGTGTGTGTGGGAGGTCCAATGAAGGAAGGTGCCTCTGTGTTCAGTGTGGTGACCGCGCACCCCGGTGGAGGTTTCACAGCTGGGTGCCCCTCCCTGCCTGCCCTGTGACCAGTCCCCTCACCTTCTTTAGAACCACGAACTCGTTCTCTGCTGTGGCTCTCAGAGCCACCTCCTCTTCATACCTGAGTGTGGGGGACAGAGGAGCCAGAGCTGAGGGGTTGGTGCTTAAGATACCAGCCCAGTTCCCAGGCAAGCTCTTCCGGGGGTCAAAAGGATGAATTCCCTGCAAATGTTATCTTGTTCTTCTCATGGTCTCTTTTGTGTGTTATTCATGAGCTAGCCCTTGTGCCAGCCTAACTTGTTCCACCTCAGTTCTGCTTGTGGGATGAGATTAGGGAATCTCTCTCTACACCCCAAATCTAGATCCAGAGAGAGTTAATGCCCTGGGCAGGGCGAGCACAGAGCCCACGTCATACGGTGAGCTGGGAGGGGCAGAAACAAAGGTAGCTGCAGAATCCATTGGGATTCCTTTCCTCACTCCTCTGAAACCAGCTCTGAGACCCACAGGACCTCCCAGCGGTGGAGGTGAAGCCAAAGAATCCGAAGAAACCGCAGTCTCTCCTGGACATTCCCTGGGGATCCAGGTAGCTCCTGTTGATGGCAGGAATCTTAGAGAAGCTGCTTCTAGAAGGTTGTGGGCGGAGCCTTCACCTTCCCCCTATGTCCCCCCTGGTTGTGCTGTACTCACTTCTTCTTGTAGCCCTCCAGCACCTCCTGCACGTGGTTGAGCTCTGAGGCCAGCCTCCCACTGTCGGCCTCCACACACTCGGCCTCCCGCCTCAGCGTCTCAATGTAGCCATTGAACAGCGGCTCCAGGTTGCTCTCACAGCAGCGCTGGTTCTGGTAGTACTGCCACTTGGTCTCCAGCAGCTTGTTCTGCTGCTCCAGGAAGCGCACCTGCTCAGGGTGTGGAAAGAGACTTGGTGGGGAGCCTAGAGGGTGCATGGTCCACAGAGCTCCCTCTGCCCGGATGTTCCCTGAACAGCCAGGTCCAGCCAAGTGCTGAGCCATATGGTTGAGTGTCTGCAACTCAAGGGCCCTGACTCCCCCCCAGGGAGGCTGAGGGGGTGTGAAGGAAAGCACTCAGGCTAGACACCAAAAGTCTGGTTCAAGCCCCAGGTCTGCCACTCTAAGTGGGAAAGTTGTCTAACCTCTTGGTGCTTGGTTTTCTCATTTCTAAAACAGAGATGATGATAGTACTTTCCTTAAAGTAGTGAAAATTGAACAAGTTAATCCCTGACACATAGTAAGTGCTTCACTAGCTTAACTATTACTGAAATCACTATAATGAACAATTATTATAATTCATTTATTCATTTATGAAACACTTATTGAATATTTACTATGTGGTACCAGGGCCTGTGCTAGGATACACACACACTCACACACACATCCATCTATATCCATAACATCTATATCTACATCATCTATATCTACATATCTATAGCTATATCTATATCTATAGCTATAGCTATAGCTATATCTATAGCTATAGCTATATTCTTCCTCTATCTATTTCATTCAATCCTTACAATCCTTTGGGTGAGGAGATGTTATTTCCATCCACATACAGATGGGGAAACAGTACTTGGTGTGAAATCACTAGCTTATTGCTACACATTGATGGAGCTAGGATCTGCTGCCCTTCGAGTCCACTTCACCTGCCCACCACAGTATATCTAAATAACTCATCTAAACTCTCTCAGCTTCAATTTATTATTGCAAAAATAGAGATAATAATATACCCCATTGGGTCAGTTTGAGGATTAACTTAGATCACTACAGAGAAAGTGATAACAGAAGGTCACTCTGTCACCCCCAGAGCCCCCGATCCTAGACCTCAGAGCCTGGTTCTGTGTATGCCACCAGAGCGAGGCATCATGGACACCGGAGGAGCCAGTACGAAGGGAGGTGCAGAGGTGGCCTTTATGGGTGGCATTTATCACACGGTGCCAGTGGGCCTCCTCTCATCAGCCTGCTGCCTTCCCTTCCATAGTCCTAGCCTGGCATTGCCAAGCCTGCTTGGTTAGCTGTCACACCTCCTTGCTCACTACTATCCTTGGAAAATAATGCTAACAGCTAACACTTACTATGTGCCCACATTTTTCATGCATGAACCCATAAATCCCCACAACCACCATTTGTCTGAGGTCTCAAACTGCAGAGGGGCAGAGCAAGGATGGGATAGGCACAGGGCTCCCAGCCATGCCCCAGCCTCTTCCTGTGCTGCCTGGGCTATGAGCCACATGCCTTTTGTTCTCCCCATTCGTGCCCATTCGTTCAGCACCCAGTGCCCAGGCCAGTTTTTCAGGGGCAGCTCTGATGTTCCTATGTTATCTCCAGAAGCACACAAGCACTGTAGACCACAGACTTGATTTCTGGACAACTCTGTGCCCTCAATACACTTTGCTGGAATTAAACAGTGAAAATAAATCCTCCTGCCTATAACGGTTGCATTTCTCTCCCTCTGCTGTCTCACACCTGGCTGCCATGCTGCATCCCCAAGAGACCAGGACCTTCCCAAGGGAGGGCAGGGCTGGAGCCTTCTCTGGACCATCCTGGGCCTCACTGACCTTGTCGATGAAGGCAGCAAACCTATTGTTAAGACACTTGATCTGCTCCTTCTCCTCATGCTTCACGCACTGTGCGTCGGGGTCGATCTCCAGGTTGAGGGGCGTGAGGAGGCTCTCATTGACAGACACGGTGGTGATGCAGGGCGGGCTGGGTCCGCACACGCCACCTGAGCGGTATCCGAAGCTGCGTCCACAGGAGCCAGAGCGGAAGCCGCCCACCGCCATACGGGGCCCACAGGCACCCAGGTGAGAGAGGCTGCGGCTACCGAAGGTCCCAGTTAGCCCCCGGTAGCAGGACACCCCCCTATAAGGGGCGGCGGTGATGCAGCAGCGGCTGCCGGTTTTGGGGGCCACAGCTGAGCAGGAGCTGAAGGTCCTGGTGACCGCACATCCCGAGTTGATCCGGTAGGAGCGGCAGGACATCGTGTGGGTCTGAGCAGAGCCTGAGCCAGCGCGCCTCTTCCAGGGCTGTGGGTGCGCTGCTCAGGTTCCTCTGGCCTCTCTCGTCCTCCCTGGTCCTTTTATTGGAGGGGAGAGCGAGGGTTGGCGGCATAAAAGTAGTGAAAAGGCATTTTATGTTGTTTATTGGCTTGGGGAGTTTGCCAGCAACTCCCCAAAGACTCGTCTTAAAGGTGAGCTCAGTGGCGACTCTGGGACTGCGTAAAAGTATTGAAGATGTTATTAGGAACACTGTGCGTTTGCACTTTTCATCTTCAAAGCTCGTTTACATACATTAAGTAATTAATTTTCTCATACTCTCCCTGTGAGATGGCCTCAACCCACACCTGGAGACAGATATGAACTCCACAATAGTCTCCGTGGCTGGTTTGGGGTAGAGGCAGGGGCCCTGTCTCAGGGGGAAGTGCTAGGGGCCCAGATTGGGTGAGACCAGGAGATGTTATCATCTCTTTCCTCCTGGCTCCACGAAGTGTCCCTTGTCAAAGAAATCATTGAGTTTCAGGGGCTGAGAGGTTAGGCGAACCCAAACCCACCCGGCAGCACTGCCTGGGAGGTGGGTCAGGACAGAGGGGCTATTCTGACCATGCTCCCTGCAGGATGGGGAGCACAGTCTCTTAGAACCTTCTGGATTCCAGTCCAGAAGACTCTGCTTCAGAGCCTTCATTTCTCACCCAGCAAAACTGCAAACCACGGAACTTTCAGTGGCCTCAATAACAGCCACTTGTGGGTTATGGGGACCCTCCCCTTTAGCCACTTTCTCCTGCTTGGCTAGGGATGGAGAACCCTCGCTTGGGATAACCTGGCAGCTATGAACGTGCTCTGGGCACCTTCCCTTGACTATTTAAGAAGAAACAGGTCCTTTGAGTCTCTCTTCCAAGACCACCAGCCAGAGGAGGTACTCATCCTGTTGGGCACCCCCAGAACTGTCACCCTTAGAGGAACATTTAGAAACTGCTGGGTGGGAAGGTGGCTCTTCTTGTGTAAGGACCGATTTCTGGCTCCTGGGCGCTCTGGGATCCTGGCTCCTTCTAACTTCCCTGCCTCCCTGTGTGTGTTGGGGACCCTTATTGGAAACACGGTTGCTATTCTTTTAAAGTTTAGTGAGCACAGACCTGGGTGATGTGGTCCCTGCTCCTAGGAAGGTTAGCCAGACATCCGAGGTGTTAGGAGCCGCAGCTGATGTGAGAGCTGATGAATTTCCTTTGAGGGCGACAACTCCCAGAACCAGACACTGCCCCTTTGCCATCTTTCCCTGAATCTTCCCTCAAATGCACAACGTCCTGTACCAGGTCTGCCCTCGTCTCTACGGCTGGGCCCGGCGCAGGTCTTCGCTGAGGACCAGGTTGATTGGTTTCTTTTTACTTTATTTTTTTTTATTGTTTGAAGTATTACAAATAGTAGTACATATGTCTCCTTTTTTTTCCACCCATTAACCGCCCCCCAGCCTCCCCTACCCCCCAGTACATGCCTTCACCTGCCCTCCCACCCCCCAGTGTCTTGTATCCATTGGTTATGCTTATATGCATGCCTACAAGTCCTTCGGTTGATCTCTTACAGCCCCCCTCGCCCAACCTCCCCTGCCTTCAGGCTGATTGGTTTCTGTCTCCACATTCCATACCTGTTCTTCTGAGTAGGACAGAAGGGCCTTGGGCAGCGGGTGCGGGAGCAGGTAGCCTCATGATGGCCCCAGGTGATTTTCAAAGCAGAGTCACCCTTGGGAAAGCTGCTTGGACTTAGCCACCTGGGCAATGGAATCAAAGTTGGAAAACCTGGCTCAAATTTGGACTCTTAGTTGTGTGGCTTTGAGGAAATTCTTAACCTCTCTGAGCTTCTATTTGTTTTGGCCGTAATATGGAATTCATCCTTACCTCCCAACAACCTTGGGAAGATTAAGTAGATAATAACACACAAATGTGCTTTGGGACCAGACCCTTCTGCATAAATGAAAGGGACTCTTGCTTCCTATCAGAAGGCCCCCCTCACAACCCCCTTCACCCCTCCCTCAGCAGAGACTGGGCCTGTTCCTTGCCCCACCCACAGCCTTCACCTCCTCTGTGTGTTTATGACTTCTTTATGGTTCCAAGGCTGCCTTTCATGTTTTCTTTAACCTGATTTCATTAGTATAAAAATTTGGAGTGGAGTCTGGGGGCGGAGACAGGAAGCTATATTGAGGAGCACAGGTGATGGTTTCCCAACCTCCACCCCTCAGCGGGGGCTGAGCTGGCCTGGGTCCAAGGGTGTATTTTGGTGCCTTCAACAGTGAGCTCACGGACTGACAGTTGTGTGGATCTGGAGCTGATGTGTGGGCCAAGAGGGATTCGGCCCTTTGAAAGTGGGGAGGAGGGTGGTGGCTGAGTGTGGGAGGGAGAGGAGGGATGAGCCCTCTGCTCAGCAGCCTCAAGAGCGCATAAAACCTCACCCTCTTCTCTCACTTGTGAGCCTCTGCTTCTTTCAGCTTATTGAAGAGGATGGAAGCAGACCCATTTCTGCTGCTTCCTGGGGGCAGGAGGGAGTGAAGGTTTTTTGCTATAGGGTGGCTCATGTATCAGCTGCTCCCATATGCCCCCTCCCCCGCCCCTTCCCCCCCCCCCCCCCCCCCCCCGGCACACACACACACAGACATCCCTCCCAAACCTCCAACCTGAATTGGATGTGGGCACTGAGGATGGGAAAGAGGAGCTAGGGGACCCAGGAGACCCAGGGAAGCCCCACTGCTTTCAGAAATAAGTTTGCCCATCCAGGACCAGCAGAACTATCCAGAAGAATGGGCACCTGGGTAGGTCTGGGGTGAAGGCAGGCCCAATCCGGCACAGGGATGCGCTCATGGGCACTAGGTAAAGTTTGTGTCACTGAAGATGGCAGCTGAGGCCAGACCGGGGGTGGGGCTTCCCAGGATGGCTGTCTGAATGGCACTTTGGATTGAAGGGGCTGGGCTGTTACCAGGTCATTCAGGGCAAGTGAGAAACTCACAGGTCAGACCAGTCTGACACAGCTGCCCTGGACCCATGGCAGATAGGCCTTTGCCACATGGTTCTACCCAAGGGAAATATATAAAACCCATAGCTCCATGCCTCTCTCTGCCCATCATCCACTATCTATGCTCAGTAGGACCAGATCCCAGTCCTGTGCTGGGAGGAGAGCTGGACCTCCCTTCCCTGGCCTCCTCCTCATTTCCTGCCCTATTTGCTCCCATATGCTAAGCATTCTCCCTGGTTACGCTTTGCCTGGAATGTCCCAGAACAGCCAGCCACCTCTTCCAGTAAGCCTTTTGAACGAGTCAGAGGGAGGCTATGATTTCTCCCCCTCTCTGTCTCAGCAGGCAGGTCATACAGTGCCCTTCCTGGGTAACTCCAATCATCCCCTTCCACACCCTTTTGTCCTGGGTGTTGTCCTTTATCACCCTTTTGGTCTTGTACTCTCCTGTCCCCATACATTTTGAAAGTCACACCCAGTGTTGGGAATGCCCACTCAAGAACCCATGTCCTCCCTGTAATTTAAAATGCTCCCAAGAAGTCACCTCTTTCAGGAAGCCTTCAAGAGTTAATTGGATGAGAGAGCTTGTTTACCCCACCCTGGAGCCCCAGGCAACTTCCCCCACTCCCTCTGAAGCTGCTCCCTTCCTGTGGTCCATCTCCCGGGGTTTCCCCAGAGGCCTTACCATCCCCATGGGATCCATCTCAGGTGAGTCATCCTCCTCCTGCGTGTTACCTATGCTTATTGGGGGAATGCTTCTCTTCCCCACTCTGGGGGCTTACTATCTCCCTTCCCTTTTGCTGACTCTATTATGCTTACCTGTCCCCCCAACCCCCTCCTTCTAGAAATGCTTCTGGACTTGTCCAAAGACGAGGGAGCTCAGATACCTTCCCGTCCTGCCTGGTTGACCCTTGCGATTCTGTATTTGTATCTGCTGGGGCGCTCATGGATCATCTCACTGTCTTTGTTGGCTAGCTCTCCGGAATAGACTCTCAATAGCTACCTATGGACAAGGCACATCCTGAGCAGGGCCTTGGTGGCTGCCCACATGGCTTATCCACGTCAGACATCACCCATCATCTCTGCTGGTCTTCTCACTTTTACTCTGTGGTTGCATCTGCATCACCTTCTGGTGCTGGGACGCAGCTCTTGAAGGGTCTTCTAGTGCTGTGACACATTCTTTGGCTTTTATAAAACTTGGGCATGACTCAGAGATCCCATATGACAGGATTGAGGTTGGACCAATAGGAAGGAGCTGGATGAACCACTGGCCCATCCCCAACACATCAGAAGCTGGGCCCCTCATCCAGTCGGCACAGCTGCTCCCTGGGCTGCCTCACCTTCCCAGGCTTCTTAACCAGGAACTCGGAGATTCTCTAGTCTCTACCCCAAAGCAAGCTGCATCCTCCTGCAGGCTGCTTTCCCAGAGGCTCTGCTGTTCCCTGTGGCTACTTTGGGTCACAGTAGGTGCTAAGTAAATCCAGAACCTCTAATTTCAGAAAGGGTCATATTAATGGTTTGGAAATTTTTTCTTCCTTTATTTTTAGCACTGGAGTAATTTCCCTAAATCTTAGGGTGAAAATGGCTATCTAAAACAGATAGTTGATGCTGTCAGCTACTTGATGCAGGAGTGGGGATGTTTGAGCCAGACCACTCGTGGCCCTGTGCTGGGAAGACACACAGGGCCTCAGTGGGACTCAGGTCACCCAGATGTAGTTCTTGGCCATTAAAAGAAACCGAAAGAGTATACATTAAAGTAAAAACATTACAATAAGCTAAGTTCCATTTGTTATTAAAGAAAGAAAAATATTTTTGATAAACTTAGTGCAGCCTAAGTATACAGTGTTTATAAAGTCTAAGTAGTGTAATGTCCCAGGCCCTCACATTCACTCACTCACTGCCTCGCCCAGAGCAGCCTGCTGTCCTGCCAGCTCAATTCATAGTGAGTGCCCTGTAGGGTGCACCGTTTGTTGTCTTTTATCCCATATTTTCACTGCTATGTTTAGATATGTATATATACAAATACCATTGTGGTACAATTGCCTATAGTGTTCAGCGCAGTCCCATGCTGTACAGGCTCGTAGCCTAGGAGCCATAGGTGACACCATAGCCTAGGTGTGTAGTAGGCTGTACCATGTAGGTTGGTGCAAGTGCACTCTATGAGGTTCACACACCAATGGAATTGCCTAACGATTTATTTTTGAGAATGTATCCTTGTTGTTAAGTGACACATGACTGCATATATAGTTATAAAAGCAGGATTGAAACACTGGTCTCCGCTTGGCTTGGCCTGGTCCCCTCCATTCTAAGCACTGAAGAGTGATCCCCTTAAAACATTAAGTTGGATTATGTCACTCCTCTGCTC
Source organism: Corynorhinus townsendii (assembly GCA_026230045.1). Taxonomy (NCBI): domain Eukaryota; kingdom Metazoa; phylum Chordata; class Mammalia; order Chiroptera; family Vespertilionidae; genus Corynorhinus; species Corynorhinus townsendii. The sequence goes on along the minus strand of JAPDVU010000003.1, from coordinate 167,743,665 downwards.
AAACACCCTGATGATTCCCCATTTCACTAGGAATAAAAGACAAATCCTAGCAGTGGCCAGCAAGGCCATGCATGCACTGCCTGCCCCTGCTGTTACCTGTCTCACCTAAGCTTCTTGGTCTTGGCAGCCACACCAGCCTTCTGCTGCTCCTCAGACACACTGCACACTCCTGACTCAGGGCCTTTGCACTGGGTGTCTCTTCTGTCCAGAATGCTCTTTCCTCGGCCACATGCTTTGCTCCTGTGGGTCTTTACTCAAAGATTGCCTCTCACAGAGGTCCCTGACCCTTCTTTTAAAAATGGCAACCTGCCCTTCCATTTCTAGGCATTCTCCATCAGGCTTATCTTGCTCAGATCTTTCTCTATGTTCCATAGCACTTAACACTCTAACTTACTCTGTAATTGTCTTATTTCTTCTATTTGTTGATATTAGTCAATCTTGCCTCTCACCCAAAAATAAACTCCATGGGAGAAGGGATTTCATGTGTTTTAGTCATTGGTGGGCTTCAAGCACTTAGATCAGTGCTGGGACTATAGTAAGTGCTCAGTAAATATTTGTTGACTGATTGAATGTATGAATGAATGGGTATCCTGGATACGTTAGGTATTGGATGTTTGGCAGAAAATGCTACCTTGTGGGAAGCTCTGGTGCTTAGGCCCCAAGGAGCACTTCCAGTTTGAAAGCCGTGGGACTCAGAGACCTCTGTGGGTTTTTCCTGCTTCAAGGCTGTGGTTTTCTGAGCACTTGTGGGAACAAAGACTGACACAAACACAGAAAAGTGAAAGCAGTGCTGTGCTGGGCTGCTGAGACAGGCCGTGGGTTTCTTTCTTAAAGTTGCTATTCATTGTTGTAGCGTTTGTGTCCTAAATACAATTTTGGAAGAAAAAATTGTTTTAAAAGAGTCTAAGCTCTCCCCACCTCATGTCAAATCGCCAAATACTTTGCTTTGGAAATGCCCTGTGTGTTGGCACCTTGGAAGTTGGCAGCCAGCAGAGGGCGGCAGACTCCCAGAGTTGGCTGGACAGAGGCTCAGTCATAGCTGCAGGAGTAGGAAAGGCCAAGCAGCTGTCTGCTTGCCTTTGTCTCAAGGTTCAGGTGCTTTGGATGCAGACGCTGGAAATAGTCACCTGACACTGCAGCAACCACCTGTGCTTGGCATTGTACTGGCTGAGCTGCTGAACAAAGCTATTCCCCATTAGTAATAAAACTAGAACTCCCCCAACCCCCATCATCAAAACAATTGCAAGCATTTATTGTGCACCCACTGTGTGCTAGGAAAGTGCCAAGAACTTCAATTATGCCATTGCATGTAATCTCCACAGCAACTCTTTGACAATGAAAATATCTTTCCATTTCACAGAGAAGGCAAGAAGAGGCTTATTGCTTTCCTCCAGTATTATTTTCCTTCATTCTGAAGAACTTCTGCCTTCTTTTTAGAGTAAGTCTGCAGGCTGCAGGTGACAGATTCTTTTAGTTTTCCTTCATCTGAGAATATCTTTTTTTTTTTTTACTTCTGAAGGATATTTTTGCCAGACATAGAATTCTGGGTTGACAGCACTTAAGAATGTCATTCTACTCTCATCTGTCTTTCATGGTTTCTAGTGAGAAATCTGTGGTCATTTGACTTGTTCTCATATATGTAATATGTTATTTTATGTAGCTTAAAAATATTATTTTCTAATATTCTTTTCGCTTTATTCTTCAGATTGGATACTTTCTATTTATCTTGAAGTTATTAACTCTTTCGTTTGTCCTCTCCTTTTTGCCATGGAGCATATCAATGATTAAAAAAAATTTAATGTAGTATTTTTCAGTTGTAAAATTTCCATTTGGTTCTGTTTTTATAGTTTCTTTGTTTTGCTAAGAAACTTTCGTTCACTTCCAACGTGTTTCCTTTATCTTCTGGAACAGAGTTATAATTGGGCTTTAAGGTCTTTGTGTGATAATGCCAACATCTGTGGCATCTTGGGACTGGCATCTGTTGATTTTCTTTCCCCTTCAGAATTGGTCACATTTTCCTGGTTCCTTGAATGTCAAAATAATTTTAGCTCATATCCTGGACATTTAAAATATTCTGATGTATAGATTATTGTCCTTCCAAACCCTCTGAAAGATTTTCAGTTGTGTTTTTTTTTTTAGTAGAAAATCAGCCTAGTTAGGTTCTGACTGCAAGTTCTGTCTCTCCTACACAGGAAATGGTTCCATACTTGGTTTAGTTTTCCAAGCCTTTGTTTATGCTTTGTGTCTGTCCCGTGTATGTGGTGCTTAGGGGTGTGCCTGAAACTGGGGCAGTGGTTTAAATCTTACCTAATTTCTCTAAACCTTTGACCTGCTGCTTTGTGTCTCTTGTGTGTGCACCTCAAGGGAGAGCCCAGGATGCAGAGGATTTAAATACAGAGGAATCCCTTCCTCCTCCCCCTCTCTCCCCCTTTACAGGGTCTCTTTTCCTGGTTCCCTCAGCCAGAAAGAGCAGGTTTCTCTTGGAGGTTTGCTGCCCAGGTCATTGCTGCTGCACAGCTCCATGACTGGGAGCTGCTCTTTGGGCAAAGCCACGAGAGAAAAGAGAAACACATGAGCATTCCCCTTCCATATTTTCCAGCCCCCAGGGGCCCTTTTCCTGCTTTCTCTGGTTAGAAAGATGGGATTTCTATTGGAGGTTTAGCTGGTCATGCTGATGGTTCATAGCCCCACAGCTGGGGCCCACCCTCAGCTCAGAGCCATGTAAGCAGAAGGGAAAAGCACACGGGTCACTTCTGCAAGCTTTGTCGCCCCACCATGATCTACCTGCTTTTGTTTACTTTTTTGAATCCTCTGAAAATTTATTTTTAGACAATTTTATCCAGAGTTTTTTTTTGTTGTCATTAGTGGGAGAGACAGGCTATAATTGGCTTACTCCATCATGGATGAAACTGGAAGTCAATTTAGTTTTAACAGGATCACCTGGGCTGATTTTTTTGAGAATAGACTGAAGGAGGCAAGAGAAGCAGGGATCCAGTTAGGAGGCTACTGCAGTTGTCCAGGCAAAAATCACAGAAGCTCAGGCCTCAGTGGTAGTCATGGAGGTGGGGGAAGCAGTTGGATTCTGGAGATTAATTGAAGGTTAAGCCAATACATTTTGCGATGGGCTAAATATGGGGATGCTAGAGAAATAGAGAGGTTAAAAATGACTCCAAGGTTTTATTTATTTATAATTTAATTTTGCTTAAACAACTGAATGCACTTGCCATTAATATGGAAGGAGCAGCACGGAGGGGAAGAAGAAAGATGAGTAGTTTGTTTTGGGACATGTTTAGTTTGAGATGCCCATTCGATATGTAAGTGGAGATGTCAGAGCAACCTGTAAATACCAGCCTGTAGTGAACGGGAGGTCTGGGCTGGAGACATAAACTCAGGAGTTAATAGCATATGGATGGCATTTAAAGCCATGAGACTGGGTGAGGCCACCTATGGAGTGGGATAGAGGGAGAAGAGGCCTGGTGGCTGTCGCCTGAGGAGTCCCAGTGTTGACTTGTTGTTTGACTCGGGAGGTTGGAAGCAACGCCGTCCCAGTGGCACGTTTTAGTCAGGGTCCTTTAATCAAGGGACAGTGCCACACTGTAACTTAAACAGAGGAAGTTCAATATAAACAATGTTGGGGTGGGAGTCATGAGGGAAAAAGAACTCAAAGAGTATAGAAATGACTGATGTAAGGACTAGCAACTAGGGCTGTGATAGAGGCCCCAAGGGAAAGTCACGGCTGAGATCCAGACCTTGGTGGAGAGGGCACAGCCACTGCTTGCTGGGTTCCAGAGAAGTCACTGTGGTGCCCCACCAATGGGACTTGCTGGGAACCTTCTATCCAGAACCTACCAGAAGTACACCCTTTAGGGCGCTGGGAAGAGCTTTCACAAGGAGGTGTCTTGCTGGAGGCACTTTGCTATGTAATTGCCCACGAAGGATGCTGATGAAGCTCCTGGCTGCTGGCTGCTTTGCAGGGAGCCTGATAGTATAGATGGCATCTGCGCTGCAGGAATCTGCACTGGAGAAAGGGCCGAGAGAGCACAGTGGAGGCAAAGCCCCCTACTTCTCAAGGCCTCTCCAATGTTTATGGAAATGCCTACAGACAAGGATCTAAAAGGGTCAAATCCATTTGCACAGAGTAGGGTGAATTTGGAGCCGAGGCAATAAACTGATAACTGAACTAATAAATTGAATGTGGGTCTGGCTGAGGAGAAGCGCCAAGGCCAGATGGGGACAACCTCGATGTTGCTGTCACCTGAGGGGTGCATGTGATTGTACATGGGAGATGGGATGGGAAGTCAGGAGCCCCTGGAAGCAGGAGGGCAGGAGGTGGCTGGTGAGTCCAGGGTCAGGCAGACCTTAGACTGTGAGCAGAACAACCTGTAAGTTCTCAGGTTGCTTGATGAAATCTGAGCATATAAAGATGGAAGATGTGCTTCCTGCTCTCTAAGGAGGACCCTCCAGGTGAGACAGAGCAGCACCCAGTCTTTGATGTGAGATATGTGCCCTAATGAGGCCCTGTCATGACTGCACCTTGGCTGACTCCTGCTCTGACCTGTAATACAGACAGATCTCCAAACTGGGCATGCTCTCTCCAGTCACGGTTTTTACACATGTTGTTGCCTACTTGGGACACTTCTTCCTTCTTAGTGTGGCTAGCTCATCATCCTGGGATACTATATCTTCCAGGAAGCATTTAATGATGCCCCAGTCTGGGCTGAGCCTCTCCTCTGTGCACTGTAGCATGGATTCTACTCTTAATACAGCATTTAGTATATCCAGCCACAAGTGCTTGCTTGCCTGTCCATCTATCAAGTGGGACTGTAAGATCTCTGAGGATGAGGACCAAGTCTTGTTCATTGCTATTTCCCTGGCATCGGGCCTGGCAAGTAGTAAGCCCCTATCATATGTTGCATGAACAAATAAAGGATGATAAGTTGAAAGCTGGGTACAAGGGAAGATGGGATGGCAGGGGGTGTATGAGCAGATCATTCAGGGGTTAGATGCCATGTTAGGAAGTCTGAGCTATTTGGAGGGCAGTGAGGAGCCACTGAGAACTGTAAGCCTGGTCAGTTTTCTGTGCAAGAAAGAACTCTATAGCAGCATCATAGTGAATGAGTTGGATGAGGATAAGAGCTGGGACAGAAAAATGAGGAGGCCCCTGCAGTGACACCAGAGGAGTCACGGGGTGTGGGGTTGGACCCAGGAACAGATGGAAGGGTTCACCTTGGTCAGGAGAAAGGCACCACTGGGTTGCAGGGCAATGCCTGGAGAGAAGTGGGATGCTTGGCACTTGCTTTCAGAGCCTTTGCTATATGTCTTCTCTCCCTTGCTGAACTGCGAGCCCCTCCAGGGAAGGGTCTGAGCCCTCTTTTCTCAGCACCCACTCTGTCCCCAAGATACCAGCCTCTGCCCAAGTCCCAGGACGGAATCTAGGAGGCAATCTCCCCATCCCCAGCATGATCCAGAAGGAGAGGCCAAGTCCTAGTGATGTTAGCTTGGCAAGTTTATTGAAAACCCAAGAACACAAAGAGCAGTACAAACAGGTCCCCCAACCCACCTCAGGCCTCCCTGGAGCTTGCAGAATAAACTCTCCTGCAGCGGACAGGGCTGGGCCTCCCTCATACCAACAGTTGTGTGGGGTGTAGCAGAGCTCACCCACCTCATGAGCTCACATGCTGCAGAGGTAAACCAACAACCCAGGAAAAGAAGCAGCCAGGACTTATGCCCCTGGAAGAAGAACCATCTCAGGGTACTGAGGGATGCCCTGGGCCATCAAGGACTGTGGATCCTTCTGAGTCAGGAAACTAGGAAAACCCCTTCTCCTGCCGGGGAAAGGAAAAGGAAGGAGGCAAAGGACGGTGGCCCAGCTGCAGTATGGACAGTCAACTTTCCATTCTCCAAACTAGTCCAAAGCTGGGATGGCCATGGTGCCCAAAGACATTCTTTTTGGCTTTGGACTGTGCCTGTTCTCCCCAGGCACAGATTTTTGTAATTGTATCGAATCTGCATTTCTTAAAGCTGTTCAGCTAGATGGTGAGGAGTGATCCAAAGGAAGGACATTGGGAGTCAGGGAGAAACCCGTCTGGATGGGGCTGCAGATGGAGCATCTAGGCAGAGAAGAGTATCCCCCAGAGGACACAGGCTGGGCAGAGCTGTGTCCCTTCCTGGTAGAAGGGGAAGCCCTTCCAGCCCAGAACCCAGGTGCCTTGGGGACAGAAGCAGGGGACACTGAGATGGCTCTTGCCAGGGCAGTGGCTGGCCGGCCATAGGCTCTCAGTACTTGGTCCGGCGGGAGGTGGTGGTGGACACGAAGCGGACGCTGGAACCTCGGCTGCTGCGGCCCCCACTGCAGCTGCTGAAGCCGCCCTCAGTGGGCAGCGGGCAGGGGATGCTGGGGGTGCAGGACTCTCTCATCAGCACAGAACCTCCCCGGGAGCCTGTGCTGAGCAGATCCCCGCTGCCCATGACGACCTGGGCCCCACCCAGGCTGGAGCCACAGACGCCACCAGAACGGATGCTGCTTCCAGAGAAGGTGACTCTGCCGCGGGAGATGGTAGAGCTGGAGACCAGGGGCTCAGGCCCACACACCAGACCACCGCGGGAGCTGCTTACAGCTGTAGGAGGGAGAGATCATCAGTGAGGCTGCACTGATGGTGGGAGGCCAGGGCCCTGGGTGGAGATGGTCCCTATTGTCTACACAGTCAATACCCACTTCTCCTTCTCTTGTCTGGGTGACTTAAAGGCTGTGACTCTGCTAGTCAAACATTCAGAGTAAATGGAAGGATTCAGTCAATACCCCAGATGTTTGCGTAGAGCTCTAGGTTGGTTCTCATTTATTTCTGGCCAGTCACGCTGGTTTTGCTGAGAGGATAGTGAGCTGCATTATCCAGACAGTGGGAGCAGTAGCCTTTATAGACCACTAGGCTTCTGTCTCCCACTTACTCCCTACCCCTCAGTGGTTCCCACATGGCCCCTACAATGAGAGTCCCTTGTCAGTTCTGCTCTGACCTCTGCTCAAGCCTGACTCCTGCAGAAAGCCATCCTGGTTGCCCAGTCCTCTTGGCGGGCACTGTTATCCAAGCACTTGCTTCTCTGACCCACCCAAATTATATTCAGTTCAACCCCATGTCTGTGTGTATTGGTGCTTTTGGAGTCAGAGATCTGTGTTTGAATTCTGGTTGTGCCACTGACTATGTGACTTCTGGCAATCCATGTATTTTCTCTGAGTGAGTGAAAGGGGGCTGCCAATGCCTATTCCTCCCCCCAGGGCTGCTTTGAGGGGTAGGCTGAGTGGATAGGACTCATCTTCTCAAGAGGATTATAATTCTAGAGGCAGGGGCTGGGGCTCACCTTCTTTGTGCCTCCACCCTGCAGTGCCAAGCACGGTGCCCTGCATGCTTTGAGCACAACCAATACATTGTCTGCAGCAGCAGCAGGGGGACTTCCATTCAGCTTTGTCCCATCCCCTGCCATCAGGGGTATAGGGAACTCTCTGGCAGATGCCTTTCATTCCTCCCCTGGCTTTTGTCCCTAAAGGACAAGGCCACTAAAACAAAAGGGCTGTCATTCTTCTGGAACCCTCTCCCACCCAGGAGGCCCTGCAAACCTTGGTGATTGCATACCCTGGCGAGGGCAGGCTCAGGGGAGAGCTCAGACCTCCACTAAGGGGATGCTCTAGTCCAGGGGCCAGATGGTCCCTCTCCCCTTACTGTCCTGGCCAGCCCAGCCATGGGCTCCTGACCCCAATGTGGGCCTGAGTTTAAAGGAAATTTGAAGGGCACCAGGAGAGAAATGTGTAGAGGAAAAGACTTTCAGTTTCTTACATATGTTTACTGGTCCAACACCTTCGCAGATCCTGGAAAGAGAAAGAAGCAAGTCAGTTAACAAGTAGTGTTGTTGGAGAGGAATACAAGATGGCGGCGTAGGTAAACACCTAAACTGCTGCCTCCCACAACAATTTAAACTGCAACTAAAAGACAAAACGTCTATCACCCAGAACCACGGGAAAGCTGGCTGAGTGGAAGTTCTACAACTAAAAGGAAAGAGAAAAGAGCTTTGAGACGTGCACGAGCGCTGAAAAGCTGAGGTACGGAGGCGCGTGATCCGGGCTGGCGGCGGGCGACTGGGTGCGTTGCTTTTTTCAACCTGAATGGAGATAAGCCCCGATTACTCTGAAATCCAGTCTCTGGGGAGACACGGGGGACCCAAACTCCTACGGGGAGAAGCTGGACTGTCTGCCAGTGAGAGTGGCTTGCTTGCAGAGCTGCGCACAGGAATAATTGTTTACGGCACTGGGGCACAGGACTCCAGGACGCGGTCTGGGACACAGAGCCGGCTTACTAGCAGCCATTGCTGTTTGCCACGCCCTAACCTAGTGATGCCCTGAGACCCCGCCCCACACAACCTACAAACCCACCCAAGCTACAAGCAGCTCAATTAGCATAAGAAAGCCTGCCCTATCGCAGCTTAACCTAGAAAACTTGCAGCCCGGGTCAGACAGCTCCAAAACCTCCAAACCCCAAGCAAAGAGGAGAAAACTGCAGCTCTCACTGTAGCTCCTGCTGAGTGGCCTCAGACAGTAGCTGACCTGCACCCCATTGGAGATCCAGAAGCCAGTGTACCTAGTGGTCAGTGTGAGACACCAGATTTCAACTCCTCACATCCATAAGTGACACATTCAAGAGGCAGACTCAGTGAGCACCAAAGCCCCACTGAAACAAGTCCTGCCCCATAAGCGTGTCTTCAGCGCAGCACTTCTTCCATTATAGACACAGGGAGTGCTCACAGCTAATTGGTCTGGAGGTCAATTCCCCCCAGCGTACCAACAGCAATTCAGGCTTAACTACACCAAGACTTTGCACTCAGCCCACAAAGGGGTGTACCAAGAGCATCCACATCAGGTGATTGGGGAGGCTGAGCTACTGCCCCCTATAGGTCACCTACCACACAAAGCCACTCCATCAACACAGGGAAGCAGCCAAAATGCAGAAACAAAGAAACATGTCACGAATGAAAGAAACGGAGGAAAGCAAACTACTGGATGACATAGAGTTCAGAATCACATTTATAAGGTTACTCAAGAATCTTCTAAAAACCGCCGAGAAACTTGATGACACTTCTGAGGAGCTTAGTGAGACCTTCAAGGACCTTAATGAGAATGCCAAAAAAATGGAAAAGGATCAGTCAGAAATGAAGCATACACTGTCTGAAATAAAGAATATACAGAAACTCAACTGTAGATCAACATACCCCAAGAATGAAACCAAAGATCTGAAATATGTGGAAACAAAAAACATCCAACCAGAAAAACAAAAAGAAAAAAGAATCCAAAAATATGAAGATAATGTAAGGAGCCTCTGGGACAACTTTAAGTGAAACAACATCTGAATTTTTGGGGTGCCAGAAGAAGGGAGAGAGCAAAATATTGAAAACCTATTAGAAGAAATAATGACAGAAAACTTTCCCTACCTGGTGAAAGAAATAGACTTACAAGTTCAGGAAGCGCACAGAACCCCATACAAGAGGAACCCAAAGAGGACCACACCAAGACACATCATAATTCAAATGCCAAGGGCAAAAGATAAAGAGAGAATATTAAAAGCAGCAAGAGAAAAACAGTTAATTACCTACAAGGGAGTACCCATACAACTGTCAGCTGATTTCTCAGCAGAAACTATGCAGGCCAGAAGGGAGTGGCAAGAAATATTCAAAGTGATGAACAGCAAGAACCTACAACCAAGATTACTCTACCCAGCAAAGCTATCATTCAGAGTTGATGGTCAGATAAAGAGCTTCACAGACAAGAAAAAGCTAAAGGAGTTCATCGCCACCAAACCAGGATTACACGAAATGCTGAAGGGTATTCTTTAAGAAGAAGAAGAAGAAGAAAAAGGTAAAGATAAAAATTATGAACAACAAAATGACATCAAATACATACCTACCAACAAGTGAATCTAAAAATCAAGTGAATAAAGAAATCTGAAGAACAGAATGGACTGGTGAATATAATAGAATCAGGGACATAGAAAGGGAGTGGACTGACGATTCTCAGGGGAAGCAAGTGTGAGGGGTGCGGGAAGAGATTGGACAAAAATCTTACTCCTATGGATGAAGACAGTGGCGGGGGGTAAGGGCATGGGGTGGGGTGGGGAATCAGGTGGAGGGGAGCTATGGGGGGAAAAAAAGTGGAACACCTGTAATAATCTGAACAATAAAGATTTAATTAAGAAAAAAAAAACAAGTAGTGTTGTTCTCTGAAAACCCGCTTGCTCACAGAAGGGCTTTCTTGGCTGAGTAGACCAGTGGACCAGTGGTTTATACCCAGCTGTACAAGCAAACAGAGAGCTTCGAAAAATGACATGTTCCTGGACCCTACCCCAAAACGATTTAACAAGCTAACCAAATCTTTTAAACAAGCTAACCACATGAAGCAAAACTCTGTTTCTGATGCAGCCTGTCTGCAAACTTGCATTTAGGAGGCACAGACTTAGTCACCTTCTAATCCCTCGCCAGGGTCAACCCAACTAATATTTGCAGAAAAGGCTCTCTTACTCCTAGAGATTGATATTTCAGCTGTTCATCACCTGGTCGCTGTCCTCCTCTCCCCCGCTACTTAGTCCAGATGTCTAAGTCTGACCTCATTCCCTCTTGGTGCACTGAGAGCACTCACCGGATCTCCTCGCCCTCCAGCAGGCGCCTGTAGGTGGCGATCTCAATGTCCAGGCCCAGCTTGACGTTCATCAGTTCCTGGTACTCGCGTAGCTGCCTGGCCATGTCCTGCTTGGCCTGCTGCAGGGCACCCTCCAGATCTGCCAGCTTGCATTTGGCATCCTTGAGGGCTGCCTCACCCCGCTGCTCCGCCTCAGCCACTGCGGCCTCCAGCTTGGCCCGCTGCAGGGAGGGCAGTTTGCTGGTGGGTTTTCGCAGAGACTAGGGGATCCCCGGGGGGGGGGGGCCTGGAACACTGCCCCCTGTTAGTGGGAACACAGCCTGGTGCCAAGCCAGGCATGGAGCCCATGTGGCTGCTTTCTTAGGGACTGTGAACCTGCAGTTTGATGTCACCAGGGGCGAAGCATTGCTTTTCTTCAGTTTATAATCCACTGACTTTGCACTTCCTGATATCTGCTGCTCCAAGAGCCATGGGCTCCAGAGTGTAAAACTATTCTTTCCCCTCCACCTGCTCCTTCAAGTTGACCCCAGGCCTTTTCTTCTATATGGGAGACCCTCCTTTCCTTCCACATTTTCCTCTCCCAGGAAGTCTTTTTGGACTAATCCCTCCATTCCTCCATTTCTGGGTCCTGATGGTCTCCCCTATGTCATCATTTCCTTTGCCCACCTGAGCCTTGGCGTGCTCGATCTCTGTCTTCAGCCTCTGGATCATGCGGGTCAGCTCATTGATCTCATTCCGTGTGTTACGCAGGTTGTCACAGTGTTGGCCAGCTGTCACCCGCATCTCCTCATACTGTGGGGTGGGGTGGGGAGAGGGGGATGTTCTGAGGACTCAAAGTTTGGATGGATCAAGACCACAGCTTCAACTGAATTTGGGTCTCACACCTCCATGGGGCCCACTTTGTTGTACATGAGTCTCACCCCAAGGCTACCTACACCCCTTCCCAGCCTGCCTCTGCCCACCTTGGTCTGGTACCAGGCCTCAGCATCAGCCCGACTGCGCCTGGCAACCTCTTCATATTGGGCCTTGATTTCGCTGATGATTCCATCTAAGTCCAGGTCCCGGCTGTTGTCCATCTTCACGATGACTGAGGTCTCTGAGATATGTGACTGCAGCAGCTGGATTTCCTGTGTTGGAGAATCAGTAAGAGAGAGGGTCTCAGAGTCTCATCAGTGGTCAGGATGCTGCCACAGGGTTCCCAGGATGTGGTGTCAGGAGCAGAGAGCATTGCTCGTTCAGAACAAAGCAATGGGACAGGCTATCCAAAGCAAAGGTGAAGAAAAAGGCATGGCCAAGAACCACTTCTGTTTGACTTTAAACTCTTGTTATGTTCTCAGAGACATCCCTTTACCACCCTTACTTTTGCTTAGGTGAATATTAAAACCATTGGGGCCTAGATTTTAGGTGAAGAGGAGTGAAAGCTATACTAGGGATATGCTTTTCTTTGGATTATCCTCGAAGTGGCTGTGCCATTCATGGATTATTGAGAACTGACAATATTTTAGAACATGATGGTCTAGGAATTTTAAACCCCAAGTCCTTAACAGAACCAGGGGACATGGAACTGGTCTGTGAGGTGAGGGCTCCAGAGGGAGCTTTCTTTGGCATTTTCACTCAGAGCCAGACATTTAGCTCTGACTGGGTCTGTATCAGACCAAACAGACCATTTATGAAGCAAAGGAGAGCTAGTTCATTTGACTAATTGGGTCAAATACATTTTTTTTACCTCTCCTAGCAAATCAGTTTTCCAGAGTCTTCTGATTAATAGATTGAAAGTGATATTCCTAGACCCTGATCTGGATTGGTCAAGAAGGGGTTGTACCATAGATCCAAGAAGTTTATTCATAGATCTGAGTCAGGCTGCTGAGAAGCCTGCTTACCAACCTTCTCCACTGGTAGATGCATTGACATACAGAGGATATAGATTTGAGTGGGAGGAAAGATGTATGACACCAAATGTTAAAAAATATGCCAGTTCAAGGGAAGCTGCCAGGGAGTCCAGGCTAAGCACTGATCTCATATGGCTGAGAGGGGATGAGCCCTTACCTCCATATATAGGGTTTTCAGGAAGTCAATTTCCTGAGCTAAGGTTTCCACGTTGGCTTCTAGATCAGATTTGTTTAAGAAACTTGTATCCACATCCTGCATAAAAGAGAGAAGGATAAGATGCACATTACTTTGCACTGTTTAACCCCCTCACCTTGGTGAAGTCTGGGAATGGGTGGGAAGATCAGACCAGTCCCACAGGGACAGGCCAGGCTATGGCACAGGTGGTAAAGTCACTGGGTGGAACTGCAGCTCAGTGACTGTGGCTCTTCTCCTGCTGCAACATAAACACTCCTTTGAGGCTGCTGGACCTCTTCTGATGCTTATTTAGAGGCAAGGAGAATCTGCATAATCCAAGGCACCTAAATAATGACAGGCCATCTAAACAATTTAACCTGCCCTGGCTGGTTGCTCAATGGTTAGAGTGTCGGCCCATGGACCGAAGGGTTATGGGTTCAATTCCCGGTCAAGGGCATGTACCTCAGTTGTAGTCTGGCCCTGGTTGGGATGAGGGCAGGAGGCAGCCAATTGTGTCTCTCTCACATCTCTCTCTCTTTCTCTCTCTCTCTCTCCCTCCCTCCCTGCCTCTCTCCCTCTTCTCTCCCTTCCACTCTGTCTAAATATCAGTGGATTAAAAAAGTAAATAATCTAACTGATCTTAAATAATCTGAGACCAAATTAGAACTTTGAAGGGACCTTGTGTGACCTTAAGGATTCCCCTCTGTGTAAGTGGTCTGAGATACCACAAGGATGCCTGGGGAGTTTCCTGAGGGATCTCAAGGACATTTGCCTGTCTGGAGGAGAAGTTTACCTGGACCTATTGCTTTCCCTTACCTTCTTCAGAGTCACAAAGTCATTCTCAGCGTTGGCCCGGAATTCCACCTCTTCTTCGTACCTGGATGATTAGAATTAGGAGAGTGAGTTCTCATTCTGAACTGAGAGCCAATGACTTCCAACTTCCCAGTGAGCCTCTTAAAACCACTCTGCCCCACCCAGGAGCATAGCTTCCTGTTGTCGCCTACATGTTCTCTGCCATTCTCTCCTTTCTTTAAGACCTTACACGAACCAGTAGCCCTCAGTTTCTCCAAATCCCTTTAACTTTCTCAAATAGGATGTGGGTCCTGAAAACCTGGTCCATTTCTTTGCTCCTCTACTAGAAAAGATTTAGAGTCATTGCACATGACCAGAGAGGAAGTAGGACCCAACTTGTTGCTGAACATGGGTACTGTTCTCACAACCAAAGGGCTCTTTTTTTCTGGGGCTAACTCACCCATTTCCACAGTGAGGATTAGGAAAAAAACATGCCCAATTCCAAGCCTCCTTTTTCCTTAGGACCTATGGAGGGCCCCCTCCTGCTCCCTTATATATCACTGCCCCCACATCTGTCTACAGACTGGGTATTGAAACCAGCATTCAACCCTGATCCTTCCAGCTGCTCTCATCTGAGCTCGGCCGCTGCTTTAGGGACCAGCCCATGCCTGTCCTTGGTCAGTGCAGTCCAGATGCCACTCACTTCTTCTTGAAACCTTCAAGGACATCCTGCATGTTGTTCCTCTCAGCCTCCAGACGGGCCCGGTCGCTGCTGGCTGCATCCAGCTGCCTCCGCAGGTTGGTGATGTAGCTCTCAAAGAGGGGCTCCAGGTTGCTCCTGGCACACTTCTGCTCTTGGAGGAAGTTCCACTTGGTCTCTAGAAGTTTATTCTGCTGTTCCAAGAACCGCACCTAAACCCACAGGGGCACAGAAAGGGCAATTGAAGTGCTTGACACAGTCACTTACATGCCCATCAGTTCTTCAGATGGTCAGAAATGACTCTCGACACTGTGGTGACATTGTTTTCTCCTCTGCTGACATTCATTCCTTCTCTAATTCAGGAAGAGCAGGCCTGTGACCCCCTCTTCGTGCTTAGCCAGGCTCAGCTACAAACAGAGGCTTTTGAACTAAAGTACCTCAGGACCGTTTCTCCTTCTGCTCTCTGAAAAAGGTGTAAACCAGTTTACTGGGAAGTTAGAAAGATTGATTCCGTCTGAGCTGGGGTTTGTCTCTGCCTAAAAACTGATGCCAGCCATCCTGGCAGGAAGTGAGGAGCAGAGTAAAGTACATTTGGGGCAAGATATGTCATTAGGAGATGGGACTTCTCAGGTCAGAGGTCATACCCATTATCCCAGATATTTCATCAGCTGACAGTTATAGAACTGGAGGAGAACTTAGGGATCATTTGCTCTAACCCCTCATTTTAGATGAGGAAACTGAAAAAGCTCACAGAAGTGACTTTCCAATCTCAGATGCAATCAAAGCATTCCCACTCATGGAGACATAGTTTGTGGGATGTCAGTTCCACATCACGGTTCCTCTCATCAGCCTGAAGATCAGTGACTACCTGTGGTGGTTCCCCACTATTTCCCTCAATCTAGGCAACTGGACTGAATCTGGATACCCTATGTGGAGGTATGAAATCTTTGTTTTCTACAAAAATTACTCAACTCAATTTATTCAATTTCCTAAGCCTGGTTAGATGTGGCCACCCAGCCTCAGGAACTGTGAAAACTTCAAAGGCAGCATGAGGGACTCAAAGGATAAAACCGTTTAAAACTATATCAGGCAACCCCCGGCTGAAGTCCTACTGTTTCCAACATATCTGGGAGATAGTTCTAAGTGACTAGGTAGTAGGTCCTAGTTTGTCCAGATGCCCTCAGAATTGCCTGGAAATTCTTCTTTCCTCCAAAAGATGCAACCTCTGTGTTAGTCTAGCCCTCCATGCAGCACTCTTCAGGCCCATCCTTGCTCTACAGCAGAGTGAGCTGGAAATCATACTGTAATGCCCTTGGTTGACACCTAAAGGATCTTGGGGTCAAGGTCAATGCTCTAGGCCTGGGCTATTTATTCTTAAGGGAAAGAACACCCAATGCATTTTAGCTTTTATCATCCCAGACCCAAGGATTGAACTGTACCTTGTCGATGAAGGAAGCAAATTTGTTGTTGAGGGTCTTGATTTGCTCCTTCTCATCTCGCTTCACCCTCTGAGCATTGGGGTCAATCTCCAAGTTGAGAGGGGTCAGCAGGCTCTGGTTAACAGTCACTGCTGTGATAGATGGGGCTGCTGGGACTCCAATTCCTCCAACTCTGTAGCCAAAGCCAGGGCCACCAAAGCCATAGCCAAGGCCACTGCTGGCTCCAAACCCTAGACCAGCACCACACCCACCACCAGCACCAAAGCCAACTCCACAGTGGATGGGACGAGAGCATACAGCTGCTATCCGGGGTGAGCATGATCCATAGGTGATAACGCTCCGACTACCAAAACTGCCAAGGCCTCGGAAGCTGGACCCACTCCTGCAGGAGACGGAGCTGGCTCGAAACCTGTTCAGGTTCTGTGGGGCCATTGCTGAACAAGAGCTGAAGTTGCCCACACGGCGACCAGAGCTGACTCGGTAGGAGTGGCAAGACATGATGGCTTCCTGGATGAGAGCAAAGCAGCAATTGCAGAGTGTGGGGTGAGCTGGAGCTGGGAGTCCCTCTGAGGCTAGTGGATTCCTCTCACCCCTTTTATGTGTGTGGAGATCTGAGGATTGGCCCCATAAAAATGGAAAAAGCCATTTGGAGGCATTTATGAGCTTGGGTAGTTAGCAGAAATTCTTCATGCCTATAACCTCCTTAACAATGAGCTAATCTCAGGCACACCTATTCTCTTTAGGATTTGGGCTATAACATCAAACCTATAAATATTAAAAACGCATAAACACATAAACATTATGGTCCTATTTTTCCCACAAGTCCACCACAATTGCCATTATGGGGATATTAATTTGCTTTGGTCATAAATCCAATAGACTTTTGCATTGCAAATGTGGCTAACCACTAGAAAGTTAGGATGGTGACAGCTCTAAAGTTAAGAGGCTCACAGGGATGCATCTATATAGACATATTCCTTTAAAGAGGTGGGATGTGCAGAAGAGAGACAGGTTCTGCAGAGCTCCAACTAAGAAATAATATGGCGCCCTGGCCAGTGTGCTCAGTTGTTTGGATGTTGTCCTGTGCACCAAAGGGTTGCCAGTTCGATTCCCAGTCAGGGTACATGCTCGGGTTTCATGCTCAAGTCCCCGAAGAAGCCATGCAAGAGGCAGCCAATTGTTGTTTCCCTCTCACATTGATGTTTCTCTCTCCCTCTTTCTTCCTCTCTCTCTAAAAAGCAATAAAACTATTTTTTAAAAAGAGAGAAAAAAATAATATGGCAAGAATACAGTTTATTGCATTTCTGTAGATGAATTAAATAGTCCAAAAACCTTTAGCGGTGTTTTATCTATCCTCTATGATCTGGTTTGACTGTTTACATAGGAGTTCAATCTTCAGTAAAGTTGTTAGGATAGACACATGCCTAATTTGGGACACTCAGAGGAATTCATTCATTCATTCACTCATTCACTCACTCACCAATTATCAGGTGCCTACTCTGTCCCAGTCAGTGTGCTTGGTAATGAAGGTACAGAGATAAGAAAGATGGTCTCTGCCCTCTTGGTGGTGGTGGAAGATTAATCTTGAGGACTTCTGTTGCATAATTTGAGGCCAAAGCACACCAATAATTTGGCCATTTATCTGTGTGGAAAGTCAGCCACATGATTTTGAACCCCTTTACCCACAATACACATGAGGGCTCATCAATAGCTCTGTTTATGCAGGTTCCTTTAATTATTAATGAATTTTTGGTTAGGATAGAGAGACACAGCAGTAAGTATCAATATAGAAAATGAAAAGTTCTAAGCAACTGGATATTGTTATCAATATTGCAGATATTTCAGGACCCAGGGGCAGGTGTTTGCCTTTTTTATTCTAGTGGGTGACGTGGTTGGTCTCACCTGTCTTACCTGTGCCTGAAGGAACTTGTGCTTAATTGGACACTGGAATTTTGGGGGATGCTTGGGATTCTACTTGGAAGGGGATGTGTGCTTTTGACTGGAGCTCCTTTCTTCCTTCCTAATCTCTATACCTTTTTTTTCCTTTTCTTTCCTTACTGCATTAGCTGTGGTTCCAGTATGATGTTGAAAAGTAGCGGTGAGAGGGGACATCTTTGCTTTATTCCTAATTTTAGTAGGAAAGCGTCAAGCTTCTCATCATTAAGCATGCTATTAGCTGTAGGTTTTGGGGTAGATATTTTTTTTATCAAGTTGAGGAAGTGCTCCTCTATTCCTAGTTTACCACTATTTTTCATAGGCCCAGTTACCAGGTACATGTCGAATGGGAGAAGAAGCAGAAAAATAATGAGAATATTTCTTGTGAAGATTATTATTATTCTTGTAACCTCCATGTTGCTAAATTCAGTGCTCTGTTCTTAGATCTCATTTAACCCGATGTATTAGCAAGTATTTGATATAGTGGATCATTCCTTTTCCTTGAAATACTTTCTTCTTTTGGTTTCCAGATAGCACACTCTCCTGATTTTCTTGCCGTATTATTGGCTGCTTCTTTTCAGTCTTCTTAGCTAGTTCCTTTTCATGTTCCAACCTGTAGACACTGCAGCACTCTTGGACTTAGCCCTTGTACCTTTTCTCATCTTTATCCATACTCATTCCCTTGGTGAGATCATACAGCTTCACGACTTTAAATACTACCTATCCACTGATGACTGCCAAAGGCATATCTTTATCCTGGACTTCCTCTTTGCACTCCACATGTATACTTTGATCAATGTCTCTATTTGGATATCAAATAAGCATCTCAACCTTAATATCTCCAAAACTGTTCTCCCAAATGTTCATGCTACATATGTTCCAACTTGCTAGGCTCAACCTCCCCCCCCCGCCCCCACCCCCTCCGGTAGCTCAGACCAGAAAATCCGAGAGCCATCCTTTATTGCTCTGTTTTCTCCATATTCCACATTCAATCCAGTGGCAAAACCCACATTCATAACATATCTGGACTCCTACTACCTCTCACTATCCCCACTGCACCATGTGTGCCCAGGCTTATCGCTTCTCACAGGGTGATTGATGTAATCTCCAGTCTGCCTCCCTGTGTCCTCCTTTGCCCCATTCAGTCTCTTCTTAACACCACAGTCAATCATCCACTAAAAACATGTTAGATCATGTCATTTCTATGCTCAAACCCTTCTAATGGTTTCCCATCCAACTCAGAGTAAATGCGATACACAGTCTGCCCTCCCCTTTCATTGACCTTGTTGTCCTCAGCCACTCTGGCCTCCTGGTTGTCCATCAAACAGGAAGGAAAACTCCTGCCTCACAGACTCCCCCACTTGCTCTTTTCTCTGCTGGGAACTCTTTTTCCTCAAATAGCTACATGGCCAGGTCCCTCAATTCTTCCCGGCCTGGGATCATAGGTCACTCCCTACTTTGCCCCTAAATCCACCATGTACTGCCTGTCTCCCCTCCGCACCTGCTTCTCTCCTTAGCAGTCCTCACCACTGAGGTCGTCTCCTGGGTGGATCTGCTGGCTCATAGTCTGTCTCCCTTGCTGGACTAACGCTCCAGGAGGCAGGCACTGTGTTTCCAGTGCTCAGTAGCGTGGGGGCACGTGATTGAATGAATGGGTTACCCAAAGATTAAAAGCAGAGGAAAGGGGGAGACAGGAGTGGGCTATAAAAGGAAGAGGGATTTAGGCATTTGGTGGTGCAGACACTCAAGCGTTCACAGGGGAACCAACCCAATTTGCCCTCCAGCTCCTGCCTCTTGGAGCTTAAATCTGGCTCTTGGAGGAAAGGGCATCCCCCTCCTCTGGGGATCCAGGAGACTGGGGAGGGGACCCCTGTGGAGGTGAAAGGGAGAGGGGAGCTGGAGGGATGGCATAGAGAACACCAGCTAGTGTGCCAGGCCCAGGACAGAAGACTTGACCCAGCCCTTGGAGTTAGATGGACCTAGGCACAGTCCCAGTGTGGCCACCTACCAGCAGTGCGACCTTGGACAGGGTGCACCAAGGACAGGGTTCTGCTCTGGGGAGTAGGTAATAGGAGTACTGGACTGTAGAGAACTTAAAATCAATAATATAACCAACTAAAAGTTGATCCGCTTTTTATTGTCACTGTGCACTGCTAGTCAGCACTCTCTCTCTATGGTGTACTAGTTACTTGGGAGAAATTATTTTACTTCTCTAAGCCTCAGTTTTCTTGTCTGTAAAATGGAATGATCCCTACTTCCCAGTATCTTGAGGATTAAATCTGAAAGCCTTTGGGTGTACGTATACTGTGTGGTTATTGCCATCCATTCACCCCCCTGCTGTCTTTCCTCTCTCTTTCCCTCTTTTTCTTCTGCCCCCCCTCCTCTCTCTTGCACCACCCTCCTTTCCCTTTGAAGCAGTCATCCCTGTTCCAGCCCAGCACCCCACCCCCTTCCCGCTCCAGCAGTTGTTCATTACCCCATCAGCCATTCTGGGGCTGTCCCGAATCTGGGCTCAGCTTCCTTCAACCCTGACCAACTGGGTGGGGTGGTGGGTAATTGGGATCAGTCAAGCATTACCCCTGTTCTGGGATGAGCTGACAACATAAGCAGTTTATAGTTCTGAGACAGTATTTCGCCAGATTGTGCATAACACAACCCTCAGTCATTTTTAGGGGGTGGCAGGTGGGGAGAGGCTGAGGAGTCACCCTGCTAACCCCAGGCTGCAGGTTTTGCTGCTCCCGCAGTTTCTTCTTACTGCTGTCAGTCGGCCTGTAATGTAATCCTGAGGTCAGCTGGTCAGGCCCAGCCACAGCACCTCACTTCGCTGCTGCATTGTGGTTGCTGGCTCATCGCCGAGCTGTCTGTGCAGTGGGGCGGGGAAGAGCGGGTGTGGAGGGAGGGGCTAAGCAGGGTCTGGGAACCCTGGGCTCCCTGTGGTTGTGTGTGTGTGTGTGTGTGTGTGTGTGTGTGTGTGTGTGCGCGCGCGCGCGCGCGTGTGGAAGGGAAGGAGAGTGACAGGGAAATCCCAGATGCTAAGAAGGCTTTGCTAAAAGCTACCTTCTTCAGAGTGTTTCCATTTTGCTCAGAGACAAGTTTGTGCTGGAGAGAGGCCCTCACAGGGAGGTGTTCATGCTGAGACCTGCCCTGTGGGAAGCTCTGGAGTCCCCTAGCAGAAGGAGGGGCCGGTAAGACAGGTTGAGCCCACCCCTGCCCTCTCTACCACTCTGCCCTCTCAGACTGCTGACTCTGAGATGGAATCTAAACGCCTCCCAGGAGAGATAAAGCACCCCTCTGGTTCGGGCCCATCCCCATCCTCCAGGTGGGATGATTTTTTTAGGTTTAATCCCATTTCCTCTCATTGTCCACAGAGCTTCACCTGTCCAGGGTAAAATATTGCATCTCATAGACATAAGGTCAGTTTGCTTCAACAAACCTTTATCGGGCACTGATGTGTGCCCGGCATTGTATTTAGGTGCTGGGATGGCTGGCGCCCAGCCCTTTTCCTCTGTCAGGCTCAGTGGTCCTAAGTCTCCCTCCTCTGCTCACAGTCCCATTTCTGAAACCAACCTAAGCTCTGGGTGGGGAGTGGCAGTAAAGGGTGCACCTGAGGCCACTGATGGGGCTGGGATGAGGAAGGGATCCTGGAGAAAGTGCCTCTGGGCACCAAGGCAGAGAGCAACTGAGGGAGGGGCAGTGGGGGAAGGAAGGGCCTTGTGGGGAGAAGAGAGGCCCTGGTGAGAAGGTAAGAAGAGGGACAAGGAAATGGGAGACATTTTGGGAGACAGACACAGACACAAGGAGCTCTACCTGGATCCTCCCGCCCTCCCCAAGCCTCATTGGGTGGTTCCCCACCATTCCTCACAGGGGCGCTCTGGAGGGCCTGGATTTGGAGTCCCAGGGGTGAAGAAAATACAGTGAGGCTTTAGCTTTACTCATCTGGGTCTCCCTTCCACTCCCAGTGAGGAGGAGGGGCCTGATCCTCTCTGTATCCCAGTACCTGTGAGGCTGGCCCAGGGAGAAAGAAGCCCAGGATTTTTGCCCAGGTGATGGAATGTGAATCACTGGGCCACCACCAGGAGGCACTTTCTCCATCTGCTTTGATTCATCCCCTGGGGAAGCAGGGAGGAGGGGGGTCACTGCTGCATATCACTAAGGGGTTCCCCTAGTGGAAGTGCTGGAGGGGGTCTGCCCAGGCTCAGAGCTCACATCCAGGACTGAGTTGTGCCTCCCTTTCCCAGGGTCCTGGGCACTCTGAAATGGGAAGTTCCACATGGATGGTCCTCAGGCTCAAGCCTGCCTGAAACCAATCATTGTCCCACTAATAGAGAGATGAGGAAAGGGAATCAGGAAGGCTGGTCAACCTTAATTGCTCTGAAAGGTCAGAGCTAATTACCCCTTGTTTAGTTGAGATATTGATAGTTGAAGCAGCCTCCACCTGTTAGTCTCATGTAAATTTCTGTCATTGGAATTTCCTGCCTAAAGGTTGTGGGGTGTATCCCATAGTCTCAATAAAAGGGATAGCAAGGCCAGAGCAGGGGGTAGTCCTTCCACTAGAGGTGGGCTTCTGCCTGGCCCCCATTTCCCAAATTAATATTTTTCTAGTCTCTTTTCATTTGTGTGCAGCCTTCGCCAGAACCCGAACCCTGAACCACGCGGGACGTGAAAGGGGTTCCCACATCTGGCGCTTCACTGCGGGACATCTGGAGGAGATGATATTTTTCACCTAAGGGCAAAGGAAGGAAAAAATACACCAAGAAAAGGTGTGGAAAATTCACTGGGAAAAGGTGAGGGAAATTCACTGCACACAAAGCCCACGGGCTAACTGCAAAGTCGAGATCTGTAAGTAGGGTGGGAACATCTTTTTCAGCCAGGCTAATGGGGAAGAATTAGAATTTTGGTTTGTATGCTTCAGGAATTCAAAGTTTCAGAAGGTATTCATTTATAGTTTGTTTGATGTTATAGAACATAACTCTTGGTTTCCTGAAGAAGGTACATTAGATCTTGAGTGTTTGGGAAAAAAGTTGGTCAAAGTTTGAAAAAAGCTCAGCAACAGGAAAAAACTTACCTCAAAACACTGTTTCTCCATGGGGAACACAATATTGCATTTGCTAGAGCCTTTCAGAGAGGATGAGGAGGAGCCTCCTCCCTCTGCTCCTAGAGAGGAGCAGGCAGAAAAATGGGAGGAATGGCCTTCATGGCCCCCTCCACCTCCATGTCCTAATCCTGCAACATTTAATTCGCCACCAATAGAATCATCTGTACAGAGAGCCATCAGAGAAGGAATGAAGGACATGTCGGTGGAAGAAAGGCCTGCTTTTCTTGATATACAAGTAGCCGACCCACAGCTTCCAGATCAGATAATAAGACAACATGAAAAAACTGATTTTAAAATGATAAAAGCTTTGGAAGAAAGCGTTGTTCAAAACGGTCCAACGGCTCCCTTTACAGGAGAAATTGTGAATAATATTTCTGAAGCATTCTTAGCTCCTTATGATTGGTATTCTCTGGCTCGTGCAACTCTGGATGGAGGAGATTATTTACTATGGAAGGGAGAATATTTGGAGAAATGTCAAGAGCAAGCCTGCGCAAACGGAGAGCCGAATGCTCAAATAACTTATGAAATGCTGGCAGGACTGGGACAGTATATGGATGTACAAAATCAGCTACATTATGTGCAACAGGCGTATGAGCAAATTAGACTTTGTGGAAGGAAAGCTTGGTGGGCTTTACCAGCAAAAGGGGACCCTCAGGGAGCTTTTAGTAAATGTATGCAGGGACCTACTGAGTCGTTTTCTGACTTTGTAGCTCATCTCACTCGAGCAGTGAGACAACAGATTCAACATGAGGCAGCAGGAGATATTTTAATTCAGCGATTAGCTTATGAAAATGCCAATGCTGATTGTAAGAAATGCCTGACGCCTCTGAGAAGAAATAGTACCATTACAGAGATGATTCGAGCGTGCCAGAATGTGGGATCAGGCACTTTTCAAGCCAGTTTACTTGCTGCTGCAGTAACAGTGGGTGTTATAAGTGTGGAAAAGCAGGACATTTCCAAAAGGAATGTGGGCAACTGAGAAGGATACAAAGTAGCGCTCTAGGGAGAGGCGTAAACACTCAGCCTCCATATTCAATCTCTTGGTGTCCTAGATGTCAGAAAGGGAACCATTGGGCCAGTCTGTGTAGATCGAAATTTCATAGAAACGGGCAGCTGCTAGATCAAGATAGAGGGCATGGTCAACAGCCGGGAAACGGCCAGAGGGGCGCCCCCCCGTCCCCCCCCCCCCCCTCATCAATAGGTGAAATCTGCCCTGCAAGGCCCACAGTGGATCCCCTCATCCTAGCAACTCCAGAAAGTGCAAGCCTGGATCTTAACAGCACTATAGCGGTCACTTTGACTCCTGATATTGCTCGGCAAGCTATTCCTACAGGAATTTGGAGACCTGTGCCACCGGGAACTTGAGGATTAATCGTAGGAAGCAGTGGAAACACTCTGAAAGGACTAACTGTTCTGCCTGGAGTCATTGATTCAGATTATGAAGGAGAAATTAAAGTTATATTAGAATGTAATCATGTTATGCAAATTACTCCAGGACAAAGAATTGCTCAGATACTACTTCTGCCTTATGTTCAGCAAGGTGAAGCTATAAATAGGAAAAGAGGAACGCAAGGATTTGGAAGCTCAGACATCTATTGGATACATGAAATTAGCAAAACCCGTCCTATGATTAATTTAAGAATAGAGGGAAAACAATTTAGGGATCTAGTGGACACTGGAGCGGATGTTAGTGTTATCAGCAAAGAATTCTGGCCTCCAAGTTGGTCCACGGCAGAAGCTATGAGCTCAGTTAAGGGGATAGGAGTCCCTAATGACACACAACGTAGTGCTGCAGTAGTGTTAAGGTGGCAAGATGAGGAAGGACAGACAGGATGGTTTCAGCCCTATGTCATCTCTGGAATTGCAGTCAACTTGTGGGGCCGGGATGTTTTAGAAGGTTTACAGGCATGTATTGTTACCGGCAAAGGACAGCAGTTAATAACTCAGATAGGATATCAACCTTTTTAGGAGCTGTCACTGCTCAGTCTCCTCACCCTCATGCTGATCCTATACAATGGAAAGATGATAGACCTGTACGGGTGGATCAGTGGCCATTAACCAAGGAGAAATTAAGTCCTATTCATGAATTAATACAAGAACAAATAGAATCTGGTCACATAGAGCCTTCCAATAGTCCTTGGAATACGCCTGTATTTACAATCCCTAAAAAGGCGACAGGAAAATGGCAATTGTTAAATGATCTTAGAGCAGTTAATGCTACTATGTACACCATGGGAGCTTTACAACCTGGACTCCCAGCGCCTTCACAAATCCCTTTAAATTGGTCTCTCATAGTAGTAGATCTTAAAGATTGTTTTTTCACCATTCCATTGGCACCTCAAGATAAACAGAGATTTGCGTTTTCAGTGCCATCTATTAATAATATAGAACCCATGAGAAGATATCAATGGAAGGTTTTACTTCAAGGAATGGCCAATAGCCCTACCTTGTGTCAAAAATATGTGGCTCAAGCTGTTCAGCCTTTAAGTGACAAATACTCCCAATGTTACATTATTCTTTACATGGATGACTTGCTTTTAGCAAGCCCACGGGAAGAGCAGACTTTGGCCATGTTTTCCCAATTAGAAGAGGAGCTCCGTAAATGGGGCTTAGGAATTGCTCCAGAAAAGGTACAGAAAGAAATGCCTTTCCAATATCTGGGAACCATAATTGAAAACCAACGCATTAGGCCTCAGAAGGTGGAGATAAGAAAAGATTGTCTTAAAACTTTAAATGACTTTCAGAAATTATTAGGGGACATTAACTGGTTAAGACCTTATCTGAAGATCTCTACAGGAGAAATGACAAATTTATTTAATTTACTTAGAGGTGACTCTAATCTTTCCTCTCCCCAAACATTAACAGATGAAGCTAGGAATGAGTTGCTAAGAGTGGAGCAGGCAATTTCATCAGCCCAAGTAGCACGGGTGCAGCCCGAGTTACCTTTATTGGGACAAATTAACCCTACTGCAAATAGTCCCACTGGAGTCATCTTTCAAAATAAAAATTCTCCTGCCATTATTAAATGGGTCCGGTCCACCTAGGGCATCAATCCTCTAAAACTGAGGTTACATATGTAGAACTAATGGCCCAATTAATATTTCAAATCAGAAAACATTGTAAACAGCTTAGAGGGGAAGAGCCCCAGTGTATCTACCTCCCCCTCACTGGGAAGCAATTAGAAATGTTATTTCAGACTGATATAAATTGGCAAATTGGGTTAAGTGGATATTCAGGGGGAACTTAGCTGTCACCTATTAAAAGATAAATTACGACAATTTTTATGTAATACCTCCATCATTATACCAAAAAAATACTAGGCAGGAACCTATTCCTGGAGATTTAACTGTTTTTACTGATGGATCATCTAATGGGAAAGCTGCCTATCATACAATAAATTCAGACTGAGTCATACTGACCAGTCATACTTCTGTACAAAGAATTGAACTAGAAGCCATTAAAGCTGCATTGCAGGATTTCCAAGAGCCTCTTAATATCGTCTCTGATTCCTTTTATGCTTTGAACTTAGTGAATAGAACTGAAACTGCCCAGCTGAAATGGCTTAGTGACCAAAGTTTATTTTTACTATTTAAACTGGTTCATTAGATTGTACAACAGAGACAATGTCCTTTTTATATCACTCACATCAGGGCTCATAGTGTCACCTGGTCCTTTAACAAAAGGAAATACACATGCTGATCAATTGGTTGCTTTATTAAAAGAAGCCTTAGAATCTCATCAGCTTTTACATCAGCCTGCCAAAATGCTGTCTAAACAATTCTCAATCACTCCACAACAGGCAAAACAGATTATTAAGGAATGTCCCACTTGCATGTTACATCTACCTCAAGGGCCTAACACAGGAGTCAACCCTAGAGGTTTGCAAAGAGACCATATCTGGCAAATGGATGTAACACATTGTACTTCCTTTGGACACCTTGGGGCATTACATGTCTCTCTAGACACCTTTTCAAAGGTCCTATGGGTTACTGCATCTACAGGAGAAACGGCAAAACAGGTTATTAATCATTGCCTAGCTGCTTTTGCCGTCATGGGAGTTCCAAAAATTATTAAAACTGATAATGGGCCTGCTTACACAAGCTGTCAAGTCCAGGAATTTTGTAAAAGGTGGAAAATTCAGCACATTACAGGAATACCATGTAATTCCCAAGGACAGGCCATTATTGAACGACAGCATCAGCGGCTAAAATCCCAACCTGGAAAACAAAAAGGAGGGATTATGGAGAAATCACCTGCGGGTAGGCTGCACCAAGCCTTAATTACTTTAAATTTTTTCACTTGTGATGCTCATGGAAAGACACCTATGGAGCTACATTGGTGTCAGAATAAAACAAAAGAAAATGGTCTAGTTAAATGGAAGGATCCCGAATCTGCTTTATGGAAGGGACCCGATCCATTATTAACCTTTGGCAGAGGGTATGCTTGTATATTCCCAGAGAATTTTTCCAAACCCGTGTGGATTCCTGCTAGAAATATTAAACTGCAACAGGGATCTAAGAGAGAAACTAGCCAGACTAATGAGGACCTTGCGCCTGGAGCCACACCATGCAGCTGCAGACAATCAACTACCTCAGCCACAGAGGGCAGCGACTCCAAGCAATCCACTGAAGATGAGCAGGAGGAGGACGAGCCGGACAACAAACAGCCCGGAGACCACCTGGGGCATGGTAAAGAAGACAGTACAGATGCCTGAGAACGTCTTTCTTGCCATGCTAGCAGTGATCAGCTGTACGGTAACATTACCTGGGGCAAATGGGGAAGTATTTTGGACTTATGTTCCTGACCCTTCATGGGTAAGAACCTGTACGTGGGCTGATCCCTCGCCTAATGTAGTATCCAAGAGGAACATGGGTGGGGCAAGGAAGTAGGGGACTATTCACTACATGCTCCTGGGAGAGGTGCAGAAAATGTAACTAAGACCTTGTCTATACAAAAAGAAATTGACAGCCAGTTTGAAATTGAATTGCCATGACCTAGAGCAAAGGATATCCTTACATGATATTATTCTACAATGTCATTATAATTTTTGATATTTTACAACAGCATATTGTACAATTATCCTAAACAAACCTACAGACTAATTCTTTGCATGTTTGGCAGCATTAAAAAAAAAAAAAAGGACATGAAAGGATTTAATCCCTTCCAGAAAGGAATTAAGGCCTCCCTGGGAAGGCACTTGAGCATTCTATATTGGCCTCTTTTGCCAAGAGGGACCCTCCCACAGCTGTTGCCTGAGCTTCCTGTTCATGCTGAGGTTGAAGCCTCATGGTGGCTGGTACCATGGATTTGTCTCTGGCCCAATGGTGTGAGCTGGGCCCTCCCTGGAGAAGAAACCTGGGTTCCCTAAAGATCTGTGCTCAGTGCCGGGGCCCCACCGGCGGCCGAGGTAGGATCCCAAGGCAGGCGCTGGGGGTGAAGGCCATGGGGGCATAGGCTACCAAGGAGACAGAACTGAACCTCACATCGCCCTGCCTGGCCCTGGAGGATGGCTGGTTAGCCAGAGATGGGTAAGATTCCTCAAGGAAGGAACAACCTAAGACAAGCACAGTCGCAGTGGGGCCATCAGGAGAGAACTTGGGTGCAACAGAAGTGGGGCACAGACCCTCACCCCCCTCAACATTGCAGGGGCTTGAACCCTGGCCCCTTCTGAGGGAGGTCTCCTGCCCCCATGGCTGCTTCGTGCTTCCCACACCCAGCTCAGATCGGGACCCAAACAACAGAAAGAGACTTGGACCAGCTCAGATCGGGACCCGGGCAACAGAGACTTGGCTGACAGCAGCTGCCCTATATCTAAATCCAGCCTAGCATCGGGAATGCTCAGGGCCTACTCAAGAATGCAAATAATCCTTTCCATTAATATTTACAGGATAAACTAAGATTGTTAGGGTATTAAATTTGACAGTAAAATAGTAGTCAAGTTTTCAGATTAATTTAAATTGGCTAACTGAAATAGTGAATATTCAAGAAAATTTAATTGTACTGGACAAAAAGTTGTTCCTAAAGCATTAACTAAGATTTCTATTGGTAGTTCATCTCATGGTAAAATTGCTTAACATGCAAAGAAGCTAAAGCAGTCATATTTTTGTGCAAAAAATTAAAATTTAAAGTTATTAAGACTGCATTATAAAATTTCCAAAAGCCTCCATTAATAAAAAAAAAAGGGGGGGGGGATAGTGGAAAAATATCCTGAAAATAAATTACATCTAGAAATTTTTTTACTTTGAAAACTAATTTTCATTTGTAATGCTAACAGTAAGACACCCATGAAAAACACACATGGTGTCAAAATAAGCCAAAGGAAAATAGTTTGGGCAAAAATAAAAAGGATCCCAAGTCAAATTTATAGAAAAGATTGCTTTATTTATTAACTTTTGGTCGAGAATATGTTTGTATATTTTCAGAAAACAAGACCAGGAAAGAAAACAAGACCATGTGGATTCCTGCAACAGAGAGGAATTGACAGGTCTGCTCCAACCACGAAGACAAGAGGAGAAACAGTCCAGAGATGGAAGATGCTGACGATGCTTTGCCACTCGAGCAGTCAGCAACTGTGCGCCGCTGCAGGTTGCCCAGGACCAAACCAGAGAGGGTCGGACCTGCATTACCACCATTTGCCACCATCCAGATATCATTGCTGACATGTACACATAAGGAACTGTTTGACATTGAAACTGGGACTCGGAACTGTTGGACACTGAAATTGGGACTCAAACTTATATGTTTATTTCAAGATTCTTTTTAAAGGAAAGAAACGGGGGAGATGCCGGAAACCAATCTTTGTCCCCCTAATAGATGTGGAAAGGGAATCCGGAAGGCCGTCAACCTTAATTGCTCTGAAAGGTCAGAGCTAATCACTCCTTGTGTAGTTGAGATACTGGTAGTTGAAGCAGCCTCCACCTGTTAGCTTCATGTAAATTTCTGTTACTGGAATTTCCTGCCTGAAGGTTGTGGGTGTATCCCATAGTCTCAATAAAAGGGATAGCAAAGCCAGAGCAGGTGGTAGTCCTCCCACTAGAGGTGGGCTCCCACCTGGCCCCCAATATTCCCAAATTAATACTTTTCTAGTCTCTTTTCATTTGTGTGCAGCCTTCTCCAGAACCCAAACCCTGAACTGGAACCCTGAACCACGTGGGACGTGAAAGGGGTTCCCACACAAGCCCATCTCTCAGTGATGGTGGGGGAATTGCCCTCCCTCCCCTCCTTTATCCAGTGGGTGTTTCCTGGTTCCATAGGTAGTCATCTATGGGATAGAGGTGGGGGGTCTATTGGGATCTCCTAGCCTAGAGCTTTGAGTTATTAATCAGCAAGGAGCTTAGCTGGCTCTCGGGCCAGGTCCAGAGTGATGGGAATTCAAGTGGCAACTGAGGCTGTGTGGCCCCATTGTCTGTACCCTCCTTTCACGTATCCCTGAATCTCAGACCTTAGGGCAGAACCCCTAAGCCCTGCTGTCCTTCAGGATCCAGCTCACCTGCCCCTCCTCCTGGGGACCTTCCCGAGGCCCCTGACTAGGGTGGGACCCTCATATATGTTCCCCTTCACAATTCTCAGGGGAATCTGTAATTTCCTGCTCCACGTCTGAATTTCCTGCTATTTATCATTGAGATATATTTCACATAACACATAACTCACTCATTTTAAATGTACAGTGATTTTAGTATATTCCTAGATATGTGCAATTATCACTGTCAACGTTAGAACCTCAAAAAAATCATTTAGTTATCACCCCCATACTTCCTCCTAGTTTCCCCATCTTCTTCCTCCAGCTCTAAGCAACCACTAAATCTGCTTTCTGTCTCTTTAGATTTCTATATTCTGGACTTTCATATGAAAGGAATCGTATACTATATGGTCTTTGTGACTTGCTTCTTCTACTGTAATATTTTCAAGGTTCATCCATGTTGTAGCACGTATCGCTCCATTCCTTTTATGACAGAAAATATTCCATTGTGTGAATATACCACATTTTGGTTATCCATCTGCCCGTTAATGGACATTTGGGTTGTTTCCACCTTTTGGCCATTGTGAATAGTGCTGGTGTAAACATCCACGTGCAAGTTTTGGTGTGGAAATGTGTTTTCCTTTCTCCTGGGTATATACCTAGGAGTGGAATTGCTGGGACATAAGGTAACTCTGTGTTTAACATTTGAGGAACCACCAGACTGTTTTCCAAAGTGGCTGCACCAGTTTACAGCCCCTATAATGGGCTCCAGGTGCTGTGTCTACTGGGTGAGTTGGCCCTGACTGGGACTCTCTTGTTCACCACTGTGTCACCAGCCCCTGGGTGAGGAAGAAGCGACGGAGGGCTCTCCTCCCTGGCTGGGCTGCCACTCATCTTCAGTGCTTTCCCCGGACCAGGAATGTCCTGCACGCAGACTGGTCCAGGATAGGGAGGCAGAACCCAGGCCTGGGAGCCTGATGAGAACAGACATTATAGGGGCCCCGTGAACTTTCTGTAGGACACGTGCAGGGGGCCATGTGGTGAGGAGGCCTATGTATAACAGACACGTGGTTTTTAATGTGGCAAGCGACTTGTACACTACTGCGGTGTGATGTGCAGTTTTTAAGTGTAATTTGTATGGGTCCACGTTTATTCCACAGGCCACTAGCAAATTGTTCATATGTAGTTTTCCCATTTATATAACAGCCTTCCTTTTCAGCCCAAGTTCCCCAGCTTCCAGCCCCAAAGGCGGCTTATTTGTTCTCCCTCAAAGGAGGTTCCTCCTCTCAGACCCACAGAGCAGGCTGAATCATCCTGATTGCTGTAACCTGTGACCAGTTAGTTTATTGGGAACAGACAAGCCCAGAGGCTCTTGGCAGAGACTTGGATCCCTGGGAGGGTGAGGCTTCTGTGGCAACAGCCCTAGGGGTGGGGCCTCTGGAGGGATGGGGTCAGCCCAGCACCTCCTCCTTCCTTACAGCCCCTGAGCCAGAGCCTCCAGTTGGCTGGTCAGCCCCACATCACTGCAGCCAGGAAAACGCATTCATATCAGACCCAAAGCTAGAGGAAGAAAAGGGAGAGGGGGTAGGAACCAGGTGGCTATCTACAGAGGTGGGCTTGACTTCATTGAGCAAATAATGTCAGCTCTCGATTGTCCTTAGGTCAAGTAAATATTCCATGTCCCCTTGTCTTTGTTCTAGGCATAGCTCCACCATCAACGGCCAATGGGAGCTCAGGGAAAAGACGCATTTTCAAAGTGTGAGCTCAACACATTTGAGAAGGTAAATCTGCTGCTAAAGGCCACCTGTGGATCCTGTGTTAACTGAGAGGGCCTGGATAGGTCCTGAGTGATCCCCAAATCCTGGCTTTGGAATTCAGAATGGGGTTTTGGAATATCTCCTTTTGACATTTGCAATAGTGCATTTTTTAGGTGGGTGTTAAAACAAGTTCACTTTTCTTAGGTGCATGAGAATCAGAGGTAAGGGAGGTGGGGAACCTCCAGGGGTCAGGGGAGGCTGGCTTTGTGGGGAAACTTCCATGATTTAATCTGCAAAGCCGAACTGTGATGTGCGCAGTTGGCCTTCTCATCTGGAAGAGAAGTGGTCAGTGGCTGTTGCCATCTCTCTTGGCTATGCTAGGGCCAGACTGTGAGCAGTCTAGGGGCATGGTGATGCAGTCTCTTTCCTTGCCTCCCACCGCCGCCCCCAGGGCCTAACTCAAGGTCTGCACACAGATAAGTAAAAATGACTAGAAGATGTGATGGACCTGAGGAATGGCTCCCAGTGAAAACCTGAGGTCAATACAGGAAGGGGAGGTTTTGGAATGTCCTGGTGTTCTGCCCTGGTAAGCATGGGCGACATCCAGGCTGAGGGCTAGTGCCCTGCATCCTGGACTCCCAGCCTCTGAGGCAGCACTAACATTTGTGGCAGGAGGAGCTGCCCCCAGTCCCTAGCTTCATGCTGGAGCACCCCGGGCGCCCCTGGGGCTCACAGGGGATGTAGAGTTCACCGGTGTTCATGGTGCTGCAGCCCCCACTGCTCTTGAGGCCATTGGTGCAGTATTCGGTCCTCAGCATGGGCGTGCTGACCACACATGGCTCGTACAAGACTGCACCTTTTGAGCTGCTCACAGCTGCGGGAATAGAAAAGGATGCTCAGGGCCCTGCACTGCATGACTAAGGGCATTGCCCTGAACCCTTTAGTCAGGCCATACCCCCCACTTGCTGCCACCACCTGTAAAGAACCTTCCCCCAACCAATTCTCACTCCAGCTACAAGTGCCTATAAAGTCCCCAATGTTTCTCTGTTCCCAGAGCCCTAGTTTCTGCTTCACCCTCTCTGTTTCTACTTGTCTGAGCTGCTTCAAATCCTCTTTCTCCAGAAAAGCATCCCGTTGTCAGACCTCCTCCTCATTCTGACTCCCAAAGACTTAGCTTCTCCTTCTGACCAGAGCTCCCAGCAGACAGAATCTCCTTTGGGATGGGGAGGCAAGCTGAGGTCTGGTCAGGAGGTTGATCAGCCCCCAAGACCCCAGAGCCCTTGGGAGACGCATCTACTCACAGATATTCACAGGTCCAGTGCCTTCACACAGCCTGGGGTGAGAGGAAAAAGACACAAAATCACTGAATCAAAGTAAACAAGGCCAATAACTCTAGGGGCCCCTACTCCCCCCTACTCCCCACTTCTTCTGCCCAAACCACAGGTCACATTCATGAGAAGGGCCCTCAGACTGTGAGCTGTTCTGGGTTTTCCATGACTGCAGGATGGGCTATAGCCACAGCAACCCGAGGCCGGAGAGTCTCCACACCTGGGGCCCATCCTTGACTAACCTGTGCTCCTCGCCCTCCAGCAGGCGCCTGTAGGTGGCGATCTCGATGTCCAGGCCCAGCTTGGAGTTCATCACCTCCTGGTACTCCTTGAGCAGGCAGGCCATGTCCTGCTTGGCCTTCTGCAGGGCGGCCTCCAGCCCCGTCAGCTTGCACTTGGCATCATTGAGGGCTGCCTCGCCCTGCTGTTCTGCCTGGGCCACGGCAGCTTCCAGATTACAACGCTGAGGGAGAGGGCACAGAGGGCATTATTGGGTGCTTGGGAGCCCTGGGCTGACTCTCAGAGAGAACATGGCCAGTGTGAGATAATAGACTATATATACAGAACTCCTAAAACTCTTGTGATTTCCTAAGTGATAAGAGCATTGGAAATATCTTTGTTCTAATATTTGGTCTTGGACCTAGAGCTCCTAAATTCCTTGGAATTTCCTGAATAATAGCAGTGTCTTTTGTTCTAATGAGTGACTCCGGGTGGGCCTCTGGGTGGTGCCTTGGTGAGGGTGGGTCAGAGAGACCAAGCCATGATTAGAAGCCTGGAATTTTCAATCTCACCCTCCATCCCCCAGACTGGGGAGAGGGGCTGGAAATAATTATCATGCCTATGTGAGGAAGCCTCCACAAAAATTCCAAATGTGGGCTTCAGAGCCTTCCAGGTTGGGAAACATGGGGAGGTGTTGGAACAGTGGTGCCCTCAGGGCATGGAAGCTCTGCACCCCTTCCCATATACCTCCCCTATGCATCCCTCCCATTTGCATGTTCACTTGTATCCTTTATCAGCTCCTTTTATAACAAACTGGTAAACAGCAAGTAAACTGTTTTCCTGAGCTCTGTGAGCTGCTCTAGCAAATTAATCAAACACGAGGAGGGGGTTCCACGTGACAGCAGATTGGTCAGAAGCTCAGGTGACAACCTGGACTTGGGATTGGCATCTGAAGTGGGGCAGTCTTGTGGGACTTGTGGGAGAGCTTTACCCTGTGGGATCTGACACTCTCCAGGTAAGTGTCAGAACTGAGTTAAATTGTAGGACACCCCGCTGGCCTCACCTGGGCTTTGACATTCTCGATTTCTTGCTGCAGCTGCTGGATCAGCTTGTTCATGTCCTGGATCTCATTCTTGCGGTTGCGGAGGTTGTCACAGTGGGTCCCAGAGATCAGCCGCAGCTCCTCATACTGCGGGACTGAGAGGTCAGAACCCTTGGGTCCTTGCTGTGGTACCTCCTAGCCCCCTTTCTCACTGCCTGAGTCTCTCCTCTGATGACTTCCTGGCTCAGGCGCTCTCTGGATTCTCACACTTGCTCTGTTCTCCAGTCCCTCTCCATTTCTGGTCAGTTTCTGAGGTCCTTTTCTGGGCTGCTCCTCACAGCCCTGCACAATCAGGCTTATTAAACTTTCCTCCAGTCTCCAAGCTCCCCTCCTCTCTGCTTAGTTGTGCTGAGGCTTGTGCTTTTCTCTCTGCACCAGAGCCCAAAGGTCTCCCTCCCTCTTAGATGTCCCTCTGGACTTTAGAAAGGGTTTCTGTGCTCAGCCTGGGATGCCTAAGAGACAGAGGACTGAGGACAGACTATGTCACCCCCAGGGTGAGCACGATTGTATATTCTGCTCCAAAGCAATTGAAAACAAAACGAGATGTTCCTTTGACATAGGGGTGACTCAGTTGCCATGTTTCTTTTGCCCTTTGCTCTTCTTTCTGCCTGAAATGAGCATGTGGTATGACAGTCATCTTGAGACAGGAGGCAACCATGAAGATCAAAGAGATGTGCAGGATGGCAGAATAGAAAGCTAGAAGGAGCCTGTGTCCCTGATGGTGACATAGACCTCCTGGGCCATTGTGGGTGGTTTATTTCTGTACTTCAAGTTATTTGAGAAAAAAGTGAAAACTGAATTGAACTATTTAAAAAAATTCTAATCCTCACAGCTAATTACGATTTAAAAATAATAGAATTGTCTTTCTGGTTTTGACTTAGGAAGATGGGAAACAGATTGTTTTCTCTGAGACACTTGACTGATGGGCAGCCCAGGAGAGCAGCGGGAGGAGGGACCAGCCACCTGGTGTGGATGGGCCATGAAGTCACTGGGAACTGACTGCAGGCCAGTGTTTGATACCTTTGTTCCAGGGAAGAACCTTGCTGGAGGTACTCTCTGAGCCCCATTGCCTTCAGAAGAAAGTCCAAAGCACTTAGCACAACTCTGAAGATTTGCTGTCATCTGGCACCATGCTACCCCATCCAGCCCCATCTCCTTGTGGTGCTTCATACTGGAATCTCACTGTCATGCTTCTGCATCCTGCTCGGCTGCCCCTCAGCTGGACGCCCCGACCCTCATGCTCTGTTTATTGCAATCCTGCTTGGCCTTCAAGATCCAGACCAAAACCACTGCCTCTGCCTTTCCAGACACTTCCTGTGACCTTGTTTTTCTGTTTGGTTGGTTACACATTTCTCTCCTGTGGACTGTAATCTGGAGCACAGAGATGGTCTGACTCCTAGTATCCTCGTGGTGCTACACACCTTGGTCAGGCCATCCTTCTCTGACCACCTTATTTAAAATCATGTTCCCACAACACTCCCTTTGCTTCACCCTGATTGGTTTTCTTTGTAGCATGCATAACCATCTAACATAAATGGACTTATCTGTCTTGCTTGTTGGCTGTCCCTCCCTGGCCCTGCCTCTAGAATGAGAGTGACATGAAGGCAGGGATTGCTGTCTGTTTGGTCCCCGTTTACAATCCAGCATCTAGAAACAGTGCTCAGCATATGATGGATGCTCAGGAAGCAGTTGCTGAATGAGTAAGTGGACAAGTGAACGAATGAATGAATTCATGGTGCCTTTCACAGATAGGGCAGGTGAGACTGAGATAATATTTGTTCAATCAAATTGCCCTTGGGGACACCAACTGCCCTTACAACAAGCCCCTAATTACCTAAGTCTGGGGCCATCTTAATCACCTTCCTACTCCACCATTAGTAACCACTCCATGCCATTAGCATCCCCGGGACTCCTGAAGCCCAGCGCCTTCTTTGCCATTATTGCCAATTAGTACTCCTTGAATTCATGTCGAGGGAGTCTGTGAGTAAATAAAGCTGGGGCCCCCTGGCA
The DNA here is from genome assembly GCA_026230045.1 of Corynorhinus townsendii. Lineage (NCBI taxonomy): Eukaryota > Metazoa > Chordata > Mammalia > Chiroptera > Vespertilionidae > Corynorhinus > Corynorhinus townsendii. The sequence continues at coordinate 167,707,093 of JAPDVU010000003.1, read as the reverse complement.
CCCTGATGACAGGCCTGGGTGGCCTGTGTGGTCCACTCCCACATGCTCCGCAGGCACTTGGCCTGGGGCTTGGCAGAAACAATAGGGGCTAGGATTTATGGGATTCCCTGTCTCTGTGACATGGCATGACTCTCTCATTATCTTCTCACCCACTTTCAGGGGAAGTGGGTCTAGTGCGCCCTCCTCCCCTGGGCCTCACCCGGCTCTGGTACCAGGCCTCTGCTTCAGCTTTGCTGCGGCTGGCGATTTCATCATACTGGGCCTTGATATCAGCAATGATGCCGTCCACATCCAGCACCCGGCTGTTGTCCATCTTCACGATGACCGAGGTCTCTGAGATCTGAGACTGGAGCAGGCAGATCTCCTGGAGGGAGGGGGAAGGACCAGGGAGCTCTTTGAGGATAAAAGGGGGAGAACCTGCTCTGACCTTCCCATAGCAACTTTGCACAGACTTGTGGTGGTTGTGACAGGCCTTTAGTCACCAACCTGCTCCCTGTCCCTCTCCAGTTACACAGAGACCCGAGAGCCAAGGCCTGGGCATCGGACTTCTGGGGTCTCGCTGCTGAGAGACAGCTGTCCAGGCCGACTTCTCAGTCTGCTTGCCCTGAAATGTACCCGCTGGGCTGGAGCTTCCCCACCATCGTTCTCACGAATTGGCCCTGATCTACCACCTGTGGGCAGTGTGGCTGCAGGTACCTCCTCATACAGGCCTTTCAGGAAGTCAATCTCCTGGACCAGAGCCTCCACGTTGGTCTCCAGGTCAGCCTTCATCAGGAAAGCTGTATCCACATCCTGTGATCAGAGCATTGACAACTGTAACCTGAGGCTGGGAGAACGTGGGAGGGCCACCCCTCCACCAGGGGAGCCACTCCCCGAAAGCTGGTGGCAGGTGGCAGGTGTGGAACCCCCCTTTCCTCACGGAAGCTCATGTGAAGGTGAAGAGGTCACAAAGCCAAGAATGGAGGGGGGGGAGGTCCACAGTCCCAGGACCACATGCCCGGGCCTGGCCCCCTCTGGGGGAAGGGCCTGAAAGGAGCCTTGAATGCAGTGTCTCGGAGCTCAATGTGCAGGGCTCGGGCCAGAGAATACCTAGCTATCTGTCTGAGAACTCGTGGCAATGGTTTTCATCTTTTGGGGCTTGAGTCAAGAGTTTTTGTTTGCATTTGGCATCAGCTGCATTTCCAGGTCCTTGGGCAGGTGTGGACACAACCCTGACCAGCTTTGGCCCCTGTGAATTAGGAGGCAGAAGCCCAGTCAACCACCGCCCCTTAGCAAAGGGTGGGAGAGGAAATGCAGTCCCCCTCTTTCTCAAGGTTATTTAGGCTGGCGTGGGGCAGGACAGGGAGAGACCCTTCTGTGGTGGGTGGGCTGCAGACTTGTTTGGACACAGACCAGGGGCTGAGTGTCCTGAGGCCCGCTGGGCCAGCTCTGGGTCTTTCTCCCTCTCTGAGCCAGCTCCTCACCTTCTTTAAGGCCACGAACTCATTTTCTGCACGGGGCCGCAGGGACAGCTCCTCTTCATATCTGGTGGAATGGGCAAGAAACAATGTTTGGGTCAACCCGTGGGATTTGGAAGGGGCCTTTGGGGCACATCTGCCTTGCACTGACTGCATGCCCCAAGGAGTCGCCAGGTGCAGCTCTGTCTCTGGACACCTCTAGCTGCTCCAGCCCTTCCAGACAGGTGATTATTATCATAGCCTGTCATTAGCCACGTTGCCAGTTTACCCCACTCCCCAGCCACCTGCTTCTGTGATGAATCATCCTCTGGTAAGTCCTTCCTCAGGCTAACTTCATTCTGTCTTGGTGCTAAGGAAGCCTACTTTATCTGATCATTTCCTCTGAGAGGTGGTGGAAGCTGGCGGCCTGTTGCTGGCATAGCTGTCTGTGTGGGGTTGTTCTGAGAGTTGGCTGTAGTCACTGAAATCCCAGCTGCCCCCGTGCCTTCCTCACCCAAGAGTCCTGAGCCTAACCCCTAACTGAAGCTCCATTGCAGAGGTAGCAATTACCCACATTACCAAACCCATAGGCACAGCCCAGCTATTTGCTCTAGGTCCTCGCCCACTCCTTGTCCCCCAAGGCAATGGAATCAGGGTCAGGAGGTTCAGTCTGGCCAGAATTGACTCAGTTTGAAGAACAACTTCGATCGATTAAGGCTTCACTGCGCTTCCTGACGCCCAGGCTTCCTCTTCCCAGCAGAGCTCTGCTGCAGCTGAGTGCTGGCTGCTGGAGCTTATGCCCTGGTGTGAATCCGGGCTTGTCAAGTGCTAGTCCCGTGGCTTTCAGTAAGTGACCTGGCTTCTCTGTGTCTCAGTTTCATATTCTGTAGAATGAGAATAAGACTGGTCCTGCCTCACAGGGCTATTGTGAGTTAACATATCACATGAGTTAATATCTGCCAAGCATTAAGCCTGACACGGGGTACGTACTATGTCAGTGTTGGTTATTATTGTTAAGGTACCATCCCATTTCATGCTTCTGCTGTCCCACTTTTAAAATCCAGAGTCCTTGTCTTCAGCTGCAAGCCAAATCTCTGGCCACTGTGTGTCTTACCCTTTGGAAAGGCACTGCTCCTGCTGACCGTCACCCTCACCTGGCCTTGCCACATCTTGCCTGTAACAGTCTGCTGGAGTTGTCTCCTCTAACTTGTCACACTCTGGCCCTTCCTTGTCATCTGCTCCTGTCCTTTCTCCTTTTCTAAGGTCTACTCTGGACTCTTCTATAAGAAGTAATTGCAATGAAACATATTCTTCAAGGCCCTGAGCAAATGCCACCTTTCCCAAGATGCATTCCTAGCCCCTTCGGCTCTCTATTTCTCGGGATTCCTCTGCTCTTCTGGCCTGTACCACCTTGTAGCTCTTGGTGTGTTTACACAAAGGTCTGTGCTTACTGGGCTGGGGCATCTTGAGGGAAGGAGCCAGTCTTTTCCATCAACCATGAGTAGGCATGTGGTTGACAGCTGCAGCAAGAGTGTCCCCTATTGCTCTACTCCATTGACCCATATCCCTTCTGAACTGTTGCTCTCAGAATACTCACACCGTTTCTTGTTAATGAAAATGTGTCTCTTTCAACCTTCCCCCATCAACATGTGCTCCATGGGATTCTGATCCCGGGAGAGACCCATTTAGGACTATTAAGCAATTTACTTGGGCCTCAGCTTCTTGTAAGCACTGTATCTACAAGCCTTCAAGCTCTTCATTAACATATGCTTGTCAACCACCTTCTCCTGCAGTGAGTCAGGCCAAAGCTGCAAGTCTGGCATGTTAAAGATCTTCACGAGGAAGAACTGGACCAGGAGACAAGGGAGCCAGAGGATCTGCTAGTGACAGGAGGGTGAGGACTTCCAGCTGTGAAGAGGAGGGGGCGGGGGTGGGGGGAAGGAGGGGGAGAAACCAGAGTCAGGGAATGAGAAGAATAGTGAGATAGATTAGTCTGAATGTGGTTCAAAGAGATGATGAGAGGAGGCTTGTGAGAAGAAAGAACAGAGGGAGCAAAAGCTTGGAAGGAAGAGGGTTTGGGGATCTGTTTGGAGAATAAGAAGTAGTTCGGGAAATGCCAGAGGATTGGTGGAAGATAAAGTAGAACAGGTGGATTGGAGCAGAGCCCTGGAATGCCAGAAATGGCCGGAGAAAAGATCATGTTATACTGAGAGGGAGGACGGGCCTTCCTTTGGCAGGGTGGTGGGAAGGGAGCTGAAGACAAATGCACAATTTCAGAATTTCTACCAGGTGCCACGTGGGCAATACCCTAGACACTCTGCCTATATTATCCTGCCTTCGTGTTCGACCAGCTGATGAACTAAGTTTTAGGTTCCAGATTGTTTACGTAGCTTGCCCTGGGATCCCTGGCAGGGTGAAGTCAGAGCAGGCTCACTTTTTCTTGTAGCCCTCCAGCGTGTCCTGGAGGCTGCAGAGCTCTGACTCCAGCCCGGCCCGGTCCCTGGCCACGCAGTCCAGCTGCTTGCGGAGGGTGCAGATGTAGGCATCGAAGATGGGCTCCATGCTCCTCTGGCAGCACCTCTGCTGCTGCATGAACTGCCACTTGGTCTCCAGCAGCTTATTCTTCTGCTCCAGGAACCGGACCTGCAGCCAAGAACAGGATGTCACTGGGCAGCGGGTTCCGGGGACCATGGCTTGGAGAGAGTACATAAATGGTGGTGTGGCAGTGAGTCAGTTTCTGCTCTCTCTTCTGACATACCGCTGCCAATACACTAAATGGACAGATTGCTTCTCTGCATAGACTGCCACCTGAGGTTATGTCTCTGTGTCTCCCCCGCCTCGGGGAGCTTATAGGACCCACCTTCTACCCAAGGGTTGCACATTGCAGTGGAAAGAACACTGCCCCACGAGGCCTGGGGCAGGTCCTCCTTCCAGCCCTGCCTGCCTCCACCAGCCTTGTGAACTTGTCCAGGCCACCCCATCCCTTTAAGCTTTGTTTTCTTCCCTAAAGCTTCTACTTGGGGCTATGCATGGGAAGCACTTTAAAGATCTTCATACTAATGTAAGCAGGTGACATTCTAGCTGGAGTAGTCGGGCTCCCTTCAGTTACAGCACAGGGACACTTGGGGGAGAAGGTCCTATCAAAGACTCTGTCCCAAGACCTCAAGTTTCAAGCTCTTTCACGCGCTGCCCCATCCTACATGGCTGCATCCCAAACAAGTCCCTGTTGCAGTAATGTGGTGAGCTGCCGGCACCCTCCTACTTTTCTGTGCTTGGAAACCTAGATGAGGAGAAGCTGAGTGAGTTGACCAGGTCACCCAGCTAGTCATTGGCAGAGGAAAACAGTCTCCAGTCCTCACCCTGGGACTTTGCATATGGTGCATTATTTCCCAGGAGAAGTATAAGGGAAGTACTTCTGGTCAACACCATGTCACCAGGAGGCTTCCAGCCCCATAGAGGGTGGTGTGATGTTGCTGACAGCCAGGGCCCATGTTGTTAGAATGAGCTTAGAGTCTTGTAGAACTTAAGGGTTTTCAAAATTAAACTGCATGACAGTTCCCATTTACTGAAACAAGTTTCTTTTTGGAAGGCTTTTGCATGTACTACCTCCTTTAATTTTCCCACCATCATTCCCCTTCTTCCCCCCATCCTCCACCAAGGCTGGTTTGCATGGGTCCTCAGGGTCACAGTAAGGAGTGAAGCCAACACCAGAGTCCAGGTCTCCTGATTTCTGGCCCACGCCTCTTTGCACTAAACCTTGGGGTCACCAGAAATGCCTGGTCTGGCTTTGGCATGTGTCCTGACCCCCAAGAGCCTTTATGGGGTGAGGGACAGGCCAGTTTAGTGCCTCCCAAAGACAGCACATGACCTTTCCCGAAGGCTTTCAGAGGTGTGGCTCTGGGGTTGGCAGATATAAGACTTTGCTCACGACCACCTTTATTCCTAGTTCTCACTGCTCCACCTTCTCCTCATCACAGGCCTAAGCTGATGGCAAATTCCGAAGTCACAGGCCCACCTCCAGGCCCAAGGGTCTTTGCTCACCTGTAGGCCCAAGGGTCTTGCCCCAGCTCAGGCACTTAGAAAGCAGCTCTATTGTTCAAGCCTCATCAAGAAGGCCTCTTAGGTTGTTCCTTTCAGTATCTATCATCGCTTTGGAAGTCCTTCTTATAGTCTGACCTCAGGTAACCTTGATAATTTTATCAGATAATATCCAGAGAGAGATGACATTAAAAACGAAGGATCAGCAAATAGCAATGTTGAGTGCCGAGCCTGATCTAACTAGCTTTCAATGATTAGTGCTCATGAGTACAGGAGAGGCCAACAGAGGAACTGTGGCTTCTCTATGGTCAGTCTTTTCCCATCTCCTGGACCAGACACAAAGTGTTCTCTGCATCCCATGGTCCTGGACCTCTTACCTTGTTGATGAAGGATGCAAAGCGGTTATTGAGGCACTTGATCTGCTCCTTCTCGTCCTTCTTCACACTCTGCACAGTTGGGTCAATTTCCAGCTGAAGTGGGACTAGTAGGCTCTCATTGATGGTAACGGGAGTGATGCAGGCAGGAGGCCTGCAGGTGGCCCCCACTCGGTATCCGAAGCCAGGAAGACCACACCTGGAAGCGACCCGGGGCCTCCCAAAGCCCACGTTGCACAGGCTCCGTGAGCGAAGGCAGCCCAGGACCTGGAGGCCCCCGCCACCCCTAGGTTGGCATGGCCCCGAGCTCACTGCATAGTGGGTGACCCTCTGGGGAAAGACAGCTGAGCATGAGCTGAAGCTCCGACTGCCACATCTGGAGCCCTTCTGGTAGGATAGGCATGACATGGCAGAACAGTGAGGCAGAGAGGTAGGCCCTGGTGGGGAGAACGGGAAGAAAGAGCTATCAAGTCAGCTCAGCTCCCACCCTTTTATCTGGCAGGGGCTGAAGGTCTGAGCTGGGTCAGACCCCCAATTATTAAATCAGGTTTATGAGCTTGGGAGACCGGCAGCTCTAAGTACCCAGGTGGATAATTAGGGTAGCAAAGAGTAGAGAAAAGGAGCCAGTGGTCAGTCCCATGTGTCCTCCTTCCTTGTTAACAGGGGTTATGAAAGGGGCATATTCAGAGGGTCAGTCTCAAGGAAAGAGAGAGTTGGGACTTTGTGCCAGTTCAAGGAGAGGGGGCATGAATTACATGCGTTGGCTGCCCTGGCTCAGAAGCCAAGTTGGATACACTTGACGATGCTCTCTTTCCTCAAGGCTGTTTTTATGTTTCTGCAGATGCTCCAGACCCAAATCCCCTAAGGACTTCTAGGGGATCCTGGGAGTTCTCAGGGCAGAAGGGTTTTGGGTGGGAGAAGCCCTCAAGTCAGCCAGGGTCCTGTCTCTGGCTCCCTTACCTCTTGTCTCCCCAGGGCTCCTGAGATAGAAGACTCCAGACACAGAGTCTTGTCTCCAGGGCCTGTTTAGTCCAGAAAGGCCATAGGGGACTCAAGAGGAGCTGCCTCGTGCTTGAGGAGAGGAAGGAATGCTTTCCCCCAAACATGCATCGATGTCACCCATTAGGTTGGGGTTCCATTTGGCTGTTTCTTTCCCTTCTTACCCACTCCATCCCAAACCTCCCTGAGGTAGACAGAGCCTGCTCTGGCCCGAGGACATCTCTGGGTACAGTCGCTGTCCTCAGGAATTGTTTAGGTCTATTTGGGATAGAGGCCTTCTCCCCAGCAGCCAGGTCACAGCTCTTAGAAGATGCTCAAACTACTACCCCCATCCTGTTCCCTCCCTCTTTCCTCAATCCCATCAGTTGAAACTGCTGCTGTGGCCAATGGGTCTTTCCCTTCTACATTGTGACTTTTTCTAGGTCAGAATCAATTCAATAATAATAATAGTAAGAATATTTATTGGGTGCTTACTCTGTGCAGGACCACCCTGAGTTCTATATTTATTATCTCATTTAACTCATACAATGTCATCATGATGGAGTTTCTATTTTACAAATAAGGAAAGTGAGGAGCAGGGTGGTTAAAATCCGCCAAGGCTGGATTCAGTCCCATTCTTTCTGACATCATTGTGCTCTGCTGTTCCCCTGGAGAGAAGCCGGGTTAGGAATTAGAGGCCTGCTGCCACCGTGCATTATATTTTCTTTGCTCCTTGGCTTCCACAACTATAGACTAGGAGACTGGAACTCAATTGGAAATTCTCAGTCTAACTGTGACATTTCACGTGTCCCTTTTTGTGTAGTCTTGACTTTGGTCCCAGCATACTGAGAAGGGAAGAGGGGGGCTGGGGCAGGTGAGGTTTGTCATGAGACGATGGATGATGATGGTGTTGGTCCTATGCATGGTGCAGGAGAAGGGGATTCTCACTGTGCCCTAGAGGGAGTGTCACAGAACTGGGCCCCGGAGATGGTGTTACTGGGGATGGTGATGCTAAGAAGCCACATGAGGGAGTAAACTCCCTCCAGACTCCCCGTCAGAGGGCAGACCTGTGAGGCTGGGTTCATTGGGACAGTGTGGACACTGGAAAGCATCCCCCAGACACATCCAGGCCAGAGAGTGGTCTCAATGACCATGTTGGACTCCCTGGAACCAAGACCAGAGCTCTGGGGCAGAGAGCAGGGTAGTTCATTGGAAGACACCTGCTTCTGGAGAACACCAAGTCCAAGGTTGCCCTTTGAATGTGAGATAAGACAGACTCGGTCAACACCCAGAGAGCTCGGTGACATTTTATTGAAGCTATTTCAGGGAACAGGCAGGCTCAGGGATCTGACAGTAGAGAAGGGTTTGAAAGGATCAGAGCAGGAGTGACTGTTCTCAGAAGCAGTGGACACTCCTGTCTTCATGCCAGCAGCACGCAGCCCATCTCTCCTCGCCTTGTGAGTGCATTTTGGTCTTGAACACATGGCAGGTGTTTTGAGGATTTATAAGTCTTCTAACTAAATAGGAAACCACCCTGCGAAGGCTGCCTCAAAAATATTTTTGTGCCTCCCCTGCTCCCCTATTCCACCGACATCCTATTTCTGCTTCCCTTAAGGGGCTGAGCAACGCATCCCCGGGGAACACCTAAGGAAGAGCTGCCTCGCTTCTGAGTCTGCTCTCTCGGGCCTTCCATGTGGGGCAGGGCATTTGGTGGACTGACTGCTTTCAAGAGTTTCAGTGGCTAAAGCTGGGGACCGGCAAAGCTACAGCTAGATATTTCAGAGACAGGAATATAGAAGAATGGCCAGGAGAGAGAAAGAACAGGAACTGTATTGCCAAACAAAAGTAGGGAAGTGAAAGGAAGAAAAGAGAGAAATAAGGAGAGATGAGGAGAGGAGGGGGGAGAGAGAGGAGACACACTGGGTGGCAGAGGATGAATAGAAAATGACTGAGTGGGAAAGAGAAGGTGGAAAGAGCAGGGTGACAAAGGGAAGAAAACTTTCCAGAAAAGAGGTGATGTGGCAGCACAGAGGAGAAGTCCTGCACCTGCAGTTTAGTGCAGGAGGGCTCTCCCTGGGCAGTTCTAGGACAGGCTGATTTGGTTCTTCCCCCGGTGTGTCTGTTGTAGCCCTCTGGTGCTGAGCTGCCTCCCACACCTTCACGTGAGCCTGCCTCCTCCTCCTCAGCATCAGGACATTTCTGTTTGGGCCCATAATTCTAATACTGGCTTAAATGAAGCAGATTTGGGGAGAATGTGGCTATAAAATATTATCAAATGCAGCCCTGGCCATGGAGAACTTTTGGATTCTTGATACAAGTATTGCATTCTCCTATGAATAATCAACAGTTGGCAATATTTTAATGGGTGTTGATTTCTCTCTCAAATATTCTGCTGGTGGTTGGTTGTCAGGGGAAGTGGCTGGCATCCTGGGTAAGGACAAGAAGGAAGGATGTGAGGAGGCCATATGTGGGCAGGGTTGGCATTACTTCCTGGTCTCAGTGGCCTGCAGGAGAGTGTTCTGTCTGTGTGAGAAAGCTCACGTGAGAACGCTGGCCTAGACTGCACTCAACTTTCTTGGAGCACCAAGGTCAATTCTAAGGTTCCCATGAAGGACTGTGGTTACAGTGGATCTGGGTCAGACAGGAGGAGGGAGACCCAATTGCATCCCTGCTCTGGAAGCTACTGAAGGGCAAAGTCCCACCCAGCCCAGGTCTTGGCTCAGAGTAGTCGAATCAGCATTAGCTAGAATGGATGCCCCCAGGCCTGGAGGGGCCCCGGGATGGGGAGTGAATGGGGTCCCTCTGGGGGGACCTGTCTGGAAGCAGAGGGATGGACAAGGTGACCTTGGAATGCACAGGCCACTTTCCCACTCCCTGTGCGTCCTTCTGCCAGGATTGACTTTGTGCAGGGGGTGTCAGCAAAGCTGCAGGCCTTGGGGCTGGGAACTGGGGGTCTGGTGGGTGGGATGGGGAGGCGTGGGGGAGGCAGCAGAGGCAGGTGGGGCTCTTTAGCTCCTATAACTCTTCTTGGTGGATGACGTCTTGGAGATGATGCGCATGCTGGAGGTGCTGCCACCCATGTTTCGGCCACTGGTGGAACTGAAGCCCCCGCTGCCACCGCCATAGGAGAGGCTGCTGCTGTAGCCGCTCCCGCCCACACAGAGGCCGCTGCCCCCGCTGTAGCCTGTGCCTCCAGAGGAGGAGACCACGGCTGTAGAGAGAAAGCATGGGGCACACTGGCAGTCCCCGCCAGTTTCCCAAGACCCACCCTCCCCGGGTCTGGGGCCCATGGCACTTCCTCAGGGAATAGGAATCTCCTCAGTCCCCCAGGAGCAGGGTCAGAGGGTGGGCATGTGCTCCCCATCCCCATCACATGCTGCTCAACATGAGCATCTGTACAGGACATCGCACCTTTCGAAGGCCTTCATAGCTGTGACCACACTGTCTCAATAGGTCTGAGAGGACACTATTACTATGAGCACCCCCACCTTCAAAGGAGAAACTAGAGGCACAAAGAGATTAAGTGGCAAGCCCATGGTCACCCCTGCCAGAAACCAAGGTCTTAGGCTCCCATGATGTATTCACTCCTCATCTACATCAGGGGTTCTCACAGAGTGAAGGCCCCACACTGTGAGGGGGTCATGGACTCCCAAGCTGGAAGAGGCTGGAGGCCATCCAGATGACCCTCCCCAGGAGTCAAGTCCCTTCTACCACATCCTAAGTCTAGCTTCTGCTCAGATACGTTCAGCAGCAGGGAGCTCACTATCTCTAGATGCAGCTCCCACAATCTGTCAAACATGTGACCTCCCCCTCAGTGTATGTTTCTCCAGGGGAATTTTTCTAGTTCCCTCTATTAAGTTCTTCCCCATCCTGGTTCTCCAACCTCTCTAATTTGGTCTGACCCACATGGGGCCCAAGGGATTCCACTTCCCATGCCCGGGACGCAGGACTCCATGAATGCCACCTGCTGGGACACTATGCGAGATGTGTCCTCCCCATCTCCCTGCCATTGCCTGAGGCCAAGCCAGGCCAGTCACTGCTCTGCTTGTTCCATTAATTTGCTTCGATTTTTTACATGTAACCTATCTAGTACCCTCTTGTCAGCTGTGCGAGTTTAAATCCTAGCCAGAACTAGCTGAAAAATCAGGGACCCATTGCTCTGCTAGTAGACCTGTCCTGTAACTGGGGTCCCCTGGGGCCTGGGTGGAGTCATTCCTGTGGACATATGACCCCACTGGGACAGGCCCTAGGGATGAGAAGTCATCACAAGTATCTCTTGATCCCACTGGGAGGAAGGGCCGAAGAAAAGAGAGGTCTCTGTAGAGCCCCTAAGAGCACCTTAATGATGTCCCTAACCCAGCCTGTTCATTTTCTAGTCAGTAAGTCCTTGTTAGTGATGCTCTTAGCTTCCACTTCGTCTCCCACTTTCCTATCATCCCAACGCATTTACTCACAAATGTTCACGGGTCCGACACCTTCTCCAGTGAGTCTGTTGCAGGTGGGAGAGAAAGAGACATTTGCTGAGACTTTAAAGAGCCCTGGGTTCTTTGTGTTTAGAATCATCAGCACAGAGCACTTACTGGGTGCCAGGCACAGTGCCTACAAGCTTTCCATTCATCTTATTAGCCTAAGGAAGTTAATGCGAATCTGTCAGGGGACATCTAGGAGATAAACCCAGTCAAAATATGTAGAGGAATGAGGAGAGGGATCCGTGCTCACTAGATAGAAAGGGGCAGTTAGATTGTAGGCCTCTTTGGGCAACAGAGAGCCCCTGAGGCTTGTCCCATGTGTGGCCTCATTTGTCTTAGGGTCTAGGCAGAAATGGCCCTGCTTATGGCCTTCCAGGTAGTCATGGGCCACTTTTCCCTGACATCTTGCCCCTTGGTCTCAAGCCCTGGGTCCAATAGGAGCTGTGGGAGGAGCTGTGACCTCAGGAGGCCTCCAGGGAGCACCTGTGTTTTAACCCTGTATCTACCCTTGGAATTTCTCCCTGGGGCTTGACACTGTGGGGCTCTTGGCCTCTGTGGCATTGCTCTAATGCTCTGGTGGAGCCTGTCTGAGCTATGGTGGGAGGAAAAGATAGCCCACCTGCACTCCTCGCCCTCCAGCAGCTTCCTGTAGGTGGCGATCTCGATGTCCAGGGCCAGCTTGACATTCATCAGCTCCTGGTACTCGCGCAGCTGCCTGGCCATGTCCTGCTTGGCCTTCTGCAGGGCCTCCTCCAGCTCAGCCAGCTTGTGCTTGGCATCCTTGAGGGCCAACTCCCCACGCTGCTCAGCATCAGCAATGGCGGCCTGGAGCGCGGCACACTACCAGGAGGACACAGGAGTTGGTGAAATCCACAGAGAATGCAGAAAGATGTGGGCTTCAGGTTAAAAAGATGGAGGACATTTTTTTTTTTGAAATGGATTTCATGCAAAGGAGGCTAGAGCTTCATCATATTTAAAAATAAGATTAATCTCTGACCCCCTTGGATGATTCGGGACTTAGCCAGGATAGAGACAATGATTTAGGGGGTCCTTTTCCATACTGAATGTCTCTGGATAGTGGGTAAATAAAGCTGGTCAAAGTTTTGCCTTAGATAACTCCAGAGGACAGAGCCATTCCCGAAAGAATTAATGTTGGACAGAATTCAGGAAGAAGGTTATAACACTCCTAGAGAGGCAGGAGACCACCTTCCTGGATGGTCACTCATCTGGCGTGGCTTCACTCTGCATGGGCTGAGTTAGGACCAGGCCCAGGTCTGCCCGGGTGCAGGAACTTAGATAGAATGACCTCTGGGAGGTCAGACCTACCTGCTTCTTCAGGTTATCAATCTCAGAGCGCAGCCTGTGCATCAGCCGGTTCAGCTCAGAGATCTCCATCTTGGTGGTGCGGAGATCGTCCCCGTGCCGGCCAGCAGACCGCTGCAGCTCCTCATACTGGGGAAAAGGAGAGGCAGAAGGCAGGCAGATTCAGGCCAGAGACAAGGAGGTGGTGGTTTCCCAGGGCCCAAAAGGCTTTCCATACACCACTGGAGGCCCCTCCCACTCCCCACTCCATTCTCCATCAAATCCATCCCCATCTTCCCTGGGCTCTGCTCTCACTGTGTCTACAGCTCCGCAGCACAGTTGGACCTTTCTTCTTGGATCCCGTCTTTTGTCCCTCTCCCTTGACACCAGGCATCTCATTCTCAACCTGTAACTCTCTGCTTTTAAAGCTCATCTGTGTTTGTTTTCCTTGCACCACATCTCATATCCCCATGATTCCCCAGCTCAGTGTTTGCTTTAACCTGGAAAATCTCATTGTGTGACCCAAATCCAGCCCTTGTCCCCGCCTGCCCCCCAAACCCCTCAGCTCCAGACAGTTCCACCTTTCTCCTCTGGATCCAGGAGGCGCAGCCTGCCTGTTGTTCCCACCCTTCCTCTCTCTTGTTCCTTCTGGCACTGGTGGCTGGTACTGTCCAGCTGTCCCTTGCCTCTCTTCTACAGGGTGTTGGAGGTGTGTCCATACTCCTTGGGGCAGAAGTACTAACTACCTCCTGCTTTCATATGGCTATTCCCCCAGTGTAGCCCAAGAAGTGCTCAGTACAGAGGGTAAGCCCCAAGCTGAACTCAGATCTCTTCAACCCCATCAGATTGGGACATGTGAGAGGACAAGGCTCTTATCTAAATTGCCTTTGGAATCCCAGTTCTCCACAATTGTTTCATGAACTTGATGTTGACACCTCACCTTGGTCTGATACCAGGACTCAGCCTCGGCCCTGCTGCGGTTGGCGATGTCCTCATATTGGGCCTTGACCTCGGCGATGATACTGTCCAGGTCCAGGTTGCGGTTGTTGTCCATGGACAGGATCACGGAGGTCTCAGAGATCTGGTCCTGAAGCTGAGCCAGCTCCTGTGATGGGGTCCAAGTGGGAGAGTTGAAGCAGAGTGCAGTGTGTGTGTGCATGTACATGTGAAAGCATGTGTGTGTGCGTGTGTGTGTGTTGTATGGGTGTGTGTTGGGGCACTGTGACCAGGCCCCTGAAACAGATCTTGGCATCAAGGGCAACACATGCACTGTTAGGGTGTAGCACCCTGCTAAGGTCTAAGAGGGCTGGGAAGGACATTAGGGAGGTCACTGGGTTTACTCCTATGCTTTATCATCAACTCATCACAGATAACTTTAGCTGCTCCGTCACTCCTGTTGCCAAGGGAATGCACCTTGTTGTAACCTGCCAGTGTCATGATGTCTCATGTTCTGAGGAAAGCAGCCTCTCAAACTAAATAAAGAAATCATCTTGTGAAATAAAACTGAGTCAGAAGGAGCCAGAAAGCTTTGCTACATCTCAATTTTGTTTCACAACTTCGCTCCTCCCAGCTCCTTGGAGACGGGAAATGGAAATAGCAGAAAGGGCACCAGACTGAAAAATTCAAGTCTTGGATCTTCAAAGCAGGTTAGATAGCATCTCTGTCCCAGGGAGGAGCATTAAATAGTTCATGTCGATGTAAGATGGTCTTTGAAACAATAAACACACAATTAATTTGTTAATGATCACTCCTCAGATTCCACATTGGTTTAGAAAATATGATTCTCAGATTGGCAGCATCACCATCACCTGAGAAACCTGGGCCCCACCCTAGATTCACTGAATCAGAATTGATGTTTTATTAAGACCTCTAGAAGGCACTGTAAAATTTGAGAATAACTGATCTAAAACGTAAATCTTTAAAAAAAAATCCCTTCCTTTTTTTTTTTTTAATCAACAATTGGTACATACATTTCCTGCTTCAAGAAATTATTGCTTTGTTGCTGTGTCCTGCAATTTGTTTTTCCCAAATAGTTTTTTCCTGGTAGCTGATGTAGCTCGAGGGGTCTCTACCCACGGGCTTGCTGGGTTGTGGGCTGGTTCAGAAGTAGAAGCCAACAGCACACTGGTCATTAGCATTAAAGTGAATAAGCAGAGAAAATGGTGCCTTTTGCCCCATGTGGTTTGTTGGGTGGACAATGAACCCATCCAAAGACACAGAGCTGATGTTCCTGCCCCTAAAACAACATGACCAACTTCTGTTGGGCACAAACATATGTAACCCCCTGGGCATATCGCCTGTCCTTACCAGGCCTACCTGGAGGCACACAATATCTGCTACACTCTCCCTGACATCACTAATCTCATCTCTATACTCTCCCCATCACTCCCTCCACTCCACCCACCTTGGCCTCTTCTTTGTATTTCTGGGTCCTCAGTTCTTCAGGTTTCTCTTCAGATATCACCCACCATCTGCCTTGCCACTGCTCCTTATTGTCATGTTTTTATCATCCCTACTGTGCCTGAAATGGTATTGTGTCTGTGTGGCATGTCTCCCCCACTGCAATGAAGCTTCAAGAACTCAGCGGCTTGACGGTGTTTGCTCAGCGCTTTGCCTGCAGCCCCCAAGAACAATGTCTGACTCTTAACAAAATGTGTCTTCAGGAGAACCAGGCAATGTGTTGTGTGCTTCCGGAAGCATCTAAAGGCTCACCAGCTGTCACTTGATTTGCATAATTGCATCATCCTGCAGCCAAGAATAACAGGTAAATTTAAGCTGAAATGGGTGAGCTGGTTGCTCAGAAGTTCTATGGAAACCATGCATAATTCAATGATGGAAGTTCCTTTGTCTGACCGACAGAACATGCTTGGCACAGGTGGTCAAGGTTAAATTTCTCACCTCACCTGACTCACAACTACCAGATGGAAACTCATTTTCTCTCTAGGTAGGGGAAGTAGCATCTGCTCCATGAATTCCAACCCAGGGATGGGGCGGGGAGCAGAGAAGAGATCAGAGCAGCAGCTTGTAGCCTCTGTGCCCAGCTGAGTGTCCCCCACCTCCCCGCAGCCTCTCTGAGGTGGGCAGTGGGCCCTGCTTACCGCTTCGTAGAAAGCTTTCAGGAAGTTGATCTCGTCCATTAAGGCATCCACCTTGGCCTCCAGCTCTACCTTGTTCATGTAGGCGGCATCCACGTCCTGGGCACAGAACAGGCCATCACTCTGAGTCTTACCCAGTCAGGGTTAACCAGCTCCTTTGTCGGTCAGAGAACTTCAGCTCCCAGGGATGAAAGCAGTGTTTTATTCCAGGCTATGGAGTGGGACTGGCATGGGAGGGGGCGGGGGGTCCATTCCCTGAGGACCAAGGCTCTTAGGGAATGCCCAACAGGTCGTCAGCTATGTCACCTCCATGTGGTGAGGACAACTGCATCCTGGGCCCATGAGCTTTCCCAGCCTCTCCCTGAGGTTCTTGGTGACTTCCCCTCCTCCTCATACTCTCCGCCCCTTCCTTCCCTCCATACACCACTGCTCCATTCTCCCTCCTTCAGCTCAGCTCCGGGCTGGTTCTCCCCTCCCTCTGTCGCCCTCCCCAGCCCCGCTAAGCAGGAAGGTCCACAACTCTATGAAACTGATCCCTGTCTTGTGCCAGTCCCCGAGCCTGCCTTGATGTCCTGGAGACTCAGCTCAGCATAAGGCCCATTTGCTTCACCTCTCCCTGCACTGGACTCCACATGGGGAGGGGCTGGTGTCGGGACTTATGACTTGGACTTTGAAGCCCTGGATCCTGAATATCTGGGTAACCTGGGGCAACGTGCTTAACCTCCCTGATGATGAGTTTTCTCACTTCTAAAGCAAAACCTGTTCCCAAGATCGGTTGCACAAATTAAATAAAGCCTTGTATGCAAGGCCACTAGCTTAAGTTGCAGCTGTCACTCCTGGAAGGGGCTGCCTGAGAGTCAGAAGGGAGCATCCCTGTCCCCTCACCTTCTTGAGCACCACAAACTCATTCTCCGCCACTGTGCGCTTGTTGATTTCATCTTCGTACCTGTGGGAAGGGTCAGACGTGGACTGATGTTAGGCGCAGAGGGTCTGGGAGTGAGGTTAAACCAGGGGGCTGTAGGTGGGCAGGAGATGGCAGGTCTGCAGAGCAGAACTGGAAAATGTGCTGCTATAGCAGAGCTCTTCTGCCACACACATGCCCCCAAATCCCATATCAACCAACACCCACCTACCCCTTCTACACAACGCCCAAACTCCAAATAACAACAACAACAAAAAACCCAGCCCTCATTCTTCCTGAGCTTTTCACACAGCTATGCTCCTTAGAGAGCTTAGATCCCACGAAGGGGCATGCATGTTTCCTTTTATACCCTGTGGTCTTGTCCCAACCCAAACGGAGGCCATGAGGGGAGGAACAGAGAGAACAGTAGGAGGAGTGCAGTCCTAGGCCTCAGCGGCTTCTGCACCCAATGATGCCCTCATGCCTCTCTGTTCTGTTCTCAGCCACACTGACCCTGGCCTAGGAAGCTGAACCTTCAGGCTAAAAGGAGCGACCCACCCCCCTCTCCAGTTTCCTCTCTTCCCCTAGGCAGCATCCCCCTTGCTCACTGATCTCTGGGGTGACCCATTTTCTACCCAACCTGTCTAAGTAGTGGGGAGTCCCACCCGCGCAATGGCTCTGAAGGCTGTCATTGGGGCTTTGTCTCCTTCACCTTCCAGCCCAGTAACCCCAGGCAGGTCACTCAACCTCTATAGATGCCCTTCCCATCTATGAAATGGTATGTTGTTATTCTCTTAAAACCACAAAGCATGGTCCTACACGATGTATATAACCAGATCTCCCTTGCTTTTGTATTGCCTCTGCAGTCCAGTAGTACCTGAGACAAGTTTTTCCCTGCCAGTTGATTTATTTTTCCTTATTATTTCCTTGCATTGCCTTTTCACTAAATATGAACACCTGTTCTTCACCTAATTCCATCCAGCTAATTGTCCTTGTCTCCTGTGCTTCCCAGTTCACAGGCCCTCTGCCAGAGGGCGAGCACCAGGGGGTCCTGCACAGGCCTCTTAGTCACTTGCCACAGGAACATCACCGACTATTAACGAGGAGCACATGCTCCAACACTCCCCCAATTCCTCCTCTGTGCCTCTTTCCTTCTCAACATTAAACTTTCATTTCCTCCTCCAGGAAGCCCTCTTGGATTGAAAAACTGTTACTACACATTTGCACACATATTATAAATTATCCATTTGTATTTGCTTTTCTTGTCACTATACACATATACCTAAACATCAATACAATAAAATAAATGACACTTATTAACAATTTACTATGTGTCAGGCACTGGGCACCCTATCAAGTAGTTTACATGCAAGTTTTGATTTAATATGCTCATACTATTAAAATGTCCTTTAACAGGCAAAGGGGCTGGGGCTTACAGAAGTTAGTTTTCTTTAGGCCTTTTAGCTAGTAAGTGGTTGAGCCAGGTTTCTATGCCACTGACTAGATTCTATACTGCTGTCCAATAGAACTTTCTGTGATCATGGAAATGCTCAGTATCCACACCCATTAGCCACGTGTGAATTGAGCACCAGAAATGTGGCTAGTGAGATTGAGGAGCTGAATTTTAAATTTATTCCATTTCAATGAATTTAAATTTAAGTAGGCACATGTGGCTAGTGGCTACCATGTTAGTGCAACTCTAAAGCCTTAACTCTTACTATATTACACACACAGTAACTAAAAAAACTCCGTAACAAATGACTTATTTTGTTTGGACCAATACAATTAGAAATAAATTAGAATAATAAAAATAAGAAATTACTTATGTCTATAGGCACAAGATACTATGTTTAATAGTGTGTGTGTGTGTGTGTGTGTGTGTGTGTGTGTGTGTGTGTGTGGTTCCAGGTAGAAGGCAGCATATATGGTTCTTTCTCCTCTGTTCCCTGCCCCTTGGCCAGGGTTGGGGTAAATGCATGGACATTATGTAAATTAGCAATGGGACTGAGAGAAACAAATGTAAGGGTGAGATCATATAGGCTTAATTCTTAACTCACAAGTTGCCACTTATATAAACTTAAATGAGTCAGTCACTCTCTCAGAGCCTTATTTTCCTCAACTGCAGAATCTTTCAGGTTGTTGTGTATATCATGCTCTCTGTGCCCATGTTAGTTATCATCCTGTATAACCCCAGCCCTTCCCCAAAGCCCTAGGGTCCCAGTTCTTTTTCTGAGTAACCTCGGTGCCCAAAGTGTGTCCCATTTCCCCACTGAACTGGGCAGTTCTGGAGGAGCTGGCTGAGTGTCCACTCACTTGTTCTTGAAGTCCTCCACCACGTCCTGCATGTTCTTCAGCTCCGTCTCCAGCCTTGCCCGCTCCCCGCCCAGGCTGTCCAGCTGCCGCCTCAGGTTGTTGATGTAGGCTTCAAACATGGGCTCAATGTTGGCCCTGGTGGTTTTATGCTCCTGCAGGAGGCTCCATTTGGTCTCTAGGACCTTGTTCTGCTGCTCCAGGAACCGCACCTGCCCCAGTCAGAGGTGAGAGACTGTGAGGGCTTCCTTGCAGCAACCTCCCAGAGAGCTCTGGGATCCAGGACCCTCCTGGGGTGGGACTGTAAGGTCTCAGAGTCCAGGTAGCAGGCTCCTTCTCATCATTCTCAGCCCAGAAGGTAGAGAGCCAAGCTAAGGTAGGTGCAATGGGAGAGAGGTGGTGGTTTGATTTAGAGGTGGGAGAAGCAAGGAGGGCCAGAGGGACTGGAAACTGTCTGACCACACCAAACCATGCTGATATGTTGTAGGTGAAGAAAAGAACACTCCACCCTCACATTACTGGGTGAAATTCTGATTCCCATTAAATGGACAGGAAGTTCTTAGCAGAACATTCAACCTGTCTATTTTCTTTCCAACGTGATTTCTCAAGATCTAGACTCTGGACTCAGTTGCTCACACCCTCTAGGAATGCTGGAGTGGGTCACTCTGGAGTCGTATTGAAGGAATTTGGACATAATCCCAGCTGTGTCTCTCCAGCTGTGTGGCCTTGGTAAGCCCCTTCCTCCCTCTGCTCTCTCAGGTCCTCTGTGCTCTTGTGCTACAAATTTGGTTTTCTTGAATTGCACTCATTTGCTCCTCAGCCTGGAAAAATATGCAAAACCTTTCTCCCTAAGCAAAGTCCTCAGAGAATGAAGGAACAGAGCCTCTAAGACTTTGGAGATGGCAATTTGCCTGCTGAGGGTCTTTGACAAATGCACCCCACCAGCTTTCTCTTCCATTGCAGAGGAATGAGGGCAGTCCTGGCTCTAAGTTCCTCCCTAGTTACCACCCTTTGGTTCCTAGGTGCCTTCCTGATGAACCTAAAATAGCATTCTTTTCCTCAGAGCCAGGCTCCTGGAAATCTCACAGCTGTTGATGCACACACCAGGCCAAGTAGGGTGACATGGGTGATAAAATTGAAGAACCACTGCCTCAGTGGTTAGGTTTTACACATTTAAAGATCTAGGTCCATATGATGAGGCATTTATAGACTGTTAGACCTGCAAAGGCACCTCAGAGTCCATCTATCCAACCCAACTGAGGCCCAAGAAATTAGGGATCTCCTAGCAGTAGAGCCAAAAATGAGACCTGGGCTGGTTGCCTCTTTAGCACTTTCTTCTAGATCCCAGGTGTGGAGTCTGAATAATCCAGATTCTTTAATTGGTTCTTCCCAGGCAAAAACAACCAGCTCAGATGTGAAGCAGGGGTGATGATGCAAAATAGAATCCAAAATAGAATGATATCTTTCCCCAGACTGGAGAAATCCCTAGGATTCCAGGCCACATAGCAAGCGGGGACCCAGAGCTGAAGTCACAGCTTTCCTCTCTCTAAAAGAAAAGAGTGAAACACTTTGAGCAGCCCCTGGCCAACCACCCAGCTTCTCAGACATACCCAAATCACCAGGGCGGTTGCCACAGGAGGGCTTGCCCCTATTAAACTCGGTAGGAAAAAGTGACCTCAGCCCACTTCTGTGGACTGACCTTGTAATCTTTCTTTCCTTTATCTCCTTCCTCCAAACTGATCTCCTTCCACTCTCTAATTGTAAGACCAGTACATGATCACAGTCCATCAAAAGAGCGATGTCCTTGCAGTGGGTTAGAAAGCTCAGGAGCCTGGAGGTGGACATTTTTCTGCTCCCACCTCAACAAAGTGGGAAACCACCCATTCCTCCACTCTGTCAGCAGTCTTCCCACCCCCAGGATCACAGGTCTTGGGAAAGTCACAGTTGACCTCAGAAAAGCACAGAGAGCAGAGATCCCCCAGCGTTTCTAGTGGGGATCCCACTTGCCTCTCACCTTGTCGATGAAAGAGGCGAACTTGTTGTTGAGGGTCTTGATCTGCTCCCGCTCCTCCTTCCTCACCCGCTGAAGGGAGGGGTCGATCTCCAGGTGCAGTGGGGTCAAGAGGCTCTGGTTGACAGTGACCTCCTGGATGCCCCCAGATCCAGGCATCATCCCACCTCCATACCCACTGCAGGCTCCTACTCTGTACCCTATGCCGCCAAGACCCATCCCATAGCCGGTGCCACCGAAGCTGCCCCGGCTGGAACGGTAGCCCCCACTGACGGAGATTCTCTTGCTGCCCCCAAGGCCATGGAGACTCCTGCTCCCAAAGCCACCCCCAAAGCCACCTCCGAATCTCTTCCCGCCCTGGGTCATGGAGACAGAGCTGAAGCTGGTCCGGGAGCCCGGGAGGAAGTTCGCTGATGAAGTACTGAAGTTCCGAGTGCCCCCTGACTTGATGGTGATAGAGGATCGTTGGGTCATGGTGGGAGTTGGTGGTAGAGAGTCAGAGGAGCAAAAATGTCACAGGGATGAGGAGGCTTCAGAGTCTAACTGTCCCAAAGTCTCCTTGGCTTTTATCCCTTTAAGAACTGGGCTTGGCCGGAGAAGATCAAAGACCACTGTGTTGAGTTCATCTCAATGGCATGTCTGGCCATGGCCCATCTTCCTGCCCCACTAATCATCATGGGGAACTCCCTACCTAGGGCAGGACTGGGCCTGGGCATTTGAGCCCCGGGCAGGCCTGGGTCCCGAGGCCCCCACTTGCCCAGGTTCTCTGCCACATGCTGTCAGCACTCCCACTATGTCTCATCGGCTTCTCTCTTATTGATCTCCAGGTCTTGGACTTTGAACCCAAGCACTTCCTATCACTTATAAAGAAACCCCATTTATCGAGGAGTCAATCTGTGTAAGACCATGTGGCAGGTAGTTGCAAGCACTGTGTCATTTGACTCTCATGATAACTTTGTGAGGGTAGAGGGCAATAAAAATTGCTAACATATCCCAAGCGGCTGCCATGGGAAGCTGTTTTACACCTGCCTTCTCATTTAATCTTTACACAGCACCACGTGGTGGCTATTACTGTTCTTTTTTTGCACATGAAGCAGTTGAGGCATGGAGTAGTTAAGAGACTTGGTAGGCCTCAGATAGCCAGTGACTGCTGTGCCAATGTTGGGGCCCAGTGGCCTGACTACACCTTATATCAAAGGAGAGAGGTGGCTTGTTACAGAGAAGCAGACTCAGGACTTCAAACTCCTGCCCCCTCTACTCCTCTTGTTCCAGCTTTTAACTTGACCCTACCCCTCCACCAGGGATGTTTAACAATTGTTCTCAGTGCCATTTCTCTCCTTCTTGCCATCCTTTCCTTTTTAATCCTTCCCAATTTTCCCTGATGAGAGGGGTCTAGGAGACTGTAAACTCAGGAATGTGGGCGCTTCCGGATGTCTCATTGCTGCAATTATGGGCCTAAATGTCTCCTGTGCTAAGTGAAGGTGCTGCCTGGGGGCTGGCTTTTAACTCCGCTCCTGCCCTGTGATTTCTCTGCTCAGGTCTGCAAGTTTGAAGCTGTCAGGGAACAATGGTCCCTTTGCTGGCAGAGGGCTGGGCCCCCCAACCTACGTCAGTGTCCTGGAGGAACAGTCTGGCTTTGGGAGGGATGGCATTGCCCTGCATGACATATGTAGTGGGGAAGCTGGGAAGAGCTTCTGCCCAGGGGCGGGGCTTCTCAAAGAAGACATCCCAATGAGGGGTAGGTGGAAGTGGGCAGTAGCTTGGGTGCAGAGTCTGCCCTCCTGTCCTTCCCATTTCCCCCCAGTCCAGCCTTCTGAGCTCTGGGGAGAAGTGGGTAAGGAAAGTCTGATGTGCTTTGGGTACTCCTTGTGTGAGGCCTTGTGCTGGGAGGAGGAGGAGGAGAATTGTTCTGTGCTCCGTCACCATTCTAAACAGAGGGCTGGACACCAAACACATTACACATACATTTAATTGACACATTCCAGAGAGGGGAGAGAGGGAGCACTCACTCCCAGCAGGCAGCTTATAAGCACCGTGAGACAGGGAGCCTGACAACCTGGCATTAAGATGGTCTGGGAGACACAGACTCCTCATTTCTGCATCTGGAGAGAGGGAGGGAGGCGGAGCTGAAGGGAAGCCTCTATAAGACAAGCCTAATGTGGATCTTGAAAGTCTGTGCTCTGGCACGGAGAGGGCTCCATGGGCAGTCTGAGGGACTGTCAGGAGGTCAGAGGCTGGCTCAGGTTGGAGACGGGTTTACCAGGATGCCAGGCTTCCTAGCAGCACAGGTGGGCCTTGTGACAGGGAGAAGAAGGAGAAGGACCCAGGTGTCTAGGGGCGCGTGCACACAGGCCAGGTCAGTAAACCTGGTTTTAGGACCGGGGTGAGGAAGTGGATGGCTGCACTTAGTGTTTATAGCTCTTTCGGCTAGAGGACGTGGTGGAGACAAACTTGACACTGGAGCCATTGCCACCGAGGACCCGGCTGCTACTGGCACTGAAGCCGGAGCCTCCCAGCCCCGTGCCCAAGCTGTGCCCACCACTGGTGGTGAAGGAGTAGCCGCTGCCCCCACTGAGACCCAGGCTTCCACCTCCAATGCTGCTGCCACCGCCGTAGCCACTGGAAACAGTGGAGGTGACCACAGCTGTGGGAAGAGAGGAGATGTGGTCAGATTCAAAGGCAGGAGAGAAGACACTGGGGTTGTCAGGGCCTGTGCCCTGAAGTTCCTGGGGAGGGAGGTCAGGGTGGTCTCCTCAGGCAGCTGTTAGCCTCCTAATTTTCCCGCCCGTTTAGTGGGATCACTGTGCTATGCCTTAGCTGGGTCCTCTCTGTGCAGCAGCTCCACATCCTCCCAGTCTGGAATGGATTTCTGCCTCCCCTCCACTACTCCATGCCTCTATCTTCCATTCAGAACTTAATGGAGACTTCCCTCCTCTGGGAAACTGTTCCAGTCCAGCAGCCTTCCCCTTTGATCCCACACACTCTCTCCCCGCCCCGGGGCTGCACTGTCCCATCTCCCTCTGCGGACCCAGCTCTGGTGTCTCCCTTCCTTCTGGAAGCTCATAGGAAGGCACGCATGTGCTTTCCTTGGTTCCCCCCAGCTCTGTGCTCAGAATCCCAGAGGAGGGGCTGGAATATTCTTGATAGACCAAGTGACAGATGACCCATTGGCCAGCCAACTATTCTCGTCCCAACCTGTTCTTTTCCTAACTTTTATAAATACCACCACCTTAAACATCTAGTCTCCTACTTTGGGTTCTTGAGAAGAAAAGTTGAAATAAAAAATAGATTCCGTTATGGGATGAATTGTATCCTTCAAAAAATATGTTGCAGTCATCACCCCCAGTACCTGAGAATGGGACCTTATTTGGAATATTTGCAGATATAATCAAGTTAAGAGGAAAATCATTAGAGTGGGCTCTAACCCAGTATGACCAGTGTCCTTATAAGAAGAGGGAAGGTGTCCTAATGTGAAGACAGACACACAAGGACATGGCTATTTGACCACAAAGACAGAGATTGGAGTGGTGAGCCAAGGGTTGACAGCAACCACCAGAAGCTAGAAGAGGCAAGGGGGCATTCTCCCCTACAGGATTCAGAGGGAGCACAGTCCACCGGCACCTCGGTTTGGGATTTCTAGCCTGCAGACTGTGAGACAATAAACTTCTGTTGTTTTAAGCTACCCAGTGTGTGTACTTTGTTGTGGCAGCCCTCAGAAACGAACACAAACTTTCAGGTGCTTTCAAGAAAATGGAAACTTTAGAAGCTGTGCCGTCCATTCCCCAAATTAACTTTGAGGATCTCTGTTGTCTAGACACTAGACAAAGACAACAAGGATGCACACCTGGGTGGTTGAAAGGCTCTGCCTTCTAGAACCATCGGCTAATATAAGCAATGGCTTTTGTGAACCTCACATAGAGAGAACAAAACTCACTTGCAGAATGTATGTTGTAGAAGTCATTTCTGTTGGCCTCAAGGTGCCAGCACTGAGCTCTGAGTGACGCCTTCTGCTGCGGGTTGGGCCAGTTTGCTAAAGCTTCTCATTCCTCAGCCGCTGCACCTCCCTGCTATGTGTATGGTGCTCTCACTGCCCTGAAAACCCTTGATTACTCTCTGTGGTTATAATCTACGGAGTTAAGACAAGCAGTGGGGCTTCTTCCCAAATTGTTCCGGGAAGAGGCTGTCTAAATAACAATGCCCTTGTGCTCAGCATGAAGCTCCCTCCAAAGGCCATGGACAGACCAAGAGTTTTCATAAAGTCTGTCTGCATCGAACACTCATCTCTGAGCAGTAGAAGCCCCAGGGAGAACAACGTGAAGTCCTGGGAGAGGGGATGTGTGGCCTGTGGGTCTTCTATGCAGAAGGAGTTCAGCAAATCTCCCAGTGCCCTTTTGTGGCACTCACTCACTTACAAAGAGGTCAGTATTTTGACGTGGAAGACTCTCTGCTAAGATGGCTCTCTTTTTAACCAGTTCAGAACATCAAACCTTCTCAAAATGAGCCCTTTTGGTGGGATCCCCTCCAATGCCTCATGTGCGCCCACCACCTCTCCATCCCCCAATCACACACACTCCAAATGACGCAAAGGATGTCATACTCACAGATGTTAACTGGAGAAACACCCTCTCCACTCAGCCTGATTGGAAGAAGGGGGGAGAAAGAGGTTACTATTGTGTCCAGAAGTTGGTGGGTATTTGAAATGACATTTTTGTAATTATTTTAAATGCATTAAAAACTCTTTATTTTTATTACAGAAATAGTGGAGGTTGCAATTATTTAAATACTAGTAATATTAAAAAGAATAACTTAATGAATGAAATAATGTGGAGTTTGAGATTCATAGGAGTAAAACCTGTAATCCCTGGTTTAGACTAGGTAGACACCTTATGAAAATTAAAGCCATCATACACTGGTGTCCATTGAAAGGCAGGACTTGTCATAGAACAAGAAGAATTATCTCTGAACAATGGGCCATTGTCGTGCACTGGGCAGTGCTGAGGTTATTATAGGTGTGGAGAGGAGTCTGAGTCATAAACATAACACTTGCAATAATCAGTCTATTATCGTGGTAGCAAATAGAGTAATTTTGTCTTGGCCTCTTGAGGACAGAACTGGCATTCATTTATAAATACACACTTAGAACATTAAAAGAGCTAACAATTATTGGCTGCCTGGTACCTACATTCTGCCACTTAACTCTCTCAACAACTCAGTTAAGTAGGTGTGATTATCTCAGTTTTACAGATGGAGAAATTCAAGCTCAGAGAGGTTAATTAATTTGTTCAGCATCACAATTTGAATTCATTGGACACCCAATCCCATATCTTTGGCCACTAAATTGAATGATAACTATCATTAAAATGCACACTTTTTGTATACCCTGCATTATTTTAAGAGCATCATGTATAGCCCCTATATTAACACTCTTTAAGACATATGAGCTAGAAATGATGGTTATCCCCATTTTACAGGTGAGGACACTGAGGAATGGAGAAGCTAAGTAATTTGCTCTGGGTCACACAGCTGGTAATTGGCAGAGCACAAAGTTGCCACTGAGCCAGATCATGTGACCTGCTCTCTATTATACCTTTGAAGAAACCGAGGGCCGGAGAGGAGATACTGACTTTGCTAAGGTTGCACAGCCTGTTAGTGGCAGGCATGTAAGCCTAACTCCTAGGACAATTTATTATCAGTCCAGAGCCTTTCATACCACACATCCAGCCCTGCCACATAACCAGATTTCTCCTTTGATAGAATTTGATTACTTAGACCTGATCAGGTACTAGTGTTTTATGGGGTGCTGTAAGTAGTTATACCTCAAAACATGGGAATTTGATAATGATTCACTAACATGAAAAAAATTGCACCTGTATTCTTTGTCATAATTCAATTCCACCTGCATTTTGCTCTCCTTTTCAGGTGAGGAGAGGGTTGCAGCAACCTGAGCCCCTAGGAATAGCCAGGCAGCTGTGTTACTGCCTCTGCCCTCACCTGCATTCCTCGCCCTCCAGCAGCTTGCGGTAGGTGGCGATCTCCACGTCCAGGGCCAGCTTGACATTCATCAGCTCCTGGTACTCGCGCAGCAGCCGGGCCATGTCTTGCTTGGCCTTCTGCAGGGCTTCCTCCAGGTCCACTAGCTTGGCTCGTGCATCCTTGAGGGCCATTTCTCCTCGCTGTTCTGCGTCAGCGATGGCTGTTTGCAGGCTGGCGCACTATGAGGAAAGGAAGAAGCTGAGAGCCTTCCTGGTAGCCCCTGGACATGTGGTGCTTCTTGGTTGGAGTCCTATGCACATGGCAGAATGACCCGGGAGGAATGAGTGTGCAGGGAATTCTTGGTCCTGCCTAAACTTTACCTGCTTCTTCACATTGTCAATCTCGGTTCTCAGCCTCTGGATCATCCGGTTCATCTCAGAGATCTCTTGTTTGGTGTTTCGAAGATCATCGCCGTGTCTGCCCGCCGTGACCTGTAGCTCCTCATACTGAAGGAACCAGAGCAGAGTCAGTCGTATGGTCAAACGCCAGGGCTGGGACTCCCTGTGTGCAAGCCTGGCCATCAGCACCACAACAGGCCCATCCATTCACTGGTCATTCACACATTCCCTCACTCATTTATTCAGGTGGTTTTTCTTGATGGGCATGCACTAGGCTTTGGGAATATTGTAAAGAACATAGACCCCTGCTTACTGCTTATTGGGGGAGATAGACATTAATCAAAGCAGCATATTATTGAATATATAGTTCCAAACTGAGAAAAGTGCCCCTTAGGAACTTAACCAAGTCCTACCAGAGTGTAATAAATCTGACTCAGATATGGAAGTCGGGGAAGTGATCAGGGCAGTCTTTCCAAGGATGGAGATGCTTGAGCAGTGATCAGAAGGATGGGAGGGAGGGAGCTAAGCGACTGGCTGGGGAGAGACCACTTCAGATGGGAAACAGCCTCTGTGAGGACCCTGGGGCCCGAAGAAGTGTGGTGAGCTCTGAGAAAGAGAGGGACTTGGTCACTGTCCTTGGGGTGCTCCTGGTCACAGAACATACATCCAGACTGATTGTGATCATGAATTTTGGTAGCTCTCCAGACACCACTGCTGGGGAAACAGGATGACATGGAAGGAAATTGTGTTGGGTGGAGCCGAGGCTGTAGAGGGCCCAGTTCTGAAGACTTGTAACAGAATCTCCATCTCAGGTAGTTCCCCATCTCATCTAGGTGCACATCCAGGACATACTCATTTAGGAGAAATAAATGCACCCTGTGTTGAGTGGACTGGAGTGAAACCCACACCTTTTCCAATGAAAGAAGGGCCCTGCCTGAGTGATTATCTGTTGGATTTTGAAAACACTGAATAGCTCAGCTCCTGTTTCTGGATACACACAGTTAAAGGGAACAACAGCATCAACAACAACAGAAATCATTTGCTGTAAATTTCAACCACTCCACTTGGGGGTTAAGTGTATTCCACTTCCACTCACCATCAAAGGGCTGCCTTTGCACTGTGCATCCCTGTCAGCTGACTCCCTCTTCCTTCCTATCACCTTGCAGGGGTAAGGACTAAGGCATGAGTGCACAGAGCAGGGCAAAGGATAGGAGGCAGCCTGTAGGTGAGCAGCTGCCCCCTGAAAAGCATCTGAATTTGTCAGGGAGCTCATCTTATCCACTGGACTATCCTGCTTACTGTAACCTCCAAAGCCAGGCCTTCTTGCCATCTGCACTTCTGGACAGTTGCTCTCTCTGGTTGTTCCAACCTTCCTCTTCCAGACACAAATTCTCTTGCTTAGTAAAGTGCTAATTTCTGCCTTCCAGCCCCACAGAACTGCTTGCTTGGCCCTGAACACCTTGCTCAGCACTCTCTTGTATCTTGCTGCTTCCAAAGTGGATTGAAAATGCACCTCTTCTTGGAAGCTTTTTGTTGATGTTGTCTTTTCCCTTCCAAGATTGTCTATTCACTTCATGGTCTCCCAGACCTTGGGTTCTGTTTGCAGTTTACTCATTTGCAACTCTGTAATCTGCTTGGCATATTGTAGGAGCTCTATAAACATGTACTGAATAAATAAGCCATTTAGAAACAGCTTTATGATTGTTTCTTGGATGTTTTAGAGTCTCACCCAGCCCCCAACCAGAGCCTAAGTGATGTGTGTGTGTGGGGGGGGGTGGAGGGGGTGGCTGTCCTGAGCGCCTAGCATCACCTGACCACATAATAGTGTGCATGGGTGGGTTTCCATACACATTTCAAGCCAAGTTTTCATAGGATCAGCAATGCTTCTGCCAAGTTGAAAGAGATGGAAATGCTCACATGTTTCTGGAAGCTTGTGGCTAATAGTAAAATGATGATTTGGGACTTCAGAAAACACTAGCCCTGGACCCAATCACAGAGGTGCCCACACTCACCTTGGTCTGGTACCAAGACTCAGCCTCAGCCCGGCTGCGGTTGGCAATGTCTTCGTACTGGGCCTTGACCTCAGCGATGATGCTGTCCAGGTCCAGGCTGCGGCTGTTGTCCATGGACAGCACCACGGAGGTGTCGCTGACCTGGGTCTGCATCTGGGACAGCTCCTACAGGGTTAGTAAACTCAGTGTCATCAAGGCATGAACAGAAAGGATCTTGAAATCATGCGGTTGACCACCCATCAAGGTCAGGAAGCCCTCCTTTGGTATTCCTGGCAGGGAGTCTTCGGTTCTTCCCTGGGCACTCCCAGCATTTATGGGGTTCCTTGACAATAGAGGGTTTCTTTAGGATCAGATGATTTTTAGGGCCCTCTGCCTCCTGCACAGTATGTTTTTATCCCTTCCTGCTTCTCTCTCCCTCTCACAGGCCCAGATCTCTGGTTTCCAAGTACAGTGACCAGAATGAAGCATCCTCAGAGGTTAAGAAGTTGAGCAGTGAGCTGAGGCACAGCTTGTCTTTCTGAACTTTTCTGGGAGAGGGAATGGAAACGTGAGTCTTGAACCCTTGGGAATGCTACCCAGTAACCTGGGATCCAAGAATCAGCACTCTTTCCTCAATATGCTGTGAGGTGGGGGGCATAAGCCTCACAGCTGGAGTAGGCTTTAGTGTGACAAGATTTTAAGCAGTTCTCCTGGGTCCCCCGACCTTCCCGACCCTAGTTTGGAGCACCTGGGGCACAATGACGGGTGAGGCCATTATGGGTATGATGCTCTTTGAGGCACCCCTTTCTTTCCAGGGGCCAGACCTAGGGGGGATAAACACATCTGCAGGCTCTTACTTCCTCATAGAGCATCCGTAAGAAGTTAATCTCGTCGGTCAGACAGCTGACCTTGGCCTCCAGCTCCACCTTGTTCATGTAGGCAGCATCCACATCCTGGAACAACAGCACAGGGTGCTCCTCTGAGACCCCAGCCACAGCAGCAAGTCCAAGAGAAGCTGAGCAGACTCCTCTCTGGCCCTTCTAGGTTGGATTTTAGCAAACTCTGCATCTGGGGTTGGGGGGGGTAGGGGATGAGAACTAGAGGTTTGAGTTCCCTGGGATAACAAAACCCTAAGCAGGAGCAGTGGGCCATAAATACAGAGGGAACGTTTTGGCAGGTTTGAGCTCTCCAAATATTCTCCAGGTCATGTGACATTTCTTGAGTGGCCCAAGGGTGGGGTTGCCCCACACTCCCAGATTCAGTTTTGATTGTTCTCCTTTGAGAGACATTTCCACCCACCTTCTTCAGGGCCACAAACTCATTCTCAGCAGCAGTGCGCTTGTTAATTTCATCCTCATACCTGTGAGCAGAGGAGGGGGGTATGTGCTATTGAGCAAGGTTTTGATGGAGCCCTTCCCAGGCTGAGGAGGAGGGTGCTGGTGCAACAAGAGTTAAGAGACCTCAAATCCCCTCCAGCTCTTCTGCTCGCCTGTGGGTGACTTTGGGTGATTCACTTAACCTCTACTTCTCCTTCTATAAAAGGAGAATAATTTCCCCCCTTCTTCTTTCTTTTGTAAGACTAGAAGGTGAGCATGGAACTTATGGAAATAGAAATATGTATTTATGCAACTCTATCTTCTTAGAGATGTACAATTCAAATTTTAAAAAAATTTTGTTGCCTCTGCTGGGCTGGCATGGCTCAGTGGTTGAGCAATGACCTATGAACCAAGAGGTCACAGTTCCATTCCCGGTCAGGGCACATGCCTGGGTTGTGGGCTCGATCCCCAGTGTGGGGTGTGCAGGAGGCAGCTGATCAGTGATTCTCTCTCATCATTGATGTTTCTATCTCTCTTTCCCACTCCTGTCCTCTCTGAAATCAATAAACATATATTTAAAAAAAAATTTTGCTGCCCCAAGCGCCTGCTGTAAACTTTGTTCAGGACAGTGTTCCTGGTAGATTTTGGTATATTTTCACTGAGCCTTGGGGCAGCTGTTTGGGCAGTGTGCTTTTAGCAAGTAAGTGTAGCTCTAACTCAGAAACCAGGGGTAAGGCAGCTAAGGGGTCAGTGGAGGACCATCCCTCTCCCCTGGATACATCACTGACTGTGGCTTGGGTGATTGCCAGTCAAATTTAGCCTCCCAAGGAGGACCAGATTGCCTCATTTTACTCTAGTGTGCATCCTGGGAAGGGCATGCCATCTCAATAATAGAGCCCGTGCCCAGTGGAGTTAAATAATATGCTCACCTTGAAATAATATTATACTTTCCAGAGTAACAATATTCTGTTAGGTGATATAGATACCCCTTTGTGGTTGTGTAGACAGGGAAAAATAGGCTTCTTATTAATAGTGATGCAGGGGATGGGGTGGTCCTCCCCTCCCACCTCCCACCATGCTGTCTTCATCTTATGGGATAATGACTGCAAGTTCCAAACCTCCCAGCTGATACTAGCATTTGCTCCTTTGCACCCAGAGATGACTGCGTGTGACCAGAAGCCCATCTCCCACCTACCTGACTTTGAAATCTTCTACGACGTCCTGCATGTTCCTCAGCTCAGCATCCAGCCTGCCCCTCTCACTGGTGACGCTGTCCAGCTGCCGGCGGAGGTCATTGAGGTAGGCATCAAAGAAGGGCTCCAGGTTCTGTCTCACCGTCTTGGTGCCCTGTTCTTGCAGGAGGGTCCACTTGGTCTCCAGGACCTTGTTCTGCTGCTCTAGGAAGCGCACCTGGAGTGGGAAAGAAGAGAATGAAATCCTGAGAAATAGGGGAGACTTGAGAAATTAGTTGGAGCCAGGTACTCCAATTAATGAGGGAAAGAAGAAAAGTATACTTCTCACATGACACCCATATGTCAACTATTTAACTGACAACTCCAAGTCAAGATGAGAAAGCCCTTGAAGTTACCCCACAGTTCTCAGAGACTTCCATAGAACTAGTATAGTGGGGGTTGGAGGCCTCTATGGGAAACCTCTATTCTTGGGTTGACAATATCGACAAAGCCTGCTCTGGGTTAGATTAGTTGGCTTAGTGGGAACTCCTCCTGCAAAGAACAAGTTAACTTTCCTGGTGTTGACTGAACCAGCCCACATGGCTCCCAAGCAGGATACAGAGAAATTTCCACAAGGTCCCTTGGAGCAAGCTGGTCCCACTTGCAAATACCTCAACCCACTGGGAGGCGCCTGCTAATTAGACGTGCTTAGCAGGGAGGTTGTTGTGTTGCTGCTTCCCCTCTGGGCCAGGGGCCGCTCCCAGAGGTCTTGCCAGCCCAACCCAATGGAGCAGAAGCAGCTCCTGGCTCACCTTGTCGATGAAGGAGGCAAACTTGTTGTTGAGGGTCTTGATCTGCTCTCGCTCCTCTTTCCGCACTCGCTGGATGGTGGGGTCGATTTGCAGGTTGAGGGGAGTCAGGAGACTGTGGTTGACGGTGACTTCTTGGATGCCTCCAGGGGGGCAGACAGGGAAGCTAGAAGTGCCATAGCCCCCGCCCACTCCACCCCCATAGCCAAAGCCACTGCTGACCCCAAACCCACTGCTTGCCCTACCACCAAAGCCACTTCTGAAGTTGTTGCCACTCCCACTGATGGAGACCCGCTTGGTCCCCCCTAGGTTGTAGAGGCTGCGGCTTCCAAAGCTGGCTCCTGGACCACTGATTCTTCCCAGCCCTCCACTGCCCACTGTGGTGCGGGCCAGAGAGGCTGAGCTGAAGCGAGGGCGCCCGGAGGCTGAGGTGGTGCTGAACCCCCTGCGGCTGCCAGTCTGAAAAGTGATGGTGGACTGCCTGGACATGGCTGCTGAGAAAGGGGGGCAAGAAAAGCTCCTGGCGCAGGTGTGTATGAAGGGGGATAGAGAAGACAGGGTATCTGGGGAGCCCCAGGCCCCATGGCTTTTATGGGCCTCTGGGAGGGGCGGGACAGTGCCAATCAAGGCCTCTGATGGCATCTTCTAGGCATTTGCCAGCCCTGAGCTCACACTCAGCTTCTCTCTGGAAATGGTGTAGGAGCCACTGGTTGGTTCCCTGGCACGCCTCCCCCATGTGCAAAGTCCTTTCCAGTCACAACTTGATCAGCAAGTGAATGAGAAGCACATTAATTGCTTTCAGTCATGTCCTAATCATGCATCTGATAATGGGCTCAAAAAACACTGCCTCATTTCTAAACCGCTTTCTTAGGCCTGGGACCGACTCCCTCCTGTCCAAACATCTTGTGTCATTACAAGTGACTGCGATTTACTGTTTCCTGTTCCTTCTTATCCCTTAGCTATGCCTCCCACCCCTGAGCATTTTCTCAGCTATTATTGCCCAGTCTCCTGCCTCCCACCAAGACCCAAGCTGTCTCTCCAGATCTTGAAAATCCTGCTCTAACCTCATCTTTCTCAGGAATCCACTGAGTTTTGATTGCCCCTTTATTTTATTCTTAAGCTTTCATCTCTATTGTTCAGGTCACAGGATATTCTGGAGCACCTGGAGTGGGAAAGCGCACCTGGAGTGGGAAAGAAGAATGTGCACGTGCATGTATGTCCTGTCTATTCCAATGCAACGTGACTAAAGACCAGGCCCTCTGTGCTGTGGAGAGAAGCCATGAGAGTGGACAGACAGGGCTGAATCCCAGGCCTGCCCTGTACTTGTTGTGAGACCTTTGGCAAATCACAAATGTCTCTGAGCCTCAGTCTGGATGTCTATAAAGACGGTTTTCTGATGAGTATTCATGTGTGAAAACAACTTTTGCAATGCCTTGACCATGTGAGTAAATGTTCAGTCTTCTCTCCTTCTGACACTATCAAGCCAGTATGAATGAAGTGCCAGTCCATTCTGTGCCAAGTTTGAAAGAAACACAATACACGTTCTTTTTCTTCTATAGGAAACTCATGGTCCTGTTGGGAAGATGACTGTGAAGCCCACTAGGCAATTTATGAAAAGGTGGTAGACAGCAAAGCACTCCCTCCCTGATGTTTGAGGCTGCTTAATTCCAGCAGTCTCCCAGACTGGCCACTCCTACTGAAGGCCAGGGTCCCCACCCTTTAATCCTTCATCAAAGAGCTCCAGTGGTTGCACCAAGTAGAGGATTTTTCCTTTTTCCCTGGTAGTCTTATTGACTGTGCCCACTTTCCTCTATCTGGCTAAAACTGAAGAATCTACAAGGCTCCTTGTTCCCCTTTTATCTGCCTCTCATGCCCCCGTCTCTACCCTGGGGGAGTCAGACAGAGACATTGTTAGATCCCTTTCATCTTGCTGACTTCTTGCTCCTTGTAGTGGTTTTGGAGAGTGGCAGAGTGAGAGAGGACCTGAAATGCATTTAGTCTCCTTTTTGTGGATGAGGAAGCTGCATCCCTGAATGGAAAATTAAACAGATGGACATTGCCTAGCTAGAAGTAGAGCAAGATCCCATGGTCTTGCCACACAGGTGCCCTTCCAGAAGCACATGGTAACTGATGGGCTGGCAGATGCTTGGCACCTGGAATGGCAGCTTGGCACTTAGAGATGTGGATCTCTGTTGTCTGAGCTATTTCCTCCTTGGAGCCAAGGCCAGGGGGTGGGCCTCTCCTCCATCAAGAGATTGTTTGAGAGTCTCAGTTTCCACAGGGAACCTATGAATCATAGCTTTTGTTGATATAGGCCAAGAGGCGCACAGGAGTTCTCACCTGGTGGCCAGTGCTCCCAGGTCCTAGCTGGGGTGGTGCATGCGTCTGGGGTGGAAATAATAATTGTCTTTGTTTTCTGTACTCCTTGCACGATAATCTTTCTCCCAGAAGAAGGATGCTTGTTTTCTGAGCCATGCTGACTAAACCCTTCAGAGCTTCCTGTGAGACAAAGGGTCAAGGCCTGGGGAATGCCTTAGCATGCATGCCTATAGGAGTGGGAACTGCCACAGCTTTCTCCCATCAAGCCTCCCGAGCGGAAGCTGGCTCCCTCTGCCTTTCCTCCTGGGTCATTCATTTATTTCCCGACCCCCCCCCCCCACTACCCCCACCCCCCAGCGTCCAGGTGCACCCAGCCTGCCTCTCATCCCTTTCCATTCTTGTTTCTCTCAGTCATCACTTTTTGTCTGGAGTGGCCCACTTCCTTCCTTCTTTGCCTCCTCTCTCTAATTTTTTCACCTGGATTGGTGTTTCCAAAGCTGGATTGTCTTACTCACTGACTTCTGTAAGATAGATGGAAATAGATAAGTCTTTTACTTCCCTTTCTTCCTCACTCCCTCTTCTGTGACCTTTGACCTTCATTGTCATCTTTACCCTGGTGGACAATGTCTACCTAAACACCTAGACCTTATAGCCAGTGTCACTACGCCCTTTAAAACCTTGAAAGGTAGAGACTAAGAACACTTTCTTTTCTTCCTGCCAAGGAAGGTTTCTTTGTTTTTATTTTAACCTCCAGTTTTATTCTACTTAGAACTCACCCCCAAGAAGCCTTCTCAGATAAACTGTGCACAGGCACTAACCCCTTTACATTGCTCCCTGAGAACACCCGTGTGTGGCTTGCACATCAGTGTATTTTTCCACCTGCACTGGTTTTCTGGTGGTCTGGATGTGAGTTTACCTCTGAGGTTTAGGGTGTTTCACAGATAGAATTGTGGCAGAAGTTCAGTTGACACAGGTTGTCTAATTAAAGAACAGCTATGCATTCCTGTCTGTTCTCCAGATCTCCTAAGTCTCCAACTTTGTATTGGGTCTTTCTTGGAGGAGTTTCCATGAGGTTTTGGGGAGTGG
Source organism: Corynorhinus townsendii (assembly GCA_026230045.1). Taxonomy (NCBI): domain Eukaryota; kingdom Metazoa; phylum Chordata; class Mammalia; order Chiroptera; family Vespertilionidae; genus Corynorhinus; species Corynorhinus townsendii. Next base: position 167,671,115 of record JAPDVU010000003.1, on the reverse strand, counting down.
TGGGTTCAAGAGTAATGGTATGTGCTCTGGTGCCCAATGCTGGGAGTGCCAAACTCTTTGATGTCCTTGTTCCCTGCCTGTCCTTCTCAGGGTGGTCTCTCCCATCCTCAGAGGGACCCTGAGGCCATTGATTGTGGTGGATTTCAAGGAGACTGGGCCAGATGGCAACTAAGGCTGTGGAGGTCAGTGGAGGTATGCCTGTCCAGGCGAGGGAGTGGAAGGTGCACCAAGGAACTTTGGCTTCCAACCAGGTCAGGGCCAGAGGAGGGCAGGCTGGATGGGGATAGCAGGTATTAGGTAAACTCCTAGAGCAGGCTGACCTGCTGAAGAGAGCCAGGGTCCCTAGGCACAATGTTTAAGAACTCGGGCCCCTGCCACTCAATCCCTCAAAAGCTAGATCCCTCCCAGACAGCGCTCTCCTACTATCTCGGAGAGTCCTGCCTGCAGTTAATAAATGTTTATTAGCAACTACTTAGTGCCAGGTGTTTGATGTTCTAAGTACAGGCAACAGAGCCATGAAAAGACAGACAAAGCCCTCCCTCCTGGAGCTCACAATGAAAGGGAAAGGGCAGCGGAGGCCATTTGGAGGTGCAGTCATAACCTGGATCTCCCAGTTTACAGCTCCTAGAGTGTGGAGAAGATAGTTCCATGTGGTGACACCTGAGACTCCCAATCAGAAACACTTTTCACCTTGACTATTCATGTCAGGGCAGCAGACTTCCTCAATATTTGGTATCTCTAAGGTGCACCCAGCCTCTCTATGGGGGTCAGACCCTCCACCTCATGGACCCCTTTGTTCCCGCATTCAGTGGGCAATATTGTTCCCCAAAGGGACTAACTGTGCCAGTTGACCTCAAGAAACCACCAAGATTCAGGATTCTGGCCATTTGCACATGGCCAGACCTCACCTGATCTGCTCCCTTTACCACCCACATAACCAGGCATTTCACTTGGGCCCACATTTGATGGGCAGGTGGGTGCAGAGCTTTGTGCAGGTGAGCAGGGAACCCTCAAGTTCCCTTCAGTCAATTTTAATGGCAAAATTGGGTGCTTTTTCCATTCAAACATGTGTTTAGGAGAAACAAGATGGAGCAGCCCCTTCCCTCCATGGTCAAATCCTTCAGACACATCCAACAAGTGTGTACATGCAATGCATGGACACACGTGTCTTAGGAACATCCACAAAACAATAATCCACACACCAACATGTTGCCTTCTGGGTGCATAGGACAAAGAAGTAAAGCAAAGGACAGAGTCACTCTTTTAAAATCTGAAGGAGACTTTGGAGATGAGGACACCAAGGACAAGAACATATAGCCATTTGGTGGCCGAGGCCGAGCTTCTGATTCCTCCTGATGCCCACATTCACCCCGAGCTTCCCTCACATCATAGAGCTCAGGGAGAAAAGCTCCCCATCGCTGGGAAGGACAGTTGGAGCCCCTCCTATAGTGAGAAGGTCAGTGCAATGCTAGCATCTTAAGGTCCTCACACCATACCCTCACAGAAAGCACCTGAAGGGATTTAGACAAGATTATTCCAAATGCATCTTGGCCATTCCCCTCTGACCACTCTAATGGCCTCAATTGTTCCCAGGACAGTAGCATTTTGCCAAGTCTCTCTGGGCTGCCATATAGGGTCATTGCTGGAGGGGAAAGTGGGGGAGAAATGGGGTGCCCCTGCAGCTCTTCCTGGAAGGGAGTGGCATGACCAATCATAGGATGGAAGTTGAGGGCTTCAGGTGAACCTTGCTCTCCCTGTTGGCTCCGAGGGTCACATTTCAGGCACACACAAGAGGACGTAGCCTCCTGAGCATGGGAGGAGAGGCTGGGGAGCTGGCTTGGTTTAACATTTCTCATGGATAAATCACAGAGTGAAGCCATCCAAGAATACATGCATCATTTACCTGGGTGTTTCCATAGGCAGAAGCTTCTGGGTTTGGGGTCGTGTTTTCCACCATCTCTCAGAGAGTTGGGCCCATGGGACAACCAGCCTTGGCCTAGGAACCTTTGCTCATTCTGGGCAGTCTGATGCCCAGCTGACCTGTGGGCACCAAGTGAGCACACACTGATAATAAGGATGGTGACAGGGACAATGGTGCTGAGACCACAAATCATTAAGCTGGGAGAGATTGACTCAAGGTCGCTGGAGAAGGGTACCTCTCAATTGCCTGATTTAAGAGGGGTAAACAATCAAAAGTCCAGACAGAGGGATAAAAAATTACAGCCCATGACTCATTATTACAAAAGAATTTGTTTCTTTGAAGGACTCAACAGAGGACTCAATGACCCACCTCTATTTGTTTGCACTCAACGTGCAATTGATGTGCAACTTTGCAGAACGCTCCTCGGGTGGGAAATCAGACATATTTCTGGAAACTGATGGGATGAACTAGTTTCCACTGAACAGAACAGCACCATGTCTATGATGCAGGTTACATTTGAGCAACCAGGACACTGCTTTCACTCCCTCTCTGGAAAGAGGATAAAATGCTATATGACCTCACTGGCAGAGATGGCCCAGCACCCTCTGCGCGACTCCCTCCCAGGGAAATTCTGGATGTGCTCCCATCAGGCCAATGAGAGACACCGATCCTTTTAAAGGAATACTTCAAAGTGCTTTCCATTTGCCCCAAGCACTGGCTTATTAAGCAAGAGTTGGTCAATCTGGAGTGAGCCCAGAGACTAATGAAAATGACAAGTGAATTGGGAAATAGGAAGTGTGAGGAAAGGGGAAAGGTATTATGGTAGGAGACCAACCTGTTTGTTGTTGTTGTAGTGACCAGGGAAAACACTTGAACCTTGGCACGAAAAATTCAATTTAGCATCAAAGGGTTTCTGTGGTCTAATTGTAAACAGGGACACCCTCCCTCCAGAGAAGTTGTGACATTTTTTTTTTCTGTAATGATGTAGAGGGTGTGATTCTACAATGAATGGAATTCTTTTTTATTTGTTTGTTTTATTTTCTTGGAGCATTTAATGTCTCTCTGAGATAAGCAACCTGTAATTTCTATTTTGATAAGGTTGTTTAAGCATCATGGTATTCTGTGGATTTCATTTTAAAATATGATTTTCCTATTTCTTTAAAAATCTCCCCTTGAAAGAACTGACATCCACTTAACCTCTCTGAAGTTGCCATTGATCACATGCTTTTATACCTTGCACACGTTGCCCTTGCCTTATGTGGTGTGTGCGTGTGTGTGTGTGTGTGTGTGTGTGTGTGTGTGTGTGTGTGTATGTGTGTGTGTGTGTAGTTCTGGCTCTGCCAGGAGAGAGAGATTTTTTTCTAGGGTAGGCACATAATTCAGTTGAATCTAACCTGTACCTAATATGTACCTACCTTCCTGTAATTTATCTGTAGGGTCCAGAACTCAGCTATGCCACAGGTAACCTTACACTGTATTGCTGAATTACTTTGCTGGATTGCTGAGTGACATTGGGTATACATGAGCAAATAATGAGGTTTGGAAGACAGTTTTTGAGACAAGGATAACACAGGCTAAATACTATCACATTCTACTCACCACTCCCTCATTACCAAAGAATAAATAACAAGTCAGAGTAGGGAAAATAAGGCTTCAGAGACCAGTAAGGCCTCTAAGAAAGAGAAAAGACAAAATAAAGCTTGGATTGAGTCCAGAGCTGGAGGAGGAGAGAGCAGTAAGCTGTGCCAGCTGGAGCAAAAGCATCATCCCTCTTCTGCCCAATGTGGGCTGGGATTCTCAAGCTCAAGGGCAACATGGCTTGGTGTTTGCCCTCAGTGTGTGAATATGGCACCAACTGATGTCATCATCCAGCAGATGCCCCATTTAGTGAGCATCCCACTACTATGCCTGCTCTTTTCTTCCCAGGGGAATGGCATCTCCACCAGAGGGCATGCAAAGCAAGAAAAGGCTAGAGTGCTAGGGGAAGGCCAAGTCAGTCCCTCCTTGTTCTTACCTGCACCTCTCCCCAGGGCCAGAAGGTGAACTGATGGAGCCAGAGTCTGGATGAGACCACACCTCCCTCCCATGGGGGAAGAGCACAGATTCTGAAAGGAGGCAGGTTGATTCTTGGATCCTGGCTCTTACTCGTCATTTATCATTATAACTGGGATAAAGTTCATCAAGGTGAGTAGATACAGAAATCAATAATTCTCATGCACTACCTTTTAGTGACTATAAAATATGATAGGAAAGAAAGGGTTCTAATTCACAATGCAAAATCTCTTAAGATACCTAGGGATACCTAATAGTAGCAATAACAACAAAACAAAATGCACAAAAATAGCCAGAAAATACTGAAAAACAAACGAACAATTAGTAGGAATTGCTGTATAAGAAATTAACGTGGAATAGAAAGCTCTAGTAATTACAATGGTGTCATCACACAGAAATCAATGGGACAGAAGAGAAAACCAGCATGTAACAAGAGTGATATTTCAATGGGAAAAATGAGGATGTTTACCTTTATGTAGAGAAAAGTACAAAAAAAGAAAAAAACAATTACCCAAGTTCCCTCTCCTTAGAATTAGTCACTATTAATATTTTGACTTATTTGCTTTCACCCTTATTTTCATGTTAACAACTTTTAATAGGTCACATACATAATAAATAAACACAATGTCCTTTAAAAAAAAAAGTGCATGGCTCATGTTCCAGCTAAGATGGCCAGCCAGCTGGTCATGCTGTCTCCCTCCCCTATGGTCAATCCTGAGAAACTATAGAACACATGGAAGACATGAATAGGCCTGGGGTAGAAGAGGGGATGGTTAGAGGAAAGGGTCTTAAGTTTGGTTCTTGCCTACTGTCTGCCCCTTTAAAGTAGAGATCCCAAGCAGAAGTGCCCTGTCTGTAGTCCAGTCCAAGAGCAATCTACTTCATAGGTAGAATTGCCAGCATTAGCAAATAAAAATACAAAATGCACAGTTCAATTCAAATTTTAGGTAAACAACAAATAATTGCTTAGTGTAAGTATGTTCCATGCAATATTTGGGACATACTTATGTGAATTTATTTTAATTGTTTATGTGAAATTCAAATTTAAGCAGGCATTCTCTATTTTGTCTGGGTGGCCCTATTTATAGGTGATTGAAATAGGTGTCTGCTCTGAGTATCAAGCTTGCTGGCAGGTAGTTGGGCTCTGCAGAACTGGGTACTCAGCTGGTCTTCACTCTAGGGTGGTGAGGGAGGCCTGTAACTTACTCTCATGGAGCTTCTCATGTGGGGAGAGACAACCAGAGTCTGAGACTGTATCATGGGGAAGTTTCCCTATTAGCTTCTAGGATTTATATAGCATGGCAGTTCCTAAGCTTTGCTTCCACCATGACCTTGATCTCAATCTCAAACCCTGTGTCTATATAATATAAGGGTAGGGAGGTCACTAATTATCAAAAGTCTCTTTGTGCCCCAAATTTCTGCTTAGTGACCAACTCCGCAGCAAGACTCTTGCCAACCTGCAGGCAACCATGGAACAAGGCTAGACCGTAACTTGACTCATGATCTGGGGCACAGGGATTTTGCCATGGTTTCAGATGATCAAAATATTATTTTAACTGAGTTGATTATTGTTGTTATTAGAAGTTTTCCTTGCCTTTTTATTTATTTATTTATTTTGCCTATAGATAAGATTGGGTATAAAATACCTGATTAGCCAAATTCTAGAATAAGCTTGTACAAACATGGCCTGAAAGATAGAGAGTCCATTTCTGTCTAAAAGTCAAAATATAACCCTGACACTGATACCTTGGAAGATTTTAATGAACCTCCAAAATCTATTTTTGCTTATCAAAATTTGCATGCATCTTTACACTGAAAATGGTTTTTGGATATCTGATCACAAAAGGAGATTGTTCTCAGCCAGAACCACCTCCTGCCTGTCCACATGGACCATCGTTCAATTTATCTTTTTGCCGATAGATTTTCAGAACAAAGCTCCTAACCAACACTTTTTCAATATTTTATTGACTTATTTTATTTCAAAGTTATGCAGATGTAATTAACAGACTATCAAATTTACAGGTCTATAAATTTTAACCAGCATTTGTCAAGAGAACTTCTTCAGTGAATCCAACTATCTTTGGATGCAAAGGAAATCTTTCCTAACTCATTTAGCACTATGTGGCTTTATTAATCCATCTACCATGATCTGGGGATATTTCTCTTCTGTACCAACTGGTTTGATACATCTCAAGATGGTATATATAGTAAGGGCAACAGCTTTGTGGCAAAAGTCTTCATTATCATAGAGAGGAATCAAGCATTTTGCCTTCCTACCAACTGGCCTCTGTTTTGCTGGGTCAATACAGTGTTTCCTTGTTTCTGGGTGGGTGTAGTGAGTGGTATCTCTGAGAGTCTCAGAGATACGGGTGGGGACCAAGCCACCAAATGATGGAGCTTGAAAGACAAAACCCCTCAATTATGAGGTTATGCTGATTTAGGTTCCATGACCCTGGCTTCCTTTTCTCTAAAACACTTCATTCTGAGAAAGAGACTTGATTAGCAGAAGACTGAATAGTTGTTGGTAGTCATCAACTCACAGGATAGCTGAGTATCACACAATGCTGACTGATGAAGCTGGGCATGAAGCAAGGTAAATTGTCAGTGGGGCTGAGAAATGGTTCTCTGAACATGAGGATCATTGTGTGGTATGAGAAAGTTTCAGAACCAATACACGATCAGAGATACAGTCTAACACAGAATCTTTGTATTAGAAATATGCTTTATTGAACACAACAAAAGAAAGCAAAGAGCAGAGAAAAATATTGCAGGGCTATAACTCTGTACATGAGAGTGTTGTGTCAATACCATCTAGGGACACTGATGGGAAGATAACTTATTTGTCCTAAGGGCAACTCCTGTGTGGAGTTATAATGAGCAGGGCAGTCAGACATCAAAGGGAAGATTCCCCATTCTGTAGATGATGTACATCGAGTTTCAATTTTCATTGGGCATAGGTCATTTTCTTACCAGAATTACGGCAGACTGATATAACTGATAATAATATGGAAACATCAAAGAGATGTCTACATGTCTGCATGACACTGATTGTTGACCTTCTTAAGGTGAGTAATGAAAGCTCAGATCTAACAGGAATAGATTAAGGAAATGAGGACCAGGCAACTTCAGCTTAACCCAAGGGCCAAGAGAAATCTGAGACAGGAGAAAAGAAGCAACCTGCAGAGAGGGCCATGCAGTTGCAAAGGAGGCCTTGAGACAATGTGGGACCAAGAGCCAATGGGAGGACTTCAGTGCTTGTAGCCCTTCCTGCTGGAGGATGAGGTGGTGCTGTATTTGATGGTGGAACTGCTGCCCCCAGCAGAGCTGAGGCCACCCCCAAAGCCTCTGCCACTGCCAGAACTGAAGCCACCTCCAAGGCTGTGACCACTGCCATAGGAGTAGCCGCTGCCTCCGCCCAGGCCAAAGCCACTGCCGACACCACCAGCACTGCCATAACCACTGGAGACGGTGGACTGCACCACAGCTGTGGAAGGGAGGGGATAAGGACACACAGACACGGTGAGCTCATTCTGCCAGCCTGAGTCAAGTCAGAAGAACTCAAGGATAAGGGAGGGAGGCAAACAAAGATACTTACAGATGTTGACTGGTCCAACACCTTCCCCACTCAGCCTAGGAAAGAGGAAACACAGAGACCATGAGACCTCAGAGAACCACCACTGGCCCACGGTGGGAAGCCTCCATGTGAAGACCATCCATGGGGAAACTGCCTTGTCCATGGTTCTCTGAGAGTAGCAATTATGGCCATCACTAGGGTGCTTTAAGTTTGTGCTCACTGGCTGCACATCATGGAGAAGCACCCAGATGATAGAGGAGGTTGTGAGTTGCCCACCTGCACTCCTCGCCTTCCAGCAGCTTCCTGTAGGTGGCAATCTCCACATCCAGGGCCAGCTTGACATTCATCAGCTCCTGGTACTCCTTCAGGAGCCGGGCCATGTCCTGCTTGGCTTTCTGCAGGGCATCTTCCAGCTCAACCAGCTTATTCTTGGCATCCTTGAGGGCCAGCTCCCCACGCTGCTCAGCATCAGCAATGGCGGCCTGCAGGTTGGCACACTACGGGGGAGATAAGCAGCATGAACTTGCAATCTAGTCCTCCAGAGGAGACTAGCTGTGGTTCCTATTTCCCAGTGAGGAAGAGAGCCAGAGCCCAGATGGCATGGAAATGCAGCTCAGAACCTTTCTATCCAGTCTTTGTCCATCCTGCAAACCTTCTAACTTATGAGTCATCTGAAAAAACCTGTGCTCTTTTGTATTAACCACTCTGCATGAGGATGTGGGGGCTGACTGGTGGAAGGTACTACAGCAGATATAGATCAGGGGACAAAGGAAGAAATGTGCCCACTAGCTTATTTTGAGTCTTCACAGCTTTTGATAATCTCATGTAGCAGCTACACTAACTTGTACAAAATCACAAACATTCTCATGGAGGTGATGCATTTCTTCCACCTCACAATTTTACGTGACACTGGTCTTTGTCTTGTCTCTTTGCTTGACTATCATTTTTTTGACCTTGAATCTTGAGCAAATTTGCACCAATCTTCCTCACTTCCTGGCCTGCCTTTTCTTTCCCAGTTTCCTCCAGTCCCAAATCAACTGTTCTCATGTCATCTCTGTTCAATGCTTCTAGACTATATTTTACAGCTGTGACAGGGGAAACTGGTTTTGTTCACCTGTTTATATCATGCTCTTGGGTTGGGATCCATCTCAGCTACCTGTGGGACCTCACTCAGGGTAGACACTGCATGGTGTCCTCTCCCTATTGTCCCCCAAATTCCCAGGAATCACAAATGATGGTTGATGACCACGTGGTGGTCTAGCAAGGACAGGATGCTTTTATTTTAGTCCCCACCATACCTGTTTCTTGACGTGGTCAATCTCAGATCTCAGCCTCTGGATCATGCGGTTGATCTCAGCAATCTCCTGCTTGGTGTTGCGCAGGTCATCCCCGTGTCTGCCAGCTGTGACCTGAAGCTCCTCATACTGTAGCAAAGAGGGAGAGAAGCTGATGTATATGGGCTTTCACATGTTAACAGTGACTGTCACACTGTGTCAGGCTTTTAATAAATTAAACCATGGCTTCTCCAGAAGAGATTTTGGGAAATGCTGATGTTACTAGGTCATTGGATACTCTACACTAACCTCAGTCCAACCTTGTCATGAAACCACCGCCTTTCTAGTTCTCTTCAGAGCCAGCAATGTCCTGCACTGGTTTTCTGAGAGCCAGCATCAGTGTGAAGCTAATGCAAAAATCATTAGATTCTTATCTACAGTTTTCCTCTTGTTTGGGTTTCTTTGACTTACCAGAATTGCACATAAATTCTGTCAATATCTACTCTATCATTGCAGGGTACACATTCAGCTTCCTAGAAGTGCATTTTCCCTGTGAAGGCTGGTAGCCTTGTTGGTGTTTAGGGAGTGAGCATAGGAATTCCTCAGCAGCTGCCCACTCACTGCTCACCTTGGTCTGGTACCAGGACTCAGCCTCAGTCCGACTCCTCTGAGCAATCTCCTCATACTGGGCCTTGACTTCAGCAATGATGCTGTCCAGGTCCAGGTCACGGTTGTTGTCCATGGAAAGGACCACTGAAGTGTCTGAGATGTGGGTCTGCATCTGAGCCAGTTCCTGCGGAACATAAGATGGTGAGATCATTTTCTCCTGAAAAGTTTACAGGCTTCCCAACTCCAAGATCTTCCACCCTTTTGCAGAGCCCCATTAGAGTAACTCAAATGAAGGTGGAGATGCTTACGGCGTCATAGAAGGCTCTGGTGAAGTTGATCTCATCCATGAGAGCATCTACCTTGGCTTGTAGTTCAACCTTATTCATGTAGGCAGCATCCACATCCTGGGGAATAAGCCAACACCATGGAGTCAGCTGAGCCCTCCTTCCCCATCTGCCCATCTTTTAGCCTCCCCACCTCTTGTCTTCTCAGATGTGGGGAAGACTCCAGAGTTTTCTTCTTCTGCAAACAAAGAGGAACCCCTGGTTGTAATCAGCTCACCTTCTTCAGAGTCACAAATTCATTCTCTGCGGCAGTGCGCTTATTGATTTCATCTTCATATCTAGAATGAGTAAGGCCTACATCAGTGTTGACAATGATACAGAAAAGGCAGCCTGGGGTCAGAACTTTCCATAATGGATATATCCAAGGGCAGCTTTCTTGACAGTCATCCTCAAAGATGATTTTTGTGGTCCCTAAATTGTTTCCTTTTTTACTCTCCCTATGCACCTATATGGCCTTTTGCTTCATTTCTTTCAGGTTTGTTTTTAAGCAGCATGTATGATTTTCACTTTTATAGACATGTTTTGCTACAAAATCATGACCACAATCAACCTGGGCCGAAGTGTGCAGTTCTGGAAATTGACTCCATATCTCTCCTTAACTCACTTGCTCTTGAAGTCCTCCACCATGTCCTGCATGCCCCTGAGCTCTGAGTCCAGGCGGCCTCTCTCCCCAACGATACTGTCCAGCTGTCTCCTGAGGTTGTTGATGTACTGCTCGAACAAAGGCTCCAGGTTCTGCCTCACGGTCTTGGTGCCCTGCTCCTGCAGCAGGGTCCACTTGGTGTCCAGGACCTTGTTCTGCTGCTCTAGGAAGCGCACCTGGAGGAACAAGTGGTTATTTGCCAGACAACGGAAGGAAGAAAGTCATGTGAGCTGTCAGGTCCCCAGGCAGGCCTGTGTGGTCACAGCATTAAGCTGCTAGACAGTGTATAGAGGCTCCAGCTGACAATTCCCTCCCTCAAACTGTTTCCATTCACACCCCACTGATCTCCATGAAGTTCCCCCATGGACACAGAGGAGCTCTCACTCTCTAAGTAATGGAGCCTATCAGAGACATTCAACATTTCTCTTGTCAAGTGCAATCACACATCTAGTTTAAAGTAGTGTTTCCCTGATGCAAAGAACAACATTTTTATTTAGTTATGTAGCTAAATTTTGATAATCTAATAATTAAAATTTAAATCTAATTAATAAGTGGATTCCATTCTAACTACCCATTCAGTGCATGAGTGTCCTATAAAACATCCTCGTTGAATGGTCATTCTCTGTTTCTAAAACCAGTCAGTGTTTCTATGAGACATGTAAATGTTTCTGTCTTTTTTTTTCTAATCCAATTAGAATATCCTTTCTTTTCTTTTTTTCCCACTATCCACGCTCTAAAGCAGTTTTCACTGGAATTTCATTTTTAATGTCTTGGATTTTCCTCCGAAGGTAAAGTTAATTCATTCCATTTTCTCATTGGTTTTTCTTTGCTTTAGGGTTATCAAAAGTTGAGAATTCTTTCTAGCCTGGAATGAAGGACATTTAAGATATTCAACAGCTCTAAATGATTTCCACCAGCTTCTGCCTATTGGATCCCAGTGGGGAGCCAGTCAGAGTCCCTTTTTCCCTCTACCCTATTCTCCCCCTGAGAGGACATGTGTTGGACCTCTACTTTGGGGACTCTGAGTCCCCACTGGAGGACAGGTCCTCTGGCTTACCTTGTCAATGAAGGAGGCGAACTTGTTGTTGAGGGTCTTGATCTGCTCCCGCTCCTCAGTCCTCACCCGCTGGATGGTGGGGTCGATTTGCAGGTTCAGAGGAGTGAGGAGATTCTGGTTGATTGTGACCTCTTGGATGCCTCCAGGGGGGCACACAGGGAAGCCAGCGCCCCCATAGCCACCAGCAAAGCCAGCTCCACCACCAAGCCCAAAGCCACCACCAGATCCACTGCCATAACCAAATCCACTCCCGGCTCCACCTCCAAAGCCAAAGCCACCTCCAACTCTGCCACCATATCCTCCACTGATGGCACAGCTGCCACCTCCGATGGAAATCCTCTTGGAGCCCCCCAGGCCATAGAGGCTCCTGCTGCCAAAGCCAGCTCCTCCACACACTCCACCGAGGCCTCCACTGCCCCTGGAGCGGGACACAGAGACACTGCTGAAGCCAGAGCGGCTGACCCCAGGGACTCTGGCTGAGCTGGCACTGAAGCCACGGTGGCTGCTGCTTTGGGTCCTGATGATGGATTTGCTTGACATGATTCCTGAAGGTGAGAAAGCTGAAGGAGGCGCGAGAGGCTGGAGGGTAGAGCTGAGAGTAGCAGGTGTGTGATGCGTTTGCAGGCAGCAGTTTATATGTAGTGGAAATGGGCTGGGCTCAGTCCTGGAAGGTGAGCTTGCAGATTGGGGAGGGTTGGGCTTTACAAGCAGTGAGATCACAGCTGGATTATTAGAAAAGTTATGAAATATGAATATTGCACATTGGCTTCCTACAGTCAAGGGAAATTTTCTTGCCTTCTAGCTTTGACTTGATCTGAGTACAATAAGACTATTCTCAATTCACTGAGCTAGGAGTTAGTCACTGAATCAAAAAAAGGCTCTGCATTTTATGCTTGTGTATCAGAATGTACTGAGTGCTCTGCTCTGCAAACTGCTATTTCACTCAGCAGAGATACTGCAGCTCAATACAGGCTGTTCGATATGCCTAATAGAAAGATTCCTGTTCTTTTTTGTTGATTACAAAGTTAAAAATGACTTTTCTTCAAGGTAAAATTTCAAACAGGTACATAAGTAGAATAACACCACGATGGGCCCTTGTGTACTTATCACCCAGCTTTATAAGATGTATCATGTCATGGCCAGACTTATTTCTTCTACACTCGCATATACATTCTCTTTTCCAATTGTGTTGTACTTACTTTACCTCCCACCTCTTGATTTTATTTTAATACTTAGGATTGTTTTTTCATATCTGCTGGCTTTTCTCACCTTTACCTGTTTGTCTCTTATTGTGCATTCAGTAATGTCTTTTTTTTCTTTGTGCTGCTTTCAGTTTGGCCTTCATTTCTATTGTGGTTTTTTTTTTTTTTTTTTTAAACCCAACTATTTTTTTTGTTTATTTCATAGAGGAAGGGCAAGTGGGGGAGGGAGAGAGAGAGAGAGAGAGAGAAATATCAATGTTGAGAATCATTGATTGACTGCCTCCTGCACACCCACACTGGGGATCAAGCCCACAACCCGGGCATGTGTCCTGACTAGGAATTGAACCATGACCTTCTGGTTCATAGGTCAATGGTCAACCACTGAGCCATGCCAGCCAGGTGACTATAGTTTTGTTTTGTTTGTTTTTTCCTCTGCTTCTTTTCTGAGCTCTACAGGCTAATGTTTTAATCTTTTCTTGTCTCACTAGGGGCTCAGTGCATGAATTTGTGTACCTTGAAAGGAACTGTGGGCCACGAGGTTGTGGTAGGCACAGGGGTGGGTCTCGGCCCATCTTCCACGCCCCTGCCTGGCCCCTTCCACCAAGGCCCCTGGTTCCCTGTCTGCCAGCAGCCCAGCTCCTATTCCTGCTGCAGCTGCCCCTCTCTCACACACTGATGGTGCTGCCTCACTCTGATGGTGCAGAGTGATTTGGGCCAGTGCCAGCAGCCAGCGCTGTCAGTGGGTGTGAGTGGCAGCTGCTGCCCAGATTGCAGGGGAATGTGGAGAAGTCCTCAGGGGCAATTGGGCCCAGCAGCTGCTGCTCACACTGCTGATGGTGCAGAGCAACTGGGACTGGTGCTGGGCAGTAGGTGTGAGTGGTGGCTCTAGTCAGCAGCGGGTGCAAGAGGGGCCGTCACCAGCAGCAGGTGCAAGCGGCGGCTGCTGGCCCTGATCACCCCTCAGGAGCAGGGGGAGGTGGAGAAGCCCTGAGGGGCGATTGGGCTGGCAGCAGCCACTCCCACCCACTGATGGTGCCAAGTAACTGGGGCTAGCAGCAGGTGCAAGTGGCAGCTCTGGCACCGGCAGCGGGTGCGAGTGGGGCCAGTGCCAGCAGCAGATGCAAGCACCAGGCAGGACCACGGTGCACAGGAGCAAAGAATTTTCAGTAACCACCAGAGGTTCACCCCCATGACAGCGAAGTGTGCCCTGCCTTGGTCTGGTGCCCCTGCTCATCTGCTCCACCATCCCACCACAGCCGATACCCGCCATGTTCCGCACTCTGCCACCTGCTGCCAATGCCCGCCTTGTTCTGTGCATGTCCCCTGGTGGTCAGCGCATGTCATAGCAACCGGTTGTTCATTTGTTCTGCCATTTGGTCTATTTGCATATTAGGGTTTCTTTTAATATATAGATTATGTTGCCCCTTCGTTTTTTTATTTTATCATGGTGTTTATTTCTTTGAATTTCAAAGCCAATATAATGTTATTTTATTGCGACTTTTTCTGTTGAGTGTTTTTTTGTTGTTTGTTTTTTCTAGTCCCTGAATTTTTTAAAAAGTAAAGTATCTTCTGGTGGTCCTGGAATGGTTCCTTTCTGACTAGTGCTCATCTCTGAATGAGGTGAGCTACTTCTGGACCTGAATTTGCAGAAAGGATTCTGGGAGGAGGGGCCAAGGCCATATCCAGGCTAACAGGAATTCCCATTATGACACAAGGCTGGGGTAAATAATTATTTTAATATTTAATTCAGCAAACCAACAAAGATCGCTACAGAGTGGCTCACAATTCAGTCTTTCTTTGCATCACCAACATAATGCTGCCAGCAGGCCTTGACTGATTCCTTGTTCAACGCTGCCTTCAGAGTTTTTTGAAACTTCATAATATATGGGGACCTGTCTCCAGCCCACACACCCAGTTCTGATTGCTGCAACATGAGCTTCTTGGACTTGCACCTGAGGAAGTGTCCTTTTCATCGGCTTAGTAGGAGTTTCATGAGTCAATAGTGCCTGGCAAGTAGGAAAACCTCAGCATTTGCTTTGTCTGGTGTTCCTTTGTGGTTTTCCTGTTGCTTGGTTTGGATTTGTTTGTTTGTGAGAGTGTTTCCACTGGCTTTTTCTCAGATCTTCAGCTCTGGGCAGCTACTCTCTCTGTTTTCCTAACGATTGTGTGTCAATTCTTTATCTTTGTGATATATATATTTTTTTAATTTAGGGATTTTAAGATTTTTTGTGTGACTGAGGGTGGAGTTAACCTTTATGTTTCTTCTTCTTATTATTGTTTTTAGGTAATTCCTGAGAAGTGGGAAGTGCCTCCCTTTCCTCTGCTAGGTTATATTCAGAAGTCTCCCATTCACATATTTACATTTAACATGTCATATTAACTAAAATGTTAATTTAATAATTTTAAGTTAGAAATATTAATTTTCCTTTCATAATTCATGGAAATAATTTTATTCAATGTAGATATCATTGACCTCAAGGCTTCTTTCTTTTCAAGAACCATGTTGTGGGTCATCTGAAATGTTCCTACAGGACATCATATTTCTCATCACTAGAAATATAATTCCAAACATATCTGTGCTCTTCTCAGTATAACAGACTACTTTATGACTTAAATAAAATTTGTATTATTGAAAATTTCAACAGATATTAAAGAGAATAGCATTCAACCAACATATACTAATTACCCAGATTAAATGATTATCAATATTTTATCATTATTGCTTAATCTAATTCCCCTACTTTTTATATCTGTATTTTCTATTTATTTTGTTGAAGCATCTTATAGGAAATCTAGATATCAGGTCATTTCACTTATAAATATGTCCATGCATGTCTAAGTAATAATTACTTTTTCATTTAAATCTGAATGTAAATAGGTATTAGATTTCATTAAGAAAGGACTAGATTATGACATAATAACTGTAATGCAGTTAGATTAAAAAATGTAGTCAGTGACAAGAATGCTCTGCGTTCAATCAGTCTGTAGTCTGACAGTGAGGTGCATTGACTCTTTATGATTAGGGGGACCACAAATAGAGAAAGACAGAGTAAGTGACATTCCCACCTCATCAGATCAAGGGCACACATTGTCAGCGTGACATCGCTGTTGATATTAACCTTGATCACTTGGTTGAGGAAATGTTCATTAGATTTATTTACTGTAAAGTTACTCTTTTACCCCTTATTCCTTTGGAAGGAAGTCAGTGTGCACAGCCCACACTTAGAGGGGAAGAGTTATTCTCTTCCTTTCTGAGGTGGGAACACCTATATAAATGATTTGGAATTCCTCTGCGTGAGAGTATCTATCATCCCTTAGTAATTATTATCCAAGCATTTATTCATATCAGTACGAGCCATGAATATTTATTTTATACTTTGGATTATAACCAAATACTGTATTCTCTGTTTTTAATTAATTAACTTCTGGTAGTTCCAATTTGGCTTTTAGGAGCTCTTTCAGTGGGCTTTTTTATTACTTTCTTACTTTATGGCACTGAAAGATGTTCCTGTGTAATCATATATTTCCCACCCCATTCCTAGAAACAATAGTTTCTCCTTCATTCCTAATAAAGGAGCCTTTATTTCCAATGGTCTTAGCCAGGGTTCTCCAGAGAAACACACCAATAGAAGATATATATCTTATAATATATACTAGAGGCCTGGTGTGCAAAATTCATGCAACGGTAGGGTCCCTAGGCCTGGCCTGAAATCAGGGCCAATCTTCCCCAGCTGCCAGCAGCTGACCCCCCTCCTGTCCTCCTCCCCCCACTGCTGCTCATCCTCTGTGTGCGGGGTAACCGGCGGGGTGATCGTGGCCCCGCTCACTCACACCTGCCTTGGCTTGGTGCCACATGCATCCGCCACCACCACCCTCGGTTCCCTGTTCCCCATTGGGCGATTAGGGCCTGTGGGCTGAGGGCATCTCCTGCATTGAGTGTCTGCCCCCCTGGTGGTCAGTGTAGGTCATAGCAACTGGTTGTTCTGCCTTCCAGTCGATTTGCATATTACACTTATATATATATATATATATAGACATGTATACACACGTGTCTTTCTTACTTAATATTATAAAAAATTGGCTCATGTGGTTTTGGGAGGTTGGCAAGTCTAATATCTGCAGAACTGATGTCCCAGTCCAAGTCCTGAGGTAGACAGGTTGTTGCCAAACTAGAAAGCACCGGTGCCCTAGTAGGAAAATAATTTGGCAAGAAATTTCTCCCTTATTTAGTGGAGGGTCAGCCTTTTGTTTTATTTCAACCTTCAACTAATTGGGTGAGGCCCACTTATATTATGGTGGGGCAATCTACTTTATTCAGTCTATTAATTTAGATGCTAATTTTATCTAAATACACCCTCACATGATAGAAGAAATCATAGGCACCGAAATCTCTGACATCACTTGTAGCAATATGTTTACTGATACGTCTCTTAGGATAATGGAAACTAAGGAGAAAATAAACAAATGGGACTACATCAAAATAAAAAACTTCTGCACTACAAAGGAAACCATCAACAAAACCACAAGAAAGCCCACTGCATGGGAGAATATATTTGCCAGTGATACATCTGATAAGGGGTTAATCTCCAAAATATGTAGGGAACTCATATAATTTAACAAAAGGCAGACAAACAATCCAATTAAAAAAGTGGGCAAAGGATCTAAATAGACACTTTTCCAAAGTGGACATACAGAAAGCCAAGAGACATATGAAAAAATGCTCATAGTCACTAAGCATCCGAGTTTGGAGTTCCTTTGCATGAGAGATGCAAATCAAAATGACAATGAGGTATCACCTCACACATGTCAGAATGGCTATCATCAACAAGTCAACAAACGACAAGTATTGGCAAGTATGTGGAGAAAAGGGAACCCTAGTATACTGCTGGTGGGTATGCAGACTGGTACAGCCACTGTGGAAAACAGTATGGAGTGTCCTCAAAAAATTAAAAATGAAACTCCCATTTGACATATCCTAAGAAACCTGAAACAATCATCAGAAAAAATATAAGCACCCCTATGTTCATAGCAGCGCAATTTACAATAGCTAAGATTTGGAAACAGCCTAAATGCCCATCAGCAGATGAGTGGATAAAAAAATTATGGTACATTGTGTAAATGGAATACTACATGGCAATAAAAAAGAAAGAACTCTTACCATTTGCAACAGCATGAATGGACCTGGAAAATATTATGCTGAGCAAAATATGCCAGTCAGAGAAAGATAAGTATCACATGATCTCACTCATATGTGGAATCTGATGAACCAAATAAACTGAAGATCAAAAATAGACCCAGAGACATAGAAGCATGAACAGACTGTTGATCCTCAGAGGGAAGGCATGGGAGGGTGGGAAAAGATCAACTAATGAACTTGTATGCATCTATGCATAACCCGTGGACACAGACAATGGAGTGGTGAGGGCCTGGCCTGGGGTGTGTGTGGGGGTGCGAGTGGGCTGGAAGAGGTTAATGGGGGTGGGGGTGGGGAAGGAGGACCCATGTAATACTTCAACAATAAAGATTTTAAAAATAATAAAATAAATACATCCTCACAGAAACCCCCAGAATAATTTTTGACCAAATATCTGGACACCTTGTAGCCCAGCCAAGAAGACATAAAATTAACCATCACATTAATGCTGGCTAATAGTTTTAGAAGCCAAGATCTAGGAGCTAGATGTGCTCATTGCTATTGGGGTGTCATTGTTTCTATGCACCATTAGGTGATAGAAAAATATGTGTATTATAGTCTAGCCCCTGTATATGCACATTTCTATAAATATTACTGTATGTAACCAACTGTCTGTATTAAACTACACATAACTTCATGCTGATGTCACCAACTCTAATTCATTACTCTATGAATCATTTTAGTCTTCTTTTTGTTTATCTGTAACCTCAAACACAAACAATGATAAACCTTGCTCCAACCTTCTGCCATTTACTTACTTAATTTTTCAATCCCAGCATATATGAATAACGGTTTCAGAATTATTAAGCCATAGCCCCAGTGGAAAAAACCTTATCAACTAGAGCTCAGTGTTTATGTACAGCCTTTAGTCTTACAGATTTCACTTATTTTCAAAATTACTTAGGTCAGCCTTTTTAGTCCCCACACCTTTCAATGAGGTTGTTTTACACATTTGTAATACAGAGAGATCCATTTCACATCATGCATTCCATCTTAGGATTTCTTAACCTCATAGGTTATTCTTTTTAAAAATTTCTAACATTCAGGTTCATGATGTGCTGCAAAATTCCGTAAGTTTTTACAAGTGCATAGCGTTGTGAATTCACCATTACGGTATCATACAGAAGAGAACCATCCCCTAATCCCCTTTCCTGTGCTTCACCTATTTAACCTTGCCTTTCCATATAGATTTCAGAATCAACTTGAATCTTTAGAATCTACAAAAGAGATTGCTGGAATTTCATTTGCGATTGTGTTGAATCTGTACACCAAATTGGGAAGAATTGATATTTTAATGATATCGAGTCTTTCAATCCATGAAGGAATATCTCTTCATATGTTTATACCTGTGATTTTCTTCATCAGTATTTTATAATTTTCCACATATAGAGTCTCTACATAGTTTGTTATATTTATACCTAAGTATTTAATCTTTTATAAAAAATTTAAAATTTCATTTTCAGTTCTTCATTGCAGACATAATACAAAATTGACTTTTATATATAGTAGTTCCCCCTTATCCATCCATGGTTTCAGTTACCCATGGTGAACCATGGTCCTAACTATTAAATGAAAATTTCCAAAAATAAACAATTCATAAGTTTTGAATTGCATTCTGTTCTGAGTAGACTGATAAAATATCGTGCTGTTCCACTCTGTCCCACCTGGCATGTGAATCATCCCTTTGTTCAGTGAGGCCCATTAGTCACTTAGTATCTATCTCAATTATTAGATCAACTGTCACAGTGTTTGTGCTCAAGTAACTCTCATTTATAATGGCCTCAAAACCCAAGACTAGTGATGCTGTCAATTCAGATATGCCAAAGAGAAGTCATAAAGTACTTCCTTTAAGTGAAAAGGCATATACTGGTATGTATAGGAATAAAATATAGCGCACACACACACACATATATATATACATATGTGCATATATATATATATCCTGTCTAATAAAAGAGTAATATGCAAATTGACCATCACTCCAACACACAAGATGGCCACCCCCATGTGGTCAAAGATGGCTGCCCCCATGTGGACACAAGATGGCCGCTACAAGATGGCCAGCAGGGGAGGGCAATTGTGGGCTATCAGATCAGCAGGGGAGGGCAGTTGGGAGGGGACAGGCCTGCAGAGGAGGGCAGTTGGGGGCAACCAGGCCTGCAGGGGAGGACAGTTGGTGGGGGAGCCAAGCCTGCAGGGGAGGGCAGTTGCGGGGGGGACCATGCCTGCAAGGGAGGGAAGTTGGGGGCAACCAGGCCAGCAGGGGAGAGCAGTTAGGCATTGATCAGGCTGGCATGGGAATGGTTAGGGGGTGATCAGGCTGGCAGGTAGAAGTGGTTAAGGGCAATCAGGCAGGCAGACAGGCAAGAGGTTGGGAGCCAGCAGTCCTGGATTGTGAGAGGGATCCCAGATTGGAGAGGCTGCAGGCTGGGCTGAAGGACACCCCCCCCCACCCCCATGCATGAATTTCGTGCACCAGGCCTCTAATATATATATATATATATATATATATATATATATATATATATATATATATATATATATAGTTTGGTACTATCTATGGTTTCAGACATCCACTGAAGGTCTTAGAATTTATCCTTGTGGGGGACTACTGTACCAGCTTATTAGTTCCAGGCAGTTTTTTATAATGTTTTCTAGATTTTCTCCACAGGCTATCATATAATTTGATAATAAAGACAGGTTTACTTCTTCATTTCTAATCTGTATGATATTTATTTATTTATCTCATATTATTGTACTAGTTAGAAGATCCAGTACAATCTATATATATTAAAGGATAATATGCAAAGTGTCGCCTCAGGACTTTGACTGGGAGACCGGGAGTTTGATCACTCACTATGATGTGCACTGACCACCAGCGGGGTGGCGTGGAATGAAGGAAGGCCCCAGCCAGCACCCGGAAGGCCCCTATCGGCTCTGATTGCTGGCCAGGCCTAGGGACCCTACCTGTGCCCAAATTTCATGCTCTGGGCCTCTAGTGTTGAATAAAAGTGGATAGAGAACACATACCTGCTTTGTTCTCAATCTCAGAAGGAAAGGAGGAAGTCCTGACTAGAAAGTGTGTGTTCTTTATTAAGATGCGAAAGTTGCCCTCTATTCCTTGTTTGCTGAGATTTTTAAAAATCACTAACAATGTTGGATTTTGTCATATACCTTTCCTGCACTTATTAATACAATCAGATGATTTTTCTCCTTTAGCCTTTTGCTATGGTGGATTATACTGGTTGATTTGAATGTTGAACCAGCCTTGCATATCTGAAATAAACCTCAGTTGGTTGTGGTGTATACTTCTTTTTATGCATTGTAGGATTTAATTGACAATACATATTTTGTTGGGCATTTTCATGTCTACTGGTATGTCCATAAGAGGTATTGGGCTATAGTTTTCCTTTCTTGAAATCTCTTTATCTAGTTTTGGTATTATAGTAATGCTGGCCTCATAGAATGAGTTAGAAAGTGTTCCTTCTGCTTCTCTTTCCCAGAAGAGATTGTCAAAAATTGGGACCATTTCTTTTTTAAATGTTTAGTATAATTAACCAATGAAAATATCTGGGCTTGGTGCTTTCTTTTATGGAAGGTTATATATTATTTATTCAATTTCTCTAATAGATATAGGACTATTCTTATAATCTATTTCTCCTTGGGTAAGTTTTGTATCTTTCAAAAATATGGCCTATTTTATATAAATTATTGATTTGTCATATAACTGTTTATAATTTTCCTTTATTATAGTTTTAATGTCCATACACCATAAGATATATATATATATATATATATACACTCTGTTTTTAAGTCTCTTTTTTGAGTATTTCTATATGCTAGATAATTTGCCTTATTATTTTATTTCCATTACTAGAGGCCCGGTGCACAAAATTCGTGCATGGGCAGGTCCCCCTCAGCCTAGCCTGCACCCTCTCCAATCTGGGACTCCTTCAGGGATGTCCAACTGCAGGTTTAAAACCCGCAGTCAGACATCCCTCTCACAATCTGGGACCACTGGCTCCTAACTGCTCACCTGCCTGCCTGCCTGATCACCCCCAACTGCCCCCCGCCACCTGCTGGCCTGGTCGCCCCATGCAGCCTGCTGTTTGGTTATTTGGTCGCCCCTCACTGCCCCTCCCCTCCCCTGCTGGCCTGGTTGCCCCACACAGCCTGCTGTTCAGTTGTTTGGTCATCCCTCACCAACCCCCCTGCCGGCCTGGTTACCCCATGCAGCCTGCTGGGTTGTCCATTCAGTTGTTTCCGTTGCAACGGTCACTTAGGCTTTTATATAGATTCTTTGTGGATATGCAATAAAAAGTGTGTTGAGTGGGCTTAGACTTTGGAAGCCAGTCATCACACATCTGCTGTTGGGAAAATTTTGGGCAGAAACTGAAGAGGTACCAAAATGAGAGGCTCCCCATGTTGCTGGAGGAATGGTTAGAGGTGAACACAGCAGGATTCTGACAGAGCAGGATCCAGAAACACCCTCTACAAATTAGCTAAGTCAAGAAAATATCTTTTGTGGTGTGAGAACTTGGGGATTAGGGACCAAAAAAAAACCCAAAGAAATAAAAAAAACAGACAACAAACTGGAAACAGTGACTGCCCTCAGGAAGCAAAAGCTAACAGGCCACTGTTGAGCTGTGTCTGAGTTTTCCATACTTATTCATAGAAGTCAAAGCAGGTCAGGGCATACCTGAGAGAATGTGGGACCCTCTTTGGAGCAACAAGGACATCGACTTCCTTGAGTCTCTGTGACAGGATTACAGTATAAGCAGGTGGGAATTACCATTCTTGTTTTGCCTTTATACTTCAAGAAATCAGCATCTGAGTTGCGAGTCTCAATCATGGGAACCTTAATTAGATCAGCTCTAGTGTTTACACTTTTTCTGTTGTGAAGATTATTGGGATTCACATCTATGGAGTACAACTTCCTGAATTTGAACTACTTTCTCAGAATACATCTGCAGACATGTAATACAGTCAGGAGTGGGCAACCTACTTTACTCAGGCTTAATTTTTCTTGATTACTAATATATCTTATCAGATACGTTGATTGGTCATGAAGGCAATTGTAAGTATAAATTAAATATCTTATTCTATTGTCAATGTTCTTTTGCTCTAATTGGACAGTAATATGTTTCTCTGGGTATATGAACAAATACTGGGGCAGAAAGAGGTGGAGGCTTAGACACCAAGTCAGAGAAGTGAAGCTGCTAGTATCTGAAATGTGCAGTAAAAATAGACTTAACAATGATGATCCTTAAAACTCCACTTGCCAAACATTACATGGAAACAATTTGGGAGGAATTTTGAACATGAGGGTGCCAAAGTGCTGTTTATTGAAGTTCTCTAAAGAAGGGGAGTGAAGCACATGGGGATTGGGGGTCTCCTCATTCATGAAAAGGAATTTGTCAGATGAAACAGCTCAAAATCCATTGGTGACAAATCAAGGCAGCATAAAACATGCATTATAATACACATCTGCTTTATTTAGCAACACAAGTGAGCAATACCAGAGGAAACAGCAGGGATACAGACTGTACATTATAGAACTAGTGACTTGTGCTTTCATGGCCACTGTGTGGAATATGGGGAATTTTGGGGCCAGTAGAAAGCAAGAAGTTGCTCTGTTCTAGAGTCCGACCCAATCAGTGACCTTCTGATGGTGAGCAAATGAAGTTCAGATGGAACAGGTATGAAAAGAGAGGAGAAATGAGGGAACTTAGCAACTTCAGTTCTAACTCAAGGACTAAGAGAATTAAGTAGCAGGAGAAAAGAAGCAAACTGAGGAGGAGGCCACGCAGCTGGAGAGGATGCCTAAGACAATGTGGGACCAAGAGCCAATGGGAGGACTTCAGTGCTTGTAGCCCTTCCTGCTGGAGGATGAGGTGGTGCTGTATTTGATGGTGGAACTGCTGCCCCCAGCAGAGCTGAGGCCACCCCCAAAGCCTCTGCCACTGCCAGAACTGAAGCCACCTCCAAGGCTGTGACCACTGCCATAGGAGTAGCCGCTGCCTCCGCCCAGGCCAAAGCCACTGCCGACACCACCAGCACTGCCATAACCACTGGAGACGGTGGACTGCACCACAGCTGTGGAAGGGAGGGGATAAGGACACACAGACATGGTGAGCTCATTCTGCCAGCCTGAGTCAAGTCAGAAGAACTCAAGGATAAGGGAGGGAGGCAAGCAAAGATACTTACAGATGTTGACTGGTCCAACACCTTCCCCACTCAGCCTAGGAAAGAGGAAACACAGAGACCATGAGACCTCAGAGAACCACCACTGGCCCACGGTGGGAAGCCTCCATGTGAGGACCATCCATGGGGAAACTGCCTTGTCCGTGGTTCTCTGAGAGTAGCAATTATGGCCATCACTAGGGTGCTTTAAGTTTGTGCTCACTGGCTGCACATCATGGAGAAGCACCCAGATGATAGAGGAGGTTGTGAGTTGCCCACCTGCACTCCTCGCCTTCCAGCAGCTTCCTGTAGGTGGCAATCTCCACATCCAGGGCCAGCTTGACATTCATCAGCTCCTGGTACTCCTTCAGGAGCCGGGCCATGTCCTGCTTGGCTTTCTGCAGGGCATCTTCCAGCTCAACCAGCTTATTCTTGGCATCCTTGAGGGCCAGCTCCCCACGCTGCTCAGCATCAGCAATGGCGGCCTGCAGGTTGGCACACTACGGGGGAGATAAGCAGCATGAACTTGCAATCTAGTCCTCCAGAGGAGACTAGCTGTGGTTCCTATTTCCCAGTGAGGAAGAGAGCCAGAGCCCAGATGGCATGGAAATGCAGCTCAGACCCTTTCTATCCAGTCTTTGTCCATCCTGCAAACCTTATCTAACTTATGAGTCATCTGAAAAAACCTGTGCTCTTTTGTATTAACCACCCTGCATGAGAATGTGGGGGCTGACTGGTGGAAGGTACTACAGCAGATATAGATCAGGGGACAAAGGAAGAAATGTGCCCACTAGCTTATTTTGAGTCTTCACAGCTTTTGATAATCTCATGTAGCAGCCACACTAACTTGTACAAAATCACAAACATTCTCATGGAGGTGATGCGTTTCTTCCACCTCACAATTTTACGTGACACTGGTCTTTGTCTGGTGTCTTTGCTTGACTATCATTTTTTTGACCTTGAATCTTGAGCAGATTTGCACCAATCTTCCTCACTTCCTGGCCTGCCTTTTCTTTCCCAGTTTCCTCCAGTCCCAAATCAACTGTTCTCATGTCATCTCTGTTCAATGCTTCTAGACTATATTTTACAGCTGTGACAGGGGAAACTGGTTTTGTTCACCTGTTTATATCATGCTCTTGGGTTGGGATCCATCTGAACTACCTATGGGAACTCACTCAGGGTAGACACTGCATGGTGTCCTCTCCCTATTGTCTCCCAAATTCCCAGGAATCACAAATGATGGTTGATGACCACGTGGTGGTCTAGCAAGGACAGGATGCTTTTATTTTAGTCCCCACCATACCTGTTTCTTGACGTGGTCAATCTCAGATCTCAGCCTCTGGATCATGCGGTTGATCTCAGCAATCTCCTGCTTGGTGTTGCGCAGGTCATCCCCGTGTCTGCCAGCTGTGACCTGAAGCTCCTCATACTGTAGCAAAGAGGGAGAGAAGCTGATGTATATGGGCTTTCACATGTTAACAGTGACTGTCACACTGTGTCAGGCTTTTAATAAATTAAACCATGGCTTCTCCAGAAGAGATTTTGGGAAATGCTGATGTTACTAGGTCATTGGATACTCTACACTAACCTCAGTCCAACCTTGTCATGAAATCACCGCCTTTCTAGTTCTCTTCAGAGCCAGCAATGTCCTGCACTGGTTTTCTGAGAGCCAGCATCAGTGTGAAGCTAATGCAAAAATCATTAGATTCTTATCTACATTAGTTTTCCTCTTGTTTGGGTTTCTTTGACTTACCAGAATTGCACATAAATTCTGTCAATATCTACTCTATCGTTGCAGGGTACACATTCAGCTTCCTAGAAGTGCATTTTCCCTGTGAAGGCTGGTAGCCTTGTTGGTGTTTAGGGAATGAGCACAGGAATTCCTCAGCAGCTGCCCCCTCACTGCTCACCTTGGTCTGGTACCAGGACTCAGCCTCAGTCCGACTCCTCTGAGCAATCTCCTCATACTGGGCCTTGACTTCAGCAATGATGCTGTCCAGGTCCAGGTCACGGTTGTTGTCCATGGAAAGGACCACTGAAGTGTCTGAGATGTGGGTCTGCATCTGAGCCAGTTCCTGCGGAACATAAGATGGTGAGATCATTTTCTCCTGAAAAGTTTACAGGCTTCCCAACTCCAAGATCTTCCACCCTTTTGCAGAGCCCCATTAGAGTAACTCAAATGAAGGTGGAGATGCTTACGGCGTCATAGAAGGCTCTGGTGAAGTTGATCTCATCCATGAGAGCATCTACCTTGGCTTGTAGTTCAACCTTATTCATGTAGGCAGCATCCACATCCTGGGGAATAAGCCAACACCATGGAGTCAGCTGAGCCCTCCTTCCCCATCTGCCCATCTTTTAGCCTCCCCACCTCTTGTCTTCTCAGATGTGGGGAGGAATCCAGATTTTCCTCCTTCTGCAAAGAAACAGGAACCCCTGGTTGTAATCAGCTCACCTTCTTCAGAGTCACAAATTCATTCTCTGCGGCGGTGCGCTTATTGATTTCATCTTCATATCTAGAATGAGAAAGGCATAGGTCAGTGTTGACAATGATACAGAAAAGGCAGCCTGGGGTCAGAACTTTCTATATGAATATGTCAAAGTTCAGATTTCTTGACAGTCATCCTCAAAGATGATTTTTGTGGTCCCTAAATTGTTTCCTTTTTTACTCTCCCTATCCACCCATATAGCTCTTTTTTTCTTTCAGGTTTGTTTTTAAGCAACATGTATGATTTTCATTTTCATGGACATGTTTTGCGATAGATCATGACCACATCTGGACCTGGACACCCAAAGGTCATGAAGTGTGTGTTTTAGAAAACTGAACCCATATCTCTCCTTAACTCACTTGCTCTTGAAGTCCTCCACCATGTCCTGCATGCCCCTGAGCTCTGAGTCCAGGCGGCCTCTCTCCCCAACGATACTGTCCAGCTGTCTCCTGAGGTTGTTGATATACTGCTCGAACAAAGGCTCCAGGTTCTGCCTCACGGTCTTGGTGCCCTGCTCCTGCAGCAGGGTCCACTTGGTGTCCAGGACCTTGTTCTGCTGCTCTAGGAATCGCACCTGGAGGAACAAGTGGTTATTTGCCTGATGAATGATGGAAGAAAGAGATTTGTGCGTGGGCTCTGAGGTGCTGTCATGCCCTAATTTATGGAGACTTATCAGGGACTTTCAACATTACTTCTCTTTCTCTTGACAAGTATAATCACTCATCTAGTTTTAAATGATATATTGCACAAAGCTTTTAAAAAAGATAATACCTCAGTTAAAGGAATGTCAAGTTTTAGAATCTGCTTACTAAATTTTAATCTTATTATGATTATATTACAATCTAAGTTTCATTTAGTACACAGGTCTTTTCTAAAACAAGCTTCTTCAATGGTCACTACTTAGTCCTACAAATTTAGTATTTCAATGGATATGTAAGTGTTTCTGAGTCTTTTTTTCTAAATCATGCAGAAATATATTTATTTTTATTTTCCTGTCACACTGTTTCCTCTTGCCCAGAGCCCTAGGGCAGTTTTCTACTGGAATTTTATTTTTAATGTCTTAGATTCTTCCGAAGGTAAAGCTAATTCTTTCCATTTTCTCATTGTTTTCCCTTTGTTCCATGGGTATCAAATGTTGAGAATTCTTCCTGGACAGGAATGAGAGACATTTAAGAAATTCAGCAGTTCTAAATGGTTTCCATCTCCTTTTGCCTGTGGTCAACATGGAACTAATCTGGCATCCCAGGAGGGAGCCAATCTGAGTCCCTTTTTCCCTCTACCCTATTCTCCCCCTGAGAGGACATGTGTTGGACCTCTACTTTGGGGACTCTGAGTCCCCACTGGAGGACAGGTCCTCTGGCTTACCTTGTCAATGAAGGAGGCGAACTTGTTGTTGAGGGTCTTGATCTGCTCCCGCTCCTCAGTCCTCACCCGTTGGATGGTGGGGTCGATTTGCAGGTTCAGAGGAGTGAGGAGATTCTGGTTGATTGTGACCTCTTGGATGCCTCCAGGGGGGCACACAGGGAAGCCAGCGCCCCCATAGCCACCAGCAAAGCCAGCTCCACCACCAAGCCCAAAGCCACCACCAGATCCACTGCCATAACCAAATCCACTCCCGGCTCCACCTCCAAAGCCAAAGCCACCTCCAACTCTGCCACCATATCCTCCACTGATGGCACAGCTGCCACCTCCGATGGAAATCCTCTTGGAGCCCCCCAGGCCATAGAGGCTCCTGCTGCCAAAGCCAGCTCCTCCACACACTCCACCGAGGCCTCCACTGCCCCTGGAGCGGGACACAGAGACACTGCTGAAGCCAGAGCGGCTGACCCCAGGGACTCTGGCTGAGCTGGCACTGAAGCCACGGTGGCTGCTGCTTTGGGTCCTGATGATGGATTTGCTTGACATGATTCCTGAAGGTGAGAAAGCTGAAGGAGGCGCGAGAGGCTGGAGGGTAGAGCTGAGAGTAGCAGGTGTGTGATGCGTTTGCAGGCAGCAGTTTATATATAGTGGAAATGGGCTGGGCTCAGTCCTGGAAGGTGAGCTTGCAGATTGGGGAGGGCTGGGCTTTACAAATAGTGATGTCACCCCCAGCACCCAGAAAGGTATGAAATATGAAGATTTTATATTTGGCTTCCTTTATTCATGGAGAAATTCTCCTGCCCTCCAGCCTTGTCTTGATCCCCACACAATAAGGCTGGATATGAATTCACTGAAGTCATGAGTTAGTCATGATCTCAAACAAAGGAGACAAGGCACTGATTTGTGTAATTGTCTCTTCCTTCTGCTTACTCAGCCACTCCTCTGTGTGTCCCCTTCCCACACAGGTTTTCTGCTCTAGCAGCACCACCCTTCTCATCAGGGTGGGACTGTCTCTGAGGGCTCACAGGTATTTGCTCAATGCCCTGAGCAAGAAGTGGCCTGCAGTGTTTTTTTCCATCTCGTTTGAACCTGCCCTTCTTTTGGGAGCTGCTGCCTGTTGTTCCTGGAGGCCTTGTCATGGGATGGGAGATACTTTGGGGTTAAAACTTTTCTTTGCAAGGCAAGAAGGACAAAAGGGTTGAGCTTTCACATTACAATTGCTCTCTGTCTTATTCCATAAGCTTCCCAATTGCTACTTTTCCGAGAGGATAAGAACCTTCACCCAAGGCCACTGTGCCCAGAGACAGAGACATTTCTCCATGGAGTTTTTCTCCATGCCTGTACCTCCCTCCCAAAGTGTGCTTTTCCATTGAACTGATGATCATGTCAACTTGTTTTTATAACTGGAATTCACGGGCCACCATTTTTCTGCTGTTTGGGAATGTTCACTTAGAGCTTAACTTAAAGAATCTAAAATGAGTAGGACAAAAATCATTAAGAAATTCACTAAATTTTGATTCCCACAGATTTTGGTATTTTTTAGGGCTCAAGGATCAGACATCTTAATGGGTGTGGAGAGAAAGTTGAGGGGAATATAGAAGCAGTGAATCATAAAAATGTGCCCTTACATGTGTGATGCTGTCACAAGTAAATTTCAAGTGTATATTTCTAATCTCAGCTCTTAAAATCTTAAATCTCTACACATCTTCTTAGAGGAGAGAAGGCTGTCAAATGAGTGTTGTGTTTAGAGGAGGATGATGTTCATTTTTTTTCAGTCCAGACATTAAAAACTGAGTGCAATGAGCATTGAGAGCAATTGTAGGCATGTTGTTCTATGAAAACATATGGTTAAATGGGAAACCAGGGGAAGAAAGACAAACTCCCACACTGGGGTGACCTGAGGACAGGACCTGGTACTATTTTATAAGCAGTCTCATCTTTCCAATGTTTTCAGGGACACAGCATCCAGGAGGACAGGGCATTTCCTACCCAAAAGAGGTGCTAACTCAGCGTCTGGCTGGAAAGAGATACCTTCTCAAGAAACAGAGGAAGCTCCCCTCCCTCCACCCTGGTTGCACAATGGTTGACCAAGAAATTTGCTGTCACCAAGTTCTGGGAAAGAAGCGTTCCTTCCCATGGCACTGAGCTCTGATACATGCTACTTTTCTTGGGCCTGAGGCTTTAGGTTTGGCCCAGATGATATCAGGTGGGGGTAGGAAGCATTGGCAAGTCAGGTGGGAGCAGCGTGCATTTGCCCAGTGTTTTATGTCCACGTCAATGCCCATGGCTACTTTCACACTATGATGGCAGAGTTGGGTAGTTGTGTGTGTGTGATATGAGGGGGTGGGGTGAAAGAAAATGAAAGCAGCATTAGAAAGCACGTAGAAGTCACACATAGGCAGATGCCTAGGCAACACCTTTTCCAAGTTGCTGGAAAGTAGCAGTAGTAGGAAGTCAGAGGGAGGATCAGAGTCATGGCAGGCTGCTTCTTCCTTCCTCTGGAGTCAGGCTCCTCTGCTGGGTCCTCATCTGTCCTCTGGGCTGTGCACACAGGGACAGGCTGCTGTCAACCAGCACAGGTGACCAGATCAGTTCCACCTTTAGTACTGATTTTATCTATTTCCAGGATGGGGTGGACTCATCTCTGAATGAAGTATATAATTCAATTGCAGCAGGAACCTCACATTCAACCATTTAGCATATCAGAGGATGGTTTAACTTCAACATATTACCCAATCCCAAGTTTGACATGCACACCAGACAGCACCAGCAATATAAAGTATCATTCAATTTCCCGATACAAGTATTTCACCTATTGGTAGATTTATAAGACAATTTCACCTATTGGTAGATTTATAAGACATTCTCTAATATACATATTATGTAGTGTATTATATATAACAAAATACTTTTTTTCTTCTTCAAAATTCCCATTACCACCTGCCAGAGAATGATGTCCTGGGATCCAATCCCAGTGACCCTGAGCATGAGTAAGGTCAGTTGAGAGGGCTCATGGGAGATGGCGAGGGCTCCTGAGACAGTAAAGGAAGAACTGGAGAGAAGTGACCCTGTGGCAGATCCATTTCTGATTCCACTCTTTTCTAGTCCCATCACAGTTAAGGTCAACTTTGTATTTGATTCATTTGCCCTTGATTTTCTATATCTTTCTTTGGGTCTAGGGAGATGCTCTGTGTTTCCTAATTCACTTTTAGACAGGCCTCCCCCCCCCCCCCCCCCCCGCCGCCATAAACTAAGCAGTACTTCTTTCCTCCTCTGGAGTCCAGCCCTCTGCTTTGGCAACCAGGAGTAAGTTGTGTTCATAGGTGGTGGGGGCATACTGAATGGCTAGAGAATTGACTTTTTAGATAAAATCTCCCCACTGATCCTGAATCATGTTCCATAGTAGAGCCCAGAGGAGTTATATATTCCCAGAGTAACAGGGTGTGGAAGGTCAGACCTTCCTAACAAGATTAGAGCAAAGAGTGATAGTTCAGACAATTATGTGAGAGAAACTGAAGCAAGCAGTGTGAGTAAGTCCAATGACAGCTGGCCTCCTCCACAGCAGTTTGCTGAGCCCAGCCTCTACTCTCTCCCAGGAGAGCCTCCAGTGCTGTCTCTTATTGCCAAGGAATGAGGAAGGCCTGTGGTCTAATATGTACTCCATTTGCCCCAGCATAGCTGAAAGCAGGAGGGAACCCCTGGTGCCTGAGCTCATGGAAAACCTGCCTCAGGAGGATTTGCCTTGTCTTTCTGCCTCCCTGGGTGGAGCTGACAGATGAGAATGAGGGATATAGGCTTTTGTCATCACCTATCAAAAGCTTGAGACTAAGTGCCTACTCCTGCAGGATGATGCTGTTCTGAGGAAATCCCACAGACCCAGTCCTGTCCCTAGGGAGCACACGTTGAAAGAGAAACATGCAGCCACACGTTTATAAAGAACATGGACAGTAGCACCAACGTTGGAGTAGAAAAGGCAGCCTTCTGTGATATCTAGAGTGGTTCAGAAAGTATAGAAACTTTCAAAATTCCATTACTTAGTAACTAGGCTGTTTATGAACATGCATTATGCACCAAACTGTAGCATTTCCCTGTATTTCTCGCATGGTCCACCCAAGACATGGTACCTCAGTGGGCTTTGTCCACAGCTGCTGGAAGTTTCTGACAACTCCATTTTCAAGCAGGATGGGGCTCTACTTTAGGTCAATTGTGGGGTCCGGAGGCCATTGAAAGAACATCTTCCACAGTGCTCGATGAATGATCCTTTCAAAGCATTGACTTGCCTCTGGAACTGTGGTCCCAAATCCCCAGATGTCATTCCAGGTGGCTTCTAGTGGGGATAAGTCAAGAACCTCATATTTGGCCCGGCCGGCATGGCTCAGTGGTTGACCAGGAGGTCATAGTTTGGTTCATGGTCAGGGCACATGCCCAGGTCTGGGCTCGACCCCCGAGTAGGGGGCCTGCAGGAGGCAGTTCCTATATCTCTCTTCCTTTCCCTTCATCTCTCTGAAATCAATAAAAACATTTTAAAAAAAGAACCTCATATTTGCCCCACCTGGTCCTCATGGACTGGAGGAGATATGGGAAGCATTGTGGCTACCATTCCAACCAACAACAACATGCAACACAGGGTCTGGGATGAACTGAGGTACAATTATTAGCCTACAGGATTAAAGCGTGTCATGTGCCTTGAGTATTTATACAATTATGGAAAAGAACTATGAATTCAACTAATTTTGTTACATATTCCTAGAAAACCTCGTTCCTGCATAATGCTTTTCTGAAAGTGTTCATTTCCTTTTGACTTACCATGTACATACTGATACTGGGTAGGTGGTACACTTGAATGCTTAAGTAACTGGTAAGTGCATAATTGGACTGGGGACTGAAGGACATATTCAGACAAAGGGGACCACCCTTGGCTTTCCTAACCAATGAGAGGGAACTAGTTGGAGGAGGAAGAGCAATGTGTAAATATGAGAGAGGCATTTAGATGCTAAGAGGCAAGTGCTGTTGGCAGTGAAGAGAAGTGCTTTAGAGCAGATGCGAGGGTGGAAAGAGAATGAGCTGAAAAGCAGGGCTAGTGTAGATGATGCCAGGGATGAGCAGGGCAAAAAAGCATGGATGAGAGAACGAGGAGCCAGAGTCTCCTTCTGTCTGTATTTGAGGTCTTTGACAAGAACAGGGGTTGAAGAGAGCCATGCCAGAGCTCCAGAGGGGCCAATAAAAAATCTGAGAAGAATAACAGGTGGGATGGTATCTTTTTCTCTCCACTGCATCCCTCATGTTCCCTGCTTCTCTTCTTACTCCTGCCTCCATTCTGACCTTCTGGTTTCTACCTCCTCACCACCGAAGGTCTGCCTCACTGTACTATGTCATTTTAAAAAGTGTAGTTGGGTAAAACATATTCCAACCATTCTCTAGTGAGACACAAGTACCTAACTTAAATAATGTATATGATTGAATGGGGTGCAGCCTTATGGAACGATGCCTCACTACATTTGCCTTCTGGTGAAACTCTCTTTATTTCAGGAAAGGGATATATCTGGTTAATTGTGAATGTACTGCATGATGCCCTCAAATTCAGGATGATTTGGAGTAAGTTATCTCAACATAATCTTATTCTTAGAGCATGAATATGCCTCAGACAGTTTCCTCTGAGATTCCTTCACATTGAGTGGCTACCTCCATCTGTTAATCCTTTATAATCTCACTTTTAGCCTAGGGTTGGGATTAGTAACAGGTCATTGATAACCTGGCACGGGTCTGTGAAATTAAAGTTGCAAAGGAGGCCTCAGGGGGATCTAATAGAGTTAACTTCCTTCTGATTTCTCTCTGCCCCCCGCCCCCCCCAGCTACTTCTGGGAAATAGTCTGGACTTTTTGAAGAGACACAGAAGAATACCCAATATGGCTAGGGAAGTTTGTACTCTGTGGTACAATCTAGATTCCATTCCCAATTCACTTCTTTCGTCCCCGTTTCTACTACAGAAACTTGAAAAGTGAAATATTCTTTCTTTTAGAAAAAATTGGCTTCTAGATCTATAATGTACACACAGTGAAATGCACAGATCTACAGATCTTAAGTGCAGAGTTGAATCCATTTTGACAAATTTATGCACTTCTATAACTCACACAATATCAGGATATAGAACACTTCCATTACTCTAGGGAATTCCTTTGTGTCCTTTCCCTTTAATCGCATTGTCCCAAGCAATCATTGTTTTGATTTTTTCCCTCTTGGATTAATTTACTTTAGAACTTTATATAAGTGGAATCATATAGCATATACTTTAATTGTGTGTGTGTGTGTGTGTGTGTGTGTGTGTGTGTGTCTCAGCAAAATGTTTTTGAGATTCATACAGATTGTTGTGATATTTGACAGTTCATTCTTTTTTATTGCTGAGTGATGTGCCATTGTATGAATATACCACAATTTCTTTACCCATTCAGACTGGTGGATTCCTAAGATATTTCCAGTTTGGGGTTACCTTATATGAAGCAGTTCTGAACATACTTGTGAACCTTTGTGTGGATGCATGTTTTCATTTTGTGCAAGTAAATACCTAGGAATAGAATTGTTGCATCAAGAGTAAATGTATGGTCAGCTGAGCCACAGGCATACCACACACACACACACACACACACACACACACACACACACGTAAATGTTTACTAGTGTTTCAAATGGTTGTACTATTTTTAATAATAGAGTTTAATTTTTAGAGCTGTGTAGGTTCACAGCAAAATTGAGCAGAAAGTATAGAGACCAGAGAGTTCCCATATACCCACTCCCCACTCACACAGTAGCCTCCCCCACTATTCATATCTCATAGCAGAGTGTACATTTGTAACAATTGATGAATTCATCCTATATAATAAAAGCCTAATATGCTAAGTGTCTGGTCAGCCAGTCGGCCATTCAACCAAATCAAAGCATAATATGCTAATGATATGCTACAGCATTCAACCACTCGCTATGATGTGCACTGACCACCAGGGGGCAGATGCTCTGACAGGTAGGTTAGCTTGTGTTGGAAGCCGCCCCATTGTCCTCACTAACAGAGAGGTGTGAACAAGGAACCCAGAAGGCTGGTCAACCTTGAAGCTCTGAAAGGTCAGAGCCAACCACTCACTGTTTAGTTGAGACAATGGTAGCTAAAGCAACCTCCGTCTTTTAATCTTATGTAAATCCTTGCTGATTGGCTATTACTGGAATTGCCTGCCTAGAGCTATGGGTGGATCCCAAAGTCTTAATAAAAAGGATAGCAAGGCCAGAGCAAGGCGAAGTCCTTCCCCTTGAGTTGGGCTTCTGCCTGGCCCCCAATATTTCCAAATTAATATTTTCTAGTCTCTTTCATTTGTGTGTGGCCTCCTCCAGAGCCTGAACCCTGAACCTGAACCCTGAACCACGCAGGATGTGAAAGGGGTTCACTACAAGCTTGCTGCTGGGGTCTGACTGATCAGGACTGAGCGAGATGGGCCGTACACACCCTGGGGCCCACCTGCAGTCCCCCCCTGGCTGGCCAACCTCCAGCATCCCTCCCTGGCCCCAATCGTGCACCCTCTTGCAACTTGGGTCCCCGTGGGGAATGTTGGGGAGCCAGTTTTGGCCTGATTCTGCAGGCCAGGCCAAGGGACCCCACTGGTGCAGGAATTCATGCACCGGGCCTCTAGTGCTGCTATAAACAT
This sequence comes from Corynorhinus townsendii, assembly GCA_026230045.1. Lineage (NCBI taxonomy): Eukaryota > Metazoa > Chordata > Mammalia > Chiroptera > Vespertilionidae > Corynorhinus > Corynorhinus townsendii. The sequence continues at coordinate 167,635,529 of JAPDVU010000003.1, read as the reverse complement.
CGTGTGTAGGTTTTTGTGTATATACTAGAGGCCCGATACACAAAATTCATGCACTGGGAAGGGGGTCCCCTCAGACCAGCCTGCATCCTCTGGCAGTCCAGGACCCCTTGGGGGATATCCACCTTCCAGCTTAGGCCCGCTCTCCAGGGGATTGGGCCTAAGCTGGCAGTCAGACATCCCTCTGGCAGCCCGGGAACCCTTGGGGGATGTCCGAATAATGGCTAGTGCTGCCGCCACCGCCGCTGCACTGGCCAGCCATGAGCCGGCTTCTGGCTGAGCGGTGCTCCTCCTGTGGAAGCACACTGACCACCAGGGGGCAGCTTCTGCATTAAGCATCTGTCCCCTGGTGGTCAGTGCACATCATAGCAACCGGTTGTTCCTGGTCATTCCACAGTTAGAGTCAATTTGCATATTACCCTTTTATTATCCTATCTAATAAAAGGGTAATATGCAAATTGACTGTACCTCCACTACACCCACAAGCCACGCTCACCAGTCAATTAGGAGCGAGTATGCAAATTAACCCAACCAAGATGGCTGCAGCCACAGAGCGAGCAGAAGGCTTGGGTTCCCCAGCAATGGAGGAAGCCAAGCTTCCCGCCTAGGTCTCCACCCAAGGCTACAAAGTTTCAATTATAGAAGATAAATAAATCCCAGATGCCAGGGCCTCCAGTTGGGTCACCGGAGGGCATGGCCGGCCTGCAAACCACCACAGGCCCCTCGCCCAGGCCACCCCATGCCCCAAGGGAACCCCCACCCTGATCTGGGACACCCTTCAGGGCAAACCAGCTGGCCCCCACCGGTGCACCAGGCCTCTATCCTATATAATAAAAGAGTAATATGCAAATTGACCATCACTTCAACACACAAGATAGCTGCTCCCATGTGATCAAAGATGGCTGCCCCCATGTGGACACAAAATGGCCACCACAAGATAGCCAGCAGGGGAAGGCAGTTGGGAGGGACCAGGCCTGCAAGGGAGGGCAGTTGTGGGTGATCAGGCCAGCAGGGGTGGGCAGTTGGAAGGGACCAGGCCTGCAAGGGAGGGCAGTTGGGGGCGATCAAGTCTGCAGGGGAGGGCAGTTAGGGGTGACCAGGCCTTCAGGGGAGGGCAGTTAGGGGCAAACAGGCTGGCAGGAGAGCAATTAGGCATCAATCAGGCTGGCAGGGGAGTGGTTAGGGGGTGATCAGACTGGCAGGCAAAAGTGGTTAGGGGCAATCAGGCAGGCAGGCAGGAGAGCAGTTGGGAGCCAGCAGTACTGGATTGTGAGAGGGATGTCCGACTACCCATTTAGGCCCTACTGGGATTGGGCCTAAACGGGCAGTCAGACATCCCTCAAGGGGTCCCAGATTGGAGAGGGTGCAGGTTGGGCTGAGGGACACACCCCCCATGCACGAATCTCATGCACTGGGCCTCTAGTATAGGATAAGTTTTCAGCTCATTTGGGTAAATATTAAGAAGCATAATTGTTGGATTGTATGGTCAGAGTATGTTCAGTTTTGTAAGAAACTGCCAAACTGTCTTCAGCGTGGCTGTACCATTTTGCATTCCCACCAGCAATGAATGAGAGCTCTTGCTTGACATCCTTGTCAGCATTTACTGTTGTCAGTTTGGGGTCTTCAGCTTTCTAATAGGTATGTAGTCCTCTCTTGCTGTTTTAACCTACATGTCCCTGATGACTTATGATGTGGACCATCTTTTCATGTGCTTACTTGTCATCTGTGTATCTTCTTTCGACAAGTGTCTGTAGTGTTCGGTCTATTTTCTAATTGGGTTGTTAAATTTTCTTATTGTTGAGTTTTAAATATTCTTTATATTTCATGCAACAGCCTTTTTATTGCATCTGTCATTTGCAAATATTTTCTCCCAGTCTGTAGCCTGACTTCTTACTCTTTGACAGTGTCTTTTGCAGGGAAGATTCTAAGTATTGTTCCATTGGCCCATTTTTCAGTCATTTCCTCATTACCACACTTTCTTAATTACTATATCTTTATAAAAAGTCTCAGTATGTGGAACTAAAAGAACTTTGTTCTTCTTTTTCAAGATTGTTTTGACTGTTTTAGATCTTTTTATTTCCATATAAATTTTAGAATAGGCATATCAATTTTTATAAAATACTGGCCAAAATTTGATTGAAATTGCTTTGAGTCCATAGTTCAATTGGGGGAAACTGACATGTTTACAAATTAAGTTTTCCAATTCACACAGGTGGCATACACCTCTGTTTTTGTGTGTGTGTTTTTAAGTTTTCTTTAGTCATTTCCAATAAGCTTTTGTGGTTTTCTATATATGTCTTTGGCTACATTTATTTCTAGGTATATGATTTTTAAAAATATATATATTTATTGATTTTAAAGAGGAAGGAAGGGAGGGGGGGGAGAGAGAGAGAGAGAGAGAAACATCAATGTGAGAAAGAAAAATTGATCAGTTGTCTTCTGAACGTCCCCTATTGGGGAATTGAATCAGTGACCTTTCAGTGCACAGGGTGATGCTCAACCAGCTGAGCCACTCATGTGGGACAGATATTAGATATTTTCGATGCTACTGGAAATGGTACCTTAAATTTTATTTCCTAATTGTTTCTTGCTAGTATGCAGAAATACAATAGTTTTTGTATTGGTTTCCTAGTGACCTTGATGAATTCACTTACTAATTCTAATAGTTTTAGAGAACTTTTTATTTTCTATGTACATAATTATGTCATTAGTGAATAAGTATAATTTGCTTTATTTCTTTCTAATTCTTAAGATGTTTATTTCTTTGTCTTGTCTTATTTCACTGGCTATAATATCCAGTATGATGCTGAATAATTATGATGATTATAGTTATCTTTGCTTCCTTTCTGATGTCAATGAGAAACTTGATCATTCACTATTAAGGATAATGCATATTGTCTGGTTTGGGAAAGAGATGACAATTTTATTTCTTTTATTCTGTTAAAGTTGTGCATTACATTATTTTTTGAAAATGTCAAATTAGCCTTACTGTACTAATGTTAGACATTTGAGGGCTTCTAAGCTCCACTTCTCCCTCGCCCTCTTCTACGGACATCTGAGAAAATGAATAAGAAAGCCTGAGTAATCCCTTCTTTGTGTCTGGTGGGAACTTCAAACCTGGCCCCAACCCAACCACCATAAAAAATTCCACTCTAGTCTCCTTTCCTGCTCTTTCACGGCTTCTTTGGACCAGTTTGCTCTTTTCAGAAATCTTTACTAGTATTATGAGAGTAATATACATTCAAGTAACAGCATAAATTGGCATAAGTAAAATTTATATAAGGAATATGTTTTCTTCAGAACCCAAAAAGGCCTAAAAGATGTTGGGCCTGCTCTAATATTGTGGATGCTGTAAAGATCAATAGCTGTTTCTTAACAACTCTACAGTCTGTCCAAATTGCAATACAATGGACACTCCCATTCATCCCCTGTAGAGAGTCCTTCATTCCTGAAGCGTTAGCAACCTCTGCTCATGCCTCCTGGAGCCTCTGGACCACTCAGGATGGCCACACCCTATTTTCCCTATGAATCATCAAAGGAACCAATCACACCTGGACAAAGTGACCCTCAGGATCGTAGACTGAAAAAATAATTCTGCACAGCAATTTATATTATAAAAGCATTTTATTGAACACACTCTGAAGGCAGTCAGAACCAGAACAAAATTTTGGATTGAGGTGGGTTCTCTGTTTTGATGATTTAGATACTGGAAAACTTTGGATTTTTCTCTCATCAAGGACCACGAAAGGCTGATTTGAAGAATATAGGAGGACATTAGAGACTAGGGATTGGGCCATTTCGGGAACCAAAGACTGTGTTTCTGCAATAGGCTTGTTCTGAACTACACATCAGCAAAAGAGAAATCTTGGCTTGGTAACCACCTAGAAGAGGCAGTCACCAGGGGCCCATTGCTGCCCTGGGGTGGCAGTGACTTGCAGTAAGCAGGCTCTTAACTCTTGAAGCTCTTCCGGGAGGAGGAGGTGGTGGAGACAAATTTAACGCTGGAACTGCTGCCTCCTCCACCGCCGCTGCTGCCAAGGCCCACCCCCAGGTTTCGGCCACTGCTCGAACTGAAGCCAGAGCTCCCCACACTGAGCCCACTGCCGAGGCCGCTACTGAACCCACCTCCTCCAAAACCACCGCCAAGACCTCCACCAAGGCCGCCGCCAAGACCTCCACCGAGGCCGCTGCCAAGACCTCCACCGCCGCCTCCAAGACCTCCACCGAGGCCGCCGCCCAGGCCACTGCCACCTGCATAGCCACCACCGTAGCCACCTCCGTAGCCAGAGGACACATTGCTGGTGACGACAGCTGTGGAGAAAGGAAGGAGAACTTGGTGAGACCAGTCTGCCAGATTGATCCTTCAAGTCCAAATTATTTGATCCTGCTAGTATAAGCACTGTACCTGGCCCCTTTACAGCATAGCAAATGAGGCCCAGGAGAATGAAGTCATTTACTTAAGGTCCCTAATAGGAAGTTGGTGAACATAGTAGACAAGGGATGGTGCTAAGTTCAGGGGGAGGGGGTAGGAGGGGTGGAGAAGGGGGGACCGTGGCAGGGTACAAGATGTGTAAGATACAGTCCTACCCTTTAAGTGATAAGACATAAGCCACATTGCTTCAAGTCTCAAAGTGTATCCTGTCCCCTCCACTAAGTGTATGAAATAAGCAATTATTGGGATGGGGAATATCTGGAATCTAGAAATAGCAAGATTCTGAGTTGGCACCAAACGCTGCATATTATTATCACTGTTAATATTTGTTTAAAGTTACTTACAGATGTTGACTGGTCCAACTCCTTCTCCACTCAGTCTGAAAGGAAACAATTGAAATAAGAGTTAAAAACTCCTCCAAAGACAATACCCATAGTCATGTTTAAAGCTTGATCTATAAGCTGCCAACCATATGCGCAAAAATAAAACCCATCAAAAACATACCCATACAAAAAAAACCACCCCACACCGTGCTTAAATTTAGAGAAAAATATAGCTCTCTGAAGGGACTTCCCAAAGAAAAGGACCTGGCCTAGAACCAGGTTATCAAAGGGAAAATTATAATTCACATTCTCCTCAACCCATTATATGAAAAGTATCACTAAGAGACTGTAGGAACTATGAAAATGCATGAAGCAGTTTTTGCCTTGCAGGAGCTTACATTCTGTGAGAGGACTTGGCATGGACAGAAATACTTGTACGAGAAAGTAGGCAGTGGGCAGTGTTAGAAGATTGAAGAAAACAGAGTAGTTTGAGAATCCAAAGGCAGGTGAATTTAACTTAGCTGGAAGGATCATGAAAGGCTTCCTGAAGGAAGAGGTACTTGAAAAATGGGAAGACATTGATTGAGTTGCTTAATTGTTTGAAGGAGGGGCAGCACCTGAAAATACTGGTGGTGGGAATCGGATTAGAAAAGTGAATTGGGATCCTTTTGTGTAGGTCAGCTGTATGCCCGGATGTCAGATTGAATCCAGATTAATGATGGATAATTATCATGCACAAGATAGTGCTCACTGTGTGTGTGTTTTACACGCTATCCTGGAGAAGAAGCTCCACTTATCAAATGTGAGTTCATTCCGGGCTTGTAATGTCAGCCCTACGTTGCCCACCTGCACTCCTCGCCCTCCAGCAGCTTCCTGTAGGTGGCAATCTCCACGTCCAGGGCCAGCTTGGTGTTCATGAGCTCCTGGTAGTCACGCAGCAGCCGGGCCATGTCCTGCTTGGCTTTCTGCAGGGCGTCCTCCAGTTCAGCCAGCTTGTTTCTGGCATCCTTGAGGGCCATCTCCCCACGCTGCTCAGCTTCAGCGATGGCATTCTGCAGGTTGGCGCACTACACAGGGGAAGGAAGAAAAGTGGACACTTTAGTAGTGAGCTGGGCCTGTGCTGTCTCTTTCTGAGTCTCCAGAGAGAAGTCAGTACATTTATCCTGGTCATTGTAGATGGGAGAATATTGAAACGTTGGTTCTTGTTCCAGCTCTGTGTGTGTGCGTGCGTGCGTGCGTGCATGTGTGTGTTTAAAATAAGGAAAATAGGTCTCCCTTTCAGAGCTCAGGCCTCCTCATTGCCTTCTTTTGAACTCTCCTTACCTGCTTCTTGACGTTATCGATCTCTGCTCTCAGCCTCTGGATCATGCGGTTCATCTCGGAGATCTCATGCTTGGTGCTGCGGAGATCATCGCCGTGCCGACCAGCGGTCTGCTGCAGTTCCTCGTACTGGTGCCACCAGAAAAGAGGAAAAGTTCCATTTATATGAGGATGGAAACACTTTCCCAATGTTTACAGGCAGGAGCTACCAAGAGGTGGCAAGTGGTGGCGTTATCTGAGGCCTGGGGCTAGTTTCGACTTTATCGAGCTGGACCTGGTCTTAGATAATTTCCTCTTTAGTGCTTTTGCTCTCCTGCAGACACTAGTGTGAAATTCTCCTTAAGTTTCTTGAATTTTTGTGGCAAAGGCACACATGACTGTTCTTATAACTCAACCCAAGAGTTTTCAGCAGGTCTCAGGAGACCTTAGTATGTTGTCGTGGCCTGGAATCCCAGACATGAGTCCATCCCCTCACTCAGGATACATTCACCACAGCACTCACCTTGGTCTGGTACCAGGACTCGGCTTCTGTCCGGCTTCGGTTAGCAATGTCCTCATATTGGGCCTTGACCTCGGCAATGATGCTGTCCAGGTCCAGGGAGCGGTTGTTGTCCATAGACAGCACCACAGATGTGTCTGAGATGTGCGTGTGCATCTGGGACAGCTCCTGCAAGGAGACTTGAAGTCAGTCATCTGAATCTGTGTTATTTTATGTCAGGTCCATTCAGATATTCACTCATTGTGGTACGTTAACTTGAGAAAAAATAATAACCACCCACATCAAACATTTAGTTATGTTAATAATCCAAACCATCATTAAATCTATTTTGAAAAAACTTTACCACTCTGAACCTCCAAGAAATTCCTACTGTGTAACCTCTCAGATGTGAGTTATGACCCATCTTCTTGGGTCAGAACTTATTTTAAAAGAATCTAGTTGACTATTCTGCCACACTGGGACAAACTAGAGAGGGGAGGTTTGGGAAAGGCATACTGTGCCTATAACTCACTCTAGAACTCACTCAGCAAAATGATGGCTGAAGAATTTGCTTTACATTTGGCTTTTTTTCTTTTTTTAGGATTGGCTTTGTAAGTAATAGTGTGAATAGTGCTAAAGGGATAGGAAGGACAAGGGTGTGTCCACAGCTTCAGAGCCACTGAAAGTCACTTAATCTGGATACCCTAATCCCTGGTAGTGATCCAGTGACCATCTTTCTGGGGCCTGAGTAGGGGGCATTTCTTACCGCCTCAAAGAACATCTTCAAGAAGTTGATCTCATCCATCAGTGCATCGACCTTGGCTTCCAGCTCCACCTTGCTCATGTAGGCAGCGTCCACATCCTATGGATACAGGGATGGTTGGCACTACACCCGATTTCCACCCTGACTTAAATTAATGCCACCCTAAGAGAGCATAGCCACAGGCAACAGTTTCTCTTCTACCCACGCACCTTTTTCAGCATCACAAACTCATTCTCAGCAGTGGTGCGCTTGTTGATTTCATCTTCATACCTGGGGGTAAAGGAAATGGAAGGCTTTTTAGAAGATGAGGGGCAGGTGAAGCCTAGGGTCTTTATTGCAGAAAGTCAACTGTGAGCCTGCTTTCCCACTGGAAAGGGGCCTCTCTCCGCACATCATGAAAGCAGGGAGGGAGGGGGCATTGGTAGTGTGACCCCTTGGGAAAGGTCCTTACTCATTAAGATCCCATTTCCTTTTTAACTGCCCACCAGAGAGTTATTCTATTATTGCTGTAATTCAGTTGCTTGAAGAATATGCTTATAGAAAACTGTGCTGTTTTTTCCCAACTCCACATCTAGTCAATTTCCCTAATGCTTTTCTCAGCTTTCAGTCTTAAAACAACAACAACAAACAACTAGCAGCAGGGGGACTAAAAAAAATTACTGGAGCCATCAAGGTGAGTTATGTCATCAGTTCTTGCATTGGAGGCAATCCATCACACAGCCCATGGTGTGTACTCTGAGTGTATTGGGAAGGAAAGACCCAAAGAGCAGGAATTATACTGCTTGCTATTTCCCCAGGGGCATTAAGCTTGTTTCTCTGGCCAGTGGCTAAGTGCCTTGCATAGGGACAGAGTTTGGGGCTGGAACTTTCTAGACATGGACCTGGGTTTTATTTCAGTACTTCAGCTGTCCCTGGAAGGCATACGTGCCTCGCCCATGGGGAAGGCATAAGCGGTAATCTGGTTATCAAGTACACTTGGTGCCAAGAAGACATTAGTCTCCACTCCACCCCATCTCACTTGTTCTTGAAGTCCTCCACCAGGTCCTGCATGTTCCTCAGCTCTGAGTCCAGGCGGCCCCTCTCCCCCAGGACACCATCCAGCTGTCTCCTGAGGTTGTTGATGTACTGCTCGAACAAAGGCTCCAGGTTCTGCCTCACAGTCTTGGTGCCCTGCTCCTGCAGCAGGGTCCACTTGGTGTCCAGGACCTTGTTCTGCTGCTCCAGGAAGCGCACCTGGAAGGCACAGAGTCTGAAGATGGAGAAACCTGGATTTCATGTCTCAGTGATCATCACCAGCTTCTCTCCCTTCTCATGCTCTCCTCCTAAACCTTTCCCATGTGCAGTCCCTGGCGTTGGGCCCTGGGAGGGGAGGCACAGAGTGAAGCACCTAACCTCACTCTCCTGGGGAGATAGGGCACTTATCCAGGGCACAGATAGCACTGGGCACGGCTGGGCAGAGTGGGGTCCACTTAGTGGGGGCTGTGAAGGCACTCGGGCTACTGTTCGATGAACTCATCCACCTTTCTATGCAAGCAGCCCCATTCCATGAAGCACAGAATTCCTTTCTTTGCCCAACAGTAATCAAGGAGCCCGTATGGGGTAATTAAACAGGAAGAACTAAGACCCTGTTTTCCAAGCTGCCAGTCTAGTTAGGAAAGTGAGCCACAACTCCGGGACAGAAACAAGTAGAAACACATTAAATGCCAACTAGGAGGTATTTTCGCAAAGTCAGAAGTTGTTCCTCTTCCTACGTTCTTTGGTATTTTCTCCACACTCATAGTGGTTTTTCACAAAGGATCAGGTCCTACCTTGTCGATGAAGGAGGCGAACTTGTTGTTGAGGGTCTTGATCTGCTCCCGCTCCTCAGTCCGCACTCGCTGGATGGTGGGGTCGATTTGTAGGTTAAGGGGAGTCAGGAGACTCTGGTTGATAGTGACCTCTTGGATGCCTCCAGGAGGACAGACAGGGAAGCCAGCGCCCCCATAGCCACCTCCAAGGCCAACGCCTCCCATGAACCCATAGCCACCGCCTCCACCGAGCCCAAAGCCACCACCAGATCCACCGCCTAAACCAAATCCGCTCCCGGCTCCACTTCCAAAGCCATAGCCACCTCCAGCACCGGCACCAAATCGGTTTCTAAAGCTACCGCCACTACTGCTCATGGAGATCCTCTTGGAGCCCCCCAGGTTGTAGAGGCTCCGGCTGCCATAGCCTCCTGCTCCACCAGCACCCCGAATGCTGACCCTGCCAAAGCCACCGCCACCACCACCCCCGGATCGGGACACAGAGGTGAAACTGGTGCGAGAGACAGACGGGGTGATGGCAGAGGCGGCGCTGAAGCTGCGGCTGCCCCCACTCCGGAAGGACACACTTGACTGGCGAGACATGATGGCTTGTTCCTGGAGGAGCAAGACGATAAGGCACTAGAGGTTAGGATGTGCTGGAGAGAATAGAGCTCAGCAGGATGCAGAAGGTGGCTCTGTTACCTGGACCTGCACTCCCCCTTTTATACTAGAACAGGGCTGGGCGGGACAGTTGTCAAGCTGTGAAATGATTAAGTAGGCTGGGCACGCCTGGGGGGCAGCTGTGAGCTCACCGTCACACCTGCACATGGTGCAGGGTGCAAACGCAGTCTTCCTGGCAGGCTCCGCTCAGTTAGGAATAACCCTGCCTTGCAGCACTGATGCCTTGGCAGCAAGTTGCACTTCCCCTTGGGGGCCCAGGGCAGGGAGCAGCCCAAGACGGATGCCAGGAAGCAAGGGGGCACTTGGCCAATGTCCTGAGGGATCCTTACAGGACCAGGGGCGTTGTCAACCATCCCGGCACAGTATGCACAGTCCGTGAGTGGTGGACAAAGTGAATTCCCACTTGCAGTAATCTGCCCTTCTCACTCTCCCAGACAGGAGGTTGCTGCAAGGATTTTCAGCACTTGGTAGGCACCTATGGCCTGATATCTCAGCGGAGGAAAATAGATCTATTCTTTGCTGCAGAACGTCCTTTCTTGCGGGAGGCACAGTCATCCCTGAGCCCAGGAGAAGATTCTCCTGCAAGGTTCGGGCCAGAAAGACTCTCTGAGCCCCAAGCTCAGTCCCTGGTTTGTGCTACTCTGCTCTCTGCAGGGGCAGCCCTCCCTCCACAGCTCCTCCTAATTCATCATTTTCTGTGGTGTTTGACCTTGTCCCTGGCACTTGGGCCTGGGCAGGACCCTGCAGGGTGAGCAAACCCAGGGGTCCCAGTGATCTCTCACAGAAGTCCTGAGACTCAGCCTGGCAGTCACGTCCCTCTTCAGGGGGAGCTGCTCTGCCTGCTCCCAGCCCCCCAGGTGTGTTCCAGCAAGCCCTGGGTTATGCCACTAGCGAGGAGTGAGTCATTGAGTATCTGTTGATACAGGCTGAGAGCCGCCACAAACACATACCTGCAGGAGCTTCTAATCTCATCAGGAACATGTTGAGAATCCGCCGGCCTGTTATAACGGAGAACCGCCCGCTCGAACAGCGGGAACTGCTGTGCTTTCTCTGGGCTCTGGCCCAAACTCCCCTTCAGGGCCAGGGCAATGGAAAACCGAATTCTAAGTCTTCGGATGGTCCTGCCAGCGAGACTAGACAGAGCAGGTTAGGGGTACAGGGAGCCGGCATAATCACCTGCCCCAGTTGTTTGAGGGAGGCCCCTTATGAGATCCTCTGCAAAGCTTGTTTGGGTGGGCTGTGGCACCAGGTGGAGGAAAGGGGTCTGTTAGGCTTTGGCAAATGTCTGCCCTAAACCACACCTCCTCTTTTTGGTTACAGACCTGAATGGAGCACCTCTTTGCCTCCCCCAAACAGAAGCAGGACTCTCAGGGGGGGGGCGGCGCACCTCTAGGCTGGGGCTGGAGGTAGGGGTGGGGTGGGAATGGCTTGGAAGCCTGGGAGCTGAGAGGCTATGTTCTTAAGAGTAAAGGAGTGGGGACCCAGCCTGAGCTCTGGAATCTCTAGTCAGGGCCTGTCCTTGGCCTCGAGGAAGGCACAGCTGTGGGAAAATGACTCGGAGCTGCTGGGGCTGTAATTTCTCACCAGGTCCTGTGATGGGAAAGCAGTGGACAGGTAAATCCAGACAGACAGATCGATGGCCCGAGCTACCTTACAGGTTCTGGGCAATGAGGTTAGGTTGCCTCCTTGCCTGGAAAAGTCTTGAGACTCTCAGAGATGAATTTTAATGAGTTCACCAATTTTACACTTTGTGGCCTCTCAGGGAACATATGTGAGTGTCTTAGGGGCCCTGAGACATATGGGGGGCCCTTCAGCCCTTGATAGAATTGATGTGAGCTTGAAGCAGGTGTCTGGGGACTAGCATGAGTTCTCTCTCTCTATTGGAAAATCACCCTCAGGGTATGTCCCACACACATAGGTCCTGGGTGTTGTCCCCACTGCCCTTGGGGAAGCTCCACCCACTTAGATGCTGGGACATTTTCTTCTCTCCATTCATCCTCCTCTCAGCTATGCTGTGCAAGGGGAAGGACTTGGTGGAACAGGAATGCCTTCTGGCCAGCCTGAGAATCACTAGATTGTGTCAAGCTCTCATTCAGATGATGGAGACCAATGGTGTGTGGGTGGCAAGGAATTGTGGCAGGGAGTGTTTGGGCCTGACTGGGAGGCAGCGGGGTAGTAACACAATTCTGTCCAGCTTTGTGGGAACCCACTCTCCCAGCAGGCAAGGCAGCCCTCCCACAATGCCAGACCGGACAGCTATAAACAATGGAGAGGCTCCCCTGAGGGGAGCCAGGCACTGCACACTGCAGTGTGGGAGAGTCCCGCCCCAGCCTGGAATTTCACTGTGGCAGGAACAGAGGGATTACACGGAGCTCACCCAGTACCCACAGAGGCAGTTACCAAGACTTGGCAGGACACATTACTTAACTGCACCAAGCATCATTTTTCTCATCTACAAAAGACGAGTGCAAGGCTAAGTGAGCTGTCGTGGCTGACCCTGCAGGCATCCCTGCAGAGGGGGACCAGGAGAACTGCCCTGGCCTTCCTCACAGAGGTGTGCAGGGACGGAGAAGAGTGGCAGTGTTTCTAAACAGAGATGCACCTCCCAGACCAGGCAGGGAGCAGACTGGTCCAAGCATCCATGGGGCAAGGATTAGGCAAATCCTGCAATACCAGGCCAGGGCTCCCTCCTAGGATTTGCCACAGCAACCTGCATGCCTTTCATAGAGGAGGTATGGAGGTAATATAGACACTTACTAGAAGCTGGTTTTGTACATGTCCTCCAGGTCTCACAGGACAGTACACTTCCAAGGTTAAGGGACACATCTGGCTCCCCCTCACATGGCCACCCCTGCACACTGGAGGTGCTCAGCAAACACTTTTTAAATGAAACTGACAGACATAGGTCATCTCCCTCTACTCCTTCCCTAGATCTTTGTGTGAGGCCCTGCCCAGCCCATGCTGAGTCCCTGAGTGTTATCCCCTTTGCTTCTTTCCCTGGATCCATGTCCAGAGAGCAAGTCTCTTGTCCCCTTCTGCCTGGGCACCCTCTGAGGACAGAGTTCATGACTCTTCATTCTTTGGGCTTCCCTTCATTCCTTTCCCCCATCCCTGCCCTGAAGCCACTCCCCACCTGAGCTCACTAGGATCCCCCAGCCACCATGTCCCCCTCCAGTCCCAGCCACCATGTCCCACTCCAGGAGAGAAAGAAATCTGCAGTGTCCTCATCTTTGCAGATCCAAAGTGGGAGCAATAGCTGAGGCATGAGTCACCTATTCCCAGGGCTATGGTTGGCAGCCCCATGGCCAGTGTTGAGCCAGAATCGGCAGGATGGGGAAGGGCTGGTGGAGCAGCACGAGCCCCAGCAACTCTTCACAAAACCCTTGCCTCAGGGGGGAGTTGAGGGAAGAATTCTTCTGCCTCCAACAAACCCAGCAGGAATTCTGCCCACACCCAGCTCTGGGTCCCAGCTTTGATCTCGGCAGGATTCTCAGGGTGGCTGTGACATAGAGGATACTGGCCCTCTGTGTACTGGGGAGCTGGATACCCTAGCCCTCTCTCATGTGCCATGTGTGGCTAAGACTGCCCTGTGATGCTGGGAACCCCAGCAACTTCTCTAGGACTTTCAGGCCCCACCCTTGCCAAGGCTCAGGCGGGCTTTGGAGGTGGCACCCTTCTGCTTGTTCTGTGGGTCCTGGTAACAAGTGGGCCCTTGAGTTGCGTTTTCCTGTGCAAGGCCTTCACACAAATTGTGCGTCACAGCATAGGCTCAAGAGCCAGCTGGCCCACTTTGGGCCAGTCTTGTTCCTTGAATTGTGGGAACCCTGGACACATAGCCCAGTCTCTCACTGCAGTTTTCCACCCCAGTGCTGGGAGATAAACAATCTGCAGGTGAAGAAGGGAAGGGGCCTGGGCTCATTGGAGGAGGCCATGCGGGCTGGAATTTTCAGTTGGAGCTGGCTGGGGCTGGGCAGGAAGGGTGGGGTACACATGCAAGGGGATATGAGGAGCAGCCTTGGCCCCCACCCCTCAGATATAGCAGGCGATTAGCACTTGTGGGACGAGACTGCAGAGCACCCAGCCTCCCTCCAGCAGGTCCCTGCATGTCTGGGGAATGTTCTTCCCTCACTTGAAGGTGTTTTGCCAATGGCATACCAAAGTCCTAAAAAATCCCCCTCTGTGGATTGAAACTGTGGGCTGGAAATCAACAAATACTTTAATTAGTCAGAGGAGCTAAAAAAAAGTATATGCAGAAAAAGCCTCTGCCCTTGGCTTTCTCAGGGAGGGTGGTTTTGTCTTTTTCAGTAAACACTGGTATAGGACTTACCACATGCCAGGCTCCTATAAACTGTGCATCTATAAACCTAAAATGGCGAATAAGAAAAGTTTTTACCATTTTCTTGGCATTTGCTTTGGTCCTTCCATGTGGTGCCTGGCACTCTGGAAATGTGCAGCCTTTTCCTACAATGGAGAGGCAGGGACGCGATGCCTGTGGTGTCGAAGGCGTGCAAGGGAGCGTGTATACATTCTTAGCCAGCTCATGTTCCTTTCCTCCCTGCCCATTGCTGCTCCCGCCACCGTAGCCACAACAGGGATGGGAACGTGGAGGTAGAGACTGGAGCTGCCCTCTCAGAGCCTCTGCTTGGCACACCGTGTCCTCGCCCCGAGTAGCTTTAGGGCAAGGTGCAGGGGACAGAGTCTGGTTCCCATCTGACTTTCTTTTAAGCTTTGGGTGAGCTCCAATCGCACGGGGTGAGTCAGTGCAGGCAGTGACTGGGTTAGGGACTGGAAGAAAAGAGAGGACTGCCCTGAGGAGGGAAATGTTGCTGCTCCCAGGGTCAACCTCGGAACACTTGGAGACAAACGGACACCTTCCTGGCCCAGCTGCATATTCCTTTCCACGTTGCATAGGCACATAGACTGCTGGCCTTGCTCACTGTCCACTGGGACCAACAGGTACTGTTGAGGGCTTGGAAATAGGGTAGCTTTGCCCTGGCTGGTGTGGTTCAGTTGGTTGGGTGTCGTCCTGTGTATCGAAGAGTTGCCGATTCCCAGTCGGGTCATGTGCCTGGGTTATAGGCTTGATTCCCACTGGGGGCCATTAATGTTTCTCTCTCTAAAAAAAAAAAAAAAAAGAAGAAGAAAAGGAAAAAAAAAATAGAAAATAGGTTAGCTTTTCCAAGAGAGACATGGCATCAAAGGCAACAGACATAAGAGAGAGAAATGTGTTTTCAGCAATTGTAGGGTGCCATGTACTGGGTTGGCACAGTGGGGGTTCAGTAGTGAATAGGACAGACCTGTGGGGGGTAATGAAGGGTCTGAGGAAAGAGCTGGGTCTCCTCTTAGATCTCCTTTCCAGGCCCAGGACAGTAACCCACAACACTCACCTGGTGACAGGGTGGACATGGAAAGGCTGGGTTAGGGAATCCTTTCTGACTTGGCTTTAGGAGAAACTCAGTGCCCATAAGCCCTTTTCCTATGGGCCTGACTGATTCCTCCCCATCCCCTCCCAGCCATGTCCAGGTGTCTCTCAGTGATTCATTCATATAGGAAGAGACAGAGTTCAGAGAGGCAAAGCCCCAACCCCAAATCCCTCAGCGAGGCAGGCTCAGGGCCAGGGCTAGGTCTGGTCCTGTCCTGCATGCCATCCGTTGTGCTATACTGCCTTGCCTGGGCTTTTTAGCAAGAGCCACTCAAGTCCCACTCCAAGGCTGCATGTCTCCGTCACCTTCAGAGAATGACTTCCTGAGGCCCATGTGGAAGGAGGCCTGTGTGTATCAGACGGCTGACCAGCAGCTGTCATGGGGGATGTGGTTTTACTGCTTCCCACCTCTCCCTGCCCAGAGCCCTGAGAATTTCTGGCATTGACCTGGGCCTTTCCAGGGTGGAGACTAGCCTCTGAGCCAAAGTCAGCACCAGGGCCCATTCCCCTAAGGCGCTTGCCTGTGGGTGCTGACACAGGTGGGAAGAGGAATGGGTGGTGGAAACCCCTTTCTGTCTTACCCCACTCCAACCAACTGATAAAAGGAGTGATACTTCACACATGACTCGGTGTTTGGAAGCCCACCGTCAAATCCATATCCTCTGAAACAGTTTTCAAGGGCTTCCATCGCCCTCATGCCACTACCAGTCTCTGAGTTTCCACGGCTGATCAGTCTCAACCCTGCACCTCTAGCAAGATGAGTCCATTCACACCCTCACCTCAGGGCCTACGCACTCCCTGCTTTCATGCTAGGAGTGCTGACTCTGGCTCTCTTCTGTCTCTGTTTCTCACCATCTTGGCTTCCTTGCCACAAAACATGAGGCAGAGACCCAGATGCATTCTCAAGCAATCTTTTCTAAATGGGTGAGGAGACATGTCTGACAATTGCTGGACAGGGCACCTTTCTGAAACTCTGGACTTTCCATAATCCCAACGCAGCTCAAAATATGGCATGCGCCAGTGCCCAGGGTGTGCTCTGAGACGTGATAGATGACACAGCAGCCACACTTACATTGTTCTGAATGTACCCAGCACGGTTCTGGAGGATGTATTAACTCATTTAGTCTTTATAGCCTCATGAGGCGGACCTATCATTATCCCTATTTTACAGATGAAGAAACTGAGGCCCAAAGAGGTTAAGTAGCTGGTAAGTAACAGAACTTAGATATTGATGCAGGAAAGTGTGGCTCCAAAAGCCCTTGTCTTCACCATAGTTCAGTTATCCACCAAGACTCTGGCTTGACCCTGAAGAGAAGGACTGCAACAGTGGCTCTGGTCTCTTGTGAGACCGGAGGGCTTTAGATGCCACTTGGCAGTCAATGTGTCTTAGCATCTTCCTGCAACCCTGGGGACAGGAAGCTCTACCTTGAGTGGAAGTGGTGGGTGGATCCTTGGGGAGACCTTTCCCCTTTCTGGACTGTCAGAACCCATGGACTCTGGAGAAAGCTCCAATGGGTTGGGGGTCACCTATACAACATTTCTGGCCATGAACATTGGAGATAACCTACTGTCACTCCTCTCCCTACTTCCCTGGCCCCAGACACAGGGCAAAGGCCTAGGTGCCTCTGTGGCCATCTATTCCTACTGCCCAAGAAGTATCTGATGACCACTTCCCCAACACCTGATGTGTGGTCCAGAGTCTTGGTTTAGCCTTCAGCTTTTCTTTCTAGTTCTCATTTCTCCTGACCCAAAACTCCCTATGACCAAGACACCCAGACAGGGCCCCACAGAACTTTACTCTGAATGAGTAGAGGCCACGAACAGGAGAAGATGATAAGGGATGGCCCAGCCTGGGGGTTATTTGGCATTTTTGATCCTTTGGGATGGGCCAAGCTACCCAGTGGCCTCATAGGGATTAGACTATCTCCTTGCATGAGGCTGCTTCCCACTCTGAAAAGAAATTAACCCCATTTCATTCACACATGCAGCCTCATTTGTTTTGGCAACATTGGGCCTGATTTCCTCCAGTCCTTCTTTGAAATAAATGACGATTGGAGTACTTACTATGTGCCTGAGATTGTGCTAAGCTTTAACATGCATTGTCTTATTCACGTCCCACATTATCCAATGGTATTAATGCACTATTATTGCCCCTGTTTTCTGAAGCTCAGAAAGGAAATGTGTTTTATCTAAGGTCACAAAGCTAATAAGTGTTGAACCTGATATTTGCTTCCCGGTCTGGTTGTTCCTAGAGCCTATGTTCTCAACCAGAACATAAGTGGTGATGCCCCAGGCACTTCAGGACACCTACCACCCCAATAATTTCCACCAGCAGCCCACACATCAAAGCATCCTCAACTAAAGAGACCACCTAAATGAAAACCATGTGTTCCTCAGCTTTGAGACAGATCTGCCACTCTGCAGCCTCTTTCTAACTAGATCCTAGCCTCTAAACCTCATGCCAACCCATGAAGAAATTCTTGAGGTACCACTAGGGTCATCGTTGCCACAGTGTCCCTGCAAGATGGAACTTCATACCTCTCTGCATCTCTGAGGCCCTAGTGTTCTCCACTTAGCCATCAGCCTTCCCAGGCTGGGTATGTGCCAAGGAGTGAACAAAGCTCCATTTACAATGACCCTCCTCCCACCCCCACCATACCCTGCTTCCCTCATCAGCAATCCAGGACTCCCAACCGGTTTCTGAGTTTGTCCCAAGGGCTTTTCTGATCCATCAGCCTCCTCACCCTCCAGGCCTTCCCCAGAAGGGGCAGCCTCACTGTCCAGGGCTAGGAAAACACTTGGTGCCTCATAGCCAAAACATCATGACTTATCCAGCTGCCAGCTGACCTGGTCATCCCAGAGGGCTGGGCCCCCTCAGTCTGGCACCACTCATGGCCTCCTGCATGTTGGCACACTGCCTAAGCAGAGAACAATAACACGTTATGGTCTGCAAGACCTCAGACATAACATGGCTTCATTGTTTGGAGTCTGGAAGAAAAAAAAGATCTCACGCTAACCCTGAGAATTGAGGTTATCTCTAGTCCCTGAGTGAAGCGTAGCCCTTCTTTGTTCAAGAACACACAGTAGCTACCTATTACCCTTATTCTTGTCTCCTCATTCCTCTGGGTCCCTGTTCCTCGCCATCCCTTCTACCACATGTGGTAGTAGAATAATGGCCCCCAAAGATATCCAAACATTAATCCCCATAACCTGTGGATACATTTTACTACATGGCAAAGGGAAATTAAGGCTGCAGAAGGAATTAAGGTTGCTAATCAGCTGACATTAAAATAGGGGAATTATCCTAGACTACCTAAGTGGGTCCAATGTAATCTCAAAGTCCTTAAATGTGCAGGAGGGAGGCAGAGGGGAGATCAGATGATGCCATATGAAAAGAACTTCATCGTTGTTGCCAACTTTGAAGAAGGGAGGAACCATGAGCCAAGGAATGTGGGCAGCCTTAGAAGCTTGGAAAGGCAGGGACTCTCCCCTGGAGCTTCCAGAAGAAATGCAGCCTTGTCAACACCTTGATTTTAGCCCACTGATATTTATTTCAAATTCTGATCTCCAGATCTCTGAGATAATAAATTTGTTTTTGGTTACTTGTTATAGCAGCAACAGGCAATAAGTATACCATCTCTATCCAGAGTCTGCTTTGGCCAAGGGAATCTACTCTGCATCCTCCACACCTAGGTTACCTTCTCCCAACTTCTCTTCCCTGCCTCCTCTACCCAGCCCTGCTAGCCCTTCCTGCTTCCTGAATTCTGCTCCTCACAGATCCCCTCCAAAAGCTGCCCATTGCATAGGCTCACTTTTCATCTCATTATGTGCCCATTCCACATGTTGTACCACCAGTCCCTGGACTAGGTCCATGGAACAATAGTGAATAGGCTACATTCATCATCTACTGGGGAGCCTCTGTTGGATTCATGTTTTCCTGTCCCGGGGTCTGTATGCATTCTGGCTTTCTATCCACAGGTGTTCACTCTGGATTAGGCCCCTGAGTCCACCTTCCTCAGTACTGACTTTTCCCTCCTGACATCTCTGAATTTCCTTGCTCCAAGTCTTAGCAGGAGCAGTGTTCATCATGAACCGACAGGCACAGGTGTTCCCTCATTGGCTGAGGGTGGGAAGGATGCAGGCTGGAGTAGACCCATCCATTGGTTAGTACTTGATGAGAGTGAGCCAGTAAGCCCATGCCTGCTCCATCCTGGGGCCTGGCCTCTTAGGGTGGACCCAGGCTGCTTGATGAAGAGCACCCCACTTTGCCAGGCTTCATTATGCTTTTCGGAGGGGATTGGTCTCTTGGTGGCCTCATCCCTCTATCTCTTGCTGTCAGCTACAGGTCTTCATGTTAGTGAGGTCAAGAAAGGCAAGATGGGCCCTAGCTGGTTTGGCTCAGTGGGTAGAGCTTGGGCCTGCGGACTGAAGCGTCCTGGGTTTGATTACTGCCAAGGGCACATGCCTGGGTTGCGGGCTCAATCCCCAGTAGGAGGAGTGAGGAGGCAGCCAATCAATGATTCTCTTCTATCTCTCTCCTTCTCCTTTCCTCTCTGAAATCGATACAAATATTTTTAAAGAAGAAGAAAGAAAGAAAGAAAGAAAGAAAGAAAGAAAGAAAGAAAGAAAGAAAGAAAGAAAGAAAGAAAGAAAGGCATGGTGGTAGTTTGTAAGGGTGAGTCTCTGCAGGATTGTAAGGAATGTGTCCTGGAATGTGACATCACGGTTGGTGTCTCCCTGAGGACCTTGTACTGGTGAACAAATGCTGACATTTCCTAGTGGTCTAGCTCCTTGTGAGGGAGGCAGTGGAAACCAGCCTCACCTTTCTCTAAACAGTCCCCTGAGGGCTCACCCCAAACAAAACAGGCTGTCTATCTTCCCAAAGGCCCATGGTCTTCTTGGTTGGTAAGAGCAGAGAGCACGCTTTGTGTTAGAATTTTGACAGAGGTCAATTCCTGAAGGAGAACAGTCATGCCTAATGAGTTCATCCCATAATGACCTCAGCTGGGAGCATAAACTAAAGACAGTCTTTCACCTGAAAATAGCTCTGGGCTGCTCAGGAATTCTGCCCTCTGATTCACCCTATATCCTCATGAGGATTCCCACAGCCCGTGACCTCTCCATATCCCTCCAGGGTAATGAGCACGGGTTATGGCTCTCCCACTGGTGGTGGGCGGCCCAGATAGAAGTGGAAGGAACAGAGTAAGTGACATTTTGGGTTTGCTCCCTGAGGAAACCAATTCAGCATGGATGTTCTAACTCCCTAACATGGAGTTCAGATTAACCAATTGGGTGTCACCTTGTGAGTCAGTTGGGCAGGCATCTTCCAAGGCCTCCAGTGCCATCAATTACCTGCTTCAGTCCTGGTTCCAGGATTCCAGTTGAGCCTCGGGCTGGCAGCAGGTTCGCCACATTCTTCACTCTGATATGCTCAGATCCAGGCCGTGGTGGTTTTCCATGGACAAGAATCCTGACATGTCTGAGGCAGGGTCTTGTGTCCAAGGTCCCCCGAAGGCTGAGGGAAGGAGCACCTTCTCTAAACTTTCACAGAGCCTCACTCTCCCTGCTCTCGTTCACCCCACTCCCAGCACCTGGAATAGGCCTTCAACTGGACTGTTAAGCATCTTCCCTGGGGCAGGTGGCTGGGCCCTGGGAGTACTGGCCCCCAGGCCCCTGGTGGCAGCCTGTCTCAGAACACAGTAGTTGTTTCCCTTCTACCTTCCCTCATTGGAAGGCCACACTGCACTTGCTGGGAGGAACCAGAAAGGGCGCCCTCCCCCAGGCCCACTACAGGTCAGTGAGAGGAGCTCTCCTCTCCTCAGACCCACCAGCCCATTTTCAGACAGTTCTCATTAGAAGCAAGTTCTTCCTCATCGTGAGTTGAAATCGGCCTCCTCCCAACGTTCGCTTCTCAGTCGTGGTTCTGTTCTGTGGATTTCTGAAAAACAGGATCAATTCCTCTTACCCTTTGGAAAAATTTTCTCTGTTTGGGGTCATTTCTTAGTCACAACTCTTCTCTAACTCAGAGGACACTGATCCTCAGGGAGAATAATGTGGGTATACCCCCAGCGAGCCACACTGCAGCAGATTGTCCCACTGCCCTTCTCGCAGCCCTCTGGAGCTGGCTGCAGGCCTCAAATCCTGCCCAACCCCATGCTGGGATCTGGCCTCTCCAGCCAGTGCCTCTTTGCTACTCTCTAATACGGTTACAATTCCTTAAATATTTCCCAAATGATGGTCATTCAAGTGCCACCCTCAGGATTTTGCCCAAATCCACAAACCACCTGTACTGTTATTTTCTTTAATATTTTTCATTTAAATTGGCTTGTGAGCTTATCCAATATGTCTATTATTATAAGACAACTTTGTTAAGTACTGGATGCCATCTTTTTTGATACACATACGTAAAATGCCAGGACTGTAAAGCAGCTGAGATAGAGCCTGAGATGAGTTTATGTGCCAGCAGTGCTTGTCGGCTCTGCTTTAGGAAACACATCTTTAACACGTCTGCAGAGAATGAGCTGTGTTCCAGGGCCCCTCCCTGCTCACCTGTCCCCATCCTCAAGCCCTGGTCCAAACTCCTCCCTCACAGACCTCTTCTAGGGCCCTGGGGAATGGGAATAGAGATTCTGGTTGCTGACTCTTTGCATCTATTCTCCAGCTGCAAGACCAGACCTTGCTCTCTGCTCTTAGACCTCATTTCCCATGAAACAGAGTCCCCTCTGTGGCACTTAGGAGGGGCAATACCTGGGCTGCTTTCATCCTCAGAATGTACAGCTGCGCATTGACCAACAAGTACACCTGACCCAGAGTCAGGGAGGTGGCGAGTCCATTTCTGTAATTATATCATCGAGTGTCTGCAAACCACAAATGAGCACTTAGAAAGCCAAATTACAGCCCTAGAGGGTGAGTGTAGCAAGCGGCAGCTTCTGACCAGGCAGACAAAACAACTAGGGCTGTAGGGTGGTTCGGCCCAGGTGTGTGTCAGGGAAGAGTCACCCAACCCTCCCTCCTCTGTGATAGGTAGCACCTATTTAGAGATGTTGAAAACCACTCTCACTGATCAAATGAAGGACCTAGGAGAAATTTCTAAAAAGTTTCTCACCTTGAGGAGTTGCCCTGTCACCACTGCACCAGGCTTATGGCCATACTGGCCATCCCCTAATGATGGCCCTGACCACATGGGCATTCGGACCCTTAGGTGGCCTTGACCTTGTCTGGAAGTCCTGCCCAGTCTACCCTTTGTCCTCCCAGACCGATATGATGGGTCCCACACAATCTCCAACTTCTCTGTTGTCATTATTCTCTGGGACACCTCCGTCAACACCAGTGCCTCACATCTGGCTCCTGAAGACAGAGCCGAGCCCTGGAACAGACACAAGAGGGCACAGTGATGTTCCCTATCCCCCTTCTCCAACACACTGTCAGGGTAGGAGAGTGTGGGGCTGCTGACCCCACCAAACTTCTGGCTGGTGACACTAAGCACGTTTCATAGTTTCTCTGGCCCTAAGTTTCCTTACTTATATAGAATGGGGGTGCTAATGGAGTTGTCAATGAGAATTTAATAAGAAATATTAACTTGAAAAATTAACCTAACTCATGTTCTGGCATACAGGACAATCTCAATAGACAATAGTTATTATCATTATTCCTGTCTTCCAAGCTTCTCTCTGCACTTATTTCCCATCTCCTTGATGGGCTCAGAGCACTCCCCCTCTGGCTGCTCCATCCTCCTGACCTTTGACCCATAGCTTGGCCTTAGTGGCTAGTTCTGCTCTAGTCCGTGTCCCAAATGTGAGTCCTATATCCAAGAACATCCTTATACTTAGTCACAAAGGCCACTGCTCTGGCCCCACTTTAGCAGGCCCAGCTCTGACCCCTTCCAGCTGCTTTCTCCCCATAGAGACAGAATCTTCAGGGCCACAGGGGCAAGCACATCTGGATTCACTCCCCTTCAGACCATCTAAGACCCCAGAATTCCCTACTCAGTCTTCACACATCCCCAGCCTACTTGTCTAAGCTATTGAGGTTATTTACATCTATTGAGTCTCTACGGTGGAAATGCTATGTGATCATGTCCAATTGCACATCTCTTTGCAAATCTAATCAGTGACATCTTGGTGGTAGCTTGAAATCATTATTGTGGGCGCCAAAGGAATGGCCAAACACTGCCAATCAGATCTTTATTTATTATTTTGTGGATTGTCCAGAGCCAAACTTTCAATCACAGTTGCCACCAGCCCTGTGTGGCTACTGAGCACTTGAAATGTGGGCAGTTCAAATTTAGATATGTTGTCAATGTAAAATGCAAACTGGATTTCAAAGACTTAGCATGAAAAATATATCATTAATAGTTTCATACTGATAACATGTTGAAGTCATAACATTTTTTACATATTGGGTTAAATATACTATAGTATTAGAACCAATTTCAACTGTTGTTTAAATATGGCTACCAGAAAACTTGAAATTCTATGTATGGCATGCATTATGCTTCTGTTGGACAGCCTGGTCTAGATTTAATGAAGTGATGGAGAAAATGTTACAAGGATTAAACTTAAAAGTGTGTGTGCCTGTAGCCATTATATTGTGAACAGGTTAAAAAACTGACAAAATACTCATCCAGTATTTAAAAACTGCCATTTGATTTAGCAAAAAGGTGGCCACTCACATCACTGCGGAACGAGGGAAGTTCCAACTCCATCTTCACTTCCAGCTTAATGGTTGGGACTAAAATGTGGACCAGGGTGTGAGGTGGAGCTGGACTTGTTTGTCAGGTGTAACCATGAGCTAGTTATGGGTATACGAGCTTAGCAAAAATCAGCTGAAAGCATTTTATGAGACTCAGTGGTGTCACAGGGTTTATAATAAAGAGTGATGAATATTTTATTATACTTTGTAAATTGTGAGCTATGTATATATCAGTACAACTTATAATAAACTTATGTACATACATATAAATATGTAATATGTGTGTATACATATTTACATCTATGCATATGTATATGTGTGTGTTTATAATGTATATACACTTTTTTTTTCCAGAGAGCTGCTTGCTAAGATTTACCAGCACACACTGTCTCCAACCTTCCTGCTACCCCAGGGCACTCCCCAGGCCCTGGCCTTGGGGACACTGGCAGACTGTCCCTCTCCATCCTTCACTTTCCAAAGCTGCAAAGCTCAGAGATGTGTAAAGAGGCCCTTCCAACTCCTCTCCCCTCTGCCCTTGTGCTCCATTTCATTCAGGAAGACTCTTCAGTCTATTTCTCCTTTCACCCCATCCTGGCTCAAACCCCAGTTTCCAGACGGCAGCCCTGAAAAGTCAATCACTGAGCCATGAAAATTCTACTCCTGGGCATGGCACTGAGCCAGAGCCCTGCCTGCCTGCTCTTGCCCCAAGACCCTTGCAGCTAAAAGACAGCTTTGGCGGTGACTACAGGCACACCTGGCCCTCAGGGCTGTCAGGTGATCCTTCCTAGCCCCATGGAGGATAGGTCTGAAGTGAGACAGGGTGGCAAGTGAGCACAGAGAGTGTGTGGTGCAGGGTGAGCAGTGTTCAGAGCGCTGGGGACACAGTTCTGCAGTTTTCTTGTACTCACCCTGATCAAAAACCCCTTGGCAGCCTGGGGGCAGTTCTGTCCTGAACGCTGCCCAAGAAAACAAGGCACTTCCCAGGCTCTGCCTACCAGGGACCCCTGGAGGAAACTATTCTCGACTGAGGCTATTGAAAGGCTGGGCACCTGGGGATCAAACCAGCACTCCTGTTTAAAGTAAACCACAAACTTAGCAACACATACATGTCAGGGACAAGGCATGGCTTTTGGAGATCCCAGGGATTTGGTTCAGGAAAAAGTACAGGGCACAAGCTCCATTACGGTTGGGAGAGACTTGAGAAGGAAGCTGTGGTGGGCTCTGAAGACCTGGGGGAGCTCCCTGGAGGAGGCAAAGTTTTTAAAACATGAACTCAAATACTTCAGTCTGGGATAGAAGATGAAGAAAGGATGTGACAAGCACTCTTGCTGCTGGGAAATCCAATTAGGATCAGAGTCTCCAGTGAATTTCTAAAAATTACTCGTGGTTTCCTAGGTGGTTCTCATTGTCTCTAATAACAGTAATAACAATGATGACAATATAATAATAGCTAACATTTACTATGGTCCTGGCATGTTATGTCTCAACCACAGCAATGCCAGGAGGTAGTTATTATTATTGTTATTATTCCCATTTTTGCAGAAGAGGAAACAGACACGGACAGGATAATTAACTTGCTATAAGGCACAGCCCTGCAGGATGGAGTCTGGGATCAGAGTCCTCTTCAGGATCTCCATCATGCCTTCGTTCCGTAGTTCATGTCATTTTTCTACAGGTTTCCCCTTCACTATCCCTTTCGATGATTTTCTAAATGGTGAGCAATTGCCTCAGTGGTTTTATTCTCATTATTTAGATGAGGACACTGAGATACAAAGAGGTTGCACAGTAAATGCTGAGACAGGAGCTGTGCACTAATCTGGAGCGCATGGAGGAAAATAAGTATGGCTAAATATTTTAATCTAAAGGACCAAACTTATTCTGAGAGAGTGTCCTTCCTTTGTGCCCTTCCTTTATAAAATGATGAAAGCAGTAGCTGGAAATTGTTGCTTTTTTAATGTCCTTTAAAAAAAACAATAAAAGACTGGCAGCCCTGACAACTGATTTGAAATCCTCTCCACGTCCCACCCTATGGGCCCGGAGTCCTGGGGCTTTCTCAGTGCTCACTGCACACCTCTCCCAGCTGGGGCATTTATCCTGGGGCACCTATGCTGCTGAGGAAATATAAAGGATGCTCAAAGGGTGGTGCCAACCTGCCTCCCGCCAAGTTGGGAAGATGCCCTCCATTCCTCCTGACCGTGGACAAAGGGGTCTCAGAGAGTGCAGGGCCTGGGCTGACTTGCCAGTTAAGGATGTCAGAAGGAATACCCCCATCTTTCTGGCTTAAGAGGTTGCGGTGTCCTCACCAACCCTCTATTTCAAACCTGCCTCAGCTTTTATGCATCCCCTTTCCCCGACACTCTATCTTCTGGACTTGGGGAGAAAGTCAACAAGAATCTTCCCACAATCCACACTTGTCCCATCCATTCCTCTGGCAGTCAAAGCCATGATTCATCCACCTTTTATTTGTTTTGAGGATTTGCCATGGCAACCTCTCTCTTGATTTGGCCATTTTCCAGGACCATCAAAATTCTATTCAAACCGGAAAACACTAGTTCCTAGAAGACATGTGTTTTCTCCTTCTACTGAATCCCCGGGTCATCTAGGCTTCTGAACGATGTTGTGTGGCCTCGCCTTTGGTTTTGGATGGCTTTTTCTCCCTCTTCCACCAGCACTGGCCATGGGCGGTGCTTACATTCCAAACTGGAATGGGAGGAACAAGAAACTGCTAAGGCAGAGAAAGGAAGAGACTTGGACTTGAAAAAACATCTTCTTTCATGGAGCTGGTGTTGTGACAAAGGAGCTGTTGAATGAGGGCGCTTAGAGAACTGGGGTCAGGCTACATGACTGAGAACCTCTAACCCTGAGAAGGCTGATGGGTGAGTGAGGCAGGTAAGAAACAGTCGTTATCACTGGGCAAGGTAACACATAGTTGACAGGGAGTCCAGGTTCCGTGTAGCTGTAGGGGTGACAGTCAGACAGAAAACAGAACTTTCCTAAGGCCAGGTTGTGAAACACGAGGGCTCTGGAGTCTCCTTGGGAGGTCCTCATGAGAAGCAGAGACTCCTCTGCCAGGGTGGCTGCAGAGGTGGCTGGACTGGTCACCACACCAACGTCAAGAGAAAGGACCATGCTGTCCATTAGGTGCTGTCCTGATGCCCCCACCACTGAGAGGAGAGGCTTCTATAACTGAACAGTGACAACGGGCCCACAGCCTCTGCAGGTGGCCTTTGGTAGGGAAACCTGAGATGGGTTACATAGCAACCATGGGGAAAGGGAACCCAGCCCAGCACCCAGGAATCAGACTTCAGGCTTCAGATGATAGAATATGATGGATGGAAGTTTCAACAGATAATGGGCAGAGAGCCCACAGGATGTCAGGGCAGGGTGGAAAGGCACAGAAGCTGGGTGGGCAGAGACAGGTGGTTCCCAGACCCAGAAGCAGGGTGGCAATATGGAAAGAGTGTGGGCTTTGGAGAAAACGACCTCACAGAATCCTGGCTCCATGCACTGGCTCTTTGGTCCTGGGTTTAGTATGTTTCTGTCTTAGGAATAACAACATCCTCATTGGAGAGGTGGCTCAGGGGAGGTGGCATGGGTGACGTGCCCAACGCAGGGAGACTCTGGTCCACAGGAGGTGCCCCATAAACACCAGTTTCCATTCCTTCCCTTCAGACCCCGCATGGTACCTGGGCCTGGAACTGGGAGAGGGTAATGGAGATGAGGCTTCACAGATGGAAAAAAAGGAGTTGAGCCTTAGTCAAGGCCAAGAGGCCTCAGCCCCCTTGAGTGGACCCTGGGGTGCCAATGTGGACCTACTGACGCATAAGGTGCATTATAATGAGATCCCCAGAAGCGGGGATATGCAAATTATAATTTGAGAAGCGTTGGTCTAATTAAACCATCCTTGCAACTCTTGAGTCCCCTATAATACCCGTCAAGGGCTGCTGAGTCTGTTCTTGAACACCTCCAGCAACGATGAGCACCCTATCGCTTAAAGCGGCCCATTCCATCCTGAGCTTAGTTTACACCAACCAGTCCTTCAGTGCAAGGTGCCCCACTTGACCTTCATCCTCAGCTTTCTCACTTCTCATCTCTTACTTTCACCCAACCATGGCGACAGGGACTCGGTCCCTACAGTTAGCACCCCAGGAATACACCCCAATCCCAAATCCGTAGAAACCTACTCAGGTCAAGGGAGATCTCATTTCGGTGAATTTTCCTGCCCACATTTTATTAATCTTCCTGCCGCCTGGTGTCTTTCCAGCCTGGATTTCAGGAGGCAGAGGAAGTCCAGGACCTGGCCTGGGCCTCCTGCCTCTGGGCCATGTTCTCATGCATGTGCCTCTTACGATGACGCAGCCAGTCCAGGAGCGGCTTGTTACCATGGACAGGAACATGGATGTGTCTTGGGCCTCAGTCTGCAGTCTGACCCCTCCTACACGACCATGGGAAGCTCAGCCCCAGGCCAATAGGCCGCTTTCCTGGCACAGCAGCACAGGGAGCTCCCTGATTAGGGCGGCACTTCATGCTTCAGATGCTTGCGAGCAGGCTTTGCCCTTTTGGTCCTCATGGTAGCAGGGTGTGGGGATCGAGCAGGTATTGTTATGGCAAGTAGTGACATACAGGAGCCATTGGGTTTGGAGTCAGAGGCCTGGGCTGGGCCTTTCTGAGGCTTGGCTTCAGCATAGGTGTGTGGGAACTGGGCATGAGGCAGCCTCTGCATGTGGTCCTGGGGGAAGAAGGAAGCAGTTGAGCAGCGAGGAAACCAGGTTGTGCACAACTCAAGGGCCCCAAAGACCTCCGCTGTCTGGGAGACACCAGGACTGGCCCAGTTGTAACTCTCCCCAGAGAAGCCCCAGTGATGCTCCTGAGAAGCTGGTCCCCTGCACAGCTCCTCCTCTGGGCCTCCAATCTACCCTCCAGAAAGGCCATGGGCATCATCCCCACTATAGTGTGAAATTAAACTCCCTTTCCTCTGCCTTGCATGTCTCCAGACAGCCTGCTCCTCCTGGGCTTCATGGAGCAAGGACTGAGTGGGAATGAGCCAACTAGCTGTGCATCATTCACCCTCTGGCTTCCCAGACAGCTGCCCTGCCTCCCCTCCCCCGCTGCCTTAGGCCCCACCTGCACTCCCCTCCCACTCCACTAAGTGCCATTGACCAAGATAAAATTGTGTTCAGCATCCCCTCTGCTCCTGAGACTACCCAACCTGCTCACCTCAGGGACACGACCTCCTCGCCCATGCTAGAGTGCAGTGCCACAGAGCTTTGGGATCCAAGCCTGGCTCTGCCCCTGACAATCCAGGTGACCTTAGAAGAGACCCCTGCCCCTGCCTGGGTCTCAGCTCCTCCATGGTGAAATAGATAGAGCAGATCCTGCTGTGCAGCACAGAGGGCCCCACATCCGAGTATCAGGGCTGAGTGAGGAGTCACAGCAGCCCTGGGCCCCCTTTCACGTTTACCCTGCAGTGGAGTTCCTCCTGGAACCCACCCAGCGGGAGACGCAGGCAGGGCAGCACCGCCAAGGACAGACTCCTGTCTTGACTCACAAATTGGAGCCAGACCCTCCACCCACTCTCCACCCAGCCCCCTAAAGGGCAGGCCATGGACAGGGTACCTTTGGGATCTTCTCCATCCCAGGTGGTTGTAGGGAGGCAGGGGATCTGAGTCTCAATGTTTTATCTGTGAAATGGCAATAGCAGTGTTCCCTCGGCCCCAGTGCTGTGCTCAGACAATGGGTGTGCAGGTACCTGGTAAACTGTAAAATGCCGGTAGGCACCAAGAGGGAGGCAATGCGTGCCACCACTCCTTCCAGGATGGCCAGGGCAGGCATAGCTGACTGGTTCTGCCGTCCTTCCCCATGGATATGGACACAGCCACAGGATCCTCAAGTTCACGCTCTTGGCCAGCGGTGCTCAGCTCTGGCTGCTCACCAGAATCCCCTCGCTAACTTTCAAGACACCAGGGAATGCTTGGACTCCACCCCAGTGGCCTGCCTTAATTAGTTTAGGGTAGGGGCTCAGACATGAGAAAATTTAAAGTTCCCAGGTTATTTTTTCAGCTTTTGTATAGAGCCACTGCTCTTGGTAATCACAATCAAATGACCTCATAGCTGCATCTAACATAGTGGCCACCCTTCCTGCTAGTCATTGCCATTCGCCTCTTTCCCTAGGGCCCTCTGTTTTCCCCAAATCATCCACCAAGCCCTACCTGGTCTGTCACCCACACCCAGCCTAGCCCTGTTATTCTGGGACCTGTCAAACTGATAGCAGGAAGTCCTACTGTTTCCAGCACCTCCATCTGCTGCTTGAGAACAGATTTGGGATAGGAAAACCCTGCCCACCTAGCACAAAGAGAGTTCTCCACTCCCAGCAGCCTCCAGAGCAGCAGTCTTCATGCCCACAACTGTGAATCCAGCATTTCTTCTAAGCCTCTGACTGTGAAGTTCTTTCTGCTATCCCACCTCAGTCCTTACTGCTGCAAAGGGAGCGAGGGAACAGAGGCAACAGGTGTGTGTGGATCCTTTGCTGAGGATATGGCAGTGTCTCCACCGGTTCTGAAAACACACACACACACACACACACACACACACGCACACACGCACACTCGCACACACGCACGCACGCACACATGCACGCATGCATGTACCAGGCCTGCCCTTGTCCCCAGGAAAGCAAACTTATCACCTAGTCTTTATCTACCCTCTTTCTTCCATCCACACCTGCAGAAGAGTGGTGTTTACTTCCAGTGGTGTATACTTGAGGGCAGCCAGGAGACTGGCTGAAGGTCACCTTCTGGGTGGTGGGGGGTTGGAGCCTGGCTCAGTGACCTTGCTGTAAGCTCCAGCCACCACCATGAAGTTCTATCTGCCAACCCAGCCCACCCAGCCCTTCCTCCAATCTTTCCACCTCCATCTTCAGAAGCCCCTAGGGCCCCAAGGATTTCCCGGCTGAAGTTTGTGGGCTCATGCTGGTGACTGGGGAATCTGCCCACCTGTCCTCCTCATCTTCCTCCTCACCACAGGACAGGACTGGCCACCACCACAGTTATTTCAGGGTGAACAGGTTTTTGGGGATGTGCCAACTACAGTCACTGAAATTCACAGCCTTCCCGACCCCCAACTCACTCCACCCCAGTTGAACCTCAGGTTCTAAAAACTTGTTTCCTGTCTTAACTTTCCAGCAGAGAGGCTCAGAGTGTGGGGGCCACACCCACTCTACCCTGCAGGAGGCCAGGCCTCTGAGCAGAGAGGAAAGGGTTGAACAGATGCAGATTCCTGTCTGCCAACCCCCCATCCTCGCTCTAGGGAAGACTCAGTTCTCAGAAAGAGGCCAGGTCCCTGTTAGGAGCAGGACCAATTCTGCCATTGGGCACAAACCAGGGGGTATACACCCTTCCCATGTGACTCCTTCTTCTCCAACAAATCCTCCCCCTCTTTCCAAACTCTGTGCCATGCTCCTCTCCTTGAAGCTCATTAGTGTTTGCAGCCCCCCTGCCATGTCTGCTCTGGCGGGGAGGGGCTTCTGTTTCTGCTCTACAGGGAAATTAACCTAGTGTGATATGTGTTCTGTGTGTCCCTGTGTGTCTGTGGAGTGTGTGGGGCCTGCTCATGTGAGCATCCTAAGGGAGTTCATGTACATAGCCATCCTCAGAGAGACCACCATCAGATTGTGCTGTTTATTGAGGATGCGGTGGGAGGGCCTGAGAGAAGAAAGAAGTGAACGGGCCTCCTCTTCTCTGCTTCTGGGCACAGAGAATGAAGAGAGACGCTGCACTGTGCTTGGTTTCATTCAGAATGAGTTGCGAGTCTGAGCGGGTTAGGTGGGGACTAGGCGTCTCGGTTGTTTGTCCTTTAGTCCTCCTTTTCTTGGACAGAGAGCCAGCTCCTAGCGTAGTCAGAGTCCAGAATAAAGGCCCCAGTGTGAGAGGGGCTTTGGTCTGAGATCCAGACCCCAGGCAGAGTAGTTGGAGGCTGAGCCAGAGCCTGGAGCCAGCGGCTGAGCTGATGGCATGGCTGGGGGACCACAGCCAAGGATGCCGGGCGTGTGCAGGGAGGAATTTCACAGGATTAGTCGTCCACACCTGTCCAGGCTCCGGAAGACACAGGTTGGGAGAAGTGAGGTGGCCAAGGCCAGAGCCTGGGGTACAAGAGCAGGGCCAGCAGGGTGGGGGCGGGGCTGACAGTGGGCTGGGCAGAGCATGTGTGGGAGCCAGAGCCCCTGCTGGGGACACAGGGGTGGCAGGAGGGCATCAGTAGCCCTGTCTACCGACTAGCTTTCTTGGAGGGGGCGCTCAAGCTGGAGCCCTTCCCCAGGGTATCCTTGTAGTCACTGGCGCTGCCCCGGCTCCGGGCATCCCCGCCACGGACACTGCACACTCCAGAGATACAGCTGCCGCTGCTGGCCACGTAGCCGCCACTGACGGAGCTGGGCCGGAAGCCATAGCCACTGCTGCCACTGGTGCTGCTGATGATGGCTGTAGGGGAAAAGCCAGTCAGTACCCTTCGGCCAGAGCTGGGGGGTCCTCTTGGAGCAGTGGGTTGGGCGGGGGCTCTGATCACAGCTGACCCTCTCCTGGGAGGTGGGGGCGGGGATTTCCCCGAGACAGCTTCGCCCATATCTTGCCCTTGGCTTGCTTAGCTTATACCCACTCTGGCTACTTCTTAACTCTCAGAAGCCCATACTTTTGGTCCGGGCACTAATGTATCCACCTGTCACTCTGGACACTACCCTCTGCCCTTTCTATTAACCTTTTTTGCTAAATTTCCCATCCTCCAACCTCTCCAGTCTGCTGACTGTCTCACAGATGCAATCTTTCAAAGCTCTGGTTTAACACTCTCACCCCCACTGAGAAACCCAGAGATCTAGCATGGTCGGCTGGACCTCCAAGGTCCCCGTTCACTAATTCCAGCCCCTCTAAGTCCCTAGCCCAGGTCTGATCACAACCTGCAGACGTGGCTCCCCAAGCCTCACCTACACCCATGTTCATTTTCTTGCAACATGTTCTTTGTTTCCCCATCCCAGTGGCATGTCTCCCTGTTCCTAGCTGCCAGCCCTTGGGGACAGTAGATGGAGTGAAAAGGAGGAAGGAGCCCTGGGCTGGGAGTCAGGAGGCCTGGTTTCTGGCCATGCCTCTGCTATCTGGCTCTGTGATCTCAGGCAAAGATTTTCCCTCTCTGGGTCTTAGATTGCTCATCAACACACAGGTGTGACTAAGCCCCTTTCCAGTCTGCAGATTCTGCAATTTCAGGTCCAAACATACAAGTACTTACAGATGCTGACAGGGGAGGGATATTCTCCTGACATCCTGTTAGGGAGAGAAATAAAATGAGAACACGCAACCATACAACCCGTGATCTATTAACCTCAGAGTTGGTGCCTCCACTGGCCTGATGTGGGTTTGTAAGCCCTATGGGCACCTATGGAAATTCCAGGTCTTCTTTGGCACAAGCAGAGCCCGAGAAGTTGGGATGCTGCCCCTGAATATTTGTGGTAACCAGGCAGCAACCCAAGTCAAAAAGTAGTTCCTGTGAGGTGCACATGTGGGGGTGGTATGCACACTTCCCACGGGCCAGGCCTAGGCACTGAACCTTTCCGTCTCCCAAGAACATCAGGGAAGCCAGAATGGAACATCTTCCACAAGCTCATCTTGTACCTGGACAGGTAAGGAGCATGAAACAAGAAAACCTAACATAGTAGTGAGTTTTTTTGTTAGGGAGCAGAGGGGGTACACCAGGGAGGTTGTGAGGGTTGGATGAGTTCATCCACATAGCACAGTGCCTGGTATGAAGTAAGTACTCATGCCCGTGTAGGGATTGTTAATAACTATTACTATTACAACTACTCTGTCATCACCACCCCTTCACTCCCCAAGAA
This sequence comes from Corynorhinus townsendii, assembly GCA_026230045.1. NCBI lineage: Eukaryota > Metazoa > Chordata > Mammalia > Chiroptera > Vespertilionidae > Corynorhinus > Corynorhinus townsendii. The sequence continues at coordinate 167,601,764 of JAPDVU010000003.1, read as the reverse complement.
CTGATCTTTTCTGGGTTATGATGTGTTAGGCTTTCTCCTGAGGTCCTCCCCAAACCCTTTCCTGCCAAGAACGCCCCCCTCACCGGCACTCCTCGCTCTCCAGCAGCTTGCGGTAAGTGGCAATCTCCATGTCCAGGGCCAGCTTCAGGCTCATGAGCTCCTGGTACTCGCGCAGCATCCGGGCCAGCTCCTCCTTGCCCTGGTGCAGGGCAGCCTCCAGCTCATCCAGCTTGGCCCGGGCGTCCTTCAGGGCATTGTCCCCCCGCTGCTCGGCATCGGCAATCGCCGTCTCCAGGTTGGAAGCCTAAATAGGGAATTGGAGATGTTGGAAAACTGAAAGGGGTCATTGGAAGCACTTACATCCAAATACCACTCATTCTTTGAGATTCCGAGCGGAGATGCCCACCTCCAGCCTTCACACCTCCTGCTCCTCTTCTAGGCTGGGCCCCTCCTGGCATCAGCCAGTCCTTCCTTAGCTCTATCTCCACTCCCCTGTGTTTAGACATTGGTGGTGATAACAAATAGAGTGCCTCCTGCCTTCCTGAGATGATGGCTAATTCACCACCACTTCAGTGAATGCAAAGACCCTTACTTGGCCAAGGACACAAAAGGAGTGAGAGTCACATTGGCTTTCTGCTCTTGAGTTGTTTTAAGTCTGGGAAGAGAGATCCCTGGAATATGGTGTTACAGCTACAGTGACAGTGCCTGACCAGGTGCATGGGACCACAGTGAGGGGACAGGGAAGGACCAACTCCTATTTCCCAAGTGCTTACCATCTGCCTGGCACAACACTCAGCCCTTTATCCACCTTTTATAACCTAAGCTTATCTAGTCCTTATAACACCCTATACAATGAGGACAAGTGACTTGCCCAATGTCACAGAGCTACTAAGAGTTAAAGCTTGTCGGAGAGTGGGAAGAGCACTGGACTAGGAATCAGGAGACCTTGGTTCAGATCACAGCCTTGCCCCTTACCAGCTGTATAACCCGCTTAACCTCTCTGAGCCTCAGTTTCCTCATCCGAGTCTTTGTGAGGATTTAATATGATGCGATTATAGAAGCTATTATTATTATTATATACCTGCATCTTGTCTTGCCACCTACTAAAGCAGAGGCTGCAGCCTATATGCTTGGCACCATACTAGATGCTGGAAAAATAATAGGGAACAAAGCAGCCAGCTCCCTGCCTCCTTCAGTCCAGTGGAAGAAGAGATGGACAGGTGCAATTATAAAAGTGTGACAAGTTCAGGAAAAGCACTGGTGCCAAGACAGCACATTGATTAGGACAGGGGGACAGGGCACCTGGCACCACTCTCAGCCTGGGGAATGAGAGAATGCTTCCTGGGGGAGGGGGTTCCAAAACAGAGGTCCTTGGCTGAGTAGGTACTGAGATACCCCAGGGATGTCTGCTCTAAATGTTTGAGGCAGCAACCTCATCTGGCCCCTTTCCTCTCATGGATGGAGATTTTAGGAAGTTGCCATCCTCAGCCAACTCATCTCCCCTCCAATGTGCCCACCTGCCCCAAGCCACAGGCAACCTGACCCCTCACCTGTTTCTTCACATTCTCAATCTCTGAGCGGATTCTCTGGATGAGCCGGGTGAGCTCCGAGATTTCATTCTTGGTGTTTTTCAGGTCGTCCCCATGCCGGCCAGCTGCCAGCTGCAGTTCCTGGAACTGGGGACCCCAGAGCACAGAGCCAAGTATGAGCATGGTAAACACGGTGTGGGAGCACCTGATGTCTCGGGTTGGTGATGTCACGGGACAGGGCACACTGAACACTTGACTGGACACTGCCTCTGTTCTGGGAACGATCAGACCCAGCCCTCATGCTTGCTGGGGTTGCCTTCTCAGGCCCAGCTCACCTTGGTCTGGTACAGGGCCTCGGCCTCGGCCTTGCTCTTGTGGGCAATCTCCTCGTACTGGACCCGAACCTCGTCTATGATACTGTCCAGGTTCAGGTCCCGGTTGTTATCCATGGACAGGATGACAGACATGTCACTGATGTGGGACTGGATCTGAGTGATCTCCTGCAGGGAAACAAGGATAGTCTCAGGACTTGACTGTCAAAGGCCAAAACCTTCCCCAAGGAAGGTGAGCAAATCCTGGTAATGTCAAACATGAGGTTCCCAACCAAGGCTGTTGCTCCCTGGGCTTGGCAAGTTCCCTCTGGGCCCCAGATTCCTGCCACCATGAAGCCAGGGCTGTGTCCATTTCCTTCCCACCCAGAACGTGGAGATTGAGGAGCCTCTCAGGGACGAGGTGGGAGATGAATGACTAACCAGGGGACCTCCTTGAGAGCAAGGGCCTCCATGCCTCTCCCAGCCCCCAGAATAGAGTTTTACCCACTGCCTGCCCTCAGAGGGGTAGAGTGGAGAGACAGACTCACAGCTTCAAAGAGACACTTGAAGAACTTGATCTCCTGGTCCATGGAGTCCACCTTGGCCTGCAGCTCCACCTTATTGGCATAAGCTGCGTCCACGTCCTGAAAGATGCCCCAGTCATCCCCTGGTCACTGCCAGTGCACCCGAGGAGGCAACAACTGCCCCAGCCTGGGTGCCCTGCACAGGTGAGTGGCCCCCTCTTCTCCTTGAGGGGCCCATGGAAAAGGAGAGGAAGAAGCATCCTGAAACTCTGCCCCATCAGCAGGGATGGGCACCCCTAAAGGAAGGAGGCCCCAGCCAGGCTGTTGTCCATCATCTCTGTGATGTATGAGCAGACCCTGAGGCTGCAGGGGGAACCTGTGTGTCACCCTTGGCTGCTCTTCACTATGGACAGACCCACCCATGGGAAACATCAGGAAGGCCATCATCCTCCTGCCTTTGTATTCTCTTTTCTGAGTAGTTTTTCATCGCCGTTCCCTGCCTTCACCTCACTGTTTCTGAATCAGCTCACTTTCTCTGAGAGCAGAGCACACTGCAGGCTCAGCGTCTCTGGGTTCCAGGCAGCCTGGACTCAGAGCCTGCCTCCCCCTCACCTTCTTGAGCAGCACAAACTCGTTCTCTGCAGCTGTCCGCCTGTTGATTTCTTCCTCATACCTGCGGAAATGTCAGAGCTTGGTTGGTTAATACGTCTCACTGAGGAACCTCATTTGCCCAGGGAAGACCCTGAATGAGGGAGGGGTGGTGTGCCTTTCAGAGGGCACAGGTGCTGAGGGGCTGTGGAGTACTGGGCCAGTGGGGCCAGCCAGGCAAGGAAGGCTTCCTGAGGGAGGGGACCTGGTAACCAAGTTTGGAAGAAGGAGATTGTTAAAGATTCAGCTTCAAAAATTAAGAAAGAGCATGTAGAGTGAATGTCCTGTGGGAACTCTAAGAGGAAACAAGAAGCAATCTTCTCCCTCGACATTTGAATAAAGCCTTACAAATGAATGGGAGTGTTTCTGGAGTTACTCCTCATAGCAGTTCTGGGAGGTCGATGGGCTTGAGACCCTTTTACCAATGAGAACACAGAAGCGTGGGGAAACAGTAGTTACCCAAGGTTTCCCTCACCCTAGAGCCGGAGTTAATCCTCTGACCACTGTCCAACTAATTAAGCTGGACATTTGTCCCAAGTGTCAGGGCAGAGGTTGGAGGAGCAGAGAGCAAGTTCTGGAGTTTTGTTCCGGAGGGTGATTCTGCTTCATGTGCCGATGACACTGCCTTCCACCTCCAAAAACTTTAAGCTGGGGTAGCTGCCAGGGCCCCAAGGGCAGGATGCGTTCAGAGGGACAGGGCAGCTGTCGAGCTGCAGGGGGCCCCCTCTCGCTCACCTCTTCTTGTAGTCCTCCACCACGTCCCGCACATTCCTCAGCTCCGAGTCCAGCCTCACCCTGTCCCCCGACAGCGTCTCCAGCTGCTTCCGCAGGTTACTGATGTAGCCCTCCAGGATGGGCTCCAGGTTGTTCTTGCAGTTGTTCAGGTCCAGCTGCTGCAGCAGCTCCCACTTGGTCTCCAGCACCTGGTTCTGCTGCTCCAGGAACCGCACCTGGAACCCGAAGCCCAGAAACTGTTGAGTCCCCACAGAAACAGTCACACCTGTTGCTCACAGGGCACTGTGCAAAGCTCTCTAGCCCTCACAACAGCTGCATGAGATGGGCGAGTCCTTAACTGTATTTAATGGAGAGGAAACTGAGGCGTAGAAAAGTTTACTAGCAGCCTCTTTCCAAGATCTGACGGTTAATAAGTGGTGGAGCCCAGGACTAAACCCAGACATGGGTCCCATAACTCATGCATCTAATCACTCAGAACCCACTGTGGCCAAATCAGCACAGGGCAGGGATGTGCCTGAAGGTGCCAGGATAGAGTCAGGCTGGGTCCATCTTTGGGAAGGTTGACCTCTCTGAAGATTGGTCTGCTGTTCATTTTATAACACATCAAGCTCAGCAAGGCTCAGTGGCCCAAGAACTTCTGTTATTCTAAACTCCTGAAAGGCCCCAGCTCTACTGGGCTCACGGCCGCTTCCTCCTCCCCTTGTCCTGCTCCTCAGAACCATTTTCCCAATGGACAGAGGGGGCTCCTGCTGCCACCATGGCCGCACTGGGCCAGGACTCTAACCAGAGGGAGTGGACCTGCATATGCCTCTCTTATTTGGTTTGGGGGTGGAGGGAGGAGCACTACTCTTTAAATGAGGTTGAATCCCTAAAGTTAGAAACACAGGACCTTGGGAAACCATCTGGGACTCAGTGTTGGGATGGGTTAGCCACCAAACAGCTTGCCTCCAGCAGGTCAGCCAGCATTTGGTTTGGTCTAACCAGTCCTGACTTTTTCATGTATATCCATAAGGCCGAGCATTAACCACAGAGTAAGCCCTACACCAAAGACACCACAATACATATCTGGACCACGCACTGGTCAACCCTGGATCTCTGATAGGATGTACTACTTTCTCTGATTGTATTCTTCTGGAGACTAAAATGGTTTGGGAACTGCCCAGGCCTTTGAGCCTGTTTTCCTCTCACCCCAGTCAGACCACCTTTGTTCATAGAAGTGACTGTCTTTGTGTTTGTCTTTCTTTCCACTTCTCCAGACTTCATCCCTTAATGGTGTTTGACCAGCCCAGCCAATGTTCAGTTCACTCCCATCCCCCAGCCCCATACCTCAGAACACCTTGATCTTCCAAATGACTTAGAGAAGTAAGAAGCCACAGAAGCGGTGTTGGCCCCTTATGTGAGCAGGGGCAGCAGGGAATCCTCCCTTGAGCAGGAGATGAGAGTTGCAAGGAGTTGGAGGTGTGAGGGTGCAGCTAGGCTCTGGTGGCTGTTGACCATCTCAGCCATTGGCTTTGTCCTGGGCTGACCTGTCCTTGGTGTGTCACTGTGATGTAGTTAACATAGCCCTCCAGTCACAAGTACTTGGTTTGGAAGCAGGAGGCTGAGTGTCCAACCTCACCTTCTCTCCCTCAGATGACCTTGGGCATGGCCTTCATCTCCATGCTTTTGCTGACACATAAAATGGGAGCAATAATTTCTTATCTACCGAAAGTCAGGGGCCTGTCTGGACTGGATGATCCCTTGAGGTCTCTTCCAGCCCTTTGATGCTCTCCTTCCCCTAGCTCTCCGGAGATTAAAATGATAATAACAATAGCAACCACTGTGAGTATTTAGTATGTGTCAGGCATTGTGCCAAGATCTTCCCATGCATTTTCTTTTATAAACCTGACAATGACCCCAAAAGGTAAGTATTATCTCCATTGAAGAGACGAGAAAACAGAGGCACCGACAGAATAAACAACTTTCCCCAAGCACACAGCTGGTAAGTGATGGGCCAGGGTGGAAGCCAGGTCTGACTTCCCCAGTGTACTATTCTGCCTTGAGAAAGGCCTCAGCTGACTGAAACATATGGCCTGAGCAGAGCCACCAGGAATGACCAGCCCTGATGCTCCTGAGCCATCAATCAAATGACTAGTGCACGAGATCAGCTGGCTATGGATGGGAGGCCAGCTTCCCTGGTTACTCTGGGGCAGATTCCTTCTCCATGGGTCATTTTCTGCACACAATCTGCGTAGACCCAGGCTTAGCAATGGTACCAATCTAGCCCTTGAGAGTAAGAAGCAGGGTTATTCCCTTAGGCTCTCCTGCCACTAGCCCTGATAAGCCCCTGCCAGTAGAGATTGGCCTGCCTCTGTCTTTTCTAGGGAAAGACTACAGAAGGAACCTTACACAAGTCGCACTGATGTTAGAAAATACCTGTCTTGCCCACAGTAAGTGCCTCTCCATCCTTAACCTCAATTTCTCATGCTGTAACAAAAGCTCACATTCCAAGAAGAGACACTGCCTACAGGTTCCCCAGGTGCTAGCAGACCCACCTTGTCGATGAAGGAGGCAAACTTGTTGTTCAGTGCCTTGATCTGCTCCCGCTCCTGGGCACGCACTTTCTGGATCTCAGGGTCCAGCTCCACATTGAGGGGGGCCAGGAGGCTTTCATTGACAGTGACCTGGTGGATGCCTCCAGGTGGGCACACAGTTGGGCACACAGGTCCCAAGGCCACACTGCCAAACATGCTGCCAGCAAAACCGCTGGCCCGGCCCCGGCCAAATCCATAACCACCACTCTTCCCGCTGCCACTGGCCACGTTGAAGGAGATGCCCCGGGAGCCCCCCAGGCTGTAGAGGCTCCGACTCCCAAAGCCCCCGCTGAGCCCTTTGCCCCCTGCCCGGAAGGAGGGCGAGCTGCCCCCAGAGAGCACAGCGGAGCAGCCGCTAAAGCCCCCCTTGGCGGCAGCTCCTGACTTGCAGGTGAACTGGCGGCTCATGCTGCTGGTGAAGGTGGAATGCAGAATCAGGAGGGAGGAAGGCAAAATGCCACACGGGTTCCACAGGTTGCTGCGAGGACCGACAGGTGCCCTTCCTTATATGTGCTTGGCACTGGGGTTTGTGGATGGGCAGTCAAGAGCTTAATTCGTGGGTTTGGCGTGCCTGGGAGCAAGAAGTCATTTTCTCTATGCTGAGCTAGAGACCAAGCCCTCCCCACCTCTGAGACAACATGAAACCTTCAAAGTGCTAGGCTTGCAAGCCTTGCTCATGTAATTTGGGTCTTATCTAATTAACCTGTTGTCATAGGGCAATTTGCTGCAGGCCCAGCCTCTCCAGGGGGATGTCGCTGGCCCTTCATCCATATCCTGATTCATCTCTGTGTTGTGGGCTTCTTCTCGGGGGCTCAGGAGGGTGGGAGGAGATGGGTTGCTCTGGACAGAGCAGGCCACGGGGTAGATAAAGTATGTGGGGACTCCAGCCATAGCAGTATCCTCCTCTTTCCCAGAAAGGAGCAGGTCATTCAGGCATTCACCCCTCCCCCACACCTCCTGGAGGCACAACCCACCCATGGCCTCTTCTCCTAACCCAGAGACAGCAGCTCTCTCTGCTGGGCTACTGGGGGTGGAGTGACCCTCTCCCCTGCATGGGACATGAGCAGCCCAGGCCAAAGTCAGCCATGGACACAGGGGGCCATGTGGTTCTGCAAGTTCTCCAGAAAAAAGGGTGTCCACACTTTACTTCTCTCAAACTCCCGCAATAAGGCAAGAGACAATTGATGTCCAGTCCTTCAAGCACTAGACAGAAAGAGGAAGAGGAAAGGAGGATGGAGTTGGGAAAGGTGGCCTAGAAATTCAGGGAGTCAACTGGGAGGAGAAACGGGAGGACAAAGAGAGGCTTGCTCAGAGCCTGGAGGTTTCAAGGGAAGACTCCTGGAGGACGGAGCAGGTCCCATTTGATCATTTGTCTTCCCTTCGATGTGTAGGACAGGAGCATGTGTTTAGAGTTCAAATAGAAGAAACTGCTGTCCAAGTGAGACTGAACTGCTGTATCTCCCTAGACCCATGGGAGCTAGGAATGCAGGCTGGTGGGGTGGGCCCCCCAGTGCGGGCCTCCCGAAGAAGGTGACCCAGCGAGCATGGTGCCATCCTGCTCCAAATGGTCCTGTGGTCCCTGTGATCCCTGTCCTAGATTCTGCCTGCAGCCCCTCTATCCTGTGTCCCCGGCTCTGGGGTGGGTCCTGGTTCTCCCACGTGACTGCGTTGCTGCCATGGCCCCTTTTCTTCCCCTGGAGATTGCCCTTCCCCAGAGATCCCTGCTGGGCACTGTGACTCGTGGCTGGCAGTGGCCACAGGAGGGAGGATAGTTTGGAGCCAGGCTGGAGTGGGGTTCTCTCTCACTTTGCTTAGGGGTTGACCTGGAATCCCTTTCCCCTACCATTTTGTCTTCATGGCTCTTATTGAAACCATCAGAATTTCTATTTCCTGCCTTCTCTCTCCATCCCTCCTCATAGCTCCTCTCCACCTTCTATCCATCCTTCCCCCTCTCCTTTGCCACCTCTCGTTCTATTGCTCCCCCACCTGGCCTCTTCCCAGGGGTCTTCCTGGGTCAGCACAGCCCAGATCTGCACTCTCCTCCTCTCCCTCAGCCCTCAGCATGGTCTTGGTATGTGCTGGAAAGACAATGACTCTGTGGCAGCTGCCATGAAGTTCCTCTGAAGGCTGTGTCACATGTCATTTCAGTTTTTCTTTGTAAAGAAAGTAGAGGTTCTCCAGATCAGAGACCATCTAGTATATTCCTCCCTCCCTCCCTCTCTTATGTTCTCCCTTTGGTAAACCTCTGTTGAGACAAGTCTCTTGGCTTGATCCACTTGTCAAATATTTACTAGCATTTACCAAGTGCTGAGGGGGGCAATGCAAAGTACCCTGCCCTCAAAGCACTTGGTTTCTGCATCCCTCCAAATACTGTGTTCCTGGGAAAAGCATCTCATCAAGCTATTAACAAGTCATTAACACCTTATCATGAATTAATCAGATCCTGGCTATTAGGTGTGAAACAACCAATGTTGTTGATGAGGATGATGATAGAACAGGAAGGAGGAGAGTTCTAGGCCACCCACAGGAAGGGTGGGCCCAGGTGGGGCTCCTGGGCTGCTTGTGTTTTTTGCTGGAGGGAAAGGGGAGGGACAGAAGGAAACTGGGGCAGGGCCACAGTTCACTGAGGTTTCCAAGGCCCTTCCCAGGCCTTAACTGAGATTTGGGGAGCCTCAGGGGCAGAAGGAGACAGAACCCCTTGCTTTGGGAGACCTCTTGGGCTGGTGGACAATGAGATCTACTGTATTTTAGGTTCATTTCCCTTCATGCCTTTCCGGGGATCTCCCAAATGCTAGGTGGGAATGAAATTCTGAACAATGCTTGGCCAGGCATGGAAATCTGAGCTGCAGTTTAACTCATCTGTGAAACAGTGGATGGGAGTGTGTCTGAGTTACCAGGAACATCTAGTTCAAACATTCAAGGGAAAATTTAAATTGCATATTAAATAAATTATGTTTTATACATCTTTTGGTTTCATAGGCAAAATGTTTTATTTGGTTCACACAATTTGTAACTTTGTAATTTTATTTCTACCTCTATGGTGATGATCACTTTGCCACATTTGTTGTGATCCCTTGGCCCCAGTAGGGACCCATTTGCACCCCTTCAGTCTTCTGGGGTCTGAGAAGCCTCCAGAGAAGGTCTTGGAAAGTGCTGAGCAAGAACATTTAGTCATTTAGGCCAATCCAAGATGGTAATTGCTGAGTGAGAAAAAAAAGGGAATGCACAGAAGAGAGGCAAGACCTGAGGACACTAAGTCCACAAGGGCTGCCCAAAGGAAAGGGTCTGAATTCGAGTCCTTTACAGGGAGAAGGCATACGTGGACGGGTGAAGAGAACTGTGAAAACGGCTCAGGCCAACAGGAGGAAGGGTATTGAGGAAAAGGGCCCTCTGGGCTGAGGCCATCATAAGATTGATTGGGGGGAGGGACCCTAGGTCCCAAGCAGTACATGGGATGAGGCAAGTGGTAGGGGGGCACTGAGGGCTTGTGAGCCAGGCAGAGTCTGAGCCACACATGTTCGAGGAAGCAGAATCTAACTGCTGTGTGGGTAGGAGCAGTGGGGGTGGGGAGAGGCTGGAGGTGCCGAGAGAGAGGCAGGTAGTGCTCTAAGGGAATAATTGTCTCCAAAATTAGAGAGAATGAGCTGGGCGATTTGGATGACATCAACTCAGGCCCTGCCAGTCCTCCTCAGCACACAGACCCAGGAAAGAAGCATGCTGTATGTGAACACCCACAAGCTCCCTCTTCGTGCCCCCGCATCCTCCTGGAGTTGCAGGCAGGCAGGGTGCTCAGCCCCAAGACAGCTGAGTTCCTGGGGGATGTGGCCACAATCAGAGCTGCTCATCTAGGGGCAGGACAGCTGTTCAGCAGGTTGGCAGCTGGCAAGGCCAAGTGTGAGCTCATCCCAGAGGAGCTGGGATATAAGGGACAGAGTAGCGCCATCCTGCCAGGCACTCAGCTCTGCCCCCATCCTGCAGTGTGGCTGCCCGAGGTGCCCTCCAAGGCATCCGGCCCCTCACTCAGCTCTAAGGCTGGAAGCACCTCCTTTGAGCTTTGCTGGCCATCTCCTTCCTTCATCCTCACTCCAAGCCTCTGGCAAAGTGTATACCCTTAGGGCTCTGAACACCTAAGTACTGGGCCTGCCGTGTGACCAAGGGAAGGTCTCGCAACTTCCTAAACCTCTGTTTCCACATCTCTAAAAAGGGGGATACTAATACCTATTCCACCTACTCCCCAAGGAGGATGGCAGGCAGCTTGTAAATAATAATAATGATGATGATGATAGTAGTAGTAGCTAACACACAGTGTGAGCTCTGCCAGGCGCTGCTCTATATTAGCTCATTTAATTCTCACAACAGCCCTATGAGGCAGGTACTGTTATTATCCCCATTTTACAGATGAAGGTCCTGAGGCACAGGAAGTTAGGTAACTTACCCAAGGTTGCACAGTTAGTGAGTAGCTGAGCTAGGGTTCAACCAGGTAGCCTGCCTGCAATGTGTACTCTTAGTCTCTATACCATCCTGGCTTCCTCACGCACAAATTCCCAGTGCAGGTGCCTGTCCTATTCCAGGTGTGCATGCCCAATTCTAACCTCCCACAAGCTCCAGTTCCAATTTCCTGCTGTCCTTCCTACATCTGCACCACAGTGTGGAAAACTGAGTTCACACTTCCTATCCCACATGGGCTCTGCCATGAGATGTGTGCTCATGCCATCCTCCCAGGTGCTCCCCGCCCTCAGGAAGTCACCGGTCCTCTTTTGCCCCAGCTCCTCTGTATCTGTCACTAATGCCATGGCCCAGGCTGCACCCGAAACTCTCTCCCTCTAGAATTCAAGCAGTAGCCTCTTGGGCAGTCCTCCCCTGTCTGCCCATCTGACCCTCATCCTGCAGGTCCACTCTGACTTCTCCAAGTTGACAGATATGCCCCATCATGTTGGAGGATGTGTGTGGGTACACATCTATATTGGGTAGACCTGAACATGGACATGAGCAGAATATCAATTGTTAAATATTTTCAATATCTTCCTTAGACATGAACCGGTGAGCCAATGAGCACATATCTATGCATGTGTACATGGGTTTCTGATGACCATCGACCTGACAATGGACCCCATCTTGAATTAGCTATTGCTTGCAGACCTCCATGTTTCCACTAGTGGCACATAAGCAAGAGCCGATTGTCTCATTTCCAATAATAGCCATTAAGGGATGTGGTGAAACACAGCTGGTGACCAAGTAAGGGAATCAAATTCACTCATTCATTCAATATCTCTGAGTTCATAAGAGCAGGAAAGGTTCTGACTAGTTGGGTCTGTAAGAACATCCTTCCAAAGGTCCAAAGGATAGACAAACTGACTTCTCAAGGTCACAGAGCATCCATTTCCATGAAACTTTCTCTACCAACGCACATGGATGAATAAGGTAAAGCCTTGAGCTACACCAAGTTTGGACCCTGGAGAGAACATTTGTAAAGATCAGAAAATGAGAGGGTCAAAGGCAGAGGGAAAGGCACAGGGAGGAGGTGCAAGAAAGAGGAGCTGAGGTTCCAGGAGACAGGGCACACACTTCATAACTGCCATCTTCTTTTGCAATTGGTAATTCATTCACCAATTACTGAGCAACTTCTCTGTGCTCGCATACTGGGGATAAAGGAAGTGAGAGGTCCTCAAATTCCCCAGGCTTCCCTTTGATCAATCAAATGGAGGGTAAGATCTTCATCCTACTACTGGCCCCAACTGTTCTCCCCATATTTACTCCAGGTTGCTATTTGGTAGGAAAAGCTGGGAGCAAAGTTTCTCTGGTCTTCTCTCTGCTACCTGCCATCTCCCCAATATTATTTTTATTTAGGTGAGATTCATATAAAAGTAACATTTTATTTCATTTTTTAAAATATATTTTTATTGATTTCAGAGAGGAAGGAAGAAGGAGAGAGAGATAGAAACATCAATAATGAAAGAGAATAACTGATTGGCTGCCTCCTGCACGTCCCCCACTGGGGATCGAACCTGCAACCCGCAGGCATGTGCCCTGACCAAGAATCGAATCATGACCTTCTGGTTCATAGGTTGATGCTCAACCACTGAGCCATGCCAGCCGGGCTAAAAGTAATCATTTTAAAGCAAACACTTCAGTAGCATTAATATATTCACAATGCAGTGCAATCACAACCTCTACCTAGTTCCAAATATTTTCATTCTAGAAGGAATGAATTTGCAGTCAGTTCCCATTCCTCCTATCCAGATCCCTGCGACCACCAAATCTCTCTGGATTCATTTATGCTGGACATTTCAGATGAATGGACTCTTACAAAATGTGACCTTTTGTGTCTGACTTCATTCACTTAACATAATATTTTCAAGGTTTATCCACACTCATGTATCAGGGTGTTAGTCCTTTTTATGACTAAACTAGAGGCCCATTGCATGAAATTCATGCACGGGTGGGGTCCCTAGCCCTGGCCAGCAATCAGGGCCAATCAGGTTCCTCTTCCTTCTCTCATCACCCGCTTCTGCTGCCATCCACCCCCATTTTCCCATCCCAGCCCAGGGGCCTGGCCCCAATTGGGCGATCGGGGCCTGCTGGCTGGGGAGAGGGACCAGGAGGTTGGCTGGCAGGCCCCATTGGCAATCAGGCCCTGCGGGCTGGGGGCAGCTCCTGCATTGAGCATCTGCCTCCTGTTGGTCAGTGCGCATCATAGCGACCAGTTGTTCTAGTAATTCTGTAGTAATGGTCACTTAGGCTTTTATATAGAGAGATAATATTCCATTGTATGAATATGCCACAATTTTTTTATCCATCCATTTGTTGATGGATATTGGAGCTGTATCATATTCCTTTCAGGCTTCTATAACACGTACAATAGACTGGTGGCTTATAAAGAACAGAAATTTATTTCCCAGTTCTGTAGGTTGGAAAGTCCAAGATCAAGGTGCCAACACAGTTGCACTCTGGAACAGGCCCTCTTCCTGGTTCATAGCTGGTGGTGTCTTGCTATGTCCTCACATGGTGAAAAGGGAGCTCTGCAGGGTCCCTTTTATTAGAACACTAATCCCATTCATGAGGACTCCATTCTCATAACCTATGCACCTCCCCAAGGCCCACCTCCTAATACCATCATCTTTGAGGGTTAGGATTTCAACATGTGACTTCTGGTGAGACATAAACATTCAGACTATAGCAGGCTGCTTCCACCTGTAGCTATTGTGAGCAGTGCTTCTATGAGCATGCATGTACATGTATTTGTTTAAGCACTTGTTTTCAATTTTTTTGGATATGTATACTTAGGAGTGGAATTGTCTAATTTTTTGAGGAACTCCCCAAGTGTTTTCCACAGTGGCTGAACCATTTTACATTCCCAGTAGCAAAATATAAATGTTCCAATTTCTCCATATCCTCACCAACACTTTTTATTTTCCATTATTTTTTATTACAGCCATTGTCCTGGGTGTGAAATTGTACTGCATTGTGGTTTGGATTTACATTTCCTTTATGACTAAATCATATTGAGCATTTCTTCATGTGCTTGTTGACCATTTGTATGTTTTCTTTGAAGAAAGGTTCATTAAAGACCTTTGCTCATTTTTTTAATTGGCTTGTTTTTTTGTTGTCAAGTGGTAAGTTCTTTATGTATTTTGGATGCTACACCCTTTGCAGAGACATGCTTTGCAAATATTTTCTCATTCTGCAGGTTGTTTTTTCCCTTTTGTAATAATGTTCTTTAATGTGCAGAAGTTTTTAATTTTGATGAAGTCCAATTTATCTATTTTCTCTTTTGTTGCTTGTGCTTTTGATGTTATATCTAAGAATCCTTTACCAAATTCAAGGTCATGAAATTTATCTCTATGGGTTTTTCTTCTAAGTGTATTTTAGCCCTTATATTTAAGTGGTTGGTCCTATTTGAGTAAATTTTTGTATATGGTCAGAAGTAGGAGTCCCACTTCATTCCTTTGCATAAGAGTATCCAGTAGTCCCAGCACTGTTTGTTGAAGAGACTGTTCTTTCCTGCACTTAATGGTCATGGCACTCTTGTCAAAATGGTCATAGATGTATGGGTTTTACCTCACAAAGTATTTTTAAACACATTGTGCTGGATAGAAAGACCCTAAGAATAATATCCTTTGGGTGTCTCTGTTGGGTGAAGCTCCCTTGAGTGTCTTCTAATTGCTAAGCCCAGCAATGAATAAGTCCAATCCTTGTCCTTACAGACCCCAGGTCTGATGGTGATGGAATCAATCACACAAACAGATCATCTCAATCACATGTGGAGGTATCACAGTGGAGATGAACATCGGGCACTGCAAGGTCCTAGCCAATAGACACTCAGCTCAGCCCAGGGGTCCAGGAAGGCTTCCAGGAGGAGGAGTGGTACCTAAGCAGAATCTCAAAGGAGCAGTAAATGCCCAGGCAATAAAAGATGTAAATGACAATCCATGTACAGGGACTGTGTGAGCATGAACATCACTCAGCCAGATGACCCCACCCCTAACTGGAAACTTCACTGGAGGTCTCCATAGAACAAGTGAACCAGATACTTACCCTCCTAGGCAGTAGGGTGCTCCCTCACTCCCCTGGGCTGCTCTCCAACCCAAGCTCCCACACACATCTGTTCCTTCTAGTCTCTGCCTTGCATGCTGAAGCTTGACCTATGGAACTGAAGTTGGTCACCACTGGGCCTGACTCCATGCTTTCCCCTTTTGGACTTCAAAAACATCTCCAAATTGAATCCTAAATCAAGAACATGGTCACTACTGTACACTTTTCAGGATCTTAAGCCCCAGATGATAAAGAATCTCCCCATTTCTCATGGAGATAAGCTGCAACCAGGAGAGCTGCCCCTTTGCCATCCTCCATATCCCAGCATAGGACACATTATCTCTGTCCCCCAAGATCACATCCATGTAACCTCTGGGTCCTTCACTGTGCATCCAGGGCTGGCACAACACTCAGGCCTCACAGTTCAGGGGTCAGAAGTGTGTCTGCATTACAGCCCTGGAAGAGGCAATTCCATGGATGGCTCATGGATTCCACTAAAGCCTATTTCAAGAAGTGGATCCCATCTACTCTACTACACCCAGCCCATCTTACTGGGTCACTGGGAATTTGGCGTTTTGTGAAAGGCAGAGCATCAGTGCTAGGAAGGACTAGGAGTATCTGGTCCTGGAGTTCATGACCCAGGGAGTCCATTAAGGGGCTTTGGATTGGGGGCGGCGGGGGGGGGGGGCGATGGGGGCTGTGAACCTCTGAACATGCAGACATAATTTTGTATACTTTCTAAGGGAAAAGGTCCATAGCTTCCATCAAATCTCAAAGGGGTCATGACCCATCAGGTTAAGAACCACTGATTTGGTCTGAGCATAGCAGGTGACTGGCTAGTGGCCAAGCTGCAATAGAACCCCCATAACTCCCAGCATACTCACTATTCTAAAAACCCACAGAGATGACCCAGAAACATCAAAGAGAGGCATTTGGGCAGAAAGCCCACCAGACTCCTGGGATCTTATCCTTCCCAAGGTTTATTGCATCCTGGCACACACAGAAGAGGACCTCCTTAATACATGGAAAGCACAATGAGGTCAATGGAGGCAGCAGCTTGGGACCACAGGCCCTGTCCTCACTAGGCCCCATCCCTGTTTCCTTGAGGCCTGTTGGGGGAACGACTGGGTGCATACTCATAACACTAGACAAATAAGAAAGCTGACTAAAGGCTGAATTCTTCCAGCCAAATCTGAGGGACTTGGAAACTCAATCAACCCCACTACTGACATCAAGAAATATGAGCCCTCCCACCCCTCACCAAAACAAGCTCACAAAACCTGCACTCAAACCTACTGCAATGGTGTAATGTAAGTTCTCTCTCCAGGAATCTATGTGTCTATCTTTCTGATTATTTGACTAAACTCTCCTCCTCCTCCAGGAAGTTTTCCTTGCTTAGCTCCTCCATTCTGATCACTTCTCAGCATTGCTGCACTGGGCTGCCATTCCCTGATTTGCACAAATGTGTGGCTTTGCATGTGTGTCCATATCTCCTATCAGCCTGACCTCTCCTCCAGAGAAGGCTGTTCTGGTATGCCTCTAGCCTCCCAGAAGGTTTGTGCACATGTGCTAGGAGGGGTACATTATCATTATGGGGTGGGCAATTTGGAGAGATTGACACACTGGCAGGAGTGCAGCTCTGACATTAATCGAGGGCAATTTATTGAATATACAGAAGACATTCAGAGTCCTGACTCATACAAAGGAGGAACTGGGTGTTGCCATTCTTAGAAATATTTAGATCAAAGGCCATGGCTTCTGGGCTGGGAGGTACCCACCAGAAACAGATCAAGCTTCCCTCACCAAACACAACTCATAGCAAGAAGAACTGAGTCAGAAACTACTGCAGGACACATCCCAGAGAAAAGACCAAACACAAATCACAGTCCTTGACAAAAAGAATTATGAATTTGACATTCCCTTTGTTAAACAGGCAGTGTCGTGCCATGGAAAGAACACGGACCCTGGGGTCAGCCTGATCGGCCTCATCTCCAGACCCTGGCACTTAGTGAGTGATGGGGACAAGTTCTGCAGCCTCTCAGAGAATGAGTCTTCCCATCTGTCCCAAGGATGCTTATTGCATCTTGCAGGAGGGGTGAGAATGAAAGGCAAAGCATGTAGGGAGCTTGGCATGTAGTAGGTTCTTGACATGTGGAAGTAGCTATTACTGGTAATAAAGGTAGAGGGTAGGTGGTGGGTGGCAGAAGATCCCCAATTCTCCTTCACTTGGCCCTGTGACTATGGGCACAGCTGCTGTCTGAGACTATACACATTTTCTCCTAAATAATGGAGTGGTTCTGCAAAGACCTTTTCCCCTCCCTCCCACTCTCCTCCGTCCTCTGCCTCTCCCTCCTCTCCTCTCTCTGTAGGGATGATCATAGCTAAGACCAAGAAAGTAATTATAGCTAAGACCCCCACCAGTTGAAGGCAGCAAAGAAAACGAGAAGTCACAAAGTGTACACAGGACCTGAGGAAACAGGGAGGTGACGGTTCCAATCAGAACTTGACAGTGAGACAAGCCATGGTAGGATGGCCCAGGGTTCTAGGCCTCGGGGTAGAGGGTTGGGGTGTGGCAGGTGTCTTCAGGAAGGGCATGGGCAAGGGCATTTCTTCTCCGAGGTGCTAAAGCAAGAGGCCGTGTGGCTCATCGAGTGTCTTTCTTGGCTGGAGCGCTGACTGGGATGCTCTTGCCTTGAGAGTCCTTGGAGTCTGCCCCTGGTGCCCCTCTGGTCCTGGTCTGCTCGCTCCAGGTGCTGCCAGAGCTTCCCGCCACACTGCTGGCACCAAGGGTGGTACTGGCGGCGGAGCCGAGGTGATAGCTGCTTGCACTGCTGATGACGGCTGAGGAGGCAGAGACAAGAGCAGGAAAGGAAGGCAGCAGAGTCCGTCAGCAAGTGAGCCATCCCCCTTAGTCCCACAGCAACCCTCAGCATCAAGAAACACCACAAAGATGAAGCGAGACCCTCTGGTGAGCCCAGCATGGCGTGAGGTGAGGGCCACTCAGGACAGACCTCCTGGAGAATCTAGGACCACTGGCTCCCAAGGCCATATTCTCGACCCTTTCTCTCAATGACGATGCCCAGGGGAGAGCTAGAAAGGACATGGGGTGGGCATTACTTCACTCACTGTTTCCATGGGACAAAAGGGGACTAGGTTTCCTTTGAAGCCAGAGAAGTTTCACAAGACATTTTCAGAAACTCCCAGCTGGGAGGATACAGTGAGTGGAGAAGGGACATCACCTTATCTTGGGGTCCCTGCCTTCCCATCCAACCAGAATCCCCAACCAACCCATCTCCCAGGGATACTCACAGATGCTCACAGAGGATGGATTCTCACCAGACATTCTAAAGGACAGAAAGTTAGAGGAGAAAACCTCAGGGGTGTGTCTAGATTCAGCTAAGCCTTAGCGGGCTCCTGCTTTTATGTGTATGTTGTTTTAATTCATCCTTATAACAACCCATAAGATTGGGAGGGGCCTTGAGCTTATTTCATCTGGCTCCTGGGCTGGAGAGAGAAGTGACTTATCCTGGATCCTCAACTGGTTATAATAATCCTCATTTTATAGATGAGAAAATAGAGACCTGGGGACAGTAAATGATTTACCAGAACCAAACAGCTGTAAGTGGCAAAGCTAGCAATTAAAACCAGGTCTCTCTGACCCCACTAGCTCTTTTCACAGCATCACCAACCACCTGTACTTCATGGCTCACCTTCCCTTACAGGAAGCTTCCAAACGGGCCTCATCCTAGCAGAGAGCCACCCACAGCCCCTTCTCCCTTGGCACCTTTGCCCCCTCACCGGCACTCCTCGCCCTCCAGCAGCTTGCGGTAGGTGGCGATCTCCATGTCCAGGGCCAGCTTCAGGCTCATGAGCTCCTGGTACTCACGCAGCATCCGGGTCAGCTCCTCCTTGGCCTGGTGCAGGGCAGCCTCCAGCTCGTCAAGCTTGGCCTGGGCATCCTTCAGGGCACTGTCCCCCTTCTGCTCAGCATTGGCAATGGCCGTCTCCAGACTGGCACACTGAAAGGCAAAGAACAGGGAGATCATTGGAACACAAAATTATTTTTAGATCTTAAAGGTTAGGTAGCAAAACCCCCTCAATTTACAGATGAAGCCCAAGTGACAAAAGGGAATAGCTACAGGGCCAACACCAGAAGCTGGGTCTCCCCTATTTTCTGTTGCAGATGGATATGTAAAGTTGTTGTGAAAAGCTGTCAGAGCGGTTGCCTTTCAGGAATGCAAGCAGAGACTTCGATGTTTGAAAAGTTGTCTAACGCCTGGGGTTGGAGCCACCAATGGCTCTAGGTTCCAAGTATGCCAGGTCCTGAGAATCGAGCTGAGACCCAGCCAGGATGCCTCTAAGGATCAGATAGCCAAGCGCCATTGTGATAGGATTTCTGCCTGTAGGACAGCTCTCATCGGAAACCCTTTCTACCATTTAGCAACAAGAGTGAGCACTCTGTGAGGATGGTCTGTCTATGGTCCCCAAGTCTGGCCTGAAATTAGGCCCATGGCCCCAGAAACTGGGCTCTGACAAACATCTGGCAGCCCTGTGATGACAGGTGCTAACAAAAGAGGAACAATCCGTGGAGCCTGTGCCTGGTGTGGAAGGTTGTGAGGTGTGGGGAGGAGAGGGGGCTCTGGTCTTTCAGTTTGGCAAGTCTGTCACTATCAGAGTTGACCTGGTTCTCTGCGGAGAACACAGGAAGGATTTGCCACCCCTTAAAATCGTCTTCCCACTGACAGAGTGCTTAAGGTTTGCTGCTTCCAGGTAAGATAGGATCCCTCCGGTGAAATAGAAACAGCTTTGGCATAGGGTAGGGGACCCGGAGGGCTTCATCTGCTGTCAATCTCACTCAGCCACCATGACCCCATCCCACCCTGAGGGGCTCTGGATGCACACCCACACATCCCACATATATTGAGTGTCCAGTGGGAGGATTTGGGGCTGCCCTCAGAAGGTCACACTGGGAGGGGACATGGGCCAGGTTCATTGCACACAGAAAAAAATCTGAGAAAGAGGGGAAAAAGAAAGAGAAAACCTGGATTTTAATCCTCGCTCTATTAATAACCAGCTGGGGCCCTGGCTGAGTAGCACACTTGGCTAGAGTGTCATCCTGATATGACAAAGTTGTAGATTTGATCCCTGGTCAGGGCACATACAAGAATCAACCAATGAATGCATAAATAAATAGAACAGCAAATCATTGTTTCTCTCTCTCTCTCAAAGCAATCAATAAAATTAAAAAAAAAAAAAACCAGTTGAGGATCCAGGATAAGTCACTTATCTCTCCAGCCCAGGAGTCAGATGGAATAAGCTCAAGGCCCCTCCCAATTCTGAGCAGGTGCCTGCTCTGACAGTGGGTAAGAAGGAGGGACTGTGGATGGCTGCGGGGCTCCTAAGCCCAGGTGGGCCCAGGTGGGGGAGATATGATTTTTATTGAAGGGTGGGCTCCAATTTCTCCACCGCAGAGGGTGAGATTGACCCTGGTGTTCTCTGTGGGGTTGCTGCCCACCTGCTTCCTCACATTGACAATCTCACAGCGGATCCTCTGCATGAGCCGGTTCAGCTCTGACATCTCGTTCTTGGTCTTCTTAAGGTCATCACCGTGCCGGCCAGCTGCCAGCTGCAGCTCCTGGATCTGGTTTCCCAGAGATAAGAAGTTGGTGATAAGACAGGATTTCTCAACCCATTCAAGGTAGGATAAGGGTCCTGAGTAAACATTTCCATCCATGAAATGAACCAGGGGAGGTGGCTTCAGAAGGTGATAGAGACAGGACCTGAGCATCCTTCTAGCTGTTTGGTGATGGTTCTGACCAAGAAGTCCACCTGCTTCTCTAAGCAGAACCTGTTTGCTGGGCCTAACCTCCCTTCTCATCACCCTGCATATATTCTTGGGTTGGATAAAGGAAAGAGGTAGTTCATATTATTTATTAAGCACTTCCAAAATATAAGAAGAGCTCTGACTCTTTCCACTCACTTAGTACTTCTATGTAGAGGCATCTTTTAAAGGCTAGGTTCTGTTCAGGTATTGGGGATACAGCTATGAACAGGATAGGAGAGAGGTCTCTGCCCCCATGAACCATACATTGTCCTGCAGCCCTTTTGTGTAGACAGGAAGCCGAGGACAGCACATATCCTTGGGGTGATGTGATTTGGGGCTCAGGACTTGTAAATCAAATCTTTCCCTCTCCCCTTGGCCAGTTCTTCAGAGAAGAGGGGCTGACATGGCCATGGATGGAGACAAGTGAACCTCTATCCTTGCTGTTCTTGGGCTTTAATGACTGTGGAAAGGAGTGCTATGCCTGACAGGAGTTGAGTGCTGAGAGCCCTGGAAAGGCTCCTCTCAGTGATAGCCCCAAAGCATTTTACTCCAAAGCAGAGCTCCTCTTACCTAGAAGGCACCTAGCACTCTCCTCTCTCCTCTTGGAAGCCCTCCCTCACTGAACAGAAAAGAGCTCCCGGTCTTTTTGTTCTCTGAACACCACCACCACGGTGGTTGACAAGAACAAGCGCTTTATGAAAGGCGGCACAAAGGGAGCCAAGAAGAAAGTGGTTGCTCTATTTTTTTAAGAAAAATTGGTACGATGTGAAAGCACCAGCTATATTCAATATAAGAATATTGGAAAAACACTAGTCACAAGAACTCAAGGAACCAAAATCGCATCTGATGGTGTCAACGGTCATGTTTTTGAAGTGACACTAGCTGATCTGCAGAATTGTGAAATTGCATTTACAAAATTGAAGCTAATTACTGAGGATGTTCAGGACAAAAACTGCCTGACCAATTTCCACGGAATGGCTCTTACCAGTGACAAAATGTGCTCCCTGGTCAATAAATGGCAGGCCATGATTGAAGCTCATGTTGATGTCAAGACTACCAGTGAGTATTCACTTCATCTATTCTGTGTTGGTTTTACTAAAAACAACAATCAGATTAGGAAAACCTCTTATGCTCAGGACCAACAGGTCCACCAAATCTGGAAGAAGATGATGGAATTTATGACCCAAGAGGTGCAAAAGACTTAAAAGAAGTGGTCAGTTAATTTGAGATAGCATTGGAAAAGACAGAAAAGACGTGACAATCTATTTATCCACTCCATGATGTCTTTGTTAGAAAGTCAAATTCTGAAGAAGCCCAAGTTTGGATTGTGAAAACTCATGGAGCTTCATGGTGAAGGCAAAGCTCTGGAAAAGCTATTGGGGATGAGCCAGGTGTTAAAGTTGATCGAGCTGATAGATATAAGTTCCCCCTCCAAGAATCTATTTAAAATTCAGACTTTTAATGTAACAAATAAAAAATCCTATTCATTATTTTTTTAAAAGAAAGAAAAGAGCTCTAGGCTTCCTCTTCTTCATCTCTACCCACCCCAGCTCACCCATATACACTGTGCTTTATATCTGTTACTCTCCTTCTGCTCCATGACAACATGTTCTACCTCCTGGAAATACCTTTGTTTCATAACAAGAACACCTCACTTTTTTTCTTCCACCAAAAGATTGCCTATCCTCTCTTGGATATGCCCATCCATGACATTTTTAAAAATTATCTTTGACAATGGTCTCTGCCAATGATTCTTTTTGGGTAGAATGTCGCTAAGCCATTGGTAATAACCCCTTTTTCATTCAGCACATCTCCAGAGATATTTCTCCCATTCACTGGTGGAGTTGTACCTTCCCAAGAAAGAAGGGGTTGGTGAAGAAGGCAGATTCCCACCACAGTGCCCACCTTGCTCTGGTACAAGGCCTCAGCCTCGGCCTTGCTCTTCAGGGCAATCTTTTCATACTGGGCGCGGACCTCAGCAATGATGCTGTCCAAGTTCAGGTCCCGGTTGTTGTCCATGGACAGGATGATGGAGGTCTCACTGGCGTGAGTCTGGATCTGGGCTATCTCCTAAATTGAGAAGTGAGGACAGAGTCAGGGTCCCCTAACTTCTCTCCTGTGCTCATCAGTCTCTGGGCCTGCAGCCCTGGCAGGGCTAAGGTGGAGGCAGGAAGTGCCTCCTGGAGATCTGTCTGTAGAGCCAATGGAGAAGGCTCACAGGAGCAGGACATCCCCTGTCCCCTTTGCCCCCCTCCCACACACAGGCAACAGGTAGTAGGAGGCATTTCCTATGATTTACAGACACAAGAAATTGTGCTTTAGCAGGACTTCATGGGGTCATTTTTTTCTGCCTGTGAGCAAGGTCACTTTCAAGGCTCAGATGAGATTGTCTCCTGTGTCTATGGGCTCTAGGGACCAGGATTCTACACTGTCATAGTCTCCCAGTGCAGGGTTTTGCAATTTTCCATCAAAACAGCCTTCATACTGTTTATCCTAAAGCCCTCCTATTGGCATCTCCCTGGAAGAGCCAGGTGATATTCTCAGCTGGAGAGAGGTGGGATGGGGAAGGAGAGGAGTGTCCTTACCTCATCATACAGACACTTGAGGAACTTGATGTCTTTTTCCAGAGAGTCCACTTTGGCCTGGAGCTCCACCTTGACCATGTAGGCTGCATCTGCATCCTGCCAAGAGGCACCAAAGCCATTGATCAATACAACCCTCTTCCCATCAGCTGTCTTGTCCCTGACCCAAAGCTATCTGATTTCCTGTGTTTTTCCCACAAGTAAAGCACATTGATGAATACAATCACTCAATATTGCTTTTCTCTCAGACTCACTGAATCTTTGGGAATAGGGAAAGGAGAATGAGGCCTACTGATTCTCTGCTATACCTGGAGACAACAAAGCCCAGGGAGGTGAAGTGAGTTTCTTCAAGTCACACCAGAAGGCTGAACTGAACCAAAGTTTCCCAGTTCCCAGACCAGAATTCTCTCCTGTTTGACTCTGTCCATTTCCTGGATGTATGCCCTGTTTCTTCAATTTGCTGGAAACCATAACTATGACTCCATCCCCATTCAGGTGCCAGCCTCTCCCCAGGAGGCCTGGGTTGAAGTCCTGAGCAGAGTTGGTTAGGATGGGTTATAAGAGAGACCAGTGTCCTTAGACTCTTCTCTCTCTTACCTTCTTGAGCACCACAAACTCATTCTCAGCTGCTGTGCGCCGATTAATCTCCACCTCATACCTGTGGGCCAGGAAAGAAGATAGCAGAAACCTCAGTCCCAATAGCCAAGTAGCCTTGTCTTCCCGCTGATCAAGCAAGTGCTCAGGATATAGAGTCCCTACAAGATCTAAAGGTGAGCAGTGCAGAAGCTGGTGGTGGCAGTGCTATGTCCCTGAGTTACCTCATCTTCATTCCACTTGCTGGAAAACATTCAGGTGTCTATTAGGCTCCCCAAACTGGCCACTGAACCAGTCAGGGAATCAATAAGCATAGGAACTTTTCCTATCAACCAGATAGGTAGTTATCAAACAGGGTCTTTCCCCCACAACCAGAGAAAGGGTTTGAGCCCTGACCGTGGTGCTTGCTCCCTTCCCTCCTAAAGTGGCTCAAAAACTGGCTGAGCCCAGGAACTTCTGGGGACATGATCTTTAGCGGTACCTGCTCACCTCTTCTTGTAGTCCTCCACCAGGACCCGCATGCTCTTCAGCTCTGAGTCCAGCCTCACCCTGTCCCCCGACAGAGTCTCCAGCTGCTTCCGCAGGCTGCTGATGTAGCCCTCCAGGATGGGCTCCAGGTTCTTCTGACAGTTGCTCAGGTCCAGCTGCTGCAACAACTCCCACTTGGTCTCCAGCACCTGGTTCTGCTGTTCCAGGAACCGCACCTGCAACCATAATAAATGCTATCATGTCCCATGGACATACACCACTGACTCCCCAGGTCATATAGATTTTTCCTAACGTCATTTGACTCAAGTCCTCACTCTACTCATGGAATTCCACATAAACTAGACCCTTTGCGTGCTCATTCCACAGCCTTCTGGACAAAATCAGTCACTGAAAAAGGTGAGTCCATAGCTTTCTTCTGTCACCTGAGCCAGCACCCAGGAGATGCTCTTCCTTGTGTCTGTGCATGTTTCTTCTGTACTATCATGAGCCCTTTCCCTAAATAATGCTGAGTCTGTTAACCTCTTTTCTTTTTTAAAGAACTGGAGGTTCATCCACCATCCTCTAGAAAACCATCACTTCTTTCTCAAGGTTTCTAAATGGCACCCTTTACCCAATTTCCCACCCTTCTCTGTAAAATCCCCAAAGAGAGCAATACGTTCATTTATTTCTTTGTGCTACCCAGCTTCCAGGCCTATTCTCTCTGTTATGATCAGGGAGTCCTTCTTGAGGTCCAACTGCAACCTCTCCATTCACAATGCCCTGTCCACTCCCAGGCAGCAGGAACCACTCATATCTTACTCAACTGTCTTATCCTCCTCCTATGAGACCTACCTTATCGATGAAGGAGGCAAACTTGTTGTTCAGCGCCTTGATCTGTTCCCGTTCCTGGGCGCGTACTTTCTGGATCTTGGGGTCCAGCTCCACATTGAGGGGTTCCAGGAGGCTCTTGTTGACAGTGACCTGGTGGATGCCACCAGGTAGGCACATGGATGGGCACACAGGCCCCAGGGCAACACTACCGAACATGCTGCCAGCAAAGCCAGCGGCCCGGCCTCCTTCATACCCAGAGCCAGGGCAGAAGCTGTAACCTCCGGTCCGAACATCACCACCAGCCATGTGGAGGGAACTACACCGATCCCCTCTGAGACTGTAGAGGCTCTGACTGCTGAAGCCGGCCCCAGCAACTTTGCCAGCTCTGCGGTGAGAAGCCACACTGCCCACAGCCTTCCTCAGCACTACTGCTGAGTACCCACTGAAGCCACCCTTGTCACTACCAGACTTGATGCTCAGTTGCCGACTCATGATGGGAGAGAGGGAGTTGACAGAGCTGGAGAACAGCAGTCACCAACAGATAGAGAACACACAGGGACACCCACAGCGCTGGCTCCTTTTATCCTGGCAAGCCCTGGACACCGGAAAAGGGCGTCTCTTCACCATATCCTTTCCTCCTGCTAAAGGGCCAGGGGCCATGGGCAATTTGTGGGACAGAGATGGCCAAGCCCTTTGCTGCAACAAAGCACCTCTGATAGCTAGCGGAATATGCTGCCCTTGCAGACTGGAGGGATCTAATCAGGCATTTATCTGTGCTCCTAATTAGGGACCTGGAGACTTATCCCCTTCACAGATCTCCTACCTTCACTTTTCCAGTGCTGCCTCCCTCTAGCTTATCTATTACCAAGCAGCAGGGGAAATGCCTGGCTTTGTCCAAGAGGGCTCATCCCAAACCCCCAGGTCCCTCCCCAGAGGCCCCATCTCCCTCTAAGCTGGTCTTTTTGAGGAGCTGGGGTGTCCATGCTGGGGATGAAGAGACTGGAAAAGGACATTGTGGGTCTTCAAAGATCTGGACCCAAGAAAGAAATCCCAGGGGCCACTCTCTGGGTCACTCTAAGGACCACAGCTGTCCAGCAATGAACAGACACCAGGAAAATAGTGGAAATGACTGTATGGCCCCCAGCAGTGGTACTGTCTGGGGCTTTCTGTCCTGGGCAGGGCCTGGGTAGTGGTGACTTGGATGTTGCCTTTTCAACAGTGAGAACCTTTCCAGGGAACTGGCGGTTCCTGCAGCTGAATTTTTTCTCCTGGACAGGATGAGCTCTTTCATCCTAGGAGGTCAGGACATAGAGCAGCCTCAGGAGCTGGGGCATTTGCTCTTCTCTCTCTGGGGATAACATCTGTCCTCACACTCCCTAGGGAAACACTCCATGCCCAGTACCCAAGGTACAGAAGACCCTGAGGCTCACTTCTGGGTTCAGGGTGGGCTATTCTGCTAGTTTCCTGGTCACTTTAGGAAGCCACCCAATCTTGGAACAGAAAAGCCAATCCTTTATAATAAAGTTCAGGTAGTCCTAGGAAAGGGCAGTGGTAAGTTAAAAATGCTAAAAATTATTTCAAAAACAGGCACCTGATAGCTGCCCTAATGCAGGACTCTGACCACTTCTATAACTAAATTGGGGAGCCTGGACCCGTTTGGATCAGCCAGAGGGTAGTAGACAACTGCTCTGGCTGCTGGAAGGGAAAGGGGGAGACAGTGAGCTGGGCACCAGGATGCCTATAGGCCTGGCTGCCTCAGACTCAGAGGGTTTTCCCTTCATCATGTTTTCCTCTCAGTCCAGAGGCAGCGGTAGAAGCTCCTTCTCCAGGGACCCTGCCTCTCAACCTTCCTGGCAGGGCCTAGGAGAGCATGAGAGGGCATAACTGAAGTGGGGTTTTGTGCTTTTCTAAAGCAGATTGTGTGTGAGCCTGATGTTCTGAATATCAACAAACTAAAGTCCCTTGACTAGGAATGACTAACATATGGCTCCAGCCCCCAAGGAACCTGAAGACCCATGAACAGAATTCACAAAAAGAACTTAAATCTGGGGCCAAAGCTCCAGAATAACAGGAAAGCATTGTGAACAGGGATTAGAGGTGCACAGGGGAGGAGGGGCTAATTCTGATTGGCATTTTAGGGGTCTCCAGAAGGCCAGTTTTATACCCGCAACAGCAACCATCACAGAAGCTGGCTCAGAGTAGCTACTCCCAGGCAGAGGAGATTGAAGTATGACCTGAAGTAGCAGGAGCAATGGTGGCAGCAATACAATCAGTTGTGGTCATAGTGACAGTAGTAACAACAGAAGTCAATGTTTATGTTCACTTTGCACGTGCCAGATGTTGTGCCAAGTACTACAAAGGTTTCTAATTTTATTAACTTCACTTTACAGTTGAAGAAACCGAGGCTTAGAGATATTCAGGAACTTGCCCAAGGTCACTCAGCTAGTAAACCAGAGCTGGGGATAGAATTCAATAGTGTCTGGTTTCACAGTCCCTGCTCTTAACCATCATCATCACATAATGTCATAGAAATTAGTCAGAGATGCAAAGACTTTCTGATATGACATAGGAGTATCAACCATGGGCTTCTGAGTTCCTTGGGCCGTGTTTCTCTAGTTCAGAGAGAGAGTCAGTCAAAATGGGGATGGGCGGGGGAAGAAAAGAGTCATTTTTCAGCAGGGCCATTTTATTCTGGACCCCTTCTCCAGTCACCACCCCTGAGGGGCTCCCTATGGGAAATACACATGGTTCTGGTGGGCTGAGTCTCCTGGGCCAAGTCTGCACCTCCACTGTGGGGCTGAGTGTGAGCTCTGTCTGCTAGAAGAGCTGGGCCTCTTTCCAAAGACCTTCTCAGAAGAACATTTACAAAGTAGGAAAAGTTCAAAGCTAGATCTTCAAGTCTAGAGAAGATGTAGGATGGTTAAAAAACAGAATTTCAGGTGCCTGGGAAAATGCTGGAGAATGAACTAAGCCCATCTATGTTCCAAAGTGATGGGCTGGGGAGAGCCAGGACTAGGGCTGGGGTCCTGGCACCTTTCAGTGTGTATTCCACACACACTGCCTCTCTGTGCCAGGTCTTGTACTAGGGGCTGGCAAGTAAGGGCTCAGTGATAGTGGTGTTGGTGATGATGACAGTGGTGATGGTAGTTGTGATGCAGAAGAAAGAAGAGGAGGCAGAGGAGGGTTTCCAGACAACAGTGTTGTGACTGTGGCTACATACAGGTTCCTTCCCCCCCCCCCCCCCCCCCCACTCCGCACCCTCTATCCCCCAAGCTGGTTGCTGGTTCCTAGGGAATGCAATTGCAAGCGATTTTCTTTGGCCTACACAGTCAGATCTCTGACAGCCCCAATTTTCACCTTGTTGGCTACCCTTTAATTAGTCATCACACTCCACACCCTAGTCTTTGAGTTCATTGGACTAATGAATATCCCAAAGTCTGAAGAGATTGGCTTATTCGATGAGTGTAAAATTGAGTGCCTACTGTGTGGAGTGCTCAGTACTGGACACTGAGGGAGGGAGACTTCTAAGACTTTCTCCCTCCCCCCTAAGAAATAGAAATTGAACTGAAGGAGAAAAAATATAAGCCGATGAGAGTTGTTTTGCAGTAGTTTAATTCCACATGCTTGTATTCAATAATGTGCTTAACTGAATGACTTAGATAAGCTGTTATTAAAATCCTGATTTTTAAAAAATCAAAATAAAATACATTGGTCTCTGGGAGGTAGAGTTTGAGACTTGGAAGGTGATCCAGACTGGACAGGTGCACTGCATCCAAGAGACCATGAGCAGCCCAGGTGGACTGAAGGGGAAGGTTTGACTTGGGAAGGGGTGGCAATGGGAGAAAGATGGTGGCTAAGACAGTTCCCTTCTCCCTGCAGACAGTGTGGAATTGTAGGAGGGTCATGAGGGGAAGGAACATCACTGAGCAGGGCTTTAGGTTAAAGAACAGATTCCATGTTACACAAGGAGAACTGTGAGAGAGACAGGACCCGAGAAAACCCTGAAGGAGCCAACTCCATTTGCTCCATGATCTCCCGCCATGAGTTAAGGGAATTCCTGGAGGGTAAAAGTCCCTTTCAACAGAGCACACTACCCTGGAGGTAAATAGAAAGTAGTGCCACGAATAATCCCAAATGAACACATCCAAAGTCATGTCTTCTTGGCTGGAGAATGGATCCTGACGGTCATTTTTCCCTAGCTCACTGGTTTTTTTTTTTACTACTCTTAGGCATAGTCTAGGGAACTAACGTTCTGTAGATCAAGGTCATTAATGGAAAGAGTAAGAAGCTTGAAGAGTTTTTGGGCTAACTTTCGGGTGACAAGATTTGGGGCTAAACCACAGCACCTTGGAATCTGAAAGGACTTGAAACTGAGTTATCTGATCATTTGAAAATGAGCTCAGTGCGGAAATCTAAAGCTCTCTGCCTGTCTGAACCAGTTTGAAAGGATCCTGTTTTTACATCCTCATCCAAAGTTAGCTTAAACAATAGATTCATCAGCTGTTCTTCCATTCCTTTACCTCTCCTCCCAACACCCTACACCTTCCTGGCATGAAATTCTCTGTGTCCTGGCTTATCGAGTCCCACATCAAATAGGATATGCACCAAGCAGTAGGGCAGAGCCATTGCTGCAGTCCGTGGCTCTAGACTGACCACCTGGCCCAACTTCCCGGGATTGACGGCTTGTCCAGTGCTACGACCTGGGTGGCTGATCACCCTGTCACCCTTTATATTGCAGAGTACAGAGTCCCAGGTTCCCCAGTAGTTTGTAGTGGTCATTGTAATTACATCTCTCTTCATCCCTCTAGTCCCTCTTCCCCATGCCCACCCTTATACACACATGTTAACATGAATCTTCCAGATTATTAAGAAAACACGTAGCTGGATCTCATCCATTTAAATTCCATTTCACTCTCACTAATCAAACACAGGTGCTGTGCTGAGTGAAATCCCAGAGGGCAGTCGGGGCTCTGAATCCCCACCGGCGCCACATTAGTGTCAAGACCTTGCACAGTGAGCCTCTGCTTGTTCAAACTTACCGGAGAATGCTTAGCGATCTGACACCTAGTGGTGGTTTCCTCAGTGCAGCTGGTCCTAGAACTTTCTAGCAGCACTCCTGGGCGTCTCTCCACAAACACCTCTCTCTGAGTCGCAGTGGTTCTCAACCTTTCTAATGCCGCGACCCTTTAATACAGTTCCTCATGTTGTGGTGAAACCCCCAACCATAAAATTATTTTCGTTGCTACTTCATAACTGTAATTTTGCTACTGTTATGAATCGTAATGTAAATATCTGTGTTTACATTACGATTAGGCGACCCTGCTAGCGGTTCTCAACCTGTGGTCGACCCACAGGTTGAGAACCGCTGCTGTAGAGCCTAAGACCATCGGAAAACACAGGTATTTACATTACGATTCATAACAGTAGCAAAATGACAGTTATGAAGTAGCAACGAAAATAATTTTATGGTTGGGGCTCACCACAACATGAGGAACTGTATTAAAGGGTTGCGGCATTAGAAAGGTTGAGAACCACTGGCTCGGGCCTTCCCATCAACTCCTCAGCATTAGCAACCTGGATCTTGTTTCTGCCCGCTGCAGCCTAGCTCAGGAGGGGCATGTCCCGGCCTTCCTGCCTCAAGAGAGACGTGTCACAGCAGTTTCACCAAGTGGCTGCAGGGCCCTAGGGCACCTTCATGCTGGTTAGAAAGATGCAGCCCTTAGTCTGAGTGCACCGCTGAATTTCAGGCCCCACTCGCCCTTTATACGCACAGCCCCCAGGGCCCTGGGGCAGCCTCGTTGGCTTGCCTGAATCTCAAGGATAGGCTCAAGACATACAGGCAAGTTGGAGCCTGTGGCCAGAATTCTATGCTCTCAAGGGGAGGGTCATCAGAGTCTCCTGGCTCCCCCCATCCCCTAGTTGTCCCTACTCCTCCAGGGCTGGCTGAGCTCTGTCTTCCAGTCCCCTGGGTCTTTCCCTTCTCTGAGCCCTGGGGGAAGTGGTGGCCCTCCTGCTCCCCCTGTGTCCACTCTGGGCTCTGCCCACTGTTAACTGCCCTACTCTGTGTCCCTCTGGCTCAGGGACCTGCAGACTCTTTTTCATTTTCCCCAGCCTGAGTGTCCTTTTGCTTGCAGCACATCCTGGACCATGTCTCACTGAGCTCCTCCATGCTCCTTTCTCTCCCTCCCCCACCCTGCCTTCTTGGGCTCTGTGACTACACAGGCCCCTAGTCCTTTAGTGTCAATCAAGCAGTCTTTAGTTCTCTTTCTTTCCTCTTTTTTAAAAGACAAGCTCTCTGGGATCTTTGCAATCCCCACCCCCACCATCTGCCTCGTCATCACAGGGAGCTCTCCTCGCAGCTAGATGCACAGAGGTATGTCGGACAAGTGCGGTCTTGCTCTAGAAAGGACACGTTTTCTTCCATTTGCTTGTTTCAAAATACCACCAGGCTCCCATTTCTGTATTATTTCATCCAACTCCTTACCTCAGTCCCTTCCACCACCAACCACTTCTGGAAGAAGTTTGTAAGTTATTTTCTGGTCCCCTTTATTGCATGATTCTTTTTTTTTTCTTCTTTTCTTTTTTTGAAAGAGAATAGAGCAGCTGGGGGAAATGCCTTAATCTTTTGATCGTGACTATGAAGTTTGAAGCTTTATCTGCCTCTTCCTTTACCCATTTCCAAAGCAAACATGCGGGCTGCGCACCAGGTGGTAATTAAGCCAGTCATCACTAATGACATGCTCTCTATCTCCCATCAGAGCACTGTGCACAGCCCTATCCAAACAGGTGGCAGAAGGTCATCCCTGACCCCACCCCATCCCTTGGAGAAGCTGCTGGAGAGGTGGGCAGGGCCTGAGGTGGAGGAGCACCTGCCTCAGGTATGGGGAAATGGCCACTTTATAACTGAGCCTGCTAGACCCTGGGGACAGGGTTAGGAGGGGGACTTAAACACCCAGGCAGGGCAGAAGCACTAAGGACCTGGGGGGCCATAGCAAGGTAAAAACTGGGAGGAAAATATGTGAAGTAGGACATCAAGAAAGAAATATAAAAAATAACTGGATATGGTAGGAAAAGGGAACTAGGAAAGACTGGGTCAGTGAGGAAGGGTGAGTTTGTCCTGAGGGGAGGGGCTAAAGATTCAGAGAGGGTAGAGGATGAGCCCAGAGGCTAGAGGCAGGGGCTGAACTGACCCCAGCCCCACCCCAGCCTGCAAGGAAGGGATGAGATACCTACTGACTACAAGGAACCTCCTCATTGCCGTGACAGGGGGCCCTAAGCTCCGCCCTGCAGGATGCAAACCTGCCTTGGATGAAGCAGCTCAGGCCGGTGGGGCTTGGGTGATGCTCAATGCTGGCACCTGAGGCTGCGGTCAGAGTGTGAGCTTCTTCATCTGGAGCTGAGACCACAGCCTGACCCCTTTGAAAAGTTCTGTCCACCTTCCCTGTAGAGAAGGAGCCCCACAGAGCGAGTCTCCATCTCCATAGTGCCAGGGCCCCCCACTGAGGCAGGTGGTACTTTGTGGCCTGGCTACAAGGTATGACATGCAGCTATCAGTTCAGGAGACTGAAATGTGAAATGAACCTGCAGATCAGGGAGTTGGGGAGAGTGACACACACCAGGACGCAGGCGGTCTGTAGGTGTGAGCCAGTGGACACGGCACACTGGTGAACACGGGGAAGGAAAACAAACAGCAGTGCAGCCTGGAGCACGGACAGGCACTCCATGTCACACCAGAGGGCCAAAGGAGTGGGCTAAGAGGGACCAGTGGACATGGAGGAGAACCTTCTGAAAATGAATGTGGGCTGCAAGGGCCAAGAAGAACGAGATGGGGGAAGAGGTGCAAGCCTAGCATTGGAATTGAGCAGGAAGCTAGCAGGGCAGGGGAGCCTCGGATGCAGAAATGGAGTGATCATTTTTTGAGAGCTTGCTTGGTACATTTTAACTTGTTTCATCCTCACACAAATCCAGTGAGGAAAATACTCTTATTTTTCCCACTTTACAAATGAGAAAACACAGGAGCAGGGAGACTGAGTTGCCCAAGTCATGGTTATAAGTGGCAAAAGAAACAAACCAATAATGGGATTCAGACTCTTGACTAGCCCAGGCATGTTCTCTTACACAGTGTGATTTTGTGTACCTCTCGCCTCCTCCAGGAAGCCTTCCCAGATTGTCAGTGTTCAGCTCTGATCCCTTCCTTCCTCTGTAACCCCTTGGCTATACCTTGCCAGTGTCTCCATGTCTGGCTGAGAAAGAGAGAAAGGGAGAGTATGTTTGTGTGTGTGAGGAGGGGAGTGGGGGAGAGTGAGAGAGAGTTCAGAGCCCTCCCACCCCAATACAACCAGGGCAGGATTTACACACAGAGCAGGCGGGGGAAGGGGAGGGAGTGGAGGGATATTAATGAGGTAAGGGGGTTCTCATTCCCAGGACCTCTGGATCAACATTCTCAGGCGCCCATTGAGGAAGAACTGTCTGAAGGTACCGAGTTCTCTAACTAGAGGTGAGGAGGTTCAGATGGCAGCAGCACCAGTACCCCTCCTCCCGCGCCACCTCCTGGTAGAGGAGGGGTCACAGAGAAGAGGAAGGGGGGCCAGGAGCCAGGTCCTGGGCAGTATGGAGGCTGGGACTAGCCTGGGCAGGCTGGGGAGCTAAACAGCTTCTCTTCCCGCTGGCAGCTCATCCAACACCTTCTCTACCATGGGGAAGTCTCCTCTTGGGCCGCACAGATAGAAGGTGCAGTACTTGGATCTGATGGCAGAGGGCAGTGTATGCACAAAATACAGACACCAAGGAGTTACAGGGTGTCCCAAAAAATGTATGTACATTTTGAATAATTATTAATTCCAATGGGTTAGATCTGTAAAGGAAGAAACATCAATTGAGCTATCAGCTGTTAAAGTGAATACACATTTTTTGGGACACCCTGTATTTTACCTGCTTGGAAATAAGCAGTTGGTGACTGGATGGGGATGTGTGTCAATGAACAGACCCAGCGCCCTTTGTCCTGCACTTAGCCCATCTCAGCCAGGGCTCTAGACACAGTCCTGCTGTGGATCAACTGGTCGTGAATCAGTGCACGGCCGGCAAACACAGAAGGTTTCACAAACACGCATCAATGACAAGTATTATTATAACAACTAACATTCATTGGCTGCAGACGGTGTTCCAGGCACTGTATTTTTTCCATTATCCCTTTTCATATTCTCAACTCTCCTCTAAGGTGAGAACTTTGAGGTGTAGCGGCTGGAAATGTGAACTATGGAATTGGACTGGAATTCAAGTCCCAACTCTGCTATTTACTAACCATGTAACATTGGGTGGGTTCGTTAAGCTCTCTGAGCCTCAGTATCCTCGGTAGTGAGATGGAATTATTACAATAGCAATAATGCCTATCAGGTTATTGGAAGAGTTAATTAAGTTTCCAGATATAATGTGCTTAGGAGAATAGGTGCTGAGACAGTATCTGGCAATAAGAAGCAGCACGCATCAATCCTTTCACAAGAACAGAATGTGCACTAGGCCACATGCAGCCATTGGAAGAGGCAGGATCTGAAGCCAGGTACACGACTGCTCAGCCAATATGGTAGGCCCAGGGGGCCACTTGCCTGAGATGGTACTGGCTTATGCCTGTGGTTTGAGAATCCAGGTCAGCATGTGTCCAGAACAAAAGTTTGGTTGATAAATTACATAAACTGTACACATGTGTATTTATAGGAAACAAATTTTTTTAACCGAAATCTGTTTTATCATGCACATGCCAAATCATCAGGACGTGCGTGTACTTTGAACTCTCTCCCTGGTGAAGGTATATTGAGTGCTGACTGTGCACCAGACTTGAGAACCCCGAAACAAGGGGTTGAGAGGGGTTGGGGTAAGGAGACAGACATGAGTGTGGCTAACATGACACTAGGAAAATAAAGTACCAACTATAACACAGTTGAGAATGGTGCTGTGGGCATGCAGGGCTGTGAACTTGGGGAAAGCACTTAGCCATCGGGACTGTTTGCCTCCCATAAAATGAAGGGACAGGGGAGAGGTGTGGAGCCAGCAGCTCTAATGTTCCCTTACATTTAAGCTTGATGACTTAATAGAGCCCACCTGGAGGGACCAGAAAATGCAGGAGCACGGGAGGTGGCATTTCAGCTGGGCCACAATAGGTGAGCAGGCTTTCAATAAATGGGGCATGATTTCTGTGATTGAAAAATCATATTTGCAAAGGCCCATGGGCATAAAAAGTCCTGGTCCTGGCCTGCTTGGAGAAAGACTGGATGGAGTAAAAGGACAGGAATGATGTGGGAGAAGAAGGGATCATGGGCACCTTGAATGCCACTCTCATCCTTGGAAGATGCTCTCACCCTTAAGGATTCTGCTCCTTTGCAACTTGCTCAAGTCAACTGTGCTGATTCTGAGAAAACAAATACTGTTGCAGAAACAAACACACATACCTAAAAGAGCACCCTTCTCACCCCACTTAGTGTTCCTTCACAGTAGTTAGCACTGCTGACACATTATTTATTCCTGTGCTAGTTGCTTATTTTTACTCTGCATGCCAGACTGGGAGCTCTCTGAGGACAGGGTCTGCGTCCGTGTGTTCACTGTAGTATTCCCAGTGCCTGAGCAATGCCTGCCTCACTAAGGATTTGGGCAGTGAGCCACCACTATGTGTACATAATAGATATAGACGCATCCATACGATTATACATACATGCAGGCCTCAAATGTTAGGGTGGAAAGACTTGGGAGGAAGAAGGGCCATTGTGGGGGAGCATTGGCAGGTAGGTTGGCCGGAGAGCGAGGAGGTGAAGGAAAAGGACTGACCACTCTAGCAATGAGAGGCAGTTACGTAGAACGCTGGGTGCTTTTGAGAACCCGATGGAGAAGCCAGGCTTCAGTGTCAGGGACTCAGGAAAGCAAGAGTTAGACCAAGAGAAGTTAGAAGGGACTGTGCAGATGTTGGCATCCTGGACAACAGATTGACACTGAGAATCAAATGGCATTGAGCGTTTATTGCAGGGGAGGCAGAGAACTGGACACGACCCCAACCAGAGGGCAAAGAGGCCATGGCAATGAAGGCTTGAAAAGCACATGGGGACAGAGGAGCTGGCACCTGGCCGCAAGGAAGCGTGCTGCGTCTGCATCTTGTCTCTGCATTTGGGGCAGTGACCCAGTGAGAGGTGGTCCAGGAGGAGGCTGCCTAGTGCACCTATGACTGTACTTCCTGCATAGGCGTGTCACCCAGCCCAGGACCACAGAGAGAGGGGAGGGGACTGGGATTGTGGTTACAAGGGCAGCACTTCCTGACTTGGAAAGGGGTGGAGGGAGAAGAGATGGATGGGCTCCGCAGCTTTCTGCCCTTCATCTGGAAGCCTTCTTTTTGGTTCCACAGCTGCTACCAGAGGCTTTGGTGAGGGGATCCTTGAAATCACTGCCACAGCTGCCTTTAGTTTTGAGTTCGGCCCCGGGTTTGTAGCTGTAACTGCTGGAGGCACCGAAGCCCATGCTGAAGCCAGCCCCTCCAGCTCCGGCTCCAGTGTTACTGATGACAGCTGCAGTGGGCGAGAGGAGACCCCAGCCCCGTCATCCTCATCCAGGGCCCTCCCTTCGTTCTCTCACATGAGACAGAGTCTCTCTGTTGTACATTTTTAGTGAACTCGGCGATTTTCATCAGCACTGTCCTTTTTGATGCACTTGGCCTTTTCCTTTAGGCTGTGTCACTCAGTCACTATGCGACTTCAAGCTTCTGCAGGTTCTACCAGTGAATTTGCCCACAGGAAGGGCCACAGGAAGAAAGGCCTTCATGGAGGCCTGGGGCTGCCAGAGTTCCTGCCTGTCATAAGACAGCACCTCCCCTCACTTTCTCTAGTTTTTAAATCTGGAGGAGATTTTAGCTTTCTTTTTCATCATTTCCCTTTCAGGTTTCCCTCAATAACCTCTTGCTGTCATTCAGGGCTTTTATTTGGGTCTGGCATCAGTAGAAATATAATGTAGCCATTAAACATTATTCTTACAATAGACTCTTGGATTATACAATGTTGCATATTATTTGATTTTCTAAGGTTATACCTGTATTTCATGATATTATTCTATTTCTCTATCCATTGTTTCTCCTTGGTTACTAAAGCCAGCTCCCTTTTTGTGCCCCTAAGTTGGTCCTGCACCCACTCCAGTATTCTGACTTCTCTTTGGTGTCATGGAATTAAAGGAACTTAGACATGTGGTAGGTGACCAAGGGCAGGACTGGGCCTGTAGGTACTTACAGATGCTCACAGAGTTTGGATATTCACCAGACATCCTGAAGAGGAAGAAGAAAAACAGATAAACCCTCAGTAAACCATAACCCCAACGTTCCAGGGAGTCTCCTGTGAATGAGCCTCTCCTCTCAGAACATCCCACCTTTCGCCCCATCCCAGACTCTTTTCTTCCCATACACCCCAGCGGGGCCTCTTCAGAAATGGAGAAACAAGATGAAAAGTCTGCCACAAGGAGTCAGCACTCCATCAAAGTGGCTTTGAGATTCCCTGATGTGTGAGATAATTGTACCTCCACTGCTTCTAGTTATACCCTTGGTCTTAGACAAATAGGAGGAATGAGCGCACATCCTCACTGGGCCCCAGCTTTGCTAGAGTGACTCTTGGAGGTCATCCTGCACCACAAAGGGCCAAGTGACGCTCTGTTTCTCAAACGTTGCTGAATCAGTACTTCCTCTGCTACCATTTCTTTGGGATTCTTTGTAACTTAGTTCTTCTTTCTGTCTATCTTTGGTCTTTCCTACTGCACCACATTAACGCCCATTTTCTATAAGGTTTTACCTCAGTAGGACCTGAACAAAAGCAAACTGTTTGCTTTCAATCTTCCTACTAATGCAAAGTGATAACTGGTCCAGACAGAAGATATCTGGCCCTCACCGGCACTCCTCGCCCTCCAGCAGCTTGCGGTAGGTGGCGATCTCCACATCCAGGGCCAGCTTTGTGCTCATGAGCTCCTGGTACTCGCGCAGCATCCGGCCCAGCTCCTCCTTGGCCTGGTTCAGGGCAGCTTCCAGCTCATCCAGCTTGGCCCGGGCGTCCTTCAGGGCACAGTCGCCCCGCTGCTCGGCATCAGCAATGGCCGTCTCCAGGTTGGAGCACTGAGGGGCAGGTGAATTCATCTGAGATCCTGCTCAGATGACCTCCCCTCACTGGTCCTGACTGACAGTTAATGCTTTGAGGTCGCCCTGGTTCCTCCACCTTTGGACATCACTAGAGAAGAATCTGTCCTTCCCCGACTTCAGGCACGGTGCACCCTGGCATGTGAAAGTGGAGCGTCTCTACCACAGGATGGAGGAGGGTGGGCACCTGGCACGTGGCCCCTGGCCTCTCCCTCCTGGTCTGTAACATGGGCTATATGATTCTAATGCCAACCTGGAATAGTCTCTGGGTAGCTGACCTCAATGTTGCCTCACTGTGTACAGGTTGTCTTGGGAGATCTTGTAAATCAGGAAAAAAATTGAGGACTAATAGAGTTCCTATTAATAAAATATCTGTCCAATACACACTGAGAGTCTGGCCTCCAAAGTTTTGCAGACAATCAGGCTACACAGCAATGCCTTAACAATAACTGGCAGGTTTTACAAGCTGACAGACACCTGTGGTTGGATGGAAATGTAACTTGCAGGAGGAAGCTGCAGGTGGGGCTCAGTGGCTTCCATGTGAAAGCTGGGGAGGTGGGGGTGGCACAGGATGGGGAGCTTCCGGAGCCTTTAGTCTTGAGTGTGTGTTCTGGTCACTTGGCTAAGGTTTTGGTGGGATCTAAGTGTCTGGCCTCTCTTCCTGGTGTGTCCCTTTCTCTGGAGTCACATTTGTTTCACCCCAAGGACAGCAGCTGATCCTAAGGCCATGTGGAATTCTGGACTGTTGTCCATCTGGTGTCACTCTCCTCTATCAGGTAGGCCCCGGACAGGCAAATGCCCATTGCTTTTTGGGTGAGTAACTAACAGCCTCAGCGGAGACACCTAGGACCCAGCTGCCTGACCAGAGGAAAAAAACACATGTCCCATCTCAGAAGTGGGGCAGGCAAACACAGAGCAGAGCCTAAGCCAAGGCGAAGGTGGGAGGCGTTTAATCCCTACTCTTTTCTAACATCCACTGCCCGATTCTCCTTCCTCCAGCAGATTCATCACATGAAACCTCCCAATGCCTTCCTTCTACCTGCTGCACTGGGTCTAAACCTCACTGCTCGGCTTTGAAGGCACCTCTTCCCCTCTCCTTTCTGCCTCCCATCCCAGTGTAATCCCACCTCCTGCAGGCAGCTCTAGCCCCTCGGGACTCCTACAGGATTAGTGGGTGTGCAGCACACTGGGTGGATGCTTCCTCCTTCCATATTGGCTCAGACTGTTCTCTCCTGATGAATTACAAATGCCTGAAGAAAGGACCTTTTCCATATTTGGTCCTATACAGATATTGATGCTCAGTTAACCCTGTAGTTGACTCATTGCATGGAACCCACCTGCTTCTTCACACTCCCTATCTCTGAGCGGATCCTCTGGATCAGGCGGTTGAGCTCTGAGATCTCAGCTTTGGTGAGGTTGAGGTCATCCCCATGCTGACCTGCTGTAACCTGCAGCTCCTGGATCTGAGGTTGGGGGCAAGAGAAGAGGAGCATAGGACAGTTGAGCATCCACCTCTCAAGGGTGTTCAGCATGGAGAGGGAGGGCCACATGCCATTCTCATTATCCAAGCATCATAGACACAATCGAATCGAAAGAGGGAGGAGGGGAGAGAGATGGCAGAAGGGAAGGAGAGGAGGGGGAGAAAGACAGCTCTTTCCTTCTGGATAGAAAGGTCTTGCCCCAGTTCAGCAGAATCCTTGGGCTCACAAATGTGAGAGCCTTGGTGGAGATCAAATTTCCTGTCCTTATTTTTACAAAGTTAATGACAGAAAGAAAAGCCAAGGCATCTGGATTATCCACAGAAATGGTGTCAGAGTCATGTCAGAGCTGTGGCTGGTATGGCCTCTGCTGTCAGCAAGGGTCATGGCAGGGGAAGGGCTAAGCTCCATATATGTCCCCAACTCATGCCAAGGCTGCAGTTGGGCTCTAGCCGGTCTTGCTCAGTGGATAAAGCATCTGCCTGCAGACTGAAGGATCCTGGGTTTGATTCTGGTCAAGGGCACATGCCCGGGTTGCAGGCTCGATCCCTAGTACGGGACATGCAGGAGACAGCTGGTCAGTGATTCTTTCTCATCATGGATGTTTCTCTCTCTCCCTCTCCCTTCCTCTGAAATCAATATATTTTTTTAACTGCAAATGACCTCCCTGATCCACAGGGAGGCATTTCCACAGTCCCAACTGCAAAATGAAGGAGGTCTCCACCCAGCCTAAATACACATGCATGCACATACATGCACACATAATGAGGGAGTGGCACCTGTGGTCACTGAGCACACAGCTCACCTTGGTCTGGTACAGGGCCTCAGCCTCAGCCTTGCTCTTCAGGGCGATCTCCTCATACTGGACACGGACCTCGTCGATGATACCGTCCAGGTTCAGGTCCCGGTTGTTGTCCATGGACAGGATGACAGATGTGTCACTGATGTGCGACTGGATCTGAGCGATCTCCTGGGAACAATTAGGGGAGTGGAGCCAGTTAGAGGCTCCCCATGAAGGGAGCATGTCTCCTGATCCTCCCTGGTAAAACCATCGCTGTCCCTTTCTGCCCTTCCTTAGCAGAGCCAGTGTCTACTGGGTGTGAGGTGCACACATTGGGCTTTCAGCCCGTGTGGGACCATCCTCTCCACCATGCACTCAGGACTGCTCCCATCCCTATTTCACACTCTGCAGCAACATCCACCCTCCACCCATGCAATCAAGTCTAAACTCAGAGTGCTCTAGGGAGTTGCCAATGACCTTCCCTTCTCTAGGCACCTCATGCTTTAGCACAGCTCAGATCTCTGAGACTGTGAATTCCTGGAAGACAAGAATCATTTTTCTTTTCATCATGGTTTCCTTAAAACCCATCTTATGGCTCAGCACAGCTGCACTGAGCTTAAAGGCTTCTCCACCAGCCTTTGGTCCACACAATAATCTGGGCCAAGGGCCAGAAGCCACTTGTAAGAGGAGCAGACCACGCTAGGTCAGTGAGGTCCTTACCCCTTCATAGAGGCACTTGAAGAATTTTATCTCATCTGTCAAGGAGTCCACCTTGGCCTGGAGGTCAACTTTGTTCATGTAGGCAGCATCCACGTCCTGGAGAACACAGAAAGCAGCCAGCTGCCTCACTTCCCTCTCGTCTTCCCTCCCTTTCTTCCTCCCTTCCTGACATAAGAAGCCTCAGATTCCCCTACTCTGCCCCACTCCCCTACCCTATGCTTCTCAGGGAGGCCCCATGCAATGGTGCACCAGAAGTGTGACAAATGCTGGGGTTTCAAACTGATGGATTCTGGGTACAGCATATAAGAGACTTGGCAAAAAGAGCAGGAAAATTAGAATCCCAGTCATCCCTGCCCAAGGGACTAAGGTTCCTTTTCCTCAGCCAAGTCCTCAGAGAGCCCTCTAGGCTTCCTCTATCCCTTCCTGCTCCCCTTACCTTCTTGAGCATCACAAACTCATTCTCAGCAGCTGTGCGTCTGTTAATCTCCACCTCGTACCTGCGTGGAGCAAGAGAAAGGAGAGAGCACAGCCATTGGACAATTCAGTTCTGCAAATGCTCACTAAGCAGTTAGTGATCATCTCTGTGCTGAGAGCTGCAGGGCAGTGGTCTTCAAACTGAGGTCATGTACCCCTGGGGCATGCATAGCCTTCCTCATGGGAATGTGACAAGGACAGGAATCATTTTCCAGCTCCTTAGTTCATAGGCAGTCTGCCCTAAGATAGATCTGCCTGGGAGATCTATGAGGGAAATGTCATGCAGTTCCCACTGTCCCACTTCCCTTTCACGCTAACCCTCCCTGAGACAGCAGAAAGACAGACCCTCCTCCATCTGGCACCTTACTAATGTGCACTAGCCCAGCATGCAAAACCTCACAGACACCAAATGAAACCTTATGCCACCTGTTTCTTATACATATCCTGTTCCAGGTGCAGCAAGGTCTTGGAAACAGGTGTTTGTATGGGGTGAGATGTTCCGAATACAGATATACTGTGGATTGGGGAGGTAAGAGTATTGATCATTCCACTTAAAGTTCTCACTATCTCATCCCTTACTATTGTCAAAGACTGTATGATAGGACAGTCGTGAGAGCAAACAACATAGAACATTGGAAATAATTAATACTAGAATAGGGCTTTTTCAAACACTTGAACATGAGCACATCTTTTCAGCTTTTATTACTTGCTAAGGCAAATCACTGACTGCCAAGAAGACTTGGTGGCTGGACGGCTGAACTAGTACATGTTAGTGAATGGGAATGTGATATTTTCTAAAACTGCCAGATTTTTTTTAAATTATACTGGATAAAGCACAGAAAACGAATTATATGATCTATCTCATATTTCATGTGTGTTATTCAAAAGATAATTGAAAACTTCTTTTTAACAACTTAGGTTATGAAATAGTTGTATCTACTACAATCAATCTTTAACCCATATTATCTTAGAAAATATTCAGTTTTATTTTCCTCCTATTAACAGAAATAAAAGCATATGCCAG
Source organism: Corynorhinus townsendii (assembly GCA_026230045.1). NCBI lineage: Eukaryota > Metazoa > Chordata > Mammalia > Chiroptera > Vespertilionidae > Corynorhinus > Corynorhinus townsendii. The sequence continues at coordinate 167,558,992 of JAPDVU010000003.1, read as the reverse complement.
GTGCCGGCCAGTTAGTTTGTAGCAGTTTACATCCTCCTATTTCATAAAATACAAGAAAAAAGTTGGATAATCATGTCTATCAAAATTAAATATCCCTGCCTTTATGAAACAGCCGGAGAGAAACAATAAGTAAGTAAATTACACATTATGTGTAATCAAAAAACGATAAGTGCTATGAAAGAAAAAGAGCAGAAAAACTGTAAAGGCATACACTGCTCTTGCAAAACTCCTTCCATTGCAATCTATTTGAATGAACAAAGTCACTTAGATAAGAATGAAAAATATATAGGACTAGAATGCGTCTACTTCTAAGGGAGAGAAATCTTTCCCATTTAACTCATTAAGAAATTATTTCCAAAATTATTTTTTACATTTTTATATTAATGTTTATTTAACAAAATTAGTAATATTTCTTGTTTTTGTATAACTCAACCCATAACAAATATTTAGACATTAAAAAATACATACGATCACAAGAAAATTGCTAAAATTTCAAGTAACAGATTTTGTGGTAGCAAGGGTGATTAACAAAAGACTTCAAGGCATAAGGCACATTACATTGGAACAGTCATGTGGGGAAAGTGGCATGAGAATGGGAGTTCAGATGAGGAGAGGATCAAGGTAAAATTTATGATTTTTAAAGCAGAGCTTATTGACATTAATTTTTTGTATGTTTACTAGATTTATATTTTTTCTAATCTTGAGATTTTAAAAAAGGTTTTCTGTGAAATATTCTGTGATTATTTATCTGCCTCACTGGTTATCAAATGTGATATAAGTAGTCAAATAATCTGGATGAAGAATCAGAGACAGTGACATCATAGAAAAGGAGTTTCTGTGGCTTTCTATTAACTTTTTGGTTGAATGATGGTAGGTATTAAACTGCCCAATTGGATACATTTAAATGAGTTCATATAGCCCTTATAATTTCCAATGGCAATATACATAATATGCTTGAAATTATGTCCTTTGAAATGACTTAAATTTATGGTAAAAATTTTTGTCAACTTTTTTAAATTATGAGGAGATTTTTTTAAATTGTGAATACTTAAAAGTTATTTTAGAGTGTCTATGAGAAAAATCTTGACCACTGCCAGAATAGACAATGGTGCTTAAGACACACACTGCCTGTCCTCTAGAATTTCATAGTTTTTTTTCTTTTTTTATTGATTTGAGAGAGAGAGAAACACTGATTTGTTGTTCTATTTATTTAAGCATTCATTGGTTGATTCTTGTATGTGCCCTCACAGCAGATCGAACTTGGTGTATTGGGACAATGCTCTAACCAACTGAGCTACTGGGCTTGGAATTTCATAGTTTCACAGGAAGGTAAATGCTCTGAAAATTCTAACACAAAGATGACTTATGGTTAAGATCTTTTATGATATATCGTAAAAGAGGTACCAAAACCAGTGGCAGAGAACCCGCAGGTGACAGAGATAATTAATTAAAAAAAAATAATACATGCAGCTGATATTTTTTATCCATGCTAAACATTGTATTAAAATCTTCACATACATTATTTCATTTAATTGCCACAACAACCCTATAAAGTGGGTTCTATTATTATCTATCCATTTTATAAATGAGGCAAAGACCTGCCCAAGGTCATAAAGCGAGTTAATAGTGAAGCTAGGACCCAAATCCAAGACTTTTGACATCAATGAAAAAATGCCTTATATTAGTCTAGCCCTTCGGTTGTTTTGAGAGCTGTTAATACATGACTATCTGGCTGTTAACTCTAAACTGCTCTTGTAGGTGGCAAGGCAGGTATCAGTGTATAATTTTTATGGATATTAACACGGCACTTCACAGAGGATTACAGGGCTCATCCATGGCCACTCGAAAGTGTGTGGTAAACCTGGAACACCTGGCCTTCACACTCCAAAAGGCTCAGAGAGAGCACAGCCCCTGGATGCTTCTGAACCAAACACCAGGCAGCCCTCTCTTCTTCCCAGAATCCTGTTCAAACCTCCATTGGACTGCAATATTCCCATCTTACTTTCACTTAATCTCAATTCATACTATTCATTTCCACTGACTGGAAGCTATCTGAACATTCTTTAAGCCTGTCCTCACAATCTGTGTGCTTCCAGAGATCAGGGACCATGTCACCTCCTCCCTCAGGACCTCCAGGCAGGGCTCAGGCCACAGTTCTGCCTTGGGGAGACTTTAGGGTAGGGATGAACAGGCAGATCAAACATGGAATAGGAGAAATTACTCAGTTCGGACCCTCTCCACCCTTTGAATTGTGGCTGAGTCATCTATCCCAGAAATCCTGACCAAATATCAGATCACACTGAGCCCAGATGTGTCACTCTGTCAATGGCTCAACTTGGGGGGCAGGGGGAGCAATCTCTGGTTCCAAGTACATACCCAACTATTCTCTTTAATGGTGGCATTCAGCAGCACAAATATGCCTCATCATGAAAAAAGCTTTAAAAACTCATTTTTGCTTAGTTTTAAGATTTGTTTCAAGATCAGTGAGAACTCTCTTATGTTCTGGGAACTCCCATGGAAAACCTCACTCAGGAGGAGCTATGAAGCCATTTGGGTTGTCCATCTGGTTTTGAGACAATTCTCCATTTCCAACAGTAAATATTGAGCATACCATTTCCTAGGCAATTTGGAGCACCCTTTTGGGTATCTCTTTTCTCTTCCTAAGCCTCATCCTGTCTGAATTTCTCTCTCCCTCCCCTACGGGAAAGAAAATTGCAATAGGATCAGCAAAAGATCTAAGAAAGCAAATATGCTGGCTCCAAATCAAAACCTCATCTGTAACAAGACCCTCCAGGGGCATAACCTCTGCCTTTCTACTCACCTGTTCTTGTAGTCCTCCACCAAATCCTGCATGTTCCTCAGCTCCGAGTCCAGCCTCACCCTGTCCCCTGATAGCGTCTCCAGCTGCTTCCGCAGGCTGCTGATGTAGCCCTCGTACACGGGCTCCAGGTTCTTCCTGCAGCTGTTCACATCCAGCTGCTGTAGCAGGCTCCACTTGGTCTCCAACACCTGGTTCTGCTGCTCTAGGAACCGCACCTGGAACCCAAAGATGGTCATGACCCAGAATCCCCATGCTGTTAACTCTCAGAAGTGGGGAGAGGGCTCCAGAAATCAGATACAGTCATCCTGGGATGGGGGTGGGGCAGGAAAGAGCAAGTCTCATTAGAGAGTAGATTCAGGCCTGGGTGGCAGGGGCGGGGGGCGGGGGTGGGGGGGTGGGGGTGGAATCATGCCTATCTGGGTCTCTAGGACAAGAAATAAGATCCAGTCTAAGAGAAATCAGGAAGTGGTCTTAAGCAATGCTGTAACTGCCACCATGGTTATCATGTGATTGAGGGAGCTTCTTTTGCTATAAATGCTGGTGTTTTCAGAGTGGAAGGAAATGGGAAGCAGGGGAGAAACAATGCGGGGCGGGGGGGGGGGGGGAGGGAGGGGGATGGCATTGGAAAGTCACTCCCATGGTTAGTATGTTCTATCTCTTATATAGCCTAAATGGCACTTGATTGGCTTGTTTCTTTGGTTTTCAAAGTAGGTTATCACATCTTTACAAGCTTCTTTCCTACTCGACGAAAGGTTTCACATTTTTTGGGCTAAATAAGCTCAGACACTCCGCTACTTACCAGCATTCCTCTTCTCACCTATCTCTTTAGCTTGCGGGAGGGAAGGACATATGCTAAGGGAGAACACACTTGGAGGAAGAAAATGGGATGGTAGCTCTGTTTTTTCTACTCCTGTCTTCTCTCCTCTTCACTTCCTTCCTCTTCCTGAGCATAGTGGTGAGGGACGGGCTCTATTGTTGCCTGTTCTAGCAACTGAGGCACTTTCTTAGTCTCCCTCTGTCTTAGTTTCCTCATCTGCGTGGCAGAAGGATAACAGAATCGTGGGTTGCACATTGATAAACAAGAACCACTTGGGACAGCACTGGGCACTGAGGAGTGTCAGTGATTGTTAGTATTATGTCCCCATCACTCATGCCCTAGACCTTCTGCTCCAGGTGGAGAGAAAGAAGCCCATTCCCCATCTCCTCCCTATTCATTGGGGTCACTAGCTCAGAATCTCCAGAGATATCTTTCCTATCACCCCGATTTCTGGGTACCCTCCACACACATACAGAACACACACATGTAATTTGACATGCCCTCTTTCTAAATATTCTCCCTCAGGCTCACACTTCAAATTTCTGGACCTTTTCAAACACTTCCTCTAAAAACCATCCATCTCACAACTGTATCCCACTTCTTACCTTCCAAGTCCTTCCCCACTCACCAAACATCATGTCCTGTGACACCCACTGGCCTGTGTCCCACTAGTGCCCCTGTCCTGGATGTGTGTCCCCACCCTCTTGTCTGACATTGAGAGCCCTCAGAGGGCCATTCCACGCACCTCCTGCCCCAGACACCAACCACCTTCCCAGGGTCTTCTCCTGCAAAGAACGAATGAAGCTTTGGTTTATGGGGAGTGAATGCCTGCCACTGTTCGAAACACCTTATGCACTATCAGTCGTATCCCTACTGGGTAAGAGCCACTCCTGTGCCTACTTCACAGATAAGGAAAGGGAGGCTCAGAGGACTAGCTAACTCACTCAAGTTCCCACGCAGCTGTCAGTGGCAGAGCCAGCGTCCCTGTGTACAGCCGTTACCAACGTAGGGACATGTCCCAGGACCCACCTTGTCAATGAAAGAGGCGAACTTGTTGTTCAGCGCCTTGATCTGCTCCCGCTCCTGGACACGCACTTTCTGAATCTTGGGGTCCAGCTCCACGTTGAGGGGGGCCAGGAGGCTCTTGTTGACGGTGACCTGGGGGATGCCACCAGGCGGGCACACAGAGGGACACGCAGGGCCCAGCCCGGCACTGCCAAAGACGGTGCCCACAAAGCCCCCCAGGCGGCCGCCAGTGCCCGCACAGTGGCCCAGCGCGAAGGCTCCGCTCCGCCCCGCCGAGGCGCTCAGAGCCAGGCGCCTGCCGCCCCCCAGGCTGAAGAGGCTCCTGCTGCCGAAGGCGGCGGTGCCCTTGACGCCAGCCCTGAAGGAAGCAGAGCTGCTGCTCACTCTGCCCGAGATGACTGCTGAGCAGCCGCTGAAGCCCAGGCGCTCGCTGCCAGGAAAAGAGTGCAGCTGCCGGCTCATGGTTGCAGGATGCGCTGTGGGGCGCGGGGCGGGGCGGGAGGCAGGAGAGGGAGCAGAGGGCGCTGGACCTTCTGTCCTGGCCCACCCCTTAAATAGTGCGGGCCTGCTGGATGGAGTCAGCCTAATTTGTAGGTCTGAAACATCATTTAGGCCATTGGGGACCTCTTGGGTTCTTCATTTAGGAAATTACCATCCCCTATCTGAGATTTTTGTCTCTTCCTCCCTGAATCCCCCATAAACCCCCCATAAAATGTCCCAGAACCCTGCATTTGCTTTGCTCACCTCCTGCATTATAATAATTTGGCTGCCTTATCTCCACTTGTTGCCATCCAATTACGCGTTTATCACTGCCAACATCTCCCATGGAAGCTTCCAATGGGTCTGGCGGTCTGGGTGTGTGGGGGGCAAAAGAGAGGATCAGGGAAGCAGACGTCTAGGCCAGTTCTGCTTCAGGACATGACCTGGGTCAAGAATATTCCAGAGAATCATCCTTAGCCTGTCCCGGCTGTTTCCTTCGGGGTCTGGAGGAGGATGGCTCCAAGTACGGGAAGGAAGCCGGGAGAGTTGAGACTTCTGGCCCATCTGCAAGGAACGCTCAGTCTGCTGGGGGAGGCAGGACACAGTGAGAGACTTAGGTCACTGACAGCCCGGGTCACAAGTGCTGGGGGTGACTTGGGGCCAGAGCTAAAATGTTTCTCCAGAAAAGCATTTCTAGAATAAGAGTGGGGAGATACTAGCTGGGGGTGGGAAGAAAATGGCTTGGGAGATGACCTGGGAAAGCTTAGGAAGAAGGTGTTTCCTGAGGTTGTTGGTTTTTTGGAGAGCTGGGGGGAGGGGGAGTTTGAGTTCTTTAATAAGAGAAGAGGGATATTTATCCAATCCAAGGAACCTCTAATCAGGACATTTCCTGCCCTCGTGTCTCTGATTCTGGATCAATATGTGACCACCTATTAGAAACAAGGCCAAGAAGGGCTAAGGAAGACTCTTCTGATCTGAAATTAAGAATCAGATCTAGAACTTCATTCCATATAAGCATAGGACTATCCTTCTTTGATTCTAGTCCAATTTCCTTTTCTCCAACCTAAGTTGCCTTCAATTCTTCTCTCAGAAACAGCCCCAGGTGGGGTTCTATTTCTTCATTCTATTCTCAGTCTGGTACTCGGTATGTGTCCCAGTTCCTTCATCAGATGGACAGGTCCCTAGATTAATCCTCCCCTCCCCTGCTCCCCCCATGCTCAGCCCAGGCCTTGGCACCAGGGACACTCAGGATGAGTGTGAAACAGACTGGTGCTTAGAACGAGGCTCATTGCTGTGCCCTCTGTTATACCCTGGAGCCTGGGCTCTCTGTGGGGCCCTCATGGAGTAGCCAGAAGATACCTGGGGGTAATTGGCTGACACAGCCTCCACTAAACCAATCACAGAGCATAATAACCACCAAGGTGTTTACCTCCAGGGGAACAAGGCTGTAGGGGCATCGGTGAATAATGGAGATGGCACCAGCCACAGATGAGCAGATAGAGGAGTCTGGGGTGTCCTGCATAGGGAAGAGGGTGAGCTTTCTGTGCTGTCTAAGAAAAGATACTATAGCTCTTTCCCTCTGAGGAACGGAGGAACAATGGCAGTAAGCCTGGGTGACCAGCAGGCCCTTCAAGAAGCTCAAGGTTATGCTTTCCATTATTTCATGAGAATTTTTCCCCCTTGACCCATAATTTTAGCGAGTTGTGTGTTTTTTCTGCACAAAGGGTTTATTAATTCTGGTCATTGATAATACAAAAGTAAGAAGAGGATTAAAATTGGAATAGGAGAAGCTTACATAGGATTGGCTGTCAATAGGAGCCTCTGAAGTCTCCTTTTTTCTGGAAACTTCTAAGGAGCTGAGGCAGCCATCCATCTAGGATCACCCCACTTCTGCCCAGGGTTAGGGAACAGGTAAGATGACCTTTTCTTATCTTCCCATGAAGGGTTGACTGGCTGCATGAATCAGGAATTCCTCACTACCCTCAACCCCAGCTCACCTTTCTCGCAGATTATGAGGAGACAGAAGTGACACATCCAGGTTTCAGAGGCATCAGATGTGTGGGCAGATCAAAAGGTGGCTGGAGCCTGAGAGGAGGGCTCCGCACTACACCTGCCTCTGACAGCAGCTTGCTGTGTGACCTCGGCTCTGGCGACCACCTCTGCACTCGCTCTGGGTGAAAGCAACCCTCTGACACCGCAGCTCAGCAATGTAAGATGGAGAAAACCAGTCAGTGAGGGTTTGCAAATGCATTGCTTGTTATATTGGGTCTTTTGCCCTGGAACACTAGTTCTTGGGAAATTATTGTAAATCATGTAGGAAAAATGTGTAGCGGTGGATTCCATGATGGGTTAAAAAACATTAAACCAGTGACCTATTGCAAGACTTTTTAGATTCATTAACATGCTTAGTGCTTTCTGCTGCGCAAAGGGTGCTGCCAAAGTCAGTGTTTCCCACACACAGGGACTGGAAGTGTGGGGGTGTGAATAAGGTTTATTTTTTCTACTTTTTAATAGTTTTGAATTTTCTAATATGAGTATATAATACATTTATAAATCAATTATTTTAAAAAAAAAAAAAGCCAGAGAAGAAAAGAAAGGAAGGCTGTTCTAGTATCAGGGAGGAATATATACTTGAAGAAACACTGAGCAAGTTATCTCCATTTCACCATTAAATCAACTTAAGTTTTCTATATTTAAATATATTTACAACATCTAAAAACATGAAGATCTAAGTATAATAAATATACTGTGCAATCTTATCTGGTTTATGGCTATATGCCCAGGGATACACTGTCAAAACCAAAGGGAGGGTGTTTGCCTGGACTTGAGAGCATGTGCCAGCATCGTCCTAGCTCTGCTCGAAGAGAAAGAATTCTCAGGCTGGTGACCAATGCTGGTATCTACCCAGGAAAAGGTTGTGCTCAAAACTGTTGGTGTTCACCAAGTGTCCTTGTTCCCAGCCTCCTTTGGGGTTCAGTGATGGATATGGACCCGTTGAATGTGAGTGGTATTGATCAGACTGCACAGTATATATTTTTTAATATATTTCTTTATTGATTTCATAGAGGAAGGGAGAAGGAGAGAGAGCTAGAAACATCAATGATGAGAGAGAATCATCGATCAGCTGCCTCCTGCACGCCCCCTTCTGGGGATCAAGCCCGCAACCCGGGCATGTGTCCTTGACCAGAATAGAACCTGGGAGCAGGCTGATGCCCTATCCACTAAGCCAAACCAGCTAGAGCCACAGTGTGTTTATTATACTTAGATCTTCATGTTTTTAGATGTTGTAAGTATGTTTAAATATAGGAGACTTCCAGGGTGAGGCAGTTAGCCCATGTGCCTCTTCTCTTCTTTCCCCTGTTCCTGTAGCTTTGCAGGGAAATGTGGTGGGGCCATGTGGTGGGGCTACAAGAGAGAAGAGCCAGGTCCCTGAGACACCCACTGGGAGAACCATGTAGGAGAGCTGCCCCAACCTGCCTTGGACTGTGAATGAGAATTATCAAATTAAGCCATGAGATTTCAGGGTTTGTCTGTTGAGGCAGTCAATGTTAATCATCTGAATCCAAGCATAGAAGTTGGAGGGTAGAAATATCTCTTAGTAGCCAATGCTCTTTATCATTAGTTCATGTCCATCACATAATCTTCTGATCACTATTAGACCTTCTCTACTTCCCTTCTCACTCAGCTGCTGAAACAATACTCTATCCTAGTAATACGAAGATGTAATTATTGATGATAATTACAATGGTTTAATAGTATACAATGTGCCATTCACTGAATTAAGTAATTATTATATATTCTTCCATTAAATTTAATTCTCATGACAACTTTTTGAGGAACTACTATTATTAACCCCCTTTTACAGATGGGAAAACTGAGGCTCATGAAGCAGAAATATCTTGCCTAAATCACAGTTCCTAAGTGGCAGAGGAGGACTCAAACCTGGGTCCATCTGACACCCAAGATGTTAGCTTCTCCCACAAGCACTACAACATGAAATCCCAGCTCCTCAGCAGACTTGAAAGGGCCTCTCTTATGTGGCTGCTTCCTGGGAGCCAGCTCCAGGTGCTACCCTCCTTCTCCACCTGCTAACCCTCCTCGCCTTCCACCTCACACCCTGGCAATTGTGACCTATTGTCACCATGCTAGTGCCTCTGGCTACAATGCCCACTCCCTCCTTTTGTCTAGGCAATGAACTATATCCTCTGAAAATGCTGCACATGGACCTCCTCTGTCCAGGACCTCCCTGAAGAGCCCCACTCTTCTCTGCTTCGGTATCTTCTTTTGTTGCCAATATCTCACTGTGGCAGTTACATTTCTTATAGTAATGTCTCCATGAAGGGCATGGACCAAGTTTATATATCACTGTATCCCTATCACTAACTCATGCCATCTATCATGTACATGGCATGAGATAGATAGATAGTAACGTTCATTGAGTTGACCACAATTTCTTCATTGCCTCCAAGAGTGTATTCCCTGTGACTAATTATTCTGCCAACCAGTTCTCCTTTGAGCAATAAGTCAACTGGCATATTATCCTATAATCCTACATAATAAAAGCCTAATATGCAAATTGTCAGGAGTTCAACTGACCGGGTGTTCAACCACTCACTATGATGTGCACTCACCACCAGGGGGCAGCGCAGAATGAAGGAAGGCCATGGCTAGCAGCTGGCAACCAGGGGAAGGAAGGCCCCAATTGGCCCTGATCACCGACCAGATCTAGGGACCGACCCTACCTGTGCATGAAATTCATGCACCAGGCCTCTAGTTTATAATATGTTCTCTTTAAAGTTTGAATTTTATGAATTGCTTTGCTAGCAGCTAAACACCTCTTTCATGAGCTAATGAAGTTAAAATTTACTTTTTGTTGTTTTATTACCTGTAACATCTACACTGCAGCTTTGTGGCTAATTCATGTTCTTTCTTCCCCTCATGTTTGTTTGTTTTTTAATACCCACACCCCCCCCCACACACACACACACCTCCCCTTTGGCAAATATCAGCTTGTTCTTTATGAGTCTGTTTCTGTCTTGTTTTATTCATTGTTCTATTTTGTTAGGTCCCACATATAAGTGAGGTCATGATGGTATTTATCTTTCTCTGACCTATTTCACTCAGCATAATACCCTCTAGGTCCATCCATGTTGTTGCTAATGGCAAGGTTTCATTCTTTTTTATTGCTGAATAATATTCCATTGTGTGTGTGCGCACACGTGCACATGCCACATCTTCTTAATCCATTCACCATTGATGGACATCTAGGTTGTTTTCATGTCTTGGCTATTACTAGTACAGCTGCAATGAGCATAAGTGTGCATATATCTTTTCGAGTTAGTGTTTTTGTTTTCTTCGAATAAATACCCAGAAGTGGAATTGCTGGATAATATGGCAGCTCTGTTTTTAATTTTTAATTGTATCAATATACAATCCCACAAACAGCAGTCCAAGGTTCCATTTTCTGAAGTCAAGTCTTTGAGCCAAAAAGATTAAGGACAAGATTCTGTTTCCACTAACCTTTATTAATCATGAACTTTGTACCAGGCATTGCACAAGACATCCTCATATTGTCTTATTTTAGCCTTACAATGATCTGGGGGTACTATTCTGCCAATTTTATAGCTAAAGAAATGAGGTTTCAACTGATTGCAAGCTGTGCTCATGATCCCCAGTAACTTGCAGAGTCTGAATCTGAATTCAAAGCTATTAACTTGAAGTCTAGGACTCTCTCTGGACCCACCGTGATCCTGTTCAGATGCCTCTGTGAGCACAGCCTAAATGTGTGCCAGCCTCTCACTTGCCCTTTGTAACATGTTGCATCCTGGCAGCAACAGCATCATGGCCCAGAGACCCATGAGAAGTCTTCTGAGCACAGACTGTTTTAGAAACTGAGTGGTGTGTGTAACAGAGATGGCCCTATGTTTAAACACAACTCAGACACTTATGCATTCACATCCATACTCAACTCACTGAAATGGCAACAAGGACCAAGAAAACATTGGTTATTACATTAAAGACAATCTACCTCTGGCCTTTTCTGGAATAACAGTTATAACTTGAGCCCAGGCTTCTGGAACTGGCCTTCTGCTACCTCTTGGCCAGTTTGAAATCTTGCCACAAGTATTGGCTCCCTATCCTTGTTGATAATCTGAATGGTCTTAAAGATTACCCATTCACTGGAGCATTGGTGTGAGGAAAGCATGACTTAGAAGGTGCATCTGCTGGGGTGATGGGAACAGATGAATCCTGAGCATCACAGAATTCAGTGGAGGTGTTGGTGAGATCCGGTAATTGTGCAAGGATCTCTCTCACTCAGATCTAAAGATACTTTGGGACTCTGGAACACACTGGACCTCAGATGGACCAGGCTCCAGGTCATTGACCTTCACAAGGCCTGAGATGAAGATTCCCTTAGGAAAGAGAAGCATCCTGTTCCTGCATGAGTTTTATAAGTTTATTGGTGAGACACGGGAAGCATGGAGGCGAGGTCTGAACAAGGACAAGAGCCCACATATTAACAGCACAAATGCCTTCGTTGGTGGGAGAAGCCTGCAGGGGTACTCCCAGCTATAAAATCTGCAGGGACCATGCAAGGTACAATGTATAACCAGATGTTTCCCCTGAGCTGGAGTTGCTCTCACAGGAGACAGGTCTCTCAGTAGGCCTTCAATCATATGTACCCATGGAGCACATGGCCACATAACTCCCTAAACCAAGGCATGGAAGGGGCAGTAGGAGGATGGGGGTTACCTCTGAGAAAAAATCCTTCCACTGCAAAGAAGGATTCAGGAAGTGGAGGCCCAGTTAAGAGGTCTCTTGGTACAGAGGCAGAGGATGGGCTAGATTCTAGAATCCCAATTCTACATTAAGAAGGACTAAGGCAGAGAAATGGAAAAGAGAAGATGTCAGTGGCAAAGAAAACCAAGAGGAAATGTGACAGAGGAGTTTCCTGTAGAAGGGGGTCCAGGGCAAGGTGGACAACTGTCTTTCTCTTTATCTTGTGGTTTTCTTAGTGGGTGAACTCAGAGCTGAGATCTTCCCAGAGGGATCCTTGAATTCATTTGCACTCCCCAACCTGGTTTTGGCCTCCCCTCGAGGGCTGCAGTTTCCACTGCCAGTGACACAGCCTCCAGACAGCATGCCGTAGCCAACAGAGCTGGGTCGATAGCCATAGGTGCCTGCCCCGCTGAACCCAAAGCCGGCTCCTGTGCCCGCGGTCCCAGCTGTGGAGCTGCTGATGACTGCTGAGGAGGATGGAGGGAGAAGAGATAAGTGTGTGTCCCAGGACAGGAGTGGCACTGAGTCCCCTCCAACTTCCCAGTCCCAACTAACTTAAATGTCTCCTCTTTAAGCAAATACTTCACATCAACTGTGGACTTGAGTTGAGTGACTCACACTCAATTCCTGAGCAGTTCAAGCACCAGAAGCAGCCCAGATCCCATAGGACCCCCAAATCAGCAACTCCTCCTTCTCTAAACAAACAGAAGTAATGAGGACTTCTCCTGAAGAACAGATGATGGCCAAGCAAGTCTTGCATCTAACTTTAGAATCCAGTCTTTTTTTTTTTTCAAAGAATATCCTGATTGGTTCATATAGGGGAGTTTTGCTGGCCTGTCTTAGAAGGAGACGGAGCTGAAGCCTGTAGGGCCAGCATTAGAGCTGGTGTGCACAGTGTGTCTGTGCCTGATCTCCACTCTCAGTGAGTAGATGTGATTCTTCCTGCCCCCGGCTTCCAGGCTTCCATCATGTGCAAATGCTGAGAGTTTTATCCCAGCATGGGAGAGATTTCAGGACGGGGGGTGGGGGAGGGGGGGAACCAATATGAAAGGTCAGGAAGTGATGGGAACAGAAGCAGCAGGTCTCAGCTGGGAGGTGATTATGACAGTGGAGCTCAGGCTGTCCCATGAAGGTCCTGGTTACAGGCACCCACTTAGTTTGTGCATATTAATGGACTAAAAGCATTCCCCCATAGTCATGAAATACTCACAGATGCTCACAGAGTTGGTGTATTCTCCAGACATCCTGCACGGAGAGAAAAGCACAGGTGACTCCCTCACATGGAATCTGCGCTACCCTCACCACAGCCTGAAAGCCTCGGCCAGACTAGCTCATGTCCAGGCACACATTACACCTGTGTATCCCTAAGCACCTCCCTCTCCATCCCCAGTCTACTCTCCCCACTTCAGAGACTATGAACTTGCAGCCTTGGAGACCCCAGTAGCAACATCAGCTCCAGGGACCCTCCTACTAAGTGTCTCCTTAGCCCACTTTTTTATTCCTGAGAGGCTACGGCCTGGATAAGTACATGTGGAAATAGCATCAGGATTTGCCACTGGTGGACTAACTTTATGATTTTAGTACCAGTAACCTGTCCTCTCTGAGTCTTTTGTGTAAAATGGTGCTAAGGTAGAACAGGGTTTTTTAAATGTCAGTGCTTCCGGTACCACCCTCCCAAGTGTTGCTATGACCATGTACAACTCATACTGTTATATAGCTAGTATTTTCACTGACTCTGCCTTTTATACAAAAATTCATTTCTCTTAAAAGGAAGTGTTATATCACCAGGATAAATAGACAACCAGTACCTACTATCTGACCAAACAAGAACAAAGCAGTAGCAGTAAAATCAAAATAATAAAAATTAAACAATTTTTTAAAAATTGTGGCTAGATGTGTTGTCTGCCCAGAGACTGAACCTGGATCTATTCCCTTTATTAATAGGGGTATTTACAAGTGGCAGGGCAGTGGCAGAGACATAATAACACCATGCAGAGACGTCTCCAGTCTGAAGACTAGAACGAGAAGAACTGTAAAGGAAATCTCTGTCTCATCTGATCTTGTGCTATTTAAGGCTACGTGGGTAACCTAAAAAGCATCTCCAGCCACTCCATCAGCCTGACCCCCACAGTCTGGGAAACTGAGTCAGAGATCACAAAAGTTCTTCCAGCTCTAACACTCTAGGATCCCTCCCATCACCCACCTGCACTCCTCGCCCTCCAGCAGCTTGCGGTAGGTGGCAATCTCTATGTCCAAGGCCAGCTTTGTGCTCATCAGCTCCTGGTACTCCCTCAGCATGCGGGCCAACTCCTCCTTGGCCTGCTGCAGGGCAGCCTCCAACTCATCCAGCTTGACCCGGGCATCCTTCAGGGCACAGTCGCCCCGCTGCTCAGCATCAGCGATGGCTGTCTCCAGGTTGGAGCACTGAGGGCCAGGAGGTAGCATCCCCCTGAGTTCTAAGGCACCCTGAGCCTCACTTCACCCTCCATCTGTTCACAGTGGTTGGACCCTCCTCTGTCCTTGCCCACGTCCTAGAGCAAAGCTGCACCCATGGTATTGGGGTTTGTCAACCTGGGACTGTGAGAGGTGGTATCCTCAGACTCTTGGCTTTCTGAAAAGATGCTTCCAAATTGTTCCCAGACTTTATTTGGGAGCTAAGTGTGGGGGATGAGGGCAGGGGTTCTATTTGAGGAGTGGGGTCCTGAGATGGAGAACCAAGAGAAGGAGAGAAAGCAAGGGGAAGTATATGTGATGGGCAGGTCACCCCTCTCTTGGGAGTGAGCCAGGAGCCCCTAAGACCCCTTCACCTGTTTCTTCACGCTCTCGATCTCTGAGCGCAGCCTTTGGATAAGCCGGGTCAGCTCTGAGATCTCGTTCTTGGTGTGTTTGAGGTCATCCCCATGCCGACCAGCTGCTAGCTGGAGCTCCTGGAACTAGGGGGAGATGGGCCAAAGCAGGGATTTTGACTCAGGGATGGGTAGGTATCTCCAATTTCACCAGGCCTATCAACCTCCTACTCAATAATTGGATTTATTTATTTTTCTTAAGCACAGTTACTCTCAATGATGGTTAGATTTGGCCATAAGGACTGTTGAAAGTCTCATACTCTCCACACTGAAATTTTATAACACACAACTCCAATTATGTACTCTTCTGCCTATAGCCCTTCAAAGTCAAGGTCAAATTCAAACTCCTAGTATGGCATCAAGGTGCTTTGAGATCTGGCATCCACCAGCTCCTCCTTACTCATTTCTCACAGCCTCTGCCCATCACCTACCTAGCTTTCCACATGTGCCAAATAGTTCCGTGTCCCCTCAATATGCCACATACTCTCAAGTCTCTAAGTCTTTGCATGAACTTCTCCCTTCACCTGAAAAACCCTTTCCTATCCATTCTCTCTTGTTCCCTAGCTGGCTCCAACTCAGTCAGTACAGAATCACTACCTGCAGGATGCCTTCCCTGATCCCTGGTTGGGTGCACCATAGCCCCTGCCACACCAGTCCATAGCTCTTACCACACTGTACTGTGATCACAAGTTTCTAAATCTTTACCATCAGACTCAAAATGACTAGAGCAGTGGTCAGCAAACTGCGGCTCGCGAGCCGTGGTTTGCCACTCTGTTGACTAATGCGTTTGCCGACCACTGGCCTAGACTCTCTATTCCAATAATTACAGGCTGTTGTTGTTCCTTGTGATTAAGCCCCTATCCCAGTGGTCGGCAAACTCATTAGTCAATAGAACGGCAAACCGCGGTTTGCGAGCCGCAGTTTGCCGACCACTGGACTAGAGGGCAAGCTCCTTTTTTTATTATTTATTTCTGAATTCCTAGTACCTTGCACAGAGCCTAGTTAGTGTTCAAAGAGGTCTGATGGATGGAGGGATGAATGAGTAAATGAACCAAAGAGGGAGCTGAAGAGCTGCCCATCTGTATTTCCTGTGACTTCTGTCTCTTCACAGTTCAGCTGGGCCTCAAGCTCCTGGCAATCTTGCTGGGCATGGAGGAACATTTTGTGTATGAGCAGTAGGGATAAAATGACTATATCCTAACACTAGTCATGAATTTTGGATCATCTACTCTTTGGGGATTATTCCTGCCTTTTATGTCATCCATTGGACAGTCAACAAAGAGTATTCCATTTCTACCTCATAATTTGGCTTAAGGGAAACACAAAAACATATGACATTCAGAACTCTAGTGTCTATGCATTGCTTGTCTCTGTCCCTGGGTGCTTGGCCTTGCCAGTTCTCTCATACCTGGCCCCAGCATGGCCCTAGATTCAGGATTCCTCTTCTGAGACTCTGGAAGGCAGGGGTCTTCTCTCTATGCTCCTGTGTTTTATCTTTGGGGATAATCTTAGGACAAAAAAACACTATGGCAGAACAGGTGGCCTTCTCTTGCTTCTCTGCAAGGCTGTGTGAGCACAACCTCCCACACTCTGGCTGGGACAGAGGCACTGACTCCCCCAGTTCTGACAACCATGCAGTCTCCTGAGTGATTAAACCACACAGCCATCCCTGACCCTAGCTTGCAGTAGAAAAGTAGAGGGATTTGGGGCCTGGGGACTTGAGTTGGAACCTTTATCAAAAAGCCCTGGACTGTGGTGTCTACCAGGCTTTGAAAGCCTCCATTCCTCCCACCCCTGCAGGCCAAATCTTTCTGTCCCTAGGGTAGCAAGGAAGGGGGTGGGGATAAACAAGATAAAGAGAAGGCGGATTTCCCTTGAGAAGGAGCCTGATAAATAGCAAGGAACAATTAGGAAACTGCTATTTAGATCTGAGAAACCACACTATCTGAAGAATTATCTTCCCACACACAACCCATTAGAGGAGTTAAGATCTAAGGGACTCAAACACCCCCTTTATTCTTGGACTTGGACTTGAATGAAAAGGTAGGAGTTAACCAATCTCAGATCACACTAAAGAGACCCCCTAATGTATTATAATTAACAAGGGATTTGAGATGTTAACTGCCCATGTTTTCTTCCTTCCCAGATGCAGTTCAAAACTCTGCCTGCCCAAGTTGTTCCTGACTTGCCCCATATGATCCTAGTTCCCTAACCTCTGTCTCCCCTGCATTCATGACTCTGTGCCACAATTGTTTGCACTCAGCTGTGTGTGTCCTCCCATGGCTGCCATGGTCTAGGTGGATCCTAAGGGCAGAGCTTCGTCTTCTCCTCCCTTTGGGCTTCCATCAGTGTCAGGGAGAGTGTCTTGATCCCAGCTAGTGTGTGGGCCATGGTGGGTCATGGAACTGGACCAGAGGTCTTAGAACACTTGACTCTGGAAGGTATGCAGCCTCACCTTGGTCTGGTACAGGGCCTCAGCCTCAGCCTTGCTCTTCAGAGCGATCTCCTCATACTGGGCGCGGACCTCATTGATGATGCTGTCTAGGTCCAGGTTCCGGTTGTTGTCCATGGATAGGATGACAGATGTGTCACTGATGTGGGATTGGATCTGAGCAATCTCCTGCATGGGAAACAAGGAGGCATGAAATGTCTTGTGAGCAGAGGAAAGTGCCAAGGTGATGGCCCTATATGAGCAGGGGATCCCCCAAACCCTCCAAAGCAGATGCAGCTATATTCTCCAAAACATATAAAAATGGAGTTCACCAGCCCAGAGGTTCCAACACCACACCTAGAAACTGCTGAGTGGGTTTGAAGCAGCCCAAGTAGAAAACAGCCCCCATGTCTGTCACCTGAGACTGGTCAGAAGTAGAAAAGGTAGAGGGGAAACAGCCTGGACACCATACAAGAGACACTAAGGGCACCGCAGCCCACAGATGCTTAGCCAACAGGTTGAGGCTTGAAGCCAGATTGTCACATAGAGTCAGTAGAAAGGTTTTGAGGCCTCCCCACCTCTCTCCCTAAGGATTTCTGACCAAGACCTGAGGAAATGACCCAAGGGACCGAGAGAAGATAGGCAAAAATGAGAATGTGCTCCTCTGAAGATCAGTGGGAACCCCTTAAGCACTCCCGGCTTCCTGGAGGATGTGAGAGCAGGCCACTGGAGCTAGGCTGGGGCTGATGGCATACATCATTTGAAAGTATGAGGGTATATTTCACTCTTACCTTGGATCTACAAAGTTCCCAGCATCCAAATACTAGAGACTTGGGCTGTTAAAGTTACTGATGAGTAAATAACTGCTCATTTACGTCTGTCCTTCCAGAAGACAAAGTGAGTCGGGGGTGGGATGGGGGAGCCTTACCCCTTCGTACAGACACTTGAAGAACTTGATCTCTCCATTCAGGGTGTCCACCTTGGCCTGCAGCTCCACCTTGCTCATGTAAGCCGCATCTACATCCTAAGGGAATTCAGAGACCCCCTGACATCACCCTTCTTCAAGTCCAGACAGCGTTCTCCTGGGAACTGGCACCCCAGCACTGACTTTGTGATGAGCTGCCTCAGGGAATGGAGTCAAGACCAAGAGGGCAAGAACCTGACTTCCACCCAGGACTCACTGTGAGACCTTAAACAAGTTCTTGGTGCCTCTGGAACTCCTTCTGCCCCATCCTAAAATGGGATCTTTTTACTGCCTCTATTTCTCAAAGAGAAGGTACGAGAGAGAGCCCTACCCCCCGCCTCACACATACATACCCACACACACCCACAGTCTGTCATTCATTAGAGCAGAGTTCAATTGCAATTTGTCAGAGGCAGGCAGAGTTGGAAGGCAAACCTATAGCCCCTCTCAAAGCATATCCTGTTCCCAAAACCAAAGTGGGCATGACCTGGAGATTGACTATCCATGTCTAGGCTCCTGCCCATTTATACAAAACACAAAGGTGTTCTAGATAAACACCAAGGTGTCCCAACATGTCCCAAACAACAAATCTCTCCATCTGCCTTGGCACTTCAGCTCCAGGCCCTTGTAGGGAGCACAGACTTCAGTATCCTCTCTGATGTCACCTCACCCACCCTCCACTCTCCACTCCTTGGGTAACCGAGGGATATGCACCCCCTCCTCACCTTCTTAAGCACCACAAATTCATTCTCAGCAGTTGTGCGCTTATTTATTTCTTCCTCATACCTGCAGGAAAAGCATCACAGTGAGCAGTGTGTGTGTGTGTATGTGTGTATGTGTGTGTGTGTGTGTGTTCATTATGAAAAGAGAAAGGACATGCTCATGTTGTGTATCTTTTAATAGGTATTATTCTACATCTTTGCAAATCTATCCAACTCACTAAGACTATTTGTTCAGCATTGTGGGTAGGGTTTGAAGCAATCCCCACCCCCTGGGCCAGGTGACTAGATGGTTTGGAGTCTGAATTTCCTCTGCTGTCTGGAGAGTGAGTAGGTTCTTCCTCCTCCCATTCAGTGTCCAAATCACAGGAACATGACACTGTCTTTCAGCCATGATTCTTGCGTCCAACACCCCTACCAATAATTCCACCTCATCCTCAAGCATGAGTCCCAAGGTAGCCAGCACTGTCCCCTGGGGAAGGAAGAAGAAGCATGGTCCAAATGTCCAGGACCTGAGGGAAATGAGAAAGGAAGCCCAACAGAAATCCAAGCTCCCTGACATTCGGAGGAGTTTCCTTGGAACTTAGAGGCAACTCAGGAACCAAGAGGCTGTGGGGCAGGCACACATGAACTCTCTCCAGTGAGGAAAGGAGAGAACATGCCCTGGATGTAGTCTCTGTCAGGACAGTCTTGCTGTTTTCCAAGAGGCTGGCTGTCCCCTGCCAAGCTTGCTCAGCTGTCATCTTGCCTGGGCAGAGGAGCTCAAGCTGGGTCACTCCCACCTGAGCTCAGTGCTCCTAAAACTAGAGGCAAATGTCCCAGTGCCTGCTGGGAAAACCCAGCCCAGGAGGTGGTCAATCTGGGTCAGGTTCCTTGCTCACCTCTTCTTGTAGTCCTCCACCACGTCCCGCATGTTCCTCAGCTCCGAGTCCAGCCTCACTCTGTCCCCTGACAGCGTCTCCAGCTGCTTCCGCAGGCTGCTGATGTAGCCCTCGTACACCAGCTCTAGGTTGTTCTTGCAGTTGTTCAGGTCCAGCTGCTGTAGCAGCTCCCACTTAGTCTCCAGCACCTGGTTCTGCTGCTCCAGGAACCGCACCTGGAACCCAGATCAACACTCAGTCATGGGGAGAGGCTGTGTGTTTCCTTTTCTGGATGGTAGCTGTATTCTCTTATGCTGCATTAGCTTAAAGGGTAAGCTTCATGCCCCTCGACACCGAGGCCCTTTGTCTGACTCAGGAGTTCTCTTTCTGGAAGCACCCCACACCATCAGAAGGGGCCTCAACATCTTCATTTCCATCTTATCAAGATATGTCTCCTCTGTATCTGTCCAAACCTGCTTGGGCCAATGTCAGTGGTCAGCCTTGGCCAGTGCTGACCTTAAATATGTAAACTGACCTGTATTGGCCTTCATGCTCCTGGGTGGCTCTGCTCAGACCCAGTAGCCTGGCCTGTGCTCTGCCTACTCTCTGTCTCCACAGACATGGCCTTTCCCAGCCCAGCCAGAGGTCAGTGTTCAGCTGACCTGAAGTCTCAGCACTTCCTATGTTGCTTTCATGTCCAAATCTATGATCTCAGAGCATTTCCCCAGCATTCTCAAGAGGCAGCCTATAAATATTATATCATTTCCTTAAAGGAAACCTTCCGGTGGTTCCATATCACCTACAGAGTCAAGTCCAAATTCCTTCTTATGCTCTTAATAATGGGCCCAGCCCCTCTGCTGCCATTCACTTAACATTCACTCAACCCAAGGTGTCCTGCTCTCCAGACAAGTCCTTCATGCTGCATGTGACTGCTCCCTCTCCTACGTTGCCTTTTCCCACCTCCGTCTGGCAAACTCCTCCTCAGGTTTGACCCCCCTACCCTGCTGTCATCTTTGGGAAGCTTCCCCTACTGCCTGAAGCTCAGGAAGTCTACTTCCCAAGACGCTCCTACCTCTTGGTTCATCAGTGGCTCTCAAACTTCAGTGTGCATCAGCATCACCCTGGGGCTTGTAGAGCTGCACATTCCCAGGCCCCAATCCCAGAGTTTGTGGTTCAGTAGGCACGAAGTGGAGCCTGAGGATGAGCATTTCTAATCAGTGCCCAGGTGAGGCTGATGCTGCCAGTTCAGGGACCATTTTTGGGAACCTCTACTCCAATGCACTTCCGATCCCCATGTGCCTCGCCCTGGGGCCTGCATGTCCATTTGTATGTATCACAGGCTCTGAGTCTGTCTTCTGACCAGAGTCTGGGCTGGTCTGGGTCCCCTAAGAGGAGGAGATAGGCCCTATGGCATTCCAGACATTCTAGGCTTCCATAGACCTCTCCATTGTCTGGCTTCTAAGTTTCACATGCCATCACTCTCCTACTTCTCAACTCATGCAACTGTCCCTGCCTCCAGGAGACCTTCCCAGACTGAGCTCTCTAGCTCCTCCTGCCCCTCTGGCCATCCTGACCTCTCAACACTGGTGTCCAGGATTCATCCAGTTCCTCCCTGCCCTGTCCTCAGTTGTGTCTGCATCCTGAAAAGGTGGCCTGTCTTCCTCTGCCTCAGACTGGGAGTCCCCAAGGACAGTGAAGGTGGAAGAACGAAGGGGCTCTACATTCGGCTTTCTCCAGAAAGTCCCACCTTGTCGATGAAGGAGGCAAACTTGTTGTTCAGAGTCTTGATCTGCTCCCGCTCCTGGGCACGCACTTTCTGGATCTCAGGGTCCAGTTCCACATTGAGGGGAGCCAGGAGGCTCTTGTTGATGGTGACCTGAGAGATGCCTCCTGGAGGGCACACAGATGGACAGGCGGGCCCCAGGGCCACACTGCCGAACATGCTGCCAGCAAAACCGCTGGCCCGACTCCGGCCAAATCCATAGCCCCCTGTTCGCCCGCTGCCACTGGTCACTTTGTAGGAGATGCTCCGGGAGCCCCCCAGGCTGTAGAGGCTCCGGCTCCCAAAGCCCCCACTGAGCCCTTTGCCCCTTGCCTGGTAGGAAGGCGAGCTGCCCCCTGTGAGCACAGCGGAGCAGCCACTGAAGCCCCCCTTGGTGGCAGCTCCTGACTTGTAGGTGAACTGGCGGCTCATGCTAGAAAATCCAGAAAGCTGGAATAAGAAGCTAATCCTTAGCTGAGATGCAACTCACAAGCCTGAGATCTTGGTCTCCCCCTTTATAGGGCTCGAGAGGGAGCCACTGCCCTAATTTGTGGGTTTAGTTTGCCTGGGAGCAAGAAATCATTTTCTCCCAGCAAAATCAGAGATGCCACGTAAATAACTTGAAAACCCCCAAAATGATGGGCTTGCATGCCTTGCTCATGTAATTTGAGTCTTATCTAATCAACCTCGGGTATTTAGCCTGGCCAAATTACCCCTAGAAAGATCTTGGCTGGGAGGTTTGTCACAGACTCAATTGCCCTTCCGCAGGGAGTGGGAAGGGGAGGGGTAGATTGCGGGGGTGCAGAGGGGAGACCTTTAATTGACAGAGTCATCTGTGAAAGATCTCACGACTGTACCAGCATCAGATGGGCTGCTTCAGGGACCGCTTTTATGTGGTTAGGAGAAGACTCCACGACCGAGCTTCCCAGGGTTCCTAGAGATAGTTCTCATGGTGACCAGGACCATGGGTGATGAGCCAGGACTAGGAATCCAACCCAGCCCTCTGGCTGCTAGCCCCTGTTGTGGCCTCCCAGGCAGGTCTCCTGCTCTTCTGTGCTGGCCAGGCTACCCTGCACACACTGACTTTGCTCCTGCCTCTCCCACCACCCTCACCCTTGACCTTGAAATAATGGTATTGCCACCATTCATGGTAGCTGACACTGGTGCAGTGCTTTACAGCATTAAAAAAAAAAAAAGCTTCTGACACACAGAAGCTCACTTAACCCACTTGACCTGGGGAGGAGCTTGATGATCCACATTTCACAAATGGGAAAACCAAGGCTCAGATAGTTGAGGGCAGTGAACATTTCATGAGCTCTTTCTCTGTAAGAATCTCAAAGGATACAAATTTTCCACAAAACCTAGGTCCAGCCTTGAGGGATTTCCTTGGATGGTCTCTGTCTCCACATTCAGAGAGGCCTTCCCATGCAGGCCTTACTTGTCTGCCCAAACAGGCAGACAGCCATTCACCTCTTCAGTCATTCATCCATCCACTCATTTAACAAACTTTGGTTGAGGTCTGACTCTGTCCAGGGTACTATGCTAGGCTCCAGTGTCATAAATTATAAGACAGTAACCTAGTTTACAATTCTAGGATGAGGGAAGACACTTAAATTTCATTAGATCCTTGACATTACCAAAGTATTCACAATTCCCCAAACCAAAATATATTCATAGTACATAATTTCCTCCATAAAAATGCAATTACTTCACTAGCCAGAGTGCTTGAATGAACAGCTCACCAATCCCTCTTATCTATTTCTGTGTAGAGATGATGGCCCCATCCTGTAGTATACTAGCATTGTATATTATAGCAGAACTGGTGGCCCGATGCACGAAATTTGTGCACATTAAAAGGGGATTAATTAGAAGAAATAATTTAATATTGCTATTTGCCCTTTCTCTATAATAGAAGTGTCAGAGATGAAAAAAAATTAGTAAAATGTTTATGAAAACCTTCCTCCTGTCAGAGTCTGGGGCACACCATGGGACCCAGAGTCAAGTCCCCACCCACCCACATGCCCCTTAAAATCTCGTAAGACCCAGACCCGGCTGTCCTCCCCCACCCCCCCCCCCAAATTGGGATAGACCCAGACCTGGCTAGTCCCACCCTTGTCAAGCCCCGCCAGGCAGGGAACGTAGCCTCAGGTCCCCTGGCCTGGTGCCAGGACAGGGGGCGTGGCCTGAGGTCCCCCAGCCCAGACTGAGGTGGGGGGACATGCCTTGAGGTCTCCCATCAAGCCCCACCAGGTGTGGGACATGGCCTGAGATCCCCTGTCAAGCCCCGCTGGGTGGGGGGCGTAGCCTGAGGTCCCCCGTCAAGCCCCGCCAGACGGGGGGTGGGGGGGGGGGCGGGGAAACAGCCTCAGGTCCCCTGTCAAGCCCCATCGGCAGGGGAGTGCAGCCTCAGGTCCCACCTGGGCAGGGGTTCGCAGCCTAAGTTCCCCTGACCCAGCACTGGGGGTGCACCTTGAGGTCTCCTGTCAAGCCCCACCAGGCAGGGGGGCACAGCCTCAGGTCCCCTGGCTTGGTGCTGGGCGGGGGGTGTGGCCTGAGGTCCCCCAGCCTGGTGCTGGGGTGGGGGGAGCAGCCTGAGGTCCCTTAACCCAGTACCAGGATGGGAAGCACACCTTGAGGTCCTCTGTCAAGCCCCACGGGGGTGGGGGAGGGTGTAGCCTCAGGCCCCTGCTGATTGCTTGTTAAGGCTCCTTATGGGAACTTGGCCTCAGCTGTGGGTGCGGTCATCTTTGTGACGGACTGATGATTAATTAGCATATTCCATCTTTATTAGATAGGATAACATTACCTCTAATACTGTTGTACCAAGCAATTGCCAAATTCAACCTTCCCTTCTTTTTTTAAATATAAAATAGCTATTTTAAATTAAGAATAATCATTTTCTTAGTCTCAATTTTGCTACCAGCAATGGCATTTGGCAAACTTTTCAGAATTTTTACATTAGACATGAAGGATTTATCCCTTTGCAGTTTCTCCCTAAGGCACAAGTTAAGCCCAACAAAGCTGTGTATGATGACGATGCTGATTGTTCCAGCCAGAATCACTCCCTAATTGGCTCTCTTGCACACACCAGAGTCAAGGGAGATGCGAGTCAGACCTGTGTCTCTGCAGAACTGCAAACTGAAAGTCCCAGGCTTTCAGATAGCTCCCTAAGGGCTGAAAGCAGGTGCTCATGTGGTGAGGGCCAGCTCAGCAGCGTGCTGTGTGAGAGTTAACGTGCACCTAGCCCTTCACCCCACATGGCCTTCACTTCCCCTCTCTCACCCTGGCCTTCTCTCCTTGTGAACCTGCTACAAGGCACCCTGGAAACCTCTGGTCACTTGTCAATCCAGCCACTCCTATCTGCCTAGCCTCCCCAAATTGCACCATTTCTCTGCACTCATTGAGAGTCTGTACCTGTGTTCCACGTGTGTGCCAATCTTCCTCGGCAGCCCAAAAGTTTGTTGAGGACAAGTCCTATGATCCCTCTAGTCCTCTTTACCCACTGCCCAGAACCATGGGGTGAGGGATTCTCAGAAAGTCTTAGAGGGTACCAAAGGCTCTTAGGAGCCCCCTGGAATCATCCCCCCTAAGGACAGAACCCTTAGCACCTGTGTTTAAAACTTTCTTAAGTGACTTTTAAAAATAGTGGGCCATTACATTTCACATCCTGCCACAGCTTTCTACGGGGTGGGGCAGGAGGTCGGGGGAGGAAGGGCTCAACCCCAGGTGAGCCCTTATTAATCTTCACCCTATCAAGGAGGTACAATTAATACATACTTTTACAGGTAAGGAAACTGAGGTACAGAGAGGTTAAGTCACTTGGACAAGGTCACACAGCTGGGCAGTGGGAATGGAAGCCAGGCAGTCCACTGTAGAACACATGCACTTAACCACTGCGGCCTGCAATTTTTAAAAAATAATTCATTTCCCCAATGCTGAGATTATTATTCAAAATGTCTGGTGCAGGGCCTGAGCTTGTAGAGTTTCTAATCCTTCCTCACACTTCTTTCTTTGGAGCCTGAACCCACTCTTAGGGGCTCTGCCTTTTAAAGTTACAGTCAGGAGCATTAAATAATCTCAGCTCACATTCCATTGTCCAGAACTTAGTTTCATGGTCAGAATTATTTGGAAATGTAGTCTTTAGGTGGGACCCAGGTATCATCTACAATTTCTATTTCAGTAGCAAGAGAGGAGAAAGGACGCTGGGGAACGAACAGCAAGCCTTGGGAACACTCTGTCTGCTAGGTAAGCATCCTTGTCCCTGTCTCATCCATCCACTATTTAAAACTACGCAATGGGGTCCAAATCTCTTGAGATAATGCAGCAGCAGGATGACCAACCATCCAGGTTTACCTGGGACTGAGTGAGTTCTCAGGATGTGGGACTTTTAGGGTTCTTTTTAATAGCTGACAGTATTGCAAATGTCCCCCATTGATCCCCTCTCAGGAAAACTGAACAAGTTCGTCAGCCTACCCAGAAAGGCTCTCATCTCAAGATCTGGCCCAAACCACCTCTCCTTCTAATTTTCTCTCCAAGCTCTGCCAGGCCTCACTTTCTTAAAAGAGCCCAAAGAGCCATGCTTTTGTCAACCTCCTTTTCATTTATTCAACTTATAGTTATTGACCACCTACTTTGGGCGTGACTTCCTCACTGGGGATAGAACACCTCTATCTAAAACACTCCCTACCCACGCTAACTCCTCCTCATCTTTCCATGTTCAGGTGTCAGCTTCCAAGGCTCTTCATCAGGGAAGTCTCCCTATCTACCTGGTCTGGCCCTTGCTCCTGACATGCCAGAGATAGCACTTACATCACTGCTCTCTGATTGCACATTTATTGGCCTGCCTTCTCGGTAGACAAAGTTCTAGGTCACCTTTTGTACCTGTGTTGAGAACAGACTCTGGCACATAGTAGGTGCTCAACTGATGATTATTGAATGAGCTTAGGGCTGGCTCAGACAAGTAGCTATGCCCATCCCCTCCCTGGCCACCTTCTCTCCTCTAAGTGCTCATGACAGGGAACTGATGACCCCTCCCAACCCAGGACCACAGGACTCCATGGTGTGTTGGGCTGGAACTGCTTTCTGGGAGAAGCTGGAGACAAAGAGGCAGAGTTGCCCTCCCAGCCTGAGCCCACAGGCTGCTGCTTCCACTAAACACCCTCTGGCCATTTACCTGATAATAATCCTTATAACAACCACAGCTACACTATTACCCCTTAATTAGGCAATAATGATTCCAGCTTGGCTGCCAAGTAGAGCTCAAGAACCTGAAGTTAATTATTTTAAAAATGCATCTTTCCCAATAAAGAGAAAAAGTAAGGGTCATTTTTGCCTACCTTCCAAAGCTAAATAGAAATTACATGCCCTTCCACCAGCAAGATACCTGAGTGGGGAGAACAGCGAGTGAGTGTGTGTGTGTGTTGCAGGACGACAAGTGGGAGTGAACAATATTCATGGCCCACCTGGTCAATGCATACATGTTCCCAAATGGATGAATTTCCAATGGAGAAACAGGACACAACATCTCCATGGATAGTAGGGCCCCAGGGCTCTCTTGATGGCCCTTGTAGCTCAGCAGGTCACACTGGACATTTATTTCAAATTGAACTCCATCAGGAGTGTGGTCCTAACATATATTTGCTTCTCTTCCACTTTTATCCTCATCCCTGGGGAAGGGGAGACACATGAACCCAGCCCCCTCTCACATTGTTTTCAGGTGAATGATACACACTGGCTTTCCCAGGATGAGGAAACCGGGTGGGGCCAGGCTGGCACACCTGCACCCTCCAGATCCCCATAGGCCTTTCTCTCCCCTCCTCTCTATGGTGGAAGCCTGAGGCCCTGACTCAGTCTGTGGGCACTGGCTGTGTGGTCTTGGACAAGGTGCTTCTCATAGCCTCATGGAGGGGATTTGAGTAGAATGTTCCAAGGTTCCCTTTGCATCTAAGATCCTATGCTCACCTCCAGGCTGTCAGGGCCCCCTGAGTCCCGTGGTGGAGAGATGTCTTTCCCATAGATTCACCCAGGTTCTGTGAATCTATGGGAGGCGGAGTCCTAATACCCCAAACTGGATTACATGGGGCTTTAGAAAATCAAATTGGAATAAGTTCTTGATAACCCATGGCTGCAGATTATGAGTATAATGACTGACACCCATGAAGGTAGATAACAGAACTGATAGTGATCATAGAAAAGGAGATGTGTATACCTGTGCTTCAGGACTGCAGTAGAGGAGCACTTTGGCGTCTGCCCCACAGAAGGGGACAGTTGGACTAAGAACACTACAGGGGTGAAGGGCCAGGAAGGGAAAAGGTGACTTTATCGGCCCATTGAGACTGCATGTGAAGGGTTTCCACGGGGCCCCAACCTTCGGACGTATGAAAAAAAAGAACTTGTCTTGACCCAGAAGCCTGTCTCCGAATTGCCAAAGGTGCTGTGTGTGAAATACTCAAGTTGACAGATGCCACAAGATTGGGGCCAGAGACTCAGCCTTGCCTCTGGGAGGGAAACCCACAAGTTTCTGTGCCCTGAGCTGGGGCCCTGGTTTCTTGTTTAACTTGACTCTTCATTTCCCTAACCAGAACTGGTGTTTCCAGAATTCCCAACCTGAGGTCTGGGTCTTTGGGAGCCCTGTCCCTGCAGAACCCACAGGCCTGGCTGCAGATCCAGATGCTACACTGAATTTTCTGAGTGGGGGCCTACCTCCTCTCACAGAGACTCTGCCCCCTGAGCTAAAGTCAGTCATGGCTGTATTGAAAGTGGGGACTATACTTGGCACCACTACTGTGGGGAGACAGAGAGGGAGGATCAGAATAGCTGTGGGCATCCCCACATGCTTTCTAGGTCCCTGAACACACATGGCACTGAGGGGCATCTTCCTGAAGTGTCCTACAAAAAAACAGTGACTTCCACACCATCCATCCATCTGGGCTACCTCTCTACCATGGAATTCAGGGTATCCTGGCTGCCTGGAGGTGAGCATGGGATCCTAGGGTGCAATGGGAACCTTGGAACTTCCTACTCAAATCCCTCCATGGGGCCACAAAACAAGAAATGACTAAGACAACATAGCCAGTGTCCGCAGAGTGAGACCAGAGCCCCAGGCCCTAGCCTCCTAGCAGAGGGATCCTCCCTCCTTAGCTCAGGCAAGGGGAAGGGTGACTCCTGACTGGCCAGCGAAGGAGAACCCCCTGTTATTCACAGTAACTCACATTGTTGGTCATTTCTCCAGACAGCCTGTTGGCATGAAAACAATCAGAATAATCAATAAATCCTCTGACCCAGATTCAGAGGAGGATAAATTCCAGAAGAAGGATATCCTAGATCTGATCCATAATTTGTAATTCTGTTTCACTCTGGGAAACACCTGGGTCCCAGAATTGCATCAGCTCCCACTGGGAATTACAAGGGCCCATGCTCCCAACACAGTGAGCTCAATACCACTATTCCCAGATTCCCACACTGCTCTTGCTGCCTGGTTCCCTTGGCCCTCAAGTCCTCTGCACCCTTTCCTCAGCCGGGGCTCAGTCCATTCATGCTAAGGCAAGCTATGCCTTATTTCTCTGTCTTTCTCAATGGAAGGGATATCTATCCACTTTTCTCTCTGGTCCAGAGGTCTAGAAAGGTAGTGCGGAGGAGAGTCAGGATCCAGGATACAGGGTCATCAATGCTAATCATGTATACTTTGGACAAAGGTCCTGACTGGACACACACTCCACTACCACTGACAAAATTCAGGTGTCATTTCAGGAATAATGAATGCATTAATTAGTTGTCCCATCATACAGATAGGAATGCTGTTGCAGGGTCACTGCTGATGGACACCTGCCCATTCTCTAACCTCTGGATCCCCCACCTGCTCTCCTTGCCCTCCAGCAGCCTGCAGTAGGTGGCTATCTGCATGTCCAGGAACAGCTTGGCTCCCAGAAGCTCCTGGTAGTTGTGCAGAAATCAAGCCAGATGCTTCTTCTATTGCTGCAGGGCAGCCTCTACCTCAGCCGCTAGGCCTGCCATCTTTATGGGCCACCTCACCCTTCTACTCTGGGCCTCCACAATAGTGTCTTGCAGGGTAGTGCTCTGCCAAGGGCCAATAACAGGCAATAAAGGAGTCACAAGAGACCAAGTACCTACCTGTATGTAGCTGGGCTTCTCTCTTGCCCACCTTCATAATTTATTGTGGAAGGTGTGAGAATATAGGAAAGTAGGGGGGGGGGACCCTATCATAACATCACCACCACCCCCAAAAAGATTACAACTAGGTGCCCACCTGGTTCTTGAGGTTGGCACTTTTTGCTTGAAGTCTTTGGATGGCTCTGTTCAGTTCAATGACCTTCATTTCAATCACTTTGAGGTCATCACCCTTTCTCCAGGCAGTAACCTGGAGCTCCTGGGCCTGGGACCAGGAAAAGGCAAGAGTGAAAAGGTAGCATGGGGAGAGCCAATCCCAGGCTCCTCCCCCCAGACCTCTGAGCCACCTGCCCAGTCTGGTCTTTTGGTCAAAACCAACCTATAGAGGAGACACATTCCAGTCAGCTAGGAATGTAGGGTCTAGCTGAGGAAACAAAACAAGGTCAGGCTTCCTGAAAATGTGCTTCCATAGAGGTAGGGTGGGGGCAGAGGGGAGCATGTACAGGTGGAAGGAAACATGCCTGGCTGAAACACTGGCTGCCATGATACTTGAAATTAAGAGCTGACTGTACTGGTTAGAAGGTCACCTAGATGTCTCTAAATGTGCCTGGGTCTGCAGAGTTGGGTGGCCTCCTCTCCCATAGGACTGGCAAGTCCCCAAGTACCCAGAGCTCTAGTAACTCCCAGAGACTTTCACAGGCACCCTGCCCATTAATCTTCAGGACAGGACATATGAGGTAAAGTGATCCTACCAACCACAAGGCCAATATAGTCGTTCAATCCCTGTTGGCACAGGTGGGACCCTTATATGTCTTCTGGGCTTAACTCAGCACAGGACACTTCTCCAGGTGGGCACCTTGGTCTAGTACAGGTCCTCAGCCTCAGCCTTGCTCCTCTGGGTGATCTCCTTGTACTGGGCCTTGTCATCGGAGAAGATGCTATTAAGGTCCAGGTGTAGGTTTTTGTCCATGGAGAGGACCACATGAGTTTCCTTGACTGTTCACTGCAATTGGGCCAGATCCTGTGCAGCAGGGCATGGGTCAGTCCTTGGAAAAGAGCACTCACTTTTTGGAGTTCCCAACGCTACCTCACCACCAGCCACGTGGAAGCTCAGGGGCACCTCAGGGAACCTTCTCCCTCTTCCTTGGTCTTCCAAGCATCCCAGGGCTTTCAGGGAGCTTAGACAGTCCCCTAAACTCACAACCACATAGAAGACTTGGAGGAACTCAATCTCCTGCTATAGGGAATCACTTTGGCCATGAGGTCCTCCATGACCAAGCATACACTGTCAGCATCCTGAAAGAAAAGAGACAGTGGGCCCTGTGGGCTGGAAGAGCTTTATCTGCACTGTCAGGATGCCACAGGGAGAGTAGCATCAATGGAGCACTCCAAAAACATCTACAAAACTAAGAGTGAGAACAATGCCAAGTGAATATGCAACCTAGCTGTGATATTCTTAAGAAGCTAAAAACAAGACTTCTGAGCCAGAAATCAGAATTGCCTTCATTCTCCTTGCAGTCTTGCACTCGGCACAGTGCTGGCTTGAAGGTTAACGGGGGCTGGGGATTCGTCACAGCTGAGGAGGCTGAGCCAGCACAGAGAGGGTGAGGAGAGCCAGCGCTAAGATCTAGGGAGAAAAACCCTGCCTCTCACCTTCTTCGGCACCACAGTCATTCTCTGCATTTGTCCTATTATTGATTTCTGCTTCATATCTGGTGGGATTCAATAGATAAGAAGACTGTTATGTCTAAGATATTCCCTTTTCTCTGTTCTCCTACACCCTAAAGGTATATCCACAAACAGATTCACAAGAAGAAAACAATCAAAGATTCCTGGAAAAAAAAAGTCCAGTTCTATGCCATAACACTTCTTTCAGACCTAGACCTAGCAGGCAGCAGGCCTAGATATTTTGGCTGAATACCACTGTCCTGCCTTCACCTGCTCACTCACTTCTTCCTGTATTACTCCACGGAATCCTGGGTGTTTGTCAACTCTGCCTGCTGCCTGATCTTCTCTGCTGTGATGTGGTCCACCTGCCTCCTGAGGTGGCTGAGGTAGCCTTTCAAGACAGGCTGCACCCTGGTGGTGCAGGTGCTAACATCAGCTGCTGCAGCAGCTCCAACTTGGTCTCCAGGACCTGGTTCTTCTGCTCCAGGGACCACACCTGCAAACAGGAATTCCAAGGACTTCAGGGGCACAGCATAATGTACTGTGAAGTCCTTGCTCACCTGGCAAGGGATAAGTGATTTCAGTGTGGCATTAATTCCCAAAATGCTATGATAGAGGTTGTTTTGGCCCTATTATTTGAGAAGTTTCAGTTATGTGTATTTGGCCAATTGCTTAGAGCAGTGGTGTTCATACCCTGGAGGTATTAGAATCAATCACTTGGAAGATCGTAAAGAACACAGAGTCCAGGTTTCTTAATGCAGGACTGGGTCCAGGCTTTCATTTGGTTACCGATTTCCCTACTTGATTGACTACCACTGGTCTAGATCATTTGGGAAGAAGGGATGTCAGAAAGAGACTCATCGATGAGCCAGCAAAATAACTCAGTCTCTGGAACTTTCTTTTACAAATAGCCACAACTATTTGGTGCAGACAAAATATACCCTGTCCTCACCCTTCTCACTATATTCATGACATTGCAAGAGAGAGCAGCAATAGGAGTAAAAGAGAAAAATTAACTGATAATGTGCACCTTGAATTTATTGAGCACTTTCCTGATAAAGATCAGGAGACACTTCTTCCTACAGCAAACCTCATGCCCAGCTAGCCCACTCCCTCTCACAGCACAGCAGTCCTCTGAGGCCCGAGAAGGAAGAACACAGTTTAGTTTTTTCCCCCAAGCAAGAGCTTTAATCAAGCAGGAACCCCATACAATTTCCCATCTCTCTCTTTTTTTCTTCTTCTTCATCTTTATTGAGGTATAATGCACAAATAAAGTTATAATATATTTAAAGAGCACATTATGAAAGTTAATTATCATGTCCTTCACATCACATATTTACCCTTTATGTGTGTGAGAGAGAATACTTAAGTTCTACTCTCAGCAAATTTTAATTATACGATACAGTGTTATCAACTATAGTCACCATGAAAGGATACTGTTCCTCAATGCACCGGCTACACTGGTAAGTCTGCCCAAACCCAGAGCTTTAGGCATAGTCATCAATTCTACTTTACTCCTTACTGGCTTCTCCTCATTTTTCCCAGCTTGAAGTCCTTGCAACAGTGTTCATGCATAGCTGACCCTCCCTAAGGAAAAGCACCCTGAGGAAGGTGGGGGTAGGCAGAACTAGATCATTCTTCCCAGACAATCCTGAGGTTCCCATTGATGCAAATCCCATTGATGCAGCCTTCCTGCCCCCCATTTTCCCCAAAGCTATTCAGAGTAAAGCTATCCAAGGCTGGTCCAAGAGCAGATTGTTTGGGGTAGCTAGTATAAGAAGTCTGGCCTTCTTTTGCTGGTAAGACTAGATAAGACCTGAATGTTGGGATTTCTCAAGGCTATGGACACCACTCCCCACTTACAGCCCTGACCAACGGAATTTGAAAATCACCTGGCCAAATCATTTGCATTGGCTCCACACTCCACTCCTTTTCCAGAGCCCATTAATTAGGCACTATGTGATTCTGGTGGTCTCCATTCCCTGCTTTGGGAGCAGAAATGCCAGTTTGTTCAGAGAGAAACTCCTGGACTCGGAAACTTACGGGGAAGAAACCATCTGCCAATGTCTTAAAGTGTCCCTTACAAGACACCCACTGACTATTCTGACTTCTTTCAAACTGGACCTCGAATCCCATTCCAATGTACTGTTCCAGCAGGAGGGGTCACCTTTACTTCAGGGCAGGCCTGGAAGGCCCCAAGTTTAAGTTGCTGAGGTTCAGACCCAGTCTCCTGGGGAGGTTTGAAGAACATGAAACACCAAGTGAGCACCTTCCACCAGGACCAGTTTTAAGAGACAGGGACTGAACTCATTGACCTCAGGTAATGCAGACCTGCACTGTCCAATAGGGTAGCCACTAGCCACATTTCCGCTGTGGCAGAAAGGCCTTGTCTGCAGCTCCCTCGAGTTACCAGGCCTGGCTGTCTGGTCTCCAGGCATCAGCACTCACCTTGTCAATGAAGATTCTTAATGTTCTCAAAAATGTTAAGGTTCTTAATCTGCTCCCACTCCTGCTGCTTTGCTTCCTGGGCCTTAGAGTTAATCTTCATGCCCAAAGGCTCCAACAAGCTTGGGTTGATTACAACTTTCTAGATGCCCCCAGGCCAGACTGCTGGGCCTACTGACCCTAGCCCCCCCAAAATCACCACCAAAGCCAAAGCCCATGCCACCCAGGCTGCCCACCCCAAAACATCCACCCCTTTGGCCATGAGCCAGACCCCCAGCTACACTGGTGGAGACGCTCCTGCTGTCGCCAAGACTACGGAGACTCCAGCTACTGTAGCCTCCCCGCCCAGCATAATGTTGGCAGCCGCCGCTGCTCTTTTGGAACAACAGTGAGCTTCCTGCCCATCTCCAGCGCCGTCCTGGCGGGATGGCTGAGCCATTGCCAAAACTTCTACTCTGACACTTCAAGCCATAGACCTGCCTGCTCATGCTGACTCAAGGGGAGTGAGTGACACCGAGAAGGTGGGAAGAGATGTCTCAATGTTTTCCTGCTGGAGTGTGGAAGGCTCCCCGTATGTATTTCCTGGAGTTGGCAGCGGGCCAAGGATAGCTCATGGGTTTGGCTCCCTGAAAGTGACAAGAAAATAAATAACACCATCTACTTGGGAAATAGGTCAAATAATTGTTGCTTAGTTAGCAAGGTTTGCTGATTACTATTTATCTATCAACTGTCAGATGGCCTCAGCAATATGACATATATGCATTTATACACAAAATACTTTCAGATAGGGTGTTTTCTGAAATTGCTCATATTTCAACATTTTTTGTTTCTACCAGATTGGTACTGAAACTCAAGATACATCTCCTAGAACAGCGCTGGCAACCGGTGGTCCGCAGACCCCTGGTCCGTGAGGTCTGAAAGGTTGGCGACCGCTATCCTAGAAGCTTTAAGATAGCGATGCTGATGAATTAGAAACTGTTATCAAGAGAGAATTGTGATTCAGAGACTCATGCAATGGAGTTTTCTCTAGTTCATGGGAATTGCTTCTGCCTCCCTACCAAAAAAAACTTTTTCTCAAAACAAATGTCCAAAAAAGGATAGAGATTAAATAAACGATGTCCATCAAAGGATAGAGTTAATAAAAATGATGATTACAGGGTTTGTTTATGTTTTAATATTAAGTGAGAAAAGGAGAAATCAAAACTGAATAAGCAGCAAGGCCACTAAATTCAAGGCACAGAATGGAAGGTTTACAATAAAACTGGAGATACTGTATGAGCTCAGCTATATTCTTTTTAAAAACTGACTAAAGCTAAATATTTTCATGTTCTCTCTATATATTTTTCCAAGTCTAAAGTCATCAGCAGGCATTACTTTCCTAACAGAAGCAGCCAAGCTCTGTAGGGCTGCAAACTCCTCTGCAGGGAAGTGAGAGCAGCCCTTCCTTTAGAACCTCACATGGCCCAAGAACGCTGATCCCTGCCTTTGGTCACTTCCTAACTATGAGGACAGCTTCCTGAGGGAATATTCTGGATCAAAGCTCTTCTCACAACCAGGCCAGGAAAATGTGAGTCCCACACTGACGAGCAGTCCCATCTTAGGCCCTTCATCCTCCTCTTCCCTCTGAGGCTGCAGGGCCAGCCAAAGTCACTGTGTACATCTGTGCATGCACACGTGCACCAGCAGGGCTCAGCCACTCTCTCAATTGGTCCTTTTCTAGACCAAGCCGAGAAGCTGGATGCCACCCCCACCTGTAATCCTGAACCCTGCCTGCTCAGCCAGGCCTCAGTAGCAGCCCCCACCTATTGTACAAACATCTCAATCCCATCACTGGGAACGATCCAGGAAGAGGAGGAAAACAGAGTGGAATATAGTGGAAATGGTTTGGGATGTAAGATCATAGCCTTGATTTTTTTTATTCTGCCTTCACTGCTTCCTGTGGTCTTTTATCTATGGGCTTCTCAGCCTCAGTTTTGTCATCTGTCAAATAGGGTGATAATGACACCTGTCCTTGTCACTTAACCAGGGTGATATATAAACCATTCAAGAGAATGACAATACGTGTTAGTTTTTACCATTGGTATTTTACAAAGATAAATGTTTCAGCCCACATCTATTTTTTTTTTGGCAGCAATCTCGTTTAATCCTCACAACAGCTCTATGAGTACTCTCATTTTTTTAAAAGTGAAAACTAAGTTTCAAAAGATTAAGCATTTTACCCAAATGATGCAATTGGTTTAATACTAGAAATAGGATTTGAATGAAGGCTGACTGATTCTAGAACTTGATACATAAATGTTGAGTTGAATCCATAATTTCAAGTAGATATGGATTGGGAGCCCTGCTGAGGTGGTGAACTTCAAGCAGGTTTAGGAGGATGCAGGGAGCAGGGAAGAGGGCGGTCTTTACAGAGACATTGGGGAGCCCCACGAGATGTGAGGGCTGGGAAAGAGGGGGTCACAGAAAACGAAAGGGTGAAAGTGACAGCCAAGTCAAGGCTGAAGAGATTAACTGTGACAAACATGACAGGAGGAGGGGCTGTGGGTTCCCAGGCAGAGGCAGAATATGATCATGCAAACCTCTTTATTATTTTCCCTTTTCCTTCATAGGTTTTCATTTCAGGACAAAGTATTTGTGACCACTAGGCAGGCAAAGTTATCTTAGGTAGAACACCAAAAGCCCAAAATATTTTGAAGTGTTGATAAACTGGAATTCATCAACATCAAAAACTTTTGCTCTTTGCTAGATGCCATTCAGAAAAATGAAAAGATGATCCATGCACTGGGAGAAAATATTCCCAATACCAGTACATGTATGGTATTTGGCAAAGGACTGTTATCCAGAATATCTAATGGACTCCTGCAATTCAGTAGGTCAAGCCACCCACTAAAAGTCTGCACAAGATTTGAACAGACATTCCCCAAAAGATGTACAAATGGCCAATAAGCACAGGAAAAGATGTTGACCATCACTAGTAGTGAGAAAAATGTTATTAAAACCACAATTAGAGGACATACACACACATTAGAATGACAAAGACTGGCAATCCACATTATTGGAGAGGAGGGGAGCAGCTGGGACTCTCCCACGCCGCTGGTGGAGATGTAAAGCTCGCACTCCCTCTGCCCAGGAGTGGGTTTTCTGGATCACTGGTAGGTTGTATTGGACTTTATAACAAAATGCCAAATTGTTTCCCAAAGTATCTGCACAAGTTTGCACTTCCAACAGCAATGGGTGTCCCACATCCTCTTCAGTGCTTGCTTGTTTGTTTGTTTGTTTGTTTGTTTGTTTGTTTTAGACACTCCAATAGGTTGCAGTGGTATCTCGTCTTGGCTTCAATTCACATTTTCCTAGTGAGTAATGCTGTTGAGCATCTTTTCACATGTTTATTTGCTATCTCTATCTCTCCTCTGAAAAAGTGTCTGTTCAAATCTTTTGTCCATTTTTTATTAATTTGTCTGTTTTCTTACCAGTGAGTTTTGAGAATGCTTAATATATTCTAGATACAAGTCCATTCTAGATACAAGTACTTTATCAGATAGGTGTTTTGCAAATATTTTCTCTGTGTTTTGCTATGGCTTTTTGTTTTGTTTTGTTTTTTCATTCTCTTTACAGTTATTTTCATTCTCTTTAATCTTGATACAGTTTAGTTTTTTAATCTTTTCTTCTTATGGCTTATGTGTCTAACCCAAGGTCACAAAGAATTTCTGTTATTGCTTTTTCTAGAGTGTGTATAGTCTATTTCTGACTCTCTATTCCATTTCACCAATCTATATATCTATCATTTAACCAGCACCATACTTACTTTTTCTTTTATTTATTTATTTATTTATTTGTTTGTTAATCCTCACCCTGGGATATTTTTCCATTGATTTTTAGGGAGAGTGGAAGAGAGAGGGAAAGACAGAGAGAGAAACATCAATTTGAGAGAAACACATCGATTGGTTGCCTCCTGCACGAGCCCCAACCAGGTCCTGGGCTGGGGAGGAGCCCTTGACAGGAATCAAACCAGGGACCCATTGGTCCACAGGCCGATGCTCTACTCACTGAGCCAACCTGGCTAAGGCTTTTTATTTTATTTTAGTCTTCACCTGAGGACATACTTAGAGAGAGGAAGAGAGGAAGAGAGGAAGAGAAGAAGAGAGGAGAGAGAGAGAGAGAGAGAGGGGGAGAGAGAGAGAGAGAGAGAGAGAGAGAGAATGTTTGTCACCTTCTTCCTGTATGTGCCCGGACTGGGAATTGAACAGCAACCTTTCAGGACACAGGACAGTTCTTAACCAGCTGAGCCATACTGGCTGGGCCAACACCATACTATCCTGATTATTATTACAAGTCTGGAAATCAAGTCGTCTGAGTCCTCCGACTTTTTTTTTCAAAATTATTTTGGTTAGTCCAGGTACTTTGCATTCCTGTGTACATTTTGAATAATCTTATCAATTTCTACCCAAAAAAGTCTTGCTGTGACTTTGATTGAGATTCTGTCAAACATATAGATAAATTTGGAAAGAAATAATACCTTCACAATATGAGTCTTCCAATCCATGAACATGGTGTCTCTCTCCACCTACTTAGATTTTTTTTTTTATTGCTTTCATTGTTGTTGTCGCTTTCAGTTTTGAACACATACATGATACACAAATATTTTTACCTGTATATCTAAGTATGTCATGCTTTCATGGTGCTATTATAAATGATACTGCCTTATTCTTTTTAATTTCCAACTGTTTATTTCTGATCTGTAGCCTGTAACCTTTCTAAGCTCATGTGTTAGTTCTAGTAGCTTTTGTAGAACCTTTGAGATCTTTTATGTAAACAATTACATCATATATGAAAAAAGTCAGTTTTATTTCCTCCTTGCAATCTGTATATTCTTATTTCTTTTTCTTGCATTATTGCACTGTTTAGGAATTCTAGTATGATACTGAATAGAAGTAGTAACAACAGGTGTCTTTGCCTATTCCCAATCTTAAGGGAAAAGCATTAAGTCAGCTGAAACCAGGAATGTGAATTTTGAATGAGGTCCCCAGGTGATTTTAATGCACCACTTCTGCTCCCAAAATAGCTCTTATATTAATAGTTATTTATAAGTTTCTCATCCATCACCTAACTGGAGTGTAAGCTCCCTATGGGATGCAATATCCTGTGAGTGTTGGAACCCTCAAAATAGCCAAGGGCAGTACTTTGCCCACAGTCATTGTCCAACAGACAATCACTGAACTAAAATGAAATGGGATGAGGGGCTCCTTTCTATTTGCTGAATGGGATGCTGCTCAATTCAAGAATCATTTTATAAAAAAAAAAAAGAATCATTTTATAAAGTCAATTAGGTCTTCAAATTTTAAAAATATAATAAATTAATACATAAAATGAAATAGGATGAAAACAACACAGAGTTTCAGGTGCTCATGCCCATCCACACACTATATCTCTAAGCCTCTCTCCAGACTGTGTCCCAAACCCCCCTTAGTCTGGGAGGCTTAATGAATGAGCCCACCCAACAGCACAGACAGGGCTTTTTTCACCAGAGCCTGGGGGGAAACATAGAGACAACCGCATTCCATCTTCTTTAACTGATACAGAAATCAGCCTTGGGAGAATGATTAAGTGTAATGTCACACAATAATCCGCCCCCCAAGATGAAGGTCAGCATTTAAGTCTCTCAACTCCCAGTGCAAGGCCTTCCCCACTTCACAGCAAGTAGAGGAAGCATGAGTGCTCCATTCTACAGGGCTTCCTGGAGGAGGTGAGCTGTCCAAGGACTCTCATTTAAGTTGACAGGGAAGAGTTTGGTGAAGGGGCGGAAAGAAGCTTATTTGAATTCTCACTAGGACTCCCAGGCAGAGAAAGGGAGGGAACCATGAGAGGGAGTGTGTCCCAACTATTCTGCAACATCATCAGAATATAAATATTTAGCCCAGTTCCCTATGGAAATAGAGTTTGTAAAAACCCTTCTGCTTTGTCCATCTATTTTTTTTTTTAAGCCCAGGACCTGACAATTCAATTACCAGATTGGGAGGAAGATGGGCAGAGGCCCTGGAGGGAGGGGCATGACCCAGATTCCAGACTAGTCTCTCAGGACTCTTCGGAGGGAAAGGAGAATCTCTTCCTTGAACTGGCCCCTCACTCCATGACCTGCTTACAGCCAGATCTCTTTCCAGCCTCAGGCCTGTATCCCCAAGTTAACTTACAAAGCTGATTTTGCATGGGGTCTGACATGAAAGTAACCTGTGTCTGAGTAGATCTGAAAAGAAGGGATGTGTTCCACTGTGGTAGGAGTGAGGACCTATGAGCCACAGGGAACTCACACCACTACAGTCTCAGGAATTCAGGTAGTTGGGAGCAAAAGCTGCCATCTTGCCTGCCTTGCCTTCTTTCCCCTCAGAAAGTTTTCAAACGGCTCACCATTGCTGAAGCCTCCAAACAGTGCATGAATCAGGGGTTTTACCTGTTTTCTGACCTAAATCAGAGGTTCAAATTCACTGATTGCTAAAGCTCCCTTCCAGCCCTAAATGTCTAGGACACTAGTCCCTGTTTAGAGTCATGTTCATGTTTGCATGGTACATACGTACACCCTACAACAGCGGGCCCTCGCACTTCTTCCCAGTCGACGCCCTCGCCTCCCCAGATCTCTCCCACCTTCCCTGAGCATCAGATCACCCTAGAATAGGCAGCTTCACATATTGTCACCTTGCCACCTGCAGCCTTCAGAGCACTTCCTGCCCAGCATCCTCACACCTGGGGCGGCCGGTCTGCGACAGGCAAAGCCACCAATTGTTGATCAATGCCTCCCCTGCATTTTTCAGAACCACCTCTACAATCTAGGAACAGGAAGAGGCTCTCAGACTCAACAAAGGCCTCACCAAGGTTTTGAAGCTAGAGTAGAATGAAAGAGAAAAGAATCCCTCGGCATTTTTTTCTGAGTTGTTTTAAGCCACATCTGCTGCATCTAACCCAACCTAAGCTACCAGCTCCTGTTTGTGCAATTCTGACCAGTCTAGTACCAACCCCAAGAGCTCATCCCACCTTCCCAGCCATTCCTGAGCCCCAAGGAGGTCCCAGTCAGTTGGCAAGGCCTTGGGGGGGGGGGGGGGGCAGGGGAAGAGGCTGAAACCATCTGCACACTGACAGGAGAAGCCGCCTTGC
Source organism: Corynorhinus townsendii (assembly GCA_026230045.1). Classification (NCBI taxonomy): domain Eukaryota; kingdom Metazoa; phylum Chordata; class Mammalia; order Chiroptera; family Vespertilionidae; genus Corynorhinus; species Corynorhinus townsendii. Next base: position 167,518,103 of record JAPDVU010000003.1, on the reverse strand, counting down.
TTGGGCTACCCAGGGGCAGAGGCTCCCAGAGGGCTGCGGGACGGGGGAGGAAAGAAGAGCCCACCATCTGCTGAATGTGTTGAGAGATTTCTCTGATGGGAGGTGGATGTTCTTGAAAATAGCAGTCTCTTAGTTTTGGATGTCACTTTATAGTCCCAGAGACTTGCCCAGATAGTCTCCTTCAGCTTCGTTGAGAGCCCCCCACAGGGACATAGGACTGCAGGCACATAGAGAGCTGTGACCTAGGAAGGCTGAGGGAACTCTGCCCTGGAAGACCGGGGCTGCAGACAGCCTGGATGGGAGCCTTGGGAGCTCAGCTGGTTTGCCCTGCAGAGAAGGGGCCTCAGAAAGGGTGGGAGTCGGGGAACAGTCTATGGGAAATGCTTAAGAAGAGTGGCTTTTTCTGGAAAAGAGAATTTTCCACAAATCCCCCTATCAACTTCCTGGCAATATGACAGTGCCCAAGTCTGAAAAATACTTTTTGAGAACATCACACTCACCCCTGAGCCCAGGGCTAGCCCTCTTCATCACTGTCCTTGAAGAGTTCCAGAAGGAAGACTCTTTTGGCCTGTTCCAGCCACGCTGCCTCAGGGCAGCACATTCCTCCCCCAGGAAGCCTCTTCCTTACCCTTTCCAAATCTCTCCATTTTCTGGTGTCTTAAGTCAGACAGCAATGAGTAATAGCTCCTGGCGACCCACTTCTGCCAAGGCTTGACATGAAACACACATCACATGCTCTGAGTTGCAAATGAAGTTTATTGTGCAGACACCAAGACCACAGTACTTGAGATGCAGAGCCAGCAAAACAGGCTATATACACAGAAACGTATTTCCCTGGGGGCACTGCCAGGGGAAAGGTGCAGGCTTTGAAATGAGTCCTCAACAGAATACTTGTGGGGGAGTGGGGGAGGACCACCAAATGGGCAATGCAAGGGGGGGCCCGGGAATGGGAGGATGGCTGGAAGCACAAACCTAGGCAATGCAGATTCTTCCCCAGGGGACAGAGGGTGTCACTGGCTTCAACTAATTTATTTGGAGAGGAGATATTTCAAAAATTCTACGTGGACATCCCTTTCCCCCAAAATGCTATCAGAGGTGGATGACAAGGTTTGATTTTCTGTCAATTAGACATACAGAGACAAGCTTCTACATTCTGGAGTGGGAGAATCAAGAGTAGGACTCCATCTTTATCTAAAAGAGAAGCTCACGTTGGGACCATAACCTTCACCAGAGCCAAACTTCTCAGAACCTCCCCCTCCCCTTTTAGAGCCACCTCCAGAGCCATATCCCCCTCCTGAGCCTCCTCTAGAGCCTCCTCCAGAGCCATAACCTCCTCCAGAGCCAGAGCCTCCTCTGGAGCCTCCTCCAGAACTGTAACCTCCTCCAGAGCTGTAACCTCCTCCAGAGCCTCCTCTGGAGCCTCCTCCAGAACCATATCCTCCTCCGGAGCTAGAGCCGTAGCCCCCTCCACCGCCACTTCTGGAGCCGGACCCTCTGCTGCTTCCAGAGCTGTATCCTCCTCCTCCTCCAGAACCATATCCTCTACCTCCAGAACCAGGGCCTCCATAGCCGGCTTTAGCTGCCACGTTGGAAGACACAGTGCTGCTTGTCACAGCTGCAGAGAAAGATGGTGTTACCATAAAAGGTTCTGACTGCCTCAGCCTGCCTCCACCTAACACACCACCCATAGGACAGGACCCACTTACACACAGTCACGTTGCTGCTGAGGTCTCCAGACATCCTGTAAGGGAGAGAGAAAAGAACTCAGGGCAGAGCACTTAGGTTCTGCATACATGTTGCTTCCCAAGTGCCACCTACAAATGGGCAGGGAGCCTCTAACATCAGCCCCCAGAGCCTTAGAGAGCCCACCCTCTTCTGTGCTCCCAGATCACAGAGATGTGGGGACCAGCCCCACATCTCCACACTGCCTGGCATCCCCATCCATCTAAGTCTTCTGCTCTGATAAAAATGATCAAAAGGCAAATTTTGCACCCCATTTTTAAAAATCCATTTTAGGGAGTCTGATATCCAAAATCCAAGTCATGCCAGAAATTTTGAAAGGAGGCTGCACTGTGTGAATATTCAGTTCAGAAAGAACTGCAACCCCCGGTCCTACTCTCTGCCTCACCCTCCTCCACTTCATCTGGAATCTTTCCCACTGCCTCTGCAACCTGGGGGTAGGAGGCCTGGCCTCACAGACAGGTACAGAGCAACAGCCCGAGCCAAGCAGCTCCCTCTCTGTCGTACCGGCTCGCTGGGGGCCCAGGCAGCTTCCCCCTCCAGTTGCTTATAGCCAGATCAAATCACTAGGGATGCTAATAGCACTAACAAATTTTTCCAACCACATTGGACAGAAAGGTTCTGTTTAGGGAGGTTAGCAAATGGTTCTGTTTATGCCTCCAGAAACCTGCAAAGAATTAGATTTGGCGCCTGCTCTGGGTGAGCATGCCCCAGCCAGTCTGCATGTCCCAACCCATCATCTCCCGATTGCAGATCACAATGCACGCCGCAGACCCAGAAAGCAAGGTTTCAAAATGTCTAAGACTAACCTAGTTTCACAGCATTTTGCTTTCTCTTTCAGAAAAGACTACAATTAACTTATTGCTTAAAGTAACTTACTCTGCCTTGTTAGTCATTCCATATCAATAAATCTGCCACTGTGTAATAATGCTTTATGTCCTAAATCTCTGCTTGGGATCATCGTGATGTCAGCTCTCGGCCATCAGAAGGCCCTTCTCCATCCTTGCTTTCCCTGCCTTTGCCTCCAGCCCTGGCTCTAACAGAGAAGGGAAGGTGAACTAGGGTCCCTTCTGCCCTCCCAGTGCTCTTCACCTGTACTCCTCACTCTCCAGCAGCTTCCTGTAGGTGGCAATCTCCACATCCAGGGCCAGCTTGGTGTTCATGAGCTCCTGGTAGTCACGTAGCAGCCTGGCCAGTTCCTCCCGGGCCTGCTGCAGGGCCTCCTCCAGGTCAAGAAGCTTGTTCTTGGCATCTTTGGTGGCGTGCTCTCCCCTCTGCTCAGCATCTGCAATGGAGTCTTGCACATTCTTACACTAGGAGAGAAGGAGAAAAGCTTTCTCTAGAGAGTGGAGTCTGCCTGGCAGAGGGAACAAAGGTGTTCAGGGTGTGGGAAGCCAGAATCACTGGCCCAGGAAGTGTGGACTTCCCCCAGAGTTAACGCAGGCTGCAAACAACTGTGCTAAGACTTGCTGCTGTCTCGGGGGCATCATCTTCCCAAGTCACCTTTGACTGTACCCTTAGGCATTACCCATGAAGGCCTTTGGTCCTCACAACACAGGGCCAGAATCATTATGGAAACATCTGATGTGGACTGCTTCCACAATCCTGTTATTTATGGAGCAGATTCTGTGCCCCACATCATCCCTTCCAAAGCTAATGTCCTGCCTTATGCCAACTCCCTGCCCTTCCTGCCCTTCACCACACAGCTGGCTGTGCTCAGGGCTGTGCCGCAGTGGGAAGCTGTGGCTACAATCCACACAAGTCCGACAACATCTTGCTTTATTTGTTATTATTCCCTTTCACTGGTGTAAGCAATCAAAAAGTGGGCACAATTCTTTCTCTGCACTACTCCTTGCTTTAAATGTCTCCTAGGCTACTCTAAAAAATTCTTATAAGACTTAAATTATGTTAAGCTCAAGGCATTTGGGATCAGCATATGCTAGATTAGAACATCTCAGATTCTCTCTCTCTCTCGTTCTCTCTCTCTCTCTCTCTCTCTCTCACACACACACACACACACACACACACACACACACACACACACAGCCTCCCACCCCAAGCCCCACTCAACCAGTGGAACTGCACCAGTCCTCAGGGCCAGGTCCCACCTGCTTCTTCACATGTTCAATCTCTCCTTTCAGTCTCTGGATCATGCGGTTCAGCTCATTGATCTCCATCTTGATCTCTTTCATGCTGTCTCCATGTTTCCCAGCAGTGACCTGGAGCTCCTCATACTGTATGGGAAGAGGAAGACAGTTGCACCTGAGAGGAAGCTTGGCTTGAGCCAGGGAAAGTCTGATACTGGTCCAGGGAGGGTCAACTAAGCCAGATGTCATGGCTGCATTTGTGGGAGGTTGGGGACCATCTCACACCCCCAGAAAGACTTCAACTGGGGGCATTTGGGGTACTGTGGACACTTTTTCTGGGGAATGATGCCTAATTTCCATTAGATTAAAACACCGACAATCTTATACAGTATCTGGCTGGTAGAAGAAGCTGTGGCTCTCCCTCAGCACCTAGTACTTACCTTGCTCTGGTACAGGGCCTCAGCCTCAGCCTTGCTCTTGAAGGCAATCTCCTCATACTGGCTCTGGACCTCGGCAATGATGCTCTGCAGGTCCAGGTTGCGGTTGTTGTCCATGGACAGAACGACATTGGTGTCGGTGATAGTCTGGTGCGTCTGGCTCAGCTCCTGCAACACACGGGAGGTCTGGCCATGGCTTCTCTGCCCAGTGAGGCAGCACCCTCTCCCTGGTATTCAGACTCAGCGCACACTGCATGGGAGTTAAAGTGCTATAACCACCATTTCTCGGCCCCTGCCAAAGTTGTCCTGAGAATGGTGGGAGAGGGGTCTGTATTTCCAAGCCTCCTAGTTAACAGCCTTCACCAGTTATGCAGTTTTGTTAAGTGCCTCCAGAAAGAAGCTGGTTAATGGCAAATGCCTTATATTTTACTTCTTGTTTCAGAAATCATGTATGTTCACTTGGGCTGGGAGCGGAGAGATATGTTACATTTGACCTCCAAAGTATACTAGACATCGGGATAGGGACAAGACAGGTCTCTTCCTAAAGGGAGATGAACGCTGGGGAATGGAGTAAGGGGAAGTTGTCCTGGTGTTTCCTGAGCCTTATTTCCTGTGACATCAGAGGAAATTTCTCTCCTCCAAGACCTACACTATAGAAGTCTCCAGGTGCCAAGAAATGATGGCAAGGTGAAGTCAGCCAGTTTATAAACCCCACTTATACCACCATTTCAGCCATTGGGAATGACTTTCCTTTGGTGGGAAGAAGGGGAAGTAAGGTTCTATCCAGGAACAGCCTCCTTACCGCATCAAAGAGGGCTTTCATGAACTCAATTTCCTGACTCAGCACATCTACTTTGGACTGCAGCTCCACCTTGGCCATGTAGGTATTGTCCACATCCTGTAAGAAAGATAAGGGGCTTCTGGTGAAACTCATGCCCACCACTCACTCACTAACCTTTGTGGGTATGGGCCCCACCCTCTCTCAACACTCCACTCCACCCATCCCTGTTAGCTGCTCTCCAATATCCCAGGCACCTCCAGATGAGCCATGTCCCCATGGGACCTCTTGAGCATGGAGTCCACTAAATGCCTCTCCTGGGGGCTCCATGCCCATGGTCACTGCTCACACACACACACACACACATACACACACACACCCAGAAACCATCAGAGCTCTGATAGGACCAAGCTTTGTCAACCATTCTCTCTCTCTTGCTTGATACACTATGGGACATAATGACCTTTGCGGTTTTTAATAGTCTCCAACTCTCCCATCCTGTCTGTCTATTCCAATATCTCCTGAATTTCTTCTGGACTTTATACCAAAGCCTCTGTAGGAACCAGGCTGAAAACCCACACTTTTGCCTTCTAACCTTTGTCAGCACCACCTGCAGCCTCTTTCAGCAGAGAGGTCCCATTCCTTCCTCAGCTCTTTAGAGAATTAAGTGCTGTCTGTGCTTGCATCTTTCATGAGCCAATATAAGTTTTAAGTAAGTTACTGATGGGAAAGGCTCTAGCAAATTGCACATCTTTGAAAATTGTCTCCAGAAGCTTGAACTACAGAAACACTTTTGTTTCCAAGAGAACCAGGGATAGACAGGCCCACCCCTTTCCCTGGCCACTCTTTTTTCAAGTAGAGTTGTTTTCCAGCCTGTCTGTTTGGAGCACAGGCTTCTGAAGCACCCTCATTCCCACCCCAGCCATGACATTCTCTAGCTCACCTTTTTGAGTGTCACAAAATCATTCTCAGCAGCCGTGCGCTTGTTGATTTCATCTTCATACCTGTTGAGACCCAAAGGACATAGCTGTTAGACTAATTCTATATTGTTTACTTTTTTCTTTTCCTTTTTCCAGTGGATTCACCAAAAAATACAAAATTTTCTTGGAATATTAAGCACTCTTTCATTGTCTAAATTGAAATTATGATATTCTAAATGAGGATGCTTTCCTATAAATGAACTCTCAAACATATAAAAAAGTTGATTTCTAAATCCCTAAATATTTTTCTCACAAAAACATTGATAAAGATCCTGATGCCTCTCCCCTTTATCACCACAAATGCAACTGAGAGATGAGTGGCTTGTTAGGGGAATGATCAGGTAGTTCAAATCAATATTTATCTCCACTCAGTGTTTACTCTGCCACCTACTTCTTCTTATAATCTTCAACAAGATCCTGCATGTTGTTCAGCTCTGAATTTTGTGATGTCCTTTCTGCAGAGAGCGAATCCACATATTTCTTCAGTTGGCCAATGTATGCGTGGAAGATGGGGTCCAGGTTGGTGGAACGGGTGCTGACGTTAATTTGCTGCAGCAACTCCCATTTGGTCTGCAACACCTGGTTCTGCTGTTCCAGGAACCGCACCTGCCGTGGCCAGAAGAAGAGCACATGAGCTCTGGATCGCCTTCCTTCGGGACCTAGAGAAGTCTACACGGCATCACCCTCCCAAGCTAGAGGCCGGGTCATGCCAGACAGAGCTTATGAGGTCCCTGCCTCCACACTGGGAAAGCTCTACAGATGCCTAATATTACATTCAGCATTCTCCATGCACAGAACTCTTTTCCTACTTTACCATCCACCAGTTTGTTTACCACTGTTCCCAAGACTCCAGGTCATTTCCCTCCCATTCTAGTTTAATTCCAGGCAAAGGTCCCATAAATCCCGGGGAAAACCCAAAAGCAGGCATCCACTGGCACTGCTCCTAGTGGTGACAAATATGAGAGCACAGGAAGGCAGGGCTCCTCGGTCTGGTGTTTAAGAGCCTTGTAAATTCTTTAGGTTCAACTGCCTTGAGATAGAAGAAAACCCTATAACACTCCAAAGTGACACCAATAAAGACTTTATGGGTCACAAAACTGAGAATGTTTCTCTTCAAGGCAGGAATTTCATTCGTCCCCAAGCAGATATTTCAGATTCAGCTTCCCAGAGTTCAGTAGAGTAATAACTTCCAGGGAAGAAAAGACGATCTCAGAATATGTCTTACCAATCCCTTCCAGAACCTGCTGTCCCATGGCCTGAGCCCGTCAGTCCGTTACTTATCTGTAACACATTTTCTATGATTTTCAGAATTCTCCATAAATCTTAATTATTTAGGCAAAAACAATAAAGCCCAGGGCACAAATAACTCCTCATTGCAGATTGCTGTGCAAGATGTGTAGCCCGGGAAGCCAGCCCCTTTCCCATTAGGATATTGCTAATAACTCAGGCTTGTAAGACTACCCTGATGGTCCCTGACAGAAACAAATCTCTGTGGTTTGCTTTCAGTTAGCCCTGGAAGCAAAGCATCCTAAGCATCAGAAGGAGCCAGCGTCTCATGACTCACCTTGTCGATGAAGGTAGCAAATTTGTTGTTGAGAGTTTTGATCTGCTCCCGCTCCTGTGACTTCACATTCTGGATCTCCGGGTCAACTTTCACATTGAGAGGTTGCAGGAGGCTCTGGTTGATGGAGACTTCATGGATGCCTCCAGGGTATCCTCCAGGACCCCCAAAACCTCCAGGACCCCCATAACCTCCAAAGCCACCGCCACCTCCCATGCGGCCTCCACCAAAGCCGCCTCCTCCAAAACCTCCACCTCCGAAGCCGCTGCCACCTCCGAAGCCGCTGCCGCCTCCGAAGCCACTGCCGCCTCCGAAGCCGCCTCCGAAGCCACCTCCGAAGCCACCTCCTCTGCCACCAAATCCACCACCGGAGCCAAAGCTGCCACCTCCTCTGGCCACACTAATGGAGATGCTCTTGGTCCCTCCAAGGCCAACAAGACTCCGACTGCCAAAGCCGCCTCCGCCCATGCCACCTCCGCCACCGCCATGACGGCTCAAGCAGGAGAAGCTGGTGCCTGATCTCCGGCTCCCACCAGAGACCACAGCTGAGCCACTGCTGAAGCCCCGGAAGCCTCCTCCACCTCCTGCTCTTCGAGATTTGCACGTGATCTGACAACTCATGATGCCTTTGCCCAGCAAGGGAAGTTGACGTTTCCTGAGAAGACTTAAAGCTGGAGAGACGACTCTGCTATTGGGAGACTGTCAGGGTCCCCTTTTATTCTGCTACTGGGTGTTGGTGTGCATGGGTGTGGGCCCACTTATGCATGGGTTTGGTCTACCTGGAAGCTATTCCTGGTGTGTGATTATCAAGCTAATAGCCATTAAAAATCTACAATCAGCCCCATCCCAGAACTTGCTCTGATTGCAGACTTCTCTGGTTTATCTAGGCATCTGTCATGCAATTTGTTTTTTGTAAAATCATCAAAAGAGAGATCAGAATGTGGGTTTCTCAATCTGAAAAGGGACCTTCTGCAGAATGCTGTTCCCTGCCCTGGATCAACCCAAGGGAGGCCAGCTACCACTCAGGCCTGTGCAGGCTCGCCACCCAGTTCAGCTAGTAAGGAAATAGCAGGTTTATAGACTGTGGGAGCCCCTCAATACCAGCATTAGCATTCTCCTTGCTTTTCCCTCTGCCCCAGCAAGAGTTTTAGCAAGTGCTTCTGCAGGTGATATGGGGAAATAGGCATCCTCTTACAGAAAGAAGCTGACCTAGGATCCTGCAAAGTAGCTGTTGTTCTTCAAACTATCTTGCCTCTTTCCTTCCTGCGCACAGCAGGGATGCACATTAGCCAGGCATTGATGAGAGAGTTTTCTTTCCTGTAACCAGAAGTTTTTATAACCATCAACTCTCATTTTTCTCCATGAAAGCCAGAAGATGAGGGGCTTAAGGAAAGTTCCTCGTCTGTGTCTGACTCACTCTGGGCACCCAATAAGAGGTTGCAATCAAAGGCTTTCCACAGCTCCGAGACACAGTGTGCCTTGACTTTGTCAGTCAGTGAGTCTACTGAGCAATTAGAAAGTCGGGCTCTTCAATGATACCCAGGGTTGGATGAATATCAGAAGACCCATCAAGTCACCAAGTGCACAGAGCACCCACACCTAAACTTAGCCCAGTCCTTCCTTTATCCATGCAGCCAAATACATGGGAGAGGCTCTTTGGAGAACCAGAGTTAAATTTAAAGTCAGAAAATCTATTTGAGTGCCAGTTTTGCCTTTTACTGTCTCTGTGACATTGAATTAAACTCCCTCCCGTATTCTTAGCTATAAAGTCCATCTAAAGTGTTTTGAAGACCATGATGCACAATACAAATGTTAGGTGTCGTTATTTTGGGTGAAGCAAAGAGATCTTCTTTTCTTTTCATGTGCTGTGACAATGAACTTCACATGGTCACCTAAGTTACAGAACCAGGATTTCTCAGATCCAAGGACAGAGTTAGCATACAATCATGTAAAACACATAAGCTTCCAGTTTAAGTCCCAGTTTCATTGTATTTTAGTTAAATGACCTTGGATAATTCACAGTCCTCTTTGAGCTTCAGTTCCTCATCTATGGAAAGTGAATAGTAAGAAGACTAAGACTGTTGTAAAACAGAACCAGATAATAAACACATGTGCTAAGCACAGTTCCTATTTAATAGCAGAAACTCAGTGTGATTTACCTTCTTGCACCACCTCCTGCACGTCTCCAGTCCTGTCTTAACTATATGGTGAGGAGGCAATGAGAGTAAAGTACAGGGAGCTAGTTATTCAAGAGGTTTGCTTTGCAATAAGAGAATGCTGAAGGAAGCAAATCCATGTGTCTCCTTTATTTCTTTCCTCAATTGGACTTATATAATCCTAAGTATGCAAATAAATTATAAAGCTAAAATCTTTGGAGAGAATCTCAATCCAAAGTCAAATGTCATTATCTATGAATATCTGAACTACGCCCTAATTGTCCATTACTCCATCATGACTGTGCTGAGGCCACGCCAGCTTCGGGGGGGGAGGGGGGAGGGGGGTCTTAACCCCTCTGTGACTGAAAGGGATGAACATTTATTGAGCATCTACTGTGTGCCAGGCCCACAATCGGCATGTTTTAGTGCTCTGTAACTCTGCTCTCACACAGGGTCACCCTTTCCAGTATCTCTGCTGGGTACCTCCCCTTTCTAGACCCATTGCCGGTTTTTGAAAGTCAAATTGAAGAGGGAGAATCTTCCTCTTCTCTCAAGACATGGAGGGTGGAAGAATGCAATGTGAATGTTATATAAAATTTTATTTCCTTTTTTTTTTTCATCTTTACCTTTTACATAATGTCAATGTGCTTGTCTAGATAACAAGTTCCATATTCTTTAAAGGAGTGAAATGGGAGTTAAGACCCTTGGTTCCAGTTTTGATTTTGCAGCTGACCTCCACTATGGTCCTCAATTTCTTCATCTATAAAATGGGAATATTATCCTAAATCCCCACTGCCCCACAAGGATATTAACCTGTTGGTGTAATGGGTTTTTAGCTTTACTATCTCTGAGAGCAGAACAGCAATCCTATAGGACAATATCCTTTCAACCAGCTGCCAGCAAGCCCAGGCTCCTGAATGCTTTTCCTCATAGGTTTTCCCTTGGCCCTGGCCAGGTAGCTCCCTTGGCCAGAGGAGCAGAAAAGTAAGCTTGCAGTGTTAAGCAGAGGGGGGTGAAGTGTTTCAGCTGTGGGAAATAAATGTGGATGCTAACACCAGCTTCTCCAGCAGGAATTAGTTTCCCCCTCCCTCTACATCCTTAGCAGCATGTATACCTCCCTTACGACCTCATCATAGTCTTCCTTATATTACAATGAGTCGTGTCCCTGGATTTCTGCTGGTCATGTTTACCTTAACCCTAGACCTCTGTTCCCTTAGCACAGAGCAGTCACTTGGGGAATAAGCATATGATTTAAACATCATTTCTAGGGTTTGGGGGTTGGAACTGCAGCTTTTCCCTGACGTGGGAATATGATGTGAGCAATGCTTGAGCCTCCACAGTCTGCCATGTTCCTGGCGTTGTCTCAGGTTTCTGTCTCACCTCCCCCCAACCCAAATCCAGGCTTCCCTCCAAAGGCCACTAAGGTGAGTCCTTTCTGAAGACTCAAAGCATCAGGGGAACAGAGCTGCTGAGCCCTCACGCTATCTGTTCACACAGCCACAGAATGGAAATCAATCTTTAGATTTCAAATACAAAACAAAACAAACAACAAACCCCACTCGTCCAGCTTCTGCTGCTGAGATCAGGCTGCTCAAAGGACCGACACCCATAACGTCCAATAACACCAAGAAAGCAGTTCAGAAAGCAGAGAGGATGGCCAGCAGCAGGCTGGAAACAAGCTGTCCACAGGCTTGCCTGCAGCAGAACCCTCCCCAGGTAGCCGTACCCAGTCCCCGCGCTGCCTGCTGAGCCTGGTACATTCCCTCAGAACTGCTCCAGCGTCTCTAAGGGAAGGTGGGACAGGAGACTCTGGGCTCCCAACAGCAATCACTTGCTCAATATCTCCTCCGGGCCATTTCTTTATAAGTAGTATGTTAAAACTGCTCACTCATCTACAGTCCCATCCCCTGACCCAGTTCTCCATCGCAGCCCTGGGCCTCCCTTCCTTTCTTACCAAACATGTTCTTTTTAGTTTTTATTGTGTTTTTTGTTTTGTTTTGTTTTTTTTAATCAATCCCTTTTCTTACCACCAAATCCATGGCTACTGCTTTTACAGTGCCCTGAACAAACTGGTTTTAACTCAGAAGCCAGGCTGCCCACAAGCTTCGGGGGCGGGGCGGGGGAGGGGGGGGGCTTAGGAAGTGCCCAACACCTCACTGTGCAGAAGTTCATTTCTGAATGCAGAGATCCTGGGCTTGTCAGGAAAGCCCACTGCTCAGAAACAAGGTAAACACAGAGAAGGGATGAGGGCAGGGACATTGCCAGGACACAGTAGGGGGTCCTCACATGTTGGTTGAACTAATGAAGCAATTGAGCAACCAACAAAGGAAGCCTCAGCATCATGCATGGCACATAGTGGATCTACTCAAGTCACTTTCTTTCTCACTGCAGTGGCCAAAAAGTCATATGTAGTTCTAATTTTCTAATGGGGCCCCAACACCTCTGACCCAGGCAGTGGGAAGTTACACATCCTAGCTTGGTTCTGCAAGAGTTCAATCCACAGCTGAATAAATTCCAGACCTGTCATGGCTACAGACACACACTGGGGCACGTGCCTTGTTTGCTAACATGCTATCTAGCTACTGAAACCACTCTGACATATGTGCATATGTGTTTTCACCCATATGTCTGCATTCACACAGAAAGAACCACAAAGGGGTCTCCTACAAAAAGTTCTTGCCACTCCCAACCCCAACCCTTGTTCCAGGCACCCATATTCTTACTCTCACCTGTTACCATATAGCCACCCCAACATAGAAAGATAAAACAGCTATCAAATATTCCATCCCATCCTGGTGATTTCAGGAAAATGGGGTCATCATAGTTACATCACTTATGCCTTCCTCGCAGTTAGAGATTCCTCCAGGTTTTCCCAGCCTCTCACTCTTGGGGAGCCTTCCTGCTAATTCTACATTGAGCTGTGACACTCACAGCTGTAACTCAGTCCGTGCCTCCATCAGGACACCTGCCATCTCTCCAGCAGCGTCCCCATGCCAGGTGCCCACCGGAAGTCCCATCAGATGCTTTCAGTCCACACTTTTCTTTCCCATCCTCAGCCCCCACCTCACCTTGCCCTATCACTTACAGCTGCCCCCACGTGACCTCTTTTATTGCTTTCAAGGCTTCCTGCATTGGGTTGGCTGAGGATAATGGTAGGAAGAGGCAGATGAAGAAATATTACCCCCACAGAAAATAAAGAAAGAGAGAAAAGCATGAAAATAAATGAAATTTTAAAATATTAAATAGTCTCTTATTTTCAAAATATTAAATAGTCTCTCATGTTCCACAGTCTAGCAAAAAAGCTCTTCAAGATGCCTTCGGACCTGTGATACCAAAAATGCCTTGTTTTGGAAGGAATTGGCTAAAGGGCTTGATTCTGAATGATCTGCTTGCTACAGGAATGTTTATCCACCCGCCTCCAAGCAGAAGGAGGAAGAGGAGGATAAAACTGTTCAAAACTCTCTGAACAGTTTATTTTTACATCAAAAATCATAGATCTTCCAAACGCTTTTTAAAAATATGTTTTTATTGATTTTTGGTGGGAGAGGGATAGAGAGGTAGAAACATCCATGAGAGAAAAACATCATTAATCAGCTGCCTCCTACAAGCCCTCTACTGGGGATTGAGCTCAAAACCCAGGCATGTGCCTTGACCCGGAATCAAACCATGACCTCCTGGTTCATGGGTCAATGCTCAACCACTAAGCCACACTGGCTGGGATCAAATTCTTCTTTAAAAGCCTTTAAATTCTAAAAAGAAAAAAGAAATGAAATAATTGTTAATTAAGCAGTGAATGTTTAATAGTCATTTATTTGGGATGTGTCAAGTTTATGACACTCAAGTATATTTTTATGAACTAGAGGCACACTTCATAGCCCATCAGGTATTCAAAGCAGTGTATTTGTCTCTAGTTAGCAGTACATTCTTTTAAAAGGGAAGTTGCTTGATAGACTGGGAAGAACGTGTCTACTTGTAAAGATCAAGTCCCTCAGTCAAACACCAACCATGTGACGGTGTCATGTCACCCCTCTTGCTGGGCCTACCTTTCCTTACCTGTGGACTGAGGGAATTTAGAAACCAACAGGAATAGGAGCAGCATTAGATGAAGGTCAGCCCTGTGCCCAACTGACTTCAGCCCTCAAGACTTCCTGAGCCTTGGTTTTTCTCATCTGCAAAATGGAGGCATTGAACTACCAATCAAACCCAGATCCTGTTTTCATTTATTTTCTCACTGAAGGACAAAGGAAGAAATGGCAGCTGCAAGGCAGACAGAGGACCTGGGTCTGTTGCTTCTCCTTTTACTCTTCCTCTTTTCTTGGTATCAGAGTTCGCCAGCAGACCTGGGAGCAGGCAGAGAATGTCCCCTATTCTTCTCGGGCTCCACATTAGCCTTTAAGAAAAAAATCAAACAAAACTTTGTCTGTCTGAGTTTTGGGGTCTCTGGGATGTCACATCTCCAGGCTCTCTCCCCTCTCTTGGGCAGAAGCACTTCGGCTGTGTCTGGCACATGTCTGAACGCCCTAAGCACATCCTAAGATGGGAATGTCATGGAGCTTCTCAACCAAGATCCTAAGGCAGAGGTGGAGGAGCAGAGTCTGTGCGCACCCTATCTTCCCTACCAGCTCCCCAAATCAGCACTCCAGCTGGCACCTAAACACTAGAACATATATATCTAGGGCTTCCTGAGCCCCCATACTTCAGTTCAGACTCCACACAGCCACACCATCTGATCAAGGCCAGTCCTCTAGACACCCATCGCTACTGACTTGCAGCTGACTTGTATCCATACTTTGGAAGTCCCCAGAGGGCGAGGATGGTGCCTGCACTTCTCTACGGGTTTAACTCCACAACATTCACTATCAAGTAGGGATAATGCTTCCTCATAAGAGAGGGGTGATAATGAGACACTTTCATGGGGGATGTGTGGTAGGGTTGTGAAGGCAGGTCCATGGCACCCAATCATGGCTGACACTTTCTGTTGCCCTGCTCTATGTAGGTACTGACCAAGCACAAGTCCCATCCTCCATAGCCAGCAGAAAGGAGTGTCGAGTTTGACCAAGTAGGTCATTCTCAGGAGCCCCCTTCCACTTGGACAATGGACACAGCATCTGGAGTTACTGACCCTGGGGAAGGGCAGTTCACTTGTTTGGCCTCCTTGGCAGGATCTCAGATATCTGCCACTTATGCCCTGCCAGTGTGGCTCAATTGATTGGGCCTTGTCCTGTGCACTGAAAGGTTGCTGGTTTGATTCCCAGTCAGGGCACATGCCCAGGTTGTGGATTTGATCCCGAATAATTGTCATGCAGAAAGCAGCCAATCAATGTTCCACTTTCACATTAATGTTTCTCTCTCTCTCCCCCTAGCTTCCTCTCTCTCTAAAAATCAATAAAAATATTTTTTAAGTATTTCCCATTTGCACCGCACTTGGTCCTTCACGAGGTGTTTGTTTTACAACCTCACTCTCATTTTTAATCTGTTGACAATCCCATGAGGTGAAAATTATTACAGGTGGGGAAACAGAGACATCAAAGGATTTGCTATAATGACACAGGGCTTGTGCCCAGGACACCTGTTGCTTTTTGATCACAGGGATTCACAACATCTCTCCAGACACCAGCGAGCCGATGGTTTGGAACCGCCACCCTCCCCAGCTCCTCTCCATACACCCTCCCTTTTTTTCATCTCTTCAAGCCTCTCCTGCTCAGAATCCCCCTTTTCTAGATCAATCACCTGGGGTGCCTG
This sequence comes from Corynorhinus townsendii, assembly GCA_026230045.1. Lineage (NCBI taxonomy): Eukaryota > Metazoa > Chordata > Mammalia > Chiroptera > Vespertilionidae > Corynorhinus > Corynorhinus townsendii. The sequence goes on along the minus strand of JAPDVU010000003.1, from coordinate 167,502,622 downwards.
TTCCCCCTTAACTCTATGCTCCTTAGACTATCACACCCGTGCCTTTGTTTCCCCGTATTTAGCTGATTTATTACTCCACTTTCTCAAGTGGGAGAGCCATGTTTGTGGTTGTTGGCTCACACACTTCCAAAGGAGTCCATGAAGAGTGCAGGGAGAGTCGCTGGCTGGACCCTGGGCAATTTCTGCAGAGTAGGGTGCTTATTCGGGAGTGTGCCATTTCTCTGGGGAGAGGTAGTAAAGTTCTTACAGATTCTCCCTGGGGCCCATGACCCAAATAGGTTTCCACAGCACTGTCTTGAATTGATCTCACTTCCTGGTGTTTCTTGCCACCTGGCCTAGGTCCTGACTACCCAAACGGCTTACCTCATTGCCACAAATTTGCTGACTGCCTCTGTATTTTTGGCCACTACTTTGGCCACACATGGCAGCCACAGGAAGAGCCTTTACAGTGTTAGAATGCTCTGGGTTTCTGCTCACACCCAAGAGGGTGGAGATGGTGGGCAGGGAAGTTGTTGTGGGTGTGGGTCCAGGAGAGCTGGGAGGAGAAAGAATATGATTGATTATCAGATTGAGTGTGAGAAAGAGAAGTAGTCCCCTCTCTCTCCCATGTGTGTCCCAGGACATCTGTATGTCACCAACTAGAAAAGATGGGATTAATCTTGGCATTCTCCCCCTCCACGCAAAGTGTGAATTCACTGGCAGGCCCTTTGGTATAGCATTGCAGGAGACAGGAGGGAGTTTCCAAGGGCCTGGGTAAGAACCAGTTTCCAAGGCCCTCCTCCAGCTCTCTTTGGGCACAGGTGCTGGCACAACAGGGCTCTGACTGAGCCCAGGTGTGCTGTGACAAGAAGAGTAGCGAGAGAGGCACCTACCTGCCTCATGCTGGAAGCTCTGCTCCATGGGCAGTGGGAAGTGAGGGGTAAATAAAGGATGCCAGTAGGGGAGTAGCCACCTGTACTATACAGGAATCACCAACCTCCCTCGGGGAGGGGGCCTTAGCAGTTGTGGGAAGGCTGGGAGCTAGAGTGTCCTGGGTGCTGGAGGGCTACCCAGGGGCAGACACTGGGCTGAATGCCCCTGGGAGGACTGGCAGAGTGGAGAGGAAGCAGGGAGAGTGAGAAGCCCATGCTGCTGATAATCTCAGTGATGTTGAAACAAGCGCCAGGCTGTCTGCACAGTATTTTCATGGCTCCCACACCCTTGAGGTTTGATCTCTTACTCACCAGCCACCATCCTCCTGTTATTTTATATCTCCACTAGCAGCTGGGAGGTTGAGCTCTGCTGGGTCCCCAGGATCACACTGCCTCTTCCTAATCCATGTTCCTGCAGAAGGTTCTACCCTCCCAGCCCCCTCCCAGACCCTGGGGGAGGCTGGTGTCCTGGCCCTTCTAGGGAAAACTGCTTCCCAGACAACAAATTGGGAACATCATATCTGAGCAGGTTGGAAGCTTAGATGGTCTTGGAAAAGCACCCTTTGCCTTTGCCCTAAAACTTGGACAACCATCTGCCAAGAGGTGAGCAGTCTCCATCTGCTTCCCTCAGAGCTGGGGAATGAGCAGTGCTGTCAGTGGGGGGGGGGGGGGGGGGGGGTTAGGTTATCCTTACGAGGATGGCACGCTAGGTTTCCTCATGGCATCTTAGCAGCCACACTCGGCTCTCTGCCTTGCACTGGGGACAGTGGCCTCCCCTGTTCCAGGGCAGACAGAGGCACTTCCAAGGACTGAGAGGACATGGGTCCTCATCCTCCTCTGAGAGGATCCTGGTGGGGAAAAGAAGTGAGAAGGAAGCCTTCTGAGGCCAGAGTCTGAGGCTGAGTCACCCTGCTGTGCCTGAGTTACAAAAACCACAGACTCAAACACTGGGCCTTTGGGATTCCTGTCCCTTAGGTCTTGTCCCTGCCTTCTATCCCAATGTAAAAAGTGACTACAGTATCCCAACAGAAAGATTCTGCGGGATTCTCTGTTGAGGGGGAGAAACACTATAATGACAAATTACCCTTGCAGTAATCAAAGGCCATGCTGTATGCTGGTTAAGGGCATGGATTTGTATCACACACTTGGATTGAATCTTGGGCTCACCACTTATTAGCTTACTCTTTTGTAGCCTCTATTTCCTTATCTGTAAAGTGGGCAGAATAATAGTATTCACTTCAGAGAGTTAGTAGAAAAATAAGTAAAATCATACATGTAGCACAACTTCCAGAAGATAGCAAAGTTTTCTACTTTCCTCTTATCTCAGTTGCAGAAAATGTCTAGAAATTCCAACATTGTGGCAATAACATAAAAACATCAGCTTCTGGGCTGCATCGTGCCACCTGACCATGCACCCGAGCTCTGGTACCTTCTCCATCCCAGGTCCCAGTGGGCAGTCAGCTTAGCCCTGCTCAGGTATTAACCAGCCACTCATACAAGGCCCATGGTAATGGTTCTAGGATATAAGCCTTTCCCTCATGAATGACTATTTCTTTTAAAAGGAGGGTTCTTAAATACTTTAAGACCCACAAGAATGAAGCCATAGGAAAGAATGAAGGACAGAACTCCACCTTGGTCCTCAAGGAAGCAGCCTTTCCTGGGTACCCCAGCTGTGCCTCTGCTCATTGGCCCCACCACATATTCCAGTATGTTCTTAAGGAAGAACAACAGTAGTAACAATAGCTGTCTTCCTATAACACTTCAGACCACTCCCACAGATGTCATCTCATTTTGACAATCTCCTTCTGAAATAAGTTGGGCAAATATTATTATGCCCATTTCACACATGAGCAAACTGAGCCTCTAACAGAATGAAGAGACCTGTTCGAGATCAACAAATGAGTACATGGCAGACCTAGGAGCAACATCCTCTGGATTCACATTCTTCCATGATTCCCGTTTATATCCACCCCACTCTTGGCTGCCAATCCCTACTCTCAACACAGAGATTTCATGAGAGTGATCTGCCCCTCTGAAAGTCTCCGCCCCAATCTGGAATCTACACTAATAGCTCAGAAACATATCAGAGACCACTCTGACTGATACCTTCATTTTTAAGATAAAGGGACTGGATTCAGTGATTTGTCAAGGTCTTGTGACAAAAGGGTGGCAGAGTAGGAACACAGCTCAGCCGCTCTGCCACCAAACCACACCACCAGACAGGATGGAATTTCAGAGCCAGAAAAGGCCTCAGGTAGGCTAACAGCAGGGGCTTAATAAATACCAAATAAATACCACAGTCAATACCCAATTACCCACAATGATGTTGGAAGATAGGAAGTAAACAAGCTTCTAAATCTTTCATTCCAACAATCCCCCTAGGATGTTAGATGTCAAACAGACTGCTTCTTCCTATTCACATGCTTGTGGGTGGTCAAGGAAAAGCCTAGTAGGTTGGATCCAGAAGCAAGATAATCCAACCCTTGCTCCGTCTGACTCTTACTAGCCACATGTTGATGATTGCCCTGCCATTAGATGGACTGCATTTCTTCTCCTGGTCATGCCAAGTGCACACCTCTTCATGGTGACACGTGGCAGGTCACAAGTGCCAATGAGGTGGCATGAGGCTCCTGCCACACCACCTTGCCTCATAGCTTGATGTCCTCACTATGGAAACCTTGTTTATATATTATCAAACAAGAGAGAAAATCACTGAAGAGAAGGCAGCCAAAAACAAGGCACTCCCCATATATCTCAAATGTTAACCTGTGAATGTTGATAAGGGATGGTTTAAATTGAAGTACCATCTAATGCTCCCTTCAGGGACACAGAGATATTGCACTATGCTCCCTACTTGCTCAGAATGTTCTTCCAGTTCCACCAGGTGTAGAACAAAAGGAAATCAACTGTACTGACAACAGGAGAAACTTAAGGTTGATAACAAAAGGGACAAATAAACTACCCCATTATGTAGAGTAGGAATGTGGAGAGTAGGCATGTCTGGGTTGTTGGATACAGAAAGCTAAGTCAGGAACCTGCCCCTCTACATACCCCTTCTCATCTTCCAAATAATTGAGATTAATTAAGGACCTGGACCTGGAGGAGGGGCATGATGGTCTCGCCTCAGTCTTCATCTCATGAACAATCCAAGCTCAAAGACTAAGTTGTGATATTTTCTTAACTGAACAAACAAAACTGTTCTCCAGATCACCTATCAGAACAGCTCAAACCAAGACCAAACATTTATACTTTTTAAATAATTGTCAAAATATTCTGGAAGTTGAATCTGAGACTTGGGGCAGAAAAAGAGATTATGAAGTATTTGGGAAGATTGTCGGGGGAAAAGGCAATTATGGGATTGCTAGTTGAAAGTGATTTCATGCAGGGTTTGACTCTCTTCTGAAGCACCCCTTCCTGGAAAAAGCCAGTCTACTTGTGTGTCTCCAGTGGAAATTCACTCATCATCTCACAGAGCAGCCTCTACCACTGTCAGACACTGGACCTGGGTGGAAGCTCTTTTTTAGGGTGATCCCTGTCACTTCCAAGTAAAAACAGTCCTGACCCTCTTTTGTACAACAATGGTATGGTCCATCTTCAGTGAACATGACTGTCACACTCACCCTCCATCATTTTTTATCTCCTTCCAATTTTCTTCTCTGCCTCAGTTCTTGCCCTTGAGCTCACACTAGCTTTTCAATGGGTCACTTGGAACTTTTCAAATACTCAGGAGTGAGTTCAACACCCAGAGGAGAGAACTTTCTCTGTACCAAGAGACTGTCTGTACCAAGAGAGAGTTTTGGTTGCTTCCTTATGTCTTTATCAATGAAACCAAGTTAAAGTCTTTTTTCTTTTAATTATTCCTGCCCTGGATAGTATTGCTCAGCTGGTTGTGCATCATTCCATGCACCAAAAGGTTGCCAGTTTGATTCCTGGTAAGGGCACAGGCTCAGCCCAGTTTGCCCCTTGATCCCTGGTAGGGGGTATGCAGGAGGATGTTCCACTCTCACATTGATGTTTCTATTGCTCTCTCCCTCTCTTGCTAAAAATCAATTACAAAATTATTCCCAAAATGTTTTCAGAAGTAACCTTCTTCCCTCTCACTGTCCCTGGGAGCTGCTGCCTAGCCATAACCAGTATCAGTCCCAATGTTATGTGTAAATGAGCCTTTGTACCAGCAGAGGACACTCCATCCTGTCTAGCAGAACTAACTGGGCCCATTGACAGATTGGAAACTGGGTGTGGGCACCAGGGAGGGGTGGGAATAACCCTATGTGAACCTGGGAAGGTCACAAGTTGACTAAGACTGTGCCACTTTTCTGATAATGGATTGGCAAGTAATGCCACATTCCTTCCAGCAGATATGGGAGGGGCAAGCGTAGTGACACAGAGCATCCCAAGACATCCATATTTCCAACAAACAACCAAAATTTGCTGGCACCACCCAAATTTCTCCTGGGCATCTTTACCCTCCCTTTCCTATGACACAAGATGCCATCCAACTGCAGCTCCAGGAAGCAACTTTATAGACCACATATCTGGCCTCCAACTATAGTCCGTCTGTTTGCCATGCCCTGTTCACAAGGAAAGAAGCCTGTAGTGCCCACTTTATCCCTTCCACCTGCCCAAATCCTGGTCATATTTCTAGACTCTTCTCAACGTGTAGCTTCTGCGGGGAACTTCCACTCACATTTGACTTCTTTTCATGGCTGTTTTTGAAATGTGCTTCCTTCTTGGTTTCCATGGCACCATGCTCTCTCCTTCCAGCCTCCATAAATTTCCTCTACACTCTCTACTGATTTCTCTGTCATTGTCTTGTCCTACACAGAGTGGTCTTGGGATTCTGTTCTTGGTTCTTTTCTCTCTCTCTCTCTCTCTCTCTCTCTCTCTCTCTCTCTCTCTCTCTCTCTTTCTCTCTCTCACTCCCCCCCCCCAATTTTCTTTAATGGCAAATGAAACAGAGACTAATGGAAATAATTATACAAGTTAGGAATCCACATACTATACAATCAGATGGAGATATGGCCTTTTCACACACACACACACACAAAGAAAGAGAGAGAGAGAGGAGAATAATTGAAAATATGTGCTTCATAGTCTCACCTCAATGTTCTAAAAATGTCCCTAGCCACAAAATGTGACAAAACAGCAGTATTTCCAAAGGGAATTTTGGATTCTATAGAGACTTCCTTGCTTGTCTCTGTGATATGGGGGATGGTAGTGACTGTTACTGACATTTGTTGAGATGGATCCAGATTATGCTTGATCCCCTGCACAACTTTTGAAAGCCCCACCATTTACAAGGCTCATCCCAGAACCCAACTCTATACCACATACACATGCAAAGTATTTTTTTCAGTTTTCATATATGCTGAGTTGCTGAGAAATGCAACTACTGTGTACATCAAGAGAAGAGTATATTTTATTTTCATTAGAAAGTCTACAGGATTTTCACCTTTTTGGAAAATTATGTCATCAACGACAAAGTTGTTCATTGTATTTAAGTTGCCAATACAGCATACCTGCATCAGCCTACATTTGTAGCTAACTGAACGCATGGTAATTCTACCTGTCAGTGCAAACTTCTGATGCTTCATTGTGTTTTCTAATACAGTCCTGCCTAAGATCTTACAACATGAAATATATATAATACTAGAGGCCCAGTGCACGAATTCATGCACAGGTGGGGCCCAGCCCCAATCAGGTGGGATCAGGGCCAGGCCAGCCATGGGAGGTTGGCAAGCCAGCCCCACCCCTGATTGGAGTGGGGGGCAGTCTGGGGGGTGCCAGCTGGAGGGCAGGGCCACTGGGGGGTTAGCTGGCCACCCCGCCCTCTATCAAGGTAGGGGAGGCCTATCAAGGGCAGGGCTGGCTGGGAGGAGGGGCTGTGGGAGGTTGGCCTGCCAGCCCCATCCCTGATCAGGCTGGTTTGCAGACCACAGTGGGTATCATAGCAACTGGTTCTGTCGTTCGGGTTGTTGCAGTGTTCTGGTCACTGGCTTTATATATATACTAGAGGCCCAGTGCATGAAATTCATGCATGGAGGGGGTTTCTCAGCCCAGCCTGCACCCTCTTCAATCTGGGACCCCTCAGGGGATGTCTGATGGCTGGTTGGACATCCCTCTCGCAATCAGACAGTCGGACATCCCTCTCACAGTCTGGGATGACTGGCTCCTAAACACTTGCCTGCCTGCCTGATCACCCCTAACCCCTCTGCCTGCCTTCCTGATTACCTCTAACCCCTCTGCCTGCTGGCCTGATTGCCCCTATCTTTCCCCCTTGCCAGCCTGATTACCTCTACCTTGCCCCCTGCCAGCCCCCTAACCACTCTGCTTGCCTGCCTGTCTGATCACCCCTAATTGTCTCTGCTTGCCTGATCACCCCTAACTGTCTCTGCCTCAGCCCCCATCACAGTGGTTTTGTCCTAAAGGAAGTTGGACATCTGGAAGATGGCCAGCCGACCTGGTCTAATTAGCATATTACCTTTATTAGTATAGATAGATTATATAGGACTAGAGGCCTGTTGCATGAAATTCATGCAAGGGGCTCAGCCCTCACAGCCCTGGCTGTCTCTGCCAGCTGTCGCAGCACTGGCTTCATCCAGAAGGTTGTCTGAACAATCATTCTGCTGTCTGGTCTAATTAGCATATTAGCTCTTTATTATGTAGGATAGGATTGCTTAAATGGGGGGGAAAGCCTTTTTCAGTAGGAGGAGATGCTCTTGGCAGACAAAAACATATAATCCCTATATCTGGACTGATAGCCAGCCAAAAAGTGAATCACTTTCTTACACCTTACACCAAACAGCTGTTACCCTTAAAGCCCCTCCTCAGCCCCTACCTTAGGTTCTGCCTTCACAGTTCACTCAGAGTAGGTCCTGATTGGTCAGTTACTGTGCTAGTCAGCATCTCCAGGCCTATCTCTGGGCCTGATCTTAGAGGCGGGGCTAAACAGCAGCTACCCCAGACTGCTGGTGAACAGGCTGAACTGTTGACCTCTGGGAGAGAGAAAGAGGCTTGGCTGCTGGCGAGGCCCAGAGAGAGAAGCAGGGTTTGATCACCTTGCTTCTCTCTCTGGGCCTCGCCAGCAGCCACTGCCACTGCTGATCAGCCCCGCCTCTCTCTCTCTCCAAGCGGTCAGCAGTTCAGCCTGCTCGCCTGCTGTGCTCGCAGCCTGGCGTTCAGTTGAGCTTTTGGTCATTTTGGATGTTATGACCCTGGCTCTTTATATAGAGAGATATAGATTATTACCACTATTTTCCCCCTTTTGTGTTGATATGTTTAAATTATATGTGATTGTAAGGTATACTATCTGTGTTTTTTTTCTTGGCAGTAAAGGGGTTTTACTTTAAATTTTGTCATAAAACAGGTCAATGAAACTGATATCTTTACAATTACTAACCTAGACCTAAAGAACCAAGACCTAAAGAAAGAATATTCTTTTTTAAAACAATGATTCATTAAAGTCCCTGTTAAAATTTTCATACATGTTTCTAATAGAATTGGTCAGTCATATGAGAAGTCTTCATAGTTCCTCCAAGGGACCAATAAAAGTTTCCCATTCCACTGACATCTTTCCTGTGGATTTGGTTCCTAAAATTCCATATGAAACCATAGGCTCTGGTTCAAGATAATCTCCTGGAATTCTCTCTCCAATGAGCTAGTGAATAGCCCCTTATGCCTAGTGAAGATCCTCACCCAACAGAAAGAGTGGGATGGTGGAATTGAGCTAAACTGAACTAGGATCTGTGAAGCAAAGGTTGCAGGAGGAGTTGTTGGGTTCTACTGTTTTCCTAGGGGCACCAGATGGTTGTCTTGGGCCTGGAATTTGGGGAGAGGAGACAGTGTATAGAGAGGGAAGAAGGCAGAAAGTTTCTTCTTCGCTAAAGTTAGATGGATCCAAGATCTCTCAGTTATGGAAAGAAACTTTGGCTAGATGTAGAAGAAAGACTGGCCACCAAACTGATGGCTGCAGCATTGTGGCCATTCAAGTGGGGAGAGCAGCCCAAAGGGAGCACCAAGGCCAATGGGCGGAGGGGAGGATTCTATCCTTACACCTGAGACTCTAGGAGAGAGACACATGGATCTAGACCCAAGGAGAAGAGATGTGTGCAGATATCTTAAAGTTAGGGCAAAATGCTGAGGTTGAGTCATAGTCTGTGCCATGCTGGCAGAAGCCACAGCCAGATTCCAAAGACTTATCTGCTGAAGAATGTGCAATTCAAATCCCAATGGAGTGGAGACAGTCATGTCTGCTGGGGTGGGAAGGCCAGGGTGGAAGGACAACTGAGAAAGGATAATAAAAACATATGTACATTTTTGCTTGCATGTATAGATACCTTTGGAAGGGTATCCAAGAAACTATGGTTGTGGCAGAGAAATGGAACTCGGTGTTGGGGAATAGGAGAATTTTATCATACTTGTGCTTGTGGATTTCCCTCCTTCAGAATATTATTAGTTGGATAAGCACCAAGCTTCAAATCTATACTGGGAAGCCAAGGATGACATATTGGAGTTTAAGATTTTGAGAAGTCATCACCAAATCTGAGAGACCTCAGTATCTTGGCTGGCTAGCCCCAGAAGAATTATCATTGGTTTCTTGCTTGAGTTCTCTCCAATTCTCCCCCTACCCCTTCTTTCTGAGTTATTTGATGGTTTACTCTAAATTTTAATTTTTGGTGATTCTTCAGTGTACATGTCTAACCCCAATAATTACATGATTAGAGAAGAGACTCCTCAAAAGAACTAACTCATCATTTCTCCCCACAAGCCCTCTTGCTATATTCTCTGTTATTACTCAAGCCCAGAACATGGAACCATCTTAGACTCTTCCTTTTGCCTCACCCCACCCACCCAGCATTCAATCCATTACCAAGTCCTAATGACTTGTCTCTTAACTATCTCTAGAATGTATATCCTCATTCTCATTTCTGGCCACTCTACCACTTCTAAGGACTTGAACTAAAGTGAAAATTTTGATCACCTTTTGCAATAATCTCCTAGCAAGTCTTTTACCTCCAATATGGACTCCTCCAATCTGACCTGAGTGATCCCCCTAAAACACAAATTTGACCAAGTCACTCTTCTATTAAATTCCTTTACTGGCTCTTCCTCACCTATCACAGCTGTTTCAGCCATTAAAATGCCTGGGGGGAAAATGACATTTCCCTGGGCAGATCTCCCATAGGCAGTCCAAATTTCTTAGGGAATACTCCAGTACAAGCCAAACTGTGGTCCATGCTCAATTCTTATTCCACTATGAGTGAAGCAACCCCCTTCCCTCTCGTTGATCCAGTATACATAGCTTGTAATAAGCCAGTAAGTCCCAAAACCCCATCTGAGAACTTCTGACCCACACACTGTAGTCCAGACTACAATGAAGACCTACAAGGAATTTTTTATTAGATCTAAGCCTTCACCCTCATTTCTTGCATTTACTCAGGTTCCTTCAGATAACAAAATACTTTATGTAGTTTTGTTCTTTCGTGTCTTTACACATATTATTCTTTCTGTGTGAAGTGTCCTTCTCTGCCTTAAATGTCATTGTCTGTCTGACAAACTCTTATTTATTCTTTAAAACCCTGCTGGGCATCACTTTTAATCACCCTCACATCAATATGTACCATTTCTATGCCTTGTGTATGTTTCTGTCATTGCATGGGTCATGTGCATTGTAATAACATGTTTTCATAGTTTCCATCACCCAAGTCTCTAAGCTCTTTAGAAACAAGACCATGTCACACTCATCATAGTACCCAATGTTCAGCCTTATCCCTGACACATGGTATGTGTGTAGGAACCATGCATTGAACTGAATTGAATCAAGATTTTTCCTTTACTGTATTTCTAATACTGTATTTGGGCATTTGATCTTAATTTAGTTTTACATTATATACTGACTAATACAGGGCTTTCATTTGGTCCTAGTGACCTTACAAGTTTTGATAAGTTTCACTGTAAATTATAGTGATCTCTGTTTCATGTGTGACCTTATCAGGAAAACCCAAGTCCACGCTAGCTGGTTTGGCTCAGTGGATAGAGTGTCAGCCTATGAACTGAAGGGTCCTGGGTTTGATTCCGGTCAAGGGCACGTACCTTGATTGCAGGCCCCGGTCAAGGAATGTGCAGGAGGCAACCAATCAATGTGTCTTCCTCGCATCGATGTTTCTCTCTCTGTGTCTCTCCCTTTCCCTTCCACTCTCTCTCTAAAAATCAATGGAAAAATATCCTCAGATGAAGGTTAACAGAAAGAGGAAAAAAGAAAAGAAAACCCAAGTCCAAACAAGAAGAGCAAGAATATTCCCAATACTGAAATGTGACTAAAGAAAGTTGTGACCTTAGAAAGAATTTAGAAAATGTGTATGTCAGAGTACTAGAATACATCACTGTTCATTCAACAGTGTCCCAGGTGCTGTATCTGGTGGCCCTAGAATCTAGGGCTTAGAGGCTTACTCTCCTATGAAAAAGATAAACCATCTCTCTCCCTCAAGGCACCCAATTCCCACTGTTCTAAATCTTCCTTTTGTGGCTAATTCAGTTTCTCAGGTACATTGATAACAGGATGGGGAGGCTCTGGTATTTCAGTCACTGAAACTGTAAGTTCCCCCACAAGCTAACACATGGACATCATGGTTCACACATCCCTCTCGTATATTTTTCGTTCACAAATATTTGTCCTACAGAGCAAATTCAACTTGAATACATTGAGAAAATCAATTTTGACACACCAGTGTGGCTCAGTGGTTGAGTGTCAAACCAGGAACCAGGATGTCACTGATTCATTTCCAGTCAGGGCACATGCCTGGGGTTTCAGGCTTGATCCCCAGTAGGGGCATACAGGAGGCAGCTGATCAATGATTCTCTCTCATCATTGATGTTTCTATCTCTCTCTCCCTCTCCCCTCCTATCTAAAAAATCAATAAAAATATTTTTAAAGAAATGCTATGCTTTTATTTTTAAAAAAAGAAAATTAATTTTATGTCCCTACAGAGCTGTCACTGGGTCACAGTGACGAGATCAAGTTACTTTCCTTCTTGGTGGTCCCTGACAGCTAACCACTGCCTTTCACTTCTTTATCACTCCTTTTAAATTTTACTTAACTACTTCTGTATAACATATTCACAGTTCACAAAACATTTTCATATTATGTATTTTATCCTCTTGATGTCTAGAGGCAAATATTCTGTTCCCTATTTAACCTACAAGAAAACCGAGGCGCAAAATGGTCAAGTGACTTGTCCAAGAATCCACACATCCTGTAAGCTGTGGATTATTTTCTTTTGGCTGCCCCTTAAATACCACAGTAAATGAAACTTTGAATCAATCCACCATCTTGCTGTCCACCATCTTTCTATCTACCATCATGCTGTCCAGACTCTCACGTCAGCCCAGACAGGAAGCAGCTCTGATGAAGGGGTGACTGGAGAGGGAGAGAGCTCACCAAGTTGTACTCACATGATATTCTTGTTATCTATGTCCTCTTTTCCCCTTGAGTTGACACTGGAGCTAAGAATATTTTTTCTGATTGGAAACAAAAAAAACTGATCCTCAAGAAGCTGACTTTTGCATGGTCATAAAAGCACTGGGAAGCTGATGTTCACTTTTTCCTCAGAGCAACATCTACTGAATGGCCGGGACACCAAATAGCAATGTTGCAATTGACAGATCGTCATCATCATCATCACCATTATGGTTGAAATTGTGACTCACTGAGTGCTTACCATGTGCTAATCATCATAATCAATTCGCACAATAATTCCCACAAAGGAGGCTTATTATCCCCATTTTAGAGATAATAAAGCTGGGGTGCAAAAGGTCTATAACTGGTACATTTTCACTGACGTAGTAAATGAAGGTAAGACCCAAACCCACACATAAAAGAATCCCAATGTCCATGCTTCTGACCACGCTCTCCCATTGTACTACTTCACAAGTACTGTGTATATGTCCACAAATGGTCTTAGATTAAGCAAAGCTTTGGAGAGTGGTAGTGGCCTGAAATAGAAGGAGAATAGATATCCAGCTCTCCACTAACACTCTTGGTTCCTGCACTCCCCAGGCCAAAGTCTGTATGTATTCTGGCTGTAGTAGCTGTTGACCTTGCGTTACCCACACCCTTCTTATCACTGACTGTTCCACATGAACAATTACTTTTCCATGCAGTACTTTCTCCTATTCTCAGTGCCAAACCCCTCCTTCCCAACCTGCTTGTTCACTACCCTTTTAAAGAAAACCTTCTTAAATGTACAAAACCTGCTACCCCAGTCTTTCTATTTCTCCATGACATATCTACTCTCTGGAAAAGAACTTGTCCAGTAAAATGTTAAATGTTTAAAGTTGCAGGTTGCCTGACCGACAGTCTCCCCTCATGTGTCCCAATTTCTCCTTATGCCATGTGGATCTAGGGCCTTCTTTTCCTCCCACAAAGTAACCTCCCATCCAGGATAGTCAGTGCCAGGAACAAAGGAGTTGGAGACGCAGAGAATTTCAAATTCAGTTTATTGCAGCAACACAAGGAAATGGGAGTTTAAGACCTCTCCACAAAAGTCAATCAACTGGCTGACACCATACATAAAAAACCAAAGCAGCACAGAGCTTGCTGCAAGAGATAGCACAGAAATGAGCTGTCCCGAGCATGTGCATTCATTGCATGACGGAGAAGCCCTGGGTCTAACCAGCCTGCCCACCTCTGGCTGACTTAGGAGGTGCATTGAAATGTAATGTGTGCAGTGGTGACGGCTGAACTGTTTCTGAGATAAAGCACAAAGCAGGGTCATAGCAGGGACTGAGCTTGTCACTGATTTTAAAACTTATTTGGGAAGCAGAGCAGAAAGGAAGATAGGCTGAACCAAGGTGACCAGTAGTGCTTTTCTTCAGTAAGGCTGGCGTTGCTCTTGCAAGCATATTTGGTAGTGATGGAGAGGGAGAGCTAACAGGATAGAAAACACTGCTTTATCGGGTCCCTCGGGAGTAGCTGGTAGAAATAAACTTCACACTGGAACTGCCGCCTGAGGTCTTCGTGCCCCCAGAGCTGGATCCTCGGCCTCCGGAGCTCCCGCCTCCTCCACCACCACTGGAACCCCTGCCGCCAGAGCTGCCGCCGCCCCCTCCAGAACCGCCTCTGTGTCCCCCGCTGCTGCCTCCAGCGCTGCCGCCTCCTCCGTAGCTGCCTCCTCCAGAACCGTAGCCGCCTCCGTAGCTACCTCCACCACCACCTCCGGAACCATAGCTACCGCCGCCTCCGGAGCTGAAACCCCCTCCTCCTCGGCCACCGCCGCCACTGATGCTGGTGTGGCTGGTGCTCACAGCTGCAAGGGGACACTCAGTTACCGTCAATCCCATCTCGCGGTCCCACCCAGCCAAACTTGCACAGGCCCCTGGGTTGTACTTACACACGCTCACGTTCGCAGCGCACTCTCCAGACATCCTGGAGCAGAAAGAAAAGCGAAGTCCTCATTACCCTCCGGCTTCACAAGCACCTCCCCAGGCCCTCTCAGCTGACCCAAAGCTCCCCACTGGGGCTCCTCTTTGATCTGAAACCAATCCAGTCCCCGCTGGCTTCCCACAACTCTCATTTTTCTCACAAACAGGAAGAAATCTCTGTATAAATTAGACAAGAGCTAATTAGCTAATGCGGGTTACTCTAAAGGCATTGACTTTGGCCAGATGACAACTGAGCCCACCCAGATGAAGAATAAATTGCTCCATCAAAGCGTTTCTTGCCACGCTATAGCCCTCAGTGTGAACTCTGGTTCCCAAAGTGAAACCAAGTCTTTCCTTTCGCATGGTGTGCCTTTCCTGTCCCCATGCCCAGGACAAGCTGCAGTCACATGGTGGCATCTTTCAACAGCAATCAACTTGCGAGGGAGGAAGCACATAAGAAGCCACACTGCCCAGGGTCCCTTTTTCACCTGCTTTCCTCTCCCTCCAAGAGGGCCCTGTAAGTGGCAATCTCCACATCCAGGGCCAGCTTGGTGTTCATCAGCTCCTGGTAGTCACGCAGCAGCCGGGCCATGTCCTCCTTGGCCTGGTGCAGGGCGTCCTCCAACTCATTCAGCTTGTTCTGGGCGTCTTTGAGGGCATTCTCACCACGCTGCTCAGCATCACTGATGGACTGCTGCAGCCCAGAGATCTGAGGAAGGAGAATCCAGCACATTACACACTCTCTTAATACCTAGTCCCACCTTAGCCTTCTAATCTCATATGGACTCCCCACCCCCAAGAGGCCAGTACTCTGGATCCAACAGAACCACAAGAACTTAAGTCACCTCCTGCATTCCCTTGCCTCTGGCTAGCACATCACCGTGTTGCTTTCCTTAAAAGCCCTTAAAGGTGATGCAGCAGCCTCTCCTGGCCCTGAGTCGAGGCTTCTCTGCTCCTGGGCATTCTTCTAAATGCCTAGCCTGAAACCTCTGGCTGCCTTTTCTCTCACTCACCACCCCTTAAGTAAAAAGAAGAAGCAAATACCTGCTTCTTTACACTGTTGATTTCAGCTCTAAGTCTCTGGATTATCCGATTCAGCTCAGAAATCTCCATCTTTGAAGTTTTCAAATTGTCCCCATGTTGGCCAGCAGTGATCTGGAGCTCTTCATACTAAAAATGATGGGCAAAGTCAATTAATGTGACAGAGCATATACCCTGGCTCATGCACACAAATATAAGAGAAAACAAAATAAGACTTTTCAGGAAAACTGGCCAGACATCCAGCCCATTCACCTTCGTCTGGTACAGGGCCTCAGCCTCAGCCTTGCTCCTCTGGGCAATCTCCTCATACTGGTTCTTGACCTCAGCGATGATGCTATCCAAGTCCAGGCTGCGATTATTGTCCATGGAGAGGATGACATTGGTGTCACTGATATGAGTCTGCATCTGAGACAGCTCCTGCAAGACGTAATAGTTCAGTGAGTCTTATAGTGTTAAAACAGAGAACAACTTAGAGGCAGGGTTCAAGAGATGGAAGATATATCTCTATTCTTCTGGATAGTGGTGGGTTCAGACTTAAAGTCCTCCGCTTGGTAAACGTGGTTGAAATTAGAGGGCTTACCATTTGGTAGAGTGCTGTGAAGAAATCAATTTCCTGGCGCAAGTTGTCAACTTTGGCCTGAAGTTCCACTTTGGCCATATAAGCAGCATCTACATCCTAGAGGAGCAATAGGCAGTATAAAGTCATAGTCTTTCCAGGGCAAATCCCTATCACTAACTGTGAGGGGATTTTCCAAGTAGAAAAGGTGTTTGGGATCTGTTCCACACCTTTATATCACAGGTGGATCAGAATCCCTAAATTGCCCCACCTCTGGGATCACAATCACAAAGGAGCTTGCCTGATTTGCTGAGAACTTGCTTCCCCACTTGCTACATGAAGTAGTGAGGGCTCTGGAGAAGCAGGGAACCTGAATAAGTCCAGGTCCACGATAATGTGGAAGGCAAACTCTTCTTCAGATAGTCATCAGGCCCACTACCTACTTCTCCACATCATGGCTCCTTTCTGCTTAGTAATTAGAGACCCTGTTCTATTGTTTATTTTAGATGTAAGGTCCACCCTATGGAATTTGCTGACCTTCTTGATGGTCACAAATTCATTCTCTGCATTTGTCCGTTTGTTGATCTCTTCCTCATATCTGCAAGGAAATCAGAAGTGAATAGGAGATTCAGAGGAGAGGCCTGAAGTTTCGCTTTCTAGACTAAAGCTAGCACTGCTTCTCACTGCTTTTCTGTTACTAGCCTAGGACATTCTGGCCACCCCTTTCTTCTGAGCAATAAAACCATTAAAGAATTTCCAGATTCTAAGAAAATGAAGATTTCAGAAAATGCCAAATTGATTTACCTCTCATCTAAGAAAATAGATTGTTACATTCTCTTCATAGTCTTAGCTTGCCACTTTCTGGAAATATTTAGAGCAAAAGTCAACAATTGCCCAGACAGGTTTCCTTACTTGTTCCGGTAATCTTCCACCAGATCTTGCATGTTCTTCAATTCCGAATCCATTCGAGATTGATCGCTCTTCAGTTGGTCCATTCTGTTTCTAAGACTGTTGATGTATGACTCAAAGTAGGGGGTTAAGTCGTGGGTCCTGGTGGAGGTATTTATCTGCTGCAGCAGCTCCCATTTTGTTTGCAGCACCTGGTTCTGCTGCTCCAGGAACCGCACCTAAGAACACAAAACCTCATTACCCACTGATACAGAAGTGGAGGCCTCTGGCCACTGAGCACCAAGGGCTACCACATAGCAAGGCCCAAAACCTTACTGTGATTCTTGTTTTCCTGGCCATGATGAACAGAAAAATTGAAAAAAAGATGATCAAGTTAGCATCATGTTCAAAACAAAACCCACCTACCTGTTAATTCAGTGAAGCTTTAATTTCCCTGAGGATGGTAATCATAGTACTATTTCAGTTGAAATTTTAGGAGAGTAGCTACACAAAAACCAAATAGCAAAGCACATGTAAAATTACTGCAACTGCACTTTGAAATAGATACATGACACTTAAGAGATTTGCCTTCCAATTTTTTAGGCCAATTACCATAAAAATTGGTTTGCATTTCCTGAACATACACACAGTTCAAACATGTATTGGAAAAATCCAAAATTGAATTCCAAATCTATTGTGGATAACTTGAGTTGACATTATTATTGATGAATGAGCAAAACGTTTTAAAAAATGGTTTACATTCTTCTTCAGGGCAGATACTTGGAAATATAGGTACTAAAAAATCTCCACCCTGATATGGTACCAATGTAAAATTCTCAGAGGGTGGACTGCCCCTTCTGGCAGCAAAAGATGTTTGGCACTGACTATATACCTTTTGCTACAATATCCAATGCCTCTGTTTACACTCAACTCCCTTTTTATGGTTCAGAAGACTTTTCCAGGGTTCTCATTTGCACCCTAAAAGGTTGAGTTAGCCCCATTTCTGTTATCTTCATTCAACATATGTGAATCCCAATTCAGCCCAAGAGCTGAATTAAAAAACACTTCAAGGTGATGTCAAATTGACCCACGTTTATGTAGACCCCAGCCTCCTTTGTCCAAGAGAGAGTTTAGTCATTAGCATCATTCACAGGCATACATCTAACACATCTCGCAGAAAACAGTTCTACAAAACACCATTTTAGTCATCTAAACACAGAAAATTGAGGCTCAAACCCAAACATGTCTTGGCTGCACCACTCTACCACTCTCAAATGGACCAGGAGCAGCTCTTCCAGTGCACAGAGCAGGTAAACTCACCTTGTCAATGAAGGAGGCAAATTGGTTGTTGAGTGACTTGATTTGCTCCCTTTCTTGAGACTTTACTTTTTGGATCTCAGGGTCAATCTCCACATGGAGGGGTTGCAGAAGGCTCTGGTTGATGGTGACTTGCTGTATGCCACCAGGGGGGCAGACGGGCCCAAAACCACCCCCAAAACTACTTCCACCAAAACCACCTCCACTGCCAAAGCCACCACCCAAACCACCACTGCCAAAACCACCCCCAAATCCACCACTACCAAACCCACCACTCCCAAAACCACCACCCCCAAAGCCACCACTGCCATAGCCGCCACCAAAACCACTACGTCCACCTCCTCTAGCCACACTAATGGAGATACTTTTACTGCCACCAAGGTTAACAAGACTTCGACTTCCAAAGCCACCACCAGCACCTCCTCCACCACATCCTCCACCTGAAAATCTCCCGCCACCTCCTCCACTACGGCGCACAGAGCTGCTAGTGGTCCTACGTTGTAAGCTGACTACCCCAGCAGAGCCAGAGCTGAAGCCTCCTCCACTCCGGTACCCAGACCTGGAACTAAAGTGGCGACTCATGTTGACTTAAAGAGAGTAGGAGCAAAATAGAGAAAGGGAAGGAGCTAACACTCCTCTACTCCAAGCACAGAGACTTCCCCTTATATATAAGGGAGTGATTGGGCTTGGTCCTCAAGTCAGCGGGATGCAGTGCTACTCAAGGGTTTGGCTTGCCTGCAGCCATACAAGATTTTTACGAGCCTCAACAATACAATAAACACTACACCGCTCACTCCCACAATGGCTCTCAAAATTGCTGTGCATGCAAGATTGCTCATGTGGCAATTATTTTATCAGACAAAATCTTTCTTCAGGTGCTTGCGACTTTGTGAAAAAAGGACCCTACATCTGTTACCTGGTGCTTCTTGATAGGATTTCATAACCTCCTGTCACAAAAATATGCAAGTTCTCATTCTTGCCTTGCCCTTGTAAGCTACTAAGGCACTCTCCTCAGGTGTGGCAGGTGCAGTTCCCCATTCTTGGTCTCAGAAGGAGCTCTCCAGCTGAGTTCTGAGATTTGCCCTCCAAACTCCAGAGCTCACCAAGTTTTATCTCCTGACACAAAGCCAGACTTGAATAAGTGAGCAACCAAAGAAGCTATTTTTATTAAATATTGGCTTTATAAATGCACTGCATTAATATTAGAGGAAGAGAAGCTGTCATTGAAAAGGATGGGGGGAGGGTGGGTAGGTGATCTGGAAGGACCAGAAGGGAAAGACATGTTCTTTCTAAGTTTTCCAGTTGTTCCTTTTCCTCAAAGATAGGCCATGGCAGGAGACAGAGACACCAGCAACAAAAAGCAGATGCAAACAGATGGCATGCACATGCCCATTGAAAAGCATATACAGCAGTAAGGTAGCAGATAGAAGCTATTTCATACATTTGGAAAGCAAAGGGGTGGAAGGAGGACTTGACAGGTAGTTCAAGTCTCACACTAGACTGCAGGGAGAGATGAATGTAGATCTGAAAGGAGTCTGGAAAGCCTGATCTTAGAAGCCAAAATTGTTTCTGGACAATAGTAATGGCAATAGTGATAATAATAATAGTTAACATGCATTGAAAACTGACCTCAGGCCAGGCACTGTTCTACATATATGTATTAACTTAATTTTCACAATTTTGAGATAGATGCTGTTATGCTATCCATTTTTAAAATGAGGAAACAGAGGTTGAATAGTCTGCCCCAAGTTTACTCAGATGGTAAGTGGCAAGGCTGGAATGTGAACAAAAGCTACTGAACTACCATGTGCAGATCTTAACCAGCGTGTTGTATGACAGCACTGCACTGAATTGGGGTTGTGACCCTCACTTTCTGTAAAACCGGATAGCTTGGGAGGCTGTCTCGCTGCAGAGAGCTCCAGCAGCAGGAGGCCCGTTTTATCCCTGTGAGTCCTTGGCTCCAGATACATGCATGTGCTTGGAAAATGTCCTTCAATTCACTCAGAGAAGAAGAGATTGGAAGCACTGAGTTCATGGGGAGATTTTGCTTCTGTCCAGGTGCAAGGATGCCCAGCATGCATTACAATGGGCCAAGAAACCCCAGGATCCTTCCTGGAGAGCAGCATTTGCTCAACCTCAATAGGTAGTAGTGGCATTGAGATCTGGAAAGACCCAAACCCCACACAGATTTTCATTCTCAGACTTCTTAGAAGCCTGGCATGCTTCCCACACTTGCATGTAAACACAGAATTGGAGACTCAGTGAGGAGAAGCCACTGCTAACCTCAGCTGGCTCTGAGCAACTATAAGTGGTCCATTGCAGACTTAGATGGGGTCTCCACTGTGTAATACATGATATGCAGGGAAAGAGGAGTTTGTGAAGGCCATCTGGCCCTGTCACCCTGTGGTTCTGAACCAGGAAAGCTGAGTGTCAGACCTCTCCAGCCACTGAGCCTTGTCCCTTCTCTTCTCCCAAGTTTTTGTCCTGTACCCTCCTCCAGAAAGTGCCCCTCATGGCTCCACTGCTCCCCCTCCTTCCCTGCAATCTCCATGGCACTGTTGTCTGAAACTGCCTTAACACTAACATCCTTGGGCTGCTAAACCAACCCTCCTGATAGAGAATGAGTAATCCAGATCTTGTTCTTGACTAGGAACAATGAGACATGGGATGGTCTTGGTGTGGTAATGACTGTTGCCTAATAATCTTCTGACAGGCAATCAAAATCCTTTTAGTTCAGCATACTCCCTCATGAGCCATATCACTCTGTGCAACTGATTCCTTCTAGCACTTTGTAGGGATGTGCATATGTGTTGCATGCATGTGTATGTGCATGTGTGTATTCATCTATTCACCTCTGCCAACCAACAACAGATCTTCGCAGTGATTCGTGCTTCCACAGCAGATCTTTGCAGTGATTTCACAAATTAAGAAACTAACAGAGAGAGAAATTAGAGGTTGATGGTCAGGTAATTGATATACAATTTACAGAGCTGAAAAACTTACTCTAACTGCCACCGTGAGGAGGGAGAAAGACAAGGACTAGAAGGAACAAGAAGACATAAAAATCACCATCAGCTTACATTTTCATAGTTCATCTCAAAACCATACACAAACACTATTCTGACAAGAGCCTTGCGAACCAGGCAGTCAAGCTGTTTTCAGAAAACTGAGGCTCAGAGAGATTAAATGACTTGCTTAGGCACTCCAGCTAGGAAAAGACACATCTGGGACTAGCACCTGAGTTTTCTGGTTTCAATTCAAGTGTTCCTCCTGCTAAACTGGAGAAGAGGCTCAAGGACAGGCAAATGAAACTGGTTCCCATAAATGAGTACACAGAGAATCACAGAATATTCCCATCTGCTGGAACTCAAAGACCTCCCACCATCTAACCTGCCTATCAAAGATGTGAGAAGGCAGACTCAAGAAGTCAAAAATGTTTCCAAGTCATACACTCAGTGCCTGGGCATCCTCCAGTTTCTGAATTGGACTCCTACTCTCTTTCCACTGCTTACTTCTGAGGCAACCCAGTAAGGTGGAAACTGCCCTACTGGTAGCTAACCAACTTCATCGATCCTGTGATGTCCCCAGGACTGTGGAGGCTGTGTGGTAATATTAAAGTGGAACATTAGCCCCAGCTGGTTTGGCTCTATGGATAGAGTGTTGACCTGCAGATTGAAAAGTCCAGGTTCGATTCCAGTCAAGGGCACATGCCCCAGTTGTGGGCTCGATCCTCAGTGTGGGGCATGCAGGAGGCAGCCGATCAATGATTCCCTCTCATCATTGATGTTTTTATCTCTCTCTCCCTCTCTCTTCATCTCTGAAATCAATAAAAATACATATTTTTTAAAAGTGGGACATTAAATCTAACCACACACTCTTATTCCTAGTTTATTTGTGTACTCCAAATTTATAAAATAAAGTCAAAATGAAAATAAAGACAAAATGAAAGAGAAAAGAGGCACTAATATCCATAAGCACCAACTATGTGCAAGGAGCTATAGCTCAGTTAAACATCATACAAAGTCCAAAGTCCATGAGGTGGTAGCCATTAGCCCCATGTTAAAGAAAAGACAACTTGGGTTCTGAAATACTTGTCCAAGTTTCCCCAGGTGGCGACTCATAAACCAAGTTTCTTCAACTCTGAGCACATGTCTGGGTTCAGCCCATGGACCTCTTCTTGTCATTGGCCTGTTTCACCACCAGTATCACCTACAGATTTGCTGCACCCACTCACTTGAGTTTTCCACTCCCATGCTTTGCTCGGACTATTCGGTCCTCTTCTTCCCTTTTTCTCTCCATCTTCCACTTTCTACTTTTCTCTTCTCTGAAAGGTCTTCCACTTGCCTTGGCAATTCCCTTCACACTCCTACGTAATCTATCTCTCGAGTACCTAAGGTTTCTACTCATGAGCATTTGGACCTGAATCTATGTTGGGTCCATCAGGCCTTGAGGACAAATGCCTACATCTCCTCTGCTCCAACAGGCAGCAGACAGGCTGGCTCCTCCAGGGAGTTTTCCTTGATTAACACCATTCAACTGCTCCATTGGTTTCTTTAAGTTCAGTTGCTGCCATATTCAAGTGCATATTGATATATAGACTGGCTCATTTTTACGTGTGTGTGTGTGTGTGTGTGTGTGTGTGTGTGTGTGTGTATTTGCTGATCCTTTGATTGTTCTATAAGCCTTATAAAAGCAAAACTAAATCCTCCATGTCTTTGGGTGCCCTTCCAGCACCCCTTTCTTCGCAGCCTCCCACATGGTCCCCTGCACCTGAAGGGTACCACCATGAGTTCTGAATAACAGAGTGCCAGAACACCTCCAACCCCAAGGACACACACACACCCGCCATAACTGATCACAGAAATGAGGATGCCACGGGCAGGCCATGGCAGGGGCAGGTGTGGTGATGTTTTGAGAGCTTTCTGAGGGATGGGACTGAGAAAAAGAATTGATGAGAAACATGCAATAACAAGCCACCCAGCCCTGTGGGACTCCACCAGGAACGTGGGAGAGAGAAATTTCAGGGGAGGGGGAAAGCAAAGCCTGGGAGGCAGAAAGGAGAATCACAAACAATGGGGAGGCGGAGTGAGATGTTGAAAGCTGGCAGCCAGCAGAGGAGGAGCTAAGGCTTCTTATATAGGAGGGAGAGGTGCAGAACTAGGGGCAGCCTGTTCAGGACAGAGAGCAAAGAAGGAGGTCCCCAGGAGTTACCCACCAGCTGTGCCGGAGCAGAGTAGGGGCCTGAAAGGAGGAAGGCACAGGTGAGTATGTAGGAAAGGATGGTGCAGGTTATCTAAATTGAGGCATGGAGTCAGCCACACCAGGCACCACTCCGGACTGCAAATTTGTAGCTGTGCAACTCTAGGTAGATCATTTGCCCTCTCTGAGCCTCCTAAGTTTCCTCATCTGTAAAATAAGGACTTACAGGGAAACTGAAGTGTGGTAAATGATAGACAGAGAGGAGAGGGGAAACTCTCTCTCACCTTTTCATTTGGAGGACCCAGACGATTACATAATAATCAGGAAAAGCTTTAGAACAAGCCCCTGCTTCACTAGAAACTGTGGAAAGACCCAGAAAGGAAGTTTGGGTCCTTGAAAGGAAGCCATCTTGTGGGGGAAATCCTTAGGGGAACCCATAATTCTGTACCAGGGAAGCTAGGGGTCCATCACATACAGGAAGGAATGCTGAGCATACCTGAAGTGGACGGAAGTGAGGCTAGATAGGGGATTACTTCCACTATGGAATGCTTGCTCTGCAGTGAGGATGACCCCTGAGGGTAAGCACATTGGGACAGGTGTGGCAGCCGGGCCACACACTCAGAGCCCCCTACCTACCCTTCAGGCCTGCCACTGAGACATTCAGAACCAACCCTCCATGCTCAAGAACCTCCCAACATCCCACGATCCCAGCTCAGCCTTGTAACAGTGTTGATCAACCCAAAGGCATACAGTTTCCTGTCTTGATCAGAAAGCTGACAAAACCAGAGCAGCAAGTCCCTCAAAACCATAGGGTTTACACTGTGCTTGAAATGGGACTGTTGAAGCACATGGTTGATAATTTGAAGACACATCCTAGGCCAGCTTGTCGGTAATTGAGGGTGAAGTGACATTCTTGAGAGACTTCCTCAGACCAAGGATTTTCCCAACCCAGAAATGCACACCTTGTCCTAGGTCAAACAGAGTTGGAATTGTATTAAGCCAATGGTTGCTCCTCCTGTTCAGCATGTTCCCAGATTGAAATCTATGTAAATGAGAAGCTGGTGGAATTAAATTTAGATTCCCAGAGCGCCCCGCCTGGCCACGGCCTCTCAGAGGGAGGAGCAGCTGGCAAACTTTCCCTGGGAGTCTTGTCGCCCTGAATGCTGTGCTCTCTGTTGCTTCCCCTCTTGCTTCTCCCTCTGAGTATCTGCCTCATGGGAACAGCATTGACCAGAAACAGGGGTTGAGTGCTCTCTGGTTTCTAGAAGGACCACAGAGTCCCCACATGTGGTCTCCCCAGCCCTTTCCCAGGGCTAGGGAGAATCATAAGAGATCATGCATGTGGGAGCATTTTGTATATAGTAAAGAGCTAGGAAATTGCTCATTGCTCCCAATGGAGTTGCTCTTTGTAACAGGAATAATGTCGACCTCAGGAAAACTCTTCTGGTGTCTTTAGTGCTAGATTCCATTGCTCAGGCTCAGAATATCACATTAAGACTTCTCATTTAGCCCTAAACAGTTTGGCTCAGTGGATGGAGCATTGGCCTGCAGACTGAAGGGTCCCAGGTTCAATTCCAATCAAGGGCATGTACCTTGGTTATAGTACATCCCCAGTAGGGGGTGTGTAGGAGGCAGCTGATTGATGTTTCTCTCTCATTGATGTTTCTAACTTTCTATCCCTCTCGCTTCCTCTCTGTAAAAAAAAATCAATAAAATATTTTTTTTAAAAAAGACTTCTCATTTAGACTCTGAGGTCCTCCTTGATTAACTGTTCTTTCCTTGGCCTTCATTTCTCATGCTCCTGCTCTGTGGAATCTCCATTCCAATATTCCTAGAATTCAGTCACATGGTTCCCTCCTTGACCAGGATTAAGATGGGCAAGGCTTTTGAAGAGAAAAAAGCAAGTCCATGTTTTCTGGGACAACCCAATTTCTGCACAGAAGAAGAAGGATGGGAACGGTGACCTTGGGTTGGCCTTGCCCTTGGGTTTTCCCCAGAGCCAATGTGGATTCCCTAATAATATCATACACACAAGTATGATCCAGGGATAATCAAGTCCACACCCTGAAATAGTTCCGGTGGTGCCAGAAAACTTGGGTTCACTTTGCAATCCTGGCTAGAGCCCTTGGCCTCTCCATGACTTGATCCTCCTCTGGTATCTGATCTTAATTTTCCCAAATATAAACTAGAGAGTAGAATTCCTTTTTTCCTTTTTTCTCAGGCTTCATCACATGAATTCTTAGGGCAGCAAAGATGTGAAATACTGCCATACACATATCCCCACCCATCCTGCACTCCTCCCTCAACCTCCTGCCAAATGGTTAACCAACCTGTGCTTGAAATGTGGCCTCTCCCTCTCCCATCCCAGGATCAATACAATAGCACTTTTATGTTGAGCCAAATCTGCTGCAGTTACCACCTTGTCCATCTGGGTCAGCAGCTGGGGTCAGCCCCTCTTTGCTACGGAAGCTCTTCAGATCTTTGCAATTAGCCATCATATCTCCCCAAAAACAGTTCTCTTCTCCAGGACCCTGCATGGTCCTCATGTGGCCAAGCTTCTGATTCCCTATCAGCACTGTCTTGGCCACTGTTCTCTGAGTGGCTCTTATTTAGCAGTGTTCTTAGAGTGGTCAGACTACAGAAGAGAACAAGTAGGCTCTGCACAATACTCTCTTCTTGGTCCCCATGCCTGTTCCCAACAGCCATCACACCTGTTGGCTCATGTGTTGCCACTGTCAGTTGAATACTCTAAATCATGTTTACACCCACTAGTGTTTATCCCTGTCTTCCTGTCCTTGTCCTCGTGCCCTTGATCTTTGACTTTACGTGTAGGAATTGCATGGGTCTGTGACCTCTCCTTCCTTTCAGGCAGCCACTTGCCCACCTTTCCTTCTCCCAACCCCTCCCCCCACAGGCCTGCTACCAAGACAGATGAGATGTGGAGAAACTTTTCTGAGAGAATGTAGAGGTGTGTCTGAGAACACAATGTCTTATCAATATGAGTTGCAGTCATATTTGAGTGAATCTCATATCCAAGTTCCATCTGTAATCCTTTGGGGAATGAGAAAGTAGGTCACATCTTTTATGAGACTTCTTTATATGGACTCAGAAATATCATGTAGGATGAGATGGCAGCTTAACTTGCTCCATTCTTGAATTTCCACATCTATGCTTTCCTCAGGAGCATCAATGAAAGACCCTCATGCCCATGACCCTCCCTGGGCTCAGCCTCTTATCTCCCCAACTCAGTTTCTCTTGTGAGGCTGCCTCCTCTGACTCACACACATTCACCTTCTCTTATCTTTGAGTCTCTGAGCAGACTATCTGGAGGGCCCTTCCCTGACCTCCTGCCCACACCCTCACTGTCTCTGTTTCCCAGCCCTGTTCCACTTTCTAGCCCTCCAGGAACCTGTTGAGACTTCCCTTCCTCAGCATTGACACCTGCTGCAGGTCCCACTGCTCCTGCTGTGCTGGACACATACTCTGATTTCTCCTCCCTCTGCACCTTCCCCTCCTCTGGTTGCAAGCAGCCTTCAGATTCAGAAATGTGTTCATTCAACATTGCATTCTCAGTGCCTAGGCCACTGGCTGCCACACAGTAAGAGCTAAATAAATGCCTATTGAACAAATGTGTAGCCGACTTTTGAATGATCACTTTAAGGATTAAAAAGATTATGTCTGTAAGGTTTTGCATGATCATGTATTACTCGTGCAATAAAAAAAATAAAAATAATAAACTTTACTTCCCAAATATGAATAATTTTAGAGGCCTGCAGAAATTAAAGAAGAAATAACTCATCTACTGAACAAAGAGTCGTTTGAGATTACAGAAAAGTTTATTGTAGAAACACCAGAAATGTCAAACCCTTCAAGGTACAACCTTCAACCAGAAAAATGATGTCACAGCACTTCCCAAGTGACCCACACTGAGCACATCAGATGCTCCAAGAGAATCATGAGGTTGGACATTGTGTTAGGACTCAGCAAGCAAGTGAAGGTGACTTCAGATCTTAGAAGTAAAGCCAACTTCCCTCTCTCAAGGCCCCTTAGTTGGTCAATACTTTCCCTTTCTTGTCCCCTTCAGCACATCTCAAGCATCTTATGTTAAGGACCAAAATGAAAAGTCAAATTCTTACATAGTGCTCAGTCACAGAGAACAGGAGGCAGAAAGGACTTTGAGATCTGGGAAAGAGCATTAAGCTACCTTGCAAATAAAGGGCAGCTTGCAGCCTGGTTCAGATTGAACTTCCCAAGACTCAAATCTTACCCTCAAACTGCTCGAGGCCTGGGCACCTGGACATAGCAGAACTGGGTTGCATGTGCCCAACCTATTGGACAATTCTCAGGAGGGCTGCTATGGACCAGATTTCAGGGAGGGCCAGGCTTCCAAAGAATGGAATTGTCAGGAGGGACAGGACAGAACAGAACTTGATTGCTTGTCCATCAACTCCTCCATTCATTGCTCACAACAGTCATCCTTGTGGACAAAAACTCAGGCCCTCTGATACACTCCCACCTGGTACTGTTGGTCCAGGGGACAGTGCTTCTTAAGACAGAGATTCAGAATCCGACCCAGACATGGCATGGGTGTCTAATGCAGGCAGCCAATCCACATTCTCCATCAACACGGTAGTGTGAGGCTACAGACCAAGAAGTAGGAATTGTCCCTGGCACAGAGGAGCCTCTTACCAAGCTTTGCCTTGCCCTCAGCCACTCATCCAAAGGCCTCGTTTTGTGGGCCCTTGAGGGGTGGATTCTTGCCCTCAGAGCAGCACCGGTGCAGGAAAGGGAACCTGGGACTGAGGAACCTGATGTGCTTGAGGTGGACTCTCCATTGTCAGCCTTGTCCGTGCTCTTTACTCCATGGCTAACCTGGGTGCTGGGCATCTGGGGACAGGAACAGAGCCCGTTAGGTAGAGTCTGGGTTGAGAATTTGACTGGCTGTGTTCTGACTGCCAGCCAGTGCCCTCCATAGAAAGATCTGATGTTTTGGAGTTACCCACCTGTTCCCCCATCTAGAGAGGATTTTATTGGCAAAACTGCTGAGACCCATCAGGAAAAGGTAAGCAAGAGGGGGTCAGAAGAGCGTGAGGAGGGGACAGGAGCAAAGGGTCACAGAAACCTTCGTTCCTACTCCACAATGTGCTTGTGGGAGGTGTTGGTAGAGGTTTGGATGATCTGCAGTCTGGAAGAGCCGCCGCTTCTACCCCCAAACTTGCTGCCGCTTTTGCTGCTCCCTCCATAGTTTCCTCCTCCGCTGGCCCCATAACCAACTCCACTGCCCCCTCGGGAGCCCCCTCCGTAGCCCCCTCCATAGCCTCCGCCACCACCCCCACGGGAGCTGTAGCCCCAGCTGCTGCTGCCACCGCCGCCTCCACCGCTGCTGTGACCTCCAGAGCCTCGACCACCGCTGCCTCCTGCACCGCTGAGAGACACCTGGCTGCTCTGCACAGCTGTGGGGAGAGGGCAGCCAGATGGGGGTCAGAAGGACTGGGCAGGGGTCCCCCCGCTGCAGCCACCCCAGGACAGCCTCCCACATCCTTCATCACTGGCAGCATCTGACTTGCAGAAAGATACACTGGGTGAAAGTATTCTCGTTTTCAAAGTATTCTTCATGCTACAAAGGGATGTGAGGGCACCTTCTCATTATTGATATACTCTGAAGAGTTCTAAGCCGTGCTAATGATTAGGGGTCATAAAAATTAAGATAAAGAAGAGCTAAAATCATAACTTATTTCAAAGAATTTCTCCAGGCTTTGCAGTTGTTAGCTCATTTGTGTGGTACTGGAAACTAAAATGCCCACTGCCAGTTCCCTGCTGGGCAACCTGCTGAGCCCTCCTCCCCTTAGCAACAACCAGCCCAGGCCCGGGGCTCTACTTACAGATGCTCACGTGGCTCTGCAGCTCTCCTGACATCCTACAAAACCAAAGCACACATTAGCTGGACCTGCAAAGCCCAAAGGAAGGTATGCAGCAGCCTGGACACAACAGGAGCAGAGATGGCCCCATGGGAAGAAAGAGCTGTCCCCAAGCCTTGTTAAAGGAAAGGTGTGTGCATGGGCAGTGGGGTCAGGAGACCAGAGGGGCCAGAAGGATTTTGAACATTTTCTTGAAGGCTTTTAGCTTTGGGGGGTCACCACCAGGCTGCCATGGCTTGGCTTGGGATACAGGAACATTCTGCTTAGAGGCAGGAGAATGATGACAATGACCAGCCAAATCACACATCCTCTGTTTCTGCCTTGAATGTTTCTGTTCACCCTGGGCTACCAACCTTCCCAGAAAAGCTGGGATGGTCTTCTCTCCAAATAGTCAGTCCCACTACTCCAGCAGTGCTATCTACGCTTTGGCCCCAAAAGATGGCCCACCTGCTCTCCTCGCACTCCAGCAGCCTGCGGTAGGTGGCTATCTCCACATCCAGGGACAGCTTGGCTCCTAGCAGTGCCTGGTAGTCACGTAGCAGCCGTGCCATATGCTCCTTGGACTGCTGCAGGGCCTCCTCCATGCCCTGGAGCTTCTGCCCTGCGTCCTGGAGGGCCTGATCTCCTTTCTCCTCTGCATCCGAAATGACCGAGCGCATTTGATCATTCTGCTCGGGAGATGGTCACAGAGATGAAGCATGCAAAGGTTGAATTTCAGAAGCCTCATCAGCAGGGCATCATGGGAAGTGGCATGTCTGGTCAGCTCACCCTGAACTCCCATCTCACCTGCTTCTTGAGGCTGCTGATCTCAGCTTGCAGCCGCTGGATGGTGCGGTTGAGGTCTGCAATCTCCATCCTGCTGTTCTTCAGATCGTCTCCATGTCTTCCCGCTGTCATTTGGAGCTCCTGGTACTGAGGGTCAAAGGCGGCATCACACTCAGCCTGCTGCTTACCATGAGTCCCTCTAGGAGAGAATGGATCTGCCTTCCCAGCCCCTACCCATATACGCTCTCCCCTGGGAATGTTTCCAGATCTCTCTCTCACACATACACACCAAGCCTCCCTCATTTCCACCAGTGTCTATATCCCAGACAGGCAAAGATATTTCCTGATACCCTTTTTACCTCCTTTCCCCCACATCTAAGCCTTTGCACTGGTCCTTGCCCACACTGGAGCCCACACTTTTTCTACCCTTCCATATTTCTTCCTACCCTTTTCCAGAATGATTTCCCTAGCAGTCAGGCCCTCATTTCCTCAGGGACCCTCAGCGTGCTCCATGTTTATTTGCATGTTCCTCTCTATCTCCTTTTCCATGTCTACACGGTCCCAACAATAGGAACTCTATCCTGGGCTACCATAGGCCATGACTCTGAAGGAAGCAATGAGGAGGGTTTACTCAAGGGAATCTCTACATTCTGATGTTTCACTGTGGGCTGTCTCCCCAGTCTGTTGCTGAAATTCATGCCAGTCAAAACATCTGCCTGCAGGATGGTGGGACAGAGGTCAGTGAGGTTGGAATTGGCCACAGGTAATCAATCCACAAAGCGAATCTCAAGTGCCAGTTGTTTAGAATTTAGTGACTATCCTTTGACCCTTACTACAGAGTCTTCACCCTCCAGAAAGGCCCAGGTCATGTTTATGTTAAAGAAGGAACCAAAGAGGTGCCCAAAGACTTAACTCCAGAGATGTTTATCTGAAAGCGAAGGTCCATTCTTAACATGGATACCACACTGCTATTAAAGATGATGTAGAATGTTTAATATCACCGAAAGGCATTCAAAATGATAAGCAAGAGAGAAAAGCACAAAACTATATTTTAAAATACCTCATTATGAAAAAATAAAACATTATAATGATTGAGAGCATGGGCTTCTATATGGCATACCTGAGTTTAATTAAGTCCTGCCTCTGCCACTTACCAGCCACAAGACTTTAGAGAAATTAGGTAAATCTCCTATTCTATTATATGTAAAATAGGGATAATAAAACCCGCATTTCATGGGGTTATTGTAAGGAGTAAATGAAATAACATATATAAAGTACATAGTGCAGTGTCTGGCACATATGAGTTTTAAATAAATATTAGCTACAAAGAACTGGTAGAAAATATACTGACATATTAATAGTGGTAGAGGGAGATGAGTAATCTTTATCTGTAATTTTTAAGTTTTCTATAACAAAAATGTTTGACGTTAGAAATAAGAGAAAGATAATACAGGTTCCAGGAGGTATGTTTAGTTTTTAGTCCTGAGCCCAGTGGTGGGGCAGCAGGGCTCACCTTGGTCTGGTACAGCGCCTCGGCCTCCTCCTTGCTCTTCTGTGCGATCATCTCGTACTGGATCTGCACGGCTTCAATGATGCTGTCCAGATCCAGGGAGCGGTTATTGTCCATGGACACAATGACATTGGTGTCACTGATGAAGGTCTGCATCTGGGACAGCTCCTGAAGGCATGGACCACAGGCTGACTCTTTCTGTTGTCTTCAATTTCCCTTTTCTACCCCCTCAAGGCTTTCTGGGAAAGCCAGAAGCCAGGGCCAGATGGGACATTCAGGGGGAAAGTTCTTTAAACTGCTGTTGTGCACTGAAAAGTACCTTACTAAAGGAAAAGGCACCCGGACCAGGGAGAAGAAAGGCCCTGAACTCAGAGGTTTGCAGTTGCCACCTGCCCATCATGCCACTCCTGTGCCCTGTAACTCTGCCTTTCTCTGGCTTGGCTGCCACTTTGAGCTGGGCCCTCTGACAGGCGGACTTACTCCATGAAAGCACTGGGACTCTCAGAGGCAGGAGAAAGACCTCTACTTGTGCAGCCACTCACACTAACTTTTGAGTCTGGACTCTACCATGACTAGCTGGGTAACTGAGCAGGTGATTTACTCTCTCAGTGCCTCAGTTGTCTCATTTGTATAATGGAAATATGCCAGCATTGGGCCCAGAGCAGTGCCCCCAAGTTAGACATGGTTGACAGTGGGACCAAGGGTGGCGAGAGCATATTACCCCTCACCAGTGCTGTCTTCATCTTCATTTCCTGTAAGATCCACATGTCCTCTCCTATGGAGTTCCTTAACAGCCCCATTGACTTCCATTTCTGATAAAGATTTCTTGTGGGTTTTGCCCCTGACCATCCCAGGTGTTAACCTTATTTCCCAGAGAGAAGAAGTGCCAACTTCACCTTCTCCTCCCTCAGGACTCTCCCTGCCTCCCATCTCCAGGGCGCCCACCCAGGAATCCTGAGCACTAGGTTTAAGGGGGTTGAAGTGACTGGGGAGAGGATTTCCTAGTGGACAATGTTTGGTTTCAGGCCTCCCCACTTTACAGCCTATTCGTCTTGTAAAATGTGAGAAAAGACAAGGATTTCTAATGAACTCACCATTTCAAATATATGTTTCAGGAAATTGGCCTCCCCAAGCAGAAGGTCCACCTTGGACTGTAGGTCTACTTTGTTTATATAAGCAGCATCCACGTCCTGAAAAGCAAGCAAAGACAGTCTGACTTTTTGCCCAGATGTTGCCTGCCACCACCTGGTTGGGTGGCCTGGGCAAGTGGCAAAGTTTCTCTGGGTATATTTCCTTGCCTACAAATGTCCTCACCCCACTCAAATAAGGAACCTGCAAACTCTGGCTTTCCTGCCCAGAAGGAAGTGTGACACCAAGCTCTTCATCTTGGTCAGTCACATACAACACCCTAGGTCCCTCCACAGGTCCCAGGGCCATACATAACTAACACTCAAAAGCTGTCAATTAATTTAATTTCACTTTCTGGACCCTGGAGAGAAGAAAAACCCAAGGATTCCTAAAGATCCATATTAGCATCACTTTCAGACTTGACCCTTCAGTGTAATGGCCCCAGCATTTGGGCAACAAGCCAAACCCCAAGGTCACCCTGTCCATCCCTCAGTCACACAGCATCCACAGAAATTCTTCACCCTGCTCAGCCTCCTGGGCTCTCAGTCCCCCTCTGGGCACTCCCAACCCTCACCTTCTTTAGGACGACAAAGTCATTCTCATTGTTGGTCCTTCGGTTGATTTCTTCCTCATATCTGTGGGGGGAAGGTAAAAAACAGACAGGCTGCAGGGTCTGACGGCTCCTTGAGAGTTCTCCTTGCAGGGGGAGGCTCAGAATTCCTTAAATTTGTACTGTCCTGGATTCTGACTTTCCCCTCCAGGGCCTGCAACTCTCACCGGCAAGCAGCTGGAGCCAGCCCTTGGTTCTTCAGGTTAACAAAGGGGACAATGACCTAAGATAGAAAACCCAGAGCCACATAGAACACTCCCAGAGTGTCCACATTTTATATGTAAGCTTGTCAAGCTCAATCACTTTTTAATTTACAACTTAAAGTAACCAATTTTACTAAATTTTTTAAAGAGAAAAAAATTTCACCTATGATTCTGACCCCCACCCCCATTCTTTCAGTGGGAATTTCATCTTTCCCTTTTCAATTCACACACACCTGATGCTCTATAGGCCCCATGCAGTAAGCACATCCAGGTGATGCTAAGAGCAGCACCCTGCACCCCAGCATGGGAGGGTAAGGCCTCTCAGTTGTCTGCAGGGTGCAGGAGCAGCTGATGTAGAATTAGGCAAGTCCTAGTTATTATTAATAATAACTAATGCTAACTGCATGCAAACACAGCTTACGAACTTGTTAAGAATAACTTCATCCAAACCAGTGGATCTTAAAGTATGGCCCAGTCTCCCAGCATCATCATTCCTTGGAAATATTAGGAATACAAACATTTCAGACCCATCCCAGACGTACCTGATGGATCTGATTTTAACAAGCTGGTGCACACTAAAGTTTGAGAGTCATGATCTACCCCTCACAACAATCTAGCAAGAAGGGTACTTACTATCACCACTTTACTGATGTGAAAACTACAGGTATGGATAAATGAGCTCGCAGGCAGCCAGAAAGTGGCAAAGCCCACACCAGAACTAAGGCTTATCTGGCTCCAACATCCATGGAGCTAGTCTTCCCCGTCCCCATGCAATACAATTGAGGGCTGACTGGCAGTGCCAGGACTACCATGTGCAAATGGCGCCCAGCAGCTGTGCGGTGCAGAGCCTGCGTGGCTGTGCTGAGTGGCCCTGCTTCCACCCCTTACACAGTAACACTGAAGCAGATGTCTTGCCCCATGAATCAGTTCCCTGCTGTGCTTCCCCCTGAGCGCTCCGCCCGCCTAGCGCCTCACTTGTTCTTGTAGTCCTCCACCACATCCTGCATGCTCATGACCTCCGAGCTCTGGCGCATCTGCTCTGCATTGAGGAAGTCCACCTGCCTCCGCAGCTCGCTGATGTAGCTCTCCAAGGCAGGCTCCAGGCTGAAGGGCCGAGTCGACGTGTTTAACTGCTGCAGCAGCTCCCACTTTGTTTGTAGCACCTGATTCTGCTGCTCCAGGAATCGCACCTAAAACAAGAGAGCTCCAAGTTCACCCCAGGTCATGGGTGTGAGAAACACCCCCATGGAGAGGAGGCTGGGCAGTCTCACAGTATGCCCAGAACTCAGAGAATCAGGATGGCCCCTCCAGGGATCGAGAGCTTCCCTTTCTTTGGGACCAGGACACATGAGCACAGTGTGGTTGCTGATGGTTGGCCCATGGCTGTAAAATCAACGAGCCTAAAATGAACGCTGAGCTAACTCTGGTGTTGAAGGTAAATCCCTCCAACCAAACCCTTATGTCCTTTAACTACCTCCATTTATACCACAGCTGTCACTCTCCCACTCAGTTTATCTGTACCAACACGAGGAAATAATGATCAGGCACCTGAAACAATGGCATATCCCAGGCACATTAGTCTTTGTGGTTGAAGCTTTAAGTGACTGAGAGGGAAATAAGAGGAGGGAAGGAAAAATTTGGTTTAGAGTATTACCTGATTCCTGAGCCAACTTGCCTAGGTGTCCCCACCACCTCCACTGTCTGCCAGAATGCTTTTCAGGAAGGTCACCTCATTTAAATGCTTTCATAACCCAGACAGAATTTTAAAGTAAATGATCTCATTTTTTTTTTCATGTTGTGAAATGCATTCCAGTGGCCCAAAGTCAGGACTTGGGGGCTGTCTAGTGTTTGGGAACCACCAGATTGCTATTTCCTTCATTCACACAGAGAATCAAAAGTGAACATCGTCCTATATTCTCAGCACCTCTTCCCCAAAACTGTGGACACTAAGGTCAGGTACAGGGTCCAGAGAGCTGGCTGGCTGTACAGACCAAGTGCGTGGACCGTCTTTGCATGATAATAATCCACCCTCACCTTATCGCTGCCTGCTGCCCACAATGGAGCCCCCCTCCCATGTCTTAGGTAAAGAACATGGATGCCACTATGCTTTGCTCAGGTGAGCACACACACACTCTCACCCGGATCCCATTGCTTGTGCTGTCAGAACCCTGAAGACACTCTCCCACAACAATAGTGCACTAAGGAGGGTGCCCAGCATCCCCCGCCCTGAGACTGCCCATCGGAGGGTCCAGCCCTTGTTAACTCCCTTTGGGTTCTGACTCTAGGTCAGAAAATGTGCACAGAGAACACTGTTTCTTATGGCTCGTTTATTTTTGACTTATGAAAGCAAGAGATAAGGCAAACCAGCTCTCACAGGTTTGTCAACACAGCTCGAAACACGTGAGAAATTTCTGCCACCTGGGCGGCACTCCCAGGGGGTGGAGAAATCTACTGAACACTTGTTCATAGCTCCATGTTGTATTGTGGGGACCAAAAGAAAAAATCCTGTGGTCCCACAGGGAATCTCCACATCAAACAATGAGGGTGCAGTCAGACAACTCTGAATGCTTTAGATTAGCCTGAGTCTCCCTGGATCAAAGAAACTGTGGTTCTCGTTAGGCCACACAAACTGCAAAGGCAGAGGCTGACTTCAGGAAGTGCCAGGCAATTTTAATGGGATTTAACTAGAAAAAATCAATGAAATCCATTGTGAATTTTCCCCAGGCTCCCCAAAACACTCCTGACTGTGTCCCCCACCAGCAATACCGAGGGAAAACTTAGCTGACACAGATAAAATTTAGCATCATGCTGAGCTAACCTTCTTACTGGAAAAAGCACATCCCACTCAACCTTTCATGCCCCTCTCCCTCCTGTTCAATACACCCGGCCACAGAGACCTCCTGGTGCCTCAGCAGCCCAGATCTCCCCAACTCTTTGCCTGGCTGACTCCTATTCACCCTTTAGATCCCAACTAAAGTGGTCTCTCTCTGCTTTTCCCTCATCAGCCTGTTTCTCCCCCATGACATCTATCATGATTTGCAGTCTTTTGGTGTTGGGTTAGCATGGCCCTCTCTGCTAGGCGTGAGTCCTAGGAAGGCAGGCCCAGGTTTGCGTTGTTCTCCAGTGGGCAAGGTGCTGAGACCTTGGACACTCAGTGCTCAACACAGAGAAGACGGTTTATAAGGATCACAGGCTAATGAAATGCTAAGGGCTTTGGAACTGCCTGGCATAGAAGATTCAAGGTCAGCTGAACAAAGAGAACTGGACTGCCTCCCTTTTTCTTCCTGAGGCCCCTTTCGGTCATTGGTTATAAATAAATAAATAAATAAATAAATAAATAAATTTTTTAAAAAAACACACAACTTTGTCTCTATTCATACTCTCTAATAGTCAAGCCTGACACATGAAAGGCTGACTCAATTTTTCATTCAGCACAGATTTATTGAGCAATTACCATATACCAGGCATTATTCTGGATTCTGGAGATTCAATAATAAACAAATCAATAAAATCCCTGTTTTCCAGGAGTTTACATTCTATACAGAGAGACAAGTGCAAAGAAATGCAAAATATACAGTGTGCCAAATGACTACAGGGACTATGGGAAAAAGATGTACCAGGATGGTGGATAAGGATGCTGGGATGAGGGTGCTACTTTAAATAGGGAGATCAGGGAAGGCCTCACTGAAACAGTGGCATCTGAGCTAAAACCTTAAGGAAGTGAGGGGGGAGGCCAGCCTACTCTTTGGTGGAAAGAATTCCAAGCAGAGAAAATGGCAAGTGCAAAGGCCCTGAGGTAGGACCTGCTTGGGACACTGGAGAATGCAATAGTGTGCTGGTAAGCAAGAGGAGAGCTGGAGAAGAGGCAGGGAAGGAGTGCAGGGCCACTGCAGACAGTGAGTTTGTATCCTGGGGAGCTAAATTCCAGGCCTCACTCTGTTACTAAACCTTGCAGCTTGAGAGCTATCCCATTTGGTGGTGGCAAAGTTGCCTAATTCTCACAAATGTAAGCCAGAGGCTAGCAGAAGCTGTGGGTTGGAGGGCCAGATTATATAGGATCTTATAGGATTTGGGCTTTTATTCTAAATGAGGCAAGAAGCCAATAGAGGGTTTAAGTGGAGGAGTGATGTGATATTTTTAAGAATAGTTCTCCTGTGGTGCTAAGAATAGATTGGATCGCCCAGCTAGCATGGCTCAGTGGTTGAGAGTTAACCCATGAACCAGGAGGTCACCATTTAATTCTCTGTCAGGGCACATGCCTGAGTTGAGGGTTCGACCCCCAATGGGCAGGGTACAGTAATCAATGATTCTCTCTCATCATTCATGTTTTTCTCTCTCTTCCTCTCCCTTACTCTCTGAAAGCAATAAAAATGTATTCTTTTAAAAAAAGAGTAAGCTGGAAAGGGTTAAGGGTGAAAGCAGGAAACTAGTGTCAGAAGTCACTGCAGTAGAAACCTTCTCCCTTCCTGCCAGGTCAGAGCCTTCCTGGATGAGAACTCTCTCTTCATGGTCATCATAGGCCATGCCCTTGGGGAAGGACAAGAAGTCATACTTTCCTGAATCTTGGCCTCTGTGCACAGCCCCACACTGCAAAACTGAACAGATGTCCTATTAATGGCAGGAATCACAATTAAATGAGTATCAGGAGATCAGCTGCCAGCAGCCTATGGTCATTTCACTGACCCTCTTCCCCAACTTGCTCTTGTTCCTGCCCCTCCCTTGATCTAGCCTTGACCTCCCAGTAGTGTCTCCTTCACTTGTCACCTCCTTGCTCCAGTCAAGCACTCCCAGTCTCTGCCTATGCCTGAGGTGTGATGGTATTCAACCAAATTTCCCATCCAAGGTGATCAGAAGTAGCCAGAAGCACTTTGATAGCACTCTGTTGAGGCTATCTCTGGGCCTCAACACTCTTACCCCACCTCCCCTGGCTCACACACTCTGTCCCACCCCCAGCATTTACCCAGATATCAGAGCCCAGGTATGCAACCCAAAGCTGGACCTTGGCCATGGACAGCTGGACCTCTGCTGTCAGATCACAGGTCAAGCTCTGGCCTCAACACAGAACTCCCGTGGGGACTGAAGGAAAGTCCCTGAGAATACAGAATCTCTTGTACTCCAGTGTGCTTTCCACTACATCCACAAGGGCAAAAAAACTTCTGGGGATCCTACAGTAGCCACTGTGCCTCCTCTAGACAAAAGGAAATGCCGGCGCAAGGTGTTCACCATGGGTTTAATCAGGAAACTGGAGGAGGGGAGTTCTTCAAAAGCTTCATCTGGCTCATTCTTGGCCCTTGATGACCTAAAATGAGGAACTCAGACAGAATTCTGCTTAGTATGCTGTTGATTTCAGCCCCCAGTGATACCTGCCAGGGCATTCACCTAGGCTCTGTCATGGCTCCTTGAGGACAAGGAGTCACCCTGTGGCACATTGTCTGGGATATAATAGATGCTTAGTAAATGTTTATGGGATGGATGAGTGGAAGGATGGATGAATAGGTGGATGGATGGATGGATGAATGGAAAGAGAATAATCATGAATGAGAATACGATTACTGTACCATGTATTTTGTCTAGTGGGAATTTTCGCACCTCTTACCTGCTTTTCTGCCAAAAAGAAAGATCTAGACAAATTCCCTCAATAAGTCAAACTGAGGCCTAAATAAGGTAACTGCTTTCTTAAGGTCCCAAGACATACACATCTGGAAGTGGTTGTCACCACCAAACCAAGACAGCACAATGTGGTGAGGGACAGCAGGGCACAAGGCCCTCTCAGTCATATGGCCGGGGCCCAAAGGCTCTGCCTGCCCCTGAGGCACTCACCTTGTCAATGAAGGAGGCAAACTTGTTGTTGAGAACCTTGATCTGCTCCCGCTCCTGGGTCTTGACCCTCTGAATTTCAGGGTCCACCTCCAGGTCAAGAGGCTGTAGGAGGCTCTGGTTAATGCTCACCTGTTGGATGCCCCCCAGGGGACAAGAGGCACCAAAGCCCCCAAGCCCAAAATTGCTACCCCCAAAACCACCTCCGTAGCCACCACCCCCAAAGGCACCACCCCCAAAGCCACCACCTCCAGAGCCACGACCCCCCAAAGCACCAAATGCGCCACTTCCCAACCCCCCACCTCCAGAGCCACCACCGCCAAAGCTCCTGGCCCCTCCAAATCCTCTTCCCACTCCCCCACCCTGGCGGAAACCACTGGAGCTTCTCTCCACTAGGTTAACTGAGATGCTTTTACTGCCACCCAGATTGTAGAGGCTCTGAGAGCCAAACCCCCTTGCATGGCTTCCATACCCACCACCACTACCACACCTCCCTCGGGCCTGACACACAGAGCCCACAGCCAACCTGCCACCACCAGAGCCTGCAGAAGAGCCAAGGCTGTAAACCCGCTTGCTCCTTGAGCTAAACGCCGATTGAGAGCTAAACTGGCGGCTCATGGTTGCTGGAGCATCCAGGCAAGCAGACAAGAGCAAAGGTCCAGCTGGAAGGAGGCAGAGACCAGGGTGGAAAGGAGCGTAACTCCTTTGCAAAAGATCTGGTTCAGTCTCTATATATACACACAGGCATGGACTGGGTGTGGCACTTTCCAAATCCTGGGAGGAGAGTATTTATGTTCAGTTTGCCTGCCAGCACCAACTGTCTCAAACCTCATACCTATGAGTTGCAGAAATTGCACTGCAGACAAACTTCCCCAACTTGATCATTTATCATTCATCTCTTGCCATTTGAGATTGGACTGCAGTAATCTCTCAGGATCAAGTTGCTGGAAACTCCTCTACAAGTTTTCTCCAAATTATTAGTTCATATCTTCCTAAGAAACTCCACCATTGAGATGTTTGTTTGGGGGGGGGGGTGGTGCCAGGGAGATCTGGGGCAAAGCTAGGGGTTGTCTAGCTGCCTAGGAACCATAGCTGGGACAAGGGTGGAGTTATTATGGGACAAAATTGTCGTCCCTACCCCCTGCTTTTGCTCCCATTGTTATCATCACCATGCACACCTCACATTTTAATTATATGAAAACATGGTATTGTGGTCACTGAGTGCAAGTGAAAGCCAGGAGACCCTGTCTAGGACTGCCCACATTGTGCTGGATCAATTAGTGCTTCTCTCTACACCTCAGAATACAAATAGATGAGGTCCTGTAGCACTAAAGGCCTGTGATTGTAGATTTACTAAACATCTACCAGGATCTAATAGTGTCTTCTAGACTAGTGGTCGGCAAACCGCGGCTCATGAGCCACGTGCGGCTCTTTGGCCCCTTGAGTGTGGCTCTTCCACAAAATACCACGTGCGGGTATGCACATACAGTGCGATTGAAACTTCGTGGCCCATGCGCACAAGTCGGTTTTCGGCTCTCAAAAGTAATTTCAGTCATTGTACTGTTAATATTTGGCTCTGTTGACTAACGAGTTTGCCGACCACTGTTCTAGACCAAAAGACAAACTATCCCAAAATCTCTTTTTCTTTTCATTTCCAATGCTTTTGTAAAACAGAATAAAAACAAAGTATCTTTAAAAGGAGATTTTTTTAAGTATACAAAATACAAGCCCCAATTTTTTATTTTAGATTCAACAGACATAAAGTTAGTCTACTGTAAAAAGGAAAAAATAGTAAAGTCCTAAATACTTATTCTCAAATTCTGTATTTATCTCCTCTCAAACCAGTAACAAAGTTCCTTGGACCAGTGCTGGTGTGTGTCCCATGTTCTTGGAAGCAGTAATCCAGACATCAAGCAGAGGGTGAAGTTCATTCAAGAACCATCAGTTTCAGCCAGTGAAAATGTATGCTTGCCCTTTGAACTCAAACAGATGGTAACTATCACCAGAAACTTAATCATGATGATGATAAATAAGAAATAACCTAGGGGGGGAAGCCCTAAATGTCCACACTCAGAAAAATGATCGCTTTTTCACTTGGATACAGTTATTTTAAATTATCATCCTGGAACTTGGGATGGTGAGCACAAAATATAAATTGTACATCTGAAACCTATATAATTTTGTTAATCAATGTCACCCAAATAAATTCACTAAAAAAGAAAAAATAAAGTATATTGAAAAGTAAATAAGTAAATAAAATAAAATTATCACCATGGAAGCCATATAGCATCATTGGAAATGCTTGTGATACAATGTTAAATAAAGCTAAATATACAATGAACTCATAAAAATTAATAATGCAGGGAAGCCAGACTTCAAAATAAATAGAAAGTAAATTGATTTATTAAAGATTATAGAAGAATTTTTTCCTAATATTTTAAATGCCCTTTGCCTTTATATTTGAGCAATAACTAAATATTTTTGCAAAAGTTGGGGCAGAAATCATAGCTGCCAACAACGATAGAGGTGAGAAAAGATGGGTCGGGAGAGAGAACAAGAGAGGTGTGGGGGAGCAGCAGTGAGGAGAAGGCATCTGAGGGCTGGGAGAGGCTCTGTGGGCAGCCTCGAGCCTCCACGCCTTCCTGTCTGCTCAGTAACTGTTTAGTGGGCCATCTCCAGGAGAGTGAACCTGAAATTTACTGTCACGAGAGCTGGTTTCAGCTCCCAGCCCTACTTCTACCCACATGTGATCTTGGGCAAGTCGCCTACTCCAGAGCCTCAGATAGTTAAAGAAATTAGAGCATCTATTTCTCAAGGAGTTAATGCTGTAAAGCATGTGAAAAAGCACAGAACACTAAACAAACATAAATATAGCTACTTTCAGATCCTGGTAGGATGACCAACTGTCTCACTTTGCCTGAACTTTTAGTACGTAAGCCAGGATAGTCAAGACAGTTGCTACCCAGTCCTGGCACCTCAGGTCTGCACAGCCCTGGTCTTGACCCTAACCCCTTCAGGGAGCTTCTGGTAGGAGAGGGAAACTCCCAGTACAGGAGACAATAGGAGAAAACCAGTAAAAAGAGAGGAAGTAGAGCTGGGGATTAGGATGGGCCCCTGTGAGAGAGTTGCCTGAAGTCAAGGATTCTGAGTCAGGCAGAGTTGATAAACGAGGCAGAGAAAACAGGTGAAAAAGATCCTTGGTTCAGCTTTGGAAACCTGGTTTGAATCCTGGCTCTGCCCCTTCCTGACCCATTGGCTTAGACAGATGCTTAACTCCCTAAGCCTGAGTTGCCTGGCCTATAAAATAAGGATAATAATACCAGCTTCACATGGTGACTAGAATGAGTAGCTGAGATCAAATATGATCTGTCCAAAGGGTCAGACAAGTGAGGTTCCTTCCCTGTCCACCTCCCGCAGCTCTCCCTGACGACTCTAGACCATGTGAGCCCACCTCCCTCCCATCTGCTGCAATACTTTTTTGTATCACTCACTCTCAACCCCTGTCATGAAGAATACAAATAATCAACCCCTTCACATATGTCTCTACCACCAACTAAATAAATAGGAAACTCACCCAGTTTTCTATTTACCCTCATGCTAAATGTGGGGAATTATTAAATTGTGATAAAATAAAAGAAGAAGCCCCAGGCAGCAGAACTTAGAAAATCTCTTTGGTCTCTGGCTGTGATCAGCTGCCACCATCCAATGCCAACACTCCTGTCATCTGGGTGGCCGCTGGGGCGGGGGGGGAGGGGGCTGCTGTCACTCCCTTAATGGTTGAGGGGTGCTCAGCAAATCCTACATACTGAGCCTTTGGTGTAGGGTGATAACTATTCTCTATTCCCTCATAACAAGAGGAAATTGGTTTAAAGTGAAGCATAAGAGA
Source organism: Corynorhinus townsendii (assembly GCA_026230045.1). Lineage (NCBI taxonomy): Eukaryota > Metazoa > Chordata > Mammalia > Chiroptera > Vespertilionidae > Corynorhinus > Corynorhinus townsendii. The sequence continues at coordinate 167,459,454 of JAPDVU010000003.1, read as the reverse complement.
TTTTACTTGTCCCCAAAAGAGATACTTAACCCAGGTCAATATTAGATGGTGGATGAGGTTTCTAGGACAAATTTCTATCCCTGAAGGAAACCCTTCCACTGATTGGACAGCTCAGACCAATGGTTTCTAACTTGCAACACCTAGAATCACCTAGCGAGTTTCAAAACCACAGCTGTAGGACCTACCCCTAGAGACTGGGTTTCACTGGTCTGGAGCATAGTCTGAGCTTTGGGATTTTTGAAAGGTCGCAGGTGGTTTTAATGGGCAGACAAGCTTGAACACTAGTGGCCTGGAGGAAGTAGAAGGATGAATGAAATGGCCTCTTGAGATTCCATTGGGTCTGAGGACAAAAGAATAATAATTATCATAATAATAAAAGCTAGCCTCTTCGGAGTGTTTTCAGTGGGCTGTGCACTGTGCTAGGTCTACGTGAACAGTCTCATTCAATCTAAAAAACAGAATTATAAGGGAGGTAATCTTGTTATTATCCTCATCTTACAGATTATGGAAAAGAGACTTGGAAAAATAGAGTAATTTGCTCAAGAACACACAGATGCCCAGCCGGCATGGCTCAGTGGTTGATCATCGACCTATGAACCAGGAGGTCATGGTTCGATTCCCAGTCAGGTCACATGTCCGAGTTGTGGGACAATCCCCAGTGGGGGGCGTGCAGGAGGCAGGCAATCAATGATTCTCTCTCATCCCTCTCCCTTCCTCTGTGAAATCAATAAAAATATATATTTTTTTTAAAAGAACACACAGATGGAAGTGGTGGAATGAGATCTGAGCCGAGGCTCCCCTCCTCCAGAACCCATCTGTATTACAGAAGAGGTGGGTCTATGGAGAAAGAGGTGCCCCTTTTCTCCTCTCCACATCTCTCCCCACTTGCTCTCTTTTAAAAGAGAAGGGGAGGTCACTTGAGGGCTCCAGCTTGCCCTGCTTGTCTCCCAGGTCCTGAAACCAGAGCTGCCAAGAGGGTGAGGCCCAAGGCATTTATCAGCCACCAGATCACAGTGGTGGGAGGCAGGGTTGGAGGAATTGCTGGTGTGACTGGCAGGGTCAGCCCCTGCTCCGCATCTCACCATGCATCTCCCAGGTCTGGAGGAGGATATCAGTGGGCAGCACAGAAGTGTGGCAGGGGTGTGGGACTGAGGCAGGGCCCCTCGGACAGAGAACAAAAGGGAGGGAGAATTTCACTCACCAGCTCCTGCCTGGGGAGGAGGGAAGAGCTGCAGCCCTGGTGTAGGTAAGGGGGCTTTAATCTCCTTGAAATGGGAGCTTGTGGACCCCTGGACATCCATCAGAGGAAGGCAGTAATGTGACAGGGATCAGGGAAAGCAGCCTCCTGAAACTGAATGGAAGCTCCTAGCCCTGTTTCCCATACCTTCAGACCACTGTTCTCCCCACAGAAGAGTGTCAGACCTGGACAAGTGACAGAGACCATCCACCTGGCACCTTCATTTTATGAAAATGCAATAAATAAAAGCGGAAAGGACTTGGCCAAGATTATAGAAAAACTTGGTGGAGCAGCTTGGACTAGTTAGTTATCCTCCCTCCGAATCCAAAACAGAGTGGGGCCTATGAAATGTTGGCCATAAATAGTAATGACCCTTATTGAGCCCTCACAATGTGCAGCCTCTGTGCTCCTGCAGCTTGGGAGAGACGGTGTATGGGGAGCACCCCCTCCAATTTCTAACATGCCCTGCCTGCAGGGTAGGAAGGTGCTGGGCACACAGGAACACCCCTGGTAAATCCTTCTCATTTCTGGGGTAGGGTGGGTTTTTGATGCAACTACTAAGCCTTTGAGCTCCTCCTCAGGCGCCAAACCAGCCAGACCCTAACCTTGGATATCCTTTTGACTAGAATCCTAGTATCCATCTGGAAACTAAGGATCAGACATTAAATCTAACAGGTGCGCTTGGGCCAGAAGGCCTTGCAAGGTGTCAGAGCAGCCCTGCATGTTCTCATGGCCAAGGTCCAGGGATAATATTGTTCCAGGAATATTAAGCTCTTCCATCCAGCATACTGGAAGTCATGACTATTTATACAACCACTTACAAAGCTGATAGCTCGCTCTTGTCTCTGAGGCGAGGGGAGCAGCTGTGCAGGTAAGGGTCCAAAGGAAAATAAGACTGGAGGTAGACTTGGATTGAATTCCAGGAGAAAGTGCAAGGTCCAGCAGGGGACAGGGGTCATCTTTTATGTTGGATCAATAAGGGAGACAGGACAGACTGAAGGTTACAAGGCTATATGTGGTGGGGTGGGGATCAGAATTGGAAATTAATGGAGGGGGGTAGGGGGGGCATGGGAAGAATAAGACCTGTGAGAAATTTCCAGATCAAGTCTCACCTTGCCCATGGTGGGAGAGATTCAAATGCTATACCTCCACTTTACAAATGAGGCATTAACAATTTATTATTATACCCTCCATTTAAAGAATAGGTGGTTTCCTGAAATGTTGGCTGTAAATAGTAATGACCCTTACTGAGCTCTTACAATGTGCATAAGTTAAACAGCTGACATCATTCAACTCACACAAGCTCATTTTACTGATGAGATTTGAGGGGGGGAGGTAAGACAGGTGGGGGCTGTGGAGCAGTTTGCTGACAGTTGCACAGCTTGTAAGTAGCAGGCCTGAATCATACCCAGGCAGCCTAGCTCCAAAGCTATTTATACACTGTGTCACTTTCTGCTTTCTGAGGCAGTTTAGGGATGCTTTGGAGTTAAGCTGCTGGAGTTTGAATCCTGGCTCTACCACTCACTAGTCATGTGACCCTAAAGGTCATGGATCTCTCTGTGCCTCATTTGTAAAGCAGAGGTCACAACCCTGCCTACCTATGTTAAGATTAAAAGAGCTGATGAATAAAAAGCTGCTAGCACAGTGCCAGGCAAATCACAAGAGAGCATCACTTTTAGTGACTATTATATTGCTGCACAATCTATGCCAGTTTCCAATAACCAAACTGTATTTTCCATCCAACTTCCCTTAACAAATCAGTCAGTCATTGTGAGCAGGAAAACATGGCCCTGTACAATACTGTAAGTCACACAAAAGATGCAGAAAAGCTTTTCCATAATCTTCTACTCAAAGGAACACGGCAATATCTTGATAAGTTTGAAACAAATCAAAAGCATCTTACTAGACTAAAGGCCCCCTCCACTGCCCAAGGGGGATGTGTGGACACAGTGGGTTTGCTTCTGAGAGGTGAGGCTGTAGCTCCTTGCAGTACAGGCTGCAGCGTACAGCCCCAGGCTCCCCGCTCTCTGAATTAGACTATTCCAGGTAAGCTTTTCACTCCAGAGCAGGGGTGGGGAACACCCAGCACGCGGGCGTATAAGGCCCAAGAAATCACTTGGTCTGGCCCCACAAGGCATTAGGGGTGAGTTAATTAAATGTTTGACCAAATATAGCAGGCAAATTTTTTATTTATTACTTTTTAATATATTTTATTCATTTTTTTACAGAGAGGAAGGGAGAGGGATAGAGAGTTAGAAACATCGATGAGAGAGAAACATCGATCAACTGCCTCCTGCACACTCCCCACCGGGTATGTGCCCGCAACCAAGGTACATGCCCTTGACCGGAATCGAGCCTGGGACCCTTGAGTCCGCAGGCCGACGCTCTGTCCACTGAGCCAAACAGGTTAGGGCAGCAGGCAAATTTTTAAGATGATAATTTTGTATGGCCCGAGAATGATGTTATAAGTATACAAAAAGCCACAAAGTTTCCCCACCCCTGCTCTAGAGCTAGAACATTCTCTGTGGAAGCTGCAATTATATGTCGGGTTTTTCTAGGGGGTGAGCATTAGGCTATCTCGCAGCTATGTGTTTATGTGATCACCAGGTGTGTCCTCTCTGTTTATCTGACATCCTTTGTCAGTCTTTGATGCTAATGAGGGCCATGCTATGTAAAGAAGGAACTCATGCACGTACTCACATGTTCCTCCACCTTTTATTTTGCTTCCCCAACCTGTGTGTCCCTTGTTTGAGAGGGGCCTCCTGGCCCTGCTCTGAACCCATGCTCTATCCAGTCCTCCTGGCTCTGCCTTGATTCTGCGGTGTGTCCCAGGTAGGGGTGGCAGTGACCTGTCATGGGCCAGTCTAAGTTCCTTGTCAGCTCTCATAGCTCTTCGTATTTGAAGGCACCATCCCACATCATACCAACATGTTCAAATGTACCCTCGGCAAAAATCATTTTTGCTATAAGACATTTGAATTTTTATCATTTCTTTTCAAAATATTTGCCTAGCAGGAACTCATTTTATTATGATTAACTGCAACTAATGGACAATTTCAGAAATATTTAGAATTACTGAAAAGCAAAAAAACTAACCTACAACTTTTTTCAACTGTAATGAAATGTTTATGAATTGAAAATCTTACCTATTAAGGAAGTTGAGCTATGCCATCCACAATGTCCAGGGGATGAAAAGGCCCTGCCCCTCCTGCCTGGGAACTCAGAACCTCCTCCTTCGGGTGCCATCCAGCCTCAGCCAGAGCTGTGTGTGACAGGGACTGGTGGTGGAGTCAGGCCCAATGACCTAGAGATCCAGAATGAAAATTCTACCACTGTGTCTGAAACACAATGCCATTTATTGAAGATATAGAACAGAGAATTATTTTCTTGAAGCCAAGAAGGGTCAAGTAGTGTTAGTGGGAAATCAAAGCACCAGCAGAAGGTGGGAGGCAGGGAGACCTGTGGATGGACCTGCATACAAAGCTGGGGCGGGGTGGAGGGGGAGATGGGATTTTCCCATAAATCAGTGGGGCATGTGGTGACAGGGCCAAGCTCCTAAACTGTGTGAGGATAAGTGGATTTCAGCCTTTGGGCTGTGCCGAGCCTTCTGTGAAGGTGGGGTTCGGGGCCCAGGTCAGAAGGGTTGGGAAAGGGTCCCACGGGTCTGTGGAATAGTGTACAGAGCTGGGTGTGCAGGCAGGGAAGAGGACTGGAGGCCTGGAGACACCATGGGCACCACATTCAGAATTTGTGTGGGATCACTGGCTCTGGGAGGAATTTTGTGAGACCCTGACCAGACCCTGACCGAGTTGCTGCTGCCGCCATCCCTGCTGACAGTGCATGAGCCCCCGGAACTGGAGGAGCCACCGTGCCCCACGGAGCTTCCACCTGATCCCAGGCCCCTGTGGCTGACCCGGCCACTGTGGCCCTGCTGCCTAGGCCTCCTCGGCCCCCAGCTCCTCCTCCCAGGGTGCCGCTGCCTCCGCTGCCTTGGTGTTGTGGACCACCTCTGCAAAGAGTATTTGAGGTCAGGGAACCCGTGGGAGGTCTGCCCAGCAGGCCCCATCCCCACCCACTTCTGGGGAGCCTCCCTTCTCTGCTCCCTGCCATCCCTGGGCATTACCCACTGAGATTCCACGGAGGGTGAGTAGAGTGGGAGGGAGATTGGTCCCTTGGGACCCAGAGCCACTGAGTTACACTCTGGATACTACTCAACAGCTCCTCGCAGCTTGCAGGTGTATGATCTAACACCAGCAGTGACCCACATTATTCCAAGACAAGCAATTCCTTCCCAGAGAAAGAGCTGGGTACTCATGGATGCTCACAGAACTCTGGCATTCCCAGACATCCTGGTGGAAAACCAGACCTCAGTGTTGGCAATCTGCACCAGGTCCTCCCTTTCCCTAAATCACCTTGATTAGGTCAACAGCAGTGAAAGCCTTGGTCCCCCAACTCTTTCCTACTTTACCAGGGCCCTAGCCAGGTGACTCAGTTGGTTGGAGCTTCCTCCTACACCAAAATGTTGCAGGTTCAATTCCGGTCGGGGCACATACCCAGGCTGCAGGTTCCATCCCACATCAGGGCATGTAGGGAAGGCAATAGATGGATGTTTATTACATCGATAAAAATCAATAAAAACATATCCTCAGGTGAGGACTAACAAAATAATAATAATTTTTTAAAAATACACTGAATAGGTGTTCAAACATTCATGACACATATCCCTCTTTCTATCAGGTAAGGTTGGACTTACATGATTATATTTTTCCCCTAACACTCTCCTAGAAGATTATTTCTGGGTCAACCCAACCTCTCCCCACTCATCAGGATCCTCTTCATTCAACAAATATTACTTAAACCCACATGTGCCAGAGCCTGTACCCAAGTGCCAGCCTACAGGAACCCACTCTTCAGAAACCTGCAATCAAACCAATAATTAAAAAAAGTGGCCTGGGGAGAATCCAAGATGGTGGCGTAGGTAAACACCTAAACTGCTGCCTCCTACAACAATTTAAACTGCAACTAAAAGACAAAACATCTATCACCCAGAACCACAGGAAAGCTGGCTGAGTGGAAGTTCTACAACTAGAAGGAAAGAGAAAAGAGCTTTGAGACGTGCACGAGCACTGAAAAGCTGAGGTAGGGAGGCGCGTGATCCGGGCTGGCTGCGGGCGACTGGGTGCGTTGCTTTTTTCAACCCGAACGGAGACAAGCCCCCGATTACTCTGAAATTCAGTCTCTGGGGAGACGCGGGGGACCCAAACTCCTACGGGGAGAAGCTGGACTGTCTGCCAGAGAGGGTGGCTTGCTTGCAGAGCTGTGCGCAGGAATAATTGTTTACTGCACTGGGGCATGGGACTCGCGGATGCTGTTGGAGACTCAGAGCCTGCTAACTAGCAGCCATTGCTGTTTGCCACGCCCTAACCTAGTGACACCCTGAGGCCTCGCCCTACAAACCCACCCAAGCTCCAAGCAGCTCAATTAGCATAAGAAAGGCCTGCCCTATCACAGCTTAACCTAGCAAACTTGCAGCCTGGGTCAGACAGCTCCAAAACCTCCAAAGCCCAAGCAAAGAGGAGAAAACTGCAGCTCTCACTGTAGCTCCTGCTGAGTGGCCTCAGACAGTAGCTGACCTGCACCCCATTGGAGATCCAGAAGCCAGTGTACCTAGTGGTCAGTGTGAGACACCAGATTTCAACTCCTCACATCCATAAGTGACACATTCAAGAGGCAGACTCAGTGAGCACCAAAGCCTCACTGAAACAAGTCCTGCCCCATAAGCGTGTCTTCAGCGCAGCAGTTCTTCCATTATAGACACAGGGAGTGCTCACAGCTAATTGGCCTGGAGGTCAATTCCTCCCAGCGTAACAACAGCAATTAAGACTTAACTGCACCAAGACTTTGCACTCAGCCCACAAAGGGGTGTACCAAGAGCGTCCACATCAGGAGATTGGGGAGGCTGAGCTACTGCCCCCTACAGGTCACCTACCACACAAAGCCACTCCATCAACACAGGGAAGCAGCCAAAATGCAGAAACAAAGAAACATGTCACGAATGAAAGAAACGGAGGAAAGCAAACTACTGGATGACATAGAGTTCAGAACCACATGTATAAGGTTACTCAAGAATCTTCTAAAAACCGCTGAGAAACTTGATAACACTTCTGAGGAGCTTAGTGAGACCTTCAAGGACCTTAATGAGAATGCCAAAAAAATGGAAAAGGACCAGTCAGTAATGAAGCATACACTGTCTAAAATAAATATACAGAAACTCAACTGTAGATCAACGTACCCCAAGAATCAAACCAAAGATCTGAAATATGTGGAAACAAAAAACATCCAACCAGAAAAACAAAAAGAAAAAAGAATCCAAAAATATGAAGATAGTGTAAGGAGCCTCTGGGACAACTTCAAGCGAACCAACATCCGAATTTTTGGGGTGCCAGAAGAAGGGAGAGAGCAAAATATTGAAAACCTATTAGAAGAAATAATGACAGAAAACTTTCCCTACCTGGTGAAAGAAATAGACTTACAAGTTCAGGAAGCACACAGAACCCCATACAAGAGGAATCCAAAGAGGACCACACCAAGACACATCATAATTAAAATGCCAAGGGCAAAAGACAAAGAGAGAATATTAAAAGCAGCAAGAGAAAAACAGTTAATTACCTACAAGGGAGTACCCATACGACTGTCAGCTGATTTCTCAACAGAAACTATGCAGGCCAGAAGAGAGTGGCAAGAAATATTCAAAGTGATGAACAGCAAGAACCTACAACCAAGATTACTCTACCCAGCAAAGCTATCATTCAGAGTTGAAGGTCAGATAAAGAGCTTCACAGACAAGAGAAAGCTAAAGGAGTTCATCACCACCAAACCAGGATTACACGAAATGCTGAAGGGTATCCTTTAAGAAGAGGAAGAAGAAGAAAAAGATAAAGACAAAAATTATGAACAACAAAATGACATCAAACACATACCTACCAACAAGTGAATCTAAAAATCTAGTGAATGAAAAATCTGAAGAACAGAATGGACTGGTGAATATAATAGAATCAGGAACATAGAAAGGGAGTGGACTGACGATTCTCAGGGGAAGCAGGTGTGAGGGGTGCGGGAAGAGATTGGACAAAAATCTTACTCCTAAAGATGAAGACAGTGGCGGGGGGTAAGGGCATGGGGTGGGGTGGGGAATCAGGTGGAGGGGAGCTATGGGGAAAAATAAAAGAGGAACACCTGTAATAATCTGAACAATAAAGATTTATTTAAAAAAAAAAAGTGGCCTGGGAATAATATTTATGACTTCTCTTTGTAGACATATGTTTTACAGCTAAAACATAAGGCATGAAGGGTAGGGAAGTCTATCCAAGATAAGATTCTGAAGGGGTCATTATTGCACAGAAAACAACTTTCCTGGATGTCTAGCAACATCCTGAAGCCCTTAAAATGAGGAACTAGACCTGCCAAGGGCTACCACCACCTCCAGCAGCACTCACATGTATGCACACAATGCCTGGCAGCAGGCTCAGGCAGGAAAGCCATCAGGAATCTGGGCCTCCTGGCAAACAGCGGGACTCCCACTAACCTGCACTCCTCATCCTCTAGTAGGGTTTGGTAGGTGGCAAGCTCAATGTCCAGGGCCAGCTTGACATTCATCAGCTCCTAGTACTCATGTAGCAGCTGAGCCAGGTCCTCTGACTCAGTTCTGCCCCAGTCAGGAGCCCATGCTTGTGGAGCAGATATGCAAGACTCGGGCCTCTGGAAAGGGCCCCCTGTGTGGCCCCACAGAGCATCCCATGCTTATTCCTGCCTAGAGCTCAGCTCACGGAACAGGCCCTGACTCGGAACAATTGACTCCAATTGAATCATGTTTGGGAAATGTCAGTTGAAAACAGAATGCTGAATAGGAGGAAGAGGCACAAATAGGACCCCCACCTGTCCAACCACGGTCCCCAGGAGAGCACTTTGTACTATTTCTCGAGCAGACGGGAGAATTTGTGCTGCACCATCTCACTCCTTTTCTGTCAGGGTCATGGGTCTGATTTTGCAAGCCGAGGAGCCACAGAGCCATGAACAACCATGACACTAAGCAGTTCATTGCTTGTGACCTTTGCTTCCTCCCAGCCTATAAATGAGGCCCTACTGCGAAGCTACTCCTTCCTCCCCCTCCCCCCATCCCCCAGCCATGGCTTCCTGAGCACCTCTTTGTGCTGGGCATTGCACTGACCTCTCTGACTGGCTCTCCCTCTGTCCTAACAATCAGGAAGAGTCCTCTGACTTAAAACCCTTCTCCCCCTTTCCCTTACACCCCAAACCAACCCATCATTTAGGAACCAGCAAGTAGCCCATCTCTACCATGATGCTTATGTGACCATCCTAGCCCTTTGAGCTCTCCTCTCCTACAACTTCTGGGACACCCATTGCCCCTACCATGCTCATTAGTCAAATGGGAATGTCTTCCTTCCCTTCAACCAGTGTGGAAGCCCTTGGAGGGCAGGCCTCAGGCATGGGACAACCCCCCATGCACCAGCACGCAGCCTGCCATGTAAACGTGGGAAATTCTTGGTTTCCCAAAAAAGCCAAGCCACAGCCTCACAAGCATAGGTGCTGACATTTAATCATATCTGACATTAGTGGAGTGTCAACTTTTTTAAACCCTTTCAATTATCTAAGCCAACAGACAAATGGGCAAACACTCCACACACAGACACACACCCTCTTGTGACTCATAGACAAAATACATCACACAACCTGTGACCTCAAATGAAAATGACAAAAGCATTACGCATGAACTGGGTTTAAGATCTAATGCAGATTCAAGCAAGATGGTGGCGTAGGTAAACACCTAAACTGCTGCCTCGCACAACAATTTAAACTGCAACTAAAAGACAAAACGTCTATCACCCAGAACCACAGGAAAGCTGGCTGAGTGGAAGTTCTACAACTAGAAGGAAAGAGAAAAGAGCACTGAGACGTGCACAAGCACTGAAAAGCTGAGGTACGGAGGCGCGGGATCTGGGCTGGCGGCAGGCGTTGCTTTTTTCAACCCAAAGGGGAGACAAGCCCCCGATTACTCTGAAATACAGTTTCTGGGGAGACGCAGAGGACCCAAACTCCTACAGGGAGAAGCTGGATTGTCTGCTACCAGGTCGGAAAGTGAGGGGGGCCTGCTTGCAGAGCTGCGCACTGGAATAATTGTTTATCTGCACTGGGGCATGGGATTGGACCCAATAGGAGACACAGAGCCAGCTAACTAGCAGCCATTGCTATTTGCCACGCCCTAGCCTAGTGATGCCCTGAGACCCCGCCCCACACAACCTACAAACCCACCCAAGATCCAAGCAGCGGCTTTTGCATATGAATGGACGCAGCTTAACCTAACAAACTTGCAGCCCGGATCAGACAGCTTCAAAACCTCCAAACCCCAAGCAAAGAGGAGAAAACTGTAGCTCTGCTGTAGCTCCTGCTGGGTGGACTCAGACAATAGCTCACCTGCACCCCATTGGAGATCCAGAAGCCAGTATACCTAGTGGTCAGTGTGAGAAACCAGATTTCAACTCCTCACATCCATAAGTGACACATTCAAGAGGCAGACTCAGCGAGCACCAAAGCCTCACTGAAACAAGTCCTGCACCATAAGCGTGTCTCCAGCACAGCAGTTCTTATAGACACAGCGAGTCCTCACAGCCGATTGGCCTGGAGGTCAATTCCTCCCAGCAATTAAGGCTTAACTACACCAAGACTTTGCACTCAGCCCACAAAGGGGTGTACCAAGAGCGTCCACTTCAGGTGATTGGGGAGGCTGAGCTACTGCCCCCTATAGGTCACCTACCACACAAAGCCATTACATCAACACAGGGAAGCAGCCAAAATGTGGAGACAAAGAAACATGTCACGAATGAAAGAAACGGAGGAAAGCAAACTACTGGACAACATAGCGTTCAGAACCACATTTATAAGGTTACTCAAGAATCTTCTAAAAACCGCCGAGAAACTTGATGACACTTCTGAGGAGCTTAGTGAGACCTTCAAGGACCTTAATGAGAATGCCAAAAAAATGGAAAAGGACCAGTCAGTAATGAAGCATACACTGTCTAAAATAAAGAATATACAGAAACTCAACTGTAGATCAACGTACCCCAAGAATCAAACCAAAGATCTGAAATATGAGGAAACAAAAAACACCCAACCAGAAAACCAAAAAGAAAAAAGAATCCAACAATATGAAGATAGTGTAAGGAGCCTCTGGGACAACTTCAAGCATACCAGCATCCGAATTTTTTGGGTGCCAGAAGAAGGGAGAGAGCAAAATACTGAAAATCTATTAGAATAAATAATGACAGAAAACTTTCCCTACCTGGTGAAAGAAATAGACTTACAAGTCCAGGAAGCGCACAGAACCCCAAACAAAAGGAATCCAAAGAGGACTACACCAAGACACATCATAATTAAAATGCCAAGGGCAAAAGACAAAGAGAGAATCTTGAAAGCAGCAAGAGAAAAACGGTTAGTTACCTACAAGGGAGTACCCATACGACTGTCAGCTGATTTCTCAGCAGAAACTATGCAGGCCAGAAGGGAGTGGCAAGAAATATTCAAAGTGATGAACAGCAAGAACCTACAACCAAGATTACTCTACCCAGCAAAGCTATCATTCAGAGTTGAAGGTCAGATAAAGAGCTTCACAGACAAGAAAAAGCTAAAGGAGTTCATCGCCACCAAACCAGGATTATGTGAAATGCTGAAAGGTATTCTTTAAGAAGAGGAAGAAGAAGAAAAAGGTAAAGATAAAAATTATGAACAACAAAATGACATCAAATACATACCTACCAACAAGTGAATCTAAAAATCAAGTGAATAAAAATCTGAAGAACAGAATGGACTGGTGAATATAATAGAATCAGGGACATAGAAAGGGAGTGGACTGACGACTCTCAGGGGAAGCAGGTGTGAGGGGTGCGGGAAGAGATTGGACAAAAATCTTACTCCTATGGATGAGGACAGTGGCGGGGGTAAGGGCATGGGGTGGGGTGGGGAATCAGGTGGAGGGGAGCTATGGGGGGGAAATAAAAGAGGAACATCTGTAATAATCTGAACAATAAAGATTTATTTTTTTAAAAAATGATCTAATGCAGCCAGAAGGTAGAAGCTGTCCCAGCCTACCCAATGACTCTGCTTTTTGACAAGAGGCGTGAAAACTAGAGTAGGGAGTGAGGGTCAAGCACAATGTTCAGAGAACTCAGGTAGGAGTGTTCAGCCCTTGTTTCTCCTATGACTTCATTCCCTCCAAGGGACACAGCATGGACATCAATTTATTCAATCATCTCTCCAAATATCCATGCAATCATTCGTTAAGCACCAACTTGTGTCAGGCACCAGGCTAGCCAATAGAAGCACAATGATACACAAGACAGAGTCCATGGTCTAAAGAAGCTCACAGTTGTTGGGAAGAGTCAGTCATATAAACAACTTCTTACATCACATTCAAGTCAGTGTTTTTGATAGCAGGTCAAACAAAGTACTATGGTCATAAGAGGAAGAATAGCTATGGAAAGCATCATAAAGGAAGTAATTTTGAGTGGGTTATTGAGAGATGAGTAGGAGAGGGCCCACTAAGTAGAGGAAGACACTTCAAATATTGATGTGGGGGCCAGTGTTTGTGAGAGATCCCACATGCATGCAGACTAGAGGGCAAGGAAGAGGAGGACAGGTGATGGGAAAGGAACTGACGGTGTAGGTTGAAACTGATTATGATGTTTCTGTCTGTGCTATACTGCAGAATTGGGACTCCATGCTAGCTGCACATCAGGACCACTGGGCAGCTTTTTTTAATTCTTATATTACTATTTGTTAATTATTGTAGTATTTTCTTTTTTATTGTTTACATTTGCAGACATCCTCCATTCCCCTTGCCTTTATCCACCTCCACCCAGGCCCTGCTCCTTCTCCTTCTGGCCTTCACCACACTGTTATCCATGTCCATGAGTTTTGCATATATATTTTTTGGCTAATCTCTTCACCTTCTTTCATCCAGTCCCCCATCTTCCTCCCTTCTGACCTCTGTTTCATGTATCCATGCCTCTGGTTCTATTTTGCTCATCAGTTTATTTTATTCATTAGATTCACATAAAAGTGAGATAACATGGTATTTGTCTTCTCTGACAAAGGGTATTTGAGGTCAGGGAACCCGTGGGACGTCTGCCCAGCAGGCCCCATCCCCACCCACTTCCGGGGAGCCTCCCTTCTCTGCTCCCTGCCATCCCTGGCGGGGGGGTGGGAGGAGTGTGTGGGAGGCAGCAGATCAATGATTCTTTCTCATAATTGATGTTTATCTATATCTCTCTCTCTCTTCCTTACTCTCTGAAATTAATAAAAATATATTTTTAAATCTGTAAAATAGCAAGAAAAAGATAGAAAACGCACCCAATTTTTTAAAAATGGGCATAAGACAGGCACAAAAGAGGATATGAAATGGTCAATAAATATATGAAAGGAGCTCAACATAATTAGCCACTATGGAACATGCAAATTAAAACCACAAAGATATAAAATAGTACCAACTCCAAAAAGGCTAAAACACAAAAGAGAGAAAATACCAAGTGTTGATAAGAAGTGGAACAATCAGAACATCCCTACACTGTAGGATGACTGCCTTGGCAAACTGTTTGGAACATCTACTATAGCTGAACATACCCAAAGGCTATGGACACAGCAATCCCACTCCTAGGTAGACACAAAGCAATGAGTGCATGCCCATGTTCACCAGACATGTGCTAGATTATTCAATGCAGCACTGTTCATAATAGCTGAAAACAAGAATCAACCATGTCTGTCCATCAGTAATAGAATATGTAAATAAACTGGGGCTTAGTCACACGATAACAGACTAATGAGAATGAATGGTGTACACCTGCACAACTGGTTTTGGATGAAGCTTGCTATATTGTATTAAGAAAAAATAGTACAAATACGAACTGTATGATCTTAAGTATATAAAGTACAAAATCGTTTAAAACTCACCTCTGCTGTTGGAATGGCAGTTTCCTGGGGTGAGGTGGTTTTGGGGAGTGGTTGGAAGGGAGCCAGGGAGTGGGGGGAGGGGGGGGGCAGATGGAGCCTGGGTCATGAGAATATTTGTTTCTTGCTCAGGATGCTTGTTACATGGGTGGGTTCAGTTTGTGAAGAGTCATCAAGCTAAACACATGAGGTCTGTGCTCTTTTCTGTATGTACTAGTATATTATAGTCCAAAAACAAAGACTTTTTTTGACATTTTTTCCAATGTTGCAGAACTCGAACATTTAATGGTAGACGAGGAAGAGAAGACCACAGAAGTACCTGAGCAGGCAAGGCAAGAGAGGCGCAAGAAAATAAGAAGGAAAGGGGTGAACAACAGTGGCAGAGCTTCAAAGGGTTAAGAAAATTAAAAAAAAAAAAAAACAGTGTGGAGCTTGATGCAGTCCCTGGAGACCTTAGGGTGCAGAGTCAGTGGGTGGGCAGAGCAAGATCCTGGTGGGAGAGCACAAGGTGAAGGAGATGTGCTGGGCAAACTTGGCATCTTCTTGCTCCTCCCAGAGGAAGTGAAGAGTTTCAGGAAAGGAGACCCTGGAGTCATCTGCTGAATCAAACCCTCCTTATCTCTGGACAGTGAGCACACTGCCACAATGGCAGGATTCTCTACCCTGGTCCATGGGGCTTTACCCCCCGCCCAGCCAGCTCCCTGCATGATTCAACAGAGCCAAAACCACCCAGATCACCAAACGAATGCTCGGCTCTGGTGGGAATTAGTAAGAATGCTGGAGAAGTGGCCTGATTTGTCGTCATCAGAAATTTATCATAACCAGATAGATTCTGCCTTCTCACTCTGCACCAGCCACCGGGATTTAGCATTGACTTTGCTGTGCAGACACTACTCAGTAATAGTGTCGCATTTCCTAGGGATGAGCTTATTGCATTGTGACCGAATAGAGATTTCCAATTCGCATCCTTCCCAATTACCTATACAGTATTGAATGCGGGGATGGGGGTGAAAACATGGAGAGCGTTCCCTGTTCACAGAGAACTCTCTGTCTGAGGAGGAAAGCGGGAGGCATACCCAGGACATTGAGAATCACAGAGAGCCAGGAGCTTCAAGGCACATGTTCAAGATAACTTTGGAGAGATCTTTCTCCACACCTGCTCACCATGAGACCTCAGGGGCCAGCAAGGCTTTACTAAGGGCACATTATGACAGACTAATTATCTCGTTATTATTGGGGGCAGCTTGCCTGGTATGTCAGAGGATACTATAGATGTAGAGAAGCAGGGTCCCAGCAAGATGCCAACTGGGTTGCTCATGAAGGAGATAGAGAAATATCTGGAGGGAGCAGAGCACCTTTAGACACACCTGTGTCTGGCTGAATCCCTTACTCTGAGCGGGACAGTGACCCTTGAAGGACTGCTCTGTCCTCAGCCCTCACTCATTCTATATTGATTTAGTATCTGCTCTGGGCCCTGAACTGCCAGGTGCTGGGATCACAAAGACAAAGAATCAATGCCTGCTCTCAAGGAGGTCACAGTCTTGCAGGGGAGACCCTGATTCAAACAAGTGATTTTAATGAAAACATTCCTGAGACATTATGGGAAAGGTGAACTGGGATTGGATATCTGATCACATTAAAGAATTAATGTTTGGCCTGTTAAGGATGATAATGTTGTTATGATTTTATTATTGAAAGAGTCCTTATCTTTTAGAAAACTTATAAAAAAATATTTATAAATAAAATGCCATGATATCTGGGATTTGCTTCAATATAATCTGGAGGGGTAAGAGAAGTTGTTAGAATAGAGATGAAATGAGATAATGGGTTGATTGCTGAGCTGGGTGGTGGATACAGAGAATTTCATCACCCTATTCTCTCTACTTTTATATTTGTTTTAAATTTTCCACAATTAAGAAGTTTTTAAAGAGCTACTTCCCCTGAGATTGAGATTGAATACAACACCTTTATTCTCTATTATACCATAAATAAGAAGTTTTTAGTTAAGTATAGTTTTTGTTTCCAGTATGCCCAAGTGAGGGCACCTTTCCATATAGCACAAATGTATAACTGGCCTAAACCTAGTCAGAGTAACAAGAAGCTGGATGGCAGAAGCAGAATTCAAAAAATAATTTAACAGTTTAGAGCTTGAGCCAAATCTAACATCAAATATTTAACAGACATTAGTGTAAATTAAAACCTTACACATGCATTAAAATAAAACAGCTGTGTAGTTTATCGTGGGGAGATAGTTTCACAATGGCTAATACAAAATGGTACAAGCTCCTGATGAGTCCACAGCAAACTCATCTGCAAGGTTAGAGGATGCATAAAGAGAAGCCCCATTCCCCACCCCTTTTCCTGGGCTAGTGAGGGTTAGATTGGGTTCCAGATATCCAAAGGATGCCTATGGGAAAGCACCCACAAAGAACTCCAAAGAGGAGGAAATGGAAGTGTCCACATGGAGAAGGAATTTGATAAAGGGAAAAACCTTCCATAAACATTTGTAGACTCTCATGCACAAAGTGACTTAGGGTTTGGCTGCTCCCTGTGGCCACAGAGGGGAAAAACTGAGGCAGTGAATGAAATTTATAAGGCAGGATTCAGCTTATCATTCTCTGTGAGAGAGAGGAAGACTCCAGTCTAAATATTAAGAGGGGTTCCTCTTTATGGTCTCAGAGATCATTTCTAGTCTTGAGAATCCGATTCCTCAGAAATCAGCAGTGTGTGACCCTAGAAATAATGATGGTAATATCTCCCATTTATTAAATATTTACCTTGTTTTAGGAGCTGTGCTAAGCTCTAGCATGCATTATATTATTTAATCAGTTCATTAGTCAACAAGTGCTATGAAGTGCACATTTTCTGTCCAGTATTATGTAATATACAAATATGTGATAGTCCCTCTCTTAAAAGAATTTATAATCTAAGTTCTAATCAAATTTGCACATATATACTGCAATATCTGTATGAATATATTTCATTTTATAGAGTGCTTTTTACATAGTACATTATTTTATGTATTCCTTGAAACATCCAGATATTATTTTATTACCACGTTAATAAATACTAACAGCTAATATTTTAAATCACTCTCTTTGTGAGTGCCCAGTTTCCAATGCTGCCCAGCATGAGCTTAGTTTCAATAAAAAAATACTAGCTTTTTATTTTCTTTATTTTTACATCCCTCTCATCCCAATACAGGAGTTAAATTAAAAATAATAAAGAGGAAGAAAGTATTCTAATCACCCAATGACAAATACTCCCCAGCATCTGGGGTAAAAATAGAAACATACAAATGTAGTTCAGTTCTATTATCCATAAGATTTTTTTTTCTATTTCTGGAAAATTTATTTTGTTTTATTGATCTATTTACTTATTTTTAGATTAAAATGATTTTCTTCTTATACTATAAATTTATAGTATATTTTCATGTCCAAAAGAACCATTTCCCTATCAGTTGGTTTTTGGGTTTTTTTTGTTTTTGTTTTTTTGTTTTGTTTTGTTTTAAGTATTACAAATAGTAGTACATATGTCTCCTTTTTTTCCCCCATTGATCTCCCCCCGACCTCCCCTACCCCCCAGGACATGCCTTCACCTGCCCGCCCTCCCCCCCGCCCCAGTGTCTGGTATCTATTGGTTGTGCTTATATGCATGCGTACAAGTCCTTCGGTTGGTCTCTTACAGCCCCCCTCGCCCAACCTCCCCTGTCTTCCCAATGTAGTTTGACAGTCTGTTCAATGCTTCTTTGCCTCTGTATCTTTTTCCCACCATTTCTTTCCTTTAAAAAGTTTTGCCTTTGCAGACTGGAAATAAACATATAATAACAAAACAAGACAAAACAAAAAAAATGTTTGAGTCCCAATTTCAATGTCCAACAGTTCCTTATGTGTACATGTCAGCAGTGATATCTGGATGGTGGGCACATGGTGGCAATGCAGGTCCGACCCTCTCTGGTTTGGTCCTAGGTAACCTGCAGCGGTGCACAGCTGCTGACTGCTCGCGTGGCAAGCGTCTTCCATCTCTGGACTGTTTTTTCCTCTTGTCTTAGTGGTTGGAGCACACCTGTCAATTCCTCTCTGTTGCAGGAATCCATCTGGTCTTGGGGTTGTTTTCTGAAAATATACAAATGTATTCTCGACCACAAGTTAATAAAGGAATCTTTTCTATATAATTGATTGGGGATCCTTTTTATTTTTGTTCAAACAATTTTCCTTTGTCTTATTTAGACACCATGTGTGTTTTTAATGGTCGTCTTACTGTTAGCATTGCAAATGAAACTTTATCCGGGAGATCCCTGCTCTTCCCAGCTGCAAACTGTCTCACCAGCTGTGCCTCCCTGGCCAATTCGGGCTGGATTCCGCTCGTCTCAGCTGCCTCCTCTATTTGCTCCGGGACAAGGCTCAGGACACATCCTTCTATTCCGCCGCCATTTTGTCTCTCCTCTATCCATAAGATTTTGACAGAGAAATAAAAAAGAAATATATTTTGGTCTTGGTTTTAGAGGGAACACAACAAAATGAACGAAGTCTATTTTAAAGTTGAGCTTTAGACCTAATGTTTACTTGACCTTAAAAAGCAGAAAATCTGTGAGCAAATACAAATGATTAGAGCTAAAGTAGGGACTGGACGAAGTTTTTATATATATATACTTTTGTTGATTTCAAAGAGGAAGGAAGAGGGAGCGAGAAGTTGAAACATCCATGATGAGAGAGAATCATGGATCATGGATTGGCTGCCTCCTGCATGTCCCCCACTGGGGGTTGAGCCCACAACTCAGGCATGTGCCCTTGGCTGGAATTGAACCTGGGACCTTTCAGTTCACAGGCCGACACTCTACCCACTGAGCCAAGCCAGCTAGGGCTGGAAGAAGTCTTGTTCGGAGAGAGCTTGGCTCAGGAGCAGTGTCAGCTTCCAGAAATAGAAAATTCCCTCAGGCATCTGGACCCGATTTCAGCACCAAGGACAGAGCGGGGCTCTAAATAAAGTGAGCCTCCCCCAAATTTACCGGGGACTTGGGGGAAACTACACCTGTTATTGCTATGGTATAAGTTTACAAACATGGATTCTGGGGTCCAACTACCTAATGTTCAAATCCTGACTCAAACCCTACCACTTGCTATGATCTTTGGCACAGTGTAACCTTTATGTTCCTTCATCTTTTCCTCATCTGTAAAATAAGGATAATTATACCTACTCCATAGGGTCCTTCTGAGAATTAAATGAGTTACATGTGAAATTCTCAGAACAATGACTGGACAGGTGGTAATTAGTAAATAAGAATTTTCTTCGTGTACTGATTTTCTAGAACCTTGAGATCTCAAGATATAGAAGGGGAAGTAAGACAGAGTGCTGTAGAAAAGTGTTTCTGGGGGAGAGGGTGGCTGCCATTGAATCATAAGAAATGAAGATATAAGGCAGCTTTTGATCACACGCTTTAGACCATCCTTACCTAAAGATTCCAAGGGGGAAGATAAGGAAAGGCTGTCCCAGAGGTGACCCAGACTAGGCACTGCAGTTAGTAAGTTAACTGTCCCTGAGCCATTTGGGGCTCTTGACATAGGCCACGGAAGCCAGTATGAGAAGTATGCCAGCCCAGGGTGTGGATTGCCCTAGGATGGGTCCAGAAAGAGTGAAGCACATCATGGGAGTCAGGCAGATTGTACAGTCTGACCCAGTTGGCTTAACCCCAAGGATTCCCTTAGCACCCTCATTATCTTCTCATCTTTCACTCAGTCCACACATCACTGCTAACATAACATTCTGCAGGCCATATTTTCAGTGTGTTGTCCTCTGTTTCAGAAAATACCTTGGGTCATTATTAATCTGAAAAACTTATAAAGCCAATTGTACCATAATGTATTACAGTTTAACAAAGAAAAGGAAATAGAGAGCTAAGAGTAGACAAGGCAGAGTTTCTACCCTCCACCACACCAAGATTAGCTGACACTAGTCTTTGGGATGTGCTGTATGCCTGTTAGGAAACTCTAAGTGTTCTGCTCTAGCAAATATATAAAATTGGTGTCCCTACGCCCAAAGGGAAAGTGTAGTGTATACAGTTCATCAAGAATGGTTACGGCCCTTCTTTGCCACTGCATCTAACCAATGACCATACAGTCCTATGAAACTTGGTTCTCAAGTTGGGTCCTTGCCTTGGCCAGAGTCCTCATACACCTGCACTTATTACCATCCAGCATCTTCTTTGGGTGGCAATCTTTACATCCAAGGCCAATTTGATGTTCATCAGCTCCTAATAGTCATGCAAGAGATGGGTCAAGTCTTCCTCAGCCTGCTGCAGGGCCTCCCTGAGCTCTGCCAAATTGATCTGGTCATCTCTTGGGTTCAGTTCACCATGCTTCTCAGAAGCAACAACTGCTACCTGCAGGTTGGCATTCTGAAGTGGGAGAGGGGAGAGGAAGAGGACTGAATCTCTAAACCCATCTGGACATATGGCAGGTGAGCACAGGCCTCTATCTTTCTCCTTAATGAAAAATCTCTAACCTGTGGACTGTGTAACTGACCATGCCAACCTATTTTTCCCATATCATTCATATCCGTGTAGCTGGGAAATTCCAGTGGTCATTTGAGTCCTTACCCGGATATGATGGTCACTTGCTTTCCAAACTCTTAGGAAGGGATAATCCATTATCTGAGACCTCAGAAATCCAGCCCCACTTATTTTATGTAGTCTTAGAGCCTCACTCACTGAAATGAAAGAAGATAATTCCATCTTGAAGGGGATGGATTGGGGTAGAGGTAACATGAAGTCTTTGCTCTGTATTATATCACCTGGGATGCCACATTCCTGGAGGTTTCAATGAGGACTGAAAAGCTGCCCATCCTGCTAGGTCCTAGTGCCCTGTTGGCATCTCATGGCACCACTATCATCAGAGTTACAATCTCAGGCTTTGAGGAGCTGCACCTGCCTATTTCTTGACATTTTCAATCCTGGCCCCCAGCCTCTGGACCATCCTGTTGAGTGGTGCAATCTCATTCTTGGTGTTCCTCAGGTTATTGTCATGTCTGCTGACTGTGGTCAGCAAGTCCTCAACCTGGGAGTGGGGGAACAAGTAGGGAGAGATTATCTCTAAACCTCAAACATGTACATATAAAAAGGGGGAATAAGATTTCAATCAATTCAGAAAGTCTTAATATCACATAAATGTACACCAGACATTAGGAGTGGGGGAAGGGGGAAGCGCTTAACTGAAAATCATGGTTGCTCTTAAAGATATTATGCAGTAGAATTAAAAACACTGCAAATCTGTAAACGAAATTTCAAAATTAACGCCAAGAAATCTATGGCATTTCTATACACCAATAGTGAACTTACAGAAAGAGAGACTAAAAAAGCAATCCCATTTACCATCACACCAAAAAAATTAAGATACCTAGTAATAAACTTAACTAAGGAGGTAAAAGACCTATACGTGGGAGAAACCAAGATGGCGGCATAGGTAAGCACCTAAACCACTGCCTCACACAACAATTTCAGAACTACAACTAAAAGACAGAATGGACACCATCCAGAACCACAGGAAGGCTGACTAAGTGGAAATTCTACATCTAGAAGGAAAGAGAAAAGCTCAAGGAGAGTAGGAGGAACGGCAAAGAGTTGAGGTACAGCAAAGGGTCTTTGTGCGGCAGAGAGGAAGAGGGGCTGAGAGCCTGGCTGACTTTCTCTGGCAGGAGGGGGAAGGAAGCCCCCGACTGCACTGAACCCCAGTTCTGGGCGAAACCCCGTGGACCCAGGCTCATACAGGGGGAGTCTGGACTGTCAGGTAGAGAGAAAGGCACTTGGAGACTCGGAGACCTGGGGGAGAGCCTGGGGAACCCCGGGGAACAGGGGTCTGGAAGCGCACGTGTGCACACGATTGTGCACAAAGACTGCAGAGGTTGCCACAGGCTTTCCCTAGCAGAAGGCAGTTAGAAGCTCCTGACTGCACTGAACCCCAGTTCTAACTGCACTGAACCCCAGTTCCAGGCGAGCCCCTGGGACCCACGCTCTTGTGGGGGGAATCTGGACTCTTGGGAGGAGGCTTAGGAGCCAGGGAAGCCAGAGGTCTAGAGGCGAGCTCGCGCAAAGACAGGGCTGACAGGAAGCCAAGACTTTCTGCTCCACCCTGAGACTCCACCCCATCCAAGCTGAACACAGAGGCTTTTGCAATTTGGCAAGTCTAATCCTATAAGGCTGTCTCCAGCACCGAACTTCTCCCAACGTAGACACAGCTGATCCTCACAGCCAACTGGCCTAGAGGTCAATTCCTCCCAGTGATACCAACAACAATCAAGACTTAAATACAACAAGGCTGTACACACAGTCCACAAAGGGGTGCACCAAGAGTGTCCACCTCAGGTAACTGGGAGGCCGACCCACTGAGCCATATAGGAAACCTTGTACACAAAGCTACCCTACCAACTCAGGGAAGCAGTGAAAATGCGGCGACAAAGAAACAGATCACAAACAAAAGAAATGGAGGAAAACAAACAACTGGATATAGAATTCAATACCACGGTTATAAGGCTTTTCAAGAATATCCCAGAAAAGGCCGATAAATATAACAAGACCCTCAAAGATATGAAAAAGGACCAACTAGAAATTAAACATACACTGACTGAAATAAAAAATATTATACAGACACCCAACAACAGACTAGAGGAATGCAAGAATCAAGTCAAAGAATTGAAATACAAAGAAGCAAAAAACACTCAACCGAAAAAGCAAAAAGAAAAAAAAATCCAAAAAGTTGAAGATAGTGTAAGAAGCCTCTGGGACAACTTCAAGCATACCAACATCAGAATTATGGGGGTGCCAGAAGAAGAGAGAGAGCAAGATACTGAAAACCTATTTGAAGAAATAATGACTGAAAACTTCCCCCACCTGGTGAAAGAAATAGACTTACAAGTCCAGGAAGCGCACAGAACCCCCAACAAAAGGAATCCAAAGAGGACCACACCAAGACACATCATAATTAAAATGCCAAGAGCAAAAGACAAAGAGAGAATATTAAGAGCAGCAAGACAAAAACAGTTAATTACCTACAAGGGAGCACCCATATGATTGTCAGCTGATTTCTCAACAGAAACTATGCAGGCCAGGCGGGAGTGGCAAGAAATATTCAAAGTGATCAATAGCAAGAACCTATAACCAAGATTACTGTACCCAGCAAAGCTATCATTCAGAATTGAAATGCAGATAAAGAGCTTCACAGATAAGAAAAAGCTAAAGGAGTTCATCACCACCAAACCAGTATTATATGAAATGCTGAAAGGTATTCTTTAAGAAGAGGAAGAAGAAAAAAGTAAAGATAAAAATTATGAACAACAAATACATATCTATCAACAAGTGAACCTAAAAATCAAGTGAATTAAAAACCTGAGGAACAGAATAAACTGGTGAATATAATAGAATCAGGGGCATAGAAAGGGAGTGGACTGATAATTCTCAGGGGGAAGGGGTATGGGGGAGTGCAGGAAGAGAATGGACAAAAATCGTACACCTATGGATGAGGACAGTGGGGGGGAGGTAAGGGCAGAAGGTGGGGTGGGAACCAGGTGGAGGGGAGCTATGGGAGGAAAAAGGAGAAACAATTGTAATAATCGGAATAAAGATTTATTAAAAAATAATAATTTAAAATAAATAAATAAAATTTCTTTATTGATTAAGGTAAAAAAAAAAAAAAACCTATAGCGGAAAACTGCAAGACACTGAAAAAAGAGATAGAGGAAGACATAAATAGATGGAAGAACATACCATGTTAATGGACTGGGAGAATCAACATCATTAAAATGTCCATACTACCCAAAGCAATCTATAGATTCAATGCACTCCCCATTAAAATACCAATGGCATATTTCAAAGACCTAGAAAGAACTTTACAAAAATTCATCTGGAATAAAAAAAAGACCCCAAATAGCCACAGCAATCCTGAGAAAGAAGAACAAAGTAGATGGGATCTCAATACCAGATTTCAAGCTGTATTACAAAGCCACTGTTCTCAAAACTGCCTGGTACTGGCACAAGAACAGACATATAGATCAATGGAACAGAATAGAGAACCCAGAAATCAACCCAAATCACTGTGCTCAATTGATACTTGACAAAGTTGGCATGAACATACAATGGAGTCAAGACAGTCTCTTCAACAAATGGTATTGGGAAAATTGGACAGATACATGCAAAAAAATGAAACTAGACCACCAACTTACATCATACACAAAATAAACTCAAAATGGATCAAATACTTAAACATACGATGAGAAACCATAAAAATACTAGAGGAATCCACAGCCAGAAAAATCTCTGACATATGCTAAAGCTATTTTTCACTGATACTGCTCCTAGGGCAATGGAAACTAAAGAGAAAATAAACAGATGGGACTACATCAAAATAAAAAGCTTTTGCACAGCAAAGGAAACCATCAATAAAACAACAAGAAAGCCCACTGCATGGGAGAACATATTTGCCAATGATATCAACAATAAGGGTTTAATCTCCAACATTTACAGGAAACTCATGCAGCTTAACAAAAAGAAGATAAACAACCCAATCAAAAAATGGGCAACTGGCCAAAACCGGTTTGGCTCAGTGCATAGAGCGTCGGCCTGCGGACTGAAGGGTCCCGGGTTCGATTCTGGTCGGGGGCATGTGCCTGGGTTGCTGGCACATCCCCAGTGGGGGGGGGGGGGGGTGCGGGAGGCAGCTGATAGATGTTTCTCTCTCGTCGATGTTTCTAACTCTCCTATCCCTCTTCCTTCCTCTCTGCAAAAAATCAATAAAATATATTTTAAAAAATGCGCAACTGATCTAAATAGACACTTTTTGAAAGAAGACAGAAGGAAGGTCTGCTCAAAGTCACTAGTCATCAGAGAGATGCAAATCAAAACAACAATGCGGTACCATCTCACACCTGTCAGAATGGCTATTATCAACAAATCAACAAATGACAAGTGCTGGCAAGGATGCAGAGAAAAAGGAACCCTCGTGCACTGCTGGTGGGAATGCAGACTGGTGCAGCCACTGTGGAGAACAGTACGGAGTTTCCTCAAAAAACTAAAAACGGAACTCCCATTTGACCCAGTGATCCCACTTCTAGGAATATATCCCAAGAAACTAGAAACACCAGTCAGAAAGGATATATGCACCCCTATGTTCATAGCAGCACAATTCACCATAGCTAAGATTTGGAAACAGCCTCAGTGCCCATCAGCAGATGAGTGGGTTAAAAAACTGTGGTACATCTACACAATGGAATACTACTCTGCAGTAAAAAAAGTTGTTCTTACCATTTGCAACAACATGGATGGAGATGGAGAGCATTATGCTAAGTGAAATATGCCAGGCAGAGAAAGATAAATATCACATGATCTCACTCATTTGCGGAATATAATGAACAACATAAACTGATGAACAAAAATAGATCCAGAGACAGAGAAATATCAATCAGAACGTCAAACCTCAGGGAAGGTAGGGGACAGTGTGGGTAAGGGGGAGAGATCAACCAAAGGACTTATATGCATGCATATATGCCTATTCAATGGACACAGACAACAGGGCGGGTGGGGGCATGAATGGGAGGTGGAGGGTAATGGGGAAATAAGGACACATATGTAATAACTTAAACAATAAAGAAATTTAAAAAAAAGAAATTTCATTGGGTTTCCCAATGAATAAAATGTGTATTCTCTGAGAAGTTGCCAGGAGAGGCTGGAGGTGAAGGAGCAGGAGCCCTGGGAAAGGCTTGTGGGTCCAGGTTGATACAGTGACCCTCATTTCCTTTGGCCTGGTACAGCGTCTCAGCCTCGACCTTGCTCCTTAGCCTTGACCTCAGTAATGATGCCATCCAGGTCCAGATGGCAATTTTTGTCCATTAAGAGGATGACAGATATGTCATTGGATTCCAACAGGGCCTGATTGTACTCCTAAACACACACAGGGCATACCAATGGGCAGTGTCACCATCTCTATATGATGTGCTGGACCTTCCATCCACTGGCTCAGGAATGTTGTGGAGGTCATTCATTCATTCAACAAATACTTTTTAAGCACATATTCTGTGCCAGACACTGACCAGGTAGCGGGGAGTGGTAAACCAAAGTAATGCTGTCCTATCTCTCATGGAACAGTCTAGTGACTGCCTGAACAACCTTCTCACCATCATCCTTGTTTCCTTTTTCCCCCCATTCTTCCATCTTCAGTCCATCAAAGTCCCATCTCTAGGTCAAGACTAGAACCTTACTCTCTGCTCCTACTGAAGAGGCTGAGCCCTGCTGGGGCACTCACATAACATGTAATCTGAGACACAACAGGGTCCTGAGACACCTTCAGCTGGGTGCTCAATCCCTCCCTTGTCTTGTCAGCTTCTCATTTATTTCCTTTGACCTCTGTCACAATTTTCTACCACTCTCCTTGATCCCCTTCTCAGTCCCTATTTCCCGCCCTCAGAAGATGGCCTGGCTTTCTACTTCACTAAGAACATTGAAGTTGTCATAGGTGATCTTCCCTCAACATTTCTTTTTTGTGTTTTCATTCTTACCTACCTCAGCACCTGCCTTATTTTCTTTCCTCTTGTACAAGGCTACAACACAGCCTCATAACCCATCTCTAGGTCTTTACTCAATCAGTTACCTCCTCCTTCTCATGTTCTCAATGCCTCCTCTATGCCCAAGTCTTTTCCATCCTTAAAGTCCCACTCTTGACCCATGACACCTTGTTATCATCCTGTCTCTTCCCCTTCTTAACTAAATGTCTCAAAGGGTAACCCAAAATTCACCTTGTCCACTTCCCCATCACTGATCTATGAAACCTCGCTCTGCACATAACCCCCAGCATCATGGGCACCACACCCCTGAGAGTACATTCCTTGCTGACTTTCTAAAAGCCAAACCCAAAAGATACCCTCCAGGTCTCATCCTCCCAGATCTCTCTGCTGCAGTTGGAATGTAGTATTCGCTTTTTCACTAGGTATTAACCATCATTTTCAGTATCACTAATTTGCACATATTTTTTTAATCCCCACATTCCTTAAAGGGCTACAATCCACATAAGTAGGTTCCAAGTCCTCATTCTTGTGTAACTTGGCAACTTTCTTTTGTTGTGGTAGATAAACCATAGACAGATCTGATTTGTCAGGGAATATGGACAAAGCGTTCCTTGTTGATGAGAGCACACACCCATCCCTTGCAGGCTGAAGTGCTTCTAAAGCCATAATATCCTGTGGGAACCTGAGCCACTGGAGAGAAGTAGTGGTGTCATTACTGTCTTATTCTAGAAAGGCAGTGTCAAGCCTGCATGGAGAGGTGTAGAGGCAGGCCAGCTGCAGAAACTGGGGAACAAGGAGAGTCAACAAGGGATTGGGGATAATTTCTCTCCTCCCCAGATCTCAGGACTCAGACACAAAACCACCAGGGTCACCATGTAAGTTTTGCAGGTGGTATCCTGTGCATGAGTTCCAAACAAGAGTGGGTCAAGGCTGAGAGAGTGAATGAAGCAGACCTTAAATCCTACAAGGCTTATCCTACTTATTTCTCTCTTAACTTCACCACACTCCACCATCTCCTCTACTACTACAGACATGATCTTGGAGGAGGCCCCTCCTCATAAGTTGGCCCCACCTTCCTACAGAGAAGAGTATGAGTGAGAGCTTAAATCCAGCCTACACTCTGGTCACCAAGCTATGTGCTGTAGCATGGGCTGTGTCCATCCAGAGCACAGTCACCTTTTCTTTACACTAAGTGTTGTCCTTTACCAAGTCATGTGCCTGTGAAGCTGTGTCTGCACAGGGTGAACACCTGTTTCCAGTGCACACAAGACCAGAGAGGCCAATGAGACTTCAGAACACCAGAGCTGGACATTGTGAGTCTCAGGGTGAGGAGAAACCACTGCTAGAAAATCTTCCCTTCCCTTGTAAATCACCGGCCTTTGTGTTGGTGGAATCATATTGTAGTAAAACTGTCTGAGTTCAAATCGTGGTTCCTTACCTCCTAATTACATGAACTTTGGTGAGTTGTTTAACTTGATGTGCCTTGGTTTCCTTCAATAAGGTGAGAACAACAATAGTTTCTACTTCATAGGTTGTCGTGAGGGTTCTATTATTTTAGAAGAGGTCCTGGTGCATAACAATCACTAAGTACACATTAGCTCTTAGTTCACAGTGTCATCCTTATGTACAATGACAGAAAACCAGGGCCACTATGTACAGTTGTGCAGGTGATATCAGCACATCAACCAAACGTCACACCCTCTTATCACCAGTGTCCTCATTCTCCAGATTTCGTGTGTGTTGTTGATGTTGTTGTTTCCATCATTGCTGTTTAGTGCGTTTCTGTTTCAAAAAGGCAGGCATGTGGATGTGAATGTGTGTGTGCACATACACACGTGCATGAGTGTCTAGGTGTGTGTTGTCAGAAGACTCAGGGCAGACATCAGGCCCTGTCTACCATCTCCTCTACTACTACATCCTTTTGTGGATGGAAAAACTAGACAGACTGATTCACCCCTATATTAAAAATTGTACTTAGTTCTAATGGAACAGCAATAATTATCCAAAGCTGGAAAAAAAGCTGTTAGGAATGCCTCAAGTGTCGGTTTTCTTTGTACTTCCATCACAAAGTGTTATTGTTGGCCAGCTAAAACCCTGCATCTTAATCACCAGTTCCTCGGGGCAAAAAGTGAATGAAATAAATGTATGGGCATTCAAATGTGAACTGTGCTGGCCTTGACTGTGAGTAACCCCGCCTTTAATAAGGCAGACCACCTGCCTTGAAACAACCCAGAGACTAGTCTTAAAGTGGGAGTGAAGAAGGAGCTCTAGTGCATGCCTTTGCTAACTGCTCTCCTCAGCTGGGTGGGTTGGGGTGCTCAGCCTGAGCACCCTAGAGTCAGAGAAACAGTTTATCTCTATCAGCCAGAGAATAACTAACAAGAATGATTTCTTCAGTAACCTTGGACAGAGTGAGGCCCTCAGGATCTCAACCAGTGGGAGAAAAAATGCCCAGAATGGATAGAGAAGGCAAGAGAGGCTGGGGAAACAGACCCAATTAGCACATCAGTCCCTGCCCAGCCACAGCTCAGCTTTTTTGAATGCCCTGGGCAAAGGTTTACACCTAATCAGATAGCAGCAAGCCAGAGATGCCCACTCCACTGCCAATCCCTGCAGAATTTTCTGTCTTTATATGTGGAGTGCTGCCCATTGCCCCTGGTCCTTCACCTCCAGGGTCTTCAAGGTTCTGGAGATTTTCTCCACTCTCCCCAGGGGACTAGCTCTTACTAGAAGAGAAGCATTCCCTTCCCCACCTTCCCCCCCCCCCATCCCCCCGCATCCAAATCCCAGTTTAGCAGCCAGCTGGCTGCTCCCTTTGCCCTGTCTTGGATCAGATTCCCAAGAAACTGGCTCTAAGAAGGAGATTTGTGGGCAGAAAATGTGTTGGGAATGCTCTTAGGGTCAATGTTGAGAGTGAGTGAATGAAGCAGACCCTAAATCTTACGAGGCTTATCCTGTTTATTTCTCTCTTAGCTTCACCACACTCCACCATCTCCTCTACCACTGGAGACATGATCTTGGAGGTGACCCCTCCCCATAACTTGGCCCCACCTCCCTACAGTCCTGTTAGCCCCTCTGGCCTCCCTCTCCCTGAGCTAGGTTCTATGTTCCTTACTTCACATCAACTATTCTCAGCATCCCCACAGGCACTAATTCTGGCCCAATTATCACTGTACTTCTGAGTGGCTCAGGTGCTGTTAAAGTCCTTGACTCGGGTAAGCAGATTAATGAGAAAAATAAAATGTCCACCCAAAGAGAAAATGAACTGAATGAAGGAGGAGGCAATTCACAGAAAATGAAAATTAAATAGCAAATCAAGACATTTATAATACTCAACCTCAGTAACAATCAAAGAAATGAAAATCAAACCTAGAAAATGATCAAAAATTAAAAAGAATACCTCAGTGTTCATAAGACTGGAGAAACAGAAAGTCTTATATGTTACTTATAAAGGTATCCATTGGTACAATCTTTCTGTACAGCAGTTTAACAATACTAGTATACATAAAAAAAATTAAGTGGCTTAGCATTCTAGACATCTAGGAAAGGAATAGACAAATGTTCAGAGATGTGTGGGTTCATTGTAACAATGTTTACTGTAGTTGAAAAAAGTTGAAATAACACATATCAAAATGTGCTTCATCCATATAATGAAATATTTTACAGTCATTAAGAATGATGAGCTCAGCCATGGGGACCAGAGGCAGGGTGTGGCTCCTGGAAGTCAGTAATGGGGACCAGACGGGAGGTTCCAGGGTGCCCCAGGCTGGAAGCTGGGCCTCTGGCCCTTGGGGGATGGATACTGCAGAAGTCTTGGAAGAAGAGAGATTGGTGCTGTCCACCTCTGAAGCAGAATTTGACGCTGTGGTTGGATCTATCATGGAAGCCAAGTTCCAAGTCCTATAAAGAAATTTCATGGACAAGGACTACCAGGAGTTTGAAGACCCAGAAGAGAATAAACTCACCTACACGCCAATTGCTAATGACTACCTTTCTTTGGAAGAAAAAT
This sequence comes from Corynorhinus townsendii, assembly GCA_026230045.1. NCBI lineage: Eukaryota > Metazoa > Chordata > Mammalia > Chiroptera > Vespertilionidae > Corynorhinus > Corynorhinus townsendii. The sequence goes on along the minus strand of JAPDVU010000003.1, from coordinate 167,428,648 downwards.
ATATTGAGGAACAGCTGCTGGAGACGATTCCTGGATTCAACATGGCAGCCATCGCAACAACTTTAAGCACCATAAAGTTGAAGTGGCTGATGACATACTTGACATGCTCACATTTATGGACTTTCTGGCATTTAAAGAGATGTTTCTGGACTATGGAGCAGAAAAAGAAGGCTGAGGACTTACGCAGTGGCTTAGTGGTGATTTCTTTGTGCAAATCATCTTCTGAACCAGCTTCCCAGAACTGTCTGCCACACTAGTTCCCGCCCCCAGGCTATGGGAACCTTCTGGACATAATGAACTCAGTAGTCTGGGAGAGGCTCCTCCTCTTGATCAGGAGAGGGTGTCTTGGAAAGACTGCAGCTCTTCATTAATGTTAGGTACTGTGGGTCAAGATAATGATCTGACCCTCCCAGGACTTCTGCTTTCCCTTAATCACCTCTTGTATTCAGTTACCCCTAGTACTTCTGCCAAAGTAGACACCTCTCTCAGGTGCTTTAGCAAGTCAGACTGCCTGGGGCAAGACTATGTGCAGCATTCCACCTGGAAGGACCTTCCCCAGCACACAGGTTCCTGTGTCAGCAAAGTGGAATAACGCCATGACAAGCCCTGCCTGCTCCAAACACCACAAGCAGGCTCTGCCTGAATCGTCCATGTACTCTGAGCGCTTGAGTAAGAGTTCAGTGCTTCAAACCCAGTGGGTCTCCTGTGTGCAGTTTTTTACTATTTGGGAGTGCCTACCTTGGGTGTTAAGCAGCTGCCCCTGTCTTCAGATTTCTGAAACTCATATATTCTGCTTACCATTTGGGAAAATTAGAACTAGTCTTGTCTATGGGAATAAACTAAAAAACAAAAAGATGTCCTTTACCCAAAAGCTACATGTGAAAATCAACTCCTGGTCTTGGGTTTGCAGTTCTTTTATATTTGTCTTCCAGCCCTGGTGAGGTTTCACTGTTTTGAGACAAGCCTTTTCTTTTTAAGTTTCATTTTTTGAAAAAAGAAATTTTATAGCTGACTATTCAGGCTAATCTAGTAGATTTAGTCTTAAGATTTCTATGACTACTCATTTAAAGATCCAAGTTTTAAATAGTTGCACTTTTTAGTTGTTACTGCTATGAAGGCAAAAATACTTTCTTCATTGGTGTTATGTTGCTGGACACGGATAAATATACACAATATGCTGGAAATAGACTAAAAATATCCTTTTTATAGCATATGAAGTGTATTTGTGCTGGTTTGTTTAAAATCCTTTCTGTATAAATCAGTTGGTTGGTTGTGGTTAGGGTGAGTGTGAGTTTGATATAAATGTAACTCTACAAGCTCTGCACTTCCAACTCTGTTCATCTTCCTGTTGAAATGGTGTCCATTTGTCTAACTCAGCATGAGTACACTTGGGTAGAGAAGAGTTATAATGGTCCTCTGTCCAGCTCTGGTTTAATAAAATGTTTGGTACAACATTTCAGACCGGAAAACATGTATATCACACCTCTAGAAAGAAGGGGAAGAAATAGTAGTTTAATTCCCAATGTGTGTCTTTGATTTTTTTTAGTAATAATAGGAATCTGTACTGAAAAGAAAAATGATTATTTCCATCTCTATTTGTTGTTATAGAAAGATATTATTTGATAAATTTCTTCCCAGCTAGACTCAGCTCTATGAGGCCAGACACGGTATATCTTCTCCACTCTATTTCTGAGCCTGACAATGGTCTAGAAAATGTAGGCACTCAATCTAGTTGTTGAATGAATAAATGGATAAATCCCACGATAGATCAAGTGAAAAAATCAATTTACAAAGCAGTATGTAAGACCCTACTCTGTGAAATGCAGTATATCTACTTGAGTGTGTGTGTGTGCGTGTGTGTGTGTGTGTGTGTGTGTGTGTGTGTGTGTGTGTTTGCAGAAAAAAATGTCACTGGGTAGTTAAATTATAGATGATCTTCAACTTTGCTAAATGTTATGCAGTTTTGTTGTAGTATGTGTTGTTTTTATAATCCAGGGGAAGAGATTTAGAGGGAGAGAGAGAAGTGAAGGACAAAGAATAAAAGATAAAAGATGGAGAATAAAGAAGCAGTCACCACTGGGAGATGGACTATTTAAATTCTAAAGACATAACTGGTAGGAAATCAAGTATCAATTTGGGGAGGTTCCTGTTACCCCTCTGACTATTTCACAAAGATAAATGTTAGGATGGAAAAAATGCCTTTCTTTTCTTTGCTGTAGCCTTGCACAATTTATGAGAAGCAAACTCAAAGGTTGTTAGCTCCTCTGTGATACACACAGTCCCTCTGTTCAAACTGTGGAACAAGATAAGCGACTTTCAGGGCTACATTCTTGCATACCCTTCATTCCTGCTGGTTTACAACCCAGGGATAATTAGTAGAAAGTTCCCTTCCCCCTCCTCTTTCAACCAGCCTCTTTTGAACTCTTTTGCTCTAAGAATGTCTTCCAGGCTTAAGAAAAATACTGATTAGACAACTCCCCAGGACATCTGCCCAGATTGTCTCCTGAAGAACTAACAAAGACAACCCTCCTGAGGTCTGCTCAATTTCACCTAGGGTTTGTAAATCATGCATACATCACCTCCCCCTCTCTTCCTTGTCCAAGGCTTTAAAAGCAGGGGGGGAGGGCAGCTTTTCCTCCTTGCCCTTGTATTGATTAGCAATGCACCAGCCCGTTCCCTTGTGGGAAAGTAAACTCTCTCTCGCTGTATCTACCTCTTCTTAGTTGTGAATTCTTTTACAGCCCAAGTCACCAGCCCAAAAACCTTAATAGTAAGTACCTATTCCATATACGCTGGCTGCCTTCAAAGGCAAATAACTTCCCCAGCTGTCTTCAAATGGAAAATGGATTTGAGGGATTCCTCAAGGCTCAGGATTGCCAGCCTCCCATAGACTTAGAAATATTCCTCCCTAGCCCCTAGTCTGACTTAGACATGATTCCCTCATCCTGGAAGCTTCCCTGATCCACTGACACATAATTTAGTCCCAGGCTGTGTCAAGAATATGGACCATGATGCTAGTCCTGAAATTCTCCTGCAATCTGGTCTGTACCTCTACCTGTAACCTGGCCTTCCTCCATGTTGCCTGGGCTCTCTCTCTTCTTCCCAGTCCTGCTCTGGGCTTCCTTTTCAACATGGAGCATCTAGGGTATTTTCCTAGGGATTTGTAGCTTTTCTTATCATACCTAATAATAGATAAACATATAAATTGACCATACCTCCTACGCCCACAGCCAATCAGAGTGAGTATGCAAATTAACCCAACAAATATGGAGGTTGATTTGCATATGTAGGCACCCACCAGCCTGGGTCCCGGGAACTTTCTCAGCACCCAGGTCACTCCGAGGTAGGTCCCCCATGGGTCTTGAGCAACCTGGGAAGGGCCTGAGCCAGGGGGCTCCTGTGCAGAGGCAGAGCCAGTGATTGGAGGGAACTGGGGGGCCCCTTTCCAGGCCCAGAGGCTTTAGGCCTTGGCAGGAGCGGAGCCAGAGATTGGAGGCCATTGGTGTGAACTACAGAGAAAATACCTTTTCTGACCGCTCATTGGCTAAGCTCCCTGTTTGCCACTGGTAATATTCCTAGTAACTTGGGTATAAGAATCTAAAAAGGTGACCTAGGGTTTTTCCACCACACTCCTGGAGAAATAAAGAAAGGTCCACTGCTGGAGGGCTAAGAAATGTCATATCCTGCCCTAGCCAGTTTGGCTCAGTGGATAATGCCTAGGCTTGCCGACCACAGGGTCCGGTTGATTCTGATCAAGGGCATGTACCTAGGTTGCAGGCTCCTTCCTGGCTGGGGCCCAGGTCAGGGCTCATGCACGAGGCAACCAATCAAAGTGTTCCTCTCAGGACCCAAATAAACAAAATCAGAAATGAAAAAGGTGAAATAACAACAGACCTCACAGAAATACAAAGGATTATTAAAAAATACAATAAACAACTCTATTCTAACAAACTAGACAACCTGGAGGAAATGGACACATTCCTAGAAAAATACAACCTTCCAAAACTTACTCAGAAAGATACTAAAAATCTCAATAGGCTGATAACTATGGAAGAAATTGAAGCCATCATCAAAAAGCTTCCAGCAAACAAAAACCCGGGGCCAGATGGCTTCACAGGTGAGTTTTACCAAACATTCAAGGAAGAACTAAAACCTATCCTCCTCAGACTATTCCAGAAAATTCAAGAGGAAAGAACACTTCCAAGCTCCTTCTATGAAGCCAGCATCACCCTAATACCAAAACCAGATAAAGATAGCACAATGAAAGAGAATTACAGACCAATATCCCTCATGGACGTAGATGCCAAAATCCTCAACAAAATTCTAGCAAATCGGATCCAGCAGTATGATCATACACCATGACCAAGTAGGATTTATCCTGGGGATGCAAGGATGGTACAATATTTGCAAATCAATAAATGTGATACATCACATAAACAAATTGAGAGATAAAAATCACATAGTCATATCAACTGATGCAGAAAAAGCATTTGACAAAATCCAACACCATTTCTTGATAAAAGGTGGGGATAGAAGGATCATACCTCAACATAATAAAAGCCATATATGAAAAACCCACAGCCAACATCATACACAATGGGCAAAAACTAAAACCATTTCCCCTAAGAACAGGAACAAGACAAGGATGCCCACTCTCACCACTCCTGTTCAACATAGTGCTGGAAGTACTAGCCATTGCAATCAGACAAGAAGAAGAAATAAAAAGCATCCAAGTTGGAAAAGAAGAAGTAAGCCTGTCCTTATTTACAGATGACATGATACTGTACATAGAAAACCCTAAAGACTCCATCAAAAATTATTAGAATTAATAAATGAATTCGGCAATGTAGCAGGATACAAAATTAATGCCAAGAAATCTATGGCATTTCTATTCACCAATAATGAACTTACAGAAAGAGAGTCTAAATAAGCAATCCCATTTACCATCGCACCAAAGAATGGTGTGAACCAAGATGGCGGCTTAGGTAAACACCTAAACTGCTACCTCGCACAACAATTTCAAAACTACAATGAAAAGACAAAACGTCTATCACCCAGAACCACGGGAAAGCTGGCTGAGTGGAAGTTCTAAAACTAGAAGGAAAGAGAAAAGAGCATTGAGACATGCACAAGCACTGAAACGCTGAGGTACGGAGGTGTGTGAATTGGGCTGGCAGAAGGCAACTGGGTTCACTACTTTTCTCAACCCAAAGGGAGACAAGCTCCCGATTACTCTGAACTCCAGACTCTGGGGACCCAAACTCCTACAGGGAGAAGCTGGACTGTCTGCCATTGGGTCGGAAAGTGAGGGTGGCTTTCTTGCAGAGGTGCATGCAGGAATCATTGTTTACTGTGCTGGGGCACAGGATGTGGGGACTTGGAAACGCGGAGAAGATGCAGAGATGGCTGACTGGCAGCCATCGCTGTTTGCCACGCCCTAGCCTAGTGACTCCCTGAGACCCTGCCCCTCACAATCTACAAACCCACCCAAGCTCCATGCAGCAGCTTTTGCATATAAATGGTCTGCCCTATCACAGCTTAACCTAACAAACTGCAGCTCTGTTCAGACAGCTCTAAAACGTCCAAACCCCAAGCAAAGAGGAGAAAACTGTAGTTCTCACTGTAGCTCCTGCTGGGTGGCCTCAGACATTTACTGACCTGCACCCCATTGGAGATCCAGAAGCCAGTGTACCTAGTGATCAGTGTGAGATGACACCAGATTTCAACTACTCACATCCATAAGTGACACATTCAAGAGGCAGACTCAGTGAGCACCAAAGCCCCACTGAAGCAAGTCCTGCCCCATAAGCATGTCTCCAGCACGGCAGTTCTTCCATTATAAACACAGCAGGTCCTCACAGCCAATTGGCCTGGAGGTCAATTCCTCCCAGTGCACCAACAGCAATCAAGGCTTAACTACACCAAGACTTTGCACTCAGCCCACAAAGGAGTGCACCAAGAGTGTCCATCTCAGGTGATAGGCTGAACCACTGGTCACCAACCACAGAAAACCACTCCATCAACACAGGGAAGCAGCAAAATGCGGAGACAAAGAAACATGTCACGAATGAAAGAAATGGAGGAAAGCAAACTACTGGACATAGAGTTCAAAACCACATTTATAAGGTTACTCAAGAATCTTCTAAAAACTGCCAAGAAACTTGATGAGACCTCCAAGGAACTTAGTGAGACCTTCAAGGACCTTAATGAGAATGCCAAAAAAAAAATGGAAAAAGACCAGTCAGAAATTAAGTCTGAAATAAAGAATATACAGTAATTCAACTGTAGATCAAAGGACCCCAAGAATCAAACCAAAGATCTGAAATATGTGGAAACAAAAAACACCCAACCAGAAAAAAAAAAGAAAAAAAAGAATCCAACAATATGAAGATAGTGTAAGGAGCCTCTGGGACAACTTCGAGCATACCAACATCTGAATTATGGGGGTGCCAGAAGAAGAGAGAGAGCAAAATATTGAAAACCTATTAGAAGAAATAATGACAGAAAACTTTCCCCACCTGGTGAAAGAAATAGACTTACAAGTTCAGGAAGCGCACAGAACCCCATACAAGAGGAACCCAAAGAGGACCACACCAAGACACATCATAATTAAAATGCCAAGGGCAAAAGACAAAGAGAGAATATTAAAAGCAGCAAGAGAAAAACAGTTAATTACCTACAAGGGAGTACCCATACGACTGTCAGCTGATTTCTCGGCAGAAACTATGCAGGCCAGAAGGGAGTGGCAAGAAATATTCAAAGTGATGAACAGCAAGAACCTACAACCAAGATTACTCTACCCAGCAAAGCTATCATTTAGAATTGAAGGGCAGATAAAGAGCTTCACAGACAAGAAAAAGCTAAAGGAGTTCATCACCACCAAACCAGGATTATATAAAATGTTGAAGGGTATTCTTTAAGAAGAGGAAGAAGAAGAAAAAGGTAAAGATAAAAATTATGAACAACAAAATGACAACAAATATATACCTACCAACAAGTGAATCTAAAAATCAAGTGAATAAAAAATCTAATGAACAGAATGGACTGATGAATATAATAGAATCAGGGATATAGAAAGGAAGTGGACTGACAACTCTCAGGGGAAGCAGGTGTGAGGGGTGCAGGAAGAGATTGGACAAAAATCTTACACCTATGGATGAAGACAGTGGCTGGGGGTAAGGGCATGGGGTGGGGTGGGGAATCAGGTGGAGGGGAGCTATGTGGGGGGGAAAAGAGGAACACCTGTAATAATCTGAACAATAAAGATTTATTTTTTTAAAAAAACTATTCTGCTTACATTCTAATTAAATAAATATTTATGGCTGGATAAAAAAAAAAATGTCCATACTACCCAAAGCAATCTATAGATTCAGTGCACTTCCCATTAAAATACCAAAGGCATATTTCACAGACCTAGAAAGAACTCTCCAAAAATTCATCCAGAATAAAAAAAGACCCCAAATAGCTACAGCAATCCTGAGAAAGAAGAACAAAGTAGATGGGATCTCAATACCAGATATCGAGCTGTGTATTACAAAGCCACTGTTCTCAAAACTGCCTGGTACTGGCACAAGAACAGACATATAGATCAATGGAACAGAATAGAGAACCCAGAAATCAACCCAAATCACTGTGCTCAATTGATACTTGACAAAGTTGGCATGAACATACAATGGAGTCAAGACAGTCTCTTCAACAAATGGTGTTGGGAAAATTGGACAGATACATGCAAAAAAAAAAAAATGAAACTAGACCACAAACTTATACCATACACAAAAATAAACTAAAAATGGGTCAAGGACTTAAACATACAACGGGAAATCATAAAAATACTAGAGGAATCCACAGCCAGAAAAATCTCTGACATATGCCAAAGCTATTTTTCACTGATACTGTTCCTAGGGCAATGGAAACTAAAGAGAAAATAAACAGATGGGACTACATCAAAATAAAAAGCTTTTGCACAGCAAAGGAGACCATCAATAAAACAACAAGAAAGCCCACTGCATGGGAGAACATATTTGCCAATAATATCAACAATAAGGGCTTAATCTCCAACATTTACAGGGAACTCATGCAACTTAACAAAAAGAAGATAAACAACCCAATCAAAAAATGGGCAACTGATCTAAATAGACACTTTTTGAAAGAAGACAGAAGCAAGGCCAAGAGACATATGGAAACCTGCTCAAAGTCACTAATCATCAGAGAGATGCAAATCAAAACAACAATGCGGTACCATCTCACACCTGTCAGAATGGCTATTATCAACAAGTCAACAAATGACCAGTGCTGGCAAAGATGCAGAGAAAAAGGAACCCTCGTGCACTGCTGGTGGGAATGCAGACTGGTGCAGCCACTGTGGAGAACAGTATGGATTTCCTCAAAAAACTAAAAACGGAACTCCCATTTGACCCAGTGATCCCACTTCTAGGAATATATCCCAAGAAACTAGAAACACGAATCAGAAAGGATATATGCACCCCTATGTTCGTAGCAGCACAATTCACCATAGCTAAGATTTGGAAACAGCCTCAGTGCCCATCAGCAGATGAGTGGGTTAAAAAACTGTGGTACATCTACATAATGGAATACTACACTGTGGTAAAAAAAGTTGTTCTTACCATTTGCAACAACATGGATGGAGATGGAGAGCATTATGCTAAATGAAATAAGCCAGGCAGAGAAAGATAAATATCACATGATCTCACTCATTTGTGGAATATAATGAACAACATAAACTGATGAACAAAAGTTGATCCAGAGACAGAGAAACATCAATCAGAATGTCAAACCTCAGGGAAGGTAGGGGACAGTGTGGGTAAGGGGGAGAGATCAACCAAAGGACTTATATGCATGCATATATGCCTAATCAATGGACACAGACAACAGGGGGGGTGGGGGCATAAATAGGAGGTAGGGGGTAATGGGGGAATAAGGACACATATGTAATACCTTAATCAATAAAGAAATTTAAGAAAAAAAGTGGATCCAATAAAGAAATAAATAAGTGGAAGAAAAAAAAAGTGTTCTTCTCACTTTGATGTTTCTCTCTGTCTTTCCCTTTCTCTTCCACATTCTCTAAAAATCAATGGAAACATATCCTCAGGTGAGGATAAAAAAAAATAAATAAATGTCATATCCTATGAAAGACACATCTTGAAAATGCATAAAGAAAGTTGTCTAATTGAAAGTCAATATATTTGGCCTCTTGAACTAAAGTAATTTGTGTTTTTGCCTCCCTGACAAAGTTTATATAAAGCTACAAAAAGAAATTGACAGCCAGTTTGAAATGGAATTGCCAGGGCCTTGGGCAAAGAATATCCTTACATGATATTATTCTACAATGTCATTATAATTTTAGATATTTTACAACAGCATATTTTACAATTATCCCAAACAAACTTACAAACTAATTCTTTGAATGGTTGGCAGCAATTAAAAAAAAAAAGGGACATGAAAGGATTTAATCCCTTGCAGAAGGAATTAAGGCACTGGGAAGGCACTTGAGCATCCTATATTGGCCCCTCTTGCCCTTTGTGCCAAGAGGGACCCTCTTCTCACAATCCAATTGCCCTCAGCTGTTACCTGAGCTTTCTGTTAATGCTGAGCTTGAAGCCTCGTGGGGGCTGGTACCATGGATCTGTCTCACATCCAATTGTGTGAGCTGGGCCCTCACTGGAGAAGAAACCCGAGTTCCCCGAGATATGTGATCAGCACCGGGACCCTGCCAGCAGGCCAGGGGTTCCCAAGGCAGGTCCTGGGTGTGGGGGCCACGGGGTCATAGGCTACCAAGGAGACAGAACTGAACCTCACAGCACCCTGCTCGGCCCCGGAGGATGGCTGGTTAGCCAGAGACGGGTAAGATTCCTCAAGGAAGGAACAACCTAAGACAGGCACAGTCGCAGAGGGGCCATCAGGAGAGCACTTGGGAGGGGCAACAGAAGTGGGGCACAGACCCTCACCCCCCCAACATTGCAGGGGCTTGAACCCTCACCCCCTTCTAAAGGAGGTCTCCTGCCGCTATGGCTGCTTCGCGCTTCCCACACCCAGCTCAGATCGGGACCCCGGCAACAGAAAGAGACCTGGCCCAGCTCACATCGAGATACAGGTGACAGACAGAGACTTGGCCCAGCTCAGATCGGGACCCAGGTAACAGACAAGAGACTTGGCCGACAGCAGCTGCCCTATATCTAAATTCAGCCGAGCATTTGGAATGCTCAGGGCCCACTCAAGAATGCAAATAATCCTTCCCACTAATATTTACAGGGTAAACTAAGATTGTTGGTAGAGTATTAAATTTGACAGTAAAATAGTAATCGAGTTTTCAGATTAATTTAAATAGGCTAATTGAAATAAGTGAATATTCAAGTACTGGAAAAAAAGCTGTTCTTAAAGTAATAACTAAAATTTCTATTGGTAGTTCATCTTATGGTAAAATTCCTGAATATGCAATGAACCTAAAGCAGTCATATGTGTGGGGGAAAAAAAAATTTTAAATTTAAAGTCATCAAGACTGCATTATAAAATTTACAAAAACCTCCATTAATAAAAAAAAAAGGGGGGGGGGATAGTAGGGCAATATCATGTAAGGAAAAATATCCTATAAGTAAATTACATCTAGAAAATTTTTACTTTACCAAATTAAGTTTCATTTGCAATGCTAACAGCAAGACGGCCATTAAAAACACACATGGTGTCTAAATAAGACAAAGGAAAATCGTTTGAACAAAAATAAAAAGTATCCCAAATCAATTATATAGAAAAGATTCCTTTATTAACTTGTGGTCGAGAATATATTTGTATATTTTCAGAAAACAACCCCAAGACCAGATGGATTCCTGCAACAGAGAGGAATTGACAGGAGTGCTCCAACCACGAAGACAAGAGGAAAAAACAGTCCAGAGATGGAAGACGCTGACAACGCCTTGCCATGGGAGCAGTCAGCAGCTGTGCACTGCTGCAGGTTACCTAGGACCAAACCAGAGAGGGTCGGACCTGCATTGCCACCATGTGCCCACCATCCAGATATCACTGCTGACATGTACACATAAGGAACTGTTGGACATTGAAATTGGGACTCAAACATTTTTTTGTTTTGTCTTGTTTTGTTATTATATGTTTATTTCCAGTCTGCAAAGGCAAAACTTTTTAAAGGAAAGAAATGGTGGGAAAAAGATACAGAGGCAAAGAAGCATTGAACAGACTGTCAAACTACATTGGGAAGACAGGGGAGGTTGGGCGAGGAGGGCTGTAAGAGACCAACCGAAGGACTTGTACGCATGCATATAAGCACAACCAATGGATATAAGACACTGGGGCGGGGGGTGGGGGGGGAGGGTGGGCAGGTGAAGGCATGTCCTGGGGGGTAGGGGAGGTCGGGGGGAGATCAAGGGGGAAAAAAAAGGAGACATATGTACTACTATTTGTAATACTTAAAACAATAAAAATAAAATAAAATTTAAAAAAAAAGAAAGAAAGAAAGTTGTCATTTTTTCGTGGTGAAGGGACTGGAGTCTGTGTTGATGAAAACACCTTGGTGGCTGCAGTGACTGGCAGTGGCTGCAGCAGCAGGGTGATGGGGTTGGTGCCTTCCCCTAATCAGCCTGACTGCCTCAGTAGGACATCCCTTGAGGGCTCCCAGTATGTGAGAGGGGGCAGGCTGGGCTGCCCCATCCCCCACAGTGTACAAATTTCATGCACCGGGCCCCTAGTAACATCTATAAAAAGCCAGTTAAGGCAACAATCCAGAACAGCCTGACCTACTCCCAAAGTACCCAGAGCTTGCCAAGTATAAATCGTGAGAGGGCTACCTCCTGTCTGTAGGCCTTGAAAAGATGGGTTAGCATTTATTGAATTCTCAAGACTAGGAATTTTAAAATGGCTTCTTCTCCAAGTCTTAAGACCAGGGCTGCTATACTTTGGAGAGCAGATTGGATCAGTTTAGGAAATTAGATAAGGTACCAGAACAAGAGGCGAGGTCCTGGCACTCTCCTTGGACCATCAGACAAATACAGATGCCCTGTTATTAGTTCAGCTCTATATGACTTCTGGGGAGGGTGAGGTGATGCATAATCTACCATGACTTACAAACTCTCAGCGGCTGTCCCATTACCCCAGGATTTCAGCTTTCTGAGAAGAGCTGGGAAATGTCAGGGAAAGGTTAGGCATACATGCATCTTCCCCATTCCTAATTTTGCATCTATCTGGAATTGTAGTAGGCAGTTAGACATATACGAGTAGAGTAGGAACAATAGGCCAGGTACAGAGGGTCACCAGGGTGTAGAGCTCTGGGTGCCTAGTGATGGGCAAAACTATAAGCCCTTGAATGACCACTCCCTTAAGCATTAACTCTGGGAAGGTGACATCTAGGCTTCAGATGTGTTTCAGCTACAGGCCCAGAGAAGCAGCAAAATCAGATGGTGTGGTGCCATGACTGACATCAAGACTAGCTGCATGGACTAATGACCCCTGGTGCTGACCAGTCAGTGGAGACCACAAAGGGGCATACTTGAAAGAATGGTCTATTGATATTCTCCCCTAAGGCCTCCAGATAAAAGACCTCAAGATGGAGGACCCTGCACAACTCTCTGTGGAGCATGTCCACACTTCCCCTTACACACACACCTCCTTTCCTCAGAGTGCTTTCTCTATCTTTTCCAGAGCATACCGTGCCTTTCCTCTGGCTTTCATCTCAAGACAAGTATCTCTCTCTCTTCCCTAAGCTCCAAGGGCCCTTATTTTGCCTATGTAACTCACTTCCTGAGCCCATTTCTTCTATGGCTCACTTCTACCTCTGTGACTTCCTAATAAACTTTCTCTTATGGTTTGAGTCTTGGCTCTGAATTCTTTCCTACCCAGAACTCAAGTACTGAGATTGCTTTTTACCCACTACTGAGGTCTAACACCTGGTGCAGTGTTTCTGCCGCTAACAAAATGAGCTTTACTAGGGTAGCACTCCTACTGTCTCTCCCCTGATGAATGAGCTTGGAAGGAAGAACTGGGCATGCACTGCTCTGCCCCTCCATCTCTTAGGGTCTGGCTGTCCACAGCAAGTTTATGTTCTGCTATTTTATCTATCATGAGGGGTCTGACCCCACAGGGAAGATCATGATGGCCTTATGCTGTCTCTGTCCAGGGGGAAATCTGGCCTAATCCTGAGGTCCTGTGATAGGAAATGGATTTCACCAAAGTATAAGCCACATTCTCCCATACCTGCTTTGTTGATAATAAAGGCAGTATTGGCTCTCCATTTGCTCATTCCTTTGTCTTTTTAAATTGACTTAGAACCTGGTCAGGGAAAGAGGATGTTATATATTGACCCCTTCAGATCCCAGGAGCTGTATTTGCAGAAAAAAAAATTTGCTCTGTGTCTGGCTGGCATAGGAGTGAAGCAAAGGAGCCAAAGTCCCAGTGGAATCTATTCCCTTAATGATCTGCAAAACCCTCTTCTTCCAAGGCTGGATCACAGGGGCCTTCCCAGAGGCAGAAGGATGGATGAGAAGATCTCTCTGGGAGTGGGGAGGGGGTGTCCCCACTTACACAATATAAGTACTCTTGGGCAGACCTAACACAAGAAGCCCAACCAAATGGGTAAAGGAGAAGCCAAGACAAGTCAGTGTCCTTTTTACCCACTACTGAACTTCTGAAGGACCACCATCCACACTTGATTTCCCTCTACTCTTGTTTATTCTGTGACTCCTTGAATGAAAGTCAAGCACCAAAATGTGAAATACAGTGCAGTTTATTGAGAAAAGAAAATGTGACATAATCATCACCAGAGGACCCACAGCTAAGGGAATTAAGGAGAAAGAGGTAAGTCAAGATATGATGCCCAGATGTGGGGAAGGCACCCTGTTAACCAACAGCCCAGGAATCTTGATCATCCACCCTCTAGCACTGACCCTCCTCAGACAAGGCTGAAACATGCCAGGTTCAGACCATTAGCCCCCAGGGAGAAAGGGAGATGGGCCAGAGTGGGAACAGGCCAGGCTGGGAAGGTCCTCACTGGTTTTAGCTCAAGTGTTGCTGTCCAAAGGCAGGGGCCATCACAAGGTCACATCTAGGGGCATCAACATCCCAGACTAGCATCTGGCCTTCCCTGGCCTGGGAGATGTCTTCAGGATGGAGGAGCCAGAAACAAGTTCAGCCCCTTCTCCAGGGAATTTGGGGAAAAGCAAGGTTGAAGTTGGCATCTATTGATGCTAACCAGAGAGTGGAAGTGGTGTTGCAGGCTAAGAAGAAAGCAGGTGTGCATGGAGATTTGGCCCTGGAGGATCACTTGGAGCTCTGCTGGCTCGAGCTGGGGGTCTGAGAGAAGCGAATATTGGTGCTGCCTCCACTGCCAGACTTGTAGCCACTGCCTCCAGTGGTCTGGATGCCACCAGAGTTGGAGCCAATTCCGCTCTGGCTCACAGAGCTGCTGCCTCCACTGCTGAGCCTGCTCCCAGCGCTGCCGCTCTGATAACCTCCAGTGCTGGTGCCACTGCCACTCTGGTAGCTTCCAGTGCTGGTGCCACCCTGGTAGCCTCTGGTGCTGGTGCCACCCTGGTAGCCTCCAGTGCTGGTGCCACTGCCACTCTGGAAGCCTCTGGTGCTGGTGCCACCCTGGTAGCCTCCGGTGCTGGTGCCACTGCCACTCTGGTAGCTCCCAGTGCCACTGCTCTGGAACCCTCCGGTGCTGCCACTGCTAACGCCACCATAGACACTGTTGTTTCCACCGCTTACTCCTCTGTGGCCACCACTGCTGCCTCTGCTGCTGCTGTTGCCTCTGTAGCCACCGCTGCTGCTGCCACTGACCCCTCCAAAGCTTCCACGGCTTCCACCAGAGCTGCCGCTTGCGCTGGTGACATTGCTGACCACCGCTATAGGAGAACAGGCACTCGATTCAGGCTAATGGGCTAGGCATATATCCCAGCTCCACCCTATTGGCTGTGTGACTTAGAGGAAGATACCCAACTTCTCTGAGGCCTCAGTTAGTTAGAGAGAGAGAAAGAGGGAAGGAAAAAGGGAGGGAGGGAGGGAGGAAGGAAGGAAGGAAGGAAGGAAGGAAGGAAGGAAGGAAGGAAGGAAGGAAGGAAGGAAGGAAGGAAGGAAGGAAGAGAGAAAGGCTGGCCCTTTAGTGACCTTTTCTAAAAAAAGGAGCCAGCGGTATCCACAGAAATTTCTGGTTCTCCAACCTGGGGAACTCCCCAATACCTTAAGGGTGTGCCAGTTTACACTAAGTTAAGTGTGTGTGGCCATGGCCTGAGACCCGAGGTACCATTTGGTGGCCTGGCCTCCTCTCATGGGTCAGGTTTTCCTGCCTGAAGGTTAGGGAGGATGTTTCTAATTCCTCTTTTTACAACCCAGAAGAAGGTTTTTGGAGGGTTACTTACAAATGCTCACAGCACTCTGACACTCTCCAGACATCCTAAAAAAAGGAGAGAAGGAGAGGTGGATTATTTCTGCAATGAGCCATTAGCCACACTGCTGAGGGTTCATAACTTTGGGAGCCATGTTCTCCCATTTGCCCAACTAGGGGTCAAGTTCACAGGGGCAGAAAGGCTATTCCAAGCTTGTTTCTATGACCAGATCTCCCCAAGAAATGGGGCTGCTTCAGGGGTTGAGATGTCCAGAAACTCCACCAACTACCCTCCAGATCTCATCTTCTTCCCCTTAGTTCCCAAGATTATCTGTTCCAGGCAAATTCCACTTGATTAGCCCATTCTCACCTCTCTTCCCCTGCTGGACCTTCTTCCCACCTTGCCCTCCTTCTCCACCCAGCCCTGGCTTTTTTATTTCTGACTTTCCTCTTCCAGGACACCTTCCCCAATGAGCCCTCCTGGGGTGGTGCTGGTGGTGGTGATGATAATGCTTGTTCAAGGTAGGTAAAATGTGAGAGGAGCTGACACAACACATGGATTTGAAAATACCCTGTGCACACTGCTCATCTCCCTGTGCCTCGTTCTTATTTGTGGAGCAGGCATGTTCACATATCTGAGTAGACATGGAATATGTCCGCACACCTTGCCAATGTGGGCCCCACTGGTGTCAACCACTCCCTCCTCATTGCACAACTCCCAGTACACAGAACTCCATCTTCACTCACACTCCTCTCCATAGGGACTCATAAGAAATCCTTATGTTTTCTTCTCACACTTGCATTTTGCTTTTCTCCATCAGATTGGGAGCTGCCCAGAGACAAAGGCTATGAACATGGACTGCCTAGAGCATCTAGTCAGCAGAAAGATCTCTCAATTCTTAACACACTTTTGGCATTTGATATCTACTCACTAAGCCCTAACCTACTGCTTGATATTGAGTTAGTATTCCAGAGTATGTATGTATCAGCCACCTCCTTATATGGACTCAGGCTCAGGAGTTGGTGGTTGCAGAACTGTCTATAATGAGCTGTCCATATGTTAACCATTAGCCACATAAAAATATTTAAAGTTATTAAAATTAAGTCAGATGTAAAAATCAGTTCCTCAGTTGGACTAGCCACATTTCAAGTGCTCAAACGGCAAATGGCATTGTATTGGACAGCACAGATAGAAAGCATTTTAATCATCTCAGAAAGTCATTACCAGACAGCCACTATAACTTTTTTATAGTCTCAAAGCACTTTTTCTTACACATTGCACATAGTAGGGATCAACAAAGGATGTAATACAATATTCATGTCCATGGTAAGCTGAAGCATTGGATGATGCTGATTAACAAAAAAAAATGGTGCTTGAATGCTAAATGCTGTCATTCAGAAGATTCCTTACCCTTTGTCTGGGTTGTCCTCTCCTTATCATCTTGCCTTCTTTCTTCATTATCAAACATCACTCTAAAATTATATCTGGAGAATGCTGACCCTACCACCCCTTACCTGCACTCCTCGCCCTCCAGCAACTTGCGGTAGGTGGCAATCTCCACATCCAGGGCCAGCTTGACATTCATCAACTCCTGGTACTCACGCAGCAGACGGGCCATGTCATCCTTGGCCTTCTGTAGGGCAGCCTTTAAGCCTTCAAGCTTAACACTGGCGTCTTTGAGGGCCATTTCCCCACGCTGCTCAGCTTCAGCAATGGCTGCCTGAAGGTTGGCATGCTAAGGTAGAGGAAAGTAGATCAATTAGCATAGTGACCAGGAAACAAACACCTGAACTTTCCTGAGAGGATGTCTCTTCGCCATCCAGCATCCCTTTGTTCCCTTCCTTAGAGATTCAATGGAGCATGCTCAGAAAACAGAAGTCAGTTTTGCTAGTGGTTCATTCATCTCTAGCCCATTGAAATTGACTCATGTCTCATCAAGAAAAGGAACACTGATTTGTTGGCAAAGGTCATAGTGGTCTGGTGTGTGGTTCTTTAGGTAAGACTGTTTAAAAACTCCCTTGCCTAATCATTTCATTTCGGTGATACAAATTAGCCATCAAGGTTATGTGACAAATAGTCATGGAGAGCAGATCCTACTGAGAGCTGAGTGTTTAAGGTCACCCCTACAGTTGCAAGATTTGAAAAACCAGAATGGGCAATCATCTCTTCTTAGGGAACCATCAGGAAGCCCAGCCTTTAGGAGGAACATCTGGAGAAACAGAATGTCCCAGAGATGGTGCTATTCCACGTGACACCATGAAAGGACAGAGAAAGCATGTGGAAGAGGCACAGCTGTTGATTCTCCTTCTCCCCAGGGCCCAGAAGATCTCCAGGATCTCCAGTAATCCCAGACCAACCTGTTTCTTGACATTTTCAATCTCAGCCCGCAGCCTCTGGATCATTCTGTTGAGCTCCATGATCTCACTCTTAGTGCTCTTCAGGTCATCCCCGTGTCTGCCGGCAGTGGTCTGCAGCTCCCCAAGCTAACAGAGGAGAAACCAACCAACATGTTTTTGCAAAGTGTGGAAGCATTCTTGATGAAGGTCAACAGGACCTAAAACTAGAGTGTGGAAATAGGGGGAGGGCTCCCACCTTGGTCTGGTACAGGGCCTCAGCCTCGGCCTTGCTCCTCTGGGCGATCTCCTCATACTGGGCCTTGACCTCAGCGATGATGCTGTCCAGGTCCAGGCAGCGATTGTTGTCCATGGACAGGATCACAGACGTGTCACTCACATGACTCTGCATCTGTGACAGCTCCTGTGGAGAACATGGATGGTCATCTTCACTATCCCCTGGCCCCAGAGGATGTTGGGAATGAAAAAGTTCAAGAATTTTGATCAGCAGGGATATCCCAACAATGGGGCCAGGAGCGGGACAGTTAGAATAATAAGCTTGCACTTTAGGCCTGGTTGTAGATGAAAGGATGCCAGACAACAATGATAAAGGAAAAGGAAACACAAATATAATTAGGCCAGCCTGAAAGTATCAGTCAGCAGAATTCTGTGTGGGTTTCTATGGGACTGCAATAGGGAAGAGTGTTCTGAAGGAGCTAGCTGTGATACTTGTATAGGAGTCAGAGAAAAGATGTAGAGTAAAATGGGAAACTAAAGCTGACAGAGAGGAACCTTGGCCCTTTGGGCCATTTCTATGCAGGCTGGGGAGCTAAGTTAGCATTTCCTGGCTAGGGCGGAGCTGAGTTCTGAGCCCTGACACTGCTTTTGTGTGTGTTCTGCCACTTGACTGTCCCCTAAAGTTACACTTGAGAAGCATGTTTGGGAAGATGCAGGCAGGAAGGCTGTGAAGTTTGGCAAACCAAGGAATCACCATCTCATAGAGGGTCCTCAAGAAGTTGAGCTCATCTGTCAGGCTGTCGACCTTGGCCTGCAGCTCCACCTTGTTCATGTAGGCCCCATCCACATCCTGGGGCAGAGGGAAGGGTGGTCAGAAAGCAAAAGAAGACCTCTGCTCCCCTACCACCCATAGTTCTCTCCTAAGTCTTCATCTCTCCCCTTTGTCCCTCACCCACCCCTCCTCCTAATTGTGAAGTCTCACCTTCTCTCTTTAAAAAAAAAAGAAAAAGAAAAAGAAAAGGTGGTATTCATCCTTTAAATTGCTTTGACCAGTCAAACCCCAATGCTGTAACAAACTATAAACCACATCAGCCAGGCATGGGATAAGGGTAGAAAAAGCACATTTATCTAATATTTGACTTTGGTAATATAGCACTAAAAACCACCCTTCTGAATTGAAATAAAGGTATTCTTCTCACTATTCCATCTGTATGATAACTGATTTAAACAAGTGACAAGTATTTATGGATTATTACTTTTAATAACAGCCGAGTACATTTGTGGACTGAAAACCTTGATTAATTCTATCAAAAAAAAATGTTCATTATTGGTTGGCATTACTAATCAGCTCATTTCCAAAAATGTAAGGAAATATGCAAGCCCCACACACAGTGTAGGGTCGCCATGCTCAGAGCTGGCTCTGCTCTCCCCATGGTGGCAGTAGCCAGAAAGGGATCCTCGACCTGCCTGTCCCAACTCACTTACCTTCTTGAGTCCCACAAACTCATTCTCAGCCGCAGTGCGTTTATTGATCTCATCTTCATACCTGGAATGGAAAGAGGCAACACTTAGTGACATTTCAGAAGTTAAAAAATAAAAAAGACGAGGATCTCTAGCATTCATGTGGAACCTCCTCACTCAGAGACGAGACCAGCTATATGGGGCCCTCGGCTCACACTCAGTTTAATGTTCTGCTGGCACCATCTTTAAATTCTTAATAATATTTTAACAAGGGCCCTGCATTTTCATTTTGTACTGAACCCCCAAATTCATATAGCCAATTCAGTCTAGAGGCCTCTCAGAGCTCTGGCTTCTGCCTCTCCCTCCTCCAAGTCTGGGTGACAGACTGAGGTGTGGGCAGGCGGGGTGAAGGGAGATTTCAAGGAGCCAGCAGCTACTTGCGGCTCTGACAAGCATCACAAAAAGCACAGTGCGCATGTGAGGCCTAGTGAGGTATTTGCTCAGAGCGGGTGTTTCTGTTTCCCTTTTCATTAATTAGAGTTGCCTCTTATAGGAATTAGGGATAACAATGAACTCAGGTCTTCTGAATGCATCAAAGTTACCAGATTTGTGCCTGTTAAAAATCTCCTGCTGAGAGTTTGGATTTCGTGACGATTAAAGACTGGAATGATTCCAGGAGGAAAGGTTTCTGGGTGATGAGAATATGAGTTGCCACTGGACACCCAGAGCCCAGCACACAGTCTGCCACCAATGGGTACCCACCAGGTCTGTACAGTTGAATTGGACTGGGGCTTCTCCTGAGCAGGTGTGCCCACCCCCATGGGTCCTGACCCCCAAGGATGTCTGTCAGAGGCCCTGTTTGCCTGCAGAGACAGGGGGTTGGACTGGACACACTGAAAGTGCGAGCCTGGACTGTCTGCCCAGAATCCCTGGGACCTGTGGGGCACTCAGACTTCTGGGACCTGCCCATACCCACTGATTCTGGATGTCTAGGACCAGAGCACAGGAATGTACATTTTTACAAACTTCCAAGGGGATTCCTATGTACAGTTAAGTGTGTAGGGCTCTCTATCCTAAAAAGCTTCAAACTCTGGGAGGCTCTCCTGCCTATCTGGGCTGGTACAGGAGGGGGCCTGCCTTGAAACTGAAAAACATGTCATAATTAGCCTCCTAGAAGTCTCAGTCCCCACCCTCTCACCCCCTTCTGCTTGGTCATGCTTCCCTCAATAAACCATCCAAGGTGTTGACTGAAGGTGTAGTCGGGAACAGTTAAACAGTTAAAGTGGGGCCAGGCCTCCCTGCTAATCCCCCAGAAGAGGAAAGTGCCCAGTTGGGGCCCTTACTTCTTTTTGAAGTCTTCCACCAGGAACTGCATGTTCTTCAGCTCTCCTTCCAGGTTCCCCCTCTCCCCCAGAGCCAAGTCCAGCTGCCTGCGCAGGAAGCTGATGTAGGATTCAAAGAAAGGCTCCAGGTTGTTGGGGCCCGAGCCGGAGCCCGTCTGCTGCTGGAGCAGATTCCATTTGGTTTCCAGGACCTTGTTCTGCTGTTCCAAGAATCGCACCTGCATCCCAAAGGGTAGAAATATGGAGCATGGACCCAGTTTTTTTTTTTAACTGCAATAGCTTCTGGGTTTTTGTTGTTTTTTTTCAATTGGGTTTTTTGTTTTGTTTTTATTTTGGGGTTTTTTTTTTTTGGAATTTGGGAAGGATGAAGATTTAGAAAAGGGAGAGCTAGAATATTAAGTGCTTACTCTATACCTATTTTCACATATCTCCTCTCATTTCGTCCTCACAACTACCTATCAAGGAGATGTTATTATCCCCATTTTGTAGATGAGGAACCTGAGGCTCAAAGAGCTTAATTAGATTGCCCAAAGTGATGTGGCTACTAATAGACAAAGCTCACCGTCAAACAAAGCACTTCTCGTCTATTGAGATCCTTCAGAATACAACTAAAGGAAGGCAGCATAAATAAAGTTATTTATTATTGAAAACTTATTCACCTCTATACAGGCAGAGAAAACAGTCAATGAGATCTAACTTTTCTCAGGTTGTTTTGGATTTTCTTTAGACTTACAGGTAATCTAGGTTTAACTTCCAATCCCAGGTTCATCCTCCAGATCAAGCACACCCTCCCTTGTCCCAGCATGGACCTCTCAATTGAGAAGGTAAGTCATTTGCCAATACTATCTTTGACAGAAAGTCCCAGGATTTCTACTAGTGCAAGCTTAATTACCATCCAGTTTAGATTTTCACAATTGCTTTTTAAGAGTAATTGAAAATTAGCTATTATACTGTCATAGTTAATGTCCTATTCTTAACAAGAACTAAAAGCATATTTGGACCCTCACTTTATTTTTCCTAGTTCTAGCCCTAGAAGTAAATCAGGAGCCAGAATCCTACTGCATTTCATAGCTGGGAAAACCCAAAGAGTAAGAGAGGCAGGCTCACTGTCCTGTAGGGACCAAGGCAGAGCCATGACAAGAAGCCACACCCTTGCCTTTAAGCCAGGCAGATCCCATTGCATCTTTCTATACCAACCCCCTGGGTGGCCCAAACCCTCTATGACATCCCGGGACTTTTCCCTCACCTTGTCAATAAAGGAGGCAAACTTGTTGTTGAGGGTCTTGATCTGCTCTCGCTCCTGGGCTTTGACCTGACCAATCTGAGGGTCGATCTCCACATTGAGGGGTTGCAGAAGGCTCTGGTTAACAGTCACTTCCTGGATTCCCCCAGGAAAGCCACCAGGGCCAAAGCCACCAGGACCACCAAAGCCACCAGGACCACCAAAGCCACTAGCTCCACCAAAACCACCAGCTCCACCAAAGCCACCAGCCCCTCCAAAGCCACCAGCCCCTCCAAAGCCTCCTCCCATTCCTCTGCCACCACCAAAGCCACCTCCATAGCCACCTCCAAAGCCACTGCCACAGCCGCTACGCCCTCCCCCAAAGCCACCAGTCCGGGAACCACCAGCCACACTGATGGAGATGCTCTTGTTGCCACCCAGGTTGTAGAGGCTGCGACTGCCAAAGCCACCTGCCCCGCTCCGGAACCCACAGGCTCCTCCACTGGCTCCCCCTGAACGGGCCACGCAGCTCATCCTGCTGCTGCCACTGGAGACCACAGCAGAGTGGCCAGAGAAGCCCTGGCTTCCACCGCTGAAGGACTTCTTGCAGACTTGTCTGTTCATAGTGAGAGCTTGGAGGTGAGCTAGCAATCACTTAGCAAGAGCAGAAAGGGATGAAGACAGAGGGTGAGGACAACAGAGGAGACTGGCCTTTATATACCAAGCAGTTTGGCTTGGAAGAAGGAGAGGCCAGCAATTAACTGAGAGTCATCTTGGGTTTGGTTTGCCTTCCAGGCAATAAGTTATTTCTAAGTTCCCAACACACCTCAAAAATAATCCTCTGGACCAAAATGACTTTGCTTTCTTAGCTTAATCACCCAAACCTGCCTTGGTTGACAAAAGACAGGAGCTCTCCACCCTCCCTTCATGTGATTTCCTCAAGGGTCTTCGGGAACACAAACAGCACCTGATCCAGCAGGATGAGTTGGGTTTTGACACTAGGGAATCAAGAGCCACTGAGCTCCATGACACAAGGGTGAGGAGGAGACAACCTCTTCCAGGTGGGCTGAGTGCCTTCCTGCAGTGCCAGACTGCCACTTCCCAGTGACATGTCATCTGTGATCTGTGCCCACCTCTTCAGAGAAACACCCAGAGGAGGGCTTGGGGTTGGGGGAGGGGGATGAAAAGTACGCTGACACCACAGGGTGTACTCTAGCCCCACCTCAGCCAAGCGCATCTGTTTAAATCAGCCTGCCATTTGAGCTAAGAAGTGTTGCTCATGGAAAACAAAATTGGAGATAAAATGTCCGACCGATGAGAAAAGTGAAAGCCATATATGAAGCAAGCAAGTGTGAGGCTTGGAAAGGAGACATGGACAGGGAGGAGTCTCAGACCAAACCCCTCCACCACCATCCTAGATCAACAGCAGATGATTTCTGGATCAGGAAGCAAGGGAAGAGAGAGTATGAGCATCTTTTAGTTGGCTGATGGAGTCAGCTCAAATACCCCATTATCTTAAGATGAGAGTGTGTGCTGTATCAGATCTGGTGGCCTTAGGATCTCCTGTCCCCTTCACCACCTGGTCTGAGTTAGATGCCCCTCCCTGTTCTCCCAACAAACCCTGTACTTTTCCCACCATGGCCCTGATTTAATGTATACTTATCTGTTCATTTGTCAGTATCCATCTAGGCCCTGAGCTCATTGAAGGAGGGAACTGAGTCCTACTCATTCTGAACTTCCGGCTTCTTGCATAGGGTAAATGTAACACAAACATGTGGTAACTGGCTGATGACCAGTGTCTAAGAATATAAATATCTAGACCCAGGTCCCACCCCAGTCTTATGGAATGAAAATCTCCAGAGAAAGGGCTTGCGAGTCTATATTTTTAACAAGCCCCCTCCAAGTAGTCCCTATGACCAGGGAAGTTTGGGCAGCCCTGGTCTAGACTATGAGTATTCCATCAGGGCCGGGAAGTGTGGGGAAGAGGGAGGAGGTGAAGGACCCTTGGTGGTAGAGTGGGTACACTGACACATTACTGCTCTAACTTACTACAGCTCAACTGTTCCCCATCCTCATGCAATCCACTTGCACACTCAACCATGCCACACATGGCTAGAGCAAATTCTCAGGTGGTTATCTACATATAGGGACTTCACAAGGTATGACAGGAGTAGAACAGAATGATTTTAGACTCCCCAGAAATATGTGGTTGGTATACTCCAGAACTCCAATCAGATCAGCAACAAGCTGTCTTTTGGGGATGGTTTCTAGACAGTCTGGGGCAGGGTCTGAAGAACCCCAAGTTAAGCAATTTTAAGTACTCTCTAGCTAATTCTCAATTCTCTGCTCTGCAGTTTGTCTAGAGTCAGTTCCACCACTCACTAGCTCTTTGACCTGGACAAGTTATTTAACTTTTATGTGTCTTGGTTTCCTCAACTATAAAATGGGGATGATAATAGCATGTACTTTGTGGGGTTGTTATGGTATTAAACAACCAAATCAATGCTCAGAGACATGGGGGAAGGGAATAACATGTCTGGCCTCAGCTATTCTCAAAACAATTTTGCCCCCTTGAGAAACTCATGAATGGGTGGTAGGGAAAGGAAGCTGAGTGAGAGTGGAGAGTAAGAAAACCAACCTGGGAGAGTAGAGAGCAAGACCTCTGCTATGATGGATTTGGGTTGAGTGACCTTGGACTGTGATTTAACACATAAGTCTGTTCTGACCTGTCAAATCCCTTCCTACTCACTGGTTGGTGATGAGCCTCACAGGATAAATATAAGTGAAAGTCCTTTAAAATTTACAAGAAGGCACACAAGAGTAAGGTAACTGTGGTCTAACAGAAACCCTGTCATCATGAATGTCAGAAGATCTGGGTTCATACCCCTTGTCTACCTCTCGTTCTGTGGTGACCTTAGACAAGAGTTTTGACTTCTTTGAGCCCCTCTTTCCTTATTTGTAAAATGAGGATTCTACTCCACTTGCAGGATTGTTTTGATATTTAAGTAGTATGCAGCAGCAAATGTTTGGATATTTTAAAAACACTACTCATCCAGACCATCCAAGAAGGGGATTCTGGGTTGGGTTCTTCTTTGAGACATTTACTCCACCCATTAATTGAAAGCCAGTCTCTCTTGTTGAGGTCTTTACGCATAATCTTTAAAACTCCTTTAAAAGTATACCAAATGCCCTCCCTGGGGAAAAGATTGAGCCAGGCTCACCTGAAGCCCCAGGTGAGAGACCAAAGCAAACAAGGACAAACATTAGTGTTTCCGATGCCCCTCCCCACCTTGGCTGCAGTGCTGAGGCAGCGGTGGCAGCCTTCTTCGTGTGGCTCATCACTGCCACCCCAGCATATGCTGGAGAAGAGGGAAGGAGAGAGGCGATGGGCAGATTACAAAAGCACGGTTTGGGTTGGGTTCCCCTAATCCATGTCTCCTGAGCCTGCCAAAGCATCACCTTATTTAGCCAGTTGGGGTTGTTTTCTTAGCAGTTGACTGAAACTGCTGGAAATATACAGAGTTAGCATCCTTGGCAGCATTTTTTCTTACACACTGCAGCATCTTTTAGAGCAGTGGTGTCTAAATGATCTGCCTGCTGTCAACAATCTGAGTTCTGTGTGAAGGTTGCCAAGTGGCTGAGTGCTCTGGGTCCCTACTTCCTCATCTATAAAATAGGGGCAATTGTCACCAAGCAGAGTTATTTCCTCTCACCAAATTGCTCTCTGGTATTCACTTCAGTGAGAATACTTAAGAGTGGCTTGTCATGTAATTGTGAGTGGACGTATCATGAGACAGTGGCCATTACCTGTAGAGTTAGAGTTTGTAGGTCAAAGTAAGCAGACATCCCTCTCCACCTGGAGCCAAGGATGAAGAGGTGAGAGTTACATGCTCCTTTATGTGTGTGGATTCGTAGATCCAATTTTCTAGGTCATTATTAATCTGTTCTCAAAAAAAAAGAAAAATGAACAATCATACTGGTTATACTGTCCCTGGATTAAAAATTCTCCTTTTTATCATCTTACAATAAAAACATATCACAACTAACTTTAACAAATGAACTGTAAAAATATAGGGCTAGCTCCCTTTATAACTAAAGATTGTTAAAAAGTAAGCTAAATCCTTCAGTTATTAAGTCTTAGTTGTTAGCAATAATAATTTATTCTAGATCTGGTCTTCTCTACAGACTTGGTTAAAATAGTCTTCAACTCACCCTTAAATCCTTATCTGGTACTAGATTCTCTCCTGGGGCTTGTCTGGAGCAGAATTCTATGCCCTAAGATTGCCTTGATTAAAAGATTCTGTGGTCAAATAAATTTGGGTAATGAAAATTCTATAGCTTTCTCTCAGTGTTTTAATAAAGCTCATTTACTTAAATTAAATGCCCTGAGAAGTACTGTAGAAAAGAATCATTTACTTTTATTTAATCAGAGCTTCCCAAACAAACTTAACAATAAAACCATTCTATCCTGACCCCTATTAACATGCAGTTGAATATACTCAGAGAAACACTGGTCCACCTACTATGTCCAGAGTGGGAAAGAATGTGCAGACAGGGCAGTCATGGTTAAGGCATAAGGTCAAGAAAACTTGCTTTGCCCTAACTGGTTTGGCTCAGTGGATAGAGCATCGGCCTGCGGACTCAAGGGTCCCAGTTTCGATTCCAGGCAAGGGCATGTACCTTGCTTGTGGGCACATACCCAGTAGGGAGTGTGCAGGAGGTAGCTGATCGATGTTTCTCTCTCATCGATGTTTCTAACTCTATCCGTCTCCCTTCCTCTCTGTAAAAAATCAATAAAATATATTTTTAAAAGAAGAAGAAGAAGACTTCATCTCTGTAGAGAAAGCACTTGCCCCAAGAGAGAAAGCTGAGAGCAGACTAAGGCCTGCATGTTGCAGATGCAGAGAGAAGGGCTTTAGGATGCTGGAAAATGAAGAAGGTCCCTAAAGACCAATTCACCTATTGATGTATTTTTCTCACCAGCCATGGATCTTGATGGGTCTTTCCAAAAGTCATTGACCTTCCTTCAGGGAGCACCATGGGAAGGTAGACTCATCCATTTTCATTGGTATGCTGGATTTTCTGGAATTCAAATGACAACACCTCCTCCCTCTCTTTCCTTGCAGCTTGGAGGAGTGGAAAACATAGTCCTTGGAGTTAGGCCTGTGTTCAAAGCTCAGCCTCTCCACTTTTCAGTTACATGGCCTCCAGGAAGTTTTTTTACCATCCGGCCTCAGTTTTCTGGTCTGTACATTGGGATTAGCATAGCCTCCTCATCGGGCAGCAGAGGACTACAGGAGGTAGTGTTAGAAAGCCCTTACACAGGGCAGTGATCAGCACTTAGTAGCCCTTGTGATGATGCCAAGAACCAATTCCAGCATGTAATAATTACAAGAGTTCTGTCAAAAGGTTGATGGGACTTGAGGGGCTCAACAAGGGTGAGCCACATATGTAATTTTCCTGTTGGAAACGGCTAAACAGCACTTCCCCCAAACCTGAATAGGATAAGTTTGTTGCCAGACAGCTCAGGGCATTTTATTGCCTCCTGTTGGCCAAACACCTGAACAGCTGTAGGCTATTACCCAAACTGACAATGTTTCTGTGTATCTTTTGATACCTTACCCTTTGAAGTGTATATTTCCACCTTGCCTTAGGATAAATCGTGTGAATAAAAACACGGGTCTTTGTCAAGGGAAGGTCTTCAGTTCCTTTCAACTGAAGCTCCTCTGACCCCCAATGCCTTTCAAAAATATCTTTCATCTTTGGACTCCTCTTAATCATCTACGCACAGCCCCTTTCTCCAGAATGCTGAACCCTTTGTAAGGCTGGGAAAAGAACCCCAGCATTATGGTGCCCTAACGAGGGACACCAACATGATGATAATGGCAATGTGAGGTACAAAGCCCTTCTAGAAGCTGTCAGTTTGGAGGCTGAAGGGGAGGAAAGAGTTCTAAGGGGTAGTCCTGTTTAAGGCCAATGCAGCATTGAAGTCTGGTTTCTGCATAAAATTGTAAGGAATCACAGCTTCTGAACTGAGATTTACATAAAAGTCATTCTCTCCTGCCTGGCCACACCAGTTTCCCACTCCGGGCTCATCTGTAATGCAAGCAGTCAATCAATCAAATATTTATTGAGCTACTACATACTTCCCAGAATTATGGGGACTATGATTTAGTGAATATAATTTCCTTCTTCAAATCCTTGCTTCTTTCACCTGTCTGTGAAAAATATGTAAAAATGGCTGACATTGAGTGCCTGCCATTTACCAGGCATTGAATTAGGTTGTTTAGTAGTATCATTTCTAACTGTCATAGAAACTGTGCAAGGTCTGGACATTTATTCCCATTTTACAGATAAGGACAAGTTTAATGAGGTTTATTAACCCTCATTAAGTTGCCCCAAATCAATTTGCTGGTTGAGCTGGGATTTTAATAGGACTATCTAACTCCAAATCCTGTCATAAACTCATGGATCATTTTTATCTATGTGGGCTTCCGCAAGTCAAAGCACATCATCCGAAAATGAAGAGTCCACTTTGACATTTAAAGAGTCCACCTACAGAATATGGTGAACAGATGTGCCTTGAAGCATCAACTGTGCTACTGAAAGAGGTTTAAACCTACAAATTCTTCTTTGGCATCAAAGAGAAACACCTATCATTATCAAGGTATTTCCCCGATCAATCTCTCTGACTTCTCCGCTGGAGACCAGAACTCCCCGGAGTTGATGGTGGCCCACCCACCCTCACAGGGCCTCAGCTGGAGAAACCTCTCCTGCTAATATAGGAACTTCAAGTTTGGTTTCTGGCTCCTCAAGATTCCAGTGAGCTGTTAGCACCATGTGCCAGAGCTGGTACAAGAGGGCATCCAAGGGGCAGAGAGGAAGTCAGCCAGCCCCGTTCAGCAGCATAACATAGTGGTTACAGTGTTTGGATTTGAGACCCAGATCTGCCACTTCCTTTCTGATGCCAGACCTGTTAATGGTACCCTGCCTCTAAGCTCCAGTTTCCTCATCTGGAAAATGAGGATAATTAACACCTGTCTCCTATGGTGATTGTGTGGATTAAATGCAATGACGTGCAAAATGTCCAGTGTATGACTTGCACCAGTAAGAACCAAAAAAATGTTAGTTGTTTTTATTAAATGTCAGGATAGCAATTGCATTTAAGTCTCCCCTGTCCTTTTCAAATATCTGATTAGCTCAGTGACATTCAGAGTGTCTAGTATGTGCCAAGCAATGTGCTGGACATTGAGAGGCACAAAGATGAAGAAGGCACATCAGTTACTTCCATTCTAGTATGGAGAGCAGACACTGAAACTAGTTATCTATACTAATAAAAGGATAATATGCTAATTAGACTGGGAGACCTTCTAGGAGACCTTCTGGACATTCTTCTGGACAAAGCCATGGTGGCGGGACCAAGGTAGAGGTGGTTAGGGGCCAAGAGGGGAGGGCAGTTGTGGTTGATCAGGCAGGATGGGACAGCAGTTGTGGGTGATCAGGCTGGTGGGGGGGGCGGGGAGGGGGTGAGGCCATTGGGGGTGATCAGGCCAGCGGGGGGTGCAGTTGGGGGTGAGCAGGCTGGCAGAGGGGGCCAGTTGGAGGCGAGCAGGCCATCAGTGGGTGTCAGTTGGGGGTGATCAGGCCAGAGGGGTGGGGGGAGGGCAGTTGGGGTAAGCAGGCTGGCAGGAAGGGCAGGTGGGAGCGAGCAGGCCAGCGGGAGTTGGGGGGGCAGTTGGGAGTGATCAGGCCAGCAGGGGGGCCAGTTGGGGGTGAGCAGGCCAGCAGGCAGAGTGGTTAGGGGCAATCAGGCAGGCAGGCAGGTGAGAGGTTAAGAGCCAGCAGTCCCAGACCGACAGTCAGACATCCCCCGAGGGGTCCCAGATTGAAGAGGGTGCAGGCCGGGCTGAGGGACACCACCACCATCCCCCCCCCCCCCGCCCCGCACGAATTTCCTGCACCGGGTCACTAGTTTTAATATAACTTAGTGAGTGATACAAAGAGGCTAACAGGGGGCGATGGGAATACCAACAGACATTCAGTGCCCTGTGGAAGGTCCAGGAAAGCTTTCAAGAGGCAATGCCTGAGTGACCATCAATGAGAAATCAGAGCTAATAAAAATAAAATAAAAAAAAAACCTGAAGGTAGAATGAGTATTCCTGGCCAGGGGAACGGCTTATCAACGGCAGAGAGGCATCAACCAGCCAGGTTCACACCAGTTTTGCAGGCTCAGGTCTTGAAAGTACTCCCATAAGGCCATATATTTACCTGGCTTATGTTCTATGTCTTTGCCCAGAATAAAAGGGTATTTCCATTTTAAAACAAACAAACTTCTCAATATGTATACGTCCCTCAAATTCAGAATGGTTTCTATTCAGCTCAGTTATAACCAATATCACAGCCACGGTCCTTGCCTAAGGAGAGGGTCAAAGGAAATGACCTCTTGCTTGGGTGCAGGGTTTCCTAACAAGCTCTATGGACATTTGAGACTGGAGAATTTTTTGTCGTGGGGCCTGTTCTGTGCACTGTAGGGTATTTAGTAGCAACGAGGCCTCTACCCTCTAGATGCCAATGGTACTCCTCTAGTTGTGACAGCCAAAACTGTCACCAGACATTGACATATATTCTCCAGGGGAGTGGGATTGCCCCACTGAGAATCACTGCTTTATTGCCACCTAGTGCTATCCTTCCCTGCCCTGTCTTCTCTAGCAGTCAATAATCTGTCACCATTTGGTGATGTCACCATTTAGTGATGTCACCATGGATTCCAAGGGTATCAGACTGCTCCCACTATAACCCAATCAGTGGTTAGGAGATCCAAGTAGCCTTTAGCCTAGGTGGAAGTGTTGGTGGTGATTATCTTGATTTTAGGCACAAAAGAGATGTGCAGTAAGCAGTTTGAATGCCAGAGGGGCTTGTACAGAATATAGATAAAATATGTGAAGGAGGTGTTTTGAGGTGGGTTTTTTTTTTTTTTCAGTCATCCCAAGATTGTTGGAAGGTGTCCACATTCCTAGTCTTGGCTGCAGAGAGAGAATGTACTTTAGCTAAGGTGCTGAGAAAGCAGAGAGAAGGGGCAGCCCAAATCCCAAAAGATGATATTTCTTATGATTGGATAACAAAAACCCCACCCTGCCCTATATAAAACAGAGAAGGGTCATATGGAGACTTACCTACAAATTACCCAAAACTGTATGATCAAACTTCAATCATCAACAGTCACGGTTGGATTATCCATAGGCAGATTCTTTTTTTAATATATTTTATTGATTTTTTTTTTTTTTTACAGAGAGGAAGGGAGAGGAATAGAGAGTTAAAAACATCGATCAGCTGCCTCCTGCACACCTCCTACTGGGGATGTGCCTGCAACCAAGGTACATGCCCTTGACCGGAATCGAACCTGGGACCTTTCATTCCGCAGGCTGACGCTCTATCCACTGAGTCAGACTGGTCAGGGGCACAGGCAGATTCTTGTGAGAAACAATCCCCTAATTTTCTTAACTGAGCCTTTTATGACTGTGTCACCATCACTGTTGATACTTGCTCTGGCCTGTAGTGTAGCCTGCATCCTAGAAGGAAATAACCTGAATCTTAAAACACATCTAGGTCTCCTTAACATCAAAGGATGGGTGAACCAGTGTGTCAACAAGCTCATAGAACAGGAAGGTGCTGTTTTCAGTGTTCTTCCCAGTTGGGGGAGGGGGCTCAAAAGGGAAGTAGGCAGAGAGGAATGAATGGAGGTAGGAATAGGGGGATATAACTTGTGCCCTCTGTGTCATCACAAGAAGATGTATCACTCCACACCCAAGGACGAGAGATGTGGAACAAAGCAGAGAGAGGCAAAAGGCCAATGGCCCCAAATCCCAGACTACAGCCCAGGCATACAAGTCAGCATTATTCAACAACCTCTATGAGCTTGCCCTGTTGGGGGTTGGGGGGAGACATGCTTTATAAGATATGACAAGAATGGACAACAGAGCACCAACTTGTACCCTACTCAAAGAATGAAAAGTCTAGACAAGTATAAGAAAGCAAACCCAAGCCCAGCAACTAAAGAGCACTTGAAAGGTTGACATACAAAGAAATTCTGTAAATGCTTAGGTGAAAGGAAGAGAGAGCACTCAGAACCAGGTAAAGTTCCCTGGAGGTATTTCAGCTTGAATTAGAAATGGTCAGGGCTGGGCTGAGAATATCCAGCCAAACATGGAATTAATTCCTTCAGTCTCAGGTTTTGGAACCAAGTTCACCTGCCTGGCTATTCTTCTGGCCTGATACCTCCTCCTAGAAATAGCCCACTCCACGGTGCCATTCCTCCTAAGCCAGGCTACCTCTGGCTACTCTCTCCTTTGAGAAGTTGCATGGATTCCCCCCTGTCACTAGAGGGATACTTAAGTAGTGGGCGGGAGGGGAGGACTCACTCATAAACCCCCACAGAATGAACAGGGGCCAGTGGGCATTGGTTAGAGTACATGGAGGAGCAGCAAAAGCAAGTCTGAATGTGTGCCTTGAGATGAGTGTGCCCTGAGATGATAAGCATTTCTACTTTATCGCCTGCGTGTTCTGTGGGTCCCCAGGCAACCGGCCATGCAAGAAGGGCAGCAACACAGCCTCAGAAACAGTGTGGGGATGCGGAAGGAGCTCTGGACTAGGATACTTGGGTGTGCCTCAGGGTCACACCATCAGATGCCAGAAGAGCCTAAGCAAGCCGCTCCACCTTTTGGAGCCTCAGTCTTCTTGTTCGCATGTGAAGTTTTTGGCTTCCTTGTGCCTGGGTCCCTTCCAGCCTTGACCTTCGACAGCACTCCCATGGCTAACTAAGACTGCATCAGGGCTTCCTGGTACAGGGCAGACACCAAGAGCTCCCACAGCTGGGGCACACACCTGGGGCCCAGAGTGCATGCAGACAGTGCTTAGGTGCAGGACGTTTTCTGTAGGCGATTAATAGTTGTTTGTCAGGGAGAGGGTTGGGAAGTCTTTGGAATATGCTGGGTTAAAGATAGCTAACAAGTAATCTTTGCTACAAGACTTCTCAGACCTCTAATATGGGCTCCAAAGAGGGAAGATTTAATGGACAGGAAACCTTTTTTGCAGAGCTCCCAACAGACCGGGGTTCTGTGGGTCAGACTTTGAGGTAGCTAGCTCTCAGAAATCCTTGCAACCTGAAGTTCTAGCACCTCACCCTTTCCTGGGTGCACTTTTGAGGGAAAGTTTTCAGGATGTCAACTGGAGTGGGGAAAGCACCAAGGAAAGAAAACTGCTGTCCCCAAGTCCCTCAGTAATTAAGGTCCTCTTAGGTTCCCCGCAATGAGAGAAAGCAAGGATGATATGGATGTCTGCATGATACAACCTTCCCCCTTGAACTGTGAGGCCACAGGGCCTCCTGGAGTGTGCCCCTGCCCTTCCCCCATGCTCAAAGAATAAATGAGTCAGATATTGCCCATTTAGATCCCATGTAATGGACAGTGGGGACCAACTGCCTTGGTCTGGTGCACACTGCCCACCCTGGCAGAGGATGGAGAAGTCAGTCCAGGGGGGAGAAAGGCCTCCAGAGAGGACTCAGAGGCCTGAAGTGAAACACAATGCACTTTATTGGTGACAGAACAGATGGGTAGAGGAGCCTTTGTATTAGACACATCAGAACTGTGGGGACCATTCCACCGAGGGAGGGGACCCCAAGGGCAACAGAAGGTGGCAGCTAAGGCCACAGCTGGACAATCGCATGCACAGACTGGAGCCAGAGAGAGCCTGAAATTTCCTTGGCTGCAGTTGGCCAGGGATCTGGATGGAGGAGCATGAGGCCCCAGTCTTCTAAATCCAAAGATCAGCTGTCTGTCATAGGGGAGGAACTGATGGGGACAGGAGGCGCTCTAGTGATGGTGCCCATGCTCATTATTTACTTGGAGCAGCGCTGAGAGGACTGGGAGAACTTGACGCTGCCACCCCGGTTGCTGCCAGAGCTGAAACCTCCTCCACTGACCCCACAGCGATCTCCAGAGCCAGAGCCAAAGCTGCTGCTGCCTCCGAAGCCACTGCCTCCACCAAATCCACTGCCTCCTCTAAATCCACTGCCACCTCCAAAGCCACTGCTTCCGCCGAATCCACTGCTTCCACCGAAGCCACTGCCTGCTCCCCCGCCTACACCGAAGCCACCGCCAAAACCACCTCCGTAACCACCTGCAGAGGCCGAGGTCGTGTTGCTGCTGCTGACCACGGCTGCAGGGGAGAAGAGAGTACAGGGATCAGCGCCCAGGACACTATTATAACTAATGATCCGCTGGGCCCAAGATGATTGATTATTGTAATACATTCTAATGTCATAAGATGTTCAGCCCCATAGTTTTAAAACGTCATGAGTTGTCCTGTGGTTCCTTCTGCATTCGATCAACTCTTGACACCCTTGGAGATTAATCATAATTTCTCCTCCCATTAACAGGCTCCCTATTGGTTATTCCCCATGCTACAGAACTGCTAATAGTGCCCTGGACCCAGAACAATAACAAAGTCATATCTGTTTCCCCTTCCACCATCTCCAACTTCCATAGAAATCTTTTAATTAGTTGCTTCTGCCCTGTATTATTACTAATATTTCAGCATCAACTCCCATTATCGGGGTTACTTTGGCTACTTACAGATGCTGACAGCATTCTTGCACTCTCCAGACATCCTGTATGAAAAAGCAAGAGAAAATGTCATCATCGCAAAGCAAATTTCCAACAAGTCCATGAATGAAGGTGTTGAATAACACAACTGGAAGTGAATTCAGAAGCCTAGCAGATCGGTCCCCTTTTTCCACCCTTCTATGGGCCACAACAAAGAGACCCTATACACATTGGTTACATATGTGCTTTGACTACACAGCAGGCCTTCATCCCCATATACTTGTTCACTTATCTAGCCCTCAGCATGTGACTTGGGTCAGGGGAGTTGAAATTGGAGACCCACCTGCACTCCTCGCCTTCTAGCAGCTTGCGGTAGGTGGCAATCTCCACATCCAGGGCCAGCTTGACATTCATCAACTCCTGGTAGTCACGCAGCAGCCGGGCCATGTCATCCTTGGCCTGCTGTAGGGCAGCCTGCAGCTCTTGAAGCTTGGCATTGGCATCCTTGAGAGCCATTTCCCCACGCTGCTCAGCTTCCGAGATTGCTGCCTGAAGGTTGGCATTCTGGGAAAGGAGGAGGTAGGAGAAGTGATGGGCCCAGTAGGAGTGTCCCAGGCTTTCTGAGTCTTAGAATAGATTATCCTAGAACAAATGTCTTAAAGTCAGGCAACATTATCCCTTCGCTAGCACTTGTATCTTGTCTTCATCCATGAAGATATTTCTCTTGTGGATTACCAGCCATCTAGACTGGCTTGGTATTTGAACTCCCTAGAAGCCGATGCTGCCTGAGATGAACCCAGAAGTCCATTTCAGACTGTGAATCCTGATATTCTAGTCACCACCCCTCACCAGTAATCCCTGCCACTAGCATTTATCACCATCCCACCTGCTTCTTGACGTTCTCAATCTCGGCCCGCAGCCTCTGGATCATCCTGTTGAGCTCCATGATCTCACTCTTGGTGCTCTTCAGGTCATCCCCATGTCTGCCGGCTGTGATCTGCAGCTCTCCCAACTGGAGAACAGAAGGGAAAATAAGGTGTTCATGCAGCTTTGCCTGATCTGTTTCTCTATTTCTAAACCCACCCAACCTTGAGGTGCTTCGTAAGCATTTGTTAAAATGACATTAAGTCATGTTTCAGCAGGGACACCTCTGAGGCAGCAGGTAAAAGAACAACTGGTTTGTCATGATAGAAGGTTCTACTATCCTGCAGTCCTTGAGCAAGCTAGAGTCAGTCCCATGTGTCATGGCAGGGGACAGTGGAACCACCTCCCCCAGGGGCAACACTTTCTAGAAGCTAAAGAACCAACCGTTAGAGGGATGTCTTCAGAGAGTAGAACCAAGAGGGGTCTACCCAGGGACACTGGGGACTCATCACCCAGCAGCCTCAGACTCCCTGAGACCCCCAATGGATCCTCTGAGTGGTGCTCAGATCCCACCTTGGTCTGGTACAGGGTCTCAGCCTCGGCCTTGCTCCTCTGAGCGATCTCCTCATACTGGGCCTTGACTTCAGCAATGATGCTGTCCAGGTCCAGGCAGCGGTTGTTATCCATGGACAGAACCACAGAAGTGTCACTGACATGGCTCTGCATCTGGGACAGCTCCTGCCAACACAGAGAGATATGTTCACTCTCAGGCCTCTAACAACAAGCACACTGAGGCCCAGAGAGACTCTTGATTAACAATCCCATTCACTGACTCAGCTCTGAATGTGCATTAGCCCTACCATGTCCCATAGCCCCTCAGAAAACCCTATGTCTGCAGCCCATCTTGCAGAATCCCAACAAGGGGCCTTATTTCTAAGCTCAGTCTTTCCAGACCTTAATACTAAATGTCCAAGCCTCAAATCTGTAAGCATCTCACCCTCCTTCTCTCTCCCTCTTAGTAAGAAATATCTTTACCATATCATAGAGGGTCCTGAGGAAGTTGATCTCATCCATTAAGGCATCCACCTTGGCCTGAAGCTCTACCTTGTTCATGTAGGTGGCATCCACATCCTGAGAAAGAAAGAATCATGGAAGCCTTATTCTCCCAAGGACCAAACAACAAACCATCATCACAGCAAGAAAGAATGAGGAGGACTAAGGCTGGTGATTGATTGTTCCTTGCCTGAGGCTGGTCTCCACATAAAGAAATGATTCACATCTCACTGGGGAGGTTCAAGTTCAACCCTATTCAAAAACTAAAAACAAATGAACTGACTCCCTGAGAGTTCTTTCCAGACTAAGATGCACCTGGTTTCTTTTCTTTTTTTTTTTTTTTTTTCTCCAACTGCCTGAACTTGGTGGTTCCGTAGCAATGGAGTAAGGAGATTTTCTCCAAAGCAGCTGGAAATCTGCACCTACAAGCCCCAGGAACCTCACACATAGCCCTTACCTTCTTTAGGGTCACAAATTCATTCTCAGCAGCTGTACGCTTATTGATTTCATCCTCATATCTGTAAGGGTTAAAACAAAATAACTGAGTTTGGGTTTTGAGGTAGTCATAAACACCACTATTCTCTGAAACTCTGAAAGCTCATCTCTTCCAGTCCTCTGTCCCTCTCCCAACCCACTTAGATGAACATATCCTTCTTACTACCTCCCTATTAGTTAGGAGGGTCAATCATTCCAATTTGTCCAGACATACTATCTCAGTTTTAACACTGTAAGTCCCTTGTCCTGGGCAAACCAGGATGGTTGGTCAACACACCATGAGTTGTCCCAGCATCCTCCAGATCCTAGAACCAGGATCTTCCCCAACCTCGCTACTGAAGAAGTGCCCTCTCAACTCTACACTCATCCTGCTTGCCACAATTTCATTTGTAAAGGACTATCCTTAAAGAAGGAAGGTGAGGAGGGAACCTAATGAACCAAGCTGTCTTCTATGACAATAAGGAGAGGAAAATAGACTAAGTGACACCAGGGCCAGCAGACAGGAGGAATGCTGTAAGGGCTGGGACTCTGAGACAGGCTGTCCCACGGCATCTGCCCACTCCTGGTCCTGTCACTCACTTCTTCTTGAAGTCCTCCACCAGGTCCTGCATGTTCCTTAGCTCTGAGTCCAGGCGGCCTCTCTCTTCCAAGATGCTGTCCAGGTAGCTTCGCTGGGAGCTGACATAATTCTCAAAAAGGGGTTCAAGGTTGTTGGTGCCTATAATGGAATTGGTGCCCTGCTGTTGGAGCAGGTTCCACTTGGTCTCCAGGACCTTGTTTTGTTGCTCCAGGAACCGCACCTGCAATGCATTGAGGAAAACATCAGGCAAAGGATCAGAGGGACCTTAGCTCAGGTAAGACAGGTGTCTGTATCTGCCCATATCCCAGCACAAAGGCCTAGAAAGGACATGAAGATAGACTTCTACTGTGGCTGGAGAAGATATGGACAGACAGTCCCATCAGTCAGGCTACTAAGGATGCAGCATGGTTTGGAAAGTTACAGAAGGAGGAAAGATGGACAGGAAAACTGAAATGAGCTCTGCCTGGACACAGAAGTAAAGATGACCCTTCAGTGTTCCCAGGGATTTCATGACTCTATCATAACTTCCAAAAATACACTGCACTCCGCAAAACTGTACTCAAACCTTGCAGCGTCATTTCCACCTAAGGCTCCATTGACACTCCAGTTTTCAAAGGATGTGAGTCACTGGGAACTGATACTAATTGAAATGGCATAACCATCGTGACAGGAGAGCAATAGCCTGTGTGAGCTATCCTAGCCTGGAAGTCACTGACCATCCCTCTCTTTCTAAAAGATTGATTAGGGGTACGGATGAGGTTGCCAGCTTCTCTGCAGCCCTTGGGACTAAGGTTCCATGTAAGCCTCTTTAATCCCTTCTCTTGGGCACCCACCTCCATTGACTGGCACAGAAACATAGAGGGAACAGGTCCCCTGGAAACCCTCCGAGGGCAACTTATGTTTGTAAAGCCCCCAGTTCTATGTCAGACCTTTCCTTGCCAGTGGTCAGTGCCCTGGCCATGAGCAGAGAGTCAGACAAGTAGGACTTGGGGTGTCTGGGTCCAAATAGAGGACCACTATCTTTCCTACTCACATGTTCATGTGGATAAACTTATTGGCCCTAAACATGTTCACAGACCCTG
Organism: Corynorhinus townsendii; assembly: GCA_026230045.1. Lineage (NCBI taxonomy): Eukaryota > Metazoa > Chordata > Mammalia > Chiroptera > Vespertilionidae > Corynorhinus > Corynorhinus townsendii. The sequence continues at coordinate 167,390,035 of JAPDVU010000003.1, read as the reverse complement.
GAATGCTGACTAACCCCACCCTCTCAACCTCACCCATCCAGAATTTATACTAAACACTATGTCTAAATGTCAAACTCAAAGTTCTCAGCCTAGAAATGGGGTCCAGTCAGAGCTTCATCACCTTGTCAATAAAGGAGGCAAACTTGTTGTTGAGGGTCTTGATCTGCTCCCGTTCCTGAGCCTTGACCTGCCCAATTTGAGGGTCGATCTCCACATTGAGGGGCTGCAGAAGGCTCTGGTTGACAGTCACTTCCTGGATTCCCCCAGGAAAGCCACCAGGCCCACCAAAGCCACCAACCCCTCCAAAGCCACCAGCCCCTCCAAAGCCTCCTCCCATTCCTCTGCCACCACCAAAGCCACCTCCATAGCCACCTCCAAAGCCACTGCCACAGCCACTATGCCCTCCCCCAAAGCCACCAGTCCAGGAACCACCAGCCACACTGATGGAGATGCTCTTGTTGCCACCCAGGTTGTAGAGGCTGCGACTGCCAAAGCCACCTGCCCCGCTCCGGAACCCACAGGCTCCTCCACTGGCTCCCCCTGAACGAGCCACGCAGTTCATCCTGCTGCTGCCACTGGAGACCACAGCAGAGCGGCCAGAGGAGCCCTGGCTTCCACCGCTGAAGGATTTCTTGCAGACTTGTCTGTTCATGGTGAGAAGACTTGGTGAAGGAAGAGTTCTAGAGTGCAGCAGGGAAGCCTAGAGTCAGAAGAAGAGGGAAGGACACTGAAGACTCTCTGCAGAATAAATCCCTTTATATACATCTAAGAGGTTGCTGGGCTCAAATGAAAGAGAGATAATTAATCCAAAATAGTCATGGGTTGGGTTTGCCTCCAAGGCAATAAGTTTGTTCCAGGCTGCTAAAACACACCTTGAAAATAATCTGAAATGGTAAAAGTGCTAAGGTGTCAGGCTTACCTGGAAGGGGGTGGTGTCTGGCATTGCCCCATGCTTGGGCCTGGCCACCTCCTAGCTTTGTCTGACAGGACCCAGAGGCACGCTCATCCGCATCAGGTGCCCTTAGCCCTACCAGAACTGGACTCAGCTCTCGAAGGGATGGTGTGGAAGGTGGGTTGGGGTGGTTCTGGAGAAAATATCTTAATAGAAGAGATGATACATTCCACTCTATCAACAGTGTATGGTCACTGAGTGCCCACTGTGTGCCCAGCTCTGTGCTGGATTTGGGGATGATGTGGTGATCTCTCTGCCTCCCTTCCTAGAAACAAAGCCCAGAACCATCACAAATCTGCCTTCCAGTTCCCCCTCTGCCCCAACCTATAGTTGGGGAGGCAGCAGCATCTGGGTTCACGACTATCTTTAGGGGAAAAGGGCAGTTAATACCTAAGTGCTTTGATGACTCATCAGCAAAATTCAACATGCAAAAAATTTATTTATTTGTTCATTTGTTTTTAAACCTTCCCAGAGAAACTACACACTATTCCACAACTTGGGGTATCTCTAAGGCTTCCTTTCTTGCTCCCCCCCATTTTTGGCACTTCTCTGGTTTCAGTCCAAGTCCCAAAGAACTGGAAATTCAAACATCAATTCTACCATCACTTCAACAAATTTGAAAGATTACCTAACTCGTGCCAGCTACTGGAGACTCGGTCATGAATAAGGCCCGCAGGGCCTCTGTAGGACCGTTGTCCGGTGGAGGGGCCTCGCTATCTAGACTCACCCACCAGCCTCAGAAGGACAGACCTGGCAGAGCTGGCAGCACCACCATAGGTGTCTGACTCCAAAAGCCTGAGAATCTGCCAGCTTGGTGTTTTTCAGAGGCTTAGCGACTGGGCTTGGCTTGTACAAGAAGAAAGCCTTCCTGCGCAGGTCTGGAGCCTGCCAGGGCAGCCGCTTGTCTCTCCAGGACAGGTCTTTTTTCCTTCTGTCTGCTGTGCACAAGGCCAAGGGTGTGGCCTGTGTGGCCTTGGCAGGAGGCTCCACAGAATGGGCAGAAAGGAGGAAAGACCAAGAGATTCTTCAATGCTCACCGGGAAGGGCTGGAGATGGCCCAAGGGCAGAGGAAGGAAAGTGCTCTTCAATGGCCTGGTTCTCCCACCTGTCCTTCTCTCCCTCATTTGTTACCCCTAGGTTATACAACATTCTAGCCCAAGCATGTCAAACTTGCTGTGGCGGGCCACATGCCAAATAAACGAGGCATGCGGTCCGCCGGCCACAAGTTTGACATGCTTGTTTTCCCAAAATAAGGCCATAAACTTTCCAGGAGCTTATGGTCTTGTTAATATACTGGATCCCTTGGTTTTTAGCACAGTGCTTTGCCAGTAATAAATGTTCATAGAGGTTGGTTGAATGCATCAATCGATGAATTAATGAATGAATCGCACCTTTATACTGAATTACAACCAAATAAAACTGGTCAACAGTTAGTTCAAATTCCATTACACGAGGTAGCTCAAGCTAAATGAGACCATCTGAACATGAGGAATCCAGACCTCTCAAATTTGCTGTTCAGATTTAAGAAACGTACATGCAAAATGGATGTCACTGTCTCTCCAGTGGGGAAAATGTGATAGAATCACAGGATCAAGAATCAGTCAATCACAGAATCAACTTGAAGTTGACTGGGCATTTGAGGTCACATAATCTTTCCCGTGCCCAGTACCAAGGTTCCCTCCCTAGCATGTCTAACTTACAGCCCTGATCTTCCATGGCTGCTGTCTAAGGCTTAATGGCATGTGAAATTAGCCCAAGGCCACACACAGACACCCTCTTTGTCTTTGCTTCCTCAAAGGAACCAGAGTTTAAATAATGAACCAAACCCAGAGCTGGACCAGCCCCTCCCCATTACTAACCATGACCAAGGCTATTTAAATTCTCTGTACATCAGCATCATTAACCATTAAAGATGGCCAATCATCTCTACCCCTCTGGGTCTCACAGGAACATAGCAGGATGAACAAAACCTCTGTCAGGTGTTTAAGTAAACATATAAAAATTTAGCCTTATTTTTCTCTTAATATTTAAGAGTATGCACTTTAGAGTCAAATAGATCTAGTTTTTTAATTCATTTATTTTTAACTGAGGTATAATTGACATACATTATATTAGTTGTGGGTATACATAGACCCAGTTTTTAAATCTCAGCTTTGTCACTACATGTACATGAGCAAGAGCAAGTTATTTAACTTCTCTGTGCCTCCGTTTCCTCATCTATAAAATTATTAATGGTACCTCTCTCATAGAGTCACTATCATGCCGAGACAGTACCTAGCACATTGTAAGTATTCAATCAATGTTCACTATTATTTTTAACTATTTTGGTTTGCAAGTCACACAGAATTTCAGCTTTCATACCTGTCAAAACAATTCATTCAATAAAATGATGCTTCCATTTTCAGATAATCCAGTGAGGCCCCACAGGGAATGTGAGCACAAATAGAAGTCATATAAACTCCACAACTTGGGATGAGGGGAAGCAGGCCTCAGCTTCCAGTGCCACAAAGAGAAATCAGTGAACAAATAGGAGGAATGTTTACTGAGCAGAAACTCTCTCAGTCACCATGTGGTAGAGAGAATGGTTTACAACAAGCTCACAACCTAGACAAACCGAACAACACAAGACTGTGTAAAGCTAAGAGCTGTGTTGCAGGTGCTGTGAGAGCATGAGAATCAAAAAGCAATGAACATGTGGAATCACATGGGAAGGCTTCAGGAAGAGACATGAGCTCAAACTTTTAAGGAGGACATATTTGGATAGACAGAAGGACAGGCATTTCAGCCCAAGTGGTCATGAGCCAAGACTTAGCGTTGAAAATTAGCACAGGTGGATTTAGGAAGTAAAGAATGTGGGAGACATTTGTCATTTGTGGCTACACAACATCTTTGAACACCCTTCCTATGGTCTGGTCATATTCCATATTGTGATCCCAATCTTCCTAAGGTAGAATCTAGAAAACACATTCCCAGACACTTTGCAGCTAGAGGCCAGGCCTTGCAATCTTCCAATAAGATAGACCTCTTTGGCCCCTTGAGTGTGGCTCTTCCACAAAATACCACGGCCTGCGCAAGTCTATTTTGAAGAAGTGGCATTAGAAGAAGTTTGAGTTTTAAAAATTTGGCTCTCAAAAGAAATTTCAATCGTTGTACTGTTGATATTTGGCTCTGTTGACTAATGAGTTTGCCGACCACTGAGATAGACCTTTATGAACTTGGGGACAACATAAGGAGATGGACACAGAGAGAGAAAGTGATCTTTCTAGAGAGCACAATGATGGAGCATCTGGGTCTCCATGGGCAGAGGTGGAGTTTTGTCATTTTACCCCAAGCATCATGGGCACAGCAGCAGTCGTCATGATGTTTTCACCAGAGCAGGCCCCAGGTATGGCTGGTGTGGTTCCAGGCTACAAAGCTTCCAGAGATGCCAGGAGCAACAATGTCCTTTAATAAATTATTCTTAGTTTTCATTAGAAAGAACAGATATTCATATTTGAAGTCCTGGGCAATGGGTCTCTAGGAATCCTTAAACCCATAGTGAATCAAGGCACCTACTGCCCCCCACCAGGGAAGATACCAGCCATCACCAGAGCCCACTGATTCTGCACCATACTTGTCATTTTTTTAGAGAGAAATCACTTGGAGAAGAATCTTTGAGAAGTAAAGTCACAGCTAGGATTGTCATCAACTAGACCTAGATCTGGGACCTCCCCAGCAGGTGGTAGAAGGAGTAGGAAGAGGGGCTTAATCTATTTTTATTGTACAAGTAGGATTGTGGAGAAGACATTGCCCATAAGGAAACAAAAAGCAAAATAGGGATTAAAAGTACATTAGCAGGACTAGACTGTCCATTCTGATTGGAGAGTCATGAATGATGCAGATGATGGAAGGAGAGGAACCAACTGCTCAGTGAGTTGAAATTCTTGATAGTCAGGCTCAACCCTCTGCAGTTGGGGAACCCAAAAAATATTTTGAGAAAACAGAATTGGCTTACACTCACCCCCAACACCTGGATTATTTGAAGCTTAACTAATTGCCCTAAGTACTTTCTCCCTGGAGAAAAGAGTGAGTCACTGTATTGCAATGTATCAAATCAGAACCTCATAGGGTGCTCCAGCCAGGAGGCTATCCAGTCCACTCCTCCACCCAGAGGCATACCCCTGCACACACAGTCTCTCCTACTCTTCAGGATCCCTGTGGAAAGCAATTCGTAAAATCTCCTGGCTTGCCTGAGCCAGCAAGGCACCACCCTGACCTGAGGAAAGTCTTCATGATCTAGCTTTAATGCCTTCTGCTCCAGTGGGAGCCTGACTCCTCTTCATGGGATCAGTGAAGTTGGGGTTAACAGGGGCTTCACCCGCCTATCCACCATTATCATGGCACCCAGCCCTCTCTGGATCTAAAAATCCCTTTTAATACCAAGAAGTCATATTGATCTTCATATATGTCAGAACTAATGTTTTCAGTATCCTTTGAGAACATACTGTGATTTCAATAGTATCTATACTAATATCTATACTAATAAAAACCTAGGTGGCCCTCGCACCCTCGTGCCCTCGTGCCCTTGCACGACGCCCTCACATCATCACAAGATGGCCACCCCCACATTGTCACAAGATGGCCACCACAAGATGGTGCCACAAGATGGCCGGCAGGGGAGGGCAGTTGGAGGCAACCAGGCCTGCAGGGGAGGGCAGTTGGGGGGCATCAGGCTGGCAGGGGAGCAGTTAGGCATAGATCAGGCTGGCAGGGGAGCAGTTAGGGGACGATCAGGCTGTCAGGCAGAAGCAGTTAGGAGCAATCAGGCAGGCAGGCAGGCAAGGGGTTAGGAGCCAGCAGTCCTGGATTGTGAGAGGGATGTCCAACTGTCGCAATCTGGTCCTGACAGGCCTTCATTGGATGTGGCTTGAACTGAAATGAATTTGCTCTCATCTGGCCTTCCAGAACAATACACACAAACTCCCCTGGATTCTGTCTGACAACTCTTCCAATACTAGAAAACCCGTTGAATTTACAGAAGCTGTTCTCCAAATTAAATACAACCAGTTACTTCTCCCAGTCCTCAGTACACATAGTTTCCAGGTCTCTTCACTCCGTTTTGTTAATGTACCTCTTAAAGCCATGGTGCCTGATTAAGATGTAATATTTATAGGTGCTGTAATGTGCACCAAAACTACCAGGAGGACCCTTATTGTCTGTGATGTGGACACTGCTTCTTTCAATGCAAGCTAAGATTCTATGCCCTTCTTTAACTGCTGGTCCTGGGTTTGAATCTCAGCTCTGCCTCTGACTTGTGTGATCTTGGGCAATTTTCCTCATCTGTGAAATGAAAATAATAGCAGATTTATCTTCCATAGCTATTGTGAGAATTGAATTAAATAATGTATGGCAAACACTAAGAATGTACCTAGATATAGTTAATACTCAGGAAACATTTGTCATTTTGTGTCACTTTGGAAGTTGCTTGTGTCCTAACATGAGAATAGGGCTTCTGTTGCTCTGGAAAAATCACAGGTTAATTCAATGAATTAATTGCTCCTGTGACTATGTGTCTGATGGTGGAGCAGAGATGTAATGGCCTCCATACAAGAAGGTATCTTCAAACCAAAAAACAAAGCAGGAAACTCCATAGAATATAACAGAATTTATTATAGAGTAATTTACCTACGGGAAGATTGAGTCGGGGCAGAAAAGACGACCCAGCATTCTGTGCAGATCATTCTCTGCTAATAGACCCCTGTTAGAGTACTTTTTATGGTATAACTTTGGTACTAATGACTGACAAGGCAAAGGGATAGAGAATGCAATAGTACCAGGGGCTATATCTCCTGGTGGTCTTATGATAGATGACTGCTTATCATTGATAATATCACCAGTTTGATATTTATCTTGGCTGTCATGCCATTCAGTCCCTTACTAACAAAACTATTTATAGCTACATTTTAAGAAACACAGATAATCATCAACAATCAAGATTGCTAAGAACAGTGAAGTTGGTCAAAGGTCACAGCACAAAACTTAAAAATGAAATGAAATTAGACACAGAGATGGAGTTGGTTTTGTTCACGTCTACATCTGTACATGAACCAAGCACCCATTTTCCTCATCATATTCTTGACTTAATGTCCTGCTTCTTCCACAGATGCAACACATCAACCCTGATCAGCCTGCCCTGGCTCTCTCCATTCATGCAATAAACACTTACTGAACACTTACTGTTTACCAAGCCCTGTTCTAGGTGTGAGGAATGCAGTACTGGACAAAACAAGATGAAGTCCCTGCTCTCTGAGAGCTAACATACCAGTAGGAGACAGACAACAAAGAAATAAATAGATGTTATGTCAGGTAGTAAAAGGTGCTATGAAATAGATGCAGCAGGAAACAGGGGTGGACATGACACTGGGTATTATTTCATAGAGGGTGGTCTGTGTAGACCTGAGCAGATATCTGAACGCAGTGAGGGAGCAAGGCATGCAGACATATGAGCAAAGGGTGTCCTGGCAAAGGAAACCACAAGTGCAAAGGCCCTGAGACAGAAGCGTGAGAAGTGTTTGAGGAGCAGTGTGGGCCCAGGACAGCTGAAGCAAATGGGAAAGGAGGGCAGGCATCAGAGATGAGGTCTGAGGCAGCTGGGAGGCAAATCACACAAGGCTCTGAGATGCTGAATAAGGCTGTGTTTTACTCTGAGAGGTGAAGCCCTTGAAGGGTTTTAGCAAAGGTGAGACAAGAGCTGACTTTTTAAAGGTTGAGTCTAGAGACAAAGCTTGTGCACAGCTTCATACAAGAGATGGGATGCAGAAGTGTCCACTCAAGTCCTGTTTTCCCAAAAGGAACGGAGAACAGGGCTCAGTGTCCTAAGTTGCATGGTAGAGTCCAAGCCACCAAATAGAAAACGGGGACCTGGTGTCTTCTCGCACAGCAAGGCTCAGTCACAGTCTTGGTTCCTGGACAGTACTGTGAGGCCAGTAGGAAAACCCTCTGCATGCTCAGCCAAGTTCAAGTATCCTCACTGCAGTGTTGACCAGAGTGCTGTCTGCAGGACCACTGCATTCCGGAAACCCCAGGGTTTATCCCTCTCTGCTTTGTTAGCTTTTACTAAACAGACTTTTACAGGGGCTATCTCCTGCTAGTCTCTTTCCCTCATTCTGCACCAGGGGTCTTATTGAACCTTTATGTAGAAACTAGGGGCCCAGTGCATGAAATCCATGCATGGGTGGGGTCCCTAGGCCTGGCTGGCAATTGGGGCCTATCAGGGCCATCTCACCCAGTCCCAATCGGGGCCAGGCCAGCTGGGGCCTGCCAGCCAGGCGGGAGGGACCAGGGAGGTTGGCTAGCTGTGGGAGGTTGGCTAGCTGTGGGAGGTTGGTTGTGGGAATGCACTGACCACCAGGGTGCAGCTCCTGCATTGAGCATCTGCCCCCTGGTGGTCAGTGCTCATCATAATGACTAATCTACTAGTCATTCTGGTCCTTCCATTCGTTCTGTCAAAAGATCTTTTAGACTTTTATATATGCACTAGGGGCCCGGTGCATGAAATTTGTGTGGGGGGAGGGAGGAGGGGGAGAGGGGAAAGAAGGGTGTCCTTCAGCCTGGCCTGCACCCTCTCCAATCTGGGACCCCTCAGGGGATAACTGGCAGTCGGGCATCCCTCTCACAATCCAGAACTGCTGGCTCCTAACCGCTCACCTGCCTGCCTGATTGCCCCTAACTGCTTCTGCCTGCCAGCCTGATTGTCCCTAACCACCTCTGCCTAGACCCCACATCTGGGATCCAGGCTTCCCTCCCCTTGGTCAGCCATAGGAGCTCAGGCCGGCTGCAGCTGCAGGGGATGGTGGGCAGGTGGCTTCGCCTGGGCTGCAGCCGCAAGTGCTGGCACCCGGGACTGTGGAGTGGGTGGCTTCTCTGTCTCCCAGGCCACAGCCAGCCGCAGGTACTGGTGCCCGGGACTGTGGGGTGGGTGGCTTCTCCGTCTACCAGGCCACAGCCAGCCACAGGTACTGGTGCCCGGGACTGTGGGGTGGGTGGCTTCTCTGTCTACCAGGCCACAACCAGCCGCAGGTACTGGTGCCTGGGACTGTGGGGTGGGTGGCTTCTCCGTCTACCAGGCTGTAGCCAGCCGCAGGTGCTGGCGCCTGGACCGCAGGCAGGCGGCTTCTCTGTCTTCCCTGGGATGCAGTGTGGGCGACTTCTCCGGCTGCCTGCAGCCTGGGATCATGGGACAGGCAGCTTCTTTGTCTCCCAGGCCGCACCCAGCCTCAGGCGCTGGGCCCAGTTTCTCTGTCTCCCCCAGGACGTGGGGCAGGTGGATGTGAGGCTTCTGCTGCTGGCTGTGGCCTGGATCACGGGGCAGGCAGCTTCTTGGTCTTCCTGGCTGCAGCCAGCCTCAGGAGCTGGCGCCAAACTTCTCTGACTCCTACAGGCCCAGAGCAGCTGGGAGGCGGGGCTGCCACCATCTTTTCAGGTTGATTTGCATATTCACTCTGATTGGCTGTTGGGTGTAGTGGAGTGACGGTAATTCACATGTTTCTCTTTTATTAGTGTAGATATAGATGCCTGATAACCAACTAATTGTCCTGGTTAAGGTGGGGTGGGGTGGAAAGGGGTTGGAAACAGGAGTAGGTTACTGAAATCCTGAGCCCTGACTCAGACACTCTGTTGGACCCCTTCTTTTCCTTAGCTGGGCTCAGGCCCCTCACCCTCCTGCCTTGCACACAGCTCCTGGGAGCCCAGGCCAGTGTCCACCAGCCTATGACACACAGGGTCAGGGATTCTTTGCTCCTGCTACAAAAGCCGCAAGAACTTTTCCTGGCTAGTACTGGGGAGTAGAATGCTGTTTCTTTTTATATTGTGTATATTTTGCTGTGGTCTGCAATTCCCTGTTTTACTGAAAGCGACATCTCAATAGTAAGTTCAATATTATATATTGGATACATTTTTTTAAATATTTTTGTAGAGGGAGGGAGAGACAGAAACATCAATGATGGGAAAGAATCATCGATTGACTGCCATTTGCACGCCTCCCCACTGGGGATCAAGCCTGCAACCCAGGCATATGCCCTGATGATTCTGCCTGGAATCAAACTATGATCTCCTGGTTCATAGGTCAATAATCAACCACTGAGCCATGCCAGCTGGGCTTGGATAATTTTTTAAAAGAATGTTTTAAAAAGCTTTTAGATCCTCAGATGTCTGTAGATTTCTTTCCATTAACTGGGTTTTGTTTTTGGTTTTTTTTTTTTGGGGGGGGGGTTGTATAAAGTGCATTCTTAAAATTAAAATAAATAAATAAATAAGTCTAGCTGCTGTGTGAATGTTTGATCACAGGGGTCAGGGGAGAATGTGTGACAGACACTCGCCTTCCAGTTTCAAGCAACTCACTTCCACTTCCTGCTGTAAGAAGAAGGAACAGCAGCCACAGAGCACTGCAGAAAAGATAAACAGGACAAGACAGAAGGTGAGGCTCACCCTGAGAATGCCTTTATTTATGTAAGATTCCTCTGTGGCTAGGAACTCACCCCATCATTGTGCTGAATCCTGTCTGTCTGCTGTGCCTCCTCAAACCAGTGGTTGTAGTACCAGAAAGCTCATCTTGTCCTCATTGCAAGGTTTAATAACAGGGAGTTATTAAATAAGTTACTTGAGACAAAAGGTAAGAGAAGAGGAGGAAAAATTAGGTGATCATTTGACCTGTGGAAGAGGAAGTTAAGAGGAAATATACATTAATTTTACGGTGCAATGGTTTGCAAAGCACAGATCTCGCTCCCTCCACTGGAGAATCTAAGGGATTCCACTTGGACTTAAAGCAGAAGGGGTGATCATGGTAGGAAATAAGATGACCATGAGATACTGTGTAAGTAATCTAGGGAGATTTAGAGACAGTGATTCACAGCCCCTAGCCCATGGAAGGTAGGCAACAATTATTGAAGGGATGGATGTTATTCTGAGGGAGATGATTCTTCCAGAAGACCAAGGAATGGCAATAAATCTCCCAGTCCCTGAGAACATCTCTCACAGTAAACAAGAGAGGAAAAGTAGAGCAGCTGCAAGGCTCAGCATTACTCTTCCGTAGAAGGGGAGTGAGGTGCAGGGGCAGTTCCCAGACATGAGTCCAAAGCCCATTATGGACCTAAAGGCCACATCCTGAAAGGAGGTGACCCAGAGTCCCCATTTCATCTCTTTCAGAGCTTGTTCTCTCACACATGCCTCATCCTGAGCTATTCAGTCTTAGCACATGAAGCCAAGCCCCAAATGAATTGAACCAAATGGTCCTCCAAGCGTGGCCTAGACCTACCTCTTTTGCCTCCCCTCCCACCACTCCCTGCTCTTAGTCTTGAGGGATGCTAAGTTGCTTTGGGTTCATAGATATACTGTGTTGGGCCATACTTCCCTGCCTTTACTCTGGTATTCATGCTGTCTAAGAGCACCCTTCTCCCCTGCACACCTGCACCTCTGATCTCAACTCCAAGTCTATACCCTTTTCACCTGGCTGACTCCTTCTCAAGCTTCAAGATTTGTCGGTGTTACCTCTCTGTAGAGCCTTCCTTGAATCCCTAGGCAAAAGTAAATGCTTATCTCTTGATCTGCCAGAGCCTCAGTATTTACATCTACTATTGCTCTTTTTCCTGAAAGAAGGGAAAATCTGTATTTAATGTCTGCTTCCCCAGTGCTCCCCATACCCATGCACACATATTCACATGAACTATATCCTCCTCAATAGTGTGGACTCCTGTGTGATGCTTGTCCAGCTGAAGCTTTTGGTGGATTTGCAGACAAGGGAGCTCCCACTCTGATGAAGGAAATGCTGCAGACACCTCACAGGGAAGGGAGAGTGATCAGAATGAGGCCCAAAGAGGCCTGTGGGTGACAGAGCAACAGGGTGAGCCAATAAGGTGGAGCTACCCTGGGAGGCTTCCTAGAAAGAAAAAAAAAAAGACTTCCTATTAGAGGAGATTAGAATCCTGTTCTCAATAATATTGAATGTAGCCTGGCCGGTGTGGCCCAGTGGTTGAGCGTCGACCTATGAACCAGGAGGTCACGGTTCAATTCCTGGTCAGGGCACATGCTGACCTATGAACCAGGAAGTCATGTTTCAATTCCCAGTCAGGGCACATGCCTGGATTGAGGGCTCAATCCCCTGTTTGGGGTATGCAGGAGGTCCAGGCTTGATCCCCAGTGTACAGTGTGCAGGAGGCAGCTGATCGATGATTCTCTCTCATCATTGATGTTTTTATCTCCTTCCCTCTCCCTTCCTCTCTGAAATCAATAAAAATATTTTAAATAATAATAATAATATTGAATGTAAACTATAATTGAAAAATAAAATAGAATTCTGCTCTCTGTCAGATCACTTTTCTCCACCTCTAGCACCCAGGCTTACATGTCCTTAAATGCCACCTCCTGCATGAAGCCCCCTTTGTCCTGGGCTGGCCCACTAGTACCATGCCCTGGAGGACCACAAAGGGGGAACAGCTCCCTCAGTTATTTCCCCAGGTAGCTAGACCTTGACCATCCACCCAAGAAATAATAATGGACATATTCCAAGGTCTTAGAATCCAAAACCTGAGTCCCAACAGTAAGCTAAACCAAAATCCCACAGTAGGACAACACTAATAAACTCCTCTTATAGGAAAGAAGAGTTTATTAGTGTTGTCCTACTGTGGGATTGCTATAACCTTCTGCTTTTACTAGCAGCAAGGGAGGGACAATTTGCTGAAACTGAGAAGGTTAGACCCAGAACAGAGGGTTTTAGTAAAGGCAGAGGGACCTATGCAAATGTGGTCATTGCTTGAGAGCCCGGAGCCCGAGCCAAACCAAGCGTGAGGTTTCAGCCATGACTAGAAGTCAAGAGCTTGGAGAGCAGGGATCAGGGCAGATGAATCAAATAAATTGAGTTAAAGATTTCCCAACTCACATTATGATGTGGTAAGTGATTTAAGAATACTTCGAGGTAAAGCATTGGGCGGAGAGGGAGGGAAGCTCCCAAGAGGCAGGTAATGCAACCTGTGTCTCTATAGTTCCCCTGAACACAAAGAGCTGGCCAGAATTCAATTTAAGGGGTCTGAGGGAAGGGTGGCACCAATTATCTCAGAAGTGGATTTTCTCCCCAAATAATTCCCTTCAGTTAGCCACCCAGCTTCAAACCTATGGCTTATGACCAGGATCCACTGTCTTGAACTGTTCTGGAAATAGAGAACAACATGAATGTTATTCCTCTTTTTTGTAAAATAGGGATCTTCTTGTATAAATAAATAAAAAACACTCGGCATTGTTCAGAGAAAAGAATCCAAGATGGCGGCGTAGGTAAACACCTAAACTGCTGCCTCCCACAACAATTTAAACTGCAACTAAAAGACAAAACGTCTATCACCCAGAACCACGGGAAAGCTGGCTGAGTGGAAGTTCTACAACTAGAAGGAAAGAGAAAAGAGCACTGAGACGTGCACAAGCGCTGAAAAGCTGAGGTATGGAGGCTCGGGATTTGGGCTGGCGGCAGGCGTGCTTTTTTCAACCCAAAGGGGAGACAAGCCCCCGATTACTCTGAAATACAGTTTCTGGGGAGACGCGGGGGACCCAAATTCCTACAGGGAGAAGCTGGATTGTCTGCTACCGGGTCAGAAAGTGAGGGGGGCCTGCTTGCAGAGCTGCGCACAGGAATAATTGTTTATCTGCGCTGGGGCATGGGACAGGACGCAGTAGGAGACACAGAGCCGGCTAACTAGCAGCCATTGCTGTTTGCCACGCCCTAGCCTAGTGACGCCCTGAGACCCCGCCCCACACAACCTACAAACCCACCCAAGATCCAAGCAGCGGCTTTTGCATATGAATGGACTGCCCTATCGCAGCTTAACCTAACAAACTTGCAGCCCAGATCAGACAGCTCCAAAACCTCCAAACCCCAAGCAAAGAGGAGAAAACTGTAGCTCTGCTGTAGCTCCTGCTGGGTGGACTCAGACAATAGCTGACCTGCACCCCATTGGAGATCCAGAAGCCAGCATACCTAGTGGTCAGTGTGAGAAACCAGATTTCAACTACTCACATCCATAAGTGACACATTCAAGAGGCAGACGCAGCGAGCACCAAAGCCCCACTGAAACAAGTCCTGCACCATAAGCTTGTCTCCAGCACAGCAGTTCTTATAGACACAGTGAGTCCTCACAGCCGATTGGCCTGGAGGTCAATTCCTCCCAGCGTACCAATAGCAATTAAGGCTTAACTACACCAAGACTTTGCACTCAGCCCACAAAGGGGTGTACCAAGAGCGTCCACATCAGGTGATTGGGGAGGCTGAGCTACTGCCCCCTATAGGTCACCTACCACACAAAGCCATTCCATCAACACAGGGAAGCAGGCAAAATGCGGAAACAAAGAAACATGTCACGAATGAAAGAAACGGAGGAAAGCAAACTACTGGACGACATAGAGTTCAGAACCACATTTATAAGGTTATTCAAGAATCTTCTAAAAACCGCCGAGAAACTTGATGACACTTCTGAGGAGCTTAGTGAGACCTTCAAGGACCTTAATGAGAATGCCAAAAAAATGGAAAAGGGCCAGTCAGAAATGAAGCATATACTGTCTAAAATAAAGAATATACAGAAACTCAACTGTAGATCAACGTACCCCAAGAATCAAACCAAAGATCTGAAATATGAGGAAACAAAAAACACCCAACCAGAAAAACCAAAAGAAAAAAGAATCCAAAAATATGAAGATAGTGTAAGGAGCCTCTGGGACAACTTCAAGTGTACCAACATCCGAATTTTTGGGGTGCCAGAAGAAGAGAGAGAGCAAAATACTGAAAACCTATTAGAAGAGATAATGACAGAAAACTTTCCCTACCTGGTGAAAGAAATAGACTTACAAGTCCAGGAAGCGCACAGAACCCCAAACAAAAGGAATCCAAAGAGGACCACACCAAGACACATCATAATTAAAATGCCAAGGGCAAAAGACAAAGAGAGAATCTTGAAAGCAGCAAGAGAAAAACGGTTAGTTACCTACAAGGGAGTACCCATACGACTGTCAGCTGATTTCTCAGCAGAAACTATGCAGGCCAGAAGGGAGTGGCAAGAAATATTCAAAGTGATGAACAGCAAGAACCTACAACCAAGATTACTCTACCCAGCAAAGCTATCATTCAGAGTTGAAGGTCAGATAAAGAGCTTCACAGACAAGAAAAAGCTAAAGGAGTTCATCGCCACCAAACCAGGATTACGTGAAATGCTGAAGGGTATTCTTTAAGAAGAGGAAGAAGAAGAAAAAGGTAAAGATAAAAATTATGAACAACAAAATGACATCAAATACATACCTACCAACAAGTGAATCTAAAAATCAAGTGAATAAAAATCTGAAGAACAGAATGGACTGGTGAATATAATAGAATCAGGGACATAGAAAGGGAGTGGACTGACGACTCTCAGGGGAAGCAGGTGTGAGGGGTGCGGGAAGAGATTGGACAAAAATCTTACTCCTATGGATGAAGACAGTGGCGGAGGGTAAGGGCATGGGGTGGGGTGGGGAATCAGGTGGAGGGGAGCTATTGGGGAAAAAAAAAGAGGAACACCTGTAATAATCTGAACAATAAAGATTTATTTAAAAAAAAAAAACACTCACATAGCCACATACCTACAAATATAAAACCTAGAGACCTAGCAGTGGCACTTGGGGTGGTTTCTCTCATTCTTCGCTTGCTCAGAGGACATGACTAATTCATTAACCTGCCCAACAACTACCACCACCACCACCCTGACCTCTCAATGTGGTCCATCACAATTTGCAACTTCCTGGTGGGTGAACTTGAGAAGCTTCTCCCTTTGTTCCAATCCCTGACTCCTCCCCTTGTAGGAACCCCAGAAACTCAGAAAAGAGCCAGTTCAGCATTTTCTCAGGAGAGGGGTGCAGTGGTGGAAAGAAGTCAAAGACTTCCTGTTCTGACACTTGGGGTGAGCCCCTGAGACAATGGGGAGATTAGGGCAGGGTTTTTGAAGAACCAAGGAGTCCTGCCCAGGGAGTGGCTGCTCCTGGCAAAAGGCTTCAGCCCAGGGAGCCCAGATTAACTCTTTGCTGCTCCACCCCTGCTGCCCTGAGTCTACCTCCATGTCTGTGTGAAGGCCCCTTGGGCAAGGACTGGCCCTGAGCAAACTGTGTGCCTTCTATGTGCACATAATCAGGGCCCCATGGGCACTACGTTGGAGGGATTGGAGTCTGAATGAACGCCCCAGAAGTCAAAGGTGTGAGGTACCAATTGGGTGGCCAAGGGAATGAGTGTCAGACTGCACATGGGGAGCTATGCAGTCTTTCTCTAGTGAAGAGAAGATTATGCTGCTCCAGGTATCCTGGAATTGGTCCCGTATAGAAACAGGGTGTCCACAAAGGCTATGCCCAAATCTCCACCTCTGAGTGCCCTCACCTCCATTCTTCCTTTTACCAACAGGAATCTCCAGGGCTGGCCCATCAGGCAGCTTTACCCTCTACTGCTCGCCTCCTCAACTCTTACATCATTGCACAGTCACCTGAGGAGCTGGGGAAGTGGGCACAGCACAAAAACTTTGTGAAGAGGACAAGCTTTCACTCCTCCATCCAACAACCATGACCATGTTGATTCTTAGAACAAGTTTCTGAAAGCCTTGCTGTTCTGGTGAGATTTAGGCCCACACATGGAATTTCATAACTAGGGAGGCCTTGCTAGATAGACTCTGAGTATAAACACCCAATTATTCCATATTCAGTAGACTCCTGACATCCTTTCTTCAAAACATTCCTACACCCCATACCTCCCAGACTTGGATCCCCTCCCTCCAGATTCACTGCAGGCTCAGCACTGAGATGGCTTGACCCTGATTCCCTACAATGGTTTATCTTTGTATAATTGTTGATTGTTTTGAGTCTGTGTCTCTATTTCAGATGCAGCCTTCAGGCTCCATTCGCTTCTCCCTCAATAATCTGAGTATTTCTTTAAAAAAGAGACCTGAAAAATTAACTGATGACCTTGATCTACACAGAGCCCTCAAGCCCCAGCTTCCTTCACTTTCACCTGAATTTGGAAGACTTCTTCCTAATGAACAAGAACAATTGCTCAGAGTGAATGACAAAAGCATTTTATTGAAAATTCACCCATAGATGGATAGAAGGAAGGAGAAGAGTTGAATGGGACACTGAGTGGTTCTTGTCCTGACCTTGCTGGGCCAGTTGCTGCCAAGTGATGGAGAAGGAGTTGGTCCTGATGTAGAGAGATATCTGGGATCTGGTAGGAAATGGCACTGGGCTGGGAGGGCACATATATGATCCCAATTATTCTGAAGATGAAGCGTGTGGTTGTGTTTTTCTCTGTCCATGTGGAATGAAGAGTCAGCTGACAACTTTCCCATTCCAGGTAAGTCACCAAGCCCACTTTAAGAAGAAATTACCAAACTCCAAAAGGGCAGAGTCCACATCCTGGCACTGAGGTGACACTGGTGAGATGAGTCCCAGAAAGGTAGCATGGAGGCGGAGGTGAAGGAAGCACAGAGACACCAAGACTGGGCCCAGCTGGGCTCAGGGGGCTGCAGGGACCTCATCTCCTCTATCGGTGGGATCTCTTGGTCAGGGTGGTGGAAGAGATGATCTTGCTGTTGGAAGCACCAAACCCATAGCTGCTTCCAGAGCCAGAGACAAAGCCACCGCCCAGGCCAAACCCAGAGCAGCTTCCTAATCCTCCACCAATGCCTCCTGCGCTGGCAGCACCACCGACCACAGCTGTGGGAGAGAAGCAAAAGACACAGTTATTCCAACAGTGTGGGCAACCAAGAACTGCAGCTCAAACCGGGATGAACAAATGGGCATGTCAGGGACCGAAGGTACTTACAGATGCTCACAGCATTCTGGCATTCTCCAGACATTCTATGGGAGAGAGAAAGAACAGTGAGCCACAGCGGAGCCCAGAGCCACACTTCATTCAATAAGACATCTGGTTTTGAGAACCCCTCACATTACCCCTTTCTATCCATGACCTTGCTGAGAACCCACCCCCCTGAAGTAAAGAGTTAAGAGTCCTTTCAAAGAACTGTGAACCTTTCCCATGGTTAAGCAGACAAATATAAGGCCTGGCTATGAACCTGTTATCTAATAGTGTGCTTGTTCATAATGCACCAGAGCAGTATTGAAGCAGGTAGCCCCAGAGAAGTGCCCCGGACCTGCCATGGCCTCAGATCTCTCTATTCCTCATCTTCCTGCCCTGCCTTCCCCTCCTCACCGGCACTCCTCGCCCTCCAGCAGCTTGCGGTAGGTGGCAATCTCAATGTCCAGGGCCAGTTTCACACTCATGAGCTCCTGATACTCCCGCAGCATCCGGGTTAGCTCCTCTTTGGCCTTCTTCAGAGCAGCCTCCAGCTCTGCGCGCTTGCTGTAGGCATCTTTCAGGGCCAGCTCCCCACGCTGCTCAGCATCAGCCACAGAGGCCTGCAGAGTCTGACACTATAGACAAGGGCATGAGACAGACAAATATCAGTGTCCTGCTGTCAAGAACTCTACATCTGTCCCCTCTCTTATTTGCTGGACTTAACATGTCAGAGTTTGTCTGTCCTTCTCCCCACCTTCCCTGATGCACCTTCTTATGCATTTCATCCACTCCACCAGGGCCCACCAATGCCTCCACCAGACTGGTTAAAAAGCAGAAACCAATGAAAAAGAGCCAAGAAATCTAATTTCCTGGGGTGGCATGTCATGTTAACTAGGATACTGCTGAAAAGATCTGGGTATGGCTTATGTAAAGAGCGACAAATCCCCTGCAGACAAGCTCAGGATTTTCTGCCCTGATGCCTTACCCTCTCATCTCCTGTGGAGACATCTGTTAGGCCCCGGCCCTCTACTGCACTTGGAAGGAGGTGACACTTACCTGCTTTTTGACGTTCTCAATCTCAGACCGCAGCCTCTGGATCATCCTGTTGAGCTCTGCAATCTCACTCTTGGTGTTCTTCAGGTTGTCACCATATTGGTCAACTGAGGTCTGGAGCTGCTGGAACTAAAACCCAAGAGACACAGGGAACCAGGGGTTAGAGGTGTCTGAGTAGGGTCTATTCTCAAGTCATCACAGCAAGAATTGCCACAGGTGGAAGGAATAAAACAAAATGTCACATAATCTCAAATCAGACCTCAAAGAATCAGTTCATCTCTGACTTCTCTTGGATTTGAGCTGATAATTGCCTACTCACAGACATCAAAAGCAAAGCCCCAGAAGCCACTCTGAACTCCTGAGAAATCTTCAAGACCCACCTTGTTCTGGTACAGGGCCTCAGCCTCGGCCTTGCTCTTCTGAGCGATCTCCTCATATTGTGCCTTGACTTCAGCAATGATGCTATCCAGGTCCAGGCAGCGGTTGTTGTCCATGGACAGGACCACGGAAGTGTCACTGACGTGGCTCTGCATCTGGGACAGCTCCTACAGGGAAAATGTCTCACATCAGGCCACCTGGAGAGTCTTCCCTTATCTGAGACCAGAAATCTGCTGTCGTCACAGAAATAGCCATGCCACAGGCTAGATGGAAGCAGAGTTAGCATTCCCAATGGGGAGAGGGGGGAAATTTTCTATGTATAAATCAAGTGGTTGTGACATTTCAAGACAGGAAAGTAATGTTTGTAGTCTTTACTGCTCCCCAGGGACTATCAGCCAATCCATGTCAGTGGGCAGCCAGTTCATTGGATGAAAGAAAATGGAATAAATGCATTTCACTAGAGAAATGCTAAATGGCAATAAATTCTATACCATGCAATCTTTAGATCTAATCACCTCTTCTAAGACATCTGGTTTTGAGAACCTCTCACATTACCCCTTTCTATCCATGACCCTGCTGAGAACCCACCCCCGTGAAGTAAAGAGTTACAGTCCTTTCAAAGAACTGTGAACTCCAACCAGCAGCCTCATAGGTGGAGGATTCCCTTCCCTGAATAGAGGGAGCAATGGAGTTCTCACCGCAGCATAGAGGGCCCTCAGAAAGTTGATCTCATCATTAAGGGCATCCACCTTGGCCTCCAACTCCACCTTGTTCATGTAGGCAGCATCCACATCCTACAGAGGAAGAGTGGCGAGAAGAGATGTGCTACAGTAATTATAATAAGGGGCAGCAGATGTTAAGTGACACAGATAGGCTTCTCAGTACCAGGTGAGGTAGTGAGGAACTAAGCCATTAGACAGATTCTGCCCCTTAAACCACCTGCAGACATGGATGTTAATTATCTAAACAGGGTTTTTTCCCAGCCTTAATTCCTTAGGACCCGATTCAGGTAGATCTGAATAGTATCAAATGTGGTGGAGATGAGGCAGAGATAGACCAACCCCATGATTCCAGCCAAAGACCGCTCCCAAGGGAAGGGTGTCCTCCTTTATCCCCTACCTTCTTGAGCACCACAAAGTCATTCTCAGCAGCTGTGCGTTTGTTGATCTCCTCTTCATACCTGGGGTGGAGATGGAAAGGAAAAGACAGAAGCCCCACAGTGAGCTAGTGTTTCTCAGCAACCTGCTATTCCTTTCAAACATCTATTTGGAAATACCCAGCTAATTGGCTACATTTCCCCATGTTCATACAAATATTCATTCAACCTACATTTATTGAATAATGACCAGGCATGAGGTACCAGTCTAGACCCTGTTTTATTCAGAGAAATGAAAACCAAACTTTAAAAAGACTGTTTTCAAGAAATAGGATATGAGAAAAAAAACAGCAATGATCTGCTTGATTTTATTTCCATAGAAGTTCTCTTTGTTTCCTGTGAGAGTGAACTGAGAGAGTATGTTGATATCTTCTCAGCTGCACCCCATAATGAGTCAGCATTATAATAAGACCTACTATGGATTGAATGTTCATTATGTGTCCATTGCTACCTGCTTTCTTTTCCTCATTTAATTTCATTTAATTCTCAACATATAAGGTAGGACTATTATCCCCATTTAAATATGAAGAAACTAAGGTTCACAGAGGTTAAGAAGCTTACTCAAGATCACACAGCCAGTGAAAGACTCAGTATTTAATCCAAATCCAGCTGTCTCTACAACCTATATTCTTCTGATCATGGTATTGTATTTTCCATCTGTTTGATTTCTAATCTTGTTTGTATATGGCAAGCCCAGCTCTCTGAATGTATCATTCATTTTATGTTTGGGCAATTTAGGATTACTAGACCTTATCCCCATTAAAATGTAAATGTGGCAATACAGGGGAGCAGACTAGAGGACCTTCCTGACACCTTTGGGATATCTTCAGAGCCTGGGATTCTAAATGACTGGAGAGGAGCCCAGGAAGTCTGGAACATGGCTGGGCAGACTTTTGAGATGGCATCCCCTCTTTCTTCCCCACATACTTGGTCTTAAAGTCCTCCACGCTGTCCTGCATGGTCTTCAGCTCAGACTGCAGGCGTCCTTTGTCATTGACCAAGGAATCCAGCTGCTTCCTGAGGGCACTGAGGTAGGCCTCAAAGAAGGGCTCCAAGTTTTTGGTGGATGTGGTGGTCGTCTGCTGCTGGAGGAGGTTCCACTTGGTCTCCAGGACCTTATTCTGTTGCTCTAGGAATCGCACCTGTGTTTCAAAAAGGTACAGAATGAGGGCCTGAAGATTTGGCAGGAGAGTTGGCCACGGCCAACACCAACCCCTTCAATCCAAGTCAACCAGGGGCCCAAGAGCCATTCAAGTAGGGCCATCATGTTGCAACTTCAGGAACCATCCACTAGGTCAATGTGGTGATCCCCACTTGTGAGCTCCTGGCAATCAATGGGCCATGTGGGTTGTGAAGAACAGAGCACAGACAGAGGAGCAGAGCCTGATCATGCAGCAAGAACAACTTCCTGTACAGGGGTACAGGGGCCCTGGGATGAATTACTAAGAACACTGAACCTCTATGAAATAATAAAATAAAATAAAGTTAGGGGATACACCCATAGTCTGAGTGATTGCATTCAAAGCGATTCAGAACCATAGCAAAGGAATGATAAATTCATTGTAGATTTTTTAAAAACACTTACTCATAAATGCACTTGGTATGTCCCTGTGAACTTGTGTACAGCTGAGTATACTTAACTAATATCAAGGCCCTAGACATATTCTGAGTCTCAGCTAGATTCAGTTCTGCAAGGGGACTTCCCAGAACTTTCCCTTTTTCTATGAAAAGATCTAGCCAGATAAATCAAGGTATAGCAGCTTAGCATGACATTTCCACTTTATGTGCTTAGAATTGAAATAAAAGCAGGTAAGGGCAACTGATCACAATTTGAACCAAACAGGTGAGATGAAACCAAACCTTTGGTCTTGCTATTATATCTGTATGCCCTAGGGTCACAAAAAAGCCTCTTTAAGCTCCTATTGGTTTATTCAAACTAGCAAGAAGAGCAAACAATCCCACTGAATCTACTCCAAGATTGTTCATTCTTGCCTCATACGGTTAAGCGGACTCAGACTTTGAAGCATGGAGACCCAGGGCATCCTTGACTGAGTGTGCTACACTTATCCATTCATTTATTAGTCATTGGATGCCTCAGCTCTCTGAGGCTAATCTGCTTGCTATCATCCATCATACTTGACTATAATTGAGTTTGAGGACTTGAATCTCTAACCTTGTGTGGAAAAGGAAGTTGGACTACTAAAAGAACAGGAGAGACCCATCTTCTCATCTCTTTAAACAGACCCAGATAAGCAATTTTGCCCAGAGTCAGGAGGAGACCTAGAGTCTGCCATTGAAGTAAGCCTCTTCTTCATTTGACAAACCAACCTGGTTTCCTTCTGTTACAACAGAAGTGCCAACAGTTAAATTATTATATTAACTACAATTAATTGTTAGTTAATTATTAAATTATTAACTGTGTTATTTTAAAACCAAAATCTGAGAAAAAGCAGGGTAACAATGAACCCACTTTATAGCTAGGGCAATTGGACCCAGGAAAGTTGAATGATTTTCCAAGTATCACACAGCACATCTAGAAAACTCCAAATATTGAACTACTTTGACAGCCCACCAGCATGAAACAAGAGACTCAGAACACTGACTCCCCTTCAACAGCTGGAAAATGGAGGCCCAGGTAGTTCAGTGGTTTTCCCATGGCAGGCTCAGGTCTGAGATGCTGGGACTCTAGAAACCCTTGTTTCTGCCACCTTATCTGGCCAAGGGGATGCTCACCTTGTCAATGAAGGAAGCAAACTTGTTGTTGAGGGTCTTGATCTGCTCTCGCTCCTCAGTTCGGACCTTCTGGATCTCGGGGTCGATCTCCACGTGGAGTGGGGTCAGCAGGCTCTGGTTGATGGTGACCTCCTGAATCCCCCCAGCAGGGCAGACGGGGAAGCCAGCACCACCCCGTCCACCAAACGAGCCCCCGAATCCACCACCAAAGCTGCCAGCACCGAAACCAGCACCAAAGCCACCAGCCCCAAAACCTCCCCCAGCCCCAAAGCCGCCACTTTGCCGGCATCCGGCCATGCTCATGGAGATGCTCTTGTTTCCCCCGAGGTTGTAGAGGCTCCTGCTGCCAAAGCCCCCAGAGGAGCAACGGCCTGCACCCCCAGACATGGAGGCCGAGCTGAAAGCAACCCTCTTGCCCCCACCTATGACAGCCGAGCCACAGCTAAAGCCCTGGGACCCGCCTCGGACACCCTGCTGTCTGGAGATCATGGTTGGAGAGAGGAGAGTGAGCTCTGAGTTGTCAGAGAGAAGCAAGAGGGGCCAGGCCAGTGAATGCTGCAGCTCTAGCCTGGGTCTCTTATATGTGCTGGAGCAGAAGGGCTTGGTTGCAGGGGCATAAAGGAAAAATCTGAAACATTTCTGGGCTTGGCCTTTGGCACCAGCCCATCCTTCTCACACTTGCTGAGCATGTCACTAAACACACCTACAGAAGTCAATCGGAGGGCACAGGTAACTGGATCCCAACACACTCCCCTCCAGGAAAACCTGAATGGGTGCCTCAGGGCCTCCTGCATCAGAGGCCCTGCCTGGCCCCACCTTCCAGGTCCCCCACCCACTACCCTTCCATCTCACCAGCTGCCAGTGGCCTCCCTGCTCCAGACAAGACAACCCCTTGCCTGTTTTCTCACTCCACAGAATTTGGAACCTGAAGGCCTGGGTTCAAGTGCACAATCTGCCCTTACCAGCTCTGCAAACCTGGAGCAAGTCACTCTCTGAAACTCATTTGCTTCACCTGTAAATTAGAAATGTTGCTTGGTAAATTGTCAGAAGCTGCACATATATTTGTTATTATTGTCGTTAATATTCCTCCATGTGCACTTGGCCCCATGTACACATACCAAGGGTGAAATCCGTATTATAGCCTATAGCCTTCCAAACCTAGGTCAAGACTCAACTCTGCTCTGTTTTCTGCCCAGACGTGTGTTTGCCTCCACCAGGACAGAGCCTGTTCTATTTTCTCATAATTAGTCCCAGTGTTCAAAAGTGTTTGTAGCTTTTTTGGTGCTGGAAACCCCTTTGGCAGAATGGTGAAACCTATGAGCCCCTTCTCAAAGCAGTGTTTTCAACTACAAAATCTGACTTTTAAGCCCCAACTTAAATTCTTCCCCACTGAGTGCAACAAACAGACCTATGTTCAAATCCCACCTGTTGTCACTAACTAGGTGTGCAGTCTTGAGCAGGTCAACTAACCCTCTGAACCCCTTCAACCCATCCTCTCATTCATAAAATGGGAAACCTGCCTCATAGATAATAAGACAATGTACTTATAGTGCCTGGCATTTAGTAGGTCAGTAAGAATTCATTCTTTTCCTGACCGGGTTTTGCCATTGCAAAATTAACTCATGAGGAGACATTAGCTAGATCTATACCCCTCTCCTCTTCTCATGAGTTAATTTGATTTGACAAAATCAAATTAACTCATGAGGAGACATTAGCTAGATCTGTACCCCTCTCCTCTTCTCAATTCCTCATGACACTGCTAGTTCAAATCTAGGAAGCAGCAGTGACCAGGGCCTGGATATTTCCCCCAGACCTGAGCTGACCCTGAATGAATGAAAGCTGATTACAGCAAAAATGGAAGCTCCCTCCACGCAAAGAGAGAGAGCAGGACCCGAGGGGTGAGAGGAGGTTGGTCAGTGGATCCAGGCTTTGGGGACAGGAGTGCAAGGAAGGCTGGACTGGCTGGGAAGTCTCTCCCCTCTGCCAGCCTCTCCTCTTCCCACTTTCACTCTCCCCGCCTCTACCTGCCCTCCTTTTGCCTCTACCTCTGATCTGCGCCTTCTCTCTGGTCCAGCTACCTCAGCCTTTGCTGAGTGCCCCCTGCCTTGCCCAGGTGGCCGCTGAGTAAATGAAGAGTGGGTGGAAGAGCTGTGGCAGTGAGGACAGGAAGCCTGGCCCCATCCGAGGTCCATGGGAGAAAGCCCAAGGGATGGTCCATCCGCCTGCAGTAAGTGAGCATTCTAGAGCCAGGACCATCTCCTATAAGGGATGGAGTTGAACATTCCCTCATCCTTTTAATGAGTATTTAGTGAGTGTCAACATTGTGCCAGGCACTGTGTGGGATGCTTTATATACATGTGACTATTTAATCTTTCTCAAGCACTATGCCGACAGCATGATTAGCCCTGTCTTCAAATGATGGCCTGGAAGCCCAAGGCAGGTAAAGGAGCCCCAGGGTCACACAAGAGCATGTGTGGAGCCAGGACTTGGACCCACATTAGTCTATTCCTAAAGTCTCTGCATTCCCTGGACTCTCACCCATACCATCCTGCTGGCATGAAGTCAGTTTGTCTGATTTGTGCAGCAGCCAATCCAGAATTCAGCAACTGAACAAACCTGATTGAACTGATTGATCAGGCCAAGGGCCTCTGAGGGCCCAGCATCCAAGGGTCTACTGATTTCCACCCTGACTCCAAGGATGGGCCTGGCTGGTAAGGAAGATAAAGCCACTTCAGGTCTCTGGGGCTGCTGCTTCAGGAGCATAGGAGACCTGGTGCTACCCCTTGGGGAGCTGAGTCTGATTATCTGGTTTCCTGCCCCAAGAAGAGGTAGGAAGGTCATTAGCATCGTAGCCTGAGGGAGAGCCCAGGGGCTCAGAACCCTGGCTCCCTCACCTGTATCTCTGCCCTTCCGTCTCATGGCTCTATTCTCCTGGCTGTCCCCGGGGGACTGATTGCCAAGGACATTTATAAGCTAACAGGGGTGGGAACCTTTTTTCTGCCAAAGGTCATATGAGTATTTATATCATTCACAGGCCATACGAAATTATCAACTTAAAAATTAGCCTGCTATATTTGGTCAAACATTTAATTAACTCACCCCTAATGCCTTGGCAGGGCCAAACCAAATGATTTCTCAGGCCTTTTACGGCTTTCTCGGGCCAGACATTCCCACTCCTGGCTAAGAGGAGGGGTTGCATCTGCCAAGATAAGGCCTCAAGACATGTCCCTTATGTCTCTTAATCTGTGGCAGTGACACTCCACCACTAGGAGAAATGATGTGTGTTGTACCTAGAGTTGTATCCACTCAAGTCTAGTGCCCAAAACAAAAAGCAGCAGTCGGGAAGAGATTTTCAGGAAAATAATATATAATATACAACCAATCTTATTCTGTGCTTGTGGGGAACCCAAACCATGGAGCAAAGATTGAGGTATTTCCCATGAAGATGACTCTAAATTCAGTTATACACCATCTCTTACACAAAAAGTAAGATGAAGAAAAAGCCACAGTGGTTTTCGGGTAAAAGGGACTCTTATTTATTTATTTTTAATAATTCTTTATTGTTGAAAGTATTACATATGAACCTTTTTCCCCTCATTGATTCCCTCCAACCCACCCCCATTTCCACCCCATTGTCTGCGTCCATGGGTCATGCATACTGGTATATGCATACAAAGTCCTTGGTTGATTTTCTTCTACCCACCTACTCTCCCCCACCTTCCCTCCAAGATTCTACACTCTATTCCATGCTTCCACACTCCGTTCATCAGTTTATTTTGTTACTTAAATTCCACATTTGAGTGAAATCATGTGATACTTGTCTTTCCCTGACTTACTTATTTCACTTAGCTTGATACTCTCCAGGTCCCTCCATGCTGTCTCAAAGGGTAAGAGATTCTTCTTTTTTACTGCTGCATAGTATTCCATGGTATAAATGTACCACAGCTTTTTTATCCACTCATCTACTTACGGGCATTTGGGCTGTTTCCATAGCTTAGCTATTGTAAATTGTGCTGCTATGAACATAGGGGTGCATACATTCTTTCTGATTGGTGCTTCAGGTTTCTTAGGATATATTCCTAGCAGTGGGATCACTGGGTCAAATGGCAGTTCCATATTTAATTTTTTGAGGAAACTCCATACTGTTTTCCATAATGGCTGAATCAGTCTGCATTCCCACCAGCAGTGTACAGGGTTCCCTTTTCTCCACATCCTCACCAGCACTTGTCATTTGTTGATTTGTTGATGGTAGTCATTCTGACAGGTGAGATGGTACCTCATTGTCATTTTAATTTGCATCTCTCTGATGATCAATGACTTCGAGCATTTTTTCATATGTCTCTTGGCCATCTGTATGTCCACTTTAAAGAAGTGTCTATTTAGGTCCTTTGCCCATTTTTTATTGGTTTGTCTTCCTTCTGTTAAGTTGTATGAGTTCCTTATATATTTTGGACGTTAACCCTTTATCAGATGTATCATTGCCAAATACGTTCTCCCGTACAGAAGGCTCCCCTTTCATTTATTGATGGTTTCTTTTGCTCTGCAGAAGCTTTTTATTTTAATGTAAGGATTCTCATTTAGAGCTGCCACTGTGTACTGGACACTGGGTGCTTTTCTTATAATATTTCCATTCCTCACAACCCTGCAAAAGAGGGGTTGCTGTGTAGGTTAAGGCTGCAGACATTGAGGCTCAGATAGGTTGTATATCGTGCCTGAGAACACACAGCTAGGAAGTGGTGGCAGTAGGAGGCCAATCCTGTCTAACTTCAAGCTTGTAACCTTAATCTCTACACCACAATGTTTATATCGGTGACTGTCTCACACAGAGCCTTCAGGGGGAAAATTATATGCCAACTTATACAGACCCATCGCTTATGGTCCACCAGAGCAGCAACTGGGTCTTGGGCAGCACACTGCATTTTCCACAGGTATCTCTGCTCCTTCTGTCCTTGCTCTTGTCACATGATTGATTGTTTGGTTTATGTGGACCTGAACTTACAAGTATTCAATAAGGTATGACACTGTCTGGAGGGGCCATTCTGTGTCCTCCAATTAACTAAATTCAAATTAACTTAATTACAAATCCTATAATAAATTCAAACCAAACAGGAAGGAAGTTCTAGGCTAGAGCCATATTCTGTAGCATTATTATTAAATCAGAATTGCCAAAGTTCCCTAAATCCTCAAACTATAGCATGAGAAATCTAAGCTAGATAGAAGGAAGAGCTTCTTATACAAGGAGCATTTACCCTAGGGTGAGAGAGGTAAAGAGAGCTTCTTTCCCTGAGAATGGGAGAGATGCTTCCTGCCTACCTGGGCCAGAGGCAAGGGGTTGGGCAACATGACTCTACCTGGCAGCAACGGCTGAAACTGATCCCCACCCCACCCCCACCGTGTCTGTTATTGTCCTCCATGACCCTTCCCCATCTGGCAACTAATCCAGACCTTGTCAAGAGGGATGAGCAGCTGATAGGGGTGTGGAGCAGGGGCAGGAGTATATGTTTGCTCAGGACTCTCTGGGTGAGGAAGGCAAGCCTCGCTTTCAGCCCTGGGATTATAGGAATCCTGAGGTCTTTCACTCTCAACCCCAAACCTGGTGTGTGGTGTGTCAAAGCACCCCACCCTCCCTGGCCAGGCCTGGGCCCTCACTGGTTTGGTCACTGTCACCTGGCCTTGGCCTTGGCAGCCCCACTGTGCCTGAGTCACTCTTTGTGGAGCCAGAGCCAACTTGGGGATCAGATACCGCAGAGAAGACCTAGTCAGCATTTTGGGAAGGAACCAGTGAGGGCAATTGGAGGGTGGGGACTCCTTAGAATCAGGAAATGGGGGTGAGGGGGGGTCTGTGCACAGGGTCCTCGCCCCCCTTCCCAGGGGTAGAGAGCCACCTCTCCTGGTCATCCACCCTGGGCATGTGCAAGCAGGGGCTACCGAACATGTTTTGCAGCAAAGTCATTCTTGCCCTCAAAATTGCTCAGTCCCACTTGTAAAACAGATAAATGGACAGATGCTCTGCTTGGTGCATAGGAGGGCTCTATGAGCCATCTACAACGCCCTGAAAGCACCCTCCTTTATTAAGTTAAGGGACAGTTCCTTCTATACCTAGTTTGTTGAGAGTTTTTATCATAAACAGATGTTGAATTTTGTCAAATGTTTTTTCTGTGTCTATTGAGATTATGATGATCTTTATCTTTCATTTTATTGATATGATGTATCATATTTATTGATTTGTGTTTGTTGAATCAACCTTGCATCTCAGAGGGAAATCCCACTTGATCTTGGTGTATGATCCTTTTGACATATTGCTGAATTTGGTTTGCTAGTATTTTCTTGAGAATTTTTGCCTCTATACTCATCAGAATACTGGCCTGTAGTTTTTCTTTGTTAGGAGATTTTTTATTACTGATTCAATCTCCTTCTTAATAATAGGTCTGTTCATATTTTCTATTTCTTACTGATTCAGTCTTGGTAGGTTGTGTGTTTCTAGGAATTTATCCATTTCTTCTAGGTTGTCCAGTTTGTTGGCACACAGCTGTTCATAGTAGCTTCTTATGTTCCTTTGTATTTCTGTGGTATCAAGTGGTAAGGTCTCCTCTTTTCCTTATAATATTATTGATTTGGGCCTCTTTCTTTTTTTCTTGGTTAATCTAGCTAAATATTGTCAATTTTTATTCTTTTCAAAGAACCAACTCTTAGTTTTGTTAATCTTTTCTATTGTTTTTCTATTCTCTATTTAATTTATTTCTGTTCTAATCTTTATTATTTCTTTCCTTCTGCTAAATTTTGGCTTAGTTTATTCTTTTTGTAGTCCCTTGAGGTGTAAAGTTAGGTTGTTTATTTGTGATCTTTCAATTTCTTGATGTATGTGTTTATAACTAGAAACTTTCGTGATGTATGTGTTTATAACTAGAAACTTTCCTCTTAGAATTGCTTTTTTTTTTTTTTTTGCATCTCATAGGTTTTGATATGTGTGTTTCCATTTGTCTCAAGAAACTCTTATTTTCCTCTTAATTTCTTTTCTGATGCATTGGTTGTTCAAGAGAGTGTTGCTTAGTTTCCATGCATTCATGAACTTTCCAGTTCCCCTCCTATTATTGATTTCTAATTTTGTACTATTATGGTCAGCATAGATATGCAGTATGATTTCAATCTTCTTAAATTTGCTAAGACTTGTTTTGTGGCCTAACATATGATCTATCCTAGAAAATGTTTCATGTGCCATTGAGAACAATGTGTATTCTGCTGTTGACAGAAAAATGTGAATTTTTATTGATGACTGGATGAAAAGGCTGAGAGAGAAATCATCTGACTCCAAGATGATGAGCTGGGAAACCAGAATCCAGGGAGAAGGAAAGCAAAGGGAAGCAATTCTTGTTGAGGTCCTCATAAGCCAGAGGCTTTACACATGTTCTCATCACACCTGCTTTTACAAAGGAGGAAACTAGCACTCAGAGAGGTTAAGTAACTAACCAAAGGTCACACTGCTAGTAAGTGGCAGAGTGGGGATTTAAACCCAAGTCTATCTAGTTCTGAAGCCCAAGATCTCTCCACTAAACAATCATGCTACCTGCCCCACAGAGTTAGTGGAGGGCTCAATAGCATCAAGGGAGGGGCTGGGTGATAAGCTGCTTCTCAGTATCTGGGTCCTGCCTTGAGCAACTTACATATTCCCTCCAGCCTTCTATGAGCTCTACAAGGGAGAAAGAATGAGCCAAGGCCAAGAGTGCTAATAGCATTGCGCTGGTGTGCTTTCAGCGTGATGACTGGGGCATAGTGAGCATGTGGTTGTTGCTGCCTCAACCATTGTGGAGTTAATCAATTGACAATTTCCACTCAATTGATTGAAGGGATGTGTGCTTTTGGCCAAGGACAGATTGAGTGGACTGAGCAGAGGACAGGACAGACTAGAGCCACAGACAGTCAGCTAGCTGCAGTTGCCATTTATTGAGATACATCACAGGCACAGACAGTGAAGGGGGCTGTGGGTAGATTCAGGGAGTGGGTGGGTCTGGTGGGAGACTGGGGAGGTTGAAGGGTATTTGGGGACCACTCCTGGCTTCCCTTCCTCCTCCGCTAGCCTGCCCTAAGCTCAGACCAGATGAACAGAGGTGTGGAAAGCAAGATGGCCTGGGAAATTCAGTCTCCTCTCAGTGATCAAATGGTCACCCCAAATCACCCAAACACATCACTCAAGCTGGTGGCCTTAACCTCCCCTCCTATCCCACTGCAGAACAAAGGAGAAACCTGGGTAGAGTTGAGCCCTTCCCAAAATGCAGATCACATGCAGAGTGTGACATGCAAATACACTGAATCTGTGGTCCTTGGGCTGTTCCCGCTCCTAAGGAGGCAGGTGGGGAGGGCAGCAGAGGTGGGCAAGTGGAGTGGGGAGAGGACTACAGGGCCCAGCTTCCAAGGTTCAGCAGCTAATACCTCCGGCTGGATGCCTTGACTGTAGTGGTCTTCCGCAGGATGGAGGTGCCCCCAGAAACGGGTCCTCCCTTGACGGTGCCGTAGCCCACATTGGTGCTGAAACCACCCTTGCTGGCACCTCCGCTCCCACCCAGGGAGATGCCACCCCCAAAGCTGGCTGCACCACCTCCGCACATAGTGGTAGAGTTGCCAGTCACCGCTGCAAAGCAAAGGATTTGGATGAGGAAGGGCAGCCATGCTGAGAGAGGGCCAGGGACTTTCAGAAATCAGTGAGGGGCAGGAACAAAATCAGGCAGTGAAGCCATAGGAAATGGATGGAGAGCTGGGGCAGGAAGTTCATTCTCTGGGGACCCATTGAACCTGTCTCCAAGGGCTCAAATGGAGGGGATGTGTGCTTTGGGCCAAGGACAGATTGAGTGGACTGAGCAGAGGACAGGGGCCGGCCTGGGGCGGGACAGCAAAATACTCACAAATGCTGACAGCACTGGGACATTCTCCAGACATCCTGGTGGAAACAGAAAGGCCAGGAAAGGGGTCAGCAGTTCCAGAAGCCTGAGCAAAAGCCCTCTCCCTCCCTTTATCTGCCTTTGCAGTGGTTCGATTCAGGTGGACAACTCTCGGGAACCAAGACCAGGAGACATAAGAAAAGTGTGCATGTGGCCATCTGGACCTGGGGCCCTTCTGCAGGTGCTAAAGCCAGTACAGCAGAGAAGCAGAGCCCAGCAGACCATGCCATCGCCCTCCCGCCCCTCCCCATGCAGGCCAGGGTCAGCACCCCTGCTCTGAGGGAGGGAAGACAAAGCCCAAACAGAGCAGCCTAGTTTCTGTCTAAAGTGACTGACTCTACATCTCAGGCCTTCCCCGAAGACAGAGATGATGGATCTTTTTCAAAGCTTCCACTGATGATAGAATCTAGTGTTGGAAGAAGAAGCCTCACTCCTCTTAGCCTACCAACCACCATAAGGATTACTGAGGGTTGTGCCAACCAAGGAGATGTGCAGCAGAGGCAGCAAACACAAGTGGAGTGTCTCCCTCAGGAGATGAGTTGGGAGCTCCCTGGTTCCTCCCTTATCTATCTTCCCCCCACCAGAGCCAACTACACAGTCCCCTAACCCCCCCCCCTGACAGGGCAGGGCTGGGAAGCCCTCAGAATCAGGCAGGAGGGGTCACCACCTGCTCTCCTCGCTCTCCAGCAGCTTGCGGTAGGTGGCAATCTCCACGTCCAGGGCCAGCTTGACATTCATGAGGGCCTGGTAGTCACGCAGCAGTCGGGCCAGGTCTTCCTTGGCCTGGAGCAGGGCCGAGTCCAGGTCCCCAAGCTTCTTCTGAGCATCCTTTAATGCCAAACCCCCACGCTGCTCTGCGTCCGCGATGGCAGTCTGCAGTTGCTGGCACTGCCCGGAGAATGAGAAGTGTTGAGAACATCCTTCAAGGTTATCATATCCATCTCTTTGCTCTTAAGCCAGGTATCCCCATCCCCCACCTGCTCCCACCACAACCAACTGGAAAAGAAGGAAATCAGAAGTATTCATCTGAAAGAGGAGATGCTATTACACAAGTAGGATCATGTAACCCTAGTGGGAAAGTCCCTCTTGCTGCAGCTCAGCCTAGTGCCCCAAAAGAGATAAAATAAATAATACAACTTCACCAATAACCAGATGCTTCACTCTGATAGAGGAATGAGCCCAAACTTTTCAGCCATACCCTAGATGGATTCAGCAGTTATGATCTGGACCCTTGAACTCTGGGCCTCTGCTCTGATCTCCTGGACATGGGGTCAATCTCCTTGGAGGAGGTCCTCCCACCTGCTCTACCACTAATATGCTGTGACCTTGGATAATCCCTTTCTGCCTCTAGGCCTCAGTTTCCTCTCTCATAAAAGGAGTGTGTTGATCTTGATGGTCCTGCATTTGTGCCCTGTCCACGAGGAGAAGAGCAGATGTCATACCTCAGAATGACAGTAAGAAGGCCCCTCCACCTCCACCAACACCTGAGCCAGGCCCTCAGGCCCCCAGTCAGAGGTTTACCTGCTTCTTGGCTGCATCTGCCTCACTCTGTAGCCTCTGGACAGTGCGGGTGAGTTCAGCAATTTCATTCTTGGTGTCCCGTAGATTGTCCCCATGCTTCCCAGCCGTCACCTGCAACTCCTCATACTAAAAGCCAAAGAAGTGGCAGTGAGCTGTCAGATAGCTCCAGACCCACATGGGTAACCACTGGCCCACCCTCATAGCTGGAGGTGTCTGACCCCAAGCCTACAAAGGAGCCGAGTGGCCCAGGCCTCTCCCAGTGGAGGAAGGTCCAGTCCCAGCTCACATACTTAAGCCAGCCATTCTCCTCACCTGGGTCTGGTACCAGGCCTCAGCCTCAGCCCTGCTCCTCTGGGCAATTAGCTCATACTGGGCCTTCACCTCAGCGATGATGCTGTCCAGGTCAAGTTTACGGTTATTGTCCATGGAGAGGATGACGTTGGTGTCAGAAACATTGGTCTGCACTTGGCTCAGTTCCTGCAGAAACAAAATTAGCTGCCATCAGGCCCCCAGGAAACAGCCAAAGGATGAAAGACAGGGGTCCAGGTGGTATCAGGCCAGGCTACAACTGCAAGAATGGTCTCAGTCTCTCCTGCTGTGAAATGGAGCTTTAATTTTAGTAAACATCTCTTAGTGGATTTGTAGGTTCCCATGAGTGAATGAGGGAGGTCTTGTTAGAACCATGGGACAAAAAGTTCATGCTTTCCAAAGAATTGGGGCCAATGCAAGTAGAGGGGAAAGAGCCTTATGGATTAAAAGGCATGTACTTCTTAGATACCAGGGACCCTGAAGGAAAGAGTGGGTGGAGAGTAAGATGAGGCCAAAGTGATGGCACTGGAGCAAGGCCTGGAACCCACAGGGATGCCCCAGGCCAGAGGGCGGTCACGAGGCTCCTTTCCTGCCCGGTAAGACATGCCAGGAATTGGTGGTTGGACCTCCAGATTTCCCTAAGATCTGGCTGTAAACAACGGACTATAATATCCATTACCAAGTGCCACAGTGGCAATCACAGTTGATTTGCCCACGAGGCAAAAAGGGAATGACTGCTCTGGCCTTCATTCTTACCCAACCCCCATCCCCAAAAAGAGGTGCAGATAGACAATGAGGAACTTTGACAGGAAGTGACACTGGCTTGGTCCCCAGCTCACCTTCCCTGCCCACCTCTTCACCTTATTCTCCAACACACTCAGTGCCCAACCCACCTGCTGCTCTCCAGACACACCGTGCTCTTTGGTGCCCCCATGTCACTGCACAGGCTGGGGCCCTGGCTGGCAGCTCTTTCTGTTCCTCCTTTGAAAGTCTCACCCTTCCTTTAAAATCCAACTCAAGTGCCATCTGCTGTGAAGCTCCTCTAGTCCCCCAGGAAGGGTCAGCCACAGCTTGTTCCATGCACCTTGTCCCTGTCACTGTGATGACTCATCACATGATAATCCAGGCCCATCAAAGACAGCGACTTAGCGGGAGAAACCAAGATGGCGGCATAGGTAAGCACCTAAACTGCTGCCTCGCACAACAATTTCAAAACTACAGCTAAAAGACAGAACGGATACCATCCAGAACCACAGGAAAGCTGGCTGAGTGGAAATTCTACAACTAGAAGGAAAGAGAAAAGCTCCCGGAGAATTGGAGGAACAGCAAAGGGTTGAGGTACAGCAAAGGGTCTTTGTGCGTGCAGAGAGGAAGGGAGGCTGAGAGCCTGGCTGACTTTCTCTGGCAGGAGGGGGGAAGGAAGCCCCCGACTGCACTGAACCCCAGTTCCAACTGCACTAAACCCCAGTTCCGGGCGAAAC
Source organism: Corynorhinus townsendii (assembly GCA_026230045.1). Classification (NCBI taxonomy): domain Eukaryota; kingdom Metazoa; phylum Chordata; class Mammalia; order Chiroptera; family Vespertilionidae; genus Corynorhinus; species Corynorhinus townsendii. The sequence goes on along the minus strand of JAPDVU010000003.1, from coordinate 167,354,703 downwards.
CCCGTGGACCCAGGCTCATACAGGGGGAGTCTGGACTGTCAGGTAGAGAGAAAGGCACTCAGAGACTCAGAGACCAGGGGGAGAGCCGGGGGAGCCCCAGTGGGCAGGGGTCTGGAGGCACCCACGTGCGTGAGTGTGCACAAAGACTGCAGAGGTTGCCACAGGCTTTCCCTAGCAGAAGGGAGTCAGAAGCTCCTGACTGCACTGAACCCCAGTTCTAACTGCACTGAACCCCAGTTCCAGGCAAGCCCCTGGGACACATGCTCTTGCGGGGGAAATCTGGACTCTTGGGAGGAAGCTCGGGAGCCGGGGAAGCCAGAGGTCTGGAGGTGCACATGTTCAAGGGCAGGGCTGACAGGAAGCCAAGACTGTCTGCTCCGCCCTGAGACTCCACCCCATCCAAGCTGAACACAGAGGCTTTTGCAATTTGGCAAGTCTAATCCTATAAGGCTGTCTCCAGCACCGAACTTCTCCCAGCATAGACACAGCTGATCCTCACAGCCAACTGGCCTGGAGGTCAATTCCTCCCAGTGATACCAATAACAATCAAGACTTAAATACAACAAGGCTGTACACACAGTCCACAAAGGGGTGCAACCAAGAGTGTCCACCTCAGGTAACTGGGGAGGCTGAGCCACTGGGCCATATAGGAAACCTAGCACACAAAGCTACCCTACCAACTCAGGGAAGCAGTGAAAATGCGGCGACAAAGAAACAGATCACAAACGAAAGAAATGGATGAAAACAAATGACTGGATATAGAATTCAATACCACAGTTATAAGGCTTTTCAAGACTATCCTAGAAAAGGTCAATAAATATAATGAGACCCTCGAAGATATGGAAAAAGGACCAACTAGAAATTAAACATACACTGACTGAAATAAAAAATATTATACAGAGACCCAACAACAGACTAGAGGAACGAAAGAATCAAGTCAAAGAATTGAAATACAAAGAAGCAAAAAACACTCAATAAAAAAAGCAAAAAGAAAAAAAAGTCCAAAATGTTGAAGATAGTGTAAGAAGCCTCTGGGACAACTTCAAGCATACCAACATCAGAATTATGGGGGTGCCAGAAGAAGAGAGAGAGCAAGATACTGAAAACCTATTTGAAGAAATAATGACTGAAAACTTCCCCACCTGGTGAAAGAAATAGACTTACAAGTCCAGGAAGCACACAGAACCCCAAACAAAAGGAATCCAAAGAGGACCACACCAAGACACATCATAATTAAAATGCCAAGAGCAAAAGACAAAGAGAGAATATTAAGAGCAGCAAGACAAAAACAGTTAATTACCTACAAGGGAGCACCCATACGATTGTCAGCTGATTTCTCAACAGAAACTATGCAGGCCAAAGGGGAGTGGCAAGAAATATTCAAAGTGATGAATAGCAAGAACCTACAACCAAGATTACTCTTCCCAGCAAAGCTATCATTCAGAATTGAAGGGCAGAAAAAGAGCTTCACAGATAAGAAAAAGCTAAAGGAGTTCATCACCACCAAACCAGTATTATATGAAATGCTGAAAGGTATTCTTTAAGAAGAGGAAGAAGAAAAAAGTAAAGATAAAAATTATGAACAACAAATACATATCTATCAACAAGTGAACCTAAAAATCAAGTGAATTAAAAACCTGAGGAACAGAATAAACTGGTGAATATAATAGAATCAGGGGCATAGAAAGGGAGTGGACTGACAATTCTCAGGGGGAAAGGAGAATGGGAGGATGCAGGAAGAGACTAGACAAAAATCATACACCTGTAGATGAGGACAGTGTGGGGAAGGTAAGGGCAGAAGGTGGGGTGGGAACCGGGTGGAGGGGAGCTATGGGGGGAAAAAGGAGAAACAATTGTAATAATCTGAATAAAGATTTCTTTTTTTAAAAAAAAGACAGCAACTTTGTCCCTCTATTGTCCTGTGGAAGGTACTCAGTAAATATATGTGTCAGATAGACAAGAAATAGCAAAGGAGGGAACGCTGGGTATGCCAGACATGTGCCTTAGAGAGTAAGGAAGCCAATTGCTACACATTCAGAGAAGAGAGGGGTGGGAACCATTGATCTGAAAGAGAATAAGAACCTAAGAGAGGAAATGAAGAAACCCCAAACAATGAATGTCCATCAATGATCCCAGTAAGGAAGAACTGGGAGGTACCTAAGAAATCAGCATGATGGCACAGAACATTCCCCACAAGCTCCATCCAGACTGGTCACATAGAGATGTTGAACAGAGAAAAACACAGCCAAAAATGAGCCAGGGAAATGCTAAAGCCAGTGAACAGGAGCTGTTAGATAAGCTCTAGGAGAGAACAAGAGAGGCAGAAGACCCAGGCAAAGCCAACAACTCAACAGCCATGTTATTTGTTTTTTTTTTTTTTCCATCAGGGGGAACAGCCATCAAATTGGACAAAGGAGAATGCTTTAGAACAGCGGTCACCAACCTTTCAGACCTCACGAACCACCAGTGGTCCACGGGCCACCAATTGGCAACTGCTGCTTTAGAAGAAATGGAAACCCAAGACAAATATAGAGAATATGAAAAGCCTTGGCCTTGTTGGGGATCTCAGGGGTCAGAGGAGCATATCCTAGGAGGCCATAGGGGTGAACACCCCAGGTCATCCTGCCAAGAGGATGAACACCCCAGGTGATCCTGGAGAACTAGGGACAGCAGGAACGTTTCCAGAATCCAGAGCCCCAGACACAGCAAGTGTCTCATGTTCAAAGGGAAGAAATTTTAACTTCTCCAAATTAAACTTGATATCTATCTCTTGTGAACTTCTAGTCTAAATTATAAAATGTGTGTGAGAGGCTTGGAGCCAGCAATACTTCCCTAAGGAAAAGTCAAACCGAATGGATTTTTTCCAGGGTTGTATTACTAAGCTGCTAAAGGACTGCCATGGACATTGTTTGATCAAGTCATTTGTGTGTGTGTGTGTGTGTTTGGAAGGCACATTTTTCTCTCTCTTTGGAAATTCTTTTTTATTCTGGCATTCTTAAAAATAAGACAGAAAAATGTGGGCCAAATGATGACACGATAACTAGATTTTAAAGTAGCTGAGCCAAAATATTAATTAATTAATTAATTAATTAATTAATTAAAGTAGTTCGGCCATTTAAACCACAAATTACTGGTTAGTGGTGTGAGACCAGCCTAGTGGGAAGGCACCACTGAAGATCTAGTCCTGGGACTAGGACTCTTGTCTCACAATGACCTGCCCACAATGACCTGCAACAATGGGACTAGGATTCTCACTCTGTCTGCCTTAATGAGATTACCAATAATTTACACTGAAATATTATCAAATAACTAAACTGAAAGTTTATCAAGTCTGCAGATAACCCAAAGCTGATGCATCACTAATATATCCAATTGGGCATCTCCAATACATGGAGAGGAGAATCCAGTTTCAATGTGCCCACAATGACCTGCAACAATCAGATGAAACCTCAATAACATTTCACAAGAAAAAGGGGGACTCATTAGCTCTTGCATTCAGTTTCAAAAATTCAGCTTCCCAAATACAGGAAGCTGGAGGACAGTGGATGCTTGTCTCCCCTGAAAGCATTGATGTGGGAAAAAATCCAGGAGGATTTTAAGGGACAAACATGGTGAGGTGGTTTTTTAAATAACACATAAGCTAGTACAATATTAGGCTGCATAAATAGAAGTCTGTATCTGTAGCCTCCCTGCCACCCTTCTGTTTTCTGAATTCTGGATTCAGAACCTTGTTTCCTAAACTTCTGCACATACCACAGATTTCAATCCCCTAATCATCCTGACCTCTAAAGGGTGGTCATATGAAAAACATATGTCACATGGAAGGTAACGGGATATGTGCAGCTCAGGGGGCAGAATCAAGGTCTATCAAGAGCAGAAGCCATGGGAAGAAGATTCAACTCAGCTTTCTAATAAAGTTGTTCAGAAATGGAAATGCCTGGCCCAAAATAAATATATATAGAAGTAGAGTCTACATTATCCCCATCAGGGAAATTAGAGAAAGTGCTTTAAATGAGTGGGAAGCTTACCTTGAGGTCCCTACATAGAGTCTATTATTCTAGAATCAACTCATGTTAAGTTCAACTCTCACCCAAGTCTTCAGATTCCCCTTGTTTCCTGGAACCTCACCACCCACACCTCATCTCCTGCTCCAACCTGGAATGTCAGTCCCCATCTCAGCTCTGCCAATCTCTGCTCCTCCATCCCTTGCTCTATTACAAACTGGGCAAGAAGGGGGACACAGTATAACACAGTAGCAAGAGTCAGAGTTTGAAGTTAGAGGACTAGATTTTAACTCCAGCACTGCCTCTAACTAGCTATGTGACCATGAGCAAGTTGCTCTGAGCCTCAGTGTCCCTGACTGTAAAATGGAGACAATAGTACTTATAGAGTTGTTGAGCGCTTAGCCCAGTACCTGGCCCATTTAAGCACTTAATAAATGGAAGCTAGTATTAATCAAAGGTCCAGGTTTATCTTCTATCAACTAAATGGCACTGGTGAATTCAGATCAGTCCTCTGGAGGGATCCCCCGTGCTGTATGTAATGATTCCTGTCCACTGTCCACCTCACCATTTCATAGAGATGATTCAGGAAGTCAAGCTCCTCGGTCAAGGTGCCCACTTTGCCGTGTAGATCCATCCGGCCCATGTACGCAGCATCCACATCCTGGGGATGAGGGAGAGAGCAGGGCAGATGGCTCAGCCCCCAGCTCAGGCCTCTCTCAGCGTCAGCCCAGCAGTCTGGCAGCCAAAAGACCACCCTCCCCCACTCCCTGTCACCCTGCTCACCTTCTTGAGCACCACAAACTCGTTCTCGGCAGCAGTGCGCTTGTTGATTTCATCTTCATACCTGTTACACAGACAAGATTCAGTCCAGGCTTACCCATGATGTACCTTTTAAGGTACTGGACCCTCTTGGCTTTAAGGAAGCCTTGATGGGTCCCCTACTGGCCAAGAGCACCTTTGGGAAGCCAACCAGTGAAGAAACTTGGGATGCAGACTTTATTCCTCCCTGCATCTTTTGAGGAAATGGCACAGAATTTGTGCAATACTACACCAATTAAGAGAAGCCATCTCTTTGTATCAGAGCGCTTAGGAGGCTTTATAGGAACAGGTGGCGATGTGTCAACAGGATGGCATCTCAAACAACTAACTTCTCTCCAACTACTCTTGCTGAGACTTTAAAGTTTCCAACAACTCAGGTCAAGTTGTTGGAAAAATTATGAAAAAGTATGCCTTAAAATTATAAATATACATATTGACCATTCATAAGATGTGAGCCTTATTTGGATCTTGATTCAAACAAACTGTACTTTTAAATACTATTACTGTAATGGAACAATTAGAAAATCAAAATTGACTGACTATTTGATGAAACTGAGGGATTACTGTTTTAAAAGTTTTAGGTGTGATTATGGCATTGTGCTTATGTTTGCTAAGTCAAGTTATGAAGATGAACTATATGAACATATCCAGTAAAAATTTTTTGTGAATTAAATTACATGATGGCTGGTATTTGCCTAAGATAATAAGGGAGGAAAGTAAGTAAGGATATAGATGAAGCAAGATTGGCTGTTGATAATTATTAAAGCTGGGTAATGAGAACATATAAGTTCATTACACTATTCTCCCCACCTTATAACAAAGACTTTTCAAAATTATTGACAAATGTAAAATTCTCCAGGAGGCTATGGGTCCGGTGTCTGAGCACCGAGGGAAGCAGCTCTGTCTGTGCATCTCCCACGTGGGCCCCAGGACCCTGCAGATGAGATGGCTCTCTCTGCAGAGATTTCCAAGTGCCCCCGCCCCTCCCCACATTGCCCCAGCCTGCTCAGCCCTCCTCACTTGTTCTTGAAGTCCTCGACGAGATCCTGCACGTTCCTCAACTCTAAGTCCAGCCTGCCCCGCTCGCCCTGGAGGTTGTCCAGTTGCCTGCGCAGGCTGCCCAGGTAGGCCTCAAACAGGGGCTCCAGGTTGTTCCTGGTGACGCCCAAGTTCTGGCCCTGCTCCTGTAGCAGCGCCCACTTGGTCTCCAACACCTTATTCTGCTGCTCCAGGAAACGCACCTGAGCCAGAGCAAGAAGAGTGGTGGGCTGGCACCATCCCCTTTCCCCAGGAGGGACTGAGAATGGAGCTCCTCACCACCATCCATCCACAACCAGGACATCACAGGGGCAGTGCAGGCCTACACCTTGCTGAAGGGAGGAGTTCCGGAGGGAGTGCTCTTTGCTGGAAAAGATGGTCCTGATGACAAGGGCTCTAAAGAGTTAATAACCACACAAGCCCCAGCTCAGTCATTTACTACTTAGTGATGGTAAAGTCACTCCTCTCTGGGTTTCCCTTCCTCATTTGTCCTGGATAAATTGGATTAAATCAATGTTTTTAACCCAATTCTACATCAAAATCAACTGTTAAAAATATTCATGCGCCCTAGCTGGTTTGGCTCAGTGGATAGAGTGTCAGCCTGCGGATTGAAGGGTCCTGGGTTCAATTCCAGTCAAGGGCACATGCCCGGGTTGTGGGCTTGGTCCCCAGTGGGGGGCGTGCAGGAGGCAGCCCTGATGATTCTCACTCATCATTGATGTTTCTATCTCTCTCTCCCTCTCCCTTCCTCTCTGAAATCAATAAAAAAATATTTTTAAAAATATGAATGCATATATATGTGTGTGTGTGTGTTAGACATATAGACAACTATATATGTAAATATTTATGATTATATATACACACACATTAAATAAGAGAAAAAACAAATGTGACAAAAAAATTTAATTGATGAATCTGGCTGAGAGTATAAAAGAGTATGTTGTACTCTTCCTGCAACTTTTTGGTAAATGAGACTTAAAAAAACTTTTTTTAAATAGCGGTTCCCAGCCCCATCTCTAAAGACTCAGAATGGGGCTCATGGCAAGGGTTTAACAGGCCCCAGGGGGGTTCTCTGCAGAGCTAGGGTTCCCAGACACCAGACACAGACAACCTCTTGGCCCCCAGCTCTCAGACCATGATTCTGAGAGCCTGAAAGGGGGTTTTGCTTATTTAGCCTCTGGGAAAGTCCCATAGAAGAACCAAAAGTCACTAGGGCGGAAGGTGAGGAGGGTGGGTGGAATGGCTTGCTTCACTCTCCACTATCCAGTCTCTCCAGGTCCCACCCCCACAGCACCCCAGGCCCACAGTCACGTGGCCCAGGAGCACCACACAGCAGGTGCACCTGCCATAAACAGTATGGAGCCCTTTTAGTGCCAACCTCTGCCTCCAGGTACCTGTATGATCCTGGGAAAATTACATGACCTCTCTAAACCTGTTTTCTCTTCTTAAAAATAGACACAGTGTTACCTTCTGTGGTTCCTCATGGGACACTGTGGGTATCGCATGAGAAAGGGAACCCACAGATCACTGAACCCAGGTACAGTCATCCACCGGGATTTTCCCCATCATGGTCCTGGAGGCTCGGGGTAGAGATAGACACGGCCAGCAAAACAGACCTGGAAATGCCAGCAAACAGGACAAGAGCCTCCCAGTCCACCTGGATGCCAGGGAGGGAGTCAGGACACTTCCAACCTGGGACAGATCAAACTCCATGCCCCAGGTGCTGGAGTTTAGAGAAGCAAAAGGGGACCTTCCCCTAGAACAACCCCCCGCCCCCCAAATTGTGTCTGGCCACATCTTTGTCCTTAGGCCTCCACCAAGACTGAGAAATAAGGAGCAGATGGGGCTTCTTGGGTAATTTTCACTTGAGTCCATTTCCTAGCTGTCAGATGACAAAAGGTAATAAGGGCCACCTTGTTAAGAGGAGCAATGAGGACAATCCGCTATGTAATTGTGAGCTAAGGCTGCTGTGTAATAGTATTAACTATGACCGCAGGAAAGGCCGCAGCCGTCAGGGTGGGCTTGGCCAATAGGCTGCATGAGTAGACCCGAGATTCACCTGAGCAATTACAGTAAAAACCTGAATATTATCTCCAGCCGTCCAGGTCTGGACATCCCAGGCTCAGGCTGGAAGAGCTCCAAAAGTCATCCCATTGACCCCACCCAAACGCACATGGGCTGCAGCAGCCTCCATCCAGCCCACCCCTCTCAGAGGCCCTGGCCCTACTGCAGAACCTTCCCTGCCTCCTTCCACCTTGGCCCACCTTGTCGATGAAGGAGGCAAACTTGTTGTTGAGGGTCTTGATCTGCTCCCGCTCCTGAGTGCGCACCCGCTGGATCTCTGGGTCGATCTCCACATGAAGTGGGGTCAGCAGGCTCTGGTTGACAGTGACCTCCTGGATGCCACCAGGAGGACAAACGGGCCCGAATGTCTGCCTTCCAGCCCCCAGGTTCATGAAGGCCCCACTGCCATGGCCGAAGCCGCCTAGGGCCTGCCCTGAGGAGGTCCCTCCAGCCATACTGACAGAGATGCTCTTGCTGCCCCCCAAGTTATAGAGGCTCCGGCTGCCAAAGCCACCTGTGCTAGGGCCACAGCGGGCCCCACCACCACTGCCACTACTCCGGGACATGGTGACAGAGCTGAAGCTGGTATGGGCCCTGGGCCCACCCCCTCCCCTGGCAGAGTTGGAGCTGAAGCCCCCTTTGGTGGTGTACGTCCGCCGAGCCACCGAGGACCTCATGGCTATCAGAGGGGCTAGAGCGCAGGCTGAGAGCTGGGAGGGAGTGTGGTGAGCTGCTGGGCCACTGATGCGCTTTTTATCTTTTCCCAACTGGGCCGGCTCCTCACCTCCACAGATGCTCCTGCCCCATCGCCCCAGGAGGAGAGGGAGGGGCCCCATGGGCTGGGGCGGGAGAGTCCCTTCTCCCCCAGCAGGAAGGAGGGGCTGCTCCCAGTTATCACCCGTGGCCCAGAGCTGAGGCTGAGCAGAGACTGTCTGGGGCAGGATGCCACCCCCTGGGGCTCCCCTGCCTTGGAACAGGATGATACGGGCTCCCACAGCCACCTCCACCACGCAGTGGCTGGTTTGGTCTCCTCCCACCCAGCCCTGGTGGCCGCTATCAATGGGGCTCTGTTCTGTGAGGTTTATCCCAGGCCCCTGTCGTAAGCCAAGGCCCCAGGGCCCAGGATGTGCAGGTGGTGAGTGAAGGCCCATTGGGCAATGGGTTGTGGAGAGAGCGCCCAGCCCTGCTGCAGTCCCATCTCCCAACCCACGGCCTCATTGCCCCCTGGCAGGTCTGGGTGGGGGGCACAGGTGACGGAGTGGGTGTGGGGCAATCTGTTTCCTTGTCATACACCACAGGCTGTGTGCTGCATGGAGATTCTGTGCTGGGCAAAGTGGATGGAAGGGCAGGAAGAAGGTTCCTGCCCAACCACAGCACCTGCGCACTTCAGGAAATAGAAAGGCCTGGCTCCACAGGCAGTGCCCAGACAGTGAGGGGGGCAAAGAGAAACAGTGGGCTTGGACTATCACCTGAGACCCCTGACCCTCTGCTTTACAACAGAGCCTCCCAGAAGGGTGCAGCCACTCTGCAGAGAGCTGGAGGGGGTGGAGGACACATTCCATCTGGCTGGACATAGGTACAGATCCAAGAAGTCTGTATTCAACAAAAGGCCCAAGAGGCCCATGGAGCACCCCAGCATTCCCATCTTCCCAGTCCATAAGGAGCCCATGCTTGATTCAGAAGGAGCCAGGAGATGGGGGGTCCTCAAATCACTTCACACAGTCCCCTCCTTGTTTCACTACCTCAGGCTACTGGGACCAACAGCCACAGGGAAGCTTGGAAATGTTAGTCAAATGCTAGGACTGAGGGAATACTGAGGGGTTGACTTTAGAGACTGTCCCTTCTCACCTACTTAGGGGTAAGGAGGATGGGCCCAGAAAGGAGAGAGACTTGCCTGAGGGACCGAGAAAGGTGCCGCTGGCTGGGCTACTCACACAGCTGCCAGAGCTAAAGCTGGGACTCTCACCAGTCTGTGTTCCCAGGATCCCAGAGGACATGGGACTACCCTCAAGGGAGGCAGGAGGAGAGCAGTCCACATCTCCCAGTGTCAAGAAGTTGAATATCCTCCCATGAGCTGTAGGGCAAGGGACACTGACAGAACCAGTCCCTTAATTTTTCTCCCTGCTTGGAGCTAGGGTAACAGGCATATGGGGAAGGAATCGGGAAGGGGGAGATGAATTCCCACTGAGCTGTGTGTCCTCTGGCAACTCCCCATCTCTCTGGGCCTCCTTGCCTCTGCTTGTGAGCAGGACCCGCCAGGGGAGTCCTTTCAAAAAGCACCTGCCTGTGATTGCAGAACCCGGCTGTCTCTTCTCTAACCTTTGTCTCCTATCCCTGAGGCTGTTATCACTTTCTCAGCCTCCCTTATCTCCCCGTAATGGGGGTGTGGGAGGCAAAGACAGTTGTGAGTGGGGCCTCCCTCCCTGGGGAAAGGAGTGATGTCAGCCCTCTGAGTCAGGAGCAGCCCTGGTGGTGGGAGTAGAGTGGGCTGCAAACACACATTCCACCCTCCACAGCCACACATATTCACCTGGTGCTCTGTGCCAAGCTTTGTGTTGGGAGCTGATGACAGACACACAGGCAACCCAGGGCCTGCTCTCACAATTACTTCCTGGGTAGCCTCCCTCCTACCCAGCAAGACATCTCACCAGTCCCAGCCCAGACAGTGTGGAAGCCACTGTGCCTCCTCCTATCCTGCCTCTCCACTTTCGTGAAGGCCACCCAACCTCACACCTTCTCTGTAGCCCAAGAAGGAGCAGTTTCCTCCCCCTGCTGCCATTCACTCTGAGAGCATCCATCTCTGGAGACTGTCACCTGTCTAGGGCCCCTCCGTGTGACAGGACAAGAGGCGATGGAATGATGGATGAAGTGGGACAACTGGGCACCCAACATGGGTCAGCCTGGGTGCCGAGCAATAGGAAGGATACAGAAGTGAAGAAAACACAGTCACTACCCTTGAGGAGCCCCCATACAAAGGTGGGTCTTTCTATGGTTATATAGGCAACACTTAATTGAGCACTCACCATAGGGCAGGCAGGAGCCTATATGCTTTCCATGCAATAACACCTTTCGTCTCTATCCTGAATATGATCCCTTTGCCTCTTTCCAGATCCACTCACCTGCCCTAGATCCACTCACCAATCTCCTTGACCCTGGTAGGCTTCTCCCTTGTTCTCTGGCTTCCAGTTGGGTTGGCCAAAGGGAGACCCCATCAGGAGGTCTGGGAGGGAGAGAAGGCCAGTATTTCTTCCCGCTCCCTCCCTGTTTCTGCACTGGATGTCTCCTTCCACGTGATCTCTCCACAGTTCCCCAACTCTATCACCTAGTCACCACTTCTCCCTCCTGTGTCTCCAGCTCGCCACATGATGTCCACCTGGCCCTGATTTTCCCAGGACCGTCCCACGTTAGCACTGAAAGTCCCGCTTCCCAGAAAACCTCTCGGCCTGGAAAACCAGACGGTGGCCTCCCCAGCTCTGGGGTGGCAATGGCTTCCCAGCGCTGCCAGCCTCTGGCTTCTGCATCCTATGCTTTTTTCCCTTAGCCACACTCACATTTCTGTAAATAATCCTTTCATTAAAGTATATTTAACTGAACTATTTTGGGTGAATTTGTTTGCTTTTGGGATCCTGAATGTTACCATCCCCACATGGCCCTGTTAGTATTATTAATGTCTTTTCACAGATGAGGAAACTGAAGCCCAGGGAGAAGTTAAGTAACTTGGTCAAAGTTCAGCCACTAGTAAATGACAGAGCTGGGATCCAAGCTCCAGAGCCTTACGCTCACCCACTCATGTCTCCCTCACAGAGGGCTGACAAGCCTCCTTCTTAGATACTTTTGATGGAGAGACCCATGGAACAGAAAAAAAGGCTGACCTCTTTCTATTAACCTGGGACCTCTGGCAGGCTCTGGAGTTGACCCAGGTAGAAAGGCAGAAGATGGGAGGAGCAGTGCAAGAGCCAACAGAACTGCTGAGTTAGCACCTGGCCCTCGATGTCCATTCTCCTGGCTTCCTGCAAAAGAGGGAAGGAGGAGAAGCTTCCAGTCTCATGTTCAGATAGACCCTTGGATGGGATAGAGCCAAGAGCTAAGAGGGATGGGGCATAGTTCCAGTCCCAAGTCCCCATCATAGCCCCCAGCACAAGATGAGCTGCTGAGCCCTGTCCTGCATGTAGGAGAAAAACCTGCCCAGAGGTCCCAGGCTAATGGAGAAGCTGAGTCCTAGACCAGAACAGACAGAAACAGAGCTCAGGACAGCAACGGGTGCAACCAGGTTGTGCTGGAAACGGGAAGAATCTGGAGGATTCAAACGCGGGGAGTCGGGAAGGTTTACAGGAAGAGAAAAATCTGGTTCAAACTTGGGAAAAAGGAGAAACAAGGATGAAGGGGACTGTCCTGAGTCAGAAATGGAGCCTATTCTGGAGGATTAACCAGGGAACAAGCTACAAGAGAGGCTAAAACATCAGTGGAAATGGAGGGTACTCCAGGGAGTATACTGGGGGGCTGGGAGGGAGCCTCTGATAAGCTGATTGGGATAAGAAGGGAGATGCCCATAGGATATAACCTGAACAAGCCTAAATAATTCACAGACTGCCTTCTGTGGAGAGTGGGCTGGGCAGTGGCACACCTTCTTTTATGCTGGTTGTGCAAGCCTGGAGGCCTAGCTGAATTGCCAGAAGGAGTGACAAAGATGATGCACGTTGCCGCAGGGAACCTTTGACCCTGCCCTTCAGCCTCTCCTCAAAATGCCCTTGGAACACATATTGAAGGCTATGGCTCGGCATCACTGCTGAATTATTAACCTGACTGGGGCACCCCTGTCCAGGAGGAAGGCCAGATTAAAGCTCAGAGATGAAAGGTGGGGGTGAGGTGACAAGACCCAGCCTTGCCACCTTGGATAGAGCTCGAGCCAGGGCATCAGGAGGAAGGGATTAGAAGAAGAGACAAGACACAAAAGGGCCTCACCACCCAGCTCTCAACCAGAGTGTCTGAATTAGCCATAGGAGGCTGGCCTCTGGCGCTGGAGCCAAGGGCTCTGAGAAGGAAGACCTGGTTCTCATGGGTGGGAGAGGTTATGACAGACCCATCAGAAGCAGATGTCTCCAGACCCACTAGGAGGGCAGGATGGTTTGGTCTTGCTTGCCAGAGTAGCCCCAGTCTTGGAACAGTGGCTCAAGTGTGGTTTGTACCCGATACAATTTGTGGGAGGGAATGGAGGGGTAAAGAGAGGAAGGAAAATTCATCCCCAGAGAGAACTGAGGCTGCTTCATTTCACAGAAAAGCTAGAGAAATGGAGGCTCAGAGGCAGATGAGTAGGACAAGGGCAGGTGCCTCTTGGTGTAGCCTCTAGGGTCTGGTCAGTGGCCCTCAGACCTCTCCCCTCCCCTCAAAGGACAATACTTGGGTGGGATGCAGACTATCCAAACCAAACCCAGAGTTTTCCTAGCTCAGCTTGGAAGCCATGGAGAGAGAAGAGGGTGAGACTGGCTAGCTGAAGGATGGAGCAGTATGCACTGGGCAGGCAGCAGACAAATTAGACAAATCATTAGGCAAGACCAGGCCAGCACTCAGAACAACAGGCAGACATGACTTTATTAATTTTTGCAGCATTCCCTGTGAGCAGTGGACACACAACTGGCCATGTAGGGATTGGATGATGGGGTGAGGGTAGGGCTGAGAATGTTCAGGAAAGCAGGAAAGGAAGTGGCTGACACTGCACTCAGTATGTGATGGATGTCTTAAGACTTGATTCAACAGTCTTCTTCAGGATGGTGCGACAGCTGGAGCCAGAGCCAGAGCTGGACACAGAGCAGGACCCCATCACAGGGCCCTGTCCAGAGCCCAGAATGATGTTGGAGCCTCCAGTCACAACGCTGGAGCAGCTGGACCCACCTCCAAGTCCACAAGTTCCTCCAGACAGGATGGCACTGCCTCCCCCCATGGCTGCAAGAAATACACCAGTGTCATAGCAGGGTCCTTGGCTCCCCATGGGGATCCCTCCCCAAAAGTCCCCTGATACTCACAGATGGTGACCTGGCTGGTCCATTCCCCAGACATCCTGGGGGAGAAAGAACAAGAGAGGAACTGTTGAGAAAGGCGCAAGAATGCCTCACCTACTTTCTCAGCAGATGAAGTCCACGCCCCCCATTTAAAACCCCTCCCAGAAGAATGGGTTGCCCTCAATGGCTTGGAATGTGAGGAAATCTCTCAGGATTCCCCTCGCAAGGAAAGCTCTGTGTTGACAGTCCATCCTCCACCACCACCTTTCCTCACAAGAAACATATCCCTAGGTCCTCTGACTGGCCCCACCTGCACTCCTCGCCCTCCAGCAGCCTGCGATAGGTGGCGATCTCCACATCCAGGGCCAGTTTGGTGCTCATCAGCTCCTGGTACTGTCGCAGCAGCCGGGCCATGTCCTGCTTGGCGGTTCTCAGAGCGGCCTCCAGCTCGGCCACCTTGGCCTGAGCATCCTTGAGAGCCAGCTCCCCACGCTGCTCAGCCTGTGCGATGGCAGCCTCCAGGTTGGCATTCTGGGAGGGATGTAGACATGAGGGAGAAAATGGCTGTGAGCACAACACAGCCTCCCAAAGCTCTTACTACTGATAAAAATAGGGTTTTTTGTAGATGTAATTAGTTAAGGATCGCAAGATGATATCATATTGTATTTCAGGTGAGTGCTGAACCTAACAACTGGTGTTCCTAGAAAAAGATAAGAGGGCACAGGCACAGAGAGAAGGCACCACATGAAGATGGAGGCTAAGACTGGAGTGATGCGGCTACAAAACCAGAAATGCCAAGGAATTGCTGGAGCCACCAGCAGCCAGGCAGAGGCCAGGAAGGATTCCGGTTGGCTCCTTCAGAGGGAGCATGGCCCTGCCAACTCTGATTTCAGACGTCTAACCTCCAGACTGAGAGAATAAGTTTCTGTTGTTTCAAGCCACTAACCTTGTGGTACATTGTTACAGCAGCCACAAGAAACTAACCCACCTTTTGCCACCTCAAGTGATCTCTCCTGCTTCTTCCCTCTGCCAAGCCTCTTTCTGTCCTGTTCTGTTCACTACTGACAAGGTTCATCTTGTTGGCCACCGCGGCCCTTGATATTTTTGGAGCAGCCCCATTTCAAATATTTTGTCCTGTTTTCAGAGTTTATCAAACTATGTACCTCCATTTTTAGTTTGAAAAATATACTCTCTGTACTTATCTCTCCAATCCCACAGAAAACTCTTAGATGAAGATCCCCGCCTAATTAGCCATCCAGCTGATTGGCCCTCATGTTTGATTTGGAATGAAGACATTCCCTAAAGGTTCTCATTACTCTTTCCCACGCAAGCATCCTGTAGATGGGGAACATCATCTCCATTTTACAGATGAGGAAACTGAGGCTCAGAAAGGTGAGTGTCGGGTCAGGACCCTACATAAAGCTGAAGTCCAGTCCACTACTCTAACTGTAACCCGCAGGGCTCTGCCTGGGGCCTGGCACAGGGGAGCCCAATTCATCAGGCTTGTGTGCATGAAGAGGAGGAGTAATGGGAGGGGGAGTCATATCCCCAAGAAGGGTTCAAGCCTTTTGTGGGAGGAGCTCTGGTTCCCAGACATGGGGATGTAGTTCCACCCTAAGTTCTGGCAGCTGGGCTATGAGACTCCCCATATTCGTGTCATCTGGGCGAACTTAGTTTAGAAAGCAGGTTACTGGGCTCCACCCTTAGAGACCCTGGTTCCCTCTATCTGGCAGGAGGCCCAGGGAACTATTTTAACAGGCAACACAGGGAATCCAAAGCAAGGAATCCAACCTTAAGGGCAAAGCACAATGGCAGCAAATTAAGTAACAGGTCCTATCACACTCCAAAGAAGTGCAGGTAAGGATGGTTGGAGTCTGAGTCTGGGCTTTGAGTGATCTGTATGCTAAGGATTTTCCCCCGAGGGCCCTGCTGGCAATGGATGGATCATGTGCAACTTGGGAGTCAAGCCAAAATTCTTAGAAGGAACCGCCTGACTTGGTGGTCTCAGCTTTCAATGCTCTATTGACCCCAAAACCGATTCTTCAGATTTGGGGAAAGTGAGTACAAAGACGCTTGAAAACTTAAGAATTGAAAATCCTTCACATCTAGCAATGAATTCTCCAGGAGGAATAAGAAACCACTTCCCTGCCCTTGCCACCCTCTCTCTCCATCCCTCTCACTCCTCCCCACACCAGGCACCAACAGCATCATCTCCTAAGGAGGGCTCAGCTCCCCACTCTACTTCCCATGTCACCTGCTCCCTGAGGTCCTGGCTCTCACCCTCCCCAAAAGGGAACCAGGAAATTCAGTGCATGGCCTTAGAGGCCCTGCTGGGCTTGATGCATCAAAGTCAAAAGAAGGGATAAGAAAAGAGATAAATTAAGCCTCTCCCCAATGAGCCTAAAGCAAGATGTACACCTGGAAGTGGAATCCAGCACGAGCAGAGCCACCTGGAGTTGTTTAATGCAGAGCCCATGCAGCTAGAATGCATAAGAGGAAGGCTGAAGTCTCCTTAAATGTGGCTTGCGGTTCTCTCTACCACAAATTACTTAAAGTCCAGCCAGTTATCAAGGTTCACACCAGCCCAGCGGTGACCGTGGCATAAAGGCAGCAAGAGGGCTCAGGGAGCTCTGGGACCCTCACCTGCTTCTTGAGGTCCTCAATCTGGCTATGCAGTCTCTGGATTGCCTGCTGCAGCTGAGAGATCTGAACTTTTATTTCCTTCATGCTGTCCCCATGGAGCTGGGCAGATGCCTGCAGCTTCTGGTACTGAGGGGAACAGAGGTGACCATGAGTTGAGAGGACCCTCACCTTTGACACCAAGACCCATGGCCCCCATTCGTTGCTTCCTCACAACGGAGGAACATGGGTTAAACACTGAGACCAGGACATGGTGGAATGCGCTTGCAGAAGTCCAGGCTCATCTCCCACAGGTTTCCTGCATTGCCTCCCTCCAGGAGAATGCATATGGTTGTGCCCATCCAGCTCTGGAACTTCAGGAAGGTTATCAGAACTGCCCAATGGAACCGAGGTGAACAACCCCCCTGGGGTGTGGCACGAAGACCCAGTCTTTTCCAGCACGGTGCTGCCCCTGGCCCTGGCACCTTAGTCTGGTACAGCATCTCAGCCTCGGCCTTGCTGGTCTGGGTGATCTCCTCATACCGGGCCTGGACCTCGGCGATGATGTCACTGAAGTCCAGGCAGCGGTTGTTATCCATGGACAGCACCACGGACATGTCGCTGGCCTGGGTCTGCAGCTGGCCCAGCTCCTGCCAGAAAGACTGACTCAGTGTCCACTTGCCCCCAGCTTCCTTTCCCCTTGGAGCCCCAGGGAAGGTGGGCAAGAAGCCTGACTCTTTGCCCACACTCCATCAGTGGGCAGCCCTCATTCACACAGGGTGGCACTGAGCACTCCCTGCCATCTGGGGAGCTGTCTCCTTGTCTGGAATGAGGGCTGTAAGAGGTGGTCTGAATGACTCTTGAAGCTTGGAATTTTTTTATATTGATCTTATAGAAAGAGAAACATCAACCTGCTGTCCCACCCACTGATGCACTCTTTGGTTGATCCTTGTATGTGCCCTGACTGGAGATCAAACCTGCAATCTTGGTGTATAGGGACAATTTCTAACCGAGTACCTGGCCAGGGTTTGCAGCTTGGAATTTAAAGGAAAATGTCCTGCAAGGCCTGAAATCATCTGGTACCCATCACTCTCCTGACCTCTTATCACCCAACCTCCCTCACTCTGGCTGTTCCAGCCACATGGCCTCCTTGTATTTCCTCAGACACCAGCACACAGGGTGGGGGGCCACTCCTTCACCCTGGGATCCAGGATTCCTACCTGCAAGGATAACTTCCTCACTTCCATCAAATCTTTGCTCAAATTTTGTCTTCTATATCAGGCCACCCTGACCACCCTATTTGAAATTGCAGCCTGCCCTACCTCCCACATTCCCAATCCTCCTTTCCCTGTTCTAATTTTCCTTTTATCTGTGGCATTTATCACCTTCTAACATACTTATTTACTAAGTCTGTCATTTATTGTCCATCTCCCAGTAGAAAGCAAGCTCTGTGACTTTGAGTGGGTTATTCACTGGTGTGTCCCCAGAACCTAGCAATCCACATAGTAAATTCTCAGTAATTGTTTGTCAAACGACTGAAAGACCAGAGTCTACATCACCCTAACTAGGCTTCGCCCCTCCTGGCCACTCCCACAGTGGCCACAGGGAGGCTGCCCACCCTACCCCCTCCCCTCACTACCATCTGCCCTCAAAGACCACCACTTTTGCCACTGGCAGATCCTCACTTCTTCATACAGACGCCTCAAGAAGCAGGTGTACTCTCTCAGGGACTCCAGCTTGCCTTCCAATTCCATCTTGCTCAGGAAAACCTCATCCACATCCTGGGGGAGGGAGACAGAAACCATGTACCCTATTTCCTCTCTGTGGCCCCACTCTAGCTGGCTCAGGAGTTCTGTTCACAAACTGTCCAACATCCACCCGCAGCCATCTCCAGACACCCGCTTCTTCCTTCTTCACCCCACCCTGTGCCTTTGTCAAACATTGACCCATACCGCCTTCAGGAACCTTCCCTGATTAATCCCAACCAGTTCTGCTTCTTCTAGTCTCCCCCTCCCCCCCCCCCGCCACCCTCTCCCATAGTGACACCCAAAAACATCACATGATCCTTCTATCGGATCTTGTCTTGGGGTCCCTATGTCTAAGTAGATGTCCCATTTTTCTGAGGGACCCTGGCAGGCAGTATGACAGTGTATTCTTCATGAGGATCTCCAACTCTTTGCCCTCCCAACCCAGGACTGGGCTCTGCACTCTGGGTGCTCAGGATGCAAATGGAGCAGCTGACACTCCCCCTCACCTTTTTGAGAACCACAAAGTCATTCTCCACCGTGGCCCGCTTGCGGGCCTCCTGTTCATACCTGCCAGGTAAAAACAGAGAGATGCTGAGCTCAGAGCCCATGTGCTTCCTCCAAGCACGACCTCCCTGAAGAGGCCATTCTTGCCTGTAGATGCTCCACAGCAGGACACACAATCAGCCTGTGTCTCTACCTTTCCTATCAGGAAGTTTTGGTCACATCCTAGCTATGTCCTCTCTATTCTTCCAGCCCATGTCCCCTTAATGACATAGGCCACTCTTCTCACATTTACAAGGCACACACACCTTTTCTCACCACTCACAATGATGGGGCCTGAAGCAAGCAGTTGGATTTTATCAGAAAGATTCTACAAATCATGTTGCCAGAGTCATAGATGATTAGGTGGCTAAGCAGACCTAACACCTAGGTCTCCTGTCCCCAACCTTGGATTCCTTCCAGGGCCCACTCCACCTCACATCCCACCTTCCTAACAGCCCTAGGAAGGAAGAAGGGCAGGTGACATCGTCCCAGTTTTCAGATATAGAAACTGAGGCTGGGCGAGGTAAAACACCTTGCTCAAGGCCACACAGCTGCCTTTTGCCCACAGCCACTGAACCCAAGCCTCCTGTTAGTCCAAGGTTCTCTCCACACCACCAGGTGACTTAGGTGGGAACCCATAACCACAGCTGAGCTGTGAATCATGCCACGGGCCTGGGGATGGTCCCACAAAATAAATTCCCTTCCACCCCTGATACCAGAAAACATCTGAGTCACTTTAGCCTACAGCCTGCTCAACAGGAATTTCTCGAGAAAAAAACCCATTGAGGCATTGTTTAAATAAGCCCCTCCCAGTGCTGGCCAGAAACCTGGGCCTTGGAGCTGGGGCCTGTTGGCTCTCAGATCTAGGCAGCAGGGGCAGTGGGCTACTTACCTGCAGCAGGTGGGGCATACTGAGAGTCAGGGGAAATGAGATGCAGAAGGGCTAAAGAGAAGCCCAGTCAGGGGGAACAGGGGAAGGCCTCGGCTGACAGCTCTGATCCAGCCCTCTGAGACCCCATTCTGTCCCCATAGGGAACTTCGGTCTACCTACTTGGCCTTGTACTCCTCCTCCTGGTCCTGGCAGGACTTCAGCTCAGCGTCCAGAGCCCCTCGTTGTCTCTGAAGCTCCTCCAGCCACTTCCTGAGCCGGCCCAGGTAGTCCTCAAAGAAAGACTCCAGGCCCCGGGGGCTGTCACTCACCCCCAGTTGCTGCAGCAAGTGCCACTTGGTCTCCAGGACCTTGTTCTGCTGCTCTAGGAACCGCACCTGCGTATAAGCAGAGGGTCCCTGAGGCCCCTGTGGGACTCCCTGGGCTCAGCCTCTGAACCTTGAAGCCTCAGGGACCCTGTAGTTAGCCCACCTTCCCCTGCCCCGCAACCCAGCCTGGGCACGGGCAGCCTCAAGACTCTGAGCACATCAACACAATCATCAGAAGGACTAATGGGAAAGGGTCTCCCCACTGCTGGCTGGCAACTTTCTGCTGCTGAGCCCCAACCATGGGACTTCAGGGCCTTCGCATAACCAGGGGGACTCCAGTTAGACCAAAGAGGGACTTCTTTGCTGCAGAGGTAGATAGGAAAGTGGTAGACCAGACGTCCCCATCCCCAAGACTGTCAGAAAGTTCCTCCTAGGGATGCACTGAGGCAGGGCTTAGCTAAGTTGACCCTCACCTTGTCAATGAAGGAAGCAAACTGGTTGTTGAGGATTCTGATTTCTTGGGTCTCCTGAGTCCTCACCACTTGGAACTGGGGGTCAATCTCAATCTTCAATGGGGTCAGCAGATCCTGGTTGATGGTCACTTCCTGGATGCCCCCTGGAGGGCACAGGGAAAGCCCAGGCCCACCATTCCCCTCCCCAAATTGCATCCCTAGCCTTCCCCCTGACCCCCAGGCCATTCCACGGGAGCCTCCTCGGCATCCCCCGAAGGAATTGAGGCTCCTGCTGCTGAAGCTACCCCTGCCTCGGCCCCTGGAGCCAGCAGAACAGGCTGAGCGAGCACTGAAGCCCCTCTGGGCCCTGCCAGGGGAAAGATACATGGCAGAGACCTGCAGTCACAGCAGCACACAGGCAGAGAAGAGTCAAGGTGTGTGAGTTCCTGCCCCGAGGCCCTGGCACAAGACTTTTATCCCCTCCCGTGCTTGGGCTGGGCCTTGGAGAGCAAGATGCTCTTGGTCTGACTGTGTCTATCACTGGCTCCAGCTGACCTGTCTGACACACCTGGAGAATAAGTGCCCGGCACGTGCAGAGCCCCAGGAAGAAGACCCAGACCCTGAGGGAGAGCTGGGCCTGTCCCCAAGACAAGGAAGTAGCCAGAGGCCTGGACTTCAGTGCTGGGGATGGGGAGCAATGGCCCTGAGCAACATCACTGAGGGTCAGTCAAGGAAGACTTCCTGGAGAAGGAGACAGGGAAGAACGGAAGGACATTCAAGGGGGTAAAGGAGTGGAGGAGGTTCAGACAGAGAACCTGAGTGCCTCAGAGATGTTAGATAGAGGTAAGTGAAGCTTCTCAAGGAAAAATCTACCTATAAGAGCTGGAGAAGAAATGCACTTCACAGCACTGAGAAGCCAGGAGGAGTTACTGTCAGGGTTGACTAAAATACTTCAGGGTTTGGAAATGAAACAGAAAAACAGGGTGTCCAAGTCCCTCCTCTTGCCCAACCCAGCAATCATCCATGAGGCACCACCCCACTCAAACCGGGCATCTCCATCCAGGATCACAGCCAATGGAGCATGAGCCCAGCCTGTGTCCCTTCCACAAACACCCAGTGCCAGCCCCTCTCCAAGTCAAGCACCGCATTGTCCGGTTACAGATCAGGGGCACCCAGACTATGAAATAAAGTGTGTTTAGAAACATGCTGCCTTGGGGAACTGGGAGCAGAAACAGGAGCTTGGGGTTCCCCACGGAATAGATACTGTCTCTGCCCTGACAGTCTGCCAAGTGGAAGAGCCCCAGGGTGCATCTAACATTGAGGGGGCCTCCTCTGCTGCAGGACCCCTGGAAGAAGGCATCCAGACCCCACCACCACCACCACCACCACCCCCCCACCACCACCACTGAAGCTCCTCCACTGCTGGTGAGAAGTATCAAGCAGCTCTGGTTTTTTAGAAATTTCTAAAATGTCTTTTTTACATGGCTGGAGAGTTCTTTTTCCCTGTCCCTCCCCCTCCCCCTCGCCACCCCCCATCCTTTTCTAGAGCCTGGTGTACTCCAAAGCTACAATACTGGGGCCTTTGATAATGCAACTCGAAGCAAGGTCAAAGAGAGACTCCACATAATACACACTCAAGACCAAGACATGAGGAAGTTGGTCCTAGCAGTGCAAACCATCCCAGAGATACTCCACCCCTCCCCCAGCCAAACAAGGGGAGCAGGTCACCCTGCCTTCCAGAGGATTAGAAGCCCCTTCCTCCTTCCCCTAAATGAACCTGAACTACAGATGACCTCACAGGAATCAATGGGAAGAGCAAAGGAGATCAAGGGACTGAGGGGGCAGGTGAAGAAGAGAAGAGGAGAAAAGACCCAAGGGAGGCAGGGAGGAGAGGGGGCCATCTAGAAAGAGAATCTGGAAAATGGGTTGAATTGTATTGAGGACCCACCTCTAAGCCCTAACCCCCAGGACCTGTTTGCAGAGGCAAAGAGGGCCAGGTGCCTTTCTTCTGGGTCCCGCGAATATGCCTGAGAATGATCTCCATGGACTGGACTCTACCACCCCTACTACCCCTCCCCCTGACCCTGGTATTAAAAAGTGGAAGACTGCTCAGTGGTTGAGGTCATGGTTTGATTCATGGGCAGGGCACATGCCCGGGTTGTGTGCTCAATCCCCAGTGGGGGGCATGCAGGAGGCAGCTGACCAATTATTCTCTCTCATCATTGCTGTTTCTATCTTTCTCTTCCTCTCCCTTCCTCTCTGAAATCAGGTTTTTTTTTAATTTTTTTAAAGTTGAAGACAGAGCTCACATACTTGGGATGGGACCAAATCCACCTCCTTGGAACTCCCCCATATTTGAAATATTATTGAATATTTGAGCCCAAGTGAGCTTCAAAGTTCAGTGCCCTCATTTTACACTTAACGATTCTGAGGTCCCATTGGCTGTAGGGCGGGGTGCAGACTGTGCACCCTTGAGTAACCTAAGAGATTGCACCAGGTGGCCTCTAAGCCTGCTCTGACCCAGTGCTCTGTGGTCTGAGTAATTTGCCTAAGGCCACCCACAGGGCTGATGAGGCTAGATCCAGGACCCCCAGCCAGCACAGACCACTGCCCACTAAACCTTTGACCAATACTCCACTTGTCGGTCTTGTCCACCAGCCTCTCTAGCTCAAGGTCAGGCATACTCTGTTTTAGGAGATGAGTTCTTACTCGTGGAGGGACCTTCTTAAATGCCCAGATTCTCAAATGCTGCTGTCATATGTGTTTCCCCCGCTAGAAGAAAAAAAAAAACACACAGTGATGGTGAGAAGGACCAAATTGTTTGGAGATTTGAATGCTCAACCCCTCACAGTCTGAGTACACAGGGATCCCAATCTATGCAGCAGCAAAGGTGCAAAGGGCTCAAACCCTGGACTTAATATTAAGCCTGGCAAATGCAAAGGCTCTAATGGATTCAATCTGTGGGGTTATATTCCTGCTCCAGGTTAACCATTCTCACCCACACCTGGAACTCTGCAGTCCCTGCCACCTTACCCTGCCTTAGAGAAAGCCCCTGGCCAGCCCAGCTCATTGTAGCTCCCCAGAGCCCCGCCTCTCACTGCATTTCTCATGGCATCCCTATAAGTTCCCCCTAAGTGACCTCTAAGTGCCCCCTGGCCACAGCTACAACTCCCCGACCTCTTTCTCTCTAATTGCTCTCAAGCCTGTTCTGCTTATGCAGTAGTTTTTGACCCACAAGCCATTTATTCACAATTATTCATTTACTCAACAAAATATGGTTGAACACCTACTATGTGCAGGGCCTGTGCTGAGAGTTAGAAATTTAGCAGAGAGCAAGGCCCAGCCCTGGCACCAAGAAAGCCTAGAGCCTAGTAGAGAAAGAGACACTGAAAAGGTAATTAGACAAGTTTTAATTGCAATTATGATAAGGAAAAATAAGTATAGGGCATGAAAGAGGCCTAGCCTAGTTTATCCCTTAATTCATTCGCCAGCATGCCAGGAACATGCCTGCCTCAGAGCCTTTGCACGGTTGCTTCCTCTTCCAGGCATGCTCCTCCCTGGATACCCACGTAGCTGAAAGTCACCCTCCCTGGCTGCCCTCAACCAAAATTGCAACACTGAGGCCATCCCCACTCCGACACTTCTTATCCCCCTCCCTGCTTGCTCGCTTTCTGCTTTACACTCTCGCTTCCTACCATACCAGGTGTTTTACTCATGCCAGTCTCCCTGCACTAGAATGTGAGCTCCACGAGGGAGAGATTTGTCTCTTTCCTCACTTCTGTGTCCTCTGCACTTAGAGTGGCGCCTGGCTAGTAAGTGCTCAATAAGTATTTCCTAACTCAGGGGTCGGCAAACCGCGGCTCGCGAGCCACATGCCTCAATCAGATTGAGGACGTTTTTTAGCAAAGGCCAGCTTAGGAGTACCCTAATTAAATTAATAACAATGTACCTACCTATATAGTTTAAGTTTTAAAAATTTGGCTCTCAAAAGAAATTTCAATTGTTGTACTGTTGATATTTGGCTCTGTTGACTAATGAGTTTGCCGACCACTGTCCTAACTGAATGAATCCCGTTCAATTCCCTCTTGTTTTCCTCCCATCTTTCAACCTCTGGAGATCCTTGTGACTCTCAATTCTGTTCTCCAAAGCGTTAGTCACTCCCCACCCACCCACCCAAGATTGGGAGATGCATACATTTAATAAATATGGTCATGTGTATATGGAGTGTGTGTGTGTGTGTGTGTGTGTGTGTGTGTCATGTGTATATGGAGTGTGTGTGTGTGTGTGTGTGTGTCATGTGTATATGGAGTGTGTGTGTGTGTGTGTGTGCGCGCGCGCGCTGACTTCCCCCGATTTAGGCACCATGGAACCATCCCTCAGGTCAGCCTTTGCAGCCAAGAAATACATGCCAGATTCTAACCCAGAATATTCCAAATATCCCAAACGTCAGTCGTTCTCATTTAATCTTCACCATCATGGCCTACATAATTTCATAAGACCTGTTATGTACTTAATATTTTTCTTTAAATCAAATCTTATTCAGACCCCCAGCAATAATGTTCTTAAAATTGTGACAGTTGTGTGCTAATTCTAAATTTTCTAATTTATATTCAAATAGAACGTAACTATTAAAATGTGAACGGTTTGTCCATGTGCCGGGCTTACACTGCACCCTCAGGAAACACAAGTCAATCCAACCCTGTCTTTGCTGCACCAAAGCCAGTGAGGGTGGGAATGGAGCAGCACCTCGCTGGTGCCCTCCTGCCTGCTGGGCTGGGGGCAAGCAGCCCCTGCCCTCCTCACTGCACTGGCCATGGAATGTGGTGGCACCAACCAGAGAATGGGCTCATTGCCACAGGAAAGGGATGCCCACAGTGAGCCAAGCGACAGCCCAGGAAATGAGACCCCAAAACTCACAGGCAGCACATTCCCAAGACAGAGGCCTTGAAGAAGGGTTTTCGAAGTCTCACCTGGGAGTTCAGAACGTAAATGTAGGGCTCCAAGTTTCAGCTTGAAGATGGAAGAGGGGATGATGCCCAACTCTAACTCTGGAATACAGACAGACCCTGCCTAACGACAGGGATTCGTTCTGAGAAATACGTCATAGGTCATTTGTCATTGTGCGACCCTCATAGAGTGCACTTACACAAACCTACCTGGTACAGCCTACTACACACCTAGGCTATATGGTGTAGCCTATGGCTCCTAGGCTACAAGGAGCAATAGGGCTGTGCTGAACACTGTAGGCAATTGTACCACAATGGTATTTGTGTATCTACACACATCTAAACATAGGAAAGGTGCTGTAAAATATGGGGATAAAAGATAACCCACACAGGGCACTCACCAGGAATGGAGCTGGCAGAACTGGAAGCTGCTCTGGGTGAAGCTGTGAGTGGGTGAATGTGAGGGCCTGGGACATTACTGTCCACTACTTAGACTTCATAAACACTGTACACTTAGGCTGCACTCAGTTTATTTTTTAATTGCACTACAACATTATGAAAGCTAGATCACTAGACAATAGGAATTTTCAGCTCCATTATCTTATGGGACCAGTCTGTATATGCAGTCCATTTCTTACTAAAATATCCTGTGACACATAGCTGTAATAACTCATTTACATGTGTAGCATGATGGTGTTTTACATTCAGAATATTGAGGACCCTCTGAGTGCCATCACTGAGCCAGGCCTAGCTAGATCTTCCATCTTCTTTAATCCTTCCCACAATCTGAGAAGTGGGTATCACTGTTTTCACTCCACAGACACAGAAACAAAAACAATTCTCAAAGATAAAAAGGGGCCACGTTAGGCTGAGAACTCAGATCTTCTAACTTACCCTGCAGTCTCGCGGGAACACCACAGCATCCCCCAAGACTGTTTTTTTGGAACCTCACCCCAGGATATTTTGTTATGTGTTTTTATCATTGATGAGAGAGAGGGAGAAAAAGAGAGGGAGAGAGAGAGAGAAAAAAAGAAACATTGATGTGAAAGAGAAACATTGGTCTGTTGCCTCACACACACACACCCTAACTGGGGATCAAACCTACAACTTGGGTATGGGCCCTGACTGGAATCAAGCCTATGACCCTTCAGTGCATGGAACGATGCTCTAACCACTGAGCACACTGGCCAGGCCCCCAAGACTGCTTTGTGCAATATGTATCTGTCCATTTTTTCTTATGCAGCAGAGAACTGGAAGCTTCTCCCACGCTGATGCTGGGAGAGAGCTCAGAGGGGACTCGCTGGGCTTGCTGGCTGGACAGGGTGTGCTGCTATGTACCTAACAGCTGGCTCTCTCTGTTTTGTAGTGTTTGCCATTTTCTGGGTATAAACGACTCTCGCCATGGCTAATTTTAAGCTACTAGTGTGATGTCACTAACTATAGTGACTGTCATTGACTACAGTGATGTCACTGGCTGCAGAGTCAGAGAGAGATGAACATAGTCAGGAATCCCAAGTTTGTAGGGCTGGCTCCAACACACACTGGTAGGGAGAGCTGGAGGGCCTTCCTGTGGAGAGGAAACTGTCCCAGACTAGGGAGTCAGAAACACACATTGGGAGCAACTGATGATGCCTGGGCTAGGCAGAGAGGAAAGAGGAAGTGCTCAGACCAGAAAACCTGACTTAGGAGTCCAGACTTGCTCATCCAGGGCTCAGCACGCAGCCACTGCCACACTGACCCAATCAGGTTCAGCCAGTCGGATGCCCTGCTGCTAGCAACTGCTCTTGGTGTGCAAATATTTATGAGGCGTGTTACCAAGGAGAGCTTCCCAACATCCCAGAGGGTGAAGGCCCATGGGGCAAGTTCTAGGGCAAAGTTCTGAGGATTCCTACAAGCCCAGGAAAGTAAGGTCAAGGCCCCAACAGGAACTCCTGGACTGAGTGATGGGGTGGGAGATTACCTGGACCAGCTTCTTGCTCCTCAGCTCCTCTTACCAGCCTCCCTCCCATGGCCTTCTGAAGGTCTGTGCCCTGGACATGGAGGATGGGGAGTTAGAGATTAATCTTCTGCCCCCATCCCCAAGGAACTTCAGTCTGAGAAAATAGTATTTTCAAAACCATGGAGACAGACCAATTCAGACCACTTGTCTGCCCTTGGGGAATGTAGACTCTAGTTGAGAAGACCATTAAAAAAAAAAAAAAACACAGCCAGAGAGCAATTTGACAGCAAAAACACCCAATACATGCATAACCTGCCAATCGCTGTAGAATGTCAGAGCAGGGAGACATAAACGGTCATCTTGTCCAACATCCTTATTTCACAGTATAAGAAACTGAGACCCAGAGAGGGAAAGCAACCTGCTCAGGGCACACAGCAAGGATGGGGCAAGAATCCACTAAGCCAGGACTCATTTCAGAGAGCCAGGAGACTAAGATAGAGACCCACAGATGAAGACCCCAAACCCTCACCCACCTACCCATCCCCACCATCCCAACAAGTGCAATCATCCACCTATAACTTTTACTAGACACTTCTCAGCGCCAAGCGCTGTGCTAGGTGCTTCAGAAACAACTATTTCCCTCCAGATAGAAATGAAGTGCACCTGCACCTGCTGCCCCCGGGAAAGGAGACTGGCTATTTGACCTCCCTGACCTGTTCCAGACTTATTACTATTAGGAAGTTCTCAAGTCTAACCTCACTCCTTCCTGCTGCAAGATCAGCCCAGTTTCAGCCCAGTTTCTCTGGCCTGGCAGGTGAGGAAGGTGCCCGGGGCCTTCTCCTGGCTCCTGAGTCAGCCTGTCCATTGTTCCAATGATTGCCTGCTCAGGTGGCATGAAAGCAAAGGGAAAGCTGTGCCAGCAGAAGCTTGGGGGCGGAGGTCAGAGAGAGAAGAGGACCAGCAGGAAGATGTGGAGGGGGAAGAAAGCCACCCACTGACCAGCTTCTTAAAGTCTATGCTGTTGTTTTAAAGATGTGGAGGAAGACCATTCTAAAGTTTATGGCATTTCCTTTTCCTTATACAAATAATACAAAGTCTTGTTGAAAATTTTAAAACAACAGGTAAGAAAATAAAACTAGAAAAAAATGAAACTGTTCCAAATTACTACCACCTAGACGTGGTCAGTACTAACCTTTTGGCGTGTAATCTTCCAGAGTTTTCCATATGTAAACACATTTCATTATTCAGTCAACCCATATTTACAGGATGCTTTCAATGTGCCAGATATTGTTCTAGCTCTAGGGAGAAAGCACTAAACAAAACAGTTAAAAATGCATGCTCTCAGCCCTGGCTGAGTGGCTCAGTTAAGTTGGAGTGTCATCCCACACACCAAAAGGTCACAGGTTCAATTCCCAGTACGGGCATACACCTAGGTTTCGGGTTTGATCTCCAGTGTGCACATGAGAGGCAACTGATAGATGTTTCTCTTTCACATCAATGTTTCTCTCTCTCTCCCTTTCTCTCTCTCTAAAATCAATTTTTTTTAATGTATCATTGGGTAAGGATTTTTTTTAATTCATGCCCTTGTGAAGTTTGTACTTAATGCTCATGTGTATGTGTTGTTAGCCCTCCATAGTCACAGTTCCACATCTGCAGATTCAACCAACCTCAACACTTAGCATTTACATTGTATTGGGTACCATAACTAATCTAGAGATGATTGAAAGTATTTGCATGGGTTATATGCAAATTCTATGCCATTTTATATCAGCGGCTGAGCATCCATGGATTTTGGTATCTTATGGGGGGGGGGGGGGGGGGCGTGGAACCAATCCCCTGCAGATACTGAGAGACAATTGTATATTCATTTGTCTAGTATATTCTACAGTAGTGAGCACCATTTATTCACATAAATGTGTATTTCCCAGAAATGGGATCATATCACACATATGGATTTATAGTTTTTCCCAGTCTGTGTCAATAAATACACCCTTAGATTATTGTGAATGGTCAGAATATTGCCTTTCGTGGATTCTCGGGGCTTTTCATCAAGTCCAGTGTCTGATTTCTTTCCCACAAGAGATATGAACCTTGCTCCAGAAGCCCCCTGTGAACAACCATGTGTGTGTGTGCGCGCACACACACACACACACACACACACACACACACACACGAGCATGCATGCACACACCATAGATCCTGGGAACTAGCCACTGGCTCACCGGACAGTGTAGTCTAGTCCAATCCTTGTCCCAGACATCTTTCTAGTATTTCCCAGGGCACAGACCCATTCCCTGCATTCCCTTCCAGGCAGGAGCAGGAGCCTGGCTTCTCTCACTCTTGACTCCCCCTGCAGGCGGCTGGGGCTCTCGCAACTGGAATAGGGCCTGGGAGCCACGTGGCAGGGCCCCTCTGGAACAGAGCTGGGCTGGTCATGGTCTGCCTGAAGTCCTTTCTTTGCCACCAACTCCCTGGTGCCTGATGCGGGTATAAAGCACCCATATGGGGAACTAAAGCACCGGTGGTTCCTGGGCATTTTTCTGGACTTGAAAAGTTCACATGCATGGATTCCCTGGAAGCTAGCTCCTGAGATCCTGGAGGTGCCTTGGGCAGGGCACAAAAGTGAGGCTGGAATCAGGTTAAGAGCATGGGTTAGACTGGCCAGCGTTTGGATGCTGTCTCCACTACTGACTAGCTGTGTGGCCTCCAGCGACTGACAACCTCTCTGTGTGTCCACAGTCCAGACTGTACGAGAATAATTCCTATTTCGTGGCATTGCTACGGATGTCAGACAAGATGATACACACAGAGTGCTCCCAACAGTGCTTAGCACAGGGTAGTGGCCACCAACTAAGAACCTTCATTATTATTATCTTCTGAGCCCACCCTCGCCAACCAGGCCTGGCCCAGAAAAAGGTGACTTTTCTGGGACTTTTCTTGCTATCACTGTCATGGGAGGACAATTAGACCTTCTGACCTCCTGAGGCAAAAGAGAGAGAGTAGGGACATGTTGTGTGTGGATATGTGTGTGAATGCTTTGGGGAGTGTATTGAATGGAGCTTGTAACTGAATGTGGGGGGATGAATGAGAACGTGCCTGTAGAAGGAGCAGGTGCTCATGTAGGACCTTCCATGTGCACACACAAGTAAAAGGGTAGTGGCTGTGAAAGTATAGTTTGCATGCAAATGTGTAGCTAGTTGTGTAGCACAACAGTGGGAGTGTGAATGTACAACTTCTGTGAATGTGTATCAAGAAGACGGTTGTATACATCAGTGGGTGAGGGTGTATGTGAGACAGAGGGGGTACGGGTGTGAGTGTGCAGTGGGGTTGTGTTAGGAATGTGTAAAGGTACATGTGTGCGTGGAGGTTATGTGTGAATGTCCACATTCCCCAGCCCCACCCTGGGCACACATCTCTGGAAAGGGGGATCCATCGGAGACACAATTCCCCATCCTGGGGAGACAGTGCCTTGACTTGATGTGGAAGAGCCCTGATGTTTTTCTCTCTTCAAAGCTTTCGAGTTTCCTAGAGAATAGCCTCAACAGAACCCAGCCTTAACCCCGCCCCACTGATCGAAATTCAGGAGAGGAAACAAGGGCCAGACAGCCCCACCCTGCACCCCCACCACCACCTCCCAACACCCCCCCCCCCCCCCGCCGCCTAGGAATGCACCCACAGCTTTCCCCCGCCTCCCACTCACTGCTCTGCTGAAGCTCACACCCTCTCCCTGCTCTCCCCACCCCTCAGAGGGTTCTGGGCAGCTGCCAGCCCCCAACAGCAAGTGTAAGCCCCTCTCAGACTTTGAGAGCATTTTGCCTACCTGCTCGGGTAGGCCCTACCTGGGGGCAGTGGCAACTCCCTGCCGGAGGGGACCTAAGGCTGGGGGCAGAAAGGGGCAGCTTCAAAGCCCACAACCAACCCCCTCCCAGGCAACAGGCACTCCACCCCACCCTGAATCTCCAAAGAAGGCAAAATCATGATAGAGGACTGGGTGGGAATGATGTCTCAGAAAGAGGGGCCACTGGAGGCAGGAATTGGACACGAAAAGGGGTTCTTTCTTTCACTTATGGGTTCTAGAGAAGACCTCTCTTCCAGGAAGCTGCCTCAATTGTTAATACTATTACATGTAATAAGAATAATTATCACAGTGCACGACTACTACATATTGTACCTCTAAGTAACCCATTTATAGATGGGGACACTGAGACTCAGCAAGGTTAAATAAGTGGTGGCAGAACTGGGACTTGAACCCAGGCCTGTCTGTAAAGCCTGGACCCTTTCTCAGGTCTGTGCCCACATCTGCCTGTCCGTTCACAGCTGGAATGGGCACCTCTGCTCTTCCCCTTCACCAGGGAGATGGGGACTAAAGGAAGACAGAGACATGCTCAGAACAACTAAGGATCATGGGCTGCAGCAGTTGTCAAAGACTTCCAGAGGAGGGGAGCATGGAGGGGGAGGGGTCTCAGGAAGCAAGGGGTAGATTGTTGAGTGGAAGAGGTTGAAATTGATGAGGAAGGGAACCTGTACCTTTGGACACCTGGCCAGGAAGGACAGGTGCATGGTGGCATGTAGTGTGGCAGAGAGTGGGGATGGTAGATGGTAGAAATTGCAGCCTGGTGGCTGAGTCCCCAAAATACCTGTCCACTGTGCCATCACTACCGTAAGGGGGCCGGGGTTATCTGCCTCTAGCCCTGCTGGGCCAGGAGTCTCAGACCCCAAGGAGCCCAGGCACTGGGCAGCTGAGCACCTCCAAACTCGGGAATGTGCCAGGACCTCATTCTCAGCACCAGGGAGGAGCACTCAAAAGTCCCTGGGCTTGTCGGGGAACAGAAAGCCAGTGAAACCCCAGCATGATCAGCCAAGGTGCCCCGAGGACAGGTACAGAGAAGAAGACGGCCAGCTGAAGATTCAGCAGAGAGGAAGTGGGCAGGAGCCAGGGAGGGAGGGGAAGGTGGGAGAGGCAGCAGGGCAGAGTGAACGAAGGAGAATGTAGGGGGAGGAAATGGAATTAAGGATGCCATGGGGTGGGGTGCAGGGTCCTTGCTGAGGCTGGGGCAGAGCACTCAGAGCATGGGTTAGACTGGCCAGCGTTCTAACTCAGTCTAGAACGCTGGGAGATGTGCGAACCTCACCTGGTGTGACCCATAGCCCCTTCCCAGTTGCCCCAGGCCCAGCCACGTGCCAGAGAGAACCTGTGTCAAAAACCCAAGGAAAGCTGAGCATCACTTCAATGGGGCCCTCTCTTTGGGACTCTACTCCAGGAAAGTGGCAAGTGTCACCTACAGCCCCTGAGCCTCATAAAGGCCTTTGGCGAGAAGGAGGTGCAGAAACAGCATCAAAACCTCCTTTAAAGCTCCTTGGAGAGCCTGGCCCACCATCATGGTAATGAGTTGGTGCTGAGCAAGGGGGACTGAAGTCAGACCCCTGACATTGTTAAGGAAAGGACAGAGTAACCGAGCAGTGGGACTGGGTGGAGGAGACCCAAGTCAGGCAGAGAGGGGCTGCCCCACAGAGGCGGGGAACACTCACGCTGGCTTTTTTAGAGTCTTCCCCTACACTTGACCCTCAGGAAGGCCAAGGGCAGCCCAGAGGCCCACCTCCCAGTCCTCTCAAGAGGACTGTCCTCCAGAGGGTGGGGGGCGGGGGGGTCCTGTCACATTCTGGTGATGTCTATTTGATACCTGATTTGTGAGGGGTAAGGGGAAATGGCAAAACATTACTGCAACCCTCTGAGAAGGTATGTAAATGAGGCCGATGGTCCCTGCCAGTGGGTTACTGGGACAATTAAGCACGGTATCTATTTAAAGCATTTAGCACACACCTGGTAGTTAGTTACTTGAAGGGAGGGAACAGCAAAGATGGGATCCTAAAATGGGATCCTAACACCCATAGACGGGTAGAAAGAAACAGGTGGACGAGGTCTCTCAGTACCCTAGGGCCATCAAAGAGGAACCTGGGCCCAAACATCCTCTGGCTCAAGCAGTGTGGGATAGCTGGGCTCTTTGCATGTTATTCGCATATTCTCTGTCTTGCCTCCAACTCTTGTCACTCCTGTCACTTCAGAACCTCTGGGCCCTTCATTGTTTCTGTCCCTCCCTTGTGGCCCTTCCTGAACTCCTGAGGGCTAGAGGACCCCCATGGAGAAGAGAGCATGGTTTGGGGCAGAGGGTCTAAGAGGGGACCCACCATCCGCAGAGAGCCTGTCTAGCAGCTGCAAGCAAGAAGCCTGGCTTAGGGCGACCCCTACAGGGCATTCTCAGAATAGACAGGAAGGAACAGGCAAGCAAGGGCTCCTCCCCATTTGTGTGGGGCACAGCTGCCCAGCCCCTTTGCTTAAATGCCTCCTGCTGCTCCCAGCACTGAGGAGTCTGGGAGCAGCCCCCTACCAAATCCTGAAAGTACACAGAAACCCAAGGTGGTCAACGTGGGTTGTAGCAGACACCAAAGCTGCAATATCTGGGAGCTCTGAGCTGTCAGCAACACCCTGCAGATACCATCAGGTCTGCATCAGTGCCTACCTCTGGCACCACACCCTCATCCTGCTGCCCCGCAACAGAAGGGGTCAACGTTTTACTGTTGGAAGAATGTAGGGAACAAAGAGAATTGTGAAGACGTGGGGAGAACCTCACACAGCCCGTAGTGAATGTGGGGGCCTCACCTCACAGCGCCACAGCTGGCTGATTGAGGTCAGGCCAGAGAAGGATTTTCCCACGGTAGTGGGGTTATTTGGGATCCCCTATTTGGGAAATCTCTAGCTCCCTTCCCATTCATCAGTTCTGCCCATCCAGTTCAGCTGGGAGGGGAACAACAGGCGAAATACAGCAATGACAACATTTGACTGGGGGCGCGGGGGAGGAATGTCAAAAATGATCTGATCTTGCAGTTTGCTTGTTGACATCTACAGATGCTCACAACCCAATCTTTCCCGTCGGGCTCCCTCCACCCGCCGCCCCTGCCTTGGCTGGGCGTGTGAATGGGGGCAGAGGAGAGGGCAGGGCAGAAGGGTGTGTGTGTGAACAAGTGAAGTCATCCTCTCTGGGTGGCTCCTTTTAATTAACACCCTAAAAAAACTCCCAGCCAGCAAAATTGGGTCTTGCCAACTGGGAGCCCCACCCTTCTGGCTCATCCAGGCCTGGGGGCAAAAGGGGGCAGGAGAACTGAGAGGAAGGAAGGAAGGGGTCTCTTGAAGGCCCGGGCCTTTGAGTTTTCCCAGTCCTCAGAGGACCCATCGGCAAGGTCAGCTGGCCTCTGGGGAGCCTGGATTCACTTTTTCTAGAGCAAGAGAGTGAAGGTGGGCAAGGCATTGGTGGAACCATCTCCTTGCCCCCAATCCCCAGGGAGACCAGCCCCTGAAAGTGTCCAGTGTCCCAGCCCTGGAGGTTACCCTATAGGACATTACACCTAGATCCAGGCCAGGGTGAGACATGTAGGCCTCCCTCTGGCCATTTCAGTTTTACCCAGCATTCAAAGCAAAGAGTCACCTGTTCCCTCATGGTTGGAATCTAGTCTCCATGATGGGAAGCAATAAGCTTACTCCACGAAAGGAGCAGAGCAAGCCTCACCCATCTTCCCTCAAGACCTCTAAGCTCCACATTCCAGAGGCCACTTCATGTCCTCCCTCTCCCTTGAAACCTTTCTCCTGGCAATGGCCTGGTAAACCTCGCAGAGTCCATGAAACCCTTCCAGTCTGGTGTGTCCAGGTCTCATCTATGGCATGTGCCTCTCTGTTCCCTGGATCTCACCCCTTCCTCCCCCATCAGGCTGGAGTTCTAGAGGACAGAGGCTGAGTCCCCTGCTTACTCTAGTCTCCAACCCCAGCTCCCAGGACCAGAGAGCCATGGGAGGGGCGCAGACCTGCTCACTAGGAAAATGGACATGGGGAAGGGGTGGATGGAGCCCTGAGGCTCGGGGCTTTTCTGGAGGAGGAAGCAGGAGCCCAGGTCCATCCCACTGCTGCTTCTGCAGAATCACTGCATGGCCTCACACATGGGGCCTCCATCTCGTATCTCCACTCAGTAACCTTGGGGGTCCCTAGCAGCTCTGACATCCTCTGCTACTAAGATTGTCCAGTATCCAGGGCAATGACAGAGCATTAAGTGG
The DNA here is from genome assembly GCA_026230045.1 of Corynorhinus townsendii. Lineage (NCBI taxonomy): Eukaryota > Metazoa > Chordata > Mammalia > Chiroptera > Vespertilionidae > Corynorhinus > Corynorhinus townsendii. The sequence continues at coordinate 167,319,238 of JAPDVU010000003.1, read as the reverse complement.
AAGACCAGGCTGGGTGGCCATGGCTTCACAGGAAAGGACTCTCACTCCCAGAGCTGGGGGCAGGGATTCCTTCTAGCTACCCTGAGACTGGGTAGGGGTGGGGGTCAGGCAAGAACTGGAGATGGGGATCACAAAGCAAAGCACAGGGTGGCTCAGTTATGGCAGCTCAGTCCTAGAGTGCTGTTTCACCACACTGCTTCGTCAACAGTACTTGGTGCACACGGAGCTCCTTAGGAGAGGAGCTCTCACGCTAGCATTCTTACCACAGTAAAAATCAAATAAAAAGTAGAGAGAAGCTATCTGACACTTGTCCAGAGCCCAGTGGGACCTTAGCCCAGGGGGGTATCTCCAGCTGCAAGTGACCCTCCTATGGCTGCTTCCGGGGCCCAGCAGCCAAATCCCCACAACCCTTACCTTATCCAACAGCTCAGAGAAGTCATGGGGACAAGGCCACCCCTGCTGACCCCAAAACCCTACCCAGAAAGCCAGGCCATCATGTGCCCCCCACCAACCACATGGGACCCAAATTTTCTGGGGTTCGGTTTGTTGGGAGAGGGTGGGGCCTGATTTCAGGTGATGGTGAAGAAAGGATGGGATGACTGCTCTCGGGGAACAGAGAGGAGCGTGTTGGAAGAATGAACGCGTCCTCTCCCTGGGGCTGAGTGGGAGCCAGAGCAGAGCGGGCACCGCCCGACGCAGAGGCCTCCGCCCCCCACCCAGCTGGGCCAGCTGTTCCCATCACACCCTGGGCAGTAAATCTTGCTTTTATGGTAGTTGCGGGGGTTGCTGTTTTCCTTGGGGGTGCTGTTTGTGTCTATGTATCTATATGCAAACGCACCTGGTCCTTGCATATGCATTGATGTCTGTGGTTTGGTGTGTGTCTGTGTGAGTTGGGTGTGTGTCCACAAGTGTGTTTGTGTGGGTATATCCATGTGGGTCTGGGAGATAGGTTATCAAAGCCACTGTTTATCAAGTTATTACAATGTACCAGGCACTTTTCAGTTGTTAGTTCCTTTAATCCTCACAACAACCCTGTAAGGATGTATTCTAGCTATCCTCATTTTAGAGAGAGAAACAGAGAAATTCAATAATCCACCTACAGCCAGATAACCAGTAAGGGACAGAGCTGGTTCCCTTGCCTCTCATGCTGGAAATGTCTGTGTCCTCATGGACATGAGAATCTAGGCACAACGTCTTCGTATCTGCTTGTGTCTGCATGGTCTCTACCTGCTCAGAGTCTATGCAGGTCTGTGTGTGTGTCTGTCTCAAGGCCAGACTCTGGCCCAGTCCAGGCTCTGTAGCTGGTGTCACCAGAGCCTTAGGAATGTCCCTCCCAAGAATAGTAACTGTCTTTTTTAAATCAGAAAACAGAGTATGTGGAGCAGAGAACTTTGCCATGTGGACTGTCACAGAAAATGCCAGTGTGGAGCCAGCACTGTCCCTTAGCCTGAGAGTAGTCTGCCCCCTGGAAGGAGTGCTAAAGAGGAGAGATGATCTGGGAAGAGCTCAGAGAACAGCAAGAAGGAGGCAATTCGCCCTGTCACCCGCAGGTGGGAGGGCCAAGAGGGGGACCCTGGGAGAGGAGCTCAGTGACTCCTTAGCCAGGAGCTCTCTTCCCTGTAGGAGGCCTCCGTCTCCTACAGCCTCCCTCCGGAAGCACCAATCTGGCTGGGTGCTGGGTTCTGGGTGCTAGGTCAGGGGTCGTTACAGCTCTCCTCATTTTAGATAGAGAAACAGAGGGGCCCTGGGAACTAGGAGGCCAGAGGCCGGCGGCAGGGGCGGGGCCTGAATGGTAGGCTGGGTGGCAGTAGCTGATTGGCTGGGCCACCCCCCCACCCCCCCACCCCCCGCGCTCCCAGGGCGGCACCTGCCCAGCTGGGTGACTCACCGTCCTCCCCACCCTGGCGCTGGACGAGTGCCCAGCTGCTTCCACCCAGGACCCGCCCGCTAATCCGGGACAGCCTGACTCAGCGAGGGGAGGGGAGCGGGGCCTGCCTGCCGCCCTGTTCGCGCGTCCTCCCCGGAGGCGGGGTGGAGAATGTGTGTCCATCCCTCTGAGAGCATTGGGCCCTCTGTAGAGGGGGGCAATCTGGTGTCTGTCCTTGGGGTGGTGGGGACTTCTCTCCCTCCGAAATGGGAAGCTGACAGACTCTGGGCTTTTGAAGTCTGCATGTTGGGCCATTTGGGGAGTCACTCCGTGACCACCATTTCAAGATCATTTCTGTTCCCCCACCCCTTGCAAACACACCCTGGACACCCTCTCTGAGATGGATGCAAAGCCTATCAGGGGCTACATTTGGGGAGTTCTCCAGCTCTAACTCTGCCCACCTCCACACTGCAGGGCCCCTAAAGGTCAGAAACCAGATGCTACCTTGCAGTCAAGCTCAAGGCACCCCCTCTGTGGCCCTTTCCTGCAGTGACCTCAAAGTGATCCCTTAAAGAGAAAGACCTACATTTGTCCAGAGACTACTTCACACCAGGCCCTATGCTGCGAGCTTTATGTTCATCTCATCTATTGCTTCTCAGAGTAACTCCAAAAATAGAGGAGAGACCGAGGCACGGAGGGGTGACATAAATGCAGTATGTGAGAGTCTGAATTTGAACTCGGGTCTGTCTGGCTCTGAAAAATATGCTCTTTCCACTGGCTTTGGCTGCTCCCTGAACTCCTACCTTGTATTGGCCTCCACATGGCCCCATTATACTACAGCCAACTTGGGAAACCACCGACTCCACAGGGAGGCCCAGTTCTCAGCTTTGCGCAGGGTTTCCCATGCCAGGGAGGGTCCCTGAGGGCTATGAGAAAGAGTGGGGTGGGGACCAGGGAGGTGAGCAGAAAAAAGCCACGCGTCAGCACATGTGGGCTTTAGAGGAGACAATAGGACATAAGTGCCAGGTCCCCAGTGGGGAGAGAGCTGGGAAGCAACACTGACAACACATACACATTTCATAGAACACACACATACATGCCTGTGCACAGTGATCATGGGACTCCCAGCCCCAAAAGCATATACCCCATAGTTTGTGGGGGTTGCTGCACATGTGGTTTTTAGGGTCGCTACAAGCACGTATTTAAGGCATCAATGAAGTGGTTACACATACTCACAGTGATTTATGGGTCATTATTCACATACACATACAGTGTCAGAACCACCAAAAAGGGGGCATGGGGAGTGGGAAGAGCATATGAATTTGTTGCAGGAATAAATTGTTCCCAGGGCCTGGCCAAGCCCCAACCTAGGAAGCTAAGACCCCTCCCCTCCCACACTCACCCTGGACAAGCCACTGCTCACCATCACCCCACTACTCTCCGGGCCCAAGATCTGAACTACTCACATTCACACAGACACGAAATACACACACACACCTTAGAAAAGGCTTACACTGACCCAATAGATGTCTTCCACAAACATAATACACAGAAGCTATGCGGGCCTTTCCAAAGAAGGCATACACACAGCAGTCATGTGGACACACCGCCTCCCCACAAACACCCATGCAAGACCCTCACACAAACATTCTCGGGTGCCAGTCACCCACACAGAGATACCAGGGCCTCACACAGATCCATGGATATGTGCACACAACAAGGGAGGAATACAAATGCACACGCAAATCAAAGGCACAGACAATAATGGGAGTAAGTTGCACAAACGCATCTCCCCAATCTCAAAGAAATCCCCCAGCACAGACCACTGCCCTCAGCCTTCCATCTTGGCAAAACAAGGCCTAGGTTTGCCCCATTCGCTCCATCTCCTCCCGGCTCAACACAAGCCCTGCCCTGCCTGCCCCAGCCTGCTTGGGTGGGGCCCAGCCTGCTCCCAGCGCCAGCTGCCAGCTCAGCAGAGGGCACAGTGCCCTGCTGGCTGCCTCTCCTACAGGTTGCCAGCCCCACCCCCTCCTCCTAGGCCTGCCACCTCAGCATCTGGGACCCAGCCTGGGCTCCACCCTAGTCCATTTCTGCAGGCAGTGGGCAAGGTGCCTGATCCCCGCCACTGGTGTCTAGGAGGAGGGGCCTGTTGGCAAGACCCTAGTGGTAAGGGACAGCCCAGCAGAGCCTCCCACCCTCCTCTGGTCTCTTCATCTTCAGATCGAGCTCTCCTCCCCAACATTGGGTCTCCACAGTGACAGGTAACTTCCTGACTGCAGTGAACAAACACACCCAGAGCTACAACTCCATCCACACTGGCCCCTAACCCATAGACATCTGTCCATGCACATGGGCTTTCAAGCACACACACACACACACACACACACGACACAACCAGCACCCTTCACACTCCCACAACATGCAGCCACTCAGACATCCACTCACATCCCATCGCACCCAGTGTCCCCACACCACCAGTCATACAAACCCCATCCTATACACGTGGTTTCCTGAAGTCTCCATAAAATGGACACACTCAAAAACGGTGCCCTGTGCATGTCCCATCACACAGACTCACACAGCCTCGCTAGGAGTTTATAACTGTCCCAAACAGTCATGCCAGAGCTGGCTCAGAGGGCAGGTCTCTGCAACCCCCCCTTGTGTTTGCAATTTAGAATATTGGGGTGAGCTTCATTTTATCCCTGCTCTGTCCCTACTCTGGAGCTATGGTAATCCTGGCTGGGGCAGATGTCACCCCAGAAGTCACACCCTCTCATAGACAAACCCCCCCCCTCCATCACCCCACGGGCATGAGGAAGAAAAGCAGAATTGGCCTATAGCTGTTGTGAGCCCAGGGCCATAGGGACCCCATGGCACCTGAGGTGGACTGGAGGAGAGGACTAGTCCCTGGCCCTGCTACCCAAGAGGGGGCCGGGTACAAGGCCTGGCAGAGCGGGTGCTGGAAGAGGAAGGACAATGACAAAATAGTGGCAGAGGCATCAGGGATAGGGCCTGGGTCAAAAAGCAGTAGAGCTTCTAGAACAAGCTGGGAGGCTCAGACCTGCAGGGAGGCAGGCAGAGGTCTGAAGGCCCTGAGACCCTCCTCCCCATTTCCCTCTCTCCTTCCCTCTCCCATCTTGAGAGTCAAGCAACTGGTATTTAAGAGTAACCATTGTGGCCCTGGCTGGTGTGGTTCAGTTGATTGGAGCATTGTCCCGTACACCAAGATGTGTTGGGTTCGATTCCCAGTCAGGGCACATACGCAGGGTGCAGATTCAATCCCCTAGTTAAGGTGTGTGGTTGGGGTGCATGTGTGTGCGAGGCAACCAATTATTGTTTCTCACATCAATGTTTCTCTCTCTCCCTTCCTCTCTCTAAAATCAATTTTTTTCAAAGCACCCACCATGGCCTTCAGGGGCTGGCCCTGCTCTTTCTTGATTGGGTGCTGGTAGCATGATGTGTTCAGTTTGAAAACTCATCAAACTGTACACTGTGTCATGGGTTCTTCTATGTATGTGTGTTACACTTCAAGGAAAGTGGTTTTTTATAAAGTAAATCCCCCACTGCGTAAGCAACTCTGTCTTTGCGTGTCAATGTGAACTGCCTATTGGTACCTGTCTGTGCCTGTCTGGGCTGTGCACCTACAACCTCCCACGTGAGTTATTCCTTGTCTCTGATGTCTGAGGCCCTCCCTATGTGTGTTTACCACACATACATGTGCACAGACATGCACACACACACACCTAGCTCCCTGCCTGCCTTCCCCTGTGATGGTGAGGCTACAGCTGGGGGGAGGGGGAGAGAACAGGGAGATGTAGTCAGGCCTTCCCTTCACTTAAACAGCAGAAATGTATGATCACCGGCTCTGTGCCAGGCCTGGGGATACAGCATGCATGTCAGGCAGACTTGCTCACCAAGCTCACCGTCTGCTGGGGAGACTGCAACACAGTGACAAAGGGCCATGTCGGTGAGGGCAAGGAGGGGGACCCCAGCCTCGGAGGAGGTATCAGGGAGGACTTCCAGGTGGGCCACACAGGAGACTCGCATTGCAGGCAGGGGGAGAGTGCACACAAAGATTGGTGGTGTGAGGGGTTGTGGCTTCCCCCAGGAGCCTGCCAGCAGCTTGGCTGCTAGAGTCCAGGTGGGGAGGTCCAGCAGGATGGTGGGGGTTGGCTGCAGAGACCCTTTTCAGCCAGGTCAGGGCCGTGAGTGCCAAGCTTATGGTGTCTCCAAGGAAGGCATTTGGACCAGGTGTGACATGGTCTGAATCGACCCAAAAAAGTGCATTGGAGCCCCATCCGCGTGGCTCAGTGGTTGAACGGCAACTTATGAACCAAGAGGTCACTGTTTGATTCCTGGTCACAGCACATGCCTGGGTTGCGGGCTCGATCCCCAGTGTGGAGTGTCCAGGAGGCAGCCGATCAACGATTTTCTCTCATCATTGATGTTTCCATCTCTCCCTCTCCCTTCCTCTCTGACATCAATAAAAATATTTAAAATTACAAAAGAAGAGTGCATTGGAGGCAGGAGCACCAACTGGGAGTCCTTGCCCTACTCAGATGCTCACTCACTTCCCTGTCTAAGCCTCCAAAACACCGGGTACTGAGCCTCTGTGCTACCGATCCACAATACCAACTGTGTCCCCTCCTCCAGACCCGGGAACCTCCCCTCCCAAGCCTACTGTGCACAGCCTCCTGGGTGCTGCCCACCCCTCCCTTCCCGGCTTCACCTGCCAGTCCTTTGTCAGCATTGCCCTCCCCAACAAGGCTGGAGCCAGCGCTGACACCTGGCAGTATGGTGTCCTCTAGTGGAGCGCCTGCCGCCTCGCACCTGAAACTCAAAGCTCATGCAGTGGGGCAGAGGACGCACACCTGCAGGAACAGGGCTGTCCCGCCCTGCTCTTCAGTGTCTTCAGCCCCCAGCTCCCACCACAACAGTGGCCTCTGGGTTACCAAGGATGTAGGGCATTGGTGAACGAAGAATAAAATCCACCCCAAGCTCCACTCATGAAGTCACATCCTGGCCCAGGGCTGCATCCCACAGGAGGATGGCAGCTTCCTCTGATTTGCACAAAAGCACCTGGTGGGCTTGTGGTAGCCTGTATCCAGGGGCCTCCCAGGTCTGGCTCCTGGAAAAGGATGAAGCAGGCCCTTCAGCTCTACTCCAAGGAGCATGTAGAGTTGTTTCTTCCCTGCTCCTCTGCTGCCCCCTGGTGGACATCTGATGTACCTCCTGTTCGCTCAAATCCATCCTCCTTCCTTGGGGTCTAGCCCAGACTTAGTGCCCATTCTTCAGAGATCCAGACTGGCTGAGCAGCGGGCCACAGGGAAAGGTGAAAATCCAGGGCTGTCTGTGTCCCTCGGGTCCCCACCACTGCACTGCCTCCTAATACCGATACTGGACTCCCAAATTCGCAAATGGAGATGGGGGCTGGTGTTGGAGATTTTGCAGCCCCTTTTATGTGCTTCCCCTCCAGCCCTCCTATGCTGGCACAGGCTTGAACCAAGTCAAGCCTGTCTCTCTGACTTCAGTCTCCCTACAGAGCCCAAAGATACATTTTCTGTGGCTTGTGTGGTCTTGGCAGGACAGTGTTTTTTCTGTGTGTTTTTTTAATATATTTTTGTTGATTTCAGAGATGAATGAAGAGAGAGAGATAGAAACATCAATGATTAGAGAGAATCATTGATCGGCTGCCTCCTGCATGCCCCACAATGGGGATAGAGCCTGCAACCCGGGCATGTGCCCTGACCGGAAATCGAACCGTGACCGCCTAGTTCATAGGTTAATGCTCAATCACTGAGCCACACCAGCTGGGCAGGGCAGTGTTTTTTCTAAACATTTTAATTAGCTGCCAACATTTAAAAATCAGAAGGTTTTAAGTAAGAATCCAGATTTCCAACTTTCGTTGTTGCAAAGTTTAAAGTTCTGAACACTCAGGGACCACATCTCTGCAGTGGGAAGGGGCTGAGTCCCAATGTCTGGGGAGCCAGGAAAGACCCACAGCCCCCTGCTCTTCAGATCCAGCTCCCTTCAGCACCTCGCCCCACCCAGGGAGGGGCCGCACACACCAGCCCATGGACACCCCAACAACTCTCCCAAAGGTGTCTGTACCAGCCCAACAGAAATATAATGTGAGCTACAAATGCAAGCTACATATGAACTTTTAATTTCCTAGTAGCCAATGTCATTTTCAAAAAATAGGTGGAATTAGCTACAATAGTATATCAATTTAACCCAATACATCCAAAATATTACTTCAACATGTAATCAATATTTAAAATTAATATTTTTTTCATCCGTCTTCAAGATCTGATGTGTATTTTATAGTTACAGCACATCCAAATTCAAACCAGCCACATGGCAAGTCCTCAGTAGCACATGTGGCGAGCAGCTGCCTAATTGGACAGTTCAGCTCTAGACATCCCCCCGCCGCCAAAGTCAGTCATCTCTTGGCCACCATCAGGACTACTGTTCACAGGAGGCAGAGCCCTGAGAAGAATCCCAAACAGTTTGTGGAAGTGAGCTCAGGGCCATCTGGACAGGAACAGGGGGACACGGGCTCTGCCTGGGTTGGCATGTTCATTTGGCCCCTCCACATCAGGATGGAGGCGTGCACAGAACAGGGCCTGCTAAATCAAGGACCCCATGGCAGAGGTGCCTTTGGCCCAGGTATTATGAGTCTTTCTAGCTTGTCATAGTCCCTGCCATTCCCTTTTAATGTCCCAACAAGGGAGCTGAGTGTCAAATGCCATTTCTATAGTTCAGCCATCTTATGATAGAGATAAAAAAGAAAATGAAACCTTCCCTATGTCCATCTTTCCATCTTCATTGGGAGAATAAAAAGTCCAACAAGTTTCAAAAACGACAGTGGGAAGCATAGTTCTTTGTGGACAGGAAAAATAGTCCTGTTTTTCATGTGCAAACTATACTATGTTCTATCCACAGACTCTCACTCCAGATCCACTTCCTCTTTTACCTTAGCAGTCAGGCTCCAATGGGCATTTGAATTTTGACCTTTTAAACAAACAACAAAAAATCTCCAAGTTGCCTATGTTCTCACTGTTCCAGTAAGCTCCAAAGGTAGAGCAGCCCCTGGAAGGAAAGGTAGTGTCAACAGGAGCCAGAGCTGTCTACAGCAAGGCGTTGGTCTGGGCACTCCCTACAATGCCCCCCAGGGGGCGCCAGAAGCCTGAGTAAAGTAATCCAGAGTCACCAATGTGAGCGCCCTCTTCTCCCCCACCTGCACTGTGCCCACCAGCATGGTCCACTCCTTGGTCGTTTCCTCTAATCCCACACATTTCCCCTGAGCTAAAGGGGCTGGGCAGATAAAATCATCTAGGAGAAGATCCAGGTTCAGAGCCCCTTGTTCTGATCCAAGCTCTGCACCAAATAGCCAGGCAACCCTGGGCCCGTGACGTCCTTTCCCCAAGCCTCAGACCTCGTCCCTCACCTGTGCAATAAGAACAAGCCTTCCTCGCAGAGAAGATGCAGCAATCAAATGTAAGGGCTTGGAAAACTGCAAAGCCCAGTACAGAAACGAGGAATTAAAAACGGAACCAAGTGGGGAGGAGGGCAGAGAGCAGGCAGCTGCCTTCGGGCCCCTCTGCCTTCTCTCCAGCCCCGTGCTGCTCCTTGAGGCTCCCTGGTCTGGTGGGAAGTGAGTGTGGTGCACTGGGGTGGACCAGAGACACAGAGGGGAGACCGAGAGAGAACCCCTCCTGAGAGAGCTCCTGAGGGCAAGGGCAAGCCTAATTGGACAGTGATGTACCTCCTGTTCGCTCAAATCCATCTGTGTGCATTCACACTTCACAGAACACAGGAGCATACATTACTGTGGGCCCTCCTCACAACTGCCCTGGGGTGGTGTTGATTGTCCCGATGTCACTGGCAGCACACTGAAGGTCAGAGAGGGGAGGCAGCATGCCCAAGGTCACAGACACCCTGAGTGGAGGAGCCAGAGTCCACCTTCGCCTTCTGACCCACCCCCTGCACCTTTCCCACTTTAGTCATGTGTTTCTGTCAGGAGATGGCAGGTTCATCTTCCTAAAGCACTGCCTCCATCAATTCATTTCCTTCTCCCCCAGCAAAAAGAGAGAAAAAAAGTCTCCAGCGACACCACCCATTCCGAGATCAAGCACAAATTTCTCAGCTTAGCATTTCTAGGCCTCCAAAATGCCCAGGATTAAAACTGGCAGGGTTAGAAGACCACTTAACAACCATGGAGTCCAGCCCTTCTTTGTTCATGAGGAGGGGACTGAGGCCCGGAGAGGGAAGGTCTCCCCAGATGTCCCAGAGCGAGTCCAGGCCAGGTGCAGGGCAGGGCTGGAAGCCATTTTGCTTACCCCAGTGTGCATTCTCTCTGCTCATCCTCCAGGCTCCTAGGCAGCTACACCCTGAGACAGTAGATAAATTTACTATATTAGGATTAACTTCAGCTGTTAGTAACAAACAACAACAACACATTTAATGGTGGCTCAATCCAGAAAGAAATTTATTTTTCTCTCAATTTCCAGACATGGAAATACAGTTGATCCTTGAACACAGTCAAAACTCCAGTTTTAAGTTTTGACTCCAAAAACTTCCGTTGTCACCCTAACCGGTTTGGCTCAGTGGATAGAGCATTGGCCTGCCGACTGAAGGGTCCCAGGTTCAATTCGGTAAAGGGCATGTACCTTGGTTGAGGGCACATCCCCAGTAGGAGGTGTGCAGGAGGCAGCTGATTGATGTTTCTGTCTCATCAATGTTTCTAACTCTCTATGCTTCTCCCTTCCTCTCTGTAAAAAATCAATAAATTTTTTTTTAAACTTCCATTGTCCCTCAGTATCCCAGGGTGATTGGTTCCAGGACCCCCGCAAACACCAAAATCCACAAATGCTCAAGTCCTCAGAGAAGATGGGGTAGAGCAATGCATGCCGCCGGCCCTCCACACCTGTGGATTCTCAATCATGGATCAAGTATAGTTTTTTATCTGAGGTTGATTGAATCCCTGGATGCAAAACCTGGGGATATGGAGGGCCAACTGTATATTTATTGGGAAACAATCTGCAAAGAAGTGGACTGGCGCTGTTCACACCATGTTGTTTAAGGCTCAACTGTAATCTGCCCAAGGCTAGCATGTCATCCAATGGTGGCATGGACCAGGTCGCATCTCTTCTTTGTTTTGCCAAGGGTGACTTCAATTCCCCAGGTCAGCTCAGGGTCCAAGATAGCTGCTGAGCTGCAGCCATTATGAAAGCATTCCTGCTGGCCGAAAGGAGGGGTGAAAGAAGCCGCTCACACTCTCTCCCTTTAAGCACACTTCTAGAAAGTTGTACCCTCCACTTCTGCTTCTCTCCCTTTGGCACATGGCCACAGCTAACTGCAAGGAAGGCAGAAAAATGTAGTCTTTATTCCAGGTAGCCATGTACCCAATCCAACTAAAACATGGGGTTCTAATTACTGAGGAAAAGGGGAACCACCAGTGGTCAACAGCATCGTAAATCACCACTGAATCCACCATGCTCACCACTGAACCCACCAATCTGCCACTGAATCACCCTGCCATGTGGCAAGGGTCCAGGCCATTCTTCCATCCTGAGGCTGACACAGTCTGACTCATCCCAGATGACCAATGAATGTTTGCTGAATGACTGGACAAATGAGATAGACTCTCCTGAGGTACACACTTTTACTTGATAAGCCGGAAGCTGTCTGAAGTCAAGGACCCTGTCTTAGGTGTCTTTGTAGTCACTCCAACTTCCTCCTCCCCACCCTCTTGGCACCAGGCACACATTGCTAAACACATTTAAGCCAAGCTTAGCCTAACTCTGTTCTTTCCACCTCTTCCCAGGCACTTACTAGTACAGAAGGCTGCCCGTTGCTGATGTGGGGCTAAGGCCACTTTGCAGGGAGACCCTTTAATAGATGAAATACATCAGGTGTGTCTGGACTAGGCCTGAGCAAATTAATCTATCTGCCCCAACAGGAAGAAGTTTTAAAAGAATTAAAATGGCAGGAAACAAATAAAAAATAGATGACCATCAACATGAAAATGGTTCCCGCATTCTTTTACGTAATAATTTTTTATTAACCACCTACTATGTGCCCAACACTCTGCTAGGTACTGAAGAATCAGTGGAGAACCAGGTAAATGTGGTGTGGTCCCTGCCCCCTTGGAGCTTCCAGTCAATCAGGTAAGGTTGACAATAAAATACTCCTGCAGGTGAATGAATGACTGTTATCTGAGGAAAAGGGGGAACACCAGCAGTCAGTAGCATAGTAAATCACCACTGAATCCACCACTGAATCACCCTGCCATGTGCCAAGTATCCAGTCCATTCTTTCACCCTGCAGCTGACAGAGTCTGACTCATCCCCAATGCTCAATGAATGTTTGCTGAGTTTTGAAAACGTATTATAAGAATGCCGCTCCACCTCACCCCCAGCCTGTGGTGTCTAAAAGACTTTGCTAGCATATTTCTAAAGTGTGCCTAGAAAAGGCATCATGTTCCAAGCACAGAGAACAGCATGTGCAGTGGCCCTGAGCAGAAGGAATGGTGGTGTGAGCCAAGCCCTGAAAAGCCAGCACCACTTGTGTCAGAGAGAGCATAGGAGAGAGTGGCCAGGAGGAGGCCTGAGAGGTTGGCAGAGGCCGGGCAGGTCCAGGTCTTGGACAAAGTCAGAACTTGGGGCTTTATCTGTGGTTTAAGTAGGGGAGTAACCGAATCTGACTTGGTTTGTTTGTTTTTTCTTTTTCAATTACAGATGTCATTCAATACGATATTAGTTTTAGGTGTATAGTTTAGTGGTTAGACATCCATACAACTCGAAACAATCTCCCCTATAAGTATAAACATACAAGGGGTCCAAGCAACTTTTCTGTGATGCAAGAAACGTTCTATATTATAGGTGTAAACATAAGGAGAAATCCATGGAGCACTTTCTACATATATTTATATTTTTTGTTGTTAATCCTCACCAGAGCATATTTTTCCATTGATTTTTAGAGAGAGTAGAGGAAGGGGGAGAGATAGAGAGAGGAAAAAAAATCAATGTAACAGAGACACATCGATTGGTTGCCTCCCACGCACGCCCTGACCGGGTTCAGGGATTGAGCCTGCAACAGAGTTATGTGCCCTTGATCGGAATTGAACCCACCACTCTTCAGTCCAAGGGCTGACACTCTAACCACTGAGCAAACCGGCTAGGGCACACTTCCTACATTTTATTGTATTTATGTCATACCACAACAAGATAGGAACAAAGGAGCCTGTGACTGACCAAGACTGGCTCCCCTGCGGGCCCAGAGGAGAGGTGCTGTGACTAGCAGCCCTACCAGAGTCTTGGGTTTGGAGGTAGGAAGAACAGCTCCTGATAAGAAGAGGGATGGAGGGCGTGGGAGAGTGGGGGAAGGGATGCTAGAGAGATAAAGTAAATGATATCAACAAAGATATGCAAAGAGGCAGCACAGAGGCTGTCCCAGGGACCTCTAAGCCATGCTGGTCCCTGGCCCTCCCTTCCCTTGCTCCATTCCTACCCCCTTACACTCTGGTTTGTCTGACCCTCATCCTTAGCTTTCTTTAGAATCCTCCTGCTAAGGTGATCATTGACCATTTTTGCCCAGATCACCTTGGGCAAGACAAAATCTTGGAATGACAATGTCTGACAAGTGGCCCAGGAATGCTTAAAAGACTCATCATTTCATTCCCGGAAGGGAGAGATGTGGGTAATAATGTCTGGTTCATCTGGAACAGTCAAATGTGGGGTACCTACACCTGTGGATTTTCTAGAAAATTAGAATTCAGTCCCCTAAGAAAGCAAACAAGATCTTTTTTTTAAAGTCTGTCAAAAATTTAAATGTACATACACTTTGACTCAGCAATTCCAGGAATTATTCAGATATCCTCACCATGTGAGATATGACATGTATCCAAGGTCATAGCAGAAGGTTGAAAAGACCCACCAATTGAGGAATGATTAAATAAATTGTGACACATCCTTAAGTAGAATATTATGCAGCTTTGAAAAAACTGAGGCACCCAGTTGCTGTGGTTCAATGATTGAGCATCAACCTATGAGCCAGGCGATCAGGGTTCGATTCCCCATCAGGGCACATTCCCAAGTTGTAGGCTTGATCCCCAGAGGCATCCCTTCCTCTCTGAAATCAATTTTTTAAAAAAATTTTTTAAAGAGTGAGGCAGCAACATAGATACTGATGTGGAAGGAACAGGTGTTGAGTGAATGTCAGAGCAGGACATATAATACCACATATAGTATAATACCCTTTGTAAAAGCTAAGTATTCATGTATACATGTATGTATTTAAGGAATTATATATACATACTCTGCCTTAAATGAATTACAAATAGGTAATATATTAGTTTCTCTCTTGGAGAAAAACCTGGTAAATGGTAAGGAAGAAGTCCCTTTTGTACTTAGAATTGTATACAAGGAATATTTATTACCTATTCAAAAACAAAAAAACAAGGTTTAAATTTTTGAGCTATGTATGACATGTACATGTAATAAAAATCTAGTATTGTCAAAAAGTGCTGGCCCAAGTGTCAGGACACCATTTCTGTCACTTACAGTGTGGCCTTACCCCTGCCTGAGGGCAACTCCCTCACCTCCCCCAATAAGACAGCTGGTCAGCTTCAGGGAGGATTGGGTGGAGCACAATTTAAAATACTGACTTAGGGCCTCAGAGACCCCTCTCAACGGGTGCTGGCCTGGGCTCTGACACCACCATCCTGGCTCCTGGGGCCTGGTGAGAGGGCCTGTCACACATGAACAGGGGGCAGAAGGTCGGTGCTATTTATGAAATTTTTGTTTCAGTTATATACGTGTAACTGTTTTCAGATTGGAATAAAAGTGAATCTCTTACTACGAACTGCCAAAATAGTTAGAGCCATAGGTCTAGATAATGGTTGTTAGTTTTATCATCAAGAAGTGAAGTCCTTTATCATGACACAGTCCAGATCCCTGGCCCTGGCCCTGGCCTGGGTGGGAGGGGCTGGGGGCAGAATGCCTGGGCTGTCTGGAAGCAGCTCCACTGAGGCAGCAGCTAGGAAGGCAGCTGAGATGAGCCTTCGCGTGAGGGCCCAGGGTCTGGGGAGTCAAAGGTCCAGGGTCAAGAGCCCTGGAAACTCCACAGCAAGGCCAGAACCGGGGTGTCTGGAGCCAGGCCAGCCCTACTGCAGTACACTCTGCATGTGCTGTTTATTCTCCTTTGGGGTTTTGGCAAGTCTGAAAATGCACTCATCTCCGCCATGCTAAGGGGTCAGCATGTCTGCCTAGAACTTTATGGTGGTGGCGGTTGAACCAAGTGCCTCAGACGTGTTCCCCCACCTAGCTGTGCCTGCCCTAAGCCTTGGAGACTGTTTCAACAAAGACAGGCCAATACCGTAACACTTACAAAGTCCATTCACCCTTAAATACACACAGCATACCCTCCAAGTGCACACACCCTTTACATACTCAGCTGTGTAGGTGGTAAAAACACTTCATATGAAAGGGCAGAAAGGTGATGGCAAGGAGCAGTGCAGGATGGATGTGCTGGTGAGCAGAACAGGAAGAGCCCACTTATCAATGCCAAGTCCTATACTATCTTGGCTTCTAGAAATTGTGGGTGTGAGACATCTAGTCGCTCAGAATGGACTCTGGGCCTCTGAAGAAATGGGAAAACCGGGACTCCTTGGTCCCTGGCTGCAAAGGAATGAAAATGGTAAAAAGACACCTCTAGCCCCCAAGGAAACCTAGGTGCCTGGCTGAGGAAGAGTACAGCCTTGAGAAATGGACAGCCCTGAGTGCAAATCCCATCTGTCACATTCTAGTTAAGCCAGTTCCTTGTCTTTCAGGCCTGGCTTTTCCTTATCTGCAAGCAGTCCAATGACTCCTGTGTCTATGGGGACTAAACTCGTCTGATACCATCTGAAACCCGCTCTGCCTACCTCCAGGGTTTGCTGCACAGATAAAATGAAATGAGGTATTTGAGGTATTTGTTTAATGACCAAGTCCTCAACCAGCTTTCAGCAACGAAGTCTCTGGGAACAGCGTGAAGGTCAGATTTTCCTTCTGATCCCCACCCCTCCCCAAAGTTTCTGATTCCAAAGATAGGCCTCCTGACCATCTCTCTCCCACTTCATGGGCAAGGGCCACACATACAGCAAGTAGGGTTGGCAGAGCCAGTTGAGACTTTATTTTGGAAAAAAAAAAACAAAAAAACAACAACACTTGATTTGGCTTTTAGTTGGGAGCACGGGAAAGAGGTGGTCCCCCAGGCAATAAACTGCCCCCACCCCAAAGGTGAGCAGAGGACTGGGGCTGAGCCTCAGGCGGGGCTTCCTGGGCCCGCAGCTTGGGGGACAGGAGGGCCCATAGTCATCATTCACTTGGGGAGGACATCAGATGATTCAGACACCAGCTTCCCATCTCGGGTCTCAATCTTCTTCACAACCACCGTCTTGGAGGAGCTGGTGCGGCTGAAGGAGCCAGAGCTCCCACCAGAGCCCAAGTTGGCCTGAAAGCCCAGGCCATAGTTGAGGTTCCCATAAGATGGGGTCATCAGCCCACCTGGTCAGGAAGAAGCAGCCACATGAGCACAGGAGCCCTGCACACATTAGGTTCCAACGCCCCCTTCTCCCTCCAGTGCCCCGGGATGGGGAACTGCCCTAGTTCACTACTCCACGACTTCCCGGGAATACCAGGAGCAGGGTGGGGCAGAGCTTTGATATTAGCTATGTGACCTTGGACAAGACAGTTCATTGGGCCCCAGCTTCCTCAGCTGTACAAGAGGGAAATGTATAGGGCAGGGACACACCTGAATAGCCGCTGGTGGTCTTGGTGTGGATACTCATGTTCTGCATCCCAGATTCCAGCCTGTACCCAAAGGACACATGGATGTCAGGATCAACTCCTGGCCCAGGAACACAGGGCCCACCCCTCCCCACACCACCCCAGGTCCCAGGGATAAGGTACCAGGGCCAGTCAAACACCCCCCACACCCACCGGTTCTCCTCGCCCTCCAGCAGCTTGCGGTAGGTGGCGATCTCCACGTCCAGGGCCAGCTTGACGTTCATGAGCTCCTGGTACTCGCGCAGCTGTCGGGCCATGTCCTGCTTGGCGTTTCTCAGAGCAGCCTCCAGCTCAGCCACCTTGGACTGAGCATCCTTGATAGCCAGCTCCCCACGCTGCTCAGCATCAGCAATGGCAGCTTCCAGGGAAGCCCTCTGGCCTTTGAGACCCTCGATCTCAGCCTGAAGTCGGCTGATGTTCCGGTTCATCTCAGAAATCTCAGTCTTCGTGCGACGCAGGTCATCCCCATGCTTCCCAGCCAATGTCTGCAGCTCCTCATACTATGGGGGTGACATGAGGAGTAAGGCCCTGTGCCCCCACCACCACCAACAACAACACACACACACTGCAGGCTTTCTTCCAGACCTCTGGGCACAAGGGCATCCCAATCTCCCCAGCACCCACTCGGCAGTCCCAGCACATAGCAGGCAGAGTGGTGTTTGAAACCCTGCACCCTGCTCATGAACTGGAGCACAGAACTGGCCAGAAGGGGAAGACCAGCTTAGTGACCCTGCTCTTCACCTTGATCTGGTACATGGTCTCAGCCTCAGCCCGGCTGCGGTTGGCGATGTCCTCATATTGGGCCTTGACCTCGGCGATGATGCCATCAAGATCCAGAGAGCGGTTGTTGTCCATGGACAGCACCACAGATGTGTCAGAGATCTGGGACTGCAGTTCACGAATCTCCTATGGTGGGGAGGGAAGACGATGAGGCCCTGTCCCTGCACACAAGGAGCCCCCTTTTGCAGAAGGGCCTTCCTTAAGGGACAAGCTAGGGGAACAATAAAAAGAGAGGAGCCGGTGGGCCTGAGGAACTGGGAGAGGGCAAAGTCCTGAAGAAGCAAAATAGGTCAAAGACCTGGAACCTGGAGGGATGTAAGGATGAAATGAGGGCAGGAAAAAGGAAACTTGTCTTTGGGTGAGTAACCGGAAGGGCTGGGCCCTTCATGATATCAGCTACTAATACTGAACCCACAGTGGGCTCAGAACAAAGACTCAGAACAAAGACATGAGGGAGAGTGGGCCATTGAGTCATCATTCTGTGTATGATGACCTTGGACAGGCTTTTTCAATTCTCTAAGCACATTTTCTGATCTGTGAAATGGGGTAATCAACCCACTCTCATGCAGGGGGACAGAACTAGAAGGCATCAATAGTGAGTTAATATCAGTAGCTGTAATTATTCCGAGGTGGGCCATTGTCTGTGATGCACTTGGGGCTGGGAGGAGTCTCTGATGAGGTTGGGGGAACAAGAACATACCTCTTCATACAGCTGCCTGTAGAAGTTGATCTCATCGGTTAGCCCTTCCAGGCGGGACTCCAGCTCTACCTTGTTCATGTACGCTTCATCCACATCCTGTGGGGTGTTTTGGAGGGGGGCCCTGAGCTGAGTGACCACACTGGACCCCAACCCAGAGGCAGTCAATAGCCTGGAATTCTAACTATTGCCTTCCCCACTTCGCTTGTGGCCTCATCCTCCAGGCCAGCCTCTGCCCCATCGCACCTGCATCCCTAGCCCAAACACCTTTCCTCAGTTTTCTGCAGCACCCTTCCCCCTCCTCCTTCAGGAAGCCTGCTATGGCTAGATCTCCAATTCTACTGCTCCATTTCCATGTCCCAGCATCAATATCCAGAGTTCTGTCCATATGCACTTCCTTAGCTCTGTTTTTGCCTACTTTTCCTGTATAAATAGGAAGTACCCAAATGTTGGCCCATTACTGAGAAATATCTAGAGACAGACCCCAGAAAGCCTTAGTCCGAATATCTAAGCCCCAACCTCCAGTGTCTGGTGAAGGCAGAGGACTCCCTCACCTTCTTGATGAGGACAAATTCATTCTCCATCTCTGTGCGCTTGTTGATCTCCTCCTCGTACCTGTTAAGGACAAGGCTTAGAATCAAGGACCAGGGCAAAGAGGAGGTTACCCTGAGTCTTTTTAGGGGGACAAGACTATCTGGAAAATTTATTTCATGGAAATGCAAGATATAAAAGGGCTGGCCTGGTTCTTCTGCTCATCAGCCAGTGGGGAGGCCTCGAGCAGTACACCTCTCTACAAATCCATGAATATTCATTGGATTAGGCATAGTAGGCATATTAGGTGGGCAATAGGGACTGATCAGACCTCAGACAAAAGGGGCCAATGCTGTAAATATATATATCAGAAGCCTGTTGGCTACTTGTCTCTCTGAGGTCTACTATGTAAATATTAACATATAATTTGTTGTCCAAATCTGAACAATTCTGAGACTGAAGGGGGGTGGGTGCAACTAACAATTATGCCAGGGCAATGGGTGTAAACTAGACTGTCCTGAAAAAACCTGGTCACATGATCGCCCTAATTACATAATCTGCATTGTCCAAAAATCGGAGGGCCATGGGGTCTTAGGCCTCTGGCCCCCTGGGGTTGACAGAATAGATGAATTCAGTTGGGCAAATGGCAGTGTGGAGGACGGCAGCTTACTTATTCTTCAAGTCCTCCACCAGTCCCTGCATGTTGCCAAACTCTGCTTCCAGCCTCAGTTTCTCCTGACCCAGCGTGTCCAGCTGCCGCCGAAGGTTGTTGATGTAGCTCTCGAACATGTTGTCCATGTTACTGCGAGTCGTCTTCTGCTGCTGCAGGAGGTTCCATTTGGTCTCCAGGATCTTATTCTGCTGCTCCAGGCTACGCACCTGGAAGAAGAAGGAACGAAAAGGTCTGCATGAGGCCAGGGTTCAGAATCTGGGGGGAAGCAAGCAGTGTGCTCCACTCCCCAAGCAGTGGGTCTGCAGAACCCAGGGAGCTAGTTAGCTATCACCTAACAGAGACAGCATGGTGAGCAGATAGGGAGCCATGTCCTTCTAACTCTGGGGCGGGGACATGAGGGTGCATGGTTGGAAGGAGATAGCTAGGAGAGTCATGGTGAAACTATTTTGCAGAACAAATAGGTCTTCTTGAGTTAGATTGTACTAGTATATTACAGATCAGTAAAAATAGCCAGTGTTAATACTTTATATAAGACAGAAAAAGAAAATGTAGATTGTTCTATTATCTACTATTATCATCATCATTATTATTTGGAGTGACTTTGAGGAACTCGTACAGCTTATAGGGAAACAAAAGCCCTAAGACCTGGAGAGTAGTGGCCAGAAGACCTGGGTTTTAGCCAAACACTGCTACTAACCTAGGCTGCATAACCTTGAGTTTCTTCCCCTGGGCTCCTCAAACCTGCAATGGCCTAGAGCCGTGGTTGGCAAACTGCGGCTCTTTGGCCCCTTGAGTGTGGCTCTTCCACAAAGTACCACAGCCTGGGCGAGTCTATTTTGAAGTGGCGTTAGAAGAAGTTTAAGTTTAAAAAATTTGGCTCTCAAAAGAAATTTCAATCGTACTGTTGATATTTGGCTCTGTTGACTAATGAGTTTGCCGACCACTGGCCTAGAGGAACTCAGGCAGATCCTTTTAGGAGCACTCCTCCCTCCCCCAATCTGTGCAAAATTACTTGTGTCCAGGGAAAAGACAAAGGACTGGGCAGATCTGTCTGCAAATGGAAGACTCCCTCCTACCATACTCCCACCCCACCACACCCAGGAAACCCTCTCCTCGGCTCCAAACGCCCCAACATGAAAGTCCTGGGTTCCTTGGGCACAAGGAAATCCAGATTTTAGGATGAGATTGAGGCATGTTAGAAGAGAAATTAAAAAAAAAAAAATAGTAACAGACTGATTCCAAGAAGAGGAATTTATCTTCCTTAATCGACCCAAAATTGTAACTTGTTTTAAATTGGGAGGGACTTAGAAAAGAAGGTTGACTTAAGGGTCTGGCCTAAATCCAACAAATCCCTCTGTAAATTCCTTTCTTCTCCATGTCATGCTGCCTCAAAATTATGAAAAATAAGTGATTATAACATTTGGCCAAAGGCCGCTAAGCTCTCTACCTTCATTAATACTTAAATAGGCAAAAGCTCTGAGTTAGGGATTCTCATGCCCATTTTATAGATGAGGAAATCAGTTTCAGCAAGGGAGTCCATCAAAGGGAAGGGCGGAGCACTGGGAACCAGGGATTGGGACTTGGAGCTAGTGTTTAACTACTTGCCAGGAGGACTCAAGAGCTAGTAGAACGCAGTCCAGAAGCAACGTCAAGGGTGCTTAGAGCCAAGAAACTAGGAAGCCCTCGTTCCTAAGGGGAGTTGAGTTTCCTAGTGCACTCCAATCCCTAAAGAGGCTAATCTGCCCCAGTATTTCCCGCTTTCCGTTCCCAGAATGCCTCCCAGGAGCCAGTCAGCAGGGAGGGCCCAACCTTCCAGCGCGCTGAGGCCCCAGGGGCTCCCTAAGGGCGCCTACCCTCAAGGCTGCAAAACGCGGCCTGGCCTACCCTCTGGGGAAGTGGACCCAGGACGTTGGGGTGGAGCCTGGGAGGGAGGAGAGAGGGGACAAGGGCCGAGTGGGGAGAGGGGCGTTGGCGGACAGACACGTTATCTACAGCCATAAATTCTGGGGTTTAACAGGACGTGAAACCTGGGCGGGGCGTCCTCCGCCCCAGACTTTGAATCCTGGATGGGCTTTCTTGGAGCCAACCCCTGGCGTCAGCCCACCTCATCCCCATACATACCCCTCCCAACCCCAGACGCAAAAAGCTTCTCAGGTAAGAGCAGCGCGTCGCCCAGACGGCCCCGTTTTAGCCCTGCACCCCATGAGGGGGCAGGTCACTGCCTCTCCCGGCCCCGCCCCCTGCAGGCACCAGGGCAGGGGCCAAGAATGACTCATCTGGTGCCCCCCACACTCGGGCCTTGGTACGCCAGAGGCTTCGATCAATATTTGTCTGCTTAGATCAAGACACCAGTTCCTTCTCCCAAAATCCTATCAAACTCATTCTTTTTTTAAAATGCTCAGTGGTACCTCTGGGAAACTTGAGGAAGTGCTAGGGGGAGAAGATGAACCTGGAGGAGGGGCACCCGTCCCACCCAACAGCTAAACAGCTGGGACTGGTCCAGGCTGAAAGCTTTATCCACGATCAGAACTTGGGTTGGGGTGAGATGGGTGAGGGAGAGAGGACGCCCCAAGATTTAGAATCAGAAGCTGTCCCATCCCTGCGGCCAGCCGGAACCCAAGTGCATGGGAAGCGTGAGTCATGGGTTGGAAGAAAGGGTTGCCAGAGTGGGTAGGGCCCAGCAGGATGCCAGTGGGGCCTGGAGATGTGCCCACGGACAGGGCGACCAAGAGAAAGGGCGTGGACCCTCTTCAGACCCCAGGCCCAGCTAGCCACGCAGCGGGGAGCCCTCACCTTATCGATGAAGGAAGCAAACTTGTTGTTGAGGGTCTTAATCTGCTCCTTCTCCTGGTTGCGCACGGCCTGGATGTTGGGGTCCACCTCCAGCTTCAGGGGACTCAGCAGGCTCTGGTTCACTTGGACAGCTGTAATGCTCCCCATACCCCCAGCCCCGCCGTAACCCCCAGCCAGACTCATGCTGGTGCCCAGGCCACCTCGGTAACTGCTGCCCACACGGGAAAAGGACGAGGAGCTGATGCGAGTGCCCGGTGCACTGGAGTACGAGCGGCTGCTGAAGGCCCGGGGTCCAGAGGTGGACACCTTGTAGGTCTTCTGGGTCACCCTTGTGGACATGGTGGAGGCTGGAGTGGAGGCGAGAAGACTGAACCTGACAGAGATTCGCGAAGAAGCAAAAAAGCTGCTTGTAAGTGGGGGACAGCATGGCCCTTTATAAAAGAGAGCCCAGCCCAAAGGGAGGGGGGTGGGCCTCGTACCTGAGTGGCTAGGCCCTGAGGAGGCCGGGCCTAACCCAACACCTGCCACCTACAGGCCGCACTCAGGTGGGGGCAGCAGAGAGCTACTCCCACCCTGGAGCCCATTCCGGCACCACCCCCAGAAACCCAGGAAAGAGCAATTGGGCGAATGTGAAACTGGCAGGAATCCGGTGGCCTGCACAGGTTCCCTGTAACAAAGAGGCTGACCAGGGATCACCCAGCCACTGCAACCCTGACTCCTGAGTCTTGTCTCCTTCCCTCTTGTGGGAAATCAGTGCCAGGATGAGAAGCACAGCAGGACAGTGATCCCTGCCATGTGGGTCTCCTGTGAGCAGCTGACACCCCATGTTCTTCTCTCTCCTTTGAGTGACTATGAAGGTCTGCCCAAGGCTGGAGGACAGGAACCTGGGTTCTGAATTCTTGAACCTGAGGTCAACCATTTGTCTAGTCTCCCCTCAGTTACTGTTATACTCTCAGCACCAAGAGGAGCTGGGTAAATATTTGTGGAATGAGCACACACACACACAGGCAATCTTCCTTCTGGGTCTGCGGGTCCAAGATAAAGTGAGATCCAACACAGCACTTTTCTTGGTACACAACCCAGTACTCTCTTTCTTCCCAAGATCTCAGGATTCCCAGAGCCAGGCTGAATACTGTAGGCCTTGCTGAAGGGCCCAGATAATGAAGAACAAGAACTAAAGAGGTAGGGGGGGGTGGGGGGGGGGCTTAGGAGAGAGGAGTTGTGTTGGGGTCTTCACTGTTCTCACTGCTTCTTGGGGGAGTCATTCCCATAGCACCCAGTGGGTGAGTCAGGAAGGAAGGCAGGATGGGGTGGGGTGGAGGAGGGGGTCAGGGGACTGATGGTGAATCATTCTGCAGCCATCTGGGCCCTCCTTCTCTTCCCAGGCCCCCAAATAGCCCAAGGAAATGAAGAAAGAGTCCTGCACCTGTCTCCCTGAACCCATTGTCTAAATGAGTCAGAAGAGCAGGTTGGGACACAGCATGCACCTGCAGACTGGAGAAAGGGGAGCTGAATAAGACACCCCAGGCCTGGGCAGGCTGGGTGGGGCAGGCTGTGGGTGGAAGGCAGGTTTGTTTGGGTCCCTGAGGCAGAGATTCCAGCTGTAATCACCTGATGATGGGGCTGAATTCTCTGGAAGATCCTCCAGGGCATGAAGTGGGGACTAGGTGGCTCTAACTAGAGACCAACAAATGCCAATCACTCAGACCCCTTGGGGGAGAGGGCAAGGTGACCCACAACCCCAAACCCAGGGAAGGGGGGTGACTACGACTGCCCAGCTACCAGGAGGGCAGTTATACAAGTTTCTCCCCATCCTTTTCCAGCAGAGACAACTGAGCTCCCAGAAGTACAGGCACACAGACCCCTACAGAGGGACAGAGAGACCCAGAAGCCCCCTCTTTGGGGGTCAAATATAAATCCAAAAAAGGCAGACACACAGATAAGATCCCTTCATACTACACATACACACACACACACACATAGGACAAAGACACATTGTAAAGTCCCTTCCAAAAAGACAAATCCAGACACTCCCAGAGGGGACACAATGACCACATCCCTTTCTCCCTCCCCTCTTTTCTCCTCTCCTCCTCCTCCCCAGGCTCCTGGCCTCCAGGTGCGCTCTATCAGGCAAGGGGAAATCCAGTTAGTGCCTGTTTGCATGGCCCTCTCCCAGCCCCTTGAAACAATGCTCAATTTTCCAAGAGTGATTTGAATGCATGCCACCCTCTCCCCATCAAACATGGACACCTAGCAGAGCAGAGAGACTTCTACCAGAGACCAAAGGGAGGGGTATGGGCCCAGTGCCAAACCAAAGACAGAGAAGGCGGAAGGAGAGAGGGAGGGGCCGGTCAGACTGGTATGGCAGCTGTGAGGAGAGAGGACAACCAGCTCCCCATTTCTTCCCCTCCCCCACACCGTTGTTGGGTGGACCTGAGCAGACTCTGAGGGGAGGGACCATATCTGAAGTCCTGAGCACAGAACAGCAAGCCAGAGCCCCCTGAATTCTCAGGCCCTCCACCACCACCCACCTGGTTCCCTGGTTCCAGAAGTGCCCTGTATTTAAGGTGAGAACAAAGAGAGCTAGAGGGACACTATCCATTGTCAGATCTCACGGGGGGGGGGGGGGGGGGGGGGAGGAGCACTTTGCTGGGGCAACCCAGAACAATACAGGACCAAAAGTGTCTGCATCTCATTTCTCAGTTCCCTGTTGCTCAAAGACCCAGCCAACCCTGCCCTCATGTCCAGACTCAGCCTTGGTGGGAGAGAAGAGGCCAGCATTGCTCTCCAGAATGTCCCTGCTTGAGGTGTCAGGGTGGAGGCAGAAGGGGAAGGCCCCCGGGACGAGGGCCAAGCCGTGAGGGAAGAGACAACCGGACGGGGCAGCCTGCAGGTACAACTCCTGGTAAGGCTGACTGATCACTGTGGTCTGCCCAACAAAAGGGAAAGTGCTTGTGATGACTGTACCTGATCCAGAAGACTCTGCCCCAAACCGCCTTGAGAGGGGAGGGAGGAGACACTGGACTGCCCCCCCTCAAGAGGCCCTGAGCCCTTGGGCAGCTGTGTCAAGGCTGTGGGCAGAGGTGGGTGGACAGGGTATCATTACATCACTCACAGTGATTGGAAAAGGTGGTCTGAACAAGTTCTTCTGTCTCAGGACTGAGGACACAAAGACACCACATCCACAGCAGTACTATTCATAATAACCAAAACAGAAACGGCCCAAATGTCTGCCAACTGAAGGATGGGTAAACAAAATGTGGCCTATCCATACAATAGTGTATTCTTTGAAATAAAAAGGAATGAAGCACTGATATTTGCCACGATGTGGAAGAGCCTTGAAAGCATTGAGCAAAGTTAAGCAAGCCAATCACAGAAGGCCACACATTGCGTAATTCCATTGATATGAAATGTCCAGAATAGGCAAATCCATGGAAAAAGAAAACAGATTCGTGGTTACCCAGGCGGAAGGAATGTAGGTGATTGCTAAAGAATAAATAAGTTACTAAAGAATAAAAAGTGTTTGTTTTGGGGATAATTAAAATGTTCTAAATTCGATTGTGATTCATGGTTACACATGTCTATGAAAAAAATACTAAAAACCATTGTATTGTGCATTTATATAGTTGTGAATTACAGCTCAATAAAGCTTTTACCAAAGGAAAAGAGATAACACAAAAGCATAAATTAGCTACCTGTATAAAGTGGAGACTTTATGGACCACCATAGGGATGAGGAGATAGATGGAAAGATTTTGTTTAGATGCTCAAGGTAAAGAAGTTCCCCCTCTCTAGGTTAATAAACAGGGTGGTGTCCCCAAAGCTCTGAAATTACTTTAAAAAATAGACACAAGCCCGGCCAGTGTGGCTCAGTGGTTGAGCATCAACCTATGAACCAAGAGGTCACAGTTTAATTCCCAGTAAGGGCACATGACCAGGTTGCGGGCTTGATCCCCAGTAAGGGAGCATGCAGGGGACAGCCGATCAATGATTCTTATCATTGATGTTTCTATCTCCCTCTCTGAAATCAATAAAAATAGATTTAAAAAAAAAAAAAAGATGAACACAAAGGGATTAGCTAAAGAATACATATGCATACCCCATGGACACATGCAATAGTGTGGTGATGGACAAAGGAAGGGGTTGGGGGCTGGGTGTAGAAAAGCAAGGGGGGGGAGGGCAGGAATGGAGACATCCGCAATAGTGTTGACAATAAAAATAAAGAAAATAAAAGATGGGCTCTATCCCCAGTAGGGGATGTGCAGGAGGCAGCCAATCAATGATTCTCTTTCATCATTGATGTTTCTATCTCTCCCTCGCCCTTTCTCTCTGAAATCAATAAAAATATATTTTTAAAAAGACAATTTAAAATACTATTGTTGACATATAATAGCTGACTTTACACTGAGCAGCCAGCAAGAACAATTAGTTTAAGCAGGAATCCACAGATGGTAGGAACACCCATCAGTAAGCCATATCATAAATAATAAAGTTGATTGGATTATTGGTTTTTGCAATGTGCCTCAAGGCCAAAATTGTTCATAGTCAATGCTCAATAAGTGGTGACAGTCTTTCTTCATGATTAGTGGTGGCTCCGATGATTAAAGCCAGCAGAATGGGAAGAGACTGCCTAGACCAGCCGCAAGCTCCTGTGCCCAGAAGTCATGAGACTGAGGCGCCTCACCATCTGTTCCCTGGGTTGACTGCAGCAGGATTCCTAGGTCAGGTAGGGGTTTGGACATAATGTCCAAATTCTCTTCACTCTGAGAGCCTTTGGTCCATGTCCCAACTCCATAAGAGTTTTACACATAGGTCAGACATTCATGAGTGTTCTCAGAATAGAAATTTGGACTTTGATAAATGTGCTTAGACGTTATTAGATCATGAATGGAGAGAAGGTGGCAAGTTAAGCCTTACTGCAGAGGAAAGGAAACATAAGCCTACGGGGGAGGGGACATTCTCCTCTTTTCCCTCTTGGTTCTTCTGGTTGGTGGAATAATTAAAATGACATAAGGCAGATTAACAGGAAAAAAATTTAAAAATAAATTTTTGTTAATCCTCACCCCAGGATATTTTTCCATTGATTTTTAGAGAGAGTGGAAGGGTGGGAGAGAGAGAGAGAGAAACATCGATGTGTGAGAGACACATCAATTGGTTGCCTCCTGCACACACCCCACCCAGGCCAGAATCAAGTCTGCAACCAAGGTACATGCTCTTGACCTGAAATTGAACCTGTCACCCTTCAGTCCTCCAGGCCAACATTCTATCCACTGAGCCAAAACAGCTAGGGCAAAAACCAATTTTTAATACATACACAGAAAATTCACATAAGCATGGAAATTCCAAAGACAGTAATGCAAAATGAAGTATATATGTCATTCTGGATTAAGGAGAGGAAGGTAGGGGTCTGGGACTTTAAAGGAAAAATAGGTGAGTCACAGGGAGATGAGAAAGAGCAAAAACTTGGTAAACAAATGTTTCTCCGACCACCCTGAAACAATGAACACAGACAGGAGTCTAACAAACAGACTTGGCTAGATTCCTCCCTGTCTCACACATCTAGCCACATCCAACCCCCTTCCTGGAACAGGTATTTCAGTCTGAATTCCTTTGCGGGAGGTGAAAAGTTCTGCTCTTCTTGAGTTTGTTGGGCTTTAACTGTTGTCAGCTTAAAATAATGTGCATGCTGGGTGACACGTTCTGGGAAGGCTAGTTCTGAACCTCTACAAGCCCAATAGCCTGTTCACATCCTCACAGCCTCTCACCTCTACTGACACCAAACCAGAAGAGGCCGATCATTGATCAGCAGTCAAGCCAGGTGGGAGGATGCAGCTGAGGCTCAGCCATTGGAGTCCTTCCCCTTAACTCTGGTTCTCTGTCTGAGCATGCACATTGGAACCACCCAGACTACAATCCATCTGCATTTTTTTGCAAGTTTCCTCCATGTAGCCAGAGTTGAGCACCAGGCTTTGGCTCTGATCCCACCACCAAGACCTCCAGGAACACACTCTTCCTCTCCTCAAGCCCAGAGCACTGCAGAGTCCCTGCTTACAAAGAACAATATACTGTCCCTCAGGGAGGGAAACAGTGGCCAGTCTCCAGAGCCTGACCCTCCACCGCATTGGCCAGGTACACATATAGATACTGAGTGGACCTGACCAGGTCCCACTCATGCGGTGAGAACAGCAGTGCGGTGGACCTGGATGATGGGAAGTGGAGGCAGGACATCACCAGAGAAGATTTCCCAGGGGATGGTCCCTGGAGAAGCCCTCAAAAGGAATCACACAGCAACCCCACCCCCAACTTCACTGTAGGAAAACGCTTTCCTAAAGGTGTGTTCAGGTAACCAGACAAGAGTACAGGAGGAAGGAATGGGAGAACTTGGGGATCAGCTATGGCCCCGTCCCCACCCCCACCCCCACCTTCCAGCTCCAAGCCTGGGCTGCTTGGCAATGGAGCTATTGTCCAGAGATCTGTTGTTCTGAATTTCCTGCCAGATCACCTGAGGACCAAGGCCTTTATTCCCTCCTGATTTTATTCACCCACTCATTCATTCAGCTACTCATTTGCTTATCAGGTACTAGCCTAAAAAGTTTAAGGAGATAACTTTTGGTTATAAGTGGGAACCTCCTTTGCCAAGGCAAAGTGTATCTTGAAGGGATCTGTTGAAAAGTGACCATTAGGAGTCCTTAGTCATTAATTAAGCATATTGGTGACTGACTATATATATATTGGGCACAAGCTGGAAAGGTTCTGTGGGAACTGTGTCCTTAATAGCCTTCACTGTATGTTGGGAGAGATAGACAAACACGTAATTTCACTTATTCTAATATTGTAATAATTATACTAAAGGCCCAGCGCACAAAATTCGTGCACGGGTATGGTCCGTAGGCCTGGCTTGCGATCAGGGCCAAGCTCCCCTTTCGTCATAGGGTGATTAGTGCCTGATGGCTGGGGGAAGGGACTGAGAAGTTGGCTGTTACCACCCACTTGTCAGCCCTGTCCCCACCATGAGTTGCCCTCTATGTGGTGGGGCCTTAGCCTAGGGGCCACCTGCATCTCCCACCACCCACCCCTGGTTCCCCGTTCACCATCAGGCAATCAGAGCCTGCCAGCCGGGCAAAGGAACCGAGAAGTGGTCAGTGCACCTCATAGTGGCTGGTCCAGCAGTCATTCTGATTGTTCCACCTTTAGGGTCAATTTGCATATTACCCTTTTATTATATAGGATAGAGGCCTGGTACACGGGTGGGGGCTGGCTGACCTGCCCTGATGGGGGCCCCAGATCTGGATGGGACGTCCCCCCCACTGGGGGGCGGGGCTGGCCGGAGCAAGGGGTGGGGGTCCCAGATGGGGGACAGGGCCACCTGGGCAAGGGGACACAGGAGGGTGGTTGGCCAGCCGCCCCACCCTCAATAGGGGTGGGAGAGGCTGGTCAGGGGTGGGGCCAGCCAGGGGGGGGGCTGGGTTCGCTGGCCTCAGTGGGCGTCATAGCAACCAGTCATTAGGTTCTTACGGCATACAGTTGCTGGCTTTTTATACATATAGATGGTACAAAAATACCTTACAAATATTAATTAATTTAATTTTCGTAAAAACACTATAAAATAGGTGACCTGGTCACTATTTTTGTCAGATGAGGTTAAAAAAAAGCCCAAGGTCACACAGCAGTTGGCTCTTGCTCCAGGCTCCTAACCTCTATATCATACTTCCATTGTAATGACGGGGAGCAAGAAAAGGGGCCTGGTGGTTTAACAGCCCAGAGATTGTTCAAGATCAGCAAGCTGGAAGTAGCAGGGGCAGGACCTGAGAGGAGGGGACTGAGGACAGCACACTTTGATGGGCAGAGGAGCAGAGTGTCAGCACTGGGTCCAAGGATCCCCCCAAGGAGGCAGAAGAACTGGTGGAATGGTGAAGGATGCTGAGGTGAGCGCTCTTACTTCTTTGTTGCCTGAAGGTGGTCTTGTCTGGAACAAAAACTTCTGAGTCTCCATTTTTCAACCCCCAATCACAATTCCTCAGAGAAATCTAGCACTCTGTTTATAAAGGGTAGCTCTTTGTGGTCTAAAAAAAAATCCCCTTAAAACCTATAGCATATGGGGTTGAACAAGAACCTTTGAGTGCCCTGGTACCTTGTACTTGCCAAGGAACCCTAGGTTAGGGCCCACTTTCACGAACTAGTCCAGATGCCCAGCCAGCCCCAGGTGAAGAGAAGTGACCCTTTCATGCCTGGTACAGAAGAGAAAGCCACACAACACGGATGGGGGCTGGGTATTGCGAATACTCATGGGTAAGTCACAATCCTCTGGTCTCCATATCTTATTCCACCTCACCCAGGAAAATGGCCGTTGTTTTAGGGCATTCTCAACTTTTTTCAAGGTCATGAGGCATAGCCTGCATGAAATGATCATTTGTATATGAGAGGCTGGGGCAAATGGAAGGATCTGCTTGGGGCCAGGTGTGCTCAGGCCAGAGGCTATGGATGCCTCCAGACTCATTTAGATACTCAGAGGGCTGATGGGCCCAGTATATATCATAGTTATAGCCCACTCTTGGCACAGCCAACATGACCAGGAACCCTGGCTGGGAAGCTCTGCTTGGAGAGACCAAGCTTTTTTTCTGAGGTGAGGAGCTGAGATAGGAACAAGAAGGAATGGGATGCAAACAGATAAAGGGCAGCCTGCATTGGAGAGAAGGCTCAGGAATCAAAGGCATCCATCAGAGCTGAAAGCCATAACCCCCATGTCCTCTACCCAGCCATAAATATGTAGATTGAAGTCAATCACCCACCATAAAGGAACCACAGCCCCTGGAAAGGCAGGACTGAGGAGGGGGGTATCCTCAAAAGTGAACTGCCCCAAGGCTAGCCCTGCCACCCCTTCTCTAGCTGCTGGAGTAGAAGGAAGTAATGACTCAATATGGCTGAAATTTGGCTGCACCTCAACAAGTCACACCTGCCTGAGTCTCAGTTTCCTCCTTTGATATTAGGACTGATCTAAGCAGCTTCTATCATTTCTGATTCACCCACACTCCCACAAAACATCCCCAAAAAAGTGTTATGATTATTTATATCACCCAAGGATTCTAAGGAATTTTACTTCATTCTAAAAACAATGAGGATTTTCTCTGAAGGGTGGAAGCTAATGATAATATGCAAGTGTTTTGTGATCATATAAATGTAAAGCTTGGCCCTTGCCCTCAGAACAAACAGGAGCCAAGTGCTCTACCAAAACAAGCAACCTCTCCAACCTGTGCCATGCAAGCTCAGCCTATGCCACCTCTGTCCCCACAGCACCTTCACAGCTAGTCAGTCGCTTCCTCCCTCCCTCTCTCTCTCTCTCTCTCTCTCTCTCTCTCTCTCTCTCTCTCTCCCCCCCCCTCCCCGTGTGTGTGTGTGTGCGTGTGTGTCACACACAGAAGGCAAACTCACAGGAGTATGTGCCACCCTCACCTTGCCTATCCACCCATCACAGCCATGTACACACGGCTCTTCAATGCACACCCCACATGCACCCATGCACACACAGCCATAACATCCAAACCCAAACACATGCACAATATTGCTCAGGACTCTTTTTTATTTATTTATTTATTTTTAGTCTTTATTGTTGAAAGTATTACATAGGTCTCCTTTGTCCCCCATTAATGCTCAGGACTCTTGATTGAAAGTGACTGAGACCCAACTCAAACAGGCTTAAGCATAAAAAATCACTTATTTGCTCACACATTGAGAAAGCTCAGGGGTGCATTTGGCTTTTGGCATAGCCAAATGAGGGGCTTGGTGATGGCATCAGGACCATCTTTCTCTACATCTCTTGACTCTCTTTTCCTGTGTTAGCTGCCTTCCCTGGCAGACCATCTCCATGCTGTGGCAAGTGCCTCTTTCCCAATCCTTTCCACTGAAGTTCCAAGGCTGACTTAGGTCACATGCTCATCCCAGAACCAATCACTGTGGCCAGGAGACTAGAATACTGTGATTTTGACTGAACTGGATCATGTGCCCAGCCCCTAGAGAGGGGTGGTCAGCCCCACTCAAACTATATAGAAGGGGGCAAAAAGAGGTGATTTTCCAAACAACGAGGAAGAGATGTTGAACAGGTTAAAACAACAGATGTTCACTACCCACACTGACCCCAGTGTACACAAAGGAATATGTGGAAGCCTCGAGGGCTTCAGGGGGTAGAAAGATATCGCTGTATACACTGAGCCCTTGTATAAATATAAATATTGCCTGGCCAAAGTCCACCTCTGCACTTTACCCACAAAGTATAGATCTCCAATGAACGTGTGACTCAGACATACGCTATAGGACTTCAGATGAACAGGAAGAACTATTTAAAATGGGTTCGGGCATGACCAAGCTGAATTTAGAAAAAAAGTAAGATATGGGTGAAAAGATCTGGAAATGCAATCAGTCATTGAATGGGAAGTATTACAGAGGTCTTAAGGGGATGTTTTTCAGACCACATGTTTATCCTGTAGGTCACAGAGGCCAATGAAAGTGTGGGGCAGGAAAGTGACATGGTTAAAGCAGTGTTTTAGGATGATTAAACAGACTTGAGATATGTAGGTTAGATGGTAGGGGCAAATACTGAAGGCAATAGACTAGAAAGGGAATTATTGCCAAATAAAACTGAGGAGGCTTGTGGTGTATTAGGAGCAGCGGGATCAGAACACACAGGGATGGAATCAAGCACTGGTAAGAAGGAAGAACCAACAGATGTGGCCATTGATTGCATGGCTGAGGCCAAGGCGAAGGGAATGGAGAGGGTAACTCAAATGCATTTCTGGTAGCTCCCTGCTGAACCCTAGCACCTTCTACTCCAGCCAGACTAGTGCACACACTCGCCATGAGCCACTCGACCTACCCCTGCCATCCCATTCATCCCATCAGTGTCAGACCACAGCTCCCGACAGATAGAGCAGGGTCCTCTAGTGTCTGGTTCCTATCTCTGTGCCAGCCTCTGCCTGGCAGGGTTCTGGCCCAGAGTAGATGCCGCAAAGTGCATGTGCAGACCTCCCCCTGAACATGCAGTTTTCACTTGCCTCCTTACCTTTATCACACACGCTTGCACCCACATGCAGCTGCCTTCACCTCGCCAACAACATGACGAGGCTGCCTAAATCCTCCGTGGTCCTCGGCAATAGAAGCAGGTGTGAGCAAGCGCGTTTTCTCCCCTCTGATTATGCCATGCCTAGAGAACAGTGTTTGGCTCTTGCCTGACTCTTAGGAGGCACTTGGACAAATGGAATAGGCAGAGAAATGGGAACCGCGACCTGCAGAGATACAGCTGCAGAAGCTGGGAGTGTGAGCCCTGGAGAAAAAGAGGCATGGACTGCAGGAGGAAGAAGGGACGTTCATCTGTGTGGCCCAGCAGGAAGAAACCCCCAGCAGGACTTCTGCTTGCTGTAAACTAAGACTCGCAAAACTTGGAGATTTGTACAAGTGGGATCTGCACCATCCTCTGGAAGTTGTGGCTTTCCCTACATGAGGAAGGGTTCAAGCAGAAGGTCAAGGGGACTCGAGCATCCAATGGTTTGTTGGAGCCTCAGACACATGTCCTGAGGGCCTATGTGTGCTGCATACTTCACCTCATTTAGACTCAGAAAGACCTGCTGGGCCCCGGGTGGGAAAGTGCCTGAGTTCACAGAGCTGTGAAGGGAAGAACAGAAGTTGAAACCCATGGACTCCTCACTGACGTCTATTAACCCGGGTCCCAGGGCTCCCTCCCCTACAAGTGTGCCTGAAAGCCTAGGGAACGTGGATGCAGTCAGAGGAATTTGACTCCTAATTCTAAGAAGTTGGGCAAATTATTTAATCTTCCAGGGTTCCTTTACCTCAGCTGAAAATACAGATAACTACCTAAGAGACCGATGTGAGTATTAGATAAGGGAACAGAGCCTGACTTGTAGGTTCACAGTCAGTGTTAGCTTTGACTCTCACCACCCCTCCCTGCCTGTCCCTCTGCCTTTTCTAGACTTCCCCTGTGCAGCCTCCCCCACCCCCTCACCCCTCACCGTCTTCAAGCCTACTCATGAAGGAACTTGTGTCTGCACAGGCTTTAAAACAGTTGCCTCATGAGAATGTAAGTCCTGTTCCCCTTGCAGGATGGGACAATGTCTCATGAATCTTTGTGTCCTCTGTAGTGTCTGCCTAGCATGGGGTAGGTACTCAGATGGGAGACAGCACTGGCTCAGAAGGCTTAAGGGTAACTAGAAGGAGGTGGCAATTGGGGCTATAAGGAAACGTCTACAGGATAGTAATAAAGGATTGCATGCAAAAATCTGCCACCATGCAAAACAGGAGCTTGTAAATGCAATTCTTAGGGGCTGGCCATGCAAACTTAGCCCTGCCTATTGACAATCCCTTCCCTTCCCCAACTCTCAGCCCAGGGTTCTTTTCCCTGCTGACCATGACCTTGGGGTGGGGGTGGGGGTGGGAGGTGGGGGAAATGATGGTGATAATTTTGGCAACTCTCATTTATTGGGTTCCCACTGTGTCAAAATGTCAGAGATCTTACACATATTATTTGTAATCCTAAAGTAATCCATGAGGAAGGTAACATTAGTCCCCATTTTACAGATAAGAAAACTAAAAGTCCTTTAAGACTTGACCTCAAGTCGGGGAAGCCCAAAGCTTGAGCATGCTCTTACCAGTGATGTTCTCTTTTTGTCCATGTCCAGTTACCTCTGTCAAGGAAAGCAATAATGTGAATAACCCAAAAGAATGATCCATAAACATTTTACTTATTTATTTAACAATCAAATATATATATATATATATATATATATATATATATATATATATATATTCAATTAGCATTTGTCAAACATCTAAATTACCTCTCCAACCTTAGGAATTCGGACAGATTTAGGGAATCTCTCCCCACCAAAAGGAAATCTCCGTGAAGGCAGGGATTTTGACTGTCTTGTTAACTATCATAGCTATAGCATTAAAAAGTGCCTAGCAGGCACTCCACTCCATCAATATATAAGGAACAAATTCACAAACGCCTGGCTCAGCCTGCACCATCGTGTGCGCGCGCGCGCGCGCGTGTGTGTGTGTGTGTGTGTGTGTGTGTGTGTGTGTGTGTGTAACAGAGAAAATAAGAGGGAGAGGGAGAACGCAGCTCAGATCTAGGGAAAAAGCCCTGCTACCTACCACCCAATTATCAACCTTTCTCTGGAATTCCTCGGTCTCTAGGGCATAAGATAACCCCAGAGGGGGACAGAGTGGCAGGTAACATAATTCTTATGCAGGTCTGGAGGGTGAGAATGGGCTGGGTCTGGGCCAGCCCAGGCCAGTTTAGCCTCAGGGAAGTGTCAGGCAAGCTCCCATGGCAACACAACTCAGTGTATGTTTGCACTTGTTCCCAACAGAATTCCACGCTGGGGCCATTCATTTCCCAAGGCCCTGCAGCCCCCTCTTCTTCCTTGCCACCCCAGGTTCCCCAGGGTGTTATCTCAGGAAACATGGGAGGCAGCAGAGAGAAAGCCTTACCAGGGGAGAAGGCCATTTCCCTCCCAGATCAGAACGTCTGACTCAGAAGTATTCAGCTGTAGAAGTCATACTCCTCCTAGACCAGGGGCCCACGGTTCCCATGGCTCACCCCCTACCAACCAGCCCTCCCCACACATGGCCTGCCCCTGTTGCATTTGGCAGCCAGGTCCCACACAAACTCTCTTCCTATCTATGCAGTTCACCAGACCAGAGACCCCCCTTTTCTCTCCCTGTCCCTCCAGCCTAACCCTATCCCAAACACTTCTTTCAGGAAGCCCTCCCAGTCTTTCCCTCCCAGGCTTTTCCCTCCAGGCCTCCAGCCTGGACTCTGTTGGGTATCCCCAGCTCTGACCTGGTCTCCCAGAGTTGGCCCCCACAATGGCCCAGGAGTTCCCTTAAGTGGTAATGACAACTTTTAATCCGTTCAGAAACTATGAAATAAACATTATCTCCATTTTAGAGCTGAGGAAATAGCCTCAAGGTTAAGAATAGCTTGTGCTCCAGCAGTTAGCAAACGAGAGAGGTAAAAGCGGACCCTGATTGCCTTCAAAGCTAGTGTTGCCTTCCTGCCTTATACCCCTCTCTCCCTATTTCTCCAAGATAGTACCATAGGCCAGGCACTTCCTGCGCCATAGACTTTTATAACCCCATTTAATCCTCACAAGCCTATGAGGAAAGTACAATCAGCCTCATTTACAGATTATAATACGGAAGCTCAGAAACATTTAATATGTTTCCTAAGGTCAAATAGCACATAAGTGTCAGAATCAGAATTCAACCCAACTCTTCTAGCTCCTTAGGTTTCCCAGGCCCCCCCGGGCCTACCCAGAGACAGGCTGGGAGATGCAGGAGGGAGGAATGTAGACAATCCAGGCCAGCCTGAAAGCTTTGACTCTGATCAGCCAGCACCTCTAATAAAGAAGATGACTTTCAGGAAGCCTACAGAAGTTGACCCGCTGATCTGCGCAGGCCTAGGACAGCTGAGCACTGCTGGCTCGGTAGCTGACCCCTCAGCTCTCCACCCTTCCCACTCATCCTGTGAGCTGACACACCCTCAAGTCCTTTCACTTCTGCAAATTCCTACTACCACCTCCAAAGTGCTCTAGAATTTGTGAAGAGAATGAAATGAAATTAATTTTCATTTTGAGAATTATTCCATACAATTTTTGGAGCAATAGGGCATAGCAGGAAAACATTAATTTGGGACTCAAATACCCTGTGTTCTAGCCTTAACTCAGTCTACAAATCACTCCTCCCTCTGGGCTACAGTTGTCTCATCTGTATAATGAAGGACCAGTACCATTCATTTCTAAAATTTCTTGCCATTATGTTTGATTATTAATTACATTTAAATTAACTTGGTTTTTAGAACTTTGAATTTTCCAAAGTGATTACAATGTAATGGGGAAGACACTAAACTAGAAATCATACTTGATTTGGCTGTCAGCTTTTGTTCTGTCGCATATAAAATAAACTCTACGATGAGATTTGTGTAAAGTGCCAGTATAGGACTCCTACTGTGATGGGAGAAAACTTCAAACTCTTCTCCAAGAATTCTCCCTTCCTGCCGTTTCCTCCCCCACCTCAGTTCAAGGGCTCCTATAATGAAGCACACCCTCCCCTGCACTCTGCTGTCTCCTTATCCCTCCCACTGCAGTGACAGCCTCTGAGCACAACACAACATATTAAACATTGACAGGGAGCAAAAGGATAGACAGAAGGAAGGACTGACTAACCCGAGGAGTAGTCAGAGTAGAAATGAGGGGCTAGGGAAGGGGGGATGCTTTGAAAAAGGAGCTGTGCTGGGTCTCTTCTCACTCAGACCTAGACCCGGTCAGGCCTGCCCAGAAGCCAAGAAACAGATGAGAGTGGGGGCAGCAGGCCTCAGTGGCGCAGGGGCAACACAAGGTCAAGAATGTGAGGAGATAGCCTTCGGGGGAGGAGGTGCGGAGCAGGTTTCTTAAAACTGTGCTCTCAAATGGTCTGCAATTCCTGGAAGAAACTGAGTAAGGTTGGGTCAGGCCTGGGAGGAATGCAGTTGGAAGGTATGTGTGCACAACAGACACCACCCAGAGAATGAGCCTGTGGAGCCATAAACCTTGATTCCCCACCTTGGGAGAGCCAGGATAGCTATCTCTGGAGCTCAGTCTGAGTCAGGCCTAAGGGTGGGAGGCCTGTGGGTCTGGCAACATATGTGAGTCACTCCAGGGTGTGGGGTCCATCCAGAAATGAGAGGGAATAAAGGGAGAGATGGGTCAGGCTGATTGGTGCCAACAAAGGCTAAAGTCACATTTCTACCAGTCAGTCCCAGACCAGACATTTCTCTCCCAGAAAAGTTAGGTCCCGGGGATGGACAGCACTGTCATCTTCAATGGCCTCTATTACTGAGCTCTGGGGTTCATGCATGGCTCTTGGGTTCATGCCCAGCCTAATGGGTTCTCACTCTCTCTGTCACTATTAACCACCTTTCTAGCTTTAAAAACTGCAGTTGACTCACCCTGTCTCTTAGAGGACAGGCACAGGACCCAGAAAACCAAGGAACCTAGGTCTTCGTTCCAGTCCTGTCCTCCTCTTCCCCTCCCCTGGGGTTACTCTGAGCTGGGCCCTGGGTCCTGTGGAGGGGGGAGGAGAAAGGAGGCCGTGTTCCTTTGTTCTCTGTGTCCCTGAAAAATTCTCCACCTCCCTGTGATGTTCCCTCCTCCTTGCAGACAGGTGAGACCAGGCCCTGGAGACTGAGAGTACCCTCTGCCTAGTGGAGGGGGAGATGACATCATGGTCTGCCCTGAGGCTTCTAGACACTTACACACTCTCACACTCCCTCCGCCCCTCTGTCCCTGTCCCCCTCCCCATCCTCCACTCGTTTTGCTCCAAGATGTCTTCTCCCAGTGCTCAGCCAGACTAATCTATAAACACCACTTTAATCCTGTAATGCCTCAGCTCAGAGCTTCCCGTTGCCTTCAGAATAAAGGTCAAACTCATCTGGAGGCTGAGCTGAGCCTTCCCTGCCTGGCACTAGCTGCCTCCCTGCCCCCGCCCCAGGGCTGTGCCCTTCCCTCCCACCACATCTCCCTTCACCTGCACCTGCTGAAACCTTACCCCTCCTGCAGGCCTGGCTCCAGCACACCCCATTCATTCTGCAAACATTTACTGAATGAAAATCACACACCAGCCACCTCCCCAAGCAGCCTGCCCCAGTCACCAC
The DNA here is from genome assembly GCA_026230045.1 of Corynorhinus townsendii. Lineage (NCBI taxonomy): Eukaryota > Metazoa > Chordata > Mammalia > Chiroptera > Vespertilionidae > Corynorhinus > Corynorhinus townsendii. The sequence continues at coordinate 167,280,365 of JAPDVU010000003.1, read as the reverse complement.
TGCCGGAAGTGGCCGCACCCACAGAGACCCCAAAAAAGGGCCTTTGTTACACCCCTGGGCTCAGTAACACTTACCTGAGTGCCCCTCCCTAATAGTAAACCTGATCCTCAGGCATATAACATGCATTGAACATTGACTAATGGGGCAGTCTTTCATATTTGTCTCATGTGATCCTCAAAATGACCTTGAGACTTCAGTATCATTATTCTTACTTACAGATGAGGAACCCAGGTCTCAGAGAAATAGTTTTTCCAGCAGTAGTAGTCAGACTCAAACCAGAGTCCCCAGATTCCAAATCCAAGGCCCTTTTACACCAGCACTGTCACTTCCCTCACCTCAAAAGCAGTCATGTTTTATACATGTTTCTGTTTCCCTCAGCACCCAACACAGGAACTTATTTGATTCACTGAATGAATGAATGAATGAATGAATGAATGAATGGTTCTATTCTCCTATTTTCTCCAGATGAGACCTCTTCTCCCCTGGGGTCCCTATTTTCTCTCCCCCACATTTCTCTTTTCCTATCTTCTCTCCTTCACCTTGGGCCCCAAGGATCCAGAAGACAAGTGATTGATCTCACTGATACTTGGGGTTGGATAGGCCTTAGGGCCTCCACTGACCAGAAACAGCCCAAAGGATGTAATCCTAAAACAGGAAGGCTCCTCCCTACATCCCACTACCCCATTTGATAGACCATGTGAATCCTAATCCTTTCTTCCATCCCTCCCCAGGTCCAGTAGGACATAGGTGGGGCAGGAGGGAGCAGCAGAGCCACAGAGAACAGTGAGGGGGTGGAAAGGGGACTACAATCAGTGACTCACCAACCACATACTTCCCCTGCAGTGGCGGTAGAGGGGCACCTGAACACTTGAAATCCCAGCCCATGCCTGGGGAGACACTTGGGTGTCAGTAACCTGGACATGAGGAGGAGGAGAAGGAGGAAGAGCTCTGTTTATACCAAACTAAGAGGCAGCCATGGCAACAGAGGCCAGGGCTATCAGGGCAGGGATCAAAGGTCCTGGGACAGAATGAGGGCCCTGCTGTCAGCCAGCCAACTAAGCCTGTTGCCCAGATAATAACAGCCAGTCCTTCTCTGGCGGAGCACCCTCTTGTGGGCAGAGCCCATCCTGAGAGCTGAGGAGGGGCAAATCTGAGGAAGAAGCCACCCATTTTACAAAAACACATGTGTTCCCATGCCCTCCATGTCCTTTCTGTGAACTTTCTCTTTAGAGACAAGACACAGACAGACAGACAGACACTGAACCAGGAGGAGCTCTTGGCCTCTGTGCTGGGGCAAAGAAGGAATGGGGAGCTAAGCCAGCAGCTGGAAAGGGCCAGTGTGGATGTGTCAGTCAGGGAAGGCTTCCTGGAGGAGGAGAAGGCAGAAGATAAGGAGGAGAGTGTCCCAGGATAACAAAAAGACATTGAAGTCTTCAGAGCAGAAGAGGGTATCTCCTCAGCTGGTGTGAGAGACCAGAGATGTACCATCACTTCTTCCCCTCTGCTAGTTACCAAAATCATAAACTCTTGGTGCCCGAAGGGGCCCCACGGCTGCCAATACCATCTTTAGCAATGCATCCCTCACCTGTTATCTGTATCCATCCCCACCCTTACCTCCTTCTTGGAGGTGGAGTTGGCACTCCCTATGCTCAGGGGCAGGCCTTCCACCTGTGCTGTGAACTCCATGCCCTCAGAAACTTGCTCCATCAAGTAGCTTCTCCCTCTGGCCCTGGTACTCCCACCCTCATCCCAGGATGGATTTCACCCCTCTACCTGTATCCATGAACAAGTCCCTTCATCTTTAAAAAAAAAAAAAGTAAGAAAGGAAAGAAGGAGGGCAGGGAAGAATGGAGGGAAACCATCCTTGACTGCTAACTCCTCTCTCTCCTTGCTTCCATAGCCATGCTTCCCAAAAGAAGAGGCCATATCATTGCCATTTCACACCTCACCCTACCTACGACCACCCCAGCTACCATCCACAGAAATTATTACATTCTTCAATGATCAATTTATAGCCAAATTTGCTGGGCTCTTTTCAAGTTGTCTCTTAGCTGGCCTCCGAAGGATATTGCAATGGGCATCGCTGACCACTCCCTCTTTCTAGAAAGACTATCCATATTATATGTATACAAAACAAGACATCTTGGCCTCCTGACAGCTACTGAATTTCTTGCTATGTCCCTGACCACTCCTTTCCAACCTTCATTCCTGAATCTTCTTTATCTATCCACTACTTATATCTGCAGTTCTTTATCTTTTTGGTGGGTCATACATTCCTTTGAGACTCTAAGGCAGAATCACAAATTGCCAGCAAAAAGAGAAGTCCACACAGACAAAAGTCATCAACTAAATGGTGTTGTCCCTGGATATATCCACATGGCTAACTCTCTCCCTCCTTCAGGTCTTTACTCAAATGTCACCTTTTAAATATAGCCCACTCTTTCACCCTATTTAAAATCACAACTTGACATTCTCCCATACTTGATTACCTTTTCCTGCTGTAATATCACACATAATATACTTATTAAGCCTGATGCTTGTTTTGTTCATTGATATATTCCAAGCACCTAGAAAAGTATTTATCACATTGCAAGTACTCAATAAATTATTTGTCGAATGAATAAATGATGAGTGTGGTCAATGGAAAGTTGACGTGTGAATGGAAACTGACTTAGCAGAGCAGAGAAATCCAGAGATGCCTATGATAGAAGGATTAACAAAAAAAAAACTGTCCAGTCAAACCCAGGAGTTGGAGGTCCCAAGCATCTCTGTAGGTGGGGCCATAAATCAAGGGTTGTCAACAGATTATAGAATCCTTTCCCCACCCCAGCAACCAAGTAACTGCTTCTTTCCCACCTTTACCACCAACTCTAGCAGAAGATCAGAGAGAAAGATCTCTTTTGGGAAATTAACTGGCCCAAGATGAAGACCACAGACATTGACTTTGCAGGATTAGTAAGCAATGTCTGAAGGTGAAAAATCAGGAAAAGAGCAGGGTAAGTTTTTTAGTACTGTCTGATATTTAAACAATGTACATATATCACCTCGACTAAAATAAAATTAGACTGAAAAAAAGAAACAACTTGGGGATACTTATTTTGTTTGGCATCATCAAACAATTAACTTTATTTCCCAGATAACTGAAAATTTTCTCTGAAAGCTATACGTTTTCCTTCACTTTTTATTATTGAAATATTTGAATGTACATAAAAGAGAATACTATAGAGAATCCCCAAGTACCAATCATATAGTTTTAAGTTATATTTTAAATTTCTAATATTGTTTCTTTGTTTTACTAGAGAATTTTAAAACAAATTCCAGATATCATGCAATTTCTTCCCAAAATACTTCATATATATCTTAACAAATAAAAAAATTAAAAAAAAAGAATAAGAGCAGATCGTAAGAAACCTGAAACACTCATCAGAAAGAATATATGCACCCCTATATTTATAGCAACACAATTTACAATAGCTAAGACTTGGAAACAGCCTAATTGCCCATCAGCAGATGAGTGGGTAAAAAAAACTATGGTACATCTACACAATGGAATACTCTGCAGCAATAATAAAGAACTCTTAACATTTGCAACAGCATGGATGGACCTGGAGAGTATTATGCTGAGCGAAATAAGCCAGTCATAGAAAGACAAGTATCACATGAGCTCACTCGTAGGTAGAATCTAATGAACCAAATAAACTGATGATCAAAAATAGACCCAAAGTCACAGAAGCATGAACAGACAATTGAACCTCAGAGGGAAGGCTGGGGAGGGTGGGTGGGAAGAGATCAACCAATGAACTTGTATGCAGAACCTGTGGACACAAACAATGGGGTGGTGAGGGCCTGGGACTGGGGGGGATGAAGGACAGGAGCGGGGTTAGAAGAGTTTCATGGGGAGAGAAAAGGAGAACCTTTGTAATGCTTTCAACAATAAAGATTTCTTTTAAAAAAAAAAGAATAAGAGCATAAATCAATAACCTTCAAAATAGAAAAACAGTAGAAGAAACCAATGAAACCAAAAGCTAATTCTTTGAAAAGATAAAAAATAAATTCCAGGGAAAAAAGAGACAGAGAGAAAAGATACAAACCACCTATATCATCAACAAAAGAGGGATATCATTACAGATCCTATAGACATTAAAAGGATAAGGGCTGCCCTAGCTGCTTTGGTTCAGTGGATGAAGCGTGGACCTGCGGACTAAAGGGTTCTGAGTTCAATTCCAATCAAGGGCACATGCCCAGGTTTTGGGCTTGATCCCCAGTAGGGGGTGTACAGGAGGCAGCAGATTCTCTCTCATCATTGTTTTTATCTCTCTCTCCCTCTACCTTCCTCTCTGAAATCAATAAAAATATTTTAAATAAATATAAAATAAAAGGACAAGTAAGGGCAACCAAGTGGCATGGCTCGTGGTTAAGCATTGACCTATGAACCAGGAAGTCGAAGTTCAATTCCGTCTCCATCTTCAGTAGGGGGGTGTGCAGGAAGCAGCCAATCAATAATTCTCTCTCATCATTGATGTTTCTATCTCTCTCTCCCTCTCCCTTCTGCTTTGAAATCAATAAAAAATACATTTTTTTAAAAAGATAAGGAAATATTATGAACAACTTGCTATCTATAAATTAGACAACTTAGATGAAATGGACAAATTCTTTAAAAACCCCTAACTACCTAAACTCATCAAAAAATAATTAGGTAACCTAAATTGTTCTATATCTATTTTAAAAATTGAATTCTTAGTTTAAAAACTTTCAACAAAGAAAATTTCAGATCCAGATTGCTTCACTGGTGGATTCTACCAAACACTTAAGGAAGAAATAATATCAAATCTACATAAATTCTTCCAGAATATAGAAGAGGAGAAAACAGTTTATAAGTCATTTTATAAGGTCAACATTATCCTGATACCACTGGGAGATAGAAACAATACAAGAAAAAAATATTATAGACTAATATTCCCCCATGAATATCAATGCAAAATCCTTACCAAAACATTAACAAATCAAATTCAGCAATAAATAAGAAAATACATCATAATTAAATGAGGTTTCCCCAAGAATACAAGGTCAATTCAATATTTGAAATCAATTAATGTAATTCATTTTATTAATAGGCTAAAAAAGAAAAATTATGTTCATCTCAATCGATGCAGAAAAACTATTGACATAGTAATTCAACATCCATTCATGATTAAGAACTCTCAGAAAACTATGAATAGAAAGGAATTTCCTTGATATAATGAATAGCATCTATTAAAAACCTATAACTAGTATCAACAAAAAACTATAGCTAACATCACATTTCACTATAGCATTTAATAGTAAAATAAAGAATGCTTTCCCTTCAAGATTAAGAACAAAACAAACATATTTGATCTTACCACTTCTATTCAACACTGTATTGGTGGTGTTAGCCAGTGCAATAAGTCTAGAAAAATAAATAAAAGGCATACAGATTGAAAAAGAAGCAATAAGCTGTCTTTATTTATAAATAAAATTATATTTGATGTAGAAAATCCCAAAGAATCAACAAAACAGCTACCATAAAATAAGAGAGTTTAGCGCATTGCAGGATAAAATGATCAATATACAAAAATAAATTATATTTCTACTAGCAATGAAAAATTATAAATTGAAGTTGAATACACAATATCATTTACAATCAGATTTAAAACATAAAATACCATACAATCAAGCAAAATATGTGCAAAATTTGTGTACTAAAAACCACAAAATAGTAATGAGAGAAATTAAAGATCTATATGAATGGAGAGATATATCAAGTTCATGGATTGGGAAATTCAATATTATTAAGATGATAATTTTCTCTCTAACTTGATCTATAAATTAAATTCTGCCCCAGTCAAAATCCTTGTAAGCTTTTCCTTAGAAATTGAGAAACTAATTCTAAAAATTTATATGAAAACGGGCCTAAAATAGACAAAACAACTTTGAAAAAGAGGAAAGTTGGGCTCATACTATCTGGTTTTATAAAATTACAGTAATTAAGACAGTGAGGTATCAACATAAGGATAGATATATACATTAATGGAACATAATCCAGTTCAGAAATAAACTCACATGCCAACATAGACCATTGGAGAAAGAATAGGCTTTTTAACAAATAGCGCTGCAACATTTGGAATCCTCATAAAAAAAAATTAATCTCAGTCCATACTTCATATCATAGACAAAATCAACTCAAAATGTAAAACCTAAGACTATACAACTTTTAGAGGAAAACAGAGAAAAAAATCTTATTGATCTTGGGTTAAAGATTACTTAGATTGAACAACAACAACAAAAAAAAAACACACAGAAAACCTAAAGATAAAAATTGATGCCCTGGCTGCATGGCTCTGTTGGTTGGAGTATCATCCAGTACACAGAAAGGTCACAGGTTCAATTCCCAGTCAGGGCACATACCCAGGTTGCAGGTTCAATCACCGGTTGGGGTGCATACAGGAGATGACCAATCAATGTTTCTCTCTCACAATGACATTTCCCTCTCTCTCTCTCTCTCTCTCTCTCTCTCTCTCTCTCTCTCTCTCTCCATCCCCATGCCTACCCCTTCCTCCTCTCTCTCAGAAAATCAATAAAAAGAAAAAAACATATCCTCAGGTGAGGGTTAAAAAAATGATATGTAATTTTTTCAAATTTTAAAACTTTATCTCTTCTAATGACATTGTTAAGAAAATACAAAGGTAAGCCACAGATGGGGAGAAAATATTTGCCAAACACATTAACTCAAATGAATCATAGGCAAAAATATAAAACCTAAAACCATACAATTTCTAGAAGAAAATACACAAAAAAAAATCTTTATGACTTTCAGATTAGGAGACTTCTTAAAAACAGCACCAAAGCATGATCCATAAAATAAAAATTTGATAAATTGAACTTCTTCAGAATTAATAATCTCTCTTCAAGAGACACTGTTTAGAGAATGGAAAGACAACCAGAGACTGGTAGAAAATAGTTATAAATCACATATGTAATGAACTTAAATCTAGATGCATAAAAACTCTAAATGTTTAATAATTAAAAAAAAAAAAAACAACAATGTATTTTTGCCCTGGCCTGTGGCTCAGTTGGTTAGATCATGTCTCATACACTGAAAGGTCACAGGTTCAAATCCCAGTCAGGGCACATACCTAGGTTGCAGGTTCAATCCCCTGTCAGGGCATATACAGGAGACAACCCTTGGCTGTTTCTCTCTCTCTCTCTCTTCCTTCCTCTCTCTCTAAAATCAATAAAAAGCACATCTTCGGGTGAAGATCATTTTAAAAACAAAAACCAATATTTTTAAATGAGCAAAGTATCCCATGACCAGCAGGAGATACAGGTCTGAAACTCAGAGGAGGGTCTCTGTTGGAGGCTATAACAGGTCCCAATGCTGATCATTTTATCTGGTAAGCCTTCTCCTTGACCCCCTTGCCTCCCTAGTAAGTTCTTATTCGATTCTCTGAAGCTCTGCCCAAGCATTCCCTCCTCCATGAGGTTCTCTATGGTCCCAATCCTTCAACACCTAGAATATGAGCTCCATGAGAGCAAGCTACCTTATCTGGCTTTTTCTATTTCTCCAGAGCCTAGAACATGTCTGGCATATGGTAGGTGTTTTACAAATAGTGCATGAGTGGGTGAATTATTCCCTCCTTTTCATAGCATCTATACACTTTGTTTGCCCAATTATCTATCCCTTCTAATAATCATCTATTTCATTATTAATTTTTAAGTGTACCTTTGTACTGCCCAGCTCACTGTGGAACTGAACCAAACTGAGAGACTCAAGCCTCCAGGCTGATGATTCTTCCAGAAGGAGGCAGGTGAGCACTCTGGAACAGCGCCTGCGGTGCTCCAAGCCCTGTCATGCACATTTAATTCCTGTAAAAGCAGATAAGGAAACTGAAACTCACCAACTTGGTCACCTGAATTGACCAGGGTCACTCAGCAAGCAAACAGCAAAGTTCAAATACAAACTCAGATCTTTCAAACTCCAAAAAAGTCTATGCTCTTGTCCCATCCTCTCTTCCTTGAATCCTTAATGCCATGGTTTTCAGCACCTTCAGCCACCCTCAGATGACATCATCTGCTCTAATCCCAAAGTCTGATAATCCTTCTCTGTGCCCTATACAGCTACTGTCATCCATCATGTCAATTCCCAATTCCCAAACTCTTTTTCACTGATGTCTTCTGGTTTCCTTTGCTCTCCACTCAACCACCTCAAGAGTCTGTTGTTTCAGTAATGTTTTAAGCCTGGGTTCTTTTGCTCCTGAGTTTCCACCACTCCTATCATCTCATCTCTCGGTGAGAGATGCCCCAAGATACAGAGAGTTTCTTGTGTAGTTGGTCTCATCATAGAACCATGCTATGTAACCTCCCCTGGGACCTCAAAATCACTCACTTATCCTTTCATGCTTCATGGTAGACCATGTATCTCAGCACATACACGGCAGTCTCCCTGCCTCTGTTCCACTCTTCCCAATGGTAGAGAGAATTGTTACCTGAAGAGAGACCAAGAGGACCAGGGTCAGAAGGGGAAGGGGTCATAAGATTAGGAGAAGAGAAACCAAGATGGCGGCATAGGTAAGCACCTAAACTGCTGCCTTGCACAACAATTTCAAAACTACAACTAAAATACAGAATGGACACCATCCAGAACCACAGGAAAGCTGGCTGAGTGGAAATTCTACAACTAGAAGGAAAGAGAAAAGCTCACAAAGAATTGGAGGAACAGCAAAGGGTTGAGGTACGGCAAAGGGTCTTTGTGCGCGCATAGAGGAAGGGCGACTGAGAGCCTGGCTGACTTTCTCTGGCAGGAGGGGGAAGGAAGCCCCCGACTGCACTGAACCCCAGTTGCAGGCGAGCCCCTGGGGACCCACGCTCTTGTGGGGAGGGAATCTGGACTCTTGGGAGGAGGCTCGGGAGGCGGGGAAGGCAGAGGTCTGGAGGCGCATGCGAGCAAGGGCAGGACTGACGGGAAGCCAAGACTGTCTGCTCTGCCCTGGGACTCCATCCCATCCAAGTTGAGCACAGAGGCTTTTGCAATTTGGTAAGTCTAATCCTATAAGGCTGTCTCTAGCACCGAACTTCTCCCAGCATAGACACAGCTAGTGAAAATGCGGCGACAAAGAAACAGATCACAAATGAAAGAAATGGAGGAAAACAAATGACTGGATATATAATTCAAAACCACGGTTATAAGGCTTTTCAAGAATATCCTACAAAAGGTCGATAAATATAACGAGACCCTTGAAGATATGAAAAAGGACCAACTAGAAATTAAACATACACTGACTGAAATAAAAAATATTATACAGACACCCAACAACAGACTAGAAGAACACAAGAATCAAGTCAAAGAATTGAAATACAAAGAAACAAAAAACACTCAATAGAAAAAGCAAAAAGAAAAAAAATCCAAAAAGTTGAAGATAGTGTAAGAAGCCTCTGGGACAACTTCAAGCGTACCAACATCAGAATTATGGGGGTGCCAGAAGAAGAGAGAGAGCAAGATACTGAAAACCTATTTGAAGAAATAATGACTGAACACTTACCCCACCTGGTGAAAGAAATAGACTTACAAGTCCAGGAAGCGCACAGAACCTCAAACAAAAGGAATCCAAAGAGGACCACACCAAGACACATCATAATTAAAATGCCAAGAGCAAAAGACAAAGAGAGAATATTAAAAGCAGCAAGACAAAAACAATTAATTACCTACAAGGGAGCACCCATATGATTGTCAGCTGATTTCTCAACAGAAACTATGCAGGCCAGACAGGAGTGGCAAGAAATATTCAAAGTGATGAATAGCAAGAACCTACAACCAAGATTACTCTACCCAGCAAAGCTATCATTCAGAATTGAAGGGCAGATAAAGAGCTTCACAGATAAGAAAAAGCTAAAGGAGTTCATCACCACCAAACCAGTATTTTATGAAATGCTGAAAGGTATTCTTTAAGAAGAGGAAGAAGAAAAAAGTAAAGGTAAAAATTATGAGCAACAAATACATATCTATCAACAAGTGAACCTAAAAATCAAGTGAATTAAAAACCTGAGGAACAGAATAATCTGGTGAATATAATAGAATCAGGAGCATAGAAAAGGAGTGGACTGATAATTCTCAGGGGTCAAGGGCTATGGGGGTGTGCAGGAAGAGACTGGACAAAAATCATACACCTATGGATGAGGACAGTGCGGGGGAGGTAAGGGCAGAAGGTGGGGTGGGAACCGGGTGGAGGGGAGCTATGGGGGGGAAAAGGAGAAACAATTGTAATAATCTGAATAAAGATTTATTTTTTTTTAAAAAAAGAAAGATTAGGAGAGGATGCCCCTGCTGGGAGATCAGGCTTTGCCAAAGGAGGCTGCAGGGGAGTTTAGGGGGAGGGTGACAGGGAGTAGAGGAGGCTCCTAGAAGAGCCAGATTTGGGGGAATCCTCTCTGAGCTTTAGCACTGAGGATTCCTGAGCAGCCACATGCTCCTCAGCACTGATCTTTTCTTCCTTTTTTTCCTGGGGAATAACCCTTGGGTGTAACCCCAATTGAAGTATATGAAAGTGCCACAGCCTTATTTGACATTCACAACCTGGCCTGAGCCCTCAGAACCCTTCTCCCACTCAACACTGGACAGTCCTCCCCAGGGCCTCCAAATGAGGCAGGAGCCCCTACAGATTAATTCCCAAAGTCTTGAGAGATTCAGACTGGGTCCTGCACCCAACCCAACTGCAACCCACATTGTCACAACTGCCTCTCCCAGCCTCACCCAGTACTCCCTTTACATTAATTGTTTGACCCAAAATCATTCCCAGGGGTCCTTCTGTGGGAGGCCCACAGGCATGTGCTGGGCTCTCCACTGAGGGTGCCAGGGGAACCTCCAGGCCACCCTCTCACCCACCTGGCTGCCTCCAATCCTCCCCAATGTAGGGTTTTCCAACACATCTTTGGAGAAAAGGATGGGAATCAGCCCCTTCCAGTTTCAGCTCTAAACCCCTCCCCACCCTCTTACCTCAGTTGCTATTCTAAACTATTCTCTCTCAGTTGTTGTCCTCTCTCCTCAAGGTTGAGCAAGACATTTCCAGTCTAAATGATAGAGCAAAAAACCTGAAGGTCTCTAGGCCTCATGATTCTGCCTAATCCCCTTATCTCCCACCATCTAGTTTCCACAGAACTCTGTCTCCTGCCCTCTAAGGGAGAATGTGGGGAGGGGGAGGAATGAGCTGACCCACCCTTATCAGGACCATCTGTGAGTTTACTTAGTAGTTAAACCTGCCCCTCAGGTTCCCCACTGTCCCTGAGCAGGACATCGGAATGCGGGGCCGATGGGGGTGGGGAACCATCCCCTCCGCCCCCTTCCTTCAGATCTCCCCTCTGCTGGGTCTCTTTAAGTGCCTTTTAACTTTGTTCTGGGAACCTCTCATGTTTCTAACTTTGTTCCCAGGGCCCCTCCTGCTCCGCCTTCTCCCTGGACCAGCCTCCCAATCACCTCTTCCCTTTTTCACTGTGCCTCCCACCCCCCACTCTGTCTGAGAGCCCCAGTGACGGGAATTTGGGGACCGAAACTCCTCCCTAAAGTCCCCCTCCCCAGCTGTCTGTCAGAATGACAAAGACCTGAACCACAGAGGAATCTGGAAGTGGTGGAAAAGGGCAGGCTGGTGCTGGAACCTGAGGCTGGTATTTGCCCCATGCTGCAAGAGGTCAGGAATGCGGCCACTGACATCAGCTGCGAGAGATAAGATCCACTGGCAGCTTTCCCCCTCCGGCCCCCCCCCCCCCCCAGACTGAGCCTCCACAGACCCCAAAAGGTCCTGAGCAGCTGGAGTGAAGAATAAGAGAAGGACCTGGAAAAGAGCTTGGATAAGAATCCTGGACTCTGGGTCTGATCCCCAGTGGAATTCAAAGTCCCCCAGGGGTCTTAAGTGACCTAGAGAGAGCCCTTAACATTGTTGAGCCATCTTTACAATTAAACTGATCCCCTGCTTCTGCCCTCCAGGATTTGTGGAGACTTACTCTGCAATAAGTAATTAGTATTTGTTTAATAAATGAGAGAGTGATAATTAACATTTACACCCACTGCCATCCAAAAAGAGAGGCTTTACTATTCCCCCTTTACAAGTGAAGAAACAGAAGTTCAGAGTTGTGACTTCCCCAAGGTCACACAGCAAGCAAAGCAAATTGGCTGACTTCAAACAGCAAAAAACCGCAAAGGCAATCAACCACTTTGTGTAGTATAAACAATTTACTGTGCAATTCTGCACAACACAACAATTCTGGAACCTGGAGGTGACAGCAGGAGAAACCCCTTTGACTGGCTGGTACCTCCAATCTCCCAGAAACCTTCCACGTAAAATGAGTGGCATTCATTTGTATACTATTCTGCATTCCATTTGCCTTTTGGCCTTCAGCAGGCCCTGACCCTCCCCTGGCCGGCTCCCACCTTCATCTGCCCCTGGACAGCTCAGCTCCCATTGAGTATTATGGGGCTTTCTCCACTAGAAGGTGGCAGGACTGGGACAATCCAGGGCCAAGCCACCCACATGTGAGATGCCTTGGCCCCATCTATGGGCCCAGCTACTCCCAGGCCCCTTACCCTTCCAGGCCTACATTCCTCCCAGCTCCCACCTCTTCGGGTCAGCTGGCAGCTCAATAAGAATCAATAGGCGTACTCCGGAGCAAAGAGCACAAACAAGTGTGTAATGCCAGGCCCTGTCGGACAAACAAGCTGCCGGTAGTGACAGACTTGAAGGCCCAGTACCTCAGGATTCCCCCGATCACTCATCAGGGGCGGCCATGTAGTCAGGGTTACAGGAAGCAGTGGGAACTTCCCTACTCCATCGTTTTCACCCATATCCTGACCTAAGCTTCCTGGAGGATTCAACCCCCTGGGGACAGACTTGGGCTCCAGAGAGTCTTTTGAGGAGAGGCAAAGGAAGGAGGAGGCCTGCAGAAAAGTCCTAGTAAGGGGGGGCTGGCCACCAGGCTGAGTGAGTCTCAACTAGACTGTCTCTAGGTGTGTGCATTTGTCCTCTTAGGCCCCATACCATGTAAGATACATTACAATCTTCATGAGGGAGTTTGGTCTGTTACTCACTGCTGTTCTCCGGGCAACTAGAACAGGGCCTGATGTGCAGTAAGTGGCCCAAAACTATTTGTGGAACTGTAAGTGTTCAGGAAGTATTTGTTTACCCAAGGTTGTAGGCAAAGCTGATTCGAAAGTGTGCGGAAGTGCCAACGTGTCCCCTGTTCCAATCGCAAAGTAGTCCACGGGCCCAGGCCTCCACAGGAGCGAGTTGAGGGGAGAGGGAGTGGGTCAGGGAGTGAGTATGTCTTCAGGAGTCTAAACATACTCAGTGAGTGACATACGCAGGAGTGTGTGCTAGTGAACATGTGCAGGTGAGCGTATTTGGGACCCAAGTGTGGTGGGGGTCGAGTGTGTAAACCAGTACATTTGAGGTTCTAGATTGAGTCTCTCTTCCTCTTCCCCAGCCCCCACCTTTTCTTCCCCAGGACTTCTGGGGCTCCAGGACACCCCCTCACCCCCCAAGATCTCATCAGCGGGGGGGCTTGGGCCCAGAACATCCATGGAGACTCACACCCAACTCCACTCGCTCATTCCCCCAAATTCCCAAATTCTCAACGGTCAGGAGCTCCTCTACCTGGGAAGGGTATAATTACGTCATTTCCTGCCCTTAAATCACAGCTGAGGGGCCAACACCACCTGCTGCCCTTGTCCTTCCCGGTTGTCACCTCCTTTATAGGGGATCGCGGGTGGCCTTGGCAGGGCTGTGCTGAGGAGGCATAAGCAGGGTCTGAAGCCAATGAACTGTGTGTCCCCCGCGGCGGACCACCTGTGGCTGGCGCGCAGCGACTCCGGGCAGGGGCGGGGCCCGGCCAGTCCCCACCTCCTCCCTGGGCCATAAAACTTGAGTCGCGGATCTAGCACTCACTGCCGCTTGAACGTGACTCTCGGCTTCTCGCCTTCTCGCCTTTCTCCCTGGACAACATGAGCTTCAGCACCCGCTCCAGCTTCTCCTCAAACTATCGGACCCTGGGCTCCGTGCAAGCGCCCAGCTACCGGGTCCGGCCGACCAGCAGCGCGGCCAGCGTCTATGCAGGTGCTGGGGGCTCAGGCTCCCGGATCTCCGTGTCCCACTCCACCAGTGTGCGGAGTGGCTGGGGGTCCGGGGGCTTGGCTGCGGGGATGGCCAGGGGTCTAGCGGGCATAGGGGGTATCCAGAGCGAGAAGGAGACGATGCAATGCCTGAATGACCGCCTCGCCTCCTACCTGGAGAGGGTGAGAAGCCTGGAGGCTGATAATCGGAGACTGGAGATCAAAATCCGGGAACACCTGGAGAAGAAGGGACCCCAGGTCAGAGACTGGGGGCATTATTTCAAGACCATCGAAGACCTGAGGGCTCAGGTAAGGGTGCATGGAGGGAGCAACCCAACGCCCAGCCAGCCATGTTTGTCCTCCACTTAGTACTCTACTTCCTCCCCCCTCTCCCAAGGATAGGAATTTTAATTCCCCCTTTCTATTTCCACCCAGCCTCCTATTGTCCAGCGAGGGTGGTAGGAATGTCCTAGATTTCCATACATACCCCTAGCCACAGGGACCCCAAGGGTGGTAATTGCATGGATGGGTCCTTTCCCTGGAGATTGTGGAAAGGGGAGGCCAGAGTTTGAGAAGTGAACAGCATCGAGGGAGGTGAGACTAGGCCCATACAGAGGACACAGACACTGGCTGCTGACTGAGTGGGGACAGTTGGAGGGTAAAGCGGATGTGGTTAAGGCTGAGTCATCTTAAGAGTAAAGTGGAGGCCTACCTGGGGGGGTGGGGCACAGGGGGTAGAGCAGGTACACTAGGGGGGGGGGGAAATGCCAGGAGAGGGCTAGAGGACTTGTATCTGTTCACTTCAAGCAAGCCAGCCATCAGAGGCCCCAAAGGAGGAGTAGCAGGAGACTGGTGGGAGCCCTGGGATCCGAGACTCTAGGAAAGAAGAAAGCAGTGTGAAGGGCACAGGTGGAAGGGGATAGTCTCTGGCTATTCTTGAGACCAGCAAGTTTTCACTGAGACATATAACACACTCAGCCCAGCCCATCATTGACTCCCCATTCATGGAGCAATCTCTCTCATCAATCCCTAGATCTTTGCAACTTCTGTGGACAATGCCCGCATCGTCCTACAGATTGACAATGCCCGTCTTGCTGCTGATGACTTCAGAGTCAAGTAAGGCTGGGGGGACTAGGGAGCTAGAGCTGGAGCTAGGAATGGTCTGCTTCCTTATCTGGGTCAGCTAGGGGCTCACAGTGGGAACTTGTTCAACTGTGGGTGGAACTG
Source organism: Corynorhinus townsendii (assembly GCA_026230045.1). Lineage (NCBI taxonomy): Eukaryota > Metazoa > Chordata > Mammalia > Chiroptera > Vespertilionidae > Corynorhinus > Corynorhinus townsendii. Next base: position 167,265,028 of record JAPDVU010000003.1, on the reverse strand, counting down.
GGTGGATGACAGTTAGGTTCCATCAATTTATTCATTCATGTAACCCAGTTTAAGAACACTGTCCCCCCAAGGGCCAGGAATGGCACTCAGAGGATTACCATCTGATTCCTGACTCAGTTTCTGGTTTGCAGTGGGCACGATGCTGCTCTTGGGAGGTGGCATGGGTTGAGAAGTTTCTAGATCTGATCACCTGCACTCCCACAGGTATGAGACAGAGCTAGCCATGCGCCAGTCTGTGGAGAGTGACATCAATGGGCTCCGAAAGGTCATTGATGACACCAATATCACTCGGCTGCAGCTGGAGACAGAGATTGAGGCTCTCAAGGAGGAGCTGATCTTCATGAAGAAGAACCACGAGGAGGCAAGCAGGGGCCACTGGCCAGCCCAGGAACCACGAGTCAAAATGAGTCTGAGGGAGTGATGGGGCGGGCTGCCTGCAAGTAGCCATGCAGGGAAGTTTAGAACTACCAGCCTGGGCTCTTCTAAATCAGACTATTGCCATCTGAGTTACAACATGATGAGGTCAAGAGGTCATGGGTGAGAGAATGAGAGGAAGATAAAGGCAGAAGCAGCTAGCACCAGGAGTGAGGGGTGATGGAGGAGTGAGAGCAGGTGGGGCTGGAAGGGCTTCCCAGAAGAAAGTATAAAGAACAAGTTTGTAGAAGGACTGTAGATGGAGGGAGAGAGTGAAGTGAGGAGAGAGAAATCACTTGTGAGTGCATGGGCAGGAAGTGGGTGGCATTTTACCCATCCAGCGTAGAAAGCCAGGAGTGCAAAGCTGAGAGGTTCCCTTTTCTCTTCTCCAACTGATCTGTTGGCCTGTAAGAGACAGTCACAGCTGAAGAGCCTTACTAGAACTCAACCCTGAGCCCCTCCTCACTTTTTCTCTCTCTCTCCTCTAGGAAGTAAATGGTCTACAAAACCAGATTGCCAACTCTGGGTTGACTGTGGAGTTGGATGCCCCCAAATCTCAGGACCTCAGCAAGATCATGGCAGACATTCGGGCCCAGTATGACGAGCTGGCTAGGAAGAACAGAGAGGAGCTAGACAAGTACTGGTCCCAACAGGTACAAGAGGGAAACAGATGGATGCCAACTGGACACAGAGGCCTAAGGGGTGAGAGGGAGGCAGACAGAGAACGAAGGACCTGAGGATCATACCCACCCTGCAGATTGAGGAGAGCACCACAGTAGTCACCTCGCAGTCCGCTGAGGTAAGAGATGCTGAGACGGCACTCACAGAGCTGAGACGTACGGTCCAGTCCTTGGAGATCGACCTGGACTCCATGAAAAATCTGGTAAGAGCCCTCATTTCACCTGCCCCAACTCCTTCTGGCCTGACCTTTGTCTGCTTCAGACCAATCCTACCCCTTCCATCATGAATTCCTTTTGCTCAGAAAGAGTTGCTACAAAAAAAAAAAAAAGTTGTTACTCTTTGCATTTCCCATTGTTCCTACCCCCTACCCTAAAACCTGGCACAAAGTGGGTGCTCAAAAAAGTTGCAAAGAGTGAAGTCCTGAGTTCTGAACTGCTCTGTGGAAAGTTGTAGACACTCCCTCCACTGTACCTTAAGGCTTACCCAACCCTTTCCCCTGTGGCCCCTGCAGAGGGCCAGCCTGGAGAACAGCCTGCAGGAGGTGGAGACGCGCTATGCCATGCAGATGGAGCAGCTCAACGGGATCCTACTGCACCTGGAGTCAGAGCTGGCCCAGGCCCGGGCTGAGGGGCAGCGCCAGACCCAGGAGTACGAGACCCTGCTGAACATCAAGGTCAAGCTGGAGTCTGAGATCGCCACCTACCGCCGCCTGCTGGAAGAAGGGGAGGACTTCAGGTAAGTGGGGCTCTCCTCCCACCCACACAAGTTAGGGTCAAGATAACACTTCTCCCCAGATCCTGAACCTTTGAAAGCCCCACTGAGCACTGAGCTGGTGCTCTGTGAGTGCCCCTCTGTCTGCAAAGGAGTAACAGTTACAGAAGTTCCTTCCTAGAGAAGAGAATGGACTAAGTATTGCTCCTAGCCATACTTAGAGTACAAATGGAATTTGACCTTGGGTGTCCCTTTTATGGAGGAAGTGACCCAGGGGAATTTTAAGATAAAGGCACAAGGGTAGGCAGGTTTTTTTCCTCCACTTTCCTTGTCTCTCTTCTCTGCGAGTCTGTTTATAACTGGGGTTTGGTCTTCTGTTACAGCCTTAATGATGCCCTGGACAGCAGCCTCTCCATGCAATCCATCCAAAAGACCACCACTCGCAAGATTGTGGATGGCAGAGTAGTATCTGAGGTCAACGACACCAAAGTTCTAAGGCGTTAAAGGCAGCAGAAGTGGGGTGCCCTTGGGGAGGGGCAGGAGGCCAATAAAAAGTTCAGAGATCATTGAACATTACTTTGTGTCTTCCTTGGCTATTTTCATACTGTGTGCAAATCCCCTTATCCAATAGTCCTATCTCTGAGGCAGGAATCACCTCTGACTCCAGGAGTTTTATACAGGTCAGGGAGTGGGCAGAGGAAGGGTGTCGGTTATTGGAAACACCTTCTCAGAGTGAGGGGGGGAATGGGCCAATAGAATTGTGGAATCTTAGCCTTGAAGAGACCTGGTAATCATAAGGTCCCTGCTGTTAGGTGCTCCTTAGCAGAAATCAGCCAGAGAAGGAAGTGGAGCCAAGGACTAAGAGCAAAGGAAAGGGAAAGACAGGATCAGACCACACAGCTGGGTCTCCCCACCCTTGCCACTCTGCCTCCTTGACCCCCTGCCCAGTGCTTCCCACCCACAGCTTCACCTACCCTTCTTACATTCAGCCCCCAAACCTACAGTCTTCTATGTTCTGCTCCTTCCGGTATGTTACTTTTAGCCCACTAGAGGTCTGGCTAAAACGGGAGTAAATGCAATCATTTCAGGTGAAAGACTATTCCAGTGGTCCCCATTTAGGTAGGTAGTGCTCCTAAGTAAGCACCCACTTAGGTAATAAAAAGCACCTCAAAGCTAACTGAAATGTCACAGCTCTGCTTTTCATTGGAAGTGTCATCTACTATGAAACCAATGGATGTTTAAAACTAATCACATGCTTTGATTGGGATGATTATTTACCTTTTTAAATTAGCATACTGTATAGAAAAGTAACATACCAAATCCAGAGGAAAGAAGATTAAATACTTCCCATCCCACTCCCCAGAGGTAACCATTGTAAAATAGTTTCTTAAACTGGACACAAACACATTTTACTTTATACTTGTGGGGTCACACTGTTCTGTGCCTAGATGTCTTAAACTCGGCTTTCTTCATTTCACAAAATATCTTGGATGCCTTTCTGAAACAGTATGTGTAGACCTACCTTTTTTTTTTTAACCCAAATTATTAGTCCAATATTGGGGGCGGGAGGGGAGTGTGGAATTGCAGTGATTACACATTCGGTGTTTTGGTGGCATTTTTGATGACTTTTCCTACCCATTGTCCAGTTGAATGTTTATATCACACAAATATGTTCTCAATCTGCAATAAAAAATAATTAGTATGTTCCAAATTCTTTCCTAAATCAGGACCGTGATCAATTAATGTCCAATCACGGTCACCAAACCAATTTGACAGGTGATATCTAGGTCTTTCTTGACCGTTGCCTTAGTAATTTGTCATCCATCTAGTTTGAGAGACATCAGACAAAATCTAACATTTTACATAAAAGTTATTATTGCATCTGCACAGTAATGATGTTGTCATTATTTTAGAAGGACCCTCAGAATAATTTTCTCTCAGGTCTCAGCAATCAAAATTTGGTGGTGAAGGGGCCATTATATTTAATCTCCTGTACATCATACACCTTTTTTTTATTTATTATTGCTGCCTAGTACTCCTGTGTGTAGAGTATAAAAGTGCTTAACCCAGGTCTTCTAGTGATGGGTGTCTTGGTCTTCAGTAGTTTTCATTTGTGCAAAAATGCTGCAATTAATGTTAAATAATTTGCAATTAATATTTATGATTAACAGGCATGTTATCTGAGCATACCCATAGGATAAATTCCTAGAAATGGTATGCTGGCCTACCATATTAACAAATATTTATGAAGTGCCTATTTTGTGCCAAGCCCTGTGCTAGGCATTGAGTGTGCAGGTGGTAAGCAAAATGGGTATTAAAAAGAGATTAACAGGGAAAAAAATGGGTATTGCCCCTACCTCATGGAGCTCACAACCTAACAGCACAAAAGTATGTGCATTTTTATTGTCTTTCAACAAATACTGGCTGAGGACCATGTACCAGCCAGTCTTCTAGGCGGAGTACATCAGTGAACAAAGCCGACAAAATCCTTCTCCTCGTGGAGCTTACGTTCTGGCGGCAGGAAATAGATAATAAACAATAAAAATAATATAGCATGCTAGCAGGTAGCAAGTGTTATAGGCCTGGACAGAGCAGACAAAGAGGGTTGTAGAGGGGAGAGGCAGGAAAATAAAAGGGGGATGCATGATGATCCAAGGTAATGGATTTTTTACTAAAATGGAAATCTCAGTATTTACTGAGAAATACAGTGTGCTTACTCTGCAGTCTCTAACAATATGGGGGTCCTTGGTGGAGAAAAGTAAAGACTGTTTGAGGCCCAGAGGACAATGCCAGGGCAGGCAGCTCCTATGAGTGGCAGAGAAGCCCCCAGAGGGACAGGTAGGAATCTTTATTACTGTAGGGCCCTGAAAAAAGATGGGTCAGGAGAGCCTACTAAGTGAACAGAGCAAGGGCCGCTCTTCCTGAGGGAGGGCTGAGTGTGAGTTACATAAGAGATTATCTTGGAACTTCTGTGGGCAGGGACCCCTATGGCCTCTGGGTGCCTGGCTTCTACCACCTGGAGGAAATCATTCCAGCCAAAAGCACGGTGCCCTGGTCAAGTATTTCTCGCCCTTCTGAAAACAAAACCACCTGCCTCACTCACTTCTGTTCCCTCTCCAACCCCTACATTCTCCACCCCGCACTCCAATCTTTGCAGGAATCTACAGGAGATGAGTGTCTGGAGAAGACAGTTGAGCTTTACTTTCTGAGATTTGTTTTAGGAAAGCCTGGAGTTTTCCTGCCCTGCCCACCCCTCCGTTTTCCAAATGTGTACGTATAACATAGAAGGTGCTTGCTCAGACACACAGAGGTCTGTTGGAGCACCCCCAAAAGGTTGCACCAGCCTAGCTGGCCATGACTATAATTCAGTCAGAGGGAATCCAGCCTTCCTCGGGGCCCCTAAAAAGGAGAAACTGATGTCTCAGCAGCCAGATGTGGGACAGGGAGCACACAGGCCGGAGAATAGACTGATCTCAGCAAAGGTGATGGGATAAGGACCTGTCTAAGGGTAAAGCAGAAAGTCCCTGGCAGAGCCTGAGCGGGGCTTGCAGCTGAGTCAGGCTGATTGAAGAAACCTGAGACGACACACCTGGCATAACTATCCCTCCCTCAGACAATGTCCCACAATTCCCAGGGCGCTTATGCATTTGATCCTCATTACAATCCTGTGAGGTATGCAGGGCAGTGGGTATTACTGGCTCTGGCTCAGAGGTAGGCACTGAGATTCACAAAGATCATGTGACTTGTCTGAGGCTACTGCACTAGAAGCTTAAAGCAGGAAACCATATACCCAGATTCCCAGTCCCAAGCTCTGTCCTTAATTACATCAGGTCCACCCAGACAATTCATGATGATCTTCCATCTCAAGATCCTTACTGTAATCATGGCTGCAAGGCCCCTTTGCCATATAAGGTAAAATATTCACAGGCTCTGAGGGTTAGGCGTGGACATTTTTGAAAGAGGGGTAATTCCAGCAGGCAACAATATGATTCAGCCCCGCTGAATATAGAAGCCCATCCAGCAGGTAATTGTTTTGCCTATTATAAGAGGGGAGAGGCAGGTTGCAATTTTAAGTTGGGCAGTCTGGACAGAAGGTGGCATTTGAGTCAAAATGGAAGAAGATGATGGAATTAGCCTTGCATAACTGGAGAAGCAGGACCCTTGACCCTCACATTTAGTTTCCACTTGTGTGTGCCTTTAGGTCCCCTTGGAACCCAGAGGGGATTGGAAAAGGGTGGCCTGTCAACTATCTCACCCCAAAGTTCTCTCCACTTCCTTCTTGCACACCACATTGCCACTAAAGCCCCTTAGAGGCCACCAGTCTGAGTCCAACTGCTTCCTCACCCTGCTCATCTTTTCAGCCCGTGGCACTTGACCCTGAGGCCTGTTGCTTTTGGAATCCATGCCACTCTACTCCCCTGGTCTTGTCTCTGACTATCTGCATCCTTTTTAAAAAAATTTTTTTATTGATTTCAGAAAAGAAGGGAGAGGAAAAGAGAGAGATAGAAACATCAATGATGACAGAGAATCATTGATTGGCTGCCTCCTGCACAGCCCACACTGGGGATCGAGCCCACAACCCAGGCATATGCCCTGACCGGGAATTGAATCATGACCTCCAGGTTCATAGGTCGACACTCAACCACTGAGCCACGCTGACTGGGCTGCCTGTCTGCATACTTGGCTGGCCCTCTAACATAGGCATCTCAGCTGTCCTCAGCCCTTCCTCTCCCTGAGCAATCTTATTTTTATTCCTTGACTTTACTGTCATCTCTGAGCTGATAGCTCAATATTTATCTCCAGCCCTAGTCTCTCTGGAGCTTCAGAACTGTATTTTCCAACTGCCTCTGTTTCATTTTGCCTCACAGCATACTTAGCTATTTATTTCTCACCTCCTTCATGAGATTGTAAATTCCTTGAAGGCAGGTACAAAATTGTTTTATTTAATTTTGTTTCATCCTGAATGAATTATAACAGCACTGGCAATTTTATTTTATTTTTTTTTCCAGTTTGAAACCATACTTTATTTTTAATGTAGCTAGAAATATCCAACAACTACATATTTTTAAGCAGGAAAAACCATTTACTTTTTCCTTCTTACAGCATTATTAGCACAAAAAAAGAACATTTGTTTAAAATGATATATTGAGTTTCTATGAAAATCAATGTATTTTTTATATGTGGAACTTAAAAGTCTAAAAGCACAGAACACATTTTCAGAAGACCAGTTTTAGTTTCACCCATTTATGGTTAATATTTGCAATGTTAGAATATACTTAATGTGTAGTCAAGTAAGTAAATCAAATAAGGAATTCAAAACCAACTGGTCTTCTTGAGTTATTATTCATAGCCTACATTGGGAATTTTGAGAAAGGAGAACACACATTAACAAAAAGAACACTGGCAAGCTCAAACGCTAGTTTATATGCTGAGTATTTTTAAAGGGTTTAAAAAGCATGCTCAATTAGCATACAGCTTTTTCTCACTTATATAAGATGCATTTCTAACTGCTTGTGTACAGCAAAGGATTAGAATCTGAATCGACTTATGATTTCAGATGTGTGCTATTTAATAAATGTATTCAATGGAATTACTTTACTGTTCCTACCACTGATTCTTCAAATAAGCAAAGTAATTCTTCAATTAGCATTTAATTGAAAGATAGGTAGAAACCTAAAAATTCCTTGTACAGTTCCTGGACTTAGTCTCATTTAATATAGGAACTAAATATACAACAGAAAATTTATCATTTTATTTTATTCTTGTAGAGAAAAAAAGAGGTGAAAATATGGTTGCAGTATTTAAGAGCTGAATAGGAGAACAATGAATTCTTTATAATACCAACAACTCTACAATAAAGAGCCATGGATCTCATCAAGTTTATAATTCATGCTGGAGCAAAAACTTAGGTTCCCCTCTATGTATCTCAAGTAATTCAAACCTCAGACTCTCTCCAAAATACAAAGATAAACTCAACTGATATTTCCTAAGTAAAAGACCAAACACCAAGGGAATCCCTCCTTCCAACATCTTTTGATATAAGACTTCACAAAAGTAGAAACCTAGTACTTAAATATGAATTCTCTTGGCCAAGTAGGAAACTACAGCTGTTATGGGTATTACCCTACATAGTCAGTCACTATATGCATTACATATTAAATTAAACCCAGCATTAAATATGCTTGCACAATTATGCTGTGAATTATTCACTAGCAGTGATGATGCTAGTGAAAAAGGACTATTTTTAGCCCAAGAGTAAGGGGGGAAATGTAAAAATAAGTTGAAAGCTGACAAAGAGTTGGGTATTTTCTGACCAGAAAAGGTAATTTTAAACATAGAAATATAAAAAGAAAAGTATTCCTTATTTCTCCTATGTGGAAATAATATGAAACATTTATTTTATCTATCAGACAAGAACAGAGCTAAGTAATCCAACTCTACTGCAGCATTATAAAAGATCACCCTTTTACCACAGTGTAAGATTTAAATGCATCTGCTCAAGGGTACGTGTTATATAAAATGTAGTGAGATTGCTGCTGCCGTGCCTAGTACTTCCAGTCCCTACCCAGGTCCTAGTACTTTCAACGAAATAAATCAATTTTTTAAAATAAAGCATTTAAAAAGAGAAATCGAAATGGTTACAATATATGGTTACTGAGGTAAGCCATATATCTAACTCAAACTTTATTTTAAATGTCATATTTGCTTTCCACTAATAAAACTTTTCTTCACTCTGAGCAATAAATCTTCCATCCTGAAGTATCTTTTGCCCCATTAATTCAAAAGAAAACACAAAAATGATTAGTAAAGAAAAACGTAGGGTTTAACACACCCTTTTAATTTGTTTTCTTAAAGTATTTTTAAGATTTAAAGTGTTTAAACTTTGTAATTCCTAGTAGGAAAACATTATCTGAACGAATACCATAATAGCAAACCACTGTAAAATGTTACAGCTGCATTTGGGACCAGAGGGGTAGGGATTCTCTTCAAAGCACCCCAGCTTTCTTCATGAGAAGCTCAGAGGTACACTGGTTTGTATTATTGCGACATCCATTGGGTGATCCACGTTGCTTTTCCTTCAGCAAGGGCTTTGTCAGAAGGGCATTATGCTTGACCTCCAAATTTGGCTGACAATTTACTGATGAGATTCATAACCTTTGGGTTGCTCTGATATTTTGACATATTTGCTGGGTTCTGAGCCACATCCTGGAAGGCCACCATAACTTCTGGATCCTGCATGGCTGCAAGAACCTCTGGATCACTAAGAATTTCATTGAGCCCAGGCATTCCCCCAGGAAAGCCACCTGGAAAAGAGCCAAACTGAGCTCCTGATTGTCGTCTGGCTTCTTCCTCCCTCTGGGCTTTCTCAGGTTCTTCCCCCCCCCCCCCCCCCCCCCCGCCCCCCAGCCTTCTTAACCCTTTCCATTCTTTCTTTGATCTCTCGCTCTTCCCGTTTCCGCTCATACTTTCTCCGATGTTCTGCAATTGTCTGGGCCTTTGGTTGAACTTCTTTCAGCATTGCACTAGCATCTTCATCATAATCCAATTTACATGCAAGGGCAAGATCCTGGGCTGCTTCTTCCCAATGGCCCAGAAGTCTGTGTGCTTTCCCTAGCCACTTGTAAGGCTGAGCTGAATCAGGATTTATTTCAATAGCTCTGTCACAGTCTCAGATAGCAGCATTTGGCTTCTATAACTTGATGAAGACTCTGGCTCTCTTGGCATACAGAATGGCCAAACGAGGATTCAGCTTGACGGCACCTGTGAACAAGTCTATGGCTTTCTGTAGTTCACCATCATTTAGGGCATCAACGGCAGCCACTTTTTTATCATTTGCCTGATCCATCATCTCGTCAGTTATCTCCACATTTTCATCTCCCATTTCTTGAGGGGCGTCAGTGTCTGGTTCAATCGCACCCTCATTGTCGATTTCTAGATCACTTTCCTCACTTGATGGTTCATCTGTCTTTATGTCTTCCTCCACCTTCTTACTATCTGTTTTTTCCTCCTTATTTTCTTCTGATTTAGTTTTATGAGTAGCAGGTGGTATTTTACCTCCCATGCTCTCCACCCACTCCCTCAGGAAGCGCATTTCCTCGGTGTGCAGAACGCTCAGGTTCTGCTTACACATTTTCACGAAGGCCCGGAGTTCGCTCACTTTGCGGGGGTCCATGGTGGGGAAGCGGGGGCTAGCAGCGGGCGCGGCAAAGGAGGCGGGGTTGCAGGAACAGGCGCTACCTCGGCCAGACCGTGTGGAAGGGGGCGGCAGCCGCGAGGCAGAACAGACTAGAACTTCCCCGGCCGCCGGCTCCTCCCACCAACGGTCTCGTGACCCCAGGTCCTTCGCCGGTTCATTCTGACTCCCTTCACTAGCACTGGCAATTTTAATAACAGTAACTAACATTGAATGTTTTTATGTGTCAGGCTCTATGCTAAATACTTTACACATATTAATTTAATTCATTTTAACAGCCACCTTATGCGATGAGTAGTATTATAAGCCTCATTTTACAGATGAAAAAACTGAGGCTCAGAATTCAAACCCAGGCAATCTGGCTGCAAAGTCCAAATGCAGGGGACAGGATGGATTGTCACTCAGTTCCACTCCAAATCATGCCTTTCTGCTCCAGAGGTCATAAAGCTAAAACGTACAATTCTCAGACACTCTTGCAACTAGGATGTGAGTTGTGTTCTACTCGTTAGATGGAATTCAATCATATTTGGAACGTGTAAGTGAGACAAAGACCCTCTCCTGCTCCTCTGGCTGTTTCTGCTGGCAAGTGTGGTCATGGGGTTGTTGGCTTTGTCTGGAGCAGTGTCCAGGTCCAGTCACTTGTTTTGTGAGTACCAAGAGGCAGCTGTATCAGGAGAAAGTAGTAGCTTCCTGACCATGGGTCACACAGCAGGAGTATGTCTATAGGGTCGGACTACTCTAGAGTGCTTTCTGTTTCCTGCAACTAGAGTCAGGTGTGAGACCTTCAGGAAGGAGATCTGGGAGCAGTTATCTGATTTGACTGGGTTTGAAGGCAGTGAAGTCCCAGTTACCACATGTAATGGCAAAACCAGTAACTTCCTTTACCACCTGGGGCTACCTGGAAGGCAAGGCTTTGGCAGACTACGCAGCTGTTACAATAGACCATAATGGCAAGGAAAAGGAAATCGAGGGCTCTGCTGTGGTCTGGCAGCTTTGGCTGCACTGGTGAGCTCAAAGAAAGGGAATGGAAAGCTCAAAGTTTTACATTCTTGGCTCAAGAGGACTTTCTAAGACTTCCTAAGTGGATTTTCAACTCCTGCAGTCACAGGCAGATGTACCAGAAACCGACGCTGCAGGCTGTTGAACTACATCACAAGTCAAAATCACAAGCACATCTTACATAAAAGCCAAGGCTTTGCGGAGGATCCTAAGAATGGGCAAAGGGGCTTTGGGATATATTTCAAGATGCTAACCACCCAGGCCTCGCTAAATCTCACTGGCTGGCAAAGGCAGCCTCTCCGTCTCTGTCTAATGAGGCTGGTCCTGTCTTGCTTGAACACTGTACGGGCCTCACCTGTGGTAGCTAATGTGCAATGGATGTCTTGGGTGCACAGGCAGTGGAACAAGCACAAAATCTGACTCTAGAGGAGAAGACATACAAACCAACAGATTTTGCTAATTTATGTAGACACAAACTTGAGGAATATGTGTGGGGTTGGATCCTAAGGGTGCTAAACCAGAGAGGAAGAAACACAGTGTTACTGGTAAATTGGACTGAATTTATTGATAGGGTTTATTTATATGGGTTCAAAGATTCCAAACTCAGTGTTCTGACTCCAGCAACTTGGACTGATTTGACCTCCTTCTTTCATTGACTGGCTAAAACCTGGACTCAGTAGTGGCATACAATAAATGAAGCTGAGTTACCATAAGTCTGACAGCATGATTAGAGGGAGGAATCCAAAGAATGAGGGAGAGGGATTTGTTGGAGCATATTTATCACATACAATCCACTCACTTGCTCCTAAATAATTTCTCTAAGAGTCCCTAGGGAATGTTCCCTTCACTGCAATATTGAGAAATACACATGTAAGAGATGTTTTCTTAGTTGTTGTTTTTCTTTGATTTTTGGTTTTTTAATCCTCACTGGAGGATATGTTTTTATTATTATTATCATTATTGATTTTGAGAGAGAGAGATACATCGACGTGAGATAAACATTGATCAGTTGCCTCCCGTATGTGCCCCAACCAGGGATCAAACCCACAACCTAGATATGTGCCTTGACCAGGAATCGAAGCTGCAACCTTTTCTTTTTTCTTTTTAAACCCTCACCAGAAGAGTGAGGATATTTTTCCATTGGTTTTTAGACAGAGGGGAAGGGAGAGGGAAGGGGAGAGGGAGAGAGAGGGGAGAGAGAGAGAAATATCAATTGGTTTGCTTCCACACACTAACTGACCAGGGGTGGGGATCAGATCTGCAACCCAGATACATGCCCTTGACTGGGAATCAAAACTGAGACCCTCTGGGGCACAGGCCAACACTCTGGGCCACCTGGCCAGGGCTTTTATCCTTTTGTTTTGTTTTTGTTTGCACGCTCTAAAGGATAATTTTAGTAGAATACACTAATTTCTATTCACTCAAAATTGCAAAGATAAAGCAACATAAAATATAAGGCAAAGGGAAGCTGGTCTTCAAGAAATTGTGTCTTGGAGTTTTTACTGATATAACAACCCTTTCAAGCCTAGAGCTACTCAAAGATGAATCATGAAGATAAAAGGAAAAAATAAACTTTATTTCAAACAGGTTAGGTGGTATGTGTGCTACAGTAAAAGCTGGTTGTAGCAAATAGTTTTATTTCAAACCTGCTTTGATATATATATTAGACATTATTGGAGAATGATTAATTTCTGGTAGATTAAATCCAATATTATGACAATTTTTGCATTTATTATAGATCTTATTTTAGTACTAGAAGTTAAATTTTCCTCACCAAAAAAATGAGAATAACAACTACTACTAAGGTTATGAGCTGTGAAATCCATTCCCCAGTATTGCTTTGAAAATACACCTGTAGATTATTAAGGGAAAATCTGCCTTTATCCAAATGTATTATTTCACTGAAATTCTTCAGTCATGGTCTACTGTTGGCTTGATTATTACCCCACTTCTTATTTTTTTTACCCCAACCAATTAAACACCAGTATTCCTCAGCTCTTCAGCTAATCACAATTTTTTCTCCTACTTCTGCGCCCACAGGATTCACCAAAATGATTTTGCCCAATCGGTTTTGACTCCACTAACTCTTCCTCTGGTAGCCCGGGATCCTTGGTTCACCATGGGCACTTCATTCTTGGATAACATTTGCACCATTTCTGCTTTCTTCTCTCCTTCAGTACATACGCCTAGAAGCCATCTAAGCAGGAAATAGGAGATTGCCAATTCTGTGAAGACCTCAGGTAAAGCTCCAACTGCACCATGGACCTGCCCCACCATTCTATCAGCCCCTCACAAAGTGGGGTCAATTTTTGTTCCAACTCTAATAAGACCTACTAGAGCAGCATACTGAAGATCATTATGTTCCACAAACAGTGATACAATTTTGGAAAATATCAGTTTACCTATAAGTTTTCTTTCCTTCTCTCTCTTTGGAAATAATACCAGGTCTGACTTCTATCTCCTGGCCCACCTTTGACACTCCTTTTAGAATACTACCACCAGCCACACACCCCTCAAGGTCATCAACTTCACAGCCAGGTTGTTGACTTCTAAGGATCTGATAACAATAAGTTGGGGTTCTAAAATAAAGACTCTTGGGGGTACTGGAGTTTCTTTACTATACACTCACAGACAACTTCAATATTATATTTCAGCTGAGCAGAAATTGGAATAACAGGAGCTCCTTCTGCTACTGTACCTTGTACAAATGCAAGGATCTGTTCATACTGTTCTTTACCCTGGCTTTCTTTAACACATCAATTTTATTTTGTAGAATTAAAATATGCTTCATTTCATGATTTCTATAGCAGCCAGGTGTTCAGAAGTCTGAGGCTGAGGACAAGACTCATTTCCAGTTATCAATAGAAGAGATGCAGCCATCACTGCTGCACCGTTCAGCATCAAAATACCATCAAAATACCATGGCCAGGACAGTCAACAAAGGAGACGTGTCTGAATAATTTGAAGTTTCCTTTGGTCTTTGGAATGTCTGTAGGAAACTCATTGGGTGCACTACTTCCAGAGGATCTATAACTTTCTGGATGAGGACAACTTGACTCATCAGGTGTGTAAATCTTAGCATTAGTATATCCAAGCTTGATTGTATTATTTCTTTCTAGTTCTTTTTTTAACCTGACAATATGAACTCCGGAAATAGCTTTTACAACTGTGGATTTCTCATGAGCTCAATGACCAGTTGTACCTATATTAACTGTGGCTTGTCTGCGGATAACTTTGTGTGAAAGTGGTGTCAATCCAAGGTGGCCAGATCCTGACAAGAAAGATGTGGCCTTGCCCAGAGAGAGAAATTTTCTTGAAAGGTGCTATGCTGATTTTTATTTGCATGCTCAGGGAGGAAGATGGAAGTACTACCATAGAAATGGGTTTTAATAGCAATGATGGGATCCCAGCATGGCAGGGGCCAGGTGGCAGCAAGTAACCACCAGAGGCAAGATAGGTATGGTCACTTTAAAAGGCAACAGGGCCAGAGAAATCATCAGAAGGCCTGACCCACAGCAATCTTTGGCAGAAATTACTTGATCATAGTGTTCTAGTTTTGAAATAAGTGGGCAATGTATTAAAGTGATCTTCTCTTAGAAAATTTTTAACTTTCTTTGTTAACTTACATAGAGTAACAACTACGGCACCCACCGGACAGCTGTGAACCTGAGAACACCAAGTAGTGCAAGCATGCAGATTCAGAGGAGCTCTACACTCCCTCACAGAAAGGAGAGAGAGAACTATATAACCAGACACCAGAGAAGAGAGATCATGGGGAGACAAAGAAACAGCTGGCATATGAAAGAAAAGCAGGCATCACCAGAAAAGGAAGTAAATGAAATGGAGGCAAGCAACCTGTCAGAGAAAGAATTCAGAGAAATGGTCATAAGGTCGCTGAAATGGTTGGAAGACAAATTCAACAATATATGTAAGAACCAAGAGGAAATGAAGAAGAACCAAGAAGAAATGAAAAATGGTATTGCTGCTGTAAAGAACTCAATAGAAAGCATCAAGAGTAGACTAGAAGAAGCAGAGGACCACATCAGTGAGCTAGAAAACAAGGTAGGAAAAAATACCCAAGTAGAGCAGCTTCTAGAAAAAAAATTAAAAAACAGGAGGAGAGCCTAAGGAAGTGGTCAGCAAACTGCAGCTCACGAGCCACATGTGGCTCACAAGCCACGGTTTGCCGCTCTGTTGACTAATGAGTTTGCCGACCACTGACCTAGACTCCCAATTCCAATAATTACAGGCTGTTGTTGTTCCTTGTGATTAAGCCCCTATCCCAGTGGTCGGCGAACTCATTAGTCAACAGAGCGGCAAACTGTAGCTCGTGAGCCGCATGTGGCTCGCGAGCCGCAGTTTGCCGACCACTGGCCTAAGGGAACTTTGGGACAACATGAAACAAAACAATATCCGCATAATAGGGGTGCCAGAAGGAGAGGAAACTGAGCAAGGAATAAAAAACCTGTTTGAAGAAATAACGACAGAAAACTTCCCTGATATAAGGAAGAAAAAAACCACTCAAATCCAAGAAGCTCACAGAGTCCCAAGCAAAATGAACCCCAAAAGACCGATGCCAAAGCACATTATAATTAAACTGGCAAACACCAATGACAAAGTAAGAATCTTAAAAGCAGCCAGAGAGAGACAGAAAGTTACCTATAAAGGATCCCCCATCAGACTAGCAACTGATTTCTCAACAGAAACACATCAGTCCAGAAGGGAATGGAATGAAATATACAAAGTCATGCAAAGGTAAGGTCTGAATCCAAGAATAATGTACCCAGCAAGGCTATCAATCAAATTTGAAGGTGAAATCAGGAGCTTCACAGACAAAAAAGTTCTAAGGGAGTTTATTACCACTAAACCAGCAATGCAAACAATGCTAAAGGGTCTGCTGTAAAAAAAGAAATAGGAAGCAAAGAAGGAACACAGGAGTAAAGAATAAAAATGACAACAAACAAGTACCTATCAATAATAACTTTAAATGTAAATGGATTAAATGTCCCAATCAAAAGACATAGGGTAACAGATTGGATAAGAAAACATGACCCATATGTCTGCTGTGTACAAGAAACCCACCTCAGAAAAAAAGATACACACAGACTGAGGGTGAAGGGATGGAAAAAGGTTTTTCAGGCAAATGGAAATAGAAAAAAAGCTGAGGTACCAATACTTATATCTGACAAATTAGATCTCAAAGTGAAGGACATAAAAAGAGATAAGGAAGGCCACTTCATAATACTAAAGGGAGCAATCCAACAAGAAGAAATAACTCTGGTAAACTATAAGCACCCAATACAGGAGCACCCAAATACATTAAAAAAAAATTCCTGGAAGATATCAAGGGAGAGATGAACAGCAATACAATCATAGTAGGAGACTTTAATACCCCACTATCACCATTGGACAAATACTCTAAACAAAAAATCAGCAAAGAAACATCAAACCTAAATGACTCACTAAACCAGATGGAATTAATTGACATCTTCAGAACATTTCACCCCAAAGCCACAGAATATACATTCTTCTCGTGTGCACATGGGTCATTTTCAAAGATAGACCATATATTGGGTCACAGGCAAAGTCTCTTCAAATTCAAGAAGATAGAAATCATATCAAGCATCTTCTCAGATCACAGTGGCATAAAACTGGAAATCAACTACAATAAAAACATTCCAAAAAAATCAAACACATGGAGACTAAATAGCATGCTATTAAACAATGACTGGGTTACCGGAGGAACAAAGAAGAAATAAAAAACATCATGGCAACAAATGACAATGAAAACACAACAATCCAAAATCTATGGGACACAGCAAAAGCAGTCTTGAGAGGGAAGTTATAGCGCTACACGCCTACTGCAAAAAAACAAGAAACAATGGTAATAAATTATTTAACCCTACAACTCAAAGAGTTAGAAAGAGAGCAACAAGAAAAGCCCAGTGTAAGCAGAAGGAAGGAAATAATAAAGATCAGAGCAGAGATAAACGACATAGATACAAAAAATAAAAAATACAAAAGATCAATAAAACCAAGATCCAGTTCTTTGAAAGGATAAACAGGATTGATGAACCTCTAGCCAGGCTCACCAAGAAGCAAAGAAAGAGGACCCAAATAAACAAAATCAGAAATGAAAGAGGAGAAATAACAACAGACCCCACAGAAATACAAAGGATTGTTTAAAAAAAATACTATGAATAACTCTATTCCAACAAACTGGACAACCTGGAGGAAATGGACATATTCCTAGAAAAATATAACCTTCCAAAACTCCATCAGGAAGAATCTAAACATCTCAATAGGCCAATAATGATGGAAGAAATTGAAGCAGTCATCAAAAAGCTTCCAGCAAACAAAAGCCCTGGGCCAGATGGCTTCACAGGGCAGTTTTACCAAACATTCAAAGAAGAACTAAAAGCTATCCTCCTCAGACTATTCCAAAAAATTCAAGAGGAAGGAACACTTCCAAGCTCCTGCTGTGAAACCAGCATCACCCTAATACCAAAACCAGATAAAGACAACACAATGAAAGAGAATTACAGGCCAATATCCCTCATGAACATAAATGCCAAAATCTTCAACAAAATTCTAGCAAATCAGATCCAGCAGTACATCAGAAAGATCATACACCATGACCAAGTAGGATTTATCCTGGGGATGCAAGGATGGTACAATATCTGCAAATCAATAAACATGATACATCACAGAAACAAATTGAGAGATAAAAATCACATAGTCATATCAATTGACGCAGAAAAAGCATTTGACAAAATCCAACACACTTTCTTTATAAAAACTCTCAGCAAGGTGGGAATAGAAGGATCATACCTCAATATAATAAAAGCCATATATGAAAAACCCACAGCCAACATCATACTCAATGGGCAAAAACTAAAACCATTTCCCCTAAGAACAGGAACAAGACAGGGATGCCCACTCTCACCACTCCTGTTTGACATAGTACTGGAAGTATTAGCCATTGCAATTAGAAAAGAAGAAGAAATTAAAGGCATCCAAATTGGAAAAGAAGAAGTAAAGCTGTCCTTATTTGCAGATGACATGATATTGTACATAAAAAACCTAAAAGACTCCATCAAGAAACTATTAGACTTAACAAATGAATTCGGCAATGTAGCAGGATACAAAATAAACACCAAGAACTCTATGGCATCTCTATATACCAATAGTGAACTCACATAAAGAGAGACTAAAAAAGCAATCCCATTTACCATCGCACCAAAAAAATTAAGATACTTAGGAATAAACTTAACTAAGGAGGTAAAAGACCTATACACGGAAAACTACAGGACACTGAAAAAAGAGATAGAGGAAGACGTAAACAGATAGAAGAACATACCATGTTCATGACTGGTAGAATCAACATTATTAAAATGTCCATACTATCCAAAGCAATCTATAGATTCAATGCACTCCCCATTAAAATACCAATGGCACATTTCACAGACCTAGAAAGAACTCTCCAAAAATTCATCTGGAATAAAAAAAGACCCCAAATAGCCACAGCAATCCTGAGAAAGAAGAACAATGTAGGTGGGATCTCAATACCAGATTTCAAGCTGTATTACAAAGCCACTGTTCTCAAAACAGCCTGGTACTGGCACAAGAACAGACATATAGGCCAATGGAATAGAATAGAGAACCCAGATATAGACCCAAACCACTATGCTCAATTAATATTTGACAAAGGAGGCATGAACATACAATGGAATCAAGACAGTCTCTTCAATAAATGGTGTTGGGAAAATTGTACAGATACATGCAAAAAAAATGAAACTAGATCCACCAACTTACACCATACCCAAAAATAAACTCAAAATGGATAAAGGACTTAAACATAAGACAGGAAACCATAAAAATACTAGAGGAATCCACAGGCAGAAAAATCTCAGACATATGCCAAAACAATTTCTTCACCAATACCACTCCCAGGGCAATGGAAGCTAAAGAGAAAATAAACAAATGGGACTACATCAAAGTAAAAAGCTTTTGCACAGCAAAAGAAACCATCAACAAAACAACAAGAAAGCCCACAGTATGGGAGAACATATTTGCAAATGTTATCACTGATAAAGGCTTAATCTCCAACATCTACAGGGAACTTATACAACTTAATAAAAGGAAGATAAATGATCCAATAAAAAAAAATGGCCAATGGACCTAAATAGATACTCTTCGAAAGAAGACAGAAGGAAGGCCAAGAGACATATGAAAACATGCTCAAAGTCACTAATTATCCGAGAGATGCAAATCAGAATGACAATACAGTACCATCTCACACCTATCAGAATGGCAATCATCAACAAATCAACAAACGACAAGTTGGCGAGGATGCAGAGAAAAAGGAACCCTCATGCACTGCTGGTGGGAATGTAGACTGGTGCAGCCGCTGTGAAGAACAGTATGGAGTTTCTTTGAAAAACTAAAAATGGAACTTTCATTTGACCCAGTAATCCCATGTCTAGGAATTATCCCAAGAAACTAGAAACACCAATTAGAAAGGATATATGCACCCTATGTTTATAGCAGCACAATTCACCATAGCTGAGATTTGGAAACAGCCTAAATGCCTATCAGCAGATGAGTGGATTAGAAAACTATGATACATTTACACAATGGAATACTACGCTGCTATAAAAAAGAAGGAATTCTTATGATTTACAGCAGCATGGATGGACCTGGAGAGCATTATGTTAAGTGAAATAAGCCAGGCAATGAAAGAAAAATACCACATTATCTCACTCATTTATGGAAAATAAAGAACATTATAACCTGATGAACAAAAAGATAGATACAGAGGCAGTAAAGCACCGAACAGACTGTCAAATTACAGCGGGAAGGCTGGAGAGTGTTGGGGAGGGAAGGGGGAAAAGATCAACCAAAGGACTTGTATGCATGCATAGAAGCATGGCCAATGGACACAAGACACTGGGGGGGTGGGATGAGGGCATGCAATAGAGTGTGGGGAGGCTGGGGGAAGGTCAATGGGGCAAAAAAAAAGGAGATATATGTACTACTATATGTAATACTTTAAACAATAAAAAAAAAAAACAGTGGTACATCTATACAATGGAATACTATGCTACTATATAAAGGAAGGAACTCTTACCATTTGCAACAGCATGGATGGACCTGGAGAGCATTATGCTAAGCGAAATAAGCCAGTCAAAGATAAATATCACATGATCTCACTCATTTGTGGAATATAATGAACCAAATAGAGCCAGAGAAAAAAAATATTTTAGAATATAATAGATGTAAACCTGTTATTTTCAGATTTTTAATATTTCTTATAACTTTTGTGATATTATACTATGTTAGTACAGTTTTGGGAATCTACACTAATAAAAGAGAAACATGCAAATTGACCATCACTCCGCTACGCCCACCAGCCAATTAGGAGGGAATATGCAAAAAAGATGGTGGCCGCCCAGCTGTTCCAGGTGCAGAGTCACTGCACAGAGCAGGACTCCTGCTATGAGAGAGATGGTGGGGCGGGGAGAAGGAATCTACAGGAGCAGCACTCTGGCCGCAGTGAAGACAAAGACTGCAGACTCCGGAGTCTGCAGTGAAGATGAAGATGGCAGTCTGCAGTGAAGATTGCAGGCTCTAGCCTGAGTCTGCAGCAAAGACAGAAGACTCTGGCCGGAGTGGGCCTGAGTCTGCAGCAAAGATGGCAGACTCCAGCTGGAGTCTGCAGCAAAGACAAAGAAGGCAGACTCCGGCCAGAGCCTGCAGCAAAGGCAGCAGACTCTGACCAGAGCGAAGGCCTAGGTCCCGGGTGCCGGAGGAAAATCGGTGCTGGAAGCCAAGGGAAGGAAGGCCTATTGCATGAATCTTTTCATGTAACGGGCCTCTAGTATTTTTATATTTAAAGTATTTTTTCTTGAAATATTAATATTTATTGCATGTAACATTATTATATTTAAAATAGTTTTTCTTAAAATATTAATGTTTATTGCATGTAACATTATATAGTAATATTTAAAAAAGAGAATACAAACCCTGCTAATTCCATTTCCCTCTCCAAAGGCAAAACAAAAAACAAAAAAAAACAGAAAGAGCAAATAGAGCAAAAAAGTAAAATGGCAAACTTAAGCCCTAACATATCAATAATTATATTAAACTAGAGGCCCAGTGCATGAAACTCATGCACAGGGGGGTGAGTCCCTCAGCCAGGCCTGTACCCTCTCCAATCTGGGACCCCTCGGGGGAATGTCTGACTGCCGGCAGTTGGACATCCCTCTCACAATCTGGGACCGCTGGCTCCTAACTGCTCACCTGCCTGCCTGCCTGATCACCCCTAACCCCTCTGCCTGCCTGCCTGATCGCCCCTAACCGCCTCTGCCTCCACCCCCGGCCTAAGCTGCAGTCTGCAGGAGGCAACCTAGTGGATCAGGGGAAGGCCCCTCTCCCATTACCCCACTGCTGCTGCCACTGCCAGAGATGAAAAAATACATTATATAATGACAAAAAAAGTCAATCCAACAAGAAGACATAAACATATCAACAATTACAGTGTAAGATTTCAGTATCCCTCTCTTAACAATTGATAGAACAACTAGACAGAAAATCAGCAAAAATATATAGGAAATCAAAAACACCATCAAGCAACAGAATCTAATTGACATTTATAAAACACTATACCAATAATAACAGAATACAACATTGTTTTCAAGTGCCCACTGAACAAATACCCAGATACACCATACCTTGGACCATAAAACAAACCTCAAAAAATTGAAATTTTAAATCATAAAAAATACATTCTATGACCACAATAGAACCAAACTAGAAATCAACAACAGAAAGAAAACAGGTAACTCTCCAAACACTTGGAAACCAAACAGCACACTTCTAAGTAATCCATGGATATGGATATGCTTCGGCAAGACTTTACGGATGTTCCGGATGTGCATGATCTTCCCCTGGTGCCACATGGTGCCCACCGTGATGGAGTCTTCGCACATATCCAAGGTGATGTAAGGATCCGCCTGAAGGCCCAAATCCTTCAGCACCAAAAAGCCCTATAGCAATTCCATCAAATAGAGACAGTACCCAGATGGGCTTCCTCTTCTCAGCTGGGACAGGTGGGAAACCCTCCTGAGGGTCAAATACCTGCTTGTAGTTATTGGCGAAGAACATCTGCAGCTGAGAGTGCCATTATAGCAGCAGCCCATAGGTGCCCTTGTGCCTGCACATGTAGCAGTTCCAAGGGTCTTCCTTAATGGCTGCCTGGGCAGCCCCTAGTCCCACCAGGAGATCCACACACTCCACACAAGAGCACCTGCAGCAGTTGTTCCTGCACATGAGCGCCTCGCGCCCCGGGCCTCACGCCCCCCACAGCAGATGGTTTCAGTAGCACTGATAGCTGTCCTCATCGTACTGGTGGGCACATCCGGGAAGCAGTTCTTGCAGTTTGGGAACATTCCTCTGATGAAGAGAGGATGTTCCAGGGTGACGCTGAGGCTCCCACAAGAGATGCAAAAGGTCTTTAATGTCCCAACACTTCCACCACACCTCTTACACCAGCTGCCCTCTTGTGCATTGGCCAATAATCTCCTTGATTTGGGACTTCTCAGCTGTGCTCTTTCTGGGCTTTTTGGCTGGTGGGGGTGGTGCACATAGGCAGCTGCCTCAGTTTCAACCCACATGTCTGTGTAAACTTTGTAGGGGGTTCTTCTCCTTTTCTGGTGGCTCCAGGCCCTTGGGGCCAGAGGTTGGAACCCTTCAAGGACCCATTCCATTATCTGTTTGTTCTGCACCTTCAGGGCCTTGGCAGCGTCACTCTCATGGTCGTCATGGCACGTTGGGAACAGCTTCCCCACACAGCTACTGGCCACCCGCAGGACTTCCTAGATGGCTTTGCAGCACATGGGCTGCTTGTTGTAGGTGTCCTGTGGGAAGCACTGTAGAAGGAGCTCCGCGGCATCTGCTCCTCCACCCACACCACTGAGAACTTGCCATCTCTGAACCACCAGAGGTGACCCAGCAGGTGCCTTCAGCTACTCTGTTCCTGCCTGTCATCCACCAAGACACAATGTGGCCTGGCCACCAGGAGAAGTCACGCAGTTTCCCCCATACCAGCTCCCCAGTGCCAAAGCTTCAGCCATCCTCATACTCCTTTGGTCATCAGCTGCTTTGGTGGTGTTTTTGTCCCCAGCGTCAGCCCTCACAGGCTCAGACATGGTGGCCACAGTGGAGGATTTAGGGTCAATGGGCTGCTGCACTGCAGGAGGGCTGGCCTCCTCCACCTGCTGAGACTCCCCAGACCCTTGGTTTTCTTCCACAATTTTCATTACTGCAATCACCTTGGCTTTCTCCTCAGCTCATAAGGCCAGATGCAGCCCCTCTGTGGTCTGGCTCATGTTGGCAGTTTCTTAAAAATCTAAACATGCAATCGATAAATTGCACTCCTGGGCATTTATCCTAAATTATTTATTTATTTTTTTAAAAAACACATATTCACACAAAACATTTTCCTGTAGAAGAAAATCAACTTTATTTTTTTAATACTATTTTATTGATTTCAGAGAGGGAAGGAGAGGGAGAGAGAGATAGAAACATCAAGGACGGGAGAGAATCTTTGATTGGCCACCTCCTGCAGGTCCCACACTGGGGATCGAGCCTGCAACCTGGGATGTGCCCTGACTGGGAATCGAACCATGATTTCCTGGTTCATAGGTCAACACTCAACCACTGAGCCACGCCAGCTGGGCTCAACTTTATTCTTAATAGCTAAAAACTAGAAACAAACCAGATATCCTTCAACAAGTGAATACTTAAATTGGGGTACACCCATGCAGTGGAATACTACTCAGCAATACAAAGGAATGAACTATTGATACATGTAACAGCCTGAATGAATCTCCAGGGAATTATGCTAAGTGAGAAAAGCCAGGCCCAAAAGATTACATACCATATGATTCCATTTATTTACTAGAGGCCTGGTGCGTGAAATTTGTGCACTGGTGGGTCCCTAGGCCTGGCCAGTGATCAGGGCCGATCAGGGCCAGGCCAATTGGAGCTGGGCTGATGGGGGCCTGCTGGCTGGGAGGGGGGGTCTGAGGGGTAGGGACCATGGGAGGTTGGCCGCCAGCCCCAGGAGGGAGCCAGCCCTCAGCCCCCCTGGGAAAGGGACCACATTCATCGCCACCCACCCCCGGTTCCCCGGGGAAGGTTTGGGAGAGGAGGCTACTGTCACCAGGCCGAGTGCGAAAGGAATGGATGCGGATGCCAACACCATTGTTGTGGTTCCTCACCTCCCCCCTTCCTCCTTTTCTCACCACAGCACTGCCACCCCGGCAGGCAGATGTCAATCCTGCTGGGTAGGGGGAGAAACGGGGCACAGGAGGTTGGCCGCTGGCCCCAAGGAGGGAGCCGGCCCTCAGCCCCCCTGGGAAAGGGGCTGTGTCTGCCACCACCCACCCCTGGTTTCCCATCCCAGCCTGGGGCCTGCTGGCTGTGGGGAAGAACTGCGAGAGGTTGGCCAACTGGGGGGAGGTTGGCTGTGGAAGTGCACTGACCACCAGGGGGCAGCTGCTGCATTGAGCGTCTGTCGCCTGGTGGTCAGTGTGCATCATAGCGACCGGTTGTTCCGGTCATTCCGGTCATTTGTCATAACGGTCACTTAGGCTTTTATACATATATATAGATATAGACTCTTGAAATGACAGTTATTGAATTGGAGAACAAATTAGTGATTGCCCAGGGGTTAAAGAGAAGATAGGGCCAGAGGTAGTGCTATAGTTCTGTAAGATGTTAGCTTTGGAGAAAACTGAGAAAAGGGTACATGAAGTTCTCTCTGTGCTGTTTCTTACAAATGCGAGTCTATGATTCTCTCAAAAAAGTTTAATTTTTTTAAATGTCTTTGTAAAATGTTTTGCATTTATTTTTTAAAATAAATTCATGGTGTGTTTTTTGGTTTTTTTATATTCAACTCTTACCCTAAACACACACACCCCGAAATTTTTACTCCTGAGTATTAATTATAGGAAAGAGCTCCCCTTCTTATTTTAGGAGACTGGATGGAGGTTGCAGGTGCCGGAGACTCACGCTGTTCTCCAGGAGTCCCAGGACAAACTGGAAACCAGGAGACTTTTCCAGCTGGTGGGATGCGGGTGAAGGGGCTGCAGGAGGCGTGGCCCCAGGCTCCATGAGGCCACTGGAAGAGGGGTAGGCCCTGGGCTCGCAGAGCTGGGGACACTCAAGCGCCACCTGCCAACTCCACGTGGGCGCAGATGGGTGCACCTTCGGGTGCATTGTCAGCACCGAGGGTGTAAATACGCCGCAGAGAGAAAGTGGGGAGCTGGCAAGAATTCAGCTTCCCCACGCGGTTGGCTCAGGAAATGAGCCTAGACGGCGGACAGCGCAGTGCTGGGAGCAGCTTCTCCAACTCCAGAGGTTTCTGTAAAGACAATTTGGGGGATCCAGGGTCCCGCTTCCTGCCCGTCCCCGCTCTGGCTGAACCAACCTACCCCTATGCGCCCCGCGCTCCAGGACTTTGGCGTCTTTTCTGGATTCCTCCCCTCGCCCTTCTGATTCCCATCTTGGCTGTGGCTTTCAGGGGATTCCCACCCCAACACAAAGCTTCTTTTTGTTCTTGCAGTTCCTCTTTGCCCCTCAGCCCCGCCCAGGAGGAATGAGGCCTTGGACTAGGCCTTTGATGTGATCAGGTTGGAGGGGGGTGCAGCAGATGCCAGGGCAGAGGGCTGGCCAGGTGCCCGCTGCGAGGAGATGGGGAGTGAGAGTGGGCTCCACACCCAGGAGTGGCGGAGGCCAGCGCTTCTGAGAGGCAGACCTCGACCTAGACCGCCTGGGCTCAAACCCCTGGTGAGCCGCTCGCTAGCTGAGCGACTTAGGGCAGGCTTATCTGTCAGTGCCTTCCTTTCCTTGTTACTAAAATAAAGCTAAAAATAGTGCATGCTTCTAGGGTTGTTGGGAGGATTAAATGAATTAACATATGCAAAGCTTTTAGGAGCCTGTCTAATCCACCCTAAATGCTGTATAAGGCTTGCTATCATTATAAGTACTTAAGCACCAGAATTCAGTGTTCTCTTCCCAGGTTCCATACTGCCTCTTTCTCCCTGCCTCTCTGGAAATCCTGTCACAATCTGGTTATGTTCACTGGTCCACGGGAATGAAATACCAGTCCCCTCACCCTGGCCCAGGTGCCTCTCCCCTCTCCCAACCCTTTGCTCTCCTTGGTGACAGGAAGTAAGCAGAGGGATGTTCTGACCTCACCTGGTCTGAGTCACACACCAGAGTGAGCAAAGCTGGGCAGCTCTAAAATCTGAGTCCTTGCCCCAGCCCTGTCCCTACCTTCATGACCCTGAGTCAGCCACCCTCTGAGCCTCTTCCCCGCCCCATGAGTGAAATAAAAATTTTCCTTTCTTGAGCATACACTTATAAATAAAAGACACTAGCCTGGCCTGCCCTATTTTAAGGGTTTTGACAATCAACCTGAAAAAAATGCAATTGGAAATGAGTCATGAAGTTCCATAAAGTTCCACACATTCTTTAATCCTGGAATTGTGGGAGGGCTTCCAACTCACTCCGCGCTTATCTTGCTGCTTTCCCACCCACCACCCAGGTCAGATCCAGGAGATTAGGGGCTTTTGTCTGTTTGGGCTCAGATGTGACCCCAGCACCTAGCACAGTGTATATAATAGGTGTTCAGTAAATATGTGTGGAATGAATGAATGGTTCCAATTTGGTCTCTCGAGATAGGAATTTTATTTATAGCCTTCTTGATGTCAGGCCCCTGTGTGAAGACTTTAAGATAAATTTTAAGTGACTTTAGATAGTGTCAATTGGACACTCTAGTTATTAGAATGTTATTTCTCCTACTGGGTGAAAATCCGCCGCCTTCTAACCTTCTAAACTCAGCTCTGCCCACTAGAGTTACACAGAACTCCTCCTCCATAAGATTTCACACTGAGTGGTTATTCTAATCTGTGTAGAGGGAGCCCGAAGCAAAGTCTGTGTAGGATTTGCTCCCCTGCTGGCCCTACCTGCCTGGGGATGAGCTGGTAAAGAATTTTTTACACAGGAACATCTCAAGGAATTAGAATCACAGTGATCCTAGGGGGCTGGGAGTCTGTTTCTCCCAAAGGCCCTGGTCAGAACATGATGAAATGGATCTTCCATTCTTTCTCCATTTATTGGCAAGATGGAAAGAATTTCTAGAACCTGGAGAATTGAGCCACAGGAGAGAAAGGGGCTGTACCTGAATGGCCATGTGGTGCAGAGCCCTCATACCAGCACTAACCATGAGAAAATGAAAATATACAGTTGAGCCAAAGGCTTAAAATGGAAATGAAGATAGAAGTACTCTTAAACAACAAATACTGAAGATGTATGTCATTTTACAGCCAAATTTTCCTCTTATGGGTGTGTTTTCTTTAAATAATGTAACAATATTACACAGCAGTGGAAAAGAATAAAGTATAGCTACACATATCAAGTTGGATGCATCTCAGAAAATAATATTGAGTGAAAAATTCAAGTTGCTGAGGAATTCAGTGATTTCATTTATATTAACTCAAAACTAAACTACAGATTAAAGATATCAATATATGTGAAAAACTACAAGGAAAAGGAAGGGAATGATAACCCAAAATTTAGCATAGAGGCCAGGAAGGAGCAATATGACATCATGGAATGGCACCTGGAAGATCTCAAAAATGCTCAGAACACTCTATTTCTTATCCTGGGTGGTGGCCAGGTGGTTGTCAATTATACTGTAATTCATCAGACCTTATACACATGGTATAATTACTCTTTTGTATCCATTCAGTTTTTGATAAAAACAATTAAAAATAAGTCAAGGAAAGGCATATTTTGATATATAGTAAAAATATTTCCTGTAGTCCTGGCCTGTTGTTCAGTGGTTAGAGCATCAGCCCATAGACCGAAGGGCTCAGGTTCAATACCCATTCAAGGGCAGGTACCTTGGTTGCAGGTTCCCAGGGGTGCATGTGGGAGGCAACCAATCAGTGTGTCTCTTACGTCAATGTTTCTTTCCTCCCTTTCCCCCCCCCCCCACCCTCCCCTCACAGCTTCTACTCTCTCTAGAAATCAATGGAAAAAATATCTTTGGGTGAAGATTTAAAATAATTTTTTTTCTGTAAAAAAATGATGAAATGACTGTAGCAGGAGGAATTTAAGGTAAACTTCTGGGAATTCTAAGGCACTATAATGCTTGAGCCTAAAGTACACAGAATTCTCCCCAGACCCCACCCCAGACAGCAGGGTCTAATTGGCTGACCTTTCTCCATCACTCCCTCCTCAGCTATCTGAAGACATTCGTTTACATTGTTGAGCTTCCTTAAGGCCGTTTCCACACATGCCTGTGTTTGAGTTCTGCTTATTTCTACTGCTAGAGCTAATGATTTACATTCAAGGCCAGATAAAACAGTTAGGGAGCCAATGGTGGGAGGGATGGGGGAGGCACCCAGGGGTGGAGAGTGAATTTCAGGCCCTTGTGGCCCATGATCTTCCCCCAATTTAGTTCCCTTTGCCAGACTTACAGCTGTTCCTTTCCCTCTTTTCCTTCCAAAAGCCACTACAATTTATTCTAGAAAGCCTCTCTCACCTCATCACTCTTCTATTCTCTACCCCCATCAGTATGCCCCACCCCACTAATATCTAAGCAGTATTTTTCAAACTGAGGGGTATGAGCAGAAAGAGCTGACTAACCAGCATATAAATATACTTTTAATAAATAAAGGAGGGTAGAACAAACTAAACTAGACTGCTTTCCACGTGGTAAGGGTGAATACTACTATTACACTGTTTCATGAAACTCTTGATAGAAATAGATAGATGAAAGATGATAGATAGATAGATAGATAGATAGATAGATAGATAGGACTGCAGATTTTCATCAGAAAAGTTTACATAAAAGCCACAGCCTCAAGCACTTGGTTCTCTCATTTTGAAGGTCCAGTCTGAGTCTGAATATATGACCCATTTGCCTTATCTGTTCCTCTTCCTCCTTCTCCTGCTTCTACACAGTATCCAATAGAACAATAGAACTTCCTGCAGTGATGGAATGTATACTATATCTGTACTATCCATTATGGTAGCCACTAGTCACAGTGGCTATTGAGCACTTAAAATATGGCTAGCATGCCTGAGGAAATGAATTTTTTTTACTATATTTAATTCATTTAATTTACATTTAAGTAGCCACAGTAGTGGCAAGTGGCTAATGGTTACCATACTGGACAATGCAGTGATACACTCTAAGTTTCCTGTGGGCAAAAACTAGGCTATATTGCTCACTGTTGTACCCCTGGGACTTAGCAGTTTCAGCATATGTTAAATCACCATCAAACAGTAGGGGGAACTGTTTTTGAGAATAAATGAAGTCTCCCTGATCTACAGCATTTGCCAATTTTCATGGTGTAAATACTCCCACTGTGGTCAATTTCAAGCTATTAGTGATTTAATTCTGGCAAGAAAAATTCCTGAATTTAACAATCAGCTCTCACTAGCCTTAAAATGAATGAGTGAATAAATGAATGAATACATAGATGAGCATATAACCTACCAGGATGGGGCTGTATATGTGGCACACCTAAGGGAAGGAGGTAGAAGGAGAGTAGAAGGATCCTCTTTTTTTTTTTAAGATTTTTTTTTTTTTTTTGAGAAAGAGCAAGGGAGAGGGAGAGAGAGAGGGAAATACCTATGTGAGAGTAAAACAAGGATCAGCTGACTCCTGCATGCCCTCTACTGGGGATCAAGTTAGAAACCCAGGCATGTGCCCTGAGTGGGAATAGAACCTGCAACCTTTCACTGCATGAGGCAGTGCCCAAGCAACTGAGTCACACCAACCATGCCCTACAGGGTTCTTTTACAATGTCGATAGGAATCTTCCTTTGTTACACCTCTTTGTACCAAGAAATAGAACCTAGTGGGAGAATGGCTGAACTTCCTCAGTGTTTGGCCCCACTTCACACCCCTCACAACTTTAAGAAATTCCAGGTGCTTACCAACAGACCCTATATGTCATTCTAGCCAGAGGAAAATCCTGTATGTTACAAAAGCTATTGAATGAATATTAAAGCATGTAGAACAGATACTAAGCTCATGTAAGGTAGTCACTACCATTTTTTCTTTTTTAAATATCTTTTATTGATTGCAGAGAAGAAGGAAAAGGGAGACAAATATAGGAATATGAGTGATGAGAGAGAATCATTGACCGGCTATCTCCTGCACGCCCTCTACTGGGGATCAAGCCCACAAACCTGGAATGTGCCCTGACTGGGAATCAAACCATGACCTCCTGCTTCATAGGTCAATGCTCAACCACTGAGCCATGCCCACTGGCCGGGCATCGCTACCTTGTATTTTTTAAAAATGTCCCAGGCCCAGAAATTACTGAAGCCTCCCTCAGTCACTTAAACAGCCTTTGTAATGGGAAAGTGCTAAACTGTAAATCCTTTAAGAATGCTCAGGGCAAATGTTTAAAGGCCCCAGGCACCATTTTTACCTCACCTTTAAAGGGGTCATCCCCGCATTCCACACATATTCAAGGAAGGAGGGGCAGGTTAGCCCTAACTGATTCAAAACACGAAATGTTCAAATAAAAATTCAAGCAACGAAACAAATAATGTTCAAATAAAAATTCAAGCCATAAAACATAAGATGAGGACATAAGAAAGGTCACAAGGTGAATTTAGAGTCAACGAATAGCACAGCAGTCAATGCTATAGGTGTTCAAAGGAAGGAGGTGATCATGATTCGAATGGCACCTGGGGCATGCTGGACTTGTGCAGTGAGAGGGGTGTGCATTGCACTTGAGTGAATAATGAGAACAAAGTCCCTAAGGCTCAACTGTAGCACATAGTAGGTACTCAATAAATACATGTTCATTGAGTGACTAGGGCCCCAGAGAATATGAATCTGCTCTTGGCGGTAGTAGTGACAAGAAAGAATGAGTGGGCAAATGGCAAGCTTCAGGCAGTACATAACCATGGAGATAACCTTGAGCTGGCAGGAGTAGCAGGGGCATAGGTGGGGCTAAGCTGGGCCAAAAACAATAACTAAAGGTCTGTCCCTGCTGCTACTCCAGGATGCCAACCTTCCAGCTGCCCCAAGGCCTGGGCTTAAAAAGAAGGTGACATTCTGCCTGCAGAACATGGCTCTGCCCAGCCAGGGTCTCAAAGACCTGCTGCCTGCTGCCTGCCTTGGCACTGCCTTGAGTCCTGTCTGGCACCAGGCCCAGTCACACTCTCCTCCTCAAAGCTATCAGGTTGCTGTGTTGGCAGGGCTAAGGATAGCTGGACAGTCACCGCCCTGGTTCAATCAAAGCCTTCCTGGGGTTCCCTGGAGCTGCCTCTCATGTGCCACCACTTCCAGGACTCTATCACCCCACCCTAGCCCTTCCCAGCAAGCTCTCTGGCTTATTCAAGCTTTCATCAAGTAATAGACAATTCATCCTGCCCGGCCAGTGTGGCTCAGTGGTTGAGGGTCAATTCCCAGTCAGGGCACATGCCTGGGTTGCAGGCTCAATCTCCAGTGCGAGGCATGCAAGAAGCAGCCATTCAATGATTCTTATCATTGATGTTTCTATCTCTCTCTCCCTCTCCCTTCCTCTCTGAAATCAATAAATATATATATATGAAATCTGCAGACCTCGCTGTAGCTCCTGCTTCCTGGCCTCAGAAAGTAGCTGACCTGCACCCCGTTGGAGATCCAGAAGCCAGTGTACCTAGTGGTCAGTGTGAGACGACACCAGATTTCAACTCCTCACATCCATAAGTGACACATTCAAGAGGCAGACTCAGTGAGCACCAAAGCCCCACTGAAACAAGTCCTGCTCCATAAGGGTGTCTCCAGCACAGCAGTTCTTCTTCCATTATAGACACAGCGGATATATATTAGGCAATATCATAGCCATGGAGAGTGACTTTTATCTGTATCACAAGGGCAAGTTCAGCCACAAATTTCAGGAATTTGGGTTCTGACTGGGTGGGAAATTGAGATATGCCAACAACAGCAATTACAAAAAATGATGTCATGGTCAGAAAAGAGACTATGTACATAAGAATGTGATGGAGGAACTGAAGAGAATAATTGATGATAGTGAAATTACCGAAGAGGATGATGCTTTGTGGTCTCCCCCTGATTGAGCTGGGAGGAGCTTGAAATCATCATTAGAGATGAACACATTTCTTTCACAGCATCAAAAATTGGTTCCCTTGTTGATGTCAATCAATCCAAGGACCCAGAAAGCTTACGAGTATTTTATTATCTTGTCCAGGACCTGAAGTGTTTGGTTTTTAGTCTTATTAGATTACACTTCAAGATTAAACTAATCTTGATTTAATATTGGTGTGGACACAAGGGGGATGGGAGTAGCTGTTTTTAATTATCATTATCAGGCAATTTTTGTGTATATCAGGGCAATATTTTTTAATAAACTATAAATGATTGTCTTTAATAAATACATAACAAAATACAATTTTTGTTTTATAGAAAAGAAAAAATAAATTAAAAGGCAGTATCATATTGTTCAGTCTTTTATCCAATAATTCCAAACTCCAGAAGACTCTAAAAACCAAAAGTTATTTGTAATTCACTTCCATGAGGCTATTTATAATTTTCACATATTCCACTTAATGTGAATGTTGATATATTTCATTGCAGAAATATTAATGTCTGATTCCATGATTCCAGGTGCCACCTCAAGCCCCATTGTGGTTTCCCTTACACAGTATATGCACTACGTGTCCTTTCTGAAATCTAAAAGATTCTGAATCTCAAGAGTCATCCAGACCCACGGGTTAAGTGAAGGGATTGTGGACTGACAGCAAAGTCCAGGCTTAAGTTTTACAGCAAAAGGATTTCAAGCTTGAATGCCTGCTCCTTAGAGCTGCTGGCAGGGAGGGCTCCCAGAAAAGCAAGATGGAGTGGGGAGACTTGGACAGCTCGGGCAGTGACTATCTACTGACTGGGGCACAGCGTAGTGTTTCAATGCTTTAACAAGAGCAGCGCAGGGGTATGCCAGCTGCCCAGGAGATAGGGCTTCACCTCTTCCGGGGGCCAGACTACATTCTCATCTCCTCACCTGTTTCCTTCAACATTTAAATGAAGCTCTGGTTGGGGATGAAAGAAGTGAAGCATGTAGCACACTTAAGGAATTCAGTGGGTATTGGCTACTTTGATTGTTCCTTCATCCAGCAAGTGTTTCTTGACCACTTTGTACTATCTACGCCCCTGGGGGGGGAAGACAATGCTTAAATTACAGGGTGAACTCAAACAGGAAGACAATGTGCATTTGCAATTAGAAGCAAACTGGACTGAGTAGATTAAAGTCAGATTTCAGAGGGGGAGAGTTTGGCCTTGAGAAAAGAAAGCTTGTTGGGTAAGAAATGTGCCCTGGGTGGTGTTAGGAGACCTAGGCCAGGTCAGACTGACTCACTCTGCAACCACAACACTGTCCTTTCCTCTCTGGTTCCAGTCTTCCTCATCAACAAAATGTAGACTTAGCCTTCAACCTATTCTCAGTTCCTTTCCACTCTCTGTGATGCCAATATCTGAAGGACTATCATCTAGGAGAAGAGAAATCAGATCTAATCTCTGTGACTCCCAGGGGTACAACAGACCAAAGTGTGGAAGCTGTGGGAGGCAGATTTCTGCTCAAATGAAGGACTTTCTAAAATGTTGTCATACAGTCAGGAGGGCTGCCTGCCTCATCCTCATCCCAGAGAGGCAGTCCCAGGTTTGGGCACTGGGCAGGGAGTCAGAGCAAATGGCCATGTGGTCCTTGCCCATTCAAAGGATCTGGGATTCCATAGCTGGGCTTCCAGAGAGGCCTGGTATTTGTAGAGCATTTGCCGGCTTCACAAGTGACAATTTCATCTAATTCCATCCCTGGGACAGGTCTAGAAGACAACAAGGCAGGAATTCCTAGTCTTTAAGGAGGTGTTGGGGCCCAGGATCCTAGGTGCCTGGATGTTAAGTGAGGGGAACTTATAGCCATTTGTGCACATAAAACATAAAATGTAAATTGTATACCAAAGAGCAGAATATAATTAGTGGGAGTTTAGTGGTGACAAGGGCTGGCAAGGGTCAATGGAGTAGTTTGAGACCTCACTCCCCTCTGGAGTGGAGGGGGAATGCAGCTGCTGTCCTTGAGGAGTATAAAGTGGGCTGACCCATCTACAGGAAACCGTGAGGGTCTAAGGTCCCACATAGTCTGCTCTGCTTTGTCACCAGAGAGGAGAGGTGCACTGAGGGTTACAGAGAAGGAGAGGCAGAGGAAGGGCCTTCCTGGAGGTGATGGGCACATGTTGATAGGTAAGGATGAGTGGAATGTAGAGGGCAGAGGATGGGCAGGAGTGGTGATGGGAGCACCATGAGTAAGGTCTTGGAGGGTCACCTGCTTTGGTCCATGAATACTCTCCTTCCAGAAGTAAAGCAGGGGCCATTTTTGGAGGGAACCCAGGGATCACAGAAGTGGGAACACTGATTTAATCATGAAAATACCTCCCCCAGCCCACATTTGGAAGCATGCCATATGTGTGTGTGTGTGTGTGTGTGTGTGTGTGTGTGTGTGTACACACCCCTTTGGTTCCGAGCCACACCGAGGCCAGATTGCACCTCTGCCCCAAGATTGAAGGGCCTGCAGACAGCACTCTTGCACCAAGCTCAGAGCTGAGGCTGGCATCCACCACCTTCCCAGCCCTGTCCTGAAGGATAAGTGGGATGGGTCGGGGGAACAGGACGTGAAGAAAGACAAGTGGGATACAGGAGGTTGGGGATGAATGAAGACTCAAAGGTCTGGAATCCTAGCATTCCTGTTAAATGTTATGTCCCTTCCAATTATAGCAGCTACACATGGTCCAGCCCCAGATTCCCAGAGAGATATCCCTGGATAGAAGTAAATGAAAGAGCTCAGCCAACACCCTCTCAAGAAAAGTCATTGTCTCCATTCCCCCTCCTCAAAGGCATTCTCTCAGACCCAGGAATCAGTTTTGGTCTGCATACCAGTGGACTCTTCCCCATCCCCACCCTGGCTTCTGGAGCAGGAGAGGAAGAAAGGGGAGGGATGGAGGTCAGTGAGGTCTGGGGGTCACAAAGAGAGAAAGGAGACATTCAGGGGAGCCTCTTGAGTGAGCTGAGCCTCTAGGATGTCCCCACAGATCCAATGAGCTCATTCTAAACCATCTCCTTTGCTTTTGAATTTCTGCCCTCAGCTCCTCCATTCCCCACTCCCATCTTCCTGGGCTGAGCCGAGGTGAGAGCGTGGAGAAGGCAGGTAGCACGCAGTGAACTGAGCTCCTCCCTGGAAGCAGAACAGTTCATTCCGTCTTCTGCTACCTGGGAGGCAGGGAAGGCTTTGAGGTCTAAGTTCCACTGTGGACAAAATCACTGGCCAGGTGTAGACACAAGATCTGAGAATCCCAGACTGGGAGATGAGGGACGGCGTCTCCTTCCTGGCCTGCTGAGACAGTGGTAACAGCTGAGGGTAAAGAGTGGGGGAGAAAAGAGAGCATGGGACCCTTACTTCTCTACCATGAACAGCAGTCCACACTTTGCTCCCAGAATTATCTTAAATCTGCATCGGTCCCCCTCTCAACGCTCACCTGCCTTCATTGTAAACACCTTTGATGGCTTCCCATTGTTGAAAGTATAAAATTTGATCTCCTTGCCCCTACATTCCATCTCTCCCTATATTTGTCTCCCTACCTAAAGCTCCAATCCCTTCCTTCTCTAAACCCTCTGCTCCACCTGAACTGACCCCAAACAATGTTTTCTAAATTGCCTCCTGCCACTTCCTCTATTTACTGATGCTCCTCTATTTCCTACATCCCATACTTCCCTCAAGGCTTAGCAAGAATGACACCTCCTCCCTGAAGCCTGAACTCTAGCACTGCTTCTGGTGTCCTCTCCTTCTCTGGACACCTCAAATTATCACCACATATTGAAGTTGTTTTTGTAGTACGTGGGGTACCTGGCCCCATATGTGGGTGGCATTGATTATTTAAATGGACATTTTATTGGTCCAATCATGGCACCTGCTCAAGAAGAGACAGGATAGAGAAAAGCCCATAGCAGGGGTCAATAACCTGTAGCCTGAACCAAGAGATGTCTATGTAATGATTAAAATGGAAGGTCTCGGAGGAGAGGAGATCAGCCCCGGGACCGAGCAAGGCCCGCCAGCTGTTGCATCCCTGCATCCCGCTCCGACGTCCCGCCACCATCGCCATCATGCCCAAGAGAAAGGCTGAAGGGGATGCTAAAGGAGATAAAGCCAAGGTGAAGGACGGACCACAGAGAAGATCCGCCAGGTTATCAGCTAAACCTGCTCCTCCAAAGCCAGAGCCCACGCCTAAAAAGGCCCCTGCAAAGAAGGGAGAGAAGGTACCGAAAGGGAAAAAGGGGAAAGCTGATGCTGGCAAAGATGGGAATAATCCTGCAGAAAATGGAGATGCCAAAACAGACCAGGCACAGAAAGCCGAAGGTGCTGGAGATGCCAAGTGAAGTGTGTGCATTTTTTATAACTGTGTATTTCTGGTGACTGTACAGTTTGAAATACTATTTTTTATCAAGTTTTATAAAAATGCAGAATTTTGTTTTACCTTTTTTTTTTAAGCTATGTTGTTAGCACACAGAACACTTCATTGTTATTTTTGGGGGGAAGGACATATAGTACTAATAGAATGTCTCCAAAGCTGGACTGACATGGGGGGGAAATACCTTTCCCTTCTAGTTTTGAGAAACTTCCTCTTGGTTCCTGGGAGGAGGGATCTCTTGATGTTGACACACATTAGCCATCTTGGCACAAACACTTGTCCTGTGGGAAAACTAAAACTCGTTTTTATGTCCTTTCCTCCCTCTCCACTCTAAGCATAGACTTTGGCTCTCTTAAGCCCAGAGACCTATTGGGACCTGACCCAAAAAAATTGATTTCCAGTATGTTGGGCAATCTGGGCTTTCCAGTGTCACCATTGAGATGGCATTCCTCAAAAGAGCAGCAGTTCCTTTTTAGATTGTGGATCTACAGATTGATATTCTCTGCCATTTTCATTTCATTTCCTGAAAGTCAGGGTCGGCTTGTGAAAAGTTGTTAAACAACATGCTCAATGTGAAATGCCAACCCTCACTCTAAACTTTCCCTGTTCAGAGCATCAGATGAAGACTTCATTGGGTTTTATAGTGGCTTTCTGATTTTGGTAGTTCATTGAAGAAGGGAGTTTGAAAATTGTTGTATACTGTGAACGATTGTCTGCCCATGTCCTGCTTGAAATACCATGATATGATTGTTTATGAAAAGTATCTTTAATAAAGCTGGATACAGTTTGAAAAAAAAAATAAAGAAAGGTCTCACGTGTTGTAGAATTGTGCACCTGAAACCTGTATGGTTTTTTTTTAATTGGTGTCAACCCAGTAAATTCAATTAAAAAAAAAAAAGACTCCTTCCAGATTCAGAAACACAGGCCCTGTACAAGCCAAAGGAGCCATAGGAGAGACCCAAAGCTAGAGATGAGGGCTGACATGAGGGACATAGAAAGACTATGGGAGGCAAGTTCTTCCCACAGAAGAAGATAAACTTCAGGGACTAAAGAAGACAGAAACTAGTTCCTGGGAAAGAATGTGATACTCCTTCTAGAATCTAGAAGGGAAAAAAATGGAAGCTCTGGAAAGGAAGGGTCCTGATCTTATCTGATATTTACATTACAGAAGCTCCAGCTGCTTCTTCTCCTCTTAATTAGAAAATACCTCCAAATAACTCCTATAGCCAAAATGTCACTGAGATCTGAAATATCAAATTCTTGCATTTTCTGCTTTGTCTGTTTTGCCAATTGCTCTCTGAACTTTGGCGGATTTTAACAATTAAGTTAATGGCTTCCTTGTATTTCTAATTCCAATCCTATTAATTTTAAAAGATGAAGATGTTATTGTGAATATGAAAAAATTATTTTCAGTATGCTTGTGAAAATAATTTCCACTTATTGCTTTGTGTAATTTTATTAAAAGTCAAATAAAAATTAAACTAAGATTTTTATGGGATAGTCATTTTTAAGAAATGAGGAAATACCTGAGGATCCCAGCTACGTGCTGGGAGAAAGGAATTCAGGTGCCTCTCCTGACCTCCACCCCAGTCCCGCTCCCTCACCTCTGACCTCTGGGCTTTCTGTGAAGATAGACTGCTGATGAGAGCAGGGGCTCTGTCTGCATTTCTGTTTCTTTGTCTACATTGGGTTGATCCTTTAAGCTAGTTTTTTGGGGAAAGATAACATAAGAGGATCTGGAAACTTTCAGGGCTCCACTTCTGCAGGGAAAGAAAAAGAGAGAGAAATAGCCTCTAAGAGAACTAGCAGCTTCTCTCATTCAGTCTGACACACACACACCACCCCACCCCCACCGTTCTTACTCTACCACTGTGCTGTCCACCAGGCTATTTTATCCACTCACTTGTCCAGCTGTCCATTCAAAATCACTTATTAGGGTCTACTATACATGAGTCAGACACAGTGCTGGAGTACAGACACTTCTGTGGGAGTCTCCGTTCTCACTAATATATGATAAAAGCTAAAATCCAGCTATAAACATGCTGTGAGTGGATGGAGACAAAGTTTTGTCTTGTAGACGTCCCAGAAGTGGCCACATCTGAGCTGGTCCTCAAAGGATTCATGCAAGGTGAGTATCTCAGGCAGAGGGAAAGGCAGGAGCAAAGAACTAGACACCATCAATTGACCTTCCTCTTTCTCTTACATCAGATTTCTCTCTCACTCCATCAATTAGCATTCAAACCTATTCTAGAGCTGCCCACCTTACAACAAGTTTTATGGACCACCTTCCCAGCAGCTCCTTCTCCAGCAATCTGTCCCTTTTCACTCCTCAGCCCACTCCAGGTTGGCCTGGGCTCCTATCACACCAGGGAAACTGCATTAGCTAAGGTTCCCAGAGACTCCACATTGTTAAAATCACCGGACACTTGACATTCCTTATATTCCTAGACCCTTGGCTTTCAGCAGCTGAATGCTCCCTCCTTGAAGCACTGTCTCTCCCTGGCCTTTCTGACACCTCACCTCACGTTTTCCTCCAGGTATACCGTCTCAGTCTCTTCCCCAGCTCACTTCCTTTATCTGATCTATAAACATCGATGTTCCTCATAAACATGTATGTTCCTCCCGCTAGGTCCTAGAACCTCTTCTCTTATTACTGTGTACTACTTCTTTGAGAAATCTCATCCATTGCCATGGCTTTAATTGTATTTTTTATACACCAAAAACTACCAGACCTTCCTTCTGAACTCCTGAACAATCTACAGAATTTTCTATTTGATACCTCCTTTCAGATGTCTCTTAGGCATCTCAAATTTAACCTGTTCATAACTGAATTACTGAGCTCTGGCCAGGCGGCTCAGTTGGTTGGAGTGTCATCCAGTACAGAAAAAGGATGTGCACATACCTAGGTTGCGGGTTCAATCCCTGGTTGGAGCGTGTATGGGAGGCAACTGACCCATGTTTCTCTCTCACATCAATGTTTCTCTCTTTCTCCCCCTTCCTCTCTCTCTAAAAATAAATTCAAAAACATATCCTCAGATGAGGATTTAAAAAACCTGAATTATTGACCTTAGTCTCTCCACCAGCTTCTTCTTAATTATTGCTCATACCCAAAACCTGGGAATCATATTTGACCCCTCCGTCTCTCTTACTCCACCCCTTGCATCTAGTTAATTATAAAGGGAAGTCTAGTTCCAAGGTATATTCATACCTATTCCCTTCTTCTCATCTACACACCTTGTCCAGGCTGCAGCCATCTTCCCTCTGTACTACAACACCTCCCTAATGGAAGGTCTTCTCATAGTCACCAGCAACCCCTCAACCGTCCTCC
Source organism: Corynorhinus townsendii (assembly GCA_026230045.1). NCBI lineage: Eukaryota > Metazoa > Chordata > Mammalia > Chiroptera > Vespertilionidae > Corynorhinus > Corynorhinus townsendii. The sequence continues at coordinate 167,225,151 of JAPDVU010000003.1, read as the reverse complement.
ACATACCATCCAGCATGGTCTTCTCACCTACTTAGAGTCCTTCCATGGTCTCAGAAATGCCCTAACTACATGGTCAGGCCCCTGATTCTCCCCAGCCCCAGCTTTTCCATTCTCCCCCTTGTTGACCAATCTTCAGCCCCACTGGGCTTCACCTGGCTCTTCTAACCAGCCACACTCTCCAGCACCAGGACTTGGGAGTGTGGTCCTCTTTGCCAGTTACACTTGATACACCCACTCCACACACACACATTGCCCCTCACTTAGCTCCTTCCCACCTCATCCACAGGGATCTTTCCCTTACCTTCCCAGGCTCTAGCTAAAAGCTTTGATATTCAGTGAATATGGGAGAATGAAGGTAAGGGAAAGAAGGAAAAGACATGGTAAGAGGGCGAGGTTTAGAGCAAGCAGGGGAGGGCTGAGGGATGAGCCTGGAGAGGTACTTTGAGCTGTACCTTTAAGCATTTAGTTTCAAGATCTGCACCTGTTTGACTCTTTCTGTTTTGTCCCTGGCACTTCACTGTTACCATGTTCCATTGAATGGCAGCTGATGGCATTGTTGACTGGTAACTGCAGCTGGCCCTGGGGAAGCAGCAAGACTCTTAATCTTCCTCTGCCCCCTGGTGGCCTTCCCAGTGCAGATGGCTGTTCCTGTCTAACCCAGCACTATTACGCTGTACTTTGACTTTCTGCCTTACAGCACCACCATCTGGCCAAAGCTGCTAATAGTTGGCTTCTCCACCCACATTCACCTCCAATTTCTTTTCAATATTCCCATTGGGCAGAGTTCTTAAGTCATGACCTCTTGGAGTGCATGCGACATTAGCGGACTGAAGTCCCACCCAGAGCTTTATCCTAGGCTTGGAAGTTCATTCTAGAGAGCCATGCTAGAGATGTGGATAGAGTGGCAAATGATCATGGGCCAGCAGTCAAGGAAATGGCAATATGAATGTCAGGAATGGGGTCCCCAACCATGACACCTCCCTTGTATCCAAGCTATCCCAACTTTCCTGGCCCTTCCCCCAATCTGGTCCTCCACACACATACCTCTCATACTCCTTCACTCTGCATGGAAAGTCAGGGGTCTCCTACTAGATACATTTCCAGATTATTAATACAATCTTTGCTCTTGTCCATCTAACTCTCACCATCCTTTTATTTTATTTTTAACACCCTTTTAAAAATAAATGTTGTTGTTTTCCTTATTATAACAGAAGGGTGTGTTAATTGTTGAAAATTAGACAACACAGATGAGTAGAAATAATTAAATGTTTAAAACCTCCAGAATACCACCACCTAGAGATAACCATTGCTAGTACCTTGATGTATGTCCTTCAGGATTTTTTTTTAATCCTCACCAGAGGATTTTTTAAAATTAATTTTAGAGAAAGAGGATGAGGGGGAGAGAGAGAAACATTGATGTGAAAGAGAAACAACAATCTGTATGTGCCCCAACCAGGGATCAAACCCACAACCTAGCTATGTGGCTTGACCAGGAAAAATCCACAACCTTTTGGTGTGTGGATGACGTTCCAATCAACTGAACCACATGGGCTGTCTTCAAGATCTTTAACATACACTTGTTTCTGTTTCACCAAGGTGAGATTGAAATGTATCCTTCCTTTTGCAATCTCCTTTTCACACATAACACATGTAATGGGAATTTCTTTCCTTGTCAACAAATACTCATCTGCACAGATTCTAATATAATTTTTAAGAATTGAATAGTATGCCTTCAATGTATGGATATAGCATAATGTATTTCATTAACGAGTCACCTCGTTTTGGATATTTACATTGCTTTTATAGTTTTCTGCCATCACAAAGTGACCTGCAACAAACATCCCTGTGGCCATGTTTAAAGTAATTGGAATTGCAAATGTTCGTGTGGATGGCACATTATGCTGTTAAAAACTGTGAGGACCCCAGAGATAAACCTACTCGCCCTTCTTTCCCTGATGCAGAGACACACTTCCAGTCACGACAGTCCTCATCCATCCTCCCCACTCCCCTCTGTAAGCACTGGGACGAGTGGACTCACTTCTAACCTAAGGGCCACACACCTCAGCTCTCAGCTGCTCCAGAGCTCCCATGTTTCTTACTCTGTTCTTACCTCAGACATAAATCAGTATCCAACTATAATTTAGTTTCAAAGTAAGGTGATATTTTTACCTAGTGTTTAGGTCCTTCATAATAATACCTAATACTTGTATAATGTTTTGCAGTTTATCAACTGTTTAATATGGAGCTAACAGTCACTCTTTGAGTGCTTACTGTGTGCCGGGCACTGTGCTTAGAATTTGAAATAAATTGTCCCTAAGCTTCCCAAGATAGATGGTCCCATTTTATGGAAGAAGAAACTGGGGTTTAGGGCAAGGTCAAATGGCATAGTGGAAAGAGCTTTGAAGTCAGCCCAGACCTAAATTTGAATTGTTTATTGATCAAGAGTCACAAGCTGTCAGCCCACACCATGGATGTGTCTCAGACAAGACGTTAACATGAATGCCTTTAGGCAGGGCATATGTTCCTTGGTCTTCACAGTCTGCACCACTCTCTGTGACTGTGGATTACACCACCTCACATGTTTGCTTTTCTGAACCCTGGCAGCATTTGAATTTGAGACCCCCTGAAAATACTACCCCATTTGATCTCTTTTTTTTTTTCCAGAGAGAAAGTGAGAGGGAGAAAGAGATAGAAACATTAACGATGAGAGAGAATCATTGATCGGCCGGCTGCCTCTCGAGCCTGTGCCCTTGACTGGAATCAAACCCAGGACCCTTAAGTATGCAGGCCAATGTTCTATCCACTGAACCATACCAGCTAGGGCCCATTTGATCTTTAGCAAGGACCTTGTAAGGAGGGCAGGTCTGAGGGAGTAATCCACCTAGGATTAGGCAATAAGTTAGTGCATTGTCTATAGAGAATTTTAAGACTATCAATAAAACTGATTAAAAGTCTCTTTTTATTATCTTCATGTGTGGGCAATTCTAAACAAGATCAGTGATAAAATGTCCCGTGAGAACATCTTTTGTTAGTATAAGTTATAAACAATTGCTGTAATTCCTGTTGAGTTTTAATAATAAATGGGTAAGCTTCAAATTAACATACTTTCATTATTTACCTTTTAATAAACATAGTATTCTATATGGAGTGAATACTCAATGTTTTCCACCATGCCCATTCACTTTAAGAAAAGTTTATAAGAGTTCAGAATTGTCCAAGCAGTCACCCAGCCAGCTTTTGTGATAATACATATTCCTGGATTTAAACAGTAGATGACAAATACACAACTACACACACAGTGATTGTAAAAAAACAAAACAAAACAAAAAAAACTTGACTTGCTCCAATTCTGTCATTCTATGTGGACAGTTAGAACTTTCATTTGTGTTTGAAATTTAAAATAATGACAATGCAAACTGCAAGATATAATATTTTTGCTTGACAATGCAATCTTTACTTCATACATGAAATGTTTTACTGGATTTGAATAATATCTTTTGTTTCTTTTTTATATTTTAAAGAGGAAGAGGAGGAGGAGGAGAAGAAGAAGGAGGAGGAGGAGGAGGAGGAGGAGGAGGGGGAGGAGGAGGAGAAGGAGGAGGAGGAGGGGGGAGGAGAAGGAAGGGGAGGAGGAGGAGGGGGAGGAGGTGGAGGGGGAGGAGGAGGAGGAGAGAACCATTGATGTGAGAGAGATACATCGATCAGTGGCCTCCCATATGCATCCCAACTAGGATCAAACTGGCAACCTAGGTATGTGCTCTGCACGGGATTATGCTCCAACCAACTAAGCCACACTGGCCAGGGCTGAATAATATCTTTTAAGTTAAGTAATATTTTTAAGTTGTTAATTGTTCTAGAGCTGAAAAGTGAATAAAAAAACTAATGATTCTTACTAAAAATAATTTTGGCCTTTAAAGGAAAAAGTGTCAAATACTCTAGGTATACCACTGGAGAAAGACATAATTTCATTTTTTAAAATATGATATTAATTAGAATTATTATGGATGAATCATTTACTTCTTGGCTAATTAGTATTATTATTGAATGAATAATGTTTGCCCTATGATTACTGTGTCAGGGTTCTCCAGAGAAACAGAACCAATAAGATATATAGAGAGATATGTAAGACATTTATTACGGGAATTGACTCACACAATTATAGAGGCTGAGAAGTCCCATGATCTGCCTTCTGCTAGATGAAGAACCAGGAAAGCCACTGTGGTATAATTCAGTCCAAGTCCAAAGGCCTGAAAATCAGGGCCTAATGCTGTAAGTCCTGGTCTGAATTCAAAGGCCCAAGGATCAGGAGTGCCAATGTCTGTGGGGCAGGAGAAAATGGGTGTCTCAGCTTAAGCAGAGAGTAAATTTGTCCTCCTTTGCCTTTCTGTCATATGTGGGTCCTCAATAGAATGGATGATGCCCACTTTCCCTGGTGAGGATGGTCATTACTCAGTCCACTAATTGAAATGCCAATCTCTTCCATCAACAACTCATGGACACACCCAAAAGTAATGTTTTACCAGCTACCTGGGTATCTCTTAGCCCAGACAAATTGAAACATAAAATTAATCATCACAATTATAAAGTTGAATAGTACAAAAGATATATAATGAAAAGTAAGTCTTCCTCCTAGCTCAGGCACCCAGACCCATACCTCATTCCAGATACAACCATAATTTACAGGTTGGTTGGTTTTTTTTTGTTTTGTTTTGTTTTTTGAAAAATTTTTTTTTTCTTAATTAAATCTTTATTGTTCAGATTATTACAGGTGTTCCACTTTTTTTTCCCCCATAGCTCCCCTCCACCTGATTCCCCACCCCACCCCATGCCCTTACCCCCCGCCACTGTCTTCATGCATAGGAGTACGATTTTTGTCCAATCTCTTCCCGCACCCCTCACACTTGCTTCCCCTGAGAATCGTCAGTTCACTCCCTTTCTATGTCCCTGATTCTATTATATTCACCAGTCCATTCTGTTCTTCAGATTTTTTATTCACTTTGATTTTAGATTCACTTGTTGGTAGGTATGTATTTGATGTCATTTTGTTGTTCATAATTTTTATCTTTACCTTTTTCTTCTTCTTCCTCTTCTTAAAGAATACCCTTCAGCATTTCATGTAATCCTGGTTTGGTGGCGATGAACTCCTTTAGCTTTTTCTTGTCTGTGAAGCTCTTTATCTGACCTTCAACTCTGAATGATAGCTTTGCTGGGTAGAGTAATCTTGGTTGTAGGTTCTTGCTGTTCATCACTTTGAATATTTCTTGCCACTCCCTTCTGGCCTGCATAGTTTCTGCCGAGAAATCAGCTGACAGTCGTATGGGTACTCCCTTGTAGGTAATTAACTGTTTTTCTCTTGCTGCTTTTAATATTCTCTCTTTGTCTTTTGCCCTTGGCATTTTAATTATGATGTGTCTTGGTGTGGTCCTCTTTGGGTTCCTCTTGTATGGGGTTCTGTGCGCTTTCTGAACTTGTAAGTCTATTTCTTTCACCAGGTAGGGAAAGTTTTCTGTCATTATTTCTTCTAATAGGTTTTCAATATTTTGCTCTCTCCCTTCTTCTGGCACCCCAAAAATTCGGATGTTGTTTCGCTTAAAGTTGTCCCAGAGGCTCCTTACATTATCTTCATATTTTTGGATTCTTTTTTCTTTTTGTTTTTCTGGTTGGATGTTTTTTGTTTCCACATATTTCAGATCTTTGGTTTGATTCTTGGGGTACGTTGATCTACAGTTGAGTTTCTGTATATTCTTTATTTCAGACAGTGTATGCTTCATTTCTGACTGATCCTTTTCCATTTTTTTGGCATTCTCATTAAGGTCCTTGAAGGTCTCACTAAGCTCCTCAGAAGTGTCATCAAGTTTCTCGGCGGTTTTTAGAAGATTCTTGAGTAACCTTATAAATGTGATTCTGAACTCTATGTCATCCAGTAGTTTGCTTTCCTCCGTTTCTTTCATTCGTGACATGTTTCTTTGTTTCTGCATTTTGGCTGCTTCCCTGTGTTGATGGAGTGGCTTTGTGTGGTAGGTGACCTATAGGGGGCAGTAGCTCAGCCTCCCCAATCACCTGATGTGGATGCTCTTGGTACACCCCTTTGTGGGCTGAGTGCAAAGTCTTGGTGTAGTTAAGCCTGAATTGCTGTTGGTACGCTGGGAGGAATTGACCTCCAGGCCAATTAGCTGTGAGCACTCCCTGTGTCTATAATGGAAGAAGTGCTGCGCTGAAGACACGCTTATGGGGCAGGACTTGTTTCAGTGGGGCTTTGGTGCTCACTGAGTCTGCCTCTTGAATGTGTCACTTATGGATGTGAGGAGTTGAAATCTGGTGTCTTACACTGACCACTAGGTACACTGGCTTCTGGATCTCCAATGGGGTGCAGGTCAGCTACTGTCTGAGGCCACTCAGCAGGAGCTACAGTGAGAGCTGCAGTTTTCTCCTCTTTGCTTGGGATTTGGAGGTTTTGGAGCTGTCTGACCCAGGCTGCAAGTTTTCTAGGTTAAGCTGTGATAGGGCAGGCTTTCTTATGCTAATTGAGCTGCTTGGAGCTTGGGTGGGTTTGTAGGTTGTGTGGGGCGGGGTCTCAGGGCATCATTAGGTTAGGGCGTGGCAAACAGCAATGGCTGCTAGTAAGCCGGCTCTGTGTCCCCAACCGCGTCTTGGAGTCCTGTGCCCCAGTGCCGTAAACAATTATTCCTGCGCGCAGCTCTGCAAGCAAGCCACTCTCACTGGCAGACAGTCCAGCTTCTCCCCGTAGGAGTTTGGGTCCCCCGTGTCTCCCCAGAGACTGGATTTCAGAGTAATCGGGGGCTTGTCTCCCTTCGGGTTGAAAAAAGCAACGCACCCAGTCGCCTGCCGCCAGCCCGGATCACCCGCCTCCGTACCTCAGCTTTTCAGCGTCTCAATGCTCTTTTCTCTTTCCTTCTAGTTGTAGAACTTCCACTCAGCCAGCTTTCCCGTGGTTCTGGGTGATAGACGTTTTGTCTTTTAGTTGCAGTTTAAATTGTTGTGGGAGGCAGCAGTTTAGGTGTTTACCTATGCCGCCATCTTGGATTCCTCTCGGTTGGTTTGTTTTTTAACTTTATTTTTTATTTCAGAGAGGAAGATGGAGAGAGAGAGATAGAAACATCAATGATGAGAGAGAATCATTGATCAGCTGCCTCCTGCAAAAGTCACACTGGGGATCAAGCCCACACCTGGGCATATGCCCTAACCGGGAATCAAACAGTGACCTGGTTCATAGGTTGACACTCAACCACTGAGCCACACCGGCCGGACATAATTTACAGATTTTTTTAATGTGTAGGTAGATATAATTTTAATCTCACTGAGAATATTGAGACTTACAGAGTTTGTGTGCCTGACTAGCTGATGGAGCTAATAGACTGAACTAGATCTTGCCCTTGTCACCACACTGCCGCACTGGCATCATCCGAGTTCATATGTATGTCTACGGTGTGCATCCTGGACTAAGGATCCTTGGAGAAAAAGCACATAGCACCTGCTTGGAGCAGTACCCAGCACTGGGCACCGGGCACTATAGCAGGAGGCCTGGGATCTGGCCCACAATTAAGCCTCTGTGTGGTGCTAGACAAATCTCTTGATTTCCCCACCTGTCCTTCTTACTTACTCACTGGGCTAGGTTGGCGCTCAAACAAACTAAGTAGAAAGATATCTGGAAAGCGAAAGTGTCATAGAGATTCAAGGAAGGGAGGAGAAAATATTACGATAAGGTTAACTTTGTACTTTAATTTGAGCACGTGTCCGTGTTCAGATGTAAACTTCCTGGAAGTGTGTTACTTGTTTACTCCCTTTCTTCTTTTAAAGAGGGTTGGCTTCTACTTCTCTACGAGTGCCCAGCCCAGTGCAGATAATGAGTTTGTCAAAGGGGCTACATGGGCACCTAGAAGGTTTGGGGCAAATCACATACCCAAGTAGTAGTGACACTTCCTTCCAGGAGTACCACAGGCTCCCAACCATCTGGGTGCAGGACAGGAGGAGCAGCCTATATTCCCAATGGAGAGCATTTGTCCCCCTCCCCTGGCTGACATTCTGTGACTGCACAGACAGTACTATATCAGGTTAGCCGTCACTGCAAAACAAAACATCCCCAGTCTTAGAGGCTTAAAACAATAACCATTTATTTACTCACAAATCTGCAATTTTTTGCTGGGCTCAGCCGGGCAGTTCTTCAGCTGGTCTCACTTGAAGTTGTTCAGGCAGCTGTAGTCACCTGGACCAGGATGGCCTCGTTCACATAAAAGGCGGTTGGCTGGGGCTGTCAGCAGGGATGGTTTGGTTCTCCTCCATGTGAGTCTCCAGCAATATAGCCTACGTTTCTTATGTGGTAGTGGCAAGCCCCAAGAGAGTGAACATGGAAGCTGCAAGGTCTCTGGAAGTCTAGGCTCCAAAAGTCACACGTCACTTTTGACATATTTATTGGCTAAAGCAAATCACAAAACATTTCCAGATTCAAGGAGTAAGAAAATAGACTCTACTTCTTAATGAAGAAGATGCAAAATATTTTGGTCATGGTTTTCAATCTAACATACACTTTATAATCCACCATTCAAACATTCTCATCAATCAGCCAGCCCACACTGATTAAACACCTAATATGCACCAGATGTTGTGCTAGATGCTGGAGAATAAAAGAATTCAGGGCAGAAAATTTTTTGAAAGACTTTGAAATGAGCAAAAGATTCCTGAGTGGTTTTTCAATGGAACTGAATTCTGGGCTTTGTCCAGGGACCCTTCGGTGTTATTTGAATCTGTAGGGGCCTGTACCTTTGACTTTTTCTTTTTTTTTTTTGCACCAAAGATGCAATTCAGATGGGCTTTTTTAAAAATTGGTATTTAGAGAGGAAGGGAGAGGGAGAGAAACATTGACATGAGATTGAAACATCAATCAGCTGCCTCCCACACATGCTTCAACCAGGAATCAAACCTGAAACCCAGGCATGGTCCCTGACAGGAATCCAACCGGCCACCTTTTGGTGCACGGAAGGACACTCAACCAACTAAGCTATACCGGCCAGGGCTTGACTTTTTTAAGTTTATAAAAATGGTTTATTTTAAAGATTCCTAATTAGGACTTCAACATCTTATTTTCAGATATACCAAGAAGATACTCAATATGTTCAGTATAACCTTTGTTTTTTACTAGATTCATCTACAGCAGTGGTTCTCAACCTGTGGGTCGCGACCCCTTTGGGGGTAGAACGACCCTTTCACAGGGGTTGCCTAAGACCATTGGAAAACACATATTTCTGATGGTCTTAGGAACCGAGACACCGCTCTTCTATCTGTCTCCAGGCAGGCCCGCCCACATGCAGATATGCCCACATACAAGTACCCAGCGTGATGACATCATCGCGCCAACTCCGTACAAATACAGGTGTATGTGACAGGGTTGGCACCATAATATACTTATGCGGACCAGTCACACATGTGTAGAGAGCAGCTACTGTGTAGAGAGCAGCTACTATGACAATGGATCGTATAGAGAAGACAATGGATCGTGATGAACTCAAAATGTTTTTTAATCAGAAAGCAAGACCGCAGTTCGAAGCACTTTTCAGCGATAAAAGTGAACTGCAGAAAATAGCTTACTTGGGTGACATCTTTGCCATCTTAAATGAGTTAAATTTATCACTGCAAGGACCAAATGCAACATGCCTCGATTTGTCTGAAAAGATCTGATCATTGCAAATGAAACTTCAGCTTTGGCAAAAAAACATTAGATGAAAATAAAATTTACATGTTGCCTACCTTATCTGCTTTCTTTGAGGAACATGACATTGAACCAGACAAAAGGATTACGATGATAATTTCTGTGAAAGAACACTTGCACATGCTTGCAGATGAAATTTCATCGTACTTTCCAAATCTACCTGACACCCCATTTGCACTTGCCAGAAGCCCATTCACAGTCAAAGTTGAAGATGTTCCTGAGACAGCACAAGAGGAGTTCATTGAACTTAGTAACAGCGATGCAGCGAGAACTGATTTCTCTACAATGCCAGTTACAAAATTCTGGATCAAGTGTTTGCAGTCATATCCTGTTCTGTCTGAGACTGTGTTGCGCTTTCTTCCATTTCCAACAACATACCTTTGTGAAACAGGGTTTTCCAGCTTGTTGGAAAGTCTAAATACAGAAGTAGACTTGTTGTGGAAGAGATCTTCGTTGTGCTCTTGCAAAGACTGCCCCGAGAATTTCTGACCTGGTGAGAAAGAAGCAATCTCAACCTTCGCTCTGACATTGGCTTTTTACGCATACTGTCGCAAAATGTCGCAATGTAGTTTACTGTTGTTATATTAAGACTGTTACCCATGCTACACCATGCTTCAATACAAAATTTCATTTATTTGTAATTAGAAATAAATATTTCACAATATATAGTTACATATTGTTTTTGTGATTAATCACTATGCTTTAATTATGTTCAATTTGTAACAATGAAAATACATCCTGCATATCAGATATTTACATTATGATTCATAACGGTAGCAAAATTACAGTTATGAAGTAGCAACAAAAATAATTTTATGATTGGGGGTCACCACAACATGAGAAACTGTATTAAAGGGTCGCAGCATTAGGAAGGTTGAGAACCACTGATTTACAGCTTTGTAAGTTGGAAAAAATGACTTTAATACAAATTATTTTGTCCACAGAAATACAAATGAACTTTGTCCAGTTAGATAAAATTGGTTCCCACCCAGTAGAAAAGATGATTCCAAATATTACATTTTCATACCTGTAGGATATTAACCAGTTTTGTCCCTATTAGCAAATTCATTTCAGCATTCCTGATAGCTTATAAAGTCTTCTCTTCAGATTCTTCTTTCAGTTGTTTTTAACAAATTGTAGGTTCCCTCCTTAGTGAGTTAAATAAAATGATGTGTGTTCACTTCACATTTGTATGAGAGTCATTAGAAAATTATCCTATAACATAGTTGCCTCAGCTATAAAATGGTAATAATAACAGTATCTCACCATGGTGTTGTTGGGTGGGTTAAATTAAATAAAATATATAGATATATTTGCATAGCACCAAGCTCATAACAAATGCTTAATAAACATATCTGCTTTATTGTTATTTATAATATTCAAAGAACTTAGAATTTAGTTGGGAAATCACACAAAGCAGCAAAGAGTTTACATACATCATTAAGCTCTAAACTGTGGCAAAGGTTACTAACCCTGGTGTTCAAAACAGGGCCATAGAGTCTGGAGTCATCCTGGATGGCTTCCCGGGGGGAGGAATGGTCTTAGCTGATCCTTGAAGGACCAGTAGGATTTGGATAAGGAAAGAGAGGGGGAATGAGATCGTCCCAAACACAGCAAGGTCAAGATGGGAAAGAGTATAACTTAACCAGGCTCTGTGACTATGTCATCCCTACCTCTGCCCCCTGTTGCATTTACCTTTGATTTGTCTGTTAGAGAGTATTTCACTATTCATTTCTCACTTATCAACAGACACACAATAAAAATATTAATGAGTTGAATTATTTTCTTACCAATACCTGCCAAAAGCACACAATTAACTATAGATTTGTAAACTCCTGAGGGGCCTTTAGTTGTTTCTCAAACATATTTCAGCATTTAAAAGTCTGAACTGGTAAGTGAAAGGGGAAAGAGAGAACTTGTCTCTGCTACTGTCAAACAAGCCTGTCCTAATAAGCAACCCCAAGCTGCTCTCCTGCCTGGGTCCAGAGCTGGATTCAGGTTTGAAACACTACATGACAAATCTCTAGCCAAAGTCCTCCCTAGTTTCTCCTTCAATTAACAATCTCAAATCCAGGAAGTGGAAACTATGGCATCTTTGGTGATAGAGGTTGGATTTGGGCAAGAAAAATCCCATCTACACTCCTCAAGCAGAAATCCTCATCAAAAAGAACATTTATCCCAGCCAGTGTGGCTCAGCAGTTGAGCGTTAACCTATGAACCAGGAGGTCAGTTTGATTCCCTGTCAGGGCACATGCCCAGTTGCAAGCTAGATCCCCAGTAGGGGGCGTGCAGGAGGCAACGGATCAGTGATTCTCTCTCATCATTGATGTTTCTCTTTCTCCCTTCCTCTCTGATCAATAAAAAAAAAATTTTTTAAAAGAACTTTTTATAGCCCTGGCAGTTTAGAGTGCGGACCCAAGCGTCAAAGGGTCGTGGGTTCCATTCCTGCTCAAGGGCACCACCTGGGTTGCAAGTTTGAGCCCCAGCCCTGGTCAGGGCTCATGCAGAAAGCAACAAATAGATGTGTTTTGCTCACATCAATGTTTGTCTCTCTTCCTCTCCCTCTCCCTCTCCCTCACTCCCCTTCCACTCTCTCTTTTAAAAAATCAGTGGGAAAAATATGCTCAGGTGAGGATTAACAAAAAAAAAAAGAACATTTACAAGGTAGAAGACCTTGGAGGAGAGAAAAAATGTATAAAATACCTCCGGGGGTAGGGGGAAACCGGGCTGGTGTGGCTCAGTTGGTTAGGTGTCATTCCATGCACCAAGAGATCACTGGTTCAATTCCCAGTCAGGGCACCATGCCAGGATTTCCGGCTCAATCCCCAATAGGGGGTGTGCAGGAGGCAGTCCATCGATGTTATCGATGTTTCTATCTCTCTTGTCTTTCTCCCTCCCTCCCTCCCTCCCTCTCTAAAAATCAATAAAAATGTATTTTTTTAAAAAATACCTCCTGGAAGGTCACAGTTCGATTCCTGGTCAGGGCTCATGCCCGAGTTGTGGGCTCGATCTCCAGTCGGGGGTGTGAAGGAAGCAGCCGATCAATGATTCTCTCTCATCATTATGTTTCTATCTCTCTCTCCCTCTCCCTTCCTCTCTGAAATCAATAAAAATATTTTTAAATACCTCCTGGGGTTATAATCTAATTAGGAGGATGGAATAAACCAAGTTCACAACTAAATAGGAGACCAGGCCAAGAAGATGTCTTGGGGCAATGTGTTGGAATAGGTAGGATTTGGCAAAACTGACAAGGTACAGCTATTCTAGGTGAAGAGAATAGTGCATAACAGTGTCTGGGCAAGGCAAAAGTTGGGGGCAACAGATGAGGTTGGAGAAGCAAACTAAAAGCAGATTATGAAGTGCTTTCAATGCTAGGGAGTAGGGCCTTGGAAAGAGATGGAATGTGTACATTAGTCAGAGTTCTCCAGAGAAATAGAACCAATAGGATATGTAGAGAAATATAAGACAAGATTTAGTATAGGAATTGGCTCATGCAATTATGGAGGCTGAGAAGTCCCATGATCTGCTGTCCCCATGACCAGGAAAGCCAGTAGTATAATTTAGTCTGAATCAAAAGGCTGGAGAGCCAGAAGCACCAATGTCCAAGGTCAAGAGAAGATAGATATCTCAGCACAAGCAGAGACACTGAGTTCGCCCTTCCTCTGCCTTGTTCTCTTCAAGTCCTCATCCAACTGAATGATGCCCCACCAAAACTGGTGAAGGTGATAATGCTTTATTCAGTCTACCAATTCAAAGGCTAATCTCTCCCAGAGATACCTTAACAGAAACACCCAGAAATCATGTTTTACCAGCTATCTGGGCAGCTCTTCACAGTCAAGTTAAAGTTAACCATCACAGAGCCCTGTTTTAGGAAATTTGATGCAGGCACTCTCTGTGTGCTGGGTAGACTAAATGGAAATGAAATGGGACAATTCCTGAAGCAGAGGAAAAAGGAGAGTCATAACTAGAGCAAAGACAGTAGGGGTGGTACAGAATGAAAGGATGGGAGAGGTGTTGGAACTTAACCCCCCAAATCCTTATTTCTAGTTGATCTTCTAAAAAGTGAAGACCGACAACGCTGGACCCCATTTCACTTGATAGTAGGAGTATGGACTGAGTCATGACCGCTGCCTTCAAAGAAGATGCATAGGGTAGGCTAAGCTACCATACCAAAATAGAAGGGTTTTAACTCAATGAAGATTTGTTTTTTGTTCAAGCAAAGTCCAGGGTGAATCAGGCAACTTTCCTGGGCAACTTTCTTCCTAGCAGTGACTCAGGGATCCAGGCTACTTATACCTTATGGCTCTATTTTGATTTGTGTTCTCCATAGTCACATAAGCCGAGAGCCAAAGTATGTAAAGCTTCCGACTGGACAGGACACACGTTCCTTCCACTGACAGTCCATTTGCCAGAACTAGGCACATGCCCCGCGGCAAGAAGCTCATGGACTGAGTGAACAGTAAATGTCTCTGCCACAGGGAGTATATGCTCTGCTTGCAGTATGCCCCAATGCCTACCAGCGCACTTTAATCATTCACGTTACCTGCTGGGTTCCTGGAGGCACTTTGCATTGGCAGCCTTGGGTACAAAAAGAGAGGAAGGTTGGTGAAAGAACCCTGTGAAATGCTACCAGGGAGTAGCTATCATAACAACCCTACACTGGCCAGATATCTTCCTGCCCTGCGTCACCTCCCTAAGGTAGCTGTTATAAGTGACAGACCCTGGGAGATGACCTAGCCATACCTTTCCCACTGAAGGGATGCCTGCTTCTTCTCCAAAGATGAAGATTAAAAATGTTTTTGTGTCACAACCATTTGCATATTTCAAATTCCTCATAGTCAAAAAGACTCCTATATTCTATCCACTTTACTTCCCCATGCACTGTGCTTCCTCTGTTTACCCTTGTTCTGTGAAAAGAACTGCAATGAGAACCTGCATTAGTAGGCTCTGGACAGTACATATCCCCCTGGAAAACGTTACTGAGGAAGATTCAATGTATATGTTGTCCCTTTAAAGTGTTTGTTTTAAAAAAATAGGCAAAGAACCTAAATAGGCACTTCTCCAAAGGGGATATACCAATGGGCAAGAGACATGAAAAAATGCTAAGTCACTGATCATCAGAGAGATGCAAATTAAAACAACAATGAGGTATTGCCTCATACCTATCAGAATGGCTACCTTCGACAAATCAACAAATAACAAGTGCTGGTGAGAATGTGGAGAAAAGGGAACTCTAGTACACTGCTGATGGGAATGAAGACTGGTGCAGCCATTATGGAAAACAGTATGGAGTTTCCTCAAAAAATTAAATATGGATCTGTCATTTGACCCAGTGATCCTACTTCTAGGAATATATCCTGTGAGACCTGAAACACCAATCAGAAAAAATGTATGCACCCCTATGTTCATAGCAGCACAATTTACAATAGCTAAGATCAGGAAATAGCCTAAGTGCCCATCAGTAGATGACTGGATAAAAAAACTGTGGTACATTTACACCAGGGAATACTATGCAGCAGTAAAAAAAAAAGAAGAAGAAGAAGAAGAATCTCTTACCCTTTGAGAAAGCATGGAGGGACCTGAAGAGTATTATGCTAAGTGAAATAAGCCAGTCAGAGAAAGTCAAGTATCACATGATCTCACTCATATGTGGAATCTAATGAACAAAGTAAACTGATGAACAAAATAGATCCAGAGACATAAAAGCATGGAACAGACTGTTGAATCTCAGAGGGAAGGCATGGTAGATGGGTGAGTGGGAAAAGATCAACCAAAGAACATGTATGCATATATGCATACCCCATGGACACAGACAATAGGGTGGTGAAGGCCTGGGGCAGTGGGTGGGAGTGGGCCAGAAGGGGTCAATGGCCGGGGGCAAGGGGTCGGGGGAGAGACATATGTAATACTTTCAACAATAAAGACTTTTTAAAATAGAACCCCTATATAATACTGATATATATTTAAAATTAACCTTACACATTCAAAACTCAGTGATAAAAAGACTTACTTTAGATAAATACATGTTGTTAAAGCAGTAATAAATTTTGCTTGGATTGTGCAGTCATAAAGCAGAAAACAATGACAATTTATTATTTCAGCTATACAAGCTGAACAAAATGGAAGTAACTGGCCTATGAACCACCTTCTCTTATTAATGGACTAGAGGCCCGATGCATGAAATTTGTGCAAGAGTAGGCCTTCCTTCCCCCGGCTTCTGGCACTGGCTTCCCCCTGGCACCCAGGACGTGGGCTTCCCTCACAGCTCCAGCTTTGTCCGGAAGGTTGTCCGGTCTAATTAGCATATTATGCTTTTATTATTATAGATTAGCTTAGTCCTGGTTATCTGAAGAATGTCTTTGCTAGTTTTACCAGAAGGAAGATTGTAATATCCACAATTAGCATCACCGACTCATAAAATGACAAAAAAGATCTTTGAAATCATCTAGTTAAATGCCCTCCTTTTACAGATTAGAATTCTAAGAG
The DNA here is from genome assembly GCA_026230045.1 of Corynorhinus townsendii. Taxonomy (NCBI): domain Eukaryota; kingdom Metazoa; phylum Chordata; class Mammalia; order Chiroptera; family Vespertilionidae; genus Corynorhinus; species Corynorhinus townsendii. The sequence continues at coordinate 167,208,941 of JAPDVU010000003.1, read as the reverse complement.
TCAGAAAGGGACAGGGAATGCTTTATATAACTAAAATATTTTTAATATATTTTTATTTATTTCGGAGAGGGAAAGAGAGAGATAGAAGTATCAATGATGAGAGAGAATCATTGATGGGCTGCCTCCTACATGCCCCCTACTGGGGATTGAGCCTGCAACCCAGGCATGTGCCCTTGACTGGAATCAAACCCAGGACCCTTCAGCCCACACACCAACACTCTATCCACAGAGCCAAACCAGCTAGGGCTATATAACTAAAATTTATTAATGTAGTTGAGATTGTTTTTTTATGGGAGGGGAACACTTTTTTTTCATTTTGGTTTCATTTTTGTTTTTTTTAGAGGGAGGAAAGGAGAGAAAGATGTGAGAGAGAAATATTGATCGGTTGCCTCCCTCACGTGCCCTGACTGACCAGGGATCCAACCAAAACCTAGGTATGTGCTCTGACCGAGAATCAAACCAGCCATCTTTTGGTGTACAGGATGACGCTCCAACCCACCAAGCACCACAGGCCAAGGCTGTAGATGAGGTTTTTTTTAACTGCCATGTATAATTATTTGCTGTTTATATATATTTTTATTTGTGTGTGTTGTGTGTGTATATATAACAGGATGGTTTTCAAAAGAAAATCTGGACAATTTCAACCAAGTTATTGTAAAAACCTCAAATATTAAGTTAAGCCAATTAGCTTAGTAAATTCGGACTCTGGAAAATAAACATATGCATTTGCTTCTTTGCTTTATTTTAACCTAGTTTCCAAACATTTTTCAGTTTGAAAAAGTCCAAAAGAGGAAACCTTTTTTGCTCTTTTCCTGTGGAAGAAATCATTGGTTTTAAGGGCTACATTTTCCAATTTGATGAACACTAAATGAATCCAGATATATGAATCAATGTGTGCTATGGTAGTCTCAATGAGTATAATTCCTTGAAAGTCTGGCTGTAGCAACAAAAATATATACTGAGCACTAATAATGTTCCAGATGCTAATGCATAGAAAACACAGAGATAATCAACATGAATTTTGCCTTTGAGGAGTTGATGGAGGAGGAGTGAAGGCAATTAAAGGAGGAAAATGACAAATGCCAAAAGAAGATACAGGCACAGTCCTGGTGGAGTTCAGAGAAAGAAGCTCAAAAAAAGCTTCCTAGAAAAGGTGACATTGGAAGAGCCCTTGATTATTGACTGATTTGGTAGTGAATAAGGAAAGAGTATTCAGGCAAAACAAAGAGCAAAGAGGGAAAAAAGAGTAAGTTAGAAAAACACAGGTGGACATGTTTGGAATATAACTGCAGACAGGGGAGGATAGTAGAAAAAAAATTATTTGAGGCTGGAGTATACGAGTCTTAAATGTCCTCCCAAGCCAAGCAAAAAGAGTCATAGGAAAGTTTGTTAGCAGGGGAATGTATTCAGAACTATGCTTTAGAAAAATAAATCTGGTAGCTACACATTACATGGATTAAAGCAGGAAGACTCATTAGGAGACTAATGTAGTGGTCAGGGTAAAAAATGATAAGGGAAGTAATAAGAAAATGGAGAAGAGGATATGAATATGAGACATTGCAAATGTCAGGAATTGGGAAGTGATTTGCAATAACCAATTTCTGACCATAGAAACTGAGATAATAAATGTTTGTTGTTTTGAGGTAATTTGTTATATAGTAATCGATAGCTACCACGGTTTGTTTCTTCTGGATTCTTCAGAACAAACGCTACAAAGTGGTGGTTGTAGACTTAATCTTGAGATTTTAAGGTGTTGTTGTTGTTATTAATGCTCACCAGAGAATATCTTTTCCAATTGATTTTTAGAGAGGGGAAGAGAGGGAGAGAGGGAAGGAGGGAAAGAAAAACATTGATGTGAGAGACACATCGATTGGTTGCCTCCCTCAAGTGCCCTCTCCCAGGGCTGAGGATCCAACCTGTAACCCAGGTATGTGACTTTGACCAGGAATCAAAACCTCAACCCTACCGTGTGAGGGCCAATGCTCTAACCACTCAGTAACCTTTTGATGTACAGGATGACGCTCCACCCAGGGTCTGAGTCATTATTTTAAAGTAGTGTTAATAGTATTAACCGTAGAGGGCCATTGTGAGGGCTACACAAATTAGTTTTTTAACTGCATGTATTACCATGAAATATATAGGTGCTTAGAAAATGGAAGTCTTTCCCTGCCTTGTACATTTCTATCTTATTTGGCTTTTCTCAGAACTTTCTGAAATCTACTGTCCCCAATAGTAATTGGGTCAATGCTTTTTTGCTTAATTCTCAGATATCATTCCATTTTAATGACCCAAACCAGAATAAATATAAAATCTCAGGCTCACCCCAGTCCTACTGAATTGGAATATGGCTTTTTACAAATTCTCTAGGTGATTCATAAGCACATTAAAAAGTGAGAAGCACTGAACTGGTAGCCACCTCAAACTTAATATCGCCAAAACAGAGCCCACACGCCCTCTCCAAACCTGTTCTATGCCAGGCTTTGCAATCTAAGTAATAGCATCACCCATATGTTCATGCCAAAAACTTGGGAGTCATCTTTGACAGCTCCCTCTCCTGTGCCCTCCATGTCTAAACAATCACCAAGCCTACTTCCAAAATAGTTCTACATCTATCCCTTTCCATCTCTATACTCATGTCTGGACCACCATCTTCTCTCATAAGGATTATAGCCGCTAGGGCTGACTTATCCAGTAGGCACAGCAGGTACAGTGGCTAGTCCCCACCGTTGAGGTTACAGAAAATGTTTTCATGTGTTCTTTATATATATAAAAGGCTAATATGGGAAGTGTCCCCTCGAGAGTTCAACTGGGTGTTCCATTGCTGGCTATGACATGCACTGACCACCAGAGGGCGGGCCAGGCCTAGGGATCCTACCCATGGCACGAATTTTGTGCACCAGGATTCTAGTATTAATATATTTGTCTGTATAACAATAATCATAAAATATAATTTTTGATACTGCTTTTATGGAGAAAGGAGCTTATTAAGGCAAAAGTGCCTAGATTCTATGAAATGTCATAATGGGGCCAAGCTGGTGTGGCTTCGTGGTTGAACACCGACCTATGAACCAGGAGGTCACAGATTATTCCAGGTCAGGGCACATGCCCAGGTTGGGGGCTCCATCCCCAGTGTAGGTGTGCAGGAAGCAGTTGATCAATGATTAATCTCTATCTCTCTCTCCCTTCCTCTCTGAAACCAATAAAAATATTGGGGCTCTGGCAGCAACAACCTTTTAACTAACTGGTCTTTCTCTTCCATTACTGCATCCCTATAACCCACTCTCCATTCAATAGCCTGAGTATTCTTGTTGTGGCCTCTTTTTTTGCATTAAAGTATAACTTCTATAAGTAAAATGCACATATTTTAAGTGTGTTATACGATGAATTTTTACATAAATACACAGTCGTAACCACCAACCACATCAAGATACTAATCCTTCTCAATTTTTTATTTCAAGTAATGTCATTCCCTTATACAAAATCTTCCATGCTTTCCCAACCCACTTGGAATAAAATCAAACTATTAAACCTGGTTTACAAAGCCACACGTGATCCAACCTCTACCTAATTCTCAAACTTCATCTTGTACCCCTCCCTTACCATACTCCAGCTACCAGCCTTTAAATTCAACTTGCCAAGATGTTCTGGCCTTGGAGCTTTTGACCTAGCTGTGCATCCCCTGCCTTCTCCTAAAGCTCCTCCTAAAGATCTTCACAGGGCTGGCTATTTGTAATTCAGATCTCAGTTTAAATGTCACTACCTCAGAGGCCTGTCTACCCTGACAAGGCAATCTAAAGCTGCACCCAGTCACCTTTTATCAAAATCACCTTGATTACAGAGTGCTTATTTTTCCCTTACTGGACTGTAACCTCCTTTGGGGAGGTTTTGTTATCTCTTGTACTCAAAAAAGCCAGTAACAGTACCTGACACGTGGTAGCTACCCAATGAAATTTTTCATTGAATGAAATGCTAATGTGACAAATAATATATGATAAAGTGTAGCATTAGCTGGAGAAGCATGGCTAGCACTCGTCTGTGAAAAATGGAGCCTGAGTTTGACTGAACCAAGCCAGTAAAATGAAGGATTAAATGAGGTAAAAACCCATGGCAAGTAAGCGTTCTCTATCTTCCACTTTCTTATTCCTTCTAAACATGCTCAATTAGAACCATCCTTACCCAGGACTGTGGGCTTGTTTTGCTTCAACAAACAGAAATTTAAAAAGAAACTCAGAATCCTCGCCTTCAGAAAATCAATTGTAGCACACCCATTCTGAGTTCCAGCCCGCTTCCATTCCCTCCACAGAAATGGCCCTAGCCAAAGCGGCCCCGCCCCTTCCGCTGACCCCACCGACAGGAAGTCCGGGGATCAGGAGACCCCGCCCCGGGCTCAGGCCCTGCCCCTTGTCGGCACGTAATGCTACGTAAAGCGTTAGGGGTTTCGCGACAGCCCAGATCCCACCCCTTAGGCCACACGTCGCGTAGATCTTCCCGTAGGACACTGCGCCACCTCCTCACGCAGCTTTACGAACCTAGAACAGCAACGCCCCGCCTCCTGTCTCACTCCTCATCTCCCCGCCCCCTCCCAGTTTCGCGACTCCTAGCCCTGAGCTCCCGCTATAATCACGTGATTGCCTCATCCGGGTCCTTTGCGTTCTCTCTCCCTCTCCCAACATGGCGGCCTCAGGTGAGTGAGCGGCCGAGTGCGTCCAAGGACCGGGTTCCCAAGCCACTCTCTGAGCCTGATCTCCTGATTCCCTGGAGTCGGGGAATCGGCGACACTGCTTCCCTTGGGGTTTGGAGGCTGCGGCAGGCTGGCGACTTGGCCCTGTTGGGTTATCACCTCGGGATATTTGGGGGGAGGGGAAGGGCACCCTCCCCCTCACCCCCTTTTCACCCCATCTGCGCGAGGTTGGAGCGGGGAGTAATGATGGACTCTGGCTTGAGTTGGAATGAAGAGGAGGCACAGAAAGATCTGCGGGAGGCGGGAGGCCCTCTCATAGACGCGAAGCACTGTGCCGGCGTGGAGGAAAGAAGGAGGCGGTTGGCGCGCGGACGGTGCACACTAGACTAGGTCTCCCAGGCGCGAGGCCGTTGCGGACGGGAGTGGGGGCAGGGGCTTGAGGGGGGGGGCAGTTAGAACCCGAGCGCGAGTAGCTGGAGGGGCGGGAGATGGCAGTGGTGCGCGTGCGCGGAAGGAGAGCTGAAGGTAGTGTAGACGGGCGCGCCTTAAAAGCACGCGCGAGAGCGCAGATGGCAAGATTTTATGTGCCTGTGTTTTATGTCCTTACACTTCCCCTTTTGGAGTGTGGCCCGGTCTGTATGTTGAAAGGGTATATGTTAGGTTTGGAGGTTGAAGTTACTAGAGTTAGGTGGATTGGGAAACCCACTGTGGTGCACCCACGTGTTGGAAGAGAGGAAGCAAGGTGGAGTCTTAGATTTCTAGTAAGTCAACACATTTTTACTGAACGCAAACTAGACTAGCACGGTTCATGGTGTTGGCGATACAAGGATGAGCAAGATCAGATCCCTTGACAGCTTCCATTTTGGTTGAATTTTTATAGCTTCAATGGTGGGATTCAGCTCTTTTTTTTTTTTCTGAGATAATTTAAGAACTAGGAGTGATTTTAAAATAATACTAGTTGCTGGAGTTGGTTTCTGTTTAACCTTTTTGAGGGAGGGAATATCACTGTCATGCAAGTCTATTTGCATTTCTAATGAAATTAGCAGTGAGCTGTGCAACATTTTGTAGCATTAATTTTGGTTTTGGGGACATACAGTGGACATTCCTAATCTGAGGATTCAACCCACAGGGATGGAAAATATTGGGGGTGGGGAGAATGTTGTGTTGCTGGCGTGTACTATGTAGTTAGCCTGTACTGAGCATGTATAGACTTTTTGTATTACTCCCTAAACAGTACAGTGTAACAACTATTTAAATAGCATAACTTTGTATTAGGTATTCTAAGTAATTTAGAGCTGATTTAAAGTATATGGGAGGATGTATGTAGTGTATATGCAAATACTGTGCCATTCTGTGTAAAGGACTTGAGCATATGAGAATTTTAGTATCCACAGAGGCCCAGGAACCAACCAACCCCCTGCAGTACCAAGGATTGACTAGTTCCTTTTCCCTGGCCTGACCTTGCATGCTACAAAATATTTATTGAACCCCTGCTATCTCTGGACACTCGTTTACCACCAAGAATTTATCATACCTGTTATTACATAGGAGACTTAAGAATTGTGTGTGTCTTTGGAAAATTGAGGGAATTGAGGTGCATTTGAACATCATACCTTTTCATCAGTGTAGCACTAGACAATTAACCAAGCACTTTTATGTCTCTTGTCTCGTTTGATGCTCTGAGATAAATGTAGCTAGATGGTGGTATCTCCCAGCTGAAGAAGATGAAATTATTTGTTCAAGGTCATACTGTATGCAGGTGGCAGAGCAAAGTCGAAATCTTTGAGACTCCTGACTCTTCTCCATTATCAACTTGGAAATAATAAGGTTGGCTTCCATGTCATAAGTTCTGGGTGCTGCCCAAAAGCTTCATCTGAAACAAAGTGCTTATTCAGCCTGCATTTGCCATCATAACAGCTTAGTTTCATATTTAGTGGAAAAGCTATACTCCCTTTCTCCATAACTTTTGTGGAATTTTTATAAGTGAAGACAAGTTAGCAATTTGTGTCATTCATTTTACAGAGTTGAGAGATAACCGGAAGGGTCAAGGGGATTTGCTTAGTGATATCTCCTGTTCCATATTACTCTACCTCTTTGGAAGCTCTCATCTCCTTTAATTCCTTAAATCTCTTTAGATTGTGAACTATGTGTAAAGACTATGCTAGTATCTGAGCACTGGGTTACATCTGACAGTCTGCCCTTGAAGAATTTGGAGTTTATCAAAATTCCTTACCCACTTTGAACCTTTTCCAATTAATCACACTGATTTTGTTGAGTGACCAGTATTCCCAGATTTTGGTCACTCAACCAGTATGGCTGTAGTAATCCTATACAATAAAAGGGTAATATGCAAATTGATCCTAATGGTGGAATGATCAGAAGGACCACTGGCCCAGTCACTATGACCACCTCTTGGTCCCTTTCCCTGGCTGGCAGACTCCAATTGCCTGATGGCGAACAGGGAACCGGGGGTGGGTGGTGGGGGATGCGGGCAGGGCCAGGCCACAGAAGGCGACCCGTGGTGGGGGCGGCCAACTGCGGGAAGCAGAGGAAGATGTCCCTGATAGCAGGCCAGGCCTAGGGACCGTACCGCTCACAAACTTCGTGCGCCAGGCCTCTAGTAAAACAAATTCTCTAGAGTGTAATTTCAGTATATTTATTGATGTTAATTGTTTGATACAGGTTAATTTTTGAGACTAAAGTGCTTTAAAATTGGAAGTAGTATTTATATATGCCCACAAAAGGCCTTTTTCATTTGCTTAACACTTGCCATTATATGTGGGATCTTGTTTGTTTTTTATAGAAAGAGGATGGTGTCCAATGATAGTATATACACTTTAAACCACTTTGACATATAATTCATATACCATATATGTATGGCTTAGAATGCAATACCCTACTATTTGGTATTAGTCTCAAAACAGCCTAGAATTTATTCTCTTTTCATGCTGGTGTGAGAAAAAATGAACTTCAGGTGGGTGGGTTTGTTTTTTAACCAAGTGCTTATTTGTAATTAAGTATGTGTATGTATATTTATAAGTGTATACACCAAAGTCAGTTTCTCAGATTTGTGATAAATATTGTTTTGGTCCTGATGGTAGGAAAATGCCCAAGGCAAGAAGTTATTCTTAAATGTTTATAGCTCCTCTCTTACAGATAATCTCCAAGTACTTTGTGTGGTAGTTAGCATGATGTGTATTAGGTGCTTATTTTTTTATTTTTATAATTGTCAAATTGAGTGGAAAGGTGAGGAAAGAGCAGTAGGCATTTTCCTCAGACTGTGTCAAGATGAAATTGGGCAGAGAAGAGGGGTTCATATGTAACTGAACCCGGGGGTTGACATAGTGGAGCTTATTAGTTCTGACTTCGTCTTTATTCTCTACTCTGCTGAACTATAATGCAGTAAAGGTAAGGCCTCTCAACATCATGATATTGCATTGTATGAAGCCTCTTTTCAGTCTGGGCTCTAATTACTGTAGTTCTGATACTCTTATATTTGGGTGCATTCATTGCATTTATACAATGCTGTTTCTTCAAGGAAACATTTGTTAACATTAATCTTCCATTCTGGAGGATTTGGCGGGATTCACTTCGTAAAAGAAACAACTTATCCATTAGCAGTTATTTGTCATCACCCCTCCTCCAACATTAATCTACTGTTTCTTTGTATTTATCTGTTCTGAATATCTTATACAATATGTGGACTTTCGTTACTAGCTTCTTTCACTTAGCATGTTTTCAGGATTCATTTGTATTGTAGGATGTATGGGAACTCAGTCCTTAATGCCAAATTGTATGGACATCTATATTTTATTTATCCGTTCATCAGTTAGTGGACATTTGGGTTGTTTCCAGGTTTTTTTGCCTAGTATGAATAATACTATGATCTTATACAGGTTTTTATGACACTTTCTGACTTAGCCTGTGGTTACTAAAACATTCAGAAGAGTTGATAACCCTATAAAATAAGTGGGACTCAGTCTGACAGGATCTAAAATTAAGAAACTTAATTTTTGACAAAGACTCATCAGAATGTCAATAGTTACTCAACTTCCCTTCCTAAATAAGAGATTAAGAAAGGTGCAGGAGTGGGCAGTATTGTACAACCAAAAAGCTTTATTGCTTATAGTACTTTAAGATGTCCTCTGTTTTGAAATATAGAACTATCTATGGATTTTATCACTCCAATAGCTGCCAATTGTGTTTTTATTACCAATACAACGGAGTAATAAGAGGAACACATTCTGAGAAAAATAAAGAAAGCATATTTTTTACATTCTGCAACCTGATAATCCTGAATGCTTGGTTTATTGCCTTCACTTTTCTGCTACTGTACTTTACGTTGGGCTAACATTTCCTTTTATTTGTCCTTTTATTTATGGATGTGAAAATAATACTTAGAACAGTGGTCCTTAACCAGGGGCAATTTGTCTCCCCCAGGAGGCATATAGCAGTGTCTAGAGGCATTGTTTATTGTGGGGTGGGGACTTCTTTATTGGCATCTAATGAATAGAAACTAGAGATGCTAGTAACATTCTACAATGCACAGGACAGTCTCCTCAACAGAATTACCTAGCCTACAATGTTAGTGGTGTAGAAATTGAGAAACTGACAATTAAGTTGATTGGTTGTATTTATTTTTTTATATGTCATAACAAATTCTGTTTATTAAGAATGCTAGAGATATATTATTTCTTATTTAAGGACTTGTACTCTTAATTTTGAAAAATACTTTTAAGATGTCTTAAAAATACATTTTTATTAATTTTAGAGAGGAGAGGGAGAGATAGTGACATCAATGATGAGAGAGAATCATTGGTGGACTGTCTCCTGCACACCCCACACTGGGAATGGAGCCCGCATCTTGTGCATGTGCCCTGACCGGGAATCGAACCATGACCTCCTGGTTCATAGGTTGGTGCTCAACCACTGAGCCATGCCAGCTGGGTTTAAGATCTATTATTTAACCTATATGAGTATATAAAAGTGCTTCACAGGTACAGTCGGCCCTCTACCTTCAGGTGTCTTGTGGGCAGATGTCACCAATCACTAACGGAAAAAAAAACATTAGGGGGAAAAGGTTATGATTGCTGGGTATATACTGTGTAGTTTTAGGTCTGCAATGGGTGCATGTGTATGGACAATATACACTTTTTCTTGTCATTATTCCCTAAATACAGTTTAACTATATAGCATTTACATTGTTTTTGGTATTATAAGTAACCTATAAATGACTTAAAGTATATGGGAGGATGAGTTAAAATACATTATTTTATATAAGGGACGTGAGCATCTGAGGATTTGGGTATTCGTGGGGGAAGGAGCATGGGACTGTGGATACCTAGAGATCACTGTACCCAGTGCTTGTCAGTAAATTACGATCATAATTGAGGCGACAGGAAGTCAGAGGACTTAATAAAATTTCTGGGACACGTATTCCCTCCCTGCTGCCCCCCCCCCCCCCCTTTAGCACATGTGGGTTTGGTCTTAAATTGGGGCTTGTTTTGTGAGGTTGGTTTCACTTTTTAACCAATTGGACTAAAGAAAAATGAGTTACGTAGATCAGTTTGATCATTGTGGCAAGGGATAAACCTTGAGTGTTAAAATTTTTACCTTATAAAGAGAACTTTGTTGAAATCCTAAACATGTTGTGGGCCTAGATATTGGAGGAGCAGAAGGGCATAGAGGACTTAGAGAACATAGTTTCTCAGTTTTTGGAATAAAATAGAGTGAAGCAAACATTGGCACCCACTTTAGATTTATTGATTTTACTATATAAAGGCTAATTTCTTTAAATCTGCTGCTTATATTGTGATTGAGTCAGTTCTGATAGATTTAAAGAAACTTAAGTTAGAAATCTTGTGAAAGAGCTTTTGCCTCTTTAAATGAAATCTGTCATCATCCAACATGGATTTCTCAACCAGAAATTTTTAGAGTGGGCAGTGACAGAATCCGGAAGTGGAGATGTATGATTTGAAAAGGCATTCTACAACAGTGCTTTAATTTTTTTTAGTAATTTTTTTAGCTTATTATTTTTGGAATTTCAAATAACATTGAAGGAGACTTAGTTTGTCAAGAGTCAAGGGGTAAAAGTTGAGAAATCCTGATCCTGATCGAGAAAGTTGATTTAAGCCAAAAGCAGACCAAAGGGCAAGTTAATTTCAGATTCTGCAGTTTTATTAGATATGTATGTAGAACAAAGGGGGAAAGGGATACCTTAATCAAATTCTTATTAATCTTATGTTGAACTTGATCCTGTTGTATGGACTAATCACTAGTTCTATTTTTATTGTCCCAGTGACCAGACAAGTTAATAATTGGTCATAGCTGATGACACTAGATTAAGTCCTGTGAGGGTAAGGTGCTCTAGCTAGTATATTACTAGTCCCAGACAGTTCTAGAGGGCCGAGAGATCCAGCTATGTATATGAATCTTATCATTTTAACACTTCCAAATGACATTACGTATAACATGTTACCATGATTATTATAGCCTGCTATGGAACTAATAACAAGCTGCTTAGAGGCTGGGGCTCCTTTGGGAAGAGCTCAAGAGTTGGTATGCAAAAGCCTGGGTTTAATTCTAGCTCTGCCATCCAGTAGTTCTGTAACTTGAGCATAGTCATTTTGTCTCTGAGTTTTCATTTCTTTTTCTGTAAATTTTGATGGCAGTGACTCCTACCTCACATGGTTATTTTACAAGTATCAGACAATCTTCAAAAGTGTCATATAGCCCAGTCGATGTGGCTCAGTGGTTGAGCGTCAGCACAGGGATCAAGAGGTCTCCAGTTCAATTCCCAGTCAGGGCACATGCTCAGCTGCGGGCTCGATCCCCAGTAGGGGCTATGTAGGAGGCAGTTAATTGATGATGTTCCTCTCTCATCAGTGTTTCTCTCTCTATATCCCTCTCCTTTGCTCTCTCTCTAAAAATCAGTAAAGACATATTTTTAAAAAAATAAACAGTAATAATTGTCATACAGAATGTTATAGGGATAGGGATTTTGTTTTTATTTCTTTTTATCCCAGGAACAACAAATTGTGTAACCTGTTTAAAATGCAAGTAGTTGCTAAATTAAAAATCTCAAATTATGTGAGTGAATAGAGTAGGGAATAAAAGGTTGCCCTCATCCCAGCCTTTCTCCACATAAGGCACCCTTGAAAATCCTTCTAGACCCTTTTTCATGCATAAGAATACTGTGTATTTAAACAAAGGGGACTTTAATATGTATTCTGCAACCTATTTTTTTTACTCTTTTCTGTGCCAGTATATTGTGTTTTCTTATTTACATATGCATAGTATTTCTTTATATAAATGCCATCATCCAATCCTTTGATAAACTTTTATGTTGCTTTGTGTGTTGCGTTTTGTTTTGTTTGAGAGGGAGAGAGAAAGAAACTGTGGATCAACTGCCTCCTGTACACCCCCTACTAGGGCATCAAGCCTGAAACCTGGGCATGTGCCCTGACTGGGAATTGAAACAGCAACCCTTTGGTGCATAGGACAGTGCCCAACCAACTAACAAAGCCACACCCAGCCAGGGCTGTGTTACTTTCTTTATAAATATATTTAACAATAGTGCATTGAATAACCCTGTAAATACCCAGGTATTGACAAATAATCTTTCTGCCCTTTTTAAAACAGCAAAAAAGAAGAATAAGAAGGGGAAGACTATCTCCCTAACAGACTTTCTGGCTGAGGATGGAGGGACTGGTGGAGGAAGCACCTATGTCCCCAAACCAGTCAGCTGGGCCGATGAAACAGACGACTTGGAAGGAGATGGTAATTTTTCTTTTCCATCATACTTCGGATTTTCATTATCTTCTAGACAAAACCTATTCCGTAACGGTGGCTCACACTTATAATTTGAAAGGACTCATTTTGTAGAACCTGAAATCTTTATATATTTTATGGAATTTTAGGTTTAGGCATAGACTTTGAGAGTTTGTAATAGGGACTAAAGTTGTGACTCAAGAAAGCTAGTTCTGGCTCTTGCATTAGCAAATTTTTCTTAAGGTACTATCCTTTTTAAGTCTCATTCTTCATGTGAAAAGTAAGAACTAGATTATTTCCTTTTAAGTTTAAACTTCTATGATGTCCTCATAAAGGAATATTACAATGTAATCTATAAGCTGTTTATACTCATAGAGTCAAGGAAATTCATTCTAGGAGCTGTTATTATGAAGTCATAGTGTCCCTGGGTAAATAAAAGTGGTCTGAGAGAAAAAAGGGTATAGGAATGGTAACTATGGTGGAGAAATACAGCAGTTATGGGATGTCATTTGGACAAGTTCTGTGACTAGGCAAGAGTTACATATAATCATTGGATATGGAATAAATCTGATTACCCTTTTTTTTTCTAAAAGCTTTCATTCTAGACTGAAAATATTTTTTCTGTTGTAACTATTTTCATAATAAGTTTCATGGATTGTACTTTCCATAAGTGTTGATACCTGAAGTACAAATTCATGGGAAATGCTATAGGGACAGAATTAATCTTCTTTTTTAAATAAAGGGAGGATAAACCATGAAGAAAGCACTGCCTTTAGGTGAAAGGTAAGAATGGGAGCTGTTCGTAGTGGTTAAATACATTTAGCGTGAGAGGGACCCAGGTCGGAATCCTAGCTCTACCAGGATCACCAGCTACTGTTCTACCATCTGTGTGACCTTGGCAATCTGAGTTTCCTTCTTTAGAATGAGGAACAATCTCTCAGGATTGTTAAAAAGATAAGATGGGATGTAATGAATAGGACGTATCTAGCACATAGTAATATTCCATAATTAGTTGATATTCTCTCTCTCTCCCCCTCTCCCCCCCCCCCCCACATAAAAAATAAGAATCACCATGATTCTATTAACTAAAGCCTGGGCCTTGAAATACTTAGAAACAAATAGACTTGAGTCTTTTGTGTTGCTTTTCTGATTATAATATTACCGTTTCTTTCTTGGGGTAGCTTATTTAATACTTGGCACTTAGCATAGGTCCTCTTATTCTACAATGGCAGTGAGGGAACTTTCCTCTAATTTATGTCCACTTTTCTATTCTAGTTTCAACCACTTGGCACAGTAATGATGATGATGTGTATAGGGCACCTCCAATTGACCGTTCCATCCTGCCCACTGCTCCACGGGCTGCTCGGGAACCCAATATTGACAGGAGCCGTCTTCCCAAATCGCCACCCTACACTGCTTTTCTAGGGAACCTGCCCTATGATGTGACAGAAGACTCCATTAAGGAATTCTTTAGAGGATTAAATGTAAGTCTAAAGGTTTAGGCAATTAACCTAGATATGAAAAGTAGCATTATTGGTAGTGACTATCTCTGATTTTCTGTGTTGAGAAAGATTCTAAAATTATGTCTAGACTTGGAAGAAGCAGGTGTATAATTAAACGTTTAGGCTCTTTGGCTGAGAATGTTCTCATCCAACACCAATCGGACAATCTTAGAAAAATTAACGATACCTTATTGATACAGGGAGAGTCTCTCAAACCTATACCCCTTCTCATTAAGAAACTTAAAGGTGAGATACCCTGTTAAATGTTAAAAGGTAGAAAGTTTCTCTGAACTCACCCATTCTGTTAATGACATTCAGGCTTACATCAAGATTACTAATTTTTTTGTAAGAACACATTTAACTTAGCAGATATATAGTTTATTCAGTGGTCGGCAAACTCATTAGTCAACAGAGCCAACTATCAACAGTACAACGATTGAAATTTCTTTTGAGAACCAAATTTTTTAAACTTAAACTTCTAACGCCACTTCTTCAAAATAGACTCGCCCAGACAGTGGTATTTTGTAGAAGAGCCACACTCAAGGGGCCAAACAGCCGCATGTGGCTCATTAGCCACAGTTTGCAAACCACGGGTTTATATTAACAGTTTGCTTGGTTTAAAAGCTTAAGATAGTATTTTTGTTAAATTTATTGGGTAGACATTGATTAAGATTATATAAGTTTTCAAGTGTCCACTTCTATGATACATGATCTGTATCTTGCATTGTGTGCCCAACACCCACAGTCAAATCACCTTCCATCACCATATATTTGGTCCCTTTTAACCCTTTATCACTCTCCCCTTCCCTCTAGTAACCATCATACAGTTGCCTGTTTCTGTGAGTTTCAGTTTTATATCTCACATATAAGTGAAATCTTACAGTTCTTGGCTTTTTCTGACAGACTTATTTCACTTAGCACGATATTCTCAAGGTCCATCAATGTTGTCGCAAATGGTAGTTTTTCATCTCTTATGGTATGTTTCAAAATACTGGTCTAGAAAGTTCTGGAGTATAGAGGTGCTTAGAAGTTCTTTTTTCAAACTTTTTATTAAAATACTAAGGACTTAAAAAAATGAAACAATGAATAACAGGTTTCAGTTCCATTCGGTTTTTCTCCAGTCTTTACCAATGACAAAACATTTTTTTAAAAAGCTGCTCTCTCCTATTTTGTAGTTTTTTTTTTTTATGTGATTGTATTTTTTAATATATTTTTATTGATTTCAGAAAGGAAGGGGGAGAGAGAAACATCAATCAGCTGCCTCCTGCACACCCCTTACTTGGGATCAAGTCTGCAACCCAAGCATGTGCCCTGACCCAGAATCAACCATTACCTCCTGGTTCATAGGTCAACACTCCACATTGAGCCTCATTGGCCAGGCATTGATGTGATTATTTTTACTGCCACCTACAAATTTTCTTCTCTGTTTAATTATGTAGACCAACTAGAAGGCTGACCTGTTCGTGATTTTTCTCTAGTGGCCTCTTTCTCTAAATGTTGGATAAAATCTGGTCCATTCAGGCTTTTCACCTTTATGCTCAGGAACTGGTCTTTAGCTATTTCCCCTTTCATGTTTTGTTCCTTTTTCTACTGTATCGTGAGTTTAATTAAATTGGAATTTTTAAAAAATTAATGCCAGGGAATGTTTTATGAAACTTTAAAGGAAAAAATCCTGCCTTTACAACAGAAAACACAAGTTAACCTCAAATTAAAACTAGGTCAGTGTGAATTTTTTCCTGTGCTTTAAAGAGTGAAAATTCAGTGGTTGCCCTCTTAGAATTCAGCAGAGGGATTAGGGATGAGGGAGTTTACGATCCAGTGTTTGATTCTATCAAATTTTTGATAATGTATGAAGACAATGGTTCTCAGATAAGTAAGGTTTCCATAAAATATACTGCCCAGAAAAATTTTTGGCAGTAATTAAGTTAAAGACTAAAATAAGGTAATTGTGGAATGGGCGATCCAAGAAATACACTGAACTCGTGTTGTTTTGATTATTTTAAGGGTTAAATTTATATTCAAGTTGAAGAGGTTTGATAGGGTATACAATGAAGTCTGTCTTCTATCCCTTTGCAATGGTTTCTTGCTTGAAGACAACCAGGTTCTTCTGCATTCAAAGAATTTTATTGCATATAATGTATGGTGGTCAAAAGAGGCAAATGAACCAGAACATTGATTTGGGAAACATTTTGTGTGTGTGTTTTTTTTTTCTTTCTTTACTTCAGATCAGTGCAGTGCGTTTACCACGTGAACCCAGCAATCCAGAGAGGTTGAAAGGTTTTGGTTATGCTGAGTTCGAGGACCTGGATTCCTTGTTCAATGCCTTGAGCCTCAATGAAGAGGTAAAGAAAATAAGGGTGGAGAGTTTGAGGGGTAGGAGCTGACAAATCTGGTGTTTATCAAACTGATATTTTTTTAAATTGGGTCAGTAACTGTTTCAAAGTTTCCCAGAATATCTAGGAAGAAAAGCCTGGGTTATTTAACAATGTAACACTTAAAAGTCACACCACGATTCAGCAAGTTCAACAGGCCCCGATAATTCAGGGAGGTATTTAGGTGGAAAATTGGGGAAGAAATTCACCACATCGAGCCTTTAATAGAATATCACATTCATTCACTCATAGCTTTGCCTCAGCTCTGTTGGCTTTTCTTTTTCAAAGTAATCTGACCAAGTCAAGCCAAATAGAGAAATCCTATTAATCAGGTTAGTATTAAAAGGTATTATTTCATTTCAGGGAAGTAATCATGTTTCGTTATAATTTTAAGAGGATTCGGAAACATTTCTCATTCAGCTGTCATTTGTAATAAATGGATGCTCTTAGGACTCTTACAGAAGAATGACAGTAAACATTCAGTCCTTCTGCTTTTTATCATTGACCATAGATGTTTTTCTCTCCAGATACATTGGCAGTTCAGTAGAGAAAGGAGATTCAGCTATTAATACATGAGAGGGAAATAGAGATTAAATCTAATTGTGATACAGTTATTACATGGTTGGTGCTATGTAGTGATTCTTAGGCTAGCCAAGCAGGATACTGAAGCATTTATTTACCTTTTAGTGATGGAAGTTTATAATCTTAAAACTTCTTTTTTTACCTCTAGTGACTTTAGAAATCAAACTAATAATATCTGGGAAGAAAATTTACTTTTTTTTTTCTTTCACTTAATTCCAGAAATCCCTCATTATTTGTTGAGAAGGCAGTTTCCAGTGCCATAATTCTATGGTCCAGATCTGCCATTTCACATGATTAAAATCAGCACCTCTTAAAATATTTTCCTACCTCATAATTGATACCACTTTGATAATCTGAAGTAAATGCTAGTTAGAAATAAAAGTTCACTGATATAAATATATGAAAAGCTGAAGTTATTCCAAAATATTTCTTCTTTAGATCTTATTAATATTACTAATTTTTAACTTCTCAATCTGGATTTTAAGAGAATAGCATGGGAGGACAGGTGCTGGGTGGAAGGGGGGGGTCAGTGGGGGAAAGGGAGGACATCTATAATAACTTGAACAATAAAGGTAAATTTTTCTTTAAAAGAATAGCATATAGTTATCTGAAGTTTGCTGGATTAACTGTTAAAATGTTGTCATGGTCCAAACTAAGGAGCTGCTGTGTATTTAGAGATTTCATTATAGTGGTATTTAATATAATTCTGGGTATTTTTAACTAAAATTCACTGTTATGCTTCTTCAACTATAGATTCTACTGTGAAATGAGGAAAAATCAGCAGTAGAATTAATTGGGTTCAAAGTATATAAATAATAATGTGGGCATGGGAAATCAGAGGGTATCCTGGAGGAACTGATTTACCCAAAGGTAATATTAAGTGAAAGAACTTAAGATTATACAGAGACCATGCTTTAAGCAACTTTGTGATCATAGTAAGGGCTTTGTAAATGCTTGAATGAATAATTACTCTAGTCCCAAATGTGTCTTCTATTTAGTTGTCTGGGAATTATTTTTAACTTATTGTACTTGGTATTAAATTGCCTTTAGTTAAAAAGTTAAATTAACTCTATTCTGTGAAATTTATCTTTATAAAAATAGTAAGTTAATTGACCTGACATCATTTAAGCCCAACTTAACTAAGGGGTTATCTCAGTTTCAAGTCTTTATAAAGGATTCTTTAGCCAACAAATTGAATGTTGGATAGATTACAATGTTTTTCCTTTATCTTCCTTCCCCCAGTGCTTCTGCTATGCCCAGATGTTCAAGGTCACTCATGGGATTTGTGCATAATGGGGCAAAAGGTTGGTTAATATGGTCCTATGCTCTCAGTCTCTAGGTAACAGGAGAATTCGAGTGGACGTTGCTGATCAAGCCCAGGATAAAGGTAAGGAAGCTGACAAGTTCTCCTGTTTTGTTATTGTCCTTTCCCAGAAAATTTTAATAGAGGTAGATAGTGGTAGCTGATCAAGCCCAGGATAAAGGTAAGAAAGCTAACAAGTTCTCCTATTTTGTTATTGTCCTTTCCCAGAAATTTTTAATAGAGGTAGATAGTGGTAGCCCTACTTTAATCTAGAGCAGTACTTAACTAAGTATGATTTTTGCCCTTAGGGAACATTTGTTGATGTTTGGAGACACTTTGGGTTGTCACAACTGGGCAGTATTACTGACATAAAGGAATCCAGGGTTTAATCCAATAATGCATAGGACAGCCCCCCCAAAGAAGGGCCTACTTTATGTATATATCAGGGGTCCTCCTAATACAGAAGTTGAGAGATAAGCATTAAACCAGTAGGAATAAATGTGAGGAAATATATCACTCAGTTGAACTGGAGAGTGTACTTGTGGTAACTTCGTGACTGTGCTGTGATATGAGCAAGAGATAAATTGAAGGGAGTTTTCTACGCATGCAATAAATATTGAGCAAATGTTTTTATGGGCTTGTTTGTTATTTTATTTTATATATCTATAGACAGGGATGATCGTTCTTTTGGCCGAGATAGAAATCGAGATTCTGACAAAACAGATACAGACTGGAGGGCCCGTCCTGCCACAGACAGCTTTGATGACTACCCACCTAGAAGAGGTGATGATAGTTTTGGAGACAGTAAGTTCATTTTTATCAAGTTCCTTTTTTCTGTGTTATTTTCTCTATATTTTTAGAGACAATTGTTAATAAAGAAACCCAACAGATTCTACAAGTAAAGTACTTGAATTAACAAGAGTCCAGCAAGATTGATGGGTTTAGAGTGGTATTTAGTAGTCCTCACTTGATATCATTGATAGGTTCTGCAACTTTTAAGTGAAACAGCATATAATGAAAGCAGTTTTACCATAGGCTAATCGATAGAAACAAGAGTTAAGTTCTACATTATTGGAGAATTTCCTGTACAAAAATTCCTTGCATTACTAGAAGCAGTTAAAATGTAAGTTTTTAAAAAACAAAATTCATTCACTTCAAAAATACTAAATGTCTGCCATATGCCAGATACTCTTCTAAGTTCAGGCTACAGCAGTGAACAAAACAGACAAAAATCCCATACTCTTGGATATTGTTTATACTAAGGAAGAGAAACAATCTATATAATAAAAGCCTAAGTGACCATTACAGCAGAATGACCAGTTGCTATGATGTGCGCTCCCATGGGGAGCGCTACTCAGCCAGAAGCTGGACTAATGGCTGGCAAGCGCAGCTGCGGTGGCAGGACCCTCTCTTGCCTCCACAGCAGCGCTAAGGAGAAGCCAGCTGAGCAGTAAGTAGCAAGGGGTCCCAGGCTGCAAGAGGGCGCAGGCCAGTCTGGGGGGAATCCCCCCTCCCTTTTGTGCACCAGGCCTCTAGTCTGCAAATAAAAGATAATTTAAAGGGGAATAAAGAATGTCATGGGATAGGAATTGGGGTGAATTACAACTTTTACACATATCACCTAAGTCCAACAGAAGCTTTGTAAAATGTTTATGGAGAAAATTATGCAACTTTATTAAATACATGCAGAAATACTCAATGTTTGTATTTTTAAAATGGAAAGAATTTACTCTTCAGTAAAGAAGTTACTAAGTTTGTAGTTTGCTCCTATACTGGACTACTTTATAGCATAATATCCATGTAACAATGGGGATAAAATTCAAAACCTTTGCGGGGGGGGCGTGTAGAAATTTGAAAACAATATATAGTGTTGGAGGAGAAACCTAGATGGCGGCATAGGTAAACACCTGAACTGCTGCCTCGTACAATTTAAAAACTACGACTAAAAGACAAAACGGACATCATCCAGAACCACAGGAAGGCTGGCTGAGAGGAAATTCTACAACTAGAAGGAAAGAGAAAAGCACACTGAGACTCACAGGAGCTGCAGAAGGCAGAGGTACGGAGGCGCGCATGCAGAGAGGGCTGGCAACTGAGTACACAGCTGGCTTTCTCGATTGGGAGGGAGACAAAAGCACCCGACTGCTCTGAACTCCAGTGCCAGGTGAGACTCTGGGGACCCAGACTCATACAGGGAGAAACTGGACTGTCTGGCAGCAGGCGAAACTCTAGGACGGCTTTCTCTCAGAGGTGCTTGCAGCGATTACCATGGGACACTGAGACCCAGGGGACTCTTAGGGCAGGGCTGACGGGAAGCCACTGCTGGTTGCTCCACCCTGAGACTCTGCCCCATCCAAGCTGTTCCCAGAGGCTTTTGCATATGAATGCCCTGGTCCTTTGAATTCTAAACTTACCTAACAGACTGCAACTGAGTCAGTGAGACTCAGAACATCCGAAAGAAGGTCCAAGGCCCCGCAGCAGCTTGCATTGATTCACAGCTGGGCCTCATCTGGGCACCTCCAAAACCCAAACAAAGAAGAGGAATCTATAGATCTCTCTGTAGCTCCTGCTGGTGGCCTTAGGCAGAGGCTTAATTAGCACCTCCTTGGAGATCCAAGAGCCAGTGTACCCAGGGGTCAGAGTGGGACCATCCAGATTACAACTCCTCAGGGATACACTCGGGGCAGACTCAGTGAGCACCAAAGCCCCACTGAAGCAACTCTTGTCTCATAAGGGTGTCTCCAGCACAGAAGTTCTCCCATCATAGACACAGCTGATCCTCACAGCCATTTGGCCTAGAGGTCAATTCCTCCTAGTGATACCAACAACAATCAAGGCTTAACTACAAGACTGTGCACACAGCCCACAAAGGGGTGCACCAAGAGTGTCCACCTTAGGTAACTGGGGAGGCTGACCCACTGGGCCCTATAGGACACCTAACACACAAAGCCACTCTATCAACTCAGGGAGGCAGCCAAAATGCAGAGACAAAGAAACGGGTCACAAATGAAAGAAATGGAGGAAAGCAAACAACTGGATATAGAGATCAAAACCACAGTTACAAGGTTTTTTAAGATTTTTCTAGAAAAGGCTGATAAATTTAGTGAGACCCTCAAGGATATGAAAAAGGACCAACTAGAAATTAAGCATACACTGACTGAAATAAAAAATAATATACAGATTCAATGGCAGACTAGAGGATCACAAGAATCAAGTCAAAGATTTGAAATACAAAGAAGCAAAAAACACCCAACCGGAAAAGAGAAAATCCAAAAATATGAAGATATTGTAAGGAGCCTCTGGGACAACTTCAGAGTACCAACATCCGAATTACGGGGGTGCCAGAAGAAGAGAGAGAGCAAGATACTGAAAACCTATTTGAAGAAATAATGATGAAATCTTCCCCACCTGATGAAAGAAATACACTTACAAGTCCAGGAAGCACACAGAACCCCAAACAAAAGGAATCCAAAGAGGATCACACCAAGACACATCATAATTAAAATGCCAAGAGCAAAAGACAGAGAATATTAAAAGCAGTAAGAGAAAAAGTTAATTACCTACAAGGGAGCACCCATACAATTGTCAGCTGATAACAGAAACTATGCAGGCCAGATGGGAGTTGTAAGAAGTATTCAAAGTGATGAATAGCAAGAACCTACAACCAAGATTACTCTACCCAGCAAAGCTATCATTCAGAATGGAAGGTCAGATAAAGAGCTTCACAGATAAGAAAAAGCTAAAGGAGTTCATCACTGCCAAACCAGTATTATATGAAATGCTGAAAGGTATTCTTTAAGAAGAGGAAGAAGAAAAAGGTAAAGATAAAAATTATGAACAATAAATACATATCTATCAACAAGTGAATCTAGAAATCAAGTGAATAAAAAATCTGATGAACAATAAACTGGTGAATATAATAGAATCAGGGGCATAGAAAGGGACTGGACTGACAATTCTCAGGGAGAAAGGGGTGTGGAGGGTGTGGGAGGAGATTGGACAAAAATCATAAACCTATGGATGAGGACAGTAGAGGGGTAAGGGCAGAGGGTGGGGTGGGAACCAGGTGGAGGGGAACTATGGGGGGGAAAAGAGGACAATTGTAATAATCTGAACAATAAAGATTTATTTATAAAAAAATATATAGTGTTAATACATAAGTTATAAAAATGTTTACCATACTGATGTAATCACCCTCATGATTGTGGATAGAGGGTAGAGGGAGTTCTTAAGCTACATCTATATTAAATCTCAAAACTTGTATATTTCCTGGCTGTCTTAGTAACAGTGTACTGATGTGCTTCTTTTCTTCACTGTTGATCCCTGTTTTCTTAGTGAATACAAGCTTATAATTGTTTTTATATTATCTAAGTAAAATTGAGTATGGAGTTCACTACCTCTCCAGAAATTAAAAAATGTATTTAAAAATAAACACACTGTCTTTTAGTTGTTCAGGCAGCAGATTTTTTTGTATGTTTTTTGCGTTGAATTCTATTTCACATGCTCTCCTGTATATAATTACTTGACTAACATCAGCATGTCCTTCAATTTATAAATTTAAACTATCACAGAATGTCTGTTCACATAGACAAAATTATGGTCTTTGCAAAATGAAATAATTGTTTATAAGAACACAGTAATAAAATTACTACTCCTCTTTGGTCTATACGCATCAAGGATCAAACTCAAAGTATTGGTTCATGTTTAGAAAATGAGATTTTTCATATAAAAATCTGGGTTCCCAGCTTTTGTCTGAAAATTGGAAGATCTAGCAAGTTAGCTGCAGTTAAATAGCCACTACCCCCCTTTTATACTATTCACAGTTGCCATCTGAGCTACATTTCTTTGTAAAAATTTCTGGCATTAACATGTGTGTGTAAAATAAAGTTTATAGCATAATTTTTTCAAATAATGTGTCATGAGCACATTTAGTAATTAATCTCAGTTTTTGTGGTTGCTTTGTATAGATGCCCCCTAATTTACTTAATCTGTAAGAAAACATTACAATGAACCTCCTTTTGTACATGTGTCCAGTTATTAGCTCAAGAAAAATTCCTAGAAATTGAATTGTTGGCCCAGAGGGTATACATAATTTAATACATAGTTCTGAAACAACTTTGAGAGTGGTTGTACTATTTCAAAATCATCAACAGTATAGGCATTGACTTTCTCCTCTAAACTTTGCCAACACAAGATGTATCATTTATTTTCATGCTAAACTTAAGTGATGTCTGATTGGATCTTTGGCATCAAGGTTATAAGATTCCAACTATATTTTCTTCAAATGTTTCTTACTTACACTAGAGGCCCAGTGGACAAAATTCATGCATGGATGGGGTCCCTAGGCGTGGCCAGTGATCAGGGCCTATCGGGGCCATCTCGCCCAGTCCCGATAGTGGCCAGGCTGGACGGGGCTTGCCGGCCACTGGACAGGGCCTAAGCTGGCAATTGGACATCCCTCTCGCAGTTCGGGACCCTTTGGGGGATGTAGCAGTGCGCTAAACAGCAGGTGGTCAGGGAGGAACCCAAATTGGAGCTGGGCACCACACCACTCACGCTCATCCTAACCCACTGCACCTGCTGCCATGGAGTCAGGAGAAGCTCCCACCGTGGCAGCTGAGCTCACCAGCCATGAGCCAGCTTCTGGCTTAGCACTCCCCCTATGGGTGCACACTGACCACCAGGGGACAGCTCCTGCATTGAGCATCTGTCCCCTGGTGGTCAGTGCGCATCATAGCAATGGGTCGTTCCGCTGTAACAGTCTCTTAGGCTTTTATTATATAGATGTTTTAACACCTAAATCTTTAATCCTGGAAACTCATTATGGAATATATATATTTTTTTCTCTCCCCTAACTTCCTCCAGCAATGTGTATTGGATTACTAGAGAAAAAATTTTGAAGCCAAATAAATACCAAGAATACTTCAATACAAATTCTTCTACTGTACAATGTGACATTTTTATAAAAATGGATACAGCAGTGAATATGAACTCATGAAACCAAATTGACCTAATTGCCTCTCTTGTTTCTTTATTGTCCAAAAAAAATGTTTTCACTTGTCTCTCTTTTCTCCAGAGTATCGAGATCGAGATCGTTATGATTCAGACCGATACCGTGATGGGTATCGGGACAGTTATCGTGATGGCCCGCGCCGGGATATGGATCGATATGGTGGCCGGGATCGCTATGATGACAGAGGCAGCAGAGACTATGATAGAGGTCATTATAAAACACCATTAAGTTAAATTGTTTTCTTTTAAGAACTTCTTTCTTCCCTCCAGTGTGATGATCACAATTTGGGGTATATTTATTTGCAGGCTATGATTCCAGGATAGGCAGTGGCAGAAGAGCATTTGGTAGTGGGTACCGAAGGGATGATGACTACAGAGGAGGTGGGGACCGCTATGAGGACAGATATGACAGACGTGATGATCGGTCATGGAGCTCCAGAGATGATTACTCTCGGGATGATTATAGGCGTGATGATAGAGGTAATCATTTTCTTTTGCTTGCTTGGGGCAGACCACTGAACAAACTGATGGGAAAATTCTCAATTATGTTCAAACCCCTTAAGTGGACACAGATAGAATTTATATATTGTGAAGGATGCAACAGAGTGTAATGGAAAGAGCATTGGATATGGATGACATAATAGAAATAAAGCAAAGTATTTCTAACTTCCTTTAGTATATAGATATTTGGGTCAAAATGTATTGAGTAAACTAAGTTGGAAAGGAAAAAAAACCATTGTCCAACATCTTTATGGTATGACCACATTTAATAAGCTACACTTAAAGTGGGTGGTATTTAGTCCCAGCTTTCTAATGAAGGCAGTAATACAATCTCATAGCTAGTAATTGATACTATGGGATTCAAAACCAAGTGTTGCTGACTTCAATGCCATTACTAATTACCACAGTAATTGATGATCATTAATTAATGCTAAGATGCTAGTACACCTATTCTAAAATTATGCCCCTAATGTTTAACATTTCCATAAAACTGTGTGTTCTAAATCTGACCTCTCAAAAAAGTATTACTAAATGGCCAACATTTGTGTTCTAACTTTAGTGATATCATTGAAAAAGTAAGGTCTCTGGCCCTCAGTTTTTCTCTTTATTTTCAGTCAACAATCCTAGCCTTTTAACAACCTTTTATCAGCCCTGACTTGGTGCCAAGTGCTTTATATATTATCATCATGTATAGCCCCCCCAATTAAGGAAGGGAGACCTAGAAACTATCAAAACACAGTGGGGTGACAGGAAGTCATCAGAGCCATGTTGAAAGTCCAGCGCAGTTGTCTTTCCTCCCTCAAAAACACAAAGCAAAAGTATCATTTCCAGTTTTTTCTACAAAATCTTTACTTCCTAAAAGCATTGCTGTTACCTGTTTCCATTCAAGGAATATATAAATAACTAGAGGCCTGTTGCAGGAAGATTCCTGCAAGAATAGGGCTTCCTGTGGCCCAAGCAAAGCAGAATAGGGAGTGAAACCCACCAAGGCAGGCTTCACTCCCATCTCTGCTGCCTCGTTCCCTTCCTTCTCCACCGCTTCACTCCCTTGGCCTCCTTCTTGCTCAGTGCCTATGCAAATTAACCACCATCGTGCTGGGTTAATTTGCATGCTCACTCCTTATTGGCTGGTGGGCGTAGCGGAGGTACGGTCAATTTACATGTTCGTCTATTATTAGGTAAGATAGTTGACATTTATTGAGCATTTTCACCAATGAGCTGAGTTCTCATACAAATACTATCTAATTACAAGAATTCTGTCTGCAATTATCACTTGTGAGAAAAGTGGAGGCTCAGATGTGGGCCTCAGGTCCTCTTTGGCTCCTGACCTGTTCCTTTCATGCCATTCCTTCCTTCCCCCAATAGCTATACACCTGTTTGTGTGTGTGTGTGTGTTTTTGTGTGTGTGTTGGTTTTTTTTGTTTTTTTGTTGTTTTTGTTTTTCTGGTGGCCTTACCCCCTTTTCTAATAGATTTCCCTGCCTCACTTCATTCTTCACACTAGCCCAAATTGTCTTTCTGGAATAGTATCTAATTAGATTATTCTCCTTCTTTTGAAAACCTTCCTAGTCTTGGGCCCTGGCAGGGTACCTCAGTTGGTTAGAGCGCCACCCTGATAGGCCAATGGATTCAATCCCTGGTCAAGGCACATACAAGAATCAACCAGTGAATGCATAAATAAGTGGAACAACAAATCGATCTTTCTCTAGCTCCCCTTCCTCTCTCTCTAAAATTAATTTTTAAAAGATTTAAAAGTAAAAACCTTCCTAGTCTCTCCATGGTCTGAAAGATATCTCTTTGTCTGTACTTCTAACATAAAGGCCCTTCACTGTTCTGCCTCCAGTTTATCTCCTCAATGTTGTCTCTCATCCCTTCTACATCTGCCCTATTAGGTGTGTGCACAGTTTTTAAGACTCGGGTGTTAGCACTTCAAAGCTGTCCCGGTGGTATAACTTTCATATGAATAAGTCTGTTTTATAGAACTTAGCATATTCTTTTTTGAATGTTAGAGGACATTTATTCAAGTTGGGGACAGTGAAATAAGAAGGGGCCGGGGAGCTCTAGCTGGTTTTTCTCAGTGCTTAGAGCGTCCATCTGTGGACTAAAAGATCCTGAGTTCGATTCCAGTCCAGGTCACATGCCCGGGTTGCGGGCTCGATTCCCAGTAGGGGCCATGCAGGAGACAGCCGATCAATGATTCTCATCGATGTTTTTATCCCTCCCCCTTCCTCTCTGAAATCAATAAAAATATATATTGTTTTAAATTTAAGGGGTGGGGGTGGGGAAATGAGCCTAGAGGGGTCCTTGGGGATAGGTTCAGGGGGTTTACCGAGGATGAGCTGCGCGGTTCATTGCTCATTGGTTGCGAGCCTCAAGGGTCTTTTAGAGTTTCGGAAATGCACACCTGTATGAGAAGGGGGGCAAGAGGAAAGGCGCGGGCTTGCTCCTGGGAGGGAGAATGCACGTAGGCTTTCTTCTATATCTTTTGTGTGTCTGAAATATTTAGAATAAACACCGAATTTGAGAAACATGGTTTCCTTGAAACACTTAAGTTTATCTTGAGAAATGTTGATAACTTGAATCAAACTCCCATAGAATTTATTCAGAAGTTCAGTGTTGCATGCTTTGCCCTGTGAATCACTGTCAAATATATATTATGCACAGAGCAAGAGTAGAAGACTAGATAGAGTCTGCCATGTCATATTGTTACAAGCTCTTAACCTACTGAAGTAATCCATCTTCCACAGACCACTGATGGTTGGTTAGGTCTGAAAGGTTGGCGACTGCTGGTTTAAGGAAACCTTTGGAGCAGCGGTCGCCAACTGGTGGTCCGTGAGGTCCGAAAGGTTGGCGACCGCTGTTCCAGACCACATTTTTTAACAAGATAGTTTCATGTAGTAGTCTATTGTAGTTGAAAATTTCTTTCCAGGTAGTAATAATCATGATAAAGGATTGGTTTTATCGAGTAAATTTTTACTATTTTTAGTCTTTCTCTTAGTCTAGTAGTACATCATGGATGTGGTAATGGAAAGATTGATTGGACTTGATTATTCAAACCACCCATTTTCTACTCTCCCTTCTTACCTTCTCTGCTGAATTGGCTAGGCCACTAATCTGAATCCCATGTAAAAGCTTTGTCTGGGAATCTGGCTTCCAGCCATCAGCTTCTGATTTTGAAAACCTATTACTTAGAGTTTTATTTGATGTAGGTCCCCCCCAAAGACCGAAACTGAATCTAAAGCCTCGGAGCACTCCTAAGGAAGATGATTCCTCTGCTAGCACCTCCCAGTCCAGTCGAGCAGCCTCCATCTTTGGAGGGGCAAAACCTGTTGACACAGCTGCTAGAGAACGAGAAGTAGAAGAGCGGCTACAGAAGGAACAGGAGAAATTGCAGCGTCAGCTGGATGAACCAAAACTAGAACGGCGGCCTCGAGAGAGGTAAGGTTATTGTCAATATAATTTCCCATCTCTGAATCCAGTGGTTCTTAGTGGGGGCATTATATCCCCAGGGGGTGTTTGGGAAATCTGTGTGGATGTTGTTGGTTGTCATTTATCAGCATTTGGTGTACATGGGCTGGGGCTGCCAGGTGGTCTGCAATACATGGACGGTTTAACCCAGTTAAGAGTCGTTGCCTGTCCTTCACACTTTTCAAAAGGCCTACTCGGTTTAACTTGCAACGGATATAAATTGGTGGTACTTTAATACCGGAGTCAGCAAATTATGATCTGGACCTGTGTTTATAAGTTTATCTGGGCCTTGAAGAAAAATTTGCAAGCCCTGCTTTAGTATATAAAGTAAAATCTCACCATGGTGAGTGGGCAGATTTACCTCTTTCAACTATTTTTCATTTTTTTACTTGTATGTATGTGGGTTATACTACCTAAGTGTTACTTAAGATACTAAAGGAGTCATCACAGGTGGCATTGGCTCTAATAGGGTAGAAACCTTCTATAACAATGTTCTGGACAACTGGACCTAGTTTTAAATGACTTGCAGAATTGTATTTTCAGTAAGGGAGGGCAGTGTTGTAGATTATATAGGAAAATGTTCTTAACCCTAGCCAATGCAAAAAGTGATCCTACTTGGGGGGGTCAGCATGAGTTCAAGGTGACCTTCACTGAGCTAGACATGTGTATTTTGTTAACTCTCTTATACAGACACCCAAGCTGGCGAAGTGAAGAAACTCAGGAACGGGAACGGTCAAGGACAGGAAGTGAGTCATCACAGACTGGGACCTCAGCCACATCTGGCAGAAGTAAGTCAGACCAGGGTGGGTATCATATTATTGCCATTTTCCACAACCTATTCATAATCAAATTATGCAGAAACTTTGGGGTGTTAAATTCAATCCTGGACTCTTTATTTGGATTAGTTCAGATTGGT
The DNA here is from genome assembly GCA_026230045.1 of Corynorhinus townsendii. Lineage (NCBI taxonomy): Eukaryota > Metazoa > Chordata > Mammalia > Chiroptera > Vespertilionidae > Corynorhinus > Corynorhinus townsendii. The sequence goes on along the minus strand of JAPDVU010000003.1, from coordinate 167,179,835 downwards.
ATTAGTTTTACACCTCCCGCTCTGAAAAATCTGAGAAATGGGCACCAGAGGTAGACTTAGATGATCGTTTAATAATTTTCTACTAAAGAGTATACTTAAGCCCTAGCTGATTTGGCTCAGTGGATAGAGCCTCAGCCTGCGGACTGAAGGGTCCCAGGTTTGATTCCTGTCAAGGGCACATGCCTGGGTTGTGGGCTCGATCCCCAGTAGGGGGCATGCAGGAGGCAGCCAATCAATAATTCTATTACATTTGTCCCTTCATTTTATGTATTGACATCTGAGTTTTGTTTATTCAGAGCAACCAGTGTTTCAAGTGATTATATTCTGCTCTTGATTCTTTCTTCCTCCCTTGAATTTACTGCTTGGTCATAAGCATGGTTAGTGCTTTGGAAACTGAATTGTTCAGTTACAACACCTCCCTTCCCTTAATGTGAGCCAGTGTTTTGGTGTTTTATTTTGTTTTTTTTTATTTTAAGGCTTTTCCTCCCACCTCTAAATTGATTTGTACTTGAGCATTTCAAAATATAGCTCAAGGCTGGGGTAATTTGGAAATAGTTGTCCACATGCTGTAGAAGTTTCCTGGTAATTATTCAGGCTGGAATAGACTCTTAGTAACAGGATATAATGCCTCTTTGTACCCAGGTAGGAATATGATGGTTGGGTTGATTTATAACCCTACTTCTGAAGAGCTTGCACTTAACGTGTAAAAAGAATCTGATAAAATAAGCTCCTAGTTTTGAGGAGACATTTGGTGCTTTATAAAAAAAAAAGAAAGAAATGAGCCCAGCCAGCGTGGCTCAGTGGTTGAGTATTAACCTATGAACCAGGAGATTCCCAGTCAGGTCACATGCCCAGTTGTGGGCTCAATCCCTGAGGTGGGAGGTGTGGGGAGGGAAGGCAGGGAGTAGTGTGTTCTACCTTTCATAAATTTATAAATCTGGTTGTATCGTGTTTACTTATATATTTGTGTATGTTGAGCCTGTAAGTTGATCAGTGGTTTCTGGGGTTTGCAGATTTAACATAGGACCCCTTTATTATTTTTTTAATTGTTTAAAGTATTACATGTCTTCTTCCCACCCCTGAGGGCAAGCCCCCCCGCCCCAGTGTCTGTGTCCATTGGTCATGCTAATATGCATACATACAAGTCCTTTGGTTGATCTCTAATCTCCCCCCGCCTTCTCCCTGAAGTTGGACAGTCTGCTCAGTGCCACCTTGTCTCTGGATCCATTTTTGTTCATCAGTTTATGTTGATCATTATATCCCACATATGAGTGAGATTTTTTTTTTTTTTAATTGATTTCAGAGAGGAAGGGAGGGAGAAAGAGAGAGAGAAACATCAATGATGAGAATCATTGATCGGCTGCCTTCTGTACGCCCCACACTGGGGATCGAGCCCACAACCCAGGCATGTGCCCTTGACTGGAATCAGACCCGGAACCCTTCAGTCCCGCAGGTTGATACTTTATCCACTGAGCCAAACCGGCTAGGGCCATAGGTCCCCTACACACACACACACACACACACGCACGCACGCACGCACGCACACACACACACACACACACGGGTGTGTGTGTGGGTGTGGGTGTGGGTGTGTATTTTTATATATATCGTTCTCCAAGTATGACCATTTTAACAATGAGACTAGAAAAGCTATCATCCTAAAGGTCAGGGGCTATCCTTGGAGAGTTATTTTTCCAGTTTCTCTTGCATCAGTGAAACATTTTCTCATATTTTGAGAGCCAAGTTAGAGTCTGTATTTAAGAAAAATGATAGCAGTAAATATGGACATAGATCATTTCCCACTCTGTTGAGATCCTAATAGATGGTTGTACAATAAGCCTATTTTTGATCATTTGACCCTCTCCCACTCTGACTTCACAGATGCACGAAGGAGAGAGAGTGAGAAGTCTCTAGAAAATGAAACACTCAATAAGGAGGAAGACTGTCACTCTCCAACTTCTAAGCCTCCCAAACCTGAACAGCCTCTAAAGGTAATGCCAGCCCCTCCACCAAAGGAGAATGCTTGGGTGAAGCGAAGTTCTAACCCTCCTGCTCGATCTCAGAGCTCAGACACAGAGCAGCAGTCCCCTACAAGGTGAGTCAGCTTGGAAACAGCAGTCGGTTAGCTGTAGAATCTTTTTTTTTTCCTATCCTCATCAGAGGATATATTTTTTCCTTTTTTTTTTTTTTTTTTTTTTTTTTTTTGAGAGAGAGAGAGAGAAGGGAATGGAGGAGAAGGGAGAGAGAGAAACACTGATGTGGGAGAAACACATGGGTTGCCTCCTGCACAGCAGGCCCTTCCTGGGCCAGGGATCGAGCCTACAACTAAAGTATGTGCCCTTTGGTCTGCAGGCTGACGCTCTAACCACTGAGCAAGACCAGGGCAGCTGTAGACTGAAATGTTGTGATGTTGTGATAGAAAGTGCCCTGAGAGGGGTTGGCCTTAGATAGCACCTAACCCTGTCTACTTTATTAGTTCAGATTTAGTGGTATACTGGAGCTGGCTCCTGAGCACCAATTGTTCCATTTTATAGCTAGTTGACATTCCTTTGGTGCCTCAAAATCTGCAAATACTAGACTCAGAACCCATAGCAGCTACATGTTGGCAATGGGAGGATCACTTCCATAAGTCTTAGGATCCTCATTTGTAAAATAGAGAATAATATTAGCCTTGCGTGATTGTGATGATTCTATAGGACATGGCACTTAAAGTGTTCAAATTGCTTTCGTTGTTGCTGTCTTTCCTGTATTTTAATGTATCACAGTCACAGCATTATGTATATTTGGTTCTCTATAGAGCTTGGAGAGTGATAAGTTTCTTATCTCTTCTTTAAGACAACTGATGATGTGATTACATGTTTTTCTTCTAGTGGTGGGGGGAAAGTGGCTCCAGCTCAACCATCTGAGGAAGGACCAGCAAGGAAAGGTAAGATCAAAAGGAGAAGAGGATTTTTCGCTAGAGGCCTAAATTAAAAGGCCTATAAAGTCATGAAATACTGAACTTCAGTGTATTTTGCACCAGGTTTTGTGTTTAGGTTCTTAGATGATCTGTCTTTTCTTGCCATTAGAGGGCAGGAGTGGTCTCTTTAGAGAAAGCATGGAACCCTGCCCTTTCCTGGTAGAACAGGGGGCGGGGGAATCGGAAGGAAAATAACATGCTCAGTACAGATTAGAAATGTCACCATCTGCAAGGCCAAGGTCACTCACAACACAGCATCATAGCCTTATTGGCAGTTGGCTTTTCATGATGGTGTAATCCTACAGTGGAACTTTTTAGTGGATCTTGTTGGGGGAGGGGTGTGTGTTATATATATAGAGTACGTGGGAAGAAGGGCTTAGGAAGGAAGTCTGGGTTGGGGTGAGGTTTAATTTCCCTGGGTACATGATGAGCACATTTTTCTCCAACCCTTAGGAAACCTAGGAGAGGGAGAGTAATTATTTACTTGCCTTTCATTTATTTTTGCATTTCCACTCAAGCAGATGAAAATAAAGTGGATGGGGTGAGTGTCCCAAAAGGCCAAAGTGGGAGCTCTAACCGTGGTCCAGGGGATGGAGGGAACAAAGACCACTGGAAGGAGTCGGAGAGGTAAGTGTGTTCTCTCTCCTGTTGTTTGTAATTGTTGTCTGAGGCTTAGGCACCCCTGTCTTTGTAATTAAGAAGTTCTTGTTTCTCCAAGCATTACCAGATCTCACACTGTGAACAAACTAAACTCAATCACTATAAACAGTTACAATTCTGAGAATCTAGAAATAACACAAAGTGTCCAGGTATCAAGAACTGTTGACTGGAGGTGCCTGTTGAGTGCCTCAGAACTGCTTATAGGTTTTGGGACGGTCCTCTCCTAAGGATGTGGTCTTATACTCATCTCTGCAGGAAAGATGGCAAAAAGGATCAAGACTCCCGATCTGCACCTGAGCCAAAGAAACCTGAAGAAAGTCCAGCCTCCGTGAGTGTCAAAGGCTTGCCCAACTCTACTTCCCTTAGCTTTTCCTGTTGAACCCCACTTATATTTAGGGCTGCAAACAGTGGTTGGAAATAAGGCACTGCTGCTCATTTGAAATAATGAAAGTTTAGCATTTTTCTCTGTTCTACCTTTCACTACTATCATCCCTTTTTCAAGATGAAGGGTGGTGCATGCCTTTGACAGCTCTCCCTAGCTGTGGAAATGCTTCAGTAAAAGCTAATGAGCAAGCAGGTGGTTGCAGTCTGGATTAAAGTATCAGAATCCAGTTTCTTGGAATTGTTTTAAAATATTTCTTTAATGATTTCAGAGAGCATGGGGGAGAGAGACAGAAACATCAATAATGAGAGAGATTCGTTGATTGGCTGCCTCTTGCATATCTGCAACCTGGGCATGTACCCTATTAGGGAATCAAACCCTGACCTCCAGGTTCATAGGTTGACTCTCAACCACTGAGCCACACCGGCTGGGCTGTTCTTGGATTTTGATGTGAGAATTTAAGGCCTTGGTCTCTTTATCACTCTTCTCTGTTACAGAAGTTCAGTTCTGCAAGCAAGTATGCTGCTCTCTCTGTGGATGGTGAAGATGAAAACGAGGGAGAAGATTACACCGACTAGACCTCTACATCCTGTTTTCTCCGAGTCTCTCTCTACCCTGGAACGTTCAAGAGCAAACCAAACCTCTAGCCAGACAAGACAAAATAAAACTCACATCTCCTGGAGACTTCTTAACTTTTTTTAAAAAAGCGAAATGAAATGAAATTTTTTTGCATGCTGCTGCAGCCTTTAAAGTATTGAACTAACTGGAGAATCGTCAATGTAGCCAGGCATATTTTAATGGGAAAGTTGTGCACTTCTATGACACATGCAGTCGCCCGTGTGATTAGTGCCTAGGGGCCTCCATTTAGGAAAATGGCAGTGACAGTGATGCAATGTCTGGAATCTGGTTGGGCAGTAGGGCAGGTATGAGGAAGAGGATGAGATTTGTACCTTTAATTCTTATATCCTAATGTGGCATTTATGAATTCTCAAATATCTGAATAAATTCCCCATCCTTGGAAAGGTAGGTTTAGTCTCTGAAGTTTTAGTCTCCAGGAGGCTGCCAGCCCCTCCTCTTATTTAATTCTGAGTTACTGGGGCCAGCCTAGGGGGAATGCCTTCATTTTTACCCCCCAGGGGGGTAGCTGGGAGTGAGTCTACAGGCCTCTAAAGAATAGGACTGCTTGGTGACCAAAATAAGTGGGAAAATCGTGGTTTGAAAAGAAGCTTTGGGGAGGTGATGAATTATCTTGAACCAGAAATAGGGAAAAATGATATGACCTCCAATAAACACATGAATGGTTACTTCCTGGAGCAGGAAGCACTTAGGGGTGTGGGAATTCCCAAGTTTCTTATGTGTCCTGGTTTTGCCCTTTCTTCAACACTATCCTTTCTCAAAGTTCAAATACCCACATTCTGTTGAAATCTTGAAGCTTTTAAATTTAGACTGTTGTCTTATGTTCCTCATGCTACTCTTTCCTGTTACCTCCCAAAAAACTTCTGTTAAAGCCACAGACCCAGTGCCCCAGGCATCTGGATCAGCCCCTGGGAGCTGTCAAATGAGGAATCACTGCTCTTCTCAAGTAAATCCTGGCTCCTTTGCCTTTTGACTCTCCTGCTGTTCAGTCCTGACCCCTTTTACACCTCTGAAAACTAGAATGGTCTTAGGTGGTGAGGGTGGTGGATAAATAGGGACAGTTAAACTGGGAGCCTCATGACCTTGATTGGGGTTTTTGTTCGAGGCTTTTAATTTTTCGGGAGTGGGGCTTTGTTTTTTTTTTGGGGGGGGGGGGGGGGTTCCTACAAGTTTCCTTTTCTCCACTGAAATCCCACACCAATGTTTGGATTTATAATGTGGCCTAGACCCGTGTGTGGTTTGGTTTTGTTTTTAGCTTCCCTTGAAAATAAATGATAATGGAGAGAACTCTTTAACAAGGTCCTGGTTTCTCTTGCAACACAGTAACTTGCCTGCTTTTATGTGTTCCTTTGTACTGTCAGTTCAGTAGGTGGAATCCTTATGGGCAATATTGGTACCTAACAGAGAAATGAGACCTTGGTCTCTTGTTTGCCAGCCCTCCCATCAGTCCTAGGTTAGAGCCTGTCCAGCTATGCGGGGGTGTTGGTTTATGAGTGCTGCAGCAGTTGGCATAATGAATCATTTACCCAATGGACATAAAAAACATACAAGTGAGGTAACTGTAACTTGCTTGGATGGCCAGGAAATGGCTTTTAGAGACCCGAGGCTGAAAGGGTTTTTTTAACCATTTGCTGTAGATGATGAAAAGGTAGGGTTTGCCCTCTTCAAGTCTACTTCCAAATAGTTGTGTCCAAAAAAGCGGTTCTTTCCCACTCCCCTACCATGTCCCCCATTAAAACAAACAGGGATTTATGTCCTACTCAATACGTGTAAAATTTGTACAAAAATATCTTCTATGAAAATGATTTGTAATCTGTAGACTTACTACCTAGGAGATGTCTTGAGATGTGAATCCCATCCTTTGGGTTGTGGGGTTTTTTGTTTTCTCCAAATAAATCTGATCTTTAAAGTTCATTTTAATGCTGAAATTCTTTAACAATACACTCCATGCTCCCAAGTCCTTTTTGTGGACTCCCCACAGACAGTCTGCTACCCTGCCTTCCCATCTCTGGGTACCATTTTGTGTAAGTACAGAGGGTGGGATTTACAAGGGGAATTGATCTGGCCATTGAGGCCCAAGAACTGGAAATTCACAACTCCCCTCCAGCATTTTTGCCTGGTGGTAACTTTTAATATCATTTGAGCATTCTGCATTCCGTTTCCTATGCTGTTTGTTTACTAACATGAAGTGGGAGCTCTGGGGATAAAGCCTCATGTCCTTGAGGCAATGCCCCCGTAAACCTCCGCCCTTCAGTTGTTGAAAGATGCAGCCTCTCTTCCTGGGTTGAACTGCACAGGCAGAATGGAGTCTAGGTTGATTATCAGAAACATTGATATGAGAGAAACATTGGCTGCCTGACGCACACCCTCAACTAGGAATTAAGTCTGAATCCCGGGCATGTGCCCTGACCTGGAATTGAACCAGTGACCTGGTGCATGGGACCAAAGCTGAACCAACTGAGCCACACTGGCCAGGGCTGGGTTACCACTTTTAATCATCGCTCAGACTTAGTGGGAATTTTCCAAACAGAGGGACAAACTGTTCATTGTTGCAAGGGCAGGAAAGAGGTTAGGAGAGTGGCAGAGAATCCTTAAGGTCACAAAGGGGTGGAGCACAGAAAGCCCAGGAAACCTCAATTTGGGGACTAGGAGCCTAGGGGAAAGTGAAGGGAGTTGGGAACATAGTTACATAAGTGGCTTTCCCCTGGGCCAACTGCAGCAGCTGGTCTGGTTTCTTGTTGGTACATTGATCTCTTCAAAGTTGAGGGATAAAAAAGAGGCTCCCTGTACAGCCTCTCCATGTGGGTTTAGGACAGGAAAAGGCCCTGCCCAGGCAGCCTGTGGGACCTACATAGCAGTGCTTACTTAACTGCCGCTTCAGCACCACAGTCCCTCACGCTCTCCAAGCCTTCATTTGAGCCACTCCCCTCGCTGCAATACTGAGGTCTGGGTGCATGGTGATGGGGAGTAGGGAATGAAAGTGGGAAAGGCTAACATGAAGGAGGTTCATGTTGGTTGAGCAAAGAAAGGGCAGGGAGGAAGGAGGTCTCCTATGTCCCAAGAGGGTAAAGTCTGGGGAAAGGCAGGCACTGGTATGCCCCCATCCGCTCTGAGCCCTACAGCAGAAATGCATCTCAGGCCTGGTCAGCCTTTGCTGCAAATCTTAAGCAACCAGAAGGGTGTAGGTATGACATCCTACTTTATAAGGATCCATTTTAGGTTGGTTGGGTCCCATGTGTATAATGGGCCATGGAGCCTACTCTCTCCTAAACAGAATCAAGCACTAGGCTCTGGATCCCAGTTAGTGCTGAGGGCATTACCTCAAGTGCTAAGTGAGCTCACAGCATCTGGCTTCACAGGAAGTGGGAGAGCTACACATCTGCTCCTGGGAAGCATTATTTCTCAAATAAAACTTGTTTCTCAGCAACCATAGTAGCCCCTAGGGCCACAAGTGAAGGGGGACTTGCCTCTCCTCACCCTCCCACCTCACCAGAAAGAAGGGGTTTGGAAGAAGCAAGCTGTGCTCTCCCCGCCCAACTGCAGCCACCTCCGGGTTGGACAATACAAGCTCTGTCCTCAGCCAGGAGATCCGCCTCTGGGTCAGCTCTGCTCTTCCCCCCACTCTTCCTGGTTCCCAGCGCCCAGCCCTCCACAAGTTCCCCTGACCAAGAGCTCTTCCAACCCTCAATGCCCTCCTCCTATAATCCCCACCCCAAGGATCTCAACACACTGAGTCACAGGCATGGGATCACCCCAGACCATGGAAGAGGAGGTTCAGCCTTCGGTGCCAAGATGGGCTGCCCTCTGCATAATCAAGGTAAGAAAACCTGCATGGAGGGGAGGGTGAGGTGTTCCTAAAATTGTTTCACTTTACTAACATCATCCTGGCTTTCTCCTCCCTTTCCCCTTTCTGCAGCTCTTGGTCTGCCTGGCTGGCCCTATGTGCCACCCATTTGTATTTCATTCCCACCAAGCCACCTCTTGAATAATTTTTCACTCTCAGCCTCTCATCAGCTTCCTTTTTGCAGCCTCCTTCCCCCACAGTGAGAGCAAGCATCAAGTCTGAGCTGGTAGTTCAGCTACCCATTTTATGATCCTCTCCCAATTCCTTGGAACCTCAAAAGGGGTTCCTCTTTTTTTAAAAAAAAATATATTTTATTGATTTTTTACAGAGAGGAAGAGAGAGGGATAGATAGAGAGTTAGAAACATCGATGAGAGAGAAACATCCATCAGCTGCCTCCTGCACAACCCCTACTGGGGATGTGCCTGCAACCAAGGTACATGTCCTTGATCGGAATCGAACCTGGGACCCTTCAGTCCGACACTCTATCCACTGAGCCAAACTGGTCAGGGCAAAAAGGGGTTTCTCTTTAAGGAGAGCAACACCAGCTTGAGTGAAAGGCTCTAGCCCACCCACCATTCTGAGATTCAATCAAGTGCCTCTTGGCTGAGTCCCAATCTCTCCTTAGGTACCTTTAGAGATTAGAACCTACCCCCTTACCATGTATCAGAGGGCCAACCAAAGACTCTAATGAACCCTGGAGAAGGCAAGATGTTAAAAGAACTAGCATATGCTCCAAAGAATTGAACCAATTTTCATGTCGCATGTATCTCAATTACATAATCAAATCTTGCCAAAATACAGTGACCTTCAGCCCTACCCTCCTCCAGTAGCCTCTGATCCCTGTTGCTCTCCTAACTCCTGTCTCTCCTCCCAATCTCTTCCCTCCCCAGCTCCATTCCAACCCCCATCCCCTCCCTCCAGACCCCAGTGACTGCTCTAACCTCTGGACTGCCTGTTGGACACCAACTCAGCCAAGAGCAGTAAGATCATGGCTCCCTAGTCCCAGAACATCCACCCCTCCCAAATGCCAGTCTCTGGGGGACCCACATTGTCACCATGTGCTGCTTCACAGCCTCTTCCCTGCTGTTAGATTGGACAGATTGGAATCAGGTGCTCCACCCCCTGGTAATCAGAACCAGACTTCCCAGCTCCTGCCAAAGGCAGGCTGAGCATTAAAAGGATGGAAGGGCCTTAGAGTTGGTGGTACTGGCTGCTTTGAGCAGACATTGGGCATTGAGCCCTGGGCCCTGGCTCCTCAGAAGCCACCTCCCCCTGGACGCTGCCCCCGCCCCGCCCACCCCCACCCCGCACTCCCGCCGGTTTTCATCACGGAAAATTCGGTAGGGAGGGGAAGGAAGGGAGAAAGGTTCAGCAAGTGCTCAGGGCTAAAGAACATTAGGGAATCTGGGAATGGATACAGATTCAGAGCTTCTAGAAAGATATCCCTTTCCTTTACCTTCCCCTCCAGGGCGGCACAACTCAAACCGGCCCCATGGCCCCGTAAGTCAATTACAAGAAGTTACTACCCAGTGGCAGATCCAGACACTGCAAAAGAAGGGAATGATATTAAACCACAGAATGAACTTCCACATCCATTGGAAGCCTGGGACTCGAGTTAAATGTGAGGAAGACTTAATGAAAGTCTCCTAGGGAGTGGGAGTGACTGTCCAGCTCCAAAGCAGGGCAGTGGATGGGCTGCCTGGAGTTGCTTAGCAATGGTGATGTGTAGGGGGTGGGGAGGTTGGTATTGAACTTGGTGTGGAGGTCCTCGCTGTTAAGTTCTTTGGGGAGAACAGGTGACACCTGCAAAGTCTCGTGTGAGGCAGAGGGCCAGGGAAGGGTGTCCAGAGACTTGGAACACAGGTGACCCAGGTATCTTCATCTGAATCCAGTGCTCCCGTGGTTAGGTGGCGCTAGCCACACCAGGCCGCGCCGCGCGGGTGGGTCCAGACTACGGGGTCAGGCCCAATCCCAAATACACTCCTGTGGAGGGGCCGATCTGAGAGGCCAAGGCAGTTCTCCATCCTGTCTCTAGTACCTTCTGAACCTATGCCCACCTTTTCTTCTGCGTCTGTCTGGCTCGTACGGGTTCTTTGGCCTGTTTCCTCCGTGTCCACCTTCCCCAAAATCTCCCAGGCTCTTCCCATCTCCTAGCGCCGCTGCGCTCCTCCTGCCTCCCGGCTCTTTGTGAGCGGGGTTCGCAGAAGGTGGGGAGAGAAGGGAGAGAGGAGGACGAGGGGCGGGAGCGAGCGGAAGGTGGGGATTGGAGCGGGGCAAGAGGGAGGGGAGAAGCGCGGGAGGGAGGAGAGGGCGGCGCGGGCGCGGCGGGGCGGGAGGGAGCCCAGGAGCGCGGCGCCCGCTCCCGCCTCCTGCGCCTCCCGCGCGGCCGCTCGGCGCGGGCCCAGCCGGGATGGGCTGGCCCGGGGGCTCCCCCTGCTGCTGTTGCTGCCCCGCCCCGCCGCGCCCCCGCCCCGCCGGGCGCCCCCCGCAGGTGAGTGGCCGCGCCGGGCGGGAGGGCGGCGGCCTGTGCGTCACGGCCGGGGGGCAGTGCCGGGGGCGGGCGCCAGGGGGCGCGGGGCCGCCGGGGCCCGAGGGGGCGCGGGGAACGGGGCTGGCGTCCCTGGCCCCTGGGCTGGGGGTCCGAGATCGCGAGGGTCGCGGCGAGCCCAGACAGCTGGCAGCCAGGAAGGTGACCAGGGGGCGGGGCGCGGGTTGCGGTCAAACTCCGGTCGGGGCCGTCACGCCTTCGCGAGTCCGGTGCACACGCCCCCGGACCCAGCGCTGCCCTGTCCCTCCACACACCCGCGCGCCCCGCACCAAGCGCCGCTCCTGGATCGCCGTGGGGCACGCTCCCCAACACGCAGGCCCGGGACCGCCCTGGCCTGGGAGTGCCTGTGAGGGTTTTCCTTTTCTACTTCACATCGGGGAAACTGAGGCAGAAAGCAGGCCTAGAAGAGGCTGATTTCACTTTCCAGCCCCATTCCTCGGCCCCCTTGTGCTGCTACCCTCAATTCTCCAGACCCCCCTGGGCACACCCATAGACGCCGCCTTCCTCCCTCTTGCCTTCCCTGCGCCTCACCCCTCCTCCGTGGCGGCCAGGCTCCCAGCCTCTCATCCAACCACAGCTATTTCCAGGAAGGGGGAGTGTGGGTGGAGGGGTTTCTCCAAACAAACCCAAGGCTTCAGAGTGCGATGGGGGCCAGGCTGGGGGAGAAGCTGACAGGTTCTGGAATGTTCCAGGCAGGAGAAGGGTCCTGGGGTCTGGCCATGCCTTTCCAGGCCTGCCCCAGTGAGCGACTTTTCCTCTCAGCACGGGCTGAGAGATCCATGCTTCCCCATCTCCATCTTCCCTCAGAGGTGCCTCACAGGGTAGGGAAGGACTCAAAGCCAGGCTTCCCCAGACACCCAGAGGGGTTAGTGAAACCCCGAAAGAGGGAGGGTCAGAAGATGTTGGAAGACCTGCTGCAGATGAGGGTGGCTTCTAGGTGAGGGGACTTTCAGCTCCTCTGGAGGGAGCAGTAGAAAAGATCATGCTGAAGGGTCCTGGTCAGGGTGTGAGCAACTGGAGCAGAGAAAGGCCACCCACCTATCAGTGTCCCTCCTCCCCCCAGCAGCACTGGGGACTGGATGAGGCCAGGCCCAGTTGCCCACATTGGCCTGGGGCCTGGAATGTCCTGGGACCCGGCCAGAGCTGGTGGGGTGGGAGTGGGTTGCAGAGCCAGTGCCCCTCTCCAGTTACAGGCTAGGGGCCCTGGTTTGCCACACAGATGTCTCCCTCTGGGCAAGGTACCCTGGGGACAGACTTCCTGACCTGGAAGGAGAATTAGAGCTTCAAGAGAGAAGCCTCAGGCAAGGCCCAACCCACGCAGGTCCACAGAAGTGTCCTGAGTGGGCTCCCATAAGGGGAGTCATCCAGAGAAGGCAGGATGAGTCCAGCCCCAGGCGCAAGAGGGAGGGAGAGGGAAGTGTAAGGACCTGGTAGGAGATGCCAGAGCTGGGGGAGCTGTCTGAGCACTGGGACATTCAGTAAATGCCATGCAAATGAGGGTGGTAGATATTTACACATTCTTTCAAGTGACAGCTCTCGCTGGTCCCAGGGGCTCCTGTCCGAGGTTTGGGGCTGAAGACCCCAGAGCATTAACCCCTTATATTTTTGGAAGATTACTTCCCTGTTTCCAAGGCCCCAAACCACCTCCTTCCCTTGACTCCTGGGACAGGAAGTTGGCCATGTTCCCAGGAGGGAGGCAGGAGGCCCATGGAGGGGTGTGGAGTATGTGTTGGGGGGCGGGGGGCACTCAGGTCTGGGACAGCTGCTGAGGAAGGAGAGCAGAGCTAGGAGAGCCATGAAGGTAGTCCTCAGGCTTTGGGGGAGGGGCAGCCCTAGGGCCTAAGTGGCAGAGCTCCAAGCGGGGCTAGGGATCTGAGAAGTTGGGCAGAAACAAGCCCAAGAAATGAGTGAGTGGGGGACTATGTCAGGAGCAGAGCATCTGGGGCCTGTCAGGAGAAGGACCTCAGATGCCTTGGGCTGGGGCAGGAACGGATCACTCCTGTGGGTAACGCAGTCTTCTGGCTGGAATTTGCCTTCCAGCGTGAGTGGGGGAAGGAGGGGCATGCATGTTTTCCTTTTCCTACTTCACAACCAGTGAAACTGAGGCAGGAAGCTGGCCCTCAGTCCCCTTTTCCCTGATCCACAGGATGCACTCGGGATCCTAGGATCCTGGGCTGCCCAGGATAGTGTTTTCTAGGGTCCACCCCCACCCCTACCACCCCCCTCCCAAACACCAGAAGTCCCTAGAGAGCCTGAGAGTTCAGGCGGGGAGGCTGGCCTGGTCAGGACTCCGTGTTCCCTGCTGGCCCTTGAGCCCTGCCCTGAGACCTAAATTCCCACCCTGCCCCCACCCGGCCCCACCACTGGGGAGGGGGCGGGGGAAGCTGGATCTCAGGATCATTGCAGATCCCTGGATAGGATAGATTCCTAGGTATAGGGCAGCTCCAGAGCAAGAGGGGTGGGGGTGGGGGGGCAAAAGATCTTGGGCTGACACTCCCAGCAGGGTAGATCCTGGGAATCTGATCTCCTGGCCTCCCCCACATCCTCCCCCCACCCCACTTCCTGGAGCAGCGACCTGCCCCCTTCCCGCCTGTACTCCCCTCCGCTTCCAGGGCTGGGCTTCTCCTCACTCCAGCCAGACAGCCTACCCTCCACCCAGGGGAAGCGGCTGCCTCCGCCAGGCCGCTTCCAGGAAGCCCCGGGCCTGGCCCCAGCATTGTTCAGGGCCCGCAGCGGCACCCCAGGCAGCGGGACACCATGAAGTCCAGCGGCCCCGTGGAGAGGCTGCTCAGAGCCCTAGGGAGGAGGGACAGCAGCCGGGCCAACAGCAGGGTAGGAGTACCCACCAGCAGGGCAGAGGAGGGGCAGGGGTGGAGGTGTGGGCAGTGGGGGAGGGGACTAGGAGATCAAATTACCAGGCCAGACCCTCTTCTTCAGCCTTCTTCCCTTACTCTTCATCCCCTTTACTCTGCCCCTTTGGGGTGACAGGGCAGAACCGGTATGTTTTTGGCTCCTCTATCACCTTCCTGCCCTAGCACAGGCCAACCCTGGGGGGTCCTGACCCCTACACCTGCGTCTTGGTACACTTCATTGTAGGACCTTTCTGGGTACTACACTGGAGCTCCAGAGCAAGGCTAAGAGATGAGGCTCCTTCCCCAAGTTGAGACGTTTAGGGGGAATGGGGTGGGGTGGTGAAGGAAGGGAGGGAGGGAGGCAGCCAGGTCTCAGGGTTGCCTTAGGCACAGGGGCTATGCTTTCCATTCCTCTGTGTGTGCCGCTCATGCCAAATGCACCCAAGTTTCTTAGTGGGTCTAGCAAGGTTGGTCCAGTTCAGGAGCATTCAGCTGCTGGTTTAATCCAGCTGTTTCAGGGACAGGCAGCCAAGAGACCAGGGGTGTTGCCTGGGTCCCCAGGCTGGGGATCCTGGAAGCCCCCACTGTCGAGGGCGGGGGGGGGGGGGGGGTGCGGCGGCGACTGGAGGCCCTATCATTCCTGTTCTCCACATTTTTTCAGCTTTACCCCAAAAGCAGCATGAGACAATACTATATATAGAAGGGAAGAAGGGGGGCAGAAACTTGAACTCCAGAAGAGAAAAAATGGGTAGGAGAGAGGAGGCAAGGAGGCAAATGGTACTCAGACAGAGGATGGGAGGAGTGAACCACAGTAGGGAGATGGGACTGAGGTAGGCCTGGGTCATAAGGGGGCATCCCAGCCTCCACACAACATCTGACCCCCTCCCTCCGCCATTCGATGCTGGAATCCCACTTGAACATCCTCAAATGACGGGGTGCTCACTATTCTAGTAGCAAGGCAGCTAAATATTTTTCCCAATGGCATGGTTCGGTCTGCCTCTCCCTCCAGCATTACCACCCGCCTTCTTACACAACTTCTGCCTGCAGCTTCAATGCACAATGAGTAAACATGTTGTTCTTGTGGGGTGGGGGGGGCAGAGGGAGGGAGGGCATGTCAGCTGCCTAGAGCGTGGGGACAGCAGGAGCCAGGGGACCAGGACTGGCTGAGGCCACTCCTACCAGTCAGCCTGGGTGCTGCTGAGTGACTGTCCTCCGACATTCATGTCTGGACCCCCTGCTGCTCACTCTGCGCATGAGCCTCCATTTGGGGAGGGTAAGATGGGAGGAGAAACGGGACGCCTCATAGAGGAGAATAAGAGAGCACCTTCCACAGGAGGAAAGCTCTCCTTGGGGGGGCGGTGACCACAAGCAGATCACACACCAGGGCCACGTGAAGGGCCTAAGTGATCCCTTGGGGAGGAGCTGACCCAGCGAGGGTGTTGCAAGGGGCCAGATTCCATGCACTGTCAAGCACAGGCCCACAGCTGGCCGGAAACAGCTGTGGCCAGTGTGTCCTACGAGTTTAGGGACTTCAATGGATCGGATGGAGGAAGAAAGGAACCAGTGCACTGCTAACGCCCGGCCCGATCCCAGAGATGGGCCCACTGGGAACGGACACCTGTCTGTGTCTGTCCCCCACCCCTAGCCTAGGAAAGCTGAGCCACACAGCTTCCGGGAGAAGGTTTTCCGGAAGAAACCACCTGTCTGTGCAGTGTGTAAAGTGACCATCGATGGGACGGGCGTGTCATGCAGAGGTGAGGTACCCTGTTCTGTGGCTCTGAGAGCCTCTACCCAGCACCACTCTGTCTCACAACTCCAGCTGGCAGAACTACGGAACATAAACAAATGTGCATACTGCCCCTTGCCTGGGCAACATGGGCACCGAGAGGCAGCTGCCTCCCTTCCAAACAGCCCTTGCTCCCCATGACAAACACCCCCAGCAATCTAGGAGACTCCAGTACAAACACCTTCCTACCCTGACTTGTGACTGGGGGCTTCCCTCCCTCCCTTTCAGCCACCCCCCCTCCCCATCCTGGCCTAGGCAGTAGTACTCCACTGCCATTCTCTGCCCCTGCTCCCCCACTCCATCTCAATACAGCTGTCCTGAAAGTCACAGGGTGTTTGGTTCCAGGGCCTGGGAAGATGGGAGAGGATCACCCCTTCCACTGCCCCAGAAGGCCCCTGCTAACCCTTCCTCTCCCTATTCCCCTCTAGTCTGCAAGGTGGCCACACACAGAAAATGTGAAGCAAAGGTGGGTACCTGGTAGGGAGAAGGGAACTGAGGTCCCTTCCTCCTCAAAACAGGCTTCTCCAGCCACACTGGCATCAACCGTCCACCCCTCTCATCATTTGGGAACCCCTGCTGAGGGGGGAGAGGGTGCTGTTCTGGGCCCTTTAAGAACCACCCTACTCCACCCCCTGGAGGTCTGGCCCAGGCGAGTGGACAGCTAGACAGCGTTTGTCTTGGTGCTGTGCCCAGGCTGCAGCTGGCAAGAGAGTGGGGGTGGGGAATGAATGAGGAGGAGGAAGGGTGGGGTGGGTGGGGTGGGGGAGCAGTATTTCAGAGACTGGGCAGCCGGATGGGCCGTGCCTTCCCTCTGGGGAAGGGGCCTCAGGATGCCTGGGTGGGTCTCGTCCTAGGCCCTGGAGAGGCTGGGCAGAGGTGCAAGCTGTAGACAGCACACATGTCCACTAGGGACCTGAGACAGCCCCATCCCTGAGGAGGTTCCCTGGTCCCCCTCCTGCAGTATGGGGGTTCCCAGGGCCCTGGAGCCAGCTTGGGGGAGCTGTGTGCCCAGGGGCGGGGTCTCCCGGTGAAAGAGGCCAGTGTCAGTCCCTGGCCATGGCCTGCCTGCATGGCTCTATATATAACTCCTGCCCTGCAGCTGGATGAATGGGGGTCTGTGTGGGCACGGGGCTGGGAGCCAAGAGCAACAAGTGGGGGGCCTGGGCTGAGGGACCTAGAAGCCAGAGGGGAGGCTCCCTTAAATAGAGGAACTTCAGCTGGAGCCTGCACCCATCTCCTAACAGCCCCTCCACCTTGCTGAAGCTGAGGGGTGGCCCCATCCTTAAGCCCAGGAGAGCCCACTTCACAGGAGCTTAGCCCCTCACTCAGGTCTCCTTCCAGGTGACTTCGTCCTGTCAGGCCTTGCCTCCTGCAGAGCTGGTGAGTGTGCTCTGGGATGGAAGGGGGAGGCAAGGAGCCTGGCTGCAGGGTCCAAAAGTCTGGTGGCCACGGGGGGGTGGGGGGGGGCGGGGGAAGGAAGGGCAGGAGGTTACCTTGGATGGATTGCTGTGGGTATTTTCATCCTGAGATAGAGGGAAAAATTGTCTCAGCCCTCTCTCTTCTTCTCCTCTGGGCCTGCTGGGCGCTAGGACTCTTTATCCCTTGCCCAATATAGCCTTTCCAGGGACATGGCAGGCGGTCTCCAATTTCCCCGGGCCCAGACAGGTCCTTGCTCCTATCCTAACCACCCCCTTCTCCTGCCCCGCCTGCCTCTAGCGGAGAAACACGGCCCCTGTGAGGCGCATAGAGCACCTGGTAAAGTGATGCTGGAGGGGGCGGCGTGGGGGCGGGAGCAGGTAGCTCTGGGAGTATGGGAGTAAGGACCTAGGTTTCTTCTGAGGACAAAAGTTCTTGGAACTCTGGAGTGGAGACCCTAGAGTGAGGGGGGGGGGGGGCGGGGGGGAGACACCCAAAAAGTCGCTTGCTCATCATCTCATCTCCTCCTCCAGGGATCCACCAAGTCCCTGAATCACTCAAAGCAGCGCAGCACTCTGCCCAGGTAAGTGCGGGCACCGAAGGTGGTCCCACCTCAGCCCAGGACAGTGACCCCAACAAAGTTCCCTGGGACAGCTCCACACGCCCAAGCGGTCCCACCCACCCTCGGGACCAGGAGGCCTCACCTGCCGACGGTCAGACACCCATCCATCACACCAGCCCCCTCCGGGAACCCGCCCCTCTGTCCCTCACGCAGGCTTCACACCTTCCAGGAGCTTCAGCCTGGACCCACTCATGGAGCGCCGCTGGGACCTGGACCTCACCTACGTGACGGAGCGGATCCTGGCCGCCGCCTTCCCCGCGCGGCCAGACGAGGAGCGACACCGGAGCCACCTGCGCGAGCTGGCTCACGTGCTGCAATCCAAACACCGGGACAAGTACCTGGTGAGGGGCGGGGCCTGCCGCAGTCAGCCAGTGAGAGGGCTGGGAGGTCTAGATGGGCTAGGCTGCGCTCTGACGTCACACCCTCAGAGGCAGGCTCTCGTGGGCTGTGGCCCAGGCGCAGCTGGAGCCGCCCTGGAGTGCCCACGACTATCTGTCACGGCTGGGCAGGGCCTTAGCAACCTTTTAGGGTCACAGCGGGTGTTACCACCTTCATGCATCACCGCACCTCCCTGCATCAGGTCTAAAGCCTCCCCCCTTTTCTTGCAGTTCTTCAACCTTTCAGAAAAAAGACATGACTTGACCCGCCTAAATCCCAAGGTAGGAAGGCATTAAAGCCATCCAACTGAGTCATCCCCACACAAGAAGCCCCCAGCCTCCTGGTTATTAACAGTAGCAACTGGTATCTACTTCACTCTTAAGCACTTTATTATATGACATATATTTGAGTCACCCCAAAGCATGGTGCAACAGGTATCAACCCACTGTACAGGTGAGGAAAGTGCTAAGGCTGCTATGGACAGCCAAGAGGCTGACCTTGCCCCAGACCCATACACCCTGTCCCTTTTCCATCCCTCTCTCTTGGCTGTGGCCCCCACTCCCAGTTTCACTCCTGCACCCCCCACCCAGGTCCAGGACTTTGGTTGGCCTGAGCTGCACGCACCCCCCCTGGACAAGCTGTGCTCCATCTGCAAAGCCATGGAGACCTGGCTCAGTGCTGACCCACAGCATGTGGTCGTACTGTACTGCAAGGTGGGCTGGCACCTCGGGTTTGCAGGGCTGGGATCTCCTCCGCCTGGTGCCCCAGCTGGCCCTGTATCCCTGTCTCTATCCTCAGGGGAGCAAGAGCAAGCTCGGGGTCATCGTCTCTGCCTACATGCACTACAGCAAGATCTCTGCAGGGTGAGGCTCCTGGCCCTTGAGTGGCCCCTTCCCCAGTGGCCCTTACTCCAGCTGGTCCTTGACCAGCCCATCCCCCCTGAAGCCCCACCTCTGTGTTCAGAGAGCCATGTACCAAAAACTTGACATTGCCACCTCCTTCTTCTCACTTGTACTTCATCACAGTTCTCTGGGGCTGCTGTAACAAAGTGCCACAAACTAAGTGGCTTAAGACAACAGAAACTTATTGTCTCCGTTCTGGAGGCTGGAAATCTAAAACTGAGGTGTCAGCAGGACCTCACTCCTCTGAGACTCTGGGCAGAATCCTTCCTTGCCTCCTTCTAGCTTCTGGTGGTGGCCAGCAATCCTTAATGTTCCTTGGCTTGTAGCTGCATCAGTCCAATCTCTGCCTCCGTCATCACATGACCTTCTTTCTGTGTGTCTGTGTTTCTTCTCTTCTTCTAAGGACACCAATCATATTGGATTAAGGGCTCACCCTACTCCAGTATGACATCTTAACTAATTACATCTGCAACGACCCTATTGCCAAATAAGGTCACATTCTGAGGTATATATCTTTTTGGGGGACACAATTCAACCCATAACATGGCCTTATTGCCCCATTTTACAGATGAGGAAACAACTATTTGAGGTCCAACAACTAGTAAAGTGACTTATGTGGGGTTTCTAGTTCTCTTTACCACTACAATAAGTTTTCTCTAGATTTGGGGGTCACCTCTCTCATCCTCCCCTGGGGCTTAGAGATGGGAGACCAGGATGGAGGCCATCCCCTCATCCCCTGCACTTATTTGCTCTCCCCAGGGCAGACCAGGCACTGGCTACTCTTACCATGCGGAAGTTCTGCGAGGACAAGGTGGCCGCAGATCTGCAGCCCTCCCAGCGCCGGTGAGCAACCTGGGTGGGGATAGGCCAGAGGAGTAGTCTCTCCATGGCTACCAAGGTCAAGTTTTTCTCATTCACATAGCACACTTTAATGGGGCACCTGGATGTGCCAGGCACTGTGCCAAGTGCTGAGCATTCAGAACAAACAAGATTCTTGCTTTTACGGACCTTACATTCCAGGGAAGTAGAAGGCAATAAACCTGTGATGAATAGACAAGATCATTTTGGATGATGACAAGTGCTATGAAGAAAATAAAGCTGAGTCTTATGATAGAGAATTGCAGCCCGGCTAGTGTGGTTCAGTGGTTGAGCATTGACCTATGAACCAAAAGGTCACCAATTCAATTTCTGGTCAGGGTTCAATCCCCAGTAGGAGGCATGCAGGAGGCAGCCAATCAATGATTCTCTCTCACCAATGTTTCTCTCTCTCTCTCCCTTTCCCTTCCTCTCTAAAAATCAATAAAAACATACTTTTTTTAAAAAATAAAAAGATAAACTTGCAGGTTCTATCTCTAAGGTCAGGGGAAGAGCATTCTAGGCAAAGGGGGCAGCAAGTATAAAATCTTGAAGCAGCAGGTAGGATTGAGGTTAGATACAGGAATAACTTTCTGGTGGCTGGAATGGAGGGAAGTGCTGAGGAGAAGGGCAGCCTTCTAAGGGTGGGTGGGAGGTGTGCACAGTTGAAGTGCTACAAGGGGACCTCCAGAGGAAGGGGCTTATATTCTTCTTGACACCCCCCCTCCCCCGCCCCAGATACATCAGCTACTTTAGTGGCCTGCTGTCTGGCTCCATCAGAATGAACAGCAGCCCTCTCTTCCTGCACTATGTACTCGTGCCTGTGCTGCCAGCCTTTGAACCTGGCACAAGTGAGTCTGTCTGGGATATACTCCATGGGGGGCTGTTCCCCTACCCCCTTCACTCAGTCCTCCTCATGGGCCTTCTTGCCCTTCTAGGCTTCCAGCCCTTCCTCAAGATCTACCAGTCCATGCAGCTCGTCTACACATCTGGAATCTAGTGAGTGCTGTGTTCCCATCCCCTGCTCCTCTGGCCGCACTCCCTGTTTCTCTGGCCTCCCCAAACACCTAGGCCTCCAGCTCTAGCCACTGTACCCAAAAACTAACACCACCATGGGATCCATTGTATAGATGGGGAAACTGAGGCTCAGCTAAAGGTCTCTCACTCCGGGCTCAGACTCCCATCTCCCAACTCCCTTCTGACTCTTCACACTGAGCCTGAGGGCCTCTGATTCAGCCCTGCCTTCCCCTCTCTTCCACAGTCACATTGCAGGCCCTGGTCCCCAGCAGCTTTGCATCAGCCTGGAGCCAGCCCTCCTCCTCAAAGGCGACGTCATGGTGAGGGGCCTTGGCAACCAGAAGAGGCTTGGAGATGGGCCAAGGGGTGGTATTGTCATCTCCTGCCAGCAGCACAATCTCTAGTGAATCATGAATTCAATCCATATTAGAGGGTGAAAAGGGAGTCCCCTACATGGGGGTCACCTTGAGGCTGAGGCAGGGCAGAGCTGTGGGCAGGCAACCCCATGGGTAGAAACATAGAGGAGGTGGAAGTGGACATGAGGACCTGACCCCAGTCTCCCTCACCAGGTGACGTGCTATCACAAGAGTGGCCGGGGGACAGACCGGACCCTTGTGTTCCGAGTCCAGTTCCACACATGCACCATCCACGGACCACGGCTCACCTTTCCCAAAGACCAGCTGGATGAGGCGTGGACTGGTGAGTCGGAGACAAGTGGTATGAGGCCTAGATCCCAGGAGAGGGCCGGCAAGCAGGCAGGCGGGGGACCTGGCTTTTCACTGTCCACTCCTCACAGATGAGAGGTTCCCCTTCCAAGCTTCAGTGGAGTTCATCTTCTCCTCCAGCCCTGAGAAGATCAAAGGTAAGGGCAGGGCCGGGGGCAGGGCTGAAGGCTGAGTGCCTGCTTCTCACCACTTGGGCCTTCCACAGGCAACACCCCACGGAACGACCCCTCCGTCACTGTGGACTATAACACAGCAGAGCCTGCTGTGCGCTGGGACTCCTATGAGAACTTCAACCAGCACCATGAGGACAGTGTGGAAGGTGTGTGCAGCAGGCCCACAGGTGGTAGGAGGTGGAGATTTGGGGGGTGCACTCCTTCCTCCCCAAGCAGATCCGCCTCCCAAGAGACACCCCCTGAGCTGGAGTCTCCAAGACTGGCCCCTTTCAATAACACTCTCTCTCCTTTCCCTGCCTGCCACCCTTCCTCTCCCCACTCAGGCTCCCTGACCCACACCCGTGGCCCCCTAGATGGCAGCCCATATGCCCAGGTGCAGCGGGCCCCCCGCCAGACTCCACCAGCGCCTTCTCCAGAGCTGCCCCCAGCCCCGCTGCTGTCTGTCAGCAGCGACTCTGGCCATTCATCCACGCTCACCACTGAGCCAGCGGCAGAGTCCCCTGGCCGGCCGCCTCCCACAGCTGCTGAGCGGCAGGAGCTGGATCGCCTCCTGGGAGGCTGTGGAGTGGCTGGTGGGGGCCGGGGAGCCGGGCGCGAGACAGCGATCCTGGATGATGAGGAGCAGCCCCCTGCAAGCGGAGGCGCCCACATTGGAACGTACTCGGGCCACAGACCTGCCCTCAGCCGCCACTGCTCCTGCCGCCAGGGCTACCGGGAACCCTGCGGGGTCCCCAATGGGGGATACTACCAGCCAGAGGGAACCCTGGAGAGGCGGAGGCTGGCCTATGGATATGAGGGGCCAGCCCAGGGCTATGCCGAGGCCTCTGTGGAGAAGAGGCGCCTCTGCAGATCACTGTCCGAGGGGCCATACCCCTACCCCCCAGAGCTGGGGAAACCGACCAGCGGGGACTTCAGCTACCGCTCCCCAGGCTACCGGGAGGTGGTGATCCTGGAGGACCCTGGTCTGCCTACCCTGTGTTCCTGCCCCGCTTGTCAGGAGAAGCTGGCGCTGCCCACCACAGCTCTGTATGGGTTACGGCTGGAGAGGGAGGCTGGAGAGGGGTGGGCAAGTGAGGCCAACAAACCTCTCCTGCACCCCGTGCGGTCCGGGCACCCGCTACCCCTGCTGGTGCCGGCTTGCGGGCACCACCATGCTCCAATACCTGACTACAGCTGCCTGAAGCCACCCAAGGCAGGCGAGGAAGGGCATGAGGGCTGCTCCTATACCATGTGCCCAGAAGGCAGGTATGGGCATCCAGGCTACCCTGCCCTGGTGACATACAGCTATGGAGGAGCAGTTCCCAGTTACTGCCCAGCATATGGCCGGGTGCCTCACAGCTTCAGCTCTGCAGGCGAGGGCAGAGGGTATCCCAGCCCTGGTGCCCACTCCCCACGGGCTGGCTCCATTTCACCGGGCAGCCCACCCTACCCACCATCCAGGAAACTGAGCTACGAGATCCCTGCAGAGGAGGGAGGGGACAGGTATCCGCTGCCCGGCCACCTGGCCCCAGCAGGACCCTTGACATCTGCAGGTGAGGGGCCCTGGGGTGGGAAGTGCCCAGGGCAGAGGAGGGTTCTAGAATATGGTTGGGAAGGAACAGAGCAAAAGAGCTAAGCCAGACAGAAGCCTGTTCCTGGCTCACAGCCTCTACTCTCCCCTTCCCTGCGGAGTCGCCTGAGCCAGCGTCCTGGAGGGAGGGCCTCAGCAGGCACAGTACCCTGCCTCGGTCTCCCCGAGATGCCCCGTGCAGTACCTCTTCAGAGATGTCTGGTCCCTCCACACCCCTGCACACCAGCAGCCCAGTCCAGGGCAAGGAAAGGTAGGCAAGCAGCTCTTTGCCCCAGACACTGAAGGCTGGGGTTGGGGGGCAGCTCACAACTGGAGCTCTGAGGCCCTGCTGACTACCTGCCCTCCCTCCCTACAGCACCCGACGGCAGGACACCAGGTCCCCCACTTTGGCACCCACTCAGAGATTGAGTCCTGGCGAGGCCTTGCTGCCTGTATCCCAGGGGGCTGCTGAAAAGCCTCCCGAGCTGCCAGCAAGAAGTGGGCTTGAGCCTCCGGCCCCTAGCCCTTTATCTCCGACCTCCCCCCCCAGCTCACCCAATGACTGGCCTCAGGAGAGGAGTCCTGGGGGTCGCTCAGACAGTGGCAGTCCAAGGGGCCCTGTGCCCACCACGCTGCCTGGCCTCCGCCATGCCCCCTGGCAGGGCCTTCGAGAGCCACCGGACAGCCCGGATGGGTCCCCCCTCACCCCTGTGCCTACCCAGATGCCCTGGCTTGTGGCCAGCCCTGAGCCACCTCAGAGCTCACCCACGCCTGCCTTCCCCGTGGCAGCATCCTATGATATCAATGGCCCCACCCAGCCCCCACTTCCTGAGAAACGCCACCTGCCGGGGCCTGGGCAACAGCCAGGCCCCTGGGGCCCAGAGCAGGCATCACCACCAGCCAGAGGCACCAATCACCATGTCACCTTTGCACCTCAGCTCCCAGATAACACCCCTCAACCCCCAGGTATAAAGGCCTTGAGGAAGGGGGTGTGGGGGGCCACCTTGGGAGAGCCCTTTTTCCCAGGGACGGGCATGGCATGGGCACTTGGGAGCCCTGGGGCCAAGCTCAGTCCTTCCCTGTCCTAGAGCCTCCCCTGCAAGAGAGCCAGAGCAATGTCAAGTTTGTCCAGGATACATCCAAGTTCTGGTATAAGCCACACCTGTCCCGTGACCAAGGTGAGAAGCCAGCCTGCCCACCACTCCCATCCTCCAGGGCTCTGTCTGGGCTTTGCCCAATCCAGCCTTCCAGTTGGCGCCCTTACTGCCTCCTCCCATCTCAGTGTTGACTCTGAGCTGAACATCTCACTAGCAGGTGATTCTCGGCTTTGTGCTCAAGGAGATGTAGACTTGATGTTGTCAGTGCCCTCCCTGTTGATTCTAAAGTTCTGTACCCAGATGCCCCACACGGCCCCAGCTGTTAGGACAGGCGCCTGGGGAGCTGGCTGGCAGAGCAGAGGAGTGGCCACATGGGGCTCAGCCAGCCACTGTGAGCACTTCTCCTGCCTCCCCCAGCCATCGCCCTGCTGAAGGACAAGGACCCTGGGGCCTTCCTCATCAGGGACAGTCATTCATTCCAAGGAGCCTACGGACTGGCCCTCAAGGTGGCTACACCCCCACCCAGTGCTCAGCCCTGGAAAGGTACAGAATGCCCAGACCCAAACGAAACGGGGAGTGGAGCGGAACAGGTACAGCGGCAAGAAAAGGGGTGGTGGGCCATGCCACTTCTTGGTGGCAGGGACAGGAAGTGACTCTCACGCCCTGGAAAGAATCCCAACAGGATAGAAGGCAGGAACTTGGAATCTGATAAATCCTTTCTCTCCCCTCCCGGCCTCTCAGGGGACCCCTTGGAACAGCTGGTTCGCCATTTTCTCATTGAGACTGGGCCCAAAGGCGTGAAGATCAAGGGTTGTCCCAGTGAGCCCTACTTTGGTGAGAAGCTGGGGCTGGGGAGGCTACACTGGGTTGGGTTAGGGAGGCCAAGGGGTTTCAGGAGGGTGGAGGGAAGGTTGGGGCTACCTGCGGGCACTCCAGGACTTCTCTCACCTCTCCCTGCAGGCAGCCTCTCCGCCCTGGTCTCCCAGCACTCCATCTCCCCCCTGTCCCTGCCCTGCTGCCTGCGCATTCCCAGCAAAGGTGGGTATTTGTCTGTCCTTCCACTGCTCCCCACCCACTGCAGCCTGCCTTCCCTTGGGATGGCAGAGGGAGTTCTGTAGCTCTCTCGAATGCCACTCCCTGCTGACCTGCCTGCTGGCCCTTCCCTTCAGATCCTCTGGAGGAGACCCCAGAGATCCCAGTGCCTGCCAACATGAGCACAGCGGCAGACCTCCTGCGTCAGGGCGCTGGTAAGGGCCTCTCCCTCCCCCTTCCTCTTCCTGGGCACCAAGGGGGCACTGCAGATACAGGCATAACACACTGAAAGGCCTTGAGATGGACGGGCCCTGGCAGATGCTTTTAAACCCATAAAGGCAGGGGGAGCCTCTTATTTGTAGGGAGGTTGGATAAGGGGGTCCCCGGTCTGGGTTCTCAAAGTTTTGTGAACGTGAGAATCCTGGGGAGGGGGCTCATCAGAATGCAGATTCTCAGGCCTCATTCCAGCATCACTGGCTGTAAATCTGGGGGTCATAGAATCTGTCTTTTTAGTAGGTTACTTTTGTGATTCCAATGCATTTTGAGCAGAGCTAGCCAGGGAAAGTACAAGAGCTGGTGGGGTGGAGGGGTGGGGGAGACAAATCTTAGGGCTGACGGAGCCAGTGCTCCCCCCAACCCTCTTCTTGCCCCCATAGCCTGCAGTGTGCTCTACCTGACTTCAGTGGAGACCGAGTCACTGACGGGCCCCCAGGCAGTCGCCCGGGCAAGCTCGGCAGCTCTGGGCTGCAGCCCCCGCCCAACACCAGCCATAGTGCACTTCAAGGTCTCAGCCCAAGGCATTACCCTGACAGACAACCAAAGGAAGTGAGTGTGCATGCTGAGCTCCTGAGGAACCCCAAACATAGGCCCTTGGGACCCCAATTTCTGGGTGTGATTCACCCCTCCCTCCTCTTCACAGGCTCTTCTTTCGCCGCCATTATCCAGTGAACAGCATCACCTTCTCCAGCACTGACCCTCAGGACCGGAGGTGACACTCCCTTCCAGCCCTTTCTCCCCACAGACCCGTCCCCCATCCCATCTGGCCCTGCAAACCAGTCCCCTGGCCCAGCTCCTCCTTTGGTAGCCATTCCCTGGGGTGCATTCCTTCATAATTCTTTCCCTTTTGCAGATGGACCAACCCCGATGGGACCACCTCCAAGTAAGCTTCCCATTAGTGCAACCTCTTCCCTCCATGGGATTGACGTGTCTCCTTCCTCCCCAACCTGGGCTCTGTAGTCCCTTGTGGAAGGGTGCTGAGCCCCCATCCGACTGCCTTTGTACCCCTAGGATCTTTGGTTTCGTGGCCAAGAAGCCGGGAAGCCCCTGGGAGAATGTGTGTCACCTCTTTGCAGAGCTTGACCCAGATCAGCCTGCAGGCGCCATTGTCACCTTCATCACCAAAGTTCTACTGGGCCAGAGAAAATGAAGGAAGGCCACAAGCTCAGAGCCCACATCAACACTGCATCCCTCCCAGCATCCCACAGCCCTCACTTCCCCTGGCCTGGACCCAGGATCCAGCCCTCTCCCTTAGGAATAGGCAGTGGGCATCAGCCTGGGACACTGCTCTCCTTCCCCGCCCCAGCCTGCTAAGCTAAGTGGACGGGCCCATGAGATGACCTTGCACGTGAGCAGATGGCAGAGATGGCATGTGAAGGGTGAGGAGGCATCAGCAGTTGAGCTCTGGAAGAGCTCAGGACAGCCCCACCTGTGCAACGTCAGCCCTGGAGAGGAGTCAGTTCTACCCAGCTGCAGGTCCCAGCATGGCAGGGAGAGGGGAGCAGTGTAGGGAGCAATGTACTCCCTCCTCTCCTTCTCTGAGCAGAGAGATCAGAGTGGGATCACATGAAAAGGGGGGGAAAGAGTCTATTTTTGTCTAATAATAAAGAATTTCTATAATGTCTACTTGGAGTTGGAATCGTGTCTATTCACAGGAAGGGCAAAGCCCATGTCTCCCAGGGGCGTATCTGTGCAGGGGGCATCCCATCTGCAGAGCCAGGTCCATGGAGCACACGTAGCCCCATCCTGGGCCTCACACTGGTCCACATGTCCCAGTGAGCAAGCTGCCCTCGGCTGCCCCCATCTCAGCCCTGTCCCCAGCCCTATGTGCTGGAAAGGACTCCTGTGTCCTGGCCATGCTGATAAATATGGAAACTCCATCTTTATTGGCTGTATAAACATCTCTGTCTGTACATACATTTCATACATCATAGTGCAGGGATCGAAGGGAGGGCCCACGGGGCAGCCCCAGCAGCACAACAGCTACTCCCCTTTCCCCAAAGCCCTATCCGCTCTGTGCAAACCAAGGCCAACAGCTTCTGCTCCCGCTTCCTCCCAGGAGAAGTCACTGTATGGAGAGGGGGTCAGAGGTCAAGGGGCTGGGAGATGAGAAGTCTTAGTGGGGGAAGACACACGTAAGTGCTAGAATCAAACACTGAAGCAAAACGGACAACTGGAACAGGCAGCAAGCAGGGGAGGAAGGCGGGGGGGGTGGGGTCCAGCTGCCCTTGGGGACCCTCTGTGACAGCATTGGAGTCCGGCCCTCTCTACCACAGGAGAGACATGCTCAGCCTGCATCCCAGGGAACTAGACACAAGGAGGCCACTGGTAGACGAAGGATGGCAAGGGGGAGATGGGAACAAAGGCCTCGGTCTCTGCCCCCCACCTGCAGCCCCTCTCTCACACCATTAAACACCCGTTTATGTGTGTCCAGCTGGGGGAGTCGGAGACTGAGTCTCTGTGGAACTCTGGTGCCTGAACAGGTGGTGAGGGAGAAAGCGGTTCTCAGGAGAAAGGACAGAGACTCTAGGGACAGCAGTAAGTGGAAGGAGAGAGGGCCCCCTGGCCCAGCCAGGGGATGATAGCAGCAACTGATTCACATGATGAGGACAGGGAACAAAAAAGAAGAAATGCAAGAAGAAATACTGTGGAAAATAGGGGAGGGCCTGTCTGCTCCACCCTCTGCAGAGCCCCAGGCCCAAACAGCAGCTGAGGCAGGGTGCTCACTCCTCTCCACCCACATGGGCCAGTGGGGACAGTGGGATGTGGAGCCCCTGACCAAAGCAAGTAGGACTCACTGATATAACACTATATTTGGGTCTGCCCCCATCCAACCAGGGACTAGGGCCCAGGGACTGATGATAGGGGTGGCACCGGGTCAGAAATATGGGCACAGAAGGGCTTGGCAGGGGCCTAACCTGGTAGGGGCAGAGTGACGATACACCCTTGGGGCCTCAGGTAAAGAAATCCTCAGGGAAGTCAGGAACTGGGTACCTGGTCCTGTAAAGGGGCAGGAGAGAGAGAAGGGGCCGGTGTGTGAGAAAAGTCCCTAGCCACTCAAGGGGTGCAGGTCCACTTTGACTTTCTCGCCACAGCTCAGCATTCCGATGGTGGGGAAGAAGCCCCCAGCAGGTACAACAGCATCCTTCTTCCCGATGATCTTGCCATTCCGAGTAAAGAACACCTGGGGGTGCGGTAGGGAGAAGAATGGAGCAGGCAGCTCTGGCCTCTTCTCTGAGGATGTACCAGCTAGCTACACAGGACTGAACCCCACTCACTCCCAAATCCCTGCATCGCTCACGGAGAGACTTGGGGTGATGCAAGAAGTGACCACAAGAGGGCGTCCTAAGGCTGGAAACCAAGTCTCAGCAACAGCACTCCCAATGCCTCAGAACAGGAACACACCCACAGCCTTCTCTCTTCCCTACCCTGGCTCCACTTTCTATTCCCAACAATACCAGCCCCTGCCCAGGCCCAAGAACCCTAGTCCAATCCCAAACCCTCCACACTCACCACCACCTTCTTGCCCTCATGCTCCTGCTCTATCTCTTCCCCATCTTCTTCCTCTTCCTCTTCTTCCTCTTCCTCTTCCCCTTCCTGGTGCAGGTACATAACATTCCGGACATTCCGGACTGCTCGGGCAGTCGGGGACAGGATCACTGTGTCACAACTGTCATCACTGTCACCTAGGAGACCAGAAAACCTGAGCTCCTGGAGTACTGCCCCCACCCTCCACCCGACCAGGCTGGTTGGCCCCACCCCACTCACCCTCACTGTCCAGAATGTAGTCCCGCGGGAACATGATCCCACAGCCCATAATGTCCCCTTTGTAACAGCGTGGCCCAAAGGGGTCCCCCACACCACTGCCATGGAAGATCTTCCCATCATCTGTTGGAGGGAGGGGAGAGCATACAGTGAAGGAGGGGCTGACACTCTACACGCCCCACCCCAGCAGCCCCTGCTTGAAGTTGACGTTTCCCTACCCATCTCTCTGACCCAGAGGAAGGGAGAAGACAGGTGAAACAAAGATGTAGAGACAGAAGTGGGAAGAGGGCGGGCTCCAGATTAAAAAATTGAAAGAGCCCAGCTGGTGTGGCTCAGGGTTGAGCGTTGACCTATGAACCAGGAGGTCATGGTTCAATTCCCGGTCAGGGCACATGCCCAAGTTGTGGGCTTGATCCCCAGTAGGGGGTTTGTAATGATTCTCTCTCGTCATTGATGTTTCTATCTCTCTCCCTCTCCCTTCTTCTCTGAAATCAATAAAAATATATTTAAAAATATAAAGAGAGATAATGAGGGCCCACTTCAAGAGCTAAGGAGGAGAGTCCTCAGGGAGCTGGTCAGAGAGGGGAGGGGAACCAGGAATGGGGGCAGGTGGGACCAGGAACTCCTGGTTTGTTCTTTCTAAAGAAAGCCCCAAAGGAAATCAAGCTGACCAAAAAAAGAAAATGCAGAATCTGCAGGAAGGGCACAGAGGGAGCCAACTCAGAGGCCTGGAATGTCCAGTTTGGGCCCAGATCCCCGCCCTTGTTCTGCTCCCCAGGCTTTTAGGGCTTGGACGAAAAACACAGATGAGGAGAAAGCAGCTTTGGAAGGAAAGCAGATGACAGCAGGGAAAAGCTCTCCAGCCAGATGCTGGAGGAGAGGCCACTTGTGAGGGTTCAGGAAAATGGATGTCCCTGAGTCTCTATATCTCCCACAACCCCAGCTTCCCCAGGGCAGCCCCTGCTCACCTGCATGATAAGCCACAGACCCTCTGCTCCAGCCAGGGTGCCTGTTCTTGGGATAATCCTGCACAAAAAAGAAAACCTGTGTACAATGCACAAAAGAGGACAGGAGGGGGTAGCATCTGAACCTTCAGTCTTCTGGAATAGGCTACAAGCCAGACGGCTGCTCACCATCCCTGCAGCCTCACCCCTTCACGCACTTAAGGTTGTAGGGGAAGGAGGGAAGGTAAGAAGGGTTCTTGGCTTTCCTGGCTTGGGCTGCAAGCTGTCCCCACCCCAAACCCAGGGCTCAGTGTGTGTGATGCAGTCACAACAATCTCAGTCCTAGGTCACTTGGGGTCTGTACCCTTACACAGCAGACACATACAACCAAGCTCTGTCTCAGGTTAAGACCTGCCCTCTGCAACCTGGCCCCTAGATTTACCAAGATCCCCCAGACCCATCCCAAAAGCCCCAGAGCTGAGCAGCTCCACAGGCAAAAAGCAGCACTAGTGCCCACCTTCCGGGCCAGCCCCAAGGCGATGTAGCATTTCTCTCCAGGGTCTACGATCTCCACCTCGAAGTAGTGGCTCCGAGTGCTCAGTGGGTGCCGGGCCTGGGCCAGCCCTACATCAACGATGCTCTTGCCCTTGCCCAAGTACTCCAGCAGCTGCGGGGAAGAGTGGGGGAGGAGGATAAGGAGGCAGGCTCACACCACCCTGGAAACCTGGTCCCAAGGCCATCTGGGGACCAGTTTCCTGTGTCTGACAAAAAACCCTGGCTGAAAGGTAAAAGATCCTAGAGGTACAATGTGGGCCTTAGTGTTCTAGGCAGGCATGGGAGAACAGAGATGGAGTCAGGGTAGCAAAGATAGCAGCATGAGTGAGAAGGCTGAGCCCCTTGCAGAATGCTGCACATGCCTGCCTACTGAGCCTTGTTTTGGAGGAGATCGGGAGAGCAGCACAGCAATCCAGGTGGCTGAGTGCTGGGAACCACATTAGGCTACATCATCACTTCCCTGAATAACCCTGCTGGGAAAGGTACACTCAGGGCCCCTGAACAAGAGAAAAGGCAAAGTGAAGACGAGGCTCTGAGGAGACCTGACCACTTTCATAGAGGGCCTAAGGGTAACAGGTAAGGTGCCAATGCCAGATGTTTACGGGAGGGGAGAGAAGCTCAGAAGCCAATTCCGACTGGGATGGAACTGAAATAATTTCTCAAGGTTTTTGTTTTACTTGACTTCAAACAGAGCTGTTCATAGCTGGGGTCAGGGAGGTGCCAAGGGGAGCCAGAGAATTCAGAAGGACAGCTCTACTCCTTCATTTAATGTGAGCGAGGGGAGCAGCAGAACAAAGCTAGGAAGGCAAGTTTTCCGGTTCCCAGCCCCTCGTGGCTCTTTGAAGCTGGAGCAAAGGTGTGGAGAGGGGACGAGAGGGGAGATGACTGAAGGGCTCTTGAGTTCACAATGGTCCTGCCTGGGCATGATGGGGCAGCAATCCCCAATCTAGGAGGATTTATTTATCAGTTGCCATGGTAATAACAGAACTATGACTCAACCCCATCCCCTCTTTCTCCCACCTTCAGCCTCACCTGGGATTCCTTAATCCCTTTTTAATTAGCCAAACTGCCCCTTAAGACTTTCTTCTACCTTCCCACCCTTCCAGCCCTGAAGAATACACATTCCCTGGGGACCTCCTTCACATATTCCTGGAAGCCTTGGGACGCTGGCCGCTTGCCCCACCAAAGAGCACCTGCCTGAACAGGAAAGGAATTATGCTCACCCGCACCAACAAGGAAGCCTGTCTTTAGCACCCCCTTCAGAGAGGAAATGAAGGGACTTGGTCCCCTTCTCAGCTCTGGATTCCCAAAGCCCTGCCACCACAAGCCCATCCTCCCTTCCTCACCAAAGAGAACTGGAGGCAGGGGTGGGGGACGGGTGTCAGGGTAAAAGCCAGAGATGTACAGACCACCCAGGCCAACTCTTCTCTCCTTCCTAGAGCCAGGGCCTTACACTCCTAGCCCAGTCTTCTCCATACATCGCACTGCTTTGTTCCACCAGAGAGGGGTGCCTTGCATCATCTTCTGAACGTCTAGATAGTAATTAAGACCCACACTGTTTAGATTCTGTTTATGGTCCTCTGCATGTTCTCTGCTTGGCCTGGGTTCCTGCTCTGCACCTCTCCCCACATTCAGAAGGGCTGTAGCTTGATGCACACTAACGAGCTTCCATCCCACCCAGTCCGAGCTGCCTCCAGACCACCCTCTCCACCCAGCATTGCAGAACTGGGTGGGAGACCCCACAGCTGCCCTTGACCCACTCCCTCCAACTGGCCTCAGCATAGGAAACAAAGTGTTCTCCACTTCCAGAGCCAAGAGACAGCGGATCCAGACCCTGATCCTTGGGAAAAACCTGCCCAACCATTCCCTCTAGCTCAGCCCTGAGAAGGGCAACACTGCAGATTCGTCTATGGATAGGGTGGGGATGTTTTTTTCAGCTAAAAGGCCAGGAAGATGAAACACGCTAACACGGGACTCTAAAGCCCACTCCCCACGCCACAGAGCAGTTCAGGCAGACTGCTGATGGCCTGGCAAGACTAGATCCCTGCACAATTTGCCCTCTTCAAGAGAGGAGCCACCCACCCCTCAGGTCAGAAGCCACCCCAATTAATCTGGTCCTCTTGGATCCACTCACCTGCTCCTGGGCAAAGTCCCCCCAAGCTTTCCAGAACCTTCTCAGAGAACTTCAGGGATGGAGTGAGGGGAAGTTTGGCCTCCCTGACCAATCCTTGCTTCAATCCACTCCTCCCCTCCTTAGACTAGGGCTATTAGGCACCTAGAGGAGAGTCTCAGTTGCTAGAAGCCTGATGCTGGTCCCTTAATCTGTGCCTCAGATGCCTCTTAGTTTGAAAGAGAATCAATCAGACCGGGGTTCATATCCTAACTCCTATTACTTACTGGCCACTAACCTTGAGCACTTCTTTAAGCCTAAGTTTCTTCATCAGTAAAATCAGGATACTACTATCTGCATCTCTAAAAATAGGTGAGAAGACGAAATTAAGTGTCAAGTGCTTAGCACAGAGCCTGACACCCAGTAGGTGATCAATACACATTTCTGCCTTTCTCTAAATCAGAAATGGGGGTTATACTGGAATAGGCCAACATATCAGTGCTCCCTAAACATTAATAGTCACCTCAAAGCTACAGCAGACTGGATATGCCAATCACAAATTAGGAAATGATCTTTCATCTCAGCCTTTACGACCAACTGGAACAGTTCCTTAGGCTCTCAGCACTAAGTACTGTTTCTCCAAGACAGATGACCACTTCCCAGATGACTCTGCCCCAACTGACCAACTGTCCTCCTCCCAGTGTTTCTCTTCAGACAGTGCCCAATCTGCAGGAATGTTCCTCTCTATATCTTTGATGGAGGCAGAGGGAACCCTTTCCTTGGGGCTCTCATACCCTCCTGCCTCTTATGTGTCCCTCCAAACACAACCAAAGCCTTGAGAGGCCAAATAGGTGGACTCAATGCCAGAGTGGAGGCTGAAGACCAGAGTGCAGACAGCCTACTGCACTCCCCCCTCTCCTTGTACCAGTAGCACTTCTCAGCCTATGCTCTCCTGCTGGCATTTGCCCTCCTCTTGCCAGCGGAAGCCCTAATCCCTCTTGACAGGAGCAATGAAAGGCTCAGTGCCCTGAGGGCCTAGAGGCAGCTGAAACAGGAACCAAGTACATGCTCCCCACCAGCCAGCTCAGGCCCCAACACGGTCTCCTCCAGAGTTGGGGCCATGAAGGACCCCTGGGAGGGTGAGGCCTCATTCACTCCCCTTTGTGTACCAAAGCTGTTGCCCCGTCACTAAGGAGTTGTCAGAGGATCTCTGACTAGAAAACAAAGACAGAATGAATCTAATCTCCAAGCTTTACCAACCGCCCTCCCATCCTCCACTCATTACCTTTTTGTGCAAGGCCTTGGGGCATGGGTGAGGTGAGGGGCAACACCCCCATTCCTGAGCAAGGCAGCAGCTACACTCCAACACACTCAGAGTTCCAGGAAGGGGAACTCTTTAGGAGGGTAAACTGAGGCCACAGGAAGCAGGGGAAGAATTCCACTCAAGAAAGCCAGGTCTTGGCCGGTGTGGCTCAGTTGGTTAGGCATTGTCAGAGAATTGTCTGTGCACCAAAAGGTTGCTGGTTTGATTCCCAGTCAGGGTACATGCCCAGGTTCAATCCACAGTAGGGGGTGTGCTAGAGGCAGCTGCTTGATGTTTCATTCTCACATCAATGTCTCTCTCTCTCCCCCTCTCCCTCCTCTCTAAAAATCAATTAAAAAGTATTTTTTTAAAAATAATAAAGAGCCAGGTCTGACTCTTTACAGACACTCAGATTATGCAAACATGACTGAAAATTAACACCTGTTGAATCTAAATAGTGGGATATGAGTGTTCACTGCATTATTTTTTCAACTTTTCTGTATGTTTAAAATTTTCCATAATAAATGTTGGAGAGAAAAAGTCAGAAATTGAATTTGCTCTTCTTTATGGGAAGAACCAGTGAGAAGGGAGAAGAAAGGATGATTGAGATTCCAAAACTGAGAAAAAGGGCTAGGAATAAAAGAATTCCAAGGCAACCAAATAAACTCACCCAGGAGGGCCTTGGCTGAAGGACAAGAGAATCCCTGGGAAGTAGGAATTGAGGCCCAGGAACTCCAGATTCATTTTAGGAGAAGGGAGCAGGGGGAGGGGAAATGAGTAGCGACAGGAGAGCAGGCTTGGACAAAAGGTAACAGCACATATTAGACAGTGGAAAGGCAGTGAGTATGGGGTCAAAGAATGAATATCTGGGCTTAATTTTGTCACTAATTCACTTTTTAAAAAATTTAAATATGTTTTTATTGATTTCAGAGATGAAGGGAGAGAGATAGAGATAGAAACATCAATGGTGAGAGAATCACTGATCGGCTGCCTCCCGCACACCCCACACTGGAGATCGAGCCCACAACCAGGCATGTGCCCTGACTGGAATCGAACCGTGACCTCCTGGTTCATAGGTTGATGCTCAACCACTGAGCACACTGGCCAGGTACTAATTCACTTTTTGACATTTGAACAAGTCTCTGCACTTCTCTGGGACTGTTTTTTCATAAACAGCATAACATGATATTTGGGAATGTGTGGCTGTCACAATGTCCAGAGGCAGAGATGCTAAGCATCCCGTCCACCAAGGAACTGTCTCACCTAAAATGCCCACAACCTTCATACTAAGAAACCCTGGACTAGATGGCACCAAAGCCTCTCCCAAATCTTTATGGTTCTAAAGGGTGCTCTCCTGGGAACATTACCCAGGGCAGGATAAACAGCTTCAACACAGCAAAGGTCTGAGATCCCAGGTAAGGGCTCCCTACAGAGGGGAATGATAAAACAGGAAAGGCAAAGAGGAGAAAGAGCCGTGCTGAACATAGAAATAGGAGGCACAGGCATGGTCCAAATGACCTCTCCTAGGCTCCTCTAGACTGACACAACTCTGATTGCTGGATCAGAAATTCAGTGCATGACCACAAAAGGGAGGGGATCAACAGACAAGTGGATGCGAGGCCCAGGGGATGGAAGAAACTGGGTAAGTCCCCCTTATTAGAAAGATGGGGCAGTGGGCAAGACTACAATAAAGGCACATTTCCTTCAGGAGGCACATGCCCAATCTGCTCCAGAGGAGCAAGTGTTCAGGGAGTAGTGTGCCCACCCTGCTAGCTGTTAGAAGCTGGAGTGAGGGTCTGAAAAAAGAGCCAAATGTAACGGCTTATGTCTAAGAAAGAAAAAATTCTTCAACGCATGGCCTGACAGTGTTGGGGGAAGGGCAGAAAGGAATGAAGGCTATTTATAAATGTCTACAGGATTCTGCATCAATTAGAAAAGATTGCCTGGGAGGAGCCGGGAGCAGAGTGGGGACAGGTCCAGGCAGGGAAAGGATGCCAGGAAAATACTCCTAAGGAGAGGTCAGGGACGAGAGCGGGAACACAGCCCTGGCTCAGTCCCAAGTTCAGCTCTGGAGATGTTGTCAAAATGATGGTGGAAGTTGAAAAGAAAGAGAAAAAGGCCTAGGAATGGGAATCAGAGGCCTCCTGACTCACAGCACTGCAGTCCTTGGACCCTAGTGTCAGAAGGGGGTGTAGAGTGTCCGAAGCAGCAGGACAACACACTTTCTGCTATTTTCCTTGAGTTTAATTCACCCTGAACTCCAGAAGGGAGGAGGGGGGCCTTGCTCATAATCCACTCCCACCCCTCACCCTCACCCCCACTGCTTCTGTTTTGCTATCAAAGGCTGATTTGAAAACAGCCTGGGTTGGGGTGAGAAGGCCAGAGGATAGAGAAAGGTTGAGCTGGGAGCAAGGGGCAGCAGAGGGACAATTCAAAGTGAGAAGTCTGAGCAGTCCACTGGAGACCAGGGCCAGACCCCAACTCAGCATCCATTCACTCCCATCCTAGCATGAGGTACAGAGTGTAGACGTGAAGGTGCATACACGTCCCAACAAAATTTAAAATCCAGGAAAAGACTAAAGCAGGCATGACAAGATGTAGCAAGCTGTGCATTGTCAAGGATTCTCACGGACCTTCCTATGCCTCTAGTCTCATCCTCTATAAAATGTAGAGGGAATACAGAAGAGACTGACATTGACACCTCCTCAAAATGAGCTCAAAGAACCTTTCCACATGAGCAGGACTTGTGACCACACTTGCCCCACAGCAGTGAATGGAAAGCCTGGGGAGCTAAGCTGTGATCAAGCCCAATGGGGGATCCAGGCATACTGCCTCCCAATCAGCCCTAGCCTCTCAAAGGCAGGTGTGCAGGGCAACAGGGTTCACCAGGTGCCGAAGGAACCAAACAAGACAAAGGAGAACTACTACTTGTTCCGAGAGTAAAGCTCTCAAATGAAGGAGATGGGAAGAAAGTGAATCAGTGCTAAGAAGAAAACAGATTAAAAAAAATCATGTCAAGACTCCCCCAGGCTATCCTGCCAAAATTCCCATTTTCCAAAACCTTACAAAAGACACTGTCCTCACCCCCAATTCTAAGCAATTCAGGCCTGCTTATGTGGCCCACAGGTGTCCTGCCCAGCCCTCCCGCCTACCCCCACTGTCCCTTACTTACAGTTCCACAGACTCTGACATCATGCAGCCGGCCCCATTCGTCCTCATAACTGTCCACCATCATGACACTGTCATCCTCACGGCCCAGCTCAGCGTTGAGGTGCAACCGTACCTCCTCACCCAGGGAGTGCATGCCCACTGCTGGGAACAGCCCATCTGGGGACATGGGCATGATGGTAGAACCCACCTGCAATGGGGGAGGGCGGAAGCTACAATCGGGCTCACTTTTGCATAGCTCATCTAATTTTCACAGGCTACTTTTGAGATGATGCAAAAAATAGTTATCACATACGCTGACAGACAGAAAAACAGAGGTGTCGGAAAAAACTTAAAGCTGCTAAGTACTCCTAGCCAAGCAAGGTTTGCACAGAGCTAGAAGGCAAACACAAGGCTTTCAACTTGCTGCCAAATACATTTGGTATGAGTGCGTGTGCACTGAGGCAGGAGAGGGCTGAGGCCTAGGTGCTGAGGGAGTAGGACTTCTCAGCCTAGGCCTGAGGAAGCAATTTTCCCAGGGTTGGGTATAGAGCTGGTGGCTCTCTCTGCTGTGTGCTCTTATCCCATCTCTTCCCTACTTCTAGTCTCTCTCTGAAGAAGAAAGGGAAGGAGAAGTGAAACAAAGAAAATAAACACAGAAAGGACATATCCTCGAAAGTATTCAAGTCAAAAACCCAAAGAGGAGCCCGAACTTATGTAGCCAGGCCATAATCTTCTCTTCTTTGTTCCTGCTCAAAACCCTCCCCCAATTCTGTCCCCCCACCATTTCTGCTCATCCTCCATGGCACTAACTGCCCCTCTGCACCTTTCATCTGGGTAATGGCCTAGCTTCACCTGGGCAGGGAAGTGTCTTCTCCTACACGCAGGAGACATCAGGAGAACCTGAGGCTGGACTGGAGGAGATAGGAACTGAGCAAGCGCCAGCCAGCAGACTCTCCTATCACTCCCACAAATTCTTACACAGCTTCAAACTACTTAAAACCAATTTGGGATTTCCACTTACCCGCTTCCCATTTTTGGTGAAGAAGATCTGAGCAGTCTGTACATCAAAGGACACAGGCTCAATACCACAGCCAATCCGGTCCCCAGAGTTGCACTTTGACCCAAACTGGCGGCCCTTGGCTCGACCATTGTACAGCCTGTGGACAGAGCAGCGCAGACACAGGGCCTGAGCTGAGCCTCCCAACTTCTTCCCAGTGCCAATAACTGAGGCCTCATTTTGCTGCTTCCCAGTCATTCTGTGACAGCATCTACCTATGTCCTAGCACAAGTTCCACCCTTCCTCTAAGTCTACAAACCTCCAAGAGTAGCCATTAGGCCATCTTCCTGTCCTGGTCAGAAAAGTCTATGAAAATACCCCAAGATAAGTGAAGGAATGGCAAAAGCCACTCTGAGGTAGTCCTTTATATCTAAGACTAGTGGTCCAGTACACAAAATTTGTGCACATTAAAAGGGAATTAATTAGAGGAAATATTTTAATATTGCTATTGGCTCTTTCTCTATAATAGAAGTATCAGAGATGAAAGAAAATTAGCAAAATGTATATGAAAATCTCCCTCCTGTCAGAGTCTGGGGCACATCATGAGACCTAGAGTCAAGTCCCTGCCCACCTGCACATGCTTCGAAAATGCAGGAGACCCAGACTCGGCCGGCCTCACCTCCATTGGGTGAGACCCAGACCCAGCCAGCCCCACCCCTGTCAATCCCCTCCGGGCAGGGGAAGCAGCCTCAGGTCCCCCGGCCTGGCACTGGGTGGAGCAGTCTCAGGTCCCCCGTCAAGCCCCGCCAAGCAGGGGGTGCAGCCTCAGGTCCCCAGGTCCGGAGCTGGGTGGGGGGTCACAGCCTCAGGTTCCCCTGTCAAAACCCCCTGGGTGGGGGGCGCAGCCTCAGGTCCCCCAGCGCAGCCTCAGGTCCCCTGGCCCCAGCGTGAGGGTTCGAGGGCATGATGACCATTTGCATATTAGCTCTTTATTCTATAGGATTCCCTAACCCCTGAATCCATAGGAAGGAGGTTAGGTTCCGCAGGAGGAAACTCACTTGCCATCATCAGCATGGTAGGCTACAGAGTCAGGCAACCAGCCAGGCTGGTGATCCAAACTGTAGTACTGAGGGACCAGCCCCACAGCAATGGTGCCTCGAACACCACTGTCCACAATAGACACCTGGAGGGAGGAGAGCAGGGCAGTTAGCACAGATGGGAAATGGGAACTGCTGCTAGTGTGGGGAAGGAAGGCTAGATGTCAAAGGGGACTGAGGCTCAAACAGACAACAGACATGGGAATCAGAGAAAAAGACAGGGCACTCAGAGGGGAAACTGGGAGAGTGGGGGCCTACTTCACCATGATTACTTAGAAAATAATTTCCAACTAATGGATAGGACTGGATGTAGATGCTGGGCTTGGGTTAATGGGTGGGAAAGGACATGGGTCAAAGTCTACTTAGATGAGGGGCAGGAGAGCAGAGGGACAGCGTGACAGGACTCCAGGGCACCTATCTCTCAGATTAGGCACCATGCTATCCTGTGCCCTTTTCCCAGCCAACAGGCCAACAGGACAGCTCTGATGGAAAATGAAAAGGCCCAGACTGTGAATCTAGTAAAAAAAAAAAAAAAGGTTCTTGGAGCTTAACGATCTCACCCACTGCTCTTCCCACCTCAAAATAATTGCTGTCCTTGGTCAAGGGTCGAGAAGCCACATAGCAGCCAACTTCACCGGAGTTTCCATGGTAACTGAGGAGGAATGAGTGGGAAGTTCCATTAGCAACCTAGCCCAGGAGTTGGGGGAAGGGTCTCATCTCCAGCCCCGACCCTGCAAAGGCCAGCGCAGAGGAGAATCCACTAGGCCACACTTTAGGACTTCGGCACAGACACCATAACAAGATACTTGAGGTCCTCCCGCTGCCTCCAATCAGGGTCCAAGCCACCCTGACCAACACAAGCCTGGTTTCTTCATTTCCAGGAGGAAAAGAAAGCAGAGCCTTCCTTAGTTGCCTACTAGGGGGTCTCACAATCCCTCCTGCTGCAGCTTCGGCCCTTTTCCTCTGGCTCTGTCCTCCGTGGAGCTGGAGAACGGCTGGTCTCTATCCTCTGGACCACAGCCCTTCATAGATTGGAAGACAGTTATTCAGTCCCCACTCCTCAGCTGTCTTGTTTCTAGGCTAAACAGCACTACTTTCTTCCCCCTTCAGTGACAACTTTGTGAGTTAGGCTCAAAAGGAGTCAGGGAAGGGGTATAAGCCAGAAAAGAGAGAGAAAATAAACACAATCCAAAGGGTTGTAAGGTGTTGAGCAGGATTCATTACAGAACTGTCCTTCCCCTAAAAGGAACTCCACTGCCTTTGAAATGGTCACTCTTCACCTAAGGCAGTGGTCGGCAAACTCATTAGTCAACAGAACCGCAGTTTGCCGACCACTGACCTAAGGCAACAAGACACAGGAAGGAGACCCCTGGCATCCTCTCAACCATCCTCTTCTCCCCACCCACAAGTCTGTTCTCTGCACAAGATGGATGACCTCAATCTTGGGCGCTTGGGCAACTCCTGAGACCCCCAGCAGCCTCCTGTCTCTCACATGACTGCTTCCAAAGAGACCAGGAGAGTGACCCAGAGTCACAGGCAGAAGAAAGTGCAGGGCAAAGCAGCACACATGGCTCCACTCAGAAAGGCCTCCACGGTCAACAGCATTCCCCTCCCCGGGCAGTATAGACAGTCCTCTGCCTCAAAAAAAAGCCCGTTTTCATCTCTAAGATCTGGCACAAGAAGGAAAATGTGGAAAACTCCCCTAAACTCACCTCAAAGTGTCTCCATCTACAAGAATGTGCTTAAACCTCTCCTGATACCGGAATGCTCGGACCTCCCGAATCTCCCGGATCCGCCGACGCCAATTCAGAAACCGGTAGTGCAGGTTGAGGTCATCCATCTTGTTCATGAGAACAAACCTGTGGGTGGGGAGAAAGGGTTGAGAAGGAAGCAGGTCCCTTCGCAAAGCATCTCAGCCTGTTTTACCAGAAATGTGGTGAGGGCGCGGGACTGGAAGCCAGTTGCCCAGATTGACCTCAACAATCTCCGTCCTCATTCTTTCATTCAACAAACATTTTACAACCCTAATCGGTTTGGCTCAGTGGATAGAGCGTCGGCCTGCAGACTGAAAGGTCTCAGGTTCGATTCCGGTCAAGGGCGTGTACCTTGGTTGCGGGCACATCCCCAGGAGGGGGTGTGTAGGAGGCAGCTGATCGATGTTTCTCTCTCATTGATGTTTCTAACTCTCTATCCCTCTCCCTTCCTCTCTGTAAAAAATCAATAAAATACATTTTTTAAAAAAACACATTTTACAGTTCTAGGTGCTACAGACACGCTGTGAACAAGATGGAGGGGATTCCTGCTCTAAGAGGGCTTCCGTTCTAGTGTAAGGAGGCATACCGGACGATAAGCAGATGTAACCATG
Organism: Corynorhinus townsendii; assembly: GCA_026230045.1. NCBI lineage: Eukaryota > Metazoa > Chordata > Mammalia > Chiroptera > Vespertilionidae > Corynorhinus > Corynorhinus townsendii. The sequence goes on along the minus strand of JAPDVU010000003.1, from coordinate 167,137,839 downwards.
TTAGACACTGGAGGAAAAAGCAGAGTGAGGTGATCAAGAACATGGGGTGCCCTCTGTCTAAAGAAGGCCTCTCTCTGAGGAGGTGACATTAGAGTTGAGATGAGAAGGAGCCAGGCATGTAACAAGTCCCAGAAAGGGCATTCCAGGCACAGGGGACAGCCGGGACACAGGTCCTGGGGTAGAAGGGAGCTGGCCTGGAAGAGAAAGAAAAGGCCAGGGTGGCTGGTGCATAAGAAACAGGAAAGATAACACAAGAGGAGAAGGAGAAGGCATGGTCCAGATCAAGGCCCTAGAGACCACAGAGTAGAGTGTGTATTTTATTCCAAGTGTGACGGGAAACCTGTGGAGGGTTTTAAGCAAGGAAATGATACAAACTTAAGGTCTGTCAGGTCTTAAAAATCATTCAGGCTGTGGTGGAAGAACTGACCAAAAGAGGAGCGAGAGTGGTGAACAATGAATGACGAGGTTGTGGCACCAGCTCAGATGGGAGACGGCATCCACTCAGATGGCAGCAGAGAAGATGGAGAGGAGTAGAATGATCTGGGTGTTTGAACCACCAATGGTGCTAACATGTAAATGAATGAATGAATGAATTTTTCCTGGAAGCCGAAAGTGAGAAAAGGGTGAGGTACTTTTCCTATTCTCCAAACCCTGAGACAGGGGTCCCCTCAGGCCTGACAGTGCTTTGCACACAGTAGGTGCTTAGTAAGGGTAGGCCCAGAAGGGTAAGCACCTGCGGGGCAGCCTGTGACTGTCCTCCCTCGGCCAGGGCTGATCCGAGGTAGTACCGGCGCCCCAGACCTTGGGGCATCTGCTTTCCCAGAGCCCCACAGCCACGGTACTGGCAAGTGGCGGCAGCACCAGCGCCGCCTCCACCCGCACGGCCCGGTCACTTAGATGAGACCCGAGGGCACCGCGGCCAGCCTGTCAGTGTGACGACGCCCAGTCTCCCCAAGCCTGGCACGGGGCGAGGGTCCGGACAGGGTAAGCCTCCAGGCAAGAGTGCCAGGCGCCGCCCTTGACTCCAGCCTCCCGCCTCAGGCCTGGGGGAGACCCGGGATCTCTGGGACCCCGCCCCCGATCCCCGCCTACCGGGGCCGCCGCGTCCTCCTCATCCATAGGCCTCTCAGCTCGCACTCTAGCTCTTCGGCCGCCGCCACCACACACATCCGGGTCCCCGCCCTATCTACTCCCTAAGACCCGCCTTTCACTACTACCCTCGACCAATCCGAAATGACCTAGGACGACAGGCACCTGCAAGAGCTAATAGGAGGGCGCAATCAGGGTCGGGCGCGGCCCGGTGAACCGGGTACCTAGCGCTGGGTGGGGTTGGCAAACCGGGCTGTCGGGGAGTGGGAGGCGGCGACGTGGCGGCGCGCGCGCAGCGCTGGGCAGTCTGGGCGCTGACGGGGCGATAGCAGGGTGGCTCCTGGGCTGACGGAGAAGGTAGAAGCGCACGGATAAATACTTGCTAGTGTTTCCTGAGCCATGGTCTGCACAAGATGTGATGTTAAAAGCTTTGGGGGGATTCCTTTTAATATACTCTATAGTCTTATGAGATGAATCTTATTACTATCTCTTTTTTTTTGTAAATGAAGAGCCTGAAGCGGGCCTCCATAGTTCGTGGGCTTCATGTAACTATGTTTTATAGTCTTCTGAGCTCTACTATTACCTGCATTATATTCTTCCGAGCTCCATTTCTTGTAACCTTTTGCTCACTATGGGACATTCCATTCCAGGAGAGAATTTCGAATGCAAAAAGCACAGTGGCATGAAACTTCGGACTATCCAAACATTTGGAATGTCAGGAACAAAAGAGTCTGGTGTGATAAGAAAGTGAGGTTGGAGTCATAATGTGAAGAGAAGAAGGATACAAACATTTATTGAGTACCTACTAAATGGTGTTATTGCCATTCTGAGGAGGACTTCCTTGATTTCCTCCCAACACCAAATCCCTTTTCCAAATCGGAAGGATTTTCCCCTCTGTATTTTCATTCTATCTTGTTTGCACCTCATTTATTTCACTTATTACAATCATACTTGTATTATTAAAGTCACCTCTGTGTGTAGACCTGTCTCTGCTAGCCAGGGGGCTACTTCAGACTCTGGGATCTATCCTATTCTTATAAATAGGTACTCCACAAATGTTGAATGAAACAGAAGCCATCATCTCTTACACCATAAACAGTGACCACTGGCATGCTGGAAATACGTGTTGATGAAAAATTGAGAACCTAGGTTAGAGCCCCAATTCTGTGACAGGAAGATCAAGATCTTGGTGTTCTTATAAAAAAGTATTGAAACATGTGAAACAAAGCTCCCTTCCAGCCCCTGAGTTACATAGTTCTGGATAGTTATTCTCCTTAACTTGTCACCAGTTCCTTCTGTTTCCTTCCTTCCTTCTCTTCTACCCCTTCTTCCTGAGCTATGAAAATGCTCCACGTGTCAACTCAGCTCTTTCCAAAGGCAGCTAAAGCGTGACCAGCCAGGCAGCTCCCAGAGTCATGTCCATGGTCACAACTGGGTCTCCTGACTCCCTCCAGAAACTAGCTAGCTTGGGCCTGAGATGGAGAGAAATGGCTGGCAGAAGGTGTTTCTAAAATGTTACTGATGGTTGATGATTCTACTCGGGATTTCCTCATCTTCAGGTGCCAAATGGGGCTGGCCTTTTTGGTGAATCCTCAATCTGTTGACATTCTCAGAACCTAATTGATAATTTGTGCTTGATATCTAAATATATTTGATGAAACAGCTTTATTGAGGTATAATTGACATATAATAGACCACACATATTTAAGGCATATAATTTGATAACTTTTGTATATACCCATGAAAATATCACCACAATCAAGATAGTGAACATTCCATCACTCCCAAAAGTGTATTCATGCTCCTTTATAATCCCTCCTTTTCATCTGCAGGAAACTATTAATCTGCTTTTGTCATTAGTTTAGTTTGCATTTTCTAGAATTTTGTATAAGTGGAATCTTACAGTATATGCTCTTGGGGAAGGTCTGGCTTCTTTTATTCAGCATAATTCTTTTGGGATTTATTTATGTTATATATGTATATATGAATAGTTCATTCTGTTTTATTGCTGAGTAGTATGCCATTGTATAAATATACCACAATTTATCATTCACTTATTGATGGACATTTGGTTGTTTCCAGTTTGAGACAGTATTACAAACTAGAGGCCCCATGCATGAATTTATGTACATGTGGGGTCCCTTGGCCTGGCCGGTGATTGGGGCGATCAGGGCAATCTCACCCAGTCCTGATAGGGGCCGGCCAGCTGCGGGGAGTGACCATGGGAGGTTGACTGGCCAAGGGAGGTTGGCTGTGGGAGCGTACTGACCACCAGGGGGCAGCTCCTGCATTGAGTGTCTGTCCCCTGGTGGTCAGTGGGTGTCATGTAACCAGTCAACCCATCGATCAGTCGACCGGTTGTAATGATTGCTTAGGCTTTTATATATATAGATAAGGCTGCGTTCATCTTTGTATGGACATATATTTCATTTTCTCTTGAGTAGATACTTAGGCATAAATGGCTGGATTACAAGGTAGATGTATACTTAACTATACATACACACACACACACACACACACATATATACATATATATAAGTTTTTGTTGATTTCAGAGAGAGGAGGGAAGGGGGAGAGAGAGATAGAAACATCAATGATGAGAGGGAATCATTGATTGGCTGCCTCCTGCATGCCCCCAACTTGGCCATATGCAAACTGGCCATGTGCCCTTGACCAGAATTGAACCCGGGACCCTTCAGTCTGCAGGCCGACACTCTATCCACTGAGCCAAACCAGTGAAGGCATTGTCTGTCATTCTTTTAGATTTTAGCCATCCTAATAGGTTTGTAGTGGTATTTTGTTGTAGTTTCAATTTGCATTTCCATAATGACTGATGGTATTGAGCATCTTTTTCACATGCTTATTTGCTACCTATATATCTTCTTTGGTGAAGTGTACAAATCATTTGCCCATTTTTAAAAATTGAGGGTTTTTTTTCTTAATATTACATTTTGAAAGTTTTTTTTATATAGTCTGGATTTAAATCCTTTATCAGATACATAATTTACAAATAGTTTCCTCCAGTCCGTGGCTTGTCTTCTCATTCTATTAACAGTGTCTTTCAAAAAGCAGTTCTTAATCATGAAGATGTCTAATTTATCAAGTTTTAATTTATGAATCATGCTTTTGGTGTTCTATTTAAGAAATCTTTGCCTAGTCCAAGATCAGTTGACCAGAAACAAAGATATTCTATGTTTCTTCTAGCAATTTTATAGTTTTTAGGTTTTGCATTTAAGTTATAATTCATTAAATTATTTTTGTTTTGAAACAATTTTATATTTGTAAATATTTACAAAAATAGTACATGGAATTCCATATGTCTTTCACCCAATTTCCTCTAATGTTCACATCTTATATAACCATAGTACAATCATTAAAACCAGGATATTAACATTGGTACAATACTGTTAAGTAATTTACAGACCTTATTCAAACATCACCAATTATTCCACTAATATCTTTTTTCTTGTACCACATTTAATCCAGGATCCCACATTGCCTTCTTAGTCTTCTTAGCCTGGAACAGTGATTCTGTATTTCCTGAAGAGGATATGCTAATTATTTGGTATAATGTCCCTCAGTTTCATTTTATCGGATTGCTCATTATTAGATTGAGGTTATGTATTAACAACTTTATTGAGATATATGATTCACTTTGTATTAGTTTTTGTAAATGGTGTGAGATATAGATCAAAGTTTATTTTTTGCCTATGGATATTCAATTGTCCCAGCAGCATTTGTTAAAAAGACTATTCTTTCTCTACTGAATTGCCTTTACATCTTTGTAAAAAATCAATTGAGCAAGTAAAAAAAAAAATTTAAGAAAATGATAAAAAGTCAATTGACTGTATATATGTGAATATATTTCTAGACTCTATTCTATTCCACTGTTCTATTTTTATGTTTTGATTACTAGAGTTTTATAATAAGTCTTGAAATCAGGTAATATAATTCTCCAATTGTTTCTTTTTCTTTTTACATTTTTTAAAATTCTCACCGTAGGATATGTTTTTATTGATTTTAGAGAAAAAGAGGGGGGGAGGAAGAGAGAAACATCAATGTGAGAGTGAAACATCCGTCAGCTGCTTCCTGCATACCCTTCACCAAGGATCAAACCTGAAACCTAGGCTTGGGCCCTGATTACGATCAAACTGCAACATTTTTTAAATATTATTTATTACCATTTTTTTATTGTTTTAAGTATTACAAATAGTAGTACATATGTCTCCTTTATTTTCCCCCATTGATCTCCCCCTGACCTCCCCTACCCCCCCCCCCCAGTACATGCCTTCACCTGCCCGCCCTCCTCCCCGCCCCAGTGTCTTATATCCATTGGTTGTGCTTATATGCATGCATACAAGTCCTTCGGTTGGTCTCTTACAGCCCCCCTCGCCCAACCTCCCCTGTCTTCCCAATGTAGTTTGACAGTCTGTTCAATGCTTCTTTGCCTCTGTATCTTTTTCCCACCATTTCTTTCCTTTAAAAAGTTTTGCCTTTGCAGACTAGAAATAAACATATAATAACAAAACAAGACAAAACAAAAAAATGTTTGAGTCCCAATTTCAATGTCCAACAGTTCTGAGTCCCTGTTTCAATGTCTAACAGTTCCTTATGTGTACATGTCAGCAATGATATCTGGATGGTGGGCACATGTTGGCAATGCAGGTCCGACCCTCTCTGGTTTGGTCCTAGGTAACCTGCAGCGGTGCACAGCTGCTGACTGCTCAGCAAAGCGTTGTCAGCGTCTTCCATCTCTGGACTGTTTTTTCCTCTTGTCTTCGTGGTTGGAGCACACCTGTCAATTCCTCTCTGTTGCAGGAATCCATCTGGTCTTGGGGTTGTTTTCTGAAAATATACAAATATATTCTCAACCACAAGTTAATAAAGGAATCTTTTCTATATAATTGATTTGGGATCCTTTTTATTTTTGTTCAAACGATTTTCTTTTGTCTTATTTAGACACCATGTGTGTTTTTAATGGCTGTCTCGCTTTATGCGGGGGATCCCTGCTCTTCCCAGCTGCAAACTGTCTCGCCAGCTGTGCCTCCCTCGCCAATTCGGGCTGGATTCCGCTTGTCTCAGCTGCCTCCTCTATTTGCTCCAGGACAAGGCTCAGGACACATCCTTCTATTCCGCCGCCATTTTGTCTCTCCCATTTTTTTTTTTTTAATGTACAGGGCAATGCTCCAATCAACAGCCCGCCAGGGATTGTTTTTCTTTTTTAAAGTTGATTTGAGCTATTCCAGATCTGATCCTTTGTATTTCCATATGAAAAATCAGCTTGCCACCCTGGCAGGAATGGCTCAGTTGTCTGGATCTCATCTGTGCACAGAAAGATGGCCTCTTCAATTCCGGATTCCCAGGCATATGCTGGGACTGTGGGCTCCATCCTTGGTGGGGGTCCTGCTGGAGGCAGCTGATTGATGCTTCACTGTCACATCAGTGTTTCTCTCTCTCTCCTTCTGTCTCTGAAAATGAGTTTTTAAAAAACTTTAAAGTAAATAAATAGAAAGACTCAATTTGTTTGTCATCACGAGCTTTCACTGTATCTCACTGTGAATTTGTGGCAACACTTTAAAAAAAAATCACCTTGCCAATTTCTACCAAAAAAAAAAAAAAAAAAGTTCTCTGGGAGTCCCATCCGCCCCCCCCCCCCCAGGATTTTAATTGGCCAATTTTGGGAAAACTGACATTTTAACAATATGCAGTCTTCAAATCCACAAACATGTTATATCTCTCCATTTATTTGTCTTCTTTAATTTATCTCAGAAATGTTCTATAGTTTTCACTGTGCAAATCCTTTGTCAGATTTATCCCCTAAGTGTTCCATAATTTTATACAATTTTAATTGTTCTTTTTAATTTTAATGTCCAATTTTTCATTGCTAATATACAGAAATATAATTTATTGCATACACTAATTTCGCATATATTTGATTTTTTTAATCCTCACCCGCCGATATGTTTTCATTGATTTTAGAGAATGGGGGGAGAAATGTCGATGTGAGAGAGAAACATGGATCAGTTGCCTCCCATACATGCTCCAAGCAGGGATTGAACCTGTAACCTAGGTATGTGCCCTGACTGGGAATCAAACCCACAACCTTTTGGTGCTAGGGGACAATGCTCCAACCAACTGAGCCACCCAGCTAAGGCTATATTTGATTTTGATGTATGAGATTTAGTTGCTATTTCCCTAAGCTTACTCTGGTTGTCTAGTATTAAATTCTAGACTCTCAGGACAAAGTTTTAGGGAGGAAAAAAGAAATATTTATTATAACCAATGTTTTATAACCAATGTTTTATTACAGGCTATGGGAGGGCACAGCGGGCCTGCCCAGACCTCAAAGAGCCCCAGGTTGCCTTTGGAGAGAGCCCAGTCTTAGGCTTGTGGTATTCTCACAGCCCAAGAAGTTGAAGAAGAGGTCGTGACTTGCCAGAGATCTTTTATCTATCATTTTATTATTTTCTAACTTCTTTCCTTTTTCAGTCTGTGCTGATTATCATAATACACTTCTTGTGATTATTCCTACTCCACTTGCAATACAAGAGAACCCTTCCTTTTATTTATCTTAAAACGTGTGGTTTGAATTTTAGAGAATTGGGGGGGGGGGGGGGGGAGTCTGTATTTAACTTAGCCAAACTCTTTTTTTTTTTTTTTTTTTACTTAGTGAAAAAAGCATTGAACTTGGAATCCAGTGGATCTCACCACCCAGCTGTGTGGGCTTTGGCAAGGTATTTAACTTCTCTGAATGTGTCTTCTTATCTGATATTCTAATGAAACATTGTGAGAATTAATGCAAAAAATAAATAAGCATTTATTGAACTTGAGTTGAAGCTGAATATTTCTGCCTCTTCTTCAGATTGGAGAGCCCTCATCTGTTTGTTTAGTTCTCAAAGGCTGGTATCCCACCTTGCTGAGACGTAGCCTTTCTCTGGATCTTTTCTAGTCCAATGAGGCCTTCCAAAGCACAGACTTTCAGCTATGTACACAACAGGTTTGAACCAGCGTAGGATCATTCATTCAACAAATACTGAGTACCTTGGTGTGTGCCAGGAACTGAATTAGACACTTCATTCATTCATTACCAAAAAAATAATTGAGTGCCTACCATGTATGTTACATGAATTATCCCTAACATAACAATTCTGCAAAGTAGGTGTTGCAACTTCCATTTTATAGAGGGGAAGAGGTGTTAAGAAGAGACAAATGATAAACAGCCATGTGTTTGTTAAAGACAGGTGCTGCTGCCTCTGCTTAGACCCTTCCCCTAGTCCCCTCCCTCACAAACTTCTACTCCTCTTAATAATCAACCAAAACATCACCTCCTCTGTGAAGCCTTCCTTGATTCTTTCAGGCAAACTTAAGTTCTTCTACCTCTCTGTTCACTTGGCCTTTGATCCTTCTTATCCTTACACTAGAGGCCCGGTGCACGAAATTCATGCACAGGTAGGGTGCCTAGGCCTGGCCAGCAATCAAGGCCCATCCGGGCCTTCCAGCTGTAGGCCGGGCCTTCCTTCATTCTGTGCAGCCCCCTGGTGGTCAGCACACATCATAGCGAGCAAGCGAACTCCCCATCTGCCGGTTGAACTCCTGAGGGAACAATGCATATTAGGCTTTTATATATATAGATAGTGTCATTGTTGATTTGCTTGGCTGTTTTCTCTAAAGACTGTAGGTTCTTTAAGATCAGGTGAACTGACATTCAATTACACCCAGAGCTTGACAATAAAAATTAGTGGAGGGAGAAGGGATGGGCCTGGGTGTCATCAGAGGGATGGGGTGAATGGAAAGAGAAGGGATAAGCACCGACTGCTGGTGGGAGAAAGTAAATCAAGGGCAAAGAGAATAAGGGAAAGGTTAGGAATGTGATTGTGAGCAAAAGTTCAGATGTCTGAATTCAAAGAGCATATTTGGTTAAGGGGTAGGGGATTCTTGTCAGGTAATAATAGGTGTTATAGAACTGGAGGATTTAAAACCAAGGATTTGGACTTGATATTGGAGTTAATAGGAGTCATTGTAAGTTTCTGAGCAGATGAATTATATATTCTACTTTCATTTCAGAAAGAATTGTCTAGGTATAGAATAGATCGTGTCTGAAAACTTGGCAGCCCATAGGAAACTAGCACCACGGTACAGGTGAAGACAATTAGAACCCAAACCGTCAGATAGTTATAGAAATGAAACCACTTTAAGAGCAACTGAGGAGCTGAAACCGGTTTGGCTCAGTGGATGGAGCGTCAGCCTGCGGACTAAAGGGTCCTGGGTTCGATTCCGGTCAAGGGCATGTACCTGGGTTGCGGGCACATCCCCAGTAGGGGCTGTGCAGGAGGCAGCTGATTGATGTTTCTCATCGATGTTTCTAACTCTCTATCTCTCTCCCTTCCTCTCTGTAAAAAATCAATAAAAATACATTTTAAAAAAAAAGAGCAAATGAGGGAAACATTAGGAAGGACTGACCATCAGGAATAGCTAATTTCATGAGAAAAGATAAAAGAGTGAAGGATGACTGGAAAATTGGGAGAGTGATAAGATCAGTGGCAAAAATAGGAAAGCAGGAGGGTCAATTGGGGGAAAAGGAGACATATGTAAAACTTAAGACAATTAAAAAAAATAGGAAAGCCGAGGAATGGTTTGTGGGGGGATATGAGAAGTGTGATTCCAGATGTGTTGAGTTTGAAATAATGGCAAGCAGAAAGTTCCATTAGGACTCTTGGAAATGTTTTCTGGTTATTTCCCATATTCTTCCTTCTGATGCCTAATATCCAGGTGGCTATGTTGGCTATTACAACATATTAAGGGTTCAGAATGTAACCATAGAATGCTTCATGGAATGGCGCTTTTCCCAGTCTAAATGAACATATTTAAAAGCCCTTGAGCTCTGAATGGTGTTGATCAGTGGTTAGGACATTGCCCTGCGAACTGAAGGGTTGAGGGTTTGATTCCTAGTCAAGGGCACATACCTGGGTTTCAGGTTCACTCCCCACCCCATCCCCGGTCTCTCTCCCCTTCTCTCTCTCTCACTTTCTCTCCCCCACCCTCTCCTTCCACTCTTTCTGAAAAGTAATGGAAAGAATATCCTCAGGTGAGGATTTTTTTAAAATTAAAAATAAAAGCCCTTGAGAGTAACAGCCCATGAAAAGGCCTTTTGGAAATAGATTTTCCCAGCAGACGGTACTAAGCAAAGACTTCCAAAATACCCCTCAGGCCCTAACTGGTTTGGCTCAGTGGTTAGAGCATCAGACTGTGGACTGAAGGGTCCCAGGTTCGATTCCGGGTCAAGGGCATGTACCTTGGTTGCGGGCACACCCCCAGTAGGGGTGTGCAGGAGGCAGCTGATCGATCTCATCGATGTTTATAACTCTCTATCCCTCTCCCTTCCTCTCTGTAAAAAATCAATAAAATATATAACCCCCCCCCCAAAAAAAACAAAACAAAATACCCCTCAGAATGATTAGGAGGGGGATGGTGACAGTGAGGCAGGTCATAGAGGTTCGAATGAAATCTGGGTTTCAAACTCTCCTCCATCACTTCTCTCTTTGAAGCCTCAGTGCTCTCATACGGGAAGAAGAATAGGAAAAATAAAATTACACACCATATAAATTTATAGTGAAGATTAAATGTAAAGTACTTAGCACAGTTCTTGCATATAGAAAGCATTGGATAATGTTAGTTATTATTGTTGTTATTATCAATAGTTCATATGACTTCTCTACCAGCCTGTGATCTTGTTGGAAGCAGGGCCAAGTCTTACTTATTCCTATATCCTCAGCCCAGGGAGTGGCCAAGGACTGACGGTGACCACCAGAAGCTAGGGAAAGGCAAGAAAGGGTTCCACCTAGAGTCTCAGAAGGAACGTGGCCCTGCCAGCACCTTGATTTTGGACATCTGGTCTCCCAAACCGTGAAACAATACAATTTATGGTACTTGGGTACAGCAGCCCTCACAAACAGTCAGTGTGCATTCATGTATATTTATTTTATACCTTATTTAATCCAATATTGTTTCTTTTTGCACAAAATTTTTTCAGCTTTGACCACTGGGAGCTCTTTCAGATTGGTTCTTATACCTCTTTGATATGCTTCCATCCTTTTGATTGCTTCCTTACTTTCTGGTTCTACAAGACCTCCAGCTATCTTGTTTTTCCCTGCCTCCAGCCTAGAATCAGCTGTTTCTGGAAGGGGTTCTGTTTCCTTTTATTGGAGAATGGTATTTGGAAACCGAGATCTAGATTCTAGGAGCACTCACTTCTGTTGGGATGCCATTGCTTCTAGGCCCTCTTAGTGAACAGAGTTAGGTAAATAAGTATGTGTGCTAAGCCATGTATATACACATATCTATCCTTCACCTTCATATCTGTTACACAGAGGGTGTCCTACCTGAGACACCCTCCACCTTCCACTCTCTTCAACCATATTTATTTCTTCTCCCAAACTCTGTTATAAACGCCTGTTCTCCAGGAAGCCCTCTTTGATTTATCCTGGGGCCTGGTTTCCCTTTCCTATTGAACCCTGCACACACTCTGGGCCTCTTTGCAGCTCTGGCAGAAGCTTTTAGCAGACTCCTCTCACACAGAGGCCAGCAGATTCCCAGGGGGTTGCACCTTGGCTCACACTCCATCCTGAGTGCCCACTGTGTGCTTCAGATTTCTGTGCTGGATGCTGAGGTGGAGGGCTTCCCAAAGGGAAGAGAAGCAAATTCCTGAGTCTCAGTCTGCAAGAAAGAGCCTGGTCAGACCCCAGCTCTGACAGCATACAGCTCTGGGCTTCCATGCTGGCGGGAATGGGAGAGGGGAAGTGCAATGCTGAGGCTGGGGGTGATACTGGATTGTGCAACCCAGTTTAGACTGCAGGGAGGGACCAAGCTGGGCAGGAGCATTAAACAGGGGAAATCTCTATGGGTGGTGGTAATGGCAGAGATGTGGCAAGAGGTAAGGGGAAGTTTAAGAAGGGAGTATTGAGAAGAGAGTGGTGTGAGAGGCTAGAGTATTGGGCTTTTCTGCAATATAACTCACAAAGGAGGAGCCCAAACAATTAAAACACAAAACAAAACAAAAACCACTGGGAGCCTGCAGGGAGCACAGCCATCTTGTCCCCATCCCAGCTCCCCATGGGCCTTTCTGTCTTATTCAGGAGCAGGGCGCTGGAGCCCAAGAGAAAAGCACTTGCCAGAACCATGTACAGGGCAAAATAGAGTGATACAGGTTTGGGGATGAGACAAAGCTCTGCACCCTGGGGTCAGAACCTGGGGCAGGAGGTCACAGAGCCTCTGCACAGTGGAGGAGAGCTGCCTCCCCCACTCCCCCACCTCCCTACCTGTCCAATCTGCATCGGTGTCTCAGGGCTGCTGCAAGACCCTACTCCCCAAATGTGGGTTCTAGGGACCCAGGGTAGGCCTGGAGGGCAGTGCTGAGAGTAAGGTTCTTTTACTTTATATTTTCCTAAAAGTTCAGGAAGCCCTGGCATTCTTGCTTGGAGGCCCAGAATTTAAATTTAGTCACTGCCCAGAGCCCTTGTTTTAGGAAAGAATGAGATGGCTGTTGCGTAATCCAGAGCCAGGAGGGTGTGGGTTGCTGAAGGAAACGGTCCCTCTTCCTCCCTCTAGGAAGGAAGGCTGGGCTAGGAGTGCTGGGGATGGGCGGGGCCTGGGGAAGGGCAGTGATGGGTGGGGAGACTCCCTGGGCATAGCACTGCCTGATGAGTCCACATAACCCGCTGGTTGACACTGAGTGGAGATGGAGTGGGGGACAGGTTCTGGGAAAGTAGGGGAATGGAGGACGCGCTGCCTTGAATGAGGGGAGGGAGGGTGTTGGTGGTGGGGTGTCCAACTTTCTGGCCAGTGTTCCCCAGAGCACCCAGAGTATGGGTTCCTATAACTTTTGCCCTCCCCCCATAATTTCAAATGGCCAGTCCCGCCCCCACCTCCCAGGTGTTCAGCCAGTTCTCACCCTGCACACTTGCCCGCCTGCAATTGTTCCAGACTTCCTTGGCCCCACCACGTTATTGGGATTTCCGACAGTTTCTTTAAGGTGTGCCTCCCCACCACCCCCTTGCCCCCCAACCGCCTCTATCACCTTAGCCCAGGCTGGCCCCCTGACACGTTTTCCCCGCAGTTGCATTTCAGGGAGAGTTTCTCTTGCCCCTTCCCACTGTTGCTCTGCCTCTTTGCCCTTGCTTTACTTTCTTCCATCAGCAGTCGGTGCTTATCCCTTCTCTTTCCATTCACCCCATCCCTCTGATGACCCCCAGGCCCATCCCTTCTCCCTCCACTTTTAGACCACGGAGTCTCTGGTCCCCTGCTTCCCGTGCACCCACACGCTAACTGGATTTCAGGTTTTCCCTTCTTCCCAGCTACCGGCCTCTCCTCATTTTACCCCTCCCCGTCCTCCAGTCCCTCGAGCCAACAGTCCGTCCCTCTTCCAAATTCTGGGCGAGATTCCCGGGAACAAAGCAAGAAAAACCAGAGTAATATGGGGAGTAAATAGAAGTTGGGAAGGGAGCCGGGAAGAAGAGTGGGGAGGACCAGGTGGGGTGGGGGGAGCCTCTCCAGTCCCACCCAGTTTAAGGAATGCTTCTGCCTCCTCCCCCCTTTACCCCCCCTTCACCTGGTCCTTAAAGGGCCCGGCCCCTGACCCTCGGCTATTTAAGACCGAGGGGCGGCAGCAGGCAGCAGCTGCGCTACGACTGCTCTGGGAGGAGAGAACGGGGCAAAAATCCTGACCATGACCCCGCACAGACTGCTGCTGCCACTGCTGCTAACTCTGCTGTTCGCTGCCTGCCCGGGAGGCGCCTTGGCACGGTGCCCAGGCTGCGGGCAGGGGGTGCAAGCGGGTTGTGCAGGGGGCTGCGTTGCAGAGGAGGGTGCGGGGCAGCCCGCAGAGGGATGTGCGGAGGCTGGGGGCTGCCTCAGGAGGGAGGGGCAGCAGTGCGGGGTCTACACCCCTAACTGCGCCTCTGGACTACAGTGTCAGCCGCCGGAGGAAGACCAGGCTCCTCTGCGGGCGCTGCTGCTGGGCAGGGGCCGCTGCCGCCCCGCGCGCGCGCCCACGGGTGAGTCAGCGCCCGCCCCGCCCATTGAGACCCGCTTCTCCGCAGGCAGGGTCTTGGGGAGGTGGGCACAGGCAGCCCTGCAAGCCTCTGGGTCCTGCCACTGACGCTTCTCCCCGCACCGCAACCCTGGGGGGGGGGGCATGTTAGAGAGGGAAAGGGGTACGTGCGGGAGGAAGCTGGAAGGCTGGGGGGCAGCTAGGGCCGGCGAGGTGTCTGAGCTCTCAACTTTTTTTTGGCCCCTGCTATCACTTTCTCTTGAAGGGAAAGAGATGGAGCGGTGGAGGGGTTTAGGGCCATGCCATATGCCATAGTAGCCCAGCTCCTTCAGTCCTAGACCCCCAAGTTGGAAAAGGACCCAGATGTTCTCAGCTTCCACTTGGAAAAAGAGGGAATGGAACACCAGACTCCCAAATCCTGCACACCCTGAGAAATATCTCCCCTCTCCTTTTAATATTGGTGTGTCCAAAGCACCTGAACATGAGCCCTCCATCCAGCGTTGTCTCAGACCATCCCGGGTCAGAGAGTAGGTGCCGGGGTCCTGGCGGTGGGGGCTAGAGGTGGGAAAGAAGGAACCTATCAAATCAGGGTTATGATTTAAAGCTGCCATCCCACCCCACTCCAGAGTGGAGAATAGAAGACTTAGTGGGTGGGCAGAACCTGAAAGATGGGGGGGGGGGGGCGGGCAGCAGGGAAATGGGAAGGGCAGGAAATACACCCCAGGGGCACCTGAGTTCCTGGTTTCTTCTATGGGAAGGGCTGGGAAATTAACTTGGAGCTGCTTTCAATCCCAGATGCATGCGTGCAAGCTTCTAGAGGTCCTCCTAAAACGGGTGGGTCAGAGGAGGCAGTAGGAGCAAAGTCATGATAGGGTGTTAAATGGAGGAAATGAGGGGCAAGGGCCGAGGAGTGTGGAGGAAGGAGTATCAGATTCCGGACTGCAGATGAAGTGACTCCAGTTGTAAGCAGTAAGCAGATGAGGGCTCTATCTATGCTTGGGGGCTGGGCACTTACGCTGAGCTTGCTTTGGGCATGGAGAGATAGTCTTTTCAGGGGTCATAATAATGTTACAGCTGGGGGAAGTCCAAGCAATTCGTGCTCCCCTTCCTGCCTTTCCTTCGTCCTGATGCCCTGACTTATTTCTTCATCTTGTTCCATCCTGAGCTCACCCCAGACCCTCCACACACCATATGTGAAACTTCCCCAGAGCCAGAAGCGACCTCCCGCTGGAAGCCCCTCATTCCCGCACTTTTGCAATCTGCCCTCTGGCGGTCTAGGTGGACGAATCTCACGTGTTCCTGGGACCACTAGGGTTGAGCTGGGCTGAGCCACAGGGGAGCAGAAGGATGAGGCCCCTACTGCCCCAAAAGTAACCACACCACAGCTTGGATGAGGTGGGCAGAGTCACAGCAGAGTCACAGCAGGGACACACATTCCACTTGGTTGCTGCTGGCCCCTCCCACATTCATTGCTTTTCTGCCCCATCTCCCTGGTTTAGTGCACTCCCTGCTGGCCTCTGATGGAACAGCCAGATCTTTCACCCCAAGCCCAAGGCCTCCCGATATACAGGAGTCCCCCTTATCCACTGTAGCATACGTTCCAAGACCCCCAGTGGATGACTGAAACTGAGGTTAATACCAAACCCTAATCAACGCCTTCGGCTCTGCCAGAAATGTGGCAGCAGATCTACACCAGCAGATGCAGCCTCTCCAATAATTTTTATATTTTTTCAGTCCAAACCTATTCCTGAATCTGTGTAACCATCTCTTATTTGCAGTAAATGTCTTGATGTCCCTCGTTTCAGGGGATCCCTTGCTTAAGTCTTCGTATAGGCTCACTGTTATTTGACGCAACACATTGCCGTCAGTTGGAACACGTTTTCTGTTCCTGTCTTTTACTGACAAATTTAATGTCTTCTCCCTCTTAACTAAGTATTTACTATGGCCATAACTTTTCTAGTTTGAGGTGACAGCAAAACTAGCATGACTTTCTCTGTGTGTTTTTTTTAAATGTGTTTTCATTGATTTTTTTGAGAGAAAGGAAAGGAGAGGGAGAGAGAGAGAAACATTGATGAGAGAGAAACATCCATCGGCTGCCTTCTGCACGCTCCCTACTGGGGATTGAGCACACAAGTCAGGTATGTGCCCTAACTTCTTGGTGCGTGGGATGATACTCAACCAACTGAGTCACACTGGCCGGGCTAGCATGGATTTCTTATTCCTTCTGCACAATTTAATGGAAAGAAGATTTGTTTTATTGTAGATCTTAGCAACCTCAGTATAGAATTTTTAAAAATATTTTTGATTGATTTCAGAGAGAAAGGGAGGGGGAGAAAGAGAAACATCAACGATGAGAAAGAATCATTGACCAGCTGCCTCCTGCACGTCCCCTGCTGGGGATTGAGCTGAAACCCAGGCATGTGCCCTGACCTGGAATCTAACCGTGACCTCCTGATTCATAAGTTGACACTTAACCACCGAGCACCCCCAGGTGGGCCAGCATACGATTTTTATTCTTTCCTTATTAAGTTGAGAACTTTCACCTTTTCACTTAAAGGCAGCACTTTTTGGCTCCTTTGGCATATCTGCGTTGCCAGCATCACTACTCTTGCACTTTGGGGCCATTAATAAGTAAAATAAGGGTTTTGAACACAAGGACTGAGATACCATGACTGTCGATCTGATAACAGAAATGGCTAATAAGTGACTAATGAATGGGGAACATATACAGCGTAGAGTCACTGGACAATTGGCTGATTCACGTCCCAGGCAGGAAAGAGCAAGAGGGCAAGAAATTTCATCACACTATTCATAATTTAAAACTTATGAATTGTTTATTTCTGGAATTTTTTATTTAATATTTTCAGACTATGGTTAACTGCAGGTAACTAAAACCACAGAAAGTGAACCCACAGATAAGGGGCAACTATTGTATTTGTTCACAATTTTTGTTTTCCAAAGTGTTCCTCCCTCCTAAGCCTTGTCAGGAAATGTAATAATACCATTTGCCAGAGAAAGAAGCTGAGGCTAGGAGAAGGTAAGGGTGGAGCCAGATTCTAACCCCCCTTCACCTCTCCTGCTCCAAAAGCCCCTCTCTTTCTCCACTTCAGTGAGTAGAGGTAAGCAAGGCTCTTTTCTTCGTGGCACCAGTCTTTGACATCTAGCTGATTTCTGGCCTTTTCTTCCCGCATCTTCTTTTGGCTATAGGGGAGAATCCTAAAGAGAGTAAACCGCAAGTGGGGACCACTCGCCAACAGGACATGAACCGTAGAGACCAACAAAGGAACCTGGGGACCTCTACCACTCCGGCCAGGCCCAATCCTGGGGGTGTCCAAGACACTGAGATGGTGCGTTTGGGGCTGGCAAGGAGCAGGAGGGGTGGGGAGCCCTGAGGATGTCCATGTGGGACTGCTTCCTGGGGCTCAGAGAAGTCTCCCAGGTTAGCCCTGGGAGCCTGGCTGGTGGGGCCCAAGGACTGTGCCATGGAGCTCTCAGCTGGTTCTAAGCTGCTTGCTCTCCCTTTTCCCAGGGCCCATGCCGCAAACATCTGGACTCAGTGCTACGGCAACTCCAGACCGAAATCTTCCGAGGGTCTCACACTCTCTATGTGCCTAATTGTGACCATCGGGGCTTCTACCGGAAGCGGCAGGTGAGGCCACTCCTCTTTCCCCCTTAGTCCATCAGTACAAGGCTCCCACCAGGGATGGGAGGGGGGCTTATACAGTTGCATAAATAAGACACTGTCCCTGCCTTTAAGGATCTCCCAACTTCAGAGCTCATACAAACAATAAACAACCACACACTATAGTAGAGGAGTTAGACTGCCCAAGGAGTGCCTAACTCAGAGGTACACAAATGTGAAGCGCATCAGCGTCACCTAGGGGGCTGTGAATACACAGGTGGCTGAGCCCCACCAGCAGAGCCTGAGAATTTGCATCTCTAACTCCATCCCTAGTGATGCTGATGCTGATGCTGTTGATTTGGGAGCCACTCTTTGAGAACTACTGTTCTGGCCTAGAAGAACAAGCACAATTTTGTGGGTGGAGAAGAAGAGAAGCGAGGGAAGGGAACCCAGCAGCACTCATGGTTCTGAGAACTCTTAGCTGTTTCTGCATACTCAGACTCAGGAGTCTATAGCCCATCCCCAATCCACAGGACCCCTCCCACCTCTCCTGTTGGAGCCCTGGCCTCACCTCTGATCTGTATACCTCTCTCCCCAGTGCCGCTCCTCCCAGGGGCAGCGCCGAGGGCCCTGCTGGTGTGTGGACCGGATGGGCCAGCCCCTGTCAGCATCCGTGGACAGCAATGGCGGCTCCCCCTGCTCTGCAGGGAGCAGTGGCTAAGGCTGGGTGGGGTCCCGCAGGGTCACTGGCAGGAGCCTGGGGCTGTCATCTTGGATCATTTGTTGAGTAATGAGTAACTCAGTCCCACACTCCCCACTTCAGGCCCTACCCCATTGTCCCCCTTATCCCTGAGACATCACACATGGAAAAATTGTTGGTGTTGACTTGGGGTGTTAATAAAGCTGTTTTGGGGGTCTCTGGTCTATGTTTCTGTGTCCACCTCTCACATTTCTGGAGCCCCTGACCCTTCTCTAACCCCCTTTACAGCCCTCCAATAGCCGTTCGCCTTTCCTGTGGACTACCTTTGGTCCTTCCCGCTGCTCTTGGAATGAAGGAGGCAGCCATTGGCAGAGGCTTCAAGCCCCAAAGCCTCACCCAACAACCCACCAGGGAGTCAGGGGGCGGAGACAGAGGTGGGGAGACACTGAGCCCATGGCCTTGGTATGAAGTTGTGATCTTTGGACACAGGGGAGAGGAAGAATTAATAGTTAATCCCCAGCAGGAACCTAACAAAGAGGAACTCTCAAAGTACTTACCCTTCTGTTACATCCTACTAAAAAGGAAATGAGATTATTACTTATTGAGCTCCCCTCATGAGCTGGGCCCTGGACCATGTGCTTTTACCTGGATCACCTCTTTTTGTGCTTATAGAAATTTTGTGAGGAAGGGACTTTTGCCCCTGTTTTTCAGAGGACAAAACTGTGGCTTAAGATATTTGGGTCACTAGCCTGAAATTACACAGCCAGGAAATGCTAAAGGGAGGAGGATTTAAATCTAGTTCTTCCGCATATGACAATGCCTAGCATTCCTTAGATGCTAAATAAGTGTCTACTTTGCCTACCTGCTAACCCAAGCAGGTGTAGGGAAGAACTGACATTCAGGGACACTGGCACCCAGCACTTCCTAGAGGGTCCACAGCTCCACAATCGTCACAGGTGTCAACCCCATCAGCATATTAATCACCTGCATACAATGCTTTCAAGTTGCCAAGGTCCTTTCATACACCTTATCTCATGGTCTAAGGGAGCTGAGTGTACTGATAACTGAAGAGGTTTCTGACTCCGCCCTGACCTTCAGCCTGCTGGAAGGTGAGCCATGCTAGGTGATAAGCCTCAGAGAGGCAAAGTCCCCCTTCCCACCACATGCATAGTCATTACTCCTGTGGGAAAGAGAGCACACTTGCTCAGAGCTAGGCATCTGGGGGGTGGTTGGCTGTTGTGGGGTTGCATCCAGTCCATCCCTGCGACAGCCTGTAGAGCCTGTAGCTAGGAAGCACTGCCCTCCGGATCAGATAACCTGTCATGCTCCTGGAGGTCCCCTTCTTCTGAGAGGACTTTAGTCTTTGGAGCTGTCGCTGAGCTGAGAGATGGGAGCTCCGCAGGTTGGCAGGCAGTGAAGGGAAGGAAGAAACATGGCAGAGGCCACCTGCTGCCCAGTCAAGACTGATATGGAGCCAAGGGCAGTCCGCTCTCGGAGGAGAGCAGGGTCGAGAAGAGAGCAGGAGGACCAACCCTCTGGAGGAGGTGAGCCACCCTCTGGGAGTGCAGAAAGCTCAGGTGGGGTTGGAGGTGAGGCTACCCTGGGGAGAGGGGGCCCCTCTTCTCTACCTGAAACCCCTCCTGCTGTCCTGGGAAGGCAGACTCTGGCCTCTGCCCCTAACCACCAGCTGGAAGACAGAAACAGAGAAGGGGCCTTCAGAGCTGTGGCCTTGCCTCGTCTTTCTGACTCTCTAACCTCAAGAGGGCAAACAGGCTTCCTGTTCCCTGAGTACCCTGTGCTGTCATCAGGCTTCCTGCTCACCAATGGCCTCCTCACACCCTGACAAAATAACTTCCTCTTCTGACCGCCCCACCCATAATACTAGAAATCTTCTGGTTGTGGGGCTGAGAGGCTGCTGAGCACACAGAAAGCACTTCCTGGCAGAGGATGCCTCTGGGCTCACACCAGGCAGCAGAACCCTAACTCTTCCCCTTTGGGTGTGCCCTTTGACCCCTCCTTTTAGGAAATGCTGAGGCGCTTGGAGGCCCTGACTTGGTGCAATGGACTCAACATATGGAGGTGAGGGACCTCAGAGGTCAGAAGTCAAGATGAGCAGGTCTTAAAGTGGAGGGCGGTAGGGGAGAGGACCAGTTTGGTGATAGAGACAATTTGTTCTTGGGTTCAAACCCCTCAGATGAGGTAAGAGCTAAGGGTTAAGATTAAGGGGTTTGAAACACAGGTCATCAGGGCAGGAGCCAAAAGTCAGCCAGCCAGTTAGTCTGTTAGTGGGGCTAGAGGTCAGGAGAGGGAAGGCTGGGGTCAGGGAGAAGAGTCAAGTCCGAGATGACAAGGTGGTTGGGACTGGAAATGTCACTACTGCTGTTTCCCTTTGATCATCACTGTGGCCCTGGGAAGCCCAAGGGAGAGAAATTATTGGGGAACTTGTGGGAAGGAACCATGTTTTCTCTCCCTAGCACTTGTGCGCATAGAGAGCTCAGTAAATGTTGAGTGAATGAGAGGATGGCAAACTGGTTGGAGGGACATTGGGCCCTGCTTTGTCTGTAGGCTGTGAAGGTGCAGCTGCTGGAGCAAGCACAGAGACAGCTACTGGAGCTGCTGGATCGTGCCATGTCAGAGGCCGTACAATCCTACCCGCCACAAGGCAGACCTCTGTCCACTATTCCTCCAGATTCCTCGAACAAGTAAGAGTCTGAGGAGCCAGGGGCTGATGAATGGCTGAAGCAGGCTGCACCATTGTGAGATTACAAGCCATAAACATCATCTCATGCGCCCTTTGCCAGCGCTGGTTTGACCTTCACTTCAACCTTCCCCCTTCTCATTTTATTGCCTCTGCCTTCCTGGCTCTGCCCTCCACCTCTAGCCATGCTCTGCCCTGGCCCTGACCTTCTACCTGATCCTGCCCTCTGGCCCTAGCCTTGACCTTCTGCTACTACTACTCTTGGCTCCCAAGTATTGATCTTCTGCAAGGCCCTCTGCCCACTGCCTTCTTCCTTTGGGTCCTGACCCAGAACAACTCTCTCAATTCAGTATCCAGGATCCATCCCTGAAGAAACGGAAAGTTTTTATCAACCGCAAGTCCCTGCTGGAGTAAGTTAAGGGAGAGGATGGGGGGATAGGGGGAGTGCTTTGGTTAGGCGTCCAGGATATTCAGTCCTCATCTTCAGGTTCTAGATGGTTTGGGAGAGGATCTGGAAAGGGTTTTTAAGGTTCAGTTTCCCCACTTGCCCTGTGTGTAACTGGAAGAAAGGCCACCAGGATACGTGGTGGCTGGGCAAGAAAGGTCTTTGGGCAGATGTCCCAGTCACATCCCAGCCCTTAGAATTTCCAGTCAGTAGGCTCCATCCTCACATGTGCACAGTGCCTAAGCCAGTCCACATGACCTTGAGGACCCTTCCGCACTGACATTCAGGGTCCTCTCCCTCCAGTGAACTGATGGAGGTGCAGCACTTCCGGACCATCTATCACATGTTCATCGCAGGCCTGTGTGTCTTCATTATCAGCACCCTGGCCATCGACTTCATTGACGAGGGCAGGTAGGCCTCTCTCCTCCCAGGATAGGCACGCAGATCAGATCAGACCCCTTGGGTCCCCAGGGTTCCACTAACTGTTGGCCTGAGAGGGCACAGGTTCGCCTTTGATAATGCACACACATCAGTGTTGCTTCCAACAATATTCCCACCTAAAACACACTCTGAGCTTCTTCCTTCCACAGCCTTGGGGCTAGAGGTCAGGATCAGCCACTCTAGGGACAGCCACTCATATACTTCTCAATGGAGCCTTGTCTTGAGGCAGACATACCAGTACATATATGTGTGTGCATACATACACATTTCCCCTCCCCTCTCCTTTCCAAGTCAGTGCTGTTCAGTTCAAGTAACCTCCTGTGAGCATCTTCTAAGGACTGGCCCTGGGGGCCAGAGAGATGAGGGGCAGACCCCATCCCTGTCTATGAGGCACTCCCAACCTTGTGGGAAGACAGACAGCCACACAAGTGTCTTGGTGGGTTGTTTCCCCCAGAGACCACCCCCCCACACACACTTTGGGGGATGAGCTTCAGAAGACTGTACACCCTTGGGGTCTGTATTTGCAGGCTCCCTCTCACTCCCCACTAAGTAGGGCTTAGGAAGCAGTAAAATGAAGAGGACCAAGGATATGCAAGTTCAGCAACAGCACTTCCTTTTGGTAAATTGTTGCTAAATATGAATATTGTAAGGATCAAATCTCAGTAAAATATTCAAATACTTGTAAAGTTACAGTCCTTCTTGACAACATCCCCTCAATCCCAGACCACTTCCCAGAAGTAACTTTTTCAACAGTTTTGAGAGTTTCCTTCCAGAGTGGTTTCTACCTATCCTATATAATTAAGAGGTAATATGCAAATTAACCCTCAGGCCCTCACAAGATGTCTTCCTAGGACCAGGCCAGCAGGGGCGTTAGTGAGGGACGACCAAACAACTGAACAGCAGGTTGCATTGGGCGACCAGATTGGCAGGGGGGGCAGGGGGGGCAATCAGGTCAGCATGGGGGTGGGGGGGGCAGTTAGGGGTGACCAGGCAGGCAGGCCGGTGAGCAATAAGGAGCCAGCGGTCCAGGATTGTGAGAGGGATGTCCGGCTGCCGGTTTAGACCCAATGCCCAGGAGCAGTCGAACATCCCCTGAGGGGTCCCAGATTGAAGAGGGTGAAGGCTGGGCTGAGGGGAACCCCCCCTCCTGTGCATGAATTTCATGCACTGGGCCTCTAGTATGTATATAAGAACCAAAGAGGTGTATTTTGTAGGGGTTTTACGTAAATAAGACACTATATCTATTGTTTTGCTTTCATTCCCTAACAACCTGGTTTAGAGATCTTTCCATGTCAATCCATTGTTTTTAATGACTGCAGAGTCTGAAGATGCCTGGCTTTGTTCATTTAGTCCTTTCCTAATGGACATGTAGGTTGTTTCAATTTGTTATCATTAAAACTGTATATTCAATCTAAGCAAACAAAACACTCAACAACCTGCACTCCAAAAAACAAAACAAAGCTAAACACTAAATACCTCCTGTCCTACATAGCATGCAAAGTACAAGCCCTTCTGCAACACCATAATATCCACAGCAGCTCTAACAGCAATTCGGAAGCAAACTCATTTCCCAACAGTCTCCTCAGGCAACAGAGGTGCCATCTTCAACCCTTTCAGAGATGAGGAGCTCACAAGCTTTACAAGATGCCTCAGTTTATCTTCCAAGAGCTCTGGCTGCAGAGGGAGGGGGAAAGAATGGGCTGCACATCTGTCTACTTTGTCTCTCCTTCCCCACTCCAAGGCTGATGCTGGAGTTCGACCTATTGATCTTCAGCTTCGGACAGCTGCATTTGGCTCTGATCACATGGGCCCCCATGTTCCTGTCCACTCTGCTGGCGCCCTACCAAGCCCTCCGGCTGTGGGCGAGGCCCCAGGCTAGCGGGGCCTGGACGCTGGGAGCGGGCCTGGGCTGCGTGCTGCTGGCCGCTCACACCTCAGTGCTTGGCATACTCCCGGTCCACGTGGCTGTGAAGTATCAGCTCCCGCCAGCCTCCAGCTGCGTCCTGGTCTTTGAGCAGGTGATGAGGCGGGGAGGGAGAGGAGAGGGGGAGCTCCAAAAGGCGGTGGAGGCCAGATGAGGGTAGGCACTACTCTTAACAGTGGGGTGGAGCTAGTTACTAGGGGCGGAGTTTATCCCAAGGGATTTGAGCCTACCAGCAGGCTCCAAAGAAATGTAAAGGAATGGACCGGACTAGGCAAATATAGTCTAACTCCTCAGAGAGTCACTGGGGTTGATCAGTGAAAGCTCTGCCCTTGCCTTTTCCGTGCTCCCTTACCCTTGAGTCATCCCAGTAATAAGGTAATCCGACAAAAAGATAAAGTATGTGCTCTGAACACACACATTTTAGGAAGTGCCTGCTCCTCCCCCTCTTCCTCCCCCCGCCTCTCTCTCCTTCCCTCCCTCAAAGGAGAGGACACAGAAATTGTGATATGCTTAAAGCCATGCACCAATTTAACCTCCCTTCCACTCCATCTCAGGTCAGACTCCTGATGAAAAGCTACTCCTTCCTGAGAGAGGCTGTGCCTGGTATCCTTCGTGCCAGAAGAGGTGAGGCCTTCAGCTGGCGCTGCTGTGAGCTCTGTCCTCTTGGCTGATTGAATAAAGCCAGCAGTGGCAGGACCCTCATAAAAGCTCTGACTTCCTAAGCCCACCTTGCCCCTGGGCACAGCTCTGACCTCCAGCTGGGCTCTGTGGGCCTTAGACATTCGGCATTCTCAGGTCCCATGCTCAGAGATGGCACCTCTGTTGCCCAGGACTTCTGGTGCTTTCCCATTTCCAGGCCCAGCCTGGAGAGAGAGGGAGAATGGATAGTGGAATTTCTTGGTGCCAACTAAAGCTTCAGCCAGAGCAGGTCCTGCGCCAGAAAATGGAGTGCCTGGAATGGAAGTAAAAGAGGGGTTCAGATCCTGCCCAGCTTCACCTCCCCCACCCCACCTTAGACCCAATATCCAGCCCCTCAACCAGCCCCTGCACCTCTGTCCTAGCCAGCTCTCCCATACCCTACTCCCACCCTCCCACACCGCTGCCCTCTCTCCCTTTCCCCTTCACTGACGAATGCTTCTCACTCCTCCCCAGGTGAGGGGGTCCGGGCCCCCAGTTTCTCCAGCTACCTCTATTTCCTCTTCTGTCCCACACTTATCTACAGAGAGACTTACCCCAGGTAAGACCCTGCACCCTTTCCCAAATGCCTAGGCCCATCAGGGACCTTGCCCTCCTCCTTCCCTCTCCCTGAAGTCCCTGGCCTCATCCCACCACTTCCTCAGGAAGCAGCCCCATCACAGAGATGAGAAAGAAGAGGCAGGTAGACTACCCCTTCTCCTCACCCAGCCCATGGTGACACAAGGGTGATCAACAGTCCTGGTTTGCCCAGGATTGTCCCTGTTTTGGCACTGAAAATCCTAGGTCTGGGGGAGTCCCTCAATCCACAGCAAACTCCAGATGGTTGGTCACCTTAGTTGACACGAAGGCTAAAAATCCATTTGCCATCTCTGCTATGGAAGGTGCAAACTGTTCTAGTGCCCCACTTCCCTGAGCAATTGGAGGGCTATGGAGAGAGGGCTCTAGAACCTGGGTTCCGGTCTGACCAGAGAACAAGAAGCATATAATCCTCATTGCTGATGCAGGACACCCAACATCAGGTGGAATTATGTGGCCAAGAACTTTGCCCAGGTCAGAAGATGGGGGTAGAAGGTGGACCACCTGTGACTCATGGTAGCTGAGGGGATATTTCTGGGGGTGGGGTGGAGAAAGCCTGGGGAGGAGGTCAAAGGGAAGAGAAGGAAGATGTTGGGCCAGAGTCCAGTTCCAGAGTGAGGGGGCAGCTACCAGTGCCCCCCTCTCAAATTTAGGTGCCCGCCACCCCCTCTTCAGGCCCTGGGCTGCGTCCTCTATGCCTGTTTCATCATGGGCCGCCTCTGTGTTCCCGTCTTTGCCAACATGAGCCGGGAGCCCTTCAGCACCCGCGCCCTGGTGCTCTCTGTCATGCACGCCACATTGCCAGGTATGCCCACTAAAGCAGGACTGGTGAAGGCTGCGTCCTGGGAAAACTTAGCCGGGAACTTCTCACTCCCCTTGCTCTTTACCTTCTATCAGTTTCAACACCTCCTTCTGAGTCTCCCTTCACTTCTGTCCCCTCCTATCACTCTTCATTGTCAGGGTCTCAGTTCAGATTACCATCTACTCCCCCTTTCCACATCAGTCTCCCAACCTGTGTCCCTCCCACCTGAACCTTTCCTCTCCCATCTGCCCCTGAGGATATTGCTGGCTAGATGAACTTCCGTCCTACAGAGTAATCATTTCTGATCCTGCTTCAAAAGCTCCAGTGACTCCCTGTTGCTGGGATCTCCAGATAAGAGTTGAACCTTGGCCTGGCATTCAAGGCCCTTCCTATGCATGGCATTTCACCATAACCCCAGCCATTTACTTTCATGCCTCCAGGCCTTTGCTTATACTAGTCCCTCAGCTTGGAATGCCCTTTCACTACTTTCCAGTTGTGAAATCCAGTTCCTTCTTGGAGGCCCATGTGAGAGGCCCTCCTTAGGAAGCCTTCCCTTTTTTAACCATCAATTACCACGACTTTCCCTGTGCTTTGCACTGCCAAGCACATCGATGGCCACCATGCTTAATTCCTGATACATTTGACCTTGATGTGTGATTGGACAGATCTCTCTGTCTCCCTTCTCCTCCTCCTCCTCCTCCTCCTCCTCCTCCTCCTCCTCCTCCTCCTCCTCCTCCTCCTCTTCCTCCTCCTCCTTCTTCTTTTTCTTCTTCTTCTCTCTCTCTCATCTCCCCCTACCCCCATCATTCTCAATGGCCAGGGGTTTTTAGAATCATCTCATATCCCCAATCTCTGATATGGATGAGCAAATGGATGAATTAATAAATGCCTGAATTAGTAAATGACTAATAAATGATTGGTAGGATTGAGGCCCTAGTTGCTATGCAAGGGCTCCTCAGATCTTCCTGGGGGTCCCAGGTGGACCAACCTAACCTGCAGCCCCTTGTCCCCACTCACCAGGCATCTTCATGCTGCTGCTCATCTTCTTTGCCTTCCTTCACTGCTGGCTCAACGCCTTCGCGGAGATGCTACGATTTGGAGACAGGATGTTCTACCGGGTGTGGCCTGGACCTGGACCACTTGGGAGCTAGGGGCAGGGAGAGATAGGCAGAGATCTGGGGAGGATGGTGGCAATGTTGGGTGTCACCTTAGCTGCAATCTCCCACAATGAGAAATGTGCCCTTCTGGGTGTGGTTAAATGCCAACCTTCCACCTCACAACTAGCCAGGGCTAACTGCTTTTGTGTGGATGGAGAGGAGTTCCAGAAACAGGAAGAATACCAGGGAAGACAGGGACCCCAGGTCCTGAAGAGAGAGCTGGGAGAGTGCTGCTGTCTCTGTTTTACCTGGGGTCAGCTCTTGTGGAAGGACATTGGGATAAGGGACAGGGGAGGAGTGAGAAGCTGGGGCCTGGGAAGAAACAGGGCCCTGATGCTTACCTCCTTCTCCCACTCTGACCCCGCCCTCCCCTTCCCCAGGACTGGTGGAATTCCACATCCTTCTCCAACTACTACCGCACTTGGAACGTGGTGGTCCACGACTGGCTGTACAGCTATGTATATCAAGATGGGCTGTGGGTATGGGCTCTGCAGAACCCTTCAGCCCCCACACTTAATGGAGCCTCTCTGGACCATCCTCTCTTTTCCTCCCACTGCACCATCCAACCTAAGGGTCCCTTGACTTCTATCTGCCCCGTTCTACCCAATCCAATGGACAGAAATTTCATCGTGGGACCTTCCTTCCTTCCTCTCTTCCTTCCTTCCTTTCTCCCTCCCTCCCTCCCTCCCTCCCTCCTTTCCTTCCCTTCTTTCCTTCCCTCCCTCCTTCCCTCCTTCCTTCCTTCCTTCCTTCCTTCCTTCCTTCCTTCCTTCCTTCCTTCCTTCCTTCCTTCCTTCCTTCCTTCCTTCCTTCCTTCTCCTTAATTCCACCCCTCCACAGGGCCTTTCTGCCGGCCTAAGGAACATGCATATATCAATTTTCAGTTACCAAGAGTTGTTACATACATTTAATCTGCACAATAACCCTGAGAAGTATTATTATATCATCCCCTTTTTTAAATTGCATCTAAGGCCCAAATGGGTTAATAAAATGCTCTTAAATAATATATGTCAGCCCTTATAACCCCAAATCCCATATTCTTTCCATTGCACCACATATCCTCCTGGCTTTCTTAAATGGGGGGTTTAAGATCCTAAGGAGAATCACTCCACATTCCTCCCCCTATCCCTGCCAGCTCCTTGGTGGCCAGGCCCGACGGGCAGCCATGCTGGGCGTGTTCCTGGTCTCTTCAGTCGTCCATGAGTATATCTTCTGCTTTGTCTTGGGCTTCTTCTACCCTGTCATGATGATACTCTTCCTTGTCATTGGAGGTGAGCTTGCTTCTGTGTGCCACTGGAAGGGAATTCATCCAGAGGGAGGAGGCTTGTGCTCTGGCTCCTGGAGAGTCCAGACTGATGGGGAAGGCCACACACCCAAGACAGAAGGGGATATGCATACCTTCTGGGAGAAGGTCTGAGAGTTGTGTGTGAGAGTTGGAGTGAGGAGAGACTTGGGAGCAGAAGGCAGCATTTGATGGCAGCAAGGGGGCATCCTGGGGAAGAAGATTTCTGACTGGAGAGGAGCATCTGAGCAGGACACACATAGAGGGAGACAAAGGGGAGAAAACTGGTGGCGGTTAGGAGGTTCAGTATGAGATCCAGGATATTTTGTTGTTGGGATCCAGGATATTGAAGAGTAAACTGAGGAATCCTGGTTTTACATGAGCCACTTGAGACCTCCATGGGTTCCTGGAGCTGGGTTCAAGATCTTTTCCAATGGGATATTCCTGTTCCATCTCTTCCCAGTGCCCTGGGATGGGACAGCAGCCAGGGACACAAGGCATAGGTATCTGGAGCTGGGGTGACAATCTTTTCTCCTGCCTCAGGACCAATGAACTTCATGATGCATGACCGGCACACGGGCCCAGCATGGAATGTGCTAATGTGGACCATGCTCTTTCTGGGCCAGGGCATCCAGGTCAGCCTGTACTGCCAGGAGTGGTATGCACGGCGGCACTGCCCCCTGGCCCAGGTAAGGAACCATGATACCTAACTCCCCATTCAGGAGTACATGCTTCTCCTTCACAATAGCTAACCCCCGATTTTTGCCCAATTCAACAGCTATGATCAGGGGCCAAGACCTGATTTGGGGGTGATAGGCTCCCATGTCTTGGGTGCACTAGGAGGGACCTCATTCACAACTCACCTTTCTCTGGCACAGACAACTTTCTGGGGGCTGGTGACACCTCGATCCTGGTCCTGCCATACCTAGAGGTCAGGGCACCCTCATTGTCCTGATGACACCAGCAAGTTCTTCTCTGCCTGCACAGCCTGGGACCAGGGCTCATCTCTCTGCACTCCAAGACCTAGCTCGGAGACAAGGGGGCCTTGCATGCATGACCCCACCCGGGAATTCCAGAGACTCAGATCTGTGGTCCTGTAGACAGCTGAACATAGACCCAGGATGGCAGTGGCTCTTGAGCCCCCATCCCCATAGATTGGGCACAGGGCCTCCTCCCATCCCATGGCTGTCCAAACCTGAGGAGACTCACATATTTGGTGAATGTGGGGTGACTTACAGAGACCTGAGACCACTGAGGTCTGAGAAAGGTTTGATTCTGTTTTTGTACTTCCAATACAATAATAAACTCTACGTTTCTTTTTATTCATTCATTCATCATTTGCTGAAGGCCCACTTTTGATAGGCATTATTGAAGAATTGTGTCTGCAGAGATAGGACTTTGTGGCAGGAGGGGCTGAGGATCTTGGGTGACATCCTGCCTAACATTCTCTATGCCACTCCCCTCTCCCCAAAACCTGGCCTCACTGCCTCTTCCACCTTGACTCCTTCTTCAGCTCTCATTTCCACACCCCTTTAACCCTTCTGCTCTTGGCAACCTCTATCACATTTTTAAAAATTTATATTTTTATTGATTTCAGAGAGGAAGGAAGAGGGAGAGAGAGATGGAAACATCCATGATGAGAGAAAATCATGGATCAGCTGCCTCCTGCAAGTCCCCCACTGGGGATCGAGCCCACAACCTGGCCATGGGCCCTTGACCGGAATCAAACCTGGAATCTTTCAGTTCTCAGGCTGATGCTCTATCCACTGAGCCAAACCAGCTAGGGCTCTATCACATTTTGAGAGGGCACATAGTAGGACTCCTTTAATTCAACATGAACCTCCTATACAGACCTTAGGCAAAATGTTCAACATCATGAGTCCCAGTTTCCACAGCTATAAAATGGCCATTAAAATTAGGAGTGTCCTGACTGTATGGGGACAGTAGGTCAAAATATTTGTATTCAAAGCCATTCCAAAAACTAGACTATGTGGTCACCCTAAGAAGAGGGTCATTTTTGTTTTCCCTACACAGATTCCTTGCCTAACCTGGCGATGGGAGATATCTGGATTAGGAAAGGGGAGTGTTAACTCCAGGGGAACTGAGAACCAAATAAACCAGGATCCCTAAGAGAGAGGGGGGCACTTTAAAAAATATTTTAACAGTGTCTAGAGAATATATTTTCATGTCAATAATACAGATCTAGTTTATCATTTTTAATTACTGCATGGCATTGCACTGCATGTGTATACTATAATTGAACTAATTGCATACATTTCAATTGTTTGCAATATTTGCTCTTTAAAACAATTCTATGATGAACTTCATCATACACACACACACACACACATGCACACACCTTTGTGCATTTTCCTAGGAGAATGTTCTAGAAGCAGAATTACTGGAACATTTTATACACATTGCCCAACTTCCTCTGGAAAGCTTACATTGCCTGCCCATCTCCCACCTCCTTGCTGATATGGGGTTTTGTCAATTCATTTCCTTTTACCAGAAAATAAATTTTTATTTTTAACAGAAAATTATGACTAATATTTTTATTTTGCATTATACTTGCATTGATTGATCTTTTTTTAAATAGAGAGAGTGGAAGGGAGAGGGAGGGAGGAGGAGAGAAAGAGAGAGAGAGAAAAACGTTGATGTGAAAGAGACACTATGATTGGTTGCCTCCTGTACGTGCCCCAACCGGGGCAGGGGATCTAACCTGCAATCCAGGTACGTGTCCTTGATGAGGAATCAAACACGCTACCCTTCAGTATGTAGGCCAATGCTCTAATCACTGAGCCACACTGGCTGGGATTATGCTTACTACTTTTAAAAATTGAATATATTTTCCTATGTGTACCAACCATTTTTATTTTATATTTTACTAGAGGCCCATTGCAGGAAGATTCCTGCAATAAGGCTTCCTGCGGCGGTCTGCTTCCCTCCCTTCTCCACAGAGTGATGGTTAATTTGCATATTACTCTTTTATTAGTAGGATTTTTTATACTAGTGGCCCAGTGCATGAATTTCCTCCCTTCTCCAAAGCCCCACTTGCTTGCTTCTCCACAGCTTCACTCCCTTCTGCAACACTTGGCTTCCTTCTACGCTGTCTTCAGCCTTCGCTCTGCTTTTGGATATGCAAATTAACTACCATCTTGGTTGGGTTAATTTGCATACTTGCTCCTGATTGGATGGTGGGTGTGGCTGGTGGGTGTAGCAGAGTGATGGTTAATTTGCATATTACTTTTATTACATAGGATTTTTTATACTAGTGGCCCAGTGCATGGATTCCTGTACAATGAAAGGAAATTAATTAGAAGAATGATTCATGCAGTAATTACATTACTGCAAAAAATTACATGTCAAAATAGTATATATAATATAGTATTATAAAATTAAAACATGCGATTGGCGCCAGCAAGAGCTTTATATGTATTGCGCATGCACCAGTCAATGTTTATTTTTAAATTGCCAGTGCGTGTCATATGTACCAGCAGATCAGTTGGTCAGACAGTCAGACAGACAGTCAGTCACTTAGCCTTTTATATATATAGATACTCTATTTTTTAGAGCAGATTTAGGTTCTCGGCAAAATTGAGCAAAAATAGAGATTTCCCATATAGTCCATCCTCCCATACATACACAGCCTCCCCCATTCTCACCATTCCCCACCAGAGTGGCATATTTGTTACAACTGGTGAATCTACCTTGGCACATCATTACCTCCCAGAGTACATGGTTGACATTAGGTTTCATTCTTTTTTGTTGCACATTCAATGGATTTGGACAAATTAATTTACTTCTATTTTTAATTTTTCCCCAGACTTGTTGAGATATTATTGACATATAACATGTAAGTTCAAGGTATACTATGTGAAGATTTGACACATGTACATATTGTGAAATGATTACCACAGTAAGGTTAGTTTCTTAACACCTCCATCATCTCACATAATTATCATCTTTTTTGCATCTATGATGATAACATTTATGATCTCCTCTCGTAACAACTTTGAAGTATGTACTATGGTATTGTTCATTATAGCCAGCATGCAGTGCATTAGATCCGCCAAATATTTTCGTCTTACCACTGGGAGTCTGTACCCTTTGACCAACATCTCTCTGTTTCCCCCATCCCCATCCCCTGGCAACCACGTTCTACTTTTTATTTCTATGAGTTTGGCCTTTTTAGATTCCAAATTTGAGTGAGATCATACAGTATTTGTCTTTCTGTGTCTGACTTATTTCACTTAACATAATGCCCTCAAGGAGCTTTGAACAAATTTGACATGTACCCACCATTATAATATACAGAGTAATTCCATAGCTCTAAAAATCCTCTGTGCTCTGATGAATATCTTTTTTATTTTGTTTATTTTGACTGACTAAACTTTACAATTTTCCATTTTTATTTTATTTTTTAAACTAGAGGCCTGGTGCATGAGATTCATGCACTTGGGGGTGTTCCTGAGTCCAGCCTGCGCCCTCTCGCAGTCTGAGAGCCATTGGGGGATGTCCGACTGCTGGCTTAGGCCCGCTCCCCAGGGGCAGCGGGCCTAAGCCGGCAGTTAAACATCTTTAGCGCTGCTGTGGAGGCGGGAGCTGTGCTTGCCAGCCCTGAGCCCGGCTTCTGGCTGAGCAGCGCTCCCCTGTGGGAGCTCACTGACCACCGGGGGCAGCTCCTGCATTGAGCATCTGTCCCCTGGTGGTCAGTGAGCATTATAGTGATAGGTCATTCCACTGTTTAGTCGATTTGCATGTTAGCCTTTTATTATATAGGATAAGCTTTTTATTTTGAAATATATATTCACATGCACTTGTAAGAAATAATACAGAGAAATCCTGTGGACCCTTTACTTACTTCCCTCCATATTAATATATTGAAAACCTGTACACAATTGTATGCAATATCACAACTAGGACACTGACAATTTAATTAATATACAGAACATTTCCACCACAAGGCGTCCCTGGTGTTGCTCTTTTTAACCCATACCTGCCCACATCCCTCCTACCTCACCTCCTTCTTCTTTTTTTTTTTTTAAGTATACTCAGTTGAGAATTTTTAAAAATATATATTTTATTAACTTTTTACAGAGAGGGAGGGAGAGGGATAGAGAGTTAGAAACATTGATGAGAGAGAAACATCAATTCAGCTGCCTCCTGCACACTCCCCACTGGGGATATGCCCGCAACCAAGGTACATGGCCTTGATCGGAATCGAACCCAGGACCCTTCAGTCTGCAGGCTGACGCTCTATCCACTGAGCCAAACTGGTGAGGGCCTCACCTCCTTCTTAGAACCTGAGAACTCCTAATCTGTTCTCCATTTCTATAATTTTGCCATTTTCCAAGTTTTATTTTTTAAATATAATCATGTATTTAAAATGCAGCAAGTTCTTTATCTCATCAAATAAGCAATAAGTGTTCAAATTTCCAATTTTCTCATATTTTTTAGTTTGATTGTTTGAATCATAATTTATACCTTGCAATCAAGTAAATTTCTTTTAATCTGTAGGTCCCGTCTCCATTTCTTAATTTATCCCTTTTTTACACAATAAAATGTATAGATCTTAACTGTTTCATTTAATGAATTTTGTATACTCCCATGTAATCATCAAAACTTGCCCTGGCCCAGTTGGCTTGGCTCAGTGGTTGAGTGTCAACTTATGAACCAGGAGGTCACAGTTTGATTCCCAGTCAGGACACATGCCCAGGTTGTGGGCTCGATCTCCAGTGGGGGACATGCAGGAGGCAGCCGATTAATGATTCTCTCTCATTATTGATGTTTCTATCTCTCTCTCCCTCTCCCTTCCTCTCTGAAATCAACAAAAAAATATTTATTAAAAGCAAACTTGCCCTGGCTGGTGTGGTTCAGATGGTTAGTTCCACCATAAGATTACAGGTTCCATACCTGGTCAGAGTTGAGGGAACTGACTGATGTTTCTTTCTCCCTCTCTTTCTAAAAATCAGTGATAAATAAATATATTTAGATATATCTTAGGGTGATGGTTAAATAACATTTTTTAAATTTCCCATGCCCCCAGAAGGTTCTCTTACATCCATGTATAGTCAACCCCTCAGCAAAAGGCAACCACTTTCTGATTTTTTACTCTCATGTATTAGTTTTGCTTGTTTTACAACTTCATATATATAGAACTCTACAGTATGTGCTCCATTATGAATGGCTTGTTTCACTGGATATGTTTTTAAGATTAATCTATGTTTTGCACTTATCAATTGTTTGTACCTTCTATTGCTCAGTAGTATTCTACTTATTAAAATACCACAAGTCATTTATTTATTTACCTGGTGATGGAAATTTGGATTGCGCCCAGTTTGGGGTTATTACTAATAGGCTGTTGTGAAGATTCATGCACAAATATTTTGCGTGTAAATTTTTCCATTTCTTTTGGGAAAATACCAAGAAGCCAGTCATAGAGGTGATGTATGCTTCACTTTATAAGAAGTTGCAAAACTTTTTTCCAATGTGGTTGTATCATTTACACTTTTACCAGCAATGTATGAGAGTACTAGTTGGATCCACAAGACTCCACCAATGTTTGCTTTTGCTAGTCCATTTTTATTTTAGTGCAGTGCGATTTTAATTTGCATTTTCCTGATGATTAATGGCATTGAACACTTTCATGTGCTTATTGACCATTAGTGTATCATCTTTTATAAAGAATCTATTTAAGCCTTTGCCTACTTAAAAAATCTGAGTTGTGCCCTGACCGGTTTGGCTCAGTGGATGGAACACCGGCCTGCGGACTGAAGGGTCCCAGGTTCGATTCCGGTCAAGGGCGTGTGCCTTGGTTGCGGGCACATCCCCGGTAGAAGGTATGCAGGCGGCAGATTGATGTTTCTAACTCTCTATTCTTCTCACTTCCTCTCTGTGGAAAATCAATAAAATATATATTTTTTTAAAATAAAAATAAAAAATTTGAGTTGTCTTTCTGTTGTTGATTTGTAGGAATTGTATATTTATATATATTCAGGTTATGAATCCTTTATCAGATACATGTAGTTTAAATATTTTTCCTAGCTTGTTCCTTGGTTGTTTATTTTCTTAGTGGTGTCTTTTGATTTATATGCTAATTTGCATATTCTTGGAAGGACAGACAAGAACCTTGTTCCATTGTTTGTCTCCACAGAGAGACACAGGGTTGCTGGGAAACAGGAAATGTTGACAGGAAAAGTTTTCACCCTTTTGTATTTTGTAACACACAAAATGGTATTTTGAGTATTACCTATTCAAAAAAGAAAATAATAAAAATAAAGGATTGTAGGAGTTAGCTAGACCTGGGTCCGTTGCTTGCTTAGGCATTTTAAGCTTTGTAAACTTGGAGACATTTTTTACTTAAAAATAGTTCTCACATATATTGACATCTACTAAAGGATTCTATAGTATATCCATGGATCTATTATTAACCCAATGCCATAGAGTTTTTAAAAATTTTTTAAATGTATTTGTTGATTTTTTTTTTTGAGAGAGAGAGAGAAAGAGAGAGGGAGGGAGAGTAACATCAATTTGTTGTTCTACTCACATTTGCGTTAATTGGTTGATTCTTGTGTGTGCCCTGACCAGGCATCAATCCCACACCTTGGCGTATGGGGACGACGCTCTAATCAACTGAGCTACTAGGCCAGGGCCTGGTACCATAGTGTTTAAAATCAGAAGCTTTAGAGAATGTTCTGATACCTGGTATGCTGAATCCCCCTTTCCTTTTTTTCTTTCCCTTTGATATTTTTGGGAACATGTTCTTCATATGAATTTTAAGATTACTTGATCCTTTTCTCCCCCTGAACACTGCTGGCCTTTTCCTTAAATCCCTGAAGAAATGAAGGAACACATGATGCCTGATGTTGGTATCAATAACAAGCTTAAAAAGTTTGGACTTTAAACTTAAAAACTTAGACTTTGGGGTTGATGTTTTTCATGTAACCAGTGGAACGGCTGGAGTATTTGCAAGATCACAGCAATAATTGTGATTGTCCCTTTAAAAAATGGATTTGACAATGTATGTGTATACATAACCTAGTTATTTAGTAATAAATTTTATTGAGGCATAATTAACATATATAAACAAAATAACTTAAAGTATACATTTTTATAAGTTTAAAATAGCTCTACATCACTGCAATCAAGATAATGAATATATCAATCACCCCAAAAAGTTTTCTCCTGTCCATTTTACAATCTTTCCTGTCCATCTTCACCCCTAGGCAATCACTGATCTGCTTTCTGTCACATTTGATTAGTTTGCATTTTCTAGAATTTTATATAAATAGAATCATACAGTATGTACTCTTTCTATCTGGCTTCTTTTGTTCTGCATAATTATTTTTATATTCACTCATATTATTACATTCATTCCTTTTTATTACTTAGTAGTAGTCCATTATATCACAGTTAGTTTATCTTTTTACCTATCCATGAATATTTGTGTTGTTTTCAAATAAAGTCATTATAATTAAGCTGCTGGAAGTAGTTACATATAAGTCTTCGTGTGGATGCATGTTTTCATTTTTCTTGGGTAAATACATAAGAGTGGAATGCCTGGATCTTACAGTAGGTGTATGTTTATATTTTTTAAAAAATATATGTCTTTATTGATTTTTCTCTCTTTTAGAGAGAAGAAGAGAGAGGGAGGGAGGGAGAGAGAGAGAAACATGGATTAGAAACATTAATCAGCTGTCTCTTGTACTCTCCCTACTGGGGATCAAGCCCACGACCTGGGCATGTGTCCTTACCAGAAATGGAACCAGAGACCTCTGGATACATGGTACAATGCTAAACCAACTGAGCTACACTAGCCAGGGTAGTGAATGTTTAACTTTGGAAGAAACTGCCAAATTGGCCCTAAATGGTTTGGCTCAGTGGATGGAGCGTCGGCCTGCGGACTGAAGGGTCCCAGGTTCGATTCCGGTCAAGGGCATGTACCTTGGTTGCGGGCACATCCCCAGTAGGGGGTGTGCAAGAGGCAGCTGATCAATGTTTCTAACTCTCTATTCCTCTCCCTTCCTCTCTGTAAAAATCAATAAAAATATGTTTTAAAAAAAGAAACTGCCAAAGTGTTTTCTGAGGTGGTTATATCATTTCGAGAGTCCCAGTGCATGAATGGGGGAGGGAGGAGGGTGTCCCTCAGCCCAGCCTGCACCCTCTCCAATCTGGGACCCCTCGGGGGATGTCCAACTGCTGGTTTAGGCCCGATCCCACAGTCAGACATCCCTCTTACAATCCAGGACCACTGACTCCTAACCATTCACCTGCCTGCCTAATGCCCCCAACTGCCCTCCCCTGCCAACCTGGTCACTCCCAACAGCCCTCTCCTGCTAGTCTGGTCACCCCCAACTGCCCTCCCCTGTAAGCCTGATATCACCCCCAACTGCTCTCCCCTGCCAGCCTGATCGCCCCTAACTGCCTCTGCCTTGGCCCTCACCACCATGGCTTTGTCTGGAAGGAAGTCGGACGTCCAGAAGATGGCCGGTCTATCCAGTCTGATTAGCATATTACCCTTTTATTAGTATAGATAGATTATATAGAATAGGATTGCTTAAAATGGGGAGGGGGGATCCTTTTTCAGCAGGAGGAGATGATCTTGGCAGACAAAAATACAGAACCCCTATATCTGGACTGATAGCCAGCCATATGCACTATACTGTCAAACTGATGATTAAAAAATTGAACCACTTTCTTACACCTTACACCAAACAGCTGTTGCCCTTAAAACCCCTCCTCAGCCCCCACCTTAGGTTCTGCCTTTGCAGTTCACCCAGATTAGGTTCTGATTGGTCAGTTTCTATGACAGTCAACATCAAAAGCTCCACCTCCTAGGCAGCCATTGGCTCCTCTGGGAAATCCAGAACGGCCCGTCTTCACATTGGTGCCAGCCCTTCAGTCACACCCCCAGTCTGCTACTGGGTATATCTCTGGCCGCTCTGAGAAGCAGTACCTCAGATCTGTGCTGGTGACAATTTTGAATTCTCATCCCTGATCTAACCTTCTTATAGTGTGAGCTCCATGAAGGCAAGCATTTGTCTTGTTCATTCTTAGTTCCCTCATAGACTTTACCTGTGTCTATGCATTTATGCTAGCACCACCTCGTGACTGGTCAAACAGTCATTTTGGTCATCGTGGTCACTTTGATACACACACACACACACACACACACTTCTTTTTTCTTTACCGGTCGAACGGTCATTTTGGTAATCGTGGTCACTGCCTTTTATATATAAGAAAGAAACATGTGAGAGAGACATACAAATAGGTTGCCTCCTGCATGCGCCCCAATCAGGACCAGGGATTGAGCCTGCAACCAAGGTACATGCCCTTGACTGGAATTGAACCCGGGTCCCTTCAGTCTACAGGTTGATACTCTATTCATTGAGCCAAACTGGCTAGGCTGTCTTTATGTTTAAAATGAGTTTCTTTAAGCAGAATATAGTTGGGTCTTGCTTTTTTATTAGCACCATGCTCTAACCAACTGAGCTAACCGGACAGTGGGTCTTGCTTTTTTATCTCATGGGATAATACTTGCCTTTTAATAGGGATGTTTTGACCATTTCCACTTAATATGATTATTGATATGAATTACATCTATTGTCTTTCCATTGTTTTCTATACTGTTCTTTGTTCCTTCTCTTTATGACTTCTTTTATTTTTATTTATTTGTTTGTTCTTAAATCTTCACCTGAGGATGTTTTTCCATTGATTTTTAGAGAGAGTGGAAGAGAGAGGGAAAGACAGAGAGAAATATCAATGTGAGAGAAACACATCAATTGGTTGCCTTCTGCACGAGCCCCAACTAGGGCCCAGGCTGGGGAGGACCCCACAACTGAGGTACGTGCCCTTGACCAAAATCGAACCCAGGACCCTTTGGTCTGCAGGCTGTCACTCTATCCATGAGCCAAACCAGCTAGGGCTATGCCTTCTTTTAATTAGTTATATCCCATAATATGATCATCTCTTCTATTTTATTGTTTGTTCTTTAATCATTCCATGTTTTTGCTGTTTTAATGTATTCTAATGGTTGGTTCCTAAGTCACAGCATCAGCGTTACTTGGAATTATTCATCCATTTCCTCTATTCCCTGTCATTTTGGAAATTCTGCTCTATGCGTTCATTCCCTCGATAGTTACCTTCCTTCCCAGCACTAATAATTAAATATATAGTTCTTTACTATGATCAGAAAATATACCATTTACTTCTTCCATTAAGATGTTTTATTTTCTTCCACTTTCACTCCAATAAGAGAGGTCGTACCTCTCACTCTGCTTCTAATTCCTAGGTTTTGCTGAAATAGTAAAGTACTTATGGTTCTAGATATAATTAGACATCTATCCATATCCATGAACATCTTCATCCAAGGAGTGAAGATATTTTTTTACATTGATTTTGAGAGAGAGTGGAAGGGAGGGGGGGGGCGAGAGAGAGAGAGAGAGAAACATCAATGTGAGAGAGACCCATCAATTGGTTGCCTCCCACACACACCCCGGCCAGGAGTGGAGTATGTGCCCTTGACCAGAATTGAATCCAAGACCCTCCAGCGTGCAGGCGGATGCTCTACCCACTGAACCATGCTGGCTAGGGCAACAGTATAATATTTTGCCAGGTTTGTTTTTCACTGCTTGTTTTCTCCTCTTCATCTTCCTCTATCTTGATTTCTCTGTTCTCTAGCCACATTTTTCTTGAGTGTTTTCATCAGGTGAGATATGGGAATCCTTTATGTTTTCAAATATCTTTCTTTTGCACTGGCAGGCAAATGCTGCCTCAGCTGGGTGTGAGATTCCTGGGTAGCCATTCTTTTCTCTCAGTGCTCCCACTTCTAGCTTTCGGTGTTGCAGATGAAAAGTCCTGTGCCAACCTGATTCTTTTCTCTTTTAGCTAACTTGCTCTTTCTGTCTATGAATTTAAAATTTTTTCTTTAATCTGGAACTCAGGAGTTTCATGCTTAGGTATGTATTTTTTTCTTTTTGTATCTTCCTGTGGCCTTTCAGTCTGCAAACTGAGATCCTTCTTCAGGTCAGCAACATATTCTTTTATTTTTAAATTACTGCCTCCTCCATCGATGCCTTTTCTTTCTTTTAGAACTAACATATTTGACTGTTAGGACTACTGGATCTATTCTCCAAGTCTCATACTTTCCTCACTATTTGCCCTGTGCTTTGAAATATTTTTTCCATGTGTTCTTCCAAGCCACTAATTTGAGCCTCGGCAGTAACCAGACTTCTCTCTTTCAATACATATGCCGATATTTTTGTTGTTGAAAACAATGATTTAGTTCCAGAAAATATTTTTTGGTATACCACTTGAATTTCTTTAAGTGTCCTAATATTTTTTCAGTTGCCATATACCTCTTCAGTGTTTCTGTTCCTGTGGTGTCTGGTAGGCAGGGAAATCTATAATGACCTCATGCCTGTAGAGCCAAAGCCCTCTGAGTCATGCTCTTCCAGGATCCCCCTGGTCCTGACCTCTGCTCGGGAGCTCTCCAAAGCTGGTCTCCAGGCTCCTGTGTGGTGAGAATGAGGACGCTCCCTACCAGGTCTCCACACCAGGCCTTCCCTTACCAACCCCCAGTTCGTGCCTTCACTTGGACATCCTGACTGCTGACCCAGCAACGATATGGCTAAGGAGAGGCAGAGGTTTGAAGATGGAGTGGAAATTCCTTTAGAACAGTGGTTCTCACCCAGCAGGTATGGCCCACTGGTTGAGTATCAACCTAGGAAGCAGGAGGTCATAGTTCGATTCCCAGTGCACAGCCCAGGTTGTGGCTCAATCCCCAGTAAGGGGCATGTAGGAGATGGCCAATCAATGATACTCACCCATCACTGATATTTATATCTCTCTCCCTCTCCCTTCCTCTCTGAAATCAATAAAAATATATTTAAAATGAAATAAAATAAAAAGGAACAGTGGTTCTCAAACTTGAGTGTTCATGAGAATCACATGCAGGCCAGGTTCATATAGATGACTGATCCTCACCCCAGGAGTTTCTGATTCATTAGGGTCAGGGTGGGGCCTAAGAATTTGCATTGCTACCAGTTCCCAAGGAATGCTGATGCTGTGATCTGGGAACCAGACATTAGAATACACCTAACCAAGCCCTCCTCCTTCTTCAAAAGTATACCTTTCTCCAGTTCAGGAAATTAATCTCACGTCAGGAAGCTATCATCTCCTCATTTTACATTGGATTCTTCAGCTTGCTCATTGTACTGAGGCTTATACACAACTTGGTTCCATCCAAGCCCCTTCTTCCACCAAAGCCCTCATGGGTGCTTTGCTTCCCTGACTCGGTCTGAGAAGAGGGCACTGGCAGAGGCCAAAGGTGCCCAGAGCAGGATGCGCTTAGGTGGAGCTAGAGTAGAAATGAGTCAGATTAGACTCCTTTGCACATGCTCAAGACCCCTTTCACCTTGCGGTACCCTTGTTTTACCCTTGTACCCACAGGGCAGCAGAGGGACTGCCCAGCCCTCCCTCTAGGACCCACTAGGACCGTGGGGATGTGAGATGGAAAGTGCCTGAAATGGGGGTGTGCGTGCAAGGCAGGGACTGCTCTGGGGCTACCCTCTTCACAGCTGGGCTCTCCTCCTTGGCCAGGAACCACCTTGTCTTCCTGTCGGGTTTCTTCACTACTGCCTCTTCTGTGTCCCCAAAGTCTGCACCCACCCTCCTGCTTCAAACACCTTCCTTGCACCCCTTTGATTTTGTCCAGTTTTCTCTACAAAACTCTTGTCTGTCCTGAGACTCTCCTGCCCCATATAATACCCACTGCCCTTTCTTATTTGTGTGTGTGTGTTTTAATTTTTATTTTTATGAGTTTATTTGAGCCAAACTAACGACAATTTATGGGAGGCAAAATCTCAATGGACTGAGAAAATGCTCCCTGTGGGACCCTTTCCAATCTGCACAGCCACTGGTCTGTGATGTCCATAGCATTTCATACTCTGCTATTTGGAGCTCTGCCCTTCCATATCGCTCCTCCCTTGCTCTACTCTTTGGAGGTCTCCTCCCATACATAACACACACTCCACTGTTCTGGAGCACGGA
The DNA here is from genome assembly GCA_026230045.1 of Corynorhinus townsendii. NCBI lineage: Eukaryota > Metazoa > Chordata > Mammalia > Chiroptera > Vespertilionidae > Corynorhinus > Corynorhinus townsendii. The sequence goes on along the minus strand of JAPDVU010000003.1, from coordinate 167,095,310 downwards.
CCTCAAATGGGCATTTCAGCCATGTCCAATGATCCCGCTACTCTCCTGTCCCACTCTCCAAAAAACTATTTCATTTCTCCTTTCTCCTCCCATCATCCACCTCCAAGTCTACAAATCACTCCCTAACACACATACCCCTCAGTTCTCCTCTACTACACTTTCTTCTTGTCAACTGGAAGAATTAGTTAGACCTCTTCACATCAAAGGCCACTTTCTGTCCTCTCACCTTCTTAAATGCTTAGCCCCTTTAATAGCTACCCCCATCCCCCGCTATTTCCTCTCTACTAAATTACTCCCATCAGCACTTGGTATGCTCCTCTAGTGTGTTCCCCTTTAACTTTCCCTCTCTTCACCCCACATCTTCATCAAGCTGTCCCACTTTTCAGCTTCCCTTCATAGCCAAACTTCTGGAAAGCGATGTGTGTCCTGCCCTGGCCGGATGGCTCAGTTGATTGGCGTGTTGTCCCTTACATCAAAAGATGTCTGGTTAGCCCGCCAGCGTGGCTCAGTGGTTGAGCATCCTGATGCCTTTTTGTTGTGCCAGGAAGAAAGGCAGTGCTTAAAAAAAGAAAAAAAATTTTTTAGCCCAGTGGTTGAGCATCGACCCATGAACCAGGAGGTCACAGTTCGATCCCGGTCAGGGCACATGCCCGGGTTGCAGGCTTGATCCCCCGTAGGGGACATGCAGGAGGCAGCCAGTCAATGATTCTCTCTCATCATTGATGTTTCTATCTCTCTCTCCCTCTCCCTTCTTCTCTGAAATCAATTAAAATAAATTTTTTAAAATTCTTTTTAAAGTCATGTCCAAAGGATATGGGTGGAAGCCAGATTAAAGGGGCTTCTTATGGTCAAAACTAGAACAATTTGAGCATTAAAATAAGTAAAGATAGAAATGTGTTATAACTTTTTGAATAAAACATATCGATAATCAATTGAGGAATGAATAAGGAGAAGGGAGGGCTCTTCTTTATAGCCAAATGCCAAATAATAAAAGTGGAGGGATTAGTGGAGTTAGACAATGGCCACTTAGGAACCATTATGATAAAAGTTGGCTTGGGCAAGAACCATGAGCTAAATCTAGGTGGGGGAGTATGAAGAGGAGCAGGATATTTGCATAATCTCGAAATGTCTCCTCACAGATTGTTTATTAGTTGCAAAGGGCGAAATAGTAACTATATTGCAGAGAAACCAGACAACATCTTGACCAGTGTTTGACCTTCATCAAAATTACATCACCAATAAGGAGCAGATAGACACTGTGGACCTTTGATGTGCTTCTCGGAAAAGAACAAACATGATTCATGTCAGATTACAGCTCAGAATGCATCCCTTGAATCTAGTCATGAGGAAACATCAGGAAAAAGAAAATTGATGAACATTCATGAAATAACTGACCTGTATTGTTTTTAAGTGTCAATACCACTAATGACAAAGAATAGCTGAGAAATTATTTTAATTAAAGGAGACAACAAGACATGGCAAACAAAATGCAATACATGATCCTGAGCTGGGATCTGGAACTGAAGGGGGAAATGCCACCAAGGGCATTATTGAGACAATTGACAAATTTTAGGATATGGACTTTAAAGTGTAGTGTCTATGTTAAATTTCCTGAATTTGGCCATTGGCTGTTGTTATTTAAGATAATATTCTCGTTCTTAGGTAACACACACTAGAGTGTTAAGCAATAAAGGGGTATAATGTATGCAATCGACTCAAATGGTTCAGAAAAAATACATTATAGCACAAATATCATGATAAAGTTTGTCAAAATGTGAAAAATATATCAATTTACGTAAAGAGTATGGAAGTTCTCTGCAACTATTCTTGCAATTTTTTATAAGTTTCAAAATAAAAAGGTTTTTTAAAGGTACATAAGTAGAAGAGAAATGGCCAAATGAGGACCAAGGGTACACAAGAACAAGTATCCAGTCAAATTCTGACTTACTGTTGCTTGCTCCCTTTCATCCACTTTCTGAGAGCTGCCCCAGCACAGGTGCCCCACCCAGCTTTCCACTTCCTACCTGCTGGCCTGCTTCCCTGTGAAGGCACCGTCTTTCTTGTTAGACAGGCAGGGAGGCTAGCCTCTTGAACACTTTGACCGCTTTAAAAACAAACAAAAAAACCCCACACAACAACACTCCAACATTGCAACCAGCCCAGGTGTTCCCAGTGACCTTGTTTCCTGTGTGATGGAAATAGTTTCCCCAGGCCAAAGGCAAGATGGGTGGGTAAAGCTGCTCCATCCTTCCCATATGCAGTAAATCCACAGCATATGATTAATAAAATGTCCCTAACACTCACATCAATGAATGACATACACCTGTCAACAGAAGCAGGCTAGGTCCATGGTTACGAGCCAGAGGAAGATAGTCTGAGCTTGGCTTTGACCCCACCACTTCAAAGTTGTGTGACTGAGAGCAAGTCAACAGACCTGGAATTCATTAAGCATTCACTCAGTTTTACCCACCAGTAAGGACTAGACTCCATTTTAGGAGGCAGTGATACAAAATCTCTGCTCCCAGAGCTTACATTTTGGTTGGGTGAGACGGAAAATAACTGAAATATAGAGTATGCCAGATGCTTATCCAGGCCATGAAGAAAAACAGGACAGGTGAGGGAATTAGTAAGTGCAAAAATAGAGAGTGAAAATGTATTTTAAGTAGAATATTCAAGGGAGGTTTCATTCAGGATGTGATGTCAGAACAAAAACCTAAAGTCAAGGAGGAAGTAAACCACGTAGATGAGTGAACACTGAGGCAAAAGGGGATGGATATCAGGTGCCAAGGCCCTTGAGCAGGGATGTGCCTAGCTTGAGGATGACTGCTTAAGTCTTAAGCTTTTTGGAGGAAGAGCAAAGAACTACACAGAGCAGGAGCTCAGTAAATGTCCATGGGAGACGGGGAGCAAGAGAGGGACTGTAATATCACATTCACAGATTCCGAGGGTGAATTTTGGGAACAGAGAAAAAGAAGCATCAGTTTTATAAAGCTGGAGAAAAATAGGTGATTAGCTGATTTTATGACCTTTCTTTCTGACCTTCCTTCCTTGAAAGTATTTACCAAATGGAGATGATTCAAGGAATTTGAAGATTTTGTTTTTATTTTTGCTTTCTGGCTTTGCTTTGAGTTGAAAATAAGGACTTTTTTGTTTGCTTTTTGTTTTACTATATTTAAGACAGTTTGTAGATATATAGACCTTTCTTTTTAATCCTCGCCTAAGAATATTTTCCCTTTGATTTTAGAGAGAGTGGAAGAGAGAGGGAAAGACAGAAACGTCAATGTGAGAGACACACATCCATTGGTTGCCTCCTCTACTGACCAGGGCCTGGGCCAGGAGGACCCTGCAACTGAGTATGTGTCCTTGACCAGAATCGAACCCGGGACCCTTCGGTCCACAGGCCGATGCTCTATCCACTGAGCCAAACCAGCCAGGACTATAGACCTCTTTAAGATTAGAGCTTGGAGTTCAAATTATTAATACTCTCAAAAGGATTTTATTTGGAAGATATTAAAATACCATTTGTAACAGTAACAAGTTTACAAGGGAATTATTAATTTATTAATAGAAATGTTCCCCTACGGAGCCCCGCAAATGGTCACGAGAATTGGGCCTGCAACTTGGATGTTCTTTTACTATGGTTTGGACAGTTTCTACTTGCCTTTGAAAATAACTTTGGATGACTTTTACATGACCATGTTATTGTTTTCATAAATGTTATTTTTAGGAACTGGAAATAACAGAAAGTTCTGGTAGACTTGCCACTTGTCCTTCGTAACTTGTGTAACTAAACGCCTTTCCCAAAAAGTGACTGAGCAACACCAGACTGGAATTGTAAGTGTAAAATGAATTGTAAGTGTAAATATTTTTATGTAGGGTGGTAGCAATAACAGGAGACGTAACAGTGGTTTGGTTGCTGTTTTTTATCTTGGTTTCTTGGGTGTGTTTTTCTTTTTGGTTTCTGTTTAAATTACAGAAGATATTTCTTTTCTTTTTTTGTTGGCAAGAATTTTTTAAAATATATTTTTATTGGTTTCAGAGATAAAAAAACATCAATGATGACATAGAATCACTGACTGCCTGTCTGGGGATCAAACCCACAACCCGGCATGTGCCCTGACCGGGAATCCAATCATGACCTCCTGGTTCATAGGTCGATGCTCAACTACTGAGCTACACCAGCCAAGTTGGTGAGAATTTTTAAGTGTAGTGGATAAGGCTCTGGTCTCAAGACACAGTCAGTGCTCATTTTGTTTCAATGTCACTAAAGTACAATTAATTTTAGAGTGACTCCACTTTTGGTCTTTCCCCTTCCACTAAAGATTTTTGGGATCTTTCACTGCCTTTAAAAAAAATTAATTTGCATTCTCCATTACTTGCTTGAAAGGTAACAAACTCCTAATCATACCAAAATAATATAGTTGAAATTTTAACTTCATTATTTTTCTATTGTAAAAGTAATGCATATTCATTGTATGATAAAAGGAGGGAGCACAAAAGGCATAAAAAGTTAAATTTATTTTTACTTTTTAGAGAGGGAGAAAGAGAGGAACATTCATGTGAGAGCATAACATCAATCGGCTGCCTCCGGCACACCCCCTACCAGGAATCAAACCGGCAACCTTTTGGTGCATGGGACAATGCCCAACCAAATCATACTGGCCAGAGTAAGAAGTTAATTTTTAAATTGCCTGTAATACCATTTGAGATAAAACTATTAATATTTTTCTATGTATGTTTTAATATAGCTCAGATATTATAATATATAAAGTACTATATTCAGATTTTTCAACATTATATTAAAATTATTTTTCTCATATCAATAAACACCCTTTTTGTAAATGTAATTCTAAAGGCAGCCTAACATTCCATCCTAAGAATATACTATAGTTTATTAAACATTCTCCTAATATCAGATATTTAATAGGAGAGTTAGTAGGTCAAAGGATATAAACATTATTACAGCCACTCTATTTCCTAAAAAGATTGGTCTTGAGAACACAGGGAGGGACTACACAGAGCCAGTGGGGGTGAAGAAGGTGTCAAGGCCAGCAGTGAGAAGGAGGAGACTCAGAGGTCCTGGCCTAGCCGTTCCAGCTCATTGAGGAGGAAGTCCATATCGGCCTGCGTCAGTGCCGGGTTGGCCACGATCAAGCGGAAAAAATTGCCCCGGCTCCCATGGGGCTGGTAGCCAATCATCATGGAGCCCTTCTTCACCATGCGCTCCTTGAGTACTGGGGCCACCTGTGGAAGGATGCAGAAAGTGTCTAGCTGCAGGCTGGGGTCAGGTGAGGGGGGGGGCCAGGTAACTTCCTGGTCAGCGGGTTACCCAAGATGCCTTTCCCTCCACCCCAGACACCTTCTTGAGGTAGCACCATTGCTGTGATCCTGACCATGGCCCCAGTTTACCTTTTCCACCGTGTCCAACCTGCTTGTCCTTCTCTACCATCTACTTTATTCTTTAACTCACGTATCTCCAGGTTGTCACATTTTCTGTCAAATCCTAACTTTTCCCTGACTCCCAACACGGTTTTAGTCTAACTTCAAGCCTCTGTCATCCTTAACACCTTCTCCCCCTCTCTGAATTGTTGTAATATTTTTGCTCTGTACTCTGTGATCTAACATGCATATTTACAAGATTTCCTTGGCACACTGGTTTCAAATAGGTAACTCTTGTTTTCCTAATATTACTCCTTAAGGGCAAAGACAATCTTGTCCTTTCAGGTCATCTGCAGCACCTACCAGCAACCTATCCTAGGGACCTAGGACATACCTTTTACCTCCAGGAGGCAGGTCTACACTGGCCTTACTGGTTGTTTCCCCCCAGTATCAGTGAGTAAAGCTCGTTCTGCTTCACTGTCCTGGACCTGAGCTCCCAGTACAACGCCCAGCACCAGGGTGTATGTACACTGGCGACTTATCCTGTAATGGCCTCTCTGTCTTCTGCTTACTTTCCAGAAAAATTCCCGATTCTCCATCCACATCCCTGAGAAATGAGGACAAGTTGGTGTTTTCCAGTTCATGTCCCCAGCTCAGGAACCAGCCAAGGGACCTGCCATGCCACCCACAGCCAGCAGGGGGCAGAAACACACCAGCCGCATCCATTTGCTCAACTAGGTTAACCAGAGCCACAGGGAGGAGAAAGCTTACCTTAGCCAGCCTTTCACCATAATCCAGACTCTCCTGCTTGCCCCGCAGGCTGGGAGGCACAAACCAGAAACACACATTGACAAACTCTGGCTGGAAGGAATGAGGAAGAGAAAGGTGTGAGCCATGAAAGTGTTCCCTCTCACTGCTCCTCTGTGTGCAGCAGGGCTTTGTGTGTAGGACAGGCTACAAGGACATAGGAACAAAGAGAACAGGGTAGTCATACCTCCATGACCAACTCAAATCCTTCCCGCTTCTTCATTTCCTCCACCAGGTATCTTCAAAGGGAGAGTGAGCAATCACAGGAGGAGGGGGGTGGGGAAGAAAACAAGAGAGACCCAGAGAATGACTGGAGGCACTGACAGCAGCAAAAGGTTTTGGGGAAGGGAACTGGGCGGGGAGAACTGGAACCACCCACCACTCCTACCGGGCAAGGGCAAAGGCCTGGTTGACACGCCGCTCCAGCCCTTGCCCGCCCTGTGCCTTCCACATGAGCCACAACTTCAGACAGTCCACGCGACGGCCACACTGCACCACCTTGTCTCCCGTGTCCAGGGCCACATCGTAGAACTTGTCCTGCTGGAAGAGGTAGCTGGCCTGGGACCCGTGGCAGCGCTTGAGCAGATTCTGTGGGTGGGTTGGAGACTGTCGGACCCCACGCTCTCCACCCAGGTTTCCTCTAGTGCTTTCTTAGCTCAGACTACCCATTCCTTTCCCTGGACCAGGTGGCACTGAGCTCCCTTACAACTCCCAGCACAGGGGTCTACGTACACTGCCGACGTCTCCTGATGGGATAGCTGCCAGCTGACTCAGACCCCTTTCTCTGTGTTTTCTCCTAACACCCAGAGTTCTTCCCAAACTCAACCCAGGATCCCTTCAATTACAACTTCAAGCTGGGAACTTTTTCTTTGCCTGAAGACAGACCATGGGGGAGTGAGAACCCACTACAGGGAGTTAGGGTGGTCACAGATACTCAGCTTCAGATGGGATGGTAAGTAGAACACAGCAAGTCCAGGACCCCCTCTAAGGCTGGGTAGAAAAGGTCTAAGGTGAGAAGGGACCAGGCCAGGGGTAGGGGAAGGCTTACCGAGGTGTCACGGAGAAGGAGAGCTGAGCACTGCAGGCCTGCTACGAGGAGCTTGTGAGGGTTCCAGGCCACGGAGTCAGCCCTGGGGTGGGCACAGCAAAGGTGGGTCAGCTGGCTCTTCCTCAAGCTGCCCAGCCAGGCTCCCTTCCCTTCCCAGACCTCAGTAAAAGGAGCTTCAGTCTCACCCCCGCCCAGCAGCCAGGAAGAATTGCTATGTCTGCCACCTGAACTCCAGCCCCAATCGACCATCTCTCCAAAGCCCTCCCACCAACCTCCTTCCCCACTGCCACTTAAAGCTCCCTTGACCATGACTATTCTACGGATCAGGCATTTAAAAAGTGGGATTCAGGGAACAGGGGCTGTAGGCACCTCTGGATCCCATCCAGAAGATGTCTATGTGTCTGTGACAGCAGGACGCTTCCACCCCAGGCGGCCTGTGAAGCAGAAGGAATAGCAAGGGCTTGGCCTCAGCTTAGCCCACCCCACCCTCAGGCCTAAATCCTACTCACGTCCACGTGCAGCCACAGTCCACGACGCTGGCACACGTCAGCAATTGCTTCCAGGGGATCAAAGGCCCCCAGAACAGTAGTCCCAGAGGTGGCAATGACCAGGAACGGCACAGCACCCTAATACAAAAATGCAGAGAGAGAAAGGGGCTGTGCATCCAAAAAGCAACCCAGAGCATGGTTGCTAGAGCCCAGCTCTGAACTCTCTGCCTGCCTGACCTGGTCCTTTCAACCTTGCACAGTACTACCGTCCCCTTTAATTTGCAGGTGAGGACACTGAGATTCAGAAGTGGAAGAAACCTGCCCCCAAGCTGAAGCTCCAGAGATGGAACTCAAACCTAGCTCTGCCTAGTGGTCTATCTCCAAAACTCATCCTCTTTCAAAAAGTGTCAATGCCTTACTGGAAAATCAAATGATCTTTATAAACAAAAGTTTATAAAGAAATTGAACCCAGCAGGTATGGCTCAGTGGTTGAGCGTCTACCTATGAACCAGGATGGTGGTCGGCAAACTGCGGCTCGTGAGCCACATGCGGCTCTTTGGCCCCTTGAGTGTGGCTCTTCCACAAAATACCACGGCCTGGGCGAGTCTATTTTGAAGAAGTGGCGTTAGAAGATGTTTAAGTTTTAAAAATTTGGCTCTCAAAAGAAATTTCAATCGTTATACTGTTGATATTTGGCTCTGTTGACTTATGAGTTTGCCGACCACTGAACCAGGAGGTCACGGTTCGATTCCCAGTCAGGTCATATACCCGAGTTGTGGGGCAATCCCCAGTGTGGGGTGTGCATAAGACAGCCGATCTATGATTATCTCTCTTCACTGATGTTTCTCTCTCTCTCTCCCTCTCCCTTCCTTGCTGAAATCAATAAAAATATATTTTTTAAAAAGAAATTGAATTAATAGTAAGAAAAAGAAAAGCCCAGGCCCAAATGGCTTCACTTATCAATTCTACCAAACATTTGAAGTGATACCAGTTCTTCACTGATTTCTAAAAAAGAGAGAGAGAGAGGAAACACTCCTGAATTCATCCTATGAGGCTAGTATTAACCTGATACTTCAACCAGACAAAACATCACGGGAAAAGAAAACTACAGATAATATCTCTTAAAAATACAGATATAAAATCTAAAAGACACTAGCAAACTGAAATCAACAACATACACGGAAAGGGTTGCCTGTTTGATTCCCAGTCAAGTCTCTCTGTCTCTGTCTCTCCCCCTTTCCTTCCCTCCTTTCCACTCTGTAAAAATCAATGGAAAAAAATATCCTCAAATGAGGATTAACAACAACAAAATGCATTAGAATTAATAAATGAGTCCAACAAGTTTGCAGGATACAAAAGCAATATTAAAAAGCCAATTATAGCCCAGCTGCGGTGGCTCAGTGGTTGAGTGTTGACCTACGACCTATGAACCAGGAGGTCACAGTTTGATTCCCAGTCAGGGCATATGCCCAGGTTGCGGGCTTGATCCCCAACTGTGCAGGAGGTAGCCAGTCAGTGATTCTCTCTCATCATTGATGTTTCTATCTCTCTCTCCCTCTCCTTCCTCTCTGAAATCAATTAAAAAACAAAACAAAAACAAGCAACCAAAGAAAAATAAATTGGACCTCATCAAATATAAAACTTTTGAGCTTCAAAGGACACCGTCAAGAATGTGAAAAGACAACGTAGAGACTGGAAGAAGATATTTGCAAATCATATATCTGATAAGAGATTTATATCTAGAATGGAAAAGAATAAGCACATGACAGGATGCTCAACATCATTAGTCATAAGGGAAATACTAATCAAAACCACAGCAAGATACCACTTCACACCCACTAAGATAGCTATAATCAAAAAGAGAAGTAACAGGTGTCAGTGAGGATGTGGAGAAATTGGAACCCTTATATACACTGCTGGTGGGATCATACACTGGAGCAGTCACTTTGAAAAACAGTCTGGTGGTTCCTCAAAGGTTAAGTATAGAATTACCACATGACTTAGCCATTCCACTACCAGGTATATAACCAGAGGAAATTTTTTAAAAATGTTCAAATAAAAACTTGTACACAAATGTTTAGAGCAGCACTACTTATAATAGCCCAAACTGGAAATAACCCAAATGTCCACCAACTAAGAAATTGATAAATAAAGTGTGGTATATCTATAGAATGGGATATTATCCTATCTAATAAAGAGGGAATATGCAAATTGACAGCCACGCCATCACAAAGATGGGGGCACCCATAGCCACAAGATGGCAGCACCCAGTCCCCTCAGCCCCGCTGGAGTCCCCCAGTCCTTTCAGCCCTACTGGGGGGAGGGGGAATGGCAGGCACGCGATGCGGCTGGACCCGCCCTCAGCATCCCAGCTGCCCAGGGCTACCCGAGGCTCAGGTAACCAGGGCCGGCCGAGGTTTGCGCTGCTGGCAGTGGCAGCAGCAGAGGTGTGATGGGGGCGTCACCTTCCCCTGATCGGGTCGCCTCCCACCACTGGGGGCTCCCGGACTGTGAGAGGAAGCAGGCCGGGCTAAGGGACACCCCCCCCCCCATTCCAGTGCATGAATTTTCATGCACCAGGCCTCTGGTTTAGCAATAAGAAAGAATGAAGAACTAGTACATGCTACAATATGAATGAACCTTGAAAACATGCTAAGCAAAAGAAGTCCATTACAAAAACCCTGTATTGGATGATTCCATTTCTATGAAAAATCCAGAATAGGTAAATCCATGGGGACACCATGTAGATTTGTAATTTCCTAATGGGAAGGAAGTATGGGAATATTGGAAACTAATGGCTAGAAGATATGGGGTTTCTTTTAAATTGTTGAAAATATTCTAATACTTATTGTAGTGATGGTTGCACAACTCTAAATATGTTGAAAACCACTGAATTGCACACTATAAGTGGGTAAATTGTATGGCATGCGAATGTAATTCTATCTTAATAAAGAAAGCTATTACCACCTGACCAGCATGGCTCAGTGGCTGAACAGTGACCTATGAACCAGGAAGTCATGGTTCGATTCCTGGTCAGGAATGCCTGGGTTGCCAGCTCAGTCCTCAGTGGAAGGCATACGGAGGCAGCCAATCAATGATTCTCTCCCATCATTGATGTTTCTATATCTCTTTCCCTCTCCCTTCCTCTCTGAAATTAATAAAATTTTTTCAAAAAAGCTATTACCCAGGCCTGGCAGGCATGGCACAGTGGTTGAGCGTTGGCCTATGAACCAGGAGGTCATGGTTCGATTCCTGGTCAGAGCACATGCTCGGGTTCGGGCTCAATCCCCGGTAGGGGACCGTGCAGGAAGCAGCCGATCAATGATTCTCTCTCATCATTGATGTTTCTATCTCTCTCTCCCTTTCCCTTCCTCTCTGAAATAAATTAAAATATTTTAAAAATAAATAAGTAAATAAAAAATAAAAAGCTATTACCCAAAAAAGTTTATGCAATAAAAGTGATACCCCACTGTTCTATTTTTTAAATTGATTTTAGAGAGATAGGGGAAGGGAGAGAGGGGCAGGGTAACAACAGTATGTTGTTCCATTTATTCATACATTCAATGGCTGATGCTTGTATGTGTCTTGACTGGTAATTGAACCCAAAACCTTGGTATATCAGGATGCCGCTCCAACCAACTGAGCTACCAGGCCAGGGCCTACTCTGCTGTTCTAATTGTTACTCATACTGCTACTGGAGGTAACACCCATATGTCAATAAATTCATATTGTTCCCAATAACAATAGGCTCATCACACTGTCCTTCCTTTACTGCAATTTGCTATATAAACTTTATATATATACACACACTTAAATGTATGGTGGAGGTATTTTGATGTTAGTATATATATTCCCACTTAATTCTTTTAAATATCTACATAGTACTCCAATAATAATAACAACAATATGGTAGCCAATATGTATAGTACTTCATGGGCTCCAAATGCTTTACATATATTAATTCACTTAATCCTTACAATGATCCTATGTGATAACTTCTACATTATGCTCATTTTACAAAGGAAGAAACCAAGACACACAGATATGGTATCATAATTTATCTACTGATGAACATTAAACTTTAAAAAAATTTATACTTAGCTCCAGTGCACAGAATTCTAAATACTGTGATGATGATTTATAGAATAGATCCTAGCAGTGGGACTCTGAATCAGTGGACAGATACATTTAAAATTTATACACGTACTGGTTTAGTACCAAAATGCCCTCCAAGATGGCTGCAGCAGTTCAATAGTCCCCTCTCCCCCTCTGCCCCATGTGGAGGCCTCCACATTTCCCACTGCTCACAGTCTGCACTCCTCACACTGGCCCACACATCCTCTCAAGGTTCTCTCTGTACAGACCCTCAGCTCACAGAAACCTTCCACACTACACTTCAGGCCGCCAACACCCTCTCTGTGGTGCCACCTTGGAATTCCACTCAGTAACTCAGTCCTGCTCCTGCCTCTTAGGGGCCAGTCCTGCCTGTGGGTCTCGGCAGAGTTACCGAGAGGACCACAGAGTGTCCTTGGCCCTCAGGCTCCCCTCAGATCATTTCAGCCCACAGAGGAGGCAGGCACAGAGATCAAGGAGAGGGATGAGGGATGCCTTGAGTAGGGAGAGCCCAAAGAATCCTCCAAGAAACACGCCCTAGCTCCACCTACATCACAGCCCTGTACCCCTCACTCACTCACTCACCTCAGCTTCGGCCAGACTGATCTGCCTCTCCAGATCCTCAGGGATCATCTTCCCTCTGGAAAAGAATACTGAGTGGGTGAAGGAGTAATTGGTCTCTAGGCTAGGAAGTGTTGAGAGTAGGGTAATGTGAGGTTAGCAATACAGAGACCACAATGTTGATATTTTCCCTAAGACATCTCAGGGCACAGGACAGGAGACTCGAGCACTGAGAGACAGAAGCAACTGTTGTGTAGAAACAGACAGTGAAGAGAAGTCCACTAGAGGTGTGGGCCTGCGGCCAGAGCTTCTGACAGCAGGAAGGTATGCTGCACCAAGCCAGGTCAGGGCCACAAGGACAGGACTGTCACCTCTCATCTGCCTTGACCACTCGGATACTGTCGGTGCCAAGTCCCAGGAAAGCAGCTCCTTTTTTGATGGAGTAGTGACACTGTGGAGAAAGACAGAGAGCATGTTAGGCTGGGGTGAGAGGGCAGAGAGGATGGAGAGGAGAAAGAGACTAGTAAAAGTCCAGTGTAAGTTGTAATAGGTGAGATCTTGTAGACCTGGGCTTCTCAAGCATTCACGAGCCTTCAAATCACCAGGGTCTTTGATTAAAGGCAGAGTCAGATACAATACGCCTGGGGTGAGGCCTGAGATCCTGCATTTCTAACAAACACCCCCGTGATACTGATGCTGCTGGTCCAAGCACCACCCTCTAGGTAGAAAGGGTGTGGACGGTGTCCACCTCACTAGTTGCCCCTTCCCCTCCCCCACAACTGAAGGCAAGGTGAATGGGAACCCTCTGATTCGAAGGAAGCACATATAGTTGGGGGCAGGCTGACCTTGGAAGAGATGGGTCTGGGCAGGGAGAGAACCTGACAGATCTTGGACTCACTGGCTAGAGGTTAGAATCAGGAGCCTAGACTAGGCCTGTGCCTCTTCCCCACCTCCTTCGTTGTGAAGAGGGCCAGGGGTGGCAGTGCCCGGAGGCCCCTCTGCTTGCAATCGGGATAGCGCTGATAGCGGGCCAGGTTCACGGCATACATGTTGGAGATAGAGCCGCCTGTCATAGGGAGAAGGGATGGTGGCAAGAGGGACAGACAGTGGGTCAAAACTGGAGCTTGCCCCTCTTGACCTCTCTACCCAGAAGAACTATCAAAAAAACATGAAGGATTGACTCCCAGGTCTCTACAAATGCCATGATAGCCCAGAACAGCCTGGGGATCGAGATCCCCTGACTACCGCCTACATATCCTGGGCTGTCTCCAAGACAGCCCCCACCCGGAGAGAGCAGGCACAGGAGCATTGGACTGTTTGGCAAACAGGGGGAGGCAGGGTATTTGGCAGCCTCTTTCTGGTTTGGCCAGAGCCCAGCTGGAGAGGAAACAAAGAGCTCTAAGCCCTGCCAGATTAGAGCAAGAGAATGGTGGGAAAGGAAGAACCCTTTAAAAGACCAAAGGAAGACACCCCCTCCTTCTCACATACCAGGGCAGAAGACCCCATCCCCAGAGCTCCAGCCCACCAACGCCCGGAGTTTTTTCAGCACCTCTTCTTCCATGAGTACAAACACGGGGGCGATTTCATAAGTGTACCTGCCAGGAGAAGGGACAATGAGAAAGGCGAAGGGATAGGGAAGGATGCCAGGTGAGACTCTCAGAGGAGTCAGAGCGAGCAGGGAGTGAGAAGGAGTGAGGGAAGGGCCCAAAGAGAGGAAGGAGTTGGTGACAAAGAACCAAGGAAGCAAGAATGCGAGCAGGCCCTGGTTGGGTAGCTCAGCTGATTACAGCATCATCCAACACACCAAGGTTATACATTTGATACCCAGTTAGGCACATACAAGAATCAGCCAATGGCCCTGGCCAATGTTTCTCAGTGGTTAGAGCGTTGGGGGTTCAATTCCCAGTCAAGAGCACATACTTGTCAGGGTGGGTACAGGAGGCAGTCAATCAATATGTCTTTCTCACATCGATGCTTTTCTCTCCTCCCCCTCTCTCTCTTTCTCCCTCCCTCCCTTCCTTCCACTCTCTCTAAAAAATCAATGGAAAAAATATCCTCAGGTGAAGACTGACAATAACAACAAAAAAAGTCAACCAATGAATACATGAATAATGGAATAAATTAATGTTTCTCTCTTTCTCCTCTAAAAACCAATTAATCAATACTTTTTTTTTTTTTTTTTTTAAGAATGAGAAAAAACTAGGGTCTGGAGGCAGGAGGAAGCTTAGAGAAAGGGAGCCCGAAGGGCAAAAAAGGGAAGACTCTGCCAGCAGAGTCTTCCAGAAAACAGAGATGGGGGGAAATCATTTTCTTCCCCTCCTCCTAGGCATGTCTTGTGCAAACCCATATCCTCTGAGGGGTGGTGGAAGGGGCCCTTGGCATGTCTCACTGGCTGGTGTTGAGGCTCTCGGTGACAATACGCCCGGCCAGAGCATGGGGATCCAACCCTGAGAAGAGCTGGTTGAAGAAGTGAGGGTGACCTGCAGAAGGGGACAGGGAGCTCAGAGTAAAGCTGGGTACAAACTCCAGACACTCTCCCACCAGAACCCAGGACCCACAGGTCTTGACGCTGTAGCGGATCACAGCCTGGCACCGCTCCAGGATTTGTTCCTTCGACTCCCCCTGGCTCCGCAGCTCCAAATCCAGCAGCTGTTTCAGCTCCTCTGGCTCCTTCCATTCACAGACCTAGGGGGAGAAGTGGGAGCCCTTAGACACTATTGCAGTGGTCCTCAAACTTTTTAAACAGGGGGCCAGTTCACTGTCCCTCAGACCGTTGGAGGGCCGGACTATAGTTTAAAAAAAAACTATGAACAAATTCCTAGGCGCACTGCAGGCCCGGACGAGTCGGCTGCTAAGCAGGACAGGCAGCAGCACCCAGCAGGCTGGGTAAACGTCCTCGGCGGGCCGCATGTGGCCCGCGGGCCATAGTTTGAGAATCCCTGCTCTATTAACTGCTGCTAAACCACATCTCAGTATACACAAGACACCACCAACATGCACTAAAAGCAACAAGTCAGGAATATTTTTAAAGCAGCACATGAACAAGGGGAAATAAACACAGTAAGACCCAGTATATAATCCCTGAGACACACCATGGGAGAAGTCTGCAGAAAAGTCTTGTTGGAGGAGCAAAGTTCTGAGCCAGGTTGATGGGCAGAAAGAACAGGGAGAAAGGACCCACCTTCTCAGAAGCACTGGTCCCTTTCCAAATGACTTCATCCACAACAATCCCAAACACGTCCCGAAGCAAGGCTTCTGCAGCCACGGGGTCCCAGTCAAGGGAGAGGAGTGGTTTAGAGTCAGCCATCAAGATAAAATCTGTGAGCAGAGCAGGAGTTATTCCCTATTCAGCCTGCGTACCTAACCAAGAACCCCAACCCCTTAACAAGCCGACGGCCCCGTCCTGCAGCTCAGTCCTGGCCGTCACTGTTTAGACAAGAGCAAATGATAGCACCCAGGAAGAAAGCCAATAGAAATAGGTGAGAGGAAAAAAGGCAGTTAGCACAGATGAGGTGAAATCTCGTGGCCACTGCCCACCTAATGCAACAAGAGGCTTACTTTTCTGCTCAGCTCTCTGTTCCCATGAGCTGGAGGCAGGTTACACAATTTGCTTTTCAGAATGTTAGTACCAGGGAAGCAGAGGGAGTGAGTACAGGCAGCAGTCACATGACCATGACATCACTCCCGGGATCTTGCCCTAAAGAAAATGGACACAGATTTGGGATAGGGACACTAGGTTAAGTCCTCTGAATAATCATTAACTGACATGAAGAAGGAGGAAATGAGATAAAAGGGAAAAAACACATGCCACATTAACATCAGGGTTAAGAGGAACAGAGAGCCAGCAGAAAGAGTGGCTTTCCACCTGAACCAAAGGTCCCAGAATAGGGTTTCTGGGATATGTTTGGCAGGGAGACAAGAGCAAGGGGAGGGGAGACTAAGGTGTGGGAGGGAGCCTGAGAGAGACCAGTGGTGGTGAGATGGTTTAGGCAGGTCTCAGAGGCCAATCTCTGCATCCTAATCCCCAGTCTTTTCAGAACTGTCCCGATTTCTAAAGCCCTCTCCCAGAGCAGGAAGGAAAGGAGGTTACATTGAGGAAACATTTTGTTAAACAAGTATAACCCTGTGCCTTGCAGGCTGAGAGTGCTCAATAAACAGGGCGTGGCTGTTTGAAGTGAACACTAGCTGTGTTCATGACAGGGTGCTGGGGACTGAGAAAGCCTCCCTGTCCCAGTGGGAAGGCACAGAGGTACAAGCAACAGTTATACACAGAGCATGGCTGGGTGCTGACCCCAAGCATTTTCAGGAAAAGAGAAGGCTGAAGGTCGGGGAAGATCAGAGTGGGACTGGAGCTGAATCTTGGAAGTGGGCAGGAGAAATGAGACTGGCGAAAAGGAGGAAGAGAGGCATGCAGGGGTAGGGGAGGAATGCCATGAGCTTACATCAGGAAGGAGTATGGCTTGTTCTAAGGTCAGCGAAAGGGCCCAGCTGGCTGGAGGAAGGGTCTGCAAGAGTGATACAGGAGCACAGCTGCACAAGATTACAGGGAGCCTGGAGTGCCAGCCAGGCCAAGGAATCTAAATTTTATCCTGCCGAAAACGGGAAGCCACTGAAAGATTACGTGTCAAGAAAAATGGGATGAAATTGATGCTCTCCAAAGACCAGTGTTAAGCAGCAGGATGCAGAAGTAATAGGCTGTTGCTATAAACCAGACAAGAGGTGATCCACACTTGAATAGGATGGTGTCCATAGGAAAGTACAGATACAGGAAGCTGCAGGCTTGGCCACTCCCTAGATTACACTGAATTCAACACTTACGGAATCTACGTTGGAAGAGAAGGAAGAGTCAAAGATAATCCTGGGTTTCAAGCCTGGGTGACTGGAAAAATAATCAACCCCCTGAAAGAAATTAGGATGCAGAAAGGGGAAACTGGATGGAAAGTGAAATGCCTATTTCTTGGAAATACTCATCCCCGTGGAGGTGTCCTGGGGCTACAGATACTCATATGGGAGCTGGTCAGGCCCAGAGCGCTGATGAGATGCTAGAATGGAAAGCAAATTTGAGTCAGTTGGATGTCAGTCAGCTGAAGCCTTGTGACCAGCTCCATCACAACCCACCCCCCCCCCGCCCCGCCCCGGGAGAGAAGGTTCAGAGAGATAGCCAGGGAAAGAGGGGCAAACACTAAGGCCTGGGACACCCCTGAATGAAGGGGCAAGAGGATCAAGAAAATGTGGAGAGGGAAGAACCTTTCTCAAAGTGGGCTACTCTGATGTAATCCCACTATCAACAGCCCACACTAGTTGAAAACAAAGGTCCAAGGGACCCTGATGGTCCTGCCCTTAAACTTTTCTTCAGTTGCTCGACTTTGGGGCAAATAAAGAAGCCGGCCCAGGTCTTGAGAATAAGAGTCAACCCTTCCTCAGTGCTCACTCTAGCTCCCATGATGGGGTATTTAGGTTGACAGGCTAAAAGGAGAGAGGCTAATAAAAATAGGTAATTGCCCTGGCTGGTGTTGCTTGCTGGTTAGAGCGTTGGCTCACACACTGAAGGGTTGCTGGTTCCATTCCTGGACAAGGGCATGCCACTGGGTTGCAGGTTCAATCCCTGGTCCATGGTCCCCAATCTGGGCGTGTGCAGGAAGCAATCAATCAATGTGTCTCTCTCACATCAATCTCTCTTTCTCTCTTTCTCTCCCTCTCTCCCTCCCTTCCTCTATCTCTAAAACTCAACGGAAAAAATATCCTCGGGTGAAGATTAACAACAACAACAAAAATAGGTACCAATGAAGGAAGTACTCACCACACTCTGTACTCAACATGTATTATTATTCTAATCTTCACAACTGTTTGGGGTAAGTTTATTACCAACAGTTGAAGATGAGGAAACTGAGCTTTCAGAGACACTATGTATTTAACTTGTCCAGACCACGCAGCTAGCATGTGGCAGAGCTGGGTTTGAACCCAGGTGTGTCAGGCTCAGAAGCCCCTGCTCCTAACCATCATGCTTGATTGCCTCATGTGTGTCTCCCTTGGGCACTGACTTTGCTGTAGTGTGAAGGCCATTCAGCCAGGAGTGACGATACCTCAGGACCTCAGTTTCCGTAAAATAAGAGGTTTAAAGAGAGATTCTCCAAGGCATCTGCTGGTGTTCATAGGAGCTTAGGTCTTTGGATATGGTAAGCAGGCCACGGAAGACTTTCCTGTCTCTGCCAGGGTGGAGAACAGGTTGCAAGGGGTTTGCCAGGAGGAAATGATGAGTGAGGAAAGAGAGACACTTGGCTGAAGGAAGGCCTTTCCCAACGCTCTGAAGAGAGGGCCTGCAGAGAAGACCATGGCTCCGTCCACCTGGCACCTTCTTTGTCCATTCCGTGTCAAGTCACCTCTCAGAAATGCAATCTGGAGGTGAAAACTCTGAACACACCCCGTTTCCTCCAGGCGTAAATAGGAAGGTGAGGCATCCCTACCCTTGTTCCCCACACAGAATCCTGTCCTGGATACCTGACAGGGGTAGGAGCCCCTCCTGCCAAGAGTTTTTCTTTTTAAAAGCAGGAAGGTATTAACCCACAATATAGAATGATAAATTTAAAAAACACAAATCGGAACAGTGTTTTAGCTTCTGGCTGAGATGTTGATTTTTTTCACAAGTGTTTTTATGACTTTATGGGATCTCTAGTCCATAAACTCCTGTAACCATCAACTCCTTCATATCTTTTTTTCCTTCACTTCTACAACCTCGATTGTACAGTCCATCATTTTAACCACTCTTGGTCCAAAATCCTCAACTCCCAGCCCTACTGTCCTTCCACCAAACCCACCTGGCAAAAACCCAATCCAACTGGCCAGTCCTTCTCTTTTTATTTTTTAATTAATTAATTAATTAATTTCTTGTCTAAAGTTTTACATATGTCTCCTTTTTCCCCACTTGACCCGCCCCCCCAGCCATTCCCACCCCACTGCGCCAGTGTCTGTGTCCATTGGTTATGCCAATATGCATGCATACAAGTCCTTTGGTTGCTCTCTAACCTCCCGCCCTGCCATTTGTCTCTGGATTTATTTTTGTTCATCAAATTATGTTGATCATTATATCCCACATATGAATGAGATCATGTGATATTTACAGTATCTTTCTCCGACTTGGCCAATCCTTCTCTTACCAAATGCACCAGGACTGCTGGATTCTGTTAGTGAAAACCACCTAACCATTCAAATTGGTATCGCTATAAATTCATGGTCTGTGCTCATTCCAATTAAACACAGCAGATAAAAAAGCATATGTTTACCACTCCTCCTTCCTGAAATCCCACTAAAATTGCATCAGTGGAATTTTAACTCTAGAAGAATAAAGCAAATGAGAAGAGAGACAAGAGGTAAGACATGTCAATAATGGTAGAAGATGGAAAGCAGATGAAAAGTGGTAAGTGGTTTAGCAAGTAGCATAAAGTCAAAACCACTATATTTGCAGAAGGCTGTACCAATAGGAAATTATCTGATTCTTGGGGCTGAGGCCCAAAGAGGCTCAGGAATTATAAACACCCCCCTGGCTGGTATTGCTCAGTGCCTCGGGCCTCGGCCTAAGCACAGAAGAGTGGAAGGGTTGTGGGACAAATTCCAGATCAAGGGCACATATCTGGGTTGCAGGTTCATCCCTGGCCCCTGTTGGGGCACATGCGGGAGGCAACCAATCTATGTGTTTCTCTCACATCGAGGTTTCCAGCTATCTGGGAAGGCAGGAGGGAGGGGCACAGCTAAAAATATGTAAATTAGATGAACATTTATATAAGGAACATTTAGGCCCTCACTCTTCTCCCCTAGCCCATTCAGTCAGGCAACTCCCCTCCCCCTAGTTCCAAAGAAGCAGATTTGTTTCCTAGAGAAACTACAACAGGGAGGTCTGGACTTAGAGATACCAGGCACAGCAGGAGGTGAGGATGACACTACTAAAGGAAGGGTTAGCCTTGGCTGGTGCTCAGTGCTAAGACCGTTGGCCCTCATACTGAAAGGTCGAGGGTTTGATTCCCAGTCCCGGTCAGGGCACATGTAGGAGACAACCAGTCCATGTGTCCCTCTATATAGATGTTTCTCTCTCTCTCTCCCTCCTCCCTCCCTTCCACTCCCTCTCTAAAGAAAACAAAAAGGATGAAAAGGTTAGGAGGAAGTCACATATTGAATCAACTCCTTTCTTCCAATCAGCTTCCAGAACAAGTGGCTGAAGGTAATACCCTCCATGGCCAGGAGATTAGAGGGGTCCTCTCTAGAGAAGCTGACCTCAATAGCCCCAGAGAAAAGACACACTGAAGCTCTTATTTCAGTCTTCACCCAATCATCTAGTCAGTGATACCCAAGTTAAAACGACCTATCCATGCACTTGGACCTTCCAATATGCCTAAGTGCCTAGCAGAGAGCTAGCCAAAGATGATCACAAACTTAAGGAAAGCCCCTAACATGAACGACAGAGGTAAAACAGACAAACGGGAAAAAAAAACAGGCATTCAGTGGAAGAAGAGAAATACAGTGAGAAGAAAGACTGAAAAATTCAAGATGCTGCATCCATAAAAAGAAAAATAGGTTGCTCTCAAAAAGGAATACTCAGAGAACAAGAAGTAGGTCTAGAATTTAAAAAATATGACAACTGAAATGTAAAATGGGGCCCTGGCCAGGAACTCAGTTGATTAGAGCACTGTCCTGATACACCAGTTGATTAGAGCATTGTCCTGATACACCAAGTTTGTGGGTTTGATCCCCAGTCAGGGCACATATAAGAATCAACCAATGGGAGAATCCAAGATGGTGGCGTAGGTAAACACCTAAACTGCTGCCGCACAACAATTTCAAAACTACAACTAAAAGACAAAACGTCTATCACCCAGAACCACGGGAAAGCTGGCTGAGTGGAAGTTCTACAACTAGAAGGAAAGAGAAAAGAGCACTGAGACGTGCACAAGCGCTGAAAAGCTGAGGTATGGAGGCGAGTGATCCGGGCTGGCGGCAGGCGTTGCTTTTTTCAACCCAAAGGGAGACAAGCCCCCAATTACTCTGAAATACAGTTTCTGGGGAGATGCGGGGGACCCAAACTCCTATGGGGAGAAGCTGGACTGTCTGCCATCGGGTCGGAAAGTGAGGGTAGCTTGCTTGCCGAGCTGCTCGCAAGAATAATTGTTTACTGCGCTGGGGCACCGGACGCAGTTGGAGACACAGAACCAGCTAACTAGCAGCCATCGCTGTTTGCCATGCCCTAGCCTAGTGACGCCCTGAGACCCCGCCCCACACAACCTACAAACCCACCCAAGCTCCAAGCAGCAGCTTTAGCATAAGAAAGGCCTGCCCTATTGCAGCTTAACCTAGCAAACTTGCAGCCTGGGTCAGACAGCTCCAAAACCTCCAAACCCCAAGCAAAGAGGAGAAAACTGTAGCTCTCGCTGTAGCTCCTGCTGGGTGGACTCAGACAATAGCTGACCTGCACCCCATTGGAGATCCAGAAGCCAGTATACCTAGTGGTCAGTGTGAGAAACCAGATTTCAACTCCTCACATCCATAAGTGACACATTCAAGAGGCAGACTCAGCAAGCACCAAAGCCCCACTGAAACAAGTCCTGCACCATAAGCGTGTCTGCAGCACAGCAGTTCTTCCATTATAGACACAGCGAGTCCTCACAGCCGATTGGCCTGGAGGTCAATTCCTCCCAGCGTACCAACAGCAATTAAGGCTTAACTACACCAAGACTTTGCACTCAGCCCACAAAGGGGTGTACCAAGAGTGTCCACATCAGGTGATTGGGGAGGCTGAGCTACTGCCCCCTATAGGTCACCTACCACACAAAGCCACTCCATCAACATAGAGAAGCAGCCAAAATGCGGAGACAAAGAAACATGTCACGAATGAAAGAAACGGAGGAAAGCAAACTACTGGACGACATAGAGTTCAGAACCACATTTATAAGGTTACTCAAGAATCTTCTAAAAACCGCCGAGAAACTTGATGACACTTCTGAGGAGCTTAAGGAGACCTTCAAAGACCTTAATGAGAATGCCAAAAAAATGGAAAAGGACCAGTCAGAAATGAAGCATACACTGTCTAAAATAAAGAATATACAGAAACTCAACTGTAGATCAACGTACCCCAAGAATCAAACCAAAGATTTGAAATATGAGGAAACAAAAAATACCCAACCAGAAAAACAAAAAGAAAAAAGAATCCAAAAATATGAAGATAGTGTAAGGAGCCTCTGGGACAACTTCAAGCATACCAACATCCGAATTTTTGGGGTGCCAGAAGAAGAGAGAGAGCAAAATACTGAAAACCTATTAGAAGAAATAATGACAGAAAACTTTCCCTACCTGGTGAAAGAAATAGACTTACAAGTCCAGGAAGCACACAGAACCCCATACAA
The DNA here is from genome assembly GCA_026230045.1 of Corynorhinus townsendii. Classification (NCBI taxonomy): domain Eukaryota; kingdom Metazoa; phylum Chordata; class Mammalia; order Chiroptera; family Vespertilionidae; genus Corynorhinus; species Corynorhinus townsendii. The sequence goes on along the minus strand of JAPDVU010000003.1, from coordinate 167,072,526 downwards.
GAGGAATCTAAAGAGGACCACACCAAGACACATCATAATTAAAATGCCAAGGGCAAAAGACAAAGAGAATCTTGAAATCAGCAAGAGAAAAACGATTAGTTACCTACAAGGGAGTACCCATACGACTGTCAGCTGATTTCTCAGCAGAAACTATGCAGGCCAGAAGGGAGTGGCAAGAAATATTCAAAGTGATGAACAGCAAGAACCTACAACCAAGATTACTCTACCCAGCAAAGCTATCATTCAGAGTTGAAGGTCAGATTAAGAGCTTCACAGACAAGAAAAAGCTAAAGGAGTTCATCGCCACCAAACTAGGATTACATGAAATGCTGAAGGGTATTCTTTAAGAAGAGGAAGAAGAAAAAGATAAAGATAAAAATTATGAACAACAAAATGACATCAAATACATACCTACCAACAAGTGAATCTAAAAATCAAGTAAATAAAAAATCTGAAGAACAGAATGGACTGGTGAATATAATAGAATCAGGGACATAGAAAGGGAGTGGACTGACAATTCTCAGGGGGAACGGGTGTGAGCGGTGCGGGAAGAGATTGGACAAAAATCTTACTCCTATGGATGAAGACAGTGGCAGGGGGTAAGGGCATGGGGTAGGGTGGGGTGGGAAATCAGGTGGAGGGGAGCTATAGGGGGAAAACAAAAAGAGGAACACCTGTAATCTGAACAATGAAGATTTATTTAAAATAAATAAATAAATAAAAAAGAATCAACCAATGAATGCATAAAAAGTGAAACAACAAACTGATGTTACTCTCTCTCTCTCTCCCCCTTCCTCCCTCTCTAAAAAATAAATTAATTAATTAATTAATAAAAAGGTGTGTGTTTTTTTCACTGATTTCAGAGAGGAAGGGAGAGGGGGAGAGAGATAGAAACACCAACAATGAGAGAGGATCATTGATTGGCTGCCTCCTGCATGCTCCCTACTGGGGTTTGAGCCTGCAACCCAGACATATGCCCATGACCAGAATCGCACCCAGGACCCTTCAGTCCACAAGCTGACGCTCTATCAACTGAGCAAAACCAGCTGGAGCTAGTCTCTCTCTCTCTCTTTCTTTTTAATGTTTTTATTGATTTTAGAGAAATAGAGGAAAGGAGAGGGAGAAACATCTGTTGCCTCTTGCATGCCCCCTACTGGGGATTGAGCCCAAAACTCAGGCATCTGCTTTGACCAAAAATCAAACTGGTGACCTTTCAATGCACAGGATGACACTCAACCGACTGACCCACACTGGCCAGGACTGTCTTTTTTATTCTAGCCTTTTGCATTTATAATCTTGATAAGGACTGCCAACATCATAGAGGTACCAGCATAAAAAGCTTGTGTTCTAAGCCTAAGTAAACTTTCTAATTTGAGAAATAAAAATGGTATTTAAATAGTTCTATTTTAGTTGAACTTCAATATTAGTCAGTTTTGCTGTGGTAACTAATGGCTTCAGATTTCCACTGGCTTACAGCAAGAGGTTTACTAGGTGTACCAGTCAATAATGTGGATTTTTTTCAATAGATGGAGTTACACTTAAGTTCATATATATGTGATTTGATATGTATGCTATTTTGTTGTGTTGACAACAAGCTTCAAAACTTCGTATGTCAAATTTGCTGAAGGTGTTAACATCATAGATATTTTTATGCTTAAAAATATCAAATTTCATGCCAAAAAAAAGAGCATTTATGGGAAGTTTTAATTCCTTACTTTTATTTTGAAGAAACGTGCTGCTGAAAGTTATCATATACTTCAGGAAGCTTATGGTAAACATGTTCCATCTCAAGATACTTGTGAATGCTGGTTTAAACACTTTAAAAGTGATGATTTCTATGTGAAAAACACCTTCAGCAAATTTGACATATGAAGTTTTGAATCATCTATTGAAAATAATCCGCATTATTAACCAGTACACCTAATATTTCTCTTTCATGGTTTACACTGGTGGTTGACTATAGCTCTGATTTTGTGCCTTTATTCCAAGACCTAGGCTGAAGGAACAGCCCTTATCTGGGACACAATATTCTCATGGCAGAGGGAAGAGAGAAAAACATGCACTGACTCTCAAAACTTCTGCTCAGACCTGCCATAGGCCACACCTGTCCATATCCTATTGCTGAAAGCAAGCCCTAGGACAGTGGGATGAAGATGCACTGCAAAGGCATGGCAATGGGAGAGGATATAAAATCCCATCATAAGGTCAGTGGGTACAGGCCCCTAGAATTTTGCAGTTTCACCTCCGTCTATACTAGCTCACCTCCCTCATTTGCATTACCTGCCTGGCACTGTAAATATCTTAAGTTGGAACCGCTGGTCTAAAGGCTTCTCTTCTTTTCCTTCTAGGACAGCCTCTTGATTATCCGCTCACTTCTTCAAGTCTCCTTTCTACAATCTCTCACAGCATTTTAAATTGTTTAAATCTCTCACAACACATTCCCACTCCAGCCACCTCCTCTTCACAACCAACCTTCTTAAAAGAGTTGTCTCCAATCCCTGTCTTTACTTCCTCTCCTCTCACACTTTCCTCAGCCCACCACCATGTAATCTCCACCTTCAAAGTCATCAAGAACTTCCCTGCCTCTATCTCCAACGGACACATCTCATCTTTATCCTACTTGACTTCTCTGGAGCCACTGACATATTTTGCTATCCCATCTTGAAATATTTTCCCCCCACTGGCTTCCATATGACTACCCCTAACCAGTTCTTAGTTTCCTTTGCATTTTCACCGTCCTCAGGCCCTCCCTTAAATGCTAGAGTCCCTCAGGGTCTATGGTCTATCCGGGGCCTCTATCATCAGTATTCTGCAACTCTTCGTAGACCATCGCATCTATCCTCAGGACTGCATGCTGGTGACTCCTCCATCCCAGGCCTCTTTCCTAAGACCAGATCCATGAAACCTCCTGCCTAACTTGGAAGTCTCACAGGCACTGCACACACAAGTGTCCACAAACTGGACTCATTATCAGCCCTCCCAAATATGCTTTTCTTGGGTTCCCTGGTTCAGTGAATGGCATCATCTTCTACTAGTTGCTCAAAACTAGATTCTAACGCAAGCATGTCAAACTCGTGGCCCACGGCCCAGCCAATATAATAGCATATAAGAAACGTTTTAATAAAAATTTCATAATTTTTACAATATCTGTTATACACAATTATGAATAACAAACTACAACGTTCACTAATGACTGATTACTATAATCGTGTTGCATTCATTTCCCTTACGTGCCTTACGCACAGGCACATCATTTCTCTACACTAATACTAGTAGCGAATATTTTAGCAGCAGATTGCCACATAATTAGTCTTGCACTGACTTGTTTGGTGTGCGCAACAGGAAATATTTTGCTTTCAGAGAACAAGAAAAATGTGTTTATTTGTGTTACGCTTATTGTGCAGTTTTTCAGTGTCTGGTAAGTTAATGTTCAAGAAAAAATATTAATTTTTATTAAAATGTTCTATTATTTTATGTTAACGATTAGTCATTTATTTCAGCCCTTTGTATTCAGGATGTCTCTATCGAAATAAACCTACATTTCTATGAAAGTTGAAGTTTTTGTTTTTTTGCGGCCCACAGAAACTTAAACCTTGTTTATTTGGCCCGTGTTAGCCTTTGAGTTTGGCATGCTTGTTCTAATGGATCTCCTGCCTTGCCTTCCTTGACTGATCTTTTTTTAAAAAATATATTTTATTGATTTTTTTACAGAGAGGAAGGGAGAGGGATAGAGAGCTAGAAACATCAATGAGAGAGAAACATCGATCAGCTGCCTCCTGCATACCTACTGGGGATGTGCCCGCAACCAAGGTACATGCCCTTGACCAGAATGGAACCTGAGACCTTTCAGTCCACAGGCCGACACTCTATCCACTGAGCCAAACTGGTTAGGGCTTGACTGATCCTTTTGTTTGTTTGTTTAATCTTCAAATTTACATCTTTCTCTCTTATTTAAAAACATCAGAATAACACTAAAACCTGGATAAAACTTCACTTTTTTTCCTCTGGGCTATTTTGTAATATTCTTTCTTAAAAAACTTTCTGGAAGGAAAATGGTAACTTTACAAAGGAGAAACCTGGTGGACACCACCTTACACAAGTGATCAATGCTAACATCACAAATAATGGGACAGAATGACATGATGGGCTTCCTGACATAAGGCACTGAAAAACACTAAACCTCACTTATGTAATATGGATGGTCATTCTACAAAATAACTAGTCTGTACTCTTCAAAAATGTCAATTTCATGAAAATCAAAGAAAGACTGAGAGACTTTTCTGAAGGAAACTAGAGACACTATAGCCAAAGGAAAGTGTCATCTCAGATCAGCTGTCCGATAAGGAAGAACAAACCTGCTATGAACAACATTACTGGAACAACTGGTGGAATCTGACTATGAATGGCATCTATCAGTGCTAAATTTCCTGAGTTTGGTCACTGCATTGTGGTTATATAAGAGAACATTCTTTTTTAAAAATATATTTTTTAGTGATTTTTAGAGAGAGGAAGAGGGAGAGAGGGAGGTGGGGAGAGAAACATCGATGTGAGAGCAGAAGATCAGCTGCCTCCTGCACACTCCCTACCGGATAACAAGCTCACAACCCAGGCCATGTGCCCTGACCTGGAATCAAACTAGCAATCTTTTGGTGCATGGGACGACACCCAACCAACTGAGCTACACAGGCGAGGGCTAAGAGAACATTCGTTTGTGTTAATCCTCACCCAAAGATATTTTCCCATTGATTTTTAGAAAGAGTAGAAAGGAGGGGGAGAGACAGAGAGAAAGAGAGAGAGACACCGATTGGTTGCCTCCCACATGCGCCCTGACCAGGGTCAGGATGAAGCCTGCAACTGAGGTATGTGCCTTTGACAAGAATAGAACCTGAGACCCTTCATGTGCGGGCCAATGCCCTATCCACTGAGCCAAACCAGCTAGGGCTAAGAGAACATTCTTATTCTTAGAAAACATATGCTGAAACATACAGCATTAAAGGAGCAAAAATACTGTAATTTTCAGTTCAGAAAAAGACAATACTGTGTGCATGTATCTACAAACATTTTTAGAAAAATAAAAGCTCATAAAGTTAGCCCTTTTAAAGATACAACTCAGTGGTTTTGAAAAATTTATTCACAACGTTGTGCGTTGATTACATTATTTAATTCCAGACCATTTTCATCATTCCCAAAAGAAACCCCATATCGCCCTAACTGGTTTGGCTCAATGGATAGAGCATCGGCCTGTGGACTGAAGGGTCCCAGGTTCAATTCCAGTCAAGGGCATGTACATTGGTTGCAGGCACATCCCCAGTAGGTGGTGTGCAGGAGGCAGCTGATCGATGTTTCTCTCTCATCAATGTTTCTAACTCTCTATCTCCCTCCCTTCCTCTCTGTAAAAAAATCAATAAAATATATATATTTTTAAAAAGGAAACCCCATATCTACTAGCAGTCACTCTCTATAAAAAAGGACTGAAAAAGATGGGGAAAGTCTTCAAAATATTAACCGTGGTTATCTTTTGGTATTAGAATTATAATTTTTATTTTCTTACTTATATACTTCTATATTTTTATAATTTTATATGATAATTTCAATTACTTATATAATTAAAGGTTATTCTTAAACAACAAGAAAAGATTAAGGAGGAATTAAGGGGCAACAAGAATTCCAAAATACACAGAGCTTCAGGCTCAAGGAATGACCCTAGTGCCGTGGTCGGCAAACTGCGGCTCTTTGGCCCCTTGAGTGTGGCTCTTCCACAAAATACCACGGCCTAAGCGAGTCTATTTTGAAGAAGTGGCGTTGGAAGAAGTTTAAGTTTAAAAAATTTGGCTCTCAAAAGCAATTTCAATAGTTGTACTGTTGATACTTGGCTCTGTTGACTAATGAGTTTGCCGACCACTGCCCTAGAACATCATGTGGTTTCCCAATTCCTCAACCTATTATCATCCAAATGATCTGAGTGACAAAGGTAGCCACATACTGCTCATTTCTATTACAGAGACCAGCTGGCTCTCAGAGAGAGGACTGGGTTTAGCAAGTTCAGCAAACATGGCTGAGTATTTACTAGTTGTCAGCTAAAAGGCCAGAAGGGAGGCTGACAGGTAAAATAAAGACATGCTCACCACAACAGATTCTAAGCTTATGAAGGATAGGCAGGGCTAATGAACTCGGCTCAATTGGCCCAGAGTAACCTTCAAAAAGGAAAAAACACTTAGGCTCTCCTTAAAGCTATAGAGAGCTGGTGCAGGAAAGCACTAATTGGTATTCATTACAATACTATTTGAATAAATGGAGAAGTGTGTACCAAAGAAGTCTGGGAAGGTCACACAGGAGGGGGCCTGCCTGTGGGCAAATGGATTAGGGAACGAGCCTCTTAAAGCACTTTCAGCCAGGCTTGTTAGAAAATGAAAACACTGATTCTATGGTATCTACTGACTCAACACCCACATTCATAGAAAGGCGCCTATTTAAGTATTTATTGTGAGGGAGAGGACTAATTCTTATCCTTCTTTAAGAAAAGCACCAAAGCCGTAGATGGTTTGGCTCAGTGGATAGAGCGTCAGCCTGCGGACTGAAGGGTTTCGGATTAAATTCCGGGCAAGGGCACATGCATGGGTTGTGGGCTTGCTCCCCAGTGGGGGGGCATGCAGGAGGCAGCTGATCAATGATTCTCTCTCAGCATTGATGTTTCCATCTCTCTCTCCCTCTTCCTTCCTCTCTGAAATCAATAAAAAATAATTTTATTTTTTTTTAAAAGAAAAGCACCAAATACAGCCAGGCCAGAGGTCACAAGTTCAATACCCAGTCAGGGCACATGTCCAGGTTGCAGGCTAGATCCCCAGTGGGGGACATGCAGGAGGCAGCCAACCAATGAATCTCTCTCATCATTGATATCTCTCCCTCTCTCTCTCTCTCTCTCTTTCTCCTTTTCCCTTCCTCTCTGAAATAAATTTAAAAAGCACCAAATACAAAATAGGCACTAAAAAAAAAGTTAGTTTTCATCTTCCCCACTCTCCCCTCCCTTCCCCAAAGGCACTCAATAAACATTTGGTGAATCAATAATTTTCAAGTACAGAAAAATAATACTGCATTCCACTAATATTTGATTTGCATAAGTCAAAAAATCTATATTAATGAGAACTTAGAAGACTTGCAAAATATTTTTCTTCTCAAAGCCTTCTCATCTATAATCTCATTATTTCCTCACAGTAGTGCTAGAAATTAGTCTGAAAAGGTATTTATTTATTTATCCTCATTTTCAAGATGAGGTGTCTTAGGCCAGATAGAATTAACTTCTAAGATTACAAAGGTAATATGGGAGCAAGCCTAGATTGCTGATTTCTGACTTCTAGGCTAGTACCTATGCCACTACATTATTAGTTCCTTTTAAGTATGGCATTTCTAACTACCTCTCACCATACACAAAAATAAACTGCAGCTGACACAAAGATATAAACTAAAAATATACAAGTATAAGAATACCAGCAGGAAACACAAGGAAATATTTTTATAATCTTGAGGAGCATGTCATAAAAACCCAAAGCCACAGGCAGATTTGACTAGGTAAAAAATTTTTTTAAAGTCTGTGTAAAGAAAGACACCATTAAATTGGTTACCGATCACTGATGGCTTTATTTTCCTCCCACTCAGTGTATTCCAAAATGGTTCTTCCTTTCCTTGCAGTAATTGCTTTCAACGAAATTTTAAAATAAGTTTAGCCCTGGGCAGTTTTCTCAGTAGTTAGAGCGTCAGCCTGCGGACCGAAGGGTCTTGGGTTCAATTCCTGGTCAAGAGCACATACCTTGGTTGCAGGTTTGATCCCCAGTTTGGGAGGCAACCAGTTGATGTCTGTCCCCCCCCCCCCCTCTCTCTCCCCACCCCCTCGTCCCTCCTTTCCTCCCTTCCTCTCTCTCTCTAAAGATCAATGGAAAAAATATCCTCAGGTAAGGATTAAGAAAAACACAAAACAAAATAAGTTTAAGTTCCATAAAAAGTTCTGTTTTAATTAGAATTTAACAAAAACCTAGGTATCTATGATATTAAGTCTTCCTACTAATGGACATGGTAAAACTCTCCATTTAATCAAGCCCTTAGCCCTTTTTGTCTTTCTCTAAAATAGTATGATTTTTAAAAATACTATATGACTTGAAGTTTCCTGTTAAATTTATTTCTAGAAGTGTCAAAACTTTTATTGTGAATGAGATTATGATATTTTTATGGTTGGTTATTGTGGTTATATTATATAATTTATTAATCTTACATCTGGCCATGCTACTAAACTCACTGGTTTTACTATTTTGTCAATTAAGTCTCTTTGTAGATGAATATATGAAAATAATGAGATTTTGAGTGGCCAGGAGCTCTAGTAGTATAATTGTTTTGCTAGTAAACATTCTTGTTTTGTGCCTATATAGAAATGTTTCAAGTATTTTCCATAAAGCATAACTTTTGCTCTGAAAAAAAAGTTGAAAGGTAAATGAAAATCCAAGAGAAAATTTTTTAAATGCATCTGATAAATTAAAAGTTAATATAACATAGAGAAGATTTCTACCAGTCAATAAGAAATAGAGAAATGATCTACTTTTCTTAAGGGGTAAAAGATGAACAGGCAGTGAAACAATGAAAATGTTAAAAAAAACAAAACAAACAAAAAAACGAACAAGAGATGCTCTTATGCTAAGCAAAATAAGCCAGTCAGAGAAAGATAAAGATCATATGATCTCACTCATTTATGGAATATAATGAACAAATAGAGAGAAGCCAAGATAGCAGCATAGGTGAACACCTAAACTGCTGCCTTGCACAACAATTTCAAAACTACAGCTAAAAGACAGAACGGACATCATCCAGAACCACAGGAATGCTGGCTGAGTGGAAATTCTACAACTAGAAGGAAAGAGAGGGGCACACGAAGACTCAGAGGAGCTGCAAAAGGCTGAGGTATGGAGACATGCGCGCGCAGAGAGGACGGGCGGCTGAGTGCCTGGCTAGCCTTCTCTAGTGGGAGAGAGACGGAAGCTCCCAACTGCACTGAACCCCAGTACCGATTGCACTGAACCCCAGTTCCGGGCGAGACTCTGGGGTCCCAAACTCATACGGGGGGAGTCAGGACTGTCGGGAAAAGAGAGGAGTGCATGGAAACTCAGGGGAGCCGTGAAAGGCAGAGGTCTGGAGGCGCGCACAGGAGGACTGACTGCTGAGTGTACTGCTGGCTCTCTCTAGTGGGAGGAAGACGGAAGCTCCCGACTGCACTGAACTCCAGTTCTGGGTGAGAACCTGGGAATCCAAATTCATTGGGGGAGAAACTGGGCTGTCTGGTAGCAGGTGAAACTCGAGGGCGGCTTTCTCTCAGAGGTGCTTGCAGCGATTACCAAGGGACAATGAGACCCAGGGGCCTCATAGAGCAGGGCTGACGGGAAGCCAAGGCTGTCTGCTCAGCCCTGAGACTCCACCCCATCCAAGCTGAGCACAGAGGTTTTTGCAATTTTGCAAGTCTTGTCTCATAAGGCTGTCTCCAGCACAGAAGTTCTCCCGGTGTAGACAAAGCTGATCCTCACAGCCAACTGGCCTGGAGGTCAATTCCTCCCAGTGATACCAACAACAATCAAGACTTAACAACAAGGCTGTACACACAGTCCACAAAGGCATGCACCGAGAGTGTCCACCTCAAGTAACCGGGGAGGCTGAGCCACTGGGCCATATAGGACACCTAGCACACAAAGCTACTCTACCAACTCAGGGAAGCAGCGAAAATGTGGAGATAAAGAAACAGATCAGCCGAAACCGGTTTGGCTCAGTGGATAGAGCGTCGGCCTGCAGACTGAAGGGTCCCGGGTTCGATTCCGGTCAAGGGCATGTACCTTGGTTGCGGGCACATCCCCAGTAGGGGGTGTGCAGGAGGCAGCTGATCGATGTTTCTCTCTCATCGATGTTTCTAGCTCTCTATCCCTCTTCCTTCCTCTCTGTAAAAAATCAATAAAATAAAAAATAAAAATAAAAAAAGAAATAGATCACAAACGAAAGAAATGGAGGAAAGCAAATGACTGGATATAGAGTTCAAAACCATGGTTATAAGGTTTTTCAAGAATTTCCTAGAAAAGGCCAATAAATTTAGCGAGACCCTTGAGGATATGAAAAAGGACCAACTAGAAATTAAACATACACTGACTGAAATAAAAAATATTATACAGAGACCTAACAGCAGACTAGAGGATTGCAAGAATCAAGGCAAAGAACTGAAACACAAAGAAGCAAAAAAACACCCAACTGGAAAAGCAAAAAGAAAAAAGAATCCAAAAATTGAAGATAGTGTAAGGAGCCTCTGGGACAACTTCAAGTGTACCAACATCTGAATTATGGGGGTGCCAGAAGAGAGAGAGCAAGATACTGAAAACCTATTTGAAGAAATAATGACTGAAAACTTCCCCCACCTGGTGAAAGAAATACACTTACAAGTCCATGAGCACAAAGAACCCCAAACAAAAGGAATCCAAAGAGGACCACACCAAGACACATCATAATTAAAATGCCGAGAGCAAAAGACAAAGAAAGAATATTAAAAGCAGCAAGAGAAAAACAGTTAATTGCCTACAAGGGAGCACCCATACGATTGTCAGCTGATTTCTCAATGCAGGCCAGACGGGAGTGGCAAGAAATATTCAAAGTGATGAATAGCAAGAACCTACAACCAAGATTACTTTACCCAGCAAAGCTATCATTCAAAATTGAAGGTCAGATAAAGAGCTTCGCAGATAAGAAAAAGCTAAAGGAGTTCATCAACACCAAACCAATATTATATGAAATGCTGAAAGGTACTCTTTAAGAAGAGGAAGAACAAGAAAAAGGTAAAGATAAAAATTATGAACAACAAATACATATCTATCAACAAGTGAATCTAAAAATCAAGTAAATACTGGGAAGGCACCAGAGCATTCTATATTGGCCCCTCTTGCCCCTTTGGCCAAGAGGGACTCTCTTTTCACAATCCAATTGCCCACAGCTGTTGCCTGAGCTTTCTGTTCATCCTGAGGTTGAAGCCTCATGGTGGCTGGTACCATGGATCTGTCTCTTGCCCAGTGGGGTGAGCTAGGCCCTCCCTGGAGAAGAAACCTGGGTTCCCCAAGATATGTGATCAATGCTGGGGGCCCCGCCAGCAGGCGAGGGGATCCCAAGGCAGGTGCTGGGCGTGGAGGCCATGGGGGCATAGGCTACCAAGGAGACAGAACTGAACCTCACATCACCCTGCTTGGCCCCGGAGGATGGCTGGTTAGCCAGAGACAAGTAAGATTCCTCAGAGAAGGAACAACCTAAGACAGGCACAGTCGCACCCTCACCCCTCCAACTTTGCAGGGGCCTGAACCCTTACCCCTTCTGAGGGAAGTCTCCTGCCCACATGGCTGCTTCGCTTCCCATGCCCAACTCAAATCAGGACCCAGGTAACAGACAGAGACTTGGCCGACAGCAGCTGCCCTCTCACTGCAACAAAACTTGTTTGACTTGTCTTGTACCCATGGTGTGGGTAAGTGGGTTTTTGATATCTAAATCCAACCTAGCACCAGGAATGCTCAGGGCCTACTCAAGAAGGCAAATAATCCTTTCCACTAATATTTACAGGGTAAAATAAGATTGTTGATAAGAGTATTAAATTTGACAGTAAAACAGTAGTCAAGTTCTCAGACTAATTTAAATTGGCTAATTGAAATAAGTGAATATTCTAGAAAAATCAATGGTACTGGACAAAAAGCTGTTCCTAAAGTGTTATCTAAAATTTTTATTGGTAGTTCATCTCATGGTAAAATTGCATAACATGTAATGAACCTAAAGCAGTTATATTTTAGTGCAAAAAAAATAAAATTTAAAAGCTGTCAAGACTACATTATAAAATTTCCAAAAGCCTCCTACTATTTAAATCAAAAAAGGGGGGACAGTAGAAGAATATCATGTAAGGAAAAATATCCTGTAAGTAAATTACATCTAGAAAATTTTTACTTTAGAAAATTAACTTTCATTTGTAATGCTAACAGCAAGACACCCATGAAAAACACACATGGTATCAAAACAAGCCAAAGGAAAATTGTTTGGGCAAAAAAATGAAAAAGGATTCCAAGTCAAATTTATAGAAAAGATTCCTTTATTAACTTTTGGTCGAGTATATGTTTGTATATTTTCAGAAAACAGCTCCAAGACCATGTGGATTCCTGCAACAGAGAGGAATTGCTACAGCCATGAAGACAGAAGAGAAACAGTCCAGAGATGGAAGATGCTGATGACACCTTACTGTACTAGCAGTCAGCAGCTGTGCATCACTGCAGGTTGCCCAGGACCAAACCAGAGAGGGTCAGACCTGCATTACCACCATTTGTCCACCATCCAGAACTGAAATATCATTGCTGACATGTACACATAAGGACATTGAAATTGGGACTCAAAAGAACTGTTGGCCCAGAAAGAAACTCACTACAGACTGATTCATTTGCCTCTCAGCATAACCATTATTGCTTGTCCCATTTCCTGTTCTTATAAGTGTATTTCTAGTATCACATGATCTCACTCATCTAGGGGAAATAATGAACAACATAATTGATGAACAAAAACAGACCCAGAGACAGGGAAGCATCGATCAGAATGTCAAACCTCAGGGAAGGTAGGGGAGGGTAGGGGTAAGGGGGAGAAATCAACCAAAGGAGTTGTATGCATGCATATAAGCCTAACCAGTGGTCACGGACAACAGGGGGGTGAGGGCATGCGTGGGTAAGGGTTCAGGAGGAGAATGGAGGGATGAGCACAAATATGTGACACCTCAATCAATAAAGAAATTTTAAAAAGTAAATAAATAAAAATCAAGTGAATAAAAAATCTGATGAACAGAATAAACTGTTGAATATAGTAGAATCAGGGGCATAGAAAGGGAGTGGACTGACAATTCTCAGGGGGGAAATAGGGAGTGCCGGAAGAGACTGGACAAAAATCGTATACCTATGGATGAGGACAGTGGGGGGGAGGTAAGGGCAGAGGGTGGGGTGGGAACCGGGTGGAGGGGAGCTATGGGAGGAACAATTGCAATAACCTGAACAATAAAGATTATTAAATAAATAAAGAGGAACAATTGCAATAACCTGAACGATAAAGATTTATTAAATTTTTTAAAAAAGAATATAATGAACAAATAAACTGATGAACAAAAATAGAACCAGAGACATTGAAGCATCAAACAGATGGTCCAACCTATGAAGGAAGGCAGGCGGTAAGAGGTTAAGAGATCAACAAAAGGACTCGTATGCATGCATATGAGCATAACCAATAGACACAGACAGTAGGGGGGGTGAGGGTATGTGCTGGGGGGTGGGAGCGGGCAGGGAGAGGTCAATGGAGGGAAAGGGAGACTCATCTAATACTTTAAACAATAAAGAATTTAAATTAAAAATAAAATAAAATGGGGGGAAAAATAGGTGGGTACCCTGGCCGATGTGGTTCAGTGGTTGAACATCCATCTATGAACCAGGTCACAGTTCGATTCCCGATCAGGGCACATGTCAGGTTGTGGGCTCAATCCCTAGTGGGGTCGTGCAGAAGGCAGCTGATCAGTGATTCTCTCTTATCATTGATATTTCTGTCTCTCTCTCCTCTCCCTTCCTCTCTGAAATCAATGAAAATATATTTTTTAAAAAAAAAACAAGAGATGCTCAATTTCACTATTAACGACAAATTAAAACAATGAAATTACTATTTTTCACCTAGCGAATTAGCAACTGTATAAAAAATTCATAGCATCCAGTATTGCCAAGGTTGTAGGAAATGGAGATATTCACACATGGTTCTGAGTGAATAAACAAATTCTTACAAACTTTTGAAATGCAATTTCACAGAATTTGTTAAAATTTAAAATGTACATATCCTTTCTACAAATCTAATGCAACTGAAGTACAAACATAAATTGGAATATTATGCAACAATTCTAAACTGAGCCTGGCTGGTATGATTCAGTAGTTGGAGCATTGACTATGAACCACAAGGTCATGGCTCATTCCCAGTTGGGTTTTGGGCTCAATTCCCAATGGGGTGTGCAGGAGGCAGCCAACTGATGATTCTCTCTCATCATTGATGTTTCTCTCTTGCTCTCTTTGAAATCAACAACAACTATATATATATATTTTTTTTTTTTAAAGATGTGAACTCACTTAGATGTCTAAAATACACTGAATGGCAGGCACACTGTAGGTGCTCAAAAAATGTTCTAAATGAAAAAAAAAATTTTTTTGTATAAACAGGAAAAGCCTGGAAGTACATATATCAAATTGACAAAAATGACTACCTTCAGGAGCATGGGATAGTAAGAGAGGAAAACTAAACATTTTTTTGCCTTTTATCCTTTTGTTGCAAAAATAAATGAGCTGACTTGTAAAAACTTATTGCTGACAGTTTCTCTCTCCATTTTATCTCAATTTTATGATGATCCTAAGAGCGAAAAAACTTGCTTTCAGTGGCTCAACTAATGGACTGCTCAAGGAAATGAAACCTGTGTGCAAAAAGTAGCTGGGAATTATCTTCTTTCATAAGTAAAGGTGTGTTTTTTCTTTTACTATCTCTACTGATTCTCCTAAACTCATAACCGGACAGTACCTACCACAGAAGCTAGCGCCTAAATGGAATGGATATTGCCTTCCATCACTATGCACTTTGCAGCCAGGCCCACGCGCCATTCTGCATCGCCATCTCCAATGAAGGGAGTTTCCTACTGAGGGAAGTCCTAATGTTTTTCCCAAGTGAGGCCAATGTCAGAGGCCAGAGGGTCTGAATAAAGGGGGAAGCGGTGTAAGGTGACCAGTCTGGCCCGGGGATGCACCGCCGGGGCACCCATTTTCAGATTGGAGTTGAGTGTACACATCAGGCGTGTGCAAAGAAAGTTGACTCGCCCTGGCCGGTGTGGCCCAATTGGTTGGAGCGTCATCCCACACACCAAAAGGTGGCGAGTTCGATTCCCGATTTGGGCACATACTTTGGTTGTGGTTGGATCCCGGTGGAGCCGTGTGTGCGAGAAGGCAGCCCACCGATGTTTCTCTCTCTCCCTTACTTTCTCTAAAATATATAAATTTATAAAACTTAATTCCTCTCCCAACTAACCCAAGTAATGACAACCTCGGCCGAGTTAGGTGAAAAGGTGGGGTACGAACTATTAGGGCTCTATTTGGGGCACCAGGTTCAAAAGCGACTGAGAGAACGTCCACGAGGAACGTAGGTAGAGCGATGGCGCTTTTTTGAGGAGTCTTTAGCAAAACCTTTTAAAAAGCACCTAGCGAAAAGTCATTTCTGGGCCTCTGTTCCTGCCCTCAGTCAAGATGGCCGCGTGGGGCTCGCCCGCACCATGGCGCATGCGCTGTACCACCAGCCTTTCCGTGTGAAGGAACCGCCTACTCACTAGCTACACCCCATTCCTTGCGTCCTCGGCCTCACCCCTTTTCTAGCTGTCCCCGCCTGTCCAGGCTCTCGAGCCCGGAAGTGGAATAGCTGTGTAGCGGAGAGGACGAGGGGGAGGGGAAAGTGCTTCCGGGGAAGCAGGCCCGGGGTTGGTGTTTGTAAACTTGCCTCGGTCCCGGCGGGGGCAGCGGCGGCCACGGGGTTGGCACAGTGTACTGGGCCTGGAGGAGGCGTCGCGCAGTGGGAGAGACAGCGGGAGGCCGCGTCTGGCAGGTAGGAGCACGCCCCAGGGAGCGTAGCGTCGTCTGAGCAAACGGCAGCGCTTCAGCAGCTCGCAGGCCGTGGGGCGCTGCGCGGGAAGGGGGAGGGGAAGGGAGGAGGGGCGCGTGGAGAAGGGAGGGGGCTCCCCGGGGAGTGGACGAGGCCGCGCGCGCGTACCGCCCCCCGCCCACGCCCGCGCGCCCGCCCGCCCGCCCGCAGCGTTACCGATCCAAGAAAGGGGGGCTTGCTTGGAGGGAATGCGGGCGCGAGCACGCACCTTGCACGCTCCTCGGCGCTCTGCGTCTCTATCCTAGAGACTAGGCTCCCCGGCTGGCTGGAGGGAGGGAGGAAAGCGCAGCGCGAGTCTTCGCATGCCTGCCTTCCACCTCCGCAATGAGTTTCTGCACCTTCGGGCGGATTCGGAGAAGGCGCACTTGTGGCCCGGCCGGGATGCACACTGCCAATCTCGTTTCTGCCTCCTACCCAAGTGCCCAGTGATAGCCCCTGAGTTTCTCTCCACCGCAGTTCTGGCCACCTTAATAGAGCTTCGCGGATGGCCTGCTCTGCACAAAAGCCCCTTAAGGGCCTCAGCTCCCTTCTTCCATTCCTAAGATCGCAAATGCAAGCATTTGGCCAGTGGCTGTTCTTCCACAAGAGACCCCAGTTACTTTGGCTCTTCTTGACTGTCCCCTCCCCCCTTCGCCAAGAGACCAGTTTCTTCTCGACCTAGAAAGATAACTCTGGCGCGCACACACAAAGTTCAGGTCACTACAGGTTGTATAGCCTGAGGATGATGATGCACCTAACAGCCCCATCTCCCTTTCTAGTTTCAGGTTTCTGAAAACAGATCGCGAACTTCATCGAGAAAATTCGGTTGGAAAATCGAGACTGGCACACTTTTTTTCCTCAGACAATAGGCAGGAGCCAGGCAGAACCCAGGAATTCTTGAAACATCTATCTTCCATTTGGAGGACACTAAGTTTTATTTGAGGACAAAGGCAGTTCAATATGGCAGCAGGACTGAAGGGACATGAAGGAGTTGTTACAGTGATTTGGTGACAGTTCTTCAAACAACAGTGTCTTGAGGAAAGGTGGATCAAGAAAACCCAGAACTTTGGGGTTGCATTGAGAAATCGGCATGGCTCAGGTAAAAAGCTCTAGAGTCCTCCACCTTCAAGATAACTGGGAAGCATGTTCGCAGTTTCACTCTTAAATGCTGCCTTAGTCAACATATTGACCAACCCAGTGAGCCGAGCTCTGTATTAAGCACCAGGGGGAGATCTAGAGGAAGGAAAGGAGACAGGCCACAGCCCCTGCCTTCAGGGAGTTTCCAGTCAAATGAAGGAGGTAGGCTATACTGCATCACAGGCACTGATGGGACCTTTGCAAAGCAACAGGTACTCAGTTTACACTTGGTACATTAAGTGCTGTGGGGCAAGAGGGAGTAAACAGTCTTGTGAATGCTTCCTTTGTTTTGTTTTCAACAGGAATTTATTGAGCTCTTGTTATATGCAAGGCATTGTGCTGGGGATACAAAAATGAATAAGATGTCCCAGTCCCCAGCAGGCTTCTAGGCTAGGTGTGTTGGGGTGGGGGGAGACTGAGAGACAGTCTGTTATTTATCTTTATGTTCACACTACCTTGCATAGTGGCTAATAGTAGAGATTCAGTGAATCTGTTGATTGAAGGAATGTGCAATAATTGAGATATGTGTACTGCAGAAGAGAGAATGATACCTCTGCCTGGATGGAAAAAGAAGATGAATCTTGAAGGATGCATAGGATTTTGCTAACTAATCAGAACAGGGCATTCAGACAAGGAGAACTTCATGGGCAGAGACTTAGAGGTATGGGATGATGTGATGAGGTTGGGGGTACTACAGATAGTTTGCTAGTTGAGGAAAGGGTTTAAATGGGGGGTGGTTGGGATATAGGATAGAGAGTAATGGATGGAAAAATTGGGGTGAGGGAGTTGTTTCCTGGAGAATTAAGCAGAGTGTAACCCAAGGGTCTTTTATGCCTTGCTAAGGAATTAGACTTTATAAAGAGTGGGAACTCTGAAGAATGTTAAATAGCAGAGTGACATCAATGTGTTTAGAAGGTAATTATCATTGTGGGGATACAGGATGGATTGGAGAGATAGGATGACCTGATAGTCTATTGTTGGTATATTTTCATCGTCTGGGTAGGAATGCTATGTGCAGGGATCTCTAGAGCCTCTCTCAGCTTTCTTCCAGGGACCCTCCCCTACCAGCCTCACCAGGATGACAGCCTGATTGCAGTATAATTGGCTTTCTTCCAGCTGCATGCATAGCTTCCTCCTTTCCATACAGAGTAGGAGCCCTTTAGTTTCTTCCTTTGTTTGTTTGCAACCCCTTTCACAGCATCATGTTCACTCTTGTTCTGAGAAGACTGCCTTTCACTAACTTTGTACAGGGCACGGCTGAGCATTTTACATCCCAATTTAATTCTTAACCCTGTGAAGGTAGATACTATGATAAATATTTTGCATTTAAGGAAATTTAGGCTTAAAGAGGTGAAGTAATTTGCCCAAGATTATATAATGCAAACAGCAAGGCTAAGTTGTTGCGTGTTTGTTTGTTTTTTTACCTCCAGATCCTTTAGTCCAAACTCTTTGAAGGTGAAAGAAGGGGTTCCAGGATATACTGATCATCTAAAAGGAATTTCTTTATAAATCACTTGTGGAAGTTTGCTGACCAACTACTACTTAAAAGTTTCTTCAGTAAGAAAAGTATAGTCTCTAGTGCTGACTAAACAGTCAATTTAAAGAATGTAACAGTGGAAAGGGGACATTTTCTTAAACATTCCTGCTTATGTAATTTTAAACTATATGTCGAGCAAGGAATGTGAAAAAATACGGGTATGCACACATATAAATGGCCTGGTAGTGTGTGAACAGAAATTGTATATTCAACTCCCAAATCCTTCCCAGTTTAATTTTTATGTCTGTTATAATTGATACACTTAGGGGATTTAACATCTAAAGAGAGAAATAACCTAATTTTACCCATAAACATTTGTGGAACCTGATAGAATATATATTTGGCGCCAATGGGGTCTGTGAGGCTGAGTGCTATTGAGAGGAGGAGGAAGTTCCTCTAGAAATCTCCCATTTCAGTGGTTCAGCAGAACAGACTCTTACGCCCACTCCCAAGGCCTAGAAACACTTCAAAGTAATATGTAGACCCACACTGTACCTAGCACAGTGCTAAAGATAAAAGTGTCAATAATACTTGATTATTATATCTAAATGATGGATGACAAAATAAGTAGTTCCTGGTGAGATGAGCTAGGGAGGACTCTTGAAGGAAGCAGTGTTTCGCAGTGAGGAGGGACATTCCTTAGAGAGAAGCAGTTTGTTCATAGGTAGGAGTTAAAAGGTGGTTCTGTAGAAAATGGCAGCCTGTTTTTGCCCTGCCAGGTGACCTGATACCTCATCTCCTTTCAACTTAGGCAAGTCTCCTGGCTTGTGAAGGCCTAGCAGGTGTGAGTTTGGTTCCCACTGCAGCCAGCAAGAAGATGATGCTGAGCCAGATGGCCAGCAAGCAGGCCGAGAACGGAGAGCGGACAGGTAGCCCTGATGTGCTGAGGTGCTCCAGTCAGGTACGGAGCTGGAATCCATGATGGCACCTGGGGGTCGGGTGGCCCGAGCTCTTTGCCAGGAGATTCCAAGCTTTGATTCCTCGGTGCTTCTGTTTAGGGAAGTGGGGTAAGGGATCCCATTGGGGAATGAATGAATATGGGTATTTTAGAGAACAAAGGAGGGTCTTTTGTATGCCTACATCCCCTTAAGACCAGAGTACTTGGGGAAGAAATAGATGAGTACTTTCTCTTAACCTTCGGGCAGGTGGTTTACTCTCATTTATAAGTTGCCTAAAAGTAGCATTTGGTCTCCTATCTTGGGTTCTGAGATGGACTGTGAGTTTAGATTTGATTTGTATTCAAAGGGCCACCGAAAAGACAGCGATAAGTCCCGGAGCCGCAAAGATGAAGACAGCTTGGCTGAGGCCTCTCATTCAAAAAAGACTGTTAAAAAGGCAGGTAATGGGGTTATCCACAAACTGGTAGTTTGGTAATGGGGTATATCTATCTTCTCTGGCTCAACCTGGAGCTTTCCCTAGATGTTTTGGTCCCTCATAGCCAATGAGTGTGTCACCCTAATTTCATCACTCTGGTAGTTCATTTCTACCTTCTGCAGAACATCCATGGTAAGGGAAGGAAGGTTAGAGAAGCATGAGATCCTGTGTCAAAAGGACAGGCAGACTACACCTCAGGTCGCATTAAAAATACTGAGTTTGCCTAGCTGGTTTGGCTCAGCAGATAGAGCAATGGCCTGCAGACCAAAGGATCTCAAGTTCAATTCCAGTCAAGGGTACATACCTCAGTTGCAGGTTCCTCCCCAGCCTGGGCCTTGGTCAGGGCTCATGCAGGAGGCAACCAATCGATGTGTTTCTTTCACATTGTATTTCTCTCTGTCTTGACCTCTCTCTTCCTCTCTCTCTAAAAATCAATGGAAAAATATCCTCAGGTGAGGATTTAAATATATATATATATATATTGAGTTTGACAAGGCAGGCAGCTTAGCCGCCCCCCCTCCTTGCTTGGAGGATCTCTGAACTCTAAGGGATATGGGAGATGACAGCATCAGAGGGGTTACTTTGTCCAGCAGCTGGAAATAGACCCTGAGTAGAATGGGAGCAAGAAGGAGACAGAGAGATAGCCTCATGACATGCCTGATTGTTGCCCACAGGTTGTAGTAGTGGAACAAAATGGTTCTTTTCAAGTAAAGATTCCCAAAAATTTTGTTTGTGAACACTGCTTTGGAGCCTTTCGGAGCAGTTACCACCTCAAGAGGCACATCCTTATTCATACCGGTAAGTCTTTTGCTCATATTCAAGGAGGGGAGAATAGTCGATAGTTTGGTGTATGTGTGTGCGTGCGTGCGTGCGTGTGTGTGTGTGTGTGTGTGTTACTAGGTTTTATGTTTATTTTTTTGTTGGGTTTACTTTAAAAGGTATTAGAAGTAAAGGAAGAAGGTAAATGAATGAGATAAGGGATTGCATGGCTCTATCTAGTGTCACTGAGACCAACAGCTTTGTGGACCCTTCCCCATTAGGTGTCTGCACATTGCTAAAAGTTAAAATTTCTGGGAAAATACCTAGAACGAGGTTCCTGCCATGTGTACCTCCTGATATTAATTTCTCTCTCCACCTGGGCCAGGTGAGAAGCCATTTGAGTGTGATGTATGTGATATGCGCTTCATTCAGAAGTACCACTTGGAGCGTCACAAGCGTGTGCACAGTGGTGAAAAGCCCTACCAGTGTGAACGGTGTCATCAGGTAAGCTCACATGTCATCCATCCACCCTCCACAGAAACTTTTCCTTCCCAAAGAACGGGCCAGCCCCCACTCCCAGCCTGACAAAGGGCCATGATCAAGTCAGTACCTCAGGGTGAGGTGTATTTCTCTGGCCTTTTGCAACTGATCAGGGGGAGGGGCCATTAGAATAATTGTAATAAAAAAATATAATAATAGTAGCATTTCTTAAGGTCTTAATCTATGCCAGGCACTATGAGAGCATCCTTGACATAGATTATTATTACATTCGTTCCATAATGTGTTGTCCTCATTTCACATGTGGGAAAACTGAGATTGAAAGAGGTTAAGCTTCCCAAGGACACAGCAGTTCAAGGGCAGAGTCAGAATTCAGTCAAACTTCAGAACTGGAAGAAGAAATGTAATCTCTGCGCTGAGAGTCAGTATCTGATCTGATGAGAATGTAAGAGCCAGGATCAAAACAAAGAACAAGAGATAAGAAATGATAACACCTCCTGGATGCTTTACTATGTCTCAAGTTTTGCTCCATGCTCTTACACTGAGTCTTCAGAACACTAGAATGAAAGCTCCATGAGGCAGAGATTTTGTCCCTCTGGTTCTCCGCTCTGTATCTGCAGCCCCAAGAACTGTACCTGCCTTGAGATAGAGACTCAATAAAAGTTTGGTGAATGAAGGAGCCACAGTCTGAGTAGGTACTTTTAGCCCCATTTTTCAGATAGATGCACAGAGTGAAAACTGTTAGGTAACTTGCCCAGAGCCACACAGCTACTTAGTGGCAGAGCCAAGATTCACACTTCTCAGCTTATTTGTTCTTAACCAGTAAGCAGTCATGCCATCTGTGTACGTTCTGAGGCAACATAGAATTGGTTTTGTGCCTCCTGTGTGGGGAAGACAGGTCTAACCAACAGGTATCTGAGTTTCTCCTCTCAGGCACTTAACCCTCCCTTTCTTCTCAGTGTTTTTCTCGGACAGATCGATTACTCAGACACAAACGGATGTGCCAAGGGTGCCAGTCCAAGACTTCCGACGGGCAGTTTTCTCTATAGGCGCAAGGGGCCCTGGGTGGTGGGAGTGATGAGAAGAATCTACCGAAGAACGCACCCTCCTCTGGTCTGACGGTCCCACCACCACCCCGTGTGTACCTGTCCCCTCCTGGAGGAGTGGACCTAGGAGACCAGAAGAGTGCATCAGGGGACAACAGCCCCAGAGCCTCAGCTCTGTAAATAATCTGAGACTATGAGTATCTCGGGGAAGTTCCTACAGCATTCCTTCCTGGGCAGGAAAGCTAGTCCCTGGACCCTTGGCTGATGTCATAAGTGGGGGGACACAAGGTACAGGACCAAGACTGAAATATGGCTCCCACAACCTTGGACTCCAACTGGCAGCTGAAATGAAAAAGATTGGGAGAGGGATTTGTTTATTTGTTTGTCCTGTTCTTATTTTTGTTTATCCAAAAGCAATTTTAGCAGGTACACTGTGGATACAGGTAATCTGGAGGTATAGAACCGTGGCCACAGGGATGATTGGGGTTCCAGCCCTCCTGAATTGAGTGTTTAGTTGCAATTGATCTTCAGTGTTCCACAGCCCTGCACCTCACCTCCTGTTTGTAGGAGAATGGGATCAGGGATGGCAGCTGAGCTTACTTTGGCTTCCTTATACACTGTAGGGACAAAAGGAAGAACAGTAGGAGGAGCAGACGAGGGCTGGATCCAAGAAGAGTGGACAGGTACCTGTTATTTCCTCTGGGGAAGAGTAAGAGTTGTGCCCATGGATGTTGTAATGAACCATGCCACACTGGTACCTAATGGGGTCAGCCTAAGTGCCTTTTGGAGGAAACTTGGGTGACAGTGGCTCATGAAACCCTTTCCTTCTCTCTTTGGGCAGTTGACCTTGGAAATAGTTTGTGGCTACCTCTCTGCCATTGATTCCTAAGCCAAACGGGTGTTGAGCGGGGAGTCATGGATATCAAAGTAGTTCTTCCTCCTTGTGCCCTCTTTGGAACCACCCAAGACTAGTCCTAGGTTGAGTAACAGCTGTTCTGGAAACAAAGGAATTGGTGTCCCCTGACATGATAGTTGAGCAGTGTGAGCTGTTCTCTCTGTCCAAGTGCTATCACTGTGTTCAGGTAGAGGAGATAGGGATCTGGCCTTTGGTCCCAAAGAACAAGGTCTTGGCTTCCTTCTTGATGGCCATCCCTACCCAACAAAGAATTGCGGGGAGTAGAAGAGCGGCAGAAAAGGGACTGAGGATGAAACCTAATGTAGGTTTTATTCTTAATCATATTCTTTGCTTCTCTCTGCTCCCAACACCATCATCCTATCCACCCTCAAAAAAATGATTTGGGGTGTGTGTGTGTGTGTGTGTGTGTGTGTGTGTGCGCGCGCGCGCGCGTGTGTGGGTGTTCGTGTTTGTGTGCTTGGAGGTGGCATATTATTGAGCCAAACCCTTCTCTGACCTCTGTGCAGTGGAGGGTGAGCATGAAACAGCCTCCCCCGCCCCAAACCTGAGGGTGTGTAAGATTCCAGCAGGACCTGAGGAACTCATCTTAGGGAACGGGAGGGCTTTGTGTTGGAGGTTGTTTTGTTTTGTTTTTGTTTTTAGATTGATTGAACAGAGTGGGGGTTAGATGTTTCTAACATATGCCAGGGGCTTGTGAACATGAATTTTCTAAAGTGAAATAAAAAACCCTCTTCCTGCTAAGGAAAAGATCCTTATGGAAGGTCTTGGGGTTTGTGGCCTGCGTTCTGTGGCCTGCCCTGACCTGTGGAATGAGGAGTAATCATGGAGACTTGATGAACCTGATCAAGCTGTCAGTGGAGATCATGTGGCCTCTAGGAAATGTGATTTCTTTCCCAGAAAGTGTAGGGAACAGCATCACCATGCTCCTGGCTATTACCTGTCCTGGAAGAGAGAGCAGAGAGGAGTGGGGCAGTCCTGTACCTCTGAGGTATGAGGATTTCAGGGGAAGAGGAAAGGGGCATGACACCTTTTAGGTTTTTCCTGAGAGCGTCTGAGACCCTTTGGGGGACCTTGGGGGATGTGCTTGCCGCCCTTTGGTTTAGGCTGGCACTCGCAGGGGTTGTGTCAGAACCCGCCCTGTGGTCCCTGTTAGGGCATTTTTCTGCATGTGAGCCAGCCCCTTCTGGGAGTGCTCTGCTCAGACTGGAATTAGTCTGTTGTTCGCCTCTGGGAATATGTTCTGGGAAGGAAGATACATTTAGAAAACTGTCCTCCCAAGAGCGCTTTTGAAAATGTGAGGCCTCGCTCCCTGCCACTCACTGGGTTGTGGGTTGGGGTGGGTGGGTGTGGAGAGAAGCACGTGAGTGGTCAATGCCCCTATGTGTGTGAATGTGTGTTTAGGTCAGGATGTGCCCTGGCCCCTAACAGGCCTCAGCTTCCTGCCTGAGGGGGTGGGAGAGGGGAAACTAGGTGGATATGTAGAGCCATACCAGAACTACCCCTGCCAACGCCTGGGTGTGGGGGAGACCCAGGAGCAAGTGGTTCGTTTGGTTGCCCAGGTGCTGATATTCTGGGGCCATGGATGTAAAAGGAGAGGGAAGCGAGGAGGTGAAAGGAGTGATTTAGCGCCCAGGGGGGCCAGGAGCCCACTTATACCCCAGGGAAACTATAGACTAAGGCCGCCGCAAAGGCTCCTGGGCCCAACACCCCACCCTTCGTTTGCTGGGATGGGGTCTAGCACTGGAAAGATGCCTCAGGTGTGTTTGGAGTGAAGGGAAAGGGAGATAAGGCAGGCTCTCAGAGACCAGGATATGGAATTGGACCCGGGAAAGAGTAGCCCCCGTTCCTGGATGAACTGCCATACCAGGCCCTACCAAGCCTGCCCTTCCCAGCACCTCAAGTCTTTTCCGTCCACCCCCAACAGCCTCTTGTCATCACTTAGCTACTGATTGTGCCCCATGGCTTGACATTGGAGGGTTAAGAGACGCAGAGCCCCTCCATGACTTTAACCCTCTCCTCAGACTCTGCCTCTGCTGTAGCTCTGGGGCTTTTATCTCAATCCCTCCTGCCCTTCCTCACCACCCACCCTCTTTCTCTCTTTTTTTTTAATATACTTATTTTGCTATTGGGGGGGTTATCAAATGAACAAGATCACTTTTAAATGGTAGTTTTTATAAGATGTTATAAACTTGTATCTTTTTACCATTAAAGTGCAGTGTATGTTCCTTCGTGATATATTTAGGATATTTAAATAAAAAGAAAATGGGGCTTTTTTACATACTATCTCATCTTTGAAAAGAATATCCTGTGGGGAATTTTTTTCACTGGGGCCAATGTGATCTTCCTTCTCCCCCCTCTCCCCCAATATTACCATCCTACAATTTCAGTACCCTATAAGCCACCACTTTAAAACTCCCCTTCCACAGGCAAGCAACAAGTAGAATTGAAATCAAGGTATCTAAAAATACATATATATGGTATCCATTCTGATTAAGAGAAAAAAACCGTGCAGAAGAAGACAGAATGAGGTTAGATATGTCACCAGCATACACAGTGTTTGTTAAAGTGATCTGTAATCTGAAGATTCTTTATTGTATCTGTGGATGCAGTGACCCCCACTCCTTGAGGGGTAGGGAAGCAAGGTTGCAGCAGGAGGCCAGCCCTCTTGGGTGTCGAAGTAGGTGGCAGTTAGTCCCCCAGCAGGCTGCTGCCTGATAGACCCATAGTCCCAATTCCCACCATCCTCCTGGCAAGAAGAACCCTGGAGTGAGTAGCCCTATCCTCTTCAGAGAAGAAGACTTTCTGCAGCTTGGAAGCGGGGGTTAATGGTGGTTGTGATGGCGCTTTTGTAGAGAGGGTTTCTGTCCTGGAGGAAGAAGTTGGAAATGGTGAGGGAAAGTCCCAGGACTTCTCCTTTAGCTAATCCTAAGCGCCAACCTAGAACTTAGCTGGACCCTAAAAGCCTGTGGACAGGCCACACGCCTAGGTGAGGGGGGTGGGGCCTGGGGAGGAGGAGCCAGGGCTGAGGGTGGAATGAGAAAGCTGGGGCAGAGGACCTAACTGAGGAAAGCAAGTGAAAACCAGCCCAGTGGATTAGGAGGCAGTCTCACCTGCTTCCAGTTGGGCTGCTGCCGCTCCTTCTCAAAACGATTGTATTCTCGACGGTCATAGATTTCCACTGAGAGCCGGTAAGCCAGGACCAGTCCCAATCCTACTGCCACAATGCCCCCCACACAGCCTAGCATAATGGCCTGGGTGTGGTCTGCTCCCTCTATGGGAGTGAAACAGAAAGACTTCTGAGCGGGTGGGACACAGAGATTGAGCAACAGTTGCAGTGTGTGTGCAGCCCCATCCAACCTCCGCAGCCTTTCCTGCCACTGAAAACAAAGGGAACTCAGCAGGTTTATGTTAAGTGCCCAGTTTTTTAGCCTTCTCCACTTGATCCATTATGTCCACTTTTGCCTGGATTCTCAACTCTTCTTCAATCCCTAGTCTGATTCCTCTGTCTTTACCTCCCAACCTGATTTCTGAGGCCCTACCCATCAAATTTCACGGCTCCATTTGGCACGTCCTAGGCATCCCTGTCCACTTACTCTCTTGGGGTCTCACTCTCAGCATGACCCTGCCTCCGGCTTCTTCCTCCACCAGGAAGAAGAACAGCTGGTTGTCCAAGGTCCTCTCTTTGCACCAGCCATCATCCAGCACAGGGGCCAAAGCCAGAGTCACGTTGGTATGCGCACAAGCCATGCTGCAATTGGTGGCCAGGAGACCAGTCCCAAAGGCCCCACACTCTGCACAGTCCCTGTCCAATAGACACCAATAAGTTACTGACTGGGCAGTTGTCACCCACACCACATGGAGGAAAGCAGGCAGGGGCTCCAAATGCAAGGCCTGAGGCCTTACCTGTGTCTCTCGCATGGTGTCTTGCAGCCTGGGCACTGATCACATAGGGCACCGTAGTAGCCGTCCAAGCACTGGCAGCGGTTGCATTTGCAATGTCCATGCCCACTGCAGAACCTTCCCTCAGGACTGACACAGCCATCCGTGTCCCCACTGCATTCGCACGCTCTGCCCGTGCGGTTGGCGTGACAGTGACACACTCCACATTGGCAGAGGCCAAAGCCTGGAGCACAGTCACGCACAGGGTGACAAACGTATTCCACACACACAATGGACATCACAGCCTAGACCTGACCTGTTCCTGTGCATCCAGTCCCCTCTCAGTATGCCAGAAGTGTGTCCCAACTCCTACACCAGAATCCCTTAGTGCCTTGAAGGTCCCAGAGCCTAAATACCCTTGGGAGAGCCACTCTGAACCCTTCCTTCTCCCAAAGGTCCCCAGGTACCTCCACAGAGGATGCCCTCATGTCGCTCACAGCTGGCATCATCACACTCGCACAGGCGCCCAGAGCTCTGTCCACTGCAGCTGCAGCGTCCACACTGGCATCGTCCTTTCCCACTGCACAGGGGCCCTGTCCCATTGGGGCCACGGCACCCAGATTCCAGATCTGGGGAGGACAGCTCAGCCTCAGAGCACTCACAGAGTCGACCCAGGCGGCCTGGGTTACAGCTGGGAGGCAAAAGGGAAAAAGGTGGGTCCAAGAGTTCGGCCATTCCTTTACCTGTCTTTCCCAGGATACTCTAGTCTAAACCCAAGGTCTCACAAGAGTTGAGATAGATGATGGCTGAAGGGATGTGGATTATAGTAAAGTACCAAAGAGTGGAAGACAGTGAGTCCTGGTGGAGGGGAGATCTCAGCATGTTTGGGAAGCTTCACGAGATAAAAATCAGGGTGCAGTCTAGGGATGTCTAGGAAAAACTTGTCTAGAGATGCCAGTGGAAGGATGAAAGGCAAAGGAGGGAGGAATACAGGGGCTGTATTTGTGGGGAGCTACATAGGTGGAGGGAAGCTAGAGGCCCTCACCTGCACACCCCGCATTGTAGGTGCCCATGGCCGTCACTGCAGTGGGGCGCTCGGAGCTGGGTGTCATTGCAGTTGCAATCACACAGTGTGTGCAACTCCACAGTCAGCTCCTCTGAGAAGCCAAGAGCTCGGAACCTCAGAAAATGGGGCTCAGGGAGACAGCGGGTAGCTTGGAAAGTAACCAAAAAATTCACCTGTAGGCAGAATGGGCAGAAATCAGACTCAACTCATACATGCACCCCTATGCACACGGGCACACACCCCAAACCTATTGATCATCCAGAACCCTACTCCTTAGTAAATTAAGGGGTAGAGTCAATGCTAACACCCATCTCCTAGCAACATGCTTGAAGCTAATCATTAAACCCCTTCAGAAAGGGTGGATAGAGAACTACTTCAAGTTCTTGCATTGTTCTCTGTGCTTGCCCCCATCTTTTCCTGCCTGCCTCAGTTTCCCCCTCCCTCCCCCACTTCCTTCATTCTGCCTATTTTTTTAAATCGATTTTAGAGAGAAGGGAGAGAGAGAGAAACATTGGTTTGTTATTGCACTTATTCATACATTCACTGGTTGATTTCTTGCATGTGCCCTGACCATGGATCAAACCTGCAACCTTGGCATATCAGGGTTGATGCGCTAACCAACTGAGCTACCTGGCCAGGGCCCCTTCTACCTATTCCAACTGGCTCTCACCATCTGGTTGATTCGGACATGGTTGCACTGGCCCCGGTCCCCAGGCTCACCAGCCCTCTTCTCATGACCCCCACACTGAGATTCGTAAGAGATGTGGACTCCCGGAGGGAGTGGAGAGTGTTCGAGGGTCACAGTGGATGACAGACTCTGTGGGAAGAGAAAGTATCCCATGAAGGTGGACTCTGACCCCACCTCATGCCCTCTCCAGCCATTCCAAATTCTGCCAGAACCCGCCCTCAGCCCACCTTAAGGCTCCTTCCATTCTGCCTAGTCTGGAGGCATTTCTGGAGGAGGGACCTGTGAGAACCTCGAGGGGAGTACAGGGGGATCCAGAGCCTCTAAATCGCATTTCAATGTAGCTGCAGCCAGGGCTTGCTGGAGCTCGGGCTGGCCAGGCACCGTAAACATGCAGCAGCTGTGTTTTCAAATCCCAAATCAGGACATATAACCTGTGTACATACAAGGTCTAAAGGGCAGTTCTCCCAGACTTTGTCCTGGAAAATTTGATGCCGGCTCAGGTTTTCTCACTGTGGTTTTAGGAAATGGTTCCTGTCATCAAGAAACCTACAGTCTAGTTACAAAGATAAGACCTAAACCAAGAAACAAGAATTTTTATGGTTCCTTCTACCTATAAAACTATGTTTCCTGTGAAGAATATCTGAATTGTTTATAAGCTTAATGAAAGCAGGTTCCGGATATTACACTATTTGTGTACAGACTGACTAGAGGACAAATCCCAGCCCTTCTATCTTTTATCTGAGTGACCTTGGGTTAGTCACTTAGCCTCCTTGTGCCTGTACCCCCTCTGTAAAATAGGGATGGTAATAGTTACCAAGCAGCAGGTTTTGTGAGGTTAAATGGGATAGCAATCTAAGTATGTGCACTTAGGAGAGTGCTTGGCAAGAATAAAAGCTCACTGAATATTACTTTCCTTCCTTGCTCAGAGCTGGGTTCCATTCTCTACACAAATCAGACACTTAGATTTATGATGGAAGACTAAGTGAGTAAGTGAACTATTAAGATAACCCTGTGCAAGCAGCAGATAGGAGCTATGGTGGGTTACCCAAAAAGCAATTATTGCCTCTTAGTTCTGCCACCCCTCTTGAGGGCCCTTTCCCACCTTGCCCCAATGTCTGCCCTCACCATTCCCCCTCCCCCTCAGCTCCTCACATTATAAGCGTCCATGATGAGCTGTACCACATTGCTGGAGTTCTCACTCAGCTCCCCCACTGCGGACTTAGGGATCAGCTTACTCAGCTCCTAAATTATGAGGAGTTGAGGGAAATGGTGGGTCACAACTCCAGAGAAATGGGCCTCTTGGTGGGGAGGGGGGTCTGGAAGGAGGACATATGGGGGAGAGAAGAATGGGTCTTTGAGAGACTTAATGAAGGTCCAGGGTGGGAGGGCCTACCATTGGGATAGCTCTCACCTGGTAGACGGGCAGTGTGGCACTGGTGACAGCAAAAATGGGCTGGATGTTTGCTGCAGAGAGAGCCTGGGCTACCTGACCCACAGAGGGGTAGTCCTGGAGTAGGGAATGGGGACAAGGTGAGCACTGCAGGTCCTCCAAACACTCCAGGTACCCTCAGCCCAGGAAATCCAGGAACTGGGGTTCAACCAGCTAGAGGAGCCCTGGGGGCTTGGCAAGGAAGGGAGGGGCTAGGGAGTCTGAGCAGTGCGGGTGGAGCTGCTGGGGAAAACAGCTGGGTGGTTACCAGCAAGGAGAATGAAGCTGGGATGATGGGGGTCCTGGGAAGAGAGGAGGTGGGGCTCAGACGGGGAGGGACATGGGACTAAGATGGACTCACAAACTCTGGGCTTCGACTATAGAGGCCATTGCTGTCCAAGTGGCAGTGCCCATCACTGGGCATGAAGATGCCACCCAACTTTCCATCCCCAGCTGTGTGGAACGTGTCATCTGAAGTGAACACCAGCAGCCGAGACACATTTCTCCAGCCAATCTGCTCCTAGGGTGGGGTCAGAGGTAGGCTGTGCACCTGAGCATAGCCCTTGAGCCACCCCAGCCAGCAATGTGAGCCAAGGATTTGGCCAGTCTCATTCCGAGTCAGTTTGTCTATACCCCTGCCCCCAGATCCCTGCTTCTTTTCCCTAGACCCTAAGGCAGGGTTGCTGCTAGTGGAAGCATTCTTGTGAGTTAGAAAACATGTCTCTTCCTCAAGTTATTTTACTTCAGTTTACTAGGAAGTTGTCAAAATAAATATGCAAACTGTGACAATGATACAAATGCTACCCTGTGGAACTGTGTACTGCACAACTATAGGTGGCAGTCTTGGCCCCAAACAGTCCTTCAGTTTCGGACCCCTGTCCCACCTTCTCACCTGGCAGAGTGCAGCCTGTAGAATGGCATCAAAGCCACCTTCAGGTGAATCCAGGTTGCCAGACACACTCTGGCGCCCCACCTCCCGCTCGAAGGCCTTAGCATCCCCTGTCAGGGATAGCACATGATGAAAGCTGAAGGGGGGCTGGCAGCGCTCCAGTCGGGTGGGACAGGGATGGCGAAGCTTGGAGGGCACTGTGCTCACAAAGGGCAGTACGGTTTTGTCCACAAAGGAGCCAAAGCCTAGAGGAAGGGAGGAGGGATGAAAGCTGTGCCAGAAGTCTCTGGACAGCAGCAGCAGGATGGGAGGGCTACTGCTGAGGACTAGGAAGGGAGGAGTCCATGGGGGTGGGGGGATCCTAGAGGAGCCAGGTGTGCCTAAAGGGCGGGGACCCAGTACCTGGAAGGGCAAAAGGCTGAATCCAACAGCTCAGGGGAGTGGGGGAAGGGGGGAGATGAAGAGGACACAACGGGGGGTCAGGCAAGGGTTTTCTGAAAGCTGAGAGATAAGGTAGAGTGTAAGGTGTAGCAGCAGCATGAGGCAACGGAGGAGATGGAGAATAGGAGAGCACAGATGTGCACCCAGGGACAGTGGCATTTAGAGACCCAGGACTGAGACAGAGGCATCAGGGCAGTAGCTGAGTTGGTAGGTCCAGGGCAATGCCTGAGCCCTGGGAGCTGCCTGAACACAGTCTGTCCAGACTCGGCCTCAGTTACACTTCCTGTAAAATGAATGGTGCTACTGGACAGTCTCTTAAATCCCCTCAACCTGCGGCCTGTTAAAACGGGAGGAGGGCAGGTGGGGCCCTTGTGGGTCCAGGACATTGGCAGAGGCTAAGGCAGCGGTTGAAGTTAGAGGCAGAGGCTGTCAGGTGGTGGGGCTGCGCTGCGCTCACCGATGCGCACAGACTGGGTGACCTCCTGCAGTCGCACAAGCAGAGCGTGCCCGAGCTGGCGCACGAACTCCAGGTCGTCCTTCATGGAGTAGCTCAGGTCCATAAGGTAGTACAGGTCCACAGGGTACCCCTCGGCACGGAGGAAGCGGACCTGCAGCTGCTGGGGCTCCCCTGGGGACAGGGCAGTGGGGATCAGCGGGCCACGTTCAGATCCACACCCAGACTTCTGCCTCTGCCCTGCCCCAGCTCACTCACCGGGACGCAGCGTGACCCGCACCCGCTGGGGTGCCAGCTGAGTGGCCCCCTCACCGCCCCGGGAGCCCTGGCTGAGCGGCTGGTCCTGCAGCACCTCCTGCTGGCCATGGGGCTCTTCTAGCTCCCCTGGGGGGCAACCCCGAGCCAGCAGCTCCTCACGCGAGGCGCAGCGCCGCTCCTCCGCCTCCCCTGACGCTGTGAAGTTCTGTACCGAAAGGGTAGATGGGTCAGGACCCTAATCCGCCCGCCCCACCCCCACCCCCACCCCCCCCCCCCCCCCCCCGTCATCCCTAGGCCTGCTCCCAGCCTGAAATACAGCCACTTATAACCCCTCCTCTCTGTCAACTCTTTGAGATCTCTGATTCCCTCCCCTCCCCTTCCTTCCACAGCTGTCCTTGAACCCCGGGCCTTTCTTCCTTGTCAGAGCCCACTTCCTCCCTTATCTCGACTCCCCCCTTCCCCAGCCACCTACCCTTCCCCTCCCGCTAGGGCCGCAGACTTCCTGTTGAGAATCTCTGGGGCCTCACTTCCACAAAAAGAGGAGGAGCCCTGCCTGCTAATCCAGCCTGTCCTGCTTGCTCAGGCGGAAATGGGAAGGGGATCAGGCTAAGACTCACAGTTCCTAGGAAGGGGAAAGGATAGGGGCAGAAGAGGAGACCCCATTGCCCCAATATGTCTGGTACCCCTGGGACTGGCTGGGAAGCCACAGAGGAAGGAAATGGTTAAAGTGGCTTCTCAGCTGGCCCGGGTGCCAGTCTCTGGTCTGGGGATTGGAGGAGACAGGCATACCCAACTGTCTCAAGAGCCCCCACCTGGCACCTCTGCTCTCGGCCACCTGCAGACTGAGTCTTCCGGTCATCTCAGATTCATTGTGTACCTTTCTCCTGGGCCTGCTCAACCTCTGTAGCTCTGTCTCCTAGTGAGTTAGTTTGCCTTCAATTCTCATCTCATCTAACTCCATTTTTCTGTGAGTGTTCTGCTTCACCCCTGTCTCAGGCACCCCTCATGCTCTGCTACTCCATGAGCCCTGCCTCTTTAAAGGCATAAACAAAGAACAGCCTAGCCAGGAGTGGCTCAGTGGTTGAGCGTAGACCTATGAACCAGGAGGTCACAGTTCAATCCCCAGTCAGGGCACATACCTAGGTTGTGGGCTTGATCCCCAGTGTGGGGAATGCAGGAGGCAGCCAATCAATGATTCTTTCTCATCATTAACATTTCTCTATCTCTCTCCCTCTCCCTTCCTCTCTGAAATCAACAATTTTATACACACACACACACACACACACACACACACATACATACACAAAGAACAGCCTAGTTTGACCAGCCAGAGAGACACCCATGCCCCAGCATCCTTTTTGGCCACTGAGGTAATTCACTCACACCTTTCACCCAAACCCACAGGTTTCCAACTCCTTCCCTTCTACTTCCCCAGTCACAGGCTAATACATACCTAGGAACACATCCCTGGCAACCCCCAACACCAACTCAGAGACCCAGTCATTCACTTTCTGCTATGGATTACCCCCCATTGTGGGCCCCTGGGAAGAAATTAGGGTTAGATGAGGTTATGAGTGTAGAACACTCATGATGGGATTAGTGCCCTTATAAGAAGAATCATAAGAGCTTGATCTGCAGTCCATCTGAAAGCCAGGAAGAGAGCTCTCACCAGGAACCAAATCTGCTGGCACCCAAGCCTTGGACTTTACAGCCTCCAGAACTGTGAAAAATAAATTCCTGTTGTTTAAGCCAACCAGTCAATGATATTTTGTTATGGCAACCTGAGCTGACACTTTCTCACATGTGTACATGCACAATAGGTCCCTCTATCTATACATAAGCACGAGTCCCAATAGAATATACTTCCTCCAAATTCATAGTCACAAGTCTTGTCCATATATAGTGTGTGTGTATGTGTGTGTATGATCTCTGAATGCATAATAATCTGGCCACTCAGTGTGTGTGTGTGTGTGTGTGTGTGTGTGTGTGTGTGTGTTTATTAGAGGCCCAGTGCATGAACTCATGCATGGGCAGTTGGCCGGACTGCCTGCTGGTCAAACCCCTGGTCAAGGAGACAATTTCCATATTAGCCTTTTATTATATAGGATATACACTGAGTGGCCAGATTATTATGCGTTCAGAGATCATAATAATCTGGCCATTCAGTGTGACACACACAATATAGATATAAACTTGCATGCACAAGAATCTTGCATGTGTGTTTATGCACACATACGCAACCACACACAAAAGTCCTATGTGCACAGACTCTGTCACATACAGGACTGCAGAGTGCACCCAGAAAAGTCACACATGTGCCCACACAACTCCAGGCTGCACATACACCTATACATGGCTCAAAGGCCACAGGCCCATTTTTACCTGTTGCTTGCACCATACACAGCTTGGATGTGAGAGGATACACTTCTTGCAGGATGGGGCTGGCTGGCAGGATACCGGCAGGGACAGATCAGGATCACTCCATTCTGTGGCCTCCCCTGGGGATGAGATCTTGGCGTCCAATTCACTCTTACTTCTGCTCAGAATCAGCAGGAAAACAAGAACCATTGACCAAGCCACCATGGTCTGAAATTGGATATAAAGGGAGACATGTCAATCATTAGGGAGGACCACCCTAAGTTCTCAGTCCTCTAAACTTAGCATGTGGTTGTCACTCTCAAAGCTCTACCCCAACTCTTTATCTCCCCTCATAGTTTCACTTCCCTGTGTGGATTCAGCAGTTTCTTCAAAATGGCAAGAAGAAGCAAGTACTAGGTCATGACCCATCCCTCCTATGTGCAGACTTCAAGAGGCCAAGGTGGGCCCTAGCCTGTTTGGCTCAGTGGATAGAATGTCAGCCTGCAGACTGAAGGGTCCCGGGGTTGATTCCGGTCAAGGGCATATGTCTGGGTTGCGGGCTCGATACCCAGTAGGGGGGCATGCAGGAGGCAGCCAATCAATGATTCTCTCTCATCACTGATGCTTCTCTCACTCTCTCCTTTCTTCTCTGAAATCAATAAAAAATATATTTATTTTTTTAAAAAAAAGAGGCCAGCCCTAACGGGTTTGGCTCAGTGGATAGAGCATCAGCCTGCAGACTGAAGGGTCCCAGGTTCAATTCCGGTCAAGGGCATGTACCTTGGTTGTGGGCACAACCCCAGTAGGGAGTGTGCAGGAAGCAGCTGAATCGATGTTTCTCTCTTATCGATGTTTCTAATTCTCTATCCCTCTCTCTTCCTCTTTGTAAAATATCAATAAAATATATTAAAAAAAAAAAAAAAGAGGCCAGAGTGGGCAAATGGCCTAGCCAAGAGTCTGGGGACTGGGCCTGGAGGCACTAAGGTCTACATACAGGTCTGTTCACCCAGATTCCAAGTCATAGTGGAAATAGAACCAAAAGGGAAACAGACCAGATTCTGGTCCTGCCTCAGTCACTCATTGGCTGTGCGGCAGGTCAAACTTGCTTTCTGGGCCTCATTCCACATCTGTAAAGTGAGGGTGTTGAATAATCTGACAGCTCTTATAGCTTTTATAATCTTGGATTCTACATAAGGGAAGAGTGCTAAAGGCTGTAAATAAGGGGGCAGGCGGGGAGTCAGGGAGTGGAATGATAAGAAATAAAGCTGGAGCAGATGAGGGAATATGTGAAAAGCACGAAGGTTAGCTGTATTTGTTTAACATGGTAGCAAGAGGAATAAAGATTAGATCATAAGAACTTTCTGGAGGTCTGGGGATAGCACAGGAAGGAAGGGCAAGGGGTGATAAAAATTTTTTCTGAAAAAAAATTTTTTTTCTGTGCTTTGCACAAAGGAAATCTAGAGTGGAGAAAGAGCCTGAAGGCCTGGCCAGCATGGCTCAGTGGTTGAAAGTTGACCTATGAACCAGGAGGTCAGAGCACATGCCCCGGTTGCAGACTCAATCCCCAATAGGGAGTATGCAGAAGGCAGCTAATCGATCAATGATTCTCTCTCATCATTGTTGTGTCTAGCTCTCTCTCCATCTCCCTTCTCCAATTCAATAAAGATATTTGAGAGAGAGAGAGAGAGAGAGAGTGCCAGCCTGAAGGCAGGGTAATTTCTGGAATGACCTCTAGGGAATACCAGGTAAATTTCTGATTTTAATAAACATATTAATGAAAATTTTGAATGGCAACCCATTACCATGCTTCAAAAATAAAAAATAAAAAGCCCTAGCTAGTTTGGTTCAGGGGATTGAGTGTCAGCCTGAGGACTGAAGGGTCCTGGGTTCGATTCCGGCAGTGGCACATGCCCCGGTTGCTGGCTCAATCCCCAGTAGGGGGTATGCAGGAGGCAGCCAATCAATGATTCTCTCTCATCATTGATATTTCTATCTCTCCCTCTCCCTTCCTCTCTGAAATCAGTAAAAATATATTTAAAAATTAAAAAATCCCATTGGCCTTCTTTTTTTCTTTTAAATAAACAGAAAAGCTGATTCTAAAATTCATATGGAATTGCATGAATAGTCAAAACAATCTTGAAAAAGAACAAAGTAGGCGGACTCACATTTCCCTAAGGTCAGTGTGGTGCTGACATAAGGACAGGCATATAGATTCATGGAGTAGACTTGAGAGTCCAGAAGTAAATCCATCCATTTATGGCCAATTGATTTTCAACAAATGTGCCAAACCATCCAACAAGGAGAAAATAGCATTCAACAAATGGTGCTGGAATAACTGGATAACCACATGTAAAATAATGAAGTTGGGCTCCTACCTCACAACATATACAAAAATTAACTGAAAATGAATCAAAGGCCTTTAAAAAGTGCTTAAACTATAAATCCTTAGGAGAAAACATAGGGGTAAATCTTCATGATTTTGGACTTGACAATAGATTCTTAGCTATAACATCAAAAACACAAGCTATAATTTTTTTTAAAAAAGCACAAGCAACAAAAGAAAAAAATAGATAAATCAAAATTTAAAACTTTTGTGCATCAAAGGACACATTCAAGAGAGTGAAATGGAGAAACCAAATGGCAGAATAGGTAAAAACCTAAACTGCTGCCTCGCACAACCACTTCAAAACTACAACTAAAAGACAAAACGGACATCATCCAGAACCCCAGAAAAGCTGGCTGAGTGGAAATTCTACAACTAGAAGGAAAGAGAAAAGCACACTGAGGCTCACAGCATCAGGGGCATAGAAAGGGACTGGACTGACAATTCTCAGGGGGGAGGGGGTGTGGGGGTGCAGGAAGAGATTGGACAAAAATCATACACCTATGGATGAGGACAGTGGTGGGGGGGTAAGGGCAGAGGGTAGGGTGGGAACTGGGTGGAGGGGAGCTATGGGGGGAAAAAAGAGAAACAATTGTAATAATCTGAATAATAAAGATTTGTCTTTTTAAAAAGAGTGAAATGATGGGTCACAGAATGGGAGAAAATATTTGCAAATCATATATGTGATTAATATCCACAATATATAAAGAACTCTTACAGCTCAACAACAAAAAGACAACTCTATTTTAAAATGGGCAAAGGATCTATAACACTTTGAACAATAAAGATAAATTTTTAAAAATAGTAAGCAGGACCATGGAAGAGAGTATCCTGATTACTTTGAAAGAAAATAAAAGACAAAAATGGGCAAAGGATTTAAATAGATATTTCTATAATGAAGATAGACAAATGGCCAACAAGCACATAAGAAGATGCTCAACACCAGTTGTCCGGGAAATGCAAATCAAAACCACAATGAGGCATCGCTTCATACTCTCTAGGATGGCTATAATAAAATAAAATAAAAAGGGAAAATAAGTGTTGATGAGGATGTAGAGAAAATGGGACTTTCCTTGTTAGTGGTGAGAACACTGTGGAAAATGGTTTGGTTATTCTTCGATAAGTTAAAACATAGAATTACCCTATGACCTGACAATTTCACTCTTGGTGTATTCCTAAAGAATTGAAAACAGGTGTTCAAACAAAAACTTGTACTAGTACAAAAAAAGATGGGGGGAAAAACTTGTACACGAATATTCATAGCAGTACTACTCAACAATAGCCAAAAGGTAGAAACAACCCAATGTCTATCAACTGATGAACAGGTAAACAAAATAGGTATACCATACAATGAAATACTATTTGGCCATAAAAAGGAATGAAGTACTGACCATACTGCAACACCAATGAACCTAGAAAACATTAAGCTGAGTGAACAAAACCAGTCACAAAAGACCACATAATGTATGATTCCACTTATGTGAAATAGCCTGAGTATGCTCGGCAGGCAGACTCAGTGATTGAGCATCAACCTGTGAACCAGGAGGTCATGGTTCTATTTCCAGTCAGGGCACATGCCGGGTTGTGGGCTCAATCTCCAGTGTGGTGTATGCAGGAGGCAGCTGATCAATGGTTCCCTCTCATCACTGATGTTTCTAGCTCTCCCTCTCCCTTCTTCTCTGATATCAATACAAATACTTTAAAAAGAAAAAGTAGATTAGTGGTTCCCAGGTGTTGGGGAGGAGGGAAGGATGGGGAGTGACTGCTTAATAGACAGTTTCCTTTTGAGGTGAAGAAAAAGTTCGGGAAGTAAATAGTGTTCATGGTTGCACATCATTGTGAATGTACTTAATGCCACTGAATCATACACTTAAAAATGATAGATTTTATCTGTATTTTACCACCATAAAAAAGATCAAAGTTAAATAAGATACTGGGAAATCTCCCAGTCCTATCCCCCATCCACCCACTTCCACACCCACTTTAAATAAATAACCATCATTTATTATTATCATTTGTTGCTTATAGTCTTTCTAGAGATTGTTTTATGCATATACAAACTAATGTAAACATATGTAGGGTGTCCCCAAAAATATATACACACTGACTAATTATAAAGGCAATGTTTATTAAAAAATACATTTCATTTTCACAATTCAGCTATCAGCTGTTAAAATATGTATACATTCTTTGGGGACATTCTGTATATATATACTCTTCAAATTGTAGAATCAAATGATAGAATTCTACAAATGATAGAATACACAGTTTTGCATCTTACTTTTTTTTCTGCTTTAACTACTTTTCTTAGAGATCCTGCTACCCAAGAAAATAAAAAACTTCCTTGTTTATTTTTACAGGCATATACTTTTTCATTGCATAGATATATCATATTGTAGTTAGTCTCTTATGATGGGTTTTTAAATTGCTTCTAATTGTTCACTGTTGTAAGTAGTACTGCAGTGAAAATTCATCTATGTTCATTTCACATGTGTGCAAGGGAATCTGTAGGATAAATCCCTGGACGAGAATTTCTAAGGTCAATAAATAGGTATCATTTCTAATATTGCTGAGTATTGCCAACATAACTGCCTTAAAGAATGTGCCAGTTTACATCCCCATCCGTGGTCTATGAGGAAGGCCAGCTAACTCTTTGTCATGAAGCATCTGCCTCCTCCTCAGCCTGGACCGAGACTCAAATTCTGATGCTCTGCAGAGTGTGGGAAGGGTGGGGTGCCGAGTCATTGACCACCCTGGCCTGCTCCCCTCCACCTGTGACCTCAGGTGTAGAATGTATGTGTAACGGAGGCTCCACCCTCCGGAGAGAGGCTAGCCCAGTGTAACCTCAGCCTTGCTTGCTTTGCACGCCTGTGGTCAGGTAGACTGGAGATGCTGCAGTAAAAAGCCCACTTTTGACTCATCTCTCATAGGTGGGGCCCCCATGGTACACTGGTTCCCCGGATAGGACAACCCCAGAAACCTCAAGCCCAACTCATCTCCCCTAAAGGGGGCCCAAAGACTCCTTGGACAGCCCACTCCAATCCCCTTCTCCTAATTCCCCCTCCTCCTTGTTCTCCCCTCCTTATGGATACATGATCTGCCACTTCTCTTCATCTGCCTCACTCTCCCATTCCTATTCC
This sequence comes from Corynorhinus townsendii, assembly GCA_026230045.1. Lineage (NCBI taxonomy): Eukaryota > Metazoa > Chordata > Mammalia > Chiroptera > Vespertilionidae > Corynorhinus > Corynorhinus townsendii. The sequence goes on along the minus strand of JAPDVU010000003.1, from coordinate 167,032,548 downwards.
AAAATTTTATTACATTTCTGCTGCTTTTCTCCACTTCTTCACAGTTCTTTGTTTTTGCTTCTTTTTCTCTCTGATCCTAACCATAGGATGGCAGAAGCTTCTACTTCAACCCCCCTCTTTATACAAATGGAAACCTGAATCACAGAGTGGTAAGTGACTTACCCAAGGTCACACAGCGCACTAGAGGCAGAACAGGGACTGAAACAGATGCTTTCTTTCCCTCCAACCCAGGCACTATCAGTGTGGAAATGAGTGCCCTCCCCGCAAGTAGCCCCAATGGATTCTACCTAATCCCCTTTCTCTTTCCATGGGGTCCGGGGTCTTCTTTAGTCTCTCTTCTCTCCCTCCATGGTTGTTTCATTTTCCTGGACTCAATTCTGACTCCAATACACACCCTACTGTTCCCTGAGCAGCTGAGAAACAGCAGCATCCCAATCCATCCTGGTCTTCCCAAGTCAGGCAGAACTCTGTGCTGTCCACTCGGAGTCACCAGGAGGGAAGAGAACCGAGCCACTGGGCTACAGTCGCCCAGGAGTGTGGGATCTGTGGCAAAGGTGCCACAGAGAGGGCCTGAGCTGAGCACCCCCCTACACCCTCCCACCCCCCACCTCGAGCTTATTAAGCAGCAGGGATGGCAGCTGGGGAGTAATATTGGGAGAACCTACCTTGACAAAATCCTTGGCACATGGCAGGCACTCAAATGATAGCACTCACACATTCCCTCACCTCCTTTTCCTCCCTCTAGCCCCATTCTTGGGAAACTGATACAAGAGAGAGGTGGGGAGAAGGAGGGCTTATGAAAGGGAGAAAGGAACAAGACAGGGGTTTTTAGGAATGCAGAAAGGAGTTCAGAGCCTTGCTCAAGTTTCAGTGAATCCTGGGAGCCTTCAGGTCAGAACCCCTTCCAGGGAGGTTGGAACCAGGTGGGGCCTGGACCGGTACAGAGGCAGGAGGGCTGGTGCCCTGGTACTCACAGGTGCGAGCAGGGCAGCCTTTCCTCCAGCGGCAGCGGCAGCCTTTGTGTACTGATCTGGGAGGCTGCAGAGGAGGAAGTGACACGCCCCGGGGTGGGGAAGACTTGGGGGTGGTGGGGGTGACTGATCTAGAAAGTGGAGCAGATGAAGTGGAACTGGGTCAAGAGAGGTGATGATATAGGGATCTGAAGATCACCTAATACGTGCTGGGTGTGTTCTGATGTTATAACTAATCCTCTCAGGAGCCTCATGACATAGGTGTTAATATCTCCCCAGCCCCCCTAGTTTTACAGATGTAGATGCTTAGAGGTAAAAAGTGAAAACTGCCCAAGGTCATGTTGCTAGTAACTGGCTGATCTGGGATTGCCTCCAGAGTTGATGATCCCTTCACTCCCTTGGATATACAGGAACATGATAGGAAGGAATATAAAGGCAGTAAGTGCTGTAGAGGGGGAAATTGGTGGCTATGGTTCATTTTGAAAACCCCGTGCCCACTGTATCCTAGTGGGTGCTTGACTATACCAGCTCTGGAGCCAAACTGCCCAACCTCAAATCTAGGTTGCATCCCTTACTAGTCTTGGGGCCTTAGGTAAGTCATTGACTCTTCCTGTAGCGATTTTCTCATCTGTCAAGTGGAACTCATTGGGTTGGTTGTTGAGAATTAAATGAGATTAATTAATATCAATTGTTTAGAATAGAACCTGGCACATACTAAGGGCTTGATGAGAGCATCAGTGAATGAGACGTAATGAGGTGAAAAGTGGAGAGGCTTTGAGAAATTCAAGATCCAGACAGCTGGGAAGTTGAGAGAGAGGCACAGGGCCAGGCTCAGAAAATGAGACTGGGCCAAGGAGCCCAGACAGTAGTGGAGCCTGGAAAGGAGTGGAAGGGCCACCTAGGAGAAGCACACTGAGCAGGAATGGCAGCTGGAGCAAGAGCAAGAATGAAGCCTATAGTCTGGCCAGTATGGCTCTGTGCTTGAGCCTCGACCTATGAACCAAGTTCAATTCCTGATTGACTGTGGGTTGCTGGCTCGAACCCCTGTGGGGGGCATGTAGAAGGCAGGCGATCAGTGATTCTCATTGATGTTTTCCTATTCCTCTCTGAAATCCATTTTTTTTAAAATTGTTTTTAAGAATGAAGCCTATAGAAAGACAGGGTTGTGGAAATACTCGCCCCGGCCCACACTTGACCAGAGGGAGCTTTGAGAAGGAACAGATGCCAGGTCTGTGTTCACAGGTCTGTCTCCTGCAGCAGGAGCACTCCTTTGGGACAAGACTAACTGAAGCCACAGCACCTAGCAAAGTGCCCATCTCATAGCAGGTGCTCAGTAAATGGCAGATGGATTGTAGGAGTGTAGCTGCTGGGAGAAGCAACTGGGGAGAAGGGGCTCCTTCTTTGGGTAGGTTTCAACAGTCCTCAGGCTATGGGACTTTTTACCCTTCCCCCACAACCAGAGGTTACCATGGCAACAACCTCTCCTACCCCATAGGCCCTGTGGTTTCCTCTAGAGCTTCTTTCACTTTCTTCTTCTGCTTTTCCCCAGCATTCTCTCTTCCCGTTCCCATATCCTCAACCTCTCTCCATATGCACAGGTCACAGGTGAAGAAAGCCAGGAACAAGGTAGGCAAGGCACTGCTGTCCCAGGGAAGAAGGTGGACCATGGGGTGCAGAGAGGTGACGCTGAGGGAGCACATGGGTGCAGTGGCAGAGGCCAAAGGCAGTGGGGCAGATAGGGGCAAGAAGAGAGATTAGGACAGAAGATAGCAGTGGGGTTATGGAAGCTGAGTGGGGGCCATGGGGTGAAGAATGGGGTCAGAAGGGACAGAGAGAGTGACTCTTGAAAGTGGTCATAAAGAGTGGGAGAGCTCATGGAGTGAGGGGTTGGTATAAACAAACACTTAACTTAGATATAGGCTGTGGGTCTTTTCTTCTGGGGCCAGAGACCCTCATGAGAACCAAATGAAACATCAATGAACCCCCTCCCCTGAGAAGAGCAGAGATACACATATACACTGAGTGGCCAGATTATTATGATCTCTGAACCCATAATCTGGCCAATCAGTGTGTGTGTGTGTGTGTGTGTGTGTGTATTAGAGGCCTGGTGCATGAATTCATGCATGGGTGGGGTCCCGCCAGCCTGGCCAGGGGGAGGAGACATGGGCAGTTGGCCAGCCTGCCTGCTGGTCGAACTCCTGGTCGAAGGGACAATTTGCATATTAGCCTTTTATTATATAGGATATACACTGAGTGGCCAGATTACTATGTGTTCAGAGATCATAATAATCTGGCTACTCATTGTATATAACCATGGGTGGGGACAGCTTAAAGACCTTTGAGGCCCATTCCTGCCTTCCCAGAGGTCCATGTGGTCTGATCTAAGAATCCACCTGGGTGGTTGTGGGAGGCCCAGAAACTCAGGATGGGCCCTGAAGGCTGCCTTTCTTCCCTTCCCCTCCCTTCCAGGCACATTACATTCTATTTCCTTGGTTCCCCTGAGAAAGCCGCAAAATCCAGTAGATTAGGAGCTCTCCCTCATCACCCAATCCCCCTTCAGGTCAGCTGGTCCTTTCCCCCACCGACACCTCCTCAAGGGAGACACATCTCATGAGTTTCTATCACTTTATTTTGCAAAAATAGAAAACTCAGCAATATGCGATACAGCGGGGTGGAGGGGAGATGTAAACAGAGGGGAAGGGACAGCACCCTGACCCCCCAGGAAAAAGGGGAGCCAGTGGGAATCTTATTTGGCAGCTAAATACAAACTGGGGATTGGAGGAAGAAGGGAAGAGTCACAGGGGCCCTGGGCTCCCCGTCCCAAGACCCCTAGAGGAAGGGGTCAATTCCAGGGTGTAAACAAAAGCTAATAAATAAATAGAGGCTTCCTCTGGGTCAGGGCAGGATCAGCTAAGCAGCACCCACCCCCCCTCTCCCTGGGCCAAGCTGCTCTGGGGGTCAGGGAGGAAGGCACTAGGGGCAGAGAGGTCCCCTGGCCCCTCTGTAGTGTAGGAGGGTCCCTACCCCATGGCTGAGATGGGGGGCAGGGAGAGCCCAAGGCACATGACAGGACTGGGGAGGGGCTTATAACAGAGGGCACAAAGGTAAACTCTGGGCCCAAGCAAAGAGGTGCAGAATGGGCCTGCATCTGTAGCTTTCACCCTCTGGACCCCCACAGAAATGCAGGGCCTGGCACGAGGATGGGGCATAGAGGGTAGCATGCACCCAGTGGGTGCATTTACGCAGCATTAGGCACCAAGGGCAAGGTTAAGGGCAAGAGGGTGGGCTCAGCCCTCCCCCTACACCCCTCTTTTGGTCTCTAGTGTTCCTGTTTGCTCCCAGAGGCCTAAGCACCGGGCAGAGGAAGGGACTGTGGAATGGCAGGGTCTTCCTCCTGCCCTGGGGAGATTGGGACCCTGGTGTCCTAGGGCAGTGTTGGGATTTTAGAGTCCAAACCCAGGCTCACCCTTCTGCCCTCTCTCCCAGAGGGAGCAGGGCAGGCTCCCAAGACTGGAAAGGGAGCCCGTTAGAGCAGGAAGGGAATGAACACAAAGGTAACCCCCTGGAAACTTTGGCAAAAACAAGGAGCTCATTGGAAGGGGTGGGGAGAGGGCAGAGCAGGTCCTCCCCCAGTCACTGGTGGTGTCTGGGAGATGGTCAGTCTGCTGCCTGGAGCCCCAACCCCTATGGCAGGGGAAGTCAGGGGCCCTGGTCAGGCTGAGGGCTACGGCCCCCTTTGCCCTGGCCCCCTGGAACTTCATCTTTGCTAGAGGCCTTGGGGTTGGGACCGGTCTGTGAAGAGTCGTCCTCAAACATTTCAGGGTTCTCCAGCATCTCTCGAATCAGGGGAGGCATCGGACCTGGAATCTCCATCTTCAGGGTAATGGCCCTTTCTGCTCCTGCAGTGAAGGGGCAAAGAGTTTCAGGGGACAATGGCACATGCCTCTTGAGGCCACCTTTCTTAACTATCCCATGACTCCCCTCTGGGGGCACCCAGCACAGGCCTGCCCTCTCACCCTCTCCCTAATTTAAGGTTCTGGGGACCACTCTGCTGCCTGGAGTCTCTACCTGTTTTCTCTGCCAAGCTGTTGCCCATTCATCCTATCCTTTTAGGCTGTCTTCTCAAAGATCACACCATGCCCAACTTCCAGCCCCATTCCCCAGGAACCCCACCCTCCAACGTCCACAGCTCACCAGTTATTCCTACGCCTGTTTTTTATAACATACAATAATGCTTATTATTTAGCAAATGCTTACTATCTGCCAGGCATCCTTCTTCTAAACCAGCACTGTCCAACAGAACTTACAGCGATGATGGAACATCTGCTCCATCCAGTACAGTAAATGTAGCCCTGTGGCTACTGCCACTGAGGAACAGAATTGTTCATTCAGCACAGTTAGAAGCCTGTTGTGTGGTAACTCATTTAGACCTCCCAATAACTTATGAGGTAGGTATAAGTACAGTCCAGTTTACAAACAGGAGAACAAGGCACACAAAGTAAAGGAATTTGCCCAAAGTCTCCCCCGCCAGCATGTGGCAGACCTAGATTCCACTGTAGGCCCTGGTTCTCACCTACTCAGTTCTTGCCTCTATTTGTCCACCTGACTGACCTGGAAGACCAGCACCTCTGGGAGGAGAGGGAAGGCTCACTTATGACTAACCCTTGGTGCTGATGCCCCGGAGGTCAGTGATTTTCATGAGCATCCTTGGGAACATGTAGGGCTGGCTGGGCCGCCGCCGCCGGGCATAGAGCCTCAGGGCTTCCAGCAGTGGCTCCTGTAGCTTGTCCACTTTTTCAGGTTCTTCCAGGTCCATGCGGTCTATGAGGACAAGCACAGTGTAGAATGGAAGAGGTGAGGAGGACAGCAACAAGTGGCTGATCCTCAATTGGCCTGCCTTATGGGCCTCCAGGCCTCAAATTTTGTCCCATCAGCCCTTTGCCTATTATCCCTAAGCCCCATCCAGGCCATCTCCCCTACTCTAGGCTCTGTACCTTCTCCCCTTTAGTAAGAGGCTTGCTCTGATAAATCACTCCTGCCCAGACCCCTCTCTCAGCACCAGTATCTAGGTAGGTGGGGTCTCTCCAGCTTCCCCTAGCTCTGCCCTTTTTGTCCTATGTCCAGGCTCAGGAAGCTGGCACTGGATCTAAGAAGTTTGTGGATGAGGCCAAATACAACAACCCCAAGGGTACAGACCAAGGTTTCCAGCCTGGTGAGAGATCAGTTATGATGTGTGGTGGGAAAGGAACCCAAAAAAACACCAGGGGGCGCCCCACACCTCCGCAGATGAGGCAGATGGCACTGAGCAGCCCGGTCTCTGTGTCATCCATCTCCAGTGGCAGGAGCTGGCCAGCAAAGGCAAAGACGAGGTCAGTGAGGGGTCCAAAGCCAGCGTTGTGCATCTGAGTCCGGTTCAGGGTCAGCCCGTCAGAGAAGGTCATGGTGTCCTGCTCGGGGGTGTACCTTGTGCAGATCCGAAGCATCTAGAGGTGGGCGAGGGTAGGGTTAATGCTATCTCTGGAGAGGGGCACATGTGGGCATAGGGCAAAGAGGGAATGAGGTGCACATGGAAAGTGAGGTGGTTAGGTCTAAAATGAGGGCAATCTGAAGCAGGCCTGTGGGGGAAGGCAGAGAAGTGTGTAGGATCTGAAGCTTGGGGAGGGGGGAGAAGTCAAAAGAAGGGAGGGCATCCAGAAGTCTAGGATCAGTCTTAGGGACAGGAGTTATGATAAAAAGGGTGGTGTTGAGAGGAGATCTGGGGATCCCCGGGATCTCAGTAGAGTCAGCCCACGAACCGAAGGGTTAATGGTTCAATTCCTAGTCAAGGACACGTACCTGGATTGCAGGTTTGATCCTGTCCCAGTCAGGGCGTGTGAGGGAGGCAACCCAATCGATGTCTCTCTCACACATCCATGTTCGTTCTCTCTCTCCTTCCCTCCCACTCTCTCTAAAACTCAATGGAAAATATATCCTAGCATGAGGATTAACAACAACAAAAAATAGAGATTTGGGGAATCCCAGATTGGATGCAGGAAGGAGAAATAATAAAAATCTTTGTGTGGACCAACTCCTCAGTCTCATATGAGAGTCAGGCTGTGGTGGAAGACAGGCTATAGGGTTATAACTTACCAGGATGTCCAGGCAGGCAGCCTTGAGCAGAGTAATCTGGTCAGCAATGCTGAGCCCTGTAAAGCCGGGCAGCCTCTTGGCAAACTCCACAATCTTGATGATGCACTTGGTGGCCAGCTCACTGAACTTGTCCCACAGCCCCAGATCCAGCTGCACCCGGTGGTCTGCACTGGAGTTCTACAGGGAGGACAGGTGAGAATGCAAGCTAAGACCTGCCCTGCGAGCTATTTTCTTTCTGCCAATACCTCTAGCTCTCCCCTCTGCATTCTGATGCCTTCCTTGGCCTCAGCACCAGACCATGGTCTCCAACCCATGCCCCAAAGCAAACAGTCCCCTGCCCACTTCTCACCGTGGTGTATTTTCCCAGCTGGCAGAGTGAAGGGAAGGTCTCCTGATGGGCTTTGCTGACCTTGGTGATGAGCTCTTCTAATTGGGGGCTCAGCTCATAGCTGTCAAGCGAGCCTTCTTCCTTCACCTCTTTCTTTTTCTTGTTCCGGTCATTCCGCACAGCTTGGGGATAGAGGTGCAAAGAGAGGGTCAGGACCCTCAGAACCTCCCTCTGGATATCCCCTTACACCCTAATTTAATGTGTTCCATCCTTATTGTGAAAATCTATTCACCCTGGGACCCTAGTCAGTGCCTCAGGTACCCTGGCTCCTACATTAGCTCCCATTTCCAGGCTGGCTCTCCCCAGCCCCACCCAGGGCCTACAGCCCCTGCTCCCTCCCCAGGCCATTCAGCTTCATCCTGCCCTTCCTGTCACCCTGCAGGAGCTGAGGGGGGGGGGGGGCAGGATATGCAGGCGGCAGGATATCCACTTATAGCCTTGGCAGCACAATGGCGCAGGGGGGGGGCACCCCAGATCCACCTCAGGCTCAGTCCTAGGAGCAGGGAAGGGGACTGGCAAACCCCCCTCACCCCTCCATGTAACAAGAGAATGTGAGATGATAGCCCCCATTTACTCAAGGGTTAATTAAGCTCTGAGAGGGGAGGATGGGCAGGGCTTCCTGGGTGAATGCTGCTAATCAAATAGAACTGGCTAGGAAGGAGGCAACACCCCAGGGCAAGCTAGATTTCAGATGTCCAGGAAGTAGAAAGAGCGCAGCAAACACAGGCTAGGTGAGGAGTGCTCCTGCCCAGGCCAGGGCTAGGGGCCTACCTTCCTTGGACATGCCCACTTCAAAGCACTTCTGTAGCCGACAGTACTGGCAGCGATTCCGGGTCACCTTGTTGATGATACAGTTTTTGTCTCGGTGACATGTGTACACCATGTTCTTCTGGATGCTGCGTCGGAAGAAGCCCTGGAGTTGGGGGTGGGGAACGTGAAGCAGAATGCTGGGAGCACCAGCCTCTCATAGGCCTTGTAGGTTACCCCAGGCCTGACCCAATCTATTTACCACCTCCATGCAAAGCAGCCCCCTTGCACCCGAGGGATGCCCACTCACACACAGTGTGTCATCCCTCTGCTCTGGTCCCTGATCTCTGATCTCACCAGGTAATGTGTCCACCCAATGCATCCACCCCCAACACCCCCACCACGTACACACCTTGCAGCCTTCACAAGAGCTGACCCCATAGTGGTAGCCAGAGGACTTGTCATTGCACACGAAACATGGCTTGTAGACCCGAGGAGGTGGAGGGGGCGAGGGTGAGCTGGGCACCATCTCCTCAGAGCTAGTGCTCTGCGTCTCCACCGCTGGGGGGGAAGTAGTATGTGAGGATTGGGAGAGAACCCTCAGACCTCCAGGTATCCTCATCATGCACACATACCCATTCCAACTTCCCCTGCCCAGCAGAGACAACACCATCACCACCACAGTGATTTGAAATCCCAACAACTGTTGGGACTAGAAGCTGCTGGGAATGTAGCAAACTAGAGAAGTCAGGTGACACTGTGTACAGCCCCTTAGTAAATACTTCCAGAAACCCCAAATAACCACTATTACTGCACCTCCCCCAATCTGGCCATCTCCCCCCACAATGCCAGCCAGAGACTTACAGAACACTGTTCAGTTCTCTAAATTCCAGGCCAAGGCCATTCTGGAAGTTAGCTTCCATGGGCCTCTGTTTCCCTAGCTATAAAGTGGGTAGGTGGAAGAGTTATGGCCCATGGCTCTGAACTCTTCAGTCACTCCCTGTCACATCAATTGATGCTTCTCAGGTAGTCGACCTCTCACCATCCTCCTCCTAACGTGGCAACAAATCTGGGGGCGGGGGGGGGGGGGTGATAGGCAATTACAAGTCACCTATAGCAGCACCTGGCTAAATGACCTGTTAAGGATACTCAGTAGGTAGAATAGGACTTAATTTCCTTTCAAGTAGTACAAGGTAGATAATCCTCAAGCTTTTCCCTCTCATACTGCCCACCAAACAATTGCCGATGTCTTTTTCACCAGAAACCACTGAGACAGTGGAGCAAATGGGACACCGGTTTTAGGGAAGTAGGTTAGAGGCTATGCAGTAACCTTATTTTACACCTGAAGGAACTGAAGCCAACAGAAGGAAGTGACCAGCCCAGTGCCACACTGCCAGTGGACAGTGGAGCCAGGGCTCTCAGGTCTTCTGACAAACTCTGAGTGGCCTGGCTGAGCGTCAGAGGCTGGAAGGAGAGACTGAGGTATTTGCTTAGATTCTCAGGTCTAGAAGCTGTTGGGAATGTAGCAAACTAGAGAAGTCAGGTGACACTGGGTAAACAGGGCTGATGGGGGAGGGGAGCTATATCTGGATCCTCTCTGAGCCTATGTTTTCACTCCTAAACTTCCCCACAATACCCAATCGCAGCACAAAAGGAGTCTCAGCCCACACCACACAGAGTGTGTGGGGAGAACACCCTCTGTTCAGCAGGCTGCTAAGTAAACCTTTTTTTTTGGGTGTGTGGTTGATATTCAGAGACTGGAAAAATCTCTAAGTTAATCAAGCTGTAGGACTTGTTGCCCAAAGCTGGAGGGCTCAAATAATGCCAGAAAATCCTAAGACCCTCCCTAAGGAGTATCCCATGCACCCACCTCATGAACATCTTCCTTCTTCTAACCTGATGCAGCCCACCTGGTCAGATGTCCACCCCATGCATGCCCCAGAAGGGCAAAAGGAATGCCCAGGATGCTGGTCTGGGTAGCTCCACCCACCCCACAGGAGGGAAGCCCTTCCACCCCCCAACACACAGACACTCAATTAACATAAGAATCCTGCTGGAGGGAGAGTCCCCAAAGAAAAAGGAGAGAGAGGAGGGGAGGAAAAAAGGATGATTGGAGTCTATTCAGATTGGGGGGCAAGAGACTCCAGGAGAGGTTGGGCTGAGAGATGTGATATGGGCTGGAATGCCTGTCAGGACCCCTCTGTTGCCCTCTATGGGTACCGGTGCTGCCACAGGCCACTGTGTGGAGTGGTGCTGACTGCTGACACCCTTCCAGCCCACAGAGCGCTGCCTCATTTCCTCTCTTGTGAAAGGGCCTGGGTGTGGTCAGACTGGCACGGGGCAATGCCAGCCAATTATAAGACTGGGGGTACAGGGAGACACCCAGGGGCAGCTTTTTCTGTCTATGTGGCACTGTCAACCCTTTTCGGCACCCCTCTGGCACAGAAGCCCCCCTAAAACCTAACGTGGATGAAGAGCACAGGAAAGTGAATTGGGTCAACTCTGCTCAAATCTCCTACCCAGCCGGGGCTGAGCCCCCACCATCGGGATGCAGATCTTGGGCTAGGCTGGGGCCCCTGCTGGGGAGGAGGGGGTGGGCTCTGGGTTTTTCTCCTTTTAAAGCCCAAATTGCTGAAATTGAGGAAATTCCTGGCCAGGCTGAGCGGAGCTTCAAACAAACTCTTTATAACCGGCTGTAAACGCTCCCAGCTGCGAGGCCCAGGACTGAAAAGCCCGAACTCACAATCTGCCACATACCTCCTTGGAGACACACACACACTCACACTTCAACAACACACGGGGCACTGAAGCAGGCATACTACCAATAGGCTCCTACACCACACCTGGACCCTGGCACAGAACACAGGCGGCATTAGGGCACACTGGCTCCAGCTACCCTGTGGAGGTGGACATACAAGTCATAACGCCGACACACAGCTCCCAGTGCTCCACTTCACATTTGCAAGGGAGAAGCTTTGCTACCAGACAAACACCCAGGCCTGCCAACGCAGCACCAGGACACTGAAGCTGCCAAACAGGCACAAACAAACCACGGGCCCTCCCCTCAAAGGACCTCTTTCCTTCCCTGGTTTAGACATCCAGGTCTAAATGACTTTCTCTCTGAAAGTGTATGGAGCAGGCATGAAGCCCACCAAGATCCTAGAGGCCAAAATTATTGGTCCAAATTGAAATGCAAAAACATACTGCCAGCCAAATGTAAGGGGCCTCCGTGGGCCTAAAAAAAAACCGGGGTTCCTGCCCAGCCTCCACAAAAACCCTTCCTAGGAGATTTTCTCAACCTCAGCACCCCTCCCAACATATCCCAAATCTGCATCCTATAGGGCAACAAGAAGAAGATAAGAATTCACAAGGATTTGGTGCAAAGCAATAGTTTCATCCTTTCTCCCCGCCCTTTAAATGCCACACTTTTAATTCTTGCCCCTCCCCACCCCAAAGTACAGTCTCCTGGTTGTTAAATCTGAGCAGCTCTGCCCTGAAACCAAAAGACAAAAAAAAAAAAAAAAAAAAAGCCGAACTCGTAAACAGCGCTGCGGAGTGCCAAGGAGCGAGGCGTGTTGGCGGGGCTCGGTGACCCCGCAGGCGCACTCCCCCAGCGCCCGCCGACCGCCCCTTCCCAGCGTGCCCTAAAGCCTCGTCCCCCAGCGTCTGCACCCGGCTACAAGCGCGGTCCCAGCCCCTGGTAAATTTTGGGGGGAGGGGGTTCCAGGCTCCCCTCCTGGCTCCTCCCCACACCCCACCCCCGCCAGGCACTTGGGCCCAGGCTTCAAAGCCGCCTCTCATCTGGACTTCATTTTTACTGCCTCTCAGTCCCCAGCTTTTTATTACCGCTTTGGAAGGGGGTTCCAGGGCCCCAGGCCTGGCATCTCCCATTTCACAGAGAAGGAAAATGGGTATTTGGGGACCCAATAGTCGTACTCCACGCCCCACCTCGGCCTTTGCCACCTCCAGTCCAGCCCCCACCCCCATACACAGACTTTGCTTTAAACTTTTCGTTTCCCAATGAAGTTGTGTGTGTTGGAGCCAAAGGAAAAAATCATCTCTCTGCATACAACTCTATACACATTTCCAAACATGTCTTTTTAAAATGGGGGAGGGGGGCGCCAGAGCCCAGCCTGCCTTCGCCTGGTTGTGTGCACCACCCCTTCCACCCTGCACCAAGAACACACAGGATGCACACTCGAACACAGCACTTTCCAAAGCCGCCTCTCAGCCACGCCATGGCACACGCCCTCCCGGTCTCACGCCATAAACATCCCCAGATAGGGCCATGCGGACCTGCCAACGCTGTCGGAGGGCGACGCTGCGTGGAGACTCTTTCACCCACACCGCCTAGGCAAGGAGCTGCATGCTTTGGAGATTCACACAATCTGCAAATAATTTTTTTTACACTCCCAACTTCCCACATGGACTTTACAAACGCTACCCACGGTCCTGAGTGCCATATCCCTCCAGACCCACGGACCTGCGGGCACAAACTACCTATCCCCAGGAACTCTGGAGTGACATCAACCACAGGTCCTAGCTAAACACCCACCATAAAAACCACGCACATTCAAATACTACAGCACACACCCAAAGGAGTCGCTGAGGCCCCCACGTTTAAAGGGCCAGTACCTCTCTTTCCTGCACACCCACCAGTCTCAGAGTCTCCGCTTGCACCCCAGTTCCACCTTTTACACATGGAAAGAGTAAGCCGCTCCCTCTCCTGCACCCCACCCCCAATCCCCGGGCTCGGGTACCTACATTGCAGACTGGCGGGTTGCGGCCAGGCAAAAGACTCGAGTCCGGCGAAACAGGAGCTGCCCGTGGCTCTGCGCAGCAAGCCGGCCCCGGGCCCGACAGCCCCGTACAGCCGTCGCGGACCCGGGACAAATGTTTCCAGGCAGTCGTACATCGCGACCCGACTTGGAGGGAAGCTGGGTGATAGGAACACCAAGGACTCGCAGCCGATTCCCCCTCCTCCCCCAGCGGCGCCCAGCTCCTGGAGGGGGGGAGGGGGAGGGCTAGCATAGGGCGCCGGGCTGCATGGGGGGTATGGGGTGGGCGGGGAGGAGGGGGATCCCCAGCTGGGGAAAGGGACTGGGCGGGGCGCAAAGCCGAGGCTGCCGCTAGAGCAGCGGTCCCGCTCACTCTGAGCGTCCGGGCGGCTAGCGCTGGGGAGACCTTTTGTAAAAGCGAAGCCTGGAGGGGTGGGAGGTGGGGCTTGGAGAGCGAAGGGGGCCGGGCACTAAGATGAGCAGAACTGAGAGTGGAGCGCACACACATATAACAAACACACTCGCACCGCGGCGCCCTAGCTTGCTTAGACATACAGCTGTGCATGCATTTATCTTGGCAGGCACCACGATTTGCAAATATGCAATAATGCACATTCATATCTGCCGACACATAAAATTATAGTTGCACACACGTCTGTGCAAGCACACCTGGCTTGCAAGCATTCTCTACACAGGGAGGCTTTGCACGCCTTGCATTTAGGCGCGTGCCCTGGTCGTGGGTGGGGGAAGGAGTGGAGGAACCAAGCGTACTCAGTTCCTTTCGAGTTTCCCCCCTCCCCCAACACTCCCTTTTTCACACAAGTCAATACAGGCAGGTGTGTCAAGAATGACTGGGAAATCGGGAACATGGAGGTTCCCGGCGCCCGGCAATTCTCCGGAGCCCGGGGACCTGCACTACCTCCAGCCCCTGGTTCCCAGGCCTGGCTCCTCCCTCTCCTGCGCGCGCGCGCGCGCGCGCTGCAGGGCCCAACAGTACATTCCTGCGGCTCAGCTTGCGCGGCCGCCTCTTTCCTTCCCGTCCTCCCCGCCCCCGGTCGAAGGGCCGGAGCGCGCTCCCGCCGTGAACTCTCCGGGAACCCCCCTCGGGGCGGGTGGCCGGGCGCGCTCACCTCCTCCTGACCCGGCCCCGCCCCACCCCGCCCGGGCAGTCGCCTGCGCCGCAGCGGAATCCCCCGCCCCCTCCAACGCAGCCTGGAGTCTACCCCTCCTAGCCTGGGCTGTCCTTCCTCCAAGTCCCCGAAACCTCATCCCGCGACGGACACTCCTTAAGCGCCTCCACTGCCTCTCTCAATTTCTCGTCCTCGACCCTAACTTCACTTTTAGAGCACAAAACTACCCCAAACTGTTCCTACAGCGCCAGCTGCGCCTCAGACGAAAGTGCCCTCCTGAATACCAACGCCCCCCCCCCCCAGGAGTTTCTCGTGTGCCAACTGCCCCAAAATGCTAAGTGCACTCTTGGCAATAACTGCGAGTCTGGTCTTTAACTTCTCATAGCCATTAAATATCCCCGCCATTGGCAATAACCGCCCCCTCTCCCTTCAGTGCCACACTTAATGCTCTTCGGCTCTCCAAGGGCCGCCTCCCCGTTCCCTCGGTTGCCCCTGGCGGGCACTGAGCGCCCTCGCCCGGCAGAGCAGAGGGTGAGGAGGCGGGGACTTGGCCACGTCAAGAGTTTGCCCTCTCCCGGACAGGCCGAATGGGAACCCTGGCCCCGGGACAGCGCCAGCCGCGGCGACTCCCGGAAACCGCCCCCTCCTTCGCGCCCCACCCGCCGCCCGCCTGGCCAGCCGGCGGGCCGGCCCAGCCGGCTCTGTCAGCGCTGCTCACACGGGGAGCGCCGGGGAAGCGGGAGCGGCGCCTGAACCTACCCCTTCCCCGCCTGGCGGCTGTGGTTGGGCCAGGGCGGGGCGCACTTTTCTAAGAATCTGTTGTACTGGGTGGGGGGGCGCACTGGGGTGCTGCAGGAGTGGGGCGCCAGTTTGTAAGAATAAAGAGCTGGAAGGGGTACCAGAGAGGCGAGGGAAGACCGGCGCGGAGGAGGGGCTGAGTGGCTGCGGGACTGAAGGGGTAGGGGTCAGGGCCGGGAAAGAGGGCCTGGCTTGCGGATGGGGGGCGCTAGGTGGCAGGGCTGACTGGGGGCTTGAAGCAGGGATGAAGAGGCTTGCAGGGCTCTTTCCAACCCAACGTGAGCTCCCTACACTTGCCCCCAACCCCAAATACCCCATTTCCAATCCAGCCATCCCCGCACCAAAAACTAAAAAAGTGATCGATTTCTGAACCAGAATCTGGCCAGTGGCAAAAACAAAAACAATTAAGTGCAAAATGAAGAGTACCTCAAAAACAAGGGAAAAGAGTCCTGATTAGTCCAACTCCAGGCTGTCAGTCCCCACCCAACCACCCACCCACCCTTCCCCCTCCAAAATCTGAAAGGTCCCAATTAAGTCAGGCCTGCCTGGTTGGTAATTAGAACCAGAAGTGGCCAGGCCACAGGGAGGAGGGTGAGAGTGGGGCACAGGAGGAGTGGGGGGAGGGCTCCAGGAAGTCATGAGTCCTGACTAGCCCCTCTTGCTCTTCACCAGATGCACCCCACTCCTCATCACCCCATCCGTGTGTACTTCCCAGGCATTGCAGGGAGAGGGGGTCTTTTAAGGGACCAGGTATTAGGGTGTCAGACCCACCCTTCCCATCAACCCCAACCCCCCATTCTAGATAGTCTTAGTATGGCCTTGAAGAGAAGGTAAGAGCATGGAGGAATCTAGTGCCCCCTCTTTTCCCCAAAGTCTCCCCAGCCCTTATTGCAGCAATTAGACCCATTAGCCTTCTAGCATTTCATGGGAAACAGATGTTCTCCACCAGCCTGGTGGGAGTATAAGGGGGCTGCTGCCTGACTCACCCCCTCCCCTATGATCCCCACCACCACAGTGGCGCACTCCTCCCAGCTAGAGCCCCACAAAGGCAAGGCCCCAGAGGCAAAGAGAAGGGCACCCCTCCCCCACTAACCAGGCCATTAGCACTCAGAGTCTTCCGTGGTCACCCCTCAGAGCCTCTACCACTCTGGCAAGAATGAGTTTAGCCAACGAGGGACTGTGGAGGGAGGGACAGCTAATTCCTTATGCACCCCTCTCCTTTCCCCCTCCTGCCACCTTCTGGATGGGGCTTGAAGGTAACTGGTTCTAAATTCCTGGTGCTAAATTCGCCTTTTCTTCCAAAACCTTTCCTCAAAAAGAACTGAAGAGGTGGCATCTCAAAGCAAAGAAGTCCCAGCCCCAAGGATAAGTCCTAATTTAGGAGTCCCAACTAAAAGGCAATGGAGGTGTGAATGAGGGACGCAGCCCAAAGCAGGGATGTGAGGAGCGCTGGCAGGATGGGGGCTGGGACTGGGTAGGGGGCCAGGAGAGGGGGGTGCAGCCTAGGCCCCAGCAGCGGCTTGCCCAGCTCCCTCCCCGCCAGAGAGGTTTCCTGTTGCAATCAAAGCCCCGTTTGTGTCGGCCTGGAGCTGGAGCTGGAGCCCGAGCCTGAGCAGGAGAGACTGGGAGGGGAGGGGAAGGAGGCAGTGGGCTGGGGTTTTTTTCCTGGAGGAGGCCTCCCTGCCTCCTGCTTGCCACCCTTACCCGCCTGCTTATTCTCCTTGCCACTCCCAATGTCTGGGTTCTCTCTCTGTCTGTGCCTTCTGGCCTGTGTAGTTCTCTCTCATCTTGCTTAGGTCTCTGAGTCTCTTTTTCAGTTTATTTTAAGTAGAACTCTGTTACTTCCTGTGCCAACCTGCCCTCAGTTTCTCCATGTAACTTACTGTGGTACAGTAAGCTGCTTGCCCCAGGGATACTGTCACCAAATTCAAAGGACAAACAGGGCTAGGTCTTCAGAATCACAGGTATCACCTCAAGAGGAGGAAGGAGGAAGAAGGCATGGCTTCCCTTCCCTCCTATCACACTCTGTTCCCTGCAGTCTTGATAAAGCAAACATACAACACACCAGTGGGGACATAGACACCAGGGTTTCATGCACATTTGTGAGCAAGCACACCCACCTCTGCTTTCCCATGCACACAGGCCTGTGCTTGCCTTGGCAGCACATGCTCCCCTTCCCTCTCTCCTCCTGCACCACAGGGTTCTAAGGTGCTGCCTCACCCACTCAGGCCTCTGGAGAACCCCAAGAGGTGGAACAAGACTTCCCCTATCAACAAGATGCCTGTAAGGTGTTAGGGACTCAGCATAGGATCTAGAAGCCCCAAGGAGAAGTTCCAGATTCCTTCATGGATGACCCTTTCTCCCATAGACTAACAGGCAGAGAGTGAGGAAAAAGACACAAACTCAAATGAGTGTAACTTTGGCATCAGATTTTGGCATTAGATAGCCCCAGCCAAAAAGGAACGGACAGATGAAGGGTCAGAGAAATGACAGACCACGCTCTCACACTTCGGCTGATCTCCCACTGTGGGAGATCTCCCAGATTCCAGAATCCCCTCCCCTCTGCCACCCCCTCATTTACTCTCGGTGCTGCCTGCTCCACTCCCATGCAAGTTGCCTGAACCCAAACTTTCACCTCCTCCCCACCCCACCACTGTCTCTCTGCCCAGGCCTGTCCCCTGCTGCCAGCCACACCCTCCCCAGCTACCTGCCCTGGTTCTGGCTCCTCCCTTGGATTTCTCCTTTCAGTCCCCCTCCTTAGGGCAGCCTTTGGGGATAGAGCCCAGTGTGATTCTTTCCCCTACCTTGACCTCACTTTGAACCTTGACCTTGATTTCAATGTATCCAGGTCACAGGGGCACAAGGAGAACTTCATTGGGGACTGGCTATGACTCTCAGCATTTCTCCTCTCCCTCCTTATTCCTGCTTCTTTAGTTGCCTCTTCCAGAACCTCAAATCAAATCCCAAGGGATTGAGCTATATGGTTCTCTATAAGAAGTACATTCATGTGGGAAGGGTGGTTCCTTCCCACCTCCCCAGGCCCTGGGACAGATTCATGGGCTGTAAATGAGGTAGAGGAAGCCCAGCTGAGGTTTTCAAAAAGGGAGCTTTGTGCTCTCTTATTCACCTGCACACCACCCAAATAACCCCTGTTGGACTGCAGACTTACCACCAGCAGGCCTCACCAAACACCAGACACACCGTCAGCAGCCCTATTAAATCCCGCCTCACTCCTCACACTGACTCTTTGTTGCACACATTGGAATTCTGTATCTAAGCAGAGTCTGAGGGACATGCTGTGCACACACAACTACATATGGTCTTCACACACATACACACACACACACATACACACACACACACACCTTCTCCAGATGAGCACACTCTTTCCAGTAGAGCTGCCAGCCCTGTCTAGTCACCCCTTTACACATACACACAACCCTCCAATTGCCCCTCCTGAAAGCAGAGCCCCTTCTCTCCCACCTCTCTCTCTGTCTCTCTCTCTCTTCCCAAGCTTGCGGAGCTTTAAAAGATATCTTTATCTTTTTGTCTTTTCCTCTTGTCTCTATTTCTGTCTCTCTGGAACTGCTCCTCTCCCTGTCTCTCCTTCCATCACCTCCCCTTCTTTCCATGTAAGGCCTTCTCTACAGCAGCACACACGCTGACCCTTTCACCCACCAAGTTTAGCATCCCACCTGTGCAACTCATGGGCACCCCCTCCTATAATGACCTGGTCAGGAAGAACAGCTATCAAGCGGGAGGAGAGGGGATCTAGAGGAAAAAGGAGAGGCCTAAGGCTTTCCAGCTGTCAGCACTCAAAGGCTTAACCCAAAGAGGGCAAGCCTGAGGGACAAGTAGGGATCTGCACAGTCTGTGGGCACTAAGCCAGACCTAGAGTGGGGAGGAGTCCAGAACCCACGTGCTTCTGGAGCACTCCCCACCACCCTGGATCATTTCTGGGGAAGAAGCACCTGGTTCATGACTATTTCTACCCTTCCCAGAACCAACAGGAGGGTTCCCTGACCCCACACATCTTCGGGCATTTGGCACTAGAGTCCATTCCTCTTTTTGCAGCCTTCCCTAATTCAGAACAATTTCATCTCTTGATCACAAGGTCAGCTGACTAGCCTCCCAGACTCCTCTACTTCCCAGCCTGGCTCCCCACACCCCCAATTACATGCTGGTAGTAGCTTCAAACTTCAGCAGAAACCCCCTTGGCTGTTGTTTCCCCCTGCTAGTTGATTCTCTCAGGAGGTAATGTTAGACCCCCCAAAAAATTTAGGCATGCTACTTTCCCATACTGTTTGGGCAGAAGGACTCTCATATGCAAACACTTCCATTTGTTCCATATCCAAACCTCCTCAGAGCCGCCCCTGTCAGCTATTCCATTAGATCAAACCCCTATCCCTGCCTGCCTTCCTAATTAAAATGCCAATTTTCTGTATCACCCACCCTCCAAATGTCCTTCTGTTTCCATTTTCCCTCATCCCCAGTATCCATGAGACTCACACAGAGAGGCCATCTCCTTGGGGAGGTCAGGCTGGCCCAGGCCCCGGAAGCTAGGGCTCAGCATCTCAAAAGGTGGAGACCCCCTGAGTGCCCCTGGGAAGGCAAAGGGGAAACCAGCCCCAGGGTAGCCAGATCCAGGCCCCAGGGCACCAGCGGCAAAGAGTCGTTCCTTATTGGTGGCCATGGCAGCTGCAATGTGGGAGGCTGAATCCCCTGGGGTCTGCAATGGGCGGGGGAGGTCTTCAGCCACAGCCCCCGCCCATGCCCGCTGCCTAAATGGCCTGGGAGGCTCCGTGCCGCCCTTCCTGGCCTGCCCACTGGGTCTCCAAGAGTCCTAGGGAGAAAGAGAAGAAAAGGAGGGATAAGAGAATGATCACTCTGATGTTCCAAGCCCATGTCCCTCTCAGTTGAAGTCTCTTCCCTCTGTTCTGCTATGTTTTGTACTGTCCTGGCTCAGGTCCCAGGGAGGAGGCAGGGCAGATGCTTAGGCAGGCTCAGGGAAACTCTGCAGGGAAGGATAAATTGAGTTTCCAAGGTGAACGCGAGAGTCTTAAGACTCCTGGCAGAGAAGATTCCTAGGCTGAGAAGTGACCATTAAGCACCACAATTGGGCTAGACACTTAATTGAACTCTCACATCAACCCTGTGAAGTAGGAATTATAATTCCCATTTCACAGATGAGAAAACTGAGGTTAAGTGACTGGCTTACGTTCACATGGCTATAAGTGGTAGAGCCAAGACTCACTCTCTACCATTCTGGAGAAAGAAAACAACTCTATTGTAACTTTGGGGCCCTATACCTCTCTGGAGCCAGACAACCTGGAATTGACCCCCATGGCTTGCTAGCTTGATCTGCGGGGCCTTGGATGTATTACTTTACTCTCTCTATACCTCAGTTTCCTCATTTGTCGATTTGGAATAAAAATAGGGCCCACTTCATAAGGTTGTGAGGGTTAAACAATGTAACATATGTAAAGTGTTTAGCATAATATAGGGCATATACTAAATGCCCTATGTGTCTCATGTTATTTCTCTTTTTCCTTCATATCTCTCTTTTAATCAGCATTTCCTTCTCTATCTTCCTCAATACTCCCTCTTCCAGTTTCCCCACCCAATTCTTTCTCTGTCTCTAGTTATCCTTCACTCCCTAACCGTTCTTGCACTCTCTCCTTTAAATCCACAGATGTTGATAGAAGCCCCACTGTGGACCAGGTATGATGCCAGAGAGCTCCTTTCCTTGTTCTCAGCTTACTTTGCTTCTCCATCTCCTTTTCTCTCCCTTCTCTGAGCCCTCTGCATCAAGAAAGCCCTCCCTGCATCCTCTCCTCCTCAAATGTAGCCTGCCCCCTTCCCTGAGATTTTAAACCTGAGACCACAGGACGGGGAGAAGGGAGAGAGGAGATGGAAATCCTAACGCCAGGCAGGTAGTTCCTCTCCTGATGCTCTGACAAGGGAAAGATTGGCTTTCCCAGGAACAACCAAACTATCCACCTCTCTAGGGAGTTAGGTGCTGAGGAAGGAAAGCCTCCCCAGCCTGGGTACCTCCTCTACCAGCCAGAACCATAATGGACTGAGGTGGGAACGGGTGGAGAAGGACCAAGAGAACGTGAAACACATAGAAACCACAGGGCAGGCAGGCCCAGAGGTAGGTGATGAATATTTCTGCATCTCTTTTCTTCTAAGGTCAATATCTCTCTTTTCTTTCTTACATTCTTTTTTTCTTTCTTTTCTTTGTTTCCTATCTCTCATCTCCCTTAGCCTTCAAGCTCCTGCGGGTAAATTGTCATGAAGGTTAGAGGAACTCAGAGCCCAACACCACCACCCTTCACTCAGTCCCAAAGCTTGGAGCAGCTCCTGCACCTCACTGGGCACCGCCCATATCCCCAGCAGTTTCCGTCTCTTCAGCCCAGTATCTTCCCAGGCTCTACAAGGCTGAGCTTTGAGCCCCCAGGGCCCCTCTCTTCTTCCTTCCCCTATTCCCAGAAATCCTCATCCCTGGTTAAGCCCAGGTAGAACCAGGAGTCTGGGGGCCCCTGAGGCCCCTGGGCCATAGCTCAACAGGCTGGGCCACATTCCAGGTGGATTAACCTCTCTAATGCCAAGGGTGAGAAGCTACTACAGCCCCCCCCCCCCCCCATCTTCTTCCCTCAGACTGACTTTGACTGGGGGCATGGACACGTACAGCTCCCCCCACCATCACCACCACCATCTTCTTCACTCAGACTGACTTTGACTGGGGACATGGACACGCTCTGTGCTCCAGGCCTCCCGGTTTGCTTTGCCCTATAGATGGTAAACAGAGACCTGAGGGTGGGGCTAGAGGACTGTGTGTGTGTGTGTGTGTGTGTGTGTGTGTGTGTGTGTGTATGAGTGAAGGGGCGGGGCATCCAGAGATGCCTCTGACTCCTGGTCCTTACTGAGGAATGAAGCTATGAGGAGTGAAGAACAACCCAGCCCGGCTCTACCTGACCTTCCCTCCATTTTGCCTCATAGAAGGGACGTGAGGGTTGAGTGAAGACAAGAAGGGGACAGTGATTCATCCCATTTCTGAGTCTTGGTTTATCTGCCATGGCTGGGAAGGGCAGGGGAGGGTCTTAAGTCCGGGGTAGAGTAAGGGACCACGGAATGGAAGGAGGTGGTACAATGAGTAAAAGCAAATCCTAAACTAGGGACCCAGATGCTTGGTTCTTTGGGGGACCTGTGGAAGGGGGAGAATGCTTCTCTCCTCCCCAAGTGCCACCTCAGACAGAGGTGGGGCTGACTAGGGGAAAGGGGCCTATACAAAGCTGCTTCTCTTAGAGCTGAGGTGGAGTTGAGGGGAGGGCATGGATGAAGGGGGCTGCCGGATGGAGGGGGGGAGCGTCTCCCTGCTGCCCTACCGGCTCCAGAGCCTGGAACAAAGCTGCTCTTGTCGGCTGCTCTCCACCCGCTGCCCCCCTCCCCTCTGTATAAACACGACCACCTTTTTCCATGACCCCATCCCCAGCCTGGGCGGAGAACCCAGGCATCCTCTGCTCTAGCCTGGGCCCCCAGCCTGCTCCCCAGGAGGCAGCAGTGGGCTGGGTTTCCCTGGCTTTGTGCCATCCTTGGGGGAGTCCAGACCCTTGAGTCTCCACCTCTCATCCCCAGGTGCCCTCCCTCCACCCCACTGGCCCGAGGGAGGGGCAGTGCCCAGGAGGCAGGCAGGCAATGCCAGTGGAATGTGTGTGGGCACGGAGGGCATGGACAGGGTGGGGCAGAGGGGGGAACTGGAGGTGCCAGTTAGGTGGCTTTCTGAGCCAGGGGTGGGGGTGTGCCGGGTGGGGGTGTGTGCTGGGTGGGGGTGTGTGCCCTTGTGCTGCCGACCAAGCGTAAGCTACTGTGTGTGTGTGTGTGTGTGTGTGTGTGTGTCTGTGTGTGCGCACGCCTAATTGGGGTACCCAAGCTCCAAGCACACCACCCTCGGCCCCCTCCCCTGTCCTCCCTCTTCTTGCCTTAAGGATTGGGACACTGACTGTGGTCCTCAACCCCAACTCAGCATCCTAGCAGTGATAGTGAAGGCTGGAGCCTCAGGCTTGAGGACTGGGGTTGCAACTGCCTGGGCATGGGCCTTGAAGGGACACAGTCACCTCAGCTTCTTGTCCTATAGACCTCTCTTCAGGCTCCCCTGTTCCCCTGTTTCTCCACACACATACAACCATGCACATTCTTACCCTCTGGCCACCTGCAGAAATTCCCTCTTACATACTGGTCAGGTGGAGGGGACTGGGCTGTAACTGCTAAAGACAGAGAGGCAGTGTCAATGGGGCTCCCACTAGGACTCATGTCCCTGTCCCAGTCTTCCTGTGCTTCCTTTGTTCCATTTGGGCTCCCCTCAAGAAGATACCTAAGAAGCCCCTCACCTTAGCTGGAGGGAGCCAAGACTCACACTTCTGGCTGGGGATATGAGAAAGGGAATCCTGAATTTTGATTCAAGGAAGCTTCACAGACCCCATCCTCTTATAGTCTCCAAACTCCTGGGCCTGGAGTGCCAGGACCATTCTGGTGGGGACCCACCCCTCCCTTGCCCTGCTGATGTCCAAGCTGTGCCATTCCACTGGGGAAGGAGCAGCTTGGACCAGCTTGGACCCAAAATCCACCCCTCAGACTCCCTGGGGAAGCCATAGGGAGGGCAGGCAGTGGTCTTGAACTCTGACTTCCCTCCCACTCCAAGCACAAAAGTAGGCTGGAAGCCCCGGCTGAAGACTTCCCCAAAGGCTCCCCCAGCTACTCACCGAGGTGAAGGGGCGATAAAGCCCAGCCCAGCCCTGCCCCAGCTTGTCTCAAATCTTACCCATTCCCTTCCCACATCAGGGCTGACCCACAGGTCGGAGCAGGACGCCCCCCTCAAGACCTTCTGACAGCCTGACCAGCCCTGGAAGGGACGGAGCCCGCATCGCTTCTCGGCGCCCCCGCCCCCAGCCCACCTCACTGGAGGAGCCAGGCGTCCTGGGCGGGCGAGCCTGTTCCCCGGACTGACTCACCTGGAAGGGAAGGGAGGAGGAAGGGAGGCCGCGGAGCCCCGAGGTCCCGGCGTCGGGCGGTCGCGGGTTTGGAGCGTCGCAGCGTCAGAGGCTCACAGTAACGGGGGGCATTTGGGGTGGGGGGGCACCGGCTCTAGGCTGGGACTGTCCCGGGGCCTCTCGGAGCCCGCCCGCCCACGTGACCGCCCCAAAATATCCGACACATTTTCTCCCAAACCGCACACTGACTCTGCAGGCGGGGACACGGAAAATATTTTCTTTCTTTTTCTCCCTCCCCACCCCCCCACCTCCCTCCCAGCCTGGCTCCCTCCTCCCCCTCCCGCCCTCGCTCCTCCCTCCCCTGCCGCCTGCCCCTGCCCAACTCCCTCCTCGGTGCCCTGGGGCTGGGGGGCGGAGGGGGGTGAGAAGGGGGCTGGGCGAGGCGGCCTGGACGCCTGGGTCTCTGCCCCTCCCATTTGCTGAACTTCCAGGGCCATCCCCAGGAGGCCGGGCAAAGCTGGCAGAAGAGATCAGTGTCCTGGGCCCATGATGCCACCCTTTCTCTCTGGCACTTTCCCCCTGCCTGCCATCTGGGGGGACTGGTTGAGTTTTCTGGCCAGGCTGTGATTCAGTCTCTGGTACTTCCCCAGGGTAGGCAATGGGAGCTGTATCCCCGCGCACCCAGGGGTGCAGTGATGGGGCAGGAGTATGCCAGAGCAGATATGCCAGTCTCTGCCCTTTGCTTAGCCTTCTCCTGCAGGCCAAAGTACCCTCTACTTCCCCTCCTACCCCAGTGGTCCTTTGGATCCAGTAGCAAACAGATTTAATTAGTGGGAAGGGGGACAGTGCTGAGTCCTGGACTCAAAGACCTCCTCCCTCTCGTCCTGCTTTCTTGGGGAGTTAGCTGGGGGAGTTGGGGCTGCCAATCCCCACCTTTAGGCTTGGATCTGGAGTGGGAGAGGCTGGGGAGGAAGGCAGGAGGAACTGTGCAGGGAGTGGGAGGAGTCTGGGGCTGGGTGTGAGGGAGAAAGCCAAAGCAGAGGGCGTGTGTGTCTGCCTTACCAGCGCCTGCCTGCCTGGTAGATGCGCCACGAACGTGGTTGATTCTGTGTGTGTGTGTGTGTGTGTGTGTGTGTGTGTGTGTGCGCGCGCGCGCGCGCTCACCCAGCGTCAGTGTCAGTGTCTGATGGAGACATTCTCTGACTTCATCATGACCACCACAGACTAAAGTGAGAGGGAGCCCAGAGGATCCGTTTCCATTCTACTGAGGACAGACAGAGCAAGAGAAAAGAAGGGACCTGAAGTCCAATCTCTGTGCGTGAACCCCAAGCACTCCCACAAGGATTAAGGGTGAGAGTGAGAAAGTGTAGAAGGAGAATAGCAGGGGCTGGGCCAGTCGGGAGAGATGCACCCAAAGGACCTTTCCAACAACAACCCCGGAGTGGCCACTGCTGGGGACATGGGCTCTTGGTCACGTCACATTTTCCGTACCGGAATTACTCTGCTCTGTCCTCGCTGCCACCCTCAGGGCCAGCTTTCCTCCCTCCTAGGAGAGGCCACTTTTGTAGCTCAGAGCAGATGAAAAGGAGAGGACAAGAAGGGGCATACTGTGGTTATCTCTGGAGAACAGGATACGTTGTCGATGGGAGTGCAGACAAGGCCCTCCCTTTCACTCCAGTGGTGGGAAGGGCTGGGAATAGGTACTCCAGGGTCCCGTCCCCAGGTGGCCTGGCTGCTGTTGACGGTGCTTGGTTACCCTGGGAGAAGCTCCTAGCAGTGTGGGAGGGGTGGGTGTCAGGGACCTAGGCATCCTGGCTGGGGTGGGATGGTGTCCCACCAGTGCAGCCTGGCCCGCTGGGATCTGGCCAGGAGGCTGCAGAGTTAACCCCTCCAGCCCAGGGGGTGGCAGCTGGGGGAAAGAGGGCAGTCCCAGCTGTGGTTTGTGAATGTGGCCCTGATTCCCCCGCCCCCACCCGGCACATCTGTACTTGGTTTACAGTGAATGAGTCTCCTGTCCTCATGAACTGGGCAAGGGAACCACTCCCTCCTGGGCCCCTGGCTTGGCATCCTGACACAGAACCAGGCGCCAGCCCTTGAAGCTCTCCCTGCTGGGTCTCCCCTCTCTCAACTCCTCCACTACTGCTTCTTTGAAGGCCAACAGCTTTGAGGTTGTGCAGTGGGGGTAGCAGATGGGGACAGGGAAGCTAGAATGGGACACTGAATACTTGGAGTAGCCTGGACAGAGAGAGTAGGTCTGGAATTCCATATCTTTACTCTCCTCTTTGCCCTGGTTTGTCAGTCTGCCCCAGTCCTTGTCTCTGGTGAGTGTTTGTCCATCTTGGTAACTGTGACTCCACCCTTCTGACAGCCTCCTGGGTCCCCAGCCAAGGACCACAGCCAGGGGGCAATGCCCAAGAAGACCCGCCCTATGATGACCCCGCCCCTTGGGATTGCCACAACTCCGCCCTGTTCCTCCCCAGGACCCAGAGACTGCGATCTGTTTGGTGGCTGTAGGGGTTTGGAAGTCAAACCAAAAACTCTAGACAGGATTAGGGAACAAGGACGAAGGGCATTGTGATGGGTTCAGATTCTTCTATCTTGCAATGGAGCCAGTCTTCTATCCAGGAATTCCTGGAGGAGGAGTGGGAAGAGGGCAGCCCACTCTGGAAACTGGGGGAAGAGCTCCCCTTATTTCTCTTTCTCTTGGGTCATCCCTATTTCTAGGCTTTTTTCTGTTTGTGGTGGCTCTACTTGGTCACCATGGCAATTTAAAGAAATGGTATCTTCAGGGCCCTAGAACCAGGTTTCCTTTGCCCCTCATTCCAAAAACCAGAAGGAGAGATGATAAAAAGGAAAGGATCCAGACATCTGTCCCACCTGCCCTGCCTTTGCTATTATTGCCCCACCCCAAATTTTCACCCTCACCCCCTCCTTAGCAACATCAGGACACTGAACAGGTAATTTCCCCATGCCCACTATGGTGCTGGGAGAATGTCTTATGCCATGCTCAGAGGTGGCTAGCAGATGTCTGTGGGAGGTTGAGGGAGCTCTGTTACAACCCCCAAGGACATCATTAAGGCATGGAAGTGCCACTGGGGCTTGGAGACCAGGGCACTTGGGGAGAGTGTGTTGCAAACATGTTTTGTACAACACGTCTTCTACTTTCCCTTCCTTCCCTCCTCTCCCACCTCCTCCCCTAGGCCTGCTCTGTGCCACTGTCTGGCCGGTGTGGCTAGGTGGTTGAGCATTGACATATGAACCTGGAGGTCACTGTTCGATTCCAGGTCAGGGCACATGCCTGGGTTGCAGGTTTGATCCTGCGTGTGAGCTGTGCAGGAGGCAGTTGATTCTCTCTCATCATCATTGATATTTCTATACTTGTGATGTTACCCCTGCACTTGATCAGTTTCATCCCTTGTACCAGGCCTATTCTGCTTGCCAGTTTCTTGGCTGTCCTGGTGAATGAGTTTGTGTGTGGATGGCCCTTATCAGCCTCAGTGCTGCCCAGATCCCATATAGAATAAGGCCTTGATTTTTTAAACACAAAATTTTAAAACTAGCCTAAACAATTCTAGAAATTTCTTCCCTAAACTTGCCCTTTTTAAAAATATATATTTTATTGATTTTTTTTTTTTACAGAGAGGAAGGGAGAGGGATAGAGAGTTAGAAACATCGATCAGCTGCCTCCTGCACACCTCCCACTGGGGATGTGCCCGCAACCAAGGTACATGCCCTCGACCGGAATCGAACCTGGGACCCCTCAGTCCGCAGGCCGAAGCTCTATCCACTGAGCCAAACCAGTTAGGGCTAAACTTGCACTTTTTATGAATTCAACCAATCTTTATTAAGCATCCACTGTATGACAAGCACTGTACTAGGCCCTTGCAAACCCCTAGTCTGGGGGAGGAGTCAGACATTAACCAAACAATTTGCAAAATTACAAGTGATAACCAGTGTGGAGAGGCATAAGGTACATGAGAATGGATAGGAGCAGGGTTTTCCCCCAGCCAAGGAAATCAGGAAAGGTTTCTAGGAAAGAGTGAGGAGTAGAGTGAAGAGAAGGGAGGGCAGCAGAAGAGTATGTACAAAGGCCCTGGAATTGGAATCCTGGCTCCCAGCCATCCTGCTCCCCCAGAAAGAAGAGGGACCCTCCATTCCTGCTGTCCAACTCGCTTTGGATATGCTACAAATGAGGGATGGCCAAAGCACCTCTTAATGGCCAAAGCGGGACCCTGGAACACCCTGCCCTGGAATGATTCCACCCATTCTTTCATCTCCTCCTCCAGAAAGGGAAACAGAGGCTCAGATAGGGAAGAGGAATCCAGAGGCTTAGACCTAAGATTATACACAGAAAACAAGACCCCGAGTTGTTGGCAAAGCCCTCAAGGTGAGAATGCCTGTGTTTGCCCAGTTGGAGTCTCACCGAAGCTCAACTGAGCTGTTCTCCCATGCACCCTCCCGCCTCTCCATCCAGCCCTGACCTGTCTTACCCCTGGAAGGAGGAGCATGTCTGCCTCCACAGTTGCCTGAAGTGCATGTGAGGTGAATGCTCCAGGTGTCTGCCAGTTACCATGTGGTGGGTTGAAGAGTCCGTTTTGTACAGAACCTCCATCTGGGGGTTAGAGGGTTACCTCTCCGCTCTCCACTGGGGGGCTTCCAGTTCTTCATGCTCAGACCCCAAGGTTCCAATGTATTCCTTTCTGAAGAAAAGGAGGAGGGAGCAGGTTTCTCTATGGCTGTGCCTCCTCCATAACTGGTAAAGAGGTCATGAAACCAATGGGGTTAAGTTCTAGCCTTGCTCTGACCCACTTTCCTCCTTGTGCCCACATCCCCTGGGGCCAGTGTGTTGGGTGAGGCCAATTTGGCACCCCTTCACCCACACCTGGGACTTCCCCTAGATGGAAATTCCCAAACCCTGTCTCACTAACATTGCCAGCTCCCACCAACGGCCTGGGATCTGTTCAGCTTCAATCAGTTCTCTCTATCTGCTAGCTCTTGACTAGACTACATCTCACCTTTAACCTCAAGGGCCCAAGGATGTGTGCCACACTCTGGTACCATCTTTGACATTTGGCTGCCCCTTTCTAGTGGACTCCTTTGAAGAAAAGATGCTGGGGGGAGGGTTGTTGGGAAGTATCCTTTGTTGAGCACCTAAATGTTCCAGACATTGTGCTAGGCATATACATTATTCACTTAATCCATGCCAAAGTCCAGAGAGTTAGCAGTTGTCATACCCATTTCACATCATATTCATTTCACAGAAGAGGGAGCTGAGAACCAGAGAGATTAAATAACTTACCCAATATCACACAACTAGGAAGTGGCAGAGCTATGATGAGAACCCAGGTCCTAGGGATCCTCTTCACCACAGCAGGCTTCCTCCTCTTTTTTTTTTTTTTTTAATATGTTTTTATTTATTTCAGAGAGAGGAGAGATAGAAACATCAATGATGAGAGAGAATCATTGATCAGCTGCCTCCTGCACGCCCCCTACTGGGGATGGAGCCCACAGCACGGGCATGTACCCTGACTGGGAATCAAACCGTGACTTCCTGGTTCATAGGTTGGTGCTCAACCACTGAGCCACACCAGAGCAGGAAGTCTTCCTCCTCTTCTGCAGCTACTCACCTCTACGTGGGATGAGAGACTTGGGGAAATTCAATTTAATCACATTCAGCAAATAGTTATGGAGCATCTGCTGTATACCAGGCAATGAGAGATGCCAGAAATACAGGTGTGGCTAGGTGGTTAAGTGTTCACCCATGAACCAGGAGGTCATGGTTTGATTCCCAGGCAGGGCACATGCCTGGGTAGCAGGCTCGATCCCCGGCTGTGCAGGAAGCAGTTGGTTCTCTCTCATCATTGATGTTTCTATCTCTTCCTCTCTGAAATCAATAAAAATATTTTTTTAAAAAAGGAAATACTAGAAAGGTTGCTGTCCTTAAGGTCTGGGTGGGAAAGATAGGTGTATGGACTGGGAATATCTAACTTCAACATAATGATTTGAATGAGATGGCGTGCAGCAGAAAAAGAAGAGGTACTTTTATTTTCTCTTTCTGAAAGAGTATATAAATATATTATGAACAGTGTACAAAATAAATTGGAATAAAATAAATACCTATTCAATTGCTACCCAAGAAAGAGTATTTCCTACACCTCAGGTGTCCCTTCCATAATTCCTTCCGTACCCTAAGAAGTAGCCACCATCTTGACTTTTGAGATCATTATTTTCTTGTTTTTCTTTATAGTTTTAGCACCTATGTGTGCATCTGTAAACACCAAAGCTCCACTTTGCCTATTTTTGAGGTTTATATAAATGGAATGATATTATATTACTTTTTTGTCTTTATTTTATTTGTGAGATATACCCAAGTTGTTGCATATAACTATCTTTTTCATCATTGGATAATATTCAGTTGTGTGAATATCAAAATCTACTTATTATTTTTAAATTTTTTATTATAATTGATATTTAATATACTATTTTCAGGTATACTACACAGTGATTAGGCATTTATATATCTTAGGAAGCAATCCCCCCGATAAGTCTAATCCCCCTGACTAGCCCCATACATAGTTATCACAATATTATCCTATCTAATAAAAGAGTAATATGCAAATTAACCATCACTCCGCTACACCACAAGCCATGCCCACCAGCCAATCAGGAGTGACTATGCAAATTAACCCAACCAAGATGGCTGCAGCCATGGAGCCAGCAGGAGGCTTGGGGGTTTTTTTTGTTTTATTTTGTTTTGTTTTTATATATATTTTATCGATATTTTTACAGACAGGAAGGGAGAGAGATAGAGAGTTAGAAACATCGATGAGAGAGAAACATCCATCAGCTGCCTCCTGCACACCTCCTACTGGGGATGTGCCCACAACCCACATGCCCTTGACTGGAATCAAACCTGGGACCCTTCAGTCCGCAGGCTGACGCTCTATCCACTGAGCCAAACCGGTTAGGGCAGGAGGCTTGGGTTTCCCTGGCAATGGAGGAAGCCAAACTTTCTGCACACCCTGGCTGGCCCAGGCCTCTACTCAAGGCTACAAAGTTTCAATTATAGAAGATAAATAAATCCCAACAAAAATGGCGGCAGCCATGGAGCTGGAGAGAGCAGGAGGCTTCAGTTGCCCCTGGCGATGGAGGAAGCCAAGCTCCCAAAGCCCTGGCCTGACTTGGTCTCCACTCAAGGCTACAAAGTTTCAATTGTAGACCATAAATAAATCTCAGATACCAGGGCCTCTGCTTGGGTAGCCAGGGGGTGTGGCCAGCCTGCAAACCATCACAGGCCCCTTGCCCAGGCCACCCCACACCCCAAGGGAACCCCTGATCCGGGACACCCTTCAGGGCAAACCAGCTGGCCCCCACCCATGCACCAGGCCTCTATCCTATCTAATAAAAGAGTAATATGCAAATTGACCATCACTCCAACAGAAGATGGCTACCCCCATGTGGTCAAAGATGGCTGCCCCCATGTGGACACAAGATGGCCACCACAAGATGGCCAGCAGGGGAGGGCAGTTGGGAGGGACCAGGTCTGCAAGGGAGGGCAGTTGTGGGTGATCAGGCCAGCAGGAGAGGGCAGTTGGGAGGGACCAGGCCTGCAAGGGAGGGCAGTTAGGGGCAAACAGGCTGATCCTACTGGGATCAGGCCTAAACAGGCAGTCAGACATCCCTCGAGGGGTCCCAGATTGGAGAGGGTGCAGGCTGGGCTGAGGGACACCCCCTCCCCATGCACGAATTTCATGCACCGGGCCTCTAGTTGACTATATTTCCTACGCTGTACTTTACATCCCCATGACTATTTTGTAACTACCAAATTGTACTTCTTAATCCCTTCATTTCATCCAGTCTCCCAACCCCGCTCCCATCTGGCAACCCTCAGTTTGTTCTCAGTAACTATGAGTTTTTTTCTGTTTTGTTTGTTTATTTTGTTTTTCACATTCCACATATAAATAGAATAATATGGTATTTATCTTTCTCTGTCTGATTATTTCACTTAGCATAATACCCTCTGAGTCCATCCATGTTGTCACAAATGGTAAATTTTCAGTCTTTTTTATGACTGAGTAATATTCCATTGTATATATGTACCAAATTTTTTTTTTTATCCAATCATTTATCAATGGACACATAGGTTTCTTCCATATCTTGGTTATAGTTATGAAAATAGGAGTACATATATCTTTCCAAACTAATGTTTTGGATTTCTTTGGGTAAATACCTAGAAGGGGGATGGCTGAGTCATATGGTGGTTCCATTTTTAATTTTTAGAGGAACCTCCATACTGTTTTCCATAGTAGCACAATTTATTTTTTTTACTCTATTGTTGGTGGGTGTTTGAGTTGTTTTCAGTTTGGGCTATCATAATACTGCTAAAAATATTTTTTGTACATGTTTTCGAGTAAATACATGCAAGAGGTTGCCTGTTCAATTCCTGGTCATGGTAACATGGGGTGCATACAGGAGGCAACCAATTAATATTTCTCCCTTGCCCTAGCCGGTTTAGCTCAGTGGATAGAGCATCGGCCTGCGAACTGAAGGGTCCCAGGTTCAATTCTGGTCAAGGGCACATGCCCGGGTTGTGGGCTCCATCCCCAGGAAGCAGGAGATCCATGATTCTCTCTCATCGTGGATGTTTCTCTCTCTCTCCCTCTTCCTTCCTCTCTGAAATCAATAAAAATATATTTCTCCCTCACATCACTATTTCTTTCTCTCCTTCTCCCTTCTTCCCTCTCTAAGAAATCAATAAAAATTTAAATAAAGGATTTTTGAGGCTACAAATCTAAGAGTCCAAGTGTATGCAGAGGCAATCTCAGCTTTATCAGATAAAGCCAAACTCTTCTCCAAAATGATTGTACCAGTTTCTCAGGAAGCAGAACATTCTAACCAGGGTCAGGCATAGAGTCAAGAAAACCCGTATACTTTCTTGCCGAAAACCCTCAGTGGTTTTCCCTTCTTCTTAGAATAAGATCCAAGTCCCTACCATGACTCCCACGGCCTCTGCCTTGCTCTCTGCCTCTGCCATTATGACTCCTCTTTGCTCTTTGCACTTGCTGTCCCCCCTCTCTGGGGTTTTCTTGCACTAGAGGTCTCCATGACTTGCTCCCTTGCTTTATTTAGGTATTTGCTAAAATGTCATTTCTCAGTAGCACTTTCCCTGACCATTGGGTTTTAGATTGCAATCTCCAGCAACCCTTATCCCCTTCTCAGCATTGTATTTCTCCTGGGTTCCATTCAGCCTCAGGCAGCTCTCCCATGGTCGGCCTGGGCTTGACAGATTTTATCTCCTCCAAACCCTTAAGGGCTGTCATACCTGACTATTTGGGAGCTGTCTAGCTGCCCCTTCTGATGAATCCACCTCTCTGAGTCACTTTTTATCACATCACCCTGCTTTTTTCATCACCATTTGCATGCTCTGAAATAAGCTAATGTATTTGTTTGTTTACCTATTTTGTTTTTCTAAAAATAGCTATTTGTTTGTTTATTTTAAATATGTTTTTATTGATTTCAGAGAGGAAGGGAGAGGGGAGAGAGAGAGAGAAACCTCAATGATAAGAGAGAATCACTGATCAGCTGCCTCCTGCACTCTCCCCCCTGGGGATCCAGCCCACAAGCTGGGCATGTGCCCTGACCGGGAATGGAACCACCACCTTCTGGTATACTGGAGGACATGCCAGCCAAGTGAGCCACACCAGCCAGCGCTACCTGTTTCGTTTTAATATCCATCCAGCGCCACCCCTCACTTTTATGGGAGCACAATAAAAGAGGAAACTCAGCTGTCTTTCCAGGCTGGTTGTCAGTCTCCCGGAGGCAGCCAGGCATCCCCACACCTACACCTGGGACTTGCCCCTTCTGGAAACACCCAGAACTCAGGCATCCCCCTCTGCTGCCAGTTCCCACCAATATCCCTGGCTCAGTTTCAGAGCACTGCTGCTGCTGCTGCTGCTGCTTCCCTAGTCCCTTCCGGGGACAGTTTGGGATCCTGAAGCATCTATTTGGGCTGGAGAGTAATGGGCTGGGGTCCTTACCCTAGCAGGTGTCAGGACTGGAGCTCAAGAAATACTTTTTGATTAAATGAAAGGGAAGAGTTCAGAGACTATAGGACCTTGCCAGGTGGAGAAAAGAGAAAAGGCACTCCGAGCCCAAGGAACAGTGTGAGCCAGGACTGAAGGCATGCAAATGCACGTCGGCTTTGAAAGGCATGCTCTGGTCTGGTGCAGAGAGAGGTTTTCAGCGGAGAGGAGCACCACAGGGGAGCATTGCTGGGCAGGCCTGGAAGAAGAGGGCTGATTGGAGAGGTCTGAGCTCCCTGAAGGATCAACAAGGATCAGCAGTGTCTTAGGTTTAATCCTGTACCCCTCCCCCACCACCACCCATCCCCACCTCAGTCTGCCCCTCCTACTTTACCCCTGCCCCCCTTCACCCAACCCTCCAGCCTGGCAGATCCTGCAGCTGAATGGACTTCTCTCTGGGCCTACATTTGGGGCCACGAAACAAGAAGGCCACCCACCAGCAACCTCCTGCACCCTCTGGGCATGTCCCACCAGCTGCCTCTCCTTGTCTATCCTGTCCTCCCTCTGCCTGTGCCTGTCCCTGCCCTGCCTGTCCTCCTGCCACCTGCAACTGCACTGCCTGTCCCTCTTACGCAGCTACCTGCCCCTCCTGTCCCAGTCTCCCTGGCCCACCCTGCACCTGCTCCTGCCCTGCCTGTCCTCCCTCAACTTGTCACCACAGCTCTTGTGTCTCATGCTCTGATCCTCACTTGACCTACTGCCATCCCTCACCTTGCCCCATTTACCCTAGTGCCAAGGGCCGATCTGCCTGTCTCAGCTCCTGTTTGGCCTATAGTAACAACTGTTACAGAGGGGCTGCCTGGGGGCCTCCAGGCTCCATTGGCCACTGCAGCTGTTGCTTCAGGGGACAGCGCACCTCTGGCACCTCGCGGTGGCACTGTCTGATAGTCTAGGCGGGCTATGCCCCCTAAAGAGACTGTCAGTCTTCTGGAGCCCTTCTGTAGCTGCTTCCTCAGGTAGGAGGCAGAAGCTCTGGGTGGAGTAAGAGGGGTCACCTGGATCCCTCACCTAGAAGGTAAAGGCAGCACACTGATCAGAGCCCCTGGCCTCCCACTTAGTCCTGGGAGTGAGAAAAGGCATCTGCTTTGAAGTAAGTTTCTGGGTATGTTCCTGCTGGTTCCAGAAACTCTTCTTCTGCAACGTTTGGAATGGAAACTGTTCTCAGAGCCTCCTCCAAGGCCTCTGAAGGTAAGTAAGTTGGCCATTTCCCCCCATTTGTCAGCCTCCCCTGGGGACCCTTCTTGGCTCCTTTGAGTTCACATAGATAAGATAGATTCTTCTTCTAGAGGTGGTAGGGGACCCTCTGTCCAGGGGCCATGTTTTGCCCCTTGAACCTCCACCCATATCCCTAACTGATCCAAGAGTCTCTAGACCCCTTACCTGTCATCTTGACCAGGCAAAGATGATAGATCAGTGGCTCTTGGACCAGAAGAGGAGGCTGAACAGAGGGGTTTTGGCTCTTCCCTCCCCTTGGATATCATGACATCATACATGGTCCTTTGCTTTTAGGAATCTGGTGCTCTCTTGTCTTGCAAATCTCTGAGTGCTAGCCCAGTCTCATGACCTCAATCTTCCAGGATTAAACCCATCTGTAACATCTCTGCTCATCTGGCATGGGGTGAGGGAAGCTGGGAACCCTTGACTCAGGTTCCCAACAATCCCATCCACACATGGCCAATCATGAGTCCCCTGTCCCTGGGGAGTCGGACTGGGAGGTTGAAGAAACCACTATGAGGAAGCTGGAAGTGAGAATCTGGGTATCTGCCTGGGACTGGACCCTAAGCTGAGAGTCCCTGAGCCTCCACATTTCAATCTTCTCTTTCTCAGCCTCCTTCTCTGGAACCCTTGGTTTTTTCCCTTTCCATCTCTTTTTATCCTTCCAGTTATCTTTCCTTCTATCCTTCCACATCACTCTCTCCATTTCTGCTTCCTTCTTTCTCTCTATCACGGGGTCATTCTGCCTTCACCTAACTTGTGTCTTGATTATGTGTTTTCCCTACTCTAATTCTCCCTCCCTCTATTTACCCTTTTAATTTTAAATCTACTTATTAATATATATGTCTTTTTCTTTCCCCCTTCCTGTCTTAATCTTTGTCTTCATGTCTATTTTCTTCCTTGGTCTTTCAATCCACCTCGCATTGCTCTGCTTTTCTGTCCTATTCTGCTTCTGGGTACATTTCACTTGTGATCTCTCATTTCTGTTTCCCTTTTTGTCTTTATCTCTCTTCCTGTGTTCTGTGTCTAGCTGTTTCTTCACTTCCTACCTCTTTTTCTGTCTCTTTTTCTCTCTCTCCATCCTGCAGCTGCCAAGTCAGTCACATGCCCACCTCATTGCTGTCCAAGGGCCAGGACACCAAGCCCTCTAGTATCTGTCTGTCCCCCACACACTCCATGCCCTGAAATGAGTGAGGGTTAGACACAGGTGTCCCACCCACTATCTAGGCCATCTATCCCAATTCAGTTCTAAGCTGGAAAATTTTTTTTAAATGATGCTTCTCCCAACTTCTTTTTCTGAAAATTGGCAATTAAAAAGAAAAAGAATTAAGCATTTATGCTGCCTGTCCTGTATAAACTGTATTTCAGGGTAGCCAAATAACCGTAAGTGGTGGAGAAAACTTCTTATTTACGGAAGAATTTCAGCTAATATGGAAGGAATATGGAATCAGAAAAATCAGCATTTGTAACCCTTATGAAATAATTGATTAAAGCAAGAATCTTCAATGGATAAAACCAAGTATGATGGTTGATGGAAAATTTACAATGGAGAAATCAAGCTGTCACCACCTGATACCCTGGTGAATCTTAGTATTACCAAAAGGGGCACAACCACACACTGTACACCCCTGATGTAATGCAGCCTGAAGTACTCAGCTCTCTCTATGAAGGATTCTTGCCAAACAAAACACTGAACATGAGTTTAATCAAAACTCCATTTGACAGGAAATACTAGGGATAGAAGAACAAATTAAATGACACAATGAGGAAGTAAGAAGACACATCCAGAATGGAGGACATTCTAAAGGATATCTGACCCAGTTTCTTCAACTAGTCAATGACTGGGGGAAGAAGGGAGAGGTGACCTTACAAGACAACTGCCACATGGAACATGAGGACCTCGTTTGGTTCCTGATTTGGACAACCCAGTTGCAAAAAGACATTTTCAGGCAGTTGAGGACAGTTAATTATGGACTGGTATTTATGATGCCAAGGAATCAGTGCTGATTTTGTTAGATGTAAAAATGGCTTTGGGGTCATGTAAAAAAAAAAAGGTTCTTATTTTCTAGCAACGCATATGGAAGTATGGAGTGAAGTGACATTTAATTTTAAATATTTTGGCAAATAAAAAATGACAGAAAGAAAGAAGTAGAAGGAACAAAGTGACAAAATCAACATTGTTGAATTAAGTATATAAAGACTCACAGAACTATGCTCTCTACCTTTGTGTACGTTTGAGCATTTTTGTAATAAAAGTTTTAAATGATGCTCCTCTGGTCAGCATGGTTCCTAGTAACTCCCAGAGCATCCTCCCCCACCTGCCCTGAAAGACTTCACCTGTGTGACTCCCCCCCACAGACCCCAGCCCTCCCTGCCCTCTACTGGAAGCAGGTACTAGAGATGGATTGTGCTCACAGGCTGCCCTTTATCCCCTCCAGTCCTCTGCTGGCACATTCCTCATATTTCGGACTTTTCCAGCTGTGCTTCACAGCTCTGCAGGGCAAGGAGAACCTTAAAGAACAAACATATCTTGAATAGTTCTTAATATAAACAAAAATAATTCAAAATAATGTAATCTGGCTTTAAGCCTCTCTCTGTCATGTGCTCTGAACAAAATGGCCTCAGTCTTGGAAAACAGAAGGCAAGAAATGTAAGTCCATTGTCCTAACTGGTTTGGCTCAGTGGATAGAGCGCTGGCCTGTGGACTGAAGGGTCCCAGGTTCGATTCCGGTCAAAGGCATGTACCTTGGTTGCAAGCACATCCCCAGTGAGAAGTGTGCAGGAGGAAGTTGATTGATGTTTCTCTCCCATCGATGTTTCTGACTCTCTATCCTTCTCCCTTTCTATCTGTAAAAAAATCAATAAATTATATTTTAAAAAAAGAAAGAAATGTAAGACCACCCTGTCCCATTCCCTGTCTTCATTCAGGATGACCTCCACCCTCAAAGAAAAGACTACTAAGAATTGGGAAACTGGGTATCATGAGTTCAAGGCGCTTCAGTCTAGGACTGGGATGGAGGGCATTTGGGTCAGTCAGGCCCTCACTCACTGAATGACCTTAGAGAAATCATGATTTTTTTCCACTTATATAACTTGTTTCGTACTACAGATTATAAATTTACACAAAAGTAATACAGTATGAATATACAGTATATATTAGACAGTGACATTGGCTTTCAGTAATAACAAGTTTAGTCTAATTTCTAGCCCTATAAAAAATCAAATTTTCTCACACTATCACCAGTATCATATTAAAAATTCCCATAAAAGAGGGAGTTTCCCCCACCTCTTAGTTTTTGGTTCTGAGCTTCATGAAGCTGTTTTTCCTATGCATAAATTTTTTAGCAGTCTCACATCTGTTATTCCAAACAACAGAAAAATTGACCTGTTAAACCTTACTGAAATGGAAAATTTTGTGCTATTGAACAATAAGATTCTGAACACTCACCAGTGATGTTGGTTATACCCAATGCGATAATATTGTAGTATAATAAGGAAACTGGGACACCTCATGAAGGACTTCATAAGGGCTTTGGGTCATGTAAGAACCTTTATAATAGGCCTCTTCCCTCAGCACTTTGCCTGCTCTGTGAGAAAAATTATTTTCGTCTTAGTGTTTCTAGATGAATGCATGGGAACCACTACCCCTTCCTACTCTCTAGAAGTTTGCCGGTTAGGGATGAAGGAACTTTGGAGCTTGGATACAAATCTCAACTGTTTCCTTTATCATAAGAATTTCTGAGATGTAATCTCAGACCCTCCCACCCGCTATGCTCCAAACTTAATTTTTTTTCCAGAGAAATTGAGATCAATTTGTTCTACTTTTTAATGCATTCATTGGTTGATTTTTTTAAAAATACATTTTTATTGATTTCAGAGAGGAAGGGAGAGGGAGAGAGAAATAGAAACATCAATGATGAGAGAGAATCATTGATCAGCTGCCTTCTGCACGCCCCTCACTGGGGATCGAGCTCACAACCAAGGCATGTGCCCTTTACTGGGACCCCAGTCCGCAGGCCAATGCTCTATCCACTGAGCCAACCTGGCTAGGACCATTGGTTGATTCTTGTATGTGTCCTGACTGGGAATGAAACTGGCCACCTTTTGGTACATGGGATGATACTCCAACCAACCTAGCCACACCAGCTAGGATAGGCCAGTGCTTTTTAGGGTAATTACATGGATTAACTTATTCATCAAATATTTATTGAACTTTTTAAAATGTACCAATAACTGTTTTAAGTACTGGAAATACAAGTGAACAAAGCAGATAAAAATCTGCAGGGCAGAGATAGTAAATAAATAAACAAGTAAAAATATATGGTATGCCAGATGGTAAGTGCAATGGAGAAAATGCAGCAAAGGAGAATAGAGTGTTAGAAGGAAAGCAGGTAGATTTCTGTGGTGGAGGTATTGCTATTTTAAACAGGATGGCCAAGAAAGGCCCCTCTGATAAAGTGACATTTGAACAGAGAACTGGAGCACTGAGGGAGGGAACCATGTGGATATCTGGGAGAACCAGAACCTTACAGGGCACAATGTGCAAAGGCCCTGGTGACAGCCAGTATAGATAGAGTAGGAGTAGAATGGAGAATGGTAGGAGATGAGGTCAGAGAAGTAGCAGCCAACAGGACAGAGGGGTTTGTAGGCCATTATAAAGATTTTGGCTTTTGTGCTTAGTGAAATGGAAAACTATTGGAGGGTCTCGAGATCAAATTAAAGCCAAAGAGATGTTAAGTAACTTTCCCAAGGTAGCATAGTTGGTTTTTGTTTTTTTAAAATATATTTTAATGATTTAGAAATAGAGAGTTATATATGGATAGAGAGTTAAAAACATGGATGAGAGAGAAACATTGATCAGCTGCCTCCTGCACACCCCCTACTGGGGATGTGCCCCAACCAAGGCACATGCCCTTGACTGGAATCGAACCTGGGACCCTTCAGTCCTCAGGCCGATGCTCTATCTACTGAGCCAAACCGGTTAGGGCGTTTGTTTGTTTTTAAATATATTTTAATTGATTTCAGAGAAGGGAAAGGGAGGGAGAGAGAGGGAGGGAGAGAGAGAGACAGAGAGAGAGAGAGAGAAACCTCAATGATGAGAGAGAATCATTGACCAGCTGCCTCCTGCATGGCCCCTACTGCTGATGGATTCCGCATCTGGGCATGTGCCCTTGACCAGAATCGAACCGGGACGCTTCAGTCCACAGGACTACTCTGTATCCACTGAGCCAAACAGACGTGAGCAAGGTAACACAGTTTGTAAGTGACAGGAGGTTAGCGCGCTCCAGGGCTGAAGTTCTTAACCCTATGCTGCTGCTGAACTTTAGCCTTTTTACTTGGGCACTGCTCCCTTCTGACTTCAGGTGAAGAAACTGGGACACTGAGGAGTTTTGTGGCTTGCCCGAGGCCAGACAGCTGGTAAGGGACAGGGGAGGGATTTGAGCCTTAGTCTGTCTGCGGCCGGGAGTCCAAGTCCTTTACACCACACTGCCTCCCTCAGGTGCCTGGGCCATTCTGACTTCTGGCCTAGAGGTCACTACAGCTGACTTCTGGCCTGGACGTGACGACAACGAGAGAAAAGAGAACAGAAGACCCATCTCGGCTTAGGGTAGCGGTGTTCCTTGGGAAGCTCCAGCCTCGGGTTTGCGGGCATTTTCCCGGGCACAGCCGTGCTCTCTGACCTACGGCGCGGAGAAAGAGAGATTAAATAGGCCTTTATTTCGGGGTGGCCCGCAGGTATCCGGGAGTTTAGGAAGAGGGCAGTGGACAAGGCGGGACGAAAACAGCGACTTTTCCTGCTTCCAGGCGTGCCCCCAGCAGACGTCCGGAGTTCTGCGGCGCGCGGGGCGGGGCGAGAAGGCGGGGCGGGGCAAGGGGCGGGCTCGCGCGCTACGTCCCCGTCACGTGACGGGATCATCATGGCGGCGACCGGAGGCCTGTCAGGCTCCCGGAAACAGGCTGTGAGGGGCGGGCGCGCCGCTGGAACCCGAGCCGGAGCCGGAGCCGGAGGTGGAGCGGGCCGGGCGGCCGGGCGGCCTGGAGCCGGACGTGTCCGGAGTGTCCCCGCAGACCGGGGCAGCAGGTAAGACGGGGTCCGGGTGAGGCGCGAGCGGGTGTGGCGGCGCTGGGGCGCTGGGCGGGGGCTAGGGGGCGCCAGGGGATTCCCGTGACCTCGAGGAGGAGGAATCTTGAGATGCACGCTCTTGACCGTGAAGCAACTCTAGAGGCCCGCGCCCGCGGGAGGGATGCCCGGGACCGGAGACGAGGCCTTGAGGGCAAAAACGGGCTCCCCAGAGAGGATGGGAGGTAATAGAAGGAAGTATGCAGAAGTTGTTGTGGAAGAGGGCAGGAGCCCCTTAACGGAAGGGGCTAGGATTATTGAAGGGACTTATTTGCTATGGCAGGCCAGGGTGGGGCTAATATTAAGTCTTTTCCCCTCTCCTCTTACCCCTCCCTGCCCCACAGTGTCCTAGGAGACCGCTCTGGCGGGCCACTCCTCCCACCCACCCAACTGGTCCCTCCGGTCTGAGCTCTGGGGGAGTGGAGTTGAGGGGTGGGGAAAGTGCGCTTGGCAGGGCGTAGGGTGGAGCTGCCTTCTGCTTAGACACCCAGCCCCTTGACCCTGCTGCCTGGGCAATGGATGTGACTATGAAACCCCCTTTTTTCCCCAGGTCGTCCGGGGGCCCGCCATGCTGGTGACTGCCTACCTTGTCTTTGTGGTCCTC
The DNA here is from genome assembly GCA_026230045.1 of Corynorhinus townsendii. NCBI lineage: Eukaryota > Metazoa > Chordata > Mammalia > Chiroptera > Vespertilionidae > Corynorhinus > Corynorhinus townsendii. The sequence goes on along the minus strand of JAPDVU010000003.1, from coordinate 166,990,595 downwards.
CTGACCTCCTGCCTGGGGTTGGAGCTGTCAAGATGCCGGGCTAAGCCCCCGGGAAGAGCCTGCAGCAATCCCTCCTTCGTTCGGTTTCAACTGGACTTTTATCAGGTCTACTTCCTGGCCCTGGCAGCCGACTGGCTTCAGGCCCCCTACCTCTATAAACTCTATCAGCATTACCACTTCCTGGAGGGTCAAATTGCCATCCTCTATGTCTGTGGCCTTGCCTCCACAGTCCTCTTTGGACTGGTGGCCTCCTCCCTTGTGGACTGGCTGGGTCGAAAGAAGTCTTGTGTCCTCTTCTCCCTCACTTACTCCCTGTGCTGCTTAACCAAACTCTCTCGGGACTACTTTGTGTTGCTGATAGGCCGAGCACTTGGTGGGCTGTCCACCGCCCTGCTCTTCTCGGCCTTCGAGGCCTGGTACATCCATGAGCACCTGGAGCGGCATGACTTCCCTGCTGAGTGGATCCCAGCTACCTTTGCCCGAGCTGCCTTCTGGAACCATGTACTGGCTATAGTGGCAGGTGTGGCAGCTGAGGCTGTGGCCTGCTGGATGGGACTAGGGCCTGTAGCGCCCTTTGTGGCTGCCATCCCTCTCTTGGCTCTGGCTGGCGCCTTCGCCCTTCACAATTGGGGAGAGAACTATGATCGGCAGCGTGCCTTCTCAAGGACCTGTGCTGGGGGCCTGCGCTGCCTCCTGTCGGACCGCCGTGTGTTGCTACTAGGTACCATACAAGCCCTGTTTGAGAGTGTCATCTTCATCTTTGTCTTTCTCTGGACACCTGTGCTGGACCCACATGGGGCCCCACTGGGCATCATCTTCTCCAGCTTCATGGCAGCCAGCCTGCTCGGCTCTTCCTTGTATCGCATCGCTACCTCGAAGAGGTACCACCTTCAGCCTATGCATCTACTCTCCCTTGCTGTCCTCATCGTTGTCTTCTCCCTCTTCATGCTGACCTTCTCCACCAGTCCAGGCCAGGAGAGTCCAGTGGAGTCCTTCATAGCCTTCCTACTCATCGAATTGGCCTGCGGGCTATACTTTCCCAGTATGAGCTTCCTGCGGAGAAAGGTGATCCCTGAGACAGAGCAAGCTGGTGTACTCAACTGGTTCCGGGTGCCCCTGCACTTACTGGCCTGCCTGGGGCTCCTAGTCCTTCATGATAGTGATCGCAAAACAGGCACTCGGAACATGTTCAGCATCTGCTCTGCTGTCATGGTGATGGCACTGCTGGCAGTGGTGGGGCTCTTCACCGTGGTAAGGCATGATGCTGAATTGCGGGTGTCCTCACCCAATGGGGAGCCCTATGCCCCTGAGCTCTAACTCTGTTTCAAGACAAGGGAGCTGGGACAGACTCTTGACTTCCACCTCTCCAGGGTTGTACAGATCTCTCTTTGACTGACTTTGGGACTATCTGGCCCCTCAGCCTGTCCTTGGGGTCCCTCCTGCCAGTGCTTTGGGTTGGGGAGTACATGGGCGTGATATCCTGGAAAGAAGATGCCAAAAGTTGCCTCTGTGTTACTCCCTTTCCCCTTTCAATTTAAAAATAAACAATTTTCACTGATCATTGATTTGATTTACTCGTCCTGACCTGTACCCACCTTAGTAGTTTCTGGTGGGTGGGCAGCTGGTGAAGATAGAGGTGGAGTTATCAGCAGAATGTTTGTATTTATAGCCTACGACTGTATCCAGCTTAAACTGAGAGTTTTGGAATTTTCTAAAGCAGAACTGGGTGGGAAATGCCTGAAGCTACTAGGTCCTCCATATCTTCACCCTGGGGACAGGCATCCTCTCCAGTTGCCAAGCAAAACCCTTGCTCCACAGCCAGGGTCAGACAATCTCTGGAGCATGTGGGGTGGATGCCCGTGCCACTGAGCAAAGATTTCAGGGCTTGGGCTGCTTTTATATCCACCCCTTGGGGCAAATTCAGGGCCTTCCTACAGGGAGAAGCTTGTAGCTCCCCACATGCATGCTACCTGTCTTCTGCCTCTGGGGCTATGAAGGTGCTATTTGTCCAGCATCACCTGGGCCCACTAGGTCCTGTATCTTTGCATGAAATTCAAGTGAAGGGCTGCCAAGGGTAGAGAGCAGTGAATGGCTGAGGGACTGGGACATCTTGTCTGTACCTGACACTTCCCCACCCAGACTGAGTGAGGGTGAGGGAGCCATCAGGGCAGGAAACAGTACTAGTGGGAACACCAGTTTTGTGGGCCCCTCCCTGCCTCACCTCAGATGGTATCTGCCTTTACTCCTCCCACCAACACCTGGGCTTCTCAGGGGAAGCAGAGCCAACTTTAAGAAGGGTGGGGATGGAGGGAGGGCAGGCTCAAGGGTGTGTCCTGGAATGTGCTTCAGATGGGCATGGGGGACCCACCTGGTTTGGAAAGGAATTGACAACCTTTCCCTGGGTCCCAGACTACTTCCCAGACAGGAAGATGCAAGATGTTCCAAGACCTGCAAGTTCTAACCTGTGCGGAGAGATAACATCAGCTGGTGCTAGAAGAATGCAGCATGGATGGTCTTCTGCAGGGTAAGGCTGAGGGGGAGGAATGGATGGTGGTCTCAGGTCCCTACTCAGAGCAGAAAAAAACAACACATGTTCCCCCACCCAGGCTGCAGGGAATACAAGTTGAGGTTAAGTACAGAAAAACACCTTTGCCTTCCCCCACCTTGAAGCTAAGACGGAGTCTGTTGCAATAACTCCACATCCTCTTTCTAGCCCTGAGCTGGACCTAGATATATTTTATAGTTATTGGTAGACTTTCTGTCTCTTTACCATACCATGATCTCCTCAAGGATAAGAGGAGATTATATGTTTTTTGCCTTTGTCTGCCTGTATATGCACACAAGGCATGCTTTGCCCATAGCTGTGCTCAGTAAATGTCTGGAAAGGAGATGGGCTAGCTCACACCTGGCTTTTCAAGAGCTGCCCTTTTAGCAGCTATTAGACTAGAATTTAGAGCCTAGTTAATGATTTGTTGTTTGGGTAACAGGAGTTATTTACTGATGTAGGTATGAGGGGGCCCAACATTGCTAAGTGGTAAGGAAATTAGAGGGTAGACAGACTAATGTTCCTTTACCTTTGTCTCTGCTGAGCTTTCTTCAAAGTGGCTGGTGACATGGTGTTGGGAGGTTTTCTGTCAGATTCAACAGGGTATTAAAAACTCAAAGGTATCTTTTTTTTTTCCCCCCCTCAGGATGGATTTTTATTTATTTTTTAAGTGAAAGGATATATATATATATATATATATATATACACTTTTTTTTTTATTATTGATTTCAGAGAGGAAAGGAGAGGAAGAGAGAGATAGAAACATCGATGATGAGAGGGAATCATTGATTGGCTGCCTCCTGCACTCCTCCTATAGGGGATTGAGCCTGCAACCTGGGCATGTGCCCTTGGCTAGAATCAAACCCAGACCCTTTAGTCCGCAGGCCGACACTCTTATCTACTGAGCCAAACCGGCCAGGGCGGGATGGATTTTTTTTTTTAAAATAAATCTTTATTGTTCAGATTACAGGTGTTCCTCTTTTTGTTTTCCCCCTATAGCTCCCTTCCGCCTGATTCCCCACCCCACCCTACCCCATGCCCTTACCCCCTGCCACTGTCTTCATCTATAGGAGTAAGATTTTTGTCCAATCTCTTCCCGCACGACTCACACCCGCTTCCCCCTGAGAATTATCAGTCCACTCCCTTTCTATGTCCCTGATTCTATTATATTCACCAGTCCAGTCTGTTCTTCAGATTTTTTATTTACTTGATTTTTAGATTCACTTGTTGGTAGGTATGAATTTGATGTCATTTTGTTGTTCATAATTTTTATCTTTACCTTTTTCTTCTTCTTCCTCTTCTTAAAGAATACCCTTCAGCATTTCATGTAATCCTGGTTTGGTGGCGATGAACTCCTTTAGCTTTTTCTTGTCTGTGAAGCTCTTTATCTGACCTTCAACTCTGAATGATAGCTTTGCTGGGTAGAGTAATCTTGGTTGTAGGTTCTTGCTGTTCATCACTTTGAATATTTCTTGCCACTCCCTTCTGGCCTGCATAGTTTCTGCTGAGAAATCAGCTGACAGTCGTATGGGTACTCCCTTGTAGGTAACTAACTGTTTTTCTCTTGCTGATTTCAAGATTCTCTCTTTGTCTTTTGCCCTTGGCATTTTAATTATGATGTGTCTTGATGTGGTCCTCTTTGGATTCCTTTTGTTTGGGGTTCTGTGCGCTTCCTGGACTTGTAAGTCTATTTCTTTCACCAGGTAGGGAAAGTTTTCTGTCATTATTTCTTCTAATAGGTTTTCAGTATTTTGCTCTCTCTCTTCTTCTGGCACCCCAAAAATTCGGATGTTGGTACACTTAAAGTTGTCCCAGAGGCTCCTTACACTATCTTCATATTTTTGGATTCTTTTTTCTTTTTGTTTTTCTGATTGGGTGTTTTTTGTTTCCTCATATTTCAGATCTTTGGTTTGATTCTTGGGGTACATTGACCTACAGTTGAGTTTCTGTATATTCTTTATTTTAGACAGTGTATGCTTCATTTCTGACTGGTCCTTTTCCATTTTTTTGGCATTCTCATTAAGGTCCTTGAAGGTCTCACTAAGCTCCTCAGAAGTGTCATCAAGTTTCTCGGCGGTTTTTAGAAGATTCTTGAGTAACCTTATAAATGTGGTTCTGAACTCTATGTCGTCCAGTAGTTTGCTTTCCTCCATTTCTTTCATTCGTGATGTGTTTCTTTGTTTCCGCATTTTGGCTGCTTCCCTATGTTGATGGAGTGGCTTTGTGTGGTAGGTGACCTATAGGGGGCAGTAGCTCAGCCTCCCCAATCACCTGATGTGGACACTCTTGGTACACCCCTTTGTGGGCTGAGTGCAAAGTCTTGGTGTAGTTAAGCCTTAATTGCTGTTGGTACGCTGGGAGGAATTGACCTCCAGGCCAATCGGCTGTGAGGACTCGCTGTGTCTATAATGGAAGAACTGCTGTGCTGCAGACACGCTTATGGTGCAGGACTTGTTTCAGTGGGGCTTTGGTGCTCGCTGAGTCTGCCTCTTGAATGTGTCACTTATGGATGTGAGGAGTTGAAATCTGGTTTCTCACACTGACCACTAGGTATACTGGCTTCTGGATCTCCAATGGGGTGCAGGTCAGCTATTGTCTGAGTCCACCCAGCAGGAGCTACAGCAAGAGCTACAGTTTTCTCCTCTTTGCTTGGGGTTTGGAGGTTTTGGAGCTGTCTGACCCAGGCTGCAAGTTTGCTAGGTTAAGCTGCGATAGGGCAGGCCTTTCTTATGCTAAAGCTGCTGCTTGGAGCTTGGGTGGGTTTGTAGGTTGTGTGGGGCGGGGTCTCAGGGCGTCACTAGGCTAGGGCGTGGCAAACAGCGATGGCTGCTAGTTAGCCGGCTCTGTGTCTCCAACTGCGTCCTGTGCCCCAGCGCAGTAAACAATTATTCTTGCGCGCAGCTCTGCAAGCAGGCCCTCCTCACTTTCCGACCCGGTCTCAAAGCTCTTTTCTCTTTCCTTCTAGTTGTAGAACTTCCACTCAGCCAGCTTTCCCGTGGTTCTGGGTGATAGACGTTTTGTCTTTTAGTTGTAGTTTTGAAATTGTTGTGCGAGGCAGCAGTTTAGGTGTTTACCTATGCCACCATCTTGGATTCTCCAAAGGTATCTTTAAAAAAAATATATATATATATATATATTTTTTTTTTTTAATTGATTTTAGAGAGAAAGGGATAGGGATAGAGAGAGAGAAACATCATTGATCAGCTGCCTCCTGCACGCCCCCCACTGGGGATTGGAGCCTGCAACCTGGACATGTGCCCTGACCCGGAATCGAACCGTGACCTTCCGGTTTATAGGTCAATGCTCAACCAGTCATGCCAGCTGGGCCACAAATATATTTTTTATTGAATACCTACTATATGCCATGCATGGTATTACTAGGTGGTGGTGACTCCCCCCCGCAAGAGGAAAATCCCCCTAAAGAAAGGATATGGGCTTGGCTGATGTGGCTCAACTGGCTGCGCATTGTCCTATCCACCAAAGGGTCATCGATTCAATTCCTGATCAGGACACATGCCGGAATTGTGGGTTCTGTCCATGGTTGGGGCACATGCTGGAGGCAACAGATCGATGTTTCTCACATCTCCTCCCTCTCTCTTTAAAATCAGTACCTTTTTTTATTTTAAAAAAGAAAGTATATATACCAGGGGGGATAAATGGTAATGGGAAAAAATAAAAAATAAATAAATAACAAAAGGATCTGTAGCAAGTGAATGACAAAGCTAAAGCTAAACCTTGCCTTATTTTTTTTTTAAATAGATTTTTATTGATTTCAGAGAGGGAGAGGAGAGAGAGAAACATTAATGAGGAGAGAGAATCATTGATTGGCTGTCTCTTGCACGCCCCCTACTGGGGATCAAGCCCAGAACCCGGACATGTGCTCTTGACCGGAATCGAACCCAGGACCTTTCAGTCCCCAGGCCGATGCTCTATCCACTGAGCCAAACCAGCTAGGGCTAAACCTTGCTTTTTGCTGCCCCCAGTCCCCCTTCTATGACATGTACTGCCTGTGAACCCTGGGCCTTTACCTACTTGCCTTTCGCCCTCTAGTCTTGCTCCCTCGTTCCAAACCCTGTCTCTGGAGAAGGGCAAGAGAATGGGAGCATTTAACCTTGGCTATTTGGTCCACTTTTGGGTCAAATGAAGGATTGGTTTAGCAGGTGCACACTGCCTGAAAAATGCTGCTCATAATACTCTGCTAGGAGGAGCATAGGGAACTAGTTAATAGCATGGATACAGAGCTCAACTACCTGGGTTCAAATTTGAGCCTGTTTCCTCATCTGTAAGATGGGGATGATAATATCATTTCTACCCCATAACAAATCTTATGACATTACATGCATTACTACATTTAAGTGCTTAGAATAGTACTTAGTCCACAATGTAAGCACTACGTGTTTGTTTTTAACTTTTTCAACCCAGCTAAACCCATCCAGATTTGGGTGTGAGAATGAGTGGATGGGGCTGTAAAACTGGGTGTAGAACTTTCCAACTCATCCCAGTGGTTGGGTGATTCCTAGCAGTGTTTATCCTTGATTCTGGCCCAGACAGAAGTATCCAGCTATCTGAAAGGCCTTCTACTTTGGGGCACATGAGCAGCTGAGTAGAATGTTAGTATGTTCCACTTGAACTCATTTCCTCTTCAAGTGGGAAGGTCATTTTGGTGTCAGATTTGATACACACCACCATCTTTCACTAAGAGGCTCCTGATTTTCTGACTTTCCATTCAGCTGGACATGTGATTATTTGATTTGGAGCTCTTCTGAGGAAAGCAGAAACATCACAAGAAACCAGGAGCCAATGGATGAGAGACAGGAGGACTGGACCATGAGGACCAGCGTACTGGGTTCTGAAGCTTGGAGGATGACCTCTTCCTGGAAATTCAGTCCTTGCTCAGGGAGGGGAGGGGGTTTCCCAGCTAATGGCCATGGCCCCTAGGCTAGGTCCAGGTTCCATTCCCCATTTCTCTTCTTAACCCCAATCCTGTGGTTCTCCCCGTCCCTTTTATTATTTTTTGCTACTACTTCCGCACAGAACCACAAAACAGAATTATAAGTTTGTCATGCTTGGGATCAGATCTAATGTTATAAAAATTATTTCACATTTGCTTTTAAGGTGTGTTTTTTATTTTGCAATACATTTATATGGGCTCATTGTAAAATAATCTAATGCAAATACAGAAAAAAAACAATATGAATATGTGAATGTAAATCTGTTTATATAATGGTATATTAAAATATATGTAGTATATTGACATAAATATATTACAAATATAAATACATACAGAAATATAAAATATTAAAAATGACAAGCTGCCCCAACTGGTTTGGCTCAGTGGATAGAGCATTGGCCTGCGGACTCAAGGGTCCCAGGTTTGGTTCTGGTCAAGGGCATGTACCTTGGTTGCAGGCTCATCCCCAGTGGGAGGTGTGCAGGAGGTGGCTGATCGATGTTTCTCTCTCATCAATGTTTCTGACTATCTCTCTCCCTTCCTCTCTGTAAAAAATCAATAAAATAAAAAATAAAATAAATGACCGGCTCTGCTCCATTAATCCCTCTATTCATACCATTGTTAAATGCTCTGGTTTAATGTTAGGGTGTTTTTTTAAAAAAAATAAAAATGGAATTAAGTCATTCATGCTATTCCATAACGTGTTTTTATTTTTTTGGTTTGGGTTTTTTTTTTTTTACATAAAGTATATCTTATTTTTCTTTTTAAAACAAAATCCACAGGAAGACTATAACAGTCATTCATATATCTGGTATCTTTATATGTCAGTACATTTAAGACGTTTTTTAACAGCTGCAAAGCATTGTTAGGGCTTTTGAAAAGCATTTTAAGGCTACTTCAGACTAGCAAAACCCTTGGGAGGTAATGAGGCATGATGTTACTATCCCCACTTCACAAATTAGTAATAAATTGAGCTGGGACTAAAACCCCGCTCCTCTGTCCAGGCTCAAGTTCAAAGCTCTTTCCACAATCTGTGCTCTCTCTTTATAAACTTGTGATTCAACTGAGGGATTGAATTATGTAACTCAAGTTCAAATTGGTCAGCATTTATTGATCTCTTGATACTTAACAGAATTTCCTACCCCTTATAAGTAGAAAAGAGGAATAAAAAAAGGTAAGTTCTCTGCCCTTAAGGCATTTAGAATGAAATATAATAATTTTAAAAAGTCCTAGAACACTTGATATACAACATGTAAATAAACATTGATTGCTAAGTTATAGGCAAGAGGAACTAAGTACTAAGAGAATTGATATTTCATTGATCATTTATGAACTCTCTGCTGGGTCCCTTACCATAAAAGAGATATGTGTGTAATGTCTATGACACATAGCACCTGCATTAATTTAACCATCCCAATGCTGAGAATCCTTGCAGAAGTTGTTTGTTTGTTTGTTTGTTTAGTCTTCCCTACTAGATTCTCAGCTCCTAAAAGAAGTTGATGGTGATGAAGAAAGATGATGATAGAGAATGGTTTATTTGATAGAATTCATCAGGAAAAAAATCTAACTGCCAAAGACTAGAGTTTTGAATTGAATTCTTTGGTGGAGGAAGGAAAGAAAAGCAGAGCCAATTGAATCTGTATGTTTGGAGAAGTAGTATTTACCAAACATGTCATTAAAAGTAAGAAATATCCTGGTGAATGAGTTTTCCTAGTTCTTTCTGACACAACATAGTCAAGGAGAGCTATATCCTCATTAAGGAGAGCTAGATCCTCTGTCTTCCACATACAATCCAACTGATGGAAGGAGCAAGGCTGGTAGGCAGAGAGAGTGCTGAAAGTCGCCATGGTACTCATGTTAGTGCCCTCACAAACTATATTTTTTAAAAATTCAAGCCTGATTTGGCTTGGTGGATACAATGTCAGCCTGCAGACTGAAGGGTCCCAGGTTCAATTTCCGTCAAGGGCACATGCTTGGGTTGTGGGTTGTGGGCTTGATCCCCAGTGTGGCGTGTGCAGGAGGCAGCCAATCAATGATTCACTCTCATCATTGATGTTTCTGTCTCTCTCTCACTCCCTTCCTCTCTGAAGTCAATAAAAAATATTTTTTTTAAAAAAGAATTCCAGCCCTAGCCGGTTTGGCTCAGTGGATAAGAGTGTCTGCCTACTGAGTGAAGGGTCCCGGGTTCAATTCTGGTCAAGGGCACATGTCCTGGTTGTGGGATCAATCCCCAACAGGGTGCGTGCAAGAGGCAGCCATCTCATCCTTGATGTTTCTATCCCTCTCTCTTCCTCCCTGAAAAAAAAATCTATATCTATATTTATTTATATATTTTTAAAGGCTGATTTAAAAAAGAAAAAATAATTCCATGAAAGGCTATGCCCTTTTTTCTAATAACCCAAACACGTGAGTTTCCAAGTAAGTTATTTTTGTTGTTTATCCTATTTCTCTTCTCTTGAAATTGAAACTCTCTCTGAACTCTGAAAATAAAGGTAAGAAAGAGGCAGAAGGCTGGCCTTCCCAATAGCGACTAACCCACCGGTAGCCGGTAGCCGAGGAACTCGGCTTCGACTGGAAAAAGTGGAGAAACTCGCGCCCCCAAGAGGCCTTAACGCCCAGATCAGCAGGACCCAGGAGGCTGGCATCACGTGATGATGCAGCGCGGCCGGTAAACTACAACTCCCAGTGGTCCGCGCGGCCCGCCGGCGTTTACGCAGCTTTCGTTGATTGGTCGCTGGGGATATTTGAAAGGAGGGGCTGGCGCGGAAACGAAGGTTACATTTTGGGTCCTTGGCGGAGTGCTCAGCTTGGCGGGTAAGTCTTAGACCTGAAAAGGTGGACACATCTGGGGCAGCAAGAAGGAACTCGTGAACTTGTGTACGCACCAAGGTGAATGGGGTTCCCAACACTGACTTGAGGGAGAGGCGGGGGCGGCTCTGCCAGGGAGGGTCGGAGGTCTCGGGACGCCCTTGTAGGTGTTGAAGGGCTCTGTGGGGCATTGGGGTGGTGGGACGGGTAGAGTGAGTCCAGGGATCGGCAGCCTAGAAGGAAAAGCGGAAGTTTCGGTTTATAACGGGAGCCTGGCGTCCTGACCTCGGCTTTCTTCCTTTAAGATTTCTAATAGGATTCTTTGCTCCTGCCCTTCATTTAACTCCATTACGAATCTTCTCCGCCCTCTCTAATCCGTCTCCTTTCCCCAGCGCCATGAGGAGCTTTAAAGGAGTCAACTTTGGGACTCTGCTAAGCAGCCCGAAGGAAGCTGAAGAGTTGCTGCCTGACTTGAAGGTGTGGGTGCTGTCTGGCTCTATATACACCTGGTTTTCCAAGCTGAGCTGTTTTGTTTCTGCCTTATTGGAAGAGACAGATTAATAGCAACTCCATTTGTAGTTCCTTTCCTTATCTTTTTCCCTTTGTCCTATTCACATCTTCCTCTCCTCCTAGGAGTTCCTGTCCAAACCTCCAGCCAGTTTTCCCAGCTGCAAATTTGATGCAGAGAGAAGACATACTTGTGATGCCATCCTGAGGGCTTGCAACCAGCAGCTAACTGCCAAGCTGGCTTGCCGCAGGCACCTGGAGAGCCTGCTGGAGCTGGCAGAGCTGGCTTGCAATGGCTACTTGGTGTCCAACCCCCAGTGCCCACCCCTCTACCTGGAACGAATTCTCTTCATCTTTCTGCGGAATGTTGCTGCACAGGGAATCCCAGAGGCCACACTCCGATTAGCTCAACCCCTCCATGCCTGTTTGCTGCAGTGTTCTCGACAAGCTGCTCCCCAAGACTATGAGGCTGTGGTTCGGGGCAGCTTTTCTCTGCTTTGGAAAGGGGCAGAAGCCCTGGTGGAGCCACGAGCTGCATACTCAGCTCGTCTGAAGGCCTTGAGCTTTCTAGTATTGTTAGAAGATGAAAGTATCCCTTGTGAGGTCCCCCACTTTGCTTCTCCAACAGCCTGTCGAGTGGTAGCTGCCCATCAGCTATTTGATGCCAGTGGGCATGGTTTGAGTGAAGCAGATGCTGACTTCCTAGATGACCTGCTCTCTAGGCATGTGATTAGACTCTTGGTGGGTGAGGAAGGGGACTCACCTGGTCCTCTTTCTCCCCAGAGGGCCCTCTGTCTCTTGGAGCTCACCCTGGAACACTGCCGTCGCCTCTGTTGGAGCCACCTCCATGCCAAGGCCTCTAGGGCTGTGGAGAAGGCCCAAGATTACCTAAGGAACACCAGCCTGGCTCCCAGCCTCCAGATATGCCAGCTGGGGGTAAAAATGCTGCAGGTTCAGGAGGGAAGACCCCAGGCAGTGGCCAAGCTTCTGATCAAGGCATCAGCTATCCTGAACAGCAGTATGGAGGCACCGTCACCCCCACTGCGGGCACTGTATGACAGCTGCCAGTTCTTCCTCTCAGGCCTGGAGCGGGGTAGCAAGAGGCGCTATGGACCTGATGCTATTCTGAGCCTCTTTGCTCTTCTTGGCGGGTATTGCTCCCTCATTCGACAGCTTCAGGATGGTGTGAGTTACAAGGTCCTGGAGATAGGGTGGGAATATGGCTCTAAGCCCTGGCTCCCTCCTTGGACTATGCAGCCTAGTCTATCCTGAGAGGGCAGTGGTCCCTCCTGATGTCCTTCCTGCTCTCTGGGTTGTGTCAATTCTCTAGGGCTCTGGGTCAGTCTTTACCTTGGAGCTCACACTTCATCTCTGTTCCTCAAACTAACCTTCCCCTTCCTCCCTCAGGTCTGTGGGGACTCCTCCAAGCAGCAGCATTCTTTGGTTCAGATGCAATTTCAGGGACTTCACCTCTATACTGCGGTGGTTTATGACTTTGCCCAAGGCTGCCAGGTACTGTCTGGGAATCAAAAAGCCTGGACATGTCCTAGGATCTGGGGTTGTTCGACTGCCCTCAGTAGAGCTTTGGGGTGGCTGTGGCTTTAGGTGTGGGGTGGGTGGGTGTCACATACCTATTATGTCTCACCCTCAGTCCTTCTTGTCCCTTCAGGTAGCTGACTTGGCGGACCTTGCCCAGCTAGTGGAAAGTTGTAAATCTACTGTTTGCTGGATGCTGGAGGCCTTAGAAGGCCTGTCAGGCCAAGAGCTGACTGACTACCTAGGGATGACTGGTTAGTGCCCTGGGGCCCAGCTACAAGGTTCTTGGGAAGGTCATCACTCATTAGGCAGGCATATAGCACTTGCTGGATGGTTCTGACCGCTGTGGGGGCTCCTTATGGCTCTAGGAGGGAGTGAAAAAGATGTGTATAAGTATCAGTTACTCTATATTTAACAGTAGAAAAGAAGTGATGAAACTAACTTGTAATAGCAGATACTAATTTTTTCTCATTGATTTTGAAATCTGGTTTGGTATTTGTTTCATGAAAACGTTTGTACTTGCCGAAACCGGTTTGGCTCAGTGGATAGAGCGTCAGCCTGCGGACTGAAAGGTCCCAGGTTCGATTCCGGTCAAGGGCATGTACCTTGGTTGCGGGCACATCCCCAGTAGGAGGTGTGCAGGAGGCAGCTGATCGATGTTTCTAACTCTCTATCTCTCTCTCTTCCTCTCTGTAAAAAAAATCAATAAAATATAATAATAAAAAAAAAGAAAGAAAACGTTTGTACTTAATGTGCAACTTTATGGCCTTTCTATATTTTTAAATTTTAAAGAACATTTGCAATTTAATTTATTAAAAACCAGATGAAACATTTACCTAGTTCAAAATTCACTTTGCTCAAAAGGGCATACAGTGAAAAGCTCTCCCACTCCTAATTCTAGTTACCCAAGTCTGCCTCTGCAGAGGCAGTAATATGATCAGTTTCTTATAGATCCTTCTGGAGATATACTATGGTTTTTATTAACTAACATACATATATACTTCGCTCCCCCCTTTTAATTAAAATACACTTACAGAAAAGTACTAAAATCATAAATGTACAGCTTGATGGATTTTTTTTGCAAAGTGAACATACTTTGTAACCAACATCTAGTTCAGTAATAGCATCATTTAGACTCCGTGGGCCCCCTTCTATTCACTAACCCCAACAGCAACCACTGTCCAACCAGCATAGATTAGTTTTGCCTATTTTTGTATTTTATAATAAATTTCCCTCTGTTTACAAAAGGCATGGCCCTTTAGTTTAAATCATTTACACCTATTGAGTTCAGTCATTGGAAGGTTTTGGAGAGCTTGTTATATTCATGTTTTCAGTGGTTGAACCGTGTCATAGAGATGAAAATATCAGCAGGAGTCAAAAGTTATTAGTATGAAAATTCTTCCCACAGAGTATTGAAGTCCGACTTCTTCCAGCCATCTGTATCTACTATGTGCTACTGTAATAAACAGTACAATAATTGAATTGTCAACATATTAGAAAGTGATCGGAAGTATGGGGGAAAGGACAGGGAGAGCAGGATAAGGGAATTAAGATTTCAAAGTGGGTGAGGGGGGCAAGTTACCATTTAAAACAGGATGGTCAGGGTAAGCCTCATTGAGAGGATGCATGAGCAAAACAAGATGTGATGGAGTTGGCCATGTAGACACCTAGTAAAGGACATCCCTGTCCGAGGAAATAGCCAGTGCCAAGGCCTTAAACTAGGACAGTGGTCGGCAAACTCATTAGTCATCAGAGCCAAATATCAACAGTACAACGATTGAAATTTCTTTTGAGAGCAAAATTTTTTAAACGTAAACTTCTAACGCCACTTCTTCAAAATAGACTCGCCCAGACCGTGGTATTTCGTGGAAAAGCCACATTCAAGGGGCCAAAGAACCGCATGTGGCTCACGAGCCGCAGTTTGCTGGCCACGGAACTAGGAGATGGTTTGGTGTGTTCAAGGAATAGCAAGGAGGCTATGTGGCTTCAGTAGAATGAGGGAAGAAGAGGGAGGAAAGGGACAGGCCAGAGTATTTTCCTAAAATGCTGACCTTTGAAGTGAGATAAAGACAGAGATTGGAATGTGAGGAGAGATGAGCCCTGTTTGGGAATGAAGACTCTGCTTTTGTAAAACGAGTGCAGAAGCCCTGGCTAGGATGGAGGGCATGGGCTAACTTGGAGCAGGAAGGGGGGTACTACTCCTTTCTCATTCCCTAGCAACGGAAGAGGGCAGTGGGAACCATTCCTGTGGCCAACTGTTCTTTCTCTCTTGCAGCCTCTTACACTAGTAACTTGGCCTACAGTTTCTATAGTCACAAGCTCTATGCCGAGGCCTGTGCCATCTCCGAGCCCTTCTGTCAGTACCTGGGCTTGGCGAAGCCAAGTACCTATCCTGAAGTGCCTCCTGAGAAGGTATGAGGATGGGGAGGGAGGTTATGTTGGGGGAAGGAAGGGGCTTGAGTAGCATGAAAGGGCCTGGCCAAGACCCTGCTTCGGAGTACGGTGTTAGGAGCTACATATTGACACCAATACTTCTCAGACCTCACCTGTACTGTCATTTACTTCATGTATTTTATTTATTTACTTATCTATTTATGTATTTATTTATAAAAGAGGACGAAGGGAGAGAGGAGAGAGACATTGATGTGACAAAGATACATAGATTGGTTGCCTCCCATACACCAGGGATTGAGCTTGTAACCTAGGTATGTGCCCTGACTGGGAATTGAACCCAAGATCTCCTGGTACATGGTACAACGCTTGAACCAAGCCACATCTGCCAGGGCAAAAAAAAAATTTTTTTTCTCACTTTTTAGTTTTGTCCCAAGCCAGTGGTTCCCAGCCTTGCTGCACATTAGAATCACCTGAGTGAACTTAAGAACAAAATTCTAATGCCTGCCCTAAGCTAATTACATCCGATTGCATCAGAGTCTGTAGTGCTGGGGCTCAGGCATCTGGATATTTAAAGAGTTCTCCTAAGTCAGTGGTCGGCAAACTGCGGCTCTGTTGACTAATGAGTTTGCCGACCACTGTCCTAAGTGGTCCTTTGGACAACCAGAGGGAGTCCCACTGTCTTAAAGCAAGAATACCCATGAAATGAGGGGTTGGCTGGATTGGCAGGCAAGGTGGATCATAGAGGGCCTTGAGTTTCATCATGAGGTACATGGATTTAAGTGGAGGCATCATAGCAGATTGGTGTCTTGGATTTCTCTGGCATCACTGTGGTGAACAAACGGAGTGCAAGGACAATACCGGACACCCACGTTGCCCTAGTAGCCTAGGCCGGAGAGGGTGGGTGTCTGAACTGAAGTAGCTTCCCAAGGGATAGATAGAACTTATGGGTGAAAGAAGTCAAGGCTTAACCTGGTAAATGGTTGGCGGTGGGAAAGGGAGAAGGAAGAGTCAGCTGATTTATGGGAGGATTATAGGAGGAAGAGGAGGTTTTCAGGGTGAAGACTGAGTATGTGGGTGGGTTGGATTGAAGCCTCAAGTTGAGAGCACCCAGGGTATTTAGTTCTTAGGTATCTCCTGCTTTAGGGCAGGGGTTTTGGTCAGAGGACCCCACCCACCCCCTACCAGGTGATATATGTACCTGTAGCCGCATGTCCTCTCCCTCTACGTATTCATTGGGTCCCCTCTCCAACTTGGTCTGTTCTCTTTCTCTGGTCAGTTGCACAGGTGCTTCCGGCTACATGTAGAGAGTTTGAAGAAACTGGGTAAACAGGCTCATGGATGCAAGATGGTGACTTTGTGGCTGGCAGCCCTACGGCCCTGTGGCCCCAAACACATGGCTGAGCCAGTCACCTTCTGGGTCCGGGTTAAGATGGATGCAGCCAGAGCTGGAGACAAGGAGCTACAGCTGAGGTGAGCTGCGGGGAGGGAGACAACCACGTTTGCCCCATGGCTAGGGCTGGCTTTTTGTATTCATGGTTATGTTCATCCTTATGTCTGAAAAAGGCACTGATTCCTCCATTATTGTTCACTGAGTGTCTACTGTGTGCCAGGCACTGTGCTCGGTACTGGGAAAATGTTGGTTAAAGGTAGTGTTCTTGCTTTCACGACTGGAAACTTACTGAGCTCTCAGCAAGCCAAAGCTGGGACTCCTTGGCCTGGGGTAGAGGCTCCATGCTTCACGGGTTCCCCAGGTGCTGAGCCCACCCTCTTTCAGAACTCTGCGAGATAGCCTGAGTGGCTGGGACCCGGAGACCCTGTCCTTCCTGCTCAGGGAGGAGCTGCAGGCCTACAAGGCAGTGCGGGCTGACACAGGTCAGGAACGGTTCAATGTCATCTGTGACCTGCTGGAGCTGAGCCCCGAGGAGACACCAGTTGGGACCTGGGCTCGAGCCACCCATCTGGTGGAATTAGCTCAGGTGCTCTGCTACCATGACTTTGCCCAGCAGACTGACTGGTAAGGGGAAAAGGCGGGGAGCCCACTCTTGTTTCTTGCCCTGGGTCTTCTGACTCTGTGGAGCCTGTTTCCCTCTCTATGTCCCTGAGCACCCCCTTCTGTTTGTGGCCATGGGAGCTCATTTGGAGGGTGAGGCCAGCGGTCCTGCAGAAGGCTCCAATTAGGTGCACCCTTTCCCAGCTCTGCCCTGGATGCAATCCGGGAAGCCCTACAGCTTCTGGAATCAGTGAGGCCTGAGGCTCAGGCTGAAGACCAACTCCTGGATGATAAAGCACAGGCCCTCCTGTGGCTCTACATCTGTACCCTGGAGGCCAAAATGCAGGAAGTATGTGGGGCTGAGCAGCACTGGGTACAGGAATTGTGCTCCCCGGGTCCCCGTAAGCTAGCACTGGCCCTGTTTTTTCTTATCCTGATCTCTCATCCAGGGTATTGAGCGAGATCGGAGAGCCCAGGCTCCTAGTAACCTGGAGGAATTTGAAGTCAATGACCTGAACTATGAAGATAAACTCCAGGAAGATCGTTTCCTATACAGTAACATTGCCTTCAACCTGGCTGCAGACGCTGGTAAGGACCATGATCATAGTGTGATGGGATAGTCTCCTCTGTGGCTTCCTAAGAGCCAACCGGGTACCCCAGGTGTGGGGGAGGCTGGCCCTGTAGGCTGGGAGATGAGTGGGCAAAAAGAGCAGAGGGTGTTATGGAGAAGGTGGCATTCTCCCTAGATGGCCCACGCTGAGAGAGTGGCTGATCCCTTTCTTCTGACTTATAGCTCAGTCCAAATGCCTGGACCAAGCCCTGGCCCTGTGGAAGGAGGTGCTTACAAAGGGGCAGGCCCCCACTGTGCGGTGTCTCCAGCAGACAGCAGCCTCGCTGCAGATCCTAGCGGCCCTCTATCAGCTGATGGCAAAGGTAATGGGGCAGGGCATTGACCCAGAGCAGAAACCCAGTGCCTTCACTTTCTTTGGTCTATGTATCTGCTGAGTAGCCAAGGAACCCAGTGTGGGCTCTATCACAGGCCTCTCTGAGTTTAAATCCAAACTCCATCATTTATTAGTGCATGGCCTTAGGCAAATTACTTTACCTTCTAAGGCCAAGTTTCATTATTTCTAAAATGAAGGTAATAATAACTACCTCATAACATTGTTAGCATTTGATGAGATGATGCATGGGAGATGTTGCACATAAACAGAATACTCAAATGTAAACCATTAATTATTAGATAATTGGAGACCATAAATGCCTGAAAAATACATACATGCCTGTAGACACAGTTCTACATATTTACATGCATTGTCAGAAGGTTTTATAGACTCCCTGAAGCTCTTCCTTGGACCCCACATTAGAAATGTGGGCCCCACATTAGGAGCCCCTGAAAAAGAACATAGC
Source organism: Corynorhinus townsendii (assembly GCA_026230045.1). Lineage (NCBI taxonomy): Eukaryota > Metazoa > Chordata > Mammalia > Chiroptera > Vespertilionidae > Corynorhinus > Corynorhinus townsendii. The sequence continues at coordinate 166,972,454 of JAPDVU010000003.1, read as the reverse complement.
CCTTAAAGGATCTTTGTTATTGTGGGTCTTTAGGCTCTGTTTCTAGCATGGGGAACCTGGGAATCTTCCTCAGCCCTAGATTTGAGTCTTGGCTCTACCACGTACCTATTATGTGAATGTAGACAACTGAACCTATGTGATTCTTAGTTTCTCATCTGTTAAATTGGGATTAGAATTGCTATGAAGATAAAATGAGTTGATGCCTGTAGACCTCTTGGCACAGTGCTTGACACATAGTAAGTACTCAGTAAATCCTGGCTGTTGATGATGACTGGTGTCTAGACTTTGAAACGGAACTGGGTAGGATGGTTTGCAGGCGCCCTCGCTGCTCTCATCTCAGGCTCCCTGAGAAGGGCTGATGATTGCTCTGTCTGGGTAGCCACATTCCAGCCAGAGGTCAGACCAAGGTTCCAAAGGGCTCGGGAGCAGAGGGTAGAAATAGAGGCTTGAGCAGGAACTGGGTAAACTTGCTGCTATTGGCCAAACAGCCCTTGCAGGCTCTGGAGGTCCTCCTGCTTATACGGATCGTCTCCCAGAGACTGGAGGACCACGCGAAGGCAGCTGGCTCCTCCTGCCATGTCACCCAACTTCTGCTGACACTCGGTTGTCCCAGTTATGCCCAGGTGAGTGCCCAGCCTGTCTAGCCTGGGGGTTGCAGGGGAGACATGGCTGTAGTAACCCATCTTTTCTCTTAGAAGATAGGATACTAACGGGGCCGCTTCGCTGCCTTCTACCATCACTTTCAGCTGGAGGCTCATAAAGTGTGGAGTGGTTGGGAGGCAGGCATCTAGCTCCTTCTCACTGCAAAACCAATTGTTCATTGAGTCTAATAGAATCTGCATCAGGAATATGATGCCAGTCCTATGTTTGTCATTAATTTCTGTTGCCCTGGTTGATCCTCCTTCACTTAGGACTGTTACCACATCCCCTAGCTGGTCTCCTTGCCTCCAAATTTCTCCCTTTTCCACGTTTGCTACTCTCATGGTCTTTTTAGGAACAGATCTGATCTTAATCTCTTTCCTGCTTAAAGGATTTTAATTTGACTTCTCCATTACCTAAAGGATACTGTCCAGACCCTTCACCTTCTGTATTCTGATGCATATTTTTTCTTGCCATTTCCTACCATGAACCTTATGCCCATCTATCCCAGTTACTTTATATTCCTTGCATGTGCCTCTCTGTCTTTGGTTGTATTAGTTTCTCCACCCTAAATGCACCTTCTCCCCCCGACCCGCTTCTTTTCATTCAGTAAACCTGTACTTTCTTTTCAAGGCCTAGCTCAATTCTTCGCTTCTTCGTAAAGCATTTCACATGTTCTTCAAGGGCAGAATCAACCCCTTTCCCTGAGTGCCCATAGCACTAAAGGCATTATATCACGATTATATTGGAGTGCCTGTGAGCCTACTGCATTGCAAGCTTATTGGTTGGAAGGTCCTACTTACTCCTTATTCATTTGTCTTTCTAACATAGTGGTTAACTGAAAGATACTCAATGAACATTTTAGTGAGTGAATAACTCCTATGTAGATTATAATATTTGAAATGATATTTAATTAGACATGTTTGACATTTGCTTGCGGATGCTTTAATCCACTTTAATTTGAAGGCTCAGGCTGCCTCTCCTCACCAGTATGCTTGCAAGCCCCCTGATTGCTCCCTTAGTTACACCTGGAAGAGGCGGAATCAAGTCTGAAGCTTCTGGATCATACCACTGATACGTACTTGCTCCTTTCCCTGACCTGTGACCTGCTGAGAAGTCAACTTTTCTATGCTTACCACAAGGTATTCCTCACGTCCGTATTCCCAAAGGTCCTGGGTATTAGAAGGATTTTTGGATTTTCTAGATCTTTGTCTGGCTTCTGAGAATTCCCTGGAGCTAAGAATATTCCTGACCCTGAGAAGCAATGCTGTTTCCTAGCTTTGCCTTCCAAAGAATTGTTCACCAGTGTTCCCCCAATAGAGATATTTTCCTTTTCCTTTTTCTCCAGTTTCCTCAGGGCAAGGAGGAAAGTCCCCCTGAATAGGAACTGGGATGACACTGACGCCCTAGCCTGAAATCCAGTGGGATCCAAAAACACCGGCAGTTTCTCATAAACTAGCTTTGTGACTTTTCCAAGTCTTATGCCCACTCATGTTATAGTTTGTTGTTGTTGGTTTTTTTTGTTTGTTTTTTTTTAATATATTTTATTGATTTTTTTACAGAGATGAAGGGAGAGAGAGAGGGATAGAGAGCTAGAAACATTGATGAGAGAGAAACATCGATCAGCTGCCTCCTGCACACCCACCACTGGGGATGTGCCCGCAACCAAGGTACATGCCCTTGACTGGAATCGAACCCAGGACCCTTCAGTCCGCAGGCCGACGCTCTATCCGCTGAGCCAAACCAGTCAGGGCTAGTTTGTTGTTTTTTACAGCTTTTATCATTCTTAACAGCAGGGGATTGGGCCAGATGATCTCCAGGGGCATCTTAAGCTCTAAATTGCCAATCTGACCTCACTGCTCTCCTCTGGCCCCCCTCCTTCTTCAGGTGACAGAGGGCGCCTCTCTGTTGCTGGCTGTGCTTCAGGATCCTGCCCTCCAAAAGTCATCCAAGGCCTGGTACTTGCTGCGTGTCCAGGCCCTGCAGCTGGTGGCAGTCTATCTTAGCCTCTCATCAGACAGCCTCTCAGCCTCCCTGTGGAAGCAACTCTGTGCCCAAGGTGAAAAAATAGGGTGAACGGTCCTCCTTGGTTGATGTGTGTGGTTTGTCATCTCTTCTCAGCCCTTGTGCCCTCTGCTGTCCAGCTGTGTGGATGAGCCTAACCAGAAGCTGCACAGAATAGGCCTGGGATAGCAAATGAGTTTCAGTTCTCCTACTGAGTCTAATCAATTGCCTAGTGACTGCCTAGAATACTATACCAACAATGTTTCTGAGAGCCCATGTAGTCTCAGGGAATTCTGTGATTGATTAGCTCTTCCTGCCTTAGGTGCATATGGAAAAGAGTAGCAGCATGCTTTGCATTTGCTATCTTAGTAGTTAAAGGTGGTGAAGTTCAGGCCACATCATCTCCCTTCTTGTCCCCTCTTCCCTCACTTGCACAGGCTGGCAGACACCTGAGACAGCACTCATCGACTCCCACAAGCTTCTTCGAAGTATCGTCCTCTTGCTCATGGGCAGTGATGTACTCTCAACTCAAAAAGCAGCCGTGGAGACACCTTTTCTGGACTATGGTGAGTCCGAGGAGGAGAGCAAGGTCCTGTAGGAATAAACAGGCGAGATGGTGGGGTTGGTAGTTTTGTCTCCAGAGGATCCAGGCTATGACTGAGTGATCATGGTCTGGTCTCTTTCCTTTACTACAGGTGAAAATCTGGTACAAAAATGGCAGGTGCTTACAGAGGTGCTGAGCTGCTCCAAGAAGCTGGTTTCCCACCTGGGTCACCTGGGCAGTGTGAGCGAAGCCAAGGCCTTTTGCTTGGAGGCCCTGAAACTTACAACAAAGTTACAGTTACCGCGCCAGTGAGTACAGGGACCAAGAGGATGCCAGTTCTGGAACCGGAGTGCCTGTGCCCTTGACTATGGGTTCCCAAACTATGCCACAGATTAATAACATGTTATGTGTGGAGGGGTTGGTGGAACCCCTCCCGTGGCTAAATAAATGGAAAATGCTGGGTTAATCAAGGTTTGACATTTTTTATTTCCTATAGGACTTCTTATGTCCTCCAATATGCTAATACACATTATAGATCTCCAAATGGGAGATCTAGTGTACAGTCTTTCCCTAAATCTCTTTGCCCATAGGATCCTTTTTTTGAATAATGCAGTTAGGGAAATCCTGTCCTCACACACAAAGAGGAGTTGGTTTGAGGGCAGTGTAGAAGGCTTTCCCCAGGGAGCCAGAGGCTGGAAAAGACTGTGATGGCTCTGCCTAGGAAAGGAGCAAAAAGACTCCAGGAAGGCAAAGGATTCCACTAATTGGTTATTATCTCCTCTCCCAACAAGGTGTGCTCTATTCCTGGTGCTGAAGGGAGAGCTGGAACTGGCACGCAATGACATTGACCTCTGTCAGTCGGATCTGCGGCAGGTTCTGTTCTTGCTTGAGTCTTGCACAGGTGAGCAGCCATGGGCTATGGTAAGAGGGACACATACACTGTTTAACAAGTCTTTATATGTCAGGGTTTGGTTTCCTTCTAAATCAGAGACTTCGGACCCAGGGCAAAACTCCCTTTACTTCAATCAGACCATTGGTGCCCCTCCTTTGGATAACCTGTCCAAGACTAACCCTCTTTGGTTCTAGTTTTCAGTATCATCTAATACATTTGGGCTATTTATAGTTAAATGGAATTGAAATAAAATTTAAAATTCAGTTCCTCAGTCACCACATTTCACACATTCGGTAGCCACATGTATCTAGTGACTATTTTATTAGACAATACAAATGTGGTGTCCCCAGGAGGCTTAAGCTAATAATAAAATACTGTATTTATGATTTTTTTTTCTTATCAACCACTTTTATCTCTAGCAATTCATTTGACTGACACAATACCCTGAAAAGTCAGTTGGGAACATAGATTTTTTTTTTCATTTGTAAAATGAGAAAGTTGAGAAATTCAATGTTTTAGGCCAGAATCACAGGGCTAGTCAGGGGCAGAAGCCAGGATTAAGAGTTGGGCCTCCTGGTGCTGGCCTGCTTTCCTGATTCACAGTCTTCTGAGCTGCAAATAATGGGGGCTTTGTCGGCTGTGTTGGCTCATTGTTGAAAGGAAAGAAAATATTCGGGATTTTATTAAAACAAAGAAACCATACTAATATTTATATGTTAGTACAGTAATATATGGGTAATTATTAAGTAATTAACACACATATCAGGGGGTTGGACCCTGGGGTAGCTCGAGAAGCACTTGGCATTGTGTCTCCTAGTTTTATCATTCTTGTTCTGCTCTCTCCTCAGAGTTTTGTGGACCAGCCCAGCGCCCAGGCTCTGTGAAGAAAATCCACTTGCAGAAGGGGAAGCAGCAGGCCCCGGTCCCCTGTCCTCTAGAACTCCCAGAGGAAGAGCCCTTCCTAAGAGGCCCTGTTCTGGAGCTGGTGGCCACTGTGGCCAAGGATCCTGGTCCCATAGCACCTTCTACTAACTCCTCCCCAATCCTGAAAACGAAGCCCCAACCCAGCCCTGGCTTCCTGACCCATTTGCCCACCTGTGACTGTTCACTCTGTGCCAGCCCTGTCCTCTCGGCAGTCTGTCTACGCTGGGTGTTGGTCACAGCCGGGGTGAGACTGGCCATGGGCCATCAGGCCCAGGGTCTGAATCTCCTGCAGGTTGTGCTGAAGGGTTGCCCTGCAGCCACTGAACGCCTCGGCCAGGCCCTGCAAGCTTCCCTGAATCACAAAGTACCTCCCTACCCCGACTCGCGCCTCTTTGATGAGATCTTGGCTCAGGCATACACACAGCTGGCACAGGAGGGACTGAGCCAGCCATCAGCCAGCCTGGGGAAGGTCCTAGAGTCAGGGCTGAAGTTTGTGGCAGCACGGATACCCCACCTGGAGCCCTGGCGAGCCAGCCTGCTCTTGATGCAGGCCTTTACAAAGTTGGCTGGCCTTAGCTGCTGCACTACCCAACTTTTTGCAAGCTCCTGGGGCTGGCAGCCACCATCAATAAAGACTCCCCCAGGCTCAGAGCCCACTAAGCTTCGGAAGCAAACACATTCTAGACGGGGGCGCCAACAGGCAGTCTCTGCTGCCCTGCCCCTCCATAATACCTCTCGGAAAGGTCGGGAAGGTGGAGGAACACCATGCACACCTAAGCCCCCTGGCCGGCTTAGGCAGGCTGGCCCTCGAGTCCCTTTCACTGTGTTTGAGGAAGTGTGTCCTACAAAGAGCAAACCTGAGGTTCCCAAGGCCCCCAAGGTACAACAGAGAGTCCAGACACGCTTGAAGGTGAGGTGGGATCGTGGCCAGGCGGTGTTGGTGTTGGGTGGGGATAGTCCTAGAGGAGAGTTCTATAGAGCAGGGTCCCTTATGGAATAGCTGCCCAGGGCCTGGTGGCACCTTGAGCTCTCCTGTTATCTGCAGGACCCCTATGTCTTCCACAGGAAGAACTAGTTCCAAGTCTACCTTTGTTTTGAACAGAAGGCACTTTCCTTAACTTGAGCATTCCTTTCCCCTTTCACCTTTCCTCCTTATTTTCTAGTGCCCTCTCCTCTCCTGGTTTCTACACCCAGGAGTTAGTGTGCCTGATTGAATGTGGCAGTATTTGTAGGTTAATTCTTAAATCTTCCCCAATGGCCTCTGTGTTGATGTCGCCACAGCGCCATCTGCTGTCAGATGATGTCTTGTCACTGAAGGCCCCTTGGCCCTTCTCTGCCTTCCATCCCAGGTGAACTTCAGTGATGACAGTGACTGGGAAGACCAAGTTGAGGGACGGCTTGCAGAGGAGCCCAAGAAACGGAGCACTGCTTCTCGGGGGCGAGGCTGGGGCCAGGCTAGGAAGGGCCCAAGTGTGAAGACTAATGTGGTAGCTGATCCAGGTAGTGCCCTTGGGCACTCTGGCCACAGTGGCAGGACCCGGAGGGCCAAGAAGGTGGCGTCAGGATATGGTGAGGAGCTGGGTCCTGAGATTATGCGGACCATCCCTGAGGAGGAACTGACTGACAACCAGATGGAAATGAGCTTTGAGATCCTCAGGGGCTCTGATGGGGAAGACTCAGCCTCAGGTATGATGGCAAAGGTGGGAGGTAGAGATGCATATGTTTTGGGGAGGCTGCCCTGGGACCAAAGCACAAGAAACTAATTTGGCACAATAACTAGTGCCAAAAGACAGTCTTTTGTTGGCTCTGGACTGGATCCTAGAAGGGAAAACAAAGGGGATGGCAAGAGCAGGGAGCTCTGTAGAAAAGTCATGTTCTCCCCAGATGGGAAGACACCAGCTCCAGGGCCTGACACAGCCATAGGGGAATGTGAACTGTTGAGACGGGATTCCAGCAAAGAGGAGCTGCCCATCCTATGCCCAAGCAAGAAGACAGACAAGGATCTTGGTTCTCGGCGCCAACGTCCCGCAGCCTCTATAGTCATTGGTGAGGTCTGGTCACTTGTAAAGGGCTGAGCCTTTAGGTTTCTTGATCCCAGTGCTTTTCCAATCTGTCCTTGGTTCTGGCTTTGGATCCCCACCTGGATCTGGTAGCCTTTGAACCTGGGTTTGAATTCCAGCACTCTCTGCTACCTGTGTGCAAGTCACTCAACCTCTCTGAACTTTTGACTTACCTGTCAAGTGGGTTTGGGGAGGATGGGGCAAGTTCATGCATGTAAGTTACATAGGACCCTACTTGGCACATTGCCCTTTGTAAATGGTAGCTGCTACTTTCCAAGTGGGAGATGATATAGGGACCTTGGCAGGTTCCTGTCAGCTAGGAAGTAGGGAGCTCATTTATAGCAAGTGTCGAACCTTCGTCTAGGTGTCTCTACCATGGATTCCATCTGTGACTCACTGAGCGTTGCTTTCCGTGGCGTCAGTCACTGCCCTCCTAGTGGACTCTACGCTCACCTCTGCCGCTTCCTGGCCTTGTGCCTGGGCCACCAGGATCCCTATGCCACTGCATACCTTGTCACCGAGTCTGTCTCTATCACCTGTCGCCACCAGCTGCTCACCCACATCCACAGGCAGCTCAAGTGAGTGTCCACCATCCCAAAGACTTGTGCTGGGGCAGATTGGGTCTAGACTTTGAAGGAGGGAGAACTCACCCCTACTTGTGTTGCTTACAGCAAAGCCCAGAAGCACCAATCACTGGAAATAGCAGATCAGCTGCAGGGGCTGAGCCTCCAGGAGAAGCCTGGAGGTATCCCTCTGGCCCGCCTCCGGCACCTCTTTTCCTTCAGAACATCGGGATCTGGCCATTTCCCCCAGGCTGAGAAGGAGAGTTTCCAGGAGTGCCTGTCTCTGATCCCCAGTGGTATGGTGGCTCTCCTGTCCTTTTATTCATCCTCTTACTGAAAGGTGGGGTGAAGGTGTTTAAGGCATTAGTTAGCTCACATAGATTTATGATCCTTATGGAAGGACATGTCATACCTTTTCATTGATTAGTCATTTTGTTATTCTCACTAAACAGACATACCCTAAATCTGGAAGTCTTTTTTTTTTTTTTTTTTATTTTAGAGAGCAGAGAGCACGGGGGAGGCGGGGCGGGGGGGAGAGAGAGAGAGAGAGAAACATCAGTGATGAGAGAGATTCATTGACCCGTTTCCTCTTGCAGGCCCCCTACTAGGGACTGAGCCTACAACTTGGGCATGTGCCCTGACTGTGAATCAAACCTAGACCTCTTGGTTCATAGATTGACACTCAACCACTGAGCAACACTGGCTGGGCTGGAAGTCTTTTTTTTTTTTTTTAACCTCAACTTTGACTTACCAACAAATTCAATGTCTTTATTTAGGGGTAAGTCCAGATGTCCATGGGCTCCCTACGCTAGCATGAAACACGTTAACAGATTATTTGAGTGCCCCCTGCTGTGCAGGGCCCTTTGTTCATTTCTGTAAGGGACCCAAAGAAGTATAAGACATGGTCTCTGTTCCCAAGGAGCTCTTAGGGCAAGTGAGAGCACCTTGAACTCCAGTGACCAGGGGAGACTTCTTAGAGTTGTCTTGAGTGCTAGATAGGGTTTGAGTGCAGAAGACATTGAAGGGAATTCCTTGTAACAGCTGAAATGATTCTGGGTATATTCTGTGTCAGAGGTGACTGTGTGTGTGTTGGCCCTGGCCTCCCTCCAGCCTGGAACAGTGGGCAACACCCTCCTGTTGACTCGGCTGGAAAAAGACAATCCCCCAGTCACTGTGCAGATCCCAACTGCCCAGAACAAGGTATGTTTCCTGGACCAGGGAGCAAAGTTGGGCTGGGGTAGGCTTCTGGTCAGAATGCTCACATTCTGTGGCTGGGGGATAGAGAGATGGTGATCACGTGGACAAGCAGAAATCTCACAACCCCATCTCCCAAAGCTTCCTCTGAGCTCGGCCCTGAAAGAATTTGATGCCATCCAGAAGGAACAGAAAGAGAACAGCAGCTGTACTGACAAGCGAGAATGGTGGACAGGGCGGCTTGAACTGGACCGTAGGATGGAGGTGTGTGCCCCCAAGGTGGGGTGGGGTCAGGCCTGTCCTATGAATGACTGGGGGATGCCAATGTCCTCTTTCTCAGGGGTACCCTGTCAGTGCTCAGGTACCTCAAGTCCTTTCTGGAATTATAGGCCTAAATAACAAATTATGTTACATGGGAAGGACTTGAAACAAGAGCCTGAAGGGGCTGTGGCAGTGGAACATTTGAAGGTATACCCAGGAAAAAGGACTTAAGCCCATGTGTCAGCTTCCCAGCTTTAGCTTTCATTGCCTACCTGTTTATAGTGATATGTAACAGATTCTTATTTATACTCCCCCAGAGTCTCACCAAATGAAAAATGTTTCTAGTTTCTTGCCTTTTTATTAGCAGGTACTTAAGACAAATACACACATTGGAAAACCCATTTCCTCATCTCCAGAACGTCGGTGCCTGTGGGGAAAGAAACTTCGCTTCATCTCTGACTGAAGGTCCTGTTCTTCTGCACTCAGGTTCTCATCACTTCCCTAGAAAAGGATGTGCTGGGCTGCTGGAAGGGGCTGTTGCTGCCACTCAGTGAGGACCCAGGCCCTGCCCAGGAGGCCTTCTGCCTACAAGAGTTGCTGCAGGAATGTGGCTGGAAATATCCTGATCCCACTCTGCTGAAAGTAAGTGGAGAAATCGGGGAAGGGAAAGAAGCTAGATTTAATTCCTTCCCACCTTCCACTGTAAGTAGAAAGGGAAGCTATGGCACTCACCACTGTTCCCTTACAGATCATGCTCAGTGATGCCAATACTCTCACCCCTCAAGACATTCAGGCCCTGGCCTATGGGCTGTGCCCCGCCCAGCCAGAGCGAGCCCAAGAACTCCTGAGTGAGGCAATAGGACGTCTTCAGGGGCAGACAATACCAAGCAGTAGGCACCTTGTCTTAGTGCTGGACAAGGTAAGGAGCTAAGGGCCAGAGGGGCAGTGCCTGGTGGGCAGTGGGCACCAACTCACCCTCTTCTGACTCCTGCATATACCCGGCTAGGGACCGTAACCTCTGAGTGCTTTTTGCCCAGGACCTGCAGAAGCTGCCATGGGAGAGCATGCCCAGCCTCCGGGCACTTCCTGTCACGCGGCTGCCCTCCTTCCGTTTCCTACTCAGCTACGCCATCATCAAAGAGGTAGGATTCGGGGAGTGATTGGTGGCTATTGGGAAGGTAGGAGAGGGTCTTAGGAATGGATCAGTCATGGAATGGGGCTTGGAGTTTGTTGGGGCCAGACCAGGATCCTGATCACCAGTGTCTCCTCCTCAGTCTGGGGCCTCACCAGTGCTGAGCCAAGGGGTGGATTCTCGCAGTGCCTTCTACGTTCTGAATCCTCACAACAACCTGTCAAGCACAGAGGAGCAATTTCGAGCCACTTTTAGCAGGTCAGGAGGATAAGAGTAAGAAACAGAGTGGGGAGGGGTAGCAACAACGTATAGGGACAACATGTCCTTTTCTCAAGAATCAGATGTTGCAGCCAACCTTCTCATTAGTATTCCCTCTGCCAATTTGCCACATGACCCTTATTCTTTTATATATATATATATATATATATTTTTTTTTTTTTTTTTTTTTTTTTTTTACTGATTTAAAAGAGGAGCGAGGTGGAGAGGTAGAAACATCAATGATGAGAGAGAATCATTGATCAGCTGCCTCCTGCACGCCCCACACTGGGGATTGAGCTCGCAACCTGGGCATGTGCCCTTGACCGGAATCGAACCCGGGACCCTTTAGTCCACAGGCCAGTGCTCTATCCACTGAGCCAAACCGACTAGGGCATGACCCTTATTCTTACTCCTACCTTTTCCCTGCAGTGAATCTGGCTGGAAAGGAGTGGTTGGGGAGGTGCCGAGCCCGTTACAAGTGCAAGAGGCCCTGATGGAGCGTGACTTATATATGTGAGTGCTTAGGGTGGGGAGGTGGGGAAGCAGTTGCAGAGAAAGGTATTGCTTTGGTTTCCTTTGGGGTTTTAAAGCCCCCGGCTGACTCGGGGCACCTCTGGAGACAGCAGAGGCCAAATATAGCTAGGTCAAACTCATCTCACCTTCTGCTTTAGCTATGCAGGGCACGGGGCTGGTGCCCGCTTCCTGGATGGGCAGGCTGTCCTGAGGCTGAACTGTCGGGCAGTGGCACTGCTGTTTGGCTGCAGCAGTGCAGCCCTGGCTGTGCATGGAAACCTGGAAGGGGCTGGCATCGTGCTCAAGTATATCATGGCTGGCTGGTGAGTCTTGAGGGGCAAGGCCCATCCTAGGTCCCAACCCCAGGTTTTTTCCTAGGTCTGAAGTTTAAATCCTTCCTCCTTTGTGCCCCACCTTCCTCCCATCCTAGTTCCAAGGGACTTCCTCATTAGCTCAGTCTTCTCTACTCACCCACTACCACCATTAATTGTATTTTCCTATGTATTCTGTTTTAGAGTCCTTTGTTTTTCTTTTTTTTCCAGTCCCCTGTTTCTGGGTAACCTCTGGGACGTGACTGACCGTGACATTGACCGCTACACGGAGGCGCTGCTGCAGGGCTGGCTTGGAGGAGGCCCAGGAGCCCCTCTTCTCTACTATGTCAACCAGGCCCGCCAGGCTCCCCGACTCAAGTATCTTATTGGGGCGGCACCTGTAGCCTATGGCTTGCCTGTCTCCCTGCGATGACCCTTGGAGCTGTCCTATCGCTGATAGAAGCCATGTGACTGTTCTACCTCCCATATTTAGATTTAACCCTCAGGATAAATATTTTTAAGTGATTTCCCCAATATTTTATATGAAACATTTCCTTTTAACTTAACCTTAATATAATAAAGATTTATGACTTAAACCCAGTTTTGTGTAGTTCATTTGAAAACATTTGAGGACAAGACTATTGCCCCCTCCCATTATGTGGTACAACTATAAGTAGAACAGCTTGAAGCAGTTCCTCTGAGAGCATTGGGAAGAAAGGCAAGACCACAGGACAAAACTGGGCCTGGCTTGGCCTCAGCAGAAAAGGCTAAAAGAGAGGGGCATCAAGATGCCCTAAGTGGGACAGAGTTGTCAAGAAGGGTAGAGATAGACCCATTGAGAGTCTTGACCAGATACCATCACATCTGTCCTGTCTTTGCCCTCGAAATCCTGGGAGTGACACCAGCTTTAATGCTTCACTTCCCCTGCCCCCTCCTAAGTGAATGTTAAAGGCTGATGTTTTCTCCCCACATATAGCTTACACTTGTCAGTGTACTTTGGTAGCAGATTCTGTAGGGTTCTGTTGCTTATATATAGTTTTTTCTCTCCCCAATTAGATTGTTAATTTCCTGGGAAACACATATCTTACACGTTCATGTATCTAACACATGGTATAACACGTATTGATTAATAAACTTGTGCTTGCCCGGCCAGCGTAGCTCAGTGGTTGAACTATGAGCCAGGAGGTCACAGTTATGTTGGATTTCCAGTCAGGGCACACGCCCAGGTTGCGGGCTCATTCCCATAGGCAGTGGTCGGCAAACTCATTAGTCAACAGAGCCAAATATCAACAGTACAACGATTGAAATTTCTTTTGAGAGCCAAATTTTTTAAACTTCTAACGCCACTTCTTCAAAATACTCGCCCCAGGTCATGGTATTTTGTGGAAGAGCCACACTTAACGGGCTAAAGAGCTGCATGTGGCTCGCAAGCCGCAGTTTGCAGACCACAGCATAGGGAGTGTGTAGGAGATTTATGATTTCTCTCATCATTGATGTTTCTGTCCCTCTCCCTTTCTGAAATAAAAAACATTAAAATAATAAACGGTACTGTACTTGGTTGACAACGTGCCTCCTCACTGTCCTCTCTACCACCAGATTCTCTTCTACTTAATTTTTCCAAAACACCACTTTCCCAATGCTATCCCCCTGACCAGAGAACTCCGGCTTCCCGGCTTATCGGTCACTAGGTTTATACCCCACAACGTGGAGTAGCATACATTGCTTTGTAATGTTATAGTTATGGCCTCACTAATTTAAAGATTTTTAAGCTCCTTGAAGCAGCATTCGTGTCTGCTACAACTTTACTACGCTAGACTTGGTATGTTTTATGAAAATCACGCGCCGCTACCTTTAACAGAAGGCGTGACTCAGTGGCTTCCCTTCCCAGATGGAGGATCATAGAGATGTCTGGTGCGGCGAGGCCTCCTGGCGCAACCATCGAGATGCGCAGAGGACGGCTAGAGCGTTGCTCGAGAAGCCGGTTTCAGCTTTTTTAGTCCTCCTTCCCAACATGGCGCAGTCGGTTAACATCACCGAGCTGAATCTTCCGCAGCTGGAAATGCTCAAGAACCAGCTGGACCAGGTGGGGACGGGCCCCAGAGACACTCCTTCCCGCCTCACATCCCCCTGCCCACGGGAACGCCCTCGCCCCCTCCCCACTCCTCCCGTTTGGGAGGCTTCCCTTCCCCTGCGAAACCTTCGCCCCTTCTCCGGCGGTGCTCCTCTCCCCCCCAGCCCCACGCTGACTCTCTTTCTTGCACTCTGTAGGAAGTAGAGTTCTTGTCCACGTCCATTGCCCAGCTCAAGGTGGTGCAAACCAAGTATGTGGAAGCCAAGGACTGTCTGAACGTGCTGAACAAGAGCAATGAGGGTATGGGGTGAGCGCGCGAAGGCAGCCCCGGGGATGCGGTGAGCGGCTTCTGGTCCCGCCTCCTAAACCAGTCTGCCTTACCTGAGACGAGAAAACGATCCATTACTTATTCTGTACCTCTTGTGAGCCTTTTGCATGTTGCCCACCTAGAATTGAAATGTACAGGACATTGCTCCTGTTGCCCCCGTTGCCGTTCTTTTCATGCGATCTGCGCTGTGCCCTTTAACGTCTTAACGTTGGAGCTGACAACCTTCCCCAGATGTTTGTCTTAATTGCTTTCACAGGGAAAGAATTACTTGTCCCACTGACGAGTTCTGTATCCTTTCCAGAGGAACTATCCAGCCCTCTTCTTCTCTCCTGTACCCCGCCCCTTCAAAGTGCCCCCTGATTCTGAGACCTCTTACTATACACACTGCCTAGCTCTCCTATCTATATCCTGGGGCCAACATCTAGCTATTGCCTTGTAAGCACCGAAGAGTATATGTAATTGAGGTGTGACCATTTCCCTTTTTCGTTTGAAGATAGGATCTAATATAAAGATAAAACGTGATTTACGCTTTTACTAATAACTTAGAACACATAAGCAATAGAAGAATAGGATATAGAAAGAAGGGGGTTGACTCAGTTTATTAATTCTCAATTTCAGTTTTAATTGTGACTCTTATTCCTAAACTGTGGTTACTACGAAACCTGGATTGTGTCTACCTGATGAGTGTTTTACTTGAATGATCAAGTTATGATAACAGGACACCTGTAAACTGTAGTCTGAGAACTGACAGGCTGAGAGAGGAACACCGAAATAATAGTGTACTAGGGATTACCTAAATAATGAACATTAAATCCATCAGGAATTAGCTAGTTCATGGTTGGGGGTGTTGAGGGGAAGTGGGACTGGCTTCTCACTTTTGCTACTCTACAACAGTAAGAAAATGTTGTATCTAGTCTTTCTGGAGTGGCTAACTGCTTAAAGGGTGCGAGATGGCATCAGGGCAAGAGAGTGTCTCAGTGTGTGTCTGTCATTTTCTCCATAAGGAACCAACTTCCGTCTCCACATTTGGAGTGTACAGGTATAATTCTAAAGCCTCCAGATTATCCAGTCCCTGCGCCTTGTAGCTTCTGAGAAAAGAGGGTCTTCGGCTGACAAGGAATCATGGCTCATGCTGGGCTAGTTTTCCCTTAATTGTTGCTTCTCAGATGTATGTCCCTGGGAAACTACATGATGTAGAACACGTGCTCATCGATGTGGGAACTGGCTACTATGTAGAGAAGGTGAGTGGAAAGAACCAGGTACATGGCCCTCTGAGCAGGAAAGGAAGTTTAGGGGAAGATTTAGAGAGAGCATGGGGTGTCCTCTTTTTTTTTTTTAGAGAGTAGGACCGGGGGGAGTGAGAGAGAGGAGCATTGATGTGAGAGAGACACATCAATTGGGTTCCTCCTGCACACACCCCAACTGCGGCAGGGGATCAAACCTGCAACACAGGTACATGACCGGGAATTGAACCTGTGACACTTCATTGTGCAGGCCAATACTCTACCCACTGAAACACTGGCCGTTCCTATTAGCCCCTCATTCACCTCTGACCTTTTAGACAGCTGAAGATGCCAAGGACTTCTTCAAGAGGAAAATAGACTTTCTCACCAAGCAAATGGAGAAAATCCAGCCAGCCCTTCAAGAGAAGCATGTCATGAAACAGGGTAAGCTTGGCCTGAGGGACCTCTTCATCCTTTGTACCTCCATGATAAAGAACATGGATTGTAGTGTGAACCATGGGGATGTCCCCTTTGCTGGATTAAAACCATATCTTTCTCTTGTGTCTTGTGTTATTCTCTAGATTCAGTGTATTACATACCCAATATTTGTAGATTCCTGGGTTAGGTGTTTGAGAAATTTAGAGGAAAGAAATCATGTCTGTGTTCTTAATGGGGATTGAATGGGGGGAAAGATACATGTAAATGAACACACAAGAAAGAAATAGCCCTAAGTACTAGCAATTGCAGCCCTGACTGACTATACATTAGAATCACCAAGGGAATTTGAAAAGAAAGCCTGGGTCAATGCTCAACCACTGAGCTACACCAGCCAGCTCAGTGGTTGAGCATTGACCTATGAACCAGGAGGTCAGGGCACATGCCTGGGTTGCAGACTCGATCCCCAGTGTGGGGCATGCAGGAGGCGGCCAATCAGTGATTCTTATTGATCTCTCTCTCCCCCCCTCCCTTCTCCCTTCCTCTCTGAAGTCAATAAAAATATGTTAAAGAAAGCAAGCCTGGGGCCCCCTCCAAACAAACTAAATCAAGCTGGGTAGTGGTGAGGGCTAGGGGTGGGCAAGGATTCTAGGGTTCAGTATTTTTTTTTTAATGCCCCAGGTGATGGTAGTCAAATCGTAAGGCATGGGTCTCGTAAAATGCCCCAGGTCATATTGTAACACAGGATTGAAGGCAAAAACAGCCCGGCCAGCCCTGTAGCTCAGTGGTTGAGCATCGACCTATGAACCAGGAGGTCTCGATCCCTGGTAGGGGGTGTGCTGGAGGCAGTCGATAGATGATTCTCTCTCTCATCATGGATGTTGCTCTCCTTCCCTCCCTCTCTCTGAAATCAATAAAAACCTATTTAAAAAATAAAAACTATACATTAAAAAATAATAAAGGCAAAAATATTTTCACGTTATAATTTTTGGTTATAGCTGACTCACTTAATATTGTATTTTGTTCATTTTTATATCCCAGTGGTTGTCATATTTACTGATACATTGTAGATTCCAGATTTTCCGGTAGTGGATCACTGTGCTAAAAGTTTTATTAACTATAGTTGGTGTCTACCACTCCTTAAAATTCCCTGTCACTCTTCCTTAACTCTGGGTTCTTCCCTTCAGCTCCTGACCAGAGTCTGACATTTTTTCCCCCACAGCTGTCATGGAGATGATGAGCCAGAAGATTCAGCAGCTCACAGCCCTGGGGGCAACTCAGGCTGCCAAGGCCTGAGATCCTGTTTCAGAAACCAGGCAGAGGGACCCTACTTCAAGGGCCTGACTTTGTGGTGGGGAAGAGAAGGGTTTTGTGTTTAATGCCAATAAATGTTCCAGCCGAGCAGAATGTTGGTCTATTCTTGCAGCATTAAGGGACTGGTGAAGAGATGGGAGGGCTGGGGTCGAGTGTGTGCCCCTCCCCAGAGCCTGATGCAGGGCTTATTTTGGAAGCGCCGTCTGAACCCTGGAGGAGCGGGAAGGCCTTTGCGCTGGGCGGGGCCTGGAGCCGTGGGAAGTCTGGCAGGCGGAAGTGGGGCTGCGCGGGCACTTCTTTTTCCGGCTCGGCGCTCCCGCCTTCCCACCGCCTTCCCACCGGAGAAGCTGTATGGGCTGCCGCTTCCTGCGGGGACTCCTCCCTTTGTTGTTGCCGCCGCCACCCCTCCGTGTCCGGCACCGCATGCACAGCCTGGAGTGCGTCCAGCCCTCCAAACGACCCCGCTGCAGCCTCATGGCACCGCCCCGAATAGGAACGCACAACGGCACCTTCCACTGCGATGAAGCCCTGGCATGCGCATTGCTGCGACTCCTACCGGAGTACCAGGTACGGTGCGCCTGGGGCCGCCCGCGAGCCTTAACTGGGTCTCTGTGGTACCTGGGGCGGCCCGAGCCCCCCTCCTACCTTTCCCGACTCCCCTAGAGACCTAGCATTAATCCCCTACCCGCGCGACTCCTGGCAGCTCCTCACCCCTGGTGCCCCCGACAGGATGCAGAGATTGTGCGGACCCGGGACCCCGAAAAACTGGCTTCTTGCGACGTCGTGGTAGATGTGGGTGGCGAGTACGACCCTCAGAGACACCGATATGACCATCACCAGAGGTGGGTTCCCAGATACCTTTTCAACTTGATTCAGTGCTCCAATTCAGCCATCCGCTGCAGTGGTCTGTGTCAGCAAAAGGACCGCCTCATCCGTGAAAGCAAACTCTTGAGTCCCGTGCCACTACAGCCTTCCATCCTTCTAGCTCTCCACCTATCTACCTGGCTTTGGACCTCCCTGAGTCTAACCTGCCCAGGCCTCCCTTGGCTCCTAGTCAGTCCTCAGGCCCCTCCCAGCTCACCTCCTTCTCTGGCTGTCAGACTTTTTTCCCACCGGTACTGTTTTCTCCCCAATTAATACCCCAGCTGGGATTAACCCATTCATGTGCCCTTGCTGCCCCACTTCATACTGTTGGGCCTACATGATTGTGGTGGTTGGTGACAGTTCACATATGTGTGGTCTTCTACCTCATTCCAGTCCTTTTCCCCTCTCCTCAAGCCCCTATCTCATCAAACTCCCGTTTCCCACTCTTAAACATCCTCAGCACCTTCCTTCCAGTGCAGCAAACACTGTTCCCTTCTGTTTTCCCCTTTCTAATCTGTTACTTTCTCCTCTTGGACTTCCCACCAGTTTCTACTTTTTGCCAATAACTTACAACTCTAGTTAGGCATCTCTCATCTTGAAAACAGAAAGATACAAAATCCTCTCTTGTACACCACACTGTTTAAAGTGATTATCTGTGAGGGATTAAGTGTACATACTCATAAATGATGTTAGCAGGGAACCCTCCAGTATTTACAGCCTAATCTCTCACTATCACTCTTCAAAAGAAGAGCTGACCCTGGCTCCATATCCCTTCCAATTCATGTCATTCATTCAGCTGGTTCTCTCCCAGTCTCTCGCCACTAGAAATGCCCAGGAAAAGGCCACCAATGACTTCAACACCAGCTCAGGTTACTGGCTGAGAATCTCACCTTAACGCACCTCTTGGTGGGACTGGACATTATCGACTCTTCCTTTTTTCTAATGATTTGACATATTGGTACTTTTTTTTTTCTCCTTCCAATTTATTTTTTGTGTGTACCAGGTAGCAATTAACTTTTAAGTTAAAATGCTTTTTTAATTTTTGCACTCCTATCCATCTTTTTTTTTTTTATTTCTTTATTATGGTATCACGTATTTGTGCTCATCCCCCCGTTCCCCTCCCGAACCCTTCCCCATGCATACCCCCACCCCCCTGTTGTCCGTGACCACTGGTTAGGCTTATATGCATGCATACAAGTCCTTTGGTTGATTTCTCCCCCTTACCTCCACCCTCCCCTACCTGTGGTTTGACAGTCTGATCGATGCTTCCCTGTCTCCGGGTCTGTTTTTGTTCATCAGTTTATGTTGTTCATTATTTCCCCTAGATAAGTGAGATCATGTGATACTAGAAATACACTTATAAGAACCGAAAATGAGACAAGCAATAATGGTTATGCTGGGAGGCAAATGAATCAGTCTGTAGTGAGTTTCTTTCTGGGCCAACAGTTCTTTGGAGTCCCAATTTCAATGTCAAACAGTTCCTTGGTACTTTCTTTAAAAACTTATGTAAGCCCTAGCTGGTTTGGCTCAGTGGATAGAGCGTCAGCCTGCAGACAGAAGGCCCCCTGTTAGATTCTGGTCAAGGGCACATACCTCGGTTGCAGGGTCCTCCCCGGCCCGAGCCCTGGTCTGGGCTCCTGCAGGAGGCAACCAATCAATGTGTTTCTCTTACATCGATATTTCTGTCTTTCCCTCTCTCTTCCACTTTCTCTAAAAATCAATGGAAAGACCTAACCGGTTTGGCTCAGTGAATTGAGCATCGGCCTGCGGACTAAAAGGTCCTCATTTTGATTCCGGTCAAGGGGGATTGCAGGCTCAATCCCCAGTAGGGGTGTGTGCAGGAAGCAGCCTATCAGTGAGTCTCTCTCATAATTGATATTTCTCTCTCTCCCCCCCTTCCTCTCTGAAATCAACAAAAATATTAAAAATAAATAAAAATTTAAAAAAATAGCCCGGCCAGCATGGTTGAGTGGTTTGAGTGTTGACCTATGAACCAGGAGGTCACAGTTCGATTCCCAGTCAGGACACATGCCCAGGTTGTGGGCTCCATCCCCAGTGGAGGGTGTGCAGGAGGCGGCCGATCAGTGATTCTCCCTCATCATTGATGTCTCTATCTCTCTCCCTCTCCTTCCTTTCTGAAATCAATAAAAATATTTTTAAAAGAAAATAAATAAAAATCAACGGGCAACTATCCTTGGATGAGGATTTTTTAAAAAATTTTTTTAATTATGCACTATTTGACACATGAAATAATATGTTTAATATTTCTGGCCCTAGCCAGTTTGGCTCAGTGGATAGAGCATCAGCCTGAGGACTGAAGGGTCCTGGGTTCAATTCCTGGTCAGGGCACATGCCCAGGTTGCGGGCTGATCCCCATTAGAGGGCATGCAGAAGGCAACCAATCAGTGATTCTCTCTCATCATTGATGTTTCAGTCTCTCTCCTCTCCCTTCCTCTCTGAAATCAAATAAAAGGTATTTTTTTTAAAAAAAACAACACATTTCTGGAATATAAAACACAAAGTGAACACCCATGAACTAATAGTCCCAACCCAAGAATTTGAACATTACCTTTGAATCTGTACCTGTGTGCTTCTTCCCTATCCCATTCCCCCACCTCCTTCAAAAGTAAACAATATCCCGAATTCTGTGTTCATCATACCCTTATGTATAGTTTAGCACATATGTCTGTTTCCATCATTATTTAGTTTTGCTTATTTTGGTTTTTGTTTGTTTTTGTTGTCACCCAAGGATATTTTTTCCATTGATCTTCAAAGAGAGTAGAAGGGAGGGGTGGGAAGAGAGAGAGAGAAACATTGATAGGTTGCCTCGGGGCACTAGGGATCGAACCTACAACCCAGGTATTTGCCTTTGACTCCCTTGACCAGGAATAGAACCTGTGACCTTTCCATGCATAGGCCGACACTCAAACCAGGTAACACACCAGCCAGGGCAATTTTCCTTCTTTCTGGACTTCACGGGGGGGGGGGGGTATTGTTATTAGTCTTTTTAATTTTTTTAAATATGTGTGGGGGTTTTGTTTGTTTGTTTTTAATATATTTTATTGATTTTTTACAGAGAGGAAGGGAGAGAGATAGAGAGTTAGAAACATCAATGAGAGAGGAACATCGATCAGCTGCCTCCTGCCCATCCCCCACTGGGGATATGCCCGCAACCCAGGTACATGCCCTTGACCGGAATCGAACCTGGGACCTTTCAGTCCGCAGGCCGACGCTCTATCCACTGAGCCAAACCGGTTTCGGCTGTGTGGGGTTTTTTAATTCATTTTTAGAGAGGGAGAAAGATGGATAGAAACATGGATGTGTGGAACATCGATTAGCTACTTTCTACATGCCCCCTACTGGGTGGGGATCAAGCCCCCAACCTGGCCATGTGCCCTGACCAGGAATCTAACCAGAGACCTCTTGGATCATGGGTTGATGCTCAACCACTGAGCCACACTGGCTGGGCTGTTACTAGTCTTTTTTTTTTTAATATGTTTTATTGATTTTTTTACAGAGAGGAAGGGAGAGGCTTAGAAGTTAAAAACATGGATGAGAGAGAAACATCGATCAGCTGCTTCCTGCACACCCCCTACTGGGGATGTGCCTGCAACAAAGGTACATGCCCCTGACCGGAATCGAACCTGGGACCTTTCAGTCCGCAGGCTGATGCTCTATCCACTGAGCCAAACCGGTTAGGGCTGTTACTAGTCTTTATACCATATATATTGTTGTTAATTCTCACATGAGGATATTTTTTCCATTGCTTTTCAGAGAGAGTGGAAGGGGAGAGAAAGAGAAACATTGATGTGAGAGATACACTGACTGGTTGCCTCCCACATGTGTTCCAACCCAGGGCAGGGAGCAAACCCGCAACCCAGGTATGTGCCCATGACCAGGAATCAAACCTGCAACCCTTCAGTGCATGGGCCAGGGCTCTAACCACTGAGCACACTGGCCATGGCTATACCTTATATGTATTTTATTAAAATGTTTTGTATTTGCCCTAACTGGTTTGGCTCAGTGGATGGAGCGTCAGCCTGTGGACTGAAGGGTCCCAGGTTTGATTCCGGTCAAGGGCATGTACCTTGGTCTTGGTTATGGGCACATCCCCAGTAGGGAGTGTGCAGGAGGCAGCTGATCGATGTTTCTCTCTCATCGACGTTTCTAACTCTCTATCCCTCTCCCTTCCTCTCTGTAAAAAATCAATAAAATATATTTTTAAAAAAATAAAATGTTTTGTATTTACTCAGTATTTAATAAAAATCATTAAAACAAAAACCAAAAAAATGAGCTCCCTAGGTGATTCTAATTAGTACTTACAAATTATAGCTATGGTTTCTATTTCCCTAATAACTTTTCCCTGTTCTCTGTTCCACTGCTACTCAAATTCCTGCTTTCCTCCCTTACCCGGACCATTGCAGGTAATCTTGCATCTATTCTCCATGCTGGCTAGCACAGTGCTCTTTCAACATGCACTTGACTACTTAGTCTCTCAGTGGCTCCCATTACATACAAATAGAAGTCCAAACTCCAAAGAATGGCATGCAAGGCCTACCATGTTCTGGCCCCTGCTTGCTCTTCCACCTTTTTTTATCACTCACCTCTCACACCCACACTCCTTTCTTGCAATTCCATGAAGAGACCTCTTAGCCATGTACATGTCGTTTCCTCACCCTTTATCTGGTGAACACACCATAAATTCATTGCTCAGGTATGACCTGAAAGCTCTCTAAATCCACCCCCCTCCCCCACACACTTCCTTGCTTATAACATAGCTACAGCATTCGCTTGGTTGGTTGTGTGTCTGTCTTGTCTGCCTTTAGCAGGTAAACTTGAAGACAGGGACATGGTCTGTTTTTTTATCCCCATTGTCTAAACACAAAGCCTGGCATGTTGTAAGCATTGAGTTTACCAATGTCGAATGCATGCACAGAGACTTTAAGCTGCGGTCTATGTGACCCCTAAGGAAAAGCCAAAGCCTCTCCAGCTGGGCTATCTCTTCCAACTCCTGCAGTATTCCCCAGCCTCCCTACCCCACGTTGAGCCTACACATGTACATACACAGGGTTAACTGGGGCAACTCTGCCTCAGCCCCACCTCCCTGTGCTCCTCAGGTCTTTCACAGAGACCATGAGCTCCCTGTCCCCTGGGAAGCCATGGCAGACCAAGCTGAGCAGTGCGGGACTCATCTATCTGCACTTCGGGCACAAGCTGCTGGCCCAGTTGCTGGGCACTAGCGAAGAGGACAGCATGGTGGGCACCCTCTATGACAAGGTGGGGACCTGAGGACAGATGCCCCACATATGCATCTCCACCAGGCCAGTTGGGAGTGGCACTCACATAACGCTTGGGCCTCACATCAGAGTTCCAGCCCATCGCTAGCCCACTACTGTCTCCCTCATTCAGGCTCCTCTCATGAGGGCATGCGGTGGTGGTGAGAGTAACGTGGAAAAGAGCTTTGAAAAACCATAAAGCAGTGTTTCCAGTCTTTCTTGACCTGACATACATGAAAAATGACTGCTCAACAGCTTGGCAATAGGGGAGGCTGCTGCTGTTTGGAAGCATATGGCTCAGGTCTGGCCGCCATGAAAGGGAGGGGAGAGGAGCATATCCGGCACCACTGTAATCCACCAGAGGCACAGTAGTTGGGAAGGCTCTGGTTATGAAAGTATCTTCAGGTTCCACCAGCGTCTCCTGAAAGCAGTTCAGCAGATTCCTGCTGATGGGGAAGGAACAGGGCTAGCAGCCCTGGCGTACACATCAGATCAGTGATTCCGAGGACACCTACTAGACCCTATTCCTGTGAAGTTCACAAGTCAAACTTGAGATTCAGCCAGCTCTGTTTTTTGCAGACAGACTGTTCACTTTCTGACTCAGCTTGCCTGCCCCTATGGCTCAGCATTAATATAAACCAAAAAAGTTTAAAAAATATGGTTAAATTGGAGACTGGAATGCTAAGGTTGTAGACTGCCTGGGTTAGTTTTTTCTTCTGCTGAGGGGTTTCTTAGAAATTACACCCAAGTTTTAACTGATTATCAGGTTGGGGTCCAGACTAAGGGGCTTGGCATAGAGGAGTTTCTTCTTTGCCTCTCCCTGAGAATGCTATTTTAAAATACCACACGTGTTCATATGTAAGCCTATTTCGTAGGGCAATTTTGCCTTGAACACTGATATCCCATATCGTTCTTCTGCCCAAACTCTTAAGGCATTCCTACCATTTCTTAAGGCTTAAGAGATGCAGCAACTGCTGATGCCACGCAGCCTGCCGTGGATTTCTCTGGGACCACACCCCAGCGCTTGATGTCTAGTCCAGCACCTATTCTCTCCCAACTGACTCCTGTGCTTGGCCAGACCCTCCTGGACCTCATGAAACAGGTCACTGAGTAGCCTACTTAGCCCCTCTAGAGATTTACCCTCCCTCAGCTGCAGGGATCCATCCCACAGAGCCCCTCCTGGAACTCCAGATCTTTGTTAAGAAGTCAGCAGCCTCCTCCCCACATATGCTGCCTCAGCTAGGGCCTGTGTGATAGAATGAGCACTGGATTAGAAATCAGGTGATCCAAATTCTAGCACTATTAGCTCTGACCGTAAGCAAGCTACTGGACACTCCAATTCCCTTTTCCTCACCCAGTTGTTGGGAGATCCTCACAGGCTCATTGCACTGAGATTAAATAAGAGTGTATGCACATAACTTTGAAACCTGTAAAACTTTACCATGCAAGTGGTAGGTATCCTAAAAGCATTTCTGCTGCTGCCTCAGATGTATGAGAACTTCGTGGAGGAGGTGGATGCAGTGGACAATGGGATCTCCCAGTGGGAGGGAGAGCCTCGATATGCACTGACCACTACACTGAGTGCCCGGGTTGCTCGGCTTAATCCCACCTGGAACCAGCCCAACCAAGACACCGAGGTAAGGAGGACCCAGGGGAAGAAAATGGGGCATGTAAGACCTCAGGGGAGGAAATGAGAGTGGCTATGATTCCCAGGCAGGGTTCAAGCGTGCAATGGATCTGGTTCGGGAGGAGTTTCTGCAGAGACTAGACTTCTACCAGCACAGCTGGATGCCAGCCCGGGCCCTGGTGGAAGAGGCCCTGACCCAGCGATTACAGGTACAGGCATGGGAGGAGGCATTGTGGCTCAGGCATTAGTGACTACTGGTGGGTTGCTGGTCAGCAGAAGCTCCTTCTACCCTGAACCTTCCAGCCATGCCCCACTTCCCTTTCAGGTGGACCCAAGTGGGGAGATAATAGAACTGGCAAAAGGTGGATGCCCCTGGAAAGAGCACCTTTACCACCTGGAATCTGGGCTGTTACCCCCAGTCACCATTGCCTTTGTTATCTACACTGACCAGGCTGGTCAGTGGCGGGTACAGTGTGTGCCCAAGGAGCTCCATTCATTCCAGAGCAGGTGAGGCCCAGTTGCAGCCCTGTAGAGGAGGCCACTAGTCTTGGCCTCTGTTCTGTTCCCCCCCTCTCAGTTCCTCAAGGCCTCCATTTGCTCTCACCAACTTGCTCTTTCTGCTCGCTTGTAGGCTGCCCCTACCAGAGTCATGGCGGGGTCTTCGGGATGAGGCTCTGGACCAGGTCAGTGGAATTCCTGGCTGCATCTTTGTCCATGCCAGCGGCTTCATTGGTGGGCACCGCACCCGAGAGGGTGCCTTGAGCATGGCCCGTGCCACCTTGGCCCAGCGCCCAGCACTTATATCTCCTTAACATCCCCTCATCCAATAAAATTTCTTCTATCTCATACTCACCAAGTCTTTGCCACATTACCAACCTGCACCATCCTGGGAACTTGCTGGAACTTTGGGGAAGTGAAACATCTATTACGCGCCAGAGCCTATGCTAGACCTTCAGGACTTTTGGTATTTTCTCAGCTTTTCTTTCATAATCATTTGAAAACCATCTAGTTCCTAAGGTTAAATAACTTGACAAACTCATGAGAAGTGGCTAAAAAGTGACAGAACCAAAATCTTAACCCAAAGTCCATGCCTTTTTTTCTTCACTGTACCCTAATGTAATTCCTTTGAGAAGAGTCTCATAATTGAGTGGGAAACCCAGGAATAAATTTTTATTAGAAGTGGGAGTGAGGGGAGTGGGACCGAGCAGGTGGTAGCCCTGGGAGAGGGTCCCAAGGAGCAGAGGTTGAGGATGTCTCAGTGAAGAGGGGCAGATCATGAATAGAAGCTCCACCCCCAGCTGGGGGCTCTTGGGTTCGGCCAAGCACTGGGCTAAAATGTGGAAACTGGGCATTGACAAAGTACATAGGGATGTGGGCAATTCGGCCTGTGGACCAGCACTGCAGAAAGGAGAAAAAAATCTTATCAGGCTGGGCTCAAAGGCCATGTGGCAGAGCCACGCAGCAGCCAAGGCCCTCAGCTCCTCCATCTCACTCCTGAAAACCCCTGCAGCCTGGCCTACTCACCACACTGAGCAGGGCTCCTTTGTTGAAGGAAGGATGGAAAGTGATGCTCTGGGCCTGGGCTCCTGGCTCTCCCTGGATAATGCCACTAGGGGGAGAAGAAACAATAAGCAGGCAACCAGAGGCCGAGGTGGGATGTGGGTTTAGTGAGGGAAGGCTGGTGAGGAGCCCAGATCTAATGGCCTGCCCGCCACTTACCAAGGAAGTAGCTCAAACACAGGGCTGTTGCGAGTGCGAAAAAGGAGGATGACTGGCTTACCATCCTGGACCCGGGGATTTCCTGTAAGAAATGGATGCAGGAAGGAATCTAGAGGCCGAATCCCAGGGCACGGGCAAAGAACTGCAGCCAGGGCATGGACACTGGTAAGGTGGCTAGGGCCTGAGCATAGTCCCTCTTCCCCACCTCTTACCTTTCATGAGCACAGCCAGACGCTCCCCACTGGGGTCCCAGACCATGGAGTGAGCCTCTCCCCCAAGTCTATGGGTCAGAACAGTAGGTTGGGAGGGCTCAGCACGGTCTCTCACATTCCACTGCCTCTCTCCCTCACCCACTCAGCTCACCTTTCCTCTCCATGTGGTGTCTGTACTGTTGTCTCAGACAGATCTGCCACAATCGTTGCTGATTTTGCACCTCCAACATGCCCCTTTCCCTCACCTGTAGATAAGGGCAGAGACTCTTAAGTACAGGAAACGGGCATCTGACTTGTCCCCTGCCTCCTCTCCATCACAGGCATCAACACCTCTCATCTCCCAAGCTGCTTTACTTCCCTTTATCCTTCAGAGTAGCATATTCCAGAGGGTTCTTGCCTCCCTCTGACTACCCCAGAGATGGTCTGCACACTGAAGTGTTTCCCCTAACTCACCACAACGTTCTGGGAATGATAAGGAGTAAATCAGTGGTTCCCCCAATACAGTGAACAGCAGCCGATTTCCATCTGGGCTCCAGCAGCCTGTCTGGGATCAGGAAGCAAAAGGCAAGGAAAGGGTGGTCTATGGGGGAATGTAAGAGGAAAAGAAGTAGAGGGGGTACGGAGACAAGCTTGCGGAACCAGGGGCCCAACTCCTCCCCAGCTTCTTTGAAACTCACTTGACATCGCCCTGATAGAGTGGGCCACCTCTCACAAGTCCACATCTGGGCCTCCCAGACTCTGCACCAGAGAGAAGCAAATCACAGCTTAGGACCTCTGGGCTCCAAAATTTAAACTTCACTCCCTCTGTCCTCCCACTCACCGAAAGACAGCTGAAGGAGTGGAAGCCAGGACTTTGCTGCCATCTGGGGACCAGAGCAGGTTGGTAACGCCACCTCCCCGAAACCAGGGAAGGGGAACACAGGTCTCTGTTGAGACATCCCATACCTAGGAGAGTGGGGTCAAGAGAGTAGACAGGAAACTCAAGCACCCCATCATCTCACAGGGGCTCCCCTCTTTAAGGTACAAAGAACCAGAAAGGGAGGGAGCAGGAAAGGGGCTGTTAAAATAGGAGGAAATATGCCCTAGCCAGTTGCTCAGTGGTTAGAGAGTTGGCCTATAGACTGAAGAGTCAAGGGCGCAAGGACACATACTGCAGTCGCAGGCTCGATCCCCAGCCCTGATCGGGGCGAGTGCAGGAGGCAACCAATCGATGTGTCTCGCATCGATGTTTCTCTGTCTCCCCCGCATCCCCCCTCCACTCTTACAGAGAAAACATCCTCGGGTGAGGATTAACAAAAAAAAACAGGAGGAAAAATAAGTTTCATGTTTACAATCTGAGTCTGGATGATGCAGCTCCTTCCCTAGGTAAGTTTAAGACTGGATGGACAATTATCCCTCTCCTTCCTAAAGCACATTTCCCACCACTAGGCAAAGAAGGCTCTTTCCTCAACCTGAGGAGTGGCTGCAATGACCGAAGGGTGGGGACCAACCTACCAAGATAGCAGCATCCACAGGTGAAGCTGAGAGGAGCCGCCCCCCACTGGGGGCCCAGGCCAAGCTGGTGACAGGTGTGTGCCCAGGGTGAGAGAGCACTTGGGCACAGCCAGAAGAGGGTCTGCCAAGAGGAAATAGGGTATGAAGTCAGAAGACATGAAGAAAGCCCCTGATTTTATTTCCTTGCCTCCTCCTGATAAAATTTCCAAGTCCCAATGGCCCCTCGGAGCTCAAATCCAAGTTGGAGAAATGAATAAGGATTGTGCAAGTTAAAGAAAAAAATAAGGAAGGAAAGGCAATGTCACCAGCACTAGGTCCATAGAGGAAAATGGGTAAGAGGGAGTAAGCTTTCATTATAGTCCTCAAGGAGAAATAAAACTTTCTGACCAGTAAAGCTAGAATTGGTAAGCTGGGGAGATGTCATGCTCCACCAAAGAAGACAGCCCTCTTCCCAAAGGACCATCTTGCCAGGGGCCTGGTATAAATTCTCTCACCAGCCCTGACTGGTTTGGCTCAGTGGATAGAGCGTCGGCTGCGGACTGAAGGGTCCCAGGTTCGATTCCAGTCAAGGGCATGTACCTTGGTTGCAGGCACATCCCCAGCAGAGGGTGTGCAGGAGGCAGCTTATCAATGTTTCTCTCATCAATGTTTCTCTCTGTAAAAAATCAATAAAATATATTTCTTAAAAAAAAAATTTTTTTTTTTTTAATTCTTCTCTCGCCAGAATCATCTGCCACTCCCCAGAACTCATCCTGTGCTGCAAAACCTGTGTTTTTGCCTTTCCTTATAAGAATCAGTCTCCCGCCCCAACCAGTTTGGCTCAGTGGATAGAATGGACTGAAGGGTCCCAGGTTCAATTCTGGTCAAAGGCATATGCCCAAGGTTGCGGGCTCAATCCCTAGCAGGGAGTGTGCAGGAGGCAGCCAATCAATGATTCTCCTCATCATTGATGTTTCTCTCCCTCTTCCTCCCTTTCTGAAATCAATAAAAACATTAAAAAAAAAATCAGCCTCCCTCCTGTGCTCCTGCATTGTTTTCTGCTTGCCATAAAGATGCTGCCTAGGGGCTGGCTTCCAACACTAGGCTGGGAACTACTTGAGTGCACCACTGTCTCTTAGCTTTGCATCTCCAGAGCCACATATTTGGTCTGACAGGTACAGGCCACTGCCTCATTAGTGCCACCCTCTTGCTTTTCCACTTAACTATAACCACTTTTAGCTCCAATGAGGTCTTCTTAGGCCACTGATCTACAACTTATGCTTTAACATTAATTATAGTAAATTATAGTTACCTTTCCAGTTCATAAAGGCCTATCTTATTTTTTTCAGTAGCTCCCCTGTATTCTACTGAACAGATAACCATAATTTATTTAGGCATGGGCATTTCAGTTTTGCATCAGCTTTTTTTTATGTTTTTTACTGATTTTTAGAGAGAGAGGACGGGAGAGGAAGAGAGGGACAGAAACATAAATCACTTAGCTGCTTTGGCTAAGTGGACTAAGCGTCGGCCTGTGTACTGAAGGGTCCAGGGTTCGATTCCAGTCAAGGGCACATATCTCGGTTGTAGACTCCCAGCCCTGGTTGAGTGCATGTGTGGGAGGCAACATGCACTCAACCAGGATGCATCTCTCTCACATTGGTGTTTCTGTCTCTCCCTCTCCCTTTCACTCTAAGAAAAAAAAAAAATCAATGGAAAAAATATCCTCAGGTAAGGATTAATAAAATAAATAAATAAATAATGAGAGTGAATCATTGATCGGCTGCCTCCTGCATGCCCCACACTGGGGATCGAGCCCTCCACCCAGATATGTGCCCTGACCAGGAATCGAACTGTGACCTCCTGGTTCATAGGTCAACACTCAACCACTGAGCTACGCCGGTTGGGCAGTTTCTTAGTTTTGACAAATGTAACATGGGAATATATTTAAAATGGGGAAACTGCATGATGAATATATCAAAACTCCACTATCTTTGTTAAAAATCTAATCATCGCCCTAGCTGATTTAGCTCAATGGATAGAGCATCATCGGCTGGGGGACTGAAGGAATCAATGATTCCCTCTCATCACTGATGTTTCTGTTTCTATTTCTCTCTCCCTCTCCCTTCCTCTCTGAAATCAATTTTTAAAAAATTAAATAAATAAAATTATGCCAAAATAAAGTTTATTAAAAGTAAAAAATTAATCAGAAGGATTTCCTACTTTTTCTATGATCTGAATTAAATAGCATAGAGATGATCTTTTCTCTGACAATTAGATAAAACTCTCATAAAACCATGTCAGACTGGCATCTTTGTAGTAGTAGAGCTTCCCCTTTTAATTTCTTCAACAATCCACTTCAGTAGTTTATATTTTGCTAGAAAAGTGAACATTTCCTTTAGACTTTCAAATCTCTTAGTCTAAACGTGTATATAATATTCTTTAATAACTCCATTTTCTTCCATATCTGTGGTTATCTCTCCATTCCCATTCTGAAAATAGCATATGTACTTTGATTTTCTTTTACCTCAACAAGGCTGACCAAAAGGTTTTTTTCTTTATTCATAATTTAAAGAACCAGTTTCTGGTTTTTTATCAGTTAATTCTCCTGGGGATTATTTTTCATTGGTTTCAAATTATATCCATATTAACTCCCTTCCCACCTTCCTTTAAACCTATATCTGACAGTCTTCTAAAAGAGACAGTCTTTCCACCCCTTAATTCATAGATACACACTTCCCAGAAGCCCCTACTTCTGTCCCTTTCTCTAGATTCAAGTATTTAGCACCTCCACCTTGACCTTAGGTCTACTTCTCCCGTGGGAACTTCTGTGAGGACAAAGAACTTCTCCTTTGAGACCTCCTCACTACACCTAGCAGGGCCACAACCTTTAGGCCATGCTAAGACAGAGTGGGACTCACCTGGTAGACAATGAGGTGGGATCCAGGGTCCAGATGAGAATGCAGCTCTGGCAGGCCACAGCCAAGACAGAGGCACTAAGGGGCTTCCAAGCCAGAGCTGCCACATTTCGCTGCAGCCGGTGCTTCAGAGAGGGGACTATAGTGCTGCGATGAAAGGGTTGGAAAGTGAGTCCAAACAGGAACACTAAGGCTCAGAGGAACTGAGTACAGTTGAGAGGCAAATCTACAGAGAAGCAAGCTCATTACCCAGGGCTGGGGTATTGTGGGACAGGATAAGACAAAGGTTGTATGTGGACAGAGGACACATCCAGTTCTAGAAGGAGCCCTGTGGACCAGGCCCAGGAACTGCAGGACTCCCCTGGGACCAAGGCGGGAGAGGGAAGTGGAGAATAAACCATGGAGACTGAAGAGTCAGAGCTTGCCCAGAAGGCCCCCACATACCTGTTAACATTATACACACGGATCGAATCATCTAGCAGGGCCACTGCAAACTTGTTGGTGTGGGGGTGCCATGCAAAGACCCGCAAGCAGCAGCTGGACCTGGGACAGGAATGAGCATGAAGAGTCCAAATCTATACCTATCTTAACCCCAACCCAGAAGTTCAGATTCCTTTTCACTAAGGACATCATTGTTTTTTACTTTTTCTTCTATTTTTGGGGGGGAGGTAGAAGGACTGAGAATGTGGGAGGCAGTCAGGAAAGGGGTGGGAGGAATCTGTGCATAGACTTCCCTCTCCCCAAAAGAAGCTGAAAGTTTCAAGACTTCCTTCCTACCAAAGCCTCAGAGCTTGTACACTCACCAATTTGTGACTTGGGCAAATTCAGCAATCAGATCTTCACTCCTGAGCTGTAAGATCAAATAGGATCAAGGATTCACTGGGACAAAAGGAGCTTATCCCTATAATGTTCCCACTGGACCACACCCACCTTCGGCAGGTTTCCCCACCCCACCCCGCCCTTAAGGAAATGGAGAGCGGGGTGGGAGTGGGAAGGGCCAGGGGAGAAAGCTAAACTTACAGACAGGTGTGGGAATAGGGACCCATGCAGTGAGGAGGCCCATCGACAGAGTGCCAGGGCCCAACTGGACGCAGTCTTCACCCATTCAAATACTGTGGGTTGAGAAAAAACAGCTCTGATTAAACCATTCAGAGGGCTCTAATTGGGCACCCTCTTAGGTGAGGGATGAGCACTCCCCAGGTCCTTCTAACGAATAAGTGTTTTTGGACACCCACTCTGGGATATACGGGGTAGGTAGAGGGGAGAAGTAAAGATGGCAGCAGTGTAGACAACTGGCCGGGGAGAACAGGGCTAAAGGGAAAGGGGCTGGGCCAACAGGTACCAGGATGAGTTAGGGAGACTATGAAGGAGTGATGCCAATAGCAAAACTAGAGAGGGCTGGAGGGAGAAATACTTACCCTCCTCCTCCGAATTAGCAATTTCATTCAGCACCCCAAATAGGCCCATATCACGCCTGATGAGAAGAGGAAGCTGTGAGTCAGAATACTCTGATCTCTTCAGTCTACCTTCTACAAATATCATTCACTCACTCAATAAACATGTATTACAAATAAGAGAATTCACATTTATTGAGTGGCAACTATGTGCCATGCACTTTATACATTGTTCTTTCATTTAATTATCACACCAAAATGAACATTCTGCACAGTTTACCAATTAGGCAACTAAGGCTCAGATGTCTTTCAGGGCCTTGTGAGCCAGTCAAGGAATAAAGACTAGCCCTACATCAGTGAATGAAAAGCCATGGAAGGATTATTAAGCAGAGGCATTTTAGAAAGATCAGTCTGGCTGCAGATTAGAGGGGGTGTTTGGCAGACAAGTGAACACCCAGGTGCGGAGAATCAATTGCAAGTCCAGCCTAGGACACCAACATCTAAGGGACATCAGGAAGAGAAGCAGCAGCTGGAGAGGCAGAAAGTGAGAAAGGGCCCAGGAATGAATAACTTTCAGACAATGAATTTATATTTAACTTCACTCACATACAAAGAGACATGCAAATTAAACCATACTGTAATACCAAATATTGAAGTTTTTGTGTTTTTTTTAATATATTTTTATTGATTTCAGAGAAGAAGAGAGAGGGAAAGAAACATCAATGATGACAATCATTGATCAGCTGCCTCCTGCACGCCCCCTAGTGGGGACTGAGCCCACAACCCGGGCATGTGCCCTTCACCAGAATCAAACCCAGGACCCTTCAGGCCTCAGGCCAATGCTCTATTCACTGAGCCAACCCAGGCAGGGCCCAAATACTAAAGTTTGACAGCACTCTCATACACTGCTGGTAGAACCATAAATATGAACAATTTCTTTTCTTTTCTTTGATATTTTTTCTTTTTTTTTTAAAATACATTTTTATTGATTTCAGAGAGGAAGGGAGAAGAAGAGGGAGACAGAAACATCAATGATGACACAGAATCATGGGTCAGCTGCCTCCTGCACGCCCCACACTAGGGATCAAGCCTGCAACCCCGGCATGTGCCCTGACCAGGAATTGAACCCGGGACCCTTCGGTAAACAGGCCGACACTCTATCCACTGAGCCAAACAGGCTAGGGCAGAGGATATTTTTTCCATTGATTTCTTTTTTTTAGAGAGAATGGAAGGGAGGGAGAGAAAGAAAAGAAACTTCGATGCAAGAGGCACACTGACTGGTTGTCTTCCACACGCGCGCTCCAGTGCCTGGACTGGGGCTGGGGCTCAAGCCTGCAACCTGCAACCGAGGTACATGCTCTTGACGGGAACTGAACCTCACCCCAGGCTGACTCTCTAACCACCGAGCAAACCTGGCTAGGGCTACGTATACACAATTTCAAAGGAGGACTACCTGACAACAGCACATGAAATTACAAATGAAAATACCCTTTGAAACCAGCTACTTCATTTGTAAGAATTCACTTTACAAATGACAATAATAGCTAACTCTGGAGGGGATTCATATGGGCCAGGGAGTGGTCGGCAAACTCATTAGTCAACAGAGCCAAATATCAACAGTACAACGATTGAAATTTCTTTTGAGAGCCAAATTTTTTAAACTTAAACTTCTTCTAACGCCACTTCTTCAAAATAGACTGGCCCAGGCCGTGGTATTTTGTGGAAGAGCCACACGCAAGGGGCCAAAGAGCCGCATGTGGCTCGCGAGCCGCAATTTGCCGACCACTGGGCCAGGCATTGTTCTCCAAGTGTTTTACATCTACTAACTCATTTAATCATCACTACAACCTTGTGAGACAGGTGCCATTTTACAGATGAAGAAACTGAGGGACTGAGTGAATAAGTAATTTGCCCAGGTCACACAGCTAAAAATAGCACAGCCAGGAAATTAATCCAGGCAGTATGGCTCCACTCCTACATGTGCAAAATGAATGACCTAGGTACACGATTATTCACTGCAACCTTATAGCCAACCTTGCTGAGTAGGGAGCAGGTTCACATAATCAAACCAGAAAGCAAGGCAAGTCATTAGAGCTGAAACGGAAAAACTGTTGCACAGCCTTGAGTTCTACAATGAAGACCGAGAGCCTGGCAGGGGAGGCAGAGGGGTGGTGACCTCATCATCTCCAGGAGACCCTTTGCCATGTCTCACCAAATATTGATGCATCTCTTCCACACTTGCTCCCGGTGATGGATGAAAGCAGTTCTTGTGCCATGGTCCAGCCTCCCAGGGTTCTTCAGGGGGTCCTTGGACAGGTTTAGGACAGGAAAATTGATCCACTATAGCCCAGAAATGAGAGGTTGACAATGAGTCAGTCTCTTTCCCAGATCTCTGCTGAACTCCCTGCCATCTCTGACCCATGGCTGGACTAAGGGTAAGAGGCTCCAGAGACCCATTTCCCATTTCCACAAATACAACACTTGAAAAACCAGAAAACAGCTCTTAGCTAGCTCCCTTATCTGTAAAACTACAATAAAATTTCATAGGGTTGTGATTATTAAATCTTATATTTTTTGTGAACACCTAACTCAGAGCCTCCTTCTTACAGAGTAAACGCTCGATAAATGTCTTTTTTTTCTTCCCTTTCCTTCCCAGGAACACCACGGGAAAAATCAAAACTCTCCAAGTTGTGCTTTCCCAGGTCTCCCAGATACTGATCCAACTTTTCAGTACTTCTCCCTCACATTCTCTCCACTCTCTCTAGGCCTGCCCCACAGCTTCTCAGCACCCCTCATCTTCCAATCCCAGCCCTAAAATACATCCTGCTCTTCTATTCTCCTCCAGCCTGGGCCAGGCAGTTTCCAGTCCGCCAATGTGAGGACTTGCAACACCAACCCCGCCCCCACCGCTCAGCCTCGGGTCCCAGGTTCTCCCTGACTCCGCCCCAAGCCTGCCTGTAGGTCCCCTCCCTCCTCGCCCCGGCCACCTGGCCCCGGAAGTCAGGAGGAGGATTCTCATAGCTATTGCCTGTCACCAGCTCGTTATTGTGCTCGTATAGGGTGACTTGGCCCCTAGGCGGAGGCGGAGGGAACAACCCTAGGGAGCACATCAGGCCGGTCCTGAAGACGTCCGGGATCGGCAAACTCGCGAATGCAGCGCCTCTTTTAGTTCCCGGGCTAGATTCGGATGCGTACGGGTAGCTGTCTGGGACAAACAGCGAAGTAAAACTCAACGGAAGTGAAGAGAATAACGAAGAAGGACGCTTGCGCAGTCGGGAGGGGGAGCGGGGAGGATAGACTGCTAGAGCTTCCTCGCGCGCCGCCTGGCGGCTGGAGGGAAAACGGCGTGGACACGTCCGCAGGACCAAACCCTAGTTGGGAGGGTTTCTTTTTCCCTGTGGGGCTGCTGTTTTTCCCAGTTCTGAATTTCCAAATAGTCTCCCACTCTCTCAGCGCTTGGAAAGCCCCAAATAAGCCACGTTCAGGGAAGTACCTCATTTAACCCTCCCAGGACTGTGAATCGCACCGAGGAAGACACAGACGGTCACATGGGCTGGAAACCCTCCAGAAGAAAAGTCATTGAGAGCAGGAGTGTTGCTGCTGCCAGAACCTAGGGCCCACAGGGCTAGGCGTCCTGGAAGGAGAAGAGGGAACAGTTGGAAAACAGTAAAATTTCCTGAGCACTTATTATAAGCGCTTGTATAATCTTTACAACAACCCCATGAGGAGAACAAGACACTGAGAAATCTGACCTAAAAATATCAAAACCAGGCATTCTAACTTCAGAATAAAAGTGAAATTGATCTTATTCTATCTAACTCCAAGGAGTCTAATGCAGAATGGGGGCTCCTCGGCTTACAGCTACATGATCTTGGGAAAAATCATTGAATTCTTTAAGCCTCCGCTTCCTTACTTGCAGTGTCCTAATTATTCCATGTGGTTGTTTCCCATTCAAAAAGGATATGAAGCCATTTAATAAATTATAAACTGCTAAACAGATATCAGAGGTCATTAGCCATAACTGTCATGGACTAAACGACTTAGGCATTGGTTCATTCATTTAACAAATGTTAATGAGCAAATTCCAAGGACTATGCTCTGGGGACAGAGAAATTTTTTTAATATGTTTTTATTGATATAGAGGAAGGGAGAGGGAGAGAGACATAGAAACATCAATAATGAGAATCATTGATTGGCTGCCTCCTGCACAACCCCTACTGGGGATTGAGCTTGCAACCCCGGCATATGGCCTTGACCAGAATCGAACCCAGGACCTTTCAGTCCTCAGGCTGATGCTCTATCCACTGAGCCAAACCGGCTAGGATGGGACAGAGAAATTTTTGAGGCACAGTTCTCACTCCCAAGAACTGCTCATCTCATGGTAGGTTCTAGGGTGCATTATAGTTTAGGATTCTTAGAATCTGTATCTGCTGCTCCTTTCTACCAAGAGTTATTCCTAGGTCAGAAAACAAGGACTCTAGAATGTTAATGGCCATAGGACTCATCTGAGGATCTTGCTAAAATGCAGATTCTGAGTGGACCTGTGAAGCTAAATTTCCAAAAAGCTCCCAGGTGATACCGCACAGAACAATTTTGCTAGATCCGTTCACTGTAGCCTGGGAAGTCCCAGAAGGCTTAAAGAGCATAATGTAAAAACCCTTTGGGGAACTAGTTGGGGAAGTTCTCCTTGGGAAGAGGAAGCAGGACGGGTTTGGAGGTAGAAGGAGTCTGTGACTCTGACAGATTACTGGAAAGCGCTGAGAATCCACCACAAAGATTTTGTTTTGCCTCGGGCGTGACACTATCCAACCCAAAGGTACCCCCAAGAAGTTACTAAGGCCTCGGCCTGCAACTTCCACCTCCCTTTGATGAAGCCTGATTTTCACCAAGAGGTTGTGTTATAATTAGTGGGTGGGTGCTTGCCTCTTAGCCCGTGATGGGAACTGGAAGGAGGAACTGTGCTCTGTGTATTCACATTCCGACACCGCCTTCCCCATACTCCTTATTTAATGTTCCTAGAATGGTTTTCACAATTTGCAGATTCTAGGGAGACTGAAGCGCAGGCCTAGCGCACTCCCCACTAACTTCACCAGGGGGCGCGACCGCCCCGGCGACACAGCGACGGTGACCCACAGCCCCGGGGGCAGGAGAGCTCAGCGGGAGGTCTCCACCAACCCGCTACGACCTGGGCGGGAAACCGAGGCAGCGCCCGGGCTGCTGCCCGAGACTTCTGACATGGGCCCCCACTTTGGGAGGCATCGCGGGAGCCTGGGTGCTTGGAGCTCGGCCCGCCGCCCCTTCCCGGCGACCCGGCCGGGGCCGGTAACCAGGCGCACATGGCCCGCCCAGCCCTGTTTGTCCTGGCGGCGCGCCGCCGCTGTTTGAGGCGGTTTTTATCTCCCAGAAACCAGCAAAACCCCAAGCGGAGTCTAGGGAAGATGAAAGGGGCCGAGGGGCTGGGGAGGGGAGGACCGCGGGGCTGCGGCGGGCTGGAGCTGGCACCGGACAGGCGGAGACCGGGAGGCGAGCGGGCCAGGCCCTGGGGGGTCTCCGAGCGGGCGGGGGCGGGAGTCCGGGGTCCACTCCAGGTCTCCTCTCGCGGGCCAGCTTCCAGCGTCCCCCGCCTGTAGCCGCCCCCCGGCCCCGGCCCCCGAGACATCCTCGGAACGCGGATTTCTTCAAAGCGTCTTTGAAGCCGCGCCGGAGGGCAGGAGATTTCGCACCTGGCGAAGGGCGGCCGAGTGGGGAGGGGGCTGGCACCCCGAGACCGCCTGGCTCGCCGCCTCGGACCCGCCACCCCCGGCCCCCCACCTCCTCCCGCCCACCCGCCACCTCTGGAGCCTCCACGCGGCTCCCGAGCCCGCGAGAGGGACCGTGGACTGGGGCGCCCTCGCAGTCGGGCCCGGGGGCACGGCCCGAGAGCCCCTTAGTCCAGCAGGGGAGCCCTAGGGGGTGAGGGCCGCACAAAGCCCTATTGTGGCTGGGGGATGGCCGCCACAGACTGGCTTTTGTTCCTCCGCTAACTCCGCGGCGGGCACGACTGATTGCGGCCGGGACAGGGGCGGGTTACGTGCCAGGCCGGGGCGCCCGCGGGAGCCGCCCCTTGGTAGGTCTGGGGCCGCGCGTGAGGCCGCGCTGCGCCGGCGCCCGCGGGGCCGGTGTTGGTCCGGGTCCCTCCCTGGGCCTGCAGGGCTCACGGCTGCAGAGTCCGAGAAAGAGCAGGGAAGAAACCTCTCCGCCTTCCCACCTCTGCCGAGAGCTTTACGCGGTCAACACTGAACTCGCTGGAGAGTTGGCGGACGGAGCTTCTCCCGCGGCATAAAGTGCAAACCAGCGCCATAGAACGCAGTCCCCAGTTTGCCAAAGGAAAATCCTGTGGCTCACCCTTTTCCCTCCCAATTCCCCTTTTCTCACTAGGACAAAGTTTAAAATCGAACTTTTATTTATTAAATTAAAAAAAGGAAAAGACTCCATGAGGGCATATGATCCCTTCCCTTCCATTTTATTACCCTCTCCCCAAGCTCCAGCGGCTTTAACCCTTCAACCGGGGGCCTTGAGGGAGCAGGAGATAGAAAAGGAGGATCCAAAGTCACAGGAAAGGTATTCAAAGGCACGAAGCGGCTTTAAAGTCACTGGAGGTGGAGGTGGGAGCATGGACAGTCCCAAGTTGGGGGCCTATGTACGCACCCAAATCGGCTTAGGGACCTATGTCCTCCTAGCTCTAAAACTTCTTTTTCATGGCTTCTAGGCACCAGCCTTGTTCACAGAGTAGGCACTCAATAAATACTTGATTTATTTTAATCTGATCCCAGAGAAAACCTTCCCCACCTATTCTTCAGGAGAGGCACCTCCAAACCGATGTCCTCCTCCTGTTAGGTGGGCTTCTCCAATGAGCCTGTCTAAAATGGCAGCTGTAAATTCTCCATAACCATGGCAACAAGGGATTAGCCTGATGGGGTCATGGTGTCGGTAGGAGAAGTGGAAGAACTGGTTCTGGGTTTGAGGAAGCTGGGGTAATTCCAGTCCCCCTCCCCCCTCCATAGGACTTGAAGTTTCACAGCTTCTGGCTGGGGGTGGGAATATTAGGGATCCCCTAATTGAGAGATACCCCATCACTCTTTAACAGATCAAGCTAACCAATCCTATTAGCAGATTCCATTAAAAGAGAAACCCCTTTAACTAAGACCCTGATGATACAAATTCTATTAACAAGATCTCTTCTATACAGAGATGCATTTGGCTAAAATTTCCGTAGCAGAAATGGACCTCCTCCCCCCTCCCCAGCTCACTCTACCTGACCTGTCATCATAACTTAGATAAATAGAATTATTATTATTATTATTCATTTCTCTTGGAACATAGGGGTTAAATATACAGGCCTGGGGGCAGCTTCCCTGACCCTGGGGTCACCCCATCTTTGGGATCAGATCCCCACTGGTCTGCCCCCCTTTTGGTACCCTGCTCCCTGCCAGGTCACTAACCCCAATCCCCCTAACTCTGGTCCCTAATGAAGAGGCCACCAGGGGGCAATAAATTATCATCATCATCATCATCATCATTATCATCATTGTGTTTGTAAAAAGGAAGAATGCTTTGGAGCAGGGACAGCAGTGGAATTAAGAACTTGGGGAAACTGGAGCCTGGAAGCAAAGGGATAGTGGTAAATAAGCTTGGGAAGCAGAAAGGATGGATGTCAAGGAGTTAATAAGATAGAGAAATGAAGTGTTGGGAGTCCACATGGAGGGAAAGTGAGTTGGTGTGGTAAGAGCAGAAAGAGAAGCTGTGAGCAAGGGCGAGAGAAGAGTTTAGGAAGCCAGAGTACAGAAATCGGGCACAAGGTGAGGGCTTAAGATGAGAGTTTATGGGGTGGGCTTATGGCAAGGGGAAGCGGGGAGCTGAGGGGGCATGCAGGGAGATACCCAGGCTCAGAAGAGCCTGGGGGAGAGAGAGAGCACCCCAAAGGGCAGCATGCATGGGGCAAAGGAGCGAGGGGCAAGCAGTGGTCCACGGAGCCAGGAGAAGCTGGCAAGCAGCCCTGGGGCTGGAGACCCTCCACCCAGCTCAGATCTCCAGCAGGTTGCTCTGCTCCGGGCTGCCTTCAGGGGCTTTTTCTGGGGGTGCCGGAGAGGCTGAAGGCCGGGATGTCTGATTGGCCTCCTCTTCCCCCACGCTGCGGCCCTCCCCCAGCTCCTTGGAGCTGCTGGGTGGGGGCCCTGGGCCTGGCTCGCCATGGGTGCGTTGGTGTTTGCTCAAGTGGTCGCTCCGGGTAAAGCGCTTGGAGCAGAGCAGGCAGGTGAACTTTTTCTCCCGGGTGTGAGTGCGCACGTGGCGCTCCAGCTCGTCCGAACGGGTGAACCTCTTGCCACAAAAGAGCCAATTGCAGACGAAGGGCCTCTCGCCCGTGTGCCAGCGTAAGTGCGCCTTCAGGTGTGAGGCCTTGCCATACACCTTGCCACAGCCCGGGATGTGGCAGCTGTGGATGGGCTTCTTCCGCAGCCCAGCTGCTGCTGCCCCCAGGCGCTCTATCTCCTGGCAGTTAGGGCAGTCACAGGAGGAGCGCCCTGCTCCACTGCCCCCATAGCCACCACTGCCCCCTGTGCCTGTGCCACGAGGGGTTTTGGCTCCACCACTCCCCTCCAGCTGCCCACTATTGCCCACTGCCTTGGATTTATAGACATCTTGGGGTAAGACATGCTGAGGCCCTGGTTGCAGAAGGTGAGGAGCTGGGTAGGGGGCTGGATTAAGGGGGGCAAAGTCGGCTGGGTAGGTGGGTAGCTGGGGGTTCAATGGAGGCTGAGCAGGGCCTGTGGGCAATGTCCCTTGCAGCCCATCACCCTGGCCCTGCCCGCCTCCTAGCCAGTTGCCCCCAGGGTGCATGTCCCACCAAGGTGTAGGAGCATTGCCTGGGCCTGGTGAGATGCCTGCATGGATGCCTGCCTTGTACCAGGAGCCATAGGGGTGTGCCATGTCCAGAGAGGTGTAGACACTAGGCAGGCAGTCAGAAGAAGTGTGTCCCTTGGGCACTAGAAGCCCAGGATCCTGGGTGCCTGTGGGCCCAGGGAAAGAGTGAGAAAAGGGAGGGTAGTCATTGGCATAGCCCGAGGTGGGTGCTGGAGGACTGCCTGCAGGTGAGAGGAGCCCATTGGTGCTTGAAAAGGGGGCTGGGTAGGCATCCCCCATGGTTTTTGGAGCTGAGAGGTCACTGCCCACAGAGTACGGTTTCTTTGTGCCTGCTTTGCCCAGTGTTGTTGAGTCCCGCAGAGGGCTGGAGCCACCAAATTTGCTGCACGCCGCCGTCAGCATGGCCAGGGGACTGGAGCCATAGTGAGCTTCCTCCTGGGGAGACATGGAAGCACTAGTTAGGGGAGAGGAGGAGAATACAGAGAGATGGTAAACTAGGATTTCAACCTCAACACAAGGAGATGAGAACAGAGGGGTCAGGGAAGAATTGGAGAGAATGGAGAATAGAGGTAAGAGGAGGGGCCAGCCAGGACTGGGTCCCAGGACAGAGCTCAGGTGGCGTTGTGGAAGGAAAGCAGAAGCCAAGACTACAGCTTAACACCCAATTAAGGAGGCAAGAAGCAGGGTTCACTGTGATGTAGCTGGGGGTATGCAAAGGCCTCAGAGAAACAGGAGATGCCTCTTAAAGAGCCCGGAGAAGAGCTGCCACACCTGGATGAGGTAAGAATTAGGGATCCTGATCCCTGGGAGTAGTCTGGAGCAGAGGCCATAGTCAGGGACTTGGAGAGGAAAGATGAGCCTCAAAGAGCAGCCTGGGAAGGAGGAAAAATATTAGGGGACTATAGTTACCCCCATTCCAGATTTTCCCAGCATTACCCCATATTTCACTTCCTGTCTCCACTTCAGCTCCTGACTAAGGCAGTCGCCCAGGCTGGTCTCCCCAAGGCCTTGTCCTCATGTCCCTGGTAAGGAATCTCTTGGCAGGGACTCTGGGCCTTGGGAGCAAGAGGAAGCGATGGCTGAGACACTGAGACATTGAGAGGGAACAGGGCTGCCGCCAAGCCAAGACTGTGGCTGAGGCAAGAATGTCTTTCAAGCGGGCAATGGGCACCTCCTGCTTCGTGGAGCCAGCTGGTACCCCTTTTGTGGGGTGGAAGAACTTGAAGTCCTCATGCCCCTCCAGGGTAAGAAATTGGGGTGGCTATGATACTGGCTCACAGCCACGCCCCTCCATGCCTCAGTGTCCCCTAACACGTAGCCCAAGTAGCTGGCCTCTCTTCACCCTTCCAGCACAGTGAGTGAAGAAAGTTATGCAGATGTGGGGCATGAGGGTCTTTAAGAATGCCCCTAATGCCCCTCCTGCTGTTGCTAACAAATTAGTCCTCCCTCAGGAGCCTGGTACTACTCCCTGGAACTGCCTGGGAGGAGGTGCCCTCCAGAATTCCTGGCTGTCATAGATAGGCATCCATTACTGAGAATCCCACCAAAAAAAAAAAAAAGATGTCCTCAAAAGCTGACCCTGGACAGTTCCCTGACTGGGATCCTCAAAAGCCAATGTACTTGGCGATGCCTTCAGTAAAGCTGATAAAGAACTCAGGAGGCCAGGGTCCTCAGACCTGCCTGCCAGCACATTGTGTGTGAGTGACACCAATCCTCAAGGGATGTCGAGGGTCTTCGAGTTGCAGTGAAGGGCATGTGCAGTCAACACTCCTGCACTGCTCCCCAAGTGCAAACCTGATGCTCCTGCCCAATTACCCCCATGGACATGGACTCCCAAATCTGAGGCACCAAAACCTCCCTCCAATCTGGCCATGATGAAAGCCCTGGTGCTTCCCAGCCAGGGTTCCCCTGGAGCCTCTGATGCTCCAAGCAGAGGGTGGGCTGAGGCGTGGTAGCAGCTGGGGCAGGAGCAGGGTCCCAGCAGAAAGGGAGAGAGAAACATGGAGTAGGAAGGGGAAAGGCAGAGACCCAGAGACATGGGAGCCACGGCACAGGGTGAGGAACTGATGTAAAAGCCCCCAGAGGTGGGGGAAGAGAAACAGAGGGGAAACTGGCACTGGGGACAGAAACGGCAGGGACCCAACAGAGCAGAAAGGTGGGAAGACAAAAGGGAGGGAGCGAGAGGGAACCAGTATAAACAAAGAGAGGTGGTGGAAAGAGACTGGGCTAGGAAGGCAAAGGAAAACAGAAAGGAAAAGGAGGAAGAGCAAGGGGGAGGAGGAGGGGAAGGAAGAAAGCAGATTTCCTACCTAAGAAAACCACCACGGTGCTGGGCCCCCAAACACCCCCAGACCAGGCCGCTTCTCCCGCCTTCTTCCCCTGACTGCCCCCTCCCCCTCTGCCCAGCCCGGGCCGGCTCCGTTGGTTTCCCTGCGGTCGGTTTATTTTTAAAAACGCCGACGCCGTCCCCCGCCCGGCCCTCACACTGTGGCCACAGGGGCCTCAGCCAAGCCCAGGGACCCCACCCAGCTGTGGGGAGGGAAGGAGGGGTGAAAGAAGGCAAGCGGCCCCAGGCCAACAGGAGACCCCAGCCCTGGCTCCGAAGGCCCTCAGGGGCCCTGGAGGCAAGGGAAAGGGAGTGAGACATCAGGCCCACTCAGACTGTTCTAGAAGCCAAGAGCTGGGCCCCTGGCTAAGTTTAACCACAGACTCAGTTTCCTTCTCTGGCTGCTTGCGCTCTCCTGAGAACTGGGGAGAGGGTCCTGATGAGGGGTTCTAAATATGAGCCCTCATACTTAATCAAATGCATTACCCAGGAGTCTTACCTTCCAATTGTTTTTATGCCCACCTTCTCCCACCCACTATTCCTTAAAACAACACCACCACAAAGCAGACTTCAAGTATAGAAGGGGGGGCCTCTGAAGTAGGAACAAGAGGAGCTGTCCCAGCTCTCTCACCCAGATGTGCTGCTGGGAAGGTGTTCCCAGCGCCAGGCTGACCTGCCACTGGAATATTCGCTCACGGTATAGCTGAGGACTGACGCCATCGGTTCTGAGCACCCAAGGTCCCAGTTTCCAGTTGTCCATTTTTTCTACCTCCTCCCAAGTTGTTTCGTTCTCCCAACTTCCAATTCTCCATCTCCACCTGGCCCTGACCGCCATGCACCCTTCCTGCCTGTTCTCCTGCATCTCCCTCAGCCCAGGTGAGCTTCCCATCAAGCAGCAACTGCGTCCCTGTCTGAACCCCAAGGTCTTCCCACTGTCGAAGATCCCACCCATACCAGGCTG
Source organism: Corynorhinus townsendii (assembly GCA_026230045.1). Classification (NCBI taxonomy): domain Eukaryota; kingdom Metazoa; phylum Chordata; class Mammalia; order Chiroptera; family Vespertilionidae; genus Corynorhinus; species Corynorhinus townsendii. Next base: position 166,928,120 of record JAPDVU010000003.1, on the reverse strand, counting down.
AGGGCTTCCTGGCGGTGGTGGCTGCGGAGAAGGGGAAGGAAAGTTGAGGACCCAGGTGCCCCAAAATTGGTAAAAGACACAGAGGGACTGGAATGCCTCTATGTTGGAACATGTCCAGCTCACAGGGAGTGAGGGACATGGACACCCAGTTTTCACGGCACATTCCTCTTGCCAAGTGCTATCCCAGTCTGGTGTCTTTCCAGCAGGCCTTTGGGTCCCTTTCCCCTGGGCACCAGTGCCACGCTGGCAACTCCGGTGTGACGCCCACGCCCACTGACACTGCCTCTGCCTTGGGTGGACCCAAGGTTTCCACGCACCCTAGTCCTCCTGCTTCCTCAAGACCAACCAGCGTTTCAGTGATGGCTCAATAAAGAGTCCAGTGGAGGAACGACAGGGAGAGCAGCCTGCCCCCATCGCAACACTTGGGGCTCCTGACCGGGTAAGAGTACTGACAAGGGGCATGGTGTCCACCCCACTGGCTTGTATGTCATTCCCTCAAATTCAGTCACAGACTGTCTATCAGCCTTACACACACACCATTCCCCACCCGGACTAACAAATATGTCCCAGCTTATACACACACACACACACACACACACCTGTGCTCTCAAAAAGCCAGCCACGCATGCAGTCCTGCTTTACATTCTAACACTTACACTCAGGCCAATAAACACAGGCATTAAGACTCCAGTGCCATCTCACACACACCGCTCCTGCAGGCTGAATGAGTTGGCTTCCTGTTTGGCCCATCACCCCTGGGACCTGAGCTAGGGCACAGGAAACAGCGATGGGGGCTCCTGAGGTGCCCACGAATATGGAAGATTCAAGGCCATGTAAGGAGGTCGACTTTAAGGGAGGGCTCTCTGGCTACAAATTCCCATGGAGGGCCCCAGACAGCGGGTCAGAGATGGTGACAGAGAAACAGAGTCAGAGACCCAGAAGCCGAGAAAACTCAGGACGTTATAAAACAGGCTCTGAATTGCTGAGTCCCCCTTTCCAACTATGTGCCATGACTCCTTCAGGAGCCCTGGTAGAATCAGTGATTTCTCAAGACCCCAAAATCCTGACCCCCATGGTACCCTAGTTCCCTCCATTCCCAGTGCCAGAGGAAGGAGATGCTGGGGTCCCAGCCTGGAGGGGAAGTAGCCCAGTCCGCCCTGGAGCCTCCCACTCCCAAAATAGAGCTGAGTTTGTCTTTGGCTGAAAGCTAAATATTTGTGAGCTGGGCAGGCGGCCTCAGACCCTGGCCCTCCTCCTTGGTTCCTCTCAGGCCTGGGCCCAGTTCCTCTGGTCAGCCCCCGCTCAGGCACTGAGGCATGGGACTGCCCTTCTCCCTTCTCTCCTAGCCCACCTTCTCTTCTATACACACCAGCCCAGAGGCCCAGCCCCTTCCCACCTACAAACCAGACAAGACACTGCTCAAGCTGAGTTCCTGGAGACAGGACCACCAAGGAACTATACCCAATTGCCACTCTGTGCCCCCTCAACCAGTCCTATCACCTTCTCTTTCTCCCTCTGTGTGCTACCAGCTTACCTGTCCCCCACCCTTCTTTCCCCACCGTCCCCTCCAATAGCTCCTTTCTCCATCCCCTTTGCATTCCTCAGAGTTGGTGTGCTTGGTTGACCATAGGGGTCCTGCCTTCTTTTTGCCTAATCTCCTCTCCTCTTCCTTAGACTGCTCTCTGACCCCTGGTCCTGCTCTCCTCCCCTCCTTTCTCCTACCCCCTTCTCCCCCTCCTCTAACCCCACTCCTCTCTCCTCATCAGAGGGACCCTTGAAAGTGACAAGCACCACAGCAACTGTCTGAGTGAGTTGGGAGGTGGGGGCGGCGGGGAGGGAGGAGGACCATTGAGATTGTGGCTGGTGTCCTGGGAGGGAGAGGGGGCAGTTACCTCAAGCAGGGAGGACGCCATCCTGAGGCTGGGGAACGGGTCCCAAGGAGCCAGGCAGATGGAGAGAGCTGAGCGAGCGGGAGAAGGAGAGGGAGAGGGAGGGAGAATGGGAGAATGGGAGAGAAGAGATCTAAAGTTAGAAGGGACTGGGGGGTGGGAGTGGGGGGGCTGCTCTCTGTCTGTAGGGATCCACCCTCTAATTACAGCTTTCCCAGAGGAGAAGGCTCCGGATCCAATGAGCAGGGCGAGAGAGGGAGGCAGAGGGTCCAAATTTCCTGCTCCATTTGCTGAGCTCCCCAAAGAAGGGATCTGGGCGGGAGAGGAGAAAGGGCTCCCAGCGAAGTGGTGGGAGCCGGAGGGGGATAAGGACATGGGCAAGTAGTCAGGGCATCCTGGGGGCTGCTGAGGAGAAGGGTTGAAAGGTTGGTGGGCCCAGGTGTCCCATACCCCTGCCCCCAGCAATCCTATGGGCATCTATGGGAACCCCTCCCAGCACTCCCCAGTGTGAGATACCTGGGGGATCTGGGACTGGGTGTCCTGGGTCTCTTCTCTCTGGAGGTCTGGCAGTGGGAGCGCAGGCAGTAGGTGGCCTGAGGGTCCTGGGAGGGCTCGGCTCCTCTCCCAGGCCAGCTCCACTCCTGCTCCCACTTGGGCTCCAATCTTACAGTCCTACTGACTCCAGCGTTCTGGCTGCTGCTCGGCTGCTGCTCGGCTGCTACTCCTGCTGCTGAGGCTGCTGCTGCTGCTGCTGCCGCTGAGGGAAGGAACAGGAGGGAAAAGGAACAAACCCCAAACCACTAATTAGAGATCCAGGGGGGGGATGGGGGATTGGGGACGACACTCACACAGAGAGACTGGAACACACAGCATACACACTCATGGACAAACATAGGATGATGCATGCACACGTACACAGAGTGTTACCCACAGGGACACAGCCACTGTCATGAATGAACACAGACAAATTCACACACAAATGAGCTCAGTGACATGGCTGGAGGCACACACACCACATACACACCCAAGTTGACCACAGAGATGCTTGTTTCCCCAGTCACCCACCTCTAGATCAGGAGAGCAGTGTGTATGTGCATGTGTGTGAACATGCGTGCGTGCGTGCATGTGTGTGTGTGTATGTGTATTATGAAAGACAGGAGGGAGAACTGTGGGGTGAAGGCTTCTGCTGCCCAGGCTTTTAGGGTCGCTGAGGTAGGTTCCAGAGCAAGGCCTGGAGGAAGGGCCAGAGAGTGGGGGAGGGCTTGACATAGGCTTCGGGATTCCCCAGTCTTCTTCCCAATGCCTCCTTGGAAGTGGCACCTAGGCCTGCCTCACTCTATGGAGCAGAACCTGGATCTTCTGATTCTGGGAAAATTAAGGCAGGCAGGAATGAAAGTGGGTGTAAAAGGTCATTGGGTCAGCTCATCCATGCTCAAGCCTAGCCCCTTTGGATTAAGCCCCCAAAAAGTTATGTCCTTCTCAGCCTCCATTATTCCTTGCCAGTTACCCTCCCCAGGTCCCTCCTGGCCACACATCCAATCATCCTTTGATGGGTATGTCTCATGAGTGATCACGCTTTCCTGGGAGGGAGCTCCTGGTTCCCTTTCCCATTGCCATGCATCAGTTCCCTCTGCAGCAGGAAGAACTGAAGTTAGAGTTTAGGCAGGACTTCTTATCAAAATGGGGAAGAAGAGAAGGAAGGTTGGGAGAGGGAAACCAAAAAGTCTGTTAACTGAAACCTGGATCCTGAGGTAAGTTTGTGGGAGAGAGAGGACTAGGCAGCCAAGTAGTAGCACCAGCATCTCTCCCATGAAGGGGCCCAGCCAGCTGGGGTTGTTTTACAAGTTATTCTCCAACACACCCCTCTCCCCCATCCAGCCCTGCCCATCAGAGGAATGGAGCCCTGTCCTTCCCTCCCCACGCCCCCACCCCCAACACACTCCCCTCACTTTCTCTTCCTGATTGCCCACTTCCTAGCCCCTTTTGCTCTCCCAGCTCTCCAAGGAAAAGGTGGGGAGGGAGACAGAGCTGGTGGAAGTCCAGGGAGCTTGACCAGCAGGCAGGATCAGAGTTCAGGGTAGGGACCCAGGAGTTCTAGATTCCAGCCCAATGATTTGATTTCCCCCAAGGAACACTGTGGGCCCAACTTTGGGGGAGAGGTTTAGGGAACCAGGGTGGCTGCCAAAGGAAAAGAAGCAAAAGAAGAAACACAGAAAGACGGAGAGACACAGAGCAAATGAAACAATCCGAAAGAATCAGAAGGGATACTATGCCCTATAGCAGAGAGAGAGAGAGAGAGAGAAAGAAAACAGAGGACCAGGTACACAGAGAGCAGGAAAAAATCTAAAAAGGAAAAGAAACTGGCCCAGAGTAACAAAGATGAGGAGACAATGGCTTCAAGAAAGGGCAGGGCAAGAAAAATAGCCAGAGGCCTGGTCAGGCACCCAGGAGGCAAGAGGGTTAAAGCAGCCAGGCAGGTGGGGGGGCGGGGATGGAGTATAAATAGCGCATAATTGTGTTCCATGATTACACGGGCCACCCCACCCAGTCTGCCCAAGAGGAAGTGCCCGTGGTGGGGTGTCCCGTGACCTCGCAGTCTCCCCCTGGTGGGGGGGCATCTGAGCCTGATGTGCCAGATGGTGTTCTGCTGCCCCTACACACACACACACACACACACTCAGAAGTTGGTAAGAAGATGGAGAAGCTTTGGAGAAATTACTGCACCAGTACCAAAAAAGCTCAAATCCAGTTGGTGCGGCAGGCAACTGAGGCAGAGGAGAAAAGTCTAGACTCCGGAGAAGGAATGGCAGGTAGGAGAGGCATTAGGCTCACACTAAATTGGGGAGAAAAGGAAGAGCGTGAAGGGCAAAAAGAGGAATGAGGAAAGGATGGAAAAAGGTGCAGGGTTGAGGAGAAGATTTGGGGGACAAGGAGGGTGAACCTTCTCTACTTCCTTTTTGGGGACCTTAAGTCTTAATCCTATCTGGGAAGGAGCAGTAGTGCCAGGGAAGAAAGAGGAAGGAAGAAGCAGTGTCCCCAGGAAGATATGAGCCCTATCAGGGGCCAGTCCCTGGACACAGGGTCCTCTCCCAAGATTTGTCCCAAAGCCAGGCAGAGGGACTGCCTGAAGCCCCCAGCTGCCTCCCTCAGGACCCTGTGTTCCAATTTCCACATCCTTTTAAAAGATAGTTCTGCGGCCCAACTGAGGCCCAGATATTCCTGGGTCCAGAAGATATTCCTGGGTCCAGATTCCCAACCCCCTCTCAGTGCCCCCAAGGGCGGGGGGGGGGGGGTGGGCAGCAACTAGGAGCCCTGACCAAGGACCTGCCTCCACCCTCCCAGGCCTCCCTCAGCCCAGCCTCCCAGGGGGTGGGGCAGCCTAGGCAGAGGCGCCATGTGGCAGGGGCGGGTAGAGGCTGCGGCTCTGGTCCTTCCAGTATAAACCCCCTAGGCATCTGGTTTCTATCCACCACCCCCCACCACCACCCTGGGGGCCCCTCAGCCTCCGCCCATGGCCACCCAGACACTGAGCTCCCAGAGATGGACGCCCCTGAAGGAAGGGGTGGGACGGTGTCTTTCTGATCTTTCAACCCCAGGACTGGGCTGAACCACAGGGGCCACTCCCTTCCCTCCCTCCCCTAGGAGAATCAGAGTGGGTTTTCTAGGTTAGAGGAGGTTGAATCTGGAACCTGCCTCACGCCTCTTTAGCCCTTTTTGGAATGGTCAGTGGGGATGGAGAGAGAGTTTAAACTGGTGAGAGTGGGAGGCTGCTAGCCCCTTACTTCTCAAGGAAGCTGCCCCCTTCCACACCACTGCCCTCTGCCCACCTCCTAGGCTGGGCTCCTCTGAGAACCCTAATCCAAAGGGATTCCTAGCCCTCCATTTGTGCTTATGATAGGTTTGGCTTCCCCAGATCGAATCCCCAGTGAACAGGGAACAGAGCCCCTGAAATAAAGATTGACACATACTCTAATATAGATCTAATGAGTGACACACCGAGATATACACTTGCACACACGCTGAATGATGAAAATATATATGCTCTGCAGATACCCAAATTGACACACACACATATATGTATGTATATATGTGTGTGTATATATGTTTCTGTGTGTATATACATGTTGCCTTAACCCCCAATCACAAAAAATGCACACACCAGTGTACATACATGCAGAGACTCACAGACATCTAGAATACACACACACACACACACACACACACACACACACACACATACACACACACGGACTCACACAAACTCACATCACACAACAGTTTCAATATGGTAAATGTCCCATACATACACACATACACATGGGTCTATCATCACAATCTTACAGCTCTAGAGATGCCTGCGCTCTCCTAGAGGGGATTTAGGAACCCCTTTTCCTACAAAAATCTATGGATAAGGGTGGTGTGAAGGGCACTGCCAGTCCTACAACTGCGTCCTACAGCTCTTACTAGTGTGGGAACCTCCAGTGAACCTTCAGGGGACTCACTGATCTTTTACCCCCACCCCATGTCCACCAGAGTTTCAAGACCCAGATGGCCCCAGCAAACTCCCTGGCCCTGGGGAACCCCGGCATTCCCATCCCCACCTAGACCCCCCCACCCCATTCTGCGGCCCCGCTGACTCATCTCTCCCTCTGTGGAGCTCCCCAACCACAGGGGCCTGGAAGAGAAGCTTGGAAAGTTGCGCTCATGTCCCGGGCCCCTGGTCTGGCCACTAACCCCCCCCTCCCCCGCCCTGCCATGCACCCAGGCCTAGCCCTTGTCTCTAGTAGAGATACTGATGACAGAGAACGCAGAGGGGACAGGAACACAGGCACCCAGAGACAGGGAAACAGAAAGACGAAGGAAGAGAGAGAGCTAGGGGGAAACAGATGGCAGGAACACAGATAAGAAACCCTGAGGGACAGCTGCTAATATGGTAGGGTCCTCCAAAAGCCATGGGGTTGGGAACCAGGGACACTGACTCCTCAGGGGGCAGAAGATCCACTCATGGCTTTGGGATATGGACACTACCCAGTGCCTTGGCCTAGCATTCTGAGCCTTGGGTCCTTGGGGAAGCGGGTCCAATTTTCTTCTCCACAGGGAGGAAGGGAAGCTCTTAAGAAACCTGCAACCTCTGTCTAGGATAGCTTGGGAAAGGTGCTCCCCCCTTACCACATACTGTACACTTTTGTACATTCAAGCATAACTCCAGTCTCTCCCTCTGCTAGATCTCCCTGGTCCCTCTGCCAGGGACCAGGGCTACAGGGCAGGCATCCTGGTGCTAGCCCTGGCTCTCCTTTGCTCTGAACCTCAGTGTCCTTAGTTGACATTTAAGCCCTGAGACAATATGGAGATCCCAGAAGAGGCAGATCAGAATTAGAAAGAGAAGTGCTATGGGAGGGGAAGGAGGAGCAAGGACAGCAGGACAAACAGGAAAATGGAGGGAAGGGAAAGACTGAGGCCTGACCCTGGAAAGAGGGAACCTGCCCTGGGTAGGTATTTCACATGGGTCAGCATTGAATTAGACTCTGGTCATCTGGCCCTGGCCAGTGCGGCTCAGTTGGTTGGAGCGTTATCCCATGAACTAACGGGTTGTAGGTTCAATTCCCTGACAAGACACATACCCAGGTTGGGCGTGTATGGGAGCTCACATAGATGGTTCTCTCTTTCTCCCTCTCCCTTCCTCTCTCTCTGAATCAGTGAAAACACACCCTGTCAAGAAGAAATAAAGAAAACAAAAACAAAAAACCATATCCTCGGGTGAGAATTAAAATAAATAAAGGTTTTTCAAAGTAATAAAAACTATTTTTTTAGCCCTAGCCGGTTTGGCTCAGTGGATAGAGCATCGGCCTGCAGACTGAAGGGTCTTGTGTTCGATTCTGGTCAAGGGCATGCACCTGCATTTGATTGCAAGCTCCTCCCCAGCCTGGACCCTGAGGCGTGCGCAGGATTGATGTGTTTCTCTCACATCCATCAATATATCTCTCTGTCTTTCCCTCTCTCTTCCACTCTCTTTAAAAATCAATGGAAAAATAGCCTCAGGTGAGGAAAATATATATATATTAAAGACTCTGGTCATCTCAAGGAAGTGTCTCTTTGTAAAAAAGATACCATGAAATCTGAAACATGAAATATATTAATGTCTTTAAAAAAGAGAACTTGGGGTTATGGGATCCTGATCACATCTTCTATCCTTAGCAATGAGCTGAACAACTGAAGGCAATGGTCCTTTAAAATCTTAGCCACCACACCCCGCACCCATTTTCTCTGACCTACTCAGATTCTTCTTGGGGCTGGATCTGAGGAACATTCTTTCATTCAACAAATACTCAGCTTGCACCTATTTTGTGCCATGCACACAGGGCTAGGTTTAGGCATGCAACCATAAACAAGACAGACCCAGTCCTTTGCCTCACAAACCAGCAACTAACATAAAGAGTGGGCAGTATCTTAAGGGAGTCAGTACTGGATGTTATTGGAGACAAAAGAGTGAATCTAAGCCAGGCCAGCATGGCATCAACCTATGAACCAGGAGGTCGTGGTTCAATTCCCAGTTGGGGCATATGACTGGGTTTCAGGCTTGATCCCAGGTGTGGGGCATGCAAGAGGCAGCCAATTGATGATTCTCTTTCATCATTGATATTTCTGTCCCTCCCTCCCCGCTCCTCTCTGAAATCAGTAAAAAAAAAAAATATATATATATATATATATATAATATTTTTTATGTTTTTAAAAGAGTGAATCTAAACTAGTGTTGGGGGAATCAAGGAAGGCTTCCTGAAAGAAGGGATGACTAAGTAAAGAAACTGAAGGATGAGTAGGAGTTAGCCAGGTGAAGAGAGGAGAAGTGTTATTAAGTCCTGCCTCCCCCTACATGCACAGGCCCAGAGATAAGAGCACTTTTGAGGTACTGAAAGTTGAGTGTGACTGGAGCACAGAGAATGGAGGTTGATGGGAAGGTCTAATCAGCTGTGCAAGGGATCTAAACTTGATTCCAAGGCAACATATGGGAGTATTTGTATTTTAGAAAGATGACCCCGGCTACAGAGAGGAGAATGGAACTGGGGCTTGGAGCCAGCAGTTCTGGGTAAATCAGCCATTTACTAGTACTATGGTGCAAGCTTGGGTTAGTTAACCTTTGATGCTTTAGATTATTCTTTTTTAGAATGGGGAAACATAATACAGCAACCTCCCAGGGTTGTTACAAGGATTAGGAATAATACATGTGGAACTCTTACCACAGTGCCTGGCACTTAGCAGTTATTCCATCAGTGGAGCCTATTAGTATTGTCAAAGTTTGGAGGAGGGCAAAATTAGAGGCAAGGAGACCAGTTGGTTGCAGCAGTCCAGGCAGGAGGTTAGAAAATGTGGCCTGTAGCAGCAGAGGACATGAGGAGTCAATGGAAGGGTGACAGTTACAAGTGGAACACACAGGACTTGGGCCCTGACGGGATGTGAGAAGCGAGGGAGAGAGAGCAGTCAAGAATGACTTCCCTAGACATGTGTGTTTGTGTGTGCAGATGCACACAGAACATGCTGGCATCTTAGAGTTCTGAGAATGGCCCTTGACAGCCGGGTCTGGTCAACAGAAGGAAGGTGCCATGCTGTATCTGAGGACCTGGTCTCCAACCTCCCAGGAGGATCCCTGCCCCACAACACACACACACACACACACTCTAATCCCTCCTTAACCATTTCCTTTCCCCCACCCCTGCCTCTCTCCACCCCCTTCATCCTCCCTTCCCCTCCGCTCCCCTCCGCTCCCCTCCGGTCCCCTCCCCCCCTCCCCTCCGCTCCCCTCCCCCTCCCCTCTCCTCTCCTCCCCTCCCCTCCCCCCCTCCCCTCCTCTCCCCTCCCCTCCCCTCCCCTCTCCTCTCCTCTCCTCCTAGGAAGAAACTCCCTGTAAGTTCAGTGTCTGCCTAGGCCACCCTTCTCCATCTTCCCCTTTTCCACTGTCCAGGTTATTGAGTCTTCTGGACTCAACCACTACCATTACCACCTCCCACACACACGCTCAAGCGGACACCCCCTCTGGATCCCAAAGCGGTGCTTGACTTTTTCAGCGTGGAGGTTTAAAGCAAGGCGAGCGGTTAAGACCCCAGAATTGGGGGAGCGGAGGGGTTTCTCAGCCTCAGCGTCGGCTGTGGCGGAGATAGTTTGCCCCCAAACCCACAGATCGTGAGGTCTAGGGAAATGGGGAGAGGCCGAGGGCCTCCCCAGCCGTCTCTGGCAGCCTAGGCTGGGCTCAGGGCGGCCGGGGACGTCGCCTCCCTTCCGTGCCTCAGTGTCCCCGCGCGGCCGGGAGGCGGAGGGGCGGGGCGCGGGCGGGGCCGGCCGGGCCGGGCGCCCGGGCAGGAGGCAGCTGCATATCTGCGGTCCCGACCACAATTGCTGGGAGTCGCGTCCCGGAGACTGGCGGCGCTGACTCTGCCCGCTGCGGCCGCCACGCCGATTAGAGCCCGAGAGGGAGCGCCAACCGGGGGAAGGGGGGACTAGGCGGCGGCGGGGGAGTCCATGTGCCCCTTTCCCCTCCGCCCAGCCAGCATCCCCAGCTGCCCCGCCCAGTCCTTTCCTGACAGCCTGAACCTACGGCAGGAGTCCTTCCTCTCCAGCCCCGATTTTCTCCAGCCCCGAATCCCAGGCATCCTCCTTCAGGACGCTGCAGTTCCAGAGGCGCTAATATCCCTTGGACCCCAGGCCGCCATCCTCTCGCGCCCTTTCTCTTCTGCATCTCCCTCCCCACAAGACGAGAAGTCTGAATATCAAGGCTCCCCCATTCCGCTATCTCCCCCATATGCCCACCCGACTCGCCACAAGCTCTCTCTAGACAAAAGTAGTTCCAGGCAAAGAAGGGGTCAGAGACGCGGGAAGACAGGTATTCAGGGGCCAGAGCACCCCCTGCTGGCTGGCCCGAAGCCCCTGCCCCTCCCCCTCCAGCTGTGACCTCCAGCTGTGGTGGTTGGGAAGAGCTGGCTTCTTTGATCTAGGAGCGTGGCCACCCCCTCCAGGCGCCCCATTAACCTCCATTATCCCAATTAGGCAGCCCTCCCAGTCCTGGATCCAAGCTTCAAAGCCCCCTCAGTGGGGAGAAGAGGAGGTTGAATCTTATGCCCACCCCCCACCACCAAGCCAGCTACTTGCAGACAAGACCCTAGTGTCCAGCTCCTCCGCTTGGGTACCGGATAGCAGGGCCAGAAAAGGGACCCCTATGGGTCACCCAGATCTCAATTCTTAAACTTCAATAAAGAGTGAACCAGATAAGAAAAGGAAACCTCTTGCTGGCTCTTAATTTTCCTACATTAAATGATTTAGGTAGCAACATCCAGGTTACTGGCTGACCTGAGCTTCCTATCAACTTATCCTGCTTTATCCCGTGGAGAAAAGAGCCAAGAGCTACCCCCTCCTCCCTTAATCCTATCTCAACACTCCCTTCCCTCCTCCCTCCTGGAACAATTTCCGCTGGGAGAGCAGGAGCAGGGCCCAGCACAGTGGCCGCTTCCTGGAACATTTTCCTATATCCGAAACCGCGGCTCCCTCCCCAGGGACCGGCTGATCAAGGCCAGATGGGATCAGGGATAGGGAAGGAAGAGAGGGAGCCAGGCTTTTACAATCACCCCCCTCTCAACACATGCCCTCCACAGGGAGCCCCTACCCTGACACACAAAGGTACACACCACATGCCACAGTCACACACCCATGGGCATTCATAGAGACACTCATGAACCACAGAAGCCAGGTCTTAGAAGAAGATATACAAAGTCACATAAATACATTCAACAAACACGTGGATGGTCACACACACAGCTCCCTCTCTGTCTCTTCGCCCAGTCCCTTACCCCTCTAAAGTATGCTTGGGCCCTGAGCCTTCCTTGCCAGCTAAGAATATCTTCGAAATCCAAGAAAACAGTAGTAGGACAGCAGGGAGACCTTAGTTAGCAGAGGGTGAGAAGACAGAGACATCTAAGGCTGCCTGTGTCATGCCAGACAATACCCACCTCCCCATTCCACTTCTGAATGGCTCTCAGGCCTGGCACCTCTCCAAAATCATGGAAACCAACCAGGATAGCGGAAGTCCAGGATGCTTCCTGTCGTAGATACTATCCTCAGAGCACTTTCTGCTTCCAAATTCCTAGAGAAGCATATGATGTCCAGTGGACTCACTTATGGCAGCCATGGGACAAAGAGCGGGCAAGAATATTCAGCTTCACGAGCTCCAGGAGCCTGGGAACCTGGGACCTATTGACTCATTGATGACAGCTTGCCCTCCACCCATCACCACTGCTCCCCCTGATCCCTTCTATCTCAGCCAGAGTCATTGAAAAAAAGAGCATGCGGATTGTGCCCCCAGCTCAATCCATTCCTGAGCCTTAGCCTCTTCTGCCTACCTGCTTTTCAGTACAGGGGTCTAATTCTTACATCCCACATGTTAGTCCTTTGCTGAGAAGGGTGCTGATTTGGGCATGGGTACAATATGCATATGGGACAGAGCTTTGGAAAAGCTGAGGATGGAGATACATAATCTGCTCTTTACTGGAACATCTCACTAGCTTATGGGGAATGTTTGGAATTGTCAAGTTCTAGAAGGAATAGAGGGAAGAGGGAATATGATAATCAATGGTAAGAACCAAAGCTAATCTGTCTGGCCAAAGGTCATTGTGTTCTTTCCTGGACCTTGTGGCCTACTTAGAAGATATATTCTTCTCTTCCTCAAACTCATCTGGGGAGGGGTTGCCTCAAGCCACTTTTTCTCATTTGTTTAATGGTTTATCTCTCTAGCTATGTAGAAGTCCTTTATTTGGTACTAGAGGCCCGGTGCATGAAATCCATGCATGGGGGGGGGTGTCCCTCAGCCCAGCCTGCACCCTCTCCAATCTGGGACTCCTCGAGGGATGTCCGACTGCCCATTTAGGCCCAATCCCGGGAACGGGCCTAAACAGGCAGTCAGACATCCCTCTCACAATCCAGGACTGCTGGCTCCCAACTGCTTGCCTGCCTGCCTTCCTGATTGTCCCTAACTGCTTCTGCATGCCAGCCTCATCACCCCCTAACCACTTCCCTGCCAGCCTGATTGATGCCTAACTGCTCCCCTGACAGCCTCATTGCCTCTAATTGCCCTCCCCTGCAGGCCTGGTCACCCCTAACTGCCCTCCCCTACAGGCCTGGTCACCCCTAATTGCCCTCCCCTGCAGGCCTGGTCACCACTAACTGCCCTGCCCAGCAGGCCTGGTCCCTCTCAACTGCCCTCCCCTGCTGGCCATCTTGTGGTGGCCATTTTGTGTCCACATGGGGGCAGCCATCTTTGACCATATGGGGGCTGCCATCTTGTGTGTTGGAGTGATGGTCAATTTGCATATTACTCTTTTATTAGATAGGATAACCATTGTCTTTCATCTTCCTGTTTATTTATTTATTTATTTTTAAATATATTTTTATGTATTTCAGAGTGGAAAAGGAGAAGGAGACAGAGACAGAAACATCAATGATGAGAGAGAATCATTGATCGGCTGCCTCCTCCATGCCCCTCCACTATGCATATGGCCTGATCAGGAATGGAAGCATGACATCCTGGTCCATAGGTCAATGCTCAACTACTGAGTTATGTTGGCCTATATATTTTTAAGGCTTTAAAAAAATTCTATATTGTTTAAAGTATTACATATGTCTCCTTTTTCCTCCATTGACCTCTCCCCAGCCGTTCCCACCCCCCTTTTAATATGTTTTTATTGATTTCAGAGAGAGAGGAAGGGAGAGGGAGGTAGAGAAACAAACATCAACTGGCTGCCCCCTTACACTTTCTACTGGCAACCTGGGCATGTGCTCTGACTTGGAATTGGGTGACCACTCTTGGACCATGGGACGATGCTCAACCATTGAGCCACACCAGCCAGGGCCATCTTCCTATTTAGCCTGCATCTTCTTGCTCTAGTTCCAGTATAAAAGTCTATTAATTGCCCTAGCCGGCTTGGCTCAGTGGATAGAGCATGGACCTGCAGGCTGAAGGGTCACGGGTTTGATTCTGGTCAAGGGCATATGCCTGGGTTGCTGGCTTGATCTCCAGTAGGGACCATGTGGGAGGCAGCCAATCAATGGTTCTCTCTCATCATTGATGTTTCTATCTCTCTCTCCCTCTACCTTCCTCTCTGAAATCAATAAAAATATTTTAAGAAAAAAAAAAAAACCTCTATTAATCAATCTAGTCATCAATAGCATTTATTGAGTGGTCCTCCCCTCCCCCCCGGGTGAAATATTATAGACAATATGCTACATTGAATCCTCAGTGCTTGCTCTTTGGGATCTTAACAGCCTGGTTAGGGAAAATAAATATGTACATGAAAAAAGCTATGAACCATATTTGAAAGCATAGATAACCCCATTTTACCTCTCAGTGCCTGTTTTTCTCACCTGAAAATAAATGAATTTGGCTACATGTAACTGAAAACCACTGACCTCCATGCGGTCTAAGGTCCCTTTTTTATCTACCTCAGGAATGCTAGAATAGGGTTTTTTTTTTAAAAAAATAATGGGATCTATATATATAAAAGCCAAGCAACTGGAAAGGCAGAGCGACCAGAACTGGAATGACCAGTCGACCCGCACTGCAGCAGCCAACTGGCCCGATCAAGGCCCCAATTGGTCCCCCAACCTCCCATGGCCCCCTCCACCCTGATTGGTGGCCCCTCCCCCCTGCAGGCCTCACCCCCGATCGGCCCCCATTGAGGTGGGCCTGCCAGATCCCACCCATGCACGAATTTGTGCATCAGGCCTCTAGTTCATTAATAAATAACATGTTAGTATGTTTGTCAATTAAATACATGCAAAGAAGACACTTGACAAAACTTAAAATGGTTACTTTTTATTTTTTTAATATATTTTTATTGATTTCAGAGAGGAAGGGAGAGAGATAGAAACATCAATGATGAAAAGGGAATCATTGATTGGCTGCTTCTTACATGCCCCCTACTGGAGATGGAGCCTGTAACCCAGGCATGTGACCTGACCTGGAATCAAACTAGTGATCTACTGGTTCATAGGTTGACACTTAATCACTGAGCCACACCAGCCGGGCCAAAATGGTTATTCTTAATAAAACCTATCTGAAAAAACAACAAACAGAATTCAACAAATGGTAGAGGTTGTTCTTAGTATTTGGTTTCTTCCAGCTCAAAAGTCCTAGGGTTTTGCTATCCTTTCTTGGAACTGAAATCAGATTTCTTAAAAGGGGAGAAGGGTTCAGACTTGCAAAGAGAAAAACTAAAGATGCAGAGAGATAGGTAGGTAGAGATAGGCTCCCAAAGATCCTGATGGAAGGCTAGCTAGGAGTTCATTTCAGGTAAAGACCAACAAACATTGATTATTAGTTCCTATTGTCTCCCAGACACCGTGGAGTCCCAGGAAAGACAAAAACTTATCAATAAAACCTTGGTCCTCAAGGAGCCCATAGGCTTAAGTTCTCCTTTCCAAAGTGGGGTCTGTGGTGTGTTACCCAGTGGTACCAGGAAGTATCCAGTAGTGCTAGTGCACAGGGCTGCAAAGCAGGGACACTAAAACAAACAGAAAGTTTGAGATAAATAACTTATTTCATATTTTAAAAAATAAAACAGTTACGGTAATCACTGTAAGAGAAATCAGACTTTTGTGGCACACCCTTACTTGTGGCTTATTTTCTTTTAGTATTTTGTCTGAAAGTCCTTATGGTGGAGGTGTGCATCCTAACCTTTTCAGAGCTTAGAATATTTAAGGATCTTAACTCCAGCCAGCTCAGCTGGGTTTGTGGGAATAGCAGGAGTGTCGCTGTGTGCTGCGAATGGGAAAGGATTCCAGAGAAAGACAAACCCTTGGAGAAAGGGGCAGTATGCAAATTGCTGCTAGACTCTTTCAGATAAGACCCGGTAGACCTGTGGCTCTGGAGAAAGAAGATTGAGCAAGGCAACTAAGCACCACCAGGTGGCATGAGTGAGCTGCTCAGCAACTCCACCTAGCAACACTCCGGGCTTGGTCTTGGGAGCGGAGGGTTGGCACGTTTTTTGCAGGGGACAATGTCAGCACTGAGGCAGGGAGGAGGGTGGGAAGAAGTCTCAGATTCTAACCCTTCCCCCAGCCTTGGCTCACAAAGGGCAAGGCATTTGTCAAAGGTCCAAAGGCGTTCTGACTCCCCGGCTAGAAGTTAGCAAGCAAGGGTCTATTTCCTGCCCCACCTACCCGCCTTTCTTTCACAGACATTTCCTGAGCATCTACTGTGTGCCAGGTATGTGCTGGGAGTGTGCAATATAGCATTTAACAAGAAGTGTGCAATCTAGTGGAAGAGAACCTGGTAAACAGCTACACTGCTATGATGCTGGGAGGCAGTTTGAGTAGTGGAAGTCCGACAGATTAGGGTGTGAACCCAAGCTCCACCAATTGCTACTTGTACAAACTCTGTGAGCCTCAGTCTCTATAAAATGGAGGCAAATGACCCCCATGGAAGACCAACAAAATTATCACTGCTTGCCATCCATATAGCTCTTATTGTAAGCACCCAGTTCAAATTTGATACTTATCAGAGAAGGTGACCACTATTGTAGAAATTGGAAGGATGAGTAGAAGCTATATGGGGAAAGGGGGGAGAAGAAGTGGTGGGTGAGAGTAGAGGGAAGTGGGCAAGGAAGGAATAGACAAATGAACTCTGGGGAGCATGGATGCACACCCCCTGATTCACCAGCAAAGGGGACGAGGACAAGGCTAGCTTCTCAGATCTGAGGCTGGCGTAGTCTGGATTCTTTCCATGAATGCATTTAGTGAGCACCTACTCTGAGCCTCCTCTCAAGGGTTGCAAGAGATAAACGAAAAAAAGTAAAGGTCTGATCTTTGTTCCTAGGAAGCCTATGGAAATTAGGAAGAGCCCTGGCCAGTGTTTCTAAGAGGTTAGAGCATTGGCCTGAGCACTGAAGGGGCGCACAGGGGTTCAATTCCCAGTCAGAGGCATGTACCTGGGTTGCAGGTTCAACCCCCAGCCCCAGTCAGGACACGTGCAGGAGGCAACCAATCAATGTGTGTCTCTCTCACATTTTTCTCTCTCTCTCTCTCTCTCTCTCTCTCCCCTCCCCGCTACTCCTTCCCTCCCTCCCTCCCACTTCCCTCCCTTTTCTCCCTTCCACTCTCTCTAAATATATATATATATATATATCCTGGGGGATCGGGGTGGGGGGGCGATTAACAACAACAAAAAATAAGTAAAAAAAGAAATTGGGAAGAAGAAAGGCAGGGGCTCAAACTTTCTGCTCTAAGCCTTGCTAGCTAGCCTGACCTCACCTCCAGCTTTCTCACTCTCACCCTTCACTCATAATACCTTATTAACACTGAGTCTGGATACTGCCAGGAAAGGTCAATGAGTGAGCTGCCCACTCCCTACCATCCATATTTTTACATCACTCAAGTCTGGCTAAAGTAAACATGAGGCCTATCTTGAAGGGGGAAAATATATTCAAAGAAATCTGTTAATAAAGTCAACATTTTTATAGTTCTTTACTGGCTACAGAGGCACTGCCCCTGCAGCAACTCATTTGATCTTTACAAGTGCCTTATCAAGTAGGTAAGTATTGTTAGAGCTTGTTAAGAAGGAAAGAGAAGTTTAGAGACTTAAAATGACTTGACTCCTTTGTCATCCTAAGAAGGTTGTGTTTTATGCTAAGAAAATGAGAGTATTAAAGCAGGGAGGTGAAATGCCAAATCCTTATTTTAGAATCCTCACCACAAGAAAATATTGCACAGAACCATAGGAGAACATGTATGAAGATATTGAAAGATGAGACAGAGGGCCGGAGACCAGGACACAGGCTTTATTAGAGGAGAAGACCCTGCCGGGCTATCTTCCAGATGGAAGAGAGCGTATGTGCTGGGGTGAAGGCGCCTTTTGAGAGGAGGAAAGGGAAGGGATGGGGCTTAAGGTACTCGGCACACGCTGATTGGTGGTTTCATATAAGGCACATAATTAGGGACTTAGGAATCGGGGGGCTTAGGGTCTTTGGCAGGTGCTGATTGGTGGTTCAATGTACAGTCCATGTAAGGTACCTTGTTAGGTGTTCAGGAATGTCATTCTCTGTCCATCAGTTGGGGGAAGGGAGGATCTATCAGATATTTATGACAGTTTTGTGATATCAGGAAGCTCACTCTCCATCTCTAAGGGAATACTATGCAACATAAGTGATGAACTAGATATATCTGTAGCTACATGAATAAATCTTAAAAAAAGTATTGTGTGGAAAAGTAAAACAATTAGACCTATAGCACAATTAAATTCTTAAATATATATACATATATATTCAGGTTGGGCAAAAATAGAAAAATAGAGAATAAGTGTAGTTATAAGAAATATTAATCATGCTCTGTTAACCATGATTGTTTTGTTCAAAGAAAGCATATTCTCAGGAGGCAGCCAATCAATGATTCTCTGTCATCATTAATATTTCTCTCTCCCTCTCCTTTCCTCTCTGAAGTCAATAAAAATAGATATTTTGAAAACTAAATAAATAAAAATGAAAGAAAAAAAGCATATTCTGAACTGGCTGGGAGTTGTATGCCCCTGGACCTGGGAGTTAACCATGGAATGGGGTCCATTTTCCTTATCTGAGAACTGCTTATCATGAAGGAAAGATTGACAACCTTGTTGCCAAAACAATGGAGTCCCAGAGCAGCCCACATTGCCTATAATCTGTAATCATTGAGTCCATTTTTATTCCTTTTGCATGTCCATTCTTTTTAAAAAAAAAACACATTTAATCACCTTTATTTATTGTTTGTTTGTTTGCTTGCTTTTGTTAATCCTCACCCGAGATATTTTTCCATTGATTTTTTTAAAACATATTTTATTGATTTTTTACAGAGAGGAAGGGAGAGGGATAGAGAGTTAGAAACATTGATGAGAGAGAAACAATGATCAGCTGCCTCCTGCACAACCCTTACCCTACTGGGGACGTGCCCGCAACCAAGGTACATGCCCTTGACTGGAGTTGAACTCGGGACTCTTGAGTCCGCAGGCCAACGCTCTATCCACTGAGCCAAACCGGCTAGGGCTTTCCATTGATTTTTAGAGAGAATGGAAGAGAGAGAGAAAGACAGAGAGAAACATCGATGTGGGAGAAGCACATCAATTGGTTGCCTCCTGCAGGAGCCCTGACCAGGGCCCAGGCCCGGGAGGAGCCTGCAACCAAGGTACATGACCTTGACTGGAATTGAACCCTTTGGTCCACAGACCCTATCCACTGAGCCAAACTGATAGGGCTTGCATATCCATTCTTATCCCTTTTATCTATTTCCCCATGTAATCTTTGTCCTTCTACCCAATATTCGGTAAGCATCTGGTTTATGGATGGCCTGCTGCTCTCCCATACTGCCGGCAGTATTGGAATAAATGCTTATATATGATTCAACCCTGTCTCTGCTTAATTGGCTCAGGTAGTGACAGGCAGCCCAGACCCACTGATTATCCGATTTCACAGGAACAAGTAAACACATTACATGGCACTTAGAGAGAGGAAAGGGAGGGCTTAGGAATAAAGAAGGGAAAAATAAAGGAGAGGGGCATTGTGTGATTTCAAATAATGATAGTGTGTACTTTTGTGGAAGTAAAGGGCCACATGCTAACCTGACATGCTCAGGGAAGGCCTGCGTGGCAGTCTTGCAAACTCAGAGACCTAAAGTAACCACAAAGGATGGTCTGAAATTAAACTTTAACTAAAAGCAGTTATGGTGGGTCACCTCCTAGGCTGGTATCTTCCCTGACAAGGTCAATCTTTACCTAAACTGAGCTTATTGTCTTTTTGCATCTATGATAACATATCATTGAAATGCAAGGGTAACTTGTAACTTCCCCTTTTTACAGACCCGTCAGGCTACAACCAAATACCCTGGGCACCAGAACAGATAGATAAATTCCTTAATTGTTATTGTTATCATGTTAATTGTTGACTGTTAACTATCCTGTATCCACCTAAGTAAAAGAAGTATGTGTCTATCATTTTACTTTTTATCCAATCCCAGAGGTCCCCCCACCTTTGCTTTCTCCTGCCTTCCTAATCTATCACCAATAGATTTTAACCCACTTACGTTTCCTCCTTTGAATGTAATGTATAAAATAAGGTGAAAAACCATCATTCTCTGGAGCATTATGCTAGTCCATTGAGATTCTGCTTCCTGGCAATTTTTGACAGTGTAGCTCAAATAAACACACAAAAATTCTTTATAGGTTTGAATGTTTTTACGTTAACACTTTGAACCAAAGAATATGATTAACTTATTGACACTTTGCACCTAGATGGGGGAAAATTCCATGTACCACACACACTCATTTTCCCAGGTAAAAATCCTTCAGCCTGGTCAGCATAGCTCATTGGTTGAACATTGACCTATAAACCGGGAGGTCATGGTTCGATTCCCAATCAGGGCATATGCCTGGGTTCCGGGCTTGATCCCCCATGTGGGGCATGCAAGAGGCAGCCAATCAATGACTCTCATCATTGATGTTTCCTTTTTTCTCCCTTTTTGTTAATCCTCACCTGAGGATATTTTTCATTGATTTTTAGAGAGAGTGGGAGGGGGGAAACAGAGAAACAATGGATGTGAAAGAGACACACAATTGGTTTCCTCCCACATGCATTGAGCCTGCAACCAAGGTATCTGGCCTTGGTCAGAATGGAACCTGGGACCTTCCAGTCTGGGGTCTGACACATTGTCCACTGAGCCAAACCAGCGAGGGCCCGTCATTGATGTTTCTATCTTTCTCGTCCTCTCTGAAATCATTAATAACATATTTTTAAAACAATAACTGTAAGAAAGAGAAAAGGCCCAGCTGGTGTAGCTCAACGTTTGAGCATCAACCCAAGAACCAAGAGGTTGCCAGTTCAGTTCCTGGTCAGGGCACATCTCTGGTTGTGGGCTCAATCCCCAGTCGGAGTGCATGCAGGAGGGCAGCTGATCTATGACTTTCCTTTCTCACCAATGTTTTTGTCTATCTCTCTCTAAAAATCAATAAAAACATATATTTTTTAAAATCCTTCAAACATCATAAAAAAGATGAGAGATAAATGCTGGAGAGGATGTGAGGAAAAGGGAACCCTCCTTCACTGTTGGTGGGAATGTAAATTGGTGCTGCCACTATGGCAAGCAGTATGGAGGATCCTCAAAAAATTAAAAATAGAACTATCATATGATCCATCCATTTCACTTCTGGGAATATATCCAAAGGAAACAAAGACACTAACTTGAAAAGATATCTGCACCCTCATATTTATAGCAGCACTATTTACAATAACAAAGACATGGAAACAACCTAAAGTGTCCTTCAACGGATGAATGGATATATAGTGAAATATTATTCAGTCATAAAAAATGAGGAAATCCTGCCATTTGTGACAAAGTGGATGGACCTTGAGGGCATTATGCTAAGTGAAATAAGTCAGATAATGACACATACTGTATGATCTCATTATATGTGGAATCTAAAAACAAAACTTATTGAAAATCGGAGGAAGGTGGTCAAAAGTTACAAGCTTCCAATTTTTATTTTTATTATTTTTTTGTTAATCCTCACTGAGGATATTTTTCCATTGATTTTTAGAAAGTGGAAAGGAGGGGGAGAGACAGGGAGAGAAAAATGCATATGAGAGAGACATATCAATTAGATGGCTCCTGCATGCACCCCAAACAGGGCCTGGGATTGAAACTGCAACAGAGGTATGTGCCCTTGACTGGAATTGAACCCGGGATCCTGCAGTCCATGGGCCAACACACTATTCACTGAATCAAACTGGATAGGGCCAAGCTTCCAATTTTAAGATAAGTGCTAAGAATATAATGTACAGCATGTTGACTATCACTAACACTGCTGTATGATATATAGGAAAGTTGTTTAGAGAATAAATCCTAATAGTTCTCATCACAAGGAAAAATTTTCTTTGTTTTCTTTTTATTGTATATTTATGAGAAGATGGATGTTAGCTGAACCTATTGTGGTAATCATTTCACAATATATGTAAATCAAACCAGCATGCTATACCTCATAGAGTGATGTATATAAATTATTTCTTAATAAAACTGGGAGGGAGAAACTCTTCAAAGGTTCTCCATAATCTAGAAGAGTAAATCCAAGTCTCTCTCCATCCAGAACTTTATGCCCAGCAATATTTAGTTATTTTGCCTTTGCTCTATGTCTGGAATGACTTTATGAGCTTTCAAAATATATAGATGTCTGAGCTTCAATCCCAGAGGTACTGATTTAATTGGACTGGACTGGAGCCATATATGAGTATTTAAAAAAATATTTTCAAGTAGGTTAAGAATCACGATTTATTTCCCACTCAGTTCAGGTTTTTCCAGGCTGGCTTATGGTCCCTTTATGTGTTCATTCTATCGACTGTCAATTTATCCACAGTTCATCTCAGTCTAGTGAGATTGATTGAGCCTTTTGTATCTGACTCTTCTGCTTCAAATCTTTCAGTGGCTGCCCAGCCTGTGTTACTCAGTGGTTGAGCATCGACCCATGAGCCAGGTGGTCATGGCTGATACCCTGTCAAGGCACATGCCTAGTTTCAGGCTTGATTCCCAGTGGGGAACATGCAAGAAGAAGCTAATCAATGATTCTCTCTCATCACTGATGTTTCTATTCCTTTCTTCCTCTTCCTTCTTCTCTCTGAAATCAATACAAACATGTATATTTTTTAAAAGTTAGTCACCTTCTATATAACTCATTGTAAAAAAAATATGAAAATATTTTGGTGGCTCTCCTTACCCCTAAGATCAATTTTAGACTTCTTTTTTACTTCTCAATGAATCCTATAATTCTCTCTGGTCCTGACTTTCCTTTTTAAACACACACACACACACACACACACACACACACACACACACACACACATATTGATTTTGGAGAGAAAGGGAGAGGAAGAGATAGAAATATCAATGATGAGAGAGAATCATTGATTGGTTGCCTCCTGCATTCTCCACTCAGGGGATTCAGCCTGCAAACTGGGCATGTGCCCTGACTGGGAATGGAACTTTGACCTTCTGGTTCATAGGTCAGTGCTCAACCACTGAGCCATGCTGGTTGGTTGTGCCTTAGCTTTCATTCATTCATCCATTGGACCTTTTTCAAGCACCTATTATGAACCAGACACTCTAGTAAACAGTGGGGGCAAAAAGACAAATAAGAACAGCACAGTGTTCTCTCTTGCTGAGTTTACAATCTTTGAGGGAAGATAAGGGTTGAATGAGTAATTACAGGGTTATATGGAACCTAAGGCTGTTTCAGGAGTTGGGGAAGGAAGGCTTCCCTGAGTTGATGAGAGTTAAACTGAGTCCCAAAAGGTGACTTAGAAGTTAAGTGGGGCCCTGGCTGGTTAGCTCAGTTGCTTAGATCTTCGACAGGGTTGCAACAATCAACCAGGGAAGGCATGGGTGGGTGGAACAGCAGGTTGATCTCTCTCATAAAAAAAATGTATCCTGGCCTACCTGGTTTGGTTCAGTGGATAGAGTGTCAGCCTGGGAACTGAAGGGTTCTGGGTTCTATTCCAGTCAAGGGCACATGCCCGGGTTGTGGGCTCGATCCCCAGTAGGGCATGTGCAGGAGGTAACCAATCAATGATTCTCTCTTTCATTGATGTTTCTATCTCTCTCTCCCTTCCTCTCTGAAATCCATCTATCCTATATAATAAAGATGTAATATGCAAATTGACCCTCACTCCATCATGCCATCACAAGATGGCTGCGCCCACAGCCGAGTCGGGGTTCCAGTAACGAGCCGTAATGAGTGATCAGCAGGGACCTGAGGCTGCTTGGTGCTGGGCCAGGGCAGGGGACCTAAGACTGTGCCCCCCGCCCAGCGGGGCTTGACGGGGGACCTCAGGCCGCGCTCCCCACTAGGTGGGGTTTGACAGGGGACTTCAGGCCACGACCCCCACCCCAGCACCAGGCTGGGAGACCTCAGGCCACACCCCCTGCCCTGAGGCCAGGCCCCCCACCCTAGTGCTGGGCCAGGGGACCTGAGGGTGCACCAGGGGACCTGAGGCTGCGCTCCCCACCCAACGGGGCTTGACAGAGGCCCTGAGGCTGTGCCCCCCACCTGGAGGGGCTTGACAGGGGACCTGAGGCTGTGCCCCTCGCCTGGCAGGGCTTCACTTGATGGGGGTGGGGCTGGCCAGGTCTGGATCTCACCCAACGGGGGTAGGGCCGGCTGGGTCTGGGTCTTGCACGATTTCGAGGAGCATGCAGGTGGGCAGGGACTTGACTCTGGGTCCCTCGGCATGCCCCAGACTCTGACAGGAGGACGATTTTCATGTACATTTTACTAATTTTTTTTCATCTCTGACACTTCTATTATAGACAAAGGGCAAATAGCAATATTAAAATATTCCCTCTAATTAATTCCCTTTTAATATGCACGGATTTTGTGCACCAGGCCATTAGTCTTAATATATAAAAACCCAGGGTCTGTAATTACCAAAGACTTGACTGAACGCCAGGCTATGCATACAGCAGGCTCTGGTGGGCGGAGACTGGAGAGCAGGCTGAACTGCTGACCTCTCAGGAGTTCTTTCTCTCCAAGAGATCAGCAGTTCAGCCAGCTTGCCAGCAGCCTGTTGATCAGCAGACTGTTGATCAGCCCTGCCTCTCTGATCAGGCCCAGAGATAGGCCCAGAGATGCTGACTGGCATAGAAACTGACCAATCAGAACCTAATCTGGGTGAACTGCAAAGGCAGAACCTAAGGTGGGGGCTGAGGAGGGGTTTTTAAGGTCAACAGCTGTTTGGTGTAAGGTGTAAGAAAGCGGTTCAATTTTTTAATGACCAGTTTGGCAGTATAATGTATATGGCTGGCTATCAGTCCAGATATAGGGAATATGTATTTTTGTCTGCCAAGAGCATCTCCTCCTGCTGAAAAAGGCTTTTCTCCCCCATTTAAGCAATCCTATCCTATATAATCTATCTATACTAATAAAAGGGTAATATGCTAATTAGACTGGGTCAACCGGCCATCTTCTGGACATCTAACTTCCTTCCAGACAAAGCCATGATGGTGGGGGCTGAGGCAGAGGCAGTTAGGGGTGAGATCAGGCTAGCAGAGGAGGCCAGTTGGGGGCGAGATCAGCTGGCAGGGGAGGGCAGTTAGGGGCAATCAGACAGGCAGAGGCAGTTGGGGGTGGTCAGGCAGGCAGGCAGGTGAGTGGTTAGGAGCCAGCAGTCTCAGATTGCAAGTGGGATCCCCAGTTAGAGAGGGTGCAGGCTGGGCTGAGGGAACTCTCCTATCCCCCATGCACGAATTTTGTGCAGCGGGTCACTAGTATCTACACTAATAAAAGAGAAACATGCAAATGACCATCATTCTGCTACACCCTCCAGCCAATTAGGAGGGAATATGCAAATTAGAAGGACAAAGATGGTAGCCACCCAGCTGCTTCAGGCGTGGAGTGGCCGGGCGGGGCAGGATGCCTGCTATGAAATGGAGGGTGGGGGATGATGGGACCTACAGGAGCAGCACTCTGGCTGCAGTGAAGACAAAGACTGCAGACTCTGGAGTCTGCAGCGAAGACCAAGACGGCAGACTCCAGCCTGAGTCTGCAGCAAAGATGAAGGTGGCAAACTCTGGCCAGAGCCTGCAGCAAAGACAAAGAAAGCAGACTCTGGCCGGAGCGAAGGCCTGGGTCCTGGGTGCTGGAGGAAAAACTGGTGCTGGAAGCCAAGGGAAGGAAGGCCTATTACACGAATGTCTTCGTGCAACGGGCCTCTAGTATATATATAAAAGGCTAATATGCTAAGTGTCCCCTTGGAAGTTCGACTGGGAGACCAGGAGTTCAATCATTCGCTATGACGTGTGCTGACCACCAGGGGGCAGTGCGAAACAAAGGAAGGCCCTGGCCAGCAGGCAGAGGGCCTTGATTGGCCCTGATTGTCGGCCAAGTCTATGGACTCTACCGGTGCACAAATTTCATGCACCAGGCCTCTAGTAAAAATATATTTTAAAAAAACAAACCAAAAAAAAAACATATCCTCAGGTGAGGATTTAAAAAACAACTATAATTAATGAATACATTAATGGATGCACAAATAAATGGAACACCAAAGCAATGCCTCTCTATCTCTCTCAAATCAATAAATAAAGCCCTGGCCAGTTTGGCTCAGTGGATAGAGTCTCAGCCTGCAGACTAAGGGTCCCGGGTTCAATTCCAGTCAAGGGCATGTACCTTGGTTGCAGGCACATCCCCAGTGGGGGGTGTGCAGGAGGCAGCTAATTGATGTTTCTCTCTCATCAATGTTTCTAACTCTCTATTTCTCTCCCTTCCCCTCTGTAAAAAATCAATAAAATATATTTTAAAATAAATAAATAAATAAATTTTTAAAAATGAAAGAAAGAGCCTGACTGGTTTGGCTCAGTGGGTAGAGCATTGGGGGCCTGCGGACTGAAGGTCCCAGGTTCAATTCCGGTCAAGGGCATGTACCATGGTTGGGGGCACATACCCAGTAGGATGTGTGCAGGAGGCAGCTGATTGATGTTTCTCTCTCATTGATGTTTCTGACTCTCTATCCCTCTCCCTTCCTCTCTGTAAAATATCAATAAAATACATTTTTTTAAAAAAGAAAGAAAGAGCCCTAGCAGTTTGGCTCAGTGGATAGAGCGTTGGCCTGTGGACCTAGGTTCAATTCTGGTCAAGGGAACGTACCTAGGTTGCAGGCTCTTCTCTGGCCCCATTCCTGGTTGGGGCCCACGCAGGAGGCAACCAATCCACGTGTTTCTCTCACATCAATATTTCTCTCTGTCTTTCCCTCTCTCGCACTCTCTCTAAAAAATCAATGGAAAAATATCCTCAGATGAGGATTAAATAAAAATAAATAAGGGAAGAAAGAAAGAAGGAAGAAAGGAAGGAAGGAAAGAAGGAAGGAAGGAAGGAAGGAAGGAAGGAAGGAAGGAAGGAAGGAAGGAAGGAAGGAAGAGAGAAAGAAAGAAAAGGGAGCCCTAACCGGTTTTGCTCATTAGATAGAGTGTCCGCCTGCAGACTGAGAGGACCCGGGTTTGATTCTGGTCAAGGGCATGTACCTTGGTTGAGGGCACATCCCCAGTGGGGAATGTGCAGGAGGCAGCTGATCAATGTTTCTCTCTCATCGATGTTTCTAACTCTCTATCCCTCTCCCTTCCTCTCTGTGAAAAATCAATAAAATATTTTAAAAAAAGAAAAGGGAGTGTTACAGGCAGAAGGAACAGCATGAGCAACGACCCTGGCTTGGGGAAGATCATGGCATGTTCAAAGAACTGAAAACATGTAAAGACAGGAAGGAGGATACTATGGCCAAACTTGAAGATAGGATGACTCAGAGCTTTCTAGGCCAAGTTAAGGTTGAGCACTTGATCCCAAGAGTGCCCAAAAGTCTTGAAAAGATTTAAGTAGGGGAGTGTAATATAATCAGATGATGTTTTTAAGATCTGCATGTAGTGTGGAACTTCAGTTGGATTTGGGTGTTCCCAATCATTTGCCTTTCCTTTGCAGATAATATTTTGGAGTCTTACTAATAGTTAAATTCATCTCCTGTGACTTATTGTGTTAGCTAAATGATCAGAATGTGATCCTTCTTACAAAGTCCTGGGAATAGCAGTGGAATTCCTCACTGTTGTTGGGTCATTCAGTAAACACTCATTGGGGGCTATTTTGTGCAGGGCACAGGTCCAGATCTGGGGATACAAAAAGAAAAATAGGTTTGAACTTTAAAAAAATAAGTTCTATTGCATAGATAATAACAAAGTTAAGAGGGGGAAAAAAAAGTTAAAAGGCAACTGACAGGGAGAAAATCTTTTCAATAAAAATTTTAAAGGATTAGTATCTAGTATTTATGTATAATTAAAAATGTAAAATAGCCCTGACCAGTTTGGCTCAATGGATAGAGCGTCGGCTTGCAGACTGAAGGGTCCCAGGTTCAATTCTGGTCAAGGATTTGTACCTTGATTGAGGGCACATTCCCAGTAGGGGGTGAGCAAGAGGTAGCTGATTGATGTTTCTCTCTCATCGATGTTTCTAACTCTCTATCCCTCTCCCTTCCTCTCTGTAAAAAGTCAATAAAATATATTTTTTAAAAAAATGTAAAACAGTACAGCAATTTTGGAAAACAGTTTGGCAGTTTCTTATAAAGTTAAACATACATTTACACAAGACCCAGCCATTCCACTCCTAGGTATTTATTCAAGAGAAGTAAAAACATACCCATACAAAGACATATAGAATCCACAGTAGCTTTTTTATAATAGTCAAAATATTGGAAACACCCAAAATCCCTCAAAAGGCAAATGGATAAACAAATTGTTTATACAATGGAATACTACTAAGTAATAATAGGGAACAAGCTACCAATATAATCAACAACATGGAAGAATCTCAAAACCATTATGAGAGAAAGAGACTAGAACAAAAAATTTTTTTAACATATATTTTATTGATTTTTACAGAGAGGAAGGGAGAGGGATAGAAAGTTAAAAACATCGATGAGAGAGAAACATCAATCAGCTGCCTTCTGCACACTCCCTACGGGGGATGTGCCTACAACCAAGGTACATGCCCTGGACCAGAATCGAACCTGGGACCCTTCAGTCTGCAGGCCAACACTCTATCCACTGAGCCAAACCGGTTAGGGCTAGAGCAAATTTTTAAAAAAATTTTCTTTATCTAGTGTAGAGAGAGAGGAAGGCGGGGCGGGGGGGGGGGGGGACACACAAAACATCCATTTGTTTTTTTCACTTATTTATGCATTCACTGGTTGGTTCTTGTGCGTACCCTGACTGGGGAAGCCAATGTGCAACCTTGGCATATCAGGACGATGCTCTAACCAACTGAGCAACCCTCCCCGCCCCCCAATTTTTTTTAGTACATTCTGTCTGATTCTATTTCTACAAAAGTCTACAAAAGACAAATCTAATTGTTTTCTATAAATGAATCTAGAATAATATCTAATCAGAAAGTGGATCAGTGGCTGTATGGGTTGGGTGCTGAGGTGGGGGAAGGATTGGCAGGGATTGTCTAGGAGAATGAAGCACAGGGAACTTTTTTTTTAGCATAATATTCCACATCTTGATTGTTGTGATAGTTACACAGCTGTATATATTTATCTAAACTCATCAAAATTTACATTTAAAATGGGTGCACTTTATTGTTTAAAAATTATATCTCACTAAAGTAGATATTTTTAAAGTTATTTTTTTTTACATTTCAAAAAAACACAAGGAAAAAAAACAAGGAAAGACAATTGACAGATAAAATATTTGACATGTTTTAACAAAGAATTAATGTCTAATACACATAAAAAGTTATTTAGCCCTAGCTGGTTTGGCTCAGTGGATAGAGCATTGGCCTGTGGACTGAAGGGTCCCAGGTTCAATTCCAGTCCAGTCAGGGGCACATGCCTGGGTTGCAGGCTCAATCTCCAGTAGGGGGTGTGCAGGAGGCAGCTAATCAATGATTCTCATCATTGATGTTTCTATCTCTCTCTCCCTCTCCTTGCTTCTCTAAAATCAATAAAAATATATTTTAAAAAAGTTCTTGAAATCAAACAATTCAATAGAAAAATGGACATAGGACATGAAAGGACAATTCACAAAGGACAAAATGCAGTGGGCAATAACAAAGAAAAGACACTTGTCCTTATCAATAAGGACAATAAATGAGGAAAAAACAAACTTTAATAATGGAATTGTCAGATTGACAATTTTTAAAATTGGTGAGAATTCAGGGAAACTTTCACAGTGTGGGTATGTGTAACTGGGAATATTTTTAGATCATTTGTCAATGTATAAAAATTTCAAATGTGCACAATCTTGACTCAGCAATTCTACTTCCAGGAATCTGTACTGATAACACTGATATATATGCAGGGATTCTATGGAGTAAATATTTTTCTTTCCTAATTTTACAGATGAGATGAGGGAGATATGGAGGTTGAGTTGCCTAAGGTCATACTGCTAGTAAGTAATAGATCCAAGATTCACATCTATAATTTGTCTCCAGAACTTGTGCTCTTAACCACTCTGCTATATAGCTCTCCATTCTCTCCTAAATGCCATACATGGGTACTAATATAGATAGATAGATAGATAGATAGATAGATAGATAGATAGATAGATAGATAGACAGATAGATAGATATTTGCTGCAGTTGAGTTTAAAATATTAAGAAAGAATAAAACTAATATTAAAAGATCTTGAATATAGTTTGTTAAGTTAAAAAAATAGCAAGCTAAAGAATAATGCTTATAATACCTATTATTGGAACTCAGTTCCTGATCCTGCTCTACTAAACCAACTGTCGGGTCGAGTGCCTCTGCCAGGGGCTGGACCTCCTGGGACCCCGGGTATTTGACAAAGAAGCCAAGAGAAGTTGTAGGTATATAAGAGAGTCTTTATTGTAGAAGCCAGAGGCCATGTAGCCATTGCTAACAGGGAACCACTGGATAAAACAGTTCTTCAAAGCAAAGTAGCTGCACACGGCTAGGTAACAATACATCTTTCCTACATAGTAGCAGTAGCCTCTGTACCCACAGCCATTATCTGAGTAGCCCCTGGTCAGTAATACATCTTCCCATAATACAGTCCCACACTAAGTAGTCTAACCTTACAGAGGAGCAGTCCCCTCCAAGCAGCCGTATAAAGTCAGTAACAACTTTATACTACGTAGACAAAAGAGGCTTCTTTCCAAATAGTGATATCAACCACGTGGGTTATAGAAGGGCATGCTTATGCAGTGCATAGATTGCTGCATCCTTGCACCTGTGTATAGCAAAGTAGTCTTGAACATTTTGACTAAGATTCCCACACTCAGAGTGGCCTTGAGCATTCCGTGTACTCTGAATGGGGCCCCCACACCTATTTACATTAAAAAAAAATACCAACATAGCAAGTATGCTCCAAAGGGCAGAGATGAAGCTTGGTCTTGTTGTAGACTGTGGAAAGGCATGTGTCTGACCAGTGGGGTCAGACCAAATCTGGGTTCAGCAACCTTGGTACTGGGGTTCTGGCTAGGAAAGAATTCAGAGCCAAGACCCAAACTGTAAGAGAACATTTATTTGGTAAATTACAGAAGTAAAAGAAATGGGCTTAGGAAACAAGTTATGGAGGTAAAGGAAGGGCCCTTGGAGCTTGGGAGTGAGGAAGCTAATGGTAAGGTGCCTGAGGCAGGAAGGGGAAGGGGGGAGAGGAAAGAATGAAGGGGAAAAGGTAGGGAAAGGGAAAGGCATGGGTGTGCTCCTGGGTGGGAGAGCACACTGGGTGGCACCAGGGCAGGGGGTCATTATTTAATGCAGCTGGTCCTGACATTAGCCATGGCTGGCTTTGTTGCTTATTTGGGCCTGGAGCTAAAATAGAACTGAGGCCCAGATGTTATCTCTAGGGAGGAAAGATCAGGGGTCCAAACAGATGACAAGCTGTATGCTAGGGGAGGAAAAGTCACCCTGGGGCGAGATCCCACTCTACAATTGATTGTTCCTTGCTAGGCACCTGGAGCTTTTCATCCTGGCGACCTTCTGTACCTGGGCCATGGTCCTTGCTCTGCTCATATCTGTCTAACTGCCTACAACAGTCTAAGACATAAAAGATGAGTTTTCTTTTCTCCTTGTGGTACCTTTATTATTACTAAAATTTTTTAAATTGAGGTATAATTGGCATACATTACATTAGTTTCAGGTGCACAGCATAATAATTTAATATTTAGGTCTAGTTAACCCCCATCATCATACATAGTTACTGATTTCAAAATATTTTTAACTTATTGATTGATTTGAGAGAGAGAGAGAGAAACATAGATGTGAGAGATAAATATCAACCAGTTGCCTCTCATACACCCACGGAGCAGGGATCTGACCCACAACTCTTTTGGTGTATGGGAGAATGCCCCAACCAATTGAGTCACCCAGCTGAGTGTTTTTTGTCTGTTTTTTGGTTCCACATATAAGTGAGATCATATGGTATTTGTCTTTCTCTGTTTGAGTTTTTTTCATTTAGCATAATGCCCTCAAGGTCCATTTATGTAATTGCAAATGGCAAGATTTCATTGTCTTATGACTGAATAATATCCTGTTTTATATAGGTACTTTATCCATTTATATATTTTCTTTATCCATTCATCCACGAATGGACACGTAAATTGTTTCCATATCTTAAATTGTAAATAATGCTGCAATGAACATGGGGGTGCATATATCTTTTTGAGTTAGTGTTTTTGTTTTCAGATAAATATCCAGAAGTGTAATTACTACATCATATGGTAATTCTATTTTTTACTTTTTGGGGAACCTCCATACTGTTTTCCATAGTGGCTGCACCAATTTACATTCCCACCAGCAGTGCACAAAGGCTCTGAAAGGTGAGTTGTTGAACTACTATGGGGGAAGGGCACTCCAGGTACATACCTATGTGTGTATCAGTGGATGTCACAGAGGAAACCAGTTGGCCTAAATAGTGAACAATAAGTAGTTGAGTGAGTATGGCTGGAACTTTAGTTACATTTCTAGGTGAAAGGTAGGGCCTGCAAAGATTTGATTTGATTTGTACCAGATACTGAGATCTGTATTCAATAAGGTAAGGCTCCCTGAGGCCGAAGTGTGCAGCCTCTTTTGAAGAAGATCAAGCTGGAGACAAGGAATGCATTCTATACAGTAACATTAACATTACCAAGTAAGCAAGGATGACTATGCCTAATTCAGGTAGTGATGAGAGATAGTGAGAGGAGGGGATGAATCTGGAAGACATTTGTGGAATAAGATTAATGGGACTTGATGACTGATTACTACTGTGAGGGGGCATAGTAGGAGCTTAAAGAGGGAGAAGTTTGTTGGGGAGAAAACTGGGCACAAAGTTCCTTCAAAAGGCACATTTGTATATGTATCTCCTTCACTGCTTATAAGGCAGGATATTGTAATTTATTTGTTTTTCTTCTTTTCTTTTAGGATATTGTAATTTATAAAATTAGCTGTGTATGAGTCTGTCGCCTTTACTAAGCCATGACTCCTTCATCTCCTCCAGTGTCTAGTGCCCTGTCTAGCACAGATCAGTTACTACTGAATGAAAGAACACAGCAGAGAGAATGGCTTCGGTTTACTAGTAGCATGGGTTTGGGAGCAGGGAATGGCTCCCCCAGGGGTATATGAGAGGCAACTGATTGATATTTATCTCTCTCATCCATTGAAAGTATTTAAGATAATTTACAGGCTTATAGGTCTCAGATATACAATTCTGCAATATATCATCTGTATATTATAATCACAAAGGCTGGGAGGCAGGAAGTTCTTCAGACTCCCGCCTCCTTCTTAGCGTAGGTCAGAAGCCTGTCCCAGGGGAGACTGCTCAATTTTTCCTCAGTCCTTTCCTTCTCTGGGTTAGCCATATAGTGTGATAGTATTGACTGGCTGTGACCCGGATGGCTTCAGTACGGGGGAGAGTGTCTCCTCCAAATTCTGCTACCACTGCCCAGAACCTGATTCTAAAAAGGCGCTGTAGGAGAAGCCTCAGATTTCTACTTCCTTTCTCTAAACTACCAAACCTTGAGATGTATGGCAAGAGGTGGCATGTCTTTGGCAGGATGTCACAGGCTGACGTGGCAAGGGGAAAATAGGGAGAACAGCCAAGAAGATGTGAACTTCGGCAGACAGGAAGGAAAGGGGCCTGAGACTGGGGATGTGAAAGGAGAAAGGAGCTAGTGGGCATTTTCATCATTATTATTATTAATTAAAATATTTTAAACATTTTATTAAAAATCATTTACTATAACTATCATTTGGCATTAACAATTATTAATGTTTACCATATTTAAGTCAGTGTTTTGGAAAGTAAGATAATTTACAGACATAATGGCATTAAACTCTTAACTATTTCAATATGCATTGCTAATAAAAAAACATTCATACATAGGAAATAAAGTTAATAATATTGTAATAACTGCCCTGGCTAGGTAGCTCAGTTGGTTAGAGTGTTGTCCCAATATGCCAAGGTTGTGGGTTCAATCCCCAATCAGGGCACATAAGAATCAACCAATGAATGTATAAATAAGTAGAACAACAAATCAATGTTTCTCTCTCTTTCTTTTTTTTATATATTTTTGTGGATTTCAGAGAGGAAGGAGAAGGGAGAGAGACAGAAACATCAATGATGAGAGAGAATCATTGATTGGCTGCCTCCTGCATGCCCCCTATTGGGAGCCTGGAGCCTGGGGAGTACACTGACTGGAAATCGAACCATGACCTCCTGGTTCATAGGTTGATGCTCAATCACTGAGCCATGCCGGCTGGGCTCTCTCTCTCTCTTTTTCTAAAAATCAACAAGTGAAAATTTAAAAACTAATACTATAATAACTATTGTCAATATAAGAAACATCCAGACCTATAGAGAAATTTTAAACTTTTTATTGACTTTATCGGGGTGGCATTTATATATATAAAAGCCAAGCAACCGGAATGGCGGAATGACTGGTCTCTATGACACGCATTGCAGTGGCCAACCGGCCCAATGGGGACCCCAATCGACCCCTCCCCCTGGCCGGCCCCATCCTTGATCAGTCCCCCCACCCTGATTGGGTGCAGGGCTGGCCCACCACCCGAGTCCCCTTCCTCCTGCCGGCCCAGCCCCGATCAGCCTCCATCGGGGCGGGCCTGCCAGACCCCCACCTATGCACAAATTCATGCATCGGGCCTCTAGTTGGTTAATAAAATTATATAGGTCTCAGGTATACAATTCTGCAATATATCATCTGTATATTGTATTGTGTGTTCACCACCCCAAGTCAAGTGTCTTTCCATCACCATCTATCTACCCTTTACCTCCTTCTACCAAGTCCTACCCCCTTTCTCTCTGATAATCACCATACTGTTGTCTGTCTCTGATCTTTTTTTTCCTTTACTTAATCCCTTCACCTTTTTCACCCAGCCTCCCAACCTCCCTCTCCTGTGACAGCTGTCAGTCTGCTCTCTGTATCTCTGAGTTTTTCTATTTTATTTGTTAGTTTATTTTGTTTATTAGATTCCACATATAAGTGAAATCATATGGTACTTGTCTTTCTTTGGCTTATTTCACTTATCATAATACTCTCCAGGTCCATCCATGCTGACACAAAAGATAAGATTTCCTTCTTTTTTTTGTGTGTGGCTGAGTAGTATTCCATTGTGTAAATGTACCATTATTGCTATCTTGTTTGTTGTTGTTAAGAGAATATTTATTGGGTAAATTACAGAGGTAGAAAAAGTAATTCCTAGAAGAAATGGATTTAGCAAACAAGTCCTAGAGATAAAGGAAGGGCCCCTGGAGCTAGGGAGTGAGGAAGCTAATGGTAATGAGCCTGGGGCCCTGAGGGGGAAGGGGAGTAGTGAGGAGAAGGAGAGGAGGAAAAGGGGAAGGGAAGGAGAATGGGAAGCGCAAGACACAGAAGCGCTCCTGGGAGGGAGAGTGCCCCTTTATTGCTATCTTGAGGGTGGTTTGCTTGATCAAAAACGTGTTAACCTAGATGCACAAAAACAATGAACATGGCTTGCTTAGGGCAAAGGTAAGCCTTTTACTAAAAGAGTTATATGCTTGGGGCATGACTACCCATCATGACTTGTCCAGTTAGGAATTTATGATCAAATCATCCTGTGAGATTACTTTTGTGTGTGTTTTTTTTGGTTTGTTTGTTTGTTTTTAGAGAGAAAGGGAGAGACATTGGTTTATTGTTCCACTATTTGTGCGTTCTTTGTTGATGCTTGTATACGATCTAACCGACAACCTTGGCGTATTGGGATGACACTCTAACCCAGTGGTCTGCAAACTCATTAGTCAACAGAGCCAAATATCAACAATACAACGATTGACATTTCTTTTGAGAGCCAAATTTTTTAAACTTAAACCTCTTCTAACGCCACTTCTTCAAAATAGACTCGCACAGGCCGTGGTATTTTGTGGAAGAGCCACACACAAGGGGGCCAAAGAGCCGCACGTGGCTCGCGAGCCGCAGTTTGCCGACCATGGTTCTAACCATCTGAGCTACCTGACCAGAGCCTACACCTTTCTGGTGCAAAGGGGCTGAGCTCTAAGACCCAAAATCCAGGAGCCATGACTATGCCAGGATATTGTTTATATGAACCCTTTGGGTATATTCTGCCATTTGCCCTTTGGAGAGATAGTCTCTATCCCACCAGCACGACTGAGGTCGCCACTATTTTAACTCCTCCCAGAGTCAACACTGGCATGGGCCTGCATGCCGCTTCCTGCTGGGGAGCCTGGGAATTGGAGGCTTGTTGATGAGCCGAATGCCCCCCCAGTCCTCCTCCAACTTGATGTCCCCCTGCTGCAGGGCCTGCTGGATGGCGTTGGCAACTGTCTGGAAAGCTAGGTCCACACTGCAGTTATTTTTGGCTGAGGTTTCCATGAAGGCCATGCCCAGGGAGGCAGCCAGTTCCTCTGCCTCCTGGGCCGAGACACAGCGGCTGCTCTCCAGGCCACTCTTGTGGCCCAGGAGCAGGAAGATTGCCTTGTCGGGGTCCTGAGTGCCCATGACCTCCTGGTGCCAGTCTGGAATGTGTTCAAAGGACTTCCTGTTTGTCATATGGAAAACCAGCAGGACACCCACCACATTCCGGTAAAAAGACCTGGTGATGCACCTGAAGCGCTCCTGGCCCGCGGTGTCCCAGAGCTGCAGCTTGACCCACGGACCCGGCCGGCCGGCAGCTGCGGCGCGCGGCCGGGCCGTAGAACACGACGCCCACAGTGGGCGCCCGCTCCAGCTCCGGCTCCGGCTCCAGGGTCCCGGCCGCGCCCTCCACGAAGCGTCGCAGCAGCGATGTCTTACCCACCGTCGCGTCCCCCAGCACCATGATCCGAAACTGGTCGAGATTACTTTTGGGAGAATTCCTTTTTCATTCATATTACATATGGTGTCAGATGAGTACTATACTTATCTGGATAATCATTTCATAAGGTATATAAATGTCTAATCACTATGCTGTACACCTGAAATGAATAATAAGTTTATTTTTATTGAAAGAAAGGAAGGGAGAGGAAGAGAGAGATAGAAACATCAATGATGAGAGAGAATCATCAATCTGCTGCCTCCTGCACGCCCCCCACCGGGGGTGGAGCCCATAACGCAGGCATGTGCCCTGACTAGGAATTGAACTGTGACCTCCTAGTTCCGTGGTCGGCAAACTGCGGCTCGTGAGCCACCTGTGTGGCTCTTTGGCCCCTTGAGTGTGGCTCTTCCACAAAATACCACGGCCTGGGTGATTCTATTTTGAAGAAGGGGCGTTAGAAGAAGTTTAAGTTTAAAAAATTTGGCTCTCAAAAGAAATTTCAATTGTTGTACTGTTGATATTTGGCTCTGTTGACTAATGAGTTTGCCAACCACTGTCCTAGTTCATAGGTCGATGCTCAACCACTGAGCCACTGACATTTTAAAAAATATATATTTTATTGATTTTTTTTTTTTATAGAGAGGAAGGGAGAGAGGGATACAGAGTCAGAAACATGGATGAGAGAGAAACATCGATCAGCTGCCTCCTCTACACTCCCCCCTGGGGATGTGCCCGCAACCAAGGTACATGCCCTTGACCAGAATCGAACCTGAGACCCTTGAGTCTGCAGGCCGATGCTCCATCCACGGAGCTAAACCAGGCAGGGCGCCACTGACATTTTAAAAAATGTTCTGCTCTGGCCAGGTGGTTCAGTTGGTTGGACCGTCTTCCCAAACATCAAAAGGTTGCTGGTTGGATTCTCAGTCAGGACATATACCAAGCTTTTGAGTTCGATCCTCTCTCTCTCTCTTGAATCAATAAAAACATCCTTAGGTGAGGATTTTTAAAAAGTTCTTATATAATCCCTTAGTATTTTCATCCCCTCCAAATTAATAATCATTCCTTAATATAACTAATACCCAGTCTCTATGCAAATTTTCCCATAAAAATAAAGAATATATGCAAATTTTCCCATCTGTCCCCAAAATATCTTTTTACAGTTGGTTTGTTCAAAATAAGATCACACTACATATGACTCTTCATGCTCTTTTTGCCTCTTCTGTTTTATTTTTTAAAATACATTTTTATTGATTTCAGAGAGGAAGAGAGAGATAGAAACATCAATGTTGAGAATCATTGATTTGCTACCACCTGCAAGCCCGCCCCCCCCCCCCCCCAGGATCCAGTTAGAAACTTGGGAATTGAACCAGCAAACGTTCAATGCATGGGATCACACCTAACCAACTGAGCCACACTGACTAGGGATCCACCTTTCTAATTTTTACTGTTATCACGTTTCCCTTGTTCCATAGTATTAATTTTTTTATCCTAACAATAACATCTGTGAAATGATAGGTTTGATATGTAGTTCAAATTCCTTCTAAAATTCATTAAAAGAACACACAGAATTGTAGCCAGTTGGCTCAGTGAATGGAGCGTTGGCCTGCGTGCCAAAGGGTCCTGGGTTCGATTCTAATCAAGGGCAGGTACCTTGGTTGCAGATTCCTCCCCAGCTGGGCCCTGATCGGGGCTCATGCAGGAGGCAACCAACTGATGTGTTTCTCTCACATCATTGTTTCTCTCTGTCTTTCCCTCTCTCTTCCACTCTCCCTAAAAATCAATGGAAAAATATCCTTGGGTGAGGATTAACAAGAACATACAAAAATGTTCAAATTCCACTAGTGGTAAGTGCCTCACACTTTGGGAAATGCTGGAGTAGAACTGATGTCAAGTAGTCCCACCAACTCTGCCTTGAGACCTTGATTGGGCACACTTCTGAAGTGCTTAATTTATTTCCTAAATCAGTTAGAAAGACTATAATATCTACAGATGCTAGTTACTAGTCTAGTGAGTGACTAAGGTAAGCTCTTCCTGGAAGACTTCCAGGGACCTTTGTGCAGGCACCTCTGATCACCTGAAGCGGTGGGGGAGGGGAGAGCAGAAAGAAGGAAGGCCTTGGTAAAAGTTACCCCTAAGTTAGGCATCAGTGTTAGGGAAGCGAAGGGAAAACCCCTCTTGGAGGCAGAAGTCTGTGAAGTGCCTGTCCTTTCCCACCTTTCCCTAGTCACCCCAAGGAGGAATTAACATGGTGTTCCAGGGCCTTTCCCCCACATGAACCACCCCCTTACCCTGGGGACAAAGAAAACTCCCTGAAGAAAAGTCAGGTGTCAGGCCTCAATGAACCTCAGCTGGCTTCTTTGAGGGAGAGCAAAGCAGGAAGGAGGGGCTTGTGGTTGAGGAGAGCCAGATGGTCCACCCTAGCCCCGGAAATAAGAGGCCCAGCCCAGCCCACAGCATTTTTCCAGATCTAGCTGGGTCTAAGAGGCCAACAAACTCCACCCCATTCTCCTCTGGGCACCTCGTGGCCCAGGCGGGTTTGTTTATGAATCCACCTTCCTCCTCCCCCAGACCAGCCCTCAGCGCCTCCAGGTTAGCCCAGGTTCCAGTTTCGTGGGAGGGGGAAACCTTTCCTCCTTTTTCCTCCAGCATCTACTGTAGATGTCGGCTAAGGGCAGGTTCTTTTTCCAGACCTGTTGAGCCTGTTGGGGGTCATTCTCTTTTCTGGATATAGGAAGCTAGGAATAGTGTAACACTCTCTCCTCAAGAGGGGACTCAGGGCTAGTTGTCTCACGAGAGGAAAGAGAAAGGGAAACTGCTTCATTTTTGGTTAAAGGACTATAAAATCCTCTACTGCATCCCAGTCATCCTTGGGATGCCGAGGTCTGGTTGGGGTGGGGTAACTGGTAACAGTAAATTGGC
The DNA here is from genome assembly GCA_026230045.1 of Corynorhinus townsendii. Lineage (NCBI taxonomy): Eukaryota > Metazoa > Chordata > Mammalia > Chiroptera > Vespertilionidae > Corynorhinus > Corynorhinus townsendii. The sequence continues at coordinate 166,888,507 of JAPDVU010000003.1, read as the reverse complement.
ATTAAGCACAAGTTTTCTGCCAGGTCTGCTGAGCTTTGGATCCCCGAGGAGCCTGAGGGGTTTAGATATTTGGGGTAAGGGAAATGTTTTGATTATGTCTTTGTTTCAAGCTGGAGTCCCTTGGGGTCAGATTTAAATGTTCAGCAAAGCTCTCTAGTTGCTCACTTTGGGGACCAGGTTCCTCTCTGAGCTGGATGGAATGCAGGGTGGGGTAGTGAGCCTGCTTCTTTAGCTGTCAAGATGCAGCTGGATTGTGGAATTTCGAGTCATTTAGCAATTTCTCTTCCTCTTCCCCACCATGCCTCAAATCACCTCTGCTTTTATTTGTCAAAGGATCTTCAAGCTCCAGAGACCATCAGCTAGGTGCACAGTCAGGCCTGTCTTTTTACAGCCCTCTTCAAAAAAGAAAATATTCTAGAAGGTTGGGCCAGAGTTCAGTTCCAACAATAACTAAAATGTATTCTTGACCATGCTTCCCAACTCTTAAGATAAAAACTCATTTTTCCCCCTCAGACTTTCCTCCTCCTCCAGAAAACCTCCAGAGCCACAGACTGGTTGCCACACTGAACAAAGGCCTTTCTAGTATAAGGTACGGTCAAGGCAGGGATGAGCCACAGTGCTTCTCAGTTAAGGAAACAAAGACATAGCCTAGATACATAGCATAGATACAGAAACAAAGACATAGCATAGATACAGATCCCAGAAGTGGGATCACTGGGTCATATGGCAGTTCCATATTCAATTTTTTGAAGAAAGGCCATACTGTTTTCCATAATGGTTGCACCAGTCTGCATTCCCACTAGCAGTGTACCAGGGTTCCCTTTTCTCCACATCCTCACCAGCACTTGCCATTTGTTGATTTGTTGATGGTAGCCGTTCTGACAGGTGAGATGGTACCTCATTGTCATTTTGATTTGCATCTCTCAGATGATTAGTGACTTTGAGCATGTTTTCATATGTCTCTTGGCCATCTTTCTGTCCTCTTTGGAGAAGTGTCTATTTAGATCCTTTGCCCATTTTTAATTGGATTGTTTGTCTTCCTTTTGTTAAATTGTATGAGTTTCTTGCATATTTTGGATATTAACTTTTTTTAAAAATATGGAATGCTTCATGAATTTGCGTGTCATCCTTGCGCAGGGGCCATCCTAATCTTCTCTGTATCGTTTTAGTATATGTGCTGCCAAAGTGAGCATTAACAAAGTGGATATTAACTCTTTATGAGATGTATCATTGTCAAATATGTCCTTCCATACAGTGGGCTCTCTTTTCGTTTTGTTAGTGGTTTATTTTGCTGTGCAGCAGCTTTTTATTTTGATGTAGTCCCACTTGTTTATTTTTTCCTTAGTTTCCTTTGTCTTAGGAGATGTATCTATAAACATATTGCTATGAGAAATGTCTGAGATTTTGCTGCCTATGGCTTCCTTCTAGGATTTTTATGGTTTCATGACTTACATATAAGTCTTTTGTCCATTTTGTGTATGTGTAAGTTGGTCGTCTAGTTTCATTTTTTTGCACGTATCTGTCCAATTTTCCCAACACCATGTATTGAAGAGACTGTCCTAACTCCATTGTATGGTCTTGCCTCTTTTGTCAAATATTGAGCATAATGGCTTGGGTCAATTTCTGGGTTTTCTGTTCCGTTCCATTTATCTATATGACTGTTCTTGTGCCAGTACCAGGCTGTTTTGATTACGGTGGCTGTGTGGTATAACTTGAAATCTGGTATTGTGATTCCTCCAACTTTGTTTTTCTCACGTTGCTTTGTAAACAGTCTGTAGAAGTTACTTAAGTAATCTGAGAGGTCTTGAAATAAGTTTATTCATTTTTGGTTTTGTATTTTGTGTTTAGTCTAAAGAAAATTTGTTCAGGTTTTCACAGGTGAAATAGACAAGATGGATCATGTCCACTTGCTTTTGGGGACCATCAATAAACATATGTTTAGGACATCCTTCACTGGCCAGGTTCTGAATTCTGTCTTGTCCTGGAGAAGCAAAGCGAGTATTGTGAAAAGGATGATGGCTCTTGAATTCCTGAGTCGAAATCTAAGCCTTTTCCTCAATACCTGGAATAAAATAAAACCCGAGTTCCCATTTCAGCATAGAATAGCTTAGAACCATGGAAAAAAACACATGCTTCGGAACGAAACAGAACTGTTATAATTTAATTGAAGAATTTGAGCTTTAGTTTTCTCATCTAAAAGGGACGGCAGTTTCTTAAATTGGTTGAAAGGATTAAGTCAGACAAGATATGTGAAATGTTCACAGGACTGCTCCACAAGGTTAGACAGCACACACCCTCCCACCCTCCACCCCCACCCTGCCCCCAAGTTTAGGTGTGGTCTTTTGCTGAATGCATTAAACAGCTGTTAGAATCCTCAGAGCTTGGTTTAAAAAGATGAGTAATGCAGTTTCTTCCCTCTAGGAAGTTTCTTCCCTTCTGGAAATTTCTTCTCTCCAGTTTCTTGCCTTAGTGTTTCTTAAAACTGTCTCAGGGACTGATCACTTTGAAAGAGCTACTTAAAAATGCATACTTTCAAGCCCCACCCCAGATAATTAGATTTATTAGGTATGAGATGGGGTCTAGGAATCTAGATAGTAGTCAACAGGATTCTGATACTGTCTGACACTATATTTTGAGAAGTTTTGATATAGAGAGTGATGCTGCTAATATTAATGTAATGTGATGTTTTATAATAAAGCTATATAAGAGGATGATGCCATTTGAACTGTCCTGGAAGTATGGGCAGGTTTTTTTCCCAGTAGCTAGAAGGTAATAGCAAAAAAACATTAAAAACAAAAACAATAAAGGCTCAGACCCCTTCTGGGAGGCCATGGAGAAGGACTTCCCTGAGTTGGGAGGAAAAAGCCAGAGGAGGGAAAGGTGGAAGGAAGGAGGCAGGAAAAAAAAAAAGTTGTTTTTTTTTTAAGTTAAGCCTATTTTTCCCATAATTCACGTAGCTTTTATTTTTTATATTTATCTTTATTGTTGAAAGTACTGATTTCCCCTCCCCCAAACCACCCTTCTCCCACCCCCAATTAAGCCCATTTTTATAAATGGTTACACAAGGCATTGCTTTATTCACTAAAGAATTAATGGAAGAGTTTTTATGGGACTATTCTGCATTGGAATCTGGAACAACAACACATTTGCTTTGTGACCTTGGTCAAGTTACTTCCCAGCCTTAATTTCTTCACTTATAAAATACATAATATCTTTAATACTTACTAATATCTTCCTAATGAAGATGACATAAGGAATTAAAAAACACCTACATGACCTAGGCACCTAACATTCTACAATCACTTCACCTTCTTCAGCCTCTGCCCAAAGCAGCAAAGGTCTGTTCTAGGGGAATCCATACTTTAAAACGTGACAATCTATCATAAAGTCTTGAAATTGTAGGTAATAAAGTGACAACACATAATATAGAAGTGCTAAAGAAAATGACCTCAGCATATCATTGACAAGCCACCCAGGTCGCCTCCACCAAAACTAGGATAAAGGAGAGGCAGAAAGGGAGGACAGAAATTCAGGTGCCTGGGGGAAAATCTTCTTTAATCTTTGTAGTTATAAAAAGCAGAAACTCTTATTACCTTATTTTATGCACAAAAGGTATTTAAAATTGTGTGTGTAGTGGGGGTGTGGGGGTGGGTATAAGTAGCTCATATAAGGCCCCCCCAAAGCATTTGGTTTGGCTCTGCCAAGGAATTAGGGGTGAGTTAATGGAATGTTTGACCAAAATATAGGAGGCTAATTTTTAAGTTGATAATCTTGTATGGCCCTTGAAAGATGTTATAAATATCCAAATGGCCCTTGGCACAAAAGATTCCCCACCCTTGCTTTTAAGAACAAGCTCTTGAAAAGTTAACCCGCTATACTTTACATGGTCTACACCTTTAGGGAAACTTATTAAAAAAATGGCTTTTGCTAGAGTCTCATAAAGACCTGGCAAATTGGTCAGTTCAGTATTGGCTGATGGTGTGAGCGCCCGCGCCGTCAGGGTTTACACCCACGTTCAGAGGCATCCGCCTCAGCCTCTTGGCCCGCCGGAGACCGGTAAGATTTGAGAAGTACTTATAAGGGTCCTTAAAGGAAGACTCAAACGAGCCCAGTGGCGAGTGACAACTGCGCCTCGAGTTTCTCCGCCCTGACACTTGCTGAGCCGCTGAAGATACCACCTAGTGACTGTAAAGACGTCCCCTGAAAAGAGCCAATATGGCGACGGACTCCTCCTGGCACAGCCCTGTTCCCACCCCCGCAACAGGCAGTTTTAGTAACGCCCATTGGCCAAGGTGGAGGCGGTGCCCTAGCTTTCTTCGCTTCCTCATTGGACTGAGTGACTGACGGAGACGCTAATTCTCCTTTGCTTACTCTAAGTTGCCGCCCTCAGAATTCATTCGGCATTTAATTGGCTTTTAGTTCCGTCAATTTGCGTCTTATCTTGTCTTTTTTCAGCGTTAATCCAATCATAACTTTCCTGGATGCCCGCCTGATTCTTAATTGGTTTCGATCAACTTCATCCTATCCCATTCCTGCCTACTTTTTATCCTCCTCCCACCAGGACTTTGCTCAGGCACGTCCAGGGTTTTGGTTGGTCGTTGTTTTGTCATTCCAATCAAAGCTCTTCCTATCCCTACCGCTCAGGGAGCCCGCCTGGCAGTTGACTGGTTTCTTCCCAAGCCTATCATTTATAGTTTCCGCCCATTTTCACTTCCTGCGTCTTTCATTGGGTTTTAAAACTGAGGAGGCGGCCTTTTAGGGCGGACACCGGGCACGCAACTTTGTCTTACACGCCTTAGAGAGCAAGCGAGTCTTGCCATTGGATTAACTGACTGCCTTTCTTCTACAAGTCCCTCCTTTCTCCCTCCCTCATTGGGCGGGGCAGTAGAGAAGAGGTGGGGCCTAGGCTGGGCTTGTGGCGCGCTGCTCCCTCCTCCTTACCCCCCCCTCCCTGTCCGGTCCGGGTTCGCTTGCCTCGTCAGCGTCCGCGTTTTTCCCGGCCCCCCCCAACCCCCCCGGACAGGACCCCCTTGAGCTCGTCCCTCAGCTGCCACCATGAGCGGTAAGGATGAGTCCACTCAAAGCTTAGGGGTGGTAGGGAATGAGGGGGCGCGCGCGAGGGCCGACCGGGCGGTCCCCGCCGTGAGGGGGGGCGGGCGGGAGGCGGCGGCGGCGGCCTTGGTCCCGCCCGGGGCGGAGGGAAGGGAGGGAGAAGGGGCAGTGGCGGGGCCTCCGAGGAGGAGGGGGATGGGCCACCCGCCCCGGGGGAGGGGGCAGAATGGCCTCGCCCGCCCCCTGCCCGCCCCGGCCGCGGGGGGACGGGCCTTACCCCCCACAACTCGGCCGCCTGCCTGAGGCTCCTCCCGTCGGGGGCTGGAGCTGCGGGGGTGGCCCGAGCAGTGCAGGCCCCGCCCGGGCCAACCGCCTCCCTGGTCCGCCTTCTGGTCACCGCCTGCCCCAGGGCCCCCCCCCCCCGTGGGTTTCCCCCTCCCCCCTTACCGTCCCGCCCTTTCCACGCCCCTCACCCCGAAACCGCCCTTTCCCTCTATGGTCCGCCCTCAGTCCGCCGGGAAACCTCCAGATTTCTAATCTCTGGACCCCTTTAGTCCCTTAACCAGAATTCACAAATGTTTCCCCACTCACACTTTTTAATCTCTTCTTTTCTTTTTCCCCCTTCTTCCCTTTTGTTACTTTTTATATTTGAGTTTTTCTCATTCTTCATCTCCTTTGATCCTAATTTTAGCGAGCTTTCTATACATCCACATGTTGTTTTTTGCCTTAACCTATCCTTCCCCGCCCCATACTTTTTATTTTGAAACTCAGCATGCCCACTGCCTTTCATATTTCCTATACCAAAAGCATCTTTTCAATATTTTCTGAGTTTAGGTTTGTGAAAAGGAGAGTTGAGGCTCATTTTGGCATCAGTGGGCCTAGTTCATGTCCTATATATCCTACAACTGTCCCTTCTCTCCCATCCATTCCCGCCCCCCCAACCCCTCTCACTGGCACCTTTCACCTTTTAGTCATGTCTGTTTCCTCATAACCTTCTTTACCCTTCCTCACCTTACCCTTTTCCTTCCCCCAACTTTAAGTTGTTTATCTTTGAATTCTTTTTAGATCAAGATCACTCCATGGATGAAATGACAGCCGTGGTGAAGATTGAGAAAGGAGTTGGTGGCAATAATGGGGGCAATGGTAATGGTGGTGGTGCCTTTTCTCAGGCTCGAAGCAGCAGCACAGGCAGTACCAGCAGCAGTGGAGGAGGAGGAGGAGGAGGACAGGTAAGGAACGATCAGGACAGAGTGGGGAAAGTGTTGAGAGGATGTATAGTTTTAGATGTGTTTTTTTTTCACAGAACAAGTTTTACAAAGGGGCTAACCACTTTACTGTATAGATAGGGAAGTAAGTACAGAGAGACAGGTGACTTGGAGATGCTTCCCCAAAGATGAGAATTTCAGCAACAGATTTTTTTATGTTTGTTGTTTTTTTAAATATATGTATATACATTTTAAATATATATTTTTTTGATTCCAGAGAGTAAGGAAGAGGGAGAGACAGAAACATCAATGATGAGAGAGAATCATTGATTGGCTGCCTCCTACATCCCCCCTATTGGGGATGGAGCCCACAACCCCGGGCACGTGCCCTTGACTGGAATCAAACCAGGGACCTTTTAGTCCACAGGCTGACTCTTTATTCACTGAGCCAAACCAGCTAGGGCTAAATACATATATTTCACTTCAGAGAGGAAGAGAGAGAGAGAGAGAAAGAAAGAGAAACATCAATGATGAGAGATTCATTGGTCGCTGCCTCCTGCACACACCACACTAGGGATCGAGCTGGCAACCCAGGCATGTGTCCTTGACCGGAATCAAACCTGGGACCCTTCAGTCGAAGGCTGTTTTTTTTTTTTTTGCTCTTGGTTTTTCTGCACTGCTTGCTGTTTATTTGTTGTATACTGCCCCCTAGGCTGGCAACTGGATGTCATTAAATTAATTCTTTCCCTCTCATTTTTTTGGCTAGGAATCCCAGCCATCCCCTTTGGCTCTGTTGGCAGCAACTTGCAGCAGAATTGAATCACCCAATGAAAACAGCAACAACTCCCAGGGCCCAAGCCAGTCAGGGGGCACCAGTGAGCTTGACCTCACAGCCACACAACTCTCACAGGGTGCCAATGGCTGGCAGATCATCTCTTCCTCCTCTGGGGCTACTCCTACCTCAAAGGAACAGAGTGGCAGCAGTACCAATGGCAGCAATGGCAGTGAGTCTTCCAAGAATCGTACCGTCTCTGGTGGGCAGTATGTTGTGGCTGCCACCTCAAATTTACAGAACCAGCAAGTCCTGACAGGATTACCTGGTGTGATGCCTAATATTCAGTATCAAGTAATCCCACAGTTCCAGACCGTTGATGGGCAACAGCTACAATTTGCTGCCACTGGGGCCCAAGTGCAGCAGGACGGTTCTGGTCAAATACAGATTATACCAGGTGCAAACCAACAGATCATCACAAATCGAGGAAGTGGAGGCAACATCATTGCTGCTATGCCAAATCTACTCCAGCAGGCTGTCCCCATCCAAGGCCTGGCTAATAATGTCCTCTCAGGACAGACTCAGTATGTGACCAATGTGCCGGTGGCCCTGAATGGGAATATCACCTTGCTACCTGTTAACAGCGTTTCTGCAGCTACTTTGACTCCTAGCTCTCAGGCAGTCACGATCAGCAGCTCTGGGTCCCAGGAGAGTGGCTCACAGCCCGTCACCTCAGGGACTGCCATTAGTTCTGCCAGTTTGGTATCATCACAAGCCAGTTCCAGCTCCTTTTTCACCAATGCCAATAGCTATTCAACAACTACTACCACCAGCAACATGGGAATTATGAACTTTACCACCAGCGGATCAGCAGGGACCAACTCTCAAGGACAGACATCCCAGAGGGTTAGTGGGCTACAGGGATCTGATACTCTGAACATCCAGCAGAACCAGACATCTGGAGGTTCACTGCAAACAAATCAGCAAAAAGAGGGAGAACAAAACCAACAGTCACAGCAACAACAAATTCTTATCCAGCCTCAATTAGTTCAAGGGGGACAGACCCTCCAGGCTCTTCAAGCAGCACCATTGTCAGGGCAGACCTTTACAACTCAAGCTATCTCCCAGGAAACCCTCCAGAACCTCCAGCTTCAGGCTGTTCCAAACTCTGGCCCGATCATCATCCGGACACCAACAGTGGGGCCCAATGGACAGGTCAGTTGGCAGACTCTTCAGCTGCAGAACCTCCAAGTTCAAAACCCACAGGCCCAGACAATCACCTTGGCCCCAATGCAGGGTGTTTCCCTGGGGCAGACCAGCAGCAGCAATACCACCCTTACACCCATAGCCTCAGCTGCCTCTATCCCTGCGGGCACAGTCACTGTGAATGCTGCTCAGCTGTCCTCCATGCCTGGTCTCCAGACTATTAACCTCAGTGCTTTGGGTGCTTCAGGAATCCAGGTGCACCAGCTTCCAAGCCTGCCCTTGACTATCGCAAATGCCCCAGGTAAGGCTTCTAATTTTTTGCATTTAGTTTCACAGCTAACTAGCACCTCAGCTGAAACTGTTGATTCCAAAGAAGGGAGTAATTTTCTTAAGGGCTAATCATTTAGGCAAGTCAGTTAGAGAAATAGCAATGATTCTATTTGGAACTGATTTAACAGAAAGTTTTCCTCCCGGTTAAACTGATGAGTGAGAAAGGAACACTTCTGGGCAATGTCCCTGGAATCTGTTCCTCCATTGCCTTTAGTACTACAGAACAAGGATCTGCAAACATTTTCTATAAAGGTCTTGATAGTACTTATTTTAGGCCTAGTAATAGTACTTATTTTAGGGCTATATATCGTCTTTTTTAAATATGTTTTTATTGATTTCAGAGAGGAAGGGAAAAAGAGAGATAGAAACATCAATGATGAGAATCACAGATTGGCTGCCTCCTGCACGCCCCCTACTGGGGATGGAGCCTGAAACCTGGGCATATGCCCTTGACTGGAATCGAACCCAAGACCCTTCAGTCCACAGGCCGGCGCTCTATCCACTGAGCAAACTGCAGCTCGCGAGCCGTGGTTTGCCGCTCTGTTAACTAATGAGTTTGCTGACCATTGAGCTAGGGCAAGGGCTATATATGGTTTTAATCACATTTTTTTGGTTAGTTTTTTACAACCCTGTAAAAAAATGTAAAATCATTCTTAGCTTGAGGGCTTTATTTAGCCTTTGGGGTCCACTCTTGTGTAGGATAAGAATTGATTATAAACTTGACTTATTTATGGGACAGTTATTAAATCATCAGATATTTCTCATGAAGAACTGTAACTCCTGAGTGAGGGGAATAGTGACATAATAGGTTCCAGAAGAATATTTTTCAACAAAATTGAAAAAATTTTGTTGAAATTCTCTGGTTAATCTTTAGTTAATCAGGATGTTCTACCCTGAGCAAGCTGGTTACTCAAGGTTTATTTTTTTTTTAACTCTTAGTTACCTTAAAAGTAGAGTCCATCCACCTCCCCTTGCACTAATGTATAGTTTTAATAAGCTTCCTAGGTGCTGCTGATATTTCCTAGATAAGAGAACCACTTCTTAGACTGCTATGAAAATAGTGTATGTTTGAGGAAGGAGGGGAGAAAAGGAGAGTGAGGCCTGGAATGGAGTAGGGAGGTGGAGTTGAGAGGAATTAGGAATAAGGAGAATATTGAAGGGAAAAATAGACTTTAGGAAAGAGGTATATATATATATATATATATATATATAGGACTGTGTATTGAATCAGTTGACTACAATATTCAGTCATTCACTTTGAACTAAGTGAATTTCAAATTGGTTAATTTGAAATTTAAATTATATATATTTAAAAAGTTGACAGTCTATTTAGAATGTACCATTTTAAATCTCATCACAAGGTCGCTAATCTTGACTAAAGCATGATAAAAGGATATATATATACGTTTTTATATTCTGGCATGATATATAAAAATTATGGGAAATTGTTTAATGCCATTGAACTCCTAGTTCTATTGGAATATATGTAGGTGTATGAAATGCTTACTTTTATTATAGCATGTCATTCCATTTAGAATGGTTCTTATATAAGTGAGAATAACAAATAGGTAGCCAGCCATATTTCCTGCCTTCTGAAGGTTTTTTAAAATCTGGGTTCGGGGGTCAAGTTCCCTAACTTTTTTACATTCTTATGGTGTATTTACAGTTACTGTATTTTGAGCTTTATCAAGACAGTAATTTTCTTAGTGATATTAGACTAGAAAGTTACAGTTGGAAGGGACCTAAGAAATCATCTGTAAATTGCTTTATTTTCTTGATAAGGACATTGAGATACTAAAAAGCACTTTTAAGTGATGAGACTACAGCCAGAGCTTAGCTTGTGGTTAATTCTCCTACCAAGTACATTTCATTACCTGTTAGTTTTAAGTCTGGACTTGAGAAAAATCTTTTAGTTTGTTAAAAATGTGTAGCTTTGCTTCTTTGAAATTTAATGCTCTAGAGCTGGCAAGTGTTTTATAGACTAAAAATTATGAGGAAAGTTTAATAAAAAACGGGAACTAACAGCCTGGAAATTAGATACTTTCTGGGTAATCTACATTAGCATGTTTGTTTTTCTTTGCTCCGAGGTTGTATCCAGTAATTTGCTCTTCAAAGGAAAGCAAAGCTGTGGGATTGTTCCCATTAATAATAATTTGGATCCCTGCAATTTCTAAAAGGTTTATACCTTAAGCTCTAAGGAGTAGTTATAAGGCACTCATTGCTAAATCATGCTCTGGGGAAGTCTGCCATTTAATATGTCATAGGATAGGGCTACCTAGCTGTTATAGATGGTCTCTGAGCTCAAGAAAAATCATGCCTTTCTGTAAGGTAGGAGCAGCTTGACATTCACTAATTAGATGAGGCACTGAAATGCCATTTTGTGAGAATTGAAGTTCTTTGCTTCATTAATAGTGGTTTCTGAAGATACAGTTCCCTCCTTTCTGGTTAGTCATACTTGTGCAACATTTTTTTCTCTTCAATTGATCTGACTTCATTCTTTTTTTTTTTTTTTAATATATTTTATTGATTTTCTTCAGAGAGGAAGGGAGAAAGATAGAGAGTTAGAAACATCGATGAGAGAGAAACATCGATCAGCTGCCTCCTGCACACCCCCCACTGGGAATGTGCCCACAACCCAGGTACATGCCCTTGACTGGAGTCGAACCTGGGACCTTTCAGTCCGCAGGCTGACGCTCCATCCACTGAGCCAAACCGGTTTCGGCTGACTTCATTCTTAATGAAAGATAATAAAATTATTTCCTTGAAGCTTAGTGCTGTTCAGCTGTTGCCTAGGAGCTGCAGTGTCTCATTTTACCTTTTCTGTTATATAGTTATTTTACTAGAAAAACTCAACCTGTTGGCAGTATGATGTAGTAGAATAGAATAGGTAGATAGATAGCATGGTTGTGAAAGACTGAAGCTTCCATGGTGTTCACTTGGTTTGTTTACGTTTATTATTAAAAAGTAAAAGAATCTTAAAAAATTTCTAAGCTCTCCTGTTGACTTCTACTCTTGTTTACTTCTGTTTGCTGAATACACAGGCAAAGGCACAAACTTAGAAAAAAACCAGACACCTTTGTATTCCTGTGTTTTTCCTGGCCCTGCCCCTGGTGAGTGGTAGTGAGGAAGGGACCACCCAGTAAACTAAGTTTAGTTTCCAGACAGTGAGATGATTGATGGGCTTAGTTTTTGTTTTATTTTTAAAGTTAGCAGCTTTTTCTTTTTTTCCCAACACCCTTTCCTCTCATTTTGTAGTCACACTCATAGATCTTATTTTTGTTTTTGTTTTTTCAGTTTAAAGCTTCAGGTTTTTTCCCCCAATAACTGCTGAGACCTGAAAACTCTTACCCCAGGTTGAGTGGGGGCTGGCTTTCAAAGACTGAGTTTGGGTGACTTCGTGGGAGTTCTGCCTAATAAAGAGTGCAGGGCTTTGGCAGGAGAATAGAACATACTTCCTTGATGTCTATAATTCACCCAAGAAGCAAATTTTAAGCACTAAAAAGAAAAAATTCACATCTGTTTGGTTTTATCGGGGTCAGGAAAATGTCTTCTCTTAGAAGTTAGGTTGAACGTGATACTAGAGTTGGTTTGCCAACAGTGTCGCTAAACTTGGGGTCAGATTGCTGAGACCTAATTTGTTAAAAACGTGAATTTTAGCCTAGTGCATTTGAACATTAGTGATAAGTAGATTTGGATGATTTAAATGTGTTGAGAGTTGTTCTAGTGCAAAAGGTCATACAAGAGAATTTCCTGTTTTAAAATAATACACTTTATCAAATATTTCAAATGTTTCTGCAACATTTGCTTTCTTTATCAAATATTATATTTATTTCTTATGGTGATGTTAGTACTTTTTCAATGATTTTAAGTAGAAAAGGTCTCCTTTAAAACTTAGGTGTCTTGATTGATCTGAAAAGTCTGAGAAGACAGTCTTCAGACCTTTTCCGTTGCTCCTATTTATTCATTCCAGTGGCTTTCAGTAAATGACGTCATTGTTAAATCATATTGCATTGTGTAATGTGGCCATTTTAGTTCTTAATTAAATGACAAGAGCACAAGAGTGTCTAGTGTTTGAGAAAACTTTAGTATCTGTTCAGTTCTCATAGCTCTCTTTTCTTTTAATTGTTCCACTTTGTAAAGTAGTATGTAAATGTTACCACTAATAATTCAGCTCTGATCATTTCGTGCTTCTAATTGTTTTGTTGGCTTTGAAAATGTTTTAAAATGTAAGATGAATATCTGTAGAAAAGTTTTATATAAGTAATGCTTTTTGTAAGTAATGCTTTGTATTGTGTGTCTGTAAATTACATAATAGTTGAAAATTTTCACTTTGCTATTTAATTGAAAAACAAGCATATTTTTCATATTTCTTGTAGAAGGTGTGTCCCAATAATACTCTTTCTCTAGCATTTTAGGCCCTGTTGTGTAGAAGGATTATTTCAAAACTTATTTGCTCAACTATGACTACATTGTTAATACTACCCTAGGTTTTTTAGAATTGTTCTCCTTAAAAGACCTGAAAAAATTTCTGTAGAAAGAGTATTTTTCAGAGTTGATTGCAAATTTGAGCTATAATTTGAATTTGTACTTTTGCTCTAATGTTTTTAAAACTGAATGGTTTATGAAACTAGGCAGTATTACTTGTTTAGCAAGTTTGGATGTGCCTATCTAATTTATACGGAATCTTCCTCATGATGTATCTATGTACAAAATAAAAAAATAATTTAACAATTTCAAGGAAGAAGTTAAAATATAACTAGGTCACGACAAAGACTTGCCCTTTAAAAGATGAGAGAATTAAGTTAGCAGTGTATACATCTCTGGAAAATTATTATTATTATTATTTTAAAATACATTTTTATTGATTTTTTTACAGAGAGGAAGGGAGAGGGACAGAGTCAGAAACATCGATGGGAGAGAAACATGGATCAGCTGCCTCCTGCACGCCTCCCACTGGGAATGTGCCCGCAACCAAGGCACAGGCCCTTGACCGAAATCGAACCTGGGACCTTTCAGTCCACAGGCTGACGCCCCATCCACTGAGCCAAACCTATTAGGGCTGGAAAATTATTTTAAATGGTTTTCATAGGCAAGCAAATGTTGCTAATAACCTAAGGTTAAATGCTATTGAGATGGATCTTTTCAGTAAGTTCTTCATTGAATTGACCCTGTTTTGATTGCTTAAAAGTTACAGCTCTTTGCAAACCTAATAAAATTAAACCAGACTAGCCATGGTAATAGCAGTTAAACTGACAGTTGCTAGATCTGGAAACCTTCATCCCTTCCAGTACCCTTATTCAGACTTAACCTAAGATGTAGAAAGATTCAATGACTTGCCAAAGGCCACTGACAAAATTTAGTGACACTTTTTTTTTTTTGTACTTCAAATCACTTCTATCAAGTAGAAGAATGGACTTGACACCCTCCACCCCCCCACCCTTCCAATTCAGTTTTGAGGTGTTACATTTGTAGCCTAAGACAGATAATTGGGGGAAAAAGGTGCAAAAGGCATGTTTAATCAACTTCTTTGTAAACTTTTGCTTTGAATCAGAATTTGTTTTAACCAGATGAATTAATTTGAATTTATTTAATCTCGAAGTAAAGAATAAATAATCAATGATAATGAAGGGAGGAACAAAATGGCAAAAGAGAAATTAAAGACGTAATTAATCAGTCTTTGAACACATGAGGGTCAGCTTGTCATATTGGGAGTGTGGGTATTAACTCTCCCCCCCCCTTTTTTTAAATATTTTATTGATTTTTTACAGAGAGGAAGGAAGAGGGATAGAGAGTCAGAAACATCAATGAGAGAGAAACATTGGATCAGCTGCCTCCTGCACACCCCCCACTGGGGATATGCCCACAACCCAGGTACATGCCCTTGACCAGAATCGAACCCGGGACCCTTCAGTCCGCAGGCCAACGCTCTATCCACTGAGCCAAACCGGTTTTGGCAACTCTCCCCACCTTTTGACAATTAGGAAGGCTTTTTGACAGTTATTATTTTTTCCCCTTATATGCTTAAAACATTTTTATAGCAAATCTGGTCTCCTTATTACTCTCCATTTATTGTTTTTTCATGTTATTCTTTGACTTCCCTCTCAGGACCTTCCTTTCCTTACCCCCTTCATTTCTGTTGTGGATATGGTTTAACAGCCCTTTTAAAGTTTTCTATGTAGGGCCCTGCTCAGTGGTTGAGTGTTGACCTATGAACCAGCAGGTCACCACCTTTTGATTCCTGGTCAGGGTACATGCCCTGGTTGCAGGCTTGATCCCCGGTAGAGACTGTGCAGGAGGCAGCCAATCAATGACTCTCACATTGATGTTTCTCTCCCTCTCCCTTCCTCTCTGAAATCTATAAAATATATTTAAAATAAAAGACTATGTAGGGCCCAGTTCTGTCCAGGTTCTATATGGTTACTAGTAATGTATCTGAAAGTACTCTGCTTAGAATTCTTTGGCAGTTTCTTGCACTTATGAAAGAAAAAGTATTAATTTTATACAGACCATTTGTCTTAAAGAAGGTAAAAGTAAAAAGCCTATGCCCTAGCTGGTTTGGCTCAGTGGATGGAACATTGGCAGGAGTGAAGGGTCCCAGGTTCAATTCTGGTCTGGGGCACATGCAGGCTCGATCCCCAGTGTAGGGCATAAATAAAAATATGTTAAAAAAAGAAAAGTAAAAAGCTCATAACCCTGAAATCTATTTGGAAATTTTCCATATTATGAAGAACTTTCTTTGGCTTGTTCTTTTTTTTTAATATATATACGTATATATTTAAATATATATTTTTATTGATTTCAGAGAGAAAGGGAGAGAGAGAAACATCAGTGATGAGAATCATTGATCGGCTGCCACCTGCAGGCTCCCTACTGGGGATTGAGCCCGCAACCCAAGCAATGTGCCCTCCATTTGAATCAAACCGGGGACCCTCCAGTCTGTAGGCCTACGCTCTATCCACTAAGCCATACTGGCCAGGGTCTTTAATTTTCTTTTTTAACTGTTTATCCTTTTACTTAAAATTTTGTCTCATGGTTGTAAAAGCAGATGCATGGGAAAGAGGGAAGAAAATTACATCAATATTGGGATTTATTTAACAGTATATTTGTTCTGTTAAATCCCTAGCATTTACATATGGGGGGAGGTTGTTTAGAATGAAAAATTTTAGTTATTATATTACTAGAGGCCTGGTGCATGAATTCGTTCACAGGTGAGGTCCCAAGGGGTGTGGGAGGGGCGGGGGGCGGGATGCAATCGGCTCTCCAGGCAAGTGGTGGGACACCCTTGCTGGCCTGGAATCCAGATTGGTCTGGTGACGTTCACGCAGGTGTTGGGAGCCATCTGGTGGTCACTTTTATATTTTTTCTTCTTTGTGGAGCGTCTAGGGGGAGGGGAAGCAGCCGTAGGCCAACTTCCAGGAGGCCAGCGGCACTGTCGGGATCATGCCTGTGGCAGTGGTCTGTCGGTGCCTGGCTGGTTCTCTGGAGATTGGACCTACAGGACTACTGAGGGAGTGGCTGCCACTAGGCTGGTAGACTGCCGGGAAGAGTCTGTCAGCTGAGTGGCGCTTCCACTTTGAGAGCACACTGACCACCAGGGGGCAGCTCCTGCGTTGAGCATCTGCCCCCTGGTGGTCAGTGTGTGTCATAGGTTCTGGTTGTTCAGTTGCTTAGGCTTTTATATATATAGACTAGAGGCCCGGTACACAAAATTCTTACACGGGTAGGGTTCCTAGGCCTGGTAGACGATCAGGGCTGATCTGTGGGGCGACTGGTGGGGCGATCGGTACCCCCACTCACACCCATTTTGGCTGGCCTCGTTCTGGCCCCACCTCTTGCCACTGCCACCGGTCGCATCCCTCTGTGGGGCAACCAGCGGGGTGATCGGGATCACCCGCTGGCACCTGCCTTGGCTGGTGCTGCCCACTCCCTGCCGCTGCTGCCAGTCACCTCCCTCGCCAGGCAATCAGGGGCTCCTGCTGGCACCCACCTTGGCTGGCAGCCTTACGCTGCCCCCTTGCCAGCCCCGCCACTGCCTGTGGGCTGGGGGCAGCTCCTGTGTTGAGTGTCTGCCCCCCCCCCAGTGGTCAGTGCGTGTCATAGTGACTGGTTGTTCTGATGGCTGTTTCACCATTTGGTTGATTTGCATATTAGAGTTTTATTATATACGATTACTTTTTAAAAAATGTTTTTAAAAATATATCTTTATTGATTTCAGAGAGGAAGGGAGAGGGAAAGAGAGAAACATCAGTGATGAGAGAGAATCATTGATTAGCTGCCTCTCCTGCACATACCTACTGGGGATCAAGCCTGCAACCTAGATATGTGCCCTTGACCAGAATTGAACCTGGGACCCTTGAGTCTGCAGGCTGATGCTTTATCCACTGAGCCAAACCAGCTAGGGCTTAAAAAAATATTTTTATTGATTTCAGAGAGAGAGAGGGAGAAAGAGATAGAAACATTAATGATGAGAGAGAATCATTGATTGGCTGCCTTCTGCACACCCTGCACTGGGGATCAAGTCTGTAACCTAGTCATGTGCCCTGACCAAAATCGAACCCGGTTTATAGGTCGATGCTCAATCACAGCCACACCAGCTGGGCTAAATAATTATTTTTAATTGTGGTGAAAAACATATAACATAAAACTTATTACCTTTGTAACCATTTCAAGTATACAGTTTCATGGTAAATAGTGTACATTCACATTGTTATGCATTAGATTTCCAGAACTTTTTCATTTTACAAAACTGAAATACTCCCTGACCAGTTTTATTCAGTGGTTAGAGCGTCAGCCTGCCAACTGAAGGGTCTTGGGTTCTATTCCAGTCAAGGGCACATACCTCTGTTGCAGGCTCAACTCCTGGCCCTAGTCAGGATGCTTGTGGAAGGCAGCCAGTCAATGTCTCTCTCTCACATCAGTGTTTCTCTCTGTCTCTACCCCTCCCTTCCTCTCTCTTTAAAAATCAATGGAAAAAATATCCTCAAGTAAGGAGTTACAAAACAAAACAAACGGAAATGCTGTACCCATTAAAGTTCTCATTTTCCTCTCCTCAGCTTTTGCAACTGTTACTCTACTTTCTGTTTCTATGGATTTGACTACTTTAGATATGTCATATAAGTAGAATCATGGAATATTGTGACTGGCTTATTCAACTGAGCGTAATGTCCTCAAAGTTCATACATATTAAACTATGTGACAGGATTTTCTTCCTTTTCAAGGCTGAATACTATTCCATTGTATGCGTTTACAATATTTTCTTTACACACCTGTCTGCATTTGGGCTGTTTCTAGAACCTCTTGTTTATTATGGATAGTGCTGCTGTGAACCTAGGTGTGAATATATCTTTTTGAGATACTGCTTTCAGTTATTTTGGATAGCCTATATAATAAAGAGGTAATATGCAAATTGACCATCACTCCAACACACAAGATGTCTGCCCCCATGTGGTCTAAGATGGCCACCCCCATGTGGACACAAGTTGGCCGCCACAAGATGGCCGGCAGAGGAGGGCAGTTGTGGGCGATAAGGCCAGCAGGGGAGGGCAGTTGGGAGGGACCAGACCTGAAAGGGAGGGCAGTTGGGGGCGACCAGACCTGCAGGGGAGGGCAGTTAAGGGCGACCAGGCTGGCAAGGGAAGGAAGTTAGGGGTGACTGGGCCAGCAGGGGAGGGCAATTGGAGGCAACCAGGCCTGCAGGGGAGGACAGTTAGGGGTGACCAGGCCGGCAGGGGAGGGCAGTTAGGGGCAATCGGGTCTGCAGGGGAGCAGTTAGGCGTCGATTAGGCTGTCAGGGGAGTGGTTAAGGGGTGATCAGGCTGGCAGGCAGGCGAGCAGTTGGGAGCCAGCAGTCCTGGATTGTAAGAGGGATGTCCCAGATTGGAGAGGGTGCAGGCTGGGCTGAGGGACATAGCCCTATCCCCACCCCATGCGCGAATTTCGTGCACCGGGTCTCTAGTACTGGTATAACCAGATCTTATGCCAATTCTGTTTTTAATTTTTTTATATACTTTTATTGATTTTAGAGAGAAAGGGAGAGGGAGAGAGCGATAGAAACATCAATGATGAGAGAGAATCATTGATTGGCTGCATCCTGCACACCCCCTAATGGGGATTGAGCCCACAACCCGGGCATATGCCCTTGACCAGAATTGAACCCAGGCTTCTTCAGTCCACAACCCAAATGCTCTATCCACTGAGCCAAACCGGCTAGGGATGTTTTTAATTTTTTGAGGAAATATAGTAATTGTTTGAAACTTTGCTTTTAGCTTCCATAAACAAATATTTTTGAAGTTCACATTTTTAGCTCAGCCGGTGTTGTTCAGTGGTTTGAGCATCAGCCAATGAACCAGGAGGTCATGATCCATTCCCAGTCAGTGCATATGCCCTGGTGTGGGCTTGATCCCTAGTGTGGGGAGTGCAGGAGGCAGCTGATCAATGATTTTCTCTCATCATTGATGTTTCTCTCCTTCACCTTTCCTCTCCGAAATCAATAAAAAAATATATTTTTTAAAAGTCACATTTTCATACTATGTTTTAGTCAGAATTACATTTCTATCTGATTAGTTTTCTTACAGTATTATTTCCAAATTTCTGAACCTAGTGGAGCAAGATCATTAATACTGTTGTAGCTGATCCAGCTGCTTTTATATTATTTAAATCTTGAGTATTTGTAAAGTAAGATGTTTAAAATAGATCTCAAGGGTTGAGACTTGAAACAGGAATTATTGCTGCTTAGGATTGCACAAGTAAAGTTGTTGAAATTTACAGTGTGTTTGAACATGCTTTTTAAAGGTAAATCATTCTTAGTGACTGGTAATTGCGTATCTCCTTGTTTTATTTTATTATTTTTTTTAAAGTTTGTGGCTCCTACCCGACACGGTATTTTTTTTTTTTTAATATATTTTAATTGATTTTTTTACAGAGAGGAAAGGAGAGAGATAGTTAGAACCATGGATGAGAGAGGAAACATCGATCAGCTGCCTCCTGCACGTCCCCCACTGGGGATGTGCCCGCAACCCAGGTACATGTCCTTGACCGGAATCGAACCTGCGACCTTTCAGTCCGCAGGCTGATCCCACTGAGCCAAACCGGTTTCGGCATCTCCTTGTTTTAATTACTCATACATAAAAGACCACAGAAAGTCAAGATGGCTTGTTGCTGGTGAGCATTTCCCATTTTGAAATTAATTAAATGACACCCTTGAGCCCTAGAAATGACAATTGTCCTGTCATCCCAGACAATGGATATTCTTATCTCTGGCTTATTCAGAAGCATCTTGGTGTAGTGGGAATTAAACTTTTAGTCAAATGCCCGGTCGGAGCTCTTTTTCTTTTTTCTTCCCCCAGAGCTGTCTTAATAAAAGCACTAACATAGCATCATGTCTAGACTTAATTACTGATGGTTCTTTAACTTATTCCTGAAAACATTCTGATAACTAATTGACTTAAGTCTTAAATTTAAAAAAATGTTTTTATTAATTATAGAGGGCGAAAGAGAGAGGAAGGGAGAGGGAGAGAGACACACACATCGATGTGAGGGAGAAATATTGATCAACTGTCTACTGCACGCCCCTACTGGGGATCATGCCCACAATCAGCGTATGTGCCCGACTGGGAAGCGAACCAATGACTTATTGGTCCAAGGGACAATGCTCAAGCAACTGAGCCACACCAGCTTGGACTTAAGTTTAAAAAATTTTTATTGCAATAACCAAAATGGAGATATTACAAAGTATTATCCTATATAATAAAGAGGTACTATGCTAATTGACCCTCACACCCTCGCACAAGATGGCTGCCCCCATGTGGTCAAAGATGGCCACCACAAGATGGCCGGCAGGGGAAGGATTGTTGTGGGTGACCAGGCCTGCAGGGAAGGGCAGTTGGGGGAGACCAAGCCAGCAGGGGAGGGCAGTTAGGGGCTACTGGGCCAGCAGGGGAGGGCAGTTGGGGGCAATTGGGCCAGCAGGGGAGCAGTTAGGCATTGATCAGGCTGGCAGGGGAGTGGTTAGGGGGTGATCAGGCTGACAGGCAGGCAAGCGGTTGGGAACCAGCAGTCCCGGATTGTGAGAGGGATCCCAGATTGGAGAGGGTGCAGGCTGGACTGAGGGACACATTCCCGCCCCCCCCCCCCCATGCACGAATCTCATGCACTGGGCCTCTAGTATCACATAATCTACTTGTGCCTTACCATAAAAACTTAAGAACTAGGCATTTCAACTTAAGAAATAGGCACATGTAATAGAGGTTACATGAAATAGGAATCTTCACTTCCTGCACTTTTTGGTATTGAAAATGTTTATTCCATGGACTATTTTGGTTTTAATCATTGGTTTGTCCCAAGTATCAAAATGTGAAGTAGCAAACTTTTCATTTTATTTCGTTCTCTTAAAGTCTCAGTACTACAGATAACATTGTCTAGAACAAGCATGTCAAACTCAAAGGCTAACGGGCCAAATAAGGTTTAAGTTTCTGTGGGCCGCAAAAAAACAAAAGCTTCAATTTTCATAGAAATGTAGATTTATTTCAATAGGGACATGTTGAATACAAAGGGCTGAAATAAATGAGTAATCATTAACATAAAATAATAGAGCATTTTAATAAAAATTAATATTTTTTCTTGAACATGAATTTACCAGACACTGAATAACTGTACAGATTAATAAGTGTAATGCAAATAAACACATATTTCTTGTTATCTGAAAGCAAAATATTTCCTGTTGCGCACACCAGACAAGTCAGTACAAGACTAACGACGTGGTAATTGGCTGCTAAAATATTCACTGCTAGTATTAGTGTAGAGAAATGATGCGCCTGCGCATAAGGCATGTAAGGGAAATGAATGCAACACGATTATATTAATCAGTCATTAGCAAATGTAGTTTGTTATTAATAATTATGTATAACAGGATATTGTAAAAATTAAGTTACGAAATTTTTTCTTTATTTAAAAAAATTTTTTTTATTGATTTCAGAGAGAAAGAGAAAGATGGAAACATCAATGATGAGAATCATTGATCAGCTGCCTCCTGCATGCCCCCTACTGGGGGTTGAGCCCACAACTGGGCATGTGCCCTGATCACGAATTGAACCGTGACCTCCTGGTTCCTAGGTTGATGCTCAACCACTGAGCCCCGCCAGCTGGGCAAGTTACGAAATTTTTATTAAAACATTTCTTACATACCATTATATTGGCTGGGCTGCAAAAATATACGTTGTGAGCCGAGAATTTGACATGCTTACCCTAGCAGTGGTCGGCAAACTGCGGCTCATGAGCCGCGCTTCGCTGCTCTGTTGACTAATGAGTTTGCCGACCACTGGGATAGGGGCTTAATCACAAGGAACAACAACAGCCTGTAATTATTGGAATCGAGAGTCTAGGTCAGTGGTTGGCAAACTCATTAGTCAACAGAGAGGCAAACCGTGGCTCGGGAGCTGCAGTTTGCCGACCACTGCCCTAGGGGATCCAGCCCACAACCTGGGTGTGTGTCCTAACCAGGAATTGAACCTGTGACCTCTTGGTTCATGGGTCAGTACTCAACCACTGAGCCACACCAGCTGGTAGGAGAGTATTAGTTTTGACTTTTCTTGCAAAGAAGGTTAAACACATGGGGGTTATTTGCTTTTAAAATATATTTTTATTGATTTCAGAGAGGAAGGGAGAGAGTTGAGCCCACAACTCAGGCATGTGCCCTTGACCGGAATCAGACCTGGGACCCTTCAGTCCCCAGCCTGACGTTCTGTTCACTGAGCCAAACCAGTTACCGCTAAACATAATGAATTGTTTTAAGGGATCCTAGTATCTCTTAAGTATTTCTTTGTTTCTCTCTTTCTTAATTATGCCCTGTCCTGAGTTAACATTCTTATGTTTCAATAAAATAGAGAAAGGTTTGCCTCTTCCCAGTTGATTTGGACAGGGGAAAACTTTGGGGGTTAATGAATTGTATCTCTAAATTTAATGGACTTAGGTTAGTTTGGAAAATAGATCAAGAAAATGATTTGATTATCTGCACCATGGTTTTTCTTGTTTGTTTGTTTTAAATTAAATTATAGTTTACATTCAATATTATTTTGTATTAGTTTCAGGTATAACCACAGTTTTGTCTTATCTTGATTCTAAAAACCTGTTGTAGATAGCTAGATCTACAGTTTCATAAATTTCTCTTCTGAAGGTAATTTTTGGTAAATAATTTTTGGTGATACTAACTTGCATCCTAACTAGCCCTATCTGCTGAGCTATTTGAGCTAATTTCAAAAGATAAATTCTCCATCCCCACTAGGGCAGTTTCTAATCAGTAACACAGTTTTTAAAGCAGGTTGATCAAACAAAATACTGTTGTATATCTTTTCCTTTAAAAAATTTTTTTTATTGTTGATAGTATTACAGATGTCCCCCATTCCCCCCACCCCCTTTGCCCCTCTGCGCACGCGCACACACACACACACACACACATACACACAGGCCTTCACCACACTGTTGTCTGTGTCCATGGGCTATGCATATAAGTACAAGTTCTTTGGTTTATCTCTTCCCACACCCCTCCCCCAATATGTCAGTTTGTTCCATGCCTTCATGCCTCTGGACTTAACTTTCTTGGTCAATTTATTTTGTTCATTAGATTCCACAAATAAGTGACATCATGTAATATTAGTCTTTCTTTGACTGGCTTATTTCATTTAGCATAATAATCTCTGGGTCTATCCATGTTGTCTCAAAGGGCTCTTGTATATCTTATTCCATGATTTCTCACAGTGTGGTTTTCCCACAAGACATTTTGCTAATGTTAACTACAATGTGTTGAATATTTGTTATGTGACAGATATTACACTAAGCACCTTACATTTATTTCATTTGTTTTTCATGGTAACTTTATGAGATTAATAATATGAGAAGTTACTTGCTCACTGTTAAAAGCTACTCAAATGGTGGTACAGGAACTCATATTTAGGTCTATTTTTACTTCAGAACCTGTTCTTAACCCTGTACTCCAGTAATACCCAGTTTTAGCTCTGCCAATATCATGAAAGTCTCAAAACATTTTAGTTAAATTTATTTTAATGCCATAAGCTCGTACTTAGAAGTGGTAGAGTGAGCAGGAAGGCACAAGAAGAGCTTATTTTTAGGCATAGTAACTCAAAAGTATGTTTATGAACAGAAAAAAGTAGAGATTAGGTACCAAAATATAATCAAGAGCCTAGATTTTAAATGGTGAGTTTGATCTACTGCACTTATTACTTAGTTCCCTTCTTTATAGAATAGGTCAAACAAAGCAGGCCAATTCAACTCCCATTTATAGAAATCTTAAATATGGATCGAGTTATTAACTTATTTACAAGGTGCTTTTGTAGGTGAATACTTATTCATAGTAGATGTTTTGAAAACCTGAGAAGAATGCTATCTGCTCCTCTAAAACCTTATGTTTATCCACTGGCCTAGAGCAGTTTTTGAAAATGTCAATTGTAATCAACCCATAAAATCAACAGTGCTAAGGGAAAATAAACGAAGTAGAGTGTAGAAAATTTAAGAATACATTGTTTATCATAAAGGTAAGCATTGTTTATGAAACTTTTCTTTCAGTTATATGTACTAGGTCACAGTGTAAAATGTAGTTTTTACTTTGGGTTGCAGTTTTGTTTTTTGTGTGTGTGTGTTTTTAGATATATTTTTATTGATTTCAAAGAGGAAGGGAGAGGGAGAAAGATAGAAACATCAGTGATGAGAGAGAATCATTGATCAGCTGCCTCCTGCATGCCCCACACTGGGGATTGAGCCTGCAATGTGGGCATATGCCCTGACTGGGAATCGAATGGTAACCTCCTGTTTCATAGGTTGATGCTCAACCATGCCGGCCAGGCAGGGTTTCAGGTTTTACAAGTTTGAAAAACACTGGCCTAGAGCTTTGTAATTATCTATTTTAATTTATTGAGGACAAAAATTAGTGATTTCATTCACTTTTTATCTTTAAAAGCAAATAACATCAAAAGACATAACAGAATGTATGTTTGCTTTATATTTTCTTCATTTTTCTACCATTCTGAAAAGGATCCAATTCCAAATCAAAACTTTCCAGAGGGTATAGCTAGTTCTTCCCTCTCCTCATTGTGTCAAAACTTTTAATGTATACTAGGTAGGTACTATTCCCTGCTGAATATTCTGCACAATTTTCTGCTCATTAGAGGAAGTTTTCCCTCTTAGGTTTTTTTTATAATTTCTAGTTTGGAATACCTTAAAGTCTTATTTTTAGTCAGTTCTATTTGGTTGCTTCCATAGTAGTTTAACTCAGGGAATGAATAAGAGATTTGTTGGACATATTTCTGTAACTGTATATACCTTTATCTCATTCTTTTAATGAATGTATAGTAGTCCATTGCATAAGGTCATAATTTATTTAGTGCCTCAGTGGTGTATATTTTGATTATTTCCAGTTTTTTCCTTTTATACAAAACACTATCTATACTAATAAAAGGATAATATGCTAATTAGACTGGGAGACCTTCCAGGAGATCTTCCGGACGTGCTTCTGGACAAAGCCATGGTGGCAGGGCTGAGGTAGAGGCAGGCGGTTAGAGGCCAAGAGGGGAAGGCAGTTGTGGGTGATCAGGCCAGGTTGGGACAGCAGTTGTGGGTGATCAAGGCTGGCAGGGGGGGCAGTTGGGGATGAGCAGACCAGCAGGGGGGCCAGTTGGGGGTGAGCAGGTCATCAGTGGGGGTCATTTGGGGATGATCAGGATAGCGGGGTAGGGCAGTTTGGAGTGAGCAGGCCAGCAGGGGGGCAGTTGGGGGCGAGCAGGCTGGCAGGCAGAGTGGTTATGGCAGGCAGGCAGGTGAGCAGTTAGGAGCCAGCAGTCCCTGATTGAGAGAGGGATGTCCGACTGCCGGTTTAGGCCTGTTCCCTGTAAACGGGAAGTAGGACATCATTCAAGGGGTCCCAGATTGGAGAAGGTGCAGGCCAGGCTGAGGGCCCCCCCCCATGCACGAATTTCGTGCACTGGGCCACTAGTCGTCATATATTTGTATACCATAGGACAGTGGTCGGCAAACTCGTTAGTCAACAGAGCGGCAAACCGTCGTCGGACATTGCTAGTTCAAAACAAAATTACTTGGATGGTGTACATTTAAAATTTTAATATTGCCAAGTTGGCCTTCAAAAAGGTTGTTCTATATGTCACTACCTATATATAAAAATGCCTATTTCCCCATACTTTTGCTGATGCTGTGCATTATTAGAATTTTAACTTTTTGTAATCTGATTGGTGAAAATTTACAAAAGTCCAGTATAGAGTTGCATTTTAAAAATTGCGTGAGATTGACTATGTTTTCATAAATTTAATTGGTTCTTTGTATTTTCTTTTCTTTTTTTTAAAAAATATATTTTATTGATTTTTGACAGAGAGGAAGGAAGAGGGATAGGATAGAGAGCTAGAAACATTGATGAGAGAGAAACATCAGTCAGCTGCCTCCTGCACACCCCCCACTGGGGATGTGCCCGCAACCAAGGTACATGCCCTTGACCAGAATCGAACCCGGGACCCTTCAGTCCGCAGGCTGACGCTCTATCCACTGAGCCAAACTGGTTTCAGCTCTTTTTTGTTTTGTTTTGTTAATTCTCACCCAAGGATATTTTTTCCATTGATTTTTAGAGAGAGTGCAAGGAGGAAGGGAGCATGGTAGGGAGAGAGAAACATTGATTGGTTGCCTCCCACACATGTCCCAACCAGGGCCAGGAATTGAACTTGAGACCCTTTGGTGTGAGGGCCAATGCTCTAACCACTTAGCAATGCCAGCCAAGGTGGCTCTTTGTATTTTCAGTGACAATTCTTGAGATTTCAAGTATGGGTGATAACAGTGAATGTGACTTCAAAGCTTTTGAAGAAATGGTGCTATAAAAAATACAGTTACTGAGATGCTTGAAGCTGTGATGACCTCTCCTATTTCCCACTTTGACCTTTTCTTTACTCTTACTTTCAGGTGATCATGGAGCTCAGCTTGGCCTCCATGGGGCTGGTGGTGATGGAATACATGATGACACAGCAGGAGGAGAGGAAGGAGAGAATAGCCCAGATCCCCAACCACAAGCTGGTCGGAGGACCCGGCGGGAAGCATGCACCTGCCCCTACTGTAAAGACAGTGAAGGAAGGTAAGTTGACTAAGCCAGTATCTTAAGAGTATTTAAAGGATTTGGAGGTAAGAAGAGGTTGATTTTTTTTTTTTAACATTTAAGACTTGGCAATGTTGCAGAGGGATGAGAGATAACAAAATACATTTCATTGGTCATATTATAGGATCTTGGTTCCAGCTCTGATCCTTTTATTGACTCTAAGACCTTGGGCCTTAATAGGTGCCTGCTTTCTCTTAGAGATAAGGAAATCAGATGGAGCCAGCTGGTCTAATGATTGTTACCATATGTCTATATTGAGATAGTTTTAACAAGGTTGCTTTGTAAAACAGCCTTGCAAAGAAATGAAAAAGCTACACTAATGTGTTTTTACAATGGCTTGTGAGAATAAGAGTTTTCCAGAGTCTTATCTTCCTTCATAATAAACAAAAATGCTTAGTTCAGATAGAAAATGCTTCCATCAGGGACCCTAACATGTCCTACAGAACAAAGTTCTGACAATTTTCTCATTAGTAATACCTACTATTCAGTATTATCTCTGGAGAGTTTCAAGTTCTATTTTTTCCTTTCAAGTCATTTTTTTTAAAAATATAAATATGTTTTATTGATTTTAGAGAGAGAGGAAAGGGAAAGAAAGAGAAACATCCATAAGAGAAACATGGTTCCGCTGCCTCTTGCACACGCCCAGGCTGCAGGCTTCATTCCCAGCTTGGATGTGGGCTCTGACCAGGAATCGGACTGGTGATCTTTTGGTTTGTGAGATGACAACCAACTGAGCCACTCCAGCTAGTAAAGTCACTGCTTTTGAGAGAATAGAAAATTACATAGTTGATTAAATGCCTTTGAAAAAGAAAATCTGTTAAAGTTTTGTCCCATCCTAGCAAGTTTTCTCAGTGGTTAGAGTGTCAGCCTGTGGACTGAAGGGTCATGGGTTCAATTCCAATCAAGGGCATGTACCTCAGTTGCAGACTCTCGATCCCCAGCCTTGGTCGGGATGTGTGCAGGAGGCAGTTAATCGATGTTTCTCTCTCTCTCTATCTCTCCCCCTCCCTTCCAAGGTCTCTAAAAAATCATTGACGAAAATAATATCCTTGGGAGAGGATTAACAAAAAAAACCCAAAAGTTTTGTCCCAATAAAAATAAGCACAAAAGTAAAAAAAGTACCAAAACAAAAATAATTTGAGTTATTTGTAGGTTAACAATACATTACAGGAAAAACCTGAATTAAAGCACTGAGTATGCCCACACTGGTGTTTCTCAGTGGTTAGAATGTCGGCCTGCACACTGGAACGTTGTGGGTTTGATTCCCAGTCAAGTGCATGTACCTGGGTCCCAGTTGGGGTGTGTTTCAGAGGCAACCAATTAATGTGTCTCTCTCTCTCATTGATGTTTGTCTCCCCTTACCCCTCCCCCCCTTTAGAAACAATGGAAAAAAATCCTCTGGTAAGGATTACTTAAAAAAAAAAAAAAAAAGCACTGAGTATAATAGTGTTTGTCTTTAACAAAGCTTAAAGTGGACTTGAAATTTTGAAGGAACTTCTCAGAGTTCCACCTAAGAGTGATTTTTTAAAAAATATATATCTTTATTGATTTCAGAGAGGAAGGGAGAGGGATAGAGAGGTAGAAACATCATTAATGAGAGAGAATCATTGATCGGCTGCCTCCTGCATGCCCCCTATGGGGATTGAGCCCACAACCTGGGCATGTGCCCTTCGCTGGAATTGAACCTGGGACCCCTCAGTCTGCAGGCTGATGCTCTATCCACTGAGCCAAACCGGGTAGGGCAACCTAAGAGTGATTTTATCTTCTCTTATATATCCTATATAATAATCCTGTATAATAAAGAGCTAATATGCAAATGGTTGTCACACCCTCACGCCTTAACTGCTCAGACACTCCACAGTGGGGAGAGAGGAATGGGGACCAGCCATGCTGCAGCCTGGGAGAGGAACAAGCCTCCCACCCCACAGTCCCAGGTGCCAGCAGCTGCGGCTGCGCCTGCTGCCCGGGAGAAGGACAAGCTGCACGCCCTGTGATCCCCTGTGGCTGTGGCCGGCCCAGTCTTGGGTGCCTGTGGCTGGCCAGAGGGAGGGAAGCCCAGGTCCCGAGTGCCTGCGACTGGCTGGAGGAGAGAATCCTGGGTCCCGGGTGTGGGGGAGGCAGAGGCAATCAGGCCAGCAGGGGAGCAGTTAGGGGCCATCAGGCAGGCAGGCAGGCAGGCAGGCGAGCAGTTAGGAGCCAGTGGTCCCAGATTGTGAGAGGCAGTCGGACATCCCTTGGGGGGTCCTGTATTGGAGAGGGTGCAGGCCAGGCTGAGGGACACCCCCCCCCATGCATGAATTTCGTGCACCGGGCCTTTCAATATATATGATTGTTAAAATACTTATAAAGTTTGAAGTTATATATATAAAGGCCTAATATGCAAATTGTCCCCTCAGGAGTTCGACCAGGAGTTTGATCATTCACTATGACATGTGCTGACCACCAGGGGGTGGTGCAAAACAAAGGCAGGCCCTGGCCAGCAGCCGGAAGACCCTGATTGCTGGCTGGGCCTAGGGACCCTACCCATTCACGAATTTCATGCACCGGGCCTCTAGTTTTTATTACGTTTCTTTACTTCTGCTAATATGTGCTGCTAAAACAAAAAAAAAAGTCCCTCTTGGAAATCTCCCCAATGCCCACTAATGGATCACACATGGAACAAATTGGTTTGCAAAAACATTTCAGAGCTGATTCCTGAGAGAAGCTTAGGATCTGCTCCATACAGGGAATAATTTTTTACTAGCCTTGAATTAGTTAGGATTCTTATTCCCCTCTTTAACTTCTAATCAGTCCATCTTCCTCTTCCACTGAGCTCCCTGATATTGCTTCAGCTTTTCAGCTGTTAATCTTCACCATTTGGCTCTTGACTTTATTTCAGTAAAAAGCTCTACAGGTGTAAAATATTTTCCTTAACCAGGTGCTTCAATGGAGAAACCCTTTGCTTATAAATACACTAGTGCAGTGGTCGGCAAACTCATTAGTCAACAGAGCCAAATATCAACAGTACAACAATTGAAATTTCTTTTGAGAGCCAAATTTTTTTAACTTAAGCTTCTTCTAATGCCACTTCTTCAAAATAGACTCGCCCAGGCCGTGGTATTTTGTGGAAGAGCCACACTCAAGGGGCCAAAGAGCCGCATGTGGCTTGTGACCCGCAGTTTGCTGACCACTGCACTAGTGGCCCGGTGCATGAAATTTGTGCACATTAAAAGGGGATTAATTAGAGGAAATAATTTAATATTGCTATTTGCCCTTTCTCTATAATAGAAGTGTCAGAAATGAAAGAAAATTAGTAAAATGTATATGAAAACCTTCCTCCTGTCAGAGTCTGGGGTGCACCAGAGTCCTGCCCACCCACATGCACCTCAAAATCGTGTGAGACCCATTCAGCCAGTCCCCAGCCCCATTGGGCTACATCCAGACCTGGCCAGTTCCACCCTTGTCAAGCCCTGCTGGGCAGGGGACATACCTCAGGTCCCCCGGCCCAGCGCCAGGACGGGGGGCATTGCCTGAGGTCCCCCAGCCCACACCGGGGCAGGGTGCATGCCTTGAGGTCCCCTGACAAGCCCCGCCAGGTGGGGGGCATGGCCTCAGGTCCCCCATCAAGCCCCACCAGCAGGGGGGGGGTGCACCTCAGGTCCCCTGTCAAGCCCCGCTGTGTGGGGAGCACGGCCTAAGGTCCCCTGTCAAGCCCTGCCAGGCAGGGGGGCACAGCCTCAGGTCCCCTGTCCTGTGCTGGGGCGGGGGGCGCGGCCTGAGGTCCCCCGTCAAGCCCCGCTGGGCGGGGGGTGCAGTCTGAGGTCCCCTGACCTGGCACTGGGGCTGGGGGAGCAGCCTGAGGTCCCCTAGCCCAGCACCAGGACAGGAAGCACACCTTGAGGTCCCCCGTCAAGCCCCACCAGGCGGGGGGCATGGCCTCCAGTCCCCTGGCCTGGCGCCGGGGCGGGGGTCATGGCCTGAGGTCCCCCAGCCTGATGCCAGGGCGGAGGGTGTGGCCTGAGGTCCCCTGTCAAGCCCTATGGGGATCGGGGAGGGCATAGCTTCAGGTTCCTGCTGATTGCTCGTTAAGGCTTATTATGGGAACTTGGCTTCAGCTGTGGGTGCAGCCATCTTTGTGACAGAATGATGGTCAATTAGCATATTCCATCTTTATTAGATAGAATTCCTAGCAAAAAAATTACCACCAGATTCACAGTAGTTCCTGTGGAAAATGCTTGTATTGAGGTTTAACTTCTTGCAAAATACAAAAAAAAAAAAAGCCCCACAGACTTCACAAATCACTGTGAGAATGATTATTTCTTCAAACATCAAAATTGAATTAAGGAACAGGAAAGCAGAAAAGAGCAAATGTCTGGTAGAGAGGAAACCTACAGCTTGAATTTTGGGTATTAAGAACTAGAGTCAACTAAAGGTCTATATTTTGATACTAAAGATTAAAAAAAAAAGTTCTAGTTAGTTTTGAATGGGTTGGGTAATTGCTGTTGACACTTTGTAGTACTTTCATTTTTATCTTTAGAATGATGATGAATACTTTGTATTCTCTCTTACAGGGGCTCTGGGGATCCTGGCAAAAAGAAACAGCACATTTGCCACATTCAAGGCTGTGGCAAAGTATATGGCAAGACCTCGCACCTACGGGCACACTTGCGCTGGCACACTGGCGAGAGACCATTCATGTGTACCTGGTCATACTGTGGGAAACGCTTCACGCGTTCAGATGAGCTGCAGAGGCACAAACGCACACACACAGGTGAGTAGGAGCCTGGAGAAGAAAGAAATAGTAATAGACCAGAATGAAAAGGCACAAAATATACCTATGAAATAACTAAAAATACTGAGCAACTTAAGATTGAAACTAAATGTATGGATCACAAATGGAATTGGAGTTAATCTGGAAAAAAACCTTTAAGAAGGAAAGAGCCCTGGCCAGTTTGGCTCAGTGGGTGGAGCATTGGCCTGTGGACTGAAAAAGATCCCAGATTCGATTCTGGTCAAGGGTACAATGCCTGGGTTGTGGGCTCGATCCCCACTGGGGGGCATGCAGGAGGCAGCTGATCAATGATTCTTTCTCATCATTGATGTTTCTCTCTCTCTCCTTTCCTCACTGAAGTCGATAAAAATATATTTAAAAAAGCTGCCCAGCTGGTGTGGCTCAGAATACATGCCTGATGCTCCTTAATAACAATGAAATGACATGAATACATGGGAATGATAGCCCAAAACAACCTAGAATACATGCCTGGGTTGCAGTCTTTTTTAATTCTCACCCAAGGATATTTTTTCCCATTGCTTTCAGAGAGAGTGGGAGGGAGAGAGAGAGAAAAAAAACCCCACCAATGTTGAGAGAGACACGTTGACTGATTGCCTCTGGCACTCGCCCTGACTGGGAGCGGGGCGGAATCCGAAACCCAGGTACATACCCTTGTCCAGGAATCAAACCTGTGACCCTTCAGCACAGGGGCTGACGCTCTAACCACTGAGAAACACTGGCCAGGGCTCGGTTGCATTCTTGAATCCCTGGTGGGGGGCATGTAGTCGATCTCTATGTTTCTATCTTCCTCTCTCTGAAATCAATAAAAAACCCACACATTTTTAAAATAATAAAAATTTTTTTTAAAGAACGAAGGAGTTAGTTGAGTGGAATTTTGGAGGATCCCATTACTCTTTTTTTTTTTTTTTAATGTATTTTATTGCTATATGAGAGAGGGAGAGAGAAACATCAATGATAAGATAGAATCATTGATTGGCTGCCTCCTGCATGCCCCCTACTGGGGATCGAGCCTGCAACCCGGGCACATGCCCTTGACCGGAATTGAACCTGGGACCCTTGGGTCCACAGGCCAATGCTCTACCCACTGAGCTAAATTGGTTAGGGCCCATTACTCTTTTTAGTCTCAGTCCTGCCATTCATTTTTGCTCTAGTCCTTCCTTTCTGAGTACCAACCTTCCCTCTCTCCATCCCTTCCTTCTTTTTTTGTTTTTCATTTATTCCTCTCCTCCTTGGTACCAGAAAGCCAGATTTCCTTTGAAAACAATCCCTCTGTCTCTATTCGTAGTTACCTGGTTTGGGCAGGATTGATCCTACTCCCACCTCCAGGAATGGGCCATGATTGGCTTAAACCAGTCATTGTATCCCTTCCCCACAGGATGTTTGGTTCAGAGGGTGGGCACTTAAGCTTGTCCAAGAAAAATGAGATTTGGGACTTACGCTGGGCATTCAGGGCCACAGACACTTTCTTTTTGTGTTTGTGGTGTGAAGAAGATGTATGGCCAGGAACTGCTACTCCCCAACCCTTACCTATTTTCCTTCCTCCAAAAAGCAAAAGATACTCATCAGGTTTTTCTGTCTTTTTTCACCTTCTAAAATTGACCTAATAGTCTGACTTACAAAGTTTGAAAGCAGTAATTGGACAAGGTACCCCCTATATCCTGAGATGTTCGTTTCTTATATTCTTTCTCTCTCTCTCTCTTTTTTTTTTTTTTTTACTTAGGTGAGAAGAAATTTGCCTGCCCTGAGTGTCCCAAGCGCTTCATGAGGAGTGACCACCTGTCAAAGCATATCAAGACCCATCAGAATAAGAAGGGAGGCACAGGCGTAGCCTTGAGTGTGGGCACTTTGCCCCTGGACAGTGGGGCTGGTTCAGAAGGCAGTGGTGCTGCCACTTCTTCGGCCCTTATTACCACCAATATGGTAGCTATGGAGGCCATCTGTCCAGAGGGTATTGCCCGTCTTGCCAACAGTGGCATCAATGTCATGCAGGTGGCAGATCTTCAGTCCATTAATATCAGTGGCAATGGCTTCTGAGATCAGGCACCCAGGGCCAGAGACATATGGGCTATACCCATTAACCCTGGGATGCAAGGTAGCATGGGTCCAAGAGACATGTGGGAGAGAGAGCCATGAGGCATTAAAATGCATGGTGGTGGGAAGAATTGGGGGAGGGGATACAAGAGAAGAGATGGGGTCCTGGCACTCAACCTATATCATCAGTACCTCCTTCAAGTGGGAAAAAGTGAAAATTCTGTGGGTGCCACCCTTGGATGAGCATTTGTTTGACCCCAGTTTCTTACATTTCTTACCCCAACCTCCCTGTCCTGTGTTTCCCTTCTCAACTCCCTCATGATGGATTTCCCCTTTCCTAAAGCCATCATGCCTTGATAAATATATATGATCATTGAAATACTTTTAACAAAAAAACAGATTCTATATTATATATATATATATATAAAAGATATATAGAGATGCATTTGCAGGGGTTGGCTGGGAGGAGCAAAGAGACCATTCTGTGACCAAAATACCTTGGTCATTTTTTTTTTATATTGCCTTATTTCCTTATGGCTAAGCCTTGTGACACATTAAGCTTTTATAGATGTTGTCTTGGCTTTCCACG
Source organism: Corynorhinus townsendii (assembly GCA_026230045.1). Taxonomy (NCBI): domain Eukaryota; kingdom Metazoa; phylum Chordata; class Mammalia; order Chiroptera; family Vespertilionidae; genus Corynorhinus; species Corynorhinus townsendii. Next base: position 166,854,394 of record JAPDVU010000003.1, on the reverse strand, counting down.
TAGATTAAGCATCCATATGCTCTGCTTTTAGTTTATATATACATACATAATGTTTTTCCTTAATTTTGTCTTTTTATTTGGGATCAGCTTCTTGCACTCCTTTCTAGGCTCAATCCTTTCTGTCTCCCTTTCTCTCACCTGATCATTTCATGTTTTTGGTAGTGATCCCTCGATGAGGCACTTCTGTGAATCTTTTAAAATCATTAGTCCCAGCAGCAGAATAGAGAAACCTTGAGGCCCAGGATGATGCTTGAAGTAACTGGAGAGAGTGTTCAAAATACTACTGACGCAGGTACCCTCTTGGTGCTGAAGAGTCAAAGGCACCTCTCATCAGCTGCTCTAAGCATCAAGAATCAAAAGTATTTCTATGTAATTGTACAAGAGACCCTTTGAGGGTTATAATTTGGGATTAGTTTGTATAAACTATCAAAAGATGGTCAGATAATAGGTGGGGGCTTTTAATAGGAAAATGATGTGTTCAGAAGTGGAAGTGACTCAGTAGTCCAGTTCAGAAGTTAGGGGAGTATTTGGACTTTGTACAGCTGTCTTCCAAGGTGGCTCTAAGCTTTGATTTCACATAAACTTCTGAGTTCACATTCTGAAAGGAAGTACACTTCCTCTTTTGAACATCCCCAGTAGATTCTTTTTCATTATGTTATTAAGGAGCATCAGGCAATGAATCTATTCCAGGTTTCCATTCTGCAGAACTCCAGAGCATGTAGTAGTAGCAAGGCAGTGGTCCTTTGATCTTTTCCCTTAACTCTTCCTTGGGTGGTTCCTAAGGGAAAAGGAAGCACATGATCATGGGAATGATAGCCCAGAACAAAAATAAATCTTGTCTTACCACTGTGGTTTATAGGAGAGATTGGGAGAAACTATCCTGCTTTCTTCATGGCCTGATTCCTGAAGAGACTGATCCAAAAATTATAGCGGCAGGGAACTCAGTGCATTTGGTACTGAGATTTAAATGCAACCAGAGTTGTCCTCAAGGCCCAGCCATTAAAACATCGTCTCTCTTGACCTTCTGGTATCTTGTCAGAGGGCTTTTCACTGTGAGGAAGTGTGGCAATGGCTGTGTGTATGTGTGTAATCTGTTAGGTTGGGGATAGGTTTTCTGTTAGCCATTACTAAGAGACCTGCAATAAAAATTACCCTGATCTGATAGTGAAATGTTTGTGTATGACCATGTGTGAATGTGTGTTTGTGCCTGTATATATCTACACACAGATGAGAAGTTATATTTAAAATTGTTGGAAAATAAATCAAATTCAGATCAAAATGCCTTTCAGGCCCATTACCTAGAAATATATTTTAAAACCTGGGTATGTTCCTGAGGTCATTTCTTTGCTAATGCTAATAAATTAGTTACAATTATGAATGGGGGATATTCTACTGCACTTTTAAAAAAGAAGAAACTATTTTTTGTGTTTGAAAGAGAAACCATCTATAGCAGAATCTTAGTTCCTTTCATAAATATTTTTACCTTGACTACAAATAGATGATGCTATGATTCCACTATATATTTTTATAAAATCTATCTGAATTAGGGTTTGGGTAAGTTTGTGTTACTGTTTAACCTGAAATACAATAACTGTTAATATTCTAAACAATAGTTCACTCCATTTAGTTCTTTCTCTGAAGACTTAATACTGTTTTTAACACTCAGGAACCATTGCAAGGAACTTTCCCCAGATCAGATTTTGTTAATACTAAAGTAAAAGTTATCCATGACCAACCACATGTCTTACCCTTTATTCCTTGAAAGGTAGGACTCAGAACCTGTTATTTGATGTCTATAATCATGTACATAGGCATCTTTTGGAGGAAAGGGGCAGGACAACTCACTGGAGTTTGCAGTATTTTACTAGAGCATTTCAAGAAATGGAATCTTCCCCAGTAAGAAATTACTAGAGACAAACTAGCTTAATGAAGCTGAGAAATACAAGCTTTTAGAACATTATTTTGATGAAGTTTCTGGGATAGAATGTTGGTTTACCCTCCCCCCTTTCGTTAGCATTACTGAGTGAATTTACATCCAGTTCTTTCCACTTGCCCTGTTCTCACCAAGGAAGCTCCAGATCCAGTATCTTGTTTGGCCCCACAACTAAAGCAGCTTTTGCTTTTGTCTCCCAGCAGCAGTGAGCCACTCAGTCTTTTCCACAGGAAATTAGGAGCCTACATTCCTTGAGTCAGGAGCTTATTGCTGAAAATCCCTTTCCCTGAACTTCTGGCCAGCAGAAATAAATGTGACTGACAGGCATATTGATTCTAAAAATTTTACGAGTTCCTTTTTTATTTAACTTTTTTAAATGACCAAACTGTGCAGGGCAGGGCATGCCCAAAGGAGTGGTAACATGGTAGCACTCATTCCCTTGTCCTTTCAGGTTGCCCATTCACTTTAATCTGCTTTTCATTTGACTGTCTCACTTTTTACCCAGAGCAGTGACAACCCATCTTCCTTCAGGGACCTCCCAGCAGGCACCTTGTTTGTAGGTGCTGTACAGAATGAAATTAAATGGCTATTTCTAAGCCTGGTTCAGAATAAATAGAACCTTTTATCCCAGAAAGTATAGACTGCAGTGTGGGGTAAAGATTATGATTGGGGGAGGGTTAGAGACAAAAGCTGTAAATTACTATGGCTGATTGTTTTATTTCTACTATATACATATATATATTTTTTGCTTTTGTATATCCTATATAGGAAACAGCATTGTATTTTTTTAACAAATCTGAGAAAGCACTATGAACTGCAGATGTTTGACTTTCAGAATATATTTTGTATTAATATCTTCACATTGTGTGAATACTGGAAGCTGCAGATCTTTGCTAGGACGCAATAAATTTATATACTTTTTGAGGGGTTCTTCTGAGGGTATTAATCAAGCCCCTCTTACACTTTGGGGGAGCCCTGGTGCTACTTGCTTAAAGTTTTCATTCAATTGTAAGTACCCTGATGCCTTTTGGACCTTGGGATCAGATCAAACGAGTTTTGGAGATCTAGGTACCAAGGAAATGAGGATAGTCTAGCTGCCTCAAATGAGGTGCCCTTTGCATAGCTCTCCTTACCCCTATTCAAAGCTGGATAGGTTCTTGGAGTTGGGAGGGAGAAATGTGAAATCTCAGAGTTTCATCTCCCTTAGAAGAGAGCCAGTAACTTATGTGCAAGGATGAAAGGTGGTAGCAGTAGCTTTGGGGAAAAGGAGGAGGACATGGCACTTCTCCAACCCTGGGAAACTGCTTTTGAAAACTGCTGATAAAATATGGGCAGGTTGCTTTACTTTTGTTTGGGAGCCTGTGTTCTCTGGTGCCTCTCTTGGCTCTCCTCCTGGGGTACAGACCTCTTCTAGGAGGATGAGCAGATCAGCTTTGAGGTTGACCTGCTTCTTTTCTTTGTCTGCCTTCCCTAAACACCAGCCCCCAGGAGGACATAAAGCAGCCTTAAGCTTAAATTCCTACTCCCTCTCTTAGATTTGGCTCGCTTGCCTAGATGTGAAGGCTGGGAAAGGAAAAGGGTCGTCCCTGGATTCGTTCCTCCCCGAGGTGTTCCCCACTTCGACTTCCCAAACTCAAAAAGGTTTCCACCACAAAGTTCATTTGAGAGAAATAAGTATTTTGTCTCATTTTCCCCTTTCCTCATCAATTCCAGCCTTTCCTTGTGTCTGCTAAGGGAGAAGAGGTGTGGTGATTGTCCCTCAACTCCTTCAGTGTTAGGGAAAAAATGTGTAAGTGGGATTAAGCTGGGACTGCAGGTAGTGACAACTGTCTCTCTCCTGGGGTGTGTTTTTCTCTGCCTCACCTTCAGGAACGACACTGTGCCTTCTCCACAGGGGAATGGGCTTTGCTCAGTCCACTTTCCCAGCAATTGCTCTTGAACAGTGGGGACAAGGACAGGTCCTCATATTTCTGATCACCTCTCTCTCCCAATGGCATCCCATAGCTCTCATCTGAAATCCAGGGCTCAAAGACTGTGGGAAAAGATGGGGAAAATATGCTGAGATTGACCTGAGGAATCCCCTTCTATACACACCAATGGCAGCTGCCTGAGAGCCTGCTTCCTCTTCCTGAATCTGCCATGGGGGGGGGGGGGGGATGGGGGAGGAGCGGGAGGGGCATGTTGCTCCAGTCTCTGGTGCCTAAAACAAGTTTCAACACTGGTGATAACCGGTCTTCCTACCACTGTTGCCTTTTTAAACCTGATGATTTCATGCTGTGTTGGTGGTTGGTTCTAATTAGATTATCACCAGAGCTGTGTGGGGAAATACTTTTAAATGCTCTTTCATCTTGTTCTCTTCCCCCCCACCCCCAATTCTGTATGTATGATGCTAATCTCTTGTCTTTCAGTTTCTTCCTGCTCTTTTGTATCTATCTTTCATGTGTCTCCTCCTACCTTTTGTCTCTGGGTGTTTTGGGGGCTTTTTTTGGGGGGGGTCCTTTTTGTACAAAGATTAGTTTCAATGTAGTCTGTAGCTCCTTTGTAAACCAATTAAAAGTTTTGTTTTTTTTTTTAATAAAAAGGCATGTCTCTGGTGTGTTGAGAGGGTTTGGAATGGGGAGTACATGGCCATAACTTCATATACTGAACCCAACAAAGGTTTCCAGCTACACCTTTGTGTTCCCATACATGCAGTTGCCCTACACTTAACCCCCAGGTAAACGGTGTCACGAGCAGATCAATATGACATGACTTCATAGAAATGTGGAGGTCCAAGAGGAACAGGCAACACCAACTCCTGTTTAATAAGCTTTTTATTTTGGAATACTTCTAAATTTAAAAGAAGGTAGCAGAGATATACAAAGAGTTCCCATTGTTAACATTATCATGGAACATTGTCAAAACTAAGAAACTTGACATTGACACATTACATTAGCTAAACCTCTAGATTTCACTAGTTTTTCCATTGATGTCCTCTTTCTGTTTCAGGACCCATTCCAGGATACCACACTGGATTTAGTTGATATGTTCCCCCAGTCTCTAGTCTGTCACAGTTCTTGTTTTTCATAACCAGGACAGTCTTTGGGATTATTGCCAAGGTGTCCTGTAGAATATCCCCAAATCTGAATTTGATGTTTTTCTCATTTGAGCTTATGGGTTTTTGGAAAAAATACCATCCAGGTGAAATTCCCTTCTCATCACATCTTGTCAAGGGGTATGTGATAACCACATGACATTACTAATGCTAACCTTCATCACTTGGTTAAGGTAGTGTTTGACAAGATTTATCTAGTTTCCCTATTTGTAGGCAAGTCAATAAGTCTATCCCATTTTTAATGGGAATTAAGCTTCCTCTACGTATGTACTATCTACATACAGTTTTTGGGATTCTGTGAGGAAACAATCTCCCCTATTATATGCACTCATTTTTTTATATCTGGGTTTAATGAAATATTGGGTAAATTTATAATTTGTTATAATCCAATTAGAGGCCCAGTGCATGAAATTCATGCACGGGGAGGAGGGTCCCTTAGCCCGGCCTGCACCCTCTAATCCGGGACCCCTCGGGGGATCCCTATCGGGTCTAAACCGGCAGTCGGACATCCCTCTTGCAATCTAGGACCGCTGGCTCCTAATTGCTCACCTGCCTGCCTGCCTGCCTGGTTGCCCCTAACTGCCTCTGCTTTGGCCCCTGCCGCTGTGGCTTTGTCTGGAAGGAGGACCAAACAACAGGAAGATGTCTGGTCAACCCAGTCTAATTAGCATATTACCCTTTTATTAGTATAGATACTACATTATTTTATTGCAAAAGTTGTCCCAGCTTTGGCCATTGCCAGCTCTTTCAGGTTGGCTCATGTGTCCCTTGGATATGTCTACATCCTTTTATTTTTTTGAGCCCTTTCTTGCTTTCTGATAAAATGCTTCAGGCTCATCTTGTTTTTTCCCTGCCCCAGCCCTAGAATCAGCCATTTATCCAAGGAGCCTTGTTTCTTTAAAAAAAAATTTCTTTATATGTTTTTACTGATTTTAGAGAGGAAGGGAGAGGGAGAGGAAAAACACTAAACACATCATTGTGAGATCAGTTGCCTCCCATAGGTACCCTGACCAGGAATCAAACCCACAACATGCATATGTACCCTAACCAGCAACCTTTAGTTGCTGCATAGGACATTGCTCAACCAACTGAGCCACACCAGCCAGGGCCTTGATTCTTTTTATCATAGAATCGTGTTTGGGAACCGAGGTCTAGCCTTAACATATTTTACATTCAGTTAATACCAGCCTGTTTCTAACATGATTGAATCTGGATTGTGAACCCAGCCTACAGCTTCACTTTCCTTCCTATGTAAGAATCTTGATCAATTGTTTATACTATGACTACCAACAGTCTTTAATTATCTTGTGCATTTGACACTATTTATCTGCTTTGTCAATCACTTAGCCATGGGTAAACTCGGCCATATGATTTTCTTATGGAAATATAACAGCAATATAACATTTTAACACTTGACTTTATTGCGGGGGGGGGGGGGGGGGAGAGGGGAGGGCGGGGCAGGAGGCTGAGGGGAGGTTGTTTTTTGTTGCTTGTTTTGGTTTTGGTTTTGCAGCCTTTAATGGAACTATAATAGTGGTGCCATCTATTCATTTAATAAACATTTATTGAGCACTTACTATGTGCTTTACACTAAGTTAGGCTGAATATAAAAAATGAAATAAGACAGGCCACCAAGTACTTCGTAGTCTGGTGAGACATGCTATTAATTGCAAGTTTCCCAAGCCTGACCTATTTTTCTGCAGATGATTTGCTTCCTATTTCATGGAGAAAACGGAAGCATGAATTTCCTCAAACCTCTCTCCTATCCCTCCCTATAAACATTGATGTATTCACCTATTTCTTAGGAGAAAATATTTTTCCTTTGCAAGCTCAACCCTGTCACCTGTGCTCGTTTTGTTAGATTTCTTTTTCTTTGTTTTCAGTCTTGTCTGGGTTCTCTTTTGTCAGCCTATCAGCATGTTAAAATCCCTTCCCTCCCTCCATTTTGTAAACCTCTACTTCCTCTTCAAGCTACTGATCTAGTTCTTCTCATTTCCAAAGTTATTGAAAATACTTTATACTGAAATTTCCTCCTCTTTTATTCACCCCTCAGGGCACTTAGTTCGGTACCCATCATTTACCAAATTGTTTCTTTCAAACACCTCTACCTGGTTGCAGCTCCAGTGGTCTTTCATTCATTAGCCTCAGACCCCGATGCAGCTACATGCATGCATCTTAGAGCTTTCTTCCCATGGAATGTGAAACTGATATTCTCCTGGTTCTCCATTTGCCTTTCTGACTATTTTTAGTCTCCTTCATAGGCATTTCTTCTGTCCCTTGAATGTTGGTATTTCCCTGTCGTGTGTCCTTTCCGTACTCTACCTTTCACCCCCATAAGCATGTTACATCCACTCTGTCTCTCTTTTTTTTAATTTCAGAGAGGAAGGGAGAGGGAGAGAGAGATAGAAACATCAATGATAAGAGACTCATTGATCGGCTGCCTCCTGCACACCCCCTACTGGGGACTGAGCCTGCAACCTGGGCCTGTCCTTGACCAGAATCAAACCATGGACCCGCAGGCTGACACTCTATCCACTGAGCCAAACCGGCCAGGGCTACTCTGTAGTTATTAAATCTAGGTTGGTGACTCCCAAATCTTAAGCCCTAAATTTTCTCTCAACCTGGCAAGCCTGCTTACTGAACATATTCATCTGGATCCCAGAGATAACTCAAATTCAACATGTAAGAAGGGGAAATAACCCTTGTGTTCCCCCTCTCACTTAATAGTATTACTACCCCTTGAGCCTTTATACTTGAACTCTCAGGATCATCTTATATCCCAACATTCATTCCATTACCAATCCTGTCCAATACAATACATCTCATTTTTTATTTTTATTATTTTTAAAAAATTTCCACTGTCCTGGTACTCACCTTGGTTACTCTTAGGTCTTGTAGCTGGCTTTGCTTTTAGTCTCCCTGAGACCCAATCATCCATCTTCCACATTGCTATCAGACCCTTGCCTAAAATCCTTTGCTCTCAGGAAAAATCTAAGCTCCTTGATACAGAATAGAAAACCTTTCCAATCTGGTCTCAGTCTATCTCTAGGGTGATTTTCTGCTTTATATCTCATATACCTTTCTCCTGCTCACACCCTCTTCCCCCAATGCATACACTTTGTGTTCATACCTCTTTGTGTGTATTCTTTTTTTCCTCTGTGTTTTTTTCTTTGTGTGTATTCTTGCTATTCCCTTTGCCTACAACAATCACCTTCCTTTTACTTATTTTCAGTGTATTTACTTTCGAGACAATTTAAAGATTCCTTTTTCTGTGAAACCCTCTGGGCACCTTTCTTCCCCTGTCTTTTATGCCCTGGAAAGAATTAGCTTCTTTGATCTTTCTGCTTATTTAGAAGCTTATTTAATTTTTTTGTTTGTTTAAGAAGATTTTTAAATATATATATATGTATTTATTTATTTTAGAGAGAGAGGAAGGGAGAGGGAGAGAGAGATACAAACATCAATAAGAGAGAAACATCTATCATGTGATCCCGGCCAGGAATCAAACCAGTGACCTCTTGGTTCATGGGTCCAAGCTCAATGACTGAGGTGCACCAAGCCTGGCTTGAAAGGAAGGAATCATATATCATTGCAGGCCCAGCACCTAATGAAATACCTTAAGTCTGGGACCTAATATATATTTTCTGAATTGAATAAATAAACAACTTGCTGTAGCCTTGTAGTCAGTGGGGTCAAAGGTCAATTATTGGGCTTCTGCAGACTTTAATCAAGGGATTTTGATGGAGATCTCTATGTTTATCCAGGAAGCCTTTATCCCTATGCTGAGATCCTTTCTCAGGACTTTCCTAATCCCTTAGCTCTCAGATTTTTACACCTTCTATCACCATCTCAACTCTAAACTCTGCCCAGAGCAGGTAAATGTCCCATAAACCCCACTGCAATGTTTGAGACAAGTAGTTATCCAAGGCTTTGGGTGAGGAGACTCCATCTTCCTGCCTGATCCTTACCTCACTCCCCTCTGGCAGAGATAGTCTCATGAGACACTCCAGAAACAAGAAGTTATTTGACCTTCAACTCCTCCCCGTCATCCCTCCTACCCAGGACTTATCTGATCTGGAAGCTGGTGAAGGAAGATAGCTGTAACTAAGTACAGTCAGTCATCTCACAGACAGGGTCCTGCAGACTCCCAGAAAGGGATGGGCAGCTGTCCATCTACCTCCAGCCCTCATCATTACTCTAGCTTTGGCTTCACAACTACTGGAGCTTTTACTCTCCTTTCATTCAGGTTCCCAAAGAAAGGCTCCGGAATCAAAGACTCATCTCAGACCTTCATCTCTTGTCTAAGCCAGAAAGTGTTTCCAGACAGCCACCAGGACAGAAGGCTAGCTAGAGAAAAAGGGAACTGATCCCCTCTCACTCTAATTCCTGTGTGAGCCAGCTACTCACACCTGTGGAAATGATTACTGCAATTTCTGAGCCTGTGGAGTTGGACTCCTGTCTTGCTGTTGCAGCACAAGCGATAGTTTTCTCCTTCCATCTCAATACTTGCTGACATTCCCTCTACACACCCTGTGCTCTCCCTTCATATTTTTAGTCACTGCAGCTTAATACTAATAAATATAGGAGGTGGCCTTGGATGGGTAGTTCAGTTGGTTAGAGCATCATCCTGATACACCAAAGTCAGGGCACAAAGAATCAGCCAATTATGCCCAGCTGGTGTAGCTCAGTGGTTGGGCATCGACCCAGGAACCCAGAGGCCACCGATTTAATTCCTGATCAGGGCACATGCCCAGGTTGTGGGCTCGATCCCTTGTGGGGGGCGTGCAAGAAGCAACCCATTGATGATATTTCTCTCTCATTGAAGTTTCTATCTCTCTATCCTTCTCCCTTCTTTTCTCTCTAAAAAATCAATAAAGCAAGGATGTGGAGAAAAAGGAACCCTTGTGCACTGCTGGTGGGAATGCAGTCTGGTGCAGCCACTGTGGAAAACAGTATGGAGTTTCCTCAAAAAATTAAAAATGGAACTCCCATTTGACCCAGTAATCCCACTTCTAGGAATATATCCCAAGAAACTAGAAACACCAATCAGAAAGGATATGTGCACTCCTATGTTCATAGCAACACAACTTACAATAGCTAAGATTTGGAAACAGCCTAAGTGCCCATAAGATGAGTGGATTAAAAAACTGGTACATCTACACAATGGAATTACTACAATGAGGCAAAAAAGAAGGAGTTCTTATCATTTGCAACAGCATGGATGGGCCTGGAGAGCATTATGCTAAGCGAAATAAGCCAGTCGGAGAAAGATAAATATCACATGATCTCACTCATTTATGGAATATAATGAACAACATAAACTGATGAACAAAAATAGATTCAAAGACAGAAATACTTCCAACAGACCATCATACCTCAGAGGGAAGGCAGGGGTTCGGGGCGGGGGGTGGTAAGAGATCAACCAAAGGATTTGAACGTATGCATATAAGCATAACCAATGGACACAGACACTAGGGGGGGTGAGGGCATATGCTGGGGTTTAGGAGTGGCTGGGGAGAGGTCATGGGGGGAAAAGGAGACATATGTAATACTTTAATCAATAAAGAGTAGAAAAAAATTGCCTACTTAAAACATGAACATAAGCACAAAAAACATAAATTGCAAACATAATTAACAAAAAACAAAATTTTAGCAGTCTATGTTTGTGCACAATAAGGATGTTTCTAGATGCCATCAAATAAAATGACAATTCCAAAATAAGAAAGACAATTTTGTGTGTATATATATCTTATGCATATATATATGTATTTGTGTAATAACCCTATGTATGTATGTATGTATGTATAAATATATCATTTAAAGACATGTATATATACTAAAAAAATCAATAAAAACATATTTTAAAAATATCAACCAATGAATACATAAATAAGTAGAACAACAAATTGATGTCTCTCTCTCTCTCTCTCTCTCTCTCTCTTTCTCTCTCTCTCTCTCTCATCAATCAATAAATACTTTTTTTAAAATTGGTGTAGAAGTGTACCATGGGCATTAATCATCAGAAGAGGCTCTTGCTGGCCCCTTCCTGCACCCAAGTTTCTCCTATATCTGCTGACCTCTGGTGGTTATAGTTTGAACTGTACCTTCCCTTTCTAGTTAGTTAATGGCCTGATGGCAGGTAATGGTGTATTTTTTTCTCAACAATCCAAATTCAAATATTCAAGTGCTGTACCAAGTGGAAATATTTTTATTGCTGTGTTTTGTATTTGTTTTCAGGCATTATAGCATAATGCAAAGAATAGGGCTTTTTTAAATTTTTTTTTTACTTCTTTTGGGCCTGGGCTTTGGAGTCAGGTTTACCTAGGTTCAAATCATCTTGGGCAGGTTACCTGAATCCAGCTTTCTTACCTATAAAGTGAAGAGAATAATAATTAAAAAAATAACAAATAGTTTAATGGGAGAATTAGATGAAGTGATTATAAATGCATAACCCTACCTGTGTCCTAGCACATAGGTGCTCAATAGAAGTTTGTCTCATTCTCATTAATAGTGATTTGTTCAGTGTGTGACTCAAAGTGATTTTTAAAATTCTGGCAACGTAAAGTTTACCATGATACCATTTTCCATGTGATTTTATTTTAATCTGAGAAATTTTATATAACTGATTTCTGGTTCTTGAATTTGGAAAATGAGGTAAACTCTAGTATGGGCTGTGAAGTCTCTCTCTGCCCAGGGAGCTATGGATCTGAGACCTAACAAGGGTTAGATAAGGGTGAGAAGGGATCTTGGGCACAGCTGAATGGCTTTGTGCCCTTGACCTCACTTTGGTTTCCTAGCTAACAGGATCCAGTAATTTTTTCCCTGGGTCAGCAAAGGGCAGAGGTTTGAAGTTAAGCATCACTGGGTTCTCAGCTGGGCCTCCAAGGCCCCCTCCTCCCACTTGCAGAGAAAAGAGGAGGTGGCTGAATAGAGGAGGATATGAGATTGGTTCTCTGCTCCTCCCTCTCCTTGCTTTTCCCCACACCCATCCTCTCCCCCACAGCAGCCATCTCCCCCACAGAGACTGGAAAGAGGGAGGGAGGGTGGAGTAGGGGACTGAGGGATCAGAAGCCCCAGTGCCCTGTGTCTGAAGGAAGCGCTGACCAGGGGCAGGTCTGCTGCCTTCTTCAAAATGATGCTGGGTACTCTGGGGCTTTGGGCACTGCTTCCCGAAGCTGTACAAGGTAAGTGTCTATGGGGAGGGGCAGGGTCTTTCCAATCACTCATTGAGGAAAGGAGCATTTGAAGCAGCAGCCACCCCTTTGGAAGAGTGGTGAGTGGGGTGGGTGAGTGTGGGTGACGGGTAGAGCCATGTGTCCCCATGGTGGGGGTCAGGTTCCAGGCCTCTGCTGACACTGTTTCCTCCTATGGCTTTACCATGCTGGCCCTGGGATATGAAACATGTTTTGTCTCTCCTTTTGGCTGCTGTTTTTGCCTCTGCATTCACTCTCTTGAACCTCCCCTCCCCACCTTGGGCCACAGCACCCCCAAGCAGGCGGACCTGTGTGTTCTTTGAGGCCCCTGGAGTGCGGGGAAGCACAAAGACACTGGGGAAGCTGCTAGATGCAGGACCAGGGCCCCCCAGGGTTATCCGCTGCCTCTACAGTCACTGCTGCTTTGGGATCTGGAACCTGACCCAAGACCAGGCACAGGTGGAGATGCAAGGTGAATGGCAAAGTATATGGCAGGTGATAGCTAGGGTGGGAGGCAGGTACATCCTGGGGTGGGGGTGGCAACTGAGGGAGAGGAGGAAAAATGGAATGTGTGGAGGGAAAAGAAAAGCCCATAGCAGATGGAAGGGATGCCTCTGAGAAGGGATTTATCCTCTCTCTCCCCAGACTTCATTATGCTCTTTTTCTCGCTCTCCATCTCTCTTTCTTTTTCTTCTTCTCATTCTTAATCCCTTTCTCTCCTCTTTTCCTAATCCTACCCTATCAGGATGCCGAGACAGTGATGAGCCAGGCTGTGAGTCCCCCCGATGTGACCCAAGCCCCCGAGCTCAGCCCAGTCCCAGCTCCACTCTCTTCACCTGCTCCTGTGGCACTGACTTCTGCAATGCCAATTACAGCCACCTGCCTCCTCTGGGGAGCCCTGGGACTCCTGGTTCCCAGGGTCCCCAGGCCATTTCAGGTAACCCCTAGTGTGCTGAACCTGGGTGGAGGCTGGGGCCCAGGTTAGGAGAGGTAGAACCAGGGCCAGTTCTCACCCTATCCCCGTCCCAAGCTTCACTCCTTCTGGCCTTGAAAAGTTGGTTGCCCTGGTGACTGTGAGATAACAGGGCTTGTGACCAGGGTGGGGGTGGGTCGAGAAGCAAGACTTCTGAGGAGGGGGAGAGGAGCAGAGAGTAGATTTGGGGCAGGGCTCATCTAGCCTGCATTCTTGCTTTAATGCTCAGGCGAGTCCATCTGGATGGCGATGGTGCTGCTGGGGCTGTTTCTCCTCCTGCTGCTGCTGGGCAGCATCATCTTGGGTATTAATCTGCCCCATCCCTCACTTGTGACCCCAAGACACTGCCCCAAAGCTCTGACCCCTCTCCAGGCTTCCTTGACCCTCTGGTTCTGAGATCTCTACAACCTGACTCCCATTACCTCCCACAAAACACCCTTCCCAGTCTCCATTCCCCTGCACTCTGACTCTAAGGCTCTTTTCTATCCCAGCCCTGCTACAGAGAAAGGCCTGCAGAGTGAGAGGTGGGCCAGCACCAGAGCCAGAGCCAGACGCAGGCAGGGACTGGAGTGCGGAGCTGCCTGAGCTGCCTGAGCTGTGCTTCTCCCAGGTGCCCAGGGCGGGAGGAAAGGGTCCTCTAAGTACTCCCAGAGGGTGTGCTGGGGAGAAAGCACAGTCCTGGTACTAGTCGAGGCCCACACCCAACACCGTATCCCACCAGGTAATCCGGGAAGGAGGTCACGCAGTGGTGTGGGCTGGGCAGCTGCAAGGCAAGCTGGTAGCCATCAAGGCCTTCCCCCTGAGGGCTATGGCCCAGTTCCGAGCTGAGAGAGCATTGTATGAGCTGCCAGGCCTACAGCACGACCACATTGTCCGCTTTATCACTGCCAGCAGGGGGGGACCTGGGCCCCTGCACTGTGGGCCCCTGCTGATATTGGAACTGCACCCCAAGGTGAGGACCAAGAAATGTACATGTGTCTGTTTGCCTGTGTGTGAATGGGGATGGAGATGGGGGCGGCGGGAGCTGGATGTCAGCTGGGCCCTGTTCATGCTTATTCTTCTGCTTTAGATGTCCTGTTCTCTAAAACATTGAAATTTATTTTTCATGTTTTTTTTCTTTTTATTACACATGAAATACCTGCTAATACTTTTAACCCATAAAATAGATAAGGAAATGGAAAAATCAAAATAATTTATATTCTGTACCTTAAAGACAATCATTGTTAAAGAAAGACCTTGAGCCCTAGCAAATGGTTTAGCTCAGTATTTAGAGCATCAACTCATGGACCGAAGGGTCTCAGGTTCAATTCTGGTCAAGGGCACATACTTCAGTTGTAGGCTCAATCCTGGCCCAGGGTTGGGGCACTTGCAGGAAGCAACTAATCAATGTGTATCTCTCACATCAATGTTTCTCTGTGTGTGTGTGTCTCCCCCTCCCTTCCACGCTCTAAAAAAATTATTGGAAAATATCCTTGGGTGAGGATTAACCAAAAAATAAATAATAATAAATAAATAAATAAATACCTTGAGCCCTACTGGTTTGGCTCAGTGCAGTGGATAGAGCGTCAGCCTGCAGACTGAAGGGTCCCAGGTTCGATTCCAGTCAAGGGCATATGGCCGGGTTGTGGTCTCAATCCCCAGTACGGGGTGTGCAGGAGGCAGCCAATCAATGATTCTCTCTCATCAGTGATGTTTCTATCTCCCTCTCCCTTCCTCTCTGAAATCAATAAACATATATTTTTTTTAAATACCTTGAGCCCTGGCCAGTGTTTCTCAGTGGTTAGAATGTCAACCTGCAAACCGAAAGGTCTCAGGTTTGATTCCCGGTCAAGGGCACATATCTGGGTTGTAGGTTGGATTCCTGCCCTGTCAGGGCACATGTGGAAAGCAAACAATGTGTCTCTTTCACATCAATGTTTTTTTCTCTCTCTCCCTCCCTCTCTCTCCTTCCCTCCCTTCCACTCTCTCTGAAAATCAATGGAAGGAATACCCTTGGGTGAAGAATTAAAAAAACACACAAGCCCTAACTGGTTTGGCTCAGAGCGTCGGCCTTCGGACTGAAGGGTCCCAGGTTCAATTCCAGTCAAGGGCATGTACCTGGGTTGCAGGCACATCCCCAGTAGGGGGTGTGCAGGGGGCAGCTGATCAATGTTTCCCTCTCATCGATGTTTCTAATTCTCTATCCCTCTCCCTTCCTCCCTGTAAAAAATCAATAAAATATATTTAAAAACACACACAAAAGCCCTAGCTGGTTTGGCTCAGTGGATAAAGTGTTGGCCTGTGCACTGAAGGGTCCCTGCCCGGATTGCGGGCTCAATCCCCAGTAGGGGGTGTGCAGGAGGCAGCCAATCAATGATTCTCTTTCATCATTGATGTTTCTATCTTTCCCTCTCCCCTCCTCTCTGAGATCAATAAAAAAACAAAACAAACAAACAAACAAAACACACAAAAGCCCGTCCTATTTGCTCAGTGATTGAACATCAACGCATGAACCAGGAGGTCACAGTTCAATTCCTGGTCAGGGCACATGTGCAGGTTGCGGGCTCGATCCCCAATAGGGGTAGTGCAGGAGGCAGCTGATCAATGACTCTCTCTCTCATCATTGATGTTTCTCGCCCTCTCTCCCTCTCCCTTCTTCTCTCTGAAATCAATGAAAAAAAACATTTTTTTTAAAAAAAGAAATGCCTTGAGGCATAGCCCTTCAAATTTATTCACATATTCATTCAACAAATATTTATGAATTGTATGTCAGGCACTGCTCTGAGCGCTAGGACAAACATTCTCAGCCCCTCCCTGTCTTTACAGATTTTATGGAGTAGTAAGGGAGAGAGAAGTGGGTCAAATAAACACAAAAACAAGTTTAAAATGTCAAGTGTATTAAGTGTTGAAAGAGAGGGCCATGCTACTACAAAAGAAGAATAAGGAGACGTGACTCAAGGGGCGGACCATGAGCAATAAGGATGAAGAGGAAGAGGTAAGCAAGGACCAGACCATACTTGGCCTTGTGGGCCTAACTAAGGACTTGGGAGTTTATCAGCACCCATAGCTCCTTTACCTCTGAAATCTTGGATCCTGGGGATTCCCCTTTTTGACCATGTGCCTCACTGCTTAGCTCAAAAATCACTGCCTTTTTGGTCTTGTTTATTTGTTTAACTTCCCTGGCACACTGAAAGTGCTCAATGTTTGTCGAATGCAGAACTCTTTTTAAAAAATAAGTTTTTATTGATTTTAGAGAAAGAGATAGAAACATTGATAAGAGAGAAGGATCAATCAGCTGCCTCCTGCCTGCCACCCACCAGGGATCAAACCAGTGACCTCTTAGTGCACAGGGAGATGCTCAACCACTGAGCTACACTGGCCGGGCTCAAATGCAGGACTCCTGCTCCTTTGCCAACAATTTCCACTTGCTTCCCAACTGCCACTCTCCTGCCCAACAGATCTATTCATTGGCCAGTTCTACCAAACAGGCTTGACACCTCAAGCCAGGTGGTTCATGAGGGGTGCCTGGGCCTAACTCCTCCTGCCTCTCCTTTTTCTGCCGTTGTCCAAAGTCCTCTGAGGCAGTCTAAGATGGTTAACTGTGAGTGACACTAAAGACAGACTGCTTGGGTTCAAGCTCCACTTCTCTTTCACCAAGTGAATTCCAGCAAGCTTAGTTAGCGCTCTGTCAACCTCCTCATCTGTAAAGCAGGAGTGACAGGAGTACCTTCCTCCTAGAGTTGTTGTGAGGATTGCAAGGAGGCCTGGCCCACAGTTAGTGCTCAGGACCCTTGAACTGGAGTTACTGTTTTTCCTGTCAATCTGACTATGTGCGTTCTCACTCCTCTATTGCCTGTTATCTTGCCCTAGATGTGTCAGTGTGTTGGTCTGCTGAGAGATGCAAGGGGATGTTTGTCAACTGACCTCTCTTCTGGGGTGGATCAGCCACCTCCAGCTTTGTGTGTCCCCCTCTTCTCTGTACTTCTCCCCAGGGTTCCCTGTGCCACTACTTGACCCAGCACACCAGTGACTGGGGATGTTCCCTGCGGATGGCACTGTCCCTGGCACAGGGCTTGGCATTTCTCCATGAGGAACGCTGGCAGGATGGTGGGTGAGCTGAGAGCAAGAAGCCATGGGAATCAGGAGCCACACTACTATGTTTCAGATTCTCCCTTAGCTTGGAGGGGAAGGATTGGGTCAAAAGAGAAAGGAAGAAGATCCATGCCCCTTCAACCTTGGCTTCTCTCACAGGCCAATATAAACCGGGTATTGCTCACCGAGATCTGAGCAGCCAGAATGTGCTCATTAGAGAGGATGGGTCATGTGCCATTGGAGACCTGGGCCTCGCCTTGGTGCTACCTGGCCTCACCCAACCCCCCACCTGGGCCCCTACTCGGCCCCAAGGCCCAGCTGCCATCATGGAGGTAAGTACTCTGGATAAGGATGAGGCCTAGGACAGTGGTGCTGCTGCTGCTGCTAAAGATGTGCCCATTGCTATAGCAATGGTGCAGCCGTGCCTGCAGCGTTTGAGACATTGCTGAGTCTGTAGTTGGGGGATGTTGCATGGACCAGTGTTGTGGTGAAGGCTGTCAAGGAGATGATTCTTGGTCCTCCACGCCTTTCTCTCCAGGCTGGTACCCAGAGGTACATGGCCCCGGAGCTCCTGGACAAGACTCTGGACCTACAGGACTGGGGCATGGCCCTCCGGCGAGCCGATGTTTATTCTCTGGCTCTGCTCCTGTGGGAGATCCTGAGCCGCTGCCTGGATCTGTGGCCTGGTAAGGATGGATGCAAAAGTCCCCTCTCTTCTCCGATGCCTCACCTATCCATTCCAGATCCACCTACCTCCTGACCCAGGAAGCTCTGCCCTTCTCCCCCTTGGTCTTTCCACCAGGAAGGCACCCCTAGGGTTCAAGCTCCACTTCTCCTAGCTGACACGTAATCCTATGTGCTTTTCCCCAGACAGCAGACCACCACCCTTCCAACTGGCCTATGAGGCAGAACTGGGCAGCACCCCCACCACCTGTGAGCTATGGACCTTGGCAGTGGCAGAGAGAAGGCGCCCTTATATCCCACCCACTTGGTGTTGCTTTGCCACAGTAAGAAGCCACTGGCTGGTGGGCTGGGGACCTGGAGAGTCTGGGCACAGGCTTCAATGGCGTGTCTGCCAGGACCAGTCCCTCTACTCCTTCTATCCCTTCTTCTCCCACCACTCCTGGATCATGTTCAACTGAAGCTGGGCAAACTTTCTCTGTATCTCAGTTCTTCCTCTTCCACCATAAGTCTCACACAGCCCACTCCTGAGGCTCACACCTTCCCCTTGCTCAGTCTTGCCCAGTCTGTCTTTCTTCTCCTTGAGAGGTTTGCGACGCAGGAGACAAAACACAGAGAGTCCAGGGCCATGAAAAAGGGGAGGTTTTAATCTTGCACTCCCGGCTGGTCTGAGGGTGGGCCAGGGAAGTTCGCGCCAAAAAGGGGGCATAAGTACTTCTTTTATACAGCTGTTTAGTGAGGGGAGGGCGGAGGGCATGAGAGGTGTGGAATTCGCCTCTGGCCAGGGGTCTAGGAAGGCGCCAGTTATCTCTGTCACCATCTACCTTGCAGATGCATGCATAGGCTCTGGACTTCCCCCCTGCCTCGACCTAACACTCCCCACCTGTTAGCTTGTTCTTCAGTCCTCTGCTTCAGGAATTCCTCCTTGGCTTTGCTCCTACCTTGAGCACTGTCCCCAAGATGGCTTTTGTCCCAGTACACTGGCATCCAACCTTCAATCCAATCATCCCTCGTTCTGTCCTACACATCTGTGTTTCTAACATGACCCAATAAAGCCAGTTCTAGGTATAAAAGGTTAAAGCAGTAGCCTAAAAATGAAATGTTAGTGGTCTGTTCAAATAGTTTTAACAGGAAACCCCTTCCCTGATACCTGGTCTGAAATACCTAGCCTAAAATTTCCACTGCACAAGTATTTGCTGTGTTAGATAACAGAGGTCCGGAGACTGTTTGCAGAAGACCCTGTTTGCCTGAAAGGAAGGAGAAGAGTTTCTCATCAACATGTTAAGCCATAACCAGAATTAGCTCCTCAGAGGAAAAAGTGGGCCTTTTGGAAGGCACCCAGAGAACCTGTCTCAGGCACCAAGATGCAGAGGGCTGAATTTCAGGGAGGGGCAGTGGAGGGTTACTCCAGGGAGGGTCAGAAGAGTGTTGAAAACAGAGGAGTGGTGGACATCTTTTAATGACCTACTCAGGGCGCTGGGGTCAAGCCTGCCTCTTGGTCATTATTCCCAGGACTCTGGTGTTCTTAGAGAGCTCCTAGAGGACTGCTGGGATGCAGATCCGGAAGCACGGCTGACAGCTGAGTGTGTACAGCAGCGCCTGGCTGCCCTGGCCCATCCTCAGGAGGCCCACCTCTTCCCAGAGGGCTGTTCACATAGCTGCCCACCTCTCTGCGCAGAAGACTGTCTCTCGACTCCTCCCCACCACCATTCTCCCTTGTAGGCCTTGGCTGAGAATCTGTTACTTCAGCATTCAGCAAGGCCCTTGTTTCAGGATTCTCAACCTACCGGTACCATTTCTCATGTGTAAATATGCAGTGCATGTGTAATCTATGTATGTGCAAACTAGACATGGTGACCATATACCTGTTTGCTCTGCCTCACTACTGCCTTTCCCGCTTGCCAAATGCTTGGACCCTTCCGTGGGCATCCAGTCCCCTATAATTCTGACCAGTGACAGAGGGTAGGTGTGCACAGGAAAGAGATGAAGTCGGCTTTCCTGACTCCACACCCTTAGAGCATCCTCCTTTCTTGTGATCCTGGGCTCCTCCTGGCTCTCTTCTCTTCCTTCTCCTCAACAAGCCTTTATTTGGTGGGATATCATGAAGAGCACTGGGGAAAGAGGGATAAATACCATGAAATTGCTGCTCTGAAGGTGCTCAGAGATCCATAACTCAGTTTGTTGGGCTCCTGTACAGTGTCCTGGGAGAGGGTGTTCTCTGCTGAGACTTGAATAGGAAGGTCTCACAGCACAGGATGCTTAAGCTGGGTCTTGAATGAGCAGGTATTTTCCAGGACTGTTGGGGGCAGTAGGACATTCCTGCCCAGTGATGTGTATCATGAGGTGCAGCAAGAAACTGCAGGTAACCTGAGTAGCAAAAGTGTGTGTGTGTGTGGGCGGGGGGGCGGTGTGGTGGTGGGAAAAGAGAAAAGGTGACATGGTAAGGCTTTGCGAGCCATGCTGAGAACTTCTTCCTTCATTTCTCTTTTTATGTTTTCTCTACTGGCTTTTCTTTCCCAAGCTGGGCATCTTTAATACTGGATACCCCTCAAGGTCAGTCCAGTTACCAGTGCCTGCCTGATGTATAGCCCTGGCTCGGTTTCTAACTCTCCAAGTGGCCTTGGGCAAGTTACTTCCTCTTTCTAGGGCTCAGGTCCCTTATTTGCTATATAAGGAATTGGAAGCCCTTTTGTCCAATCCCAGAAGAACAATGGGGGAGTCCTGATTTCACTACCACAGGATTGCTTCCTGCTCAGTGACCAGCTAACTCTATGTCCTCTGACAAGTTTCTTCACCCTTGGAATCTCAGTTTTATCTTCTGTGAAGTGTGGAGAAAAACACCCTGCTGGCAGGGTCAATTCAGCGTGAAAAAAAGGTGACAGGTCTTACACAGCACCTGGCCTTAGTAAACACTTTGTAAATGGTAGCAGTTGTGATTGAGCATTGAGATTATTCTAGCCCCTTTCTAGCTTGGTTGTTCTAGAGTTTCAGGATTAGCCTCTGGAGAGACCATCTACCCCCAGGCCCTGAGATTTCACCTTACTTCAGACCCAGGTCTCTAAGTCTCTACAAGACATCATCACTTGGATAGGCAGCCACCACATGAAACGAAACACATCAAAATCCAAGCTCCTGCCTCCCCCTCAATAACAGGGCTGCCTTTCCTTCTTCCTGGACTCTCAAGGACACCAAGTTTCTCTTGGTCCTAGAATATCCCAATAAGGAAGATGTTCTTTTTCTTTTTTAAAAAAATATATTTTACTGATTTTTTACAGAGAGGAAAGGGAGAGGGATAGAAAGTTAGAAATATCGATGAGAGAGAAACATTCATCAGCTGCCTCCTGCACACCTCCTACTGGGGATGTGCCTGCAACCGAGGTACATGCCCTTGACCGGAATCGAACCTGCGTATCATGAGGTGCCCTTGCTGCACCTCATGATACGCAGGCTGACGCTCTATCCACTGAGCCAAACCGGTTAGGGCAGGAAGATGTTCTTGTCCCTTCCTGAGCCCCAGCTCATCTTACCCATATCTGGTTAGTTCTCAGGCCCCATTGAGGTTGTATGGGCAGGGCCAGCTGCTGGATACCATCCCCCTTTCCTCCCTCCTAGGTCTGGCAGCCTCAACTACTGAAATGACCACTTGGCCACCTCTTTCCCCCCAAGCTAGGTTAAACACCACTCTAAATAATCTTTAAACATAACGGCATTGTATTCTGCCTCTGCACAACAGTCTACTTGCCTGTTTTGTGACAATCCTTGTGAGCACCATTTACAAAGGAGGAAACCAAGGATTCAGGGAAGTTTAGGAATATGTCTAAGGTCACACAGACCGTAAGTAACAGAGCAGGGATTCTCATCATTAAAAACAATGTTTGTGAAAATGCCATGAATTATTAGAAATGGTAATGTCATATGAAAAGAACATATAGACCTATGCTGGCAAGCATAGGGTTATGTTAAAAATAAACCTATAATCACAAGAAAAACAAACAAACCCCAATAGAGGGACATTTTATAAAATACCCATTCAGCACTCCTCGAAAGTATCAAGATCATCATAAATAAAGAAAATCTGAGAAACTATCACAATAATGAGGAGCCTAAGGAGACATGGTGACTAAATGGAATGTGATATCTTGGAACAGAAAAAGGACATTGGGTAAAAACTTAAGAAATTGGAATAAAGTTAACAATCATAAGTCAATGTTGATTCATTCTGGTAACAAACATAACATACTAATGTAAGATGTTAATAATAGGGGAACTGGGTGTGGGGAATATAAAAAACTCTGTATCAGTTTTTTTGTAAACCTAAAACTGTTCTAAAAAATAAAGCCTATTAAAAACCACAACAACTATGACCATCTCCAAAAGGTCAGAGAGGCCATAAATACAAGGAACAAGGGGAGGGTTGTGGTAAGCATTACAATGTTCATTTGCAGTAATTTTGAGTGGGTGTATTGTAATGTGTTGCATTGAAGGCATCACTAACATAGAAGCCAAAAAAAAACGAGATTATTATCTTGGCTCTCCTAACTGTGAACTCGTCGAAAGTTTATTTACTTAATATTCTCAGGAAGTTGAAAGAATGATTCTCTGTCATTTTCAACCCTATAATTCTACGATTCTATGATAAAATGGGATTATTTCACCAAATCCAGTGTTTACCTAGTTATTACCATGATTGGTGAGTCCATGCTCATAGAGAGGTAATATGCATGTAAATAAGCTCTTTAGAAGCTTGAAAACATAAATATCTGATTAGAGTGGTCTTATGGGAAAAAAACTGTATGGCTGAAGACAGAGGTGGTGATTGTGGAAGAAGACTGATTTTTTGCTATATACCTTTATTTTTACCTCTTGAATTTTGAGTTATTTGCATGTCTATTAAGTATACTTTAAAAATATTTTATTGATTTCAGAGAGGAAGAGAGAGAGAGAAACATCAATGATGAGAATCATTGATCCGCTGCCTCGTGCACGCCCCCTACTGGGGATTGAGCCCACAACCCAGGCATGTGCCCTTGACTGGAATCGAACCTGGGACCCTTCAGTCCATAGGCTGATGCTTTATCCACTGAACCAAACTGCCAAGGGTGAAATACAATTTTTTATATTTCTGGATTTTCAGAGAGAAGAGGAATGGAGGGAGAGAGGATGGAGGGAGAAACATCGATGTGAGAGAGAAACTATAATCGGTTGCCTCCTGCATATGTCCTGACCACAGATCAAACCAGCAACTCAGGTGTATATACCCTGACCGGGAATCAAGCCCGAAATCTTTAGGTGTACAGAACAACGCTCCAATCCACTGAGCAACCCAGCCAGGGCTAGTTGGGTCTCTTTTACCCATTCTGATCATTCTACTTTTTAAAAAATTTTATTTTATTGTTTAAAGTATTACAAATAGTAGTACATATGTCTCCTTTGTTTCCCCCATTGACCTTCCCCCGGCCTCCCCTACCCCTCAGCATCATTCTACTTTTTAAAAAATATATTTTTTTATTGATTTCAGAGAGGAAGGGAGAGGGAGAGATAGAAAAATCACTGATGAGAGAGAATCATTGATTGGCTGCCTCCTGCACACCCCCTGCTGGGGATCGAGCCCACAACCCAGACATGTGCCCTTGACCAGAATCAAACCTGGGACCCTTCAGTCCGTAGGCTGACGCTCTATCCACTGAGCCAAACTAGTTAGAGCTAAAAAAAAAAAATTTTAACAGCATCATGCCCATCATCAATAATTTTTTTCAAGCTTGATAATCTTCCAAGAAAGAAATAATGCAGATATAAATTTCCCTAGAGCTTAAAAAAATAGAAAATGTTTTAATTCATCTGAAATATTTAGCACAAACCTGGTAAAAATATATCAAAATGGCTTTCTTTGCAGATAGCTCTCTCGCAAACATGGTGAATGTTATACTAAAACTCGCCGAACTTTCTGTAAGAAGTGTGGCAAGCATTAACCCCACAAAGTAACACAGTACAAGATGGGCAAGGATTCTCTGTGCATAGGGAAAGTGGCATTATGACAGGAAGGAGAGCGGCTGTGGTGGGCAGACTAAGCTGATTTTCTGAAAAAAGGCTAAAACTACAAAGAAGATTGTGCTGAGGCTTGAATGCGTTCAGCCCAACTGCAGATCTAAGAAAATGCTGGCTATTAACACGTTAAGCGCCAAGCCTATTTTGTCTTCCTTTCCGTTTAACCCATGATATCTGATTTCACCGATATGCTGGCAGCACCAGTGACTGACTGGTCTGGACGGAAAGTATAGTGTTAGTCACTGGTGACTGACATGGCGCTTAACATGTTAAGAGATGCAAACATAGCCCTGGCCGGTTTGGCTCAGTGGATAGAGCGTCGGCCTGCAAACTGAAAAGTCCCAGGTTCATTTCCGGTCAAGGGCACATGCCCAGGTCGCGGGTTTGATCCCCAGTAGGGAGCATGCAGGAGGCAGCCAATCAGTGATTCTTTCTCATCATTGATGTTTCTCTCTCTCTCTCTCTCCCCATCTCTGAAGTCAATAAAAAAATTTTTTTAAAAAAAGATGGAAGCATTTTGAACTGGGAGGAGATAAGAAGAGGAAAGGTCAAGTGATCCAGTTCTAAGCTTCATATTTTGTTTTATTATATGACAACTAGAGGCACAGTGCATGGATTCATGCACCTGTGGGATCCCTCAGCCTGGCTGCAGGGCTGGGGCTGGGTAGGGACCCTGGGAGGGCTTCAGGGCGTGTCCAGCCTCTTTTGCCCAGTCCCAATTGGCAGGACCCCAGCAGCAAGCTAACCTACTGGTGGGAGCGTCTGCCCCCTGGTGGTCAGTGCGCAAGTCATAGAGACTGGTCAAAGGTGGAACCAATGGGTCGGACACTTAGCATATCAGGCTTTTATTATATAGGATAAAATCTTAGTATGTTCACTTAAAAATATATCAACATATACTGTGGTTATATAAAATATTATCATTGGGGGAGGTTAGATTAAGGGTATATGGGAATTCTACTATTTTTACAACTTCTTGTGAGTTTATAAAAACAGTTCAAAATAAAAAATATTTAATAAATCTATTAAAATTTTTAGTTCAAAATGGCAAACTCAGTTGAAACCAATTTTTATAAAATGTTCTTAAGTCTGCTTAAGAAGAATGAGTATTTTAAAACTTTTGGTTGTATGGTTGTGTATATATATATATATATATATATTAATTAAATCACGCTTGATAATTGTGTTATTACAAAGACAGAACAAAACAAAGGCCATTGCAGCAATCCAGTCAAGAGATGAAGGTAGCTTGGGAGCAAGGAAGATGAAGAGAAGTGCAGGGATTCCACCGTGCAGTGGTGTTGCAGAAGGGTTGGGAAGAAGGGACGGGGAGGGCAGAGCTATCAAGGGTGACCTCCTTGGGTCTCTGGTTTATGCAGTTCGACAGCTGGGAGTGGGTGTGTCCACATAAAGCATTTGAGGATCTTTCCTGAGCCACTTTCCTGATTTCGCCTGGAAAAGGGTCCTTCACTTAGCCTAGGTGGCTTCTAGTTTCTGCAATTTGACAGATGGCGGAGCTATGTAATTGAGATGGGGCATCCTAGGAGAAATTAGGAAATCTCAATATTTCCGGTAACAACGTTTCTTTACTTCCCAAGGAAACTAAGAGGGAGGTGGCAATATTGAGGCTTGCGTTGAGACTCCGCGCTTCCCCCTCGACCCTAAGCGCTCTGCATTCACATTATAAGGTGTTGCACCACCTGGACGCGAAGCTCAGGGGGTAGGTGCTGAATTTCTTCTTCGTATCTTAGGGGCTTTGCCCAGAAACCAGTCTCTCCCGACCACACACCTCGGAATTTCCGGCCAGCCCACCCCTCTGCACCCGCCTCTCCCTAAGAGCGCCCGGCTCCGCCCCTATTACAGCCGCAGCCTTCTAGCTTAGCAGGGACTAGAGTAATTGACGAGCAAGTTTTCCAATCACAACGAGAATGACCACATAATTACCAATTAGGTGGTAGCAGAGGCGGGTGCCGAAGCGGAAACGGTGGGGGGCGTGACCAGGAAGTGAGAGAGGAAGTGAGAGCGGAGCCTGAGAAGGACCAGCCGAGCCCAGGTGGTGTAAAGGTGACGGGGCATCTTGGTTCCCCAGTTTTCTCCTGTTCCCGTTCCTGGGTCAGGGGTCCCTTCGCAGCTGGGAGCCAGGGTCTCCATTTGCTCTCTTTAATGGGCAAGGCTGTGGGTCTACATTTATAAGCATTTGAGGATCTTTTATGAGCCACCTTCCTGGTTTCGCTTACACCTTCCAGGTTTGGCCTGGAGGAGGGTCCTTCTCTTAGCCTGGGGTGGGGGTGCTGTCTCCTGTCCCCGGGGGGTGGTGAACTTGTTTAAAATCCTTCTTGAATTTGTGCGTGGTTAAAGTCACGGACACGGAAAGGGAGATGAGGCATGGGGATTGCGAAGTTCGCGGGCTCCGCCCCTCTGTGGCGGAGTTGGAGACCTCCCCTTGCGGACCGAGGTAGTGGACGGTGGAGCTGTCCTGGGAGCTAGGTGCCTGTGGTTAGGGAACTAGGAATAAAATAGGTATTTAGGGCGAAGGAACGGTGGAAGAAACACTTGTTAGGTGGAGGTCATAGTAGTTGTGGGAGACCACTGTAGAGCTGGCGGCTTTGGGGTGGGGCGCGGTCCCTAAATCCCCTCCCCACCTGCGGGCGGTCAACTTTTTGCCTTCTTTCTCCTCAGGCTGGAGGAAACACCTGACCATGTGGAATCCCAGTGCTGGTAGGTGTTTGGGGGTGCTCTCTTCTCCACCCCAAGCCCTTTTCAAATGGGCCCCACAACAGGAAGTTTCTGTGTTTTCCTTCCACCTCTCCCCTCATCTGCAAAGGCCAAGTCCCTAGACTATGGCTGACCCATGCCCTTGTCTTTCCTTCGAGTTCACCTTTTATCTTTTTATACGTGGATTTGTTTCCCTTACCTTCCATTCTCCTTCTTCACTTTTCCATTTCCCTTTAAGTATTGAGTGAGAAACTGAATCCCTGCCTTTTTGTTGTTTGTTGTCAGAAGCCATGGGTAATCCTAATCTTAATTTTTTCTTTGCTTCTTCCACCAGGGCAGCCAGGGCCAAATCCATATCCCCCTAATGTCGGGTACCCTGGAGGTTCCAATCCTGCCCAGCCACCGCCTGTCAATCCTGCCTTTCCTCCGGGCCCCTTTCCTACTCCCCTTGGCCCCTTTCCCACTCCTCCAGGAGCTCCCCAGGGGAATCCAGCTTACCCCCCAGTTGGGCCCCCTTATCCTGTGCCACCACCAGCGTATCCAGGATACCAACCACCAGGCCCCTATCCCCCTCCATATCCACCACCTGCCCCTGGCATGCCTACTATTAATCCCTTGGCTCCTGGCATGGTAACACCAGGAATGGTGATGGACAAGAAGATGCGGAAGAAAATGAAGAAAGCTCAAAAAAAGTCGCAGGCGCACCATAAGCATGGCAAGGTCAGTGCCCTCTGGAGCTTGGCTAGGCAGGGGTGCCCCCTCAGAGAGGCTAGGCAAGCAGGGGATGACCCAGGGGGATTCACAGTCTGAGGACATGGGGCAGTAATTGTGTTGCTCTGGTGAAGGTTCTTCCTTTTTATAAAGGATTCCCACTGGGAAGAATCTGATAATCTTGAAAAGAAATACTAAGCTAATTGGGCTTTCTACAGGTGAGGGGCTAGGCTGAGCCTTAGAATGGATCTCGGAATCAAAAGCCTTTCTTGTCTGCTTTTCTCTCCCCCACAATTTTTGAACCCCTCCCTCACTCCCAGATGCAAGTTTTAATTGTACATACCCACTGAGGTGGTCAAATGTCTGTTATCAGGGTCAGCTTTTTTAATCCTCAGACGAGGATATGCTTACTGATTTGAGAGGGGTGGTGGTGAGAGAGAGTATTGCCTTCCATACGTGCCCGGACCGGGGAATCAGACCCGCAACCTTTTCTGTATACGGGACAATGCTCCAACCAATTGAGCACACCTGTCAGTCTTTTGACAAAACAGTCTTATATTATATTTCATAAATAATAATCTGGCCCTAGTTCCTGAAGTTCCTTTCTCTCCTTCAGGGTGTTGTGTTAATTACATAGGCCTTTTTGCCCTGCCCACCCAGTGGGGAAATTGAGGACTAGTGATTCTCAGCCTCAAAACCTAGGTTTCATGCTCAGCCCCAAAGTTAAGTAAGTATCCTCATTCTAGATCTAGAGGAGTGTTAATTAAGCAAGGGTAAAAGTAGTTCTCTGGACAACTCTGTAAGGATTGAAGCAACCTGGATCTTGAGGAGGCCTTAATTAACATTTTACTGCTTAGTATTTATTTCCTTATGGCTTTGGGCACTAATTCCTGGTTCTGGATCTTTTGTAGAAATCTGAGGAGAAGGAAAGGTGAGATTTAATGGGGGATAAATTACCCTGGAGAGACTCCAAAATTGTTTGTTTTTTAAAAAAATAATCTTTTAGCCCTAGCCGGTTTGGCTCAGTGGATTGAGTGTCGGCCCTCAGACTGAAGGATCCTGGGTTTGATTCCAGTCTAGGGCACATATCTCAGGTGTAAGTTTGATTCCCAGTCCTGGTTGGGGCAGCCAATCGATGTGTCTCTCTC
Organism: Corynorhinus townsendii; assembly: GCA_026230045.1. Lineage (NCBI taxonomy): Eukaryota > Metazoa > Chordata > Mammalia > Chiroptera > Vespertilionidae > Corynorhinus > Corynorhinus townsendii. The sequence continues at coordinate 166,825,830 of JAPDVU010000003.1, read as the reverse complement.
TCTGTCTCTCCTGCCCCCTTCCATTCTCGCTAAAACTCAATGGAAAAATATCCTTGGGTGAGGACTAACAACAACAACAAAAGAAAATAAGTAAATCTTTTAGCCTGGCCAGTATGCTCAGGGGTTGGGCATCGATCTATGAACCAGGAGGTCATGGTTTGATTCCCCGTCAGGGGGCCTAGGCCCATGCTTGGGTTGTGGGCTCAATCCCCACTTTGGCCATGCAATCAATAATTCTCTTATTATTGATGCTTCTATCTCTCTCTCCTTCTCTCTCTGAAATCAGTGTGTGTGTGTGTGTGTGTGTGTGTATACTTTTTTGTTTATTTTCAACTGAGGATATTTTTCTATTGATTTTTAGAGAGAGTGGGAGGGGGAGAAACAGAAAAACATCGATGTGAAAGAGACACACAATTGGAGAGACAGAGAGAAACATCGACGTAAGAGAGAGATATCGGTTGGTGGCCTCCCACACATGCCCCGACCAGGGCATATTGGGATGATGCTCTAACCAACTGAGTTACCCGGCCAGGGTTCAAAAATGTTTTCAATGACAGTTGTTGATGGGAGCATGCGTGTAAAGTACCTCAACTAGGAGTCTCCTAACTTTCTATCCCACCTTCTTCACTTTCTCCCAATTAGGAAAAAGTAGAGATAATAAATGCACACACAGCTGTTATTTATATTCACTTTTCTTAGGTTCATAGCCTCTAGGAACTTTCCATGCAGCTAATCAATGAGCATTTATAAGGAAGCAGCTATTCCCTAGCTTGTGCCTATAATTTATTCCTTGCATTGGCTTTGGTAAAGAAGGTTGGAAAACTTGCTCTGTATGAAGTATGTTAAATTCTGTACAATGAATTAGGATGATTTAATCCATTCCTATATCCTCACTGTTTAAGGAAATCCTTGCTTTTGTGATTTAAGGGACAATCTGGTTTAAAACTCCTGACCTTCTTATGTACCTGGGTGGAAGGGTAGAGAATCAACGAATGTCCCATGGAGTGATCAAATGTCATTTGGATTGGATGCTATCTCCTTTCCCCTTGCAGCACTCCTCCTCCTCCTCTTCCAGCAGTGACTCTGACTGAATACAGGGTCTGGACCCTACCATCAAGTCTCTCCAGTTCTGCTCTCCCATCAAGCTTCAATGCCATCTTGCACTGGGGAAAATTAGCCATTGTGTCCCTCAACCCCTGTACCCCAATCTGAGCCTCACTCTTGCTGTTCAGCCCTAACTCCTTAGGGGAAATGGGAAAAGAATTGCCAAGGGCTAGCAAAGGCCGTCTTCACAGTGCTTGGATAGAGCTTTTAGCTGATGAGTTTTAAGGAGAACTATTTTTTGAAGTCGGTGAAACCTTTGAGCTAAATGCTGAAGATAAGTCTAAAATCTAGAAAATGTGGTTTTTAACTTTCTTTTGTAATATTTGTAGTTGGGGAGGTGTTGTGGAAACTTAATCGTGGGAGAAAAACTACTTTTTAAAAAAAATTGTGGCATGCTTGGCCAATTTAATGGCAAATACATTTCCCTGCAGACCTTTAATTAATTGCACTAATTGCAAGACTGCTGGGAAGTGGAGTCCATTTGTTGATGAGTCCTGACGGCCATTTTGGAATCTAATCTCCATTTAGTTCAGTATGCTATTTCAGGTCCTCCCCACATTCTCCAACTCTCAGTCCAAATAAAGCTGTTTGTCCTGGTCTCTGTACACATGTGCCATTACCTTGGTTGGGCCTAGTACATTCTATTACTTTTGGTGCCCCTCCACAGACTCTTTAAAGTGTATCAGTTTGCAATAGCTGGTTTGGCTCAGTGGATAGAGTGCCGGCCTATGGACTGAAGGGTCCTTGGTTCGATTCTGGTTAAGGGCACATGCCAGTTTGTGGGCTTGATCCCCAGTTGGTGGTGGTGGGGGGGGTGTGCAGGAAGCTTCCAATCAGTGATTCTCTCATTGATGTTTCTATCTCTTCCTCTCCCTTCCTTTCTGAAATCAATAAAAATATATTAAAAAAAATAAAGTGTATCAGTTTTATAGTAAGGAACCAGAGCATTAGTGACCAAGAGACCATACTGTCTCTATGTTTCTTAAGTGGGAGGAACCTTCAAAATTGGTTCAGGCTTAGTGGAATATTTATGTCTTCTTTTTAATGAATGGGTATAGGTCTTTGGCATAAGTTTTCATATCTGCTACAGAGGTTCTCAGCCCTGGTTGTCCATTACCTATCAGAGAGTAATTTAGGACTCTGCCCCAAATCTATTGAATACAACTCTTTAAGGATAGGATTCTATAAATTAGTATTTTAAAGAAACTTTGATTCTGATACACAGCTAGAATTGAGGGCCACTGGTTCACTCTGTGCCATGCACAGTACCACACATCAGGTTCTTAAAGATCTGTTGAGTAGAGGAAAAAGACATCTAAGATTATATATATAAAAGCCCAGCGACCAGAACAGCAGAATGAGGGGTGGCTCTGATGTGCACTGCAGCAGCCAGTCAGCCTGATCCGGGCCCCTATTGGGCCCCTAACACCCCGATGGTGGCGGGGCCGGCCAGCCAACTGCCCTCAGCCTCTCCTCCAGCCGGCCCAGCCCCCGATCGTCCCCCTCAACCCATCTGGGGGCAGCCAGCCAACTGCCCGTGGCCCATACCTGATCCCTGCTGCGCCGCCCGCCGGCCAGGCTGGCCAGACCCCAACGGTACACGAATTCGTTCACTGGGCCTCTAGTTCATTAATAAAGACAGATGCTACTAAATGCCAGAGGGAAATAAACCTAGAAATAATTGGGAAGGGAAGGAGGAATCAAGGATGACTTCACAGATCAGAAGGATATGATGTGAGAGACTAGATAGGCCATTGGCTTTGAAGATGGAATGGGGCCAACAGCAAAGGAATGCTGACAGCAAAGAAATGCAAAGCTGGAAAAGGCAGGGAGACAGATTCTATTCTAGTCTCCAGAAGGAACCAACCCTTCTAACACTCTGATTTTATTCCTGTAACACTCATTTCAGAATTGTAACTTCTAGAATTGTAAGTAAATAACTTTGTGATGGTGTAAGCCACAAAATGTGTGGTAATATGTGTACAGTAGCAATAGGAAACTAATATACTTACTGTAAAATAAAAAAAAGTGATTGTGATTAAAAAAAAAGATGACTTCACAGGAAAAGTGACATTTCAACTTTTCAAATGCCTCTTGCGCCTTGAGGGTGAAAAATATAAGTGGAAAAAATGAGATTTACCAGGTGGATGGCAGAGAGGAGCTGGGAAGGGAATGTGCTTGGGTACGTATTCAGAAAGCTCCATAGTATATTTGGGAATCAGATATCTGAGAATGATTTTCTGGAAAATTGTTTATTGAGAAAATATTGTATTCTGGGTGCTGAAGCTACAAAGGTGGATAAGAGTCCCTGCCCTTTATAACCTGCAAGATCTAATGGAGCAGACAGACATGTGAGTATGTGAATGGGTTATAGTACAGTAAAAATGACCACAATAGAGACACAGATCAAACAGTGGGGGAGAAAAGGAAGGAGTAACGGCCACTGGGAAAATGATCTAGGTCTGGGCTGGGCCTCAGGATGATAGAAGTTTTTCAGTTGGTAAGTAATATCAACTAACACAGTACTTATTACTAGTGTATGCCACGCACTGAGTACTTTACATTTATAACGTGTGATCTTCACAGCGACTCTAAGTTAAGTAATATTCCCATTTTGTAGATGAAGAAAATTTGTCAGGATTCAAAATCATCAGGCAGAGTGGCTCGAGTCTGTGCTCTTAACCCAATGGCAGAAGAAATAGCTTTACAGAGGCACAGAGTTGTAAAAAGGTATAGGATGAAAGTTCAGGAGTTCCTGAGCCTGAGTTTCCATTCAAGAGCCTGAAATGGGGGAGGTAGGGCTAGAGAAGGGAGTGGACTTGAGAGATGTTTCTGAGGTATGGTCCACAGGGCTTGGGGATTGAGTGAGGGGTTTGAAGAACAGGGAAGGAGTGTTTTTAGTTGGCTGTATTACATCTATGACTTAGGGGCAGGTTATCCTATATAATAAAAGCCTAATATGCAAATGGACTGAAGGGCGGAAGGACTGGTTGCTATGATGTGCACTGACCACCAGGGGGCAGACGCTCAATGCAGGAGCTGCTCCCAGCCTGCAGGCCCCAGGCCAGCCAAGGTGCGTGCCAGCAGGGAGCCCTCCAGATCACCCCCCAGTCGTCCCACAGATCAGCCCTGACCGCCAGCCAGGCCTAGGGAATTTTGTGAATCAGGCCTGAGGTCTTCCTATATTTTAGAGCTAGCTTCTAATTTTATTAGGAAATCCTAGGTCAAGACCTGCTTTTCAAGTTGGATTTGGGGACCATTCAAATGTTTCTTTACATTCACTCTCTATTTTCATTTATTCATCAGTTCTTTTTTGAGGAGAAGGGAGATGTGGTCACAGGAGGATTGTGAGATGAAGAGAAATATGTTGACAAACAAAAATCAGAAATAAGGACAAACAATGAGAAGGGCTAGAGGGGTAAATACAAAGAAATGAGTGAGAAAATCTACTGATTTTCTTCACTTCCTTTTAATCCTCACTTGAGGATATATTTTTATTGATTTCAGAGAGAGAAATATCGATGTGAGAGAGAAATATTGTATCTCCTATATGTGCCCCCACCAGAGACTGAACCTGCAACCTAGGTATGCACTCTGACTGGGAATTGAACCTGTAACCTTTTGGTGTATGAAACAATGCTTCAACCAACTGAGCCACCCAGCCAGGGCTGATTTTCTTCTAATTGTGGAGAACATATCTCCCCTTCCTGGCCCTTCTAGGCCATATACAGAGCACCTTGCTGTTGTTTTGTTACTATTGTTTCTCAAAAATTTATTAACTTCTTAAGAGCTGAAATAATACATATACTTGGGAGAAAATTGTAACCTTTTAAATAGAATGTTTAATAAAAAGTAAAGTTCTCTTCTCATCCCAGATTCTCAGCTTCCTCACTAAAGGTAACCAGGACTATCAGATTCTTTTATAAACTTCCAAAGCTATTCTGAATAGTTAAGTCCCCACCACAACCCCACCATTTTTATTTCCACTTCATATTGTTCCTATTACCCCTCTCCCAGTTTTTATCACACTAAAGGCCTGGTGCATGAATTTGTGGATGGGTGGGGTTCTCCTGCCTGGCTGGTGATCAGGGCCATTGGGGCCTTCTCGCCCAGATTGGGGCTGGCCAGCTGTGGGGAGGGATCACGTGAGGTTGGCTGTGGGAGCACACTGACCACCAGAGGGCAGCTCTTGCATTGAGCATCTGCCCTCTGGTGGTCAGTGTGCGTCATAGCAACTGGTCATTCTGTTGTTTGGTCACTTGGGATATATATATATATATAAATGGGAGCATAGTACTGGCCCTTTTTTGAACCTAACATTTTTCTCATTTAATTATCTATCTTGGAGTTGATTCCATTGCTGTGTCTATGTATATGTGTGTATATTTTATGTAGATAACTGATTTTTTTTTTTAACAGCATTCAATTTATTCAACCACTCTTATTGCTGGATTTTTTTTACTGTTTCTAGTCTTACTATACACTTAACTGCTGCAGTGAACATTTTGGTACATATATCTTGGCCAGAGATTCAAAATTGGATGCCCATGGCTATATCTGACTATGAGAATCTTTTTTTTTTCTTTTTGAGGGACCACTCTGTGTTAAATATCAGACATTTTCAACAAAGGCTTAGATTAAAAGCTGGAAACTAGCTTGTGGGCCCACATTTCTAAAGACAGAAAGATGGCCCTGAGTAGTGACCATTCCTTATAGATGGGTCCTGTACTTTAAAGTCTTCATTGCCTTTTCAACTTCTTGTGACCTTTTTTTTTTAGGCCAGCTTCTCCCAATTACATTACTTGGCTGGCTCCTGAGAGCATTTGGTTTGTGCCCTCTGTTTTGTACATCAGTTTAAGACTCTCAAGATGATGGTTTTCAAATGTTTTTATCATATGCCCTTACCACCCTGTGTCCATGCCATTCTTCTCTTACAAGAAACAATAGCAAGATTTCCACACATTTGAGAATGGGAAAGGATAGGAAATCCTTGAGATCTAAAATACAAATTGACACGTCAGCTTTGGGATGAATCTTTAGTTTGCTGCCTTTGGAATCATCTCCCTATATCAGGTTGCTTTGTGGCCCTAAGGCAGGTTCATTTCCTTGACTAGCTTGGTTCCCCTTCTGAGAAGAATTTAGTAATTCATGAAATTATTAGCTATTACAATTAGGTGCATTCCATCTTTCTCTTTCAAAGCTGGTTACAATTGTAGGCCAGCCCCAATAATAGCCATGTTACTGTTAGTAGAGGATGATAATCATTTTATCAATTTAAAAAAATATATATTTTATTGCCCTAACTAGTTTGGCTCAGTGGATAGAGTGTCGGCCTGCGGACTCAAGGGCCCCGGGTTCGATTCCGATCAAGGGCATGTACCTTGGTTGCGGGCACATCCTCAGTGGGGGATGTGCAGGAGGCAGCTGATTGATGTTTCTCTCTCGTCGATGTTTCTAACTCTCTATCCCTCTCCCTTCCTCTCTGTAAAAAAATCAATAAAAATATATATTAATATATTTATTAATGTGTTATTAATAAATATAGTTATTAACATATTTATATATTTTATTGATTATATTTATTAATATGTATTAATATAGTTATTAATATAGTTATTAACATATATATTTTGTCAGGGCCATTTTATCAATTTTTAATTTTATCTGTTTTGTCCTGTACATTAGAATTTGATGGCTAGCCACTCAATGTCACCCTGGCTCTTAGAACCCCTGGGTTATAAATGATCCAATTGAGATTAATTTGACCTTTAGCCCAGGCCTCACAGTAAGCCTGGTCCTTATTTTGCCTTTTTCTGGGTGTCTTAACATTGTCCTACTTTGTTTCCTCTCTTTCAATATTTGGTCTGCCTCTTGCCTTTGTGTGGGGAAGCATGAGACTTGGGAAGTTTGTAAGGAGGACATTCTGAGAAAATGGAAGTATGCGGAAGACCACCTACCCTGTGTTTTTTTTTTTAAATATATTTTATTGATTTTTTTACAGAGAGGAAGGAAGAGGGATAGAGAGCTAGAAACATCGACGAGAGAGAAACATATCGATCAGCTGCCTCCTGCACTTCCCCCACTGGGGATGTGCCCGCAACCAAGGTACATGCCCTTGACTGGAATCGAACCCAGGACCCTTCAGTCCGCAGGCCAATGCTCTATCCACTGAGCCAAATCGGTTTAGGCAACCTACCCTGTTTATTGGAATTCTGACTTACAGGAGATTTAGGAAGTATTGAAGGCGGCGCCCCTAATTATTCCTTGACCTTTCCAAACAAGTCTGTGCACGTTCGGACCTCTGGGTGTTTACTGAAATTCATATACCTAATCTTTGGGTGCCCTTGCTTAGAGGACACTGCAAACATATGTGTCCTCCCAAGATTACTCACCCTACTGATTGTATCTAAAGATAAACTTCATCTCAAACTGCAATAGAATCCAAACAGGCAGGCAATCAAGGCTGCCTGGTTACTTTAGCCAGGCCGTCCCTTAGCCCTGTCTTTCACAGCAACTGTTGTGTCGGAGTAATCATTCATCCGTCGTTCAGGGTCTGCTGGCCAGCCCTGGCAAGGTGGTGCCCGATGTGAAGACCAAGGAATGCAATGAGAGGTGCGGAACGCATGAAAACCAAGAGGAAGGAAATGAAAGTAACTGCACAGTAAGTCATTGGAGCCCGGTTGGGATTTCTAAGTTCAAGGGAAATGTTTTTCAGCTAAGGTTTCACAATAGGACAGCAACTGTTCACCAAATAACAGATCTCTTTGTTACTTAAAAAGTTATTAAAAAAAAAAAAGTAGAAGTGAGATTTTTCATCACATACAAGAAATTTAAAAAGTTATTAAAAGCAAACGGTGCCTCATTTATAGAAGAACAATTAAAGAGCCTGTTGCAAATTGTTATAATTTATAGTCCTTGTTTCCCTAATGCTGGAACATTAGATCTTGATCTCTGGGAACAATAGGTAGGAATTTATAGAGAAATCAGGCCCAGGAAAAATGAGTGCCCTTGTCATCTTTAACTATGTGGGATCTTGTTCGAGCTGCACTATGCCCACTTCATATTGAGGATCAAAAGCCTACAGAACACCACGAGGATTTATCACTGCCCCCTCCTCCTGAAGTAGAGCCTGTTAAGCCTGTAATACCTAAGACCTCACTGTCAGAGGAACCTCTCCCTATCCTCCACCTCTGGTGTGGGAAGGCTCATCAACTAGATCCTCAGGTATGGGATCATGTGTCAGACAACCTATGTTAGAAGGAGAGCTTTTGGCCTCCCCAGTTATGCAAGATCAGCAAGGTTATCAGATACATGAACTACTCTCCTTTAATACCTTTAAAGAAATAAGGAAAAGTATTAGAGAAAATGGGGCTAACAGTCCATTTACAAAAGGACTCCTTAACGCCTTGTCTGAAAATTACCATATGACGCCTTGGGACTGGCAGATATGGCCAAAACAACTCTGGACACCAGTCAATATTTATTATGGAGAGCAGAATATGATGAAATCTGTGAACAACAGGCTGTTTGTGAGTGTTCACTGGAGACCTCACCTGGGAGCCCTCTGGGCCCCATTCGGGCTGTGAGTCCCAGGCACTTTAAAAAATCTTCTCCAAGATCCATGAAAAGAACTCTGATTTATTAAGTCTTGTCTGTTATGCACACCTGTAAATATCGTATATGAGTGTCTATTGATAGTTGCTTTATGTGTCTTTGTTGTTTGGTTTAATTTATTTAAAGATGGGGCATATTTCACTTTGCTAGGGGCCCCAGCTACTTGTGGCAGGCTGAACAATGGCAGGGATTGCAGGAACTTCCCAGCAGCTGCCAAGAATTCTTAATCTTGGGGATCCTTCCTGCTCTCCCTCTCAGGGCATCAGCCACTAGAAACTCTTAGTAGAAGTTCTTGTCTGTCTGTAATGTAACTTGGTTACTGATTGATGTTCTTTGCTTGCTTTCTTATCTTTGAGGGACTTAGTTTGAAGATTGTAAGGCTAATGTCTCAGTCCACCCTTTTATGAGTACTCATCTATTTACTATAGGGTTTTTTTCTGTTTCTGTTGTTAAGATCTCTTCTTATATGTAAGATTTCATGTTGTTAGTCTACTCAGAAAGAAAAAATATGGGAAATAATCATTTAAACCTTCCAAGTCTTTTTCCTAAGATGATTAGACCTGTAGAAGTGTCCTCCAGCCAACTGCAGAAATAGCAGTGTGGGGCCATTCCCATTTTTGTAAAAAAAAAATTATTACTTTAACATTAAAGCTACTGAGTTATCCCTGTTACAAAATTTGCCAAGAAAATGCCTTGAAGTAATAATAATTGGCTTTAAAATCTCAAAGTTGTTAAGGCAAAATAAATATAACTAAAATGAAGGGTATATGATAAAGCTTTTTCATTGGTAATTATATATGCTTAAACATAGTTTTCCGAAGTCTTTGGTAACTTAAAACTTTGGAGTTTGCTGGATTAAATAGTAAAAATTATTAAATATCAAAGTATTTTGAAATATTAATCTGAATTTGCCTCACATGGAGAATCTAGAGGATGGATTTGAATCTGTTAATAAGTCTTGTTTTTTATTTGAAATATCTATTAAAATGTGAATGTATTGCTAATCTCAGGAATGTTAATTACTTATATGTCACCTAAAAATAAAGTTTCTTCAGGGTTAAGAATTCTAACTAATTGGAAAGAAGGTATGTTTTTGGTGTAATAGAAGGATGAGACATGGAGATGGATTTTGAAGGGGAAAGAAAGTGGTTTCTAGAGCTGGTTATTTCTGAAAGTTGTAAGGTTTCTGAAGAAAGGTTTGTGAAAGTGTAGAAAGGTTTGTGAAAGTTGTAGAATGTTTATAAAGAGAAATATTGAAAGGAAATTGTATAAATGACACAAACCGGTAAGCTAAGACAAGTAGAATAGGGAAATTGAGATGGTTAAACAGCAATTTGGAGCCATCTAGTAAATCCTACCTTCCCTAAAACAAGGATATAAGAGTAAATTATTTGCATTTTGCCTTCCTAACCAGAGGGTAAATAGCTTATATCAATGTACTCAGGGAGACAGCAGAAATCCAATTAGTGTCATTTGCTGACCTCACCCAAGTACAAATGAAATTAGAAAATAAACTTTATTTTGGTTAGTCCTTTTCTAGTCTGTTAAAGGGGAAAGATCTGTCCTGTTTTTGTTTTTTTTTCAACCAGAAAGCAAAAGTTCTATAAATTATTGAAATGGTTATATGCTATATTTTCAGGTATATATATATATTTTAAAAGGCCATCCTTTAACTATGGGAACTGAAGTTTGCTAGCCTATGTTTGTGTCTAATACACTTTGAAATATAATCTTTTGGCAAAATAAATTTGACAATCCTTCCAGGGTTTGAATTTTAAGCCCTACCTGTCCCTCCAGTATTTGGCAATTCTTAATAAGTGGCAATACATTTCTTTGCATGAATTCAATAAGACCTGTTTCCAATTGTAGCTATATTCACCAAGATAAACTGATAGTGGGCCTGCTTATAGCAGCCAGGGCTTCACCACTTTTTGTAGAACTTGGTCCATCCTGCATTCTATGGGAATTCCTTACAATCCACAAGGGCAAGCCATCGTTGAACATGCCCGTGCTACCCTGAAGGGTATGCTAATAAAACAAAAAAGGGGGAATATGGGACTCAAGGATCCTGCTATACTACTATCTAAAGCAATCTTTACCCTTAATTTTTTTGAATCTGAATGATTATTTTCAACCCTCAACAACCCCACCTTAGAAACCACAAGTCTTGTGGCAAGATGTGGACACTAAAACTGGATGGGACCCAATGAATTATTAACATGGGGGAGGGATATGCGTGTATTTCTACCCCTATAGGGCCGCTGTGGGTTCCAGCTCGCTGGATTAAACCCTGCCATGGCATTGCATGGGACGAATACTCTTCCAGAAATGAAGAATTCTGTCTTGGGAACTCCGCAGAACCGAACGTTCCGCCTTCGCCGGACCAACACAGCCCCCGAAATAACCTGGGGAATGATTAAGAAGCTGATGGCAGAAGCTGAGCAACTGTTGGAGCGTACTTGCTTTCCACGCACGCCAGATAACCTCTTTCTTGCTATGACTGCTTTGATTCATCTCAACTCTTGTGCGGTATGGTTTAGTATTCTTATTTGGCTATGGGCACCAGCATTAGCCACCATGTATTGGGCCCATGTTATAGACCCACCTTTCTTTAGATCCCTCACTGGGGAGACACCCCTTTCCCTGTCTCTAACAATTTGACCTCCTTCCTAGGAGGCGTGGACTTGCCACCTATAGGCAGTCTTAAAAATGGGACACATTGGACCCCAGTGCCCTCTAATACTACCTTCCACTGTAACCTGTTATCCCTTTGTGTTACTACTTCCTCTATACCCCAATATTGTTTAAAGGCTCATAATCAGATCTGGTTACATACTATCCCGAAGGAAGGACAAGCAAGGGCCCAGATTATCTTTCTCTCAGCAGGAAGTCTAGTCAAGGGCAAGCATATCTGTGCTACAGCTCCAACCCTGCCTCCACGTAAGCAAAATAAGTGGGATCACTCCCTGGAGGCCTTCCACTGGGAAGTCTGCCAAGGGGAACGGGCTCATTATCAGCTGGGAGACCATCGTATTGTAGACTGGGGCCCACATGGCCACCTGCAAGCTAATCATACTAATATTTTAGTCTACTGTACCTCCCTCCAATGGCACTTTTGTGGGGTCAGCTAGGACCCCCCCCCCCCCCCCCTTGCATGGACAGGAGGAGGTTTGGTTCCCCTCGCCTTCAACTACAAGATTTTCCAGTTCAGGAAACCTTATGGAGATTAGGACATGTTCTCCATCCACTGAATTTATGGGACGGGGATTATCAACAAGTCTAATAATTATACTACGACCTTTTCAAAATATCATTCAGATAGTAGTTTGGTGTGTACCACACATCCTTATGTATTTCTCATGGATCCCAGCTTACAAATTACTTACAATAATTATTTTCTAATACAGGTAAGAGAAGGGGCCTACTATGCATCCCATATTACCAATCAAAATGCCACCTCATTGAATATAAACACCATTATAATGTTGAGGAGACAGGCTGAGGTCTTAATACCCTAGGGAGTGGCAAGGATCATTATCCATTGAAATTTTAGAAAGCATTAACTCATTTGAGGCCTAAAAGATTTGTGGGGATGCTCATTACAGCCATCATCTTGGCTATTGTTATTCTTATTACTGCCAGTGTAGCCATGGTGGCCCTTGCTGAGTCTGTGTAGACTGCCACGTTTGTAGATAGTATGGCCAAGAATGTAACTAAGGAATTTACTATGCCGCAGCACATAAATAAAACATTTTTGGCTAGGTTATAGTCTGTAGAAGCAGCCATTGAATATTTGGGGGAAAGACAAGAACACACAAATGCTTAATTGCAATTGGGGACATAAACACATATGTGTCACCCCCTTAAAATGGAACAGCAGTCACTATCAGTGGGTTGACGTTAAGAGCATTTGTGGGGAGTATTTCATGACAATCTTACTGAAGAAGTGAATGGTTTACAAAAACAAATCAAAGACTCCCTACTTGCTATTAATGAGCACAAACAACAAACTACTGCTTGGAATGCAGTCAAGGAGCATTTAAACTGGATAGACGCTACCACCTGGTTTCCTGGAATCAATTGGCACCTGATCGGAATAACTATTGCCATCACTGTAATTCTTTTTGTTTTTCTTATAGTCTATAGAAGCGCAACTCAACAGTGAACAAGCCTTGTAGAACCCAACATTCCCAGGCGACAAGTTCACCGCAGCCCACTGTCTTCTATACCTGGCAAAACAAAAAAGGGGGAGATGTGGGGAAGCATGAGACTTGGTTGGAAAGTTTGTAAGGAGGACATTCTGAGAAAAGGGAAGTGTGCGGAAAGCCGCCGGCTCTGTTTATCAGAATTCTGACTTAGGGGAGTGTCGAAAGCGGCACTCCTAATTATTCCTTGACCTTTCCAAACAAGTCTGTGCACGTGCAGACCCCCAGGTGTTTACTGGAATCCTTCTGCCTAATCTTTGGGTGCCCTTGCCTAGAGGACAATGCAAACACATGTGTCTTCCCAAGATTACTCACCCTACTGATGTATCTAAAAGATAAACTTTATATCAAACTGCAATAAAAACCTAACGAGGCAGGCAATCAAGGCTGCCTGGTTCCTTTAGCCAGGCCATCCCTTAGACCTCTTTTTCACAGCAACTGTTGTGTCGGAGTAATCATTCATCCGTCGTTCAGGGTCTGCTGGCCAGCCCCAGCACCTTTGCCAAAAAAACTTATTTTATTTCTGTTTTTCTTTCACACTTCTTTAATTATATTTCACTTTGATTCTAATGTCCACTCCCTCGTTTGAGTAGTGCAGTGGGTAGGAGGAAGACACTGGAGTCCCCAAGCCTTATTTCCATTTCAGGAAACTATCCCTTTTCAGATGACTCTACTGAATTGGGGTTGCCCAATAAAACTTGACTAATATTACGGCCAGAACCAACACCCAAAGGAATTGAACAAGGTTCAATAATAACCCTTGTATGAGATATCTCTTTCATTTCTCCTTATTTTGTCTTATTCCCTTTCAGGGCTTCTTTAAGATTTTTGTTTATTTTTTAAAAAATGTATTTTTTATTGATTTCAGAGAGGAAGGGAGAGGGAGAGAGAGATAGAAACATCAATTATGAGAGAGAATCATTGATCGGCTGCCTCCTACATACCCCTCATTAGGGATTGAGCCTGCAACCTGCGCATGTGCCCTTGACCAGAACTGAACCTGGGACCCTGAGTCCGCAGGCCGACTGAGCCAAACCAGCTAGGGCTAAAAAAAAGTGTTAATGTGTTGCCCTGACTGGTTTGGCTCAGTGGATAGAGTGTCGGCCTGCGGACTGAGGGGTCCCAGGTTCGATTCCGGTCAAGGGCATGTGCCTTGGTTGTGGGCACATCTCCAGTGGGGGGTGTGCAGGGGGCAGCTGATCGATGTTTCTCTCTCATTGATGTTTCTGGCTCTCTATCCCTCTCTCTTCCTCTTTGTAAAAAAATCAATAAAATATATATATTTTTAAAAAGTGTTAATGTGGAAATTTACAAGAGTAGAGAAAGCAGTTTAATGGACTCCTATATATTATTTCCCTTCAGTAATCCTATCTAATAAAAGAGTAATATGCAAATCGACTGTATCTCTGCTACAAGCCACTCCCACCAGCCAATTAGGAGCAAGTATGCAAATTAACCAAACCAAGATGGCTGTGGCCACGGAGAGAACAGGAGGCTTGGGTTTCTTTGGCAATGGAGGAAGCCAAGCTTCCAGCCTGCTCTGGCCAGCCCAGGCCTCTGCTCAAGGCTAGAAAGTTTCAATTATAGAAGATAAATAAATCCCAGATACCAGGGCCTCCGCTTGGGTCGCCGCGGGGCGTGGCCGGCCTGCAAACCACCACAGGCCTCTCGCCCAGGCCACTCCAAACCCCAAGTGAACCCCCACCCTGATCCAGGACACCCTTAAGGGCAAACCAGCTGGCCCCCACCCATGCACCAGGCCTCTATCCTATCTAATAAAAGAGTAATATGCAAATTGACTGTCACTCCAACACACAAGATGGCTGCCCCTATGTGGTCAAAGATCCTGCCCCCATGTGGACACAAGATGGCCAGCAGGGGAGGACAGTTGGGAGGAACCAGGCCTGCAAGGGAGGGCAGTTGGGGGCAATCAAGCCTGCAGGGGAGGGCAGTTAGGTGTGACCAGGCCAGCAGAGGAGGGAAGTTGGGGGCGACTGGGCCTTCAGGGAAGGGCAGTTGAGGGGGATCCAAGCCTGCAGGGGAGAGCAGTTGGGGGGACCAGGCCTGCAGGGTAGGCAGTTAGGGGCAATCAGGCTGGCAGGCAGAAGTGGTTAGGGACAATCAGGAAGGCAGGCAGACGAGCAGTTGGGAGCCAGCAGTCCTGGATTGTGAGAGCGATGTCCGACTGCCTGTTTATGCCCAATTGGATTGGGCATAAACAGGCAGTCGGACATCCCTTGAGGGGTCCCAGATTGGAGAGGGTGCTGGCTGGGCTGAGGGACACTCCCACCCCCGCACAAATTTTGTGCACCGGGCCTCTAGTTATCAATGTTTAGCCAATCTTGTTCCATTCCACATCATATTTTTCCCAATTTTTATTAATGAAAATTATTTTTTAAAAGTTTAAACAGCTTGCCCTACCTGGCTTGGCTCAGTGGGTAGAGTATCGGACTGCGGACTGAAGGGTTCCAGGTTCGATTCTGGTCAAGGGCATGTACCTTGGTTGCAGGCACATCCCCAGTAGGGGGTGTGCAGGAGGCAGCTGATTGATGTTTCTCTCTCATTGATGTTTCTAACTCTATTCCTCTCCCTTCCTCTCTGTAAAAATTCAATAAAATATATATTTTAAGAAGTTTAAACAGCTTGGCCAGCATGGCTCAGTGGTTGAGCATCGACCTATGTACCAGGAGGTCACAGTTCGATTCCTGGTCAGGGTACATGCCCAGGTTGTGGGCCCAATCCTCAGTTGGGGCATGCAGGAGGTTGCCGATCAATGATTCTCTCTCATGATGGATGTTTCTAGCTCTCCCTCTCCCTTCTTCTCTGAAATCAATAAAAAAAAAATTAAAAAGTTTAAACAGTACAACAATCACCCATAAATCTACCACCTACACTCAACAATTGCTAACATTTTACTATATTTGCTTTATTTATTTATTTTTTAATAAATCTTTATTGTTCAGATTATTACAGGTGTTCCTCTTTTATTTTTCCCCATAGCTCCCCTCCACCTAATTCCCCACCCCACCCCATGCCCTTAGCCCCCGCCACTGTCTTCATCGATAGGAGTAAGATTTTTGTCCAATCTCTTCCCACACCCCTCACACCTGCTTCCCCTGAGAATCGTCAGTCCACTCCCTTTCTATGTCCCTGATTCTATTATATTCACCAGTCCATTCTGTTCTTCAGATTTTTCATTCACTTGATTTTTAGATTCACTTGTTGGTAGGTATGTATTTGATGTCATTTTGTTGTTCATAATTTTTATCTTTACCTTTTTCTTCTTCTTCCTCTTCTTAAAGGATACCCTTCAGCATTTCGTGTAATCCTGGTTTGGTGGTGATGAACTCCTTTAGCTTTTTCTTGTCTGTGAAGCTCTTTATCTGACCTTCAACTCTGAATGATAGCTTTGCTGGGTAGAGTAATCTTGGTTGTAGGTTCTTGCTGTTCATCACTTTGAATATTTCTTGCCACTCCCTTCTGGCCTGCATAGTTTCTGTTGAGAAATCAGCTGACAGTCGTATGGGTACTCCCTTGTAGGTAATTAACTGTTTTTCTCTTGCTGCTTTTAATATTCTCTCTTTGTCTTTTGCCCTTGGCATTTTAATTATGATGTGTCTTGGTGTGGTCCTCTTTGGATTCCTCTTGTATGGGGTTCTGTGCGCTTCCTGAACTTGTAAGTCTATTTCTTTCACCAGGTAGGGAAAGTTTTCTGTCATTATTTCTTCTAATAGGTTTTCAATATTTTGCTCTCTCCCTTCTTCTGGCACCCCAAATATTCAGATGTTGGTTCGCTTGAAGTTGTCCCAGAGGCTCCTTACACTATTTTCATATTTTTGGATTCTTTTTTCTTTTTGTTTTTCTGGTTGGATGTTTTTTGTTTCCACATATTTCAGATCTTTGGTTTGATTCTTGGGGTACGTTGATCTACAGTTGAGTTTCTGCATATTCTTTATTTCAGACAGTGTATGCTTCATTTCTGACTGATCCTTTTCCATTTTTTTGGGATTCTCATTAAGCTCCTTGAAGGTCTCATCAAGTTTCTCAGTGGTTTTAAGAAGATTCTTGAGTAACCTTATAAATGTGGTTCTGAACTCTATGTCATCCAGTAGTTTGCTTTATATTTGCTTTATTGATATAATATGTTAAGCCCTTGAAAATCTATTGCATCCATCATGTCTCTTCACCCTTAAATATTTCACTATGCACCTCTTAAATAGTATTTCTCCTACATAACCACAGTTCCATTATTGCACTTAAGAAAGTTAACAATACTTCCTTATATTAGCAAATATTCAGTTCATGTTTGAATTTCCTCAATTGCCTCCAAAATATCCTACATAGGAATTTTTTAGAAACCAGAATCCAAACAAGACTACACATTACATTAGACTATTATTGCCTTTAAAATTTTTCATTCTTCTCCCCTCCTCCTGTTCCTCCTTTGTTCTATTGCATTGCCATTTTGAAGAGACCAGGCTAGTTGTCTTATAGAATGTCCCACATTCTGGATTGGCTGGTTGCCTCTTTATAGTATGATATGTTTAACCTGTTTCTTTAGCCCATGTAAATATCCTATAAATTGGGAGTTAGGTTTAAAGGCTTGATGAGATTTAAGATTAAACACCGAGAGAAGTGCTTAATAGACCAAATAATGTCAAAATTTCCCTACTATTAGTGATGCAGTGTTTGATCACTTGGGTAAGATGTTGACTATCAGCTCATTGCTTTTTTAAAGAATGGGGTTTTTTTTTATTGATTTCAGAGAGAAGGAGAGAGGGATAGAAACATCAATGATGAGAGAGAATCATGATTGGCTGCCTCCTGTACACCCCTGACTGGGAATGGAACCCATGACCTTATTCATGGGTCAATGCTTAACCACTGAGCCACATTGGCCAGGCAGGTCACTTCATTTTAAGTTATCTTTTTTTTCCCCTGTACGCTTTGCAAATAATTTGTGTAGTGATATTTGGTACTATGATAATATCCTGTTTCCTAACAACTTTTTGCTTAAAGTTTTGGTCATTTATAACACTTGCCTGAATCAATTATTTCATTTTGGGTTGCAGAATGAATAGTGATTTTCTAATCCTTTTATGTTTTCTACATTTATTAGCTAGATGTCTTTTTAAAAAGTCTTCCCTCATTGACTAAGAATGAATTGCAGTTTTTAAAAATAATTATTTTTTATTGATTTCAGAAAGGGAGGGAGAGAGCAATAGAAACATCAATGATGGGAGAGAATTATGGATTGGCTGCCTCCTGCACAACCCCTACTGGGGATTGAGCTGGCAAACTGGGCATGTGCCCTTGACTGGGATCAAACCTGGGACGCTTCAGTCCGCAGGCCAACTCTCTACCCACTGAGCCAAACCAGCTAGGGCTGCAGTTCCCTTTAAAGAGAGAGGGTAAATGCTTAAATCTTTCCTTTCAGTTAGCAATTTTCAGAATAAGGAGTTGGTGTAAAAGTTACATCCAATGTGGCAAATTCGTTTTTTTCTCTTTCTGTTTTTGAGTGTTATTATAGATTACCGAGATTTTCCCAATTCTTCTCATCTCAGATGGATGTCCTCAGCCATCTCTTTTTCCCTTTATCCAAGTCCACTGTCAACTCTCCGCATTTACGTCTGGACTCTCCCGTTAGACCACTAGAGGCCACTAGTTCCCTCCTTGGCCCTATGCTGCCGCTCTATCATAGACTTCGCCATGGACTATCAGCTGTTGTCTCTGTGGTGCTGACGCTATCTACGGAGCCGCTCTAGGATATTGGGAGGCCTTCCCATATTGCGTCGGGAAGGTTTGGACGACGCAGTCGCCTCGCCGGCCCCCGGGCGGTTAGCGCTTCCGGGGTCGGAGGGTGCGCGGGGTTGAAAGCGGGCCGCTCCGCCCCGTCCCCCTCCCAGACCAGCAGAGGCAGCAGCCGGAGCAGCCGCAGCCTGCGCCCTCTCCCGCCCGCCCGCCCTCCGCCCGCCCGCCCGCCCTCCGCCGCCCTCCACCCGCCCCGGGGTCTCTTTCCCCCTTCCTCCTCCACCCCCCCCTTCCTCCTCCGCCCGCCCGCGGGGCCCCCCTCGCCTTCCCGCCCGCCCCTATTGTTCCGCCCCCGGCCTCCCGCCCTTCCCCTTCCCGCCCGCTCCCCTTTTCCCCTCAGTCGCCTCGCGCCTGCAGGTAAGCTTCAAAATTCTCCCTCCGCCCCCGGCTATAGCACTATTTCACTTCTTGCCATCTTTCTTAGCGGGCTCCAGTCCTCGTCACGAGCCCCGGCCTCGCGTAGTCTCGCGTGAGCGCCTACTCCCTCACTCAGCCAGGTCGGCCATTCACGCGAGGTCCTGGCTCCTGCGCGGCCTAGTAGGCCTCGTGAAGGCCTGCCCCCCTCCCCCCGCCTTTTCCCGGTGACGGCTGCGCAGGAGTTAAGGAGGGCGCGCGCGCGGTTGGGGGGGCAGCGGTGGATTTGTTGGTTGAGGGGGGTGAGGGGAGGCGATGGCCGGCTTGCAGGCCGGGCGGGTGAGCGCGGCTCCCCGCGGGGGTCAGGCGCTGGCGCAGCCACGCGAAGAGGCGCTGCTAGTCCGGCCCCGCCCCCTGGGTCGCAGCGCCCCCCCCCGACCGAACCGTTTATTTTTTCCTCTTAGTCTAGTCGAGGGATGGGAGGGGGGGCATTTTTTAAGTGGAAAATGCTAGGATGGCCAAGGGGAGGAGGGCTGCGGAGTTAAAGGGTAGACGGGCCCTCCCAGTTACCGAGTTATTCAGGACGTTCTCTCGGGTAACGAATTTTGAAATTACAAAATGCCTGTCGATATAGACCCAGACCGAGCTATTTATAGAAGGGGTAATGGACTACCGGATTAACAGCTGGATTGCTGGGATTGTGTACTTCTATTGACCTAGTCAAGAGAGATTTTTTTGGATGATTTGGAGTTAGAAATGCACCTTTGTGCCTTACCTCAAGAAATGGCTTCAAATAGGTTTTCAGTTTTCTTGCCCTTTCAGACTTGCTTTATTGTATTTGTAAAGTGCTTCCTATGAGTGGGGATAAGGAATTAAACTGTCAGTTTGTTAAAATGACTTATTTTAAGAAAAAGTCATTCTTGTAGACCGAACTCTGGTCCGTCGTAGGCCCCCCCCCCCCGCACTTTTTGTTTTTCCATGATTAAAAATTGTTTAATTCTGGGATTTTGCCAGCAATTAATTATTCTGAAAGTGGGTGAAGGGTGCTTTGGGGATGCAAAACCCATCTTTTAAATAATCACGCTGGGGCAGCTTGCCATATACAGAATGATCTGGCAGCCACTTAAGTACTTAGGGTAAGGGCTTTGTGTTAGAGTAAAGTTAAAACGGTGGCTAGTTTTGTGAAGGAAAAACTAGTTGTACGAGAGATTGTTGTTCGGTTTTGAAGGGGAATACTAGAAATGTCACTGGAGAAATTTAACAACTTTAGAGAATCTTTTTAAAGCTGCCACTTTTATTTTAGGTCCTAAGGCGGTATTGTAGGCAAAGCAAAGGTATATCCACAACAAATGCTCTTCACATAATCAGTGTTCTAAAACAGAAATGTTAAGAACTAGAGGATAGATGGGAAAGGGCTTCTTCAGTAGGAAAGGCTCATTATTGTTCAAAACAACCTCACAATAAGTTTTTAGCAGTACCAGTTTTATTTTGATTGATTGCAAGAAAATTTAAGAGACTTGATAAAGACTGAGTGGTAACAAAGGTTAATTCACAGAAGCAAATAAATTTTCAGATCTGAGTGACTATTAACTTGGGTTGGGAGAAGGCTATACTTAGTGAATGTATTGAGTCATTTTCTAAAGGGGGCAATGTGGAACATCAGCCTACATGGAGGGCATTTCAGATGATGCCTTTTTCAGTGAGGTGGTTGATTTAAATCTTTGAAAAATTATTTGATGTAATTTATCAGCACAAACTTTTAATGATAGATTCATTTCAATTTCTTTACCTAGAAATTGCTACTAATAAGAAAATTTACATGTGTCCTCTTTAGCCTTCAGCCCGAGCTGCTCCCTAACAGGAAAGCAGAAGGTCACTTGCCCTCTCTGTTGTAGTTGGTTAGTTTGAGGTTTGCCCTCATAATTTCCAGGTGTTTTTGTATCCTATTGAAGTTTAATTCTGGTGAAGGACAACTGGTGCACGTTCAGCAGTTCCCCTTAGAATCATTGCCAATTGAAGGAATCTTCCTCATCCTGAGAGTCAGCAGAAACCGACCATTAATAAGAGATGACAAAGTCGTTTTCCATATTTAATAGAACCTGAGCTGTTAATGGGGGTCCTTACTGCAGTTTTGCTGGATGTATACAAGCCTGCCAAATGAAAAGCTGTCATTTAAAGAAGAGTCAGTTTGGAAACATTGATAGTGGTGAAAATAACAGGGAAATATTCTATTGTTTTCCTCTTCTCATTTGGTCATGTTTGTATTTCAGTTCTTGGCTTTCACCTTCCCTCCCCCCCCACCAGTGACCAAAGACTTTACCACTCAAAGTCCAGCTCCCCAGAATACTGCTCGACATGGACACCGGTGTGATTGAAGGTGGATTAAACGTCACTCTCACCATCCGGCTACTTATGCATGGAAAGGTATGCACCAGCTTGGGAAATTGGGTCATAGTAACTGCTAGGGGAGGGGCCAGGAAGAGAGGGCATGTGTCTTGGAGCTCATCAGATTAGCACTGTAGGGTGTCTGGCTTTAGCACTCTTCTCTAGCAGAGTAGCTGAGAGTGTAGTGGGAAAATGGACAGACTTCTCTGGGAAGCTCCACTGAGCAGGAAAGGCTTAACTAGAGCCTAGAGCCAAAGACTTACGTCATACCTGGATAAGATTTTTCTGAGAGAGGTTGCTATAGCTTGTGATAGGTAGATTGCCCCTGCAATTTTGGGAAACTTTAAGGGTGGATGAAGTATTTTTTGTTTATTTTAAAATAACTTACCTTGTATATTGAACACAAAGATAGCATTTAATCACTCCTGCATTATTGTTCCTTATTGAGAGCTTCACTTATATTTTGAGCAAAGAAAAGAATAATCCTGCCCACTCACCTTTCCAATAATCCTTAGTTTTTTCATTACTTTGGACAGTTAAAAATTTCTTTTCATGATAATGAGCACTTAAGAGTTTCCTTGTATTTGACACTAGTTTTCTCCATTGCAGGAAGTTGGCAGTATCATCGGAAAGGTAAGATAGTTTCACTTCCACTCTAATTACTATTTAGTCAGTCTGTGTTGAAATAGCAGTTTGAAGTCACTCTTGATTTTTCCTCTTACAGAAAGGAGAATCAGTTAAGAAGATGCGCGAGGAGGTGAGTTATGGGGGGATTTGGGGGAACTGTTACCTTGGGAAGTTAAAAACTTAAAAGCAAAAATTCTGTTTAAGGAGAGCTTAGAAGGGAGAAGGTCTCGAGAAGAAGTTAATATTTTAAAGAGAGAGAGAAACGTTGATTTGTTGTTTCACCTATTTATGAATTCATTGGTTGCTTCTTGTATGTGCCCTGACCGGGGTTGAAACCCACAACTTTGGCACTCTAACCAACTGAGCTACATGGGCCAGAGCTTAAGGCAATTTCTGTAGTCTGTTTGAGGACAAGCATAGAACAGTATTTGCAGTGATGCTGACATTACCTTGTATCAGGATCATGTATATAGGCAGCTCCTTGCCCACCTTATTCAGGAGGTCTCTATATCTACATATGCTAGATATTTTGTCTATTTAACCTCTTGTTTCTGTTTCTTATCCAGAGTGGTGCACGTATCAACATCTCAGAAGGGAATTGTCCTGAGAGAATTATCACTTTGGCTGGACCCACTAATGCCATCTTCAAAGCCTTTGCTATGATCATTGACAAACTGGAAGAGGTTTGTTGTTCTCCCTCCTCCCTCATTCTCATTATTTATAATTGCTTCTAGATACCTTATTGATATTCAGAGGAATTTTTAATTTTCAGGACAGATTGGATTGTAAAAATCTGTAGATGGGTTCTTTGCTCCCCTTCAGCATCCCCAAAATTTGATTATCATTTATAAAATAAGTCACTTGAGTATTAAAACAAATAGTTTGACTATTACTAGGGACTCACTGTAAAATAATGATGTTAAAAAAGCAGCATCTTTTATTTTTGTTTATTGAGCAATGGGTTGTGTTTTGTTTTTCTATTTGGAGCTGGGTTTTTTTTTTTTTTTTAATATATTTTATTGAATTTTTACAGAGAGGAAGGGAGAGGGATAGAGAGAAACATCGATCAGCTGCCTCCTGCACACTCCCCACTGGGGATGTGCCCACAACCCAGGTACATGCCCTTGACTGGAATCGAACCCAGGACCCTTGAGTCCACAGGACGACGCTCTATCCACTGAGCCAAACCAGTTAGGGCTGGGTTTTTTTGTTGTCTAAAGTTTTACATATGTCTCCTTTTTCCCCAATTGACACCCCCCCTCCCCCCCCAAGCCATTCCCACCCTGGGCAAGCCCCCACTGCCCAGAGTCTGTGTCCATTGGTTATGCTAATATGCATGCATACAAGTCCTTTTGACCAATGGTTTTTAAGGTATGCCACCCATGCACTGGTAAACTTTGTCCCCAATTCATAGTTGAGTGAATTAGATTAATGTGCTTTTAATTAATGGCCCTGCTGAACACTAATATACCCTGTAAATATGGATATCTTCCAGCACGGGGTTCAGTTATACTTTTTTAAAAAATCAATCTGATAATTTTTTTTGTCAGAGCTAGGAGGGAGGGAATGTTTTATAGGTTATCAGAAGCAAAATACTGATTTCAGGCTTTTTGGCAGAAGGAAGTTTTTTTTGTTCACCCAGCCACCTCACCCTTCAGGTACTGAACGGCCATTAACCATTGTGTAGGTCTTAAGTCTTGGCTTCCTCTCCTTCTGCCGAAATACTGCTAATCTCTAATTGACACCACAGGCAGAGGAGAGCTTCTGGCTGCTGCTTGATTGGTCCTTGGATACTTAATGGTGGCTGAAATCTTACCCTTGCCAAGATCAGAAATGTTAACGTTTTGACCTACAAGACCCTGGTAATCCAGAACTTGTGGCTTAAAAAACATTCAGAAGATTTGTTCATAATTGAACCAAGAAACGTGTCCTTGACTTTATATTTGAGCAGTTCCCAGGTCTAGCTACTATATAGAGGTTAAGGCTGGGTAGTGATATTTAAACTAGTTAATTTTCAGAAGGCTAAATCGATTAAAACCATGACTTTTTGAATGCAGCATTGTTATGGGAAAAACTGGGCATTGGGGCCAATATAGTTTGATTCTAAATCTACAGCTTTATAGATGTGATTGGGGCAAGTACTCAGGCTCAATTTCATTACCTGTACAATGGTAACATTACCAAGAAATTAAAACAATGGTATATAGAAGTATACTATTTAATCTTTCTAGGTTTCTGAGAGGACGGAATTGGTTATTTGAATTTGGGTTGCATTGTTTCACCTTAATATTTTATTTAACTGTGACTTCAATCTTGATTTCCTTTGGCCAGTCTAATTTCCAAAACTAATAATTGTTTTTCTTCCTCTACCAAGAACATTTCCTTTCCCCAGGGTGAATAAATAAATATAGGGCTAATTCTGAGGAATTTTGTAGGTGTTTTTATCTCTTCAGAAATAGTTATTTTGAAGGGACATTTTTGGGCGTTTGTTGATGGTGGATATATATAATATGTCCTTTATTTAAGAGTAAGTGGTTCTTTTATGGCACTTATGGGTCCCAAGGGATCTGCTTAAAACTTGTTCTATTCTGTCCAGCTGGTGTGGCTCAGTTTGAATTAGGAGATCACGGTTCTATTCCTGGTCCTGGGGGTCAGGGCATGTGCTGGGGTTGCAGGCTTGATCCCTAGTAGGGGGTGTGCAGGAGGCAAATGATTGATTCTCTCATCATTAGTGTTTCTATCTCCCCCTCCCTCTCTGAAATCAATAAAAACACATTTTAAAAAACTTCTTTAAAAAAGAAACTTGTTATATTTTCGTGTTCTGACTAATTTCTTCTTGTAGGACATCAGCAGCTCTATGACCAATAGCACAGCTGCCAGTAGACCCCCAGTCACCCTGCGGCTGGTGGTCCCTGCTAGTCAGTGTGGCTCTCTCATTGGGAAAGGTGGTTGCAAGATCAAGGAAATAAGAGAGGTTGGTAACTTTTGTGCTCCTTTTTGAATTGTTAAGTATTCTAAATGTGGCTTTTCCTATTAGTTTTAAGTATGACTAGGAAAAGTTAGCATTTGTTGAGGTGAAGATTATTATTAAAGTAATAGTCCTAGAAGATTACAATTTGACTATATTGGGATGGAAAATATTGTACAATTGATCTTTTTATTAATTTGGCAACTTTTCCATGAATCTGCATAATTTGATATGTAATAGTAGCAAATATTTTCCTTGGCCAAATTCCTATATGGGGGGGGGGGAATGGGAAAGTATATTGGGATGTAGTAGTAATCTTGCTCTCTTAAATTGTGGAGTTACATTGAATTATGGAAGCTTTTAACTCTATCTGGGAGTTACCAAATTGGATGCTGGAATGAAATTTGTTGAATGACTCTTAAAAGAAAATGAGTTGGAGTTTTTGGGAGCCTCTATTGTACATACCAGGAGAAAGCTGGGATTTTGGTTTTGTTCATCGATGTATTCCTTGAACCTGGAATGGTGCCTGGCACATAAAATGGGCTTAATATAAACATTAGATTAATATGAATGAAAGGTGGGTGAGATTTGTAGGGATTTTGTTTGATGGCCCACAGTTAACATTAGCTGAAAGGAAACTGTCTAGAAGGGCCTTTTTCTTGAGAGTAGGTTAAATTTAGACTGTTATTCAGGTTTATTTTTGGCTTTCAAAGGCTAATTTATTTATAACTGATTAAACAGTCCTAACTGGAATAAGGGAGGAGTGGGAAGGGAAGTCAAAAAGGGTAAGGTAGAAGGTGGGGTGTAAGTGTCTATTGATCTTTAGATTCTAAAGTTGCTACTGGGAGGAATTGAAAGAGTAAGTATGAGCTGTTTTTCTCTGATTTTTTAATTTTTACCCCAGAGTACAGGGGCTCAAGTCCAGGTGGCAGGGGATATGCTCCCCAACTCAACTGAGCGGGCCATCACTATTGCTGGCATTCCGCAATCCATCATTGAGTGTGTGAAACAGATCTGCGTGGTCATGTTGGAGGTAAGCCCTCAGGCTCATGCTGAGAATGGGGGGAGGGTGATTATAGGGGAGACTGCCTAATCTATATTTAGAAGCCTCCAATGGGGGTGGGGAAGAAGATCCCTGAGTTCATATTTTCCTTTCCCCCGGTTTGGCTTTTCTTATAGTCTGAGCAAAAAATAGAAACTGCTAAGTAGCAGTGATCTTTTGGGTTATAGCAATTCTAGTGGGATTGGTAGGGGAAGATTCACTACTTGGACTGAGTGGATAAAAGGTGTATTTGGATTTCAGAGATTCTAAGTTGCCTCTTGGATTACAGAATTTTTGCTACATTCAACTTTGAAACATTTAAATTTCTGTGTTTTGTGGCAGGATTATATTCAAAGTGGTAGTTGTATAGAAAAAACATATCCAAAATGGAGTTTATGAATGACTTATAAGGTCCTGGTATCTGTTATTTGATTAAAGCAAAAATAGCAAAATTAAGAGATAGTAAACATTTTTAGAATTGTTATATGGAGTTGGACCCATCTTGGCAACAAAGGAAAGTAGAATTTCCAAATAGAAAAATATTGATTGAGCCTTTGGAGTATTTATGGACAGTGTCTATATTATACTAAAAAGTCTCTAACTAAAATGTACATATGTACACACACAGGTTTTTCATATTTGTTAGGCTTATTTGAAAACATGGAAATAATGCCTAAATTATTACAGGGGGATCTGCCTTGATGAGAATTAGTGTGAGCTGTGTAGTCCATGGACCATCTTACTACTTTAAAGGCAAATAACTGCAGATGATTTCAGATTAGATCTAGCCAAAGACAACGTTGGTAGGTGAGGGGATGGAAATACAGTTTTTAATTTAACTGACCTGTGTGAGCTTAAGCCACACAGCTGAAGCAGCTTTGAAACCTTATCTCTCTTTGTTTTTTTCCCCTCTGACTCTCTCCCAGTCCCCCCCGAAGGGCGTGACCATCCCGTACCGGCCCAAGCCGTCCAGTTCACCGGTCATCTTTGCAGGTGGTCAGGTAAGAAAATTCTTATTGCTGGGCTAGATAAGAATGAGGTTTATATTTGAAATGTCAACTTTGCCAGCAGCACATCAGGCCACTCTGCATGCTTGCTGAAACCTGTACTCTGGCCATAGTTTGACCTGCTTTTAGTTTTATTTTTTTTTGTACTGGAGAAAGCTGTGAATGCCAAGCCCTACTTAATTTGTAGTAGGCATTGGGAGTTTTGTAGGCACTCGAAGAGGTCATTTACTTGTGATTTAAGGTGGGTTGGCTTAGAAGAAAGGGTTAAATTGCTTCAGTATCACTACCCTCCCTAGCCCCACCCAATCCATATTTATTTTATGTATGGGATATTCTTCAGAGGTCTGAATAAGGGTAGCAGAGACTTGGACTTCTGAAGGACATTCTGGATGGTGTTCTCAAAATTGGGGTCCAGAACTTGAGTGTCCTACAAACTTCCCTTCCCCTACAACCCCTCCCCTACTCCTACCCCTTCATTCCCAAACTCCAGTGTATTTGTCTCCCAGGTTCTTAACCTCATAAACACTGGTTTGAACCCACATGGCATAACGAATCAGCTGGGGTAATGATTCAGTATGCAAGAATAGAAGGGGGAGAGCATGTTGGGCAATGGTGATGTTGACCTTTGGTGTTTGAGTAAGAACACCAAAGCACCCCCTTGGGCTTCTTCTACTCCTTTACTCACCTAAACACTTGATCCTTGGCACATGGATGGTTTATTATGAGGTTAGATTTTTATGACACGAGCACTGATCACCATGGTAATTCTATGCTTTGTTGGTTAGTATTGAGGAGTAGGTAGGTTAGTGTTTAAAATACTGGGATTCAGGTTGGAATAGTGACCTTCATTTTGGTACCTGCCTAAACAAGTGCTTTACTCAAAATACCTTTACCCACATGAGGCTGTCCTGTTCGCAAGCACAATTATTTAGTCCCATCTTGTATTTAAACCGGGGAAGCATGAACTTGAAATCTGTCTCGTTTCATACTCTGTTGAGTTGGCATAAAACTGACCAGGTTTTGGGGGACTTAGTTTGTCATGTAGTTTTGGGGTTTTTCACAAGTTAATCATGTCAACAGTGTTACCTTGAAACAATTTAGTACCTTTTAACACTAGCCTTGTACAAACTGGTTTGATCAAAGGACTTTCAGTCAGTTTGGTTAGGGGCAGGATAAGCAAAGGCCCAGCCAGAGTTAGTGTAGCAAGTTTTAGCTTTAGGAGTTTTTTTCCCTCTCCCCAGGAACTCCAGGTTCCTACTCTTCTGGATTCTACCACTCCCCTTTATAAAGAGTCCCATGCTGTGCCACAGCAATCCTTTCTGTTTACAATTCTTACTTCATTTCCCTTTTCTTCCCTTCCTTACCCACTTTCCCTTTCTTACCTATTTGCTTCCCTTCCCTCCCTCTCCTTTATTCAGTTGACCACCCTCTAAAAGCTTGCAGTTTCTCCCACGAGTGGCCCTGTCATGGATTATTCCCATGGGCCTTTTTAAATGGACCAGTTCATGCAATGTCCCACAGATGGACCTGTGTCTTTTGTTTCTTTGTGATAAAGTGGGCTCTATAGGAGTTCAACTTAATCCCTCACTGACCAGGAACTGGCATCAGCTCTGTTGCCTTACCCCTTTATTCTTACTGAAAATAGCCCAATTGTGCAGTGTGAAACCTGCCTCTAGGTAACTTTTTTTTTTTTAATCGACTGATTGCAGCTCGTTTCAAATTGTGTTGTGAGCTACTTTTTAAAGGAAAAGAAAAAAATTAAACAACTTTTTTTATGTGAATTTCATGCTGGTGACAAGGTGCCGGATTGACAGCCCTGGAGACTGAAATCCTCTATTTATCCACAGGACAGGTACAGCACAGGCAGCGACAGTGCGAGCTTTCCCCACACCACCCCGTCCATGTGCCTCAACCCTGACCTGGAGGGACCACCTCTAGAGGTGAGAGGGGATGTTCAGTCTCCAAGGCTCACTCAATCCTTCCGCCTCAGCCGAGACTGCCAACACGCGGGGGGCCAGTGACGCTGGTGATTTTTGTGCTGTGGACACCACCTGTCCACGGGGACCTGGACTGACCCCCCCACACCTCATTTCACACAGGCCGCGTAGCCCACCAGATGGTAACACCAACTCTCTTTTTTTTTCTTTTTGTTCAACCCCTCTTCCCTATATCCCACTCCTCCCCCATTTTCACCTTCCCACCCCTACCTGGGTGCACTTTTGGGGGTACTGGCCACTGATGTGAGAAATCTCGTATCCTTTTAGCCAGCCACTCCTTCCTTCCCTGCCCTTCCTACTCCTTGTCCCTAACCCCATTGCCCTAAAGTCCCAGCTCCTTTTTCTGAGGTTATGGTGCGGGGGGGAGGAGGGCATAGTGGGAGCTGCAAGTGCCTTTATTGAGGGGAGGTGGGAGAAGGCAGGACTTAGAACACAGTGATTTTTTGTGTGTGTGTTCTGTGGTCGGCTCCCTAGTACTTAGGGACTAAACTATCTTCCAGTGCGTTTAAAGGTCTTTAGGCAGATGTAGAGAAAAGTAAAATAGGGAAAGGGAAGTGTTTTAGAACATTCCATGTAGGTTTGTACAAACACAAATCATTCACAACACCATGATTGGTAGAGGGTTGGGTGGTTTGAGGGAAGAGATCCTTTTTCTCCCAGGCTGTCTTGTACACAGGGAGAAAGAAGGGGGCTTGGTCAATCCAGGCATTGCTTAATCCCACTTCTCACATTTTCATTTAGGAACTGATGTGTATTTTGCCTGATTGCAAGGAACATGGCTATGGCTCCCTTTAAAGGCTTCCCAGAATAAGTTATATCTAGGGTTCAAAGAAGGCCAACTTGGGTCTGACTGTATTTGTGAGATATCATTTACTGCCTCAATCTTGGCCTC
The DNA here is from genome assembly GCA_026230045.1 of Corynorhinus townsendii. NCBI lineage: Eukaryota > Metazoa > Chordata > Mammalia > Chiroptera > Vespertilionidae > Corynorhinus > Corynorhinus townsendii. The sequence continues at coordinate 166,795,824 of JAPDVU010000003.1, read as the reverse complement.
CCCGTTCTGCAGTTCAACTCTGGCTTCCTGGCTAGTTGAAATGTCTTTTTCTCCCAACTGGGTGGCTGTCCGTGATTGGTTTTTTAATAGGAACTGTTTTCCTCCTTTTGTAGGCCTATACCATTCAAGGACAGTATGCCATTCCACAGCCAGATGTAAGTTTTGTTTTCACTTCTTCTTTTGAAAAGCTCCCTTTCCCATCCAAAATTGTCTCATTCCTTTCTTCCATGTAGGCAGAAGTGAGTTGGGTCTTAAAACAATTGCAATATTAAGTTGTTTTCCTCATAAGATGAATTCCATATTTCGACCCTTAAATAATCTTTAATCAGGGCATAATGGCACCTTGTTTGCCTTTTGACATTTAATCCCTGGAAATTATGTTTGCCAGAATATTAGTTTCTACTTTCCTGCCTGTTCCAAATTACTCTTGTCTAAAAGGGAAATGTTCCATGGTATTCTTTCTATTTCTGGGCATAATTTAAATTAACAGTGGACTGTGCATCTCTGTATGGAGTCTTCACTTGGGGGTGGGGTGGGAGATGGTTTTGCCTTTGGGTATTCCTCAATTTGAGATAGTAATTTTAAAAGCATCGGGAGGGGTGGGAAAGAGGCTTATTTATACAGGGAGGGATAGGAAGCTGAATATTTGGGTATTCAACTCAATGGAACCTTCTTTGCCACTAAAAATTCCTATTTAAAAAGTGTTGATAATCAGACTTTTGTTTAAAGACATTTCTTTCTGCACTGTTCCTTTATCCTTACTAACCCTTTTAGGTGCTGAGCATTAGACTAGGGAAGTTGAGTTTGGCTCTTGGTTAGTGTTAGGGCCCAGAAGGGGAAATATACTTGAAGAGGGATTATTTTACAACAGCCAAGACAGTTTATATACATGAAGAAAATTAGCTGTAAAAACTAGTAGTGGGGGAGGGACTAAAACCCATTTGGTTTCATCTTAATCTCTTTATAGTCTCCTTCCTTCCCCCTGCCCCCATCTCCTTCCCTTTATCCAATACTGACAGAACCCTGCATGGTGTGTTTTCCCTAGCACCACTGCACAGTTTATTTACCCAGCCTGTCTGTGCTTGTCCCTGAGGCAACTTTGGCAATGGCTGCAAACACCTTCATTAAATAGCCTACAAGGGGATGATTGTTGGGTGGATGCTGCTGCTTTTCTTTTCACACACCCAAAATGGCATTCATTTTCTTGTACTGATTCCTGTTCTAACCCTTCATATTCTGTCTATCCCCAGATGGTAAGCCCCATCCTTACCCTCTGTTGTAATTTGAGTAGTAGAGACAACTTCGGGGATCATCAGGAGCTTTGCATTTTCAAATTTGAATGATCTTGAACCCTGGCTCTGTTACTCTTCTAATGCCAACCTCTCCTGTTTCGTCCCTGCAGTTGACCAAGCTGCACCAGTTGGCAATGCAACAGTCTCATTTTCCCATGACGCATGGCAACACCGGATTCAGTGGTATGGATACCTCAGTGTTTATTTTTGTAAGGTGTAGTGCAAGACAGAGGCCAGCCCCAAGGCCTCAGTTTGACATCTGTTTAAGACAAACTTCGTTACCCAGCATCCTGCTGGTTTAAACTTGCCTATCTTCTGTGGCTAAACCAAAGGAGGTAATGTGTTTAACTTGGTTTTCATTTGGGATGAGTTATTCTAAAAGAAAAAAGAAGGCCCTTGAAGGTTTGGGGTGAAGTCAGGGGATGCTTGTCAGGCAAAGGGTAGGCTGACATTTCCTCTAACCCGTTCTCATTGCTGCCCCTTTGATCTGATTGGCACCCCCTTTCTTCCACCAGCTTTCACAGACCTGGGTAGAGACTACAATCCATTTGTGCCAAATTGTGTAGTGTTTTTTGCTTTTGTTTTGTTTTGTTTTGGGCTTTTTTTTCTGTATAAGGAATAACTTGTCCGATAGGGTTAGGATGAGACCACCAAACTCATTTTCACTTGTATCTTAACAGGCATTGAATCCAGCTCTCCAGAGGTGAAAGGCTATTGGGGTAATGATTAAAAAAAAAATCTGTAGTATTCTACTGTTATATTAATAAACTGGTGGGAGTCTTGTTTCACTGCCCATGACATACCAGCAACATACACATGGCAGAAAGAAGCTGAGAGAGCAAAAGGGTGGGCCTGGTGCCCCTGAGGGGTCCCTTGGTGGATCTGGCCAACCCCCTTCTAAAAGTATTGAATTTAGCAACCACAGTTGAGAGCAGGGCTAGCCTTCAGACTTAGCTAGTTGCCCTGGTCCAGTCCAGGTGCCATTATAGATGGTTATGGGTGTTTGCTGATTAGATTTTTTTTTCTTTTTCTTTGGAAAGCAATAAAAACCAGAACAAATTAATGAGCAATTGAGCAAAAGACAGGGAATAAATCTGGAGAAATGAACTTCCCTCACCTGACTGCCATTCTCTCTGACCTTCAAATGTAGGTTAAGATAGTGTGTGTGTGGTTGGTGGGGGGAGGCACTGTTAATCTGATACAGGTATATTTAAAGCAACTCTGCATGTGTGCCAAGAGTCCATGGTACCCAGTAACAGGCATGATATTGGCACTGGTGCTAGTAAGCATCAGGTGAGATAAAATTGGAACACGACAGCAGGAAATTCTAAGAAAAAGGGAGAAGTGCAGAAGGACTTGGTTAGATTTTGGTCCTGTTTAAGGATGCCACACTCCCTTTCCCCTTGCTTCCATCCCCTCACACCCTAATAGGCTGGGCTTTGCAGGAAATGGTATGAAATCAGATCTCCTGAGTGTACAGAGGAATCTTTCCAGAGTTATTTCTATACCCCTCTTTACTCTTTGAGGTTTCTAAGTTAGTGATGAATCCCAACAGCCAATGCTGGGTTTCCAGTTTGTTTCCTTCTGTTAGGTTAATGTGCAAGTCAGTTGGGGTTTGTATGCTGCACATTGAATTTTCTTGCTCTCTTCTGTCTTTTAGCAGGTTTGGATGCATCTGCTCAGACTACTTCTCATGAACTCACCATTCCAAATGATGTAAGTATAGTTAGTTGGGTTGCATGGGATGAAAATAAGAGAATTGGTTTTAAAGAATAGAAGTCTTAGCCAGTGTCATGCCACTTTTAAGGCCTAGGGAATGGAAATCATTTTAGATACCAAATTAAAAACTATAGTATCTAGAATTCTGAATAAAAATAGATGGAGAAAATTGCTAACACTTGTTGAGTATTCATGAGGCAAAGAACCTTTATATCTCAAGTAGAAATTCTTGCTTGCCTTTGTTTCTTATAGAATCTGAAGCCTTATCTTTAAAGCAGTGGTCTTTGGATGTTTTATCTGTGCTATTTAATATGGTACTCACTAACCACATGTGGCTATTTAAATTAAGAAGAGTAAAACATTCAATTTTTCAATCTCACTAGCCATACCACACTTGATGTGTTCAATAATCACATTTTATTAGTACTTACAGTACTGGACAATGCAAATGTAGACCAATTTTTTACTTTTTCTCAAGGCAAAAACATTAGAAATTAGCCAAAATCCATAGTAAAGTGGTAATCATAGCAGGATGAGTTTTAGCTATCTGTTGCCCACAAAACCAAAGATACCTTTACCTTTATTTCCAGGTTTATTATGATAAATTAGATTTTGTTATCTTGGCTCTTTTATTTTTTCTTTGGATTTACTCTTAAGAAAATGAGCTATGCTCAGTTGGCTATGTTGGAGTCAGTAGGCTCAGTTGGCTCTGACAAAAGAATAGGCAAGAGTTGAGCTCAATCTGGAGTATATGAGTAGAGTGTGTAGGATGCAGTAGTTTCCATTGCCTTGTTCATGGACCCAAGTTATAGAAGGCTGGAGGGGTGGGATGAAATTCTTGGACCTAGCCATGCTATTCCTAATTTGGTGTGCATTCTTGTTTTTCTCCCTAAAGTTGATTGGCTGCATAATCGGGCGTCAAGGCGCCAAAATCAATGAGATCCGTCAGATGTCTGGGGCGCAGATCAAAATTGCGAACCCAGTGGAAGGATCTACTGATAGGCAGGTTACCATCACTGGATCTGCTGCCAGCATCAGCCTGGCTCAATATCTAATCAATGTCAGGTAAGAGCTCCCTGCCTTTTTTGTCTTAGTGATGTCAACACACAAGTAATTTGTGTGTGGGGGGGAAGCTAAAAATGTATTATTAAATGAGGGATTATTTGGGGGATGGGAATAGGGATAGATGGAGATGGGGGAGAAGTTTAAGTCTAGCCCTGTTTTCATCCATTTTCAGTGTAGCAGAAAAAGATTGTAGTAAGTTCGCATGGGGTTGAAGAGGGGATAGAATGCTCAGATTTGACTTTTGTTGGGGAGTGGAAAGCTTGGGAGTGTGTCTGCAATAATAGGTCAGGTGCTCTGGCTGCAGCCACCCATACTTAGACTCATATGTGGGACTTTACATTTCATATAGCCCGATGTTTCTTTCACTGATAGGGTGTAGGCTCCAAAGTACCCTTAATTGAAATAAGGATAATGAGGTAATGTGACAGACAGCAAGGCAGTTTCTTGGGGGTAGCTATTACCTTTTATTCTGAAAACATGAATTTTTCTCAAATCACAAATGAGTTTCATTGTTGAGAGCTTGTGGGAAAGTGGAGGCACAGGTTTTGGAATATTTCAGAAATGCCTAGTGTGTTTTCTCTTTTTCCTCCACCATCTCATTCAATATGACTTCCTGAAATTGTAGTTTCCTTATTCAAAGCTAGCTAATGTTACTGAATACATGATTGTAGCAAGACTATTTATAGTCCAATGGGCATCCTACAAGGCATTTAAAAAAATATTTCTTGCTTTTTCAGTATTAGTGCTTATGTCACATTTTCATTGCTTACTAACATTTTCAAACCAGTTAGCCCATTTCCCAAGGAGCTTAGCTATCATTTTATGTAGCCTTTTCCCTCTAACTATTTGGTCTCTTGTGCATTCTAGTTTTGACTCTTAGTGCAAGAAAAGAATTCATAAGTATGAATTTTATATTGTCATGCTTACACTAATCATGTATTTATTCCATGGTCTTTATTCCCTGGTTAAGATATTGTCATGCTTACACTAATCATGTATTTATTCCATGGTCTTTATTCCCTGGTTAAGAATTTATCAGTTCCTCAATAGTGGTTCTGGTGTCTCTTCCCCCCTAGCCCCCCTTCAGACTTTTTATGTCGTGAGGTATTTACTAATCTTTATGTGGAGAAGACTTTTCTGTGTTGGTGTCTGCTTTTTTCTTCAGCTGCCAAGCACATCAAATTCTTAATAATAAATTCTTCAGAATAATAAATTCTTCAGAGTCAAATAGTAGTAAGCTTTTCACAGAAACTGTTTACAAAGGTTTTGTCCTCTTGTTTCTAGTTAGGGGTGGTTAAGTGGCAAGAATCATGTTCTTGGAAGCTGGAAGTTATTTTCTTCTTTGGTAGGCTTGCCATGAGTATTGTCAGATAGTGTTGAAATGAAACTTCTTGCCTGACCCCTGTATTAGGTCAGTGGGTACAATGTAAGGAAGCAGAACTTAGTTTCCTGGTTTAGTTCCTCTTCATGATCATCCTATTTAATAAAACCATTTAGGCTATGGATTTGGGTCAAAACCTCTTGAAGTTTGAGTTAACATCAAAGCAAGGGCTCTGCGTTCACAATGCTTAAGTCTTCATTTTCTCATCTTAGCCCATTTGAATGCAAAAAACAAACTGGTTTTATTGTTAATACTAGGCAAGAAATATTTCTGTGCTTTCAGTAATGGATTATGAGCATTTCTGGCCTGATTCTGGCAGTCAGTTCCTTTATCCTCTCCTTTATGGATTGCAGCTGTCCTGGACTTATATAGACAAAATGTAGTCTTAAGAGGAGACTCGTCTCCTTGCCCTAGAAGAGTTCATCCTTTGGGGTGGGTTGTCCAGACAGACTAAAGACATTCTGACTTAGACATGTGTAGGCATTTGGGAATTGCAGATCATTACTGTTATTTGGAGTTATTTTAGGAGTAGAAATGGTATTTTTACTTTTTGAACATGAATTTTTTGGCAGTGCTTGAGTTTCTTCCAGTTCTGTAAGGTCTGTATTACAAATATGGTCAATCACAAAACAAAGAGCTCCCCCCGCCCCCCATAACCCCTCACCAGAAATGAAGCTTCCCTAGTTCTTATCTATGCTTCTGTTCTCAGCATTTTTCTTTGAAAATGCTACATTCTTTCAAGTTTGAAATTGGTCATTGACCTACTTTGGTCTCTTTCCCCTGTCCATCCTAATATATTGGTTAGTTTGCAATGGAGATGGAAGCAAAATTTCGTATTAATTACAGGGGAATTTTTTTTTTAAATTCTGTGGGTTTATATTCCAAGACTTCACAAGTGATTGGTGGCTGAAACTTTTGTTTCTTCTTTGAAGATAGAGTCCTTTCATTTTCTACTTGAAATCATTCCTTTCTGACCTCTGGGTTGGATCAATGTGTCATACGTGGAAATGTGTTTCTTTTTTCAGCCTATGAGCTTTTTCTTCACCATAGCAATTTTAAATAGCACTGTGGAATGAAATTTGGCAGGTATACATTTTTAGAGGGTGGGATACAAGGTAAAAGGAAGACAGCTTTGTCACAAATTGGTATTAGGTCTTCCTAATTTGCAACCAGAAACACTGATAACTTGAAGCGGTTTTTGTCCTGTACTTTTTCCCTTTTGTGGTCTTCCCTTCCACCCACCCGTTTTTTTTTGTTCCTTTTTTCCTCTGTTACAGTTTAGAAAACGCTAAACCCTCCTCCCAGGCAGCCTCCGTCACGATCCCTGATCACCTCAGCATCAACCTCTCTCAACCCTCCACCCCTTCTTCTTCTTCCTCCTCCACCACCACCCCCTCGCTCGCCACAGCGGGGACCTCCGACGCACCCTCCAGCCTCCCCAACCCTCTTCCGACCGCCCCTTGTGTCTCCAGTCTGCTTGGCATGAAACCCATCCCTCTCCTGGCTCTAAATGTTGTGTCTGCTGCTAAGGGTACCGGGGCTTCAGCTGCCACCACCACCACCTCTGCCGTGCCATGTGTAACTAACAAACTGAAAGGCGAGAAACAGAGATTCTCCCCCTACTGATTGCATATCTTGAGGCACCCCCTCAAGTAATTCTTGGTTCATTTTGTTTTCCTTTGTTAACATGGTGAGAAACAATTGTGAGCTTGTGACATTTCCTTTTTACTATTTGGGGGATAACTGGGTGGGGGTGGGGGCAATGGTAACGGTGTTTAGGTTTAGGCCATTTCAGCTGAGTGCCTATTTCTGAGTCTGATTTGTTGAATATTTTATCTAGAGCCACAGTTCTTGCTCTTTCTCATTCTGTTACTTTTTTGTAGCTTTATTCTGCCTTGCAATATAACAATGTGTTAGGCTCTGTGTTAATGAATAAAAGCTTCTCCATTAATCTTTTTATTATTATTTAATGGTTAAGTTTTATCAGCTGGCCTTCTTGGCCAGATTTGTGTTTCTAGCTGTAATAAAGTTGCCACAGTAAGAACCTTAGTTTACCGTGTGCTGTGAAGTGTAAAGGGGTGGGAACTTGGTGACCTGTGGCTTGACTAGGCAGTCTATAAAACTGACCAGACCTCTTTGTATCCCTGGTTAATGTTGTAACCCTTTGTCATTCACCACAAAGGGAGATGGGCCTGTGGCAGATTAAATCCAGAGGGTCTTCCATAATTGGGAAGAAGTTTACTTAGTGAAGATTAGTTTCTCTGATTTCTCAGATCCCTTACCTTGCCAAAAGCAGCAAGTAACAGGGGTGTCCATCCCAGGCTTGTTTCTGCTGGCAAGTGTCAAAGTTTGCCAGCATGTCTGCATTCCTCTGAAGTAGCATTAGTCCTCTTCCTATGACATTGGGTAAATCTTAACCAACCTGTGACATCTCCCCAAATTTGATAGGATTCTGTCCAGTCATCCTAAATCATCCCTAATTTATTAGGCTTTATCTTTTTTTCTATTCCTTGTTTGCCCTTTTGTCTCCCCACCAGCCCCCTTATTTATCATGTGTAGAGAATTATAGACTTAAATTTAGAACCATTAATATCAGCTGTAATTCATTAATCTACTCATTTATCAGGTTAAAAAAATAGAAGCCCTGAGAAAACTTAAATCTGCAAATCACATGGATGACTAGTGAGGATTTACTCAAAATGCACTTAAATCTCCTGAAGCCTTATTATTTTCCTTATCCAAGACCATCGTTCTCTCTCCATAAAAGGGTAGAAATACTGTAGGTATAATGGCAAAAGCCATCTAGTAGGATTACATTCTACCTGAATACATATTGCAGGGCTAATGAAAGTATAATGTTCTTCCCAAAATACCAGTATAGAGTATTTTTCCCTGATGACCTTTTCCCACATTCCCTTTTTTTATTTTTGTTTTACTCCTCACTCCTCGGGGATTAGATTTTCCCCAGTGATTCTAGAGAATGGAAGGGAGAGAGGTAGAGAGAAACATAGATGTGACATCGATTGGTTGCCTCCCCACAAGTGCCCGACTTGGGGCAGGGATCGGACCTGCAACCCAGGTACATGCTCTTGACTGGCAATTGAACCTGAGACCCTCTGATGTGCAGGCTGATGCTCTTAAAACCATTCAGCCATGCTAGGCAGGGTCCCTTTGGTTTATGTTATAGGGTTAAAATGAATTGCTCATGAGTATTGCAATATATTACATTGGTGGTGTGGCCCTCAATCCTGTATTACATGTCCCCCAAGTCTACATGGGATGGGAGGGGCAAACATTAGTTAATTGTCCAGATAGACTTTTTCTTGTTAGTTGCTATAGCTGCTCCTTTATCATATAGAAGGCCTCTTCACCTAATGAGTTCTTCCTAAAGAAAGATTGCTAGGAAGGAATCTAGATGTTTTAAGGGGCTGACTGACTACCGTCACATCGAGTCCTTAATATTTTTGTTGGGTTTTCCTATTCCCTGTCCCCCTTATACCTGCTCCTCCTTCCAATCCTGCTCAGGCTGTGTGCATGAACAGTTCCTTTTAAACTCTATGGTGACAAAGTGACACCACCTTCATGCATCAATTTAATTTTTTTTAGGTCCTAGATCTAAACTTTCCAGCAATTCCTCCCTAAACTGTCATTCAGGGCCTGTTGTTTACATTACTCTAGATATCCCATTTTGGCATTGTCAAGGATCTACCCTCTTTAAGAACAAAATATTTTTTATACCCAGGTAGAAATACCATTTCTGACTAAAATACTAATTCGTAGTTGAAAGACCCATCTATCTTGGCCTTGGTTTTTCTTGCCTCTCTAGCCAGCTGGCCAGCTGTTGAGCTTTCATTGTGGTAGAAGAGATACAGATGGGGAAATATTCATGCTCCCTTGACTTAGGCAAGTCATTTAAAGTCTGTGAAATAAATTTATGAACTGAAACTTCAGTTGTAACATTTAGTTCTCTTTAAAATGGAAACTAAGTCTTGCTGGCTACCTAATATCAGTGAAGCAGGCCAAATGCCTACATACCTTTCCTTCAAAGTGCAAAATTGGACTCCAGGGCTTCAAATGATGTTTTCAAATGAAGGCATTATAGCCAGGTATGTTTGTCTTAAGACCACAGATTTGAGAGCTTATAGAGAGTTGCTGAAACAAATTATCTTAGCTTCCACCTTTCAGTTCTGAAAACCATAAAAACTATAGCTTGAGTATAATTCTTGACCCTTACTATACTTGTTACCTGTTTTGACATCTCTTAGCATTTGAAACTTCATTATCTCTTAATAGTTAATAATGGCCTTTATTGATAGAGAAACCCAGGACTGTTCTAGAATAAAAAGCTGTTTCAGCACTAGCTTTGTGAGGCTAATTTCAGATAAACGTTTCCTAAATTATTCTGTAGGTATTTTAGGAGGATTGGAAGTAAGCTCGGCAGTAAAGAAACTTTGCTTCTGTGATTTGTGACGAAGAAGATACTTTACTGTCATGGTGTACTTCTATAAAGTGTTTAATATCTCCCACAAAGGTTCTGGAGGAACATAGTTTGAGGGATACCCACACTTGGTAACCAAGCCCTCTCAGTTTCCTTTGATTCTGAGGTAATTTCCTCTCATGAAGTTTCTTCGATTGCAGGGGTTACAGGCACATGGTACTGGTTAATTAAAAAAACCTTGTTACTGAACCACTGAATGTTTCACATACACTCTGCTTCACAGTTCACCAACCAACCAGGTTGAAAGACTTGGAGTTGAGGTGCAGCTGGGCATTTAAAAAAACTAACTTTGAGTTCTTGTTTTGTATTACAGGCTTTCTTCGGAGACGGGTGGCATGGGGAGCAGCTAGAACAATGCAGATTCATCCATAATCCCTTTCTGCTGTTCACCACCACCCATGATCCATCTGTGTAGTTTCTGAACAGTCAGCGATTCCAGGTTTTAAATAGTTTGTAAATTTTCAGTTTCTACACACTTTATCATCCACTCGTGATTTTTTAATTAAAGCGTTTTAATTCCTTTCTCTGTTCAGCTGTTAATGCTGAGATCCATATTTAGTTTTATAAGCTTCTCCCTGTTTTTTTTTGTTTTGTTTTTTTTTTTTTGGCTCATGAATTTTTTTTGTTTGTCATGGAAATGTAAGAGTGGAATATTAATACATTTCAGTTTAGTTCTGTAATGTCAGGAATTTTTCAAAAAAATTAAAAGATGGACTGGAGCTTTTTCTTTGTGAATAGAAACTGGATGCCACAGTGATTCATGTGGGTTTTATTCCTGTTGTCTTGCTGTTATTTTTGCACCTTTTATCCCTCAAAGGACAAGGACCCTGCTTGGGTTTTGAATATAAGCATTTATTCCAGTTAAGATGTTTTCTTCTGTTTTACCACTCCATTCTTATTTATTTCAGTAGCCCTTGATTGGATTTTCTCTTGAGCCTGCATTGAAAGGTGACCTAGTAGCTATAGCAAGCTGGCTGTGCCCTTAATTTCAAAGGTTGGGGGTTACATTTTCCTAGGATTTATCTGTAAATAGTCAGTCACCTGGGGGTTGGGTTGTGGGAAAGGATGCACATGCATACACCTGGAAGCTGTGTGTCTGGCTGGGATTCAGGTTGCAAGATGGAGTATTTAAGATCTGCCTTCTAACATCCATTAGTTACCTGCTCCCATTTATGCAGATAAGTTTAGAAGGTTGGAGCTTTAAATGATGTTCATTTAGAAAGAGCATAAAAGGAAGAAGTAATTTATCCACAGTCCTCAGATAATGTCTGGAGCCCAAGGCTCCTCCTTGATCGTGTATGCTACCTCATTAATTCACCAAGAAAACCCTCGACAGCTGGGCCTGCATGGAGTGGTTATATTTCAAGGTTTTTCACAGGGGTTACAATAGGACAGTTTCCACCCCAATCAGGCACCAAGATAAAAGCAGGGACTTAAGACCCCAGTTCTTCAGCCTGAGCCGTCACACATGCTTGTACAATCTTCTAACCTCCCCCTAGACCCTAAGCCAGTACTTTGGCAGAGAAATGAAGAGACAAAGAAATTAGTTACATTGCACCTGAGAAACCTCAGAAGGGAGGAGCCAGCCTTAGCCTCCCTCCTCCCAGGTGCAAAATGTGTAAACAGTAAATGGAAAACAAAAAAGTGCAGTTAAGTGGCTCCCTTTCCTTTTCCCTGGTATTTGGGGGGAAAGAGTAGAGAGGATCATAGGAGGCAAGTTGGGCTTTTCTACTGCCTGACTACTTGTTGAACATAACTTGGTGAAACAGGGAGGGGCCAATTTGCCCTTACCCACAGATCTAGGGCAGTCCTTGTTCTTCATTTTCCACAGCTGCCAGTTAGGTGAATTGGTCAGGGGGTCAGTCTCTTGAGGCTGGGATAGCCCTGTCTTTCTCTGTTGATTATGTGGCGCATATATATATTATTTATATAAATATTCCTATGTACAAGAACAAGAGTGGCTTTCATGGAGGGAGGGAGGCTGGGGGCTGCAAGGCTTCACCACTGTTGGGGTTGTCCAGTTCAGTGCTGTCACAGTCTGAGTCCTCGGAATTGGGAGGGCCCTGTGGAAAGTAGACATGCAAGGAGGAGTGAAGCTCAGAAACTCTTGTATTGTAGATCCTTTAGGATCCCTCACTGAAATCTTTGTTATAATAGCCAGCAACTTACTGCTTTTTACTGCCCCCAGATTTTGTTGTTCAGGCCATTTTCCAAGGCACGAGACTCCTAATTTCAGGATTCCTCCCTGGCTGCAATTTCATCTTCTGGCCTCTGCATCTATCTCCCCAATAGCTCTCAAATGACCAGGTATCTCTTCCCTGCCCAATACTGGCTGTTCTTGTTACTCACCTGCTCCCCCCTGAGTAGGTCCTGGTGCTGGATGGGCAAGGAGGGTTCAGGGCCTGTAACCACCTCTGAAGCAGGTTGGTCTAGTGGGATTTCTGATCCCTGGGAGCACATGTCATCAGACCGTTCATCTGGCCGCTCATCAGTGTTGGTACTGCCAACATCAGGTGTGCCACTGGGGGATGGCTCACTAGCTGTGCCTTCCTCCCCATCTGATGGATTCTCTGAGCTGAAGGTAGAGAGTGACTGGCGCATGTTCAGGCCCTGAGGCCACCTATAGGTCAGCGAGACACCTACGGCTTGACTGCGCTTCTTGCAGCCCAGGAAGCTAAAGAATGTCATTACTTCTTGTGCTCCATCACTCACCTCTGGCTTGATGTCAGCTCTACTTCACTGTCTACTTCCCCTTCCTCTTCCTCTGATGATATGCCACGTTTCTGTAGGAGAGATTGAATAGATTGGTCAAAAGTGGGAAGAGGTAATGGGCCCAGGGAAGGGGAACATAATTACAAAGCATTAAGTAGGGAATGGCTTAAGATAAAGAGCCTAATGTTGGAAGTGAGTTAATGGATTTGGACCCCAGGGAGGAAAAGAACTGAGAACCCTCTCATACTTTACCTGACTTCTGGTGACAGCAGCCCTGTACAGCAGTGCAGCTGGGGTCAAGTGCTGGGACCCAGCCCGGCTTCCTCCCCGTCCCGCCGTCCCTTCCCTTCCAGTTCCCAGCAGCCCCGCACCATCACCAGGCCCTACTGGTGGAGGTGGCTCCCCTTTGGCTCCCCCAGGTGAATCTGGGCTGGTAGAGCCAGGTGCTGAGCCCTCACTTGGGGGGGTGTCACCCTGGGCTGGAGGTGGTGAACCAGGATCCCCAGTTTCCCCTGTGGCCCCTCGGCCCCGGGCTCCCAGTGCTGCTGACAGCAGATCTGGGGATGAAGAAGACATCTTTCGTAGCAGGAGGTCATGATGGAGCCCACGGAGGGCCGGAGGGCAGGCTTCCCAGGCTGAGGGTCCCCCTCCTAGCACCCCTGGGCTTCCTGGTCCCCCAGGTTCATGGGGTGGCACAGCTGCACGAAGCCCAGGCAGGTCCCCACAGCTGCCCTTGGCACTGGCTTTGCGATGACGGGTCTTGCCACGGCGATTCCGTCCTGGTGAGGGGGGACCCTTAGGACACCCAGGAAGACCCACCCCACTCAGGGCTGCATCTAGTTTTGGTAGCAAAGACTCAGTCTTGAGGATATCTGGCCTGGTGGGAGAGGGGAAGGACAAGTTTGAGATTAACAAATTTATCAAGTGAAAGCATTCCCTAACCTTGTGCAGTATACAAAGCACTTCTCTCCCCTTTCTAAATACAGTTATCAGTCTTCCTGGCATCCCTGACTCCTCCCTTCTGCATCCCTCTTGCCAAATTTGAATCTCAGCACTTAACTCTGGTCTCACCTTTTGCTGTGGGGTGACAGCTTCTGTGGAACATTCCTCTTCTTGATGAGCTTCTCCATTGTGTTCCCATGCAGGAGGCCCCGCGAAGGGTGTGACTTCAGCAGACCTGGGCACCTCCGCTCTAAAGCTTGTTCCCTCCTAAAGACACACACCACTTCAGTTGGGCATGTGACCAAGAAGGGGGACCCAGGCTTAGTAGCATCTGAGTCAGGCACAGCTTCATGAAAGTGGGATTAGGGTTGCATAAGGGTCGTTTGGTTACCTGAGGAGCTCCCGCTCCTTAAGCTCCAATTGCAACATCAGGGCATTAAGTTCCATGTACAGGTTGTTGGCTCTCTCCAGCTTCCGTTCATAGTGTTCCCTGATGTCCAAGGCATGTCTGAAATGGGCAGAAGGGTCCCTGAGGTTAGCTGGCTTCACTGGGTGCCATAGTTGATCCCAGTCCCTGAGAACTGGTCCATGGGCCCTGCTGTTGCTGAAATCCCCTTTCCAAACACGGGCACACACCTGAGCTCCTCCCTCCTCCGCATCACCAGCTCCTCTTCTAGGCGGTGCAGACATGTCCCTTCTGACTTAATTTTTTCAAAGTGCAGCTTTACCTCTTCACGCCACTCTGCCTGGGGGTGGAGAAATAATGAGGGGTGAGGAATATAGGAGTGAGGTACATGATTGACCAACACTAGGTCTCAGCCTCCCAAAGCACATTTATTCCATCCCAATCAACCCTTCCCAGCTTCCCCTCAAAGAGAGGGAGCTCAGGTGTTCATTTTCCTACCCACAGCACACCTGGGACTTAAAATAAGTCTCCTGGGGTGTGGAAAGGACATCTGCTGAAGCAATGTCTAGATGTAGCAGGATCTGTCGGAATGATGGACGATTTCGTGGTTTGCTGTTCCTGGAGGCGTTAGAGAAAGGAATTTGAGGGAGGACCAGAAAGGAATTGGGGCATCCTTTCTCAGTGTCCTAATGAACCCAATCCTAGAATGTACTCTGATAAAAGAATTCCCTAGTCAACTATGTCTAAGAAATGTTATCTGTTAGCATATCAAAACCCTGCAGTAAGCAAACCTATTCATTTTCAACTTGGTTGCTAAAACAAAACCTTTTCCCTAATGACTCCATTAAAAGAAACACACTTTGGGAAATATTTAACCAAAGGTTAGAAATGTTCAACCTTCCTTTGGGGTCTAGGTTCCAAATAAGGGACCAGGGCTCTTCCCTCCTGTGTTCTAAAAATTGTAGTGCTTGCCCACGGTCACAGAAAGCCTGTGTGGCTTTGAATCTAATGCACTCCTGCAGATTACTGATTAATCCACCTCTCATTTCTACATTGTAGTCCCCTGGATTCACGGTCTGAATCCTGGGGTCTTCAAAAGCCATATATGGCAACTCTGCCCCTTTTCCCCGTTCAGGATTCTGGGCCCGAATGCCTGGATTCTACATGCTGGTTAACCAGCAATACCCCTTAGCTTCCCAGCTTTTTCAGGCCACTCTTACCAGCACTGGCGAAGCAGGATTTTGAAGCCATCTGGGCAGCTGGAGGGCACAGGCAGATGAAGACTGTTGCTTCCCACACCCCAGATGATGGCTGAGGAATCTACATCTTTGTAGGGAATCTCACCAGTCAGCAGTTCCCATAGCACCACACCAAAGGACCTGGGGAGAAGAGGGGACCATCACTTGGGAGGTGATCCCTCCAAAGGACCTGCTTGCTACCAACACATCTCACGTGCACTCAGGCCCGGGAAACCCTCCTCCCTCCCACACTTCCTATGCTGGCCACCTGCTATTCTCAGTCCTCAGCCTGACCCTCACCAGATGTCGACCTTCTCAGACACAGGCTCGTTACGAATCACTTCAGGGGCCATCCAGGCTACTGTTCCTGCAAAGGACATCTTGGTGCTCTTGTCACTCAACTCCTTGGAAGTGCCAAAATCGGAGATCTTCACTACATCGTCGTACGTGATTAGCATGCTGGTAAAGAGTGTAGTCAGCTGGGGTCCAGGCCCCTCCACACACCTCATCCAGTGCAGCAACTCTACTTTTCTGTTAAATCATCTGGGACACCCAGGGGGCTCACCACAACCCTCCCGAGAGAGGACTGTCACTGGGAGGGGTTTCTGAGATGGCCACATGGACATAGGACAGGGTCTGGAAGCAGGGAGATGGCTACACTGACGTGGGTAGGCGTTATCTGCAGGAGACCATGCACATCAGTGTCTCCCTGCTTGCTTGCTTACTCACTTGGGGGACTTGAGGTCTCTATGGATAATCTTGTGCAGGTGCAGGTAGTTCATGCCACCAGCGATGCCCATGGACCAGTCAACCAGCAAGGAAGGGGTGACAGGGCGGCCAGCCCGCAGTACCTCATACAGCTGGCCCTGGGCGCAGAACTCCATGAGGATACAGTAGCAGGGAGCCTGGGTGCACACACCCCTGGGGACCAAACAGTAGTGTGAACCAGCCCAGTATACCTGGAACCCCATTCCCAACCATTAAAAAGGGTAGGGTAGCCCTAGCTGGTTTGGCTCAGTGGATAGAGCATCGGCCTGTGGACTGAAGGGTCCTAGGTTCGATTCCAGTCCGGCACATGCCCAGGTTGCCAACTTGGTCCCAAATGGGGGGGCGTGCAGGAGGCAGCCAATCAGTGATTCTCATCATTGACATTTCTCTCTCTCCCTCTCCCTTCCTCTCTGAAATCAATAAAAATATATTTTAGAAAATAAAAATTAAGCCCTAACTGGTTTGGCTCAGTGGATAGAGTGTTGGTCTGTGGACTCAAGGGTCTCGGGTTCGATTCCGGTCAAGGGCATGTACCTTGGTTGTGGGCACATCCCCAGTGGGGGGTGTGCAGGAGGCAGCTGATTGATGTTTCTCTCTCATCAATGTTTCTAACTCTCCCTCTCCCTTCCTCTCTGTAAAAAATCAATAAAATATATTTTTAAAAAATTAAAAATAAAAAGGGTAGGGTAGCCCGGCCGGTGTGGGTCAGTGGTTGAGCCTCGACCCATGAACCAGGAGGTCAGGGCATATGCCCATGTTGTAGGCTTGATCCCTAGTAGGGGCATGCCGGAGGCAGTCAATGATTCTGATCACTGATGTTTCTATTTCCCTCTCTGAAATCAATAAGAACATTAAAAAAAAAAAAGGGGGGGTAAGATAGCTCAGTGTAGCTCAATCCATTGGAGCGTCGTCCTGTGCACCGAAGGGCTGCAGGTTCGATTCTGGGTTGGGAGACATACCTGGATTGTGGGTTCAATCCCCAGCCAGGCCACATCCAGGAAGCAACCGACCGCTGTTTCCCTCTCTCATTGATAGTTTCTCTCCCTCATACCAATAAAAATATATCCTCATGAGAGGATTAAAAAATTTTATAAAAACATTTTTTAAAAGTAAATAAACAGGGTGGGGAAGATCCCTGCTGCCCAAGTAGGTCCCTGCCCTCAGCATAGTATTCCCAACCCCCGCCCTGAACCTTACTTGAAAGTGATGATGTTGGGGTGCTTTAGCTTTCGCAGGTGCTTGATGTCAGTCTCCTTCAGGTCCCGTACCTTCTTCACAGCCACCTCTTCCCCATGGAAACGCCCCAGGAAGACAGCACCCTGGGCCCCTGAGCCCACCCACTGCAGATCCAGGATTTCCTCAAAGGGGACCTCCCAAAGGTCTGTGAACAGGAGGCACAGTGTCACAAGGTTCTGAGAGAGCCACCCTCGGGGCCTTGTGATGGTCAGGCACAGGGAAGAGGATTGGGTTAGCTGAAATGACTCAAGGATGGTGAGGCAAAAAAGTAGCCAAAATAGGTCACAAAGACTGGGTTTGGGGGGACAGGGAAGGCAATGAATGGTGGTCTAAAAAAAAAAGCTGGGAAGTCAGTAGCTGATGGATGGATAAGGAGCTTGGGCCAAGCTCAGGAGGGAGGGTCAATAGGTGAATTAGATGGGATTGCCAACAGATCTGAAACTCAGGGACACAGGAAGCGAGTTCCTGAGGACAAAGTGGACAAAGCCTACCTTCCTGCTGCTGCTTGTGCTCTGTGGAGTAGGCTTTGCCGATCATGGTCCAGACAGGGCGCAGGCAGCCAAAGAGGCCTTCCAGGAAGCCACTGCCACTCTGGCACTGCAGCCGCACTTCATCTGCTCGAACTCTGGGCACCCGACTCTCAGGGGACCCAGCGGCTCCCCCTGGGCCTCCTGCATCCTGCTCATGTAGCTGCAGGACACTGTTGGCAAAAGGCTCAGGAGGTGGCTCTCCACCTGGGGAGGGGCTGGGTCCACCCCCGCCCTGCCCACCCAGTGGCACTACGTCTCGAAGTACACACTGGGTAGGCGTCAGGTCTTTCTCAGGGGTGCAGTCAGAAGTGTCTGGGTCCAGCTTGCGCATGGACGCCTCGCTTAGGGTGGACACGAAACCCCCAAAGGAAGGGGAGGGTGTGCGGGTCTCATGGAGGCAGGCCATGGCCTCTAGGCCCCAGTGTGGCGGTGAGCGATGGGCCCTATAGGAACAAAGGAGGGAGAAATGGTCAAAGCCACAGGCACATCAGCTCAGAATGCTCACTCTAGAGTCACAGGCACAAGTTGGGGTGCTGGGCTCCCTACTGGAAATAACATTTGAGTCTCACCGTCAGGTACCCCTCCCCCTTTGCAAGTTTCACCTGGGACCCATCTTAGGAAACCTGATACACAGGCTTCCACTAAAGTGTCTATTAGTAACACAAGTCTGAGAATGATACTCAGGTATACAGGTAACATACCTGAGTATCATTCTCAGGTAGACACAGGTAACAGCCCTGCTCAGGTACTGGTAAAATTATCTCACGTTCAAGTATTATGGTAACAGACTAGTCCCTTCTCCCTGTAAGACTGCTGTAATTTGCCTTAGGAGAACATATTTCTTTCACTTGAGGCTCACATGCACACACACGTCATATAAGGGTCTCAGATATATATACCTTTTGAGTCTCAACCTTAGGCACCTAAAAGTAACACACCTAGGGCCCTTGCACGGAAGCACACACAGGTGATAGTGATAACACTCAGCACCACTCAAGCACTCTCAGATGACATTCCTGGGCCTCACGCTCGAGTACTTACACATGATACAGCTGAGGCGGTAGCAAGGAACACTAAACTCAGGTGAGACTCACATCTGGTCTCCTGTGAGGGTGCTCAGAGGTATACACCTGGGCTTCTTCCAAGTACGTGAAGGCAGTAACCAATCAACTCCACTATCTCCCCAGCAGTTGGGGAACAAGACAGAACCATTCAATGGGGGTGCAGAAGCTGTGTCAGGACAAGCTGTAGCCTACTACTTCATCCTGCTTAGCCTAATCCCCATCAGTCCAGCTTCTCCCCCAGGGGGTCAATTAGAGTAGACCCTGTCTCCTCTTTCTCCATGGCCTCATTCCCAGATTCCCAAACCAAGACCCAGCTTGACAATGAAGGTATGTCCTAATCCATAGCTGGATGCTACTTAAGCAATCATTATGAACTCTGAATCCTGGCCTTGCTTCTGCCACTTACTGGCTGTGTGACTTCAGGCAAGCTGTGTTTGAGCCTGTTTCTCCAACGGTACAACGGGTAAACTAGCTATCAGTCAGGCACAGCCAATTCCACACCCTATACCAAACTTGCCCAGAGCTTGACACAGGGGGGTCATTCTAGTCGCCCATCTCCTTCCACATCCAGTCAGTCACCAAATCCTGTGACATGAGGGTTCCTGAGGACAGCAATCCTCACTGTTCCTTAACCCCTATACCAGAACCTGAGTCCCATCAGGAGAGGGATGTCAGGAACCTACACATAGAAAAAGCTCACTGATAATGATGCATATCAACATGGACATCTGGTATCTCTGATGGTCTCAGCTCCTGTAACATTTAATTTCCAGGCCTCTCTAAGCCTTTTTCAGTGGGCGTGTTGGACCCAGAATCTGTGTATAGAACAAGCACCTCAGATGATTCTTGTGCCTGACACATTTAAAAAGTTCTGACCCAATGCCATTCTATTCTCTCTTCTCTACTCTCACTTTACTACTTAATTCAGGCCTTATTAGCTGTGTCACCTGACCCAGGACAACTGCCTCTTAAATGGTTTCCAAGTTTTTCCAAAGCCCTCCCCACCCTCCCCACCCCCCGCCCCAGAGCCCATTCTCCACCAGCCTTTAAAATATTTCTTTTCGCCAAAACCGGTTTGGCCTGCGGACTGAGGGGTCCCAGGTTCGATTCCGGTCAAGGGCATGTACCTGGGTTGCGGGCACATCCCCAGTGGGGGGCATGCAGGAGGCAGCTGGTCGATGTTTCTAACTCTCTCTCTCCCTTCCTCTCTGTAAAAAATCAATAAAATATATATTTTTAAAAGCAATAAGAACTTTAAAAAATAGATATTTTTTTCTCTTTTTAAATCCTTACCCGAGGATATATTTACTGGTTTGAGAGAGAGAGAGAGAGGAAGGGAAGAAGAAGGAGAGAGAAACACTGATCAGTTGCCTTCTGTACCCACCCTGACAGGGGATCGAGCTGAAAACCCAGGTATGGGCCCTGACCAGGAATTGAAGCCAAAACGTTTTTGGGTGTATCAGAGGATGTCCCAAACTAAAAGTTGGCTAGCAACCCCTCTTCTGCTTCAAACCCTTTAGTATGCTCCACTGCCTTTGGCCCCTTCCCAGCCTCATCTCCCACTGCTATTGGTGCCCGCCCAGGCCATACATAACTGGGTTGAGAATGGCTAACTCTCATGGAAGGCTTACTATATATGTTAGCCTCGGACATAGTCACATTAGCTCATTTAATGCTCAGAGCTCTATGGTGGGCATGGTTTGCCCATTTGACAGGTATTAGTTAATAATCTGCCCAGGAAGCTTAGTTAGGAAGAGGCTCAGAATCGGTCCCCAAGTGTGCTCTCGAGCAGAATCTCTTGCTCTCCCATCTCACTTCATCCTGGAAGTCTTCCTTCCCATCCCTGCTGCTGTGACACAGTCCCCTGTGCTTCTGTCATGGCTCCCATTACCCTGGCCGCATGTGATAGGGCGCCTGGCTCCTCTGAGAGCATGATTTCGCATGGGATCCATCCCGGGGCCTCAAACAGCACCTGGCGAGCAGGCAGGTGCTCAGTAAGATGGGGCCACTGCTTTACTCACCCCAGAGGAATGTCTTAAGGACCGCACGTACACTACCTATCACTCACACCCAGCCAGCGAAGGAAATACTACCACTGGCCCCTTTATATTCCTGAGAAAACAGGCGCAGAGAGCTGCAATCAGTCAGGTCCAGCCTCTGAATCCCCAACATATCCCACGAGATGAGCGCCTTCAAGGGGTTAGATGCAAACGACACAGTAACAAGCCAGTACGCCGAATTCCCCCTGGAGGATCTGCGGGCTGCCACCAGCGCCCCTCAAACGGGGCTTCCCTTCCGAACCCCTGAGAAGGCAGGTGGGAGCTTCCCGGCAGGCCAGCAGGGCGGGACCGCGGGGTCGGCGTTTGAGGAAGAGCCAGGACCACTTGCTGGCCCGCTAGAAGCCCAAGTGAAGGCCAATCGAGGCGGAGAGGAAGGGGTTACGGGCCCATCACCCCTTCCCCTTCCCGGTCGTCACGTGGCACGGGGCTACAGGCGGGGGCCCAGCAGCGAGAGGAGGGGGTCCGGATCGGGAAGGGGAGGGGATACAAGTTGAGGAAAGCGCTGGGCGATGCGGCGTAACCATGACGACTGGGCCCGAGGCGGCGCGTGAAGTCACCGGGACCAGATTAGCCCTGGGTCACGTGAGCAGCGACGGCGGGGGTGGGGCCGCGCCAAGGCCCCGCCCCCGACCCGGGCTGGTCCACGTGCAGCTGCCGGCTGCTTTGGTGCATGCACCTCTCCTGCCCCGACCTCCCTCGACCCCTCATTCAGATCTTCGGCTGGGCGCAAGGAGAGGGAGACTGATGCTGGAGAGTGGACTTAGTTTGGCATTGGGAGGTGCAGTGTCACAGAGAAAGCAGGAAATCGGGAGATAGGGAGAATAAACACAGAAAGGACAACAGGCACAGCCAGAGAGGGAGGGACAAGTTGAGAGATACAAAGACAGAAACAGCGTGACGCCAGGAAGAGTCAAACCTGAGAAGAATGGATTGAAAAACTGATTTTGAAAAGCAGAGAAGACACTGAGAAAAAGGAGAGGAAAAGGGGCTGACTGAAGAACAGAATGATTCGTTTTCTGTTTAGAAGCTGAGCCTTGAGTAGGCACAACACCTGGCTTTTAAAAGGAAATTTCAGCCTTCGTTTGGCGTTTGGCAACTAAGAGGTTCAGGCATAGAGAGGGTGACATGAAGCCCGGCCTCTCTCCAGTTCACCAGACTTCCCCAGGGAACCCTCTGGTATCCAGGGCCAGCAGCTGGGGAGAGGGAGAAGCCATGTCACCTGTTTGTCTTTTAGGGCAGTGGGAGCAGCTGAAGAAAAAGATGGGACTAAGGGAAAGGGAGGGAATCTATCCAGGCTCAATCCACCCTCACCCTGTTCTCAGGCTAATGCAACTCTTCCAGATTGACCTGAAGGGGTGAGGCTGCAGGGAGCTGTAGTAAATGGGAGATTTCTCTCTTGCAGTACCCGCCTCCCCCCCCCCCCCTTGTTTCCTTTCTCTCTGACCTGCCAGCTGTGCCCCACTGCTCCCCCTCCCCCAGGCCCAGCTGGGCTTTGGAGCCAGGGCTTTGGGGGGATATGGCTAGGAACCCCTGGCCCAGACATTTGGTCATCTGGGGGAGGGGAGCTGTCTCCCCAGACATCAATTATGCAGAGCATTGGGGAAGGGCAGGAATGTGACAGGAGTGGGTGGATGTCAGTCATCTGTCCACCATATTTATCAAGTGCTTACTGTGCAGAATTCTGTACCAGACTGGGTGAGGGGACAGAGTGGTCCCTAAGCTATACATCTTCCAGGGTAAGAGGCTTTTTGGACACCCTGACACCCAGTTTCAGCTACCAGATTCTCTGCTTCGGTGCTGGTTCCCAGAGTGCCTCTTCAGGAGGCTGTATAAGTGGGGTGAAGGCAGGAATACCCTCTTCCCCCTTTAATTTTTCTTCCTAGGTTCTCCAGCCTGGAGGCCCGTGGCAAGGAAACCCTTTGAACTCTTTCTTGGTTCCTCCTAACAGCATCATCTCAATGCCAAGCTGCTTATCTGGCTATCTTGGAGGCTCAGTTGCGAGGCCAAGCCATCTAAATCTTGGGTGTTCACACTGAACACCAGCCACTTGTTCTGGACTTCACTTGGCACTCAAGAAGAGGAGGGAGACTCCCCTACTTTCTTGAGTGGGGGTGGGAAGGGAGGCCTTCAGGGGGAAAGGAGACCCAAGACTGGAAGGTTAGTTTCACCTCTGCAGGCTTTGAGACCCTTAGAGGATGGACTGACCCCTTCTGGCCATGCCTTCTGGCCATTTGGCTGCAGCTTGCTGTTTTGCATCTTACAGAGTCCACGGTCCTGGCCCCAGGGTTCTTCTCAGACAAAAAGAACTACAGCTTTTCTCAGTGCCCTCATGCGGGGGAAATGCCTTCTCCTGAGAACCTGGAGAAATCGAAATCCAGGCCCTCAGCCTCATATAGGCCAAGCCCCAAGAACCCTCATGGCCACCACATCTTCCAGCAGAGTGGGCAGTGAAGGTGCTGAGAAATGGAGGGAAAAACAAAGCCAGCTTTGGATTTGGATAGATCGGAACTAGAACCTCAGTTTTGCCAAAAATTAGTTTAAGAAATGTAACCTCTCCAAGGCCCCCAACTGTACCTCATGGGATGGGGAGGATTAAGTAAAACGATGTAGGAATGCTCTAAACACAGTCCCTGGCTTGTCTTCCTGGTTGGCTGGACACCAGGTCTTTCTTTGTGAATTCTGGAAAGGCCATGTCTTCCTGTCTGACCAGAAAAAGGGAGACTTGGTTTCCAACCTTCTACTTCCCCAAGGCAAATCTCAATTTCAGGTTCCAGGAACACCAGGTCACAATGGCAGTGGTGTGCTAGAGTCCCGTCATCCCTCTACCAGATCCTTTGTCCTTCCTCTGCAAATCCTGCCATACTTCCTCCTCTGGTCTGAGGAGGAAGGCTAATTCTCTGCACCCCATCCTCATCCCCTGGCCAGTGTGGTCTAGAATCACCCCTCAGCCCTGCCCTTTAAAGTCTGAGGGGAAGGAAAGCGTAGGAGCAAGATATGATGGGCCACGGGGCTCA
The DNA here is from genome assembly GCA_026230045.1 of Corynorhinus townsendii. Lineage (NCBI taxonomy): Eukaryota > Metazoa > Chordata > Mammalia > Chiroptera > Vespertilionidae > Corynorhinus > Corynorhinus townsendii. Next base: position 166,771,899 of record JAPDVU010000003.1, on the reverse strand, counting down.
CAAAGGGTCTTCCCTGCTCAGAACCTCAGAAGAACCTGGAGGAAGTTCAGCATATTTTAACAAATAGTCCCTGGGCTGAATGTGCATTTTAAAAGAGCTTGAGGGATAGATACCAGCGTACCATTTTCTAGGTAGGTGGAATTGTGGGTGTTTTTCTTCTTGTGGCTTATCTATATTTTCTAGTATTTCAGTAATGACTTTAAATTGCTTTAAAGTAAGAAATTTAAAATTTTATTTTTAAAGAGATGGAAATTACAGAGTGTTGTCCATTTCTGTCACTTAGCTTGGGACAGTGTGCAATAGAGGGAGAGTGGATGACCTGAGAATCAGAGAGGCTTGGTTGACATCCTGTCTCTGCTCCTGATCATTTGGGCAACCTGGAAAATACGACTTCTTAACAGACATCGGTTCCTTCATCTCTAAATGGGGGCAGTGGTACCTCTTGTCACACAATGGTATGCAATATATAATGCATTGGGTAAGAACACAGGCTCTGGTTCGGCCCTGGCCACATACTAACCTTTTCACTTCAAACAGATTACTTAAGTTTTAGTTTCCTCATCCCTAAAATAGAGATAATGATAATACTACCTCTTAGTCCTGTTGTAAGTATTGTTGAATAAAGTTCCTGGCCCAGTCCCTGGCACCCAGCAAGCCCCCTATAAGCATTAGCCATGTGGAAAGTGCCTGACAAGCTTTAGTAGGGGTTTTATTCATGCAATTCCCATCCTTTCTTTCCCTTTCCCTCTTCCACAAAAGCAAGAAGCAGTAGGCAGGGTACCAGCGGAAAGGGACAAGAGACATGGACAAACAGGAGGGGAGGAAAAGGGGAGCAAGGAAAGAAGCAAGCAAAGGACAAGGACTCTTTATCCTGGGCGATCTTTGGTCTCTTCTGCAGTAGTCCCTGCTTCCTCACCGCCTTCCCCAACACATACAGCCCTAGTCCTGGGAGCACATGAAGCAGAGGCCAGTCTCTGTGTGCAACCCCTCATGAAGCCCCTGTCCCCTGCTGGCATCTTCACACTTGGCTCCTTTTCCCCCAGCAGGGACTTCCGAAGGGTGGATCCCCAGTCCGTTATTTCTCCCCAGCCCAGGCAGGTCTGCACACAATGAGCCATTTTTCCATTAGGTGAGTCCTGGGTGGAGGGTACTAAAATTTAGAGTCTTTTTCCTGGCAAAGCCAGATGACCACGTCATCATTTCCATCACTTCCTGGGAAGCACTGGGAAACAAGCAGTTGGTTTTTAGAGGGGTTCTACCATCCTCCGTTGTAACGACACCCAGAAGTCCTGAGTTACTTCCTTACTTAAACTTCTTGCCTCCTCTGCCCATAACTGGGTCTAATGAGGGGATGGATATTTAGTTGTGCATTTTCATGTGTGCCGGAGGTGGGTCTCCCAGAATCCCCTCAGTCCCCAATGTGAGTGGGTGAGCAGCAGGCTTGAGAGGGAAGCTGCTCTTGCCACTCTTAAGTGTGAGATAGAAAAGAGTAGGCTCTACCAGCTCGGAGGAATTTCAGTGTCTGCTTAGAAAGGCCCAGGGCACACCTGGGTCCTTGCCTTCCTGAATCCTTTCTGCTTGCCTTTCCTTGGTATGAATGACACTCTGGCTGAAAACCAGAGTTCCCAGAGCCATGGGGTTAATCCTGAAAGTTAGAAGGGAGTTGCACGTTGTTTAGTGTAAGGCACTGACCGTCTTGAGATAAGTCGGGTGGGGGAGAGACCTCATGGGCACTCCCTCCTGGATGAGGACCACTCATTCACTCTCCTCCCAAGAGGGAACAGGTAATGGAGTTAAAAGGTAGGACTACTCCCTAAATTCTAGGATTCTTATGTATTTTTAAGCCAAGGAGTTTGTGGGTAAAAGGGAGGAGGAGGTTCATGAAAGGCCTGGGCTTGGGAAATGGGTTAGGAACACCAGAGGAGATGAAAGGACAGAGGGAGAAAACCACATATGAATGGAGGAGGGAGGATGCAACAGCTGGATGGAGAAGGTGAATCCCATAGCTGGACGGGATTAGGGGCTTCACCATGGAAGGGGAAGGAGACCATTGCTTGGGCCTCCAGGAACAGGTGCTCGCTGCCTATAATCCTCAGGTACAGCCTGCTAAGTGTGTGTGTTTGGGAGGAGGTTGGGGGTCGGTGGGCACACCAGGCCTTGTCCATCCTTCCTCTCCTTCTTTCTCAAGGGCCCAAACTCCTCCTCCTTCCCTCTTCTCCTTCTTGAGGAAGAGTGGGAGGAGAGAATGATCTCTTGCCCGCTGTCCTTAAGTCGGTTCCTCAACCATACGCACCCCCCCCCCCTTCCTGTCCTTTTAAGCTTTTGAGGCTCTTCATCTCCCATCTCCCAGCTGGGCCAAGCTGGGCCGCAGCGTCCCTCCGCTCCGTTCCTCTCCTTTCCATCCCCACAGGCGTCGGGTCCAGGTCTACAGTTCCTCCATTCCCACAACCTCAGCATCCCCGCTGCACCCTCCCCCACCCCGCCACAGCTGCATCCCGACCCTCCCTCGCTACTGGGATCCCAGGACCCGGACCCATCCCTGCCCACCCCCCTCCCCCACTCCCCACGACTCGGCCCGGCTCTCACCTCGGGGGCTCCGCGGCCGCAGCACAAAAGGCGGCGCTGCTGCAGCTCGGCTCCGGATGCTGCTCCCGCCTCCTCCTCCTCCTTCTCCTCCTCTCCTCCCCCCGCTGCCCTCGACCGGACCCGGGGCGCCTTCAGAGGCGATGCTCGCGCGGTGTACCGGTGTCAGCCCCAGATTTCTCCCCCCACCCCCCAACCCCTAGCCCCGTCCCTACTGCGCTTGAACTCCCGCTCCTTCCCAGGCCCCTGCCCCTGGCCCCCCGGGACGGACACGCCCTGAGCGGGGGATGCTACGCTGGAGCCGCCGGCCTCTTAAAGGAGCCCGCTGCTGCCATCCGGTGCACTCCAGGCTTGTCCCTGGTCAGTCTGGGGCCCTCGCCTTCCTGCGGGTGGTCCCACCATTGGCCTTATGCTGATTCCATAGGAGCCCCCCGAAGACTAGTCTTATAAACCCCTCCTACACCCTGAGGCAGTAGCCCCTGAGATGGGAAAACACCCCACCCCTGCGCACTAGCATTGCTCCCCCAGTCATACCAATTTTGCCAGCTTTCCTTCCCCTAATTGTCACCACTCCAGTTCCAGCCAATGGGAATCCACTCAGCTCAATTCCCTCCCCCTTCCGTGTTCCTGGATGACCCCCGAATATTCCAAGATTCTTCTGGACCTCCACCCCAGGCTCAGCCTTCTCTTCCCTGACCCACTCTTAGAACACTCATTAGAATCAGATATTTTTCGTGATTTCTTTCTCTGCAAGGTCACAAGATTTTCCTTCACCTTTCAGTTAAGTGGTTGTGAGACTGGGAAGGAGGGACTGGACCTCTGAAAGCCAGATTAGCCGATTGTTTTAAGAGGCCAAAATTTTCTCTTGCTCTCAACTCAGACCCAAGACCCACGGCAGAGGAAATGAGACCATCATGTGCTTTAGTCCTTCCAATCCTGTCGTCCCCTTGATTCTCAGGCTCCGGAGGGGTCTCCTGGCCAGCCACAGAAAGGTTCACTAGGTTGAACCCGGAAACAGCCACAGAAAGGTTCATTCTAAAAAGGCTTTAGAAGAAGAAACGGACACCCGACAGGCTGCCGGGCAGAATTAAATGGGAAGAGAGGTAAAGGACAACCTAGGAAAAGGAAGCAGGTCCTGTGAGACGAAGGCCTGGACGCTAGGGGCCTGGGCTGAGGGCCAAGGGTGAACTGTCTGAGATGGACTTGCACGTATCACTGCCCCAGCACTCGAAGGGGCAGAGAACGGTGCTCTCCCGCGTCCGGGTCAGGCCTACCCTCGCAGACCGCGGAGAGTGAGGACCCGACAGCAGTCTCACCACTAGCCAATCACAACCTTTTTTCCAGAAAGAGGCGGGGTGAAAGGGACTGACTTTTTCCTTGTTCCTGCCCCTCGGGGAAAGTAACCAATCGCAATACACCTAGAGCAAGTAAGCGCAGTCGGGAATAACCAATTGCGCCGGAAGCTTCTCGTGCAGGCTTGACCCTGCCCCTCCAGCTGCGACAAACGTGACATGCGAGCTCCTGGGTTCGGTAGTTTTCTCAGCACTGGAAACCTTGCCCACCCCCCTGCTCCGCCCCCGCTGGAGTTATCCCTACCGCCCGCCCCAGCCGCTTCCACACTGCTACTGCGCATGTCCAGAGCCTCCCCCCTCCCCCCCCGCCCCGCCTTCCCCCGAGCCAGGGGAGAGGAGGCGCGGAAGGAAGGAGGCGGGATAGTATTTAAAACAAACAACCCACCCTCATCTCGGGGAGCGACTGTGTAGGGCTCCGCTCCTCCCAGAAGGCGGCACTGCCTACGAGGGCGGACCACGCGGAGGGTTGTGGGGTGGATAGCTCCCCTGCTGCTGGAGACTCATAGAGTCGGCTGGGCGGGGGGACTCCATATCCCAGAATGCCCCACGGCGGGCCCGACCGGCCGCGACTCCGGGCTTGGCCCCGGCCCTAGCCTGTCGGTGGTGCATTGGGGCGCGTGGAGGCAGAAGTCACGGTGGCGCCCGCGGGGACGGAGGAGGGAATGAGTGAAGAGGAGCAGGGCTCCGGCACTACCACGGGCTGCGGGCTGCCCAGGTGAGCGGTCTTGCATCCGATCACTGCAGGGCGAAGAGCGTGGCGCTGTGCGGAGGGATAGCGGCGCGGCCCCAGCATGCACCTGGCCTGAGGGTTGTTCCCGGCAAGCACTGGGGTATTGGGCCGTGGTTCCCGGCATTCACCCGAGCAGTGGCCACTGCCTCCAGCTCGAAATAGTTTGGGGCTGGTCCGGTTCCCAGACTGCCCTGGGGCATTGGGCTTTATGCCCCCGACATTCAGTGCATTTGGTGGGTAACTGGGTTCCTGGCTGCACTGTGTTAGGGGACATGCACTTCCAACCTGCACTCGGGTACAGGATCCCACGCCTTAACTGAGACAGGAACAGTGCATTCCCCGCTTGCACTAGGGCAGTGGACCCTGCTTTCCCAGCCTGCACCTCTAAACATTGAACCTAGCCTATGACTGCTGTACTGCCTGGGGTCCCCTGGACCTTGTGACCCCCATAGTGTGCCTGGGTCTGATATAGCAGCGCTTGGCCAGGTGGGTGCAGAGAGGGGAGGTGTGATGAGGGTCTGTGCTCCTCCCTCCAGTATAGAGCAAATGCTGGCAGCCAACCCAGGCAAGACCCCGATCAGCCTTCTGCAGGAGTATGGGACCAGAATAGGGAAGACGCCCGTGTACGACCTTCTCAAAGCCGAGGGCCAAGCCCACCAACCTAATTTCACCTTTCGGGTCACCGTTGGCGACACCAGCTGCACTGGTGAGGAAGGCTTGGGCCAGCCTTGCTGGGGTGTTCATTCACAGGGCCCTACTGGCCTTATTTCTTGGAGTCTCTTCACAGTCCTCTTTCCAAGAGCAGTGAGGGAGGGAGAGGTTTGAGGGGGAAAAGCCACTGGCTGGGTTGGGAGAACAGGTCTGTGAGGAGGTGTGTAGTTCTTGGGAGAGTTAGAGGAGCAAGCAAGATTGCCACAGTGATCTGGCAGATCGTCAGCATCCTAGAGGAAAAAAGAAAAGGAGACAAACTGAAATCTCAGCGAAGTGTTTGGGGAGTGTCAGCTGTGCTGGGCTCTGTAGCAGGTGCTTAATTAAATTCCTGTTTAATTCGGTGATGTAGGTGGTAGTACTCTCATGTTGAATGGAAGGAGACAGGCTCAGAGGGATTCAATGACTGGTGCAAGGTCACACATTCTTAGTAAGTCAGAGCCAGGCTTTGATGCTAGAACCTACCTTATTTCTATTTTTCCAGCCATCTCTATTTACTGAAAGAAAGTGCTTCCCAAAGGAAAGTAAGGCAGAGAAAGAATCACCACCCAAGGTGTCTGAGCTCAGGAGCACTTCTGTCTGGCATGGCTTGGTTTGGGGAGCTCATAGAACACTTCCAGTTTTGGACAGGGGTTGGTCAGTGAGAAGGAGCTTGGTTGATTCACTGTAGCTGTGAGGAGAGAGGCTGTGGGATGCTGGTTTCTCTTCCAGTGACCTCCAGTATTGCCCACGCCCCCTCTCTCAGGTCAGGGCCCCAGCAAGAAGGCAGCCAAGCACAAGGCAGCTGAGGTGGCCCTCAAACACCTCAAAGGGGGGAGCATGCTGGAGCCGGCCCTGGAGGACAGCAGGTGAGGGAGGAACAGCTGAGGCATCCTAGAGGCCCTGCCAGGAACCCAGGCCCCTGCGTCAGCCCCTTTGCCCAGTAGTCCTGACCTGGTGACACTTAGCCACCTTGATCTTCTCTTCCTGAGTTTCCTCTGGACCTGAGCAGGGTGCTTCCTGGGGGAAATGGCCAGCTCCACGGAGGGATTGTGGCTGTGGTTTGGGGTTCAGGCTAAGGAGGGGAGGGGTGGAGGCTGAGGCTGGAGGTGGAGGCTGAGGCCAGACCACACGGAGGGTTGTGGGGCGGATAGCTCCCCTGCTGCTGGAGGGTATTGCCTTCTCTGTCTAGCAAGATATCCTTTCCTCTTCTGCACTGAGGCTGGAGAGTTTTGCTCCTATAGTTCTTGGGTAGAGAGACCCTCTTTCTCTTTTTCTCAGTCTTTTTGATCCAGTGTTTGGCAAGCAAAGGATCCCAGGAGGAAGAGCTGGTGGTTGAGCTTCCCTGAGTCTTTGACTCAAATGGGAAGGAGTTTTCTTAGGGGATGGGCAGGTGAGGAGGACCTGGGTCCCCCACCCTTTCACTGTCCCCACTCCACAAGGGTGTGAATCAGAGGCTCCCTTCCCCTCGGGAAGTTCTTTTTCTCCCTTAGACTCTTCACTGCCTGAGGACGGTCCGGATTTTGCTGCTGCAGCGGCTGCTACTCCTGTTCCATCTGCTGCCCCAACCAGGTATCTTGTGTCTTCTGACTGCCTGGGGGCGGGGTGAGGGAGGGAATGGGTCCTGGCTCTTGGCCCCCAGACCTTGGACCCAGGCTGGTCAGGCATGAGGAAGTCTGAGAGTAAACAGAGGCTGGAGTAGTTGGGGACCAGAGTTTGAAGAATTTGCACCAGCTGGTAAGCTTTTGGGACAAGTGGTAACCAATTATTTTTAAAATGGCCATGTGGATGATGTTTGACCCATGTTAAGGGTCTTGCAGGCCCCATTTTCTTGAGTTGGCCCCATGATGGTCCTGTGTTTGAGTCCCATCCGGTTCTTCCAGGGACTGGATATACAGCCCCTCTCCCACTGTCCTGGTGAAGTGATGATCACATGTTCCAGAAAATTGAAATGGGTCTGTGACCTCACTTGCAGGGGAGGGGGAAGAAAGGAGGCTGGAAGTTTGGAGTGGGGGAAACCAAAATGAGGCTTAGGACTCCTGGGCAGCAGCAGAAAAAACTAGCCCCCTCAGCTTTGGCCCTGGGCCCTTTTTCCTTCAGGAGCCCCCCCATGGAGGTGCAGCCCCCTGTCTCCCCTCAGCAGTCTGAGTGCAACCCTGTTGGTGCTCTGCAGGTGTGCCCCCTCCTCATTTCCTGTGCATGCCTATCCTCCCTTGAACCAGGGGCCATGAGGGAAGGTTATGGGGGGCGTTGGCCCTTTGAGGGCTTTTATTCACCCCATTTGTTCCTCCTCTACTCTGGAATCTGAGGCTCCTAGGGTAGGAGGGAAAGATGTTTGGACTCTTCTCACTGAGCCTGTCCATCCTTATTTCTCCCTTCCAAGGAGCTGGTGGTGCAGAAGGGCTGGCGGTTGCCTGAGTACACGGTGACTCAGGAGTCGGGGCCAGCTCACCGCAAAGAGTTCACCATGACCTGCAGAGTGGAGCGCTTCATTGAGATTGGTAACTGGGCAGAAGGGAGTTCTTGCAGCTACTGTCCCCCAACACTCCAGTCCTGGCCACAGGCAGCACCTAGCTTCTCTGTTACAGCCCCGCGCTTTTGGCTGAGACCCCCAGCTTGGCTCCTGCCTCTTAGCTTCTTCCTTACGCCCTGTCTTCCCCCTTCCTCTGGCCAACCAGATTCTCAGGTGCATGGCAGGTCCTGCGCTCCCCTTTCTAATCGTTATCTCTTAAAGGGGACCCTCAACCCAGGTTTGAGCATGGTGGAAAGCACTGAGTCTAGTGGGAGTTATAATCCAGTAATCCTCTCCTTACTTGCAGGAAGTGGCACTTCTAAAAAGCTGGCAAAGCGTAATGCGGCCGCCAAAATGCTGCTTCGAGTGCACACAGTGCCTCTGGATGCCCGGGATGGGAATGAGGCGGAACCTGACGATGACCACTTCTCCATTGTGAGTGGCTTGTGGGCCATCCTCCATGCCAGGCCAGGGCACTGGGGACTCAGTTCTGTGACTCGGGAGTGAGCCTTTCTGGGTCCCAGGCCTGCTTCTGTCCATTTTCCTATCAGAGCCAGGATTCTTGGGGTTCTCGTTCAGCTTCAGCTGTAGGCCCACCTGGTGAGTGTCTTGGGGGAGCTGGTGCAGGCCAGGGGCCTGTACGTTTTTGTTCCTGTGATGAGGAAGGCAGTTTGGCCATGAAGTCCAGGGTCTGATAGGGATAGGGAGAGAGATAGGGATAGGGGGTCATACGGGAATTGACTCAAGGGGAGGCAGGCTGGAGGTACCCTTCTTTGGGCTATTCTCTCCTGGGACATTAAATGTCTCTAAAATCCCAGGGTCTCCCAGCCCAATGCCACATCTTTCTCACTGTTTTCATCTCATCAGGGTGTGGGCTCCCGCCTGGATGGACTTCGGAACCGGGGCCCAGGCTGCACCTGGGATTCTCTGCGAAATTCGGTGGGAGAGAAGATCCTGTCCCTCCGCAGCTGCTCCCTGGGCTCCTTAGGTGCCCTGGGCCCTGCCTGCTGCAGTGTCCTCAGCGAGCTGTCTGAGGAGCAGGCCTTCCATGTCAGCTACCTGGATATTGGTATGGCTAGTTGGGGGGCCGGGGGATGGTGGGGACTGGACCAGAGCAAGTACACATGGGTATAAGGAGTGGGGAGAGGGCATGATGGCGGCATGGATCCCACCCACCCACCCCCGGTGCTGCCTCGCCACCCAACACTGCCTCCTCCTCTCTCTTGGTCTCCAGAGGAGTTGAGCCTGAGTGGGCTCTGCCAGTGCCTGGTGGAGCTGTCCACACAGCCGATCACCGTGTGTCACGGCTCTGCAGCCACCAGGGAGGCAGCTCGTGGCGAGGCTGCTCGCCGTGCCCTGCAGTACCTCAAGATCATGGCGGGCAGCAAGTAAAGCTCCAGCTGGACTCATGGACATACAACCTTGCTCCCTGCTCTTCCTGCTCTCGGCCCAGGCATCTGCCCAGCTCTGGTACCCTCAGGAGGTGCCATCTCTACCTCTGACACAGACTGCCTCCCTGCAGGCCGAGGAGGGCATGGGCCCAGGAGCCAGGGACCACAGTGCCTCAGTGGCCCAGGATCCGTCATGTTACTGGTGATGGAGGGGAATGAAATCGGACTGTCCCCTAGAGCCCAGAATAAATGTGCTGCTCCTCGGAACCTTAAACCCTGATCTTTCTGTTTCCCTGAGTAGTGGATGGCAGAGAGTTTCGTGCCAGATCACCTCCCCTTTGTGCCTCCCCACCTTGTTCTGCACATGTCCCCATGCTTGCTTTTCTGGTGGCAGGAGGCTAGGTGCAGTGACTTCTGGAAACCCCATCACCTGTGTTTCTGGAGAGTTTGGTGGAGATGGAGGGACTGGTTCTTGCCATGGGCTCCCTCCCAGCCCCATTAAGTCTTAGACACAGACACCTGATTCAGAAGCCAGGCAGCTTTATTTGGGGGCCGGGGGGAGTGAGGGAGGACACATGGCACTTTTGGGGGTGGGCCTTGCATGCAGGTGGATCAAGGGATGACATGTTACTTCTTCCCAAAGCGCTGAGGGGCAGCCAGACTCCAGAACGGGGAGCTCAGCCCCTCCCCAGCTCGGGTACTCAGCCGTTCATTGCTCCCGGAGCCCTGGGTATTTCTGCCAAACCTTAGGAGAGATCCATCTTCAGCTGTAGGTCCTTCCAGTCCCCCCCTCTCTAGCTCCCTCCCTCTCTCCTCCCCTGGCCCCTGCCTTGCCTGTGTCCCTCTCAGACTCACCTTTGGGGCTGAAACGGGAAGGCTGGGCCTCTCTGCATGGCCTGGAGCAGGGAGAGTAGGAGTGACGCAGGAGCCTCAGCATCCTGTGGTGTGCGGGGTACGGTGTCTTCTTCCTGTGGTACAGGGACATCCAGCAGGGATATGGGCAAAGACTTGACATTCAGGTCAGTAGGGGAAGGATGTGGCTTCCAGTGACTAAGTTGTAGGAGGCTGAGTAGCCATTTCTTCAAATGAAGACCCTAGCCACAAGTGTTTGAACCTAGAGCACAAGTCCCATGCTGAGGTAGAGAGAAAAAGCAATGTGGGGAGGGGTGGCTAACTTACCATGAAGATCTGATCTCCACCCCGGACCCCTGGTCCTTCAGCGTGGCCCCAGTCTGTTACTAAAAGCAGCACCACCAGCAGCACTGCTGCCTGCCTGGAATCCATGCTGTCATCTGCCTTCCTACGGCCACATCTGCCTCTTATACCTGCTGTCCCCCTGCCCGCCACCCCCACCACAGCTGGAGGGGGAATCTAGAGCAGGCAATGGAAATGCACGACTCCCATTAAGAGCCCCTGGGATCCCCGCCCATGGCCCCTCCGGGACTTCCTGCTCTCAGCCTCCGGCCCTAGCCCCTAAGCCTGGAATTACAGACTTTATTAGATGCATAAATCCTGTCTCCAGAGCTTGAGAAGCATCATTAATTGCAGATGCTTTGTCAGTGCCAGGCCCTGGGGGGCCTTTAAGAACCCCCAATCCCTCAACAGGTTGGAGAGCTCCAATTGATCACCTCCTCCTCTCTTTTCTAACTTGTAGAATGAAAGCATAAAGAAACCCCTGTCAGGAAGGGCTAGGTATTGTGTCCTGGAACAGAGAGAATGGGGAGAAGAGTTAAGAGTCAGAGTTGGCAGGGATGGCCCAACCAGGGTCCCTCCCCTAAGGGCTGAAGCCAGGGTCACCCAGCCCACTCACACCTCTGCACGTGTGCCTTTTACAGCCACTACTCTCAGATTTGCCTGTGGATAGAAAAGTGAGATGCAGAAGGGAACAAAATGGAAGTGGGGAGCTCACAGAGTGGGGATTGCTTCAAATCTTTGTAGATGGACCCCATCTTCACTAGAGGGCAATTGCTAGCTTAGGACCTGCCTCACCTGGGGCTAGGGAGCCATCCCCGCAGCTGAGGCACTGCTGCCACCCTGTGGTCACAGCTCCACACTGTCAGGTCCAGCCATTTCCTTTTCTGGACTAGAGCTCTTTGAAGGATCAGGTGCATGGAGGTGCCTAGGGCCCTGATTCTACAGAGTTCCAGAAAGGCAGGGGCAGAATATAGGGGTTGGACTATGATTTTGTCCATCTCACTCTAGTCACCCGCCTCTGCCTGGCTCTGACCTACTGGGGCGCGAGACTAGAATCCAGCCTTGGGAAATACCTGCTTCTTAGGAAGGGGTCCTTCAAATCACCTGGTGCCCTTTCCCTTCTGATCCTAGGATCCCTCCCCCTTCTCCCCCCAATAGTTCTGTAGCCATTCTGGAGAGGTGCCATGATGTAAAGAGCCTGTGACCGGCCCTGGAAAGCTGTCTACCTCTAAACTGCAATTTCTTCATCCAGAACATGGCAACATGAAAAAACTATTTCCTAGGACAGTGGTCGGCAAACTCATTAGTCAAAAGAGCCAAATATCAACAGTACAACAATTGAAATTCCTTTTGAGAGCCAAATTTTTTAAATTTAAACTATATAGGTAGGTACATTGTTATTAACGTAATTAGGGTACTCCTAAGCTGGCCTTTGCTAAAAACTCAAAGGGCCGAAGAGCTACATGTGGCTCGCGAGCCGCAGTTTGCCAACCACTGTCCTAGGATGAGCATTATTTAAGCTACTTTTGGTCATCCATCCAGCACAGGATCTGACACAGAGCAAGCATCCTCAGAATGTTAGCTGTGAGGAGCTGACACACCCGAGTCCCGGGAACTTACCATCTCCTGAGTCTTCGCAGATTTATCCTGTCACTGAGCTGGTTTCCGTCTCCTTGTGGCCTCCGCCAGGGGTCTCAGTTTGCCTCTTAAGTCTCACAGAACATCTCTCCCTTCTTTCATGTACGCAAGCCTTTAACAGTTTGAAGACATTTCATTCTTCTACCCTATAGTCTTTTTTTGTTCAAGGGGAGGCATTTCTCTTTAAAGTAAGGCATTTGTAAACCAAACTGTACTTTGGGCAGGTAGATTAGAGCAGGTTTTGATCTGGATGCTCTAGATACTACATTTCTATTAATGCAGCCTAAGCGAGGGGAGCCTTTCTGTGAGCTTGTCTCACGCTGGTCCCAAGCACAGAACCTGGCATTCACCACTGCATCTTGCATTTCCACCACTTCTTAAAGGGGAGAATTAAGACCATAGGTAGATGGTTCTTCTGTGGCGAATGGATCTGGCCCCACAGAAGTCCAGAGGAGCAGAGGGTGGGTGGAGCACTGCAAAGAGCAGCTCTGGGGTCTGACAGAATTCAATTTTAATCCCAGCTCTTGGCACTTCACTTGGAGAAGTGTCTTAACCTTCACTTCACTTCATCATCAATAAAATGAGGCAACTACTCCTATTATCAAGAGATGGCTATGAACAGTAAGTGACGCAAAGCATCTAGCTTTCCATGAGCACAGGCACTCAATGTTTTCCACCCTGCTGCTTCCCCTCTACTAGTCTCTGATCACCAAGCACAACACTATCTGAGTTGAGGCTACAACAAGAAATGAGCTGATCTAGCTGGCTTCCTATGTTCAGGATGGAGGTGACTGGTCTCCTCTGGTTAGTAGTTGGAATGGGTTAATTCTGCTATCATGGGAAACTGCCCTGCCTTCAGAGTTTCATCCCAAACCTCCCAAACCTCTTAATCTTGGCTTCAGGATCTGGCTTTCAGCCACTTCCTTTCTGACCCTTCTCTGGCCCTCCATGTGTTCCTGACCACAACACAATGAAGACCACGACTGCTTTTCCTACTTCTAAGGAGACTCAGTCTCCCCATCTGTGTCAATTAAACCCAACACCAGCCACAAACAGTTTCTTAGATAATTTCTCCTGTTGGGAAACCCAGAAACACCTGCCATCTCCCGGTCGAGTTCTTCAGCCGGCTTACTCTCCGCGCTTGTGATAGTTACTAAGGAAAACACCGATGCAATTAGTAGTGACTGCCCTACACCTCCTAACTCCATACGGTTCCTAGGCATTACCTCTTCTTCTTTCTTTTCTTTTTCTTAATATGTTTTTACTGATTTGAGAGAGAGGAGAGAAACAGAGAGAACGTTTATCAGCTGCCTCCTGCACCCTCCTCAGTGGGGATCAAGCCCACAACCCGCAACCCGGGCATGTGCCCTGACCAGGAATTGAACTGGCAACTTCTTGGTGCATGAGACGATACTCAACCAACTGAGTCACACTGGCCAGTGCTACCTGTTTTTCTTGAGAACTCTCTCATCCGTTCTCTAACCAACGCCCGCCCCTCAATGACCATAGCATTTATACAATCATACAAAGGTTCTCTTTTGGTCTCTGCGCATTCCCCTGTCATGTTGGACACTTCTTAAAGATAGGGCTTATTTTTGTTTTAAAAAAAATTGTTGGGAGGGGGTGGGTACAAAACACTGAAAGGTGAGAGGACACTTGCTTTCAAACACCATCCCATCCCCCATCCACGTAAAGCACACACCTCCTCTAGTGAGTGCTCCCATGATGCTCTGGCCCTTGTCCCCAGGGCAGTGCACAGATCTGAGCCCTGCCTTCGGTTGTGTTATGTATTTATATAAGCCACCACCTTGTCTAGACTGTGTCTTCACTGCATAAAAAGGAAGGGTAGGAATCCCGGCTCCTTCTGTTTTAAGAAATGGGAAAGTGAGGAAGATCACAGACGTGAAAGCCCAATGAGTCCCAGGAAGAGTGACAGTGGGACTTGTAGATCAGAGGATCGAAACATCAGACATAACAGTGGTTCTCTCGAGAGTTTAATGTTATATTTGCAGCATAAATAAGGCACAATATATGTCAGGGCAAGGGAGAGGGGGAAGGCCTGGCTGGGGGTAACTGCTGAGTGGCAAGGGGAAAGGAAGAAGGGACGATGAGGGAGAATGGAGCGAAGCCTCTGCCTCAGCCCCGTCCCGGGAGATTGTGAGCCTGCTCACAGGGGTCATGCTGAATGGGGTGGAGGGGAAAGGGAGACCATGGTTTTGTAACAAAATAGCCTGTAGCACTGCATGCTCCCACCTGTCAAAGTCCACCACTGGGGAGACTCAGACCCCCAGTGGAGTTCCTTGATGAGATGGAGAGGTTTTGCTACATGTCAAAGATATACAGATGAGCAGAGATATAACCATAGATACACACTGCTTTCTTTTCAACAGATACTATATCAGGAGGTTGCAGCCTCTGCTGCAGGGGCTGGAGGCTCATCTCCCTGCCTGAAGGTGTGTGTGTGTGTGTGTGTGTGTGTGTGTGAACTGAACAGCTGAACTCCAGCTGGTCCTTCCTGTAACAAAGAGTGTGGAGCGACCAGTCTGCAAGGCAATATGGGACACATCTGCCCGGACCAATGCAGGACAGGTTTTAGGGATAAGTAGGACGAAGATAAACCTAGATTTCGAGATGAATGATGTGGTTGTTGTTTTAATGGGGGTGAAGAGAGGGACTGGAGGAAATGGAAAAATACATGTGTTAGTGCTAAGGCAGAGGATGGTACTCAAATAGTCTTGACACCCTACAAGACCTTCCCAGCTTGCTCCGAGGGCAGTGGTTCTCAAACTTTAGTGTGATGAGAACCACTCGGAGTGCTTGTTAGAGCCCATCCCCAGGGTTTCTGATTCAACAGGTCAGGGGTGGGGCCCAAATGTACATTTCTCACAAGTTCCCAGACACTGGTGCTGCTGGTCCTGGACCATGTTCTGAGAACCATCGCCCTAAGGGAAAGTCAATGAAACTAGTGCTCATAGCCATTTCTTACAGCTAAAACCTCACTCACCAGTAGTAGCTAATGCCGGTAAGATATCTTTGTGCTACCAGCCCCCATTAAAAAACAACCCTACCAGCTACAATACAAACCTGCCGCTACAAAGGACATAAGCAGCCTTAACCTTCCCTACTCTCCCCAGCCTTTTCTCATTCTTTTCCCAAAAAGAGATGAATGAAGTGGTACAAAGGGTGGGAATGGTGGCCAGCAGCCACCTATGCTCATTCCAGCTGGCTCAGCACCCCGGGAGGGGGGATTTGTGTCTGTGTGCACGAGTGTGTTGTAAACAGAAACAGAAACAGTTTTGTACTCTGAGGGGAGATTAAGTTGTGGGAGGTTGAGGATCCTCACTTGTCTTATTCCTCCCTCCGCCCCTGTCAAACAAAAGTCTAAAGAAAGCATAAAGAGCACATCAACAAAGGCATATGTGATATAGCTAGAAGGACTGGATTCTAAACAGACTGGTTATGAAATAAAAAACAATACTTTGACTTCCTGTGTATACAATGTACAATATTAATGGAAAATAATGACGTGGGGATGGAAAGGAAGTTATGAAAGAAAGGGAGAACTTTTGGGGGGAGAGCTGTCTCAGGGTAGCACCTTTAATGGAGCCTCTCAGTGTGGGACACGGGCCTCAGAAGCCAGGGAATACCTTGTGTCTGCTTGGTGGGCAGGCTGTAAACAGGCCTGGTTATGACTAAGCACCCCGTCTATGAGTGGTGCTGGAGGGCAGGGAATCAGGGAAGAAGCCAAGAACAGCACAACAGGCATAGGAAGGCCACAAGGTGAGGTTCAGTTAGGTCACCTCTTTTACCACCACTGAAAGTACATGGTCTAGTCTTAGGGCCAAGAAGAGGAGAAGAAGCTGAAGGAAGCCAGATCTGGGGCACACAACCAACAGGGAAAGAGTCAGTAAAGAAGCTCCTCCTCTTTCTGTCTCTCCTAGCTGTGGGAAGCTTCTCAGACTTTTCAATTCTAAGCATGCTTTCCAGGAAATGGGGCAGACTGCACACCAGACCTGGTTCTGGCCCCTTTCTCTAGGTCAGGGGTGGGGAACCTTTTTCCTGCCAAGGGCCATTTGGATATTTATAACATCATACAAAATTATTAACTTAAAAATTAGTCGTCTGTATTTGGTTAAACATTTAATTAACTCACCCCAATGCTTTGCCAAGGCCAGACCAAATGATTTCATGGGCCTTAAATGGCCTGCGTGCTGGAGGTTCCCCACCCCTGCTTTATGGCTTGCATGTCTAGCAGCTGTGTCTTGGAGTGAAGTGAGAGGCCGAGTCCTGTGTTCAGTTGGAAGAGTCCTATGGTCCATACCCCAGCTCCTTTCAGAAGTGTCTTCCCTGGGCTCCCTGGCAGGCCTAAAGAAGGGCTAAATAACACCCTCCATGATGTTTGGTTCTGGTGCAGATGAGGCTGGAAAGCAAAGGGCATGGGAGAGCAGCCACACGGCTGGCAGCGAGGACCAGGTCGATGACATGCCCCTTGATATAAGAGAGGCTCACGGTAAGCAACTGCTCTGTCTTCTTAGCGAGACCGAGGGCTAACTGAAGAGTGATCTGGAGGCTCGTCCTGCCCCTTCCTCAAGTCACTGCTGCTTTTCTACTGCGGTTCTGTCAATGCCCCTCATTTAGGTCCCCGTGCTAACTCCCCACTGATGAAAATGAGAATTAGACATCGGGTTAAGAAACGAACTGAGACCCTCTACGTAAATGAGCCATCATACTCCGGGGCAGATGGGCAAGACAGCCTCCTCCAGCGCCCAGCAGCGAGGCAAGGCCTGTGTGAGATTCTTCACTTGAAACACACTTGACCGAGGGGCGAAGAACATAGTGAAGGGTCTTATGAAGGCTCCTTAGGAGCCATAAACTCAGTCAAGCTTAAGGGCAAGGCTGATGGTGAGAAATCAATAGAATAAAAAACTGAAACAAAACTAAAGCAGAAGAGCCCGCCCGGGGAGCAGCGTCTGAGAGCCCTGAGCACGAGTTACGGCTGTGAATTTTACAGGCGAGTGGAGTCCCCGGAGGCGGAGACCTGCATCCTGACCATCTGCCTTGCCATTTGCTAATCTGAGTCACCTCAGGGGCTGTTCCTGTTGGGTCTTGGGTGGTAGAGGATGAGAAAACCACGTTTCTCTCCTTTCTCTTCACCTGCTCTGAATTGTGTGGCTTGTTCAGCACCTGCTCTGAAAGGGGAAATTAAAAACAATGCAGTGGAACATGTCACCTCCTGACTGGCTCACCAGTTTATCACTCTGAGGAGATGGCAATCTTGTAGCTGAGAACATTTCCTCTTTCCCCTAGGCCAGCCAATTTTGGAAGACAAAATAACAAAGGATGTTACCTGCATGTATGTTTAAGATGGAGGTAGAGAGATGGAGAAAAGGACATTTTTGGCTTCGGCAGATGGCAGGTGGCGGCTCTGGGACAATTGGAAGGGTTTCATACTGAAGAGCTACTAAAGCTGACATACCTATCCACAGGCCCCTGGCTTTGGATTGCTTCCTATGGCCCTGGTAGAAATTGCATAGTTCAGAGCCAAAGGAAGATGAGAAGCCTTCATGGGGAAGAAACAGAGACCAGAGGGATGAATTTCTTCCTCTGTAACCCAACTCTTCAAAGTAAGAATGGCTGAGAGCAATAGTCACCAATTTCCCAGGCAGGCTAGACCTTTCAACAAGCAGGGCTCTTCTGCTGAGCTCAGTACTGCACCTGTCCTCCCCCTTCTCCCCCCATCCAACCTTGAACTCAGAAAACCCTCGCAGGGCACTGGCTATGATGCCTGGGTCCTGGGGGTTGGCCTATGGAGAAGCACTGCATCCAGGGGGCCAAAAGCAGAAAAGAGCTGAAGAGAGGCCTAGTGGCCAGGCTACGAGCCTGCTGAGAGAAAGAAGGTAGATCCAGAGGGCGTGGGACACGTGTGAATACGAGACCCTAGCTCAGGGAAGAAGACAGATCAGTGAGGCTGAGATGGGGAAAGTGAGGAACAACCTCCCTGGGCTGCATCTGAATCAGCCGTGGAAGAGAGAGGCATTCATGTGGACAGGAGAATGAAGAGGGAGAGGCAGAAGCAGAAAGCTGACCAAAAGGAATATGCATGCTTTGGTCAGTCAACTCTTGTACAATATAAAGAGTCACTCCATTAACCTGATGGAACAAGCTTTCCTGCCTGACCTGATGATTAGACTGAAGAAGGATGGAGTGGGGAGGGGAGGAGTCAGCCAGTCAGATCCTGGGCTCTTCCCCTTTTCACTACCAAGCCCTATCTAATAAGGCCACCAGGTGAGATTGCAAGGCTTAGTGGGAAGTGGAAAAGAGCCCACCTCTAGACTGGGAAAACTCAAGAGACAAAATGTGGTATCCAAATAGCTCTGGAAATAGATTAAAAAGGACTGGAACTCTTGGGGTTTTGTTTCTTTCTTTTTCCTTTTTTTTTTTTTTTTGGTTTTTGTTTGTTTTGGTAGAAAATAGAATCAAGGACTAAAGTTTATGGAAGAGCTGGAAAAAATATTGCTACTTCATACATCAAAGGTAACTTTACAATCTCCTTAAGTGAATATTTTGACTAGAATTTTGGATGGGTAAAAAGGGATATACGCAGCTTCTGGGACACAATGTCCTGAGTCCATGAGGGGGCTGAAGATGGGTCAGCAGGTGATACGCCATCAATTCTGGCTCTCTCTACCTAGCAGGCTGCTAAGGAACAAGAAGGTAACAGTTATGGCTTATTGGGAAGAGAGGAACCTGGGAAACCTGAAATCTAGAAGTGCAAGCGTTAGTGTTAAAAGAGAGAAGTACAGGTGCATGGGCAAGGGTGATTGACTGTTCAGAACATGTGGAAGGGCCTTTGGCTGTGAGGATATCAGAAACCCCCCCTTGGGATGATCTATGTGGCTCTGGGGCTGGGAGGCTCCTAGTACAGGTGTCAACGTACACGACCATGTGGCTGAAGAGAAAAGCCCCACATCTGTCCTTTACTCACAACACACAGTTCCCTCCCATACTGCCATGTCCAAGACAGATGGGAGGGGATAAGATGACATCTCTCTTGGCTCTCGAACGGGCGAGCTCTGGCTGGGGACCTCTCCACCAGGGGAGGCATCATCTGCCCGCAGACTGGGACTGTGGAGTCATAATCACATGCGACTGTATCGGCATGCTCAGTTCTGTCCTTTGGCTGGCCATCTGAGTGAGGACTGAGGTGGCCACAGCTTCAGCTGCAGAGCGAACACTCAGGCCATTGCTGGGTGCTGTTGCTGAGCTGTGCTGAATCACAGGGGCTGGAGAACCCGTCGGCTCCGAGCTTTCCTTGGGGCTTTCTGCCAGGGAAGGAGGGCAAATAGCAGAGAGCAAGTGGTTAGAAAACAGAATGGGGAAACAGGTGGAACTACCTTTTGCCACAATTCTAAAGCAGACCAAAGGAAAAGGAAGTCTATCTTTTATTTGATGGGGAAAAAACTTCCCAGATCTTGGCTTTTAAGCTATGAATGAGCTAGGAAGCAGTAAGCCGTGAGAAGGGAAACAAAAAACTAAATAAATTAACCTACCTATCCCAATAAAGCAAATCCCCAACATGCTAATTACACTGTCTGGCTTCTAGGTCTCTGTATGCAGCTCATTACCCTATTGCAGTGGTCGGCAAACTCATTAGTCAACAGAGCCAAATATCAACAGTACAATGATTGAAATTTCTTTTGAGAGCCACATTTTTTAAACTTAAACTTCTTCTAACACCACTTCTTCAAAATAGACTTGCCCAGGCCATGGTATTTTGTGGAAGAGCCACACTCAAGGGGCCAAAGAGCCGCATGTGGCTCGCAAGCCACAGTTTGCCAACCACAGCCCTATTGGAACAGTCTTCTTAGTCATGTTTTTAAAGGTGATTTTCATTGTTGTTGTTAATTCTCATCCAAGGATACTTTTTCCATTGTTTTTTTTAAGAGAGAGTGGAAGGGAGAGAGAGTGAAATATTGATGTGAGAGAGACACATTAATTGGTTGCCTCCTGCACACACCCGGACCAGGTACATGCCCTTGACCAGGAACTGAAGCTGTGATGCTTTGTGCATGGGTCAATGCTCTTACCACTGAATCCCAACCAGGACTACAGGTGATTTAAAATAGCTTTATTTTTAGGTATCTTTTCTGATTAATTCCCATGGGAACTGAATCATTCCATTCTTTTTCCTATTCCTTTTTTTAAAAAATATATTTTATTGATTTTTTTTACAGAGAGGGAGAGAGATAGAGAGTTAGAAACATCGATGAGAGAGAGACATCAATCAGCTGCCTCCTGCACGCCCCCCACTGGGGATGTGCCCGCAACCCAGGTACATGCCCTTGACCGGAATCGAACCTGGGACCTTTCAGTCCACAGGCTGACACTCTATTCACTGAGTCAAACCGGTTTCGGCCTTTTTCCTATTCCTTTAGAATGTAGTGACACCATAGGTAAGCCTAATAAATATCAAGCTACAATCAAATAATGTCATAAATAATTAGTCCTTGGCCAAGGTTCACTTAACACAATAAACCCCAAAGAGCTTACCCTCCAAACTATTACTTATCTAGGTATTACTGATTTAAAATTTTTACGATGAGTTATGCCACTCCATCTAACGTAACAATAATATTTCACTAAACACAAATATCTGAACTGCATACTGATAACTCCATGTTGCTCATCAGTCAAGGAACTTTCTTTAATGGCTGACAGCCTCGATGGGCTGCTTAAATAGAGATGTGTGGAATGAGGGAAAATTTCCAATAGTTAGCTGTATTTTTGACCTGAAGAATGCCTGAGTCTTCTTTTAGAATCTGTGAAGCCTTCTTTGTTGCACTCAGGAAATTAACTATTTCACTGCTTGTGCTTTCAGAGCACACATTCATTTATTCATCACATATTTAATGAGCATCGTCCATGTGCCGGACACTGGGGTATATAAAGAATAAAACAGTAGCCCTGTCTTTAGGAAGCTCCCAGCCTAAGGGCTTTCTTTCTTTTTTTAAATATATTTTATTGATTTTTTACAGAGAGGAAGGGAGAGGGAGAGAGAGCTAGAAACATCGATGAGAGAGAAACATCGATCAGCTGCCTCCTGCACACTCCCCACTGGGGATGTGCCCTCTACCAAGGTACATGCCCTTGATCAGAATCAAACCTGGGACCTTTCAGTCCGCAGGTCGACGCTCTGTCCACTGAGCCAAACCGGTTAGGGCCTAAGGGCTTTCTTAACAGGGATATCTGTGCTTACCCTACTAATAGGTTGACATGTTTGTCTCCTCATAGCTCCGAGTCTCTCAGAGGTAGAGACAGTGTCTCATTTGTATTGTGTTAAATACCTACTATAATGTCTACATCACACAGCAGCAACTACATACATTTTTTCTGTAACAAATAAGTAGTTTAATGGAATGACTACATGTCAGAGTTCTTACAGGGATTGAGTAGAAAACTTACTGTATATAGATTTCATACCAATAGATACTCAACCCTTGTCTTCCTTTCTGCCAAGGGCCACCTGGATATTTATAACATCATTCGAGAGCCATACAAAATTATCAACTTAAAAATTAGTCTGCTGCCTGTGTTTGTTTGGGGTGGGGTTTTTCATTAAACCCTGTGGATTTTTACTTTGCATCTTAAATGTTATACTCAGGCCACAGGCATGACAGGCAATGAGCAGGTGAAGAAACAATGGAAAAGTGTTCCAAAATTCCTTTGTTGGCTAACGGGCTTCCGAATGTATTGCTGTGGTCCACAGAGAAGGCTGGAGAAGGTAGCAAAGAGATGCTGTATCAGCTACTGCAGCCTTAAAACAAAGTTGGTGTCTCTTTGGACTTTAAAATTGTTCCTATGCAGCTTATTTCATTTTTGTTTAATCAAATAAGCAAGAGGGCTTTTTTCCACGGGAGGGGGGTGGGGGGACATTAGTCTGCTGCCCTATCTGGTTTGGCTCAGTGAACAGAGTGTTGGCCTGTGGACTGAAGGGTCCCGGGTTCGAGTCAGGTCAAGGGCACGTACCTTGGTTGCAGGATCCCTGGCCCTGGTCAGGATGCTTGGAGGAGGCAATCAATTGATGTGTCTTTCACATTGATGTTTCTCTCTCTCTCCCTCCCTCCCCTCCACCTCTCTAAGAATCAATGGAAAAATATTCTCGGGTGAAGATTAACAACAACAATAACAAAAAAATTAGTCTGCTATCGTTGGTCCCAAACATTTAATTAACTCACCCGTAATGCCTTGGCAGGGCCAGACCAAATGATTTTGTGGGCCCTATATAGCCCGTGGGCTGGACATTCCCCACTCCTGCTTTAGCTCATGAAAAGTTTCTGAAATGGTTGATCACACATTGTAAACACTTAATCTTGGTTTACAGAACACCACACTCAGCTACTCAGCTGGTTTTCCTCCTACCTTCTAGGCTGCTCATTCTCAGTCACTTTTGTGGGTTCTTTCTCATCTCTCTGACCTCAAATGTTGTAGTACCCCAGAGCTGAGCCCTGGGACTTCTCTTTTTCTACCTATGGGCTCTCCCTTGACAATAATATTTCATCCAGTTTTATGGCATTAAAAACTAACTAGTCTGGCCACAATGGCTCAGTGGTTGAGCATCGACCTATGAATCAGGTGGTTACGGTTTGATTCCTGGTCAGGTTACATGTCCAGGTTGCAGGCTTGATCCCCAATCATGCAGGAGACAGCCAATCAATGATTCTATCTCATCATTGATGTTTCCATCTCTCTTTCCCTCTCCCTCTAAAATCAATAAAAATGTATTAAAAAAAACCTAACTATGCCAAAACCGGTTTGGCTCAGTAGACAGAGCGTCAGCCTGCGGACTGAAGGGTCCCGGGTTCGATTCCGGTCAAGGGCATGTACCTTGGCTGCAGGCACATCCCCAGTAGGGGGTGTGCAGGAGGCAGCTGATCGATGTTTCTCTCTCATTGATGTTTCTAGCTCTCTTTCCCTCTTTCTTCCTCTCTGTAAAAAAATCAATAAAATATATTAAAAAACAAACAAACAAAAAAACCTAACTATATGCTGCTGACTCCCATCGTCATATCTTGCAGACTTTCCTCTGAACTGCAGACCCATGTAACCAGCTGTCTGCTTGACTCCACCTTCAAAACAAATAGGCTTCTGCCCAGCCCGTGTGGCTTAGCTGGTTGAGCCTCGTCCCATGTACTGGGAGGTGGTGGTTCGATTCCCAGTCAGGGCACAGGCCCATGTTGTAGGCTTGATCAGGGTGTGTGCAGGAGGCAACCAATCAATGTATCTCTCGCACACTGATGTTTCTCTCTCTCTCTCCTTCTCTCTTCTTCCCTCCCTCCCTCCTTTCCATTTTCTCTAAAAAAATGGAAAAAATATCCTTGGTGAATATTAACAAAAACAAACAAACAAAAAGACTGACAGGCTTCTTAAACTTAGCTTGTCCAAAACTGAGCTCCAAATATACCTCCCAATTCATTTCCTCCTACACTTTCCCCTATTTCAATTAATGGCAAATACATTCTTGTAGCTGCTTGGGCCAAAAACTTTGGTTTAACTTTTATTCTTCTTGTTCTCATATATACTGTTACATTTGGCCCATCATCAAACCCTGTCACTCTAACTTCAAAATATCCTGAATTCAACTCCTCACCACTTTTACTTCCACCATCTTGGTCCAAGGTTCCAACAACTCTTGTGCAAATTGCAATAGCCTCCTGAGTGGACTGCCTGCTTCTGCCCTTGAAGCCTGCACTGAGAGTGATCCTGTCCAAATGTAAGTCAGATCAGTCATGTCACAGCTCTGCTGAAAACCCTCTGATGATCCCCAGTGTAGGGTAAAAGCTGAGGTCCTCACCATGTCTGATAAGGCCCCCCACAAAGATGCTCCCTTTACCTTCCCTATCTCATCTCCAACTAGTCTCCAGGCCCATTCCCTCCAATCCAGCCACACAGCCTCCTTGATGGTCCTAGAATGTGCCAAGCACGTTCCCACTTTGGATCTTTGCCTTTGCTCTTCTTCCCACAGTACTTTTCTCCCACATAAGTGCATGGCTAGCTCCCTCACTTCCTTAAGGTAGCTTTTGAAGCTACCTCAAAAAAAAAACACCCAAAAAATAAAAACACCAAACAAAAAAAACCCCTAAAAGCCACCTCATCTAAAATTTCAACCCTGCTGCCAACACTGCATATTTCTCTTCATGTTTTATTTTTTTCTTCCAAGCATTTACTATTTAAAAATTAAAAAAACAAAACAAAAACGTTTTTATTGATTTCAGAGAGAGGAAGGGAGAGGGAGAGATAGAAACATCAATGAGGAGAACCAAGATGGCAGCATAGGTAAACACCTATACTTGCTGCCTCTCACAACTACATCAAAATTACAACCAAAAGGCAGAACAACTACCACCCAGAACCATGGGAAAGCTGGCTGAGTGGAAGTTGCACAACTAGAGAGGTGAAGAAAGCACATTGAGACTGGTAAGAGGTGTGGAGGCCCGGAAAGTGCTGGCACCTGGATGTGCTGCTCTTTAAATTGGGAGGGAGATACAAGCTCCCACTTGCTCTGAACTCCAGTTCTGGGCAAGACTCTGGGGGACCCAGACACATACGGGGAGAAACTGGACTGTCTGGCATTGGGACAGGAGTGCAAGGGCGGCTTTCTCTCAGAGGGGCTCGCAGAGATCATTGTTCCTGCACAGGGCGCAGGACGTGGAGACCCGGGGACCTCTCCAGGGCAGGGCTATTTGCTCTGGCAGCCATTGCTGTTTGCTCCACCCTGGTGATTCCCAGAGGGCCAATTTACAACCCCACCCAAGCTGTTCCCATCAGCTTTTGCATATGAATGGCCTGTCCTTTTTCCGCCTAAAACCTGTCAAACTGCAGCTGGGTCAGAGAGCTCCAGAGCTTCCAAAAGAAGGCCCAGGGCCCAGTGGCAGCAGTAGCCGGCCTTACTTCACAGCTGGGCCTCGTCTGGACACTTCCAAACCCCATACAAAGAGGAGGAATCTGAAGATGTCTCTGTAGCTCCTACTGGGCAACCCCAGACAGTGGCTGAACTTGCACCCCCTCGGAGATCCAAGAGCCAGTGTACCCAGTGGTCAGAGTGAGACCATACCGGATTACAACTTTTCACATCCATAAGAGACACACTCAAGGGGCAGACTCAGTGAGCACCAAAGCCCCCACTGAAGCAAGTCCTGCCCCATAAGGGTGTCTCCTGCGCAATAGATCTTCCAGTGGAGACACAGCTGATCCTCACAGCCAATTGACCTGGAGGTCAATTCCTCCCAGTGATACCAACAGCAATCAAGAGTTAACTACAACAAGACTGTGCAAACAGCCCACAAAGGGGTGCACCAAGAGCGTCCACCTCAGATTACGGGAGACTGAGCCACTGGGCCATATAGGACACCTACCACACAAGGCCCCTCTATCAACTTAAGGAGGCTTAGCAGCTACCCAGTACATAGAAACAAACACAGGGAAGCAGCCAAAATGCGGAGACAAAGAAACAGGTCACAAATGAAAGAAATGGATGAAAGCAAAATACTGGATATAGAGTTCAAAACCACGGTTATAAGGTTTTTCAAGAATCTTCTAGAAACCTCCAAGAAATTTAGTGAGACCCTCAAGGATATGAAAAAGGACCAATCAGAAATTAAGCATACACTGACTGAAATAAAGAATAATATACAGAGATCCAACAGCAGACTAGAGAATCCCAAGAATCAAGTCAAAGATTTGAAATACGAAGAAGCAAAAAATACCCAACCGGAAAAGAAAAAGAAAAAAAGAATCCAAAAATATGAAGATAGTGTAAGAAGCCTCTGGGACAACTTCAAGTGTACCAACATCTGAATTATGGGGGTGCCAGAAGAAGAGAGAGAGCAAGATACTGAAAACCTATTTGAAGAAATAATGACAGAAAACTTCCTTTACCTGGTGAAAGAAATAGACATACAAGTCCAGGAAGCACAGAGAACCCCAAACAAAAGGAATCCAAAGAGGACCACACCAAGACACATCATAATTAAAATGCCAAGGGCAAAAGACAAAGAGAGAATCTTAAAAGGACCAAGAGAAAAACAGTTAGTTACCTACAGGGGAGTACCCATATGACTGTCAGCTGATTTCTCAACAGAAACTATGCAGGCCAGAAGGGAGTGGCAAGAAATATACAAAGTGATGAATAGTAAGAACCTACAACCAAGATTACTCTACCCAGCAAAGCTATCATTTAGAATGGAAGGTCAGATAAAGAGCTTCATAGATAAGAAAAAGCTAAAGGAGTTCATCACCACCAAACCAGTATTATATGAAATGCTGAAGGGTATTCTTTAAGAAGAGGAAGAAGAAGAAAAAGGTAAAGATAAAAAATTATGAGCAACTAAGTGACAACAAATACATATCTATCAACAAGTGAACCTAAAAATCAAATGAATAAAAAACCTGATGAGCAGAACAGACTGGTGAATGTAATAGAATCAGGGGTATAAAAAGGAAGCAGACTGACAATTCTCGGGGAGAAGGGATTGTCGGGGGTGTAGGAAGAGATTGGACAAAGAGCTTACTCCTATGGACGAGGTCAGTGGGGCGGGGTAGGCCTGGAGTGGGGTGGGAACCGAGTGGAGGGGCGCTAGGGGGAAAAAAAAGAGGAACATCTGTAATAATCTGAACAACAAAGAGGAAGGAAGGAAGGAAGGAAGGAAGGAAGGAAGGAAGGAAGGAAGGAAGGAAGGAAGGAGAGAGAGAGAAAGAAAGAGAAAGAAAGAAAGAAAGAAAGAAAGAAAGAAAGAAAGAAAGAAAGAAAGAAAGAAAGAAAGAAAGAAAGAAAGAAAGAAAGAAAGAAAAGAAAGATCAATGATGTCCCAGCTGGTTTGGCTCAGTGAATAGAGCATCAGCCTGGGGACTAAAGGGTTCTGGGTTCAATTCCAGTCAAGGGCAAATGCCTGGGTTGCGGGCTTGATCCCCACTAGGGGGCGTGCAGGACACAGCCAATCAATGATTCTCTCTCATCACTGATCTTTCTTTTCTTTTTTTTTTTTTTTTAAATATATTTTTATTGATTTCAGAGAAGAAGGGAAAGGGGGGGAGAGAGAGAAATGTCAATGATGAGAGGGAATCACTGATTGGCTGCCTTCTGCATGCCCCCTACTGGGGATCGAGCTCACAACCCAGGCATGTGCCCTTGATTGGAATCAAACCCAGGACCCTTCAGTCCCCAGGCCGATGCTCTATCCACTGAGCCAAACGAGCTAGGGCTCATCATTGATCTTTCTATCTCCCTCCCCCTCTCCCTTCCTCTCTGAAATAAAAAAAAGAGATATCTAGAAAGACGGTAGAGTGCCTAACACAAATTAGGCTCCCAATAAACATAGTCACCCTTTATCTGTGATGGTTAATTAGGAAAACTCTATATTTAAAAAAATTTTTTTTCCCCATAGGACTGGTTGCACCACAAAGGCTGCTCCCTCATCATTCTGGACCCCCCAGAACATTGAGAATAGAGTTATAAAATTATAAACATTTGAGACACTCAGTACATTCTGATCTTGCTTAGGTTATAAGCCACTCACCTAAGTAGCCTTGGGTCTTTTTCTGTAGTGCAGTGACTGGACAGTCTTTATGAGCTAACAGTAGCTGTTTCAACTGAGCCACCTCATTGCGTAGTAATGTGACTTCATTCTGGGGGATTGGAGGGGGGAGAGAAAACAGTATCAAGAAAATTCATCCTTCACTCTTGAACCCCCAGTGACCATCCCTCAAAGTGACGACAGAATGTTGCCTGGATTTTCTCTTCCAAATCTGGAGACTTCTGACCCAGCAAGGCTTCAGCTAGCCCAGGGTCAGTAGAATCATTAGTTCAATGACAGTGTAAGGTAGGGATTTACAATAGAAAAATTACTCCTATACCGGATAAACATGATTATGCCAAAATTAATAATGCATATGTCCTTTGACTAAGAAAGTCTACTTCCATGAATCTATTTAACAGAACTACCTATTCAAATGCGTGTAATGTTCACTGCAGCATTGCTGTTCTAGCAAAAAATTAGAAACATTACAAATATCCATACCTTGTAATGTAACCACACTAAAGAATGTTCTACTATACAGCCATTTTAAAAAACACACAATCCCTCCCTGACTCCCCTACAAAAACTACAAATGAAGATAATATTTAGAAATACATATATGTCTGGACCCTGGCTGGGTAGCTCAGTTGGTTAGAGCATTATCCTGATACACCAAGGTTGTGGGTTCAATTCCCGGTCAGGACACATATAGGAATCAACCAACGAATGCATAAATAAGTGGAATAACAAATTGATATTTCTTTCTTTCTCTCATTCTCTCTAAAAAAAGTGTCTGGTAGGTGCACATCAAACTTACCTACAGGGAAAAGAATGAGTCTGGAAAGGCATGCTGAAGAGGGACTTTGTGTTTTGTTGTTGTTGTTAATCCTCACCTGAGGATTTTTTCCATTGATTTTCAGAGAGAGTAGAAGGAAGGGGGAGGAGGAGAAAGAAAGAAATATCTATGTGAAATAGAGACACATCAATTGGTTGCCTCCAGCAGCGCCCAACTGTGAGGGCCAGGATCGAACCTATGATCCAGGTATGTTCTCTTGATTGGGAGTTGAATCTGTGACCCTTAGGTGCTCAGAGGTGGGGTGGAGTGGGGAGATGCTCTAACCATTGAGGATACCAGCCAGGGCGAGACTCTGTGTTTTTATTCTACCTCTTTGTGTGTATGTATGTGAATATATTATCTTGTAATGAAATATTTTAAATAATCAGAAGAAGGAAAAATAATATTCAAGAAAATGTATGGATTATAATTGTTCTATTTTTGCTTGTGTGGCTTTTTATTTCTTTTATTAAACTGCATTATATGGGGCAAATGCATTTCCCTTTGGGTATTCCATGATCCCAGTCAGAGTTTACTGATGACTTAAAAGAGCATCCTGGGGTGTTTAATCTAATTCCCGTCATCCGAATGGGTCTATGAATAAATGATTCCAGTAGCAGATTTGGCAATCGATGATGTCTTTTCCAATCCCTGGGGAAGAGATTTCAACTCTGACAGTAAGAGATTCTTTCTGCATTCTTCCTGGAACATCTTCTGTATCTGTCCTAACTTAAATAATTATCATCTTCTATTATATTGTCCCACTTTTTTCTGATTCAACACCACTTTCAAGACTCAACAATCTCGACAACCATCTAGGACCCACTCACACTCAGCTGAATGTTCTGAGAAGTGAGTTCCTCTGCCTTCTTCTCTAGGGAGGACACCCATAGCTTCCGCTTCTGACGGCAGCGAGAGGCAGCAGCCCGGTTGCGCTCCAGAAAGCGCTGCCGCCGCTCATCTGGATCTTCATCCACTGTGCGCCGCCGGCGCCCTCCTGTACTAGGAGTGGGCTGGGCTGGTGAGACCTGTTGCCCAAGAAGGAAGAGGAGTTACTTGAAAGAAATTAAACCTGGTGTTAGGTATATTGGTAAGATCTGGTAAAGGGATGTATCAATCTCTGTAACCACAGCAAGTCTCATCACTATGTATACCCTTAGCTTCTCTTTTGTAATTGTTCCTCATTCTGCCTCCCATTTCCTTCCAGTCTTCTCAAGTCCCAGATTATACAACCAGAGCTCAGTTGGAAACTGATTATCTCTGAGACAGACAGACAAAATGAAACTAGGATCGCTTTTTGTTTCTTAGGAATAGGGAATCTTGTAGGGAAGGAAAGCATAAAGGAGGGTATCGGGAATTTTAGCAAGACTGGAATAAAAAGTTTACAAATCAGATTTGGACAAGCAATATATACAAACAACTGAATGCTATACGTTTCAGAAAAGAAGAAAAGATTTTACTAATAGTAAGAATTAGGCTTATGGAGAACTATGGATTAGTATATTCTTTTCATTCATAATCCTCATCAACCCTCCCCCCCCCAATCCTGTTTGTTCTTTTTTAAACAGAAGAGCATTTTTAATCCCTTTATAAATTGGTGATATAGGATTGTCTTTTGTCTTCAAACTTCAGGCTGATGTTCCTTGACTTTTGAGTCATCTTCCTTTTTGTTAAGCTGATATGTGTTCTGAGACGATAGACCAATTTTATAAAAGCGGCAAAAATAAAAATGTAGAGGGGTAAACCATCTGCATAAAACAAACTATATAATGTAAAACGCCACCAAAAGTAACTATGTTCTAGATCTGTTGCTATTAAAGAATATCTATATTAGTTCCCCAATGCTAGAGCTCACATTAGTTGTATGAGAATAAGCCTGAACTTATAAAAAATAGAATCTTATACTCCACTTCAGGCCCTACTGAATCATGTTCTTCATTAAGATAATCAAGAGATAATTTTATTTATTCAGATTAATATCTCTCCCAAAAGAAAAAATGGGGAGGAAATTTCAAATTCAATTCAATGAGCTAGAAGCCTTAGGTCAATGCTTCTCACTACACCTAGGGAAATTTACACTAATTCTTTTGAAATTCAAAATTTCCTCTCTGCCCTGAGCTCATTGGACCACATGTAAAGGCTGGTGTTTTACCAAGGATGGGGAAAAGGAAATGACAGGTTCCTATTCTCTCACAGGCAACTCACAGCTCATGCAGGGAATGGATGTGAAAGAACAGCCCAAGAGAGAGGGAAGAATGAGAAGGAAAGGAAAGGAATCCATAGTGACTAAAAAGGAGGTGGTATAATTTCCTCAAGAGGCAAAGCAGCACAACTCAGGCAAAGGGTTATTGTTCTACCATCTCCAGGGACTGGCATTGGAAGGGAATACATGAGGGGGGGCAGGCTTAGCTTCCAACAAGAAAACTCCAATGAAGGTTTTTGTTGCTGGCCAAGCTTTAAAGCAGCATGTGGCCATTACATGTTAGGACATGTGGTGGTAAATGATGAAGCAGGTGGTGACATCAGGAAAAGGGGCTGGCAAAGAATGCAACTCTAGAAACCGATCTCAGATTTTTGTCACCTGTCTAGTACAGATAATACAAAACTGAGGCCTATTTGGTTTTCAAAGAAATTTACTAAAACTGAGGCCTCCTTGAGAAAAGAACTGGGCATCTAAAAGGGACTGCTCTGTCTTGAGGGATTAAATTGTTAAGGAAAAGTTGAATTTTTGTGTTTGTTTACTGAGCCATATTAATACTGTGACATCACATATTAATATATTACTATTTGATTTTTGCTATAAAATATAATCAAGTAATGTGGTTGTTTTTTTGCTATAAGATAATTTATTAAAGACTAGCCAATAATCTCCTATAACAATGGCACATATAAATATGCGTAGTTTCTTGTTTAATGTACTGACCAACACAGATGTGGACAACGCAGAGTCCTCAGAAAATCCAGGAAGCTGTTACCAAGGATATTAAAGGACCATGACATTTCTCTGAGCAAAGGCCTGGGAAGTCCACATGACCCCTTGAAGGAGTTTGTCTCTAACCGCCCAGGGAGTGTTGAGGCCCTCCTCCATCCAGCCTGTATAGAGGGATCATAGACCAAGTTTCTTCCGGAGGGCTGAACATCTATGAGCTTCACAAACACATGAACCTGCTTCTGCTCATGATAGATATAAACTGGGTGAGGGATTAACAGAGCTCATTTCTAGAGGTATCTTGTTCAGTTTCAAGGCCTTTTTCTCACTGGAGGCACACAAAACCAGGGGATTCTGCTCAAGGGACAGTGTGAATTCTATTCTGTGTGCTCCTGCCCTGGCTGCATTTCAATCCAGACTACAGGGCTCAGTGATACCTATAGGCTCAACTGACTACTTAGCTGGCCAGGCACAAGCTCCTGGCCCTCTAAACTTGTTCTTCTAATGACTGGTCCATAGGGGATATGTACCTTCTGATGGATTGGTCCAACTGGGTAAGGTGCAGTATGGAGAGGAGTAGACATGGGGTGTGGGTTGGAGGTATGTCTATCAAGAATGATTAACACTCTCAGAAATGTCTGTCCCTCTCTCTTTATGGAAAATCTCCCTATGCAGTAACACCCTAGCACCACCAGACCTAAATTTAAATTCTTTAAATTTCTATAACTGAAGGAGTCAGTCTCTTAACAATGAGGACCTAAGCTGGCTGGCTACATAGTAACTCTCACTGGCCCTGATTTGTGGAACTGGTGCCATCTGGTTGGCACAGGAGCTCAGGTGCTCAGGTCCCCTCCTCCATGGAAAGAGGCTCTGATTTGAGCTTCACACACTCTCGAGCCACTTCATCATTGCTCAGGTGGGTTTGTTGTTGTTTTTTTTTTAAAGACAATAGATGGAAAAGAGATTAGGAGAACCTCCTTTGTCTGGTACACATACATCATTCTCATATAGATAACACCAAAAATTAAGACCTCCTCTGTGACAGTTCTGCATTATCTAGTCTGCTTACATGTAAGTATAACACAAGGGTGGATAAAGAATGGTACTTTTTACTACTGTCAAATTGTCAACAAGAATCAAAGCACAGGAAGGTGCCCAGAAAGCTGAAATCTATTCTTCTCTAAATTTTCTGCTCACTGAAAAACATAGGACTTAAAAAGCAATGGTGACATAGCTGGTTCCCCCATTTAAGGGCCCAAATGACCTGTGGCTGGGCAGGGGATGGGGCGTCAGGGTGCTGGATGAGGATCTGGCTCTGCTCAGGACGGGCTGTCACCATGGTGCTGGCAGTACCCACCACCATTCCACAACCACCATTGATTGAGGAGACTTGGTTGGTTAGGGTGGCTTTTAGTCTCTGTGGGAAAAGATAAGAAGAAAAAAAAAGGTTGTCAAGGTTGAGATTCTATCAAGGATGGGAAGAATGGGCTTGGATTTTATTACTAACTTACAAATAGCTAAAATTTCCATAA
This sequence comes from Corynorhinus townsendii, assembly GCA_026230045.1. NCBI lineage: Eukaryota > Metazoa > Chordata > Mammalia > Chiroptera > Vespertilionidae > Corynorhinus > Corynorhinus townsendii. The sequence goes on along the minus strand of JAPDVU010000003.1, from coordinate 166,738,944 downwards.
CAATTTTCCCTTAACAGAGGAAATAAAAGAAAATGACGGGGAGAGAGTGTGCACCTGGATCCCTAAAATGCCTACTCTATTCCCTGGCTATCATCCTGGGCACAGTTGGAGGGTGGGGGTGGCTGAAGCAATAGAGTGCAGATGAAAGCTCTCTCCTGGAACTTGGCCAGGTGCTGGTTACGCAGCTATTCACCTCTTGGCCAGCTCTCCTGCCCACTCATCCACCCTCCATCTGTCACCCTGGAACTAAAACAGCAAGTGTTCCTCTCCAAACAATCTGTGCTGCCTCTTCACTGCCATGGTCTATGTACCAGGCTCTAAAGGTGGAAGGGAGGAGATGGGAGTCCTAAATCAGGGTCTCTTTTCCTACAGACCTCACAACAGGGTATCTTTAGCTTTGCCAAGTCCCAGAAGGTTCCCTTGCTTGGCTCACTTGAAAAACCTAGGCTGATACCACTTCTCTTAGAAAGAGCCAATGTTGCCCCAGGCTGGACTATACTCACCATCTTGGCTTCTGATGGCATAGGGTGGCCAGAGGGAGAAATGGAACCACTGCTGTTAACTGGTGGGCCAGGGATACCAGGAATGTTGGGCACCATAGACACAGGTCTGGCCAGCTGGATCAAGAGAAGGAAGAAAAACCAGAAGGGAACATAATAGTATTGGTGGGGCAACAGCTTCCCAGAATGCAGTGATTTTGAGATTGGCACATCAGGGCCTGTTCTGTGCAACCTGCCCACAGGGCATACAGGGATCCTGGGAAATACCTCCCCCCATAGCACTGAATCTAATCTTCCAATGGTATGAGAACGTCTATGGGAAGGGCTGGGGCTATATTGAGGAAAGTGGTGGGCAATTTGGAAGGTGCTAAGAGCCAAGTGAAAGCAACCAATCAGCAGGCTGGCAAGATCAATTCCTAGACCAGGAGCCAATTGTCCAGATGAGCCTTTGTCTAGTGTTCCATAGTACTGGATTGGCAGAGGTTAGTGAAGCGTTTGGGCAGGCTTCCATGTTCCACTAATACAGACGAGAGCCCACTTTTCCCTGGGGCTCATGTGTGTTTAAGAGCATTCAGGTGGAAGGGAGGGATTGTGTGTTGGTAGGGCTGGCTGTCCCAGCTACAGAGCTTACCGATATAACAGAAGGCATCTGTACTGGAGGCCCTGGCAGCACAGGCATGGTCTGCCCATTAGCAAGATGCATGACGAGAGGAAGGGAGCCAGTGGGAGACCTAGAGGACACATGAAGTGAAATGCTCATGATACCCTTTTGCCTATGGATCTTTCTTCTATATTATAGCAGATTTTCCAGTCTTCTCCAGTTAGGGAAGCTAAAGGGCAACATTGTATAATCTTGACACCCTCATGAAGGTGGAAAAAGCAGGGAATGCTACAAGATCTTTACACTTTGCAAATTAAGCAAATACTACTGAACTCAAAAGGGTGGGAAGCAAATCATATTAAGAGTTGTGAACAATTGCCCTGGCCAGTGTTGCTCAGTTGGTTGAACATCATGCTGGGCACCAAAAGGTCGCCAGTTTGATTCCTGGTCAGGGCACATGCCCAAGTTGTAGGTTCAATCCCTAGTCGAAGTGCATATGGGAGGCAAACAATCGATGTTCCTCTCAAATTGATGTTTCTCTCTCTTTCCCTCTCCCTTCTTCTCTCTAAAATCAATAAAAGCACATTTGAAAAAAAGAGTCTTGCCCAACTAGTGTGGCTCAGTGGTTGAGCATTGACTTATGAACCAGAAGGTCATGATTCGATTCCCGGTCAGGGCACATGCCTGGGTTGCAGGCTCCATATCCAGTGTGGGGCGTGCAAGAGGCAGCAGATCAATGATTCTCTCTCATCATTGATGTTTCTATCTCTCTCTCCCTCTCTGAAATCAATAAAAATAATTTTTTAAAAAAGAGTTTTGAAAAATTAAATAAACTCCTTATCATTGCCATGTATAAATTCTGTCTTGCCTTAGATGAGGAAGACTTGGACCAAAGTTATTTTGCAAAGGTGAATTATGCCATATGATAGCCAAATATGAATAAGTTTCTCTTGTTCCTTTCCACATTTTGCTCTACCCTGTCCAAAAAGATGTCTCTTTGTATTTTTCCTAGTGGGTCCGCAGAACAATAAAGCTTCAGAAGGCTGAATTATGACAGTAACCTCTTAACTCAATGGGTACCTAGGTATAGGATGTCAAGTCATCCCACTATGAAATCTGTATAGGCTGTGCCATGAGTGAAAACAAATAGACAAACAAAATTAGGGGCAGCAAAGACCAAGAATCCTAACTGGAACTGAGGGAAACACTAAAAAAAAGATGACAATGTGTTTCAGTCCCTCATATAGTAGTAGTCCAATAAACATATACTGATTCAGGTCAAGAACTTACATAGTTTCCTGTGTAGCCTCCATCATTATGACGAACTTCCTAAAGTTTTAAGGATTCTCCTTTTAGATCAAAGAAGTATTATACTTCCAAATTAATGAAGTATTATCCTCAAATAAATACTTGCTGGTCTACTCAAAACGGAGAGGAATCTATTTATTTTGAGAGACAATCATAGTGACTCATTTTCTTTGAGTATTCAAACAGTCCCTGTTTTGTCAAATAATTTTACAAAGCAGAAAAAAATTCAGGCTTCACTATTTCTCTCTGCTCTTTACTTACCCCAGTTGCCTGTTGGATGGTGGAGCCTGTGTGATGACAGAGGTTGGGGAGGGAAGAGTTGGGTGAAGTGGATCATAGCCCAAGTGGAGAGGCAGGGAGCCAGGGCGTACAATGGTAGGCGTTGGGGTAGATATCACAACAGACTTTGGGGCAATTTCCTGGGGAGAAGAGACCAAGTGATCACAAAGTGCTTTAATGGGCTTTTTATAGAGAAATATGTAGCTGGTAAAATCTAGCACAAATTTATTGGAAAGAGCATTAGAGCAAGTCATGTTGCTCCAGGGTCATGGACCAATACCTCACTCACAAATTCAGTAAAAATGCTGAGTTAAGACCTTTTGGCTATCCCCCTTTCATCAGGGATGATGCCCATATGAATGAGATGACAGTTGAAAAATCACTTGAAATCTCTGTAGAAGCACTGTAGTATCATATAAATTCTAAAAATAGTTATCACAATCTAGACACTGTCACTCTAAACTTGATACTGTCATTCTAAACTTTGTGTCCTGTGTTCTCTAATAGGAAAAGGCAGGTACAGGTATAAGACTGGTGATAAGGCAACCCAATATCTTTTTTAAAGAAGGGCTATGGCCCTAAGCAGTTTGGCTCAGTGGATAGAGCGTCAGCCTACGGACTGAAGGGTCCTGGGTTCGATTCCGGTCAAGGGCATGTACCTTGGTTGCGGGCACATCCCTAGTAGGGGGTGTGCAGGAGGTAGCTGATCAATGTTTCTCTCTCTCATCGATGTTTCTAACTCTCTATCCCTCTCCCTTTCTCTCTGTAAAAAAATCAATAATATATATATATATATATATGGCTATGGAAGTTTAAATAATGATCAGATTTTAATAAAACAAACTGCTTCCCTCGATAGGATCTTAGGTTACCAGTGACCACACTGGGCATGAAAACATCTCCAGACAGCTTCTAGGACCTGGTTGCTGATGAAAAGGAGAAAGAGAGGGGAAGGCTGTAATTTTTTTTTTTGGGGGGGGGCCTGAGGTGGGGGAAGTGGTGTTGTAATGTTTATGGAGGGAATGGTTTTAGAAGTTATCAAACCAAGTCTGGAGGGAAGTAAATTGAGCTATAGATGCACTATTCAAAGTGGATATTAAAATTAATAACTGCTGGTAAAACAGTAGAGATTGGAAGGAGGCAGGAGGGAGCTTCTGAGGTTCTGATAATACATGGGCACTAGTTACAAAGTCTGTAAACTTTGTGGAAATTCAGAGAGCTGTATTCTTACAATTTATGTACTTTTCTGTACATGTACTATATTTTAATAAATGCATAAAAAATACTAATTCTTAAAATGTTTCCTTTAAAAATTTTTCAGAATCCTAGCAGATATTCCCTTTAAGTCACTAGAAGACTTACCTCTGGGAAGACTTTTTAAAAAATGGTTTAATGTCCAGTTTATAAACTAAGTGATTTTCTTTTTCACTTATTAATTAAAGTAATGTGCATTGACTAAGGTACAACTAAATGACTTTTTTTACATATGTGAAATCAAGACAGAGCCCATATCTAGGACCCCAGAAGGTTCTCATGCATCCCTTCCCAATCTATACCTTTCCCTACAAGAGGTTAAACATTATTCTGAGTTCTATCACCATCAAATAATTTTGCCTTTTTTTGAACCTGATGTACATAGTATGTACTTCTGTGTATGAATTTTTTTGTTATTGTTCAATATAACATTTGTGAAATTCATCCTTATTGTTGTGTATATCATTAGCTTATTCTTTTTTAATGCCATGTAGTGTTCCATTTTAGAAATATACTACACTTGGTTCATTTTCTTGTTGATGGACTACTTCTAGCTTTTTTTACTATTATCAATAAAACTGTTAGGAACATTCTCATATACTTCTTTGGGTGGACATACACACTAATATCATTTCCACATGGACTCAGAAGTAGAACTGCTGGGTCACAGAGTGGGTGTAATTTATATAAATCTTCTGAACAATTAACATTTATTTGAATATATTCCATCTTCCTGTATCACACACTATTTATACAACTAATGAATCAAAATGTAATCTATTAATTAACATGTGGGATGACTTCTGACAGAGAATCTTACCTTGTCCTTGAGCACCGGGGAGCAGGGGCTGGAGGCAGGGCTGTCAGGTGGGGATGAGTCTACCTCCACTGGCCCCTCTTCTTTGATTTTAATGTCTGGTGTGGAAGGCAGAGACATGTCAAGAGGCCCTGCAGCAGCTTGCTAAAAGAGAGAAATGAGCATAGTTTAACCCCATGATTCCCTTCAAGTTGAATCTGTATCTTCCCAGTTAAAAGATGAGGGAATAAACTTCTAAGAAGTTTAGTCCTTGGTCAAAGTGCCAAACTGCAAGTCAAAGAAATGTGAAGCCAAGGTTTTATGTACAACTTTGGCCAAATCCTTTCAACTTCTCAGGGCTTCTGCTTCCCTATAAAATGGAAATAATACCTGCTTCACCATGGGTGAATACTTAGAAATATTCTGAAAGGGAAAAAATACTCATAATGCTTATAAAGACCCTGAAAGGAAAAAAAAAAAAAGATGTGATTTAAATCCATCCAAGTATTATGATATTATTTTTCATGAAAGTAAAATGATTCCTGAATCCAGTGCCTGCCTTTTCCTAACCAGCTCAATTGGCCACTGGAGAACTGTGAACACTTTTTCTGCCAACCAGATGATAGATTACCCAATTATCAAAAGCAAATAAAGACAAATTGATGATTAAGGTACTGAAAACAACATAAGAAAGATCTTTTCTAGGGTATGCCCCATGTTTGATGGTGATTTCACCCCCAAATCTGGTGCTAGAAGCTAAAAGTTAGGAAGACAGGGCTTCAGGGTAACAGAAAGGAAAAGTTGATCACTTGATCCGTGAAAGAAATGGGAAGTTGGTCCTAGGAGTAGGACTGGGAGAAAACCAGAAAGAAAGGAGTACATGCCTAGCATTGGTGCCACCATCTTACACAACTGTGGAGCCATAAGTGGCTTTGCAGGGAAAAGAAACAATCTGAGATGATGGCCCTGACACTGCACCAGGACAGGGCATGAACCGACGGCACTGCAGTTCAGCTTTAAGACCACGTCGATCCTTTGTCCTAGTCTTCCTAAACCCTAGAATTCTTGGTGAAAGGGGAGTTTGTTTCTAACTCTTCCCTTGCTACCTTAATCCCTAAAAATGTTTTTGGTAGTTGAGCAAACTGAAGTTAGTCTGGTGTCTACCACATTAGAGAAGGTGGTAATGGTTCTTTTTCTCCAATATGATGGAGGTGAGCAATAGCAAAGATGGTTTCACTTCTGTCCTAATTTTTTCTACATTTCTAAGATGTCAGGCCTAACTGAGCTAATCCTGGGATCCCTGAAACCAGAGGGTGGTGGGAAGGAGAGGCCTCTCAACCACACGTTTAAAACCCCTCTGGGGCATCTCCTAGAAAAGCTGTAGTTCAGGAAAGTTGTGGGCTCATAAAACACTCCTGGAAATAATCTTACATTGAATCTGTGCTTCTCATCAAGGTGAGGTGAAGACAGGCAGGAAGAAATATCAAGAGATACTCAGTGACCAACTATGAAAGGCTTCTCAGAAGTGTCAACAGAGCAAAAATGGCAAAGGAAAAGACCTTAAACTTTTCATGGGAGGCTAATTTTCTTGAATTTGCCTATAATGAGTTTGGTTTAAAATCCCTTACATCCTGGTGGAAACAATTTGACCTATTTCCTCTCTTTTTTCTTTCTTTCTTTTCTTTCTTTCTTTCTTTCTTTCTTTCTTTCTTTCTTTCTTTCTTTCTTTCTTTCTTTCTTTCTTCTTTTTTGTAATTCAGCTTGATCAATTGACTGATTTCTTTGTTTTGGGGGACGGAGAAATTATACCACATAGGATGAAACAACTGAAAAATGAGAGACTGCCCTGCCAGTGTGGCTCAGTTGGTTGAACGTCGTCCCATCCACCACGAGGTTGCAGGTTCGATTCCTGATCAAGGCACATGACCAGGTTGTGGGGTCGATCTCCAGTAGAGGGCGTGTAGGAGACAGCCAATCGATGTTTCTCTCTCATCAATGTTTCTATCTCTCTCTCTCCCTCTTCCTTCCTCTAAAATCAATAAAAATATATATATTTTTAAAAAGAGACAGTCTTGTGTCTCCAAAGAAAAAGAATAATGAGGTTAGTTCTGCCTTTTGAAAGTAGATCTACAAATACATGCCACTGAATTGCCCTGCCTTCTTTTAGTTTGAGGGAGGCAGCATGAAAAGAAACTCATAGAAAGCTATGGAATTTGTAAAGACTTCAGGTGATACTGACACTTTATCTTGCATTCTTACAATTTAAGCTAAATGGAGAAATCATGTATAATTCCTTCTCAGAAGGAACAGCTTTCCTGGACATTTTTTTCCTATATTCTGGTTTTGCTATATTCTGATGGGATTTCATGTCTTACTGTGTCATGCAATTGTGGAACATACATGTGGTTAATGTGTACATGTTCTGAGATCGTATACTGAAATTTTTCTGAATTATTATGGAACACATACCTGATTTTAAAGTGACTAGTAACCCAGAATTTCAATTCTGAAGTAGAATAAATTCAGTTTCCTTTTCCCTAAAATCCCTTATACCATGAAACTATTTTTATTTGACTCTGCTTCTTGAACTATTTCTTCTGGTCTTCCAAACTGAAAGATTCTCTAGAGATTTGGACTATAAAGTCTAAAATCAGAATCACAGCACCTGAGGATGCTAAAGGCCTTCCAGCATTTTAATCCTTTCCACAGTATCTACACTAAGTGGCCTACCTATAATTCAATGCACTCAGTGACAGCTTCCACCTGTTGGCCATACTTCTACCTCTGAGCCATAAAAATAAATTTAACCCTTCTTTTACATGAAAACTCTTCAAATATTTAAGACTGAACTTTTGTTCATATTAAGTCCTCTCTTTCCAAGCAAAACTGCCTCTATTTCTGTAAATATTCCCAAAGTGACATAATTTCTAGTTCTTTCACCATTCTGGTTGATCTCCTTTGGAAAGCAGTAAGAACATCCTTCTTTAAGAAAAACAGTTCGTTAGAGTGTCGTCCTGATAGCCAAGGTTGCAGGTTTGACCCACCAGTTAGGGCACATACAAGAATCAACCAATGAATATAGAAGTAAGTGGAACAACAAATCGATATCCCGTTCTCTCTCTCTCTCTCTCTCTCTCTCTCTCTCTCTCTCTCTCTCTCTCTCTCTCTCTCTCTCTTTCTCAAATCAATCAATACATAAAAAGGAAAACAGGCAGAACAGTCTTCACCAAGAGTTGCTCTGGTTTCAACAGTGCTTGGACTGAACCAGTACTGTCCCCCATCCTAGCCAGCTGCCCAGATCCAGCTTTCCACTACCTCTTCACAGCACCCTGGGATTGCCCCAAGGTCCCCCCACCACTGCTCCAATGCCACACATCCACCTCTTCTCAGTGACCCACCCTGAGGACCGTGTCCACCTTGCAGGCTTGCCAGAACTGCCACCTGGACTTGGAGTCCTCCATCGACTGCCAGATCCACCTGGAGCTCTATGCTTCCTACACTACCTGTCCACGTCTTTCTACTTTCACTGTGATGATGTGGTTTTGAAGAACTTTGCCGAATATTTTCTTCACCAATCTCATGGGGAGGGAACATGCTGAGAAACTGATGAAGCTGTAGAATCAAGTAGGTGGCCGAATCGTCCTTCAGGGTATCAAGAAACCACACCTCAGTGACTGGAAGTTTGGGCAGAATGCAATGGGGTATGCATTACACTTGGAAAAAAGAGTGAATTAGTCACTACTGGAATTGCACAAACTGGCCACTGACAAAAAAATGACCTTCATTTGCTTGACTTCATTGAGACTCACTACCTGAATGAGCAGGTAAAATCCATCAAAGAACTGGGTGACCACATAACCAACTTGAGCAGGTTGGAGGCCCCTGAAACTGGCATGAAGATAGACTTGTGCTGATCCATCATGTGAACCCCTGAAAGACCTGGGTAGCTGACTAGGATTAGTGGGGATTCTCTGTTTCTATAGAACCAAACCTGTAATTTTGTGCTTTAACCAATTAAGCAAATTATCCCAGGGTACAATGAGAATAGCCTAGATTCAAACACCTCCAGTTTTTCAGTATAAGTCCCGCCTCTCACCTTTTTCTCATCCTCATCTGCAGCTTTCTTGAATTCATGTTCAAAGGAGCTAGCTAGTTCATTGAAGAGCCCCACCTCCTCACAGTTCTTCAGGAATCTAGTTGGAGTAGGAGTTTGATCTGTAGACATGAAAAGAAAGGAAATTCGATTTTAGTTTTGACCTAAAATTAAACTTGGGAGTATGCAGAGAGCACATTTTATTCTTCTATCTGGAGAGTGTCTCGGTGTTAGGCGAATTTGCTTTTTGGATCTCTAGTAGGTGAAGGCTGGTGCGAAGCCACCAGAGGGTGTCTGTGCTGTGTTGCCTCAAGGCCAGCAGAGGGAAGACAGAACAATGTTTTGCTGTGTGACTATCCATGTAACCACCTTTCTCCCAGAGGCTGGTTTCACCTCCCTCACCCCCAAACAAAACCAAACCACCCACCCAGGTGGAGTTTGTGAAACCTCTAGATTTGAAAATCAAGTACAGCTAAGCGACATTTTCTCTTTAAACTTACTCCCTGCTAGGTCTGAAGTGAGCAGTTATAAGAGATGAATATTAAAATCTGAGGAGGAGAAGAAACTGAGGCTCAGGTGGTTGAGTTTGTTTGCTAACACTACCAAATTAGAAATGGTATATTGCCTTTCAGTGATCACTGAGGTAAGGGTCCGTTACCTTCTAAAGGCATTCCAGGCAAATCTAGGGGCTAGGGAACAAGACAGCAAGAAAATGAGCTAGAAAAGGAAACTGCAAACAATAGAACAGAAACCTGGGCCCAGAGCAAATTACGGAAACCAGGATATTTGGATTTAGACTTGCCAGCCAAAATATCCTCTTAGGGGCTGCACAAATCTTTCCTCAACACAGTGCCACTCTACCCTTGGGAAGAAGAAGGCTCTCCGTAACCCATGGCAACTTTTCAAGCAACCTGAATTTTATTTATTTATTTTTTTTAAATGTTTAAACCTACTGTTGTTTTTTAAAATATATTTTTATTGATTTCAAAGAGGAAGGGAGAGGGAGAGAGAAACAGAAACATCAATGATGAGACAATCATTGATCGGCTGCCTCCTGCACGCTCCCTACTAGGGATCAAGCCTGCAATCCAGGCATGTGCCTTTGACCAGAATCTATCCCAGGACCCTTCAGTCTGCAGGCCAACGCTCTATCCACTGAGCCAAACCAGCTAGGGCCAAGCAGCTTGAATTTTAGATTTGAACTTCTCTCTCCCCATTCTGTTTCTCCAGTTTTCCTCTTAGGTCAGCTGAATCTTGTTCCCTGATCCTAACTCTTTTAGATAGTTTTCCTTGACATGATAGTTACCTCATGGATTCATCTCATACCCCAAAGCACTAGGTTGAATGATAGAAATAGAAAAATGTTTAAATAATATTTCAAGGAGTGACACCTGGTATTAAAATTGCTCCTTCTAGCATGATCAATTGGGAATAATCCAGTGGGATTTTCCATGGAAACAACATAATTTAAAAATTTTTTAAACAAAACCTCTTCTGAATCAGAGTGTTTGGAAAAGTTACCACTACCTCCCAGAATAGTTTTAAAAGCTTCTCTGGCAGCTTTGGTTGGCCAACGATAAAGCCACTTTCCCTCCATCCCCGGGTGAGTAGAGGTAATATCATCCTTTATGCTTAGAGAGCACTTCAGTAGGACACACAAAAAATTACCACTCAAGTGAACCAGGATGGGGCAGCTAAGGGCATGGCTATGGCAGAAGAGGGCCTTTGGATCTCTGATCTGAGGCTCATACAAACTTCTTCCATTCCTGAACAATGTATAAGAAAACACTTAACCTGCTCTGATGATTCTGAAGCAATCAACAAGTGTTTACTGAATACTTTTTATCTTTTGGTGCTACGTGCATACATTTGTGTAGAAATCTGGGGGAGAAGAGAAATAGGAATATAGGAGTTTTGCCCAAATACAAAACATGGCTCTTGCCCTAGAGAATAAAAGAATGCTTTCTAGATGAGTAAATAAAACAATTATACATAGATAACATCACAGTATAAATCATGTGCAGTAGAGAATAAAATTATTGCAGAAATTAAATAAAGGTAAATTAATGACAGAGTAGTTAGGAGGACTTGAGTTGGGTCTTAAAGAATGGTTTCAGATGCTAAGGTGGGTGAAGGCATAGAGAGAGGCAGGGCATGGGCACCATGTGTAGATGAGGAGAAAAAGGTATGTCTAGGTCAAAGGATAATTATGTTAGGTATTTAAGTTGTATATAAAGTTGGGCAGGTACCATTGGGCTAGGTTATAGAAGGTCTGAAAATCCAAGTATGAATAGCCTTGAAGTAAGAGAAAATGGGAAAATAATGACAGATTTTGCGTAGAGGAGAAGAATTTAAGGAAGATTGGCTTTTCAATAGAATGAAGATAGATTATATAATAAGAGACTAGTCAAGGAGAGAGACCAGCTAGGAGACTATGGAGGAGAATTCAAGCATAATGAGGGTAGTGGCAGGAAGAGCAGGATGGAACAGAACAGAGAGAATCTGAAGAGAAAAATAAAACAACTCAAAATTTTGAGAATATCATCAATGAATAACAAAGGAAAAGAAGTTGGTTCAGGGGACAAAGAGAAACTTGGTCATCGACATGAAGATTTGAATGACAGAAAGCCAGCCAAGTTAAGTGTTCAATTAGGGGTTGGAATACATGTGAGACACCAGATCATAATTTATAGATATGAGAATTAGCAGCCTAGATAGAATAGCTGAAGTTATGTGCAATGGGATGAGCATTCCAGAACAGCATGCAAAAAATAACAGAAATCACTTTCTTTCCTTGGGACTGTCCTGTATCAATTTCTCACCACTCCTGGAGACTCAGCATAGGCCTTTACACCATTTCTAATAACCTCTCCAACTTGATAACCTTGCCTCAAATTTACCTTTTTCATAAACTGTCTATGACTAATTCCATTTAATATTAATTATCTTAGTATTTTTGTTTGTATTATTCACTTAGATTAGACTACAAATACTAAAATTATTTTCATGACTATATGACCTGACTTAATAAATTTAAGCAGGTTACCTGAATACATGTTAAATCCTATAGTCACTCTTTCCTCTAAAACCTCCACTAGCTTTCTTCTTTTTTAAATTTACATTTTTATTTATTGATGAGAGAGAACATCAATTTGTTGTTCCACTTATGTATGCATTCATTGGTTGCTTCTTGTAAGTGCCCTGACTGGGGATCAAACCCGAAACTGGCATATTGGGACAATGCTCTAACCATCTGAGCTATCCAGCCAAGGCTCTCCTGAGCTTTCTTAAGGATCATTAATGATCTCCACTCATGCCCTTTTTCAGGAATTACAAGCTCCTAGCAAAGTAGATATTCAATCAATATTTGCTTCATTAATAAGAAATAGGAGATCTGTAAGGGCAAATCCCTTTCTTCATGTACAGAAGTATGGCAAGAGGTTAAATACTGAGGTAAGCTTGCTTAACTCAGGTTAATCAGAACCCCTCATGGTATTGAGAGAAAAAAGCCCACTTTGGTTTGTCTAGCTGAAAATGGTACAACAGAACTGTTGCTACACGGTTTGAGAGAGTTTGCTGAGAATGGTCCCTAGAGATGGCATACATAAGCAAGACAAACTCTAAACAACCAGTGAGAGGTTCCAGGTCACCCAAATTGGCACAGAAAAGTCCCACTGACAAATGTCTTGTTTGAACTTTGGAAATGTGCCCTCAGTGGTGTCTGGGTTCACAAGGGAAGCTGAATTTACAAACTGACAATCTGTCTGCTTGGGGAAAACTGACACCCAGTGGATGAGAAGCAGCCAGACGAGGTCGGCTTTCCTGCTTTTGTTCACCCCTTCATTATGGGTAGGGAGAAGTGTCAAAGGCATCTTCTGTCTATAAATCTTCTGAAGTCTTAATAAAAAGAAGGCAAGGAGGAAATAGACTGAAAAAAAGCTAAGACAAAACCTCAACACACCTACCCTCAAAAACCGAAGAACCCAATCTTGTATTAAAAATAGAGAGTAGAGGGCACAATAGAAACTTGGGAGCTTTTAGTGTTCCCTTTTCCTGATTAAATGCAGATCACATAAGGGCTCTTAATGGGAGAAGGGGAGGATAGCTCCCAGTACATCTGGTCCCTGGTATTAATCTTAACTGTCTGGTGATATCAAGGCACGTGGCTTCTGGGGTAGCAAATACCTGCAATGATGACTGAGTCAGTTCGGGCGGGGCCAAATTTCAATGTCATCTCATGCTTGTGTTTATGAACTGCCAGGTGGTCCTCGTTTGTAAATCTCTGAAACGAAACAGAAATGGAGATGTGTAAAAACAACACTTCAGTGCCCTTTTAAAATGTCCTACCAAACATCCTGTGATAAGGCTGGTTGCTGGAAAGAGGGATTGAACAGCGAATGGAAAGGAGGAAAAAATTGGAAGTGATGGGAAAGGAGAGGTGATAGACTTAAAAAGAGAAAATGGGGAGGGGAAAAGAGGCACTATAAAGCTGGGAGGAGAGAGGAACGGGAAGTGTAGCACCAACTGCTCTGTAACATTAGGTCCAAATGAGAGAAATGGACAGACTGTTGCTGAAGTGGGATCCAGGCAGGAGGCTTCAAATGGGGGAAAAAAACACACAACACCAAACATTAAAGCAAACTCATAGTGAACAAGGGGAAAATAATTTTTAATAATAATAATAAAGAGAGAAGGGAAAGGCTGGGCACTCATTGGTCATCACAAAAATAGGAAATTCAGAATTAAGCTCTCCATGGTGGGGCTGAAATGGACTATTTATGAGGGGGCTAACAGGGAGATAAATTATGCAGGATTAGGAGAACCATTTAACTTCCTGGCCCCCACAATGCTGCAGCAGGAGCCTGCCCAGCTATTTGGCTCAAGGTTTTAATGAGTCAGGATGGAGCTGTAGAGGACAGAGGCCCAATGGCCAGCAGTAATGGCACACACCAGCCCCATTGGCCAAATGCTGTCTCCCCTCATTGGGCAGCCCGCCTGGGCTCCATGAGCCATAAAGGGGCCAGTACTATGCTGCTGGCTATGGAATGGCAGAATAAAAACGCAAGCAGAATTTTTTTTGTTAGGGTAGGGAGAAGCCAGTAGGCATGATGAGGGGAAGGGAAAAGAAGATGGTATAGAGATTTTTATTTATTGAGGGGTTTGGGTGAAAGGACAATGAAAAGGTGAGACTAGGTCTGCCTCAGTTTGACTAAATCAGACAGGGTTACTGGACAATAATTTATGTTCGGACCTGTTCTTTAAAAGGGGGGGAGGTGAAGAGAACAGATGAACAGCAGTAATTCAAAAGACTGATACCCTCAACATTCCTTTTGAGGCTGGCTGGCCATGTTCCCTCATTAAAACACACCTACAACACATAACAGCGTGGACACTGCAGTTTTTCACAGTTCCTTCACCAGCTAGGCTCTGAAACATGCTTCTTTTTGTCTCTAAAAAAACGATTGGTTAGTTCCCTCTTTTTATTCGCCTCATTAAATATCTATTTTCCACCGAACACTGTACCTTTAGCTCTCTTTTCCACAGCTCTTCTTCTTTAAATTGATTTTAAAGAGAGAAAGAGGAAAGGAGAACTATATAGAGAGAAATATCAATTTTTGTTGTTCCACTTATTTATGCATTCATTGGTTGATTCTTGTATGTGTCCTGACCAGGGATCAAACCTGCAAGCTTGGCGTATCAGGACGATACTCTAACCAACTGAGGTACCCGACCAGAGTCCCCACAGCTCTTCTTGCTTGTAAACTAAATAGAGAGGAACTGGCCCCATTCCAGCTACTATCAAGTCAAGTAAGCATCATTAAACTGTTTAAGTTTCTTTATTTTACCTGAAAGTTAGCTTACCCCAAATTTTCTCTGAGCCCGTCACAACTAAAGCCAGCTTAAGACCTAAAATCCTTCTATGTCAGGTCCACAGGCCTGAAGGACAAAGGGAAATTTCAATTAAAAGTATGAAGGCCCAGGCCGGTATGGCTCAGTTGGCTGAGCATTGTCCCATGCACCAAGAGGTCACTGGTTCGATTCCTGGTCAGGGCACATGCCTGGTTGCAGGCTCAATCCCCAGTAGGGGATGTGCAGGAGGCAGCCGATCAATGTTTCTCTTTAACATTGGTCTCTCTCTTAAAAAAAATTTTTTTTTTTTATCAATAGAAGCATAAAGAACCAGGAAGTAAAACAGTCAAAAGAAGAATGTCTTAGTGGTTTCCAGTGAATCAAGTGTGGGGAAATTTAGCCAAGAGTTTTCATGTTTTCTACTAGCTGGTTAACCCTAAGCAAGAACTTTTTCCAACACAGCTTTTTCCTTAAGGAAAAAAGGATGGGGTGGGGTGAGAAAGGAAGGAATAATAGTCTGTTACCCAGGGGTATATTTGTTGGTTAAACAAGTCATTGAGACTGCCAAGTGGTCTGTAAAAGGAAATGAGCAGAATCTAGTCTACAACAGAGAAAAAGCATCATTTTGGAGGGAAAAGAATAGTAGTGAATTAGACAGGGATATAAATTTTCAAAATGCACTGAAAATGTTGTAAGAATCTTTTTCAAAAGTATGTTTATAAATTCTTCAAGAAAATTTCATATAGGGAGCTTGGAAAATTCTGCACAATGTTCTAGAATCTAGAAGACTAACTTTCAAACAGAAAGTATTTTTCTATTATCAAAAATATACTTTGCTCAAAACTGAGCTGAGAGAAAGATTTTAAACCTCCACCAGGCTTTGCTCTGGTTAGGCTTGTTTAATATTTTAAAAAGCAACTCCCCTTTTGTTACAACTCTGCTGCACAGTCCTGAGTTGTTTTGTTTGTCCTCTATCTCTTGTTCCTCTTTGTTGCACCCTTGCTCCCTTCTATGACATCCTTTTCCTCTTGAGCTATTTGTTTTTCCCCAAATCAAAAGTTGGGGCTGAAGAGAACTAAAGGAGGCTGAAGAGACCTCCCACCATTAGCATCTCAGAGGGTTTGATAACTGTGAAAATGGATAGGAAAAAAAATTCCATCTTAATTCTCACTAAACTCTAACTGAAATCTAACATGCCTAAATTCATATTAGCAATCACACATATTTTCATATCATATTACAGCTATTAAAAATCTCAAAATATCCTTTATACTCATCACTACTTTGAAATTATGATAGTCACCAGAACTACCATTAGAACTTGCTATTTAATGGATTACTAAAAAAACACATATATTACATTATAAAATATTTTAAAAACATTTTTGACAACTATCCTATCTAATAAAGAGGAAACATGCAAATTGACTATCACTCCATAACAAGATGGCTGCACCCATAGCTGAGGCTGAGTTCCCGAAATGAGCCTTAAAGAGCAATCAGCAGGGACTTGAGGCTGTGTGGTGCTGGGCCGGGGCAGGGGACCTGAGGCTGTGCACCCCGCCTGGTGGACCTCAGGCCGCACCCCCTGCACCAGGCCGGGGGACCCCAGGCCATGGCCCCTGCCTCAGTGCCAGGCCAGGGGAACTGAGGCTGCACCCCTGCCTGGAGGGGCTTGATGGGGGACCTCAGGCCGTGCCCCCTGCCCCGGAGCCAGGACAGGCGACCTGAGGCCGGGGCCCCCGCCTGGCGGGGCTTGACGGGGGTGGGGCTGGCCGGGTCTGAATCTCATGTAATTTTGAAGGACACGTGGGTGGGTGGGGACTTGACTCTGGTTCCCATGGTGTGCCCCAGACTCTGACAGGAGGAAGGTTTTCATATACATTTTACTAATTTTCTTTCATCTCTGACACTTCTATTATAGAGGAAGGGCAAATAGCAATATTAAAATATTTCCTCTAATTAATTCCTTTTTAATGTGCATGAATTTCATGCTTTGGGTCACTAGTATTTCAAAATAATTGGTTTCCTTTATAATCCTATGTATTACACTTTATTAATTTTAAAACATGATTTTGAGAAGGGGTTCATGGGCTTCACCAAACACCCAGTGGGGGTCATGACACCATAGAAGTTAAGAATCCCTGATTACACCAGGTAGTGTACTTCAGAGGAAGAGGACCAAAATGGGCTGAATTTTACATGGTAGGGCTCCAGTCATCTCCCTCTCTGCTATTTCTTTCTATTTAATTTTTTTTAAAGATTTATTTTAGAGAGACAGAAATAAAGAGAGAGAGAGAAACACAGATTTGTTGTTTCACTTATTTAGCATTCACTGGTTGATTCTTGTATGTGCCCTGATTGGGAATTAAACCTACAATCTTGGGGTATTCAGATATTGCTCTAAATAGCTGAGCTATTCTGCCAGGGCTCTCTGATATTTCTAACACAATTCTTGTACAGCTAGAGTAGGAGGGGGAGATAAAAATTTAGTAAAGCTGTTTATCAAAGTGAATGTCAATTTGGCTTTTATTCCATTGTTCCTTATATTCCCTCTCAAGTATTAGAGTTAATTCTTAATAATTCTCTAGATTAGTTTTGAACTGCATGCCTAAGAAACTATCCCTCTGTAAGCAAATTCTCAAAGTACCTAAAATTATTAGGTGATGAAATTCTGGTTTTTAAAAACATAGATTATTCTATTGAATTACAATGAGTGAAGGAGCTCTCCCCAAAATTTCCTTTTTGAATTATTGGCTATTTAAAAATCTAGCTGTCCAATTTGTTAATATCCTTGTTAATGGGTCTTCCTTTGTTGTTTGATTTTACCTATGACTAAGGTTTTGGCAAAGAGCCAATCAGGGAACTCTGGTTGAAGGGCAAACTGATCATTTTCAGTAAATGTGTAGAAATTTCCAAGACACAGAAGGTGGGCATCATTCAAAATGGGGACTGAAGAATTTAAGTCACACAGGATCAGGAGAAGGCAGTTTATATGCCTTGAGAGAAGATTTATATGGTAACACAAGAATAGAATCTTTTTGTTTGTTAATCCTCACCTGAGGATACGTTTCCATTGATTTTTAGAGAGAGGGAAAAAGATAGAGAGAAATATTGATGTGAGAGAAACACATCGATTGGTTGCCTCCTGCATGGGCCCCGACCAGGGCCCAGGCCGGGGAGAAACCTGCTATCAAGGTACGTGCCCTTGACCGGAATTGACCTGGGACCCTTTGGGTCCACAGGCCGATGCTCTATCCACTGAGCCAAACCAGGGCTTACTTCTACTTTTTAATGTGGCTTCTAGAAAATTTAAAATTGCATATGTGGCTTGCATTTTACTTCTTTTGAACAGCTCTGATCTAAATAATATGCTCAAAGATCTGATAGGAATTTTAATTTTATGCCAATCTTGAATCTCTCATCCCAAACTCATTTTCCCTAAATGCAATTTATATTATACCAGAGGCCCGGTGCATGACATTCGTGCACTGGGTGGGGGTGTCCCAAAGCCCAACCTGCACCCTCTTGCAGTTGGGGACCCCTTGGTGGACATCCCCTGAGGGGTCCTAAGCGCTACTGTGGAGGCGGAAGAAGCTCCTGCCACTGCCACTGCACTCGCCATGAGCCAGTTGATGAGCCCAGCTTCTGGCTGAGCAGCGCTCCCCCTGTGGGAGTACACTGACCACCAGGGGGCAGCTCCTGCATTGAGTGCCTGCCCCCTGGTGGTCAGTGTGCATCATAGCGACCAGTCATTCTGCCATTTGGTCGATTTGCATATTAGCCTTTTATTATATAGGATGGCACTGGCTCTCAACCAGGGGCAACTTCACCCCCCGGGGACATTTGGCAATGTTTGAGGGCGTTTCTGCTTGTCACAAGTGGGGAGATGCTACTGACTTCTAGAGGGTAAAGGCCTGGGATACTGATAAATATCCTACAATGCATAGGACAGCTCACCAGAACAAATTATCTGACTCAAAATGTCAATTGTGTCTCTGTTGAGAAACCCTGCTACAGGGTAACAGGGAAAGGAAGAAAGAAACAACAACAAAAAAAGGCTAGCCCTGACTGGTTTGGCTCAGTGGATAGAGCGTCAGCCTGCGGACTGAAAGGTCCCAGGTTCGATTCCGGTCAAGGGCATGTACCTTGGTTGCAGGCACATCCCCGGTAGGGAGTGTGCAGGAGGCAGCTGTTTGATGTGTCTCTCTCATTGATGTTTCTAACTCTCTATCCCTCTCCCTTCCTCTCTGCAAAAAATCAATGGAATATTTTAAAAAAAGGCTGTTTTTTAGTTATCCTCGCCAAACTGCCAACACATGTTTTTGGATCTGAATCTTGGAAAAAAACAACAACAAAAAAAAACAGGCAGAAAACTTCCAACCTCACTTTATAAAATGGCTGATGTATTACAAGATCTGCAAATACTTAGGGAAATTAGGAAGATGGAGACAGAAGGCACTATAATTGGGAGAAGAACAGATTAAATGAAATTCTCATGTACTGCCTTTATAGTAACAAAGAAATAAAACAGAAGAAGTAAATCAAAACAAGTTTGGCTACTTCAGATTTTCACTCCCCAATGGAGAAAAAAATTAGTGAGAAGAGATTTACTTAGTTTAAGAAATGTTAAGAAGCATAAAAATGGAATATCAGGGCTACGAGGAAGTCAATCTGAAAACTGGTGTTAGTTGCAGAATGGGCAGGGAACGTATACTTTTTTTTAAAGAACAGTTTATTGATTTTTAGAGAGAGAGGAAGGTGGAGGGGGAGAGAGAAACATCAATGCGAGAGTGCAACACCAGAGGCTGCCTCCTGCATGCCCCACACTGAGGATCGAACCCACAAAACAGACATGTGCCAACAGGGAATTAAACTGCTGTCAGGGAATTGAATCAACAACCTCTTGCTGCAGAGGATGACACTCAACCAACTGAGCCAGGTGAGGGAAAGTATAGTTTCTTATTAACACATTAAGTGCCCAGCCTGTTTTGTCTTCTGGATGGCAAGTATAGTGTCAGTCACCAGTGACTGACTGGGTGCTTAACGTGTTAAGAATTTTCCATGGCATGCCCTGGCTAGTGTGCTCAATGGTTAGAGAGGTGGCCTGTGCACTGAAGGGTCACGGGTTTGATTCCCAGTGAAGGGCATGTACCTGGGTTGCACTTTTTTTTTTAATGTTTAAAATGTACTTTTATAGATCACTGATAAGTCCAGGAACACATAGTTTTAACATACTAGTAAATGCTATGAAAATAGTAGAGAGTATCACTCTCAGCTTCGACAAAATGAGTATCTTGTCTTCCTTCTTATCGTGAGAGTGCTGGTATGTCACCAAGCAGGTATGCAGAAAATCTCACGTGCTTGTGACATTATCACATGGGTGACATGTTTGATCCCCGGCCCCAGTCAGGGCACATGTGGGAGGCAACTGATCAATGAGTCCACATCAATTTTCTCTCTCCCTCACTCTCTCCTTCCGTCCCCCCCTCCCTTCTAAAATCGGAAAAAATATCCTTGGGTGAGGATTAACAAACAACAACAACAACAAAAACAATTTTCCATGGCAGATCTTTGGTCAAACCACCTTCCATTTCTAGGAAGTTTCATTCTCACCCGTCCTTCTGTGATAGAAGAATCTGGAATCCTACCTACCAGCAAACTGACTAAATGACCAGAGTTAAGTGAAGAATTAGGAATGGCCTTAGCTGGTTTGGCTCAGTGGATAGAGAGTGAGACTGCGGACTGAAGGGTCCCAGGTTCAATTCTGGTCAGGGGCACATGCCCAGGTTGCAGGCTCAATCCCCAGTTGGGGGCGTGCAGGAGGCAGCCGATGAATGATTCTCTCTCATTGACTAGAGGCCTGGTGCACGAAATTCTTGCACAGGGGGGTGGTACCATCAGCCCGGCCTGCACCCCCTCCAATCTGGGACCCCTTGAGGGATGTCTGACTGCTGGTTTAGGCCCGATCCCTGTGGGCCTAAAACGGCAGTTGGACATCCCTCTCGCAATCTGGGACTGCTGGCTCCTAACCGCTCACCTGCCTGCTTGCCTGCCTGCCTGATCGCCCCTAACTGCCTCTGCCTGCCGGCCTGATTGCCCCTACCTTGCCCCCCTGCCGGCCTGGTCGCCCCTAACTGCCTCTGCCTCGGCCCTTTGCCTAAGCTGCAGTTTGGCCTTCCTCTGCGGGAGGCGACCTGGTTTATCAGGGGAAGGCGCCACCCCCATTACCCCACTGCTGCTGCCACTGCTGGCCTGAGCCTGGGCCCTGTGCAGCCGCCGAGCCGGACACGCCCTGGAGCCCTCCCACAGTCCCTCCCTAGCTGGCCAACCTCCCACATCCCTCCCCGGCCCCGGCTGTGCACCAGTGGGGTCCCTCAGCCTGGCCTACGCCCTCTCGCAATTCAGGCTGAGAGACCCCCCAACCCCCCAAGTGCATGAATTTTGTGCACCGGGCCTCTAGTTTTTATCTAAGTATACTAGAGGCCTGGTGAACAACTTCGTGCACAGGTGGTGTCCGGCTGGCCTGCCCTGATCGGGCCGGCCGGCGGTGGGGAGGGGACATGGGAGGTTGGCCAGGCCTGCTCCCAATTGGGGAAGGGGGCTGATTGGGGGCTGGGCTGGCTGAGGGGAGGGGCCACAGGAGGTTGGCTGGCCAGCCCCACCCCCATCAGGCCGGTTGGCTGGCCACAGTGCGTGTCATAGTGACCGATCGTTCTGGCCGCTTGGCTTTTATATATATAGATGCCTGGGTAATCAGAACCCAGATCAAAATATGACAGAGAGCAGAGGGATGGGCAAAAATGGTGAAGGGGATCAAGAAGTACAAATAAGTAAGTCATGGGGATATAGTATATAGCACAGGGAATAGTTAATAATCCTATATAATAAAAGGGTAATATGTAAATTGACCCTAATGGCAGAATGACTGGGAACAACCATTCGCTATGATGCACACTGACCACCAGGAGGCAGATGCTCAATGCAGGAGCTGCCCCCTGGTGGTCAGTGCGCTTCCACAGGAGGAGCGCTGCTCAGCCAGAAGCCAGCTTGTGGCTGGCCAGCGCAGTGGCAGTGGCAGGAGTCTCTCCCACCTCTGTGGCAACGCTAAGGATGTTTGACTAATGGGGTAGGCCTGCTCCCCATTGATGGACATCCCCCGAGGGGTCCTGGACTGCGAGAGGGTGCAGGCTGGGCTGAGAGACCCCCCATCCTGAGTGCAAGAATTTTCATACACCAGACCTCCAGTACCATGATAACTTTGTATGGTGACAGAAGGTAATTAGAATTGTCGTGGTAATCACTTCATAAGGTCTATAGATATGGAATCATTATGTTGTACAGCTGAAATTAACATATTGTATACCACCTATACAATAATAATAATAAAATGATTTCTCATGTCCTCAGATTAGTACTAGGAATAACAGTTTTTAAATTATATTTCAGAAACCCAAGGTTTTAGAAATATGAACAATAAGTGAAGTTAATAAAATAATTATTGGTCTCTTCAAGAAAAAAGAAGATATGAAATATTTCAGGCACCCCAAAAGGTTTCCTCATACCCTTCTTTCTTAAGCTTTTAAATGAAATAATTATTTAAAACACTTAATGTAATATCTGGCATACAGCATATACTCAGCTAGTTTTCCCTTTTTTAATCTCAAGGTAGACAGGTATTTAGTGAAAGTTAGTTTTTCTTTGCAAAATAATTCAATGTTTAGGGAGAGTTCTTTTCCTAATCCTGTTGATACTAGTCTCTGAGAAGCTTTTTGAAATAGCAGCACTAACCAGTACTGAAGAGAAGGCTCAGGAGCACATGACAACTCAGGCCAAACTAAAGCTAAATTTTTGTCTGTTGACTCTGAGCCAAAGACAAGCATATGGACATTAGAAATGTAATCGTTTCAAGCTAAATCCTTGGTAAAGTATTGTGACCAATGAAATTTTTGTGCAATATGCACTCAACCCTTAGCCAAATTCATTCCTGAAATGTTGTTGTTGGCCACCATACCTCCAGTTTCCATGTGGATTTGCCTCAGATTTAAAAATGCTCTTATATCCTGACCTATGATTAATTCAAGTCCCTCTCCTTGTTTTAGAAGAGTAGACTGAAGGAAGGAGACAAATCAGGACTCTTTAGTTATTAGGAAATGAGCACTGAATGCCTAAACTATTAGGAAACAATACAAGGAATTGAATTTATATTTGTGATAGACTGAAGAGTTGCTTATGCTGAAACCTAATTATCCCCACTTCTCTAAAGTTCCTGGGTTTGGCAGGGCTTCATGGACAGAATAACTTTCTTTTATTACAGTATCAAGTACTTTGTGGCACATTTTGATGAAGGAAAATAGTATGAAAAAGCTGGAGAGAAAGTATGGGGAGCAAGCTCTAGCATAGTGATACTGGTGATGAGCAGGGTAGAAAGAATAACTGACCTTTCTCTGAACATTAATTAATCACTTCAATTGATCATATATTCTGAAGAAGAAACTGAGAGACCTGCAAACGTCTTGATAAAGCTTTGCACCCTCACTGCAATGCTTCTATTCCCAATGCAAGATATCATTTATGTTTGGGGAAGTAGGGGAAGGGAGAAGGGAAGAGGCTAAATACCCACACCTCAAAGCCAACATAACTTTCATTTGCACCATAGTCAATCCTAGGCTTCTGCTCTCTACTTCAAGATGCTGCTATTTATTAAATGAGTCACACATCCTGCTTTGAATGCTTCATTGGCTCTTGAATGAATCATTTCAAAGTACAGAATTGTTCAGCAAATAAATACAACCACAGCAGCAACAGCTCATAGGCTGCATGTGTGAGCAAGGTAATTTATAGAGGAAAAATAAGAACAGGAAACTTCTTCCCAAAATACTCTGAAGAAAATGTTGTCAGGGGAATGAAGGAGGACAAACTAAAGGGAGCGGGGGGGAAACCCACCCATTGAATCTAAGGTAAATTCTTTGGTCTATGGATTGAGGAATTTTCTGTTTGGGTGGCTGTTTGAGTACCTTAAAGAGGAGATTCTAGTAGCTGACTAAATTAGTCCATTGTAAAAAGAAGGAATTTTGAGAGCAGAGACATTATATGGCAATTGGTCTAACAGCAAAGTCATCTGGTATAATATAAGCTCCTCAAGAGCAAGGATCCTCATTTGTTTATTTGTAGAAGATCCCAAGCACCTAGAACAGGAGGTGCTTAATAAATATTTGCTGAATAAGTAAATGTCAACTAGCATAACTCATTAAAGTGCTACCAAGTATCCCTAACTTAAAAAGCCATTGTCCATGTGTACAAAGGTGGGAGAATTTTCATCGTCCATATCCAAAAGGAGAGTTGGTTAATTTTAAATACCAGCTCTTTCCTATGGAACTAAAGGCTGGGCCCAGTTAAGACTAAGAATGCCTAATAAAAGGAGTTTAGAAGAAGAAAAACAAATGGGGGTGGGGGGGCGTGCAGGCAGGTGAAGGCATGTACTGGGGGGTAGGGGAGGCCGGGGGAAGGTCAATGGGGGAAAAGAAAGGAGACATATGTACTACTATTTGTAATACTTCAAACAATTAAAAAAAAAAAAAGAAACAAATAGAATTCCAAAAATTAAGACAGTAAGAAAAGGTCAAAATGGCAGCAAAATGTTAACTATCAGAAAGGGAAACTAAAAAAAAAATAAAATAAAAATCTCATTTAAAACTGCATAAAAAGTAAAATAAAATAGCCCAGGAATAAATTTAACCAAGGATGTAAAAGACTTGTACTCTGACAATTATAAGACACTGAAGAAAGAAATTGAAGAAGACACAAATAAATGGAAGCATATACCATGCTCATGAATGGAAAGAATTAACATTATTAAAATGTCCATACTACCCAAAGCAATCTATAGGTTCCACACAATTCCTATCAAAATACCAATGGCATATTTCACAGAACTAGAACAAATAATCCAAACATTTATATAGAACCACAAAAGACCCTGATGAGCTACAGCAATCTTAAGAAGAACAAAGTTGGAAGAATCATGCTAATAAGACCATAGTAAAATCAAAACAGCATAGGATAGCTCAATGGTTGAATGTTGAACTATGAACCAGGAGGTCACGGTTTGATTTCTGGTCAGGATACATGCCCAGGTTGTGGGCTCAATCCCCAGTAGAGGGCGTGCAGGAGGCAGTCGATCAATGATTCTCTCTCATCATTGATGTTTCTATCTTTCTCTCCCTCTCCCAAATCAATAAAAATATATTTTTTAAAAACTTATTTTTAAAAAAAGCATGGCATGTGAAAAGACGTAACACATAGCAAGCACCTAGCAATTACTCAATAAATGTTAAACATGAGTCTGATTCTTAAAAAAAACAATACCCAGCATGGTACTGGCATAAAAACAGACATATAGACCTGGCCAGTGTGACTCAGTTGTTGAGCTTGACCCATGCACCAAGAAAGAGGTCATGGGTTCAATTTCCAGTCAGGGCACATGCCCAAGTTGCAGGCTCCATGCCCAGTAGGGAGCGTGCAGGAGGCAGCTGATCAATGTTGATGTTTCTCTCATATCGATGTTTCTATCTCTCCCTTTCTCTCTCTCCAAAATAAATAAAAACATACACACAAAAACAGACATATAGATTAATGGAACAGAATAGAGAGCCTGCCCTGGCTGGCATGGCTCAGTGGTCAGAGCATCAGCCTGCACACCAAAGGGTCGTGGGTTCAATTCCTGGTCAAGGGTGGGTACCTTGGTTGCAACCAATTGATGTCTCTCTCTCTCACATCAATGTCTCTCTCTCCCTCTATTTCTCTCTTTCCGTCCACTCTCTCTAAAAAAAAAAAAAAATCAATGGAAAAAATATCCTCTGGTGAGGATTAGCAAAAACAAAAACACACACAAAGAATAAACTCAAAATGGATAAAAGACTTAAATGTTAAGACTCGAAACCATAAAACTCCTACAAGAAAACATCCTATATAATAAAAGCCTAATATGTTAACTGTCCGGTCGCCCGATCGTCTGTTCAACCAATCAAAGTGTAATATGCTAATGATATGCTAAGGCCGCTCAACCGCTCGCTATGACGAGCACTGACCACCTGGGGACAGACAGTTGGCTGGATGACCAGTCGCTATGACATGCACTGAACACCAGGGGGCAGATGCTCCAACAGGTAGGTTAGCTTGCTACTGGGGTCCAGCCATTTGGGACTGAGTGAGATGGTCCAGACACACCCTGGAGCCTTCCCACAGTCCCTCCCCGGCTGGCAAAACTCCCACGTTCCTCTTCAGCCCCAATCATGCACCGGTGGGGACCCTCGGCCTGGCCTGCACCCTCTCGCAATCCAGGACCCCCCCAGAGGATGTCAGAGAGCTGGTTTTGGCCCGATCCCTGAGCTAGACCATAGTAATCAGCATAGGATAGCTCAGTGGTTAAATTCATGCACTGGGCCTCTACAGAGATAGGGAGTATAAACTCTGACATTTTTCTTAGTAATATATATCCTGGGCAAGGAAAACAAAAGAAAAAAGTAAATAGCACTACATCAAACTAAAAAGTTTTTTTCACAGCAAAAGAAACCCATCAACAAAACGAAATGACAATCCAGACAGAGAAACCAAGATGGCGGCATAGGTGAACACCTAAACTGCTGCCTTGCACAACAATTTCAAAACTACAGCTAAAAGACAGAATGGACATCATCCAGAACCAGAGGAAAGCTGGCTAAGTGGAAATTCTACAACTAGAAGGAAAGAGAGGGGCACACGGAGACTCAGAGGAGCTGCAAAAGGCTGAGATATGGACACACGTGCGCAGAGAGGATTGACTGCTGAGTGTGCCGTTGGCTTTCTCTAGCGGGAGGAAGAAAAAAGCTCCTGACTGAGCTGAACTCCAGTTCCGGGTGAGACTCTGGGAACCCAGACTCATTCAGGGAGAAACTGGACTGTCTGGCAGCAGGCGAAACTTGAGGGCAGCTTTCTCTCAGAGGTGCTTGCAGTGATTACCGAGGGACACTGAGACCCAGGGGCCTCATTGGGCAGGGCTGACGGGAAGCCAAGGCTGTCTGCTCAGCCCTGAGACTCCGCCCCATCCAAGCTGAGCACAGAAGCTTTTGCAATTTTGCAAGTCTTGTCTCATAAGGGTGTCTGCAGCACAGAGGTTCTCCCAGCATAAACACAGCTGATCCTCACAGCCAACTGACCTGGAGGTCAATTCCTCCCAGTGACACCAACAACAATCAAGACTTAACTACAACGAGGCTGTGCACACAGTCCACAAAGGGGTGCACCAAGAGTGTCCACCTCAGGTAACTGGGGAGGCTGAGTCACTGGGCCCTATAGGACACCTACCACACAAAGCCACTCTATCAACTCAGGGAAGCAGCGAAAATGCAGAGACAAAGAAGCAGATCACAAATGAAAGAAATGGAGGAAAGCAAACAACTGGATAAAGAGTTCAAAACCACGCTTATAAGGATTTTCAAGAATTTCTTAGAAAAGGCCAATAAATTTAGCAAGACCCTCGAGGATATAAAAAAGCACCAACTAGAAATTAAACATACACTGACTGAAATAAGAAATATTATATAGAGACCTAATAGCAGACTAGAGGATCACAAGAATCAAGTCAAAGATCTGAAATACAAAGAAGCAAAAAACACTCAACCGGAAAAGCAAAAAGAAAAAAGAATCCAAAAATATGAAGATAGTGTAAGGAGCCTCTGGGACAACCTCAAGCGTACCAACATCCGAATGATGGGGGTGCCAGAAGAAGAGAGAGAGCAAGATACTGAAAACCTATTTGAAAAAATAATGACAGAAAACTTCTCCTATCTGGTGAAATAGACTTACAAGTCCAGGAAGCGCACAGAACCCCAAACAAAAGGAATCCAAAGAGGACCACAACAAGACACATCATAATTAAAATCCAAGAGCAAAAGACAAAGAGAGAATATTAAAAGCAGCAAGACAAAAACAGTTAATAACCTACAAGGGAGCACCCATACGATTGTCAGCTGATTTCTCAACAGAAACTATGCAGGCCCGATGGGAGTGGCAAGAAATATTCAAAGTGATGAGTAGCAAGAACCTACAACCAAGATTACTCTGCCCAGCAAAGCTATCATTCAGAATTGAAGGTCAGATAAAGAGCTTCGCAGATAAGAAAAAGCTAAAGGAGTTATCAACACCAAACCAGTATTACATGAAATTCTGAAAGGTACTCTTTAAGAAGATGAAGAAGAAAAAGGTAAAGATAAAAATTATGAACAACAAATACATATCTATCAACAAGTGAATCTAAAAATCAAGTGAATAAAAAATCTGATGAACAGAACAAACTGGTGAATATAATAGAATCAGGGGCATAGAAAGGGAGTGGACTGACAATTCTCAGGGAGAAAGAGGTGTGGGAGGTGCGGGAAGAGACTGGACAAAAATCATAAACCTATGGATGAGGACAGTGTCAGGGAGGTAAGGGTAGAGGGTGGGGTGGGAACCAGGTGGAGGGGAACTATGGGGGAAAAAAGAGGAACAATTGTAATAATCTGAACAATAAAGATTTATTAAATTAAAAAAAAGGAGGACAGCAATCCAACTTAAGTTCTGAAAAGAAATATCTTTCTGTTATTTGATAAAATAAAATTTCAAGCAAATTAAAAAAAAAAAAGGAAAAGAAAAGACAATCCATTGAATGGGAGAACATATTTGCCAATGATACATCTGATAAGGGGTTAATATCCAAAATTTATAAAGAACTCACATAAGTCAACATCAGAAATACAATCCAATTAAAAAATGGGCAAAGGACCTGAATAGACACTTCTCCAAATGGGGACATACAGATAGCCAACAGACATATAAAAAGATGCTCAACGCCACTAATCATCAGAGAAATGCAAATGAAAACCACAATGAGATATTAATTCACAACTGTCAGAATGGCTATCATCAATAAATCAACAAGTGTTGGCAAGAATGTTGAGAAAAGGGAACCCTTGCATTGTTGGTGGGAATGCAGATTGGTGCCACCATTGTTCCTCAAAAAATTAAAAATGGAACTGCCTTAAAAAATTAAAAAATAAAACAAAAAAACAAAAAAAAAAGAAAAATGAAACTGCCTTATGACCCAGCAATTCCACTTCTGGGTTTATATATACAAAGAAACCTAAAACACTAATTTGAAAGAATATAGGCACCCCTATATTCACTGCAGCATCTATATATATATATAAAAGCCTAATATGCAAAGTGTCCCCTTGGGAGTTCGACCAACTGGGAGTTCGATTGCTTGCTATGACATGCGGTGACCACCAGGGGGTGGCGCGAAACGAAGGAAGGCCCTGGCCAGCAGCCGGCAGCCAGTAGGGACCCTACCTGTGTACAAATTTTGTGCACTGGGCCTCCAGTTACTTATAAAAGCCAAGCTATGGAAGCAACCCAAGTGTCCATAAATGGATGAATGGATAAAAAAACCTGTGTACATATACACTGAGATTATTATGATCTCTGAATGCATAACAATCTGGCCACTCAGTGTATATCCTATATAATAAAAGGCTAATATGCAAATTGTCCCCTTGACCACTAGTTCGACCAACAGGCAGGCCGGCCAACTGCCCATGTCCTCTTCCCCTGGCCAGGCTGGCCAGACCCCACCCATGCACGAATTCATGCACCAGGCCTCTAATATATATATATATGTGTGTGTGTGTGTGTGTGTGTGTGTGTACACACACACTGAGTGGCCAGATTATTATGCATTCAGAGACATAATAATCTAGCCACTCAGTGTATATAAGGAATATTATTTGGCCAGAAAAAGAACAAAATCTTACCATTTGTGAGAGCATGGATAGACCTAGAGGATATTATGCTGAGTGATATAAGTCAGTTAGAGAAAGACAAATACCTATGATTTCACTTATATGTGGAATCTAAACAACACTATACAAAAACAAAACAGAAATAGACTTGCTACAGAGAACAAACTGATGGCTGCCAAAGGGGAGGTGGATTGTAGGGCTGGGTATTCAAAAAAAGGTGAAGGGGTCAAGAAGCACAAATTAATAGTTACAAAACAGTCATCAGGGATGTAAAGTACAGCATAGGAAATATAGTTAATAATATTATAATAACTGCAGGGTGCCAGGTAGGTACTGGAAATATCAGAAGAAACCATTTTATACTACCACCAACAGCATGCAAAGGTTCCAATTTCTGTACATCCTCGCTAACCTTCTTTTCTTTTTTAAAAAATATTTGATAAATATTCTGTCCATTAGTAACTAATATTTGAGAACTTTTATCATATTAATGGAGCTTAATCTAAGAGAAGTTCAACTTACATATTTCAATACTGGGTATTAATAAGAGAGATAATTATGGTTAAAATTATTATGCCAAAACTTGTAATAAATGTTGGATAGTAGTACATATACAATTCAGTTTTTGGTGTAAGGTTCTTTGGCAGTCAGAAAGAACATGTGATTTACTTCGCTAATAGAAATATCTTTTAATGCTGGGATGGCCTCTTCCTGGTATTTCTTTTGCTGCTGATTTTTAGCATAGTTATCTGTGACTGCATGAATGGAGTTGAGTGGTGAGGTGCTCATCATGTTTACTCCAAATAAGAGTACATACCTGATTACTATAGTAATGAGGAGGCAGACAGGCAATGCAACTGCCCAATACTTTTGAGGCCAATAGGTCAAGCTTAAGGTGTTCAGCCAAAACTCAGGAACAAAAGCCCACACGAGATATAGGATGAAGCCAAATTGGGAGCTTATGAAAAGAACAAAAGCCATAAATAGTTCTTTCTGGCAATGGCAATGGTGAATTTTCCAACATTTTCCCTGACGCTTTGAGACAATGAGGTCAAGGTGGTCCTCGACCTTGATTCCTTCAAGCGCCCACTTGGGCCCCTTCCAATAGCTCAGCGAGGAGTCGAGGGGCGACGGCACCCCCTGTCCGGGTGCAAGCGCACTGCCTATTTTCTTTTCTTAATAGTAGTCATCACAATGGGTGTAAAGTGGTAGCTCATTGTATTTTGATGTGTATTTCCCTAATGATTAGTGATGTTGAGCATCTTTTCATGTACTTATTGGACATCTGTACATTTTCTTTGGGGAAATGTATACTTTGCCAATTTTTCAATCAGGTTGTTTTTTTGTTGTTGAGTTTTAAAAGTTCTCCATATGTAAATAAATTACATCTAGAAAATTTTTACTTTACCAAATTAAGTTTCATTTGCAATGCTAACAGCAAGACAGCCATTAAAAACACACATGGTGTCTAAATAAGACAAAGGAAAATCGTTTGAACAAAAATAAAAAGGATCCCAAATCAATTATATAGAAAAGATTCCTTTATTAACTTGTGGTCGAGAATATATTTGTATATTTTCAGAAAAAAACCCCAAGACCAGATGGATTCCTGCAACAGAGAGGAATTGACAGGAGTGTTCCAACCACGAAGACAAGAGGAAAAAACAGTCCAGAGATGGAAGATGCTGACAACGCCTTGCCACGTGAGCAGTCAGCAGCTGTGCACTGCTGCAGGTTACCTAGGACCAAACCAGAGAGGGTCGGACCTGCATTGCCACCATGTGCCCACCATCCAGATATCACTGCTGACATGTACACATAAGGAACTGTTGGACATTGAAATTGGGACTCAAACATTTTTTTTGTTTTGTCTTGTTTTATTATTATATGCTTATTTCCAGTCTACAAAGGCAAAACTTTTTAAAGGAAAGAAATGGTGGGAAAAAGATACAGAGGCAAAGAAGCATTGAACAGACTGTCAAACTACTTTGGGAAGACAGGGGAGGTTGTGGGAGGGAGGCTGTAAGAGACCAACCGAAGGACTTGTACGCATGCATATAAGCACAACCAATGGATATAAGACACTGGGGCGGGGCGGAGGGTGGGCAGGTGAAGGCATGTCCTGGGGGGTAGGGGAGGTTGGGGGGAGATCAATGGGGAAAAAAAAAGGAGACATAAGTACTAATATTTGTAATCCTTAAAACAATAAAACAAAATTAAAAAAAAGAATTAAGTAAACATTAAAAAAAAAAGTTCTCCATATGTTCTGGATGCTAATCCCTTATCAGATATAGATTTCAAAATATTTTTTCTCATTCTCGGGAGCTGCCTTTTTACTCTGTCTTTTAATACACAAAATTTTAAAATTTTAATGAAGTTCAATTGGTCTTTTTCTTTTCTTACCTGCACCTTTGGTGTCATATTCAAAAAAATCACTGCCAAATCCAATGTCATGAAGCTTTGTCCTATGTTTTCTTCTAAGAGTTTTATTGTTTTAGGTCTTACATTTAGATTCTTGATTCATTTTGAATTAATTTTTATATACGGTGTTAGACAAGAGTCCAACTTCACTCTTTTGCATGTGGAAATCTAGTTTTTCCCATTTGTTGAAAAAACTGTCCTTTCTCCATTCAAAGTGATGAATAGCAAGGACCTACAACCAAGATTACTCTACCCAGCAAAGCTATTATTTAGAATTGAAGGTCAGATAAAGGGCTTCACAGACAAGAAAAAAACAAAGGAGTTCATCACCACCAAACTAGTATTACATGAAATGTTGAAGGGTATTCTTTAAGAAGAGGAAGAGGAAGAAGGAGGAGGACGAGGAAGAGGAGGAGGACGAGGAAGAGGAGGAGGAGAAGGATATGAATAAAATGGGAATAAATATATATCTATCAATTGAATCTACAAATTAAAATAACTGAACAAGAAACTTAATGAACAAAATATACTGATGAATAAAATAGAATCAGAGGCATGGAAACATGGCACAGACTGATGACTCTGAGAGGGAAGGGGGAAGAAATTAACCACATCTACACTAATAAAAGAGAAACATGCAAATTGACCATACCTCCATGACAACATCAGCCAATCAGGAGTGAGTATGCAAATTAACCCAACAAAGGTGGCGGGTTAATTTGTATACACAGGTGCGGAGTGGCTGGATGGGCAGGGACGCCTGCTATGAGGGGGAGGGCAGGGGGCAGAGGGAGCTACAAGGGGGGTGCTCTGGCCAGCCGGGAGCAAAGACTTACAAAGGCTCCTGGCAGCCAGGAGTGAAGACTTGCAAAGGCTCCTGGCAGCCAGGAGCGAAGACTTGCAAAGACTCCCAGGCAGCCAGGAGCAAAGCCAGGGGAAGGAAGGTCTATTCTTGCATGAATCTTTGTGCAATGAGCCTCTAGTATCTTATATGCATATATGCCTTACCTATGGACACAGACGATAGGGTGGTGAAGGCCTGGGGTGGGGTGAGAACTGGGTGGGGGGGTACTGGGAGGAAGAAAGAAGGACATCTGTAATTCTCTCAACAATAAAGACTTAGTATTAAAAAATAATAAAAAATGCTATCATTAAAAAAATAAAAATAAAATCTATTAAGACTTAATTTGTGGCCTAGAATATGATGTACTCTGGAAAATGTCCCCTGTGCACTTGAAAAGAATGTGTATGCTATTGTTGTTGGTCAGAGTGCTCTATATATGTCTGTCAGATCAAGTTGGTTTATTGTGTTAAGTCTTCATTTCCTTATTTTCTGTCTGGTCTTTCTATTCATTATTGTGAGTTAAGTATTGAATTCTTCAACTATTAATGTTTATTTCTCCCTTCAATTCTGTCAGTTTCTGCTTCATGTATTTTGACAGTTTATCATTAGGTATGTAAATGTGTATAATTGTTATAGCCTTTAGCTGTATTGAAACTTTTATTAATATATTACAGGCCTGGTGCACATGCACTGCGGTGGTCCCCTCAGCCCAGCCTGTCCCCTCTCACAGTCCGGGAGCCCTCAGGGGATGTCCTACTGACGGCTTAGGCCCACTCCCCACAGTCTGGCCTCCCTCTGCAGGAGGTGACCAGGCCATCATGGGAAGGCGCCGCCCCATCAACCCACTGCTGCCGCCATTGCTGCCCACCGGCCCTCCTCGGCCCTCGCAGCCGCCGCAGCTTTGTCTGGAAGGATGTCTGGAAGACGTCAGGTCTATCAGGTCTAGTTAGCATATTACCGTTTTATTAGTATAGATAATGTCCTCCTTCTCTCTTATAACTTACTTTGATCAAAGATTTATTTATTCTGCTGTTAGTATAGTTAACACTGCTCTCTTTTGGTAATCATTTGCATGGGACATCTTTGGCATCTGTTCACTTTCAACCTGTTTGTGTCTTTGGATGTCAAGTGAGTCTCTTAGAGACAGCATATAGTTAGATAATGTTTTTATCCATTTCACCAATTTCTGTCTTTTTTTTTTAATATATAAATCTTTATTGTTCAGATTATTACAATTGTTTCTCCTTTTCCCCCCCATAGATCTCTTCCACCTGGTTCCCACCCCAACCTCTGCCCTTACCTCCCCCTGCATTATCCTCATCCTAGGTGTATGATTTTTGTGCAGTCTCTTCCCGTACCCCCTTTCCCCCTGCGAATTATCAATCCACTCCCATTCTATGCCCCTGATTCTATTATATTCACCAGTTTATTCTGTTCATCAGATTTTTAATTCACTTGATTTTTAGATTCACTTGTTGATAGATACGTATTTGTTGGTCATAATTTTTATCTTTACTTTTTTCTTCTTCTTCCTCTTCTTAAAGAATACCCTTCAGCATTTCATATAATACTGGTTTGGTGGTGATGAACTCCTTTAGCTTTTTCTTATCTGTGAAGCTCTTTACCTGACCTTCAATTCTGAATGATAACTCTGCTGGATAGAGTAATCTTCGTTGTAGGTTCTTGCTATTCAACACTTTGAATATTTCTTGCCACTCCCATCTGGCCTGCATAGTTTCTGTTGAGAAATCACCTGACAATCTTATGGGTGCTCCCTTGTAGGTAATTAACTGTTTTTCTCTTGCTGCTTTTAATATTCTCTCTTTGTCTTTTGCCCTTGGCATTTTAATTATGATGTGTATTGGTGTGGTCCTCTTTGGATTCCTTTTGTTTGGGGTTCTGTGCGCTTCCTGGACTTGTAAGTCTATTTCTTTCACCAGGTGGGGGAAGTTTTCAGTCATTATTTCTTTAAATAGGTTTTCAATATCTTGCTCTCTCCCTTTTCCTGGTACCCCCATAATTCTGATGTTGGTACGCATGAAGTTGTCCCAGAGGCTTCTTATACTATCTTCAAATTTTTGGATTCTTTTTGCTTTTTGCTTTTCCGGTTGAGTGTTTTTTGTTTCTTTGTATTTCAAATCTTTGACTTGATTCTTGCATTCCTGTAGTCTGCTGTTAGATGCCTGTATATTATTTTTTATTTCAGTCAGTGTATGTTTAATTTCTAATTGGTCCTTTATCATATCCTCGAGGGTCTCGTTAAATTTATCAGCCTTTTCTAGGGAATTCTTGAAAAACCTTATAACCGTAGTTTTGAACTCTATATCCAGTCATTTGTTTTCCTCCATTTCTTTCGTTTGTGATCTGTTTCTTTGTCTCCTCATTTTCACTGCTTCCCTGAGTTGGTAGGGTGGCTTTGTGTGCTAGGTGCCCTTTATGGCCCAGTGGGTCGGCCTCCCAGTTACCTGAGGTGGACACTCTTGGTGCGCCCCTTTGTGGACTGTGTGCACAGCCTTGTGGTAGTTAAGTCTTAATTGTTGTTGGTGTCGCTGGGAGGAATTGACCTCCAGGCCAATTGGCTGTGAGGACCTGCTGTGTCTATAATGGAAGAACTGCTAAGCTGGAGACACGCTTATGGGGCAGGACTTGTTTCAGTGGGGCTTTGGTGCTCACTGAGTCTGCCTCTTGAATGTGTCACTTATGGATGTGAGTAGTTGAAATCTGGTGTCGTCTCACACTGATCACTAGATACACTAGCTTCTGGATCTCCAATGGGGTGCAGGTCAGCTACTGTCTGAATCCACCCAGCAGGAGCTACAGTGAGAACTCCCATTTTTTCTTCTTTGCTTGGGGTTTGGAGGTTTTGGAGCTGTCTGACCAGAGCTGCAGTTTGTTAGGTTAAGCTGCAATAGGGCAGGCCATTTATATGCAAAAGCCGCTGTGTGGAGCTTGGGTGAGTTTGTAGATTGTGCGGAGCTGGGTCTCAGGGAGTCACTAGGCTAGGGCGTGGCAAACAGCGATGGCTGCCAGTTTCCAAGTCCCCGCACCCCGCGCCCCAGCGCAGTAAACAATGTTTGCTGGGCGCACCTCTGCAAGAAAGTCACCCTCCCTTTCCAACCTGATGGCAGACAGTCCAGCTTATCCCCATAGGAGTTTGGGTCCCCAGCGACTCCCCAGAAACTGGAGTTCGGAGTAATCGGGAGCTTGTCTCCCTTTGGGTTGAAAAAAGCAGTGTTCCCAGTCGCCCGCCAACAGCCCGGATCGCGCGCCTCCGTGCCTCAGCTTTCCAGCACTTGTGCACGTCTCAATGCTCTTTTCTCTTTCCTTCTAGTTGTAGAACTTCCACTCAGCCAGCTTTCCCATGGTTCTGGGTGATAGATGTTTTGTCTTTTAGTTGTAGTTTTGAAATTATTGTGCGAGGCAGCAGTTTAGGTGTTTACCTATGCCGCCATCTTGGTTTCTCCAATCTCTGTCTTTTGATGGAAGAGTTTAATCCATTTGCTTTTCAAATAATTACTAATAAGGAGGAACTATTGTCACTGTGTTCTTTGTCTTCTATATGACCTATAGCTTTTTTGTCCCTCATTACTATCTTCTTTTTTAGTTGATTTTTAAATGAAATGCTTAAATTTCTCATTTCCTTTTGTATATATTGTATAGTTACTTTCTTTGTGATAACCATGGGGATTACATTTAACAACCTAAAGTTATAATACTCTAATTTGAATTTATACCAGTTAAACTTCAATAAATGCAAAAACTGTGCTCCTTTACAGTTCTCAACCCATCCCTTTTGGTTGCTGATGTCACCAAATCACATCTTTATACACTGTAGGCCCCAAAACATAAACTAATAATTCTTTTAAATACATTAGGCTCTTAAATTATCAAGAAAAGAAAATTTGGAGTTATAAATTAAAGTTATAGTAATATTAGCCCTAGCTGGTTTGGTTCAGTGGTTAGAGTGTTGGCCTACAGATTGAAGGGTCATAGGTTCGATTCCGGTCAAGGGCACATACCTCAGTTGCAGGTTGGATCGCTGGCACTGGTCAGAGTGTATGCTGGAGGCAACCAATTGATGTGTCTCTCTCACATCGCTGTTTCTCTCTCTGTCTCTCCCACTCCCTTCCACTCTCTCTAAAAATAAAATCAATGGAAAAAATATCCTTGGGTGAGGATTAACAGAAAAGAAAAAGAAGAAATAAAGTTACAGTAATATTAGCTTATGCATTAATAATTTTTTTCTTTAAAAGTATTAGTCTTGAGAAACGAAGATGGCGGCATAGGTAAGCACCTGAACTGCTGCCTCGCACAACAATTTCAAAACTACAACTAAAAGACAGAACGGACACCATCCAGAACCACAGGAAAGCTGGCTGAGTGGAAATTCTACAACTAGAAGGAAAGAGAAAAGCTCACGGAGAATTGGAGGAACGGCAAGGGGTTGAGGTACGGCAAAGGGTCTTTGTGCGTGCAGAGAGGAAGGGCGGCTGAGAGCCTGGCTGACTTTCTCTGGCGGGAGGAGGAAGGGAGCCCCCGACTGCACTGAACCCCAGTTCCGACTGCACTGAACCCCAGTTCTGGGCGAAACCCCGTGGACCCAGGCTCATAGAGGGGGAGTCTGGACTGTCAGGTAGAGAGAAAGGCACTCGGAGATGGGGGGGGGCCCCCCTGCAGCGGGCAGGGATCTGGAGGCGCGCGCGCGCGCCAGTGCGCACCAAGACTGTGGAGGTTGCCATAGGCTTTCCCTAGCAGAAGGGAGTCGGAAGCTCCTGAATGCACTGAACCCCAGTTCCAGGTGAGCCCCTGGGGACCCACGCTCTTGCGGGGGGAATCTGGACTCTCGGGCGGAGGCTCGGGAGGCGGGGAAGCCAGAGGTCTGGGGACGCGCATGCGCGCAAGGGCAGGGCTGACGGGAAGCCAAGACTGTCTGCTCCGCCCTGAGACTCCACCCCATCCAAGCTGAGCACAGAAGCTTTTGCAATTTGGCAAGTCTAATCCTATAAGGCTGTCTCCAGCACCGAAATTCTCCCAGCATAGACACAGCTGATCCTCACAGCCAACTGGCCTGGAGGTCAATTCCTCCCAGTGATATCAACAACAATCAAGACTTAACTACAACAAGGCTGTACACAGTCCACAAAGGGTGCACCAAGAGTGTCCACCTCAGGTAACTGGGGAGGCCGACCCACTGGGCCATATAGGAAACCTAGCACACAAAGCTACCCTACCAACTCAGGGAAGCAGTGAAAATGCGGCGACAAAGAAACAGATCACAAACAAAAGAAATGGAGGAAAACAAATGACTGGATATAGAATTCAATACCACAGTTATAAGGATTTTCAAGAGTATCCTAGAAAGGCCAATAAATATAACGAGACTCTCAAAGATATGAAAAAGGACCAACTAGAAATTAAACATACACTGACTGAAATAAAAAATATTATACAGAGACCCAACAACACACGAGAGGAACGCAAGAATCAAGTCAAAGAATTGAAATACAAAGAAGCAAAAAGCACTCAACCGGAAAAGCAAAAAGAGAAAAGAATCCAAAAATTTGAAGATAGTGTAAGAAGCCTCTGGGACAACTTCAAGCATACCAACATCAGAATTATGGGGGTGCCAGGAGAAGAGAGAGCAAGACACTGAAAACCTATTTGAAGAAATAATAACTGAAAACTTCCCCCACCTGGTGAAAGAAAAAGACTTACAAGTCCAGGAAGCACACAGAACCCCAAACAAAAGGAATCCAAAGAGGACCACATCAAGACACATCATAATTAAAATGCCAAGGGCAAAAGACAAAGAGAGAATATTAAAAGCAGCAAGAGAAAAACAGTTAATTACCTACAAGGGAGCATCCACACAATTGTCAGGTGATTTCTCAACAGAAACTATGCAGGCCAGATGGGAGTGGCAAGAAATTTTTAAAGTGATGAATAGCAAGAACCTACAACCAAGATTACTCTACCCAGCAAAGTTATCATTCAGAATTGAAGGGCAGATAAAGAGCTTCACAGATTAAGAAAAAGCTAAAGGAGTTCATCACTACCAAACCAGTATTATATGAAATGCTGAAAGGTATTCTTTAAGAAGAGGAAGAAGAAGAAAAAAGTAAAGATAAAAATTATGAACAGCAAATACATATCTATCAACAAGTGAACCTAAAAATCAAGTGAATTAAAAACCTGAGGAACAGAATAAACTGGTGAATATAATAGAATCAGGGGCATAGAAAGGGAGTGGACTGATAATTCTCAGGGGGAAAAGGGTATGGGGCATGCAGGAAGAGACTGGACAAAAATCGTACACCTATGGATGAGGACAGTGGCGGGGAGGTAAGGGCAGAAGGTGGGGTGGGAACCAGGTGGAGGGGAGCTATGGGGGGAAAAAGGAGAAACAATTGTAATAATCTGAATAAAGATTTATTAAATAAAAAAAAAAAAAGTATTAGTGTTTTGCCCTAGCCAGTTTAACTTAGTGGACAGAGTATCGGCCTGTGGACCAAAGGGTCCCAGGTTCGATTCTGGTCAAGGGCTAGTACCTTGGTTGCCGGCTCTTTCCAAGGCTGTATCAGAGTGTGTGCAGGAGGCAACCAATCAATGTGTTTTGCTCACACTGATGTTTCTCTCTGTCTTTCCCTCTCTCTTCCACTCTCTCTAAAAAATCAATGGAAAAATATCCTCAGGTGAGGATTAACAACAACAAAAAAGTATTAGTCTTTTAAATCCTGTAAAAAGCAGAAAGTGCAGTTACAAACCATTATTACAATAATTCCAGCTTTATAATTTCCCATATACTTACCTTCCTTGAGATTTTGATTTCTCCCTACAGCTCTGAGTTTACCTTCTAGTATCCTTTCATTTTACTTTTCAGGACTCCCTCGAGCATTTCTTACAGGGCAGGTCTAGGAGGCACAAACTCTCAGCCTTTGTGTACCTAGGAATCTCATAATTACTCCCTCACGTTTGAAGGGCAGTTTTGCTGGATAGAGGATTCTTTTTAAAATATATATATTTTTAATTGATTTGAGAGGAAGGGAGAGGGAGAAAGAGATAGAAACATCAATGATGAGAGAGAATCATTGATCGGCTGCCTCCTGCATGCCCCACCCTGGGGATTGAGCCCACAACCCAGGCATGTGGTCTGACCAGAAATCGAACTGTGACCTCCTGGTTCATAAGTCGATGGATGCTCAACCACTGAGCCATGCCGGTCAAGCTGGATAGAGGATTTTTTTCTTTTAGGACTTTGCATACATTGACCCTCTGTCTTCTGGCCTCCAAAGATTTTTATTTTCTATTTCTTGCTCTCAATTATTTCCATTCTCCTATCTTCAAATCACTGATTCTCTCTTCTTCCCTGCTCAAATCTGCTCTGAATCTTTCTAGTGAATTTTTCATTTTAGTTATTGTACTTTTCAGTTTTAGGATTTCTTTTTGGTTTCTTTTGAGGTTTTCTATTTCCCTGATATTTCTGTTTTGTTCACACATGGTTTTCTTGACTCTGCACATCTTCCTTTAGTTCTCTGACCATCTTTAAGGCAGTTGTTTTAAAGTCTTTGTCTAGAGTGGCGGTGCGAGGGCTGCTGCACAGCTAGCAGAGCCGCGGTCCGGACTGCAGCGCGTGCCCCGAGCTCTCCGCCTCCCCCCGCCCGCCAGCCCGAGCCCAGCCCGCGGCCCCAGCAGCAGCGCCGAGAGCAGCCCCAGCCGCAGCGCCATGGCCGGGTGGAACGCCTACATCGACAACCTCATGGCGGACGGGACCTGTCAGGACGCGGCCATCGTGGGCTATAAGGACTCGCCCTCCGTCTGGGCCGCCGTCCCCGGGAAAACCTTCGTCAACATCACGCCAGCTGAAGTTGGTGTCCTGGTTGGCAAAGACCGGTCAAGTTTTTTCGTGAATGGGCTGACACTCGGGGGCCAGAAATGTTCTGTGATCCGGGACTCACTGCTGCAAGATGGGGGATTTACCATGGATCTTCGTACCAAGAGCACTGGGGGAGCCCCCACCTTCAACATCACTGTCACCATGACTGCCAAGACGCTAGTCCTGCTGATGGGCAAAGAAGGTGTCCACGGTGGTATGATCAACAAGAAATGTTATGAAATGGCCTCCCACCTGCGGCGTTCCCAGTACTGACCTCGTCTTTCCCTTCCCCAACCACTTCCCACTGCTTTGGCACTCCTCTCCTTCCCATACACACACATATACCATTTTTATTTTTTGGGCCATTACCCTATACCCCTTATTGCTGCCAAAACCACATGGGCTAGGGGCCAGGGCTGGATGGAAGACACCTCCCCCTTACCCATACCCCTCCCATGTGTGATTGGAAAACAATTTTTTTGTGTGTGTTTTTTTTTTCTGAATAAAAAAAGATTCTAACAAAAAAAAATAAATAAAATAAAGTCTTTGTCTAATAGATCTGCCATCAGGTCTTTTGCACAACAGTTTATTTTTTTCCTTTGAATGGGTCAGACTTTGCTCTTTCTTTATATGCCTTGTGATTTTTTTGTTGAACATGGGACATTTGACTCTAACAAAGTTGTAACCCTGAAAATCAGATTCTACCCCTTCCCCAGGGTTTGCTGGTTTTTGTAATTGTTTTTGTGTTTTTTTATTGCTTAGGGTAACCTGTGTGCCAACATTCAGCCTGATGTGTACATTCAATGTTTTTACTGAGCCTTTCCCTAGGCATGCACAGTCACTTTCTAATGTTCCCCACATATGCAATTGTTTTTGAATATCCTAGTCTTTAATGTCTGGCTCCTGAAAGGAGAAATAGTTAAAAATAAAGGGGAGAAAGGGGAAAGGTGCTTTAAATTCCCTAGAAGTCACATCAGCCAGAGGGGCTTATAACAATGCAGGGAGGCGCCACAAAATGGCTAACAACCTCTTTGTCTACCACGGGTCCTCAAACTACGGCCCGCCCAGGACATTTATCCGGCTCGCCAGGTGTTTTTACCACCGCTGCCTGTCCTGCTTAACAGCCGACTTGTCGCATGTGTGGAATTTTTTTTTAAACTATAGTCCGGCCCTCCCACGGTCTGAGGGACAGTGAACTGGCCCCCTGTTTAAAAAGTTTGAGGACCCCACCTCTGTGATCAGAAGCAACTATCAGCAATCAGACCACAGATCTCTGATATTTAGCGGAAAGGCAAAAATGACCCCATCCTCCAAGCTGCTCCAGGAACATATACACAACGGCCTGACTGGGAATGGGAATGTGTAACTTCTCCTGAAATCGATTAAAATTAACCACAATTTTCCTCTAATTCTTACCCTGAAAGTTGCAAGCCTTCAACAGACTCCAGAGTGCCACAACAGTTATATCAGACAGATCCTGCCAGTGCAATTATTGTCTGGATGGGAAGACAGATTCCTTGTACCTCCTATTCTACCATCTTCCCAGAATCCACGATTCTGGGAAGATGGTAGAATATTATTTCACAAGAAATAATATTCTCTTGTGACTTTTTTCAGTAAGGCCACAAACTAAATTCTGTGTCCAATTACTTTGAAACTAGAAATCTGTATGGCTTAGCTTATCAGGCCTCTCTGGTCCTGAAAAGACTGTTGTCTTACTTGCTAGATTGCTTGGGGGAAGGACAGAGAAAGGGAAGAGGCAATAGGTTTGATGAAGGCACCATTGGTTTCTTAACCCACCCTCATTCCCAACTCTTCTACCTTGTTTATCTTCTACTATAAAGGCAAAAACAAAAAAACAAGCCAGATACTTGTTTCCCAGCCTCCCACGCAGCTAAGATTAAACCTGTCACAAAGTTCAGGTCAATGAGACACAAAAATCCAATGGCAGTAGAAGACTGTAACTCTGGAAAAGCTTTTGTTTCCTTATAAAAGAGAAAGAGCACTAGCCTAGTATCTCAATTGATTAGAGCTACTCAGTTGTCCAGATACACCAAGGTTGCAGGTTTGATCCCTGGTCAGGGCACATCATTAATCAACCAATGAATGCATAAATAAGTGCAACAACTAATTGATGTTTCTTTTTCACTCTCTCTCCCCACTCTAAAAAAAAAATCAGTAAACTAAATTTTTTTTTTTTTTTAAAGAAAAGGGAAAGGTAAACCTAGCCATAGCCAGTTTGGCTCGGTGAATAGAGCATTGGCCTGCGGACTGAAGGCTCCCAGGTTCGATTCCGATCAAGAGCACATGCCGGGGTTACAGGCTTGATCCCCAGTGGGGGGCATGCAGGAGGCAGCCAATCAATGATTCTCTCTCATCATTGATGTTTCTATCTCTCTCTCCCTCTTCCTTCCTCTCTGAAATCAATAAAAACATATTTAAAAAAAAGAAAAGGGAAAGGTAGAAAAGGAAAGTCCCTGTGCTACTCCTCTTTTCTTCCTCACTCTCTAATTGTGAGGTGACAAACTTGAGACTCAAAGGTAAAAGCTAAAAGTGGTGAAGCAGAGAGGTAGAAAGAACCTAGGTCCTCTTGCTTAATTGCTCTAAAAGTCCTAATTCTAGACTTCTTTTTGTTATAGGGGTTCACAAAATTTAAAGCTACTGTTAGGTATTTGCAGCTGCAACCATTCCTAACCAATATGATTTTCAAGATATATAGATTTTTCCTCTTTTTCTATTTAAGGAACTTGGAAACTGAAATATGCAAGAAAGTATCTCATTCTGTATCTTCATGAGTATTTATCAATTGTACCCTAATGCAGACTTCCATTTTCACTTTCACATAGTATACCAAATAAATTACTCTATCTCATCATTTCCTATTGCCCCAGGGTTCCTTAAAAACAATGGTTACATACTATTTGGGGGGTTTGGGAAGGCCAAAATGGTAAGAGAGAGGCAACTTATGATGTTGCTCTTGAAACTGAGGCAGTTAAAGATCACTCTTCACTAAGGTTCGGAGTTTTAGTTTGAGTCACATCTTTTCTTAGTTCTGGCTGCTCCCCTCCCTCAATACATAATGGCTGGCTCTTTATTAAACTCCAGGCCACTCTTGGGAACTATGCTTAAGAATTAACAACAATATTCATTATCTTTCCTTGGATGGCAGCTACTTTCTTGGATGGATTAAATGCTCAACAAACTTTAAAGGAACAGTGCCTTGGAGCACAGAGATTCCAATAGCAATTCAGCAGGGCTTGGTTCTGTGTCAGTTACATAGCTAATTGCTTTTGCTCTAATGGTAGACTTTTTAGTATTCTGCTTTCCAGATGTAGCCACTTAGTGGAGGTGCCATTAAAGTTCCCAAAGGAATAACTTTAGTTTTTAACAAAGCAAGGACTGCTTCCTTTTGGGTCAAAGTGATTATCACTCAGTAAAAGTTCCGACATTACCCATTTATATTTTTCAATATCATCTCTCTTCTCAAACTATTATTAGAATATTATGAGGTATAGAGCTTTCGAAAAACACATCAAACACGTTTATCTTCTAATTTGTTACACAGTAATAAGCGAAGCCATCCCTGGACCTCACATATAGATTGGGAAGGCCAGAGATACAGTGTGAACAGTGTGGACCTTAACCATTAGATTTAGGCAAATCTACTACACTGTGTTTTTCTCAATTGGGCTGATAAGAATTTCATTATGGAAAAAGAACTCTCTAATCCAGGGTGGGGAACATCCAGCCTGTAGGCTGCAATCATTGGTCTAGCCCTGCCAAGGCATTAGGGGTGAATTAATTAAATGTTTGACCAAATATAGCAGGCTAATTTTTAAGTTGGTAATTTTGTATGGCCCGCAAATGATATTATAAATATCTAAATGGCCCTTGGCAGAAAAATGGTTCCCCATTCCTGCTCTAAACACTTCTTGATAATACAGGAGATTCTGAATGCTTACAGTGAGCTGAGCAGAGCACACAAGTCACAGTACAGAGCCTACAATGACTTTA
The DNA here is from genome assembly GCA_026230045.1 of Corynorhinus townsendii. Taxonomy (NCBI): domain Eukaryota; kingdom Metazoa; phylum Chordata; class Mammalia; order Chiroptera; family Vespertilionidae; genus Corynorhinus; species Corynorhinus townsendii. Next base: position 166,694,292 of record JAPDVU010000003.1, on the reverse strand, counting down.
AGGGCTTATACAATTTAGTACTGTAATGGTTAAGCCAAAATAAAAATTGAAGCTGGAGAGGCTGGAGGGAGGCAAGGAGAGAAACAAAGAGAGGGAGGGAGGGAAAAAAAGAGATATATTCCTCAGTCTCCAAACTCACTCACTCACAAATAATTCCAAACTGCAGCAATATGTTTTTGTTTTAAACAAGTTATCTAAGCTTAAGTGTCCAGAGCCTCAGCAAGAGGTTATAGGGTGGTAAAGAAATAGACAAAGACTCAAATGGTTTGGCAGGTCTCTTGAATAAACCAGAAGCTTGTAGGTAGGGTAGGATGTACAGAATTTGGCTTGCCACCTTAATTTTTCCCCAGTTTATTTTTATTTATTTATTTTATTGTTTAAAGTATTACATATGTCTCATTTTTCCCCAATTGACACCCCCTCCCGTTTCTTTACCTAATGTAGTATTTCCCTCATGTGAAAAATGGAAGTAGTAACTACAAGGAGCTAGCTAATTTTCCCCCATGTCAGAAACTTCAGTGGTAAAATGGCATAATTTCTAGGGGCCAGGGAATAAAATTAGTAAAGATTATTAAATATCTTTAATTTTAATGACTACTTAATTTTAATGTGCATAGGTGTTTGATTCAGACTAAACATAGTTTACATCGCTATACTTTCATTATGAACTGTAATCTGGGCAATTTGCCTAAACTCACAAAGCTTCTGTTTATTCATCAAATTGTAAGAAGAAATGTATTCTCTTCATATGATCATTAGCAACAATCAATTCAATTATAAGTCTCAAACACTTAGGCTCTGTGCATTTCACACACTAAATGCTAAATTAAAAAAAAATGGACATGTTCCTAAATCTTATATTAACAGAGTATATGTTAGTATGAAATGCAGAAAGAAAAACTGAAAATGATAGACTCATGAAAGAAAAAGTCAGGCCAACTTAGTAGTGACTACAATAAAACAAAGGCAGTTATATAGTGCAATACAATACCATTTGACCAACATGTTCATGTTTCCCTTATCCACAGCCACTGGTAATGATAATTCCGTTCTCTGGTTCGATGAGTTTGGCTATTTTAGAGTTTATTTGTAAGTGAGATCATACATTATTCATCTATCTCTGTCTGCCATATTTCATTTAGCATAATGCCCTCAAGATACATCCATACTGTTGCAAATGGAAGGATTTCCTTTCTTTATTATGGCTGAATAATATTCCATTGTGCTCAGACATCTCTCAGAACAATATTCTTGCCTATATGTCTCCTAGGGTAAAGGAAATAAATGAAAAAACAAGCAAATGGGACTACATCAAACTAAAAAGCCTCTGCACAGCATAACAAACCATCAACAAAATGGAAAGGGAACCCACTGTATGGGAGAACATGTTTACCAATGATACGTCTAATAAGGGCTCAATTTCCAAAACATACAAAGAACATAAACAACTCAACACCGATAAGACAAACAACCAATTAAAAATGTGCAAAGGTCCTGAACAGAGACTTCTCCAAAGAGGACATACAAATGGCCAATAGACACGTGAAAAAATGTTCAATATCACTATTCATCAGAGAGATGCAAATCAATACCACAACGAATTATCACCTCACACCTGCCAGGATGTCTACCATCAATAAATAAATAAACAAAAAAATGCTGGTGAGGATGTGGAGAAAAGGGAACTGCACTGTTGATGGGAATACAGACTGGTGCAGCCACCGTGGAAAAGTATAAAGTTTCCTCAAAAAATTAAAAATAGAATTGCCTTTGGACCCAACAACCCAACTTCTGGGAATATGCCCTAATAATTCCAAAATATCAATCAGAAAGAATATATGCAACCTTATGTTCATAGCAGCTTTATTTATAATAGCCAAGATATGAAAACAGCCCAAGTAGATGAGTGGATAAAAAAGCAGTGGTACATTTGCACAATGGAATACTACTCAGTTATTAAAAAGAAGGAAATCTTATCTTTTGCAACAGCATGAATGGACCTGGAGAGTACAATGCTAAGTGAAATAAGCCAGTCCGAGAAAGGCAAGTATCATGTGATCTCACTTATATGTGGAATTTAATGCACAAAATAAACTGACAAACAAAACAGAAACAGAGGCATGGATATACTGCTACCCTAATTTAATGCAGAAAAAAAATTCTTACCATTAGTTGTTGACATATTTTGCTTATTGATTATCTTTGTGTCTAACTTGCAAGGTTTTGAAATAAAACCAGGCAAATAGGAAACGCCTTAAATTTTGAATGTTCGCTTTATAGTCATAAGAGATATTTTTTAGAATATTGGCCACTGAATAGAAGGACAACAGGCAGGCAGGGGAAAAGAATGGAATCTATGCTGCCTAGCAGTAATGCTTATCCACATGCTTCTTTACTGTCATACTAGTAGTGATCCAATACTAAAGCAATGCATCAGTTTCCCTAGAAACTGTCCCTGCTAACCAATCCAGCCTCATTTCCTGCTGCTCTCCATCACAATTTGTGCTCCATCAACAGCAAGCTACCTACAATTTCTCTGAATGTACCATGCTGTTTCTTTCTTTCATGTCAGACATTCTCTTATGTGTGGAATGTTTTCCACCTTCTCTGTCTGGCAAATTTCTCTTTATCTTTCAAAACCAGTTAAAACAAAATTTCCTCCATGAAACTTTCCCTGATGTCTACCAGACCTCTCAGTACTTGAAAATACTGTACTTATATTATTACATTTATCATATTATAATTTAATTGCAGTTATGTGTCTGACTCCCATACAAGACAGGGAATAACTCTGATGTTTTATATATCTTTTTATCACTAGTATCTAGTATGATGTCTAGTATATTATAGATATTCAAGTTTTAAAAAATTAATTGAACTCACAAAAGCTAATAGAGGTCTGACTGAACTGAGAAAATTATTCATGAGCTAGTTTCTGGAAACCAGTCCCCAGACTTATTCAGAATTGGAGATATCTGGCAAAATACACAGAGGGGGAAAAAATGCCATTTTATTATTTCAATAGACTCCTATTCAATTTGTGATTGTGGTCTAAAATGATAACAAATTGTTCTTATATACAATCTCCCACCCTATTATATCAGAATGCAGACAAACCAGGAGGTACTAATGGGATCTTATTAACTTTCACATCACATTACAACAGCCCCATCTGTTAGTTTGGGAATGGAGTAAGGATAAATATAAAAGCCGTTAAGCAGACTAATGGGTATCAAGGAAGAACTAAGACTCTGGTAACTCTTAGTCTTCACTTCTTGGTAACAACTCACTACAGCAAGTTGTGGATTTCAACCACAGTGCGGCAGGCTGATAATGGCTACTATATTAGTTGCTACAGCTTCCCTGACAAAGTACCACAAATCTGGTGTCTTAAACACAACAGAAATTTATTGTCTCACAACTCTGGAGGCTAGAAGTCTAAAATCAAGGCGTCAGCAGGGCTGGTTTCCTTAGAAGGATGTATTCTATGCTAGTCTCTCCTAGTTTCTCGTGGTTTGCTGGTAATCTTTGATGTTCCTTGGCTATGGTAGAATTAACTCCAATCTTTATATGGTTCAGTTTCCTCTTTTTATAAGGATACTAGTTATATTGGATAGGGACCCACCTTACTCCAGTATGACCTCATATTAACTAATTAGAGCTACAATGATCTTATTTCAAAATGAGGTCACATTTTGAGGTATAGACTTCTATCTAGTAAATTAATTGAATCAATAAACAACTTCCAAAACAGAAAGCACCAGGCCCAAATGGGTTGGTGAATTCTACCAAACATTTAAGGCAAAAATTATACCTATTCTCTACAATCTCTTCCAAAGGATTAGAAGCAAAGGGAATACTTTCTTACTTATTACTCTATGAGGCCAGCACTACCCTAATATCAAAACCAGAGAAAGGCATTACAAAAAAAGAAAACTACAGACCAACATCTCCCATGTACAGAGATGTGAAAATCCTCAACAAAATATTAGTAAATAAAATCCAACAATGTATAAAAAGAATTATACACCACAACCAAGTGAGATTTATCCCAGGTAAGCAAGGCTGATTCAACATTTGAAAATTAATTAATGTAATCCATTACATCAACAGGCTAAAGAAGAAAAATCACATCACCATATCAACAGATGCAAAAAAACCATTTAACAAAATCCTACACCCACTCACAATAAAAACTCTCAGCAAACTAAGAATACAGGAGAATTTCCTCAACTTGATAAAGAACATCTACCAAAAACCTTCAGCTAACATCATACTTAATGAGAAACTTGAAGCTTCCCTACTAAGAGCAAGAACAAGGCAAAGATGATTCATTCCCCCTCTCACTATTCCCTTTCAACATCGTACTGGATGTCCTAGCTAGTAGAGTAAGACAAAAAAGGAAATAAAAAGTATACAACTTGGGAAGGATGAAATAAAACTTCTTTCACAGATGACATGATTGTCTGTGAAGAAAATCCAGAAGAAATGAAAAAACAAAAAAATCCCAATCACCCAAAAAAATACTCCTAGAATTAATAAGCAATTATAGCAAAGTTGCAGAGTACAAGGTTAATATACAAAAGTCGATTGTTTTCTTGTATACCAGCAATGAACAAGTGGCATATGAAATTAAAAATAATATATCATTTATATTAGCACCCCCCAAAATGAAAGACTTAGGTATAAATCTAACAAATTATGCATAAGACCTATACAAAGAAAATTATAAAACTCTAATGAACAAAATCAAAGAACTAAATATATATTTATTGTCAAGATATTAATTCTTCCCTAACTTGATCTATAGATTCAATGCAATCTCTATAAAAAAACCCAGCAAGTAATATTGTGGGTGTCAACAAACTGATCCTAAACTTTATGTGGAAAGGTAAGAGACTCAGAATGTCCAACACAATATTGAAGGAGAATAATGTTGATAGACTGACACTATCCAACTTCAAGACATAAAGCTATAGTAATCAAGACAAGATAGTATTACTAAAACAACAGACAAAAATATCAATGGAACAGAAAAGAGAGCCCAGAAATATACCCACATAATTATTTTTAACAAAGGAGGAAAGGCAATACAAAGGAGCAAACATGATCTTTTCAACAAACAGTTCTGGGACAATTGGACATCCACATGGAAAATATTAAATATAGACATTGACCTTACACCCTTCACAAAAATTAATTCTAAATGACTCATAGACATACATTTAAAATACAAAACTATAAACTAAAAGATAACACAGGAGAAAACCTAGATAATCTTGGGTTTGGCAGTGACTTTTTAGAAAAAAATACCAAAGGCATTTACTCCACAAAAGCAATAATTGATACGCTAAAGTTCATCAAAGTTAAAAACTTCTCTGTGAAAGACAATGTCAAGAGAATGAGAAGGCAAGTCACATGTCAAGAGAAAATATTTGCAAAAGATAAATCTGATAAAGGACTGTTATCCCAAATATACAAAGAATTCTTAAGACTCAACAATAAGAAAAAAAAAATTTTTAAATGGGCCAAATATTTTGACAGACCTCACCAAAGAAGATATACAGATGGCAGCTAAGCATATGAAAAGATGCTCCACATCGTATGTCCTCAGGAAACTGTAAATTAAAACAAAAATGACAAAACCACTACACACCTATTCAAATGGCTAAAATCCAGATCCCTGACAACACTAAATGCTTGTGAGGGTGTGATGGAATAGAAACTTTTATTAGGAAACCAAGATGGAGGCATAGGTAAATACCTGAACTTGCTGCCTCGCACAACCACTTCAAAACTACAACTAAAAGACAAAACGGGTATCATCCAGAACCACGGGAAGGCTGGTTGAGTGGAAATTATACAACTAGAAGGAAAGAGAAAAGCACACTGAGACTTGGAGGAGGAGCGGAGGTGCAGAAGTGAAGTGCAGAGGTACGGAGGTTCACACGCGAGGAAAGGGCTGGCAACTGAGTACACTGTTGTCTTTTTCTTTTTCTTTTTTTAAAATATATTTTATTGATTTTAGAGAGGAAGGGAGAGGGAGAGAGAGATAGAAAGATCAATGATGAGAGAGAATCATTGATCAGCTGCCTCCCACATGCCCCCTACTGGGGATCAAGCCCACAACCCAGGCATGTGCCCTTGGCTGGAATCAAACCTGGGACCCTTCAGTCCTCAGGCCTACACTCTATCCATTGAGCCAAACCAGCTAGGGCACTTTTGTCTTTTTCAACTGGGAAGGAGACACAAGCTCCCAACTGCTCTGAACTCCAGTTCCAGGAAAGACTCTAGGGACCCAGACCCATACGGGGAGAAATTGGACTGTCTGGCAACGGGTGAAACTCAAGGACAACTTTCTCTCAGAGGTGCTTGCAGCAATCAATGTTCTTACACGGTGCCGCGGGACAGAGAGACACAGGACCTCTTCCAGGCAGGGCTGACTGTCAGCCATTGCTGTTTGCTCCACCCTGGTGATTCCCTGAGGCCCCACCCCACCCAATTTGTACATAGAGGCTTCTGCATATGAATGGCCTGGCCCTTTGCAATCTGAAACCTAATGTACTGCAGCTGGGTCAAAGAGCCCCAGAGCCTCCTAAAGAAGACCCAAAGCTTGAGAGCAGCTTGCATTGCTTCATAGCTGGGCCTCATCTGGGCACCTCCAAACCCAAACAAAGAGAAGGAATCTGCAGATCTCTTTGTAGCTCCTGCTGGGTAGCCTCTCTCCTTGGAGATCCAAGAGCCAATGTACCCAGTGGTCAGAGAGAGACCATCCAGACTACAACTCTTCAGATCCATAAGAGACACACTCAGGGGGCAGACTTAGTGAGTGCCAAAGCCCCACTGAAGCAAGTCTGGCCCCATAAGGGTGTCTGCAGCACAGAAGTTCTCCCATCATAGACACAACTGATCCTCACAGCCAATTGGCCTGGAGGTCAATTCCTCCCAGTGATACTAACAACAATTAAGGGTTAACTACAACAAGACTGTGCACACAGCCCACAAAGGGGTGTACCAAGAGTGTCCACCTCCGGTAATTAGGGAGGCTGAGCCACTGGGCCCTATAGGACACCTAGCACACAAAGCCACTCTGTCAACACAGGGAAGCAGCCAAAATGCAGAGACAAAGAAACAGGTCACAAATAAAAGAAATGGAGGAAAGCAAACTACTGGATATAGAGTTCAAAACCATGGTTATAAGGTAACTCAAGAATCTTTTAGAAACCTCCAAGAAATTTAGTGAGAACCTTGAGGATATGAAAAAAGGACCAACTAGAAATTAAGCATACACTGACTGAAATAAAGAATAATATACAGAGATCCAACAGGAGACTAGAGGATCCCAAGAATCAAGTCAAAGATTTGAAATATGAAGAAGCAAAAAACACCCAACCGGGCCCTAACTGGTTTGGCTTAGTGGATAGAGCATCGGCCTGCGGACTGAAGGGTCCCAGGTTCAATTCCAGTCAAGGGCATGTACCTTGGTTGTGGGCACATCCCTAGTGGGAGGTGTGCAGGAGATGGCTTATCGATGTTTCTCTCTCATCGAAGTTTCTAACTCTCTATCCTTCTCCCTTCCTCTCTGTAAAAAATCAATAAAATATATATTAAAAAAAAATCGTACACCTATGGATGAGGACGGGGAGGGGGAGGAGTAAGGGCAGAGGGTATGGTGAGAACCAGGTGGAGGGGGCTATGGGGGGAAAAAAGAGGAACAACTGTAGTAATCTGAACAATAAAGATTTATTAGTAAAATAAAAAGAAAGAAACTTTTATTAATTGCTGGTGGGAATGGAAAATGGTATAGTCACTTCGGTAGACAGCTTGTCGGTTTCTTATCAGACTAAACATACTCATACCATACAATCTAGCAATTGTTCTCTTTGGTATTTATCCAAGGAGTTGAAAACTATGTCCACACAAAAAGCTGCACATGGATATTTACAGCAGCTTTGTTTATAATTGCCAAAACTTGGAAGAAAACAAGATATTCTTCAGTAGGTGAATGCATAAACTGTGGTACATCCAGACAATGAAATAGTATTCAGTGCTAAGAAAAAAAGAGGTATCAAGCCACGAAAAGACACAGAAGAACCCTAAATACATAATACTAAGTGAAAGTTGCCAATCTGAAAAGATTACTTACTATATCACCCCAACTATATGGCTTTTTGAAAAAGGTAAAACTATGGAGACAGTAAAACAATCAATAGATTACCTGAGGTGTGGGGAGGGACAGGGGAGGGTGAACAGGTGGAGCACAGAGGATTTTGAGGGCAGTTAAAATACTTTGTATGATAATATAATAATAGATACATATCATTATACATTTGTCCAAACCCATCAAATGTACAACACCAAGAGCAAACCCTAAGGTAAACTATGGACTCTGGGTGATTGTGATGTATCATATATATGTAAGTTCATTGGTTGTAACAAATATACCACTCTGGTGGGGGATGTTGATAATGGGGGAGGCTATGTTATGAGTGGGGGAAAGGGATGTGCTAGTATATATGGGGAATCTGTACTTTCCCCTCAATTTTCCTGTGAATCTAAAATAGCTCTAAAAAATACTCTTAAAAAATTGAAAACCACTAAGTAAAAATAAATAGCTTGTTGCATGTTTATGCTCATAGTGCTCAGAAAAAATGTCTGAAAAATTAAGCCTGAAGTAGAGTACTCACTGTTTATTAATCTAATGTTAAGACAAAAAAGCACAGCATAGCAGAAAGTCCAGATTCCAAGCAAGAATTGTCTCTTTGACAGATTCCAATCCAATTATGCCCCAGCCACTGATTTTTCTATCACTATTTCCCCTTTGTTTCAAGACAGCATCCATGACCTTCTGTTCATGCGGTAAGGAAGAAATTGCTTCCCAGAAAGGCTTAGCCCACTGCATTTTACTAGATAAAGAAAAAACAAAAAGCCATTCGACTCTGACAAGCTGATTACTGTATGTGGAGGAGCAAAATGCCTCCCATAGGACTAGAGACTAGCCAACAAGGTACAATATGTTCGAACCTTTAACCACAGCTCTACCAAGAGATGCTAAATATGTGCACACTATTCTCTCTCTCTCTCTCTCTCTCTCGGAGAAGTTCCATGTGAATGACTGAAAGTAAAAGCCTCATAAGGCCCGATCTGGCTGTAGTTTCAAATGCACATAAAGTACAAGAATGCTGAAATAAAGTCTCCCCTTTCCACTTTTGCAATTACCTATATGTAAAACTTAGAAGAAAAGAAAAGGAAAGGCTTAAGAGGAACTAGCTAAATTTTAAAAAAATCTACTATAGTGCCTTATAAACATATATTTAGAACCTAGGCCCTTGAACATTTTATTTTTTTAATATATGTTATTGATTTTTTTACAGAGAGGAAGGGAGAGGGATAGAGAGTTAGAAACATCGATGAGAGAGAAACATCAATCAGCTGCCTCCTGCACACCCCCTACTGGGGATGTACCCACAACCAAGGTACATGCCCTTGACTGGAATCGAACCTGGGACCCTTGAGTCTGCAGGCCAACGCTCTAGCCACTGTGCCAAACTGGTTAGGGCAGCCCTTGAACATTTTAGAATAACCACTTTTATTGTCCCCTCCCAATTCAGCCTAAGTGGACTAGTCTTTTCCTTAATCCTAAGAACTACCTTGGAACTGAACGAAAATGTCTGAAGTTATAAACACAATACAGTGAAAAAATGAATGCACACAGATTACCACTGTGTACAAAATGATGCTCAGAGAAGTGACAGATATCTAATACTATCTGCCCATTCTGGTATTATACAGATTACTCCACCTAAACACAACTGAGATCTTTAAAACTATCTCAGCAACTCTTTTCACTTGATTCAAATATAACTGATGCCTGTTAAAGATTTTTTTTGTTTGTGGGGGAGGGTCATCAAGCTTGATAATAGAGACACAAAAAGGAGGTAACTGAGGCTTAGCATTAAAACATAGACCTATAGCCCTAGCCGGTTTGGCTCAGTGGATAGAGCACTGGCCTGTGGACTGAAGGGTTCCAGGTTCAATTCCGGTCAAGGGCATATGCCTGGGTTGTGGGCTCGATCCCCAGTGGGGGCATGCAGGAGGCAGCCGATCAATGATTCTTTCTCATCATTGATGTTTCTATCTCTCTCTCCCTTCCTCTCTGAAACCAATAAAAATATATTTTAAAAAACAAACAAACACAGACCTTTAAAAAAAATCATTCAGCCTTAGCTGGTTTGGCTCAGTGGATAGAGAGTTGGCCTGTGGACCAAAGGGTCCTGGGTTCAATTCCAGTCAAGGGCATGTACCTTGGTTGCAGACTCCTTCCCAACCTGGGCCCTGGCCAGGGCTTGTGCAGAAGGCAACCAATCAATGTGTTTCTCTCACATTGATGTTTTTCTCTGTCTTTCCCTTTCTCTTCCACTCTCCCTAAACATCAATGGAAAAATATCCTCAGGTGAGGATTAACCAAAATATAAAAAATAAAAAAGTCATCCATCCTATTGAGCTGTCACTGTCTGTCCAATAACCTCATAGGAGCCAAGCTTGTAGTCTATGTTTGATAGGTTGCTGCCTTGAATCCCTTTTGCCTTTGCATTTATAGTTTTACAGGAACTCTTGTCAGGGGACCCACATACACACACACACACACACACAGAAGTGTATGCATACATATAACTAACTGGCCTGTCCGAAGCATCCAGTAAAATAAACAAATGAGATCTCTGGACACCTATAGTCATTATTTTCGTAGTTTGTGACCTTGCCCAAAAGAGCATTTTCAGCTCTGAAGCCAAAAATTTGACTTCACCATCAGAGGTAGAAAAGATAAGGTAGTCAGATATTTCCTGCAGTTAAACGCAGAATTAGTTTCACATAATCCACACTTATACAATGAATCATTATCAGAATCAAGAAGGAATATATATATATATATATTTTAAGCAACTTTCCAGTAAAAGATAAAGACATTCAAACAAAACATACAAAGAATTCAACTATAAATATCAACTATGAGCTCCAATCTCTTTTGGTCCTTTATGTGTACTTCAACATATTTTTATCACAAGTTATTTCACATAAATATTTTCATGTATCTATTTAGTCATAAACTTTCACTTCCAATAATAAATGATATGTCCACTGCATTAGCACACCACAGTTTGTAAGGAAAGAGCAGATATATGGCAATGCTATGAAGTCAAAGAAGGAGAGGATGTGAAATGTGAGTGGAGAATAATTATATTATTCAACAAGATCCTTCATGTATCTATCATATGTCAAGAACATCAGAGAGGAGAAACCAAGATGGCGGCATAGGTAAACACCTGAACTGCTGCCTCGCCCAACAATATTAAAACTACAACTAAAAGACAAAACAGACACCATCCAGAACCACAGGAAAGCTGGCTGAGTGGAAATTCTACAACTAGAAGAAAAGAGGAAAGCACATTGAGACTCTGAGGAGCTACAAAAGGCTGAGGTACTGAGACTTGCACACGGAGAGGATGGGCAGCTGTGTGTATGGGCAGCTAAGTGCGCGGCTGGCTTTCTAAAGTGGGAGGGAAAAGGAAACTCCCGACTGCACTGAATTCCAGTCCCGGCCAAGATGCTGGGAAACCAGCCTTAATCGGGGGGAATCTGGACTGTCAGGAAAAGAGAAAGCACACTGAGACTCGGGAGCTTCAGAAGGCAGAGGTCAGGAGGCATGCATGCGCAGAGAGGACTGACTGCTGAAAGCACGGGCAGCTGAGTGTGTGGCTGGCTTTCTAAAGTGGGAGGGAGAAAGAAGCTCCCAACTGCGCTGAACTCCAGTTCTGGGCAAGTTTCCGGGAACCCCAACTCATTCGGGGAGAAACTGGACTGTCTGGCAGCAGGCAAAACTCGAGGACGGCTTTCTCTCAGAGGTGCTTGCAGTGATTACCGAGAGACACTGAGACCCAGAGCCTCATAGGGCAGGGCTGATGGGAAGCCAAGGCTGTTTGCTCCGCCCTGAAACTCTGCCCCATCCAAGCTGAGCACAGAGGCTTTTGCAATTTTGTAAGTCTCGTCTCATAAGAGTGTCTCCAGTACCGAACTTCTCCCAGCGTAGACACAGCTGATCCTCACAGCCAACCGGCCTGGAGGTCAATTCCTCCCAGTGATACCAACAACAATCAAGACTTAACTACAACAAGGCTGTACACACAGTCCACAAAGGGGTGTACCAAGAGTGTCCACCTCAGGTAACTGGGGAGGCTGAGCTACTGGGCCCTATAGGACACCTGCCACACAACGCTACTCTACCAACTCAGGGAAGCAGCGAAAATGAGGCGACAAAGAAACAGATCACAAATGAAAGAAATGGAGGAAAGCAAACGACTGGATAAAGAGTTCAAAACCACGGTTATAAGGTTTTTCATGAATTTCCTAGAAAAGGCCGATAAATTTAGCGAGACCCTCGAGGATATGAAAAAGGACCAACTAGAAATTAAATATACACTGACTGAAATAAAAAATATTATGCAGAGACCTAACAGCAGAGTAGAGGACCACAAAAATCAAGTCAAAGAGTTGAAATACAAAGAAGCAAAAAAGAGCCAGAAAAGCAAAAAGAAAAAAGAATCCAAAAGTTTGAAGATAGTGTAAGGAGCCTCTGGGACAACCTCAAGCGTATCAACATCCGACTTACGGGGGTGCCAGAAGAAGAGAAAGAGCAAAATACTGAAAACCTATTTTAAGAAATAAAGACAGAAAACTTCCCCTACCTGGTGAAAAAAATAGACTTACAAGTCCAGGAAGTGCACAGAACCCCAAACAAAAGGAATCCAAAGAGGACCACACCAAGGCACATCATAATTAAAATGCCAAGAGCAAAAGACAAAGAGAGAATCTTGAAATCAGCAAGAGAAAAACAGTTAGTTACCTACAAGGGAGCACCCATATGATTGTCAGGTGATTTCTCAACAGAAACTATGCAGGCCAGAAGGGAGTGGTAAGAAATTTTCAAAGTGATGAATAGCAAGAACCTACAACCAAGATTACTCTACCCAGCAAAGCTATCATTCGGAATTGAAGGGCAGATAAAGAGCTTCACAGATAAGAAAAAGCTAAAGGTGTTCATCACCACCAAACCAGGATTACATGAAATGCTGAAAGGTATTCTTTAAGAAGAGGAAGAAGAAGAAAAAGGTAAAGATAAAAATTATGAACAACAAATACATGTCTATCAACAAGTGAATCTAAAAATCAAGTGAATAAAAAATCTGATGAACAGAATAAACTGGTGAATATAATAGAATCAGGGGCATAGAAAGGGAGTGGACTGACAATCCTGGGGGGGGGAAGGGGGTTGGTGAGGTGCGGGAAGAGACTGGACAAAAAGCAGCTATGGATGAGGACAGTGCAGGGGAGGTAAGGGCAGAGGGTGGGGTGGGAACCGGGTGGAGGGGAGCTATGGGGGGAAAAAAGAGGAACAATTGTAATAATCTGAACAATAAAGATTTATTAACTTTAAAAAAAAAAGAACATCAGAGAATAAACAAGCTAGCAATCACTGGGTAAAACATACATCTCATCACAGTTAAAGTACTTTAAATCACATCCTAATTCCACCTTAGTCATATTTCCTCTTGTTACCAATTAGTATAGCAGCCACTATAACAAAAGCTGCTCTACTGCATGGCACTACACAAAGCAAGATACCCAGAACCCATTCTTTGCATCTGGGGACTTACAGGCATAAAACTAAGATGGAGAAGAAGGGAATATGAATCAGGAAGTGATCCAGTCTAGAACTCACAAAGATGACTCCACAATGCTTCTTTGGGCCTATTAGTGGAGGATGCTGAAACTGATTTTTAGGTTCCACTTTTCTATATTTCTGGTTGGCCAAAAATTAGTTTTATTGCCCTGGATGATGTGGTTCAGTGGTTAGAGTATCAGCCCGCAAATCAAAGGGTCCCAGATTCGATTCCCAGTCAAGGGCATGTACCTGGGTTGCAGGTTCTATCTCCAGTCCAGGTCCCGCGTGCATGTAGGAGGCAAACTATTGATGTGTCTCTCTCACCCCTCTCTCTCTCTCCCCCCCTCCACCCCTCTCTCTCTCTCTCTCTCTCTCTCTTTCTCTCTTCCTTCCCTCCCTCCCTTCCACTCTCTAAAAATCAATGGGTAAGGATTAAAAAGAATTAGTTTTCTTTACCATCTTAAAATCATGTCCCTGATGCAAAACAATGGTTGTTTATCTCACAGAGAGCTACATTTCAGTAGCATTCCCAGGCAGATAAAAAACAACAACATTATAGATTAAGGCCTCTGCAGAGAGGTCTTTTAAGAATTCTTATCTTTTTGTACGGGCAGAGCTCAGCAGTTAATCCAGCTCTCTCTGGTATGGCATTCAGGCCTAGATCAGCAGCAAACCATAGGGAGACCTTCCTTAACTAACTGCATTTGTCCCATTTACCAAAAAACCACTACTTACCCATATTTTTCTATACTAGATATACATATTTACATGTATATGGAAAATAAGAAAAGCAGTTGAAACTAGTCTGTCTGGGTTTACACTGCAGTTGCATCACAAAATATTGTATGACCTTGTACAAGTTATTTAACCTGAGCCTCTTTTCTCATGTGTAAAATGGGAATAATATTTTGTCCTCCCTCAAGGAATTTCTAGGATTAAATAATACCAGTAAAGCACTTTTCCACAGTTCAGAATAAGAGCTCAGTTAGCTTCTGTTATTGTTACTGTTGTTATTGTTATCACATTGATAAAGTTAAACAATTTTCTTTGTAATTTGTTCTCTCCCATACCCTCCATATGATCCCTGGGTGGAATATAATTTTCCTGCACTTTATATAAACACAACATTTCCTCTAAGTAGTATGTGTATGTATGTACACATGAGCTGTTGGTTTGCACTAATTATGTTAATCTTGAACATCATGGTATAGATAGCTTTCCTAGGCCAATGTTCATCTTACCTCAGAGTCAGTTAGATTCAATAAATAAGAAAATTAAATTAGTATTAAGGCCAAGACTGGAAAATTCTCATATGTAGCCAAATCTAGTAGATAAAGAGTCAATATCTCTATGAAAAGAGACCATACCCAATACCAGGTAGTTTGAATTCTAAGTAGACAGGAAACTTGAATCCTAAAACTAGAGAAATCAGGTCACTCTCATTTCCCCATATTTTATCAATCTAAATTTTCCAGAGCAAGAAAAGGAGAAAATGTCTCTCTTTCTGTCCAAAGAGAATTAAATTGCTTCTAGTGTGTACTGGGGCTCTAAAGCTCTTAAGATTTATACTTCTCACCAAGCTTATAGTAGAAGGAAGATGAGATAGCCCAAAACATTCTCCTAAGTTGCCATGTCTCTTTTGCTTTGGGGCCATTCCACCTAAACCAGTTCTCATCTATCATCTCCTAACCCCAAATGAAAACTTTATGTAGCCAATATTACATCTGTGGTTAAACTAATTTGTACTAAAGAGTGAATTATAGCTCCCATACTTTTTAAAAAAATGTTTTTATTGATTTTAGAGAAAGAGGAAGGGAAAGGGAGAGAGAGAGAGAAACATCGATCAGCTACCTCCTGCACAGCCCCCACTGGGAATCAATCCCACAACCTGGGAATGGGCCCTGACCAGGAATCGAACCGGTGACCTTCTGGTGCACAGGACAATGCCCAACCAACTAAGCCATACTAGCCAGGGGCTAAATAATATTAATTTACATGAATTTTTATTTAATGTATAAGTACAAGGGTTTGTTCAACAACAAAGATTTATAAAAAAAATAAAAATCTATATATATAAAAACCCAGGGTCTGTAACACCAAGGCTCAACCTAACACCAGAAGTCAGTGCTGGGTTGCTGTGGCGACCCAGCACTGACGGCCGGGGGGGCCTGCGGATCAGGCCCAGAGAGAGGCCTGCAGAGAGAGAGGGAGGGTCTGATCCCCAGCCTCTGTGACAGCTGTTTATCAGCCCTTGCCTCTCTCTTTCTCTCCCGGCTTCACCAGCAGCCACGCCTCTGTTTTTCCCCAGGTGGGAGCTGCTGATCAGCCCCGCCTCTTTGATCAGGCCCAGAGATAGGCCCGGAGACAGTGACTGGCATAGAAACCAACCAATCAGAACCAAATCTGGGTGAAGTGCCAGGAGCCAATGGCTGCCTAGGAGGCAGGGCTTTTGACACTAACTGGCATAGAAACTGACCAATCAGAACCAAATCTGGGTGAAGTGCGAGTTGCCAATGGCTGCCTAGGAGGTGGAGCTTTTGACGCAGACTGGCATAGAAACCGACCAATCAGAACCTAATCTGGGTGAACTGCGAAGGCAGAACCTAAGGTGGGGCTGAGGAGGGGTTTTAAGGGCAACAGCTGTTTGGTATAAGGTGTAAGAAAGCAGTTCAATTTTTTCATGACCAGTTTGGTAGTATAGTACATATGGCTGGCTATCAGTCCAGATATAGGGATTATGTGTTTTTGTCTGCCAAGAGCATCTCCTCCTGCTGAAAAAGCCCCCCCTCCCCCATTTAAGCAATCCTATCCTATATAATCTATCTACACTACTAAAAGGGTAATATCTAATTAGACCAGGTTGTCCAGCCATCTTCCGGACATCAGACTGCCTTCCAGACAAAGACATGGTGGTGGGGGCTGAGGCAGAGGCAGTTAGGGGCAAGATCAGGCCAGCAGGGGAGGGCAGTTGGGGGAGAGATCAGGCTGGCAGGGGAGGGCAGTTAGGGGCAATAAGCATGCAGGTGAGCGGTTAGAAGCCAGCAGTCCCAGATTGCAAGAGGGATGTCCGATTGGAGAGGGTGCAGGCTTGGCTGAGGGAACCCTCCACGCCGTGCATGAATTTTGTGCACTGGGCCTCTAGTCCTATCTAATAAAAGGGTAATATGCAAGTTAACCATCACTCTGTCACAAATACGGCAGCACCCATAGCCACAAGATGGCAGCACCCAGTCCTCTCAGCCCCGCCGGAGTCCCCCAGTCCCGGGGTGGGGCGGCCACTGAGAGCAAGCAGTGTGAGCAGCCTGGCAAAATGCTTGCTTCGTTGCCGCGGTGACGAGGCAAGCGTTCCACCCCGGCTACAGAGGGCCTCTGGGCAGGCCGGGGCGCGGATGGGCCTCTGGGCCACGGATAACCTCTGGGCAGCGGGCGCGGAGCAGCCAGGCCCCACAGAGAGCTACTGGTGCACAGATTTGTGCACAGGGCTACTAGTTTATATACAAAAGGCTAAGCGACCATCCGACTGGTAGCTATGATGCACAATGACCACCAGGGGCAGACACTCTGACCAGTAGCAGCCCGATCCCCACAGACCAGGCCAAGGGACCCCAGCCTGCCGGAGGGACCCAGCTCACTCATTAGTCGCCCTTCAAGCCACAGCACCACCCCAGCTGCGGCCCGCTGGGGAGGGGCCCCGGGAGATTGGCTCCACGGCGTGTCCAGCCCACCAGCTACTTTCTAATTAATTTTCTTTTAATGTGCACGAATCCGTGCACTGGGATACTAATATAAAATAAATGTAAGCAAAAAAAAAAAAAAGTACAAGGGTTTATTTCTGGATATGGAATCTTTCCTGTTTACTTTCAAATTGCATGACTTTTTTTCAATCACATATAAGGCTTCCTATGGGAGGGGAGAGGAGAGACTTTACTGTCCTTAACAAATGAAAAGGGCTCTACTTCCTTTTGCTTTGCCCAGCCCTAATACCTTGACACCTCAAATATAGCCAATTAAGTGTTTATTCTGTCCTTCTTTGCATACCTAGAATCAGTAGGACTGTCATTAGGGAAGCCAAATCTTTTAATATCAAAGAGATAAGAAAGGGTGGCCAGCCCTGACGGGTTTGGCTCAGTGGATAGAGTGTCAGCCTGCGGACTGAAAGGTCCCAGGTTCGATTCTGGTCAAGGGCATGTACCTTGGTTGTGGGCACATCCCCAGTAGGAGGTGTGCAGGAGACAGCTGATCGATGTTTTTCTCTCATCGATGTTTCTAACTCTCTATCCCTCTCCCTTTCCTCTCTGTAAAAAAAATCAATAAAATATATTTAAAAAAAGAAAAAGAAAGGGTGGCCATCTAAATCTCTGGATAGATTCTTGGGACTTTTAGAGGGACTGTGGAGCTGTGACCTCACATGTCTAATTTTCTCTCCCTCTTTCTTCAGCTATTCTCAATCACATGATTATCTGCTTACAACTTTAAAAAATTAGAGGACTGCATGACTCTAACTATAGCAAAAAGATCAAGAGTTACTAGGGGTTGGGAGAGAGGGAGAAAAAAGATAAGAATTCTTAAATCATTCTGTACCATACTGTAATAATGGGTACATGTTATTATACATTTGTCCAAACCCACAGAATGTACAACACCAACAGTGAACCCTAATGTAAACTTTAGTTAATAATAATGTATCAACACTGGCTCATCAGTTGTAACAAACGTACCACAGTAAAATGGTTTGGTGTTAGGGGGAGTGGAGTGATGGGGGTATGTGGGAACTCTGTATTCACTTTCCACTCTTTTTTTTTCTTTTAAATATAAAACTAATCTAAAAAAGAATCTATTATTTTTTTTCAGTTAGAGGAAATGCTGGTTAATAAACCCTACCAGGTACAATAGCTAATACAAGCCAAGGCAAGCTGTGCAAGAGGAAGGCAAAGAGTAAAAAATTAGATTATAGCGCTTGATCACAAACTGGAGAAGACAATAACTAAAGACAAGGAAAAAGGCTTGAGGAAGTGAGGGAAAACGAAAAAGACAATTCTCACAGCATTTTTATAGTGACTGGTGTGCAAAAACTAAAGCAAATGTTATCTTCCTTAGAGAAAGAGAAACCAAACTTAGAAGAGGCACTGAGATACTCAGCAGAAAAATCCCCACTAAGCCGCAAGTATACTTATGAGTGACACCATGATGCCCTTCCCTGTGGCCAAGAAATCAGTTTGTCATTGTAAACAAGTCTGCAACCTGCGCTGGTGCCAATCTTTATGGTAGATTTAAGTTGTTTGGGGTTTTTTGGTGTGTTTTTTTTCCCCAGGAAAATCAAGGGATAATTGCCCAGTATCAAAAGAAGATTTGACCCTTGGGAAGAAAAAGGGGGCGTTCCTTTTGCCACAGGAAGATTCTCTCTGGAATAACATAAATGATTCTTCCAGAGACCTGTCTTTGATAAGCAGAGCTGATTCTGGCAGCCAATCTGCTGAATGCCAAACAGAGCACTCAAGCATTCTACAATGACTCAAAGGATTTATTCTGCAGACTTTCACTGCAGAGCTACTCCAGTTTTTCAGAGGCCAAAAGGGAGAACTCTTTCCTTCCAATCTAGGGAATTGCAAATTCCACCTGGGATCAAAAGACAGAACTATGTTTGCTCAAAATCTGACATCATCTATGTGAACTACAAGATTTAAAAGCTGGAATGATAGCTGGCAACTTTAGTCTTTAGAGCAGAAGTTGGTTCAGCTCTTCAATCTGCCAGCAAAATCAGGAGCAACACAGGGCACATAGTGTGCCAGACTGGGAACGGGCTAATTTCACAAAGTCGTCCTCATTCTCTATGTACTTTCACACCACAATTGCAAACAGTCCAGATTCTTACCAAAGCATAATCTTAGGAAGCTTGCATAGTTCACTGCACAAAGAAATTTCAAAGTAAAAACACGAAAGCACTATTAAAAGGAGGTAAACCCCAACACATCTTTCTCTCTTGAAATCCTACACTTAACTTGATAATTTTGTTAGAGAAAATTTAACAAGTAAAACCTATCTACAACAATCTATTAACAACAGCATTTCTCCCTCACAATTTGTATGTCATTTCTTTAAGATGAGCTTTTGAAAGAGAAAAGCTTTCTACACATCCTAACTCAAAAATAACAGCCATGTGCTATGATTTATAGGACAGTTCCTCTGTGGTTAAATAGATTCAGCCCTCAAAAAAAAACAAAAGGAAACTAGGCTAGAAACCTAAGATATCCAATTTCTGTTTAAAACCTGTTTGTCATGATAAAAATTGAAAAACACTAAAATTTAGAGGTAATCACCTCTATTTTGATTTTTAAAAACATGCATTACTATAGTGACCAAGTACCCTGGAATAGGTACTGGAGCAAAAGGGTTAGTAACAGCAAAATATAACACAGAAAAGTATAAGCAGAAAACCAAAAAAAAAAAAAAAAAAAATCCACCTTGCCCCCGCCGCAAAACCCCAAAATATACAACCCTTTTAACAAAAAATGAATAAAAAGAGGACAAAATAAAGATGTTTTGCTTTATAAACTATATTGGCAAACAATATATATGAAATTTTTAGGTATAACCAAATCTAAAAATGTAGCTAAGTATTTACTAACACAACTGTAACCCTTTCAACGGGTTTTATAATTTGGTTATAAAGACTCAATTAAGATAAAAACCAGGCTCTGACCAAACTCCAGCTCAAGGAGCTTTTCTTATATTATAAAGTCTAATTTAAAAGGGGCGTCGTGTTTTAAATCACTGGCATATGGTTAAAAAGCTTAAATTTGCCCAGTTACATCCTTTGAGCAGAATGTGTAAGCTCTCTTTCTTCTCCTATGAAAGCGCTTCCAAAGAGCATCTCTTGCACCTTAATTCATAATGCACAATTTATCGGCATTTCGTTTCCTTTCTAAATGGCCGGGAGGGAAGAAGAGCTCCACAGCCAGTGTGTGTGGTTAATAATGGCGCTTTTACTTGTCATTGTACAAAGCCTGTTAAATATTTACAACACAGACAGCAATATCTGGTCCTAAACACCAGTTGTGAGTTGAATTTTTTTTTGAAATAAATCTATGACATGTTTTCCTCAGCAAAACGCCAGAAGACTTTCCTAACAGCTTCAAGAGACCCAGTGGGTCCAGAGGAGCAGTTATAGGCCATCTGGTGATTACTTATTATTATTTATACAGCACTGTAGATGTACACACAGATGTGTTATGAATCCACATACAGAGCAGGCCCTAGCAAGGGCTTCAGACAAAATGCAACTGCTGAGCAAGTCAATCTGCATTAAAGAAACACACTAACCAGAGAGTGGGAGCACACTGGCTGTTCTTCTATCTGCCACATTAGCTGGAAGAGTGTTTGATAAAAGAAAGAAGAATTCTATACAATGATGACAATATCTTGTAAGTCAACAACCTACCATATGTGGTTTTTCAGGGGTGGCAAATGAGAATTAATAAAGGACAGGATCTCAGATCCAGAAGGCATTTTATAAACTCGGCAATTTGTAAAAAAAGGGAGCCGGAAAGCGTCCCTCTCCTAATTTAGGAAGAACTGAGATATAAACATACGGGATTTTTTTTTCCTAACAGCAATGCTCTGAGAACAGTTTCTGGGCTCTCATTCCAAATATTAAGTCATATCCAAGAAAAATAACTGAATAAATGAAAAAAGTTTACCTTAATTTCTTGGGTATAGCTCTAATTAGATTTATACAGGTTTTTTTTTTGAGGCAGACTGGAACAAAAATGCTTTTAATCTACTATGCTTTTAGTAATATAATAAAAAATATAACATGGAAAACTAAAATAATCACCTAGATGTTTCTAAAAATAAGTGTCAAGAGTGCCAGATCTGACGTTTAAAAACTTGGATTTAATTCCTAGTTCGTAAAACCTCTACATTTTTTTTTACCCCAGTCCCAATTTTATCTACATAATGCATAACAGTAGTCTACTTCCATCACAAGGTTACATAAAACTGCAGCATATTCAGAGTGAACCGAAAGCTATTGCAAAATCAACATATTATTACAAAAAACAAGGTTAGCATTTGGCCTAATTGTGTATAATGCAGTGTATTTTCAGCTGCCTGACAGCATGCAAGCACTGTTACCAGATGGGAACTGGATGAATTATTGAATGAAATATGAATTATTAAATAAAAATTTGAATTTTTTTAAAACTCTTGGCAGAGGGTGAGGAAGAAAGGCTTATTTGTTTGCCTGAAACTGCCCTCACCTGTCGAAGCATGTAAAGATAGCATATACCACCATAAATGGCATTTACCTACCAGAGCCATTTCTTCCCTTGTTATTCTCCAATTCACGAAGCTACCTTAATATAAAAAAATCAGTAATCAACACCAACCCATTCTTCCTTGCCTTTCTTTTGTGCTAATGCCAGTTAACAGGGAAACTTGCCAAAGGGATAGAATTAAAAATCCAGAGTCCCATAGTATCAGTATGGCCCATTTAATGGGAAGGCTGGGATAACAGGAATAATCTCTATAGATCTGTGTTATATAGGCAATAAAACATATACCTTTGTAGCATGCCAGCATTTAACCAATCATAGAAGCTATTTGTTGCCTCATATATTACAAGGCAATAGAGATTTAAGGGATAATGTTCATGGAGGCAGAGGATACGAAGCAATAAACAGCATTGGAGGTTGGTTAAATGCCAAGTGAAGCCAGGACTACAGCATCATAAACATTATTCCTACTATATGACAAGATAAGGAGGTACAAGAAACTGCCCTCAATCCCACCACAACTAGGGCTCTACTGCTATTCTTGGCCTTAGAAAGGGAAAACAGGAGTTCCATGAGCAAGTTATATTTCATGTCTCAGAAAGGTATGATCAGAATCCCAACTTGTACCTAAATGTCCCCTGGGAGAAGAAAAGCTCTAGTGGTAGATATCCTCAGAGTGGGGGGGGGGAGAGTAACAGCCCTTAAGGTCACACTGGACAGAGAAACAATCAAAGGATTTTTCTTTAAAAGGACAGCACTGATACAGAGTAGTTATTACAGAAACCTTTCTCAATGACTAATAATAGGATGATACTATCCATTAAGTAGTATCTCTTCATAGGAAATGTGTTCCTGTTTTTAAGGAAATAGACATTTTAAGTAATAAGCTTACATGACCAGCTTTTGCTCAGTGACTTGATTACAATAACCAGAAAGACTACTTGAATATGAATAATTTGTACTGTAATACACTATCTAGCTTGAGAGGAGGTATAGAAATACGAAATTGGTTGACTATTGAAAATAAGAATTGGACAAAAAGCATCCAAAAGGTATGTTATCTAACTGCGTCCTCATGAAATAATATCTCAAATTCAAGACTACTGACCAACACATAGTAACTTTTCCTACTTTATAATCCACCTTCAAATAAAAGTGCCCCCTAAAGTATTAAAAAAATCTCAAGATTTGCTGGATTCAGCCACAAACTATATTTCTATTATTTAACACTCACACACAGGCAAAGCCATTTTATAGTCACAATGTTTTTAAAATAAACAGTTGGCAAAAGTAGGTTTACAGTTGTGATATGCAAAACACACGTTATTCTTATATTATAATTTATTTATTATTGTGTTATTTTCCATACAAACAACTATAAATCTACTTTTGCCCCACCCTATATATGCTATCTTTTAACCATCACATCAAAAACCCATACAACTCAAATTTAACCAGCCCTTTGTCACAGGGAATCCGGGGCATGATTGCCTTAACAACACTAACCCATTCTCTGGAGGCAGCTCTGTTAACTACCACTGCTGCCGCAGTCCACAGAGAGGTATCAGTAGGAATATTGCTTTCCCTGAATTCCTCTTCATGAAGGTGATGAGGCTCAAGAGAAAGAGAGTCTCAACAGAGAAAAGCCGTATCACCTGTCTTTTCAGATAAGAATGCAGAGAACACAACCTTTAGCAGCCATCTCTAAAAAAAAAGTACAGGCAGCATATTTAGAACTCAGCTGTGTCACATCAGACTTACTGTTGGGAAGTGGATCATGAACAGAATCCAAAAATAACAGCCATTAAAGACCTAGCAACCAAAACATGTTTATGTATCCATTGAAAGCCTGGTGGTTTTGATTATATGGTGGAGAGCATAATCCACTAGTCTATTTTAGGTGAATTTTCCTTTCACCTTCCTAACTTAATATTAAAGTGTAAGATGTTTTCTGAGTTTGGGGGTACCTGGGGTAAAGCCTGGGCAGGCAACAGATATTAACATAATGCAAAAATCCTATAGTTTTTGTTTGTTGGTTGGTTTTTAAGGATCAGCCTCTTGAATTATAATTTGTTTTCATTCTTTCTTCCTCTAACTAGTAGAAGCCACTGGTTTTTGAGACTTCTAGAGCATGACTAAGTTCTAAACCATGCCTAACAAAAATTATCACGGTCCTTATTATCCTTTCTGGGACGTAGCCTTTTTATTATTTTACTATTTCTGGAATAAAGAATTTGAATCAATGACAAGGGTCTATAAATAGCTTAAAGGCCTCCAGGTGTCTCCAGAATGAAACCATTTTCAAGGATGACAGGCCAAGGGCAGTTCACTGTACCAAATTTATCTTCTCTGCTAGATTTTCACTATTTCATATAGCAGTAAATCTTGCAGGGATCCCACTCTATAGTTATTTGTTACCAGATATTGGGAAAAACTTGGAAGAAGACTAAAATATAACTAAAGAACTACAATTTCACCTGACCATAAAGTTTTAGCATGCAAGAAGGTAAAAAAAATCTGGCTACCTTCAAAGCCTTAAGTTGTAGCTTTCTATCTTTTTTCTATGAAACAAGTAAGTAACTTCCAAAAGAAGGCAGCAGTCTCCCGAAGTTCTGCACTACTGAGGGGGAAAAGTCTTCAAGACCTACACTAGAGTTTATCATTGATCCTAACAACCAAAATACCAACGAACAATTCAGAAACGGGAAGAAGTAGTAGGGGAAGAAAAAGGATTATGGTAAACAACTCAACAATGTTAAGAAACCAAAGTGAAAAGTACCTACTGATTTCCTACCTCTAGTCCAAAATGAAAAAAACAACACAACCCCACAAAAAAAACAAACAAAAAACCCTTCTCCCGGCTCTCAAATTTCAGTGAAAACTACTCTTTTCTGATGAGTCAGCTTGAAGAAACATTATTCAGATCTTTCATCCTCAGAGAGCTTAAGAGATGCTTTTCCCCTGTGTTCCTTTATTTTTATCATCCATTTTTATTTCTTTAAGTCCTTGTCTGGATGGTTTTAGGTACAAAACATATAAGAGAGATTATAGGCATAGAATGGCTTAAATAATAAGTGAAGAAAAATAAATGTAAGTATGAGAAAAATACATATTTTCACCAAAAATGCAAGTTTTTAAAGTAAAGAAGAAAAGTGAAAAAGGTACCAGGTATCAATCATGGGAGTCACATTAAATACTTTTAGCAATAAATTCACACAAAATTTTGGAGGAATCAGGTTCAGATATGTACTCCAATACAGATGTCTGAAAAGTGAAACAAATTTACTCTATATCCCCAAGTGGCTTCTATTGTTAAAAAAAAAGTATAAACCACATGGAGAAAACATGCAGTCAACAATAAAGCCGAAAACTTTGACAAGGAAGGAAATACACCCTACAATGCTGAATACTTCAAAATACAATGCTTTTTCAGTCTTTTCTGAAAATTTCAGCATTCACTGGAATTTGAAATCATCCTCTGCCTAGTCCTTGTCACCATTCCCATCTCATTCGCCTCTCAAATTCCAATTCTTAGGAATCTCTGGAACTTAACTCTCTTCTTTTTGTCTAAGTATTTACAATGTTTAATAGAACTAGTCTGCAATCTCACATACCACCAGTAAGTGTCACTGGACAGTCACATGACATATTTCTAACTGAACAGAAATTCAACCCTTCAGGATCTATAAAATCAATTCATGAAGACAGAGAAAACTTGCTTTGTATTCCTTTATTCATCCTTTGTGGAACACAGAAATAGGGGAGGGTATAGGAAGAAGACTCAAGAAAGTACAAAATGGGGGGAAAAGGGCAGCTTCAAAAAATTACTTTATTAAAAAAGTATATGATGAAAAATATCTGACACATGATATACACGTCCACAAACAATAACATGGCAGCAGGGAAAATGGCTGAGAAGTCTTGCAGCTTATATATTGCTATGGGATCTCAGGTTCTATGTTGGATTTGTCTTTCTTAGATATATGCCATAGCAGCTAACAGTGATTTTCTGAATTAACAGTCAAAAGAAACTTTTTTTTTTCATATTTAAAAAATCCAAATAGACTCTGGCAAATTGGGGTTAACAATGAATCGGTGCGTTCTCAGCAGCCTATCCAAATATATTAAACTGACGTTTATATCCAGGAACATTGAGGAGAAGATATTTCAAAACTTGGCTTTGTATTTAGATGGATAGGTTTAGAAAGGAGAGAGAGCAACGTGTATTCCTCAACACTGTATTGGGAAACAAACACCAGTAGAATAACAATATGAAAGAGAGAAAGGCAGATTTCATTACGGTAGAGTGCCTACACTTCCTCATAACTTGGATTTACACACTGCAAATCCTCTGATCTGATTACCTCCAGTGATCACGTAAAATACCGGCTTTAAACTCTTTGCCTTAGTGATAAAACAGCCACTTTGATTCACAACGAGACATTCACAATAAAGTATATTGTAAACGTACCTGTCCACAGCCCGGGGCATTGCACACAAACGGTCTGTCGTCTCCCATATTTCATATAGCAGAGCGGAGCTGAGGAGGAGGAGGTAGGGGGAAAAGTTATGTTAAATATGCTGGAGTTTTAAAAAAAGTGCTTCAAAAATATCAACCCTAGAAACAGGTGTTCCAAGAATGCCATCTATCAAAGCTGTAAACACAGGCTACTTTGGGGAGACACATTAGACAGGTGGCATATGATCTACTGTGCCTCAATTAAAACTTTTAATTAGAAAAATTTAGACCTAAATAGTCAAGGAATTTCAAACCTTTTGCTAGATTTTCCCTCTTTCTGCTACAGTATATAAACACACTTCTCCAGTCTGCTGAATTACAACCCGTGCAGTTCCCTATGTCAATAAATCTACTGAACGCTCGATGAGGAAGCCATATTTCTGAACTAGAGAAGACCAAAATTTGTCATTTAATTAATTAAGGGATTATAGGAGGGGTGCTCCATTTTACAGGGCTATAATCTGGCTCCCTGGTGTATAAACTAGGAGACGGTTGGCAAGGACCGTTTATCCTAGATTATTGCCAAAGAAAACAAAGCACCCATCCTATTGGGCTACACGGGAAATAATTTTCATTAATAAAAAATAAAAATAAAAACCTTCTCTCCCTACGGGGAGCCTCCTTCTCCCCCCACCAATAGTCTATGGCAAATGGAGAAATATCGGTGCCCTTCCCCCTCTGATTCTATTTATGGATAGGTTTTTAAAAGCAGCAATAAAACAAATGTCGACTCTTTGGGGGTTTACTGGGTGAATATGTTCCGGCTGTTTGTGCTGCTCTCGGCCAGAGTTCTTGGGCTGATCTGTTGCAGCCAACAGATGTGTGCTGCTGCAGGGGATAAAGAAATGGCTCTAACAGGCATCACCATCCATCCTCTCTATTTCTCTAAAGAATTTAACATGGTTTATATTGTTGCTGTTTTTTAATTATCGAAGATAACTCTTGCAATGCTGATAGAAATTCTTTGTCAGAGAACAATAATTCCAATATGAATGTGTGGGGGAAGTTTTTCATATCTCTCCTAGAAATAAGAATAGAGGTGGAGGTGAACAAAAATTAGAAATATAAAACAGTACGTTGAAAAGGTGGGGGGAAAAGGAGGGGGACATAAAAAGTCTTTATAGGATAAACTCTTAAAGGACATTTTCAAACATCCTTCTATAAGAGAGAAAAGTATATGAAGAAATATGAACAAGAGAAGGTGAAAGAGAAAGAACTAAAATTTGAACATGCCTTCAGAATTATAACCAAATTTCACATTTTTATCTTGGAGACAAACCAAAATGTCAGGTTAACCTTAGTCAGGCCTGCATTAAACTAAAATATGAAAGTGCTAGACTAGATCCGGTAATCAGAATACCATGCTTAAAACTCAGAGGGTAGCTAGGTAACAATGCTTCTTCAACTCTCTTAAGACTCACTCTGGGGTTGGAAAACAGTATTTCTGGTAGTCTGATCAGTAATTCCACAACCAATCGGTGTTTAAAATTGTGGGGTGTCCGTAAAATAGAAAAGGCTTCTTAGTCGCCTTTCAGTGTGACAGGAACAGGGTCTAACTATGAAGAAACTGGTGCTGAGGCATTATTGCTATAATGGAAGAGAGCTTGCATGTACATAGGTGTACACAGATTTATATCGCATTTAGCCAGGATAAATTGCTTCAATAAATTATGTTCCTGAGAGGCCAGCTCAAGCTGATGATTGGGTACTGGGAAAATGAGAGCTTTATTTTTCTTCACACAGCCTCAGGACAAGGGGATTTTTCTGGTTTGTTTTAAATACATGATGATTTTTAGCACTTTCTGGAACTACAACATAGTACAAAAAATAAATACAAATAAATAAAAGTAAATAAATGCAAACACCAAGGTCATTATGACTGAAAATTCAGAGTATTTCTGAAAAGCCATTTATCTCCGGAAAAAATCCTACAACTGCCGTGCTGGAGATAATTTCACTTCCTAATCCCAGAACTTCCTTTCTGAATATAATCACCAAATGAGATTTTATTTCAACAAGGTTCTCTAACATATTTTCAGCCAGTAAGTAATAAACTACAAGGAATAGAGGAGATAGAAGGACCAGACAAGATTCCTTATTTTTATCTTAGTTTTGTTATTTGAGGCTAAGTTTTTTTCAGTTTTCTACCTAGAGGAGGAAAGGGGTCCTGGCTGAGGAGTGGGGCAGTATGGGCATAGAAAGTAATGAAATACATTCTAGAATGGTTTCCCCCAAGTCACAAAATTCAAAAATTTACTTGGTTTTGCACAATCACATTATAATACTGTATATGCCTACCAAACTTTATTTAATTGACTCTTTACTAGGAAATAGAGATGAAAAATCGTAACTTTTTAAAGCAATTTAAAGGGGAGCAAAACCAAGTTGGGCGGAGGGAAAGCATTAAAATGTAACAGAAGCATGCATTTTTATGACTTAAATATTCTAATCTGACAGTCACTAACTAGGATTTCCGGCTTCCTTCCCTATTTGCAGGCTTTTGTTTGTCATTTTCACCGAAGGGAGATCACAATGGGAGGAAGGGGGCCCTCTTTAAGTACCCACAATTATTCTTAAATAATTCTCTCAATCTCTTGCTCCTTTTCTTTTTCATCATACTTGATTTTCACTTTAAAATGATTTGTCTTTTTAAAATATTAAATATTTAGCAACAATAATGATCTATCACATTACTTTAAGAAATTTCTAGCTAACATTAAAAAAAATTTTTCCTGGCCCATGTAGATCAGTTCGATTGCCTGTCAGGGCACATGCCCAGGTTGCAGGTTCAGTATGGTCAACCGATCGATGTTTCTCTTTCAAATTTCTCTCATATCGATGTGTCTCTCTCTTTCTCTCTCAAATCAACGAAGACTTACTTTTTTGCACTGGCTAGTGTGGCTCAGTTGGTTGGAACATCACCCTGTATGCCAAAAGGTCAAGGGTTTGATTCCTAGTTGGGGCGTGAATAGGAAGCATCTGGTTGATGTTTTACTCTCACATCAGTGTTTCTCTCTCTCTCTCTCCCTTCCTTTCTCTCCAAAATCAGTAAAAGCATGTCTTCAGGTGAGGATTAAAAATTAATGATAAAATGAATAAAAAACAAAATTTTTAAATAACAAAACAAATTTCTCCTCCATTCCCAGTCTGTTGCATCAACTGCTATATACAATGAATGCCATTGCTTATTTCTACTTCATACTTTTAAAAAATTTCTAGTTATGAGGTCAAACTGATGCCCTCTCAAAAACAAAAAAGCATTTCTGTAGTATAAACAGACTGAGAGAAAAGGTGAAATCAATAATGATGTTGCCATTCACTAGAATTTAACTCAGTTAATTTGTAATTGTACTGTTTGACAAGTAGGTCATGTGTCTGGCCATGGCACTCACATCCATAGTATGCTTTTGATCTTCAGGGTGAGACTCAAGCATTTTATAGAACTAAGCAATAAATAACAGGCAAAGGAAATATATAGGGTGTCCCCCCAAAAATGTATATACAGCCCTAACCAGTTTGGCTCAGTGGATAGAGCATCCGCCTGTGGACTCAAGGGTCCCAGGTTCGATTCCGGTCAAGGGCATGTACCTGGGTTACGGGCACATCCCCAGTAGGGGGTGTGCAGGAGGCAGCTGATTGATGTTTCTCTCTCATTGATGTTTCTAACTCTCTATCCCTCTCCCTTCCTCTCTGTAAAAAATCAATAAAATATACTTTTTAAAAACGTATATACACTTTAACAGCCAACAGCTCAATTTTGAAAATGAAATATATTTTAATAAATACTGCCTTTATAATTATTCAAAGTCTGTGCATTCATTTTTTGGGGGACATCCTATATATAGAGATATCTCCAAAGGGAAGTGGAGATCTTAGAACACGGGAAAAAAGGATGCATAAAAAGGCTGTCCTAGAACCCAAGTCTGACAAAGAAAAAGCTCAAGTACTCAAGAATCAGCAGAATGCATAAATGATAAAAATTAGTATTTGCTCAAAAAATAGAAAGTTATCTGAATGCTGGGAGGGAACTGAAAAAATTCCAAGATTTAGAGAATGATTTTTAATAACCGGGGTACTTTCGTAAACCCTATATTAAATAGTTTTGTCACAGCCAGAAGTATAACCTAAAATGGTCAATGTACAAATGAAAAAATTATCTCTCTATTGTGCATATGTGTATCTCTCTCTCTACCTTTATTTTATATTTTTTAAATAAAATAAATATGGAGCCCTAGCCGGTTTGGCTCAATGGATACAGCATCAGCCTGAGGACTGAAGGATCCTGAGTTCGATTCCAGTCAATGGATGTATCTGGGTTGCAGGCTTCTCCCTGGCCTGGGTCCCTAGTCGGGCCCTGGTTGGGACTGGTACAGGAGGCAACCAATTGATGTGTTTCTCTCACATCAATATTTCTGTCTTTTCCTCTCTCTTCCATTCTCTCTAAAAATCAATGGACAAATAATCTTGGGTGAGGATTAAAAAATAATAATAATAAAATGAATAAAATAAAATAAAAATGGAATCTGTTACTGAGGTCCAAAGAGTCAGTTCTCTAGACCTGGTTATAATGTGATTATTTCTTTAGTAATCAACTAATGTTAATAAGATGGCCCAACTTTCAGTAAGGAATAAAAGCCATATATAAACACACCCAAGGGTCTGTTCTTAGGTTCCTAATAACAAAAAGCAGCTGTTGCTAGGTACAAAAAATGAGAAGGGCACATGTACTATAAATATCAAAGATTCATGAAAATCTAGAAGGGGTTCACACTAGCTATCACTCATTCATTCAGAAAACATTACGAAGGAACTACTAAGTGCAAGGGAAAGTGGACATAAAAATAAAAAGACAACAGACCTCTGCAAAAAAAAAAAAAAATCACTCATCTATGTCAAAGAAAACCAGAGCTGAATAGTAACGTGGTAAAACAGATTTTATTCAGGATTATTGCAATAGTGGAAAAGACATCTCAGTATAAGAACCGGGCTCAATTCCAAATATAGCATGGACAAGTGGGAATGCATAGCCAAGCACCAGGGGTCGGGGTTGGTGGATAGAAAATTACTAAGAGGGAGAAGGTAGATTCTGGCTAAATTGACCTAACAGGATTCTTGCTGAAGACAGGCCAGAGTGATCAGACATCACCTGGTGGATGGTGGAGGATGAAGAACCTGATCAGATCTGAGGGTGATCAGATATTTGGAGTGGAGGGGGCAGGTCTTATTAAAACTGGATTTTACACCCTAGCCGGTTTGGCTCAGTGGATAGAGCCTCCGCCTGTGGACTGAAAGTTCCATTCCAGTCAAGAGTACATGCCCAGGTTGTGAGCTCAATCCCCAGTAGGGGGCGTGCAGGAGGCAGCCAATCAATGATTCTCAACCCTGATGTTTCTATCTCTCCTCCCTTCCTCTCTGAAATCAATAAAAATATACTTAAAAAACAAACAAACCACTGAATTTTACAAGGAAGTGCATAGATAGATGGGCCTAAAAGAAGATTCAGGAGCCTCATTAAAATTTGGACAAGTAAAGAATCGTTGTCATCTGACAGGAAAGATGCCAGTTAAGTAGTAAGAATGATGGCTTAATTTATAAGTTCAATTAGTCAGAGGTGATCAGTGTACATATTAGACCGCTTGCTATTTCACCTATTCTTTGTAGTCATTCATCACACTGTTTTGCTAGCAATTCTAGAGTATAGACTAGAGCACAAAAAAGAGGGTTAACAGTCTTGGTAAAAGATCTGACAAGGAAAAAGTTTGAAACTAATAACCACAATTTACTTTTTAGGCCAAAAAGTAAATTTACTCAGCTTAAAATTCACTAATTCACTGAATATTTTCTTCAGTGCTTACCAGATGCTCTATGCCCCAGAATTCAACAGTGAATGAGACAGACAAGGTTTCTACCCTCATAATGCTTATGGTCTAAAAGGAAAAAACAAATATTAAGCCAATAAACAAAATAATTTTAGATTAATAACAATCCCATGAAAGAAATGAAATAGTGGTATGTTAGTGACTAGAAGTAGACTACTTTGTTTATGAATAAAAAGGAAATGGCTATATTATTTGTGACCAAAGGGGAATGGGATAAAATACAGAAATCTAGGTTAAAACTCCTGGAAGCCTTTCCTCTTACAACACAGTTGATGTTCAATAAATATTTATTTATTTAATTTAATGGTGATATTCAAGTATACTTTGCTCAAGTATACTTTGAGTTTTTGCAGAAAGCTATTGGGACCACAAAACAATTGCTATGCAGGTATTTATGTATTTAAAGCTATTCACAGAGAAGACATTTTAAACATATATTTACAACTACTTTGTGCCTAAGGCATTTTATGTGACTATATTCAACCAATTCTGTGCTTTTCTTAAAATACAAATACCAAAGAGAAAGCTCTATAGTTTTTGGTTAGAATGTTAAAAATGGGGAGGAGGTATCTGTCAAGTTAACTCTTAATTGCCCCTTGAAAACAAAACCTAGTCCAGAGTTGTTAAACTATATTTTCAAGTATAAAAAATGCTAATTAAGGATGCAGCAGATAGGGCAGCTTAATATACAACTTTTGGGAGTACAAATTGGGACAATAATTCTAGAAAGCAATCTGGCAATATTTATATTAAGTGTCTTAAAATGCCTCATATCCTTTGAACAAATCATTCTTCTTTCAGGATTTTATTCTGAAGCTAAAACCAGAAACATAGACTATTTATATATTAAAATGTTCATCATAGCCATATTTGTAACAAAAATAAAACAGAAATTAAATTAAATGTTTAAGAAGGAATAAATAGCTGAAACCGGTTTGGCTCAGTGGATAGAGCGTCAGCCTGCGGACTGAAGGGTCCCAGGTTCGAGTCAGGTCAAGGGCATGTACCTTGGTTGCAGGCACATCCCCAGTAAGGGGTGTGCAGGAGGCAGCTGATCCATGTTTCTCTCTCATCGATGTTTCTAGCTCTCTATCCCTCTTCCTTCCTCTCTGTAAAAAATCAATAAAAATTTTTTAAAAAGAAATAACAGTGTTTTGTTTTTTTTTTTAAAAAGAAGGGATAAATATAAATTAAGATACTCCCTTACAACAGACTATATTTAAGTTAAGAATGTTTCTGAAAGCTATTTAATGACATTAGAAAATGCTATATACTAAGTGAGGGGAAAGCAGGATATAATATTACATATACACCATAATTTCACATCTATAAAAGAGCAAACAAAATAATAAACACTGAAAAAGAAAACACTAATATCAAATGTTAATAATGGTTATGAGTGGGTAATGGTATTCCAGATTACTTTATTTTCTTCTTTGTACTTCAGTATCTTCAAAAGTCTCTACAATAATCACAGGTTGCTTTTAATAAATTTTAAAAATTATAATGTAATCTAATAATAAAAAAAGAATGTCAATCTGCATGACTTAAAAAAATATGTCTGTATGCTTTTTTAAAAAGCCCATATCTGCTACACTATTTTAAATAACATTTTTAATTGTTTTTTGTTGTTGTTGTTTTGAGAGAGAGAGAAACATAATGAAAAAGAAAAACACTGACAGGTTGACTCCCATTTGTACCCTGAAGGCACCCCAACCATGCCCCCGGGGCACCTACAACCCGGGAATGTGCCCTGGCCCCAATAGAACCACTGCCTCTTGGTGTACAGGGGGACACTCCAGCCAACACATACTGGCCAGGGTTCTGCTGGACTATTTCAAAGCACTAAACAGTATATTTACAAATCATACAAAGTTGTTCATTCTCTATTACAAAGTAACAGAACCAAATGATCAATTAAGTTCAAAATTGACTACAAAAAAAACTTTCTAAAATTATAAGGGAATAGCTTCATATAGAAATAGACATGGTGGAAATTTAAACATATCAATACACAAGGTAAATCAAGCAATTCAAGATAATTCCTCCTTTGTTGCCTTCAAGGACCCATTTTCAGAATCCCATGAATGCTCCCTAACAAGTATTACTTATAAACACAGAAATTTCTTCAACCATCTATCACAACGGGAATAAAGCAAGCTGATTACAAAGCTTACCAGGTACTAAATGCCTTTCAGCTCAGCTATAAATAATCTAAAAAATTTAGACAGGCACCCAATCAAAGTTCTATGGACTCCATTACCTTATGATATTAAAGAGAAATTATACACAAACAAATCTCTTCCAAGAACACAACTTTGGAGACCAAGTTTCAAAGTCTAAGATAATTTAGCTGCTGCTAAGCAGAGTACAAACACTATCTCTATACCTTGGCAGACTCAACATTTTATTCACCATAGAATACTCAGTGCCACTAGAAAACTGACTTAAACTGCCCTAGCTGGTTTGGCTCAGTGGATAGAGCGTCGGCATGCAGACTGAAGGATCCCGGGTTCGATTCAGGTCAAGGGCACATGCCCAGGTTGTGGGCTCGATCTCCAGTGTGGGGCGTGCAGAAGGCAGTCAATCAATGATT
Source organism: Corynorhinus townsendii (assembly GCA_026230045.1). Taxonomy (NCBI): domain Eukaryota; kingdom Metazoa; phylum Chordata; class Mammalia; order Chiroptera; family Vespertilionidae; genus Corynorhinus; species Corynorhinus townsendii. Next base: position 166,659,305 of record JAPDVU010000003.1, on the reverse strand, counting down.
CTCTCTCATCATTGATGTTTCTAACTCTCTCGCCCTTCCTCTCTGAAATCAATATATTTAAAACAAAATAACTGACTTAAGGAAGACTCCAGTAAATATAAGAACTGTTAGACCATAATGCAGGTTATGTGAACTCCCAGAAAACAAAGAAAGCTCGTTTTTTATTAAGAGTAGATTATTTAGGAATTGAAATCTCTGTTCCTAAATTCTGGGTCCGTTTTCCACTGTATTATTTAGCATACCAACAGTTTGCTAGTAGGTAAATCAATGGCCCCAAAAGCATTATATAGAAAGCATATATATTACATTGAAAAACACTGATAGGTTGACTCCCTTTATTTAGACCAGCAGTCGCCAACCAGTGGTCTGCGGACCACTGGTGGTCTGTGAGGTCTGAAAGGTTGGCGACCGCTGATTTAGACTATAACTGGAAAATTAATAATCCAGTTATAGTCTAAAGGATTGGCAAACTTTAGCCCATAGCCCAAATCTCATTGGTGACATGTTTGTGTATGGCCCACAAGCTAAGAATGGTTTTTACATTTTTAAACGATTAATCAAAAGAATAATTTGTGACATGTGAAAATTATGTGAAATTCAAATTTTAGTGTTCATAAATACAATTTTATGGGAACACAGCCCCACTTATTCTTTGCATGCTGTCTATGACTACTTTTGTGCTACAGTGGCAGAGTTTAGTAGTTTTAAACAGGGACCTCATGCCTACAAAGCCTAACATGTTTACTATCTGGCCTTAGTTGCCAACTACTGGTATTTATACTGTTATTAATTGAAATACATAGTTAATTAAGATATCCCAAGTATGACAAATGTTAAGAGTGTGTATTTTGTTAAGGATTTTTATTTATTTTTTAAAAATATTTTTTTTTTATTGATTTCAGAGAGGAATAGATAGGAACATCAATGATGAGAAAAAATCATTGATGGGCTGCTTCTTGCACACCCCTACTGGGGATGGAGCCAGCAACCCCGCATGAGCCCTGACCAGGAATAGAACCATTACCTCCTGGTTCACAGGTTGATGCTCAACCACTGAGCCACACTGGTTGGGCAATAAGGACTTTTATAATGTGACAAGTACTAAATTATTTTTATTTTATTTTTCAAAATTTAGAAAATTTAGCCCTAACTGGTTTGGCTCAGTGGATAGAGCATTGGCCTGCAGACTGAAAGGTCCCAGGTTCGATTCCAATCAAGGGCATGTGCCTTGGTTGCGGGCACATCCCCAGTGGGAGGTATGCAGGAGGCAGCTGATCGGTGTTTCTCTCTCATCGATGTTTCTAGCTCTATCCCTCTCCCTTCTTCTCTGTAAAAAAAAAAATCAATAAAATATATATATTTTTTTAAATTTAGAAATTAGGTTTCCTTAAAATATGGTTAATTTAAATTAACCCTAGCCCTGGCCGGTTTGGCTCAGTGGCTAGAGCATCAGCCTGTGGACTGAAGGGTCCCCAGTTCAGTTCCAGTCAAGGGTACATGCCCATGTTGCAAGCTCAATTCCCAAAGAGGAAAGTACAGAAGACAGCTAATCAAGGATTCTCTCTCATCATTGATGTTTCTATCTCTCTCTTCCTCTCTGAAATCAATAAAAATATATTTTAAAAAATAAAGATTTTTTTAAAAAATTAACCCTAGTTCTGAATATTTAGCATATCCACCTAGCACCTCATTGAAAAACAGATTCCTAGTCTTCCTGCATTCACCTGGCTTTGGCTTCCAAGAATTATCGCCTTGGGTAATTCTGACACCTTTTGAGAAGCACTAAAATGGAGAGCTTATATTCCTTCTATATGGTAAGTAGCTGTATTTTTCAAGTTTGGTACTCTAAGATAGTTCTCAAAGTGAGCTCCAGGGATCCCTATTGATCCCTTTCAGAGTGTTCATGGGTGTTTAAAGCTTACATGGCTAAAGATCTACTTAAAGGGCAAGGCAGGCCAATGCATTTTAAATATGTTTTATTATTGTTGTTGTTGATTTTAGAAAGAGAGGAAGGGAGAGGTAAAAACATCAATCGGCTGCCTCCTGCACAGCCGATCCCCCTACTGGGGATCAAATCTGCAAGCCAGGTATGTGCCCTGTCTGAGAATCAAACCTGTGACCTCTTGGTGCATGGGTTCATGCTCAATCAACTGAGCCACATCTGCTGGGCCCAATACACTTTATTGATCTGAGAGAGGAAAGAGAGGGGGAGAGAGAGAGAGAAACATCAATGATGAGAGAAAATCACTGACTGGCTGCCTCCTGCACATCCCCTACTGGGGACTGAGCCACAACCCAGGCATGTCCAATGCATTTTACTATAACAGAGTAACAAAAGTTCACAGATATAGTCTTTGATTTTACACATCTAAACTTTAACAAACTATCACTTTTCAAATTTTGGTGTAGTATCAAAGAATAAAGACTATCTATAATTATCTGAAAAAGAATCTTTTCTTTTCCTATTACACATCTGTCTGAGCCCACGGTTTCCTCATGTACTTCAAACAAAACAACATATCGTAACAAATTGAATGCAGAAGCAGATACGAGAATCCTGCTGTTTTCTATTAAGTTAGACATTAAAGAGATTTAAAGCTCTTCCCTTAAATCTTTTGAAAACTATTGTTATTTATGTTATTATATTAAACTATCTATTTTTAAATTTCTCCGTTTTAATTTCTGATATACTAAATATCAACAGATATAACCAAGGTAAACAAAAATTCTTTGGAGTCCTCAATTAATTTTTAAGAAGAAAAAAGAATGGATTCTAAGACCAAAAGCAGTTGGAAACCCACTGCTTTAAGAAATACATAAACAGTAGAGTACCACCCTGGACTGATCAATCAAAGAACAGGTTGAAATTAATTCTGAATTTCAGGCTCAGACATGCAGGAACAGGTTTCAAAAAAAGGACCCAGATTAACTAGACCAAATAGTTTTGTAGCAAATGACAAAAAGCAGATGGAAGTGAGAGTTAGGCTGAGTCATAACTTAGGCAAAACATGGCCAAAGTTTAGAACCTATCTCTGGAAGCAGCTTCATACAGCCAACTACTTGAGTAGAAGTTTTTCTCTCTCTAGGCTTTTGGTGGATTCAAGGAACTATTTTTGAACTATCTTCAGAAAAGTTAATAAAGCAAAAACAAAGACGCAACCACTTGCTAAGGTGATAGCAGGAAGCAGAGTTAAAAATAGAGAACATTATACCTATGTTTGGCCTCAATATGTATTTTAAAAACAGAAAAATTCCTGGATATTGGTAAGCTGTCACAATCTAATGTTGTGTTTCAGTTTTTTCCTATTCATTTTCAGATAAAGTAGGATCCCTAAAGCAATAAACCAATACTAATCAACCTTAAAATACTAATCTTTAAGGATAGATTAGAAATCTTCATGGACTTGCCCTGGCCAGTTGGCTCAGTTGGTTGAGCGTCATCCATGCACCAAAAGGTTGCTGATTCAATTCCTGGTCAGGGCACACGCCCAGGTTCCCCCGTAGGGAGTGTGCAGGAGGCAGCTGATTGATGCTTCTCTCTCATATCAATGTTTCTCTCTCTTTTCCTTCCTCTCTCTAAAATCAATTTAACAAAATCTTTTCTAAGACTGCCCACACAGTGGCAACACAGTGATCTATTTGGGGTATTCCAATGCTCACTGATTAACTTTCAACAGTCCCAAATACTGATGCATAAATATTAGCAAACTACTGCTTGACCAAAAAAAATTTTTTAAGACCTGGCCGGTGTTGCTCACTGGTTAGAACTTCAGCCCACACACCAAAGGGTTATGGGTTCAATTCCCAATCAAGGGCATGTACCTGGTTTGCAAGTTCAATCCCTGGCCCAGTCAGGGCACGTGTAAGAGGTAACCAATCGATGTGTGTCTCTCTCACATCAATGTTTCTCTCTCACGCTCTCTCCCCCTCCACCCCTTTCCTTCCACTCTCTCTAAAAATAAATGGAAAATATATCCTTGGGTGAGGATTAACAGCAACAAAAAAAAACTTAAACAAAAAGACAGAAAATGGTGCTAGCCCTGGATGATGTGGCTCATTAAGTTGAACATTGTCCCATGCACCAAAAAAAAGGTCACCAGTTTCATCCCTGGTCAGAGCACATGCCTGGGTTGTGATCCCCAATAGGGAAAGGATGCAGGAGATAGCAGATCGATGTTTCTCACATCAATGTTTTTTCCCCTCTCTCTCTCTAAAATAAATTTAAAAATATAAAAAATAAAAGAAAATAGTGCTAGAAGAGACATGTTAGTACCAGAAATACCATACTAAAGAAAACCAACATGGTGTTACTCAAGTTTGATAAAGCTTAAATAAATACTAGTGGCAAGAAATTTGATGCCAACACGAATCATTTATAGCAATTATATGTTATATTCAAGAAATCATCCTCTTTTTATAATAGTCAGTCTTATTCCTGTTTCAAAAAGAATGGTTATGCTCTATTTTTAATCTGAAAAAAAAAAAAAAAAAAAAAGTTGCCCTAACTGGTTTGGCTCAGTGGATAGAGTGTTGGCCTGCAGACCGAAGGGCCCCAGGTTTGATTCCGGTCAAGGGCATGTACCTTGGTTGCGGGCACATCCCCAGTAGGGGGTGTACAGGAGGCAGCTGATTGATCCCCAGTTTGGGGTGTGCAGGAGGTAGCTGATTGATATTTCTTACTCTCTATCCCTTTCCCTTCCTCTCTGTAAAAAAAAAAAAAAATAAATCAATAAAGTATATATTTTTTAAAAAGTAATTTTTCTACTGCATGAATTTTAACCCCCAAATAAAATTTGGCTAATTTAGCATATAAGATTCCTTCATCCACTAAGTCAGAAAGAAGCACTATATCATATAATAAGGTATTAGTAAGTAATTCTACTCAAAGAAAACAAGTTGGATTTTTTTGAGGAGGTAGGACTACTATAAAACAGTACTGTTCCCACAGAGGCCCAAGCCACAAGCTCAAAAGTGACTTTTTAAGCTTAATCTTGGTTCCTGTTACTTTCATAAATTGATATTAAGGATAAGTGCACGATTGAATAGAAAAGAGAAACTTTTTGCACAGTTGGGTTTCAAATGTATGAGAACACTTAGGATTAAAATTACCCAAAGATGAAAAAAAACTAACAAAGTTAATTCATGTGTTTGTAATGAGTTTTGTTTCCTAATAAGTGTCCTTATATTCCGCTTAAGACTAATGCAGTAACTCACCTTTGGTTTAGTTGGGACTCTTTCCTAGATGTCTGCCTATAAAGTTTTAGAAATTAGATAAATTTATCTTTTCATAAAACCTTCCCTGAATTTTAACACTTCATCCTTCCTTTCCAAAGAAGCCATACAGTATCTTCACTTTCAAACTGAACTGAATTTTGCTTCATTACATTCAGAAAGTGAGTATATTCAGATTTTAAACGTTTCTAAACAAAAGGACAAACAAGTGAAGGAAAGGAAGCCAAATACTATGATTTAACAGAAAAATAACAACACTCTTTCAACAGAAAGTGTCCACCAGGGAAATTCTGAAGAGAAAATGTCATGATAAAATATTTTAAGACATGAAATGTCCAATGCAAAATATTTGTTGTTGGTGGTATTGGTGTGTTGTTGTTTTTTTTTGGCTTAAGAGTTATTATTTATTGCTATTTATGTTCCTTACTTTTTGTTTATCCATTCCCACTGGGTCAGTAGAACCATTTTAATTTTATTTTCTTTACAGTCCATTTTTCTTCCTGATTCTTCAATAGTAAGTTCCCTGAGATGAGCTCTCTTTATGAATGTTTGGACTGGAAAGGACCTTTAGAAGTCATCATGTCCATCCCTCTACTTTTCCAGGAGAATTCATAACTGAACAATCTCAGATGGATAGAAGGTATCAAAAGAAAATGTAAAGCATTCCCTAACAGCATGTTACTTTATTCCACATGAACATTTACACTCACAATTTGCAATTTTCTAAAAACAAAAGTAAAAATTAAAGCCCCCAAAGAGGAAGGTGCTTTAACAATGCATTTATCAGCTAAACTGCTCAAACATAAATTCAACTATCAGGTCTAAAATTAACACATAGAAAAGTTGTTGGCTACCAATATAAAGTCTTAGTCCCTAGAGATGTCTTCTGATGTTCTATCTTATTTGTAGTACCATTTCACCTAAAGCACATAGTGACAAATACAGACCACCACATCAGTACATTGTAATTATAAATGACAACTACATGTGTGTATATATGTGTATTTTTTACAGGTGGTACAAGTTTTTATTCCAAACAGAAAATAAAAAGTTAAGTCTAAATTGGAGATATCAGCATTATGGAAAACTATAATACAATTGTTATGTGGACAATAGTTTAATTCTTTAATATGTAACTTAAAATGTTCAGGGAATAGCATTTTGTCCTAAAATAGTTTCTACAACAGAATTTCATCTGATGACAAAAAGCATACAAAAGACACACTGTTAATTATTCTATATTAATTTAAACAAAAAAAGGAAGCAGGACCAGAAGTCTTTGAAATGGTGGTAAACATACTTAAAAAAAATAGGGGGCAGAGAAGGTAGAATCCAGAAATTATAGACTGATGAGGTATTGTTTACCAAGAAGATTATAAAATGAATTATTAAGTAGATGGCTTTAAACAACTGGCAAGTAAAGCAGTGATCTATAAACATTAGCATAAGATGGCAAAACAGTAACTAATGTCAAGGTTCATTTTCTTTTTTTAACAGGGTCTAGCCAAGAAGCTCAGGCATATGCCCAGAAATAGAATATTTTTAGATTACTTTTAGATTACAACAGGGAAACTCTTAATACTTCATAAGAAATATAGGTTAGATGATAAAACAGTAGGTGGATTCATAAATGAATTTTATCCAAAAGATTAATGGATTAATATCAACCTAATGATTGTACGATGTTAAAGCATTGCTTCACCCTTATATATTTTACCAGTCACCTAAAACAAAAACTTAGGTGTTAGGACATCTGTAATACTGTCAACAATAAAAAATAAATTAAGAAAACACACACCATAGGAGTCATGTTTATCACATTTATCTATCAATACAAAAATATGAGGAATGCCCAAGAGGCTAAATAACATTATCAAGCTAAAACAATAAACCAAAATCAACGGGATGACAGTTACTGGGATCAATATAAAGTCTTCAATTACATTTTAAAAAATCAATTACAAAAAAAAAACAATCACAGAGGCAGGTGGCATGGCTCAGTAGTTGAGCATCGACCTATGAACCAGGAGGTCACGGTTTGATTCCAGGTCAGAGCATATGCCCAGGTTGCTGGCTTGATCCCCAGTAGGGGGCATGCAAAAGGCAGCCAATCAATGATTCTCTCTCATCATTGATGTTTCTATCCCTTTCTCCCTCTCCCTTCCTCTCTGAAATCAATAAAAAAAATATATATTTTTTTAAAAATCAATTACACAAATTAATGTGATCTTAGGCTTTAAAAATAGAGGTATAGAGTACAATTTAAAAAAGAGGCCACTCTCCCCTGTACTTTTATTGATCAGATATCTGAGATGTTATATTCAGACCTAGACAAGAAGCCCTAAAAAATTAGGCAACTAAGTTGATGAGGAACCTGAACTTTATTAAAAATATCATTTAAGGAATAGCTGAAAGATCTTGGGATAGTTATCCCAGTAACAGAAGCCTTAACAAGACATAACTGTCATCAAATATTTGAAGGACTACCATGATGACAAGGAATTAGGTTTATTTATTGTAGCTTGAGATGGCAGAATTAAAGAGCTTCAGCACAATGTACAGAATGTTCTAAAAGTAGAGTTCCAAAATGGAACAGGGAATCTGTGAAGTGAGAATCTTTGTCTTATAGCATTCAGAAGGTAAAAGACTATGCTTCAGGGATCCCAAATATGATGCCTTTTCACATTTCATGAATATACTTGATCCCAAAATAAGCCTGTAAAGAGGAAGGAAGGCAACATTGAAAAATGAGAAACTTAAAACTGCTTTCTTTCACATGTTTCTAAAGAAATGGAAAACCTTTCATGAACTCTAAAATCAGTACCATTTTCAGAGAAAACAACAACAAAAGAAATTAATGCTTCTTCTTTTTAAATGAATACTGCATGTTTTTTTTAAAGAAACATCTGCACCTTAACTTTAATTTATCAAGGAATAAGGGACAATTGTACTCCAGCCTGCCAACTAGTCCCACAAAGAGAGTTGTCTTTATTAGATATTTATATGGCAATGCTATTTGTTCCACCCAAAACTTCCTCCCAAGGAGAAGGCTCCTCCTTATCAGACGTGGATAGGAGGCTGCTGCAACTCCCTCCTTTTGACTCCCTCCCACTCCAGCCTAGGAAAAACTCAGTCTTGACATGTACAAAACAATAACTTGTGAGAACTTCAGAGCAGCTGTGTTCAGACAGAGCCAGGGACTTTACTTGAGGCAAAGTAGTAGCTTAAGAATTTGTTTAAAAAAAAAAAATGATTTCCATTTTAAGTTGAAAGCAGGGAGAGGAAAAAAGAAAGGAGTTACAGTACTGATAATCCATTAATGTTTAAAATCCATAATAAACAAGAATGCTTACTAATTACAACATGGAAACTATCATGGAATGGTACCTTTGATTCACAAATTTAAAGATGAGCACTCTCTAACCTTCTGCTAACACTAATGGGAAATGGGAAAAACAAATTTTGTACTTAACAGTGCCCAAGTCAAAGCCATCACAAATTCTAGGACAGAAGACTAAAACAAGAGGCTTTGCTATTTTGTTGGATTATTTTTGTGTGCTATCGCCAAACTGTGAAAATGTCTGAAAGTCCAACAGTAATGTTCTGAATGTGAAATATTGGAACCAAATTCAGTTAAGTAATGCTAAAGATCAGTTATCAATTGGTCTCACTGTGCCATATGGGCGACTTCCTGGCCAAGAGAAAAAGCTTCAAATGGTACCTGAAAACCAAAGGTTAATACGAAACAACATACTCTGGTTTCTCTTCACATAACAGCTTTAGCAGTATTTCAGCTATTAATTTGCTTCTCAAAAGTAAAAGGAGGAGACGCCCCAGCTGGTTTGGCTCAGTGGATAGAGTGTAGGGCTGAGGACTGAAAAGCCCCAGGTTCGATTCCAGTCAACGGCACATGCCCAGGTTGTGAGCTCAATCCCGGGTAGGAGCCATAGAGGAGGCAGCCCATCAATGATTCTCTCTCATCACTGATGTTTCTAACTCCTCCTCGCTGAAATCAAAAAATATTTTTTAAAAAAAAAGTAAAAGAAGAGAAGGAATGTAAAAGATAAATATATCTAATAATAATGAAGTTATTAATTGGCTATATAATACACAACTATCAAACAAAGAGCAAAGGATTTTCATTATTCTGTACAGAATTAAGAACTGGTAAAACTACTTAGTATAGCTGCCAAACTTTTTTTCAGTTTCTTTCCTTACAGACATGTTACATTTCGTAATCGTCTCCACTTACCTTACATCCTCCATGTTTAAGTACAAATTGTGTTTGATTTCCCCAACCCTTGCCCTAAGATATAATGACATATATTTAGCTTCTGAGTCTGGACACAAAGGAAAAAACTGAAATTTTTCACTTTCCTGAAATATGTGTCCATTTTATTTACACCATTTAAAAATATGTAACATAAGCTAATTAAAACTGCAACCACCCATTTAATAACTCTTAAAGAATATGAGTAGGTAAGACACATTTAACAAATCACACTTCAGTTTAGTGTATTTCTCTGTGCTTAGAAAACCTATAAAGACTGATACCTCTACAGAAATTACTTACACTATTGCAAAGTTTTTAAACATAGGAATCAAGTGGGCTTGACGACAAAACCGTGCACACTCCCACAAACCTTCACTTATGACACAACCTTCAGAGATACTAAAACGCCCACTAAGCAGAAAACAAACTTTTAAAGTTAGGAAAGTAGCTAAATGGGAATTTGGGTAGGAGGTGCTCTGGGTAGTAAACACCCTCGTCAGAGAACATAAACAAGCAATTCGAGCAACATATAACTCCTTCTGGGACTCCAACTTGGACTGCTTCTGTCCCAGGCCCCCATCCCGGAGTTAGGAAGAGATTAAATGTGGGAAAAGTTAGAGAGGGAAAAAGGAAATCAGAGTAGAAGTGATGGAAGTGTGTGTTTTTTTTTCTCCTTCTCAACCCCTATCCAGCATTCTTGCAGGCTGATCACCACACTGGAAGTCAAATCCACCAAAAGCCCTAAAACAGTACCCAAGTTTTTTCTGATACCAACATTCAAAACCTGTATATATCAGCCGTCTCCTTTTCAAACATCTCCCTTTCACCTCTGGAGTCCCCCATACTCTTCTCAAAGTGAAGTCTTTTGGCTACCAAGCCCACCACTATGTAAGTCTTTCCTAAACTCATTCACTTAATTTTTTCCAAATCTATACTTTTCCTGATACCATGTCCCTGATATTCTTCTTTATAATTCAATCAAAATGGCATGATTCTCATTTCCAATGACTAAACCCTATCTATCTTTCCAGGCTCACTTACTAACATGTTTTCACCTACTCATCCCTACCTTCTGCCTATTACCTCCAGCTTCTTCCAATGCCAAGTCCACAACCCCACTCTTTCAGAAGCCAGTTTAGCACCCCTCCCCTTTCTCCCATTCCGCCCCAATTCCATGATCCTTCCCTTAGGCTACACTACTACACTTCCATTCCCTCAGGATTCAACTCCCCACTTCTTGCCACGCCCTGTGCCCCCCGGGGCTACTTACCCCCAAGTTCTCCCCACACTTCAGGCCTCTGGCCCCGCCTTCCCCCACCCCTAAAGGAAGGAGGCGGGAGGAGGGAAAGAGGGGCGGCACTCCGCAAGGTAAAGACGATCTCCCATTAGTGCTTATCGCCGCCAATCTTACCTTCCTTTTCTCTTATTGGTCAGCGTTAGTCCATGCCCCACCCTCTTCCTCAGACAGGGCCCGGCCACCGCCTCAGCGCCCCCGTCCAACACAGCCTAGGAGGGGAGACCCCGGCCTGGAAGACTGGGACTGATCAGAGTTGAAGGAGAGACTCTTGTCACATCATGGGCTAGTTAATGTTAACAGGACTCACCCGCTGGCAGCTCCGTCGCCTCCCGCCCGCCCGCGCTCGGTCCCACAATCTGTCTCCAGCTCCTTCTTCCCCCCCTTAGCGGAGCTGATACTTTCCTCTCGTCCGGCCAGGCGCGCTCATCTCTCGCGAGATGGGGGGGGGGGTTGACGGGGGGGAGGTGGAGGAAGGGCGAGATCCGTAGGGCCTGAGTTGGAAAGTGGCCGAGGGGCGGGGCTCCGGGAAAATGTAGGGGCCAGACTTTTAGTGGGCAGGTCTGGGGAGCGAAGCTGAACGAGTTCGGGACACACAGATCACACGTGTCCGCTTGCGAAACGTAGAGGGAAAGGAAACGAAAAAGGAATCCTTACAGGTGCCTGTAGTAGTGGAGATCCAAAAAGTGAAGTAAATATTGTAGGGAATGGGATTATCCCAAAGGAACGCATTTTAAAAAACGAGACAAGATTATACCTGAATAAAGCTGTTAAAAAGAAAAAAGTGGAGGAAAAACCTGAGGCAGGTACTCAAGGGATTCGGGGTTCCAAACAGTCGAGTAGTTGCATTTTCTTCTTTGCACGTAGAGCAGCATCCCTGTGGCCACAATCTGCGGGGGGGGGGGGGGGGGGGAGGGGGCGGGAGGGGAAGACTGTGGGAAGGGTTCAACTGCAGAACTGGCAACTTTTAAAGCATGTGCATGTTGTTCCCACTATCCTCCAGGGTCATCACTTCCTTAATGGCAAAGAAGTTTAAAATACCCTTAGCCTTAGAACTTGAGTGAATATATTGAAAAAAGCAAGCCCCCAGCACAGCGAGCCTATCTCATTTAGCCCTCTGCCTTTGGCTGAGGTGCATCTCCGTTTCTTTACAATTGAGTTAGCAATCCCATTTTGCTCAAAGAGCAAAATGTTGTAATGATCAAATGAGATAATATATTTGAAACTGCTTGAGAATTAAAAAGCACTATGTTTATTACTCAGCAACTATTATAACAAATACATAATAGGACATATGTTCTAGGCATGGGGAGAAGAGCCTGACAGACTAGGTTCCTGCTCTGATATATTTTATATTTTAGTGGCGAGGAGGAGACAGTTAATAAACCAATAAACACGAATACATAAGTCCTTCCTGGTGTGGCTCAGTTGGTTGGAGCATCCTCTTGTGCACTGAAGGGTCACATATACACAGGTTCGATCCCCTATTGGGATGCATGGAAGCAACCAATCAATGTTTCTCTCCCCCACCACCAATAAAAACATATATTAAAAGAACACAAATATTTCAGTTAGTGGAGAGTGTTTCAGAGTAATGAGACAGAAAGAGACCAGGTGTGGGGAAGGAACTTTACTCCTGGTGTTGAGAGAAGGCCTCTTTGAAATAATGTTTGAACCAGGAGTTGGAATTGAACCATGAGGAGACAGCCTTGGGGAGATTTTGGGTGAGACATCAAATGCAAAGACTGTATTAAAATTATTCTCATATGGTTACCACGATGATAATTTTTATGTTGTGTATTTTTTACCACAAATTAAAACTTTTAAATATTTATAATTATAAGGAGAGTTGACTCAAAATATTGCCTATGGAATCTCTTTTCCTTTCTGCAGCTTTGTATTACTCAGCTTTCTGAACTTCCTACCTAGGATCTCATCTATCCTCATAGCACCCTCTGAAAGGTAAAAAGAATCCAGGTAATTTCTCTATAGGTAGCAAAGGTGACACAGAAGCATAGAATCATTTATATTCTTATAAAGTGAACTGAGAAAAGTTGAGAGGAGTCTTAGCTTCCAATCTACTCTCCCATAAAACAATTACTACTAAAAATAATGCAATTATAGAAAATATAATTTTCAATCTAAATGGGAGATTTGTATATAACAGAAGTGGCGTTACAAATCAGAGAGGAAAGGATTCTACAGTTCTGTTAGAATAATGGCTATTACTCTACACATACAAAATAAATATAATAGCTAACGTTCATAGATCCTACTTTGCTCCAGGCAGCATTCTGTTTTATAGGTATTAATTTTTTCCAAATTTATATCTCCAACCCATATCTGTCCCCTAAACTTCAGGCTAATATCTCCAACTGCCTACTTAATAAATCCACTTGAGCCCTACCCGGTGTGGCTCGGTGGATCGAGCGTCGACCTATGGACTGAAGGGTCCCGGGTTCAATTCCGGCCAAGGGCACATGCCCGGGTTGCGGGCTCGAGCCAGTCAATGATTCTCTCTCATCATTGATGTTTCTATCTCTCCATCTCCTCCCTTCCTCTCTGAAATCAATAAAAATATTAAAAAATAAAATAAATCCACTTGGATGTCTAATCATTATTTCCAACTTAATATTTCCAAACAAATTCTTCCTCTCTCTTCCATATGTTACAGTTCCCTAGTCTTCCCTGTCTTAGTAAAAGGTACCTCCATTGTTCCAGCTATATTTTTTAAATTGAGATATAATTTACATAAAATAAAATGCACCTTTTAAAAGTGGATCATTTATTGATTTTTAGTATATTCACATAGTTATGAAACTATAATCAATATCTAAATCCAGAATACCTCTCCCAAAAGAAACCCCATACTCACAAGTAGTCACTCTCCATTTACTCCCCACCAATTCCTAACAACCACAAGTCTACTTTCTATCTCTGTGGATTTGTCTATTATAGACATCTTATCTAATAAAAGAGTAACATGCAAATTGACCATCACTCCAACACAAAAGATGGCTGCCCCCATGTGGACGCAAGATGACCACCACAAGATGGCCAGCAGGGGAGGGCAGTTGGGAGGGACCAGGCCAGCAGGGGAGGGCAGTTGTGGATGATCAGGCCTGCAGGGGAAGGCAGTTGGGAGGGACCAGGTCTGCAAGGGAGGGCAGTTGTGGGTGATCAGGCCAAGAGGGGAGAGCATTTGGGGGGGACCAGGCATGCAGGGGAGGGCAGTTGGGGGCAATCAAGCCTGCAGGGGAGGGCAGTTAGGGGTGACCAGGCCGGCAGAGGAGGGAAGTTGGGGGCGACCAGGCCTGCAGGGAAGGGCAGTTGGGGGGGACCCAGGCCGGCAGAGGAGAGAAGTTGGGGGCGACCGGGCCTGCAGGGAAGGGCAGTTGGGGGGGGACCCAGGCCTGCAGGGGAGGGCAGTTGGGGAGGACCAGGCATGCAGGGGAGGGCACTTAGGGACAATCGGGCTGGCAGGGGAGCAGTTAGGCATCAATGAGGCTGGCAGGGGAGTGGTTAGGGGCAATCAGGAAGGCAGGCAGGCGAGCAGTTGGGAGCCAGCAGTCCTGGATTGTGAGAGGGATGTTTGACTGCCCATTTAGGCCTGATCCCGGTAGGATCATGCCTAAATGGGCAGTCAGACATCCCTCAAGGGGTCTCAGATAGGAGAGGTGCAGGCTGGGCTGAGGGACACCCCCCCCCATGCATGAATTTTGTGTACTGGGTCTCTAGTCCTATATAATAAAGAGGTGATATGCAAATTGACCATCACTCCAACACACAAGATGACTGTTCCCATGTGGTCAAAGATGGCTGCCCCCATGAGGTCACAAGATGGCCACCACAAGATAGCCAGCAGGGGAGGGCAGTTGTGGGCAATCAGGTCAGTAGGGGAGGGCAGTTGGGGGGAACCCAGGCCTGCAGGGGAGGCAGTTGTGGGGGACCAAGCCTGCAGGGGAATGTAGTGGGGGGCGACCAGGCCTGCAGGGGAAGACAGTTGGGGGGCACCCAGGTCTGCAGGGGAGGGCAGTTGTGGGGGACCAGGCCTGCAGGGGAATGTAGTGGGGGGCGACCAGGCCTGCAGGGGAGGCAGTTGTCGGGGACCAAGCCTGCAGGGGAATGTAGTGGGGGGCGACCAGGCCTGCAGGGGAGGACAGTTGGGGGGCACCCAGGCCTGCAGGGGAGGGCAGTTGTGGGAGACCAGGCCTGCAGGGGAGGGCAGTTAGGGGCGACCAGGCCTGCAGGGGAGGGCAGTTGGGGGCAACCAGGTCAGTAGGGGAGGGCAGTTGGGGGCGACCAGGCCAGCAGGGAAGGGCAGTTAGGGGTGACCAGGCTCAGCAAGGGAGGGAAGTTAGGGGTGACCAGGCCAGCAGGAGAGGACAGTTGGGGACATTTGGGCCAGCAGGGGAGCAGTTAGGCGTCAATCAGGCTGGCAGAGTAGTGGTTAGGGAGTGATCAGGCAGGCAGGCAGAAGCGGTTAGGGGCAATCAAGCAGGTAGGCAGGCGAGCGGTTGGGAACCAGCAGTCCCAGATTGAAGAGGGTGCAGGCTGGGCTGAGGGACACACCCCACCCCATGCATGAATTTTGTGCACCAGGCCTCTAGTCTATATAATAAAAGCCTAAGTGACCTTTACGGCAGAATGACCGGAATGACCAGTTGCTATGATGCACACTGATAACCAGGGGCTGACACTCAATGCAGGAGCTGTCCCCTGGTGGACAGTGCACTCCCACAGGGGGAGCGGCCGCTCAGCCAGAAACCAGGCTCATGGCTGGTGCGCAACGGTGGCAGTGCTAAGGAGCAGTGAACCGAGCTGTAAGGAGCAAGGGGTCCCAGACTGCAAGAGGGCGCAGGCCTGGCTGAGGTACCCCCCCTCCTCCAAGTGCATGAATTTGGGGCCTCAGTTGATGGACATTTGGATTGTTCCCACTTTTGGGCTATTATGAATAATGTTGTTTTGAACATCCATGTACAAGTTTTTATTTTTATTAATATATTTTATTGATTTTTTTATAGAGAGGAAGGGAGAGAGATAGAGAGTTAGAAACATCGATGAGAGAGAAACATCTATCAGCTGCCTCCTGCAGGCCCCTTACTGAGGATGTGCCCGCAACCCAGGTACATGCCCTTGACCGGAATCCAACCTGGGACCCTTCAGTTCGCAGGCTGACGCTCTATCCACTGAGCCAAACCGGTTTTGGCTACAAGTTTTTATATAGACATTGTTTTCAATTCTCATGGTACATACTGAAGAATGGAATTGCTGGTCATATGGTAAGTTTATGTTTAACTTTTTGAGAAACTGCCAAACTGCTTCTCAAAGCAACTGCATCATTTTACGATGCTACTTAGCAATGTTAGAAGGTTCCAATTTCTCCACATCCTCACACTAACACCGTTATTGTCCATCTTTCTGATTTTAGCCATTCAAGTGGATGTGAAATGGTATCTTAGTGTTTTGTTTTCTTTTTAATCTTCCCCATTTTTTATTGAGTTGCTTGTTTTGTTGAATTTTTAGTTCTTTATTTGAGATGGTAACTTTTATTTTTATTTTATTTATTTATTTATTCATTCATTCATTTATTTATTTTTGTTACTCCTCACCCAAGGATATTTTCCTATTGATTTTTAGAGAGAGTGGAAGGGAGAGGGAGAGACAGAGAGAGAGAGAGAGAGAGAGAGAGAGAGAGAGAGAATCATTGATGTAAAGAGACACATATATTGGTTGTCTCCTGCTGTGCCCTGACCAAGGTCAGTGGTAGGGATGGAGCCTACAACTGAGGTATATGCCCTTGACCAGAATCGATGGTCAAGGTCTGACACTCTATTTACTGAGCCTACACAGCTAGGGCAGTGGTTTTAATTTACATTTCCCTAGTGATTAATAATGTTGTACTTCACTTCATGTGCTTATTTGCCATTTAAACATCTTTCGATTACTTTGTTCATTTTGTAACTGGGTTACTTATATTTCTACTAGAGGCCCAGTGCATGAAATTCGTGCACGGGGAGGGGGGGTGTCTCTCAGCCCAGCTTGCACCCTCTCTAATTTGGGACCCCTCGAGGCATGTCTGACTGCCAGTAGGATCGGGCCTAAATGGGCAGTCAGACATCCCTCTCACAATCCAGGACTGCTGGCTCCCAACTGCTCATCTGCCTGCCTTCCTGATTGCCCCTAACCACTTCTGCCTGCCAGCCTGATCACCCCCTAACCACTCCCCTGCCAGCCTCATTGATGCCTAACTGCTCCCCTGCCAGCCTGATTGCCCTTAACTGCCCTCCCCTGCAGGCCTGGTCCCCCCCAACTGCTCTCCCCTGCAGGCCTGGGTCTCCCCCAACTGCCCTTCCCTGCAGGCCCGGTCGCCCCCAACTTCCCTCCTCTGCCAGCCTGGTCACCCCAACTGCCCTCCCTTGCAGGCCTGGTCCCTCCCAACTGCCCTCCCCTGCTGGCCATCTTGTGGTGGCCATCTTGTGTCCACATGAGGGCAGCCATCTTGTGTGTTGGAGTGACAGTCAATTTGCATATTACTCTTTTATTAGATAGGATAGAGGCCTGGTACGCGGGTAGGGGCCAGCTGGTTTGTCCCAAAGGGTGTCCCAGATCAGGGTGGGGGTTCCCTTTGGGTATGGAGCGGTCTGGGCAAGGGGCCTGTGGTGGTTTGCATGCTGGCTACCCACCCCCCCTCCACAACCCAAGCAGAGGCCCTGGTATCTGGGATTTATCTTCTGTAATTGAAACTTTGTAGTCTTGAACAGAGGCCAGGGCCAGCCAGGCCGGGTGGGAAGCTTGGCTTCCTCCATTGCTGGGGAAACCCAAGCCTCCTGCTCACTCCTTGGCTGCAACCATTTGGTTGGGTTAATTTGCATACTTGCTCCTGATTGGCTAGTGGGCATGGCTTGTGGGTGTAGTGGAGGTACAGTCAATGTGCATGTTTCTCTTTTATTAGTGTAGATTATTGAGTTGTAAGAGTACTTTATATATTCTAGATACTGGACTCTTAACAGATATATGATTTGTATCTGTTTTCTCCTATTCGGTTTGTTGTCTTTTTACTTTCTGGTAAAGTATTTCCAAACATAAACATTTTTAATTTTGGTAAGATCCAATTTATCTTTTCTCCTTTGTATTGTTGGTGCTGTTATCTAAGAAACCACAGCCTAATTCAAGGTCACAAAGATTTACACCTACAGGTATGTTTTTTTTCTAAGACTTATCTCTTTTTTCAATTGCAGTTGACATTCAATATCATAGTTTCAAGTGTACAGCATAGTGGTTAGACATTTATGTAACTTACAAAGTGATCACCCATAAGTCTAATACCCACCTGACACCATACATAATTATTAAAATATTTTTGTCAGTATCAGCTATGCTATACTTTACATGGGATCTTTACATACCCATGACTATTTTGTAATTGCCAATTTGTACTTTTTAATCCCTTCTGTTTTTTCACCCAGTCCTGCAACCCTCCTCCCATCTGGAAACTATCAGTTTATTCTCTGTTTCTATGAGTTTTTTCTGTTTTGTTTGTTCACTTACTGTTTTTTTAGATTCCACATATAAGTGAAATCATGTGGTATTTGTTTTTCTCTCACTGGCTTATTTCACTTAACACAATACTCTCTAGATCTGTTCATGTTGTTGCAAATGGTAAGATTTCATTTTTTTTCATGGCTGAGTAATATTCTATTGCATATATGTACCACATCTTTTTTTTTTTTTTTTTTTTTTTTTGGTAAATCCTCACCCAAGGATTGTTTTTTTTTCCCATTGATTTTTAGAGGGAGTGGAAGGTAGGGGAGAGACAGAGAGAAAACATTGATGAGAGAGAGGGGATCGAGTCTGCAATCAAGGTATGTGCCCTGGGCTGGAATCAAACCTGTGACCTGTCAGTCCTTGGGATGAGGCTCTAACTATCGAGCCAAACGGTTAGGGCTTTACCAAATCTTTATCCAATAATCTATTGATGGACACTTAGGCTGTTTCCATATCTTTGCTATTGTAAAGCATGCTTCAATGAACATTAGTGTTTCGGATTTCTTTGGATAAATAATCAGAAGTGGGATTGCTGGGTCATATTGTAGTTTTATTTCTAATTTTAATTTTCTGAGGAATCTCCATACTGTTTTGCTGCACCAATTTGCAATCCCACCAAGAGTGCACATCACTGGCAACACCTCTTTGTGAGATAATTTTTTCTTTTCTTTTTTTGTTTTGTTAATCTAGTTTGCATTAATACAACTTAATTTCAATAGCATAAAAAGGCTTTATTCCTATACAGCTTTATTTCCTTCATCTTTTATGCTGTTATTGTCATACATATTACTTCTTTCTACATTGCATGCCTATCAACATAAATTTATAATTATTTTTTATACAATTGTTCTTATACACACATTAGGAGAAAAAGAGAGTTACAAACAAAAATTACATTTGTATTCTCTTTTATATTTACCTATGTAGGTACCTTTTTTGGTGTTCTTTATTTGTTTATATGGATTATAGTTACTGTCTGGTGTTCTTTTATATCAGCCTGAAGGATTCTTTTTAGTATTTCTTGTAGAGCAGGTTAGTTAGCGATGAATTCTTTTCAATTTTGTTTATCTGGGAATGTCTTGATTTTGCCTTCATTTAAAAAACACACACATATGTTTATTGATTTTAGAGAGAGGAAGGTAGAAGGATAGAGAGAGAAACAACGATGAGAGTGAAACATGGATTGGCTGCCTCCTGCATGCCCCCACTGGGGATTGTGTCCACACCCCAGGCATGTGCCCTGACCAGGAATCAAACCATGACCTCCTGATTCATGGGCCAATGCTCAACCACTGAGCAACACTGGCTGGGCTTGCCTTCATTTTTGAAGAATAGCTTTTTTGGACATAGAATTTTTGGTTGACAATCTTTTTCTTCCAATACTTTGAATGTCACCATACTGCTTCTGGCCTCCATGGTTTCTAATGAGAAATCATTGAGGATGCTTCATCCATGATAAATCACTTCTCTTTCATTGCTTTCAAGATTCACTCTTTTTCATTTGACAGTGAGGTTATGATGTGTGTAAGTGTGGATCTGTTTGAATTTCTTCTTCTTGAATATGTAGATTAGCCATATTTCTTCAAATATTCTTTCTTTTTCTCCTCTCTTTTTGTGGTACACTTGAGGGCATATCACAGGTCTCTGAGGCTCTGTTCATTTTTGTTATTGATTTATTTTTATTTTTATTTTTTAGAGAGAGAGGAAGGAGGAGGGTGAGAAACATAAATGTGAGGGAGAAATATTTCTCTATTTGGTCAGACATTATTCTCTTTCATGTAGTTCTTTAGACATGGTTTCTTTTTTTATTTTATTACTATTTTTAAATATATTTTATTGATTTTTTACAGAGAGGAAGGGAGAGGGATAGAGAGTTAGAAACATTGATGAGAGAGAAACATTGATCAGCTGCTTCCTGCACACCCCCTACTGGGGATGTGCCTGCAACCAAGGTACATGCCCTTGACAGGAATCGAACCTGGGACCCTTGAGTCCACAGGCCAATGCTCTATCCACTGAGCCAAACTGGTTAGGGCATAGGCATGGTTTCTTTTTTTAATATTTTATTTTTATTAATTTCAGAGAGGAAGGGAGAAGAGAGAGGGTAGAAACATCAATGATGAGAATCATTAATCAGCTACCTCCTGCATGCCCCCCACTGGGGATTGAGCCCGCAACCCCTGCCCTTGACGGGAATCAAACTCACAATCCTTCAGTCTGCAGGCCAACTCTATTCACTGAGCCAAATCGGCTAAGGCTAGACATGGTTTCTTTTAGTCCTTTGAATATATTTTAAGTGGTTAATTCAAACTCTTTGTCTAATAAGTACATTATCTGGCCTTTTTCAGGGACAGTTTCTATTGACTATTTTTTTTTATTGGGTATGATCCATATTTTCTTGTTTCATTGATTACCTCATAAATTTTTATTGAAAACTGGACATTTAAAATAATATAATATGGCAAGATTAAAATCAGATTCTCCTTCCTCTCTAAGGCTTAATTTTGGTGCTGTTTATTGTTGGTAAGGGTTGTTTATTTAATGGCTTTTCTGAAATAATTCTGTATTGTCATGTGTGTCCACTGACCTCTTGGCTCAGTTAGCCTAGTGGTTGGCTAATTATTGGACAGATATTTCCTTAAATGCCTGAAACCAATAAGTCTTTGCCAAGGGACTCTGAATACATATTGGAGCATGCCTTAAACACTCAGCCTGACAGTTTATAACTCTTCTTTAGTCTTCACTTCCTGCTTGTACAGAGCTTCAAGTTTAGTCAATGGTGAGAGGGCTTCTTAGGTCTTTATGAATTGTGCATGGCCTTCTAGGTTCTCAGGAATGTCAGAACATTCCAAAGCTCCTTATGGACATCACAATCCCCAGATTTTCCTTTAAAATTCCTTTTATTAATCTGTTTTTCACCCCAACTGTTATCTACCATCACTGGCTGCTACAATGTTGAAAAAATGCCTCTAGTTGTTTTAAACAATGCCCTCAGGGAAAAGGCTGTTTGCATGAGGCAAGCTCTGTGTCTGGTCAAATAAAGATAGCCACAAGTGGGATCATCCAGGGAACCACCAGACAGGTCAAATAATGATAATTTTCTGAGAATGGGGCTTTGGAGGAGCTCCAACCTGAATTTATTCTCTCTAGTAGCTGTCACACTGCTGGTTTTCATCATGATTAAAGGGTTTTGGTTTTCAAGATTACCATAGAGCTGAGGAGAGGGAAAGATGGGAATGGAGAAAATTAAAAATGCCACATAATTCATTGTTCTTACTGAGATTCAGTCCTTTTTCTTTCTTTTTTAAATTTATTTCGGAGATAGGAAGGGAGAGGAAGATATAGAAAAATCAATGATGAAAATCATTGATTGGCAGCCTCCTGCATGCCCCCTATTGAGGGTCAAGCCCACAATGCGAGCATGTGCCCCAACTGGGATTCGAACTGTGACCTCCTGGTTCATAGGTTGACACTCAACCACTGAGCCACACCGGCCTAGCTCAGTCCTTTTTCTTGCATACATACTCTCCTCATTATTGCAAATCTTTTATTAACTTCTGAAAATTTTAAAAGGTTGATCCTGACAATTTTGCCAATGTTCTCCTTTCTTTTATGGAAGTGGATTTTCAGGGGTTCTTACTACATTGTTTTTTGCTTATTTCACTCCTTCTAATTGTTTTTTCAGCCAAATCCTTTAGAGTCATCCTTGATGTCTGTCTTCTGAAATATCCCACATCAGCAAATCCTGTAGAGGCAGCAAATCCTCAACCTTCAAAATATATCCAGGATCCCACGACTCATCACTCCCTTCGTTACTACCACCCTGATGTAAGCCACTCCTCTCCCCTCACTTATTATTTTCTAACTAGAGGCCCAGTGCATAAAATTCATGCACGGGGCAGGGGGGAGGTGGGAGGGGGCAAGGGGGTGGTCCTTCAGCCCAGCCTGCATCCTCTCTAATCTGGGACCCCTGGGGGGATGTCTGACTGCCTCTCGCAATCCAGGACCACTGGCTCCTAACGGCTCGCCTGCCTGCCTGCCTGATCACCCCTAACCCCTCTGCCTGCCTACCTGATTGCCCCTAACCACCTCTGCCTCAGCACCGCACCCAGGACCCAGGATTCCCTCCTCCAGCCAGCTGCAGGCACCCAGGACCCAGGCTTCCCTCCCTCTGGCCGGACACAGGCACCTGGGACCTGGGCTGGCTTCGCCCGGGCAGGCCATAGCTGTGGGGCGGGCGGCTTTTCTCCCTCTCCTGGGCTGCAGCTGCAGGCACCGGCCCAGGCACCGGTGCCCTGGACCATGGGCGGGCTGTGCCCAGGACCATGGGTACCGGTGCCCAGGACCATGGGCAGGCGGCTTAATTAGCATATTACCCTCTTATTAGTATAGATACCTCCTTTTCTCAGACTGCCAAGCATGGTCCTATTTCAAAATCTTTGCATTTTTCTATCAGGTATACACATGGCTCATTCTCTTATTTCCTTCAAATCATTGCTCAAATGACATTCCTCTGACATGCTCCCCTGACCACTGTACACCTCATGCCCCATCACTCTATCCTCATCTTGCTTCCTTTTTTTGTTTTTTGTTTTTTTAATCCTCACTTGAGGATATTTTTTCCATTAATTTTTTTTTTTTTTAGAGGGAGTAGAAGGGAGGGGAGAGACAGAGAGAGAAACATCGATGTGAGACACATTGATTGGTTGAACCTGTAACAAAAGTAATGTCCTTGACTAGAATAGAACCCAGGACCCTTCAGTCTGAGGGCGGATGCTCTAACCATTGAGCAAAACTGGTTAGGGCTTGCTTTTTTTTTTTTTATTAGCACTCATCACTACCTAACATGTTATATTTACTAATATTATTGTCTATTTCTTCCCATTAAAATGTAAGCTCATAAAGTCAAGGACTTAGTCCACTGTGTTCATTGTTGCTCTTCAGTGCCTAGAACAGTACCTGGATCATGTTGGCACTCAATAAATTCTGGTTGAATGTATGGCAAATATCTTTCATTTGCTCCTCCAGATTCACTCTCCCCCTTCTTCCCAGTATCCAGTATGGACAACATCAGTGGACTTCTTTGCCCTCTGGCTTTAGCCTATCCAGAACCCCAGTAGAAGTTCGGAGGAAAAAAGGACAGTGAAGTTGGAGCATTTATTCCTCCCTGCCAAATTGCCTCAGTTTTAGCCCATCCCTGGATCTAAGATCACTATTTCTCCAAGGTGATTCTCTGTATGTGGAGTCTGTTCAATAACTACTGCCTACCGTCCTCCTCCCTTTAGCCATAGGTTCTTTGCTGTTATTACCCTCAGGATATTATACTATCCCTTGTGCTTTCCCTCTTCCCACTATATCTTTGTAAATAAACCATCTCAGATCATCCTAAGAGTGACATCTATTTCCTTTGGTCCCTGCCTGATCCAGATGAATAATTCTAAGAACAACTCGATGAAGTAGACATTATTACCACCCCCATTTTACAGATGAGAACTCTGAGGCCCAGAAAGATTAAGAAACTTGCCTAAGATTACATAGCTAGTTAGTAACAGAACCAGAATTTACTCTAGAAAAAAAATGTGGGACAATATTTTTATGACAACAGGATAGGGAAGAATTGCTAAACAAAATTAAGAAAGCATACCTGCCCTAACCGATTTGGCTCAGTGGATAGAACGTCGGTCTGTGGACTGAAGGGTCCCCGGTTCAATTCCGGTCAAGGGCATGTACCTTGGTTGCGGGCACATCCCCAGTGGGGGGTGTGCAGGAGGCAGCTGATCGATGTTTCTCTCTCATTGATGTTTCTAACTCTCTATCCTTCTCCCTTCCTCTCTGTAAAGATCAATAATATATATATATATATATATATATATATATATATATATATAAAGTTTTTTAAAAAAGAAAGCATATCTATAAAGGAAAAGACTGAGAATACTGAAATCCCATATATCGAAAGATACCATAAATAAAGTGAAGAGACAAGTCACTGACTAGAAAATATATGCAATCTACATAAAAGATTAGTGTGTAGAATTTATAAGAAACTCATAGAAATCAGTAATAAAGCACAAACAACATAATAGGGAAAAAGGCTGTGCAAAGGATAAGAAGGGGAATTCATAGAAGAAGAAACTCAGACAGATAATAAGCATATAAAAGATGCTCAATCTCTTTAGTAATTAAGAAAGTGGAAATTAAAATAATGAGATCCCATTTCACACCATTTGGCAGATGAAAACTAGTAAGTGCAATAAGTGTTAGCAAGGATAAAGCTAGTGGGAATGTTTGGAATAGCTACTTTGGAGAACAATTTGACAATATGTCATAAAGCTAAAGATACATATATAGTCATTCATCATTTTCTGGAGGTGATTGGTCCCAGGATCCCTGCAGATATCTAAATATGCTGATGCTCAAGTCCTTTATATAAAACTAGAGGCCCAGTGCGCGAAATTCATGCAGGGGGGGTGTGTGTCCCTCAGCCCAGCCTGCACCCTCTCTAATCTGGAACCCCTCAAGGGATGTCCGACTGCCCGTCTAGGATCGGGCCTAAATGGGCAGTCAAACATCCCTCTCACAATCCAGGACTGCTGTCTCCCAATTGCTCGCCTGCCTGCCTTCCTGATTGACCCTAACCACTTCTGCCTGCCAGCCTGATCACCCCCTAACCACTCCCCTGCCAGCCTCATTGATGCCTAACTGCTCCCCTGCCAGCCCCATTGCCCCTAATTGGCCTCCCCTGCCAGCCTGGTTACCCCTAACTGCCCTCCCATGCCAGCCTGGTCCTCCCCAACTGCCCTTCCCTACAGTCCTGGTCCTCCCCAACTGCCCTCTCCTGCTGTCCCGGTCATCCCTAACTGTTCTCCCTTGCCGGTCTGATCACCCCTAACTGCCCTCCCTTGCAGGCTTGATCACCCCCAACTTCCCTCCCTTGCTAGCCATCTTGTGTCCACATGGGGGCAGGATCTTTGACCACATGGGGGCAGCCATCTTGAGTGTTGGAGTGATGGTCAATTTGCATATTTTTATTAGATAGGATGGTATAGTATGTGCATATAGGTTACAGTAAGGTATGTCTACACATCATTCATGGAGATTCAGTGTAATGCCTTTTGGAACTTTCTGGAACACTTTTTCTGAATACATTTTTCTTCTTTTATTGACTTTTAAATTTTTATTTATTTATTTATTTATTTTGAAAGAGAGAGAGGAAGGGAATGGGGGGAGAGAGAGAGAGGGAAAGAGAAAGAAAGAGAGAGAGAGAGAAACATCGATCGGCTGCCTCCTGCAGGCACTACAACCAGGGACAGAATCCACAAACTGGGCATGTGCACTGATGGGGAATGGAATTGGCGATCCTTTGGTTCACAGGACAATGCTCAACCAACTGAGCCACACTGCCCAGGCCTTTTCTGAGTAATTTTGGATGCGAAACTCATAGATATGGAGTCAACTGTGCTCCATTACCTAGTAATTACACTTGGAGAAGTCTTTCTAGAGAAGTATTTACACTTAAGGAGATACATACACAATGTTCATTGCAACACTGTTGAAAACTCTCCTTCAGTGCAAAAATGGACTACTGTACACAGTTAAAAGGAATGAATTACATTTACATTTATGGAAAAGTCTCAAAAACATGAACAAATCTCAAAAAAGTAATTTTGAGCAAAAAAAACAGGTTACGTATGCTCTGGCTGGTGTGGCTGAGTTGGTTGGAGTGTCATCCCATACACCAAAAGGTGCCAGGCTCGATTCCTGGTCATGGGACATACTCAGGTTGTGGGTTCAATCCCTGGTTGTGGCATCTGTAGGAAGCAACTGGTTAATGTTTCTCTCTCACATCAATGTTTCTCTCTCTCTCTCAAATAAATTAAAAAAAGAATACATACAATGTAATAACACAATGGTGCTATTTATAACTATAAAATATGCTAAACAATGTGTATAATTTATAGTATATATAGTTTATAAATATTTGTTATAAAAGTATTAAAACACACAGAAATTATACATAACAACGTCAGTAATGTGGTTATATCTGTGTAGGAGGGGAAAGGACTGGTAAGTAGAGTTGTGTCTGTATCTAACATTTTTATAGCTTATCTAATAAAGAGGGAATATGCTAATTGACTATCACACCCTCACAAAGATGGTGGCACCCACAGCCAATAAGGAGGGAATATGCTAATTGACTGTCACGCCCTCAAAGATGGCGGCGCCCACAGCCACAAGATGGGGGCACTCAGTCCCCTCAGCCCCGCCAGGATGGCAGGTGCGCAGCACAGCCGGGCCTGCCCCCAGGTGGGTCTGGCTGCTCTGTGCGTCTGCCTCTGAAGTCTCCCAGTCCCCTCAGCCCCCAACTGCCCAGGGCTGGCCCGAGGCGCAGGCAAGCTTTGGATGGTGGCTGCCCAGCTGTCCAGGGCCAACCCAAGGCACAGGTAACCAGGCCGCCCGAGGCTCAGGTAACCAGGGCCAGGTCGAGGCTTGCACTGCCGGCAGTGGCAGCAGCAGAGGTGTGATGGGGGCATCACCTTCCCCTGATCACCAGTTCACCTTCCACCCCTGGGGGCTACCGGACTGTGAGAGGGGGCAGGCTAGGCTGAGGGACCCCCCCTCCCCTCCAGTGAATGAATTTTCATGCAACAGGGCTCTAGTTTCTTAATATTTTTACTTATCAGTTTACTTTTTTTAAAAAGGAGAAAATTTGGCCCTAACCAGTTTGGTTTAGTGGATAGAGCATCAGCCTGTGAACTCAAGGGTCCCAGATTCGATTCCAGTCAAAGGCATGTACCTTGGTTGGGGGCACATATCCAGTAGGGAGTGTGCAGGAGGCAGCTGATCGATGTTTCTCTTTCATCGATGTTTCTAACTCTCTATCCTTCTCCCTTCCTCTCTGTAAAAAATCAATAAAATATTTTTTTAAATTTAATTTTATTTTTATTGTTTTAAGTATTACAAACAGTAGTACATATGTCTCCTTTTTTTTTCCCCCTTGATCTCCCCCCGACCTCCCCACCCCCCAGGACATGCCTTCACCTGCCCACCCTCCCCCCCCCAAATATTTTTTTTTAAAAGGAGAAAATTTGATAATTTTTAAAATAGTTTTTATTGATTTCAGAGAGGAAGGGAAAGGGAGCGATAGATAGAAACATCAGTGATGAGAATCATTGATTGGCTACCTTTTGCTCGCCCCCCACTGGGGACCAAGCCTGCAACCCAGGCATGTGCCCTGACAGGGAATCAAACCGTTTACCTCCTGGTTCATAGGTCAATGCTCAACCACTGAGCCAAGCTAGTTGGGCTCAGTTTACATTTTTGAGTGTTTTTACAGCTGTATTGGGGATGTAAATGGCATAAAATAAAGTACACACATTTAAAATGTAAAATTTGATAGATTTTTAGATATGTATACACCCTTGAAATCACCACCGCAATCAAGGTAATAAACATAAACATCACCCTTCATACTGTCCCTTTGTAACCTATCCCTCCCTCCCTCCCCTTCCCAAACCTGTCCCCAAGCCAGCACTGTTCTTTCTTCTCTTACTATAGATTAGCCTATATTTACTAGAATTTTGTATAAATGAAATGACACAGTATGCATCTATTTTTATTTTATTTTTAATTTTAAAAATACATATTTCTTTATTGATTTCAGAGAGGAAGGGAGAGGGAGAGAGAGAAACATCAATGATGAGAATCATTGATCAGCTGCCTCCTGCATGCCCCCTACTGGGGATTGAGCCCAAAACCCGGGCATGTGCCCTTGGCTGGAATTCAACCTGGAACCCTTCAGTCCACAGGCCAACGCTCTATCCACTGAGCCAAACCAGCTATGGCTTGCATCTATTTTTAATATGGCTTCTTTCAGTCAGCATAATTATTCTGAGATTCATTCATACTAGTGCATTTATCAGTAGTTCATTTCTTTTTATTGCTGAGTGGATCTCCATTGTTTGGGTATACCACAGATTATATACAAATCTTTCTATATATATATGCTTTCATTTGGGAAATACCTAGGAGTGGAATTGCTGAATATATTTCTTGTGTATAGTAGTCTCCCATGATCCACAGTTTTGCTTTCTGTGGTTTCATTTAATGGCAGCCCAAAAATATTAAATGGAAAATTCCAGAAATAAATAATTAATTAGTTTTAAATTGTGTGCTGTCCTGATAGCATGATGAAATCTTGAGGGGTCCCACTCCATTCATGCATGAGGATATATACAGTATATCCTTGTTGTATATGCTATCTGACCATTAGTCACTTAGTACCAAATATAGGGTTTGATACTATCCATAGTTTCAGCATCCACTGGTGGTCTTGGAACACATTTTCCCTGTGGATAAGGGAAGAATTACCATATATATTTTATTAAGAAACTTATAGCCCAACCAGCATGGCTCAGTGTTGAGTGTTGATCAGGAGATCACAGTTCAATTCCTGGTTAGGGCACATGCCCCAGTTGTGGGCTTGATCCCCAATGAGGAATGTGCAGGAGGCAACCAATAAGATTCTCTCTCATCATTGATGTTTCTATCTCTCTCTCCCTCTCCTTCTCCCTCTCCCTTCTTCTCTAAAATCAATAAAGATATATTTTTAAAAATGTTTTAAAAAAAAAAACCTTCTGGCCCATCCGGTGTGGCTCAGTGAATGAGCTTTGACCTATGAACCAGGAGGTCACAGTTTGCCTGGGCTGCAGGCTTGATCCCCTGTAGGGGGTGTGCAGGAGCAGCTGATCAATGATTCTCTCATCATTGATGTTTCTCTCTCTCCTCCCTTCCTCTCTGAAATCAACTTCCAAACTGTTTCCCAAAGTCAATATATCATTTTGCATTCCTACCAGGAGTGTATGAAAGTTCAATTGGCTCTGATAGGTATGCGATTTTAATTTGCATTTCCCTAAAGACTAATGATGTTCATCATCTGTTCAAGAGTTTGTCGGGGGGAGGGTTGAGGGGATGGAAGGGGCTGGGGAGAAATCAATGGGGGAAAAAGGAAACATATGTAATACTTTAAACAATAAAGAATTTTTGAAAAATATATGCTAATTACATAGCACATTATTTATTTTTTTAAAAAAAGAGTTTATTTGCCATCCACATATCTTCTCCATGTATTGTTTGCTCAAATCTTTTGCTAATTTTTAAAAATTGGGTTGTCTTTTTATTGAGCTTTAAGAGTTATTTACAATAATTTACATACTTTCAGATATTGGGTTGTCAAGTATTTTCCTTCATTTGGTGGCTTGCCTTTTTATTTTCTTATTAGATGCCCAGCGCACAAAAATTTGTGCACTCGGTGGGTGTGGGGGGGTGTCCTTCAGCTTGGCCTGCGCACTCTTACAGTCCGGGAGCCCTCAGGGGATGTCCTATGGGGAGCAAGCCTAAGCCACAGTCTGGCCTCCCTCTTGGGAGGTGACCCGTGGGCCGATCAGGGGACTGTCCCCTCCCTCTGCCTGCTGGCACATGCCTTGGCTGGCCTGGTGCTGCCTGCTCACTGGTAGATTTACATATTACACTTTTATTATATAGGAAGTGTCTTTTGAAAAACAATAGGTTTTTACTTTGATGAAACACAATTTGTTGATTTTTGTTGTGGTTTATTTTATGTGTCAACTTACCTGGGACATAGAGTACCCAGATATTTAGTTAATCGTGTCTATGAGGGTGTTTCTGGGTGAGTTTAAGTTTCCTCTAATAGACTCTTTGTTTACAACAGCTCCTCCCAAGTCCATAAAAAAGCATTCCTCTCCTTTGGTTCTCTGGACTTGCACATGATTTGCCATTACACCTCATGACCTGATTTGAAATTATTTGTTGTTCCCAAATACACTCATTTTGCTAGAGAAATATATGGTTTTCCATTTCTTTAAGATCAATAGTTTGGTTGGATGGACACAACATGAGTGGAAAATTGGTGACAAGGAAACTTGGGGAAGATGTATATAGACCTTTCTGAATAAGCAAAAAACATAAAGATATTTGTGTAACTTGTGAATGCCCAATAAAGGGTGACCTCAGCAGAGGATGTTAATAATCAAGTGGATAGAATAACACATTCTGTGGATACCAGTCAGCCTCATTCTCCAGCCACTCTTGTCATCACCCAATGGATTCATGAACAAAGTGACCAAGATGGTAGGGATGGAGGTTATGCATGAGTTCACAACTTGGACTTCCATTCATCAAAGCCAATGTGGCTATGGCCACTCCTGAGTGCCCAATGTGGCATCATTCCCCAGGGTAATCAGCCAGCTACTTGATGGCAGATTGATTACACTGACCACTTCCAGCATGGGAAAGGTAGCATTTTGGTCCTACTGGAATAGACACTCTGGATATGAATTTTCCTTTTCTGCAGGAAATGCTTCTGCCAAAACTACAATCAATGGACTTAAAGAATGCTATTATGGTATTCCACACAGCATTGCTTCTGATCAAAGAACTCACTTCATAGCAAAAGAATTAAAAGATAAGGCCTGTGCTTATCAAACTGGTGTTAACATGTTCCCCACCATGCTGAAGTGGCTAGTTTAGTAGAACAGTAGAATGGCTTTTTGAAGACTCAGTTACAGAATCTGCTCGGTGGCAATACCCGATTGTTTTTGCTAATATGTATAAATACAATTGATTTTTGCATGTTAATCTTGTATCCTATAACCTTGCTAAACTTATTGGTTAGTTCTAGTGATTTTTTTTTGTAGATTTCATAGGATTTTTCTATATAAACCCTCATATTATCTATGAAAAAAGCAATTTTACTTCTTACTTTCTAAAATGTATGCTTTTTATTTCTTTTTTTCTTTATTGTACCAACTAGAATCTTGACTTTAATGTTGAATATAAGTGGTGAGAGCAGACATTTCTATAATTCTCAAGGCATTTCTATTTGCTTAAAATGATTCATTTTTTAAAAATGTTTTTATTAGAAAAAACTTTTTTTAGAGAGAGGGGAGGGGAGAGGGAGAGAGAGAGAGAAACATAGATCAGTTGCCTCCTGCACGTACCCCTACTGGGGATCGAACCCACAACTTAGGCATGTGCTCTGACCACGCATCCAACTGGCGACCTTTCAGTGAATAGGATGACATTCAACCAATTGAGCTACACCAGCCAGGCCAAATGATTCATATAAAAAATATTTAATTCATGTCAAACTTAAAGATGGGAGAATAGTACAAATAACTACCCCCAAATCCCACCAACCATTTGAGAGTAAGTTGATGACACAATGTCTCATCAGCTCTGAATACTTTAGTGTATGACTCCTACTAAGTAGGGCATTCGCCTAGAAAACCAAATAGAGACACCGGAATCAGAAAATGAGTATTTGATATATCACTACCATGTAATCCACAGACCCTGTTCAAGTTTTGCCAGTTGTCCCAAAAATATCCTTTAGAGCAAAAGAATCCAGCCTGGAGTCACATGTTACATTTAGTTGTCATGTTGCTTTACTCTCCTTCAGTATGAAAATTTCTTGGT
Organism: Corynorhinus townsendii; assembly: GCA_026230045.1. Lineage (NCBI taxonomy): Eukaryota > Metazoa > Chordata > Mammalia > Chiroptera > Vespertilionidae > Corynorhinus > Corynorhinus townsendii. The sequence goes on along the minus strand of JAPDVU010000003.1, from coordinate 166,627,461 downwards.
CTTTCCTTGACTTTCATGATCTTAATACTTAAAAGATTATAGGCCAGATACTTTGTACAATGTTCCTCAATTGGGTATGTCTGATAACTCCACATGACTAGATAGATTTGGGTTACATATTTTTGTCAGGAATTATAACAGAAGTGATGTTTTAATTGCATTCTATCAGCTTAAAGACTATATTGATTTGTCCCATTAATGATAATGTTCACTTTGATCCCTTGATTTTGGCGATGTTTGTCAGGTTTCTCCACTGTAAAATTATTCTTTTTCTTTTTGTAATTAATGAGTATTTTCTGGGAAAGTACTTTGAGACTGAAAATATCCTACACCTCATCGAATTTTCACCGACTGTGTTTAGTGTTCATTGATGTTTTGTGGCTTAATTATTTCTATGATGGTCACTTCATGGCATTTTCTAACTCCATCATTCCTACTACACTTACAGCTGTCATTTTCTGAGAAAGTCTTTTTTTCTTCCCAATTAATTTATTACTATCAGAATGACTCAGATTCCTGTTTTATTCAGTGGATTCTAATACCTTGTTGTTATTATTTAATTTGATGTTCAAATTGTCCCAGATTTGGCCAGTGGGAGTCCCTTCAAGCAGACTCTAGTCCCTTTGTCATGCCCCCATTATTATTGAGCATTCCACACTTTCCTGGCACAACCACATATTTCAGGCTCACCTTGTATTTTCCTTCCCAAGCCCTTGAATCAGTCCTTTCTCCAAAGAGCAATGATGTTTTTTAGTGGAGAATAGTATTTAAAACCAATATCAGGTGTAATCTGCTATGGGGTGCCACTATTCCCAGGCCCTCTCAGTGAACAGAATTAGGGGGAAAATTTATGTGTGAGTGTGTGTGTGTGTATATATACACATATATATGTATATATGTGACATAACATATGATATATATTTTATATATGATATATATTTATATATTGTACCCTGATACCTCTAACTCTAACCTCATGTTACATGATTCATTCTGATATTCTCCTTTTCCAACTTGAGACCCTTGTCTGGCATAAGAAACCTGGCTCCCTTTACAATCTATTTACTTATTTAGTCAGTCTCCCTTATATATAACCAATTTTCTGTTGCTGCCTGTCCCTCCCCCTAACCATGAATGCCTGTTTGAGCTCCAACACCCCATGCCAGGCTCCCACAATGATACCACCACATAGAATCAGAAATATTATTACCCTTCTCAGGTTCCAGCATCCCACTGTGGGCCACTGTTGCTGCTCATCTCACTGGACTCCTACATTACCCACAGAAGGGTTTTTAGACTGAATTATTCAAGAAGAAAGGAGGAAGAAGACAGGTAGGCTCATAATTACTTTTTAATTAAGAAGAAAAATCCTCAAATCATTTTAATTTCTGATTATCATTCACATGAGTATTGTTGGTTACTCTTACTTGTGGTAGAAAAATCAGGTTTCATTATTAGATTAGGTTTGGTTAATCTGCATCCATGATAATATTTTTAAAATATTTTTATTGATTTCAGAGAGGAGGGGAGAGGGAGGGAGAGAGAGAAACATCAATGATGAGAGAGAAACATTAATCAGCTGTCTTCTGCATGCCCCCGAATGGGGATCAAGCCTGCAACCCCGACATGTGCCCTTGACTGGAATCGAACCCAGGACCTTTCAGTCCGCAGGCTGATGCTCTATCCACTGGGCCAAACCAGCTAGGGCCATGATAATATTTTAATGGCTAACAAAGCTATACCAAAAGGAATCATGTTTGAGATTATTAGCTTTACATATTTAAGAGACAAATTGAATTGCTGTGTCCAAGAGAGCTATTGAGACTCAGACTCAATTACTCTTTCATCTTTGACTAAGCAAGCTCTAAAGAAGTACAAGCTTCTAGCTAGAGAATATGATCCAAGTACTTGTAGAAAGCCATGCCCTGCAGCTTTTGTTATATTGTCAGGTTTAAAATTTAATAATCATCTTAAATGGGGAATGCCAGATCTGAACCTACAGTGGACAGATATTTCACACCAATTCAGGGAGACAGCAGAACATAAGAGCATGAACTCTGAAGCCAGACATCCTGGGTTCCAACCCTTCCTGTTATACTTACTAGATTGTTCAGCCTCTTTGGGCTTCAACATCTTCATCTTTAAAATGAAGATTCTATTTCACAGGATTGTTTAAGCAGATTAAATAGTACCTTAGCACCAGAGTGGCATTGCCTTCAAAGTAGACACTTAAGTTTCAGGGCTCGTATTTGTACAGCTTACCCCCAAGAGCCTGTATTTAATTTTGTATTGTAATTTTTCATTCTTTTTCTTAAAGAGAATCCTCAAATTGTATAAAATTCAGACCCTACCCAACCTGGGTCTACCCATCTGGAACACACAAGTACTTGGCAAATGTTAGTTTTTATTATTTATATCTGGTATTAGCAGTGGTCCTTTATTTTAAAAAAAGTATTTTTTATTGATTTCAGAGAGGAAGGAAGAGACAGAAACATCAATGATGAGAGAGAATCATTGATCAGCTGACTCCTGCACTCCCCATACTAGGGAACAAGCCTGCAACTTGGGCATGTGCCTTGACTGGGAATCAAACCAGTCATGACCTCCTGACTCACAGGTCAACCCTCAACCACCGAGCCACACTGACTGGGCTCTATTTAATGTTTTTTAAAAATATATATATTTTATTGATTTTTTTACAGAGAGGAAGGGAGAGGGATAGAGTTAGAAACATCGATGAGAGAGAAACATCGATCAGCTGCCTCCTGCACACTCCCTACTGGGGATGTGCCCGCAACCAAGGTACATGCCCTTGACCAGAATCGAATCCAGGACCCCTGAGTCCGCAGGCCGATGCTCTATCCACCAAGCCAAACCGGTTAGGGATCTACTTACTTTCTAAAAAATATTTTATTTTTATACTAGAGGCCCGGTGCATGAATTCGTGCACGGGTGGGGTCCGGCTGGTTGCCCTGATCGAGGCTGATTGGGCTAGGCCGGTTGAGGGGAGAGGCCGCAGGCAGTTGGCTGGCCAGCCCTGCCCCCTGGTCAAAATCCTGGCTGAACTCCCAGTTGAACTCCCTATCAAAGGGACAATTTGCAAATTAGCCTTTTATTATATAGGATATTTATTTATTTATTTATTTTTATTGATTTCAGAGAGGAAGGGAGAGGGAGAGTGATAGAAACATCAATGATGAGAATCATTGATTGGCTGCCTCCTGCACGCCCCCTACTGGGGATTGAGCCTACAACCTGGTCATGTGCCCCTGACTGGAATAGAACCTGGGACCCTTCAGTCCACAGGCAGATGCTCTATCCACTGAGCCAAACCAGCTAGGGCTATTTTTATATATTTAAATGTTTTATTTATTACTTGATTTTAGAGAGGGAGGAAGGGGGGGGGGGCGGAGGGAAACAATGATTTATTGTTCCACTCATTTATGCATTTTAAAAATTTTTATTATTTTCATCACCGTTTATCCACTCTATGCATTCATTGGTTGTTTTCTTGTCTGTGCCCTGACCGGGATCTAACCTGTGACCTTAGAGTATGGGGACGATGCTCTAATTAACTGAGCTACCAAGCCAGGGTCTATTTCGTTTTTATTACTTACATCTGATATATTTTTAAAAATATATTTTGTTGATTTTTTTACAGAGAGGAAGGGAGAGGGATAGAGTTAGAAACATCGATGAGAGAGAAACATCAGTCAGCTACCTCCTGCATACCCCCTACTGGGGATGTGCCTGCAACCAAGGTACATGCCCTTGACCAGAATCGAACCCGGGACCCTTCGGTCCACAGGCAGACGCTCCATCCACTGAGCCAAACCAGTTAGGGCTCTTACATATGATATTAACAGTGGTCCTACTTTTTATTTTATGTGTTTATATCCCCCCCCCTTTTTTTTTTGCTTTTAAGTTGCCCCATCTTAGAAAATGATAAACTGTAACATACAATAATGTAGGACATTTCTTTCATTCATTCATTCGTTTAAAAAATATTTATCGAGTGTCTACTATGTCATAGCTGCTCACAATCTTGTGGCTAAGACATATACATGAATAATTACAATATGATGTAGTAAGTGCTATAATAAATGTATGTACAAAAAAATAAATGTATGTACAGCTACATAGAAGAAGAAACAACAGACTCTAGAGGGAGTTGACAAATTTAGGCTTTTGACTGAGCTGTTTTAATGGATAAATTTGGAAGGTAAAGGATTATTCGGTTTGAAGAAGCAATATATTTAAGGCCTTAATTCCTTTCATTGAATAAATATTTATCAAGAAATAGCCCTGGATGGTTTGGCTCAGTGGACAGAGCGTTGGTCTGTGGACTGAAGGGTTCTGGGTTTGATTCTGGTCAAGGGCACTTCCCCGTGTTGCGGGCTCAATACCCAGTGGGGGGTGTGCAGGAGGCAATTGATCAATAATTTTCTGTCATCATTGATGTTTCAATCTTTCTCTCTCTCCCTTCCTCTCTGAAATCAATAAAAAATATATATTTTAAAAGAAATAAAACATGCCCACACAAATACCTGTATATGAATGTTCATAGCAACTTTATTGTAATAACCCCAAACTAGAAATTCCCTATCAAGAGGTGAATAGATATACAAATTATAGTACATCAATACAATGAAATACTACTCAGCAATAGAAAAGAATAATGCAATAACATGAAAAAATCCCAAAAGCATTATGAGAAGTGAAAGAAGCCAGACACAAAGCCCTATATACTGTATGATACCATTTACTGACTTTCTGGGAAAGGACAAAACTATAGAGACATAAATATCAAATCAGTGATTGCTAGGGGCTGTGGTGGTGGTGGTGGAGAGGACTGACTACAAAGGGGCACAAGATAATTTGTTGGGGTCATAGAAGTGTCCTATATCTCAATTGTGATGGCTACATTATTGTACACATTTGCCCAAATCAACACATTATATATTTTAAAGTAGTGAATTTTACTGTATATAGATTATTCCTCAATCAACTGGAGTTAAAAAGAGCTACCACTGGTAATGAGTGTGGTTTTAAAATGTGTTCATAAATTCTTTGGCACTCCTCACTTCAAAAAGATGGAGCCTAATCCCATCCCCCTTGAATGGGCAGGATTGACTTAGTTATACACTTCTAATAAAGAGACTATGGCAGAAGTGATGGTGTGTGACTTGTGAGAATATGCCATAAAAGACACTGCTGCTTTCTCTTTGTTCTCTCTGAGATTTGGGGGAAGCCAGGCACCATACTGTGAGAACACTCATCAGCCTTATGTAGAGGCCCACATGATAAGGAACTGGTACCTCTTGCTGACAACCACGTGAGTGAAACATCTTGGAATTGAACCTTTGAGCCCCAATCCTTGAGTCAACTGGGGCTGCATCCCTGCCTGACATGTCTGCAATCTCACAAGAAATCCTGAGCCAAAATTAACTAGCTAAGCCAGTCCCAAATTCCTGTCCCATAGAAACTGAGATAATAAATATTTGTTGTGTTAAGCCACTAAGTCTGGGGTAATTTGTTACACAATTATGGATAGCTAATATACCGAGAGATGGGGGTGTAATTTGAGGTGAAATTGGAGAGGTAGATAGGGACCAGATTTTTTAGAATTATTGGCATTGTGAGGGCTTCAGATTTAACTCTAAGTCCAATGGATGGTAGGCCATTGGTGTGTGTGTGTGTGTTTTATAATATGTTTTTATTGATTTCAGAGAGAGGAAGGGAAAGGGAGAGAGAGAGAAACATCAATGATGAGAAATAATCACTGGGGATTGAGCCCACAACATAGGCATGTGCCCTGACCGGAAAATCGAACTGTGACCTCTTGTTTCATGGGTCTAAGCTGGGCTGGTGGTTTTATTCAGAAGAATAACAACCAAAATTTCACTTTAAGTAATCATTTCACTATGGAGTGGTCAAGAATAAATGCAGGGAGACCAGACCGGAGGCTATTTTAGTAGCACAGGTAAAAGGTGATGGTGGCTTAGACTAGGGTGGTGACAGTGGAGATGTATAGAGTGAAGGAAGTAGAAGAATCAGTAATGATCCTAGGTTTTGTTTGTTTGTTTGAACAGTTGTTATGAGGATAACTATAAAAGGTACATATTGGGAGAAATGGATAAAGTCAAGGCCTAAAAAAGTGTATAAGAATAACGTGTTTGAGAAATTGCAAATAGGTCAGTATGGTTAGAGTTTATGGTGATTAATGGAAGGAGAGTTTTGAGAAAGTAGGCTGAAAAGAGGCATGAAAGAAAGCCACTGTTAACTACCATAAAGTCTCTGGACTTTATCCAGTTAGCCATTGGAAGCCACTAAAAGATTTTAAGTAAGAGAATGATTGATCCAATTCACATTTTAGAAAGACAACTAGCAGCAGTAATATAGAGCTTGGATTGAAGATGGGAAGATACTGAAAACCAGGAGATATTCTGAATAACTTTCTGATTTTTAGGAGGCAGCATCATATAGATGCTTCCAGATTTGTGATGGGGTTATGTCTCAATAAACCAATCATAAGTTAAAATATATATTTTTTTAAATATTTTTTTTTATTGATTTCAGAAAGGGAGAGGAAGAGATAGAAACATCAATGAAAGAGAATCATTGATTGGCTGCCTCCTGCATGCCCCTTACTTGGGCATGTGCCTTTGACCAGAATTGAACTCAGGACCCTTCAGTCTGTAGGCCGATGCTCTATCCACTGAGCCAAACTGACTAGGGCATAAGTTGATAATATGTTAAGTCAAAAATGCATGTAATGCACCTAATCTACTGAACATTGTAGCTAAGCCTACATGACCTTAAATGGGCTCAAAGCACATTAGTCCACAGTTGTGCAAAATCATCTAACACAAAACCTATTTTAAAATAAAGTGCTATTTCATGTAATTTATGTAATTATGACTTGCCTAATGCTGGGCAATTGTCATGAGTTTCATCTCAAGAGTAATTGCCTTCTTCTTCTCACAAGAAACAGGAGACACAGAAGGGTGTTTTGTAAATATGATGGGATTCAAAAACACAAAATACAACATCCAAAAACACTGACATTACAGGACACTATAAAGTGTCTGCTGTTAAACCTCATGATCACATGTGTAGAGTGAAGGAAGTAGAAGAATCAGTAATGATCCTAGGTTTTTGTTTGTTTGTTTGAACAGTTATGAGGATAACTGTAAAAGGTACATATTGGGAGAAATGGATAAAGTCGAGGCCTGAAAAAGTGTATAAGAATAACGTGTTTGAGAAATTGCAAATAGGTCAGTATGGTTAGAGTTTATGGTGATTAATGGAAGGAGAGTTTTGAGAAAGTAGGCTGAAAAGAGGCATGAAAGAAAGCCACTGTTAACCACCATGAAGTCTGGGATCTGCGGCAGCCACTGCCCAACATCACAAGAAAGTATCATACTACATATTTTCAGCCAAGGAAAATATGGAAATTCAAATACCATTTCTACTGAATGTGCATCACTTTCACACTATCATAAAGTCAAAAAACTGTAAGTCAACCCATCCCATGTTGAGAACTGTCTATAAAGTAAAGTAGAAAGAACATAAATGGCTCTGGAGTCCGACAGACCCAAATTCAAATCTTATGATGGGTTTAATTGTATCCCTCCCTAAATTCATGTGGAAGTTCTAACCCCCATTACCTCAAATGCAATCTTATTTAGGATTACAGTCATTACAGATGTAATTAGTTAAGATAAAGCCATGTCCTAGTTGGTGTGGCTCAGTTTGTTGGAGCACCATCCATCTACCAAAAGGTCTTGGGTTTGATTCCCAATTGGGGCACATACCTGGTTTGTAGGTTCCATCCACGGTCAGGGTGCATCTGAGAAGCAACTGATCAATGTTTCTCTCACACATCAATGTTTCTCTCCCCCCCCCCCCGCCGCCTCCCCCTTCTACTTTCTCTAAAATCAATAAAAAGCATGTCCTTGCGTGAGGATTAAACAAAAATGTTTAAAAATATATAGGTAAGGTCATACTAGGGCAGGGTAGGTTCCTAATCCATGTCTGGTATCCTTATAAAAACGGAAATTTGGTCACAGATATGCACACAGGAAAATGCCATTTGAATGTGAAGGCATAAATCTACAAGTCAAGGAATGCTAAAGATGAGCAGCAAACCACTAGAAGCTAGGGGCAAGACATGAAACAGATTCTGCCTCACAAGGAACCAACTCTGCCAACACAATGATCTGGACTTTTAGCCTCCAGACTGTGAGTTAATAAATATCTAAGCCACCCAGTTTCTGATACTTTGTTATGGCAGTCCTAACAAACTAATACATCATCTGTGTGACCTTGGACAAATTATTTTATCTTGCTAATGTCTAGTGTCCTAATTTGTAAAATGAGGGTAATTGCACTCACCTAATAGGGTGGTCACAAGGATTAAAATGAAGTGGCATTTGCACAATACCTGGCATAAGCAGGCACTACATAAATATTATTTTGCATTTGTGAAACACTAATGCTACCCAAGGAAAATGGAATACTTCCTAAGATTTTTGGAAAGGCTGACAGCAGCTATCAGGGTCATGTGCAATATACAACCTAAAAGTAACAGGATGGAGATGATCCCTTTTTCCTGTTGGATTCCTTAGAGAAGAGCGCCAGGATTATCTTGCTCCCTGTGAAAATATAGCTTCTTATTTTTTATTTTATTTTATTTTTTTAAATATATTTTTTATTGATTTTTTACAGAGAGGAAGGGAGAGGGATAGAGAGTTAGAAACATTGATGAGAGAGAAACACCGATCAGCTGCCTCCTGCACACCCCCTACTGGGGATGTGCCCGCAACCAAGGTACATGCCTTTGACCGGAATCGAACCCGGTTCAGTCCGCAGGCCGACGCTCTATCCACTGAGCCAAACCGGTTTCAGCAAAATAAAGCTTCTTGTGGGATAGAACACTAATACAAGAATCAAAAGTACCCTCAAAGGCAGGAAGATTGAGGCTAACCAACATCCTGTAGTGGGATAAAGGTAGGAAGGGAAGGAGGTGAACAAAGCTGGAGAAGAATGGGCCAGATGCCTTAGGCCCTCCAGGCTTCCCAGCTCATTTCCTTAGGTAAAAGATTTAGGCTGGGGGTTGTCCTCTCCTCAGCTTCATAAGGGAAACCCAACAGAGGCCTCACCAGTCTCTGGAATGCCTAGTCCTTTCGGGCAGGGAGTACCTCGCCAAAGCAAACAATCCCAGCTCTACGATTGTGCTCTGGCTGGGTTAGGGGAGAACAAAGATCCCTTTCTTTGCTTCCCCAAGTCTATGGCTCCAGGCAAAGGCACTGTTTACACAATCTTCCTGGTGAAGAATTTGTTCCTTTTCTCTCTATGTTGCAGTTGGGAAAGATTGACTCCCTCCTTGCCTGTTCCTTTTCTCCAGACCTCTGGTCAGGAAAAGTGCCCAATACCTGAATCTAAAAAAACTGTCCAGATTTGTCAGCACACTTAGGAGTAACTCCAGGCTCTTTTTTGATGTAACAGAGAACTTCAAAGTTTTAGTGGCAGGAAGCCTGCCTGTCAGGCTGGGAAAGGGAGACTGATTGGAGAGATCAGGAGCCTCGCTTGTCTCCATTCCAATTTTGTTTATTCCTCCTTCTCATCCCCAAGAGATTCCTAGGCTTTCCCAGATCCATTTCTATGAGTGAATCAAATAATAGGGTAGACTTGAGTTCCTTCTTTAAAAGGATGATAAGGTGAGAAGGATGAAAATAGTGTTTTCTAGTGGGAAAAGTTTTCTTCAGTCTTCAGTTTACTAACTCCAGCAGCACATGTTTCCCTCAAGCTCTAAAAACAAAAGGAGAAAAGGAAGCCGCAGAGTGGTAGAGTCTAATTTTAGTACTGGCAGAGAATTCTAGTGTTAAGTTACTCCTGATAAAATGGGTGACTAAGAAACAGCAGAGATAGAGATAATTTACAAGACCTAGGTCTCCAATAAGAAGTTTAAAAAAATCTAATTTTACTTACTTCTATGAAATCTCCAGGAGGCACATCTCAAAGAAATGTGCCAATTTCACACAAGGGAAGGAACTTAAAAGTACAAAGAGTTAACCCAAAGTGACTTGAACCCAGGATTCTGGGACTTTCAATCTGGTCAACTCCACAGGGCCAAGCTACTTTCTGAAAATTTTATGGGTCTTTTGCACTGCACAAATTTTCCCTGAACTAAATCCCCACTGACTATTCTCTTGTTGCTAAGTGAGTTATGGACTAGCTGTTTGTTACCCTTTGCAGCCATGTTTTGGAAACTTAAAAAGTCCCTGTTCCAGCTGTTAGGAGATGTGGATGTTAATGCCTTAGAAGTACAAAGGAGTTACAAATTTATTTAGGCTCAGATACCATACCTACACATACATACAACCCCATACTCCTGCTGCCAGCAAGATCTGCATAGTCCATTTCTGTAAAAGGAGCTACACAGTTCCTGGAAGGCTCTAATCCACAATGGTTAAAAATATCTATCTTGGAGACAGAGATGAGCCAACTAAGCTGAGCCTGCCCAGGAACCCAGGAAATGAGCAGAGGGCTAAAATGAAACCAGGAGTAGACAAAATGCTACCTATCTGCAAGTTAACAACAGGGATGGTAATTTTAAGAAAAAAAGGTCACCTTGGCAGGTGTGACTCAGTTCTTTGGGCGTCTTCCCGTGCACTAAAAGGTTGCCAGTTCGATTCCAGTCAAGGCATATATGCTCAGGATCTGGGCTTGATCCCTTGTAGGGGGCATGCAGGAGGCAGCCCAATGCATCAATGTTTCTCTCTCTCTCCCTTTCCCTTCCTCTCTCTAAAAATCAATAAAATATCTTTAAAAAGAAAGAAAGAAAAAAAAAAGGTCAGCGCCAGGCTAATGGTAATTGCCAAATAAAGGGTAGTGCTTCTACCAGTACTTCTTTAAAAAAAGAAGAGCCCACCTGGCGTGGCTCAGTGGTTGATCATCAACCTGTGAGCCAGGAGGTCACTATTCGATTCCTGGGCTGGGCACATGGCTAGGTTGCAGGCTTAATCCCCAGTGTGGGGCATGCAGGAGACAGCTGATTGATGATTCTCTCTCATCATTGTTTCTCTCTCTGTCTCTCCCTCTCCCTTCCTCTTTGAAATTAATAAAAATATATTTTAACATTTAAAAAAAAGAAGCAGCCCTAGCCGGTTTGACTCAGTGGACAGAGCATCAGCCTGCAGACCAAAGGAACTGGGGTTTGATTCTGGTCAAGGGCACGTACCTTGGTTGCAGGCTCCTCCCGGGCCAGGAACCTGGTCAGGGCTTGTGCAGGAGGCAACCAACTGATGTATTTCTCTTTGTCTTTCCCTCTCTCTTCCATTCTCCCTAAAAATCAATGGAAAAGTGTCCTTGGGTGAGGATTAACAAAACAAAAAAAGAAAGAAAGAAAAACAAGTCAATTGCCTTCACTACACAATCTAAAAAACTGTCCAGATTTGTCTTTCCCTTTCCTCCAATGATATTGTGGTCCCTATACCTTGTGATATGGCATTATACAAGCTTTGGTAATGGGTTTCTATTCTGTTTTATCACTTTCTACCTAGATAACCTCGAAGACTAAATCATAGTTCTAGAACCTGAGTCTTTGTTGTGTCATCTGTTAAAACAAGAAAAAAATAGCTACTTCACAGAAATGAAATAGCTATAGTAAAAGAACATGGCATACAATTTTTGCTTAAAGGTCTTTTTATGTTGAATCCTTCTGAGCTAGATTAAATTATGTTAGAAGGGTCAAAGAAGTCAGCTTTTAGTTTCCTTTCAATGCAAGATTCAGATGAAACTTCATTCCTGTTGCAGATTAGAAGACTACACTTATATTTGCTTTTTATTGCTACATAAAAAATGACCACAAACTTAGTGGTTTAAAACAACAGCCACTTAAATATTTAATGTCAACTGTAATTGAAAATAATAATAAAACAAATCCATCCAGGCAGGCTTGACGGGTTCTCTGCTTAGGGTCTCACAGTCTAAGTCAAGGTACTGACTGGATTAAGCTCTTATCTAGAGGTTCTGAGTGAATCCAAGCTCACTCAGGCTGTTGGCAGAACTCAGTTTCTTTCTCTTTTTTTTCAATATATATTATTGATTTCAGAGAGGAAGGGAGATAGAAACATCAATGATGAGAGAGACTCATTGATTGGCTGCCTCCTACACACCCCCTACTGGGTATCGAATCCACAACCGAGGAACGTGCCCTGACCAGGAATCAAACCATGACCTCCTGGTTCAAAGGTCGACACACAACCAGAGCCACACTGGCCAGGCAGATTCAGTTTCTTAAAATTATAGGACTGAGGTCCCCATTTCTTTGCTGGCTGTTGGTTAGGGGGTCAATTTTAGCTCTTAGAGGCCACTTTCCAGTTCTTGCATATGGTCCCCTCCATCTTTCAAGTCAGAAATGGCACATCTTCCTTCATTTCTCTGGTTTCTCCTGGCACCCGAGAAAGCTCTTTGCTTTTAAAGGGCTCATGTGATTAGAACAGGTCCACAGGGACAATCTTACTCTTAGTCAACTGTGCCATGTAATACATAACCATAAGTGTAATATCCAATCAAATTTACAGGTTCTGGGGACTAGAGCAGGACATTGTACGTCATTTAAAAAATTCTGCCCACCATAGCACTTATTCAAAAGATGAGAGAAAATTATCTCTTTTGGGGTTTAGAGAGAGAGGAAGAAGCGGGAATAAACTATCTAACCATTTACACTACTAGGAGAAGCCAAGCATTTGAGAAGAGGCCTGACCTTATCCCTGGTATTCTATCCATCATGTACTCTGCCATTTATAAAGTGACTGCTTTAATCACAATGTACTAGTACTCACAGTGCCTTGAGATAAAGACATTTTAAGGAATGCCTGGGGACTAAAAAAATTTTCCCATATTTTAGTTTTTCCTCATCAAACGGTCAGAACATAAAGTGTCCCATAGTGTGCTCTAAGAATACATGTTGGAAAATGCATATCTGTAGATATGGCTCAATAACAACAAAGTTTCATTGCTCAAAACTTGAGAGGACTAGGATAATATTCTGTACTCACCAGCGTGATGCTACTCTTCTTTGTCTATTTCAGAATTCAACTCACATACTCCTTCATCTCATCTCTCTTGAATGGAGTTAAGAAGGCAGAGTAGCCTTTAGGTTCCTGGACACCAACTTAAGCTACATCAACAGTGTTGTTTCCCGCCCTGACCAGTTTGACTCAGCGGATGGAGCATCGGCCTGCGGACTGAAGGGTCCCAGGTTCGATTCTGGTCAAGGGCATGTGCCTTGGTTGTGGGCACATCCCCAGTGGGGGGCATGTGGGAGTCAGCTGATAGATGTTTCTTTCTCATTGATGTTTCCAACTCTATCCCTCTCCCTTCCTCTCTGTAAAAAATCAATAAAATATATAAAAAAAAACAAAAAAAAAGAAAAGAAAAAAAAAGTGTTGTTTCCTTAACAGTTCTCTCATCACGATGATCTGAAAAGACTTCCAACTAATAAATCCATCCTGAAAGGGAGGCTGGAACAGGGTTCCTCATTACTGCTGTTCAGAATTCAGATGGTTTCTGATTAGGATGGCACAAACCTACAGACACTCCTCCGCTGGTACTGAAGAAACACAACTGACTCTTGAAACTGAGGAATAAGAGGGAAGTAAGCCTTGCTGCCTTCAGAATCCCAGAATTCTCTCTCCATATGCTTTACGGCCAGATTTTAAATTTTAGATGGTCTATGATAACCGTAATAGGTATAAGCTGTCTAGAAAATGCCCATAATGTACTCTGAACTCCATGAAAAATGAGAAAGCAAATTAAAATAAATATACATTAGACTTTGATGGCACCATCCTTTCCAAATACTCAATGCATCTCTGTTGCACACAAATAATTCCTAGGATGTGAATTATTATCCATTTTTTATATTGGGAGAAACTGAGGTCCTAGAAAAAGTTATTGGTTAGTGATCTGCTCATTGTCACAGTGGACAGTGGTATAAGAAAGATTAGAACTAATATCTCCTAATTCCAAATCATGTGCACTTTCTAACCACAAGGACAGGTAGAAAGCTTTCACTCTACATAATGTTATCAAAATTGGGAAAATCTTCAGCAAATTTGCTCTTGGACCTTCTCTACTAAAACATAGCTCCTCTACCCCTTTTTGTTGGTAACTTGTGTTGCCATCTCTCTTGGGGCCTGAAAGAGGATCCAGGTTGCCTGATTCCTCTTGAAGAAATTTGCTTCCAAGCTTCTTGCAGCACTATCTCATCATTCACCTCAAGAGAGAACAAAATCACGTGGGCCACCAAGCTGTGCTGTCTCCAAGCACCTAAGTTGTTAGGGGGTTAGCTAGATTCAATCCCAAAGAGAGGGTCAAGGAAAGAAAACAGATTACTCTGATCTGATGAAAGGGATGGGCGACAGGCTCCTACCAGAGGTTCAAACTCAGGGGACCCAAACAAAAGGAGGGGTATTCCTTATTTCCAAATATATAGATACCTTCCACATACTCTTGACTGGAGAAGTTTTTGTGAGGTCCATTTTGAGCCCCACAGACCAGAATCGTTATTTGAGGATAGTATAGCAATCTGAAAGCCAACTGTAGATAGGATTCCTATCAACCCCTGATCACAATAGCAAAAGGGCAAGGGTGAATGATTTGAGGTGACCTGTTTCCTGAGTATCTGTCTACCCTGGGATCAAGTCTCTGCCCTGGGCTTTAATTTTATAGTATTGATTGAACCAAAAGAAAATACATTGTGGTGATATGCATTATAATTTCTGAAAGGATTTTATTTACTCAGTTATTTCAAACAGATATAAGATAAAGCTTATTTAAGGTACCTAGCCTTTAGAAAATATAATTCTTTACCAAACCTGATACTAACTCCACTTTCCAAAGTCCCTATTGATGGCATTTTAGTTTTGTTTTTGTTGTTTTTTTAATCCTCACCAGAGGATATTTTTCCCATTGATTTAAAAAATATATATTGATTTCAGAGAGAGAGAGGGAGACATAGAAACATCTAAGAGAATCATTGATTGGCTGCCTTCCTGCACACCCCCTACTGGGGATCGAGCCCACAATCCTGGCATGTGCCCGGGAGCCTGCAACCAAGGTACGTGCCCTTGACCAGAATTGAACCTGGGGTCCTTCAGTCCGCAGGCCAATACTCTCTCCACTGAGCCAAATCGGCTAGGGCCCTATTGATGCATTTTTAAGGGAAAAGATTTATTTGCTTATTTTGCCCTTTCTTTCTTGGGAAAATAAGTCACCAGCAACACTAGGCTTGGGAGAGTCCCACGAGACCAACACTATGGCAGTCTTACATTCTGGGCTACAACACATAATCCTTATTCTAGTTCTAGCTCTGCTAGTGAATGTTCCTGAGAGTCCTTGACCTCTCAAAGTCTGTTTCACTTATGAAGTGAGGTGGTTGATTTAGATAATAAAAAATGTGACCAGATACTGCTGAGAATCAAAATGTGAGATAATTCTAGAAATACAAAGATGAACAAAAGACATAGTCTTTGCCCCAAGAAACTTGACAATCTAATATGGAAGATAAGGCACATACAAATCCATAATTTATCATAGACCATATAAACATTATAAAAGATATGTGTATGAGTTAATGTTCATTTGACTGATGGTGAATGGAAACCAGGTAAGAGCTTCAAGGAGGAAGAGGTAGCATTTAAGCTACGTCTTCCAGGATAACAGGGAGAGTTTGAAAAAAAGTGAGCAAAGATTCAGAGAAAGAAAGCAAAGATGGCCAAAGGGCAAGGCCTGAAGATAGGATAAGGACAAGAACACAGGGAAAATATTTAGAAAATGACTATTAGTCCACTTTTGGCAGTGTATGGAATAAAACATAAAGCTGAGAAAATTGAAGTCAGACTGTTTTTTAATTGGTAAATGGCAAAACCAGTCCTATGCTTAAGGAGGACTGACTTGGCAGTGGTGGGTAGAAGTAAAGCTAAAGGGAAGAGGCTAGAGGCAGAAGGCCAGTTATGAAGTTACTGCAACAGACCAGGTTGGTGGCAATGAGGGCCTGAGCCAGGATAGCCACAGCAGAAACAGAGAGCCCATTAGTCATAATTTTAAGCCAGCACTTAAGCTGCCACTGATCCAATCATCTAAGGTAAGTAAAGGCCAGGGCAGGTGAAAATTATTATCAAATTATTACCTAATTTGAATAAAGCTGTCCCTGACACAGCTTAAAGAACAAGGGAGGCAAGACCCATGTTGAGTTTAGAATCATCACCACCGTCTCACCAAGGCACTCAGCCAACTGTGGAAAAGAAATATACACAGGAGACTCAAGAAACATCTTATTAATACAGTATTTATTTGTCTTCCTTTTGTCAAACCCTGAGCCAACCACTTTCCCCAGGCTGCCTAGGGAGGTATAGGAAAAGGAACATACAGGGCAGACAAGACACGGGAAAAAGAACTATGGGAGGTGGAGACAGCTCCTTCACATGGCGAAGAGGATGAGAAAGGCCACCATCAGGCAAAAGAGCCCCATGGCCTCTGAGAGGGCAAAGCCCAGAATGGCGTAGGAGAAGAGTTGTTGCTTCAGAGAAGGGTTCCTGGGAGAAGGGGAAGAAAAAAGACTGAATTTCTAGTCCACATAAAGAAAACTATAAACATCAAAGGTGGGCTCAGGGAGAATTCATCTCCTCAAGCTCATCTTATGAAACAAGTTTCTCAGGGTGATACTATCGTTCCCACATTCTTGACCTGACACATCAAGGGCTCTACAGAGACTAAATGAGGGGAGTGGACAATCCAAAATTGTATAACACGGCCTAGGCATGAACATGACCACCTCTACTGGGTCACCCATATCACTGTCATAACTTAAGACCTCTGGGCCTGGAACTTACCTATCCAGGGCCCAACCAGGATGGAAGAGGTATCTGGAGTGGCATGGCCTATCATAGTATTTTCAAACTTTAAACAGCAGAATCCTCAAATACAAAACATATAAAAGCCAAAATGCAAAGGTAAAAAAAGTGGGGGATTGTCAAAGTTTGTTTGACTGGTCTCCCCTTCATTCTTCTAAGACAGTCTCTGGGGTATCCCCTCAGAATCCTAAGGCTTTAAGAATACAATTAGAAAAACACTGTTCTAGAGGACAAGCGAGTCTGAGGAAAACAGTACCTTCTCTCATTTCAAAATAGTCAAAAGATTTTGGACTTTAAGAAGTTACAGATAGCCTATGGGGTTTAGATGACATGAATTAAAATGGTATACAGAACTCCCAACTCTGAAAGCCAATATAGAATTTCTATTTCCCTTATTCTGTCATCTCTGGAAGCCTTCATGGTAAAGTAAAGCAACATCAGCTTTTAACAGAATTCTGGACACAGAAGCAGTTAGGCTTCTTGTTTCACACAAACCCTAAAACAAACTAATTTTCCCAAAGACATTAAGAGAACTTGAGGACCTCTAGAGAATTAATTTACTTTTAACGGCAAGGTGCCCAGAATTGGTGGGGACCAAGCAGTCCCAAGTGTCAGGGAGCAGTGGGCCTGGCTACAGAGGAAATTTTCCCAGGAGTGACACAGGGGAATTCTCAGGGATGGGGAAAAATAGCAGTGAAACACTATTGACTCTAGAGGGGCTCTAGACCAGGGGTAGCAATCTTTTTCTGTAAAGGGCCAGACAGTAAATATTTTAGTTTTTGCAGGTCACATATGGTCTCTGTTGCCTTTTTTTTATGACCCTTTTAAAACATGTAAAACCCATTCTTAGCTCAGCTATAAAAACCAAATTATGGCCCACCTACCTTAGTTTGCCTACTCCTGCTCTAAACCAGCTGTTCAATACGTGTATTTGCACTGTCTAGTACAGTAGTTGCTAGTCACACATGGCTACTGAGCACTTGAAATAAGGCCAGTGTGACTGAAAAATAAAAAACTTAAACTTGGTGTACTTTTAATTAACTGAAATTTAAATTCAAATAGCCACATGTGGCTAGTGGCTACTATATAGGATAATGTAACTCTAGATCCCTAAATATTTCTGTCTGAACCTTTGGAAAACATATCAGAGACCAATGGAGGGCCCATCTTACCTGGCATAACCAATGATGAGGCTCCCAAACACAGTCCCAATTCCAGCCCCAGAGCCTGCCACCCCTACTGTGGCAGCCCCAGCCCCAATGAACTTGGCTGCTGTGTCGATGTCCCTTGAAATGGCACTGGTTTGGAAGCTGCGGCTAGAAATAAGCCAGGTCAGGGGACGTGGGGCTGCCAAGCTGCTGAGACTCTGTGAAGAGGAGGAATATAGGAGATAAAAATTTTTAGGAATCCCCTTTTTGCTTTGCAAACTTCTATAACACTTAAAGAGAGCTTTATGCTGTCAAATCCCGTCCCCCCACAAACAGAAAATCTTTTTACTTTCTAGAAAACTTCCTAAAATGCTGCCAAGAAAAACTTTTTAATACAAGAGGTGAACTTCAAATACCTTTAAAATTCAAGTATGCTCTCTAAGATCAAAACCCTAGCCTGTGCTTGGTGCCTCGAAGAGATCATCTTTTTGGGACTAAATGTTCCAAATGAAGTCCGTAAATTAGGCCAAGTAATGGCAGTCATCAGTAGCACACATAAGCATGTGCTACCAGTGCCAAGCTGGAACACTAGAGCATATATGCTATCAATTGCTCTACATCTCCACCTAAAATCAATGGCCTCCATCCTTCTCTAATTTTCCTGTGATAACTGCCCCCAGCACTCCCCCTACTGGTTCTTCTAGGTAAACCCCCGCCACCCCTTACCCCAAACCACAGGCCCAACTCCACCTATAAGGTACCTCATCTGTCAGTGTCTCTGGTCGTTTCAGCACCACTGCAGACATTGACCGGCTCAGCTGAGAGGCGCTTCTGACCTAGCAGGAATGACACAAGGGCAAGAAAGTCAATGAAGGCTCTGGAGAAGAGTTTCAGAACTATCCTAAGTTGTTATTCAATGCTCCTTTCATTCTTTCAAACTTAAATCAGAATGTTGGGTCATTCTTTTACTTTTAGCTAACTCTAGATTGAAGAACCTCACCATTTCTCTCTTGCTTCCCAGGCTTCTCCTTTGCTTGAGAGAAGGAAGTCTACTTTTTGAGGGGCTACCCTCACTATATCCTTCCACAGGCCTTGAGAATGGGAAAAGATATAAGCCTCAGAAGGATTTGCTTCATTCAATAAGAGATTTATGTTGGTACTGGCTAGCCCAGTGGTCGGCAAACTGTGGCTCACGAGCCGTGGTTTGCCGCTCTGTTGACTAATGAGTTTGCCGACCACTGACCTAGACTCTCGATTCCAATAATTACAGGCTGTTGTTGTTCCTTGTGATTAAGCCCCTATCCCAGTGGTTGGCAAACTCATTAGTCAACAGAGAAGCAAACCACAGCTCTCGAGCCGCAGTTTGCCGACCACTGGGCTAGCCCATAAGAAGGAAGCCAATGACTGGAGTATCTTTCCCTAAACACATCCTTCTAAAGAAAGGCACAAAGATCCATGCTCTAAATTCACCACCTTCTGTTAGCCTTTCTGACTAATCTGAAGCCAGTATCTCCAAGGCAGACAACAGGGTGGTTAACAGCCAGGGCTTTAATCAGATATATCTAGGTTCATCTTAGCTCTATAATCAGCTGTGTGACCTTAGGATAATCACTTATATCTAAGCCTGTTTTCTCATCTTCAAATGGAAATAATCTATTTCAAGGTTGACTTGAGAAGTAAATAAGGTTGTGTAGCCCTAGCTGGTTTGGCTCAGTAGATAGAGTGTTGGCCTGTGGACGCAAGGGTCCTGGGTTCAATTCAGGTCAAGGGCAGGCTCCTCCCTGGCCTGGCCCTGGTTAGGTCACATGCAGAAGACAACCAATCGATGTGTTTTTCTCACATTCGTGTTTTGTTTCTCTGTCTTTCCCTCTCTTCCACTCTCCCTAAAAATCAATGGAAAAATATCCTCAGGTGAGGATTAACAAAAAAAAGATTGTGTATACAAACTGGTAAACTCAGAGCCAGGCCTAGTAAGTGCTCAATAAATAGTACCCACCAATAGCATCACTTCCACCATTTAACAATTTGTAATTTCTTCCATGCTAGTGCTTCTGAGTAAAAGATTTTTCCAATGTGTATTTACATATATGTTAGCTTCCCACCCAAATTTAAGCTCCCAGAGGGTCTCTTAGCTATGGCTTTCGGACAGGACAAAATCCTATACAGTGCATACTCAATGCAAGTTAGGCAATCTACTTCATGTTTACTATTTCTGGCTGGGTTCCAGGTTACACAAAGTTTTAGGGTAGAAATAATCTGATCTCAGTCTAGATTCTCATTTAGACTCTTCTAAGATTGTTGGACGAGAAGAATTAACTGGCATCCAAAGGATATGGGGCAGGTAAACATTCTCTCTCTCCTGTCAGGCTAGCATAGCAAAAGGATCTTCCCCCAGCCCAACTGTAAAGAACAAGGTGTTGCAAGGAAGAGACAAGATGCCCCTCTTGAAAAGTCTCCTAGAAAAGGCAGGTACTCACCAAGGAGGGGGTGGAGACAAACTTGGTGCAGGCATACATTTTCAGGGGATGAGGGGAGCTGGAATTACAGAAGCACATTGTGAACACTGTCCTTGCTCACTAAATGACATTTTTATTCGCAGAAAGGGGGCTCTGGAAAATTTAAATGGCCCAGAGAGCAGAGTGACTGACCTCAAGTCTTAGAAGAGATGGAATCAGAACTCCGAAGTCAAGATTTCCTTATATTCAAGTGACTTCCCTGGTCTGAGCAAGTAGCCACCTGGTCCGTTTTAAGACCCATTATTTACTTCCATAGCCTCATGAGTTGGGGTTGTCAAGAGGAAATTTGCTCAGTGTCATTTGCCTAAGTTTTCCTCAGTTTCTATTCAAAAGGAACCCTTTTCAAGACCTCATTCTCTGGGCCTAAAAAAGTTGTCTTGTAAAGACTCTTGGGAATTATTTGTAAAAGGCCAAAACACTGGAAGGGTCGCCAATGATTTTTTAATTACCTTTAAGCATTTGATTCTCCATTCCCTATATCAATTAACAGGGTGAGGAAGATCAATGAGGAACTTTGCCTTTACTCTAATTAGCAACGACTGTTAAAGTATTCATTTTCACCATCACACTAAGGGGCATTCAATTTTGTATACACAAGATCTAAAGCAATGCTTACACTCTGTGGTGCCTAAGTTGGTAGAATTGAACTTATCTGAGAGGTATGGGTGAGTTAAACATCTAAAGGCAGGGTTTTTCCAAGTGAAGTGAGAGGCCCACCTGCACTAATTATCTAGGTGTAAGGATGGTATATGTATTAAAAATGCATATTCTTGGGTCTCACCTTAGACCTTCCTGGTCAAGATCTCTGGGGTTAAGGCCAGCACCTGTATTTCAAACAAGCTTCCCAAGTGATTCTTATTCATATTAAAGGCACCATCTAAAAACCAATCTTAAATTATGACAGTGGTAAAGCCAGGACTTTAACTCTTCTAATAAATGAAAGCTTTATAATATGCTAAAGGTTGAAATACTCACTGATTATTTAGGCCTGTTAAGTGACACTTCCTTAAAGGAGTTGGACTCCTATTTTCCTAGGTTACTCTTCTGAATCCAGAATCTTGTTACTTTTAGATTAATGGAGGTGTTCAACTCTTATCCTGTCAAGAACTCTGATTTCTGCCCATATTTAACTCTAAACCTTACTTTGTGCTTAACTATTCAGGTTTTCTCGGGTCAAATCCAAAACTTCTTTAAAGCTTAAAAAAGGGAGGACTGGTTTTTCCCAAGGATTAAACCTCAGTATCATCATTTGTAAAATGCAATTCTAAGGGAGATTAAATGAAATTACTTATGTAAAGAGCTTAAAGTGGTGCTGGCCCATAGTAAGACCACACCCAAGGGTGACAATTAAGGGAGCCTGCAAGAAGGGCTGTTTGCTCCACTGACCACCTAACCTGGCAAGTCTGTAACTGCTAGCCTACAACATGCCAGGCCACGGTACCATCCGGAATCAGAGGACCTAAGACATCACAGCTTTCCTCCTCAGTGTAGCTCACTGAGTTACCATTCCCTTCCTTAAACTTTCTTTTTCCTTTTGAGGGCAGAGTCTAGGCTAGGGACTCCCAGTAAGCCCTTGACGGAAGTGGGCAGGTGCACATTATCCCATGCAGATCCCACCCTACCCTTTTGGGCCTGCTGCCTCTAACAGAAAACCTCACTATCAGTCCACTGTGTTTTTTTCCAACTTCACCGAAGTGAAAGGAAGAGAACGGTACTGGAAGACAACCAACGGTTCCAAAGAAACCGACCTCTTTTCTGCAATATCTCTCCCAGATCACAGCCTGAAGGGAATGTTTTGACTGTTTTGTTCACTTCTATCACGTTCACGGTTTACTTTTTCAAATGGAAGGGTGCTGACTAGAGGGGGTGGTGGCTTTGGATGATCCACTATCTCCATTGCTCGGCACCTGAGGTCCTGAAGTCTGGAGGTTTCAGGATAAGGCAGGCACGGAGTAAGGATGAGAGGATAAAGCAGAGATTGGAGGGGAGAGTCTAGGGGTTGTGATAACTCTGAAAGGGCACGAGGGTAAGAAAAGAGCGTTTGTAAGGGCTGAGTCACGACAGGTGAAATGAGTAGTCTGGCATTTGACTTTCGCCAGCTCCAACGCGCCCTCCCACAACGAGTCATCCAAGATGGCGCCAGGCCCGCGCGGTTGGAGGTCAACGGCACACGGAAGGGGCAGATCTTAAGACGCGGGGATACCGGGAGCAAGGAAGGGCGTGAGGACCCGGGTGGGAGCATGCAAGGTACAAGCCTCAAAGCAACCGCGCCAGGGAGGGCATCCCGCGCGCGTGCGCGGCGCAAATGGGCGCGAGGGCCCAAACCTTACCTGCTCCCAGTGCAGAGAAGACAGAGAGGGGCGGGGGGGCTGGAATAGCGAAAGGAAGGCTTGGCGCATGCGCGGCCCGGACCAACGAGTCGCTCCGCCAAGGTTAGAGTGACTACAATGTTGAGGCGTCTCAGGCGCAACAGCGCCGCCTGCCACCTCGGTGGCGGCATCCGGCCAGTCGCTCCACCTGGCGTTGTAGAGGAGAAACTGCAGACGGAGCGGGATTGAAGAAATAAGGATAACTCCGCAGTGTAAGCCGACCCCTCATGTGGCCTGTGGTATGGTCTGCACAGCATTTGTGATCTTGGACTCGCATTCCCTTCCCGAGCATGCGTAGTCATATTGGAAAAAAAAACAACACAAAAACTACCTAGTAATTCAATGATAAATAGCATACAATCGGGATTGGGGTTCAGTGCCCAAAATGTAGTGGGGTTCTTGCGTTGTTGCCCCTGGAACTCTGGCTTTATGAATGGGAAACCTGTTCAATGGGGAAATAGTCAGCAAAATGCCCCAGCTATCTCTGGTGGCTTTGCTTTTATTTACCCCTCTCTCTCTTTCTTAATTCCAGTGATCAGCCACGAGGAAACTAGCATCAGCGAACCAGAAGATAGGGGCTAAAGATGATGGGACTCAAGCACCTGACTCTAAATCTTGAAACTGACCTGCAGTGAGGTTGCGAGGTCACGCCAGGCATGCCCATTCTCTGCCCAGGCTTCTGAGACAAGCAGACCCCCAAGGAAGTGTTCTCATGAAGACCCCTCAGCTTTCCCCTCGTCCTGTCCTTCCATGGGCCACGTAAGGAAGTGGGGGCGCCACGGCCCCCATTGCTTCCTCTCGGTCCCTGTCTCCCGCGGGGTCTGACAGCCTCTGGAAGAGGCGGGTGCAAGGCCTACCTAGTCCCCTCCTGTCCAAACCCCGGCGTCCAGGCGTCGGGCTTGCACGCAGCATGAGAAAGACGGGGAAAGCTCACCAAACCCCCATAAAAAAAATAAAAAGAATGCTGCGGCTGTAAATAAAGCCAAATCCACCGGCCTCGGAGGGGCCGTTTGTCCTCCCCTCCTTGGCCTCGTCCTTCCCGCCGCCCCCTCCCGGTTCCCGGGCCCCGCGGCGCCCCGGCCCCGAGCTCCTCCATTTAATCGGATTTGGGAGAAGGGGAGGATAAATCACGGCAGCAGCTTTACGGTCCCGGAGGAGAGGCGAGCCGCAGCCAGGCACACCCCGGCGGGCGATAAAAACCGCCGCTGAAAGCCCACGGAGCAATTTCCCGGGACCCCGAGCGACGCCATTACAGGAATGTAATTTTGCCCGGATGAGGCCCCGAGTTTAATTATCCTCGCGGAGGAATTTCAATGTGGCCAATCCATCTTGCAGGCGGGCGGCAGAGGGATTTATATGGGCCCGTTATTTCACACCGATCCTCCATCTGCATTTTTATGGCCCCGAGCTCCTGAAAGGGGGGAAGGAGCAGGGAGAAATCGGAGACGCGGGCGCAGGGAGAGGGTGGGGGGACTTCCCTCCCTCCCGAAAGCCGCGACTCCAGCTGGATGAGGATTCTCACGGGTTCCTCTGAAAACCCCCAATCTCCCTCCAGGGCCAGTGGGTGTCTTGGGGGACGAGGGTGAGTGAGGAATGAAGCTGGAAGCCTTGCGAATCAATCAACAGGTATTTACCAAGTACCAAGCAGGGCCGGGCACTGCCAGATGCTGAGGAACAAGGGAAGGCAGGCGAGCAAGGTTGCCCCTCAGGTCCCCAGACACCCCCACTCCGTCCGTACTGAATGCCTTTGAGCTCGCAGCTTCAGGTCCTGCGAGGCAAAAAGTTCACGCTTCTCAGTGCCGCTACCACCAAACGGTTTTTGCAGCTGTTGGGACAAGAGTGACCCCTCTCCGATACCGCTAACAATCCCCAAGGGTTGGAGAAGGGGCTCTGCGGAGCTAAAGCCGGCTCCTCTCAAAAGTTGTGACAGCTGGCCATGTCTAATCCCCCTTACTCCCATTCACCGGGCTCCGGATTCAGACAAACCTCGTTCCCCAAATCTCTGTGTGACCTTGGGCAAGCTGGTTAGCCCCTCTAGATGGAGTACCTTCTATGTAAATTGGGAATAATAATAGTGCGTACAACACAGCGAACATTGGGGTAATAAACGTGAGGCTTTTAACAAGGTGCCTGGAACTCAGAGTTTAACTAATGCTAGTAATAGTAGTAACAGCATTATCATTAGTATTAGTATCGCCATTCAATTCTGCACTGCTCCTCAGAGGCGTTATTACAAGGCTCTTTCAATGGTGGTCGAATATACTCAACTATAACTTAACTAAAATTTTTCATCTACATCAATCATCCAAAATCAGTTATTTGACATGGTTGGTGGTTGAAGATCTGGGGGGAAGGCTGAGAACCCTGGGGGTTATTGCTACTAGGTCTGAAGCCAGATATTATATCAATAAGGGAACAATGAGATTACAAAAAGTGGACAGAGGTATGTGAGTGGTGAAAAGATTACTCAAGAGAACATTAGCAAAGGGCCTAGGGATTTTCTTTACTAAGGACTTGGGAAAGAGCCCTTCTCTCACTTCAATGAGGGGAAAACGGTCCAGGAAGGAAAGGGTGCGGAGCCAGAACTATCCTTTCCAATCAATCCCTTCCTTTTCCTACCAGACCATGTAACAAGGTTGGTCTGATTGGCCAGCTTTTCTAATGACTCTTGGTGGCAGATTCTGACTGGTTAGCAGCTTCCCTGCTCAGTAGTGACGGAGAAAGGAGATTGATGTTTTCTTTCTCAGGATTGGTTAACAAATCGGGGCTAGAGACTTGTTTTAATTGACTGGATAGGCGAGGAGGGAGGTCCAGCACCTCTCATACAGATATTCTGTATTCTTTTCCACAAAGGTCACCAAGAAAGATAGGTTTATGCATGTTTGCTTTTAGAAAGACACAGTCCTTTAGTGAAGAAGAATCAAGAGAATCATGCAGGCATGCTACAGCTCAATTTGAAACCCCAAACAGAGGAATAGATTCGCAGAGAGAACATAAGAGGGGTAAAAAGAGAGACTAGGACACAGGGAAACACAAAGAAAAATAATTGCCAGAGAGGAGAGGAAGGGTTTGAATAATTTGGTTTTCATTCCTGATGGTTTAAGATGAGGCTACTTTATGATGCATTTTGCTAGATGCACAGGTTGCCAGCACACGGCATGGAAAGAATAGCTGACTTGGAGGCAGGAGACTGGGAGTCTAGTCCCAGCCTTGCTACTAACTACCTGAGTAACTGCATGTTTCTTCACCTGCCAAAGCTCCAGTTTCCTCAGAGAGAGAAGTAGGTTATTTCTAAGGTTCCATCCAGAGTTAACCTTCTAGGAGTCCCTTTCTTTCTGCTAAACAGCGATTTTTGTACAAGTTAAAGTGGTACCTTTGCATTGCCAATAAGGACTATTCTTAGGTCTTAAACTCCTCTGTTTATGATTGCTAATTTCAAGCTCCTGAGGCTGGGTGGATTTTACACTTTCTCTTACTAAATCAGTTTCTTGGGACAGCAGAACTGTGAAGCCATTAATTAGCAAACCAACCTATTCCGGGAGAAAGAAAACAGTAAATGAAGGAAGGAAAAGGATCTTTAGTGTCCAGGCTTCTGAGGGAGAATTGGTGGCAAAAGGATGACCAAACAAATTTTTGCTGGGGAAGAATCTAAGTTCTTCTGAATTTGTAAGGTGAATTTGTACAGGTCTTGTATATTTATCTAGAAGCCATGATTAAGTATCTATGTGAACAGGTTTGGTCCCTGCCATTTGGGGGCTCCCAAGCCGAGGAACACACACAGACAAAACAGAAAATAAAAGTCATTGTGATATATTGTGAAGAGCTACGGGCAGCAAACTAGAGTTTTGAATCTAGATTTTAGAAACCTACTAATTCATCATATGACTAGGAAAATCACTTCCCCTTTATAGAATTTAGTTTATTTTCTCTTGCAAAATGTAGGAAAACACTAGGTGACTGTTCTCTTTCAGTTTTAAATATAAATAGCATAGCTTTGTCCTTCCTGGTTTGCCCTTGTCTCCTATGACTTCAATTAAACAACCAATATTTATTGAGTATCTACTGTGTGCAAGATATTGTGCTACATATTGAGAATAAAGAGGAAGAAATAATCCCCTTATAAATTTATAGTAAGAAAGACATGTACATATATAATATGTGGCAAAATTTAATAGGTTAAATGAGTAATAGGAGTTGAGGAGGCAGTATGACTTTCAGCTACAATGATCAAGAGGCACCATGAGTGAAGTAGGTATTTTTCTTCTTTTTAGAAAGCATGAAGTATTTGAATTATATGAAAGTTGCAAGTAACGAGCCCTACCTGGTTTGGCTCAGTGGAGAGTATTGGTCTGCGGACTGAAGGGTCCCAGGTTCGATTCCAGTCAAGGGCACATGCCCAGGTTGTGGGCTCGATCCCCAGTGGGGTCATGCAGGAGGCAGCCAATCAGTGACTCTCTCTCATCATTGATGTTTCTATCTCTTTCTCCCTTTTCCTTCCTCTCTGAAATCAATAAAAATATATTTAAAAAAAAGTTGCAAGTAATGAATATCATTTATTCAACAGATATTTATTGAGATCCTATATGCCAGGCACTGTCCTAGGTTCTGGAAACACAGCTCTGAACAAAACAAGACAAAAATCCCTTGCCTTCCCAGAGCTGACATTTTATATAAATCACTAGAGGCCCGGTGCACCAATTCACGCACCAGTGGGGTCCTTCAACCTGGCCTGTTTCAGTGGGATTGGGCTGAAACAGGCTCTCTGACATCACCCGAGGGATCCTAGATTGTGAGAGGGCGCAGGCCAGGCCCAGGGACCCTACCAGTGCATGATCCCGGCCAGGGAGGAACCACGGGAGGGTTCCAGGGCACATCTGGCCTGTCTCACTCAGTCCTGATCAGCGGGACTTGAGCAGCAAGCTAACCTACCAGTCGGAGCATCTGCCCCCTGGTGGTCAGTGCACGTCATAGCGAGGGTTGAATGGCCTTAGCATATCATTAGCATATTATGCTTTGATTGGTTGAACTGTCCACTGGTTGACCACACACTTAGCATATTAGGCTTTTATTATATAGGAAGGATGAAGCATAATAATAAAATGGACACCCCTTAAACCACCCCTAATTCAAGAAAAGAAAAAAAAATACTAGTACCATGGGGCAAAGGGGGGGGGGCACATGCTGTAGCCCCTGAATTTCATGTTTACCATTTCAAGGTTTTTCTTATATAGTTGACATATATTGTTTATTTTGGGCTCCACCCTTTATGAAACATTCTAAAAGTTTTATATTATTTTTAGACTTCTTTTCTTACTCTTTTATTTAACATTTTGTTTCTATTATTCATCCATGTTGATGTAGGCAGCTGTAGTTTATTCATTTTCACTGATGTATAATAGTCCACCAACTTATTGATTAATTACCCTGTTGATGAGTAGTTAAGTTTGTTTCTAGCTTTTTGCCATTACAAACAATGCTTCTCAGAACATTTCTGTACATGTCTCCTGGTATACATGGGCAATAGTTTCCTCAGGATATATATATATATACACACACACACACATATATGTATGTATATGTATATATATGTGTATATATATATGATTGTAAGATATGAAATCTTTAAGTTTTCTAGATAATGTCAAATTGTTTTTCAATATTTATGCCCATCAAAGTATATAAGATTTCAGTTGCTACCCTATCCTTACCAATTTCGGTATTTAGTCAATCTGTTGAGTATAAAATGGTATTTCATAGTGGTTTCAATTTCTATTTGCCTGGTTATTAATGAGGTTGAGCACTTTTTCATATATTTATTGGTCAATCATGTTTCCTCTTCTGTGAAATGCCTATTCGTGTATGTCTTTTGCCTGTTTTCCTATTGGGTTATTTGTCATCTACATATTGATTTATAGAAATGTATATATATAGCCTGGTACTGATCCTTTGTTAGTGGCAGCTATTAGTGAGGTTTAAAGGATGGATGGTTTCAGTTCCAGCTCAGAGTCCTCATTTAGTTGAATTAATTAATTCTTAATTCATTCATTAAATATTTATTGAATGTCTAGCCAGACATCATGCTAGTCACTGAAAATACAATCCCACATTTATTCACCCTTTACCATTTCCAAAATCTAGTTGGGTCCAAGCCACTGACATCTCTTGCTGGACCACTAGAATAGCCTTTTAGCTGGTCTTTCTGATTCCAATATGGCTTTGCCATAGTCTACTTTCCACACAGTAAGTAGCTAAAGTAATATTTTAAAATGTAGGTCAGAAAATGCAACTTAAAACCTCCCAATAGTTTTCCAGTACTCACAGAAAAGTTTCAGGGTTCAGCTACACTGGACTCTACTGATGCTTAGACACCACACTATTCCCACTCAGGCCTTTTGCTCTTTCCTCTGCCTGGAACATGCTTCCTCCAAATCATGCTCATTCTCTCATTTCACTTAGGTCTCATCTCAAATTATCACCTCCTTAGAGAAGCCTTTCCTGACCACCCAATCTAAATAGCCATCACCTTCCCTTCTTTATCTCTTTATCTTCCTTTATTTTTCTTTTTAGCATTTATTGCATTTTCATTTTTATTGCTTCTCTCCCCCCCGCCCCCCGCCCCCCCCCAAGATAAGTTCCACCAGGGCAGGGACATTGTTGACCACTATATCCTCAGCATTTAGAACAGTACCTGGTACATACTAGGCTCTCAACAGAAATTTCATGTATGATTGAATGGTGAATAAGAGAGTCCTTGATTTTAAAATGTCTATAGTCTAGCAGGGAATACACAGAATTAAAAGGCAAATTATTTCAATACTGTACAATAGTGTTACAAGAGGGGTAAGTACTTGATGCTATCAGAGCTCATAGGAAGAACATGAATCCAGTTCTGAAAACTGGTAGTCAAGGTAGGCTTCCAGGAGGAGGTGACACTTATGAGACAGTTGAAGGCCCTGTATAAGGAGGGAATAGGAGGCTATCCCATAGAGAAGAACAGTAAGTACAAAGGCTTTGAAGTGAGGGATTACATGTTCTCTTCCCCAAAGGGCAAGTAATTCAGTGTGGCCAGGGTGCAGAGAGGTGAGACTGGTTGTTAGTAGCTAGATCCCGAAGGATCTTGAGCATTGACTTTTATCCTGAAAGCAGCAAGGAATTATTTTAACAGAAGAGTGAGAAGCTCAGATTTGCATTTTAGAAAGATCATTCTAGCTCTAGTGTGAAGAATGGCTTGGCGGCAGGGGTGGGGAGTTGGACTGGGGGTACAGAGTGCAATAGGAGGGTATTGTCACAATTCAGGTGGGAGATGGTGGTAGCCTGATCTCTGAGGTGGTAGTGGTGATGGAGAGAAGTAGGCAGAGCTCAAGAGGTTTAGAAAGAAGTTATCAGGCCTCAGTGATTGATCGTTGTAGGGGATGGAGGATTGAGGGAGAGATAATGATGGTGCTCAGTGTTCTGGCCTGAGTCACTGAGTGGTGCCATTTCCTGACTCTCTTCCAAGCCTAGTTCTTTTGCACCGCCACATGCTATGAACCACCCTGATGGGCTTGCTCCACAATATAGGAGCCCTAGCCCCTAGGCCAGTGGTTGGCAAACTCATTAGTCAACAGAGCGGCAAACCGCACGTGGCTCGCGAGCCGCAGTTTGCCGACCACTGCCCTAGGCTGACCATCCTCTAAACTTGGTCCTGTACTGAATGAGCCTACGGGAATCTAACCTTTTTTCTGGGCTCTGCTCCCTCCATTTTCTCCCTGCTAAATGAAACTGAAACTATCATAGATCCCCTGGTTGTGTCCTTGCTTTTCTAAACTCTGCCTAAGTCATTAGGCCCTGCCTTGTGTATTAGATTGAGAGCTTATATAATAAGTATCATTCAACAGGGGCTAAGGCAGGGTTTGGCTCATGCCAGCCACAGATGGTGGTGGCCTGAGCTCTGAGGTGTGCTATATGCAGCTTGAAGACCCCTAGAAATAAAGAACAGGAGAATGGCAGCACAGACAGTAAAATGACTACAGGTATGCACTGTGAGTTAGTTACATCCTCTTCAGTCTGGGAATAGCAGGAAAAATCTTGGCAGCTCTGAGAGGGGAGGAGAAAGGAAAGCAGCAACTCCTTTTGCCATAAGCTGAAAAGTTTTGAGTGAAAGGTGGATTTGGGAAGCTGTGAGAATGGAGAGGGGTGAATTGCCCAGTGGGCAAGTTTGGGGATTTGTAGGCAGAAAGGATAGAAAGCAGGAGGCAAAGAGTCAGTATGTTATAGTGAGATGAGTTGGCCTATTGCTCATATTTGTGGAGCCTAGGGCAAAATAAAAATATATAAACCTATATACCAAATATCTAAATATGTAAGAGTCATAAATCAAAGCTAACAAACTTATATAAAACATGTTCTACCCTTTTATTTTGATAAGTATATCAATATCAACTGGGAGATTTATATTTAGAATTCTGGGACTCTTCCAGCCAGCATTCCTGGCTCTGTCCCACGACCTGAGGGGACTAACACAAAAGTGTGTGCTCAGGGCAGCCACACATTTAAACTCCATCCACACTCCAGGGCTAGTGGTGTGACCTCCAGCAGCTCCTCTGTACCCTCAGGAGACGGGGCCCAAGGAAGAGGCCCTGGAAGTGAACTTGAGGCTGCATGGCAGGGGAATCTGGCAACTGGAGCATGATATAGGAGAGGGGAAGCATGAGCTCGGGGTAGTCACATCTCTTTGGCCTTAAGTTATCCTCACTCTGGAGGAGGAGACGCTGTCTGAAACAGACATCTAGGGTAGAAGAGGTCCTTCTTGCTAGGTCTAAGGGTGTGGACTCTGAAATCAGATAGACTGAATTTGAATTCCTATTATGATATTTATGAACTCTTCTTTGAACCTGACCAAACTCTCTGAGCCTGTTTTCTTACTTGCAAAATGACAATAATAATATTTAACTCATAGGGTTATTGTAAGAATTAAATAAGCTAATATGTGCAGAGCACCTGGTATTTAATAACCACCACTCATTCACATTGTTTTCTTTCCACTCACTTTCATACTTCCTTCACAGTAACCACAGAAGCTGGAGAAAAAAAATATAAAGTCTTTTTCAGGCAAGGCTGTCCGGGAGGAGTGTGTCTAGGAAAAAGAAGTTTATAAGGGAGACAGTAATAATCCCAGCTCTGGCTGGGACCATGTAGGAGAAAGAGGAAGAGTAAGTTATCTTGGATGCAGATAAATGAGAAATAATAATGGCATAATTGCTTTTACAATCTGTTTGTTTTGCTGACAGCAGCAGCTGGCTACTGTTTTGGTTCTTAGTTTTCAGACAGGGGAAAGTGTGAATAATCTAAAATAATATAAAATACAAACATAATTTCTTGATGACCAGCAACATGGTCAGAGAAACACATGGTTGCAAACATGGATTCTGTTTTTCCCTTTAAAAAAAAAAAAAAAATATATATATATATATATATATATATATATATATTTATCTTTTTTTTTACAGAGAGGAAGGGAGAGGGATAGAGAGTTAGAACATCAATGAGAAACATTGATCAGCTGCCTCCTTCACACTCCCCACTGGGGATGTGCCCACAACCAAGGTACATGCCCTTGACTGGAATCAAACCTGGGACCCTTGAGTCTGCAGGCCGATGCTCCACCCACTGAGCCAAACAAGTTAGGGCTTTCTTTTCTTTCTTAAAAATATATGTTTTTATTGATTTTAGAGAGAGAGGAAGGGAAAGGGATAGAGAGACAGAAACATTGAGAGAGAAACATGAATTGGCTGCCTCCTGCATGCCCCCTCAGTGGGGATCAATCGAACCCTGACCTGGGAATCAAACTGTAAACTGGTGACCTCTTGGTTCATGGGTCGATGCTCAACCATTGAGCAACACCGGCCAGGTGGCATATTCCGTTTTTCAAACGCTGAGACTGTTTCAAACACAGAGACTGTGCGTATAGATTCTTATCAAGTGCTGTCACTCTCACTACTCCTGCAGCTAGAACACTCTCTTCCTCCTTTTCTACCATTCCAAATTCTACTCTTTATTTCAGGTCCACTCCTTTCATGTTAAGCATCCCTGTTCACCACCATCCCCCACTTCCCTTGAGCTCTTCCTAGTTTTTATTACCTAGAACTTATTCAAGGTCTTAATATGATTGCTGTCTTGTATTGTTCTCTAATTCTTTCATGTGTGCAAGTCTTTTCTCCCCAAATAGAGTTTAACCTTATTAAGGGAGACCTATGTTTCTATTTATTTCTCTTTCTTATGGGGTCTATTTATTCAGTGTACATTTATTGGGTTCCCGTGTGCCTGAACTGTGCTTGGGATTCAAAGATGCATATATATAATATCTATATCTATATCTGTATATATATATATATATATATATATATATATATATATATATATATATATATATATATCTTCTTTACTAGAGAAGCTAATAATGTTATGGACTCATGGTTTGATAACTGCCTATAAAAGTGTTGCACAAATAATGGGCCCTTAATATATGTTTGATGGATTGATGAACCATGCTGCTTTTCAACTAGGTATTCAATGAATGAATGAATGAAATGGCTAAACAAGGAGCCCCTGGTACAACTGTTCCAGGTGTATCCCTCCTCTATGAACCTAGTTCTAATTGACTTTAAGGTATAAGACTGGTTTGAGGGCAGAAGTGGTCTTTAGAGGCATCAAAACAGAGAGCCTACTGTCTTTTCAAGGCAATTTCAAAGCAGTGTTCACTCCTTCCCTTAAGGCCTAGTGATTAAATTACAAAGCATTTTACAGGCATTGGCCAATTTGTGTCATTCAGGTTGGTGAGTTATAGAACTATGTTCATCACCATAATAAAAACAGCTATTATTGAATACTTACTATGTGCTAGATGTTGTGCTGATTTCTTTACATAAGTTATCTAAGTCCTAACAACAAACCTATGAAGTAGGTATAATTATTATCCCCATTTTACAGAAGAGGAAACAGCTAGTAAGCAGAAAAACAAGGCTTGAATCCAGAAAGTCTGATTCCACACTTACTGCCTACACAATTAATTGGTAGAGTGGAGAACTGAGTTCTTGACTTGGCCCTGCCATTGGCATGCTGTGTGACCTGCAGAAGTCATTTCACTTCTCTGGTCTTTAGTCCCTTCTGATCACTTAATTTAAGGGTGACAGTACCAGTATTAAAGCCTGTTCACTTTTTTTTTTAATCCTCACTGGAAGACATGTTTCACATTTATTTTTAGAGAGAGAGGAAGGGAGAGAAGAAAGAGAAGGAGGAGGAGGAGGAGGAGGAGAAGAAGAAGAACAACAACAACATTGATGTGAAAGAGAAACACAGATTGGTTGCCTCCTGTACAGGCCCCAACCAGGAATCAAACCTTTAACCTTTGGTTGCCTGGAACAATGCTCCAACCAACTGAGCCACCCAGCCAGGGCTTAAACCCTATTCTTTTGAATACAAGTCCTGTGCTCTTTCCACCACTTTCAACTGCTTAAAGCTGATGGCGATTTCCCTAAATCTCATCTTTTATCTTCTTGTGGCATCTGCAGGAGCCTGTGGTATAGTCATTCATAAAATGAATGTTCTTGCCCTGACTGGTTTGGCTCAGTGGATAGAGCGTCAGCCTGCGGACTCAAGAGTCCCAGGTTCGATTTCGGTCAAGGGCATGTACCTTGGTTGTGGGCACATCCCTGGTAAGGGGTGTATAGGAGGTAGCTGATCAATGTTTCTCTCTCATCGATGTTTCTAACTCTCTCTCCCTCTTCCTTCCTCTCTGTAAAAAATCAATAAAATATATTTAAAAAAATGAGTGTTCTTTTTTTTTTTTTTTTTGAGAGCTTATATATGAAGACCTTGATGGCTTTGTGAAAGGCTTGGCTGCTGGGGACTATAGAGAGAGTTGCAGAAGACCCCTCAACCTGATTTCTTCCTGTGACTCCCATCCTTCAATTTCTAGGTTAAAAAATTTCCCCTCAGTATACAGGATGCTTATTATCAAGGGTCCATTCAGAAAGCACATAGCCCAAACCAGGCTATGATCAAAAAGCAGGTGGTAGGTCCAATGCATTTCTGAGGGTGCAGTTTGCTCAACATAGGCTAGAGATTGAGACCAGGTAACATAACATGAAAGAGCAGGCAAGTCTACTACTCTGAGGAGCCTCCACACTGAAATTGAAGCTGTCAAAATCCTCCATTTTGTCCTTTCATAGACAGGATTTTGCCTCCACCTCCATGTATTCAGACAAAGGATGATGATTATTTGAACAAGTGTGCATGGTTGGCTGGCCTCAGTATTTTAAATTGATATGCACAAATGCAAATTGGTTTGCTGTACCCCTCATGTTGTTATTTGGCTCAGTCTGTAGCTGTGTGTTCTGTCAGGAGTAGCTGTGTGTTCCGTTCTCACCAGGGTAGTCTCTGGCTGGGGTGACTGCTAGTGTCCTTTCCTAGAGCATCTTTAACACCAGGCAACCTGATGTTAAAGATCAAGCAGGATGGCTTTATGTCCCATCCTCATCACCTTCTCGGGCCTCCAATTTAAGCTAAATTTCCAGAATAATTTGCATTGTTCTCCTGTATACCTTTTTTTCAGCCTTCTTCTCCATCCCTGTATAAAATTCTACAGAGATGGGGCAGGGGAATGGGGCCCCTCTGCAGAGGAATCTCTCTCATGCGAAGGGCAAACACACACACACACACACACACACACACACAGTGGCAGGAAAACTTCATCTTTCCTCTGACTTTACCATGTTCCCAAATATCAAATCAAGATCACTCCCAAAGGAAAAACAAACAAAAAAGTACTCCCTTCTAGAAAATGAGTTCATCCCTTGGGGAGGGATCCACCTGTGGTTTACTCAAGGGCTGAATTTCTGAAGCATCTACTTGTATGTCAGGCTGCAGCTGAGGGCCTGGGGATCTGAGGTTTTGGGTCAGTCTCCATGTGGGTAGCACCTATTTGTAAAGGTATTTCCCTTAAGCAGAAGGTAGCTTTGCTTGTAGGTTAGAATTCTAAATGTGTGTGTGGGAGAGGAAGTGGGGATGGTGGTGAGGATCACTGGGGGTAGGAATTCAAAAAGCAGTCTAGGTCCTGCCTTTCTGGGAATCTGTGGGTGTAGGGAACTCTGAGTTAGACGGGGTGAACCAGAGGAGGGAACCAAGGAACAGTTCAACTTTGTTTACAAATCAATATACAAGCAATTGCAAATGACTTCAGGCAGGGACAACCATCAGCTTCAAATCGAGAACACTACGGGGAAAGGCGGCTGCCGCATAAGGGTAGACTTTAGAGAAAAATTTGGAAAGCTTTCTGGAGGGAGCCGTTTGTGGAGAGGTAGGCTGGGAACCGTAGCTGAGGGTAAGCGCAGGGCAGCCGCCTTTCCCGGGCTCTCCTCCTCGCCAGCCGCCAGCCGCCAGCCGAGGCCGCTGGGTGAAGTGCACTCCGTAGCCGCCGGCCCCGGGCCCCCCACCATCCTCAGGCCGCTTCCTCCACACGCGCTCCTCCCGGCTCCCCCTCTATAATCTCCTGACATCTTTTCAAATCCAATTATCGAATTAATTGACGTGCTAACCGAGAGGCAAACAGAGAGGGGCGGCAAACATCGGGCGGCTTAGATTTATCCTCCGGCCTTCACAAACCCCGGCCGGGCGAGATTTACTGGGCCTCCAACACGGCGACAGTTCAACCCTTTGATTAATCATGTTTTTCTCCCAGCCCCATAATTTAGTTGGTCTTTTTCCCTCCCTGGGTTTTTTTTTTTTTTTTTTTTTTTTTTTTTTATCAGTGGAAACAGAGACGGAGTCCTCATCAGCTTCAATTACAAATATTAAGCCCCCGGACAGCATTTTGACAGAGAGGCGGCCAGCCCCCCTCCGTCCCGCCCCTTTAAATCATCGCCGAATTAACATCACAATCGGCGGCTGGCGTGCGTTCAGATTTAAATGGTGGCATATTGTTCGCGGACCGTCTAGTTGAGAACTGCCGGTTCCTAGCTGCGGGCGGCAGCCCCCGCCTCTCCCCACTCCGCCCCGCTCCGGCCTCCGGGGAGCTGTGACACCGGCGCCGCGGGAGGATCCGGCCCCCGGTCTCCAGCGGCGGAGACGCAGGCGGGGAGTGCGCCGGGGTGGGGGCGGCGGGCTGGTGAGAGTGGGAGGGTGTGGAGGGAGAACAGAGGGGGTGCCAGGGAGCTGGGCCCAGGATGGGCAGAGGTGGTGTGTTTGGTTTGGGGGGTGGTAGGGGAACAGGGTTTATGCAAATGATATGCAGATGAAGACGCACAAGACGCGAGTTTGGGAATGCCCCCCGACTGCCTTTTGGGGGAAGATTATGGCCTTCTCGACCCTCCCAGGGTCTGCGCGGCACCCTTGGGCCGTGGTGGAGTAGCCAGGAGGCAGGGACATCTCTTGCTCTTGGAGTTGTGCTGTCTGAAGGAAGAATGTGAGCCAAGATTTCTCCAGTTCTTGAGCGTATCAGAAAGAATCGGCCCTAAACCACAGCCCGCAGGCTTGAAGATAGGCCTCAGAAAGAACTTCCTTAGTGGGAAGATGGAGCGTGAGGTAAAAATCCCCCTCCCCCAGGGATTTTTCGGTTTAGAAGACTCTCGAAGTAGCCAGATTTCTCAGGTGTTTGGGGGAGAAAGTTGTAACTATTTGGCTCTATCCCACTCAAGTGAAGGAGAAAAGGGAGTCTTTCGCTGACTCCATTAATCCTTTAAGAATGAAGGAGTTCAGGAAGGAAAATGTCAATCCAGGAGCCTAGGTTTCCAGATATTTTCATATCCACCTGTCTCTTCAATCTTGACCGCATTAAATTCCAGGACCCCACTTCTGCCTAGCAACATCACAACCAATCAAGATGCAATTAGACCAGGCTGCTGGGCTCATCCTTAACTGGGATTGGCTGCTCGCAGTATGTGCATCGCAAGTTTTCATTGGCTGACGGCCACCTGTATGGAAATGAGAATTACAAGAGACTCAGCGGGTTCTCCGCCCTGTGGA
Organism: Corynorhinus townsendii; assembly: GCA_026230045.1. Classification (NCBI taxonomy): domain Eukaryota; kingdom Metazoa; phylum Chordata; class Mammalia; order Chiroptera; family Vespertilionidae; genus Corynorhinus; species Corynorhinus townsendii. The sequence goes on along the minus strand of JAPDVU010000003.1, from coordinate 166,589,503 downwards.
CCTGTAGCTTAGCGCGCTGAAACCTGCAAGCTCAGAGCAGGAATTCTGGGGCTGGTTTCTTGTCCTCTCTGCCTCCTTTTCCCCTGAAGAGATCTCTCGAGCTTTTCCCTTCTTCCTGGCGTCCCTGCCTGAGGCCTAGTGTCAAAGAAACGCGACCAAATAACGCAGAAATAATGCGGATTTGTGTGCTTTTTGCATTCTCTCGGTTCAGTGTCAAGATTTTGCCCCTTCGGTTCGTTGCCGCCACGGTTCCTACCCCGTTCTCTTATCCACATCCATCCTAGGGGCCTGTAGAGTCCCTCAGTCTCTGCGCCTTGTTGCCACAAACCCTGCCTTTGGGTTCACCTTCTCTCCAATTCTCGTTGCCCCTCTCCTCCCGCTCAGGAGGCAGGCGTCTCGCACAACAGTCTAAAGCCCGATTTAGGAGGGAGTTAGAGGGGGAGAGGACCCCTCCCCCAAAACACCCCCGATTCTCGTTCCCCATCCATTTTCTCCGAGGGAGCCGAGTTTGACAGCGAATTCATTCCGAGCGGGGAGGGTGATTTATTCTTCAAATATACCGACAAGTGCGGGCATGATGGAGCCCATTAAAATGTTGGGAGATTGTTTTTATGATTGAAGTCTGTATTACTCCAACCATAAAGAAAGAGAGCAAGGAGTCATTAGCATTTTCATGATGGTGTATTTCTGCTTGTCTCCACGCCATCACTCATCTTTACTGCCCGTCCCTTTGCTCTCCCTCTGCTACAACGAAGAGAGACTGCAGCCTGAGTTGGATTGGGGGTGGGGGGAGGCGGGGGCCAGAGATCCCCCAGTCGGTCTGCCCTTCACGCCAAATCCTCACCCTCCCTGGGACGCAGATCAGGGGGTGAGATGTCGGACACAGACATGCTTTAGCTTTCTTCCTGCCAGCCCCTCCTGCCCCTAAATGGTGGGAGCAGGGGGGCCTGCACAAACGGAGCTTGGAGACCTGGGAAGTCTGGCGTTAGGGAAGGGGGAATACTCCTTTCTTTCTTTGGCTCTCCCCTTGCTGGCCTACACTCCACTTAGAGCACTGCAGGGTTATCCACATAAGGGTAACGTCAGGAATTCCTGGCTGAGTGCTCTGGGCTGGAGACATCAGAGTCGGAGAGGATAAGGAAGAGACTCCTATTCCCTTGGTTTGGAGACTGTGTTGGTAGGAAGTTGGGAAACTGGACTTTTGGCTTCTGTCTCTGCTATTCCCTAAAGGGCCCTAACCTTGGTCTGGGATGGGCTTAAGTCTTCCGTCTCCACTGCAGTTCCCCAACTCTTGCTCCCTCCTGACATCCTAAGTCCTTGATTCTTTCTAACCAATCATATACAAGACTCTTCAGTACCAAAAGGAACACATTTATGAAAATAACAGAGATCAAAATAATAACTGCCAAGGAAGATTCTTGGAGAAAATTTGCTATGGGTAAAACAGTTTCTTTGGGTGTCCAAGGATTGTTGGAATCACTTGGCCTCACCCCTGGCTTCTGATGAGACTCTTCTTCCCCACAAAATATTTTTATTGATTTTTAGAAGGAGGGGAAGGGAGAGGGACACACTGAAACATCATGTGAAAGCCCAACACAGGCTGCTTCCTGTATGCTCCCTACTGGGAATCAGGGCATGTGCCCTGACTGGAATGGAACCCATAACCTTTTGGTTCATGGGCCCACACCCAACCAACTGAGACACACCAGTCAGGGCCTGATGAGACTCTTAACATAAATAAACATTCATTTTAGGTTGAGCATAACTTGCCTGCATAGCCTATTGCCACAAATTGTATGGTGGCACTTGAATGGGAGTTGATTGGGATAAAGGGGTAATGGGAAAATAGAAGTGTCACTAGCAAGACATGAACAGTGCTAATAACGATTAGTGGACCACTTTCCTCTTGGCCCAGTGCTTTCTCATTGATGTCTCACAAACTGAAAACTAGGCTTCATGACCATCATTTCACAGATGAGGAGACCAAGGATCAGGTGAGGATGTGTGGTGTGCCCAGGGTCATTTAGCTAGTAAACAGAAGAATCAGGATCTGAATCCCGGGCTGTCTTCATTATCAGTGCTGCCTATGAAAGAGTCCAAGGTCTCTAAAGCGGAAGTCAGAATGACTGATTGCCCTGCATACTTCATCTGGATTTGTGAGAAAGTGGAGACTATCTGTTAAGTGCTTACTAGGAATATTCATCCCTTGGCCACTGGTCTGGGAGTTGGGTAGTAATTAGCAATGCTGGGATTAACTGCTCTAATCATTCAGAGAACATTTATTGAGCACCTATTACATGTCATCTTTTGTTTGACCATACCCTCCCTTTTCCCAGGCTCCCCCTTATTAAGATGGGTACCTAATAGGGCTCTGCAATTGGGCAGAGATGGAGCAAAGGGGGGCGTGGAGGTGAGAGCCCCCCTACAGCCTGCACATGCCCAGAGGCTGCTGCAGCAGCAGCCCCAGATTTACAGCTGCCCTGGCGCTGATGCCATAAAAGCAAACGATCCTTCTCTGTACTAATTTCTGTGTAATTAGATCTCTCCTGGCATGGAAAGTGGGGAGTGGGGGCCGTTAGGAGGGGAGGGTGCCAAGGACTCTTTACAGAGGTGGGGGAGGGGCTGTGGGACACACATAGCTTCATGTGGGGCAGGCTGGGCACAGGGACCTACATGCCCTCTGGCAGATGGGAAATACTGTGATGCACACCTGGAAGGCAGATGTGATAGCACCCTTTGTACGGAGGATGGGGACAGACTAACCTGGGATCCTGTACAAGGATCCTGAAGCTAGAAGAATAACTCCTGGCTAATCTATGTACACATGGAAGGCACTGAAGTCCTCAGAGGACCTGCACACAGATTTCCCTCACAGGCAGCTGGACAGCAAAATCTCTCAGTGGGGACTGAACAGCAGAGAATTCCTGCAGACCCATTACATGTACATCCATATTTACAAAACAATATATACATGCTCATTTACCTGCAAGAAAGCAGATACACATTTCTCTTAATCAAATGCAGAAATCACAACATCTGCACTAAATATACCTTCCACAAATGCTTGTTCCCTCCTCCGCCCCCACGCATCACCAGCCTGCCTCTTAGAGGCAGGAAACTAAAGGATGAAGAAAGCCCTTTCTTTAAGGTTTTCTTTAAGTTACTTGGAGATGAATCCCATTATACCATGAAAGGGGGGTGGGGGAGAAAGGATTACAGAAGAAATCAGGAGGAATGTGGGGATGATTAGAGAGGGAAAGATTCTGGAACTTTGTCTTTTTTTTTTTTTTTTTTTAGGGAAGAACAGTCTTAGGGAGGAAAAAATACAGTTGTTATTATCTGCCCTCTCCCCACCCCATGGTGACAAACAATGACTGTAGGCAGTAATGCCATTTGGAACAACACTTCTACCAAGCTAAGTATTCATTATGCACTGGAGTGTATCTGTGGAGGGACCTCCGAGGGCCTCTTATCCGATCTCCCTCTGCAGCCCAAATTTCTTTCACAGTAAGCCTGCCAGGGAGTCAGCCAGATTCTGCTTGAATGCTTCTGTTGAAATGAGCTCTTTTCTTCATAAACAGTTTGCCCCTCTCACTGGAAAGGTATAGAGGTTTGAATATTCTTTGGTCAAACTCAAATTTGTCCACTTTGAAATTTCAGAATATACTGTTTTTAACTACTGTCATATCTCCTTGACATATCTCCTAAAACATATTCTAATGTTTTAAGACCAGCTCAATCAAAGCATTAATCGTCCCCCACAACAGCAATAACAATTAGATACTCATTGGAAAATCAGGAGATTCTGATCTCCACAGATAATTGCCATGTACTTATCTTAAGCCCTTGTTCTAATGGCTAATTCCTGATTAACCCAGTAATGAAAATGTATCACAATAAAGAAAGATTTGTCATGCCTTGTTATCACTTCATTGGGCCATCCTTCTAGATACCTGCCATAACACCAGGATATTTCTCTTCCAATAAAACATGATCATGATGTGCTTGGCCAGTAAAAAGGAAAAAAACTGTGTATTAAAAATATGTTTAAAATGATTTGCATGAGTGATGTAAATATAAACTACCACCATCATCATTGTCAATATCATCCTCCGTTGTTTATTTGCCTTTTGAAATCCCTGCTCAACTTTGGGGGTGGGCGTAAATAAAGGAAGAAGGAGACAGAAAATTAACATCTATTAAATGCTCAGTATCATCAGGCACTGTGCTAAACACTCACCCTGTGAGATATATATTATTATGCTTTTACAGGTGAGGGAATTGGGCTCAGAGAAGTAACTTGCCTGAGGTCATTCAGCTAGTGACCAGGCGATCAGAATTTTAACCCAGGAAGTCTAATTCCAAAGTCTCTACTCTCCCACCTAATCCTGAACTAGTTAATTTTACTTTGATGCCATCAGTGCCTCACCAAGTGGATCTATACTACTGACGAGACACTGGTGAGGAGATAGGCTGGGCTCAAAGATCTCACCCTTCCCAGATAGCCACGCTCCCCACATAGGAACCAGGAGTTCAGGGCCTGAACTTTGTGGCTGTGTGCTCTTTACTGCCCTCCTCTAGGGTTGCCCATATATAATCGCAGGCAGCGCTGCACCCATTGTCACACATTTACCCACTGTCACATTCACACAGCCACACACACCTTCAACTTACACAGAACTCAGAGGCTGGCTGTGCTCTCCTCCCAGGCAGTGGTGTGCATAGCCAGCAGGGGTCGCCGGCACACCAGGAATTACCACTTGCTGGGTCTGTCTCCTGCCCAGCAGGACGGAAATGTCCTTCTCTTCTGTTCTTCTAAAATATCTCGCTAAAAGCCTTCCTCTTTCCTGCTTTTCCTTCTAGCCCCCACCCCACCGCCCAGACCCTACATGTTTGTGACCATGCCCATTATGCAGCACGCACCCTAAACTGCCAAATCCCAACCTGGATTCTGGATGTCAATCTTGCTTTAGAAATGAACAGCCAAGGAGCTAGTAAGAAGCCTGGAGTGCCCAAACTTCTGGTTCACTCTTGGCCGATTAGGACTCTCCCTCCTTTCAGTGCCTCTCCAACACATTACTTCTCAGCATCCTTCACTTCCCCGTCCTGACCATCATTTTATTGTACCAGTGTTCACGTAAGCACTTGTCCCAGACATTATCAAACCCCTAGGATCCTTTACCTCCCTCATCCTGAGAACGGAGGAGGAGGCAAATCTCTTATAGATCTGTGGCCAGGGGTTTTAAAAAAGCAATCATAGTTTGGGGAGTATATGGGAGGGACCAGATACCCTGCCTCACTGCAGAAAGATAGGCCAGGTGTCCGCTCCCTGCTGGGATGGGGTCCAGACACCGGCTGTGGAGGCAGTTGTAGCTGCCTTTTGGGAGTGGCATCTCTCTGCTGTTTTCTGCCTCTCCCCTCCCCTTTTGTAGCAACAGCTCCCCAGCATTTCCACGTTCCCATCTCTCCCTCCTCCCCTTTCCTCCTCTCATCTTCTGGAGCCCAATGATTGGCGGCTGCCTGCTGCATGGCGGCTGGGTTTATGGCTTTGCGGCAGTTGGGGAGAAAGCTAGGCCGGAGACAGAAAAATGGAAACTGACCAAGAAACAGAGGACGATGGAAGAGTAAAAGAAAGACAAAGAGGCAGAAAGACTTCAAGAATAACAGATAAAAATCTAAATGATGAGAGGGACAGACTGAAGCAGAGATGAACACGAAGAAAATTACAGAGATTTGGATAAAAGATGAAGAAAATGTGACAGGGATGGGGAGAAAAGGGAGAGGAAAGCGTAGACGGAAAACATTTGAATATCTCTTGAGAGTAGGGATGTGCAGGGCCTTCCAGGGGGCAGGAATTGCTGGTAGTACCTAGAGGTAGAGGATGGGTGGACATCTAGGGACCCCAGGAAATTCTGTAATATAGGAGGAGGCTAGAGGATCTTGCTGCTAATCCAATTTTCCCCACACTTGTGCTTCCATTTATCCATCCTAGTATTTTCCATGTTCACATCCTCCTGGAATTTTAAGGTTATTACAGAAATGTCCTCCTTAAGGATGAACCATGACCTAGTATGGATCTTGTTCAATTTTCTATGAAATGAATGGGAAAACCAAGGTGTGAGGTTTGGGAGGGATTTTTATATTAGAACAAGCCTTTGTTGAAACAGGTTAACTTGTAAGGCTGTTGGCTGGCTGTCACGGCACCTCAGTTGTCACATACCATGTTTACCTACAGTTATTTTTCTATGTATTCTTTATGCTAATATATCAGCTCTTTAACAGCAAGATCTGTGTCTGCCCTTCTTTGTGGCTCCCACAGTGCCTTGTTCTTGTTTATTGAGTGAACCAATGATTGGCCCCTGGAGATGTTTAAGCAGATGTTGAATGACTACCAATAAGGGATGTAGTCCAGGGAATTTTTGTACTGAATGAAAAGCTGGAAATATATCTCTAAACACCCTTTTAGTTTGGAGGTTCTGTCAGTCCATATACATAAACTTGTGTTTGCTCTCTTTCCCTAGTTCTCCAAATATGTAAAGGGGGAATCCACAAATTACAAAGTACCTACTGTGTGCTATGTTCTGTATACAAGGCATTTTATACATCTGAACTCATATAATTATCACAGTAACAGGTAGGAGTTATCCACATTTCTTCAGATGAGGGCTTACAGATATGAGGTGTTTTGCTCTAGGTCACATGGTTAGGAAGTATGACAAATTAAGTCTTAGAGACTAAAGCCTGTGCTATTGCCACAACACCGTGTTTATATCAATTTGGGAGATTTCCACAGTTTGAGAAACACAAAAGAGTTGAGGAATGGAGAAAACAGGGAGAACACATGGCTTCTAAATTTAGGGTTGGGAGATTCTGGACTCTACACTGGGGGAAAAATCCACTTTTGTGAGAGAACAGGACATTTCTGCTCTCACCCGATTATCAATAGACCCAGAGAGAAAAAAATATGAAGGACCAGGACAGGGGAACTGGAGATGGCTATTAAGCACGGGAATTTCTTGTCATTGTTATAGTGCTGGGAGCATGGGGCAAAGGGGTGCATCTAGAATGCAATAGTGGACATTCCAGGTATTTATCTTCCCGCCAGAAGGGATGTTGGGAGTCTAGTGAGTCCAGGGATGGTCCAAGCAGTGGGGCTTCTAATTAGTGGCAAGGCTTAGGCTAGTGTTGTGTAGTAGAGATTTAATAAAGGCCACACATATAATTCAAAATTTCTGCCCTAGCTGGTTTGGCTTAGTGGAGCATTGGGCCATGGACTGAGGAGTCCCAGGTTTGATTCCAGTCAAGGGCACATATCTCAGTTGTGAGCTCAATCCCTGGTCAGGATGCATGCGGGAGGCAATCAATTGATGTGTCTCTCTCACATCGATGTTTCTCTCTGTCTCTCCCCCTGTCTCTCCTCCTCCCTTCCACTCTCTCTAAAAAAAAAATCAATTGAAGAATGTCTTCAGGTGAGGATTAACAACAACAAAATTTTTTCTAGTATCCACTTAAAAAACAGTATAACGAACCAGGTGAAACTAACTTTAATAACATATTTTATATAAAACAATATATCCAAAATATTATAGTTTCAACATGCAATGAATATAAAATTTAAGAAATTTTTTGTACAAAGTCTTGAAATTTATTATGTAGTTGGTACTTACAACATCTCAATTCATTCCAGCTACATTTCAAGTGTTTGATAGTCACATGTAGCTGGTGGCTACTATAGTGGGCAATGCAGGCTTAGAGTGTGCTTCATACCTGACTAGTCAGAGACAACAGGATGCTGGACCCTGACATCTTGGCTCCCTCCCTTGATTTTTCTTATACCTTAAATTAGAAGTCACTGTTTCTACATGAGTTTGGAGACATATTCCTAATCCCACAGGTCAGAAGAGTTGCATTTCTATTTCAGGGTCTGTGAAGTCCAGCTGCACAATAACTTCCACCTGCAACATTCTCTTTAAGGTCCTTGTTGAGCCACCAGGTACCCCCAGCTGCTAATCCAGTGATTTTCAGGAGTCATTACCCTGGCCTCACTGCCATACCTACCACTGCTAATCTCTCCTTGACTCCTCCCTCCTGAATTGCTTACTATCTCTCTGGCTGATCCATCTGTCTTCTCTGTGACTCCGCATTCTCCATAATTCCTTCCACATTGTCAGTCTCCTGGGTGCTGTCCATTGCCCTCTTACCCTCTTACTCTACATGAGGGAGACCTAGGTAATCTTTCTTCACTCTCATCACCTTTACTTTAAAGGATCTTGTTTCTTTCTCCAGTTCTAAACTCTCTTGAGCTCTGCACTTAAAATATCTATCCAACTGTCTACTGGATATCTCTGTCAGAAGACCCCAAAGACATTGGGAATTCAACAAGACAAAAATTATACCAATCATCTTTTCCCTCAATGTATTTCTCCATTTGTATTATTTATTTGGTGAATGGCATCACTGGTCATCTGGATATTGAAACCAGAAACCTGGGATCAATTTGACTCCTTTTGTTCACTTCCCGTATCTAATTATTACTGAGTCCCATTAATTCCGTATTCTAAAGAACTCTGCCTCTTTACCTTTTGACACAGCTTAAGTTTGGTGCTCACCATTTTTTCCTGGGGTTATTACAGTAGTTCCCAATTGGTTTCTCTGGACTTTTATGATCTGCCAGTAGAGTGTAAGCTCCATGAGGGCAGGCATTCCTGCTTCCCAGTGCCTAGAAAGATACCTGGCACATAGTGAGCACTCAATGAGTATTTGTTGACTATAGGAATAAATGTCTGTTAGTCCATCCTTCCAGCCTCACTTCACACACCGTGTATCATCCTCATTCTACAGCCCTGCTTGAGTGTTTAAGACTTCTGAGCGAGTTATGTCTTTGCACATTTTGCTCCTTCTGCCTGAACATGCTTGGCTCACAACTACTCATTCTTTAAGACTCAGCCCCCATATTGTCATCCATGGAAAACTTTGTAACTTGTAAACATGATGTAGAGTGTTTTTACAAAGTGCTCTATGTGCTATCTCAAAAATAACTGAAGGAAATCAAGTAGGAGGAGGTGTCCTTTGAACTGAGGGGAAAGCATGTGTTCAGGGGTATGCAAAAGTAGTGCCTATTTCTGTGGAGTGGTTCTGTAAAACTGGAGTCCAGGGTACCTTAGGATAGGAAATGGGAAGTCAGACAGTGCAGACCCTGACTGGCACACTCAGCAGCCTGCACTTCACATTCCCATAGTTACCAGGCAGCCACTGAGGTTCTGTAAGGGGGGAGTGATGTTTGCATTCATTCATCTCCTACTAAATACTGACACCCTAGTTCCTATTTGCTGGTTCCTCGTCTGACTTTTCTTCTCACACCAGGCTCTCAAGCCCATTCAGTTTGGATGCTGTATGGATGCTGGGAAGGAGAGGGGAATGAGCTGATCCAAGGGAAACGAGTAGAAAGGCTGAGCTGTCAAATACCACACAGTAAGTAGGAAAAAGAACCCAAATTGCAAGTATCTTTCCTCTTTGCCCATGCAATCAATTACCCTTCCCTGAGCTTCCTGTGTCAGAGGCCAGGTCCTGGATCCTGGGGTAGGCAAGAGAAATGGCTCTAAATGTCCAGCCTGAAGATGCAGATTGCACATCAGGAGACATGCAAGGGCAGAGCAAGGAGCAGCTGCAGGCTCTAAATAGTTAGGTGGAGGGGTCTGATGAGATACTAGGGGGCTTCATGGAGGAGGGGAGCATGGTGCAGGCTTAGGAAGATGAAGCAGAACTGGGCTGGGGAGAAAGTGAGGTGAGAATGACCCATGTCAAGTTTTGGAGGTGGGAAAGTGAAATCTACGCTGCAGTTTTCCCAAGTGCTTTTAGTCTGGTACGCCTGTGTGTCAATGGCCTTGTGCAGCTACCCATGAAGCTCCTGTTGGGGAAGGAGGTGTGTGTACCTTGGCAGGGGCTCTGGGTGGGAGCAGGGGCCCTGGGTTCCTGTGTCTTTCTTTCCCCTGTTTTGCACTAGGGGCCACCTTTCTGGAAGCGAGGATATCTGGGTTCCAGATTCTTCCCTCTCTAACCTCCCCCAGACATAAATCACAAGTGATTTCATTAAATGCACCTCCTGCTGGGGATGTTGGCTCATAATTCCTCTCTGATTAACCCCCACTACCCCGGCAAGTTTATAGGCCAAGCATAGGAGGGGGTAAGGGGGAGGGGAAAAGGGGGTATGAGGGGAATCCCAGGCCAGTGATGGATGCCTCTGTCAGCCCAGCTCATATTTATTAACAGTCTTAATACGGGAAGCAATAAAGGAAGAGAGGGATTCTATTAATTAAATCATTGTTATAATTAACTTTCATTAAAGGAGGATCAATAAAGAGGAGTTGAGATGGAGAGAGGAGAGATCCATTATCTCTAATTTCCTTGGAAGGGATTCAGGGAATGAAATGGGGTTGCTAGGAGACAGCGATGTGAGGGAAGAAGGAAGGATGTAAGATGTCATTCAGGTGGGGTTGGAAGGGGGGTGGATAGGAGGATTTCAGGTGGATAGAAGAAATGGTGGGGTGGCAGTGGCCCACCCAGGGGCCCTAAAAGGAATGAAGGGTGGATAAGGGAGCTACTGGGATAGTGAACAATGGGGCTATAGGCATGGCGTGTACTGGGCATTCCTGAGAGCCTTGATGAGCTTGCAGGTCCTTAATAAATGCTTTATGATGCTGTCTCTGTCTAGCCTGTGAAGCTGGTTAGAGTGGATGAATGTGTTTTCATGACTGTGGAGTCAGAGTGCGCACACGGGTGTGTGAGGATGGCAACAGAGGAAGAGAGGGAGGTAGAGACGGGAAGAATATCAAATAGTCTTTAGGGGTATGGGGTTTAGGGCATTTTTTTATAAAGTGGATACTCAAAGGTTTCCCTCTTGACAGTAGTAATGCTGTCCTTTGGCCCAAGGTACAGTGATGGCTGCTATGGAGGGTGAAGGTCTGAGTGGTGGAAACCACCCTTGCCTTCTAAGGCATGCACTTTGGCCCTATACCTGAGACCCAACCCTGGGACTAAACCCTGAGCAAGCCAATACCAACCCACAGTTTGCTCCTCCTGCACTGCAGTATTCTCCAAGCCAGACCTCCACCTGGGACAAAGGTTCCTCCCTCCTCCTCTTCCCACTGGTGGCCAGCACAGCAGGCATAATGGGATAAAGCCGCCTGAAGTCCCCTCCCTCCCTTACCCCTTCACTGAGTTCTAAGAGCCAGGTGTCTGGTCCTTCTTTGCTCTAGTCACACCTTATAATAAGAACACATTTTATTAGAAGAGTTATACATACCATATAAATATATTTGTCCAAACTACAGGTAGGGGGAGGGATACTGGAGAGAAAGCTCTACTACTATGGGGAACCTGGAGAGGGAGGAAGGGCTGGCAAGTGGGAGAACCCGGGACTATTTGTTCCCCCATCTCTCACAGAAGGCACAATGCATTATTTCTTTCCATGTGAGGACACTGGGGGTAGGGGGTTGGCATGGAGGGGCAGAAGTTAAGAGTACAGAAAAACCTCAAAAATACAAAAAGAAACCTCAAACTTAACATCTAATGCTATGGAAAAAGGCTAGGGTGGAGTGTGGAAGGCAATGGGGGGGGGGGGGGGGCGGGGCAGGCAGTAAGAGGAACCAATGAAGTTCAGAACTGAGAGACCTGAGGAGGTCATGATGTCCATGCTGCTGCCTCAAAGCAGGCCCCAGAGGAAACTCAGGGGAACAAACATAGACCCCAAAGAAGAGAGGGTAGGGTACCCCAGGGATTGGCTTTGGGGCATCAGAGACTGTGTGTGTGTGTGTGTGCAGTGGTGGTGGTGTTTGCAGTAGCTGGTGAGTGACAGAGGCAACCAGGGTTAGGAGGGGCAGGGTCTACTCCCCCTGGGGAGGCCTCCTCCATTCTGGTTTCTCCCAAACCGCTTTCAGGGGTAAATTCAGCCATTCTTCCATGAAGGACCCCTCCCTGGACAAAAGGGCTGGTAGGAGAGGATGAGGTTGGAGAGCTTGGAATAAAAACGGCACACGGGAGTGGTTCTTAAGGGAACAGAATATCATGGAGCCCACTGTGTTGGAAAAGAGGCATGAGACCTAAATATATGTCTGTATGTGAGTGTGTGTATGTGTTTAAGTGTGTGTTTGTGCTTGTACTAGGGAGAGGTGAGATCACTCAAAGGTGAAGGGGTCCTGGGTGCTGAAGAAGAAGTGTCCATCCATGTGGTCCTCCAGGGCGTCCTTATCACTCTCTGCTGGGAAGCGCTCCCTACAAATAGGGCACTCCTTCCATGGGGGGGTGGCAGGGCCCCCAGTGCTGGCCTCTGACAAGGGACCCACTGCAAAGCCACTAAAGAGAGACAGAGGGGAAAGGAGAGGGTCAGTGTGCTGTTACCTTATTGACTTGCAGACCTCAGGGAGAGGGACTCATGCCCAGATTCTCTTGTTCCTAATATAGCATCCTGGTAGTTCTCTCTCTCTGAGCCTCTCCCATAGCATCTTTCTCCCCACAATGCTAGGGCGTTTCCCGGTTCCCTGTGTCCTCCTTCTTTAGTCCTTGCTGGTCCCCATAGTGCAGAGCCCATCCCCCAACCTCTTGCTCTCCTCCCTCCATCTCTATCTGCTGCCTAATGAAGCTGAAAATGAGTCTGACATCGTTCTTCATCTTCCTGCTCCAGCTAAGAAGGATGACAGCATACCCCCACCCTGAGCCCATCTCACATCCAGGCAAAGCTGGGGACCAAGTGATAATATCTCTCTTCCCTCTACTTTCCCCTCTTGACCTGCAGAAGTAAAGGAAGGCAGAGGGGGCAATCTGATACCTAAATCCTCCACCCCTGTGGCTTCACCATTCAAAGGGTCCCCCAGGGAAGTCAGGAAGAGATAGCATCTCAGGGGTGGTCAGATGGATGCCGGATCCCAGTCTCCTCTCTGTTCTTGTCCCTGTGGGCTTGGTCTCCTACTTCCCTTCCTCCCCCGATGGAGCCTAGGAACCTACCTGGTGGTTGGGGAAGGGGTGGGGGGATGCAGGGCAATTTGGGCTCCACGAAAGATGGCACTAGAAAACAGAAGCCAGTTAAAGGCAGGGCCTCTGAGTGCATGTGTGTTGATAAGCTGAGGGGAAGGATTACCCGAAGGCACCTGGGATTTAGGAGAGTGGTAAATAATTTTGTGTCAGCCACACCTCTGTCTCCTTTACTTGGCTAGGGCCAAGAAGGCAGAGGTTGGGGGAAGGGCAGGGACTGTTCACCTGGATATCCTTTCTGCTGGCATTCTCCTACCTCTCTCCTGCCCCATTTTTACTCTCACCTGGCCATGTCATAGAAGGCATTGCCCAGTTCAGGAAGCAGCAGGTTGGCCTCTTCACCCCCATTCTGCACAGCTGCCATCAGGACTGACTTCTCATCTTCAGCCTCCTGGGAACCAAAGAGATAAGCTGTGTTTGGGGTAGTGTCCAAGATGGGGGAGTAGCACATTGGGCAGGTAAGGGAAGAATAGTCTGGGCCATGACAGAAAACAGAGGGCTACAATAAGAGTGGGGCAGGAAAGGTGTTTTGAAGGGAGCTGGTGGATAAGAAGAAAATGAGCCCTGACTAGTTTGGCTCCGTGAATAGAGCATCGGCCTGTGGACTGAAGGGTCCCAGGTTCGATTCCGGTGAAGGGCATGTACCTCGTTTGCGGGCACATCCCTGGTGAGGGGTGTGCAGGAGGCAGCTGATCGATGTTTCTCTCTCATTGACGTTTCTAACTCTCTAACCCTCTCCCTTCCTCTCTGTAAAAAAAATCAATAAAATATATTTTTTAAAAAAAAGAGGAAGAAAATGAGTTGGGGAGTAGGGGCTAGCAGTAGTAAGGCTATGGAGTGGGATTGGGTTTTGTGGTGGTGTCCATTGTATGGCCTTGAAGAGAGGCTGGGCTTGCCTCCTCTTCCCCAAGAAAAAATGAGAGCCCTGCATGACTGTCTTCCTGCTCTGGACGCTGGGCCACTTGAACTTGGCCCTACCACCCCCTCCTCCCTGCCCCTGCTCACCGAGTCAGAGCTACTGTCCTCAGCTGGCCCTGAGAGGTGGGGAGAGATGGGAGCTGGCTGGCTGATGACAACTAGAGGAGAAACTTCTCGTGGCCCAGCAGGAGAGGAGCTTGGATCTCCACGTTCACACAGGCCATAAGGTGGGAGCCTCATGTCTTCTGGGGACTCATCCTCTGAGTCTGTCAGAGCTGCCGGGCAGCCTGTAGGTGAGGTAGTGGGAAGAGAAAGAAGGATACGTTGTTAGAGGGTTGCATCAGCTCTGACTCCTTTGGATAAAAGATACAGTTAAATTAGACAAGAGCCAGAGTCTGGGAAGAAAAAGGCAAAATACAGAGGGCAAAGGCAGCTCCCGGGGGGTCACATGGAACTTTCCCCAACAGGGCAAGGTGTAGCGGGGAAGAAGTGTCACAAGATTGGGGGTGGCGTGTACAGACCCAGCCCTGCAGCTGCCTCCTCATCCTCTGTAGCAGCATCCTCATTCCACTTCTCATCGGCCACCTTCTCAAGGCGGGCCTCCAGCTTTCTCATGTACTCTAGTAGTTCCTGGTGTTGGGGAGGAAAGAGGTACAAGAGGATGGAAAGATGCCAACCTTGCTGACCTGTAGAAAGAACCTTCTGCATTCAAGATTTAACTCTGAGCTCCTGAGGATTAGACACCTTCACCAAAGGTGGGGAAGCTTAAGGTAGATCCTCACAGGCCCCCAAGGGCCCTCTTTTGCCCCCTACATCATTCCTTCCCCCAGCAATCATCTCGTCCTGCCAAATCAGCTGATAATGGTCCCATTTTTAGCCTCAGGTTCCTCTTAGAGGTACCGGTTCCTAAGCCAAGAGACACAGTTTCTAGTCCTCAAGCTCTCAGTTCTGGCCACCAGGGAGTTCTCACCTGCTTCTCCTCCTGCAACTGCTCCTTTTCCTTCTGGAGCACACGCAAGGCTGACCGCAGCTCTGTCAGCTCCCGCTTACTCTCTGACAACTGCACCTGAGGGAAACGGTCAAATGGACTAGGAGCCTAAAATGTACCTCAAAAAACCTGGGCTCTGGGATTGGGAACCAACCACCTAGAATCATGTCTCTGTGCCTTCGTTCCTCCCTTGCTCCAACACACACAGGAGAAGCCCCAACACTTTTTCCATGAGCCCCTTTCCTTGGCCATGGGAAATTCAGCCTCTGCTTCTTGAGTGTGGACCTGGATGATTTGGGCTGGGTGCAGGGACATAGCAGGGGCATGGAAGGGGCAAGCCATAATTCTCCTAAGTCATCACTACTAGGCCCAAATGTGTGCCCTAAGAGCAGAAAGGGACACTGCATGTTTCAAACCAATGAAGGCTGGGAGATGTGCAAGTGAGATGTTGCCCAATAAATAAGTGAGCCCCTTGCACTTAAGAGAGAAGGGGCACTGGCCTCAAGAGGCCATAGGACCAGGATACAGGGGTGGCTGGCGCCTCACCAGGCTAGCATCCTTTTCCTGGGCTAATTCAGTCTTGAACACTTGATTCTGGGTCCTCTCCTCCTGAACTGCCTTTTCCAGTCGAAGTATCTCTGCACTCAGCTTCAGGATCTTGTCCTTCTCCGCCTAGGAGATGGCCAGAAAGGAAAATGGGAAGATGAAGGAAAAGGGACGCCACTGGCAATAGCACCATCCCTCACTGTGATCTTCCTCTACTTTTGGAGCGATTTCCCCTTTTTGCCTCCCCCACTCCCTCAAAACCGTGAAGGAAGGAAGGGACCTGAAAGCAAGGGACCTTGCTGATCAGTAATGGGCATTAGGACAGGGTCTGGTGCCTAGAATGGTACATGTTTCTGAATCAAGATGGTAACCAAGGACAATGCTACAGAGATCAGGGTTGGGACACTCTATTTAGGGATGAGTCACACCTGGACAATGAAGTGTTCCTCCCTCACAGCCCCTCCCCACCTAAGTCTTCTGAGGTTCCCATTGCCCCCTTTCTGTTCTTCTAGGAGATCTGACCACATAGAGGTGGGGGTGATGGCTATGAGTTTGCCAGATCCCTCCATCCCTCTACCTCCACACTCTGCAACATCCCTGCCCGCTCCTTGCTCCACTGGCTTTTTTCCTCCTTCAAATGCAGACTGAGCTCAGCCAGCCTGCCGTTGACTCCAGCCACTTCCAGGCGGCTGCTGTGTAGTTCGGCTATGGTGCGGTCCCTGGCTCCCGCTGCGCTGGCCAACTCCTCCCCAAGAAGGGTGGCTTTCTGCTGGCTTGAGGCTGCAAGCTCCTGGGCCCCTCGAAGCTGTTCCTTCAGGGGCTCCAGCTCAGCCTCAGAAGAAAGGAAGAGATAGAGATCAGGGCTCCCAGTAAGTCATTGTGAACCAGGAAGATATTAACTAGGCTACCTCCTCCCCCCACTGCATTAGGACTCAGGATTGGGTTGTTTAGTTTTTAATCATATCCTTCCCCAGACTTTGCAGTGAGTGCTTGCAGCTGTCTCTACTTCTTGTTGCCTAGAGGCTTCACTCACCACCCGCTGCTGGGCCTGGCTTAGGGTGTCCTTCATCTGAACCAACTTGTCTTTTAGTCGCTGGGTCTGCGCACCCTGCTCCTCCTGCCGGCCCTTGGCCTCCTGCAGCTCCAAATTCAAGCGATGATTCTCCTGTTGTGCCATTTGGAGCTCAGCCTGATGGAAGTGAAGAACAGGTAAGGAAAGTGGTGGCCAGGGAGGTGAACCACTGTGATGAGAGGTCAAGGTTCCATTTCTCAGATTTAACACAAACTCAATCATTCAGCTTTCACCACCCCTTCCTGGGTTCTTAGCTCAAAGCGACTCAATCCTGAACATCCAGTCTCTAGCTCCCAAAGTGAGGTATCCAGCGTCACAGCTTAGGGTCTTACATAACTAGGTAGCCCATGTCCCATTTCTGCTTCTCCACTTTTTCTTTTAAATAAAAACTCAGCCTAGATGTCCTCCAGGTCCTGCAAATTCAGAATATTTTACCATAGGACTTTCCTTTCTTATTTCTGTCCATGGTTCAAACTAATTCCCAAGTCACTTAAGCTGGACCCTGGTGCTACGCTTGGATCTGTTCTCTCCCTAGTAGCCCATAGAAAAGCCCATTGCTTCTCCATTCTCCATCTTGTTCACATCCATTTTCTCTTCTATTATCACCACAACATGTTAGCTCAGGCTCTGGTCATGTATTACTTGGATTACTGAAAAACCTCACAACTAGCTCGTTTTCCACAAGGCAATCAGCTTAATCTTTGAGTACATGTCACCTACTTGAAAATCATCGATGCCTCTCACTGCTTACAGAAAAGATTAAACTCAAGATTGTCTACAATCTGACCAGGGCTTATCTCAAACTCTTCACCCACATATTCAACTGCCCTGAGTGTTCTGACTCTAAATCTTTGCTCATGTTTTCCTCTGTTTCTAGAATGGCCTCCCTTCATCTCTGTCTACTCACATTCTACCTTTTCATCACTGCTGAGCAAATGGTTTTTAAACAACCTTCTACAGAAGCCTAGGATTCTGAGGAAGTCATTTAGAGGTTCTGAAAATATTTAATTTAAATTTCAAATATTTAAAAATATTAAAAATTATGTGAAAAAATGCACAAACTCTCAAGTTAACACATTGGAGATCACCAATCCACTGACATGTACTTGGAGATTAAATTCTTTTAAAAAATATTTTTATTGACTTCAGAGAGGAAGGGAGAGGGAGAGAGAGATAGAAACATCAATGAGAGAGAATCATTGATCAGCTGCCTCCTGTATACCCCCTACTGGGGATCGAGCCCACAACCTGGGCATGTGCCCTTAACCAGAATCGAACCTGGGACCCTTCAGTCTGCAGGCCGATGCTCTATCCACTGAGCCAAACAGGTTAGGGCCAGGTTAATTAATTTTTATGTAAATCTTAGAATAAAGTTTCTATTGTATTTTCTATTGAAGTGAAGAGCAAATTGAGATTGCAAAGGTGGGCAGTTTAAAAACTGTTATCAATTTGCACCTACTTGTGTGTGACTCAAGGTGTTCTCAATATTGTACAACTACTGTATAACAAAATACTATAACTAGCCACTGAGGCTGACAGAACAGTCATCTATAACCTCCAATTTCAAAGTTTGGTATCCATCAAAATTACCTAATTGCTTTTACCATCTTATATACTGAGTGGCCAGATTATTATGATTTCTGAAAGCATAATGATCTGGCCACTCAGTGTGTGTGTATGTATATATATTAGAGGCCTGGTGCATGAATTCGTGCATGGGTGGGGTCTGGCCAGCCTGGCCAGGGGGAGGGGACATGGGTGGTTGGCCGGCCTGCCTGCTGGTCGAACTCCTGGTTGAGGGGACAATTTGCATATTAGCCTTTTATTATATAGGATATACACCGAGTGGCCAGATTATTATGTGTTCAGAGATCATAATAATTTAGCCACTCAGTGTATGTAAATGTTATACATTTAAATTTATAAAAATAAACTTACAGTAATGAAATACTGCTGTTATTTATTCAGTGAGGTTCCACTTAAGATGTAAAACTTCATTGATGGGGGAGAAAAGGTTCTGCTCCTAAAAAAGTTTAGAAATACTAAACTAGTTTATGTCCCCCTTTTAAAAGTCCTTTCTAATGTCCCTAACAAAATGTGCTCCCATTCATCTCTGTGGAGCATCATCACACTTCATTACACTTCCCTGTTGATTCTTCCTATATTCCCCTTTGACTGATCCTGACTTATGTGTATGACTTATGTTCCCCAGGAGAGTGTATACAATGTTTCTTTACATTTTTATCGCCCTTGGTGCCCAGCACTCAGAAAGAACTCAATAAACACGAATGAACAATTGAGAAAGCAAACCAACCCTGAGCTCTTACCTCGCTTTGCTCCTTGTCTGCTTGTACTTCCTTTAGTTGCCCAAGGAGCTTCTCTTGTTCCCGAGTCAGGGCCTTCACTGTGTCTCTAACCCTGTGAGTGGGGGACAGAATGTCAGAAAACCAACCGGTCATCAGAGAAGGAATGAAGGACTTGAACTTCTGTCAAGAGCTCTCCTACTGGTGCTCCTCTGGGCCCAGACCCCTACTTCTCTCTGGGATGCTCAAATTCCCAAACTGAGTTCTAAGCCCCAAGTACCCAAGACTCCTGATTCCAGAGCACAATCTAGAAATAAACAGTTTTTCTTTTCTCTTTATATATCAATTTAAGGAATGTCTTGTCGATGGTTCCCTCATTGTTTTCACTCAGTCAAGAGATCAGAATCCAGTCTTTTCTAGACAAGCGACAGTCATTGTTGATTATAAACTTTTGGTCTAGGTGAGAAGTTGGAAGACTTTTTCTGTAAAAGGCCCAACAGTAAGTATTTTTGGCTTTGTAGGCCATGTGGTTTCCATGGCAACCATTCAACTCTGTCACTGTAGTGAGGAATAAGCCATAGATAATAAGTAAATAAGTGAGCATGGCTGTTCCAGTAAAACTATATAGACACTGAGAATTTAAAAATTTTTAATTTATTGATTTGAGAGAGAGAGAGAGGGAGAGAGGGAAGGAGAGACAGAAAGGGAGAGGGAGGGGGAGAGAGAGAGAAAGAAACATCAATTTGTTGTTCCATTTATCCAAGTATCCAATGATTGATTCTTGGATATGCCCTGACAGGGGATCGAACCTGCAAACTTGGCATATCAGGATGCCACTCTAATCAACTAAGCTACTCAGCCAGGCATAAACACTGAAATTTTAATTTCACATATTTTTCACATGTCAAAAATATTCCAACCATTAAAAACTCTCAAAACCATTTTTACCTTGTGGGTTGTACAAAAACAGGTGGCATGTGAGATGTGGCACATGGGCCACTGTTTGCTGACCCCTGGTCTAGACAGTCCCTAATTTTTCCCAGATGCTCAGTCTGATCCCTGCTTTTCTATTCCATGATTTAGAACCTAGACATTTAATATCTCCCTAGGGCAAGACTAACATCCTGAACTGAAGAAGCCTCAGGGATCAACTCACTTCTTACTCTGGGCCTTGGACAAAATGCCTCTTTCCTTTAAAGAGTTTGAAAAAATATCAAATCTACCAATACTGAATGAAAGAAACCTACGTCATTCAGCGGAAAAAAGAATTAGAGTATTTCTCTTGAAGAACAGGCAAGGGAAGGTGGTCAGTATTTGTGTTACTTGGTAGAAATAATAGTTGTTTGCCAGAAGAAAGAAATTTATTCTATGTGGCTCCAGAGGTCTAAATCAGGACCAGTGTGAAAGTTACAGAATGGGAGAGCTTGAATCAACACAAGAGGTACAAAAAGAACAGCTGTCCCATAGTAAAGAGGCTGCCTCCTGAAGTAGTGATCTTCTCTTACATATCGTCTTGAATACCTTACATTACTCCCAATGCTAAAAATCTATGATTTATTCCATTTTTTCAGGGCAGAGGTTCTATAACATTCATGGATTACCAATTCTATCATTTCCTAATAGCGAGAACAAAGTCTAATCTTATTCTTTGCTGTGGTAGGATCCTAAATCCATCCTCTCTTATCTTGTGTTGACTGTTCTATCCATTTCTTTTTTTAAATCCTCTACTCCTAGCTCCTGCTAGCCTTTGCTACACAATAAATGGTAACTACAATTAATTCTGAAGGTGAGAAATACAGAGTAAGTTAGCAAAGATGGAAGAGAGTGAGGCAGAAAAAGATATCCTCAGTCAATGAAATACCCTAAGAGAAGTTGAGAAAGGAAAGAGAAACCACCTGAGAAAGAGCAGTTTGCCTGCCTGAAACAGGAAGCTGGAGTTCCAGGGTCACAGGAAGTGTAATGGGGTACAGGAGGTCCCCTCACCTGTCCAGCTCCACCTCCTTTGTCAGCACTTTCTCACTGATGGTCTGGATGTCATCTTCCAGTTCCAGGATGTGTGCCACATGATCTCCTTGTTGCCGGCTCAAGATGTCCCTCTCTTCTGTGAGTTCCCCGTGGGACCGGGAAAGCCCCTGGGATTAAGGTTCCCCCAGAAGAGAAAAGTTGAGACTCATTTAAAAGAATAGAGCAAAGGCTTAGAAGGAGCATACCAGAGTTTGTTTCAACCCCCTCACCCAGTAACCTTCCTTGAAAAAGACATTATAAGGAAAAATTCCCTTACCAGCGGACA
The DNA here is from genome assembly GCA_026230045.1 of Corynorhinus townsendii. Taxonomy (NCBI): domain Eukaryota; kingdom Metazoa; phylum Chordata; class Mammalia; order Chiroptera; family Vespertilionidae; genus Corynorhinus; species Corynorhinus townsendii. The sequence goes on along the minus strand of JAPDVU010000003.1, from coordinate 166,568,360 downwards.
CACCTACCCCAACTCTACCTCAGCATTCCTATGTTCAGAGAACTGAGTCTTTTACAAATCTGGGACATGTCTCCTGTCATATCAAATTTAATCCTACTTGTTACACCTTAAGCCTATTTCTTTGATGTCAGAACCATCGTACAAGCCCACTAAAATCTCCCCTTTACCCTCTTCACTGGGTTAATATTTTGGATCTCGGGTGAGCAGCCAGCCCTGTCCCGGCCCCCTCTCAAATTCTACCTTGTACTGCTCTTTCAGCTCCGCATGCTCCCGCCTGGCAGTTGCCAGAGCCGTCTCCAGCTCCTGTACTCGGCTCTTCAGCTCCATGACCTGCCCCTCCAGCTGCAGCTTCAGCTGCATCAGGTCATTCCTTTCTTGCTGACTCTCATCCAGCTGGTTCTACAGGGTGCAGGAGGAGAAGAGGGTGTGCTTGTGCAGCACCCATTCCAAGGTCCCATCCCATCACTCTGCAGATTCATTTCAGGATTGAGAAGATACATCAGCATAGGATACAAAGAGGTGAGTTGTGTGCTACTGAAGTCTGCCCACCACCCACCAGCTCCTGGCACTCTTAACTGCCCATTCCTCTTTAAAAAAAATGTTTTTATTGATTTTAGAGAGAGAGGAGGGAAAGGAGAGGAAAAGAGAAAGAAAAAGATCGATGTGAGAGAGAAACATTAATCGGTTGCCTCCCATACGTGCCCCAACCCAGACTGAACCCCCAACCTAGGTATGTGCCTTGACTGGGAAAAGAACTGGCAACCTTTCGGTGCACAGGATGATGCTCGGCCAACTGAGCCACACCAACTAGGACCCCACTCCTCTTTTACTTATTTTTTTTGTTTGTGTTTTTTTTCTCTTTTATTTCTTCCCACTCAAGGGCTGGCCCCTCCTAGGCTCAGCAATGCACATAGACAAGACAGATGGGTCCCCTAATTTTAACCTACTGGTTCTGGAGTCAGACACTAGGTTTAAATCTCCAACACAATTTTTATGAGCTATGTGACTCTGAACAAGTGACTTCTCTTAATCTCTGTGTCATCTGTAAAGTGATCCCTTAGCCTAGGTTGTTGCAAGATAATTGTAATGAGAATGATGAATATAAAAATAGAATATAGTGTAGGAGCTTACATATCTCTGACTAATGTAAGATATAAACATCTTCTTCCTATTCTTGTGTTGATTACACGTGTTTAGAGGGTTCTAGAGGGCTGGAGTTCATCTAAATCAAAGACAAGCTACTCATTCTCCTCTTCTGACCTTCCTCAGGCCTGTCCTCTTGCCTGGGGAGTGTACTTCCTCCCCACCTAGCACTAGTCCTCACCTTTCTTCAGGAAGTCTTCCTTGCTAACATCTGTCTCTACTCCCTAATTCTTCTCTATTTGGTTCAATAGAAAAATAATACAAACCACATATATAAAATTTTATAGTAGACACTTAAAAATAAAGTACTAATAAGAAACAGATTATATTAATTTTAATAATATTTTATCTAACTCAGTCTATCAAAACTATTATTTCAACATATAATCAATATAAAAAATTATGGAGATCTTCACACTTTTTTAAAATACTAGGTCTTCAAAATCTAGTAAGTATTTTACCCACATAGTACTTCTCGATTTGGACCAGTTACATTCCAAGTGTCAAGAGCCAAATGAGGGTAGCACCTCCAGTCTAGGACAGAGCAGGCCTGGGCCCTATCTATCTGTTCTCTCTCCTCACCTGTCCTGGAAGTGGGTTTCATCCTCCCTTCCTCTGGTCGTTCCTTCAATGGAGTGGCCTCCCTCTACCCTTTGTATCTTCTAGGGCCTAGGGCAGGATGTAGCACTTGAAGAAGAAATGCTCAAAAAGTTCTTATGGAATCTTGAGTAACATTGGTTTGTGGGTGGCTTGCTTTCCTGCCCTACGTGTTCATGTCTATGTCAGATTGAGACTTTCTTGGAGGCAAGACTTAGTATAACTTCCAGTGAGGTCTCCAGTTGAAGCTACAGCCGAGGGGAGGGTCCAGTGGGAAGGGCCCCCTTGCAATGCTGTCCTCCCACTGCCCTGCCCAGGAGCAGCTGTTGCTCTGTTCTCACCTGCAGCACAGTTGCCTTGGGGACAACCAGCAGGATGTCAGAGCCGCCATCAGTCTCCTCAAGAGTCACCAGTTCATCCATGGGCCTTGGCTCTCGAAACTGGAAAGGGGGGCTCTGCCCACACACCCGGCCCTGGCGATTCACATATCGAAACTGGTAAAGCTGGGCTCCTGGTTTGGGCAGGTAGCTGGCTGTGGGGAAAAGAATGGACCCAGGACCACAGTATGACCCCAGGCCCTCCAGTGCTCAGCAGGTCCCCTTGGTATATTTTATCATCCACTCTTTGGCTTTGGTCCCCTGCTTCCTGTTCCATATTCTGTTTTCTCTCCTCTCCACCTCCCACAGACTATTTCTGTTCCCTGGGATACTCTTCTTGCTCTTTTCTGCCTGGTCCTTTCCTTCCTCTCCCAAATCTATCTTCCTCAATAATATTATAACAACAACAACATTTATTGAGTGCCCACCATGTACCAGGAACAGTGTTAACAGTGTTCTCTATATCGTTTAAAATCCTTTTATTAGCCCTATAAACCAGGCATCTCATTTTAATGTTAAGATAATAGACACATAGAGGTTAAGTAATTTTTCCAGTGTCAAACAGCTTATAAGTATTAGAGCTGAGATTTGAACCCAGGTCTTTTAGAATCTAATGACCACCTTCTTCTCAATATATGGCACCACTTTTCACTCTTCCTTACCTGCTAGTTCCCCCTTCTTTCGGTAGGAGGTGGAATTAGTTGCACTGTACAGTTCCTTCCACCTCTAAGTCCTTGATTCTATGGTAACCCCATGTCTGCGGAGCCTGTTGGATATTACTTTATTTTTTTTAAGCTTATTTTTCCTTGTTCTCTGTATCTAGCTTTTGTGTTTCTGAGCCCACTTCCTTGTTCCAAACCTCTATCCCCCTTGACTCCTCCCTCCCAGTTCTCTATCTTCCCTTGTACCTTGGAACTGGACACTGGCATGGACGGGGGAACCATCAGATGCACTTTCAGGCACTGAAGACCACACAAATGTGTGGTAATCCCGAACACAGGCAGCCTCCACCTGTGAAAGTCCAAGGTGAGGGAGGGCTATGGTGATGGGACTACCAGCTACAGATGGTAGAAAGGGCGGGGGACTGAATGGGAGAATAGGATTGTGTTACAGTGGCAAGGATGATGAAAGACAGGGAAAGTGGGGGGACAATAATGTGTCAAAAGAGAGCAAAGCTAAGATGGGGAGATGATATAGATAACTCTCTGTCATCTGTGCCATCTTTTTCCCTTCTTCTCTATCAATGTGAGGTTGAGAATCCAAGAGCCTAGTCATTCTTCCTATTCCAACCAACCCATGGCCCATAAACTTGAGCCAAAAGGGGTTCCAGGTATACCTTGAAGATGCCAATCCAGTCACTGGCACTTGGCACGGTGCCTGGGGGAAGGGTGTAGTGACATTCCACCTTCGTATTGGGGATGTAGGTCCGGGCCACATTCAGAAAGCTGACTCCTCCCCGAGATGGTACTCGGCTTATTGATGATTCTTCCATCCTTCCCTTGAGATATGTGCCCTCCTATGAAACAAAGAGTTAATATCCTAAAGTCTCTCCACTTCATTTTTCCCCCTTTACCTCCATCCACCCCTACAAACAGCCCTTGCCACTATACCTGGATGTGAAGTCATATTTAGTATCCAGTCCCTGAGAATTATAGGACCCTTTTAGAGATGTCACTCTTAGTCTGCAGGACCTAAGTCTGGCCTTCCATGTCAATCCTGGTCCTGTCTCACACTACTCCCATTCTAAGTCATAAACTCTTTCTAGAGTTAATTTCTGCTTGCTTTTCACTGCCCATTGATCAAGTCTCAGTATCCTAGGCTCTGCCCTCATCAGTCCCTCCTTTCCATCTTTTAACATCTTTGAGAATTCCAAATTCTTCAGCCTCCATGTCCGCATCCCATCCCCCAAATCTTCTGGCTCCTGAGTTAAAAATCCAACTGAGGTGTGGAGCCCCCTCATTCTGAGCAGGTCTCCTTGTGTACGCCTGAGCTTGTTGACCCAACTGCGCAGGAATGACTACGACACCTGGAAATAGCAAGACATCTCTGAAAGTAATGACTGCATCTCCAGAGCTAAAATATGGCTGAGGGTGGAGGGATAGCCCAGTCCTTGTGAGCTCTCATTCTCTCCCCTTCTCTGAGCTGTCTAATCCCATGAATTAAAAACAAACAAATAATCAAACAAAACAGCTTCCACTCTCATCTAAGAGACAAAGGGAAAGGGAGGATATAAGGAAAGACAGGTTCTGTCCTCAACTTCATTATTTCAGGAAGTCAAGAATTCTGGAGGCGGCTGCTATAAGGGTGGAGTGAAACACTCAGCAGGAACGTGGTGGTGTGGAGAGATGGAATGTGGGGGCCTAGAGCCAGGAAAGCCCCACCCCTGGGCAGGGGACAGACTGGAAGGTGGGAAGTAAGCCTCGAGAAGGGGAAATTTATATATAATGTTGAGAAAAGGAAGAGATAGTTCAAAAAGAACTTAACATTCTTCTCTTCAGGCAAACCTACTGGTTTGACTATATGTAACCCAGTTCTGGTATATCCCTCCCTATTTTCTCTCTGCTCCCCTAGCCTCAATTCTAAGTGTTGAATTCCTCCATTCCTCCATCTGCTTGGATTGATAGTTGGAAGCACATTATAGGATGAAAGTGAGAGGAAGAGGCGTTCCAAGCTAGGTGGGGAGAGGAACAATAACAATCAACAGAACTCCTCAGCCTAGGGCTGTGAGATGGCCCTCCTCGTGTCCTCCAATCAGCCATAGCCACTAGTCATGTGCATACCCCCAAACATCACAACCCCACACCAGACTGAAGTAAGGGGGGGTAGGAGATTTAAGAGAGACACTCAGCAGAGAAGGAAAGGTGGGCCAGCAGTACAAAAAAGAGCAATTTTTTAATTGAATTGAGGAAAATAGGTTTCTTTAGACTTTCATCTCTCTTAAAAATCCCTAGTTAAAACTAGTCCAGCCCTAGGCAGTTTGGCTCAGTGGATATAGTGTTGGCCTGCAGACCGGTTCGATTCCAGTCAAGGGCACGTGCCCGGGTTACTGCTCAATCCCCAGTAAGGGGTGTGCAGGAGGTAGCCAATCAATTATTCTCTCTCCTTATTGATGTTTCTCTCTCTCCCCCTCTCCTTTCCTCTCTGAAATCAATAAAAATAAAACAAAAAAACTAGGCTATGTTTCCTTCAAATACAATTCTCTGGTTTCCTAAGGGGGCATATATTATCCCAAAGATCTAAGCCTGGGGAATCTCAAATACTTGCCACAAATAAAATCCTCAAGAGTTGGAAACATTCCCCGGGCCTGAAAGAGAGCTCTGTACGTGTGTAGTCAAACTGAAGTGTTCGCATGGTGGGATACCATCATCCCACTCTGTAAGGCTCTAGAGTTCCTTGACATTCTACACCTTGGAAGTTCCCCCCCGCCCTCCGCCCCGCAGCGAGTCAAACGTAGTGAAGGCCTTTGGATTGGCGAGGGGTGTGGGGGTGGTAAGGGGAAAGGGAAGGTTGTGAGGGCCAAGTCTTGCAGGGGGAAGAATGAGCAAATAGTTCAGTCTCTCCCCAACTCCCTTAAGCGTATCAAGCTTTTTTTTGAGAAGGACAGAGAGGAAGGTGAGAACAGTGAGGGGCGGTATCCCTTTGATCAGGGCCCCCCTTGAGACCAAGAACTCCCACAACAGTGGGGCTGGCTTCTCCCGTACGGAAAGTATTAAAACCCAAACGTTTCTGCAATCCCTTTCTACAGTCCCCTTAGTTTATCCTTTCATGGACTGAAAGTGGGGTGACTCCCCATAAGATCCCCCCAAATTAGGCCAAGTTTCTTACCCCACAGACGGATCAGCTGTTCCCTTACCTTTCACCAACAACAAAAACAGCACTCCGACTCCGAGAGGGGAGGGAGAAGAATGAGCGCGAGGACTTCTGGGGTTTGTGGTTCCTCCACGGTCTTTCACTGGGGAGCTGACTTGGATCTGGGACTACATATCCCAGGAGGCTATTGCTCAAGGAGGGCGGAGAAGAGGGCGGTCGTGGCGACGGTCTCACCACTGCATTATGGGAGACGTAGTTCTCACTCCCGTGACAGCAAACGAGGGTGTGGCTATCAAAGGACTTCACGACCCATGATTCCTTAGGAGGGGGCAGGCTGTATTAATGGTGACTGAGGGTTTGTAACGTGCGTAGTTGGGGGGTGGGGAGGAGTTACGGCTTTAACGTCCGCTGTGTAATACTTGACAATGCGGCGAACGAGTTCAGATGCACTATTTCGTTTACTTTTAACAAGTTTTGAGATAGGTAGTATTGTTTTACACACTTTATAGAGGGAGAAACTAAAGTGGAACAGGTTAAGGAACGGGTCTAAAATATCAAAGTTATGAGATGGTAGAACACCAGGATTGCATGTATCCTATAAATGCCGTGCTTGCCAAGACTTCACAGCCACCTGCCATTTAAGGGATGGGAAACTAATAGCTGTGCTAGCAGTTTCTTCTCTGTTTCAACCTCAGGGACAGTAAAAACTACGTGTTGTGCACCGCTATTTCTTTACTACTTGAGGGTTTCAGTGATGGGCCTGCCAATACAGCCCTCGACTGGGTCCCCCTAGAGTGACCTAGGAAGAGGGTCTATTGCCTGAGGGTGGCGGTGGGCGTGGGGTGGGGTGGGAGGGAGGAGGAGAAGTAGAATGAAATTGGAAGGGGAGCCTGGCATAATTCAGGACCGATCACAACTCACAAACAAGCCACTTACTGGGGCCAGTTTGCCCAAGCCTTTAAATTAATTAGGATAACAATACATGTTGTTGCTCCTGTTTTTATTTAGGAGAGGTGAAAGAGTCACACTCCTCCCACAGCCCAACTTATGTCAAAAACTTGGGTATCATGTCCCCTCCCTCTCTGGGCCCTCCAAGTAGTCAGGCATTCTATGATCTCTTTCCCAGTCTTCGTGTAGGGGATTGATTTGCTCTTTCTGGGTCCCTGCTTATTTCAAGTTTTTTTGGGGTAGTATTTTTTGTTGCTATGATTGAATAGGGTGTCTGGTGCCTGCCCTGTGTGCCTTTCATCTGAAGATCTCCAAGCACTTAACTATAAGTTACTGGGCTTCACAAACACTGAGACACATCTGTATAATTAGTCAGGATTTATGAGTTACAAGCCACTGGATGAGTTCAAGGTCCTGGGGTAAGTTAAGAGTGAGATCCTCTTACAAAACAAAATAAAAGACCTGCAAAAAAAAAAAAAAGAGAGAGAGAGAGAGTGAGGCCTGTTCCGAAATCAAAGTCCCAAGTGTTCTTGGTTTATGTCTTACACCCAGAATAAATGCATAGGAGAAAACTCAGTCTCAGTCTCAGCTCGAGCTAAAAATAATAACTTCCATTTATTGGGTGCTTACAATTATGTGTTTAAACTATGCTGATTAATACAGTAATAGCCTTATATAGCAGCCTCCCTCTTCATTTTACATGTGATGAAGACTGAGGCACAGATAATTAAGTGATTTACCTAGGGTCATCCAACTAGTAAGTGGTAGAATCAGGATTCAAGCACAAGTTGTCAGTACACCATAGTAGTAGTAGTAGGTACACCATACTCCCAACTCAGAAACTCTTGGTATGTGATACTAAATTCCATTGTTCTAAGGAACTGTTAGGGACAGACATAGAATAGGGGGGACTAACTATAATTATAAGAAATATTAATCATGGTCTGTTAACCGTGATTGTTCTATTCTGATTAGAGAAAGCACATTCTAACCTGGCTGAAAGTTGTAGACCCCGGACATGGTAGTTAACATCAGAATGCAGCCCATCCTTTTCTGAGAACTACCTATACAATCTGGTCCTGGAGGTACCTGCCATTAGCGACCCTCAGCCCACATTGCCTGGCTCAAGTAGTGACAGGCAGCCCAGGCCCATTGGTTGTCCAGTTTCAGAATTGAACTGTGTTGTTAATTCATCAGGGAACAAATGTTCACTGAGTATTTATGTGCAAGGCATAAGGTTGGAACAGATTCATTTGACAAATATGTGTCAGGTACTATGCTAGGTATTCATTACATTTTGTTGAAAGGATGAATGTATAGATAGTTGAAGGATGGATTGGATTTGGATAGTTTGGCAGGACAAGGTCTAGGAAGGAGGAAGCAGGTTGAAGCAGATTCAGAGGTGGGAATGTGTAATGTTTTACTAGAGTCTAAGAAGTCACTTGAGAACAGCACATCAATTTTAACTTTTTCCCCCCTAAATTCAGATTATTGGTAATTGCTGCCAGAAATACTATGGTGAGAAGGCTTGGACTTCACTTAACCAAATAACTCAATGTCTATTGAATTCTGGGATTAATTAGTAATGTCTGTCATGTACTTCAGATAGAAGATGGCAGTTGTAATAGGTTGACTTATTGTTTGAAATAATTTACTTCCTTGCCCATTGCTATGTAACTTGCAGTATCTCATTTCACTGACTTTGGACTTGATTGTGTTTCATAACTTGGCCAATGGGATGTGAATAAATGTGACTCATGCCATGTTTGAGCATGTGAGTTTCCATTTTTCTTGTTCTTCTTTGCCACTTAGAATGGGTGTATTCCACAGGAGACTGGTTCCCTCTACCTGTGTCCTGAAATCAGAAGACCCATAGGACAGAGCTTCAGCCTGCTTACAACATACATAATAAGTCATAAATAAATCTTTGCTGCTATAAGCCACTGAGATTTTTGGGATTGTTTGTTACTACAGCAAAGCTGACTAATAATCATACCTGGAAAATGGTATCAAGTTTGAAAGGTAAATGGTATCAACTTTGAAAGATCAAGTTTGAAAGGTAAGTATAAGACAGAGTGCGGAGCATCTTGAATGCCAGAGCCTGGCTATGTGTTCAAAATTTCTTTACTTTTTTTTCTTAGACATATACCTGGACCCCATTTTTCGGTTTCTCTTTAAGTAATTTGTTTCACTTCCAGGCTTGGCCCATGAAAACCTCTCAAGAGAGATCCTTCATGTTCTTTCCTTTCTGGCTTGATGCATATGACCTTAAGCATAGTGACCTTGAAGGACAAATGTTAAAGATGATGGGGCCACAGGTTGGAAGGACACTTGGCAGAGAACTACGTGCTAATCATCATCATGCGTTTGGGACTTCACTTAACCAATAATTATTTCTATTTGCTACACCACTAGAATTTTGGGCTTTATGTTTTATAGTAAATAGTGTTTTCTCTTTAAAAGAATTTATTTTTGTTTATTGATTTGAGAGAGAGAGAGAAATATTGACTTTGCTGTTCCACTTATTTATGCAGCCATTGGTTAACCCTTGTATGTGCCTTGACTGGGGATTGAATCTGCAGCCTTGTAGGGGGATGATGCTTTAACAACTGAACTTACCTGGCCAGGGCAGTAATGTTTCATTAACCAATACATCATGTTAAAAGGTTTAGACTTGATTCCTATTAGGAATAGTAAGTTAGTCACTGACGATTTTTTTTTTAAACACAGGGAATAATACTGTGAAGACTGTTGGGAGTGACAGTTATAGGGATAAAACAGTACTCCTGAGTGAGGCTGTGAGATCTTGAACTGTGGAGTTTTCAGAATACAGGCTAACTCCTGACTGTGTCTGGGAGAAGATTGATAAGGCTCTTAAGAGGTTGTGGAAGGAGCTGCTGCAAAATGAATCCTATTTCCTGAAGTTGAAAGTCTTTTTCTCTTTTGTAAAATTCTTAACTCTGGTATTTCTTCATCTAGCCCTGTGCCTGATGCATAATAAACTTTGAGTGGAAGCTGGTCCTGGACTTTTGGAAAGCTTTGAGGAGCTATCACTGGATGAGTGCCTATTATGTGAGAGGGCTCTTTCACCTATCAAATCATCACAATAACTATGCAAGGTGCTATTAGATTTTACAGATGAAGAAACTGAAACTCTAAGAGTAACTTACCCAAGGTCTCTCAGAACAATCTTATTGCACAACCCATATCTTTTCCAATATAACAAGATGCTTCTCAAAAAATCATAATGGCTGGTATTTACTGAGTGGCTGTCATGTACCAGGCTCTGTTGGGTGCTTTACAAACATAACAGAAGCAGCTGGTGTATCAGTTATTGTAGGCTGTTACTTAGTGTTTCCAAACTATGAACTCGGTGGGAAGTAGGTGTTGGAGTCTGCTTAGGCTGCCATAACAAAATACCATAGGCTAGGTGACACAAACAACAGGAATTTATTTCTCACATTTCTGGAGGCTTGGAAGTTCAAAATCAAGATGCTGGCTGATTTGGTTTCTTCCTGAGACTTGCTTCCTCACATGGAGGAGAGTGAGAAAAAGCAACATCTCTGCTCTCTCTCTCTTTTTTTTTTTACTTTGAATGTTTACTAAGCAGTCAGACAGTGACATACTCCATGCCCCAGCCTCTGCCTCAGCTGAACGCGAGAGGCTGGGGTTGAGAGGAGTGCCTACAAACCCAACAAAGAGTAGAGTTAAGGGCTTGGCAAGGTGCCCATTCCTATCTTTGGCCTAGCTGCCTCAGAACTAAGGGAGGCCCAGAACCAAGCACTCCCTTCCAGATTAGATGCGGCCAGCTGGTCTTTGGATACCTCAGGAAGAGGAGGTGGCATGAGGGATTCCTCTAACTCCACACACAGGTCATCTGCACTGGATTAGGTGTCCATTTCAAATTGTGTGCCATCGAGCATCTCTTCCTCTGTCTCTTTCTGTTCCTCAGCTCCTCCAGCTTGGAGAATGGGGCTGTTGAAGGAGTTGTGACCCCAGGGAGGCAGCAGTGGGGTGTCCAGGCAGTGGGTGAGTTCTTGCACTCCAGCAGGAACTTTCTGTCGTAAATGATCCTGGTGCCTCCCAGGGTAGTGGAGTATAGCATGTCCCTCCTGCCCCGCCCCCCCGCATGGAGCTGCAGCAGTCGGGCAGCCGGTCTAATTGGGCAGCTCATGAACATGGACATAGCAAGTGAGATGAGCAAGAAGGCAAGTGGCTGGTACTGAGGCATGGAGTGCAGCAGAGTCTGAGGCGGACTCCGTCTACCACATGCAGTTGCAGCCACAACACCAAGTGGCCGTCCTGGTCTCTTCTTATAAGAGCACTAATTCTATCATGATGGTCCCATCCTTATGATCTCATTTAACCCTCCTTACCTTCCAAATGCATCATCTCCAAATACCATCACATTGCAGTTTAGGGCTTCAACATATGGATTTTGGGTGGACACACACATTCAGTCCATAGCAACAGGAAAAACATTAACATAATTTTAGGGCAAATTCTGATTTTTTTGGACTTTTCTTAGGGCCGGGTCCCATTTTCTTCTGTCCTCTTAGTTCTTTAGCTCCGTAGGCTGGGTGGAAGTGTGGTTTATGGTTCTCCATAGTATTCAGGTCCTGTAGCTCCTGCTTCACTCTATAGACCCATGATCCCACTCTAATCTCAAAGTGTTTAGATTACTTTAGTCCTTCCTTTATCAGTAGGGAGTAATATGTTGCTTTGAGAAATCCTCCACCCATTTATTCTTATTCATTCATTCATATTATTTATTAAACATTTTCTAAAATTACATTTTTTGGGTGACATTGGTTAATAAAATTATATAAATTTCGAGTATACAATTCTGTAATGTATCATCTGTATATTTCATTGTGTGCTCACCACCCAAAGTCGTCTCCTTCTGTCATCATATATTTGACCCCCTTTACCCTCTTCAGCCTACCTCTAGCCCCCTCAAAAGATTTTTAATAAGCATTTTGTGTCAACTGCTGAAATAATAGCCAATGGCATTTGTAGCTTTCTGTTTTCAAAGGCCTTTCACATATTTTTGTCGTTAATCTTCACCCAAGGATATCTTTTCCATTGACTTTTAGAGAGACTGGAAGGCGGGGAGAAGGGGGAGAGAAAGAGAAACATCCATGTGGGAAAGACACATTGATTGGTTGCCTCCTGGGGCCGGGGACATGCTTGGACTAAGCCTGGGGATTGAACCTGCAACCCAGGAGTTGTGCCTTTGGGAATTGAATTTGTGATCCTTTGGTGCATGGGCCAATGGTCTAACCACTGAGCCACTGGCCAGGGCACCTTTTACATTTTTGCACTCACGTGATTCTCACAACCAGTACTATGAAGTGGATCATATTATTGTTATGTAATTTTATCAGAAACCAAGGCTAAGAAATATTAAATAACTTGACCAAGTTAACACCACAAGTATAGGGTCCAAATAAAGAATTTCTTACTCTTGTTCAGCTGGCATGGCTCGGTGGTTGAGCATTAACCTATGAACCAGGAGGTCACGGTTCGATTTCTGGCCAGGGCACATGCCAGGGTTGTGGGCTTGATCCCCACTGTGGAGCATGCAGGAAGTAGCCGATGAATGATACTCTTTCATCATTGATGTTTCTATCTCTCCCTCTCCCTTCCTCTCTGAAATCAATGACAATATATAAAAAGGAAAAAAGGAAGTTAAAAAAGAATATCTGACTCCTAAGTGTTCCCCTCTGCCCTCTATATCCATCACAGTTCAAATTCTACAGTGCCTCAAGCCTGGTGTCTTGCCATTTTAGTCTTACTACTTTGATTTATGCATTAGTTAGATTAGATATAACAGCTGCAGCAGGCAACCCCCAGATCTCAGTGTAGTAACATGAAATATTTATGTGTTATATACAGAAGTTCAATGTGAATATTCGGGGTCAAGGAACCCAGAGCTGTTCATGCTGTGGCTTCAGGTTGCTCAGGTGTCATCCTGCCAGGAGAAGGGAAGAGCAAACAGGTGGAGAAGGCACAACCATTCTTAATTTTCTCAGCTTGGAAGTAACATACGCTTCTGTTTATATTCTATTGTTTATCACCAGTTACATAAGACCTCACCTCACTGCAAAGGGGCTGGAGTCATGTGCCTGTGCCACTTTCTGTCAACATAGAGTTGAGTCAATATTCTAGAGTTAATAGAGTTGTCCTGGGAGAAAAGATGCCTCTGGTGAGAACGATTCGAACCTGCCCATATGTTCATACCTCTATTTGTCTCTCATTCCTTCTATCAGAATTCATGAAGCACCCACGTTGTGAACCACTCATAGTCAAAGGTCTCTTGGCTGAAGAACAGATTGGAGTTCAGACAGCTAAAATGTTGGTAAGGCATCAGGCCACAGGCTGACTGGTGATGGAAGTGGTCTTTTTCCCCTAAAGAAAGTGTATTCCTATCGTTTTCTTTGTTTTTATACTGTATCAAAAAGTTTGGAAATTTGCAAACTATTACAAAATAAACAGAGCTATGTTGTAGTCATAATTTTAGTAGTTGATTTCATGAACTTACAAATCACCTTTCAAAATACTTCACTCTGGAAAGCTGTGTGGGTGGGCATGTCTCCTAAGCTTCCAGGCCTCCCCGATGCCTTAGGCATGGAGAAGCAATAAGAATACTGGAGCCTGGGAAAGCAGTAAGAAGACAGCTCAGTCATCTTGCTGAGAACTGACTTGCATCTGCTAGAGAGAAGGAAGTGATGTACGCAGGAGATATTTAGGAGGTCGCATGGGCAGACTGTGGACGGAGGGCTGAAGGAAAAGAAAGCAGGACATTTTGTGTGTTTTGTTTTTTTTTAAAATAATTTTGATGCCTGTGAATGTGTGGCCCAAAAAAAGTAAAATGTTTAGCTTTTTTTTTTAAGTGTCAACAAAGTCACGTAATGAGTGCAACTGACTACCTTGTTCCAACCCCAACCCAGGGAGAAAGAAAATTATGGCTGACCCCAGTTCCTGGCTTGGTGGGTGGGGACCTTGGCAGAAGAAGCAGATTTGGGGGTAGGGCTGGGGTGGGGGGAATTGTTCTACTTTTGGACATAGACAGTTTGAAGTACTTCCAGTCTCCAGAAAGCCATTCCTTGCATTGTGGGACTCAACTTTTCTGGTTATCTTTCTGCAGCTCTAAATTTTCTCTTAAAGGAGAAGATGGGGGGTAGTTCAAAAATTCAGGTGCTGGGAGAAACACAAGAGCCAATCATAGATAAATTAGATAAGTGTGTGTGTGTGTGTGTGTGTGCGCGCGCGCGCTCGCGCGTAAATGCCATTAAAAGCAGGGTTGAGATTGCAAAAACAATAAATGTTCATCTGCATTGGGCATAACATTTGCACAGTAAATAATACACATAAAAATGCTAGGACACCCCAAGTCTCAGGCCCTGTCCTAAATGAGGAATCATCCTTCTCCTCTTTTCTGGTTGCACCCCTGAACCTTTAGCTTATGTTGTGTGAGGTTGGGGTGGTCATACTCAAAAAGAAATAACAGGTTGGCCTCTCGTGTCAGTTCAGGGTGACTTCCCTTTGTGTCTGGGTCAGAGGTGAGGGGAAGGGGGAGGCTGTAAAGAGGCCAGTATGGGGACAGAAATTGGCTTAGTTTGGTCTCAGAAGATGTCCTTGTGTGTATCTATTTGGGTCCCTCTTTCTATCTCTTTTCACTCACAGATTGTGTGGCATTTTGGAGGGTGGAGTGCCTGGGCACCTATCCCACTACTTCCCGCCCCAATCTGGCCCTGGGCACAAGCCACATGGTGCTGGCCATCAGCCTGGCCTCTTGCCCATCCATTATAGCCTCAGCTGCCAGGCTGGCACAGGTATCAAAAGGAACTTCTGTGAGGCCCTGCCCTCCCCTAATTCTGTTCCTGGGGCTGAAGTGATGGAGAATCAGATGGAGAGAGCACACTCTGGGTGGGGAACCAATGTTAACACACAACCCTTGATGGTGGAAGGGATGTCTGTGCCTTGGGAGGGACTGCCGAGGAGCTAGGCTGTAGTCCACAGAGGAGGGCACCTTAGTATGTGTATGGGACAGTGTTGGGAGGAGACAACAGCGATTGCTATAGTGTGAAGGAGGACTCCCTGCTAGCACCTAGATGTTTCCTCCTCTCCCTCCATGTTTGTGCAAAGCATGTAGACTTGTGCATGCTTCCTACTTGTGGGTATATCCCCAGGTGGGGGGTGTGTGCAAGGCTCTGAGACTGGGGGTGGGGGAGAGTTTAGCTATGCCCAGGCAATGGCAAGGTAAACCTGGGGTGAATATTGCATGCCAGGACATATGACTCTATCCTGCATGTGAATGACATGTATGAGATTGTTGTAGGGGACAGGAGAAGTACAAACATGGCTGAGGCATGGGACCTTTCAGTCCCTTGGTATGGATTAACCGCATTTGCTCTGTGGGGCATATGAGTACCATATACATGGACCCTGGTTGTGGAAGACATACACCCTTATTCCTAAGAGCAGTGGCCTTGTCTAGGTGTAGGCTGCATCTACGTCCGGGCAGTGAGGGATGGTCTTGGTGAGTGGGGTGTCCGTGGGGAGTGCTGGTCATGTCTTGCCTTTACAGCCATGTGAATTGTATGTTCAAATATGTGAATCCCCTGGAGAGATGTTGGGTGATGAGGGGGTGGGAAGCCTGAAAAAGATGGAGAATTTATGAGCTGCTTTTGTCGGAGACAGTCGTAATGAAGAAAATTCAATTTTCTGCAGCTTGGAGAGTCAATATGTTAAATCTTGGAGAAGCTGTGGATTGACAGCAGAATGGCAAAGTCAATGGGACGTGCGTGGCGGGGAAGGCGTCTATCTGTGTCTGCAGTGAGGCTGCATCCTCTCTGTACCCTTGAACTGCAGCTGAGGGACAGGATGGGCAGACACCCGAGTTCCTAGAACTGCCCCTAGAGCAGCCTATCTCCCTTCCAACTTCTCCTCAGCTGCCATCTTCTCTCGCCTCCTGCTTATAGGGAGAAAGGCCGCTCTTTCCCAGGCCCAGTCCTTCCCAGGGGCCTCCTTAGGAAGTCCTGTTGTCTAACCAGCACTCCTCTTGCTGCAGTTACTAATGTCAGAGTGGCCATCTATAGCCCAAAGTGATTAGTAGGAAAACTTTCTTTCTAACTTACTTTTCCTTCCGACTCTTCCCTCAGCTACTCCATGCTGGCCTTCTGTTTCCCAGCAATTTCAACTGCAACCCCCCACCCCCACCCCAACACACAGACACCAGTCTTTATCTCCCTCCAGCCTCCTGTTCCATGAGGCAGGAGCATGGGTGTGGGGTGGATGTAGGGAGAGGAAGCTGGGGATTCCTCTGTGAGCCAGTGTCACCAGGAGCTGTGATTAACTGAGCTGCTGGCTGTGTAATTGGTGTGTGCCCCGTCCCCAGGGGGTCTGGTGTGTTAACAGCAGGTCCCTGTGGTGAGGAACAAGATCGTGCCCATGGCTGGTTGCACACGCTAATTAATTAGTGCTCCTCTGGTGTTAAGGAATGAGGAGGAAATGGGGTGGATGATGGTGGGGTGTCTCAAAGCCTGAGAGCCCAGCTTCTCAGAGCCCAGAGGCCATCCAGCGTTCTGCCAGAAGGGGGCCATTCAGGCTAGCGTACAGGGTGAGGGGCCAGAGATGTGGGAGCCCACTGAAGAGCGGGTGTGTGGGGGGCACAGTGGCTTGGGCTCTTGGTGGTCGGTGTCCTGGGGGCTGGGGCTGGGTGGAGGTGGGTGGAGGTGAGAACACCTGCGCTCAGCCTAAGGAGGGCTTATAGTAGCCTCTTTCCAGGTGCCCAGAGGAAGAGTGGCATGGGGAGGAGGCATTTCAGATTCTTCCCCTCATTCCTGTCTCCTCTACCCTCCCTCATGTCACAAAATCAGCTATTTCACACTTATTACACACCCACTGTGTACACAGAGCTCCAAAGTGCTCTCCGACCACTGTCACCGTAATAATCACTGCCTGCCCTCACCACCCATGCAGATACCCAGACCCCTCAGCTCCTGGGTTGATTTCTTCTGAAGCCTGGGGATCTGGAACCTATATATCTGGGAGAAATGCCGGGGAAAATCTGAAGACGTTGGTGGAGGGGAGAAGGTTGGGACAGAGCCCCGCAGTCTTCCAGGACAATATGATCACCTGTAGCAGCAAGAAAGATTAAGGTGAGAGGAGAGGAAGAACTTCCAGCGAGCAGACAGCTCTCCGTGTTTCCAGAAATTCTGAGCGGAAACGGGAAGGGATCGGGATGAAAAGGGACCCTTAGGAAAGGCTCTCGCCTTGTCTGTTGGGATTCATCGAGGTGTGCCAGGGGGTAGGAGAGATAAAATAGAGGAAACGGGCAGAAAAGAAGGTGAGACTGCAGCGGGGAATGTGTGGCTTCCGTGTGGAGGCACGAGTCCCATTCCTGCATACGGTAATTGCTAAATTACCCGCCATCTGCTCGGCTCGCAGACATAAATTATCTGTGAGGAGAAAAGGCGCAGAGGCTGCGCGCTTTCCTTTCTCTCCCGCAAACCCGCGCTGGAGCTGCGGGGGAATCTTCTCTCCAGCTGGCGTGGGGGTGGAGGTGGAGGTGGTGGGACGACGTGATGGGGAACAGTCACCATTTGCCTCTGTCCTCTTTTGCAGAGGAGTGGCTTCGGGGTGACCCAGAAACTGGGCCCAGCGCTGCCAAAGGTCCCTGCGGGCCTGGGCTGAGGCGGTCTGGTGGCTGGGGCCGGTACTCCCCAGGCCACCAGGAGGGGGCGGGGCTGCCCGAGGTGGGCGGCGCTTCCCGAAGGTGTGAATGAATTGCGGGCTCCCGTTTTCCCCGGGTCACCCTCGTCCTCACCCCCTCGCTCCCGCCCACCACTTTGCTTGTGGGGAGATGACCCGAGCTCTCAATAACACCCCTCTGGTCTGCCAGACGGAAGAGAGGGAGGTGGGCAGGCAGAGGGCATGAGGGGAGGAAAGGGGCAAGCCTCCTCCTTTCATTCTGCTCTGAGCCCTGCCATCCCCCCAGGCCCTGAAGGGTGGGAGAGGGATGAAAGCAGGTGCGGGAGGGATGACTTGAAATGGGGGAATGGTAAGAGGCAGCAGGTTGAGGAGCCGGAGGTAATGGGACAGTGGAGCCCACTGGGAGATGGTGGGCTTGTCGGGGGAGGTGGGCAAGAGAAAGAGGTGGCCAGGCTGGAGAGGGGCGCAGAGGGGAGGTGGGCAGGATGAGGGGTCAGAGGGATGGAGTGGGCAGCGTGGGGAGGTGGACGAACCAGGGGAAGCAGTGCTAGAGGGGAACGCGGAGGGGTCAGCCTGCTCTGCAGGGAGAGCAGGAGGAGGATCGGAGCGGGGGAGGGGGTGACAGGCTGCAGTTCCGAAGCCGGTCAGGCCCTGGGGGGAATGTAGGCAGCAGAGGCTGAGAGAGGAAAAGCAAGAGTGTTTGTGGGTCCTCGGAGGATCCAGGAAGGTGAGGGTAAGACTCCCAGAGCCACTTCCCACTCAGGCTGAGGCCTGGCCGCGGAGAGCTGAGGAGGCCACCTAAGCCGCAGGGGCTGGAGGTGCGATCCCCGCTCGCCTCCACCCCACTACAGTTCCAGGCACTTGCAGGGTGTGCCCCCTGTCAGGGTGGGGGCGGCCTGGGCAGCTTCCCAGTTCTGAGCGCAGAAGCTTGTGGGTTTCTTCCGAGCGATTGTTTAGTATTCATGGGGCGACGCAATCTCTCCCACATCTGCTTAGCACAGCAAGTCCTGTCATATAACTGTCTCCCGCACTGTCTGTCCATAAAGAATGTCTCGGAATTGGTGTAATTCAGAGAAATTAATGACGACTTTCCGCGGGACGGCTCCCTGGGGGATGATTAACACTTCATCGTCCATCTGATGCGCGGGGCCCAGCGCTCCATCGCGAACATTTGGGCCGTGGCCAGCCGCATTAAAGGTTATTACGGAAAACGCGACCTGCACACGGGCGGGCGAGAGGCATGATGGACCAGGAGGGGCGGGAGTCGGGTGGGGGCGGGAGTCGGATGGAGCTGGCCAAGTCGAAGATCAAGTTTCCCGAGGTGTGCGCACCTGGGGGTCTGAGGCCGAGGAAGACGGGTTTCTGTTTCAGCGACTCAGGACAGGGAGGGTGTTGGGGAGACGCTCACCACACAGGCTGGGAAAGGGAAGGGGGTCGCTTGCCATGAGTGGACACATTGCTGATGGAGGCTTTCCCGGTCTTTTAATCCTCACAGAACGATTGGGTGAATTTTATTACCCACCCCCTTTACAGGAGATGAAACTGAGGTTCAGAGAGGTTGTGTGAGGTGCCCAAGGTAACACAGCTTAAGAAGCAAAGGCTATGTATTAATTTTAAAAAAGAAAAAGCAAAGGCAGGATTTGAACTCAGGTCTTTTGACTCCGGAACTTTTGCTCTTTCCACCACACCACTGGGCAACGGTCGTACTCTTTTATGCATCTGCTTCAGCTTCTGGCACAAAGTGGGTGTGTGCAAGTGGGGGGTGGCAGGAGGTAGGTACTCAAGAAATCTTTGTTGTGTGAAATATCTTTGCAGGTTCCACGTCCATAGTGTGGGCCAGAATCCTAGAGGAAGGGAACAGAGCAAAGGAGTTCCAATTGGGGCCAGGAAACTGGACAGAGGTTGCTTGTGGATTTCCACGTTTCCCCTGGACCTCTAGAGTCTAGAGGGCTGGGCTCTTGATCCTTTGTCAGAAGAAAGGAAGACATGAATGTGTGTGTGTGTGCACAGGTGTGTCTGAGGAGTGTATAAGTCTGTGGGTATATGCCTATCTGTAAATATATGCATTTCTGAGTATGTGTCTTTGTGCTGCCTATGTGTGAGAATGTTTGTGATGTATGGGTGTGTATATTTTGAGGGACTGTACCTGTGTGTATGAGTGTGTGCATCTGTGTGTCTGTCTGCATGTGTACAGGTGAATGTGTGCATATGTGTACATGTGTGTGGTGTCCCAGGGGAGCCTGAAGACTCATAGCTGAGGATATCTTTGACTTGATTTGCCCAAATCTCTAGCAGGTTCCAGGCTGTGGTATGTAGTGGTATGTATCTGCGTAGGGTGTGGGGGGTTAGATAGCCTGAGCAGTGGGTGCCTCTGGCCTGCCAGGCACAGGGGGATGGTGTCAACTTCCTGGGTCAGAGACTGGGTCCTGAGACCTCCACTCAGGACTTGCATAGGCCCTGCTCTGGTTGGAGAGGGCAATGAGGAGGTGGGCCAGGGTGAGAGGGTGCTCAAACAGTGGAGGGGTCATGCCTGTTCTCTTCTCCCCTCCCCCACCCCCAGGTTTTTGGAATAATCTTCTAACCAGGCTGCAATTTCTTATTCTAGGCTAAACTTATTCTGCCCTAGGGTGGTAGAGTCCCCAGAAATCTTTGTGTGCAAACTTCTGACTCTGGGGGATGATACCCAGAGTGAAAACTTCTCTCTTTAGTCAGCACTGCTAGGCAGGTTCAAACCAATGTCCTTGTCTCTGGGAGGCCTCTGGTAAGTCCATGTACTCATTCTTACTGAACTTCACACGAGCCGAAGCTTTCAGACTCCTTGTGCTGGGAAGTTCTTCCAGACTCTAACCTTGAATCCTCTTGTACTTTGTGCTCATAACCCCAAACTGAGTTTGTAAAATTGGAACCTAGCACCCTCCCCGTGTGGAAATAGATTTTGCTGGTTAGGGGTGTGGTCTGGAGGGTAGGGACACTGGGAAAATGTGGGGCTAAAGCCTGGTGGATCTCAGAGGAGCTGGACCATTTTGGGGGAGGTGGCAATGATCAACAGGACAGTTCCAGAGATGGGAGTTCAAAGACCGTAAGTTCCATCCCCCCTATTTTACAGAGAGGAGCCAGAGGCCTCAGAGGGAGAAGATTCCCTAAATGTCCCCTGTTCTGTGGTGGTTGCCTCTGGAAAACCCAGGCCCTGAGTCCCGATCTGGAAGTCCTTCCAGTGCCCCATTTGGAGGACCTTACACTGGGTTCCTGTTCTCTGGGCTTTGTGGGGGTGGGGAGAGGGAGGGGTATGCATCCAGACCAGGGCGCTGTCCCCTTCCTCTTGCTTAAGCCTATAGTGACTTTCAGCTGGGCTTCAAGGCCTCTCAACCCCTGTTCCTTTAACTTCCCATTCTCCCTCCCCAGGACCCTGGTCTGTGAGATCCTTCTGGGCAGCTATTCAGTATCAGTCTTCCCTCCTTATCTCCTAGCCTCATAGTCTGTCCACAGTCTGAACCATCTTCTCTTTTCCTCTCAGCAATATCACCCCATACGCTCCTCCTCTGGAAAGTCTTCCTTGATTAATCCTCCTGGTTCTAGATCCCAAACTTCCTCTTTCTAAACCGCTGTCCAGGTGCCTGCAGGTCTCTCCTTGTCCTCCTCTCTTCTGTTTCCTAGCTGTGTGTCTTGTCATCGTCCCTCCCTCTCCTCTTCCCACCCACATGGACTAGCACCCGTGGGCAGGCCTGCATTTTCTCCTTCCTCCCAGGAGCCCTCTCCATGTGCCAGGTAGGTCAAGACTGCATTGGAGCACTGACCAAACCCATCCCTGTTTTCTGTGTTCTGGGAATGGCAGAGATAATGGCGTCCAACTGGGTGTCATCCCGAGGAGGGAGGTGCCGTGTATGTATCCTGGTGTTTACTCTGGGTTAGACCTCACCTGCAGCTCCTGGTCCTTCTCCTCCTTGGTTGCCCCTCTAGTCTACTGCTCTGGAGCCCCTGGGATGTTGGGACTGGGGTGGGAGTAGCAGGCAGCCCCACTCTGATGCCTCGCCTTGGCCTTTTCACTGCACTTGACCATTTGCTTCCCCATTGGGTCTGTTCAGACTTTTCTCTCAGGCTTCTCTTCCACCCTCCCTTTCCTTTCCCCATCCCAATCCTCACTCAGCCCACCTATTACACAGAATTTTTTCAGAAAGCTCTGTCTTTCCAGAGACCCTCAAGGTTGATTCCTGCCTGGGGAGGAGGAGCTGGGATGAGTGGAGATCGATCTGGGTGGAGGACCCGGTCCTGACTCTAACTCTGGATCAATCGATGCGTTGGCCGCCACCTTGTGGCAGGTACTGAGAACTGCAGGGTTGGGGCCCAGGAGCTGAGAGACCTCCCGGAAAGGAAAGGGGATGCCTGCAGAGTTGTGCACTATGAGAGTAGTGGGCCTCAGAATTCCTAATTGACATCGGAGGTTTCCTCAGGGAGCTTTAGGATGCCTAACTGACAGGGGAGTAGAAACTTGAAGGGAAGCCAAGTAGCAAGGGCACTCCTAGAGAGAATTGAAACTGTCCTAAAGTCTCAAACCTACTATTCAAACTCTTCCTCCTGAAAAGGAAGCAGGCTAACACCGAAGCACGAGGAGTTGAGGTCTGACCTGTGTAAGAACTTCCCAATAAATCCCAAAGCGTTTTTGGACACCACTGCTTCTGACAGTTGCACAGCTTTTCAAAAGCCCCCACCCCATACCCAGTGACTTGCTCCACCTTCAGTTCCCCTGATCTCATCGTGCTCGGCCCAGGTTCCCTGGCCTTTCCTACCCCACCCTGTGTTGTGCCTATGACCAAGGTGCTAATCTGGGAAGTCCCTTCTGTGGTCTAACTCCAGCCCTTCCTGTAGCACTGGAAACGGAGAGGCCACCATACAGCTAACAGAGCTGCCGAAGGGAAGGTGGCAGAGCGGAAGCTGTGAGGAAGGTTCTGCGGGGGGCAGTTCTGCCTCAGCTTCTCCTCCCATCCTCCTTTCCGCTGCCCCATTGGATCTTTGGACAGAGTGTTTCACTTCATTGGCGAACTCTCTTGGCTTGGAATTCAGGATTCACAGGTATTGGGGACAAGGTGAACCCCTGAGTTCTAATCATGGCCCTTGTTATTCTCTTCTGTAGAATGGGTCTATGGGAACGGAATATAGTCTCCAACAGCCTGACTTCTTTTGGTCACACCTAGAGTCCCTTTGAAGCCTTTCCTTTCTGTGCACCCAAATCCCAGTTCCTAGGGAGCCCTCCCAATGATATCTCCCTCTCTACCTCCTGAGCCACTCCCTTCCTTGGAGGGCTCAGAGCCACCACATCCTCCCTGCCACTTTCCCTCTGCTTCTCCTGGCACTGCCTGGAGATCTTGGCCAGGAGCCCTGGCTCTGCAGGCTCAGGGTGAGGGCTGTGCCCCCGCGCCCTCCCTCAGAAGTGCCATTCCTCCGCTGCCTCATTTGCTGCCGCTGACCTTACTGAGTTAAATTAAAAAGCAATGTTCTGTGTGCAGCTCCAGCCCCATGGAGCTTGACTCTGGGAAGACGAAGACAATTACCGGCCCCTCCGTCTCCCTCTCATCTGGCTGCCTTATAATTTTTCCCCCCGCTGCCTGGTATGCAACATTTATGTTTTTAATAACACCAGAATGGCTTTGACCTTGGGAATTCATAGCAGAATGGGCACCCCAACGTGATTGGCATTTGTCTCAGTCCTTTGCAGGGAGAAGCCTCTGTCTGGTGCCTCCTTGATACTGGGGAAGGTGTGTGTGGGGGGGCTGGCGGCACCCAGAAGGTCTAGGTGGAAATTTCAAAAGCCAGAGTGGACGAGGAGGCAGATGAGGAGAGGGAAAGAAAGGGGGGTTTTGTCTTTGCGGGTTTCCCAAAGAGGATGAAAGTTGGACTAAGGTGTTTGAGAGACTGAGATGTTTTTCTCCTCTTGTTTTGTAAGGAAGGCGTCCTTGATGGGGAATGGCATGGAGTACGTGTGTGAGCTATTCAGAAGGGGTGTATGTGGCTCACATGTAGGTACATACTCAGCCCATGAGTCTATGAGTTTGCACATAGACTGGCTCCATTACTGGCTCCATCCCTCTGCAGTCACCCTGACCTCCATCAGTTCTCTAGCTCCAAGGAGAGCGGAAGAAGGCTAGACAGAAGACTGGGATCAGACTCAAAGTAGAACCTCCCAGCTGAGGGTAAAGCAAAAAGGACAGAGCCCTCTGGGGGCTTGCAGTTAGGTTTCTTCCCCCTTCTTCCTGCCTTTCCTTCTCTTTCTGTGCTAGCCTTCCTAGCTGACTCAGCATTTGAGGTTAAAGGAGGCCAATGGTGGCAAGAAGGATCTGGAGGAAGAACAGGCAGGCCAGCAGAGGGACAGGGAGAGGCGAAGCACAGTGAAGAGCCTGGGAAAGAGGATCCCTGGGAAGAGAGAGTTGGGGACCTGGGAAGCCCTACTTCTCTATCTGTACAAGGATGTGGTAAGAGGAATCAAGGTTTAGAACTGGGAAAGTGCTTCTCTGTTTGCAGCTTTGAGGAGCTACTGGAAATCAGCGAAAAACACAAATTATAAGTGAAGGAAAGTTCCTCTGGCAGTTCAGGAAGTAGGGAGAGGAAAGGGCTGTACTCTGAGGGCAGAGGAGGGTGTGTGCCTAAAGATGAGGGGTGGGTCTCTGTCTCTGGTTCACATTTCTATACGCATCAGTTATATATGTAAACACGGGGAAGGCTGTAGCTTTGATACTGATTTTTTTTTTTTTAAACCAAGAGTTGTGAGCTGGCTTTCTGCTGAGGCCTGAACAGTGCGCTTTTTTTCCAGCAGCATCAGCCAGCTCAATGGGAAGAACCCTGCATTGAGAATTGAGAAAACTTGGGTTCTAGTTCTGGCTCCAGTATTCATCTGGGACTCTATGAAACGTCATTTCTTTTTTTGAACTTGGGTGTCATTACAACCGTGAAGGAAAAGTCACAGGGTCCTACTGTGACGACCCCAGTGCTGAGAGACCAGGAAATGAAAGGGGGCTGGGACGGGTGATGGCATTTCAGGGTCCTGAGAGCCTGAGGAAGAATGTCAGTGGAGAGGGTTGCAAGAAATTTCCTGAATTCGGAAATTCCTGAGTTCTTGCTGAAGCAAGGCTCCCTCAGCTTGGGCAGCACGGCCCCACCCATCTCAGACCTCAGCGTGGGCCGGGGTCTGGCTCCGACGGGAGCTCTGTTCTCTGCTGCCCTCCTGTGGCCGCTGAGCCCTCCGCAGGTCGCAGCGGAGAAGGTTCCGCTTAAGTCCCTCGACCCCTGGTGGAAATTTAGTATATTACAAGAAGGGATCTTTGTGCAACCGCATTAAAAAAAAATATTTTTATTTATTTCAGAGAGGACAAGAGAGATAGAAACAGCAATGATGAGAAAGAAACATTGATCGGCTGCCTCCTGTACACCCCGTACTGGGGATCTAGTCTGCAACCCAGGCATGTGTCCTGCCAGGGAATTGAACGGTGATTTCCTCGTTCACAGGCCGACCTTCAACCACTGAGCCATACCAGCCCGGCAACCACATCCTTGCCCCCCTACCATTTCCTGGTTTCTGGAGGCACTCACTGTGACCTCTTTAATGCTGGGAAAGTCTTCCTGAGATTTAACTCTCTGCTATTGCCTGAAGTTTTAAGTTCTACTTTTTGGGGATATGTGGAGGAGACCAGGGCTGCGACCAAGATATTGAGCGGAGAGGACAATTTGTCTTCTTCCTCTTTGGATTCCTTCTGCAACTCCAGACTCCTAGGGTCGCTGGGAGTTTTCAAAGAGAGACATCAGGGTCTAGTGACACTCCTGGAGAAAATGGGTTTGAAGCCGACCAGGCATTACACATCTTCTGCAGATCTGCACCTGAGCTCAGTCTGTCAGTGTCAGCAGGGAGATTGATTGGCAGGAGCCAGGAGGCAAGAGACAGGGATGATGGAGGGAGATGGCAGATATGACAGATGCTGACAGGGCTTTTTATTTGCTAGCTCTGGAATCCCCTCCCACCCACCAGGCTGCCCTTGGCCCTCCCCTTCTAGTGACTGCCTTTGGGGAGAAACCGTGGCCAAAGCTGCATTTGGGTGGGCAAGGGAGGGAGAGAAGGAGAGTGGGTGATGGAGGAGTGACTGGGATTTTGAGCTGCAGCCTGATGGTCACTGGTATGCTTGGAAGGCTTGGCAGGGGAAATTGTCCTGGGGGTAGATACTGCATTGTTGGGGGTGGATGAGTGGGAGGAATATTTAAAGGAATTGAGTTCCACTGATTTAGGCACTAATTATTGGAGAACCAGTGAAATATGAGCCAATAATTTATTGGGGCTTCCTATATACAAAGAAGGCTGTAGGTGCTCTGAGGGGATAAAAGAGGGGTCGACGTATTTCCTGCTCTCCTTCCTGTCCCATTTTCTCTTTGGACTTGTTGCTCCGCGTGTTCATGTCTGAGGGCTGTAAGGAGCTGGTTGGCAATTCTCCGTCCGGATGCTGAGCAGAGCTCCCAGGCATATTTCTGTTCTTCACATGCCTATCCCCCTCCAGCAAAGCACCCCCAATCGGCCTCCCACCTCTCCTCATTCCTTTTTTCTTAGAATGCACAAGACATGTGGACACCTGGGTGAGAGAGGGGCCCTGAGTGCCCCTAACCCTCCCAGAGTTTTCAGTGGCTCCCAGTGGAGGGACTGGGGCCGGGAGGGGTAAGGCACAGAGCCCTGGGACTGGTAGCAGGCAGGGCGGGGCCCAGCGTTTGGAGTCAGAGAATGTTCTGCGAGGAGGAGAATGCTGCAGTCGGAGCCCGTGCTGCATCCTAATCAGTGCTGCGGCGGCTACGCCACGTGGCCGGCCGTCAATCTTCCACACAAAGGGTCTCCCGCCCGGTCCCCCCCAAAGCCCTCCGCATTGTCCACCTCCATAACTGCGGGGCAGTGCAAAGAGGCAGAGAAGGGGAGAGACAGACACACAGGCAGGGACCGAAAGACCCAGGAAATTCAAGCCAAGACCCACAGAGTGGGACCAGAAGGCAGAGTCAGGCACAGCGCCCTGGAGATTAAAGAGACCGAGACGCAAGTGAACAGAGACACTCGGAGTGGAAACGGAGACAAAGAGGCAGAGCCCGAAGCGGGAGAGAGGGAAGACAAAGAGCAAATAGCTGAAGACAAGCACAAAGGCAGAAACACCCAGAGGCCAGAGAAAGCGGAGCGGGACAGGGACTCAGAGACAGGAGTTGAATCAGGCTCAGGGGAAATCGGAGAAACCATGATCCCAGAGCCAAAGACAGAGCCTGGGGCCTGGCTGAGGAGATGCCCAGAGAAGTGTGCACGGAGACAGAGGGGAGGGAGAGAGAGGACGTAGGGGAGGAGGAGGCAGTGAGAAGGGCCAGGTAGAGGTTGCAGAGGGTGGGATGGAGGCGCTGGGGCAAGGGCCCTGCTGGCCTCTCACGACCTGGGACTCAGGTGGGAGGAGAGGCTCTTGTGTGTGTGTGTGTGTGTGTGTGTGTGTGTGTGTGTAGGGGGAGCAGGAACACAGCAATTCCAAGCTCTATTCAGAATGCCAATCATCTGGTGAGCTACACCTCCATACACCCTCCCTCTGCAGTGCCTGCTCTGAGCAATGCAGTGTGTGTGTGTGTGTGTGTGTGTGTGTGTGTGTGTGTGTGTGTGTAGGGGGAGGGTGGGGGGGGCAGGAAGAGCAGAAAAGGGTGGAAGTGAAAGAAAGACTGACATAGGTAAAGAAATGGCAGAGCCCGAACAGAAATCAGAGGGAAAGAAATTGATATTGAAAAAGGGAGGAGAGAAATCAACAGAGAAATACAGAGGTGGAGAAAGAAATATGATGGATGAGTATGTGGATGGAAGGCAGGGAGAGGGAGGTAGCCTCCATCTGCAGGAGGGAGAGGGGCACGGAGGGGATGCCTGCTGTTGAGACTAAGGGGAAATGGGTGAGGGAAGCAGGCAGGGCACCGATCTCCCCAAAGAGGTTGGGCTGGGATAAAACAACCCCTTGGTGATTGGGGAGGCAGTCAATGAGGGGATTTTTAGGGGATCTTGCCTTTTTAAAAAAAAAAAACAAAAACAAAGACAGTTAGCCCACAGCATGGCATCTTCCTCACAGCAGCGCTGGTGCAGTTGCCTGGGTCATTCCTGACAGCTCTCTTTGGGGATCGCGCATAGAGCCTGCAGTACAGCTCTGAGCATCCTCACCACAGGCCAATTTTTATCCTTTAGGGTGGATCTAATTTTTGAAAACAGCCAAGTTTTCTCCTGGATAATAAGGCGAGAACCCAGTCAGTAAGCAGTATTTCTAGTTAAGAGCAAGGTGAATACAGTGGAGGGTGTGCCCTCCCCCCAAGTGGCTTTGAAAGGTCATTTTGAAGGAGATACTTGCAGGATGTGACAGGAGACCTTCCTAGTGGCTGCTTGAGGCCCAGTTTCATTTTTCCATCTGTTTGTTAAAACTAGGTAGTAGTAGCTGCCCTAGCTAGTTTGGCTCAGTGGATAGAGCATTGACCTGCGGACTGAAGGGTCCCAGGTTAGACTCCAGTCCAGGACACATGTCCAGGTTGCTGGCTTGCTCTCTGGCTCTGATCCCTGGACCTGGTCAGGGCGTGTGCAGGAGGCAACCATTTGGTGTGTCTCTCTCACACTGATGTTTCTCTTTGTCTCTTCTTCTCTCTAAAAATCAATGGAAAAATATCCCAGGGTAAGGATTGAAAACAAAGCAAAGCAAAACAAAACAAAACTAGGTAGTAGTGCTCCCAGGAGCATCACAGCCTGGTGCTGCGAGGGGAGGAGGAGAGGCCTGGAATTTGACAGAAATACTCTGTCAAGTGGTCCTGCCCTTGGGGAGTTTAGAGTCCCCTTCTCTGCCAACATCATATGCAAAGTAACCTGCTGGCACCACAGCACAGATCAACAAGTGCAAATGACTAGGGCAAATTCAGGATCAGAGCCAGTTTGTTTATCTGGGAAGGCTGCCTGGAGGAGGGGAGTTATGAGTGGGGTGTGGAAGGAGAAACACAACAGGGCATGGAAGGGAGTAGGAGAAGAGGAGGAGTACCTCCCCTGATGTTCTGAGGCAGGATTAGCAAGCTATAATGGAGGCAGAGGATAGCATTGCTAGACTGGAATAAAGAATTGGACTGGCCCTAGCCAGCTTGGCTCAGTGGATAGAGCATAGGCCTGCCGATTGAAGCGTCTCAGGTTTGATTCAGGTGAAGGGCATATGCCTGGGTTGCAGGCTCGATCCCCAGTAGGGGGCGTGCAGGAGGCAGCTGATCAATGCTCATCATTGATGTTTCTATCTCTCTCTCCCTCTCCCTTCCTCTCTGAAATAAAGAAAAAAAAAAAAAAGAATTGGATTGGGGAACCATCATGAAGATAATGGAGAGGGGCAAGTTTTGAAGGCCAGTCTGGGTGATCTGAATTTGCTCCCAGAGAATTGGGGCCTACTGGAGGGTACACTGACATGTGTCAGGCAGTGATGTGTATGCACATTTGTCTGGAAAAGTGTGTACCCAAGTTTGCACGCCTTCTCTGTGTGTGTGTGTGGGGAGGGGCATATATTAGAACATTCAGGTGGCTTTATGCCACAGGCCCTTGTCTTTTTATCTCTGTGTGTGATTGGCATGTCCGTATGAGAGCATTTTTTCATTTGTGTGTTTCTGTGGTCATGTCTGAATGTTATCTCGATTGCTTTTTGTCTATTTTATTTGACTGCATGCGGAGGCGGGCAGCGTGTGTGTGCTCGCCCGCGTCTGCAGGAGGAGCGGGGCCGGCAGGGAGCCCTGGCTGCCCAAGCATCACCGTCTGTCTCTCTCCCTCCACTGGCTCCGTCTGCCATCACTGAGGTCGTCGCAAGGAGGCACACAGCAAAACGGCAAACTGTTATGCCCAGAGAGACCAGACATTGTAAGCCACGCTCAGACTCCCCCTGCGAGGGAGAAACCTGCGTGCGCAGCCAGAGCGATCCACCAACAGAGTCCTGCGCTCACAGGCCGCTCTGGGGCGCGCTCTGCCGAGCAGGTGCACTCACGTGCACATACATGCTCAGGCACACACAGGCCCACCACGGACTGACACACACCTCGCGCATGACCTCCCTCTCCCCACCTCTCCTCCGAGCCCTGTGGCCCGGCACTCCATCACCTCCAAAGGCCTGCCAGAGTTTGGTACTAGGGGGATGGGGACGCTCACTCTGACCTCGGCGCCAATCGCCGGATGTCTAATTGCCTCTTGGGCTGTGGAAAGGGTGGGGGTGGGGATGGGGTGGTATGTGTGTGTGTGGTGTGTGGTGTGTGTCCCTTCTTTCACTCCTTCCCCAGTCCCGCCACCTTCCACCTTCCGGCTCGCAGTTCCGAAATCGCCCGCCGGCCGAGAATTCATTAGCGGGGGGCGGATGTAAGCGCAGCGCGGTGGAACGTTTTAATTAGGCCTGAACAATAAACAAGCTAAACGAGCTGCGCAGGGCTCCCTGGCGGGCCCTCAGCCTCCTCTGCGCGGCGCGGACTCATTACGGCTGCAGCCAATTTCATGCCAGCGCCCGGCGCGGGTGGGCGGGAGGCGGGGGCGCGCTCGGGGCTGCGGGGCGCCGGGCGGGGGCGTCGGGGGCGAGGGCAGCGCCACCGGGCGCGGCTGGGCCGGCGCCCGCCCTGCCGGGCTCGCTGCTCCCCGGTTTTCCACTATCCATCTGCCTTTCTCAGTGTCCTTGAGATGAAGGTCCCTCCCCACACACCAGACGACCGGTGGTGCGAGCGTCTGGCTTCCTTTTTCGGGTCTGTCTCTCTCCTTCGCTCTCCCGCCCCTCTCCCTCTCACTGCGGCGGACTCCAGCTCCCTCTCTCCGCTCTCCCCCTCGCCTCCTCTTTTTGCCGCAGTTCCCAAGTCTCTTGCACAGGGTCTCTGCTCCCGCTTGTCACACCTTCGCCTAGACTTTAGGTTTGCTCCCTGCCCGCCAAGCCACCGTAGACGACTCCGCGTGGTTGTCCTTCAGCTCGGTTTACCCCCCACCCCACCCCCACCCCACCCCCACCCCACCCCCACCCTTCTGGGCCGCCGCAACCCCTTCCCCCGCCCCCTCAGTCTCCATCCATCTCTATTTTTACGTCGGGTTCTTTCTCTGACTGGCCCTTCCACCGCTAGGTTTCAGGTGTGGTCGCGGGGCTTTGCCCAGGCCTCCAACCAAATGGGGCGTTTCTGGCCGGAGCCAGAGCTTGAGTTTGCCTCCTTTTGTGAAGCTGCGGGCATCGCTCGTTTCCTCCCAGCCTCTGCCAGGACGTCCCTGGTTGTGGGTGACAGTCAGCAGTGGGTCTTGGGCTGTTTGATCCCAGCCCAGTCCTCACCACGTAACCTCTTAACCTGGGCTTACTCGCCTGTAAAACGTGGAAAATAATTTCAGGTGCTTCAGTGGGCTTGTGGGAATTAGCGATGTGATTACAAATGTAACACGCTTGGCACATGGTATGTACTCAATATATATTAGCTCATGTTATTATTCGCCCTTCCTCGGTCTGCTCCCCCAACTCCTTAGCCTGAAATTAAAAAAAAAAAAAAAGTGGTCCGAGGAGAGAACCAATTGAAGAGCAGGAATTTCATGCACTACGAGCACAGGAAATGCCTGTGAGTATGGACAAGAAGGGGGGATAAGAATCGGATTGAACTACGAGATACAGAGAGCTGTGGGCTGGTGCACTGCTCTGGGCAAACCCAAACCCAGGGAGTATGGAGGCGACTGCGGTAGTCCTGCCGTAGCAGCAACACCCTGTGCAGACGGTGTCTGCTGCAAGGCTGCAGTGAGTCTGGGAGTCTGGCTCCCCCATAATCCCACCTCAGATAGGAATCGGACCCTTAGAGCCTCAGACTGGCATCCTCCCACGCCCAGGCACCCCCCCCCACACACAAACACACACAAAAGGGGCCCTGGATTCCTAAAGGAATCAATTCCCTCCAGCTGCCTGTCTTCTTGACCCTAAACCTTACAGAGCTGAGTGCGGGGAATTTTATCTCTCCTTGGGGTTCTTCCTCACTTCGGTGCTCTCTCCTAGAGCAGGATCAGTGAGTCACACACTCTACCCCAGGAGAGCCAGGGAGACCCATGGGAGGAGCATAGGCCCCACTGCCCTAGACCCACAGGTGCATGCTGGGCACGCCCTCAGCAAATGCTTGTGAGTTGAGTTGGTCAGGAGCACCTGGACCAAGCCCCATGACTCTGATGATGGGAGACTAGAAAGGACCAAAGGAGGGAAGCTGGAGGAAGTCCAGAGGCTTCCTAGAAGACAAGGAGGAGTAAAACTGAGACTGCATTATCTTGGGGTAGGGGACCTTGGAGGTGGATGAGGAGAAATGTGCAGGCGTGCATGTGTGTGTGCGCGCGCGCATTGGGGAGGCAGAGCGATGGAGGAGGCAAGGTTTGGTGGGAGGGCAGTTTTGATGGAGGGAGTGGGCAGAAAGCTTGGGCTGAGGTATCCTGGAGGGCCATCCCTCCAGGAGTTGGGACCTGTGATGGGGGAGCCGTGGTGGTGGAGATGTGTGTGGGGCAGCAATGTAAAATGTTTCATGTTGTAGCTCAATCGTGACTCTGGGCTGGGTGGGCACGATGCTGGGAAGCCAGGCTGATTTCTCTGGCCTTGAGGTGTCCTCACATGGTATGAAGACGAATGAGCCTGGATTTCATGGGCAAGTGAGCCATGGCTGGGTGGAGACAGCTGCTCAGGCTGTGAAATGTGGGGAAGAGGCCTCTGGGGGTCAGTAGACAGAAAGAGGGAGGAGACAGGAATGGGGATGGGGAGGGGTAACGGGGAGACTGAAGGCTTTGAGACCTTTACCCTGGCTATCTCCTTTACTCATCCTTTTCATGGATTGAAATATGCATTTTAAAGCTAAAAAAAAAAATCTCCAAATAGATGGGTTTAGCTTTCCTTTTTCAGAAGCTAAGGTATTAGACAAGTTAACAAACGAGGCTTAGACAAGTAAACTAATTTGCTAGAGGTTTCCTGTGCTGAACATGCTGAAAAGGGTACAAGAGTCAAGTTTTTCGCCCTTCGGGGCATAATCTCTCCTAGTTAGGCCCCAAGCCTGGATGATTCCCGGCGTAGAAGCTGTAGGAGATGGCACCAGAACACAACAATTTGATTCCTTGCTCTGCCACTTACCAGTTCTGTGACCTAAGACAAGTTACTTAACCTCTGTGCCTTAGTTTCAATATCTATAAAAGGACAGTATCAATACCTGCTTCTGTGGCTTGTTATTCAGGACAAAATAAGATTTATGTAGAATCTTTACTGTGTACAGGGTAAAGATTTATACATTTAAAATGTACTAGCATTTTAAATCACCCTCATCCTTATCTTTGGTATCTTCCCAGCTTATTCTCTCCATACCTGCTGAGCACAGCAGCCTCCCACCTCCCAGGCCCTTTGTCCCCTCCAGCCTCTAGCCCTGGCATTTACTTCCCTCCAATCTTGTTTTACACTCTCAATCTCTGCTCCTACTCTCCGTCCCATAGGTCCCTCAGCCCGTGAGGGATTGGGCTCTATTAACTTAATACACTTTTTTTCTTCTTCTCAGACTGGGTTTCCTGTCTGGTGTATCTCTCTTTTCACATCAGAGAGCAGGCCCCTGTCTTCTCCTCTCTTTGGACCTCTCCTTCCCCCCAGGATTGGGTTCACAGGGTGAGTCCAAAGAATGGACACTGAGAGGCGCAGAGAGGTTGAAATAAAACAGGAGAGGGAGGTCTGGGGGACAGGATACCAGTCTGGGCGTCTGCATATGGGGCTCTACCGACAGGCTGTGTGATCCTGCCCTGAAGCATGTTTACCATGGCCAGGGGAGGGAAATAGACATCTCCCACCTGGATCTGAGGGTTAGAGGGGAATTATTTTCCTAATGTTTAGAGAGGCTCTGTTTTGCCCCGTGATGTGGGAGACATCGTTTGGAGGTCAATCCCACATGAAAAGAAATAGTCAAGAGAGGGCTTTCCTATTCCTGTTTGTGTGTGTGCGTGCTTCTCATTTGTTCTAGCATTTACCAACCCTGACTAAGGAAATCTTTCCAAAGTATATTCCAAATTCACTTTGCTGAAATTAAGCCCATCTCGTTACTGGAGGTATTTTCTAAAGTCCAGGATCTGGTGCTCGCTTCAGCAGCACACATGCTAAAGTCCAGGATCTGGTTCAGTATCTTTCATAAAAGATGTGTGTGAGAGAGGAAGAGAGAGAGGAGAGAGAGGGGGGGGGGAGAGAGAGAGAGAGAGAGAGAGAGAGAGAGAGAGAGAGAGAGAGAGAGAATGTAAAGGGTAGCACATGGAGAAGAAATGTAATTACCCAGCTCCTGGCTTTAATTACACGTAAGCCCTGTACATTCTGAATGTTATTAAACTTCTAAGTGTCCATGGGGGTGGGATGGACCTGGTGGGTTTTCCTCCCTGATCTTCTCTGCAGGGCTTCTCTGGAAGGTTCCCTTTCCACCCTCCCTCCACATCACAGCCTCTGGCTACATACCATTTCTCAGTGCTACAGGTGGCGCTATAAATCAGCTCTCCCAGAAAGGAGCGATCAATGTCCAGTCCAGGTGTCCCACTGGCTCTTTATCTTTCCCAGGATCCTCTGGTTCCTTCTCTCCAAACCCAAATGCTCTCCTTGAACACCACTTTTTTTTTTGATAACCTACTTGGCTGTTTTGGAGGGTGGGCTCTCTCTGCAAGGAGCCCCCTCTCCTCCTAAGTGGCTGACTAATTACAAACAGAGAAAGCCTGGTCTGTGAAGTTAGCCTGTCTCAGCTCCCTGGCTTGGTGGAGGGAGCCAGGAGCTGGGGGATTTAAAGTGCAATTTCCTGTACCTTTTTCATTTCCTGCTGGGAGTTGTGCAGAGCAATAAGCAAGGTGGGTGGCAAGGGCCAGCAGACGGGGCAGGTGGGGGATGGGCTGGGGAAGCATCTCCATACACTATTTTGCCATCTCATCTCCCCTTTTTCAGGTTTCAAGGTGAGTTCCCTGGGGCTGGCGCACTTGATAAATCAGTTCCTGGCACTCCTTTCAATCCTGTTCTTACCTTCTTGATGTAAAGAAACTGAGTAGAGAGGGATTGGGAGATGATCCAGCTCCAATTAGTAGAATAAGAGATGAAGGGACAGGAAGGAATCTTAGAAATCCTTCGGAACCCCTCTAGTTACACATAAGGAAGAAAACAGGCCTTGGAGAGGGCATAACCCGCCCAAGGTCAATAGCTAGTGGTGGGCTGGTGTGGCTGGGATTTATCTGACTCTCTTGACTCGCTGTTCAGTGCTCTCCTCAGTCAGAGTGGGCTGTGGGTCTGTGATGCCTCTGCATGTGTGTGCCTGGGTGGCGGGTGGCGGGATGAGATGGGAGGAGGTGGGATAAGGTGTAGGGGCATATGGGCAAGTATCTGGACAGCTAGGGGTCCAGGTCCTGAAATATTCACCCTTTGGTGGAGCTTGTAGAAGAGCACAGGGAAGTTCAACCTTGGGGAAGTCTTTGTGAGTTGGTCCAGGAAACAGACTTGTGGATAAAAAGGAGGAGAGAGGGAGGCATTCTGGCTCTTGGAAACGATTAGTCCCACATCTTACCCTCTCCACAGTCAGAGGTGGGGGGTGGGGGTGGGGGTGGGGGAGGGGGCACGGTAGAGGACAAAGGAGCCAATTATTTGAGTGAGTGGATTAATTGATTAATTGTCCAGAAGCTTCAAAGCTCCCCCAACAATGGCATCCCCTCCTCGCCCAACCCCAGTCAGGCATGGCCTCGGTTGGCCCGGATTATTAATTAGGGCTTGAAGTCATTTAACGATGATTTCATTATCGACGTGCTGTCTGTCTTGGGCTCTGCCCGGTTGCCAAGGAGACGCTGATCGATTGCCTTCCGGTCTCCTCCAAGTCTGCAGGCTCCTGCCTCTCGGCGAGCACTCCCTAGCGGCCGCCTCTGGTACTGCACAGTTTCCCAGTTCTCAGTTGTGTATGACCCAGCCAAAGAATTAGAGGCGCCTGGGAGTTTGGGCTGCCCAGCCTTGCTCCCTGTTCCAGATGTACTGACTTACTTTGCTGTTGCGAGGGCCCTGGGGGATTGGGTCCTCCGTTTCCCTGGTTTATGAAGTTCTCTGATTCTGCCCCTGGTGGCTACCAACCCAGACCCCTTTGAGATGGGTGTAAGAAGAGGTAAAGGACCTCAGTTGTTGCCACGCGACTCTGAATTTAGCTCTGGGAGGCCCAGATCAGCTGTGATAAGGTGGTTCTTGCTTCTAAAGAGATACCTTGAGCTCTAGTGATTACACCTGATCTCTGGGGCCTTAAATGTGGCTGGCAGGGAAGTGGGTTGGGAGAACAATTCCCCTTTAGACTACTTCAGTTAATGTTCTTAGGGTCTTCCCTGGCCCTCAGGGTTGCCGAGGGAGCTAGTCTTTGCAGAGCTCAGCTACTCCTTCAGCCTCAAGAAAGCTTGCGGAAAAAGGTAGGGTCCAGCTTGCCATGCTATCTTACATCTTCAGAAACTGGTTACTCCCTCACTGGTCCCGTAAAACCTAGATTCACACATGTACACTGGCCTCAGGATCTCTCTTTATGCCTGAGTTTCTCTTTCTGTGGGTTTCATGTATATGTTTGTGGGGTCCTGTTAGTAGAGAGTTGCTTGAAGGCATTGGTGATGACTTCTCAGAAGGTGTCTAAATTGTTGACCCCACAGTAATAGATAGACACTAGTATCTTATTTTTGGTATATTCTGCATGCTGCTTATTTAGCTCTCAAACAGACATCTTTCCAGTCCTTCTCTCTCCTCACTCTTCTCCACGTGGTCCCTAACCAAAGTCTGTCCCCAATACTTCCTCCAGAGCTTGCTTCCCTTGCCTGCCTTTCTCTAATCCTCTTTCTCCTCTACTCAGCTCCCCCCACACTGGCTGTGCCAGGCTGCATTAGCTCGGAAACATTTAGGGCTGAGCTTCAGGCCTCTTTTGATGGCAGCATTTTGGGGGACAGAGGAGGGGATGCAGGCTGGGTTTTATGTCCATGTAGGGTTCTCAGATCCCCCAGGTTGGCACTGGGAGAGAGCCTGGGGGCAGCTATGGCAGCAGCTTCACCCTATCAGCTTTCTGGGCACATCCACCAGCGAGCAGCACCTGAGAGGGGAACGGGCTCAGCAGCGAGCCGAGTGAGATTGAAGAGGATCATAAAGAAAATATATATCCCCCTCCCCGGCCTCGCTCCCTCCTCCTGCTCTACACTTGCCTCCTTCTCTCTCTTTGTCTTGCTCCCTCCCCCTCCTCACAGCATCCCTGTTTTCTTTGTTCCTTCTTTGATTCCTTCACCTTCATCTCTGTCTGGCAGATAGGTCTGTCTGTCAGTCTGTCTGTCTCTCTGACTCCAGATATTTTTTGGTCTGAGTTTTTCTAGAACGATATCTGTCATCAGTTACTTTCTCCCCCTCCTTCCTTCCCTGCCTCAGTCTCGGAGGGTCTCATACCACCACATTTTTATGAGTTTCATCAGGTGTGCCTTTTAGTCTCTCCATCCCCACCTCCTCCCATCTATCTCCTTTTGCTGCCTTCCCTGTCACTGTTCCCATCGCTTGCTTTCTCTTTCACCTCTCTTTTCTGCCTCTCTTTTCTCTGTCTCTTTCAGCCTCTTCCTCTGTGTCTGGCTCACACTCCTGCCAGTCTCTCGCTGTCCCTCCTCCCACCCCTCAAGGTTCAGATACCTCCTGTGAAATCACCTGGATGGGCTCCAACTGTCAGGTCCCCCCATTTTGTACTGACTCCTCCCAGAGAGATTTATGGCACCAACCCTGCATCCTCTGCATTCCCCCCAGCCCTGGACCAGCTCTTTTCATTACCTGGTGATTATCTGGGGGCCCTGGCATGTCCCCCAGCCTCCCACCCCCTACACAGCAGGCAGTGAATAGCATAGGGAGAAAGGGGAAGGGATTGCTCTTGGGACCAGATGCAAGGACATGGAGACCCTCCCCCTACACCTGCCCGTCTTTCCCTCAAGCAGATGCACATCTGGGAAAACCCCAGCTTGAGGCAGGGGAAGACAGCCCAGCACTGTTGGAACAGACATAAATCAAACACCCAGATGCCCCTCCCCTTCTGTTCTGTCATTATAGCCATTGTTCCAATTCCTGCCTGTCTGCTTTGCCTCTAGGAATGTTGGCTCTACAGTCTTGGCTGGGGCCACTCATCTACTACCCAGCATAGTGCCTGGAACAAAGGAGGCGCTCAATTAATGCCCCACGTCTAAGGGAGATGCATTAGGGCAGGGTCAATGTGATTTTTAGGTTTTCCTCATTGGAGGTTCTGAGAGCTGGAACAATTCTTCAGGCTCCAGTTGCAGTGTCTTAGTATAGTTGGTATAGAATCTACCTCTTCCGGGTCCCACCTCTCCCCTCCTCCTCCCTCCCTCCCACCTCCACTCCAGTCGTGTCCACACCTAATGTAGGGTTTAGAGGAATAGGGACACTGTCACATAAAGGCAGTGGTGTCCCCTTTCCTGGAGACCAATGGCTTCTTGGGCTGATCACTTTTCCCATTCAGCCTCAGTCTCTCTAAGTAGGCTCCACCTTCTCCATCCCTGGCAGCTCACAGCCTTGCCTCTGTTTGATGATTAACATTCTGGGATGGAGGAGGCACCTTCCTTCGGTCACTGTTTCAGGGTCTTGGAAGCTCTATTTTTTGAACGCCTAGAGCAGGAAGCTCTCTAGGCAGGGACTATATCTTTTTCATATTTATTTCCTCCAGCACAATGCATATTCAGTTAGAATATGTTATGAACGCTGAATAACAGCTTCAGGAAATCCCTTGTGGTGAAACTTAATCTAGTTCCCTTTTAGTTTTAGCTCTGGAGTGATGGGAAACGTGAGCGGGGGGGGGGGGGGGGGGGGCGGGGCAGGATGGGTGGTGGTAGAGGAACCTAGCAGGAGTATTCTGGGCGAGACTAGGAGGCACTTCTATCTTCGTTTAAAGGACTCCGGAGTTGAGATTCTTTAGTTAGATCTGCGGCTGACTCCAGGCAGGGCTCCACCCCCTCCCCAGACTCTCCTCCAGCCAATTGAGAGTCAGGAAAGCGGGTTTACTACTAAATCCATATCCTGCTGCCAGTCTCCAATCCAGCTGCTTTTCAGCGCCCCCTCACCCAGACAGGGCCTCCCACTGGGCTTCCATCGCCCACCTCCAGCTGTCCTGGATCTCGCTCACACTTCCCCATCCCTTCCCATAGTCCCGCCTCCTTGGGGGCCCGCCTCCTCGGGGGTTCCACCTTCTCAAGGGGACCCTTCCCGAATCCTGGCGCTGCTCAGCCAAGCCCCTTATCTGTCTCTAGGTTTGGCTCGCATTTTTCTCCTTAGGCCTTTCTCCTTTGAGTAGAAAAGACCGTGGTTAAGTTATAGACTTGCTAAGAAAACAGAGCCAGAAAGGAAGGCTGGGCCCGCAGTGCTGCTGGCGCTAGAAGCCCTGTGGGGTTTGAGCAGAGGGTATCCCATGGCGCCAAGGCAAGACTTCAGATTGAAGGGTGCCGGCCCAAGCCTTGCGAGCTTGGGGGAGGGCGGGTAGGCTTGCCGAGACCAGAGTGTTTTGGAGTCCTACATGCCATTCTTATCCAAACCAGGAAATCCTCAGCAGAGCTGGCTGGTCCTAGGAAATATGAGTTAGGGGAGGTTATTCCTGGGCCCCTCTCCTCCAGCTCCTTCCCTCCTCTCTGCCTGCCCTCCTTCCTGGCCTGTACTTTCTGGCCTTGTGTGGCGCTGGCTTTGTTCATCTTTGTCTTTGCCACAGGGCCTGGCACATAGTATGCTTAGGCCTGTTCTTTGTATGAATGAAGATTCTTCCACCTGGGTCTGCTGCCTCCTACAGGTTTGCCTCCCTTTCTTACTTATGATTCTGAAAGTACCCGTATCTTATCTTCATAGGGAGGGATTGTTGAGAACTTTGCAGAATATCAGCTCCAGTTTTGTAAGGTGGTCCACAATAATGAGGGAGGACTTGAGGGTCTTCTTCCTAGATGCTCAAGGAACTAGATTTGCATTTTTACAGCTGCTGAAGGTAGTCCCCCAGCCATTCTTATCTAATTTAAGAAAGCTGTGGTGGAGATTATACCCCGTCAGGCTATAGGAGGAAAGATTATAAATTCCATTGGGAGTGTGGTCTTTAAAACACTGTATGGAGGCTTCTCTGAGGGCCCAGGTATATTGTTAATGAGCCAGTGCTAAATAAACCCTGAAAGTTGGTGGTTCTGTTCTCTCTTGGAATCTATCAATTTTATGAACATGATAGACATATTTATTGATTGATAAAGGCTTGGCTTCCTGGGTCTCCAGGAGGCAATTTGCTGCTATGACAAAACATGTTTGCAACTCTTTAATTTCTAAAGCCCGAGGAATCTTAAATTGTCTCTCCCCACGGCCCCCTCATCATGCACACACACACTCGGGCAATTACGCCCCCCCCCCCCCTGAAACTCAGACGACAGTTATCCCTCCATGAATGCATGACACCTGTTTTATTGATTATATGTGACAAATGTCTAGTTGTAGGTTGCCTTTCTCTTGCTGTCCAGCAGCTCTTGGGCAACTCCTCTGTTATCAATTTACCTGTGATGTGTGTCTCCACTCATTTTAACCTTAGTTCAGGCAAAAATAATTCCCTTTAAAAAGTATATTCCAAATGAATAAAATAATTTTTGGATTATATTATTTTGGTTTATCTCTGTTCCTTTTTATCTTTTACTATTGAAGAAATCACAAGGCAGATTGGGGATTAGAAAGAACCAGGGGACAATAATAAAGAGTGTCTCTTAAAAGTCATGGTGCCAGAGGCTCTTGGTTGTAGATTATGATGTGTGGGCTCAGGGTGAGACAGGCGGGTCTTGGTGGAGAAGTCATATTGATCTATTTTTGGATAAGAACTCAGGACATTGAGACACGATACAACTTTCATATGATGCAGATGATCTGTTGTCATTCTTAAAACAACAACAAAAATTAATTTTCCAAGGGAGATGGTGGAACAGCTACCTAGGGCTATGCAAGGAACCAAGCAAAGCCTGGTGAGTGAGAACAGAGAGAGAGAGAGAGAGAGAGCCAACTATTTACATGGGGGGACAGAAGGACACATTTAGAGATATAAAGGGAGATGTCCAGAGAGATAGTTGGCATTTCCTAAGCCACCTGTGTGCAGTGCATTGTCGTGGGTGTTAGGAGGAGGTACATGGAAGAAGGGACCACGAAGCTCTGACCACTCACAGCTGCTAGTCTAAAAGAAGAGAGAAGATACAGTGATAGAAGGGACCACTAACTGGATTTCTAGATTCTATGTTTACAAGGAAAGAAAGGATTTTGGAGTAAAAAACAAACAGAACCAAAGCAGTTTAGCAAGGCTTCTTGAAAAAAAAAAAGAAAAAAGAAGTGCTGGTTGCCAGAAGCTATCCTATGTGATCATTGTGGATTGGAAAATAAAGTGGACTTTTGTTAGTTCTGGGGTGAGAGGATGCAGGGCTGAGAAAAGTGGAATGGACAATCACAGGGGCAGGGCGGCGGGGGGGGGTGGGGGGAGGAGAGAAGAAATTGACTTTCACTGTTGACACCAGTGTATTACATCACTTTCTAGTCCCTTAATTTGATGCCTTTCCTGGCTTTTCCCAACTCTTTAATTCCTGTTTGGAAAATCTATTTTTGATTCTTCCTGGTAGCCCATCTAGTTTCTAAAGAGCTCTAGAAGCAGAAGCTTCTGCTTTCTGATTTGTCAAGTTAATCATCTTATTTTGGTGTGAGGGAAATGTTAAGAATTTCCAAAACTAAATTCTGACTGAAATTAACCTGTGAATGTGCCAAATGAGGAATGTTGGATTGAGCTCTACTTGTCGTATCAGAAGTTACCCCAGAGGGACTAAGAAAAGTTGCCTTGTTCACAACTATCCCAGAATGATACTAGATGATACGGAGTATATGTTGCTCTAGAGATGTTCTGGATATCCGATTGTTTACCCAAATAATGGTGTAATGACACTAGTATAGCATTTGCCTGTAACATACCATAGACTACATAAATATAGAGAGAGGCAAGCAAAAACATTTTGGTCCACATCTATATGGATTTTGGTCTGCATTTGAATTTTGTCGACGTCATTCTGGTACGTTTGGCCTGGAGTGTTTTAGTCTGCATGAGACGGGTTTTCACTAACTTGGAATTTAGCCTTTGCCAGACTGGGATGGGGTTTGAGAAGTGTAGTGCTGGGGGTGGTAGGGCAGGTAGATGAGTTGGAGGAGGTGGCTTCTTGGTCAATGAGCAGATAGTTTACGGGCTGCTGTAGCTTTCAAGTTCAAGTCTTGGTTTCTGTTAGTGATATTTACTTCCAGAATTATGGTTTCTAGCTTCAGTGAGAGAACATGAAGCAGCTTCTACCCGAAAGTGCTTTTATTTTAGAAGGGGAGACAAAGTATCCTCCCAAGTAACAGTTAAACAGTGCAGTACAAAGGAAGATTGTAAGTGGGGAAGATGCCTGATAAGCAATCAGTTTGGTGAGGTCATTCTAGGAAGATTCCTGGGAGATAAGCGTGAGTATTTATTTTCTTTGGTATGAGCCGAATTTGGTTACTTCGGCTTTCTTTCCGACCTTTCAGGGAAGCTATCTGAGCTTCACTTCTTGTTCCCTGGGGAAAAGTAGCATACTTATTACTGCTGAAATGGTTTCTCTCTGATTCTTTTCCTTTTCTGTACTGATCCAAGACAGAATTTTTATTAGAATTACTAGAGGCCTGGTGCATGAAATTCATGCACAGGTAGGGTCCCTAGGCCTGGCAGGCGATCAGGGCTGATCTGGGCCTTCCTTTGTTCCATGCCGCCCCCTGGTGGTCAGCACAGGTCATAATGAGTGGTCGAATTCCCGGTTGGTTGAACTCCTGAGGGGACAATTTGCATATTAGCCTTTTATTATGTAGGATATTTTAGTATTTAGATCTGTATTTGTATTGGCAGAAATATTTAACTGGATCTGTGTAGTTGGGCAACCTGGATTTGTGGGTTCGGAGTGTGGTGAAGTTTGGTTTGTTTTGGTGGGGGACACAAAAGGAAGGCCTAAATGAGGCTCCATTTATAGGATCGTAGCCTAACCTTCACTTCCCCCTCTTCCATGCAGCCTTCGCAGGCTGACCCAAGCTGCACAGAAGATACTCCCTAATCTTGTCCACATTGGAAAAGGAAGCCCTGACCACTCTTACCTTCCATCAGCTATGATGTCATCTGGGATGCTGACATGCCTTTGCCTCTGACATAAATACCATACTGCTGTTTTCTGATTTGGGAATCCCCTTTCTATTCCATATATATGCTTTACTTATTTTGGGAGTGGGGAAGCATTTACAAAATGCCCTTACTTGTGAGCTCCCAGAAAGAGGCATTCTCTCTTGCCTTGCACTGTGTGTAAATGAGTCTGTGGTGATTTGGCGGTCATGTTGGGGGTGGTAATGATTTGGGTGTGTGTGGGAAATGTTGCTTTTGCTTGCATTCTTTTACACAAAGAATTATTTTGGCACCTGGATTGTCTAATTTGGAATTTGCCTTTGTATGCATTTACACTTAGCTGAAATCTAATTTTTAATAGTTTGAATCCAGTCTTGCTTACTTGGAAATTTTTTGTGGTTTCTACTTGAGAAAAGCACCAAACCTTATAGGGATTATCCATTTTCCCACTTTACACCTAACCCAAACTAAACAGAATCTGTGTACTTATTGGTAGACAATACAGGATAAATGGTAGCAGATATAGAAAATTCTCTTCTTTGAATGCTTACAATATAAGGGCATTTTGTGGATATTTCCCCATCTTCCCAAGACAAGTAAAATCCTTTAAAAATAATATTGAACCATTTGACTATTGGGTCAATCTTCCTTTTTGTAGTCTAAACTTAAACTTAGTTATTGTAGATTATCGTATCATGTTGCCCAATGTCAAAGCATGAGATGACTTATTTTTCAAATTAAATAAAGCAATGAAAGTAAGAAGACTCTGTGTTGTCTGTTCAGTCATTGGAGATCAAGGGGTTGATGATGGAGTAAATAATAAATGTCACAGAAAGTATACTTTGTCTCAGCCAATTGGAGATGCTTCCTTTGTATTTTCACATTGTTTTGGTGAAAGAGACTTGGACCTAAGTTCTTGTTTCAGATCTCTGACATTGCCAAATTGGGCTGTGGATTCTGGAGTGCTTTCTCGGCTGTGCCACTTCACTCTTTGTACCTCAGGCTCAGCTGGGGGAGGAGGTGGGTAAGCTTCATCAGTCAGGAGCTGAGCTCTCAGCTCCACCTCAGCACTTAGTACTCTTACCCTCTTTCCTAAACGTATTCCCCCAGCACAAAGTTCTAAACCAGTGAG
Source organism: Corynorhinus townsendii (assembly GCA_026230045.1). Classification (NCBI taxonomy): domain Eukaryota; kingdom Metazoa; phylum Chordata; class Mammalia; order Chiroptera; family Vespertilionidae; genus Corynorhinus; species Corynorhinus townsendii. The sequence goes on along the minus strand of JAPDVU010000003.1, from coordinate 166,524,422 downwards.
TTATACCACTGGACCTTAGCGGGCAAGAACATACTGGAGAGATCATACTGGCGTGTGGTTAGAGAAGCCTCCTGAAGTAGGGTCGTGTTGAACAGGAAAGAGGGTATTCCAGGCAGAGGTGAATGAGAGCAAGATGTTCATGTGTGGGGAACGATTAGTTCTGGGCAAGCAGAGAGCCACAGAAAAGGCTACTAGTAGGAGTAAGTGGTAGAAGAACAGTGAGAGGAAAGCCCTGGAAGTATCTTTTGGATTTAACAGAGAGCAAGAAGCTGTAGATCTGGTTGAGAGAAGAGGTGTGTGTGTGTGTGTGTGTGTGTGTGTGTGTGTGTGTGTGTGTGTGTGTGTGTGTGTGTGTGTGTGTGTGTGTGTGTGTATCTTTTGGATTTAATAGAAAGCAAGAAGCTGTAGATCTGGTTGAGAGAAGAGGTATGTGAGTGAGTGAGAGAGAGAGAGAGAGAGAGAGAGAGAGTGTGTGTGTGTGTGTGTGTGTGTGTGTTTAAGGCTTGAGGAGAGTGTCATTTTCCAGAAGGAGGGTAGAGGGCACTCACACTTCAGTTATCTGCTGCAATGCAGCAGTCAGGGAAGATGTGATTTAGGGCTGCTGCCTGCTTCAAGAAAGGGCAGCACTCTCTGATGGCTGCTAGGTGAACCAGAGTGGGACCTGAGAGGTTTCATTGTTTAGTTACCTATCCTGTGGACTAGGAGGGTGGACCAAGGAGCATGGCAGGAGGCTGGCCCTGGATATAGAGTATTTGCAAATTGTAAGAACCTACTAGATAGAGGTCTAGTGGGGGATATGATGCTAAGTGGCTTCCTGTCAGCTGAATTGAATTGAGGCCTAGTGATTCCCAAATACCTGAAACCAATGATTTCAGTTGGAATTCCTTAGAATTAATCCAAAAATTTATGCAATTTTCCCTGAATAAAGTCAGAATTCTTAGAGGCAGCTTTGTCAGTCCCCTTGCCTTTGGACATATCTGAAGCTTCTCTCTCTTGAAACTAAAATGGAAAAGCATCCTTTATCTTCTCTGTTGATCTTTGTATACTGATAGCATGTTTAGAATGCCCGTCATTCCTTACCTCAAGTCCATATTCCTTAATGATTTTTGTTTTAAAAAAATGAGATAAAAAAAATAGACTAAGAGGTCTGTACTGATGCCTGATGTCCATTGGTCTTTGCTTCCATGGATGATTAATAAATACTAAGAATGCTCTAGATGTGAGCTCAGAGCTGGCCTTAGACATGTGTCACAATGGAGAACACAAATGCCCATTTTGATATTCTGCTAAGTCAAGTCTCTGGTCATCAATAACGACCAGACCAGAATGATCAACCTGATATAGCCTTTTCCCCAGGATCACGATGGGTTTTTAGCTGTGGAATGGGATCAAGTATGCTTTAGAGGGACTGATAAGCTGACATTTTTCTGGTACTGGGTTCTTCTGGGTTAAGGATAAAGATGAGATTGCTATTCTCTGGTAGACATTTCCAGTTTGCTCCTGATTGGCAGCCAAGTCTGGGGAGCAAATGGCCAAGTGAATTAGGGAACTTAAAAGATGTTTTGTTAAACCATCCTCATTAAACGGGCACCGTCTGCCTTCCTACTCTCTTTTGTTCCAGTTGGGGCTGTCCTTTGTGACAGATGTTTTCTAATGGTGTGTGCTGGCAGCATCTGGAAGCCTTGGGTGACAGCTGAGGTTTGGGAAGGCCAAATCTGGAGGTATTTAGGTTGTCAGGGAAATTGCAACCATTTTTTTGCCATTGGACTCTCATCTTCAAAAATGTCTTCTCCCTGCCCAGCTGGTGTGGCTCAGTGGTTGAGTGTTGACCTATGAACCAGGAGGTCATGGCTTGATTCCCCATCAGGGCACATGCCTGGGTTGTGGGCTTGATCACCCATATGGGGTGTGCAGGAGGCAGCAGCTGATCAATGATTCTCTCCCAATTCATCTCTCTCTCCCTCTCCTTTCCTCTCTGAAATCAATAAAAATATATTTTAAAAATGTCTCTCCCTTAGATTGTGAGTTCAATTTCCAGTCAGAGCACATACCTAGGTTGCAAGTTCGATTCCCAGTCAGGGTGTGTATGGGAGGCAACCCCTCGATATTTGTCTCACATTGATGTTTCTCTCTCTCTCTTCCCCAGCCCTTCCTCGCTTTCTAAAAATCAATTAAAAACAAACAAAAAACCATATCCTCAGGTGAGGATTAAAAAAAAGTTTTGCCTGGCCAGAGTGGCTCAGTGATTGAGTGTCGACCTGTGAACCAGGAGGTGAGGTCACAGTTTGTTTTGATTCCTGGTCAGGGAACATGCCTAGGTTGTGGACTGGATCCCCAGTGTGGGGTTTGCAGGAGGCAGCTGATCAGTGATTCTCTCTCATCATTGATGTTTCTCTCTCTCTCCCTTCCTTTCTGAAATAAATAAAAATATACTTAAAAAAAAAGCCTGCTCCTCCCACCATCATTTGGCCAACAAGAATCAAGCTTTCATTTCCTTCTCCAACACTTCCTAACTTGCGCTGAAGATTTTCTTTTCTTCTCAAGAATGAGGTAGTGAATAGAAAAGATTTGGAATAGAATGATGAACAGTATGATGAAAGAAATCTCAGAAGGGTGACATATTCGGCATCTAGAGACCTATTATCCTATATTTCCACTAAAAATCTAGCAAAGGGAGATGGGTTAAAGTTGTGGGAGTAGGAATTCTAATTAGATGTAAAATCATATCTGGGAACTATTGGAATGGCTACAGAAATGCTTTGGGATCTCCTTTCTTGATGTCTAAAAGGATAACCTAGAGACATTTTGGTCCTAGATTGAATTGGGATTTTTGCAGGACATGGTTAAGATGGAGCTTTCATATTTCATGATCCCGTTACTTGCAGCTCTGGTCCATCAGTGTCTGTTTGGGAGGAAAGGGAAGACATTGACAAAGGGTGACCTGGGCTTAGGGTAAGAACTGGCTCAAATTCTCCTTTAATAACCATGTCCTAGAATCTTTGCTCTTTGTGGAATCAGGGTAGAAAGAACATGGGCTTTGAAGTCACAAAGAACCAAGTTCAAATTTCAACTCTTCTTTTTACTGGCTATATGATCTTGGGAAAGTTATTTAACCTTTCGATCTGTAAAGTGGAATTATAATACTTATTTCGTTGGGTTGTTATGGAGGTTAAATGAAATAACATATGTGCATTACTTGTAGCTCAACAAATTCTGGTTCTCTTTCACCCCTCTCTTGAGGTATTCCTAATTCTTGCACATATACCTGGTACCCCTATTTGTCAGATACTGTTATTCTCTGCCTGCAGCCTCTGCACGTCTTTCCCAATGCCTCTTAGAGTTCCAGCCTAGGGCCCTGGTATATTAATTTGTGTTAGTCCCACAAAATGACAATAACAGTATGTGTTTTATTTATAACCAGACTAACATGAGCCAAGGTTGTGGTTTCTTCCCAGGCATTTTTACTTGCTGACAATTTGGGTTGTAAATCAAAGACAAAGGAGTTCTGTCTTCCCACCCACCCCTCTATCTAAAGTTCCTGATTTGGGGCTAGATAATTCGGGGTGGGATTTTGTTTCAATGAAAAGTGATGGGAAACTGTTTATAAATGTCATTCAGAGTAGGAGAATCCATAACTTCTACTATTGGGACATTCTTGTTTTTCCCCCAACTTTTTAGTTCAAAAAATATCAAACCTACAGAAAAGTTGTAAGAATAGTATAATTAACACCCACCTATCTTTCAGCAAGTTTGACCAATTGTTAATATTTTGCCACATTTGCATTGCATGCGCTCTCTCTCATATTTGTATGTATGCATCTACCTATCTATCTATGATACAGTCCATATTTAAATTTTGCTAACTGTCTAGTAATATATATTTGTTAACCCTCAGCCAAGGATATTTTTTTCCATTGATATTTTTTAGAGAAAGTGGAAGGGAGGAAGGGAGGGGGAGAGAGGGAGAGAGAAACCTCGATGTGAGAGAGAAATCAATTGGTTGCCTCCTGCATGCACCAGGGCTGGGGACTAAACCTTTAACCCAGGTACCTGCCCTTAACCTGGAATTGAACTCATGACCCTTTGGTGGTGCTCGGGCCGACTCTCTAATCACTGAGCAATCCCAGCCAGGGCTCCAGTAATATTTTTTATAGTAAAATATTTCTCCCTGATTGAGGTCCAATCCACGGTTACACATAGCATTTTATTGTCATGTCTCTTTTTCCCTCCTTTAATCTGATAGTTCCTCAGCCTGTCATTCTGACATTGACAGTTTTAAAGAGTACAAATCAGCTGTTTTATAGAAAGTCAACTTTCTGTGGAGTTGTCTTGTAGATTGATTGTTTTCATCATATATTCAGGAATATTATATAAGAACATTCTTAAAAGCAGTGAGTGACATGTAGGCAGGGAACATGTCTTTTCTTCCCTGTTGTGTTGGTAGCACCAAGCACAATGGCTGGCAGTTTAATGTGCTTAGTATTTGTTGAATGAATGACCTAAAACTTTCACTGCCACTTAGGTCCATTATGTTTCTACTTGAGGAGAGAAGGAAGAGCAGCCTTCTCCTATACCGTAATCTAATCTTTATTGTAAATGTTTGGAGACTTTAAAAAAGGTAACCTAATTACCTTTATTATAAGACCACAGAGAAGGGAAATGGGGTAGGGACTGTGATATGAGGCAAGGTGTGGAGTTTATTTACCCTGGTGGGGTGGTGCTAATCATATTGTGTTGAGATAAGAGGACAAATAAGATGGTCCTCAGATAGAAAGAAAAAAACAGCACACGGAGCCTGGGGATCCATGGCCTGTTTTCTTGCTGAGAGATATTTGTTATTTAGGGTTCCAGATTTTGCCATACTTCCCTCCCCTAATCCCTGTTTGAATCCTAAGAATGCCATAGTGAAAACTGATTTCTGCCCCTCCTTCCCCAGAGGGGACAACCCCATAATTCTTTCCTTCTCTACCCCCCATTTGCACCCCCCACACCCACACACCACTGTGTATTTTCTAACATTTATAAACGGTGGCTGGGCGGCCATTCTCTCTAGATTATTTATTGTTGAGAAAATCTATAACTCCTTGGACTTCTCATTTTGATGTAGAAGCTTTCATCCTTGTCGCCTGGGGGAAGTGAGGTTATGAGAGGTACTCTTTGCCTTTCAAAAATGTGTTTTCAGGCTTCCCTTTGGGGCCCTTTCTCTCCCCAGCTCTGATCATCTCAGACATTTCTGACAATCCTTTCTAAGGCATCTGGGGCTTGGGACTGAATTCATCTATTTAATTCAGCAAGGCTTGTGAGTGCTCGATTCACACTGTTCCTGCCCCTACTCTGAGAAGAGTCTGTCTACCCTGTCTTTGCAGTCCTTAATTTCACCAGTTTCTGGCAAAAAATGCCCTTTATCTCCATGTCAGCTTTTGATTATCCACAGTAACAGAGGGGATCATCTAAGATTGTGAATGGTACCATGATTACTTTTGTTTGATTTTGAAGTGATTGAATCCTGACAAAAGATAATCCCCAAAGTGAACAACTTCTATGAAAACAATTCATCATGTTCATTTCCCAGGGGAAGGTGTATGGCGTCTCTTCTTTGGTATCTAGAGAGGGAGGCAGATGGAAGGATGAATGCCTCAGCTTGTTCAGCCTTCATTTTGTTGTCAGAAGTACTAGATATCTATTGAGAGTTCCATAGAACTTGTCTCCATGCTTTGCTTTCAGACTCTGAAAGAGGCCTATTCTTTAGTTTGTGAACCAAATACTTATCTAAGAGCATGAAAATCATTAGATCAGTAGCCAACATATGAAACTATCACTTTAGGGTTCCCATCATATCCACAGTAAAAGCCAAAGTCCGCATAGTGACCCTACATGAATGACCGGGCCTCCTGTTTTCTCTCTGACTCTGTTTCCCTCTCACTCACTCTGCACCAGCCCCTTAGGCCTTCTTGCTATTCCCCCAAAATGGCCAGGTGCCCATTAGAATGGCTGTTATTAAAAAATAGAAAATAACACCATAGCCAGTTTGGCTCAGTCAATAGAACATTGGCCTGTGGACTGAAGGGTCCTGGGTTAGATGCTGGTCAAGGGCATGTACCTTGACTAACATCTAACCCAGTTAGATGTTGGTTAGTTGCAGGTTTGATCCCTGGTCCTGGTCAGAGGGTGCTGTATGCAGGAGGTAACCAATAGGTGTGTCTCTCTCACATTGATGTTTCTCTTTCTGTCTCTCTCCTTCCCTTCTACTTTCTCTAAAAGTCAATGGAGGCCCAGTTGGTGTGGCTCAGTGGTTGAGCATCGACCTATAAACCAGGAGGTCACAGTTCGATTCCCAGTAAGGGCCCAGGCCCAGGTTGTGGGCTCAATCCCCAGTGTGGGGTGTGCAGGAGGCAGCCAATCATTGATTCTCTCTCATTATTGATGTTTCTCTCTCTCTCTTCCTTCATGTCTGAAATCATCATATATAATAAAAGGCTAATATGCAAATTGACTGAATGGTGGGATGACCAGTCACTATGGTGCACACTGACCACGGGGGCAGACGCTCAACACAAGAGCTGCCTCCTAGTGGTCAGTGCACTCCCATAGGGGGAATGTTGCTTAGCCAGAAGCCCTGAGCCGTGCTCATGGCTGGCTACTGCAGTGGCTCTGTGGGAGCGCTAAGGATGTCTGACAGTTGGACATCCCCTGAGGGATCCCAGACTGTGCAGGCCGGGCTGAGGGAACCCCCCACCCCCGCCCGCCCCAGTGCATGAATTTCGTGCACCAGGCCTCTGGTCAATTAAAAAAAAGGTTTAAAAAAATCAATGGAAAATATCCTCAGGTGAAGATTAACAACAACAAAAAAGAAAATAATGAGTGTTGATGATGGTGTGGAGAAACTGGAACCCTGTTCACTGTTGGTGGGATTATAAAACTGTGTAGCCAATGGTACGGTGATTTCTCAAAATATTAAGTATATAATTACCATGGGATTCAGCAATCCAACTTCTGAATATATGTCCAAAAGAATTGAAAGCAAGAACTTAAAAAGGTATTTGTACACCAGTTTTCAGAGCAAGATTATTCACAACAGCCAAAAGGTGAGCCTGGCCCATGTACTCAGTGGTTGAGGGTCAGCCTGTGAACCAGGAGGTCCTGGTTTGGATCCCTGTCAGGGCACATGCCTGGGTTGTGGGCTTGAACCCAGTAGGGGGCATGCAGGAGGCAGCTGATCAATGATTCTCTCTCATCATTGATGTTTCTACCTCTCTGTCTCTCCCTTCCTCTCTGAAATCAATAAAAATATATTAAAAAAGAGGTGAAACAACCCATATGTCAATCAACAGATGAATGGATTAAAAAAATGTGGCCTATATACACAATGGAATTCAGCCTTAAAAAGGATGGACATTCTGATACATGCTACAACATGATGAACCTTGAAGACATTATGCTAAGTGAAAACAGTCATCAAAAGATGATATTGTATGATTCCATTTATGTGAGGTACCTAGAATAATCAAATTCATAGTAACAGAAAGTAGAATGGTGGTTACCAGGAGTTGGGTGGGTGGGCAGGGGGAAAAAAGGAGAGTTACTGTGTAACAGGTACAAAGTTTCAGTTGACGCCAAAGACCTTGTATGCACATATGCCTAACATGGACACAGACAATAGGGTGTTGAAGGATTGGGGTGAGGGATAGGGGTGAGATGGAGGGGGTCAATGGGGGAAAATGGGGACATATGTAGTACTTTCAACAATTTAGTGAAAAACAACAACAAACAGAGTTTCAGTTGAGGAAAATGAAAAGTTTTAGAGATGGATGGTAGTGATGGTTGCACAACAATGTGAATATACTTAATACCACAGAACTATATGCTCAAAAATGGGCTAAAATGGTGAATTTTATGTTATGTATATTTTACTGCAATAAAAAAATGTCATTAAAAAATTGGCTAGAGTCTCTGTACTTGCTGTTCTCAGGGATCTGTGTCATGGCTTGTTCCCTTCCCTCCTGATGGTGAAATTTCATCTTGTCTGTGAGGCCTTCTTGGACCACCCGTTTTAAAATGTCCACTCGCACTCCCAGCAAATCTTAGCCTTTGCTTGGCTTACTTTTCTCCACAGTACTGGTCACAGTCCAACACAACATAGTATATTCTTATTATCTGTTTATCTGCTTCCTCCTGCAGGAATGTACACAACTCCAGTGCAGGATTTTTGTGTTTCTTCTTTGCTGTATCTGCAGTGTTGAAAAGTTGGGGACCAGTAAATATTTGTTGAATGAATCACTGTGACTAGACACAGACTTCTAGAGAAGGCACACACAGAAAGAGAAAATGAGAAAATTCCATCTTTTTCTTGGGCTTTGTTAATTGCTTTCTTGTAGACCTTGGATATATGACTCAGCCCAGTTTTCATGCTGGCTTTCGCTCTGTTTACTTTTCCTTATGTATTCGGCACTGTTTCCAGTTTGGAAGTGTTGGTGTACTACGCACACCACACTTACTGTTGAAAGCTCTCGCCCTGCACTCAAAGCCTCTGTCTACTCTGTGTTCCTCACTGCCCAGAGCTGCAGGGGGCTTGCATTGGGACTTTGGAAACTCTGGGGAAGCTCAGATATTCTGTCCCCGTTTGCTCGGGAGACTTTGGTTTGACTGACTCAGGAGTTTTCATTCTCTGGAAATACCGAGGAGGACGAGAGAACTCACATAATTTGGGACCAGAAGAGGAGTTGTGCTTGCACACAAAGGCATTGGCAGGGTCTCCGGGGAGGCTGCATCTGAAGTCCTTCTCTGGAACTTCGAGAGCGGAAAACAATCATTTAACAGCCCCATTTGCCTTCCTCTCTCAGGTCTTTACTGGACTTCAGCAAAGCACCTCTCATCCAAACTGTATTTGAAGCTGCTCAGCAGGAGGCAGGAGGCCAAACTTCCTGATTGGCAGGATTGGTAACACCCGACCAAGGGAACCAGTGGAATGTTTTTCCTTGGAAAAGTGTTTACAAAAGGAAAGGTCCAGAGAGGGCAGTGCCCTTCTTAGAGGCAGAGGAATGAACATAATGACTTCTAGGATGAAGGAGAGTAGGTGGGGTTGGCTGGGAAAGCAAGACGGCCAGCAATTTAGTGGGTGGATTGTTGGATTTGACAGGGGTTCTTCTTGGATACTTGGAATGGAACCTTTGTTTTGGAGTTTGGAATGAGCTCAGAGATGGAGAGAAACACAGGGAAGGGGAGGAGGGAGAGAAGGAGGGAGCCAGGGGCATTATGGAATTCATAGAAGCTGGCTTGGCCTCTGTCAGCATTTCTTTAAGCTCCTCCCCTGCACCAAGCTTCTCCTTTGGGAGAGAATATTTCCTAATTAAACAGATTCACAGATCCAGGGCCCTCATTAGGAAATGTCCTTAGGAAATGCTCTTGAAATGGGTGATTGTGCATGTTTGTCTCCTGTTTCCACATCTGTCGGGCCCTTTCTCTCTTTCCAAAAAAAATATTTCCTACTACTAGGAATTTTAAGCTGTAGCAGTCAATCAATACGTCTATCCATTTTCTCTGTTCTAAATGCCTTTTTTGATTGCTTAGTACAATGATGAGCAGATCCTTTTCTGGGTAGTGAGGGTTGGGGGGTAAGGAGTATGGAATTCAGAAGGAGGAAGTACATGGATCCTGCCCCTGCTTTTAGACTATAAAGGAATTTAAGGGACACACCCAGGACATCACCAGACAGAAGGGGAAAATTAGTGCTGTATGTGCTGTTGGGATGGGAGGGAGGTTGGAGATGGGAAATCAGTCAGGATGGTTTAGGAAAGGCTTCCTAGCAGTGGGGGAGAGGTTGTGGAATAGGGTTGAGAAGAGCTAGAGGGTCAAGTCCAGAAAGAAAGGAGTGAGGAGGGCATCCCTGGCAGGGCAAGTAACTCACACAGGCCAAAGGCTCATTGCATGAAGGGTAAGTCATGGTCTGATGAGTAGAGTTAGGAATGTGGTGATGGATGTGAGGGTAGAGGGAGGTAGAATTAGGGAGGGACTCTGACAGCTGGGTCCAGAGTCTGGAATGAATATAAGCTGTTGGAATAATTGCAATTATTGCATAGGGAAAGGGTGTTTCTGCATATTGCATTTAAAGAAGATGTTCCTCTAATCGCTAGGCTGAATTGCAGGGAGGCTCTCTCAGGGTTCCCAATCATGTGTTTGCTTTTTCTTCTGTTTGATTGTTTATTTGTTTGTTCTGCTTGCTTTTATTTGAGCCATAAAATATGATTATTTAATTATGCTGTTTTAGTCTTTGTTATATTCCTCTTCCATCCCTCATGTCTATTCTTATTTCTCCTCCTTCCTAGAGGCACCTGTTTTAGTGTACATAATAAATGCTCCCCCAGCCCATGCTCTATATGATTACTTAGATATATTTATCCATTCAACAACTATTCAGTGCTGTCTGTGTCAGGCACAGTTGTAAGTGCTGGGAATATAGCTGGGAGCAAAACAATAAAAAATTTCTACCTTTGTGGAGCTAACATTCTAGTGCAGTGAGCCAAATCAAGAACAAATAAGTAAAATGATTTAGTGCAGTTGAGATGACTTATCACTACTCAGTAACTTAAGTGGTGATAAGTGCTATATATATAAAAAAAAGCAAGACAGGGTGATAAACTTGTGTTGTGGGTGGATAGGATAGAATTGCAGTTTTATGTGGGGTGATTAAGGAAGGCCTTACTAAAAAAAGTGCTGTATTAATAATTGCATATTTGGCTATGGGTGCCTCATCTTAATTCTGGAAGTGGCAGTACTAGGTACTAATGTGGCAGTACCTAGTACCTATATGAATAAGGGAGCAACCATATGAATACCTGGGGTAGGATTACCCAGGTAAAGGGGACAGTAAGTACAAAGCTCTGAGGTGGGATTTTTCCTGGTATGTTAGAGGCAAGAGAAAAATGAGGAGAGAGAGAAACAGAAGGCTAAGAGATAGCTGGGTCAGTGGCAAAGACTGTAGGACTTTGTAGGCCATTGAAATACATACAGACTTTGGTTTATATTCTGCATGAAAAGGGAAACCAGTGGAAGGTTTTGAGCAGAAGAATGCTGTGACATTTTTAACAGATATATGTGTATTCTTAATTAATATAGGATGTTTTGTGGCTGTTTTAAAAATGCATTTTTATTGATTTGAGGGGTAGAGGAAGAGAGAGAGAGAGAGAGAGAGAGAGAGAGAAAGAGAGAGAGAGAGAGACCCAGAGAGAGAGAGAGAGAGAAAGAGAGAGAGAGACCCAGAGAGAGAGAGAGAAAGAAAGAGAGAAACATCGATGTGTTGGTTGTCTCCAAGTATGCACCGTGACCGGGGATTGAAACCGCAACCTGAGTATGTGCCCTGACTGGGAATCTTTCGGTGCATGGGATGCTGCTCAGCAGCCAACTGAGCCACACTGATCAGGGCTGGAGCTGTTTTATAAAATCTACACAAATGGCACTGCCTTATACACCTCATCCTGCTTTTACTTTTCCCACTTAACATTGTTTCTGAGATCCACCCATGCTGCTCTCCGTAAATCTACTTCATCATTTCTGACTGTTGTGAGCATATAGCACATTTTACTTAAATAATCGTCTAGTAATAGATGCTTGGGTAGCCTCCAACTTTTTACTATCACAAATAGTACTGTGATGAATGACCTCATGTGGGCCTCCTTATGGACTCAGAAGAGGATTCCTTGGGGTATATACTTAGCAGTGGAATTGCTGGGTTGGAGGGTGTACTAGTATAAATACCTAATTCTACTAAGACTGCGCTTCAGAGTGGTGTCCCCAGTTACAATCTCACCAGCAGTGCGTGAGAGTTTGTATCATCTCATTTGATTCTCTCATTGATCTAGTAAGGTAAGTATAATTATTCCCATTTTATGGATAAGTAAACTGAGGTTTAGAGAGATTAAGCAAATTATCCAAGTTTATATAGTCAAGTGGAAGAGCCAGGCTCAAATCCAAAATTTTTGACATAATGTTTGTTGCTTTTACCACATTAGTACCTAGTACTGCCACTTCCAGAATTAAGATGAGGCACCCATAGCCAAATATGCAATTATTAATACTTATGTTATCTTCCTTTTCTAATTATTTCCTCTCTTCAGGGCTGATTGGACAGAAGACATAATTCCTGAGGCTCAAGGAACCACTAAAGGAGAACTGTGGCCTCCCTCTCAATCTCTGCCCATTTTAGGAACTGGGATGTTGAATTAAGCTGTGTACAGTCGCAGCACAGCCATAAGGAAGGAAGGCAGTATGGCAGAGTAGTTCACCTTGATTTTTAGTCCATTTCCTGGCATTATCACATACTTACTGTCCCCTTTACCTGGATAATCCTACCTACAGGTTTCTTAACTCATCTAAACTTCAGTTTCAATATGTAAAATAGAGATAATAATAAGACTTGTCCCTTTTGATTATTATGAGGACATACAGCTAAAATGCTTAACATAGTGCACATAGTAAATGTTCAATAAATGCCAGCTATTAATTATTAATTATTAATTATATTTGAGCCTTGCATTTTACAATGTCTGGTCTAACTCAGTAAGCTGAGCGTTTAGCACCAGCATGTATGAGAGTGTCTAATTAGAGTCAATGCATTGATGCAAATTATATGGAATAAAACTGTTTTTTTTTAAAATATATATTTTATTGATTTTTTTACAGAGAGGAAGGGAGAGGGATAGAGAGTTAGAAACATCGATGAGAGAGAGAAACATAGATCAGCTGCCTCCTGCACGTCCCCTTCTGGGGATGTGCCCACAGCCAAGGTACATGCCCTTGACCGGAATCAAACCCGGGACCCTTGAGTCCGCAGGCCGACCCTCTATCCACTGAGCCAAACCAGCCAGGGCTAAAACTGTTTTCCATTTTCTCACAAGGTCTAGCTAACAGACTTGAGTTTCAGTAGATGATTTTGTGGCTAGATATTTGTAAAGACTAATTGATGTTCAAAGTTTGGGGACTTTGGATCAGGTTTTAATATTAAATATTAGGTAGATTACATTAAATACATATTATTTGCTAGGTACTGAGTTAAGTGCTTTATATTACTTCACTTAATTCTTACAACAACCCTATGAGCTATTTACTTTTACTCCCACTTGACAGTTGTGGAAATGAAAGCACAGAGAGGTTAAAAAAATTGCCCAGAGTCACCCAGCTCTGAGGTTGAGATGAAGTTTGAATCTAGGCAATCTACCTGCAGAGCCTTTACTCTTAACTACTAGACTGGGCTGCCTTCCGGTGAAGAAAGCTTTTAGAATCTCTTCCCTTTTAAGTTTAGCACAATTCCTTGCCAGTTGGGATGATTTAGCGCAGTGATAGGAAGGAAGGGGCTAGTTGGAAAAGAATCTCCAGTGTGTGAGGGTATGAAGTGTGCAGATGTTCCCAAGGTGTCTTCATTATGCCTCCTTCTGTTCCCCTGCCCCCCCGGGTGAGAACATCTTGTCTAGGGGATGTCCTACCTAGATTATAGGGCTGAGTATGATACCTTCATAAAAGTAAGGATTGTCTAGCTAGGTGTGAGTGGTTGGTTGCCTTGTCACCCAAGGCAGTCTCATATTTTTAAAACAAGTATCCTCAAAGGCAAACAGTTCTTTATCACCTCATGTGCCATGAATTATCCGTGGTCAAGGTTTTATCACAGTTGCTTTCCCCTTCACACTTTTCATTTTGATTGCCTTCTACAGGAATGTAATACCATTTATATATTTACCTGAGTCAGATTTATAAAGGTTGCCTGGCTACAAAGTAGGTATCTCAAAGTCAAGTAGATAGGAATGCTGGATTATATGCCCTTTCAAGTTTCTCTTCTCTGTTTGTATATTTGTTCAACAAATGTTTATTGAGCACCTAACTCACAGGCTAGTGGAGGAGACAGATGCTGAGCTGGAATTTTGGCGCATTATGTTCAATGGCAATGGGGTGAGCACAGATGTTATGAGAGTACATAGGAAGGGCAGCGTAAGAGTCAGGGAAGGCTTCCTGGGGAATCAATGCCTGAGCTGGGAATTGAAAGATAAGTAGGAGTTAGCAACCAATTGTGCTAAGTGAGGGGGGTCAAGAGGGCTTTAGAGGCAAGGAAATGAAGTGAGTCTTGAATTTAGTGGCTGGAGCATGAACTAGGGAAAGAATGAGGCCAGAGGAATATGCATTTGTCAGACTGTGAAGAAAGGATGGCCAGTGCTAAGAAGTTTAGGTTTTATCCTGAGGGCAGTGGGAAACCATTGAAAGATTTTACGCCTGTTGCGGGAGGGGGACAACTCAATCCTATTTACTGTGTAGAAAGGTTCCATGAATTAAGAATTGACTCTCCTTATCTGTCTCGCTTGCTCCTGAGTAAATCATAACATTGGAACTGGTGAGTGGCAGATAAGGGAGTCTACATGGACCAGTAGAGGGAAGGCCTGACCTCAGAACCTGAGGGTTTCTTCTGATAATCTATAGAGAAGACTTTTCAATTTTGACTTGATCTTTCTGTTTTTAAAAACCTCTGACAACATTTCCTGAAATTTTCTGAAAGCCAAAGCCCGAGTGGGGAGGAGAGTGGGGGCCGCATGACTTGTTTCCCGTGTTCGCCACTACTCATTTCTGGGGCTTTGCTGTGAATTGTGCACCGGAAGGCTGCTTGCTCCCCACGAGGAGGGGACATTTGAATAGCAGCAGGAGAGTGGAGGGAAGGAGGAACCACACGCAGGGCTCGTTCATTAAGAAAATGTATTTGGCATATTCAGACAATGGTTTGAGCGAGTTAAAAATAACTCCTCGTGAAAAATTAATAGGGAGTTATAAGTGAGTGTTTTAATACAAGCTCACAGAGCAGGGCAGATTCTCTAGGCGGCTGGTGGCTGACATCACATATGGGGCAAGGTGTTTATAGAGCATGGTGTGGCCAGCGGAGAGGAGAGTCGTCTGCAGAAATGAGCTCACCTTCTCTCCCAGAACCCTGGGGAGACAGGAGACAGAGGGAATTGTTTTGGTTGTGAGCTCCTGAGCCAGGTGACTTATTTCTTTTCTACGTACCCATCACACTCTCCTAACTCTGGACATAAAAACTGTAGTGAATCTTACCTTACTGCTTTGGGTGAAGTTTACAGAATGTCAGAATTCATAAAAAGTCCTTTCTGGCTCTTCTCCCTCCTTAGTGATATACCCTTAGTTGTCTGCTGCAGCCGTTTCTCCAGTGTGCCCTTACCCAACAGCCAGTTTATCTCTTGTTCTTTCCGGTAGTGATGAAGTGCTTGCCCCTTTCTCCTTCTTCCTCTCTTTTCACAGAGCCCCCATGATCTTAGGTGAGTAAAGTGAAGGGTTGGACTGTACATTCTTTGCCATCAGTACAGCTAAATGGATAAATGCAGAATGAGAAAAAAGTGGGTCAAAGAGACATCTAGATGCATTTTGGGGCTAAAGAAAGATTTTAAGACTGGGGGACCAATATTTGTATTTTAAACCCAGATTATATTTAAAAAATGGTCCTGTAATTGCAATGAGGCCCTTTAGGCCGTGAATTAATGTGTCATAACTCACGCCCCAGCACTGCGCAAACATCCCGCGTGTGAATTATTGCACAATAAATTCATGCCCTGTTGTGTCTTACAGCTTAATTAGTACATGAAGCTACATGAGTTAGACGAACCCAAATGGGATTATGTCATGTGGTGCATAAAAAAGCAGAATGTTGGAAGGTATTTGGTGCTTTTTCTGGGGGGAAGCTGGGTTAATTTTTCCATGATGTCCTTTGGTGTCAGTGTCTGTGATACTGGGCTGCAACAGGTGACATGTAACTTCTGAGCTTTGGTTGGTTGATTGACTAATGGGCTCGGTAAGTATTTATTGTGCACCGTATCGTAGGCATTGTGGAGGGAGAGCCCACAGAAGATGAAATATGGCCTCTGCCCTTACGGAGCTCATATTCTAGTACAGCCTGGCTGCAGCACAGGGTGCGAGGTGGTCAGTGCCACAAGGAATATACAAATAAAGTGTCTTGGGAATTCAGAGTGGAGGATGATCATTTTTGGCTGGCACCTTTGTGAGGGCTGATTAGTGAAATCAGAGAAGACTTTGTAGAGGAATGGCATTTGAGTTGCCTTTCCTCAAGGACAGATAGGATTTCACCACACATGGGGGGCAGAGAGAGATTCTAGGCAGAGAGAATAACACCAGGAAAAGCACAGGAAATGAGGCAGTGCTCAGAGCACCCTGAGCAGGCGGTATAGCTTGAGACTCTGCTATGTGAAGGGCCAACATGCACCAGTGGATTGGAGCCAGAGCTTTCCTACGAGCATAAAGCCCTTTGGCTTTGAACCCACTATCCATGCCTAAAGTCCCTCGGGTTGGTTCTTCTATTGGCAACATCTGTATTCTTGGGCTTTCAAGTTTCTCTACTATTGTCTGCTTTGGTCCATAGTTACCTGCTCAGAAAGTGCATACCTGAGAGTTAAGTGTCCTGGGTTCTAGCCTTGTTTCCACCGCTAACAAGCAATGTGACCTTAGGCAAGCTGCTCCTTCCTTAAATGCTTTTTTATCTGAGAGGTGAGAACTGATCATTTTATCTGAGAGGTGAGAACTGACCATTTTATCTGAGAGGTGAGAACTGACCATTTTATCTGAGAGGTGAGAACTGATCATTTTATCTGAGAGGTGAGAACTGACCATTTTTTAAAGTTCCGTTTAGTTAAAAAACAAACTCTAGGATTTCCTCTGGGTCGTTCTCTTATTCTCTCAACTAAGTCTCCCTTCTACAAGCAAACTGAGCCTGCATCCTGCCTGCTTTTCACTATAACCCATTGTTGGAGTTTTAGGGGTACAATAAATAACATCCCATTTCCCCCCTCCTATGTTTGGAATCAATTGATAAGCAAGACACAGAGACAGATGATTAAATTGTCAGCTTTATCTGCAGCCTCATCCCTTTGCTAGTGTTGCAACACTGAATTACTCCTCATCCCCAGTAGTGCTGAACACCTGCCCAACTCACTACAGGACAGAGCCTGCTTTTAGCAGATTTTCTCAGGTATGAGCAGATTGAAATGCATGTGTACTGTGGGCAGACTAGCTCTGGGGGAAAAAAAGAAACCCAACCAAAACACATGGGCATGCTTAGTGCTTCTATTCAACTCACTAATCAAGAGTTCACAGTGAGAGAAAGAGTGGTGGAGAGAGGCTTAGGAACATTACTCTGCTCAGAGGTTCTCAAATTGCATTGCGTATCAGCATCACCTGGAGGGCTTGTTCAAACAGATTGTTGGTCACAGCGTTTGAAATTCAGTAAGTCTGGGTGGGGCCCAGAATTTGTATTTCTTTAAAAAAATTTTTTATTCATTTTTTACAGAGAGGAAGGGAGAGGGCTAGAGAGCCAGAAACATGGATGAGAGAGAAACATTGATCAGCTGCCTCCTGCACACCCCCTCCTAGGGACGTGCCTGCAACCAAGGTACATGCCCTTGACTGGAATTGAGCCTGGGACCCCAGAATTTGTATTTCTAACAAATTCCCAGGTGAGGCTGGTCCAGGGACCACAATTTGAACACCAAAGCTACAACTGAAGCCCCTGCACATGCAAAAATGAATGGAGGGAATCAAAGGCTCCCTTCTAGCACTTCACTTCAGTTAATAAAACATCTATATGAAGAGGTTACCATAGTTACTCCTTTCAGAATGGGGAAATCACAGGGAATCCTTTCACAGTGTATACGTCTATCAAATCCGCATGATGTACACATTATATATCTTAAATTTTACATGTCAATTACACCTCAATGAAGCTGAAACAAAAAAACTAAAATACCATAGTTACCTGCGTCTTTATTTTCCTAATATTGTTCCCTGGCTTGTAGGACATAGATAAGGAGTGTGTCTTGTTCACTACCCCACAGTATCCAGCTTGGTGCCAGGCACATAATGAGCATTTAATACCTGTTTTGTTGACTTGATCCTTATACTTTTTTTTTTTTTTTTTTACAGAAGGTTCTCCATACTTTCAGGCTAGCACAGCCCTACTCCTTTAAAACTATCCTCTTAGGATACTTCTCTGACAAACAGCATTTCTTCCATCTTTCCAGTATCTAGAACGCTTCCCAGCTGCTTCTAATTTAGTCTTTGTTTGGCTATTCCTGAGTCATGGTGACAATCTTGTCTATTCCATTATAGTGGAATCTTGCTCATGGCAAGGACTAGGTTCTCTCCTCCCTCTAGATCTAACAGTGAGAATAGTGTTGTTCATTCAAAGAGCAACAAGGGATAATACAACCCTGAGGCAGAAGAATGCCTGAAACGACCTCCCTTGGTCCCTCACCATCTATTCCTATGGAATTTGGGAGGGGCAGGAAGTAGTGAAATTGATAGAAGACCCATCCCACTCTACCTGACTCCAGGGAATACCTGAAGACTAGACTGGCTCCAGCGTGGGTACAACAGGCATCTTTCTTGAAGCCATCAGTTTTTATGCTTTGGCATAGAAGGGCCAGTGTTTTTCTATTGTATTTATGTGTGGGACCTGCCCTGGGAGGGAGGAATGGGAAGCTACTCTCTTACTTTGGGCTTCCTGATATTCCCAACAGGGAGTAGGTAACACCAGGAAAGGCTGCTAGAGGCAAGATTACCTATATAGTTACCAACTTCTTTAGATGCTCTTTTGAGAGACTGGTGCAAAAACCTTGTGAGAGCATCTAAGATTCTTTGGGGAGGGATAACTCACAACCAAAATAGGGAGGAGGACTGGGACTGAAATAGGAGGAATTAGTAACTAGACAAGGGTTGAGACACCATTACTTTGGAAGGAGTAGGTATGAGCAAAAATTGAGAAAGAGATGTTGGCCAAGAGACATTTCCTGGAGGAAGATGCCTATGGAGCAATTTGGGGAATAAAAGAGGGATAGGCAAGTTGGAAAATAAATGGGATAGTAATTCCAGGCTATATGGACCTTTAGACTTATGAAAGAATGGGACTCTTGTGAGGGATGTTTTTTTCACATTTGAAGGATAGCCAGGTTTGTATTGTGTATTGTACCATAGGGGGAGATTTCTGAATCAGAAACGTATGAGATATGATTCTCATCTGAAGAAGAGGTAGACAGATGGAGAAACCTGCTTTTGTAGAAACCTGCTACAGTCATCTAGATCTTTGCTCTTCAAAGTATGGTCCATGGAACAGTAGCATGCATGTCACCTGGTAGCTGTTAGAAATGCAGAATCTTAGGTCCCAACTTAGACCTATTGAGCAGAATCTACATTTTTAACAAGCTCCCAAGTTATTTGTATGCTTTTTCAAGTTTGAGAAGCATTGGTCTCAGATGATACATGATAGGTGTCTTGGCCTTGGATGAGCACTGTGAAAGGGTCTGAGAACTTTGGACTTGGGAACACAATTCCAAAGCAGGGCGTAGGCCAGGGAAATTGAATTTGGGGAAGAGGGAGAAGTGTGGGCCTGGGCTCACCTCCTTGTCTGTAGGCTTCCCACACCAGTCACTATGCTAGGGTTTGGCACTCTGCCTGCTGTGCCCACGCTGGAGTCGGCCTGGTCCTAAGGGTATCCCCTGGAGCAAGCATTGCGTGGGTTGAGACTGGTGCCAATTTTGCTTCCCCTACTTCAAATGGATGGACTGAAAGGGACTCGGGAGGTCATATTAGTCATGTCTCTGCCTCAGGGTTGTACTGTCCCTTAATCAAATGAGTAACAATTTGATGGTACTAATTGAGGAGGCTATAGGGGCTGGAAGGATTGAAATGAGTTCTCAACCATCTGTAATGGGAATTAGGATATTTTCATCTTTCAAAGCCTTTAAGGAGAGACCAGATGACTGGATAAGAGGTTCTACCCTAGCAGGGACCAAATTAATACTTTTAAAAGGATATTTTGATGATTTTTAATGGGCTAATGAAAATAAACTATATGAGACATAGAATTTCAGAGACCTGGGGTGATTGGCAATGGAAAAGGTTACCAGGTGGGCATCTGAGATCTTTTCCTAAGTTGTAAGGGTTTGTGTACTTCATCCCCAATAAGAATGAGTGACAGAGAGAGGTAAAAAGGAGATTGAAATTAAATATAAGGAAGAATTTTCTGAGGTTAGAGGGATGACTGAGGGAGATGGAAGAAGAAAGACTCTCTGGTCATGCACAAGGGTGTATGAGTTTGGTTTGGAGAAGGCCCTGCCCTGAAATAGGAAAATGCACAAAATGAACTCTCAAAATCGTTTCTGTCCCAAGTCAGCTACTTCAATAAAAGGTTGGAGTGGATGTGTGGTATATGTAAGACAGTAAGGCATGGGGATGATGAATGATAGAATTTAAAAAAAACTACAATTTCATTAAAGCACTAAAATCATTGCTAAAAGTTTCAAAACAGGGCTTGGATTTAGGAGAATATGTTGCATTTTAGGGCTCAAATATGATTTTTAGATTTCCATGTCTTTTCACGCTCCGTGTGCTTATCTTGTCTCATCAACAAGATTTTAAAAACTCCCAAGGGAACAGAACATCTCTTTAATTTATTACTTCTTTATATCTCCAATGCCTAAAAAATGATAATAATAGCTACCATTTTTTAGTAATATGCCCTATACTTTGTCATAAGCACTTTACATAATCATCTAATTGAATACAACAGTTTTATGAGGTGAGTATTGTTATACTATTCTACAGAAGTAGAAAAGGCTCAGGGAGGTTAAGTAATTTGTGCAAAGCAAGTTGTGAAGCTAGGGTTTGTACCAAGCTTAAGTAACGCTCATGCTGCCATCCCCTGAGCACAGAGTAGCAGCTCAGTAAGGGATAGATGATCACTGAAACTTGATGGCCTATTTAGAGGTCATTGAAAGACAGTGGATAAATTCCAAATAGTGAGCAATGAAAAAACAATTTCTATTTGTTTTTTGGAATGTAGTCAGAGACACACTTAGTGACACATGCTAGCTTATACTCAGACATTCCCTCATTCACCTTCACTGTGCCCCACCCTACAGGCAGGAGCTTGAGAAGGGGGAGAGTATGGTTATATTATAGTCATAAAGCAACTTATTGAAAATCATGTGTGTATGCATACTATATGGACATATGTGTTTGCATTTGACTGGAAATATGCACCAAAGGGTGGGGAAGGCTTATCTCAGTAGTCTATAAACATGAGTATATTTGTTAGACTTTTGGGGTATGGTGTATATGTGTACACAACTCCTGAAGGAGTTAAACTAGCTATAGGGAACTGGCTGCCTTCCACCCCTGGCCCTGGTTGATGTGTTTGTACCAAACCCTGATATTTATTTTTCATCACCTCTCAAGGGAACCTCAATGAGTTTTCTTTCTGGGAAGTTTATGGCTAAGATGCTGGGCTGCTTTGGGGCCCCTATAAATCTGCTATAATCAGCAGAGGTTTGCAGAGAAAGAGAAACAGCAGCCGCAAGGCAAAACCCTCCTGTCTTTTACTTTCTAGCCTAATACACAGTTGCCCTTGTATGTACGCCGCCCATGTAACTACCTCCACTCTCCTAGAACCCCTTGATGGAAGGTATTTCATTTACTTTGTTGCTTCCAAGTGGCATGCTATATTTTAGCCATTCCAGAAAGAGGAGAATTAAAGATTATATTGATTAAGAAATGTGGAGTTGAGATTGTGAGGAACTGGTTATTTATGAAACTGATTTCATAAAACTTTCACAGAAGCAAGGGTGGTGTTGAGGAGTTAGAAGGTCTCGGATTACTTCTTTAGGAAACTAAGAAAAGCTTGCCTGAGATGCTCCTGGAAGCGGGAGGTGAGATGACCTGGACATTATCACGAGGCAAGCACAGCATAGGAACTCCCCATCTCCATCTTCCAATGCTGATAGTAGGGAGATATTTTTATGAGGGATTTTTATGACAGACTTTACTTTACATTTGACATTTAATAGCATCTCTTGTCCAGGGAAGGAGGAAATATATTTATTGACATATGGTGTTGGAAGATCAAGAAAAATTAGCTATGGAGAAGAAAGGAGGAGGGGTTTCCCCCTTTTTTCCAGGTATTCAAATTACCAAACTTAATTAGCATATGCTTTCTATGCTTTGTGCTCTTCTCAGTAATGTGATTAAGAAATTGCTTCAAGCCTGCCTGTCTGGTGTGGCTCAGTGGTTGAGCATGGACCTATGAACCAAGAGGTCACTGGTTCAAGGTTCGATTCCCAGTCAGGGCACATGCCTGGATTGCAGGCTTGATCCCTAGAAGGGGGCAAGGCAGCAGATTGATGTTTCTATTTCTATTCCCTCTCCCTTTCTCTCTTTCTAAAAATTAATAAAAATATATTAAAAAAAGAAATTGTGCCCAGCTGGTATGGCTCAGTGGCTGAGTGTTGACCTATGAACCAGGAAGTCATGGTTTGATTTCGGTCAGGGCACATGCCTGGGTTCTGTGCTTGATCCCCAGTAGGGGACATACAGGAAGCAGCCGATCAATTATTCTCTCTCATCATTGATGTTTCTATCTCCCCTCCTCTCCCTTTCTCTCTGAAATCAATAAAAATATATTTTAAAAAATTAAAAAAAAGAAATTTCTTCATTGTTGCCCTAGGCCCTGACTGGTGTGGCTCAGTTGGTTGAGCATCATCCCATGCACTGAAGGGTCATAAAATCACTGGTTGATTCTGATAGATGTTTCTCTCTCTCTCAAATAAATAAATACATATGTAAAAGAAGAAATTACTTCGTTGTTAATAAATAACTCAGTGGTGAGAGAGAGGAGATGAGAGACATATAGGTGGAGGCATAGTGGGTATCCTGTCCTATTTGAACCTTATATTCCTTATGTAAGACCAGATATAAGAGAAGTGGAGGTAAATTGAATCTGAGCTGGGACCCAGGTCCTGGTCCCTGTCTTCCCTATTCGAATCCTTGAGCTTCTGCAGTTTAATCTTGAATTTCACTGGTTCTTAAATTTAATTCTCTAATGATGAATAGAAGTTCAACATCAAATGATGCCCAAAGTCCAGGAATCCTCCCAATAACCTATGTCTTTTCTTTAGAATTCCCTCCTCCCAATTTCTGACTACTTGAAATCCTATACAATCATCATGGTCTGGCTTAAATGCTACCTTCTGCCTGAGCCTTCCTGGATAGACCCAGCCAGAAGTAATTTATTTCCTTTGAACTCCTATATTCCTTTGACTGTGTCAGTCTTATTATAGGCTATTTTACTGAATACTGTCTTCAGTTGTAGTTATCATGTATCTTCTCTTTCTCCCTTATTCAACTGTAAGCTTCTGGAGTGGAGAGACTGTATATTTTTATATTATCTCCACAATACTTAACACAAAGCTAAAAATTGTTAAAGAACTTTAATAAGTAGTAAAAGTTGTAGAGAAAGAGGTCTTTGGTAGATATGTAGACGTAAGGGCATTATGTATATTGATTAAGAATATGATGGTTAATAAAAGTCTAAACATGATTCTTTCAGATATAGATCACATTATTAGAAAATTGTTATCTCACAAGTAGATTTATTCCCAGATAATATTTATTCATCATTCATTCTTTCTCTCATTCAAATGTAGAGCTTTTTATTGCTAGTGTGAAATAAACAATAAACAAGAAAACAAATGCTCAAATCATTACAGATTGTGATAAACCCTGAGGAAAACAAACAGGGTCTTGTAATAAGGAATAACAGGGAGTTTTCCTTAGATAGGGAGGTTAGGAAAGACCTTTCTGGTTACTGTAATATATATATCCTACTAGTATTCTGAGTTAATTCAATTTATAATCTGAATAATAATAAAATCAATAATAGAATAAGAATAACAGCCTTTCCACCAGAGGACGTTTTTGGCCCAACCTCAGATTTAGTTCTTTTCTTGGTCCAACCTATCCAAACCTCTCTCCTACCTTGGGAAGAGGGGAAGTCAGGGCCCTCCTCTTGCCTCAGGATGGACCCTGCCCCCTCTTCTCAAGCCTAGGAGTCGGCAAGAAAACAGGTGTTAAGAGCTTTGATCTTGCTAGAGACTTGGAGACAGATCAAGGTAGAGGCCTCTGAAATAATGCCCCAGGATGTGAGAAGCTGGGGAAGAGATGAAGACGGAGTAGACAAAGGGAGAGGCAAATTGCTGTCGCAGAGACTCCCATTTACATCCCACCGCAGTCTCAGTGGATTCTGAGCTCTATTTTTTTGGGGAATTGGTCAGAGCCTTTGAGCTTTGGGGGAGGGGGAAAATGAGCCCTGTGTGACTTTAAAGACCCCCTGTGTCATTCCTGGATCCCTGCTCCAAGGTTGAAGACAACCAGGCTGTGAGGAGCATGCAGTCTTCCGATGTCCCAACAGCTTCAGGTAGTTCTTTCATTATCAGAGTTTCCCTCTGACCACTTTCTTGCTCTTCTCCTCCTGGCACAAGATGGTAACATTAGTTTCTGTCTCTTGTAGAGAACTGGTCACATTAAGAAAGGCTTGGGAGGGCTCTGACCGGTTTGGCTCAGTGGATAGAGCATCAGCCTGCGGACTGAAGGGTCCCAGGTTCCATTCCGGCCAAGGGCACATGCCCAAGTTGCGGACTAGATCCCCCCAGTGGGGCGTGTGCAGGAGGCAACCAATCAATGATTCTCTCTCATCATTGCTGTTTCTGTCTCTCTATCTCTCTCCCTTCCTCTCTGAAATCAGTTATATATATATATAAAGGTTTGGGAGGGAGTAAGGACAATTTAAGACTGGTACCTGGAGATTTTATATCAACTAACCATTTCCTGACCCCTGGGGGTGACACATTTCAGTTGTTACCTCAAAACTAATGGTTCCCCTTCTCACAAAAATCTTGGGCATGCATGCTAAGGGGCACCCCAGACTGTTGAGAAGGTCTTATTTAGGTTAACATAAGTTTTTCAGCCTTCTCCCATCTCATTGGGACCAGCTTCTCTGCAGCTGGTATCCTGCACAAGGATAAAGACTGTGCCCCTACTTCTAGATGAACCCTACCACTCTTCTGCATAGTCCAGAAATGTACTCAGAGGACTCATATTGGTTTGTTTTGAAGAGATACTTGTTGGAAGAAGAAAAACTATAATTTCTTTTAGTTGCTAAGGGCATACACAAGACAGACAGGCACTTTAGAGTAGTGGTCCCTTGAGGTCAAACAGCCAAGTTCTTGTCCAAGCTGGGTCACTTGCTGTGCCTGAAGCAGGAAGTATGCAGTAGTCACATATATTCCGTCTGCATTAGGGCCAGAACCTGAGATAACCTATAATCGGTTTTAGATCTGGTAAGGGACTTTATGCTATGGGTGCAGGGTAGATGAGGTGGAACAGAAATAACACTGCTTGGAAGAAGAAAAGGAAGAGTAAGGCAAGAAACACATGGAGATAGCATAATGGGATTCCTGAACTCAGGGAGCCCAGATTTCTATAGAGGACAGAGTTAATAATCTCTGAGATGTACTAGTATCTAGTTCTTAGCTGGAGGTCCTTTCTAGAGTCTGTTCCTCAGTGGGCAGCAGCAGTATTGGTTCCCTTGGAAGGCAGACAGGATAGGGCATGTAGCTCAGGGCAGGCCAGGGCAGATTCTGGTGCCAGGACTGACATGAATGTGGATGAATGTGGGCAGATTATCCCAAGGAATTTTGTTTAAAAGATGGTAGAAGGAGGTGGAGAGGATGGGAGAGAGAGGAAGAAAGATGGTCTAGTTAGCCTCTCTGTTTCATTGGATTAGGGGATGAGGAAGAAGGGGAGGCTTCAGTCAAAATCATGATCTCTATTAACTGCTTTGCTTTCATACTTTATCCTCTTTTAACCACTTTCCAACAAAAAACAAAAACAAACAAGCAACAAATCAAACTAAATTGATTGTTAATAAATTCCTTGATCATGTTTATCTTGTCAAGTCTTCTTTGGGCAGATACTCCTATGACCCATCTCAGTCAGGGGAACATCTTGAAATCCCAAGTCCCTTCCAGAAAAACTGTCTACCTACCTCCTCATTCCTCTCTCCTATTCTTCTTTTCTCTCCTTACCAGGCCTATTTCTTTCTATACCACTTAGTGGAGTTGGGGAGAAAGTTCTATACATTTCATTCACTCTACTCTTGGTTCTTCAGTTTTTTTTACTTTCCTTCTACAACCTCTCTCCTCCCTACTTCCTGTCCTCTTAACTCCTTTCAACCCACTGCTTGGTCAGTTCTTCTTATCTTCTTTCTTTCTCATTCCATTTCTTTTTCTCCTCTCAACTTTCTTCATCTATAATTAATTGCATCTTTGAGGAAATGGGAATATAAACTTTTAGAGATAGCATCTGTGAGGGAGTGGGCTTTGGGTACAGCAAGAAGCATGGTGGTCAGACATTGACATGGCATAAGGGGAAGTTGCCTCCTGGCCAATCCTCTCTAATAGATGGGGCCGAGGTGCAGGTGACAGAGATTTAAATAAAATGTGGTTGGATTGAGGGGTCAGTGCAAAGGGGACTCCTGGGTCCTATGGAGCAATATTCCTTTAGTCATTGTTTCTTCTCAATGTCTTAATTTGACTTTGTTTTGTGGGCTTATAATGTAACTGGTGATCCTTAAGAAGAAAGTATGGACCAAGATTAAAGCCTGGACTCTAGCTCTATCCCAGCTTCACTGGAGGTTACCTTCTTTGGTCCATGTTTTTCCTTAGAACAATAGTCTCAGCATTTTGGCTTCACTTCATTGATAATTAGCTCACATTTGGAAGCTGAGTGGCCACAAAAACATGGGCTTTTTTTGCGTGGGCAGTTTCTAGTTTTGACTTGTCCATTTGCCTAATTCTGAGTAGAACAGGGATAGTAATGATGATAATGGCAGCAACCATTTATTGAGCACTTATGTTGAGACTGCACATACTTCAATTCTACAAGAATTCCGTGGAATAGGTGACATTATTTTCATTTTACAGATGAGAAACTGAAGCTTAAAGATGTGAAGTTCCTTGCTCAAGGAATTATGTCTTTCTGACTATACAGCCTGGCTCTTACCCATCACTGTGCCTTATTGTACAACTATTTTTGGGGGATCTTTAGATGAAAAGGCTCCTTATCCTTAGTGTTGCTGTTTGCTCTTAAGTATCATCTGGAAAATTGAAGATGTATTAATTCTCATGAATGGATAACTGGTAGATTCTGAAGGTGACTGTGGAATGTGGTTTTCTCAGTAATGACAGAAGAACAGCTGAAAGACCCTTTTCACCAAAAAGAGGGACCCTTTTGGCTACATTGAGAACAATACCTGACATATTATAGGAACTGTGGACCTACTGAAAAGAATGCCCTTGGTTGATTTTGGAATGGGGATACTTGCAAGACCCCAGAGTAATACCTAACTTCCTCCAAACTAACTTCAAAGAGATGGTGACTCTGGGTTATCTGGGACAACAGGCAGAAGAATATTTATCTGTTTTCTGGATTATTTGTGTCAGAGTTTGAATTCTAGATTTACTTTCTCAGTGACACTCTCTTTGCTCACCCCCTTCAGTTTTTTTCTGCTATATGCTCCCCTTACTACCTCTGAAAAGATGTGAATTTCTAATATTTATATGAGTCAAATGGAATGAATAAGGTAAGTTTATTATAAAATACTAGAGGCCTGGTGCACAGATTCATGCAGCAGTGAGGTTCCTCGGTCTGGCCTGTGCCCTCTAGCAATCTGGGACCCCTTGGGGGATGTCGAAGAGCCAGTTTTGGGCCGATCCCCGCAGGCCAGACAGAGAGAACTTACTGGTGCACAAATACATGCACTGGGCCTCTAGTATGCATATAAGATCTTTGGTTAATCTCTTCCTGCCCTCCTCCTCCCCTTCCCTCTGAGATTCATCAGTCAGTTCCATGTTTCCATGCCTATGGTTTCCACTCCTGCATTGAGTGTCTGCCCCCTAGTGGTCAGTACACATCATAACTACCAGCAGGTCATCCGTCAGCTGGCCAGTTGTTCACTTAGGCTTTTATAGATATAGATTATGTAGTATTCTCTGGAATCTCTGCATCAATTGAAGGAGCAGTCATGGATAATCCTAATGAGCAGATAATCCAATTTTTAAACAATTCAGATGTCATTCTAGTTTGGAATTGATCCTCACAAGAATAGGATACATCTTTTGTTCTTGGAATTCTCAAAATTTCAGGTAAAATAATGGAACTTCCCTGAGGAGGTTCACATCCTCTTAGGAAGATGGACACACTTGGCTCTCGTCTTGGCCCCTATGTCCACCCTCTGAACTCAGATTACTACAAATAGCCTACCTATGCAGACAGGATCATTCTTTTTGTTAATCTATAGTAATAAAAGTATAATATGCTAATTAGGCTGGTCAGCCGAACAACCTTCCAGACATCATTCTGGATGAAGCTGTGGTGGTGGGGGCCACGGCAGGGGTGGTTAGGGGTGATCAGGCAGGCAGGTGAGCAGTTAGGGGTGATCAGGCAGGCAGGTGAGTGGTTAAGGGCAATGAGGCAGGCAGGCAGAGGAGTTAGGGTCGATGAGGCAGGCAAGCAGAGTGGTTAGGGGCGATGAGGCAGGCAGGCAGAGTGGTTAGGGGTGATCAGGCAGGCAGGCAAGCAGAGTGCTTACTGGCAATGAGGCAGGCAGGTGAGTGGTTAGGGATGACCAGGCAGGCAGGTGAGTGGTTAGGACCCAGCAGTCCTGGATTGAGAGAAGGTACAGGCTGGGTTGAGGGACCTCCCCCCCCCCAGGCCTCTAGTTAAGTTATAAGGTTTTAGTAATTTGTTTTTAACTGTGCCATCTGAAAGACAGATGATGACCAGCCCCAGTCTAGAAATTTGAGATTCTCAGTCACTGGGATCTGCAGCCCGCCACCTGAAGAGCTGAGGAAGCAGCTCTGCAGCTGGTGAAGGTGACAGAATCAAGCTGCTTTATAGACCTGAGAGAACTTCAGTGAGGGGAGACTGGAAGGAGGGGTAGGTTGGAATAAGCAGGCAACTTGGGATGCTCCTTGGACTGGCTCCTTGGCAACGGTTACTTAGCAACCCTCATTCACCTCTCTTGGCTGCCTTCTCCCTTTACTCCCCTCTTCCCCCCGCTCCCTCCCTTGGCTGCTGCAAGGAGCCAGAGAGCTTGGAGTGAATGACAATTTGGAGAAACAGCCGCAGCCTGAAGATCTAAGAGGCTCTAAAGAAGATGGATAAGAAAATCGATGCATAATAAAAACTGCAGGCAAAGCCACCTTGACAGAGGGCGGGTGGCTCTCTCCTCCCACCCTCATTAGTCTCTCTGGGCTCAAGGCTTCCATCTTAGCCCAGTATCCTCTCCTTCCTTTTTTCCATCTACCTTTTACTGGTTTAGGGAGGGTTGTTTGCCTTTGGGATGAAAAAAGGGAACAAGGAAGCCAGAGGAGAAGAAAACAAAGTATATGCGAGGTGTACGTAAGGGTGCTGGGATAAGGGAGAGAGAGAAGGGTTCTAAGAGAGAAGCTTTGAATAGAAATGAGTTTAAATTGCACCATAAAGCCCTGACCAGATGGTTCAGTTGATTGGAATGTCATCCTGTACACCAAAAAGTTGTGGGTTTGTGTCCCAGTCAGGGCATGTACAGGAGGCAACTGATCAATGTTTCTCTCTCACATCATTGTCTCTCTATCTCTCACTCTCTCTAAAGAGAGAGAGAGATAGAGAGACAATAAAAACATATCCTCGGGTGAGGATGTTTCTCTCTCACATCATTGTCTCTCTATCTCTCACTCTCTCTAAAGAGAGTGAGAGATAGAGAGACAATAAAAACATATCCTCGGGTGAGGATGTTTCTCTCTCACATCATTGTCTCTCTATCTCTCACTCTCTCTAAAGAGAGTGAGAGATAGAGAGACAATAAAAACATATCCTCGGGTGAGGATTAAAAAAATATAAATTGCACCATAAAGTAATGCCCTTAGTCAAAAGAAAAACCTTAAAAATGAAAATAGGAAGGCCCTATCTGAATGTGTGAAGCTACCCTCTCTGCAGAATATTAAAGAAAATAAGGATAAGCAATCTTTCTGGAAACGGGGATATAGTTTACATAAATGAAATAATGTAGGCATAAGTACCCACTACTGGTACATAATAAGGATATAACAAGTATCACTTTTTTCT
The DNA here is from genome assembly GCA_026230045.1 of Corynorhinus townsendii. Classification (NCBI taxonomy): domain Eukaryota; kingdom Metazoa; phylum Chordata; class Mammalia; order Chiroptera; family Vespertilionidae; genus Corynorhinus; species Corynorhinus townsendii. The sequence goes on along the minus strand of JAPDVU010000003.1, from coordinate 166,494,374 downwards.
TTCTTTCTTAGAAGCTAGGGTTAGAGGAAATGACATGTTTATTATTTATTTATTTTTAATATATTTTTATTGATTTCGGAGAAGAAAAGAGAGGGAGAGAGAGATAGAAGCATCAATGATGAGAGAGAATCACTGATCGGCTGCCTCTTATATGCCCCACACTGGGAATCCAGCCCACAACCTGGGCACATGCCCTTGACCGGAATCAAACCTGGGACCTTCAGTCTGCAGGCCAATGCTGTGTCCACTGAGCCAAACCAGCTAGGGCAAAAATAACATTTTTTTAAAAGAATAGTTTTTAAAAATGGAGAAGGAGAGAGAGAAACATCGATGTTAGATTGTAACATCAACTGTCTGCCTCCCGCATGTCCCTACCAGGGATTGAGCCCAAGAAAAGAACCAGTAATCTTTCGGTGCATAGGACAACACCCAACCAACTGAGCCGTACTGGCCAGGGCAGAAAGACGTTTTAGAGATCCATGTTGGCCCAGGAATTTGTGGAACAATTCTGTGACTATTGATGGTTTTGGCTCTTTTTTTTTTTTTAAAAATATATTTTATTGATTTCTTACAGAGAGGAAGGAAGCGGGATAGAGAGCTAGAAACATCGATGAGAGAGAAACATCTATCAGCTGCCTCCTGCACACCCCCTACTGGGGATGTGCCTGCAACCAAGGTATACGCCCTTGACTGGAATCGAACCCGGGACCCTTCAGGTCCGCAGGCTGACGCTCTATCCACTGAGCCAAACCGGTTTCAGCTGGTTTTGGCTCTTACTATTCCCCCATTCACAGTTAGAAAGTTCTTTCTGATATCAAACTTCACTCTGTTCTGTTGAAATTAAAACACTTGATCAGTTAACCAACCCTTTATTCTTTGGTGTTTATTGAGCACCAGCTATGTGCTAGGCACTGTGAAATACATACTTGAAGCATTGTATCTATACAGAGTTTAAGTATTATGCGCAAAGAGTGGAACAGAAATTCAAATGAGAACAGTTATGTGAGAGTGCTTTGAAAATTGTAAATTATGCCACAGGTATTTGGGCTATTGATGAGATTTATTTCAGGATTTGAAGTTCTGCAATCCATTAGGGAGTGGAAGGGGTCTTGGGGGTTGAAACACATTCAAAGCAGGCCAGTCCTGCTGGGAATAGTGCTCTGTTCCAGGGAACTATGTAGGCCTGCGAATAGAGAGCTGACTGGTGGAGGACTGAGATTGGAGCAGAACATGTCTCCCACCTGACTCAGGTTTATCCACTATAATCTCCTTCCACTTGTTTGTTTTCCATTTTTTCTCAAATGGGGATATGTTCTTTAGCAAGCCATCTTTTTCCAAACATTCAAAGCATTCCAAAAGTTCCTTCATTTGAAGGCTGTCTTCTTGGATTAGAGGAGAGCTGGCGACTTCCTTGGCCTTATTGGACTTGGAGTTCCCTGCCCCAGCCTTATCCTGTGTCCCTCCCCCACTCCACTTTCAAATCCCATCTTCCCCTCTCATTTTGCACACATCTTGGTCTCTATTCTCAATTACATTTACTTCTGATTTCTGTGAGTTGTCATTATTTAATATTTTAGCTTATAGTCTCCTGATTTTTCTTTTTTGCTTCATTTGTCCTTTATTTATTATAACACTGTGAATACACATATTATGAGACCGTTACATGCAGGAAGCCCATCTGTGTAATTTCTTTCCGTATAACCCAGCCCAGAATTTGTGCAGATGGACAATGAAGAAAAGCTTAATGATTATATCCTTATGTCCTACTGCCTCTTATATCAATTCTACATCCCACTTTCCCACATTTGTGATCATCCACCCATCACTGCCTCCCTTCTTCCTCCCCAGGCTGCCCACTCCATTTTTTACAACTCTGTAACTCGGACTCTTTTTATGCCTGGTTCTGAACATAAAACTCTCAAAAAATTATTGAGGTTGAAAAGGAGCACCAGGCTATACAAGTTAGGGTCTGATAGATACAGACACATGAAATTATAAACTGGGTACCAGATACTAGGAGTACATGGTGTAAAAGAGGGCTTGGAATTGGAGATTAGGATTACTTAGGGGAGCCTTCTTGGAGGAGGAAAATATTGAGTAGGGCTTGAAAGAAAGGAAAGGATAGATCTGGGTAAAAGAGAGAAACGGACGTGCCAAACAGAGGTCAGTGTGAGGGTTTAGATGCAGGGGGAGCAGAATCAGGTTTGCTTTGCTTAAAGCAAAGAGAATTGCAGCTGAAGATTAAGCTAAAGATTCAGTTGAGAAATAATGATTTGAAATTACAAATAATTGTGAGCCACCGCTGGCCACTGAGAAGGGGAAAGGTCAGGATGATGGTAAAAGTTAAAGTTGTAGAGCAGGGAATGACTAGATGGAAACTAGAGGCTTAGGAAACTTCTGTTGTCCTGATTTTGACCAGCGACTTGGTCAGTGATCTGGCTGGGCTGTAGGGAGAGGAGTGAGGTGGAGGGGAAAGGGTGAAGATACAGGGAGTACTTTGTTCCCCAGAGCTTGCATCACAGACTTTTTCCCCTTGAACAAAACCCTCTGTTTTCAGCTCCTGCTGACACATCCTTCCCTTTCCCTCTTCCCCCCATTAGAGGAGCTCTCACAGTGCTGGGGGAGGTCTGCTGCTGCTGCTGGTGACAGCAATGATGGGAAAGGATGGGCCCAGTGTCCTAGGACTCCTGGGTTGTACCCTTTCGTGTTTCTTGATTTGTCTGTTTTTAGACCCTTACCTGAATCTAAAGGAAAATTGAAAGAACCTTTTAATCACTTCCCCTCCTTCCAATATGGATGACCCTTGACTTATTTCCATGGAGCAGAAAGGTGCTAGACTTTCCTAAGCCTTCACTGTCCCAAGCATTTTAACAACATCTGTGAGATGCTGGGAGATGTGGTGGTTGAGGTTGATGAGGAGAATGGGCTTCATGAAGGAATGTTGGGATATAACAAATGTAATAACAAAAAGTAGTCTGAGTGCTGAGGATTTCAAGAATAAATATGGAGAGAAAACCAGCAGTGATTGAGTAGTTTAGTGCTTTCCTCTTGTTTGTGTTCTCCTGGATCTGCACAGCTGAAGCTGGAAGGCCCCCAGAAGAGGCCTGCCTTCTTAACAGAACCAAACTGAAATGAAGGAAATGAAAATTTATTGAGTACTTATTAGCTGCTAGACACTGGTCTACTCTTTCCATATATTTTCTCATGAAGTTAGATCCTCATAAAGCCCTGTGTACTAGGTTCAGAATTTAAGGTCTCAGCTAAAAACTGGTGGAGCTGGGAAGCAAATTCATATCTTCTGGCTTTGGAATTATTGCTTTTTTAAATGATGCTACACTGCATTTCTATTCCAGAAATTTACGTCTTCAGTTGGACAGTTTGGCACCTCTAATCACATTACAAACACAATCATGTTAAGGCACTGGGCCAAATGTTTTAAGGTGACAAAAAGAAAAGCAGAGTCCCTAGTATCCAGGTGCTTGAATTTATTTGGGGGAGATTATATATATGTATATAAAATACCTATAGTGTATACTTCATATACATATAGTATATATTTAAGTGTAGCATTTGGGAACTATGAGTCAAGACAGTAAAGCCATGTCCAGTGAATGATAGACAATTAAGTGCTATTGGAATTCTGAGAAAAGAGGGAGAATTGTGATGGGGTGGTTAGGGAAAGCTTCATGGAAATGGTAGGATTTTAAGAAAAATTTTAAGACTAGACAGAGAGGAGAACATTCTACATCAGTGGTTCTCAACCTTCCTAATGCCGCGACCCTTTAATACAGTTCCTCATGTTGTGGAGACCCCCAACCATAAAATTATTTTCGTTGCTAACTTCATAACTGTAATTTTGCTACTGTTTTGAATCGTAATGTAAATATCTGTGTTTTCCGATGGTCTTAGGCAACCCTGCTAGTGGTTCTCAACCTGTGGGTCGCGACCCACAGGTTGAGAACCGCTGCTGTAGAGCCTAAGACCTTGGAGTTTCCTAAGGTCAAGGATGATATATATTTACATTTGCTTTCTCAATATGCCAAAGATATACTAGTTAGATGTTAAATGCACCTTTGTTGAATAAATGCATGAATGACCCATTTATCTGGCACAGAGAATTCATGTGAGACCTTGAAAGAGATACGAGTAAAACTTTAGGCTCTAGTGGAGGGGATGAAATGACATGTGAAAACTGTTTCAATGTGATTATTCTTAATCTTTCTCTTAAAATCCTCACCCAAGGATATGTTATGGTTTTATTGATTTTTTTTTTTTTGAGAGAGAGAGAGAAACACCAATATGAGATAGACATAAATTGGCTGTCTCCTGTATGTGCCCTCACTGGGAATTGAACCCACCACCTTTTGGTGTATGGAATGATGCTCCAGACTGAGACACCCAGCCAGGGCCAATGTGATTATTCTTGATACTGTGGGAGGACAACTTGGAAAGGAGACAGAGGCAGGGAGATCAAATTAGGATTCTAGTGTAGAAGTTTAGATGAGAGATGCTGAAAGATTAAACTAGGACCAATATTGGAAATGGAAGGCTAAAGAGAATGTGGTCCAGTTTGGAAGAACAGATTCAGGCCCTTCCCCACCCCCTCATAGAAATAATAATTGAAGTTGTGAAAATGGATAAGATAATTGAGAAAAAAAGTTCTGTTCATCATGCTTTCACAAAAATAGAGTGAAAACTAGACAGTTGGAGGTATCTTTGGGAAACAGAGAGTACATTAAGGTCCACCTTTAATGTCATCTGGTGTTGTTACCAGATGTTTACTTGTCTTGTTCTTGAAGATGAGGTTAAATAATTCTCTGGAAACATAAAAGATCCTATACTCAGCCCTCTGTATGTCTTCTCTTCTCCACTGAAGTCCAGATCTTGACCAGTACAGTAATAGGCCAGGCTTCATGGAACATTTTTAGCTCATCTGGCTGAAACAGATGGAGTCTATCCTAAATAAATGTGTCTGTCTTCTCCATTTCCAGCTCCTTGGAGAAGAATAAGTAAATACTTGGGCAGTTCTGTTCAGGCTAGCTTAAAGTGCCCATGCTTCAATGCAAGCTTGTTTTGCACCCCTTTATGAAAGACTAAGAGCCGTAGTCTGGGAAGTGGGTGGGTGGGGTGGACAGTGATTTGCTCCTGAGCCCCAGATGCTTCATCTGACTTCTTCACAACTCCCCACCCTTTTTACCTTTCATCCAGAGATCTCAAAGCTTTAAGTAAGCCTTGATCCTCCCTGACCCCCTGAGTCATCTTCTGCTTCCATTTTCCCAGATGGGAGGGGGAAGTAGGATACCATGCTTGGGGATGGGTGCTTCAGGGTGGGTGGGGTGGGGGTGGGGCGACTGTGGGGATCCAGGTGCCCCTTCCCAGTCATTGGGCCAGGTGAGGGGCAGGCATCAAGGTGGCTCTATGTAGTTCGGTTTCAGCTCATCGTTTTGAGGTTGTTTTATGACTAAACAGACTCGGATAAAGAGTCTGAGCTGGAGAAATTGAAGAACAAACAAAGCTGTAAAAGACTCCGATAAAATTCCTCCTCACTCAGAATAGTCTTGGGAGCCTTTCTCAAGAATCTCAGAGTAATCTGGAAAGGTTAATGAAGTCTCACAGCCCCCAGTGGGGACTGGGACTGGGCCAGGGCAGGGCCAAGTTAGGAGAAGGGAGCATTGAATAGATCTCCCTTCTCTCCCTCTTGTAAGGGGCCCAGGGATTCAAACAGCTAATTTGGAGGTTAAATTAAAACTGAGGGGAAAAGGGGATTGGATATGGGAAATATTGATATTTTGTAAAGACCTCCCTTTTTAAAATTACAGAATGTTTGAGATTCTGGGTGCAGGATAGGTTATTACGACCCCGAGTTGGAGAACATTAAGAATGGAGGGTAATTGGCTGGGAGTGAGAAGCTCTTGGACTGTGAAAATAGTGGTATGTCTGGGGGTGGTATGAAGCATGGGTCTAGATGGGGGTGAAGGCACTCAGAGGATGGCAGTCTGAGGGTGACCAGGTCTGAACTGGGGGCTGATGAAGCTAAAAGATCTGTATTTGGGGACCAACAGAACAGGAGTTCTGGATGGGGTGACTCTTATGAGAACAGGGAAAGGGGATTCATCAGAGGGATTGGAAACTGGATGGTGGGTGTCAGGAGGAGTCTGTGTGAGGGAAGAAGAGGTGTGATGCTCTGGGTGGGACCTCAGCTGAGGTGAGTGGTTAGAAAGTCAGGGGTCAGCCCCCCCCGCCAACCCCCAGCTATTTTCTAGTCTTTGTTCCAGATGTATTAGTGTATTGGCCACAAAGAGAAATCCTATGAGCCGATATGACTTAGAAGTGGGAGGAAAAGAGTTGATGAGAGACTGTGTGCAAGGGGGAGCCATAGAGACTGCCGGTTTCCATGGTGATGGCCAGAATCATCATTTCTATTCTCCTGATTTCTGCAGCAGGTCAGGATAAGCTGTCAGGAAGAACTGCTGCCTCCTCATCTCCTCAAAAGAATCCAGATCTGGGCAGAATAGAGCAGTTGGTGAAGTTAGGGATCTTTGGCAGGGGTAGAGTCTCTAATCCCAAGGTTAATAATCTCCTCTGACATCTGTAGGTACATTTAAGAAGTCTGTGGACAGAAATAAACAGCAGAAGCCAGAGTCCCTTCTTACCCATGGGTGGTCTGGGGTTTCAGGAAGTACTTTCAAGCAATGACTTCCTAATCAGAGTATAGACAAATGGACCTCTCCTCTGAAACCAGAGACTAAGTGTGGGTACCTGAAGTCCAACGATCCTTCCTGAAATTTCCCTTGAAGCACTAAGAACCTATTTTCCACCCACAGAGTGTCTCCTGCTCTTCAAGGAGCCTCCATACAGCCTGGCTGCTATTGGGCACAGGGGATTCAATCAGGGGAGAAGAGGGTGACGATGGTGAGTGGGGAGGAAAAGGCCAGTGGAGAAGCTGTTGCTTCTATTACATTCAAGTGCCAAATGTGTAGGGCCTGGATCTTGTAAAAATCCTGGCTGTATAATTCTATTTACTTTTCCTGTGAGGACCAGAGAGCTTAAGTGACTTACCAAAAGACACCTGTCCCCTAGAGGATTCAAACTTGCCTCCTATCCTAGAGTACTCTGACTTTTGCCCCAGTCATACCCCCTTTGTAATCAGCTGTGGTTTGAGATGGGTGCCCGGGTGCCCAGGTACCCAGTATAATGAGATCATGTTTTAGGCACAGTAGCTTCTATGTGCTCCCTAAATTCCTTCCACCTGCCTGACTTGTCTAGTGACTTTAGAGTAAGGCAGCTGCCAAAGCTGGCTCCTCTATTCTCAATTTGCTTTGGAATGTTTGCTGAAAAACTATGCATCTCCTGCTTGTCTGTGCTCTGCTCAGTTCTTCTTAGCCATCATGTCCTTAGTACCTAATATAGCCCTGACTTAGGGGATCCCCGAGAAGGTACCTCCTCCAATAGGAGGCACCAGCTGTGGGGACTACAAGGAAATGCCTCTTGCATAGAAACTTCCCCACACCATTCTTTTTTCCCTGTGAACCTGAGCCCACTCTGGTTCCACTGGTGTTCTGGTAGCCCTAGTTTTCTTGCCCCCCCACCGTCCCACCTTCTCCTGTATGCCATAGTTCCTGTGCCTTTCCCTGTGTTCCCTTAGTTCTTGTCTCCTTTCTCCAGTTTCCACTCAGTCTCTGCTCATCTCCTGTACAATGTCCCTCAGCCTTGCCTACATCCTTCTCCTTTTCTCCCTCCCCCTTCCTTTACTAAATATTTATTGAGTCCCTAGGATGCCAGGCCCTCTGGTTGGTTCTGAGGGCACACATGCTCTGAGCCATTTGAAGAAACACAAAGTACTCAAGACACAAGTACTTGAGCAACTTTGATATAATGTGACAAGTGGCCTTCTTCTTCAAAAGTCCTCCTTTAGCTGTGACAAGTTGGATTGATTCACATCCCTTAGTAGTGTGGTCCATTGTTTCGCAATTCTTTCAGAGGGTAAGTCCTTCTCAATGCCAACCTTAGTTACTCCTGCAGTTAAGGTCATCCCCTGGGCTTCAGTATACTCACATATATACTTTAAAAAAATGAGCATCATAATTATAATACCTACATTCCCCATCTCCTGGGATGTTTGTGATGATTGGTTGAAATGATGGTTGTAAAGTTCTCTAAAACATTGCAAATGTTACATAATGACTCCCTCTTAACTTCTCAGTGGGAATGGAGGAGAGCCCTTTTCTCCTACAAATAGAACAGTTTAAAAGATAATTTCAAATAATTGTGAAGTGTGTCAACTTTTACTCTTTTTTATTTACTTACTATTTATAGATGGCAATTCTTTGATCTTTGTAGCCAATGAGATTCATGTCTCTTAAACCACAAACTTTTCTTGAAGAAAACAAATGCTTTTTACTGTAGTACATGGATTGAGGCAGACTCAGATGGGAGTCCTTCACCATCTATGCATGAGAACACACAAAACAGGAGGACCCCCTCTCCCCATCACAACGCCGCTCCTTTGCGTTACCGTTGGAGGAGAATTGCTATGATGATCCAGGAGGAGCCCAAGAATTACATGGGAGAGCGGTAGTGACGCTTGATCCCAGATGATGGATTTCCAAAGAGAAATTAAGAGTTTGACTAGGCTGTTCTGAGTCAGAAAATACTATCAAGCTTTGCTCCTGTAAATGACTTAAGAGCAGCTGCTGGATTCACCCCATTACTTTCAGAGGGTGGAGGCAGAGAGCGGGGGCAGACGCTGCTCAGGGGCAGAGAACTTTCCGGGATGGGAAGCCAGCCTCTTCCCAGGTCATTTGAGTCCTTGCTGTCTGGACTCACCCTGATGGATAGGGGTAATGGGGTATCCATTCTGGTGCTCCCCCATTGGACAGGCCAGCGTAACAGGTTTCAGAGCAACTGCCTGAGTTCTCCTAGGTTTTCTTTCCCCTCTACTTGTCTCCACACTGACCCAAAGGAAGGTTTTTGGTTTCTCAGACTCCCTTCTCAGCCCTCATACTCCTGTCAGGAATTTTTCCAGTTGTCTGTCTGGAGGCGCCTCCGTTTTGAGGTCTAGCCTACTTCTTCACAGCCTGTGCCTGATGGAAATGCTTATACACTCCTGGGATTCTGTGTGTGTAGCCCCTTCTCTAGCCCAAGCATGCACTTTTTCCTTTTTTCTTGCCATTTTCAGTCTGTATCTTTCATATTTCTGACTTTAGGCAGAATGGTTTCTTTGCTTTTCTGGCTTCTTAGGGTAGCCACTATTTTCTTCAAGGAAAATTTTGATAATTGGTAGATTGTTTTCAGTCTCTACCAGTTCAGCTCATCCCTTTTCTCTGTAATTCCCTTGTGGAGCCAGAAAACAGCTACGTGTTCCCAAGGACTCTGAGCCTGGGCATTTTAAGAGCTCACCTTTCTTCACCCATCCTTAGCCTGCTTCTTTCATCTGCTGGCTGCTGAGCAAGGGGATCCATGCATGGCACCCGCAGAGCAGCTCCTAATGACTCAAGATGAGAGGTGAAGCTCAAAGGCACAACAGAAACCCATTTGTAATGTGGTTGTTTTTCTTTCAGATCCTTAAGAACATAAGCAGCCTATATTATGATAAAAGAGCAAAGTGGAGTGGGTGGGGTTTGGGGTTGAGGATGGTTCAGATTTTATTTTGACTTCAGGAGACTCATTTTTGAGTTTCTTCTCTGCCTACGGTGGGCTTAGATCTTAATCATATTTAGATAGTAGTGCCATCTTCTTATGGCCTCTGCCTCCACTATTACTTTTTTATTATGGAAAAATATACGTAGCATAAAATTAACCTTTTTAACCATTTTTAGGTGTGCAGTTCAGTGGCATTAAGTACATTTACATCTTTGTCAACTGTTGATACCATCCTTCTCTAGAACTTTTTCATCTTCTCAAATGGAAACTCTGTGCCCACTGAACAATAACTCCCCATTGCCTCCTGACCTCAGGCCCTGGCATGCCTTCTCTAGGATTTGACTCAGCACCATTCTGACTAAAAAGGTTCTATTTCTTCTGTTAAATCTCAGGTTCTCAGACTGAATTCAAGACCCTTCTCCACTGGCCCCCATAGACTCACTCCAATGAGCTCCTATCATTTCTTGTCTCACGAGTCCCACTCTGAGAGTCAATTCTGAGCCTGTGCCCTTGTGCCAGTGTCACTCTTTCCCACCTGATGCTTTGGATGTGTCGCCCCTCCCCCTCTCCCCTCAGTGCAGTTGGGCCTTGCTTTCTTATTCTGTTCCATACTTCTCCTGTTTTAAGACATCCCCCCTGATGTCCTGCAATGCCCAGTTTCTCTTACTGACCCTCCTTCCCAGACTCCATAGTATTCTGCCTGGTTGCTCTTTTTTTTTTTTTAATTTAAAAAAAATATATTTTATTGATTTTTTTACAGAGAGGAAAGGAGAGAGATCGAGTTAGAAACATCGACCAGCTGTCTCCTGCATACCTCCTACTGAGGATGTGCCCGCAACCAAGGTACATGCTCTTGACCGGAATCGAACCTGGGACCCTTGAGTCTGCAGGCCGACGCTCTATCCACTGAGCCAAACCAGTTTCAGCTGCCTGGTTGCTCTTATCCTGTTCTTGCCTCTTGATTTCTGTGTCTTACTTCTTCTGAGACTGGAGGTTACCTCAAGGCAGGAGCCTCTCTCTGAAGTCCATTTTGGGTTCATGTACTAGTACTCTGTTCTGATCCTCAATCCTCACAGTGTGGTCTGGGCTCTAGGGGGATTAGCATCGCTCAGGAGCTTGTTAGAAATGCAGGATCTTAGGCTCATCTCCGACCTACTGAATCTGAATTTTGAGATCCCCCAGATGATTGACATGCATATTCAAGTGAGAGAGGTGATAATTTATATTGCAGGTGTGCATAAATAAAAGCTATCTAAGTAACAGATCTAGACTAGAGTCAAACTATGGATATTTTTGAGGAGAGGGAAGAAAGAAATTTTATGTCTTTTGAATTTATGAGTCCCTATCAGAATTGCCTAGAAAGCTGGGATCTGACTCCAAGGCCGAGAAGGAACAGAAGACAGTGTTCTCCAGGGAAAGGCATGGGAACCTCCTTAGCTGCGTGCCTCACAGTGAGGCAGAACACGGGCAATACTCCATAACATTCAATTTGAGGTCAGCTGATGGTGTTTCCCCAGAATTAGCACTTGCACCCAAGCAGACAATTGTCACCAAAGTCCTGGGAGAAGCAGAACTACAGGTCTCAAAATAACCTTCTGGTTTCTGTCTCCATGGTTGGTGCTGATTCATATTCCTATAGCTGGGAATGGCTGAGGAGCTGGTGTAATTCTCTCCTTCTTCCTCACCCCTCCAGGAGGGAGTGAGGAAAGGCATGAAGAGTGGAGACAGGGTGTGGGAGTCAAACCTGTTCTTCACATAGCAATCGCCTCATCTCACTCTTTGCTCTCCCTCCACCGCTGGGAAATAGGAGCCAGTCTCCGAGTCTGCCTGGCTCATATCCAGCCTCCCTCTTTTTAAAATCCTTTTCCCTCTGGGAACCAAAGGAAGCAGGTAGCATCTTCCCCTGCTCTCCCATTTCCAGACATAGAAGAACCATGATATACTGAAGCACAGGCTGGAGGAAGGAGTTTGAAATTCTTTGGGCTAGTGCCTTACTCTCCTTTGCTTATCTTCAGAAGAGGATGACAGGAATCACTGGCCTTGCTGCTGTTATGGCATAAAGGGATTATGAAGTAACTGGGGGGAAAAGTAGTTTGGGGTGAACTGGGAAGAAGAGGTGGTCTGATGAATGAGAAAATAATGCAAATAAGAGATTTCTTCCCAGAGTTATGGGAAAAGATTATTCTGAGTCTTTATCATGTTTTCCAGATTCCTGGGTCTTTAGATTTTGCACTGTTGGTGGAAAAATGTGTTTATCAATCTTCTCTTACTGGTGATTTCTATAGCACAGGCATTGTATACAGACCTCTTGTCATCTCCAAAAGTATTTACCATTTGAAGCAGTGCCATTTGAATTTTACCATAGCTATAATGTAATCATGTAGGGTTATTGCATGACTAGAAGTGGCAGGGTGAGGCACTGGGGCCTGGTTGTCAGGACCAGGAGGGGGGTTAACCTAGGGCGGCTATCAGAATATGAGATTCTGGTGTTTCTGTCATTCAGAGTAAATAATAACACCCCTCACTTCTCTTTTTCTCTGGGGGTGGCATGGGGTTGATCATTTCATCTATTACCAGGCTATCTCACTCTTGTATTTTGTACACTCTGGGCCCTTAAAACCACTGCTCTGGTATTGGGCTCAGTATTTCTGTGTCCTAAATTACATGTCCGTTTTCTCATCAGACTGAAAGCTCCCTGCAGCCGAGGACCTCCGCTCTCTTGATCCCATTTCATACCGATGTCAGTATAGGCTGGCTGGTGAGGAGAGTTTAAGGGGAGCCCATCTTTCTACTTCATAGTATCTAAGATTTGACCTATTAGCACATAGTTCCTTTATGAGAGAGGTTGTAGGTATTCTTAAAAAACTCCTCAACTTCTAGATCAGGTTGTGTTGGTTTAGTTGAACAAGACTTTGAGGAGGCTGGAGCTGTCTCAGGCATTTTTTAGAGCACTTGGAGCTGAGGAGATATTGGGAGATATCGGAGGAGATATTCTCCATGAAATTTTAGACAGGAGAAGCTATCTCAGGAATCTGTAATGAGTGTGTGTGTTGTTGTTTCTTTTCCAACAGGCTGCATAATTTTTACGACCAATTATTCCATTTGTAATGACGCTGAGATAACAGAGATCTCATCTCATGCTCCATGGCACACGCCAGGCACTCATGGGAGCTACAAGAATTGGATGACTAGAGTATTTCAATCAAGATTCAGTTCTAGCAGGAGAGATAGATGTGAGTGCTAAGGAAAACTTTGTGAACAGGAAGGTAAGGTAAGGTACTGGAAGAGGGCGTGGAGAGAACTGTAATTTAAAATGAGAGAGATGTATTGGGGATAGAGAAAAGGACTGTCTTCCATCCTGAGAATTTTGTGATCCAACATAGCTTCTGATGGTGTTATTTACAGGTTTCTTTGGCTGTGAAGATAGTGTTACACAAGCCACAAGGAGCCAGTCTTTTCCCACAAAGGATTTGAAGGCTCAATTGGAAATGATTTGCTTTAGGAGGCTTAGGAGGTTTAGGAAAGACTAGGCTGAGACTGGCAGGGAGAATGCTCTTCTTGGGGCTGGGGGTTCTCTTTGCCATTACAACCAACTTTTGAGTTAGGACAGGACTGATGATCTTGACACATCTGGTAATTGGTCCATCAGGTCTGAAGGCAAGGAGATTAAGAATTGATATCCAGTTGCTCCCATTGATTGGTCTGGAACACTTGCCTGCTCCTACCTCCATAGTTTTCTCTAGGGCATCTACTTGCCCTCTTGCCATTTTTTCTGTCTAATTTTTCTTATCCATTAACTGTTAAGGGCTGGATATTCAAAACCAGCAGACCTGGGTTTGAATCCTAGCTCTGACACTTAGTATTGTATTGTATCTTTGATCTTATTTCCCAACCTATAAAATGGGGATTATAAGACCTACTTCTCAGGCTAGTTGTAAGGGTTAAACAAGAGAATGTTTGTAAAGTGAGGGCTTGACACTGAGTAAATGTATAGGAAAAAGTAGTTAACAGTTTTATTTCGAATTCACTGTCTCTGCTCCCTGGGCACTTTTTGGTAGATAGAATCAAGGAGAAAAAGTGTGATGGCCAAGGAAGTGGATATAAGATGTTGACTGCAAGAAAAATGAAGGGATAATAAGAGAGACAGACACCCTGGCGACAGAGAAACAGATAGTGAAAACCAGGCAGAAGAAGAGAGAAAGTGAAAGCTACAAAGATAGACAAGGGAGAGAGGAACAGAGAAAGATAAGTGAAATAAAGAAAGGAAGGAAAGACAGACTAGAGTGAAAGCCAGACAAAGGCTGTCAGAGTACAGAGATGGAGAGTTCAATTGTGGAAGGTGGCATAAGATCCCTCTGGCAAGAACTTTCCTGCTTTCTTCTTGCCCCTTGCTATTGTGGGACTTGAGTGCTAAGTCCCTGGTCCCACCTCCCATTCCTCTTCACAGTCCAGTCATCCCACTCCAAACCCAGCCATCACAGATCTGCCTCTACCCTGAAGCTTGGGCAGCCCTGCCCCTTCTTGTCTGCTTACTTCATCCCACATCATCTTAGTTACCCAAGTCCATAGGGATTTTTCATTTCAAACAAAACTGTTGGGAGTGCAAAAGCATCATGGTGTCAGCCAGTCAGTGCAATAACCAGGTGTAGTTTTACAGTCGCCCCCCCACCCCCCACCTCCGACTGTAACAGCACTTTCATATATCTCTGGCTGCGACAGGCAATTTTCTTTCAAAGATTGTTTTTTCTGGAGCCTGTGATTTCTACTCTCGCCTCCAACCTCTGGGATATTAAAACGGGGTCAGTGGCTCTTGGCAGGCTGGCCGATTTGTGGTCACTCCTCAGCTCCTCTGGTCACCCTCCCTTGTTGCCGTGTCTCCAATCGTGGCATCCCTCTGCCTCTGCACCCCATCTAGTTGGGCCAGAGGAAATGGCTTCTGTGGTCCTCTATGCCGAGCAGTTCTGTCACGTGTCTAACATTAAGCGTTGAGGTTGCGAGGGGTGGGGGTGGGGACCAGGAGAAGATTCATTTTCTAAGCCCTGTTCTCCATGGCTCCCTCTGTCCCCATGTTGTTCTGGGATGGAGCTGTCAGTTCTTTTCCAGGGGGCACATTTTGGAGAAATGGGTGAATATAACTGAGGTGTAACATTAGGAATTCTCTGCTAGACACTGGGAGTGGGATGGGAAAACTAGTATAATCTCTCTTTCTGGAAAATTTGGAGAATAGGAGGAATTCCCATATAAATTAAATGCTGGGTGGGGGGGCTGGCATCTGGGAGGGCATATGACAACCTTTGGATCCCTGCTCCCCTGAACAGAGACTCTGATTCTGCTTTTGCAGCCAAAGGCAGTCTGTTCCCACCAGAAAGTCTCTTCCATTGTTTCCTGGTATGGAATTTGCTGGCCAGCAAAATCCCTTCCCTATCTCATCCAGGGAGGGTTCTTTTCTTAGAATAAATATCTGTATCTGCCTGTGGAGTGACCCATTTTAGGATTTCTCTATTCCTTTTGTTGGCCCATGGCCTGATGCAAAATCCTTCCTGAAGTCTAACTCCTATTCCTCCTGCTTTGCTAACAGATCGAATCCTCTTGAAAAACAACATGACACACACATCCCCCCTCCTCACTCATATCATCCGTTGTTTTTATTAAATAAAAGTAAGTGGAGCTATAAGATGTGACTGGCCTGGATCCCGGCTTCATAAAACAAAACTAACACCCTCTTTATCAAGGGGCTGAGGCATCTAGAGAAGATTTCTTAGGCCATTTTGCTGTCACGTAAATGGGAATCAATATTCAATAAGCCCTTGATGCACTACACTAGTGGTTCACTTAATACCGGCTTCCAGTACAGTAAATGGCGTTGATATAGGGAGGGCTTGTTTGTAAAATAACACTGCAGGCCTCACCTTCTTGATATTGGATCTGCTTCCCCTAGGAGAGAAGATTCAAGACTCTGAGCGAGCAGGAGAGTCATTTTGCCAATTCCACTGCCTCAGGACAGACTCTCCTGTAATCTAGCTTGAAAAAGAGAACAAATTTGATGCTTTTAAAACCAAGCAGTCTAAGAGCTCCTAGAGGTTAATAGGCCCATATTCCTATTAGGAAGTTTTCCACCGTGCCTGGCCTGATTGCCTCCTCTTTCAATAAATTAGTCAAATTGAAAACCAATTGAAGGATAGAATTGATTCTACCACTAGCATATGAGAGTAGGCCCTCCGGAGCCCTCAGCGCCTGCAGCCGTTAGTAATAATACCTCACGCCCCTCAGCCCCTGTGTTTGCTGAAGGGAAAGACTGCGGGCTGTTGGCCCCCTGGTGGATGCATTGTAGGTCTGGGTTTCTCTGTGTATAGCGACTGTGAGTTTGGTAGGAAACAGACTGATTAAGTTATGGTCAGTTATTTAGTTTTCATTTCATTTGCAGGGAATTTGTAACCCTAGACTTGCTCCCCTTACACAGGGTTATTAAGGGGGGAAAAATCTAACGCTGCCCAAATGACATAGATAAACATTGCACAAAAATGTTGCATAATATATTTCAGAGCCACATGGATTCTTAAAAATTTATCAAACATTTTTGGATTGTCTGTGACATTGTTCTCTATTCCCAATGTTCACAGAGTAGAGGAATTCACAATTTGGGGTGAAAGAGGGAACTTAGAGATTTATCCTGCAGTATAGTCTTGTCTATTTCCTATCCCATTCAGGGGGTTGGCTGTTTGGAGGAAGTTGGGAGTAGAAGACTTTCCATTCACTACTGTTTGGGGGGTGCAATGGAGGAGGTCAGACCTGCTTTATGCAGTGACTCGAAATTGTCCCTACAGGAGTAATGTTCTGGCTCCCAGAGCCATTTTAGATCAGACCTTTTACAAAGTTTCCATTCTGTTGCAGAGAGCTTTAGTGAATCTAAAGCAAGAGGCTGGTATTTGGCCTCTCTGCTTGGGCACGAAGAGCAGGAGAGAGCAGTCCTACAGTGTTTGCTTGTATTAAGTTGTTTTTGTGGGTGAGCCCTACAAGGATATTGAGTAATGGGTGCATATTTTGAAGGAGAGATATAAATAAACTCTGGCAGGTTTCTTGTCTTCAGAGTTCCTCACTTGGCGCAGCCTAGTATTCTTGGGAAGAGACCAGCAAAGTATATACAGGATTGCTGTGTTTAGTGGGGGCCCAGGGGCTTGATCACCTGGCTCAGGGCTTTTACAACCAGTTTCTGGAGTATCTAAATGAAGGAGAAGGGGTCTTGCTTATGTCCTTTCCCAAATAAGAGGAAAAGTGATCCTTTAAAGCTGGAGATGCTGAGGTCAAACTTAGCAAAGGATTTCCTGACAGTAAGCACAACATGACCAACTCAGTGCAGAGTCCCTTCTGTCCTCCCAGGCCTTGTTATCTGCTGCCCCATGTTGAATACAAGGGCCAAGTATGGTTCTGATATCTCTCACCTCATCAATTTCCAGAGGTGCCTGGATGGGAGTTTCTCCTTCCCTCTCCATTTCATGTACATATTAAAAACCAGCAACACCCCAGACAAGAAGTGCTTTTCTTTGGTTAGAAGTGCTTTCTTTGGTTAGACAGGTGCAGTCTTCCCAGCTTAAGCCTCCGAAGAAGCTCCCTTGTTTTAGTGAAGTCTGCACAGAGGATGAGGCCAGACGAAGAAGTCTATGAGGAGCACAGAGCAAAGATTCCAGGGAATAGAACTCCTAGGGGGAAGTGGGCTCTCAAATGACTTTCCTAGGAAAAGAAGTCATTGGTGAAACTTAAAGCTTTCACCACTCTCTGATAGAGTTGGGCTTCTCCCAGCAAAGGGATAAATGGACAAATGTTGTCTTGAAGAGTCTTACCATGCCATGAACTAGTCTGATTTATCCTGGGAATGGACCAGTTTTCATGGAGCAGTAGCATCTCAGCACAGGGTATCATCAATGACCAAGCCCCTCTTCCCCTCTGGTTAAACTCCCAATCATTTGGTACCTCTGGTGGTTCATTCTTGCCACAACTTGTGTTCTGGCTCAGTGTTCCCCCACGCAACAGCTGATGACATCTCTTGGCTTCCCCCATCCATTCAGCAACGCCTCTCCCCCCAACCCGCCTCCTCTGCCTGCTGTCCCAGCCTGCAACCCTGATCTCATTTCCTCCTACCTCTCACACCATTCTAAGACCTCTTGCCTCAACCTGTGTCTGGGCTTCTTTCTTTGCAGCCCCTTTCATTCCTTTGGAGAGTCCACTCCTTTCTGATGTTGGATCTCCCCTGAACATTTGTACTTTTCCTAAGACTTTCAGGAACCAGAGGACTCCCAGAGAGGAGGGTGGCTCCTATCCCCAAGGTTGCCCCCAGCTCCTTAGTGGGGCGGATTTCATGCCTGGGTTGTGTGTTGTTTGTCTGTCTCAGACTTTGCAGCCCCTGAGGCAGTGGCTCTGTCTTTGCAGGCTCAGGGAAGCCTTGGCAGCCAACAAATAAATAATACCCTGGTAACACCACCTGCAACTTGCTAATGAGTGTCTTTCCCCTGCCTCACTCACCTCTTGGAGGTTGGGGGTGGGAATCCCTGAATTCTGGGCAAATGAATGCTTTCTCCTTTTTTCTGTCTTGGACAGTTCAGGTTGGAGGGTGGGGGAAGGTCCTTTTCAGGGGCAGAGGAATACAAAATGGCCTTGAGGAGCATACTAAATAAAAACAGATATACCAATATTTCTTCTGATTGCAGAGTTTTGGAGAGATGGAAATCTTCAGGAGCGGGACAACAGGTCTGGGACTCTGCATTTTTTAGGGTCTTCTGGGCTTTGGTTTTTAGAGGCAAACTGGGGAACTATTACCAGACCCCATCTCTTTCCTCAAGGAATGTCTTTCTAAGTCATTGGTTTTCTAAGTTTGATACTCAGGAAGTCATCTTTCTCCGATTCTACAGGTTAGGCCACTGAGTGACTTGACTGTCTTCTTTTACTTTGGGGAGTATTAATGTTAGCACACCAAAGGCAGTTTTCCAGGACTTGTACCAGAAGTTCTAGCAGTTGACACCAGGAGAATCAGTGGTGATTTGGCTTTGGGTCACCTAAAGAGAGCAGGATAGGTGTGCAATCTTGTCCATTTATGCATTTTTAAATTGTTACCAAAAGTGCCATTATTTCCTGATGTAGGCTTGACTCTATTGAAAAACATATGCTAGCCCTGGCCATTGTGGCTCATTTCGTTGGAGTGTTGTCCTGTGTATTGAAAGGTGGTGGATTCCATCCCCGATCAGTGCACAAACGAGAGGCAACTGATCCCTGTTTTGATGTCTCTCTCTCTCCCACTTTCTAAAAACAATAAGCGTATCCTTGGGTGAGGATTAACACCCCCCCCCCAGAAAAAACAACAACACCCACCACAACAAAACAAAACACATACGCCATCAGGCAAAAGCCCTTTAGACTTTTGTTCTGGTAGTTATAGTAGCAAAAGGGAATGAGAAGAGGATATGACTTTCTGGGACGTCTAATGTTCCATCTGAATGGTCTATCTGAATTAGTCTGTGGTCCATTTTTCCGAAGGCAGGCTTTGTGACCTCTATCAGAAGAGCCATTCAGGATGATTTTGGATTCACTCTAATGTAGTGAGCTCTGTGGCACTGGGGGTGGCAGGCTGGAATATTTGCATTTACCTGATCCATGTAGCTCTTGGAGTGCCATTATAGAGGCTCTAAAGCGGGGCAGGACAGCAGGGTGGGTGGTAAATAGAAATCACCCTCTGATCTATACTCTATGGCTGCAGAGCATAGTGGATGACAACTCTCCCTTCTCAGTCTGAATCTAGGCTTTGTATAGAGGCTACTTCTGTAGAAACATTGATTTTGCCTCTTTTGATACTCAGGAAAATGAAGACCAGCTCATCCTTGTTTTGCTCTCCAGTGTCACTCCTAAGACTCGAGTTTCCCAGAACCATCCTTCGCAGGCCCCCTCTTGATTCAGGGAGTGTTTCCTCAGCCATCATCCATCATCCATGTTTCCCTAATTTCTGCTTCTCTGTTCCAAAATTACCATTGCTCATGCCCACTGCCCCATGCCTCCCACCAGTTCTTGGGGGTGTAAACAGTTCTGTCTGGTATTTGGGGTATATGAGCTCTGTGTTGACTTAATTCTACATGACCCTGCTTGTAGACAGCTGGGGGAGGAGCTAGCCTCCTTTTCATTCCTCTGGAGTTGGGATCCAGTCCTGGGCCAAGGAGGCTCATTTTCCCATGTGAAGGAAGCTGATGGGCCCCCTTCTCTGCAACATTTGGCTCCCTGGGTTCTCTGAGTCACCCCCTGACCCTGACCGTCTGTAGCAAGGGCTAGACCCATCAAACCAACCTCATCCAAGAGGGCTTAATGAGCACCTGGTGGCTAAGTGCTTTGAGATCTTTCAGATGAAAAGGGCTGTCAGTGGTTCGGGGTTATTATTGTTGGGGTGGTGGCGGCGGCAATTACTAGATAATCAGGGCACCCAGCTCCCTTTGTGCCTCAAGGGAGTGCCAGGCTCTCAAGAGGAATGGCCATCTGCTTTACTTTATCTGCCTTGGGTTCCTATGGGGTTCTTTTTACTATTTGCCATCTTCTCTTTGTAGCTGGACAGATAGTATTGCAAAAGCTCAGGAAACTCTGAAATGCTTACTCTCTAGCGGGTGAAGTGGTTCTGAGGGGTGTAGAGCAACACAAACCAGACTCCTCTTTCCAGCTTCTGAATTGCAAGAGGGACTGGATGTGGAGGAG
This sequence comes from Corynorhinus townsendii, assembly GCA_026230045.1. Lineage (NCBI taxonomy): Eukaryota > Metazoa > Chordata > Mammalia > Chiroptera > Vespertilionidae > Corynorhinus > Corynorhinus townsendii. Next base: position 166,474,010 of record JAPDVU010000003.1, on the reverse strand, counting down.
CATTTGGAACTTAGGGATGGAGGATGACCACCTCATTTGACCTCTGTCTCTAGGATATAAAGCGGTGGGATGGTTGGTGCAGGGGAACTTGAGAAAACCAATTGTCCTGGTTAGCCGAGAGAAGAAAAGGAAACAGGTTCTGAGTACAGCTGCTCAGGAGCAATGTGAAGTGTATAGAGGAGAGATGAAACATGTCAAACCGGGGAAGTGACAGAGGCACCTTCTCTGAAGCATTCTAAAGGAAGAGACATTTCATCTCTGGCTTGGGTGGTTGAAGTGGAAGAGCATTCCAGGGACAGAAGGATACGGGGGATAACTTTAAAGAATATGCACTCCTAAGTGAATAAATCCACAGGCCACAGTGATGCTCCACTTTTCTGTCTGAAAGGGGTGGGGTTTATGTTCTGGGCTTTAGTTCCTAATAATAGTGGATGATGTGAGAGTATTTTCAGGGTTAACTCCAATAGGGTTGCTGTTCAGTTGCAACCACAGAGAAAACCTTATTTCCCACTTGCCCTTACTTTCTACACCTTTACTCTGGGAATGAACACCATTTCAAAAACAACAACACACGAGTAATCTTCCTGGGGGAGGAAGGAAAGGCACAGAGTTTCCTTGAGGGGTCATTGTGTCGCATCTTTTTGGGAAGGTAATTTTTAACTCCTGAAAAACATCTTCTAACTCAGGTAGGGGAGATGCCCTTTTGTGTATAAAAACCTGAAATTAACATTCCACACACTAGAGCATCTTAAGACTTTCACCTTAACCCACAGATGGTCTTTTTTTCTTGTTTTTAAAGCCGCAAATTGTGAATAGTGCCATCTTCACTCACATCTACACTGGATCAGTTATTACCCTCCAAGTTTACAGGTTCTTGGGGTTTGGCCAACATTCTGCATTGTTTGCTGCCAAAAGTGAGTGTTGTTTAAATAATATATGTTACCCACTCTGAATTAAGCGATAGTTGTTATAGAGGTTCTGTAAAATGATTTTTAAAATGGAAATAAATAAGACAGCTGTGATTAATATGGAGAAGAGAAAGGTTGGGAATGGAGGAGAAAGATAGAGAAAGTAGGGAGAAGAGAAAATGCTGACCAATGGATTTAAAGTATTAAAACCTCAAGAAAAGAAGAATGCTAGCATTTCCTGAGGCCAGAGCAGAAACAACTGAGACATTAACATGAGAGATTAGGGTTAGACTGAAGGAAGCATTGCTATCCTAGGAAGTTGAATAAGGCTGCTTCTGACCAAGACTGTGGAATCTTCTGTTCTTAAAAATCCTGTGCAAAGGAACAGTGAGAGTGTGGGGGGAGCCAGTGTAGAGAGAGAGAGAGAAAGAGAGAACACTGGTTAAAATAATCCTTTGCCACCCTCCTCCTGAGCTGTTTTCTGTCTTCCTTATCAGTCAGGATAGTCCAATCCCGCTGACTGAAACAGATTTGATGACTCAACAATGACCAATTAAGCGTTAACACATCTATCTTTGGAGCTATCTAGCCATCTTTATGGAGAACAGGATCTTAAATCTCTGCTCCTCAGGACAGCCAGAGGCTTTGCCTAAACTGCGGAAAGAGCCATAGACATTTTTCATAATTATAATGACTTTTTACAGGGAGAGCCATAACTCCTGCTCCATAACTCCAGTGTGAGAGAAGAGCCCATTGCAGGCTCTGTGATGCGGGGAATTGAGCCATCTGATGGCTGTCTTCTTCAGGCAGTCTGTGCTTTCCTACCATGGCCAACTTTGGGGAGCAAAATTCACATATACGGATAAGACGATTTCTATTCTGGGAGCTCTTGAAATAAGAGTCTTCAAATAAGACTGATTGCAATTTTCAGAAGTAGACAGTAAGCGACAAAAGGTGAGGAAGTGGCCTAGCCGGCATGGCTCAGTGGTTGAGCGTCTACCTATGAACCAGGAGGTCACGGTTCAATTCTGATGAGGGCACATGCCAGGGTTGCAGGCTCGATCCCCAGTAGGGGTGTGCAGGAGGCAGCCAATCAATGATTCTCTCTTATCACTGAAGTTTCTATCTCTCTCTCCCTCTCCCTTCCTCTCTGAAATCAATAAAATATATTTTTAAAAAATAAGAAAAACAATAGTCTTATTATCTTAGTTTTCCAGTTGATTCTTTAGTTCATATTCCTATAAATTTCTCCTAGTGATCTCCTACAGTATGCCTCTAGCTTTTATAAGAATTTCATGACACCCTGGAAGCAGGCCTGAAATCTTCCTATTTTATCACCACTCTCCTTGGCTCACCCTGTTTAATGACTTTTTGGTCTAATTCTCCTATAAGATATATGTGAGAATATGAACATCTTTTTTTCATATTGCACTTCAGGCCTTGATTTCCCTCAAACTACTAAATAGTCTTTTACTTGTCCGTCTAGCAGTCTTGCTTTCCTCACTACACTTAAGAAGCTCTCCTGGGACAATGAAAGGACAGCTTGTCAAAATGTGAATGATCAGCCCAGCCAGTGTGGCTCAGTGGTTGAGCACTGACCCAGGAACCAAAGGGGTGCTAGTTCGATTCCCAGTCTGGGCACACATCAGGGTTGTGGGCTTGGTCCCCAGTGGAGGGCATGTAGGAGGCAGCCAATCATGATGTTCCTCTCTCATTGATGTTTCTATCTCTCTATTCCTCTCCCCCCCATCTCTAAAAATAAGTAAGTAAGTAAGTAAATAAATACAAATATTTAGCCCTCAGAGCTTTACCTTGTTTGATGCCTTTCTTTGGCTAATTGTATGGCATTGATGGTCTTCAGCTTATGTTCATCCTCACTGATGTGTTTCAGTCTGGGCATCCTTGACAACAGAGCCTGTGTTTACATTTTTTGCTTTATTCCACACTCCTCACAGTGCAATTTAGAGCCTGACTTCATAATATTCCAAAGTGCTAGAGGTGAGTAGTTACCTAGATAATTTGATCTATATAGACAACTTTTGTTTTTCTTGAAGCATGTTTAGAAAATTAAATTTTTTGTGTGACTGCTTTTACAATCCTCTACTTTGATCAAGCAGACACATTGTTATGGGTGTATCTTTTATCACAGAGAATGACCTTTGATATTCTCCTAAAGGATTCTTTCTTTGATCATAACACTAAAAAGATTCAGTCAGCAAATTGCCTTGATTGTGATAGCTATTGCTCTGGACAAAGAATGCAACATGAGTAAAACCTAGCCTCTACCTTTTAGGTGCTTTCAGGTTGGTGGGATAGACAGGTAAGCCAGCATTTACAACAGAGAGTGATCAGACCTGCGATAGAGGTGTGCATAGGGTTCTGTGATACAAGGGGGTATCATTTACTGGCCCACTTGGCAAAATGGGGTGAGTGGTTATGGAAACATAAGACTAAGGCTAGACACTAGAAAGTCTTTCTCAATTAGATTATTAACACCTCTATCGCAGGTCTGATTATGCTCTATAGGCTATGATAGGTCTTATTTAAAGATGAATACAATTAATCCGTGCCATCAAGGAGCTTCCAATCTAGAGAGGAGGACAGCAGAATAAATGTTTAAAATATGATATGATAAGGCCTGAGGTGGAAGCATGGGAAAAGTTGACACTTCCTTAGTAAGAGCCAGAGGAAATGTTATGCTGCTTAGAATGCTCAGAAAGGATATAAAGAGGATAATTTCAACGACTTACCCTCTTGCTCCTTTCAAGGCTGCGAACAGGTTGATTCAAATTCCACTGTGCACTTTATTTATCATCTGGAATTTCAGCACTTTAAAGATCCAGTATATGTCAAACTTCCTAGGTCTCTGTCTGGACACCCTTCCTAGTTCAGGAAGCAATTAGTCTGAGAGAGAACAGAAGTGAGAGTGTAGGAGCAAATATATATCCTTTTACAATAACTTAGTAACAACCCTAGGTAAGTGACCAATAATTTATAGAGTCTATTCTTTTTATAGAGAGATTTCCTTGCTGCTCAACCAGCAAGCTTGCTGGGTTTAGAGGATTAATCTTTGACGTAGTAAATATGCTCAGGTTGTAATTCAGTTGCAGGGGTAAAGGGAACTGAGACTTGTCTTGTATAAGGGAAAAACATTAAACGGATTTGTTAAGGAACTGCCACGGTAGTCCTGATTGTCTCTTGTATCTTAGTGTTGAGACTTAAAACTGCAAGGGACCCAGTAGATCCTCTAATCCAGTGGTCGGCAAACTGCGGCTCGCAAGCCACATGCGGCTCTTTGGCCCCTTGAGTGTGGCTCTTCCACAAAATACCACGGCCTGGGCGAGTCTATTTTGAAGAAGTGGCGTTAGAAGAAGTTTAAGTTTAAAAAATTTGGCTCTCAAAAGAAATTTCAATCGTTGTACTGTTGCTATTTGGCTCTGTTGACTAATGAGTTTGCCGACCACTGCTCTAATCCAATGCCCTTTTCTTACCGATGAGAAGACTAAGACCTATAATACACGAGATGGTAGCAGAGTCAGGACGGGAATCCATGTCCCTTGACTCACTCTTTTAATACTACATTAAGACTTTTAATACTACCATGCTACTTACTACATGTCATATTCAAACTCGAGCTTTACTTTCAAGACTCTTATTGCCTTCCTTCCCCTCGGTTCTTGTCTGGCCCTCCCTATTGCCTACTTCAGTCCTATCCATGCTACACAGGGTTGTTTTTTTTGCCTCTAAAAGCTGGGATCCCTTAAGCACGCCCCCTTCCCAGGCTGGAAGACCTTCACTTTTCTGTTCCTTCTGCCCCTTTATTCTTCTCCAACCCAGCTTCATCCTCCCTCTTCCAGGAAGCCTTCCCTAAGTAACCTCTTCTGTTTTTGAATGCTTCTTAGCTCTTCCTCTTTTTGGCCCAGGTGTTGATTTGCATTTGCTGGTTGGTTGCTTAAAAGCATTTTAAAGTCAGTTTGTAGATATTTATGGTCTATCAATTTACTTAGATTAGGAGCTTCCTAACAGCAAGGCCTGGAATGCACAGGGGGTATCTTGTGTTGTTGTCTGACCACAGCCAGGATTAAATAGTCCAAGAAAGTTAAAATTACTTCTGTAATTGGGGAGAGGAAAGACAAAAAGAAGACTCACTTAGAGGTGGGTGAATATGGTGATGACGCTCAGGGGTATTTGAAATAATTTCTTAAGGTTCTTCTAGTCCTGGGATTCTGTAATCTTGTGAACCAACTTGGATATGCCATAGCCTTAACCTGATGCTTACCAGTTTGTGGCCTGTGTTAAGTAATCCTGCAACTAGTAGGTGGAAGGTTGGTGTGTCTACTGCATGTTATGAAGACAAAAAATAGCTTGGTGAGAGGAACTTTTTATGTGGAATGCATTGTTAGGTGGAGCACCTGGCTGCCCAGTGGATGACCTCAGTTGCCGCCTGGAGGTCTCTACCTCAGGGAAGGGAGGCCCTGAGAGCCATTTTGACCTGAGTTCAAATTCTATAGAACAAACAAGCTGATCTCTTGCTCCAAGGCCCAGTCTAAGAGGCTCCAGTGTGTTTATTAACTCTTGCATGTCCTTGCCCTGGAGAACAAACAAACAGCTCAACCTGACTCATTCACTCCACCAGCTGTGCTTAATTTTATTGCTGGGGTTTGCCAGGAAAAATTCCTCAGACCCTGTGGAAATAAGAGAACCAGTGGTTATAGGTCTTATATATATTCCTACTCCTTTCCCCATATAACACTCATTCTCCTTGAAGGTGCAGAAAACTAGAAGTAACTTCGAATTCACTTGGCTTGAGCTCTCTTATTGCTTGAGGTAAACCAGCTTGCTCCACTGATTCATTCATTCAACAAATATTTATTGAATGCCTACTATGTGTGAAGCTCTCTCTACTCTCATGATTGGGGCTTGCTAACTTTTTTTTTTTTTTTAGTATTTATTAGCTTTTTAAAAATATAATTTATTTAATAAAAGTTTATATAATTTAATTTTAAATAATGGTTGTGTTTAATAACCAGTTTCAAAAATTCTTGAACATTTTACAGTCAGCACTCAGGAGTGTATGAACCAGTTGCAGCACACCGCTGGTTTGATGCAATTTGAACCAGTGTCCACCGTCAGACAAAATTTCCAAGAAAGGCTAATGCCCGTGTTTCAGACCTACCCGCCCCACCCCCCCAGAGTCACTGTCTCTCCCAACGCTTCATCAAATGCTGCTCATATTTTCCTCCATAGGAAAGAGGCAGTTTTATGCTCATGTTTGTACTCAATTCCTTCCCTCTCTGTTTTAGAAGAAACCCAACTCAGACCCTCCCCATTGTTGTGATGGGTTGCCTAAACTGTGTAATCCTCAAAACACTCATGTTCATATGATGTTAAGAGGAGTGTCTTTAAAAAGTATTACATGATGAGGGAGAAACCAAGATGGCAGCATAGGTAAGCACCTAAACTGCTGCCTCACACAACAATTTCAAAACTACAACTAAAAGATAGAACGGACATCATCCAGAACCACAGGAAGACTGGCGGAGTGGAAATTCTACAACTAGAAGGAAAGAGAAAAGCTCACAGAGAATCAGAGGAGCAGCAAAGGGCTGAGGTACGGAGACACGAGCGCAGAGAGGAAGGGCGGCTGAGTACTTTCTCTAGCGGGAGGGGGAAGGAAGCCCCCGACTGCACTGAACCCCAGTTCCTGGCGAAACCCCGTGGACCCAGGCTCATACAGGGGGAGTCTGGACTGTCAGGTAGAGAGAAAGGCACACGAAGACTCGGAGACTGGGGGGAGCCGCGGCAGGCAGGGGTCTGGAGGCACACGCAGAGAAGACTGAATGCGGAGGTTGCTGCAGGCTTTCCCTAGCGGAAGGTAGTCAGAAGCTCCTGACTGCACTGAACCCCAGTTCCGAGCGAGCCTCTGGGGACCCACACTCTTACGGGGGGAATCTGGACTGTCAGGCAGAAACTCAGGGGAACCACAGAAGGCAGAGGTCTGGAGGCATGCGCAAGGGCAGGGATGATGGGAAGCCAAGATTGTCTGCTCCGCCCTGAGACTCCACCCCATCCAAGCTGAGCACAGAGGCTTTTGCAATTTTGCAAGTCTGATCCTATAAGGCTGTCTCCAGCACCGAACTTCTCCCAGTGTAGACACAGCTGATCCTCACAGCCAACTGGCCTGGAGGTCAATTCCTCCCAGTGATACCAACAACAATCAAGACTTAACTACAACAAGGCTGTACACACAGTCCACAAAGGGATGCACCAAGAGTGTCCACCTCACGTTAACTGGGGAAGCTGATACACTGGGCCATATAGGAAACCTAGCACACAAAGCTACCCTACCAACTCAGGGAAGCAGTGAAAATGCAGCGACAAAGAAACAGATCACAAACGAAAGAAATGGAGGAAAACAAATGACTGGATATAGAATTCAAAACCACAGTTATAAAGTTTTTCAAGAATATCCTAGAAAAGGCTGATAAATTTAGCGAGACCCTCAAAGATATGAAAAAGGACCAACTAGAAATTAAACATACACTGACTGAAATAAAAAATATTATATAGAGACCCAACAGCAGACTGAGGAATGCAAGAATCAAGTCAAAGAATTGAAATACAAAGAAGCAAAAAACCCTCAACTGGGAAAGCAAAAAGAAAATAGAATCCAAAAAGTTGAAGACAGTGTAAGAAGCCTCTGGGACAACTTCAAGCATACCAACATCAGAATTATGGGGGTGCCAGGAGAAGAGAGAGCAAGATACTGAAAACCTATTTGAAGCAATAATGACTGAAAACTTCCCCCACCTGGTGAAAGAAATAGACTTGCAAGTCTAGGAAGTGCACAGAACCCCAAACAAAAGGAATCCAAAGAGGACCACACCAAGACACATCATAATTAAAATGCCAAGAGCAAAAGACAAAGAGAGAATATTAAAAACAGCAAGACAAAAAGAGTTAGTTACCTACAAGAGAGCACCCATATGATTGTCAGCTGATTTCTCAACAGAAACTATGCAGGCCAGAAGGGAGTGGCAAGAAATATTCAAAGTGATGAATAGCAAGAACCTACAACCAAGATTACCCAGCAAAGTTATCATTCAGAATGGAAGGTCAGATAAAGAGTTTCACAGATAAGAAAAAGCTAAAGGAGTTCATCACCACCAAACCAGTATTATATGAAATGCTGAAGGGTATTCTTTAAGAAGAGGAAGAAGAAGAAAAGGTAAAGATAAAAATTATGAACAACAAATACATATCTATCAACAAGTGAATCTAAAAATCAAGTGAATAAAAAATCTGATGAACAGAATAAACTAGTGAATATAATAGAATCAGGGGCATAGAAAGGGTGTGGACTGGTAATTCTCAGTGGCAAAGGGGTATGGGAGGTGCAAGAAGAGACTGGACAAAAATCGTACACCTATGGATGAGGACAGTGAGGAGGAGGTAAGGGCAGAGGGTTGGGTGGGAACTGGGTGGAGGGGAGCTATGGGGGCAAAAAGGAGAAACAATTGTAATAATCTGAACAATAAAGATTTATTAAATTAAAAAAATAAAATAAAATAAAAAGACATTAACCAAATTTAAACTAAAAAAAAAGTATTACATGATCAGGTCAGTTTCTGAAACATTGGACTAGACAAAACTAAAATTGTAAATGCAGGACTTCTCAGAATCTTTAACATATTAATATTCATTTTGGATCTCTAAGAGAGGACATAATGTGCAATATAATTAGACCACAGAACCTCTTTTAAAGGAAAATCTCATCGCTTTTTCAGAAATTAGTAAAATTCAGTTTGGGAAATGCTGATCTAGTGGAAGGTGTATTAGCCTAAGAGACAGGAACCTGGAACTGTCCCCCTTTCTGCCATTCATTTTTCTAGGTGACTCTGGGAAAGTCACTTCACTTCTCTGAATCTTAATCCTTTTACTTTGAAAAATGAGGAGTCTGGATTAAATCATCCTACAATCCTCTTCTAGTTTTGACATTATAGATTTTTTCCTTATTATTCTGCTTCTTTCTTTATGTTTGTTTTGACCATCAGTCTGAGAATCCCTAAGATGGTATTATATCTCTTTTACTCTGTGTATCTTCCTGAAATACCTAAGACAGGGTCCATCCAAGTATTGAGTGGGGATAGAATAAAAACACCCAACAAGTGTTGGCCACTGTACAAAAAGGCGACAGACCCAATCCCCTAAGAATCAGAAACATAAAATCTAAGATAGATATCTTGACATACTCATAAAAGACATATAAAAATGGAACAAAACATTAAACCTGTGTATGTGATTAAAGAGAGCTGGAATAAATGCACTTTAAACATTACAGGAAAGAAAAACTATTTATGGAAAAAATGACTGTTTTACATGCAGCTTAATGTCTTAAGGGAAAGATCTGAGAAGGCTCCTTGGAAGAGAGGAGCACTGATACCAAGAGAGTAAAGGATATTCTCTACTAATGTGGTGGGTGAAGAGAGGGGAGTATCCCTGGTTTGTGGGACAACTTACTTGGCTGAAAATTCAGAGAGAATGGAAGCATGTTCATTGGGGAAGTATGATGAAATATAGACCACATACTGGGAGTCAGTGAGGGTGAAGAGGAGATTTACCTGGGAAAGTAAGATTTTATTCCTAGTGATCTGTGGTGAGTTTGAAATCCCAGGGTACTTGGACAAGACATGTACATGTATGGATGGCCTTGGAGACAGACAGATTCCCTAGTGGGTGGTCCACATCTTTTGCCTTCTCTTGCATTGGGTGTGATGGGCTAGAGCCCTAGATTAAGTTCATGCCTCTGGGCACTGTCACTTAGAGAAGATAAGAGTGATGAGCAGAGACACTTATCTTTATAGCTGCTCTTATTTGATTTGCTGTATGTGTGTGTGTAGTCTGTATGCACTTGTCTATGTGTATGAATGTGTGCTTATATGAGTGAGTATGTACTCATACACATATATGGCAATATGGCCATGTTAGCAAAGTGCTTGTATGTCCATTTATGACTGTGGCAATTGTAAAAGGGTGAGGTTTAATTTTATGTGTGTAAAATGATGTGTGCACTACATGTGAATAGTGGTCTGTTTTATATACATGAGACATGTACTCATATATATTTTTTAAATGTTTATATGTATTTAATGTCTGTATCTTAAGCTGTATCAGAGTTACTTGTTTTTATATTTTTTTGCCTTTAGGGGTGGATTTGTTTAATTAATTCACCAAATATTTTTTGAGAGCCTACTATGTATGATGTACATTCTATGTATGTACATGGGGTGGGTCTGTGTATACATGAATGGAAAGTGCACATACACTTATGTATATGTCAACAAGCTTATGAAATGTCCATGTGTATCCTAATTTTCTCATCTAATTTTTAAATCTTGCTGTACATGTTACTGTAAGCTCTCCTAAATATTTTTGTTAAAAGCAGGAGATTAAGTAGATTTCGTATAAGCATCTAATGTGGGTATGTCCATGTGGAGAAAAATGGCCTGCTCATTATCCATTTGCAATTTCCTCCTAGGCCTCTGTACCATCTCACCCTACAGCTTCTTGCTCCCAAAGAGCTTGGAAAATGGCCTAAAAGACTCGGGTACCACTGTATAAGTAAATGGCCCGTTTCCCTTCCTAGTATGTGCAACCAGGAAGGAAGGCTGGGAGATGGTCAACAATGGATATTAAGCTCTAGCTGTTTGAGAAGATTTTTCCTTTCTTTTTGCTTTTTCTGGCTTCATCTTTTCTACTCTCAACAAGTTTTCCTAATGCCTCGAAAGAAAGGCACAGGGTTTTTTCTGCCCCCGAGAAACCAGAAAGAGAGCAAAAGAGTTTTTGCTCCAAGGGAATCTGCTCCCATTTTATGGGGTTTGTCAATAATGTTCCTTCATTAAGATAGCATCTCGGCAGAATGAAAGAAGCTCTGCTCTTTTCGAAAAGAGTTGTTTTTTTGGGGGGGTGGTATGAGGGGGTTATTAAATAAACCTGTTTTTTTAAAAAGTACCTCTGCTGCAAGGAAATGTGTTATTATTGTAATTGTCTGATGCTAATTATACTTATTACTATAATAACCATTTTGTTGTAACAAATGATGTAATCTTCTTTATTTCTGTCGCTGCCAGAGGTGAGTGGTGTATCTACAGCAAGAGGGGATTGGGGAGTGTTCTTGGTGGGAGGTGCAATCCACCCAGCTGCAATGAGGAAGCTTGAGCTGGTGAATGGCTTGTACTCGGGGTGGGGATGCAGGGCAAAAGGTATCCAGATTGTTTTATTCCCAATGTTTCTTCTCTCTGGAGTTTTGCATTTTAGGCTTTTTTCTAACAGTATTTAGTCATTCAGTCAAATCTTCGTTTATTCATTCAATAAATATTCATTTTGTATCTGCTAGGTTCCATATGTTAGAGTCGGCCCTAGTGATATGAAGTAAGATAGGATCTTTACTGCTGAGAAGCCCCCAGGGTAGTGGTGAAACCTGATCTGTAAAGCCTGATTATTTTCTTTTATTTGTTTTTGTTAATCCTCACCTGAGGATATTTTTTTCTACTGATTTTTAAGGAGAGTGGAAGGGAGGGGAGGGGAGAGAGAGAGAGAGAGAGAGAGAGAGAGAGAGAGAGAGAGAGAGAGGGAGAGAGAGAGAGAGAAACATCCACGTGAGAGAGCACATTGATTGGTTGCCTCCCACATGCACCCTGACCAGGGACCAGGTATCAAGCCTGCAATCCAGGTACATGCCCTTGACCGGAATCAAACCCTCCAACCTTCAGTCCAAGAGCTGAGGCTGAAACCACTGAACAAACTGGCCAGGGCTGTAAACATTATTTTCTTTCAATAAATCTTTATTGTGCAGATTATTACAGATGTTCCTCTCCCCTCCCCCCCCCAATAGCTCCCCTCCACCTGGTTCCCACCCCACTCCATGCCCTTACCGCCCCCCGGCCCCCCACTGTAAACATTATTTTCAATGAAGTAGGACAAGTGCTATGAGAACATGTACGGAGGAGATGAGTTATTCTGTGTAGGGATGCCTGAAAAGCTGGGTTTTTTGGAAGAACACTAGGAGTTTGTGGCACAGAGGAGGGCAGTTGGTCATTCCAGAGAAAAGGAACTGTTAAAGGTATGAAGGCATGATAAAACCTGTTTGTGTTATAATATTAATATCAATAATAATAGCTAATATTACTTCACATCAGGCACAATTCTTGGAACTTGCATGTGTTAATTCACTTGCTCTTCATCACAATGCTGTGAGGTAGCACTGTTGGGAAGATTAAGTGAATCAATAGATGAAAAATGCTTAGAACTGTGCTTGATATGGAGTAATAATAGCTATTTTTATTAATGGGTATCCCTATTTAACAGATGCAAAAACTGGGGCTTAGGTTGAATAACTTGCCCAATTTCACATATACAGTAAGCAACAATGTTTGGATTTAAAACCCAGTTCTGAATAGGCCCAGTTTGTAACCACTCTTGTAATTAAGGTGTACAGTGCATGCTAGGAAAGGGTGATAATTTGTAATGAGATTGTCAAATAGTTTAAGATTGTAGTGTCAATGGCTTTGTGTACCATTAGAGGTTTCTAAACAAGGGGAGCAACAAGATCTGATCTGTGTTTTAGTAACACAGTTCCAGAGAACTCGGACCATGTGGACAACTGGCCTTTAAGATAGCTAGTCTGACTCAATGTGTTTAGCTCAGCAGCCAACACAGCCACAGGAAGCTGCATTACTGCCTTAGTTGGCTGTCTGTGAGACATGGAAGAAAGAAGAGTTGGGGGAAATATCATGTTAATAAGATGTGGGGAGAGAACCAAACCAGATTTCCAAGGCCCCAGAATTATATAATGTCCACTTCTCTCCGTGTAAGTGGACACTTCAGGATTTCCCTAATGTGGTGGCTGGGACCTTGTCTGTCTTGTTTACCACTGTCTCCAGTACCCATCAAAGGGCCTGGCAATAGGATATGTTAATAAATCCATCATATGAATGGCCATTCACTAGTCCTAGAGCTCTGGGTACCCTAAACTTGGCCTAATGCCCCCACAATTGAATTTTTCATTTCATTCAAAAAAGTTATTCCTCTTGTTGTCAATGCTTTTCTCTCCATCCCACCACACACATACACACATATATCCCCCTGCCCCCTCCCCTCCTGTCATCTTAAGTTCAGCCGGTTCCCCTTGGTGGGATTTACAGAGTGCATCAAAGAGGACATCAATAATGGCTAACATTTTTGCACACTTACCAGGTACCAGGCATAATTTCAAGCGCTTTACATGTTAACTAATGTCTCACAATACCTTCATGAGGAGATACTGTTATTATCCCAAATTTACAAATAAGGAAACTGAGCTATGAAGAAGTCAATAACTTGCCCAAGGTCACACAGCTCTTAAGTAGCAGAACCTCGTCCAACATACCAGTGCCTCTTAAACCTTAGTAAGCATGCAGAATGCCTGGAGTCTGGTTAAAATCATATTGTAATTCAGTGAATTTGTGGTGGGGTCCAGATTCCTGCACTTTTCATAAGCTCCCCAGGGATGCTGATGCTGTTTGGTCCACGGACCATGCGTTGAGCAGTGAGGTTCTACACCTTGTTTATGACCTCCCCATATCAACCATTTTTCTGGCTCACCTTTGTCACCAGCTGTCCGAGTTATTTCCTGAATAGACAGGACATTTATTTAAAACAGTTCTATGAATCATAGGAGCCAGCTTCTTCCTGGAAGGAAAAGGACAGTTGACAATTGGCCAGTTGTACTGACACATCTTTGTGATCCTTATGTGAGAAACTGAACCTAAGCAAAGGGAGGGTGGCTAGACTTACTGGGTGAGGCTCTGCTTACTGTAAGCTCTGAGCACATCTATGGTTTGCTGGCTACTAGTGGAGGCATCCCCACCCTATTCCATTGTAGTCATTAGTTGAATTAGACCTAGGTATTCAGGGTGAAATTGTCCCAGTCTCAGGCTTCTGCTGTAGTCTGGAATTCTACAGTTGTCTGGAATTCTCTGTTGGCTCCTTCCAAATGCCCAAGTAATAAGAGAAGGCAGGAAGGTATAGGAGAACAAAGCTTCATGAAAAGAGTAGATCGATAAATTTATTAATGAGTATTATTGAGGTCTTGATATTAAAAAACAATGATTTTATCTCCCCCTCCCCTGCCAGGCCTCAGATTAGCTGCAGGAATAGTGTTGTCTACTCTCATCCAATATCTTTTCCTAATCGAGGCTGCTGTCTCCTTTATGTCCCAGCAAGACATAATTCCTAAGATAATTCTGAAGGCACAGATACATTTTGGAAGATTAAAAAAATACTGCATTAAGAAGTCCAAAAATTTGCCCTAGCTGGTTTGGCTCAATGGATAGAGCGTCAACCTGTGGACTGAAGGGTTCCGGGTTCAATTCCAGTCAAGGGTACATGCCTAGGTTGTAGGGGGTGTGCAGGAGGCAGCCAATCAATGATTCTCTCTCATCATTGATGTTTCCAACTCTCCCTCTCCCTTCCTCTCTGAAATCAATAAAAATATATTTTTTTAAAAGTCCCAAAATTTTTATTTACTTTTTCTACAGACTTGGTGAGAGCTGTGTCACAGCTTTCTTGCTTTGGTCCAGATAGTTAGGAGCTGACTATAGCCATCTAGGGAGACCTGAACCTTTAAAGTCCCTTCTAACTTAGATTCTGATTTCGGTTGATCTACTGAAGGACTTGTACGCATGCATATAAGCATAACCAATGGATATAAGACACTGGGGTGGGGGGGGGGGCGGGCAGGTGAAAGCATGTACTGGGGGGTAGGGGAGGCCAGGAGGAGGTTAATGGGGGGGGGGGGGGAAAGGACACATATGTACTACTATTTGTAATACTTCAAACAATAAAAAAATAAAATAAAATAAAAAAGGTTCTCTGATTTCATTTCAATCATGCCTGGAGACCTCTGCTGCTCAAGTGAGTCAATTAAGACCCCACATGGGGTCCCAGTCAGCTTGGGTTTCCTCTCGGAAAAACCTTGGGCAGTTCAGTTTTTAGAGATGGAGGTCCCAGTGGGGGAAGCAGAGACCTTGGTGTTGTGGGTTTCTCTCATCCTTTCCATTTCTTCTTATCCCCCTGACGGTCCTTACCGTGCAGAATAGCACCAGCCATCGGATTGCATGTTTCGCTCTCAGACCCTTCTTCACTTTTCCAATTTAAATGAAACTTAAAACTAGGTTACTGATGCATTCAACAAACATTTTAAAGTGCTTTTTATGAATAACACATTGGGCTAGTTGTTATGGAATATAAAAATGCAAATTAATCATTGTCTTCAAGAATAGCTAGTAGAATACTAAGTTGTGAACTGGAGTTTGTACAATAAGAGAGGTACATGTAAAGTCCTATGGGGGTCCAAAGGAGAGAGAGCAAATGAAGTGATGTGTATGAAAGGAATTTTTAAACTGTAAATACCCCATACATCTATGCTTTTAACTTCTTAAAGCAAAGAAAAGAGAACAAGATTAGGAGTGAGGAGACCTGGCCCTACAGGTTGGCAAACTATGACCCAGTGCCTGTTTTGTTCAACCTGCAAGCTAAAAATGTGTTTGGGTAGTGTTTTTAAAAGGTTGCATTTTTTTTTTTTTAAAAAGAATGTCAACTTAGACCACATGTAGCTTTCAAAACTTAAAATAATTACTTTTGGATCCTTTACTGAAAGAAAAGTTTGCCGACCTTCTGATTGAGACATTTGCCATAACTGTATGACCATGGGCAATCCTGTAAGCAATGGGGAGCTACTCATTAAGTGAATAAGATAACTAGATTTGGAGGATGAATTGGAATGGGAGTAGTAAGTAAAGATGTCTAGGAGGCAATTTAAAATTCTAATCTAGCATCTAGAAAACCAGTGGGAGATGTAGATGTGGGGGTCATCAGCATACATACAGGGATTGAAAATAGAATGGATGAAATTACCCAAAGAGAAGACTAAGGATGGAAACTTGGGAATAATTACTTAAGGGGAGTATGGAGGAACAAGAAAAGAGTGAAGGAGACAGAAAAAGTGATCCAAGAGGTAAGAGGAGAACAAGAGATTAAACAGTTCACAGTTAGAGTAGGTTGTCAACAATGTTAAATGGTAAAGTGGAATGAAGAATGAAAGAACCCATTGGATATGCCACTGGTGACTTTGTGAGAACAGTTTCAAAGTGGTGGAGTTGGGGGTGGAAGGCAGTGTAGTGTCTCTCTGGATGTTGGTGGTAGAGGGAAGGATGGAGACCAGCTAGAAAGATGAGGCAGAGTGGATAACATCCATTTTGTCTACCATTCAGGGGGTTATAGGATCAAGTTAAATAATGTATGTGAAAGTGCTTTAAAAAGTTTAAAATACTATGCAAATAGAAGGTATCCTATATAATAAAAGGCTAATATGCAAATTGACCAAACAGCAGAATGACTGGTAGCTATGATGCGCACTGAACACCAGGGGGCAGACGCTCAATGCAGGAGCTGCCCCCTGGTGGTCAGTGCACTCGCACAGGGGGAGAGCGGCTCAGCCAGAAGCTGGGCTCACGGCTGGCAAGCGCAGCGGCAGTGGGCAGTGCTAAAGATGTCCCACTGCTGGCTTAGGCCCACTCCCCAGGGCCTAAGCTGTCAGCCAGACATCCTCCAAGCACTCCCAGACTGCGAGAGGGCATAGGCCGGGCTAAGGGACGCCCCCCCTCAAGTGCATGAATTTTGTGCACTGGGCCTCTAGTTAAATTATAAATTAAAATACCTTCCAGTTCTAAATTCTATGAAACTATTTTTGCCCTTTCCTTGAAGTTTACACCTTAGAACCAAAGACTTTCTATTTTCTATTCTCAAGTCTAAACTTTCTATTCTTCAAAAAATTCTGGCAGCTGACTGTGACCATCATCATCCCAGTTTTTGACTTTCTGGTATAGAACTACCTGCACCAACAAAGCAAACCTATTTCTCATCCTCCCTGAAAGCCTCGTTTTCCTTCACTTGGGAGACTTTCTCAGGCAATGTGCCATGGTTTAAGGTTGAAGAGTTGCTTGCTTTAAAGTTTGACAGGATGCCAATGAAATTTGAACTTCAGATAAACACAGAATAATTTTTAGTGTATGTCTCATGCAATATTTGGGCCTGGGCATCCTGTATTTCATTTGGCAACCCTAACTCCCTTGTTCTCTTGTTTATCGGTATGTGTCTCTTCCTTTAGAACTCAACTCAAAGCTATCTCTGCTCCTTGGCATGATAATTTAATAAAAAGGGTAAAGCCTTTTGTAGAAAAATAGCTCTGGATTCAAACCCTGGCCCTCTAGCATGCTGTGTAACCTTGATTAAATCTCTTCATTTCTCTGAATCTGTAAATTACCTTTCAAGGCTCTGGAAAGGATTAAAGCAAATAATGTTTGGTGTGTTTGTTTAGAACTTAGATATTTATATAAACCTCCCCTGTCCCACAGATCATTTCTTTGCTCTGCATGCCTTCTCTGCGTAGATGCTCAACTTGTACTTTTTTCATTCGTATTGCTGCTTAAGTTTTCAGTCTGAGTCAGAGTCCTGGAGAGGGGGTCTTATCTTTCGCATCGACCAGGGGATGGTCTATCTGGATCACTGCTTGTAGCACCTAAGACAGGGATTTACCCACAGGGGGCCTCAGGATAGGGATAGACTTATAGGCTCCCATGTGCTTTTCCCCCTCTGAATCACTTGGAAAAAGCTCAAGGTCAAGTCCTTAGGGAGCTCAAGAGTGAGTCTTCCAGCCCACGTTCTCTTGCTACTGCTATGGTTTTCTGAGTGGGTTGATGGTGAAGAAGGGTGTGGTAAGTTCTTTGGTGTTAAAGGTGGGAAATGGGGGCGGGGGAAGGGAGCCAGAGTAATCATTATTATTAATGTTCTTCTCTGTGACTCAGATTAATTATAAATACTCATAATTCTCTCATAAGAGAGAATCGTAGTGATGGCTTATAGGTAGAAAGGCAAAAGTCTTCAATGGGTTTTCTTTTTACCCCCAACTTCAGCCAGAGGACATGACTTTTTTGGCCCAGCCGTGCTTCTCTGTCTGTCCCCAGTACCCCTAAGCGGCAGGTGGAAGGTAGAATATGATGCTCCTATTTCCTCTTGCCTGAAGTATACTTGCAACCATCTCTATTGTAATACCTACCCACTTCCTCTCCCCCTAGCTGCTGGGGATATGGGTAAGCAGCCAGGTTATCTAGATCTCCCAGCTTTGATTTTTATCTCAAGCCCAGGGGGGTGGGAAATCCTACACCTGACCAAACTCAGTAATACAAGGTGGTTTTTTACCACCCCGCCTCAGGTCCCCTGGAGCTTATTTCACTGGAAGGGAACTGCAGGCTGATGTATTTTTAAATGGCTTTGATTTTATCACCTTGCTTAATGATTTGGCACATTATTTATTAGATGGGGAGCTTCCCAGAGGGGCCTGGCCCATTAACGTATAAATAATGTGGCAAATAGTTCAATAGAGCTATAAAAAAAAGTGATTTAGAAATAAATTGACCTCTGTTTGTTACATGTAAACGAAGGCCCAGGGTCATAATGTATTTCTTGCCCTTAAGCTGGGATGGTGGGGTTGGGGTAGAAAGGGATAAGGAGGGGGCTTGTGCAGACACTAGATTTTTCTACCACAGAAGATTTTTGTCACAGTTCTTTTTTCTCTGCCATGGTTCGTGGTGTGGCAGACATGTGTGGGCTGCATCCGGTGTGCGTAGTAGGGCGCATAGATAGATACCGGTGACCTGGGGCAGCCATATAATTGGTAATGATAGGAGGGTGGTTACAAGCAGAGGTTTTTTTCTGGACACAAATCCCTATTTATGATTTTTGTCATTGCTGAGAAGTTAACACTGAACCCAGGTATGTGGAAAGAGAAGCTGATGGTTTGGGAAGCAGGGGCTTATCTGTCTTGGTGCATTCAGGTCACCCCAAGTGAGCACCTTAGGTAGAGACACTATCTGGTACATCTCTCCCTAGTACAGTGCATGGCACATAGTAGGCAGTCAGTAAATGTTTATTAATACATATACACATAGTTACCATGATTGATGGAGGGAAAGAATGGTACAGATAATTTCTGAACTAGCGATGGATTAATAATGGTTATAACAGCTAACATTTATTGAGAAGTTAGTATCCACTAGGTATTTTATTAATCACTTTGCAAATGTAAACTAATTAAATCTTTTTTATTGTTTCAATTGTGAAATATGCCACATTAATTAGAGTGTATAAAGAATATATGTGCATTTAAAAAACATATTTTTAAATTAATTTCAGAGAGGAAGGGAGCAGGAGAGAGAAATATCAATGATAAGAAAGAATCATTGATTGGCTGCCTCCTGCATATCCCCCACTGGGGATTGAGCCTGCAGCCTGGGCATATGCCTTGACCAGGAATGGAACTGTGACCTCCTGGTTCATAGGCTGACACCCAACCACTGAGCCGCACTGGCCAGGCTATCCGTGCATTTTAATGAATAATGTGGCACATAGAAACACCCAATGAAACCACCACTTATAAACAAAAAACACTTTGCTAGCACCCAGAAGCCCCCTTTCTCATCAAAACCACTTCTTTTCCTCAAAGGTAACAACCCTGTATTTTGTAATGAGAATTTTCTGTTTTTTCACCATGGTTTAAGTACCAATATATGCATCTTTTAATAATATGGTTTTGTCTTTTGAAATTTTTATATAAATACACTCAAATTGTATTCTTCTGTGCCTTGCACATTTTACTCAGCATTTTATTTGGGAGATGCATCTACGTTGTTGCTTGTAGCTATACTTTGTTCATTTTCATTGCTGTACATATTTCAGTGTATGAATATACCCTAACCCACCATCTATTCTACTGTTGATGGGCATCTGCATCCTTTCCAATTTTTATCAATGGAAGACAATGCTGCTTTGAATATACTTAAACATATTCTAGTACTCACATTTAAAAAAAATATATCTTTTTATTGATTTCAGAGAGGAAGGAAGAGTGAGATAGAAATATCCATGATGAGAGAATCATGATGGATCGGCTGCCTCCTGCAAGTCCCCCACTGGGGATCGAGCCCACAGCCCGGGCATGTGCCCTTGACCAGAATTGAACCTGGAACCTTTCAGTTCACAGGCCGACGCTCTATCCACTGAGCCAAACCTGCTAGGGCAGTGGTTGGCAAACCGCGGCCCGCGAGCCACATGTGGCTCTTTGGCCCCTTGAGTGTGGCTCTTCCACAAAATACCATGGCCTGGGTGAGTCTATTTTGAAGAAGTGGCGTCAGAAGAAGTTTAAGTTTAAAAAATTTGGCTCTCAAAAGAAATTTCGATCATTGTACTGTTGATATTTGGCTCTGTTGACTAATGAGTTTGCCGACCACTGGTCTATACCTAGTAGTGAAATTTCTGGGGTATAGGGCATGTGAACATTCAAATTTACTGGGTAATACCAAATTGTTTTCCAAAGTATTTGTACCAATTTTCACTCTAACCAGAGTATCTGAGAGCTCCTGTTGTCCTACCATTCTTGCCAATTCTTAGTAGCCTCACAGTTTTCCAATTTGACCTTTACAATATCATTTGAAGTTGGAATTATTCTTATTCCCATTTTACAGATGATTAAACTGAGAGGTTCAGGGTGTTGAAACAACTTTCTCAAAGTTGTATAAATGGTAAATGGCAGAGCCAGTATTTGAACTTAAGCCTGACTCCATGCCCCACTTTGCAATCTTGATATTTATACTTTGTCCTGATAATGAATATTTGATATATTTTGAATAATTACATAGCAAAACTTTTCTGCACATTTAACATTGTTAAACAATTTACAAATTTGTTATATATTAAATGGATTCTCCCTGTTTATGCTTACTACCAACTTGTGCAGTGGGGAAGGGGGTTTGTTTCATATTTGGGTGTGGGGAACCATTGAAGTTTAAATATTTTATCTTCAGTATTAAATATCTGCCAGAGAGTATCTAACATGGAGTTGACTGTAGGATGTCCAGAAGAAGCTTCCAGAGATGATCCAGACCACCCCTCTCTATAGGTAGGTGAAAGGTCTGTAAATAACTGCAGGCAAGGGACTCCACCCAGGAGCCAGAAAGTCCTAGGTTTTTCATGCTACTTTAATTCTTGCTGCTGTTTTAATTCATTCCCTCTAGTTCATTCTTCCAAAGACAGCCCTTCATATATGATCAAAGGCCCCTTTTCTGGTTTCAGGGTATCTTGTTGGCTGGGCATAGTTTCCAATAGAGTCAGGGCTTTAGGGTGTCTTTCATCCCAAGAGCTCAAAGCCTCCCACAGACATTAACCCATTAATCATCAAGTTACTCTGTGAAGTTGAGAACTAGTCAGTGGGAGCCTCCCCCGCTTCCCAGGTAGAGAAACTGAGTCCAGGACTTGTCCAGAACTGCCCGGGAGTCAGAGTGGAGCCAGGAAAGGAACCTAGATGTCCAGGGAGACCATATCATCTACTGCTAGTGATTCAGAGCTCCAATTTTCTGTACATTTAGCAGAAAAAAGAACTCACTAGAAAACAGTGACATTTGGGTCTAGCGTTACAGGATACTAGAATCCTTTTTGGGTTGCTGGGAAAGACAGCCTTGCCCAAGGAGATGTGCATTCTTCAAGACCAAGGCAAGGGTCATCCATTTTTGTGTCTTTGTTGTGCCTGGTTGACTTTGCTTGGTACATAGAAGACCCTATAACTGTTTGCTGAATGAATGTGTGAACAAGGGAATGGTAGAATGCCTGAATTTGTCTTATTGGTCTGGGCTTCCTCTTCACTCCCAAATTTTCCTTCTAATATAAATATCTTTAGAAAGGGCATAGGCATGAGGAATTGAACTTTGAGTCAAACTTCTCTGGATGAAATGTAATCCTGGGTTCAGCAGTGAGAAGAAGCTCCTTAGGTTGATAAGCTGGGAATGGGGGAGGTGATAGTGTTCCTGAGACTCACTCTCACTTTGCCTAAGAAGATCTATAAAGGAAATGAAATGTTAAGCTTATTTCAGGAATTCTCTGAGTTCCTGCCCTTCACCAGTCTGAGTATTCATCTGGGACAGGCACCTTGATCAGTTAGTTATAGCCTTCATCTATTTTGCTGCAGAGAGCAGAGCTCTGGACCACATGAGTAGATATGAATGTGAATTTCATTCCCTCCAGGTACCCATCATTTTGGTGACATTCTCAATGGTTTCTTGTTTAGGGGAAGCAGTGAACATATGTCACTTTAAAATGCTCTCGGTGTGCTCAGAGATCACAAAATCAAAGACTCTTTTAGTGCTAGAAGAAATCCCCAAGGTCATGATAGACCTTTGTTTCAGTAGATGTCTAATTCAGTTACGGGGTGATTGGAGGAAAGTTATATTGTTGAGAATGTTTGTGTATGTGAGAGAGCTTATGTATATCTCTACATGTGAGTATGTGTATACATGCAAATCTATTTAACTGTTAGGTGTGAGATTCTCTATGAGTGAATATGTCAGGAGCAGGGAGGATCCATCCTTTGCTAACATCTTTTCCTTAAGACCTAGCATAACTTTTCTCTACCTTCAGACCTTCCTTCTCCTCATCCATCACTTGATGCTGGTTGGAAGACCCTGAGAAATCTTGAGGTGGGGGTTGAGGCTACTCACTCCCAGTTCTTCTGGCATGACTTTATCAGCCACCCATCTGATCCCATCCTCATCCCTAGGCAGGCTCTCTGCTGCCTGCATTTATTTCCCCTTTTTATGATGTCATTTAATTAGCTCACACATGGTGGTTTTATGGGACAAACATGGCCTTGTTTGCCTTATAACTGGATTTCATGTCTCTGTGGGGATGGGTCAAGAAATCTCAGCCCCACAGTGTTTGGAGTTCAGGAATGCTGGATCTTTAGGAACCTAGGAATTTGGGGAATGGTCTAACTTGGAACTCTGTCCTCTGTCAACTAGAAAAGAGTCACTTTTTTATTCTCCAGTTCCTTGTCCCATAGCATATGAATAATCCTGTTGGGGAAGTGACAACCATGAGGGTGTGTCCTGAATCTGTTGCTCATTTGTCTGTCATACTACCTTTGGCCCATAGACAGAGTGGTCACTTATAGGATAGTTATAAGGCTCCTGAGCAGTAACTCTAGTGGAATAAGATACTGATCATAGAAGAGACACTAACATAGGGCTTGTGAGCTTGAGGTCCCCAAGTGAGAACAATGAAGAGAATCTTATTCCTTTGACAGGGGGTGTTGAACCAAACAATGTTCATCCAGATGCTATTAGAAAATTGGGGGGTCACTGTTTATGCAAGTTTATATTACAATGTACTTAAAAATTTTTTTAATTGATTGTGTTATTACATATGTGTCCTTATCCCCCCATTACCCCACCATCCCCCCCACTCATGCCCTCACCCCCCCTGTTGTCTGTGTCCATTGGTTAGGCCTATATGCATGCATACAAGTCCTTTGGTTGATCTCTTCCCCTTACCCCCACCCCCCCCTACCTTCCCTGAGGTTTGATGTTCTGATCAATGTTTCTCTGTCTCTGGATCTGTTTTTGTTCATCAGTTTATGTTGTTCATTATATTCCATAAATGAGTGAGATCATGTGATATTTATCTTTCTCTGACTGGCTTATTTCACTTAGCATAATGCTCTCCAGGCCCATCCAGGCTGTTGCAAATGATAAGAACTCCTTCTTTTTTACCGCAGCGTAGTATTCCATTGTGTAGATGTACCACAGTTTTTAAATCCACTCATCTGCTGATGGGCACTTAGGCTGTTTCCAAATCTTAGCTATGGTGAATTGTGCTGCTATGAACATAGGGGTGCATATATCCTTTCTAATTGGTGTTTCTAGTTTCTTGGGATATATTCCTAGAAGTGGGATCACTGGGTCAAATGGGAGTTCCATTTTGAGTTTTTTGAGGAAACTCCATACTGTTCTCCACAGTGCCTGCACCAGTCTGCATTCCCACCAGCAGTGCACAAGGGTTTCTTTTTCTCCGCATCCTCTCCAGCACTTGTCCTTTGTTGATTTGTTGATGATAGCCATTCTGAAAGGTGTGAGATGGTACCGCATTGTTGTTTTGATTTGCATCTCTTGGATGATTAGTGACTTTGAGCAGGTTTTCATATGTCTCTTGGCCTTCATTCTGTCTTCTTTTGAAAAGTATCTGTTTAGGTCTATTGCCCATTTTTTGATTGGGTTGTTTATCTTCCTTTTGTTAAGTTGTATGAGTTCCCTGTAAATGTTGGAGATTAAACCCTTATCGGTGATAACATTGGCAAATATGTCCTCCCATGCAGTGGGCATTCTTGTTGTTTTGTTGATGGTTTCTTTTGCTGTGCAAAAGCTTTTTATTTTGGTGTAGTCTCATTTGTTTATTTTCTCTTTGGTTTTCATTGCCCTAGGAGCAGTATCAGTGAAGAAATTGCTCCGGCATATGTCTGAGATTTTGTTGCCTATGGATTCCTCTAGTATTTTTATGGATTCCCATCTTATGTTTAAGTTCTTTATCCATTTTGAGTTTATTTTTGTGTATGGTGTAAGTTGGTGATCTAGTTTCATTTTTTTGCATGTATCTGTCCAGTTTTCCCAACACCATTTATTGAAGAGGCTGTCTTGACTCCATTGTATGTTCATGCCTCCTTTGTCGAATATTAATTGAGCATAGTGGTTTGGGTCGATTTCTGGGTTCTCTATTCTGTTCCATTGATCTATATGTCTGTTCTTGTTGCGAGAACCAGGTTGTTTTGAGAACAATGGTTTTGTAATACAGCTTGATATCTGGTATTGAGATCCCACCTACTTTGTTCTTCTTTCTCAGGATTGCTGCAGCTATTCAGGGTCTTTTTTTTTATTCCAGATGAATTTTTGGAAAGTTCATTCTAGGTCTGTGAAATATGCCATTGGTATTTTAATGGGGAGTGCATTGAATCTATAGATTGCTTTGGGCAGTACGGATATTTTGATGATGTTCATTCTACCAATCCATGAACACGGTATGTTCTTCCATCTGTTTACGTCTTCCTCTATCTCTTTTTTCAGTGTCCTGTAGTTTTCCACGTATAGGTCTTTTACCTCCTTAGTTAAGTTTATTCCTAGGTATCTTAATTTTTTTAGTGTGATGGTAAATGGGATTGCTTTTTTAGTCTCTCTTTCTGTAAGTTCATTGTTGGTGTATAGAAATGCAATAGATTTCTTGGTGTTAATTTTGTATCCTGCTACATTGCCAAATTCATTTATTAAGTCTAATAATTTTTTGATGGAGTCTTTAGTGCAATGTACTTTTTATTGGTTGGTTTTTGTTTCATTAGTTGGTTAGGTCAGGAAGGTCTAGAAAGATATCAGAATGAACTATCCAGAGCCATTCTAGAAAGATGAGTTCCATTTGATTTTCCCATGTCTCTAATGAAGGATGCCCTGCTCTCTGCTGCCATGTGTGACAAACTTTTGTAGAAACAGCTTTCCTTCTCTTGCCAGAAAAGTCACCAGTATATCTTGACATGCACCCCTTGGAAATGTCCATAAGCAAGTTCTTGATAAATACACTATTCTTTTCTCAGCTGTAGACAACACATTTCTCCGGCATGGTGTTGGTGAATAACTAAGTATGTGTATGTGAAATCTGCACAGAGACAAGAGATGGGCTTGAGGAACCACGAGAAATCTCTGCTTCTTTTATTTTCCCTCTGCTCCCCCTGCCTCCTCTGCCCTTAGGGATGAGAGTCTCACCCTCAGGCCCTCACTGCTGTCCTCTCCCTCCTTACTCTGGCTTCCATCTTTTACGTCTCCCTCCTTGGGCTGTCCCAGATACAACACCCTTCTGGGGTCCTCCTTCTGAAACCCATCAGTCTGCTTTCTCCAACACACTGGCAGACAGATGGGTATGAAAAGTAGCCTGGAAACAGGCCAAGTGCTTCTAGGTAAAGGGAAGCTGAGGCTGGTGTCAGTCTGGGTTTGGGAAGAATGTTAGGAAAGAATAGCAGTTGGGGGAGGAGTACCCCAAACTGTAATGTAACTATGGCTAAGAAGAAATAATGTAACCCTAATCTCAGCTACAGACAGACTTACTTGAATATATTAATATGTTATGAATTTAAAATTGGATATTTTAAACAACATACTCCCCACTCGTTCTGCAATAGTCTGGATCTCATTCTGTCTAGAGGCTGAGGGTTAGACCAAATGATTCCCAAACTCTCAGAGGAAGGACTCAGTCTTTTTGCGGCCTCTATTTCTAGAATCTACTCTGTTAGGATGTCTTCAAAAAATTTAGCCTCAATCACTCCTGCTGCTGCTTGCAGCACTGTATGAGACTGGTGATGCATACAATTCATCTTGAGTGTCCCCTCCTACCCGGGAGCTTGTGACAACACATCTCACCTGAAAAACCATTAGGCTCTGAAAGTGTTGGGACTGGCCCCGGCATGCCTTTGCCCTTCTGTGTGTCCTATCTCCGGATGACTTCAGAGAAGGTGAGGGTGGTGTTCAATGGATGCTCCAGCCTTTCCCTCCTCTTTCCTCTGAATCGCCAATATATTTTCTCTGACAGTTTGCACAGATAGTTAAGATACCGTGTAATTAGCACTGCATTTGAAAGCCAAACATGATTTATATCTGACAAGCTCAGTCATCTTTGAGATGAGTTGGTGTATGTATGTGTATTTATGTGTATGTATTTATGTTGGTTGTGTCTTTTTGTGAGAGCAGAGGAGGTGGTTTGGCCCTATGTCTCTCTTTCACTCAGTTATCTTCCTTTACTGAATCAAGAAATGAGTATACAGAGCACTAGATAGAGAGAGTCCCTATTTTCAGGAGACTCTCAGTGTGGTGGGAACTCTGTGATACCCAGGATACCGACAAACACACAGACCTAATGAGATAAGGGCAGAGATTTGGTTAGTGATGGAGGATGGAGAGACACTACTGGAAACAAAATGGGTGACATTGGCAGAAGACTTCCTTCAGGAGGGGTTGTGGGGAGTGTTCAGAAGAGGTGAATTAGGATCAAAGAGAAAGGAAATGAGAGTGTCTCTGATGAGAGAAAAGAATGACCTTTAAGGTCAAAGGGAGAGAAATTTTTATCAAATGAAGCAGTTTTGCCTAGCTGAAAGGAAGTGTCTGAATGAAGGAGTCCTAAGACAGTGGAGGGGGGAAGAGGGGTGTTCCAGTGGGCAGAGCAGTCAAAGTGCTTGGTGGTGTTTCATCAAGCTGCTGTTGGGAAGCATTTAGGTAGTGCCTTTGAAACACTAGGCCCAAGGTGGAGGGGAGGGAGGCGTTCCCTGCAGTGAGAGATCGAGCTTGAAAAGAGCAAGGAGTCACAGCAATGAAGAGATGAGGGCAGCTAATAGAAGCGGGGGTGAACGATGAGAAAACACCACCAGAGCCTTTCTGAATATTGCTTCTGAGCTTGTGATAGGGGAAAGGGTGACTGGTTTTCCCCCCACTTTCTCTCGAATACCAGTAGGAGAGTTTAAGGTTGGACAATAAAAAGGATTATATAATTTCCCAAAGCTAAATGCGCCACTGCATGTGGCCTGTAATGGATTTGGGTTGTGAGGCGGGTGCCTGGCTTTGAGGCAGAAAGATGAGTAGGGATAGGGCTCATCTTCAACCCTTCGGTATAATGGGAGTGGGGGTAGTTGGTGTTCTTAAGTTTTGCTCTCAGCGTCTCTGGCTCAGGCTTCTGTCAGTACAGACCTGCATCCTGGCCCCGCCCCAACTGTTGATTATACCCCTTGGGATGCATCATTGCTAGGAAAGCAGATGTGCCAGATGTGACATGTTTGAAAGAAAAAAAATTCCCTTGCCGCTGCGCCTTGGGGAGAGTTGCTAATCACAGTCTTGGTGCTGCTCGTGGGGAGGGCAGGGCTGAGGTGGGCTTTGTGCCAGCTCCTAGCCCCTCTGCAGGAGGACCTCCAAGCACCTATGGAGACAGATGTGGGAGAAGGAGAGTCAGAAGAGAAGGAAGAGGGTCTGAAGCCCATATCAAATGGAGGAGTTTTGGGTTGCACAGTAGTGGGTGGGCTGTCAGCTTGTTCATCTTTCCAGGTTGAACAACTTATGTAAGGAGGTGCTGGTGTGTGTGTGTGTGTGTGTGTGTGTGTACATGTCTCAGAATGGGTTTCTAAGAATTCAGCCCATCACTTTTATCTACCAACTTCTCCTGGAGGACCTCCATGACTTCTTGTGAAGTCTCCTGCCCCATATCCCTCCCCACCCCGGGCTGTCGGCAATTGTTTCTAGTTTTATTTTCTTCCTGTCCTCAGAAATTGAGCTCAGAACTTGCAGTGTGTCTTGTCCTTTGCCTGAGGGGAGCCTCCCGAGTCTTGCTGACAGATGTCTCAGTCAGGGAAGCCCCAGCATGCTTTGCTTAGTGCCTCTCCACCAAGATGGTGCCCAAAGTACCCAAATGTCAGGGCCCTGGAGCTTCAGCTACTTCCCCAGCCATTTCCCAATGCTGGTGGGCTAGAGGAATACTTCCTTTGATAAAACTAGGAGAGGATTTGGAGAAGAAATCCAAGACTCTTGGCTCCACTAGAAAGTTCTAGGTCTGAGGTCAAGGTGAAGTGTAAAAAAAAACACACATTGCACAATGCCTGGGGACTGGATATAATGGCTTTACGGTATCTACAATCTTTAGGAATGTAGTTGATTTAAAAAAAAACACCCTGTGCTCAGATTCCTAGGAAGTGATTCTTGATTACATCTTTGTTCTGTGTTGACATTTTCCATTTTCTAAAGCAGATTCTAACTCTTCTAATTTGACCCCCCAAAAAGTGGATCTATCACCAAGACGTCTAACCCTGGCTAACCCTAGGACTTTAACGGGTGTAAGTTAGTAGAGTTCTGTTGTCTCTGCTAACTAAAAGTCCACTGACTAATCAAATCCCAAAGTAGCTCTATCCCTAGTCCGATCCTTAATCCTGATCCTAAAATTAACCTTAACTCAAATCCCAATTCTAACCATTCTTGTCTCCCTCCACTCCTTTGGGGAATAATATGAGGGGAGGAGGGGCTTGGGAAAAGAGGGCTGGATGAGGAATGCCTTTGGGGAAAAGGAGGAGGAGGAGATCCAGCCAGAGCGACCTGGAGGAGCCAGTGTGGTATCTGGGAGCCTGGGGCATGATCCCAGTACTTGCCAAGCCATGAGTCACAACAGCATTCTCCATGGCATTTCGTTGGGGGTGTGTCTGGGCTGGCAGCTGGTAAACAAGCTTGCTTAGAATGAAGTGCTTCCCCTCTGCCCCCCTCTCTAATTTGGGAGAGAAGGGAGAAGTCTTCTGTCCTGAGGGTCCTTCTCTCCTCTTTTCTTTTAGATTTCACAATACTAAAGTAAAGCAAGAGGAAAGGCTTGGCACTTTGTCATTAGAGATCATGGAGAGACGAAATCACTGAGAATGCAGAGTCCTGAAGCTTCCAAACGAGAGGTGACCTAATCCAGCCCCCTGAGTGTCATCCCCTCAGGGATGCTGAGTTGCTCCATTCTGCCTGGTGCCTTCTTATGACAGGGCCCACATTCTACTCCACCTCCCTCCCACTGCAGTCATTGCCAAAATCCAGATAAGCATCCTCTGTGGCTGGATAGAGATCTTTATGGGGGTAAACCTGTGCCTGTGGATGAAATAACAGCTGGAAACACCTGGAACTTTTTCCTGAACCTGCTACCTGTTCCTGGCTAACTTTAGTCATGATGCATCAGTTTTCTATCTACAAGATAAGACCAACTGTGACCCTTTCTCTTGGGGGGCGGAGAAGGAGGGAAGAAAAGGAGCAGGGCACTAATGATTGTTTTCTGATGTTGAGGGATGATTAGGACTATTATTATTTATTCCTTGGGGAAGCCAGACCATTAACCTGACTCCAAACACATGTAGTTCAACACAGTTGCTGTCCTTAGGGCTCATGGAAGCTCTCCTCCTCCCCTCTTTATCCTTAGCCCACATTCTACTCTAACTATTATAGATAGGATTTGGGGGAGGGATGGTGCCTGATTCCTTGATGTGTTCTCTCATTTTCATGGCCCAGAGTAGAATTTACACTCCCCTCACATGGAAGATTTAGCTCCTTTCCCAGCCTCCTCCACAGGGTTTAGAGGCTAAAAGTTCTTTAAAACCAACTAGGAAGTGATCATAGCAGGATTAACATGCAGTGTGTTATGAAAGACCTCTAAAGCTCCATCTTTTGGATGACACACAGTAGTCCAACAAAGCTTACCAAGCTTCCAGGTGCTACTACTTGGCGAGGATTTCAAAAATGCATTTTGATTTAGAAAAAAGTCAAAATGTTGCTGGGGAGGAGAGCGGAAGAAGGTAGAGGAGGGTATGGGGGATAAATGGTGATGGACGGACACTTGACTCGGGGTGGTGAACACATAACACAGTGTACAGATGATGTGTTGCAGAATTGTGCACATGAAACTTGTATAATTTTGTTAATAGTGTCACCCCAATAAATTCAATAAAAAGGAGAAAAATGTTAAAATGTTTAGGTCAAAAGAGGGTTGGGGTCAAAGTTCCTGCCAGCTGCCTCCTTTATCTCTCTTGTAGTGCTAAAACATTTTTTATACATTTCTTACTTTTTAAATATTTTTATTGGAAACAGTTTTTTTGTTTTTTGAGAGAAAGGAATAGAGAAACAGAAACATCGATGAGAGAGAAACATCATTGATCATCAGCTGCATCCTGCATGGCCCCTGCTGGGAATGGAGCCTACAACCTGGGCATGTGCCCTGACTGGGAGTTGAACCAGTGACTTCTTGGTTCCTGGGTCAATGCTCAACCTCTGAACCATACCAGCTGGGCATAGTGCTGAAATCTTATAGTAATAATAACTAATGTTTAAGTGGCATTTTACAGTTCTAAGTTGTTTTTACTTATAAACATATCGTAATCTTGTATGCTTGAAATTCTTACCCTCATTTTACAGAAGAGGAAACTGAGGCACAGAATACTGTACCTGTGTGATTTCCTTAAGGTTATAGAACTAGTATGTGGCAGAGTTGGCATTTGATCAAAGTCTAGTGACTGTTACAAAGAATCTGAAGATCTGTTTGGTGTCCAGCCATTAAAGGAAGAGTTAGGGAGCACTTTTTGAATAATTTCTGGGGTGAGGGATACAAAGTCTCTAACAAAGTCACCTATGTGCTTCTAATTCACAGGGTCAGGATAAGATAGCCTTGGCCTAGGGCCCAAAAGAAATGAGGTATAAAAAACAAATCTAATTCTAAGGTCAACAAAATATTAAGAAAACTGGGAAATAAATGCCATCATCTGCAAGCTGATAATATTTTGTTGATGAAATTGTGGATGTCCCAAGTAGTCTGATGTAGAATGAATCTTCAGAGGCTACTCTGTCCAGATTCCCAGCTCTAGGCCATACTGTTGATGTGTGGTTGGATGCCCAGTTCTTAAAGACACCAGGGGAACAGAAACCCATTGAAGTATTTGATCCACCTTCCTATTATTAATTTTATCTTAGGCCTAATCAATATCTCTTTTGCTACTATGGCACGAGTTCTGTGTTGGGGAGTTTGGGAGTGGGGTGGGGAATATATCTATATCTATATATCTATGTCTATATCTATATCTATATCTGTATCTATATCTATATCTATATCTATCTATAAAGAGATATTTGGAAAGCTACCTAGAAGCTTCCAGTGTAATATCCACTTGTGAGATTATAAACAGAATTCATACTTTTCAGGCTTCTTTAGCCTAAATGACTCCAAATCCCTTGGCCTTTTCTTTTCACATCCATCTTTTAAATAATACTGGTTGTTCCAAATCTCTCTGGAAGGTCAAGGCTCCAAGAATATGAAGAGATGTCATTTCCTCCCACCCTGATTCAGGCCATTCTTGCCTTTTTGCTTCATTTGTTGTAAAACCTTCTTCACAGGATTCCTCTCCTTTAATTCTCTTCCTTATAACCATCCTAAACTCTGTTGTAAGGTTTGTCTTCCTAAATCATGGCCCCAGTCATGCCACTTTTCTGCTGGTTCTCATAGCTACTTTGTTGAGTGCTTACTATGTGTCAGGCATTATACTAAGTGCTCTATATGCATCATCTAAATTAATTACTACATCAACCCTGTCTAGTAGGGACTTTTGTTCTCTCTGTTCAAGGATAAGGAAACAGAGCCACAGAGTAATTACAGAAATTGTTCAATGTCTCATAACTAGAAAGAGACAGAGCAGAGATTTGAACCCAGGTACTTGCAACCCAAAGCCCACACTCTCCCAATTCTCTCTGTATATTTTTAAATGTATATATCATGTCTCCTGATGGCAGTACCTGTGATATCTGTCATTTCAAGCACCAAGAACAGCACCCTATTTAGTTATGTTCAACAAATGCTTGTTGATGATTATGACGATAGAGAAAGAAGCAGTTCTATGGTGAACATGATTGGGAGGAAGGGAAAGTTTTAATTGTGATTATCCATTTTGCTTAGGAGAAGATGGACTTCTGATTCATGTGGGCTTTGCTGACTCCATTTCAAGAGTCCCAACTGTGTACAGAGCTCTCCATTCAGTGAAGGAATCTTCTAGGGACAAGACTGGATTTATTTCCTTGGGAAACTCCCAGGTTAATGGAGGTGGCTCCACTCAGATCTAAGACACAGGTATTTGTATTGAATGTGCATGACTGTTGCATGTTTGGAGGCTCTGGGTTGCTCTGACAGGAGAAGGAGATGGTGATGGCAAGACCATGTGTACTCTTTGGTGTCTCCAGCTGTCCTTTAAGATGCATAGTCTAGTTGTGGCACAGGGAATTCGGCTGGACTGTGTAGGTTGTATCCACTGTGTGGTCTTCAGTGAGACACTCAGCAAGAACTAAAACTACAACTAAGGTCTCAAATGAACCTGCCTGTATGTCTTGGCCTCACTGGGTGGAGGTGGAGAGGTGGCACCATTTCTATGACAGAATAACTCCTATCACTAGGTTGTGCTCCCCTCCCCCACCCCCGCCACCCAAACTTTGCTTAAGTGCCCTGCCCTAAAGCAAGAGCTGAGATCTCAGTTTTTGGGGAAAGTGAGATGCAGCGTTGCCTGACAAATGGGTGGGTCTCCACCCACCCCCTCCCCACCACCCCCGCCCAGTTTACGAGCCCAGGGTGGTTCCCTCCTAACACCCTCCCTCTCTTTATGGCCCTGCCGCAATCTTTGATGTCTTCTTCTCGTGAAGGGATGATGGGGAGAAAGAAGCCAACCTCAGCCAAAGAGGTTCTGCCCATGGTAGTTCTCAGGCAAGGGAAGAGGCTCCAGGGAGGAAGGCAGGGATTTAGTGTAAGGAGCAGTAGGTTGGACAAACTGACACAGCATCCTTTCAGATCCATATCTTGTTGGGAAATGTCAACATGATATTTGGCCTCTGTCATTGTTAGAAAGAATGTGCATGGGCTTTCAAGTAAGATAGACCCGGGTTCAAATTCTAGATCCTCAACTTTCTGGCTTTTTGACCTTGGGCAAGTTGCTTAACCCTTTGAGCTTTGGTTTCCAAATACAAATTGAGTAATAAACTATTCACCTCACAGGACGTCTTGAGACCAGAGTAAAACACCTACATAAAGTGCCAGAGTGTCTTAGATCCAAACTTGCCCCTTAATTAAAAGATAAGTTCCTTGAGGGTGGGAATCTCATTCCCTTCACATCCCCCCACCTTCTTCAGCACCACAAGCCTCTTGGCCTCTTCTCTGCTTGGGTAGAGAGGCATTTGTACTCAAGCATCCCCCCTTTCCTTCACAAATCCTATGATCTGTGCCAATTTTTTCTATGATCTGTAGGCCCCTATCTCAAAAGCCACTTACTCCAGAGAATCCTATAAACAACCTTCTCTTCACACTTGGCAGTTTTCCTCTTCTCTGCCATATTCCCTCTCTCCTCCATTAAAATGATTTTATTTGCTTTGCTCCTATTCTTATCCATCTATAATTTTTATTTTATAGCTACTCCATAATGGTCTAGGGCCATCCCTATTGAATCACCAACTGCTCTTACTTTAGGATTTAATTTGGTTTTATTAAAATTACCAAAATTCTCCTTGGGCAGGTGTAGACCTGGCCAGGGCAAAGCTCTCTAGGCTGTTGACTTTGAGGCCCCTCCCCACACTGGTAGATTTCCAGGCTCTTCAGTTTTTCATTCAGCCACAGCGGAGAATGTTCCTGGTATAGGTACTGTGTGTGTGTGTGTGTGTGTGTGTGTGCGCGCGCGTGTGTGTGTGTGCGCGCGCGCGCGCGCGCGCCTTACTTTGCCTTATGAATCTCCGAAAAGAGGTTTCCCACTCTCACTACCTTTACTCATCTGCTTTTTGGGAGGAGAAAATGCTCACCTACCTTCCTTTTGCCTTTCTAAATCCATAAATGGGAATTTAAAGAATTCCCAAGGTATCTGGTTTAAGTACAGCTGAGACCAGTGAAGGTACCTCGGATGACAGGCATATGGGGAGGAAGCATGTGTGCACACATGTGCTTATCTAAATGTAGCTTGAAGTGTAGATGATTCCCATTTAGCTGTGAGAATATAGGTAGGTTTACACTGCTTAGGGAAAGAGCTGTAATGCCTTTTTTTAAAGTCCATTTAAAAAAAATGTTTTTGTTGATTTTTTTTTAGAGAGAGAAGGGAAAGAGAGAGAAACATCGATTGGTTGGTTTCAATACACACCCCAACTGGAAACTGAACCCTCAACCTGGACATGTATCCTGACCAGGTATCAAATGGGTGACCTTTCGGTGCATGGGATGATACTCAACCAACTGAGCCACACCGGCCAGGCCTGTAATGTCTTTTAAGTGGCTAAGAAACTGTCTGTAATTGCACTTGGAAGTATAGACACAGTCTATCAGAGATAATATTTAGTGTGAAATCAATGACAGCAATAGGTTTTAGCTGCTTTATATCTTTACTTTTTCTGTTAAGAGGAAATGGGGTAGGAAAAGCTTGGGAGAAAATAGAATTTCCATTTAGATTTTCCAATATATTACTTATTCCCTTGAATAAAGATATCTCCAGTTAGAAGCAGAAATTTTAGCATTATGGTCATCAAACCCAGAAGTGGTAAAAGAGGAAATAGGATTCAAAGAAAATGAAAATAACAAAATTAAAAAGAAACCTCCTGAGTAGGATGTCTCCTAATCACACACAGAAACCATTGAGAGGTAGAACTCAGGCTTAAACCTCTCCTCCCCCCAATTCCATGGACATCTTTGTTTTGTTCACCTGTCTGAAGAGAGACATTTTTAGTTAACCAGAGCATGAACTTCCCTCTGCCTTCTCCCCATCCTTCTCCATTGTCCTCACATCCAGGAGAGTACTTCCTGCTTCTGTCTGTATATCCACATCCCAAATATCTCCTAAGGAACTTAGGAAGAATTCTACAGGGGAAACATCAACAGTGCACCTTTTTACTAAAGAATCCTACAAAGTTAGGTCAGAGAGCTGTTGGGCTAAGTGTCTCTGTTTTGGTGCCTCAACGTCTGTTTCCTTCCCACAGGTTGGCTTGGCTGACATCAATGGACATTGAATCTACCTGTTGCTTTTAAGAGATGGGGCAATAGAGCTGGAGTGAAAAAGAGTTAACTTCCTACTGGGAATAATGCAGGGAATCCAGTTTTCCCTTCAGGATGGAATTTTGAATCTAGAGGGTTGAATGAGAAACGAGGCCATTTGAGGTAACACTGGGCATTTGAAAATTGACATTTTTCTCACCATCTTTCCTTTCCTTTAAAAAAAATAATATAACTTGGAAGAATATGATCATCCTAAAACATTTTATTTTTTAATTAAAGAGGGTTCATTATGCTACCCGTCTCATCTCGTCCCAGAGGAGGGAAACCCTGTGTTCAGCAAGTTTGCTAAGAAATAATTATAGGTTCAGATCTTCCCCAGGCCCCGAAATTCAATTAAAATTTTTTTGTTTTAAGTTACTTGCAGTCACATGGTATGTATGTGTGCATATGCGTGGCTGTATTCGTGTGTGCGTTTGTGTGCTCCAGTTTTCCTTGCAACTACTCTGGGAACGGGTTCTTAAATGTGAGGCTTCTAAAAGACAACCATCTTCACATTCCCAGCCCAATTTCTCTGGCTGTGTCTGTATAAGCAGATATTAACACGATGAAATATGCTTCTGTGAAAGGAACCTTACTTTGTTTTTGTTTTTAGCTAGAATCACCCGGACTGCCTACCAGTCCCCAACTCGTGGAATCTTTCTCTGGCTTTTATTGAATCAGGTCAGTATAAACAAGTGGCTCTTAACCCTCACTATGGAGCAGAATCAGGAACTTTTATTTTATTTATTTATTTTTTCCTAGCAGTGATTTTATTTTTATTTTTTAAAAATAAATCTTTATTGTTCAGTTGTTCCTCTTTTTCCCCTCCATAGCTCCCCTCCACCCGGTTCCCACCCCACCCTCTGCCCTTACTGCTTCCCCCCCCCCACCCCCATCCTCATCCATCGGTGTATGATTTTTGTCTAGTCTCTTCCCACATCCCCCCTAACCCCTTCCCCCCGAGAATTGTCAGTCTACTACCTTTCTATGCCCAGAATCAGGAACTTTTATAGACATCTACTTTCAGATGTGCTGATTTAGCTGGTGTGGAGTGGGGCCCAGGCATCAGTATTTTTTAATAACATGTAGCCAGGGATAAAAACCACTGGAGCGCCCAGCAGGCCTGGCTCAGTGGCTGAGCGTCGACCTATGAACCAGGAGGTCACGGTTCAATTCCCAGTCAGGGCATATGCCTGGGTTGCAGGCTTAATCCCGTGTGGGGCATGTAGGGGGCTGCCAATCAATGATTCTCTCTCATCATTGATGTTTCTATCTCTCTCTCCCTCTCCCTCTCTGATATCAATAAAAATATTAAAAGACAAACAAACAACAAAACACTGGAGTGATGGAACCTGTTTCTGGCATAGATGATGCGGGGATTTCGTGATTAGTAAAGATACCCAAACAGGGTCATGAGGCCCAAATTTGACTGCCTGCATTGTTTAGCTCATTTTATAGTTATATGAAACTAGAGGCTCGATGCATGAAATTCGTGCAAGGGACTCAGCCCTTGAAGCCCAGCTGCCTCGAGGCCCCGCCCCCCACCCACTGGTCATTCTGGAAGGTTGTTCAGCTGTCCAGTCTAATTAGCATATTAGCTCTTTATTATATAGGATAGTGTTAGCATAGGGAAAACTCTGAGTTATATTTACTATAAAATTTAAGATACATAAAGTGTACATCATGAGGATTTGATATACGTATACACTGTGAAAGGATTCCCTGTGATCTCCCCATTCTGAAAGGAGTAACTATGGTAACCTCTTCATATAGATGTTTTATTAACTGAAGTGAAGTGCTAGAAGGGAGCCTTTGTTTCCCTCCATTCATTTTCGCATGTGCAAGGGCTTCAGTTGTAGCTTTGGTTTTCAAAGTGTGGTCCCTGGACCAGCCTCACCTGGGAATTTGTTAGAAATACAAATTCTGGCCCTAACCCATTTGGCTCAGTGCATAGAGCATTGGCCTGGGGACTGAAGGGTCTCAGGTTCAATTCCGGTCAAGAGAATGTACCTTAGTTGTGGGCACATCCCCAGTGGGGGTTGTGCAGGAGGCAGCTGATAGATGTTTCTCTCTCATCAATGTTTCTAACTGTCTATCCCTCTCCCTTCCTCTCTGTAAAAAATCAATAAAATATATTAAAAAAAAAAAAGAAATACAAATTCTGGGCCCCACCCAGATTTACAAAATCCGTCATTATTAACCGGTACACCGAGTAAACCCAGAGGAGAACGGGAATCCATAGATGGCCACCTCTCCTCTTCCCCCATCCCCAGAGAGGAGCCAGTTCTATTGTAGAACTGTCCCTGTTTACTTACCAAAGATTATCTATAGGGAGGACAGTTACAGGTGACAGACTCTAGATGAGCATTCCAGGAGATGGGACAGTATGTTTGGGTTCATTTAAGCCATGATTGACCTTTTCCCCAGTTTGAAGAAAGTAGCTAAAAGCCCCCAGGGTTTAGGGCACAAGCCTTCCTGTCAGCCAGGAATATGGAAAAAGGGAGAGCAAGGCTCTGTGAGGCCAGTCTCACCAGATAGTAAACCAAAATAGACTTGTCTAATAGAAATCTAATAAATAAATTAGTAAAATAAATAACGTAAATGAATCCCCATAGAGCTCAGCATATAAACATATAACTTTATATGTATTAGTGACTTACATAAAATATATGTGTATGTGTAGATTGAAATAGAGTGGTATATAAACGTATTTATATGACTATACCAGCCTTATGGGGCATGGAGGTAATTATGCAGATATCTCAGCCATATTTTTTGAAAACTGTAGCCATTTTCATATTTTGACTGAAAATTTATCCAGTATCATGATGCTTCCAAGTATGTAGACTTACAAATTATGCATATATTTTCTATTTTGTATATAGATGTTGGTTGTTTCTATGTTAGCTTTTTTTAAGCAAAGATACTAAATTCTGTGTAGATAGCCAAAGTGGACAATTCAGAATCAAATAATCTACGTTGGGGCTTAGATAATCTGCATTTACTACAATTATGGGAATCTGGTTCTAGAATCTTTACTTATTTGGTGCTACATAGATATGACCCTTTAAACTTTGAACCAGTTGAGTGCATTTCCTTTTGCCTTTGAGGATACAGGTGTAGGTGAATAGCTAGTAGGACCTGTTGGGTCTACTTTTAGTTATCTGCATTCTTGAAGGGAGGAAGAGTGGAAAACTATCCAAGAAATAGCTATGAGAAAGAATTTCAATTTGGCTTTGTGATGAAATCAGAATCGAATCTCTCACTCTTTATCCTCCTCTCTCACACACAGGAACACCTGCACACACAAATGCAGGTACATGCATGCATAAATATGCGCACTCACCTTTTGTCAAACTGACTCTAATTTCTTTCTGGGCAGGACTGACAACAGCTTGATGCTCCACAGCGGGGAGGAAGCAAACCTAAGCAGTCTCCAGAGGCAAGAACAGAGTAGCACACTTTATCCACATAGTGGATACATGCTAACATATGTAGAGATATGCTTTTGTCCCAAAAGGGCTTGGTGAAGAAATTGTTTACAAACAACTACAAACTCTTACCTGACTTCTTTGACATTTCTACTTATCTCCCAGCTTGGTGATGTATCTGAAAGTGGAACAGTTATTGGAACTGTGACTCTCTAAACTGCTTCAAAGAGCTGGGGCTCAGAGTCACGTGGTGGACCAGAGTCACATGGTGGACAATAGGGAGTGGGAGGGAAGCCATCCACTGCCATCTATCTGTCCCGGGTGGATAATTCAGACTGAGCCAACTGCAGAGGCTCCCAAGACTCCACTTTACAGGTCCATTTATGATGATTTTTTTTTTTATGAAGAATATAGGTGAGTGTTAAGATTCCTCTCTGTCTGGCTTGGCTCAGCGACAATTTAGCTGTATACATGCATCTCATTCTCCTAACAGCTTCTTTTAACTTGTTGGCAAAACCAAAATGAGGCCTATGAGGAGAAAACAACCTGGCCTTGGAAAGAGACAACCCTGTCTGAACCCAAGATCGGCTACTTACGGATGAAATAAAATAAAAGGGAATTTTGCCCTAGCCAGTTTGACTCTGGTTAGAGTGTCAGCCCACAGACATAAGGGTGGGGGTTCAATTCTGGACAAGGGCACACACCTCGGTTGCAGGCTCTATCCCTGGCCCTGGTTGGGACACCTGCAGGGAACAGTCAATCTGTGTGTCTCTCTCACATCAGTGTTTCTCTCTCTGTGTCTTTCACCTTCCCTCCTACTTGCTCTGAAAATCAATGAAACAAAAAAAATCCTTAGGTGAGGATTAACCAAATAGAAAAATAAAATAAAATAAAATAAAATATAAGGGAGTTTTCTGAATTGGTCGGTTGTCTCAAACATTCCACTTTATTAAATGCATCCAATGCAAAACCAATTTTGGTTGTTTTACTTTAATCCAGATCTCTACTTTGGCATGTGTATGTAGGAAGAAGGAGTGGAATTGCTGTGTTAGTTTCATGGATGCTGTGCTAGTTCATCCACTACTGGTGATGCCATTACTCATAGTTTAGACATATCAGTTTTTCGGTTTTCACCTGGGAGATATGTGGCC
Source organism: Corynorhinus townsendii (assembly GCA_026230045.1). Lineage (NCBI taxonomy): Eukaryota > Metazoa > Chordata > Mammalia > Chiroptera > Vespertilionidae > Corynorhinus > Corynorhinus townsendii. Next base: position 166,433,978 of record JAPDVU010000003.1, on the reverse strand, counting down.
ACATACTACCAAAGTTTGTGCCAGCAGAATGAAGCCCACTTCCTAGAAGGACTGGATCAGCTACTGGTTTACTCATTCAACAAAGATTTATGGAACCCTACTATGTGCCAGGCACTGTGCAAGGTAGCAGAGAACAAGATCTGGTCTACAAGGTACTCACAGTATTAGTGGAAGAAACAGATATATTAACAAATAAGTACAATACAATGGTAAGGTGTAGTGCCACGGCTGGCAAATTGCGGCTCGCAAGCCACATGCAGCTCTTTGGCCCCTTGAGTGTGGCTCTTCCACAAAATACCATGGCCTGGGCGAGTCTATTTTGAAGAAGTGGCATTAGAAGAAGTTTAAGTTTAAAAAATTTGGCTCTCAAAAGAAATTTCAATCGTTGTACTGTTGATATTTGGCTCTGTTGACTAATGAGTTTGCTGACCACTGGTGTAGTGAAAGAACATATAACTTGCACTAAGTATCATGAAAACACAAGGAACAGTATCTAACCCACTGTGGGTGGGGGTGTGGGGTGGACTGTCAAGGAGGAGCAGGTGACGAGAGCCAGGACTTTATTTTATTCATCCTTGCATCTCCTAGTCCTAACTATGATGCCATGCTTGTTGAATGAATTAATCAAGGATTCATTAAGTCTCTAGAAGTGCAGTGGCAAAGCACTGTCATTGGAGTCAGGAGGTCTGGGTTCTGGTTTAGGCTCCTCGATTACAGTTCATGAGTTGGCCCTGTCACTGCTTGTCAAGATGAAATTAGGGGAAAATCCTAGACAAATTCCAGACCTCCACTTCTCTGGTTAAATAAAATATACTGTCCCTCCTTCCAATATATGTGTAATACATAAGAAATAAAACTGGGAGAAACCAAGATGGCGGCATAGGTAAGCACCTAAACTGCTACCTCGCACAACAATTTCAAAACTACAAATAAAAGACAGAACGGATACCATCCAGAACCACAGGAAAGCTCGCTGAGTGGAAATTCTACAACTAGAAGGAAAGAGAAAAGCTCACGGAGAATTGGAGGAACAGCAAAGGGTCTTTGTGTGCTCAGAGAGGAAGGGCAGCTGAGAGCCTGGCTGACTTTCTCTGGCGGGAGGGAGAAGGAAGCCCCTGACTGCACTGAACCTCAGTTACAACTGCACTAAACCCCAGTTCCGGGCGAAACCCCATGGACCCAGGCTCATACAGAGGGAGTCTGGACTGTCACATAGAGAGAAAGGCACTCAGAGACTCAGGGACCCAGGGGAGACCCAGGAGAGCTCCAGCGGGCAGGGGTCTGTAGGAGTGTGCGCGCGAATGCGCACAAAGACTGCGGAGGTTGCCAAAGGCTTTCCCTAGCAGAAAAGAGTTGGGAGCTCCTGGCTGCACTGAACCCCAGTTCTGACTGCACTGAACCCCAGTTCCAGGTGAGCCCCTGGGGACCCACACTCTTGTGGGGGGGAATCTGGACTCTCGGGGGGAGTCTCGGGAGGTGGGGAAGGCAGAGGTCTGGAGGCGTGCGCATGCGCAAGGGCAGGGCTGACAGGAAGCCAAGACTGTCTGCTCTGCCCTGAGACTCCACCCCATCCAAGCTGAGCACAGAGGCTTTTGCAATTTGGCAAGTCTAATCCTATAAGGCTGTCTCCAGCACCGAACTTCCCCCAGTATAGACACAACTGATCCTCACAGCCAACTGGCCTGGAGGTCAATTCCTCCCAGTGATACCAACAACAATCAAGACTTAACTACAACAAGGCTGTACACACAGTCCACAAAGGGGTGCACCAAGACTGACCACCTCAGGTTAACTGGGGAGGCCGACCCACTGGGCCCTATAGGAAACCTAGCACACAAAGCTACCCTACCAACTCAGGGAAGCAGTGAAAATGCAGTGACAAAGAAACAGATCACAAACGAAAGAAATGGAGGAAAACAAATGACTGGATATAGAATTAAAAACCACGGTTATAAGGCTTTTCAAGAATATCCTAGAAAAAGCTGATAAATATAATGAGACCCTCGAAGATATGAAAAAGGACCAACTAGAAATTAAACACACACTGACTGAAATAAAAAATATTATATAGAGACCCAACAGCAGACTAGAGGAACGCAAGAATCAAGTCAAAGAATTGAAATACAAAGAAGCAAAAAACACTCAACTGAAAAAGCAAAAAGAAAAAAAAATTCAAAAAGTTGAAGATAGTGTAAGAAGCCTCTAGGACAACTTCAGAGTACCAACATCAGAATTATGGGGGTGCCAGAAGAAGAGAGAGAGCAAGATACTGAAAACCTATTTGAAGCAATAATGACTGAAAACTTCCCCCACGTGGTGAAAGAAATAGACTTACAAGTCCAGGAAGCACACAGAACCCCAAACAAAAGGAATCCAAAGAGGACTACACCAAGACGCGTCATAATTAAAATGCCAAGAGCAAAAGACAAAGAGAGAATATTAAAAACAGCAAGAGAAAAACAGTTAATTACCTACAAGGGAGCACCCATATGATTGTCAGCTGATTTCTCAACAGAAACTATGCAGGCCAGAAGGGAGTGGCAAGAAATATTCAAAGTGATGAATAGCAAGAACCTACAACCAAGATTACTCTACCCAGCAAAGCTATCATTCAGAATGGAAGGGCAGATAAAGAGCTTCACAGATAAGAAAAAGCTAAAGGAGTTCATCACCACCAAACCAGTATTATATGAAATACTGAAAGGTATTCTTTAAGAAGAGGAAGAAGAAAAAAGTGAAGATAAAAATTATGAACAACAAATACATATCTATCAACGAGTGAACCTAAAAATCAAGTGCATTAAAAACCTGAGGAACAGAATAAACTGGTGAATATAATAGAATCAGGGGCATAGAAAGGGAGTGGACTGATAATTCTCAGGGGGAAAGGGTTATGGGGGCGTGCAGGAAGAGACTGGACAAAAATCGTACACCTATGGATGAGGACAGTGTGGGGCAGGTAAGGGCAGAAGGTGGGGTGGGAACCGGGTGGAGGGGAGCTATGGGGGGAAAAAGGAGAAACAATTGTAATAATCTGAATAAAGATTTACTTAAAAAAATGAAAAAAAGAAATAAAACTGAAGTTTTCTTTCTATAATTTATTCATAAAATAGTTGTCAGCTTGCTATAACCATGTCCTTTCCCAATTTTCTGTGAATCTTTTATTTATTTATTGAATTTATTGGGGGTGACATTGGGTAATAAAATTATATAAGATTTCAGGGGTATAATTCTATAATACATCATCTATATATTGTATTGTGTGTGTACCTCCCCAAGTCAAGTCTCCTTCTATCACCATTTATCCCCTCTTTGCCCTCTTCTACCTCTACCCACCCCCCTTCCCTCTGGCAAGCACCATACTATTGTTCATGTCCATGAGTCTTTCTTTCTTTCTTTCTTTCTTTCTTTCTTTCTTTCTTTCTTTCTTTCTTTCTTTCTTTCTTTCTTTCTTTCTTTCTTTTCTTTGCTTAATCCCTTCATCCTTCTCACCCAGCACCCAACTCACTTCCCTCTGACAGCTGTCAATCTGTTCTGTGTATCCATGAGTCTGTCTCCACTTTAATTAGATTCCACATATAAGTGAAATCATATGGTACTTGTCTTTCTCTGACTGGTTTATTTCATTTAGCATAATACTCTTAAAAAGTTAAATCTGAAGGGGTACTTCTCATAGAATTATCGGCTCTTGGCCTCTAGAACACTTACATTCTTGCTAACCTCAGTTTTCTCTTCTGCAAAATGGATATGGTGATCCTGCCCTGCTTACTATTCAATGTGCTTTTATTTTATGGCATTTATCACAATTTTTAATTTTTATATGATTAATACTTGGCAGCAATAGTCATGAAGACAGGAACTGTGTTTGTTTTCCTTTTCTTTTAATTCCCAGCATCTAGTACAGTGTTTCCATACACTAGTCACTCAAGAAACACTTTTGAAAAAATAAATGAATGGTATTGTCAGAATCAAATAAGATGAAGTATTTGAAATACCTTAGAAAAAATGTACAGGTAAAACACGTGTAAAGCATTTTTTTCCAGTTAACTAGGTTGTACATCCTTGAGTTTAGGAACCAAGTCTTATACTCTTTATTTGATATTAAACCTAGCAGAGAACTTGTCACTGAGTTGGTGCTTTGGTGTTTATCGCTGTTGTACTTAAAAGAAAAATATAATACCTGCAATAAATAATCCAAAACTGGATTTAAGAAAAAATAATTCCATTTATAACAGCATAAAAAATAATAAGATACTTAGGAATAAATTTTAACAAGAAAAGTATAAAACTTGTACTCTGAAAACTACAAAACACTATTGAAACAGATTTAAAAAGTACTAAATAAATGTAAAAAACATCCCATGTTCACAGCAATACTTCCCAAACTGATTTAACACAATACCCAGAAGAATCTCATCTAGCGTCTTTACAAAAATTGACAAGCTGATCTCAGAATTCATATAGAAACTCAAGGGTCCCAAAATAGCCAAAATAATCTTGAAAAAAAACAAGGTTGGAGGATTCACATTTCCTAATTTTAAAACTTACAAGCTACAGTAATCAAGAGAGTATGGTGCTGGCACACAGAAAGACATGTAGGTCAATGGAACAGAATGAGAGTCCAAGAATAAACCCTCACATTTATAGGGAATTGATTTTTGACATGAGTGCCAAGACAATTCAATGGGGGGGGGGGGGAAATAGTCTTTTCAAGTGGTGCTTGGACAATTGGATAGCCACATGCAAAAAAATTAAGTTGGATCACTATCTCACACTATACACAAAAATTAACTCAAAAAGAATCAAAGACCCAAATGTAATAACTAAAACTATAATACTCCTATAGGAAAACATAGGTGTAATTCTCATGACCTTGGATTAGGTAATGATTTCTTAGATAAAGGCACAATAAGAAAAAAATTAGATAAATTGGACTTCATAAAAATTTTTAAAAAAGATTAAAAAATTTTCAGAGAAAGGCAGAAGGAAAGAGAGAAACATTGATGTGATAGTGAAACATCGATCAGCTGCCTCCTGCACAGCTCCTACAGAGGACCAAGCCCAAAACCCAGGTATGTGCCTGTAGAGAGCACCTGGGAAGGCACATGGGCATTTCTTTAAATTCTCAGCTGAACCCAAGGTGACAGGCAAAGCCACGCCCTGGGATCACACTTTGCCAAAAAGGCAAGGGTGTTATCAGCTTGACCTTCATTTCAGCCCAGGTGTTGGGTAGTGGGTTTTGATATATAAATCCAGTCAAGCACCAGGAATGCTCATGCCTACTCAAGAATGCAAATAATCTCCTTTGTCTTGACTTTTGGTGAAACTTCCTGGTATTTGGGGGTATAAAATAAACACACTGCATGGGCTCTGGGTCACTGTCTCTCCCTCAGAAGAGGACAGCGGTCCACCCACCCTGGTTCCCAGCTTTTTCCTTCCATTTTGTGTCTTGTCTCTTTCTTTTATTTCTCAATCCCCAGCTCCTCTACTCAGGAACTGGACCCGCTCTCTAGCCACGCTGGATGTGGAAAAGAGAGAAATAATTTTGCATCATGTGCCCTGACCAAGAATCAAACCAGCAACCTTTCAGTGCACAGGATGATGTCAAACCAAATGAGCCACACTGGCCAGGGCCATAAAACTTTTTGCTTCAAAGAATACCATTAAGAAAGTTAAAAGACAACCTGCAGAATAGGAAAAATATGTGCAAATCATATATATGATAAGAGACTTTTATCTAGACTACATAAAGAATTCTTATGACTTAATAATAGAAAGACAAATAGCCCAATTAAAAATGGGCAAAGGACTGAATAGATATTTCTCTAAAGAAGATATATCCTATACTAGAGGCCTGGTGCATGAAAATTTATGCACTGAAAGTGGGGGGTCCCTCAGTCCAGCCTGCCCCCTCTCAAAGTCCAGGAGCCCCCAAGGGCGGGAGGTGACCTGGCAATCAGGGGAAGGCAACACCCCCATCACACCTCTGCTGCTGCCACTGCAGGCAGCACAAGCCTCGGCCGGCCCTGGTTACCTGAGCCTTGGGCAGCCCTGGGAAGCTGGGCAGCTGCCATCCGAGGCTTGCCTGCGCCTCAGGCTGGCCCTGGATGGCTGGGGGGCTGAGGGGACTGGAGGACTTTGGAGGCAGGTGCACAGAGTGGCTGGACCTGCCTGGGAGCGGGCCTGGCTGTGCCATGCACCTGCTGCCCTGGAGGGGCTGAGGGTACTGGGCACTGCCATCTCGTGGCTGTGGGTGCCGCCATCTTTGAGGGCGTAGCGCTCAATTAGCATATTCCCTCCTTATTGGCTGTGGGTGCCGCCATCTTTGTGAGGGCATGATGGTCAATTAGCATATTCACTCTCTATTAGATATGATAATAAAAGCCTAATATGCAAATGATTTGATCGGGAGTTCAACCAGGATTTTGACCACTTGCTGTGATGTGCACTGACCACCAAGGGGCGGGTGGAACATGGCAGACATCAGTGATGTGGCGCTGGCAGCAGATGGCAGTGGGGGTGCTACTGGTCCCAATGGGCCCCAACGAGAGTGAGACAGTGGCAGGATGGTGGAGCAGGTGAACGGGCAGTGCCAGGCCAAGGTGGATGCAAGCAGGGGCCCAATGGCCCTGCCGATTGTCCCACAGACAGTGACCAGTGGCGGCGGGGGGTGAGTCTGCTTCCTGGCTCCTGGTGACTAGTGGCCGGCAGGCCCTGGTTGCCCAATTAGGGCTGGGCTCTGGGCTGGGACGGGGAACTGGGGGTGGGTGGTGGCAACCAACCTCCCACATCGCCTGGGTGGGGGAGGGGGCTGTGATTACCTGGGGGTGGGGGTCATGGGGGTGGGGTGAGAATGCAGTGTTCACCAAGTTTGCTCTCACTTCCCCTGCTATCCTCCCCCGGGGATGCCAGGACTCAGGTGCTGTGACTCAGGCAGAAGGGGGCATGCGGGGGACCTGGGGGCCTAGGTGCTGCTCAGGGCCCAGAGATCAGCTGGGACCTGCTCTTCCATGACAGATGCTTGCGCTTCGATCCCCAGTCAGGCCTAGGGACCTCACCCGTGCATGAATTTCATGCACCGGGCCTCTAGTAAATACAATAAGCATATGAAAAGTATGTTTAATGTCAACTATCAAGGAAATGCAGAGCAAACCCACTAGGATGGCAATAATAATAATAATAATAATAATAATACATCAAGATTATAGTAAGTGTGGGTGAGGAATGGAAAAACTGTAGTCCTCGTACATTGCTGGTGGGAATACAAAATGACACATCTTCTTTGGAAAACTGTCTGGCAGTTACTCAAAATGTTAAACCTAGAGTTACCATATTATCCAGCAGTTCCACTCTTAAATATATACCCGAGAGAAATGAAAACAAATTGTTCACATAAAAACTGTATATAAATTTCATAGCAGTATTATTCATAATAACTGAGAAATGGAAACAACCCAAATATCCATCAGCTGGATAAAGAAAATATGGAATAGTCATATAATGGAACATTATTTGGCAATAAAAAAGGAATGATGTACTGATACATGCTACAACATGGCTAAATCTTGAAAACATTAAGCTAACAAGAAGTCAGTCACAAAAACCACATATCACATGATTCCATTTATATGAAGTATTCAAAGAAGGTAACTCTAAAGTGAAAGAATATATTAGTGATTCACTAGCGCTGGGAGTATTAGGGGTGGGGTGGGGGAGAAAATGGGAAGCTAATAGATACAGAAATTATTAGGGTGATGAAAATATTCTAAAATTGATTGTGATGATGGTTGCCCAACCCTGTGAATATATTAAAAGCCATTAAATTGTACATTTTAAATAGGTGAATCATATGTATGTGAATTATATCTCAATAAAGGTTTTATTTAAAAGAAAATATAAAATTATAATATAGTGCCTGCCCTTACAGAATCTACAAGCTAGTCAAAAACAATTTTTTTTTAATCTTTAAAATCCTGGCTAATCCATTATGAAAGTTTATTTTTTAATTTATTTCCTATCAGTTACTGCAGCTTAGTGTTTCAGAGTTTAGAGTAAAGTTGCAGGAAAGACATTAGAGGAGGGAAAAGAAGGCAGAGAACAGGGGCAAAAGGAAACCCAAGAACCTAAGTGTTTTGGGAAGAATCCTGGGAAATCTAGCTAATCTAATTAGGTAAGAACTCTGTCTTCAAAACTCTAAACATCAATATATTTTACTGAGATTTCTAAATTTGGTTATGGTATTTGGAACTGAGTTGGTCTAGCCACCTTCTTTGGGTCTAAAGACACTAAAAATATGAAGCATTGCCCATCCACAGTGGCTCCGTGGTTGAGCGTTGACCTATGAACTAGGAGGTCAACGGTTTGATTCCTGGTCAGGGCACATGCCCAGGTTGTGGGCTGGATCCCTAGTGGGGCATATGCAGAAGGCAGCCGATCAATGATTCTCTCTCATCATTGATGTTTCTATCTCTCTCTCCCTCTCCCTTACTCTCTGAAATGAATTTAAAAATTTTTTTATAAAAAGAAGCATTGACATTATATCCTTCTCTAGTCTCCCACATCTGTCTGAAGATCTGGATAATTGGTAGTTGTGGAAAGAAAGCCATGGAGAACATGCATCCATCTGGAGAGTGGAAAGATGAGAAAGAGCTAGGGAATGACTCAAGAAGCCTAAGAACAAAATGCTCTGAAAACCTCCCTAAGTATATAATGAGAAGGAATGTGGATGACTTGATGACTGAATTGACTCCTATCATGCTGTAATTTTAACTCTGGTCTTGGTTTCCTTCTTTTACCCAGAATCCAGATTTTAGTGACCTGAGTACCTGTTACACCCATTTGTTCTGAACAGCCCCTTTGAACAGGTATGGGAAACAGAGAGACTTAGCAAAAAAAAAAAAAAAAAGTTAGCTCTGGTCTTTAGGAAACTCTCAGTCTGATGGGAAAAACAATACTCAGCTCTTGAATTTAAGAAATAAAGAATCAAATAAAGGCTTTCCTTATTTGGAAAAAATAGTTATGTGGATGAGAAAACATTGAGCTAGTTTTTAAAGGAAGTTCAGATGTGGATTGAGGAAACATTCCTTCCCATGGCACTGGGCTCCAAGCACAGGAACAGCTGTGCCCAGAACTGGTTAATTGTGGCCCTTTACCTGTATATCCTGAGGGGTGTGATGTGATTAGCTGAAGCCCATTTCAGTGTGGACTGAGGGGGCAAGGTAGGAGATGCTTAAGAAGTAGTATTTTGGTGTAAGTCTTGAGTGGAGATTTCAGAGTATTTGTAATTGCCTTTAAGGGGAGTAGAATAAAAAGGTTAGAAGCTCTTGCTGTCATGTGGATTACCTACACCAAAACAGACTTGTGTTCTGCTCTCTGACCAGCCCTATTCTCTGCTCTTCTTATCCCAACTTGCCTAATTGATACCTTGGTCGATGGTGTCATTAACAATGCTTGAATAATAGCCTGACCGGTTGATTTCAAAATGGGAGAGATGATTAACATGTTGGAAATCCAGCTGGGGGGAACAGGGTAGGGGGTGTTCCAAGAAATAAAAATGGGGGATGGGTCCATCTGTGACCCCCATGGCTCATCCACTGTCTCCTACTGAAGGGAAGAACTTGGGGATATGAGTCTGATTTCCATTTCCTTTTTGGTTTGCTGAGCCCTCGACAATTCCCCTCCCCTACTTCCCTCAACAGCACACGTTCTGACACCTACAAGCTCGTTACATGATGATGACCTATATTTTTATCTTTTTTATGAGCATCAAACACACATCGTCTTGCAAGCACATGTGTTTTTTTCTCTATTGACGTGTGAGTGCCTTTGATGGTAATTTATTGTAGGGTTGAGCAGCCAGGTCTTAATTGTACCCTAAAATTGCTTACCATTTTGATGCCTCCAAACCATCCCAAAATGTACCTTTTTCCTACAGAAGGGTGTGGGGCAACCCCCTTTTTACTGTTTTCTGTAATAGAATGTGGAGCTCAGAGAGAACATGAGGGAGAGATTCTCCAGCTGGATTTCAGGGATGCCTTGGTTCCCAGTTAATAAATGCTTTACACAGTTGGGCTCTATGAAAGTCTTGCTCTACTCAGCGAAATTGAACCCAGTTTTTCCTTCAAGGTTTAGGGTCAACATGGCTTCACTGGTTGCTCAGAATGGTCAATAAGCAGTTCCTACTCTGACATTTAGACTTTTCAGGAAATTTCCATTGTGGCCACTTGTGAATTCAGATGGTATTAGAAATAAGAATGTTGTGCCCTTAGTCTAGGCCAGTGGTCAGCACACTGCAGCTCGCAAGCCACATGCGGTTCGTGAGCCATGGTTTGCCACTCTGTTGACTAATGAGTTTGCCGACCACTGGCCTAGATTCTCAATTCCAATAATTACAGGCTGTTGTTGTTCCTTGTGATTAAGCCCCTATCCCAGTGGTCGGCAAACTCAATAGTCAACAAAGCAGCAAACCGCGGCTCGCGAGCCGCATTTTGCCGACCACTGGCCTAGGCAGCTAACCCAAAGCATAGTAGTCCTTCTGAATTCATCCTATAATAGCCTCTGTTTCCACATCTGACCACTCCCTTACCTGGCTTAGGCAGAATTCAGCATCCTACAGGATGTCCAGGGGGAACAGAGGAAGAAGAGAATGAGGAATGGAATTCTAAGAATATAAGATTAGCTCAAGCAGAACTTTTGACACCTCATTTGAATTTGGGCCCCATAGCCTTCTCTGGCTTGGCCTCAACTTTATCCCTCAGTACAATATAGAGCATCATAGGATACTCAGATTCATTATAAGGAGGATGATCAAAGTCCAGAAAAAATAGGAAAGTAACCTATGTCTCATGAGCTTATAAGGGGACAATGGAGACTGAAGTCGCTTCTTATCTCTGGAGAAGCCAGGAGTAGCATCCGATGTTGACCCAGGCTGTTGTGCTGAAAACTGGGCTACCTATGTACTGAGCCCTTGTTAGCTCTTGTTACAGACTGTCCATTCCAGCTGAGTTCATTTGTTCTCTGTCTCCCACACATGACACTAACCACATGTGCATGCTGGTATTTGCCTTCAAACATTTATTTAGGACAGTTCCCTCCTCCCCCAAACTTATGTACTATTTTTCTGTCCTCCTTGTTCAACTCTGTCCCTTTCCTCTTTGTATACCTGGTTCTAAAGTCTTTTCCACCAGAAAGCGGCCTTACCTGGTTCCTAGGACTCCGTTATTCTACAGTTTTCAATATTATATTATATGCATGTATCTCTCTGTCCTATTGTTTAAGTCTATCAATGGACTTCGTGTGGCCACCTGAATGAGCCTTCGGATTTATTTTTATGTTTTTAATAAATCTTTATTGTTCAGATTATTACAGTTGTTCCTCTTTTTCCCCCCATAGCTCCCCTCTGCCCAGATCCCACCCTGCCCACCCTCTGCCCTTACAGACCCCCCCATCCTCATTCATAGGTGTACGATTTTTGTCATACCCCCTTCACCCCCTTCCTCCCAGAGAATTGTCAGTCCACTCCCTTTCTATGCCCCTGATTCTATTATATTCACCAGTTCATTCTGTTCATCAGATTTTTTATTCACTTGATTTTTAGATTCACTTGTTGGTAGATATGTATTTGTTGTTCGTAATTTTTATCTTTACCTTTGTCTTCTTCTTCCTCTTCTTAAAGAATACCCTTCAGCATTTCATACAATACTGGTTTGGTGGGATGAACTCCTTTAGCTTTTTCTTATCTGTGAAGCTCTTTATCTGCCCTTCAATTCTGAATGATAGCTTTGCTGGGTAGAGTAATCTTGGTTGTAGGTTCTTGTTATTCATCACTTTGAATATTTCTTGCCACTCCCTTCTGGCCTGCATAGTTTCTGTTGCGATATCAGCTGACAGTCATATGGGTACTGCCTTGTAGGTAATTAACTGTTTTTCTCTTGCTGTTTTTAATATTCTCTCTTTGTCTTTTGCTCTTGGCATTTTTTTAAAAATAAATCTTTATTGTTCAGATTACAGGTGTTCCTCTTTTTGTTTTCCCCCTATAGCTCCCCTCCACCTGATTTCCCACCCCACCCTACCCCATGCCCTTAACCCCCACCACTGTCTTCATCCCTAGGAGTAAGATTTTTGTCCAATATCTTCCTGCACCACTCACACCCGCTTCCCCCTGAGATTTGTCAGTCCACTCCCTTTCTATGTCCCTGATTCTATTATATTCACCAGTCCATTCTGTTCTTCAGATTTTTTATTTACTTGATTTTTAGATTCACTTGTTGGTAGGTATGTATTTGTTGTCATTTTGTTGTTCATAATTTTTATCTCTACCTTTTTCTTCTTCTTCCTCTTCTTAAAGAATACCCTTCAGCATTTCATGTAATCCTGGTTTGGTGGCAATGAACTCCTTTAGCTTTTTCTTGTCTGTGAAGCTCTTTATCTGACCTTCAACTCTGAATGATAGCTTTGCTGGGTAGAGTAATCTTGGTTGTAGGTTCTTGCTATTCATCACTTTGAATATTTCTTGCCACTCCCTTCTGGCCTGCATCGTTTCTATTGAGAAATCAGCTGACAGTCGTATGGGTACTCCCTTGTAGGTAACTAACCGTTTTTCTCTTGCTGCTTTCAAGATTCTCTCTTTGTCTTTTGCCCTTGGCATTTTAATTATGATGTGTCTTGGTGTGGTCCTCTTTGGATTCCTTTTGTTTGGGGTTCTGTGTGCTTCCTGGACTTGTAAGTCTATTTCTTTCAGCAGGTAGGGGAAGTTTTCTGTCATTATTTCTTCTAATAGGTTTTCGGTATTTTGCTCTCTCTCTTCTTCTGGCACCCCAAAAATTCGGATGTTGGTACGCTTGAAGTTGTCCCAGAGGCTCCTTACACTATCTTCATATTTTTGGATTCTTTTTTCTTTTCCAGTTGGGTGTTTTTTGTGTCTTTGTATTTCAAATCTTTGACTTGATTCTTGCGATCCTCTAGTCTGCTGTTGGATCTCTGTATATTATTCTTTATTTCAGTCAGTGTGTGCTTAATTTCTAGTTGGTCCTTTTTCATATCCTCGAGGGACTCACTAAATTTATTAGCCTTTTCTAGAAAATTCTTGAAAAACCTTATAACCGTGGTTTTGAACTCTATATCCAGTCGTTTGCTTCCTCCATTTTTTTCATTTGTGACCTGTTTCTTTATCTCTGCATTTTGGCTGCTTTCTTGTGTTGATAGAGTGGCTTTGTGTGCTAGGTGTCCTATGGGGCCCAGTGGCTCGGCCTCCCCAGTTACCTGAGGTGGACACTCTTGGTGCACCCCTTTGTGGGCTGTGTGCACAGTCTTGTTGTAGTTAAACCTTGATTGTTGTTAGTATCACTGGGAGGAATTGATCTCCAGGCCAATTGGCTCTGAGGGTCAGTAGTGTCTATGATGGGAGAACTTCTGTGCTGGAGACACCCTTATGGGGCAGGACTAGCTTCAGTGGGGCTTTAGTGCTCACTGAGTCTGCCCCCTGAGTGTGTCCCTTATGGATCTGAGGAGTTGTAATCTGGATGGTCCCACTCTGACCACTGGGTACACTGGCTCTTGGATCTCCAAGGAGGTGCGAACTTAGCTCTGCCTGAGGCAACCCAGCAGGAGCTATGGAGAGATCTGCAGATTCCTCTTTTTTTTTGGGGTTTGGAGGTGCCCAGATGAGGCCCAGCTGTGAAGCAATGCAAGCTGTTGTGGGGCCTTGGAAGTTCTGGGGTTCTCTGACCCAGCTGCAGTTTGTTAGGTAATTTTAGATCACAAAGGGCCAGGCCATTCATATGCAAAAGCCTTCGCCACACAGCTGGGGTGGGGTTGTAAATTGGGTGGGGCAGGGTCTCAGAGAATCAACAGGATGGAGCAAACAGCAATGGCTGACCTTCAGCCCTGCCCTAAGAAGCCCCCGGGTCTCAGTGTCCCACGGTAATCGTGGCAAGCACTTCTGAGAAAAAGCTGCCCTCGTGTTCCCAACCGATGCAAGACTGTCCAATTTCCCTCCATATGAGTCTGGATCTCCAGAGTCTCACCCAGAACTGGAGTTCAGAGCAGTCAGGAGCTTGTGTCTCCCTGCCAATTAAAAAAGACAACCGTGTCCTCAGTTGCCAGCCCTTTCTGTGCGCACCTCCATACCTCTGCACTTTACTTCTGCACCTCTTCTGAGTCTCAGTGTGCTTTTCTCTTCCCTTCTAATTGTAGAATTTCCACTCAGCCAGCCTTCCTGTGGTCTGGATGATGTCCTTTTGTCTTTTAGTTGTAGTTTTGAAGTGGTTGTGTGAGGCAGCAAGTGCAGGTGTTTACCTATCCTGCCATCTTGGTTTCTCCTCGAGCCTTCTGATTTAAAGCAAAACTATTATCATCAACCTTCTTAAGTAAATGAAAATCTCTTTTCTGTTAAAACCTTTCAAAAAAAAAAAAAGACTTTATATTCTTCCTTGGCCTCCCATTTTTATGTCCAGTGAAGTTGTATGGATGTGGGTGAACTTGATCAAGATAGCAGCTTCCATAGTGGGATCCATAGTGGGATCGTGAAATGCCATTTTCCTTATGATAACTTGAAGGTTGTTTATTCTAAAACTTCAGAAATTGAGTTATTTATCTAATAATTTCAAAGAAATATGAGGCATCTATCATAATAACTTGATTCTCCATTACATACCAAATAAAATCCAAACTCTGTTGCTTAGTCTTCATAGCCCTCCAGAGTGGCCCTGCCTATATTTACATCTGCATCCCTTCGTATCAGCTACACTACAACTTCATGGGTCTATGTGAGGTTCTTGAACTTGTTCTTTCCTTTTTGCCTCAAGGTCTTTTTACATATTGTTCTTTCTTTCTGGAATGACATTCTTTTTCTCATCCACCTATCAAGGTCCTATCCTTCATTTAAAGCCAAGCTTAATATTTTGTCCTCCAATAATACTTCCTAGATCTTGCTAGAGACTATTATTTGTCTCTCCCCCAATTATGCTGTCATATTATTTGAGCCTCCATAATAGCACTGCTTTGTACTGGATTAATTTACATATGTAGTTGTCTCATTTCCTAGATTATAAGCCTTGGGAAGGTGAAGATTATATATATTTTTAACTTTATATTATTTTCTGTGCTTAGCATAATGCTTTGCACACTAGGTGCTCAGTAATATCAATTAATTGGATAACAAGGTCATGTTTTATGTTACTTTGCTCTTCTTTAACCATGTCACTTTTTATCACTGTCCAAATCAGTCTTTGGGTGTTCTCCACCTCTGTCTATGGTAAGAGCAGAGCATCTAAAATAATATGTTAGACTGCAGGTGGAGCTGACAGATTTGAGTAGACCCTGTAAACAGATTTATCTTTGAAAAGTTTCTGGACTGATTTGAGATGAGCTTTTCTGCTTGGCAGAGGATATTTGAAAGAAATGTCTGTGTAGAGCCACTCGGGGAGAAACCAGGATCAAAAGAGAGGCAACTGAAGATACGAAGAAACTGATTTCTGAGAACAAGATTAGTTTATGGATTTTGTATGTCAGAAAAAAGGGCGGTATATTTGCTTTGAGATATTTATTTCACTCTTGGCATCAAGCTTGTTTCCTTCAGCTACAATAATGTCACTGATAGCACTTTCCTGTCAGGTGCCAAGGGAGGGGCTAACAGTTCTGATCCCATGTGCTTGTAGGTAGAAGGTGAAAAATGGGCTGTTTTATGACTGCTAATATTCTATATACTTAAGAAAAGACACATCTAAACCTCTGGAGTCTCTTACCAATTCCTTCTATCAACTACTCACACCCCAACAGCTCTGTTCTCCTGACTTTCAACAAGGCATTTTCATCCTAAGATAAACTGTTAAACTGTTTTCCTGTTACCCTCTTTCATTTCTGATGGTCCACGTGTGTAATTTCTTAAGTCCTACTCCTCGGTGCTCAGTTCTGTGGCTTCCTTCTTTCCAAAGAAATAAACTAGAGAAACATAGCCTCCAGTGTCTGCACTCAAAGAAGTCATTGACTGGCTTTCTCTTGCCTAGAAAACCAACAGTATTAACAGGTAACAATAAATTACAAGGCCAATATCCCTCATGAACATAGATGCCAAAATCCTCAACAAAATTCTAGCAAATTGGATCCAGCAGTACATCAGAAAGATCATACACCATGACCAAGCAGGATTTATCCCAGGGATGCAAGGATGGTACAATATCCGCAAATCAATAAATGTGATACATCACATAAACAAATTGAGAGATAAAAACCACACAATCATATCAATTGATGCAGAAAAAGCATTTGACAAAATCCAACACCCTTTCTTGATAAAAACTCTCAGCAAGGTGGGAATAGAAGGATCATACCTCAACATCATAAAAGCCATATATGATAAACCCACAGCCAAAATCATACTCAATGGGCAAAAACTAAAACCATTTCCCCTAAGAACAGGAACAAGACGGGATGCCCACTCTCACTCATATTCGACATAATACTGGAAGTATTAGCCATTGCAATTAGACAAGAAGAAGAAATAAAAGACATCCAAATTGGAAAAGAAGAAATAAAGCTGTCCTTATTTGCAGATGACATGATATTGTACATAAAAAATCCGAAAGACTCCATCCAAAAACTATTAGACTTAATAAATGAATTTGGCAGTGTAGCAAGATACAAAATTAATGCCAAGAAATCTATGGCATTTCTATACACCAATAGTGAACTTACAGAAAGAGAGACTAAAAAAGCAATCCCATTTACCATTGCACCAAAAAAATTAAGATACCTAGGAATAAACTTAACTAAGGAGGTAAAAGACCTATACGTGGAAAACTACAGGACGCTGAAAAAAGAGATAGAGGAAGACGTAAACAGATGGAAGAACATACCGTGTTCATGAATTGGTAGAATCAACATCATCAAAATGTCCATACTACCCAAAGCAATCTATAGATTCAATACACTCTGCATTAAAATACCAATGGCATATTTCACAGACCTAGAAAGGACTCTCCAAAAATTCATTTGGAATAAAATAAAAGACCCCAAATAGCCACGGCAATCCTGAGAAAGAAGAACAAAGTAGGTGGGACCTCAATACCAGATTTCAAGCTGTATTACAAAGCCACTGTTCTCAAAACAGCCTGGTACTGGCACAAGAACAGACATATAGACCAAAGGAATAGAATAGAGAACCCAGATATCGACCCAAACCACTATGCTCAATTAATATTCGACAAAGGAGGTATGAACATACAATGGAGTCAAGACAGTCTCTTCAATAAATGGTGCTGGGAAAATTGGACAGATACATGCAAAAAAATGAAACTAGACCATCAACTTACACCACACACAGAAACAGGTAACAATAAAGAGAAGTTTAGAAGTTGTTGACTTTCTTGATCCCTTCCTAATTCTTTCCACCTTTTCTTTATCCCACAAATGCTGGCTGAGAATCTGCTATGTACTAGGCATTGCTTATTTTACAATGCTTTCCCCCTGTCAGCTTATAATTAATACTCTTTGTGAGTGGGAGTTTAGACGTTGGTCTGATATGAGAAATTACTTATCAAATGTTCCCAAACAAGTGTGGAAGTGCCTGATAGAGTACAGAATTAAGATTTCTTTTTTTGTTGTTAATCATTCTCTCCTTTCTTGGTATTGCTATTCATCACTGATCCATCTCTCAGAACTTTACACAGAAAAGTTGTTCTGTGTCTCATTCTGTCTGAAACATAATTTTAACATTTCCTGAAGAACTCTAAGGAATGGGGTGGGAGGCTAGATAGTTAAAAAAAAAAAAAATAGAAATCACAGTCTTTGTCCTTAAGGAACTTAAAATGTAACAAATGAGACAAAAACACATAATTTTCCCCAATATCCTATAAAACACATACACATATGCAATGAAATATTGTTGAAACCAAATAGTGAGGTGAAACTGGAGCAAAGAAGTCCTCTCAATTAGTTAGAGTTAATAAAGAGACTTTGGAGGAAAGGATTGTGAGCTGAGTTCCGAGTAGAGGCCATGAAGACAACATTCTAGCAGATAGGAGACAATGTTCAAGCACAGGCTTAGCTGTGGGAATAACTGGGAGAGTGGGGGTTGGTGGATGGGTTGGTGAAACACAAGGTCTAAGAAGGAGAAGTCAATAGAAATGGGTTTGGTGAGAGATTAGGGTATAATTGGTGGAGGACCTAGATGAACAACATAGGATAATGTGTCTTCCTAACTGGAGACAGGGGAATAAATAAAATAACTTTAGGAGAACTAAAAAACACTTATTATTTCCATTAGCCTTTGAGAAAAGTGGACTAAGGTTTTTGGAACTCTGACTACTATATGACTAAGGTGCTGTGCTAACATGAGGTAAAGAACAAAGACCAATAACAATAAACCTCAGATCTAGTTTGTTCTAAAATGCAGCTTAAATTTCAGCAGTGATTATTCATCCAAATGGACTGTGGACTTCATTTTGATTGGTTCTATTTTGGAGTCATAAAATGACCCTACACAAGTAAGTTATGCAGTCACATGCTCTTGTATCCTTCAGTCTACTCATTTTGTCTGTGTAACAAAATTTCGTGATAAAACAAAGAAACATTCACACGTGGTGTCTATCCACTGACCTTTACCTTTCTGGATTGACCATGCTTGAGAGGAGGATTATACACCAAGAAACTGCCTCTGGATTTTCCCAGTCTTTTAGAGAAAGATTTCCTAAATCTGGGTTATGCTAACTGACTACAGGAGAGGAGAGTCCCAGACTTTTATGATATTTCCACCATGGACCTCTGCTGAGATTTCCTCTGCTACAGAAGGAAGGGGGGCTCCTTTTCATATAATGCTTAAATGCTTATGAATGAGGGGGGGAAGATATTGTAACGTGTCTACATCTTCCCTTTGGTATAGTTAGGTTGTTAAAAAAATTCCAAGTAGAGAAAGAAAGACTAGAATTATCAAAGAAAGAACTTCCCAACAGAGTGAATTATTGAGATGATTGAAAGAAATTGTGTACTCTCTTTATCTGAGGAGCTAGAGGAATTGAGTCAATTACCAATTGTCTGCCTGATTCTGGAGGCAAAGGAATGAATGAGAAGACCTCCAAAGTTCTGTCTTCAGGCCTAAGCTCAGTGATTTCAGAATAGAACACAGAAAAAGAAACTAGAGCAACTGGAACCCATCTTTTCAGGCTTCTTTTTCCTGTGGCTGCATGACCCTCTGGTTCCCCCCCAAAATATTTTTTGCCCTTCTATTTCAGAGATGGAAGACTTTGAGGAAGTGAGGATAAAGTTTATTCAATTGAGATGTGCAAATGGGATTTTGTGACCGATTTTGATATTATTTTCATATCTAGGTAAATAGCCAAGGTTGATTTTCATACTGACATCTTTATTTAGGATTTTTAGATTATCCACTTTGTGGATTTTTTTTTTTTTCAGACTCCATACTTCCACTGCATTGGGTTTGGCAGAAATACTGTGTCAGAAAAAGCATCAGAGATGGACACAGATGGTGTGTGTGTGTGTGTGTGTGTGTGCGCATGAGTGACTTTGTGTAGGTAAAATAATGTAAATTTATTTAACTTTTCTGTAGTACTAATTCATTTTGAGCTGATATATTTATTTGTGAATCTGTTTAATGGTAGCCTCTACCATGAGACTGCATGCAAGACTTATATCTATTTTGTGCACCATTGTATAGTTACCACTTAGCAGATGGTAGGCACTCAACAAATGAAAAATTATTTATGTGCCTCCGTTCTCATCCACTGACTTGGACAATGAGAAGTGCCTATGTCTCAGGGGCTGGGAGATTCTATACTATGGCAAGTGGATGAGCCACAGAGACTGTGATCAGATCTCCCCAGTGAGGCTGCCAGCTCTAGGGTAGATACCTTGTCCTCTGCCTATCACTGGCTGCATCTTATCATAATACCTGAGGCACAGGCCAGGGAGTGATCCAGGGCTGGGGATGGGAGGAGGTAAGTCCCAGCTATCAGAACAGACATCTTATTCTACCTGCAGTTCTTCCAGATGTGGCAGGGCTCCCAGCCCACTGACCTGCAGGGCTCAGTGGGGGGTTGGTGGCATGAGTCAGAGAGGAATGTGGAGCTGGTTGTTTGGGAGTTTCACTCTGTGAGGAGAAGCCTGTTCCCCATGCCTGTCAGTTCTCTAATGGCATCTCCAGGGGCAGAGCCCAGAAACAATTAGTTGGAGAAGACAGACTGAGCACCCACACATTTTTGAATTCCCCAAGATGTTGGTAGGACAAGAATTTAAATGGATTTTAACAGGAAGAGGACAATTCATAGACAGCAAAGTATCATAGAATATTCCAACTGAAAGGAAATTTGAGAGATCAGCTTATTCATACTTCTGCATTCATTTTAGATAAATAAAAACCTCCGCCCTTGGATATTTTCTGACCTATAACATGAAGGCCATACCAGGGCAGTGGAAGGTCAGTGTAAGTTCTCCAAGCTCCCATATCCTCATTCCCCTGGTGGAAGTGAGCGAACACACCAGACAGACCCTCACTTCGGCATCATTCAATGCTCTGCTTCTTCGTACAGTGCACAGCAATGGGCCAGGGCTGCAGGTGAGAGAGGCCTTCATTCTTGGGTCTTACTGGAGAGGGGACCTATGAATCTTGTAAATGTGATGACATCGGCAATGACAGACTCTTTAGCCGCCTGGTAGTCTGTAATTGAAGCCAGGAATTTAGCACACGTTCTGACACACCCAGCTTTCACAGTGGGTTCCCAGAAGCGGGTTCTTGCATAGCCACTAGGCTGGGAGGACCCTCACTTAATCAACTCCCTGACAAGCTCCAAGACCTCAAAGCCAAATCCTAAATTCCCAAACCAAGCAATAATTTTATCCCTCTCTGTTTTCATTACCAGTTGTGCTTAAACTATACTTGCTAATTATTCCCAGTTGCAAACTCCCAGTAAGTGAGATCCAAGCTCCATGAAAGTATCATGGGATGTTCTTTTATTTTGGCTTAACTGAAATATTTTTTGTTATAATCAGAGCCTAAAATTGATCAAACCAGAAAGTTTATACTGCTTTGAAGCCCCAGGCAAATAGGTTGGGGATTTTTCTTGCTGTTCTCCACCTCTCTTCATAATGAGATGCTTTGTTTTCATGAATCGGCCCTGATCCAGACTTCTAGACTCTGTGACAGGACATTTCAACCCTCCCTCTGCCTCCAGGCAGGACTGAACTTAACTCATCCCAGACTGAAGTGTGTCTCCTCTAGACTGTTTCAAATTTCCTGAATCTTCGGCATCATTTGGTTAAATGTGCACAACTTTTTGCCCTTGTCTAATCTTAATTTCCTATGGCAATTCCAGCCCATTAGTTCTCATTGTGGAAAGGAAAATCCATGTTCCTCTTATATCTTCTCAAATGTTAGTTTAAGCCTCATCTCTTCCTTATGCCAAAAGAGTAAAGTTACTGTTATTTGAAATTCACCTCATAGTTGACCTCAGCTACTATTATACTGCATATTTCGGTCACTATTGTTATTGTGCCCCAAACCCAACGTATCTCATCCTTCCTTTAGACTGAGACTCAAATATCAGTTTTCTCCACCTGAGATGCCTTTCCCTCTCATCAGTCCAACCTTCCATTCCTTCTGAATCCTGTTCATCTCTCAATCTAGATGCCTCTCTCTCTCTCTCTCTCTCTCTCTCTCTCTC
Organism: Corynorhinus townsendii; assembly: GCA_026230045.1. Taxonomy (NCBI): domain Eukaryota; kingdom Metazoa; phylum Chordata; class Mammalia; order Chiroptera; family Vespertilionidae; genus Corynorhinus; species Corynorhinus townsendii. The sequence goes on along the minus strand of JAPDVU010000003.1, from coordinate 166,412,307 downwards.
TCTCTCTCCCTCCATTCTCTCTGTATTCTCAATCATTCCAATTCCCCTAGAAGCAATGTAAAGAACTTCACTCATGTGGCTTGAAGTTCTGCTCTTGCCTCATTGTCTCCAAATACGAAGTCCTGATTAAGAAAAGGCCTGAGGAACATAAAGGGAATCAGCAGCTAGACAGGTGTGTAATAACATGGAAGTCAAGAGCCCCAGGATTCTAGTGTGGGTCTGTAACTTTGGGCAGTTCATAACATCTCTGGCCTTTCAGTTTAATTATTTGGACAAGAAAGCATGAAATCAGGGCCTCTCTAAGAATTCTTCAAACTTGAAAAATGTTATGAATTTGTGTTTTCCTCTCTTTCTTTGTCTTCTTCAAAATCATGGACAGAACTCTACAAGCAAGGAAATCACAGAATAGGAGAGGAAGAATGAATTAAAAGCCATAATAAGAACTCACAGAGGAAGGACCATGTGAAGCCACAGGGAGAAGCTGGCCACCTACAAGCTAAGGAGAGGGGCCTCAGAAGAAACCAAACATTCCAACACCTTAATCTTGGACTTCTAGCCTCCAAAACTGTGAGAGATAAATTTCTGCTTATGCCACAAAAAGGACATAAATGATAGAAAAAAGGCATTTTAATGTATAGGTGGTACTGGTAGTAATGATTGGTAATTTGTAGTGAATAAGAGAGGAGGGGTGAAGGCTCCTGCACCTCTAACCCTTTTATGATCTTACAAAAATGTCTGTATACATTTTAGAGGGTAGGAAAGTGGCTATGCTTACGTCTTACATCACCTGCAGTGACCTAATATCCTAGACATATGCTTACTCTATTGTGGAAAGCCTGGCCCACCATCACTAAAGTCACTGAAGAAAGACACTATATTAAGTTCTGACTCGTTTCTTTCTTAGAAATTCCCAAATACTACATGGGTAAAAAAGACAATCATTTCTATCTGGAACCAAAAGAATCTTTATTTTCTAAATGGAACTCGAGTTTCTTCTATGACATATTGGTCATTATGCTTCATAACAATCCTTGTAAAATAAAAGGCCATAAAACCCTGTAATTTATAAGTTATGTGGCTGAGAGAGAGAGAACAATTCATGTGATTATTACTGTGGATTAGAAGAGAGTTAGAGAAATGTCATGCTGACCATGCCACTTACCCTAAGCAGGGACAGACTCACATTAGTTTACTAGTAAACAACTAGACTAATTAGATTTTTTTTAAAAAGGGGGAATCCCTGAAGAGCTATCAGAGAGAGAGGTGGAAAAGGCTAATATTTATTAAATACCTACCCTATGCTAGGTATTGTGAGACTCTTTATATACCATACTAGAGGCCTGGTGCATGAAATTCGTGCATGTGGGGGAGGGAGTCCCCTCAGCCCAGCCTGCACCCTCTCCAATCTGGGACCCCTCTTACAATCCTGGACCACTGGCTCCTAATCGCTCACTGCCTGCCTGCCTGGCTGCCCCTAACTGCCCCCCCCCCCCGCCAGCCTGATCGCTTCTATCTGCCCCCCACTGCTGACCAGGTCGCTTCTAACTGCCCCCCCCCCCCCGCCAGCCTGGTCACCCTGTATTGCCCCTCCCCGTGGGCCTGGTCACCCCTAACTGCCCCCCCGCCAGCCTAATTGCCCCAACTGCCCCCCCTGCTAGCCTGGTTGCCTCCAACTGCACCCCTCCTGCTGGCCTGGTTGCCCCTCATAGCCCCCTGCTGGCCTGGTCGGCCCACACAGTCTGCTGTTCAGTCATTTGATCGTCCCTCACTAACCCCCTGCCGGCCTGGTCATAGGCAGCCATCTTGTGAGGGCGTGAGGGTTAATTTTCATATTACCTCTTTATTATATAGGATTTGCCTAAATATAAGGTAAAGTTTTATCTTTCCCAAATAATTTCTCAGAAAGGGAAAATTGCCTTATATTGGAATTCTTACATATTATAGAATACTAGAGGCCTGGTGCACGAAATACGTGCACTGGAGGGGGGGTGTCCCTCAGCCCAGCCTGCACCGTCTCCAATCTGGGACCCCTCGAGGGATGTCCGACTGCCGGTTTAGGCCCAATCCCACAGGGGATCAGGTTTGGGCCTAAACTGGCAGTCAGACATCCCTCTCACAATCTGGAATTGCTGGCTCCCAACCTCTCACCTGCCTGCCTGAATGCCCCTAATTGCTTCCACCTGCCAGCCTGATCACCCCCTAACCACTTCTCTGCCAGCCTGATTGCCCCCAACTGCCCTCCCCTGCTGGCCTGGTTGCCCCTAACTGCCCTCCCCTGCTGGCTTTGTCACCCCCAAATGCCCTTCCCTGCTGGCCTGATTGCCCACAACTGCCCTCCCCTGCCGGCCATCTTGTGACCACATGGGGGTGGTCATCTTGTGTGAGGGTGTGATGGTCAATTTGCATATTACCTCTTTATTATATAGGATGTTTGTTCTCAATCACTTGATTTTTAAAAATTAGGTTCTTTTTGGGGAAGACACATTAGCCAGCAAAAGCAACAAACCAACTAACAAATAACCCCCACCCACAAATAAAAAAATAAAACAATGCTAGTTTGGATTGTTTATAGAGACTATTTGATGGAATCTGTTTTTGTTTTGTTTTTTAGATACTAAAAACTAAAACCACTTCAGTTTCTGGGAACATGATAGGCTAGGTTATTTTAATAGACTTCCTGCTATTTAAATGTACAACTAAAAATGCTGTGTAAAATATTTAAAACATCTTAAAAGCATCAAAGAGCTGACAAGATAGTAAGGGAATACTAGGTCAAATCTAATGAAAAGTGAAAGCTCACAGTGTAAGTGGAACAGAGAGTCCCCTTTAGACCAGAAGGTATTAGCTGATAAAGGCAAGCTTGAACTTTGGTTTTGATGGATGGTCTCAGAAATTAAAACTCAGGGCTGGCTCAAAATGGGGAGTCTAATAGAAGACCCTCTCTGCATTAAACTGAAGACTCAAAGGGTTACACCCTTAGGGTATGGGTAAAACAGAGGTACATCTAACCCTTCTGCCACCTTCTTAAGTCTTCTTAAGGACTGCAAGAGACTTTCCTTGGTGCTAAGCAGAGCCAGGGGAAAAATTATAAGCCAGGCTGATTTGTTGCCCAAATGTACATTACCTAGGCAACCAGGGGAAACCTCAAACCTTAAATTTAGTTTAAAATGATTCCAGCCCTAGCTGCTTTGGTTCAGTGGACAGAGCATTGGCCTGTGGACTAAAGGGTCCTGGGTTCAATTCCAGTCAAGGGCACATGCTCAGGTTGTGGGCTCAATCTCCAGTAGGGGGCATGCAGAAGGCAGCCGATCAATTATTCTCTCTCATCATTGATGTTCTTATCTCTCTCTCCCTCTCCCTTCCTCTCTGAAATCAATAAAAAAATTTTAAATAAATAAAATGATTCCAGACAAGTATTTCTTCTAGGCACCTGGAAAAGGCAAATACAAATTCCCCCTCATTGAAGGCCCCTACATCCTAAGCTTTAAAAATCCTCTCAAGCAATCTTTTTAATGAAGTGAATTAACAAGCACACAGGGAGAGAAGGTGCCATAAATGAGAATTGAGAGAGAGAGAGAGAGAGAGAGAGAGAGAGAGAGAGAGAGAGAGAGAGGAGAAACAGACTCACAATGACTTTGGACATCAAACTTATCAGGTATATATTATATAACAAGCTTGAAATGGTTCTAGGGAACAAGAAAATATGAAAAGGGACCTAGTGGATTTGAAATAGAACCAAATAGAATGAATCTAACAGCAGATTGGATCTAGTTGAAGAGAGAATTAATAAACTAGAAGGCAAGTCAGAAGAATTACGGAAGGCAGCAGAGAGACAAAAATGTAAAACTATGCAAGAGGTTTGGGAGCTAGGGGAGACAGATCAAGAAGACCTATCATACATTAATTAAAGTTTAAAAACAAAAGGAGAGAAAGAATAGGGCAGAGACAGTATTTGAAGAGGTAATGATACAATTGTCTAAAACTGACTAAATTTACTAAAAAGCCTAGTAAATCCCAAGAAAGAGAAAAAGAAGTTCACACCTAACATGTGTTAATGAAACTACAGAACAGGAAAAGTGAAGAAAAAAAGAAAATAAGGAGCCAGGTAAAAGATCTGCTTCTGACCACAAAGAAGTAACTGATATGGAACTTGTCCTCTCACTGTGAAGAACTAGAAAATATATGTGAAAAACTGTTTTGAGACCTTGGGATAAGAAGCAATGCAGCCCTAGCCATTTTTGCTCAGTGAGTAGAGCACCAGCCTGCAAACTGAAGGGTTCTAGGTTTGATTCCGGTCAAGGGCACATGCCTGGGTTGCAGGCTTAATCCCCAGTTGGGGGTGTGCAGGAGGCAGCCAATCAATGATTCTCTCTCATCATTGATGTTTCTATCTTTATTTCCCTCTCCCTTCCTTTCTGAAATCAATTTAAAAAAAAAAGGAAGGAAAAAGAAAGGAGAAGAAACAATGCAGACCATAATCCCTGAGAGATAGGAAACAAACAAGGTGAAACCTATAGTCACTCTGGGTTCCAACCTGGGGGCATTTTTCAAACAGTGGCAGCAGGGATAAGCATCAAGCCGAATATGATGGTCATCCTACAGTGAGGAGATAGAAATTGGAGTTCAGGGAAGCTGAGGCAGCTAGAACTGGTGGGTTAGAATACTTGAGAGGAGTGAGAAAGAGTTTTGGAAGTCACATACAGTCTCTTGAAATGTTTGGCTAAACACTAATGTGTGCATGAGTAGGGTGAAATTCCATGATACTGAGAAAAGAACAACAGGTAAGTGTAAGTTGAACAGTTCTTAGAGTTTAGGCAGGGCTGGGAAATATTCAAATTCCATCCACCCAGAGTAGAGATATCATTGAACAACATCTAGATAACCAGTTGAGACTTCAGAAGAGTTATGCCTTAGTATGAAGGTTAAAGTAGCCCATACTCATCCCTAACAAATCTTTAAAACAAGCCTCAGAAAAGTAAAGCTTGTCTTCAAATAACTTAATGTTTGTCAAAACAAACTTCAACACTTTTTAAAAGAGAAAAAAATATAAATACTCAGCAATGTAGCATTCAAAATATCAGGATTTAAAAAAAATTACTAGGCACACCAGAAGGCAGCAAACTTTGATCCATAAATAGAAGGAAAATCAGTCATAGAAACAGACATAAAAAAAAGACAAAGATAATGTAATTAGTATACAAAGACCTTAAGATAGCAATTAAAGTATGCACAAGGATCTAAAAGAAGACATGAGCCTAAAGAAGACAGAAGTAAAAGATACTTTTTAAAGTGTGATTTCTCTAAGTGAAAAATGAAATAGCATTAATGGAAATTTTACTGGAGGGACTTAAAAGCAATTAGACACTGCAGAAGAAAAGATCAGTAAGCTTAAAAGCATGGAAACATACAAAGCAAAGCACACAGAGAAAAATATACTGAAAACCAAAAAGAATGAATCTCAGTGACCAGTGGGGCAATATCAAGTAGTTTAAAATCCATGCAATGACACTGAAAAAAATACTTGAAGATATAGTGGCCAGATTCTCCCTACTTTGATAGAAACTATAAACCTACAAATTCAAGAAGCTCAGGAACTTCAAAAAGACAACTGCATCAAAGCACATCAGAATCAAGTTGATAAAAATTTAAAAGTAGCCAGATATCCTATATAATAAAGACATAATATGCAAATTGACCATCACACCCTCGCACAAGAGGGCCGCCCCCATGTGGTCACAAGATGGCCACCACAAGATGGCCGGCAGGGGAGGGCAGTTGTGGGAGGGCAGTTGTGGGCAATCAGGTCAGCAGGGGAGGACAATTGGGGGTGACCAGGCCTGCAGTGGAGGGCAGTTGGGGGAGACCAGGACTGTAGGGGAGGGCAGTTAGGGGCAACCAGGCTGGCAGGGGAGGGCAGTTAGGGGTGACTGAGCTGGCAAGGGAGGGCAGTTGGTGGTGAATGGGCTGGCAGGGGAGGGCAGTTGGGAGCGATTGGACTGGCAAGGGAGGGTAGTTGGTGGCAAACAAGCTGGCAGGGGAGGGTAGTTGGGAGCGACCGGGTCAGCATGGGAGGGCAATTGGGGGTGACTGGGCCAGCAGGGGAGGGCAGTTGGGGCGATTGGGCTGGCAGGGGAGCAGTTAGGCATCAATCAGGCTGGCAGGGGAGTGGTTAGGGGGTGATCAGGCTGGCAGGCAGAAGTGGTTAGGGGCAATCAGGCAGGCAGGCAGGTGAGCAGCTGGGAGCCAGCAGTCCTGAATTGTGAGAGGGATGTCCCAGATTGGAGAGGGTGCAGGCTGGCCTGAGGGATAACCCCCCCCCGCAGTGCACTAATTTTGTGCACCGGGCCTCTAGTCTATAATAATAAAAGCGTAATATGTAAATCGACCAAACAGCTGAACAGCAGAACTACTGGGCGACCATGCTATGACACCCACTGGCGCCAGGCTAGCCAAGGCAGGGCAATCAATTGGGTGGCTCCACGATAGCCCCAAAGAGGGAGGCCCAGGCCACCAACCAGTGGGCTATGGTGGGTGGGCGGGGTCTCACTCTGCAGGGGCAATCCATTACAGAGCCCCAGCTGGGTGGGCAGGGACTACTTCTTTGGGGCTATTGCTCGTGGGGCTCCTGGACTGTGAGAGGGTACAAGCTGGGCTGAGTGCACGAATTTCATGCACTGGGCCTCTAGTCCTATCTAATAAAGAGGGAATATGCTAATTGACCATCATGCCCTCACAAAGATGGCGGTGCCCACAGCCAATAAAGAGGGAATATGCTAATTGACTGCCATGCCCTCAAAGATGGTGGTGCCACAGCCACAAAATGGTGGCACCCAGTCCCCTCAGCCCCGCCGGGGAAGCAGGCATATGGCATGGCCAGGCCCGCCCCTAGGTGGGTATGGCATGGCCAGGCCCGCCCCTAGGTGGGTCTGGCTGCTCCATGTGCCTGCCTCCAGAGTCCCCCTGTCCCCTCAGCCCCCCAGCCACCCAGGGCCAGCCCAAGGTGCAGACAAGCCTCAGATGGTGGCTGCCCAGCCTTTTAGGGCCGCTCGAGGCTCAGGTAACCAGGGCCAGCCGAGGCTTGTGCTGCTGGTAGTGGCAGCAGCAGAGGTGTGATGGGGGCATTGCTTTCCCCTGATCGCTGGGTTGCCTCCCCCTCCAGTGCATGAATTTTCATGTACCAGGCCTCTAGTATTAAAATAAGGAGAAAACATAATAAAAGACATATCAAAATAAGGAAGCAAAGATAAATATTATTAAAGATGTTTTTCTAGAAACAATGCAAGCCAGGAGACATTAGACATTTTAAAAACGTTAAAAGTATGTAACAACATAGAATTCTATATCCATTTTGAAAATGTTTTTCAAAATGAAGGTGTAATAAAACCTTTTTTTCTTTAGACAAACAGAAGCTGAGTGAATTCTGAGTGTTAAAGGAAATTTGTCAGGCTGATGGAAAATGAGAGTTGATGGAAAGGTTTATATAAATCTAAGAAATGGCAAATATGTAGGTAAATATTCAAAGACTTTTTTGTTTTAAATTTTTCTTTAAAAGATAACTGGCTGGCCTGGCCAGCATGGCTCAGTGGTTGAGCATCAACCTGTGAACCAGGAGGTCAGGGATCGATTCCCTGTCAGGTTGCATGCCCAGGTTACAAGCTCAGTCCCCCGTGAGAGGCAGACAGAAGGCAGCCGATCAATGATTCTCTCTCATCATTGATGTTTCTATCACTTTCTCTTCTCCCCTCCTCTGTGAAATCAATAAAAAAGTATATTAAAAAAAGATAACTGGTTGTTTAAACAAAAATAATAACAATGTATTGTGGGGCTTATAACACACATAGAAGTAAAATGTATAAAACAATAGCACAAGTTAATGGAAGTAAACTGTTGTAAAGTTCTTACATTATATATAAAACGGTGTAATATTATTTGAATATAAATTTTGATAGTTAAAGATGAATATTGTAAAAATCCTTGAGCAACCAATAAAATAATAAAATGGAAAAGCATAACTATTAAGCCAACAGTGAAGATAAAAATGGAATCCTAAAACTTAATTAATTTAAAAGAAAAAATAAAGAACAGATGGGGAGAATAGACTTAATCTCGATTATATTGATAATTACATTAACTATAATGGCCTAAATATCCTAATTAAAAGGTTGCAGTTAGAATGAAAAAAAATCATGGAAAAGCAATGTGTCTTCTATCAGCAATGCATTTTAAGTATAGAAACACAGATAGATTGAAAGGAAAAGGCTGAGAAAAGATGTGGCATGCAAACACATCGCAAGAAGATTGAAGGTACTATATTAATTTCAAAGTAGACTTCAGTACAAGTCCAGTGATAAAGAGGGATATTTCATAATAATAGAAGGTTCAGGTCATCAAGAGCCATAGTAATAATAAATAAGTAGTTGGCAAATTATATAGTATCAAAATATATGAAGCAAAACCACCATAACTATAAGGAAAAATAGACAAATCTTCAATTACAACTGAAGATTTTAACTATTGTCTCTCAAGAACTGATAGAACAAATGGTCAGACTATTAGTAAGGAGACAGAAGGCTTGAATAACATTACTAACTAATTTGACCTAGTTTTCCTTTATAGAATATTGCCACCAGTGACTACAGAATATATATTATTTTCAAGTACACGTGGAATATTCATCAAGATAGACCATTTGCTGGGCCATAAGACAAGTCTTACTAAATTTAAAAGGACTGAATTCATACAGCATATGTTCTCTGACCACTACAGCCATCACCAAAGAATTAGATTAAAAACCTAACAGAAAGGGAGTTTTACATGGAGTTTAGAAAAACCAAAGTTTAACTCATTAGCTAGGTAATATTGGGCAAAATGCCTAATCTTTCTAAATACCGGTTAACTCTTTTACAAAATGTAAATAATAATAGTACCTGCCATAAGATTTTTAAAATGTTAATAGAGATGAGATGTGCAAAAAGTTCAGCACAATGCCTGGCACATAATAAATATTCAAGAAACCTTAACTATAATTATTTTTAAAGGAGAGGAATTTGAGTTACTGGAGAGGAGGCAAACATTTTTGATATGAAGGCTTGAAGCTTTGCATGAGTATGTCATTTATGAAAGAGAAGCAGCAGAGAACTTGAATCAGAGAGGAGATCCCATTTAGAAAGCCATTAGATAGAGGGGAGGTTGGGAGGGAGGGGGAAGCAGCACAAGAGGTTAGTTAAGGCAAACTGAGGAGCTTTGATTTGATATGATGAACAGCAGTAGCTATTGCATAATATGTGTACTTCATGAAAACAGCTTTTATGAATTGTTGATTTATCAGTGACTACTTGCTTTAAAGAAGGGAAAGACTAGATGCATGAAAGCTGGATATAAGTCTGTTGAGATGATCCAGACATAACCAATTTGGTTCTCAACCAGGTTAGGACTATACAAATGGTAAGAAGGTATGCCAGACTCCATTGCTGGGCCATGCCAGGCCAGATCCATGCCTTGCCCTGCCTTCTAGCTGAAGTCCAGGAGATTGATTACAGCTAAACAAGGTCCCTCATGTGGCTTGTGGGCACACACAGACTGGCCTCACCTCACACTTACATTGTCCATCTTTTGTCTTCCACCTTGGGCCTTACCTGTGCCGTTGATACTTAAGAAGGTTCTGCACAGCAATATGCATAGGAGACCCAGAAGTGTAGGATAGTTAACACCTCAAGAGACAAAACTTGAATAATGGGAGCTGGTAGTTAAATCGCCCCCCTTCCTTCCCCTATACTGACAGTTTGGGGATGCAGTGCTTCACATGGCCCCTCTGAAAATATCCTTTCATGTTTCATGTGAAACAACCAACTTTTCCAGAAGCAGTGACCAGCTATGCAAAACATTCCTTCTTATGTGCTCTTTCTTTTTCCTGGCTTTGCCCTTCCCTATCCTGCAGTCTTGTTTCTCGGGGATTGCGTTCTTCAATAAAGTACTATCACATGAACATCTGCTTCAGGCTCCGCTTTCCACAGCCAAGAAGAGAAAAGAGGGATGAGACAGAGGAATGAGAAGGCTTTGGTCATGGCTTGACTGTATATGCCAAAGATTTGGGCAAATTTAGAATTAGCTGCAAGTTTGTGGACCCGGGACCTGGGGAGGGAGGTGGGTAAAGGTGCTCCTCCTGCAGCGAGGAAATGGGGGGCTACAAGTCCACTCTAGAGCTCCTTACGATGTGGGGGCTCAAGTGTCTGTATCACAAATACGTGATTAGAAAGTCTCTGGTTTCCTGGGTCACAGTCCTCTCCCTGTATCTTATCACTATTTTGATATGTATGCATTTTCAGGGGGGTTGGATCAAGCTAGGTTTGGCTTTTAATCCATCTTATGGCATACATTTAGTAAAAAGGAATGCAATCATGATGCAGACTTATGAAATCATCTTCCCTACCTTCAGTTTAACATATAGTTGAACAACTTAAAAACCTAACGAACAGACTCATTTCTGCCCCACTCAAGGCTGCACTTTATGAAACACAGGTTTTTCCTGAAAACCATCTTTGAAGAGCTCACTTTCCTGCAGACACACCAGTTCCGTTTTTAAAAAGAAAAAAAAAGAGAGCACGCTGAAGCAACAAAGTCTTTTGTCAAAACTGGGCTATGCTGGGTCCAAAGAAACTTCAAACAAATAAGGATTGGTGTCGTGAGGTAGGAGGTTTCTCTGGAAGGGCATTCAAATATCATTTTTCCAGGAATTAGCCCCATATGAGGTATCAAAAGGGGAGTAAAAAACGGACATTAGACCTCGAACTTATCCTCTTAGGACATGAAATGTGGTAGGAGGTACAGACCTCCTACATGGGAATGAAATCGTAAACCAGGATACATACACAGAGCCAGCAAGTCTAATACAGACTGAAGTATCCAGTCTTCCCCCAAATAGCTCAAATTTAATGTGCTCTAAAGCACAACCTATCTACTGCCTCTAAACCTGCTCTTCCTTTTGTGGTCCCTATTTCAGTTGAGGATACTCAGCTGCCTGTTCCAGAAACTTGGTCATAACTCTTGAGTTTTTCTTCTCCTTCCATCGCCCTCTCCACTATTACTTAAATTACCAAATCCTGTTGGTTTTAACTCTTAAATATTTCTCAAATCTATCTCTAGGGGAGGCAGCCTGTATTGATAGGAATCTAGGCTAACAGTTTTCTAGCTTGGAGATCCCTATGGTGAGGAGTCCTTTCAGACTCACATTCCTTCTCTAGGTAAGTGACATACAATAATTTTCAAATTTAACAAAACTGGGAGCTTGTCGGCACTCTTCTACCTACAGGAAACTTCCATTGGCTCTTGAAGATGGCTGTGTATGTCAAACCAAGTGGCAGAGAGAAAAGGTGGTTGAGGGATCCAAGGGGCCCTCCGCGATACCCACATGGCCACATTGTATTGAGAATTAAGTTCTCCAGGGCTTGGTGCTGCATGTGCCCCTCTCAAGATGGTCAGCTGCCAGGGTCTGGGGAAGCACAGAATTGGATGGATGAGTTTGATTATTCAAATAAAGTAGCTTGACACTTAAATTACCTGAATAATTGCCACCTTGTGGTGTAGGGCAGCGATTTTCAAGCAGTGTGCCTCAAGAATTTTTCAAACATGCAATACCTGACTATTTAGTCAGGAGCACTGACTTATTTTCCCTTAAACTGGCAAGTTAAAAAAAATGGCCACAGCCAACACAACAATAACCATCTGGTGTAAATGAATAAAAAGTTTACCTATTTTTTTGTCAGATCAGCAAAAAATTTAACAGATTTTTTGGTGTGCTGCAGAATTTTAGTAATTAGCTTTTGTGTGCCTTGAGATGAAAAAGGTTGAAAGTCGCTGGTGTAGGGCAACCTGACCCCCATACTGCTGGAGCCACAGGAGATATGAGAGTCAAAATTGTGGGTGAGCAACTGAATGGGGCGTCTGAGGTGGTGTCTGCAGCGTAGGAAATGAACCGACTATTCAAAGTGGCAAATGAGTAATGTGTTCATTGTGGCAGGCAAAATACCAAACCGTGTTGGGAGTGAGTCAGGGGACAAATTTGGCTGATCTCTGGCAATTTTCTTTCTTTCTTTCTTTTCTTTTTTGACGTGGGTTGATTCATTCCCAAGTAACTCTTTTTAACATACACTTACCCCAGCATTTCCAATAATTAAATTTCCATCCTTCAGGAAGCAATCCCTGTTTCTCCTCACCCAATATTCGTTTCTTGTTTATTCATAACACCAAGGGACTCAGTCTGTACTATATTTGCTTGCATTTATTTATATGTTGCTTTGTGTTTTTAAGCTATTTTTCTGTGTGTGTGCTGTGTTCCCTTAAAGTGGATTTATGTTCTTTCAAGAAAGTCTCTTTAGTAGACATTTTCCCTTTTCCTTTCACTTGCATTTTATAATTCTGTTCATTTGGTATTAGCTCATCAAAATCTCCATGTAATTTCTTATAACGTTATCTACACATTACTCTTTCTGCTATTGACTAGAAGTCTGAAAGCAATGCTACATTTGCAGTTAGGATATAGCACATGTGCTAGTAGGTTTTGCTTTATAGATGATCTGCTTTAAGACAACATCTTTAGGAAATCTTTGCATCTTTTTTAAATTTCTTTATTGATTAAGGTATCACATCTTTGTCCTCATCCCCCCATTCCCATCCCAAACCCCTCCCCACGCATGCCCCCACCCCCCTGTTGTCCGTGACCACTGGTTAGCCTTATATGCATGCATACAAGTCCTTTGGTTGATCTCTCCCCCCTACCCTTACCCTTCCCTACCTTCCCTCTGAGGTTTGACAGTCTGATCGATGCTTCCCTGTCTCTGGGACTGTTCTTGTTCATCAGTTTATGTTGTTCATTATTTCCCCCAGATGAGTGAGATCATGTGATACTAGAAATACACTTATAAGAACTGAAAATGAGACAAGCAATAATGGTTATGCTGAGAGGCAAATGAATCAGTCTGTAGTGAGTTTCTTTCTGGGACAACAGTTCTTTTGAGTCCCAATTTCAATGTCAAACAGTTCCTTATGTGTACATGTCAGCAATGATATTTCAGTTCTGGATAGTGGACAAATGGTGGTAATGCAGGTCCGACCCTCTCTGGTTTGGTCCTGGGCAACCTGCAGCAATGCACAGCTACTGACTGCTTGCATGGCAAAGCGTTGTCAGCATCTTCCATCTCTGGACTGTTTCTCTTCTGTCTTCATGGCTGGAGCAGTCCTGTCAATTCCTCTCTGTTGCAGGAATCCACATGGTCTTGGAGTTGTTTTCTGAAAATATACAAACATATTCTCGACCAAAAGTTAATAAAGGAATCTTTTCTATAAATTTGACTTGGGATTCTTTTTCATTTTTTGCCCAAACGATTTTCCTTTGGCTTGTTTTGATACCATGTGTGTTTTTCATGGGTGTCTTGCTGTTAGCATTACAAATGAAAGTTAATTTTCTAAAGTAAAAATTTTCCAGATGTAATTACTTACAGGATATTTTTCCTTACATAATATTCTTCTACTATCCCCCCTTTATTTATTTATTTAAATATCAGAGGCTTTTGGAAATTTTATAATGTAGTCTTGATAGCTTTTAAATTTTAATTTTTTGCACTAAAATATGACTGCTGTAGGTTCATTACTCACCCCTTCTGAGGGAGGTCTCCTGCCCCCATGGCTGCTTCACTTTCCATGCCCAGCTCAAATCAGGACCCAGGTAAAAGATAGAGACTTGGCCGACAGCAGCTGCCCTCTCACTGCAACAAGACTTGTTTGAGTTGTCTTGTACCCATGGTGTGGGGAAGTGGGTTTTTGATATCTAAATCCAGCCTAGCACCAGGAATGCTCAGGGGCTACCCAAGAAGGCAAATAATCCTTTCCACTAATATTTACAGGGTAAAATAAGATTGTTGTTAGAGTATTAAATTTGACAGTAAAATAGTAGTCAAGTTTTCAGACTAATTTTAATTGGCTAGTTGAAATAAGCGAATATTCTAGAAAAATTAATGGTACTGGACAAAAAGCTGTTCCTAAGGTGTTAACTAAAATTTTTATTGGTAGTTCATCTCATGGTAAAATCTTTGCATCTTAAAGCCTGGGTTTCTTGTGCATCATCTGAGTCATTGCCAGTAAGCTGAGCCCTTTCCTGTTCCCTCAAAGCATTGTGGCCTTTGCCCTACTCTGCTTGGAAAATCCTTTCCTCTTCTGTGCATGGTGAGGAAGAGCTCACGCTTCAGAACCTAGCTCGAATAATTCAAAACCTATCTCCTCTCCACCCCATCTGCTCCCGCAGTACTTTTTACAAACTGTCACTAAGGCCCATGCCCATGTTATTCTAGTTGTCTGTTTTCACATTGTTTTTCACCAAAGTACAAATCTCAAGGCCAAAGCTTATTCATCTTTATAGCCACACCACCAAATACTGAATCCTCCACACAGTGGGCACTTATAAAATATTAGAGAATAAATATTCAGTGGATAAGTTCTTGCATAGAATGTTTAAAATCCTCTACTCTACCTTCCCATCCCTCCGAGGACCCTGCCTGTATTAATTCTTCCAGATGCATTCTTAAGTATCAGTATCCATCTGGTTCTAATTTGTCCTTGGCATCATCCCAATTCTCACTTTGCAGGGCCAGAACGAGCCCAAGGGTGGTTTAAAATAATTTTACACTTATGTTTATTCTAATATTTATTTCAAATTTATCTCACATCTACTGTGTGCTGGATACTCTTTGTTCTAGGTGCTGAGGATACATCAGTTGACAAGACAGTCAAAATCCCTGCCCCCATGAACCTTGTATTTTAGTGGTTTACTCTGAAGATTAGACTGTGAAACTGATTGAGAATGAAAAAGTGAGATTTTTGCCCATGTTGTATGATAAATTCAATTCAGATATAGATGGCTTGTTTTTCCACTTTAATTTAGTAATTGAGTTCTAACTGCATGTAGCTTTCTGTCATCATATTTCCCAGTGACAGACAATAACATATACAATTTACACACCTATCCCTAGCACCCATGCCTTGCTAAATATACACTGACACCTATACATTACACTTCCAAAGTTTTCCAACGTATAAACTCACTAATCATACATATTCCCAAATATCAAACCTTCCAAAGTGATAATTATACTGCCTTCCCCTTCACAAATACATATCTGTTCAGATGCTCTCTATCCAATCTCCATTCTTCTTTCTCTAGCAAGGATAGTCAGGATCAGAATTTCTTTGAAAACTATCATGTATTTATATTGGACCAATTTTAGAAATGAACTTAGCAAGTCCTGGATGAAAGTATCTTTTTATTTTTCTTTTTAATCCTCAGTCAAGGATATTGTTACTGATTTTCCAGAGAGGGGAAGGGAGAGAGAGAGAAACATCAATGTGAGAGAGAGCATTGACTGGTTGCCTTCCATATGCACCACAACCAGGAATCAAACCAGCAACCTAGGTATGTACCCTGACCAGGAATTCAACCCACAACCTTTTGGTATATGGGGCTTGCTCCAACCAACTGAGCCACACTGGCCAGGGCAAACTACCTTGTTTTAAATTGCCAGTACTTGTTCTCCATTCGCCTGGGCAAAGCAGGCTGAAAGGCTAATTTGAGGCTGGAGACCATTTAACGTAGCACAGCATCCTAGGGAGAAAGGGCGAGGGATCTCTATTGGGGAAGGACATGGAAAGAGAAGAACAGATAAGGGAAAAGACAGCCATTTTGTGCAAGGTGCAGCAGTCCTCTTTTAGATGCTCTTTGTCATTTTCCCTGCCCTTCAGACATTGCTCCAAATCCTAAATTTTTAAAGATCAATGTGTTCATTCTTTTGTCTCCAAGCAGAACCCTGATCTGTAATGGGATGCAATGTATGTCATGTGAAGGGAGAGGAGAAAGAGAACTATACTCAAAAGACCATCCTCAATAGGCCAGGCTTTTTATTTTATTAAAACTTTAAAACAATCCAAATGGTAGCCCAGCTGGCATTGGCTTAGTGGTTGAGCATCAACCTATAAACCAGGAGGTCACGGTTTGATTCCTGGTCAGGGCACATGCCTGGGTTGTGGTCTTGATCACCAGAGTGGGGCTTACAGGAGACAGCCGCTCAATGATTCTCTCTCATCATGGATGTTTCTGTCTCTCTCTCCCTTTCCCTTCCTCTCTGAAATCAATTGAACAAACTTATTAAGAAAACAAATTTATTTAAAAAAAAAACAATCCAAATGGTAGATAGTACTTATCTCCATTTTGTAAATATGGAAATCAAGGTTCAAAGATATTAATAGTGGTGTTGTGATTTAAACTCAGGCTTGACTGACTTCTAGCTTATGATCTTCTCACCTAAGACTGACCCACCCTCAGGGGGTGGGGGGTTGGGTTCAGCAGTGAAGGGGTATTTTTCTGCAAGAGTGGCAAGGGTTATGGAGATAACCCTTCATAAAACAAAGACACTGACCTGGAATAAAAGGGGTCTGTACATACTGGCAGCTGGTAAAACACTGTCATAGAGATTCTAATGATAACATATAATTCTAAATGTTTACAATTTCTAAGTGTTTTCCATCCCTTTGATCTCCATACCAAGTGCTCTGAAGGATGTAGTCAATACCCATTTTACATTCAAGAAAACTGAGGGGGAGCCAAAAGAGGATTGATATTTACTGAAGAAATGATCTCTCTCTCTCTCTCTCTCTCTCTCTCTCTCTCTCCTGGGGGCCTCTCATGGGGCTCTGCATTTTCTCACATATCATCTTTGTGAAACATTATAATTTTATTTGAACCATATGACAAAACATTACATTTTGCACTTTTTTCTAACAAGCTCAATGAATTGACATCTCAGTCATCTTGATGGGTGGGCATAGTAAAGACCACCTTAAAGGCTGCCAGACAGGGGGATTGGTTCACTGAGGAATGTCTCATCTGACTGACTATCCCTTCTTCTGTAGCTTCATTCTATTTCCTTGTGGTTTTTATTTCTTCAGAAAGAATGAAGAATAGCTACGGGTGGTCCTGTGAATAATAAGTCTTCAGATATTTGAAGTTCACTATGTGTGGAAGATGGTTATCTCCCAGTCCCCATCATTTCATATTAGAGTGGATTAGTACTAAGTGTTCCTCAGTAGAGGCTCAGAGTCATAATGTGAGTCCACTCTTTTTCATTCTCTGCACCTGAAGACATATTTCAAATGGGTCAAATAGCCTTGCATAAGCTACTGGCCTGCCCATCCTTGTTGAATGTGGATTTGAATAAAGAGTCAGGGAGAATAGAAGGCTTGTGACCTAGTTTTTACCATCCTTACATCACTCCTTTCTGCCTTTCATCTACTAGGCTTCCTCTCCAGACTTAGGACCCTTTCCTTGATTCTCTCTACAGATCTAAGTTCACTCCTATTTCACCATCCTTTCCTGCTGCTCCTTGCAAAACACACACACACAGAGGCACATACAGGAATCTCGTGTATATCCCTTCACTTTAATCCTTTATTCCCTGACTTAGTTTCTCTCTAGTTTATTCACATCTTTTTAGCACTTCCCTCTGAAGTTCACTAAAGGGCCTTCTATTTTGTCCTTGTATATAAGTGCCTTGGTCCCTGGGTCATGAGTTCTATCCCATATTCTCCACAAGACTGGACTTTCCCTGTGGGAAGGGACTTCATCTTCTGCCTCTGGAGTTCCCCTCTATTCCCTGAATGTAAGATAGTCATTTCATAAGTGATTGACCTACACATCATCTGATAATTCTCCAAGTCACTGGATTATTTCTTAAGTTCCTACTTAAAGTCTTGCTTTAATTTTGGATATGAATCCAGAGTTTGTCAAGAACAAATTTTTCTTGCTTATGACATTAATTCAAGGTGACAGAAGAAGTGTGAGAGAAAAGAAAAAAAAATGATTTGAGGGATGAACACGATTTCTTTTTCTTTTTTTAATAAATCTTTATTGTTCAGATTAATACAATTGTTCCTCTATTTACCCCCATAGCTCTCCTCCACCTGTTTCCCACCCCACCCTCTGCCCTTACCCACCTCACTGTCCTCATCCATAGGTGTACGATTTTTGTCCAGTCTTTTCCCGCACTCCCCATACCTCTTCTCCCCCCGCCCCCCGAGAATTGTCAGTCCACTCCCTTTCTATGCCCCTAATTCTATTATATTCACCAGTTTAATCTGTTCATCAGATTTTTTATTCACTTGATTTTTAGATTCACTTGTTGATAGACATGTATTTGTTAATAGACATAATTTTTATCTTTACCTTTTCTTCTTCTTCCTCTTCTTAAAGAATATCTTTCAGCATTTCATATAATACTGATTTGGTGGTGATGAACTCCTTTAGCTTTTTCTTATCTGTGAAGCTGTTTATCTGCCCTTCAATTCTGAATGATAGCTTTGCTGGGTAGAGTAATCTTGGTTGTAGGTTCTTGCTATTCATCACTTTGAATATTTCTTGCCACTCCCTTCTGGCCTGCATAGTTTCTGTTGAGAAATCTGCTGACAATCATATGGGTGCTCCCTTGTAGGTAACTAACTCTTTTTGTCTTGCTGCTTTTAATATTCTCTCTTTGTCTTTTGCTCTTGGCATTTTAATTATGACGTGTCTTGGTGTGGTCCTCTTTGGATTCCTTTTGTTTGGGGTTCTGTGCGCTTCCTGGACTTGTAAGTCTATTTCTTTCACCAGGTGGGGGGAGTTTTCGGTCATTATTTCTGCAAATAGGTTTTCAGTATCTTGCTCTCTCTCTTCTTCTGGCACCCCCATAATTTGGATGTTGGTATGCTTGAAGTTGTCCCAGAGGCTCCTTACACTATCTTCATATTTTTGGATTCTTTTTTCTTTTTCGGTTGGGTATTTTTTGCTTCTTTGTATTTCAAATCTTTGACTTGATTCTTGCGATCCTGTAGTCTGCTGTTGGATCTCTGTATATTATTCTCTGTATTTATTTCAGTCACTGTATGTTTAATTTTTAGTTGGTCCTTTTTCATATCCTCGAGGGTCTCACTAAATTTATTGACCTTTTCTAGAAAATTCTTGAAAAACCTTATAACTGTGGTTTTAAACTCTATATCCAGTCATTTGCTTTCCTCTATTTCTTTCATTTGTGACCTGTTTCTTTATCTCTGCATTTTGGCTGCTTCCCTGTGTTGATAGAGTGGCTTTATGTGCTAGGTGTGCTATAGGACCCAATGGCTCAGCCTCCCCAGTTACCTGAGGTGGACACTCTTGGTGCACCCCTTTGTGGGCTGCGTGCACAGTCTTGTTGTAGTTAAGCCTTGATTGTTGGTGGTATCACTGGGAGGAATTGACCTCCAGGCCAATTGGCTCTGAGGATCAGCTGTGTCTTCGCTGGAAGAACTTCTGTGCTGGAGACACCCTAATGAGACAAGACTTGCAAAAGCCTCTGTGCTCAGCTTGGATGGGGCGGAGTCTCTGGGTGGAGCAGACAGCAATGGCTTCCCGTCAGCCCTGCCATAAGAGGCCCCTGGGTCTCAGTGTCCCATGGTAATCACTGCAAGCATCTCTAAAAGAAAGCCGCCCTCGTGTTTTACCTGCTGCCAGACAGTAGAGTTTCTCCCCAAATGAGTCTGGGTCCCCAGAGTCTCGCCCGGAACTGGAGTTCAGAGCCATCGGGAGCTTTTGTCTCCCTCCCGATTGAGAAAGTCAGCCATGTACTCAGCTGCCAGCCCTCTCAGCGTGCGCCTCCATACCTCTGTCTTCCACAGCTCCTCTGAGTCTCATTGTGCTTTTCTCTTTCCTTCTAGTTGTAGAATTTCCACTCAGCCAGCCTTCCTGTGGTTCTGGATGATGTCCGTTTTGTCTTTTAGTTGTAGTTTTGAAATTGTTGTGCGAGGCAGCAGTTTAGGTGTTTACCTATGCCGCCATCTTGGTTTATCTCTGAACACGATTTCTTAAGCCAATTAACTGAGACAGTTCACAGGTTTATTATGTTTAAACTATTGGGTAACTAATTTAGGGACTTTTATGGACAGTTTAATACTTTATCAGATTAAGGAATAAGCCAGTTTATATGAAAGAAGAAAGAACCCTGATATATATCTACATCTGATATTAAATATAACAAATGAAAGATGAGACATTAGAAAATTGTTCATAAATTTTATGGTTCAGAATGTGGGTACAAATAGTCAACTCTTAAGTATTGGCATGTAAATTATCTTTAGGAAATTTAAAATCCTCACTTAACTCTTCCTTACCCATCAGCATTCATCTTGGCTGCCCTACCCCAATCATCTCCAAATTGGTATTACACACCCTTTTCAATGAATGCTTATCATATATAATAAAAGGCTAATATGCAAATTGTCCTCTCAGGAGTTCGACTGGGAGACCAGGAGTTCGATCGCTTGCTAAGACATGTGCTGACCACAAGGGGGTGGCGTGGAACATGGCGGGTGACCAGCAGTGGTGGCTGGGCACTGAGGGTTTCGGGGGAAGAAGGAGGAGCGGAGGCCAGCAGGTGGGGAACCTGATCAGCCCTGATGCTGGCCAGGCCTAGGGACCATACCTGTGCATGAATTTCATGCACTAGGCCTCTAATGTAAATCATAATTGCAAAGATATAACTCCTTGGGTAAAATCAAATTTAAAAATTAGTCTGAGCTTTTGTTGGGTGGCTCAGTTGGTTGGAGCATCATCACATACACCAAAAGGTTGCAGGTTCGATTCCTGGTCAGGGCACATACCTAGGTTGAGAGTTCGATCCTCAGTTAGGGCATGTACGGAAGACAACTGATTGATGTTTCTCTCTCTCTCTCTCTCTCTCTCTCTCTCTCTCTCTCTCTCTCTCTCTCTCTCTCTCTTCCTCTCTCTCTCTCTTTCTCTCTCTCTCTCCATCCCCTTTCCCCTTTCTCTCAAATCAATAAACAGATCCTCAGGTGAGAATAAAAGAAATCAGTCTAATAATTTCTAATAGTTCATGGTTCACTTCATTTTATTACCACAGTTGACAAGAGTTGCCTGAGATATAAAAATCAAGACTATTTATTGGGTGCCTGGAATAGGTACAGGAGGGGTGGCAAGGTAAGGTCAGTTCAAGGCCACAAAAGAACTAAATCATGTATGTTACTTGAAGTAGATGTGGCCCTATGGACCAGCCCCAAATCCTCTCTGTTCACTGCCTGAAATGCCCATTTGTCCCATACCTTTTTCTCTGACATGTATCTGGTTTAGTTTTTGTATGTTCTTTAACATTTCACCTACCTGTTCTCTGCTCTCCTGACCTGGCCTTTTCAGGATGGCTATATATACATACTCACATAAAAAAAAGCTCCCCCCTTCTTTGTTCCTCTCTTTTGATCACTAAATGCATATGTATAATGCTAAAAGTGCTTTGGTATTGTCAACTCTGTCATGCAATTGGTGAGTTTAGTGGGGAAAAGTGCTTTTCTGAAAGGGCCACTTGATTTAAGAAGCCCAACATAGATAGACCATCAGCTTGCTCTCTCTGTTTGCCTTTGCCCCTATTATTTTGTCTCTCTATAATCTTTTATTTAATAAAAAATATCTATTAAGTGCTTACTATATGCCATGGATTATACTATATTTGTGGTTCAGTAGTGACACAATATTGCTGTTTCTTTCTAAATCCAAGATATTTAAAAAACCTAATGAAGAAAGTGATGTTAAAAAACAGCTGTAAGAGGAAGTTGATTTTTTCCCCTTATCCCTGGAGGTTTTATTATTTGGGAAGAAATTGGTGGTGAGAGGGCCAGTATTGCTAGTCAGAGATTTCGTCTTCACCTTAGTTCCTACCCTGTATAGCGGGAGCTAGTACCCCCATACCTTCTCACCCTTATTTTCTTGCCTCAGGGCCTCCCCCCAACAAAAAAGGAGTCTGTCACTGTAATTAAGCAGTCTGTAATCAACAAAGTCCCATTAAGAAATAATGAGGCCAGTAATGCAATGGGTGCTATTGATGGGGGATTAGTGAAACTCATGTGGTTTCCTACAACTCCCCCACTTTCTGAGGAAGTGGGGGTGGAGAAACTGTTGACTCAGTTTAGCATTAACGAAGTCAGCGTTAATTCCTTAATCCCTGTGCTTCCCCACCCCCTGCCCGCCCCCCCACCCTCCCCCCCCACACACACACACATACACTCCAGAGTTAAACTCCTTACTGAAGATAGATGTGTTGGATGGGACATAGCTCCCCACCATGTATGTGAGCACCTTGCTGGCAGGGTCATATTACAATCATCTCTATATTCCCAGTCTTGTACCTTATAAGTGCCCAGTAAATGTTCCATGCATTATGGGAGGGGGTGGGTTAGAAATACAAATTGAGCATAAGAGTCAAGTGCCCTGCATTTTTGCTCAAGACTTTGTCAAATAAATCGTGGTTCCATTAGCATCTGGAAATATCACTGACTGAAGAGGCTCTTGGTACTAAGGACCATAAGCTCTTTTTATACTTCTCCTATGTTGAGTCCTGGTTTTTATTATAAGTACCTGTAAACAAGGGCATAAGTTCTTGGAGGACAATGACCATTTTTACACAGTTTTATGTTCCCCGGAGGGTATGTAAAGTGCTCATGTTTACCTTGCAGCAGCATATGGGAAAACTGCCATTGCAGTAAATCAGTGAAGATCCCAAGAATATCCCTTTCTGTCCATTTTACTGAGTCCACTGAAACAATGAAAGAACTAAATAATTAAAGATTAAAAATCTAGTGGTTCGCCCTAGCTGGTTTGGCTCAGTGGATAGAGCGTCGGCCTGCGATCTGAAAGGTCCCAGGTTCAATTCTGGTCAAGGGCACATGCCCAGGTTGTGGGCTCAATCCCCAGTAGGGGACTTGCAGGAGGCAGCTGATCCATGATTCTCTCTCATCATGGATGTTTTTATCTCTCCCTCTTCCTTCCTCTCTGAAATCAATAAAAATATATTTTAAAATGAAAAATAAATAAAAATCTAGAGGTTCATGAAATGCTTTATGTGATCTTCTATGTCAAGGGAGCTTGCTCTGTATTAAGATGTAGTTCATCTGCTTGCCTAAAATGAACCTCTTGGAGTCCAAAGAGGCTTCTATGTAGAATCAGGAGAATGATCTCCAACAGTGCCTTTCAACCAAAGGCTCCTAGAAGCTTGTGCAACCTTAGTATCTCTTGAATGTATAGTTTTTTGTTTTTGTTTTTAAGAGTTGAGTGGACCATGCCCTGGCATTGTGGCTCAGTTAGTTGAGCATCGTCCTATGTACTCAAAGATCGCCAGTTTGATTTTCAGTCAGGGCACATTGGAGACAACCAATAGATGTTTCTCTCACATCTATGTTTCTCTCCATCTCCCTTTCTCTCTCTAAAATCAATAAAAAAATATTTTTTAAAAAAAGAACTGGGTGGACCAATCAGACAACTGAAAGATGCAAATTCATATAATTCATTCTCTACATTGACAACACTGCCTCTAAGTTGTGTGCATCCTCTTCTTAAACAAAGAAAGAGTTTATAACTTCTTTCAAGGTAGAAAGTTCTTCTAAAGAAAAAATCAATATGGGGTGGAGGTTAAAGGCACAAGTCTCGAGTTACATAGGTCTGGGTTTCAGTCCAGAAGAGTCTCAGTTCACTCTCTTGCTTATTAAGGCAAGTTAGTTAATCTTATCTTTGTGGTAAGAATACTGACCACAAAGGTTTGTGAGGGTTAAAAGAAAAAAGAATGTAAAGTACCTCCGAGCGCTGAGCCTGGCTGATGGTGAATGCTCAAAAATGGCAGTTGAAAAGAATAAAGCTAAATCTAGCTTCCGTCCCTCCTTTTCTAGCATGTGCTATGTAATTTTGCCTGGGTTTACTAGTATGTGAGCTTTGTGATTGTTCTCATGTGTCTTTGTTTGTATTTTGTTTCCCCACTTAGACTGTAAGCGACTCTGGAGCTGGTATTCTTTGATATTATTCTTTGATATTACTGAATTCCATAGAAGGTTTTAGGGAAAGATCCCTGCCCATGTATCAAATTATTATTATTGGCCCATTTGCCATTTCAAGTTTATGGGATGTATTACTTGATCTTCCATATCAGAGGAGCTTGCTCTGAATTAAAAGACATAGTTCATCTACTTTCCTTAAGCGCATCCAGTGGAGTCCAAAAAGCCTTACATGTGTTTTAAAGAAAAAAGGTCAGGAACATAGGTACACACTGCAGGTTGTAGGGAAGAAGAGAAAGCCTGTAGAGTAGAACAGGGCTGGATGAGAAAATTGGGCTTCTTAGACTTGGCTGAGCCACACATCGAATAGAACCTCTCTTCCAGGGCTGCAGGCATGAGCTTTGCAAGTTTGAAAACACAACCAGTGGCCTGAAGCCTCAGCTGCAGAGTGATCTGGTGCTAGAGTTCCTTTCCGTAATCACCTTCCCTTCCCCAAACTAGAGAGTTCCCTTTCCCTTTCTTTCTTCTTCTGATGAAGATAAAATCCTGGCAAAAGTTGATTATCTCCTACTGATTGTCATTATCTTTGTGTTACCCATTTTTGCAATATTTGCAGTAAATATTTTGTCCTGGTCTAGCTTGTTCCTGTCACCCTGCATCCTTGGGTGTGGCCATCTCCTTGCTCTATCATTTGGTGAGGGCTAGAATGAAACACACTCCTCATGATAGCCACTCCTCCTAGGGAAACCCTTCATGCTAGATCAGACCCCTCAGAAAACACCTTCCCACATTGCATCAGAAATCTCCTATTTTGGCTATCAGTGTCATAGTTTGCTACCAGAAGTATGGACAACTGAGACTACAGAGAACCCTTCCTAAAAGTGTTAAAGGTCTTGGAAGCCTTTGGTTTAAATGACCTGGAAATCAATCCCTAAGAACTTATGAGGTATAAATGCCTCTCCCAACCCTCATCCTCCTTGCCCCACAATGTCAGTATTTTACTGACTAACTAGAGAAAGAAGGGGAAAGGGAACTCTCTAGTTTGAGGGGTCTGATCTAGCATGAAGGGTTTCCCTAGGAGGAGTGGCTATCATGAGGAGTTTGTTTCATTCTAGCCCTCACCAATAAAGAATATTTAGCAATACTGCTCACCTTCACCTAGCAGCATATTGGCTGGTACTATAACATGTCTCCCAAGGGGATAGGTTCATTTGGACAGTAGAAAGCCTTTGCTATTCAGGATATGGGAATGGGGGAAATGGAGCCAGAGAAGGTTATATAGGACAATGAGAGAAGGAAGGGAGAAACACCCAAAGTAAAACTGACCTGCTATAAGCAGGATATAAGACCCTCCAAACTGAGGTTTTTGTAACATGAATCATGAATATTAAAGCCGAAAGGCCCTTGCTTTCAAAAAGGGATATTCCTAAACCTACCAAGCAAAGGAGAATCCGTAATATCTGTTGTAGCAGAAAGTTCCTCTGAAGTTTAACCTTAGTCTGTCCAGTGCCTTTTATTTGCCTATATTAATGTGTTGCTTTGTAATTGTTATTAGGTTGCTTTTAATGTGTATCTTTTGCCTTCACAGGTTAATTCCTCCTGGGAAGGACTTGACTCTTCAGAGCAATTTTTTTAATCTCCTCAGAAGAGCTTGCTCTGTATTAAGGCCCTGCTAGAGCTCAAGAGCAATGATCAATCAACCACAGCTGAAGCCCAGAAAACATACTAATCAACACCCTGCATCTGAAGACTTTGCTCTAGACTACAATATAATCCAACCATTTTTAAAAATACATATTTTTATTGATTTCAGAAAGGAAGGGAGCGGGAGAGAGAGATAGAAACATCAACGATGAGAGAGAATCATCGATTGGCTGCCTCCTACATGCCCCACATTGGAGATCAAGCCTGCAATCCAAGCATATTCCCAGACTGGGAATAAAACTGTGACCTCCTGGTTCATAGGTCAATGCTCAACCACTGAGCCATGCTAGCCAGGACCAACCATTTTCTTTTCAGAAGACAAATGTTCTCTGAAGGAGTCTGTGTGATTTTAAAGAGAAAGGGCAGACAGAGCTGTAGAACTCAGGTACCACTTTGACTTTCATCTGAGCCTGTGAAAGGGGAAAAGAAGGGAACGCTTCTCTGAGATGGCTGAGCAAGCAGTAGAGAAAGAGCTTTAAGATTCAGAGTGGAAAGGGCTATGCGTATCAGAGCTTTCCTTAGAGCAGTGGTTCTCAACCTTTCTCATGCCGCGACCCTTTAATACAGTTCCTCATGTTGTGGTGACCCCCAACCATAAAATTATTTTCGTTGCTACTTCATAACTGTAATTTTGCTACTGTTATGAATCGTAATGTAAATATCTCTGTTTTCCGATGGTCTTAGGCAACCCTGCTAGTGGTTCTCAACCTGTGGGTCACGACCCACAGGTTGAGAACCACTGCTGTAGAGCCTAAGACCATCGGAAAACACAGATATTTACATTACGATTCATAACAGTAGCAAAATTACAGTTATGAAGTAGCAACGAAAATAATTTTAAGAAAGGCATTAGAAAGGTTGAGAACCACTGCTTTAGAGCAACTCGACTATCCTCGTTTTAACCTATTCCCTTTCCTTGCCATTCCCACCTGTAATTCTGTCTTGGCAAGAACCTCACACTGAATGTTCTCAAAATACTTTATAAACTTTAATTAGTTCTGTGGGAAGTAAGGCCAAAAGAGATGACGGTGGTGGGGGCGGAGGGAAGGTAAGGAGAAGATAGGCAACCAGAGCAGATATGCAGCTTACTAAAGGCCTTTCGGTACAGGAGGAACTCCTGAGTCCCGAGTTTTGGTAAAAATTCCTTAGCCCTCCAGTTCCTAAACAGGTAGTGGGCTCATCCTACTAACCTACTTTGCTAGGGTGTTGTTGATGAATGCTTATAAACCCTAACCTAGATGATAGGTTTGGAAGATTGTTAAGGAAAGCATGTCATTAAGTTCCTACTCACCCCCTCCTCGACAAATAGCCCTGGAGGGAAGTGGGTGTTAGCCAGAACTGGAGGGTCACCACTTCAATGGAATGAATTGAGATTCAACAACTGGAGGAATTTTCCAAGAGTGAGGGAAATCAAGGGCATGTTGGGGGTGATGGGTAGGCATGGGTGGAAAGGCCTAAAATAGGTCAGATAGTCCAGAAAAGATCATCAAGAAATCATTGTGGATGATTGTTTTCCTAAAATTCAGGACACAATTTTGGTGGTAGTTTCTTTTCCTTCCATTCTAAGATCATAAAACCTCTTTAAGGCCTATCACGACAGAATTGGGTATTCGGACATTAGGCACATGGTTTGAGCCTGGGATTGGTCTATGCTTCGCTAAGAGAAGTAGCTAATAATTAAGCTCTGAAGTCAGAGACCTAGGTCTGAATTCTTCTTTGCCACTTCCATCACTTTGAACTTCATTAAGTTACTTAACTTCTCTAAGCCTTGATTTCGTCATCTATAAAATGGGTCCAATAATAATACTTAATTCAAAAGTTGTGAGAATTAAGTGCAACAATTCAGGTGAAGTCTTAGCATAGAGCCTGACATGTAGTAAGCACCTGATTCATTTTAGCTGCCATTATTACCTAACTTTTTTCTCTATAGATGTTATCCACTTTGGAGTTTATACATGGTCATTTCTTTGGTCAGTTCCTGATCTTCTCTGGTCTCTTGGCTATCTTCTCCCAATCTTAATGAGAAGTCAGGGAACACTAATATCAAATTCTTTTTCATGTCAGTTAGGATAAAGCAGAATTAGGAAGGTCAACCTGCAGTTGTAAAAAAGATTACATAGATTAACACAGCTCTACACACTAGATAGGTTCTCATAAAGGCTGTTAAGTGGCCATTTTTTTGTTAGATAATATCTAGATAACTTTCTTTATGATTCTAAAGTAATATTCTCATAGAAACAAGAATCACAGTTAAGGGAAAAGGAGCTAATATTTGAATGTGAGACACTTTCCATATCCAAGTCTAATTGAATCCTCCCAGTCACCCAATAAATAGGTCCTTATTATTCCCATTTTATGGATTAAATAACTGAAACTCAGAGAGGTTAAGTGAGTCATTCAACATCACTCTTCTAGGAATGGTAAAACCTAAATGTGAATATAGTTCTGGCTCCTAAACCTGTCCATTTTCTACTACATCCCAATCAAAGGAGTATTCTGTTTTTTTCAATCGTCAGTCTGTATGCATTTAAATCTTGTAATGAAATTACAAAAAAACTTGATCCATCAAGCCATAAGATCTTGAGTATTAATTTATTTAAAAATATTTCCCCTTATGACTTAAAAATATATTTTAATATTCCTTTAGTATGATGTGTCAAAGCTGAATGTTGCTAGATAATAAAAAGAACATAGTATATGGTGCCATTTACATAAAACTCTATAAAATGCAAGCTACTCCATAGTGGCGAAGTCAGATCAATGGTTTCCTGGACAAGGCTAAGGATTGGAGGAGGAGATGGCAAAGAAGCAAGAAGGAACTTCTAGGGGTGATGGATATGTTTATTATCTTGACTGTGATGCTGCTTTTATAAATGTACTAGAGGCCTGGTGCATGAAATCGTGCACAGGTGGGGTCCCTCAGCCTGGCCGGCAATTGGGGCCAATTGGGGCTGATCGGGGCCTTCTCACCCCCTCCCAATTGGGGCCGATTCCCAGGGAGAGGGACCACAGGAAGTTGGCTGGCAGCCAGAGGGAGGGACTGCAGGAGGTTGGCTGGCCACGGGAGGTTGGCTGTGGGAATGTGTGTCTTACAAGTCCCTTTTCCCTAGCTTCTAGTGCAGCACCTGGGACATAAATTCTCAAAATATGGTCAGTGGAACTGGGTGATTCTTTGGGAATTTGCACTAATTCCATAAAATTCAAATATTAAAGCAGATTGCTAAATATTCATCAGATTGGCTGAACTGGAAGAACCATGTCAAGAAGCCTTTGCAGATGCTTAAGTTCTCAGTGATTCCAATTTTGCACTTAACCATAAGCACAGGAAGAAATTACACTGATCTGCTAACTGAACTTGTTCTGGTATCAACCAGCTTTGTGAATGTCCATGTCTAGTTGGAAGAAAGAGGTTCTAAGATAGCTGAGTAATGATAAGACTATAAGAATAGCAAGCATTTAAGCTATAAATTGTAACTGGGCTTACAATTGCAATATCATTAATATTATACAGATAGGAAAGTACATGTAATAGCGGTTTTTAACATCTCACGTCTTCTATTCATCCTCAACAGATAAACTTCCCTCCTACTCTCTTCTCCCAATTAAAAACATCTAATGCTAACTTCCACTTCACCCCACCCTCTTGCCTTTAAACTTTATTATAACCACATAGTCTTTCCTCCAAGTATTTTATATTAATCAGAGGAATATATGACCTTACTATTTTTGGATTGACTTCTCCACTTCTGTTCTCACTCAATCTCCTTCCTCTTTCATCTGTCCTTGATCCATGTTCTCATTTTTCTCACCCAAAATGAACCTTTCCTTGAATCTCTTTTCCCTAAAACTTTTCCAATTCTCTTTAACTCTTTAACCCATCATGTTTCCAAAGTCTCTTTCTCCTGTGTTCCCTATCTCAGTTTATAGAGTCACTATCCACACAGTCTCTGAAGCTAAAAACTGCAATTATCCTTAAGTCTCTTTTTCTTCCATATCAAGTTGATCACCAAAGCTGTGACCAATTGAATTGCATATCTGAACTATCTCTTGATTACATTTCTGCTCTCTGTCCTGTTTTGGTTCAAACTCTGATTACCATTACACTGAACGATTGCAACAATCTTCCATTCTCCAGGCAACTTCCACACCACCACCACCACAAGAATTATTATTATAGGAAGGAGGTAGAGGCAGAGTTCATCCAAAGTAGTAGTTAATCTAAAACATCACTTAATCCAAATAATAGAAAAAGAGCAAATATCATTTGCATTTGTCTTTGGGGTATATTACCCTATAACTGCAGATTATTCACTTGATGAACTTTCTCTTGCACATTTGAAAAAGTAGTGTTGTTAACTTCACATCCATTACCTAGGACTGCCCAGTAGAAACTGCTGCCGGTGCAGTCACAACAAATGTTTATTGGCCTCTACTAACTAGATGCCAATTATTGCTCTGGGCACAGCAGATACAAAGATAAATAAAATTTGACTCCTTTACCGAATGAGCTTATTTTATAGAGAGGTGGTAGAGAGAGATTTTTTTAAAAAACTTTAAAAACAACATTATAAAAGTTAAAATGGAATTATAAATAAAAGGCAATGTGCACACAGAGGAGGGAGCATCTAACTCTTTGAAGAAGAATGCATCAATGTAGTCTTCTCAGAGTGGTGATTATTTAGGCAGTATTAAAATACAAGTAAAAAAGTTTCATTAGAAAGAAGCTTATGGCCTCACAGGGAGCATGGAACAATAGGAAGCTCAATGTGGCAGCTGCCTAGGGTGAGGATGGGGAGCTGGTTTGAAGGGCAATTATTGCCATACCCAAGTGCTTGGCCTTTTTCCCATCGGTAAGCAGAGCCAAAGTTTGAGCAAAGGAATGACCCAATCATATTTATATTTTAGAAAGATAATTCTTGTGGTGGTAGTGTGGAAATTGCCTGGAGAATGGAAGACACCTGGTAGAAAGAAGTGTATGGTGGTTGTTTCAATAATTTTCTGTATACTTTGATATTTTGGCATCTTAAGAAAACCTCTTTTGGCTGGGGAGAAACTGCCCCTCTGAGGCTAATCAGTTCTTAGAGATAGAGAAGACCCCATCTTAGAGCCCATCTCTGATATGCAAACTAACTAATCCAGAGCCATACCTCCTCTAGCTAGCCAATGCACCGAGGAGGCAATATTCCTCCACCTTAATCATCCCAGGGCCAGGTACTAGGGAATTTAGAACACTCCTATAGCTCAAAGCCTATCAAAACTATTCAAACTAGCCAATCCTAAATTGTTCACCCTGCCCTGTCTTGACTTTTGTATGGAAAACCCAATAAAGGCTGTGGCCTAAATCTTTCCCTTGCTCCTATTTTCTGCCTCCTGACCACCCTCGTGTTTTTCCATGTGGCCGGCATGGTGTGCTGTGCCTCCTGTTCTAGGACTTGTGAGCATAATAAATTTTGTTTTTCTGAGCTTCTCTTCTGTCTCCTCTTATGGCCCCACCTGACTGACCATCTCATAAACAAAATACAAAACAATAAATGTAACTAAAGAGACAAAAACTTGTATGCTGAAACTACAAAGCATGACTGAAAGAAATTAAAGAAAGCATATAAATGGAAAGACATCCCATGTTCATGGATTAGAAAAAGTAATATTATTAAAATGTCAATACTACCCACATGACCTATAGATTCAGTGTATTTTCTATCAAAATCCCAATGGCACTTTTTGCAGAAAGAGAAAATAGCCATTCTAAAGTTTACATGTAGTCCCAAAGGACCACCAACTAGCTAAAACAACTTTGACAAAGAAAAACAAAACTGGAGGCCTTACACATCCTGACTTTAAAATGTATTACCAGGACTACATCAAAATAAAAAGCTTTTGCACAGCAAAGAAAACCATCAATAAAACAACAAGAAAGCCCACTGCATGGGAGAACATATTTGCCAATGATATCAATGATAAGGGTTTAATCTCCAACATATACAGAGAACTCATACAACTTAACAAAAAGAAGATAAACAACCCAATCAAAAAATGGGCAACTGATCTAAGTAGACACTTTTCGAAAGAAGACAGAAGGCAGGCCAAGAGACATATGAAAACATGCTCACAGTCACTAATCATCAGAGAGATGCAAATCAAAACAACAATGAGGTACCATCTCACACCTGTCAGAATGGCTTTTATCAACAAATCAACAAACAACAAGTGTTGGCGAGGATGCGGAGAAAAAGGAACTCTTTTGCACTGCTGGTGGGAATGCAGACTGGTGCAGCCACTGTGGAGAACAGTATGGAGTTTCCTC
Organism: Corynorhinus townsendii; assembly: GCA_026230045.1. NCBI lineage: Eukaryota > Metazoa > Chordata > Mammalia > Chiroptera > Vespertilionidae > Corynorhinus > Corynorhinus townsendii. The sequence continues at coordinate 166,380,422 of JAPDVU010000003.1, read as the reverse complement.
AAAAAAATAAAAATGGAACTCCCATTTGACCCAGTGATCCCACTTCTAGGAATATATCCCAAGAATCTAGAAACAGGCATCAGAAAGGAAATATGCACCCCTATGTTCATAGCAGCACAATTCACCATAGCCAAGATTTGGAAACAACCTAAATGCCCATCAGCAGATGAATGGATTAAAAAACTGTGGTATACCTATACAATGGAATACTACGCTGCGGTAAAAAAGAAGGAGTTCCTACCATTTGCAACAATATGGATGGAGATGGAGAATATTATGTTGAGTGAAATAAGCCAGGCAGAGAAAGATAAATATCACATGATCTCGCTCATTTGTGGAATATAATGAACGACATAGACTGATGAACAAGAACATATCCAGAGGCTGAGAAACGTCAATCAGAAGATCATACCTCAGGTAAGGTAGGGGAGGGTGGGGGTAAGGTGGAGAGATCAACCAAGGGACTTGTATGCATGCATATGAACCTAATCAATGGACACAGACAACAAGGGGGCGGGGCATTAAGAGAAATTGTTTCATGTGACAAAAATTTTTAAATGAAACTCTCTGTAGACTGAAAATTATTTTGGAAGGAAACAAAGAGAAGTTTCCTTCAAAAGTCTTAAGGATTGTAATTGAAAGTCAATATATTTGGCCGCTTGAACTAAAGTAAGTAATTTGTGCTTTTGCCTCCCTGACAAAGTTTATATAAAGCTACAAAAAGAAATTGACAGCCAGTTTGAAATGGAATTGCCAGGGCCTAGGGCAAAGAATATCCTTACATGATATTATTCTACAATCTCATTATAATCTTAGATATTTTACAACAGCATACTTTACAATTATCCCAAACAAACTTACAAACTAATTCTTTGAATGGTGGGCAGCAATTTAAAAAAAGGGACATGAAAGGATTTAATCCCTTGCAGAAGGAATTAAGGCACTGGGAAGGCACTTGAGCATCCTATATTGGCCCCTCTTGCCCTTTGTGCCAAGAGGGACCCTCTTCTCACAATCCAATTGCCCTCAGCTGTTACCTGAGCTTTCTGTTCATGCTGAGCTTGAAGCCTCGTGGGGGCTGGTACCAGGGATCTGTCTCACATCCAATTGTGTGAGCTGGGCCCTCACTGGAGAAGAAACCCGAGTTCCCCGAGATATGTGATCAGCACCGGGATCCTGCCAGCAGGCCAGGGGTTCCCAAGGCAGGTGCTGGGTGTGGAGGCCACGGGGTCATAGGCTACCAAGGAGACAGAACTGAACCTCACAGCACCCTGCTTGGCCCCGGAGGATGGCTGGTTAGCCAGAGACTGGTAAGATTCCTCAAGGAAGGAACAACCTAAGACAGGCACAGTCACAGAGGGGCCATCAGGAGAGAACTTGGGGGGGCAACAGAAGTGGGGCACAGACCCTCACCCCCCCAACACTGCAGGGGCTTGAACCCTCACCCCCTTCTAAAGGAGGTCTCCTACCCCCATGGCTGTTTCGCGCTTCCCACACCCAGCTCAGATCGGGACCCAGGCAACAGAAAGAGACCCGGCCCAGCTCACATCGAGATACAGGTGACAGACAGAGACTTGGCCCGGCTCAGATCGGGACCCAGGTAATAGACAAGAGACTTGGCCGACAGCAGTTGCCCTATATCTAAATTCAGCTGAGCATTTGGAATGCTCAGGGCCCACTCAAGAATGCAAATAATCCTTCCCACTAATATTTACAGGGTAAACTAAGATTGTTGGTAGAGTATTAAATTTGACAGTAAAATAGTAATCGAGTTTTCAGATTAATTTAAATAGGCTAATTGAAATAAGTGAATATTCAAGTACTGGACAAAAAGCTATTCTTAAAGTAATAACTAAAATTTCTATTGGTAGTTCATCTCATGGTAAAATTCCTGAATATGCAATGAACCTAAAGCAGTCATATGTGTGGGGGAAAAAAAAAATTTTTTTTAATTTAAAGTTATCAAGACTGCATTATAAAATTTACAAAAACCTCCATTAAAAAAAAGGGGGGGGGGATAGTAGGGCAATATCATGTAAGGAAAAATATCCTATAAGTAAATTACATCTAGAAAATTTTTACTTTACCAAATTAAGGTTCATTTGCAATGCTAACAGCAAGACGGCCGTTAAAAACACACATGGTGTCTAAATAAGACAAAGGAAAATCGTTTGAACAAAAATAAAAAGGATCCCAAATCAATTATATAGAAAAGATTCCTTTATTAACTTGTGGTCGAGAATATATTTGTATATTTTCAGAAAAAAACCCCAAGACCAGATGGATTCCTGCAACAGAGAGGAATTGACAGAAGTGCTCCAACCACGAAGACAAGAGGAAAAAACAGTCCAGAGATGGAAGACGCTGACAACGCCTTGCCATGGGAGCAGTCAGCAGCTGTGCACCACTGCAGGTTACCTAGGACCAAACCAGAGAGGGTCGGACCTGCATTGCCACCATGTGCCCACCATCCAGATATCACTGCTGACATGTACACATAAGGAACTGTTGGACATTGAAATTGGGACTCAAACATTTTTTTGTTTTGTCTTGTTTTGTTATTATATGTTTATTTCCAGTCTGCAAAGGCAAAACTTTTTAAAGGAAAGAAATGGTGGGAAAAAGATACAGAGGCAAAGAAGCATTGAACAGACTGTCAAACTACATTGGGAAGACAGGGGTGGTTGGGCGAGGCGGGCTGTAAGAGACCAACCGAAGGACTTGTACGCATGCATATAAGCACAACCAATGGATATAAGACACTGGGGCGGGGGGGCAGGGTGGGCAGGTGAAGGCATGTCCTGGGGGGTAGGGGAGGTCGGGGGGAGATCAAAGGGGGGAAAAAAAGGAGACATATGTACTACTATTTGTAATACTTAAAACAATAAAAATAAAATAAAATTTTAAAAAAATGTATTACCAAGCTATAACAATAAAAAAAATGGTACTGGCATAAAGACCAGAAAGAGAACCCAGTAATAAATCCTCACATATATGGGCAAATGAACTTTGACAAAAGTGCCAAGGCTATACAAAT